>CM065814.1:22443857-32443857 GCA_033398695.1 Orobanche coerulescens | reverse complement strand
TACAATTAATTAATCATATCAAATACATAATAACATAATTAATTTCTCTAAGAAATAATTATGTTCATGAATTAAATTAATCACCCGGTAATTTATTTAATTCATTAGGCCGTAAATTAATTTATCCAATAAATCAATTTAGACATCCAATGTCCCAATTTAGATATCCAATATCTAATATTCATAATGAGAGAATTAGCTTGATTCATTCCGTCGTCAATCCTATTGCGTGACTCGGTAGGTTCGTCTCAGTCAGCAATGGGAGGAACCAAAGAGTAGTAGCACCCCCTAGCCAGCCTGGCGGCCTACACTGTACCCCAACTAAGAACGAATGATTGGGATCATTCAAGAACCATTCTGTCGTGAATACCAGTATACGTATAAACCCTTCTTTCAAATGTCCCGATCAAGTTATAGGGTCACAGTCAGTCAAAACCTATCTGTACTTGACGCTATGCATGCGTTAATGCAAATTGAGATCATTGAGCTCCAATGCTTTGGCCAAAGACTTATGATCTCATCTGCCAATAACCGCATAGGACATATAACCCGCTCACTAACGGGAGAAAGATTTCTATCTTGGTATTTAGTAGGACCTGCTACTTGCCCGTTAAGATGCATGTCGAGGTTGACCCCCACCTCCCGGTTTATAGGGTCGAACTACTCTAATGAAAATCTTAACGTCATAAGCACATCCCTACTAAATCCTCAAGTCTAAGGTTCATGAATACCTATCACAACTTTTTGATTCCATTATTGACTGTCCCGGAGTGAAATCCGTGTGACGAATCGAGGGTGAGTCGGTTCGAGTATACTAATCCAATTAGCATACCTATAACGTGTGCTCCCACTAACCATTAGTGTTCGACAGGCACTCTCCATGTCAAAGAACATGTCACACAAGTCTTCACATAAACTTAACGCCCAGTCAAGTTTCATCGAATTGCGAACGATTACGTATTTGATCTATAAACCTTTCCAGTGCCGACCCCCTTATCAAATAAGGATTGGAACGTTTTGCTCTCAAATACACGGACTAGTTTCTATATGTATATTTACGAGTTAGGAATGCCAGTAACTACCAGTAAATAAAGAAACATCCATTGCCTTATATTAGTGATTTACATAATTACAAGTACAATTCCCTCACTCAATCATCCTCTGAGTGGCATTCGAGGGCATACTCCCAACAGGGACTGAGTAATTCTGATAACTTGGCCTCCCTGAGTGGGGCCGGATAATACCTTTCCATCATGAGGGTCTTAAACTGGTCCCAAGTGCAAGATCCGTCGGTGGGCTTCAAAGATAGCCACCAAGAGTGAGCGCTCTTACCGAGATAGTAAGCCGCAACTGAAACTTTGTGCCCTTCGGGACACTCCACCATAGAAAATAGCTTCTCAAAATGTTCAAGCCAGTGAATAATATCTACCGGCTCAGATGATCCCTCAAAAGTAGGTGGCCTATGGTGAGAGATGTCGCCGATAATACTGCTCACACTCCTCTTTTGTCTCTGAGGTGGCGGCGGAGGAGCCTGTTAAGCCTGAGTGGCTGAGTTCTGCATCGTCTCCATTAGACGTGCCATCTGAGTCATCTGGGCCATCATGCCCTGCATAAAAGTGAGTGGATCAACCCGAACAACTTCCGATTGAGATGTATCTCGGGTACAACTTCCTGACAGTGAATGATTATCTCCCAGTGAATGAGTGGCAATGTCGCTACTTGTTGAATTGATATTATTCCTTGCATTCGCGCGGGTATTCACACGAGATCCTGGGTTTCGTCCCGCACCGCGGCCTCTTCCCCTGAGTCCTCTGACAGCTCTATCCATACCGAAGTAGGAAAATACATGATAATTATAGATCTCGCATGAATATCGCATTATGATTACGTTATGGAATGATAATAATGAGCATACGCGCTCTAACACAATGAACGCATTAATAATGCAGTAAAATGATCGCCGACATTACGCCGGAATATGATAAGGTCGCATGAAGGATCAACTGAGGCGACCTGATTATCTGATGAAATTCTTGATATGATTATCCTGAACAAGTTAACCAGGTTGGTAATACGATCCAGAAGATCAAAAACTGAGCAATGAGATTGACTGAGTGATTAATGAGTTAACATGATCGACAAGATCCAAAAGAAAATGATGATTGAGAAATGTTGTCTGATGAATGATGAATGAATTGATTCTTATAGCCAGAAATTATACCATGGCATCAGAAATCATACCATTTCTTTGGTTTGAGGGGCTTGGCGCTTGCACAGGTCACACATGACGCGAAAGTCCAATGATACTAGTCTGATGAACGATGATTTCCAATGAGACATGACTCGGATGAGCAGTATTCAAAACTACGCTTTTATACCAACTCTGTAACACCCCAAATTAGGCGGATATTATAGTGCCGTGGACCCCCAACTAGGACCCACCAGGCGAATGAAAATTAATTAATTAAATAATATAACTGTAGTACCGAACCACATTATATTACCAATTACTCCGATGAGGAGTTTCAAGTACAATACACCCAGGAATACAGAATACAAATATATTTCATATGAATATGAAATATACAACACTGAATAAATGAAAGTCCAAATGGAAACTGTAGCAGAAAATTCACATCAAAGAAACATGAATAAATGGAAAGATTGGGGGGCCCTACTAATATCACTGGGACTCCTCACCGTCAATGTTCTGTTCCTGTGCCTTTGCCTTTCTATGACCTAAAAACAATATCCCCAACGCGGTCTGTTACACAGAACAACAATTCTCAAGAGTTGAACAAATACAATAATCACATGACTTAGTTATGAAATCAAATTGAATGAGGGGCATCATAGTACGCCCGAATGGGATGTGCAAGTGAACAAGTATGCCGAGTGCTCGGCGTCCCACATAAACACCCACAAAACTTGGCCTAATTAGTCTCACGGAGGCACGTTACCGTGTGCACAGTCAAATGTGTCCGGATACCCGCATATACACAATGACCTTAGTGTGCCCGACTAAAAATTCCACACATATACCACCCGGTAATGCAATACAATCCTGTAAGGTCACAAGGACAATAGCGACCATGAAGAGGAATAATGAATATGAATCCGACGAGGGCCAGGAATGACTCACCTAGGTGAAATAATGACCCAATGAATGATAGCTTCAAATGAAATGATTGGAACCGTCGTTCCCCGTGAATTGAATGATTAGTTTGATAATTACAAGTCCCAAACAATGATTAATATACTATGCATGAATTATACATATGAATGAATAACAACGAAAGGAATGATTATCCTTTTAACTGAGCAATAATCAGCTTGCCTCAAATACCGGTGAAGAATGTCCTTCCTCGAACAAACGTCCTTAATGGAGTTATCGGTCGCTCGAACAACCTTGAATAACATAATTACCAACAATTCGCTTAATATACGTATCAATTATGATCATAACCAATTCAAGAAGTCGATACAACAAACCCAAACTCATTGGGGCATTTTGACAAACACGTTGCAAACATTCTTCCATTGTTTACAAACAATCCCAATTATATCGACTACCAACCTCCAAATGAGTGATTCAATCCAACAAAACATCATTGAAATAGATAAACCAATAGGAATACACAACTCGAGATTACGACAACACCTAATCGAAATCCCCAATTCCAAATCAACATTCAAAGTGTTCTTGAATAATCCTCCAACAATCCGATGATAACTCATAAAAACTCATAATCATACGTATATCCTTCCACATATCATGATTATAACATCCAAAACATCATGCTCCAACTCAAAATCGAATCTAGGGTTGAAGAAGTTACCTTGGATTTAGGATGAAGAACCCAAGTAGATGTTGTTAATCTACACCAAGAACTCGAGGAGGATGATATCTCTAAGACTGAAGATGCCCAATCGCCCAAAAAAATCGCTAGGAAGTCGCCCACGGAGAGAAGGAAGGTGAAAGGAGATGAAATGAACTTCTCTCCCAAAAATCCGCTGGAAAACGGGGTGATCTTACTCGCGTGCCGCGGCGCGGACTGAGTGTGCCGCGGCCCGCGGCTGAAATTTGCGAGCCGCTCCCAAGTAGTGCCGCGGCACGGCCAGTAAAGGGCCGCGGTGTAACACCCCCAATCCACTCAGGGATATTACACGCCGTAGACCCTTTCCTCAAGGATCTACCAGGATGGTAACTAAACTCAATCATCTCAACGTCGCCTTTAAGGCTAAAATAACCCGGTAGACTGATTTGGTCTTTCAATTAATACATACAACTCAATCTAAATACATGCCCACGCAGGGGTCAAAATACAATACACTCTTGTGCAATGGGGAAAATACTGCAGCGGAAATAAAGTACAACCAAACTAATATGACCTCATATGGATCCTCATGTGATTAATATCGATCATCTTTCATCATCCTTCATGCCGACCCTGTGTTATGCTCCCCAAAACCTAAATGCAATACAGACATCCACCCCCCGATTTCTCGGGGGTTAGCAAAATCCCACTATTTTGCTAGTGCAAGTACATAATCATGCGAAATGTAACAAATAAATTGAAATCACGGATCGGATACGACAATTAACTACCAAAGCCTTCCCGAGAGGTTTTATTAATTAGAAAACAATCGATGTGAAAATAAATTCTTCATCTCGGGGTTTTTTTAAAAGTAGAAACCTTGTTGGACCTCAAGTCCTTAGTTGAAAAATAATCATTTCAAGACGAGTGGGTCTCGGCTCAAAATCACTTTCTTTAAAATGACCTTTACAAAACCGTTGGGATCGCAACCCAATTCTCATCAAATCACAGTACACGAGAACAATAGCAAGGTCAATTTTCCAACATCAAAACTCCACAACTAAAGGACTACACACATACGACAAAATAATCTAGTGTCATCCTAGCCAAGTAGGCCAAATGAACAACTTACCTCTTACACATTTAGTCAATGCATGCAATAATGAAATCGATGTCCAAAAATACTCGTTTCCGGAAATGCTATAACCCAAAACACATTTATAAAATGCACCACAATTAACTGGGAATCCACGCCTCTGTGGACTCCCATCGAGACCCCGTCGGATCTAACCCGTAGTGGTTAAAAGCCAAGCTCGCGGATCCACGCCTCTATGGACCCCTACCGAGACCCCGTCGGATCTAACCCGTAGTGAGCATACACACACCCATCACCCATGCAATACTAATATGCTAAGAATGTTAGTTCATTAAGTATACTTGCTAGAAATGGCCACTTACCCGACACAATTATCATACTCATCATAATACCTCCATGATGAACAATCAATCTCAACACAACAACACGATCAACATGGAATACACGATTCCACAACATTAAACAAGCAAGAATACCATTAAAGCCCTCGACGTTCAAAATAATCGAATCATACTCAATTCACACAAATCATAATCACGAGGGTAAACCAACCATCGTAAATCCAACATGTAGACTCTATTTGCAGAACAAAAATCGTATAAGAAAATACTTGCCTCGATAATTGATGCCGAAAGCTCCGACGATCACGGCTCACCCGATCGATCGATTGAAATCCCAACCCTTATTATAAATACATAATAGACAGTTTAATATAAGGTCCAAGTTAATATCTTATAATTGTAAGGTAATTAGTCGGCTAATATATTACCCCAATTGAGCTCCTTTAAATTATTGATCGGATCAAACGACCAATGATATTCCACCCGGATCTATATCTCGATTTTTGCTCCAAACCCAAACTCCAAACTCGGACTCATTCCGTGGTCTAATTACACCAATCCACACATTGACCAAATTATCACCATCTCCATCTATGTCTTCCCGTTCACAATCCCAACACGACCACATACACCCACCAGACATACATACAACACACACAAAATAAAATATAAACACACACATACCTATCTCTGCACGCACACACACACACACACACACACATATATATATATATATATATATATATATATATATATATATATATATAGTACAGATACATGTACATAGACACACTCACACTCACACATACAATATATATATATATATATCGCACGCGCACACACTTCAGGCGCATACAGAGCGCGCGCGCGCACACACACACACACACACACACACACACATATATATATATATATATATATATATGTATCATAACTAACACACACACAAAAACTTGTAGACACGCACACGTACACTTACAGACACACACACATAGCACATATATTTTTGCAGACACACACACACACACACACATATATATATACCGAACAGACACACTGAGATTCCGTCTCCTGGCCGGAATCGACTTCCGATCACCTGAATCCTGTTCAACCCGACTCTCAACCCTTGTACCGCCTACCGGAGTAAGTAAACACTTCTAAAATTCCACCTCTAACCCCCGACCACCCTTCGTCGAAAAACCCATCGCCGGAAAAGTCGAACCAAGTAGTTGAATTTCTTTGGAAGCTCTCTCCCCGGTCATCGGACCTCTAGCTCGCCGAACATCCCCGATCGGTCCGCCTCTGAACGGAAATTGCGCCCATGGCTGGAGATCGGGAAGAAAACCCGCCATCATTGACCTCCACGGCTTACCTCTACCGGAACCCGACTCCTCCGACCAAGCTCAAGCCGTGATCTCGGTGTGTCGTCCTTCGCCGCCATCATATCTCAGGTCACCTGGGCCGATTTATAGGGGATAAGAGGAGGGGCAGTGTTGGGTTGAGAGGGAGAGAGAGAGACATACGGGAGAAGAGAGACGAGAGAGGATGGGGGAAAGAAGAAAGAAAGGTAATAGTAATATATATATATATATATATATATATATATATTAGTAGTTGGGCATTTGATCCAATAAAATTCGATTGTTAATAAAAACCGATTTCGGATTCGTTAAACAGTCTCCTGGTTCGATTATTTGATTAATTTATACTGCATCCGATAACACCAAACTATCAATAATTCATCAATGCTATAGTCCAGAATCTCAAAGATCACCCCATTTAATTAGGCAGCTAATTAAATAAAAAATGAAAATAAATTTAAAAAGAATTATTGCCACCAAAATTCTAATTTAAATTCCGGGTATTACATACTATCCCACTTAAAATAAGTTTCGTCTCCGAAACTTGCCATGTCATCGCCCATCTCACTATAACGTCACTTCACTTCAATTATGCATACGAACCGTTCACCAATATCGATAATCTCATGATTCGATCGATATATTATTATTACGTACATAGTCCTCGATATCTATAGCGGCACTTAGGAGAGATCACCTCGTATGTGACAGCCCTCGGGCCGACTTTCCGTTCATCATACAACCAAAAATAATTGTTCATCTTGTACAAAACTATCCTCATCACGTATCTTAACTTAGGGACACCTATCCCACTTAAAATATTCGTATAAACTAAATAAAATAAAAAAAAATCAAAAATTTTTCCCATTATACTCGAAACATATTGAAAAGAATTTATCAAGAAACTCCATCATTAATTTCAAAAATCTCCATATTCAACTCGTTTGATCAAATTTTTGGACCTTCGCCCTTTGTAAACAATCCAAAATATTTTCTCTCGGAAATTTTCAAACACCACTCTATTATATATATTTCCGCATCACGCACCAAAAATATTTTTAGAATTCAATTTTTCCAGAGATATATCTAAGTTTATAAAAATTTTCAGAAAGTCATTTGCAAATACGCCAAAGGGCAAAGTCAGCAATATTTTTCAATAATTTAAATACTCTACAGATAATCATTTTCTGAGTGCCATCATAAAAATATCATTTGAAAATGCAAAGCGTGAATTGCAAAAATCACAATTTCAAAACATACGTTAAGTCACCGCTTACACGTACCAATAAAATAGTTACGAAAATTTTCAACTTTAACTCAGATTGCAAAATGCTAGTGAGTCATTTAAAAATACACGTGCATCGGATATAGCTAACGATGAGAGCACATTAAGGTAGCAAGAAAAAATCAATCAACTCTCCTATTTAAAAATATACGTCCGACTTGTCTAAAATTTCAGAAAATTTTCAAAAATTCACACTAACCGCCATTTGACCGTACTAGTAAAATGTTTTAGAAGGTCTGATTTTCCACAACATACTCGAGTCTATGAAATTTTCAAAAACATTTTCAAATACACGCGCAGCCAACACAGTTATGAACACGTTTGTAGCAATTAGCAACAATTAGTCAAACATATCCGGTTCTCAATCACGTGCACATCTAACATTCAAATCATCATACTGTTCGATACCACTCATGAATATAATTTTAAATTCAAACACACATCGAAACCACCTGTTTGTGTTTTCGATAATCTCTGTCGTCAATATGCCTCCTAGAACACATTAATGTCCAGAAACTTCCACAACATATTGTAACAATCAAAACTCAATCTATAATATATATATATATATATATATATAACGGTTTCTATCTTACCTCTTACTTGCAAACAAAATTATGCAGCACAAAGTATTGAATATAATATATAAAAGGGAAGACTTACATCCACAGCTCGCATGAAGATGATGATCGCCCCACGATACTAATCAAGACCAAAAAACTCAGATGACGCGTCGCGACACGACTCAGTCAGACAAAATCCGACGAGACAAGACTCAACAGACACAACTTTACCCGACAGCCTAGGTTTCCACTACCTAAGCTCCGATACCATTTATGTAACACACCCAATCCACTCAGGGATATTACATACCGTAGACCCTTTCCTCAAGGATCTACTAGGCTGGTAACTAAAATCAAACATCTCAACGTCGCCTTTAAGGCTAAAACGACTCGGTAGACCTATTTGGTATTTCAATTAATACATCCAACTCAATCTCAATACATACCCACACAGGGGTCAAAATACAACACACGAGTGCAACGGGAAAATACTGCAGCGGAAATAAAGTACAACCAAACTAATACGACATCGTATGGATCCTCATGTGATTAGTATCGATCATCTTTCATCATCCTTCATGCCGACCCTGTGTTATGCTCCGCAAAACCTAAATGCAATACAGACATCCACCCCCCCGATTACTCGGGGGTTAGCAAAATCCCACTATTTTGCTAGTGCAAGTACATAATCATGCGAAATGTAACAAATAAACAGTAATCACGGATCGGATACGATAATTAACTAGCAAAGCCTTCCCGAGAGGTTTTATTAATTAGAAAACAATCGATGAAGTGTTTGAAAATAAATTCCTCATCTCAGGGATTTTTTAAAAGTAGAAACCTTGTTGGACCTCAAGTCCTTAGTTAAAAAATAACCATTTCAAGACGAGTGGGTCTCGGCTCAAAATCACTTTCCGTAAAACGGCCTTTACAAAACCATTGGGATCACAACCCAATTCACATCAAATCACAGTACACGAGAACAATAGCAAGGTCCATTTTCCAACATCAAAACTCCACAACTAAAGGACTAAACAAATACGACAAAATACTCTAGTGCCATCCTAGCCAAGTAGGCCAAATGAATAACTTACCTCTTACACATTTAGTCAATGCATGCAATCATGAAATCACCGTCCAAAAACACTCGTTTCCGGAAATGCTATAACCCAAAACACATTTATAAAATGCGCCACAATTAACCGCGGATCCACGCCTCTGTGGACCCCTACCGAGACCCCGTCGGATATAACTCGTAGTGGTTAAAAGCTAAGCTCGCGGATCCACGCCTCTGTGGACCCCTACTGGGACCCCGTTGGATCTAACCTATAGTGAGCATACACACACCCATCACCCATGCAATACTAATATGCTAAGAATGTAAGTTCATTAAGAATACTTGCTAGAAATGGCCACTTACCCGACACAATTATCATACTAATCACAATACCTCCATGATGAACAATCAATCTCAACACAACAACACGATTAACACGGAATACACGATTCCACAAAATTAAACAAGTAGGAATATCATTAAAGCCCTCGACATTCAAAATAATCGAATCATACTAAATTCACACGAATCATAATCACGAGGGCAAACCAACCATCATAAATCCAACATGTAGACTCTATTTGCAGGACACAAATCGTATGAGAAAATACTTGCCTCGATAATTGATGCCGAAAGCTCCGACGAACACGGATCACACGATCGATCGATTGAAATCCCAACCCTTATTTCCGGGCACCGTGACCAGCCGACATATGAGAGTAAGTGGCTCCAGGGAGTAATGAAAATGCAACCTTCTCGTTTTGCTGGTGCGTCGGATTCATTGGGCTGGGAATGTTGGTTATTTCAGTTTGGCAGGATTTTTTATGCTATCGCATGTCCCGATGAGAGGCGAGTTCCTATTGCGCAGTATTTTCTTGATAAGGAAGCTGCGGATTGGTGGGAGGTGGTTGGGCTTACTGATCGTGTGGCCACCTGGGCCGAGTTTAAAGCTGCTGTAGAAGAGGAGTATTGTCTTTTCCAGTTAAAGAGAAATGCATTGCAGATTTCTTTACCACGACACCGCAAGATGTACCTATCGCGGAAGCTATTGTCACATATAATCAACAACCGAACCATGTTCGTGAGTAGGTAAAAACTAAAGCGGATAAGATCCATTACTTTGACTTGAGGATGAAACCCATGATTCGAGAGGCTATGGCAGGCTTTAGATGTGCGACTTTGAAATAATATCAGGATCGTGCCTTGGCCATCGAGATGGTTATTTCTGCATCAGGATCGGGCAACAGAAGCAAGAAGCTGAAGACGACTTGTGGTTTTTCGGGAAGTAAGGGTATTGGGTTTCGTAAATGTCAGACTTATCATTCCGCTACGGGGAAGTCGGTTCATCAAGCCAGTAGTGCTCCAAGTTTTCGACCAGGCCAGTATTCTGCATTTGGTAGAGGGTAATGTTATAATTGCAATCAAATGGGTCATCTATGTCGAGAGTGTCCACTTCCTCCCGTGACCTATTTATGTGTGGGCAGACCGGTCACCGGGTATCTTATTATGAGGTTGCCACCAGGTTTGCTAAATATCATAATTTGGCACTAACTCCGAGTGTGAACCCGGGGGGTTACAGCTAGTCAGCCACTACCGACTTTGGGGTGAGGTAGAGACCGAGGCCGGCCAGACCGTCAAGATGCATCGAGTATGGGTTCGATACAGCCTCGATGTACCAGATGAGATGCGAGGACGACACGGAGGCTCGAGTAGCTGCAAGTACTACACAAATACTTTCTCAACCTGTGTCAATATTATTTTATTCAGGAGCTACTCCATTCGTTCATTGCTCTTGATTGTGTGAAACGTTTTGGTCTTGATTGCTTGATTGAGTGTGAATCATTTGTAATAAGCACTCCTAGTGGGGAGCGTTTGATTGGTAACCGAGAGGTTAAGGATTGTCTTGTGTATATTGGGAGTCGGGATTGGCCTTCAAACCTCATTGTGGTAGATCTGAAGGGAGAGGACGTGATCCTAATCCTAGGAGACGATTGGTTGAGTCGGCATGGCGCTATTATGAACTATCGGACAGGAACTATTTCTATTATAGCTGAAGATGGTGTCGAGCATACTTTTTTGGGTCGTAAACCGGGTAGTTTGGGCAGAGTGATTTCAGCCGTCAAAGCGATGAAATTGTTGAAACGATACTATATTGGGTATTGGTGTTATCATTTGAGCACTAATGACGGTGAAATTGATCTATCGTCGATTCCAGTTATGAATGAGTATCCTGATGTGTTTCTCGATGATCTTCTGTGATTACCTCCATCTAGAGATGCAGAATTTTCCATTGATCTTGAACCGAGTGCAGCACCTGTTTCTCGTGTGCCGTATCATATGGCACCTACCGAGATGGTAGAACTGAAGAAACAATTGGGCGAACTTCTTGACAAAGGGTATAGTCGACCGAGTACATCACCTTGGGGTGCACCAGTTCTTTTTGTTAAGAAGAAGGACGGATCATTCCATATGTGGATTGATTATCAGGAGTTGAATAAGCAAACTATCAAGAACAAGTATCCATTACCCTGAATAGATGATTTGTTCGACCAGCTTTATGGTGCTACTGTTTTCTCTAAGGTTGATTTGTGCTCGGGGTATTATCAGCTGAGGATTCTAGATTCCGACATTCTGAAGACCGATTTTCGTACTCGATATGGCCACTACGAGTTTGTAGTTATGCCGTTTGGGCTAACTAATGCTCCTGCTGTGTTCATGCAACTGATGAACAAAGTATTTATTGATTATCTTGATAAGTTCATGGTCGTCATCATTGATGACATCCTTATCTACTCACGGAACGAATGAGATCATGCAGAACATCTTCACATTGTATTAAACACTTTGAGAATGGAGCAACTTTATGCAAAGTTTTCTAAGTGTGAGTTTGGGCTTCAGGAAGTAACATTCCATGGGCATATGATTTCGGCTGATGGAGTTCGAGTGGATCCCCAGAAGATAGCAGCAATTCTTGAATGGGAGCCACCCAAGAATGTGAAAGAGATACGGAGTTTCCTCGGACTTGCTGGATATTATCGTAGGTTTGTTGAGGGGTTTTCGAAGATCGCTCGACCACTTACTCAACTACTCCAGAAATCCCAAAAGTTCGAATGGAATATCGAGAGGCAGAATAGCTTTGATGAGCTAAAGAGACGGTTAACTTCGGCGCTAGTGTTAGCATTACCTCAAGGTACCGATGATTTTGAAGTTTATAGTGATGCTTCAGGGCTTGGTTTGGGTTGTGTTTTAATGCAGAGAGGTAGAGTGATATCTTATGCTTCCCGACAATTGAAACCATATGAGATGAATTACCCTACTTATGATTTGGAATTAGCAACAGTCGTTTTTGCTCTGAATATTTGGAGACATTATCTTTATGGTTCTTCGTGTAAGATTCACACGGATCTCAATAGCCTAAAATATAATTTACCCAGAATGAGCTAAATATGAGACAGCGTCAATGGTTAGAGCTGATCAAGGATTACGATCTTGAGATACTACCATCCAGGAAAAGCTAATATAGTAGCAGACGTATTGAGTCGGAAGCCGATATCACTTCAAATGCTGGAGGTACTTACATCTCAACCAGAGATCCGTCGAGACATAATTGGACAAGATATAGAGATTTGGCTTCAGAGAGTTTAGGGCCAATTATGCACTTTAGAGATCACGTCATCTTTGATTGATGACATTAGAAAGAAACAATTGGAAGATCCGCTACTAGTCCATTTAAGAGAGGATGTGATTAGAGAAAGAGCTCCTGGATTTATGTTCAAGATGATGGAGTTTTGAGATTCTGAGGCAGACTATGCGTTCCGTCAGACGCAGAGCTTAGACAGGCTATAATATGAGAAGCTCATCTCTCCACCCTGGTACGAGCAAAATATACAAGGGGTGTGAAAATCAATTATTGGTGGAGTAATATGAAGAATGATGTTAAGGAGTTTGTATCGAAATGTTTAGTATGTCAACAATTCAAGATTGAACACCAACGACTAGCAGGATTGTTGAAATCACTCCCGATTCCAGAATGGAAATGGGAAGATATCACGATGGATTTCGTCACAAATATGCCGAGGACACGTATGGGGATGAACATGATTTAGGTTATCGTCGATCTACTAACTAAATCAGCTTATTTTCTAGGAATTAAGGATAATTGGGGACCCGAGAAGTTAGCTTGTATGTTTATTGCAGAAATCATTCGGTTGCATGACATTCCGAAGAGTATTATTTCCGATCGAGATGGCATATTTTTATCGCATTTGTGGCAGTCCATTAACCGAGCCTTGGGAATAGAGTTGAGACTGAGTACATCATACCATCCTCCAACTGATGGGCAATCCGAGAGGACAATTCAGACTCTAGAAGATATGTTGTGAGCATGTACCTTGGAAGGACGATTGGGAATCGCACTTGCCACTAATTGAGTTTGCATACAACAATAGTTGGCATGCATCAATTAAGATGGCACCGTTTGAAGCTTTATATGGACGAAGATGAAAATCTCCACTATGTTGGGATGATTCGTCCAATTTGATCGGAACAGATCCGGACATGTTAGTGGAGACCACAGATAAGATTGCCCTAATCCGCTAGGGACTTTTGGCTGCCCAAGGCCGACAGAAGTCATAAGCCGACAATCAACGTCGTCCGTTGGAGTTTGAAGTCGGCGATCATGTGTTGTTAAATGTATCTCCAACTCGAGGAGTTTATTGCTTCGGGAAGAAGGGTAAACCTAGTCGAGATATATCGGGCCATTTGAGATTTTAAAGCGAATTGGTGATCTTGCTAATCGTTTAGGTCTCCCACCATCGTTGAGTCATGTGCATAATGTATTCCATGTCTCCCAATTGAGGAAATATGTGTCGGATCCTAGCCATATTATCGATTTTGGGGATTGAATTAGGTTCCGACACCATATTTGAAGAGAAACCGATTTAGATTTTGGAGCACTGAGTAAAACAGCTTAGATATAAAATCATCCCTTTAGTAAAGGTACAATGGTCAAGACATGGATCGGAAGAAGCTACATGGGAGACCAAGGACAACATGAGGTCGAGGTATCCGGAGTTGTTCACATCTTAAGTTTTGGGACGAAACTTTTTGTTAGAGGGAAAGAATGTAATATACATGTTTTTTGATGATATTATAATTTTCATTTTGTCGTTTTGTCGAGAACTACTGTGTAATGTTTTGTTTGGTTCAGATAGTTGTGTTGTGCATGGGAAGTTTAGCGCACCCTGAGTCTGTAGATTAGCGCATGCTATGGTGGTGGATTAGCGCATTCTAGAGATGTTTGGTAATGCGCGCTAATTCGATACTCAAGTAAGGGCGGAATGTTTTTAAGTACTGGACTCCGAATAGGATTGAACATGTAGCGCACGCTATGCCATACGCTAGCGCGTGCTACATAGCTTGTTAGCGCATGTTAAATAAGTGGTAACGAACGCTATTTCGGCAGGACATTAGAGGCAGAATGTTTCTGGACTCCGGAGACGAATAGGTAGCGCACGCTAGTAGGTCGATAGCGCGCTAATGTGACTTGGTAGTGCACGTTAATTCTTCCATAACGTACGTTCTTGGGCAGAACCTTGTGGAGTTGGACATAGAGTTCAGGTTATGTCGGTGGAAACAGTTAGCGCACGCTAACTGTAGAGCGTTAGCGTACGCTAACGGGTCCTGGCCTGTAATATCCGGAATTTCTACTACTGTTGTTTAATATTATTTTATTCAAGTTATGTTGTACAACGTGGAATCTGTACAGTATGGATAAAATAAATGAAGGACTAAGACACCTGTATTAGTATTATTACCGCACTTGGTTGACAGTTGTATTGGAAGACATTGTGTGTCGGGCTTATCGTATGGGAATGTTGTTGGTATATGTATATGTATTCAGTATGCCGTATGTTCGTATTCTGCATGTCGAGACGTTGGAGAAGAGTAGATGATAATGGCTAAACATAGCCTTATTAGCGCACACTAATACTCATTCATAGCGCACGCTAACGTGCAGGTGTAGCGCACGCTAAAGGTAAAATAATAGCGCGCGCTAGCGCAGGCAGATCAGAGGGAATCTACGTGTGGAGCAGGCCACTTTCGGCGCACGGTCTGATAAGTCAACGGATGTTTGTAATGTAGTACTAGCGCACGCTAAACCCTAAAGGTTAGCGCACGCTAATGATATATCGGACAAAAAGGAATCTTATCCTCGTCAGCACTTTCGGCGTGTGGACCAATCTTCAGAGCATATAGACAAACGAGTCAACTGCGTATAGCGCACGCTAAGGTTAAGGACTTGCGTACACTAGACAGGATGTTTTACGTACGTTAATACATGGGCATTACGTACGCAACTTAGTTTACAAAGCAAAACAGTCGCCTCTGGACTGCGATAACGCACGCTAACAAAGGACAGTTAGCGCACGCTAAGCTTGTAACGTACGTTAATTAAAGATGTTAGTGTACGTTAATAATGTACAGTATATATATAAGTGCAGTTGGCCATTATTCGTCATTTCCGTCCATTTCTTCATGTGAACCGATAGAGAGAGGTCTTAGAGAGAAGTTGAGGTTCCAAACACTTGAGTTGATCATTCCTAACAACATTTGAAGCTTGGAAGTGATTGAAAACGGATTCGACCTTGGGATTCAATCCATTCCTTCAAAGAGGTAATTACTCTTCACTTTGGGATTTCATTTTGGATTGTATATGATGTTCTTGAGTGGATGATCGTCATGTTTATGAGTTTATGAGTATGCTTATGAGATGGATTACTGAGTTATGTTGATAATATGGTTGATATGTGGATATTGATATGATTCGTGTGGTTTTGAACGGTGTTGTTTTTCTTCAAGAGATATGTTGGTTAATATCTCCCTTCATTTCGGGTTTTTAATGTTGTTGTTATTGTTTACTTCGTATGATGATGAACATGCAAGTGATTATGATTCTTGGTGTATATGATATGATTAAGAAGACTATATGTTGAAATGTTAGTGGAAATAAGATTTGGACACTTGTTTGGAAAGTAATGTGTATAAGGTTCGACTTTGGAAAATCACCACTGATTCTTGAAAACTCCAAAAATTCTGAAACATAACAGTATAATAGAGCATCGAGTTAGCTTTCTAATGGTTCAAACAGTGAGTTAATTGGAGTCTGGATGAGTGAGTTATGCTCAAAATAGCAAAAAACTATACTGTCTGTATTCTGGGAACAGGTAGCGCACGCTATTGATGAAGTTAGCGTACCAAATCACCCAAAATACGGTTTTTAACCTCTAAACCTCAGCTTTTGAGTTGGTTTATCAAGTGATAACATCTAGGAAAGCTTGGAACAAGGATTATAACATCATTATTGATTCTTTCGCCGGATTGAAGGTAATTGGCTTGAACTCTAATATTTTGGGATATTTGAGATTCTTGATATGTTTTGGTGGTTTAGTTCGTATCGATAGCTAGAATCATATAATGTTGAAGGATATATATGTTTGTGATTATGTTCTTCGTGTTCTTGATGTGGTTGGTGTTTGTTGATTGATGATTCGAATATACCTTTGAATTCCGCCTTCAAGGTGTTTGATTGAAGTTTTGAAAGAGAAATTGATTGGAATATTTTGGTTAAATTTGTATACTCGCCTTATCGAATCGATATATGGGCTTTGTGGAATCATGGGAATGAATTCGTAATTGTTTGAGTTAGATTGTTCGGACTTGTTTAATCGAGATATTTTGGAATCGTTGGGTTTGTGGATTAGTTATATCGATTGTTGATTGTTATCGAATGTGTGTTAAATCGATTATTGTAATAGGTTGAGATTATTTATCGATGTTTAGAACGATGCTTTGCGGTCGTATTCAAGAATGTTCGTAGATTGCTTTGATCAGGGCCGAGGGACTTGTAGACGACGACAAGGAATTGGTAACGGCTTCATTGGTATCGAGGCAAGTTATTACTTGCTCAGTTTATAATATTTAATGAATGGTTTCAGTTTCATTCGTTTATAATTCGTATAGCAATATTTATAAATCGTAATCACAGGAGATTTGAGATTATAGGTTGTATTCGAGTTTTGGGAATTTAAATCATAATGTATATGATTTACAATGGTCGTTGGTATGCTTGTTATCGAGGATACATCATGGTATTGAAGGAAACGTGAATTATCTACCGTCCGTGATGTTTTGGATCGATGAATATTTAGAATAATGGCTGGTGATGGTTTAGATATCGAGATTGCTCTCGAAGGACTCGGAGCGAGTATTTTAATCATTTCTGTCATTTGTGTTGATCATGTTTTCATACATTCATGTATCTTTGTTGTCGTGCATTGTGTATTGTTGTTTTGTACAGTCGTGCATTGTTGTCGTATGTCCACCATGCGTTGGTCCGACGGGATCATCATGGGAATCTATAGCTGTGTGCGCTGGATCGCTGGACAGGTAATGCCACCATGCGTTGGTCCGACGGGATCATCATGGGAATCTATAGCTGTGTGCGCTGGATCGTTGGATTACCATATGTGTTGTTGTTATTGTGCATATGTATATTATGGGTTGCCATAAGTATACATTGTCGTTATTGTTGTGATCATATTGACGTTGTCATATGAGTATGCATTTGTAGGTCTTGTGTTAGGACCATGTCCGTATATTGTGTTGATCTGATCTCGGATTAGACTGACGTGATTGTCATGGTATTTCGTATCTTGAGGTATGTTCCGTATTTCCTTGGTACTTGTCTTTGATGGACAATCGATTATCGTATTGGAATTGTCGATGTTATCCGATGGATTGAATTGGCCAGAGTTGGTATAATTTCCGTATCGCGAGTTATGATAATGTTTTGAGAACCTTGAGTATTGTTGAGATACCGTACAGATATTTCGGTATTATCTTAATGTGTTGTTAAGGATACGAATCGTGGATTCTCGTAAAGTTATGACGGTAAGATTACATTGGTCGGATTCTTACTTAGTATTTCCATTGATAAGTAATTATTGACGAGATGTGATGGTTATCATTGTTGGATATTATGGCTGACCCCGTCGTGGGCTTTCTTTTTAGGTTCTTGGATTATCAAGCTTGTAGCGGTCGTGAAGAGATGAGCTTCCCAGAGGATACTGACAAAGGCATGTATTTGTGTTTTGAGTTTCTGATCAGTTGTTGTATTCCGCTGCTAAAGTATTTTAATTGTTTGTCTTTATCCGCTGCGTGAGTATTTTTGAATGGCCTTTTGGTATCCGGTAACTTAGGTTACTTTGGCAATCATTTTCTAAATCTATTCTGTCGGTACGTGTAAGCGATGGCTTAACGTATGTTTTTAAACTGTTAAGTTTTGGCATTTTGGGCCTTGTGGTTTCAAATGAGTTTTTACGACGGTTTGATAAACGAGCTTTATAAATCTTCGAATGTTTTTAATAGATAATACTGTCGTTAGCCTCTTGGGCGTTTGTAAATGTTTGCGAAAATTTTCCTTCAGCCTTGTGGGTTCCATCTCGGGGCCCACGGCGCTGTAATATTCCTGGATGGCTCTGGGGGTGTTACAGAATATGGTATCAGAGCTTAGGTTGAGAAAACCTAGGCAGTCGGGTCGAGTTGGGTCGTGTTTCTGTCGCGTCATTTGAGTTGTCGATTGAAAAATATTGGAGCCGTGAGTTTTTGTTGTTCACTCGGGCTTATGCGTTGTGCGATTTTCCAGTGTAGTACTGGTCTTGTTATAAACTTTTCCAAATAGTATTAACGTGTTTCTTCAGATAGAGCTGTGTTGTTTTCTCGAGTTGAACTGAGTTTGCAAAATGTGTGTTTTGAAAATATCTGTGTCGAGTATTTTCTTGAGTCGAGACATGTGCTAGTATCACGGGGAATCGTCGGCTTCACGATCTGTAAGTATTGGATTTTTGAATTGCATTGAGATTTATTGTCGTTCTAAGTTGATATGTTCTGAGGTTCAGAAAGATATTATGTGTTACAGTATAAGATGACAGAGTTGGGACAGGATTGATGATCTTGAGAAGTTATGATTTTGGAAATCAATATGTCGATTAAGTTTTGGAACGGAGCTGTGCATTTGGGAGAAATATTGTGGATTGTTCAGGAGAACATGTAGTCATGTTAGTTCATTTTGAGATATATGAACTGTTTTTGAGCATTTGAAAATGATACTTTTCAAAATGAATGTTTTACGGATGTTTTACCGTAAATGATTTTTGGGCCGAGACCCAATAGATTTTTGAAATTGTTTTATAACTCAGGACTTGGGGTCCGAAAAAAAAGAGTTTCCTACTTTTTAAACTTCTTGTAATGCGGAACGAGATACGGGCTGAGACCCTAATATTTCAAAAGACTTTTCTGTTTTCTTAAAAACTCCCGAGACTTGTAAAACACTTTATCAATCGTTTATCTATGTCGTTCCTGCCTTTCGGGGTTCTGGATTACTTGTTCAAAATAAACTTCTCGGGAAGTCTTTCGCTGTGTTGATTTGTTTCAATGCATTGTCATAGCATAATTGAGGTGATCCAGGATGGAAAATGATTGACGTTGCGAGTCATATGTGGAAAAGGAGTTCTTAGTCGGAGTTTATATATTGAAAATTTCGGAATTTTATCGTGTGGTTTTCCGATGGAATAGCGAACCGAATTGGTATACAGTAATATGGATGTAGTTCAGCATTTGCATAGTTTTCATTTAAAACTTCGAAATCATGTAGAATCGAAGGAAACTGTTATCGAATACTTGGCACCAGCGAGCCGATTTAATTTTTTCGAAAATTGATTTCGTGGACTTACGAAAAATTTATGTTTTGAGTTTTGAAATTTTTTAAAGAACTTTCGGAAATTCATCTTTTGACGAGACTATATGATTTCAAACTAGTTTTGAAAATATGATCGACATAAATACGCATTTAGTGCATAATGCATATCATGATGGAGTTATGAGTGTGACTCACAAACTGGATAAGGCATCAGTATGGTACGATGAATAAAGATTCGAACTTCAGTATGGTAGTTGGTTATCTGGGGATGATCGGTTGATTGATCGGATAAGAAGAATATGCTACAGGATGTAGAATTCATGCACAGGATGTAATTTTAGAACTGTGGGTTTTGTGAAACTGAGACATTGGAGATGGTGACCCCATGCTGGTTGCTTTGAATATTGAGTGGTCGTTCCCACTCCATATAGGATTGGATATGTTCGCCAGTCGGGTATGTTTATTGAGATCCATTGTATGTGATTTGTGTAACATTTTGAGAATTTTATTCGTCCGTATATCTGTCTCTGGGGTTCTGTATTGATCGTTGTAGTGATGGTGTCGGAATATTTCAGTTGAATAGTTTGTTTGTTTTTCTATAACGGCTTGCAAGTTTCGAGAACGAAACTTATTTTAAGTGGTGTAGTATGTAATATCCGGAATTTCTACTACTGTTGTTTAATATTATTTTATCCAAGTTATGTTGTACAACGTGGAATCTGTACAGTATGGATAAAATAAATGAAGGACTAAGACACCTGTATTAGTATTATTACCGCACTTGGTTGACAGTTGTATTGGAAGACATTGTGTGTCGGGCTTATCGTATGGGAATGTTGTTGGTATATGTATATGTATTCAGTATGCCGTATGTTCGTATTCTGCATGTCGAGACATTGGAGAAGAGTAGATGATAATGGCTAAACATAGCCTTATTAGTGCACGCTAATACTCATTCATAGCGCACGCTAACGTGCAGGTGTAGCGCACGCTAAAGGTAAAATAATAGCGCGCGCTAGTGCAGGCAGATCAGAGGGAATCTACGTGTGGACCAGGCCACTTTCGGCGCACGTTCTGATAAGTCAACGGATGTTTGTAATGTAGTACTAGCGCACGCTAAACCCTAAAGGTTAGCGCACGCTAATGATATATCGGACAAAAAGGAATCTTATCCTCGTCAGCACTTTCGGCGTGTGGACCAGTCTTCAGAGCATATAGACAAACGAGTCAACTGCGTATAGCGCACGCTAAGGTTAAGAACTTGCGTACGCTAGACAAAATGTTTTACGTACGTTAATACATGGGCATTACGTACGCAAGCTAGTTTACGAAGCAAAACAGTCGCCTCTGGACTGCGATAACGCACGCTAACAAAGGACAGTTAGCGCACGCTAAGCTTGTAACGTACGTTAATTAAAGATGTTAGTGTACGTTAATAATGTACAGTATATATATAAGTGCAGTTGGCCATTATTCGTCATTTCCGTCCATTTCTTCATGTGAACCGATAGAGAGAGGTCTTAGAGAGAAGTTGAGGTTCCAAACACTTGAGTTGATCATTCCTAACAACATTTGAAGCTTGGAAGTGATTGAAAACGGATTCAACCTTGGGATTCAATCCATTCCTTCAAAGAGGTAATTACTCTTCACTTTGGGATTTCATTTTGGATTGTATATGATGTTCTTGAGTGGATGATCGTCATGTTTATGAGTTTATGAGTATGGTTATGAGATGGATTACTGAGTTATGTTGATAATATGGTTGATATGCGGATATTGATATGATTCGTGTGGTTTTGAACGGTGTTGTTTTTCTTCAAGAGATATGTTGGTTAATATCTCCCTTCATTTCGGGTTTTTAATGTTGTTGTTATTGTTTACTTCGTATGATGATGAACATGCAAGTGATTATGATTCTTGGTGTATATGATATGATTAAGAAGACTATATGTTGAAATGTTAGTGGAAATAAGATTTGGACACTTGTTTGGAAAGTAATGTGTATAAGGTTCGACTTTGGAAAATCACCACTGATTCTTGAAAACTCCAAAAATTCTGAAACATAACAGTATAATAGAGCATCGAGTTAGCTTTCTAATGGTTCAAACGGTGAGTTAATCGGAGTCCGGATGAGTGAGTTATGCTCAAAATAGCAAAAACTATACTGTCTGTATTATGGGAATAGGTAGCGCACGCTATTGATGAAGTTAGCGTACGCTAACATGCCTGGGCGTATAAAAACGTAAAGCAGTCGGGAATTTCATTTCCCAACTCATCCTACACGATCCCCTTTCGTCCCAAATCACCCAAACTCGGTTTTTAACCCCTAGACCTCAGCTTTTGAGTTGGTTTATCAAGTGATAACATCTAGGAAAGCTTGGAACAAGGATTATAACATCATTATTGATTCTTTCGCCGGATTGAAGGTAATTGGCTTGAACTCTAATATTTTGGGATATTTGAGATTCTTGATATGTTTTGGTGGTTTAGTTCGTATCGATGGCTAGAATCATATAATGTTGAAGGATATATATGTTTGTGATTATGTTCTTCGTGTTCTTGATGTGGTTGGTGTTTGTTGATTGATGATTCGAATATACCTTTGAATTCCACCTTCAAGGTGTTTGATTGAAGTTTTGAAAGAGAAATTGATTGGAATATTTTGGTTAAATTTGTATACTCGCCTTATCGAATCGATATATGGGCTTTGTGGAATCATGGGAATGAATTCGTAATTGTTTGAGTTAGATTGTTCGGACTTGTTTAATCGAGATATTTTGGAATCGTTGGGTTTGTGGATTAGTTATATCGATTGTTGATTGTTATCGAATGTGTGTTAAATCGATTATTGTAATAGGTTGAGATTATTGATCGATGTTTAGAACCATGCTTTGCGGTCGTATTCAAGAATGTTCGTAGATTGCTTTGATCAGGGCCGAGGGACTTGTAGACGACGACAAGGAATTGGTAACGGCTTCATTGGTATCGAGGCAAGTTATTACTTGCTCAGTTTATAATATTTAATGAATGGTTTCAGTTTCATTCGTTTATAATTCGTATAGCAATATTTATAAATCGTAATCACAGGATATTTGAGATTATAGGTTGTATTCGAGTTTTGGGAATTTAAATCATAATGTATATGATTTACAATGGTCGTTGGTATGCTTGTTATCGAGGATACATCATGGTATTGAAGGAAACGTGAATTATCTACCGTCCGTGATGTTTTGGATCGATGAATATTCAGAATAATGGCTGGTGATGGTTTAGATATCGAGATTGCTCTCGAATGACTCGGAGCGAGTATTTTAATCATTTCTGTCATTTGTGTTGATCATGTTGTCATACATTCATGTATCTTTGTTGTCGTGCATTGTGTATTGTTGTTTTGTGCAGTCGTGCATTGTTGTCGTATGTCCACCATGCGTTGGTCCGACAGGATCATCATAGGAATCTATAGCTGTGTGCGCTGGATCGCTGGACAGGTAATGCCACCATGCGTTGGTCCGACGGGATCATCATGGGAATCTATAGCTGTGTGCGCTGGATCGTTGGATTACCATATATGTTGTTGTTATTGTGCATATGTATATTATGGGTTGCCATAAGTATACATTGTCGTTATTGTTGTGATCATATTGACGTTGTCATATGAGTATGCATTTGTAGGTCTTGTGTTAGGACCATGTCCGTATATTGTGTTGATCTGATCTCGGATTAGACTGACGTGATTGTCATGGTATTTCGTATCTTGAGGTATGTTCCGTATTTCCTTGGTACTTGTCTTAGATGGACAATCGATTATCGTATTGGAATTGTCGATGTTATCCGATGGATTGAATTGGCCAGAGTTGGTATAATTTCCGTATCGCGAGTTATGATAATGTTTTGAGAACCTTGAGTATTGTTGAGATACCGTACAGATATTTCGGTATTATCTTAATGTGTTGTTAAGGATACGAATCGTGGATTCTCGTAAAGTTATGACGGTAAGATTACATTGATCGTATTCTTACTTAGTATTTCCATTGATAAGTAATTATTGACGAGATATGATGGTTATCATTGTTGGATATTATGGCTGACCCCGTCGTGGGCTTTCTTTTTAGGTTCTTGGATTATCAAGCTTGTAGCGGTCGTGAAGAGATGAGCTTCCCAGAGGATACTGACAAGGGCATGTATTTGTGTTTTGAGTTTCTGATCAGTTGTTGTATTCCGCTGCTAAAGTATTTTAATTGTTTGTCTTTATCCGCTGCGTGAGTATTTTTTAATGGCCTTTTGGTATCCGGTAACTTAGGTTACTTTGGCAATCATTTTCTAAATCTATTCTGTCGGTACGTGTAAGCGATGGCTTAACGTATGTTTTTAAACTGTTGAGTTTTGGCATTTTGGGCCTTGTGGTTTCAAATGAGTTTTTACGACGGTTTGATAAACGAGCTTTATAAATCTTCAAATGTTTTTAATAGATAATACCGTCGTTAGCCTCTTGGGCGTTTGTAAATGTTTGCGAAAATTTTCCTTCAGCCTTGTGGGTTCCATCTCAGGGCCCACGGCGCTATAATATTCCTGGATGGCTCTGGGGGTGTTACATGGCCGAAGGTTCTTGTTGGCCAATAAGTATACAGAATACAGTTTGGAAAGTATTTAAGCAACACGCTGTACATTTTTCAAATAAGAGTGCGTAGCGGAAGTCTGTTAAAGTAAGTTGCTGTAAATACAGCAACTAGATTTTCTCCTATTAGCTTGGTGCGTACAGGGTATGCAGTATATACTTGTAAAATAATCACACTAATGAAAACAATATGTGTAGAAGGTAAATGACACAATATTTAAAGTGGTTCGAGGTAAACCCCTCTACGTCCACTGGTCCTCCACACAGGAGTGAAAATATTTATTATAAACACTATGTACACAACTACGTGTCTATAATCAAACCTATCCTTTTATCATTCACACAGATTGATACAAAGACTGTCGCTTTCAACCGTTCACACAGATTGGTCAAAGCTATCACTTGACTTGCTTCTTCACACACAATTTCGAAGCTTCGTCTTCAATGCAGATCTGTCACACACAGTTTAGCAAAATCAAGGCATTCTTCAGTCCACACAGGGCTGATGGTTTTCTTCAAATGTAAGAACAAGGGTTTGAACAACAGCTTGACTTTCTTGAGCTTGAGCTGATGATGTGTTGTTCAAGGTTGAGCACTTGTATATTTCTTCTCTCAAGATTGGCAGTATGTTTGAAGAAATATGTTTGATCTTGATATACTGTTCTTGTGATGTTCACAGGTGTATCTCAGTATATCTCAGTTTGCTTAGTTTTCAGATCTTGATCTTATGAATATTCGTGTATATCATTATATTTATGATCTTCAAACTTCGAGGTATATATAACCTTTGGAAATAGATCTGTTGGGAATAGATCCGTTGAGCAAAGAGTCTGTTTCGTGTTTTTTGACTTGCACAGTACAAGATCCGGATTTTGCTCCTTGTTTGAAGATCTTTGTCGGCTGGTATTTAAATACTTTATCCAATCAGTATTTAAATACTTATTTTCAAACGGTGGCTTGACTTTAGTGTATAAAGTAGATTCCATTCCAACGGTCTTCAGTCCTGTTGGATAAGTGTTGAAGATATCAATACTTACAGCCTGTTTGCTGTATCCAACATGTTGCGTTTATACTGCTGTAGCTGTAGGTTCCACGATGTAGGCTATCTTAGGGCTACTGTATGGAAAGATGATGTATGAATCTTTCAGGACAGCTTCCATACTTGGTGTCATCGACTGATGAGCTTCTTGCTGTATGATGGCATTTTTTCTTTTGTTGTATGTTGAGGCACTTGACATCTTGCTGTATGATTGTCTTCGGGACAGCTACTTGCTGTATGTTGTGTTGGTGCAAAATCGGTATATGCGCCGTGTTGCGGAAGCGTAAATTAAATGTGCGGAAATTAAATGACGCACGGATTTATAGAGGTTCGGCTATAAACGAGCCTACGTCCTATCTCGATATATTTTTCTATAGGTTGAAGATAAAAACCTCTGCACCTCTCTTCTATCGGTCGAGGGATAACCATTACAATCACGTCTTCAATTGGTCCGTAATAAACCACTCGTACTTGTCTTTTTGTCGGTCCAAGTTAAATCGTTTTCCTTTTCTATTGGACAAAGAATCAACCACTCTAGCTTTCTATGGGTACTAGATAAACCTCTCGAAGATATCGATTGCGATTCTAATAATGCCGGATCCTTGATCCTAATAACACCGAATCCAATCGTATCTTTTCTTTTACTTCTCGTGTATGTGTTGAATGTATAAACACTCAAACTAACACTCAAGCTGATGGCTTGTCGTCGTCTAAAGTCTTCAAGAAGAAATCTACAACACTTCAAGACACTTCAAGACAAAATCTACAACACGTTCTGAAATTACAAAAGAAGAAAACGAAAAACAACAATTTTCTCTGGTTTGATCATTCAAGAAATTATATTGAGGGTATGTTTATTGAACTTTAATATCAATTATAATTATATTATGCATATAATATATCCATTTTGATTATTATGAACATGTTTAAGAACTAGTTCGATGGATTTGACTTCTTGAATTCGAGCTATGATGATTGTAGTCATAATTTTTGTATGTTCTTGATAAATACGAATTATGATTGTGTAATATTATTGTTATTTTTGTTATAGGATGGATAAAAGTTGGATTGGTCTACAAAAATGGGGTCCAAGGGTCATAGATGGAATGCGAGGGTTTATTCGATTTGTGAAGGAGCATGATAGTGATAGTATAATTCATTACTGTCCATGCAATAAATGTAAATGTCGCAGCGATATGTACCGTTTTACACTTGATGTTGTATGGGAGCACTTGAAAAAGAATGGATTTTGAGATAAATACACATGTTGGATTTACCACGGTGAAAATCAAATTCAATTATTCCCCATGATCACGAAAAGTACAGTGGTAGCACATCCAATGACCCCACAAGAAGGTTGATTGATGACGTGTTTGGTTTTTACGAGAGGGATGTATTGGCTGAAGGTCAAGAATACCACATAGCTAATCAACCAATCATCTGAACGCCTACATTGATACCCATTAACACTATTTCTGTTGATAGATACAACAAGATAATCCAGCTCCAACAGACTCTTGTTTATCCTGGGTGTCACATGACGGTCCTTGATAGTGTCATACAGAATATGAGAGTCAAGGTGGAGAACAAAACCTCGATTAAAGCTGTGGATGATTATTTGGAACTTACAGGGAAAATGCTCCCAGAAGGTCATCATCCTCCTAGTAATCACACTAAAATGATACGTATCCTAAAAGGTCTTGGGCTATCGTATATCAAGATCCACGTATCCATATATGATTGTGCTTTATTTTGGGGAAAGCTTAATGAAGACCTAAAGAGATGTACGGTATGTGACACAGAGAGGTATAATTTCACTCCTTCTGGTAAAGAGAAAGCTTTGAAGGTTCTTTGGTATTTCTCTCTGAAGGATAGATTGAATAGCCTTTTCATGTCTCCTCACACAGCCAAGGCGATGAGATGGCATGCCGAGCCTAGCCTCACGGACGAGGATACTATGATACACCCTTCTGATGGAGAGGCTTGGAAGCATATATATAGGGAGTTTCCAGAGTTTGCATCATATGTCCGAAATGTAAGACTCGGACTTACATCTGATGGATTCAACCCTTTTGGCAACATGAGTCTTTCGTATAGTATATGGACGGTGGTAATGGTTCCTTACAACCTTCCTCCATGGATGTGCATGAAGAAGGAGTATAATATATTGACTCTCTTAGTACCTGGCCCTAGGTATCCAGGAAAGTGTATTGATGTTTATTTGAGACCTTTGATAGAGGAGCTGAAGTTGTTGTGGGAGTAAGGTCATCTGACGTACGACAGTTACTCAAATGAGATGTTCTACTTACGTGCTATGTGTACTGGTACCATCAGTGATTTTCCTATGTACGGGATGCTGTCTTAGTGGATATAGAGGATGTCCAATGTGCTTGAGTGCAAACTGCACAAGGTATCATTGTCGGAAGGTTATCAAAATGCATCACCGTCTATGGCTTGAGAGGACACATGTCTGGCGTACGGATGCTGCAGCATTTTATGGGACTGAAGAGGTTGGTGATCCACCACAGGAGTGGACTGGTGAGGAAATTTTGGTCGTGCTAAATGAGTATGATTATGGGCAGTTGAGCAACCATCCTGATATAGTAGCGGCAACTCATGAAAGACCGGACGGGTATAAGTACTGGTCCCACAAAAGTATTTTCTGGGATCTACCTTATTGGAGTAAGTTGTTGATTAGGAATTGCCTAGATGTGATGCACATAGAAAAAAATATTTGTGAAAGTGTTGTCGATAAAGTTTTATGTTGGGAAAGGGAAGATTAAAGACGGCCCTAAGGCACGCAATGGTTTAAAAGAATGAACACTAGAAAACATTTATGGTTGAAGGAAGGGAAGGGGACACACAAAATGCTGAAAGCAGCTTCCACTGTCACCCCTGAGCAAAAGGCTAAGATTTTTTCATGGATGAAGGCAGCTAGGTATCCCACGGGATATGTTGGAAATATAGGGAGGTGTGTTAACTTCAAGGAGAATAAGTTAACTGGACTGAAGAGCCATGATTGCCATATCCTCTTACAACGCTTGTTTCCTATGTTTATTTGACCATACTTGTCCAAACAGGTGGTCGAGCCTTGTGTATCGTTATCCAGGCACTTTCAAAAGTTATGCACTAGAGAAGTAAGAAAGTCAGATCTCCGACTCATGCAAAAGGAGATCATTTATATCTTATGCAAATTTGAGAGGATCTTCCCACTGATTTTTTTTGATCTCATGCCTCACCTCATGATCCATCTCCCTCGCCAACTTTTACTAACAGGCCCGATCTACTACACGTGGATGTTTCCAATATAAAGGCAACTTGGTGAGTACAAGGACTCTGTGACTAATAAGTCTGCAGCTGAAGTATGTATAGCCGAATCATATCTTGTATGGGAGTGTGTAATATATACCAAGTTCTATTTGAGCACGGTGGATCCCACACCCGATCCTATGTCAACCATTCCAGTGCAATTTATCTCTCCATCATCACCAGCGAAGTTGAAGTTCAAGGAAGATTACCTACAGTCATTTACAACCTTACGAGCTAGGAATTGCACATTGGTGGATATTGCTTACCTGTCCAGAAGTTCAATATTGGAAAGACATTCACCTTTCATGTGATGCTGTGAATGGAGACATTAGATTCCACAATGAAATATTTGATGATTATTTCAGACAGTAGCTAAGTGTTTAATTACTGTTTACTTAATTTGCTTACATAATTTACTTAATTATGACATTCACCTTAATGAATATCCAGATGACGCACATACAAAGTGATGGTCACGTGCGTTGATGCTTCTTTTGATGAAGCGTGTTATATATGTAACACCCCGAGATATTCGGAATAATTACAGCGCTGTAAATCCTTTATATAAGAATTTACAAGGCTAAATTAAAGAAATGCTGAAATAATACAAAAGTACCACTAGAAGTTGAGTAATTCGGTAATCGGTTCAAACAACTCAAATCAATCCAATTATTACAAACATCTCAAATCATCAACAGGACACAAGTACTGAAAATCAAACCAGAATAACAAAACAACACAACGGATAACATCACTGGGCCCCTTCGTCATCATGTCGGTACTGTGGTTGCTACCCCGCTCCTCGGATACCTGAACATCAAAAAAATGTCCACCCCCACAGGGGCTAGCAAAACGATGCTAGTACAAGCATCAATGATATACAAAATCAGATATGCAACAATGATGCATAGCAAAATACATAACACGGACTTCCGCTACCGGAATCCAACAATGCGAATCCACATGATTCCATCAACACAACATGGGGCAATCCAATGATCTAGCGCCCATCAGCATAGATCCCAAGATGATCCAGTCGGACCAACACGAGGTGGAAAAACCCGTCCAATGATCCAGCGCCCTCAGCATAGATCCCAAGATGATCCCGTCGGACCAACACGAGGTGGTCATCTGATCCAGCGCCCTCAGCATAGATCACACGATCGTTCGGATCAACACAACATATATAACACAACTATGCATACACATATGCAAAATCGATATGTCCATCAACATGAACATACAATGAATCAATAACGATATTATGACAATTCACTGGAATGACCTCATGTTCAACAACATGAATAACAATATGCATGATCAAAATCATCAATATTAAACTAATATTCAAAATACGATACTTGCCTTAGGAATGGCGACAAGGATTGCTACTATGAAAAATCTTCAACCCGCTCGAAGAACTCTCGCTCGATCAATCCACCAAAATCCGAAACTTCAGCGAACAATAATATCGGTATAACTAACGGTTCCGGATAATCATTCTAAACATCATATGAACATCAAAAGACGTGTTTACCCAATCATAGAAGCGTACTAATCTGCCCCAAACCATTCCGGTTAAATCAACACTATGCTACTTAACCGAACAAAAGCTCATAGTATTCCATCTAAGATCAAATGCATCCTTCAGTCGGATTATTCAATTATACCACATGATAATTCGTCTTACAAGGATTCTAATCATACTCTTCATTAATCCAAAGCAACAAGATATCGTAAATACCTCGACGAACACCATAAGAACTTATTTACTAGGTTCCATATGATTAACACCTTCTTCTTCAAGGAATACTCTAAGTTCAAATCCATTAAGTTCCCCTATACGCATAGTTTGATTATATAATACGTAAGAACTCGATAATCTCAGAAAATTGCTATAATCAGGTTCATAATCTCAGGGCACTACGTTCAAGAGTCTTAACACTACAAGGTTCGATTAATATTCTTAACAACGAAGGAGAACCAAAGTATAAACGAAATCATTCTTCTAAAAGCATGGTGTTCGACTCCTCATGATAATAACTGACTTGGTGAACTCAAAACAGGTCCAAAACATCACCAAGAACATGAAATCTAGTTGGTGAAGGATCACATATCTCAATATAGTGAAGAACAACGAAAGACTTGAAGAAACTCAATACCGTAAGCTTGAACACCAATCCACAAGAGTATATGATCTTTAAAATCGAGCAAGGATGATGATATGAGACGTATATGGTGCTTGGGAGCTCTCAGATTGCAAAAATCGTCAAGGAAGTGAGGAGGAAATGAAATGGGGTTTGTGGGTTATTAATAGAACTTAACACGTTACGTACGTTAAGGATGAAGCCTTACGTACGTAATCGCCTTAGCGTATGCTATCCTCAAACTTTAGCATACGTTATCGCCTGGCAGTACTCACTGTCTCAATTCTGGCTTCTATTACGTACATTATACACGGACTTTGCGTACGTAAAACCATATACATAGTGCACGCTAACACTCATGTCTAACGTACGTTAAGCCATGTACGAAAAACCATCTAGGTTCACACGGGGCAATATCAACGAATCTTCTTCCGGTCCATACACGCGGACCCTTGTCTGATCTCGAATTGACTTAAGCTTACGTACGTTATGCCACATCTCCAACGTACGTTATCTTCCATACATAGCGTACGTTATGTTTATCGTCTAGCGCACATTATGACGTGCAGAAGCATGCATGCATGAATGTGTAGGAAACTCCAAAAATGCAGGAATACGAATACGGGAAACCACACTTCGATTATTTATACCACATAATCAAACGTTACAAGTTCAAATACAGGTAAAATACACAATAATTATCCGGGCATTACATACTACCCCTCTAAAAAGAAGTTTCGTCCTGAAACTTAAGACGAAAACAAATCTGGGTATCTCGACTTCATACAATCCTCAGTCTCCCAAGTGGATTCTTCGACTCCATGTCGAGACCACTGAACTTTAACCAAGGAGATCAGTTTATTCCTCAATTGTTTGACTCGACTCTCGAGTATCTTGATTGGCTTTTCTTTGAACGTGCCATCATTAGCCACTTCAATCTCGCGAAAATCGATGATATGACTGGGATTCGGTATATATTTCCATAATTGGGATACGTGGAACACATTATGAATGTGACTCAGCGATGGCGGTAAGGCTAATCTGTACGCCAACTCTCCAACTATTTCAAGGATTTGTAATGGTCCGATATATCTCGGACTCAACTTCCCTTTCTTCCCAAAACGGAAAATTCCCCGAGTAGGAAAAACCTTTAATAGCACATGGTCCCCAATCTCGAACTCCAATGGACGACGGCGCACGTCTGCATAAGACTTTTGTCAACTTTGGGCAGTTAACAACCTTTCACGAATCAGAGCTACATTCTCTTGAGTATGAACTATCAACTCTTATTCCGTACCGATCAAGTCAGAAGAATCATCCCAACATAAGGGCGGTCTGCACCTTCTCCTGTACAACGCTTCAGACGGGGCCATCTTAATGAAAGCATGCCAACTATTGTTGTAGGTGAATTCAATCAACGGCAAGTGGACCTCCCAATCAGTCGACCAATCTAAGGCACAAGCTCTTAGCATATCTTCTACTGTCTGAATAGTCCTTTCGGACTGTCCGTCTGTTTGAGGATGATAAGTTGTGCTAAAGTTCAGCTCGGTTCCCAAAGCTCGATGAACCGCTTTCAAAAAGTGTGACACAAAGCGACCATCCCGATCTGAAATAATGGTCTTCGGTGTACCGTGCAATCGGACTCTCTCCGCAATAAACACTCGTGCCAACTTTTCTGGTTCCCAAGTATCCTTAATACCCAGAAAATGAGCCGACTTGGTTAAACGATCGACTATCACCCAAATCATATTCATCCCCATTCTTGGCATATTGGTGATAAAGTCTATCGATATATCCTCCCATTTACATTCAGGAATCGGAAGTGGCTTCAACATTCCTGCCGGTCGCTGATGTTCAATCTTAACCTGTTGACAAGTTAAACACTTCAAGATGTATTCTGCTACGTCTTTCTTCATATTTCCCCATTATAAATTCTTCTTTAGATCCTTGTACATCTTACTGGTGCCCGGATGAATAGAATATGACGCGCTGTGAGCTTTCTTCATGATTGTCTTTTTCAAAAATTGGGGACACAAAGTCGACTCTGGAATCTCAGAACTCCATATCCTATATCACGAATCTTGGGGCCTTTCCTTTGTTTACTTCATCACGTAACCGAAAAATCAGAGAATCATCTAACTACTTAGATTTGATTTTTTCGATTAACGACGAAGGTAATTCCATCATACACAGTTGCCATTGGACTCCTTGTGACCATACTTCAATTCTTTCGCGAATTAATTCTCGTTGAATGCTGGACTGGTGATAAAGAATTTCCAGGTCATAATCTTTGATCAGTTACAGCCATCTCCTATATCTCATGTTTAATTCCTTCTGACTGAAAATATACTTGAGACTCTTATGATCTGTGAAGATCTGACAATGAGTGCTGTACAAATAATATTGCCAAATCTTCAGGGCAAGGACAACAACTGCTAACTCTAAATCATGTGTCGGGTAGTTAACCTTGTACAGTTTCAACTATCGAGAGGCATAGGTAATCACCCTAACCTTCTGCATCAACACGCAACCCAAACCCTGATTTAAAGCATCGCTGTAAACCATGAACCCACCAGTTCCATCTGGTAGTGCTAATATTGGTGCTGTTTTCAGTCTTCTCTTAAGTTCATCAAAGCTAGTCTGACATTTTGCGTCCCACATGAATTTCTGAGCCTTCTGAAACAACTGAGTAAGTGGACGTGCAATTTTGGAAAACCCTTCCACAAAACGACGGTAATATCCAGCAAGTCCTAAGAAACTTCGGACTTCCTTCACATTCTTAGGAGATTCCCACTCCAAGATTGCCTCAACTTTCTTTGGGTCTACCTGAACTCCGTCGGTTGATATCACGTGCCCAAGGAACGTTACTTCCTTAAGCCAGAACTCGCATTTAGAGAGTTTCGCATAAAGTTGTTCATTCCTCAAAGAATTCAAAACGATACGCAAATGTTCTGCATGCTCTTCTGGATCCTTCGAATAGATCAAGATGTCATCAATGAAAATGACCCCGAATTTATCCAAGTATTCTATGAATACCCGATTCATCAATTGCATAAACACCACAAGAGCATTAGTAAGTCCAAATGGCATCACCACGAACTCATAGTGCCCGTACTGGGATCTGAAAGAAGATTTCGGTATATCAGATTCCTTAATCTTCAACTGATGGTATCCTGATCTCAAGTTGATCTTTGAGAATACCGTAGCCCCTTGCAGTTGATCAAATAAATCATCGATCCGAGGCAAAGGGTATTTATTCTTGATCATCACTTTGTTTAGCTCTCTGTAATCAATACACAATCATAGGGATCCATCTTTCTTCCGGACAAAGAGAACGGGTACTCCCCAAGGAGAAACGCTAGGTTGAAAGTAACCCTTCTGTAATAATTCCTCAAGCCGTTTCTTTAACTCATACATCTCGGTTGGTGCCATATGGTATGGTGCTCTAGAAATAGGTGCAGCTCCATGCTCCAATTCGATATTAAATTGTACAACTCTTCGCGGAGGTAACCCAGGTAGTTCGTCAGGGAATACGTCTGAGAATTCGTTCAAAACTGGAATAGATGAGAGCTCTACTCCTTTTTCTTTCTTCATGGCATAACACCAAAATCCATGACAAGCCTGTTTTAGAAATTTAACCGCTTTCATAGCTTTGATCACTTTCCCTGAGCTTCCTGGTCTCCATCCTTCGAATAAGTGTTCAGATCCATCATCAGCAATAATCGAGATAACTCTCTTCTGATAATTCAAAATATCCCCATAACAATTGAGCCAATCGTCTCCCATAATTAAATCGTCACCATAGATGTCGACCACAATAAGATTTGATGGCCAATTTCTCCATTCTATAGTCACAGGAAAATCTCTAGTTTCTAGATTTTCCACAATTCTCTCTCCACTCGGCAGACTCACAACATAAGGTTCACAATTCAAATACGAGATTTTCAAACGATTAACACAATTCAATGATATGAAAGAATGCGTAGCTCCTGAATTGAATAAGACACTAACTGGTTGCAAAAGGATATGAATCATACCTGATGCAACAGCAGTATTCTGGTCATCTGACCTCCTCATCTCGTAAAGGTGCGGAGAAACGGACCCATCACTGGATGCCTATCTTTTCCTAAAATTCTGCTGTTGTAGACCACTCTGTTGTGTCAGGTTCACACTCGTCTCTTTCGGAGTTTGGGCTGAAGTACGAGCTCCGATCGATCTAGTCACATTCCTGCAAAACGTCGCACAATGCCCTTCTTGCCCACATTCGAAATAGGTCACAGAAGGAACGGAGCAATCACGCCGAATATGCCCTGCTCGTCCACAGTTATAACACTTCTTCGCTGCGTCGGTAACCATTGATGTCATCCTGAACTTCTTCCTCGTGAAGGATACGGAGGACTCTTGGATGAATAGAATGAGGACTAGCCCTTACGGGGCCCACCACTCTTGCTCTCGGTGAAGTTGCCAAACACTTTCTGCTTCTTTGCTTCCGCAAATTTCTCCACTGTTGTCTCTTTCATCTCGTAAGCCAGTGCTTTGTCCTGATACTGTCGAAGAGTAGTACATTCAAATCCGGACATATATTGTTGGATCTCCGGCTTCATCTGCATGTCGAAGTGGAAAATCTTTTCCGCCTCGGTCCTGACCAGATGTCGCACATAGGTCAGCTGGTGATTAAAAGTCTTAATCATGTCTGTCACAGATGCCTCCAGATTTTGCGGTGAGAAAAACTCTCGGACAGCCTGTAACACCCCCAAAATTTCCCAAGGTATCACAGTGCCGTGAATCCCGTGTGGGACCCACAAGGCTGGTTTAGGAAGTAGATATTTAAAAGAAATTACAATAAAATGATAATCCATGGTTACATATCATGAGCCCAAAGGTTTTAAGAAGAAACATAATTTAAAGTTCGATTATTACATAATGGAGGTTTTGAAAATCAAATTTAATTTAAGCAGCGGCAACAGTTTATTCCAACACCGTTCAAGTCTGACCGGACCCCTCGGGAATATCCTGCACATGATTAACAAATTTACCTGGCACGACAAATCATGACAGGTAACCAGGGTCAGAGAATGCGTACCAATAACAATTACTAGCAACAATATACAAAATTTTACCAAACACAGTGCCACGTAACCAACAGAAAATATTTCATCACACGACCGACGTTGTCTTTCTCTTTTATCACATAAACCCCAAGGTCACGACCAAGGTTCACGAAAGTATCCACACGGGAATACCCCGGAACATAGGTGCCCAATTCAGGTCTTATCCCCTAACACATTTCCATACGGGTACCATACAGGTTTTATCCCCAACACATCGGCCTATTTATAACATATTTTCAGAGAAAGACTACCGTTGGCATTTCATCAATAATGGCACATTTATGAACACGAACATTTTAATATTAATAACATTCCTCGAGCAAGATTTCACTTACCTTTGATCCGACGGTAGGTGCCTTACGATAATTGGGATATCCACGCTTGATCGATTTTAACCTAGCCACGTAATATCCGATTAACACCTCGTACGAATCATGATGAATAGAACTAGTCTCCCTTCCCTTCCCTAACCGGGTTCCTAACGTAATCTTAATTGCCAATACTAGTATCGTGCTTCTACGTTCACAAACAATACGTACCACTATGTCGTTCAATTCTTACGGTTAACGTCAACTATATTGATTTGTTCAACAAGATTATCTCAATCATCATTCGGTTAGCAACAAATGACCATAGCATAATCAAATCCTAAACTCCTAATCCAATTCTCTATTACGAGTGCTTCAATTGGTAGACTATCATTTTACACAATGATTTCGGCATTCGATTCTCAATGGCATTAATACTATCGAATTAATTCCCCTATTAATTTTAACATTGACCATAATATTGCAAGAGTAAGTTACGACTAGTTTATCAAACGGTGATGAATTCCTACGAAATCCTTCTACAATTGATTCGTCGATTATATATGATCCAAATGTAAATTGAGATGGAACGAGTTGTATGAAAATGAAATATACGAACAATGATAACTCCGATTACTACAAGTTCATCCGTTAAGATCGTCTAACAAGATTTTAGCAAAATCTTCCCAAATACTCGTAATCTAACGAGTAATAATCAACAACATTGAAGAGATTACTCCAAGGATTGATAGACTTACCTTAGTAGATGAAGAACAATGAAGAGAGTTTGACGAATCCACAAGAACTACGAGGAGGAACGAAAAGTGGCTTGGATGACTTGGATAATCTTCACAGGAGTTCGAGAAACCACCTCCTCTATGTTAATTCAAGTGTATGAGAGGCCAAGAACTGAGTATAAGGCTGGAAATGCTCCAAGAGTGTTTTCTCTCAAGGTTGAGGTCGAGCAAATGAAGAGGGGAAGTGTCATTTTATAACCCTCGGTTTTGATAACGTACGTTAATGAGACAGACATTACGTACGTAAAGGTCATTACGTACGTAATGTTCTGATGATAACATACGTAAAGCTCGTCCAGATGGATAGCGTACGTTAAGCTTGATGGATAGCGTACGCTATGAGGAGTTGACTCGTGTTGTCTTCTAGCCCGCCGAAAGTAGCTCGATCCGCATCAAAAGAAAGATTCTAGTCGGGAGATCAACTCACCCGTTACGTACGTAAGCTAGTTGCGTTAACATACGTAATGTTCAAATTTTAGCGTACGTTATGCGTACACTATTGTAATATCCGCAATTTTCGATTTTCAGTAAATTTCTATTTTCGGCCTAAATCCGTTTTGACGACTCGCTCATGTCCGTCTCGTCATTCCGAGAATGATTAATTCTACACTTTTTGACATCCGAGTTCGTTTCGGTGTCGTTTTGTTGAGTTCCGTGCTTTTTAGCGACTTTTCCGCGCTTGTGTTCGATTCTTGCGAATCTCGTTCGAAACTACTGTTTCGAGTTTCCTGTAAGTCCGTTTAACTTTGTTAGACGTGTTGTGAACTTTGGTTTGGTTATTCGATCACGTATCGTGATTTCCGGGCGTTTTGGGCCATTTTGTAATTTCTTGAAAGTTACGGGTATCCGTATCTGTAATTGTTGTCTCGACCCGTTTCTTGGTCGCGTATGATCAATTATGGTATTATGTTTTCATTTCGGGTCGTTGATGTTGTCCGCGAACTTTTCGTCGTGTTCGCCTGCGTTTAAATCGGGTCGCCGAGCCACGCGGTTGCGGGGCCCGGACGGTTGTGGGACTGGCCGAACGATTGCGGGCACCGGCCGGACGGGTGCGGTAGGAACCGGGGTAGCGCACGCTACGGCCGGAAGGCTGCGCGCGCTAACCGGCAGGTGTAGCGCACGCTATCGGCTGGCCTAACGCACGCTATCGGGTCTGGACAGTGGAGTCCTGGGTTCTGGAATCGGTCAGGCCCGGCAGGTAGCGCACGCTACTGTCGGGCCGCAGACGCTACGGCCGGCAGTAGCGACGCTATGGCGGAAAAGTGCGACGCTACTGGCGGCGATCCGATCTAGATGGCTACTGGATCGCGGCCTGGGCCGATAGCGCACGCTAGCTCGGCAGCCTAGCGCGCGCTAGTCCGGCCCAGTATAAATGTGGCTGAGCAGTCACATTTCATTTCGTTTTTCACTTCCTTCCTTCTCCGTCCGCGGATGGTGATTCATGGGTGACGAAGCCATGTTGTTTAACAACAAATCCATGAAGTTCTTGAGTTCATAACATCAATCAATCGTCCGTTATCATCCTTTGATCCAGCAAATCAAGGTAATCTTCCTTAGAACCCTAATTTCGTGAATTTGGGGATTTTTGCATTTTTGTCTGATTCGTTCCGTGTTGTTGATTAATTCATGATGGGTATGATTAATCTTGATAGTATTCTTATGTTTAACATCATTTAATCCATTGTTCTTCGTCGAATCGAAGTATATTTCTCGATTTCCTTCAAATTGACTTTTTGGGGGATTTGTTCTCGATCTCGTTTTTCATCCATTTTTGATGGATCGATTGTGGTTAAATGATGTTGTTAAACACATTCTATGGATTGTATATCCATATTTCAACTTGGAATTCCGTTTTCGGGTTTTGACGGAACGAATCGTATTCTTGGCCGTTTTGGGGGAAATCCTTGAACTTTCGTCATTTGTTCTTTGAATTCAGCGGCTTTTGGTCGTACTTTGGAATTCATTTTCATTGTTATTGTTTTCGTTCGTAGTTCATTGTTCTGGATTGTCGTTCGGTGGAGTCGGCGAGTTCGTAGTCGGTTCGTGCCAACCTACTTCGGCCGATTCTCCGCGTTGTGGTTATTCGAGGCAAGTACCTTGCCCATACTTTTCTCGTTTTATGGATATGATGATCGGTGGTCGTCTTGATGTGTTCGTTTGGTTATTTGAAATGAATTTTCAAAAGATTTCGGTTTGGCCTCGTTAAAGGCTCTCTTTCAAAACGCGTGTGTGTTTTGTGAATGTTGTGTTTTGGGAATTGATTATGATTTGATTATTTTGAACGTTGGAGGCTTTGATGATATCCTTGTTGTTTAAAAGTTATGGAATCGTGTATTCCGTGTTTAATCTTGTTATTGTGTTTTGAAGAGTTTGATAATGGTGTCGGATTAGTGGCCATCTCTAGTAAGTATTTTTGATGAACTTACATTCTTAGCATATTAGTATTGCATGAGTAACGTGTGTGTGTGTATGCTCACTATGGGTTAGATCCGACGAGGTCTCGGTAGGGGTCCACGGAGGGGTGGATCCGCGAGCTTGCTTTTAACCACTATGGGTTAGATCCGACGGGGTCTCGGTAGGGGTCCACGGAGGGGTGGATCCACGGTTAATTGTGGTGCATTTTTACAAATGTGATTTGACTATGGCATTTCCGGAAATGAGTGCTTTCGAACGGTTTTCATGATTGCATGCATTGACTAAGTGTGTAAGAGGTAAGTTGTTCGTTTGGCCTACTTAGCTAGGATGGCACTAGAGTATTTTGTTGTTTGTTTTGAATCCTTTAATTGTGGATTTTGATGTTGGAAGACGAACCTTGTGGTCGCTCTTGTGTACTGTGAGTTGATGAGATTTGGGGCTAAAATCCCAATGGTTTTGTAAAAGTTATTTTACGGATTTGGGGCTAAAATCCCAACGGTTTGGTAAATGTCATTTTTCGGAAAGTAAAGATTTGGGGCGGTGACCCCTTTTGTCTTTTGGATTTTGAAAACTAGGATTTGATAATCCTAAGTTGTTTTCTATTAAAACTCTCGATGGCATTCTAAAACGTTTTATAAATCATTTCCATTAATTTATGATATTTCGATTTTGAAATGTTTTCTCAAACTCTTGCCTCGGGAAATACTTTTTGTTTCGTTTGGATCCTTGAGGATTCCTGGTTATTGTTATTCGTAGAATGTGAATTGTATGGCTCGTATTTGCACTTTGTTCTTGCACTAGCAAAAGAGTGGAGTTTTGCTAACCCCCGAGTATTCGGGGGGTGGATGTCTGTTTTTGCATTCAGGTTTTGGAGCATAACACAGGGTCGGCACGAAGGATGATGAAAGATGATCGATACTAATCACATGTGGAACCGTACATCGTGTATTGGTTCAGTTGTACTTTATTTTCCGCTGCTATATTTTCCCGTTGTACGGGTGTGGTTGTATTTTAACCCCTGCGTGGGCATGAGTTGTATTTGAGTTGTATGTATTTGTTGAAAGACCAAATCGGTCTACTGAGTCATTCTAGCCTTAAAGGCATGGTTGAATTGTTATATGTCGTTACCAGCCTGGTAGATCCTTGAGAAAAGGTTCTACGGCGTGTAATATGCCTGAGCGGATTGGGGGTGTTACATAAATGGTATCAGAGCTTAGGTTGAGGAAACCTAGACTGTCGGGTCAAGTCGTGTTGTTTGAGTCTTGTTTCGTCGGATTTTATCTGACTGAGTCGTGTCGCGACGCGTCGTTTGAGTTTGTTGGTCGTGATTAGTATCGTGGGGCGATCATCATCTTCGTGCGACCTGTGGAAGTAAGTCTCCCTTCTTTGTGTTGTGCCTCGTGTGACACGAGCTATTTTTATGATTATTTGTTAAGTGGTGGAATCCTTATGTGGATTTTGATTTCACGATATGTATTTAGTCGACTCTCGTATTTGATTTATACGAGGAGTGTCGTCGCATGTGATGTTTTTTTATTGTTGTTTTTGTCCGTTGTTGATGATTTTCGAATCGATTTGCACGTTTTACAAGTTCTCTTGTGGAAGCTTAGTGCTTATACACGTACGACTTGTTCACTAGTCGGTGCGGGAGGGTCCTTAGAGACTTCGAATGGGGTCAGTGGTTTTGTTCTGAATCCTAGGCGGTCTTCAACTCTGGTATTTTATCGTTTATTTCCGTTTAAAGACATGTATTGTCTTGATTTTAAACGTTTTGATGCGTGTACTAGGAGTTGTTTTAGTGAACGTCGATATGTGTGAGTTTTGGGCATTCTGGCCTATTGAATTTTTGAAAACCTTGAGTATCTTAGAAAAAATAAATTTCGAGACATACTTTTCAAATGAGTTATTTTCTTGTGGTACATCCAAGGTGCCACAATATATTTCAAAATTTTTCTACCTCGAGGACCAAAATGTTTTGAGATATTTTTAATGTTTTATTTAGACCCGAGGGTCGAATATTCTGAAAGTTTTCACTAAGAGAAAGTGTCCTCATTTTTATCAAATGCGAAATGGTTCCCCCAAAGTCTCGATAATGATGTTTCACGTTTGTACTTTTTGAAAGGTGATACTCAAGATCAACCGGTATTCTTCAAATTATTTTCAAAATGAGGTTTTCGTTTTTAAAACCTATCCATTCCCGTTTGAGGGCTGGGTATGTATGTATGATGTTCGCGTTGTCATTTTGATATTTTCTCCCGAGTATGATCGAATTGGCGGTGTGAGCGTTGAGTCGCTTTCCACACATTGGTTGTGCTAGCCCCCTGTGAGAGGCGGGATGTTGGTGTTGAATGTTATCGTCTCGTGGTGATTTCTGCGTTGTCGCGCATGTGCGAGCTGTTAGAGCTTGGTTTGGTATGACCGTGTGCATCGGTGATCGTTCCGTTATGTGTCGGTTGTTTAATGCCTTGTTACCTTGCTCCTGTTTTTGTGAATTTCGTGGACGAGGTCGGAGGTAATGCCCGTACTATTTTGACTTTGGTATTTTCTCTTTCTCCAGTCTATCGATTCGCTCATGTTCGTTGATACTTTATGAACTTGTTCGGTATTTTAGTTTCATCGTCCGAACGAGCTGTGATCTTGTTTTGAGTCGATCTGGTTATCGTTGTAACTTTTTCGAGTTCGGTTCGATTCTTGTGAACCTTGTTCGGAAGTAACATCATTTGGTTCTACTAGTTCTTTTATTCGAAGTGGATCAGATTTTGAACTTCTATATATTCTACTTTGTCGACTCATTTATGTTCGTTGACATTTCTGAGCTTGTCCTGCCCCTTGTTTTTGTTTATAGAACGAGTGTGGTATCGTTTCGTAATAACTCGTTTGTCGTTGTGACTTTTCAATCGCTATTCCCCTTTCCTGTGGATCTTATGGGAATGCATGTCTTGTAGTTCTCACCAGATCATCCTGGGAGTTGTTGTTTGAATTTTATTATCCTTCGTGTTTCGGACATGATTGTTCGATTTTTGTTGTCTCGATCGTTTGTTTGTTCGGTTTTTGTTCTCGTTTCATGATTGTTGAGCGTTCAGGCTCCTTTGTAATTCCCTTAAGTTCGGGAAATTAGTCTCGTTCTCGATCTTCCAACCCTTGGGCGGTGGGGATTCCGTATTTGTTCAGCGGTTGGCTCGCGTTTTGATTGATGTACCGTTGGGTTGGTCAATCATATTGATTTTCGTTCGTTGTGTTTTGTGATTGTCGAATAATTGACTTGGCTATATATCCGTTTGATGACGCTTGTCATTTGTTGGTTTTATTATATCCCTAACGGCGACGTTGTGTTGGTCGCCGTGGAGCGTGTTTTCACGCCGTATATTCCTTTGCGTTGTTTGTAACATTTCGCCGTTGGGCGTTAGTTACGCATTCTTGTGTATCTCGTTGAGTTTTTCCTCGCGGAATATTTCTTCCCCCTACTTGTTTTAAGTTTCGGGACGAAACTTCTTTTAAGGAGGGTAGAATGTAATATCCGCAATTTTCGATTTTCGGTAAATTTCTTTTTTCGGCCTAAATCCGTTTTGACGACTCGCTCATGTCCGTCTCGTCATTTCGAGAATGATTAATTCTACACTTTTTGACATCCGAGTTCGTTTCGGTGTCGTTTTGTTGAGTTCCGTGCTTTTTAGCGACTTTTCCGCGCTTGAGTTCGATTCTTGCGAATCTCGTTCGAAACTGCTGTTTCGAGTTTCCTGTAAGTCCGTTTAAATTTGTTAGACGTGTTGTGAACTTCGGTTTGGTTATTCGATCACGTATCGTGATTTCCGGGCGTTTTGGGCCATTTTGTAATTTCTTGAAAGTTACGGGTATCTGTATCTGTAATTGTTGTCTCGACCCGTTTCTTGGTCGCGTATGATCAATTATGGTATTATGTTTTCATTTCGGGTCGTTGATGTCGTCCGCGAACTTTTCGTCGTGTTCGTTCCGTGCGTTTTCGGAAATCGGGTCGTCGAGCCCTGGCGGTTGCGGGACTGGCCGGACGGTTGCGGGACTGGCCGGACGGGTGCGGCAGGAACCGGCGTAGCGCATGCTACGGCCGGAAGGCTGCGCGTGCTAACCGGCAGGTGTAGCGCACGCTACCGGATGGCCTAACGCACGCTAGCGGGTCCGGACAGTGGAGTCCTGGGGGTTCTGGAATCGGTCAGGCTCGGCAGGTAGCGCACGCCATCGCCGGGACTGCGTACGCTACGGCCGGCAGTAGCGCACGCCACGGCCGGAAAGGCTGCGCACACTACCCGGCCGATCGATCCGAGCTCTTGGATCGCGGCTCGGGCGATAGCGCACGCTAGCTCGGCAGCTAGCGCGCGCTAGTCCGCCCAAGATAAATGTGGTGGCGATCACATTTCATTTCGTTTTTCACTTCCTTCCTTCTCCGTCCGCGGCTGGTGATTCATGGGTGATGAAGCCATGTTGTTTAACAACAAATCCATGAAGTTCTTGAGTTCATAACATCAATCAATCGTCCGTTATCATCCTTTGATCCAGCAAATCAAGGTAATCTTCCTTAGAACCCTAATTTCGTGAATTTGGGAATTTTTACATTTTTGTCCGATTCGTTCCGTGTTGTTGATTAATTCATGATGGGTATGATTAATCTTGATAGTATTCTTATGTTTAACATCATTTAATCCATTGTTCTTCGTCGAATCGAAGTATATTTCTCGATTTCCTTCAAATTGACTTTTTGGGGGATTTGTTCTCGATCTCGTTTTTCATCCGTTTTTGATGGATCGATTGTGGTTAAATGTTGTTGTTAAACACATTCTATGGATTGTATATCCATATTTCAACTTGGAATTCCGTTTTCGGGTTTTGACGGAACGAATCGTATTCTTGGCCGTTTTGGGGGAAATCCTTGAACTTTCGTCATTTGTTCTTTGAATTCAGTGGCTTTTGGTCGTACTTTGGAATTCATTTTCGTTGTTATTGTTTTCGTTCGTAGTTCATTGTTCTGGATTGTCGTTCGGTGGAGTCGGCGAGTTCGTAGTCGGTTCGTGCCAACCTACTTCGGCCGATTCTCCACGTTGTGGTTATTCGAGGCAAGTACCTTGCCCATACTTTTTTCGTTTTATGGATATGATGATCGGTGGTCGTCTTGATGTGTTCGTTTGGTTATTTGAAATGAATTTTCAAAATATTTCGGTTTGGCCTCGTTAAAGGCTCTCTTTCAAAACGCGTGTGTGTTTTGTGAACGTTGTGTTTTGGGAATTGATTATGATTTGATTATTTTGAACGTTGGAGGCTTTGATGATATCGTTGTTGTTTAAAAGTTATGGAATCGTGTATTCCGTGTTTAATCTTGTTATTGTGTTTTGAAGAGTTTGATAATGGTGTCGGATTAGTGGCCATCTCTAGTAAGTATTCTTGATGAACTTATATTCTTAGCATATTAGTATTGCATGAGTAACGTGTGTGTGTGTATGCTCACTATGGGTTAGATCCGACGGGGTCTCGGTAGGATCCACGGAGGGGTGGATCCGCGAGCTTGCTTTTAACCACTATGGGTTAGATCCGACGGGGTCTCGGTAGGGGTCCACGGAGGGGTGGATCCACAGTTAATTGTGGTGCATTTTTACAAATGTGATTTGACTATGGCATTTCCGGAAATGAGTGCTTTCGAACGGTTTTCATGATTCATGCATTGACTAAGTGTGTAAGAGGTAAGTTGTTCGTTTGGCCTACTTAGCTAGGATGGCACTAGAGTATTTTGTTGTTTGTTTTGAATCCTTTAATTGTGGATTTTGATGTTGGAAGACGAACCTTGTGGTCGCTCTTGTGTACTGTGAGTTGGTGAGATTTGGGGCTAAAATCCCAATGGTTTTGTAAAAGTCATTTTACGGATTTGGGGCTAAAATCCCAACGGTTTGGTAAATGTTATTTTTCGGAAAGTAAAGATTTGGGGCGGTGACCCCTTTTGTCTTTTGGATTTTGAAAACTAGGATTTGATAATCCTAAGTTGTTTTCTATTAAAACTCTCGATGGCATTCTAAACCGTTTTATAAATCATTTCCATTGATTTATGATATTTCGATTTTGAAATGTTTTCTCAAACTCTTGCCTCGGGAAATACTTTTCGTTTCGTTTGGATCCTTGAGGATTCCTGGTTATTGTTATTCGTGGAATGTGAATTGTATGGCTCGTATTTGCACTTTGTTCTTGCACTAGCAAAACAGTGGAGTTTTGCTAACCCCCGAGTATTCGGGGGGTAGATGTCTGTTTTTGCATTCAGGTTTTGGAGCATAACACAGGGTCGGCACGAAGGATGATGAAAGATGATCGATACTAATCACATGTGGAACCGTACATCGTGTATTGGTTCAGTTGTACTTTATTTTCCGCTGCTATATTTTCCCGTTGTACGGGTGTGGTTGTATTTTAACCCCTGCGTGGGCATGAGTTGTATTTGAGTTGTATGTATTTGTTGAAAGACCAAATCGGTCTGCTGAGTCATTCTAGCCTTAAAGGCATGGTTGAATTGTTATATGTCGTTACCAGCCTAGTAGATCCTTGAGAAAAGGTTCTACGGCATGTAATATCCCTGAGCGGATTGGGGGTGTTACAACTATAGAGTGCGTTAGACATTAAATCCTTTAGCCACATATCACATTTTAACCATCTCGGGGTGACTGTCCTTTCCACTCGTCAACAATTATCAGGGAACAAGACGTTGGCGACCGTCATATTCGCACCGACGATCGTCCAACGGCGTCAAGGCCTGTCACCTCCGATTCATCTACATTGCACAATTGTATAGCACTTAATGAACTACATAAATAAAAATGACATCACATTACAATAAATCACACAGTACTAGGTAATTAAGCATGAAATACCGGTGGTATTACATATCACCCCCTTAAAAATAGTTTCGTCCCGAAACTAAGAAAATATCTCGGGATGACTCTCTTTCATGCTCGACTCGGTTTCCCAAGTCGCTTCTTCCATGCCGTGGTGCGACCACTGAACCTTCACGAGGGGTATGGCTTTATTTCGTAACATCTTCATACGCCGATCCAAGATGGCGACCGGTACCTCTCTAAAGGTAGCATCATCGGAAATTTCCACTTCTTCGAAATTGAGCTTATGACTCGGATCATAGACATACTTCCTTAACTGGGAGATGTGAAAGACGTTGTGAACTCCATCCAGATGCGGCGGTAGAGCTAATCGATACGCAAGCTTCCCTACCTGGTCCAATATCTCAAACGGGCCTATAAACCTCGGGCTTAACTTGCCCTTTTGGCCGAAACGTCGGATACCCCACATAGGTGATACCTTGACCCACACATGATCCCCGACTGCAAATTCTAATGGTCGCTGTCGATTTTCGGCATAAGATCTCTGTCGGCTCTGCGCTGCTAGCATGTGCTTTCGAACGATAGAGATCTTCTTAATAGACTCCTGGATCAGATCTAACTCGGTAACCGTGGTGTCAGAAGCATCATCCCAGCATAACAGTGACTTGCATCTTCGCCCATACAGGGCCTCAAACGGTGTCATGCCTATGCTTGCATGCCAGCTGTTGTTGTACGAAAACTCCACCAATCCCAGATGTCTAGCCCAATCCTTACCCCAATCGAGCACACATGCCCTCAACATATCTTCCAAGGTTTGAATCGTACGTTCGGTCTGTCCATCCGTCTGAGGGTGATAAGCCGTGCTAAAATGTATTTGGGTCCCCATAGCTTTATGGATGGCTTTCCAAAAACGAGACACATATCTTGTGTCCCTATCCGAAATGATGGATGAGGGAATGCCATGCAGACTCACGATCTCCCTGATGAAAATGACGGACAATTGCTCTGTCCCGGTTGTATCTTGAATAGGAATGAAATGTGCTGATTTCGTCAATCGATCAACAATGACCCAAATTGTATCCTTTCTTCCCACCGCCGTCGGTAGCTTAGTGACAAAATTCATCGATATGCTCTCCTATTTCCACTCCAGGATGGGTAGGTGTTGCATGATTCTGGATGGTCTGCGGTGTTCAATCTTCACTTGTTGGCACGTCATACATCGGGCGACGAATCTAGCAACTTCCCATTTCATATTTTTCCACCAAAAACTCTGTCGGAGATCTTTGTACATTTTGCTCGCTCCTGGGTGAATCGAATAGGGAGTGGAGTGCGCCTCCTTCAGTATAGTTTGCTTCAGCCCGTCATTTGGCGAAATATAGATCCTATTATTGAACCTCACCAAATCACCATGGATATTATAGTTGGAAACATCTTCTCCCTTGATTCTTGCACCAATTGCACATAATTCGGGATCCTCCATCTGTGCTAGACGTATCTCGTCTAGTAAGGACGAATGTATATTGATTGATCACAATTGTCCTTGCCTCCGTTGTATCCATACTTCGGTACTACTTCTCCTGATGTCTTGCTGCAGTTTGGGTTGAACTGTTATACTGGATACTATCATTCTTGTGTAGTCTTCCGACTAAGAGCATCAGCTACCACATTGGCTTTCCCGGGGTGATAGGAGATGTCCACATCGTAGTCCTTAATTAGCTCCAACCAGTGCCTCTGTCTCATGTTTAATTCTCTCTGAGTGAAGATATACTTCAAGCTCTTATGATCTGTGAAAATCTTGCAAGTAACTCCGTAAAGATAGTGCCTCCAAATCTTGAGGGCATGCACCACTGCGGCTAGCTCCAAGTCATGCGTCGGGTAATTCACTTCGTACAGCCTTAGTTTTCACGATGCGTACGCTATGACTCTGGCATTCTGCATGAAAACACACCCCAGTCCATGCTTAGATGCATCCGTGTATATAATGAATCCTTTCGTTCCCTGCGGTAGCACTAGCACTGGAGCAGTAGTCAGCCTACTCTTGAGCTCATCAAAGCTCTTCTGACAGTCTGTAGTCCATACAAATTTGGTGCTCTTCCTCAGTAGGTTCGTTAATGGTCGAGGGATACAGGAAAAGGCCTCGACGAATCTTCGATAGTAACCCGCCAATCCTAGGAAATTCCTTACCTCCTTAATGTTCTTCGGCGGTTCCCAACTCATTATTGTCTCGATCTTTTGTGGATCGACCTTGACACCTTCTGCCGAGACAACATGTCCGAGAAAAATTACCTCCGGCATCTAGAATTCGCACTTGGAAAGTTTCGCATAAAGTTGGTGTTGTCTCAGCACGCTCAGCACTTGCCTCAAATGTTCCTCATGTTCCTGTCGGCTTCGAGAATAGATCAGGATGTCGTCAATAAAAACCATCACGCACTTATCGAGGAAATCAATCAAAACTCTGTTCATTAGTTCCATGAAAATGGTTGGGGCATTAGTCAACCCGAATGATACCACGATATACTCGTAATGTCCATACCTCGATTGAAATGCAGTCTTGGGTATATTTTCCTCCCGAATCCTCAATTGGTGATATCCGGACCGTATATCGATCTTTGAAAACACAACAGCCCCTTGTAATTGATCTAAGAGGTCATCAATTCTTGTTAGTGGGTAACGATTCTTGATAGTAACCTTATTTAGCTCTCTGTAGTTAATACACAAGCGTAGAGAGTTGTCTTTCTTCTTAACAAAAAGTACCGGAGCACCCCACGGTGAGGTGCTCGGGCGGATCAATCCTTTCTCCAACAGATCTTTGAACTGTATCTTTAATTCCTTCATCTCATCCCGCGCCATCCTGTAAGGAGCTTTGGAAATAGGTCTCGTCCCCGGCTCGAGTTCAATGGAGAGGTCAACTTCTCGGTGCGGTGGCAGTCCTGGTAGTTCATCGGGAAAGACGTCTGGAAATTCATTCACCACCGGAATGTTTGCGATCGTAAGTTGTGGAGTATCCTCCTGAAAAACATAACACCAATAGTACTTCCTTCTAGAGTCGCAGGAGACTTCCGATGCGAGGAGGCTGAGAGATCCTTTGGTACTGAAGTGTTCGCATCCTCTGATAACATGTGTGGTACCGTCATGAGTCGTAATGGAAATAGTCAAGGGGTAGGTATCCATGACCGTCCTGTGCAATGCCATCCAATCCATACCTAATATGATATCTTCATTCTGAAGCAGGAAGACCATAAGATTAGCGGTCCAACTATGATCATCGATGCAGATCTGAAAGTCTCGAACTTTTAGATCGCCGCCTATTCTACTACCCTCGGGTAGTTTAACAGTAAAGGATTCACAAGGCACACAAGCAAGATTTAAACGTTCAACGCATTCCACAGATATAAAAGAATGTGTGGCTCCGATATCGAATAGTACATGTACTGGCTAAGAGTTAACAAGAAAATTACCTGATATAGCCGGCGTAGACTGACCATCCGTAGCCCTCAGTTCAAATACACGGGACGGCTCTGACTCCAAAAAGGATGAAGTACCACCGCCGCGCCCACGGCCTCGTCTGGCACCGTGTGGTGGTGGTTGAGTCTGGTGGGATGGAGCTCAGTAGTTGGAGATGGCAGGCATTTTGGGGGATTGCCTTGTTGACTTGGCTGGGAAGCTGAGTTCTGAGTGGGATTGGCCCGCCAGCAGTCACCAGACATGTGTCCATTCTTTCCGCAAATGAAACATTTGGTAGCCGAATTCTGGCACCGATCCTTAGTATGTCCGGACATGCCGCAGTTGAAGCAGTCCCTACGGTGAGGCCGATCAGATGCACTCTTCTGTTGGTACAAAAGTGCTGACTTAAAAGAAGATGCGGGCCCCGAGTTCGTTTTGTTGCTGCTCAGACTGAGCTGATGTCTTCTGCTTCTTCGAGTTATTTCTGGTGTCGGTATTAACAACAGTACTGGCATATGCTATGACCACGTCTTCGTACGCCCTCAGAGTCGTGCAGTGGAATCCGGCGGCATAGCGTTACATCCTCCAGCAACCTTTGTGCAAGGTGGCATATTCGTTGATCTTCTGATTGAACCATCTGCGAGATGTAACTTAGCTCGGTTCGGTAGGCCAGAATGATCTCTGATACTGGCATGTTCTGGGGTCCGGCACTGAAAAAGTCTCGCGCGCGAGCGGTTCGGGCTGATCTGGGACAGTACTCGCTCCACAGTAGTCAGGCAAATTCGGTCCAACCGACCACTCGGTCCTCTGGCCTGTAAGTCCTCCACCAGCGGGCAGCGGTGTCACGGAGTTGATTAACCCCGAGCGGCACCTTTCGGTTCTCTGGGCATCCGATCACCTCGAAAGCAGTCTCCATTTCATAAATCCAGTTGTCTACGTGTTTCTCCCCTGCCCCGTCAAACAACGGAGGCCTATCCTTCAACATCTCTCCCAACCATCAGTCCCTTCCTACGTTTTCCTCCACATTGATAACCGTTATCTGTTCCGCCTGGTTTACCTGAGCAATTACCATGGCGGTAGCTTGGGCAAGGGCCTGAACAAAAGTTGGGTCCATGCCTCCCGGGTTGTTATTCTGGCATTCCACCTCCTGGTCATTTTGATTAATTGGCGGCGGCTGGTCCCCAGCAGGATGGGTCTCGGCAGTGTTCCTGTCCTCATCGTGGTTTGCGGCGGAACCCTGAGCATCATTCATCACCCTCCTAGCTCCTCGGTGTGCCATTACTGACAGTATTAATCTAAAGCCAGTTCCACACACAGTTTGCAATTAAATGTAATACTTAGACAGAAAACACACATATCACTTACTTTGCATCCCCACGAGTTACGGTCGCTTGGGGTGTTGGACTGGAATAACTTTGAAAATTAATAGAAATTTTATTTAAACCAGGAGCCGTCGCTCCGATACCATTTTCTGTAACACCCCCAAAATTTCCCGAGGTATCAAAGTGTCGTGAATCCCGTGTGGGACCCACAAGGCTAGTTTAGGAAGTAGATATTTTACAGAAATTACAATAAAACGATAATCCACGGTTACATATCATGAGCCCAAAGGTTTTAAGAAGAAACATAATTCAAAGTTCGATTATTACATAACGGAGGTTTTGGAAATCAAATTTAATTTAAGCAGCGGCAAGAGTTTATTCCAACACCGTTCAAGTCTGACCGGACCCCTCGGGAATATCCTGCACATGATTAATAAATTTACCTGGAACGACAAATCATGCCAGGTAACCAGGTCAGAGAATGCGTACCAATAACAATTACTAGCAACGATATACAAAATTTTACCAAACACAGTGCCACGTAACCAACAGAAAATATTTCATCACACGAGCGACGGCGTCTTTCTCTTTTATCACATACACCCCAAGGTCAGACCAAGGGCCACGAAAGTATCCACATGGGAATACCCCGGAACATAGGTGCACAATTCAGGTCTTATCCCGTAACACATTTCCATACGGGTACCATACATGTTTTATCCCCAACACATCAGCCCATTTATAACACATTTTCAGAGAAAGATGACCGTCGGCATTTCATCAATAAAGGCACATTTATGAACACGAACATTTTAATATTAATAACATTCCTCGAGCAAGATTTCACTTGCCTTTGATCCGACGGTAGGTGCCTTACGATAATTGGGATCTCCACGCCCGATCGAGCTTAACCTAGTCACGTGATATCCGATTAACTCCTCGTACGAATCATGATGAATAGAACTAGTCTCCCTTCCCTTCCCTAACCGGGTTCCTAACGTAATCTTAATTGCCAATACTAGTAACGTGCTTCTACGTTCACAAGCAATACGTACCACTATGTCATTCAATTCTTACGGTTAACGTCAACTATATTGATTTGTTCAACAAGATTATCTCAATCATCATTCGGTTAGCAACAAACGACCATAGCATAATCAAATCCCAAACTCCTAATCCAATTCTCTATTACGAGTACTTCAATCGGTAGACTATCATTTTACACAATGATTTCGGCATTCGATTCTCAATGAGATTAATACTATCGAATTAATTCCCCTATTAATTTTAACGTTGATCATCATATTGCAAGAGTAAGTTACGACTAGTTTATCAAAAGGTGATGAATTCCTACGAAATCCTTCTACAATTGATTCGTCGATTATATATGATCCAAATATAAATTGAGATAGAAGTTTTCGCATGTGATTGTTACAACGAGTTGTATGAAAATGAAACATACGAACAATGATAACTCCGATTACTACATGTTCGTCTGTTAAGATCGTATATGAGATTTTAGCAAAATATACCCAAGTATCCGTAATCTAACGAGTAATAATCAACAACATGGAAGAGATTACTCCAAGGATTGATAGACTTACCTTAGTAGATGAAGAACAATGAAGAGAGTTTGACGAATCCACAAGAACTACGAGGAGGAACGAAAAGTGGCTTGAATGACTTGGATAATCTTCACCAGAGCTCGAGAAACCACCTCCTCTATGTTAATTCAAGTGTATAAGAGGCCAAGAACCGAGTATAAGGATGGAAATGCTCCAAGAGTGTTTTCTCTCAAGGTTGAGGTCGAGCAAATGAAGAGGGGAAGTGTCATTTTATAACACTCGGTTTTGATAACGTACGTTATTGATAGACATTACGTACGTAAATATCATTACGTATGTAATGTTCTGATGATAATGTACGTAAAGCTCGTCCAGAGGTAACTGACTGAAATGTGCCCATGTGTTACGTACGTAAGGCTCCAGTCGGTAGCGTACGTTAAGCTTGATGGATAGCATACGCTATGAGAAGTTGACTCATTTGTATTCTAGCCCGCCGAAAGTAGCTCGATCCGCATCAAAAAGAAGATTCTGGTCGGGAGACCAACTCACCAGTTACATACGTAAGCTAGTTACGTTAACGTACATAATGTTCAAATTTTAACGTACGTTATGCGTACAATATAGCGTGCGTTAGACATTAAATCCTTTAGCCACATATCACATTTTAACCATCTCGGGGTGACCGTCGTTTCCACTCGTCAACAATTATCGGGGAACAAGATGTTGGCCACCGTCATATTCGCACCGACGATCGTCCAACGACATCAAGGCGTGTCACCTCCGTTTCATCCACATCGCACAATTGTATAGCACTTAATGAAATACATAAATAAAAATGACATCACATTACAAGAAATCACACAGTACAAGGTAATTAAGCATGAAATACCGGTGGTATTACATAGCCTCTTTAACTGGACGAGGACAGTATTTTGCTTCCATCATTAATTTGAATTCCATCCAGTCAGCATTATGATCCTCAGGTCGAATGGCATCCCACCAGTCGAAATCTTCCCCAGTCAGGAAATACTGGGCGATCGGAACTTTTCGGTCATCGGGATAATTAATTCCCGCAAATATCTTCTCTAATTCCTTCAGCCAGTGGTCCCAAGTAGGCATTTCTGCAGAACCGTCGAACTTCGGTGGGTGTAACTTGACCACCTCCGAAAGCCACTTGTCTCCCCGATTGTCCTCGTTACGCTGTTGACCCATAGTTTCCTGCATGCGAACAATCACTTGAGCAAATTGGGTTATCTCAGTGACCACTTGTTGAAGCACTCCCGGCATGTTAGGATTTGCGTCTTCCTCCATAATTCGGGTTTGGTCATTATTTACCGATTCCTATTGTCCGCCAGAATGGGAATCAGTTCGATTAGCCGACAAATCCGGAGTAGACGACGAATCTTCTTGTCTCGCACTTCCACGTCCGCGTCCACAACCACATCCGCGTCCACGATCTCCTCTCAACATACTGTAAACACAAATACTCAATACCCAGAGCAAAATCTTCTAAAATTCGTCAATATGCACACATCACGAAATAATTAAAATGGTAGTATAGGAGATTAGGAAACTTACAACCATGGTCCACATGACGACGCTGGCTGTTCAGTGATGTTATACACGACCGATAAATCAATGACATAAATAGACCCAACTAAACCCAACTGCCAAGATATCCATGAATCTTAGCTCCGATACCATATTTTGTAACACCCCGAGATATTCGGAATAATTACAGCGCCGTAACTCCTTTATATAAGAACAAGGCTAAATTAAAGAAATGCTGAAATAATACAAAACTACCACTAGAAGTTCAGTAATTCGGTAACCGGTTGAGACAACTCAAATCAATCCAATTATTACAAACATCTCAAATCATCAACATGACACAAGTAATCGAGTACTGAAAATCAAACCAGAATAACAAAACAACACAACGGATAACATCACTGGGCCCTTTCGTCATCATGTCGGTACTGTGGTTGCTTCCCTGCTCCTCGGCTACCTGAACATCAAAACAATGTCCACCCCCACAGGGGTTAGCAAAATGATGCTAGTACAAGTATCAATAATATACAAAATCAGATATGCAACAACGATGCATAGCAAAATACATAACACGGACTTCCGCTACCAGAATCCAACTATGTGAATCCACATGATTCCATCAACACAACATGGGGTAATCCAATGATCCAGCTCCCATCAGCATAGATCCCAAGATGATCCCGTCGGACCAACATGAGTTGGAAAAACCCGTCCAATGATCCAGCGCCCTCAGCATAGATCCCAAGATGATCCCGTCTGAGCAACACGAGGTGGACATCTGATCCAGCACCCTCAACATAGATCACACGATCCCTTCAGATCAACACAACATATAAAACAGAACTATGCATACACATATGCAAAATCTATATGTCCATCAACATGAACATACAATGAATCAATAACGATATTATGACAATTCAATGGAATGACCTCATGTTCAACAACATGAATAACAACATGCATGATCAAAATCATCAATATTAAACCAATATTCAAAATACGATACTTGCCTTAGAAATACTGACAAGGATTTCTACTACGAAAAATCTTCAACCCGCTCAAAGAACTGTCACTCGTCAATCCACCAAAATCCGAACCTTCAGCGTACAATAATATCGGTATAACTAATGGTTCCAGATAATCATTCTAAACATCATACGAACATCAAAAGGCATGTTTACCCAATCATACAAGCATACTAATCTGACGCAAACCATTTCGGTTAAATCAACACTATGCTACTTAACCGAACAAAAGCTCATAATATTCCATCTAAGATCAAATGCATCCTTCGGTCGGATTATTCAATTATCCCACATGATAATTCGTCTTGCAAGGATTCTAATCATACTCTTCATTAATCCAAAGTAATAAGAAATCGGAAATACCTCTACGAACACCATAAGAACTTATTTACTAGGTTCCATATGATTAACATCTTCTTCTTCAAGTAATACTCTAAGTTCAAATCCATTAAGTTCCACTATACGCATAGTTCGATTGTATAATACTTAAGAACTCGATAATCTCAGAAAACTTGCTATAATCAGGTTAATAATCTCATGGCACTACGTTCAAGAGTCTTAACACTACAAGGTTCAATTAATATTCTTAACAACGAAGGAGAACTGAAGTATAACCGAAATCATTCTTATAAAAGCATGGTGTTCGACTCCTCATGATAATAACTGACTTGGTGAACTCAAAATAGGTCCAAAACATCACCAAGAACACGAAATCTAGTTGGTGAAGGATCACATACCTCAATATAGTGAAGAACAATGAAAGACTTGAAGAAACTCAACACCGGAAGCTTAAACACCAATCCACAAGAGTCTATGATCTTCAAAATCGAGCTAGGATGATGATATGAGACGTATATGGTGCTTGGGAGTTCTCAGATTGCAAAAATCGTCAAGGAAGTGAGGAGGAAATGAAAAGGGCTTTGTGGGTTATAAATAGAACTTAACACATTACGTACGTTAAGGACGAAGCCTTACGTACGTAATCGCCTTAGCATACGCTATCCTCAAAACTTAGCGTACGTTATCGCCTGGAAGTACTCACTGTCTCAATTCTGGCTTCTATTACGTACGTTATACACGGCCCTTTACGTACGTAAAACCATGTACATAGAGCACACTAACACTCATGTCTAACGTACGTTACGCGGGGCAATATCAACGAATCTTTTCCAGTCCCCACATGCCGACCCTTGTCTGATCTCGAATTGACTTAAGCTTACGTACGTTATGCCACAGCTCTAACTTACGTTATCTTCCATACGTAGCGTACGTTTTGTTTATCGTCTAGCGCACGTTATGACGTGCAGAAGCATGCATGCATGAATGTGTAGGAAACTCCAAAAATGCAGGAATACGAATACGGGAAACCACACTTCGATTATTTATATCATATAATCCAATGTTACAAGTTCAAATATAGGTAAAATACACAATAATTATCCGGGCATTACAATATATTTAGATTTTATTCAATGGCGAAGTTAAATGGTGTGACATTTGTATGTATCGACAGAGATCAAAGAAGGAGGTGTCAAAATTCTGGGGTTATGATTGACGGTGGATATTACAGTGTTCTTCACGAAGTAGTGGAATTAATTTATGGAAAAGGCTTGACAGTTTACTTGTTCAAGTGTAGGTGGTTTGATACAAATCCTCAAATCGAAAGGGAGGATAATTATGGACTATTATCTGTTGATACTTCTACAAGTTGGTATGAAGGTGATCCTTTTGTTTTTGCAACATCTCCTAAACCAGTTTACTACCTGTATGACTTGCTAAAAAAAGGAGCATGGAAGATCGTAAATCATGTGGCTACGGGAAATATATAAGTGCGGCTACACTTGGACAAGCAGTCGATAAGGATGACAATGAGGCATATAAAAACTAATATTCCACCATCCTCCACAATACTACTGAATAATGTTGTAGAAGGTCGAGTGGTTCGACTACATGGTGAAGAACGTGGGTTCATAGATGTAGGTATAGATGAATTACGTGCAGACTTTGATGAAGATGATGATGAAGAGTTCAGACACATGCTGCCAGTTATCAACTCCGACGCAGAGACAGGCTCAAGTGATGATTCTGACTACGAACCTTAGAAGGACATATCATTTGTAAAAGTTCCTTAAATATTCATTGTTGTGTGCCGTCGAATGAATCAAAAATGTGATATTATTACATGATTTCTTTTATTTTATTATATTCATTGTTCCATTGATGATTTTTTTCAAATATAAAATATTATATATATATATATATATACATATTTATAATTAAATTCAAATATATAAAAAATTATTATATAAAAAACAAGTATAAACATATAAAATATTATTATATAAAAACTGGGTTAAAATGGTCGAAGGATAAACATGACCCAGTGGCAAAATGCCATATCACTTATACAAATGGCCCGGGTTCGAACCCCGGCAGCCACTAGATCATGTTTTTTTTTTGGATTAGTTATAGCCGACGACAACCGTCGGCTAAAGTCCCGGGTATAGCTGACAGCCTCAGGGTCGTCGGCTAAAGTATAATTAAATTTAGATATATAAAATATCATTATTTAAAAGATGTATAACTATATACAATATTATTATATAAAAGCTATATAAATATATACAAATATATAATCATTATATGTATATTTATAAATATATATTTATAATTAAATTCAAATATATTTACAAATATATAATAATTATATATAATCAATATTTTTAGAATTTAGTTTAGCCAACGACCACCGTCGGCTAAAGTCCGTAAAGTATATATAAATATCTTAATTTTGTATTAAATATATTTATAATTAAATTTAAATTTATAAAATATTATTATACAAAAAATGTATAAATATATATAAATATATAATCATTATATATATATTTATATTTATATATATTTATAAATATATTATTTATAATTAAATTCAAAGAATTTAAAATATCAATATACGTATAAATATAAAAGCTGTGTTTAAATGACCGAATGATAAACATGACTCAGTGGAAAAATGCCATATAATCTATACAAATGGCCCGGGTTCGAACCCCGTCTGCCACTGAGCATGTTTTTTTTTTATTTTTAGAATTTAGTTTAGCCGACGACCACCGTCGACTAAAGTTCGTAGCATTTATAGTTTAGCCGACGACGTCCCTTGTCGTTGGCTAAAGTACCCTTATATATAGAAAAAACAGGACTGGTGTTATTTTTTTCCTTTCTTCAGTTAAATTGCTTCTTCCTGGAACCTCATTCCCTCCGTCCGCCGACCGCCTTCCGCCTTCTGCCGCCCGGTCTTTAGCCCTTCTGTCCGTCCGCGAGCAAGAGATAGAAGAACTATCACGATGTCCGTCCGTCCGCTGTCAGCTCTTCTGGAACCCTCGTCCCGTCCGTCAGCCGCCTTCCGTCGTCCGCCGCCTTCCGTCGCCCGTCGTAGATCAGTTTTGATTTCTGTTTTTTCATGTTCTAAGTGATTGTTGCCCGATGAATCATGAGAAACGAAATTTGTAATTAGGGAAAACATTTCTACTGCAGTGATTGTTGTCCCTTGATAGGATCTTGGCTTTTGAACTTTCCATCACCATTTTCTTGAGTTATTATAAAAGGGTTTTGTTTCTTATTGAACATTGTTTTTATAAACTCCAGATAAATCCATAATAAGGTTGGTTTCTCGGATATTTTTATTTGCTGGTTTTTTCTTGTTTTGTGCTATTTCTTGGCTTTGTGATGAGTAGACTTTGTTTTGTCTGTATTAGGAAGACTTTTTTTCTTGAGTGAGTACTGTAAAATTATTGTGACAGTGCGACTTTGTGATTGTTGATTGTTTCTGTTGAGTCCTTGAAGGCGCATGTTTCTTCATTCCTTGATGTTATTTTAGTTGTTTCACAGTTTCTTCTTTTGATTCTTTTAATGCAACTATTATGCTCTCACAAATTGCGATTGTACATCCTGATGAAGTTTATGGTTTAAAGGCCATGTGGATTTATTAATCAGTTTCAATAAGAGTCTTTGATGAATTGTACAATCAATTTTTATTATATTTTTAATTGTATTTTTTTATTTTAATGTAGTGATTGATGTTCTTCAGAAAATGGTATTTGAAGTTGTGACCTAAATATAATTGAGGTATCTAGTGTGTATATTGGTGTGTGTGTGTGAGTTTAGTTAATGTGATTGTTTTTTAATTTATACAGGTTAAATGGATAAAATTAAGAGACTAGCGTGTGGTAAGAAAAAGTCGAAGACTCCGGAGTTGGGGGATAGTTCCACAACTTCCAATTGTGTGGATCCTGTGGATATTTATTTGTATGAGCGTAACCCTCGCATATGTGAGCTAGTAGAGAGTAGTGGACTGAAGTTTTAGGGTGGAAACTGTATCCGGCGGATGACACACACACACTATTGCGAGGCGCTTATTGTATCAGACTCCGAGATCGAGGACGACCCCCACTGCTATCGATACGACCCCCACTGTTGTCGATACGACCCCCACTGCTGTCGAGACGACCCAACCTCGTATGCCTCCTATACACCGCATTCCCTCCCCTCCTACTACATCTGGGAGCAGCCGAGCTACACCGAGCACATCATCTGGGGTGCCCTACGGTCCGTCGTCGATTCTATTTATGCCCTCTATGGTACCGTCGATTCCAGGGGTCGATGAGAAAGGAGTTCGCCGGCCATATAGCTTTGTTAACCCAATGGAGGCTTATGTGTTCCAGGCGTGGCCTGAGAAAATGATTTGGCGGACATATCGGATATCTAAGATGAAGTTGTATGCGGCGCTTGCTGAGCTTGAGAATGAGGAGGGTCGTACCGAAGCCGAACCGAAAAAGAAGAACAAGACTCGTGGCCCATCAAAGGGTCTAGCACTTGATGCATATGTTTCAAAAAATGGCCGTCGCAAGATAGCAGTAGATGAAAATTATGGGCGATACATTTTGGCTTCAGATGCTTATACTGTAACACCCCAAAACTTCCCGGGCATTACAGTGTCGTGAATCCCGTGTGGGACCCACAAGGCTATTTTAGAAAATTGATATTTAAAATGAGATATTATAAATCGGATGAGTCCATGGTTACATAGCGCGAAAGGGAACATTTTTTAAAGAAGTACAAATCAACTCACGATTATTACATAAACAGAATTTCCGGAAATCAAATTAAAACATGCGGTAACCGAGTTTTATCCCAACACCATTCAAGTCTGACCAGAACCCTCGGGGATGTCCTGCACATATTCAACAAATTTACCTAGCACGACGAATCATGCCAGTCAAACCGGGGTCAGAGAATGATAATCCATAACAGTGTTTCATAGCAAGTACATGATTTATCAACACCGTACCACAAAACATATAGATGATAATTCACAGTATAACCGACGTTGTCATTTGCTTTCAACACATAAACCCCAAGGTCTCAACCAAGGGTCACGGAAGTATCTACACAGAAATACTCCGGAACGTGGGTGCCATTTAGGTCTTATCCCTCAACACATTTCCACACGAGTACCATCTAGGTTTTATCCCCAACACATCGGCCATTCGTAACACAATTTCTAGAGAAAGGCAATCGTTTCGACGTTCATCACACAACGGCACATTCACGTATTTCGAATATTGTAAATAAAATTAACACATCTCGAGCAAGATTTTACTTATCTTAAATCCGATGGTAAGTTCCCTACGACCACTTGGATTCCCTTGATCGATCGAGCTCAACCTAATCACATATTCCTCGATTAACATTTCGTACGGATAACGGCGAATAAAACTAGTTCCCATTCCCTCTCCCAAGAGAATTCTTAACTTAGTTCGATTTCGCAAAACTAATACCATGTTTCTAAGTTCAATAGCAATACTTATTATTACGTTGCTCAATTCCTCGATTAACGATTGTTCCAATAATTTACTCAACAAGATTATCCTCAACATTACTCCGGTTGACATCAATCGACTATAGCGACATTGAATTCTATAGCTACTAATTAAATTCTCTATTTCGAGATTTCAATTCGGTGGGTTACCGTTTCACAAAATGATAACAATGGTTGATTCCTGATGATGGTAATACTATCAAGCTTGATTCTAGCTAGTTAATTAACATTCGAAGACTATACATTCAAGGTGGATTTCAACGAGTTAGTATAAGGTGAATGAATTCTTAACACAATTTCCCCTACAATTGATTTGTTAGGTTTTTGTTTCCAAGTTCGATTGAAATGGGAATTCCACATATGATTAATACAACAAGATATAAGAATTAATGGTTCGGAAACGAAATATGCTTACATGATAGTTTTGATTACTACATGTTCATCCGATTAAATTGTCTACGAGAGTTAACAAACTACCCCAAATACCCGTAATTCAATAGGCATAACAACAATATCGAAGAGGTAACCTCAAGGATTGATAGACTTACCTTAATAGAGGATGAACAATGAGGAATGATGACGAATCAACAAGGAACAACGACGAGGGACGAGGAACGGATTGATCAACCTAGGTAATCTCCTCCGGAGCTTGAGTAATCCTCTCCTTTGTGCTCAAACAAGTGTTTGGAAGGCTAGAAATCGCCCAAGGGGGCTGGGGAAGGTTTTTCAATGGTTTCCTAAAGTTTTTAGGTCGGAGGAAATGAAGTAGGGAGTGTTGATTTATAACACACGATTGAGTTTACGTACGTTAACACCCATGGTTTAACGTACGTAAAGCACATTACGTATGTAGCGATCCCCGGATAACGTACGTAATGGTCGCCTAGAGGCTACTGCCTGGAATGTCCCTACTCATTACGTACGTAAGTGTATTAATCGTACGTAAGCTGTCCTGCCATAACGTACGTTAGGCTTGACGTATAACGTACATTACGGGCAGTTGACTCGTTTGTCTTCTAGCCCGCCGAAAGTACCATATCTGCGTCAAAAGGAAAGATCCTGGTCGGAAGACCAATTCCCCCTTTACGTACATAACCAAGTCGGGTTAACATACGTAATAATACGACTCTAACGTACATTATGCAGGTTATCTAACGTACGTTAGTCATTCAGTCCCTTAGTCAATTATCACATTATAACCATCTCAGAGTGACCCTTTTCACTCGTCGAACAATTATTCGGGGAACCAGACGTTGGCCACCGTCATATTCGCACCGACAATTATCCAATAGCGTCAAGATACGTCACCTCCGTTCCATTCACGTCACACAATCATATCATAATAGCACTTTCATGTAACCACATAATATATGAAGACAACATTGAAATGATAGAATCGAACGGTAGAAATTGTATTTTAATTTATGAAATACACGGTAATTAAAGCATGAAATACCCATGGTATTACATATCACCCCCCTTAAAATAGTTTCATCCTGAAACTAAAAAAATAACTCGGGATGAATTTCTCTCATGCTCGACTCGGTCTCCCAAGTTGCTTCCTCCATGCCGTGGTGCGACCACTCGACTTTCACAAGGGGTATGGCTTTATTTCGTAACGTTTTCATACGCCGATCCAAGATAGCGATCGGCACTTCTCTAAAGATGGCATCATCAGAAATTTCCACTTTTCAAAATTGAGCTTGTGACTCGGATCATAGACATACTTCCTTAACTGGGAGACATGAAAAACATTATGCACTTCATCCAAATGCGGCGGCAGGTCTAGTCGATACGCAAGTTTCCGACTTGGTCCAATATCTCTAATGGGCCTATGAACCTTGGGCTTAATTTTCTTTTCTGGCCGAATCGCCAGGTACCTCGCATAGGTGATACTTTAACCCAAACATGATCCTCAACCATAAATTCCAACAGTCGCTGCCGGTTCTCGGCATATGATTTCTGTAGGCTTTGCGCTGCCAACATATATTTTCGAACAACAGAGATCGTCTTAATGGTTTCCTAGATCAGATCTAACTCGGTAGCCATGGTGTCAGAAGCATCATCCCAGCATAACGGCGACTTGCATCTTCATCCATACCGAGCCTCAAATGGTGCCATGCCTATGCTCGCGTGCCAGCTATTGTTGTACGAAAACTCTACTAACCCAAGATGCTTAACCCAATCTTTTCCCCAATCGAGCATACATGCCCTCAACATATCTTCCAGGGTTTGTATCGTATGCTCGGTCTGTCCATCTATCAGAGGGTGATAGGACGTGCTTAAATGCAACTGGGTCCCCATAGCTTTATGGACGGCTTTCCAAAAATGGGTCACGTACTTGGTGTCCCTATCTGAAATGATGGATGAGGGAATGCCGTGCAATCTCACGACTTCCCGGATGAAAATAGTGGCTAATTGCTCTGTTCCGGTCATCTCCTGATTTCGTCAATCGATCAACGATAACCCAGATTATGTCCTTCCCTCCCACCGCCGTTGGTAACTTAGTGACAAAATCTATTGATATGCTTTCCCATTTCCACTCCGGAATGGGTAAGGGTTGCATGATTCCGGCTGATTTGTGGTGTTCTATTTTAACTTGTTGGCACGTCATGCATCGGGCAACGAATCTAGCCACTTCTTGTTTCATATTTTTCCACCAAAAACTCTATCGCAGATCCTTGTACATTTTGCTTGCTCCGGGGTAAATGGAGTATGGAGTGGAGTGTGCTTCTATTAGTATAGTTTACTTCAGCTCGTTATTTAGCGGAATACAAATCCTATTCTTGAATCTCACCAAGTCCCCATGGATCCTGTAGTCGGAAACATCTCCCCCTTCGATTCCCACGCTGATTGCACGTAGTTCGGGATCTTCCATCTGTGCTAGACGTATCTCATCTAATAAGGACGAGTGCATATTGATTGAGCACAATTATCCCTAACTGTGCTGTACCCATACTTCAATACCACTCCTCTTGATGGCTTGTTGAAGTTCGGGTTGAACCGTTAGGCTGGATTACATTACTTTCTGTGTAGTCTTCCGACTGCGTGCATCAGCTACGACATTAGCTTTCCCAGAGTGGTATGAGATTTCCACATCATATTCCTTGATTAGCTCCAACCAGCGCCTCTGCCTCATGTTTAATTCCCTCTGGGTGAAGATATCTTATATATATAAAGCTTAAGAAGCCTTATAAATGTAAGTGGTCATGATTAATGCTTGATGAATTGATTGTATCATATTTGTTATTCCACATTGATTTCCAGGCATGTCAAGCAACTTTCGTTAAGTGTACAATGAATATTCACATAATGGCCATTTATATGTTAAGTATATGAAGCATTTGTCAGTTATAAATGTAAAGTGGTTATAATAAATGACTCACGAATTGAAAGTGAAATGTGGAGATGAAGTGTTTGGTGCCATGAATGCATAAATTAAACACACCAATTAGTGTTAGTCTTTTTACCTTCCCGTCCATAAGTTACAAATATTTTATCAACTATATAATGTGTCAAAAATCACACACAACAAAACACAACTTCCTCCACACAGCGTGCACATTGGGCTACAACTTATTATGGTGGTAAAGTAAGAATCATATCGTCTAGCTTAATTAGCATATTGATTTATATTGTTTTACGTAAATTTCACGTGTGTTTTGTGTGTGTAACAATGTAGGACATAAAGATGGTGCTTAGGAGGGTTGGTAGTAACGTCATCTTCTCTAATGGTTTAAGAGATCCTACACATCGTTGTCTTATCAATTATGTGGTACATGCACGAACATTTTTACTTTGATCGAAAATGCAATATATTGATTAACTGTATTTAAGTTACTAACGATCAACTATATCTAATTGTTTTTTGTAGCGCGTCAAGAAGCATTAAAGAAAGATATCGAGAAGTCACAAAAATTGTATCAAGAACAAAACATGAAAAAGGCCAATGAACAACAACGACAAAGACAACAACAACAACAAGAACAGCAACAAAAACAAGAACGACGCCATGGCCATCGGTGGGATGAATACTTAGCATTCATATTAATATAGGTTACAAATTAAACATGCAATATTTTGCTTCATGTAATACCGATAAATGGGCTAATACTATTGATTCGTTAGCAAGTAAGTTTATTGAAAATAATGTGACGAGTTCAATTTTTAGTCAATAATTATTACTACACTTTGTTGGTGCATTTTAATATTTTTGCTCTTAATTTAGTTTTTTGTCCTGCGGTGTGTTAATGTCACTTTCTTAATTAAACGTCTTGAAATATTGCGTGACTTTGATACTTGATATGATTGTGTAAGTTATGTCGATGTTACATATTGAAAATAGTAGTATATAATAAAAATATCTTCACACTATCATCTTTATCCATAAATGGTGCAAAGCAATAGACTATAGATAAAACAAATACGTATTAATGATTCGGGTAATCATATCCACAATTAGTATCGACAATTAAGTGATTATGTTATTTTGAGAATTTATCATTTATATAATTTTACTGTAGTTTAAATCTTACATAATAAATAATATCATTTTGACGATTTATGTAGTTTAAACAATATAGATATACCATTTATATAATCTATTATAAATTAAATTTAAATCTTACTCAATAAGTAATACCACTATGGAGATTAATTGATTATCTTAATATAATTTTAGTTTCATTTGTAGAATGACAAACAAATTTGGCAAAATGAAATTGTTATATTAGTTATTAAGAGTAGAAAAATTATATGTTGAGATTGGTGTCTTCAAATATATTTATATATGCAACCTGGTACAAATTAAATATACTAACAATATTGGACCAATTTTCACAACAATAAAAAATATTGAAACTTAAATGGTTTTTGTGTATAAAATAAAGTTCGATTAATTAAGCGTAGTAATGTGGAACTACCGCATTTGATATGATAAACCAAAAGGATAATTAATTGTCACAAGCTAGATCTCAAAATATAGCGAATATCCACTTTGTTACGATTTTATATAAGGGTTACATTTATTTTGAAGAACCGTATGCGTTTAACCTCCCTTTGACATTTAGTATGTAACTTATACATATTAAAAAATTACATGTGAAGATACTCTTTTAAATGTAGCATCTTGAAAAAAGTCTCTTCACATATACTCTTTTAATGTCAATAAACTATTTTAAATGTGTGTCATGCTTAGAAACGGTGTGATACCATCACAACTTAGATATATAATGACGAAAATAAGTGCCAAAGATTACGCTATGAACACTTATATACAGCCCATGTAATGACGAAAATTAGTGTTGAACAATACACTATGAACATTTAGATTAAGCCCGTGTGCATCGCACGGGTCTGAATGACTCGGTCTAAATATAAAAGTCACCAAACAACTAATTAAACTCATTCATCTTAAACTCATGCGATGCTTACAAAAGTTGTGATACCATCACAACTTACAAACCTAATGACGAAAATAAAATACCACACATTACACTATGACCAATTAGATAGAGCCCGTGTGCAACGCACGGGTCTGAATGACTAGTATTTCAAACTCTTATGGTCCGTGAAAATCTTACAAGTAAATCCATAAAGATAATGCCTGCAAATCCTGAGGGCGTGTACCACTACGGCTAGTTGTAAGTCATGCATCGGGTAATTCATTTCATACGACTTCAGTTGTTGAGACGCGTACGTAATAACTCTATCGTTCTGCATGAAGACACACCCCAGTCCATGCTTAGATGCGTATGTATATATAACGAATCAATCCCTTCGCCAGTAGATCTTCGAGTTGTATCTTCAATTCTTTCATCTTGGATGGTGCCATCCTGTAAGGAGCTTTGGAAATAGGTCTCGTTCCAGGCTCAAGTTCAATGGAGAGATCAACTTCTCGGTGCGGCGGCAGCCCTGGTAGCTCATCGGGAAAGACGTCCGGAAATCCATTCACCACCGGAATATTCACGGCCGAAAGTTGTGATGTATCCTCTTGGAGAACATAACACCAATAGTACGTTTCTCGGGAGTTGTAGGTGACCTCCGGTGCAACAAGGCTGAGAGACCCTTTTGTACTGAAGTGTTCTCGACCCTTGATAACGTTGTAATATCCGCAATTTCGAATTTCGGTAATTTTCTTTTTTTCGGCGGAAGTCCATTTTGACGACTCGCTCAGGACCATTTCGTCATTCCGAGAATGATTAATTCTGCACTTTTTGTCATCCGAGTTCGTTTCGGTGTCGTTTTGTTGAGTTCCGTGCTTTTTGGCGACTTTTCCGCACTTGAGTTCGATTCTTGCGAATCTCGTTGGAAACTGCTGTTTCGAGTTTCACGTAAGTCCTTTAACTTTGTTAGACGTGTTGTGAACTTCGGTTTGGTTATTCAATCACGTATCGTGATTTTCGGATGTTTTGGGCCATTTTTGTAATTTCCCAAAGTTTGGGGTAATTACTTCCGTCGTCGAATTCCGACACTTCGGGTGGTCGGAATCGTGTGTTCTCTTAGCGCTTGGATTCGTCTTTGCGAGTACTTCGTAACCGTATCTCCGGTTTTTACTCAGGTTCGGGTTTCGGGATCGTTCGGACCGTCGGAGTGGCCACGGCCAGAGGCCGCGGCCAGTCTGGCTTTGGCGAGTTATGGCCGTAAGGTGCGATTCTGGCCGTAAGTGATCGGCGAGCATGGCATGGCACAGCGAATGCGGTTCTGGCCGTAAGAGTCGAGATTCTGGCCGTCGGGTGCGAGCGGCTTAGGACGAATGCGATTCTGGCCGTTAGAACTGCCGATACGGCCGTAAGTGCCGAGTTACGGCCGTAAGGCCGCCGATTCTGGCCGTAAGTGTCGGCGATGACCGGCTATATAAGGCACAGGCAGCCCGTTTTACTCATTTCTTCACTTTTCTTGCGGCTATCGGACGGGTGCGACGGGAAATAGGGTTCTTGGTCGATTCTACTCAATTCCAAGGCTTTTTGGAAGATCCTTTTTGATTAAATCATCATTTAATCCGTGTTCTTCGTCCGAATCAAGGTATTTCCTTGCTTAAAACCCTACTTGTATGATTTTGGGGGTTTTCTTCGTGATTCACCGATTTGTCCGATTTTGATGAATTTATTATGGTATTCTTGTTGTCTTGGCCATGATCTTCGGATTTTGTAACTCATATATCGATTTTATCACCCGGGACTTGATTTCCGATTTCTTCGAATGAACCCTCGGATCCTTGTTGTTTCTCCGGTTGATTCGGATTCCGTTTAACGTTATTTATCCGTGGTGATGTTATTTTCGTAGCGATCGTGAGGTTGTCGAATTCTTGGTCGTTTTCGGAAGTTCGAGAGCTATCCGACCGTGTTCGTTCGTTGTTTCGTTGCTCGCGGTACCGAGGCAAGTATCTTGCCCATACTTTTCATGTTTCGTAGACGGAATCATTGATAAATGATTTTATGTGCAAATCCGAATGTTTTAATGAACTTTTAAAAGGATCGGTATGTTTTTGATAAAGGTTTTCCTTCGAAGATAACTCGTAGGCTTTGTGAACAAATGTGTTTTCTGATTATGTGTATCATTGTCGTGTGATGGAAGATATTGAACATATTTTAGTGAATTTAGTAGACCGTAAATAGTTGCCGAAGATTGTGTATTGAGATGTGTAATTATACGGTGAAAATGTGACGTTGTGTGATATTAGTTGTTACTCCTTCGTAAGGAGGTTGGGACACTTGGTGTTGTTTGGCATTGTTATTTGCTTGTCGTTGTGTGACGTTGATTGTGAGTATATGTCGGTTAAAGTGTCCATTCTAGCGAAGTACCTAGCATTTGTATGCATATTCTAGTATTCGAATTATGGCTTCCCGTGGCGTTGTGGATGATATGTGTATGTTCACCTAGGGACGGTCTGACGAGGCCTCTAGGGATACGTTGCCGTGAGTTTCGTATCGCGAACTATGGTTAACCACCCAGGGATGTCCGACGGGGTTCTGCGGGGTACGGTGGCCGTGAGTCTCGTACCAAGGTTAACTTTGAAATGTTTTGTTGGAGAACTGTGATCTTTGGCACATATTTCGTCTGATTAGAATGGCAGTTCAAATGGTATCGTACTTGGCTGGAATGGTACCAATAAATGTGTTGTGTATGATTCGTCTCTTGGTTGTGATAATTTGGTATGGGTACGTGAGTCCTGTGGTTGCTCTGTGCATTGTAGCTCTGTGGTATGTTGAGTGAGATTGTTGTCATGGTAATGTTTGACACGGTGTAGTTTCCACCGGGTTATTCTTGCGAGTATGTGATGTGGATGATTTGGGCCGTGGACCCCTGTGTTGTGATTGGAATGTTATGATTGGGTCTTGGACCCTGTTATCTGCTATCGGAATTGTATTTTGAAATAAACGATTGTTGGGCTATGTCCCTAAGTGTTTCGAAAGGCTTGAAAATTCTTAAACCCCAAATGCTTTCAAAACCCCCGAGATCGTACAATGTTTTGTAAGATGTAAAATGGTTTTATTTCCTATCTTTCATAATTCAAACTGTTTGATCAAGCGAATTATCTCGGGAAGTATATTCATGATTTCTATGTTCTTGGAGTATGATATGTATGGCTTGTCTTTGTATTTATACTTGCACTAGCAAAACAGTGGAGTTTTGCTACCCCCCGAGTATTCGGGGGGTGGATGTCTCAGATTGCGTCCGGTATTTGCGAGGTTCTTTGGGGAGCAATTCACAGGATCGTTACGAAGGATGATGGAAGACGGCGATACTAATCACATGAAGACTGGTGTTGAGTATTTGGTGATGTCTTGTTTTGTCTTTCCGTTGTGTTTACTTTCCCCTATGCGGGATTGTTGATTTATGTTAACCCCTACGTGGGTATGAGTTACGAGAAAGAGTAATGTATGGTCGATGTGTATGTTGTGGTAAAGACCAAATCGGTCTAATGGTTCGTTAGTTAGCCATGTCGGCATGTATAGTGTTAATGTGTTTTCTGTATTTAGCCTGTTAGATCCTCACGGAGAGGGTCTGCGCCTCTGTAATATTCCCGAATGGTTTGGGGGTGTTACAGAATATGGTATCGGAGCTTAGGTTGCGGAAACCTAGGCTGTCGGGTCAGGTTGTGTGTTGTTGGGTCTTGTCTTATCTTGTCTTGTCAGATTTTGTCTGACTGAGTCGTGTCGCGACGCGTCGTCTGAGGTGTCGGTCGTGATTAGTATCGAGGTGCAGCCATCATCTTCGTGCGATCTGTGGATGTAAGTCTCCCTAATTTGTTGCATCTCGTGTTATACGAGCTTGTGTGATTATATGTTATTATGTGGAGTTTAAATGTGCCTGGTGAATACGTACTCCAAACTTGTTTGATTCTCGTATTGTGCTAGAATCAAAAGTGATACCGGTGTATAAATGTGTGTATATATTGTGTGAATCGTTTTATTGAAGTAATGGTTTGGTGTGACCCCGCAAGGAAACTTTGTCAATGTGATATTTCAAAATTTAATTATTTTGAAGAGTCACGTAAATATTATTTTTAAACATCCTTCAAGAAAGGAAAATTTTTGATTTCGTATGATGACCTCGAGACCGGAATTTTTTTTTTAGAACTTAACTACTTATATTTTATTTTCATCTTGCATTGCAAGTTTTCAAAATTTGATTTTAAAAACTCAAATGAGGTCTACAAAAAATTTACTCGAAACGTGGCTCTTGCTTTCGACTTTTTGATTTCATGATCATCGGTTCGGGGGTATGTAGTGATATCGGCATTATTATTTGGTCAATAATGCTCAAAATTGTGATTAAGTTGGTGGTGTGAGCGTTAAGTCGTCCTAAATGCACTTGTTGTGAGAGTCCTCATTACTGAGAGGTAGGATTTCAGTTTTAGATGTTAATTATCTTATGACGGTCGCTTGTGTGATACTTTAATTGCGTGGACAGATGATGTGGAAGTGTGATTGGATTTGATGGTAATGGATCGTATTTTGATATAGTGGTAAATTATATATGTTGTGTGTGTGTTCGAAAATGCTTTTCTGAAAATTTTATAAACTTGAACGATTTGTGGAAAATTAAAATTCATAAAGTTTTGACAAAGTTAATTTCAAACCGAGGTACCAAAAACACTCTCAAAATTTTATTTTGAATAATCATGCAAATCCAAAGATTTCCAAATGACGTCATTTAAAAGGATACCTCGTGGATCTTCTTATCGAGTTGCTATTAGTTGTCTTATGTGATATATCAAGCCGAGTTGGGAATTTGGTACATTATTTTGCGATGTTATACCATTGTATTGAGAGAGTATCCACTTAATATGCCGAGGGGCAAAGGGCGCGGTCGTGATCACGGTACAGGCAGTCATGGAGATTAGATGCGGGACCAAGAGAAGATTTTCGGGAAGGTTGCTATTCTAGCACTTCGTTCTCGTTGTTTAGGTTTCGGGGACGAAACCTCTTTTAAAGGTGATATGGTGTAATACCCATATTTTTCGCTTTCGTTTTATTCGACTCTATTGACTCGTTTGCATTCGTCGGTATTTTCTGGACTTTTTCTACTCTTCACTTATTGTTGTTTGAACAAGTTGCGGTGTTGTTCTGGGTTAACCCAATTGTCATTGTGACTTTTTCCGAATTCGGTTCCGCTCTTGTGAATTTTATATGAATTCATATCTTGTCGTTTTCACCGGATCGTATATATTGTCTTGAGTCGAGCTGTGAACTATGGGGATGCTATTCGATTTTTCGTTATTCGTTATGATTCATACATGATTGATCGACTGTCATTGTCTCGATCGTTGCAAATCAATTGTTTGATTGTTCAGTTTCTGTTGATCTTGTTCCGTGATTGTTGAATGTTCAGACTCCGTCGTAATTCCCTTAAGTTCGGGAAATTAGTCTCGTTTACAATCTTCCAACCCTTGGGGTGGTGGAATTCTCTATTTGTTCAGCGATTGGCTCGCGTTTTGATTGATGTACCGTTGGATGGGTTAATCATATCGATTTTCGTTCGTTGTGTTTTATGATTGTTCGGATAATTGACTTGACCATATTATCATTTTGATGACGCTTGTCACTTGCTGGTTTTATTATGTCTCTATCGGTAGCGTTGTGTTGGTCGTCGTGGAGCGTGTTTTCACGCCGTATGTGTCTTTGCGTTTCTTGCAGCATTTCGCCGTTGGGCGCGAGTTCTCGGTTTTTGTGTATCTCGTCGAGTTTTCCTGGTGGGGATATTGCTTCTCCCTACTTGTTTTAAGTTTCGGGACGAAACTTCTTTTAAGGAGGGTAGAATGTAATATCCGCAATTTCGAATTTCGGTAATTTTCTTTTTTTCGGCGGAAGTCCATTTTGACGACTCGCTCATGACCGTTTCGTCATTCCGAGAATGATTAATTCTGCACTTTTTGTCATCCGAGTTCGTTTCGGTGTCGTTTTGTTGAGTTCCGTGCTTTTTGGGGACTTTTCCGCACTTGAGTTCGATTCTTGCGAATCTCGTTAGAAACTGCTGTTTCGAGTTTCACGTAAGTCCGTTTAACTTTGCTAGACGTGTTGTGAACTTCGGTTTGGTTATTCAATCACGTATCGTGATTTTAGGACGTTTTGGGCCATTTTTGTAATTTCCCAAAGTTTGGGGTAATTACTTCCGTCGTCGAATTCCGACACTTCGGGTGGTCGGAATCGTGTGTTCTCTTAGCGCTTGGATTCGTATTTGCGAGTACTTCGTAACCGTATCTCCGGTTTTTACTCAGGTTCGGGTTTCGGGATCGTTCGGACCGTCGGAGTGGCCACGACCGAGACGGTCGCAGCAGGTACTGGCCTGGCCGAGTTACGGCCGTAAGGTGCCGGTTACGGCCGTAAGTGATCGGCAGGCATGGCACAGCGAATGCGGTTACGGCCGTAAAGAGTCGAGTTACGGCCGTACGGGTGCGAGCGACTTCCGGACGAATGCGATTCTGGCCGTTAGAACTGCCAGAATACGGCCGTAAGTGCCGAGTTACGGCCGTAAGGCCCGCCGATTCTGGCCGTAAGTGTCCAAAGATGACCGGCTATATAAGGCACAGGCAGCCCGTTTTTACTCATTTCTTCACTTTTCTTGCGGCTATCGGACGGGTGCGACGGGAAATAGGGTTCTTGGTCGATTCTACTCAATTCCAAGGCTTTTTGGAAGATCCTTTTTGATTAAATCATCATTTAATCCATGTTCTTCGTCCGAATCAAGGTATTTCCTTGCTTAAAACCCTACTTGTATGATTTTTGGGGGTTTTCTTCGTGATTCACCGATTTGTCCGATTTTGATGAATTTATTATGGTATTCTTGTTGTCTTGGCCATGATCTTCGGATTTTGTAACTCATATATCGATTTTATCACCCGGGACTTTATTTCCGATTTCTTCGAAGGAACCCTCGGATCCTTGTTGTTTCTCCGGTTGATTCGGATTCCGTTTAACGTTATTTATCCGTGGTGATGTTATTTTCGTAGCGATCGTGAGGTTGTCGAATTCTTGGTCGTTTTCGGAAGTTCGAGAGCTATCCGACCGTGTTCGTTCGTTGTTTCATTGCTCGCGGTACCGAGGCAAGTATCTTGCCCATACTTTTCATGTTTCGTAGACGGAATCATTGATAAATGATTTTATGTGCAAATCCGAATGTTTTAATGAACTTTTAAAAGGATCGGTATGTTTTTGATAAAGGTTTTCCTTCGAAGATAACTCGTAGGCTTTGTGAACAAAGGTGTTTTCTGATTATGTGTATCATTGTCGTGTGATGGAAGATATTGAACATATTTTAGTGAATTTAGTAGACCGTAAATAGTTGCCGAAGATTGTGTATTGAGATGTGTAATTATACGGTGAAAATGTGACGTTGTGTGATATTAGTTGTTACTCCTTCGTAAGGAGGTTGGGACAATTGGTGTTGTTTGGCATTGTTATTTGCTTGTCGTTGTGTGACGTTGATTGTGAGTATATGTCGGTTAAAGTGGCCATTCTAGCGAAGTACCTAGCATTTGTATGCATATTCTAGTATTCGAATTATGGCTTCCCGTGGCGTTGTGGATGATATGTGTATGTTCACCTAGGGACGGTCTGACGAGGCCTCTAGGGATACGTTGCCGTGAGTTGCGTATCGCGAACTATGGTTAACCACCCAGGGATGTCCGACGGGGCTCTGCGGGGTACAGTGGCCGTGAGTCTCGTACCAAGGTTAATTTTGAAATGTTTTGTTGGAGAAATGTGATCTTTGGCGCATATTTCGTCTGATTAGAATGGCAGTTCAAATGGTATCGTACTTGGCTGGAATGGTACCAATAAATGTGTTGTGTATGATTCGTCTCTTGGTTGTGATAATTTGGTATGGGTACGTGAGTCCTGTGGTTGCTCTGTGCATTGTAGCTCTGTGGTATGTTGAGTGAGATTGTTGTCATGGTAATGTTTGACACGGTGTAGTTTCCACCAGGTTATTATTGCGAGTATGTGATGTGGATGATTTGGGCCGTGGACCCCTGTGTTGTGATTGGAATGTTATGATTGGGTTGTGGACCCTGTTATCTGCTATCGGAATTGTATTTTGAAATAAACGATTGTTGGGCTATGTCCCTAAGTGTTTCGAAAGGCCTGAAAATTCTTAAACCCCAAATGCTTTCAAAACTCCCGAGATCGTACAATGTTTTGTAAGATGTAAAATGGTTTTATTTCCTATCTTTCATAATTCAAACTCTTTGATCAAGCGAATTATCTCGGGAAGTATATTCATGATTTCTATGTTCTTGGAGTATGATATGTATGGCTTGTCTTTGTATTTATACTTGCACTAGCAAAACAGTGGAGTTTTGCTAACCCCCGAGTATTCGGGGGGTGGATGTCTGTATTGCATCCAGGTATTTGCAGGTTGCTGGGGAGCAATTCACAGGATCGTTACGAAGGATGATGGAAGACGGCGATACTAATCACATGAAGACCGGTGTTGAGTATTTGGTGATGTCTTGTTTTGTCTTTCCGTTGTGTTTACTTTCCCCTATGCGGGATTGTTGATTTATGTTAACCCCTGCGTGGGTATGAGTTACGAGAAAGAGTAACGTATGGTCGATGTGTATGTTGTGGTAAAAGACCAAATCGGTCTAATGGTTCGTTAGTTATCCATGTCGGCATGTATAGTGTTAATGTGTTTTCTATATTTAGCCTGGTAGATCCTCACGAAGAGGGTCTGCGGCGCTGTAATATTCCCGAATGGTTTGGGGGTGTTACAAACGTGAGTGGTACCATCACAAGCCATGATGGAAATAGTCAAGTGGTAGGTATCCAATATCGTCCTGTGCAAGGGCATCCAGTCCATACCTAAAATGATATCTTCATTCTGGAGCGGGAAAACCATAAGATTTGCAGTCCAGTCATGATCATTGATGCAGATCTGGCAGTCTTGAACTTCTAGATTACCACCTACTCTACTACCCTCAGGTAGTTTAACAGTAAAGGATTCACAAGGCACACAAGCAAGATTCAAACGCTCAAGACATTCCACAGATATAAACGAGTGTAGCTCCGGTGTCAAATAGTACATGAACAGGCTGGGAGTTAACAAGAAGTGTACCTTAGATAGCTAGCGCGGACTGACCATCTGTAGCCCTCAGTTCGAATACACGGGATGGCAATGACTCAGAAAAGGATGTGGTACCACCGCCGCGCCCACGGCCTCGACCAGCACCGTGTGGTGGTGGTTGAGTCTGATGGGGTAGAGCTCAGTAGTTGGAGACAGCAGGTGTCCTAGAGGATTGTACAGAGCCTTGTTGACTCTGATGAGGAGCTGAGTTCTGATGTGTCCACTCTTTCCGCAAGAGAAACATTTGGTAGCCGACTTGTGAAACTGGTCCTTGGTATGTTCGGATACGCCACGATTAAAGTAGTCCTTATGGTAAGGCCGATCAGATAAACCCTTCTTGTTGGGAAAACAAAGACCCTGTATCGAAACAGCCGCGATATCCGATCCCTGTATCGAATGATATTTGATAAAGAGGTTTTGACATATATGCCAATCCGAATACAGTAAAGGAAACTGTATCGAAGCTTTGAGGCTTTATCCTGTATCGAAGACCCACCTCAAAACAGCATATATTAAAACTCTTCAGTACAGCAAGAAGTCTTGTAAAAGACAAAGTATGGAAACTGTCTCGAAACTCAAAATACAGTTATCTTCCATACAGCTCACAACAGGACAAAGAAGGAATATCCAGAAGTCAAGTCCTATTGAATAAAGAAGAATTTAAATACTCAAGGATAAAGTATTTAAATATTGTCAGTCTTCAGATCTTCAGAATCCCGCGAAATCTGGATCGTGTCATAATCCCGTTGGAACGAAATCTCATTCAAACGGATACATCTCAACGGATATATGCTTCAGAGACTATATATATATATCTTATGAAGGCATTGAAGATCAGTAACTAGTCACCTAACACTCAAGCTATCAAAAGTTATCATCAGAGCAAAACATATCTCCAAAGCTTACTGCAATTAAGATCTAAACAGATATACAGTGCTCATCATCCTGAACAACACTTCATCAGCTGAAAGCTCTTAAAGTCAAAGTTGTTGTTCACCATCTGTTCTATACGTTGAACAAACTCAAGATCAGCCCTGTGTGGACTGAACAACTGCGGCTTCTCCGGAACTGTGTGTGAAGGATTTGCATTGAAGAAGACGAAGCTTCAGAACTGTGTGTGAAGAAGCAAGTCAAAGCATTAGCTCAAAACCAATCTGTGTGAACGGTTTAAGCTAAGATCTTTATATCAATCTGTGTGAACGATATATTGATTGTGTGTGTTGTTATAATTACGTAGTTGTGTACGTAGTAATTATAATAAACTTTACTCTGTGTGGAGGACTAGTGGACGTAGAGGGGTTTACCTCGAACCACTTTAATTACTGTGTTATTTACCTTCACTTTTCTTGTTTTAAATTACCGTGATATATTAAGTATACACTATACACTTAGTTCTTGTATCCACAAGAACCTCATCGTATCCAAGACTTCCGCTACGCACTCAGATTTAAATTCCATACAGTTTGTTGTTTAAACTATTTTCCAAACTGTATCCAGTATACTTAGTGGCCAACAAGTGGTATCGGAGCGGTTGATTCTAAAAAGAATCAGTCGTATTTCTTTTTAACCGAATCAGATTCAAATCACTTATTTTCAAAACAGTCTCTTTCATTCCTATATTATCAGTATGGATACTTCTATGATTAACAAAGTCCCTATGTTCTCTATTAACGAATTTGACGACTGGAGAATTAGAATGGAAGCTCATCTTGCAGCAATGCACGAAGAGATGATTTTTGTTATACAGGATGGTCCTATCAAGATTATGAAGGTAAATCCGGCCGCAAGGATTGAGGGCCAAGCCCATGCTGAAATGCTCGAGAAGGAACGCGAGCAATGGACAACAGATGAAAGGAAGCGAGGGAACTTTTGAAAGGTAAAGAGCTGCAAAACAGCCAAAGAAATCTGGGATAAACTCAAGTTGATTTGTGAGGGAACTGAGCTCTCAAAAGAAAACAAGATTTCAAAACTAACTCAGCAATTTGAATCTTTTGAAATGAAACCAACGGAAACACTTGAGGAACTTGACCTGAGATTCACTGGTATTGTTGGTGAACTTGAAGCGTTGGGCAAAATTTACACCCAAAAGGAGAAGAACTTAAAAATTTTCAGATCTCTCCTAGCCCGATGGGACATTAAGACCACAGCTATGCGTGTATCCTGTAATCTTAATGAAATATCTACTTTTGATCTCTTCTCTAACCTCAAAGCTTTTGAGTATGATATTGACAGAAGAGAGAAAGCTGAAGAATCTCCTTCAAAGGTCACAGCTCTCGCCGCTGTATCGAACCGTCGACACAGCATGCCTAGCTCGTCGAAACCCAGTCACAAGAATGCTGACAGTGACGACGACATCCTGTCCCAAGATGAAATGGCGCTTCTCATGCATAAATTCAAAAAGTTTATCAAACGACTGAAAGACTCCTACAGCCCAAACACCGCCACAAGGTAAGTACCGAAACATCATCTGGTGATGCTAACCTGTGCTATAACTGCAGGAAACCAGGGCATTATGCAAATAAATGTCCTCATCCCAAAGTCCAAAGATTGCCTGAGGCCGAGCAAAAAGAGAGAGATGAAAGAAGACGTGCTTGGAAAGACAAGCTCAAGGCCCTGATTGGAGAATCAGAAGCCTCCCCCACACCATCCAAATCAGTAGAATGTCTTCAGGTGGTCACTGAAAGTGATTCATCTGACGATGAGTTCGATGATAAGGCATACATGTGCTTTATGGCCAAAGATGTTCCAGAAGGTGAAGACAGCGATGATGAGGTAAGTTCAACCTCAGTTATTCTGTCAAATGCATCTCATACTTTCGAAAATATGATGAATGAATTTAAAAACATTCAAAAGGCCCATGAGACTCTAAAAACTGAGAATATACAGCTTCAATTAACAAATTTAGAGCTGAAAGATGAAAATGACTTGCTGAAAATAAATTATGAAAATATGTCTCTTGATTGTGAAACAGCAAGGTCGACTTTGAAAAACTCATGGAGAGCAATCATCAACTTGCTCATGAACTAAATGAGGTTAAAACCCACAATGAGAGCAAGACAAATGATTTGGTTCTACAACAAACCAAAATCACAACTCTCAAAAAGCGAGAAACTGAACTTGAGACCATTCTGAAGTCGTTTGAAAAATCGTCCAAAAGAATGGAAGAAATTCTGAGCACTGGGCAACATGCTCATGATAAAAGTGGCTTAGGATACAACTCATGTTCAAACAAAGGGAAAACTAGTACAGTGTTCGTCAAGAGTGTGGAACACATTCCAGAATCGGAAGATACCCCTAGTCCCGTGAAGGAACCTCTGCATCGAGAAAACCGAAGGCTGCAATTCCGCCCCGCAATCCTATACTGCAGCCGGAATCATAATCCATTCCAACTTCGTGAGGCGCACTCAACGGCATGCTCCCAGAGCATATCAACACGTCAACAGTGCTCGAAGGAAGGTCGTATCCAACCACCAAAGGCCCGCACGGCAAGATTATCGCATACTGCCGAGGTATTGATACAGAGCCCCGTTATCCCTCAAGACAGCAGATGCCGCCAAGATCAACAACAAAGATTGGGAATCCAACTGGAGACCCAGAAGACAAGCTGTTAGGCCTAAGAAAATGGCTCCACCTCCTAGACGGCACTCGTCTTTGGAATAATAATAATAACCACGAATTTTACATGCATAATAATTATCATGATTATAACGACTACGGATATGCCCCGTAGATATCGCAACACCGTACCAAGTATGTCCTACAAGAAACCACCATCGCCAGAAAACTTGGGTACCTAAAGGAACTAACATACATGGACCCAAAATCAAAGGGGACCTAAATCTACCTAATTTCTTTGTTACAGGACATTCTAGAGGAGGATACAGGTACTTTGATAGTGGATGCTCTCGTCACATGACCGGAGATAGGAGCAAGCTATCCGATTTTGTAGAAGGTCGCGGTCCAAAAGTTCGCTTGTGATAAGTCTAAAGGAAGAACAAGAGGGAAAGGAAACCTACTTGTCGGGAAATTCAAGCTCACCGATGTTGCATATGGTGAAGGCTGACAGTATAATGAACATAGTATTAGCCAGTACTGTGATAAACAGTTCTCGGAGAAGTTCTATATAGATCGTCAGAGAGTCAAGAACACCCAAACCAAGGAAGTTGTGCTTACAGAAGCAGATCGTAATATGTACATTCCGATTTGGAAGCCTATGAGCTCCTCAATTCCATGCTTTGTTGCCAAAGGCACTACAGATCTTAGCTGGCTATGGCATAAGAGGATGTCTCACGTCAACTTCAAGACGATCAACAAGCTCTCAAGACAGGGAATGGTTAAAGGTTTGCCAAATGTGTCATTCAAGAAGGACAAAGATTCATGACCATGTCGAAAAGGCAAGCAAATCAAGTCAACCCTGAAAAGCAAATCCTACCTTTCAACCCAAAGAGTGTTGGAAATGCTACACATGGATCTCTACGGTCCTGTAGACCCAGTAAGTTTGGGAGGTAAGAAATACTGCATGGTTGTTGTTGATGATTATTCCAGGTATGCTTGGACGATCTTTCTTAGCAAGAAGAAGGAAACAACTTCAAGGCTTCCCGAGCTCCTGAGAAAGTTGCAAAATGAAAAAGCATCGAGTATCGTGTGCATTCGTTCCGACAGAGGTACAGAATTCACTAACCGCTTTATAGAGCAATACTGTTCGGAGAATGGAATACAGCATGAATACTCAGCTGCCCGTACACCTCAACAAAATGGTGTTGCCGAGCGAAAGAATAGGATGTTGAAAGAAGCAACAAGGACAATGATTGCCGCAAGCAAATTGCCACAGCGTTTCTGGGGTGAAGCAACCAATACAACGTGCTACACTCAAAACCACTGTATCGTCAACAAGCACCACAACAAAACAGCATATGAGGTATGGAATAACCAAACTCCATTAGTTTCGTATTTTCACATTTTTGGATGCAGGTGTTATGTATTGAACAATGGGAAGGACCAACTTAGAACCTTTGATGAAAAATCAGATGAAGGAATATTCGTAGGATACTCCTCCGTCAGCAAAGCTTTCAGAATCTTTAATAAAAGGAAGCTGACGATCGAGGAATCAGTTCATGTAGTGTTCGACGAACCACACCATAACCCTACAGGAGTAGATGATATCACTCAGAACATTCACCATCTATCTATCTTGGATCCACCAACACCCATAGAACCTGTCGTTGATTTAGAAATCAACCCCGCAGCTGTAAGAATCGATGTGGATGAAGCCGACACTGTACAAGCTGAAGCTGTATCCACAGAATCTTTCGATACAGTACGGGATCCTGAATTAGAACCCGACCGAAGATGGTTGAGAGATCACCCGCAAGAGCTGATCATTGGAAACATTAATGCCGGTGTTTCTACTCGTAGGAGAATACAGAGTACACAAGGAAATGTACTTTGTGCACAAGAAGAATCTAATGCTGAAGTTTCACAGTTTCGTGAATGGAAATCTCAATCCGAACTTAGGAGACTCAATATGTGCACTATCGCTGTATTCTTAGCCCAATCCGAACCTGTTTCGACCATAGACGCTCTTAACAACTCTCATTAGATAACATCTATGGAAGAAGAGCTTAACGGTTTCGAAAGAAACAATGTATGGTATCTTGTTCCCAGACCAACACACCAATCGGTTATAGGAACCAAATGGGTATTTCGAAACAAAAAGGATCGAAATGGACTTATCATAAGGAACAAATCCAGACTAGTAGCACAAGGCTATAGTCAGGAAGAAGGAATCGACTATGATGAAACCTTCGCCCCTGTAGCGAGACTAAAAGCTATTAGGATATTTTTAGCCTTTGCCGCCCATAAGAGTTTTATCGTATACCAAATGGACGTCAAAAGTGCTTTCCTGAATGGAGATCTTGCAGAAGAAGTTTATGTTGAACAACCACCAGGGTTTGCCAACACAGACGGTATCGATCTAGTTTACAGGCTAAGGAAAGCGCTGTATGGACTTAAACAAGCCCCTAGAGCACAGTACGAAACCCCGTCCCAGTATCTAACCAACAACGGATTTGAGAAAGGTCTTGTGGACAAAACTTTGTTCAAGATACGGGAAGGTGATGACCTTCTTATGGTGCAAATCTATGTGGATGATATTATTTTTGGTTCAACTAACCTTGCTCTATGTCAAAGGTTCTCTCATCTCATGCAAAGTAAATTTGAAATGAGTATGATGGGGAACTTAGTTATTTCCTCGGTTTGCAGTAAAGCGATTTGCCTACGGTATATTCATCAACCAGAGAAATACAAAGAAGGAGCTTCTCAACAAATTTGGAATGAACACTTCCAAATCCTCGCCAACCCCATGAGCACTTCCGTGCAAATTAGTCTTGATGAAGCCGGAAAGCCGTTTGACCAATCACTCTACAGGAAGCTCATTGGTTCGCTCCTGTACCTAACGGCTATGAGCCCGATATCCAGTTCTTTGTTGGAGCGTGTGCGAGATACCAAGTTGCACCTAAGGAATCACACTTCAATACAGCTAAACGAATCCTGAAGTACATTAAAGGAACAGTCGATGCAGGACTATGGTATCCTAAGGAAGGCGGATTCGATTTAGTTGGATACAGAGACTCGGATCTCGGAGGCTGCAAGCTAGATAGGAAGAGTACAAGTGGAACTTGTCACTTTCTCGGACCTAGACTCGTTTCTTGGTTCAGTAAGAAGCAATTGGCTAACTCTCTTTCCACGGCTGAATCAGAGTACTATGCTGCTGGTAGATGCTGTATGCAGATCCTTTGGATGCAGCAACAACTGTCAGACTATGGAATCGATGCTAGAGAGACTTCAATCATGTGTGATAGCACGAGTGCAATTGCAATCACGCACAATCCTGTTCTGCACTCGCGCACTAAGCATATCAACATGAAGCATCATTTTATCAGGAATCACGTCGAGAACAAGGATGTTCGCCTGGAAAAGGTTCATACAGACGTTCAGCTGGCCGACATCTTCACCAAGCCGCTCGACACGGCAAGATTCAACATGCTCGACAAGAATTGGGAATGCTACTGACCGGACTCCTGTAAGTAATTTACTGTTTTTACTCAACAATTGAGGGGGAATCTTTGTAAGACCCAAGAATACAGTATTCAACATTAATTATTTGTACACTCGGAATCGTCAATACAAAGACTGTAGCGAGCGAAGAGATATAAATCCTACGGTGGTGTGTGCAATAATTAAAGGGGAATCTTGTAGGACCCATGAATACTGCATTAATCCAAATATTCTTTGTATGGAATTCAAAACCTATAAGCACCTTTTTGAGGGGGAACGTCAGACGGCGCTAAACAAAGACATGCTATAGGATTTTGATTCAGTATATTATATAATATTATTTCCTTTCAAAACAATTTTTGTCCACGTGCCCTGTTTTTATGTCAAACGTCATGTACATTAAATGCCTTACACGACATCTGGACAACTGAATCTCAAAAGCCGCGATGTTTTAAATTGTTTATTATTTTTAAAACCGCCGTTTTAGGCATTTAGGGTATCAACCTATGTCAGAAGTGGGACCCGCTCAATTTTTAAATATTTCAATGGATTAGCGTACCAATTACACTCAGTCCATCTTAACCATTGATTTCAAAACCGGTTCCCATCCCTTAAAATCTGACCATTCGTACTCTACAAAACCCTATTTCGCCGCCCAGCTATAAAAGGACTGAATCTGTCATTAGAGACTCTTTACGCTTTCTGCAAATTCAAGAGTTCTCAAGCAAAAACAGCCTACATATTTTTCTGCATTTTACTGCATATTTCGATTATTTTCTTGCACCTTTTTCTTAAGAAAACAATCAATGGCTGGACAATCTTCTTCTCTGCTCAAGAAATGCTAACATCATTGATGGCCGGATCTTCTCCAAACCTGTCATCATTGAGCGTATTCTCTCAGAAACCAACGACGCAGAACCCATGGAGTATATCATTACTCGTCTTCAACAACAAGGCCTCTATCGCCTTGGAAGCAAGACTGCTGACAAATTCGACACCCATCTGGTTGAGGAATTCAACCTCAACGCCGCCGTACATTTTCTGTCATTGGCCCAAGGAGGTCATGTTGCTGACATCACTGCTTCAGTCCAGGGAGTTGAGATCTGTATCGATCACGATCTGCTCCAGAGCATCTACAGGCTACCCGCTGATGGCCTGACCATGGATCAACTTGAGACATTCGGGTCTCAAGAGCTCATTACTAAATTTTATGGACTGTTCACAGGGTCCAAAGTTGTTGACATGGTGACGACTACTTGTCACAAGAAAAACTTTCTTCTTCCTTATGTGTATCTTCATGATTTTTGCTCCAGGATTATTGAGAATCGAACCGGTGCGTTCGAGATGTGTACCAACTTGAGGTTCAGGATGATGGTGGCTATTCTGACCTGTGAAAAGGTCAATTGGTGCCAAATAATCCTGAAGTGCCTACAAGAGGAGGTGTGCAAACCTGCCACCCAGAAGAGATCCTTTGGTTTAATGTTGAACTATATCCTGACGAAGTGCGGACTGACGCAATCCGCCGATGCGAAGAAGAATAGCTCGAGGATATACTTAGGAGGCGTCAAGCCTACTGCGTATAACCAGAGCACCTTGTCTTGCAACCACCCGAGAACCAGGCACATGCCAATTTCTGATAATCCAAGAGATGAATCCTTGAAGTTCCAAGAAGTGGAATCTTCAAAGAAGCGAAAGAGATCTCACAGCAAGAAACACTCTGCTGGTGAGAAGCCCAAAAAGAGACTCAGGAGGCTTTCGAAAATCAAATCTGCCAAGCCCTCCAAGGAAGTTTCCCCCGTGGCTCAACCCACTGACGAAGAACCCCAGGGCCCAACCCCTGTGGAAGAGGTGTCTCCTACTGTATCAACAGTAGATCCCGAGCCTTTGGCGGCTAGGACGGATATTGAGACATCTGCCAACGATCAAGACTTTAGCGAGTCGGCTTCCCATTTGGAGCCAAAAGCTACTTCTCCTCTGCCGGATCCCACACCCGTACAGGATCCTTCTTCCTTCAGGGCACCATCCACTGTAAGGAGTCCCTCTTCCGTACAGGATCCCATACCTGTACAGGAATCCCTCGATACAGCGTCTCCAGACATTGTACGAAGTCCCTCCCCTGACTCGATTATTAATCAGACCCTTCTTTCGGTTCAAATTGAACACGCCTACGAAAGATTTTTGCAATGGAAAGGCTACAGGCTGGCTCCGTACGATACACTGTACAACTGGAGCGATTGGAGCCACGAAGAGAGATTCGTCTCAGAAGTGACGGACTCAACAGAAATTGAGGCGCTGCTTCGATGGGACAATCCCTCCTGCAAGGATCTAATTGAAAGCCATCTTCTGCACAAATCTGACGCTCGGAGGAAAGGAAAGAAAAAGTCAGAGGATTCTCCCACTAATCCAAAAGACGACGAAGATCATGACTCAGACGACGACGACGATGCTTTACAAGCAGGTCTGAGGATGAGTCGTGAAGAGGCTGAAGTTCGAGACGCCTCTCCACCCAGAGACGACGAAGGGCCTTCTACCCAGAACAATCCCCCTTCGCCACAGCCTGAGAACATTCCCGACGAAGAGGAATCAGTCCCTCCAGTCGAGGAAGTACAAGAAATTTTGGAACAGGCACCTGAGCCTGCTGCGACCGAAGAAGATGTTCCTGAAAGACAACAGGAGGATTCAGTCCCTCCTGTATCCATGTATGCTGAAGAATCTTCGCAACAGGAACCTTCTCAACCCCCTGTCGCCGAACCACAGGAAGCTGCTCCCGCCCCTTCAACCGTGGAATCCGAGGACGGTATCGAACCTGAGGATGTCCAACTTACTTCACGCCCATACGTGAATGTAAGAAGGTTGAACAGCTCTGCAGACCTTGACCAACCAGATTCTCCGATTTCTGCCGCACGGAAAGAGCGCCTGCGTGCACTTGGCCTTCAAACTATATTCATCCAGGATGCAGTAAATGCTCTATCTTCCGTTGAAAAAGCATTGAATTGGATGCATACTTCTGCCGTCGAAGAAATGACCACTCTTCAACATGAAGTATCTCGTGTTGTCGACGCATTCATTCTTTTGCCAGAAGTTTTCAAACAAGCTTTGAAAATCATGGAAGATAAGCAGGAGCAACTGCTGAAGGAAGAAGCATCAAAAACGAGGATAGCTGAAGCCAAGACCGCTTGTGCTATGATTGAAAACAGCTCTCAACTGCGCGCTCACGACAAATGCATTAAGGAAATGTCGCAGACTCTTTCCTCCCTTGTAGAGAGAATGACTAGCATCGAGACAAAACAGGATGCTGCTCTAGAAATCTTGCAAAGTCTTGATGAAGCCAAAAAGGGGGAAGAGGCACGAGAAGCTGCTAGGAGAATCAGGATGCAACAAGAAAGGGAATTTGAGGCTGCTCAGAACAGTATCACTGCCGAATTGAACAAACTAGCACCTCCCTCCCAAAGTTTTAAAATTTCAGGCTCCCGACCGGAATTTCATGATCCCAATGTCCCTTGGCAAACTCTTATTCAGAGACCTTCTGAAATTCGTCTGCCGACCAACCGCAATCCTACTGCCGACGAAGTGAAGCACTGGAGGAAGAACGAACTGATGAGATACTTTGTCAAACTCATCAGGGAATCCGCCATCTTCAAGAACTATAAAATGTTAGCGGAGGCCGCAGATAAATTTAAGAAGATGCTAGAAGACGGGAAACTCCCTCTCCAAATCGAGATGAAATCCAAACACAGAAGAGGAGATCGGATCACCCATCCAGAATACTGGATACTCACCTTTGATCGATCCTATGAAGGAAGATCTATATACCAGGATCGAGGCAATGATTCTCTTCAGAACTGGTGGCGTGGTACCGAGAATGAACCAGGGAAAAAGCCATGGAGGCATGCGGATTATAGATAAGGAACTGAAATCTATGTATATTATTTTTTTTGTAATTTCTCTTCGAAACAGCAAACTCTGTACTCAACTCATTTTGAATATCAATAAAAGCGTTTGTTTGTCTTGAAAGATTACAACTCGTAATCTACTGTGTTGATGTATGATTACTTAAAATTGTTTGATAACAATCTCAAGTTAGTTAAACTTGATTGAAAATTAAGCTGTACGAACTAGTCTACGAACAGTTCAAAATTTCAGTTGTAAGCTTAGAATACATTGTAAGATTGTGCCTGCGCGCCAATCATAAGCTTAAGTTGTAATAAATCCTTAAACTGTATCGAACTTGCCTGCGAGCAGTTCATTATTGTAGACTAAGTTACTAAGTCAGACCTTTTGACGAAAGACCAAGAAATCTGCCAGAAGACATCAAAGAAAGATCACTTCATGAAGAAGGTTTTGGCATCATCAAGAAGACTTGAAAAATTAAGAAAGCAAGTCTTGGCAAATTGTCAAAAAGGGGGAAATTGTTGGGAAAACAAAGACCCTGTATCGAAACAGCCGGGATATCCGATCCCTGTATCGAATGATATTTGATAAAGAGGTTTTGACATATATGCCAATCCGAATACAGTAAAGGAAACTGTATCGAAGCTTTGAGGCTTTATCCTGTATCGAAGACCTGCCTCGAAACAGCATATATTAAAACTCTTCAGTACAGCAAGAAGTCTTGTAAAAGACAAAGTATGGAAACTGTCTCGAAACTCAAAATACAGTTATCTTCCATACAGCTCACAACAGGACAAAGAAGGAATATCCAGAAGTCAAGACCTGTTGAATAAAGAAGAATTTAAATACTCAAGGACAAAGTATTTAAATACTATCAGTCTTCAGATCTTCAGAATCCCGCGAAATCCGGATCGTGTCATAATCCCATTGGAACGAAATCTCATTCAAACGGATACATCTCAACGGATATATGCTTCAGAGACTATATATATATCTTATGAAGGCATTGAAGATCAGTAACTAGTCACCTAACACTCAAGCTATCAAAAGTTATCATCAGAGCAAAACATATCTCCAAAGCTTACTGCAATTAAGATCTAAAGAGATATACAGTGCTCATCATCCTGAACAACACTTCATCAGCTGAAAGCTCTTAAAGTCAAAGTTGGTGTTCACCATCTGTTCTATACGTTGAACAAACTCAAGATCAGCCCTGTGTGGACTGAACAATCTATGCTTCTCCGGAACTGTGTGTGAAGGATTTGCATTGAAGAAGACGAAGCTTCAGAACTGTGTGTGAAGAAGCAAGTCAAAGCATTAGCTCAAAACCAATCTGTGTGAACGGTTTAAGCTAAGATCTTTATATCAATCTGTGTGAACGATATATTGATTGTGTGTGTTGTTATAATTACGTAGTTGTGTACGTAGTAATTATAATAAACTTTTTACTCCTGTGTGGAGGACCAGTGGACGTAGAGGGGTTTACCTCGAACCACTTTAATTACTGTGTTATTTACCTTCAGCTTTTAGTGTTTTAAATTACTGTGATATATTAAGTATACACTATACACTTAGTTGCTGTATCCACAGCAACCTACTGTATCCAAGACTTCCACTACGCACTCAGATTTAAAATCCATACAGTTTGTTATTTAAACTATTTTCCAAACTGTATCCAGTATACTTAGTGGCCAACACTTCTGTTGGTACGAAACTGGTGACTTGAAAGAAGACACAGACTCCGAGTTCGTCTTGTTGGTACTCCCTGACTAATTAGATGTCTTATGCTTCTTTAGATTATATCCAGCATCAGTGTTAACAACAATACCAACATATGCTGTAACTACATCCTCGTACGCCCTCAGACTCGTACAGTGGAATCCGGCGGCATAGCGTTGTACATCTTCTGGAAATCTCTGCGCAAGGTGACAGATTCGTTGATCTTCCGATGGAACCATCTGTGATACGTGACTTAACTCAGTACGGTAGGCCCGAATGATCTCCGGTACTGGCAAATTCTGTGGTCCGGCACTGAAAAAGTCTCGTGCACGAGCGGTTTGGGATGATCTAGGACAGTACTCGTTCCTCAATATCCGGGCAAATTCGGCCCACCCGACTACTCGGTTTTCCGGCTTGTAAGTTCTCCACCAGCGTGCAGCAGTGTCGCGGAGCTGATTAAGCCCGAGCAGCACCTTTCGGTTCTCTAGACAGCCGATCACTTCGAAGGCAGTCTCCATTTAGGAAATCCAGTCATCTACATGTTTCTCCCCTGCTCCGTCAAACAGTGGCGGCCTAGCTTTCAGCATCTCACCCAGCCATCGGTCTCTCCCTGCATTTTCCTCCACGTTGATGACTGGTATCCGTTCTACTTGGTTGACTTGAGCGATCCTCATGGCAATAGCCTGGGCGAGGGCCTGAACAAAATCCGAGTCCATGCCTCCAGGGTTGTTATTCTGGTGCTCTACCTCCAAATCATTTTGATTAGTCGGCGGCGGCTGGTCCCCAGATGGAACGGTCTCGGCTGTGTTCCTGTCCTCGTTCTGGTTCATTGCGGAACCCTAAGCATCGTGTACTATCCTCCTAGCTCCACGGCATGCCATTAGAGACAGTATTAATCTAAGGGCCAGTTCAACACACAGTTATCTTATGCAATATAAATCTTGCACCCAAATAGGAACACATACACTACTTAGCATTCCTATGAAGAGTTACGGTCGCTTGGGACATTGGGCTTGGATAAGATTTTCGGACGTAAAATAAAATCGGCTCTGATACCATTTTCTGTAATACCCCAAAACTTCCCGGGCATTACAGTATTGTGAATCCCATGTGGGACCCACAAAGCTATTTTAGAAATTGATATTTTAAATAAGATATTATAAATCGGACGAGTCCATGGTTACATAGCGCGAAACGGAATGTTTTTGAAAGAAGTACAATTCAAGTCACGATTATTAAATAAACAGAATTTCCGGAAATCAAATTAAAACATGTGGTAACCGAGTTTTATCCCAATGTCGTTCAAGTCTGACCAGAACCCTCGGGGATATCCTGCACATATTCAACAAATTTAACTGGCACGACGAATCATGCCAGACAAACCGGGGTCAAAGAATGATAATCCATAACAGTGTTTCACAGCAAGTACATAATTTATCAACACCGTACCACAAAACATATAGATGATAATTCATAGTATAACCGACGTTGTCTTTCTCTTTCAACACATAAACCCCAAGGTCGCAACCAAGGGCCACGGAAGTATCTACACAAAAATACTCCGGAACGTGGGTGCCATTTAGGTCTTATCCCTCAAAACATTTCCACACGGGTACCATTCAGGTTTTATCCCCAATACATTGGCCATTCGTAACACAATTTCTAGAGAAATACAATCGTTCGGCGTTCATCACACAACGGCACATTCACGTATTTCGAATATTATAAATAAAATTAACACATCTCGAGCAAGATTTTACTTGCCTTAAATCCGATGGTAAGTGCCCTATGACCACTTGGACTCCCTCGACCGATCGAGCTCAACCTAATCACATATTCCTCGATTAACATTTCGTACGGATAACGGCGAATAAAACTAGTTCCTACTCCCTCTCCCAACCGAATTCTTAACTTAGTTCGATTTCGCAAAACTAATACCATGTTTCTAAGTTCAATAGCAATACTCATTATTACGTTGTTCAATTCCTCGATTAATGATTATATTGAATATATGAATGTTGAAAATATAGATATTAGATATCTGGTCGAAAAACTAGCCCCGAATTACCGTTGGACGGTCCGGGAGTGGTGCGGAAGGAGGGGGCCGCGGCCCAGGGCTGTTGCAGCCCGCCTGTAAACTTTCTGAACTGGGGGCCGCGGCCCAGGCTCAAAGGACCACGGCCCAGGGCTGCTGGGCAGCCCTACTGCTGCCCAATGTTGTTTTCGGGCGCGGTCCAGCCCTTTTCGGACCCGTTTCGGGCTTGTTTTCTTCGTGTATTCCTAAAAATGATTTTCCACATTTGGATTTAATATGATTAAAATGATTTATGGTATTTCATTTTATAAGGGAAAATTGATTTATTGGAATACTTATGATCGACCGAATTATTTTGAACGTTTTCATATTACCGATTGTATGAATCGATTGGATCGGTTCGTGTTGTTGATTGGATCAATTTATATCTACGCTTTCCATTTATATAGTATTTATTGGATGAATGCTTTTGAATAGGGATGTGGTTCGTGGACTTAGTTTTAAATGGTTCGTTTTATTCGATTGGGTTGTAAAGGCCGTTTTGAGCCTATTTATTTTACTAGAAATATTTATATCTAGGATGCAATTTTCAATGTAAAATTTATACATAATGACGAAGACCGGAGAAAGATCCATTTGAAGAAGATGAAGATTCAAGACGAAGACTTGTAATTAGATTACGGAGTTTTTGTCTTCTAGGAACGGTCCGTGAACCACATGTTGGTAGCAACTAGGTTGTGTATGGTTTTTTCATATTATATGAATGCCACAAACGCGCTTAAATTAATAATGTGCAAATTCTCCCACGACAAATTATTAAGTTTATAAGGTTTCAAGGTTTTCCTTCCCTCCATCGAGCTTTCGGGAAATTGAAATCCAAACCGGATGTGCTATGCTTCCGAGTTATCGGGGTAGTCATTCGGGAAGGACGGATAAATTAACGGGAGCACATTGGATGCCTTCGGTTGGAGCAAATTTTATCCCTAGAAACCTGATAGGTTGCCGGATAAGATTCAATTGTAAAACTGATTTGCGTCGATGGTATAAACTTAACTTGTTCATGAACTATAGAAACCGTATAGGTTGAGAGGAGTGAACAAGGGGAAAAATAAGATCGAATCATCCATTAGATGGGTTGGTGTTGGACACCACTTTATAAAAATTAATAGACTAGAAACATGTTCGGTTGCCCTCTATTAATATTTATAAAGAACTCGATCACCACTATGAAGTAGAGCGACGATACTTCTGGATTTCACATGGGAGTATGTTACTCCGATAAAAATAGTGGGAGTTGGGTACCAAGAATAGAAAAGACCTTAATTCTATACTCAGAACATAATTAAACGAGTCACTAATTAATCTGTTATACTTAACGCAGATATAACTCTCAATATGACTATGAATCCACTCTCAATTCCACTCGAGAAGAACACCCTGATTGGACCTAACTTTGTGGGTAGCTCGTGTCGATGATTGTCCTCAGTATAGAGGCACTGGGATACGTCTTGGAGACGGACATTCCGGCGCCTCCTGTGCGGACCAGAGCCAATCAGGAAGAGATTGAAAACCACGAAAAGTGAGTTAAGGATGACGTAAAATTCCGTGCTTACATGATGGCTTCTATGGCTAACGAGCTCCACAGAGCTCATGAGAAAATGACTTCTGCTAGGCAGATTCTATCTCACTTAACCAAACTTTATGGTGAGCACCACAGAACTAAAGCATGAAATAGCCATGGTATTACATGTACGGCATATTGTCGGAATGTTGGGTTTGTCATATGCGATAGGGTTCCGGTACTGTGGGCCGAGTGGAAGGATGTGCCACAATGTGAGAAAGATGCATTGAACAATGCTATGTCGGTAAGTTTATCTCAATTCCGAAAGCTGCTTTGTGTATTTAAATTCAGAAAAAATTTAGTAATATATATTATACGCTAACTGTAGGTTTGGTTTGATGTTCCTTCTTTCCTACTACATACTTGGTGCGATGAGGTGCAAACAATCAAGTAAGTAATTTTCACAATACGTAGTTGAGTAATTACTCGAGAAATTTTTGCATCATTTTAGTTATTGTTAAAAATATGTATTTGTCAAATGTTTTAATAATTTATTTATTAATATAAAATACTTTGTAATATAAAATTCACAACTTGTAAACATATAAGGTAATTTGATTGATAAATGGTAAACATTCTAATTTACTTGTAATTATGAGTATTATAACATACACTTTTAGAATTACATAAAATATTATAATATTAATTATGCATAAAAAATAATAAAACTAACACATTAACATTATATAATCATACACAAACAACAAATATAAAATGACATTTAACATAATCATTAAACTTAAATATTGACATTCAACTGCATAATAACAACTATACACACACAACAGATTATTTATGAATAACATAATAAACAAATAACATTATTAATAAGAATAAAACAAAAACACAAAATCACAATAAATAAATACATAAAATTTACAAAATACTTTACAAAAAATATTTAACTAATGTTTGATTATTATTATTTATAAATGTTTGTTATATGTACAAATCTCGGAAAAATGAGCTACACATGTTTTGATCAGCTTGGGGTAATTCCCGCGAGGTTACTCCCGAGGTGTTCAAGTATCGGGAGTACGAGTGGAGGTGGCTATGCACACATTTCAGCGAATGGACTATATTGTATGTAATCAAGCTCTAAATATTGTCGTAATGTTATTGTTGTTTAAAGATATGTAACGTATATGAAACTTACTTGTGGTAATTTTGTTCCTTGTTAAATGAAAATTACATGTTTCTATGTGTAGGCGAGCAGTTCAACCAACACTTCTAACCGTAAGGGTTTGACGGAGCACCACAACTTGGGTTCGCGGTTGTTAGCGAGATTTTCGCACGAGGCCACTTCTGATGAAAATGTGGCGAATGCCTTGGTCTACGTTGTAATATACCGGATTTTCAGTATAAATTTTTCGCGTTCTTTTATCTGAGATATACTGGATAGCATGGTGTCTATACAGTATGGATAAAATGAATTGAGAACGGAGACAATTGTATTTGTATAATTGACCTGATTGGTCGACAGTTATACTTGAGGATATCGTGTATGAGTTTGTTTTGATTTTAATATCGGGTATATCATATGGTAATGTTATTGGGATGTGTAAGCATATTCAGTATGTTGAGACGAACAGGCAGGAGTAGCGGTATTGGCTATGTGCAGAAGCGATTACGTACGTTAAGCTGAGAAGTTCACGTACGTTAAGTTGTCAAGCATAACGTACGTTATGTATCATGCATTACATACGCTATGAGGGGAATCAGACGTGATCCAGGCTGTGGCCGACAGTGGGCCCCGTGGTCGGAAACTTTTGGCACGGATGTGGATAGGTGAGTCAACGGATGATTTAACATACATTATGTTAACGGTGTTATGTATGTTAATAGAGTATGAAGGTTACATATGTTATACCTGTTAGGAGTATGCCCTCGAATGCCACTCAGAGGATGTTGAGTGAGGGCATTGTACTTGTAATTATGTAAATCATTAATATAAGGCAATGGATGTTTCTTTATTTACTTGTAGTTACTGGCATTCCTAACTCGTAAATATACATATAGAAACTAGTCCGTGTATTTGAGAGCAAAACGTTCCACTCCTTATTGGATAAGGCGGTCGGCACTGGAAAGGTTTATAGCTCAAATACTTAATCGTTCTCAAGTCGATGAAACTTGACTGGGCGTTAAGTTTATGTGAAGACTTGTATAATGTGTTCTTTGACATGGAGAGTGCCTGTCGAACGCTAATGGTTAGTGGGAGCACACGTTATAGGTATGCTAATTGGATTAGTATACTCGAACCGACTCACCCTCGATTCGTCGCACGGATTTCACTCCGGGACAGTCAATGACGGAATCAAAAGGTTGTAATAGGTATTCGTGAACCTTCGACATGAGGATTTAGTAGGGATGTGCTTGTGACGTCAAGATTTTCATTAGAGTAGTTCGAACCTGTAAACCGGGAGGCGGGGGTCAACCTCGACGTGCATCTTGACGGGCAAGTAGCAGGTCCTACTGAATACCAAGATAGAATTCTTTCTCCCGTTAGTGAGCGGGTTATATGTCCTATGCGGTTATTGGCAGATGAGATCATAAGTCTTTGGCCAAAGCATTGGAACTAGTTGTATTGGATACACGAGAGCTCAATGATCTCGATTTGTATTAACGCATGCATAGCGTCAAGTACAGATAGGGTTTGACTGACCGTGACCCTATTGTAATATCCGTAATTTTTCCATTTTTAGCAGTTTCCATTTTTGGTGTATGTCTATTTTTATCGACTCGCTTGTAACCGTTTCGACATTTTGAATCTATTTTGTTCTTGGAGTTTTTCCATTTGGACGAGTTTTGATGATGTTTTCACGTAATTTCATTTTATGACATGTTTTGCCGTATGAACGTTCGATTCTCGTTAAACTCGTTCGTTTTCATTGTTTCTTGGCTTGTACAAGTTCGTATGGTTGAGTTCGTCATGTTGAAACTTTCGGTTTGTAAATCCGACGTCGTTTCGTGACTTTCGGTCACTTGGGTCATTTCCGTAATTTCCTATAAGTTTAGGGAATTTCTTATTCGTTGTCATATTTCGGATTCCCGGGTAGTCGGATTGATATTTTCTTGTGATGGTTAGACTCGTCATCGAATATTCCTCGTAGTCGTGTTTTTGGTTCGATAGCAGGTCCGGGTTTCGGGGTCGTCCGGACTCGTTTGGACGGATTTGCCAATCTTCTTTGTCGGTAGGGTGTTCTGGCCGTAACACCCGGAAGTCTGCCGTAAGTTGGCCATGTTACGGCCGTAAGTGTCCCTATTACGGCCGTAACAGCCCATTTTAAAACAGCGGGCGGAGTCCCAATACCTCATTTTCTATCCCTTCTCTCGTTTTTTCTTCACGGGGCGACTCCAGAGGCGATTCCTTCAGTTTTGATCGAAGAATCTTTCGTGTTCCATCACCGTAGAATCATAGTAGCATATCACCATCAGCGTAATCATCCTCCATCATCCGAATCCGAGGTATCTTCTTCAGGAACCCTAACTTGTATAAATTGGGGGTTTTTCGGGTTTTTCGTGATTGACTCCGAATTGTTCATGTATGTTGCGAAACTTATTATCAATTGTTGTTATTGGGTGATTCCCAATTCTTTTTTCCTCGAATTAATCCATGTATTGTTGATACGGGGAGATTTTGCACAAACCCTCACCCGTATCGATTGAACGTCTATTGTCGTGTTTTGTAATCGGGGTTTTGGGAGTATTCCTTTCGATTATTGATGTCCGTTGGGACTGAGTTAGGCTAATTCTTCGTTTAGGAACCGTAGTTTTCCATTCGGATCATCCGTAGTCATTTTTCACTTCCGATTCTTCGAAGATGTCTCAAAGGCAAGTACTTTACATTTGTTTACATGTTCTAGTATTTGAATTATGGCTATATGTGGTTGTTGTGGGAAGATATGTGTATGTTCACCTAGGGACGGTCCGACGGGGCGTCTAGGGATACGTATTGCCGTGTGTGTGCGTATCACGAACTGTGGTTAGCCACCCAGGGATGTCCGACGGGGCTCTGCGGGGTACGGTGGCCGTGAGTCTCGTGCCAACGGTTAACTTTGAATTATGATTTGTCGGAGATAATATGTTTGGTGTTTGTAGATCATAAATATTCCGGAATATAAAATGTTTTCTAAAATGATTTTGGCGCATATATTCATCTGATTAGAATGTAGTTCAAATGGATTGTATTTGCACTAGCAATTGTCGCTAACCCCTTAAATGGGGGAAATACTTTTTGTATTTCAGGTATCGATCGTGGGGACAAGCGAGCACTCGAGCCGTATGAGGATGATGGGCAAGCATGATACTGATCAGTAGTCATTTATTGGCGTTCATTTCAGTCCATTACTTTTGATGTCTTGTGTTGGGATTTTTGTGTTTTAAAATTGGTTTAAGTACTCGAGTACTTCTTTTACAAAATTGTTAAGGTTGTGTTCCTGTTTTGGGAAGTGGATTGATGTTGGATTTTATTGTCGGATTGTAATCTTATTTGAATTGTCGTATTATTGATGATTGTTTGTCGCTGTCGAGTGTCTTGGTTGGTACGTTAGCCTGGTGGATTCCACAGTGTGGGGTCCACGGCGTTTATGTCTCTACGAACGTCTTGGGGGTGTTACAGAATATGGTATCAGAGCTTAGGTTTATGGATACCTAGGCTGTCGGTTATTTGGGTCTAGTAAAGTGTCGTTTTTGGGACAGTATCACTGTTATGCCATCATCTCAGTACGCCGGTGCTCGTAAGTTTTCCTAACTTGACTCGTTTCACCGTTCTGTTCTATTTTTGTCTTAGTATCTTTTGCGTTTTGCGTTTGAATTGTACTTACCCGTTGCTTCTTGAAATTCCTGGCAGTAGAGGACGCGACGCGGTAGGGGCGTGGCGCGGCCCGGTGGGGCGGCCATGTCCGATCATTCGGGAACTGATTCGGCGATGCCTTCCTTGTCGAACAGTGTTCCCCCTAGTTCCGGAGGTCAGCAGGACCAGTCTGCTAGCTCCGGTAATGCTCATGAGAATGTTGGAGTGGCCAACATTTTTACAGCAGGTAGCGAACTAGATGACGCTGCGGCTCGAGCCGTTACAGTCGGCCATGCTAATGCCAACCCGATTCCGCCTCTTTGGATCCGGTAATGATAAGCTACTTGGGGCGTGATTCGTATCGTCCTCCGTGATTTGATGGTGCTTGAGACCCTTAGGTTGGGAGAGTTGGTTGTTTGAGATGGAGAAAGTGTTTGAGGTGCTAATTGCCCGAGGAGAGGAAAGTACCCATTGCTCGGTATTTCCTCGCCAAGGAGGCGGCTGACGTGGTGGCAAGCGGTGAAACCGCGTGGCCGGGCAACTACGTGGGCGAGTTAGGGATCGATGGAAGACGAAGTGCATCGTGGCCAGTGAAAGAGGGGAGTATCCGAGCCTTCTTTGAGGCTAAGCCCCAAGATGTACCTATATCTCAAGCCATCAAAGACTACAATCAACAGTTACACTATGTGAGAAACCAAGTCCGCGGTGAGCTCGATAAGATCCGCCACTTTGACATGCGGATGAAACCGAGGGTGCGCCACTACATGTCTGGTCTGGGGTGCACGACTTTGAAAGAATATCAGAATAAGGCGATGGCTTATGAGATGTCGTTTTCTGCGACAGAGACGGCAACCGAAGGAAAGAAACAGAAGACCTCCGGTCAGTTTTCGGGAGGCAAGTCAGGAGGGTATCCGAAGGCTCAGTCCGGTTCGCGAGTCTTTGGGAGTCAGTCGCCATCAGTTGGTCGAGGAAACGGTTCTAGGTCTGCTCCGGCTGGTTCCGTTCGTGGTCCTACGTGCTTCAACTGCAGTCGTCCGGGCCACATGATGAGTGAGTGTGATAGGCCTCCGATTCAGTGCCTTGCTTGTGGTCGTATGGGTCATCGTGCTAAGTTTTGTACGGATGCAGCTCGGGCTCCAGTTACTCAGATATCAGCCCCAGCCGCGGGAGAGCCGAGTGTGAATCGAGGCAGACGGTTCCTCGGCCCTTGCAGAGTTTTGGTAGAGGTCGAGGTCGTGGTCGACCTTCTAGAGGGGAGCTTCTAGTGCGAGTGCATTCCGCCCGTGTGTACGAGATGAGACGAGCAGGAGATCTGACGCGGCGGTGGCCATAGGTACCGTCCACATCCTTGATCATCTGTTTCCGTATTGTTCGATTACGGTGCTACGCATTCTTTTATATCTATGGATTGTGTGCGTCGTGCATGTTGATTGCCTTGTTGCTTGTGAGCCTTTTGTTGTTAAACTTCCTAGTGGGGATAGCATCGTGGGGATCGTGAGGTTAGAGATTTTCCGGTGAGTATCGCGGGGAGGGTTTGGCCTTCTAATCGATTGCGGTAGATATTAGAGATGAGGATTTGATTACGGGTGAGGATTGGCTAGGCCGTCATGGGCGATCATGAATTATAGAACGAGGACGGTTTCGATGTTAGCCTCGACGGTGCCGAGCATTCCTTTGTGGGGCGTAAGCGGAGTAGCCGAGATTGCGATCAGTGCCTTAAAGGCGGTGAGACTTCTTCGAGGAGGTTGCACGGGTTATTGGTGCTACGCTTTGAGATCGGAAGAAGGGGGAGTCGAGCTCTCGTCTATTCCGGTAGTATGTGAGTATCCTGACGTTTTTCCAGATGAGTTGTTGGGTTTGCCGCCGGATCGAGAGGTTGAATTTACCATCGATTTAGAACCGGGTGCAGCACCTATCTCTAAGACGCCATACCGGATGGCGCCTGCCGAGATGCTTGAGTTGAAAAGCTTGATTGGGAGAGTTGCTAGACATGGGATATATTCGACCAGCGCTTCGCCTTAGGGCGCACCGGTCTATTCGTAAAGAAGAAGGATGGGTCACTTCGTTTGTGTATCGACTACCGAGAGTTGAACAAAGTGACCATCAAAAACAAGTATCCGCTCAGGATTGATGACTTGTTTGATCGATTGCAAGGGGCAACCGTGTTTTCGAAGATTGATTTGAGATCGGGGTATTATCGGCTCCGAGTGAAGGATACCGATATTAGAAGACGGCCTTTCGGACGAGATACGGTCACTACGAGTTTGTGGTTATGCCTTTTGGGCTAACCAACGCACCAGCCGTGTTCATGCGGCTTATGAACAAAGTCTTTATCGAGTACCTCGATAAGTGTGTAGTTGTATTTATCGACGACATCTGATTTACTCGAGGAGCGAGGAGGAGCACGCCGTCATTTGCATATTGTGTTAGATATTTTGAGAACTCGGCATCTTTGCGAAGTTCTCAAAGTGCGAGTTTTGGTTACGGGAGGTTATGTTTCTCGGTCATGTGATCTCGGCCGAGGGTGTTCGTGTGGACCCACATAAGGTAGAGCGGTGTTGGATTGGCGCCGCCCAAGAACGTGAAGGAGGTCGCAGTTTTACGGGATTAGCCGGGTATTACCGTAGATTCGTCGAGGGTTCTCTAAGCTCGCTCGACGGCCCGGCTCGATTATTCTGAAGTCGAGAGAAGTTTGTGTGGACCGATGAGCAGCAGAATAGTTTCGAGGAGTTGAAGAAGCGGTTGACGACCGCTCCGTTTGGCTTTACCAAGTGGTAATGATGGTTTCTCGGTTTATAGTGATGCTTCGGGCCAAGGGCTCGGATGCGTACTTATGCAAAGACGGGAGGACGATTGCCTATGCTTCCCGTCGGTTGAAACCATATGAATTGAATTACCCTACGCACGATCTTGAGTTGGCCGCGATTGTGTTTGCGTTGAAGATGCGGCGTCATTATTTGTATGGCTCGTCGTGTCGATTTTCACCGATCACAAGAGCACGAAGTACATCTTCACGCGAAGGAGCTTAATATGAGACAGAGGAGATGGTTGGAATTGATTAAGGATTACGATCTTGAGATCCTTTATCATCCGGGCAAGGCTAATGTGGTAGCAGATGCCTTGAGCCGGAAATCGGTATCACTTGGGCGCTTGAGTTACTCACGGCCCGGTCGGGACTTCAGCGAGAGTTTATGAGGTTGAGCATTGAGATTGTGCGCCGGGGAGTTAGGGCGATTGCGTACTCTTGAGATTTCTTCATCTGCAGTCGAGGACATTAAGTCGGGACAGTTAGAGGACCGATGTTTATTCGGCTCAGAGAGTGTAGGAAAGGGAAAGCCCGGGATTCGTTATTCATGAGGACGGCGTGTTGAGATTCCGAGGTCGGTTGTGTGTTCCGAACGACTCGAGGCGAGCATTATGCGAGAGGCTCATGCGTCACCATACTCGATCCATCCGGGCTCGAGTAAGATGTATAAAGATACGAGGAAGAATTTACGGTGGAACGATATGAAGAAGGAGGTAGTTCGGTTTGTAGCTAAGTGTTTGACTTGTCGGCAAGTCAAGATTGAGCATCAACGGCCAGTAGGATTATTGAAACCACTACCCGTTAGGAATGGAAGTGGGAGGACATCTCTATGGATTTTGTCACGAGTTTACCGAGGACGAAGACTAGTATGAATATGGTATGGGTGATTGTAGACCGATCGACTAAGTCGGCACATTTCTCGGGCATCAAGGATACTTGGGGTCCAGAAAAGTTGGCTCGTATTTTTATCACTCAGATAGTGAGGCTTCATGGTACGCCGAGGACCATTATTTCAGACAGAGATGGCCGATTTGTATCGCATTTTTGGCAGGCAGTGCATAAGGCATTGGGGACTCAGCTACGTTTGAGCACTTCGTTCCATCCCCAGACCGATGGGCAGTCCGAACGTACCATTCAGACGTTCGGGGATTTGTTGCGTGCGTGTGCGTTAGAATGGGGTAGTAACTGGGAGGATCATTTGGCCTTGATTGAGTTTACTTATAATAATAGCTGGCACGCGTCGATTAAGATGGCACCGTATGAGGCACTTTATGGCCGACGCTGTCGATCACCGATATGTTGGGATGAGCCGTCCGATTTGGTTGGCACCGAGCCGGACCTTGTGTTGGAGACGAGGGAGAAAATCGAATTGATTAGAAAGAGGATGTTGGCTGCTCAGAGTCGACAAAAGTCTTACGCGGATGTTAGGCGTAGACCTTTGGAGTTTGAGGTGGGAGATCATGTTCTGTTGAGAGTGTCTCCGACGAAGGGAGTTTTCCGTTTTGGGAAGAAGGGAAAACTCAGCCCAAGATATATTGGACCTTTCGAGGTATTGGAGAGAGTCGGTGAGCTAGCGTACCGTTTGGCTTTACCTCCGTCGCTGAGTCATGTACATAGCGTATTTCACGTTTCCCAGTTGAGGAAGTATGTTCCGGACCCGTCCCACATTATTGACTTTGGGGACGTGGAGATCGAGAATGATGTTACGTTCGAGGAGAGGCCCGTCAGAATTTTGGAGCGTCGTGACAAACAGTTAAGGCACAAAACCATTCATCTGGTTAAGGTGCAATGGTCGAGGCACGGAGTAGAAGAAGCGATGTGGGAGCTAGAGGAGGATATGCGTTCGAGATATCCCGAGCTTTTTGATTCTTAAGTTTCGGGACGAAACTTTATTTTAGAGGGGGAGAATGTAATATCCGTAATTTTTCCATTTTTAGCAGTTTCCATTTTTGGTGTATGTCTATTTTTATCGACTCGCTTGTAACCGTTTCGACATTTTGAATCTATTTTGTTCTTGGAGTTTTTCCATTTGGACGAGTTTTGATGATGTTTTCACGTAATTTCATTTTATGACATGTTTTGCCGTATGAACGTTCGATTCTCGTTAAACTCGTTCGTTTTCATTGTTTCTTGGCTTGTACAAGTTCGTATGGTTGAGTTCGTCATGTTGAAACTTTCGGTTTGTAAATCCGACGTCGTTTCGTGACTTTCGGTCACTTGGGTCATTTCCGTAATTTCCTATAAGTTTAGGGAATTTCTTATTCGTTGTCGTATTTTGGATTCCCGGGTAGTCGGATTGATATTTTCTTGTGATGGTTAGACTCGTCATCGAATATTCTTCGTATTCGTATTTTTGGTTCGATAGCAGGTCCGGGTTTCGGGGTCGTCCGGACTCGTTTGGACAGCAGCTGCCAATACTGCTGTCTAGTAGGGTGTTACGGCCGTAGCACCCAGAAGTTACGGCCGTAAGTTGGCCATGTTACGGCCGTAAGTGTCCCCTGTTACGGCCGTAACAGCCCGCTGTTTTAAAACAGCGGGCAGAGGTCTAATACCTCATTTTCTATCCCTTCTCTCGTTTTTTCTTCACGGGGCGACTCCAGAGGCGATTCCTTCAGTTTTGATCGAAGAATCTTTCGTGCTCCATCACCGTAGAATCATAGTAGCATATCACCATCAGCGTAATCATCCTCCATCGTCCGAATCCGAGGTATCTTCTTCAGGAACCCTAACTTGTATAAATTGGGGGGGTTTTCGGGTTTTTCGTGATTGACTCCGAATTGTTCATGTATGTTGCGAAACTTATTATCAATTGTTGTTATTGGGTGATTCCCAATTCGTTTTTCCTCGAATTAATCCATGTATTGTTGATACGGGGAGATTTTGCACAAACCCTCGCCCGTATCGATTGAACGTCTATTGTCGTGTTTTGTAATCGGGGTTTTGGGAGTATTCCTTTCGATTATTGATGTCCGTTGGGACTGAGTTATGCTAATTCTTCGTTTAGGAACCGTCGTTTTCCATTCGGATCATCCGTAGTCATTTTTCACTTCCGATTCTTCGAAGATGTCTCAAAGGCAAGTACTTTACATTTGTTTACATGTTCTAGTATTTGAATTATGGCTATATGTGGTTGTTGTGGGAATATATGTGTATGTTCACCTAGGGACGGTCCGACGGGGCCTCTAGGGATACGTATTGCCGTGTGTGTGCGTATCACGAACTGTGGTTAGCCACCCAGGGATGTCCGACGGGGCTCTGCGGGGTACGGTGGCCATGAGTCTCGTGCCAACGGTTAACTTTGAATTATGATTTGTCGGAGATAATATGTTTGGTGTTTGTAGATCATAAATATTCCGGAATATAAAATGTTTTCTAAAATGATTTTGGCGCATATATTCATCTGATTAGAATGTAGTTCAACTAGATTGTACTTGCACTAGCAGTTGTCGCTAACCCCTTAAATGGGGGAAATACTTTTTGTATTTCAGGTATCGATCGTGGGGACAAGCGAGCACTCGAGCCGTATGAGGATGATGGGCAAGCATGATACTGATCAGTAGTCATTTATTGGTGTTCATTTCAGTCCATTACTTTTGATGTCTTGTGTTGGGATTTTTGTGTTTTAAAATTGGTTTAAGTACTCGAGTACTTCTTTTACAAAATTGTTAAGGTTGTGTTCCTGTTTTGGGAAGTGGATTGATGTTGGATTTTATTGTCGGATTGTAATCTTATTTGAATTGTCGTATTATTGATGATTGTTTGTCGCTGTCGAGTGTCTTGGTTGGTACGTTAGCCTGGTGGATTCCACAGTGTGGGGTCCACGGCGCTGTAATATACCCTGAACGTCTTGGGGGTGTTACACCTATAACTTGATCGGAACATTTGAAAGAAGGGTTTATACGTATACTAGTATTCACGACATAATGGTTCTTGAATGATCCCAATCATTCGTTCTCAGTTGGGTACAGTGTAGGCCGCGAGGCTGGCTAGGTGGTGCTACTACTCTTTGGTTTCTCCCATTGCTGACTGAGACGGACCTACCGAGTCGCGCAATAGGATTGACGACGGAATGAATCGCTCTTATTCTCTCATTCTGAATATTAGATATTGGATATCTAATTTATTGGGACATTGGATGTTTAAATTGATTTATTGGGTAAATTAATTTACGGCCTAATGAATTAAATAAATTACTGGGTGATTAAATTTAATTCATAGATATAATTATTTCTTGGATAAATTATTATTGTTTTGTATTTGATATTATTAATATATTGAATTAATTAATTGATATAAATACATCGGAACGCAATCAGAGTTTATCTGTTTGGACTCACGGGAGTCCGAAACGGTCTGAACTCGTCCGGCTCCTTCTAGATGGCCGCCCCCTTCCAATCACCCTCCCATCTTGGTCTTTTTCTCTATTTTATAAATGGAAGAAAAATGACTTTAAGAGATTTGGAATCTCTTATTATATGGTAAAGGTGATATGGTCACTTCTCCTCACTTGTACCAACCGTGAGTTTGAGAGAGAGAGAGAGAGAAGGAAGAATAGTTTTTCCAAGTCTTTTACTTCTTCTTCATTCATCTTGAATTTTCTTAGAGAAATATCAAGACATCAATTGAGAGAAAAAGATTAAAAACACTTAGAGTGTAATAATCTTAATATACAAGCTTCTACAAACTTGCTCTAGCCGTATCCTTGAAGGATAGCAAGGTTTAGTCATTCCGGTCGTTTCTCCGGCGCGTGGCAAGTAGAGACGCGGTCCTTTTGGCGTTGGATCATCCAAGAGCTTGGAGCGGATTCGATTCGTGGAGAATAACTAAAGCTTGGGGAATAGCTCAAGAGAAGGAATCCATTTAATCAACGGACTACAAGGGTGAGTTTCTAATATATCTTGTGATTTCGTTTATATATTCGTATATACGTAGCTCGATCGATCCTCGCAGGGATTCGGATCGAATTAATTTTCATTTTACCGCTTCCGCTGGGCCTTCGTTTTAGGCACCGAATCCCAATAGTTGTATCGGAGCGTAGGTCTTGCGATCGTATATACGATTTTTGGCATTTAGAATGCTCGATTAGATGGTGAATGATTTGGAATCATTTTATTCATAATCGTGGTATATATTTTTCGTTCGTTATAGTTGTATTTTTCGTAAGTTTATGTCTAAATATAAATTTTTTATTTTTGGGAAATATGATTTATATTGAAGATATGAATGTTGGAAATATAGATATTAGATATCCGGTCGAAAAACTACCCCGAATTACCGTTGGACGGTCCGGGAGTGGTGCGGAAGGAGGGGGCCGCGGCGAGCTGTGCGGCCCGCTGTAAACTTTCGAGGCAGGGCGCGGCCCAGGCTCAAAGGACCACGGCCCAGGGCTGCTGGGCAGCCCTACTGCTGCCCAATGTTGTTTTCGGGCGCGGTCCAGCCCTTTTCGGACCCGTTTCGGGCTTGTTTTCTTCGTGTATTCCTAAAAATGATTTCCTACATTTTAAATTGGATTTAATATGATTAAAATGATTTATGGTATTTCATTTTATAAGGGAAAATTGATTTATTGGAATACTTATGATCGACCGAATTATTTTGAACGTTTTCATATTACCGATTGTATGAATCGATTGGATCGGTTCGTGTTGTTGATTGGATCAATTTATATCTACGCTTTCCATTTATATAGTATTTATTGGATGAATGCTTTTGAATAGGGATGTGGTTCGTGGACTTAGTTTTAAATGGTTCGTTTTATTCGATTGGGTTGTAAAGGCCGTTTTGAGCCTATTTATTTTACTAGAAATATTTGTATCTAGGATGCAATTTTCAATGTAAAATTTATATATAATGACGAAGACCGGAGAAAGATCCGTTTCAAGAAGACGAAGATTCAAGACGAAGACTTGTAATTAGATTATGGAGTTTTTGTCTTCTAGGAACGGTCCGTGAACCACATGTTGGTAGCAACTAGGTTGTGTATGGTTTTTTCATATTATATGAATGCCACAAATGCGCTTAAATTAATAATGTGCAAAGTGTAACGTTAATCGCGAAAATTCTCCCACGACAAATTATTAAGTTTATAAGGTTTCAAGGTTTTCCTTCCCTCCATCGAGCTTTCGGGAAATTGAAATCCAAACCGGATGTGCTATGCTTCCGAGTTATCGGGGTAGTCATTCGGGAAGGAAGGATAAATTACTGGGAGCAAATTGGATGCCTTCGGTTGGAGCAAATTTTATCCCTAGAAACCTGATAGGTTGCCGGATAAGATTCAATTGTAAAACTGATTTGCGTCGATGGTATAAACTTAACTTGTTCATGAACTATAGAAACCGTATAGGTTGAGAGGAGTGAACAAGGGGAAAAATAAGATCGAATCATCCATTAGATGGGTTGGTGTTGGAGACCACTTTATGAAAATTAATAGACTAGAAACATGTTCGGTTGCCCTCTATTAAGATTTATAAAGAACTCGATCACCACTATGAAGTAGAGCGACGATACTTCCGGATTTCATATGGGAGTGTGTTATTCCGATAAAAATAGTGGGAGCTGGGTACCAAGAATAGAAAAGACCTTAATTCTATACTCAGAACATAATTAAACGAGTCACTAATTAATCTGTTATACTTAACGTAGATATAACTCTCAATATGACTATGAATCCACTCTCAATTCCACTCGAGAAGAACACCCTGATTGGACCTAACTTTGTGGGTGGCTCGCATGTCGATGATTGTCCTCAGTATAGAGGCACTGGGATACGTCTTGGAGACGGACATTCCGGCGCCTCCTGTGCGGACCAGAGCCAATCAGGAAGAGATTGAAAACCACGGAAAGTGAGTTAAGGATGACGTAAAATTCCGTGCTTACATGATGGCTTCTATGGCTAACGAGCTTCAGAGAGCTCATGAGAAAATGACTTCTGCTAGGCAGATTCTATCTCATTTAACCAAACTTTATGGTGAGCACAACAGAACTAAATCATGAAATAGCCATGGTATTACATGTACGGCATATTGTCGGAATGTTGGGTTTGTCATATGCGATAGGGTTCCGGTACTGTGGGCCGAGTGGAAGGATGTGCCACAATGTGAGAAAGATGCATTGAACAATGCTATGTCGGTAAGTTTATCTCAATTCCGAAAGCTGCTTTGTGTATTTAAATTCAGAAAAAAATTAGTAATATATATTATACGCTAACTGTAGGTTTGGTTTGATGTTCCTTCTTTCCTACTACATACTTGGTGCGATGAGGTGCAAACAATCAAGTAATTTTCACAATACGTAGTTGAGTAATTACTCGAGAAATTTTTGCATCATTTTAGTTATTGTTAAAAATATGTATTTGTCAAATGTTTTAATAATTTATTTATTAATATAAAATACTTTGTAATATAAAATTCACAACTTGTAAACATATAAGGTAATTTGATTGATAAATGGTAAACATTCTAATTTACTTGTAATTATGAGTATTATAACATACACTTTTAGAATTAAATAAAATATTATAATATTAATTATGCATAAAAAATAATAAAACTAACACATTAACATTATATAATCATACACAAACAACAAATATAAAATGACATTTAACATAATCACTAAACTTAAATATTGACATTCAACTGCATAATAACAACTATACACACACAACAGATTATTTATGAATAACATAATAAACAAATAACATTATTAATAAGAATAAAACAAAAACACAAAATCACAATAAATAAATACATAAAATTTACAAAATACTTTACAAAAAATATTTAACTAATGTTTGATTATTATTATTATTTATAAATGTTTCTTATATGTACAAATCTCGGAAAAATGAGCTACACATGTTTTGATCAGCTTGGGGTAATTCCCGCGAGGTTACTCCCGAGGTGTTCAAGTATCGGGAGTACGAGTGGAGGTGGCTATGCACACATTTCAGCGAATGGACTATATTGTATGTAATCAAGCTCTAAATATTGTCGTAATGTTATTGTTGTTTAAAGATATGTAACGTATATGAAACTTACTTGTGGTAATTTTGTTCCTTGTTAAATGAAAATTACATGTTTCTATGTGTAGGCGAGCAGTTCAACCAACACTTCTAACCGTAAGGGTTTGACGGAGCGCCACAACTTGGGTTCGCGGTTGTTAGCGAGAGTTTCGCACGAGGCCACTTCTGATGAAAATGTGGCGAATGCCTTGGTCTACGTTGTAATATACCGGATTTTCAGTATAAATTTTTCGCGTTCTTTTATCTGAGATATACTGGATAGCATGGTGTCTATACAGTATGGATAAAATGAATTGAGAACGGAGACAGTTGTATTTGTATAATTGACCTGATTGGTCGACAGTTATACTTGAGGATATCGTGTATGAGTTTGTTTTGATTTTAATATCGGGTATATCATATGGTAATGTTATTGGGATGCGTAAGCATATTCAGTATGTTGAGACGAATAGGCAGGAGTAGCGGTATTGGCTATGTGCAGAAGCGATTACGTACGTTAAGCTTAGGAGTTCACGTACGTTAAGTTGTCAAGCATAACGTACGTTATGTATCATGCATTACATACGCTATGAGGGGAATCAGACGTGATCCAGGCTGTGGCCGACAGTGGGCCCCGTGGTCGGCAACTTTTGGCGCGGATGTGGATAGGTGAGTCAACGGATGATTTAACAGACGTTATGTTAACGGTGTTATGTATGTTATTAGAGTATGAAGGTTACATATGTTATACCTGTTAGGAGTATGCCCTCGAATGCCACTCAGAGGATGTTGAGTGAGGGCATTGTACTTGTAATTATGTAAATCATTAATATAAGGCAATGGATGTTTCTTTATTTACTTGTAGTTACTGGCATTCCTAACTCGTAAATATACATATAGAAACCAGTCCGTGTATTTGAGAGCAAAACGTTCCACTCCTTATTGGATAAGGCGGTCGGCACTGGAAAGGTTTATAGCTCAAATACTTAATCGTTCTCAAGTCGATGAAACTTGACTGGGCGTTAAGTTTATGTGAAGACTTATATAATGTGTTCTTTGACATGGAGAGTGTCTGTCGAACGCTAATGGTTAGTGGGAGCACACGTTAATGGTTTTTGAATGATCCCAATCATTCGTTCTCAGTTGGGTACAGTGTAGGCCGCTAGGCTGGCTAGGTGGCGCTACTACTCTTTGGTTTCTCCCATTGCTGACTGAGACGGACCTACCGAGTCGCGCAATAGGATTGACGACGGAATGAATCGCGCTTATTCTCTCATTCTGAATATTAGATATTGGATATCTAATTTATTGGGACATTGGATGTTTAAATTGATTTATTGGGTAAATTAATTTACGGCCTAATGAATTAAATAAATTAGTGGGTGATTAAATTTAATTCATAGAAATAATTATTTCTTGAAGAAATTATTATTGTTTTGTATTTGATATTATTAATATATTGAATTAATTAATTGATATAAATACATCGGAACGGAATCAGAGTTTATCTGTTTGGACTCACGGGAGTCCGAAACGGACTGAACTCGTCCGGCTCGTTCTAGATGGCCGCCCCCTTCCAATCACCCTCCCATCTTGGTCTTTTTCTCTATTTTATAAATGGAAGAAAAATGACTTTAAGAGATTTGGAATCTCTTATTATATGGTAAAGGTGATATGGTCACTTCTCCTCACTTGTACCAACCGTGAGTTTGAGAGAGAGAGAAGGAAGAATAGTTTTTCCAAGTCTTTTACTTCTTCTTCATTCATCTTGAATTTTCTTAGAGAAATATCAAGACATCAATTGAGAGAAAAAGATTAAAAACACTTAGAGTGTAATAATCTTAATATACAAGCTTCTACAAACTTGCTCTAGCCGTATCCTTGAAGGATAGCAAGGTTTAGTCATTCCGGTCGTTTCTCCGGCGCGTGGCAAGTAGAGACGCGGTCCTTTTGGCGTTGGATCATCCAAGAGCTTGGAGCGGATTGGATTCGTGGAGAACAACTAAAGCTTGGGGAATAGCTCAAGAGAAGGAATCCATTTAATCAACGGACTACAAGGGTGAGTTTCTAATATATCTTGTGATTTCGTTTATATATTCGTATATACGTAGCTCGATCGATCCTCGCAGGGATTCAGATCGAATTAATTTTCATTTTACCGCTTCCGCTGGGCCTTCGTTTTAGGCACCGAATCCCAATAGTTGTATCGGAGCGTAGGTCTTGCGATCGTATATACGATATTGGCATTTAGAATGCTCGATTAGATGGTGAATGATATGGAATCATTTTATTCATAATCGTGGTATATGTTTTTCGTTCGTTATAGTTGTATTTTTCGTAAGTTTATGTCTAAATATAAATTTTTAATTTCTGGGAAATATGATTTATATTGAAGATATGAATGTTGGAAATATAGATATTAGATATCCGGTCGAAAAACTAGCCCCGAATTACCGTTGGACGGTCCGGGAGTGGTGCGGAAGGAGGGGGCCGCGGCCCAGGGCTGTTGCAGCCCGCCTGTAAACTTTACGAGGCGGGGGCGCGGCCTGTGGCTCAAGGACCACGGCCGAGGCTGTGGCGGCCCTCTGCACTTGCCAATGTTGTTTTCGGGCGCGGTCCAGCCCTTTTCGGACCCGTTTCGGGCTTGTTTTCTTCGTGTATTCCTAAAAATAATTTCCCACATTTTAAATTGGATTTAATATGATTAAAATGATTTATGGTATTTCATTTTATAAGGGAAAATTGATTTATTGGAATACTTATGATCGACCGAATTATTTTGAACGTTTTCATATTACCGATTGTATGAATCGATTGGATCGGTTCGTGTTGTTGATTGGATCAATTTATATCTACGCTTTCCATTTATATAGTATTTATTGGATGAATGCTTTTGAATAGGGATGTGGTTCGTGGACTTAGTTTTAAATGGTTCGTTTTATTCGATTGGGTTGTAAAGGCCGTTTTGAGCCTATTTATTTTACTAGAAATATTTGTATCTAGGATGCAATTTTCAATGTAAAATTTATATATAATGACGAAGACCGGAAAAAGATCCGTTTCAAGAAGATAAGAAGACGAAGATTCAAGACGAAGACTTTTAATTAGATTACGGAGTTTTTGTCTTCTAGGAATGGTCCGTGAACCACATGTTGGTAGCAACTAGGTTGTGTATGGTTTTTTCATATTGTATGAATGCCACAAATGCGCTTAAATTAAAAATGTGCAAAGTGTAACGTTAATCGCGAAAATTCTCCCACGACAAATTATTAAGTTTATAAGGTTTCAAGGTTTTCCTTCCCTCCATCGAGCTTTCGGGAAATTGAAATCCAAACCGGATGTGCTATGCTTCCGAGTTATCGGGGTAGTCATTTGGGAAGGACGGATAAATCACCGGGAGCACATTGGATGCCTTCGGTTGGAGCAAATTTTATCCCTAGAAACCTAATAGGTTGCCGGATAAGATTCAATTGTAAAACTGATTTGCGTCGATGGTATAAACTTAACTTGTTCATGAACTATAGAAACCGTATAGGTTGAGAGGAGTGAACAAGGGGAAAAATAAGATCGAATCATCCATTAGATGGGTTGGTGTTGGACACCACTTTATGAAAATTAATAGACTAGAAACATGTTCGGTTGCCCTCTATTAAGATTTATAAAGAACTCGATCACCACTATGAAGTAGAGCGACGATACTTCCGGATTTCACATGGGAGTATGTTATTCCGATAAAAATAGTGGGAGCTGGGTACCAAGAATAGAAAAGTCCTTAATTCTATACTCAGAACATAATTAAACGAGTCACTAATTAATCTGTTATACTTAACGCAGATATAACTCTCAATATGACTATGAATCCACTCTCAATTCCACTCGAGAAGAACACCCTGATTGGACCTAACTTTGTGGACTGGCTCCGCAATCTGATGATTGTCCTCAGTATAGAGGCACTGGGATACGTCTTGGAGACGGACATTCCTGCGCCTCCTGTGCGGACCAGAGCCAATCAGGAAGAGATTGAAAACCACGAAAAGTGAGTTAAGGATGACGTAAAATTCTGTGCTTACATGATGGCTTCTATGGCTAACGAGCTTCAGAGAGCTCATGAGAAAATAACTTCTGCTAGGCAGATTCTATCTCACTTAACCAAACTTTATGGTGAGCACAACAGAACTGCTAGATATGACATATCCAAGCAACTGTTCGGTGCAAGGATGAAGGAAGGTGAGAAGGTTGGGGAACACATCCTCAAAATGATATCCATGATCGAGAGATTGGAGGCTCTTGATTTTAAAATGAATACTTCTGTCCAAACCTACCTTATCCTTCAGTCTCTCCCTGATTCCTTCTCACGGTTTGTTATGAACTTCAACTGCAATGAGATTGCATGCAATTTAGCTGGGCTAATGAACAAACTTGTGACCGCTCAGTCTCAGATGAAGACTCCGTGGATGAAGGAGTCTGCTCTTGTGATTTCTTCTGGACCTCGGAGGTCTAAGAACAAAAAGAAAAAGACCAAGAAGCAGACTGGACCACATGTCAAGGACTTCAAGGGAAAGGGCAAGGCCCCGATGGTTCCGAAGAACAAGAAGAAGAAGGATGCTTGTCTCAAGTGTGGTGAGTTGGGCCACTGGGATAGAGACTGTCCGATTCTTCATGGCACTTCAGGTACAGGACTTTTAGTTTTGGAAACAAATTGTTCTGCTACTGTATTTTCTACTTCCTCGATACTGGATTCTGGTGCTAGTTCTCATATTTGTACCATGAATCAGGATCTGGAACAAAGTAGGAAGCTTGGAGCTGGAGAAGTTATGATCACAGTCGGAAGCGGACATAGTGTCGAGGCGACCGACATACGATCACTTATTTTGGGCTTAGAATCCGGCTTTGTTTTGACTTTAGAAGATGTACTTGTTTTGCCCAAGGGGCACAAAAACATTGTATCCATTCCGGTCATGGACCGAAAAGACTTTTCATTTTTCATTGTGGTTCCTGCAAAATTTATTTCAGAAATAAACTAGTGGGTACTGCTACATTGTTAAATGAAATGTATCATCTAAATCTCAGCAACAAAGTAGTTGTGAATACTATGAATAGAAAACGAGGTAGGGATGAAACCAATCAAGTTTTGAAATGGCATCTTAGACTTGGTCATGTTTGTCAGACCAAGATTTACAAGATGGAAAAAGATGGACTTATGGGTCCATTGGGATCGGATCCCTTTCCTACTTGTGAATCTTGCCTTAAAGGCAAAATGACTAAGTCCCCCTTCACAGGGACTTTTGAAAGAGCCGCTGATAAACTGGGATTAATCCATACCGACCTATGTGGTGCTTTGGAAGCAGCACGTGACGGATATCAATATTTCATTACGTTTACAGCTGATCATACTAGGTATGGTTATGTATACTTAATGAAATATAAATCCGAGGCCTTTGAGAAATTCCAGGAATTCAAAGCCCTAGTAGAGAAACAAACTGGTAATCATATCAAAGCACTTCGGTCGGACCGATGTGGCAAGTATATGAGCATGGAGTTTGACGAGTTCCTTAAGGAACATGGAATAGTTTCACAATTAACACCTCCAGGTACTCCTTAGTTAAATGGTGTGTCAGAAAGAAGGAACCGAACCTTGTTGAACATGGTCCGTTCCATGCTGGGCTATACTGACTTACCGATTTACTAGTGGGGTATGCACTCCTGACTGCCGCTTACATCTTGAACAGATATCCTTCCAAATCCGTTCCTAAAACTCCACATGAGATGTTGGAGGGCATGAAACCAAGTCTTAATCATATTAGGATTTTGGGATGTCCCGCCTATATCAAGAAGACTAAGGTGGAGAAGTTGGAAGATAGGTCTGTGAAGGGACGTTTCATTAGATTCCCGTCTGGGACGATGGGATATCTATTCTACATGCCCGAAGATCGAAAGATCGTTGTTGCTTTACAAGCACACTTCCTGGAAGATGAGTTCATTCAGGAAGGCGGAGCAGGTAGAAGTATTTCTTTAGAAGAATACAATGAAACTCCTCGGGAGACACCTATGCAAGAAACTGGAACCGAACCTTCTGAAACACAAGTACAACCACCCTATAGGTCTAGTAGGATGTCTCATTTACCTGAGAGATATGGGCTTGTGCACTTGGAGGAGCTGGGTCTCCATGAGGTTCCAAATGATAGCCAAGAGACCGACCCAACGACCTATGACCAAGCGATGGTGGATGTAGACTCCATGAAATGGCGTGAAGCTATGGAAGCTGAGATAGACTCGATGCATGTCAATCAGGTCTGGACTCTAGTAGACCGCCCCAAGGGCATAGTGCCTATTGGGAACAAGTGGATCTACAAGAGAAAGACTGATGGTGATGGAAAGGTTGACGCCTATAAGGCCAGGCTTGTGGCAAAGGGTTATACCCAGAAGGAAGGGATCGATTACCACGATACCTTCTCGCCCGTAGCCATGATCAAATCTATTCGCATGATGCTTGCTATAGCTGTCTACCACGATTATGAGATATGGCAAATGGACGTAAAGACGGCTTTCCTTAATGGATTCCTCGAGGAGGAAATCTATATGGAGCAACCTAAAGGCTTTGTGTCCGAAGTCGATATTCAAAATGTGTGCAAGCTTCAGCGTTCCATTTATGGTCTGAAGCAAGCATCGCGTAGTTGGAACCTTTGTTTTGACGAGGCAGTCAAAGAGTTTGACTTTGTGCAAAATGAAGAGGAACCTTGTGTATACAAGAGGGTTAGTGGGAGCAAGATCGCATTCTTAGTACTATATGTGGATGACATTCTACTAATAGGAAATGATGTGGGAATGCTCAGTTCTGTGAAAGCTTGGCTTTCGAGTAATTTCTCCATGAAAGACTTGGGAGAAGCAACCTATATTCTTGGAATTCGACTATACCGGGATAGAGCGAAGAGAACAATAGGTCTTTCCCAAGCCCTCTATATAGATAAAATCTTAAAGTGATTTAAGATAGATGATTCTAAAAGAGGCTTCCTACCGATGCGACATAGAATAAAACTCTCCTTGAAGATGTGTCCTCAAAGTGAGGAAAAACGAAAGGAAATGAGTAATATACCATATGTTTCGGCCGTGGGTAGCCTTATGTATGCTATGTTGTGTACGAGACCTGACATTGCGCATGCTGTAAGAGTGGTGAGTAGGTTTCAAGCAAAGCCAGGTAGGGAACATTGGACTGCCGTAAAGAACGTTCTCAAGTACTTAAGAAGGACTAGAGATATAGTTCTGATGTATGGCGGTGGAGAATTGAATGTTGTGGGATTCACTGATTCGAACTTCCAAGGACTGAAGGACGATTCGATGTCTACTTCTGGCTACATATTTACTCTTAATGGAGGAGCAGTATCTTGGCGTAGCGCCAAGCAAAGCGCGACTGTTGATTCCACCTGTCAGGCTGAGTATCAGGCAGCCTCGGAGGCTTCCAAGGAAGGGTTCTGGATTAAGAATTTTCTGGGAGAACTTCAAGTGATACCATGTGCTGAGCTTCCTGTTCCGCTATACTGCGTTAACGACGGAGCTGTAGCACAGGCTAAAGAGCTGAGGTTTCACAACAACACCCAATATATTGAGAGGAAGTATCATCTCGTAAGAGAATTTTTTCGCAAGGGATACATTGTGCTGCACAGAGTAGACTCGGCCGACAACGTCGCTGATCCACTGGCCAAGCCACTTTCTCAAACTAGCTTGGAGAGTCATCTGGAGAACACGGGTATTAGATGCCATAGTGTGTGGCATTGAGTGCAAGTGGGAGACTGTTAGGAGTATGCCCTCGAATGCCACTCAGATGATGTTGAGTGAGGGCAATGTACTTGTAATTATGTAAATCATTAATATAAGGCAATGGATGTTTCTTCATTTACTGGTAGTTATTGGCATTCCTAACTCGTAAATATACATATAGAAAAGAGTACGTGTATTTGAGAGCAAAACGTTCTACTCCTTATTGGATAAGGCGGTCGGCACTGGAAAGGTTTATAGCTCAAATACTTAATCGTTCGCAAGTCGATGAAACCTGACTGGGCGTTAAGTTTATGTGAAAACTTGTATAACGTGTTCTTTGACATGGAGAGTGCCTGTCGAATGCTAATGGTTAGTGGGAGCACACGTTATAGGTATGCTAATTGGATTAGTATACTCGAACCGACTCACCCTCAATTCGTCGCACGGATTTCACTCTGGGACAGTCAATCATGGAATCGGAAGGTTGTGATAGGTATTCGTGAACCTTCGACATGAGGATTTAGTAGGGATGTGCTTGTGACGTCAAGATTTTCATTAGAGTAGTTTGACCCTGTAAACCGAGAGGCGGGGATCAACCTCGACGTGCATCTTGACGGGCAAGTAGCAGGTCCTACTGAATACCAAGATAGAATTCTTTCTCCCGTTAGTGAGCGGGTTATATGTCCTATGCGGTTATTGGCAGATGAGATCATAAGTCTTTGGCCAAAGCATTGGAGCTAGTTGTATTGGATACACGAGAGCTCGATGATCTCGATTTGCATGCATGCATAGCGTCAAGTACAGATAGGGTTTGACTGACCGTGACCCTATAACTTGATCGGGACATTTGAAAGAAGGGTTTATGCATATACTGGTATTCACGACAGAATGGTTCTTGAATGATCCCAATCATTCGTTCTTAGTTGGGGTACAGTGTAGGCCGCCAGGCTGGCTAGGTGGTGCTACTACTCTTTGGTTTCTCCCATTGCTGACTGAGACGGACCTACCGAGTCGTGCAATAGGATTGACGACGGAATGAATCTAGCTTATTCTCTCATTCTGAATATTAGATATTTGATATCTAATTTATTGGGACATTGGATGGTTAAATTAATTTATTGGATAAATTAATTTACGGCCTAATGAATTAAATAAATTACTGGGTGATTAAATTTAATTCATAGATATAATTATTTCTTGGAGAAATTAATTATATTGTTTTGTATTTGATATTATTAATTAATTGAATTAATTAATTGATATAAATACATCTGAACGGAATTAGAGTTTATCTGTTTGGACTCACGGGAGTCCTAAATGGACTGAACTCTTCCGGATCCAATCACCCTCTCATCTTGGTCTTTGTCCCCATTTTATAAATGGAAGACAAATGACTTTAAGAGATTTGGAATCTCTTATTATATGGTAAAGGTGATATGGTCATGGTTTGATCTTGATTCTTGAAGAATAAATGTGAAGACAACTCTCACTTCTCCTCACTTGTACCAACCGTGAGTTGAGAGAGAGAGAAGGAAAAATAGTTTTTCCAAGTCTTTTACTTCTTCATTCATCTTGAATTTTCTTGGTGAAATATCAAGACATCAATTGAGAGAAAAAGATTAAAAACACTTAGAGTGTAATAATCTTAATATACAAGCTTCTACAAATTTGCTCTAGCCGTATCCTTGGAGGATAGCAAGGTTTAGTCGTTCCGGTCATTTCTCCGGCGCGTGGCAAGTAGAGACGCGGTCCTTTCGGCGTTGGATCATCCAAGATCTTGGAGCGGATTGGATTCGTGGAGAACAACTAAAGCTTGGGGAATCGCTCAAGAGAAGGAATCCATTTAATCAACGGACTACAAGGGTGAGTTTTTAATATCTCTTGTGATTTCGTTTATATATTCGTATATACGAAGCTCGATCGATCCTCGTAGGGATTCAGATCGAATTAATTTTCGTTTTACTCCTTCCGCTGGACCTTCGTTTTAGGCACCAAATCCCAACAATACCTATTTTGCTTCGTACGTAATGATATCAATTGATAAGAGTAGTAGCTTCTAGATTGAAGATAATATACGTTATTCTTAGGTGATTGCGTATGCTAATGTATTGTTGCGTACGTAAATAGTTGGACATTACGTACGTAACTGAGTTACTGTAGTAAGTCAACACCTGTATTACATACGCTATGGCATGGGCCTTACGTACGTAATCATGGAATGGAAATGAGACAGTAGCCTCTAGACTGTCGTTATGTACGCTATCAAGGTCATATAGCGGACGCAAAGAGTTGTTGCGTACGTTAATAGTTGCATGTTACGTATGTAACGATTGGAAGTTTATATAAGTGAGACGTCCATCACTTCGATATTTCAGAACTTCACTTCATTTTTTTCGCCCTTCAACCCTCACAGATGATTTTGGCTCTTCTAACTTGATTATGAGCTTGAGGGCATGGATTTGGAGCTCGAGATATGAAGATGTTGTTGATTATTGAGGTGTTGATTGTGTTGTTCATCTTTAAGAGGTATGTTGGTTTATCCTCTCTTTATTTTGGGGTTTTGTATGATTGTTGTAGATGATTAAACTGTGTGCTGATATATTATGGGGGTGTTGTGATGATTCTTGAAGTTTCATAGGGTTTGAGCTGAGGAAGATGATGATATGTGTATATATATCAATATATATCTTGGATTATGTTGTTGTTATGAACATGATTATGGAATCATGGTGCTCTTGGTTTTGATTATAAACATGGATATGGTAGTAACTGTTGTGATTCCTGATGTTATGTGAAGTATTTGTTGAAGAAGATGATAGTTTGGAAGTTAGATAACATATTGGATTATGTTGTCTTGGTGATTCTGAACAAAGTGATGTTAATTGGATATGATTATGTATTAATTCATGTTCTTGAAGAACTCTTGAATTATATTTCATGATATGATGAATATATGTAAGGTGTTGGTGTTTTGGATATGAATATGAAATTTTCATATCTAGAACCAAGTATGTGTTTTAGTATAATATTCGTATAGGAATACGAATATGATTGTGAGTTTGATGAGATTATTAGTCATCTTTGAGTTTGGAAGTTCATACGTATTGAACAAGTGTTCAATTCGAATGATTGAATTATTTTGACAGCCTTGGAATATAATTATTTATAATGTTGAACTAATTGGATGGTCCGGATTGATGACGATAATCGGTAATTAGTTTTTAACTATGAATTTACCAGGAGAAACCTTGTTAATTCGTATTTAAGATTGAATTTGGAATCGATAGTGTTAAGACCCTTGTTATTGGTTTGAATTGATTATTGATATGATTATCAGATTTCGGCTTGTATTGTGGATATGAGTTCGTAATTTTTTGAGTTTTATTGTTCGGTTTTGTATATGATTGAGGTATTGTTAAACCGTTGAGTTTGCTGGTTGGGTATATCTTGATTGTTATCGAACTTGTTGTTAATCGATTATTGCAATAGGTTGTGATAATTCATCGTTGATTATGACCGTTGTGTTGCGGTTGAGGTTGAAGAGTCCGTAGATTGCTTTAGGTCGGGGCTGAGGAGCTCGTAGACGAAGGCAATGGAATTGGTAATGGCTTTATCGTATCGGTTTCGAGGCAAGTTATACTTGTTCAGTTCATAATAATTAATGAATAATTTTGATTTCATTTCATTTATAATTCATATAGCAATGATACTATAAATGTAAATTGTCAGGATGATAGTTTGTATATTGTGCTTTGGTTTGGATTAAATCATAATGTATATGATTTAAATTTGATTGGTGAAGACGGAGAGGTGAGTTATTTTCGGTCTGTGATATGGAATGTCGGATATCGAGGATAGTTTATCGTATCGATATTAATTGACTGTACCTCATGCGAGATTATTCGGATAACTGTGTATTCGTTCAGGGATGTTTGTTCGTGGAAAGGATATTATCTTCGGCTTTGAGGTAATTTAAGTATTGTTCAGTTATGAGGATCATTATTCTGTTGAATTGTTGTATCTGTTGTATGTTGAGGTTTCGTATAATGACATTCGTATTGAATGTTCGTTGAGGGATGTCGATCCCAGGGCCATTCTTTGGTATCGATGGTTGTGTTGATCATTGTTGAGGGATTTTTATCCCAGGACTGTTAGTATTGAGATCGTTGATCGTGTTGATAATTCATTGGGGATGATGTGTAACATCCCCATTACCAACCGGGAATATTACAGCGTCGTGGGCCCCACATTGGAACCCACAATGCTAAAATCATTTTTGTAAACATTTAAAAATAAAAAGGCCAATGACGGTAATGTTTTAAATAGTCAAAAAAATTTCAAAATGTTGTTCCCAATTTACGTCAGAAAATACCGTTTGAAAGCACAAGGCAAAGACGCCAAAAGGGCATTTAGAAAGTAAACGCGAGTTGGAAAAATACTGAAGGCCATTATAAAATTACACGTGCAGCGAATAGAGACACAATTAAATACATTTGCAGCGGAATTATATAAACCAGAAAGAACACTCGAATCCCAATAACCACTCCATAGCCAGTATCATCGGAATGCTCATCCCTTCACGAATGCTACTAGCTTGATCTTCGAGTACCTAAAAGATAAAGCCCACGACGGGGTAAGCCATAATACTCAACAATGATAACGATCACATCATCATATACAATTACATATCAATGTAATTACAAGGTAAGAATAATTCCAGTGTAACTTTACCGTAGCAACCTTACAAATCCGTGGAATCTCAATCAATTCAACTCTTACCTCAATTCGCACATCGCATTCTCAAGTAACGAATGAATTCGAAAATAACCATCTGTACTGTATTCAATGCGATACCGAGATTCTCGTATAAATACATCTCAAATACGGAGTAATCTGGTCATGACCAATCCTGTCCGCTGGGTCGCACAATCGGACCCCAATTCTGATAAAACCGATATCACACGGTACATCTGTAAATCAGCTGTCTCGAGACAATGGCAAGTCTCGGATATCAATACAAAGCATGAATGCTCACACAATCAATAATGATAAACAACCAATGCATCATAACGAGAATGTCAATGACATGATAACTCCACACAAGATCGACAAAGGATCGCCCACGAACGAGAATACCATGACGTGGTGACTCCAACAAGATCAATGAAGCACTAACAACCGGAAATACCAACAATACGGTAAACCCCACCAAGATCAATGAAGGATCAACAACCGAGAATATCAACGGCACGGTAAACTCCAACAAGATCAATAAGGATCGACAACCGAGAATAACAACAGCACGGTAAACTCCAACAAGATCCATAAGGATCGATAAAGGACCAACAACCGAGAATACCGATCATACAGTAAACTCTAATGAGATCAACAAGGACCAACAACCGAGAATAACAATGATATGGTGAACTCCAACAAGAGCAATAAGGGATCAACAATCGAGAATACCAACGGTAAGGCAAACTCCCAAATGGAATCAATAAGGATCAATAACGAACGAGATTACCAATGATATGGGAAACTCCAAACGAGATTAATAAAGGGTCGATAACAAATGAGTTGACCATCGATATGGTAACTCCAAACGAAATCAGTAAAGGGTCAACGGGGACAGATACAAGAGAGAATAAAATCGTCAACCATATACAAATCATTTATACGGGATTTCAAAAGACAACCCGACTATCGAATAGATCCGATTATACATGGACTGTGAACGGCCAATCAATAAGACTCAATATGGACGTCACGATACGCCCGATCCGGACACAAGCCAACCACGGGTATTGATCAGATACATGTCTGGTCTCGTACCTAATCAGCCTCACGAAGTACATCTCGTGCGCACGGTTCAATATAAGGTCGAAACCAACATATGATATACGTGCCCACCCTGAAAATCCTACACATGAACGATCAGAACGTATCTGACTCCAGGTATGTCATGATACAACATGACAATGAATCTCGAAGAAATGCATATCCAACAAGAATCAGAAGACTTTCCAAAAGAGAAACAATAACTCGATCATGAAAGACCGACACGACCACAACGTCGTATTCCATCAGACAATAGTTCACAGCATGCTCATTAATGCATATGATAATAGCACATAAACTCCCAAGGCAGCAGCCAAGGGTCACGAAAGTATCTACTCAGGAATGCTCCAGACAATATCACATAAACTCCCAAGGCAGTAGCCAAGGGTCATGGAAGCATCTACTCAGGAATACTCCGAACATAGGTGCCATTTAGGTCTTATCCCCTAACACATTTCCATACGGGTACCATACAGGTTTTATCCCCAACACATCGGCCCCACAGATTACAGCTCAAAGAAAGAGCACATCACAAAACGTAACAAACAATGGTGTACACTCACCACATGAAATATCAACACACACATGCAATAATGCAAAAGGATGATTATCATAATCTAACAATATTAATTTACCTCAAGCTGGAGACGCTAACCTTTCCACGGTCAACATCCTTGAATGAATAAGCGGTTATCCGAATAATCCAAAATGAAGTACAGTCCATAACTAATACCAAATCACCACCTCGAGTTCAATGTCGGCATGATAACTAACCTTGATATCTAACCTCTCACACAATAGACCAAATATAATTCACGTCTCCGTTTCCACTAGACATCTTTAAAATCATATACATTATGATTTATCTTAATCCAAGCATAATAAGCATACCATCATCCCGACAATTCATATTCTATGATACCATTACTATATGAATCATAAATGAAATGAAAACGAAATCATTTATTAAACATTATGAACTGAGAAAGCATAACTTGCCTCGATACCGATACGATGAAGTTGTGACCAATCCCGTCGTCTTCATCTACAAGCTCCGCAGCCCCGACCAAGGCAATTCCTGCATCCTCCAATTCCAATCGCAGCACAATGGTTAATCATCAACGATCACTTAACACAGCCTAGCGCAATGATCCATTAACGATGCGTTCAATAACAATCAACAATCAATACAACCGATCAGTAAACCCAACGGTCCTACAATTATCCCAATTAAACATAAATCCGAACAACCCGAACCAATCAATTACGAATCCATAACCATACTACGATTCCATATACCGATGATCATATCAACAATCAATTCATATCGATATTAAGGATTTCATAACATACTCGATTCCAACTATGTACGGATCAAATGTTCTTATGCCCAACAATTCTGAATTCATACCTTCAATTGAATCTCATAATACGGTGATCTCAATAACAGTTGATTCGAGCACGAAGCAAGTTTAATCAATGTATTCAATTCCGATTTCAAACTTAAATTCAACATGATATGATTATCCCTTGTTTATATATATCAATCTCATGCCAAGCTACACTTAGGATTATTCGACTAATATGAACACATATTCTCAAGGAAAGATAATGTTTTTTGTCAAATTCATAATCACGATTTATATATCATCAAGATCATACGGAAGATCAAATCACCATTCACATAACTTGTCCCTTAACATCCATAATCATCATCACTTTTTTTAAATATCAACATTCCATGTTCATATCTAAAACATAAACACTTGAAACATATACCCATCATAATCATCATCTTCTTCAATATACACCTCATATATCATCAAGAAGTATAACCATAATACCATAACCATCATCATACGAGGAAGACATCAACAACGACATCAAAATCCGAAATAGAAGAGAGGGATTATCCAACATACCTCTTGAAGATGAATAATACCATCAAACACTTCAAAAATCATTAACATCTTCATATCCAAGCCTCAAATCCATGCTCCCAAGCTCATAACCAAGTTAAAAGTGTCTAGAACACACTTAGAAGTGAAGAAGGACGGATATGGAGAGGAACATCTCTTTGGTTCGTGAGGAAATGAAAGTCCACACTTCATTTTATAAACGGCATTGTTCATTGCGTACGTTATCAATCTACGTTAACGTACGTAATGCTCTCTAGCGTACGCTACACATCCAACATAGCGTACGTAACATCATTCCAGAACTCACTGACCTGTTTCGTTCACTTGCTTACGTACGTAATCCTTTCTCCGTAGCGTACGTAATATAGTCGTTGACTTACTACAGTAACTTACCCTCTTAACGTACGTAATACACCCTGCATAACGTACATAATGCTCGAGGTTGACTCGCCTGTCCATATCCGCGCCGAAAGCTGCTGACATCGGGCCCCACCTGCCGACCATAGCTCGGTCCTGTCCGATTCCCTGTGTTACGTACGTAATCCCTTAGGCATAACGTACGTAAAACATGTGATTTAACGTACGTAGGTCCTTTATGCTAGCGTACGTAATGGACATGTATACTTGGCCAAGTATCCAACTGTTCCTGTCCGTCTCGACATACTGGATACGAACATACGGCATACTGAATACACTTGCTCATTCCGATAACATTCTCATACGATACATCTGATGCACGATATCCTCAAATACAACTGTTGACCAAGTACGGCAAGTGTACAAATACTCATACAATATATCCGACATCCAAAAACACATCAAGCGTGTAATATCCTAGAATTAAAATAACCTCGATAGATATACTGGCCCGTCTGTCACAGTTCCCAAAATTATCTACCCATATTGTGTCGGTCCCACTCTGTACAGTACAACTCAGATAAAATAATGCGAAAAATCGTAGCGAAATTCTAGGATATTACATATCCTCCCACTTAAATAAGTTTCGTCCTCGAAACTTAAAATCCTGCCATAATCCATATCTCAATCCCGAAATATCTCAAAATCATGACACTATGCTCAAATAATCATCATCAAAAGTGAATAACTGAAAGAACATACTTACAGGTTCGTGAAGTCGATGATCTCCCGTGATACTAGCATACAACTCCCATACAAAGCCTCAACACAATAGCAACACACACGAATATCTCAATAAGCAATTTGAAAAGATCTCAAAATTTTGGAACCTCCAAAAATCAGGTTGACTCGAAGGTCGGAAACTTATTTTCAAAAGTCACGCTACTACCGCACCGGTAGAGCCACATAATACACATGCCCGGGTTTTACAAAACCCAATCTCCGATACCATATTCTGTAACACCTCCAAAACCAACCGTGAATATTACAGCGTCGTGGGCCCCACATTGGAACCCACAATGCTAAAATCATTTTCGTAAATGTTTAAAAATGCCAAAAGGCCAATGACGGTAATGTTTTAAATACTCAAATATTTTTCAAAACGTTGTTCCCATTTACCGTCAGAAAATACCATTTGAAAGCACAAGGTAAAGATGCCAAAAGGGCATTTAGAAAGTAAACGCGAGTTGGAAAAATACTGAAGGCCATTATAAAATTACACGCGCAGCGAATAGAGACACAATTAAATACATTTGCAGCGGAATTATATAAACCAGAAAGAACACTCGAATCCCAATAACCACGCCATAGCCAGTATCACCGGAAAGCTCATCCCTTCACGAATACTACTAGCTCGATTTCCGAGTACCTAAAAGATAAAGCCCACGACGGGGTCAGTCATAATACTCTATAATGATAACGATCACATCAGCATATACAATTACATATCAATGTAAATACAAGGTAAGAATAATTCCACTGTAACTTTACCGTAGCAACCTTACCAATCCGTGGAATCTCAATCAATTCAACTCTTACCTCAATTCGCACATCGCATTCTCAAGTAACGAATGAATTCGAAATTAACCATTTGTACTGTATTCAACAGGATACCGAGATTATCGAAAACATAAATACATCTCAAATACGGAGTAATCTGGTCATGACCAATCCTGTCCGCTGGGTCGCACAATCGGACCCCAATTCTGATAAAACCGATATCACATGGTACATCTGTAAATCAGCTGTCTCGAGACAATGGCAAGTCTCGGATATCAATACAAAGCATGAATGCTCACACAATCAATAATGATAAACAACCAATGCATCAGAACGAGAATACCAATGACATGATAACTCCACACAAGATCGACAAAGGATCGCCCACGAACGAGAATACCATGACGTCGTGACTCCAACAGGATCAATGAAGGACTAACAACCGGGAATACCAACAATACGGTAAACCCCACCAAGATAAATGAAGGATCAACAGGATCAACAACCGAGAATACCGACGATACAGTAAACTCTAACGAGATCAACAAGGACCAACAACCGAGAATAACAACGATATGGTGAACTCCAACAAGATCAATAAGGGATCAACAACCGAGAATACCAACGGTAAGGCAAACTCCCAAATGGAATCAATAAGGATCAATAACGAACGAGATTACCAATGATAAGGGAAACTCCAAATGAGATTAATAAAGGGTCGATAACAGACAAGTTGACCATCGATATGGTAACTCCAAACGAGATCAGTAAAGGGTCAACAGGGACAGATACACAAGAGAATAAAATTTTCAACCATATACAAACCATATATATGGGATTTCAAAGACAACCCGACTATCGAACAGATCCGATTATACATGGACTGTGAAAGACCAATCAATAAGACTCAAGATGGACGTCATGATACGCCCGATCCGGACATGTGTCCGTGACAAGCCAACCACGGGTATTGATCAGATACACGTCTGGTCTCTTACCTAATCAGCCTCATGAAGTACGTCTCGTGCGCACGGTTCAATATAAGGTCGAAACCAACATATGCTACACGTACCCGCCCTGAAAATCCTACACATGAACGATCAGAACGTATCTGACTTCAGGTATGTCACGATATAACATGACAACGAATCTCGAAGAAACGCATATCCAACAAGAATCAGAAGACCTTCCAAAAGAGCAATAATAACTCGATCATGAAAGACCGACACGACCACAATGTCATATTCCATCAGACAACAGTTCACAACATGCTCATCAATGCATATGATAATAGCACATAAACTCCCAAGGCAGTAGCCAAGGGTCACGGAAGTATCTACTCAGGAATATTCCGGACAATATCACATAAACTCCCAAGACAGCAGCCAAGGGTCATAGAAGCATCTACTCAGGAATACTCCGGACATAGGTGCCATTTAGGTCTTATCCCCTAACACATTTCCATACGGGTACCATACAGGTTTTATCCCCAACACATCGGCCCCACAGATTACAGCTCAAATTAAGAGCACATCACAAAATGTAACAAACAATGGTGCACACTCACCACATGAAATATCAACACACACATGCAATAATGCAATAGGATGATTATCATAATCTAACAATATTAATTTACCTCAAGCTAGAGACGCTAACCTTTCCACGGTCAACATCCTTTAATGAATAAGCGGTTATCCGAATAATCCAAAATGAAGTACAATCCATAACTAATACCAAACCACCACCTTGAGTTTAATGTCGGCATGATAACTAACCTTGATATCTAACCTCTCACACAGTAGACCAAATAGAATTCACGTCTCCGTTTCCACTAGACATCTTTAAAATCATATACATTATGATTTATCTTAATCCAAGCATAATATTCATACCATCATCCTGACAATTCATATTCCATGATACCATTGCTATATGAATCATAAAAGAAATGAAAACAAAATCATTTATTAAACATTATGAACTGAGCAAGCATAACTTGCCTCGATACCGATACGATAAAGTTGTGACCAATCCCGTCGTCTTCATCTACAAGCTCCGCAGCCCCGACCAAGGCGATTCCTGCGTCCTCCAATTCCAATCGCAGCACAACGGTTAATCATCAATGATCACTTAATGCAACCTAGCGAAATGATCAATTAACGATGCATTCAATAACAATCAACAATCAATACAACCGATCAATAAACCCAACGGTTCCACAATTATCCCGATTAAACATAAATCCGACCAACCCGAACCAATCAATTACGGATCCATAACCATACTACGACTCCATATTCTGATGATCATATCAACGATCAATTCATCTCGATGTTAAGGATTTCATAACATTCTCGATTCCAACTATATACGGATCAAATGTTCTTATGCCCAACAAATCTGAATTCATACCTTCAATTCAATCTCATAATCTGGTGATCTCAATAACAGCTAATTTGAGCACGAAGCAAGTTTAATCAACGTATTCAATTCCAATTTCAAACTTAAATTCAACATGATATGATTATCCCTTGTTTACATATATCAATCTCATGCCAAACTACACTTAGGATTATTCGACTCATATGAACACATATTCTTAAGGAAAGATAATATTCTTTGTCAAATTCATAATCATGATTTATATATCATCAAGATCATACGGAAGATCAAATCACCATTCACATAACTTGTCCCTTAACATCTATAATCATCATCACTTGTTCTAAATATCAACATTCCATGTTCATATCTAAAACATAAACACTTGAAACATATACCCATCATAATCATCATCTTCTTCAATATACACCTCATATATCATCAAGAAGTATAACCATAATACCATAACCATCATCATACGAGGAAGACATTAACAACGACATCAAAATCCGAAATGGAAGAGAGGGATTATCCAACATACCTCTTGAAGATGAATAATATCATCAAACACTTCAAAAATCATTAACATCTTCATATCCAAGCCTCGAATCCATGCTCCCAAGCTCATAACCAAGTTAAAAGTGTCTAGAACACACTTAGAAGTGAAGAAGGATATATATGGAGAGGAACATCTCTTTGGTTCGTGAGGAAATGAAAGTCCACACTTCATTTTATAAACTGTATTGTTCATTACGTACGTTATCACTCTACGTTAACATACGTAATGCTCTCTAGCATACGCTACACATCCAACATAATGTACGTAACATCATTCCAGAACTCACTGACATGTTTCGTTCACTTGCTTACGTACGTAATCCTTTCTCCATAGCGTACGTAATATAGCCGTTGACTTACTACAGTAACTTACCCTCTTAACGTACGTAATACACCCTGCATAACGTACGTAATGCTCGAGGTTGCCTCTCCTGTTCACATATGCGCCGAAAGCTGCCGACACCGAGCCCCACCTGCTGACCACAGCTCGGTCCTGTCCGATTCCCTGTGTTACGTACGTAATCCCTTAGGCATAACGTACGTAAAACATGTGATTTAACGTACATTAGTCCTTTATGCTAGCGTACGTAATGGACATCTATACTTGGCCATGTATCCAATTGTTCCTGTCCGTCTCGACATACTGGATACGAACATACAGCATACTGAATACACATGCTCGTTCTGATAACATTCTCATACGATACATCTGATGCACGATATTCTCAAATACAACTGTCGACCAAGTACGGCAATTGTACAAATACTCATACTATATATCCGACATCCAAAAACACATCAAGCATGTAATATCCTAGAATTAAAATAACCTCGATAGATATACTGGCACGTCTGTCACAGTTCCCAAAATTATCCACCCATACTGTGTCGCTCCCACTCTGTACAGTACAACTCAGATAAAATAATGCGAAAAATCGTACCAAAATTCTAGGATATTACATGATGATCCCAGGATTGTTGTTTTGGATATTGATTGGTCGTGTCGACTTTTCATTGTCAGTTTGTCGTTGTTCACTTTGGTGAGTCTTTTTGGTCCTTATTGGATATGTGATTCTTTGGGTTTCGTTGTTATGTTGCATCGTGACATATCTGGAGTCATATCTGCGTGCCGATTGGTTATGTGTAGAATTTTCAGGATGGGCACGTATAGTCATGTGATGGGTTCATGACCTCACATTGAGCTGTGCACACAAGACGTACATCGTGAGACTGATTATATACAAGACCACACGTGTATTTGGTTGATACCCAGGGTGGCTTGTGCACGGACACATTTCCAGATCGGGCATACTGTGACGTCCATCTTTGAGCCATATTGATTGGTCGTTCATCCTCTATTTATGGTTGGGTATGTTCAACGGTTTTTGACTGGTTGTTCATACGCCCGAGGGGTATGTTCGATAGTCGGGGTTATTTCCTTGAGATCCATTATATTTGATCTTGTTTGGAGTTTACCATGTTGATGGTATTCTCGGTTATTGTTGATTCTTTGTTGATCGTGTTTGGAGTTTACCATGTTGATGATATTCTCAGTTATTGTTGATCCTCCGTTGGTCTTGTTTGGAGTTTATCATGTTGATGATATTCTAGGATATGTTTTGACCTTTGGTTGGTCTTATTGGAGTTATCATGTTGATTATATTCTCGATTGATGTATTTGTTGATCTGGTTATTGATCATATGAGTGTTTGGGATTCGTGTCGATGTTTCTGGACTTGTTGTCTTTGGCCTTCAGATGGATTATGTATATTTGGTTCTTATTAGGATTGGTATCTTATTGTTCGATCTGACAAACAGGATTTGGCACGGATAGATTATTCCACAGTTATGAGTTATGATGATGTTTTGAGAATTCTTGGTATTGTTTAAATATAGTACAGATGGTTGTAGTTGAGTTCATTTCATCATTTGAGAATGCGAAATGTGGGTTATGGTAAGTATTGGGTTGACATGGATTATCACCAGACGATAAGGGTATGACGGTAAGATTACATTGGAAGTATTCTCACTTTGTAATTACATTGGTATGTAATTATTTATGTGATGTGATCGTTATCATTATTGAGTATTGTGGCTGACCCCATAATGGGCTTTATTTTTATGTACTCGGAGATCGAGCTAGTAGCGTTCGTGAAGAGATGAGCTTCTTGGTGATACTAGCTATGACATTATTTTGGGAACCGAGTATTTGACTGGTTGTTTTATTCCGCTGCAAACGTATATTTTGAACTGTGTTTATATCCGCTGCGTGTGTATTTTAAAATGGTTTTTCGGTATTTTTACCAACTCGTGTGTATTTTAAAATGGTCTTTTGGGTATTCTGTAAATTTGAGTTTATCTCGTAAAACCTTTTTACCCAAACTATTCTTCGTTGGTACATGTAAGTGATGGCTTAGCGTACATTTTGAAACTGTTGAATTTTGGCATTTTTGGCCTTTTACTTTCAAATGGTATTTTATGACGGTATTTGGAAATAGATATTTGGAGACTATTTTAGTATTTGAAATATATTACCATCATCGGCTTTTTTGGAGTATTTGAAATGATTACGAAAATAATTTTAGCCTGCTGGGTTCCGGCGCGGGGCCATGGTGCTGTTGTAACACCCCCAAGATATTCGAGGTATATTACAGCGCCGTGAATCCCTATATGGGACCCACCAGGCTGAACAAGCATCATACTCATCGACTCACAGAAACAACAGAATAATACCTCGTCATAAAGATGCCCAACAAAATAATCCACCCGGTTCAACCGGTCAAACATAACACCATAATCCGACACAAACATAATAAACAACAATACAATCCCGACGAGTAAAAATTCTTAAGTACTCGAGTACTTCTATTAGTTTAAAGACCACAAAAGGTAAAAAGATAGAAGGCAATAAGACACCACTCGTGCACAATCATCACGCACGGCCATCATCCGCATACTGGTCCAGCACCCGCTCGTCTCGATGAACCTGACCTGAAATTCATAAAACGAATTTCCCCAAAACGGGTCCCCAGAGGGGTTAGCAATTACGCTAGTACAAGTAACCAAATGAACGACTTACATCTTACACATATAGTAAATGCAAGCAATCAAGAAAACATAGTTCCAAAACACTCATTTCCGGAAATGCCAATGATCAAACCACATTTGTAAAAATGCACCACAATTAACCGCGGACCCACAGCTTCGTGGATCCCTACCGAGACCCCGTCGGATCTAACCCGTAGTGGTTAAAAGCAACTCGCGGTTCCACAGCTTCGTGGAGCCCTACCGAGACCCCGTTGGATCTAACCCGTAGTGAGTATACACACACACACAATTCCCATACAATACTACTATGTCAAGATCGTAAGTTCATAAGGATACTTGCCTCGGTTAATAGATGGTGATACGAACGGAAAGGAAGAATCGAACACGACCGCGATGAACCGGCGGAAATGAACCTAACGATTCGAATAACACAATCACAACCACTTCTAAACGATTACGGAAATGGAATACACCCGGAAACCCGCCTACGGTTCATGTATATTCGTATAAAAATAACAACGAGGGCGGATCACAACCAAACCCTCCCGATTTTGCAAAATTATGAAAATATACCATGAATCCGTAGGAAAACTAATGATATCAACAAGATTAATCATATTCGTCATGAATCCACCAACAAAACGGAATGAATCGGACGAAAATCCCAAAACCCCCAAATTATCTAAAAGTAGGGTTCTACGAGATATTACCTTTGAAGATCCAAGCACTATGATCCGTAGAACACACGTTAGATCGATTATCCGGGCTTCACAACCGAATGAAAATGATGAAAATCAACCCTCAAGTAATGAATGATGAGAAGCTCTCCCCTCAACTCTCTCTCTCTCTCGTGCGCAGGTGAAGGAAAGGAAGAAAAATGGCTGATTTCGCCCAAAAAAACGAAATTATACAGTTGACCGCATCGTGTGTCGCGGCTCAGCCGAAATGTGCCGCGGCACAAGCCCAAAATCGCCCTGTGGTTCGGCGGTGCCGCGGCTGGCCGGGCGCAGCCGCGGCACCCGTCTGATCGGGTTTGGCCGAAGATGCCACACGAGTGTGCCGCGGCCCGGAAGGGTGTGCCGCGGCACTGACTCGGCAGTGTGCCGCGGCCCCGTCGGCATGTGCCGCGGCATACAGTACAGTCCGCTCGGCCAAAACTGGAAAAATGTGTGTGCCGCGGCGCACACTCCTTGTGCCGCGGCCCACACCCCCTTTGGGTCCTAAAATGATGAAAAATGATCCGGGAAGAGAATAAAAGCAATAGGAATCAATATTTGGGAAACAATAACACAAAATGGATCCACGGCAACCCCGAAACGGCGGTTCCGCACAACAATAACGAGAATCAGATCAATAGATGATAGGAAAGATACACTGAAAGATACATGAGGGTTACTACAATCGAAAAATACACCGGAAATGAAAATACAAGGAAAAGAAAAATGCGGATATTACATTCTACCCCTCTAAAAATAAGTTTCGTCCCGAAACTTAAGAAACATACAACTCAGGGTACCTAGCATGCATGTTATCCTCGGTTTCCCAAGTTGCCTCCTCAACACCGTGTCTCGACCACTGCACTTTGACCAAAGGGATGGTCTTATGCCTCAGTCGTTTCTCACGATGCTCCAAAATGTTCAAAGGACGCTCCTCAAAAGTAATATCTTCAGCGACATCAATCTCGCCATAATCGATGATGTGACTAGGATCCGGGACATATTTCCTCAGCTGGGAAACATGAAAAATGCTATGAACATGACTCAAGGCCGGAGGTAACGCCAAACGGTATGCCAGCCCACCGACTCGCTCGAGGATCTCAAAGGGTCCAATAAATCTCGGACTCAACTTCCCTTTCTTCCCGAAACAAAAAACTCCCTTCGTCGGCGACACCTTTAGCAGAACGTGGTCTCCCACCTCGAATTGTAAAGGTCGACGACGGACGTCGGCATACGACTTTTGTCGACTCTGGGCAGTCAACATCCGTTCCCGAATTAATTCTATCTTCCGTCTCGTCTCTAAAATGACATCCGGCTCGGTCCCGACCAAATTGGATGCCTCATTCCAACAAATCAGTGATCGACATCGCCGCCCATAAAGTGCCTCATACAGTGCCATCCGAATCGACGCGTGCCAACTATTGTTGTACGTGAATTCGATCAATGGAAAATGCTCCTCCCAGTCACTGCTCCAATCGAGAGCACAAGCACGCAACAAATCCTCGAACGTCTGGATAGTGCGTTCCGACTGTCCATCTGACTGGGGATGAAAAGAGGTACTCAAACGCAAATGGGTACCCAACGCCTTATGCACCGCCTGCCAGAAGTGCGATACAAAACGGCCATCACGATCCGAAACAATAGACTTTGGAGTACCATGAAGCCTCACAATCTGCGCGATAAACACACGAGCTAACTTCTCTAGGCCCCAAGTGTCCTTGATGCCCAGAAAATGTGCCGACTTGGTCAGACGATCAACAATCACCCATACCATATTCATGCCCGACCTCGATCTTGGCAAACTCGTAATGAAATCCATCGATATATCTTCCCATTTCCATTCCGGAATGGGCAGTGACTGCAAAAACCCAACCGGTCGCTGATGCTCGATTTTGACTTGATGGCAAGTCATACATCTCGCTACAAACTGCGCGACCTCCTCCTTCATATCATTCCACCAGAAATTCCTTCTCAGGTCCTTGTACATCTTACTCGAACCAGGATGAACGGAATAAGGTGTAGCATGGGCCTCATGCAAAATACTCTGTCTCAACTCTGGGTCGTTCGGCACACAAATCCGACTCTGGAATCTCAAAACACCATCCTCGTGAATCACAAACCCAGGAGACTTTCCCTTAAGAACGTTCTCTCGGATTTGAGTAATCATCAGATCCTCTAACTGCTTCAGCTTAATTTCATCAATCAAAGACGACGAAATCTCTAAAGCACAAAGTTGCCCGACAGCTCCAGGCAACAAAACCTCAACATCTAACTCGATCAAAGCCCGCCGAAGCTCAGACTGAGACGTAAGGATCTCAAGCATTCGAAACGCAACCGGTTTCCGACTCAAGGCGTCGGCCACGACGTTCGCCTTGCCCGGATGATAAAGGATTTCGAGGTCATAATCCTTAATCAGCTCTAACCACCTCCTCTGCCTCATATTCAACTCCCGCTGAGTAAATATGTATTTCAGACTTTTATGATCGGTAAAAATCTGACATGCAGAGCCGAAAAGATAGTTTGAGTGCAAAAACGACTGCCGCTAACTCCAAATCATGAGTAGGGTAGTTCAGCTCATATGGCCTCAACTGTCTCGACGCATAGGCAATGGTCTTGCCGTGCTGCATCAATACGCACCCAAGACCCTGACCCGAAGCATCACTATAAACGGTAAAACCCTCGTTGCCACATGGCAACGCCAAAACCGGGGCTGAAGTCAAACGCTTCTTCAGTTCCTCAAAACTCGACTGTCTCTCGTCATTCCAGACGAACTTCTCGGATTTCTGGAACAACTACGTAAGTGGCCGAGCTAGTTTCGAGAATCCCTCGACGAACCTACGATAGTAGCCAGCCAAACCCAAGAAACTATGGAGCTCCCTCACATTCTTGGGCGGTGCCCAATCCAACACTGCCTCGATCTTCTGCGGATCTACATGAACCCCCTCGACTGAAATCACGTGACCTAGAAACATCACTTCCTTCAGCCAGAACTCACATTTGGAGAACTTCGCATAGAGTTGCTCGGTCCTCAAAATGTCTAACACTGCCCGCAAATGATGGGCATGCTCTTCCTCGTTCCTCGAATAAATAAGAATATCGTCAATGAAGACGACGACACACTTATCCAAATACTCGATAAAGACTTTGTTCATCAACTGCATGAACACCGCCGGTGCATTAGTTAACCCGAAAGGCATAACTTCAAACTCATAATGTCCGTATCTCGTCCGAAAAGCTGTTTTCGGCACATCGGACTCTCTCACCCGGAGCTGGTAGTACCCCGATTTCAAATCAATCTTCGAGAATACCGCAGCCCCCTGCAACTGGTCGAACAAGTCATCAATTCTCGACAAAGGATACTTGTTCTTGATGGTCACCTTGTTTAGTTCGCGATAGTCGATACACAAACGTAGTGGACCATCCTTCTTCCGCACAAACAGGACCGGTGCGCCCCAAGGCGAGGCGCTCGGTCGAACATACCCCGACTCAAGAAGCTCACTCAACTGCTTCTTCAACTCGGACATCTCTGAAGGTGCCATGCGATAGGGCGCCTTCGAAATAGGAGTCGCGCCCGGCTCTAACTCTATAGCAAACTCGACCTCACGATCCGGTGGCAATCCCGGTAACTCGTCAGGAAATACATTAGGAAACTCACTAATGATTGAAATCGACGAAAGCTCGACTCCACCACTCTCCGCCTTCAAGGCGTAGCACCAATAGCCAGTACACCCCTTTCGCAGGAGTCTCATCGCCTTCAAGGCGTAAATAACGAATTTCTGGTTCCCCCTCTTTCGCCCGGCGAAAGAGTGCTCGGTGCCGTCTTCGGCTAACATGGTGATGATCCTCGTGCGGTAGTTCATGATTGCACCATGCCGCTCGAGCCAATCATCCCCGAGAATTAAGTCCTCACCCTCAATACCCACAACAATAAGATTAGAGGGCCAAGCCCTCTCACAAATAAATACAGAACAGTCTCGAACCTCCTGATCACCAACGATCCTATCACCGCTAGGAAGCTTAACGATGAAGGGCTCACAAGGCGTCAAACAGTCGAGACTCAAACGGCACATACAATCCAGAGATATGAACGAATGTGTAGCACCAGAATCGAAAAGCACACTGACAGGATGAGAAAGAATATGAACGGTACTTGTCGCCATAGTAGCTGCTGGGTCATCGGCTCTCCGCATCTCATAGACACGCGGGTGGGCTGAGCCGACACTGGAAGCTCCCCCCTTAGAGGGCTGACCCCGACCTCTCCCACGACTAGCACTCGGCGGAGATTGAGGAGTAAATGATCCTTGATTCACACTCGGTTCCCTAGGCGCTGGAATGGAAGCCCGGGCACCAAGGATTTTCTCCCTCTCAGCACAGAAAGCAGCCTTGTGACCCGGCTGGCCACACTGATTACACGTCAGCAAAGGGTTCGGACAAATACGACTGATGTGGCCCTGCTGGCCACAGTTAAAGCACTTCACCTCTCGAGAAGGGGCACTGGCAGCCCTACGGGGAAACCCAGTAGATCGAGCTGGGCCACCACCAGCGGAAAAGTTAGAAGACTGGAATTTCTGCTGAACCCCACATTTGTGGCCCGAAAAATTCCCGGCGGACTTCTGCTTCTTGCTCTCGCGGGCCGCCTCACTCGCCGTCACAGACATATTGTAAGTAAGGGCCCTGCTCTGGTAATCTTTTAAGGTAGTACAGACGAGCCCCGACATATAGTCCCGGATAGACAATTTCATCCGCCTGGAAAAATGGAAAATTTTTTCGCTTTCCTCGACAACTTGGGTCTTCACATAACCCAACTCCCTGTTAAAATCGGCAATAGATTGAGATACGGGAATATCCCGTGGTTGAGCATCATAGAAAGCATGTACCCGAGCCTGTCTGACCGGCCACGGGCAATATTCAGTCTCCATCAGTTCTTGGAATTCGGTCCATGAAGCAACATGGTCTTTGGGCCCAACGACCTCCCACCAATCCGTGGCGTCCCCAGTGAGAAAGTATTGGGCAATAGGGACCTTACGGTCCTCGGGACAGTTGGTGGCAGTGAAGACTTTAGATATCTCCTTGATCCACCCCTCCCAGCCGATCGGGTCTGAAGTTCCCGAAAACTGAGGAGGATGCATCTTGATGACATCCTGAAGCCAACGATCCGCTCCGCCCCGATTAGCATGGCCCGTATCTGGGTTCTGAACCGCCTGAGCTATCGCCGCCATTTGATTCACCATTTGCCGCATAACAGCCGCAATACCAAGGTCGGCGCGCTCCTGAGAAGAAGCATGACTGTGACGGTCGCCGGTACTTCCAGCTCCCGAAGACTGCGACGTGGCCGCCCCACTGGCTGCCCCACGTCCCCGGCCGCATCCACGACCACGACCGCGACCACGACCACGACCTCTTCCAGCATCCATACTGGAGTTAAATAAGTAGCAAAAGCCATACGATGGTAAGTACAAGAAAAGAACAATCATAAATCGAGAATCAAAGGTACGATACAAGGATATAAGGAACAGAGGAAGGAAAACTTACGGGCACTGGTAGTACCGGAATCATGGCAGCGTGATGATGATGTGCAAAACAAAATACAACAAGACCCAATAAACCGACAAGCCTAGGTATCCATAAACCTAGCGCTCTGATACCATTTTTTGTAACACCCCCAAGATATCGAGGTATATTACAGCGCCGTGAATCCCTATATGGGACCCACCAGGATGAACAAGCATCATACTCATCGACTCACAGAAACAACAGAATAATACCTCGTCATAAAGACGCCCAACAAAATAATCCACCCGGTTCAACCGGTCAAACATAACACCATAATCCGACACAAACATAATAAACAACAATACAATCCCGACGAGTAAAAATTCTTAAGTACTTGAGTACTTCTATTAGTTTAAAGACCACAAAAGGTAAAAAGATGGAAGGCAATAAGACACCACTCGTGCACAATCATCACGCACGGCCATCATCCGCATACTGGTCCAGCACCCGCTCGTCTCGATGAACCTGACCTGAAATTCATAAAACGAATTTCCCCAAAACGGGTCCCCAGAGGGGTTAGCAATTACGCTAGTACAAGTAACCAAATGAACGACTTACATCTTACACATATAGTAAATGCATGCAATCAAGAAAACATAGTTCCAAAACACTCATTTCCGGAAATGCCAATGATCAAACCACATTTGTAAAAATGCACCACAATTAACCGCGGACCCACAGCTTCGTGGATCCCTACCGAGACCCCATCGGATCTAACCCGTAGTGGTTAAAAGCAACTCGCGGTTCCACAGCTTCGTGGAGCCCTACCGAGACCCCATCGGATCAAACCCGTAGTGAGTATACACACACACACAATTCCCATACAATACGACTATGTCAAGATCGTAAGTTCATAAGGATACTTGCCTCGGTTAATAGACGGTGATATGAACGGAAAGGAAGAATCGAACACGACCGCGATGAACCGGCAGAAATGAACCTAACGATTCGAATAACACAATCACAACCACTTCTAAACGATTACGGATATGGAATACACCCGGAAACCCGCCTACGGTTCATGTATATTCGTATAAAAATAACAACGAGGGCGGATCACAACCAAACCCTCCCGATTTCGCAAAACAATGAAAATATACCATGAATCCGTAGGAAAACTAATGATATCAACAAGATTAATCATATTCGTCATGAATCCACCAACAAAATGGAATGAATCGGACGAAAATCCCAAAACCCCCAAATTATCTAAAAGTAGGGTTCTACGAGATATTACCTTTGAAGATCCAAGCACTATGATCCGTAGAACACGCGTTAGATCGATTATCCGAGCTTCACAACCGAATGAAAATGATGAAAATCAACCCTCAAGTGATGAATGATGAGAAGCTCTCCCCTCAACTCTCTCTCTCTCGTGCGCAGGTGAAGGAAAGGAAGAAAAGTGGCTGATTTCGCCCAAAAAACGAAATTATACAGTTGACCACATCGTGTGCCGTGGCTCAGCCGAAGTGTGCCGCGGCACAAGCCCAAAAACTGCTCCCAGGGTTCGGCAGTGTGCCGCGGCCGGCAGCGTGTGCGGCGCCGTCTGATCTGGGTTTGGCCGAAGATGCCACACGAGTGTGCCGCGCCCGACGGTGTGCCGCGGCACCGACTGGGCAGCAGCCGCGTCGGCATGTGCCGCGGCACACAGTACAGTTCGCTCGGCCAAAACTGGAAAAATGTGTGTGCCGCGGCGCACACTCCTTGTGCCGCGGCCCACACCCCCTTTGGGTCCTAAAATGATGAAAAATGATCCGGGAAGAGAATAAAAGTAATAGGAATCAATATTGGGAAATAATAACACGAAATGGATCCACGGCAACCCCGAAACGGCGGTTCCGCACAACAATAACGAGAATCAGATCAATAGATGATAGGAAAGATACACTGAAAGATACACGAGGGTTACTACAATCGAAAAATACACCGAAAATGAAAATACAAGGAAAAGAAAAATGCGGATATTACAGCTGTAATATCCCCGGATGGTTTTGGGGGTGTTTCAGAAGATGGTATCGGAGCTTGGGTTTTGTGAAACCCGGGCATGTGTGTTATGTGGCTCTACCAGTACGGTAGTAGCGCGGCTTTTGAAAATGATTTTTCTGACTTTTGAGTCAAACTGGTTTTTGGAGGTTCCGAAATTTTTGAGATATTTTCAAAATTTCTATAATTGCGATATTGGTGTATGTTGGTATTGTGTTGAGACTTCGCATGGGAGTCATATGCTAGTATCATGGGAGATCATCGGCCTCACGCACCTGTAAGTAAATTGTGTTGGTTATTCGCTTGTGGCGACGATTGATAGCTTTTGTGATGAGTTTGGAAATTTTGATTGAACTGTTGTTTGTGACAGGATTTCAAGTTTCGAGGACGAAACTTATTTTAAGGGGGATAGTATGTAATATACCGAATTTTCAGTATAAATTTTCGCGTTATTTTATCTGAGATATACTGGATAGCATGGTGTCTATACAGTATGGATAAAATGAATTGAGAACAGAGACAGATGTATTTGTATAATTGACGTGATTGGTCGACAGTTATATTTGAGGATATCGTATATCAGGTTGTTTTAATTTTGATATCAGGTATATCATATGGGAATGTTATTGGGATGTGTAAGTGTATTCAGTATGTTGAGACGAACAAGGAGTAGTTGTATTGGCTAAGTGCAGAAGCCATTACGTACGTTAAGCTGAGGAGCTTACGTACGTTATGTATCATGCATTACGTAAGCTATGAGGGGAATCGGACATGATCCAGGTTGTGGCCGACAGTGGGCCCCGTGGTCGGCAACTTTCAGCGCAGCTGTGGACAGGTGAGTCAAAGGATGATTTAATGTACGTTATGTTAACGGTGTTATGTACGTTAATAGAGTATGAAGGCTACATATGTTATACCTATTGTGATACGTACATAATGGTATCAATTGATAAGAGCAGTAGCTTCTGGATTGAAGATAACGTACGTTATTCTTAGGTGATTACATACGCTAATGGATTGTTGCGTACGTAAGGAGTTGGACATTACGTATGTAACTGAGTTACTGTAGCAAGTCAACACCTGTATTACGTATGCTATGGCATGGGCCTTACGTACGTAATCATGGAATGGAAATGAGACAGTAGCCTCTGGACTGTCGTTACGTACGCTATCAAGGTCAGATAGCAGACGTAAAGAGTTGTTGCGTACGTTAATTGTTGCATGTTATCGATATTTCAGAACTTCACTTCTTTTTTCGCCCTTCAACCCTCAGAGATGGATTGGCTCTTCTAACTTGATTATGAGCTTGAGTGCATGGATTTGGAGCTCGAGATATGAAGATGTTGTTGATTCTTGATGTGTTGATTGTGTTGTTCATCTTTAAGAGGTATCTTTGTTTAACCTCTCTTTATTTTCGGGTTTTGTATGATTGTTTTGATGATTAATCCATGTGCTGATATATTGTGGGAGTGTTGTGATGATTCTTGAAGTTTCATAGGGTTTGAGTTGAGGAAGATGATGATATATGCATATATATATATATATATATATATATATATCTTGGATTATATTATTGTTATGAATGTTATTGTGGAATCATGGTGCTCTTGGTTTTGATTATAAACATGGATATGGTAGTACTGTTGTGATTCCTAATGTTATGTGAAGTATTTGTTGAAGAAGATGATAGTTTGGAAGTTAGATAACATATTAGATTATGTTGTCTTGGTGATTCTGAACAAAGTGATGTTAATTGGATATGATTATGGATTAATTCATGTTCTTGAAGAACTCTTGAATTATATGTCATGATATGATGAATATGTGTAAGGTGTTGGTGTTTTGGATATGATTATGGAATGTTCATATCTAGAACCAAGTATGTGTTTTGGTATAATATTCGTATAGGAATACGAATATGATTACGAGTTTGATGAGATTATTTGTCATCTTTGAGTTTGGAAGTTCATACGTATTGAACAAGTGTTCAATTCGAATGATTGAATTATTTGACAGCCTTGGACATAATTATCTATAATGTTGAACTAATTGGATGGTCTGAATTGATGATGATAATCGGCAATTGGTTTTAACTATGAATTTACAAGGAGCAACCTTGTTAATTCGTATTTAAGATTGAATTTGGAATCGATAATGTTTAGACCCTTATTATTGGTTTGAATTGATTATTGATATGATTATCGGATTTCGGCTTGTATTGTGGATATGAGTTCGTAATTGTTTGAGTTTTATTTTGTATATGATTGAGGTATTGTTTAACCGTTGAGTTTGTTGGTTGGGTATATCGATTGTTGATTGTTATCGAATTTGTTGTTAATCGATTATTGCAATAGGTTGTGATAATTCATTGTTGATTATGACCGTTGTGTTGCGGTTGAGGTTGAAGAGTTCGTAGATTGCTTTTGGTCGGGGCAGAGGAGCTCATAGACGAAGGCAATGGAATTGGTAACGGCTTTATCGTATCGGTATCGAGGCAAGTTATACTTGTTCAGTTCATAATAATTAAGGAATGATTTTGATTTCATTTCATTTATAATTCATATAGCAATGATATTATAAATGTAAATCATCGGGATGATAGTTTGTATATTGTGCTTTGGTTTGGATTAAATCATAATGTATATGATTTAAATGTGTTTTGTGAAGACGGAGAGGTGAGTTATTTTCGATCTCTGATATGGAATGTCGGATATCAATGATAGTTTATCGTATTGATATTAATGAAATGTACCTCATTCGAGATTATTTAGATAACTGTGTATTCATTCAGGGATGTTTGTTCGTAGAAAGGATATTATCTTCGGCTTTGAGGTTATTTAAGTATTGTTCAGTTATGAGGATAATTATTCTGTTGAATTGTTGTATATGTTGTAAGTTGAGGTTTCGTATAATAACATTCGTATTGACTGTTCGTTGAGGGATGTCGATCTCAGGGCCATTGTTTGGTATCGATGGTTGTGTTGATCGATTGTTGAGGGATGTTGATCCCAGGACTGTTGTTGATCATTCATTGGGGATGATGATCCGAGGATTGTTGTTTTGGATATTTATTGGTCGTGTCGACTTTTCATTGTCAGTTTGTCGTTGTTCACTCTGGTGAGTCTTTTTTGATCCTTATTGGATATGTGATTCTTTGAGTTTCATTGTCATGTTGCATCGTGACATATCTGGAGTCATATCTACGTGCCGATTGGTTATGTGTAGGATTTTCAGGGCGGGCACGTATAGTCATGTGATGGGTTCATGACCTCACATCGAGCTGTGCACACGAGACTTACTTCGTGACACTTATTACGTACAAAACCACACATGTATTCGATCGATACTTGGGGTGGCTTGTGCATGGACAAATTTCTGGATCGGGCTTACTGTGACTTCCATCTTTGAGACATTGATTGGTCGTTCATCCTCCATTTATGGTTGGCTATGTTCGGCAGTTCACTACTACAAAAAGGGGTTTTAACGACGGTTCTGGAAGGGTTTCTACGACGGTTTTGGAACCGTCGTAAAATCCACCATCGTAGAAAGTGGGCACATTTTACGACGGTTTTAAAACCGTAATAAAAGTTCACGTTTTACATCGGTTCTTCCAAAACCGTCATAAAAAATATACATTTACATCGGTTCTTCCAAAACCGTCATAAAACATTCACATTTTACATCGGTTCTTTTTAAAACCGATGTAAAAATATTTACATTGTACATCGGTTTTGATACGAACCGATGTAAAATGTCTTATATTTACATCGGTTCTTTTCAAAACCGATGTAAAATGTCTTAAATTTACATCGGTTTTAAAAAGAACCGATGTAAAATGTCTTAAATTTACATCGGTTTTAAAAAGAACCGATGTAAAATGTCTTATGTTTTATGGAAGGTTTGGCACCCCGACCCCAACCCGAATCCTTCAAGGCCCAACCCGAACCCACTCGCACCCGACCCGAACCCGCACTTTGAAATAACAATATATTGCACTTTGTCACCATAATGATTCGAACCCTCGACCTTGGGGTTGGGGAGTCAAGTCCCAACCACTAGGCTATAGTTATTTGTTTGAACACTTTATATTTATATTATATTTAAATACATTTTGGTATCTACCTTTTAAATAAAAATAAAAAAATTAATTTTATTCTTTTTGTATTATTTTGGAAAAAATGATTTTTTTAGATTGTTTTTTATTTTTCATTTATTTTATATTTTAAAGAATCATCGTAAATAAAAATACATATTTTTAAGAAAAGGATTTTATGACGGTTTTAGAAGAATCGATGTAAAGTTTTTCTATTTATTATTTACATGGGTTATTCTAAAATTGATGAAAAAGTATTAATTTTACATTGTTTTTGGAATAACTAATGTAAATTAACCTAATTTTAATTTTTACATCAGTTATTCAAAATCAATGTAAAATTACTATTTTATACATCGGTTTTGGATTATCAATTTTATTCTTTTTTGTATTATTTCGAAAAAATGATTTTTTATTTTTATTTTTTATTTTTCATTTCTTTTCTATTTTAAAGAATCATCATAAATAAAAATACATGTTTTTAAAAAAGAATTTTATGACCGTTTTAGAGAAACCGATGTAAAATTTACCATTTTTATTTTTATTCCAAAACCGATGTAAAAGTATTAATTACATCGATTTTGGAATAACTCGTAAATTTATCGTATTTTTAATTTTTACATCGCTTATTCTATAACCGATGTAAAATTAATACTTTATTTCATATCGAAATTGGAATAACTTATGTAAATTACAATATTTAAAATTTTACATCGGTTGTTTGTATAATCGATGTAAAAGAATAATAATTTTACATCGGTTATTTGAACAATGATGTAAAAATAGTAATTTTAGTTTTTACATCGGTTGATTTAACAACCGATGTAAATATATAAATTTTACATCGGTTATTTGAACAATCGATGTAAAAATATAATAATTTTACATCGGTTATTATAACAACCGATGTAAAAATAGTAATTTTAATTTTTAGATCGGTTATTTGGACAACCGATGTAAATATATAAATTTTACATCGGTTATTTGAACAATCGATGTAAAAATATAATAATTTTACATCGGTTATTTGTACAACCGATGTAAAAATAGTAATTTTAGTTTTTACATCGGTTATTTGAACAACCGATGTAAAGTATAATAATTTTACATTAGTTATTTGAACAACCGATGTAAAAATATAATAATTTTACATCGGTTATTATAACAACCGATGTAAATATAGTAATTTTAATTTTTACATCGGTTATTTGGACAACCGATGTAAATATATAATTTTTTACATCGGTTATTTTAACAACCGATGTAAAATATAGTAATTTTAGTTTTTACATCGGTTATTTGGACAACCGATGTAAATATATTATATATTTACATCGGTTATTTGAACAACCGATGTAAATTGACCAAAATTTTATTTTTTACATCGGTTTTATTTGATAACCGATGTAAATTGACCGTATTTTTAATTTTTACATCGGTTTTCGTTAAACCGATGTAAATTGAGCGTCGTAAAAAGTATATTTTGTAGCAGTGGTTTACGACTGGTTGTTCATACACCCGAGGGGTATGTTCGATAGTCGGGGTTATTTCCTTAAGATCCATTATATTTGATCTTGTTTGGAATTTACCATGTTGATTGTATTCTCGGTTATTGTTTATCCTTTGTTGATCGTGTTTGGAGTTTACCATGTTGATGATATTCTCGGTTATTGTTGATCCTTCATTGGTCTTGTTTGGAGTTTATCATGTTGATGATATTCTCGGATGTGTTTTGACCTTTGTTTGGTCGAATTGGAGTTATCATGTCGATGATATTCTCGGTTAATGTATTGGTGGATCTGGTTATTGATCATATGATTGGGCTTCGTGTCGATGTTTTGGACTTGTTGTTTTTGGCCTTCAGATGGATTATGTATATTTGGTTCTTATCAGGATTGGTATCTGATTGTGCGATCCGACGAACAGGATTTGGCACGGATGGATTATTCCACACTTATGAATTATGCTGATGTTTTGAGAATTCTTGGTATTGTTTGAATACAGTATAGATGGTTGTAGTTGAGTTCATTTCGTCATTTGAGAATGCGGAATGTGGGTTATGGTAAGTATTGGGTTTATATGGATTATCACGAGACGGTAAGGTTATGATGGTAAGATTACATTGGTAGTATTCTCACTTTGTAATTACATTAGCATGTAATTATTTATGTGATGTGATCGTTATCATTATTGAGTATTGTGGCTGACCCCATCGTGGGATTTATTTTTAGGTACTCGCAGATCGAGATAGTAGCGGTCGTGAAGAGATGAGCTTCCTGGGTGATATTGGCTATGACATTATTTCGGGAACCGAGTATTTGACTGGTTGTTTTATTCCGCTGCAAACGTATATTTTGAACTGTGTTTATATCCGTTGCGTGTGTATTTTAAAATGATTTTTTTCGGTATTTTTACCAACTCGTGTGTATTTTAAAATGGCCTTTTGGGTACTTTGTAAATTTAGGTTTTATCTCGTAATACCTTTTTCCCCAAACTATTCTTCGTCGGTACGTGTAAGTGGTGGCTTAGCGTACATTTTGAAACTGTTGAATTTTGGCATTTTTAGCCTTTTATTTTGAAATGGTATTTTATGATGGTATTTGGAAACAGATTTTTGGAGACTATTTGAGTATTTGAAATATATTACCGTCATCGGCCTTTTTAGCGTATTTAAAATGATTACGAAAATGATTTTAGTCTGGTGAGTTCCGGCACGGGGCCCACGGCGCTGTAATATCCCCAGATGGTTTTAGGGGTGTTACATACGTGACTCGGAAGGCATATCCGAACTATCCAGATAGACTTGTAAGTTGTAAATGTATCCTAATCATTTTAATACTGCTATCAGTCTTCACCTCTGAACTTTATTAATATTCAGTTACTTTTTTTGTTCCCACTTAATTAGGAGAGAGTGACTGAGGAGTCTGAGAGAATGTTGACAGAGATGGCGAGGGAGGAGCATTCGGATTTGGAAGACATTGGACTCGAGTTAGCACACCGAGAGATCGATCAGGCCGATCCCTACATTAGGGCAAGAGTGTGGGCTAACATTTACCCTCCTAAAGGGAGTCATTACCGGACGCAGATGATGGGATCTGAAGGCAACCAATTATTGAAGAATATATATGGTTTCAGCGCAATCAAAGGGGCGACACTCAAAATGCCTATCTGGATGAGCAATTGAAGACCGAGAGGGAGCTCCGAGCTGAGGAGCAAAGGAAGTCTCAAGACCAGTTCCAGAAATTCCAAGACGAACAAAGGAAGGTTCAACAATCCATGATGCAGTATATGATGTCATTGAGTCAGACTGTGGCTCAGTCGGGAATTCCGGTACCACCACCACCTCAATTCTTTGGTTCACAAACACCCCCCTCTTCTTCACAGCCTCGGGACGACGACATGCAAGACGGTAGTACTCCTTCTTCTATCTTTAAGAATTTGACGGGTCTTTGAGGATTTTAGTTGTCATTGTAGTAGTTCTTTTGCTATATAAACATATTATTAATGCTAAATATTTTTTATTTGGACTCATGTTCGGTAACGGTGGTGTTTATAGTGATTTTGTAGATGTTGCTACAAGACATGTTGACATGGTGTGATTTTATATTGTTGGTGTATAAATTATGATTTTCGTACATTGATGTATGTTGATTGTGATGTATGGTGGTGTATTGTACATTTGGAATAACAGGTTATCTGAACAGGTTTGGGGATACCAAAATCTGAATATATATATATATATATATATATATACTTTAGCCAACGGCATTTGCACAAACTATCGGCTAAAGTTTATATTTTTAAAAAAAAATAAAAACGCTATAGCCGACAACTTTTTCGTTGTCGGCTAAAACCTAGATATTTTAGCCGACAACAAATAGATCGTCGGCTAAAATATGTAATACTTTAGCCGACAACATACCTGTCGTCGGCTAAAACCTAAGTAATTTAGCCGACAACTTTCACATCATCGGCTAAAGTTGAACTTTAGCCGACGACCTTTTGTATATGCCGTTGGATAAAGTTTAGCCGACCGACTTCGGCCGACCGACTTTTAGCCGAAAACCGGCCACTTTAGCCGACGGTTTTTTACTTTGGCCGAAGACTTTTTGTTGTCGGCTAAAGTCTATACATTGGTAGTGTTGTGAAAACTTGAGAATTAAGAAGAAGAGATAATATAGTTGTTGGCGTGGAAAAATGGTTAAGAGGAGGTGGGTATTTATAGGATGATTTGTCAAAAAGAAAAGTAATTTAAAATTCTTGTCGTTAGGCCCGGACCAGGACGGCTCATGGGTTGGCCGTTGGGCAACGGCTAGTCCACCAACCAATCAGTTGGTGCCACAAGGCATGGGTCCCAACCAACTCCATTCAAATTTGAATGGTAGGCTAGGATGGGCTAGGGGTGGGCTTGTAGTGGGCTGGGAACCGGACTGCGGGTGGGCTGCGATCGGGCTACGGGCAGGTTGCGGGTGAGCTAGGGGCCAGCTGCACGTGGGCTGGAGGCAGGATCGATCTGGGGTAAGTGGCGGACCGGGCTGAACTGGACATGTGCTGGAGAGTTCGAGACCGGGACCGCCCGAGTGTCCTGCTGGGCTGGGCTCAGTCCTCGAAGGACTGGTCAGCGGGCCTAAACAACCCGGGCCGGGCTGGCTGGGCTCAGCCATCCCAACACGGCCCACTGACCACTACATGTATATACCTGGTTGAGTCCACTGGCCACCTCTATATATATACCTTCTCCAATAAACCATTAGTTTCTTTTTGTTGGTTCTCCAAAGCACTTGGCAACCCACAATCTCGGGAGTCCGGTAAACGCATGCAAGTGATAAGGTTACCAATTTCAGAAAAATTCTAATTACATTTGAATGGTTTTCCTGAAACTACTGATCAGCTCAAAACATCAACGGACAAAAGCAAATTATTAAGCATCCCGCGACTGAATTTCCTGTCGCTATTTAAATGCATGAAAACGCGAAAAAAAAAACACGAAAACAAAATTCACAATCAGGAGAAAAATAGAAGTGTTGTAGGGAAGAAAGGATGTGGGTAGCAGCAAGCATGGCGAGGTTGGTGGCGATCATAGCGGGAATGCTTGTGGTGGCTATTTTCCTCTCACCATCAGCTGAGGCTAATAAATACATCGGCTATCCAGCTGTGGGTTATGGCGATCGGATCCCTCGCTATACACCCCCGGGCCAAGCAAACCCCTATCATAGGCCGTGCCTGCCATCTGAGCATTGCCGCAGCCTTGATGGCAACAGAAGGATGTTGTTGACGTCTCTCAAACGCCTCCCAAATGTTTCTCTGCATGGCCTGCAGGACGCCGTAACTCAGGGACGGAACTAGGTCTCAAATGGCGATATTCGTGTTGTATTATTATTTTATCGTGACATTATCTAGTACTAGTGTATAGCCCGTCGAAACTCGACGGGTAATCACTTTATATTATAATTTATAAGTAAAATCTTAAAAATAATTTAATACTTTGTTAGGGTTCAGCCACTTACAATCGTACCGCAGCGGAACACACCAATAAACAGAAATAATGAGGATGAAATTCAGCCACCGAACTCATTTATAATTTATGTACTTATACTCGTCTTAAACCCGATTGAAAGATAATTTTACTACTTATTCCAGCTCAGAACTCATATAGTAACACATGAAACAACGAATGTATTCTACAAATATTCAGACCTGTTTAAAATCTTTAGGCAAAATAGCTCTACTAGGGACTGAAGTTTGCCATTTTTATCACTTAAGGGACTAAAGTTTTAAGTGTTTCAATCAAGGGACTAAAGTTTAATCCGTTTCACCCGTTAGGGACTCCATTAGTTTGGTCCCGTTAAGTTTTAACGGATTGATGATATGGCCGTTAAGTGCCACATGTCAGCATTTTATTGGTCGGTAATAATAAAATAATAATGAAAATTTTCATATTTTTGTAATAATAATAAAATAATAACAAAAATACAAAAGTCTAAAAAAATATAAAAAATAGAAAAGCTGTATTTTTTAGAAAAATTGAAACTTTATTTTTTTAAATTTGGAATATTAATATTAAAAATCTAATGCTTTTATTTAAAGTTAAAAATAAAAATTAAAAATATAATAAAAATTTCAGTGTAATAATAATAATAAAAATATAAAAGTCTATACAAACATAAAAAATAAAAAAATCAGGATTTTTTTTAAAATGAAACTTTATTTTTTCTCAAATTGTTTAAAAAAATCTGCAATATTAGTACTTAAAATCGGATATTTTTATTTAAAATTTGAAAATAAAAAATAAAAAATTAAAAAATTTGGATTTAATTTATAAACTTTTTTTTTAAAATTGAAATATTATTTTTCATAAATAAATATTATTTTACAAAAAATCTAAAAATATAAAAAAACAAACTAAAGGTTAATTATAAATCGAATCCAAATATTTTTAATTTTTAATTTTTATTTTTAACTTTGAATAAAAGCATTAGATTTTTAATATTAATATTCCAATTTTTTAAAAAAAAATAAAGTTTCAATTTTTCTAAAAAATATAGATTTTTTAATTTTTTATATTTTTTTAGACTTTTATATTTTTTGTTATTATTTTTTATTATTATAAAAATCTGAATTTTTTTATTATTTTATTATTACCGACCAATAAAATGCTGACACGTGGCACTTAACGGCCATGTCATCAATCCGTTAAAACTTAACGGGACCAAACTAACGGAGTCCCTAACGGGTGAAACGGATTAAACTTTAGTCCCTTGTTTGAAACACTTAAAACTTTAGTCCCTTAAGTGATAAAAATGGCAAACTTCAGTCCCTAGTAGAGCTATTTTGCCAAATCTTTATACTCATATTCAACAAACTCGATTAAAAGATAACTTTATTATTCATTTATATCCCATACCCCTATGTAATATATGCTAATTATTCAGCGTATTTAAATTTATATAATTTAAACAACTAAACATAAGTTGCTATAGTAATTAATAGGTTAATCCATATCAATGAAAACTCAAATATTGTAAAATAAAGGTTAAGAATAAATATTATGAGTGACGAAAAATTAAAAGTTAAATTCCTAGTATAATTTTAGAATTATATGATCTTCAAAAATCCTTTACAATTTATATACCTATACTTTGATGTGGGATTCAAGATTTTAGATAAATAAGAACAAAAATATAAAAAACTTCATGTTGGAGAGAGAGTTAATGCGGTACTCCGAACCCATATTGCTATTAGATAGATAATCGAGCTTGTTAAAAAAATAAAAATATAAAAAAAATATTTATGCAAATATAAAATTAAATTTTAGAAAATAAATACGTACATATTTGGCCAATGAGGTTTAATTAATAATTTGCCAAATATAATTTTCTAAAAAAATAAAATAATTCATTTGGCCAACTCAATAGATGATGAAAATAAAGTGGTGATGTAAAATAATTGTGGATAAAATACATACTTATTTTAAATATTTATTCAGCTATTGAATGAGTGGAGTGTCATTGAAAACCAAGATGGATGGAAGATTTAACTAAATATGAATCTAGAAAATATATAAAATACCACGTATGAGAGAGTTAACGTGGTACTCCGGATACGTAACAGTATATATATATATATATATATATAATAAAATTATATTTCAAATCAAATTTATTAATGCAAAAAGCTCGCCAATTATACTAATTAATTAGGTTCAGCCATTTGGAGTTCCTCACCGCAGTAGAACACCACGAAAATAAAAAAGATGAGGCAAGAATTCAGCCACTCGAACCCGTTTATAATTTATATAACCGTACCCGTCCAAAATATGACTTAAATGTGAACTTACTACACGTTTTCATCCTCAACCCATATAGTGATACCTGAAACAATACAGCTAGGGTTTTGCCATCTGAAACCCATTTATATATTATATAGCTATACCCATTCCAAAAAATTAATTTTAGTACATGATCTCCTCGCAAATCTGTATAATTATATGCACTAATTGTCTAAATATATTAAAATATACAAAATCTAAATAATTAAATTTATGTTGCTATAATAATTTGCCAAATATAATTTTCTAAAAAAATAAAATAATTCATTTGGCCAACTCAATAGATGATGAAAATAAAGTGGTGATGTAAAATAATTGTGGATAAAATACATACTTATTTTAAATATTTATTCAGTTATTCAATGAGTGGAGTGTCATTGAAAACCAAGATGGATGGAAGATTTAGCTAAATATGAATCTAGAAAATAAATAATACCCCGCATGAGAGAGTTAACGTGGTATTCCGGATACGTAACAATATTATATATATATATATATAATAAAATTATATTTCAAATCAAATTTGTTAATGCAAAAAGCTCGCCAATTATACTAATTAATTATGTTCAGTCATTTGGAGTTCCACACCGCAGTAGAACACCACGAAAACCAAAAAGATGAGGCAAGAATTCAGCCACTCGAACCCGTTTATAATTTATATAACCGTACCCGTCCAAAATATAACTTAAAGGTGGACTTACTACACGTTTTCATCCTCAACCCATATAGTGATACCCGAAACAATACAGCTACGGTTTAGCCATCTGAAACCCATTTATATATTATATAGCTATACTCATTCCAAAAATTTAATTTTATTACATGCTCCCCTCACAAATCTGTATAATTATATGCACTAATTGTCCAAATCTGTTAAAATATACAAAATCTAAATAATTAAATTTATGTTGCTATAATAATTGGTTGTTACGTATTGCTTTAAAAAAATTCAAATTTGCTGAAATTGCTATATATTGATAAAAAATTAAATTAAACATCAATAAATTAGTCAAATTAATTTTTTAATTCAAAATATTTATATGGCCAACTTAATGATTTGTCAAATTATATTTTTAATAAAAATAATACTACTTGTTTGGTCAACTCGATAATTGGTCAAATTAATTGGTGATAAGAAATATGATGGTAAAATACATATTGAATATATGAATGAATTTCCCAAATCTATTAAAACTTATAAAATCTACATAATCAAATATAAGTTGTTACCATAATTAGTTGTTATGTCTGACTTTAACAAAATTAAAATTCGCTTAAATTGTTAGACATTGATAAATTGGACAAATTAAATACAAAAATAATAAAAATTTTAGAAAAAATATGATTATTTATTTGGTCAACTCAATAATTGCCCAAATTTCATTTCCAATAAAATAACAATATTTATTTAGCCAACCCAATAATTTTAAATTAATTGCATATAAAAAATGTGATGATAAAATACAAAATATAAGTAAAACTACTTATTTCATCAATATAAAAATTGACTCAATTAATATTATAAAAATTTGTTATGCTCAGGCAGAAAAAATATTGATCAAATTAAGTTTTTCAATAAAAATAAAACTATTAACTGGTGGTGCAAAATAATTGTGAGGTGCAAAAATGCATATTGTTTGTGAGTATTTATTTAGGTTATCCAATAGATGGAGTCTCATTTAAATATATATATAAATATTATTAATACAAACTTAATAATTCACCAAATTAAATTTTCAATGGAAATAAAACTGTTCATTTAGCTTAATAATCGGGCAAATTAATTCGCCAAAGTAATTATGGAGTACAAAAAATATTAATTTTAAATATTTATTTAGTTCTCCAATCGGCAGAGCCTCATTTAAAATCGGCGTGGTATTCAAAATTTTAGATAAAACATATATTTAATAATTGGTCAAATTAGATTCTCAAATAAAAAATAAAGTAATTTATTTAATAACTGATATTATTAATATTGGCCAAACTAAAATTTTCAATTAAGATAAAACTACTAAATAAAACAGATGTGATATTCAAATTTTAAACAAATAAATTAATATAATTAATAATTGATCAAATTAAATTTTCACTGAAAAATTTAACTATTTATTTCTCCAACTTAATAACTGGACAAATTAAACACAATAAAAATAAAATTCTTAAACTTATATGTGAAATATAAATATGGAACTGAAAAATACACATTGAATTTTAAGTATTTATTTTAAGTTCTTAATTGATGAAGTTCTATTTTAAATCGATGTGGAATTCAAGACAATAAATTCTATTTAATTAGAAATTAGATTCTCAAATAAAAAATAAAGTAATTTATTTATTAACTGATATTATTAATATTGGCCAAACTAAAATTTTCATATAAGATAAACTACTAAATAAAACAAATGTGATATTCAAATTTTAGACAAATAAATTAACATAAATTTAATAATTGATCAAATTAAATTTTTACTAAAAAGTTTAACTATTTATTTCTCCAACTTAATAATTGGACAATTAAAGACAATAAAAATAAAATTCTTAAGCTTATATGTGAAATATAAATATGAAATTGAAAAATATACATTGAATTTTAAGTATTTATTTTAAGTTCTTAATTGATGAAGGCGGAACGCGATGAGTTCGACACGAATCGCCGTTCCCCTTCCGGAAACATATTATAATAGGAATTCTGAGTGTCGGGTAACTCAATGGGCGCGAGAAGAGCATCGCCGGCATGTGTGGTGGGTCACGTAGCTCCTCCCGGTTCGAAAGTTATGGCTGTTTGAAGTTCGGGTCGAATAAACCATAAGAGAATAGAATGTGGTTCGGCTTATTGGTGCGATCATACCAACACTAATGCACCGGATCCCATCAAAACTCTGAAGTTAAGCGCGCTTGGGCGAGAGTAGTACTACGATTGGTGACCCCCTGGGAAGTCCTCGTGTTGCACCCCTTTTTTTGCCATCGAACTCTGCTCGATTCTTTTTTTACGCTCGATTTTTCTTTTTCTTAGGAATTCTCCACAGTGATTCTTCCTCCTACGGTCTAAAGAAGCCTTAGATATGAAGCTTATTGAAAATAATATACAATCACGAGAGTAATAAAGTAAATGACAAACGCTATTCGTACGGGGAAGAATATACGATTTTACTAATTAAAAATTATCAAATTCTGCATCTCAATACATTCGAGAATGTATTTATAAGCCTAAGAAACACATCTAAATCGAAAATGACACAAGATATCAAAAGAAAAACGAAATATTAAATAAATAAAGTGATATAAAGGCCGAAAGTGCATGAAAATGGGGGAATTTAGGCCCGGGACCAGTTATGTCATGGCAGAACGCGATGAGTTCGACACGAATCGCCGTTCCACTTCCGGAAACATATTATAATAGGAATTCTGAGTGTCGGATAACTCAATGGGCGCGAGAAGAGCCTCACCGGCATGTGTGGTGGGTCACGTAGCTCCTCCCGGTTCGAAAGTTATGGCTGTTTGAAGTTCGGGTCGAATAAACCATAAGAGAATAGAATGTGGTTCGGCTTATAGGTGCGATCATACCAACACTAATGCACCGGATCCCATCAAAACTCTGAAGTTAAGCGCACTTGGGCGAGAGTAGTACTACGATGGGTGACCCCCTAGGAAGTCCTCGTGTTGCACCCTTTTTTTTGCCATCGAACTCTGCTCGATTCTTTTTTTACGCTCGATTTTTCTTTTTCTTAGGAATTCTCCACAGTGATCCTTCCTCCTACGGTCTAAAGAAGACTTGGATATGAAGCTTATTGAAAATGATATACAGTCACGGGAGTAATAAAGTAAATGACAAACGCTATTCGTACGGGGAAGAATATACGATTTTACTAATTAAAAATTATCAAATTCTGCCTCTCAATACATTCGAGAATGTATTTATAAGCCTAAGAAACACATCTAAATCGAAAATGACACAAGATATCAAAAGAAAAACGAAATATTAAATAAATAAAGTGATATGAGGCCTAAAGTACGTGAAAATGGGAGAATTTAGGCCCGGGACCAGTTATGTCATGGCGTAACGGGATGAGTTCGACACGAATCGCCATTTCGCATCCGGAAACATATTAAAATAGGAATTCTGAGTGTCGGGTCACACGATGGGCGCGAGAAAAGCTTCGCCGGCATGTCTGGTGGGTCCCATAGCTCCTACCGGTTCGAAAGTTATGGTCGTTTGAAGTTCGGGTCTAATCAACCATAAGAGAATAGAATGTGGTTCAACTTATGGGTTCGATCATACGAGCACTAATGCACTGGATCCCCTCAGAACTCCGAAGTTAAGCGTGCTTGGGCGAGAGTAGTACTAGCATGGGTGACCCCCTGGGAAGTCCTCGTCTTGCACCCCCTATTTTTTGCCGTCGAACGCTGCTCGATTCTTTTTTTACGCTCGATTTTTTTTCTTAGGAATTCTCCATGGTGATCCTTCCACTTACGGTCTAAAGAAGCCTTGGATATGAAGCTTATTGAAAATGATATACTGTCACGGGAGTAATAAAGTGAATGACAAACGCTCTTCGTACGGGGAAGAAATGCAATTTTACTAATTAGAAATTATCAAATTCTGCCTCTCAATACATTGGAGAATATATTTTTAAGCCTAAGAAACACATCTAAATTGAAAATTCTACAAGATATCAAAAGAAAAATGAAATATTAAATAAATAAAGTGATATAAAGGCCGAAAGTGCATGAAAACGGGGGAATTTCGGCCCGGGACCAGTTATATCATGGAGGAGCGCAATGAGTTCGACACAAATCGCCGTTCCGCTTCCGGAAACATATTATAATAGGAATTATGAGCGTCGGGTCACACGATAGGCGCGAGAAGAGCTTCGCCGGCATGTATGGTGGGTCCCGTAGCTCCTCCCTGTTCGAAAGTTATGGCTGTTTGAAGTTCGGGTCGAATCTACCATAAGAGAATAGAATGTGGTTCGACTTATGGGTGCGATCATACCATCACTACTACACTGGATCCCATTAGAACTTCGAAGTGAAGCGTGCTTGGGCAAGAGTAGTACTAGAATGGGTGACCCCCTGGGAAGTCCTCGTATTGCACCCCCTTTTTTTTGCCGTCGAACGCTGCTCGATTCTTTTTTTACGCTCGATTTTTATTTTTCTTAGGAATCCTCCACGGTGATCCTTCGACCTACGGTCTAAAGAAGCCTTGGATATGAAGCTTATTGAAAAGGATATTCTGTTAAGGGAATAATAAAGTAAATGACAAACGCTCTTCTTACGGGGAAGAAATGCGATTTTACTAATTAGAAATTATCAAATTCTGCCTCTCAATACATTCGAGAATGTATTTATAAGCCTAAGAAACACATCTAAATCAAAAATGACACAAGATATCAAAAGAATAACGAAATATTAAATAAATAAAGTGATATAAAGGCCGAAAGTGCGTCAAAACGGAGGAAGTAAGGCTCGGGACCAGTTATGTCATGGCGGAACGCTATGAGTTCGACACGAATCGCCGTTTCGCTTCCGGAAACATATTATAATAGGAATTCTGAGTGTCGGGTCACACGATGGGCGCGAGAAAAGCTTCACCGGCATGTTTGGTGGGTCTCGTAGCTCCTCCCGATTCGAAAGTTATGGCTGTTTGAAGTTCGGGTCGAATCTGCCATAAGAGAATAGAATGTGGTTCAACTTATGGGTTCGATCATACCAGCACTAATTCCCCGGATCCCATCTGAACTCCGAAGCTAAGCATGCTTGGGCGAGAGTAGTACTAGCATGGGTGACCCCCTGGGAAGTCCTCGTGTTGCACCCCCTTTTTTTGCCATCGAATGCTGCTCGATTCTTTTTTTACGCTCGGTTTTTCTTTTTCTTAGGAATTCTCCACAGCGATCCTTCCACCTACGGTCTAAAGAAGCCTTGGATATGAAGCTTATTGAAAATGATATACTGTCGCGGGAGTAATAAAGTAAATGACAAACGTTCTTCGTACAGGGAAGAAATGCGATTTTACTAATTAGAAATTATCAAATTCTGCCTCTCGATACATTCGATAATGTATTTATAAGCCTAAGAAACACATCTAAATCGAAAATGACACAAGATATCAAAACAAAAACAAAATCTTAAATAAATAAAGTGATATAAAGGCCGAAAGTGCGTGAAAACGGGGGAATTTAGGCCCGGGACCAGTTATGTCATGACGGAACGCGATGAGTTCGACACGAATCGCCGTTCCGCTTCCGGAAACATATTATAATAGGAATTCTGAGCATCGGGTCACACGATGGGCGCGAGAAGAGCTTCGCCGGCATGGGTGGTGGGTCCCGTAGCTCCTCCCGGTTTGAAAGTTATGGCTGTTTGAAGTTCGGGTCGAATAAACCATAAGAGAATAGAATGGTTCGGCTTATAGGTGTGATCATACCAACACTAATGCACCGGATCCCATCAAAACTCTGAAGTTAAGCGCGCTTGGGCGAGAGTAGTACTACGATAGGTGACCCCCTGGGAAGTCCTCGTGTTGCACCCCTTTTTTTGCCATCGAACTCTACTTGATTCTTTTTTTACGCTCGATTTTTCTTTTTCTTAGGAATTCTCCACAGTGATCCTTCCTCCTACGGTCTAAAGAAGCCTTGGATATGAAGCTTATTGAAAATGATATACAGTCACGGGAGTAATAAAGTAAATGACAAACGCTATTCGTACGGGGAAGAATATACGATTTTACTAATTAAAAATTATCAGATTCTGCCTCTCAATACATTCGAGAATGTATTTATAAGCCTACGAAACATATCTAAATCGAAAATGACACAAGATATCAAAAGAAAAACGAAATATTAAATAAATAAAGTGATATGTAGGCCTAAAGTACGTGAAAATGGGAGAATTTAGGCCCGGGACCAGTTATGTCATGGCGTAACGGGATGAGTTCGACACAAATCGCCATTTCGCTTCCGGAAACATATTATAATAGGAATTCTGAGTGTCGGGTCACACGATGGGCGTGAGAAAAGCTTCGCCGGCATGTGTGGTGGGTCCCATAGCTCCTACCGGCTCGAAAGTTATGGTCGTTTGAAGTTCGGGTCAAATCTACCATAAGAGAATAGAATGTGGTTCAACTTATGTGTTCGATCATACGAGCACTAATGCACTGGATCCCCTCAGAACTCCGAAGTCAAGCATGCTTGGGCGAGAGTAGTATGAGGATGGGTGACCCCCTGGGAAGTCCTCGTCTTGCACCCTCTTTTTTTGCCGTCCAACGATGCTCGATTCTTTTTTTACGCTCGATTTTTCATTTTTTTAGGAATTCTCAACGGTGATCTTTCCACCTACGGTCTAAAGAAGGCTTGGATATGAAGCTTATTGAAAATGATATACTATCACGGGAGTAATAAAGTAAATGACAAACACTCTTCGTACGGGGAAGAAATGCGATTTTACTAATTGAAAATTATCAAATTCTGCCTCACAATACATTGGAGAATATATTTTTAAGCCTAAGAAACACATCTCAATCTAAAACGACACAAGATATCAAAAGAAAAACGAAATATTAAATAAATAAAGTGATATAAAGGCCGAAAGTGCGTGAAAAAGGGGGAATTTAGGCCCGAGACCAGTTATGTCATGGCGAAACGCGATGAGTTCGACAGGAATCGCCGTTCCGCTTTCGGAAACATATTATAATAGGAATTCTAAGCGTCGAGTCACACGATGGGCGCGAGAAGAGCTTCTCCGGCATGTGTGGCGGGTCCCATAGCTCCTCCCGGTTCAAAAATTATGGCTGTTTGAAGTTCGGATCGAATAGAATGTGGTTCGACTTATGGGTGCGATCATACTAGCACTAATGCACCGGATCCCATCAGAACTCCGAAGTCAAACGTGCCTGGGCGAGAGTAGTATTAGGATGGGTGACCCCGAGGGAAGTCCTCGTGTTGCACCCCATTTTTTGCCGTCCAACGCTGCTCGATTCTTTTTTTATGCTTGATTTTTCGTTTTCTTAGGAATTCTCCACGGTGATCCTTCCACCTACGGTCTAAAGAAGGCTTGGATATGAAGCTGATTGAAAATGATATACAGTTACGGGAGTAATAAAGTAAATAACAAACGCTCTACGTACGGGGAAGAAATGCGATTTTACTAATTGAAAATTATCAAATTTTGCCTCACAATACATTAGAGAATATATTTTTAAGCCTAAGAAACACATCTCAATCGAAAACGACACAAGATATCAAAAGAAAAACGAAATATTAAATAAATACAGTGATATAAAGGCCGAAAGTGCGTGAAAAAAGGGGAATTTAGGCCCGGGACCAGTTATGTCATAGCAAAACGCGATGAGTTCGACACGAATTTAGGCCTGGGAAGTCCTCGTGTTGCACCCCATTTTTGTTGCCGTCGAACGCTGCTCGATTCTTTTTTTACGCTCGATTTTTTTTTCTTAGGAATTCTCCATGGTGATCCTTCCACCTACGGTCTAAAAAGCCTTGGATATGAAGCTTATTGAAAATGATATACTGTCACGGGAGTAATAAAGTAAATGACAAACGCTCTTCATACGGGGAAGAAATGCGATTTTACTAATTAGAAATTATCAAATTCTGCCTCTCAATATATTGGAGAATGTATTTTTAAGCCTAATAAACACATCTAAATCGAAAATTCTACAAGATATCAAAAGAAAAATGAAATATTAAATAAATAAAGTGATATAAAGGCCAAAAGTGCGTGAAAACGGGGGAATTTCGGCCCGGAACCAGTTATATCATGGCGGAGCGCAATGAGTTCGACACAAATCGCCGTTCCGCTTCCGGAAACATATTATAATAGGAATTCTGAACGTCGGGTCACACGATGGGCGCGAGAAGAGCTTCGCCGGCATGTATGGTGGGTCCCGTAGCTCCTCCCGGTTCGAAAGTTATGGATGTTTGAAGTTCGGGTCGAATCTACCATAAGAGAATATAATGTGGTTTAACTTATGGGTGCGATCATACCAGCATTGATGCACCGGATCCCATTAGAACTCCAAAGTTAAGCGTGCTTAGGCGAGAGTAGTACTAGAATGGGTGACCCCCTGGGAAGTCCTCGTGTTGCACCTTTTTTTTTGCCATCGAATGCTGCTCGATTCTTTTTTTACGCTCGGTTTTTCTTTTTCTTAGGAATTCCCCATGGTTATCCTTCCACCTACGGTCTAAAGAAGCCTTTGATATGAATTTTATTGAAAATGATATACTATCGCGGGAGTAATAAAGTAAATGACAAACGCTCTTCGTACAGGGAAGAAATGCGATTTTACTAATTAGAATTATCAAATTCTGCCTCTCAATACATTCGATAATGTATTTATAAGCCTAAGAAACACATCTAAATCGAAAATGACATAAGATATCAAAAGAAAAACGAAATATTAAATAAATAAAGTGATATAAAGGCCGAAAGTGCGTGAAAACGGGGGAATTTAGGCCCGGGACCAGTTATGTCATGGCGGAACGCGATGAGTTCGACACGAATCGCCGTTCCGCTTTCGGAAACATATTATAATAGGAATTCCGAGAATCGGGTCACACGATGGGCGCGAGAAGAGCTTCGCCGTCATGTGTGGTGGGTCCCGTAGCTCCCCCAGTTCGAAAGTTATGGTTGTGTGAAGTTCGCATCGAATCTACCATAAGAGAATAGAATGTGGTTCGACTTATTGGTGCGATCATACCATCACTACTGCACCGGATCCCATCAGAACTTCGAAGTGAAGCGTGCTTGGGCGAGAGTCGTACTAAAATGGGTGACCCCCTGGGAAGTCCTCGTGTTGCACCCCCTTTTTCTGCCGTCGAACGCTGCTCGATTCTTTTTTTACGCTCGATTTTTATTTTTCTTAGGAATTCTCCACGGTGATCCTTCCGCCTACGGTCTAAAGAAGCCTTGGATATGAAGCTTATTGAAAATGATATACTGTTAAGGGAATAATAAAGTAAATGGCAAACGCTCTTCGTACGGGGAAGAAATGCGATTATACTAATTAGAAATTATTAAATTCTGCCTCTCAATACATTCGAGAATGTATTTATAAGCCTAAGAAACACATCTAAATCGAAAATGACACAAGATATCAAAAGAAAAACGAAATATTAAATAAATAAAGTGATATAAAGGCCGAAAGTGCATCAAAACGAGGGGAAGTAAGGCCCGGGACCAGTTATGTCATGGCGGAACGCTATGAGTTCGACACGAATCACCGTTCCGCTTCCGGAAACGTATTATAATAGGAATTCTGAGCGCCAGGTCACACGATGGGCGCGAGAAGAGCTTCGCCGGCGTGTATGGTAGGTCCCGTAGCTCCTCCCAGTTCGAAAGTTATGGCTGTTTGAAGTTCGGGTCGAATCTACCATAAGAGAATAGAATGTGGTTCGACTTATGGGTGCGATCATACCAGCATTGATGCACCGGATCCCATTATAACTCCAAAGTTAAGCGTGCTTTAGGCGAGAGTAGTATTAGGATGGGTGAACCCCTGGGAAATCCTTGTGTTGCACCCTTTTTTTTGCCATCGAATGCTGCTCGATTTTTTTTTACGCTCGGTTTTTCTTTTTCTTAGGAATTCCCCACGGTGATCCTTCCACCTACGGTCTAAAGATGCCTTTGATATGAATTTTATTGAAAATGATATACTGTCGCGGGAGTAATAAAGTAAATGACAAACGTTCTTCGTACAGGGAAGAAATGCGGTTTTACTAATTAGAAATTATCAAATTCTGCCTCTCAATACATTCGATAATGTATTTATAAGCCTAATAAACACATCTAAATCGAAAATGACGCAAGATATCAAAAGAAAAACAAAATATTAAATAAATAAAGTGATATAAAGGCCGAAAGTGCGTCAAAACGGGGGAAGTAAGGCCCGGGACCAATTATGTCATGGAGGAACGCTATGAGTTCGACACGAATCACCGTTCCGCTTCCGGAAACATATTATAATATGAATTCTGAGCGTCGGGTCACACGATGAGCGCGAGAAGAGCTTCGCCGGCATATGTGGTGGGTCCTGTAGATCCTCTCGATTCGAAAGTTATGGCTGTTTGAAGTTCGGGTCGAATCTACCATAAGAGAATAGAATGTGGTTCAACTTATGGGTTCGATCATACCAGCACTAATTCCCCGGATCCCATCAGAACTCCGAAGCTAAGCGTGCTTGGGTGAGAGTAGTACTAGCATGGGTGACCCCCTGGGAAGTCCTCGTGTTGCGCCCCCTTTTTTTGCCAACGAATGCTGCTCGATTCTTTTTTTACGCTCGGTTTTTCTTTTTCTTAGGAATTCCCCACGGTGATCCTTCCACCTACGGTCTAAAGAAGCCTTGGATATGAAGCTTATTGAAAGTGATATACTATCGCGGGAGTAATAAAGTAAATGACAAACGCTCTTCGTACAGGGAAGAAATGCGATTTTACTAATTAGAAATTATCAAATTCTGCCTCTCAATACATTCGATAATGTATTTATAAGCCTAATAAACACATCTAAATCGAAAATGACACAAGATATCAAAAGAAAAACGAAATATAAAATAAATAAAGTGATATAAAGGCCGAAAGTGCGTGAAAACGGGGGAATTTAGGCCCGGGACTAGTTATGTCATGGCGGAACCCGATGAGTTCGACAAGAATCGCCGTTCCGCTTCCGGAAACATATTATAATAGGAATTATGAGTGTTAGGTAACACGATGGGCGTGAGAAGAGTCTTGCCGGAATGTGTGGTGGGTCCCGTAGCTCCTCCCGGTTCGAAAGTTATGGCTATTTGAAGTTCGGGTCGAATCTACCATAAGAGAATATAATGTGGTTCGACTTATGGGTGCGATCATACCAACACTAATGCACCGGATGCCATCAGAACTCCGAAGTTAAGCATGGTTTGGCGAGAGTAGTACTAGGATGGGTGACCCCTTGGGAAGTCCTCGTGTTGCACCCTTTTTTCTGCCATCGAACGCTGCTCGATTCTTTTTTACGCTCGATTTTTCTTTTTCCTAGGAATTCTCCATAGTGGTCCTTCCACCTACGGTCTAAAGAAGCCTTGGATATGAAGCTTATTGAAAATTATATACAATCACGGGAGTAATGAAGTAAATGACAAACGCTCTTCGTACGCGGAAGAAATGCAATTTTACTAATTAGAAATTATCAAATTCTGCCTCTCAATACATTCGAGAATGTATTTATAAGCCTAAGAAACACATCTAAATCGAAAATGACACAAGATATCAAAAGAAATACGAAATATTAAATAAATAAAGTGATATATAGGCCGAAAGTGCGTGAAAACGGGGAAATTTAGGCCCGGGACCAGTTATGTCATGGCGGAACGCGAAGAGTTCGACACGAATCGCCGTTCCGCTTCCAGAAACATATTATAATAGGAATTCTGAGCATCGGGTCACACGATGGGCGTGAGAAGAGCTTCGCCGGCATGTGTGGTGGGTCCCGTAGCTCCTCCCAGTTCGAAAGTTATGGTTGTTTGAAGTTCGGATCGAATCTACCATAAGAGAATAGAATGTGGTTCGACTTATTGGTGCGATCATACCATCACTAATGCACTGAATCCCATCAGAACTTCGAAGTGAAGCGTGCTTGGGCGAGAGTAGTACTAGAATGCGTGACCCCTTCGGAAGTCCTCATGTTGCACCCCCTTTTTTTGCCGTCGAACGCTGCTCGATTCTTTTTTTACGCTCGATTTTTATTTTTCTTAGGAATTCTCCACGGTGATCCTTCCACCTACGGTCTAAAGAAGCCTTGGATATGAAGCTTATTGAAAATGATATACTGTTAAGGGAATAATAAAGTAAATGACAAACGCTCTTCGTACGGGGAAGAAATGCTATTTTACTAATTAGAAATTATCAAATTCTGCCTCTCAATACATTCGAGAATGTATTTATAAGCCTAAGAAACACATCTAAATCGAAAATGACACAAGATATCAAAAGAAAAATGAAATATTAAATAAATAAAGTGATATAAAGGCCGAAAGTGCGTCAAAATGGGGGAATTTAGGCCCGGGACCAGTTATGTCATGGCGGAACGCTATGAGTTTGAAACGAATCGCCGTTCTACTTCCGGAAACATATTATAATAGGAATTCTGAGCGTCGGGTCACACGATGGGCGCGAGAAGAGCTTCGCCGGCATGTGTGGTGGGTCCCGTAGCTCCTCCCGATTTGAAAGTTATGGCTGTTTGAAGTTCGGGTCGAATCTACCATAAGAGAATACAATGTGGTTCAACTTATAGGTTCGATCATACCAGCACTAATTCCCCGGATCCCATCAGAACTCCGAAGATAAGCGTGCTTGGGCGAGAGTAGTACTAGCATGGGTGACCCCCTGGGAAGTCCTCGTGTTGCACCCCCTTTTTTTGCCGTCGAATGCTGCTCGATTCTTTTTTTACACTCAATTTTTCTTTTTCTTAGGAATTCTCCACGGTGATCCTTGTACCTACAGTCTAAAGAAGCCTTGGATATGAAGCTTATTGAAAATGATATACTGTCACGGGAGTAATAAAGTAAATGACAAACGCTCTTCGTACGGGGAAGAAATGTGATTTTACTAATTAGAAATTATCAAATTCTGCCTCTCAATACATTCGAGAATGTATTTATAAGCCTAAAAAAACACATCTAAATCGAAAATGGCACAAGATATCAAAAGAAAAACGAAATTTTAAATAAATAAAGTGATATAAAGGCCGAAAGTGCATGAAAACGAGGGAATTTAGGCCCGAGACCAATTATGTCATGGCGGAATGCGATGAGTTCGACACGAATCGCCGTTCCGCTTCCGAAAACATATTATAATAGGAATTCTGAGTGTCGGGTAACTGAATGGGCGCGAGAAGAGCCTCGCCGGCATGTGTGGTGGGTCACGTAGCTCCTCCCGGTTCGAAAGTTATGGCTGTTTGAAGTTAGGGTCGAATAAACCATAAGAGAATAGAATGTGGTTCGGCTTATAGGTGCGATCATACCAACGCTAATGCACCGGATCCCATCAAAACTCTGAAGTTAAGCGCGCTTGGGTGAGAGTAGTACTACGATGGGTGACCCCCTGGGAAGTCCTTGTGTTGCACTCGTTTTTTTGCCATCGAACTCTCCTCGATTCTATTTTTACGCTCGTTTTTTTTTTCTTAGGAATTCCCCACGGTGATCCTTCCACCTACGGTCTAAAGAAGCCTTGGATATGAAGCTTATTGAAAATGATATACTGTCGCGGGAGTAATAAAGTAAATGACAAACGCTCTTCGTACAGGGAAGAAATGTGATTTTACTAATTAGAAATTATCAAATTCTGCCTCTCAATACATTCGATAATGTAATTATACGCCTAAGAAACACATCTAAATCGAAAATGACACAAGATATCAAAAGAAAAACAAAATATTAAATAAATAAAGTAATATAAAAGCCGAAAGTGCATCAAAACGGGGGAATTTAGGCCCGGGACCAGTTATGTCATAGCGAAACGCTATGAGTTCGACAGGAATCGCCGTTCTGCTTCCGGAAACATAATATAATCGCAATTCTGAGCGTCGGGTCACACGATGGGCGCGAGAAGAGCTTCGCCGGCATGTGTGGTGGGTCCCGTAGCTCCTCCCGATTTGAAAGTTATGGCTGTTTGAAGTTCGGGTCGAATCTACCATAAGAGAATAGAATGTGGTTCAACTTATGGGTTCGATCATACCATCACTAATTCCCCAGATCCCATCAGAACTCCGAAGATAAGCGTGCTTGGACGAGAGTAGTACTAGCATGGGTGACCCCCTGGGAAGTCCTCGTGTTGCACCCCCTTTTTTTGCCGTCGAATGTTGCTCGATTCTTTTTTTACACTCAATTTTTAATCTAATCTAGGTGATATATTAAAAACGAAACATTAAATAAATAAAGTGATATAAAGGCCGAAAGTGCGTCAAGACGGGGGAATTTAGGTCCGGGACCAGTTATGTCATGGCGGAACGCTATGAGTTCGACACGAATCGTCGTTCCGCTTCCGGAAACATATTATAATAGGAATTCTGAGCGTCGGGTCACACGATGGGCGCGAGAAGAGCTTCGCCGGCATGTGTGGTGGGTCCCGTAGCTCCTCCCGATTCGAAAGTTATGGCTGTTTGAAGTTCGGGTCGAATCTACCATAAGAGAATAGAATGTGGTTCGACTTATTGGTGCGATCATACCATCACTAATGCACCGGATCCCATCAGGACTTCGAAGTGAAGCGTGCTTGGGCGAGAGTAGTACTAGCATGGGTGACCCCCTGGGAAGTCCTCGTGTTGCACCCCTTTTTTTTGCCGTCGAATGCTGCTCGATTCTTTTTTTTCTTTTTCTTAGGAATTCTCCATTGTGATCCTTCTACCTATAGTCTAAAGAAGCCTTGGATATGAAGCTTATTGAAAATGATATACTGTCACGGGAGTAATAAAGTAAATGACAAACGCTCTTCGTACAGGGAAGAAATGCAATTTTACTAATTAGAAATTATCAAATTCTGCCTCTCAATACATTCGATAATGTATTTATAAGCCTAAGAAACACATCTAAATCGAAAATGACACAAGATATCAAAAGAAAAACGAAATATTAAATAAATAAAGTGATATAAAGGCCGAAAGTGCGTGAAAATGGGGGAATTTAGGCCCGAGACTAGTTATGTCATGGCGGAAAGCGATGAGTTCAACAAGAATCGCCGTTCCGCTTCCGGAAACATCTTATAATTGGAATTCTGAGTGTCGGATAACACGATGGGCGCGAGAAGAGGCTCGCCGGCATGTGTGGTGGCTCACGTAGCTCCTCCCGATTCGAAAGTTATGGGTGTTTGAAGTTCGGGTCGAATAAACCATAAGAGAATAGAATGTGGTTCGGCTTATAGGTGTGATCATACCAACACTAATGCACCAAATCCCATCAAAACTCTGAAGTTAAGCGCGCTTGGGTGAGAGTAGTACTACGATGGGTGACCCCCTGCGAAGTCCTCGTGTTGCACCCCTTTTTTTGCCATCGAACTCTGCTCGATTCTTTTTTTATGCTCGATTTTTCTTTTTCTTAGGAATTCTCCACAGTGATCCTTCCTCCTACGGTCTAAAGAAGCCTTGGATATGAAGCTTATTGAAAATGATATACAGTCACGGGAGTAATAAAGTAAATGACAAACGCTATTCGTATGGGCAAGAATATACGATTTTACTAATTAAAAATTATTAAATTCTGCCTCTGAATACATTCGAGAATGCATTTATAAGCCTAAGAAACACATCTAAATCGAAAATGACACAAGATATCAAAAGAAAAACGAAATATTAAACAAATAAAGTGAGATGAAGGCCTAAGGTACGTGAAAATGGGAGAATTTAGGTCCGGGACCAGTTATGTCATGGCGGAATGGGACGAGTTCGACACAAATCGCCATTTCGCTTCTGGAAATATATTATAATAGGAATTCTGAGTGTCGGGTCACACGATGGGCGCGAGAACAGCTTCGCCGGCATGTGTGGTGGCTCCCGTCGCTCCTACCGGTTCGAAAGTTATGGTCGTTTGAAGTTCGGGTCGAATCTACCATAAGAGAATAGAATCTGGTTCGACTAATGGGTGCGATGCACTGAATACCCTCAAAAATCCAAAGTTAAGCGTGCTTGGGCGAGAGTAGTACTAGGATGGGTGACCCCCTAGGAAGTCCTCGTGTTGCACCCCCTTTTTTTTGCCGTCGAATGCTGCTCGATTCTTTTTTTACGCTCGGTTTTTCTTTTTCTTAGGAATTCCCCACGGTGATCCTTCTACCTACAGTCTAAAGAATCCTTGGATATGAAGCTTATTGAAAATGATATACTGTCACGGGAGTAATAAAGTAAATGACAAACGCTCTTCGTACGGGAAGAAATGCGATTTTACTAATTAGAAATTATCAAATTCTGCCTCTCAATACATTGGAGAATGTATTTTTAAGCCTAAGAAACACATCTAAATCGAAAATTACACAAGATATCAAAAGAAAAACGAAATATTAAATAAATAAAGTGATATAAAGGCCGAAAGTGCGTGAAAACGGGGGAATTTAGGCCCGGGACCAGTTATGTCATGGCGGAACGCGATGAGTTCGACACGAATCGCCGTTCCGCTTCCGAAAACATATTATAATAGGAATTCTGAGTGTCGGGTAACTCAATGGGTGCGAGAAGAGCCTCGCCGGCATGTGTGGTGGGTCACGTAGCTCCTCCCGGTTCGAAAGTTATGGCTGTTTGAAGTTCGGGTCGAATAAACCATAAGAGAATAGAATGTGGTTCGGCTTATAGGTGCAATCATACCAACACTAATGCACCGGATCCCATCAAAACTCTGAAGTTAAGCATGCTTTGGCGAGAGTAGTACTAGGATTGGTGACCCCCTGGGAAGTCCTCGTGTTGCACCCCTTTTTTTGCCATCGAACTCTGCTCGATTCTTTTTTTACGCTCGGTTTTTTTTTCTTAGGAATTCCCCACGATGATCCTTCCACCTACGGTCTAAAGAAGCCTTGGATATGAAGCTTATTGAAAATGATATACTATCGCGGGAGTAATAAAGTAAATGACAAACGCTCTTCGTACAGGGAAGAAATGCGATTTTACTAATTAGAAATTATCAAATTCTGCCTCTCAATACATTCGATAATGTAATTATAAGCCTAAGAAACACATCTAAATCGAAAATGACACAAGATATCAAAAGAAAAACGAAATATTAAATAAATAAAGGGATATAAAGGCCGAAAGTGCGTGAAAACAGGGGAATTTAGGCCCGGGACCAGTTATGTCATGGCGGAACGCGATGAGTTCGACAAGAATCGCCGTTCCACTTCCGGAAACATATTATAATAGGAATTCTGAGTATCGGGTAACACGATGGGCGCGAGAAGAGTCTCGCCGGCATGTGTGGTGGGTCTCGTAGCTCCTCCCGGTTCGAAAGTTATGGCTGTTTGAAGTTCGGGTCGAATCTACCATAAGAGAATAGAATGTGGTTCGACTTATGGGTGCGATCATACCAACACTAATGTACCGGATCCCATCAGAACTCTGAAGTTAAGCATGCTTTGGCGAGAGTAGTACTAGGATGGGTGACCCCTTGGGAAGTCCTCGTGTTGCACCCTTTTTTCTGCCATCGAACGCTACTCGATTCTTTTTTACACTCGATTTTTCTTTATCTTAGGAATTCTCCATAGTGGTCCTTCCACCTAAGGTCTAAAGAAGCCTTAGATATGAAGCTTATTGAAAATGATATACAGTCACGGGAGTAATAAAGTAAATGACAAACGCTCTTCGTACGGGGAAGAAATGCGATTTTACTAATTAGAAATTATCAAATTCTGCCTCCCAATACATTCGAGAATATATTTATAAGCCTAAGAAACACATCTAAATCGAAAATGACACAAGATATCAAAAGAAAAACGAAATATTAAATAAATAAAGTGATATAAAGGCCGAAAGTGCGTGAAAACGGAGGAATTTAGGCCCAGGGCCAGTTATGTCATGGCGGAACGCGATGAGTTCAACATGAATCGCCGTTCCGCTTCCGGAAACATATTATAATAGGAATTCTGAGCATCGGGTCACACGATGGGCGTGAGAAGAGCTTCGCCGGCATGTGTGGTGGGTCCCGTAGCTCCTCCCAGTTCGAAAGTTATGGTTGTTTGAAGTTCGGATCGAATCTACCATAAGAGAATAGAATGTGGTTCGACTTTTGGGTGCGATCATACCAACACTAATGTACCGGATCCCATCAGAACTCTGAAGTTAAGCATGCTTTGGCGAGAGTAGTACTAGCATGGGTGACCCCCTGGGAAGTCCTCGTGTTGCACCCCTTTTTCTTGCCGTCGAATGCTGCTCGATTCTTTTTTTACACTCAATTTTTCTTTTTCTTAGGAATTCTCCACTGTGATCCTTCTACCTATAGTCTAAAGAATCCTTGGATATGAAGCTTATTGAAAATGATATACAGTCACGGGAGTAATAAAGTAAATGACAAACGCTCTTCGTACGGGGAAGAAATGCGATTTTACTAATTAGAAATTATCAAATTCTGCCTCCCAATACATTCGAGAATATATTTATAAGCCTAAGAAACACATCTAAATCGGAAATGACACAAGATATCAAAAGAAAAACGAAATATTAAATAAATAAAGTGATATAAAGGCCGAAAGTGCGTGAAAATGGGGGAATTTAGGCCCGAGGCCAGTTATGTCATGGCGGAACGCGATGAGTTCAACATGAATCGCCGTTCCGCTTCCGGAAACATATTATAATAGGAATTCTGAGCATCGGGTCACACGATGGGCGCGAGAAGAGCTTCGCCGGCATGTGTGGTGGGTCCCGTAGCTCCTCCCAGTTCGAAAGTTATGGTTGTTTGAAGTTCGGATCGAATCTACCATAAGAGAATAGAATGTGGTTCGACTTATTGGTGCGATCATACTATCACTAATGCACCGGATCCCATCAGGACTTCGAAGTGAAGCGTGCTTGGGCGAGAGTAGTACTAGAATGGGTGACCCCCTGGGAAGTCCTCATGTTGCACCCCCGTTTTTTGCTGTCGAACGCTGCTCGATTCTTTTATTACGCTCGATTTTTATTTTTCTAAGGAATTCTCCACGGTGATCCTTCCACCTACGGTCTAAAGAAGCCTTGGATTTGAAGCTTATTGAAAATGATATACTATTAAGGGAATAATAAAGTAAATGACAAACGCTCTTCGTATGGGGAAGAAATGCGATTTTACTAATTAGAAATTATCAAATTCTGTCTCTCAATACATGCGAGAATGTATTGATAAGCCTAAGAAACACATCTAAATCGAAAATGACACAATATGTCAAAAGAAAACGAAACATTAAATAAATAAAGTGATATAAAGGCTGAAAGTGCGTCAAGACGGGGGAATTTAGGTCCGGGACCAGTTATGTCATGGCGGAACGCTATGAGTTCGACACGAATCGTCGTTCCGCTTCCGGAAACATATTATAATAGGAATTCTGAGCGTCGGGTCACACAATGGGCGCGAGAAGAGCTTCGCCGGCATGTGTGGTGGGTCCCGTAGCTCCTCCCAATTCGAAAGTTATGGCTGTTTGAAGTTCGGGTCGAATCTACCATAAGAGAATAGAATGTGGTTCGACTTATTGGTGCGATCATACCATCACTAATGCACCGGATCCCATCAGGACTTCGAAGTGAAGCGTGCTTGGGCGAGAGTAGTACTAGCATGGGTGACCCCCTGGGAAGTCCTCGTGTTGCACCCCTTTTTTTTGCCGTCGAATGGTGCTCGATTCTTTTTTTACACTCAATTTTTCTTTTTCTTAGGAATTCTCCACTGTGATCCTTCTACCTATAGTCTAAAGAAGCCTTGGATATGAAGCTTATTGAAAATGATATACTGTCACGGGAGTAATAAAGTAAATGACAAACGCTCTTCGTACAGGGAAGAAATGCAATTTTACTAATTAGAAATTATCAAATTCTGCCTCTCAATACATTCGATAATGTATTTATAAGACTAAGAAACACATCTAAATCGAAAATGACACAAGATATCAAAAGAAAAACGAAATATTAAATAAATAAAGTGATATAAAGGCCGAAAGTGCGTGAAAATGGGGGAATTTAGGCCCGGGACTAGTTATGTCATGGCGGAACGCGATGAGTTCGACAAGAATCGCCGTTCCGCTTCCGGAAACATATTATAATTGGAATTCTGAGTGTCGGGTAACACGATGGGCGCGAGAAGAGCCTCGCCGGCATGTGTGGTGGCTCACGTACGTCCTCCCGATTCGAAAGTTATGGGTGTTTGAAGTTCGGGTCGAATAAACCATAAGAGAATAGAATGTGGTTCGGCTTATAGGTGTGATCATACCAACACTAATGCACCAAATCCCATCAAAACTCTGAAGTTAAGCGCGCTTGGGTGAGAGTAGTACTACGATGGGTGACCCCCTGCGAAGTCCTCGTGTTGCACCCCTTTTTTTGCCATCGAACTCTGCTCGATTCTTTTTTTATGCTCGATTTTTCTTTTTCTTAGGAATTCTCCAAAGTGATCCTTCCTCCTATGGTCTAAAGAAGCCTTGAATATGAAGCTTATTGAAAATGATATACAGTCACGGGAGTAATAAAGTAAATGACAAACGTTATTCGTATGGGGAAGAATATACGATTTTACTAATTAAAAATTATCAAATTCTGCCTCTCAATACATTCGAGAATGCATTTATAAGCCTAAGAAACACATCTAAATCGAAAATGAAACAAGATATCAAAAGAAAAACGAAATATTAAACAAATAAAGTGAGATGAAGGCCTAAAGTACGTGAAAATGGGAGAATTTAGGCCCGGGACCAGTTATGTCATGGCGGAATGGGACGAGTTCGACACGAATCGCCATTTCGCTTCTGGAAATATATTATAATAGGAATTCTGAGTGTCGGGTCACACGATGGGCGCGAGAAAAGCTTCGCCGGCATGTGTGGTGGGTCCCATAGCTCCTACCGGTTCGAAAGTTATGGTCGTTTGAAGTTCGGGTCGAATCTACCATAAGAGAATAGAATGTGGTTCAACTTATGGGTTCGATCATACGAGCACTAATGCACTGAATACCCTCAAAAATCCGAAGTTAAGCGTGCTTGGGCGAGAGTAGTACTAGCATGGGTGACCCCCTAGGAAGTCCTCGTGTTGCACCCCCTTTTTTTTGCCGTCGAACGCTGCTAGATTCTTTTTTTACGCTCGATTTTTCTTTTCTTAGTAATTCTCCATGGTGATCTTTCCACCTACGGTCTAAAGAAGCCTTGGATATGAAGCTTATTGAAAATGATATACTGTCACGGGAGTAATAAAGTAAATGACAAACGCTCTTCGTACGGGGAAGAAATGCGATTTTACTCATTAGAAATTATCAAATTCTGCCCCTCAATACATTCGATAATGTATTTATAAGCCTAAGAAACACATCTAAATCGAAAATGACACAAGATATCAAAACAAAAATGAAATATTAAATAAATAAAATGATATAAAGGCCGAAAGTGCGTGAAAACGGGGGAATTTCGGCCCGGGACCAGTTATATCATGGCGGAGCGCAATGAGTTCGAAACGAATCGCCGTTCCACTTCCGGAAACATATTTTAAGAGGAATTCTGAGCATCGGGTCACACGATGGGCGCGAGAAGAGCTTCGCCGGCATGTATGGTGGGTCCCGTCGCTCCTCTTGGTTCGAAAGTTATGGCTGTTTGAAGTTCGGGTCGAATCTACCATAAGAGAATAGAATCTGGTTCGACTAATGGGTGCGATCATACCAGCATTGATGCACCGGATCCCCTCAGAACTCCAAAGTTAAGCGTGCTTGGGCGAGAGTAGTACTAGGATGGGTGACCCCCTAGGAAGTCCTCGTGTTGCACCTTTTTTTTGCCATCGAATGCTGCTCGATTCTTTTTTTACGCTCGGTTTTTCTTTTTCTTAGGAATTCCCCACGGTGATCCTTCCACTTACGGTCTAAAGAAGCCTTAGATATGAAGCTTATTGAAAATGATATACTGTCGCGGGAGTAATAAAGTAAATGACAAACGCTCTTCGTACAAGGAAGAAATGCAATTTTACTAATTAGAAATTATCAAATTCTGCCTCTCAATACATTCGATAATGTATTTATAAGCCTAAGAAACACATCTAAATCGAAAATGACACAAGATATCAAAAGAAAAACGAAATATTAAATAAATAAAGTGATATAAAGGCCGAAAGTGCGTGAAAATGGGGGAATTTAGGCCCGGGACTAGTTATGTCATGGCGGAACGCGATGAGTTCGACAAGAATCGCCGTTCCGCTTCCGGAAACATATTATAATTGGAATTCTGAGTGTCGGGTAACACGATGGGCGCGAGAAGAGTCTCGCCGGCATGTGTGGTGGGTCCCGTAGCTCCTTCCGGTTCGAAAGTTATGGCTGTTTGAAGTTCGGGTCGAATCTACCATAAGAGAAAAGATTGTGGTTCGACTTATGGGTGCGATCATACCAACACTAATGCACCGGATCCCATCAGAACTCCGAAGTTAAGCATGCTTTGGCGAGAGTAGTACTAGGATGGGTGACCCCTTGGGTAGTCCTCGTGTTGCACCCTTTTTTCTGCCATCGAACGCTGCTCGATTCTTTTTTACGCTCGATTTTTATTTTTCTTATGAATTCTCCATAGTGGTCCTTACACCTACGGTCTAAAGAAGCCTTGGATATGAAGCTTATTGAAAATGATATACAGTCACGGGAGTAATAAAGTAAATGACAAATGCTCTTCGTACGGGGAAGAAATGCGATTTTACTAATTAGAAATTATCAAATTCTGCCTCTCAATACATTCGAGAATATATTTATTAGCCTAAGAAACATATCTAAATCGAAAATGACACAAGATATTAAAAGAAAAACGAAATATTAAATAAATAAAGTGATATAAGGGCCGAAAGTGCATGAAAATTGGGGAATTTAGGCCCGGGATCAGTTATGTCATGGTGGAACGCAATAAGTTCGACACGAATCGTCGTCCCGCTTCCGGAAACATATTATAATAGGAATTCTGAGCATCGGATCACACGATGGGCGCGAGAAGAGCTTCGCCGGCATGTGTGGTGGGTCCCGTAGCTCCTCCCGGTTCGAAAGTTATGGCTGTTTGAAGTTCGGATCGAATATACCATAAGAGAATATAATGTGGTTCGACTTATTGGTGCGATCATACCATCACTAATGCACCGGATCCCATCAGAACTTCGATGTGAAGCGTCCTTGGGCGAGAGTAGTACTAGCATGGGTGACCCCCTGGGAAGTCCTCGTGTTGCACCCCTTTTTTTTGCCGTCGAACGCTGCTCGATACTTTTTTTGCACTCGATTTTTCTTTTTCTTAGGAATTCTCCATGGTGATCCTTCGACCTACGGTCTAAAGAAGCCTTGGATATGAAGCTTATTGAAAATGATATACTGTCACGGGAGTAATAAAGTAAATGACAAACGTACTTCGTACGGTGAAGAAATGCGATTTTACTAATTAGAAATTATCAAATTCTGCCTCTCAATACATTGGAGAATGTATTTTTAAGCATAAGAAACACATCTAAATCGAAAATTACACAAGATATCAAAAGAAAAACGAAATATTAAATAAATAAAGTGATATAAAGGCCGAAAGTGTGTGAAAACGGGGGAATTTAGGCCCGGGACCAGTTATGTCATGGCGGAACGCGATGAGTTCGACAAGAATCGCCGTCCCGCTTCCGGAAACATATTATAATAGGAATTCTGAGTGTTGGGTAACACGATGGGCGCGAGAAGAGTCTCGCCGGCATGTGTGGTGGGTCCCGTAGCTCCTCCCGGTTCGAAAGTTATGGCTGTTTGAAGTTCGGGTCGAATATACCATAAGAGAATAGAATGTGGTTCGACTTATGGGTGCGATCATACCAACACTAATGCACCGGATCCCATCAGAACTCCGAAGTTAAGGATGATTTGGCGAGAGTAGTACTAGGATGGGTGACCCCTTGGGAAGTCCTCGTGTTGCACCCTTTTTTCTGACATCGAATGCTGCTCGATTCTTTTTTATGCTCGATTTTTCTTTTTGTTAGGAATTCTCCATAGTGGTCCTTCCACCTACGGTCTAAAGAAGGCTTGGATATGAAGCTTATTGAAAATGATATATAGTCACGGGAGTAATAAAGTAAATGACAAATGCTCTTCGTACGGGGAAGAAATGCGATTTTACTAATTAGAAATTATCAAATTCTGCCTCTCAGTACATTCGACAATGTATTTATAAGCCTAAGAAACACATCTAAATCGAAAATGACACAAGATATCAAAAGAAAAATAAAATACTAAATAAATAAAGTGATACCGAAAGTGCGTGAAAACGGGGGAATTTAGGCCCGGGACCAGTTACGTCATGGCGGAACGCAATGAGTTTGACACGAATCGCCGTTCCGCTTCCGGAAACATATTATAATAGGAATTCTGAGCATCGGATCACACGATGGGCGCGAGAAGAGCTTCGCCGGCATGTATGGTGGGTCCGTAGCTCCTCCCAGTTCGAAAGTTATGGCTGTTTGAAGTTCGGGTCGAATCTACCATAAGAGAATAGAATGTGGTTCGACTTATGGGTGCGATCATACCAGCATTAATGCACCGGATCCCATCAGAACTCCGAAGTTAAGCGTGCTTGGGCTAGAGTAGCACTGGGATGGGTGACCCCCTCGGAAGTCCTCGTGTTGCACCCCCTTTTTGCCATCGAATGCTGCTCGATTCTTTTTTTACGCTCGATTTTTATTTTTCTTAGGAATTCCCCACGGTGATCCTTCCACCTACAGTCTAAAGAAGTCTTGGATATGAAGCTTATTGAAATGATATACAGTCACGAGAGTAATAAAGTAAATGACAAATGCTCGTACGGGGAAGAAATGCGATTTTACTAATTAGAAATTATCAAATTCTGCCTCTCAATACATTCGAGAATGTATTTATAAGCCTAAGAAACACATCTAAATCGAAAATGACACAAGATATCAAAAGAAAAACGAAATATTAAATAAATAAAGTGATATAAAGGCCGAAAGTGCATGAAAACGGGGGAATTTAGGCCCGGGACCAGTTATGTCATGGCGGAACGCGATGAGTTCGACACGAATCACCGTTCTGCTTCCGTAAACATATTATAATAGGAATTCTGAGCATCGGGTCACACGATGGGCGCGAGAAGAGCTTCGCCGGCATGTGTGGTGGGTCCCGTAGCTCCTCCCGGTTCGAAAGTTATGGCTGTTTGAAGTTCGGATCGAATGGTTCGACTTATTGGTGCGATCATACCATCACTAATGCACCAGATCCCATCAGAACTTCGAAGTGAAGCGTGCTTGGGCGAGAGTAGTACTAGAATGGGTGACCCCGTGGGAAGTCCTCGTGTTGCACCCTCTTTTTTTGCCGTCGAACACTGCTCGATTCTTTTTTTATGCTCGATTTTTATTTTTCTTAGGAATTCTCCACGATGATCCTTCCACCTACGGTCTAAAGAAGCCTTAGATACGAAGCTTATTGAAAATGATATACTGTTAAGGGAATAATAAAGTAAATGACAAACGCTCTTCGTACGGGGAATAAATGCGATTTTACTAATTACAAATTATCAAATTCTGCCTCTCAATACATTCGAGGATGTATTTATACGCCTAATAAACACATCTAAATCGAAAATAACACAAGATATCAAAAGAAAAATGAAATATTAAATAGATAAAGTGATATAAAGGCCGAAAGTGCGTGAAAACGGGGGAATTTAGGCCCGGGACTAGTTATGTCATGGCGGAGCGCGATTAGTTCGACAAGAATCGCCGTTCCGCTTCCGGAAACATATTATAATAAAAATTCGGAGCGTCGGTTCACACGATGGGCGTGAGAAGAGCTTCGCCGGCATGTGTGTTGAGTCCCGTAGCTCCTCCCGATTCGAAAGTTATGGCTGTTTGAAGTTCGGGTCGAATCTACCATAAGAGAATAGAATGTGGTTCAACTTATGGGTTCGATCATACCAGCACTAAGGCCCCGGATCCCATCAGAACTCCGAAGCTAAGCATGCTTGGGCGAGAGTAGTACTAGCATGGGTGACCCCCTTGGAAGTCCTCGTGTTCCACCCCCTTTTTTGCCGTCGAACGCTGCTCGATTCTTTTTTTACGCTCAATTTTTCTTTTTCTTAGGAATTCTCCACGGTGATCCTTCCACCTACGGTCTAAAGAAGCCTTGGGTATGAAGCTTATTGAAATGATATACAGTCACGGGAGTAATAAAGTAAATGACAAATGCTCGTACGGGGAAGAAATGCGATTTTACTAATTAGAAATTATCAAATTCTGCCTCTCAATCCATTCGAGAATGTATTTATAAGCCTAAGAAACACATCTAAATCGAAAATGACACAAGTTATCAAAAGAAAAACTAAATATTAAATAAATAAAGTGATATAAAGGCCGAAAGTGCGTGAAAACGGGAGAATTTAGGCCCGGGACCAGTTATGTCATGGCGGAATGCGATGAGTTCGACACGAATCGCCGTTCCGCTTCCGGAAACATATTATAATAGGAATTCTGAGCATTGGGTCACACGATGGGCGCGAGAAGAGCTTCGCCGGCATGTGTGGTAGGTCCCGTAGCTCCTCCCGGTTCGAAAGTTATGGCTGTTTGAAGTTCGGATGAAATCTACCATAAGAGAATAGAATGTGGTTCGACTTATTGGTGCGATCATACCATCACTAATGCACCGGATCCCATCAGAACTTCGAAGTGAAGCGTGCTTGGGCGAGAGTAGTACTAGAATGGGTGACCCCCTGGGAAGTCCTCGTGTTGCACCCCCTTTTATTTGCCGTCGAACGCTGCTCGATTCTTTTTTTACGCTCGATTTTTATTTTTCTTAGGAATTCTCCAAGGTGATCCTTCCACCTACGGTCTAAAGAAGCCTTGGATATGAAGCCTATTGAAAATGATATACTGTTAAAGGAATAATAAAGTAAATGACAAACGCTCTTCGTACGGGGAAGAAATGCCATTTTACTAATTAGAAATTATCAAATTCTGCCTCTCATTACATTCTAGAATGTATTTATAAGCCTAAGAAACACATGTAAATCGAAAATGACACAAGATATCAAAAGAAAAACGAAATATTAAATAAATAAAGTGATATAAAGGCCGAAAGTGCGTGAAAACGGGGGAATTTAGGCCCGGGACCACTAATGTCATGGCGGAATGCGATGAGTTCGACACGAATCGCCGTTCCGCTTCTGGAAACATATTATAATAGGAATTCTGAGCGTCGGGTCACACGATGGGCGCGAGAAGAGCTTCCCCGGCATGTGTGTTGGGTCCCGTAGCTCCTCCTCATTCGAAAGTTATGGCTGTTTGAAGTTCGGGTCGAATCTACCATAAGAGAATAGAATGTGGTTCAACTTATTGGTTCGATCATACCATCACTAATGCCCCGGATCCCATCAGAACTCCGAAGCTAAGCGTGCTTGGGCGAGAGTAGTACTAGCATGGATGACCCCCTGGGAAGTCCTCGTGTTGCACCCCCTTTTTTGCCGTCGAATGCTGCTCGATTCTTTTTTTACGCTCAATTTTTCTTTTTCTTAGGAATTCTCCGCGGTGATCCTTCCACCTACGGTCTAAAGAAGCCTTGGATATGAAGCTTATTGAAAATGATATACTGTCATGGGAGTAATAAAGTAAATGACAAACACTCTTCGTACGGGGAAGAAATGTGATTTTACTAATTAGAAATTATCAAATTCTGCCTCTCAATACATTCGAGAATGTATTTATAAGCCTAAAAAACACATCTAAATCAAAAATGGCACAAGATATCAAAATAAAAACGAAATATTAAATAAATAAAGTGATATAAAGGCTAATAGTGCATGAAAACGGGGGAATTTAGGCCCGGGACCAGTTATGTCATGGCGGAACGCGATGAGTTCGACACGAATCACCGTTCCGCTTCCGGAAACATATTATAATAGGAATTATGAGTGTCGGGTAACTCAATGGGCGCGAGAAGAGCCTCGCCGGTATGTGTGGTGGGTCACGTAGCTCCTCCCGGTTCGAAAGTTATGGCTGTTTGAAGTTCGGGTCGAATAAACCATAATAGAATAGAATGAGGTTCGGCTTATAGGTGCGATCATACCAATACTAATGCACCGGATCCCATCAGAACTCTGAAGATAAGCGCGCTTGGGCGAGAGTAGTACTACGATGGGTGACCCCCTAGGAAGTCCTCGTGTTGCACCCCTTTTTTTTGCCATCGAACTCTGCTCGATTCTTTTTTTACGCTCGATTTTTCTTTTTCTTAGAAATTCTCCACAGTGATCCTTCCTCCTACGGTCTAAAGAGGCCTTGGATATGAAGCTTATTGAAAATGATATACAGTCACGGGAGTAATAAAGTAAATGACAAACGTTATTCGTACGGGGAAGAATATACGATTTTACTAATTAAAAATTATCAAATTCTGCCTCTCAATACATTTGAGAATGTATTTAAAAGCCTAAGAAATACATCTAAATCGAAAATGACACAAGATATCAAAAGAAAAACGAAATATTAAATAAATAAAGTGATATGAAGGCCTAAAGTACGTGAAAATGGGAGAATTTAGGACCGGGACCAGTTATGTCATTGCAGAACGGGATGAGTTCGACACGAATCGCCATTTCGCTTCCAGAAACATATTATAATAGGAATTCTGAGTGTCGGGTCACATGATGGCCGCGATAAAAGCTTCGTCGGCATGTGTGGTGGGTCCCATAGCTCCTACCGGTTCGAAAGTTATGGTCGTTTGAAGTTCGGGTCGAATCTACCATAAGAGAATAGAATGTGGTTCAACTTATGAGTTCGATCATACGCACTAATGCACTGGATCCCCTCAGAACTCCGAAGTTAAGCGTGCTTGGGCGAGAGTAGTACTAGCATGGGTGACTCCCTGGGAAGTCCTCGTGTTGCACCCCCTTTTTTTTGTCGTCGAACGCTGCTCGATTCTTTTTTTACGCTCGATTTTTCTTTTTCTTAGGAATTCTCCATGGTGATCCTTCCACCTACGGTCTAAAGAAGCCTTGGATATGAAGCTTATTTAAAATGATATACTGTCACGGGAGTAATAAAGCAAATGACAAACGCTCTTCGTACTGGGAAGAAATGCGATTTTACTAATTAGAAATTATCAAATTCTGCCACTCAATACATTGGAGAGTATTTTTAAGCCTAAGAAACACATCAAAATCTAAAATACTACAAGATATCTAAAGAAAAATGAAATATTAAATAAATAAAGTGATATAAAGGCCGAAAGTGCGTGAAAACGGGAGAATTTCGGCCCAGGACCAGTTATATCATGGCGGAGCGCAATAAGTTCGACAAGAATAGCCGTTCCGCTTCCGGAAACATATTATAATAGGAATTCTGAGCGTCGGGTCATATGATGGGCGCGAGAAGACCTTCGCCGGCATATGTGTTGGGTCCCGTAGCTCCTCCCGATTCGAAAGTTATGGCTGTTTGAAGTTCGGGTCGAATCTACCATAAGAGAATAGAATGTGGTTCAACTTATGGGTTCGATCATACCAGCACTAATGCCCCGGATCCCATCAGAACTCCAAAGCTAAGCGTGCTTGGGCGAGAGTAGTATTAGCATGGATGACCCCCTGGGAAGTCCTCGAGTTGCACCCCCTTTTTTTGCCGTTGAATGCTGCTCGATTCTTTTTTTACGCTCAATTTTTCTTTTTCTTAGGAATTCTCCACGGTGGTCCTTCCACCTACGGTCTAAAGAAGCCTTGGATATGAAGCTTATTGAAAATGATATACTGTCACGGGAGTAATAAAGTAAATGACAAACGCTCTTCGTACGGGGAAGAACTGTGATTTTACTAATTAGAAATTATCAAATTCTGCCTCCCAATACATTCGAGAATGTATTTATAAGCCTAAAAAATACATCTAAATCGAAAATGGCACAAGATATAAAAAAAACGAAATATTAAATAAATAAAGTGATATAAAGGCCGAAAGTGCATGAAAACGGGGGAATTTAGGCCCGCGACCAGTTATGTCATGGCGGAACGCGATGAGTTCGACACGAATCGCCGTTCCGCTTCCGGAAACATATTATAATAGGAATTCTGAGCGTCGGGTCGCACGATGGGCGCGAGAAGAGCTTCGCTGGCATGTGTGGTGTGTCCCGTAGCGCCTCCCGGTTCGAAAGTTATGGCTGTTTGAAAGTTCGGGTCGAATCTACCATAGGAGAATAGAATGTGGTTCGACTTATGGGTGCGATCATACCAGCATTAATGCACCGGATCCCATAAGAACTCCGAAGTTAAGCGTGCTTGGGCGAGAGTAGTACTGGGATGGGTGACCCCCTCGGAAGTCCTCGTGTTGCACCGCTTTTTTTGCCATCGAATGCTGCTCAATTCTTTTTTTACGCTCGATTTTTCTTTTTCTTAGGAATTCCCCACGGTGATCCTTCCACCTACAGTCTAAAGAAGCCTTGGATATGAAGCTTATTGAAATGATGTACAGTCACGAGAGTAATAAAGTAAATGACAAATGCTCGTACGGGGAAGAAATGCGATTTTACTAATTAGAAATTATCAAATTCTGCCTCTCAATACATTCGAGAATGTATTTATAAGCCTAAGAAACACATCTAAATCGAAAATGACACAAGATATTAAAAGAAAAACGAAATATTAAATAAATAAAGTGATATAAAGGCCGAAAGTGCGTGAAAACGGGGGAATTTAGGCCCCGGACCAGTTATGTCATGGCGGAACGCGATGAGTTCGACACGAATCGCCGTTCCGCTTGCGGAAACATATTATAATAGTAATTCTGAGCATTGGGTCACACGATGGGCGCGAGAAGAGCTTCGCCGGCACGTGTGGTGGGTCCCGTAGCTCCTCCCGGTTCGAAAGTTATGGCTGTTTGAAGTTCGGATCGAATCTACCATAAGAGAATACAATGTGGTTCGACTTATTGGTGCGATCATACCATCACTAATGCACCGGATCCCATCAGAACTTCAAAGTGAAGCGTGCTTGGGCGAGAGTAGTACTAGAATGGGTGACCCCCTGGGAAGTCCTCGTGTTGCACCCCCTTTTATTTGCCGTCGAACGCTGCTCGATTCTTTTTTTACGCTCGATTTTTATTTTTCTTAGGAATTCTCCAAGGTGATCCTTCCACCTACGGTCTAAAGAAGCCTTGGATATGAAGCCTATTGAAAATGATATACTGTTAAGGGAATAATAAAGTAAATGACAAACGCTCTTCGTACGGGGAAGAAATGCCATTTTACTAATTAGAAATTATCAAATTCTGCCTCTCAATACATTCTAGAATGTATTTATAAGCCTAAGAAACACATCTAAATCGAAAATGACACAAGATATCAAAAGAAAAACGAAATATTAAATAAATAAAGTGATATAAAGGCCGAAAGTGCGTGAAAACGGGGGAATTTAGGCCCGGGACCAGTAATGTCATGGCGGAACGCGATGAGTTCGACACGAATCGCCGTTCCGCTTCTGGAAACATATTATAATAGGAATTCTGAGCGTCGGGTCACACGATGGGCGCGAGAAGAGCTTCCCCGGCATGTGTGTTGTGTCCCGTAGCTCCTCCTGATTCGAAAGTTATGGCTGTTTGAAGTTCGGGTCGAATCTACCATAAGAGAATAGAATGTGGTTCAACTTATTGGTTCGATCATACCATCACTAATGCCCCGGATCCCATCAGAACTCCGAAGCTAAGCGTGCTTGGGCGAGAGTAGTACTAGCATGGATGACCCCCTGGGAAGTCCTCGTGTTGCACCCCCTTTTTTTGCCGTCGAATGCTGCTCGATTCTTTTTTTACGCTCAATTTTTCTTTTTCTTAGGAATTCTCCACGGTGATCCTTCCACCTACGGTCTAAAGAAGCCTTGGATATAAAGCTTATTGAAAATGATATACTGTCATGGGAGTAATAAAGTAAATGAGAAACGCTCTTCGTACGGGGAAGAAATGTGATTTTACTAATTAGAAATTATCAAATTCTGCCTCTCAATACATTCGAGAATGTATTTATAATCCTAAAAAACACATCTAAATCGAAAATGGCACAAGATATCAAAAGAAAAACGAAATATTAAATAAATAAAGTGATATAAAGGCCGAAAGTGCATGAAAACGGGGGAATTTAGGCCCGGGACCAGTTATGTCATGGCGGAACGCGATGAGTTCGACACGAATCGCCGTTCTGCTTCCGGAAACATATTATAATAGGAATTCTTAGTGTCGGGTAACTCAATGGGCGCGAGAAGAGCCTCGTCGGAATGTGTGGTGGGTCACGTAGCTCCTCCCGGTTCGAAAGTTATGGCTGTTTGAAGTTCGGGTCGAATAAACCATAAGAGAATAGAATGAGGTTCGGCTTATAGGTGCGATCATACCAACACTAATGCACCAGATCCCATCAGAACTCTGAAGATAAGCGCGCTTGGGCGAGAGTAGTACTACGATGGGTGACCCCCTGGGAAGTCTTCGTATTGCACCCCTTTTTTTGCCATCGAACTCTGCTCGATTATTTTTTTACGCTCGATTTTTCTTTTTCTTAGAAATTCTCCATAGTGATCCTTCCTCCTACGGTCTAAAGAGGCCTTGGATATGAAGCTTATTGAAAATGATATACAGTCACGGGAGTAATAAAGTAAATGACAAACGCTATTCGTACGTGGAAGAATATAAGATTTTACTAATTAAAAATTATCAAATTCTGCCTCTCAATACATTTGAGAATGTATTTAAAAGCCTAAGAAATACATCTAAATCGAAAATGACAAAAGATATCAAAAGAAAAACGAAATATTAAATAAATAAAGTGATATGAAGGCCTAAAGTACGTGAAAATGGGAGAATTTAGGCCCGGGACCAGTTATGTCATGGCAGAACGGGATGAGTTCGACACGAATCGCCATTTCGCTTCCAGAAACATATTATAATAGGAATTCTGAGTGTCGGGTCACACGATGGCCGCGAGAAAAGCTTCGTCGGCATGTGTGGTGGGTCCCATAGCTCCTACCGGTTCGAAAGTTATGGTCGTTTGAAGTTCGGGTCGAATCTACCATAAGAGAATAGAATGTGGTTCAACTTATGAGTTCGATCATACGAGCACTGATGCACTGGATCCCCTCAGAACTCCGAAGTTAAGCGTGCTTGGGCGAGAGTAGTACTAGCATGGGTGACTCCCTGGGAAGTCCTCGTGTTGCACCCCCTTTTTTTTGTCGTCGAACGCTGCTCGATTCTTTTTTTACGCTCGATTTTTCTTTTTCTTAGGAATTCTCCATGGTGATCCTTCCACCTACGGTCTAAAGAAGCCTTGGATATGAAGCTTATTGAAAATAATATACTGTCACGGCCCGTGACTCACGGGAGTAATAAAGTAAATGACAAATGCTCTTCGTACGGGGAAGAAATGCGATTTTACTAATTAGAAATTATCAAATTCTGCCTCTCAATACATTGGAGAATGTATTTTTAAGCCTAAGAAACACATCAAAATCTAAAATACTACAAGATATCAAAAGAAAAATGAAATATTAAATAAATAAAGTGATATAAAGGCTGAAAGTGCGTGAAAATGGGAGAATTTCGGCCCGGGACCAGTTATATCATGGAGGAGCGCAATAAGTTCGACACGAATAGCCGTTCCGCTTCCGGAAACATATTATAATTGGAATTCTGAGCGTCGGGTCATATGATGGGCGCGAGAAGAGCTTCGCCGGCATGTGTGTTGGGTCCCGTAGCTCCTCCCGATTCGAAAGTTATGGCTGTTTGAAGTTCGGGTCGAATCTACCATAAGAGAATAGAATGTGGTTCAACTTATGGGTTCGATCATACCAGCACTAATGCCCCGGATCCCATCAGAACTCCAAAGCTAAGCGTGCTTGGGCGAGAGTAGTATTAGCATGGATGACCCCCTGGGAAGTCCTCGAGTTGCACCCCCTTTTTTTGCCGTTGAATGCTGCTCGATTCTTTTTTTACGCTCAATTTTTCTTTTTCTTAGGAATTCTCCACGGTGGTCCTTCCACCTGCGGTCTAAAGAAGCCTTGGATATGAAGCTTATTGAAAATGATATACTGTCACGGGAGTAATAAAGTAAATGACAAACGCTCTTCGTACGGGGAAGAACTGTGATTTTACTAATTAGAAATTATCAAATTCTGCCTCCCAATACATTCGAGAATGTATTTATAAGCCTAAAAAATACATCTAAATCGAAAATGGCACAAGATATAAAAAAAACGAAATATTAAATAAATAAAGTGATATAAAGGCCGAAAGTGCATGAAAACGGGGGAATTTAGGCCCGGGACCAGTTATGTCATGGCGGAACGCGATGAGTTCGACACGAATCGCCGTTCCGCTTCCGGAAACATATTATAATAGGAATTCTGAGCGTCGGGTCGCACGATGGGCGCGAGAAGAGCTTCGCTGGCATGTGTGGTGTGTCCCGTAGCTCCTCCCGGTTCGAAAGTTATGGCTGTTTGAAAGTTCGGGTCGAATCTACCATAGGAGAATAGAATGTGGTTCAACTTATGGGTGCGATCATACCAGCTTTAATGCACCGGATCCCATAAGAACTCCGAAGTTAAGCGTGCTTGGGCGAGAGTAGTACTGGGATGGGTGACCCCCTCGGAAGTCCTCGTGTTGCACCGCTTTTTTTGCCATCAAATGCTGCTCAATTCTTTTTTTACGCTCGATTTTTCTTTTTCTTAGGAATTCCCCACGGTGATCCTTCCACCTACAGTCTAAAGAAGCCTTGGATATGAAGCTTATTGAAATGATGTACAGTCACGAGAGTAATAAAGTAAATGACAAATGCTCGTACGAGGAAGAAATGCGATTTTACTAATTAGAAATTATCAAATTCTGCCTCTCAATACATTGGACAATGTATTTTTAAGCCTAAGAAACACATCAAAATCTAAAATTCTACAAGATATCAAAAGAAAAATGAAATATTAAATAAATAAGGTGATATAAAGGCCGAAAGTGCGTGAAAATGGGAGAATTTCGGCCCGGGACCAGTTATATCATGCAGAGCACAATAAGTTCGACACGAATCGCCGTTCCGCTTCCGGAAACATATTATAATAGGAATTATGAGAGTCGGGTCACACGATGGGCGCGAGAAGAGCTTCGCCGGCATGTGTGTTGGGTCCCGTAGCTCCTCCCGATTCGAAAGTTATGGCTGTTTGAAGTTCCGGTCGAATCTACCATAAGAGAATAGAATGTGGTTCAACTTATGGGTTCGATCATACCAGCACTAATGCCCCGGATCCCATCAGAACTCCGAAGCTAAGCGTGCTTGGGCGAGAGTAGTACTAGCATGGGTGACCCCCTGGGAAGTCCTCGTGTTGCACCCCCTTTTTTTGCCGTCGAACGCCGCTCGATTCTTTTTTTACGCTCAATTTTTCTATTTCTTAGGAATTCTCCACGGTGATCCTTCCACCTACGGTCTAAAGAATCCTTGGATATGAAGCTTATTGAAAATGATATACTGTCACGGGAGTAATAAAGTAAATGACAAACGCTCTTCGTACGGGGAAGAAATGTGATTTTACTAATTAGAAATTATCAAATTCTGTCTCTCAATACATTCGAGAATGTATTTATAAGCCTAAAAAATACATCTAAATCGAAAATGGCTCAAGATATCAAAAGAAAAATGAAATATTAAATAAATAAAGTGATATAAAGGCCGAAAGTGCATGAAAACGGGGGAATTTAGGCCCGGGACCAGTTATGTCATGGCGGAACGGGATGAGTTCGACACGAATCGCCATTTTGCTTCCGAAAACATATTATAATAGGAATTCTGAGTGTCGCGTCACACGATGGGCGTGGGAAAAGCTTCGCCGGCATGTGTGGTGGGTCCCATAGCTCTTACCGGTTCGAAAGTTATGGTCGTTTGAAGTTCGGGTTGAATCTACCATAAGAGAATAGAATGTGGATCCCCTTATGGGTTCAACTTATGGGTTCGATCATACGAGCACTAATGCATTGGATCCCCTCAGAACTCCGAAGTTAAGCGTGCTTGGGCGATAGTAGTACTAGCATGGGTGACCCCCTGGGAAGTCCTCGTGTTGCACCCCCTTTTTTTTGCCGTCGAACGCTGCTCGATTCTTTTTTTAGGCTCGATTTTTCTTTTTCTTAGGAATTCTCCATGGTGATCCTTCCACCTGCGGTCTAAAGAAGCCTTGGATATGAAGCTTATTGAAAATGATATACTGTCACGGGAGTAATAAAGTAAATGACAAACGCTCTTCGTACGGGGAAGAAATGCGATTTTACTAATTAGAAATTATCAAATTCTGCCTCTCAATACATTGGACAATGTATTTTTAAGCCTAAGAAACACATCAAAATCTAAAATTCTACAAGATATCAAAAGAAAAATGAAATATTAAATAAATAAGGTGATATAATGGCCGAAAGTGCGTGAAAATGGGAGAATGTCGGCCCGGGACCAGTTATATCATGCAGAGCACAATAAGTTCGACACGAATCGCCGTTCCGCTTCCGGAAATATATTATAATAGGAATTATGAGCGTCGGGTCACACGATGGGCGCGAGAAGAGCTTCGCCGGCATGTGTGTTGGGTCCCGTAGATCCTCCCGATTCGAAAGTTATGGCTGTTTGAAGTTCCGGTCGAATCTACCATAAGAGAATAGAATGTGGTTCAACTTATGGGTTCAATCATACCAGCACTAATGCTCCGGATCCCATCAGAACTCCGAAGCTAAGCGTGCTTGGGCGAGAGTAGTATTAGCATGGATGACCCCCTGGGAAGTCCTCGAGTTGCACCCCCTTTTTTTTCCGTTGAATGCTGCTCAATTCTTTTTTTACGCTTAATTTTTCTTTTTCTTAGGAATTCTCCACGGTGGTCCTTCCACCTACGGTCTAAAGAAGCCTTGGATATGAAGCTTATTGAAAATGATATACTGTCACGGGAGTAATAAAGTAAATGACAAACGCTCTTCGTACGGGGAAGAACTGTGATTTTACTTATTAGAAATTCTCAAATTCTGCCTCTCAATACATTCGAGAATGTATTTATAAGCCTAAAAAATACATCTAAATCGAAAATGGCACAAGATATAAAAAAAACGAAATATTAAATAAATAAAGTGATATAAAGGCCGAAAGTGCATGAAAACGGGAGAATTTAGGCCCGGGGCCAGTTATGTCATGGCGAAACGCGATGAGTTCGACACGAATCGCCGTTCCGCTTCCGGAAACATATTATAATAGGAATTCTGAGCGTCGGGTAACTCAATGGGCGCGAGAAGAGCCTCACCGGCATGTGTGGTGGGTCACGTAGCTCCTCCCGGTTCGAAAGTTATGGTTGTTTGAAGTTCGGGTCGAATAAACCATAAGAGAATAGAATGTGGTTCGGCTTATAGGTTCGATCATACCAACACTAATGCACCGGATCCCATCAGAACTCTGAAGTTAAGCGCGCTTGGGCGAGAGTAGTACTACGATGGGTGACCCCCTGGGAAGTCGTTGTGTTGCACCCCTTTTTTTGCCATCGAACTCTGCTCGATTCATTTTTTACGCTCGATTTTTCTTTTTCTTAGGAATTCGCCACAGTGATCCTTCCTCCTACGGTCTAAACAGGCCTTGGATATGAAGCTTATTGAAAATGATATACAGTCACGGGAGTAATAAAGTAAATGACAAACGCTATTCGTACGGGGAAGAATATACGATTTTACTAATTAAAAATTATCAAATTCTGCCTCTCAATACATTCGAGAATGTATTTAAAAGCCTAAGAAACACATCTAAATCGAAAATGACAAAAGATATCAAAAGAAAAATGAAATGTTAAATAAATAAAGTGATATGAAGGCCTAAAGTACGTGAAAATGGGAGAACTTAGGCCCGGGACCAGTTATGTCATGGCGGAACGGGATGAGTTCGACACAAATCGCCATTTTGCTTCTGGAAACATATTATAATCGGAATTCTGAGTGTCGGTTCACACGATGGGCGTGAGAAAAGCTTCGCCGGCATGTGTGGTGGGTCCCATAGCTCCTACCGGTTCGAAAGTTATGGTCGTTTGAAGTTCGGGTCGAATCTACCATAAGAGAATAGAATGTGGTTCAACTTATGAGTTCGATCATACGAGCACTAATGCATTGGATCCCCTCAGAACTCCGAAGTTAAGTGTGCTTGGGCGATAGTAGTACTAGCATGGGTGACCCCCTCGGAAGTCCTTGTGTTGCACCCCCTTTTTTTTGCCGTCGAACGCTGCTCGATTCTTTTTTTACGCTCGATTTTTCTTTTTCTTAGGAATTCTCCATGGTGATCCTTACACCTACGGTCTAAAGAAGCCTTGGATATGAAGCTTATTGAAAATGATATACTGTCACGGGAGTAATAAAGTAAATGACAAACGCTCTTCGTACGGGGAAGAAATGCGATTTTACTAATTAGAAATTATCAAATTCTGCCTCTCAATACATTGGACAATGTATTTTTAAGCCTAAGAAACACATCAAAATCTAAAATTCTACAAGATATCAAAAGAAAAATGAAATATTAAATAAATAAGGTGATATAAAGGCCGAAAGTGCGTGAAAATGGGAGAATTTCGGCCCGGGACCAGTTATATCATGCAGAGCACAATAAGTTCGACACAAATCGCCGTTCCGCTTCCGGAAACATATTATAATAGGAATTATGAGCGTCGGGTCACACGATGGGCGCGAGAAGAGCTTCGCCGGCATGTGTGTTGGGTCCCGTAGCTCCTCCCGATTCGAAAGTTATGGCTGTTTGAAGTTCCGGTCGAATCTACCATAAGAGAATAGAATGTGGTTCAACTTATGGGTTCGATCATACCAGCACTAATGCCCCGGATCCCATCAGAACTCCGAAGCTAAGCGTGCTTGGGCGAGAGTAGTACTAGCATGGGTGACCCCCTGGGAAGTCCTCGTGTTGCACCCCCTTTTTTTGCCGTCGAACGCTGCTCGATTCTTTTTTTACGCTCAATTTTTCTATTTCTTAGGAATTCTCTACGGTGATCCTTCCCCCTACGGTCTAAAGAATCCTTAGATATGAAGCTTATTGAAAATGATATACTGTCACGGGAGTAATAAAGTAAATGACAAACGCTCTTCGTACGGGGAAGAAATGTGATTTTACTAATTAGAAATTATCAAATTCTGCCTCTCAATACATTCGAGAATGTATTTATAAGCCTAAAAAATACATCTAAATCGAAAATGGCTCAAGATATCAAAAGAAAAATAAAATATTAAATAAATAAAGTGATATAAAGGCCGAAAGTGCATGAAAACGGGGGAATTTAGGCCCGGTACCAGTTATGTCATGGCGGAACGGGATGAGTTCGACACGAATCACCATTTTGCTTCCGGAAACATATTATAATAGGAATTCTAAGTGTCGGGTCACACGATGGGCGTGAGAAAAGCTTCGTCGGCATGTGTGGTAGGTCCCATAGCTCCTACCGGTTCGATAGTTATGGTCGTTTGAAGTTCGGGTCGAATCTACAATAAGAGAATAGAATGTGGTTCAACTTATGGGTTCGATCATACGAGCACTAATACATTGGATCCCCTCAGAACTCCGAAGTTAAGCGTGCTTGGGCGATAGTAGTACTAGCATGGGTGACCCCCTGGGAAGTCCTCGTGTTGCACCCCCTTTTTTTTGCCGTCGAACGCTGCTCGATTCTTTTTTTACGCTCGATTTTTCTTTTTCTTAGGAATTCTCCATGGTGATCCTTCCACCTACGGTCTAAAGAAGCCTTGGATATGAAGCTTATTGAAAATGATATACTGTCACGGGAGTAATAAAGTAAATGACAAACGCTCTTCGTACGGGGAAGAAATGCGATTTTACTAATTAGGAATTATCAAATTCTGCTTCTCAATACATTGGACAATGTATTTTTAAGCCTAAGAAACACATCAAAATCTATAATTCTACAAGATATCAAAAGAAAAATGAAATATTAAATAAATAAGGTGATATAAAGGCCGAAAGTGCGTGAAAATGGGAGAATTTCGGCCCGGGACCAGTTATATCATGCAGAGCACAATAAGTTCGACACGAATCGCCGTTCCGCTTCCGGAAACATATTATAATAGGAATTATGAGCGTCGGATCACACGATGGGCGCGAGAAGAGCTTCTCCGGCATGTGTGTTTGGTCCCGTAGCTCCTCCCAATTCGAAAGTTATGGCTGTTTGAAGTTCCGGTCGAATCTACCATAAGAGAATAGAATGTGGTTCAACTTATGGGTTCGATCATACCAGCACTAATGCCCCGGATCCCATCAGAACTCCGAAGCTAAGCGTGCTTGGGCGAGAGTAGTACTAGCATGGGTGACCCCCTGGGAAGTCCTCGTGTTGCACCCCCTTTTTTTGCCATCGAACGCTGCTCGATTCTTTTTTTACGCTCAATTTTTCTATTTCTTAGGAATTTTCCACGGTGATCCTTCCACCTACGGTCTAAAGAATCCTTGGATATGAAGCTTATTGAAAATGATATACTGTCACGGGAGTAATAAAGTAAATGACAAACGCTCTTCGTACGGGGAAGAAATGTGATTTTACTAATTAGAAATTATCAAATTCTACCTCTCAATACATTCGAGAATGTATTTATAAGCCTAAAAAATACATCTAAATCGAAAATGGCACAAGATATTAAAAGAAAAATGAAATATTAAATAAATAAAGTGATATAAAGGCCGAAAGTGCATGAAAACGGGGGAATTTAGGCCCGGGACCAGTTATGTCATGGCGGAACGCGATGAGTTCGACACGAATCGCCGTTCCGCTTCCGGAAACATATTATAATAGGAATTCTGAGTGTCGGGTCACACGATGAGCGCGAGAAGAGCTTCACCGGCATGTGTGGTGGGTCCCATAGCTCCTTCCGGTTCGAAAGTTATGGCTGTTTGAAGTTCGGGTCGAATAAACCATAAGAGAATAGAATGTGGTTCGGCTTATAGGTGCGATCATACCAACACTAATGCACCGGATCCCATCAGAACTCTGAAGTTAAGCGCGCTTGGGCGAGAGTAGTACTATGATGGGTGACCCCCTGGGAAGTCCTCGTGTTGCACCCCTTTTTTTGCCATCGAACTCTGCTCGATTCTATTTTTACGCTCGATTTTTCTTTTTCTTAGGAATTCTCCACAGTGATCCTTCCTCTTACGGTCTAAAGAAGCCTTGGATATGAAGTTTATTGAAAATGATATACAGTCACGGGAGTAATAAAGTAAATGACAAACGATATTCGTACGGGGAAGAATATACGATTTTACTAATTAAAAATTATCAAATTCTGTCTCTCAATACATTCGAAAATGTATTTAAAAGCCTAAGAAACACATCTAAATCGAAAATGACACAAGATATCAAAAGGAAAATGAAATATTAAATAAATAAAGTGATATGAAGGCCTAAAGTACGTGAAAATGGGAGAATTTAGGCCTGGGACCAGATATGTCATGGGGAACGGGATAAGTTCGACACGAATCGCCATTTCGCTTCCGGAAACATATTATAATAGGAATTCTGAGTGTCGGGTCACACGATGGGCGGGAGAAAAGCTTCGCCGGCATGTGTGGTGGGTCCATAGCTCCTACCGGTTCGAAAGTTATGGTCGTTTGAAGTTCGGGTCGAATCTACCATAAGAGAATAGAATGTGGTTTGACTTATGGGTGCAATCATACCAGCACTAATGCACCGGATCCCGTCAGAACTTCGAAGGTAAGCGTGCTTGGGCGAGAGTAGTTCCAGGATGGGAGACCCCCTGGGAAGTCCTCGTGTTGCACCCCCTTTTTTGCCGTCCAACGCTGCTCGATTCTTTTATTACGCTCGATTTTTCGTTTTCTTAGGAATTCTCCACGGTGATCCTTCCACCTACGGTCTAAAGAAGGTTTGGATATGAAGCTTATTGAAAATGATATACTGTCACGGGAGTAATAAAGTAAATGACAAACGCTCTTCGTACGGGGAAGAAATGCGATTTTACTAATTAAAAATTATCAAATTATGCCTCTCAATATATTCAAGAATGTATTTATTAGCCTAAGAAACACATCTAAATCAAAAATAACACAAGATATCAAAATAAAAACGAAATATTAAATAAATAAAGTGATATAAAGCCTAAAGTGCGTGAAAACGGGGGAATTTAGGCCCGGGACCAGTTATGTCATGGCGGAATGCGATGAGTTTGACACGAATCGCCGTTCCGCTTCCGGAAACATATTATAATAGGAATTCTGAGCGTCGGGTCGCATGATGGGCATGAGAAGAGCTTCGCCGGCATATGTGGTGGGTCCCGTAGCTCCTCCCGGTTCGAATGTTATGGTTGTTTGAAGTTCGGATCGAATCTACCATAAGAGAATAGAATGTGGTTCGACTTATTGGTGCGATCATACCATCACTAATGCACCGGATCCCATCAGAACTTCGAAGTGAAGCGTGCTTGGGCGAGATTAGTACTAGAATGGGTGACCCCCTGGGAAGTCCTCGCTTGGGCGATCATACCATCACTAATGCACCGGATCCCATCAGAACTTCGAAGTGAAGCAAGCGTTGCCGGGGAACGGCGCCAAAAATTGATCGCTTGGATTCGCGTAGTAAGGTTTTCAAATCCGATCAATTTTAAAATTTGTAAAACCTCGGAGTATTTCCAAGGTGTCTAACCCAAGGGAATTGATGTGTCGAAAATAAAGAAAGTAACTCTACTCAAAATTTGACTGCTATTTAGGAATCCGAAAGTTTGTTTTGATTCTAATTATCTAACTTTAAAGATCGAAAAATAAAAATTAAATAAAAGATGAATTATCTAAATCAAGCAAATAAAGCAAATTAGCAAGATAAAATCACACGTCGAAAGGTAATTGATCCTAGGGTAGTATCATCTAATTGAGTTCACACAATTCATTCACTTGATTCCTTTTCCCCAAATTTTAATTCAATCCTAGAAATAATCACTCAGCCGATCTAGAATTCCGATCAAGGCAACCTAGAAAGATAGTTAATTTAAACCCTTTTTCCCGCTAAGGCTCAAAGAATTTAAATCACTTAAAAAGCGCCAACTTATTTATCTATGATTTATCTTTCTCCGCTAGGTCTTAAGATAAAATCATATTGTGCATCAAGTATTTCCACTAATCAATTACTCCTTCCGGACAAAATTAATTAGCTAACATGCATCGATTAAGGGCCCTTTAATCTAGCATGAGATTTAACACATCTTGAACACAAGCCTAGGATGAAAGGTCAAAAGGTAATCAAAGGAACATCATGTGAACATCGATTAAATTTACTAACCCTAGAATCAATCAATGAATTTAGCCAGACATAATTGAAATTAAACAAGAAATAGATGAAGAATGCATATTATTAATATGAAAAGAGAGATTACAACCCTTACGGATGAACTCCGAGTCTTCAATCTCTGAAAAACAATAATAATTCTCCTCCAAAAAGTTCTTGCATCCAAGGAATAAATCTTGCTAAAAAGATGTAAAAAAATGTCTAAAGATGATAAAGGATGAAAAGGGCTGATGAAAGATGGTCTAAGATAGTAAAACTAGGTCTACAAGGAGGTTTATATAGCCTAAGGGGGTTAAAGTCCCGATTAGCCCTAATCTAGGAAACAAAAACTATCCAAAAGAGTCATAATTCGTCAAAACACGAGAGTCCGCTGGGCAGCGTATCGGCCTGGCCTATCGGCTGATAGGCTGGCCGATAGTTGGTTCGTCGATCTCTTCACTCGGTAGGGCAGGAACTCCTTTCGGACGGGTCTATCGGCCGATAGGCTGGCCGATAGGTTCGTCTGTCTTTCGCAAAAATCCGTTTCTTCGTCCGTTTGACTCGACTCCCGGTCCTTTGTCTCGTTTTGGGTCCTTTTGGCTCTAAAAACCTGCAAACACACTAAAACCAACCCAAACGCGTAATACGGCTCGACTAATCATAAATAAGCCAAATACGAGCACATTAATCACGAAACGAGATAAAAACCTAGTATAAAATCCTAGAAATAAGTGGTAAAATTACCACTTATCAAACCCCCCCAAACTTAAGCCTTGTTCGTCCCGAACAACAAAAAGAAAAGAAAAAGAGAAAGTCGTGAATCATCGTGAACTCATAGTGTTCAACCTAATCAATACTATCCTGTAATTCTCTCTAAATAATCCGAGTGTCGTAAAAGCGAGCTGCACTCAGAATAATGATTCCGCAAAGTAATCAAGTTCAGTCCTAATCATTCGTTCATGAAGAAAATCCAGCTCAAAGATTAACAAAACGTGAGTCAAATCGACCGTCAATATGAAAGGCTAAAATAAACAAGCTAGTTCGTCCCGTTACACAGTCTAGTGGCACATTTTTCACGAGTTTCATAACAAATAAATCTCGGTCAGTATTCCCTTATATATATGTTCAAGAATTTGATTCGAGTTGACCACTAGGTTAGGATCTCGGGATGTTTCATCGGGGTAATCCTAGGGTGCAACTTCCATTCTCATGTATTAAGAAACCGTTTGACGTAAAAGACATTCATGGGGCACATGGATGCTTCTAGTTACTAAGTTCCCGTCTACAGCGGAGAAACAACTCGAATATATAATTTCCACATGTCCGAATCAAGGTCGCCGTTTTACGCGAGAGTAAACAGCGGGTCACGCGAATACCCCCGGTTACTAAGTTCCCTATCATTGGCACATGTGAAATATCTAAATCACTAGTCTAATCAGAGTCGTCGTTTTACGCGAGGGCAAACAACGGGTCACGCGAATGCCCCCGGTTACTAGACTTCCCTTCATAGAACAACATTATCTCAACTTTTGGGAAAAACTGACCGACTCTAAACTCAATCTAAGTGCCAACACGATCGAGCTTGATGCGACTCACTATCCGGAAGATGTAACCAAACGTATTGACGGTGATTTTAAAACAAGTATGTATCGTTTCTTATCTGCCAAGACCTCTACAATCACGAAAAATTTTGGACCTAAATGAATACTATGCAAAACAGAAATAACTGACTACAACTCGACTAAAACTCGACCGTTTCTTCAGAGAGAAAAACAGTGTCGCAACATCGGTATCACACAAATAGAAGCACGAAAAATTCACGAATAAAGAAAAACTAAGACAAGCAAGGCTATCTAAAACAAACAACGAAAAGCAAATAAAAGCAAACACGAAATCTAAAAAAAATACTACGACCTAACAATCAAAATAGAAACTAGCAAACACACCAAACGAAAATGAACATAACAAAAACTAAAAACTAAGCAACAAAAACCAAAACCACGCAACACCAATATGATAAGCACAAATAAAAACAACGGGCACCAACACAAGCAAATAAAGATACAAGGCAAACAAGGTACTCACACGTAAAGAAATTAACAAAGCCGCACTTCTCCCCCCCCCCCCAAACTTATTTCGCATCCCAAAGGAGGAATAAGTTTGAAAAGAGAAAGGAGTGGCTTTGTTAATGGAGTACCTGATCACTGTGGCGGAAATGGCGGGTTTGTCGGCGAGCTCGGATCATAGCAGGCATGTAATTTTTCTCAGCCTATCGGCCGGGCCTATCGGCCGATAGGCTCGCCCGATAGGATTGTCTGTCTCAAAATTTTTGTCAGCTCTTTCTGGTTCGCAAACTTGGTCCCGTTTTCGCCTGGATATGGTGATTAAAGACCTGCAAGTATCCAAAACTTGGCGTGCATGGATTAGAACTAAACAAAACTAACAAAGCTACTACGAAACTAGAAACTACAAAAATCACGCAAACGAAAAATCGAAAACAAATGAATAAAATGAACTAATATACATACGTTGGGTTACCTCCCAACAAGTGCTACGTTTAACGTCTTTAGCTAGACGATACCTCATTTATTCAGGGTCTTCAGCGATAACTCCCCCTTGAACGGGTTTGTTGATATCCAGATAGCATACGTCCTTCTCATTAGATCGACTCTCGTTCGCCTCCAACATTCGAACATACTCTGGCAATTCCTCGTAAATTTCTTCAACATCGGAATGTGAGTAAATGGAGTGTGAAATGCAATGCTCCAACAAGTCGTTCGGGGGCGGCATAATAGACTCAATTTTATAACATTCCTCGGGCGCATCCTCGGGCTTCTTAATCGCGTCATAGATGGAAATTTTCAGATTTTGATCATTAACCCGGAAAGTAAGATCACCCTCTTGGACGTCGATAAGTGCTCTCCCCGTCGCTAGAAACGGTCTCCCAAAGATCAATGGTTGATTCTCGTCCTCGGGCATATCAAGAACTACGAAATCGGCCGGGAAGACTAAGTGTTGGACTCTAACGAACACATCCTCCACAATTCCCCTCGGATAAGCGATCGACCGGTCCGCCATGAGTAGAGAAATGGTAGTCGGCTTCATCTCCCCAATCTTCAACTTCTTAAAGATGGATAGAGGCATAAGATTGATGCTTGCCCCGAGATCACACAACCCATTATGGAATGTTTGGTCGCCAATCTTGCATGTCAAAGTAAAACGTCCCGGATCCTTCTGCTTGAGCGGGAGCTTGTTTTGAATGATAGCGCTACACTCCTCTGTCAAATTTATGGTTTCAAATTTCCCCAACTTCCTCTTGCTTGCCACAGCGTCTTTCAAGAATTTCACGTACCCCGGCATGTCTCTCAAAGCGTCTAGAAGTGGAATGTTGATATTCACCTTTTGAAACATGTCGATAAATCGTTGAAGCTTTTCATCATGTCTCGACTTGGCCAATCGCTGTGGAAATGGAGCTTTTACCTCAAAATCCTTCACATTCGGACTTCCAGGAGCCTTTCGGCCGATAGGGGGGTCGATAGGCTCCACTGCAGGCATTCCGTCTGGGTATCGGGTGGGCCTATCGGCCGATAGTCTTGGCCGATGGGCCTGCTGCATTTCATCTTCCTTCTCGTTCTCGGCTCCCGTTTCTAGTACATCCTCGTTTCCAGATTTCTCAACTTCAGCCCTATGATTACTGTACTTTGTCCCACTCCGAAGCTCGATTGCGTTGCATTGTTGCGTCTTCGGTTTGGTCTCGGTACTGCTCGGAAAATGGCCCGGCTTATGAATTCCGGCTTGGGCGTTCGCCATTTGACTCATTTGGGTCTCCACCATCGACATCTGCTTTGTCAAGGCTATCACTGAGTTTCCAATAGATGTCACACTATGCTCGAGAGCCCCGAACCTCTTGTCTGCTTTATAGATAAAATCTTTTTGACTTGCCTCCAACCGTTCCAACATCTCTTCCATCAGTGTCTTAGCAATCGGCTCTTGAATAACCCCGTTTTTCACGTTAAATCCCGGTGGTGGCTGGAGAGCATTGTTCGGGTTGGCATAGGAGAAATTAGGGTGGTTTCGATTGTTCGGATAATAGTTCCCCCTATTTCCCCCTTGCCAGAAGTTTCCTCCTTGCATGTAATTTACATCCTCCTTAACTGCAATAGGCTCGTTTAGCTCTTCAAAAACTGAATTGACTCCCAAAGTATTCTTTTTTAGCATCTCAAGTTCTTTTTGTTGTCTTTCAAATTTCGCCTTCAAATCACCGTAGGCGTCCTCGTCACCGGATGGAACCTTTCTTCTCGTCATCTTCCTATCGGTCACCTCCTCGTAATCATTGTTGACCGCTAGCTCAATGAGATTCTTGGCCTCTTCATAATCGTTAGCAAGAAATCCCCCTTTCGATGAATAGTCCAACTCTCTTCTAGCCTTCCTCGTCAAACCCCGATAAAACCGAATGTAGATTTCCTCCTTGTCAATTCCATGCTGTGGGTATTTGCGAAGTAGCTTCTTAAATCGGATCCATGCCTCGTATAAGTATTCATCCTCATATTGCTCGAATTGCAAGATATCGTTGATTTGTTTTTGCACCTTCGAGGGAGGATAGAACTGTGCTAAGAACAACCGAGTCATCTCTCTCCAAGTACCAATTTCCTTCCGATCTAGGCTCTTGTACCAATCTAGCGCATCATCTTCTAAAGAGAACCGGAATAGGCGGAGCTTAATGACATCCGGAGGCACTTCGTTTTGCTTGATGGTGGCACATATATCCAAAAACGACTCAAGGTGAGCGTTTGGATCTTCATTAACTCCTCCTCCGTAAGTTTGAGACTTCACCGTAGCGATGAGGGACGGCTTAAGCTCGAAGTTGTTGGCATCAATCTTCCCCCAACCTCCTTCTTGATAATCGTCCAGCTTAGGTCGAAAGCGGGCATTCAAAGTGATCTTCTCGGGACGAGCGAGTTCTCGTGGTGGGTCAACAATGCCGGCCATGGTATCAACGAAAGGTATAGAAATAGTCTCAGTTCTCGCTTCTTGCTTCTTCCTCCTCAAAGACTTCTCGATTTCCGGATCCAAAGGAAATAGGTCCTTTCCTTGGGATCTTGTGATCATGCACCGCCTACAAGGAAGAGAAAACAAGATGTGAGGAAACGAGATCGAATATTAATAATAAAAGTAAACAACCTAAAGTAACAATCTCTTCTTTTTCGAATTATCCCTTTAAGTTTTCTATCAATTCCCCGGCAACGGCACCAAAAATTGATCGCTTGGATTCGCGTAGTAAGGTTTTCAAATCCGATCAATTTTAAAATTTGTAAAACCTCGGAGTATTTCCAAGGTGTCGAACCCAAGGGAATTGATGTGTCGAAAATAAAGGAAGTAACTCTACTCAAAATTTGACTGCTATTTAGGAATCCGAAAGTTTGTTTTGATTCTAATTATCTAACTTTAAAGATCGAAAAATAAAAATTAAATAAAAGATGAATTATCTAAATCAAGCAAATAAAGCAAATTAGCAAGATAAAATCACAAGTCGAAAGGTAATTGATCCTAGGGTAGTATCATCTAATTGAGTTCACACAATTCATTCACTTGATTCCTTTTCCCCAAATTTTAATTCAATCCTAGAAATAATCACTCAGCCGATCTAGAATTCCGATCAAGGCAACCTAGAAAGATAGTTAATTTAAACCCTTTTTCCCGCTAAGGCTCAAAGAATTTAAATCACTTAAAAAGCGCCAACTTATTTATCTATGATTTTTTTTTTTTAATCGACCCCCCTATCGGCCGAAAGGCTCCTGGAAGTTCGAATGTGAAGGATTTTGAGGTAAAAGCTCCATTTCCACAGCGATTGGCCAAGTCGAGACATGATGAAAAGCTTCAACGATTTATCGACATGTTTCAAAAGGTGAATATCAACATTCCACTTCTAGACGCTTTGAAAGACATGCCGGGGTACGTTAAATTCTTGAAAGACGCTGTGGCAAGCAAGAGGAAGTTGGCAAAGTTTGAAACCATAAATTTGACAGAGGAGTGTAGCGCTATCATTCAAAACAAGCTCCCGCTCAAGCAGAAGGATCCGGGACGTTTTACTTTGACATGCAAGATTGGCGACCAAACGTTCCGTAATGGGTTGTGTGATCTCGGGGCAAGCATCAATCTTATGCCTCTATCCATCTTTAAGAGGTTGAAGATTGGGGAGATGAAGCCGACTACCATTTCTCTACTCATGGCGGACCGGTCGATCGCTTATCCGAGGGGAATTGTGGAGGATGTGCTCGTTAGAGTCCAACACTTAGTCTTCCCGGCCGATTTCATAGTTCTTGATATGCCCGAGGACGAGAATCAACCATTGATCTTTGGGAGACCGTTTCTAGCGACGGGGAGAGCACTTATCGACGTCCAAGAGGGTGATCTTACTTTCCGGGTTAATGATCAAAATCTGAAAATTTCCATCTATGACGCGATGAAGAAGCCCGAGGATGCGCCCGAGGAATGTTATGAAATTGAGTCTATTATGCCGCCCCCGACCGACTTGTTGGAGCATTGTATTTCACACTCCATTTACTCACATTCCGATATTGAAGAAATTTACGAGGAATTGCCAGAGTATGTTCGAATGTTGGAGGCGAACGAGAGTCGATCTAATGAGAAGGACGTATGCTATCTGGATATCAACAAACCCGTTCAAGGGGGAGTTATCGCTGAAGACCCTGAATAAATGAGGTATCGTCTAGCTAAAGACGTTAAACGTAGCACTTGTTGGGAGGTAACCCAACGTATGTATATTAGTTCGTTTTATTCATTTGTTTTCAATTTTTCGTTTGCGTGATTTTTGTAGTTTCTAGTTTCGTAGTAGCTTTGTTAGTTTTGTTTAGTTCTAATCCATGCACGCCAAGTTTTGGATACTTGCAGGTCTTTAATCACCATATCCAGGCGAAAACGGGACCAAGTTTGCGAACCAGAAAGAGCTGACAAAAATTTTGAGACAGACAATCCTATCGGGCGAGCCTATCGGCCGATAGGCCCGGCCGATAGGCTGAGAAAAATTACATGCCCGCTATGATCCGAGCTCACCGACAAACCCGCCATTTCCGCCACAGTGATCAGGTACTCCATTAACAAAGCCACTCCTTTCTCTTTTCAAACTTATTCCTCCTTTGGGATGCGAAATAAGTTTGGGGGGGGGGGGGGGAGAAGTGCGGCTTTGTTAATTTCTTTACGTGTGAGTACCTTGCTTGCCTTGTATCATTATTTGCTTGTGTTGGTGCCCGTTGTTTTTATTTATGCTTATCATATTGGTGTTGCGTGATTTAGTTTTTGTTGCTTAGTTTTTTTTTTAGATTTTTATGTTCATTTTCGTTTGGTGTTTGTGCTAGCTTCTATTTTTTTTTGGTCGTAGTAGTGTTTTGCTTTCGTGTTTGCTTTTATTTGCTTTTCGTTGTTCGCTTTTTAGATTTTGGCCTACTTTGCGTATTTTTTTTATTTTTTTTAGATAGCCTTACTTGTCTTAGTTTTTCTTTATTCGTGAATTTTTCGTGCTTCTATTTGTGTGATACCGATGTTGCGACACTGTTTTTCTCTCTGAAGAAACGGTCGAGTTTTAGTCGAGTTGTAGTCAGTTATTTCTGTTTTGCATAGTATTCATTTAGGTCCAAAATTTTTCGTGATTGTAGAGGTCTTGGCAGATAAGAAACGATACATACTTGTTTTAAAATCACCGTCAATACGTTTGGTTACATCTTCCGGATAGTGAGTCGTACTGTTTCGTCAGTCGTGTTGGCACTTAGAGTGAGTTTAGAATCGGTCAGTTTTTCCCAAAAGTTGAGATAATATTGTTCTATGAAGGGAAGTCTAGTAACCGGGGGCATTCGCGTGACCCGTTGTTTACCCTCGCGTAAAACGACGACTCTGATTAGACTGGTGATTTAGATATTTCACATGTGCCAATCATAGGGAACTTAGTAACCGGGGGTATTCGCGTGACCCGCTGTTTACTCTCGCGCAAAACGGCGACCTTGATTCGGACATGCGGAAATTATATATTCGAGTTGTTTCTCCGCTGTAGACGGGAACTTAGTAACTAGAAGCATCCATGTGCCCCATGAGTGTCTTTTACGTCAAACGGTTTCTTAATACATGAGAATGGAAGTTCCACCCTAGGATTACCCCGATGAAACATCCCGAGATCCTAACCTAGTGGTCAACTCGAATCAAATTCTTGAACATATATATAAGGGAATCTTGAGGTTTATTTGTTATGAAACTCGTGAAAAATGTGCCACTAGACTGTGTAACGGGACGAACTAGCTTGTTTATTTTATCCTTTCATATTGACGGTCGATTTGACTCACGTTTTGTTAATCTTTGATCTGGATTTTCTTCATGAACGAATGATTAGGACTGAACTTGATTACTTTGCGGAATCATTATTCTGAGTGCAGCTCGCTTTTACGACACTCGGATTATTTAGAGAGAATTACAGGATAGTATTGATTAGGTTGAACACTATGAGTTGCACGATGATTCACGACTTTCTTTTTGTTTTCTTTTTGTTGTTCGGGACGAACAAGGTTTAAGTTTGGGGGGGTTTGATAAGTGGTAATTTTACCACATTATTTCTAGGATTTTATACTAGGTTTTTATCTCGTTTCGTGATTAATGTGCTCGTATTTGGCTTATTTATGATTAGTCGAGCCGTATTACGCGTTTGGGTTGGTTTTAGTGTGTTTGCAGGTTTTTAGAGCCAAAAGGACCCAAAACGAGACAAAGGACCGAGAGTCGAGTCAAACGGACGAAGAAACGGATTTTTGCGAAAGACAGACGAACCTATCGGCCAGCCTATCGGCCGATAGACCTGTCCGAAAGGAGTTCCTGCCCTACCGAGTGAAGAGATCGACGAACCAACTATCGGCCATCCTATCGGCCGATAGGCCAGGCCGATACGCTGCCCAGCGGACTCTCGTGTTTTGACGAATTATGACTCTTTTGGATAGTTTTTGTTTCCTAGATTAGGGCTAATCGGGAGTTTAACCCCCTTAGGCTATATAAACCTCCTTGTAGACCTAGTTTTACTATCTTAGACCATCTTTCATCAGCCCTTTTCATCCTTTATCATCTTTAGACATTTTTTTACATCTTTTTAGCAAGATTTATTCCTTGGATGCAAGAACTTTTTGGAGGAGAATTATTATTGTTTTTCAGAGATTGAAGACTCGGAGTTCATCCGTAAGGGTTGTAATCTCTCTTTTCATATTAATAATATGCATTCTTCATCTATTTTTTGCTTGATTTCAATTATGTCTGGCTAAATTCATTGATTGATTCTAGGGTTAGTAAATTTAATTGATGTTCACATGATGTTCCTTTAATTACCTTTTGACCTTTCATCCTAGGCTTGTGTTCAAGATGTGTTAAATCTCATGCTAGATTAAAGGGCCCTTAATCGATGCATGTTAGCTAATTAATTTTTTCCGGAAGGAGTAATTGATTAGTGGAAATACTTGATGCACAATATGATTTAATCTTGAGACCTGACGGAGAAAGATAAATCATCGATAAATAAGTTGGCGCTTTTTTAAGTGATTTAAATTCTTTGAGCCCTGGCGGGGAAAAGGGTTTAAATTAACTATCTTTCTAGGTTGCCTTGATCGGAATTCTAGATTGGCTGAGTGATTATTTCTAGGATTGAATTAAAATTTGGGGAAAAGGAATCAAGTGAATGAATTGTGTGAACTCAATTAGATGATACTACCCTAGGATCAATTACCTTTCGACTTGTGATTTTATCTTGCTAATTTGCTTTATTTGCTTGATTTAGATCATTCATCTTTTATTTAATTTTTATTTTTCGATCTTTAAAGTTAGATAATTAGAATCAAAACAAACTTTCGGATTCCTAAATAGCAGTCAAATTTTGAGTAGAGTTACTTCCTTTATTTTCGACACATCAATTCCCTTGGGTTCGACACCTTGGAAATACTCCGAGGTTTTACAAATTTTAAAATTGATCGGATTTGAAAACCTTACTACGCGAATCCAAGCGATCAGTGGTGCGTCCCATAGCTCCTACCGGTTCGAAAGTTATGGACGTTTGAAGTTCGGGTCGAATCTACGATAAGAGAATAGAATGTGGTTCAACTTATGGGTTCGATAATACGAGCACTAATGCACTGAATCCCCTCAGAACTCCGAAGTTAAGCGTGCTTCGGTGAGAGTAGTACTAGTATGGGTGACCCCCTGGGAAGTCCTCGTGTTGCACCCCCTTTTTTTTGCCGGCGAATGCTGCTCGATTCTTTTTTTACGCTCGATTTTTCTTTTTCTTAGGAATTCTCCATGGTGATCCTTCCACCTACGGTCTAAAGAAGCCTTGGATATGAAGCTTATTGAAAATGATATACTGTCACGGGAGTAATAAAGTAAATGACAAAAGCTCTTCGTACGGGGAAGAAATGCGATTTTACTAATTAGAAATTATCAAATTCTGCCTCTCAATACATTGGAGAATGTATTTTTAAGCCTAAGAAACACATCAAAATCTAAAATTCTACAAGATATCAAGAGAAAAATGAAATATTAAATAAATAAAGTGATATAAAGGCAGAACGTGCGTGAAAACGGGGGAATTTCGGCCCGGGACTAGTTATATCATGGCGGAGCGCAATGAGTTCGACACGAATCACCGTTCTGCTTCCGGAAACATATTATAATAGGAATTCTGAGCGTCGGGTCACACGATGGGCGCGAGAAGAGCTTCACTGGCATGTGTGGTGGGTCCCGTAGCTCCTCCCGGTTAGAAAGTTATGGCTGTTTAAAGTTCGAGTCGAATCTACCATAAGAGAATAGAATGTGGTTTGACTTATGGGTGCGATCATACCAGCACTAATGCACCGGATCCCATAAGAACTCCGAAGGTAAGCGTGCTTGGGCGAGAGTAGTTCTAGGATGGGAGACCCCCTAGGAAGTCCTCGTGTTGCACCCCCATTTTTGCCGTCCAACGCTGCTCGATTCTTTTTTTACGCTCGTTTTTTCGTTTTCTCAGGAATTCTCCACGGTGATCCTTCCACCTACGGTCTAAAGAAGGCTTGGATATGAAGCTTATTGAAAATGATATACTGTCACGGGAGTGATAAAGTAAATGACAAACGCTCTTCGTACGGGGAAGAAATGCGATTTTACTAATTAGAAATTATCAAATTCTGCCTCTCAATACATTGGAGAATGTATTTTTAAGCCTAAGAAACACATCTAAATCGAAAATTACACAAGATATCAAAAGAAAAATGAAATATTAAATAAATAAAGTGATATAAAGGCCGAAAGCGCGTGAAAACGGGGGAATTTCGGCCCGGGACCAGTTATATCATGGCATAACGCAATGAGTTCGACACGAATCGCCGTTCCACTTCCGGAAAGATATTATAATAGGAATTCTGAGTGTCGGGTCATACAATGGGCGCGAGAAGAGGTTCACCGGCATGTGTGGTGGGTCCCGTAGCTCCTCCCGGTTCAAAAGTTATGGCTGTTTGAAGTTCGGTTCGAATCTACCATAAGAGAATAGAATGTGGTTTGACTTATGGGTGCAATCATACCAGCACTAATGCACCGGATCTCGTCAGAACTTCGAAGGTAAGCATGCTTGGGCGAGAGTAGTTCTAGGATGGGAGACCCCCTGGAAAGTCCTCGTGTTGCACCCCCTTTTTTGCCGTCCAACGCTGCTCGATTCTTTTATTACGCTCGATTTTTCGTTTTCTTAGGAATTCTCCACGGTGATCCTTCCACCTACGGTCTAAAGAAGATTTGGATATGAAGCTTATTGAAAATGATATACTGTCACGGGAGTAATAAAGTAAATGACAAACACTCTTCGTACGGGGAAGAAATGCGATTTTACTAATTAAAAATTATCAAATTCAGCCTCTCAATATATTTGAGAATGTATTTATTAGCCTAAGAAACACATCTAATTCGAAAATGACACAAGATATCAAAATAAAAACGAAATATTAAATAAATAAAGTGATATAAAGCCTAAAGTGCGTGAAAACGGTAGAATTTAGGACCGGGACCAGTTATGTCATGGCGGAACGCTATGAGTTCGACACGAATCGCCGTTCCGCTTCCGGAAACGTATAATAATAGGAATTCTGAGCGTCGGGTCACACGATGGATGCAAGAAGAGCTTCGCCAGCATGTGTGGTGGGTCCCGTAGCTCCTCCCGGTTCTAAAGTTATGGCTGTTTGAAGTTCGGGTCGAATCTACCATAAGAGAATAGAATGTGGATCGACTTATGGGTGCGATCATACCAGCACTAATGCACCGGATCCCATCATAACTCCGAAGGGAAGCATGCTTGGGTGAGAATAGTACTAGGATGGGTGACCCCCTCGGAAGTCCTCGTGTTGCACCCCCTTTTTTGCCGTCCAACGCTGCTCGATTCTTTTTTTACGCTCGATTTTTTGATTTCTTAGGAATTATCCACGGTGATCCTTCCACCTACGGTCTAAAGAAGGTTTGGATATGAAACTTATTGAAAATGATATACTGTCATGGGAGTAATAAAGTAAATGACAAACGCTCTTCGTACGGGGAAGAAATGCGATTTTACTAATTAGAAATTATCAAATTCTGCCTCTCAATACATTGGAGAATGTATTTTTAAGCCTAAGAAACACATCTAAATCGCAAATTACACAAGATATCAAAAGAAAAATGAAATATTAAATAAATAAAGTGATATAAAGGCCGAAAGTGCGTAAAAAAGGGGGAATTTCGGCCCGGGACCAGTTATATCATGGCGGAACGCAATGAGTTCGACACGAATCGCCGTTCCGCTTCCGGAAACATTTTATAATAGGAATTCTGAGTGTCGGGTCACACGATGGGCGCGAGAAGAGCTTCACTGGCATGTGTGGTGGGTCCCGTAGCTCCTCCCGGTTCGAAAGTTATGGCTGTTTGTAGTTCGATTCGAATATACCATAAGAGAATAGAATGTGGTTCATCTTATAGGTGCGATCATACCAACACTAATGCACCGGATCCCATCAGAACTCTGAAGTTAAGCGCGCTTGGGCGAGAGTAGTACTACGATGGTTGACCCTCTGGGAAGTCCTCGTGTTGCACCCCTTTTTTTGCCATCGAACTCTGCTCGATTGTGTTTTTACGTTCGATTTTTCTTTTTCTTAGGAATTCTCCACAGTGATCCTTCCTCCTACGGTCTAAAGAAGCCTTGGATATGAAACTTATTGAAAATGATATACTGTTAAGGGAATAATAAAGTAAATGACAAACGCTCTTCGTACGGGGAAGAAATGCGATTTTACTAATTAGAAATTATCAAATCCTGCCTCTCAATATATTCGAGAATGTATTTATAAGCCTAAGAAACACATCTAAATCGAAAATGACACAAGATATCAAAAGAAAAATGAAATATTAAATAAATAAAGTGATATAAAGGCCGAAAGTGCGTGAAAACGGGGGAATTTAGTCCCGGGACCAGTTATGTCATGGCGGAGCGCAATAAGTTCGACACGATTCTCCGTTCCGCTTCCGGAAACATATTATAATAGGAATTATGAGCGTCGGGTCACACGATGGGCGCGAGAAGTGCTTCGCCGGTATGTGTGTTGGGTCCCGTAGCTCCTCCCGATTCGAGAGTTATGGCTGTTTGAAGTTCGGGTCGAATCTACCATAAGAGAATAGAATGTGGTTCAACTTATGGGTTCGATCATACCACCACTAATGCCCCAGATCCCATCAGAACTCCGAAGCTAAGCATGCTTGGGCGAGAGTTGTACTAGCATGGGTGACCCCCTAGGAAGTCCTCGTGTTGCACCCCTTTTTTTGCTGTCGAACGCTGCTCGATTCTTCTTTTATGCTCAATTTTTCTTTTTCTTAGGAATTCTCCACGGTGATCCTTTTACCTACGGTCTAAAAAAGGTTTGAATATGAAACTTATTGAAAATGATATACTGTCACGGGAGTAATAAAGTAAATGACAAACGCTCTTCGTACGGGGATGAAATGTGATTTTACTAATTAAAAATTATCAAATTCTGCCTCTCAATACATTCGAGAATGTATTTATTAGCCGAAAAAACACATCTAAATCGAAAATGACACAAGATATCAAAATAAAAACGAAATATTAAATAAATAAAGTGATATAAAGGCCTAAAGTGCTTGAAAACGGGAGAATTTAGGCCCGGGACCAGTTATGTCATGGCGGAACGCAATGAGTTCGACACGAATCGCCGTTCCGCTTCCGGAAACATATTGTAATAGGAATTCTGAGCTTCGGGTCACACGATGGACGCAAGAAGAGCTTCGTCGGCATGTGTGGTGGGTCCCGTAGCTCCTCCCGGTTCGAAAGTTATGGCTGTTTGAAGTTCGGGTCGAATCTACCATAAGAGAATAGAATGTGGTTCGACTTATGGGTGCGATCATACCAGCACTAATGCACCGGATCCCATTAGAACTCTGAATGTAAGCGTGCCTGGGTGAGAGTAGTACTAGGATGGGTGACCCCCTCGGAAGTCCTCGTGTTGCTCCCCCTTTTTTGCCGTCCAATGCTGCTCGATTCTTTTTTACGCTCGATTTTTCGATTTCTTAGGAATTCTCCATGGTGATACTTCCACCTACGGTCTAAAGAAGGTTTGAATATGAGGCTTATTGAAAATGATATACTATCATGGGAGTAATAAAGTAAATGACAAACGCTCTTCGTACGGGGAAGAAATGCGATTTTACTAATTAGAAATTATCAAATTCTGCCTCTCAATACATTGGAGAATGTATTTTTAAGCCTAAGAAACACATCTAAATCGAAAATTACACAAGATATCAAAAGAAAAATGAAATATTAAATAAATATAGTGATATAAAGGCCGAAAATGCGTGGAAACGGGAGAATTTCGGCCCGGGACCAGTTATATCATGGCGGAACGCAATGAGTTCGACACAAATCACCGTTCCGCTTCCGGAAAGATATTATAATAGGAATTCTGAGCGTCGGGTCATACGATGGGTGCGAGAAGAGCTTCACCGGCATGTGTGGTGGGTCCCGTAGCTCCTCCCGGTTTGAAAGTTATGGCTGTTTGAAGTTCAGGTCGAATCTACCATAAGAGAATAGAATGTGGTTTGACTTATGGGTGCAATCATACCAGCACTAATGCATCGGATCCCATCAGAATTCCGAAGGTAAGCGGGCTTGGGCGAGAGTAGTTCTAGGATGGGAGACCCCCTCGGAAGTCCTCGTGTTGCACCCCCTTTTTTGTCATCCAGCGCTGCTCGATTCTTATTTTACGCGCGATTTTTTGTTTTCTTATGAATTCTCCACGGTGATCCTTCCACCTACGGTCTAAAGAAGGTTTGGATATGAAGCTTATTGAAAATGATATACTGTCACGGGAGTAATAAAGTGAATGACAAACGCTCTTCGTACGGGGAAGAAATGCGATTTTACTAATTAGAAATTATCAAATTCTGCCTCTAAATACATTTGAGAATGTATTTATAAGCCTAAGAAACACATCTAAGTCAAATTCGAGAATGTATTATCAAATTCTGCCTCTAATAGGAATTCTGAGCGTCGGGTCATACGATGGGCGTGAGAAGAGCTTCACCGGCATGTGTGGTGGGTCCCATAGCTCCTCCCGGTTCGAAAGTTATGGCTGTTTGAAGTTCGGGTCGAATCTACCATAAGAGAATAGAATGTGGTTTGACTTATGGGTGCAATCATACCAGCACTAATGCATCGGATCCCATCAGTACTCCGAAGGTAAGCGTGCTTGGGCGAGAGTAGTTCTAGGATGGGAGGCCCCCTGGGAAGTCCTCGTGTGGCACCCCCTTTTTTGCCGTCCAACGCTGCTCGATTCTTTTTTTACGCTCGATTTTTCATTTTCATAGGAATTCTCCACGGTGATCCTTCCACCTATGGTCTAAAGAAAGCTTGGATACGAAGCTTATTGAAAATGATATACTGTCGCGAGAGTAATAAAGTAAATGACAAACGCTCTTCGTACGGGGAAGAAATGCGATTTTACTAATTAAAAATTATCAAATTATGCCTCTCAATACATTTGAGAATGTATTTATAAGCCTAAGAAACACATCAAAATCGAAAATGACACAATATATCAAAATAAAAACGAAATATTAAATAAATAAAGTGATATAAGGGCCGAAAGTGCGTGAAAATGGGGGAATTTAGGCCCGGGACCAGTTATGTCATGGCGGAACGCGATGAGTTCGACACGAATCGCCGTCCCGCTTCCGGAAACATATTATAATAGGAATTCTGAGCGTCGGGTGACACGATGGACGCGAGAAGAGCTTCGTCGGCATGTGTGGTGGGTCCCGTAGCTCCTCCCGGTTCGAAATTTATGGTTGTTTGAAGTTCGGGTCGAATCTACCATTAGAGAATATAATGTGGTTTGACTTATTGGTGCGATCATACCAGCACTAATGCACTGGATCCCATCAGAACTCTGAAGTTAAGCGTGCTATGGCGAGAGTAGTACTAATATGGGTGACCCCCTCGGAAGTCCTCGTGTTGCACCCCATTTTTTGCCGCCCAACGCTACTCGATTCTTTTTTTATGCTCGATTTTTCATTTTCTTAGGCGGTGATCCTTCCACCTACGGTCTAAAGAAGGCTTGGATATGAAGCTTATTAAAAATGATATACTGTCACGGGAGTAATATAGTAAATGACAAATGCTCTTCGTACGGGAAAGAAATGCGATTTCACTAATTAGAAATTATCAAATTCTACCTCTCAATACATTCGAGAATGTATTTATAAGCGTAAGAAACACATCTAAATCGATAATGAGACAAGATATCAAAAGAAAAACGAAATATTAAATAAATAAAGTGATATAAAGGCCGGAAGTGCGTGAAAACGGGGGAATTTAGGCCCGGAACCAGTTATGTCATGGCGGAATGCGATGAGTTCGACACGAATCGCCGTCCCGCTTCCGGAAACATATTATAATCGGAATTCTGAGCGTCGGGTCACACGATGGGCGTGAGAAGAGCTTCACCGGCATGTGTGGTGGGTCCCGTAGCTCCTCCTGGTCCGAAAGTTATGGCTGTTTGAAGTTCGGGTCGAATCTACCATAATAGAATAGAATGTGGTTTGACTTATGGGTGCGATCATACCAGCACTAATGCACCGGATCCCATCAGTACTCCGAAGGTAAGCGTGCTTGGGCGAGAGTAGTTCTAGGATGGGAGGCCCCCTGGGAAGTCCTCGTGTTGCACCCCCTTTTTTGCCGTCCAACGCTGCTTGATTCTTTTTTTACGCTCGATTTTTCATTTTCATAGGAATTCTCTATGGTGATTGTTAGGAGTATTTTTATACGCTTATTCATCATTATTTTGTAGTGTTTTGGTGAGTGAAATCATCTAAATGAGCTTTTAATGCCTTAATTTTGTATGATTGACAGGAAATTGAAGTCCGGAAGCTAAAACGAGGCAAAACGGGCGAAGACGGCAAAACTGGACTATGAGCCGCGGCACAAGGAATCTGAGCCGCGGCACAGGAAGACACCAGCCGAAGGGCAGAGTAAGCTGTACTCTGTGCCGCGGCACAGCCCAGGTGAGCCGCGGCACAGAAGAATTTATTTACGCCCAGGCATTCAGCTTTTTGCTATGTGCCGCGGCACAGCCCAAGTGAGCCGCGGCACACTTAGCGGGTTTGGTACGTCTGCGCGGATTTTGGGCCGTTTCGAAGCCAGTTTTCAACCGATTAATACGGACGCGATTTGTGGAGGTGCTGAGCTATAAATAGGGTTTAAGACCCTAATTTAATTATCTTGGAATCATTGAATCTAATACCTTGGAGAGCTTAAGCTTGGAGACGGCAGAAGAGGAGGAAAGCAGAAGAATTCAAGGGCAGAAGGCGGGAGCTGAAGAACGGAGGAATCCGAGCTTCATCTGCGTTTGAATTTTATGCTTTCGTTTATTTATTCTGTATTTTCAGTTTTTAGTATGTCAGGCTAAAGCCCTAATCTAGGGTTTTGATGAAACCTTTGTTTTGATGAATTGATTGAGATTATCCAATTTATTACCTTTTTATTGAGTTTTCCCAATTATGTTTAATGCTTGCAATTATCTGGCCAATAGTTGTATTGATTTAATCATTCACTTCGAATCGGGAGAGGAGATTTGGTGAGGAACTATTGGTGAGGACCGTTTTATTCTGTGAGATAGGAATATACTCATAGGAACTACGTGGCCTTTAGGAGATTTCATGCTTTTTGCCTATCGACGAGATAATTCACCTAGGGATAGAGTGCGTTAGTCGCCATTAGATAAATCTATTGACCTCAGGAGAGGCGGTAGAATATTTTAGCAATCTCCGCCTTCAGTAAATTGGGAAAATTATTTATTACGGATAATCGAGAATAAATTCGGATAAACTAAGGTGGATTCAGAACCCTAGACTTATTCATCATTTGATTCCTTTTATTCAAGCTATCGTTTTCTGCTAAGTCTTTTATTAATTCTTTTAGTTATTAATCGCAAAACCCATATTCGATTGTTCAGATAAAATTGGAATACGAAAACGTCGGTAGTTAGAGTTTCAATCCTCGTGGGAACGATACTCCACTTATCACTTTATTACTTGTAAACGATGACGTGCACTTGCGTGTAGGAAATATCGCAACAAGTTTTTGGCGCCGTTGCCGGGGATTGAAATTTTTCTAATATCGATTTAAGTATTTCCAGTCTTAATTTGAACGTTTTATTTTTATTTTTGTGTATTTAATTTTTTTTATTCGTTTTTCCTTTCAGGACCTTTCGTTAGTGCATGAGAAGACTCGGTAACGAAGGCCTACTACCTTTGGACACCGAGCTCGAGTGCACTCTAAGAAGGAACAAAAAGGAGAAAAGAGAGTTGCAGACGACGGTCAAGATGGCCGAGAATATTGAAATCTAAGGAGGAGATAACCAAGTGCGGCAAGTTCAACCGGAACTAGCTCTTAGAGATTATGCCATGCCGCAGGTCAACGCCAATTTTTCGGGAATTCGGCGTCCCACTATCCAAGCTAATAACTTTGAGATCAAGCCCGCCATTATTCAGATGGTGCAGGCGAGCCCATTCTGTGGATTGCCGAAGGACGACCCGAATGCCTACATTGCGTCTTTCCTTGAGATATGCAATACTTTCAAAACTAATGGTGTCACCGACGATGCCATCCGATTGAGGCTTTTCCCTTTCTCTTTGAGGGATAAAGCGAAGTTTTGGTTAAATTCCTTACCGCCGGGGTCGATTACAACATGGGAGAGGTTAGCGCAAGCCTTCCTTGCAAAATTTTTCCCACCAGCTAAGACGGCGAGGTTGAGAAACGAGATAACCACTTTTGCCCAGTACGATATGGAAACGCTCCACGAGGCGTGGGAGCGATATAAAGAATTGCTACGAAGATGCCCTCATCACGGCATTCCTGATTGGCTTCAGCTTCATACGTTTTATAATGGTTTGAGTGCTTCTACACGCACTCTCGTAGATGCGGCCTCCGGAGGAACATTCATGGGAAAATCTATGGCCGAGGCACACGTGCTTTTGGAAGATATGGCTGAAAACGCATACCAATGGCCATCAGAAAGATTGACACCGAAAAGAGTAATGGAAGTTTCAAGCAATGATCCGATTTCCACTTTGACAGCTCAAGTCGCCGCTTTGACACATGACTCAGACATTTTCGCACGCACCAGCCCCCGTTACCATAGAGACATGTAATTGGTGTAACGGATCACACCCGAGCGCGGAGTGTCAATTTGGAAATCCGTTCGAGCAAAATCAGATGGAGCAGGCTCAATTCGTAGGAAATGGGAATCGGCCGAATAACCCGTACTCCAATACTTATAATCCGGGGTGGCGAAATCATCCCAACTTTTCATGGAGAAACGGACAGAACGCACACCAGCCCCCTTTCGCCCAGAATCAACAGCAGCCCCCTTCCGCTCCCAAAGTGTCTCTCGAGGAAGCACTTGCAAAATTAGCGGCAAATACGAGTCAATTTATGACTCGTACGGAAGCTACATTACAAAATCATTCTGCTTCCATTCAGAACTTGGAGGTCCAGCTGGGCCAAATCGCTAATGTGTTGACAGCTCGTCCGGAGGGAGCATTGCCGAGTACAACAGAGACAAATCCTAGAGAGAGTCTAAATGCAATTAGCTTGAGAAGCGGGAGAGAGGTGCTGGATCAACCCGAGCGGGGTAAAGGGAAGAAGGAAATTGAGGAGTCGAAGGATTTAAAGCCAGAGGAGTCAAAAGATTTGAATCCGGATAACTCGAAAACATGTGTTCCCCCCGTTCCGTTTCCGCAGAGACTACAGCAAAGAAGGGCGGACAAACAATTTTCCAAGTTCCTTGATGTGTTCAAAAAGCTTCACATAAATATTCCGTTCGCCGACGCATTGGAACAGATGCCGAGTTATGTCAAGTTCATGAAAGAGATACTATCGAAGAAGAGAAAGCTTGAGGAGTTCGAAACGGTTGCCTTGACAGAGGAGTGCAGTGCAATTCTTCAAAAGAAGCTCCAACCTAAATTAAAAGATCCGGGAAGCTTCAACATACCGTGCACCATGGGGAATCTTTCATTTAACAAGGCACTATGCGATCTTGGTGCGAGTATCAACCTCATGCCTCTGTCGGTTTTCAAAAAGCTGAATATTGGGGAAGCCAAGCCAACCACAGTCTCATTACAATTGGCGGATCGGTCGATAAAGTATCCGAGGGGAGTAATCGAGGATGTTTTAGTTAAAGTTGATAAGTTCATCTTTCCGGCTGATTTCATCGTACTCGACATGGAGGAAGATGAAAATATTCCAATCATCTTGGGACGACCATTTCTAGCCACGGGCCGAACCCTTATAGACGTGGAAAAGGGAGAGTTAACTCTGAGGGTCCAAGACGAGCAAGTTACTTTTCAAGTGTTCAAATCGTTCCCATGTCCCGGAAGTGCTGATAAAGGATCACAAATTGAAGGTGTGGATGTTGTTGAAAGAGGAAAGCACCGAAAACATCGTCGTTGGAAAAATTCAGATTTTGTGTTGAATGGCCCAAGTTTTAAGAAGGATGTAGAACGAGAGGCGTTCCTCGAGCATGAGGAAAAATCTGCTGCAGTCGTGAGTTCGTTTGCGAAGGAGGAGAGTGAGCCGAAAGCCAAGCGGAAAATTAGTCATGGAGAAACCGGGTGTTTCGGAAAGTTATTCAAGTCGAAACCTTTTCAAAAACGACATTTGATGACCGAACCGAAACTCGAACCACTGATTGCCAATGGTCATAATTTTAACCAAAATATAAACGGTTCGATGAACGGGGCGGAAGCCAAATGGAGTTTGCGAAAAGCGAACTAATGTTGTCCAATAGGTCCGGCTGAAGACTATAAACTTAGCGCTTCTCGGGAGGCAACCCGAGTTCGTAGTTGTAGATTTTTGCATTTCTTTATTTTTCTTGTATTCGTGATTCTTATTTTTCATCCTTTTGTGCTTCTATGTGCTTCTGCCTCTCGTTTTTAACGTCTTCTTTTCAAAATTCTGTGCAGGAAAGTCCCAGGGAACAACCTGAAGTATGAGCCGCGGCACAGTTATTGTGAGCCGCGGCACACATCAATCGCCAGGGGAGGCTAAACCAACTGTACCTTGTGCCGCGGCACGGCATAAATAAGCCGCGGCACACTTGAGCACTGTGCCGCGACACACGACAAAACGAGACACAGGTAAAAGGGACTGTACCTTGTGCCGCGGCTCACTTTATCTGTGCCGCGGCACACTATGCGGAATCCGAAAGGCCAGGTAGCATATAACAAGCATTCGGCCGACATTATCAGGTACGCTTCCTTTCTCCTTTGCATTCCCTCCCCAGCGCGACCGGCCGAAGAGTTCTTCACAAATTTTCTTTTCTTCCTGCGATTTTTCTTGAAATCTTCAAAAAGGTACGTTTGAATCTTTAATTCTTATTTGCTTATGGTTGATATATGGAAGTTGTTTATGCCTTGAATGATTGGAACATGCTTATTTTCCTTCAAATAGTTTTATGATTGTTAGATAAGAACATGGTAGTTTCATCGAATTTCAATGGTTGAATCAGAATATCAATGAGTAGAATGTGTTAAGTTGTTAATGATTGAATTGTATTTCTGTTTTTGGGGGTTGAATCGAGCTATAACTATGTTTATTCTTCAAGTAAAAGTGTGCCCTCAAGGTGTCCGATAAATTGCCCAAATGAAAAATTTTCTTTGAAAAAGCAATCGTTTTGAATTTTCGTGCAACGTATACTTTTGAATTCTGACAAGCCCAATTCTTACATCCAAGTTAAATGTTTAAGTCCAAATTCATCTTTCTCTCTCGTATGCGCTAGTGTCTTAAATTCGGAATTTCTGGTTTGATGTCCTTAGCCGCGAATAGATCATTGTTATTATTTTTGCGTAAATAAACCCTCGTGCTATACTTCTCAGGACTGATTATGGCGCGCACGAAGAAGCTGACCAAGCGTGCTAGGACCGAGTCATCCCCTATGCGAGGGGAGACCTCTCGGGTTCGGGCCGAGGCGGAGGGGCACCAATTTTCGGACCCCGAAATTCACAAGATATTCAACGAAAAGATCCGGCCGCGACCACTTATTCCCGAGAGAGGTTTTACTCCAGCTCCTCAGGACGGGGAATTGCTCACGATGATTGACGAAATGGGATGGGCCAGATTTACAGCACCTCCCGAGCCAGCGGTCATCTCGATCGTCCAGGAGTTTTACGCCAGCGCTCTGCTGAAGCACATCCGGGCAGGGCATACGTTGCCATCTTTAGAGTCTCGGACTCAGGTCGACGTCAGGGTCACGATTGATTTCTCCCATCGCTATTCGGAGGCTTTTGGGTTTCGGCGGTTGACGAGACGACTATGATCGCGTGATGACCGGCCTCACTAAGGAGGCCCCGCTTGAGACGATTGCACGGCCAGTACCGGCGGGAGCAGCGAGCACAGAGCTCATCCTCTTTTCACTTCAGAGCTCGCGCCTCGGCCGGCTCGGGCGAGCCCGGCTTTACTTTATTTGCGCACGCATTGACCCCACCTCCCGAGATCCGTCTGCTTTTTCTCTCCGCCCGGATACTTTTTGCTATCACTTCCGGGCTGCGTTTCGATGTGGCCCCCATTCTGGTCCGATCTATCTTCCAGAGTATCCAGGGGGGGCTAAGACGGGGTTGAAGCACCCCTCCCTCATCTGCGCTTTATGCCGGCAGTCGGGGCTGACGTGGTCAGACGACGAGCCGATGCTAGCCCCACAGGCCCCGATCGACCACCGCATCATATCACACTTCGACCAGTGGGGCGGAGCGCCGGCACACGCTCGGGGGCGAGGATTTTTGCTCGAGGAGGCTCACAAGGGATCCCCCGAGCCGCTTTTGTTGACGCACGGAGATGCCGGCCCGCAGCCCGATAGAGCGAGGTTGGAGGAGCTGTTTGATGGGCTGCGGGAGGATTTGCGGAGAGAGAGAGAGGAGCTGAGAGCAGAGCTGAGGAGAGAGAGAGATGAGATGAGGAGAGAGAGAGAGCTGGATGGCTGCTATGCGGGAGGAGCAGCGGGCGGAGCGGGAGAGTGTTATTGCTACCGTCCGTGCCGAGTTGCGAGAGCAGGCCCGCCGGGCCAGCCGACGAGCGGCGAGGCGTCTTGCTGCGAGGGATGCTTATCATCAGGAGCACCTCGCCGCATGGACGACCCACATCATGCATCCCGACGGGCCATTTATTGCGCCCGCCCGGCCAGCCACACCACCCTCCTCACCGGACGATGCCGGCACCAGCTCCTGAGCAGACTGGAGGGGAGTACTTGACCTTTTTACTTTTATTGCATATCATTTTTGTCCATTGAGGTCAATGTACGTCCTAAGTTTGGGGGGGGGGGATTTACTTTCAGTCTACATTCATTGCTGTATTTTATTTCTTGCTGTACATTATACTTTGTTGCACTTTTCTTTTCTTTGCGAAAATTTTTTTTTTTAGATAGCCTTGCTTGTCGTAGTTTTCCTTTATTCGTGAATTTTTGTGCTTCTATTTGTGTGATACTGATGTTACGACACTGTCTTTCTCTCTGAAGAAGCGGGCGAGTTCTAGTCGAGTTATGGTCAGTTATTTCTGTTCTGCTTAGTATTCAATTAGGTCCGAAATTTTTCGTGATTGTAGAGGTCTTGGCAGATAAGAGACGATACATACTTGTTTTTAAATCCCCATCAATACTTTTGGCTACATTTTCCGGATAGAGAGTCGTACAATTTCTTCAGTCGTTTTGGCACTTAGATTGAGTTTAGAGTCGGTCAGTTTTTCCCTAAAAGTCGAGATAATGGGTTCTATGAAGGGAAGTTTAGTAACCGGGGGTATTCGCGTGACCCGTTGTTTACTCTCGCGTAAAACGACGACCCCGATTAGACTAGTGATTTAGATATTTCACATGTGCCAATGATAGGAAGCCTAGTAACCGGGGGTGTTCGCGTGACCCGCTGTTTACTCTCGCGTAAAACGGCAACCTTGATTCGGACATGCAGAAATTATTTATTCGAGTTGTTTCTCCGCTGTAGACGGGAACTTAGTAACTAGAAGCATCCATGTGCCCCATGAGTGTCTTTTACGTCAAACGGTTTCCTAATACATGAGAATGGAAGTTCCACCCTAGGATTATCCCGATGTAACATCCCGAGATCCTAACCTAGTGGTCAACTCGAATCAAATTCTGGAGCATATATATAAGGGAATACTGTCCGAGGTTTAATTGTTATGAAACTCATGAAAATTGTGCCTTTAGACTGTGGAACGGGACGAACTAGCTTGTTTATTTTAGCCTTTCATATTGACGGTCGATTTGACTCACGTTTTGTTGATCTTTGAGCTGGATTTTCTTCATGAACGAGCGATTAGGACTGAACTTGATTACTTTGCGGAATCATTATTCTGAGTGCAGCTCGCTTTTATGACACTCGTGTTATTTAGAGAGAATTACAGGATAGTATTGATTAGGTTGAACACTATGAGTTGCACGATGATTCACGATTCTCTTTTATTGACTTTAATTCTTTTTGCTTGAGGACAAGCAAAGGCTTAGGTTTGGGGGTATTTGTTAGGCGTATTTTTATACGCTTATTCATCATTATTTTGTAGTGTTTTGGTGAGTGAAATCATCTAAATGAGCTTTTAATGCCTTAATTTTGTATGATTGACAGGAAATTGAAGTCCGGAAGCTAAAACGAGGCAAAACGGGCGAAGACGGCAAAACTGGACTCTGAGCCGCGGCACAAGGAATCTGAGCCGCGGCACAGGAAGACACCAGCCAAGGGCGAGTAAGTCATGTACTGTGCCGCGCCTGACCCAGTGAGCCACGGCACGAAGAATTTATTTACGCCTGGGCATTGACTTTTGCTATGTGCGCGGCATACCAAGTGAGCCGCGGCACACTTAGCGGGTTTGGTACGTCTGCTTGGATTTTGGGCCGTTTGGCCGATTTTCAACCGATTAATACGGACGCGATTTGTGGAGGTCTGAGCTATAAATAGGGTTTAAGACCCTAATTTAATTATCTTGGAATCATTGAATCTAATACCTTGGAGAGCTTAAGCTTGGAGACGGCGAAGAGGAGGAAAGCGGAAGAATTCAAGGGCGAAGGCGGGAGTCAAGAACGGAGGAATCCGAGCTTCATCTGCGTTTGAATTTTATGCTTTCGTTTATTTATTCTGTATTTTCGCTTTTAGTATGTCGGGCTAAAGCCCTAATCTAGGGTTTTGATGAAACCTTTGTTTTGATGAATTGATTGAGATTATCCAATTTATTACCTTTTTATTGAGTTTTCCCAATTATGTTTAATGCTTGCAATTATCGCCAATAGTTGTATTGATTTAATCATTCACTTGAATCGGGAGAGGAGATTTGGTGAGGAACTATTGGTGAGGACCGTTTTATTCTCGTGAGATAGGAATATACTCATAGGAACTACGTGGCCTTTAGGAGATTTCATGCTTTATGCCTATAGACGAGATAATTCAACTAGGGATAGAGTGCGTTAGTCGCCGTTAGATAAATCTATTGACCTCGGGAGAGGCGGTAGAATATTTTAGCAATCTCCGCCTTCAGTAAATTGGGAAAATTATTTATTACGGATAATCGAGAATAAATTCGGATAAACTAAGGTGGATTCAGAACCCTAGACTTATTCATCATTTGATTCCTTTTATTCAAGCTATCGTTTTCTGCTTAGTCTTTTATTAATTCTTTTAGTTATTAATCGCAAAACCCATATTCGATTGTTCAGGTAAAATTGGAATACGAAAACGTCGGTAGTTAGAGTTTCAATCCTCGTGGGAACGATACTCTACTTATCACTTTATTACTTGTAAACGATGACGTGCACTTGCGTGTAGGAAATATCGCAACATTGATCCTTCCACCTACGGTCTAAAGAAGGCTTGGATACGAAGCTTATTGAAAATGATATACTGTCACGGGAGTAATAAAGTAAATGACAAACGCTCTTCGTACGGGGAAGAAATGCGATTTTACTAATTAAAAATTATCAAATTCTGCCTCTCAATACATTTGAGAATGTATTTATAAGCCTAACAAACACATCAAAATCGAAAATGACACAATATATCAAAAGAAAAACGAAATATTAAATAAATAAAGTGATATAAGGGCCGAAAGTGCGTGAAAATGGGGGAATTTAGGCCCGGGATCAGTTATGTCATGGCGGAACGCGATGAGTTCGAGACGAATCGCCGTCCTGCTTCCGGAAATATATTATAATAGGAATTCTGAGCGTCGGGTGACACGATGGATGCGAGAAGAGCTTCACCGTCATGTGTGGTGGGTCCCGTAGCTCCTCCCGGTTCGAAATTTATGGTTGTTTGAAGTTCGGGTCGAATCTACCATTAGAGAATATAATGTGGTTCGACTTATTGGTGCGATCATACCAGCACTAATGCACTGGATCCCATCAGAAATCTGAAGTTAAGCGTGTGTTGGCCACTAAGTATACTGGATACAGTTTGGGAAATAGTTTAAACAACAAACTGTATGGATTTTAAATCTGAGTGCGTAGCGGAAGTCTTGGATATAGTAGGTTGCTGTGGATACAGCAACTAAATGTATAGAGTATACTTAATTAATCACAGTAATTAAAACAGTAAAAGCTGAATGTAAATAACACAGTAATTAAAGTGGTTCGAGGTAAACCCCTCTACGTCCACTGGTCCTCCACACAGGAGTAAAAAGTTTATTATAATTACTACGTACACAACTACGTAATTATAACAACACACACAATCAATATATCGTTCACACAGATTGATATAAAGATCTTAGCTTCAACCGTTCACACAGATTGGTTTTGAGCTAATGCTTTGACTTGCTTCTTCACACACAGTTCTGAAGCTTCGTCTTCTTCAATGCAAATCCTTCACACACAGTTCCGGAGAAGCACAGATTGTTCAGTCCACACAGGGCTGTTTGTTCAAAGTATAGAACAGATGGTGAACAACAACTTTGACTTTAAGAGCTTTCAGCTGATGAAGTGTTGTTCAGAATGATGAGCACTGTATATCTCTTTTGATCTGAGTTGCAGTAAGCTTTGGAGATATGTTTTGCTCCGATAATGATTTCGATAGCTTGGGTTTTTTTTGTAACTGATCTTCAATGCCTTCATAAGATATATATATATAGTCTTTGAAATATATATCCGTTGAGATGTATCCGTTTGAGTGAGATTTCGTTCCAACGGGATTATGACACGATCCGGATTTAGCGCGATTTTGAAGATCTGTTGACTGACAGTATTTAAATACTTTATCCTTGAGTATTTAAATACTTCTTTATTCAACGGGACTTGACTTCTGGAGATTCCTTCTTTGTCCTGTTTGTGAGCTGTATGGAAGATAACTGTATTTGAATTTCGAGACAGTTTCCATACTTGGTCTTTTATAAGACTTCTTGCTGTACTGAAGGGCTTCACAATATGCTGATTCGAGGCAGGTCTTCGATACAGGATAATGCCTCAATGCTTCGATCTGATTTCCTTTCTTGTATGCGATTGGCATATATGTCAAAACCTCTTTATCAAATACCATTCGATACGAGATTGAATATCATTGTTTCGATCTGAGGTTCTTGTTTTCCCAACAATTTCCCCATTTTTGACAATTTTCCAAGACTTACTTTCTTAACTTTTCAAGTCTTCTTGATGATGCCAAAACCTTCTTCATGAAGCGATCTTCTTTTGATGTCTTCTGGCAGATTTCTTGGTCTTTCGTCAAAAGGTCTGTCTTAGTGTAAATGATGAGCGCTCATGAGCAATTTTGATCTGATTAAGGATTATTACAACTTGAGCTTATGATTGGCGCACAATCTTACAATGTATTCTAAGCTTACAATGAAATCATGAACATTCGTAGACTAGTTAAATGACTTTATTTTCAATCAAGTTATCTAACTTGAGTTTGTTTATCAAACAATTTAAGTAATCATACATCAACACAGTAGATTACGAGTTGTAATCTTTCAAGACAAACAAACACTTTTATTGATATTCAAAATAAATTGAGTACATGGTTTGCTGTTTCGAAGGGAAAAATTACAAAGACAAAAATAATATAATATACAAGGATTTCAGCTCCTATAGTGATCTGCATGTCTCCACGGCTTTCTCCCTGGATCATTCTCGGTACCACGCCACCAGTTCTGTAGGGAATCATTGCCTCGATCCTGGTATATAGCTCTTCCTTCATAGGATCGATCAAAGGCAAGAATCCAGTCTTCTGGATGGGTGATCCGGTCTCCTCTTTTGTGTTTGCTCTTCATATCAAGCTGGAGAGGGAGTTTTCCGTCTTCTAGCATCTTCGTGAATTTCTCTGTGGCTTCCGCTAAAGTTTTATAGCTCTTGAAGATGGCGGATTCCCTGACGAGTTTTGCGAAGTATCTCATCAGTTCGTTTTTCCTCCATTGCTTCACTTCATCGGCAGTAGGGTTGCGGTTGGTCGGCAGACGAATTTCAGAAGGTCTCTAGATAAGAGTTTGCCAAGGGACATTTGGATCATGAAATTCAGGTCGGGAGCCTGAAATCCTAAAACTTTGCGAGTGAGGGGCTAGCTTGTTTAACTCGGAAGTGATGCTGTCTTGAACAGCCTCAAATTCCCTTTCTTTCTGTAGCCTGATTCTCCTAGCAGCTTCTCTTGCCTCTTCCCCCTTTTTGGCTTCATCAAGACTTTTTAGGATTTCTAGTGCAGCATCCTGTTTTGTCTCGATGTTAGTCATTCTTTCCACAAGGGAGGAAAGCATTTGCGACATATCCTTAATGCATTTGTCGTGGGCGCGCAGTTGAGAGCTGTTTTCAATCATGGCACATGCGGTCTTGGCTTCATCTATTCGTGTTTTTGTTGCTTCTTCCTTCAGGGGTTGCTCCTGCTTGTCTTCCATGATTTTCAAAGCTTGCTTGAAAACTTCTGGCAGAAGAATGAATGCCTCGACAACACGAGATACTTCATGTTGGAGAGTGGTCATCTCCTCCACAGCAGAAGTATGCATCCAATTTAATGATTTCTCAATGGAAGACAGAGCATTCACTGCATCCTGGATGAATACAGTTTGAAGACCAAGTGCGCGCAGGCTTCTTTCCTAGCGGCAGAAATTGGAGAATCTGGTTGAGCAAAGTCTTCAGAGCTGTTCAACCTCCTTACATTCACGGTTGGGCGTAAAGTAAGTTGGACATCCTCAGGTTCGATACCGTCCTCGGATTCCACGGTTGAAGGGGCGGGAGCGGTAGTTACAGTTGGCGACGAGGGTTGAGTGGCTTCCTGTTGCGAATTTTCTTCAGTAGACATGGATACAGGAGGGACTGAATCCTCCTGTTGTCTTTCGGGTACAACTTCTTCGGTGGCAGCAGGCTTAGGTGCCTGTTCCAAAATTGCTTCAACTTCCTCGACTGGAGGGACTGATTCCTCTTCGTCGGGAATGTTCTCATGCTGTGGCGAGGGGGGATAGTTCTGGGTTGATGGCCCTTCGTCACCTTTGGGTGGAGAAGCGTCTCTAGCTTCAGCCTCTTCACGACTCATCCTCAGACCTGCTTGAAAAGCATCGTCGTCTTCGTCTGAGTCATGGTCATCGTCTTTTGGATTTGCGGGAGAATCCTCTGACTTGTCCTTTCCTTTCCTTCTAGCGTCAGATTTCTGCATCAGATGGCTTTCAATCAGCTCCTTGCAGAAAGCATTTTCCCATCGGATCAGGGCTTCAATCTCCATTGAGTCCGTCACTTCTGAGACAAATTTTTCTTCTTAGCTCCAATCGCTCCAGTTGTACAATGTTTCGTATGGAGCTAGCCTGTAGCCTTTCCATGTGAGAAATCTTTCGTAAGCCTGTTCAATTTGAACAGAAAGAAGGGTCTTATGAATGATGGAGTCGGGGGAGGGACTACGTACAACGTCTGGAGACGCTGTCGCGAGGGATTCCTGTACAGGTATAGGATCCTGTATGGAAGTGGGACTCCTTACAGGGGATGGTACCCTGAAGGAAGATGGATCCTGTACGGGTGTGGGATCCCGCAAAGGTGAAGTAGTTGTTGGCTCTAAATGGGCAGCCGAATCGCTAAAGTCTTGTTCGTTGGCAGATGTCTCATTATCCGTCCTAGCCGCCAAAGGCTCAGGATCTACTGTCGATACAGTAGGAGACACCTCTTCCACAGGGATTGGGCCCTGGGGTTCTTCGTCAGTGGGTTGAGCCACGGGGGAGACTTCTTCGGTGGGCTTGGCAGATTTGACTTTCGAAAGCCTCCTAAGTCTCTTCTTGGGCTTCTCACCAGCAGTGGGTTTCTTGCTGTGAGATCTCTTTCTTTTCTTTGAAGATTCCACTTCCTGGAACTTCAAGGATTCATCTCGTGGATCTGCGGAAATGGGCATACTTCCAGTTTTTGGCTGGTTGCAGACCATCGTGGTTTGATTATACGCAGTAGACTTGACGCCTCCTAGGTATATTCTGGGGTTATTCTTCTTAGCATCGGCGGATTGCGACAGTCCGCATTTTGTTAGGATATGGTTTAACATCAAACCAAAAGATCTCTTCTGAGAGGCCGGTTTGCACACCTCCTCTTGCAGGCGTTTCAGGATTATTTGGCACCAATTGTCATTTTCACAGGTCAGAATAGCCACCATCATCCTGAACCTCAGGTTGGTACATATTTCGAACGCACCGGTTCGATTCTCAATTATCCTGCAGCAAAAATCATGAAGATATACATATGGAAGACAAAAAATTTTCTTGTGACATGTAGTCTGAACCATGTCAATAACTTTGGACCCTGTGAACAGTCCATAAAATTTAGTGATCAGCTCTTGAGACCCGAATGTCTCAAGTTGTTCCATAGTCAGGCCATCAGCGGGTAGCCTGTAGATGTTCTGGAGCAGATCGTTATTAATACAGATCTCAACATCCTGGATTGTAGCGGTGATGTCGGCAACATGACCTCCTTGGGCCAATGACAGAAAACGTACGGCGGCGTTGGGGTAGAATTCCTCAACCAGATGTGCATCATACTTATCAGCAGTCTGACTTCCAAAGCGATAAAGGCCTTGTTGACGAAGTCGAGTTATGATGTACTCCATGGGTTCTGCATCGTTGGTTTCAGACAGAATGCGCTCAATGATAACAAATCTCGAAAAGATCCGGCCATCAATGATGTTAGCAGTCTTCTTCAGAGCAGGAGAAGAGGTTTGTCCAGCCATTTGGTGATTACTTAAGAAAAAGTGCAAGAAAATAATCGAAATATGCAGTAAAATGCAGAAAAGTATGTAAATTTGTTTTGCTTGAGAACTCTTGAATTTGCGAAAGCGTAAAGAGTCTCTAATGGCGGTCGATCCTTTTATAGTTGGGCGCGAAATAGGGTTTTGCGAGTACGAATGGTCGATTTTAAGGGATGGGAACCGGTTTTGAAATCAACGGTTAAGATGGTGAGTGTAAGCTGTACGCTAATCCATTAAAATGTTTAAAAAAGCGGGTCCCATTTCGACATTTGTGTCACCTAAATGCCTAAAACGGCGGTTTTGAAACAATAAACAATTTAAAAACATTGCGGCTTTTGAGATTGATTGTCCAGATGTCGTGTAAGGCATTTAATGTACATGACGTTTGACATAAAACAGGGCACGTGGACAAAAATCATTTAAAAAGAAATAATATGATATTATATATATACTGAATCGAAATCCTATAGTATGTGCTTTGTTTAGCGTCGTCTGACGTTCCCCTTAAAAGGTACATATAGGTTTTAAATTCCATCTGACAACTTAAGGATTAATGCTGTATTCATGGGTCCTACAGTATTCCCCCTTAATTATTGCACACGTCAGCTGTAGGATTCATATGTCTTCGCTCGCTACAGTGCTATATTGACGATTCTGAGTGTACAAATAATTAACGTTGGATACTGTATTCTTGGGTCTTACAGCGTTCCCCCTCAAATTGTTGAGTAAAAATAGTAATTTACTTACAGGGAGTCTGGATGTAGCATTCCCAACTCTTGTCTGAGCATGTTGAATCTTGCTGTGTCGAGCGGCTTGGTGAAGATGTCGGCTAGCTGAACGTCTATATGAACTTTTTCAAGGCGAACATCCTTGTTCTCGACGTGATTCCTTATGAAGTGATGCTTCATGTTGATATGCTTAGTGCGCGAGTGCAGGACAGGATTGTGCGTGATTGCGATTGCACTCGTGCTATCACACATGATTGGAGTCTCTCTGGCATCGATTCCATAGTCGACAAGCTGTTCTTTGCATCGAAGGATCGCATACGGCAACTACGGCTGACATAGTACTCTGATTCAGCCGTGGAAAGAGAATTAGCCAATTGCTTCTTACTGAACCAAGAAACGAGTCTAGGTCCAAGAAAGTGACAAGTTCCACTTGTACTCTTCCTATCTAGCGTGCAGCCTCTGAGATCCGAGTCGCTGTATCCAACTAAATCGAATCCGCCTTCCTTAGGATACCAAAGTCCTGCGTCGACTGTTCCTTTAACGTACTTCAGGATTCGTTTAGCTGTATTGAAGTGTGATTCCTTAGGTGCAACTTGATATCTTGCACACACTCCAACAACAAACTGGATATCGGGCCTGCTAGTCGTTAGGTATAGGAGCGAACCAATGAGCTTCCTGTAGAGTGATTGGTCAAACGGCTTTCCGGCTTGATCAGCACTAATTTGCACGGAAGTGCTCATGGGGGTTGGCGAGGATTTGGAAGTGTTCATTCCAAATTTGTTGAGAAGCTCCTTGCTGTATTTTTCTTGGTTGATGAAAATACCTGTAGGCATCTGCTTTACCTGCAAACCTAGAAAATAACTAAGTTCCCCCATCATACTCATTTCAAATTTACTTTGCATGAGATGAGAGAACCTTTGACATAGAGCAAGGTTAGTTGAACCAAAAATAATATCATCCACATAGATTTGCACCATAAGAAGGTCATCACCTTCCTGTATCTTGAACAAGGTTTTGTCCACAGCACCTTTCTCAAATCCGTTGTTGGTTAGATCTTTGGGACAGGGTTTCGTACTGTGCTCTAGGGGCTTGTTTAAGTCCATACAGCGCTTTCCTTAGCCTGTAAACTAGATCGATACCGTCTGTGTTGGCAAACCACAGTGGTTGTTCAACATAAACTTCTTGCAAGATCTCCATTCAGAAAGCACTTTTGACGTCCATTTGGTATACAATAAAAATTTTATGGGCGGCAAAGGCGAAATATCTGATGGCTTCTAGTCTCGCTACGGGCGAAGGTTTCATCATAGTCTATGCCTTCTTCGACTATAGCCTTGTGCGACTAGTGGATTTGTTCCTTATGATAAGTCCATTTCGATCCTTTTTGTTTGAAATACCCATTTAGTTCCTATAACCGATTGATGTGTTGGTGCAGGTACAAGATACCATACATTGTTTCTTTGAAACCATTAAGCTCTTCTTCCATAGATGTTATCCAATGAGAATTATTAAGAGCGTCTATGGTTGAAACGAGTTCGGGTGGGCTAAGAATACGACAATAGTGCACATATTGAGTCTTCTAAGCTCGGATTGAGATTTCCATTCGAAGCGTGATATCTCAAAGATCGATTCTTCTTGTGCACAAAGTACATTTCCTTGTGTACTCTGTATTCTCCTACGAGTAGAAACACCAGCATTTATGTTTCCAATGATCGGCTCTTGCGGGTGATCTCTCAACCATCTTGGTCGGGTTCTAATTCGGGATCCGTCTTGTATCGAAAGATTACGTGGATACGGCTTGGCTTATGCGGCGTCGGCTTCATCCACATCGATTCTTACATTGCGGGGTTGATTTCTAAATCAACTACGGGTTCTATGGGAGTTGGAGTATCCAAGATAGATAGATGGTGAATGTTACAGTGATATCATCTACTCTGTAGGGTCAAGGTGTGGTTCGTCAAACACTACATGAATCGATTCCTCGATCGTCGACTTCCTTTTATTAAAGATTAAAGCTTTCTTGTGGAGGAGTATCCTACGAATATTCCTTCATCTGATTTCTCATCAAAGGTTCTAAGTTGGTCTTTCCCATTATTCAATACATAACACCTGCATCCAAAAATGTGGAAATACGAAACTAATGGAGTTTTGTTGTTCCATACCTCATATGCTGTTTTGTTGTGGTGCTTGTTGACGATACAGCGGTTTTGAGTGTAGCATGCTGTATTGGTTGCTTCACCCCAGAAACGCTGTGGAAATTTGCTTGCGGCAATCATTGTCCTTGTTGCTTCTTTCAACGTCCTATTCTTTCGCTCGGCAACACCATTTTGTTGAGGTGTATGGGCAGCTGAGTATTCGTGATGTATTCCATTCTCCGAACAGTATTGCTCTATAAAGCGGTTAGTAAATTCTGTACCTCTGTCGGAACGAATGCACACGATACTCGACGCCTTTTCATTTTGCAACTTTCTCAGGAGCTCGGGCAGCTTTGATGTTGTTTCCTTCTTCTTGCTAAGAAAGATCGTCCAAGCATACCTGGAATAATCATCAACAACAACCATGCAATATTTCTTACCTCCCAAACTTACTGGGTCTACAGGACCATAGAGATCCATGTGTAGCATTTCCAACACTCTTTGGGTTGAAAGGTAGGATTTGCTCTTCAGGGTTGACTTGATTTGTTTGCCTTTCTGACATGGTCCGCAGATGCTGTCCTTCTTGAATGACACATTTGGCAAACCTCTAACCATTTCCTGTCTTGAGAGCTTGTTGATTGTCTTGAAGTTGACGTGAGACATCCTCTTGTGCCATAACCAGCTAAGATCTGCAGTGCCTTTGGCAACGAAGCATGGAATTGAGGAGCTCATAGGCTTCCAGTCAGCAATATACATATTACCTGATCTGCTTCCTGTAAGCACAACTTCCTTGGTTTGGATGTTCTTGACTCTACAGCGATCTATATAGAACTTCACCGAGAACTGTTTATCACAGATGTGGCTAATACTAAGTAGATTATACTGTAAGCCTTCAACATATGCAACATCGGTGACTTTGAATTTCCCGACAAGTAGGTTTCCTTTCCCTCTTGTTCTTCCTTTAGATTTATCACCGAAACGAACTTTTGGACCGCGACCTTCTACAAAATCTGATAGCTTGCTCCTATCTCCGGTCATGTGTCGAGAGCATCCACTATCAAAGTACCAGGTATCCTCCTCTAGAATGTCCTGTAACAAAAAGATTAAGTAGATTTAGATCCCCTTTGATTTTTGGGTCCATGATTGTTAGTTCCTCTTGGTACCCAAGTTTTCCTGGCAGCAATTGGTTTACTGTAGGACATACTCGGTACAGTGTTGTGGTATCAACGGGGGGCATATCCGTAGTTGTTATAACATGATAATTATCATGCATGAAAAATTCAGGGTTATTATTATTAATCCAGTACGAGTGCCGTCTTGGAGGTGGAGCCATTTTCTTAGGCCTAACAGCTTGCCTTCTGGGTCTCCAGTTGGATTCCCAATCTTTGTTGTTGATCTTGAACCGGCATCTGCTGTCTCGAGGGATAACGGGGCTCCTGTATCAATACCTCGGCGTCTTTGTGCGATAATCTTGCCGTGCGGGCCTTTGGTGATTGGATATAGCCTTCCTTCCGAGCATTTGGTCTTTGTTGATATGCTCGGGAGCATCTTTGTTGAGTGCGCCTCACGGGTTGGAACGGCTTATGATTCCGCATGCGGAATAGGATTGCGGGGGCGGAATAGCAGCCTTCGGTTTTCTCGGTACAGCAGGTTCCTTCACGGGACTAGGGATTTCTTCCGATTCTGGAATGTGTTCCACACTCTTGACGAACACTGTACTAGTTTTCCCTTTGTTTGAACATGAGTTGTATCCTAAGCCACTTTTATCATGAGCATTTTCCCAATGCTCAGAATTTCTTCCATTCTTTTGGACGATTTCTCGAACGATTTCAGAGTGGTCTCAAGTTCAGTTTCTTGCTTTTCGAGAGTTGTGATTTTGGCTTGTAGTAGAACCAAATCATTTGTCTTGCTCTCGTTGTGAGTTTTAGCCTCACTTAGTTCATGCGCAAGTTGATGATTGCTCTCCATGAGTTTTTCAAAATCGACCTTGCTGGTTTCACAATCAAGAGACATATTTTCATAATTTATTTTCAGCAAGTCATTTTCATCTTTCAGCTCTAAATTAGTTAATCAAGTTGTATATTCTCGATTTTAGAGTCTCATGGGCCTTTTGAATGTTTTTAAATTCATTCATCATATTTTCGAAAGTATGAGATGCATTTGACGGAATAGCCGAGGTTGAACTTACCTCATCGTCATTGTCTTCACCTTACGGAACATCTTTGGCCATAAAGCACATATATGCTTTATCATCGAACTCATCGTCGATGAATCACTTTCGATGACCACTGAAGACATTCTGGCTGATTTGGATGGTGTGGGGAGGCTTCGATTCTCCAATCAGGGCCTTGAGCTTGTCTTTCCAAGCACATCTTCTTTCATCTCTCTCTTGTTGCTCGGCCTCCGGCAATCTTTGGACTTTGGGATGAGGACATTTATTTGCATAATGCCCTGGTTTCCTGCAATTATAGCACAGGTTAGCATCACCAGATGATGTTTCGGTACTTACCTTATGGACAGGTTTGGGCCTGTAGGGAGTCTTTCCAGACTGTTTGATGAACTTTTTGAATTTATGCATGAGAAGCGCCATTTCATCTTGAGACAGGATGTCGTCGTCACTGTCAGCATTCTTGTGACTAGGCTTCGACGAACTGGGCATGCTGTGTCGACGGTTCGATACAGCGGCTAGAGCTGTGACCTTTGAAGGGGATTCTTCAACTTTCTCTCTTCTGTCAATATCATACTCAAAATCTTTGAGGTCAGAGAAGAGATCAAAAGTAGATATTTCATTAAGATTACAAGATACATGCATAGCTGTGGTCTTAATGTCCCATCGGGCTGGGAGAGATCTGAAAATTTTTAAGTTCTTCTCCTTTTGGGTATAAATTTTGCCCAACGCTTCAAGTTCACCGACAATACCAGTGAATCTGAGGTCAAGTTCCTCAAGTGTCTCAGTTGGTTTCATTTCAAAAGATTCAAATTGCTGAGTCACACTACAAAAAAAATAGTTTTTACCGACGCCGAAATGGCGTTGGTAAAACAGAAAATGGCGTTGGTAAAAAAATTACCGACGCCATTACCGACGACAACCCGCCGTTGGAAAAACGCTCGATGGTAATTTTTTACCGACGCCATTTTCCGACGCCGACATTTACCGACGCCATTTTTGGCGTCGTTAAATTCAAAAAATTAAAAAGTCGTCGAACTCAAAGGGCTCGGGCGGGTTAGGTCCGGCTCAAAGGGAGGGCTCGGTCTGGTCCAGGTCGGGGTCCGGGCGGGTCGGGTGCGGGTCCGGGCGGATCAGGTTCGGGCTCCATTCAATTTCAAATGGTTGAGAAGGATTTTGGTTTATAAACCACCAAAAACATTTATGTTTTTTCGATGTGGGATTGTGTTAAAAAATTACCGACGCCGAAATGGCGTCGGTAATGGCGTAAACGGCGTCGGTAAATTTAAAAAAAAAAAAAAAAATTACCAACGCCAAAATGGCGTCGGTAATGGCGTCGGTAAATGGCGTCGGTAAACGGCGTCGTTAATTGTAAAAAAATAAGTCTGCGAACCGGTCGTCGGCAATGGCGTCGGTAAATCGGGCGTCGGTAAATGGCGTCGGTAAATTATAAGTTTAACAACGGCGGTACGGGCGTCGGTAAATGGCGTCGGTAAATTATAAGTTTAACAACGGCGGTACGGGCGTCGGTAAATGGCGTCGGTAAATTATAAGTTTAACAACGGCGGTGCTGGCGTCGGTAAATGGCGTCGGTAAAAACTGTTTTTTTTTGTAGTGTCAGTTTTGAAATCTTGTTTTCTTTTGAGAGCTCAGTTCCCTCACAGATCAACTTGAGTTTATCCCAGATTTCTTTGGCTGTTTTGCAGCTCTTTACCTTCGAGAACGTGCCTTTGTCAAGAGTGACAAATAACGCGTTCTTAGCTATAATGTCAAGGTTTGCTCGCTTTCTTTCATCTGTGGTCCATTGCTCACGATCCTTCTCGAGCATCTCCGCATGGGCTTGGCCTTCAATCCTTGCGGCCGTGTTCACCTTCATGATCTTGATAGGACTATCCTGTATAACAAAAATCATCTCTTCGTGCATTGCTGCAAGATGAGCCTCCATTCTAATTCTCCAGTCGTCAAATTCGTTAATAGAGAACATAGGGACTTTGTTAATCATAGAAGTATCCATGTGATAATACAGGAATGAAAGAGACTGTTTTGAAAATAAGTGATTTGGATCTGATTCGATTAAAAATACGACTGATTCTTTTTAGAATCAACCTCTCCGTTACCACTTGTTGGCCACTAAGTATACTGGATACAGTTTGGGAAATAGTTTAAACAACAAACTGTATGGATTTTAAATCTGAGTGCGTAGCGGAAGTCTTGGATCTGAGGTTCTTTGTGGATACAGCAACTAAATATATAGAGTATACTTAATTAATCACAATAATTAAAACAGTAAAAGCTGAATGTAAATAACACAGTAATTAAAGTCGTTCGAGGTAAACCCCTCTACGTCCACTGGTCCTCCACACAGGAGTAAAAAGTTTATTATAATTACTACGTACACAACTACGTAATTATAACAACACACACAATCAATATATCGTTCACACAGATTGATATAAAGATCTTAGCTTCAACCGTTCACACAGATTGGTTTTGAGCTAATGCTTTGACTTGCTTCTTCACACACAGTTCTGAAGCTTCGTCTTCTTCAATGCAAATCCTTCACACACGATTCGAGAAGCCTGATTGTTCACCCACACAGTATGTTTGTTCAAAGTATAGAACAGATGGTGAACAACAACTTTGACTTTAAGAGCTTTCAGCTGATGAAGTGTTGTTCAGAATGATGAGCACTGTATATCTCTTTTGATCTGAGTTGCAGTAAGCTTTGGAGATATGTTTTGCTCTGATAATGATTTCGATAGCTTGGGTTTTTTTGGTAACTGATCTTCAATGCCTTCATAAGATATATATAGTCTTTGAAATATATATCCGTTGAGATGTATCCGTTTGAGTGAGATTTCGTTCCAACGGGATTATGACACGATCCGGATTTAGTGGGATTTTGAAGATCTGTTGACTGACAGTATTTAAATACTTTATCCTTGAGTATTTAAATACTTCTTTATTCAACGGCACTTGACTTCTGGAGATTCCTTCTTTGTCCTGTTTGTGAGCTGTATGGAAGATAACTGTATTTGAGTTTCGAGACAGTTTCCATACTTGGTCTTTTATAAGACTTCTTGCTGTACTGAAGGGCTTCACAATATGCTAATTCGAGGCAGGTCTTCGATACAGGATAATGCCTCAATGCTTCGATACAGTTTCCTTTACTGTATGCAGATTGGCATATATGTCAAAACCTCTTTATCAAATACCATTCGATATAGGGATTGAATATCCCGGCTGTTTCGATACAGGGTTCTTGTTTTCCCAACAGCGTGCTATGCCGAGAGTAGTACTAATATGGGTGACCCCCTCGGAAGTCCTCGTGTTGCACCCCAATTTTTGCCGCCCAACGCTCCTCGATTCTTTTTTTATGCTCGATTTTTCATTTTCTTAGGAATTCTCCACGGTGATCCTTCCACCTACGGTCTAAAGAAGGCTTGGATATGAAGCTTATTAAAAATGATATACTTTCACAGGAGTAATATAGTAAATGACAAATGCTCTTCGTACGGGAAAGAAATGCGATTTTACTAATTAGAAATTATTAAATTCTACCTCTCAATACATTCGAGAATGTATTTATAAGCCTAAGAAACACATCTAAATCGATAATGAGACAAGATATCAAAAGAAAAACGAAATATTAAATAAATAAAGTGATATAAAGGCCGGAAGTGCGTGAAAACGGGGGAATTTAGGCCCGGAACCAATTATGTCATGGCGGAACGCGATGAGTTCGACATGAATCGCCGTCCCGCTTCCAGAAACATATTATAATCGGAATTCTGAGCGTTGGGTCACACGATGGGTGCAAGAAGAGCTTCACCGGCATGTGTGGTGGGTCCCGTAGTTCCTCCCGGTTCGAAAGTTATGGCTGTTTGAAGTTCGGGTCGAATCTACCATAATAGAATAGAATGTGGTTTGACTTATGGGTGCGATCATACCTGCACTAATGCACCGGATCCCATCAGTACTCCGAAGGTAAGCGTGCTTGGACGAGAGTAGTTCTAGGATGGGAGGCCCCCTGGGAAGTCCTCGTGTTGCACCCCATTTTTTGTCGTCCAACGCTGCTCGATTCTTTTTTTACGCTCGATTTTTCATTTTCATAGGAATTCTCCACGGTGATCCTTCCACCTACGGTCTAAAGAAGGCTTGGATACGAAGCTTATTGAAAATGATATACTGTCACGGGAGTAATAAAGTAAATGATAAACGCTCTTCGTACGGGGAAGAAATGCGATTTTACTAATTAAAAATTATCAAATTCTACCTCCTAATACATTTGAGAATGTATTTATAAGCCTAAGAAACACATCAAAATCGAAAATGACACAAGATATCAAAATAAAAACGAAATATTAAATAAATAAAATGATATGAAGGCCTAAAGTACGTGAAAATGGGAGAATTTAGGCCCGGGACCAGTTATGTCATGGCGGAATGTGATGAGTTCGACACGAATTGCCGTTCTGCTTCCGGAAACATATTATAATAGGAATTCTATGCGTCGGGTCACAAGATGGACGCAAGAAGAGCTTCACCGACATGTGTGGTGGGTCCCGTAGCTCCTCCCAGTTCGAAAGTTATGGCTGTTTGAAGTTCGGGTCGAATCTACCATAAGAGAATAGAATGTGGTTTGACTTATGGGTGCGATCATACCAGCACTAATGCACCGGATCCCATCAGAACTCCGAAGGTAAGCGTGCTTGGGTGAGAGTAGTACTAGGATGGGTGACCCCCTCGGAAGTCCTCGTGTTGCTCCCCCTTTTTTGCCGTCCAATGCTGCTCGATTCTTTTTTTACGCTCGATTTTTCGATTTCTTAGGAATTCTCCACGGTGATCCTTCCACCTACGGTCTAAAGAAGGCTTGAATATGAAGCTTATTGAAAATGATATACTGTCACGGGAGTAATAAAGTAAATGACAAACGCTCTTCGTACGGGGAAGAAATGCGATTTTTACTAATTAGAAATTATCAAATTCTGCCTCTCAATACATTGGAGAATGTATTTTTAAGCCTAATAAACACATCCAAATCGAAAATTACACAAGATATCAAAAGAAAAATGAAATATTAAATAAATATAGTGATATAAAGGCCGAAAGTGCGTGGAAATGGGAGAATTTCGGCCCGGGACCCGTTATATCATGGTGGAACGCAATGATTTCAACAAATCGCCGTTCCGCTTCCGGAAACATTTTATAATAGGAATTCTGAGCGTCGGGTCACACGATGGGCGCGAGAAAAGCTTCACTGGCATGTGTGGTGGGTCCCGTAGCTCCTCCCGGTTCGAAAGTTATGGCTGTTTGAAGTTCGAGTCGAATCTACCATAAGAGAATAGAATGTGGTTCGGCTTATAGGTGCGATCATACCAACACTAATGCACCGGATCCCATCAGAACTCTGAAGTTAAGCGCGTTTGGGCGAGAGTAGTACTACGATGGGTGACCCCCTGGGAAGTCCTCGTGTTGCACCCCTTTTTTTGCCATCGAACTCTGCTCGATTCTTTTTTTACGCTCGGTTTTTCTTTTTCTTAGGAATTCTCCACAGTGATCCTTCCTCCTACGGTCTAAGGAAGCCTTGGATATGAAGCTTATTGAAAATGATATACTGTCATGGGAGTAATAAAGTAAATGACAAACGCTCTTCGTACGGGGAAGAAATGCGATTTTACTAATTAGAAATCAAATTCTGCCTCTCAAAACATTCGAGAATGTATTTATAAGCCTAAAAAACACATCTAAATCGAAAATGTCACAAGATATAAAAAGAAAAACGAAATATTAAATAAATAAAGTGATATAAAGGCCGAAAGTGCATGAAAACAGGGGAATATAGGCCCGAGACCAGTTATGTCATGGCGGAATGCGATGAGTTCGATACGAATCGCCGTTCCGCTTCCAGAAACATATTATAATAGGAATTCTGAGTGTCGGCTAACTCAATGGGCGCGAGAAGAGCCTTCGCCGGCATGTGTGGTGGGTCACGTAGCTACTCCCGGTTCGAAAGTTATGGTTGTTTGAAGTTTGGGTCGAATCTACCATAAAAGAATAGAATGTGGTTCGACTTATGGGTGCGATCATACCAGCACTAATACACCGGATCCCATCAGAACTCCGAAGTGAAGCGTGCTTGGGTGAGAGTAGTACTAGGATGGGTGACCCCCTGGGAAGTCCTCGTGTTGCACCCCCTTTTTTGCTGTCCAACGCTGCTCGATTCTTTTTTTACACTCGATTTTTTGATTTCTTAGGAATTCTCCATGGTGATCCTTCCACCTACGGTCTAAAGAAAGTTTGGATATGAACCTTATTGAAAATGATAAACTGTCACGGGAGTAATAAAGTAAATGACAAACGCTCTTCGTACGGGGAAGAAATGCGATTTTACTAATTAAAAATTATCAAATTCTGCCTCTCAATACATTGGAGAATGAATTTTTAAGTCTAAGAAACACATCTAAATCGAAAATTACACAAGATATCAAAAGAAAAATGAAATATTAAATAAATATAGTGATATAAAGGCCGAAAATGCGTGGAAACGGGAGAATTTCGGCCCGCGACCAGTTATATCATGGCGAAACGCAATGAGTTCGACACAAATCACCGTTCCGCTTCCGGAAACATATTATAATAGGAATTCTGAGCATCGGGTCATACGATGGGCGCGAGAAGAGCTTCACCGGCATGTGTGGTGGGTCCCGTAGCTCCTCCCGGTTCAAAAGTTATGGCTGTTTGAAGTTCGGGTCGAATCTACCATAAGAGAATAGAAGAATGTGGTCGACTTATGGGTGCGATCATACCAGCACTAATGCACCGGATCCCATTAGAACTCCGAAGGTAAGCGTGCTTGGGTGAGAGTAGTACTAGGATGGGTGACCCCCTCGGAAGTCCTCGTGTTGCTCCCCGTTTTTTGCCGTCCAATGCTGCTCGATTCTTTTTTTACGCTCGATTTTTCGATTTCTTAGGAATTCTCCATGGTGATCCTTCCACCTACGGTCTAAAGAAGGTTTGGATATGAAGCTTATTGAAAATGATATACTGTCATGGGAGTAATAAAGTAAATGACAAACGCTCTTCGTACGGGGAAGAAATGCGATTTTACTAATTAGAAATTATCAAATTCTGCCTCTCAATACATTGGAGAATGTATTTTTAAGCCTAAGAAACACATCTAAATCGAAAATGACACAAGATATCAAAATAAAAACGAAATATTAAATAAATAAAGTGATATAAAGGCCTAAAGTGCGTGAAAACGGGAGAATTTAGGCCCGGGGCCAGTTATGTCATGGCGGAACGCAATGAGTTCGACACGAATCGCCGTTCCACTTCCGGAAACATATTGTAATAGGAATTCTGAGCTTCGGGTCACACGATGGACGCAAGAAGAGCTTCGTCGGCATGTATGGTGGGTCCCGTAGCTCCTCCCAGTTCGAAAGTTATGGCTGTTTGAAGTTCGGGTCGAATCTACCATAAGAGAATAGAATGTGGTTCGACTTATGGGTGCGATCATACCAGCACTAATGCACCGGATCCCATTAGAACTCCGAAGGTAAGCGTGCTTGGGTGAGAGTAGTACTAGGATGGGTGACCCCCTCGGAAGTCCTCGTGTTGCTCCCCGTTTTTTGCCGTCCAATGCTGCTCGATTCTTTTTTTACGCTCGATTTTTCGATTTCTTAGGAATTCTCCATGGTGATCCTTCCACCTACGGTCTAAAGAAGGTTTGGATATGAAGCTTATTGAAAATGATATACTGTCATGGCAGTAATAAAGTAAATGACAAACGCTCTTCGTACGGGGAAGAAATGCGATTTTACTAATTAGAAATTATCAAATTCTGCCTCTCAATACATTGGAGAATGTATTTTTAAGCCTAAGAAACACATCTAAATCGAAAATTACACAAGATATCAAAAGAAAAATGAAATATTAAATAAATATAGTGATATAAAGGCCGAAAATGCGTGGAAACGGGAGAATTTCGGCCCCGGGACCAGTTATATCATGGCGGAACGCAATGAGTTCGACACAAATCACCGTTCCGCTTCCGGAAACATATTATAATAGGAATTCTGAGCATCGGGTCATACGATGGGCGCGAGAAGAGCTTCACCGGCATGTGTGGTGGGTCCCGTAGCTCCTCCCGGTTCGAAAGTTATGGCTGTTTGAAGTTCGGGTCGAATCTACCATAAGAGAATAGAAGAATGTGGTTTGACTTATGGGTGCAATCATACCAGCACTAATGCATCGGATCCCATCAGAATTCCGAAGGTAAGCGGGCTTGGGCGAGAGTAGTTCTAGGATGGGAGACCCCCTCGGAAGTCCTCGTGTAGCACCACCTTTTTTGTCATCCAGCGCTGCTCGATTCTTTTTTTACGCGCGATTTTTCGTTTTCTTATGAATTCTCCACGGTGATCCTTCCACCTACGGTCTAAAGAAGGTTTGGATATGAAGCTTATTGAAAATGATATACTGTCACGGGAGTAATAAAGTAAATGACAAACGCTCTTCGTACGGGAAGAAATGTGATTTTACTAATTCAAAATTATGCCTCTAAATACATTCGAGAATGTATTTATTAGCCTAAGAAACACATCTAAATCGAAAATGACACAAGATATCAAAATAAAAACGAAATATTAAATAAATAAAGTGATATAAAGGCCTAAAGTACGTGAAAACGGGAGAATTTAGGCCCGGGACCAGTTATGCCATGGCGGAACGCAATGATTTCGACACGAATCGTCGTTCCACTTCCGGAAACATATTTTAATAGGAATTCTGAGCTTCGGGTCACACGATGGACGCAAGAGGATCTTCGTCGGCATGTGTGGTGGGTCCCGTAGCTCCTCCCGGTTCGAAAGTTATGGCTGTTTGAAGTTTGGGTCGAATCTACCATAAGAGAATAGAATGTGGTTCGACTTATGGGTGCGATCATACCAGCACTAATGCACTGTATCCCATTAGAACTCCGAAGGTAAGCGTGCTTGGGTGAGAGTAGTACTAGGATGGGTGACCCCCTCGGAAGTCCTCGTGTTGCTCCCCCTTTTTTGCCGTCCAATGCTGCTCGATTCTTTTTTTACGCTCGATTTTTCGATTTCTTAGGAATTCTCCATGGTGATCCTTCCATTTAAGGTCTAAAGAAGGTTTGGATATGAAGCTTATTGAAAATGATATACTGTCATGGGAGTAATAAAGTAAATGACAAACGCTCTTCGTACGGGGAAGAAATGCGATTTTACTAATTAGAAATTATCAAATTCTGCCTCTCAATACATTGGAGAATGTATTTTTAAGCCTAAGAAACACATCTAAATCGAAAATTACACAAGATATCAAAAGAAAAATGAAATATTAAATGAATATAGTGATATAAAGGCCGAAAATGCGTGGAAACGGGAGAATTTCGGCCCGGGACCAGTTATATCATGGCGGAACGCCATGAGTTCGACACAAATCACCGTTCCGCTTCCGGAAACATATTATAATAGGAATTCTGAGCATCGGGTCATACGATGGGCGCGAGAATAGCTTCACCGGCATGTGTGGTGGGTCCCGTAGCTCCTCCCGGTTCGAAAGTTATGGCTATTTGAAGTTCGGGTCGAATCTACCATAAGAGAATAGAAGGATGTGGTTTGACTTATGGGTGCAATCATACCAGCACTAATGCATCGGATCCCACCAGAATTCCGAAGGTAAGCGGGCTTGGGCGAGAGTAGTTCTAGGATGGGAGACCCCCTCGGAAGTCCTCGTGTTGCACCACCTTTTTTGTCATCCAGCGCTGCTCGATGCTTTTTTTACGCGCGATTTTTCATTTTCTTATGAATTCTCCACGGTGATCCTTCCACCTACGGTCTAAAGAAGGTTTGGATATGAAGCTTATTGAAAATCATATACTGTCACGGGAGTAATAAAGTAAATGACAAACGCTCTTCGTATGGGGAAGAAATGCGATTTTACTAATTAGAAATTATCAAATTCTGCCTCTAAATACATTCGAGAATGTATTTATAAGCCTAAGAAACAAATCTAAATCGAAAATGGCACAAGATATCAAAAGAAAAACGAAATATTAAATAAATAAAGTGATATAAAGGCCGAAAGTGCGTGAAAACGGGGGAATTTAGGCCCAGGACCAGTTATGTCATGGCGAAACGCGATGAGTTCAACACGAATCGCCATACCGCTTCCAGAAACATATTTTAATAGAAATTATAAGCGTCGTTGACACGATGGACGCGAGAAGAGCTTCGCCGGCATGTGTGGTGGGTCCCGTAGCTCCTCCCGATTCGAAAGTTATGGTTGTTTGAAGTTCGGGTCGAATCTACCATTAGAGAATAGAATGTGGTTCGACTTATTGGTGCGATCATACCATCACTAATGCACCAGATCCCATCAGAACTCTGATGTTAAGCATGCTTGGGCGAGAGTAGTACTAGGACGGGTGACCCCCTGGGAAGTCCTCGTGTTGCACCCCCTTTTTTGCCGTCCAACGCTGCTCGATTCTTTTTTTACGCCCGATTTTTCATTTTCATAGGAATTCTCCACGGTGATCCTTCCACCTACGGTCTAAAGAAGGCTTGGATACGAAGCTTATTGAAAATGATATACTGTCACGGGAGTAATAAAGTAAATGACAAATGCTCTTCGTACGGGGAAGAAATGCGATTTTACTAATTAAAAATTATCAAATTCTGCCTCTCAATACATTTGAGAATGTATTTATAAGCTTAAGAAACACATCAAAATCGAAAATGACACAAGATATCAAAAGAAAAACGAAATATTAAATAAATAAAGTGATATGAAGGCCTAAAGTATGTGAAAATGGGAGAATTTAGGCCCGGGACCAATTATGTCATGGCGGAACGCGTTGAGTTCGACACGAATCGCCGTCCCGCTTCCGGAAACATATTATAATAGGAATTCTGAGCGTCGGGTCACACGATGAGCGCGAGAAGAGCTTCACCGGCATGTGTGGTGGGTCCCGTAGCTCCTCCCGGTTCGAAAGTTATGGCTGTTTAAAGTTCGGGTCGAATCTACCATAAGAGAATAGAATGTGGTTTGACTTATGGGTGCGATCATACCAGCACTAATGCACCGGATTCCATCAGTACTCCGAAGGTAAGCGTGCTTGGGCGAGAGTAGTTCTAGGATGGGAGGCCCCCTGGGAAGTCCTCGTGTTGCACCCCCTTTTTTGCCGTCTAACGTTGCTCGATTCTTTTTTTACGCTCGATTTTTCATTTTCATAGGAATTCTCCACGGTGATCCTTCCACCTACGGTCTATAGAAGGCTTGGATACGAAGCTTATTGAAAATGATATACTGTCACGGGAGTAATAAAGTAAATGACAAACGCTCTTCGTACGGGGAAGAAATGCGATTTTACTAATTAAAAATTATCAAATTCTGCCTCTCAATACATTTGAGAATGTATTTATAAGCTTAAGAAACACATCAAAATCGAAAATGACACAATATATCAAAAGAAAAACGAAATATTAAATAAATAAAGTGATATAAGGTCCGAAAGTGCGTGAAAATGGGGGAATTTAGGCCCGGGACCAGTTATGTCATGGCGGAACGCGATGAGTTCGACACGAATCGCCGTCCCGCTTCTGAAAACATATTATAATAGTAATTCTGAGCATCGGGTGACACGATGGACGCGAGAAGAGCTTCGCCGGCATGTGTGGTGGGTCCCGTAGCTCCTCCCGGTTCGAAATTTATGGTTGTTTGAAGTTCGGGTCGAATCTACCATTAGAGAATATAATGTTGTTCGACTTATTGGTGCGATCATACCAGCACTAATGCACTGGATCCCATCAGAACTCTGAAGTTAAGCGTGTTATGGCGAGAGTAGTACTAATATGGGTGACCCCCTCGGAAGTCCTCGTGTTGCACCCCATTTTTTGCCGCCCAACGCTCCTCGATTCTTTTTTTATGCTCGATTTTTCATTTTCTTAGGAATTCTCCACGGTGATCCTTCCACCTACGGTCTAAAGAAGGCTTGGATATGAAGCTTATTAAAAATGATATACTGTCACGGGAGTAATATAATAAATGACAAATGCTCTTCGTACGGGAAAGAAATGCGATTTTACTAATTAGAAATTATCAAATTCTGCCTCTCAAAACATTCGAGAATGTATTTATAAGCCTAAAAAACACATCTAAATCGAAAATGGCACAAGATATCAAAAGAAAAACGAAATATTAAATAAATAAAGTGATATAAAGGCCGAAAGTGCATGAAAACGGGGGAATCTAGGCCCGGGACCAGTTATGTCATGGCGGAACGCGATGAGTTCGACACGAATCGCCGTTCCGCTTCCAAAAAAATATTATAATAGGATATCTAAGTGTCGGCTAACTCAATGGGCGCGAGAAGAGCCTTCACCGGCATGTGTGGTGGGTCACGTAGCTCCTCCCGGTTCGAAAGTTATGGTTGTTTGAAGTTTGGGTCGAATCTACCATAAAAGAATAGAATGTGGTTCGACTTATGGGTGCGATCATACCAGCACTAATGCACCGGATCCCATCAGAACTCCGAAGTGAAGCGTGCTTGGGTGATAGTAGTACTAGGATGGGTGACCCCCTGGGAAGTCCTCGTGTTGCACCCCCTTTTTTGCCGTCCAGCGCTGCTCGATTCTTTTTTTACACTCGATTTTTTGATTTCTTAGGAATTCTCCATGGTGATCCTTCCACCTACGGTCTAAAGAAAGTTTGGATATGAACCTTATTGCAAATGATAAACTGTCACGGGAGTAATAAAGTAAATGACAAACGCTCTTCGTACGGGGAAGAAATGCAATTTTACTAATTAGAAATTATTAAATTCTGCCTCTCAATACATTGGAGAATGTATTATTAAGCTTAAGAAATACATCTAAATCGAAAATTACACAAGATATAAAAATAAAACGAAATATTAAATAAATAAAGTGATATAAAGGCCGAAAGTGCGTGAAAACGGGGGAATTTCGGCCCGGGACCAGTTATATCATGGTAGAACGCAATGAGTTCGACACGAATCGCCGTTCCGCTTTTGGAAACATATTATAATAGGAATTCTGAGCGTCGGGTCATACGATGGGCGCGATAAGAGCTTCACCGGCATGTGTGGTGGGTCCCGTAGCTCCTCCCGGTTAGAAAGTTATGGCTGTTTGAAGTTCGGGTCGAATCTACCATAAGAGAATAGAATGTGGTTTGACTTATGGGTGCAATCATACCAGCACTAATGCACCGGATCCCATCAGAACTCCGAAGGTAAGCGGGCTTGGGCGAGAGTAGTTCTAGGATGGGAGACCCCCTCGGAAGTCCTCGTGTTGCACCCCATTTTTTGCCGCCCAACGCTCCTCGATTCTTTTTTTATGCTCGATTTTTCATTTTCTTAGGAATTCTCCACGGTGATCCTTCTACCTACGGTCTAAAAAAGGTTTGAATATGAAGCTCATTGAAAATGATATACTGTCACGGGAGTAATAAAGTAAATGACAAACGCTCTTCGTACGGGGATGAAATGTGATTTTACTAATTAAAAATTATCAAATTCTGCCTCTCAATACATTCGAGAATGTATTTATTAGCCTAAGAAACACATCTAAATCGAAAATGACACAAGATATCAAAATAAAAACGAAATATTAAATAAATAAAGTGATATAAAGGCCTAAAGTGCGTGAAAACGGGAGAATTTAGGCCCCGGACCAGTTATGTCATGGCGGAACGCAATGAGTTCGACACGAATCGCCGTTCCACTTCCGGAAACATATTGTAATAGGAATTCAGAGCTTCGGGTCACACGATGGATGCAAGAAGAGCTTCGTCGGCATGTGTGGTGGGTCCCGTAGCTCCTCCCAGTTCGAAAGTTATGGCTGTTTGAAGTTCGGGTCGAATCTACCATAAGAGAATAGAATGTGGTTCGACTTATGGGTGCGATCATACCAGAACTAATGCACCGGATCCCATTAGAACTCCGAAGGTAAGCGTGCTTGGGTGAGAGTAGTACTAGGATGGGTGACCCCCTCGGAAGTCCTCGTGTTGCTCCCCCTTTTCTGCCGTCCAATGCTGCTCGATTCTTTTTTTACCCTCGATTTTTCGATTTCCTAGGAATTCTCCATGGTGATCCTTCCACCTACGGTCTAAAGAAGGTTTGGATATGAAGCATATTGAAAATAATATACTGTCATGGGAGTAATAAAGTAAATGACAAACGCTCTTCGTACGGGGAAGAAATGCGATTTTACTAATTAGAAATTATCAAATTCTGCCTCTCAATACATTGGAGAATGTATTTTTTAAGCCTAAGAAACACATCTAAATCGAAAATTACAGAAGATATCAAAATAAAAATGAAATATTAAATAAATATAGTGATATAAAGGCCGAAAATGCGTGGAAACGGGAGAATTTCGGCCCGGGACCAGTTATATCATGGCGGAACGCAATGAGTTCGACACAAATCACCATTCCACTTCCGAAAACATATTATAATAGAAATTCTGAGCATCGGGTCATACGATGGGCGCGAGAAGAGCTTCACCGGCATGTGTGGTGGGTCCCGTAGCTCCTCCCGGTTCGAAAGTTATGGCTGTTTGAAGTTCGGGTCGAATCTACCATAAGAGAATAAAAGAATGTGGTTTGACTTATGGGTGCAAACATACCAGCACTAATGCACCGGATCCCATCAGAACTCCGAAGGTAAGCGGGCTTGGGCGAGAGTAGTTATAGGATGGGAGACCCCCTCGGAAGTCCTCGTGTTGCACCCCATTTTTTGCCGCCCAACGCTCCTCGATTCTTTTTTTATGCTCGATTTTTCATTTTCTTAGGAATTCTCCACGGTGATCCTTCTACCTACGGTCTAAAAAAGGTTTGAATATGAAGCTCATTGAAAATGATATACTGTCACGGGAGTAATAAAGTAAATGACAAACGCTCTTCGTACGGGGATGAAATGTGATTTTACTAATTAAAAATTATCAAATTCTGCCTCTCAATACATTCGAGAATGTATTTATTAGCCTAAGAAACACATCTAAATCGAAAATGACACAAGATATCAAAATAAAACGAAATATTAAATAAATAAAGTGATATAAAGGCCTAAAGTACGTGAAAACGGGAGAATTTAGGCCCGGAACCAGTTATGCCATGGCGGAACGCAATGATTTCGACACAAATCGTCGTTCCACTTCCGGAAACATATTTTAATAGGAATTCTGAGCTTCGGGTCACACGATGGATGCAAGAGTAGCTTCGTCGGCATGTGTGGTGGGTCCCGTAGCTCCTCCCGGTTCGAAAGTTATGGCTGTTTGAAGTTTGGGTCGAATCTACCATAAGAGAATAGAATGTGGTTCGACTTATGGGTGCGATCATACCAGCACTAATGCACTGTATCCCATTAGAACTCCGAAGGTAAGCGTGCTTGGGTGAGAGTAGTACTAGGATGGGTGACCCCCTCGGAAGTCCTCGTGTTGCTCCCCCTTTTTTGCCGTCCAATGCTGCTCGATTCTTTTTTTACGCTCGATTTTTCGATTTCTTAGGGATTCTCCATGGTGATCCTTCCATTTACGGTCTAAAGAAGGTTTGGATATGAAGCTTATTGAAAATGATATACTGTCATGGGAGTAATAAAGTAAATGACAAACGCTCTTCGTACGGGGAAAAAATGCGATTTTACTAATTAGAAATTATCAAATTCTGCCTCTCAATACATTGGAGAATGTATTTTTAAGCCTAAGAAACACATCTAAATCGAAAATTACACAAGATATCAAAAGAAAAATGAAATATTAAATAAATATAGTGATATAAAGGCCGAAAATGCGTGGAAACGGGAGAATTTCGGCCCGGGACCAGTTATATCATGGCGGAACGCAATGAGTTCGACACAAATCACCATTCTGCTTCCGAAAACATATTATAATAGGAATTCTGAGCATCGGGTCATACGATGGGCGCGAGAAGAGCTTCACCGGCATGTGTGGTGGGTCCCGTAGCTCCTCCCGGTTCGAAAGTTATGGCTGTTTGAAGTTCGGGTCGAATCTACCATAAGAGAATAAAAGAATGTGGTTTGACTTATGGGTGCAATCATACCAGCACTAATGCACCGGATCCCATCAGAACTCCTAAGGTAAGCGGGCTTGGGCGAGAGTAGTTCTAGGATGGGAGACCCCCTCGGAAGTCCTCGTGTTGCACCCCATTTTTTGCCGCCCAACGCTCCTCGATTCTTTTTTTATGCTCGATTTTTCATTTTCTTAGGAATTCTCCACGGTGATCCTTCTACCTACGGTCTAAAAAAGGTTTGAATATGAAGTTCATTGAAAATGATATACTGTCACGGGAGTAATAAAGTAAATGACAAACGCTCTTCGTACGGGGATGAAATGTGATTTTACTAATTAAAAATTATCAAATTCTGCCTCTCAATACATTCGAGAATGTATTTATTAGCCTAAGAAACACATCTAAATCGAAAATGACACAAGATATCAAAATAAAAACGAAATATTAAACAAATAAAGTGATATAAAGGCCTAAAGTACGTGAAAACGGGAGAATTTAGGCCCGGGACTAGTTATGCCATGGCGGAACGCAATGATTTCGACACGAATCGTCGTTCCACTTCCGGAAACATATTTTAATAGGAATTCTGAGCTTCGGGTCACACGATGGACGCAAGAGGAGCTTCGTCGCCATGTGTGGTGGGTCCCGTAGCTCCTCCCGGTTCGAAAGTTATGGCTGTTTGAAGTTTGGGTCGAATCTACCATAAGAGAATAGAATGTGGTTCGACTTATGGGTGCGATCATACCAGCACTAATGCACCGTATCCCATTAGATCTCCGAAGGTAAGCGTGCTTGGGTGAGAGTAGCACTAGGATGGGTGACCCGCTCGGAAGTCCTCGTGTTGCTCCCCCTTTTTTGCCGTCCAATGCTGCTCGATTCTTTTTTTACGCTCGATTTTTCGATTTCTTAGGAATTCTCCATGGTGATCCTTCCATTTACGGTCTAAAGAAGGTTTGGATATGAAGCTTATTGAAAATGATATACTGTCATGGGAGTAATAAAGTAAATGACAAACGCTCTTCGTACGGGGAAGAAATGCGATTTTACTAATTAGAAATTATCAAATTCTGCCTCTCAATACATTGGAGAATGTATTTTTAAGCCTAAGAAACACATCTAAATCGAAAATTACACAAGATATCAAAAGAAAAATGAAATATTAAATAAATATAGTGATATAAAGGCCGAAAATGCGTGGAAACGGGAGAATTTCGGCCCGGGACCAGTTATATCATGGCGGAACGCCATGAGTTCGACACAAATCACCGTTCCGCTTCCGGAAACATATTATAATAGGAATTCTGAGCATCGGGTCATACGATGGGCGCGAGAAGAGCTTCACCGGCATGTGTGGTGGGTCCCGTAGCTCCTCCCGGTTCGAAAGTTATGGCTATTTGAAGTTCGGGTCGAATCTACCATAAGAGAATAGAAGAATGTGGTTTGACTTATGGGTGCAATCATACCAGCACTAATGCATCGGATCCCATCAGAATTCCGAAGGTAAGCGGGCTTGGGCGAGAGTAGTTCTAGGATGGGAGACCCCCTCGGAAGTCCTCGTGTAGCACCACCTTTTTGTCATCCAGCGCTGCTCGATTCTTTTTTTACGCGCGATTTTTCATTTTCTTATGAATTCTCCACGGTGATCCTTCCACCTACGGTCTAAAGAAGGTTTGGATATGAAGCTTATTGAAAATGATATATTGTCACGGGAGTAATAAAGTAAATGACAAACGCTCTTCGTACGGGGAAGAAATGCGATTTTACTAATTAGAAATTATCAAATTCTGCCTCTAAATACATTCGAGAATGTATTTATAAGCCTAAGAAACACATCTAAATCGAAAATGGCACAAGATATCAAAATAAAAACGAAATATTAAATAAATAAAGTGATATAAAGGCCGAAAGTGCGTGAAAACGGGGGAATTTAGGCCCGGGACCAGTTATGTCATGGCGAAACGCGATGAGTTCGACACGAATCGCCATACCGCTTCCAGAAACATATTATAATAGGAATTATAAGCGTCGTTGACACGATGGACGCGAGAAGAGCTTCGCCGGCATGTGTGGTGGGTCCCGTAGCTCCTCCCGATTCGAAAGTTATGGTTGTTTGAAGTTCGGGTCGAATCTACCATTAGAGAATAGAATGTGGTTCGACTTATTGGTGCGATCATACCAGCACTAATGCACCAGATCCCATCAGAACTCTGAAGTTAAGCATGCTTGGGCGAGAGTAGTACTAGGACGGGTGACCCCCTGGGAAGTCCTCGTGTTGCACCCCCTTTTTTGCCGTCCAACGCTGCTCGATTCTTTTTTACGCCCGATTTTTCATTTTCATAGGAATTCTCCACGGTGATCCTTCCACCTACGGTCTAAAGAAGGCTTGGATACGAAGCTTATTGAAAATGATATACTGTCACGGGAGTAATAAAGTAAATGACAAATGCTCTTCGTACGGGGAAGAAATGCGATTTTACTAATTAAAAATTATCAAATTCTACCTCTCAATACATTTGAGAATCTATTTATAAGCCTAAGAAACACATCAAAATCGAAAATGACACAAGATATCAAAAGAAAAACGAAATATTAAATAAATAAAGTGATATGAAGGCCTAAAGTATGTGAAAATGGGAGAATTTAGGCCCGGGACCAATTATGTCATGGCGGAACGCGATGAGTTCGACACGAATCGCCGTCCCGCTTCCGGAAACATATTATAATAGGAATTCTGAGCGTCGGGTCACACGATGAGCGCGAGAAGGGCTTCACCGGCATGTGTGGTGGGTCCCGTAGCTCCTCCCGGTTCGAAAGTTATGGCTGTTTAAAGTTCGGGTCGAATCTACCATAAGAGAATAGAATGTGGTTTGACTTATGGGTGCGATCATACCAGCACTAATGCACCGGATTCCATCAGTACTCCGAAGGTAAGCGTGCTTGGGCGAGAGTAGTTCTAGGATGAGAGGCCCCCTGGGAAGTCCTCGTGTTGCACCCCCTTTTTTGTCGTCTAACGTTGCTCGATTCTTTTTTTACGCTCGATTTTTCATTTTCATAGGAATTCTCCACGGTGATCCTTCCACCTACGGTCTAAAGAAGGCTTGGATACGAAGCTTATTGAAAATGATATTCTGTCACGGGAGTAATAAAGTAAATGACAAACGCTCTTCATACGGGGAAGAAATGCGATTTTACTAATTAAAAATTATCAAATTCTGCCTCTCAATACATTTGAGAATGTATTTATAAGCTTAAGAAACACATCAAAATCGAAAATGACACAATATATCAAAAGAAAAACGAAATATTAAATAAATAAAGTGATATAAGGGCCGAAAGTGCGTGAAAATGGGGGAATTTAGGCCCGGGACCAGTTATGTCATGGCGGAACGCGATGAGTTCGACACGAATCGCCGTCCCGCTTCTGAAAACATATTATAATAGGAATTCTGAGCGTCGGGTGACACGATGGACGCGAGAAGAGCTTCGCCGGCATGTGTGGTGGGTCCCGTAGCTCCTCCCGGTTCGAAATTTATGGTTGTTTGAAGTTCGGGTCGAATCTACCATTAGAGAATATAATGTTGTTCGACTTATTGGTGCGATCATACCAGCACTAATGCACTAGATCCCATCAGAACTCTGAAGTTAAGCGAGCTATGGCGAGAGTAGTACTAATATGGGTGACCCCCTCGGAAGTCCTCGTGTTGCACCCCATTTTTTGCCGCCCAACGCTCCTCGATTATTTTTTTATGCTCGATTTTTCATTTTCTTAGGAATTCTCCACGGTGATCCTTCCACCTACGGTCTAAAAAAGGCTTGGATATGAAGCTTATTAAAAATGATATACTGTCACGGGAGTAATATAGTAAATGAAAAATGCTCTTCGTACGGGAAAGAAATGCGATTTTACTAATTAGAAATTATCAAATTCTGCCTCTCAAAACATTCGAGAATGTATTTATAAGCCTAAAAAACACATCTAAATCGAAAATGGCACAAGATATCAAAAGAAAAACGAAATATTAAATAAAAAAAGTGATCTAAAGGCCGAAAGTGCATGAAAACGGGGGAATCTAGGCCCGGGACCAGTTATGTCATGGCGGAACGCGATGAGTTCGACACGAATCGCCGTTCCGCTTCCGGAAAAATATTATAATAGGAATTCTAAGTGTCGGCTAACTCAATGGGCGCGAGAAGAGCCTTCACCGGCATGTGTGGTGGGTCACGTAGCTCCTCCCGGTTCGAAAGTTATGGTTGTTTGAAGTTTGGGTCGAATCTACCATAAAAGAATAGAATGTGGTTCGACTTATGGGTGCGATCATACCAACACTAATGCACCGGATCCCATCAGAACTCCGAAGTGAAGCGTGCTTGGGTGATAGTAGTACTAGGATGGGTGACCCCCTGGGAAGTCCTCGTGTTGCACCCCCTTTTTTGCCGTCCAACGCTGCTCGATTCTTTTTTTACACTCGATTTTTTGATTTCTTAGGAATTCTCCATGGTGATCCTTCCACCTACGGTCTAAAGAAAGTTTGGATATGAACCTTATTGAAAATGATAAACTGTCACGGGAGTAATAAAGTAAATGACAAACGCTCTTCGTACGGGGAAGAAATGCGATTTTACTAATTAGAAATTATTAAATTCTGCCTCTCAATACATTGGAGAATGTATTATTAAGCCTAAGAAATACATCTAAATCGAAAATTACACAAGATATCAAAATAAAAACGAAATATTAAATAAATAAAGTGATATAAAGCCGAAAGTGCGTGAAAACGGGGGAATTTCGGCCCGGGACCAGTTATATCATGGTAGAACGCAATGAGTTCGACACGAATCGCCGTTCCGCTTTTGGAAACATATTATAATAGGAATTCTGAGCGTCGGGTCATACAATGGGCGCGAGAAGAGCTTCACCGGCATGTGTGGTGGGTCCCGTAGCTCCTCCCGGTTAGAAAGTTATGGCTGTTTGAAGTTCGGGTCGAATCTACCATAAGAGAATAGAATGTTATTTGACTTATGGGTGCAATCATACCAGCACTAATGCACCGGATCCCATCAGAACTACGAAGGTAAGCGGGCTTGGGCGAGAGTAGTTCTAGGATGGGAGACCCCCTCGGAAGTCCTCGTGTTGCACCCTATTTTTTGCCGCCCAACGCTCCTCGATTCTTTTTTTATGCTCGATTTTTCATTTTCTTAGGAATTCTCCACGGTGATCCTTCTACCTACGGTCTAAAAAAGGTTTGAATATGAAGCTCATTGAAAATGATATACTGTCACGGGAGTAATAAAGTAAATGACAAACGCTCTTCGTACGGGGATGAAATGTGATTTTACTAATTAAAAATTATCAAATTCTGCCTCTCAATACATTTGAGAATGTATTTATTAGCCTAAGAAACACATCTAAATCGAAAATGACACAAGATATCAAAATAAAAACGAAATATTAAATAAATAAAGTGATATAAAGGCCTAAAGTGCGTGAAAACGGGAGAATTTAGGCCCGGGACCAGTTATGTCATGGCGGAACGCAATGAGTTCGACACGAATCGCCGTTCCACTTCCGGAAACATATTGTAATAGGAATTCTAAGCTTCGGGTCACACGATGGATGCAAGAAGAGCTTCGTCGGCATGTGTGGTGGGTCCCGTAGCTCCTCCCGGTTCGAAAGTTATGGCTGTTTGAAGTTCGGGTCGAATCTACCATAAGAGAATAGAATGTGGTTCGACTTATGGGTGCGATCATACCAGCACTAATGCACCGGATCCCATTAGAACTCCGAAGGTAAGCGTGCTTGGGTGAGAGTAGTACTAGGATGGGTGACCCCCTCGGAAGTCCTCGTGTTGCTCCCCCTTTTCTGCCGTCCAATGCTGCTCGATTCTTTTTTTACGCTCGATTTTTCGATTTCTTAGGAATTCTCCATGGTGTTCCTTCCACCTACGGTCTAAAGAAGGTTTGGATATGAAGCATATTGAAAATGATATACTGTCATGGGAGTAATAAAGTAAATGACAAACGCTCTTCGTACGGGGAAGAAATGCGATTTTACTAATTAGAAATTATCAAATTCTGCCTCTCAATACATTGGAGAATGTATTTTTAAGCCTAAGAAACACATCTAAATCGAAAATTACACAAGTTACCAAAATAAAAATGAAATATTAAATAAATATAGTGATATAAAGGCCGAAAATGCGTGGAAACGGGAGAATTTCGGCCCGGGACCAGTTATATCATGGCGGAACGCAATGAGTTCGACACAAATCACCATTCCACTTCCGAAAACATATTATAATAGGAATTCTGAGCATCGGGTCATACGATGGGCGCGAGAAGAGCTTCACCGGCATGTGTGGTGGGTCCCGTAGCTCCTCCCGGTTCGAAAGTTATGGCTGTTTGAAGTTCGGGTCGAATCTACCATAAGAGAATAAAAGAATGTGGTTTGACTTATGGGTGCAATCATACCAGCACTAATGCACCGGATCCCATCAGAACTCCGAAGGTAAGCGGGCTTGGGCGAGAGTAGTTCTAGGATGGGAGACCCCCTCGGAAGTCCTCGTGTTGCACCCCATTTTTTGCCGCCCAACGCTCCTCGATTCTTTTTTTATGCTCGATTTTTCATTTTCTTAGGAATTCTCCACGGTGATCCTTCTACCTACGGTCTAAAAAAGGTTTGAATATGAAGCTCATTGAAAATGATATACTGTTACAGGAGTAATAAAGTAAATGACAAACGCTCTTCGTACGGGGATGAAATGTGATTTTACTAATTAAAAATTATCAAATTCTGCCTCTCAATACATTCGAGAATGTATTTATTAGCCTAAGAAACACATCTAAATCGAAAATGACACAAGATATCAAAATAAAAACGAAATATTAAATAAATAAAGTGATATAAAGGCCTAAAGTGCGTGAAAATAGGAGAATTTAGGCCCGGGACCAGTTATGTCATGGCGGAACGTAATGAGTTCGACACGAATCGCCGTTCCACTTTCGGAAACATATTGTAATAGGAATTCTGAGCTTCGGGTCACACGATGGACGCAAGAAGAGCTTCGTCGGTATGTGTGGTGGGTCCCGTAGCTCCTCTCGGTTCGAAAGTTATGGTTGTTTGAAGTTCGGGTCAAATCTACCATAAGAGAATAGAATGTGGTTCGACTTATGGGTGCGATCATACCAGCACTAATGCACCGGATCCCATTAGAACTCCGAAGGTAAGCGTGCTTGGGTGAGAGTAGTACTAGGATGGGTGACCCCCTCGGAAGTCCTCGTGTTGCTCCCCCTTTTTTGCCGTCCAATGCTGCTCGATTCTTTTTTTATGCTCGATTTTTCGATTTCTTAGGAATTCTCCATGGTGATCCTTCCACCTACGGTCTAAACAAGGTTTGGATATGAAGCTTATTGAAAATGATATACTGTCATGGGAGTAATAAAGTAAATGACAAATGCTCTTCGTACGGGGAAGAAATGCGATTTTACTAATTAGAAATTATCAAATTCTGCCTCTCAATACATTGTAGAATGTATTTTTAAGCCTAAGAAACACATCTAAATCGAAAATTACACAATATATCAAAATAAAAATGAAATATTAAATAAATATAGTGATATAAATGCCGAAAATGCGTGGAAACGGGAGAATTTCGGCCCGGGACTAGTTATATCATGGCGGAACGCAATGAGTTCGACACAAATCACCGTTCCGCTTCCGGAAACATATTATAATAGGAATTCTAAGCATCGGGTCATACGATGGGCACGAGAAGAGCTTCACCGGCATGTGTGGTGGGTCCCGTAGCTCCTCCCGGTTCGAAAGTTATGGCTGTTTGAAGTTCGGGTCGAATCTACCATAAGAGAATAGAAGAATGTGGTTTGACTTATGGGTGCAATCATACCAGCACTAATGCATCGGATCCCATCAGAATTCCGAAGGTAAGCGGGCTTGGGCGAGAGTAGTTCTAGGATGGGAGGCCCCCTGGGAAGTCCTCGTGTTGCACCCCCTTTTTTGCCGTCTAACGCTGCTCGATTCTTTTTTTACGCTCGATTTTCATTTTCATAGGAATTCTCCACGGTGATCCTTCCACCTACGGTCTAAAGAAGGCTTGGATACGAAGCTTATTGAAAATGATATACTGTCACGGGAGTAATAAAGTAAATGACAAACGCTCTTCGTACGGGGAAGAAATGCGATTTTACTAATTAAAACTTATCAAATTCTGCCTCTCAATACATTTGAGAATGTATTTATAAGCTTAAGAAACACATCAAAATCGAAAATGACACAATATATCAAAATAAAAACGAAATATTACATAAATAAAGTGATATAAAGGCCTAAAGTGCGTGATAACGGGAGAATTTAGGCCCGGGACCAGTTATATCATGGCGGAACGCAATGAGTTCGACACGAATCGCCGTTCCACTTCCGGAAACATATTGTAATAGGAATTCTGAGCTTCGGGCTCCTCCCGGTTCGAAAGTAATGGCTGTTTGAAGTTCGGGTCGAATCTACCATAAGAGAATAGAATGTGGTTCGACTTATGTGTGCGATCATACCAGCACTAATGCACCGGATCCCATTAGAACTCCGAAGGTAAGCGTGCTTGGGTGAGAGTAGTACTAGGATGGGTGACCCCCTCGGAAGTCCTCGTGTTGCTCCCCCTTTTTTGCCGTCCAATGCTGCTCGATTCTTTTTTTACGCTCGATTTTTCGATTTCTTAGGAATTCTCCATGGTGATCCTTCCACCTACGATCTAAAGAAGGTTTGGATATGAAGCTTATTGAAAATGATATACTGTCATGGGAGTAATAAAGTAAATGACAAACGCTCTTCGTACGGGGAAGAAATGCGATTTTACTAATTAGAAATTATCAAATTCTGCCTCTCAATACATTGGAGAATGTATTATTTAAGCCTAAGAAACACATCTAAATCGAAAATTACACAAGATATCAAAAGAAAAATGACATATTAAATAAATATAGTGATATAAAGGCCGAAAATGCGTGGATACGGGAGAATTTCGGCCCGGGACCAGTTATATCATGGCGGAACGCTATGAGTTCGACACAAATCACCGTTCCGCTTCCGGAAACATATTATAATAGGAATTCTGAGCATCGGGTCACACGATGGGCGCGAGAAGAGCTTCACCGGCATGTGCGGTGGGTCCCGTAGCTCCTCCCGGTTCGAAAGTTATGGATGTTTGAAGTTCGGGTCGAATCTACCATAAGAGAATAGAAGAATGTGGTTTGACTTATGGGTGCAATCATACCAGCACTAATGCACCGGATTCCATCAGTACTCTGAAGGTAAGCGTGCTTGGGCGAGAGTAGTTCTAGGATGGGAGGCCCCCTGGGAAGTCCTCGTGTTGCACCCCCTTTTTGCCGTCTAACGCTGCTCGATTCTTTTTTTACACTCGATTTTTCATTTTCATAGGAATTCTCCACGGTGATCCTTCCACCTACGGTCTAAAGAAGGCTTGGATACGAAGCTTATTGAAAATGATATACTGTCACGGGAGTAATAAAGTAAATGACAAACGCTCTTCGTACGGGGAAGAAATGCGATTTTACTAATTAAAAATTATCAAATTCTGCCTCTCAATACATTTGAGAATGTATTTATAAGCTTAGGAAACATATCAAAATCGAAAATGACACAATATATCAAAAGAAAAACGAAATATTAAATAAATAAAGTGATATAAGGGCCGAAAGTGCGTGAAAATGGGGGAATTTAGGCCCGGGACCTGTTATGTCATGGCGGAACGGGATGAGTTCGACACGAATTGCCGTCCCGCTTCCGGAAACATATTATAATAGGAATTCTGAGCGTCGGGTGACACGATGGATGCGAGAAGAGCTTCGCCGGCATGTGTGGTGGGTCCCGTAGCTCCTCCCGGTTCGAAATTTATGGTTGTTTGAAGTTCGGGTCGAATCTACCATTAGAGAATATAATGTTATTCGACTTATTGGTGCGATCATACCAGCACTAATGCACTGGATCCCATCAGAACGCTGAAGTTAAGCGTGCTATGGCGAGAGTAGTACTAATATGGGTGACCCCCTCGGAAGTCCTCGTGTTGCACCCCATTTTTGCCGCCCAACGCTCCTCGATTCTTTTTTTATGCTGGATTTTTCATTTTCTTAGGAATTCTCCACAGTGATCCTTCCTCCTACAGTCTAAGGAAGCCTTGGATATGAAGCTTATTGAAAATGATATACTGTCACGGGAGTAATAAAGTAAATGACAAACGCTCTTCGTACGGGGATGAGATGCGATTTTACTAATTAGAAATTATCAAATTCTGCTCTCAATACATTCGAGAATGTATTTATAAGCCTAAAAAACACATCTAAATCGAAAATGGCACAAGATATCAAAAGAAAAACGAAATATTAAATAAATAAAGTGATATAAAGGCCGATAGTGCATGAAAACGGGGGAATTTAGGCCCGGGACCAGTTATGTCATGGCGGAACGCGGTGAGTTCGACACGAATCGCCGTTACGCTTCTGGAAATATATTATAATAGGAATTCTGAGTGTCGGGTAACTCAATGGGCGCGACAAGAGCCTCGCCGGCATGTGTGGTTGGTCACGTAGCTCCTCCAGATTCGAAAGTTATGGCTGTTTGAAGTTCGGGTCGAATAAACCATAAGAGAATAGAATGTGGTTCGGCTTATAGGTGCGATCATACCAAAACTAATGCACCGTATCCCATCAAAACTCTGAAGTTAAGTGCGCTTGGGCGAGAGTAGTACTACGATGGGTGACCCCCTGGGAAGTCCTCGTGTTGCACCCCTTTTTTTTGCCATCGAACTCTGCTCGATTCTTTTTACGCTCAATTTTTCTTTTTCTTAGAAATTCTCCACAGTGATCCTTCCTCCTACGGTCTAAAGAAGCCTTGAATATGAAGCTTATTGAAAATGATATACAGTCACAAGAGTAATAAAGTAAATGACAAACGCTCTTCGTACGTGGAAGAAATGTGATTTTACTAATTAGAAATTATCAAATTCTGCCTCTCAATACATTCGAGAATGTATTTATAAGCCTAAAAAATATATCTAAATCGAAAATGGCACAAGATATCAAAAGAAAAACGAAATATTAAATAAATAAAGTAATATAAAGGCCGAAAGTGCATGAAAACGGGGGAATCTAGGCCCGGGACCAGTTATGTCATGGCTGTTTGAAGTTTAGGTCGAATCTACCATAAAAGAATAGAATGTGGTTCGACTTATGGGTGCGATCATACCAGCACTAATGCACCGGATCCCATCAGAACTCCGAAGTGAAGCGTGCTTAGGTGAGAGTAGTACTAGGATGGGTGACCCCCTGGGAAGTCCTCGTGTTGCACCCCCATTTTTGCCGTCCAACGCTGCTCGATTCCTTTTTTACACTCGATTTTTTGATTTCTTAGGAATTCTCCATGGTGATCCTTCCACCTACGGTCTAAAGAAAGTTTGGATATGAACCTCATTGAAAATGATAAACTGTCACGGGAGTAATAAAGTAAATGACAAATGCTCTTCGTACGGGGAAGAAATGCGATTTTACTAATTAGAAATTATCAAATTCTGCCTCTCAATACATTGGAGAATGTATTTTTAAGCCTAAGAAACACATTTAAATTGAAAATTCTACAAGATATCAAAAGAAAAATGAAATATTAAATAAATAAAGTGATATAAAGGCCGAAAGTGCGTGAAAACGGGGGAATTTCGGCCCGGGACCAGTTATATCATGGCGGAGCGCAATGAGTTCGACATGAATCGCCGTTCCGCTTCCGGAAACATATTTTAAGAGGAATTCTGAGCATCGGGTCACACGATGGGCGCGAGAAGAGCTTCGCCGGCATGTATGGTGGGTCTCGTCGCTCCTCCGGGTTCGAAAGTTATGTCTGTTTGAAGTTCGGGTCGAATCTACCATAAGAGAATAGAATGTGGTTCGACTAATGGGTGCGATCATACCAGCATTGATGCACCGGATCCCCTCAGAACTCCAAAGTTAAGCGTGCTTGGGCGAGAGTAGTACTAGGATGGGTGACCCCCTAGGAAGTCCTCGTGTTGCACCTTTTTTTTGCCATCGAATGCTGCTCGATTCTTTTTTTACGCTCGATTTTTCGATTTCTTAGATATTCTCCATGGTGATCCTTCCACCTACGGTCTAAAGAAGGTTTGGATATGAAGCTTATTGAAAATGATATACTGTCATGGGAGTAATAAAGTAAATGAGAAACGCTCTTCGTACGGGGAAGAAATGCGATTTTACTAATTAGAAATTATCAAATTCTGCCTCTCAATACATTGGAGAATGTATTATTAAGCCTAAGAAACACATCTAAATCGAAAATTACACAAGATATCAAAAGAAAAATGAAATATTAAATAAATAAAGTGTAATAAAGGCCGAAAGTGCGTGAAAACGGGGGAATTTCGGCCCAGGACCAGTTATATCATGGTAGAACGCAATGAGTTCAACACAAATCGCCGTTCCGCTTTCGGAAACATATTATAATAGGAATTCTGAGCGTCAGGTCATACGATGGGCGCGAGAAGAGCTTCACCGGCATGTGTGGTGGGTCCCGTAGCTCCTCCCGGTTCGAAAGTTATGGCTGTTTGAAGTTCGGGTCGAATCTACCATAAGAGAATAGAATGTGGTTTGACTTATGGGTGCAATCATACCAGCACTAATGCATCGGATCCCATCAGAATTCCGAAGGTAAGCGGGCTTGGGCGAGAGTAGTTCTAGGATGGGAGACCCCCTCGGAAGTCCTCGTGTTGCACCCCCTTTTTTGTCATCCAACGCTGCTCGATTCTTTTTTTACGGGCGATTTTTCGTTTTCTTATGCATTCTCCACGGTGATCCTTCCACCTACGGTCTAAAGAAGGTTTGGATATGAAGCTTATTGAAAATGATATACTGTCACGGGTGTAATAAAGTAAATGACAAACGCTCTTCGTACGGGGAAGAAATGCGATTTTACTAATTAGAAATTATCAAATTCTGCCTCTCAATACATTCGAGAATGTATTTATAAGCCTAAGAAACACATCTAAATCGAAAATGACACAAGATATCAAAAGAAAAACGAAATATTAAATAAATAAAGTGATATAAAGGCCGAAAGTGCGTGAAAACGGGGGAATTTAGGCCCGGTACCAGTTATGTCATGGCGAAACGCGATGAGTTCGACACGAATCGCCGTCCCGCTTCCAGAAACATATTATAATAGGAATTATAAGCGTCATTGACACGATGGACGTGAGAAGAGCTTCGCCGGCAGGTGTGGTGGGTCCCGTAGCTCCTCCCGGTTTGAAAGTTATGGTTGTTTGAAGTTCGGGTCGAATCTACCATTAGAGAATAGAATGTGGTTCGACTTATTGGTGCGATCATACCAGCACTAATGCACTAGATCCCATCAGAACTCTGAAGTTAAGCATGCTTGGGTGAGAGTAGTACTAGGACGGGTGACCCCCTGGGAAGTCCTCGTGTTGCATGTTGCGATTATTTCGTTAAACGTAAGTGCACGTTATCGTAGACAAGTAATAAAGTGATGAGTGAGTATCGTTCCCACGAGGACTGAATCACTAAGTACCGATTTATATGTATTCTAATTTTATTTGAACAGTCAAAATTTGGGTTGCAATTAATGACTAAAGAAAATCAATAATAAACAGAAAAATGATCGCTTGAAGAAAGAAAATCAAATAATGAAAAAGTCCAGGATTGTGAATCCACCTCGGTTTATCCGAATTTACTCTCGATTGTCTGAAGTTAATGAGTTCCCCAATTTATTGAAGGCGAAGATTGCTAATATACTCTACCGCCTCTCCCGAGGTCAATAGATTTTTCTAAAGGCGAATAACACACTCTATCCCTAGGTGAATTATTTCGACAATAGGCAAAAAGCACAAAATCTCCAAAAGGCCACGTAGTTCCTATGAGTATATTCCTATCTCACAAGATAAAACGGTTCTCACCAATAGTTCCTCACCAACTCTCCTCTCTCGATTCGAGTTGCGTAATTAAAACAATCCAATTATTAGCCAGGCAATTGAAAGCATTAAAATCGATTGGGAAAACTCAACAGAAAAGGGAATTATATAGATAATCAAAAGCAAATTCGTCAAAACTTTGGTTTCATCAAAATCCTAGAACAGGGTTTTAGCCTGACATGCTAAAATATAAAAATACTGAATTAATGAATGAAAACATTGAAATCAAACGCAGATGAAGACTCGGATTCCTCCGTTCTTCTGGCTTCCGCCCTCTGCTCTTGGTGTCTTCTGCTTCTTGTCTTGATTCCTCTCTTCCGCGATTCCCTTCTTCCAAGATCATCTCCTTATGACCTTAAACCCTTATTTATAATCCTCTTTTGCCTCAAAAACGCGTCCGTGTAATTAGGTCGAGAACAGGCTCCAAAACGGCCCAAAAACGCGGCACTTTCTGTCAAAACCGCCCCGTGGGCCGCGTCTCACTTAATCTGTGCCGCGGCTCACGGGGCACAGCGGGATGCCTGGGCGTTATTTATTTCTTCTGGGCCGCGGCTCACTATACTTGTGCCGCGGCTCAGAGTACAGTTTACTTGGGGCTCGCTGGTCCTCTGCGTGTGCCGCGGCCCGCTTGGTTTGTGCCGCGGCCCCAGGCCAAAATTTGCTGTTTTCGCCCGTTTTCATCGTTTTAGCTTCCGGACTCCAATTTCCTGCAAAACATAAAAGAATAGGGCATTACAAGTTCATTTATGCGGATTTACTCACAAAAAGAATACAAAATAATGATAAATAAGCGTATAAAAATACGCCTAACAAATACCCCCAAACTTGAGCATTTGCTTGTCCTCAAGCAAAAATAATAAATTTCAACAAAAGAATATCGTGAATAATCGTGCAACTCATAGTGCTCAACCTAATCAATACTACCCTGAAAATCTCAAAGAATAGTACAAGTATCGTAATTGTGAGTCACATCCAGGACACTGATTCCACAAAGTAACCAACTTCAGTCCTAATCAATCCTTCATGAATAAAATCCAGCTCAAAGATTAACAAGTGTGAATTTAATCGACCGTAAATATGAAGGGTTAAAAAAATAAACAAGCTAACTCGCCCAGTCCCACAGTCTAGTGGCCAAAATTTCAAGAGTTTCATCATCAAATATAACCCTCGGACAGTATTCCCTTATATATGCTCGATAAGATGATTCGAGTTGACCACTAGGTTCGGATCTTGGGATGTTTCATCGGGATAATCCTAGGGTGGAATTCCATTCTCATGTGTTGGGGAACCGTTTGACGTAAAAGACACTCATGGGGCACATGGATGCTTCTAGTTACTAAGTTCCCTTCCACAGCGGAGAAACAACTCGAATAGCTATTTCTGCATGTCCGATTCAAGGTTGCTGTTTTACGCGAGAATAGACAACGGGTCACGTGAATACCCCCGGTTACTAGGCTCCCCATCATCGGCACATGAGAAATCTCTAAACCACTAGTCTAATCAGGGTCGTCGTTTTACGTGAAAGTAAACAACGGGTCACGCGAATACCCCCGGTTACTAGACTTTCCATCATAGAACAAATAAAATCACGACTATTTGGGAAAAATTGTCCGACTCTAAACTCACATTAAGTGACAACACAACTCATGTTACTGGACGACTAGCTATGTCAAAAGTGTAACCGAACGTATAGACGGTGATTTGAAAACACGTATGTCTCCTTTCTTATCTGCTAAGATTTCTACAAAAACGAAAAAATTTCGGACCTAAATGAAGACTTAACAGAAACAGATATCGCTGACTGCAACTCACTAAAACTCAACCATTTCTTCAGAGAGAAATTAGTATCGTAACATCAGTTTTACACAAAAAGAAGCACGAAAAATTCACGAATGCAATTAAAAACACGGCAAGCAAGGCTAGCAACAAAAATAATGAAAAATAATGAAAAGTGCAACCGAATAAGTACAACAACAAGTATAGCGACAAAAAGTAAACCCCCCCAAACTTAGGACGTACATTGACCTCAATGGACAAAAAGAATAATATGCAATAAAAGAAAAAGGTCAAGTACTCCCCTACAGTCTGCTCACGAACTGGTGGCGGCGTCATCCGGCGAGCCTGCACGCTTCTCGACTACACCATGCGGAATGTGAATGAATGAGCTTGCATCATCAAAGAGGAAATTAAGAATGAGCTCTCAAGTTTACATATGATGTAAGGGTCGGGAGATAATGTAATCCGATAAAACGATTCGTTGCATATAGTTTGAAAATGCTTGGCTTAACAATATTTCATTGCTGCAATTTATCAAACACTTGGTATGCACAAGTTAAAATGAAGAACAAATATGACTATAGCTTCATTAAATCCCCAAAAATAACAACACAAATCAATCGTCTTGACAAACGACATATTCAATTCATTCATAATAAAAAATAATCATTCAAATCGATCAAAATCATTATATCCTCAACTCAACTTGATAAACTTTTAAAAAAAAAAGGAAAAAAATAATCAATCATCAAATGAATAACAAAACTTCACCTTTCAATTCATAGAGCAATTAAGATCAAGAATTTAGCGTTACCTGCAGGAAGTATGCAAGAAGAAGAAGAGAGGGGGTCGGCCGATCGCTTGTGCAAAGGAAGGAAAAGAGTTTACCTTGGGTCTCGGCAGTTTGTTTTAATAAAATACCTGGGCTGTTTAAATTCCGAACGGGGGCCGCGGCACAGCTTAAGTGAGCCGCGGCCCAGAGTACAGTTAACCTGGGTGTGTATGTTATGTTGCCATGTGCCGCGACTCAAAATGCGGGTGCCGCGGCTAACTCGGTCTGTGCCGCGGCACAGAGTACAGCGTCCTGGGCACATCTGGTGCATCTGGTGTGCCGCGGCTCAGAAGAAATGTGCCGCGGCTCAGCGATCAAGTGTGCCGCGGATCAGTAAGGTTGTGCTGCGGCACATAGTACAGGATGTTTAGCCTTCTGGTTCGATTTGTGTGTGCCGCAGCTCAGGCATAAATTTTTCCCCGGGGACTCTTTCTGCACAGCATTTTCAAAGGAAAACGTCAAGAACGAGAGGGATAAGCAAATCAAAGTAAAAATGATGAAAAATAAAAATTCAAAAATGCAAGAAAATACTCAAACACAAAAATCTACTACTAAAAACTCGGGTTGCCTCCCGAGAAGCGCTAAGTTTATAATCTTCAGCCGGACCTATTAAAAAGTCAGTTCGCTTTTCGCAAACTCCATTTGAACTCCGCCCCGTCCATCGAACCGTTAATGTGTGTTTTAAAATTTTGACCATTGGTCCTCAACGATCCGATTTTCGGTTTGAACACCCAATGTTGTTTGCGAAAAGGTTTTGACACAAACAACTTTCCGAAGCACCCATTTTTCACATGATTTGGCATCCGTTTTACGTCCGACTTCTTCTCCTTTTTCTCGAACGAACTTATGACAGCATCGAAATTTTTCATTGATGGATGAACGGTTGATGATGCCGGCATGTCCACATGCTTTAGATATGCAATTCGTTCTACATTTTTCTTAGAAGTCGGACCCTCTGAAACAGATTCTGAGTTTTTCGACCGACGATTCTTCCGGTGTGTGTCTTTCGCAACGGTATCCACACTTTCAATTTGCGAGCTCTTCTCAACACCACCTGGACATGGAAAGGATTTAAATACTTGAAAAGTGACATGCTCGTCTTGAACCCTTAGAGTTAGTTCCCCTTTTTCCACGTCGATTAAAGTTCGGCCGGTTGCCAAAAATGGTCTTTCCAAGATAATTGGGAGGTCGTGGTCCTCCTCCATGTCAAGCACAATGAAATCGGACGGAAAGATGAACTTATCGACTTTGACTAAGACGTCCTCTATCACTCCCCTCGGATATTTGATGGATCTATCAGCTAATTGTAAGAATACAGTCGTCGGTTTCGCTTCTCCAATTCCAAGCTTCTTGAAAATAGAAAGAGGCATCAGATTAATGCTGGCCCCGAGATCACACAATGCTCTATCAAAAGTCAGATTTCCTATAGTGCAAGGTATATTAAAACTTCCCGAATCCTTCAATTTTGGCGGAAGCTTTTTCTGAAGAATAGCGCTGCACTCCTCCGTCAATGCGACTGTCTCATACTCCTCGAGTTTTCTTTTATTTGACAAGATTTCTTTCGTGAATTTCACGTAACTCGGCATTTGCTCCAAGGCGTCGGCAAATGGGATGTTAATATGCAGTTTCTTGAATATGTCGAGGAACTTAGAGAATTGCTTGTCCACCTTTTTCTGTTGTAATCGCTGCGGAAACGGGACGGGTGGTACATATGCCTTTGGATTGTCCGGAAACAGTATCGATGGTCTCAAATCTTGTGGTTCCTCAGTCGCTGAATTTTTCTTCTCCTCATCCTCACTTCTCTTTTTGTTACGCCCAGGCGTCGCACAATTCCTTCCCACTTCTCAAACCAATGGCATTGACACTCTCTCTGGGATTCGTTTCAGTCGTACTTGGCAAGGTACCTTCCGGGCGGGCTGTTAATACATTAGCAATCTGGCCCAGTTGGACTTCCAGGTTGCGTATAGAAGCGGAATGGTTCTGCAAGGTCGCCTCCATACGGGCCATGAACTGACTCGTGTTCGCTGAAAATTTCGCCATTCCTTCTTCTAGAGAGATTTTTGGAGCGGGAGAAGGTTGCTGTTGGTGTTGAGCAAACTGAGGCTGGTTCGAGCTTTGTTCGTTCCTCCATGAGAAGTTAGTATGATTTCGCCATCCCGGATTATAAGTGTTGGAGTAAGGATTATTCTGCCGGTTCCCGTTCCCCACGAACTGAGCTTGTTCCATCGACGGTTGATCGAAAGGGTTTCCGACTTGGCACTCTGCGCTAGGATGAGATCCATTACACTAATTGCACGATTCAATGGTAACGGGAGAAGGAGCATGTGAAAAGGCTTGAAGTTGCTGCGTCAAGGCGGCGACTTGAGCTGATAATGTAGAGATTGGATCATTATTTGAGATTTCCATTACTCGTTTCGGGTTTACTCGTTCAGCCAGCCATTGATACGCATTTGCGGCCATAGCTTCCAACAAAGAGTGTGCTTCAGCCATCGTTTTTCCCATCAAGGCTCCTCTAGCGGCTGCATCCACAAGAGTGCGTGTAGAAGCACTCAATCCGCTGTAAAATGTTTGAATTTGGAGCCAATCCGGTAGGTCGTGGTGTGGGCATCTCCGTAACAAATCTTTGTACCGCTCCTAAGCTTCGTGAAGCGACTCCATATCAAATTGACCAAAAGTAGTAATTTCGTTTCTTAACCTCGCTGTCTTCGAAGGTGGGAAGAATTTAGCAAGGAAGGATTGCGCTAATTCCGCCCATGTCGTGATAGAGCCCGGTGGTAAGGAATTCAACCAAAAATTTTCTTTGTCCCTCAAAGAGAAAGGGAAAAGCCTTAGACGAATAGCATCATCGGTGACACCGTTGTTTTTTAACGTGTCACAAATCTCGAGAAAAGACGCAATGTGTGCGTTGGGGTCATCGTTCGGCAATCCACAAAACTGGCTCACTTGCACCATATGAATTATAGCCGGCTTGATTTCGAAGTTGTTCGCCTGGATTGTCGGACGTCGGATCCCCGAAAAGTTCGTATTGGTTTGCGGCATAGCATAATCGCGGAGTGCTAACGCCGGTTGAATTTGCTGAACGGGATTGTCTGCTTCGTGATTTCTCGTGTTATCGGCCATGGTGACTGTTGTTGGTAGCCCTCGTTTCTCCTTCTTGCTTCTCCAAAGAGTGCGCTCGAGTTCGGTATCCAAAGGTAGTAGGCCTTCGTTACTGAATTTTCTCATGCACTAACCGAACAATCCTGAAAGGAAAAACAAACAAATAAATAAAATAACACAAAAACAATAAAAATGTTCAAACTAAGACTAGAAATACTGAAATCGATATTAGTAGAAAAATCAGTCCCCGGCAACGGCGCCAAAAACTTGTTGTGATTATAACGTTAAACGCAAGTGCATGTTATCGTAGACAAGTAATAAAGTGATGAGTGAGTATCGTTCCCACGAGGACTAAATCACTAAGTACCGATTTATATGTATTCTAATTTTATTTGAACAGTCGAAATTTGGGTTGCAATTAATGACTAAAGAAAATCAATAATAAACAGAAAAACGATCGCTTGAAGAAAGAAAATCAAATAATGAAAAAGTCTAGGATTGTGAATCCACCTCGGTTTATCCGAATTTACTCTCGATTATCTGAAGTTAATGATTTCCCCAATTTATTGAAGGCGAAGATTGCTAATATACTCTACCGCCTCTCCCGAGGTCAATAGATTTTTCTAAAGGCGAATAACGCACTCTATCCCTAGGTGAATTATTTCGACAATAGGCAAAAAGCACAAAATCTCCAAAAGGCCACGTAGTTCCTATGAGTATATTCCTATCTCACAAGATAAAACGGTTCTCACCAATAGTTCCTCACCAACTCTCCTCTCCTGATTCGAGTTGCGTAATTAAAACAATCCAATTATTGGCCAGACAATTGAAAGCATTAAAATCGATTGGGAAAACTCAACAGAAAAGGGAATTATATAGATAATCAAAAGCAAATTCGTCAAAACTTTGGTTTCATCAAAATCCTAGAATAGGGTTTTAGCCTGACATGCTAAAAGATAAAAATACAGAATTAATGAATGAAAGCATTGAAATCAAACGCAGATGAAGACTCGGATTCCTCCGTTCTTCTGGCTTCCGCCCTCTGCTCTTGGTGTCTTCTGCTTCTTGTCTTGATTCCTCTCTTCCGCGATTCCCTTCTTCCAAGATCATCTCCTTATGAGCTTAAACCCTTATTTATAATCATATTTTGCCTCAAAAACGCGTCAGTGTAATTAGGTCGAGAACAGGCTCCAAAACGGCCCAAAAGCGCGGCACTTTCTGTCAAAACCGCCCCGTGGCCCGCGTCTCACTTAATATGTGCTGCGGTTCACGGGGCACAGCGGGATTCTTGGGCGTTATTTATTTCTTCTGGGTCGCGGCTCACTATACTTGTGCCGCGGCTCAGAGTACAGTTTACTTGGGGATCGCTTGTCCTCTGCGTGTGCCGCGGCCCCAGGCCAAAATTTGCCTTTTTCGCCCGTTTTCATCATTTTAGCTTCCGGACTCCAATTTCCTGCAAAACATAAAAGAATAGGGCATTACAAGTTCATTTATGCGGATTTACTCACAAAAAGAATATACAATAATGATAAATAAGCATATAAAAATACGCCTAACATTGCACCCCCTTTTTTGTCGTCCAACGCTGCTCGATTCATTTTTTACGCTCGATTTTTCATTTTCATAGGAATTCTCCACGCTGATCCTTCCACCTACGGTCTAAAGAAGGCTTGGATACGAAGCTTATTGAAAATGATATACTGTCACGGGAGTAATAAAGTAAATGACAAACGCTCTTCGTACGGGGAAGAAATGCGATTTTACTAATTAAAAATTATCAAATTCTGCCTCTCAATACATTTGAGAATGTATTTATAAGCCTAAGAAACACATCAAAATCTAAAATGACACAAGATATCAAAAGAAAAACGAAATATTAAATAAATAAAGTGATATGAAGGCCTAAAGTATGTGAAAATGGGAGAATTTAGGCCCGGGACCAGTTATGTCATGGCGAAACGCGATGAGTTCGACACGAATCGCCGTCCCGCTTCCAGAAACATATTATAATAGGAATTATGAGCGTCGAGTGACACGATGGACACGAGAAGAGCTTCGCCGGCATGTGTGGTGGGTCCCGTACCTCCTCCCGGCTCGAAAGTTATGGCTGTTTGAAGTTCGGGTCGAATCTACCATAAGAGAATAAAATGTGGTTTGACTTATGGGTGGGATCATACCAGCACTAATGCACCGGATTCCATCAGTACTCCGAAGGTAAGCATGCTTGGGCGAGAGTAGTTCTAGGATGGGAGGCCCCCTGGGAAGTCCTCGTGTTGCACCCCCTTTTTTGCCGTCCAACGCTGCTCGATTCTTTTTTTACGCTCGATTTTTCATTTTCATAGGAATTCTCTACGGTGATCCTTCCACCTACGGTCTAAAGAAGGCTTGGATACGAAGCGTTTTGAAAATGATATACTGTCACGGGAGTAATAAAGTAAATGACAAACGCTCTTCATACGGGGAAGAAATGCGATTTTACTAATTAAAAATTATCAAATTCTGTCTCTCAATACATTTGAGAATGTATTTATAAGCCTAAGAAACACATCAAAATCGAAAATGACACAATATATCAAAAGAAAAATGAAATATTATATAAATAAAGTGATATAAGGGCCGAAAGTGCGTGAAAATGGGGGAATTTAGGCCCGGGACCAGTTATGTCATGGCGGAACGCGATGAGTTCGACATGAATCGCCGTACCACTTCCAGAATCATATTATAATAGGAATTATGAGCGTCGAGTGACAGGATGGACACGAGAAGAGCTTCGCCGGCATGTGTGGTAGGTCCCGTAGCTCCTCCCGGTTCGAAATTTATGGTTGTTTGAAGTTCGGATCGAATCTACCATTAGAGAATATAATGTGGTTCGACTTATTGGTGCGATCATACCAGCACTAATGCACTGGATCCCATCAGAACTCTGAAGTTAAGCGTGCTATGGAGAGAGTAGTACTAATATGGGTGACCCCCTCGGAAGTCCTCGTGTTGCACCCCATTTTTTGCCGCCCAACGCTCCTCGATTCTTTTTTTATGCTCGATTTTTCATTTTCTTAGGAATTCTCCACGGTGATCCTTCCACCTACGGTCTAAAGAAGGCTTGGATATGAAGCTTATTAAAAATGATATACTGTCACGGGAGTAATATAGTAAATGACAAATGCTCTTCGTACGGGAAAGAAATGCGATTTTACTAATTAGAAATTATCAAATTCTACCTCTCAATACATCCGAGAATGTATTTATAAGCCTAAGAAACACATCTAAATCGATAATGAGACAAGATATCTAAAGAAAAATGAAAGATTAAATAAATAAAGTGATTTAAAGGCCGAAAGTGAGTGAAAATGGGGGAAGTCAGGCCCGGAACCAGTTATGTCATGGCGGAACGCGATGAGTTCGACACGAATCGCCGTCCCGCTTCCGGAAACATATTATAATAGGAATTCTGAGCGTCGGGTCACACGATGGGCGCGAGAAGAGCTTCACCGGCATGTGTGGTGGGTCCCGTAGCTCCTCCCGGTTCGAAAGTTATGGTTGTTTGAAGTTCGGGTCGAATCTACCATAATAGAATAGAATGTGGTTTGACTTATGGGTGCGATCATACCAGCACTAATGCACCGGATCCCATCAGTACTCCGAATGTAAGCGTGCTTGGGCGAGAGTAGTTCTAGGATGGGAGGCCCCTTGGGAAGTCCTCGTGTTGCACCCCCTTTTTTGCCGTCCAACGCCGCTCGATTCTTTTTTTACGCTCGATTTTTCATTTTCATAGGAATTCTCCACGGTGATCCTTCCAGCTACGGTCTAAAGAACGCTTGGATACGAAGCTTATTGAAAATGATATACTGTCACGGGAGTAATAAAGTAAATGACAAACACTCTTCGTACGGGGAAGAAATGCGATTTTATTAATTAAAAATTATCAAATTCTGCCTCTCAATACATTTGAGAATGTATTTATAAGCCCAAGAAACACATCAAAATCGAAAATGACACAAGATATCAAAAGAAAAACGAAATATTAAATAAATAAAGTGATATGAAGGCCTAAAGTACGTGAAAATGGGAGAATTTAGGCCCGAGACCAGTTATGTCATGGCGGAACGTGATGAGTTCGACACGAATCGCCGTTCCGCTTCCGGAAACATATTATAATAGGAATTCTGAGCATCGGGTCACACGATGGATGCGAGAAGAGCTTCGACGGCATGTGTGGTGGGTCCCGTAGCTCCTCCCAGTTCGAAAGTTATGGTTGTTTGAAGTTCGGGTCGAATCTACCATAAGAGAATATAATGTGGTTCGACTTATGGGTGCGATCATACCAGCACTAATGCACCGGATCCCATCAGTACTCCGAAGGTAAGCATGCTTGGGCGAGAGTAGTTCTAGGATGGGAGGCCCCCTGGGAAGTCCTCGTGTTGCACCCCCTTTTTTTCCGTCCAACGCTGCTCGATTCTTTTTTTACGCTTGATTTTTCATTTTTCATAGGAATTCTCCACGATGATCCTTCCACCTACGGTCTAAAGAAGGCTTGGATATGAAGCTTATTAAAAATGATATACTGTCACGGGAGTAATAAAGTAAATGACAATTGCTCTTCGTACGGGGAAGAAATGCGATTTTACTAATTACATATTATCAAATTCTGCCTATCAATACATTCGAGAATGTATTTATAAGCCTAAGAAACACATCTAAATCGAAAATGACACAAGATATCAAAAGAAAAACGAAATATTAAATAAATTAAGTGATATAAAGGCCGAAAGTGTGTGAAAACGGGGGAATTTAGGCCCGGGACCAGTTATGTCATGGCGGAACACGATGAGTTCGACACGAATCGCCGTCCCGCTTTCGGAAACATATTATAATAGGAATTCTGAGCGTTGGGTCACACGATGGGCGCGAGAAGAGCTTCACCGGCATGTGTGGTGGGTCCCGTAGCTCCTCCCGGTTCGAAATGGCTGTTTAAAGTTCGGGTCGAATCTACCATAAGAGAATAGAATGTGGTTTGACTTATGGGTGCGATCATACCAGCACTAATGCACCGGATCCCATCAGAATTCTTAAGTTAAGCGTGCTTGGGCGAGAGTAGTACTAGGATGGGTGACCCTGGGAAGTCCTCGTGTTGCACCCCTTTTTTTACCGTCCAACGCTGCTCGATTTTTCTTTTATGCTCGATTTTTTGTTTTCTTCGGAATTCTCCACGGTGATCCTTCCACCTACTGTCTAAAGAAGCCTTGGATATGAAGCTTATTGAAAATGATATTGTTGTGTCAAGAATTACACTCTCCGACCGGCGATCGCCTCGGAGATCCGGCGGCAAGTCGCTGCGAGCGACCAAGCGAAGCTGCCGACCCGGCGACTGAGCGGCCAAGCCTTAGCCTGCGCGGCAAGCATAAATCGGCCAAACCAAGGTCGGGACAAGTCCGGTGCCGAGCGATCGACCTCAAATACGATCGTCTCTCGGTACTCGGCGACCGAACTCTGGCGACCGTGGAGACGATCCTCTCGGCACTGCCGGCCAGGCCCTTGGTGACCGACCAATGCCGACCCTCAGCAACTGGCCGATGGCGACCTCTGATGACCAGCTAAAGACGAACGCCTCATGTCGATCAGGGCCGATGGCCATCCAGTCGGCAAAGGCCGAGTCTCAAGGCTGGCACCACGTGCAAGAACCGAGACAAGATCCGCGAATCTCGGATTATTGACCACAGCCTGGCAGGATCTTTCCACCAGCCGACAAGCCGCCGAAAGCTGTCAGTAGGGCCGCATGTGGCCCGACTCGCTTGTGGCCCCTCATTGACCGCCAGTGGATACTGCTGGAGCTTTGGACTTTAGGCAGCCAAAGATCTTCCTTGGACTTTAGCCCGACAGCCCGGGTGATCGCCCCATTATAATATTGGCCGGCAGACGATCGCCCCATTATTATAATGGCCAGAAGGCGATCGCCCGCCAGAAGACAAGACCCGGCTGCCACTATATATACAAGGCACCCTGCACTCGGCCAACTCTCTGGCATTCTCGCATTTCACACGCAATACAGAAGCAAAACACTCAGCACTTGGCTATCTCCAACTCTTGGCAACAGCTATCATTCGGTACTTACTTCTCCCGGCCTCTCTCATCAAGAAGACGATCGGCGGGGATGAAGAACACCGAGCTTCGCTCAAGAGCCGGATTAACAGAGTCTTTTTACACTCATTGTATTTAGATTTCTCTCATTAATACTTGTATCCACGAATATTTGTATTAATATCATCTCGCGAGAGCATTCAAGCCCGGGCCTAACAAACCCGGCAAATCTTGTATTATTTATCTTCTCTCGGAAGTGCTCCCGCAAATTGTTGTTTGTTGTCCGTCTTCCAGCAGTATTAATCTTCGGATAAATATTTTGGGCAACAACAATTGGCGCTAGAAGAAGGGCTTGAACCTTCGAATTTTTATACCTACCGTCTCGAAGAACACTCACTATTCTCGGGGCACATACTTGAAGTGACACTTACTGCACTTCAAAGAAATCTTTCAGAAATCATGTCTTCCGCCTCCGCATCGAAGAAAGCCGCTGACCAGCCGGCCAGACCCCCCGTTCCGTCCCAGTCCGAGCCGCAGCCGATGGTGGAAGGCAGCCGCCGCGGTCAGAGACGCTCGATCCCATCCCTGGACGGCGGCCCGAGCCTCTCGCTCGATCAGATCCGAACCAAAGAACAGATCGACGAGGTCATGGCCGTCCTACAGGAGCGACGGAGTGCTCTCGACGCGCCTCCTGCTATCACCCCCTCGGCCGCCCGCCGGAAGTCCAAGCGGAAGCTCAAGGCGTTACTGGCCGAGCGATCGCCAGGAGGCTCTCGTCCGCAAGAGGAGGCGCTCGGCAGTCGGGGCACCTCTGTCTTCGATCGCCTGGGCAGTGACCCGACCTGGCGACCGGGGCAGTCCGGCCCCAGCTACGAGACGACGGAGTTTGAGTCCGTCACCAGGAGCTCGGCCTACCCGGCTCCCAGAAGGCAGCCCAGCCGTCTGGCTCCCCCTCGCCAAATTGCCGAGGTCGGCTGTAGCGGAGTCCGGAGATCGGTACACGATCGCCTCGGCTCCCGCTCCCAAAGCCGATCAGCAAGCGACCGAGCCACGGCGATGGCTGCGATGCAACGTCAGATCGACGACATGAAGGCGCTCCTGCAATCCAGGGAAGGCGCCATGAAGACGATCGCCGAGCCAAGCGAGCTGCTCGCGATCAACATCGAGCTCGCCCCGGTGCAGCACAAGATCGCTCCTCCCCAAACTCCCGTGTACGAGGGGCGATCGGACCCCCAAACACACCTGAACAAGTTCAACATCTACATGACCGGGTGTGGGGCATCGGACGCGACCCGGTGCCGAATGTTCCCTATAACGCTGGACGACCTCGCCCACCGGTGCTACACCTCATTGCCACCTCGGTCCATTGGCTCCTTTAATGAGCTGGCGCACGTCTTCACGGAATACTTCGCCACCAGGGTCGTCCGGCCAGAAGGTCGCCTTTGCATGATGCAAATCAAGCAGGGAGAAGAGGAGTCCAACTCGGACTACATCGACCGGGTAGACGTGATCATCCTCAACGGCGAGCCCGTAAGCGATGAGACCGCCCTCTACGCGGTCCTAGGAGGTTTTCAGGGCTTCTCGCCTATGTTCAGGCATCTCACGAAGACCCAACCGACGACCTACACAGCCTTCCGGGCTAGAGCCACAGATTTCCTGTCCAGGCAAAGGCTTCTTCTTAGCCTAGGAGTAGAGCGATCGGTGCCCGCGCGACGACCTCCAGTCTCCCAGCCCGATCGCTACTATCCAGCAGAGCCGGAGGACTCGCTCACCGCCTACAGTCCATCATGAGGGACTAAGGCTCGCGATCGCCTCCAGCGCACATCATAAAGCCATGGTCCTGGCAGTCGATGGAACCGGCTGCTTCGGCCATGCAAGGTCCCTTTCGGCCGAGATCGCCCGCCCTTCATTTAAATACGAGGTCGGCGTAGTCTGAGGGCTCTCCAAAATTAACCAGTGGACACGTGCCACAACCCCCGTCTCAACGTACACCGTCGAGGTTCGTCATCTCTATGGCGGGCCGAGGTGGAAGCAGAGCTAAACAAGCCGCAGGCGTGGAGTTGATTCATCCGACGCTGCCCCACGCAAGGACTCCTCTAGACCGAGACCGCACGCCCTTCGTTTAAATACGAGGCGAGGCGCAGCCTAACAGAGGACCCTCATAACAAAGTGAGTCATGAGACACTCAATGTCTTCGCGCATCAAGACACGGTCATGGATTCGGTCCATCGAATTCCGCGACTGTGCATGATTCCTCAAACAAGAGAAACCATCAAGGTTCCAAGGGGGATCGGCCAATGTTGTTTTTGCAGGTACAAGACCGAAAGATAGCTAGCCAATCGACCATGATAGCCCAAGTCCGAATCCTAAGTCAGCTCAGCAAGATCGCCCGTCCTCATCTAACACGATCGCCAGCAAGAACCACCTCGCCCCATGTCTTCAACATAGGAGCAAGCTGGGGGGCAATTGTTGTGTCAAGAATTACACTCTCCGACCGGCGATCGCCTTGGAGATCGGGCGACCGAGTCACTGCCGAGCAGCCAAGGCAGAACTGCCGACCAGCGACCAGGCGGCCAAGCCTTAGCCCTGCGGGCAAGCATAAATCGGCCAAACCGAAGGTCCCAGGACAAGTCCCGGTGCCGAGCGATCGACATCAAATACGATTGTCTCTCGGTACTCGGCGACCGACTCCTGGCGACCGACTGGAGACGATCCCCTCTCGGCACCTGCCGACCGACCCTTGGTGACTGACCAATGCCGACCCTCAGCAACTGGCCGATGGCGACCTCTGACGACCAGCTAAAGATGACCGCCTCATGTCGATCAGGGCCGATGGCCATCCAGTCGGCAAAGGCCGAGTCTCAAGGCTGGCACCACGTGCAAGAACCGAGACAAGATCCGCGAATCTCGGATCATTGACCACAGCCTGGCAGGATCTTTCCACCAGCCGACAAGCCGCCGAAAGTTGTCAGTAGGGCCGCATGTGACTGACTCCGGACGCGCGCTGGCCCCTCATTGGACCGCCCAGCTGGCTGCCTGCTGGAGCTTTGGACTTTAGGCAGACTGCCAGCATCTTCCTTGGACTTTAGCCCGACAGCCCGGGTGATCGCCCCATTATAATATTGGCCGGCAGACGATCGCCCCATTATTATAATGGCCGGAAGGCGATCGCCCGCCAGAAGATAAGACCCGGCTGCCACTATATATACAAGGCACCCTAAACTCGGCCAACTCTCTGGCATTCTCGTATTTCACACGCAATACAGAAGCAAAACACTCAGCACTTGGCTATCTCCAACTCTTGGCAACAGCTATCATTCGGTACTTACTTCTCCCGGCCTCTCTCATCAAGAAGACGATCGGCAGGGACGAAGAACACCGAGCTTCGCTCAAGAGCCGGATTAACAGAGTCTTTTTACACTCATTGTATCTAGATTTCTCTCATTAATACTTGTATCCACGAATATTTGTATTAATATCATCTCGCGAGAGCATTCAAGCCTGGGCCTAACAAACCCGGCAAATCTTGTATTATTTATCTTCTCTCGGAAGTGCTCCCACAAATTGTTGTTTGTTGTCCGTCTTCCAGCATTATTAATCTTCGGATAAATATTTTGGGCAACAACAGATATACAGTCACGGGAGTAATAAAGTAAATGACAAATGCTCTTCATACGGGGAAGAAATGCGATTTTACTAATTAGAAATTATCAAATTCTGCCTCCCAATAAATTCGAGAATGTATTTATAAGCCTAAGAAACACATCTAAATCGAAAATGACACAAGATATCAAAAGGAAAACAAAATATTAAATAAATAAAGTGATAAAAAGGCCGAAAGTGCGTGAAAATGGTGGAATTTAGGCCTGGGACCAGTTATGTCATGGCGGAACGCGATGAGTTCGACACGAATCGCCGTCCCGCTTCCAGAAACATATTATAATAGGAATTATGAGCGTCGGGTGACACGATGGAAGCGAGAAGAGCTTCACCGGCATGTGTGGCGGGTCCCGCTGCTCCTCTCGGTTCGAAAGTTATGGCTGTTTGAAGTTCGGGTCCAATCTACCATAAGAGAAAAGAATGTGGTTTGACTTATGGGTGCGATCATACCAGCACTAATGCACTGGATCCCATCAGAACTCTGACGTTAAGCGTGCTATGGCGAGAGTAGTACTAATATGGGTGACCCCCTCGGAAGTCCTCGTGTTGCACCCCATTTTTTGACGCCCAACGCTGCTCGATTCTTTTTTTATGCTCGATTTTTCATTTTCTTAGGAATTCTCTATGGTGATCCTTCCACCTACGGTCTAAAGAAGGCTTGGATATGAAGCTTATTAAAAATGATATACTGTCACGGGAGTATTATAGTAAATGACAAATCACTACGCCATAAATGGCCTTCGGCAACCACATAACTGTGTTACCTTAGACCCAATTTTCTGTTGCCACAGACCCAAAATGGGCAAAGGTAACATTTTAGATAAGTTGCTCTGTGAGCAGTAGCCTTTGGACTCAAAGGCAACATGTGGATCATCCTAAGCTAACATAGGATTATTTGTTACAAAAGAACTATACAGCAACATCCTAAGGACCCTACAACAACATCATATTCGTGTTGCAATAGACTTTATAATTTTGTAAAATATATAGTCAATTTAGTTGGTTCCACATGTGGGGCCCATTTTGTGGGTCCCACAGGCCGGTCCCCACCGGTGGGACCCACTTAATGGGGTCAGTTGGTGGGGCCCATATGTGGGACCCACTTTTCTTGGACCTGTTAGTGAGGCCTACTTTGTGGGGCCAACGGGGGGGCCACAAAATGTGCAGCAATTTTAGTCTATTGCAACACCTATATTACTAATTGCAACACACTAGCTGCTACAAGTGTTACCAGTGAAAGATATTTACAACATATATATAGTACCTAAGGTAACACCTTCATTTTAACAAAATAAAAATGTAAATTTTAATTTAGCATTTCCCATTAAAAAACAACAACAAACCAATTCACAGAAACCAACTACATCATCCAACCACATAATCCCATCATAAAAAACCAACTATATCCAATCACAAAACCAACCAACTACATCACCAAATACATATATACAAGTATTAGAAGAAAATAATTTGGTTATTTTTAACCAATCACATCGCAATCTCATAAGCGAGATAGAAAAACCAATACTAGTTCAAAAGGTACTGTCATAAAGCAGTGGACATCTAAGACTAATATACAAAAAGACTCTAAGAAACTATTCTGTGGAACACTTGTTCAATTAGCCAAGGATTAGACAATGTGCCTGAGTTGGTGTACATTCACAAACTTCACCTTCTTTGAACGAGATAGCTGCAGAATGAAACAAGAAAGAAGAGTCAATAATTAGTGATGGTTACTGAGCTTCCAAATAGGCAGCCTGTTAACAACTATCAGAAAAATAAGGTCTCCAAACTAGTTATTCTAAACCAGAAATAATTTGCCCAGTTTATTTATTTTGACCAAATTTGAAGGATCATTTATCGAATTCTGATACTTTTCAGGATAAACTAAAGTACATAAAAGAACACCTACCTTCCTATTTCTCTAGGTTTAAAATCCAAGCACACTATTCTTCATTCGGCTTTGCAAGGAAAGGTTCAGAATATTTTTTAAGATCACCTGCTACTGTTGCAGCAATGACCTAACAAGTAAAACAACACCAAAACAACACTAATATGCTGCCAAAACCCAAAAAAAAAACAAAAAACAAAGACTAGAATCGCAACAAAACAAAGATCAAAGCGCACCAAACCATGAAGAACATCTTATAGTTCTGGATTTTATATCTTTAGAAGAAAAGTTAATTAATACTAAAATCAATTTATTCATACAACTCGTTTTAAACCATCTATTCTCACTCTATTTTTTCAATCGACTAATATTTTAAGTTATATAAGGAATATAAATTTAAATTAGATATTAAGATCTTATTTTGAAAGTACCCTCTTCAAGTTGGACAAAATCATATTTTTAAATTACCTTCTTCGAGTGGGACGTAGGAAGTATGATTAGCATGACAATATGGTCTAGAGAAATGATCTAATGCTCGAGTAGGAAATCTTGTGTCTCATATTCAAGAAAAAGCACAAAGAGTGATCATTGGGATTGCAAATCATTTAGTGGAACCCAACCATTTGGCACTGATGAGTTTTATTAATTGGAACAGATGGACATTTGATTCTGATGTCTTATAAGCCAGTACATGTACATGGCTGTTTATCCATATTACTATTGTTACATACATGTGCATAAAATAGTAAATTAAAACAATTTTATTGAAAAAAATAAGCAGGTACAAGCTTACTCTCTTAAGTATTTATTGATGTCGAAATGCAGAGCAGTGGTAAATAATGATTTTCCAACCTCAAGAACTCTTTTCCATCGAAGCCACCAGCAACATAAAGTGCACCATTCATATATGCAGCAGCAGCACCCATACGTTGCCGAGAGAAAAAACAACATATAAAAAATAAGAGATATTTAAGAAGCAAGTGGATGCTTCTGATGTATAATAAGAGAAAACAGTGAGAGTGGATAAAAGGTTTATGCACACATTCAGATATACATTAAACATTTCAACTTAAGATTACACAAGCAATGCTATGCTTCATACCAGATAAACTAACTTTGTGCCGATAGTTATAACGATTACACTGAGGACTACAAATGTGTTTAAATATATTTAACATAATAGAAAAACATACGTTCTCAAGCATGGATTGAGTGGACATCCAACTTCCAATATTTAGGTCAAGCAATTCTACCTCTGAGAAACACTCAACTCCATTTCCACCGCCCATTGTAAATATAGTTTCATACAAAGATGCTCCAACCATGCATCCTTTCTTATTACTCAACGAAGACCGCTGGATCCATTGATTAATAATCGGGTTGTATGACTCAACTTCCGACAAGTACTGTGATACAAAATTTGAATAACCAAAATGAAATGAATCAGATAAATAAATAATAAATTTTGTCAGTTAGAATCAAAATAAAAATTAAGGGACCTAGGAACAGAGTGATGGAAGTCATACCTGTGCCATACCAAACACCATCATAACTGTCGCCAAATATGTAGAGATCACCATTCAGCTTGGCTACAGAGGCCTGCGACCGTGGAAAGGTCACTAGATAAAGTGAGACAACATTGTCCTGCAATGCTGAATACATAATCAAATCTGAAAGATATGAGTTTCCATCAGATCCCCAAACAATTAACACATATTCCTCAGATGTGACACAGTCCTCCACATTGCACTGATCACTCGCAAAGGAGCGCATTGATCCCAATTTATGGCACCATTTCTTCAGTTGGTCGATTTCAATTTTGGAATGGACCTACATTAACATCAATTAAACAAAATCATGTACAAAGCAGGAAGAGCAAAAGCACGAGATGACTAAAACTATCGATCATATTTTCACTCATCCATCTTTCACTGTATATCGAGCATGAAGAACATGAACATGAATACCTTGATAGTGCAGAAACCAAAAAAAAAAAAAAAATCAGCTGCGACTTAAGAAGAATCACGGCATGAAAAACAAGAACAAGAGAGGAGAATAGATGACTGCGGGGTTGAAAGAGGAGAATACACGAAGAGGAGAATAGTAGGGTTTTCTTCTGTATATACTTTCTTTGGTTTTTAGTTTTCTTCTTAAAAAATATCACAAATTTATTTTAATTTGTTGATATTTAATTATAATTATTAAATTTATTATTTAATTATTTTATAAAAATACACAGTTATTACAAGCTATTATTTTATCTAAGAAAATTACTAATAATTTAAATCAAAATTTATTTATTTTTGAATATTACTTTAATTTTAAAATCATTTTATTCTAAATTCTTTAAAAATATTTTAATATTTATAAAATATAAATAATTTGATTATTTGATAGAATATTCCTTTTTATATTAATAACTTCAATAATTTTATTCAAAGTAATTATTCTTAAAGTTAATTATTTATTACTTTTAAATAAAATTCATATTTTTTTATTAATACTCTAAGGTAACATATCGCATGGTGTTGCTAAGTGTCACACCTTTCATAGCTAGAGTAACATAAGTTTATGGACTTGGTAACACCATAACCACAATGTTGTGTTAGGTTCAAAATTTCATAGCTATGGTAACATACAAGAAGGTAACACCCATGCCAAAGGTTGTAAAAGGCCATCTATGGCGTAGTGAATGCTCTTCGTACGGGAAAGAAATGCGATTTTACTAATTAGAAATTATCAAATTCTGCCTCTCAATACATTCGAGAATGTATTTATGAGCCTAAGAAACACATCTAAATCGATAATGAGACAAGATATCAAAAGAAAAACGAAATATTAAATAAATAAAGTGATATAAAGTCCGAAAGTGCGTGAAAACGGGGGAATTTAGGCCCGGAACCAGTTATGTCATGGCGGAACGCGATGAGTTCGACACGAATCGCCGTCCCGCTTCCGGAAACATATTATAATAGGAATTCTGAGCGTCGGGTCACACGATGGGCGCGAGAAGAGCTTCACCGGCATGTGTGGTGGGTCCCGTAGCTCTTCCCGGTTAGAAAGTTATGGCTGTTTGAAGTTCGGGTCGAATCTACCATAAGAGAATAGAATGTGGTTTGACTTATGGGTGCGATCATACCAGCACTAATGCACCGGATCCCATCAGTACTCCGAAGGTAAGCGTGCTTGGGCGAGAGTAGTTCTAGGATGGGAGGCCCCTTGGGAAGTCCTCGTGTTGCACCCCCTTTTTTGCCGTCCAACGCTGTTTGATTCTTTTTTTACGCTCGATTTTTCATTTTTATAGGAATTCTCCACGGTGATCCTTCCACCTACGGTCTAAAGAAGGCTTGGATACGAAGCTTATTGAAAATGATATACTGTCACGGGAGTAATAAAGTAAATGACAAACGCTCTTCGTATGGGGAAGAATGCGATTTTACTAATTAAAAATTATCAAATTCTGCCTCTCAATACATTTGAGAATGTATTTATAAGCCTAAGAAACACATCAAAATCGAAAATGACACAAGATATCAAAAGAAAAACGAAATATTAAAAAAATAAAGTGATATAAGGGCCGAAAGTGCATGAAAATGGGGGAATTTAGGCCCGGGACCAGTTATGTCATGGCAGAACGCGATGAGTTCGACACGAATCGCCGTCCTGCTTCTGGAAACTTATTATAATAGGAATTATGAGCATCGGGTGACACGATGGACGCGAGAAGAGCTTCGTCAGCATGTGCGGTGGGTCCCGTAGCTCCTCCCGGTTCGAAATTTATGGTTGTTTGAAGTTCGGGTCGAATCTACCATTAGAGAATATAATGTGGTTCGACTTATTGGTGTGATCATACCAGCACTAATGCACCGGATCCCATCAGAACTCTTAAGTTAAGCGTGCTTGGGCGAGAGTAGTACTAGGATGGGTGACCCCCTGGGAAGTCCTCGTGTTGCACCCTTTTTTTTGCCGTCAAACGCTGCTCGATTCTTTTTTTATGCTCGATTTTTTGTTTTCTTAGGAATTCTCCACGGTGATCCTTCCACCTACGGTCTAAAGAAGCCTTGGATATGAAGCTTATTGAAAATGATATACAGTCACGGGAGTAATAAAGTAAATGACAAATGCTATTCGTACGGGGAAGAAATGCAATTTTACTAATTAGAAATTATCAAATTCTGCCTCCCAATAAATTCAAGAATGTATTTATAAGCCTAAGAAACACATCTAAATCGAATATGACACAAGATATCAAAAGAAAAACAAAATATTAAATAAATAAAGTGATAAAAAGGCCGAAAGTGCGTGAAAATGGGGGAATTTAGGCGCGGGACCAGTTATGTCATGGCGGAACGCGATGAGTTCGACACGAATCGCCGTTCCACTTCCGGAAACATATTATAATAGGAATTCTGAGAGTCGGGTCATACGATGGGCGCGAGAAGAGCTTCACCGGCATGTGTGGCGGGTCCCGCAGCTCCTCCCGGTTCGAAAGTTATGGCTGTTTGAAGTTCGGGTCGAATCTACCATAAGAGAAAAGAATGTGGTTCGACTTATGGGTGCGATCATACCAGCACTAATGCACTGAATCCCATCAGAACTCTGATGTTAAGCGTGCTATGGCGAGAGTAGTACTAATATGGGTGCCCCCCTCGGAAGTCCTCGTGTTGCACCCCATTTTTTGCCGCCCAACGCTGCTCGATTCTTGTTTTACGCTCGATTTTTCATTTTCTTAGGAATTCTCCACGGTGATCCTTCCACCTACGGTCTAAAGAAGGCTTGGATATGAAGCTTATTAAAAATGATATACTGTCACGGGAGTAATATAGTAAATGACAAATGCTATTCGTACGGGAATGAAATGCGATTTTACTAATTAGAAATTATCAAATTCTGCCTCTCAATACATTCGAGAATCTATTTATAAGCATAAGAAACACATCTAAATCGATAATGAGACAAGATATCAAAATAAAAACGAAATATTAAATAAATAAAGTGATATAAAGGCCAAAAGTGCGTGAAAATGGGGGAATTTAGGCCCGAAACCAGTTATGTCATAGCGGAGGGCGATGAGTTCGACACGAATCGCCGTCCCGCTTCCGGAAACATATTATAATAGGAATTATGAGCGTCGGGTGACACGATGGACGCGAGAAGAGCTTCGCCGGCATGTGTGGTGGGTCCCGTAGCTCCTCCCGGTTCGAAATTGATGGTTGTTTGAAGTTCGGGTCGAATCTTCCATTAGAGAATATAATGTGGTTCGACTTATTGGTGCCATCATACCAGCACTAATGCACCGGATCCCATCAGAACTCTTAAGTTAAGCGTTTTGGGCGAGAGTAGTACTAGGATGGGTGACCCCCTGGGAAGTCCTCGTGTTGCACCCCTTTTTTTGCTGTCCAACGCTGCTCGATTCTTTTTTTCGATTTTTTGTTTTCTTAGGAATTCTCCACGGTGATCCTTCCACATACGGTCTAAAGAAGTCTTGGATATGAAGCTTATTGAAAATGATATACAGTCACGGGAGTAATAAAGTAATGACAAATGCTCTTCGTACGGGGAAGAAATACGATTTTACTAATTAGAAATTATCAAATTCTGCCTCCCAATAAATTCGAGAATGTATTTATAAGCCCAAGAAACACATCTAAATCGAAAATGACACAAGATATCAAAAGAAAAACAAAATATTAAATAAATAAAGTGATAAAAAGGCCAAAAGTGCGTGAAAATGGGGGAATTTAGGCGCGGGACCAGTTATGTCATGGCGGAACGCGATGAGTTCGACACGAATCGCCGTTCCACTTCCGGAAACATATTATAATAGGAATTCTAAGAGTCGGGTCACACGATGGGCGTGAGAAGAGCTTCACCGGCATGTCTGACGAGTCCTGCAGCTCCTCCCGGTTCGAAAGTTATGGCTGTTTGAAGTTCAGGTCGAATCTACCATAAGAGAAAAGAATGTGGTGCGACTTATGGGTGCAATCATACCAGCACTAATGCACTGGATCCCATCAGAACTCTGAAGTTAAGCGTGCTATGGCGAGAGTAGTACTAATATGGGTGACCCCCTGGGAAGTCCTCGTGTTGCACCCCATTTTTTGCCGCCCAACACTGCTCGATTCTTTTTTTACGCTCGATTTTTCATTTTCTTAGGAATTCTCCACGGTGATCCTTCCACATACGGTCTAAAGAAGGCTTGGATATGAAGCTTATTAATAATGATATAGTGTCACGGGAGTAATATAGTAAATGACAAATGCTCTTCGTACGGGAAAGAAATGCGATTTTACTAATTAGAAATTATCAAATTCTGCCTCTCAATACATTCGAGAATGTATTTATAAGCCTAAGAAACACATCTAAATCGATAATGAGACAAGATATCAAAAGAAAAACGAAATATTAAACAAATAAAGTGATATAAAAGCCGAAAGTGCGTGAAAACGGGGGAATTAGGCCCGAAACCAGTTATGTCATGGCGGAACGCGATGAGTTCGACACGAATCGCCGTCCCGCTTCCAAAAACATATTATAATAGGAATTCTGAGCGTCGGGTCACACGATGGGCGCGAGAAGAGCTTCACCGGCATGTGTGGTGGGTCCCGTAGCTCCTCCCGGTTTGAAAGTTATGGCTGTTTGAAGTTCGGGTCGAATCTACCATAAGAGAATAGAATGTGGTTTGACTTATGGGTACGATCATACCAGCACTAATGCACCGGATCCATTAGTACTCCGAAGGTAAGCGTGCTTGGGCGAGAGTAGTTCTAGGATGGGAGGCCACCTGGGAAGTCCTCGTGTTGCACCCCCTTTTTTGCCGTCCAACGCTGCTCGATTCTTTTTTGACGCTCGATTTTTCATTTTCATAGGAATTCTCCACGGTGATCCTTCCACCTACGGTCTAAAGAAGGCTTGGATACGAAGCTTATTGAAAATGATATACTGTCACGGGAGTAATAAAGTAAATGACAAACGCTCTTCGTACGGGGAAGAAATGCGATTTTACTAATTAAAAATTATCAAATTCTGCCTCTCAAAACATTTGAGAATGTATTTATAAGCCTAAGAAACACATCAAAATAGAAAATGACACAAGATATCAAAAGAAAAATGAAATATTAAATAAATAAAGTGATATAAGGGCCGAAAGTGCGTGAAAATGGGGGAATTTAGGCCCGGGACCAGTTATGTCATGGCGGAACGCGATGAGTTCGACACGAATCGCCGTCCTGCTTCCGGAAACATATTATAATAGGAATTATGAGCGTCGGGTGACACGATGGACGCGAGAAGAGCTTCGCCGGCATGTGTGGTGGGTCCCGTAGCTCCTCCCGGTTCGAAATTTATGGTTGTTTGAAGTTCGGGTCGAATCTACCATTAGAGAATATAATGTGGTTTGACTTATTGGTGCGATCATACCAGCACTAATGCACCGGATCCCATCAGAACTCTTAAGTTAAGCGTGCTTGGGCGAGAGTAGTACTAGGATGGGTGACCCCCTGGGAAGTCCTCGTATTGCACCCCTTTTTTTGACGTTCAACGCTGCTCGATTCTTTTTTTACGCTCGATTTTTTGTTTTCTTAGGAATTCTCCACGGTGATCCTTCCACATACGGTCTAAAGAAGCCTTGGATATGAAGCTTATTGAAAATGATATACAGTCACGTGAGTAATAAAGTAAATGACAAATGCTCTTCATACGGGGAAGAAATACGATTTTACTAATTAGAAATTATCAAATTCTGCCTCCCAATAAATTCGAGAATGTATTTATAAGCCTAAGAAACACATCTAAATCTAAAATGACACAAGATATCAAAAGGAAAACAAAATATTAAATAAATAAAGTGATAAAAAGGCCGAAAGTGCGTGAAAATGGGGGAATTTAGGCCCGGGACCAGTTATGTCATGGCGGAACGCGATGAGTTCGACACGAATCGCCGTTCCACTTCCGGAAACATATTATAATAGGAATTCTGAGAGTCGGGTCACACGATGGGCGTGAGAAGAGCTTCACCGGCATGTCTGACGGGTCCCGCAGCTCCTCCCGGTTCGAAAGTTATGGCTGTTTGAAGTTCAGGTCGAATCTATCATAAGAGAAAAGAATGTGGTGCGACTTATGGGTGCAATCATACCAGCACTAATGCACTGGATCCCATCAGAACTCTGAAGTTAAGCGTGCTATGGCGAGAGTAGTACTAATATGGGTGACCCCCTGGGAAGTCCTCGTGTTGCACCCCATTTTTTGCCGCCCTGCTCGATTCTTTTTTTATGCTCGATTTTTCATTTTCTTAGGAATTCTCCACGGTGATCCTTCCACCTACGGTCTAAAGAAGGCTTGGATATGAAGCTTATTAAAAATGATATACTGTCACGGGAGTAATATAGTAAATGACAAATGCTCTTCGTACGAGAAAGAAATGCGATTTTACTAATTAGAAGTTATCAAATTCTGCCTCTCAATACATTCGAGAATGTATTTATAAGCCTAAGAAACACATCTAAATCGTTAATGAGACAAGATATCAAAAGAAAAACGAAATATTAAATAAATAAAGTGATATAAAAGCCGAAAGTGCGTGAAAACGGGGGAATTTAGGCCCGAAACCAGTTATGTCATGGCGGAACGCGATGAGTTTGACACGAATCGCCGTCCCGCTTCCGAAAACATATTATAATAGGAATTCTGAGCGTCGGGTCACACGATGGGCGCGAGAAGAGCTTCACCGGCATGTGTGGTGGGTCCCGTAGCTCCTCCCGGTTCGAAAGTTATGGCTGTTTGAAGTTCGGGTCGAATCTGCCATAAGAGAATAGAATGTGGTTTGACTTATGGGTGCGATCATACCAGCACTAATGCCCCGGATCCATTAGTACTCCGAAGGTAAGCGTGCTTGGGCGAGAGTAGTTCTAGGATGGGAGGCCCCCTGGAAAGTCCTCGTGTTGCACCCCCTTTTTTGCCGTCCAACGCTGCTCGATTTTTTTTTACGCTCGATTTTTCATTTTCATAGGAATTCTCCACGGTGATCCTTCCATCTACGGTCTAAAGAAGGCTTGGATACGAAGCTTATTGAAAATGATATACTGTCACGGGAGTAATAAAGTAAATGACAAACGCTCTTCGTACGGGGAAGAAATGCGATTTTACTAATTAAAAATTATCAAATTCTGCCTCTCAATACATTTGAGAATGTATTTATAAGCCTAAGAAACACATCAAAATAGAAAATGACACAATATATCAAAAGAAAAACGAAATATTAAATAAATAAAGTGATGTAAGGGCCGAAAGTGCGTGAAAATGGGGGAATTTAGGCCCGGGACCAGTTATGTCATGGCAGAACGCGATGAGTTCGACACGAATCGCCGTCCCGCTTCTGGAAACATATTATAATAGGAATTATGAGCGTCGGGTGAACGATGGACGCGAGAAGAGCTTCGCCGGCATGTGTGGTGGGTCCCGTAGCTCCTCACGGTTCGAAATTTATGGTTATTTGAAGTTCGGGTCGAATCTACCATTAGAGAATATAATGTGGTTCGACTTATTGGTGCGATCATACCAGCACTAATGCACCGGATCCATCAGAACTCTTAAGTTAAGTGTGCTTGTGCGAGAGTAGTACTAGGATGGGTGACCCCCTGGGAAGTCCTCGTGTTGCACCCCTTTTTTTGCTGTCCAACGCTGCTCGATTCTTTTTTTACGCTCGATTTTTTGTTTTCTTAGGAATTCTCCACGGTGATCCTTCCACATACGGTCTAAAGAAGTCTTGGATATGAAGCTTATTGAAAATGATATACAGTCACGGGAGTAATAAAGTAATGACAAATGCTCTTCGTACGGGGAAGAAATACGATTTTACTAATTAGAAATTATCAAATTCTGCCTCCCAATAAATTCGAGAATGTATTTATAAGCCCAAGAAACACATCTAAATCGAAAATGACACAAGATATCAAAAGAAAAACAAAATATTAAATAAATAAAGTGATAAAAAGGCCAAAAGTGCGTGAAAATGGGGGAATTTAGGCGCGGGACCAGTTATGTCATGGCGGAACGCGATGAGTTCGACACGAATCGCCGTTCCACTTCCGGAAACATATTATAATAGGAATTCTAAGAGTCGGGTCACACGATGGGCGTGAGAAGAGCTTCACCGGCATGTCTGACGGGTCCCGCAGCTCCTCCCGGTTCGAAAGTTATGGCTGTTTGAAGTTCAGGTCGAATCTACCATAAGAGAAAAGAATGTGGTGCGACTTATGGGTGCAATCATACCAGCACTAATGCACTGGATCCCATCAGAACTCTGAAGTTAAGCGTGCTATGGCGAGAGTAGTACTAATATGGGTGACCCCCTGGGAAGTCCTCGTGTTGCACCCCATTTTTTGCCGCCCAACACTGCTCGATTCTTTTTTTACGCTCGATTTTTCATTTTCTTTGGAATTCTCCACGGTGATCCTTCCACATACGGTCTAAAGAAGGCTTGGATATGAAGCTTATTAATAATGATATACTGTCACGGGAGTAATATAGTAAATGACAAATGCTCTTCGTACGGGAAAGAAATGCGATTTTACTAATTAGAAATTATCAAATTCTGCCTCTCAATATATTCGAGAATGTATTTATAAGCCTAAGAAACACATCTAAATCGATAATGAGACAAGATATCAAAAGAAAAACGAAATATTAAACAAATAAAGTGATATAAAAGCCGAAAGTGCGTGAAAACGGGGGAATTAGGCCCGAAACCAGTTATGTCATGGCGGAACGCGATGAGTTCGACACGAATCGCCGTCCCGCTTCCAAAAACATATTTTAATAGGAATTCTGAGCGTCGGGTCACACGATGGGCGCGAGAAGAGCTTCACCGGCATGTGTGGTGGGTCCCGTAGCTCCTCCCGGTTTGAAAGTTATGGCTGTTTGAAGTTCGGGTCGAATCTACCATAAGAGAATAGAATGTGGTTTGACTTATGGGTGCGATCATACCAGCACTAATGCACCGGATCCATTAGTACTCCGAAGGTAAGCGTGCTTGGGCGAGAGTAGTTCTAGGATGGGAGGCCCCCTGGGAAGTCCTCGTGTTGCACCCCCTTTTTTGCCGTCCAACGCTGCTCGATTCTTTTTTGACGCTCGATTTTTCATTTTCATAGGAATTCTCCACGGTGATCCTTCCACCTACGGTCTAAAGAAGGCTTGGATACGAAGCTTATTGAAAATGATATACTGTCACGGGAGTAATAAAGTAAATGACAAACGCTCTTCGTACGGGGAAGAAATGCGATTTTACTAATTAAAAATTATCAAATTCTGCCTCTCAATACATTTGAGAATGTATTTATAAGCCTAAGAGACACATCAAAATAGAAAATGACACAAGATATCAAAAGAAAAATGAAATATTAAATAAATAAAGTGATATAAGGGCCGAAAGTGCGTGAAAATGGGGGAATTTAGGCCCGGGACCAGTTATGTCATGGCGGAACGCGATGAGTTCGATACGAATCGCCGTCCTGCTTCCGGAAACATATTATAATAGGAATTATGAGCGTCGGGTGACACGATGGACGCGAGAAGAGCTTCGCCGGCATGTGTGGTGGGTCCCGTAGCTCCTCCCGGTTCGAAATTTATGGTTGTTTGAAGTTCGGGTCGAATCTACCATTAGAGAATATAATGTGGTTTGACTTATTGGTGCGATCATACCAGCACTAATGCACCGGATCCCATCAGAACTCTTAAGTTAAGCGTGCTTGGGCGAGAGTAGTACTAGGATGGGTGACCCCCTGGGAAGTCCTCGTATGCACCCCTTTTTTTGCCGTTCAACGCTGCTCGATTCTTTTTTTACGCTCGATTTTTTGTTTTCTTAGGAATTCTCCACGGTGATCCTTCCACATACGGTCTAAAGAAGCCTTGGAGATGAAGCTTATTGAAAATGATATACAGTCACGTGAGTAATAAAGTAAATGACAAATGCTCTTCATACGGGGAAGAAATACGATTTTACTAATTAGAAATTATCAAATTCTGCCTCCCAATAAATTCGAGAATGTATTTATAAGCCTAAGAAACACATCTAAATCGAAAATGACACAAGATATCAAAAGGAAAACAAAATATTAAATAAATAAAGTGATAAAAAGGCCGAAAGTGCGTGAAAATGGGGGAATTTAGGCCCGGGACCAGTTATGTCATGACGGAACGCGATGAGTTCGACACGAATCGCCGTTCCACTTCCGGAAACATATTATAATAGGAATTCTGAGAGTCGGGTCACACGATGGGCGTGAGAAGAGCTTCACCGGCATGTCTGACGGGTCCCGCAGCTCCTCCCGGTTCGAAAGTTATGGCTGTTTGAAGTTCAGGTCGAATCTATCATAAGAGAAAAGAATGTGGTGCGACTTATGGGTGCAATCATACGAGCACTAATGCACTGGATCCCATCAGAACTCTGAAGTTAAGCGTGCTATGGCGAGAGTAGTACTAATATGGGTGACCCCCTGGGAAGTCCTCGTGTTGCACCCCATTTTTTGCCGCCCTGCTCGATTCTTTTTTTATGCTCGATTTTTCATTTTCTTAGGAATTCTCCACGGTGATCCTTCCACCTACGGTCTAAAGAAGGCTTGGATATGAAGCTTATTAAAAATAATATACTGTCACGGGAGTAATATAGTAAATGACAAATGCTCTTCGTACGAGAAAGAAATGCGATTTTACTAATTAGAAATTATCAAATTCTGCCTCTCAATACATTCGAGAATGTATTTATAAGCCTAGGAAACACATCTAAATCGATAATGAGACAAGATATCAAAAGAAAAACGAAATATTAAATAAATAAAGTGATATAAAAGCCGAAAGTGCGTGAAAACGGGGGAATTTAGGCCCGAAACCAGTTATGTCATGGCGGAGCGCGATGAGTTCGACACGAATCGCCGTCCCGCTTCCGAAAACATATTATAATAGGAATTCTGAGCGTCGGGTCACACGATGTGCGCGAGAAGAGCTTCACCGGCATGTGTGGTGGGTCCCGTAGCTCCTCCCGGTTCGAAAGTTATGGCTGTTTGAAGTTCGGGTCGAATCTGCCATAAGAGAATAGAATGTGGTTTGACTTATGGGTGCGATCATACCAGCACTAATGCCCCGGATCCATTAGTACTCCGATGGTAAGCGTGCTTGGGCGAGAGTAGTTCTAGGATGGGAGGCCCCCTGGAAAGTCCTCGTGTTGCACCCCCTTTTTTGCCGTCCAACGCTGCTCGATTTTTTTTTACGCTCGATTTTTCATTTTCATAGGAATTCTCCACGGTGATCCTTCCATCTACGGTCTAAAGAAGGCTTGGATACGAAGCTTATTGAAAATGATATACTGTCACGGGAGTAATAAAGTAAATGACAAACGCTCTTCATACGGGGAAGAAATGCGATTTTACTAATTAAAAATTATCAAATTCTGCCTCTCAATACATTTGAGAATGTATTTATAAGCCTAAGAAACACATCAAAATAGAAAATGACACAATATATCAAAAGAAAAACGAAATATTAAATAAATAAAGTGATGTAAGGGCCGAAAGTGCGTGAAAATGGGGGAATTTAGGCCCGGGACCAGTTATGTCATGGCAGAACGCGATGAGTTCGACACGAATCGCCGTCCCGCTTCTGGAAACATATTATAATAGGAATTATGAGCGTCGGGTGAACGATGGACGCGAGAAGAGCTTCGCCGGCATGTGTGGTAGGTCCCATAGCTCCTCACGGTTCGAAATTTATGGTTATTTGAAGTTCGGGTCGAATCTACCATTAGAGAATATAATGTGGTTCGACTTATTGGTGCGATCATACCAGCACTAATGCACCGGATCCATCAGAACTCTTAAGTTAAGTGTGCTTGTGCGAGAGTAGTACTAGGATGGGTGACCCCCTGGGAAGACCTCGTGTTGCACCCCTTTTTTTGCCGTCCAACGCTGCTCGATTCTTTTTTTACGCTCGATTTTTTGTTTTCTTAGGAATTCTCCACGGTGATCCGTCCACATACGGTCTAAAGAAGCCTTGGATATGAAGCTTATTGAATATGATATACAGTCACGGGAGTAATAAAGTAAATGACAAATGCTCTTCGTACGGGGAAGAAATGCGATTTTACTAATTAGAAATTATCAAATTCTGCCTCCCAATAAATTCGAGAATGTATTTATAAGCCTAAGAAACACATCTAAATCGAAAATGACACAAGATATCAAAAGGAAAACTGTAACACCCCAATTCACAACTGGGACATTACACGCCGTAGAACCCTCGTGAGGTCTACCAGGCTAACACAAGACATAAAAACCACAATGTAATCCCGAATGATGCACTCAAAAGTAAATAAGGCCGTGGTCTCGGCCAAAACATTTTTAACGGAGTACATGAACAGAGGTTAAATACCAATTCATTGCCCACGCAGGGGACTTTAACCAAGTTTCAAAATAAACAATCTAACTTCATTACTCGACAATGCAATGACAAAACATAAAAATGCAGACTCGAGCCACATCATCAAGCCAGCCCATCCTTTGCATGCATGTCCCGTGCCTGCTCCTCAGCCCTCCCGGTACCTGAAATGCATAAAACGCATTTCCCCATTTAAGGTGTTAGCATTCGAATAGCTAGTGCAAGTACACAATTACACTACATTATATACATATACGGTTTTTACACAATCATCTCAATCAATCATTTGCCATAAATATTCCGGAATACTACATTGGCAATCAAATCAGTTCCAATCATCACGATATCACAAAATCACAACTGGTATCCCGTGGCCGTACCCCTTAGTATCGACTCCCAGACATCCCGTCGAACACTCCGGGTGGGATACCACTTCCGCGGCCGTACTCCTTAATATCGACCCCCAGACATCCCGTCGGACACTCCGGGTGGAAGTTCAATCATACACGCACCCAAGTTCCCTTCCGCGGCCGTACCCCTTAGTATCGACCCCCAGATATCCCGTCGGACACTCCTGGTGGAAGGAACACAACTCACGCACCCAAAAGTCACAATTCATCATTCATTTTGAAAATCACAACATACATAACGAAATGTAATACATGTACTTGCCTTGAATAAGACGAAACGAAGGAAACAGCGAAGGGATAGGTTTTGGTCCGAACAATCCTCCCAAATCCGCTCCTAACACAATAACGGTGTACAACAAGTCTCAATAATGCGGAAAGGTAAGAATTAATCCTAATTCTACCCGTTGGGGCAATTCATCGGACACCAAGGGCGCATAAGGAAATGAAATCGGTCAACGGTGTAATAACAGGATTTCAACCCATCCAATAACAAGAAAACCAAGGGTCACGAGTATACTATCAAAATCTAACAACAACATCGGTTAAATCGGATTAAAATACAAGATCATCACCAAACCCTCCCCAAAATCATACTAGGGTTAAAGGAGTTCTTACCTCTTGAAGATTCAAGCACTATAATCCGAAGAACACGTGTTAGATCCACAATCCGAGCCACACGATCGAAAGGAGATGAAGAAATTTACACAATCAAGTGATAGATGGAGGAAATCTCCCTCTCAAGCCACTCTCTCTCGTACGGTTGAAGGAAGGAAGGGAAATGAGTGACTCTCGCTGAATAAAAACGCAGATATAGCGCTGACCGCATTGTGTGCCGCGGCTCAGCTTAGGTGTGCCGCGGCACAAAGCCAAAATTTGCGTGCAGTGATCGGCAGACCGCTCGGTGTGCCGCGGCCCATTAGAAGTGTGCCGCGGCCCTGACTCGGCATTGTGCCGCGGCCCTTCCGGGCTGTGCCGCGGCACGCGGTACAGTAGGTTTTGGCTTGCAAGTGTCACACGGGTGTGCCGCGGCCCGGACGAGTGTGCTGCGGCAGTGACTCGGCAGTGTGCCGCGGCCCTGTCGGCGTGTGCCGCGGCACACGGTACAGTCTGCTCGGCCAGGTACTGGGCAATGTGTGTGCCGCGGCGCACAATCCTTGTGCCGCGGCCCACACCCCTCCTTGGGTCCCAAAGTGATGGAAAATGAACCGGGAAGAGAATAAAAGCAATAGGAATCGATATATGGGCAACAATAACACGAAATGGAAATACGAAAACCCCAAGCGACCCGAAACTCACGATACAACATCGGATTAACAATCCGAAGCTCACAACATGCTCTACTCCACCATACGAACTCATGGAAATAGGGAAAATGATAAAATCGGACGAGTTTAACGAGAATCGAATACACATGCGATAGAATATAACTCAAGGTGAAATTACGCAAAAACATCATCGAGACTCATCCCAACGGAGAAACTCCAATAATAAAATAGATTCAGAATTCTAAAACAGTGCCAAGCGAGTTGTCCGAAACGAATATACACCAAAATAGAAATTACTAAAAATAGAAAACGCGGATATTACATTATCTCCCCCTAAAAATAAGTTTCGTCCCGAAACTTACAACACGAATAACTCGGGGTATCTCGACCTCATACTCTCCTCCCTTTCCCACGTGGCTTCCTCGGATCCATGCCTCGACCACTGCACTTTGACCAAAGGAATGGTTTTGTGTCTGAGTTGCTTCACCCGACGCTCTAAGATCTGAATCGGCCTCTCCTCGAAGGTAATGTCGGGCTCCAACTCGATTTCTCTAAAATCAATAATATGGCTAGGGTCCGATACGTACTTCTTAAGCTGGGAAACATGAAATACGTTATGCACGTGGCTTAGGGACGGAGGCAAACCTAACCGATATGCAAGCTCTCCAACTCTCTCTAGAATCTCGAACGGTCCAATAAATCTCGGACTAAGTTTACCCTTCCGACCGAAACCGTAAACTCCCCGCGTCGGCGACACCTTAAGCAACACATGGTCTCCTACCTCAAACTCCAACGGCCGGCGACGTGTATCGGCATAAGACTTCTGTCGGCTCTGGGCCGTCACCAACCTATCGCGAATCAGAGCAATCTTATCTCTCGTCTCAACTACCATATCAGGCTCGGTACCAATTAGCTCGGACGCATCATCCCAACAAAACGGCGATCTGCACCTCCTCCCATACAATGCCTCGAATGGTGCCATTTTGATCGAGGCGTGCCAACTATTGTTGTATGTGAACTCGATCAATGGCAAGTGCGACTCCCAATCATCCTTCCAATCTAAAGCACAGGCTCGTAACATATCCTCTAGCGTCTGAATCGTCCACTCAGACTTTCCGTCTGTCTGAGGGTGGTAGGATGTACTAAGCCTCAACTCGGTTCCCAAAGCTCTATGAACGGCCTGCCAAAAATGTGATATGAACCGGCCATCATGATCCGAAACAATACTCTTAGGGGTCCCATGTAACCTCACGATCTCTGCAATAAACACTCGTGCAAGTCTCTCTGGCCCCCAAGTGTCCTTAATACTCAGAAAATGAGCTGATTTGGTTAGTCGATCAACAACGACCCAAATCATGTTCATTCCAGTCCGAGTCTTAGGCATACCGGTAATGAAATCCATAGAAATATCCTCCCATTTCCACTCCGGGATAGGAAGTGGTCGTAAAAGCCCCGCGGGTCGCTGATGCTCGATCTTAACCTGCTGACAGGTCAAACACCTCGACACAAACTCGCTAACGTCTGTCTTCAAATTACTCCACCAGTAGTTGCTCCTCACATCCTTGTACATTTTACTCGTACCAGGATGTATGGAGTAAGGTGTAGCATGAGCTTCACTCAAGATCTTCTGTCTCAGCTCAACAACACTCGGTACACAAAGTCTGCCGCGAAACCTCAAAACTCCATCATCGTGAACCACAAATCCAGGGGCTTTCCCCTTCCTCACATCCTCCCTCAGCTGGACTAAAAACGGATCATCATACTGTTTCGCCTTGATATCATCAGTCAAGGACGAAGTGATCTCCAACGCACATAACTGGCCCTGGACTCTCTGAACCCAAACCTTGATATTCTGGCAAATAAAATCTCGCTGGATCCTACTCTGTGGTGTAAGTGCCTCTAACATCTGTAATGCCATCGGCTTCTGGCTCAACGCATCAGCCACCACGTTAGCCTTACCCGGATGGTAAAGTATCTAGAGGTCGTAATCTTTAATTAGCTCCAACCACCTACGCTGCCTCATATTCAACTCTTTCTGGCTGAAGATATACTTCAGACTCTTGTGGTCCGTAAAAATCTTAAACGACGATCCATAGAGATAATGTCTCCATATCTTTAAGGCGAAAACGACCGCGGCTAACTCTAAATCGTGCGTGGGGTAATTCGCCTCATACGGTTTCAACTGGCGGGACGCATACGCAATCACCCTGTCTCTCTGCATCAAAACACATCCGAGCCCGAGGCCCGAAGCATCACTATAAACCACGAAATCTTCGTTCCCCTGAGGCAATGCTAACACGGGTGTGGTAGTTAGTCGCCTCTTCAACTCGTCAAAACTACTCTGTCTGTCTGCGGTCCACTCGAATTTCTGAGTGAGTGGTCTAGCGATCTTAGAAAACCCCTCAACAAATCTACAGTAATAACCAGCGAGACCCAGAAAACTCCTCACCTCCTTCACATTCTTAGGCGGCTCCCAAGCCATCACCGCCTCTATCTTCTGCGGATCTACCTGAACTCCCTCTGCTGAAATCACATGCCCGAGGAACATCACTTCCTCGAGCCAAAACTCACACTTAGAGAACTTCACATACAACTGCTCAGCTCTCAAAATGTTTAATACAATCCGGAGATGTAAGGCGTGCTCCTCTCGATTCCGTGAATAGATAAGAATGTCATCGATAAAGACGACTACGAATTTGTCCAGATACTCAATAAAAACTTTGTTCATCAACTGCATGAACACTGCTGGGGCATTGGTTAGCCCGAAAGGCATAACCACAAACTCGTAATGGCCATATCTCGTCCGAAAAGCAGCTTTCGGTATATCGCTGTCCCGAATCCTCAACTGGTAGTAGCCCGATCGCAAGTCAATCTTCGAAAAGACTGTCGCCCCCTGAAGCTGATCAAACAAGTCGTCAATCCGGGGCAAAGGGTATTTGTTTTTGATGGTCAACTTGTTTAATTCTCGATAATCGATGCATAAACGAAGCGATCCATCCTTCTTCTTAACAAAAAGTACAGGCACACCCCAAGGCGATGCGCTCGGTCGAATATACCCTTTATCTAACAACTCTCTCAACTGATTCTTCAACTCTATCATCTCCGACGGTGCCATACGGTACGGCGCTCGAGAAATGGGGGCTGCATTCGGCTCAAGATCGATAGGGAACTCCACCTCTCGCTGTGGTGGTAGCCCCGGCAAGTCGTCTGGGAAAACGTCGGGATACTCACTAACAACTGGAATTGACGACATGTCAATCCCACCATCCTCCGCCTGCAGGGCATAACACCAATAGCCGACACAACCCTGGTTCATAAGTTTCATCACCTTCAAGGTGCTAATCACACTCCCCGATCTCCCCGGCTTTCGACCGATGAGGGTATGCTCGGTGCCGTCCTCGGCTACTATCGAGATGGTACGAGTCCGATAGTTCATGATAGCACCGTGACGCTCTAACCAATCGTCCCCGAGGATTAGATCCTCACCCTTAAGGTTTATAACAATGAGATTCGAGGGCCAATCTCGGCTCCCGATCCTCACGGGGCAATCCCTAAATTCCCGGTCCCCAACCATGCGATCCCCACTAGGCGTGCCCACCACAAACGGTTCACACTCAAACAAGCAGTTAAAGCCAATACGATTCACACAATCCGATGCAATAAAGGAATGGGTAGCACCCGAATCAAAAAGCACGGAAACTGGATGAGTAAGGATCTGAGTGGTACCTGACGCCACCGGAACGTCTGCCTCCTCTGTGCGCCTCAGCTGATACAATCGTGGGTGAACTGAACCCGAACTCGAGGCTGCGCGGCGATCCGGCTGACCCCGACCCCTACCACGACCCGAACCCTGCGGAATATGAGTAGCTGGAATACTATGATCCTTCTGTTCGGTAGTGGTAGTCGGAACTCTAATAGCCCTGGTGGCCCTCTCATAATGAGTTGCCCGATGCCCGATCTGCCCGCAAGTAAAGCAAGTGACTGGGGGAAAAGGGCAATCCTTCATCAAATGCTCATATTGGTTGCAGTTAAAACAAACCCTGCCACCAGAAGCAACGGACTGGACTGAACGATTACCCTGAGATCCACAGGCCTGATGAAACGGCCTCTTCCCCGGTATGGGAGCAGAACGAGACCTCAAAAACTGACCACCCTTCCCAGTCGAGAATCCACCGGTAGTCTTCTGCTTCTTAGCTTCCGAAACCGACTCTGATTCCGGGACGACCATATCGATCGCTAGGGCGCGATCCTGGTATTCCTTCAAAGTGGCACACATGAGAGGCGCCATACTCTGCCTAATATGCGGCTTCATGCGCATATTGAAGTAACGGATTTTATCAGCCTCCGTTCTCACTTGATCTCTCACGAAACCCAACTGCTGATTGTAAGCAATGATGGCCTGAGAAATAGGCACATCCTGAGGTGTAGCGGTGAATAATTCCACAATTCTGCGCTCCTTGACTGGCGGTGGACAATATTCTGCTTCCATAGCAGCCTTGAATTCCTCCCATGTAGCTCGACGGTCTCTGGGCACAACGGCCTCCCACCATTCCGCAGCTTCTTTATCCAGGAGGTACTGGGCAATATGTACCCTCATGTCTTCAGGACAAGCTACGGCGTCAAAGGTCCTGGACAACTGAAAAATCCAATTCTCCCAACCGAGGGAGTCAGAAGATCCGGAGAAATGAGGAGGGTGCATCTTAGTCACCGTCTGAAGCCACTTACTAGCTTCCTCTTCAGGTGTCGAAGGCGGATTCTGGCGTCCACCCTGAGCTATCTGAGCAAGCTGGGCTACTAATCAAAGTACGGCGGTAGCCAGCGTCGGCATTATTACCCGACGGCACTGAGTGAGAGGCTGAGTCCGAAGAGGACTGAGAAAGTGAGCCCTCTTCATTATCAGCACCCCGACCACGGCCTCGGCCGCGTCCCCTAGCTGGTCTACCACGACGACCTCTCAACATACTAGAGGAAGAATGAAAAGAACAAGATCAGAAAGATTCACAATTGACAAAGTTGGTATCACAATTCACAATCCCAAACAACGTAAGAAAACGAATACAAAAATATAAGAGTTCGAGGAGACTTACAGCCACGGGTCGTACGAAAATACGGTAGCATGATGATATTAGGCTCAACGACAGACTCTAATGATGCCACTAACAGACCCAAAAATTAACCGACAGCCTAGGTATTCAAAACCTAATCTCCGATACCATAAATGTAACACCCCAATTCACAACTGGGACATTACACGCCGTAGAACCCTCGTGAGGTCTACCAGGCTAACACATGACATAAAAACCACAATGTAATCCCGAATGATGCACTCAAAAGTAAATAAGGCCGTGGTCTCGGCCAAAACATTTTTAACGGAGTACATGAACAGAGGTTAAATACCAATTCATAGCTCACGCAGGGGACTTAAACGAAGTTTCAAAATAAACAATCTAACTTCATTACTCGACAATGCAATGACAAAACATAAAAATGCAGACTCGAGCCACATCATCAAGCCAGCCCATCCTTTGCATGCATGTCCCGTGCCTGCTCCTCAGCCCTCCCGGTACCTGAAATGCATAAGACTTATTTCCCCCATTTAAGGGGTTAGCATTCGAATAGCTAGTGCAAGTACACAATTACACTACATTATATACATATACGGTTTTTTACACAATCATCTCAATCAGAAATCATTTGCCATAAATATTCCGGAATACTACATTGGCAATCAAATCAGTTCCAATCATCACGATATCACAAAATCACAACTGGTATCCCGTGGCCGTACCCCTTAGTATCGACCCCCAGACATCCCGTCGAACACTCCGGGTGGGATACCACTTCCGCGGCCGTACCCCTTAGTATCGACCCCCAGACATCCCGTCGGACACTCCGGGTGGAAGTTCAATCACACACGCACCCAAGTTCCCTTCCGCGGATGTGCCCCTTAGTATCGACCCCCAGACATCCCGTCGGACACTCCGGGTGGAAGGAACACAACTCACGCACCCAAAAGTCACAATTCATCATTCATTTTGAAAATCACAACATACATAACGAAATGTAATACATGTACTTGCCTTGAATAAGACGAAACGAAGGAAACAGCGAAGGGATAGGTTTTGGTCCGAACAGTCCTCCCAAATCCGCTCCTAACACAATAACGGTGTACAACAAGTCTCAATAATGCGGAAAGGTAAGAATTAATCCTAATTCTACCCGTTGGGGCAATTCATCGGACACCAAGGGCGCATAAGGAAATGAAATCGGTCAACGGTGTAATAACGGGATTTCAACCCATCCAATAACAAGAAAACCAAGGGTCACGAGTATACTATCAAAATCTAACAACAACATCAGTTAAATCGGATTAAAATATAAGATCATCACCAAACCCTCCCCAAAATCATACTAGGGTTAAAGGAGTTCTCACCTCTTGAAGATTCAAGCACTATAATCCGAAGAACACGTGTTAGATCCACAATCCGAGCCACACGATCGAAATGAGATGAAGAAATTTACACAATCAAGTGATAGATGGAGAAAATCTCCCTCTCAAGCCACTCTCTCTCGTACGGTTGAAGAAAGGAAGGGAAATGAGTGACTCTCGCTGAATAAAAACGCAGATATAGCACTGACCGCATTGTGTGCCGCGGCACAAAGCCAAAATTTGTGCCCAGTGATCGGCAGACCGCTCGGTATGCCGCGGCCCATTAGAAGTGTGCCGCGGCCCTGACTCGGCATTGTGCCGCGGCCCTTCCGGCCAGTGCCGCGGCACGCGGTACAGTAGGTTTTGGCCGGCAAGTGTCACACGGGTGTGCCGCGGCCCGGACAAGTGTGCCGCGGCCCGGACAAGTGTGCCGCGGCAGTGACTCGGCAGTGTGCCGCAGCCCTGCCGGCGTGTGCCACGGCACACGGTACAGTCTGCTCGGCCAGGTACTGGGCAATGTGTGTGCCGCGGTGCACAATCCTTGTGCCGCGGCCCACACCCCTTCTTGGGTTCCAAAGTGATGGAAAATGAACCGGGAAGAGAATAAAAGCAATAGGAATCGATATATGGGCAACAATAACACGAAATGGAAATACGGAAACCCCAAGCGACCCGAAACTCACGATACAACGTCGGATTAACAATCCGAAGCTCACAACATGCTCTACTCCACCATACGAACTCATGGAAATAGGAAAAATGATAAAATCGGACGAGTTTAACGAGAATCGAATACACATGTGATAGAATATAACTCAAGGTGAAATTACGCAAAAACATCATCGAGACTCATCCCAACGGAGAAACTCCAATAATAAAATAGATTGAGAATTCTAAAACAGTGCCAAGCGAGTTGTCCGAAATGAATATACACCAAAATAGAAATTACTAAAAATAGAAAACGCGGATATTACAAAAACAAAATATTAAATAAATAAAGTGATAAAAAGGCCGAAAGTGCGTGAATATAGGGGAATTTAGGCCCGGGACCAGTTATGTCATGGCGGAACGCGATGAGTTCGACACGAATCGCCGTTCCACCTCCGGAAACATATTATAATAGGAATTCTGAGAGTCGGGTCACACGATGGGCGTGAGAATAGCTTCACCGGCATGTCTGATGGGTCCCGCAGCTCCTCCCGGTTTGAAAGTTATGGCTGTTTGAAGTTCACGTCGAATCTACCATAAGAGAAAAGAATGTGGTGCGACTTATGGGTGCAATCATACCAGCACTAATGCACTGGATCCCATCAGAACTCTGAAGTTAAGCGTGCTATGGCGAGAGTAGTACTAATATGGGTGACCCCCTGGGAAGTCCTCGTGTTGCACCCCATTTTTTGCCGCCCAACGCTGCTCGATTCTTTTTTTACGCTCGATTTTTCATTTTCTTAGGAATTCTCCACGGTGATCCTTCCACCTACGGTCTAAAGAAGGCTTGGATATGAAGCTTATTAAAAATGATATACTGTCACGGGAGTAATATAGTAAATGACAAATGCTCTTCGTACGAGAAAGAAATGCGATTTTACTAATTAGAAATTATCAAATTTTGCCTCTCAATACATTCGAGAATGTATTTATAAGCCTAAGAAACACATCTAAATTGATAATGAGACAAGATATCAAAAGAAAAACGAAATATTAAATAAATAAAGTGATATATAAGCCGAAAGTGCGTGAAAATAGGGGAATTTAGGCCCGAAACCAGTTATGTCATGGCGGAACGCGAAGAGTTCGACACGAATCGCCGTCCCGCTTCCGGGAAACATATTATAATAGGAATTCTTAGCGTCGGGTCACACGATGGGCGCGAGAAGAGCTTCACCGGCATGTGTGGTGGGTTCCGTAGCTCCTCCCGGTTCGAAAGTTATGGCTGTTTGAAGTTCGGGTAGAATCTACCATAAGAGAATAGAATGTGGTTTGACTTACGGGTGCGATCATACCCGCACTAATGCACCGGATCCCATCAGTACTCCGAAGGTAAGCTTGCTTGGGCGAGAGTAGTTCTAGGATGGGAGGCCCCTTGGGAAGTCCTCGTGTTGCACCCCCTTTTTTGCCGTCCAACGCTGCTCGATTCTTTTTTTACGCTCGATTTTTCATTTTCATAGGAATTCTCCATGGTGATCCTTACACCTACGGTCTAAAGAAGGCTTGGATATGAAGCTTATTGAAAATGATATACTGTCACGGGAGTAATAAAGTAAATGACAAACGCTCTTCGTACGGGAAAAAAATGCGATTTACTAATTAAAAATTATCAAATTCTGCCTCTCAATACATTTGAGAATGTATTTATAAGCCTAAGAAACACATCAAAATCGAAAATGACACAAGATATCAAAAGAAAAACGAAATATTAAATAAATAAAGTGATATAAGGGCCGAAAGTGCGTGAAAATGGGGGAATTTAGGCCCGGGACCAGTTATGTCATGGCAGAACGCGACGAGTTCGACACGAATCGCCGTCCCGCTTCCGGAAACATTTTATAATAGGAATTATGAGCATCGGGGGACATGACGGACGCGAGAAGAGCTTCGTCAGCATGTGCGGTGGGTCCCGTAGCTCCTCCCGGTTTGAAATTTATGGTTGTTTGAAGTTCGGGTCGAATCTACCATTAGAGAATATAATGTGGTTCGACTTATTGGTGCGATCATACCAGCACTAATGCACCGGATCCTATCAGAACTCTTAAGTTAAGCGTGCTTGGGCGAGAGTAGTACTAGGATGGGTGACCCCCTGGGAAGTCCTCGTGTTGCACCCCTTTTTTTTGCCATCGAACTCTGCTCGATTCTTTTTACGCTCAATTTTTCTTTTTCTTAGAAATTCTCCACAGTGATCCTTCCTCCTACGGTCTAGAGAAGCCTTGGATATGAAGCTTATTGAAAATGATATACAGTCACGGGAGTAATAATGTGAATGACAAATGCTATTCGTACGGGGAAGAAATGCGATTTTACTGATTAGAAATTATCAAATTCTGCCTCCCAATAAATTCAAGAATGTATTTATAAGCCTAAGAAATACATCTAAATCGAAAATGACACAAGATATCAAAAGAAAAAAAAATATTAAATAAATAAAGTGATAAAAAGGCCGAAAGTGCGTGAAAATGGGGGAATTTAGGCGCGGGACCAGTTATGTCATGGCGGAACGCGATGAGTTCGACACGAATGGCCGTTCCACTTCCGGAAACATATTATAATAGGAATTCTGAGAGTCGGGTCACACGATGGGCGTGAGAAGAGCTTCACCGGCATGTCTGACGGGTCCCGCAGCTCCTCCCGGTTCGAAAGTTATGGCTGTTTGAAGTTCAGGTCGAATCTGCCATAAGAGAAAAGAATGTGGTGCGACTTATGGGTGCAATTATACCAGCACTAATGCACTGAATCCCATCAGAACTTTGAAGTTAAACGTGCTATGGCGAGAGTAGTACTAATATGGGTGACCCCCTAGGAAGTCCACGTGTTGCACCCCATTTTTTACCGCCCAACGCTGCTCGATTCTTTTTTTACGCTCGATTTTTCATTTTCTTAGGAATTCTCCACGGTGATCCTTCCACCTACGGTCTAATGAAGGCTTGGATATGAAGCTTATTAAAAATGATAAACTGTCACGGGAGTAATATAGTAAATGACAAATGCTCTTCGTACGAGAAAGAAATGTGATTTTACTAATTAGAAATTATCAAATTCTGCCTCTCAATACATTCGAGAATGTATTTATAAGCCTAAGAAACACATCTAAATCGATAATGAGACAAGATATCAAAAGAAAAATGAAATATTAACTAAATAAAGTGATATAAAGGCCGAAAGTGCGTGAAAACGGGGAATTTTAGGCCCGAAACCAGTTATGTCATGGCGGAACGCGATGAGTTCGACACGAATCGCCGTCCCGCTTCCGAAAACATATTATAATAGGAATTCTGAGCGTCGGGTCACACGATGGGCGCGAGAAGAGCTTCACCGGCATGTGTGGTGGGTCCCGTAGCTCCTCCCGGTTCGAAAGTTATGGCTGTTTGAAGTTCGGGTCGAATCTACCATAAGAGAATAGAATGTGGTTTGACTTATGGGTGCGATCATACCAGCACTAATGCACCGGATCCATTAGTACTCCGAAGGTAAGCGTGCTTGGGCGAGAGTAGTTCTAGGATGGGAGGCCCCTTGGGAAGTCCTCGTGTTGCACCCCCTTTTTGTCGTCCAGCGCTGCTCGATTCTTTTTTATGCTCGATTTTTCATTTTCATAGGAATTCTCCACGATGATCCTTCCACCTACGGTCTAAAGAAGGCTTGGATACGAAGCTTATTGAAAATGACATACTGTCACGGGAGTAATATAGTAAATGACAAACGCTCTTCGTACGGGGAAGAAATGCGATTTTACTAATTAAAAATTATCAAATTCTGCCTCTCAATACATTTGAGAATGTATTTATAAGCCTAAGAAACACATCAAAATAGAAAATGACACAAGATATCAAAAGAAAAACGAAATATTAATTAAATAAAGTGATGTAAGGGCCGAAAGTGCGTGAAAATGGGGGAATTTAGGCCCGGGACCAGTTATGTCATGGCGGAACGCGATGAGTTCGACACGAATCGCCGTCCCGCTTCCGGAAACATATTATAATAGGAATTATGAGCGTCGGGTGACACGATGGAAGCGAGAAGAGCTTCGCTGGCATGTGTGGTGGGTCCCGTAGCTCCTTCCGGTTCGAAATTTATGGTTGTTTGAAGTTCGGGTCGAATCTACCATTAGAGAATATAATGTGGTTCGACTTATTGGTGCGATCATACCAGCACTAATGCACCGGATCCCATCAGAACTCTTAAGTTAAGCGTGCTTGGGCGAGAGTAGTACTAGGATGGGTGACCCACTGGGAAGTCCTCGTGTTGCACCCCTTTTTTTGCCGTCCAACGCTGCTCGATTCCTTTTTTACGCTCGATTTTTTATTTTCTTAGGAATTCTCCACGGTGATCCTTCCACCTACGGTCTAAAGAAGCATTGGATATGAAGCTTATTGAAAATGATATACAGTCACGGGAGTAATAAAGTAAATGACAAATGCTCTTCGCACGGGGAAGAAATGCGATTTTACTAATTAGAAATTATCAAATTCTGCCTCCCAATAAATTCGAGAATGTATTTATAAGTCTAAGAAACACATCTAAATCGAAAATGACAATAGATATCAAAATAAAAACAAAATATTAAATAAATAAAGTGATAAAAAGGCCGAAAGTGCGTTGAAATGGGGGAATTTAGGCCCGGGACCAGTTAAGTCATGGCGGAACGCGATGAGTTCGACACGAATCGCCGTTCCACTTCCGGAAACATATTATAATAGGAATTCTGAGAGTTGGGTCACACGATGGGCGCGAGAAGAGCTTCACCGGCATGTGTGGCGGGTCCCGCAGCTCCTCCCAGTTCGAAAGTTATGGCTGTTTGAAGTTCGGGTCGAATCTACCATAAGAGAAAAGAATGTGGTTCGACTTATGGGTGCGATCATACCAGCACTAATGCACTGGATCCCATCAGAACTTTGAAGTTAAGCGTGCTATGGCGAGAGTAGTACTAATATGGGTGACCCCCTCGGAAGTCCTCGTGTTGCACCCCATTTTTTGCCGCCCAACGCTGCTCGATTCTTTTTTTACGTTGGATTTTTCATTTTCTTAGGAATTCTCCACGGTGATACTTCCACCTACGGTCTAAAGAAGGCTTGGATATGAAGCTTATTAAAATGATATACTGTCACGGGAGTAATATAGTAAGTGACAAATGCTCTTTGTACGGGAAAGAAATGCAATTTTACTAATTAGAAATTATCAAATTCTGCCTCTCAATATATTCGAGAATGTATTTATAAGCCTAAGAAACACATCTAAATCGATAATGAGACAAGATATCAAAAGAAAAATGAAATATTAAATAAATAAAGTGATATAAAGCCCGAAAGTGCGTGAAAACGGGGGAATTTAGGCCCGAAAACAGTTAAGTCATGGCGGAACGCGATGAGTTCGACACGAATCGCCGTCCCGCTTCCGGAAACATATTATAATAGGAATTCTGAGCATCGGGTCACACGATGGGCACGAGAAGAGCTTCATCGGCATGTGTAGTGGGTCCCGCAGCTCCGCCCGGTTCGAAAGTTATGGCTGTTTGAAGTTCGGGTTGAATCTACCATAAGAGAATAGAATGTGGTTTGACTTATGGGTGCGATCATACCAGCACTAATGCACCGGATCCCATCAGTACTCCGAAGGTAAGCGTGCTTGGGCGAGAGTAGTTCTAGGATGGGAGGCCCCTTGGGAAGTCCTCGTGTTGCACCCCCTTTTTTGCCGTCCAACGCTGTTTGATTCTTTTTTTACGCTCGATTTTTCATTTTCATAGGAATTCTCCACAGTTATCCTTCCACCTACGGTCTAAAGAAGGCTTGGATACGAAGCTTATTGAAAATGATATACTGTCACGGGAGTAATAAAGTAAATGACAAACGCTCTTCGTATGGGGAAGAATGCGATTTTACTAATTAAAAATTATCAAATTCTGCCTCTCAATACATTTGAGAATGTATTTATAAGCCTAAGAAACACATCAAAATCGAAAATGACACAAGATATCAAAAGAAAAACGAAATATTAAATAAATAAAGTGATATAAGGGCCGAAAGTGCATGAAAATGGGGGAATTTAGGCCCGGGACCAGTTATGTCATGGCAGAACGCGATGAGTTCGACACGAATCGCCGTCCTGCTTCTGGAAACATATTATAATAGGAATTATGAGCATCGGGTGACACGATGGACGCGAGAAGAGCTTCGTCAGCATGTGCGGTGGGTCCCGTAGCTCCTCCCGGTTTGAAATTTATGGTTGTTTGAAGTTTGGGTCGAATCTACCATTAGAGAATATAATGTGGTTCGACTTATTCGTGCGATCATACCAGCACTAATGCACCGGATCCCATCAGAACTCTTAAGTTAAGCGTGCTTGGGCGAGAGTAGTACTAGGATGGGTGACCCCCTCGGAAGTCCTCGTGTTGCACCCTTTTTTTGCCGTCCAACGCTGCTCGATTCTTTTTTTACGCTCGATTTTTTGTTTTCTTAGGAATTCTCCACGGTGATCCTTCCACCTACGGTCTAAAGAAGCCTTGGATATGAAGCTTATTGAAAATGATATACAGTCACGAGAGTAATAAAGTAAATGACAAATGTTATTCGTACGGGGAAGAAATGCAATTTTACTAATTAGAAATTATCAAATTCTGCCTCCCAATAAATTCAAGAATGTATTTATAAGCCTAAGAAACACATCTAAATCGAAAATGACACAAGATATCAAAAGAAAAACAAAATATTAAATAAATAAAGTGATAAAAAGGTCGAAAGTGCGTGAAAATGGGGGAATTTAGGCGCGGGACCAGTTATGTCATGGCGGAACGCGATGAGTTCGACACGAATTGCCGTTCCACTTCCGGAAACATATTATAATAGGAATTCTGAGAGTCGGGTCACACGATGGGCGCGAGAAGAGCTTCACCGGCATGTGTGGCGGGTCCCGCAGCTCCTCCCGGTTCGAAAGTTATGGCTATTTGAAGTTCGGGTCGAATCTACCATAAGAGAAAAGAATGTGGTTCGACTTATGGGTGCGATCATACCAGCACTAATGCACTGGATCGCATCAGAACTCTGATGTTAAGCGTGCTATGGCGAGAGTAGTACTAATATGGGTGCCCCCCTCGGAAGTCCTCGTGTTGCACCCCATTTTTTGCCGCCCAACGCTGCTCAATTCTTTTTTTACGCTCGATTTTTCATTTTCTTAGGAATTCTCCACGGTGATCCTTCCACCTACGGTCTAAAGAAGGCTTGGATATGAAGCTTATTAAAAATGATATATTGTCACGGGAGTAATATAGTAAATGACAAATGTTATTCGTACGGGAATGAAATGCGATTTTACTAATTAGAAATTATCAAATTCTGCCTCTCAATACATTCGAGAATCTATTTATAAGCCTAAGAAACACATCTAAATCGATAATGAGACAAGATATCAAAAGAAAAACGAAATATTAAATAAATAAAGTGATATAAAAGCCGAAAGTGCGTGAAAACGGGGGAATTAGGCCCGAAACCAGTTATGTCATGGCGGAACGCGATGAGTTCGACACGAATCGCCGTCCCGCTTCCGAAAACATATTATAATAGGAATTCTGAGCGTCGGGTCACACGATGGGCGCGAGAAGAGCTACACCGGCATGTGTGGTGGGTCCCGTAGCTCCTCCCGGTTCGAAAGTTATGGCTGTTTGAAGTTCGGGTCGAATCTACCATAAGAGAATAGAATGTGGTTTGACTTATGGGTGCGATCATACCAGCACTAATGCACCGGATCCATTAGTACTCTGAAGGTAAGCGTGCTTGGGCGAGAGTAGTTCTAGGATGGGAGGCCCCCTGGGAAGTCCTCGTGTTGCACCCCCTTTTTTGCCGTCCAACGCTGCTCGATTCTTTTTTTACACTCGATTTTTCATTTTCATAGGAATTCTCCATGGTGATCCTTCCACCTACGGTCTAAATAAGGCTTGGATACGAAGCTTATTGAAAATGATATACTGTCACGGGAGTAATAAAGTAAATGACAAACGCTTTTCGTACGGGGAAGAAATGCGATTTTACTAATTAAAAATTATCAAATTCCGCCTCTCAATACATTTGAGAATGTATTTATAAGCCTAAGAAACACATCAAAATAGAAAATGACACAAGATATCAAAAGAAAAACGAAATATTAAATAAATAAAGTGATGTAAGGGCCGAAAGTGCGTGAAAATGAGGGAATTTAGGCCCGGGACCAGTTATGTCATGGCGAAACGCGATGAGTTCGACACGAATCGCCGTCCCGCCTCCGGAAACATATTATAATATGAATTATGAGCGTCGGGTGACACGATGGACGCGAGAAGAGCTTCGCCGGCATGTGTGGTGGGTCCCGTAGCTCCTCCCGGTTGGAAATTTATGGTTGTTTGAAGTTCGGGTCGAATCTTCCATTAGAGAATATAATGTGGTTCGACTTATTGGTGCCATCATACCAGCACTAATGCACCGGATCCCATCAGAACTCTTAAGTTAAGCGTGCTTGGGCGAGAGTAGTACTAGGATGGGTGACCCCCTGGGAAGTCCTCGTGTTGCACCCCTTTTTTTGCTGTCCAACGCTGCTCGATTCTTTTTTTACGCTCGATTTTTTGTTTTCTTAGGAATTCTCCACGGTGATCCTTCCACATACGGTCTAAAGAAGCCTTGGATATGAAGCTTATTGAAAATGATATACAGTCACGGGAGTAATAAAGTAATGACAAATGCTCTTCGTACGGGGAAGAAATGCGATTTTACTAATTAGAAATTATCAAATTCTGCCTCCCAATAAATTCGAGAATGTATTTATAAGCCAAAGAAACACATCTAAATCGAAAATGACACAAGATATCAAAAGAAAAACAAAATATTAAATAAATAAAGTGATAAAAAGGCCAAAAGTGCGTGAAAATGGGGGAATTTAGGCGCGAGACCAGTTATGTCATGGCGGAACGTGATGAGTTCGACACGAATCGCCGTTCCACTTCCGGAAACATATTATAATAGGAATTCTGAGAGTCGGGTCACACGATGGGCGTGAGAAGAGCTTCACCGGCATGTCTGACGGGTCCCGCAGCTCCTCCCGGTTCGAAAGTTATGGCTGTTTGAAGTTCAGGTCGAATCTACCATAAGAGAAAAGAATGTGGTGCGACTTATGGGTGCAATCATACCAGCACTAATGCACTGGATCCCATCAGAACTCTGAAGTTAAGCGTGCTATGGCGAGAGTAGTACTAATATGGGTGACCCCCTGGGAAGTCCTCGTGTTGCACCCCATTTTTTCCGCCCAACACTGCTCGATTCTTTTTTTACGCTCGATTTTTCATTTTCTTAGGAATTCTCCACGGTGATCCTTCCACCTATGGTCTAAAGAAGGCTTGGATATGAAGCTTATTAAAAATGATATACTGTCACAGGAGTAATATAGTAAATGACAAATGCTCTTCGTACGGGAAAGAAATGCGATTTTACTAATTAGAAATTATCAAATTCTGCCTCTCAATACATTCGAGAATGTATTCATAAGCCTAAGAAATACATCTAAATCGATAATGAGACAAGATATCAAAAGAAAAACGAAATATTAAATAAATAAAGTGATATAAAAGCCGAAAGTGCATGAAAACGGGGGAATTAGGCCCGAAACCAGTTATGTCATGGCGGAACGCGATGAGTTCGACACGAATCGCCGTCCCGCTTCCAAAAACATATTATAATAGGAATTCTGAGCGTCGGGTCACACGATGGGCGCGAGAAGAGCTTCACCGGCATGTGTGGTGGGTCCCGTAGCTCCTCCCGGTTCGAAAGTTATGGCTGTTTGAAGTTCGGGTCGAATCTACCATAAGCGAATAGAATGTGGTTTGACTTATGGGTGCGATCATACCAGCACTAATGCACCGGATCCATTAGTACTCCGAAGGTAAGCGTGCTTGGGCGAGAGTAGTTCTAGGATGGGAGGCCCCCTGGGAAGTCCTCGTGTTGCACCCCCTTTTTTGCCGTCCAACGCTGCTCGATTCTTTTTTTACGCTCGATTTTTCATTTTCATAGGAATTCTCCACGGTGATCCTTCCACCTACGGTCTAAAGAAGGCTTGGATACGAAGCTTATTGAAAATGACATACTGTCACGGGAGTAATAAAGTAAATGACAAACGCTCTTCGTACGGGGAAGAAATGCGATTTTACTAATTAAAAATTATCAAATTCTGCCTCTCAATACATTTGAGAATGTATTTATAAGCCTAAGAAACACATCAAAATAGAAAATGACACAAGATATCAAAAGAAAAATGAAATATTAAATAAATAAAGTGATGTAAGGGCCGAAAGTGCGTGAAAATGGGGGAATTTAGGCCCGGGACCAGTTATGTCATGGCGGAACGCGATGAGTTCGACACGAATCGCCGTCCCGCTTCCGGAAACATATTATAATAGGAATTATGAGCGTCGGGTGACACGATGGACGCGAGAAGAGCTTCGCCGGCATGTGTGGTGGGTCCCGTAGCTCCTCCCGGTTCGAAATTTATGGTTGTTTGAAGTTCGGGTCGAATCTACCATTAGAGAATATAATGTGGTTCGACTTATTGGTGCGATCATACCAGCACTAATGCACCGGATCCCATCAGAACTCTTAAGTTAAGCGTGCTTGGGCGAGAGTAGTACTAGGATGGGTGACCCCCTCGGAAGTCCTCGTATTGCACCCCTTTTTTTGCCGTCCAACGCTGCTCGATTCTTTTTTTACGCTCGATTTTTTGTTTTCTTAGGAATTCTCCACGGTGATCCTTCCACATACGGTCTAAAGAAGCCTTGGATATGAAGCTTATTGAAAATGATATACAGTCACGTGAGTAATAAAGTAAATGACAAATGCTCTTCGTACGGGGAAGAAATACGATTTTACTAATTAGAAATTATCAAATTCTGCCTCCCAATAAATTCGAGAATGTATTTATAAGCCTAAGAAACACATCTAAATCGAAAATGACACAAGATATCAAAAGGAAAACAAAATATTAAATAAATAAAGTGATAAAAAGGCCGAAAGTGCGTGAAAATGGGGGAATTTAGGCTCGGGACCAGTTATGTCATGGCGGAACGCGATGAGTTCGACACGAATCGCCGTTCCACTTCCAGAAACATATTATAATAGGAATTCTGAGAGTCGGGTCACACGATGGTCGTGAGAAGAGCTTCACCGGCATGTCTGACGGGTCCCGCAGCTCCTCCCGGTTCGAAAGTTATGGCTGTTTGAAGTTCACGTCGAATCTACCATAAGAGAAAAGAATGTGGTGCGACTTATGGGTGCAATCATACCAGCACTAATGCACTGGATCCCATCAGAACTCTGAAGTTAAGCGTGCTATGGCGAGAGTAGTACTAATATGGGTGACCCCCTAGGAAGTCCTCGTGTTGCACCCCATTTTTTGCCGCCCTGCTCAATTCTTTTTTTACGCTCGATTTTTCATTTTCTTAGGAATTATCCACGGTGATCCTTCCACCTACGGTCTAAAGAAGGCTTGGATATGAAGCTTATTAAAAATGATATACTGTCACGGGAGTAATATAGTAAATGACAAATGCTCTTCGTACGGGAAAGAAATGCGATTTTACTAAATAGAAATTATCAAATTCTGCCTCTCAATACATTCGAGAATGTATTTATAAGCCTAAGAAACACATCTGAATCGATAATGAGACAAGATATCAAAAGAAAAACGAAATATTAAATAAATAAAGTGATATAAAAGCCGAAAGTGCGTGAAAACGGGGGAATTTAGGCCCGAAACCAGTTATGTCATGGCGGAACGCGATGACTTCGACACGAATCGCTGTCCCGCTTCCGAAAACATATTATAATAGGAATTCTGAGCGTCGGGTCACACGATGGGCGCGAGAAGAGCTTCACCGGCATGTGTGGTGGGTCCCGTAGGTCCTCCCGGTTCGAAAGTTATGGCTATTTGAAGTTCGGGTAGAATCTACCATAAGAGAATAGAATGTGGTTTGACTTATGGGTGCGATCATACCAGCACTAATGCACCGGATCCATTAGTACTCCGAAGGTAAGCGTGCTTGGGCGAGAGTAGTTCCAGGATGGGAGACCCCCTGGGAAGTCCTCGTGTTGCACCCCCTTTTTTGCCGTCCAACGCTGCTCGATTTTTTTTTTTACGCTCGATTTTTCATTTTTATAGGAATTCTCCACGGTGATCCTTCCATCTACGGTCTAAAGAAGGCTTGGATACGAAGCTTATTGAAAATGATATACTGCCACGGGAGTAATAAAGTAAATGACAAACGCTCTTCGTACGGGGAAGAAATGCGATTTTACTAATTAAAAATTATCAAATTCTGCCTCTCAATACATTTGAGAATGTATTTATAAGCCTAAGAAACACATCAAAATAGAAAATGACACAAGATATCAAAAGAAAAACGAAATATTAAATAAATAAAGTGATGTAAGGGCCGAAAGTGCGTGAAAATGGGGGAATTTAGGCCCGGGACCAGTTATGTCATGGCGGAACGCGATGAGTTCGACACGAATCACCGTCCCGCTTCCGGAAACATATTATAATAGGAATTATGAGCGTCGGGTGAACGATGGACGCGAGAAGAGCTTCACCGGCATGTGTGGTGGGTCCCGTAGCTCCTCACGGTTTGAAATTTATGGTTGTTTGAAGTTCGGGTCGAATCTACCATTAGAGAATATAATGTGGTTCGACTTATTGGTGCGATCATACCAGCACTAATGCACCGGATCCCATCAGAACTCTTAAGTTAAGCGTGCTTGTGCGAGAGTAGTACTAGGATGGGTGATCCCCTGGGAAGTCCTCGTGTTGCACCCCTTTTTTTGCCGTCCAACGCTGCTCGATTCTTTTTTTACGCTCGATTTTTTGTTTTCTTAGGAATTCTCGACGGTGATCCGTCCACATACGGTCTAAAGAAGCCTTGGATATGAAGCTTATTGAATATGATATACAGTCATGGGAGTAATAAAGTAAATGACAAATGCTCTTCGTACGGGGAAGAAATGCGATTTTACTAATTAGAAATTATCAAATTCTGCCTCCCAATAAATTCGAGAATGTATTTATAAGCCTAAGAAACACATCTAAATCGAAAATGACACAAGATATCAAAAGGAAAACTGTAACACCCCAATTCACAACTGGGACATTACACGCCGTAGAACCCTCGTGAGGTCTACCAGGCTTACACAAGACATAAAAACCACAATGTAATCCCGAATGATGCACTCAAAAGTAAATAAGGCCGTGGTCTCGGCCAAAACATTTTTAACGGAGTACATGAACAGAGGTTAAATACCAATTCATTGCCCACGCAGGGGACTTTAACCAAGTTTCAAAATAAACAATCTAACTTCATTACTCGACAATGCAATGACAAAACATAAAAATGCAGACTCGAGCCACATCATCAAGCCAGTCCATCCTTTGCATGCATGTCCCGTGCCTGCTCCTCAGCCCTCCCGGTACCTGAAATGCATAAAACGCATTTCCCCCATTTAAGGTGTTAGCATTCGAATAGCTAGTGCAAGTACACAATTACACTACATTATATACATATACGGTTTTTACACAATCATCTCAATCAATCATTTGCCATAAATATTCCGGAATACTACATTGGCAATCAAATCAGTTCCAATCATCACGATATCACAAAATCACAACTGGTATCCCGTGGCCGTACCCCTTAGTATCGACCCCCAAACATCCCGTCGAACACTCCGGGTGGGATACCACCTCCGCGGCTGTACTCCTTAGTATAGACCCCCAGACATCCCGTCGGACACTCCGGGTGGAAGTTCAATCACACACGCACCCAAGTTCCCTTCCGCGGCCGTACCCCTTAGTATCGACCCCCAGACATCCCGTCGGACACTCCGGGTGGAAGGAACAAAACTCACGCACCCAAAAGTCACAATTCATCATTCATTTTGAAAATAACAACATACATAACGAAATGTAATACATGTACTTGCCTTGAATAAGACAAAACGAAGGAAACAGCGAAGGGATAGGTTTTGGTCCGAACAATCCTCCCAAATCCGCTCCTAACACAATAACGGTGTACAATAAGTCTCAATAATGCGGAAAGGTAAGAATTAATCCTAATTCTACCCGTTGGGGCAATTCATCGGACACCAAGGGCGCATAAGGAAATGAAATCGGTCAACGGTGTAATAACGGGATTTCAACCCATCCAATAATAAGAAAACCAAGGGTCACGAGTATACTATCAAAATCTAACAACAACATCGGTTAAATCGGATTAAAATACAAGATCATCACCAAACCCTCCCCAAAATCATACTAGGGTTAAAGGAGTTCTTACCTCTTGAAGATTCAAGCACTATAATCCGAAGAACACGTGTTAGATCTACAATCCGAGCCACACGATCGAAAGGAGATGAAGAAATTTACACAATCAAGTGATAGATGGAGGAAATCTCCCTCTCAAGCCACTCTCTCTCGTACTGTTGAAGAAAGGAAGGGAAATGAGTGACTCTCGCTGAATAAAAACGCAGATATAGCGCTGACCGCATTGTGTGCCGCGGCTCAGCTTAGGTGTGCCGCGGCATAAAGCCAAAATTTGCGCCCAGTGATCGGCAGACCGCTCGGTGTGCCGCGGCCCATTAGAAGTGTGCCGCGGCCCTGACTCGGCATTGTGCCGCGGCCCTTCCGGGCTGTGCCGCGGCACGCGGTACAGTAGGTTTTGGCCGACAAGTGTCACACGGGTGTGCCGCGGCCCACACGAGTGTGCTGCGGCAGTGACTCGGCAGTGTGCCGCGGCCCTGCCGGCATGTGCCGCGGCACACGGTACAGTCTGCTTGGCCAGGTACTGGGCAATGTGTGTGCCGCGGCGCACAATCCTTGTGCCGCGGCCCACACCCCTCCTTGGGTCCCAAAGTGATGGAAAATGAACCGGGAAGAGAATAAAAGCAATAGGAATCGATATATGGGCAACAATAACACGAAATGGAAATACGAAAACCCCAAGCGACCCGAAACTCACGATACAACATCGGATTAACAATCCGAAGCTCACAACATGCTCTACTCCACCATACGAACTCATGGAAATAGGAAAAATAATAAAATCGGACGAGTTTAACGAGAATTGAATACACACGCGATAGAATATAACTCAAGGTGAAATTACGCAAAAACATCATCGAGACTCATCCCAACGGTGAAATTCCAATAATAAAATAGATTCAGAATTCTAAAACAGTGCCAAGCGAGTTGTCCGAAACGAATATACACCAAAATAGAAATTACAAAAAATAGAAAACGTGGATATTACATTATCTCCCCCTAAAAATAAGTTTCGTCCCGAAACTTACAACACGAATAACTCGGGGTATCTCGACCTCATACTCTCCTCCGTTTCCCACGTGGCTTCCTCGGATCCATGCCTCGACCACTGCACTTTGACCAAAGGAATGGTTTTGTGTCTGAGTTGCTTCACCCGACGCTCTAAGATCTGAATCGGCCTCTCCTCGAAGGTAATGTCGGGCCCCAACTCGATTTCTCCAAAATCAATAATATGGCTAGGGTCCGATACGTACTTCTTAAGCTGGGAAACATGAAATACCTTATGCACGTGGCTCAGGGACGGCGGCAAACCTAACCGATATGCAAGCTCTCCAACTCTCTCTAGAATCTCGAACGGTCCAATAAATCTCGGACTAAGTTTACCCTTCCGACCGAAACGGTAAACTCCCCGTGTCGGCGACACCTTAAGCAACACATGGTCTCCTACCTCAAACTCCAACGGCCGGCGACGTGTATCGGCATAAGACTTCTGTCGGCTCTGGGCCGTCACCAACATATCGCGAAACAGAGCAATCTTCTCTCTCGTCTCAACTACCATATCAGGCTCGGTACCAATTAGCTCGGACGCATCGTCCCAACAAAACGGCGATCTGCACCTCCTCCCATACAATGCCTCGAATGGTGCCATTTTGATCGAGGCGTGCCAAATATTGTTGTATGTGAACTCGATCAATGGCAAGTGCGACTCCCAATCATCCTTCCAATCTAAAGCACAGGCTCGTAACATATCCTCTAGCGTCTGAATCGTCCGCTCAGACTGTCCGTCTGTCTGAGGGTGGTAGGATGTACTAAGCCTCAACTCGGTTCCGAAAGCTCTATGAACGGCCTGCCAAAAATGTGATATGAACCGGCCATCATGATCCGAAACAATACTCTTAGGGGTCCCAGGTAACCTCACGATCTCTGCAATAAACACTCGTGCAAGTCTCTCTGGCCCCCAAGTGTCCTTAATACTCAGAAAATGAGCTGATTTGGTTAGTCGATCGACAACGACCCAAATCATGTTCATTCCAGTCCGAGTCTTAGGCATACCGGTAATGAAATCCATAGAAATATCCTCCCATTTCCACTCCGGGATAGGAAGTGGTCGTAAAAGCCCCGCGGGTCGCTGATGCTCGATCTTAACCTGCTGACAGGTCAAACACCTCGACACAAACTCGCTAACGTCTATCTTCAAATTACTCCACCAGTAGTTGCTCCTCACATCCTTGTACATTTTACTCGTACCAGGATGTATGGAGTAAGGTGTAGCATGAGCTTCACTCAAGATCTTCTGCCTCAGCTCAACAACACTCGGTACACAAAGTCTGCCGCGAAACCTCAAAACTCCATCATCGTGAACCACAAATCCAGGGGCTTTCCCCTTCCTCACATCCTCCCTCAGCTGGACTAAAAACGGATCATCATACTGTTTCGCCTTGATATCATCAGTCAAGGACGAAGTGATCTCCAACGCACATAACTGGACCTGGACTCTCTGAACCCAAACCTCGATATTCTGGCAAATAAAATCTCGCTGGATCCTACTCTGTGGTGTAAGTGCCTCTAACATCTGTAATGCCATCGGCTTCCGGCTCAACGCATCAGCCACCACGTTAGCCTTACCCGGATGGTAATGTATCTCGACGTCGTAATCTTTAATTAGCTCCAACCACCTACGCTGCCTCATATTCAACTCTTTCTGGCTGAAGATATACTTCAGACTCTTGTGGTCCGTAAAAATCTTACACGACAATCCATAGAGATAATGTCTCCATATCTTTAAGGCGAAAACGACCGCGGCTAACTCTAAATCGTGCGTGGGGTAATTCGCCTCATACGGTTTCAACTGGCGGGACGCATACGCAATCACCCTGTCTCTCTGCATCAAAACACATCCGAGCCCGAGGCCCAAAGCATCACTATAAACCACGAAATCTTCGTTCCCCTGAGGCAATGCTAACACGGGTGCGGTAGTTAGTCGCCTCTTCAACTCGTCAAAACTACTCTGCCTGTCTGCGGTCCACTCGAATTTCTGAGTCTTCTGGAGCAACTGAGTGAGTGGTCTAGCGATCTTAGAAAACCCCTCAACAAATCTACGGTAATAACCGGCGAGACCCAGAAAACTCCCCACCTCCTTCACATTCTTAGGCGGCTCCCAAGCCATCACCGCCTCTATCTTCTGCGGATCTACCCGAACTCCCTCTACTGAAATCACATGTCCGAGGAACATCACTTCCTCGAGCCAAAACTCACACTTAGAGAACTTCGCATACAACTGCTCAGCTCTCAAAATGTTTAATACAATCCGGAGATGTAAGGCGTGCTCCTCTCGATTCCGTGAATAGATAAGAATGTCATCGATAAAGACGGCTACGAATTTGTCCAGATACTCAATAAAAACTTTGTTCATCAACTGCATGAACACTGTTGGGGCATTAGTTAGCCCGAAAGGCATAACCACAAACTCGTAATGGCCATATCTCGTCCGAAAGGCAGCTTTCGGTATATCGCTGTCCCAAATCCTCAACTGGTAGTAGCCCGATCGCAAGTCAATCTTCGAAAAGACTGTCGCCCCCTGAAGCTGATCAGACAAGTCGTCAATCCGGGGCAAAGGGTATTTGTTTTTGATGGTCAACTTGTTTAATTCTCGATAATCGATGCATAAACGAAGCGATCCATCCTTCTTCTTAACAAAAAGTATAGACGCACCCCAAGGCGATGCGCTCGGTCGAATATACCCTTTATCTAACAACTCTCCCAACTGATTCTTCAACTCTAGCATCTCCGACGGCGCCATACGGTACGACGCTCGAGAAATGGTGGCTGCATTCGGCTCAAGATCGATAGGGAACTCCACCTCTCGCTGTGGTGGTAGCCCCGGCAAGTCGTCTGGGAAAACGTCGGGATACTCACTAACAACTGGAATTGACGACATGTCAATCCCACCATCCTCCGCCTGCAGGGCATAACACCAATAGCCGACACAACCCTGGTTCATAAGTTTCATCGCCTTCAAGGCGCTAATCACACTCCCCGATATCCACGGATTTCGACCGATGAGGGTATGCTCGGTGCCGTCCTCGGCTACTATCGAGATGGTACGAGTCCGATAGTTCATGATAGCACCGTGACGCTCTAACCAATCGTCCCCGAGGATTAGATCCTCACCCTTAAGGTTTATAACAATGAGATTCGAGGGCCAATCTCGGCTCCCGATCCTCACGGGGCAATCCCTAACTTCCCGGTCCCCAACCATGCGATCCCCGCTAGGCGTACCCACCACAAACGGTTCACACTCAAACAAGCAGTTAAAGCCAATACGATTCACACAATCCGATGCAATAAAGGAATGGGTAGCACCCGAATCAAAAAGCATGGAAACTAGATGAGTAAGGATCTGAGTGGTACCTGACGCCACTGGAACGTCTGCCTCCTCTGTGCGCCTCAGCTGATACAATCGGGGGTGAACTGAACCCGAACTAGAGGCTGCGCGGCGATCCGGCTGACCCCGACCCCTACCACGACCCGAACCCTGCGGAATATGAGTAGCTGGAATACTATGATCCTTCTGTTCGGTAGTGGTAGTCGGAACTCTAATAGCCCTGGTGGCCCTCTCACAATGAGTTGCCCGATGCCCGGTCTGCCCGCAAGTAAAGCAAGTGACTGGGGGAAAAGGGCAATCCTTCATCAAATGCTCATATTGGTTGCAGTTAAAACAAACCCTGCCACCAGAAGCAACGGACTGGACTGAACGATGACCCTGAGATCCACCGGCCTGATGAAACGGCCTCTTCCCCGGTATGGGAGCAGAATGAGACCTCGAAAACTGACCACCCTTCCCAGTCGAGAATCCACCGGTAGTCTTCTGCTTCTTAGCTTCCGAAACCGACTCTGATTCCGGGACGGCCATCTCGATCGCTAGGGCGCGATCCTGGTATTCCTTCAAAGTGGCACACATGAGAGGCGCCATACTCTGCCTAATATGCGGCTTCATGCACATATTGAAGTAACGGATTTTATCAGCCTCCGTTCTCACTTGATCTCTCACGAAACCCAACTGCTGATTGTAAGCAATGATGGCCTGAGAAATGGGCACATCCTGAGGTGTAGCGGTGAAGAATTCCACAATTCTGCGCTCCTTGACTGACGGTGGACAATATTCTGCTTCCATAGCAGCCTTGAATTCCTCCCATGTAGCTCGACGGTCTCTGGGCACAACGGCCTCCCACCATTCCGCAGCTTCCTTATCCAGGAGGTACTGGGCAATATGTACCCTCCTGTCTTCAGGACAAGCTACGGGGTTAAAGGTCCTGGACAACTGAAAAAGCCAATTCTCCCAACCGAGGGAGTCAGAAGATCCGGAGAAACGAGGAGGGTGCATCTTAGTCACCGTCTGAAGCCACTTACTAGCTTCCTCTTCAGGTGTCGGAGGCAGATTCTGGCGTCCACCCTGAGCTATCTGAGCAAGCTGGGCTACTAACTGCTGAAGTACGGCAGTAGCCCCGGCGCGGCATTATTACCCGACGGCACTGAGTGAGAGGATGAGTCCGCAGAGGACTGAGAAAGTGAGCCCTCTTCATTATCAGCACCCCGACCACGGCCTCGGCCGCGTCCCCTAGCTGGTCTACCACGACGACCTCTCAACATACTAGAGGAAGAATGAAAAGAACAAGATCAGAAAGATTCACAATTGACAAAGTTGGTATCACAATTCACAATCCCAAACAACGTAAGAAAACGAATACAGAAATATAAGAGTTCGAGGAGACTTACAGCCACGGGTCGTACGAAAAGACGGTAGCATGATGATATTAGGCTCAACGACTGACTCTAATGATGCCACTAACAGACCCAAAAATTAACCGACAGCCTAGGTATTCAAAACCTAATCTCCGATACCATAAATGTAACACCCCAATTCACAACTGGGACATTACACGCCGTAGAACCCTCGTGAGGTCTACCAGGCTAACACATGACATAAAAACCACAATGTAATCCCGAATGATGCACTCAAAAGTAAATAAGGCCGTGGTCTCGGCCAAAACATTTTTAACGGAGTACATGAACAGAGGTTAAATACCAATTCATTGCTCACGCAGGGGACTTAAACCAAGTTTCAAAATAAACAATCTAACTTCATTACTCGACAATGCAATGACAAAACATAAAAATGCAGACTCGAGCCACATCATCAAGCCAACCCATCCTTTGCATGCATGTCCCGTGCCTGCTCCTCAGCCCTCCCGGTACCTGAAATGCATAAGACGCATTTCCCCCATTTAAGGGGTTAACATTCGAATAGCTAGTGCAAGTACACAATTACACTACATTATATACATATACGGTTTTTTACACAATCATCTCAATCAGAAATCATTTGCCATAAATATTCCGGAATACTACATTGGCAATCAAATCAGTTCCAATCATCACGATATCACAAAATCACAACTGGTATCCCGTGGCCGTACCCCTTAGTATCGACCCCCAGACATCCCGTCGAACACTCCGGGTGGGATACCACTTCCGCGGCCGTACCCCTTAGTATCGACCCCCAGACATCCCGTCGGACACTCCGGGTGGAAGTTCAATCACACACGCACCCAAGTTCCCTTCCGCGGATGTGCCCCTTAGTATCGACCCCCAGACATCCCGTCGGACACTCCGGGTGGAAGGAACACAACTCACGCACCCAAAAGTCACAATTCATCATTCATTTTGAAAATCACAACATACATAACGAAATGTAATACATGTACTTGCCTTGAATAAGATGAAATGAAGGAAACAGCGAAGGGATAGGTTTTGGTCCGAACAGTCCTCCCAAATCCGCTCCTAACACAATAACGGTGTACAACAAGTCTCAATAAAGCGGAAAGGTAAGAATTAATCCTAATTCTACCCGTTGGGGCAATTCATCGGACACCAAGGGCGCATAAGGAAATGAAATCGTTCAACGGTGTAATAACGGGATTTCAACCCATCCAATAACAAGAAAACCAAGGGTCACGAGTATACTATCAAAATCTAACAACAACATCGGTTAAATCGGATTAAAATACAAGATCATCACCAAACCCTCCCCAAAATCATACTAGGGTTAAAGGAGTTCTCACCTCTTGAAGATTCAAGCACTATAATCCGAAGAACACATGTTAGATCCACAATCCGAGCCACACGATCGAAAGGAGATGAAGAAATTTACACAATCAAGTGATAGATGGAGGAAATCTCCCTCTCAAGCCACTCTCTCTCGTATGGTTGAAGAAAGGAAGGGAAATGAGTGACTCTCGCTGAATAAAAACGCAGATATAGCACTGACCGCATTGTGTGCCGCGGCTCAGCTTAGGTGTGCCGCGGCAGAAAGCCAAAATTTGCGCCCAGTGATCGGCAGACCGCTCGGTGTGCCGCGGCCCATTAGAAGTGTGCCGCGGCCCTGACTCGGCATTGTGCCGCGGCCCTTCCGGCCAGTGCCGCGGCACGCGGTACAGTAGGTTTTGGCCGGCAAGTGTCACATGGGTGTGCCGCGGCCCGGACGAGTGTGCCACGGCACTGTGCCGCGGCCGTGCCGGGCGCAGCCGCGCACACGGCATACCGCCGCCTGCTGCAGATTGGGCAATGTGTGTGCCGCGGCGCACAATCCTTGTGCCGCGGCCCACACCCCTCCTTGGGTCCCAAAGTGATGGAAAATGAACCGGGAAGAGAATAAAAGCAATAGGAATCGATATATGGGAAACAATAACACGAAATGTAAATACGGAAACCCCAAGCGACCCGAAACTCACGATACAACGTCGAATTAACAATCCGAAGCTCACAACATGCTCTACTCCACCATACGAACTCATGGAAATAGGAAAAATGATAAAATCGGACGAGTTTAACGAGAATCGAATACACATGTGATAGAATATAACTCAAGGTGAAATTACGCAAAAACATCATCGAGACTCATCCCAACGGAGAAACTCCAATAATAAAATAGATTCAGAATTCTAAAACAGTGCCAAGCGAGTTGTCCGAAACGAATATACACCAAAATAGAAATTACTAAAAATAGAAAACGCGGATATTACAAAAACAAAATATTAAATAAATAAAGTGATAAAAATGCCGAAAGTGCGTGAATATGGGGGAATTTAGGCCCGGGACCAGTTATGTCATGGCGGAACGCGATGAGTTCGACACGAATCGCCGTTCCACTTTCGGAAACATATTATAATAGGAATTCTGAGAGTCGGGTCACACGATGGGCGTGAGAAGAGCTTCACCGGCATGTCTGATGGGTCCCGCAGCTCCTCCCGGTTCGAAAGCTATGGCTGTTTGAAGTTCAGGTCGAATCTACCATAAGAGAAAAGAATGTGGTGCGACTTATGGGTGCAATCATACCAGCACTAATGCACTGGATCCCATCAGAACTCTGAAGTTAAGCGTGCTATGGCGAGAGTAGTACTAATATGGGTGACCCCCTGGGAAGTCCTCGTGTTGCACCCCATTTTTTGCCGCCCAACGCTGCTCGATTCTTTTTTTACGCTCGATTTTTCATTTTCTTAGGAATTCTCCACGGTGATCCTTCCACCTACGGTCTAAAGAAGGCTTGGATATGAAGCTTATTAAAAATGATATACTGTCACGGGAGTAATATAGTAAATGACAAATGCTCTTCGTACGAGAAAGAAATGCGATTTTACTAATTAGAAATTATCAAATTCTGCCTCTCAATACATTCGAGAATGTATTTATAAGCCTAAGAAACACATCTAAATCGATAATGAGACAAGATATCAAAAGAAAAACGAAATATTAAATAAATAAAGTGATATATACGCCGAAAGTGCGTGAAAATGGGGGAATTTAGGCCCGAAACGAGTTATGTCATGGCGGAACGCGAAGAGTTCGATACGAATCGCCGTCCCGCTTCCGGAAACATATTATAATAGGAATTCTGAGCGTCGGGTCACACGATGGGCGTGAGAAGAGCTTCACCGGCATGTGTGGTGGGTCCCGTAGCTCCTCCCGGTTCAAAAGTTATGGCTGTTTGAAGTTCAGGTCGAATCTACCATAAGAGAAAAGAATGTGGTGCGACTTATGGGTGCGATCATACCCGCACTAATGCACCGGATCCCATCAGTACTCCGAAGGTAAGCTTGCTTGGGCGAGAGTAGTTCTAGGATGGGAGGCCCCTTGGGAAGTCCTCGTGTTGCACCCCCTTTTTTGCCGTCCAACGCTGCTCGATTCTTTTTTTACGCTGGATTTTTCATTTTCATAGGAATTATCCATGGTGATCCTTCCACCTACGGTCTAAAGAAGGGTTGGATACGAAGCTTATTGAAAATGATATACTGTCACGGGAGTAATAAAGTAAATGACAAACGCTCTTCGTACGGGGAAGAAATGCGATTTACTAATTAAAAATTATCAAATTCTGCCTCTCAATACATTTGAGAATGTATTTATAAGCCTAAGAAACACATTAAAATCGAAAATGACACAAGATATCAAAAGAAAAACGAAATATTAAATAAATAAAGTGATATAAGGGCCGAAAGTGCGTGAAAATGGGGGAATTTAGGCCCGGGACCAGTTATGTCATGGCAGAACGCGACGAGTTCGACACGAATCGCCGTCCCGCTTCCGGAAACATTTTATAATAGGAATTATGAGCATCGGGTGACATGATGGACGCGAGAAGAGCTTCGTCAGCATGTGCGGTGGGTCCCGTAGCTCCTCCCGGTTTGAAATTTATGGTTGTTTGAAGTTCGGGTCGAATCTACCATTAGAGAATATAATGTGGTTCGACTTATTGGTGCGATCATACCAGCACTAATGCACCGGATCCCATCAGAACTCTTAAGTTAAGCATGCTTGGGCGAGAGTAGTACTAGGATGGGTGACCCCCTGGGAAGTCCTCGTGTTGCACCCCTTTTTTTGCCGTCCAACGCTGCTCGATTCTTTTTTTACGCTCGATTTTTTGTTTTCTTAGGAATTCTCCACGGTGATCCTTCCACCTTCGTGTAGGTCACAAGTCGTCCAGGAACAAGTCTAGAGGGGGGGGGGGGTGAATAGACTTGTTGAAACTCTTGAACTCTTTTTCTCGAAGAGTGAGTTTCTTCAGCTGATGGTCAAACAAATGACATGGAGTCGTTTGTTCTTGGATATGTGCGGAAGTCAGCTGATGACGAATATAAATTAACTTAATGAAACACTTAACAATGTATGCAGCAGTTAAAGTATGATGCAAGAAACAAGAAATAACACAGTGATTATAGTGGTCTCAGAGGTGGGGTAATCCTCTACTAATCCACTTTTCTCCAAACCAGTTGGAGATGAATTCACTATAATTTTCAACCAGTGATAAATATTACAGTGATTCAACCACAATACAACAGCTTCCAACCAGTGGAAATCCGTGCCGTTGTACACACACTTGACTGCCTTGCACCTCTTGATCCTCGATCCTCGGATGCCTTCTGACCTCTTACTTCAACCAGTGAAGTACCCCGTACTCAAGATTATAGACAAGAGTGTTTGTCTTCTCCAACTTAAGAGCTTCCTTAAATATGAACTTTTTGGATCTGCTCTTTTCACGATGCTATTTGATTGCTTGAGATTGCTTTGTTTGCTTTGATCGCTAGAATGTATGTTCGCACCGGTCGTTGCTCAGTTTCAAATCTCCGGATATATATAGATCACGATCTGTGAGCTTCTTCCTTGTAGCCGTTGCAAATCTTTGAACAAATCCGTCCGTTGGAGGGAGACTTCATTGTTTAATCTTTTCTGAACGTTGCAAGGCTCGATTCCCATTATTTTATTTTATCTTCCGACCGTTGTGAGGACTTCTGCATGTGAGCGCCGAATCTTTTGAATATAAAAGGATAAAAGTCTTCACGGTGGGTCAGGATGATTTAATTAAATCATATCTCTAGCGGGAATCACTCCAATTTGTCTCTTCACGTTGCATGTGAGCTTTCCGTAATATTTGACTTTTCAAAGCATGCTGATGTGGACTTGGAGTACTAGGCTGTAGTTGAGTAGGCTGATGTGCAGCTTACATCTTCTGCAGGTAGGTCCTCTCATTTCATGCTTGTGACTTGTCATGCAGTCGAGTGACTTTCCCGAGGTACCTAGTGATCTGGTCAAACTTCTACGATAAAATTTAGTTGACTGAGCTACTCGATCGAGTCACTGTACTTCTCTGATGGACTAGGCTGTACTTAGCCGATTTTCAGCCTAACTAACTTTGGCCTACAGAAGACACTCATTTGGTTCTTCTTTACATTTTGCCAAGTTATACTCAACATATTTTGGCCTATGGAAGATACTCATTTGGTTCTTCCTTACATTTTGCCAAGTAATAAACATTTGATTTTAAATTAATGACATCATCAAAATCTAACAAGTATTCCTAACAAATTCCCCCTATTTTGATGATGGCAAAACTAAGTGGGAAATCAAATGACCAAGTCTGCACTTAAGTGCGAGACAAAAACTGAAATCAGTCTAATATTGAGACAACTGGAAATTGTCATTCAACAGACTGTTATAAAACTTTCTGACTTATCATTGAAATTTTACAAGAATGTTTTAAGTACAGAAAATAAAATTACAAGTAAGAGAAATAACTAAGGTCATCTGCCTCTTCCTCTGCCTCTTCGAGTAGGCTGCTTGGCAGGCTTGAATGGTTTGGCTCCGATAGGTCTTACCTTGACTGGAGCAAGGCCATATTTCCTTTTTACCACAAGTGCTGCGAAATCCTGCTCTTGCTGAGATCTGAATCTGTTCTCGAGGCACACTAGCTTGATTTCCTTTTGAAGTTGTAGCTCATCAAGTTCACCATCCATACGGATTGGTGCTTCTTCAGCTCTGAATGGAGGGATCATAGGAAAAGCTTTTTGCTCTTTAGCGTGCTTCTTGAGAACAGCCCAAAGCTTCGGATAGATTTCTTCCATGAAGTTTATGAAATTTCCTGTGGGGAGAGTTTGTCATCTTGAATGAGTTCCCAGACATAATAGTCTCTGATAAACCTCTTCCTAGCAGCTCCCCACATCTCAAGAGCTTCAAATGGAACGAAATCCTCAACATACCATAGCTCCAACCCTTCCCATTCTAGAGTAGGTTCGAAGCCGCCTCTGGTCCTTCTTCTTTTTCCTACAGGCTGGTCAGCCTGGTCATCTCGATCTACAGCTTCCTTTCTCTTTAGACTGGAGGGTCCTTCAATCTGAGGGACATCCTGCTTCTTCTTGCTTTTGATTTCTCTCTCTTCCCCCTGAATCCTCTCTTCCCCCTTTTTGCCAGCATCAATAAGGGTTCTCAACTGCTGTTCCATGCGGCTCATCCAATCAGACATGCCAAAAGGCATTCTGTTGTTTGTAGGAGGAGGAGGCTGAGGGATCTCTCTCTGAAGTAGGGTGTCAATCTTGGCATTTATGGTCTGAAGGTCAGGAGTGACCTGAGTTGATAGCAGCTCCCCAATAGTATCTCTGACAATTTGCTTGATCAGCTCAGTCATGGTAGGAGATAACTGAGTTGATGGGGAGTGCTCTCCTGAACCTTCTGCAAGAGAACCACTAGACTGCAGGCTCCTGGCTGTAGCTGGTAGATCAGATTGGGTTTTCTCCGGGGTCCCTGACCTGGAGTCTTCTGCCAGCTCTGCGTCTAGGCTGGTGTACCGTGCAGGTACAACAATCCTGTCTGCAGCTTCATGAGTAGCCTCTGGCTCTGGCTCTGGCTCTTTGGCTCCTTCTCTCTCTCCTTCTTTCCCTTCTTCTTCTCCAGATTTTTCTTTCTCTTTTTCCTCATCTTTTTCTTTTTCTTTTTCTGCTCCTCCTTCACCTCCATCATCATTATCATCATCATCATCATCATCATCATTTTTATCATTATCTTTCTCCTTCTCTTCACCTTCATCATCCTCATCATCTTTCTCTTCTTCATCTTTTTCTTGCTCTACTTCTTCTCCTTCTTCTTCATCTCCTTCATCCATCACTTCTTCTGTTTTCTCAATCTCCTCTGTTTGTTTTTCAACTGGTATATTTTCTTCAGATTCTTTCTCTTCTTCTTCTTCTTCAGCCTCCAAATTGATAATTTCATTCTCACCATCAACTTCTTCAATCCTAATCTCCTTTTCTACTTCCTCTTCCTCCCCTTCTCCAAAAGTGCCATAAAAAATACTGAGCATTATAGAGTGGATAAAGTGGTCCATGTTTGTCTCAAAATGTGACATGAACCAGTTATCCTGGAGGAGTAAAGCTAAATCTGACTCTTTGCAAAAATTAGTCAGAACATCCTCAGTGGCTTGGGGATATTCCCAACCACTAGTTTCAACAAAAATTTGAAGGTTTGTAAAAGACATGGTTTTGAGAGTTTTCCACTCTTTAAAAATATTCACAAAAGAGTGTTTTTCTGCTTGTGGTTTGACAAGCTGAAGTTGCTCAATAGAGAGATTAAAAGTATTATTTTCTAAAAGGTTGAAAGTGTAATCTGCTTCAGGAATAGAGATAACAAGACCTGCTTCCTCTTCTTCGGATATGTACACTGGAGGTGTAATAACAGGTACAATCCGAGTTTCGGTGTGCAGTGCGGCGGTCGGATGAACGGTGAGGCCCGATGGGTGGCGTGATGCTCGATCGCTCTCCTTCGCCGAATCAGCCTTCCTAGGCCTCTTAGGAGAGGGTTCAGGTGATGACTGCAGGTGAGAGGGTCCTTCTGGGGCTGGTCCCCGTCTCTTGAATCGGATGGCAATTGGAGTATCGTCAGACTCGTTCCCGGACTCGACTGCAGTTCCGATCTCAGCTGCAGGTTGGTCCGATTCCTCTGATAAATCGTATCTTGGGCAATACGGAGAGTCTGGCAAATCCTTCAACAACTGGGCTGCTCTCCCAGTGACTCCAACTTTTTTCTTGTCATGGTCCATGTGACCTAGCCTCTTGTTCGGGTGGAAAGGGTCAATGTTTCCTTTAGCCACTCCGGTTTTCTCCAACAACCAACTAAGATGCGTTCCGAACGCCAACTTAGTTTTGAACTTCTTCTCATCCTCGAGCCATTCGACTTTGTTCACCTCGCGAACAAGTTGTCTGAAAATATAGTCCGCCCAATCAACTTCTTCTTCTTGAATTAACGCACCCAACACCATGAATTTGGATGATGACAGTTGGTCATAGCTGCCTCCCATCCCCATCACTATCTTGTTGGTGATGTCTAAAGCAACTCGATAAATCCTTTTCAACTCATTCCTCTTTGCTGTAAACTTCAATTTCTCTCGGATATTCTCGGCTTTGATCGTTTTCCATGTTTCGGCGGGTGATTGTTTAAGAGCTTCGACCGCCAAACCGCGATTTTTCATCCCGAATACAGAACGAATCTTTTCTCGATCTATGGTGATAGGGGTTCCGCCGACTGAGCTGTTAATCCCGTGCTGAATCAGAGAGGCATTACGATAAAATCCAACGACATCTTCCTTGAACAAATGTTGCGGGTTGATGTCGAGAAACGGGTAGATTCCGTTCAGCTTCATCGCTCGGATCAGATTGAGCATATCAAAGTCCTCTAGATTTGCTTCTAATAAACCTTCGAAGTCGACGACCATGGAGAAGATGACTTGGTCCTTCACCGCCTTCAAGTTTACGCCTTCAAAAGATGCCATTTCTGCAAAAAGGATTTTAGAATTTTTTAGTGTGTACTTTTGCTCTGTAAGTTCTAGGGTTTCTGTAAGCGTAAAGAGTAAAGTGAAAGGTTTTCTTCCTTATAAAGAAGATGAAAAGACGTTTGTATTAGTTTATTATAAATTTGAACGGTGGTACGCCTTTTGATATTCTTTTGAATTTCAAATTTGAATCGGTGGCCCTATTTAAAATTTGACGGTTGATTCTGATTGGCCACCGTAGAGGTTAATTAAATAGGCGTTTGACGCGTGTATTAAAATTGCCACTTGGCTAATAAAGATGTATATTTTAAATGCCATTTTAGCCAGAATAATATTTATAAATGTGACAGATAATAATTAAAAATTTAGAGATCAGTTTAGAGAACTTAGTGGGTCCGATTTTGTTATCGTTGACCACTCGCAACAGTGAGTTTGACTTCTACTTTGGTATTCTCATGACTAAGTTGCTTCGTCGGCCTTCGTCTTCTACTTTGCATCGGCTTAGGTGATTCCCGAGTGTCCGTCCTTCCTTCAACTTGCTTGAGAACTAGATTCCCAATCTAGTAATCCAAGGTCTCTGCTAAGCTCTAGGAATCTTTCTTCCGGTAGGGGTTTGGTGAAGATGTCGGCTATTTGGTAGTCTGTCCGACTCTTTCAACTCTAACCCTTTTGTTAAGCACATGGTCTCGAATGAAATGGTGCTTAACGTCAATGTGCTTCGTCCTTGAGTGCAAAACCGGATTGTTGGTTATTGCAATAGCACTATTGTTGTCACACCATATTGGGACTTCATTGGCAATAATATTATAATCCCTTAACTGTTGTCTGATCCATAGAATGCATGGCACAACTACTGTGACTAGGTATTCGACTCAGTAGTGGATATGGAGTTAGAAACACGCTTCTTGCTAAACCAGATATCGATCTGGTTCTAGGAATTGACACGTTCCCTCTTGCTCTTCCTATTGATTTTGCATCCTGCGAAATCCGCATCTGAGTACCCTGATAGCTCGAAGTTGTCATCCTTTGGGTACCACAGTCCAACATTAATTGTAGACTTTAGGTACTTAATTATTCTCTTGGTTGCATCTAGGTGTGATTGCTTCGGCTTGGACTGGAATCTTGCACACACTCCAACTGCATATGATATGTCTGGCCTGCTTGCAGTGAGGTACAGAAGAGATCCGATGAGTCCTCTGTAGTGGGTTGAGTCCACTGATATGCCTGCCTCGTCTGCATCCAGGTGAGTACTTGTGCTCATTGGAATTCTTGCGGGCTTGGCTGATTCCATTCCATATCTCTTGATAAGATCCCTGGTATACTTTGCTTGGTTGATGAAAATTCCTTTTTCCATCTGCTTAACTTGTAATCCGAGAAAGAAGTTAAGCTTTCCCATCATACTCATCTCAAATTCTCCTTGCATGAGGTTGGAGAATTTCTCGCATAGTTCGGGATTGGTTGACCCGAATATGATGTCATCCACATAAATCTGAACTATTAATATGTGGCCTTCGTGTTCCACTCTGAATAGGGTCTTGTCCACTTTTCCCTTGCAAAATCCATTTTTCTCAAGAAACACAGACAGTGTTTCATACCATGCTCTCGGTGCTTGCTTGAGTCCATACAGAGCTTTCAACAGCTTATAGACTTTGTCTCCTTTGACAAAACCTGGGGTTGCTCTACATAGACTTCTTCTTCTAGGATTCCATTCAGAAACGCACTTTTTACATCCATCTGGTAGACTTCAAAGTCCTTGAATGCAGCATATGCGAGGAATAGTCTGATGGCTTCTAATCTTGCAACAGGTGCATAAGTTTCATCAAAATCTATTCCCTCACACTGTGCATAACCTTTTGCTACGAGTCTGGCTTTATTCCTAACAATAGTTCCGTCTTCATCACTCTTGTTTTTATACACCCATTTGGTGCCAATAACTTTCTTGTGATCAGGTCTGTCTGTTAGTTCCCAAACTTTGTTTCTTTCCATCTGCTTCAATTCCTCTTGCATGGCATTAATCCATGAATAATCTTCCAAGGCTTGTTCTGTCGTCTTGGGTTCAATTTGTGACATGAAACATGAGAACATCGCCATTCCTGCTGGTAGAGTTGACTGTCTTGTCTTGACTCCATCAGTCAACTTTCCGATGATTTGCTGAATTGGATGATCCTTGAGCCATTTGGGGATCTCGTCCTCTTAAGGTTTGTTCCCCTGTTGGAATGCTCTGGTGGTTATCTGCATCACTGGGTTCGTCTGCAATGGATCGGCTACCGCCTTGTCATCTGCAGCTTGGTTACAGGCGTAGATGAGTCTTTGTCGGCTCATTTGGATCTTCTTCCGCATCAACTGGATCAGATAGGTTTGGTGATCCTGTCTGATCTGCAGTTGGGTCTTCATCAGCTGCAGTTGGGTCATCAGGCTGATCTGCAGATGAGTCCACCATTCCAGTGTCATGTATAATGACTTCTTCAAGGGTTGCTGACTTGAGCTTGCTCTCAATTTGCTCAAGTTGTTTCCTGTACTCAACGGCAGATTCATCAAAAACAACATGGGGTGTTTCCTCCACAACTAAGGTTCTTTTGTTAAAAACTCTATATGCCTTGCTTCTTTGGGAATATCCCATAAATAGACCATCGTCAGTTTTAGCATCAAAGGCATTTAGCTGTGTTTTACCGTTGTTGTGGATGAAACACTTACAACCAAAAACATGAAAGTAAGCAACTGTAGGAGTTCTATTATTCCAAACCTCATAGGGAGTTTTGCCATGTCTCCCTACTATCATACTCTGCTGCGGGTGTGGCGGTGTGTTAAGCCTTGACCCGAGAACCTTTTGGGAAGGTCCGCTTCTGCAATCATGGACCTTGCTGCTTCCTTCAGAGTTCTGTTCCTTCTTTCAGCAACACCATTCTGCTGGGGCGTCCTGGCTGCAGAGAGCTCATGCTGGATCCCATTCTGATCACTGAAATCAGTTATCGCCTTGTTGAGAAACTCTCCTCCTCTATCTGATCTGATCTTGATTATGGAGAGGGATTTCTCATTCTGGATCCGTCTCAGCAGCTCAGGTAGCTTGGTCAGGGTTTCACTTTTCTTGAATAGAAAAATGATCCAAGTGTACCTTGAATAATCATCTACTATTACAAGAGCATGCTTTCTGCCGCTCAAAGTCCTTGGTTTGATAGGACCAAATAGATCCATATGTAGTAGATCTAAGATCCTTGTTGTGAGCGTTGTAGGCTGAACTGGTTTGAACGATGCCTTGGTCTGCTTTCCCTTCTGACATGCATCACAGAGTGCTTCCTTTTTGAATGCTTCATTTGGAAGTCCTCTGACCAGCTTGTGAGAGCTAATCTTGTTGATGGCTTTGAAGTTCAGGTGACATAGTCTTTTGTGCCACAGCCATCCATTCTCAGCTACAGTCTTGGATAGAAAACAGGAGTTAGGTGTTCCTGTGTTCCAATCAATCATGTATACATCTCTTCTTCGGAAACCTTGTAGCTTTATTTCTCCAGATAAGATGTCTATCACCATACACTTCAATATGGTGAAGACTACTAGATTCTTCTCGTCACAGAACTGGCTGATGCTTAGGAGGTTGTATTTGAGCCATTTGACATAATGAACTTTGGATATTACAATGTTTCCTCGGTGCAGCTCTCCAAAGCCTTTTGTCTATCCTCTAGAGCTATCTCCAAAGGTTACATCGGGACCTCTTTCTTTGATATATTTGGTCAGCATCTTCTTGTTCCCGGTCATATGCCTCGAGCATCCAGAGTCTACAAACCATTCTTCACCTCCAAAATTTGAGCTTGAGGAGATGTGGTTGTAGTCCTTCCACCTTTTCTGCAATTAAACAAGCAGAGATTTAGGTACCCAAATTTGTGTGGGTCCTTTGGGGTTAGTTGGTTTCCTGGAGAATTGATTTCTCCTTGGATTATAGGAATTGTTATTATTATTATAACCCTTATAAGGTGCACGTGGTCGAGGTCTAAATCTCTGGTTGGATTGTATACGGATATTCCTCAAAATGGTGTGGGCCATTTCTAAATCTAGTGAGACCATTTATTAAACCTTTGTGGTCTCCACACTTGTTCATTTTGGTAATTTGGATAACCTTGAGGTTTCCATCCGCCCCTCCCATTATGAAATCTATTTTTGGGGAGTTGTTGGTAATAGTGGGCATGTTATGCTGGTCTTGCTTTTGCACGGGCCACTTGCCTAGTCGCTGTCTAGGTGGTATGCAGTGTAACGACTTGACTGAGACGTTTGACTTGTTGTTGCTGTTTTGAATATCGGTTTATACAGGCTCGTGATCGAGACTATTGTTTCTCCTTGATAAACTTGGTTTGAACTAGAGGGAGTGTGAGAATCATATCCAAGGCCCGATTTGGTATATAATGACCTTTTATAAGTACACAATTCGCCCAGAGTTGAAGACGCTTTCAGGGAGGTTATTTCCTGCGCTGAGTTTTATTTATACGTGCTGCTTAGTAAACTTAGCTTTGGCATGAGCAAGTGCAGCTGATTTTTCTTTAAGTAAGATATTTAGCCGGTCTATCTCAGCTGTATTGACACTTGCCTGGTTTTTAAAGTCAGCTGTAGTTGTCTCAACCTTATTTAAATCTAGGCTGAGTTTTTCGAAATCATTTTTCACCGTTTTATTCTCATTTTGCGGTGAGTCTTCTCTGATGTCTGACTTGGTGTGCAGATTTAAGTGTTTCAAAATCTTTGAATAACTGATTTACCGATTCATGTAAATCCATATCTTGCGACATGGCTGAGCTATTATTTGAACCAGTAGGTTTAGAGGTTACCTCTTCATCAGCCAAGTTTGCCATCAGGCAATCATACTCCTCGTCTTCATCGGAAAAGAAACCGCCGCTTGATTCGACATGCTCCTGGTCTTCTCCGATGAGATCTTTTCTTCTGTCTTCCTTTCTGCCCACCTCCTTCTTGGTTTCGTCCTTCTTGAGCTCGGGACAATCCATTTGGATGTGTCCTATTTTGTGACAGTTGTAGCATTCAACTTTCCAGCTCCCAAATTTTCCGGTTCCTTCTTGGATTCTCCTTGTAGTTTTTCTTATAGTTGGAGTAGTTCTTTCAAATTGCTGAACCTTTGCATTATGAAAGCCATTTCTTCCTCAAAATCTAGTGGATTTGGAGGTTTCACATCGATAGGCTCTTAGCAGGGGACTCAGTGCAAATGCGATTCCCTTCTCTGCAGGCTCGATTGAGGATGAGCTTGGAAGCTCGAACTCATAAGCCTTTAGATCGGAGAACAGCTCCTGAATTTTTATCTTATTCAGGTCTTTGGACTCTCTCATTGCTACTGCCTTCATGCTCCATTCGGGATTTAGAGATCCGAGGACCTTTAGTGCCATTTCCTGTTGCCATAGGTTTTGCCCAGGGAGTTGATTTCATTGATAATTTCAGTGAACCTTGTGTCCACTTGGTCTATAGATTCTCCATTCTTCATTTTAAAGTTGTCAAACTTTTGGATAGCTATTGACAACTTGTTTTCCTTGATCAGCTCCGTTCCTTCACACATTAGAGCTAATGTGTCCCAAATCTCTTTGGCATTCTTACAATTTTGATCTTGACCATTGTGGATTTGTCAAGAGTTTGGTATAACACATCTCTCGGCCTGTTGTCAAGATTGGCCGCTTTCTCTCTTCGGGGGTCGGCTCCGTTCTCTTCTTAGAAATCTTTTCGGGCCTCCCAGTGCGATCTCCTACATTTGTGTTGTCCTTCTCGAAAATGAATGGACCGTCTTCAATGATGCACCACATGTCGTCATGGATTGAAGATAAGTGTGCCTGCATTCTTATCTTCCAGAGATCATACTCGTCAACTGAAAAGACAGGTAGTCTAGAGTGCATGTGTTCCATTATAAAGTGAGAGATAAGATATATATCTAGTATAGATCTGGTTCGTGAGAAAAAATGAACCAACCTCTCCGATACCACTTGTAGGTCACAAGTCGTCCAGGAACAAGTCTAGAGGGGGGGTGAATAGACTTGTTGAAACTCTTGAACTCCTTTTCTCGAAGAGTGAGTTTCTTCAGCTGATGGTCAAACAAATGACTTGGAGTCGTTTGTTCTTGGATATGTGCGGAAGTCAGCTGATGACGAATATAAATTAACTTAATGAAACACTTAACAATGTATGCAGTGATTAAAGTATGATGCGATAAAACAAGAAATAACACAGTGATTATAGTGGTCTCGAGAGGTGGGGTAATCCTCTACTAATCCACTTTTCTCCAAACCGATTGGAGATGAATTCACTATAATTTTCAACCGGTGATAAATATTACGGTGATTCAACCACAATACAACGACTTCCAACCGGTGGAAATCCGTGCCGTTGTACACACACTTGATGCCTTGCACCTCTTGATCCTCGATCCTCGGATGCCTTCTGACCTCTTACTTCAATCAGTGAAGTACCCCGTACTCAAGATTATAGACAAGAGTGTTTGTCTTCTCCAACTTAAGAGCTTCCTTAAATATGAACTTTTTGGATCTGCTCTTTTCACGATGTTATTTGATTGCTTGAGATTGCTTTGTTTGCTTTGATCGCTAGAATGTATGTTCGCACCGGTCGTTGCTCAGTTTCAAATCTCCGGATATATATAGATCACGATCTCTGAGCTTCTTCCTTGTAGCCGTTGCAAATCTTTGAACAAATCCGTCCGTTGGAGGGAGACTTCATTGTTTAATCTTTTCTGAACGTTGCAAGGCTGGATTCCCATTATTTTATTTTATCTTCCGACCGTTGTGAGGACTTCTGCATGTGAGCGCCGAATCTTTTGAATATAAAAGGATAAAAGTCTTCACGGTGGGTCAGGATGATTTAATTAAATCATATCTCTAGCGGGAATCACTCCAATTTGTCTCTTCACGTTGCATGTGAGCTTTCCGTAATATTTGACTTTTCAAAGCATGCTGACGTGGACTTGGAGTACTAGGCTGTAGTTGAGTAGGCTGATGTGCAGCTTACATCTTCTGCAGGTAGGTCCTCTCATTCCTTGTTTGTGACTTGTCCAGTCGAGTGACTTCCCGAGGTACCTAGGTCATGATCTGGTCAAACTTCTCTGATAAAATTTAGTTGACCAGAGCTACTCTGACTGGAGTCGGCTGTACTTCTCTGATGGACTAGGCTGTACTTAGCCGATTTTCAGCCTAACTAACTTTGGCCTACAGAAGACACTCATTTGGTTCTTCTTTACATTTTGCCAAGTTATACTCAACATATTTTGGCCTATGGAAGATACTCATTTGGTTCTTCCTTACATTTTGCCAAGTAATAAACATTTGATTTTAAATTAATGACATCATCAAAATCTAACAAGTATTCCTAACACTTCGGTCTAGAGAAGCCTTGGATATGAAGCTTATTGAAAATGATATATAGTCACGGGAGTAATAATGTGAATGACAAATGCTATTCGTACGGGGAAGAAATGCGATTTTACTAATTAGAAATTATCAAATTCCGCCTCCCAATAAATTCAAGAATGTATTTATAAGCCTAAGAAACACATCTAAATCGAAAATGACACAAGATATCAAAAGAAAAACAAAATATTAAATAAATAAAGTGATAAAAAGGCCGAAAGTGCATGAAAATGGGGGAATTTAGGCGCGGGACCAGTTATGTCATGGCGGAACGCGATGAGTTCGACACGAATCGCCATTCCACTTCCGGAAACATATTATAATAGGAATTCTGAGAGTCGGGTCACACGATGGGCGTGAGAAGAGCTTTACCGGCATGTCTGACGGGTCCCGCAGCTCCTCCCGGTTCGAAAGTTATGGCTGTTTGAAGTTCAGGTCGAATCTACCATACGCTCGATTTTTCATTTTCTTAGGAATTCTCCACGGTGATCCTTCCACCTACGGTCTAATGAAGGCTTGGATATGAAGCTTATTAAAAATGATATACTGTCACGGGAGTAATATAGTAAATGACAAATGCTCTTCGTACGGGAAAGAAATGCGATTTTACTAATTAGAAATTATCAAATTCTGCCTCTCATTACATTCGAGAATGTATTTATATGCCTAAGAAACACATCTAAATCGATAATGAGACAAGATATCAAAAGAAAAACGAAATATTAAATAAATAAAGTGATATAAAGGTCGAAAGTGATAACGGGGGAATTTAGGCCCGAAACCAGTTATGTCATGGCGGAACGCGATGAGTTCGACACGAATCGCCGTCCCGCTTCCGAAAACATATTATAATAGGAATTCTGAGCGTCGGGTCACACGATGGGCGCGAGAAGAGCTTCACCGGCATGTGTGGTGGGTCCCGTAGCTCCTCCCGGTTCGAAAGTTATGGCTGTTTGAAGTTCGGGTCGAATCTACCATAAGAGAATAGAATGTGGTTTGACTTATGGGTGCGATCATACCAGCACTAATGTACCGGATCCATTAGTACTCCGAAGGTAAGCGTGCTTGGGCGAGAGTAGTTCTAGGATGGGAGCCCCCCTGGGAAGTCCTCGTGTTGCACCCCCTTTTTTGCCGTCCAGCGCTGCTCGATTCTTTTTTTACGCTCGATTTTTCATTTTCATAGGAATTCTCCACGGTGATCCTTCCACCTACGGTCTAAAGAAGGCTTGCATACGAAGCTTATTGAAAATGATATACTGTCACGGTAGTAATAAAGTAAATGACAAACGCTCTTCGTACGGGGAAGAAATGCGATTTTACTAATTAAAAATTATCAAATTCTACCTCTCAATACATTTGAGAATGTATTTATAAGCCTAAGAAACACATCAAAATAGAAAATGACACAAGATATCAAAAGAAAAACGAAATATTAAATAAATAAAGTGATGTAAGGGCCGAAAGTGCGTGAAAATGGGGGAATTTAGGCCCGGGACCAGTTATGTCATGGCGGAACGCGATGAGTTCGATACGAATCGCCGTCCCGCTTCCGGAAACATCTTATAATAGGAATTATGAGCGTCGGGTGACACGATGGAAGCGAGAAGAGCTTCGCTGGCATGTGTGGTGGGTCCCGTAGCTCCTTCCGGTTCGAAATTTATGGTTGTTTGAAGTTCGGGTCGAATCGACCATTAGAGAATATAATGTGGTTCGACTTATTGGTGCGATCATACCAGCACTAATGCACCGGATCCCATCAGAACTCTTAAGTTAAGCGTGCTTGGGCGAGAGTAGTACTAGGATGGGTGACCCCCTGGGAAGTCCTCGTGTTGCACCCCTTTTTTTGCCGTCCAACGCTGCTCGATTCTTTTTTTACGCTCGATTTTTTAATTTCATTGGAATTCTCCACGGTGATCCTTCCACCTACGGTCTAAAGAAGCATTGGATATGAAGCTTATTGAAAATGATATACAGTCATGGGAGTAATAAAGTAAATGACAAATGCTCTTCGTACGGGGAAGAAATGCGATTTTACTAATTAGAAATTATCAAATTCTGCCTCCCAATAAATTCGAGAAGGTATTTATAAGTCTAAGAAACACATCTAAATCGAAAATGACAATAGATATCAAAATAAAAACAAAATATTAAATAAATAAAGTGATAAAAAGGCCGAAAGTGCGTGAAAATGGGGGAATTTAGGCCCGGGACCAGTTAAGTCATGGCGGAACGCGATGTGTTCGACACGAATCGCCGTTCCACTTCCGGAAACATATTATAATAGGAATTCTGAGAGTCGGGTCACACGATGGGCGCGAGAAGAGCTTCACCGGCATGTGTGGCGGGTCCCGCAGCTCCTCCCAGTTCGAAAGTTATGGCTGTTTGAAGTCCGGGTCGAATCTACCATAAGAGAAAAGAATGTGGTTCGATTTATGGGTGCGATCATACCAGCACTAATGCACTGGATCCCATCAGAACTTTGAAGTTAAGCGTGCTATGGCGAGAGTAGTACTAATATGGGTGACCCCCTCGGAAGTCCTCGTGTTGCACCCCATTTTTTGCCGCCCAACGCTGCTCGATTCTTTTTTTACGCTGGATTTTTCATTTTCTTAGGAATTCTCCACGGTAATCCTTCCACCTACGGTCTAAAGAAGGCTTGGATATGAAGCTTATTAAAAATGATATACTGTCACGGGAGTAATATAGTAAATGACAAATGCTCTTCGTACGGGAAAGAAATGCAATTTTACTAATTAGAAATTATCAAATTATGCCTCTCAATACATTCGAGAATGTATTTATAAGCCTAAGAAACACATCTAAATCGATAATGAGACAAGATATCAAAAGAAAAATGAAATATTAAATAAATAAAGTGATATAAAGCCCGAAAGTGCGTGAAAACGGGGGAATTTAGGCCCGAAAACAGTTATGTCATGGCGGAACGCGATGAGTTCGACACGAATCGCCGTCCCGCTTCCGGAAACATATTATAATAGGAATTCTGAGCATCGGGTCACACGATGGGCACGAGAAGAGCTTCATCGGCATGTGTGGTGGGTCCCGTAGCTCCTCCCGGTTTGAAAGTTATGGCTGTTTGAAGTTCGGGTCGAATCTACCATAAGAGAATAGAATGTGGTTTGACTTATGGGTGCGATCATACCAGCACTAATGCACCGGATCCCATCAGTACTACGAAGGTAAGCGTGCTTGGGCGAGAGTAGTTCTAGGATGGGAGGCCCCCTGGGAAGTCCTCGTGTTGCACCCCCTTTTCTGCCGTCCAATGCTGCTCGATTCTTTTTTTACGCTCGATTTTTCATTTTCATAGGAATTCTCCACGGTGATCCTTCCACCTACGGTCTAAAGAAGGCTTGGATACGAAGCTTATTGAAAATGATATACTGTCACGTGAGTAATAAAGTAAATGACAAACGCTCTTCGTACGGGGAAGAAATGCGATTTTACTAATTAAAAATTATCAAATTCTGCCTCTCAATACATTTGAGAATGTATTTATAAGCCTAAGAAACACATCAAAATCGAAAATGACACAAGTGTAACACCCCCAATCCGCTCAGGGATATTACACGCCGTAGAACCTTTCCTCAAGGATCTACCAGGCTGGTAACAATATAGAACGTCTCAACAATGCCCTTAAGGCTAAAATGACTCAGTAGACCGATTTGGTCTTTCAGTAAATACATACAACTCAAACTCAGTACATGCCCACGCAAGGGTCGAATACAACACACTCCCTTACAACGGGAAAGAATACTGCAGCGGAAAAATAAACTATAACTAAACCAAAGACATCATACGGATCCTCGTGTGATTAGTATCGTTCATCTTTCATCATCCTTCGTACCGACCCTGTGTTATGCTCCCAAACCTGAATGCAAAAATAGACATCCACCCCCCGAATACTCGGGGGTTAGCAAAACTCCACTATTTTGCTAGTGCAAGAACAAAGTGCAAATACGAGCCATACAATTCATATTCCATGAATAACAATAACCAGGAATCCTCAAAGATCCAAACGTAATGAAAAGTACTTCCCGAGGCAAGAGTTTGGGTAAAACATTCCAAAACCGAAAGATCACAAATAAAAGGGAAACAATTTGTAAAACAGTTTAAAATGCCATCAAGAGTTTTAATAGAAAACAATCTAGGATTACCGAATCCTTATCATTCCAAAATCAACAGGGGTCACAGCCCAAAGGTTTTGTTTTCGCAAATAGAAAACCAACAACAATTCACAGAGCCAGAGCCCAACATCACGTGTCCTCGACGGACATAAAAATCAACAAAACATAATCGCGCACGCGCATCGCCTAGGACCGGGACGAAGCCACAAATCCCACTCGAGGCCTCGAAGGACCCTCCCGAGCTGGCTAGCGAAACAAATCACACACATGCATAGCCTAGGACCGGGACGAAGCCACAAATCCCACTCGAGGCCTCTAAGGACCCTCCCGAGCTGGCTAGCTAAACAATTCACACACCATATCTCACGGTTGGATCAATTACTTGTTGCATCCTGACACCATGATCACAAGCCATGTGTCACCGTAGATTATCTCAGGCTCTCACGGTTGGATCAATCACTTGTTGCATCCTGACCATATGATCACGTGCCATGTGTCACCGTAGACCTTCAACCATATCCAGACATTCACACAAATAACATATCACATCAAATATCCAAGTAATTCACTCAATGACAACAAACACAATGCACAACGCAATGGTCAAATCACAACACACGATATGAGATAATATATACATATATATATATATATATATATATATATATATATATATATATATATTATCAAAGCACAACGACAACACCAAGTGTATTCATAGTAATTCACGTAACCATCCACGAACACAATGTTCACAAAACACACACGTTTTGAAAGAGGGTCTTTAAAAAGACTAACCGAGTCTTTGAAAGTGAAATTCAAACGATCAAATAAACTCAAGGAGATGATCATTAATTATCATATCCATAAAACAAGAATTGTATGGACAAGGTACTTACCTAGAATAACCACAACGCGGAGAATCGAATGAAGTAGGTTGGCACGAACCGACTACGAACCCGCCGACTCCACCGAACGTCAACTCGCGATAATAAACTACGAAGGACAATAACAACAATGAAAATGAATTCCATAGCACGACTTAAAGTCGTTGAATTGAAAGAATGAATGATGAAAGTTCAAGTGTTCCCCTCAAAATGGCCAAGAACACGATTCGTCCCGACAAAACACGAAAACGGAATTCCAAGTCTAAATATGGATATACAATCCATAGAATATGTTTAACAACATCATTTAACCACAATCGATCCATCAAAAATGGATGGAAAACGAGATCGAGAAAAAAATCCCCCAAAAATTCAATTCGAAGGAAATTAAGAAATATACTTCGATTCGACGAAGAACAATGGATTAAATGATGTTAAACACAAGAATACTACCAAGATTAATCATATCCATCATGAATTAATCAACAATACGGAACGAATCGAACAAAAACGCAAAATCCCCGAAATTCAAGAAACTAGGGTTCTATGAAGAGATTACCTTGATTCGATGGATCAAAGGATGATATAGGATGATCAATCAATGTTATGAACTCAAGAACTTCATAGATTTGTTGTTCAACAACATGGCTTCGAGATCCCGAAGGCTCCAGCCGCGGAAGAGAAAGAGAGAAATGGGAAAAATGACCGAAATCGGATCGCTTCACACATTTATATCGGGCCGGACTAGCGGCGCTAGATCGCCGAGCTAGCGTGCGCTATCGCCTGTGCCGCAATCCGAGCCCCCACCGCCCTACCGACTCGACCAGTAGCGTGGCGCAGCCTTTCCGCCTTAGCGCGCGCTACTCACGGCCAGAAGCGTGCGCAATGCCCGACAAGAGCGTACGCTACCCGCCGATTGTCCCCGACTCCAAGACTCCAAGAAACCCTCCGCATGCCCCGATAGCGTATGGCCGGGCGGCCGATATCGTGCGCTACACTGCTTGCTAACGCGCAGCCTCTTCCGGCCAGAAGCGTGCGCTATGCCGGCTCGCCGTGCTCGCCGGCCAGTTGCTCAAAGACGTCCGACCGTGCCGCCGATCTGTCTGGCCAAGGCTCAAAGACTTCCGATCGTGCTCGCCGCACTGTCTGGGCCAGGTTTCACCGTCATGATCCGACGACTCGATTTCCGAAAACGTACGGAACGAACACGACGAAAAGGTCGCGGACAATATCATCGACCCGAAATGAAAACATAATGCAATAATTAATCATACGCGACCAAGAAATGGGTCGAGACAACAAATACAGATACGGATACCCATAACTTTGGATAAATTACAAAATGGCCCCAAACGCCCGAAAATCACGATACGTGATCGAATGACCAAACCTAAGTTCACAACACGTCTAACAAAGTTAATCGGACTTACGGGAAACTCAAAACAGCAGTTTCGAACGAGATTCGCAAGAATCAAACTCAAGTGCGGAAAAGTCGCTAAAAAGTACGGAACTCAACAAAACGACAGCGAAACGAACTCGGATGTCAAAAAGTATAGAATTAATCATTCTCAAAATGACAAAATGGTCATGAGGGAGTTGTCAAAACAGACTTCCTTCGAAAAAAAAGAAATTACCGGAAATCGAAATTACGGGTATTACAACAAGATATCAAAAGAAAAACGAAATATTAAATAAATAAAGTGATATGAAGGCCTAAAGTACGTGAAAATGGGAGAATTTAGGCCCGGGACCAGTTATGTCATGGCGGAACATGATGAGTTCGACACGAATCTCCGTTTCGCTTCCGGAAACATATTATAATAGGAATTCTAAGCGTCGGGTCACAAGATGGACGCAAGAAGAGCTTCGCCGGCATGTGTGGTGGGTCCCGTAGCTCCTCCCAGTTCGAAAGTTATGGTTGTTTGAAGTTCGGGTCGAATCTACCATAAGAGAATAGAATCTGGTACGACTTATGGGTGCGATTATACCGGCACTAATGCACCGGATCCCAAGATAACTCCGAAGGTAAGCGTGCTTGGGCGAGAGTAGTTCTAGGATGGGAGACCCCCTAGGAAGTCCTCGTGTTGCACCCCCTTTTTTGCCGTCCAACGCTGCTCGATTCTTTTTTTACGCTCGATTTTTTATTTTCTTAGGAATTCTCCACGGTGGTCCTTCCACCTACGGTCTAAAGAAGGCTTGGATATGAAGCTTATTGAAAATGATATACTGTCACGGGAGTAATAAAGTAAATGACAAATGCTCCTCGTAGGGGGGAAGAAATGCAATTTTACTAATTAAAAATTATCAAATTCTGCCTCTCAATACATTTGAGAATGTATTTATTAGGCTAAGAAACACATCTAAATCGAAAATGACACAAGATATCAAAAGAAAAACGAAATATTAAATAAATAAAGTGATATAAGTGCCGAAAGTGCGTGAAAATGGGGGAATTTAGGCCCGGGACCAGTTATGTCATGGCGGAACGCAATGAGTTCGACCCAATTGCAAGAGCGGATCTCTACCGGGAATTCTGAGCATCGGGTCACACGATGGGCGCGAGAAGAGCTTCGTCGTCATGTGTGGCGGGTCCCGTAGCTCCTCCCGGTTTGAAAGTTATGGCTGTTTGAAGTTCGGGTAAAATCTACAACAAGGGAATAGAATGTGGTTCGACTTATGGGTGCGATCATACTAGCACTAATGCACCGGATCCCATCAGAACTCTAAAGTTAAGCGTGCTTCGGTGAGAGTATTACTAGGATGAGTGACCCCCTGGGAAGTCCTCGTGTTGCACCCTTTTTTTTTGCCATCGAACGCTGCTCGATTCTTTTTTTACGCTCGATTTTTCTTTTTCTTAGGAATTCTCCATGGTGATCCTCCCACCTACGGTCTAAAGAAGCCTTGGATATGAAGCTTATTGAAAATGATATACAGTCACGGGAGTAATAAAGTAAATGACAAACACTCTTCGTACGGAGAAGAAATGTGAATTTACTAATTAGAAATTATCAAATTCTGCCTCTCAATACATTCGAGAATGTATTTATAAGCCTAAAAAACACATCTAAATCGAAAGTGACACAAGATATCAAAAGAAAAACGAAATATTAAATAAATAAAATGATATAAAGGCCGAAAGTGCGTGAAAACGGGGGAACTTAGGCCCGAAAACAGTTATGTCATGGCGGAACGCGATGTGTTCGACACGAATCGCCGTCCCGCTTCCGGAAACATATTATAATAGGAATTCTGAGCGTCGGGTCAAACGATGGGCGCGAGAAGAGCTTCATCGGCATGTGTGGTGGGTCCCGTAGCTCCTCCCGGTTTGAAAGTTATGGCTGTTTGAAGTTCGGGTCGAATCTACCATAAGAGAATAGAATGTGGTTTGACTTATGGGTGCGATCATACCAGCACTAATGCACCGGATCCCATCAGTACTACGAAGGTAAGCGTGCTTGGGCGAGAGTAGTTCTAGGATGGGAGGCCCCCTGGGAAGTCCTCGTGTTGCACCCCCTTTTCTGCCGTCCAATGCTGCTCGATTCTTTTTTTACGCTCGATTTTTCATTTTCATAGGAATTCTCCACGGTGATCCTTCCACCTACGGTCTAAAGAAGGATTGGATACGAAGCTTATTGAAAATGATATACTGTCACGGGAGTAATAAAGTAAATGACAAACGCTCTTCGTACGGGGAAGAAATGCGATTTTACTAATTAAAAATTATCAAATTCTGCCTCTCAATACATTTGAGAATGTATTTATAAGCCTAAGAAACACATCAAAATCGAAAATGACACAAGTGTAACACCCCCAATCCGCTCAGAGATATTACACGCCATAGAACCTTTCCTCAAGGATCTACCAGGCTGGTAATAATATAGAATGTCTCAACAATGCCCTTAAGGCTAAAATGACTCAGTAGACCGATTTGGTCTGTCAGTAAATACATACAACTCAAACTCAGTACATGCCCACGCAGGGGTCGAATACAACACACTCCCTTACAACGGGAAAGAATATTGCAGCGGAAAAATAAACTATAACTAAACCAAAGACATCATACGGATCCTCGTGTGATTAGTATCGTTCATCTTTCATCATCCTTCGTGCCGACCCTGTGTTATGCTCCCAAACCTGAATGCAAAAATAGACATCCACCCCCCGAATACTCGGGGGTTAGCAAAACTCCACTATTTTGCTAGTGCAAGAACAAAGTGCAAATACGAGCCATACAATTCATATTCCACGAATAACAATAACCCGGAATCCTCAAAGATCCAAATGTAACGAAAAGTACTTCCCGAGGCACGAGTTTGGGTAAAACATTCCAAAACCAAAAGATCACAAATAAAAGGGAAACAATTTGTAAAACAGTTTAAAATGCCATCGAGAGTTTTAATAGAAAACAATTTAGGATTACCGAATCCTTATCATTCCAAAATCAATAGGGGTCACAGCCCAAAGGTTTTGTTTTCGCATATAGAAAACCAACAACAATTCACAGGGCCAGAGCCCAACATCACGTGTCCTCGACGGACATAAAAATCAACAAAACATAATCGCGCACGCGCATCGCCTAGGACTGGGACGAAGCCACAAATCCCATTCGAGGCCTCGAAGGACCCTCCCGAGATGGCTAGCGAAACAAATCACACACATGCATCGCCTAGGACCGGGACGAAGCCACAAATCCCACTCGAGGCCTCTAAGGACCCTCCCGAGCTGGCTAGCTAAACAATTCACACACCATATCTCACGGTTGGATCAATCACTTGTTGCATCCTGACCACATGATCACGTGCCATGATAATATATACATATATATATATATATATTTATATATTATCAAAGCACAACGACAACACCAAGTGTATTCATAGTAATCACGTAACCATCCATGAACACAATGTTCACAAAACACACACGTTTTGAAAGAGGGTCTTTAAAAAGACTAACTGAGTCTTTGAAAGTGAAATTCAAACGATCAAATAAACTCAAGGAGGTGATCATTAATTATCATATCCATAAAACAAGAATTGTATGGACAAGGTACTTGCCTCGAATAACCACAACGCGGAGAATCGAATGAAGTAGGTTGGCACGAACCGAATACGAACCCGCCGACTCCACCGAACGTCAACTCGCGATAATAAATTACGAAGGACAATAACAACAATGAAAATGAATTCCATAGCACGACTTAAAGCCGTTGAATTCAAAGAACGAATGACGAAAGTTCAAGTGTTCCCCTCAAAATGGCCAAGAACACGATTCGTCCCGACAAAACACGAAAACGGAATTCCAAATCGAAATATGGATATACAATCCATAGAATATGTTTAACAACATCATTTAACCACAATCGATCCATCAAAAATGGATGGAAAACGAGATTGAGAACAAATCCCCCAAAAATTCGATTCGAAGGAAATTAAGAAATATACTTCGATTCGACAAAGAACAATGGATTAAATGATGTTAAACACAAGAATACTATCAAGATTAATCATATCCATCATGAATTAATCAACAATACGGAACGAATCGGACAAAAACGCAAAATCCCCGAAATTCAAGAAACTAGGGTTCTATGAAGAGATTACCTTGATTCGATGGATCAAAGGATGATATAGGATAATCAATCAATGTTATGAACTCAATAACTTCATGGATTTGTTGTTCAACAACATGGCTTCGAGATCCCCAAGGCTCCAGCCGCAGAAGAGAAAGAGAGAAATGGGAAAAATGACCGAAACTGGACTACTCTGTCACATTTATACTGGGCCGGACTAGCGTGCGTTAGACTGCCGAGCTAGTGTGCGCTATCGGCCCAGGCCGCAATCCAGAGCCCCCACTGCCCTACTGACTCGGCCAGGTAGCGTGCGCAGCCTTCCGGCCGTAGCGCACGCTACCTGCCGGTCGTAGCGTGCGCAATGCCCGACAGTAGCGTACGCTACCTGCCGATCGTCCCCGACTCCAGTAAACCCTCTGCACAGCCCGATAGCGTATGCTGGGCCAGCCGATATCGTGCGCTACACCTGTCGGTTAACGCGCGCAGCCTTCCGGCCGTAGCGTGCGCTATGCCGGTTCCTGCCGTGCCTGCCCGGCCAGTGCCCAGCACGTCCGACCGTGCCTGCCGCATCTGTCCGGCCAGTGCCCAGCACTTCCGACTGTGCCTGCCGCAGCTGTCCGGCCAGTGCTCAGCCGTCATGATCCGACGACTCGATTTCCGAAAACGTACGGAACGAACACGACGAAAAGCTCGCGGACAATATCATCGACCCGAAATGAAAACATAATGCAATAATTAATCATACGCGACCAAGAAATGGGTCGAGACAACAAATACAGATACGGATACCCATAACTTTGGGTAAATTACAAAATGGCCCCAAACGCCCGAAAATCACGATACGTGATCGAATGACCAAACCTAAGTTCACAACACGTCTAACAAAGTTAATCGGACTTACGGGAAACTCAAAACAGCAGTTTCGAACGAGATTCGCAAGAATCGAACTCAAGTGCGGAAAAGTCGCTAAAAAGTACGGAACTCAACAAAACGACACCGAAACGAACTCGGATGTCAAAAAGTGTAGAATTAATCATTCTCAAAATGACAAAATGGTCATGAGGGAGTTGTCAAAATAGACTTCCTTCGAAAAAAAAAATTACTGGAAATCGAAATTACGGGTATTACAACAAGATATCAAAAGAAATACGAAATATTAAATAAATAAAGTGATATGAAGGCCTAAAGTACGTGAAAATGGGAGAATTTAGGCCCGGGACCAGTTATGTCATGGCCGAACATGATGAGTTCGACACGAATCGCCGTTTCGCTTCCGGAAACATATTATAATAGGAATTCTAAGTGTCGGATCACACGATGGACGCAAGAAGAGCTTCACCGGCATGTGTGGTGGGTCCCGTAGCTCCTCCCAGTTCGAAAGTTATGGTTGTTTGAAGTTCGGGTCGAATCTACCATAAGAGAATATAATCTGGTACGACTTATGGGTGCGATTATACCGGCACTAATGCACCGGATCCCATCATAACTCCGAAGGTAAGCGTGCTTGGGCAAGAGTAGTTCTAGGATGGGAGACCCCCTAGGAAGTCCTCGTGTTGCACCCCCTTTTTTGCCGTCCAACGCTGCTCGATTCTTTTTTTACGCTCGATTTTTTATTTTCTTAGGAATTCTCCACGGTGGTCCTTCCACCTACGGTCTAAAGAAGGCTTGAATATGAAGCTTATTGAAAATGATATACTTTCACGGGAGTAATAAAGTAAATGACAAATGCTCCTCGTACGGGGAAGAAATGCAATTTTACTAATTAAAAATTATCAAATTCTGCCTCTCAATACATTTGAGAATGTATTTATTAGGCTAAGAAACACATCTAAATCGAAAATGACACAAGATATCAAAAGAAAAACGAAATATTAAATAAATAAAGTGATATAAGTGCCGAAAGTGCGTGAAAATGGGGGAATTTAGGCCCGGGACCAGTTATGTCATGGCGGAACGCAATGAGTTCGACCCAATTGCAAGAGCGGATCTCTACCGGGAATTCTGAGCATCGGGTCACACGATGGGCGCGAGAAGAGCTTCGTCGTCATGTGTGGCGGGTCCCGTAGCTCCTCCCGGTTTGAAAGTTATGGCTGTTTGAAGTTCGGGTCAAATCTACAATAAGGGAATAGAATGTGGTTCGACTTATGGGTGCGATCATACTAGCACTAATGCACCGGATCCCATCTCTAAAGTTAAGCGTGCTTCGGTGAGAGTATTACTAGGATGGGTGACCCCCTGGGAAATCCTCGTGTTGCACCCTTTTTTTGCCATCGAACGCTGCTCGATTCTTTTTTTACGCTCGATTTTTCTTTTTCTTAGGAATTCTCCATGGTGATCCTCCCACCTACGGTCTAAAGAAGCCTTGGATATGAAGCTTATTGAAAATGATATACAGTCACGGGAGTAATAAAGTAAATGCCAAACACTCTTCGTACGGAGAAGAAATGTGAATTTACTAATTAGAAATTATCAAATTCTGCCTCTCAATACATTCGAGAATGTATTTATAAGCCTAAAAAACACATCTAAATCGAAAATGACACAAGATATCAAAAGAAAAACGAAATATTAAATAAATAAAATGATATAAAGGCCGAAAGTGCGTGAAAACGGGGGAATTTTGGCCCGGGACCAGTTATGTCATGGCGGAACGCGATGAGTTCGACACGAATCGCCATCCCGCTTCCGGAAACATATTATAATAGGAATTATGAGCGTCGGGTGACACGATGGACGCGAGAAGAGTTTCGCCGGCATGTGTGGTGGGTCCCGTAGCTCCTCCCGGTTCGAAATTTATGGTTGTTTGAAGTTCGGGTCGAATCTACCATTAGAGAATATAATGTGGTTCGACTTATTGGTGCGATCATACCAGCACTAATGCACCGGATCCCATCAGAACTCTTAAGTTAAGCGTGCTTGGGCGAGAGTAGTACTAGGATGGGTGACCCCTTGGGAAGTCCTCGTGTTGCACCCCTTTTTTGCCGTCCAATGCTGCTCGATTCTTTTTTTACGCTCGATTTTTTGTTTTCTTAGGAATTCTCCATGGTGATCCTTCCACATACGGTCTAAATAAGCCTTGGATATGAAGCTTATTGAAAATGATATACAGTCACGGGAGTAATAAAAGTAAATGACAAACGCTCTTCGTACGGGGAAGAGATGCGATTTTACTAATTAGAAATTATCAAATTCTGCCTCTCAATACATTCGAGAATGTATTTATAAGCCTAAGAAAAACATCTAAATCGAAAATGACGCAACATATCAAAAGAAAAACGAAATATTAAATAAATAAAGTGCTATAAAGGCCGAAAGTGCTTGAAAATGGGGGAATTTAGGCCCGGAACCAGTTATGTCATGGCGGAACGCGATGAGTTCGACACTGGATCCCATCAGAACTCTGGTTCGACTTATGGGTGCGATCATACTAGCACTAATGTACCGGATCCCATCAGAACTCTAAAGTTAAGCGTGCTTCGGTGAGAGTATTACTAGGATGGGTGACCCCCTGGGAAATCCTCGTGTTGCACCCTTTTTTTTGCCATCGAACGTTGCTCGATTCTTTTTTTACGCTCGATTTTTCTTTTTCTTAGGAATTCTCCACGGTGATCCTTCCACCTACAGTCTAAAGAAGCCTTGGATATGAAGCTTATTGAAAACGATATACAGTCACGGGAGTAATAAATGACAAATGCTCTTCGTACGGGAAAGAAATGCGATTTTACTAATTAGAAATTATCAAATTCTGCCTCTCAATACATTCGAGAATGTATTTATAAGCCTAAGAAATACATCTAAATCGAAAATGACACAAGATATCAAAAGAAAAACGAAATATTAAATAAATAAAGTGATATAAAAGCCGAAAGTGCATGAAAACGGGGGAATTTAGGCCCGGGACCAGTTATATCATTGCGGAACGCGATGAGTTCGACATGAATCGCCGTCCCGCTTCCGGAAACATATTATAATAGGAATTATGAGCGTCGGGTGACACGATGGATGCGAGAAGAGCTTCGCCGGCATGTGTGGTGGGTCCCGTAGCTTCTCCCGGTTCGAAAGTTATGGCTGTTTGAAGTTCGGGTCGAATCTACCATAAGAAAATAGAATGTGGTTTGACTTATGGGTGCGATCATACCAGCACTAATGCACCGGATCCCATCAGTACTCCGAAGGTAAGCGTGCTTGGGCGAGAGTAGTTCTAGGATGGGAGGCCCCCTGGGAAGTCCTCGTGTTGCACCCTCTTTTTTGCCGTCCAATGCTGCTCGATTCTTTTTTTACGCTCGATTTTTCATTTTCATAGGAATTCTCCATGGTGATCCTTCCACCTACGGTCTAAAGAAGGCTTGGATACGAAGCTTATTGAAAATGATATACTGTCACGGGAGTAATAAAGTAAATGACAAACGCTCTTCGTACGGGGAAGAAATGCGATTTTAGTAATTAAAAATTATCAAATTCTGCCTCTCAATACATTTGAGAATGTATTTATAAGCCTAATAAACACATCAAAATCGAAAATGACACAAGATATCAAAAGAAAAACGAAATATTAAATAAATAAAGTGATATGAAGGCCTAAAGTACGTGAAAATGGGAGAATTTAGGCCCGGGACCAGTTATGTCATGGCGGAATGTGATGAGTTCGACACGAATCGCCGTTCCGCTTCCGGAAACATATTATAATAGGAATTCTAAGCGTCGGGTCACACGATGGACGCAAGAAGAGCTTCGCCGGCATGTGTGGTGGGTCCCGTAGCTCCTCCCAGTTCGAAAGTTATGGCTGTTTGAAGTTCGGGTCGAATCTACCATAAGAGAATAGAATATGGTTCGACTTATGGGTACGATCATACCAGCACTAATGCACCAGATCCCATCATAACTCCGAAGGTAAGCGTGCTTGGGCGAGAGTAGTTCTAGGATGGGAGACCCCCTAGGAAGTCCTCGTGTTGCACCCCCTTTTTTGCCATCCAACGCTGCTCGATTCTTTTTTTACGCTCTATTTTTCGTTTTCTTAGGAATTCTCTACGGTGATCCTTCCACCTACGGTCTAAAGAAGCCTTGGATATGAAGCTTATTGAAAATGATATACAGTCACGGGAGTAATAAAGTAAATGACAAATGCTCTTCGTACGGGGAAGAAATGCGATTTTACTAATTAGAAATTATCAAATTCTGCCTCTCAATACATTCGAGAATGTATTTATAAGCCTAAGAAACACATCTAAATCGATAATGAGACAAGATATCAAAAGAAAAACGAAATATTAAATAAATAAAGTGATATAAAGGCCGAAAGTGCTTGAAAATGGGGGAATTTAGGCCCGGAACCAGTTATGTCATGGCGGAACGCGATGAGTTCGACACGAATCGCCGTCCCGCTTCCGGAAACATATTATAATAGGAATTCTGAGCTTCGGGTCACACGATGGGCGCGAGAAGAGCTTCACCGGCATGTGTGGTGGGTCCCGTAGCTCCTCCCTGTTCGAAAGTTATGGCTGTTTGAAGTTCGGGTCGAATCTACCATAAGAAAATAGAATGTGGTTTGACTTAAGGGTGCGATCATACCAGCACTAATGCACCGGATCCCATCAGTACTCCGAAGGTAAGCGTGCTTGGGCGAGAGTAGTTCTAGGATGGGAGGCCCCCTGGGAAGTCCTCGTGTTGCACCCTCTTTTTTGCCGTCCAATGCTGCTCGATTCTTTTTTTACGCTCGATTTTTCATTTTCATAGGAATTCTCCGTGGTGATCCTTCCACCTACGGTCTAAAGAAGGCTTGGATACGAAGCTTATTGAAAATGATATACTGTCACAGGAGTAATAAAGTAAATGACAAACGCTCTTCGTACGGGGAAGAAATGTGATTTTACTAATTAAAAATTATCAAATTCTGCCTCTCAATACATTTAAGAATGTATTTATAAGCCTAATAAACACATCAAAATCGAAAATGACACAAGATATCAAAAGAAAAAGGAAATATTAAATAAATAAAGTGATATGAAGGCCTAAAGTACGTGAAAATGGGAGAATTTAGGCCCGGGACCAGTTATGTCATGGCGGAACGTGATGAGTTCGACACGAATCGCCGTTCCGCTTCCGGAAACATATTATAATAGGAATTCTAAGCATCGGGTCACACGATGTACGCAAGAAGAGCTTCGCCGGCATGTGTGGTGGGTCCCGTAGCTCCTCCCAGTTCGAAAGTTATGGCTGTTTGAAGTTCGGGTCGTATCTACCATAAGAGAATAGAATATAGTTCGACTTATGGGTGCGATCATACCAGCACTAATGCACCGGATCCCATCATAACTCCGAAGGTAAGCGTGCTTGGGCGAGAGTAGTTCTAGGATGGGAGACCCCCTAGGAAGTCCTCGTGTTGCACCCCCTTTTTTGCCGTCCAACGCTGCTCGATTCTTTTTTTACACTCGATTTTTCGTTTTCTTAGGAATTCTCCACGGTGATCTTTCCACCTACGGTCTAAAGAAGCCTTGGATATGAAGCTTTTGAAAATGATATACAGTCACGGGAGTAATAAAGTAAATGACAAATGCTCTTCGTGTAATACCCAGTTGTAATTCAGTAATTATCACTCAGTAATTATCATTCAGTATTTATCATTCAGTAATTGATACTCAGCAATTTCATTCATCATTGATCATTTGTCACTCATATTCAGTCATGGTATTCATCATTCAGAGTTATCGTATCGTGTATCAATCGTCATTCATCACTAATCTGATTGGAGTTTCGTGCCGTGTTTATCATCATTGTCATTTTCGTTGCAAGCTGTGCTTGAGGAGTAGCGCACGCTACATACTCCTTTTAGCGTACGCTAATTGGGTATAGGTAGCGCACGCTACCGCTCGGCTTTAGCGCACGCTAAGGTTATTGGCCGCATCCGTAAGGTACCGGGTGCAGTGAGAATAATTGTAGCGCACGCGACGAGGGGGAAGAAGCGCGCGCTAGCGGGTCGAGGTAGAGCACGCTAGAGGTGTGGAGTAGCGAGCTAGGGGGCGGATCGTGCTGAGTCCAAAGGGCTACCGGATCGCACCGGTTTATTCATAGCGCACGCTATGCATTGTTGTTAGCGTACGCAACCGATATATTAGCGCACGCTAAATAATGGTTGTAGCGCACGCTATCGAGGTTAGACTGAGGGCGATGGTTTTCTCGACTCCGCCTGGGCGTCAAATATTCGCTAGCGCACGCTAACAATGGATATTAGCGCACGCTAGTAGTATGGCCGTAGCGCACGCTACAAAGAGGGACGAGCGCGCGCTACCGTGTTCGGACAATGGTACCGGACTACCCAAATTACTCGTTAGCGCACGCTTATGCACGGCTAGCGACGCTAACCTCGGATCGAGTATAAATCGACAGCTTAGTCGACTTCTTCATTTGCTCATCTCATTTCACTCCTTCGGTATTTTTGGGCGATTTCGAGCGCTTTGAGAGGGTTCTTCGAGGTGTAATCATCAATCATCATCTTCAAGCTCATCTTTCGGATTGATCATCATTTCATCATCTTCATCACATCGAATCAAAGGTATTAATCTCTTGGATCTAGAATTTCGGATTTTGGGTTTTCCTTCCGATTTCTTCGTAAGCTTGGATTATCATTGGGATATGTTAAGTTATGGATTATCTACTTGGATAAATATATTCCTACTGGATTTAATGGTTATTTTCGAATTGTTTTCAAGAACCCTTGGGGTTGACTTCGGTTAATTGGGGATTTTCCGATTGATGTCGTTATAATCATGAATTATGGATTCCTAATGGATTATCGATATCATTGAAGTGTTTTGTTAGTTCGAAATACTCATTTTGGTGTGGGTTTCGACATATTCGGGATCGATATTTTCGTAGTTGTGCGGTCGGTTATGTATTCGTTGGAATGCCTATGAGTTTGTTTATCGTTGTTTCGACCCTTGGGTTAGTCGTGTTTTGTTGTTTGATACGTGTATTGAACGATTGTTGGTAATTATTGTTATTCAAGGTTGTTCGAGCGATCGGTATCTTGGTTAGACGTTGTTCGTGGACGGACATTCTTCATCGGTATTGTGTAAGTTAAATCTTACTCGGTTAAAAGGATACCAATTCCTTTTGTTGTTGATTGCTCATAATCATAATTCATTCATCATAATAATAATCATTTTGAGACTTGTAATTGTCGAATAATCATTTCATTCACGAGGAACGACGGTTCCAAATCATTTCATTGGGTTATCAATCACATCACTATTACTTTCATACCGGTGAGTCATCTTGGCCTTGTCTAATTATTATTCATTGATATTCATCATGGTCATTCTCGATCATGTGACCATCCGGTTCATATTGTGGCCGGGTGTGGTGTGTGGAATTTTTAGTCGGGCACACGATGGTCATGTATCGGGTTCACCGATACATCGGACCGTGCACACGGTAACGCTTTACCTCCGTGAGACAAATTAGGTACAAGGACGGGTGTGTCCGGTCATTCGCCTTGTACACTTGCACGGGCGTACTATGATGCTCCTCTTCAGCGTAATTCATAATTAAGAATATTTCATCACTTCAGTTAATTCATGATTGTGTAATTTCAACTCTTGAGGATTGTTGTTCTGTGTAACTGACCCCGTTGGGGGATTTTGTTTTCAGGTCACGGCAAGGCAAAGGCACGGGAAGAGCATGTTGACGGCGACGAGTCCCAGTGATACTAGTAGGGGGCCCCAGTCTGCTCAGTCATTTATTCAGTCATTTGTGTTTCCTTTATTTATTCCGCTGCAGACATTCCGTTTGAATGCTCATTTCATTCAGTGTTGTGTATTTTATCGTCACATAAAATACACATGTATTCTATTTTATCCTGGGTGTGTTGTATAAAACTCCTCATCGGAGTAATTGATGTTGTAATGTGGTTCGGTACTACATTTACCTGTGTAATTCATTCATTTTCATTCGCCTGGTGGGTCCCAAATGGGGTCCACAGACCGTAATATCCGCCTAGTTTGGGGTGTTACGAGTTGGTATCGAGCGTGGTTTTGAATACTACCCTCCAAGTCATGTCTCATTTGAAATCATCGTCATCGGACTAGTATCATTGGACTTTCGCGTCCACGTGTGACTGTGCAAATGCCGAGCCAATCGTATCAAGAATCGTAAGATTTCTAATGCCATGGTATAATTTCGCATTAATCATTCATTCATAATTCATCGCTTAACAATCCTCAATCATCATTGTCATTTTGACCGACGGCCAAAGTTAACTCATTAATCACCAATTCATTTCATTGTTCATTGTTGATCGTGAAGATCGGATCATTAATCTTGTTAACTCATCCAAGATAATCATTTCAAGAACTTCATCGATAATCATGTCACGTCAATTGATCATTCATGTAATCGCCGCATTTGAGCGCGTATGCTCATTTTCATCATTTCATAATATAATCATAATGTGATACTCATGCGAGACATATAATCATCATATGACTTTCCACTTCGCATGGAAAGGGCCGCAGAGGACGTGGAGGACGAGGCCGTGGAGCGGCCGAATCCCGAGAGCTCGTGTGAATACACGTGCAAACGCGAGGAATAATGCTAATTCATCGAGCAATGACGCCGCCACTCATTCACCGACGCGATCATTCATTATCGGGGAGTCGCACTGGACACGGCTCACCGAGGGTGTCCGGGTTGATCCACTCGCATTTATGCAAGGCATGATGGCCCAAATGACGCAGATGGCTCGCTTGATGGAGACGATGCATAACTCACAATCGGGACCGCAGGCTCCTCCGCCGCCACCTCGAGAGGCAAGAGAGGAATGTGAGTAACATCATTGGCGATATCTCTCGCGAGGCCACCTATTTTGAGGGCTCTGCCCGAGCCGGCAGATATCATTCATTGGCTCGAGCATTTCGAGAAGTCGTTTGCTATGGTAGAGTGTCCCGAGGGACACAAAGTTTCTGTCGCGGCTTACTACCTTGGTAAGAGCGCACATTCTTGGTGGTTGTCGTTGAAGCCCACCGAAGGATCTTGTACTTGGGATCAATTCAAGACTCTCATGATGGAGAGGTACTATCCGGCCCCACTCAGGGAGGCCAAGTTGTCGGAATTACTCACTCCCGACCTTTCGGCGGATGATGATGTTCTCGCCATCGCCGAAAATTTCAGAACTTCTTCCGTTCGCCTCATCTATCATTCACTCGAAGCGGACAAGATCAAGTATTTCACAAGAGGTGAAACCCCGTATGAGACTTGAGCCATTTAATCATAATTGCACCACGTTGGCCGAGTTCATTGAGAAGGCTCTTACTTACGAGCTTACGGCTAAGGAAATTGCTAAGCAAAGAACCTTCGTCTCGCTAGCAAGAAGTCCAAGAACCGTAATCGCCCGACGGAGTCGTGCCACTTTCAAGAAACCCCGTGCGGGCTCGCTTTCGAGCGACCTTCGTGTCGTATAAACCCGCGGAATCTCAATCTCGAGCGCCGCCTGCCATCACCTGCTTTTAACGTGGGAACTTGGTCACCTCGCACCAAGTGTCCGAGGCAGACTATCACATGTCATAATTGTGGAATTGCCGGGCATAAGGCCCGCTTTTTGCCGTAGGGACTCCAAACCTACTCGACGTCATCTCGTGCCCCTAAACAGCCTGCTCGTAATCAAAGCCACTTCAATCGGGCTGCTTAAAACGACGGGAGCGACTAAAGGTGGAGCTTTTAGCCAGACGGAGCGTCCGGTGCCGGGACTAGCAAGCCCCGGATTTATGAGATGAAGAAGACCGATGATCCAGAGGCCCGAATGATCTCGGTACACTCGATATTCTATCTCAACTGTGTGTACTCTTTTCGATACCGGTGCATCGCATTCATTCATTTCCGAGTCATGTTTGAGTAGACTACGCCCGGGTAGTGCTACTAGTTGTGAGCCTTATGTCATTGGACTACCGATGGTAGACGAATTATCGTAATCGTGAGATTCGTAATTGTCCGATCTGGCCATGGTCGTGTATGGCCAGCGGACCTAATCGTGGTAGATTTGCCGAGGGACGACGTCATCTTGGGTATTGATTGGATGGATTGTCATGATGCCATCATTAATGTCCGTAAGCGTATGGTCACTATCATTTCAGACGATGGAGTTGAATGTGTGTTTCAGGGAGGTAATCCCGGCTGTTCTGGTAAGGTCATTAATTCAATGAAAGCAGTAAGGTTACTCAATCAGGGCTGTGTCGGTTATTGGTGCTATATGGCCAAAACCGAGAAGTCATCAGTAATGTTAACGGATATTCCGGTGGTGAGGGAATATGCCGATGTTTTTCCAGACGAGTTGCCTGGTTTGCCTCCACAGAGGGATGTGGAGTTCACGATTGAGTTGGAGCCTGGTACGTCCCCGATATCGAAGGCGCCGTACCGGATGGCCCCGACCGAGATGCAGGAATTAAAGAACCAACTTGAAGAGTTGTTCGAGAAGGGTTATATTCGACCGAGTGCGTCCCCGTGGGGAGCACCAGTGTTATTTGTCAAGAAGAAGGATGGTTCATTCCGCTTATGTATTGATTATCGGGAGTTGAACAGGGTGACGATCAAGAATAAGTATCCCTTACCCCGTATTGACGATCTCTTAGATCAACTTCACGGAGCTTCAGTATTTTCCAAGATCGACTTAAGATCTGGATATCATCAGTTGCGGATTCGAGAGTCGGATATTGCGAGGACGGCGTTTCGAACACGCTATGGTCACTATGAGTTTGTGGTTATGCCGTTTGGATTGACTACTGCACCTGCGGTATTCATGGAGTTAATGAATCGGGTTTTCATCGACTTTTTGGATCAGTTTGTTGTTGTCATCATCGACGACATTTTGATTTATTCTCGTGACCGGGAGGAGCACGAGTTTCACCTTCATCAAGTGCTCGACGTGTTGAGACGAGAACAACTTTATGGGAAGTTTTCTAAATGTGAGTTCTGGATGTCCGAAGTGACTTTTCTCGGACATGTAATTTCACCAGACGGAGTTCGTGTCGATCCTCAGAAGACGGAGGCTATTCGAGATTGGCTACCTCCGAAGAACGTTAAGGAAATCCGAAGTTTCCTCGGATTAGCGGGTTATTATCGGCGATTTGTAGAGGGATTTTCTAGAATCGCTCAACCCTTAACGAACCTTTTGCGGAAGGATAAGAAATACACGTGGTCCGACGCGTGTCAACGGAGTTTTGAGGAACTCAAGAGTCGGTTAATGTCAGCACCTGTACTTTCCTTGCCGCAGGGGACGGAAGGATTTGTGGTTTATAGTGATGCATCCGGACAGGGTCTCGGATGTGTGCTCATGCAGAACGGGAAGGTCATTGCCTATGCTTCACGGCAATTGAGACCTTACGAGGTTAATTATCCGACCCACGACCTGGAGCTAGCAGCCGTGGTGTTCGCTTTGAAGATTTGGCGTCATTACCTTTATGGCGTCACCGCCGATATTCACCGATCATAAGAGCTTAAAGTATATATTTACTAAGGAGTTAAATATGCGCGAGACGGTGGTTGGAATTAATCAAAGATTATGATATTGAGATCCTCTACCACTCCGGCAAGGCGAACGTTGTCGCGACGCCTTGAGTCGTAAGTCCGTTCGGGAGCAGATGCTTGCCCGCTTGATTCGAAGGAGCTTCAGAGAATTCCTTAGACCCGAGATCGAGGTCCGGCTTCAGCGAGTTCGGGGACACTTTGTATGTTAGAGATTTCATCATCACTCGAGGAGGCAATCCGAGAGAATCGGGTTCGGACCCATCATTGTTGCGCATCCGAGAGGATGTGGCTCAGGGAAAGCCTCGGATTTGTGGTCCACGAGGATGGACTTTTGAGGTTTAAGAATCGGTTGTGCGCAGCGTGGCAAATGACGAGTTGAAAAACTCGATTTTGAAAGAAGCTCATGCTACCCCTTATTCCATTCATCCGGGTCTAGCAAGATGTACAAGGACTTGAAACAAAATTACGGTGGAGTAATATGAAGCGAGAAGTCGCGAATTTGTTTCGAGATGCTTAACTCAACAAGTAAAGATTGAACATCGGCCGGCTGGGTATGTCAAACCCCTTCCTATTCCCGAGTGGAAGTGGGAAGACATTTCTATGGATTTCATCACGAGTTTGCCGACGAGTCGTCGTGGCATGAACACGATCTGGGTGATCGTGGACCGCTTAACCAAATCAGCTCATTTCCTTGAGATCAAGGAGACGTGGGGTCCCGAGAGACTTGCGCAATCGCTCATCAAAGAGATAGTCAGACTGCACGGTACTCCTAAAAGTATCGTTTCCGATCGTGACGGACGGTTTGTGTCGCATTTTTGGAAATCAGTTCATCGTGCTATGGGAACTCAGCTTAATCTCAGTACCGCTTTTCATCCTCAGTCCGACGGACAATCAGAGAGGACCATTCAGACATTAGAGGACATGTTGAGGGCATGCGTCCTCGATTGGAAAGACGATTGGGAAGCCCAACTACCATTGATCGAGTTCACGTATAATAATAGTTGGCATGCTTCGATCAAGATGGCACCTTACGAGGCCTTGTATGGTCGTCGTTGTCGATCTCCGTTGTGTTGGGACGACTTATCATAATCAATCGGCACCGAGCCCGATATGCTTTTAGCCGCCCGTGAGAAGGTAGCTTTGATCAGGAGTCGTTTTTTGACCGCCGAGTCGGCGTAAATCATATGCAGATAACCGTCGTCGACCATTAGAGTTCGAGGCTGGTGACCATGTGTTGGTCAAGGTATCCCCGAGTCGTGGTATCTTCCGTTTTGGGAAGAAGGGAAAGTTGAGTCCGAGATTCATTGGACCGTTTGAGATTTTGGATCGAGTGGGCGAGTTAGCTTATCGATTGGCTTTACCTCCGGCGTTGAGCCGAATTCATAATGTGTTTCATGTCTCTCAGTTGCGGAAGTATGTTGCCGACCCGAGTCACATACTTCAGTTCGACGAAATCGAGATCGCCGACGATCATTCATATGAGGAGCGTCCTATACGAGTTTTAGAGCGGCGAATCAAGCAGTTGAGGAATAAGACGATTCCTTTGGTTAAAATTCAGTGGTCTAGACACGGAGTCGAAGAGGCTACTTGGGAAACCGAGGATAGTATGCGGGAGAGTTATCCCGAGTTGTTTGACCCTTAGTTTCGGGGACGAAACTTTTTAAGGGGGTGTATGTAATACCCATTGTAATTCAAGAATTATCACTCAGTAATTAGCATTCAGTATTTATCATTCAGTAATTGATACTCAGTAATTTCATTCATCATTGATCATTTGTCACTCATATTCAGTCATGGTATTCATCATTCAGAGTTATCGTATCGTGTATCAATCGTCATTCATCACTAATCTGATTGGAGTTTCGTGCCGTGTTTATCATCATTGTCATTTTCGTTGCAAGCTGTGCTTGAGGAGTAGCGCACGCTACATACTCCTTTTAGCGTACGCTAATTGGGTATAGGTAGCGCACGCTACCGCTCGGCTTTAGCGCACGCTAAGGCTACCTTGGCTGCAGTCCAGAAGGTACTGGACTGCAGGTGAGAATAATTGTAGCGCACGCTACGAGTGGTAAGTAGCGCGCGCTAGCGGGTCGTAGTAGCGCACGCTATATGTGTGGAGTAGCGCGCGCTAGGGGGCGGATCAGGTTGAGTCCAGTGGCTACTGGACTGCACCGGGTTTATTCATAGCGCACGCTATGCATTGTTGTTAGCGTACGCAACCGATATATTAGCGCACGCTAAATAATGGTTGTAGCGCACGCTATCGAGGTTAGATCAGAGGGCAGATGGTTTTCTGGACTCGCTACGGCGTCAAATATTCGCTAGCGCACGCTAACAATGGATATTAGCGCACGCTAGTAGTAGGGCCGAAGCGCACGCTACAAAGAGGGACGTAGCGCGCGCGCTACCGTGTTCGGACAAAGGTACCGGACTACCCAAATTACTCGTTAGCGCACGCTATGCACAAGGCTAGCGACGCTAACTCGACCGAGTATAAATCGACAGCTTAGTCGACTTCTTCATTTGCTCATCTCATTTCACTCCTTCGGTATTTTTGGGCGATTTCGAGCGCTTTGAGAGGGTTCTTCGAGGTGTAATCATCAATCATCATCTTCAAGCTCATCTTTCGGATTGATCATCATTTCATCATCTTCATCACATCGAATCAAAGGTATTAATCTCTTGGATCTAGAATTTCGGATTTTGGGTTTTCCTTCCGATTTCTTCGTAAGCTTGGATTATCATTGGGATATGTTAAGTTATGGATTATCTACTTGGATAAATATATTCCTACGGATTTAATGGTTATTTTCGAATTGTTTTCAAGAACCCTTGGGGTTGACTTGGTTAATTGGGGATTTTCCGATTGATGTCGTTATAATCATGAATTATGGATTCCTAATGGATTATCGATATCATTGAAGTGTTTTGTTAGTTCGAAATACTCATTTTGGTGTGGGTTTCGACATATTCGGGATTGGATATTTTCGTAGTTGTGCGGTCGGTTATGTATTCGTTGGAATGCCTATGAGTTTGTTTATCGTTCTTTCGACCCTTGGGTTAGTCGTGTTTTGTTGTTTGATACGTGTATTGAACGATTGTTGGTAATTATTGTTATTCAAGGTTGTTCGAGCGATCGGTATCTTGGTTAGGACGTTGTTCGTGGACGGACATTCTTCATCGGTATTGTGTAAGTTAAATCTTACTCGGTTAAAAGGATACCAATTCCTTTTGTTGTTGATTGCTCATAATCATAATTCATTCATCATAATAATAATCATTTTGAGACTTGTAATTGTCGAATAATCATTTCATTCACGAGGAACGACGGTTCCAAATCATTTCATTGGGTTATCAATCACATCACTATTACTTTCATACCGGTGAGTCATCTTGGCCTTGTCTAATTATTATTCATTGATATTCATCATGGTCATTCTCGTTCATGTGACCTTCCGGGTTCATATTGCGTGGCCGGGTGTGGCTGTGTGGAATTTTTAGTCGGGCACACGATGGTCATGTATTGGGTTCACCGATACATCGGACCGTGCACACGGTAACGCTTACCTCCGTGAGACTAATTAGGTACAAGGACGGGTGTGTCCGGTCATTCGTCTTGTACACTTGCACAGGACATTACGGGCGTACTATGATGCTCCTCTTCAGCGTAATTCATAATTAAGAATATTTCATAACTTCAGTTAATTCATGATTGTGTAATTTCAACTCTTGAGGATTGTTGTTACGTAGAATCGACCCGCTGGGGGATTTTGTTTTCGTGTCACGGCAAGGCAAAGGCACGGAAGAGCATGTTGACGGCGACGAGTCCTGATGATACTAGTAGGGGGCCCGATTGCTCGATCATTTATTCAGTCATTTGTGTTTCCTTTATTTATTCCGCTGCAGACATTCCGTTTGAATGCTCATTTCATTCAGTGTTGTGTATTTTATCGTCACATAAAATACACATGTATTCTATTTTATCCTGGGTGTGTTGTATAAAACTCCTCATCGGAGTAATTGATGTTGTAATGTGGTTCGGTACTACATTTACCTGTGTAATTCATTCATTTTCATTCGCCTGGTGGGTCCCAGTCGGGGGGTCCACGGCACTGTAATATCCGCCTAGTTTGGGGTGTTACACTTCGTACGGGGAAGAAATGCGATTTTACTAATTAGAAATTATCAAATTTTGCCTCTCAGTACATTCGAGAATGTATTTATAGCGCGTAGATTGCTGGAAGAACCAGATAGATAAATCTCTGAGTTCTTGCTTGGGATATATGATGAATGTGTATGAATATCACTATGAATGTATTAGTGGTTGCCAAAAGAGCCTTTGATTCTCTCTTTGGTGTGTATTTTGCACTGAATTCGTAGTAAATTCGCGTCCCCTTTGCCATAGCAGTGAGTTCTCTATTTATAGGGGACAAGGTAGCTGGGATTCCTCAGGCGATCGCGGGCGACCGCTTTCTATATTAAAATAAGACGGCCGATCATCCCATCACGTGGGCCTGTTCCCTTGAGGTCCGAGGTTGCTGCTGGAGGCCAGCTGGGCGAACCAATAGGAAGCCAGCACGCGTCTCGAGTCGCTGTCCGGGGAGGACCCACTTTGTACCTTTCGGCGGCCTTGTCGGTAGGTGTGGTAGGTGACAGGCTGGGGTCAATGGTCCTATCTGTCGGTTATCCTTTGAAGATCCGCACGTGGGCCACCGTCCAAGATTCGGTCTTCGACGACTTTGATGGATGCTGGATCCATACGTGGCACGAAATGATTGCCTCTGGTTCGCTCATTAAAGACAATCGTCGGACATCAAAAGACGATCGCTGGGTACCAAAAGACGGTCGCCGCATTGTGCCGAACTCTGGGCGTTTGTCCAGAGTAAGTCTTCCATGGTTGGCTTCTCTGATTGTGATGCCGATCGCCTATCGAGGCGTAATAATCGCCGCACAACAATTGCCCCCCAGCTTGCCTCGATGTTGAAAACACGGGGTGAGGTGGCACTGTTGGCGATCGCCAATGTTTAAACGATCAGCGGATCTGAATTCAAATCTGGACGATCTTCTTTCGCGTCGGGAGCAGCGGGAAATGAAGGCGGGCTTTCCAAAAGTGGCAGGGACACGCGTCGCGCCGCTGTTGGGGGAGTCCGACGGTTTGTCAGACCTGTCGGCTGGCATGCCCTCGAAAAGACGCGTATGCGGGATTCGAGGGCAGCATTTAATGCGTCCCCACGTGACGGTTGCGATCCAGCCCCCGAGGTTTCTCCTATTTGCATTTAGACCCTCGACTCCATCTATAAAAAGGCCAGGGCTTCTTCTCCTTCACTTTTTACGCGTCCTTGCATCCCTAGCCGAATTTCTGCAAAAATTTATGGAGCTTCTTGTACCGATCTCCTTCTTTTCTCTAGGTAAGAAAAATTAACCTTCTCCCTCTCTTTACTTTCTAATATGTCGGGAGGATCCAGAGCCTTCGAGACCGGAAGTTCTTCCGCTGCCGCAGCGTCGCCTGAACGGAAGGAGATTCCCGTTGGAGTGGATATGGAGACGGCCGTTGAAGCTATTCGTGCGGGGATTGCACCCGCAGAACTCGAAGAACTTTTCAACGAGGCCGAAGTGGCGAGGACGGCGGCGACGGTGGAGCAGGGGGGCTCGCCGGTGGATGAGGATGATTTGGTGCGGGAGGCCTGGGAACGAGAGAGTAGATTCGGCCCTGCCTATGTGGCTTTTGCTCAGATGATGGAAGCGATCGCCGGACCCTGTCCGGAATTCGACTTCGAAGCCTACTCCGCCGCTCACCCTTACGAACATGTGAAGCAGACGGTTTTTCAGGCCGCCGTCCCGTCTCCGTGGACTCTTGGAAAGATCCGGAGTACGGCGACCAAGAAAGACCTGAGCCGTTGGAGGGCCAAATATCACATCCCCTCTGACGTTTCCTTGCACGTGCCCTCGGAGAATGAACGTGCCGACCAACCGCCCAAGGATATGGTTGCCGGGCCGAGATGATTATGGAGGCGGGTCTGCGATTTCCTCGCCATTCGCCGTCTCCTACTTGGCCGATCGCTGAATCTGGCGCCTCTTCAACTGACGCCGAACGCTTGGCTACAGATCATCTGCACGTTGACTCTGTTTGGCGGTCACCGGTTGTTCCGCCTCCTTACTGCACTGGAGATGAATTATCTGTTTAAACTGGCCGCACAGAAAGGGTCGATCGGCGGCAATCATATCCAAGGGCGAATCGGGAGAGTGGTCCTCGGCGTGCCGAATAAGACCAGGGGTGACCTGGCTAAATGGTGCTGGGTCGGCGGGGCATGGCGATCGGCGTCGAGTGACAGGCCGAATGAGGAGTTGGAGATCCCCACCACTTTCCGGGAGAGGAATCCGAGTAAGGATTTTAACTCTCCCCTTGATTGAGCTTGTCTTGGACTGATCTAATTTTGTTTTCTTTTTGCAGGACCTCTCGTTCCAGCGATCGGCGACCTTCCATTCGATTTATTGATCGTTTGGGAGCGGATCCGTGCCTTTCTGAACTCCTTTATTGACGTTCGATCGCTTGGTACCGAAGCTCATTGGTTGGGGGCTCAATTGTTCTGCTACCCCCGTAACTTGAAAGTTCCAGGTATGAGTTTAAGTGGTGCTTCCTTGCTTGACGATCGTCTCCAGGAGGTCGTATCGTTTAAGTTGTTTGTCTAACTTGCTTGTACCTCTTCTCTGACAGAGGTTCATTTTCCCCGTTTTGCCGAGCCACCGCTAGAGATAGCCATGTCGAACCCGGGAGTTCTTGGTCGCCTTCACTTGGGTAAGAAGACTGGTCGCGTTCCTGCGATGACGTCTTGCCCGGCTCCGGCGAAGGGGCCTGCTGATGCGCCGGTCGCCGAACCGGTAGTTGGGGAGGAGGAACAACTTCAGCGCCGCAAGAGGCGGAGGCCGGAGGAGTCCTACTGATGCCGAGGCGGATGTGTCCATCCTTGAGCCTCCGGTTGCTGCGGCTCCTATATCTGCCATCCCGATGACGGAGCGATCAGGCCCTAGGCCTTCGGTGTCCGGCTCCCGGTCATCGGGCGGGCCTACAAAGAAGGTGGCGATCGCTGAGGCGGAAACCTCTCGGGGCAAGCCATATTTTGGTCGCGATCCCGAGCTGGTCAATAGGTAAGAAAAGGACCAACATTTTCTGAGTTAGGCATTCCGAGCATGGTATGCGCTAACTCCTTGGTTTCCTTGGTTTGTGCTGCAGGGTTCGTCTCGCCGATCCGGACGTCGCTCCTATGGTGCTGGACTTTTTGTCGAGTAAGGCTCCGCAACAGTCCCTCGAAGTCCCTACTTACGTCCGCCAGGCTATCACTCTCTGCCCAAGGCTTGGACGACCGATCTTGATGCGATCGCTCGTCGGCGATATGGAGACGCCATGCAGGCGACCGTTGCCTTGGCTCTCCAGACGGCGACGATGGCCGTCCAAGCTGCTAGGGATTTTGAGGGGCGACCCTCCACTGCTCGTCTCCATAGCGACCTTGAGGCCGACCGGAACAAAAATATCGAGTTAGTCAACCGGATCCAGTCTATGGAGAAGGAGTATGAGGAGACGGCCAAAAGGGCTAAGCAGGACGTGAATCGATTGAAGCAGGAGCTGAGCCGCTCTAAGGAGGCTGCCGACCGGTCCCGTGATAAGGAGAAGAAAACCCGCCAGAAGTTCGCGGCTTCGCAGGAGGAGGCGGCCGGGCTGAAGGTGATGGTGGATCGGCTCAGCGGTGAGCTGGAGGCGGCGAAGAAGGAGCTGGAGAAGGCCAGGGGCGAGAATGCCGCCAAGGTGGTCGAGCTGGCGGACGCCGAGAAGACGGCCGCGGATTTGAAGGGGCAGCTGAAGGCGATCGAGGTCGATCCCTACCTCAACGTTGCGCACGTCGGCGAGTTCGCTTATTACTTGGCCTATGCTGACGCTGTTCGAGCCGCAAAAAAGGCAGGGATCGAGATCGGTCCCCTGATGGAGAGCTTCAAATCCTATGCCCTCGAGCATCCTCTGCACCCGGAGTTCTCTTTGCCGATCCTTGACTTTGTCGACTTCGGGATCGACTTGAGTTGGTATTCTGGTAAACTCATTCATCCCGAGGCCGATGGGGGGGCCCAAGCCGATCCGCATCCGGAGGGCGGTGATCAGCCGGCGGGGCCTTGAGAGACATTTTTGTTTTCTTCTGTAACTTGTACTTTTTTGTAATGTCTTCGGGCCCCGTAATGTACGAAACTTGTGTTATGAATAAAATGTTCCTCTTTTCATACTGTCTCTTTGTATACGATCGCCTTTGAATGTTTGCGTGCAATTTTTACAAGTACGTGTATGATTGCTTTCGACATTTTGTTCATCCGACCGATCATCTGAGTGTTGAAAGCATTGATATGTTTTGAATCGGAATTCTTACTTGTAATTTTCGTCGAAGGACTCCGATCGTCCTACGCGTGTTTGAGCGAAGCTGATCGTGCGTGGTTCCTTTTTGTTCGATCGTATTTGGGATTAGCTCGACCCATCTCTGCCCCCTTGTTTTTGTTTACATATTGTAAGGAAACAAAAACTAGTTTGTCTGGCGAGCTATCTTCAGTTTTGCCGATTCTGAAGAATCATGTCCGGTTGGGGTGTTCGATGGACAGACCTCCCCAATCGTGTCTTTGTGTGCGAGGGATATTGTGTATCCCGCGACTCACTTTTTGTGAGGGTCCTCCGTTTGGCTACGCCTGCCTTATGTTAAAACTAAAAGCGGGTGATCTCGGTCTGGAGGAGTCCTTGCGCGGGGTGTCGTCGGCTTATTCGACTCCACGTCCGCGGATTGTTAGCTCTGCTTCCACCTCGGCCCGCCATGAAGATGGCGACCTTCGACGGTGTACGTTGAGACGGGGGTAGTGGCACGTCGCGTTGTCCGGGTTCACCATGTTAAATGATGTACCTTGAGGACGTGCGACCGTGTCTGCTGATTGTTTTGGAGGGTCCTTCGGCTACGCCGGCCTCGTATTTAGACGAAGGGCGGGCGATCTCAGCCCAAAGGAACCTTGCATGGGCGAAGCTGTCGGTTCCATCGACCTCCAGGACCATGGCTGCATTGATTTTACCTAGGATCGTCGTGATCAGCGATCGTCGGCGGTATGCGATGTGCCTGGTGGGGCGATCGCCAGAATAGATGGGGTAGGAAAAAATCTCATTATATTCCTTGTACATCATTGAAATTGAATACAAAATTATCACTGGTAGTATTTTTTCAGATGCATGGCGTTCCAGGGGTATTGATCCGGAGTACCATCAGGATGTTCCAGTTCGTAGGCTCCTTTAGTTAGCCATCTGGATACTCTGAAAGGTCCCTCCCAGTTCGGACCGAAAACGCCTGTGCGGGTTTGGATCTTCTTGAGGACGAGATCGCCCACTTGAAACCTTCTTTCTTTGACCTTTGAATTGAAGAACTTCTCGGCTCTCCTTTTGTGGATTGTGTTCTTCATTTCTGAGGTCAGCCGTCATTCTTCGAGCATGTATAGGTCGATTCGTCGGGCCATATCGTTGTCGGTCGTCATCTCCTGTTCGGTTCGATGGCTGAGGACGGCGATCTCTGAAGGTATCACCGCTTCTGTCCCGAAGGCAAGGGCGAATGGGGTTTCGCCGGTTGAATTGCGGGTCATCGTTCGGTAGGACCACAAAATGTCTGGGAGCTCGCTCGCCCATCGTCCTTGCCTGGATTCGAGTCGCGCTTTAATCGTGTGTTTGAGGATCTTATTCACCGCCTCTACCTGACCGTTCGTCTGAGGGTGATAGGGCGCTGAGAATAACCTTTTGATTCCCTACTTTTCACAGAATTGCATGACTTCTAGGCCGTCGAATTGTTTTCCATTGTCAGAGATGATGGACAGGGGCAGAATCGGCATATGATGTTTTTCCAGATAAACTTGATCACCTATTCCTGGCCGATCTTGTTTAGTGGCTCGGCCTCTGCCCACTTGGTGAAATAGTCGACCCCTACGATAGCAAATTTACAGCCCCCTAGAGCCGTCGGCAGGGGACCAATAAGGTCGATGCCCCATTGCGCAAATGGCCACGGGCTGTACATGGAGGTGAGCTGTTCGGGGGAGAGTTTGATGTTTGGGACCATTATCTGGCACCTGTGACACGATCTGGCATAGTCGATCGCATCCTTCTGAAGTGATGGCCAGAAAAAACCTTGCCTGGTTGTCTTATGGATGAGAGCTCGCCCGCCCGCATGGTTTCCGCAAACCCCGTCATAGATCTCGGCTAAAACGAGCCGACCTTCCTCTGGTGTAATACACTTGATGAGGGGAAGACTGAAGGCTTGCTTGTAAAGCTGGTCGTCCAATAGGGTTGCACGGAGCTGGAGTTGGCGAGCTTTAACACGGTCGTCAGGGATCGTTCCGTCTTTTAAGTATTTGATGAACGGAGTCATCCAGTTTTCCTCGGCGATGGCAATCATGGTAACCAGGCTTCTGTCGATCGCCAGCCTTACTGACTTTGTGATTTGTATATTGGAGAAGTCGGCTACCCCATCCGATGATGCTAGTTTGGAAAGAGCATCGGCCTGGGAGTTATGCTCTCTCGGGACTTGTTCGATTAGCACCTCTTCAAATTTTGTGCACATTTCGGCGACCAGCTCTTGGTATTTGACCATCTGTTCACCGCGCGCCTCATATTCTCCCTTGACTTGGTTTACGACCAAAAGGGAGTCCATGAAGATATGGAGGCGACGTACATCTAGGGCGAGGGCTAGATCGAGCCCGCCTACCAAAGCTTCGTATTCAGCTTCATTGTTGGTCGCACGAAAACCGAAACGTACAGCATTCGTGAAACTCTGACCGTCGGGGCTGATGAGGACAATCCCTGCCCCTGCTCTCGAATTGGTCGCTGAGCCATCCACATATAACTTCCAGGCAGGTCGGCCGACCTGGGTTGGACTGTGAGGGAAAGTTAATTCCACCACGAAGTCCGCCAGAGCTTGGCCCTTGATCGTCGTGCGAGGAGCGTAAGTGATACCGTATTGGGCGATCTCCAGCGACCACTTGAGGAGTCGCCCATTGGTATCCGGTCGGTGTAGGACTTGTCTTAGAGGTAGAGTTGTTAGGACTTCCACTTGGTGATCGAAGAAGTAAGCCCTCAGCTTACGAACACTCATGACAAGGGCGTAGGCGATCTTCTCCAATGGCGTATAACGTGTCTCAGCGTCTTGGAGCGCCTAGCTAACATAGTAGATCGGCAAGTGGGCTTGTCCCTCTGCTCGCACCAGAACGGCACTCAGCGCGACCTCCGAGGCTGCTAGGTAAAGGAATAATTTTTCACCGGGGATCGGCTTTGCCAGGATCTGGGGGTTAGATAGATATTCCTTTATCTTGGCGAACGCTATCTGGCTTTCCTTCGTCCATGCGAACTTCTTGTTCTTGATGGTTGCGAAGAAAGGCTTGCTTTTATCGCCGAGCCGTGATATGAAACGGTTGAGGGCGGCTAGACAGCCCGTGAGGCGTTGCACCTGCTTGATGTTTCGCGGTTCCTGCATGTCGAGGATCGCCTGCACCTTGGTGGGGTTCGCCTCGACCCCCTTTGGCTCACTATGTGCCCCAGGAACTTCCCGGAGCCCACCCCGAAGTTGCATTTCTTGGGGTTCAGCTTCATGTTAAACTTCTCAAGGATGGCGAACGTCTCGGAGAGATCGTTGAGGTGATCTTCCTTCTTGAGGCTTTTAGCCACGATGTCATCAATGTAGACCTCCATGGTTTTGCCGATCTGATCGGCGAAAATTCTGTTGACTAGTCGCTGGTAGGTTGCCCCTGCGTTTTTCAAGCCGAATGGCATTCGGACCCAAAAGTATATGTCTTTTTCCGTGTGGAAAGATGTGTGTTTTATGTCTTCCTCCGCCATTGGGATTTGATGATATCCGGCGAAGGCATCCATAAATGACATCATTTCGCAACCTGCCGTATTATCGACCAAGTGATCAATATGAGGCATCGGAAAGTGATCTTTTGGACATGCCACGTTGAGGTCGGTGAAGTCAATGCATAACCTCCAGGAGCCAGTTGGCTTTTTGACGAGAACCGCTTTGGCGACCCATTGTGGTTCGTCTGTGGCTACTCCGATTAATTTGTTGTTGAGTAACTTCTGGACTTCTATGTCGAGCGCCGCGTACTTCTCGAGACCGAACTTCCTACGCTTTTGGTGAACAGGCTTCATTGCCTGGTCGATCTTCCGATAATGGCAAGCATGTTCGGGACTTATGCCAACCATATCTTGATGCGACCAGGCAAAGACTCCGATGTTCCTACGTAGCAAGTTGATCAGATCCCCCTTTAATTCATGGTCGATGCTTGCGCCGATCTGTACTTCCCGTTCTGGATGAACCGGATCCATCGTAATACTCTCCAATTCTTCGACAGGGACGGTCGCCTCTCGTTTGGTGCGATCTCCGGACTCGGTCCTTGGATCGATATCGAGACTTGGCTCGAAACCGATCCTTGGCTCGATGTCGTCCGTCGATTGATGAGCGATGGCGTCCCCTGAGTCGGGTTGGTATGATGTGCTCGGCTCGTCGATCTCCATGTGTTGATCGTCGATCGCTTCAATGTTACATATAGTATGGGAAGTTTTGAAAGAAGTAACAACATAGGAGTAATTCAAACATCTTTTTGCCATTAGGGGATCTCCTTTTACAGTACCGACCGTCCCATCGGCAGTGGGGAATTTGATACAGTAAAAGAAAGATGAGGCGACCGCCTCAAAGGTTTCTAAAAGGGGCGACCTAGGAACCCATTATAGATGCTGGGCCTATCTATGATTACAAAACTTAGGTTCCTAGTAATCCTAACCTTGGGATCATAAAAGCATATTAGCTCGACGGAGAGCTTAATCCTCCCGTAGGCTCGGACCGTGTTGTCGCCAAACCCTTGGAGCACGGTGTCGAAAGGCTTGATGAATTTGATTAAGTTGCCGAGTTGGTCTGGGGCGGATTTGAATATGATGTTACAGAAACTCCCATTGTCGACCAGCACGCGATCGACCGTCTTCCCAAGGATACAAGCGGAGATCACTAGTGCATCCTCTTTGGGACATTGCACTCCCTCCCTGTCTTTGTTGGAAAAGGTGATGCGCGCGTCTCTAGAGATGGCCGGCTCCGGAGGTGCCACAACATGGACTTCGGCGAACGCCCTCAGCTCGGCTTTTCGCTTTCTGTTTGACAGGGTGGAAACCGGGGAAAGGCCCCCGAGGCTTCCACCTCCTACTTGAAGCATGTTGATCCGACCGCCAGGGTTGATCAGAGGGATCGACTCATCAGAGTACTCCGGCTCATGCTCGATTCTGGCGATCGGATTGGGAGGAATTCTTTCGATTGGTCGGCGCTCGCGCCCTCCGGCTCTTTCCGTCCTGGGTTCTGGCTTGGTGATCAAATTGTCCAGTTTGCCTTCCTCAAACAGTCGCCAGAGCTGTCTGAGGAGGTCGCGGCATTGGCTGGTGTTGTGGACGGGACTCTTATGATAGGCACAGAATTTGCTACGGTCTAGGTGACCGTGGTCCCTTATCGGCTTTGGTTTGGAAAGCCACTCGCGACCCTTGATTGCGTTGAAGATGTGGGCCGGAGATAAGTTGAGGTTGTGGAGAAGGTGGACCTCTACATCCTCGAAGGCTTTGAACTCGCCAGGAGGCTTGGCGGCTGCCTTTCTGGGCTTGGCGACCGCCTTCTTCTGGACATGGGATGGTGCTTTTCCTTCTTCGGATGGTCCCTCGTCTAAGCGGAGTGAGAGCATCCTCTGCCTGGCCAGGAAGCCGGCGGCTTTGCCGCGGAAGACCGAGTAGGTCGGGGGGATATCCTTTGTGAGGTGCCTGAACATGGGCGAGCGTCCGTGGAATCCGCTCATGACTGAGTTGAGAGCGAGCTCGTCGCTGATGGGATCGCCGGTGAGGACTATCTCGTCTACCCGGTCGATGTAATCTTCGTCTGACTCGTCCTTCCCCTGCTTGATTTTCATCATGCGGTGGGGGCCTTCAGGGCGAGCGACTTTGGCGGCGAAGTATGTCGTGAAGTCTTTCGCCAGCTTTTCAAAGCAGTTGATTGAGCGAGGTGGTAGTGAGACGTACCACCTGTGGGCGAGGTCGCCCAGAGTTAACGGGAACATTCGACACTTCGTCGCATCTGATGCTCCGCATCCGGTCATGTAGATCCGGAATTTGCTCAAGTGGGTTTCGGATCCGATCTCCTCATATAGAGGTATTTGTGGGGGATTGATCGTTGGTTGGACCGGGGCGAGCTCGATCCGAGTCGTGAGTGGTTCGCTTGATCCAATGATCGATCTCTGGCGCCGCCCCATTTTCCAGAGCGCCTTCATCTCGTCGAGCTGGCGTTGCATGGCGGCCATCGCCGTCGCCCGATCGCTCGCGAGTGTCTCTCGAGCGTGAACCAAGGCGATCGTGTACCGATCCCTAGCCTGTGGTGAATGACGAGCTCCCTGCCAGTGGGTTCCTTTCTTGGGCGAGCAGGGGCTCATTGGCCGCCTGTCTCCCGGGAGTCGGATATGCCGAACTCCTGGTAAAGGATTCGGATACCGATGTCTCCCAGCTGGGGCCTGAGTGCCCGGGTCGCCATGAGGGATCGCTCCCCAGGCGGCTGAAGACGGAATCGTCCCTCCTTACGAGAGCCTTCTCCTGTGGCTCGGGGCTTTTTGTCGATTTCTCAACATAGATCCCCTTGAGCTTCCGTTTGTTTGCCCGGCGGACGGTGGACGGAGTGATGGTGGGCGAGCCATTGGCCTTCTGTCGCTCCCTGAGGATGGCTATAGCCTCCTCAACTGCTCCGTGGTGCAGGCGATCGAGTGAGAGGCTAGAACCGTCCCTCGGGGGCGGGAGTGAGAGCCTAGCGTCGCCACGGTCGCCTTCCGCCGTGGGCTGGGATTCGGTCCGGGCCGGAATGAGATTTCCGGCAGATCTTAGGATGGCTCTCTTGGAGGTCGTTGCAGATGTCATTTTCTGAAGGTTTTTCTATTGAAGAACAGTGAGTGTTTCTTCAAGTATATGTCCGGAGAACAGTGAGTGTTTTTCGAGACGGTAGGAATAAAAATGAAGGTTTAGATGCCCTTCTTCTAGCGCCAATTGTTGTTACCCAAAATATTATCCGGAGATAGTATTGCCGGAATGATCGAGTAACAAACAAATGCGAGAACACTTCCGTGAGAAAATAGATAACACAAGATTTGCCAGGGTTGTTAATCCCGGGCTTGAATGCTCTCGCGAGATGTTATTAATAAATATACTGTCGAGTACAAATATTAATGTTAGAATCTATTACAAGGAGTGTAAAGACTTCTAGTTATCTAGGCTTTAGAGCGCGTAGATTGCCAGAAGAACCAGATAGATAAATCTGTGAGTTCTTGCTTGGGATATATGATGAATGTGTATGAATATCACTATGAATGTATTAGTGGTTGCCATAAGAGCCTTTGATTCTCTATTTGGTGTGTATTTTGCACTGAATTCGTAGTAAATTCGCGTCCCCTTTGCCATAGCAGTGAGTTCTCTATTTATAGGGCACAAGGTAGCTGGGATTCCTCAGGCGATCGCGGGCGACCGCCGTTTTCTATATTAAAATAAGACGGCCGATCGTCCTGTCACGTGGGCCTGTTCCCTTGAGGTCCGAGGTTGCTGCTGGAGGCCAGCTGGGCGAACTAATGGGAAGCCAGCACGCGTCTCGAGTCATTTGTCAGGAGGACCCACTTTGTACCTTTCGGCGGCCTTGTCGGTAGGTGTGGTAGGTGACAGGCTGGGGTCAATGGTCCTATCTGTCGGTTATCCTTTGAAGATCCGCACGTGGGCCACCGTCCAAGATTCGGTCTTCGACGACTTTGACGGATGCTGGATCCATACGTGGCACGAAATGATCGCCTCTGGTTCGCTCATTAAAGACGATCGTCGGACATCAAAAGACGATCGCTGGGTACCAAAAGACGGTCGCCGCATTGTGCCGAACTCTGGGCGTTTGTCCAGAGTAAGTCTTCCATGGTTGGCTTCTCTGATTGTGATGCAGATCGCCTATCGAGGCGTAATAATCGCCGCACAACATGCAGCACATATAGTTTTACAAATTAGCACAATCATCCAAAATTGAGATAGACATAAACTGTACCTAAAAAATATTGTACGATATTATATAACATTTGCACATGAAGTCAGCATGCTCAACAAAATACAAAACATTACACAATAATACTAATTAGAAATATTTTCATCATTCACCTATTTGTCGAATAAGTAGCATCAAACGAGACAGCCTCCCCAAAAATTTGATAGTTTTGGATAGACGGAGAATGCCCAAAATAGACACTTCACTTGATGCCACTCATCCTCAGCAACGTCAAATGTGAAACCCGCGCAAAAATCACGCTTGCTTTCCAACTTTTGGAGCAATATTTCCGCATCAACTCCATTCGCAAATGCCCTCATATCACGAGCATAGTTCTTGAATTCAATAGTAGTACACCCAATATCCTCATATGTACCAACTAACTCCTTAAAAAAGCAAGCGATCGCATCGGACCTATATTTGCTCTCCTGCATTTACCAATCATCAACTTGTGTGCAGGAGTAACCTTCCTACAAGAATTCATGAGATGCTTGTACGCCTCTGAAATCATATCATGATTGTGGGCCTCAATAAATCCTGTAACGACATATCCTACACAACCTTCTAATCGGATGACTACACGAGCTTTACATCCAGTTCTGGTGTCCATCCTACGTCTTTTTTTTACCAGAAAGTACTTTATTGGCAACGTTCTTTGATCCCTCCTTGTTACATACCACATACCGCCAAACAATATTCTTGTCTTTGGATTTGACAGTCGTTGCTTTGCGCACTTGAAACCCACAATCAGAAGCGTAATCCTTATAAAAAACTTCTGCCTCTTTCAAATTCTCAAAAATCTTACCCACGTAAGGTTTCATACCTTCTTTGCAAGAAGGTACAATAAATTTGGTGACATCTTCCGACGTACTTCCCCCCGCTGAAAATTCAAAAATAACAACTCAATTAAACAACAAATTTTTTTAATATGCAAGCAGAAAACATATTACGTACAGAACATGAAGATTCTATGCTAAAGAGTCAATATAAATTATGGCATTCTGTAAAACATAATAAATGTCAAAAGCTAACAAAAAGAGTGCTACTGGATTGTGAGAAAGTGCAACAAAAAAAATGCCAAGATATGCCACAAAAAATGCTACTTATTGTACGAAAGTGCAACCAAAAAAGTTTCAACTAAAACACAATGCAATGGCAAAAAAAAAATCATAAATACTGCTACTGAGTTGTGAAAGGTGCCAACACATAAAGCCTTCAGCCAAAATAGAAATGAATGCCAATAAAAAACATATAAAGTGCTACGTATATGTTTAAAAGTGCAACATAAATATCTTTCACCTAGGGTTGTCATGTATTGCTATATATCAAAAAAAAAATAAGACCAAAAAAACAATGAACGAAAAAAAACCACGTACAACTAAACAAGATAAATAAATACAAACGACTGAAGAAAGAAAATACTGACGAAATTAGCAAATAAAAAATGAATTGGATAAAAATATGTATAACTCAATGAAAAAATATGAAATAAATGAACGAAAAAAATTCAACGAATTTATTTTGAATACCAGCGAAAAAACTGTGTATAAATGAATATTGATTGAATAAGAACGAACAAACGAACAAAATATTACCAAATTGGTTGAATTGAATACAAACAAACGAACAAAAATAAGAACAAACAATAAACAAAAAAAATACCTGTAGAAACCATAATTCCGAATTGAATTGACGAGAAGTTATCGAAAGTTTAGAGAAACAAGACAAAAAAACCAAAGCTGAACGTAGGGATTATATTTGCGGCAATTTAATGTATGAAATTAGGGTATAAATGATGGAGCAAGGATGAAGGATGAAGGAAAGAGATAAAAAGATGGAGGAAGGAGAAAAAAAATAACGGCTTACACGTTGGGAATGGATGGGAAAGTGAGATATGAAATCCCATGATTATAGGAAATACCAAACATACAATATGTATAATTACAAATATATCCCCACAAAAATATTAGCGTAAGCACTTAAATTAAATTCTTAGCACAACGTGAACAAATCGCAGCCATTGATCACCAAAGATCAAAGACCCAAAATCATTCTTATTTCTTACGGAAAAATGCTTTCCGACCTGAACCTATCCATATATATATATATATATATATATATATATATATATATATATATATATATTGTTTACATGATCTTATAAAGTGTTTATTTGCACATTAACTTTGTTTTTGTTGATGATTTTTGTAGGATGTTAGAGCAATACAATTGTTGTCGAAATGCATGGCTTATGAGGCTATATAGTATTTGACATATGTGGTGCCGGTTTTTTCGAAGGATATATTCCGTGGTTACATTATATCTTCATAAAGGAGTTAGAGCACTAACGAAGCTATTTCTAGAAGAATCCATGCGACATCTTCATTGTGTGATTTTTATTCAAATTTCAACCAAGTGGTTTTTGATTGGAGGTCGAAACAGGATCCGTTCGATTTTGAGGGTTGAGAGGGACCTCGTGAGATGTTTCTGGAAAATGTCCCGATTTTGTTAGGAAATTTTAGGATCAATTCAAGAAATTTGCCCCTTATGTGCATGCACAGCCTATCAATGCTGATGGTTTGATTCATTATGAAGTTTGGCGACTAGATCAATTGGATAGATCCCGCCATGTTGTGAAATTTAATTGGTCTTCTCATGATATATCATGCACTTCTAGAAATTATATTGTGAAGATTCCATGCAAATACATTTTTAAGAGATTTACAAAGGATCTAACAAGGAATAGGAGCATTGATCTTGAGTTATGCCCCACAAAAAATGAAAGTTGTTCGTCTTCTGCGTGGAGAATTCAGATTGTTAGAAAGTTTGTTGAAACTGCTATGCTGAAGAAGACTATGGCCATTTGTGAGAAGCATTGTAAGGAGCTAGATGATGAAGTAAGACACAAGCTTGGGTTCCAGGTTTTCGGGAAAAGTTGTAATAAACGAGCATCGACAGTTCCCTAAGAAAATATAATACTGAATCCTACTAGTAAGAGGGCTAAGGGTATAAAAAATAAACGCTTAAAGTCGACAAGAGAGATCAAGGGTGACCAAGTAAGGCGAAGGAAGAAGCACTTCGTAGTTGCTCGGAAGAGGTTAAAAGACGTTGTTCAGTCATCAGTTCAAGAGGTGTTAATATATTCATCTATAGCTTCTTGATGACTTGGTTGTTCTTACTGACATTCGTACTCTTTCACAAAAAGTTGATGAATTCTGTTGGGTTAAGTGTTCATATTGAATTGTTTAGTTTTTTATCTAAACTTTTGACAAGTGTTGATATGTAATAATTACGTGGTTATCTGGTATGGTCAGGTGTTTATTCGGAGTAACTAAGTGATACTGTGAACTAAGTAAAAGTGCTTTCTCGTCGACAACTATTTGGAATATATTTGCTTATAGATGATTATTTGCATCGCTGTAGTTATTGTAACGAATATAAAAGTGATTGTTTGCATTATATGTGACTATTTGCAGCGTCATTGTGATTACTTGCAACTTCATAGAAATTTAAGTACTATTTCAAAGAAGAACTTAAACATAGCAAGTACATCACTGTTTAAAGTATGTGAAACATGTGATCATTCTTAAAATTAATAATTCCCACACTAGTCGTCCACTTCAACTAATGATCGGTTTGTTTTTGTGGACATTTATTTTATCCATTGCTTCTTGTTTCATCAAGTTCATATCACCAGTGATGATCCTTGTAGTATAACTAAACCGGAGCTTCTTCATATTCTCTTTATGGTTGTCGCTTATTTGTTTCAGATTTTGATATTCAAACAATACTCCAATTTTTCGCATCTTCGATGTACCTGTCCATGTGTCGCATCGCATAGATGCCACAATCACCATCCGACCTGAACTGCCATTTGGTCTTATGAACTTTGTTTTTCTTTTGCACATGTCTACTACGATTGCATGATCTGGGTTCTTTGTACTGTCAAGCAACTGTTTGAAATACGTGCACTGTTACAAAAACTTTCATAGCATATAAATATAGTAGATTAATATATAATCACGTCACAGCAACATCACCCAACAATATATCATATCTATTCACAACGAATAGCATAGTTATTCCCAATAACATATAAACACTTCTGTATATGGTATACTGTAACACCCCCAGAAATCATAAGAGAATGTCACATGCCATAGATCCTTCTTACAAAGATCTATGAGGCAAAATACCACAAGACAACCCATGCTTGATTGATTGGAGTCAAACTACATAACGGCACAGACCGATAAGGTCGAAACTCAAATATACGGACCGATGAGGTCACAACCAAGACATGGTAACACAACCTGAAAAAATTGCCATCATATACCCACGCAAGGGTCAATATACAGTAGTGAAAATGGGATACAACTCAATAATATAAAGAACTCTGACTCCCGATTGATTAGTATCGTAGATTGTAATATTCCATATTGACCCTTTGACTGCTCCCTAGAACAAAGTATACCTGTAATGCATAAACCGCATTACCTCCCATTTTAGGGGTTAGCAATTCAAATTTGCTAGTATAACTATTCTAATCATAATAAATATACCACATAAATATCAGTTATAGTCAAACAACGCCGATCATTAAGAGAAGTTCCCAAAAAGTTTTTAATATTTAGAAAACAAACTAAAGTCTTTGAACACGAATCATCCTCTCAGGAGTTTTAGAAAAGGAAAAAGCCTTTTATGACCTCAAGTCCGAAGTTATAAAACATTTTCAAAACATTAGGTCTCACCTCAAATCTCATTCCACATCACAAGAGTTTTATAAAATGAGAAACTTTTTTGGACTTCGAGTCCTTAGTTATAAACCATTTCAAAATCATTAGGTCTGAGCCCAAATTTCATTTCAGATCACAGTACTCGGAACAATCACAAGGTCCATGACCCAACAACAAAACATCACAACACAGGCCTATAATCTATCTCGGCCCCACACTCACAAGTGTGCATCCTAGAGATCCCGTCAGATTGTACCTGATTGGACAACTCATAGCCGAACACTATTCATACTCGCAAGTAATAAACTCCAGAGGCCTCATCGAAACCTACTTGATACCACATCACACGCTATTCGTACTCGCAAGTAACGAACCCCAGAGGCTTTACTGGACCCTACCTGGTAGCACAACATACACTGCTCGTACTAGAAAGTAATGAACCCCAAAGGCTTCACCGGACCCTACTTGGTACGGCAACATACACTATTCGTACTCGCAAGTAACAAACCCTAGAGGCCCCGTCGGATCCTACCTGGTACCACACATTACTAGATTTTGACCCGTACTCGCTAGTACTAAATACCATAAGCCTCGTTAAGCCTTATCTGGTTAAACCCAGCACAACACCACTATGGTCTGACCCGTACTCGCAAGTGCCGATTCCTATAGGTCCCATCAGACCCTACCTAGTTGAACACAATGCCTCAACATAACCACAACATATATCCATATCACGACATTCACCATATCAACACACATCAAACAAAACAACTCCATTCGGTAAACAAAATTACAAAATACACATCCAAGTGTATGATCATACCAACACAACATATATATATCTGTCAGTCACAACTCGGCACAATACACATCATGTTGGGAATAGTGCTTTAGGACATTCGGTGTACCTAGATTTATAATTGTCACATTTAAATAAAGTTATTTAATATCATCTATTTCTCATTGATTAATATATGCATGTTTTATAATTATAATAATCGGATAATAGTAATTCGCGAAGGTCCAATCATGTAGAGTGGAGACTCAAGTGATTAATATACTAGTATAAGTTTGATTGATAATCATCGGATGATTATGCGCATGGTATGGACCAAACTTATGAGTATTGGTTGGAGAACGCAATACTGGACAGACTCGCATTTACATCACTGCATGGGAATGTCATAAGTGAATGTCAATATAATAAGTATGTCAATAAATCCTTGAACTTGAGATTATCATAGAGTCCAACATGATGACTGCTATGCCTTGACGTAATCCAACGTCATCTGAAACATGATAATCATAAAAGTTAGCGATCGGGATTAGTGGGAGTCATGTAGAGGGCAGTGAATAATCAAGACGAGGATTTTTCACTCTCTTTAGGGAGAGATATATGTTGGACCCCTCGATGAGTAGGACTGAAGGAAATGCATGGCCATGCTCAAATGAGGAGTTATTTGATTCAATTAGTCTACTTAAGATCGAGAAAGCATTTGAACGTAATAAGTATGATATTTTCCATGACATAGTTCAATATGATATCGCGCGACAAAGGGATTTGACACATTAAATGGTTTAATTGACCATAAACTTATCACTACAAAAAAAACAGTTTTTACCGACGCCAAACGCCGTTGGTAAAATAGAAAATGGCGTCGGTAAAAAATTTACAGACGCCACTACCGACGGCAATCCGCCGTTGGAAAAACGCTCAACGGTAATTTTTTACCGACGCCGCCATTTACCGACGCCATTTTTGGCGTCGTTAAATTAAAAACAAATCTAAAAAAGTCAGGTCAGGACTCAGGCAAGTCACGTCCGGGCTCAGGGGGCTCAGGTGGGTTAGGTCCGGGCTCAGGCGGGTCAGGTTTGGTCAGATCCAGGTCCGGGCGGGTCGGGTCCGGGTCCGGGCGGGTCAGGTTCGGGCTACATTCAATTTCAAATGGTTGAGAAAGATTTTGGTTTATAAACCACATAAAACACTACTGTTTTTTCGATGTGGGATAGTGTAAAAAATTTACCGACGCCGAAATGGCGTAAACGGCGTCGTTAAAAAAAAAAAAAATTACCAACGCCAAAATGGCGTCGGTAAACGGCGTCGGTAATTGTGAAAAAAGAAAAAAAGATAATAATAAAAATTTACTAATGCCGAAGTGGTGTCGGTAAGGTCGTCGGTAAATGGCGTCGGTAAACGGCGTTGTTAATTGTGAAAAAAAGAAAAAAAAATAAGTCTGCGAACCGGTCGTCGGCAATGGCGTCGGTAAATTAATTAAATAACGGGCGTCAGTAATGGCGTCGGTAAATTATAAGTTTAACAACGACGGGTATGGGCGTCGGTAAATGGCGTCGGGAAAAACTATTTTTTTTGTAGTGTATATTATTTGGTAGTCATAATGTCTTGCTAGATACCGCTTATGATTTATCATTTAATAAGGTATTAAGTTATTGCTAATATAATATAAGCCTTTTGGGTCACACATACTATAATTAAAGACAAGCAAGAATAATTAATAGATATAATATTGGATATTATATTTATTAAAGAAATTAAATAGTAAGTAATATATAATATATGATATTATATATTATACTACTTAATTATATCAACTAAGAATGATAAATATAAATTGGATATTATATTTATTAGAGGATTAAATAATAAGTAATATACATAATATAAGATATTATATGTATTGTATTATTTAATAAGTTGAGGGGCAACTAAGCAAATACTAGAGTTTGACTCTAGGGTTTACTTATTGTAAATAAGGGGTCTTAGACAAGGAGTTGTCATAAAAAATGAGTGAAAGATCGATCCCCCTTGAAGAAAATTGGGCGCCCCCCTTCCCGTGAAGAAACTCCGGTTCGGCCATCCCCATTTTCTTCCCTTAGTTGATTTTGATCAACAGTACAAATCCTTCTAGCAAGAAATTATTGTTGTATTGTTTATCAACATTATCCGTAAGAATCTAGTAACCTGGCTTGTACCAATTGTTCGTGTGTGGATCACCGAAAAAGGAAGACGATTTTCATCAGCTTCTGGTCCGGGTTCAGATCTGTTCTTTGGATTTAGGTAATTCGACGAACTCTTTATAAATCAATTAAATTATTGCATGAATATACTCATCTGGTTTTTTCATTAATTATTCTGCTGCGTCTCAATACACGTAAAACCTAACAGTGATATCAGAGCCAACTTACAAGTAATTTAATTGTTTATTCAGAACATGTTTATATGCTTTCAATATATAAATTGTGTTCTTGATTATATTTATAAAATATTGTTTATCAACATTATCCGTAAGAATCTAATGCTTGAGCATGCAATTGTTCGTGTGTGGATCGAAAAGGAAGGCGATTTTCATGAACACAGTCGGGTTCGAATCATTCTTTGGATTTAGGTAATTAATGACTCTTTATAAATCAATTAAATTATTGCATGAATATACTCATCTGGTTTTTTCATTAATTATTCTGCTGCGTCTCAATACACGTAAAACCTAACAGTGATATCAGAGCCAACTTACAAGTAATTTAATTGTTTATTCAGAACATGTTTATATGCTTTCAATATATAAATTGTGTTCTTGATTATATTTATAAAATATATCGCAAAATATGCTGTCCATGACTATTCCGGAACAGCATAGTGAAATGGGCATAGGTAAGGATCAGGTGCGAATCGGGTCCGGGAACCGCGGATAGTAATAAATCGCAAAATAAAATCCCACTAGAGACGGGATTCGATAATTGGTCTAAACGACCAGGACGCCGCATCCAGACCATCTCGTCTGGGACTCCTTTTGTTATATTTGATCAGTATTACTTTATTTAAGTCTTGTTTCATAAAATCAAAATAATTGTTTCAAAAATACGTTACTTGCAGCCGGGGGGGTTCGAACCCACACGATCGTGTGGAGCCAGAGACTGGTCGGCCAACTAGGCCAGTGTATCAGATTCCTGATTTTTCCGCGGATATTTATCTTATCCCCGTCTGTCAAGCAGATTTATTTTGTGTTTAATTATGTGACTATTAATTTTAATATTATGTTATAATTATTTATGTGATAATTAAATATGATTTGTGTATGGTGTATAGAATGACCATAAATTGGCTAATGTGATTGGATGATTCAATTTAATATTGGGTTGGTTTTAATGGCCTTCATGTCGTTTAATTATAATTGGTTTTTACATCCTATGAGTTGTCTTTTAATTATTATTTACGGCATGTATGTCATTTTCCCTCTTGTAATTTACTTTACTAGTGTAATATATTTTTATTAATGTAATGAAGACAAGAAGGAGATGAAAGATGGACTCGAGGAGCCAATTAATTGTGTATGACATTCCAAGGAGTTGTATGATCAATAAAGACCAATTATACCCTTTACATTGATCTTTATAATTTTTATGTAGGCTCATGAAAACCACGTTAGGATTATGGTCATGTTATACACGGTCCTATGCTTTTTATGTCATGTGATGCTATGTATGTTTAACTTTATTCACGTGTGTGATGCGATGTACGTTTAGATGTATATTATCCAACATAAACATGCAACATATGATAAAACCCCTCGTTAAAATCTTTTAATGTCGTTCAATTAAAACACCTATCAAAACTTCGATCATCTTGAGCAGGTCATGCCAAAGCTAGGTGCTCAGATTATCTTAGTAAGGTAGAATAGGTAATGGTGATACCTATGTCTTTTAATGAACTAAGAATCCAAAATACTTTTGAACCTTAAGGCATAAGATGGGATTATAACATGTTTGGGCATAAGATGTCAAATCCCATAAATATAATCTAAGGGTTACATATATTGTAATCGATAATGAGTTATCCACCTAAAGTAGCTCAATTTTAGGCGTCATGCCAAAGCTGAGTTTAGAATTGTGGAAAATGGGGTATTAGCCAACTAAATTTCAAATGTTATAAAATTGAGGGAATTTTGTTTTAGTGGGAGTATTTTTCGAGAAATAAAAAATGTGACTAAATAATTTGCATATTGAATTTTGTAGATAATAGAATGGCATCAAACAACAAATCCACCATTTCACTGCGATCAGTCCTTGAGAAGGACAAGCTCAAAGAAAGCGGCAGCAACTATGTGGATTGGATCCGGAGCTTGAGAATAGTTCTCAAGCAATAAAGAAAGTTGTACGTTCTTGAGGAAGAAATTTCCCATAAGCCTGCTGACAATGCTAACAAGAAACAAAAGACAAATGGAAGAAACATTGTGATGTTTCCATTGATGTCAGTTGTCTTATCTTGGCTACCATTTGTCCAGAACTTCAGAAGAATCTGAAAGAAATGGAAGCCTACGAGCTTAATGTTCACCTCAAAGAAACTTTCTCAAAGCACGCTAGGCAAGAGAGGTATAAGACCTTTGAAGCCTTGTATGCTTTCAAGATGGTTGAGGGGACATCTGTCAGCATTCGTGTACTCAAGAGGAAAGAATATATTGATCATATTGATAGGCTTGGTTTTCCACTTTCTAAGGAGCACTCCACGGATGTGATCCTGAATTCATTACCCGATAGTTTCGGTCAGTTCATTATGAACTACAATATGAATGAGATGGAGAAGTCCATTGCTGAGCTGCATGGGATGCTTAAAACGGCTGAGCAAAATATTAAGAAGAAACCAAACCACGTGCTGATGGTCAGCAAAGGGAAGTCCTTAAAGAACAAAGGCAACGGCAAAGGTAAGACAAAAGTTACCAAAGCTAAAGACCCTACTGTGATACTCCGCAGTAGTTAAACCGAATGATTTTATATTTTGTGAACCAACGAATAAATTTGGTTTATTATGTCGGACTTGAGGATTATACCACACTGCATTATTTACTATGACGAACATAAACTTCCGTAATCACGTTATTCTACTATATATTTTTCATACGATAATTTATACATCATCGCCTTATCGACGAATAGTCAGGATGAAAAATGAAAACAATAATAACAATAACTATAATGATAAATATACATAGATATGGCTAAACTCTTATTGTAAATATGATAAAATACATATATGTGTATATATATATATATATATTACGATAACATATGTAATAACATCGAGTAAGAAAATAATAATGCTCATGATAATAGTAATTAAGGAATAAATATTGTGAAATTCTTATTGTTAATATTATTATTATTATTGCTATTATCATTTTACCTAATGAGCTTTTGTTAGTTTTGAATAATTGTTCCTCCTATGAATAGTAATACTATTTCAGTTCGTACATTAGATTGTGAAGGTTACAGTTTTCTTATTAAAAATAAGATAAGTCGTACTTACTTTGATTACTTGATTTATGTGAAGACTTGAGAATTATACCACACCGCGTTATTTACTATGACGAATATAAACTTACGTAATTACGTTATTCTACTATATATTTTTCATAAGATAATTTATACATCATCTCCTTATCGACGAATAGTCGGGATGAAAAATGAAAATAATTATAACAATAACTATAATGATAAATATACATAGATATGGCTAAACTCTTATTATAAATATGATACAATACATATATATATATATATTACGATAACATATGTAATAACATCGAGTAAGAAAATAATAATGCTCATGATAATAGTTAGACCTGGCAAAAGTGGCCCAGACGCACGGGCCGGTCCAGCCCACCCATGAATAAATGGGCTTTGGGCTTTAGTTTTTTAGCCCATAGAAACTTGGGCCTTTTTGGCCCGCCTAGATTTTGGCCCAGCTCAGAAGGCCCAGCCCACGGGCGCCCAGAGGCCCATGAAAAATTTAATAACTAATAAATATTAATTAATTAGGCTAAGGTTAATGGGTATAACCTTACACCGTAACTTATTTCAATTTAAAGTTGATTTTGTTTAGATTTTTGTATTGGTATTTTGCTATCGAATATAGATAATGGACCAAATGATGAGCTACTTTCGGTACCGCTGGTTGTAGTGCAAGAATCAACGGTTTTAATAGTATTGAAATGGATGTTTGAACTTTTTAAAATAGTTGAAAATATATTTCTATCATATTATTGATACTTTTAATATATTTTCGTTAATTAAGTTGGAAGCAAGAAAAAATCTGTAGCCCATGGGCTGGGCTAGGCCCGCCCAGCATGGGCCACGGGCCTCAATATTTAGGCCCAAAAATCCTGGGCCTTTTTGGCCCAGCCCAAAATTTGACTCACCCGTTGGCAGCCCAGCCCGTTTGGGTTGGCCCAGCCTGTTTGCCAGGTATAATAATAGTAATTAAGGAATAAATATTGTGAAATTCTTATTGTTATTATTATTATTATTCCTATTATCATTTTACCTAATGATCTTTTGTTAGTTATGAACAATTGTTCCTGTTATGAATAGTAATACTATTTCAGTTCGTACATTAGTACATTGGATTGTGAAAGCTACAGTTTTCTTATTAAAAATAAGATAATTCGTACGTACTTTGATTACTTGATTTATGTACTACTAAATTATTTATTGGCCTTTATAATATTGGATTAGTTGAGTCTAACACTTCGAAGTCTATAACATTGCAACCAAGAAATCTATACTCAATAATCTAATCCGACTTATTTATGGCACTGTCAACTTGGTCATATAAAAGAGAAATGCATTTCTAAACTCCTTCTTGATAGACTTTTAGACTCTTTTGGCTATACGTGTAACACCCCAAACTAGGCGGCTATCACAGTGCCGTGGACCCCCAATTGGGACCCACCAGGCGAATGAAAAATAATGATTTAAATAATATAACTGTAGTACCGAACCACATTATATTACCAATTACTCCGATGAGGAGTTTCAAGTATAATACACCCAGGAATACAGAATACATATATATTTCATATGAAGATGAAATATACAACACTGAATAAAATGAAAAGTCCAAATGGAAACTGCAGCGAAAAATACATATGAAGAAAACATGAATAACTGAAAGGGCTGGGGTCCCTACTAGAATCACTGGGACTCCTTGCCATCACCGTGCTCTTTCCGTGCTTTTGCCTCGCCATGATCTAAAAACTACGTCCCCAACGGATTCAGTTACACAAAACAACAATCCTCAAGAGTTGAACAAATAAAAATATCACATATCTTAGTTATGAAATCAGGTCTGAAAGAGGGGCATCATAGTACGCCCGAGATGGGACATGCAAGTGCACAAGTAGCCGAGTGTCCGGAATCCCATATATACACACGCACTTGGCCTAATTAGTCTCGCGGAGGCACATTACCGTGTGCACAGTCTAATGTATCGGATTACCCGCATAATACATGACCATCGTGTGCCCGACTAAAAATTCCACACATAACCACCCGGCAACGCAATATGATCCCGGAAGGTCACAAGAACGAAAGTGACCATAATGAATAATAATGAATAGAAATCCAACAAGGGCCAAGAATGACTCATTGTAGTGAATTAATAATGCAATGAGTGATAGCTCAAATGAAATGATTGGAATCGTCGTTCCTCGTGAATTAGATGATTAGTTTGATAATTACAAGTCTCAACATGATTGATATACTATGAATGAATTATATGTATGAATGAACAACAACGAAAGGAATGATTATCCTTTTAACTAAGCAAGAATTTACTTGCCTAGAATTAGATGAAAGGGTACAAACGTTGAGGTACCAAGGTTGAAGGGAAATGACAACTCCGAACCTAGACAAGTTCGTAATCAAATATCAATAACCCATCGGTAGGAAAATAAGTTGGAATCCACCCGAAAATGCTACCCACGATACATGTATTCCGGTAATAAAATCTCTAGATGGTGAAACACACCCAACATCCTAAATACTCAACAATTCTGGAAAATACACCAATAAATCCTTAGGAACACATGTACATATCCAAGGTAGATATTCCATACTCAACATATTCCAACACATTAGCAAGCTAACTCGAAGAGATTGGAAGGAAAAACCCAAATCCCAAAATTTAGGGTTAAACAAAGTTTACTTTGATTTGGAGTAGTGGAGAGGATTAAACGTTGAAGAATCCGAACTAGGAGATTGAAGATGTTGATAGATGTTACTAGCTCGAAGAGATCTTCACAAATCGCCCAAAATCGCCCGAAATCGCCCAAAGAAGGAGTAGAAATGGAAAAATGACGAAATGAAGATGAAATGTCCTATTTATACTAAACCCAGCTTAGCGTGCACTAGCTTCTGAGATTAGCATGCGCTAGCGGGTTCACCGGGTAGTCCAGCGAACTCTGCCTGCCTCGTTAGCATGCGTTACGTATACTTTGTAGCGTGCACTAATGCCTTACCCTTAGCGTACATTAACCGAGTGTTAACGCGCGCTACCTGATAGTTGGTGTCCAGAAAAAGGGAGTCCAGATCCTACTGTCCTCCGCCTGCTCGAGCCTTAGCGCGCGCTACTACGATGACTTAGCGTGCTCTACTAATACAACTAGCGTACGCTATTTCCCACTCCTAGCGTGCGCTATGATTTCTCCATTTCAGTCCAGTACCTACTGGACTGTCTGCCTCAATTACACTAGCGTGCGCTAATGTTGATATATAGCATACGCTACCAGTACTCAATTAATGTACGCTATAAAGGCTACGTAGTGTGCCTACACCCCACACACAGGCTACCAAAAACGATGATAATGATAATATTCTGGTCTCGATTTCCAGACAGAGTTGAATGACGAATGATAACAGATACACAATTCAAAATACGTTGAACGGTGAACACAATGAATGAATATGAATGATGAATGATTATTAAAGAGTGAAAATTACTGAGTGACAATTATTGAATGATAATAAATGAATTCGCAACCGGGTATTACATATTCCCCCCCTTAAAAAGAGTTTCGTCCTCGAAACTAAGGGTCAAACAATTCGGGATAACTCTCCCGCATACTATCCTCGGTTTCCCAGGTAGCCTCTTCGACTCCGTGTCTAGACCACTGAATTTTTACCAAAGGAATCGCCTTGTTCCTCAACTGTTTGATTCGCCGCTCTAAGACTCGTACAGGATGCTCCTCGTACGTATGATCATCCGCGATCTCGATTTCAACGATCTGAAGTATGTGACTCGGTTCGGTAACATACTTCCGCAACTGAGAGACGTGAAATACATTATGAACTTGGCTCAAAGCCGGAGGTAAAGCCAATCGATAAGCCAAACTGTCTACTCGATCCAAACTTTCAAATGGTCCAATGAATCTCGGACTCAACTTTCCCCTCTTCCCGAAATGGAAAATACCTTGACCAAAACGTGGTCACCTGCCTCGAACTCTAATGGTTGACGATGATTATCCGCATATGATTTTTGTCGACTCTGATCGGTCAACAAACGAATCCTGATCAACGCTACCTTCTCGCAGGCGGCTATTTGCATATCGGGCTCAGTGCCGATTGATTCTAATAAGTCATCCCAACACAAGGGAGATCGACAACGACGACCGTATAAGGCCTCGTAAGGTGCCATCTTAATCGAAGCATGCCAACTGTTGTTGTATGTGAACTCAATCAACGGTAGTTATGCTTCCCAATCATCTTTCCAATCGAGAACACATGCCCTCAACATGTCCTCTAATGTCTGAATAGTTCGCTCTGATTGTCTGTCGGACTGAGGGTGAAAAGCTGTGCTGAAATTTAGCTGAGTTCCGATGGAACGATGAACGAATTTCCAAAAATGTGACATGAATCGCCCGTCACGATCAGAAATGATACTCTTAGGGGGTACCGTGCAATCTTACGGTCTCTTTGATGAACAACTGGCAAGTCTCTCGGGACCCCATGTATCCTTCATCTCAAGGAAATGAGCTGACTTAGTTAAATGGTCCACGATTACCCAAATTGTATTCATGCCACGAAGACTCGTTGGCAAACTCATGATGAAGTCCATTGAAATATCCTCCCACTTCCACTCTGGAATAGGGAGCGGTTTCAGCATACCTGTCGGTCGCTGATGTTCTATCTTGACTTGCTGACAGGTCAAACATCTCGAAACAAATTCTGCGACTTCTCACTTCATATTTGTAACACCCCAAACTAGGCGGATATTACAGTGCCGTGGACCCCCGACTGTGACCCACCAGGCGAATGAAAAATGATGAATTAAATAATATAATTGTAGTACCGAACCACATTATATTACCAAATACTCCGATGAGGAGCTTAAGTATAATACACCAGGACAATACAGAATACTAGTATATTTTATATGAAGATAAAATATACCACCCTGAATAAATAAACATCTCAAACGGAATTTGCAGCGGAATTACAAATGAAGAGAAATAAGAATGACTGAAATGACTGGGGCCCCCTACTAGTATCACTGGGACTCCTTGCCGTCAACATGCTCTTCCCGTGCCTTTGCCTTGCCGTGACCTGAAAACAATATCCTCCAACGGGGTCAGTTACACAGAACAACAATCCTCAAGGGTTAAAAATACACAATCATGATATATCTTTAGTTATGAAATATCCTTAGTTATGATATACGTATCAAACACGATTATTACTAATTCAAAACGTCGATACGACTAAACCAAGTTCATTGGGGCAACACGTTGTAACCAACCTTCGATTGTTTACAATCAATCCTCAATTATACCAATATCAAAACCCCAAGAAGTGTTTCCAACCAACAAAACATCTTCAATACAATCAATAATCCAATATGAATATCCAAATTGGCGATTTCAACAACAATTAATCGAAAACCCCCGAATCCAACTCAATATTCAAAGTGTTCTTGAATAATCCTTCAATAATCCAATGAATATTTATACAAACTCATAATCATATATATATCTCTTCATACAACACGATTATAACGTCCAAAATATCATATCTCAACACAAAATCGAAATCCAAGATGTTTGAATAATATTACCTTTGAAGATCCAAGCACTTTGATCCGATGAACACGCGTTAGATCGACTATCCGAGCTTCACAACCGAATGAAGATGATGAAAACCGAATACTCAAGTGATATATGATGGAAAATCTCTCCTTCAAGCCCTCTCTCTCTCGGATATAAGTTGAAGAAATGAGAAAATGAGGAAAAAGTCCCGTCTAGGCCCTTATAAACTGCCGGAAGTTACGGCCGTAACTCAGCCTACTTATGGCCGTAACATCCTAGGTCAACGGCCTTACAGCCGTAACCAGCCATCTCGTACGGCCGTAACTCGGCTTCGTCCAAAAACTGCCGACAGCCATATGGTCGTACCTGCACCTGACTTACGGGCGTAACTCGCCCTCGTCCAAAACACCTGCCGACATCCATACGGCCGTACCCGCACACCTTACGGGCGTAACTCGAACGATACGGCCGTATCCGGCCAATCTTACGGGCATAAGCCCCCTTCGTCGAAACTCACCAGGCACCCTGCCTGTAACATACGGCCGTATCCGGCCAAGCCTTACGGCCGTACCTGCCTCATCTTACGGTCGTATGCCGCAACCTTTACGGCCATAAGTCCATCTCGTCCAACAAATCCTGAAAATTACGAACACCCCTTACGGCCGTAGCCTGCCCACCTTACGGCCGTAACTCCTCATCTTACGGCCGTATGTCGAAACCCTTACGGCCGTAATTCCCATTCGTCCAAACTGGCCTGAAATCAACGAGCGCCTGTTACGGCCGTATCCGACAATCCTTACAGCCGTAACTCGCCTTCGTCCAAAATCATCTTGAACCAACGAATGCATGTTACGGACGTAATGTATGACTAGTTACGGCCGTAACTCGTTGCTGGACAAGATAAAAATCCGACACTTCCGATTCCTTGCTACGATTGATGAATGATCCGACATACCATACGTATGTGAAAGTGTACAAGTCCAACACATGCCAAAGATGAAACTTCCAACACAAGACTACCAATTACGATGAAAATGATAATACTCCCGTCTCGATCCACAACGGAGATGAAATGATGATCGGTAACTGATACACGGTTACAACATGCCAACAATGAACGCAAATGAATGAATCATGAATGATGAGTGATTATTAATGAGTGAAAATTACTGAGTGACAATTACTGATTGATAATTGCTGAATGATAATGAATGAATTACAACCGGGTATTACATACTCCCCCCCTTAAAAAGAGTTTCGTCCCCGAAACTAAGGGTCAAACAACTCGGGATAACCCTTCGGCATACTATCCTCGGTTTTCCAAGTAGCCTCTTCGACTCCGTTTCTAGACCACTGGATCTTGACCAAAGAAATCGTCTTGTTCCTCAACTGCTTGATTCGCCGCTCTAAAACTCGTATAGGACGCTCCTCATAAGAATGATCATCCGTCGAACTGAAGTATGTGGCTCGGGTCGGAAACATATTTCCGCAACTGAGAGACGTGAAACACATTATGAATTCGGCTCAACACCGGAGGTAAAGCCAATCGATAAGCTAACTCACCTACTCGATCCAAAATCTCAAACGGTCCAATGTATCTCGGACTCAACTTCCCCCGTTTTCCGAAACGGAAAATACCTCGACTCAGGGATACCTTGACCAACACGTGGTCACCTGTCTCGAACTCTAGTGGTCGATGACGATTATCTTCATAAGATTTCTGTCGACTCTGAGCGGTCAACAGACGACTCCTGATCAAAGCTACCTTCTCCCGTGCGGCTATAAGCATATCGGGCTCGGTGCCGATTGATTCTGAGAAGTCTTCCCAACACAAAGGAGATCGACAACGACGACCGTACAAGGCCTCGTAAGGTGCCATCTTAATCGAAGAATGCCAAATATTATTATGCGTGAACTCAATCAATGGTAATTGGGCTTCCCAATCGTCCTTCCAATCGAGGACGCATGCCCTCAACATGTCCTCTAATGTCTGAATAGTCCTCTCTGATTGTCCGTCGGACTGAGGATGAAAAGCGGTACTGAGATTAAGCTGAGTTCCCATAGCACGATGAACTGATTTCCAAAAATGAGACACGAACCGTCCGTCATGATCGGAAACGATACTTTTAGGAGTACCGTGCAGTCTCACTATCTCTTTGATGAACAACTGGGCAAGTCTCTCGGGACCCCACGTATCCTTAATCTCAAGGAAATGAGCCGATTTAGTCAAACGGTCCATAATTACCCAGATTATATTCATGCCACGATGACTCATCGGCAAACTCGTGATGAAATCTATAGAAATGTCTTCCCACTTCCACTCTGGAATAGGGAGAGGTTTCAGCATACCCGCCAGTCACTGATGTTCAATCTTGACTTGCTGACAGGTTAAGCATCTCGAAACAAATTCTGCGACTTCTCGCTTCATATTACTCCACCAGTAATTTTGTTTCAAGTCCTTGTACATCTTGCTAGACCCCGGATGAACGGAATAAGGGGTAGCATGAGCTTCTCTCAAAATCGAGTTTTTCAACTCATCATTCGCCGGTACGCACAACCGATTCTTAAATCGAAAAAGTCCATCCTCGTGGACCACAAATCCAGGGGCTTTCCCCTGAGCCACATCCTCACGGATGCGCAACAATGATGGGTCTGAACCCTGATTCTCTCTGATTGCCTCCTCAAGTGGCGATAAAATCTTCAACATGCAAAGTTTCCCTTGCACTCGCTGAAGCCAGACCTCGATCTCGGGTCTAAGGAATTCCTGTTGAAGATCCTTCTGATCTGTTAAACGAGCAAGCATTTGCTCCTGAACGGACTTACGACTCAAGGCATCGGCAACCACGTTTGCCTTACCCGGGTGGTACAGGATCTCGATATCATAATCTTTGATTAGTTCCAACCACCGCCTCTGTCGCATATTTAACTCTTTCTGAGTAAATATATACTCAAACTCTTATGATCGGTGAATATATGATAGGTGACGCCATAAAGGTAATGACGCCAAATCTTCAATGCGAAAACCACGGCTGCTAGCTCCAGATCGTGGGTCGGATAATTAACCTCGTAAGGTCTCAATTGCCGTGAAGCATAGGCAATAACCTTCCCATTCTGCATTAATACACATTCGAGACCGTGTCCTGACGCGTCACTATAAACCACGAATCGTTCCGTCCCTTGTGGCAAGGAAAGTACTGGTGCTGAAATTAACTGGCTCTTGAGTTCCTCAAAACTCCGTTGACACGCGTCGGACCACGTGTATTTCTTATCCTTTCGCAAAGGATTCGTCAATGGTTGAGCAATTTTAGAAAATCCTTCCACAAACCGCCGATAATAACCGGCTAATCCGAGAAAGCTTCGAATTTCCTTAACATTCTTCGGAGGTAACCAATCTTGGATAGCCTCCATCTTCTGATGATCAACACGCACTCTGTCTAATGAAATTACATGCCAGAGAAACATCACTTCGGACATCCAGAACTCACATTTGGAAAACTTTCCATAAAGTTGCTCTTGTCTCAACACGTCGAGAACCTGATGAAGGTGAACCTCGTGCTCCTCTCGGTCACGAGAATAAATCAAAATTTCATCAATGAAGACAACAAAAAACTGATCCAAAAAGTCTATGAAAACCCGATTCATTAACTCCATGAATACCGCAGGTGCATTAGTTAACCCAAACGGCATTACCGCGAACTCATAATGACCATAGCGTGTACGAAACGCTGTCCTTGCGATATCCGACTCTCGAATTCGCAACTGATGATATCCAGATCTTAAGTCGATCTTGGAAAATACTGAAGCTCCCTGAAGTTGATCTAGGAGATCATCAATACGGGGTAGAGGATACTTATTCTTGATCGTCACCCTGTTCAACTCCCGATAATCAATACACAAGCGAAATGAACCATCCTTCCTCTTGACAAACAACACTGGTGCTCCCCACGGGGACGCACTCGGTCGGATATAACCTTTCTCGAACAATTCCTCAAGTTGATTCTTTAATTTCTGCATTTCGGTCGGGGCCATCCGGTACGGTGCCTTCGATATCGGGGACATACCAGGCTCCAACTCAATCGTGAATTCCACATATCTCTGTGGAGGCAAACCAGGTAACTCGTTTGGAAATACATCGGCATATTCTCTCACTACCGGAATATCCGTCAACATTATTGGTGATTTCTCAGTTTTGGTCATATAGCACCAATAACCAACACACCCCTAACTGAGTAATTTCACTGCTTTCATCAAGTTAATGACCTTACCAGAACAGTCGGGATTGCCTCCCTGAAAAACACATTCGACCCCATCGTCTGAAATGATAGTGACCATACGCTTACGGACACTAATGATGGCATCGTGACTATCTAATCAATACCCAAGATGACGTCGTCTCTCGGTAAATCTACTAAAATTAGGTCCGCTAGCCATACACGGCCATGAAGCTGAATCGGACAATTCTGAATCTCATGATTACCGATAATTCTTCTACCATCAGATAGACCAATGACATAAGGCTCATAACTAGTAGCACTACCCAGACGTAGTCTACTCAAACATGACTCGGAAATGAATGAATGTGATACACCAGTATCAAAAAGGGTACACACAGGTTGAGATAGAATATCGAGTGTACCTGAGATCATCCGGGCCTCCGAATCGCCGGTCTTCTTCATCTCATAAATTCGGTGCTTGCCGGCCCCCGAACCGGACGCTCCCGTCTGATAGCTCTTGGCTCGACCTTTGTTTGCTCCCGTCATCTTGAACGACGCAGACTGAGTGGCCTAATTATGAACAGCTGACTGTTTCGGGGCCTGAGATGACGCCGGAGTAGGTTTGGAGTCCCTTTGGAAAAAACGGGCCTTATGCCCAGCAATCCGACAGTTATGGCATGTGACAGTCTGCCTCGAACACTTGGTGCTGACATGACCAAGATCCCCACAGTGAAAACAGGTGATGGCCGAACTGGCCGCTCGGGACTGCGATTCCGCCGGTCTGGGCGCCACAGGAGGTTGCTCTTAGAAAGTAGAGCCCGCACGAGGCATCTTGAAGGTTGTTTGACTGCCTTCAGACTGATTACGATTCTTGGACTTCTTGCTAGCAGATGAAGGTTGCTGCTTAGCAATCTCCTTAGCAGTAAGCTCATAAGTAAGAGCCTTATCAATGAATTCGGCCAGAGTGGTGCAATTATGATTAAGTAACTGCATCCGCATACAGGGTTTCAGCCTCTTGCTGAAATATTTAATCTTATCCGCCTCGGAATGAATGATAGATGAGGCAAACGGAAGAAGTTCCTGAAACTTCTCGGCAATGGCGAGAACATCCTCGTCTGCTGAGGGGTCGGGAGTGAGTAATTCTGATAGCTTGGCCTCCCTGAGTGGGGCCGTATAATACCTCACCATCATGAGAGTCTTGAATTGATCCCAAGTACATGATCCGTCGGTGGGCTTCAACGACAACCACTAAGAATGAGCGCTCTTACCCAGATAGTAAGCCGCAACTGAAACTTTGTGTCCTTCGGGACACTCTACCATAGCAAATAACTTCTCGAAATGCTCGAGCCAATGAACAATATCCGCTGGCTCAGATGAGCCCTCAAAAGTAGGTGGCCGTTGGCGAGAGATGTCGCCGATGATACTGCCCACACTCCTCTCTTGCCTCTGAGGTGGTGGCGTAGGAGCCTGTTGATTTTGAGTAGCTGAGTTCTGCATCGTCTCCATGAGGCATGCCATCTGAGTCATCTGGGCCATCATGCCCTGCATAAAAGCGAGTGGGTCAACCCGAACACCTTCTGACTGAGCTGTGTCCCGGGTATGACTCGCTGATAGTGAATGATCACGTCCAGGTGAATGAGTGGCAGCGCCGCTTCTTGATGAGTTAGCATTATTCCTCGCGTTCGCATGCGTATTCACATGAGTTCTCGGGATTCGGCCCGCACTGCGGCCTCGTCCTCCGCGTCCTCTGCCTGCTCTCTCCTTACTGAAGTAGGAAAGTCACATGATGATTATATCTCCCGCATGAATAACACGTTATGATTACGTCATGAAATGACAAAAATGAGCATACGCGCTCTAACACAGTGATTACATGAATGATTAACTGAGGTGACATGATTATCTGATGAAATTCTTGAAATGATTATCTTGAACAAGTTAACAAGATTAATGATATGATCCTCAAGATCAACAACTGAACTGTGAAATGAATTGAGTGATTAATGAGTTAACATGATCGTCCTGATCAAAATGAATGATGCTGAGGATTGTTGACTGAAGGATGATGAATGAATGATTCTTATTGCCAGAAATTATACCATGGCGTTAGAAATCTTACAGTTCTTTCGGTCTGATTGGCTCGGCTTTTGCACAGGTCACGTGACGTGAAAGTTCAATGATACTAGTCCAATGAGTTATGATTATGAATGAACAACAACAAAAGGAATGAATATCCTTTTAACCGAGTAAGAATTAACTTACACAACACCGGTGACAATTGTCCTTCCACGAACAAACGTCCTAAATGAGATGTCGGTCGCTCGAACAACCTTGAATAACACAATTACCAACAATCCGCTCAATATACATATCAAACACGATTATTACTAATTCAAAACGTCGATACGACTAAACCAAGTTCATTGGGGCATTATATCAAACACGTTGTAACCAACCTTCGATTGTTTACAATCAATCCTCAATTATACCAATATCAAAACCCCAAGAAGTGTTTCCAACCAACAAAACATCTTCAATACAATCAATAATCCAATATGAATATCCAAATTCGTGATTTCAACAATAATTAATCGAAAACCCCCGAATCCAACTCAATATTCAAAGTGTTCTTGAATAATCCTTCAATAATCCAATGAATATTTATACAAACTCATAATCATATGTATATCTCTTCATACAACACGATTATAACGTCTAAAACATCATATCTCAACATAAAATCGAAATCCAAGATGTTTGAAGAATATTACCTTTGAAGATCCAAGCACTTTGATCCGATGAACACGCGTTAGATCGACTATCCGAGCTTCACAACCGAATGAAGAAGATGAAAACCGAGTACTCAAGTGATATATGATGGAAAATCTCTCCTTCAAGCCCTCTCTCTCGGATATAAGTTGAAAAAATAAGAAAATGAGGAAAAAGTCCCGTCCAGGCCCTTATAAACTGCCGGAAGTTACGGCCGTAACTCGGCCTACTTATGGCCGTAACATCCCAGGTCAACGGCCTTACAGCCGTAATCAGCCATCTCGTACGGCCGTAACTCGGCTTCATCCAGAAACTGCCGACAGCCATACGGCCGTACCTGCACCTGACTTACGGGCGTAACTCGCACTCGTCCAAAACACCTGCCGACATCCATACGGCCGTACCTGCACACCTTATGGGCGTAACTCGAACGATACGGCCATATCCGGCCAATCTTATGGGCGTAAGCCCACTTCAGCCCGGCCGGGCACCACCTGCACATGGCGTCTGACCATATATGGCCAAGCCTTACGGCCGTACCTGCCTCATCTTACGGCCGTATGCCGCAACCCTTACGGCCGTAAGTCCATCTCGTCCGACAAATCCTGAAAATTACAAACACCCCTTACGGCCGTAGCCTGCCCACCTTACGGCTGTAACTCCTCATCTTACGGCCGTATGCCGAAACCCTTACGGCGGTAATTCCCATTCGTCTGAACTGGCCTGAAATCAACGAGCGCCTATTATGGCCGTATCCGACAATCCTTACGGCCGTAACTCGCCTTCGTCCAAAATCATCTTGAACCAACGAATGCATGTTAAGGCCGTAATGTATGACTAGTTACGGCCATAACTCGTTGCTGGACAAGATGAAAATCCGACACTCTCGATTCCTCGCTACGATTGATGAATGATCCGACATACCATACGTATGTGAAAGTGAACAAGTCCAACACATGCCAAAGATGAAACTTCCAACAAAAGACTACCAATTACGATGAAAATGATAATACTCCCGTCTCGATCCACAACGGAGATGAAATGACGATCGGTAACTGATACACGGTTACAACATGCCAACAATGAACGCAAATGAATGAATCATGAATGATGAGTGATTATTAATGAGTGAAAATTACCGAGTGACAATTACTGATTGATAATTACTGAATGATAATGAATGAATTACAACCGGGTATTACAATATTACTCCACCAATAATTTTGTTTCAAGTCTTTGTGCATTTTGCTAGACCCCGGATGGATGGAATAAGGGGTAGTATGAGCCTCTATCAAAATGGAGTTTTTCAACTCATCATCCGTCGGAATGCATAACCGGTTCTTAAATCATAAAAGTCCATCCTCGTGGACCACAAATCCAGGGGTTTTCCCCTGAGCCATATCATCTCAAATGCGCAACAAAAATGGGTCTGAACCCTGTTTCGTTCAGACCGCCTCCTCCAGTGGCGATGAAATCTCTAACATACAAAGTTGCCCTTGCACTCGCTGTAACCAAACCTCGATCTTAGACCTTAGGAATTCCTGTTGAAGTTCCTTCTGAACGGTCAAGCGAGCAAGCATTTGCTCCTAAACGGACTTACGACTCAAGGCGTCGGCGACAACGTTCGCCTTACCCGAGTGGTATTGTATCTCAATATCATAATCTTTAATCAGTTCCAACCACCGTCACTGTCGCATTGTTTAACTCCTTCTGAGTAAATATATACTTTAAACTCTTATGATCGGTGAAAATCTGTTAAGTGACGCCATAGAGGTAATGACGCCAAATCTTCAATGCGAAAACCACGGCCGCTAGCTCCAGATCATGGGTCAAATAATTGACCTCATAAGGCCTTAGTTGCCGCGAAGCATAGGCAATCACTTTTCCGTTCTGCATTAATACACATCCAAGACCGTGTCCGGATGCATCACTATAAACCACGAACCTTTCCGTCCCTTATGGTAAAGAAAGGACAGGCGCTGAAATTAGACGGCTCTTGAGTTCCTCAAAAATCTGCTGACACGCATCAGACCACGTGTATTTCTTATCCTTTTGCAAAAGTCTCGTCAAGTCTCGTCATAGGTTGAGCGATTTTAGAAAATCCTTCCACAAATCGCCGGTAATAGCCTGCTAATCCGAGAAAACTTCGGATTTTCTTAACATTCTTCGGAGGTTGCCAATATCGGATAGCCTCCGTATTCTGAGGGTCGACACGAACCCCGTCTGATGAAATCACATATCCGAGAAACGTCACCTCGAACATCTAGAACTCGCATTTGAAAAATTTCCCATAGAGTTACTCTCGTCTGAACACGTCGAGGACCTGATGAAGGTGAAGTTCGTGCTCCTCTTGGTCACGAGAGTAAATCAAAATGTCATTTATGAAAACAACCATGAACTGATCTAAATAGTTGATGAAAACTCAGTTCATTAGCTCCATGAATACCGCAGGTGCATTAGTTAACCCAAACGGCATCAGTACAAACTCGTAGTGCCCATAGCGTGTTCGAAATGCCGTTCTTGCGATATCCGACTCTCAAATTTTCAACTGATGATACGCAGATCTTAAATCGATCTGGGAAAATACTAAAGCTCACTACAGCTGATCTAAGAGATCATCGATGCAGGGTAGGGGATATTTATTCTTGATCGTCACTCTGTTCAGCTCCCGAGAATCAATGCACAAGCAAAATGAACCATCCTTCTTCTTGACAAATAACACTGGTTCTCTCCACAGGGATGCACTCGGTCGGATATAACCTTTCTCGGTCAATTCCTCCAGTTGATTCTTCAGTTCCTGCATTTCGGTCAGGGCCATACGATAAGGTGCTTTCGATATTGGGCACATACCAGGCTCCAACTCTATCATGAATTCCACATCTCTCAGTGGAGGTAAACCAGGTAACTCATATGGAATCACATCGGCGTAGTCTCTCATTACAGGGAAATCCGCCAACGTCATTGATGATTTCTCGGTCTTGGTCGTATAGCACCAATAATCGACACACCCATGATTGAGTAACTTCACTCCTTTCATCAAATTCATAACTCTTCCGGAATGGCTGGGGTTACCCCCCTGAAACACACACTCGACTCCATCACCTGAAATAATAGTGACCATATGCTTACGGACACTAAGGATGGCATAATGACGATCCATCCAACCAATACCCAAGATTACATCGTCTTTAGGTAAGTCTACCACGATTAGATCTTCCAGCCATTCACGGCCATTAAGCTGAATTGGACAGCTCTTAACTTCACGATTTCCGACAATTCTTCTACCGTATGGTAGACCAATGACATAAGGTTCACAACTAGTAGCACTATCCAGGTGTAGTCTACTCAAACATGACTCGGAAATGAATGAATGTGATGCGCCAGTATCAAAAAGGGTACACACAGGTTGAGATAGGATTTCGAGTGTACCTAAGATCATTCGGGCCTCCGGATCGTCGGTCCTCTTCATCTCGTATATTTGGGGCTTGTCGGTCCCTGAACCGGATGCTCCTGTCTGATAAGTATGGGCTCCGCCTTTATTTTCTCCCGTCGTCTTAAACGACGCGGGCTGACTACCCTGAATCTGAACACCTGACTGCTTTGGGGTCTGAGATGCCGTCGGAGCAGGTCTGGAATCTCTTCGGGAAAAACGGACCTTACTCTTGGCAATCTCACAGGTGTTACATGTGATAGTCTGTCTCGAACATTTAGTGCTGTAATGACCCTATTCTCCACAGTTGAAATAGGTGATGGCCGGACTGGCCGCTCGAGACTGAGATTCTGCAGGTTTAGGCGCCATAGGAGGTTGCTCAGAAAAAGTAGAACCCGTGCGAGGCTTCTTGAAGGTTGCCCGACTACCGTCAGACTGATTATGAATCTTCGATTTCTTGCCAGCAGATAAGTTTGTTGCTTAGCAATCTCCTTAGCGGTAAGCTCAAAAGTAAGACCTTTTGATAAGTGTCAGTTTTATACACTTATCCGTGATTAATATTGATACATTTCACCCACAATTATGAGCTAGTCTACTCATTTTTACTTTAAATTAATTAGTTTTTAATAATTTTATTTTTATAGGATGAAGATGTAAATTTAGCCTTAATCGGATTGAATTACTGATTTACTCAAGAAATAACATATTTATATAATATTCTCTATATTGAGTTTTTATGTATACATGTTGTAGAGATTTTTGAGACGAGTTCGGCAGTCTTTCCAGATTCAAAATCAGAGTTATATATCAAAAGTTATCATCCGAAGAAGATTTGGGGCGAAAACGCAAAAGTCTAAGAAATTCTGGGCTGAAAATGAAGTCTGAAACTACATACGGGCGTAACTTCTGAAAGTTACGGCCGTAGCTCACACGACAACTCATGTGCAAAAAGCCGAAGCAAAGTTACAGTCGTAACATCTGAACGTTACGGCCGTAAGTCCTCATAGTTACGACCGTAACACCTGAACGTTACGGCCGTAAGTCCTCAACGTTACGGCCGTAAGTCCTCATTTTTTAATCTTTTATACTTTTGGTCTATTATTGAGGGGATGGCTGGCCTTGATCCGATCTAATGTAATAATGCTGGAGTTTCGGAGCTATTAGATGACTTTAGGTGTATAAATAGACCCCTTAGATCCATTATTAATCATGATTCATCTTATATTTTTCCACTTTGTAATATTTTTCTTTGTGTGAAGAACACACTTGTGTTCTTGAGTGATTTATGTAATAGTGGTTTAGCTTATGTTGTTGAGGGAGTTTATTGCTTCTCTCTCCTTTATCTACTAAGGGAGTTAGGATCAATTCTTTCTCTTTTTCAACTACTAATGACCACTCAAGCTTGTAATATGTTGAATAAACCCTTCATGGGCTAAGTTACCCTTAGTTGGGATTATAAACAAGGTTTGTCATGTTATTTAAGTTTGTATAAAGATCTATTATGGATTACTTATTATTGTGTGTGATTTTCATTGTTTTACCAATCTTTATTTATTTGGACAATAAATGATGATATTTATGGTCTTCATATGTTTCGAAAGAAAATATGTTTGATTAGATCAAATGATCTTGACTCTAAGTTGTTCCAGGGGATAGAAATATACCTCTAGACCTTAGATGATTCTTTGAGTTATTTTCATAAAACCTAATGTTATGTATTGAAGCCAATCAACAAAGAAATATAGTGGATTTATTAAATGTATAAGGGGCGTTTTGACATTCGAAAGAGGAACCGTTTTTTAAGGAAAATCGAATCTACACAACATAATAAGTAAATACATCTTATGATCTCCTATACATCTTCTATAACTAATGATGAACTAAGTTAGTAATCCCAACTATTTCATTTTACCTTTTATTAATCAATTATTAGTGTAATCTTTCATTTCATTAAATTTTATAACTATTATTGCATTTTCCTTGCAATTGTCAAACCAAACTCTTAAATTGTGTGTTTCATGTAATATTTGCAATTTCGATTTCCGGTAATATCTTTTTTTTCGGCAGAAGACCATTTTGACGACTCGCCCATGACCGTATCGTCATTCTGAGAATGATTAATTCTGCACTTTTTGTCATCCGAGTTCGTTTCGGTATCGTTTTGTTGAGTTCCGTGTTCTTAAGCGGCTTTTCCGCACTTGAGTTCGATTCTTGCGAATCTCGTCCGAAACTATTGTTTCGAGTTTCTCGTAAGTTCTTTTAATGTTATTATTCATGTTGCGAGCTTTGTCTTGGTGTTTCGATCGTGTATCGTGTATTTCGGACGTTTTGGGCCATTTTCGTAATTTCCCAAAGTTTGGGGTAATTATTTTCCATTGTCGAATTTCGAGCCTTCGGGTGGTCGGAATCGTGTGTTCTCTTAGCACTTGTATTCGTCTTTGCGAGTACTTCGTAACCGTATCTTCGATTCATATTCAGGTTCGGGTTCCGGGGTTGTCCGGGCCGTCGGAAGTGGCCACGGCCGAGTCACGGCCGCACATTTTAGAGCAGGTACTGGCCTGGCCGAGTTACGGCCGTAAGGTGCCGATTACGGCCGTAAGTGATCGGCAGGCATGGCCTAACGAATGCCGGTTACAGCCGTAAGGCGTGATCGGGTACGGCCGTAAGGGACTGGGCAGCTTCCGGACGAAGGCCGGTTACGGCCGTAAGGAGTGCCAGTTATGGCCGTAAGTTGTCGGCACACACTGGGCAGTATAAATATGATCGATCAGATGTGTTTACACCCGTTTTTCACTTCCTTTCTTTTCTGTCCGCGGCTGGAGGTTTGGATAGGTCATAGGCATGTTGTCAGGCGATGAATCCATGAAGTTCTGGAGTTAATATCATTGATTAATTCTTCTATAACATCCTTTGATCATGTAATCAGGTCAGATTTCCTGAAAATCCTAGTTTGGGGGATTTGAGGGGTTTTTATTGGTTTGGTCCGATTTAACCGTAATAACTTAGATTTATGGCGCATCAATGATTATTTAGATGTATTCTATCATTTCCATTGTGATTCCATGTTTGGGTTGTCTAGATTCGTCATTTTGGTCGAGTTCTTAATCGACACCTTGAAGGTGTCCGATAAAAGGCCTTAGAGGGGGATTCGGGCGTTATGCGATTATTATTACTCGTACGATCGTTGATTTATTGGTGATATGTCTTAGGGATGAAATCCTTGTGAAGGACTCGAGGCGGAACCCTCCCATTCGTTGTTTTCGTCGGGGTCCGAGTTTCCCGGTCGAACCGTGTTCTCCGGAGTGTTCAGTAGCGGTTATTGAGGCAAGTATCTTGCCCATACGTTTCATGTTTCGTAGGTATAATTGTTGGTAAATGATTTTATGTAAAATCCGAATGTTTATTGAATGTTAAAAAGTATCGGTATGCTCTCGATAAATGTTGTCTTTCAACGATAACTTGGATGCTTCGTGAATAAGTGTGTTTTTGGCCTATGGGTGTTAACTTCGACTTATGATCACATTTAGTTAATGTAATAAACCGTAATCATTTACTGAGGATAACGTGTCGTTATGTTAGCTTGTTTGGTGAAGATGTGACGGGTGATATTGGTTGTTACTCCTTTGAAAGGAGGTTGCGATGCTTAATATTGCTTGGCTTGATAGTTGATTATTGTTGTGTGCTTGTTTTATGTGATGTGCCTCCGGGTAGGATCGTTGAATCTCCGGGATCCATACTTGCTAGTATGGGTCGGGCGTTACCGTAGGGTTATCCATCGGGTATGTCTTGCGGGGACTCCGAGGTTCGTGGCTTGTTAGCACGATGCCGGGGATAACTTGTGTGGTTATCCGTTGGGTATGTCTTGCGGGGACTCTAAGGTTCGTGTCTTGTTAGCGCGATGCCGGGATAACTTATGGTTGTGATTTGGTTATGAATGTATTTGTGCTTGTGGTCACGTGACTGTTGTTACGGTGACATGTGATCTGATATGGTTTCCTATTGGGTTATTCACTCGGGTATGTTCTGTGGGAGCATCTGAGGTTCGTGGCTTGTTAGCACAGGACGCGAATAATCCTTAGGAATGTGTGTTTGATGATTTGGGTCGTAGACCCTGTGGTTTATGATTTGGGTCTTGGACCCCGTGTTTTGTGAATCGGGTCGTGGGCCCCGTGTGTTGTTATCGTAATTGTGCTTTGGGAAAATGACTTTTGGGCTGTGTCCCTAAACGTTTTCAAAACTCCCGAGATCGTAAAATGTTTTTACAAGATGTATGTCGGGTTTACCCCTATCTTTCGATTTAACCGTTTTGATCAAGTGATTTACCTCGGGAAGTATGTTTATGATTTCTAAGTCCTTGGAGAATGATATGTATGGCTTGTTTCGTATTTTATACTTGCACTAGCAAAACAGTGGAGTTTTGCTAACCCTCGAGTATTCGGGGGGTGGATGTATGTATTGCATTCAGGTTTTGGGGAGCATAGCACAGGGTAGGCATGAAGAATGATGAAAGATGAACGATACTAATCACACGAGGACCCGTATGTTGTCGTATTGGTCTAGCTGTATTTTATTTCCACTGCAGTATTCTTTCCCCGTTGTACGGGAGTGTGTTGTATTCGACCCCTGCGTGGGCATATATTGTAATTGAGTTGTATGTATTTATTGAAAGACCAAATCGGTCTACTGAGTCATTTTAGCCTTAAAGGCATTGTTGAGTTGTTCGATTTTGTTACCAGCCTGGTAGAACCTTGAGGAAAGGTTCTACGGTGTGTAATATCCCTGAGCGGATTGGGGGTGTTACATAAATGGTATCGCAACTTAGGTTGTGGAAACCTAGGTTTTTGGGTCAAGTTGTGTCGATTAAGTTTTGTCTCGTCGGATTTTGTGTGACGGAGTCGTGTCGCGACGCGTCGTCTGAGTTGGTTGGTCGTGATTAGTATCGTGGGGCGATCATCATCTTCGTGCGACCTGTAGATGTAAGTCTCCCTTCTTTGTGTTGTGCCTCGTGTGACACGAGTTACTGGTATGATTATGTGTTAAGTGACGGAGTCTCTATGCAGATTCTTGGTTTCGTGATGCATTTATGCGACTCTCATATTTCGTTTATATGAGGAGTGTTGTCGTTATTTATGTCCCTTTGACTATGATATTCGACTATTTGTTTCCGGTAAAAAAACACGTGTTGTCTTGGTTTTTGAGCGAGTTGATGCGTGTATTGTGATGTATGTAAGTGAATGTTGTTACATATGAGTTTTTTGGCATTCTAGCCTAATAGATTTTCGAAAAACTTGAGTATCTTAGAAAATAAATTTCGAGACGTACTTTTAAAATGAATTATTTTCTCGCGATACTTTCAAGGTGCCTTCCAGTGCCGCAATATGTTTCAAAATTATTCCAGTTGAGGACCAAAATATTTTGAGATATTTTCAATTATTTAGAAATGCTTTGCTTAGACCCAAGGGTCGAATATTTCTGAAAGTTTTTCACTAAAATAAAAGTGTCCTCATTTTTGTTCAAACGCAAGATGGTTTTCAAAGTCTCGATAATGGTGTTTGTACTACTTTTTGTAAGGTGATACTCAAGATCTACCTGTGTTTCTAAATTGTTTTCAAAAAGGTGGTTTTCATTTTTAAAACCTATCATTCCTGCTTGCGGACCGGAAATGTATATATGATGTTCGCACTTTCGTTAGGGTGTTAACCCCGAGTTGTGGTTGAATTGGTGGTGTGAGCGTTGAGTCGTTCGCCACGCATTGTTGTGTTAGCCCTCTGCGAGGGGTGTGATGTTGATCTTTAATGTTGTCGTTTTGTGGTGATTTGCATGCTATCGCACCCGGTGAGCAGTTAGGACTTGATTTTGTATGATTGTGTACATACGTGGTTGTTTCATGATGTTTAGTAATTATATGCTGGTCATCGTTCGGGCCGTTGTAATTGTCGAACGATGTCGTGGTTGTTGTGATTTTAGTATGTGTTGATATGTTATGCCAAGTTTGCATCTCCGGTTTGTTGTTTTGCGATGTTATGTCCCATTGTATCTAGCATTTGTATATTCGGTATGCCGAGTCGAGGTGTTTCAACCGTGGTGTGCCGGGGGCATGCACGTACCAATTGTCCTTCTCATCAGTAACGCATTTCAAGTGTGGACCCGAGATACACAGGATCCAGTTTTGCGAGTTGGGTTCCGAGTCTTTCGGGGCACGAACTTCAGTACAGATATTAGGATCGGCTCTAAGAGGCCCATGGGAAATGTTTCCGTCAGCTGCTTTTGTGTTGTTGCCTTGTTTCCGTTATTGTGAGTTGCGGGGACGACCTTCTTTTATAAGAGGTCGAATGTAATACCCGTATTGTTTTTGGACTTCTGCATTTCCTCTTTTTCAAGTCTATCGACTCGCTCGTGTTTGTTGATACTTTCTGAACTTGTTCTGTATTTTGGTTTCATCATTCGAACGAGCTGTGATCTTGTTTTGGGTCGATCTGGTTATCGCTATGACTTTTTCGAGTTTGGTTCGATTCTTGTGAACCTTGTTCGGAAGTAACATCTTTTGGTTCTACTAGTTCTTTTGATGTCTTGAGTTGAAGTGTGAACTTCAGAGTCATTGTTCGACCATTGTCATTCGATCATTGTTGTTCGATCGTTGTTATTCGATCATTGTTGTTCGATCATTGTTGTTCGATCGTTGTTATTCGATCATTGTTGTTCGATCGTTGTTGTTTGATCGTTGTTACTCGATCATTGCTTTTTGATCGTTATTGTTCGATCATTGTTATTTGATCGTTGTTGCTCGATCATTGTTTTTCGATCGTTGTTGTTCGATCATTGTTTTTCGATCATTGTTGTTCCATCATTGTTATTTGATCATTGTTTTCCGATCATTGTTATTTGATCGTTGTTATTTGATCGTTGTTGTTCGGTCGTTGTTGTTCGATCGGGGTTGTCTGACTATTGTTGCCTGATCTCGTACCGCGAAGAATTGTCGTTCACTGTTAGTCAGTTGTTTCGAGTGTGGCCAGGTGGGTCACTGAGCCGTGCATTGCGAGACGGTAGCTGAGATATTTGGGGACCGAGGCGTAGTCCGAATTGTTTGTGATTGTCCTTGTGGATCGTTTTGTGTTTATTTTCTGTTTTCTCGACTGTGCGTGTTCCTTGTAACAGGTGCTTTGTGTTTTGTGATAGTTTAGATAATCGACTTGATTATATTATCTGTTTGATGACGCTTGTCACTTGTTGGTTTTATTATGTCTCTACCGGTGGCGTTGTGTTGGTCGTCGTGGAGCGTGTTTTCACGCCGTGTATTCCTTTTCGTTGCTTGTAATGTTTCGCCGTTGGGCGTAAGTTACGCGTTTATTGTGTATCTCGTTGAGTTTTCCTGGCGGGATATTGCTTCTCCCTACTTGTTTTAAGTTTCGGGACAAAACTTCTTTTAAGGAGGTAGTATGTAATATCCGCAATTTCGATTTCCGGTAATATCATTTTTCTGCGGAAGTCCATTTTGATGACTCGCTCATGACCGTATCATCATTCTGAGAATGATTAACTCTGCACTTTTTGTCATCCGAGTTCGTTTCGGTATCGTTTTGTTGAGTTCCGTGTTCTTAAGCGGCTTTTCCGCACTTGAGTTCGATTCTTGCGAATCTCGTCCGAAACTGTTCTTTCGAGTTTCTCGTAAGTTCATTTAATGTTATTATTCATGTTTCGAGCTTTGTCTTGGTGTTTCGATCGTGTATCGTGTATTTCGGACGTTTTGGGTCATTTTCATAATTTCCCAAAGTTTGGGGTAATTATTTTCCGTTGTCGAATTTCGAACCTTCGGCTGCTCGGAATCGTGTGTTCTCTTAGCGCTTGTATTCGTCTTTGCGAGTACTTCGTAACCGTATCTTCGATTCATATTCAGGTTTGGGTTTCGGGGTTGTCTGGGCCGTCGGAAGTGGCCACGGCCGAGTCACGGCCGCACATTTTGGAGCAGGTACTCGCCTTGCCGAGTTACGGCCGTAAGGTGCCGGTTACGGCCGTAAGTGATCGGCAGGCATGGCCTGAAGAATTCCGGTTACGGCCGTAAGGCGTGATCGAATGCGGCCGTAAGGGACAGGCGGCTTAGGACGAAGGCGATTCTGGCCGTAAGGAGTGCCAGTTACGGCCGTAAGTTGTCGGCACACACTGGGCAGTATAAATATGATCGATCAGTTGTGTTTGCACCCGTTTTTCACTTTCTTTCTTTTCTGTCCGCGACTGGAGGTTTGGAGAGGTCATAGGCATGTTGTCAGGCGATGAATCCATGAAGTTCTCGAGTTAATATCATTGATTAATTCTTCTATAAAATCCTTTGATCATGCGAATCAGGTCAGATTTCCTGAAAATCCTAGTTTGGGGGATTTTGGGGGTTTTTGTTGGTTATATCCGATTTAACCGCAATAACTTAGATTTGTCGCGTATCAATGATTATTTAGATGTATTCTATCATTTCCCTTGTGATTCCATGGTTGGGTTGTCTATATTCGTCATCTTGTTCGAGTTCTTAATCGACACCTTGAAGGTGTCCGATAAAAGGCCTTAGAGGGGGATTCGGGCATTATGCGATTATTATCCCTCGTACGATCGTTAATTTATTGGTGATATGTCTTAGGGATGAAATCCTTGTGAAGGACTCGAGGCGGAACCCTCCCGTTCATTGTTTTTTTCGGGGTCCGAGTTTCCCGGTCGAACCGTGTTCTTCGGGGTGTTCGGTAACGGTTATTGAGGCAAGTATCTTGCCCTTACGTTTCATGTTTCGTAGGTATAATTGTTGGTAAATGATTTTATGTAAAATCTGGATGTTTAATGAATGTTAAAAAGTATCGGTATGTTTTCGATAAATGTTGTCTTCCAACGATAACTTGGATGCTTCGTAAATAAGTGTATTTTTGGCCTACGGGTGTTAACTTCGACTTATGATCACATTTAGTGAATGTAATAAACAGTAATCATTTACCGAGGATATTGTGTCGTTATGTGTGCTTGTTCGGTGAAGATGTGACGGGTGATATTGGTTGTTACTCCTTTGAAAGGAGGTTGTGATGCTTAATATTGCTTGGCTTGATAGTTGATTATTGTTGTGTGCTTGTTTTATGTGATGTGCCTCCGGGTAGGATCGTTGAATCTCCGGGATCCATACTTGCTAGTATGGGTCGGGCGTGACCGTAGGGTTATCCATCGGGTATGTCTTGCGGGGACTTCGAGGTTCGTGGCTTGTTAGCACGATGCCGGGGATAACTTGTGTGGTTATCCATCGGGCATGTCTTGCGGGGACTCTGAGGTCCGTGGCTTGTTAGCGCGATGCCGGGATAACTTATGGTTGTGATTTGGTTATGAATGTATTTGTGCTAGTGGTCACGTGACTGTTGTTATGGTGACATGTGATCTGGTATGGTTTCCTATTGGGTTATTCACTTGGGTATGTTCTGCGGGAGCATCTGAGGTTCATGGCTTGTTAGCACGAGACGCGAATAATCCTTAGGAATGTGTGTTTGATGATTTGGGTCGTAGACCCTGTGGTTTATGATTTGGGTCTTGGACCCCATGTTTTGTGAATTGGGTCATGGACCCCGTGTGTTATTATCGTAATTGTGCTTTGGGAAAATGACTTTTGGGGTGTGTCCCTAAACGTTTTCAAAACTCCCGAGATCGTAAAATGTTTTTACAAGATATATATCGGGTTTACCCCTATCTTTTGATTTAACCGTTTTGATCAAGTGATTTACCTCGGGAAGTATGTTTATGATTTCTAAGTCCTTGGAGTATGATACGTATAGCTTGTTTTCGTATTTTATACTTGCACTAGCAAAACAGTGGAGTTTTGCTGACCCCCGAGTATTCGGGGGGTGGATGTCTGTATTGCATTCAGGTTTTGGGGAGCATAGCACAGGGTCGGCATGAAGAATGATGAAAGATGAACGATACTAATCACACGAGGACCCGTATGCTGTCGTATTGGTCTAGGTGTATTTTATTTCCACTGTAGCATTCTTTCCCCGTTGTACGGGAGTGTGTTGTATTTGATCCCTGCATGGGCATGTATTGTAATTGAGTTGTATGTATTTATTGAAAGATCAAATCGGTCTACTGAGTCATTTTAGCCTTAAAGGCATTGTTGAGTTGTTCGATTTTGTTACCAGCCTGGTAGAACCTTGAGGAAAGGTTCTACGGCGTGTAATATCCCTGAGCGGATTGGGGGTGTTACATTTCCCTCATCTAAATATCTATAACAAATAGATAAATAGTGTATAATTCAATATATAACCTAACTTCCTCGTGGGGTCAATAAACCGGACTCAAAAAGTCCACTTACTATTTGATATGATATCGTGCACTTGCGATAGTTACACAAAAGACGTGTCAAGTTTTTGGTTCCGTTTCCGGGGAAGTATAAGAGTTATTTTGAAGTATTACATTATTAACTATTGTTATAAATACAACTTTTTCTTTTTTGTTAATTTTCTTGTCTATGCGAAGGACGTACAATCGCGATTTAGTTTCACTAGATCCCGAGATTGAAGCCACATTTAGAAGAAGACGAAGAGAACGAAAAACAAGCATTATTTCTTCACCATCAATGGCGGACGAACCAAACCCAACACTCCTCAAAGAAAATGATAACGAAAGAATTCCTCTGGTAGGGGGAATACCCAATGCTCAAAACATTCAATATCAACATCCTATTGTGCCGGAAATAGATGAGGACAACATGCTCTTTGGGGAATTCATGAACCCCCCATCTTTGAGCGTGCAATCAAGTGTGATCTATCCACCATTTCAAATTTGCCCCGATGTCATCAATCTCCTTGCCAACAACAACTCATTCTATGGAAGAACCAACGAGAATCCATATCTCCATATTAACCATTTTGTGGAGATTTGTGGAAATTTCAAATATCCAAATGTAAATGACGAGGCGATAAAAATGAGACTTTTCGTGCACACAAGGATAGAGCAAGAGAGTGGATAGATACTTTGCCACCACGAAGCATAACAAATTGGCCCGAATTTGTTCAAAAATTCACCACTAAATACTTTCCACCAGTAAAAGTGGCGAAACTCAAATACGAAATCTCTACATTTCGTCAACAAGATTCGGAGTCATTTCACGAAGCATGGGAGAGATACAAAGATATGCTACGAAAATGTCCTAACCATGGTTTCAATTTGGGAGCACAAGCCAGTTACTTCTATTCTGGACTCTTACCTACATGCCGAGCCAATGTCGATTCATCATCAAATGGTTCACTTAGAAACAAAACTATGAGAGAGGCTTATAATATTTTTGAGGTTATAAGTGAACAAAGTGCAAGATGGCCAAACAGAATATCCAAAAGAAACCAAATGGCATTTTTGAAGTGGATTCTTATTCACTTATGTTGGCAAAAATTGAAGCTTTATCAAAGAAAGTCGAGGACATGTCTTTTTCAACTCCTCAATCTGTGAAGATGGTGCAAACTCCACAAGTTACAGCTCTTTCGTGTGAAATTTGTGGAGCAACTCACAACAGCACTATGTGTCCCTTAGTGCAACACGAGCAGTCATTCCCACCACCAGAACAAGTGGCCTATGCTCAGAATTTCCAAAGGCAAGCATACAATCCTTACGGGCCAACATACAATCCAGGGTACAAAAATCATCCAAATTTTTATTATGCAAACAAAAACAATGTGTTGAATCCAACGCGTCAAGAAAAGAAGCCCGGGTGGGAAGAAGCAATCACGAAGCTAGCCGAACAACAACTGAAGTATCAACAACGCAATGATGCTTCAATTAAAAATCTGGAGACATAAGTTGGCTAAATGGCCAAAATACTTTCCGAAAGATCCCATGGCATGTTACCTAGCAATACCGAGGTAAATCCACAGGAGAGTGTCCAGGCTATCACAACAAGAAGTGGAGTGCAGTTGCCCAAGATTTCTGTGGAAAATCATCTGAAAAAACAAGAAAATAAACAAAGTCGAGAAACAGAAAAAGAATCTGAATCAGGACCTTCATCTCAAAAAGGTCCACTTGTTGTCAAATCTTATGTTCCACCTATCCCTTTTCCTCAACGGTTGAAGAATCACATGCTCGATGCGCAATTCGGCAAATTTGTGGATATTTTCAAAAAGCTGCACATCAACATACCTTTTGCCGATGCTCTAGCACAAATGCCAAGCTACGACAAATTTATGAAAGATATTCTTTCTAACAAACGAAGGCTTGAAGAATATGAAACTGTCTTGCTAACAGAGAAATGTAGCGCAATACTGAAGTTGCCACCCAAGCTAAAAGATTCGGGAACTTTTACAATCCCGTGTACAATTGGTGAAGTGAATATTGACAAAGCTCTTTGTGATTTAGGGGCAAGTATCAATTTGATGCCCCTGTCAATTTTCAACAAACTAAACTTGGGAGAAGCAAAAGCAACAACAGTTTTACTGCAATTAGCCGATCGGTCAATCAAGTATCCACATGGGATAATAGAAGATGTGTTAATCAAGGTTGATAAATTTATATTTCCATCATATTTTATCATCCTTGACATGGAGGAAGATCAGGATATTCCTATTATCTTGGGACGGCCATTTCTTGCAACCGGACATGCTCTTATTGACGTCTACAAAGGAAAGCTAATTCATAGAGTGCAAGACGAACATGCCACCTTCAATGTCCTAAAAACTTTGAATCATCCCTCCACAGATGATTATTATCTAAAAATTGATGCAATTGATTCCAGAATATGAACGTCTTGGGAATCTGACATTAAAAGACCCAGTTTGCCAATTTGTAAGAGAATTGGATGGGAAGCTTCTCCCCGACTCTTAGAAGGCGTTTAAGCTGTTTCTGAACATAAAATCAGAGGAAGATGTGAGCCACAATCACAACTACTATACATACGCATAAGTATCTTTTATTTTTGTCGTATGGTGAGATTTTCTGAATAAAATATGTGATACGTGATAAATGTATTCATTATTCTATTATGTAGTTGAAGCGCAATTACGCAATCACATATTTGTTAAATAATTTTACCTTATTTTTCTGCTATAAATAAACATTGTGCTTGTTTCTTTTATTCATCCCTCAAACTTGTACTTTTCTCTTTTTCTCTCAAATTAGTTTCTTTTCGAAAATGGAATCATCATCTTCCATAAAAAGATTTAACTCAGTCTGTATTTTTGGTGGAGCTAGTTATGGAACAGAGGCATGCTTTACTGAAGCAGCCCACAACTTGGGTCGTACCTTAGGATAAAAATGCATTCATGTAGTTTACGGAGGAGGAAGTCTAAGATTAATGGGACGCGCTGCTACTTCTGCCTATATGGAAGGAGTAAAAGTATTGGGAATAATTCCGAAACCTCTGGATGAAAGTAAAATCACCGCAGCAACTGTTGGATATGAGTTTAGAGCTGTAAACATGCAAGATCGCATAACTCACATGATCAATAATTCTGACGCCTTTATCACCCTTCCCTGTGGTTTTGGCACTTTTGAGGAACTTTTTCATGTGGTTACCAGAGCCCAGCTAAAAAATGTTCATAAAAAATCAATAGGTCTGCTTAATGTCAATGGTTTCTTTGATGGTTTACTATCTTCCATCGACTACTCTGCCGAAAAAGGTTTTATTTCTGAGCATGCTAAACGAATCATAATCGTTGCAACAACACCAGAAGAACTAAACAAAAAACTCATTGAATTTGTTCCTCAACCAGATCCAGCTCTAGCTAATATTGTCTGGATGGAATATTTTACCGTGAGAAAACGAAAAGTGGATTCATTTCTCTCCCTTTTATAACCGATATCGGACCTCTTGTTGTTTTTACTTTCTGTTGTGTGTAAAAATCGTGCCAAATGATGGCAGCATAAGGAGTTTCTTTTTGAACTCTTGACGCGCATCTATTCGCGATTTATGTATTGTTATTTTTATTGCTGTAATTTTTATTATTTGTTTTTAATAAAAGCATTGATGGCAGCGTAACGCGACTCTTCGGACTTTCCTGAAGCGCATCTAAAAAATTGTGTTATACTTCTGGGAATATTTTATTTTTATTTTTTTCTTCTGTTGTTTGCCTTGTATATTTTTTTTCTCTTGCAGATCCAAAAAGGCGTTAGCTCAAGGATCGACTTTCATAACAGGGAGTATTCTTCTTTTCTCCCTTGCTTTTATTATTATTTTTTTTTAAAACTGAGGACAGTTTCTTCTTCAAGTTTGGGGGTGGTGTGTTTTGATTATTGTGGTGTGTTTTGATTATTTTTGTTATTTGGCTTTGATTTTTTTAGTGTATATTTATATATATTTTGTTTATTTTGATTTGTGAGATTTCTAGATCTGGCCGTAACACCAATAAATTAGCTATATACAAGCTTCTGAAATCGTTTTAACTGGTTAAAAAGTTGTATATTTCAAAATTTTTGAACCTTAATCTGTCTTTCCAAGCCTTGTAGTTATCATGTAAAATCGAGTCATTCGTTACCTTGAGAAAAGAAGAATCAGTCGATTGATGAAAAATAGAACTAAAATTTACTTAATTTGAGGAGTTTTTGATTTTTCATGCTTAGCTAATAAACGATTTTTCTGCAAAAATTCTATTCCTTAAAAAAAAGTCATTGGTGAAAGGAGGCTAGATGAAAAAAAAAGAGGTGTTGAGCAGCAACAGCTGCCTAATTTTGTGTAACACCCCAAAAGGGCGGCTATTACAGTGCCGTGAATCCCACACTGGGACCCACCAGGGGATAATCAAAACAAATTAAACAAATATTATTTGTGATACCGAACCACAATGAATAGTCATTACTCCGATTAGGAGTTTATTAAAATATGGCCAACGGCCTTACAATACACAGGATCCGAAAACAAGTATAAACCATATGGGGATGGAAAATACTTCAAATGTCAAATACAACCAAATAGCAATTTAAATGAAGCAGGAAATAACATAACACGGTTTAACATAACCAGACAACAAAGATGTGGGGCCCCCGAACTAGTATCCTTCGAACCCTTCGCCGTCGACATGCTCTTCCCGTGCCTTGCCTTTGCCTCGACCTAAAATACAATACAAGTATTTCGCCCAACACAGGGTCAGATATACATGATAATCAATTCTTCTGACATTATACAATTCACATATATATAGATTTCAAAGAAATCATTCCGACTATCAATCATACCCCTCGGGCGTATGAAACGATCAGTCACAAGCATCCAATACTATAGACGATTAACAGTATGGCTCAAAGATGGACATCACAGTACGCCCGATCCGGAAATGTGTCCGTGCACATGTCCGCCCCGTATATGGAATCCAGAATATACGTGGGACAATGTACCTAATTAGCCTCACGAAACTACGTCTCGTGTGCACAGTCCAATGCGGAATAATATCCACCAATGACTATATATGTGCCTGGCTAAAAATCCTACACAATAACCAATCGGAACGCAGATATGATTCCGGATATGTCACGATACAACATGACAACGAATTCAACAAATCACATATCTGATTAAGGATCAAGAAAACTCACCGAAGTGAAAATAAGGCCAACGAGATCAACGATTCAAAACGACGTACTTGGGAATGCAACCCCATGAAGAAAACGGAATAACGTCAAGGACAATGTCAAATCACGACAAACATTTCATGAACAATTCATACATATGAAAGATATAACCATCACAAGAAATCTAATCATCATTATAACCAAGCAAGATAACTTGCCTCAAATCCGTAAGCGAAAGATAGTCCTTCTCCAAATGATCAAACGGACGGTATCCTCGGTTAAACACTCAATCGAACAAGCAACCTTGAATGAAACGTAATTCATTCAATAACATATTCACATAATATTAATATCAATTCGTAGGAAACGATGCCCGCAACCTACTCAAATAATTCATTCCACCCTAATGAATACCTTAACGATTAATGAAAGGTTTCAATACATCTAATTCATCTTCCAAAATCGGACTACCATACCAAAAGTGTCCTTTAATTCTCTTGTTATTCTATGAACAAAAACATCTTCAATTTGCCAATAAAATGGGTTTAAATCAAATTCTCATGTGCTACAACATCTACTATTATAAAAGGATAGTCATAATGAATTTGATACTCAATCTACCATGACAATATCGTTCATAAACAGCATCATCTTCTTAAGAACACTATCTATTTAGCATGATGATGAACCACATTCTAAGTTATCAACACATTAGATTAATGAAAAGTTATTGTTGTAGTTATCAAGATCCTTATCATTCTTCAAAGACTTGTGAAGCTGAACCATAATGATTTAAAGCTTATAAGATTTCTGAACAAGATCATCTAATCCTATCTTTAACATTATCAAGTTCTTCCCAAGGTAATTAAATACCTAAAATGGTGTTTAAACACTCTATGATATCAAGTTCTTGATTAAATCCAGCTATGATGAAGCTAACCGATCCAATAATGTTCTACTGAGTTAAATTCGTCCAGTAAGATGAGTAATGATAACTATAAACATGGTTACCATCACTACAACATCAAGAACTCATCTAATATAAACCCTCATTTATCATATTCATCAAAAGTGTTAAAAAGGTTGGATTAAAACTATGTTTTACTTGATTAATCTAACTCTAGGTGAAGTATAATTCGTCATTAACATCAACATAAGAAAATAATGCAGAGAGGAAAGTACACCTACCTCCAGAAATGAAGAACAACTTCAATGCTATGAGAAAATATACTCCAAGCTCAAGAACAACTCCTAGTCTCCAAGGAAATGAACTCCACTCCAAGATTTAAGGCTTAGAAACAAGTTGGTGAAGGTTGATATCGTTTTGGTAGTGCAGAGGTATGATATGTGAAGAGAGAAATTCGATTTGGGGTTGTGAGGAAATGAAAAAGAGGCTGGTCCTATAAATAGACTGTGCAGACTTAGCGCACGCTATCGGAATAGTTTAGCGTACGCTAATGCACTTACGTACGCTATCCAGTCGATATTACGTACGTAAGCGGCTTACAGTGGCTACTGTCTTGAATTATCGCAGGCCGTTAGCGCACGCTAATGAGAAATGGGTTACGCACGCTAATAAAAGTAGATTCTCACCGACACGACAGCTCAGACCTTGATCACATGCATGCTAACGGCTAAGGAGTTCACGTCTTGAAGTCAATCGATGCGATTCCCTCTTAGCGTACGCAACAGAGGAAACCTTACGCACGCTAAGGCACAGGATTAGCGTACGTTAATCGTACTGTGTAGCGTACGCTACATCAACAGAAAAATTCGAAAATGCAACTCTCTAATTAACATCGAATCATCACATATGAAATGAAATAACAACGATATGATATTCAAATCTATAATACCTCAACATAATACTAAATGCAACGATTTATGATAATCAGATTATCCGAATAATACAACGATAGGTAAAAATGAAAATTTACAATCGGATATTACATACCCCCCCCCCCCTTAAAAGGAGTTTCGTCCTCGAAACTAAGGGGTAAATAACTCGGGGTATCTCGCTCGCATACTATCCTCGGTCTCCCACGTAGCCTCCTCGACTCCGTGTCGTGAGCACTGAACTTTCAGTAGGGGAATCGTCTTGTTCCGCAACTGCTTGATCCTCCTCTCGAGTATCCGCACAGGACGCTCCTCGTACGAATGATCCTCTGTTAATTCAATCTCTTCGAACTGAAGTACATGGCTCGGATCAGCAACATATTTCCTCAACTGGGAGACATGAAACACGTTGTGAATCTTACTCAAAGTCGGTGGCAAAGCTAGTCGATAGGCCAGATCGCCTACACGCTCCAAAACCTCAAACGGCCCAATGTACCTTGGGCTCGCCGCCCTCTTCCCGAAACGAAAAACACCTCGTGTAGGAGACACCTTCATTAACACATGGTCACCAACCTCGAACTCAAGCGGTCGTCGGCGGTGGTCGCATAAGACTTCACGACTTTGAGCCGTTAACAACCGACTCCTAATCAAAGTGATCTTCTCACGGGTTGCTAACAACATATCGGGTTCCGTGCAGAGATTCCGGATTCGTCCCAACACAAAGGGGACCTACGGCGACGGCCATACAATGCCTCATACGGTGCCATCCGAATCGAAGCGTGCCAACTATTATTATAAGTGAATTCTACCAAAGGCGGTGGGCTTCCCAATCGTTCTTCCAATCAAGAGCACATGCTCTCAACATATCCTCTAGAGTCTGGATGGTTCTCTCCGACTGACCATCGGTCTGTGGATGAAAAGCCGTACTGAAATTCAACTGCGTGCCCATCGCACGATAAACTGCCTTCCAGAAGTGTGACACAAATCGCCCGTCACGGTCTGATACAATGCTCTTGGGGGTACCGTGTAGTCTCACAATTTCCTTAATAAACAGCTGGGCCAATCTCTCGGGGCCCCACGAGTCCTTAATCTCCAAGAATTGGGCTGATTTGGTCAGACGGTCCACAATCACCCAAATCGTATTCATTCCTCGACGACTCGTCGGCAAGCTAGTGATAAAATCCATAGATATGTCCTCCCATTTCCACTCAGGAATCGGGAGCGGTTTCAGCATTCCTGCGGGTCGCTGGTGCTCAATCTTAACCTGCTGACAGGTCAAACACCTCGAAACGAATTCGGCAACCTCACGTTTCGTATTCCCCCACCAATAATTCTGCTTCAAATCCTTATACATCTTGCTAGAGCCCAGGTGAATAGAGTACGGGGTAGCATGGGCTTCCCTCATGATAGAGTTCCTCAATTCTTCGTCAGTGGGTACACAAACTCGATTTCTAAAACGTATCAATCCATCCTCGTGGATCACGAATCCAAGGGCTTTCCCCTGGGTTACTTCATCCCGAACTCGAGATAAGAATGGGTCCGTAACTTGTTGCGATTTGATCATATCATCAAGAGACGAAGAAATCTCAAGGGTGCAAAGTTTTCCCTGAACACGCTGTAACCAAACTTCAATTTCTGGCCTCATAAGGTCCAACTGCAACTCCCTCTGTGCTGTCAAACGGCTCAGCATCTGCTCTGCCTTTGTCTTACGGCTCAATGCGTCGGCAACCACATTTGCTTTACCGGATGATAAAGGATCTCGATATCATAGTCCTTGATTAATTCTAGCCACCTTCTCGCCTCATGTTCAACTCTTTACGAGTAAAAATGTACTTTAGGCTCTTGTGGTGTAAAGATCCGCGAGTAACTCCATAAAGATAGTGGCCTTGATTTTCAAAGCAAACACCACTACCGCTAACTCCAAGTCATGAGTTGGATAGTTAACTTCATAGGGTCGCAATTGTCTCGATGAATAGGCGATTACTTTCCCTTCTGCATTAGTACACATCCTGCACTGTCTCGACGCGTCACTATACACCACAAATCCTTCCGTTCCCTTTGGTAAGACCAAAGCAGTGCGAAATCAATCGACTCTTGAGCTCTTCAAAACTTTGCTGACATGTTTCTGACCACAAATACTTCTTGTCCTTTCGCAGTAAGTTAGTCATTGGTTGCGCAATTTTAGAGAATCCTTCTACGAATCGTCGGTAGTAACCTGCTAGGCCGAGGAAACTACGAACTTCCTTCACGTTCTTCGGTGGTAGCCAATCTCGAATGGCTTCCGTCTTTTGTGGGTCCACTCTCACCCCTTCGGCTGATATCACATGCCCGAGAAAGACAACCTCAGGCATCCAGAATTCACACTTAGAAAATTTCCCATAAAGTTGTTCCCGCCTCAATGTATCGAGAACTTGGTGGAGGTGACGCTCGTGCTCCTCGTGGTCGCAAGAGTAAATCAGAATGTCGTCAATCAAAACGACTACAAAGCGATCTAGATAGTTAATAAAAACTCGATTCATCAACTCCATGAATATTGCCGGTGCATTAGTCAGTCCAAATGGCATCACCACGAACTCATAATGCCCATAGCGAGTACGGAATGCTGTGTTCGAAATATCAGACTCTCGAATCCTCAACTGATGATAACCAGATCTCAAGTCGATCTTAGAAAACACGGCGGATCCCTGAAGTTGGTCCAATAAATCATCAATACGAGGCAAGGGATACTTGTTCTTGATGGTTACCCTATTCAGCTCACGGTAATCAATACATAAGCGTAGAGATCCATCTTTCTTCCGTACGAATAACACTGGTGCTCCCAAGGACGCACTAGGTCGAATATAGCCTTTGTCACCAACTCCTCAAGTGGTTCTTCAATTCTTGCATCTCGGTCGGAGCCATACGGTGCGGTGCTTTTGAGAGCGGGGACGTACTGGTTCTAACTCAAAAATAAACTCCACGTCAAGATGAGGAGGTAAGCACAGTAACTCGTCTAGAAATACATCGGGGTAGTCTCGGACTACGGAATGTCGGCAGATTCAATCGGTCGATCTGCTTTGGTCATGTAGCACCAATAACCAATACACCCTTGATTAAGCGGCCATTTCATAGCGCCGATGACTCTCCCGAGCAGTCGGGATTATCACCTCGAAAAATACACTCGAAACCATCATCAGAAGTGACGGTTACCATCCGCTTGCGGACACTGAGTATTGCATCATGACGGTCCATCCAATCGATACCTAAAATTATATCATCCTTAGGTAGATCGACTACAATCAGATTTGACAACCACTTACGGTCGTTCAAACGAATCGGACAGTCCTGGACTTCACGATTTCCAATAATTCTTCTACCATCAGGTAGACCAATCACGTAGGGCTCACAATCGATAACATGGTCTAGAGGCAAACGACTTAAACAAGAAGAAGATATAAAGGAGTGTGAAGCACCGGTATCAAAAAGAACACATACAGGCTGGGAGTGGATCTCGAGTATACCTGAAATCATGCTGGCCTCGGGATCATCAGCTTTCTTCATCTCGTAAATCCTGGGTTTCGCAGTTCCGGCACCAAGTGTACCACTTTGATTCCCACGGCCCATTCCCCTATTCGCCCCGGTGGTCTGATAGGAAGCGGACGGAGGCGTCCGGTTCTGGACAGAGGATTGAACTGGAGCATGAGACGCTACTGGATCATGTCCGGGCCCACTCCTGCAAAAACGAGCACGGTGACCATTCTTCTCACAAGTATGGCATGTGATGGCAGGCTTTGGGCATTTGAAGTTGATATGCCCCTGGCCCCCACAGTTATGGCACACCACGGAAGAGGGAACCGCTCGAGAGTGCGATCCGGCAGGCTTTGACGCCAAGGGTGGTTGATCAGAAGGGTTTGGCAATGACTGGAGCTTCCTGAATGTCCCCGATTACTCTCGATGCAGTTCTGGTTCTTGGACCTTTTGTTGTTGATCGTGGTTGTTTCTTGGAAATCTCCTTCACGGTGAGTTCGTACTCGAGCCTTCTCGATGAACTCTGGTAAGGTAGTACAGTGGTGATTCAACAGTTTGCATTCTCATTCGGGGTTTAAGCCTCTTGAGAAAGTATTTGATCTTATCGGCCTCGATCGGATAATTGTCGTGGCAAAAGGAAGGAGTGCAGGAATTTCTCAAAGAAGACAATACATCATCGTCTTCGACGGCCTGGGTTCAATAGTTCCGACAGTTTGGCCTCACGGAGTGGCCGGATAGTAACGGTCTAGCATGAGGTTTTTAAATTCCTCCCAAGTGTAAACACCATCGGTGGCCTTCGAAAGCCACCAGTGTGAGCGCCTTTGCCAAGGTAATACGCGGCTACCGAAACGCGATTCTCTTCCGGGCAGTCCACCATCCGAAAAAGTTTCTCAAAATGCTCGATCCAATGCACACGTCGCAGGCTCAGAGGAGCCTTCAAAAGTCGATGGTCGGCGAGAAATGTCGGCGATAATCCGACTCACGGGTCCGCCAATCACGGAGGAGGATGAGCCCCTCTTTGGCGCCGCAGCGGCCCTCTGTATAGCTTCCATTAGTTGACCCATCTGGGTCATCTGTGTCATCATGCCCTGCATTACGACGTAAGGATCGACACGCGCATCCCCGCGCCCACTGTGGTGCGATTGTTCCCTAGAAGGTGAACCACTGTCTGCGGAACTCTGATCCGCATTCGCGCGTCTGTTGGCTCGAGGTATCGGGATTCGGCCCCTACCACGGCCTCGTCCCCCTCTGCCACGACCTCTCAGGTTTCTTTCCATACTGGATCAATCATAGTGATAATCATAAGTACAATTCAAGATACTAAAATTCATGCTAAGTTAATAGCAACAAGGAATCACATATTCAAGGAAAACGGTTATCGATACCACAAATGTCGCACCAAATATCATATCGGTGTCAAGTCAAACAATTTCAATTGTATAATCAATTCAGAATTTACCTCGGATTATCAATCGGTTAAATCCTGTCACAACTCCTCGAAATAACATGATCAACAAGGAGACCCATACTGATATCAATATCATGCCAGTAATTAAATCATGGCTAATAAAGTACATACCGTATTTGGCTCGTAGGGTCAGGCGCTTGCACAGGTCACACGTGACACGAAGGTCTCTTGATACTAGTTCATTTCTTAATGACTCATAAAAAGGAAACAACTCTCCGATACCATCTTCTGTAACACCCCAAAAGGGCGGCTATTACAGTGCCGTGAATCCCACACTGGGACCCACCAGGCGATAATCAAAACAGATTAAACAAATATTATTTGTGATACCGAACCACAATGAATAGTCATTACTCCGATTAGGAGTTTATTAAAATATGGCCAACGGCCTTACAATACACAGGATCCGAAAAACAAGTATAAACCATATGGGGATGGAAAATACTTCAAATGTCAAATACAACCAAATAGCAATTTAAATGAAGCAGGAAATAACATAACACGGTTTAACATAACCGGACAACAAAGATGTTGGGCCCCCGAACTAGTATCCTTCGAACCCTTCGCCGTCGACATGCTCTTCCCGTGCCTTGCCTTTGCCTCGACCTAAAATACAATACAAGTATTTCGCCCAACACAGGGTCAGATATACATGATAATCAATTCTTCTGACATTATACAATTCACATATATATAGATTTCAAAGAAATCATTCCGACTATCAATCATACCCCTCGGGCGTATGAAACGATCAGTCACAAGCATCCAATACTATGGACGATTAACAGTATGGCTCAAAGATGGACATCACAGTACGCCCGATCCGGAAATGTGTCCGTGCACATGTCCGCCCCGTATATGGAATCCAGAATATACGTGGGACAATGTACCTAATTAGCCTCACGAAACTACGTCTCGTGTGCACAGTCCAATGCGGAATAATATCCACCAATGACTATATATGTGCCTGGCTAAAAATCCTACACAATAACCAATCGGAACGCAGATATGATTCCAGATATGTCACGATACAACATGACAACGAATTCAACAAATCACATATCTGATTAAGGATCAAGAAAACTCACCGAAGTGAAAATAAGGCCAATGAGATCAACGATTCAAAACGACGTACTTGGGAATGCAACCCCATGAAGGAAACGGAATAACGTCAAGGACAATGTCAAATCACGACAAACATTTCATGAACAATTCATACATATGAAAGATATAACCATCACAAGAAATCTAATCATCATTATAACCAAGCAAGATAACTTGCCTCAAATCCGTAAGCGAAAGATAGTCCTTCTCCAAATGATCAAACGGGCGGTATCCTCGGTTAAACACTCAATCGAACAAGCAACCTTGAATGAAACGTAATTCATTCAATAACATATTCACATAATATTAATATCAATTCGTAGGAAACGACGCCCGCAACCTACTCGAATAATTCATTCCACCCTAATGAATACCTTAACGATTAATGAAAGGTTTCAATACATCTAATTCATCTTCCAAAATCGGACTACCATACCAAAAGTGTCCTTTAATTCTCTTGTTATTCTATGAACAAAAACATCTTCAATTTGCCAATAAAATGGGTTTAAATCAAATTCTCATGTTCTACAACATCTACTATTATAAAAAGATAGTCATAATGAATTTGATACTCAATCTACCATGACAATATCGTTCATAAACAGCATCATCTTCTTAAGAACACTATCTATTTAGCATGATGATGAACCACATTCTAAGTTATCAACACATTAGATTAATGAAAAGTTATTGTTGTAGTTATCAAGATCCTTATCATTCTTCAAAGACTTGTGAAGCTGAACCATAATGATTTAAAGCTTCTAAGATTTCTGAACAAGATCATCTAATCCTATCTTTAACATTATCAAGTTCTTCCCAAGGTAATTAAATACCTAAAATGGTGTTTAAACACTCTATGATATCAAGTTCTTGATTAAATCCAGCTATGATGAAGCTAACCGATCCAATAATGTTCTACTGAGTTAAATTCGTCCAGTAAGATGAGTAATGATAACTATAAACATGGTTACCATCACTACAACATCAAGAACTCATCTAATCTAAACCCTCATTTATCATATTCATCAAAAGTGTTAAAAAGGTTGGATTAAAACTATGTTTTACTTGATTAATCTAACTCTAGGTGAAGTATAATTCGTCATTAACATCAATATAAGAAAATAATGCAGAGAGAAAAGTACACCTACCTCCAGAAATGAAGAACAACTTCAATGCTATGAGAAAATATACCCAAGCTCAAGAACAACTCCTAGTCTCCAAGGAAATGAACTCCACTCCAAGATTTAAGGCTTAGAAACAAGTTGGTGAAGGTTGATATCGTTTTGGTAGTGCAGAGGTATGATATGTGAAGAGAGAAATTCGATTTGGGGTTGTGAGGAAATGAAAAACAGGTTGGTCCTATAAATAGACTGTGCAGACTTAGCGCACGCTATCGGAACAGTTTAGCGTACGCTAATGCACTTACGTACGCTATCCGGTCGATATTACGTACGTAAGCGGCTTACAGTGGCTACTGTCTTGAATTATCGCAGGCCGTTAGCGCACGCTAATGAGAAATGGATTACGCACGCTAATAAAAGTAGATTCTCACCGACACGGCTGACTCGGACCTTGATCACATGCATGCTAACGGCTAAGGAGTTCACGTCTGAAGTCAATCGATGCGATTCCCTCTTAGCGTACGCAACAGAGGAAACCTTACGCACGCTAAGGCACAGGATTAGCGTACGTTAATCGTACTGTGTAGCGTACGCTACATCAACAGAAAAATTCGAAAATGCAACTCTCTAATTAACATCGAATCATCACATATGAAATGAAATAACAACGATATGATATTCAAATCTATAATACCTCAACATAATACTAAATGCAACGATTTATGATAATCAGATTATCCGAATAATACAACGACAGGTAAAAATGAAAAGTTACAATCGGATATAACATTTTGGGGGTCCTAAAATAACAACGAAAAAAAATAAAGGACCGACCCATTATTGGTGCGTAACTGCCGTCTCACACGAGATGGAAAATGTGTTGGTGAAAAGAGCTACACGTTAGCAAATAACGGTGTGAAAGCTATCACCTAAAAAAAGAGATGGAAAATGTGTTGATGAAAAGTGCTACACGTTAGCAAATAACGGTGTGAAAGCTATCACCTAAAAAAAATGAAAATGTGTTGGTGAAAATAGCTACACGTTAGCAAATAACAGTGTGAAAGTTATCACTAAAATGGATGTAGATTATAAGCAGATTTGAATTAATTGGTGGCTGAATTTTAATACACTCAATTTCGTGAACAATCACAATATTTGATGATGCCGATGAAATTCTTTTTCTTATTGAGTCGAAAAATAAACGAGTGATCGAGAGAAACTATTAAACGGATTCGTGTGTGTCACGAGTGGGAAAGAAATAATCAACCTTTTTGGGGGGAAACCTTGCATTTTGGAATTACAAAAATAAAATCGTGTTTTAACTTCAAAATCATTAGTAGATTTATTTTGAATCTTGATTCATTTCTATCTACTGTATAAAGATGTTTGTTGTGTATTAATGGCAGTTTGATCTCTTTTTCTCGTTATATATAATTATTTTTCTTAATTTGTGCGTGTATCATTTTTCCTATTCTGTGTCTTGTTTTTTTATTTTGAGCGTGAATAATAAAGAGCTTGCTCGGGACTAGCAAGAATTCAAGTTTGGGGGTGTGATAAGTGTCAGTTTTATACACTTATCCGTGATTAGTATTGATACATTTCACCCATAATTATAATCTAGCCTACTCGTTTTTACTTTAAATTAATAGTTTTTAATAATTTTATTTTTATAGGATGAAGATGTAAATTTAGCCTTAATTGGATTAAATTTCTGATTTACTCAAGAAATAACATGTTTATATAATATTCGTTATATTGAGTTTTTATGTATTCATGTTGTGGAGATTTTCGATAAGAGTTCGGCAGTCTTTCCGGATTCAAAATCAGAGTTATATATCAAAAGTTATCATCCGAAGAAGATTTGGGGCGAAAACACAAAAGTCTAAAAATATATGGGCTGAAAATGAAGTCTGAAACTCCATACGGGCGTAATCTGAAAGTTACGGCCGTAACTCACACAGCAACTAATGTGCAAAAGCCGAAGCAAAGTTACGGCCGTAATATCTGAACGTTACGACCGTAAGTCCTCATAGTTACGGCCGTAACATCTGAACGTTACGGCCTTAAGTCCTCAACGTTACGGCCGTAAGTCCTCATTTCTTAATCTTTTATACTTTTCGTCTATTATTGAGGGGATGGCTAGCCTTGATCCGATCTAATGTAAAAATAATGGAGTTTTGGAGCTATTAGACGACTTTAGGTGTATAAATAGACCCCTTAGATCCATCATTAATGTTCTTGAGTGATTTATGTAATAGTGGTTTAGCTTATGTTGTTGAGGGAGTTTATTGCTTCTTTCTCCTTTATCTACTAAGGGAGTTAGGATCAATTCTTTCTCTTTTTCAACTACTAATGACCACTCAAGCTTGTAGTATGTTTAATATGTTAGGAATATGCCCTCGAATGCCACTCAGGGGATGAGAGAGTAGGGGCATTGTACTTGTAATTATGGAATAAATAATAAAAAGGCAATTCGATTCATTCACTGTTTATTGTATTTCAATTGCATTCTTGACTTGGTAAACATTGAAGTGAAGTCCATGTAAATAAACTGAACATTCCATTCTCGTTATGGGATAAGAGAAAATGCACTGGAAGTGTTTAAAGTTTATTTACGAAAATCGTTCGCAAGTCAATAAACTTAAATGGGCATTAAGTTTTAATAAGACTTGTATAACTAATGCTAGGACGTGTGCACGTCTTGATAGCATAGTTATAAAGTATATTGGTGGGACCAGTATACTCGAACACGACTCATACTCGATTCAATCACACGGTATTCACTCTCGAAGAGTCGATGACGAATCAAAAGGTTGTGATAGTGTATGTGGACCTTTGACTTGAGGATTCAGTAGAAGATGTGTTTGTGACGTTTAGTTTGTCATTAGAGTAGTTAGACTCATTTGCTTAATTGCTGAGTCGACCTCGAAGTGCGGACTATACGGGCAGGTAGCAGTCTTTACTGTATGCCAAGAAAGGATTTTATCTCCTGTTAGTGAGCAGGCGTATGTCCTATACGGTTAATGGCAAATAAGATCATGAGTCTTTGGCCAAAGCATTCTGATATAGTCGTATTAGATACACTATTAATCAGTCGATCTTGATTTGCATTAACACATGTATAGAGTCTAGTCAATAGTAGGGTTTGACTTTACCGTGACCCGAAGACTTGACCGGGACATCTGATAAAGGGTTTATACGTATATAGTATTCACAACATAATGGTTCTGGAATGATCCCTTCATTCGTTCTCGATCGGGGTTTACGGTGCGCCCGCTAGGTGGCTAAGTCCGCCCGCACTCATTGGTTCCTCCCAATGCCGGCTGAGACGGACTTACGGAGTCGCGCATCAGGAGCGTTGACGGATAAATGTGAATTTATTATCTCTCTATAAATATTAGATATTGGATATCTAATTATGATTTATTAGATAAATCAAAATAGCGGTCTTATGAATTAAAATTAAGTTACCGGGTGATTAATTTAATTCATAAATTATATTTCTTAGAGAAATATATTTGTATTTGATATTATTAATTAATTAGATTAATTAATTAATATAAATACATTGGTGATTAAACGGAGTGTATTTAACGGAGTCGTTTGACGAACGACCGATACACGAGCCAAGTGATTCGGCTCGTTTCTAGAAAAATTCCTCCATGGTGTAATATCCTGAATTTTAGGAATACATACCGACTAAATACGGGACTTGTAAATTTATTTGAATGTATTGGAGATACATTTCTGGTCTTGGAATATTTAAAATAAGAAAGGGATACCGGAAATGTTAGTAGAGACGAGATTGGACATTTTCTCGGAGGTGTCGTGGACAAGTATCAACTTTGAAAAAATCACCACGAATTTTTGGGATGTTAAAAAATTCTGAAAATTTACAGTATTATGTATATTTGAGTTAGCTTTCCAACGGTTCAAACGGTGAGTCAATCGGAGTCCGGACGAGAGAGTTATGGTCGTTTTAGCTCACCTGCTCGTTATTGGCCGATCACTGCCGACCGAACTCGGCCGTGTCGTCCGACACGGCCCGTGCCGTACTCGTCCGGAAATGCCGAAGTTTCTGTCTCAGGACCCGACCGTGTCGTCCGACACGGCCCGTGCCGTACTCGTCCGGAAATGCCGGAACCCACTGCCCAGACGCCCGACCGTGTTCCAGGACACGGTCGAGTCGTGCCGAGTCGCTGTCGGACGGGTCACTATCGGAAGGCCCCTCCGCGCCGCGACCGTGTCTAGCAGGACACGGTCGAGTCCCTGCCGGTCAACTGCGCGCCACGACCGTGTCAGGCGGACACGGTCGAGTCTGTCAGCCTATTTAAGGCCCAGCAGTCGTTTTTCTCGCCATTTTTCTCCTTCTTCCACTTCTCTTCCGCGGCTGTGGGTGTGTGAATCTTCTAGAGATGTTGTTGGACAATGAATCCATGAAGTTTGGAGGTTCATATCGTCAATCATCCGTCCTATAACATCCTTTGATCGAGCGACCAGTCGATTTCCTCGATATCTAGTTTTGGGGAATTTGGGGGTTTTGGTTGTTTTCGTCCGATTAATCCGATTTAACTTAGGATTTTGATGGATTTATGATTATTTAGATGTATTATATCATTTCCCTTGTTATTCCATGGTTGGATCGTATCGATTCGTTATTTGGGTCGAGTTCTTGACCGACGCCTTGAAGGTGTCCTAAAATGTCTTAGAGGGGTTGTCGGGCGTTCTACGATTATCCTTCCTCGTATGATTGTTGATTTATGGATTATATGATGTTAGGGTCGAGTTTCTTGCGAAGAAACCGTGTTGAACCCTTCCGTTCGTTATCTTCCTTTTCGTTAACATCGGGCGTTTGAAGCTTCCGGTTGAGCCGTGTTCGCGGAATACTTGCGTGCCGATTTCGAGGCAAGTACCTTGTCCATATAATTCTTGTTTTATGGATATGATAATTGGTGATCGTATTTATATGTTTGTTTGATTGTTTGAAACGAGTTTTCAAAAGATTCGATTAGCCTTGTTAAAGGCTTGCTTTCAAAACGCGTGTGTTTTGTGAATGGCGTGATCTGTGAATAACTACGCGAATTCTATGTATATGCTTGGTGTTAATGTTGCACTTGGCATTGTGTGTGAACGTATATTATTTCATTTCGGTGTGTTGTGGATTGACGTGGTGTTTTGCTAAGTGTTTGATGCCTCTAGGCGAATTATTTGAATATCCTTGATGTGATATGTTATTTGTGTGAATGTGTGGATATGGTTGAAGGTCTATGGTGACACATGGCACGTGATCATGTGGTCAGGATGCAACAAGTGATTGATCCAACCGTGAGAGCCTGAGATAATCTACGGTGGCACATGGCATGCGATCATGTGGCCAGGATGCAACAAGCGATTGATCCAACCGTGAGATGTGTGTGATTTGTTTCGCTAGCCAGCTCGGGAGGGTCCTTCGAGGCCTCGAGTGGGATTTGTGGCTTCGGTCCTAGGCGATGCGCGTGCGTGATTACGTTGTGTTGATTTTTATGTCCGCCGAGGACACGTGATGTTGGGCTCGCCCTGTGAATTGTTGTTGGTTTTCTATTTGCGAAAACAAAACCTTTGAATTTGTGACCTGTTGATTTTGGAAAGAGAAGGATTCGATAATCCTAAAATTGTTTTCTATTAAAACTCTCGATGGCATTTTAAACGGTTTTATAAATTGTTTCCCTTGATTTATGATCTATCGGTTTTGGAGTGTTTTACCCAAACTCATGCCTCGGGAAGTACTTTTCGTTACGTTTGAATCTTTGAGGATTTCCTAGTTATTGTTATTCGTGGAACTTGAATTATATGGCTCGTATTTGCACTTTGTATTTGCACTAGCAAAACAGTGGAGTTTTGCTAACCCCCGAGTATTCGGGGGGTGGATGTCTGTATTGCATTCAGGTTTTGGAGCAGAGCACAGGGTCGGCATGAAGGATGATGAAAGATGAACGATACTAATCACACGAGGACCCGTTTATGTCGTATTGGTATAGTTGTACTTTATTTTCCGCTGCTATATTTTTCCCGTTGCATGGATGTGGTTGTATTTTGACCCCTGTGTGGGCATGAGTTGTATTCGAGTTGTATGTATTTATTGAAAGACCAAATCGGTCTACTGAGTCATTTTTGCCTTGAAGGCATTGTCGAGATGTTAAATGTTGTTACCAGCCTGGTAGATCCTCGAGGAGAGGGTCTACGGCGTGTAATATCCCTGAGTGGATTGGGGGTGTTACAGAATGGTATCAGAGCCTAGGTTTTGTGAAAACCGGGCATGTGTGTTATGTGGCTCTACCGATGTGGTGGTAGCATGATGTTGTGATATGGATTTCTGGTTATTCAAACTGTGATGTTTTGAAACTGTGGTATTTTTGAGTTCTGTTGTAGTGCTGTGTGGATTTGGTGATTGTTGGTGTTTCCGAGACCGACGAGGCAGGGAGTGAACGCCGGTGCCGTAGTCATGTGCAATGGGCGGCTCCAATCGGAAAGTGTACGCCGGTGCGAGGCACGTGTCAAGGAGCGGCTTTCGATGTGGAGTGGAACGCCGGTGATACGGGCATGTGTCAAGGAGCGGCTCATGCGCTCTAGGTGAGGAGGACACAACGTCACAAATCCCACTCAAAACTCGACAGTTATCTAAACTGTAATCCGATCTTGGCGGAGATCAATTTTTTTCGAAATTGTGTGAGTAATTGCAAAAATTACCAATTTGTTGGTATTGGCATTTTATTGTGTTGAGATTTTCGAAATGGAGTCATATGCTAGTATCACGGGAGATCATCGACTTCACAGACCTGTAAGTATATTGTTCGAATTGTTCGATAATTATTGTTTACTTTTGATGATGTTAGATTTTCTGATTAAACGGTTGTTTGTAAGAGGATTGCAAGTTTCGAGGATGAAACATATTTTTAAGGGGGGTAGTATGTAATATCCTGAATTTTAGGAATACATACCGACTAAATACGGGACTTGTAAATTTATTTGAATGTATTGGAGATACATTTCTGGTCTTGGAATATTTAAAATAAGAAAGGGATACCGGAAATGTTAGTAGAGACGAGATTGGACATTTTCTCGGAGGTGTCGTGGACAAGTATCAACTTTGAAAAAATCACCACGAATTTTTGGGATGTTAAAAAATTCTGAAAATTTACAGTATTATGTATATTTGAGTTAGCTTTCCAACGGTTCAAACGGTGAGTCAATCGGAGTCCGGACGAGAGAGTTATGGTCGTTTTAGCTCACCCGCTCGCTATTGGCCGATCACTGCCGGCCGAACTCGGCCGTATCGTCCGACACGGCCCGTGCCGTACTCGTCCGGAAATGCCGAAGTTTCTGTCTCAGGACCCGACTGTGTCGTCCGACACGGCCCGTGCCGTACTCGTCCGGAAATGCCGGAACCCACTGCCCAGACGCCCGACCGTGTTCCAGGACACGGTCGAGTCGTGCCGAGTCGCTGTCGGACGGGTCACTATCGGAAGGCCCTCCGCGCCGCGACCGTGTCTAGCAGGACACGGTCGAGTCCCTGCCGGTCAACTGCGCGCCACGACCGTGTCAGGCGGACACGGTCGAGTCTGTCAGCCTATTTAAGGCCCAGCAGTCGTTTTTCTCGCCATTTTTCTCCTTCTTCCACTTCTCTTCCGCGGCTGTGGGTGTGTGAATCTTCTAGAGATGTTGTTGGACAATGAATCCATGAAGTTTGGAGGTTCATATCGTCAATCATCCGTCCTATAACATCCTTTGATCGAGCGAATCAGGTCAGATTTCATAGAAATCTAGTTTTGGGGAATTTGGGGGTTTTGGTTATTTTCGTCCGATTAATCCGATTTAACTTAGGATTTTGATGGATTGATGATTATTTAGATGTATTATATCATTTCCCTTGTTATTCCATGGTTGGATCGTATCGATTCGTTATTTGGGTCGAGTTCTTGACCGACGCCTTGAAGGTGTCCGGTAAAATGTCTTAGAGGGGTTGTCGGGCGTTCTACGATTATCCTTCCTCGTATGATTGTTGATTTATGGATTATATGATGTTAGGATCGAGTTTCTTGCGAAGAAACCGTGTTGAACCCTTCCGTTCGTTGTTATCTTCCTTTTCGTTAACATCGGGCGTTTCGAAGCTTTCCGGTTGAGCCGTGTTCGTCGGAATACTTGCGTGCCGATTTCGAGGCAAGTACCTTGTCCATATAATTCTTGTTTTATGGATATGATAATTGGTGATCGTATTTATATGTTTGTTTGATTGTTTGAAACGAGTTTTCAAAAGATTCGATTAGCCTTGTTAAAGGCTTGCTTTCAAAACGCGTGTGTTTTGTGAATGGCGTGATCTGTGAATAACTACGCGAATTCTATGTATATGCTTGGTGTTAATGTTGCACTTGGCATTGTGTGTGAACGTATATTATTTCATTTCGGTGTGTTGTGGATTGACGTGGTGTTTTGTAAGTGTTTGATGCCTCTGGGCGAATTATTTGAATATCCTTGATGTGATATGTTATTTGTGTGAATGTGTGGATATGGTTGAAGGTCTACGGTGACACATGGCACGTGATCATGTGGTCAGGATGCAACAAGTGATTGATCCAACCATGAGAGCCTGAGATAATCTACGGTGGCACATGGCATGCGATCATGTGGGCTGGATGCAACAAGCGATTGATCCAACCGTGAGATGTGTGTGATTTGTTTCGCTAGCCAGCTCGGGAGGGTCCTCCGAGGCCTCGAGTGGGATTTGTGGCTTCGTCCCGGTCCTAGGCGATGCGCGTGCGTGATTACGTTGTGTTGATTTTTATGTCCGCCGAGGACACGTGATGTTGGGCTCTGGCCCTGTGAATTGTTGTTGGTTTTCTATTTGCGAAAACAAAACCTTTGGCTGTGACCCTGTTGATTTTTAGAAAGAGAAGGATTCGATAATCCTAAAATTGTTTTCTATTAAAACTCTCGATGGCATTTTAAACGGTTTTATAAATTGTTTCCCTTGATTTATGATCTATCGGTTTTGGAGTGTTTTACCCAAACTCATGCCTCGGGAAGTACTTTTCGTTACGTTTGAATCTTTGAGGATTTCCTAGTTATTGTTATTCGTGGAACTTGAATTATATGGCTCGTATTTGCACTTTGTATTTGCACTAGCAAAACAGTGGAGTTTTGCTAACCCCCGAGTATTCGGGGGGTGGATGTCTGTATTGCATTCAAGTTTTGGAGCAGAGCACAGGGTCGGCATGAAGGATGATGAAAGATGAATGATACTAATCACACGAGGACCCGTTGATGTCGTATTGGTATAGTTGTACTTTATTTTCCGCTGCTATATTTTTCCCGTTGCACGGGTGTGGTTGTATTTTGACCCCTGCGTGGGCATGAGTTGTATTCGAGTTGTATGTATTTATTGAAAGACCAAATCGGTCTACTGAGTCATTTTTGCCTTGAAGGCATTGTTGATATGTTAAATGTTGTTACCAGCCTGGTAGATCCTCGAGGAGAGGGTCTACGGCGTGTAATATCCCTGAGTGGATTGGGGGTGTTACACATGGGCCGCCCCCCCTCACATGGCTCATCACTTTTGCATGTTGTAGTGATTGTCTTGTCTTTGTAATAATGTATGGAGATTCTTTTCTCTCATAATTATTATTACATTATGAGTTGTTAATATAGAGATATAATATTACCAACTCTCATGTTTAAAAAGAAGACTTCGCATCATATTGTTGTAATTGAGAGCTGCCTGCCGAGAGCATTAAGTGAGGAAGGGAGAGAATTTTTTTTTTTTTCAATTTTCATCTTAGAGGTGAAAGGAATTCAAAAAAAAATAGAGAGAAAATTCCTACGGTAACTTCCTAGCCTTGTTCTTGGAGAACGAAGTTACGTCGAATTTTCCGGGCAACTTTCGACGCGTGTGAAGTAGAGGCTTCGAATTTTCGGTGCTTGGAACGAAGGGATTTCGTGTTCGGGACGGGATCGTGATCATCGTCTACACTTTACGAAGATTTATTTCAAAGGCTACAAGGGTATGATTCTTTATCTTTGTATTTTTTTTTTTCGTATATACGTTACTTGATCGATCCTGTTTGGGATTTGTATTTATTTCCGCTGCGTATTTCGTTTTATTTTCGGAATCCCAACAGTGGTATCGGAGCGAGGTCAATGTTTCCGTATATACGATTATTTGTGCATTTTGAATGCTTTTGGATGATGATTATGATTTAGAATCATGTTTGGAATAATCGTAGATTTTAAATTGTTCGTTGTAGCATCACATTTTTGGAAACGGGCCGAAAAACGAAGAAACGGGGCTGCCGGCAGTGGTGCTGGCGATCGCCTGGCCGTCGCTGCCAGTTGCCGAGCATGCTCGGCCATGTCTCGCCGCAGTGCCGACGATGCTCGCCGATCGAGACTCGGCCAGTCGCTAAGCTTGGCTCGGCCAGCGACCCTCGGGTTTTTGGCCCGATTTTGAATCGGACCACGGGTGGGCCTAAAACCGGATTATCCGGGACTCCGTTTTAAGTTTATATTTCGTTGTAATTATTTCCCAAAATGTATATTGGATTTTAATTTGACTAAATTAATATATGGATTAATTTTAGTGTTAAGGGAAATAAATTAAACGAGAATATTCTAGTGGCCCGAGTACTTCGAACGAATTAAAATGACGAATATTAGTATTAATTGGATTAATACCATTAAAATTGAATAGATTAATTTTATATTGATTGGATTAATATATTAATTGATTATTTAATTTTAATGCCACTTTATATTAATTGGATTAATTTAGTAGAAATTGATTAGATTAATTTATATTAAGATTAATTGTTTAATTTCGTTGCCATTACATGTTGTATGGAATCCTTATGTGATGGTGATATAGCTCGTGGACTTAGTTTTTTTATTTGTTCGATTCGATTGGGTTGTAAAGGCCGTTTTGAGCCTATTTATATTTACTAGAAAAACTTGTATAGGATGCAATTTTTCAATGATGTAATTATTATTTTGGGTATGAAGAAGACCGAAGACAACCGACCGAGAAGACGAAGAATCGAAGACTGTTTTTTTATTGGGTCATTCGCTTGGCCCAAGATTTTTGGAATTAGGTCCATGAGCTATATGTTGGTAGTAACTAGGTTCTGCTTTTCTGCATTTTCATTTTGAATGATTGACGAACCAACAAACGCGCGTATAATTGAATTAATGTGCAAAGTGTAACATTAATCGCGAAATTCTCCCGACTACAAACAGACTAAGTTTGAAAAAGGTTACGAGGTTTCCTACCCTCCATCAAACTCGTAGAAAATTGATACCCGAGCTGGTGTGCTATGCTTCCGAGTTATCGGGGTAGTACATTTGGTAGAGGTTGAAAAATTCTTGAGTGCATTAGATGCCTTCGGTTGGTGATAAATTTCGCTAGAAACTCCGATAGGTTGCCGGGTGAGATTCAATAGTCAAACTGATAGACGTTGATGGTCAACAACTTAGATAGTCTGGATTGCCAAGAAACCTGATAGGTTGAGGGCATGAAGACTAGGGGTAAAAGAATATCAAATCATCCGTTAGACGGGTTGGTGTTAGACACCACTTTACAGAAATTAATTGGCAAGAAACCTGATAGGTTGCGTCTGTTAAAATTTGTAAAGAACTTGATCACCACTAAGAAGTCGATCTAACCATGATTTCCGGATTATAACATGGGAGTGTATAATTCCGATAAAATTAGTGGGAGCCGAGACAAGAATTATACAAGCCCTTAAGTTCTATACTCGGTCATAATTAAACAAGTCACTAATTTAATCTTGTCTAAATCTTTGCAGAAAACGAAATTGAATCTCTCTAAAATGGCTAAAAACCCACTTGCAATACTACTTGAAAAGAATCTCCTAACTGGCCCTAACTTTGTTGACTGGTTGCGGAATCTGATGATTGTACTCAGTATGGAGTCTCTGGGATACGTCTTGGAGGCGGACATTCCACCGACTCCAATCCGGACTAGGGGTAATCAGGAAGACATTGACGTCCATGAAAAATGGGTCAAGGATGATGTGCTAGTCCGTGGTTTTATGATGGGCTCAATGACTAATGAGCTGCAGAGAGCGCACGAGAAAATGACTTCTGCTAGGCAGATTCTCGCACACTTGACCGAACTTTATGGAGAGCACAGTAGGACTGCTAGATATGAGATATCAAAGCAATTGTTCAGTGCTAGGATGAAAGAAGGGGAGAAAGTGGGAGACCACGTCCTCAAGATGATCTCTATGATTGAGAGGCTCGAGGTGCTCAACTTTAATATGGATTTATCCCTTCAAATTGATCTCATCCTTCAATCTCTACGACTCTTTCACGCAGTTTGTAATGAATTTCAATTGTAATGAAATTACATGCACATTAGCCGGGCTAATGAATAAGCTGGTGACGGCGCAGTCTAACATGAAGACTAAACCGAGAGAGGCTGCTCTTGTGATTTCTTCCGGGCCTAAGAGGTCCAAGAACAAGAAGAAAAAGACCTACGAGCAAGACAAACCCAAGAAAGGGGTGCAAAGGAAAGGGCAAGGCCCGAAAGGTTCAAAAGGTAGGCGGTCCAAAACCTACGGACAAATGCCTTGAATGCGGTGAGTCACCCTTGGCGAAGGACTTGTCCCAAGATTAATGGCGCATCAGTGCACGGAACTTTTTGTTTTTGAAACTAATTGTTCCGCCATCAGTATATTCTCGCTTCATGGATTCTCGGATTCGTGCCACTTCTCACATTTGTACTATGAATCGGGATCTGGAGCAAGTAGAAAACTTGAAGTCGGGAAATAATGATCACTATTGGAAGCGGACAAAGTGTCGAGGCAACCGATATTGGATCAATCCTTCTGGGTTTAGAATCTGGTTTTATTTTGACATTAGATGAAGTACTTGTTTTGCCCAAGGGGCATAAAAACATTGTATCCATTCTAGTCTTGGACCGGAAAGGATTTTGTTTCTTCATTGGCAATGGCAGTTGTAAAATTTATTTTCGAAATAAATTGGTTGGAACAACTACATTGTTGAATGGTTTATATCATCCGAACATGCAAAATAAAACAGGTGAACACTATAACTAGGAAACGTGGTAGGCAAGATACTAATGAAGCTCTTAAATGGCACCTTAGACTTGGTCATGTTGGTCGGACCAAGGTTCGAGAAAATGGAAAAGATGGACTTTTAAGTCCATTGGGTGTAGAACCCTATCCAACTTGTGAATCTTGCCTTAGAGGCAAAATGACTAAGTTCCCCTTCACAGGGACTTTTGAAAGGGTGCCGATAAACTTGGATTGGTGCATACCGATGTTTGTGGTGCTTTAGAAGTAGCCGAGACGGATATCAATATTTCATAACGTTCACGGATGATCATACTAGGTATGGGATTGTGTACTTAATGAAACATAAATCAAGCCTTTGCTAAATTCAAAGAATTTAAGGCCCTAGTAGAAAAAAAAAACTGGATGTCATATCAAAGCACTTCGGTCGGACCGAGGTGGCGAATATATGAGCACTGAGTTTGATGAGTTCCTTAAGGAACATGGAATAGTTTCACAATTCACGCCTCCAGGAACCCCACAGTTAAATGGTGTTTCAGAAAGGAGAAATCGGACTTTGTTGGACATGGTTCGCTCCATGTTAAATTACACTGATTTACCTATTTACCTGTGGGGGTATGCCTTACTAACCGCTGCCTATATCCTAAATAGATGTCCTTCCAAATATGTTCCTATCACTCCGCATGAGATGTGGAAGGGTAAGAAACCAAGCCTTAATCACATAAGGATTTGGGGATGTCCAGCCTATGTCAAAAAGGCTAAGGTGGACAAACTGGAAGCGAGGTCCATAAAAGGACGTTTCATAGGATACCCAGAGGACTCGATGGATTATCTATTCTACATGCCAGAAGACCATAGGGTTGTTGTGGCATTACAAGCGCACTTCCTTGAGGATGAATTCATTCAGGAAGGTGGCTCGGGTAGAAATATCTCTTTGGAAGAGCATAATGAAACTCCTAAGGAGACATCTGATCAGGGATCAAGAACCGAACCTATTGTAACACAACCTCCACTTCGAAGGTCTGATAGGGTATCTCACTTACCTGAGAGGTATGGCTATACACATGTCGAGGAACTGGGTCTCCACGACACACCTGATAGCAGTGAAAACGACCCTGTCACCTATGACCAAGCGATAGTGGATGTAGACTCTGATAAATGGCAAGAAGCAATGGAAGCTGAGATAGACTCGATGCATACCAATTAGGTCTGGACTCTAGTAGATCTTCCAACTGGCATGAGAACTATTGGAAATAAATGGATCTATAAGGCAAGGTTGATGCCTATAAGGCCACTTGTGGCAAAGGGTTATACCCAAAGGGAAGGAATCGATTATCATGATACCTTCTCGCCCGTAGCTATGATAAAGTCGATTCGCATGATGCTTGCCATTGCTGCCTATTATGATTATGAAATATGGCAAATGGATGTCAAAATGGCTTTTCTAAATGGATACCTCGAGGAGGAAATCTATATGGAACAGCCTAAAGGTTTTGTGTCCAAAGCTAATATTCATAAAGTGTGTAAGCTGCAACGAGCCATTTATGGTCTGAAGCAAGCTTCTCGGAGTTGGAACCTTCGATTTGACGAAGCAGTTAAGGACTTTGACTTCGAACGAAATGAGGAGGAACCGTGTGTTTACAAAAAGATCAGTGGGAGCAACATTGCGTTCTTAGTACTATATGTAGATGATATTCTACTTATAGGAAATAACATAGCAATGCTCAGCACTGTGAAAGCTTGGCTTTCTAAAACGTTCTCCATGAAAGACTTGGGAGAAGCTTCCTATATTCTAGGGATCCGTCTTTACGAGAGATAGACCGCGAAGAATGATAGGACTTTCCCAAGCCCTTTATATCGATAAAATCTGAGAAGATTCAAGATGGATGAATCTAAAATAGGGTTCCTTCCCATGCGACATGGAATTCATCTCACCACGAAAATGTGTCCTCAAAGTGAGGAACACAAGAGAGAGATGAGTAAGGTACCCTATGCCTCGGCAAAGGTAGCCTCATGTACGCTATGTTGTGTACGAGACCAGACTTAGCCTACGCTGTGAGTATGGTAAGTCGATTTCAAGCAAACCCGGAAGGGAACATTGACCGTAAAGAACATTCTTAAGTACTTAAGAAGAACTAGAGATTTAGTTCTTACTTATGGTGGTGGAGAACGAAGGTGATTGGATTCACCGATTCGATTTTCAAGGAGACAATGACGACTCTAAGTCGACATCCGGTATTTATTTACTCTCAATGGAGGAGCGGTATCTTGGAGAAGCTCCAAGCAAACCGCTCTGCAGATTCCACTGCCAAGAAGAGTATCAAGCTGCCTCGGAGGCTAGCAAAGAAGCATTTTGGATGCGAAGTTTATACAAGAACTTCAAGTGGTGCCTAACGCGGAGTTGCCTATATCACTATTCTGTGATAATGATGGAGCTGTCGCCCAAGCCAAGGAGCCGAGGGCTCACCACAACACCAAGCATATAGAGAGAAAGTACCACATCGTTCGAGAGATGGTGGAAAAAGGATATATTTCATTGGAAAGAGTAGACTCGGAAGACAATGTCTACGACCCACGACTAAGCCATTATCTCAGGCCGTCTTGGAAAGACATCGAAGAACATGGGTATTGGATATCATGATGTGTGGCATTGATTGCAAGTGGGATATTTTTATGAATATGCCCTCGAATGCCACTCAGGGGATGAGAGAGTAGGGGCATTGTACTTGTAATTATGGAATAAATAATAAAAAGGCAATTCGATTCATTCACTGTTTATTGTATTTCAATTGCATTCTTGACTTGGTAAACATTGAAGTGAAGTTCATGTAAATAAACTGAACATTCCATTCTCGTTATGGGATAAGAGAAAATGCACTGGAAGTGTTTAAAGTTTATTTACGAAAATCGTTCGCAAGTCAATAAACTTAAATGGGCATTAAGTTTTAATAAGACTTGTATAACTGATGCTAGGACGTGTGCACGTCTTGATAGCATAGTTATAAAGTATATTGGTGGGACCAGTATACTCGAACACGACTCATACTCGATTCAGTCACACGGTATTCACTCTCGAAGAGTCGATGACGAATCAAAAGGTTGTGATAGTGTATGTGGACCTTTGACTTGAGGATTCGGTAGAAGATGTGCTGTGACGTTTAGTTTGTCATTAGAGTAGTTAGACTCATTTGCTTAATTCTTGAGTCGACCTCGAAGTGCGGACTATACGGGCGGTAGCGCTTTTATTGTATGCCAAGAAAGGATTTTATCTCCTGTTAGTGAGCAGGCGTATGTCCTATACGGTTAATGGCAAATAAGATCATGAGTCTTTGGCCAAAGCATTCTGATATAGTCGTATTAGATACACTATTAATCAGTCGGTCTTGATTTGCATTAACACATGTATAGAGTCTAGTCAATAGTAGGGTTTGACTTTACCGTGACCCGAAGACTTGACCGGGACATCTGATAAAGGGTCTATACGTATATAGTATTCACGACATAATGGTTCTGGAATGATCCCTTCATTCGTTCTCAGTCGGGGTTTACAGTGCGGCCCGCTAGGCTGGCTAAGTGCTGCCCGCACTCATTGGTTCCTCCCAATGCCAGCTGAGACGGACTTACGGAGTCGCGCATCAGGATCGTTGACGGATAAATGTGAATTTATTATCTCTCTATAAATATTAGATATTGGATATCTAATTATGATTTATTAGATAAATCAAAATAGCGGTCTTATGAATTAAAATTAAGTTACCGGGTGATTAATTTAATTCATAAATTATATTTCTTAGAGAAATATATTTGTATTTGATATTATTAATTAATTAGATTAATTAATTAATATAAATACATTGGTGATTAAACGGAGTGTATTTAACGGAGTCGTTTGACGAATGACCGATACACGAGCCGAGTGATTCGGCTCGTTTCTAGGAAACTTCCTCCATGGGCCGCCCCCCCTCACATGGCTCATCACTTTTGCATGTTGTAGTGATTGTCTTGTCTTTGTAATAATGTATGGAGATTCTTTTCTCTCATAATTATTATTACATTATGAGTTGTTATTATAGAGATATAATATTACCAACTCTCATGTTTAAAAAGAAGACTTCACATCATATTGTTGTAATTGAGAGCTGCCTGCCGAGAGCATTAAGTGAGGAAGGGAGAGAATTTTTTTTTTTTCAATTTTCATCTTAGAGGTGAAAGGAATTCAAAAAAAAATAGAGAGAAAATTCCTACGGTAACTTCCTAGCCGTGTTCTTGGAGAACGAAGTTACGTCGAATTTTCCGGGCAACTTCCGACGCGTGTGAAGTAGAGGCTTCGAATTTTCGGTGCTTGGAACGAAGGGATTTCGTGTTCGGGACGGGATCGTGATCATCGTCTACACTTTACGAAGATTTATTTCAAAGGCTTCAAGGGTATGAATCTTTATCTTTGTATTTTTTTTTTTCGTCTACACTTGATCGATCCTGTTTGGGATTCGTATTTATTTCCGCTGCGTATTTCATTTTATTTTCGGAATCCCAACAGAATAAACCCTTCATGGGCTAAGTTATCCTTAGTTGGGATTATAAACAAGGTTTGTCATGTTATTTAAGTTTGTATAAAGATCTATTATGGATTATGATTTTCATTGTTTTACCAATCTTCATTTATTTGGCCAATAAATGATGATATTTATGGTCTTTATAAGTTTCGAAAGAAAATATATTTAATTAGATCAAATGATTCACTCTAAGTTGTTCTAGGGGACAGAAATATACCTCTAGACCTTAGATGGTTCTTTGAGTTATTTTCATAAAACCTAATGCTATGCACTGAAGCCAATCAACATAGAAATATAGTGGATTGATTCAATATATAAGGGGCGTTTTGACATTCGAAAGAGGAACCGTCTTTTTAAGGAAAATCGAATCTACACAACATAATAAGTAAATACATCTTATGATCTCCTATACATCTTCTATAACTAATGATGAACTAATTTTGTAATCCCAACTATTTCATTTTACCCTTCTATTAATCTATTATTAGTGCAATCTTTCATTTCCGTTAATTTTAGAACTATTATTGCATTTTCCTTGCAATTGTCAAACTAAACTCTTAAATTGTGTGTTTCACTCATCTAAATCTCTATAACAAATAGATAAATAGTGTATAATTCAATATATAACCTAACTTCCTCGTGGGATCGATAAACCGGACTCAAAAAATCCACTTACTACTTGATACGATATCGTGCACTTGCGATAGTTACACAAAAGACGTGTCAGCTTTTTCGATGAATTCGGCCAGGGTGGCGCAATGATGATTAAACAATTGCATCCGCATACGAGGTTTCAACCTCTTACTGAAGTACTTAATTTTATCCGCCTTAGAGTGGATAATGGATGAGGCAAAGGGAAGTAGCTCCTGAAACTTGTCGGCGATGGCGAGAACATCTTCCTCCGCTGAGGGGTCGAGACTGAGTAATTCTGATAACTTGGGCTCCCTGAGTGGGGCCGGATAATATCTTTCCAGCATGAGGGTCTTAAACTAGTCCCAAGTGTAAGATCCGTCGGTGGGTTTCAAAGATAGCCACCATGAGTGAGCGCTCTAACCCAGATAGTAAGCTGCGACTGAAACTTTGTGCCCTTTGGGACATTCCACCATAGTGAATAGCTTCTCAAAATGTTCAAGCCATTGAAAAATATCCGCCGGCTCAGATGAGCCCTCAAATGTAGGTGACCTCTGGCGAGAGATGTCGCCGATTATGTTGCTCACACTCCACTCTTGCCTCTGAGGTAGCGGAGGAGGAGCATGTTGAGCCTGAGTGGTTGAATTCTGCATCGTCTCCATCAGACGTGCCATCTGAGTCATCTGGGCCATCATGCCCTGCATAAATATGAATGGGTCAACCCGAAGACCTTCCGATTGGGCTTCATCTCGGGTATGACTCCCTGACAGTGAATGATTATCTCCCGGTGAATGAGTAGCATCGCCAGCTGAGTTGGCAGCATCGCTGTCTGTTGAACTAATGACTTCCTCGCGTTCGCGCGAGTGTTCACACGAGCTCCTGGGTTTCGGCCCGTACCGTGGCCTCTTCCCCTGCGTCCTCTGACAGCTCGATCCATGCTGAAGTAGGAAAGTCACATGATAATTATAGATCTCGCATGAATATCGCATTAGGATTACGTTATGGGATGATAATAATGAGCATACACGCTCTAACACAATGAACGCATTAATAATGCAGTAAGATGATCGTCGACGTTACGCCGGAATATGATAAGATTGCATGAAAGATCAACTGAGGTGACATGATTATCTGATGAAATTCCTGATATGATCATCCTGAACAAGTTAACCAGATTGGTAATATGATCCACAAGATCAACAACTAAGCAATGAGATTAACTGAGTGATTAATGAGTTAACATGATCGACAAGATCCAAAGGAAATGATGATTGAGGATTGTTGTGTGATGAATGATAATCAAGTTGATTCTTATTGCCAGAAATTATACCATGGCGTCAGAAATCATACCGTTCTTTTGGTCTGAGGGGCTTGGCACTTACACAGGTCACACGTGACGCGAAAATCCAATGATACTAGTCTGATAACGATGATTTTCAATGAGACATGACTCGGATGGGTAGTATTCAAAACCACGCTCCGATACCAACTCTGTAACACCCCAAACTAGGCAGATATCACAGTGTCGTGGACCCCCAACTAGGACCCACCAGGCGAATGAAAAATAATGATTTAAATAATATAACTGTACTTCCGAACCACATTATATTACCAATTACTCCGATGAAGAGTTTCAAGTACAATACACCCAGGAATACAGAATACATATATATTTCATATGAAGAGGAAATATACAACACTGAATAAAATGAAAAGTCCAAACGGAAACTGCAGCGGAAAATACATATGAAGAAAATATGAATAACTGAAAGGACTGGGGCCCCCTACTAGTATCACTGGGACTCCTCGCCATCACCGTGCTCTTCCCGTACCTTTGCCTTGTCATGACCTAAAAACAACGTCCCCAACGGGGTCAGTTACACAAAACAACAAAACACGTACAAATATCACATATCTTAGTTATGAAATCAGGTCTGAAAGAGGGGCATCATAGTACACCCGAGATGGGACGTGCAAGTGCACAAGTAGACGAGTGTCCGGAATCCCGCATATACAAACGCACTTGGCCTAATTAGTCTCACGGAGGCACGTTACCGTGTGCACGGTCCAATGTATCGGATTACCTGCATAATACATGACCATCGTGTGCCCGACTAAAAATTCCACACATAACCACCCGGCAATGCAATATGATCCCGGAAGGTCACAAGAACAAAAGTAACCATAATGAATAATAATGAATAGAAATCCAACAAGGGCCAAGAATGACTCACCTTAGTGAATTAATAACGCAATGAGTGATAGCTCAAATGAAATAATTGGAACCGTCATTCTTCATGAATTAGATGATTAGTTTGATAATTACAAGTCTCAACATGATTGATATACTATGAATGAATTATATGTATGAATGAACAACAATGAAAGGAATGATTATCCTTTTAACTAAGCAAGAATTTACTTGCCTGGAATTAGATGAAAGGGTGCGAACGCCGAGGTACCAAGGTTGAAGGGAAACGACATCTCCGAACCTAGACAAGTTCGTAATCGACTATCAATAACCCATCGGTAGGAAAATAAGTTGGAATCCACCCGAAAACGCTACCCACAATACATGTATTCCGGTAATGAAATCTCTAGATGGTGAAACACACCCAACCATCCCAAATACTCAACAATTCCGGAAAATACATCAATAAATCCGTAGGAACACATATATCCAAGGTAGATAATCCGTACTCAACATACTCCAACACATTAGCAAGCTAACTCGAAGAGATCGGAAGGAAAACCCCCAAATCTCGAAATTCTAGGGTTAAACAAAGTTTACCTTGATTTGGAGTGGTGGACAGGATTAAACGTCGAATAATCCGAACTAGGAGCTTGAAGATGTTCATAGATGTTAGTAGCTCGAAGATATCTTCACAAACCGCCCAAAATCGCCCGAAATCGCCCAAAGAAGGAGGAGATATGGAAAAATGATGAAATGGGGATGAAATGTCCTATTTATACTAAACCCAGCTTGGCATGCGCTAGCTTCTGAGATTAGCGTGCACTAGCGGGTTCACCGGGTAGTCCAGTGAACTCTGCCTGCCTCGTTAGCATGCACTACGTATTAGGGGTGTTCAAAAATACCCGACCCGAACTACCCGGCCCAACTACCCGATGACCCGAACTAAATATTCCGGGTATTTTTAAAATTTTTAAATTTTTTTCGGGCCGGGTACCCGACCCGGAAAAAAGTCATATAATCGGGCCGGGTCATGCGCCGACTTGTTGTGTAAATTTGGGTACCCGAAAACTCGATTATTTTTTAATGGTTATTTATTTTTATAAATTTAATTATTTAATTTGTAATTATATGAAACTTTATTTTTCAAATAATATGAATTATATTTAATATGAGAATTCATGTATTTTTAGTAATGGTATTTATTCTCACTAGTTTGGAAATTTACAAGAAGATAAAATCTTTAAATAAAAAATAATATATTCTTTCATATATATAATTGAATATTGAATTAAGCATAATTATATAATAAAAAAATAATATATATATATATATAAACAAATTTAGTTAGTTTTGAAATTTATTTATTGTACGGAAAATATTTATAATGTATTTAGTACTCAGAGAATTAATTTATATAATAAATTCTAGAATAAATTTATATTAAAATTACAAATTATTTCTAAAAATTTAAAATAAGTTGTATTAAATTTTGGGTCGGGTACCCTATGACCCGACCCGAAAAAATAGGGTACCGGCTTTTTCGGGTACCCGACTTTTCGGGTCGGGTCACGGGCCGAATTTTTCATTACCCGCATAACCGGGTACCCGAAAAACCGGGTACCCGGTTATGAATACCCCTACTACGTATACTTTGTAGCGTGCACTAACGCCTTACCCTTAGTGTACGTTAATCGAGTGTTAACGCGTGCTACCTGATAGTTGGTGTCCAGAAAAATGGAGTCCAGAACCTACTGTCCTCCGCCTACTCGAGCCTTAGCGCGCGCTACTATGATGACTTAGCGTGCGCTACTAATATAACTAGCGTACGTTATTTCCCACTCCTAGCGTGCGCTACGAATTCTCCATTTCAGTCCAGTACCTACTGGACTGTCTGCCTCAATTACACTAGCGTGCGCTAATGTTGATATATAGCATACGCTACCAGTACTCAATTAGCGTACGCTATAAAGGCTACGTAGCGTGCCTACACCCCACACACAGGCTACCAAAAACGATGATAATGATAATATTCTCGTCTCGATTTCCAGACAGAGTTGAATGACGAATGATAACAGATACACAATTCAAAATACGTTGAACGGTGAACACAATGAATGAATATGAATGATGAATGATTATTAAAGAGTGAAAATTACTGAGTGACAATTACTGAATGATAATAAATAAATTCGCAACCGGGTATTACAATAAGTCATTTTCGACATGTGAATCTTGTTTATTAGGCAAGACGATGAAGAAACATTTCACCGCTCCAGAGAAAGGGCTAGTGATATATTTGGCATAATACATACTGATATATACGGACCTCTTAGCACCTAAGCCAGAGGCGGATACTAATACTTCATCATTTTTACAGATGGGTTTAGTCGGTATGGATATATTTATCTTATGAATCAGAAATATGAATCTTTTGAAGTGTTCAAGACATTGCAAAATAAAGTACAAACCAAGTTGGTAGACGATTAAATCCCTTCTGTCAGATTGGGGTGATGTATGCTTTAGACAAGAATTTGATGGTCATCTTAGTTGTGGATATATTTCACAACCGACTCCTCATGAAACACCACAACATAATGACGTGTCTAGGAGGAAGAATCAAGCTTTATTGGATATGGTACGATCTACTATGAGTCGAATAGAGCTTTTATTATCTTTTTGGGGCATGCCTTAGAAACAGCAGCATTCGCCTTTAAACGTATTACATCTAAAGCAGTTGAAAAGACACCAATTGAAAAATACACTGGTAAGAGACCAAACTTTTCTTTTATAAAAGTCTGGGGATGTGAAGTGTTTGTAAGATGCGAAGTGTATGACAAATTGGCGTCCAAATCTAGAAATATTTATTTATGGGATATCCTCAAGAAACCAAATGATAATACTTTTATAAGCCCAATGAGAAAAAGTATTTGTTACTCGAAATGCTATCTTCTTATAAAAAAAAATTGTTTCCGAAAGAGATAGAGGGATAAAATAATTCTAGAGGGAACTCGACAACCACAAGAAGACATTGAATTGGTGATGAAAACTGAACAAACTCACCAAATAGTTGAGGAGCCAGTACAAAGTACACCTCCCCCTCGCAAATCTAATAGGATGCGACATGAACCTGAGAGATATGGGTATATCATGATGGAGGATCATTGTGCATCGCTCATAGATGATGAGCCATACACGTATTAAGAAGCTGCATTGGGACCAGAGTTCGAGGAATGGCTAGAGCCCATGAATTCCGAAATGCAGTCCATGTATGACAATCAAGTTTGAAATTTGATAGGTCCACAAAAAGGTGTAAAAACCACCGGGTATAAAGGGGTCTTCAAAATGAAGAAAAACATGAATGACAATTTGCAAGCTTATAAAACTAGAATAGTTGCAAAAAGGTTATAGACGAACTAATGGTATTGGCTATGATGAGACCTTTTCACCAGTAGTCATGCTAAAATTTATTAGAATTTTTTTTGCTATTGCTGCATACTATGATTATGAGATAAATGGATGTCAAAACCGTGTTTCTTAATGGAAACTTACTTGAGTATGTGTGTTGCTACCCAAAATATTATTCGGAGATAGATATTGCTGGAATGGATGAGATAGCAAACAAATGCAAGAGCACTTCCGTGAGAAAGATAAATAACACAAGATTTGCCGGGGTTGTTAGTCCCGGGCTTGAATGCTCTCGCGAGATATTATTAATACTAATATTCGGGGATACAAGTACTAATGTAAGAATACAATTACAATGAGTGTAAAGATTCTTGTTATCTTAGCTAGTGAGCGTGTAGATTGCCGGAAGAACCAGATTTGATGCTCTGTGAGTTCTTGTAACAAAGGAGATGAACAGTCGCGGCGGAGAGAGATCGACGGTCTCTCACGGCGAGTATTTAGCTGGATGCTTGGGCTCCGGGGCTTATGAATCCCTTGGAATCTGTCTAGTGGAGACTTGCTGCTTCTGCCGATCGTGTTCTGGACGAGAGATTCAGAGAGAGAAGTCCTGAGATGGATTCCGATGAGAAAGCCGAGAGCTTGATGATATGTGTGTTCTACTGTATTTCTGTTGTGGGTGAAATGAGTTTTGAACGTAATTCAAATGAATTCGGAACCTTTTTCCAGTAGGAGGAGGTTCTCTATTTATAGGACATGCATGTGTCGGGCGATCGCCTTTTCTGCATTATAATAATCGGGCGATCGTCTTTTAGCACGTGGGCATGTCTCCTTAAAGCCTGCGAGAGTTCTTGTGATCAAGTATGCGGTCGATGGGAGCTTACACGCGTCCTGAGTTGCTGTCACGGGTGGTCCCACTGACAACTTTCGGCGCGCATGCCGGTAGGTGAGGTAGGTGACAGGCTGTGGTCAAAGGTCTTGTCTGTCAGCGAAAGATCTTGTCTGTCAGCGAAGATCTTCGGTCAGCGCCTTTTGTGATCTGCACGTGGGTGCTGTTCTGAGATCCAGTCCTTGATGACTTTGACGGGCGATCGTCTCTGCTCGGGGCGTAGGTCGATTGCCCTTAGCCGGTCACTAGAGTAGATCGCCAGCTGCCAAAGGGCGATCGCCTTGGGAGTCGATCGCTAGGTACCTCATGGTGGTCTGATATCTTCGACTTGGCGAGCTAGCCATAGTTTGACTGGAGTTGACTTGGTCGCTCGGCCTTATAGTTGATCGCCTGTCGGGATGAATAAATCGTGACACAACAATTGCCCCCCAGCTCGCTCATACGTTGGAAACGTGGGGTGAGGTGGCTCTCTTGGCGATCGCTGAACTTTTGACAAGCGACTTCGTGTTTAACTGAACTGGCGATCATCTTTGGTGATATACTGCAGGTTCGGACGACACAGTTGGCCGAGCTGTGAGGAAAAAACAATGGGCGTGGAAAAGTCTCCGCGCACGTGTCGGGCTTCTATTGGAGGATGCCAACGGTCATTAATGACTCCTCGGCTGACGCGTCCTTGAAAAGACGCGTACGCGGGTCTCGAGGGGGTCAATTAATGCGTCGTTTGAGATCCGACCCCTAAGGTTTTCCCTTATTGCAAACGAGTCCCTGCCTTCTCCTATAAAAGGGGCGCGGTGCTGCAGTTACATACTCACGCGTACTTATTGGAGAAAGAAGGACTTGCTGTCGAATTTTCTGAAGATCTTAGTGCCGATCGTCGTTCGATTTCACTTTCGGGTAAGAAAAATCCTTTTCTCCTTTTGTATCTCTGAGAATGGCCGGAACCTTATCATCACTTGGAGCGGGTACCAGTTCTGCCGCCGGGACATCGACTGTCCGGGGAGAAACTTCTTCCGTCTTCCACCTGGAGACGGCGGCTGAAGCTATTCGGGCCGGAATCGACCCTGCTGAAGTCGAGGCTTTATTCAATGAGGCCGCTGTTGCTAAGGAGTCGGCTGCTGAAGAAAGACGATCGCAGATCGAGAGAGATCTGGCGATTAGGGCTTACTGGGAGCAACATAGCGCTTTTGGCCGGGCCTATAAGGCCTTTGCTGAAATAATGGAGAAGTTGGCCGGTCCTACTCCGAGATTCGATTTCCGGGGATACTCGGTCGCCTACCCCTATGTGCTTCCCAAACGGTCGCAGTACCGGGTTGCGCAGCGATCGTTGTGGTCGCTTGGCCAGATACGGAGTTCGACGACCAGGAAAGATTTGGCCGTCTGGAGGACAAGATTCCATGTTCCTTCAGATGTGGACATGTTCGCGCCGGCGGAGAATGAACGAGCCGACCAGCCTCCGATGGGTATGGTCGCCGTGAATGAGGCGATTATGGAGGCCGGGCTGCGCTTCCCTCTATCCTTTGTTGTCTCCCATCTGTTGGCCGCTTGGAATGTGGCGCCACTTCAGCTGACGCCGAACGCCTGGCTCCAAATTAACTGCACTCTCACCCTTTTTCGGCGGTCACCGCCTGTACCGCCTCCCATCGCCGTCGGAGATGAACCATTTGTTCAAACTGACGGCTCATAAAGGGTTGGTCGGCGGTTACCATATTCAAGGCCGATCTGGTCGGGTAATTCATGGAGTCCCGAATAAGATGCGTGGCGATCAGACGAAGTGGTTCTGGGTCGCCGGCAAGTGGAGAGCTTCAGCGAGCGACAATCCTACGATCGAGCTGGAGATCCCCACTGAGTTTCGGGAGAGGAATCCCGGTAAGGGTTTAGACTCTCCCTTCGTTCGGATGCGTTTTGGACTGATCTAATTTGATTTCGGTTTTGCAGGTTTTCACATTCCGGCGATCGAGGAGCTGCCTTTTGACTTTCTCGTTGTCTGGGAGCGGATAAGGAGCTTGTCGGACGACGACCTTGACGCCACTCGGATCAATAAGGAGAGTCGTTGGTTGTTGGCTCGACTATTCCGTTTCCCGAGACATCTCGCGGTGCCAGGTATGAGTTTCTGCGACCTTCAATTTCTAGGCGATCGCCTTACTTGAGGAAAGTATCTGACTGTTGATCGATTGTCATTACTGCAGAGGTTCGCTTTCCTCGCTTCTTGGAGCCTCCGACGGAGATCGCCATGTCGAACCCAGGAGTTATAGGCCGTCTTCGCCATAAGAGGTCGTCTCGGGCCCCACCCGTTGCGTTGCCTATAGTTCCGGAGGCGGAGCCTCGCGTGGAGCCGGTCGTGACTGAGGAGGAAGTTCCGGAGGAGGGGCTTCGAGCGAATCGCAAGAGGCCGAGGCCGGAAGAAACTTCGGTTCCTGCCCTGGTCGATGAAGTGACGATCGCCGCGCCTCCGATCACCATCGTTGCTCCGGAGAATGAGCCGCCCTCTGCGGCTTTTATACGGGAGATGGCGATCGCGGATGCTGAGACCCCTCGAGGGAAACCGTATTTCGGTTGGGATCCCGAGAAGGCTGAGAGGTAGATAGCATTTTTGTTTTGAAAATTGCATCTACGTAGGAGTTTTATTAACTTAGTTGTTTTGATGCAGGGTCCGTCGCGCAGATCCGTCTTGCCCGCCGATGGTCGTGGATTTCCTAGCGAGCCGATCTCCTCGCCATTCCTGCGACATTCCTCCAAACGTTAGCAAGGCTGCTTCTGCTCTGCCGAAGGCATGGACGACCGATCTGGATGCGATCGCTCGTCAGCGATCGGGGAGTTCGATGCAGGCTGTTCTCGCCCTTTCTCTCCAGACGGCGACCATGGCTGTCCAGGCTGCTCAGGAGTTTGAGGGGCGGCCTTCCACTATTCGCCTGCAGGCGGATCTCGAGGCGGCTCGGAAAGAGAACGCCGAGTTTGCTGATAAGATCGCGGCGATGGAGAAGGACTCTCTGGAGGCGGCCAAGCGGGCGAGCCATGAGCTTGAGCTGGAGAAGAAGGAAACTGAGCAATATCGTCTGGCGGTTGACCGATTTCGGGACCAGATGCAGAATGCCGTCCAGGCGCAGAGGGTTGCTGAAGAGGAGGCCGATCGCCAGAAGGTGACGATCGCTCGGCTGACCAGCGAGCTGACGGAGGCGAGGGAAAAAGTTGCTGCGAGGGAGGCCGAGCTCCAGGGGTCGCAACAGGCGATGGCCGAGCTGAAAGGAGAGGTAGAGGCGACCAGGGCCGATCCCTTTCAAAACTTGGAGTTTGTCAGCGAGTTCGCCTATTATTTGGCGTTCGCTGACTCGATCCGAGCAGCTAAGAAGGGAGGCTTGGAGGTCGGGCCTCTAGCTGAGAACTTCAAGTCATATGCGTTGGAGCATCCTCTCCATCCGGCTTTCTCCTTGCCGATCTTGGATCTTGTGGACATCGGCGTGGATTTGAGCTGGTATCCGTCTCCGGCCAATCTTGCTCATCCCGACGCTCCGGAAGATGAGGGGACCGCACCGGATGCTGAAGGCGAAGGCCAGGCAGGGGCCTGAGGCACTTCATTTTTGATGTTTTAGCTTATTTCCTTGTAGTTTTCTTTTGTAGCACTTAGGCCTTCGGGCGACCGTGTACTCCGATTTTTCAAGTAATGAAATGAACGTTTGGATTTCTGACTTATCACTTGAATGAATGGTTATTTTTGAGTCTTTGTTTGACTTTGTACAAATGTGTGAGGAGAGATCGTTGCGAGGGTAGTTCCAAATGAATTGATAAACTCATAAAGATAACTTTACAACAAATTCGATCGCTGCACTACATCTGAAAAAATGACGATCTCCGTATGTGGTTGAATAGCGACGATCGTCGTGTAGGTAGTCCGCACTCTTATTGCCCCTTGTTTTTATTCACTTAGCGGAAGTAAGGGGATGAAAATAATTCGTTGAGTGAGCGGTCTTCAACTTTGTCGAATTCTCTGGGACGGTCGTCCGTCTTGATGAACCGTGCACGATCGTCGTGTAGGTAGTCCGGATAATATCTATCTCATCCATTCCAGCAATATCTATCTCCGAATAATATTTTGGGTAGCAACAACTGGCGCTAGTGTTGGGATTCGGTGCCTAAAACGAAGGCCCAGCGGAAGCGGTAAAACGAAAATTAATTCGATCCGAATCTCTACGAGGATCGATCGAGCTACATATATACGAATATTGAATGAACAAAGAAGATACGAGAAACACATACCCTCGAAGTCCGTTGATTAAATGGTAATCTTCTCTCGAGCTATTTCCCAAGCTTTAGGCGATCTCCTTGCAATTCAATCCGCTCCAAGCTCTTGAATGATCCAACGCCGAAAGCACCGCGTCTCTACTTGCCACGCGCCGGAGAAACGATCGGAACGACGATCACCTTGCTATCCTCCGAGGATGCGGCTAGAGCTAAGTAATGAAGCTTCCAATATGAGATCATCACACTCTAAGTGTATAACTCATAATTCTCAATTATACTCTTGAATTTTCTCTTAGAAAACCAAGAGGAAAGTGAAGAAGAAGAAGACTACTTTGAGAAGAACTTTTCTCTCTCTTGAACTCTCATTGATTGATCCGTATGAATGCCTATTCAAATGAGAGAATGAAGTCTTCTTTTCTTATTCAAATTCCACTCACCTTAAAACAACTCATTGATTGAGAATCAACCCCACCATGTCATTATCACCCATTAATCAAATGGGAACAAAAACAAAAGGGAATAAGGTGGAAAGTGGGGCGGCGACTATGATGAAAAACGGATGAGTTCGGTTCGTTTTGGACTCCCGTGAGTCCAAACAGATAAACTCCGATTCCGTTCCGATGTATTTATATCGATTAATTAATCCAATTAATTTTATCATATCAAATACATTATGACATAATTAATTTCTCCAAGAAATAATTATATCCATGAATTAAATTTATCACCCAGTAATTTATTTAATTCATTAGGCCGTAAATTAATTTATCCAATAAATCAATTTAAACATCCAATGTCCCGAATTAGATATCCAATATCTAATATTCATAATGAGAGAATTAAGCTTGATTCATTCCGTCGTCAATCCTAATGCGCGACTCGGTAGGTCCGTCTCAGTCAGCAATGGGAGGAACCAAAGAGTAGTAGCACCACCTAGCCAGCCTGGTGGCCTACACCGTACCCCAACTGAGAACGAATGATTGGGATCATTCAAGAACCATTCTGTCGTGAATACCAGTATACGTATAAACCCTTCTTTCAAATGTCCCGATCAAGTTATAGGGTCACGGTCAGTCAAACCCTATTTGTACTTGACGCTATGCATGCGTTAATGCAAATCGAGATCATCGAGCTCTCGTGTATCCAATACAACTAGCTCCAATGCTTTGGCCAAAGACTTATGATCTCATCGCGGTAAGAATCATAGGACATATAACCCGCTCACTAACGGGAGAAAGAATTCTATCTTGGTATTGATGGGACTCGCTACTTGCCTGTCAAGATGCACGTCGAGGTTGACCCCCGCCTTCCGGTTTACAGGGTCGAACTACTCTAATGAAAATCTTGACGTCACAAGCACATCCCTACTAAATCCTCAAGTCGAAGGTTCACGAATACCTATCACAACCTTTCGATTCCATCATTGACTGTCCCGGAGTGAAATCCATGTGACGAATCGAGGGTGAGTCGGTTCGAGTATACTAATCCAATTAGCATACCTATAACGTGTGCTCCCACTAACCATTAGTGTTCGACAGGCACTCTCCATGTCAAAGAACACGTCATACAAGTCTTCACATAAACTTGACGCCTACCAAGTTTCATCGACTTGCGACGATTAAGTATTTGAGCTATAACCTTTCCAAAGGCCTACCCCTTATCCAATAAGGAGTGGAACGTTTTGCTCTCAAATACACGGACTAGTTTCTATATGTTTATTTACGAGTTAGGAATGCCAAGAACTACTAGTAAATAAAGAAACATTCATTTGCCTTATATAAATGGTTTACATAATTACAAGTACAATGCCCTCACTCAACAACCTCCGAGTGGCATTCGAGGGCATACTCTAACAATCTCCCACTTGCACTCAATGCCACACACTATGGTATCTAATACCCATGTTCTCCGATGACGCTCCAAGCTAGTCCGAGAAAGTGGCTTGGTCGTGGATCGGACGTAGTCGGTGACTCTACTCTATGCGGCTCAATGTATCTCTTTGCGACGAATGCTCTTACGAGATTCTACTCTCTCTCAATATGTTTGGGCTGTTATGAAACCTTGGCTCCTAGGCACGTGCTCTTTGCTCCGTGTAGCAAGACCAGTGTCACGTGAAGTTTACCCGGTAACTTCTAAATTCTTCCTTTGGAGGCCTCCGAGGCCGCTTTATACTCGGCTAACAGTGGAATTAGCAGTCGCGCTATTCTTGGCACTATGCCAAGATACTGCTCCTCCATTAAGAGTAAATGTAGCCAGAAGTAGACATAGAATCATCTTTCTGTCCTTGGAAGTTCAATACAGTGAATCCCATCACATTCAGTTCTCCACCGCCATATATAAGAACCATATCTCTAGTCCTTCTAAAGTACGTGAGAACGCTCTTTACGGTAGTCTTAATGTTCCCTACCTGGGTTTGCCTGAAACCTACTCACCACGCTTACAGCATGCGCAAGTCAGGTCTCGTACACAATATAGCATACATAAGGCTACCCACTGCCGAATCATATGGTATATAACTCATTTCCTTTCGTTTTTCCTCGCTTTGAGGACACATCTTCAAGGAGAGTTTTATTCCATGTCGCATCGGAAGGAACCCTCTTTAAGATCTAATCTATATAGAGGGCTTGGGAAAAACTTATCATTCTCTTCGATCTATCCCAGTAGAATCGAATCCCAAGAATATAGGTTTCTTCTCCCAAGTCTTTCATGGAGAAATTACTCGAAAACCAAGCTTTCCCATAACTGAGCATCCCCACATCATTTCCTATTAGTAGAATGTCATCTACATATAGTACTTAGAATGTGATCTTGCTCCCACTAACCCTCTTGTATACACAAGATTCTTCTTCATTTTGAACGAAGTCAAACTCTTTGACCGTCTCATCAAAATAAAGGTCCCAACTACATGAAGACTGCTACAGTCCATTTCATGGAGTCTACATCCACCATTTCTAGGTCATTGGTCGTGGGTCGGTCTCTTGTTTATCACTTGGAACCTCGAGGAAACCCAGTTCCTCCAAGTGCATAAAACTATACCTCTCAGGTAATTGAGACACCCTACTAGACCTACTAGGTGGTTGTACTTGTGTTTCAGAAGGTTCGGTTCCAATTTCTTGCACAGGTGTCTCCTCAGGAGTTTCATTGTATTCTTCCAAAGAAATACTTCTACCTGCTCCGCCTTCCTGAATGAATTCATCTTCCAGGAAGTGTGCTTGTAAAGCATCAACGATCTTTCGATCTTCGGGCATGTAGAATAGATATCCCATCGTCCCAGACGGGAATCCAATGAAACGTCCCTTCGCAGACCTAGCTTCCAACTTTTCCACCTTAGTCTTCTTGACATAGGCGGGACATCCCCAAATCCTAATATGATTAAGACTTGGTTTCCTTCATGTGGAGTTTCAGGAACGGATTTGGAAGGACATCTGTTCAAGATATACGCGGCAGTCAGGAGTGCATACCCCCACAGGTAAATCGGCAAGTCAGTATAGCCTAGCATGGAACGGACCATGTTCAACAGGGTTCGGTTCCTTCTTTCTGTCACACCATTTAACTGACGAGTACCTGGAGGTGTTAGTTGTGAAACTATTCCATGTTCCTTAAGGAACTCGTCAAACTCCGTACTCATATACTCGCCACCTCGGTCCGACCGAAGTGCTTTGATATGATTACCAGTTTGTTTCTTGACTAGGGCCTTGAATTCCTAGAATTTCTCAAAGGCCTCGGATTTATGTTTCATTAAGTATACATAACCATACCTACTATGATCATCTGTAAACGTAATGAAATATTGATATCCGTCACGTGCTGCTTCCAAAGCACCACAAATGTCAGTATGGATTAATCCCAGTTTATCAGCGGCTCTTTCAAAAGTCCCTTGAAGGGGACTTAGTCATTTTACCTTTAAGGCAAGATTCACAAGTAGGAAAGGGATCCAATCCCAATGGACCCATAAGTCCATCCTTTTCCATCTTGAAAACCTTGGTCTAACCAACATGACCAAGTCTAAGATGCCATTTCAAAACTTGATTGGTTTCATCCCTACCACGTTTTCTAATCATAGTATTCACAACTACTTTGTTGCTGAGATTTAGATGATACAATCCATTTAACAATGTAGCAGTACCCACTAGTTTATTTCTGAAATAAATTTGCAGGAACCATCACCAATGAAAAATGAAAAGCCTTTTCGGTCCATGACCGGAATGGATACAATGTTTTTGTGCCCCTTGGGCAAAACAAGTACATCTTCTAAAGTCAAAACAAAGCCGGATTCTAAACCCAAAAGAAGTGATCCTATGTCGGTCGCCTCGACACTATGCACGCTTCCGACTGTGATCATAACTTCTCCAGCTCCAAGCTTCCTACTTTGTTCCAGATCCTGATTCACGGTACAAATATGAGAACTAGCACCAGAATCCAGTATCCAGGAAGTAGAAAATACAGTAGCAGAACAATTTGTTTCCAAAACTAAAAGTTCTGTACCTGAAGTGCCATGAAGAATCGAACAGTCTCTAGCCCAGTGGCCCAGCTCACCGCACTTGAGACAAGTATCCTTCTTCTTGTTCTTCGGAACCATCGGGGCCTTGCCCTTTCCCTTAAGCTCCTTAACTTGTAGTCCAGTTTGCTTCTTGGTCTTTTTCTTCTTGTTCTTAGACCTCCGAGGTCCTGAAGAAATCACAAGAGCAGACTCCTTCATCCGCGAGTCTTCATCCGAGGCGAGCGGTCACAAGTTTTTTCATTAGCCCAGCTAAATTACATGCTATCTCTTTGAAGTTGATGTTCTTAAGAAACTTTGAGAAGGAATCAGGGAGAGATTGTAGGATAAGGTCGGTTTGGAGAGAAGTATCCATTTTAAAATCAAGAGCCTCCAATCTCTCGATCATGGATATCATTTTGAGGACGTGTTCCACAACCTTCTCACCTTCCTTCATCCTTCCACCGAGCGATTGCTTGGATATCTCATATCTAGCGATTCTGCGTGCTCACCTTAAAGCTCGGTTAAGTGAGATAGAATCTGCCTAGCAGAAGTCATTTTCTCATGAGCTCTCTGAAGCTCATTAGACATGGAAGCCATCATATAAGCACGGACTTTCACGTCACCCTTAACCCACTTTTCGTGGTTTTCAATCTCTTCCTGATTGGCTCGGGTCCGCACAGGAGGCGCCGGAATGTCCGTCTCCAAGACGTATCCCAGTGCCTCTATCGAGGACAATCATCAGTTGCGGAGCCAATCCACAAAGTTAGGTCCCATTAAGGTGTTCTTTTCGAGTAGAATTGCGAGTGGATTCATTGTCATATTGAGATTTATGCATTAAGTATAACAGTTAATTAGTGACTCATTCAATTATGTTACGAGTATGGAATTTAAGGTCTTTTCTATTCTTGTTACCCAACTCCCACTATTTTTATCGGAATAACACACTCCCATGTGAAATCCTAAGTATCGTCGCTCTACTTCATAGTGGTGATCGAGTTCTTTATAAATCTTAATAGAGGGCAACCGAACAGGTTTCTAGTCTATTAATTTTCATAAAGTGGTGTCCAACACCAACCCATCTAATGGATGATTCGATCTTCTTTTTCCCCTTGTTCACTCCCCTCAACCTATACGGTTTCTATGGTTCGTGAACAAGTTAAGTTTATACCATCGACGCAAATCAGTTTCACAATTGAATCTTATCCGGCAACCTATCAGGTTTCTAGGGATAAAATTTGCTCCAACCGAAGGCATCCAATGCGCTCCCGGTAATTTATCCGTCCTCCCCAAATGACTACCCCGATAACTCGGAAGCATAGCACATCCGGTTTGGATTTCAATTTCCCGAAAACTCGATGGAGGGAAGGAAAACCTTGAAACCTTATAAACTTAATTATTTGTTGTGGGAGAATTATCGCGATTAACGTTACACTTTGCACATTAATCGTTTAAGCGCGTTTGTGGCATTCATACAATATGAAACAACCATTCACAACCTAGTTGCTACCAACATGTGGTTCATGGACCGTTCCTAGAAAACAAAAACTCCGTAATCTAATTACAAGTCTTCGTCTTGAATCTTCGTCTTCTCGAAATGGATCTTCCTCCGGTCTTCGTCATTACATATAAATTTTACATTGAAAATTGCATCCTAGATACAAACATTTCTAGTAAAATAAATAGGCTCAAAACGGCCTTTACAACCCAATCGAATAAAACGAACGATTCAAAACTAAGTCCACGAACCACATCCCCATTCAAAAGCATTCATTCAATAAATACTAAATAAATGGAAAGCGTAGAGATACATTGATCCAATCAACAATACGAACCGATCCAATCGATTCACACAATCGGTAATATGATAACGTTCAAAATAATTCGGTCGACCATAAATATTCCAATTAATCAAATTTCCCTTATAAAATGAAATACCATAAATCATTTTAATCATATTAAATCCAATTTAACATGCGGGAGATTAATTTTCAAGAATACACGAAAAAATCAAGCCGGGGCGAAATTGGACTGCCATGGCCGAGTCATCACGGCAGACATCTGCAGAACATGCACGGCATGGCGATCACGCTCGGCGGTGCCGGCGGGCACGGCCGTGTCTCGACACGGTCGGGTCTGCGCTGGCGATGGCTCGAGGCTCGACACGGCCGTGTCACGGTTCACGGCCGAGTCACCTGGCGACAACACGCCCTTTGTCCGAAAAATCGTCCGACGACGATTGAGCTCGATTTTCGATAGGATATCCATATCAATATTTTTCAACATTCATATCTTCAATATAAATCATATTTCCAAGAAATTAAGATTTATATTTAGACATAAACTTACGAAAAATATAACTACAACGAACGTAAAAATATATACCACGATTATGACTAAAATGATTCCAAATTATTCACCATCTAATCAAGCATTCCAAATGCCAATATCGTATATACGATCGCAAGACCTACGCTCCGATACCACTGTTGGGATTCGGTGCCTAAAACGAAGGCCCAGCGGAAGCGGTAAAACGAAAATTAATTCGATCCGAATCCCTACGAGGATCGATCGAGCTACATATATACGAATATTGAATGAACAAAGAAGATACGAGAAACACATACCCTCGAAGTCCATTGATTAAATGGTAATCTTCTCTCGAGCTATTCCCCAAGCTTTAGGCGATCTCCTTGGAATTCAATCCGCTCCAAGCTCTTGAATGATCCAACGCCGAAAGCACCGCGTCTCTACTTGCCACGCGCCGGAGAAACAATCGGAATGACGATCACCTTGCTATCCTCCGAGGATGCGGCTAGAGCTAAGTAATGAAGCTTCCAATATGAGATCATCACACTCTAAGTGTATAACTCATAATTCTCAATTATACTCTTGAATTTTCTCTTAGAAAACCAAGAGGAAAGTGAAGAAGAAGAAGACTACTTTGAGAAGAACTCTTCTCTCTCTTGAACTCTCATTGATTGATCCGTATGAATGCCTATTCAAATGAGAGAATGAAGTATTATTTTCTTATTCAAATTCCACTCACCTTAAAACAACTCATTGATTGAGAATCAACCCCACCATGTCATTATCACCCATTAATCAAATGGGAACAAAAACAAAAGGGAATAAGGTGGAAAGTGGGGCGGCGGCTATGATGAAAAACGGATGAGTTCGGTTCGTTTTGGACTCCCGTGAGTCCAAACAGATAAACTCCGATTCCGTTCCGATGTATTTATATCGATTAATTAATCCAATTAATTTTATCATATCAAATACATTATGACATAATTAATTTCTCCAAGAAATAATTATATCCATGAATTAAATTTATCACCCAGTAATTTATTTAATTCATTAGGCCGTAAATTAATTTATCCAATAAATCAATTTAAACATCCAATGTCCCGAATTAGATATCCAATATCTAATATTCATAATGAGAGAATTAAGCTTGATTCATTCCGTCGTCAATCCTAATGCGCGACTCGGTAGGTCCGTCTCGATCGGCAATGGGAGGAACCAAAGAGTAGTAGCACCACCTAGCCACTGGTGGCCTACACCGTGCACTTAACCGAGAACGAATGATTGGGATCATTCAAGAACTATTCTGTCGTGAATACCAGTATACGTATAAACCCTTCTTTCAAATGTCCCGATCAAGTTATAGGGTCACGGTCAGTCAAACCCTATTTGTACTTGACGCTATGCATGCGTTAATGCAAATCGAGATCATCGAGCTCTCGTGTATCCAATACAACTAGCTCCAATGCTTTGGCCAAAGACTTATGATCTCATCGCCAAGAACCGCATAGGACATATAACCCGCTCACTAACGGGAGAAAGAATTCTATCTTGGTATTGATAGGACTCGCTACTTGCCGTCAAGATGCACGTCGAGGTTGACCCCGCCTTAGGTTTACGAGGTCGAACTACTCTAATGAAAATCTTGACGTCACAAGCACATCCCTACTAAATCCTCAAGTCGAAGGTTCACGAATACCTATCACAACCTTTCGATTCCGTCATTGATGTCCCGAGTGAAATCCATGTGACGAATCGAGGTGAGTCGGTTCGAGTATACTAATCCAATTAGCATACCTATAACGTGTGCTCCCACTAACCATTAGTGTTCGACAGGCACTCTCCATGTCAAAGAACACGTCATACAAGTCTTCACATAAACTTAACGCCCAGTCAAGTTTCATCGACTTGCGAACGATTAAGTATTTGAGCTATAACCTTTCCAGTGCCTACTCCCTTATCCAATAAGGAGTGGAACGTTTTGCTCTCAAATACACGGACTAGTTTCTATATGTTTATTTACGAGTTAGGCATGCCAGTAACTACCAGTAAGTAAAGAAACATTCATTTGCCTTATATAAATGATTTACATAATTACAAGTACAATGCCCTCACTCAACAACCTCTGAGTGGCATTCGAGGGCATACTCCTAACAGCTAGAAGGAGGGCACTTCCGTGAGAAAGATAAATAACACAAGATTTGCCGGGGTTGTTAGTCCCGGGCTTGAATGCTCTCGCGAGATATTATTAATACTAATATTCGGGGATACAAGTACTAATGTAAGAATACAATTACAATGAGTGTAAAGATTCTTGTTATCTTAGCTAGTGAGCCTGTAGATTGCCGGAAGAACCAGATTTGATGCTCTGTGAGTTCTTGTAACAAAGGAGATGAACAGTCGCGGCGGAGAGAGATCGACGGTCTCTCATGGCGAGTATTTAGCTGGATGCTTGGGCTCCGAGGCTTATGAATCCCTTGGAATCTGTCTAGTGGAGACTTGCTGCTTCTGCCGATCGTGTTCTAGACGAGAGATTCGGAGAGAGAAGTCCTGAGATGGATTCCGATGAGAAAGCCGGGAGCTTGATGATATGTGTGTTCTACTGTATTTCTGTTGTGGGTGAAATGAGTTTTGAACGTAAGTCAAATGAATTCGGAACCTTTTTTCAGTAGGAGGAAGTTCTCTATTTATAGGACATGCATGTGCCGGGCGATCGCCTTTTCTGCATTATAATAATCGGGCGATCGTCTTTTAGCACGTGGGCATGTCTCCTTAAAGCCTGCGGGAGTTCTTGGCGATCAAGCATGCGGTCCAATGGGGAGCTTACACGCGTCCTGAGTTGCTGTCACGGGTGGTCCCACTGACAACTTTCGGCGCGCATGCCGGTAGGTGAGGTAGGTGACAGGCTGTGGTCAAAGGTCTTGTCTGTCAGCGAAAGATCTTGTCTGTCAGCGAAGATCTTCGGTCAGCGCCTTTTGTGGATCTGCACGTGGGTGCTGTTCTGAGATCCAGTCCTTGATGACTTTGACGGGCGATCGTCTCTGCTCGGGGCGTAGGTCGATTGCCCTTAGCCGGTCACTAGAGTAGATCGCCAGCTGCCAAAGGGCGATCGCCTTGGGAGTCGATCGCTAGGTACCTGATGGTGGTCTGATATCTTCGACTTGGCGAGCTAGCCATAGTTTGACTGGAGTTGACTTGGTCGCTCGGCCTTATAGTTGATCGCCTGTCGGGATGAATAAATCGTGACACAACAATGTGTACATAACACGACCTAGGGGTTTTTTCATCCAGAAAATTTTTAAAAAGTTTGCAAGTTTCAACGATCCATTTATGGATTTAATTAAGCTTCTTGGAACTTTAATCTTCATTTTGATCAAACATTCAAAGAGTTTAGTTTATTCAAAAATGAAGGTCGGGGGGAATAGTTATTTTCTTAGTCTTATATGTAGATGTTTAGACTTACCCACATTGCAGACAGTCAAGATTTGGTTGGGAAGTTGTTTCTTAATGAAAAAACGTAGGAGATGATGCTTACTTTCTTGGAATTAAGATCTATAGAGATAGATCAAAAAAGAATGACTGGTCTGAGTCATAATACCTATATTAATAAGATACTGAAGAGTTTAAGTATACAAGACTCCAAGAGAGGACTCTTGCAGACGTCACGTGGCATTCATGTGAGTACAACTTGTAACACCCCCAGATATCCATGGGGAATATTACACGCCGTAGACTCCTTTTTAGAGGGATCTACCAGCCTAATTACCATGAGACGATAAATGTTTGACCGACAGGGGTCAAACTACATACCGACACTGACCGATAAGGTCAAATACTAAAATATACCGACCGATAGGGTCACATGACAAGAAATCAATCCAAATAAAAACTCATTTCTGAACTTACCCACACAGGGGTCAAAATACAATATGGCGGAAGGCTGAAGATACCACAACAATACAATAACATCAATACTGACTCTAACTATTGATTAATCGTGGCTCATCTTCTTTCATGTCGTACCCGTGGTTGCTCCAACGAACTAAGCATACCTGAAATGCATGATACGCATTTTCCCCATTTAAGGGGTTAGCATTGGAATGGCTAGTACAAGTATTCAAGTCATACAAAATATACTACGCAAATATCAGTTATTATAGGACGACAACAACCATTAAAGAAGTTCCCAAGAGGTTTTCAAAGTTTAAAGTACAAGCTCAAGTCCTTGAAAGTAATTTATCAACTCAGGAGCTTTAGAAGGCAACAATAGTCTTTTGGGTCTTCAAATCAAAGATTATAAAAGTTGTTCGAAAATAATGGGGTCACAGTCCCAAATCTCGATCCATGAAACAAACATTTTTAAGTAGGATATCCTTCTCGACCTCACGTCCTTAGTTACGAAACCATTTCAAGACAATTAGGTCTCGGCCCAAAGTCATTTTTCGCAAGACAACCTTTACACGATCGTTAGGGACTTATCTCAAATTTTTCTTTTCAAACCACAATGCACGAGAACAGTAACAAAACCTGTATTTTGGCACCAAAACATTACCATCTAGGGACAAGACACAAACAACATGATTTCTAGTGCTATTCTAGCCAAATAGAAAAATTCAACATATAATGTACATCAACATCGAAAATAAAATGATATGATATTCCGGACATATCACAATTATCGAAAACACCAACATCATCAACATGACGAAAATCACAATTAGTAACCCGCGGCCGTACCCATTAGTATTGGCCCCCATATGCCCCGTCGGACCCTCCCCGGGTGGAAAAACAACCCACACACACTTACATTAAAAACCGCTTTGTCTCAATCGTTAATCACAATATATATAATCAAGGCACTAGCTAGAAATGGTCACTTATCCGACACATAACCACGACCGACACAACTATATAACAACCTAACAATCCTAAATGCATCTCCACACATCAACGGGTATAACAACCGATCAAACCATTACAACTAACCCAACTCATAACACAACTTAATCCACACAACCCAGTGACCACCAAATTCTTACAACCCACGTCTAAGTGTACTATCTACCCGACACCTCGTCTCAATTGATATATCCCTTCAACAACCAACAACCGCTCTAACTTAACATAACTTCTAAAATAAGCCATATAATGTAAAATCAACAAAAATAAACAACCATCATAAATTCATTCTACAACCTCAATTCGCATAATATAAATCATATAGACAAAAACACTTACCTCGATGATTGATAAGTGTCAGTTTTATACATTTATCCATGATTGGTATTGATATATTTCACCCATAGTTATGAGCTAGTCTACTTTTTTTTGCTTTGAATTAATTAGTTTTTAATAATTTTATTTTTATAGGATGATGAGGTAAATTTAACCTTAATTGGATTGAATTACTGATTTACTCAAGAAATAACATGTTTATAAAATATTATCTTTGAGTTTTTATGCATTCATGTTGTAGAGCTTGTCGAGACGAGTTCGGCAGTCTTTCCGGATTCAAAGTCAGAGTTATATATCAAAAGTTATCATCATAAGAAGATTTGGGGCGAAAACGAAAGAGTCTAAGGAATTCTGGGCTGAAAATGAAGTCTAAAACTCCATACGGGCGTACAAATAAAGTTACGGCCATAAATCACACAGAAACTAATGTGAAAAAAGCCGAAGCCATGTTACGGCCGTAACATCCAAAGCATACGGCCTTAAGTCCTCTATGTTACGGTCGTAAAATCTGAAAGTTACGGCCATAACTCTTGACAGATGTATGATCATTTTTAAATCTTATATACTTTTGGTCTATTATTAAGGGGATGGCTGGCTTTGATCCGATCCAATGTAATAATGTTGGAGTTTTGGAGCTATTAGATGACTTTAGGTGTATAAATAGACCCCTTAGATCGATCATTAATCTTCATCTTATTATTTTCTCTCTTTGTAATACTTTTTCTTGGTGTGAAGAACACACTTGTGTTCTTGAGTGATTTATGTAAGATTGATTTAGTTTATGTTGTTGAGGGAGTTTATTGCTTCTTTATCCTTTATTTACTAGGGCAGTTAGGATCAATTCTTTACCTTTTTCAACTAATCATGATTACTCAAGCTTGTAATATGTTGAATAAAGCCTTCATGGGCTAAGTTATCCTTAGTTGGGATTATAAAAAATATTTATCATATTTAAGTTTGTATAAAGATCAATTATGGATTATTTTTATTGTGTGTGATTTTCATTGTTTTACCAATCTTTATTTATTTGGCCAATAAATGATGATATTTATGGTCTTCATATATTTCGAAAGAATATATGTTGATTAGATCAAATGATCTTCACTCTAAGTTGTTCTAGGGGATAGAAATATACCTCTAAACCTTAGATAGTTCTTTGAGTTATTATTATAAAACCTAATGCTATGTATTGAAGCAAATTAACATAGAAATATAGTGGATTGATTCAATACATAAGAAGAGTTTTGACATTCGAAAGAGGAACCGTCTTTTTAAGGAAAATCGAATCTACACAACATAATAAGTAAATACATCTTATGATCTCCTATACATCTTCTATAACTAATGATGAACTAAGTTTGTAATCCCAACTATTTCATTTTACCTTTTATTAATCTATTATTAGTGCAATCTTTGATTTCCTTAAATTTTGGAACTATTATTGCATTTTCCTTGCAATTGTCAAATCAAACTCTTAAATTGTGTGTTCCACTCATCTAAATCTCTATAACAAATATATAAATAGTTTATAATTCAATATATAACCTAATTTCCTCGTGGGATCGATAAACTGGACTCAAAAAGTCCACTTACTACTTAATACGATATCGTGCACTTGCAATAGTTACACAAAAGACGTGTCAATGATTAACACACGAACGACTCTGCAGACTGCAGCTCGACCGAAAGCCCTGAAACCTATATCCTCCACAAGGGAAACGACAAAACGAAATCACTACGAGTAACCAGGTTAATAACAATGGAAAACACGCCCAACTCCCGAAGGGAACTCATTAGAACATTTAATCGAATGTCAAATGTTCAATACTCCCCAAGAATACTCAAATCGTCAATCGAGTTAAAGAAACTCGAAATATGGATATATAATCCATAGAACACAATTAATAACATCATATAACACCACCCGATTCATCAAAATCAGACTAGGGTCGAAATCAAGAACAAAACCTTAAAAAGTCAACTCCATGAATACAAGAACAATACCTTCGATCCGACAGAAAATGATGGATTATATGATGTTAATCCTTGTTCGGAACTCAAGGAGATTGATGGATGATGAATTCACGACCAAGCCTAGCCTCTCAAACCAATCCCGTCGACTGCAAGAAGAGAAGGAGAAAGAATTGTGAAAACCACGAAATGAAGTCTGATGCCCGCCTATAAATAGGCCGCAGCACATTACGTACGTAATACTGTAAGAATAACGTACGTAATAGATCTTACATATGTAACGGAAATGTTACGTACGTAATACTCTACTCAGAACTCACTGCCTCAATTCACCTGTAGGCTAACGTACGCAACACATACATTGTTACGTACGTAATCCATCATATGTAACGTACGTAATGCACTCCTGATAGTGTACGTAACCAGCTCCATCAAAAGCAGGTCTGAAGTTGGTACAGCGATGTAACTGCCCGACGAATAACCCGACTACAAGTCTCACGCGACAAACATCACAACTCGGTACATTTACCGTACACAATGTAGAGAAATTCCAAGAAATCATCTTCGGAACAAAATAACCGGAACAAACTGACAACTAATTCAAAGTAATCAGAACGATATCTTGGGTATTACATTCTACCCCACTAAAAATAAGTTTTGTCCCGAAACTTAAATAAAATAACAAGGTAGAACACAAACGAAGTAAAAAGGTTCGCATAACAAATATCAAATCTCCACACAAGACATAACCCACAATACAACACGCAATAACATCAATGGGGCCCACTGGGGCCACCCTGAGTAGGAGCGGGTCTCCGGCTCTCGAACATCTCAACGACGGTTTCGCAGTGCACTGCTTGGTGTCCCAAATGACCGCACTTGAAATAGTTGATCTGTAGCGAGTGATAATTCTTCCAAGTATGGCCCACACGGCTACAGTTAAAACATATCTTCATACTGCTTACCTCACTCACCACTGGAGTAAGATTCTTAGGCTGATCAAACGAATGAAGAGCCTTCCCAGAAAAACGATTCGAATCATCAGGTTCGCAGGACTCGTTACTCTGTCCCCGCGAAGAGCTGCTCGAAACCTCCTATCTCTAACTTTATGGACTCGCCTCCGTCATAGGAATGGCCCTCTCAGTGGTCACATACTTCATCACATTACTGCTCTCGATGCCCCTCATGTCCACAATTATAGCAAGCTACCGACGGTTTCTTACAATTTGCACGTACATGACCCGGAACATTACAGTTAAAGCATCTAGGCAAGTTACCCACAGTTAATGATACCACCCTGGATCTCGTAGATTTTCCATCTGGCCTAGAAGGTTCCACAATCGATTGATATAAGGGCTGAGGTCTATGGACCCCCGTTCCCTTACTTCCCGATGAATCCCTGAATTCTTCTGATCCATTGCCATGGACATAGGATTCGTCAATGATAGAGTCATTACAAACGTTGGATTTCTGCCAATAATGGTATAAATATCAAATCTCCACACAATACATAACCCACAATACAACATGCAATAACATCACTGGGGCCCACTGGGCCCACCCTGAGCAGGAGCGGGTCTCCGGCTCTCGAACATCTCAACGACGGTTTCGCAGTGCACCGCTTGGTGTCCCAAATGACCGCACTTGAAACAGTTGATCTGTGGCGAGCGATAATTCTTCCAAGTATGGCCCACACGGCTACAGTTGAAACACATCTTCATACCGCTTACTGTAACACCCCCAATATATTCGGGAATATTACAGCGCCGTAAATCCTTTACATAAGGATTTACAAGGCTGAAGAATTGAACAAGCATAAAAAGGTACTGACGAATGGAAATAACGGAATTACAGTACATCAGTTCTGACCAAATACAGAAATAGTACAATTGTTCAACAGAACTCAATAATACATCACCAAATTCAAACCCATCACAAATGACTTCGTACTCGAGTACTTATTGAAATAACGAATAAACAACAGATAAATAAACCCGGTCGGGACATCACTTTGCACCCTCGTCGTCATACAGTTCCAGTGGTTGTTTCCCCGCTCTCCTGGATCCTGAACACAAACAAAATGTTCACCCCCGAAGGGGTTAGCACAACGATGCTAGTACAAGTACCACAACATATTATTCATATGTCACGAAGAATAATAATAACGTAAACGACAAAATACCAACGAGTCTTCTCCTACGAGAAACTCAAACATAACATACACAACTGATAATCACAACGTGATATCAATACATACACTTGGTAATTCCATCGATCTAGCGTTCACTGCCTAGAACCCACGATGATCCCGTCATACCAACCCGTGGTGGAAAAACCCGTCCGATGATCCAGCGCATGCTAGCATAGATCCCCTGATGATCCCGTCGGACCAACACGAGGTGGACATACAATAACGACATACATGCACGACAATATGTATAACAACAATACATAAAACAATTAAGGTACTTGCCTCGATTTGAAGACAATAACAACACTTCCACGAAAATGAACACTCGAAGATCGTCCTCCTCAATCAATCATGTAACGAGACCAAACCTTAACAAAAGAAATGATATAGGATTTATCTCACGTCGTACAAATGTTTAACAATTCGATTCACGGCCAAAAGTTCATAAAATACAATCTGCCCGAACTGCTTAGCGCACGCTAAGTACTCTGTGTAGCGTGCGTTAAGTCTGCTCGATAGCGCACGCAAACAACAAAGCCTAGCGCACGCTAACGATGCATGGTCAGTACTTCACTGACCAGCTAACTGACTCGTCTGATGGTCTAGCGTACGTTACGTACAAAATGTAGCGCACGCTAACTAGTGCTCGATAGCGCACGTTAACATTCATAGCGTAGCGTGCGCTATCTATGCATGGCAGTTTACTGCTGAGCAGTAAACTGTTCTTGCCATGATTGATACAACGAAATATTGCGTGATAATTCATGTTACTTCCATGAATACCATGTTCACACCCTTATGAATGATTTTACGGATAAAGACAACTTCGGATTCAAGGATATGCATACCAATATAAAACCATATTCCATTCCGACTTCAAATCTTCACACGACAATTCGAAAAGCTTAACGGTTGATATCAACACCTCTATATCAATCCATATTATCATACTGAAGTTGATAAACGTCCTATATATACTAGATAAATCCTTCCATGATCAAACCTTTAGATTTATCTAACAATAAGGATGTTAACGTCTAGTCCAAGATTACTATAAAATCATCTATAAGATTCGGTTTACCAATGATAGAAGCTTCTCTTCACAGATTCAGTGTACTAAGATTCGAATCATGATGATTATAATCAAGGTATTTAAGGCTTATTCATCTCACTATTCCAAACATGATATACTTGGATAATTCATCTATGAAAATCCATATCTTGTTAACATGATCATCCAAATCATTAGAATCCAACTCTAAGTCTGGAGATAGATTGAACATACCTTAAAATGACGAAAATCACTAAACCGTAAGGTACAATCCCACTCCGGTTGGTTGTATGCCACTCCAAGGTGCTATTCCACTTCCATGAACATTCTCAAGTGATAACCAATGTATAACACCAACAATATGTGTTCTAAGTGTATAGGAATATTACTACAGCTCTCTGAACTCTCAAGGATGAAGAAGGGCGAAAGAAATGAAAGCCAAAACGGTTGTTGTCCCATTTATAATATTCTGCATTATTAACAAGTTAGCGCACGCTACTAAGCATCCCTTAGCGTGCGCTAATAATGGTTGACTTCAGAATTTGTCCGGGTGCGTCAGTGGGAATCTTATCCGGACCCATGTCATTTGGCGCATGTGTTAGCCGTCCCGCTCAATAATTAAGTTCTTAGCGCACGCAACTCCTATCTTCATAGCGTGCGCTAATAATGGCCCGATAGCGCGCGTTAAGATACATTCTTAGCGTGCGCTATCACGAGGTTGCTTGAGCAATTATTGCAAGTTTCTATACTTATGCATAATGATATCGATTGCGAAATATCATACTCGATAATCAAAATCACCAATCCAAAATAATACATGGTTTGAATACAGATGAAATACACTGTAATAAATCCGGATATTACATACTCTCCTACTAAAAAGGAGTTTCGTCCCGAAACTCAAGACGAAAATAACTCGGGATATCTAGACTTCATATCAGCTTCCGTTTCCCAGGTGGCTTCTTCCATTTCGTGACGTGACCACTGAACTTTGACCAAAACGATTGACTTGTTCCTCAGTTGCTTAACTCGACTCTCGAGTATCTTGGTAGTCTTTCTTCAAACGTCCCATCTGCTCGACTTCGATCTCGCGAAATCAATGATATGGTGGGATCGGTATATACTTAAATCGGGATACGTGGAACACGTTATGAACATGGCACAATGACGGCGGCAATGCCAATCTGTATGCCAACTCCCCAACTCTCTCGAGGATCTCAAATGGTCCGATATATCTCGGACTCAGCTTTCCTTTCCTTCCGAAACGAAAGATTCCCCGAGTAGGAGAAACCTTCAAAAGTACGTGATCTCGATCGAACTCCAATGGGCGGCGCGTGCGTCCGCATAGGATTTCTGGCGACTGCAGGCGGTCAATGACCTCTCACGAATTAAGGCTATCTTCTCTCGAGTCCGCTCGATCAACTCGGATTACATTCCGATCAAGTCCGATGAATCGTCCCAAAGATAGGGCGATCTGCATCTCCTTCCGTATAATGCCTCAAACGATGCCATCTTAATAGAAGCATGCCAACTATTGTTGTAGGTAAATTCAATCAACGGTAGATGAACTTCCCAATCGTTTGACCAATCTAAGGCACAGGCCCTTAGCATGTCTTCCACCGTTTGTATAGTTCTCTCAGATTGTCCGTCAGTCTGCGGGTGATAAGCTGTACTGAAGTTCAATTCGGTCCCCAAGGCCTTATGAACTGCTTTCCAAAAGTGAGACACAAAACGGCCGTCTCGATCAGAAACAATGGTCTTCGGCGTACCATGCAATCGAACTATCTCCGAAATAAAGACTCGTGCCAACCTCTCTGGTCCCCACGTATCCTTAATGCCTAGAAAATGAGCCGATTTGGTTAAGCGATCAACTATCACCCAAATCATGTTCATTCCTGTCCTGGTTTTCGGCATATTAGTGATAAAGTCCATCGATATGTCATCTCACTTCCATTCGGGAATCGGGAGCGGCTTCAACATTCCAAAGAGGCCGTTGATGCTCGATCTTAACTGCCGACAAGTCAAGCATTTGAAACATAGTCCGCTACGTCTTTCTTCATGTTGCCCTACCGAAATTTCGCTTCAAGTCCTTATACATTTCTTGGTGCCGGGTGGATAGAATAGGGCGAACTATGAGCTTCCTTCATAATCGTCTGTTTCAGAACATCAACATCGGGAACGCAGAGTCGGTTCTTAAATCTCAAAACTCCATCGTCATGAATTATGAATCCGGGGGCCTTTCCTTGGATCACTTCATCATGTAACCGAATCATCAGAGGATCATCTGCCTGTCTAGATTTGATTTCTTCTGTTAATGATGAAGTTATCTCCATCACGCACAGCTGTCCCTGGACTCTTTGTAACCACACTTCAATCCCTTCACGAATCATCTCTCGCTGAAGGCTAAGTTAGGAGGTCAGCGTCTCCAGCATCTGAATAGAGACAGGCTTGCGGCTAAGTGCATCGGCCACTACATTCGCTTTACCTGGATGATATAAAATCTCCAAGTCATAGTCCTTAATCAGTTCTAACCATCTTCTTTGCCGCATGTTCAACTCTTTCTGACTAAATATGTACTTGAGACTCTTATGATCCGTAAAGATCTGACAGTGAGTCCCGTACAGATAATGCCTCCAGATCTTCAAGGCAAAAACCACTGCTGCTAGCTCCAAATCATGTGTCGGGTAATTCACTTCATAAGGTTTCAGTTGTCGCGACGCATAAGCGATCACCTTATCATTCTGCATCAACACGTACCCAAGTCCTTGGTTCGAAGCATCACTGTAAACTATGAATCCTTCAGTTCCCTGCGGAAGTGATAGAATCGGTGCCGTCGTCAATCTCTTCTTCAATTCATCAAAGCTAATCTGACACAATTCATTCCACTCAAACTTTTGAGTTTTCTGCAGGAGTCGAGTAAGTGGGCGGGAGACTTTAGAAAACCCTTCCACGAATCGACGATAGTATCCAGCAAGTCCTAAGAAGCTTCGGACCTCTTTCACGTTCTTTAGAGGCTTCCAATCTAATATTGCTTCGATCTTCTGAGGATCTACTCGGACTCCTCTAGCTGACACCACATGGCCGAGGAACATTACTTCTTTTAGCCAGAATTCACACTTAGAAAGTTTGGCGTACAATTGCTCGTTTCTCAAAAGCTCCAATACAATCCGCAAATGCTGCGCATGTTCTTCCGGACTCTTAAAATACACCAGAATGTCATCAATAAATACGACCACAAATTTGTCCAAAAATTCAATGAACACACGGTTCATCAAGTGCATAAATACAGCAGGTGCGTTAGTGAGACCAAACGGCATCACTACAAACTCATAATGCCCGTAGCGAGTTCTGAACACTGATTTCGAAACGTCAGATTCCTTAATCCTCAGCTGATGATATCCTGATCTCAGATCGATTTTAGAAAATCATCGCCCCTTGCGGTGGTCAAGCAGATCATCAATCCGTGGTAACGGATATTTGTTCTTAATCGTCATCTTGTTCGGCTCTCGATAGTCAATACACGATCGGAGCGATCCATCCTTCTTTCGGACAAAAGAATCGGCGCTCCCGGGTGAAACGCTTGGTGAATATAGCCCTTGTCCAAGAACTCCTCCATTGCTTCTTGGTTCGTACATCTCGGTAGGTGCCATACGATACGGCGCCTTAGAAATTGGCATCGCTCGGTTCCACTCAATAGTAAATTCTACATCCCTTCGTGGAGGTAGCCTGAGTAACTCGTCAGAAATACATCCGGAAATTCGTTCACAACAGGAATGGATGAAAGTTCCACAATTTCGTCTTCTTTCTTCATTGCGTAACACGGTGCGATGCATTACTGTTTCAACAATTTGTGACTTTCATCGCCTTGATCAATTTTCTGAGCTTCGGTTTCCATCCCTCAAACAGAATCTCGGAACCATCGTCAGCGATCAGCGAGATATTCCTCCTTCGGTAGTTCACAATTGCTCCATATCGATTAAGCCAATCGTCTCCGAGTATCAGGTCGTCTCCTTGCATTTCTATCACGATCAGGTTTGAGAGCCACTCTCTGCCCCCAAATGATACAGGGAAATTTCTAGTTTCTAAATTTCCGACAATCCTCTCTCCACTCGGTAAACCAACAACATAAGGTTCACAAGCATGAAAACCGGAAATATTCAAACGATTTACACAAGACAAAGATATGAAAGAATGTGTAGCTCCTGTATCGAATAAAACGCTAACTGGCTGGGAAAGAATCTGGACAGTACCTGATGCGACAGCAGCATCCTGATCGTCTGTCCTTCTCATCTCGTACAGACGTGGGGGAGAAGATCCGGCACTCGATGTCCCCTTTCGGTCCCATTGTCCTCTGCCTCGCCCGCGGCCAAAATTCTGAGGCATCTGAACACTTTGCTGCGTCTGTGGAATACTGGCCTCCTTCTGGACTGGATGTGGTGTACGGGCTCTAAAAGACTTTGCAGCCTCTTCACAAAACACCGCCCGATGTCCCTCTCGTCCACAATCAAAACAAGTCACGGCAGGAAGGGGGCAATTTCGTCGATAGTGCCCCGTCTAGGCGCAGTTAAAGCATTTCCTGGTAACATCAGTAATAGCTGATGTCGCTCCGAAGTTCTTTCCGCTCCTAGCTGGGTGCGGAGGTTTCTTGAAAGAGTGAAAATATAACTGGGCCTTACGGGGCCCGCTGTTTTTGTGCTCTGTAAAAGTACCAGAGACTTTCTGCTTCTTGGATTCTAAAAATTTTTCCATAGCTGCTTCCTTGATCTCATACGCCAACGCCTTATCCTGGTATTGGCGGAGTGTGGTACATTCGAATCCGGACATGTACCTCTGAACTTCTGGTTTCATTCTCATATCGAAATGGATCATCATTTCTGCATCTGCTCGACCGGATGTCGAACAAATGCCATTTGTTGGTTAAACGTCTTGATCGCACAGGATCGATACCGCACATCAGAAGGCTGAGCGGAGAAAAACTCCCGAACTTTGGCTTCCCTCACAGGACGAGGGCAATATTGAGCTTCCATCATCAATCTAAACTCTGTACAATCGGCATCATGGTCTACCGGCCGGATGGCTTCTCACCATTCGGACGCTTCCCCTATCAGAAAATATTGAGCGATAGAGGCTCTCCGTCGGCAGGCGATTGATTCCGCAAAGATTTTCTCGCTTCTTTCAACCAATGATCCTGTGGGAGTCTCGTAAATACCGTCGAATTTGGGTGGTTGCATCTTCGCCACCTCTTGCGACCACCGGTCACCTCGATTTCCCATGTCCGGGATCCCTTGCTGTCTCTCTCCTCGCCGTAGTCCCACCGCCACTTGCATTCGGTCCACGACACAGGCGAACCGAGTCATCTGGTTCACCACTTGATGAAGGATCTCTGCAGTACAGCAGGTCAGTTCATTATTAATAGATTGTTGCGGCTCGCCCGAGCTATGATCGCTCGGTTAGAAGGCGACGCTTCCTTTCGGCATTTCTCCGTCCGCGTCCACGACCGCGACCACGTCCACATCCGCCTCAACATATCGTAAGCATACATACTCAATATACAGAAACAACATCGTTCTAATATTCGAGTATAAAGAGACACAACATGTAAAGAACAAGATAGAGTTTAGGAACTTACAACCACTGTTCGCATGAAGACGTAGGCGGTGCGGTGATGTCATTCACGGCTTACCCCAAAAGACATAAATGACCCCTATTTTAACCCAACGGCCAAGATATCCATAATCTTGGCTCGATACCATATTCGTAACACCCCCAATATATTCGGGAATATTAGTGCCGTAAATCCTTTACATAAGGATTTACAAGGTGAATAATTGAACAAGCATAAAAAGGTACCGACGAATGGAAATAACGGAATTACAAGACATCGCCCGACCAAATACGTAAATAGTACAATTGTTCAATGAACTCAATAATACATCACCAAATTCAAACCCATCACAAATGACTTCGTACTCGAGTACTTATTGAAATAACGAATAAACAATGATAAATAAACCTTGGCGGGACATCACTTTGCACCCTCGTCGTCATACGCCCGGTGGTTGTTTCCCCGCTCTCCTGGATCCTGAACACAAACAAAATGTTCACCCCCGAAGGGGTTAGCACAACGATGCTAGTACAATTACCACAACATATTATTCATATCTCACGAAGAATAATAATAACGTAAATGACAAAATACCAACGAGCCTTCTCCTACGAGAAACTCAAACATAACATACACAACTGATAATCACAACGTGATATCAATACATACACATGGTAATTCCATCGATCCAGCGTTCACTGCCTAGAACCTACGATGATCCCGTCAGACTAACCCGTGGTGGAAAAACACGTCCGATGATCCAGCGCACGCTAGCATAGATCCCCCGATGATCCCGTCGGACCAACACGAGGTGGACATACAATAACGACATACATGCACGACAATATGTATAACAACAATACATAAAACAATTAAGGTACTTGCCTCGATTTGAAGACAATAACAACACTTCCACGAAAATGAACACTCGAAGATCCTCCTCCTCAATCAATCACGTAACGAGACCAAACCTTAACAAAAGAAATGATATAGGATTTATCTCACGTCGTACAAATGTTTAACAATTCGATTCACGGCCAAAAGTTCATAAAATGCACCGCCTGACCGCTTAGCGCACGCTAAGTACTCTGTGTAGCGTCGTTAAGTGCGCTCGATAGCGCACGCAAACAACAAAGCCTAGCGCACGCTAACGATGCATGGTCGACTTCACCGACGGCTAATCGACTTCGTCTGATGGTCTAGCGTACGTTACGTACAAAATGTAGCGCACGCTAACTAGTGCTCGATAGCGCACGTTAACATTCATAGCGTAGCGTGCGCTATCTATGCATGGCAGTTTACTGCTGAGCAGTAAACTGTTCTTGCCATGATTGAAACAACGAAATCTTGCGTGATAATTCATGTTACTTCCATGAATACCATGTTCACACCCTTATGAATGATTTTACGGATAAAGACAACTTCGGATTCAAGGATATGCATACCAATATAAAACCATATTCCATTCCGACTTCAAATCTTCATACGACAATTCGAAAAGCTTAACGGTTGATATCAACACCTCTATATCAATCCATATTATCATACTGAAGTTGATAAACGTCCTATATATACTAGATAAATCCTTCCATGATCAAACCTTTAGATTTATCTAACAATAAGGATGTTAACGTCTAGTCCAAGATTACTATGAAATCATCTATAAGATTCGGTTTACCAATGATAGAAGCTTCTCTTCACATATTCAGTCTACTAAGATTCGAATCATGATGATTATAATCAAGGTATTTAAGGCTTATTCATCTCACTATTCCAAACATGATATACTTGGATAATTCATCTATGAAAATCCATATCTTGTTAACATGATCATCCAAATCGTTAGAATCCAACTCTAAGTCTGGAGATAGATTGAACATACCTTAAAATGACGAAAATCACTGAATCGTAAGGTAGAATCCCACTCCGGTTGGTTGTATGCCACTCCAAGGTGCTATTCCACTTCCATGAACATTCTCAAGTGATAACCAATGTATAACACCAACAATATGTGTTCTAAGTGTATAGGAATATTACTACAGCTCTCTGAACTCTCAAGGATGAAGAAGGGCGAAAGAAATGAAAGCCAAAACGGTTGTTGTCCCATTTATAATATTCTGCATTATTAACAAGTTAGCGCACGCTACTAAGCATCCCTTAGCGTGCGCTAATAATGGTTGACTTCAGAATTTGTCCGGGTGCGTCAGCGGGAATCTTATCCGGACCCATGTCCCGGCTGGCGCATGTGTTAGCCGTCCCGCTCAATATTTGAGTTCTTAGCGCACGCAACTCCTATCTTCATAGCGTGCGCTAATAATGGCCCGATAGCGCGCGTTAAGATACATTCATAGCGTGCGCTATCACGAGGTTGCTTGAGCAATTATTGCAAGTTTCTATACTTATGCATAATGATATCAGTGCACGAAATATCATACTCCAATAATCAAAATCACCAATCCGAAATAATACATGGTTTGAATACAGATGAAATACACTGTAATAAATCCGGATATTACACTTACCTCAGTCACCACTGGAGTAAGATTCTTAGGCTGATCAAATGAATGAAGAGCCTTCCTAGAAAAACGATTAGAATCTTCAGGTTCGCGGGACTCATTACTCTGTCCCCACGAAGAGCTGCTCAAAACCTTATGTCTCTTACTTTCTGGACCCGCCTCCATCATAGGAATGGCCCTCTCAATGGTCACGTTTGATCTAGATACTTCATCACAATACTGCTCTCGATGCCCCTTGTGTCCACAATTATAGCAAGCTACCGACGGTTTCTTACAATTCGTGCGTACATGACCCGGAACATTACAGTTAAAGTAGCTAGGCAAGTTACCCACAGTCAACGATACCATCCTGGATCTCGTAGATTTTCCATCTGGCCTATAAGGTTCCACAGTCGATTGATACAATGGTTGAGGTCTATGGACCCCCGTTACCTTACTTCCCGATGAATCCCTGAATTCTTCTGCTCCATTGCCACGGACATAGGATTCGTTAATGATGGAGTCATTACGAACGTTGGATTTCTGCCAACAATGATATTCTCTCCGGCTACTTGCCTCTGATCACGTGCCCCATCATGCTTCTGACTATGTCCACAACTAGAACCTCGACCTCGTCATCTCGGCATACTGAACACACAACCGTCCAGCATTATGGAACACAACATAGCATAAGAATACCCATAATGCCGATTCAGCGCAACATACCGACGTAAGGCAATAATTACATTACAGAAAATATTCACTCACGAAAGCTACACAAGTACAATAATTACAATTGCAATAAATAGAACTTACAGTCGTAACTGATGGACCAAATGACCATATCAACAGAAAATTTGCATTCGATACCGGTACAAAAACAGACACGGTCACAACAAATCACACATCATAGTAGTAAATCATTGATAACATTCTTTTTCAATAAGTCCCCGATACATTTGTTTAAATAGTAACATTTTAGGATCTATGTTCATAAAATTTTCCGAAATAAGGTTGGAAAACACTTTTGGCACCTCGGGCTGTTTTACCAAAACTATAAGGAATAGATCGATATTGTTTCTTTCTGGAATCATTTGCAAAACCATGTTCCGAAATATTAAAATCCACTAAAACGTCATCATCAAGAGAAATCGTGTCGAAATAACATTACACGGGCTACAAAGCAAACCGAAACCATGCAACACAACAATTGGGTACTCAACCAAGGTTCCTCAACAAGAACGGTAATACGACAAATATATCACAACGGCTTGACACTATACGATTCAACTCTAGCTTGTCACTTTAAGCATAAATCCACATCCTCCACACACTGCACTTAACGCGAGTTAGGTACAACATTAGCGTGCGCTAATAATGACATTAGCGTGCGCTAACTGACTCCTCGCAGAAAATTTCTTCAAATTCGAGTTTCAAGTTTAAGTCGAACAACATTTTTCATCTTTTACCATTTATTTATTTTGATTAAAAAATACACACAGTGAGAAAAAATATTATCATATAACTATAATAAATGTGACAATTTACAAATCTAGGCTCATCGAATGTCCTAGAGCACTACTACCAACTATCTCCCACTTATACTAGGATCAGTCATACATGGCTCTAATGCCTATGTATCTAGCATGGGCATCATGCTTGCATTGTGAGAGTGGCTTCGTAAGCAACATTCTCTATAGTTGCTACTTTGCAGATATTAAGTCTGTGTTGAATCTATGATATGATCTTGACTCTTTAGCTCGTGCAATAACACTATTATTATCGCAGTAAAAACTTATAGGACCTAAAAGATCCACACATTCTCCTTGGCTACATCCGATGCTGCCAGGTACTCAACTTGAGTTATAGAATCTATCAGGGTCGGCATTAACAATTTAGGGGGCTCTAGGAGAAGATAAAATATGGGCTTTTTTGTCGTTATAATATAATTTATATATGATTTTTTTTCCCAAAAAAACATGCAAATTTAATGAAAAATAATATCTCAAACACAAAATTACATATTAACTATCAGACTTTTTCCAAACTTTTGCTTCGAGATTTCTTCATATACTTCTTAAAATAATTCTTCAACTTGCATGTAAACACCAGTTCCTATAAAGAAAAAAAATTCTTTAGTTCAGCAACATAACCAATTTACAATATTAATTTTTACATTATTTAACAAAATACTATATATTGTAAAGCAAAATAAATTATACCATATTAAAAGGTATAAAAATTTTGAGGCCCCTAGAAAGTGGGGGTCCTAGGCGCAGGGCTAGTCCCGCTACACCCAGAGTCGGCTCTGGAATCTAAAAGCGTGCTTTACTTGGAACTTTTCTAACTCATCATTCCTCCATTTAAAACAAAAATACAAAACCATCTGCGATCTTATATCGTCTCTACGGGATTCAAAACTCAGCATCGATTTAACTATTAACACCAAGCTCATCACCCACACCTCCATAAACTAGGAATGCATCCTTAGTTCTTCTCAAGTACTTTAGGATGGTTTTCACTGTTGTTCAATGACTATATCCTGGATTTGATTGGTAACAACTTTTCATGCTAAGAGCGAACGATATATCTAATCAAGTACAAATCATTCCTACAACATTGATCCAATAGCCGAAGCATATGGAATCTAGCTCATGCTGGCTCGGTCATCGGGAGGCGAAGGACCTTGAGTTGTACCCATATGAATGCCACGTGACATCGGCAAGAGTCCTCTCTTGGAGTTTCGCATACTTGAACTCGTCAATATCTTATTAATATATGTATACTGACTCAGACCAATCATTCCTTTTTGATCTATCTCTATAGATCTTAATTCCAAGAATGAAAGCAATCTCTCCTAATTATTTCATTAAGAAACAGCTTCCCTACCAAATTTTGACTATCACCAACATGGGTAAGTCGTTTCTGATGAGTAATATTCATCCACAAATAATATTAAGAAAATAACTATGCCTCACAACCTTCTTGTACACACATATACTAATCATTTCATTTATGACTCTTTCTTTTCGCTATACGTGAAGAACCTTTGGGAAGTGACATCCATTCACATAGTGTACCGACATCCTGCAATTATATACAGGTTAGAGGCAAAATTGGGTGAGGGCTTCATCATCACCTTCTTTGGGTTGGATACCTTCATCCTAGAGGGAGTCTGTCAAGAGTTGTTCTTCATGAATTTTCGTAACGTTTGCATGAGAAGGCCATTTCATCTTGGGACAACTCTTCATCATTTACTGTACTCTTGAATGTCCGAAGAGCAAAGTTGTGCTTCTTCCCAGATCCTACAACAATCACTGCATAGTTTTGGTGGAAGGTTCTTCCACATTCTCTCTCCCATATATACTATATTTATTTTTCATGTATCTAATACATCAAATAAGAATAAAACACGTCAGCAGAAATAAACAAAACTCATTTAAGGATCTCATGCAGTAATTTTGTTTTTTTAAGTAATTTGATTTAATCGGATTACCTTAATTTGATTAATGATTTAGATCCAGACTAAAAGCTGATGAATATCACCTTCCTCTCCTAGTGATCCACACAAAAACAAATTTGCACAAGCTTGATTGTTAGATCCTTACGAATAATATTGATAAATGTTGCAACCAACAATTCCTTACCAGAAGGATTGCACTGTTGATCAAGATCAACTAAGGGAAGAACATGGGACAGCTAGTCTCGGACTACTACTGTAGAAGGGGGCAACCGAAATTATTGTAGAGAAGGGGACAACTTTTCTCATACAAGTCAGGGTTCTATATTCTAGTCTTATGACAACTATTTGTCATAGATCCCCTACTTGTACTAATAATCACTAGAGTCAAGACTCAACTTATAAGTAATACAATTTATTTAGTATCCTATATTATATATTATTTATTATTTAATATCTAACAAATATGATATCCGATATTATATTTATTATTCCCGATCGATTTATTCCTGCTTGTCTTTAATTGTCGTACGTGTGACCTAAAGGACTTATATTATGTTGTCAATTATTTAACATTTTGTCAAATAATAAATCATAAGCAGTCTCTAGCAAGACATTATGACTACCCAAATAATACAAGTTTAGAGTCTATTAAATCATTTAACGTGTCAAATTTCTTTATCACATGATATCATATTTGGACTAAGTCATGGAAGCAGTCATACTTATTTATGTTCAAATCCTTTTTCGATCTCAAGTAGATTGATTGAATCAAATGAATCTTCATTTGGGCATGGTCATATATTTCTTTCTGTCCTATTTATTGAGGGTCCCAACAGATATCGCTCTCTTAAAAGTGGGGATAAATTCACATCTTGATTATTTACCCTCTACATGATTCCCCCTAACTCTAATCGCTAACCTTTATGATCATTATGTTTTAGATGATATTATCCAACGTCAAGTATTGTTGGTTCTTATGTTGGATAATATGATAACCTTACATGGATTTATTGACACACTATTTGTATTGAGATTCACATATGATACTTCCATGCAGTAATCTCAATGCAGTTTTGTCCAGTATTGTGGTCTCTAAGTCATACCCATAAGTTTGAGTCGTATAACCATCTAATGATTATCAGGGACGTTTGAATAACTTATTATCATGAATAATTATTATTTGATTATTATAATATTAGAAAAATGTGCATAATGAGAAATAGACGGTATCATATAACTATAAAAAAATGTGACAATTACAAATCTAGGCTAATCGAATGTCCTAGAGCACTACTACCAACAATATCCCACTTACACTGGGAACAGTCATACATGACTCTAATGCCTATCATCTAGCATGGGCATAATGCTTACCTTGTGAGAGAGGGTTCATAAGCGGACTAGCAACGTTCTCTATAGTTGCCACTTTACATATACTAAGTATGGGTTGGATCTTTGATTGGACCTTGACTCTTTAGCTCGTGCAATAACACTATTCTTGTCGCAGTAAAGACTTATAGGACCCTAAAAGATCCACACATTCTCCTTGGATGCATCTGATGTTGTCAGGTACTCAACTTGAGTTATAGAATCTATAAGTGTGTTATACTTGGAACAACTTGAGTTATAGAATCTATAAGTGTGTTTTACTTGGAACCTTTCCAACTTACAACTCATCCATTTAAAATAAAAACACAAAAACGTCTATGATCTTATATCATCTCTACTGGTTTCGAAACTCGCATCGGTTTAACTATTAACAGCAAGCTCGTCATCCACACCTTCATAAGTTAAGAACGCATCCTTAGTTCATCTTAAGTACTCTAGGATGGTATTTACTGTTGTTCAGTGACCCTCACATGGATTTTATTGGTAACGACTTGTCATGCTAAGAGCGAATGATATATCTGATCAAATACGAATCATAGCCTACAACATTGATCCAATAGCCAAAGCATATGGAATCTTGCTTATGTTGGCTCGCTCATCGGGATTCGAAGGACTCTGAGTTGTGTAATACCCGAGATTTTCGTTTTGATTACCTTGAATTAGTTGTCAGTTTGTGCCGGTTATTTTGTTCCAAAGATGATTTCTTGGAATTTCTCTCCGTTGTGTACGGTAAATGTACCGAGTTGTGATGTTCGTCGCGTGTGCCTTGTATTCGGGTTATTCGTCGGGCAGTTACATCATTGTACTGACTCCAGACCTGCTGTTGACAGAGCTGGTTACGTACGCTATCAGAAGTGCATTATGTACGTTACAGATGATGGATTACGTACGTAACAATGTATGTGTTACGTACGTTAGCCTACAGTTGAATTGAGGCAGTGAGTTCTGAGTAGAGTATTACATACGTAACATTTCCGTTACGTATGTAAGATCCATTACCTACGTTATTCTTACAGTATTACATATGTAATGTGTTGCGGCCTATTTATAGGTGGCAACAGACTTCATTTCGCGTTTTTCACCATTCTTTCTCCTTCTCTTCTTGTGGTCGACGGGATTGGTTTGAGAGGATAGGGTTTGTCATGAATTCATCAACCATCAACCTTCTTGAGTTCCTAACAAGGATTAACATCATATAATCCATCATTTTCTGTCGGGTCGAAGGTATTGTTCTTGTATTCGTGGAGTTGACTTTTTTGGGTTTTGTTCTTGATTTCGACCCTAGTCTGATTTTGATGAATCGGGTGGTGTTATATGATGTTATTAATCGTGTTCTACGGATTGTATATCCATATTCCGAGTTTGTTTAACTCGATTGATGATTTGAGTGTTCTTGGGGAGTATTGAACATTTAACGTTTGATTAAATGTTCTAATGAGTTTCACTTCGGGAGTTGGGCGTGTTTACCGTTGTTATTAACCCGGTTACTCGTAGTGATTTCGTTTTATCGTTTCCCTTGTAGAGGATATAGGTTTGGGGGCTTTCGATTGAGTTGCGGTCTTCGGAGTTGTTCGTGTGTTAATAATCGAGGCAAATGTTCTTGTCTATATGATTTATATTATGCGAATTGAGGTTGTAGAATGAATTTATGATGGTTGTTTATTTTTGTTGATTTTACATTATATGGGTCGTTTTAGATGTTATGTTAAGTTAGAGTCGGTTGTTGTAGGGATATGTCAATTGAGACGAGATGTCGGGTAGATAGTACACGTAGACGTGGGTTGTAAGAATTTAGTGCTCACTGGGTTGTGTGGATTAAGTTGTGTGTTATGAGTTGGGTTAGTTGTAATGGTTTGATCGGTTGTTATACCCGTTGATGTGTGGAGATGCGTTTAGGATTGTTAGGTTGTTGTATAGTTGTGTCGGTCATCGTTATGTGTCGGATAAGTGACCATTTCTAGCTAGTGCCTTGATTATATATATATATATATATATATATATATATGTATATATATATATATATATATATTGTGATCAACGACTGAGACAAAGCGGTTTGTAATGTAAGTGTGTGTGAGTTGTTCTTCCACCCGGGGATGGTCCGACGGGGCCTCTGGGGGGCCGATACTAATGGATACGGTCGCAGAAGTGGTTTCCCACCCAGGAAGGGTCCGACGGGGCCTCTGGGGGCCGATACTAATGGGTACGGCCGCAGGTTACCAAGTGTGATTTTCGTTATGTTGATAATGTTGATGTTTTCGATAATTGTGATATGTCCGGAATATCACAGCATTTTATTCTCGATGTTGATGTACATCATATAATAAATTTTGGTACTTGGCTAGAATGGCACTAGAAATTATGTTGTTTGTGACTTGTCCCTAGATGGTAATGTTTTGGTGCCGATTCTTGTCCTTATATGGTAATGTTTTGTTGCGGAAATGAAGGTTTTGTTACTATTCTCGTGCATTGTGGTTCGAAAAGAAAATTTTGGTTTAAGTCCCTAACAATCTTGTAAAGGTTGTCTTGTGGAAAATGACTTTAGGCCGAGACCCAATTTTCTTGAAATGGTTTCGTAACTAAGGACGTGAGGTCAAGAAATATTTCCTACTTAAAAATTTTGTTTCATGAATCGAGATTTGAGACTGTGACCCCATTGTTTTCGAACAAGTTTTATTGTAATATCCGGATTTATTATTGTGTATTTCATCTGTATTTGAATCCTGTATTATTCGGAATTGTGATCTCGATAATTGGAGTATGATATTTCTCACATTTGTATCCTTGTACATAAGTATAACAACATGCAAAATTTCTCATGCAAACTCGTAATAGCGCACGCTAAGAATGTAGCTTCACGTGCGTTATCGGGCTATAACTAGCGCACACTACGAATGAAGAATTGCGTGCGCTAGGCAGTCAATTATTGAGCTAGACGGCTAGCACACGCGCCAGCCGGAAGTGGGTCCGGATAAGATTCCCGCGGGTGGAATTGGACAGTTTTGGAGTCAATTCTTATTTAGCGTGCGCTAAGGGAAGTATGATAGCGTGTGCTAATCAGCTAATGTGCAGAAACTTTATTTAAGGGACAGCACTCCATTTCTTCTTGTTCCCTTCACTCGTCCTCATTACTTGATAGTCCAGAGAGCCTATTATTCTCCTTAAACACACTTAGACCACCTCTACTTGATCATTGGAGATTGAATGCCACTTGTGATTGATAGTTGAATTGGAGAAACACCTTGGATTGGCATACAAACAACCGGAGCTGGATTCTACCTTTTTAACTCGGTGTTTCCTTCATCTTAAGGTATGTTAATTCTTTCTCCAGCCTTAGATTCGTGTTCTGAAGAGTTAGATGAATCATGCTATCAAGATATTGAGTTTCATTAGTGAATTATTAAACAAACATCATGTTTAGAAGTGGGAATGATTATGCTTATATATCGTCATTGAAACATCGTAGTTGGAATTGTTAGTTCACCTTCAAAATGAAGTCTGAATGTGATAATGATAATGGAATCTAGTGCATCAACCTGAGATCACCAAACTTCACATGAGAATGATAATCGAGTTTGAATATAAGAGTTGTGATGATATTCATTTCCTTGAAATTCAAAGATGTTTGAATCCGTAAGATCATTCATAAGTTTATGAACATGACATGTAGACGGATAACGTACGTTAATCACTGAGGAGTTTGTAAACTTCATCACCGTTGGAATGGTCTGCTGCCCAGCAGTGAAACTGCCATGCACGTTTAGCGTACGCTAAGCTATGTGAATTAACGTACGCTATCGGGCATGTTTAGCGTACGCTAAGCTTGGAACTTAGCGTGTGTTATATCATCAGACGAGTAAATCGACTGATCAGTGAGGTACTGACCGTGCATGGTTAGCGTACGCTAGGCTACGTATAATTGTTTGCGCTAACGAGTAGCCTTATACGCTACATATAGGATACGTAGCGTGGGTTAAGCAAACCAGACAGATTTCATTTTAAGAACTTTCGACCGTAATTTAGATTGTTAGATGATCGTTCGACTTGAGATGAATTCTATATTATTTTTTTTGTTAAGGTTCGAGCTTAACAACGTGATTGATCGAAGGGGACGACTTTCGAGTATTTTGATATTCGTGGAAGTTTTATTCTTGTCATCAAACTGAGGCAAGTACTCTAATTAGAATTGTTTATATTATGATAAGTTATATTGTGATTGTATTGTGTATATGTGTTGTGATTAAATGTCCACCACGTGTTGATCCGACGGGAATCATCATGGGAATCTATAGCTGTGTGCGCTGGATCGTTGGACAGGTAGTTCCACCATGCGTTGGTCTGATGGGATCATCATGGGAATCTATAGCTGTGTACGCTGGATCGTTGGAATACCATCAGTATGTTGAGACTGTTGTGATGTGATAAGTGGTGTTGTTATTTCTCGTTGGAGAAACTTGTTATGATGATTGTTGATTACATCACTGTTGTATGATTATTGTACTTGTACTAGCATCGTTGTGCTAACCCCTTCGGGGGTGAACATTTGTTTATGTTCAGGATCCAGGAGGGCGGGGAAACAACTACTGGAGCTGCATGACGACGAGGGTGTAGAGTGATGTTCCGGCCGGGTTTATTGTCTGTTATTGGTTATTTTAATAAGTACTCGAGTACGTGATAAATTGTGATGTTTGGATTTCAGTGCTGTATTAATATTCTCCTTTTGGATGTCTGTATTTTCGTTATTGAACCAGAACTGTCGTAACGTATTTTCAGTGATTTCATAATTTGGTATCTGTCATTGTATTTTCATTTATTTAGGCTTGTAAATTCTTATGTAAAGGATTTACGGCGTTGTAATATTCCTGAATATATCGGGGGTGTTACAGAATATGGTATCGGAGCTAAGATTATGGATATCTTGGCCATTGGGTTAAAATAGGGGTCGGATACGTCTGTTGAGATAACCGGCCGTGAATAACATCACTGTACTGCCTACGTCTTCGTGCAAACGGTGGTTGTAAGTTCCTAAACTCTATCTCGTCCTTTACATGTTGTATCTCTTTATACTTGAACGTTAGAACGATATTGTTTCCTGTATATTGAGTATTTATGCTTCCAGTATGTTGAGAGGTGGACGTGGACGTGGTCGCGGTCTTGGACGCGGACGAAGGAATGCCGAAAGAGAAGCTACGCCTTCTAATCAGGCCAGCCACAGCTCAAGCGAGCCACAGAGATCTATTAATAATGAACCGGAACCTGCTGTGCCCGAAATCCTTCGTCAGGTGGTGAACCAGATGACTCAATTCGCCCAGGTCGTGGACCGAATGCAGGTGGCGGTGGGATTACAGCAGGGAGATAGACAACAAGGGATCCCAGACATGGGAAATCGAGGTGACCGATGGCTGCAAGAGGTGGCAAAGATGCAACCACCCAAATTCGACAACTTTTCTGAGACTCCCACATGGGACCATTGGTTGAAGGAATTGGAGAAGATTTTTGCCGGAATAAATTGCCCAGACGACCGGAGAGCCTCTATTGCTCAGTACTTTCTGATAGGGGAAGCATCCGAGTGGTGGGAAGCCATCCGGCCTGCAGATCATGATGCTGACTGGACAGAATTTAAATTGATGATGGAAGCTCAGTACTGCCCTCGTCCTGTGAGGGAAGCCAAAGTTCGGGAGTTTTTCTCTGCTCAGCCGTCACACGAACCTGTATCCCAAACAATTAAGACGTTTAACCAGCAGTTGGCATTCGTTCGACATCTGGTCAGAACAGATGCAGAAATGGTGATCCATTTTGATATGAGAATGAAACCAAAAATCCAGAGGTACATGTCCGGTTTTGAATGTACCACTCTCCGTCAATACCATGATAAGGCATTGGCGTATGAGATCAAGGAAGCAGCGATGGAGGAGTTTGCAGAATACAAGAAGCAGAAAGTCTCTGGTAGTTTCACAGAGCACACAAGCAGTGGGCCCCGCAAGGCCCAGTCATCCTTTCACCCTTTCAAGAAACCTCCGCACCCATCTAAGAGCAGAAAGAATTTCGGAACAATGTCAGCCACGACGGATACATCTAGGAGGTGCTTTAACTGTGGTCGCCCCGGCCACTTTTGGCGTGATTGTTTGCGCACTCCAGTTACATGTTTTGATTGCGGACAGGAAGGGCACCGTGCGACGTTTTGCAAGGATGCCACCAAGTTCAATGGAACCCGTACATCACAGCCAGTTCAGGAGGAATCTAGTATCCAACAGACGCTGCAAAGTGTTCAGATGCTTCAGAATTTTGGCCGCGGACGAGGCAGAGGACAGTGGGACCGAAAGGGTACATCGAGTGCTGGATCTGTTCCCCCACGTCTGTACGAGATGAGGAGAACAGACGATCAGGATGCTGCTGTCGCATCAGGTACTGTTCAGATCCTTTTCCAGCCAGTTAGCCTTTTATTCGATGCAGGAGCTACACATTCATATATATCCTTATCTTGTGTAAATCGTTTAAATATTTCTGGTTTTCATAATTGTGAACCTTATGTTGTTGGTTTACCGAGTGGAGAGAGAATTGTTGGAAACTTAGAAACTAGAGATTTCCTTGTATCGTTTGGAGGCAGAGAGTGGCTCTCAAACCTGATTGTGATAGAAATGCAAGGAGACGACATGATACTCGGAGACGATTGGCTTAATCGATATGGAGCTATTGTAAACTTCCGAAGGAGGAATATCTCGCTGATCGCTGACGATGGTTCCGAAATACTGTTTGAAGGATGGAAACCAGGAAGCTCAGGAAAGTTGATCAAGGCGATGAAAGCTGTCAAATTTTTGAAACAGGGCTGTATCGGATACTGGTGCTATGCAATGAAGAAAGAAGATGAAATTGTGGAACTTTCATCCATTCCTGTTGTGAATGAATTTCCGGATGTATTTCCTGACGAGTTACCTGGACTACCTCCACGACGGGATGTAGAATTCACCACTGAGCTGGAACCCGGAGCTACACCAATTTCTAAGGCGCCGTATCGTATGGCACCTACTGAGATGTATGAACTGAAAAAGCAGCTGGAGGAGTTACTGGACAAAGGCTATATCCAGCCAAGCGTTTCGCCCTGGGAGCGCCAGTTCTTTTTGTCCGGAAGAAAAATGGATCGCTTCGACTGTGTATTGACTATCGAGAGCTGAACAAAATGATGATTAAGAACAAGTATCCGTTGCCACAGATTGATGATTTGTTTGATCAGTTGCAAGGAGAAACAGTATTTTCTAAAATCGATCTGAGATCAGGATACCATCAACTGAGGATTAAGGAATCTGATGTTCCGAAATCAGCATTCAAAACTCGTTACGGACATTATGAGTTTGTAGTGATATCGTTTGGTCTCACTAATGCACTTGCTGTATTCATGCAATTGATGAACCGAGTGTTCATCGAATATTTGGATAAATTTGTGGTCGTGTTCATTGATGACATTCTGGTGTATTCTAAGAGCCCGGAAGAGAATGCACAGCATTTACGGATTGTGTTAGACCTGTTGAGAAATGAACAATTGTACGCCAAACTCTCTAAGTGTGAATTCTGGCTAAAGGAAGTAATGTTCCTCGGTCATGTGGTATCAGCTGAAGGAGTCCGAGTAGATCCTCAAAAGATCGAAGCGGTTATGGATTGAAAGCCTCCAAAGAACGTGAAAGAAGTCGGGAGTTTCTTAGGACTTGCTGGGTATTATCGTCGGTTCGTGGAAGGGTTTTCCAAAATTTTCCGCCCACTTACTCGACTACTGCAGAAAACACAAAAGTTTGAGTGGAACGAGTTGTGCCAGAATAGCTTTGATGAATTGAAGAAGAGATTGACGACAGCACCGATTTTAACACTTCCACAGGTAACTGGAGGATTCATAGTTTATAGTGATGCTTCGAACCAAGGACTCATATGTGTATTGATGCAGAATGATAAGGTGATCGCTTATGCGTCACGACAGCTGAAACCTTATGAAGTGAATTACCCAACGCATGATTTGGAGCTAGCAGCAGTAGTTTTTGCTTTGAAAATCTGGAGGCATTACCTATTCGGGACTCACTGTCAGATCTTTACGGATCACAAGAGTCTCAAATATATCTTCAGTCAAAAAGAGTTGAACATGCGGCAAAGGAGATGGCTGGAACTTATTAAGGATTATGACTTGGAGATTCTTTATCATCCAGGCAAAGCAAATGTAGTGGCCAATGCACTTAGCCGCAAGCCTGTTTCTATCCAAATGCTGGAGACTCTGACCTCCCAGCTCAGCATTCAACGAGAGATGATTCGAGAAGGAATTGAAGTGTGGTTACAAAGAGTCCAAGGACAGTTGTGCGTGATGGAATTAACTTCATCATTAACCGAAGAAATCAAATCTATGCAGGCAGATGATCCTCTGATGATCCGGTTACGTGATGAAGTGATCAAGGGAAAGGCCCCTGGATTCGTAATTCATGATGATGGAGTTTTGAGATTTCAGAACAGACTATACGTTCCCGATGTCGATGTTCTGAAATAGACGATTATGAAGGAAGCTCACAGCTCGCCCTATTCTATCCACCCGGGCACCAGTAAGATGTACAAGGACTTGAAGCAGAATTTCTGGTGGGGCAACATGAAGAAAGATGTAGCGGACTATGTTTCGAAATGCTTGACTTGTCAGCAGGTTAAGATCGAGCATCAACGACCTGCCGGGATGTTGAAGCCGCTCCCGATTCCTGAATGGAAGTGGGAGGATATATCGATGGACTTTATTACTAGTATGCCGAGAACCAAGACTGGAATGAACATGATTTGGGTGATAGTTGATCGTTTAACCAAATCAGCTCATTTTCTAGGCATTAAGGACACGTGGGGACCAGAGAGGTTGGCACGAGTATTTATTTCAGAGATAGTCCGATTGCATGGTACGCCAAAGACCATTATTTCTGACCGAGACGGTCGCTTTGTATCGCATTTTTGGAAAGCCGTTCATAAGGCCTTGGGCTTCAGTACAGCTTATCACCCGCAGACTGACGGACAATCCGAGAGGACTATTCAAACGGTGGAAGATATGCTAAGGGCTTGTGCCTTAGATTGGTCAACCGACTGGGAAATTCATCTACCGTTGATTGAATTTACCTACAACAATAGTTGGCATGCTTCCATTAAGATGGCACCGTTTGAGGCCTTGTATGGGAGAAGATGCAGATCGCCTCTATGTTGGGACGATTCATCAGACTTGATTGGGATAGAACCAGAGTTGATCGTGCAGACACGAGAGAAGATAGCCTTGATTCGTGAAAGGCTGTTGACCGCACAGAGTCGACATAAATCTTATGCAGACGTACGCCGTCGCCCATTGGAGTTCAGTAATGGAGACCACGTACTTTTAAAAGTTTCTCCTACTCGGGGAATCTTTCGTTTTGGGAGAAAGGGTAAGCTGAGTCCAAGATATATCGGACCATTTGAGATCCTCGAGAGAGTTGGAGAGTTGGCATACAGATTGGCATTACCGCCGTCATTGAGCCATGTTCATAATGTGTTCCACGTATCCCAGTTATGGAGATATATAACAGATCCTAGTCATGTCATTGATTTCGGCGAGATTGAAGTCGCTCGGGATGGAACATTTGAAGAAAGACCAGTCAAGATACTCGAGAGTCGAGTTAAGCAGTTGAGGAACAAACCAATCATTTTGGTCAAAGTTCAGTGGTCATGCCACGAAGTGGAAGAAGCCACTTGGGAAACGGAAGATAGCATGAAGTCCAGATATCCAGAGTTATTTTCGTCTTGAGTTTCGGGACGAAACTCCTTTTTAGTAGGAGAGTATGTAATATCCGGATTTATTATTGTGTATTTCATCTGTATTTGAACCCTGTATTATTCGGAATTGTGATCTCGATAATTGGAGTATGATATTTCTCACATTTGTATCCTTGTACATAAGTATAAAAACATGGAAAATTTCTCATGCAAACTCGTTATAGCGCACGCTAAGAATGTAGCTTAACGTGCGTTATCGGGCTACAACTAGCGCACGCTATGAATGAAGAATTGCGTGCGCTAGGCAGTCAATTATTGAGCTAGACGGCTAGCACATGCGCCAGCCGGACGTGGGTCCGGATAAGATTCCCGCGGGCGGAACTGGACAGTTTTGGAGTCAACTCTTATTTAGCGTGCGCTAAGGGAAGTATGATAGCGTGCGCTAATCAGCTAATGTGCAAAAACTTTATTTAAGGGACAACACTCCATTTCTTCTTGTTTCCTTCACTCGTCCTCATTACTTGATAGTCCAGAGAGCCTATTATTCTCCTTAAACACACTTAGACCACCTCTACTTGATCATTGGAGATTGAATGCCACTTGTGATTGATTGTTGAATTGGAGAAACACCTTGGATTGGCATACAAACAACCGGAGCTGGATTCTACCTTTTTAACTCGGTGTTTCCTTCATCTTAAGGTATGTTAATTCTTTCTCCAGCCTTAGATTCGTGTTATGAAGAGTTAGATGAATCATGTTATCAAGATATTGAGTTTCATTAGTGAATTATTCAACAAACATCATGTTTAGAAGTGGAAATGATTATGCTTATATATCGTCGTTGAAACATCGTAGTTGAAATTGTTAGTTCACCTTCAAAATGAAGTCTGAATGTGATAATGATAATGGAATCTAGTGCATCAACCTGAGATCACCAAACTTCACATGAGAATGATAATCGAGTTTGAATATAAGAGTTGTGATGATATTCATTTCCTTGAAATTCAAAGATGTTTGAATCCGTAAGATCATTCATAAGTTTATGAACATGACATGTAGACGGATAACGTACGTTAATCACTAAAGAGTTTGTAAATTTCATCACCGTTAGAACGGTCTGCTTCCCAGCAGTGAAACTGCCATGCACGCTTAGCGTACGCTAAGCTATATGAATTAACGTACGCTATCGGGCATGTTTAGCGTACGCTAAGCTTGGAACTTAGTTTGCGTTATATCATCAGACGAGTAAATCGACTGATCAGTGAGGTACTGACCGTGCATGGTTAGCGTACGGTAGGATGCGTATAATTGCATGAGCTAACGAGTAGCCTTAACGTACGTTACATAGGATACATAGCGTGCATTAAGCAAACCAGACAGATTTCATTTTAAGAACTTCCGACCGTAATTTGGATTGTTAGATGATCGTTCGACTTGAGATGAATTCTATATTATTTCTTTTGTTAAGGTTCGAGCTTAGCAACGTGATTGATCGAAGGGGACGACCTTCGAGTATTTTGATATTCGTGGAAGTTTTATTCTTGTCATCGAAACGAGGCAAGTACTCTAATTAGAATTGTTTATATTATGATAAGTTATACTGTGATTGTATTGTGTATATGTGTTGTGATTAAATATCCACCATGCATTGATCCGACGGGAATCATCATGGGAATCTATAGTTGTGTGCGCTGGATCGTTGGACAGGTAGTTCCACCATGCGTTGGTCCGACGGGATCATCATGGGAATCTATAGCTGTGTGCGCTGGATCGTTGGAATACCATCAGTATGTTGAGACTGTTGTGATGTGATAAGTGTTGTTGTTATTTATCATTGGAGAAACTTGTTATGATGATTGTTGATTACATCACTGTTGTATGATTATTGTACTTGTACTAGCATCGTTGTGCTAACCCTTCGAGGGTGAATATTTGTTTATGTTCAGGATCTAGGAGGGCGGGGAAACAACCACTGGAGCTGCATGACGACGAGGGTGCAGAGTGATGTTCCGGTCGGGTTTATTGTCTATTGTTGGTTATTTTAATAAGTACTCGAGTATGTCATAAATTGTGATGTTTGGATTTCAGTGGTGTATTAATATTCTCCTTTTGGATTTCTGTATTTTTGGTATTGAACCAGAACTGTCGTAACGTATTTTCAGTGATTTCATAATTTGGTATCTGTCATTGTTTTTTCATTTATTTAGCCTTGTAAATTCTTATGTAAAGGATTTACGGCGCTGTAATATTCCTGAATATATCGGGGGTGTTACATTTATAATCTTTGATTTGAAGACCAAAAAGACTATTGTTGCCTTCAAAACCTCCCGAGTTGATAAATTACTTTCAAGGACTTGAGCTTGTACTTTAAACTTGAAAACCTCTCGGGAACTTCTTTAATGGTTGTTGTCGTTTTATAATGACTGATATTTGCGTAGTATATTTTGTATGACTTGAATACCTGTACTATCCGTTCCAATGCTAACCTCTTAAATAGGTGAAATGCGTATCATGCATTTCAGGTATGCTTAGTTCGTTGGAGCAACCACGGGTACGGCATGGAAGAAGACGAGTTGCGATACTAATCAAGAGTTAGAGTCAGTATTGATGTTATTGTATTGTTGTGGTATCTTCAACCTTCCGCTATATTGTATTTTGACCCCTATATAGGTAAGTTCAGAAATGAGTTTTTATGTGGATTGATTTCTTGTCGTGTGACCTTATCGGCTGGTGTATTTTAGTATTTGACCTTATCGGTCAGTGTCAGTATGTAGTTTGACCCTCGTCGGTCAACGTTTATCATCTCATGGTAATTAGCCTGGTAGATCCCTCTGAAAAGGGGTCTACGGTGTGTAATATTCCCGGTGGATATCTGGGGGTGTTACATTATGGTATCAGAGCTTAGGTTGTGGAAACCTAGGCTGTCGGGTCGAGTCGATCGTGTCTTGTCGCGTCGTCTGAGTTGTCGGTTAACAAGTCGACTTGTGCGTTGTCATGTCATGTCGTTTGGGTTGTCCGTTGAGATTAGTATCGTGGGTGACCGTCTTCTTCATGTGACCTGCAGATGTAAGTCTCCTCTTTTATATATATTATATTTTATATCTTGTGTTATATAATTTTGTTTGCAAGTAGGAGGTAAGATATGAACCATATTTGACACTTGTTGTATATATTACGTGTGTAGCAATTAGGATATACTGGTAGATTAAGTTTTGACTTCTACAACGTATTGCGGAAGTCTCTGGACATTAATGTGTTCCAGGAGGCGTATTGACGACAGAGATTGTCGGAAACACAAACAGATGGTTCCGAAGTATGTTTGAATCTAAGATTATATTCATGAGTGGTATCGATTAGTATGATGATTTGAATGCTAGATGGGCACGTGTTTGGGAACCGAATATGTTTGACTAATTGTTGCTAATTGCTACAAACGTGTTCACATTGACAACTGTGTTGGCTGCGCGTGTATTTGAGAATTTTTAAATTTCATACACTGTATGTTGTGAAAAATCAGATCTTCTAAAACATTCTACTAGTGCCGTTAAACGGCGGTTACTGTGAATTTTGAAAATTTTCTGAAACTTTGGACAAACCGGCGTATATTTTCAAAGAAGAGAGTTGATTGATTGTTTCTTTCTACCTCAATGTACGCTCATCGTTAGCTATATTCGCTACACGTATATTTTAAATGACTTACAAGTATTTCGCAATTTGAGTTAAACTAGAAAATTGTCGTGACCATGTTACCGGTATACATAAGTAGTGACTTAGCGTATACATTGTGTTTAATTATAAACATTTTGAGTATTGACAAAGTGATCATGCACTTTCATAGAAACCATGCGACGAAATACGAAGGATACGTTTTGAAGTACTTTCGATATTTTATAAGATGCCACTGTCGTCAATCTTTTGTCATATTTGAAAGAACTTTAGAAACTGTTTAGCCTAGCCTATTGATGTTAATTTCAAATAACTCGAGTATACGATTTTAAAATCTTTCACACTACAAAAATTTTTGTATTGTAAAACAAAAATTTGATTTTTATTTTATAATAATCAAATAATAATTATTCACGATAATAAGTAGTCAAACGTCCCTGATAATCATTGGATGGTTATGCGTATTGTACGAGTCAACCTTATGGGTATTGCTTAGAACATAATACTTGAGAGACCTGCATTGAGATTACTGCAGGGAAGTGTCATATGTGAATCTCATACAACAGTATGTCAATAAAGCCTTATAAGGGTATCGTAGTATCCAACATGATAAGAAATATGCATTCACATTAGATAATGTTATCTGAAACATGGTGATCATAGAGATTAGCGATTGGAATTAGCGAGAATCATGTAGAGGGTGATAAATAATCAAGATGTGGATTTATCTCTCGCTTTTGGGAGAGAACTATCTGTTGGGATCCTCGATAAGTAGGAGAGAAAGAAGTATATGACTATTCTCAAATGAAGTGTCATTTGATTCAATCAATCTACTTGAGATCGAGAAAGCATTTGAGTATAAATAAATGTGACTGCTTTCATGACTTAGTTCAAATATGATATCGTATGATAAAGAAATTTGACATGTTAAACGATTTGATAGACTCTAAATTTATATTATTTGAGTAGTCGTAATGTCTTGCTAGAGACAGTTTATGATTTATTATTTAACATATTATTAAATAATTACATAATATAATCCTTTTAGGTCACACCTACGGCAATTAAAGACAAGCAGGAACAAATCAACCTGGAATAATAAATATAATATTATATATCATTTTTGTTAGAATATTAAATAATAAATAATATATATAATACAGGATAGTATATATTGTATTATTTAATAAGTTGAAGGGTGACTACGCAAATAATATATTCTTGACTCTAGGGATTACTTATTATAAATAGAGAATCTATGACAAGTAGTTGTCATAAGACGAGAATATCAACTCTGACTTGTATGAGAAAAATAGTTCCCTTTCCTACAACAATTTCGACCGCCCCCTTCTACAGTAGAAGTCCCAGATCGAGTATCACATGTTCTTCCCTTAGTTGAACTTGATCAACCGTACAATCCTTCTAGCAAGGAATTGTTGGTTGCAACATTTATCAATATTATTCGTAAGGATCTAACAACCAGACTTGTGCAAATTTGTTCGTGTAAGGATCACCAAGTGAGGAAGGTGATATTCATCAGCTTTTAGTCAAGATCTAGATCAATTCATTGAATTAAGGTAATTCGATTAACTAAAATTACTTGAAAAACCAGATTACTGCATGCGATCCTTAATTGAATTTTTCTTTATTTATTCCGCTGTATTTTATTCTTATTTGATGTATTCTATACATGAAAAATCAATATAGTATATATAGGAGAGAGAATGCGAGAGAACCTTTCACTAAACCTACGCATTGGTTGTTGTAGGATCTGGGAAGAAGCACAACTTTGCTCTTTGTACATTCAAGAATACAGTGAATGATAAAGGGTTGTCCCAAGATAAAATGGCCTTCTCATGCAAAAGTTCCAAAATTTCATGAAGAACCCAAATAATGTGGTTGACGAAGCCCTCACCCAATTCTGACTCTAACCTATATTATAACCGCAGGAAGCCGGTACACTATGTGAATAGATATGCCCCTTCCCAAAGGTTCTTCACGTATAGAGAAAAGAAAGAGCCATAACTGGATAGATGGAACACACATTATAGATAAGCTAATATGATTAGTATACCCAAACACAAATAGTCATAACTAAATTGCAAGATTGTGATAGGTATGATTTTGTGGTCCAATAGGAAAATTGCTTGCAAGATTAAGTTGGTCATTGGAATAGTTCGACCGAATCATCTATCAATTAAGTCAACCTCTAAATACAACTTGATGGTCATTAATAGTCTCAACTGAATACCAAGATAAATTTTTTCTAATATAAGTGAACATGTGAATGTCCTATGTAGTTAGTGGCGGATTAGATCAGAAATCTGGCAACAATCACAAAACTAGTTGTATTTGATACACGAGAGCTCAATGTCACGATTTTGCACAACAGACATTACCATGACCGTACTTGATGGGTACATCTGATTCAAGAGTTTATACATATATGATATACATAACGAAAAATGTATGGTTGATTCAGTTTCACTTGAGTTAAGAGTGTGAGACATAGGACTGGTTCGGTTGGATCTGGCTGCAAAACTATTGGACTTCTGGCCTAAGACCTTAGTCAAGCCCAACATTCAATTTTGTCAATTTACGAGAACCAAGATCCAACACCCGCACCCGAGCACGAACCAAGCGAGTTGGGCATGCGCATCGATGGGCTTCGCAGCATCAGCCCGCTAGAGTAGACTTCTCAATTATTTGAACTACTCGTACACATTCATATTAATAAATTAGTTAAAAATAATTATGTTTTCATGCCTTTCGGATTCCTATTTAGCTCCTTTCCCATTAAATTCAATTTAAATGACCAGCTTCAATTATTTATTTCTTGTTCGGAAAAATAACATAAAAAAATAAATTCCATGTTTCAAAGAGTTATGAAATTACATGTCCTCTTCTTTTCGGTTGAGCCAAAATAAAATAAAAGGCATCGGGCTTTCGACCTCTACACAAGTATTATGTAATGTAAATATTCTAAAATCATACTCCCACAGATCGAGGCTGTCCTTGTTGCAGCTTATTACTAGCTGGAGTAGTACTGGGTAAATATAACTCGAGGATATAGGTTCCAATTTATTCACTTTCTCAAGATGATAAACATAATAAGATGTCTAGCAATACACAATGTTCAAATTACTCGGGCACAATAAAAATAATTTCAGATTCAAAATATAACGAAAGAGCTGTCAAACCAGCGAAGGTGACCACCGAGAAAAGACTTACTGGCGGACATGAAATCATAGGATTAGTTCTTCTGATGGACAGCAATTCGGTGTATATCCATATCCTTCAACATTATCGAACGCCCACAAGAATCGCATGGGGCAGTTCTAGACCCACATAAACTCTCATGTTCTGATAAACCTCTAATGCGGTCTCGTGCATCTGCAGCACAAGTCCCGGCTTGAACCATATCTCCACAAAACCTGCATGTAGTAAGACGCAATGGGCAATCTAAGGCCTGGTGTTGCACCTGCCCCAGAGTAATCAATCGTCATACGGTTATATATTAGTATTCGAAAGGAGTTTTAAATTAAAGTCACTCATGAATTATCACAGTACCATAATTTAGGAAACTAAAGGAAAAAAATTAATAATGAACTCTAAACAAGTACACGACAGCAGTGTCCTAACAAATCACTAGGGTGGTCTAGGGAATTAAGGTACCACCTAGCAATTAATCGGAAGGATTAATTGGAGCTTTAAACGGATGTATTTTAATATTGTTTTATATTTTAGTATAATAATTTAAATATATACTTTATCTATTAATTAATAAATATTATTAATGTATAAATAATACTAATTTATATTGAATTAAAATTTCTTTTACCTTGTACTATAAATATGTTGATAAATTTTAACATTTTTACTACAAAATTGGATCTGGGCATAATCTTGACAAAATCGGCTAAGTCAGATTGGTAAAGGACCTTATAGAGATTAATAGGAGGATTAGTTGTCCTGGGATTCTTAGAACACTGCTTGACAGCTTCAACAGTAAACCCTGATGTTCCGCACGATATCATATTCCATCAATCAGATTAACTGCGATCACTGGAAATTTACAAATATAGCATTCTCTGCTAAGTACATAACGGATTCTCTGCTAAGTATATTACACAAGAATGAACCCTGTCCTTCCGTGTTATTCTTGAAAACAAACTAAACATGAATTTCGCTTGAAGGATTAATTAACAAATAAAGATATCAAGAAAATTGAACACATGATCATCACATTACCAGTAAGGCGGTTGTTTGAGCCTAGCGAGAGCCCAAGTACCTGAAACTAGAGCTCGGCTCGAGCTTCTATCGAGCCGGGAAGAGCTCGGCCTAATAGCATTACTGAGTAAGAAAGCTCGCTCGACTCAACTAGCCAAGCCTGACGAACCCTGATGAAATTATAAGAAACATCTCAGTTATCGAGCCTAACAAGTCGAGCACGAGCCGGCTTGTTAGTAGATCGAGCCCCTAAATATGCTCGGGATCAACTCATTTAGCTATACGAGTCGAGCATTAATGAGATGAATCAAGCCGAGCTCTCGAGCACCTCGTACGCACAACAGCTCTATTACCAGAAACAGACAAGTAAAATATCGAAATGATGAAAGATAATAAAACAAATAAAAGGTTTATTATTACCATCCGCTCCTTCTCAAGAACTACGCCGCAAGGGCAATGAAGTGGTTCATGGAAGACCTTCATATGCTTCTCAATCTCCTCATGATGGAAAGCTTTACCGCATTTCTGACAATGCACATGCCTTTCACGCTCCTCTATTCTGAGAACAACCCCGCAACCAGCATGTTTGCAAACGACATTATGTCTACTGCAATAAGCTTCATGAAGGGCAACAGTCCTAGAAGGCACATAACGTTTACAGTTCCTGCACTCTACAGTATCTACGTCAGGAACTGACGATGAAGAAAATGTTGCAAGCTGGCCTTGCTTGTGTGTGGAAACATCTCCAACAGTTACAGATACCAGATACCTCGATGTCCCTTTGAAGCCGTATACAGAAATACTATAATTACCAGGTCCAAAGTTTTGATCCTCTACTCCAAGCACCAATGTCTTCGAACCCATGTCGTGGGAAGACCACACGTGCTGGTGTAGGGTAGGGAACAGAAGTGGATGCCTGGAAACATAAAGGTCAATATCTCCATCTTGCGTCTCCGACTCCAAACTAACCACGACCTTTATCCACTCCTCGGAGGAAATTCTATTAAAAGTATTGTCGTCTATGGAAAATTTATAGTACACGTAGTTTCCTTCATCAACAAGTCCGGATTCGGGTTTTCCTAAGACGAGTGGTCTCAAAACATACATGTTGGGTCTTTCTGCAAACTCTCCCGGACCAATAATATCAACCTCAATATCCGTTTCTAAAACGGATACGCTTGAAGAAGGTCTCAACTCAAGAACACACAGATGATATGTTAGAACACCATGACTGACGGTAAGAATATCGCCTTGGGAAAGGGTCGCATGCTGGCGGAGACTTGTTTCCAGGACTGCCTTGTGATTGGGAATGTCGGAAAAGCCAACTTCAACGGATTGAAGTTTTGCATAAGTTCCTTTAGGAAGCCAAACACAATGCACTTCCACAGTAGCAGAATTTGGAGCCTCGGAAGGAAATAAGTTACTCCAACAGTGTGTTGGAAGTGCTACAGAATTTTCGTCTGCGGTGAATTCCAGGACACCAGCATGTGTTGTCATCCGGCATTCTTTTTCAACACTCGCTGGACCCAAAGGGGCATCCTGACTAACCAAGGACAAAGAAAAATGCAATGGTCCCTTGTCAAAAGCTCCCTGTTCGGACAGCTCGGTAAAGCATGATGGTGGCAATTTGATCTTATCTCCACTACCATGATAGCGCACGGCTTCTAATATACGGGAGAAATTGACACCCCGAGCAGCAAGCAGATTTTCTTCCATTAGCTGATCTGCCTGAGAAAGAAACATAACTTTGTAACTAAAATTGATATTTAAACGACGATCACTTCCCATTCATCCGGAAAAACAATCAGTTCTCTCTGTAAACTTCAGAAAAATGTCGCCAACACAACACCAAAATGTAAAAGGGCATTATTGTGGAAAATATGTAAGTTAGGCTAATGGAATAATGCTTCTGAGACTCGTAAGGGAGTATCAAGATATATTTTGGGACAAATAATCTACTTAAATATGTTTCGGTTTAAATCACTCAATGTACCACAAAAAGGACACAGCTGAAGGCAACAGATAAAATCATGTTTTAAACCATGTAGTTATTGGACCAAAGAGCGCATTAGCTAAATATTGACAAGTATGTTGCTTAAATTCCTGCAACCATATTTAACTGTTACTGCGCCAATATGGGTATTCAATTATTTGAAAAGAAAGTGCTTTCTACCTTGGTTTGGAAAAAAGAAAGGAAAAAGATAGTTTAGGCATTTTGACCCAACTATGATAGACATATCCCACTTGAGTTTATTAGCCATTTCTTTAGAGACAGAGAAGTGGACGGTACATTTCTCAGACACGGTACATTTCTCAGACACGAGAAGCCGGCAACTTGTTTCCTGCCCCGGCGCAAGTCCTGGATCCGAGAAATGAACCGAGCCCGATAAATGGAAAGTATGGCAAAAGGGACAATCCAACTAAAAATAGCTAAAAATCTATTTTCCCAAATTAATGGCCAAAATCTACCGGACTCCACCATTTAACAACACTGGCTAACACTTGAATTTTTTCTTCCCTGCATCATAAAAACAGACCGAAACAGCTTCCTAATTAGAAAGATTCAAGTATTATCATAAATTGGCTAAAGTATTATAATCATATAACTTATATATGACCCCCACCACCCCCCTCAGAAAAAATACAAAGACAAACACATAAGAACCTTTAAAAAACATCCCAAAAGGTCACCTTTTCTACAAAAAACCCAGAAATATTTAACCTAGAACACAAAAAAATGTACTCAATTCATGTAGAAAAATGAAGTAAAAATGTTCAATAGAGAAACGACTAAACCTTCGCTTTTGCTTCGGCAGCGTCGAGGCGGCGCAGTCGTTGAGCCTCTTCTAAAGCTTGGCGCTGGCTAACGGCTTCTTGCTTGGCTTTCTTCTCTCTCTCCAACTTCAATCTCGCTATTTCTTTCCTCTCCCTCTGCTCCTTTTCCAGTTTCTCTCTTGCCTTTCTCAACTCGAAATCCATCGCTGATTTTAAAAAAACGAAAAAAGAAATGTCTCCTTCTATTTCACACAAAATTTGATCGATTTCAATTGTGATCCTGAATGTTGTTGAAATGATACCTATAAATCGAATTCCAGTTTCCTTGGGGGAAAAGGTTTGATGTATCCCTTCTTTTTCCCATAAGGGGAGTGAGTGGTCACCTAATACCTAGGTGCCACATCACCTTTATTCAATTAAAATCCTTCAACTCAAAACTACCCAATTCTACCCTAACACTACCCTAAGTGGAGGGAGTGGTCACCTATACTACCCGATTATTTTTTGTTCATACATAAAATCACATACAATATTAAAATAAAAACATACCATTTCATTAAAAATAAAAACATTACATAATACTTAAAAAAAACATTACATAAAAACATACTCGATTTTTTTTTGTTCATACATAAAATCACATACAATATTAAAATAAAAACATACCATTTCATTAAAAATAAAAACATTACATAATACTTAAAAAAAACATTACATAAAAACATACCCGATTTTTTTTTGTTCATACATAAAATCACATACAATATTAAAATAAAAGCATACCATTTCATTAAAAATAAAAATATTACATAATACTTAAAAAAAACATTACATAAAAACATACCCGATTTTTTTTTTCATACATAAAATCACATACAATATTAAAATAAAAATATACCATTTCATTAAAAATAAAAACATTACATAATACTAAAAACAAACATTACATAAAAATATACCATAAAATCACCTCCATTTTTTTCTACTCGATCGATTTCCCAAACCGAAATTTCTACCCGATCGCCTTACCCGACTTACCGACGGCGGTGTTACCGATCGGGTAAGGGTATCCGATCCCCTTACCCGATCCCACTCCCTCCCCCCTAAGAGATGTATCATAGCAAGAGAATCTTGACTTTCAATTTTTACATACCAATTGAGACTTCGGTTGAGTGCTCCTCGAGAAAGGTCTGGGCCTTTCGTAGAAGAAAGGGTCTCTTTGGCTAATTTATTAGCTCGTTGAATCCTGATAGTTGTTTCTGTCTCGTGAATAATGAGAATATACTAATGTAGAATTGTTGAATAAATTTATGCGACATAATATTTTTACAATAATATTTATTTTTATATATTAATATTTTATATTTGTAAAGTATATGCTAGATCCTCAAATTTTGTATAATATCTAACTTCAACATAACACATTAATAATTAATGCGTATTTGTTGAAGGGAAAATAATTGAGACAGAAAGTAGGGCGAAACAGTGTATTATTCCATTGATGACATCCCTTTAAATAGGGAGAAATACGTACAAGCAGACCTAACCATACCCTAACTAGAAAAGCTCGTAAACTAACAGACTTAGGCACACATTGGGTATTATTACTTTAACACTCCCCCTTGTGCCTAGTCTACAAGCGCATGTCATGTTGCCTCGTTAAAACCTCGTCAAGCAAAAACTCAGTGGGAAAAATGTCTTGATCGTAGGGAAAAGAGTACAGCATCTAGACACATCAAGTTTAGACTTCGTCCTTTGAATCTATCCTCTCATATGATCGTTACATTTGATCATAGCGCTACTTAGGTGATCATTCCATTGATCCTTAAAATCGAACATCTTGTTACATCATTAAAAACCTTTCCAAGTGATAAAAATCCTGTGGAAAAAATGATCCTTGGAAGGAAAAGAGTATAACGTACGGTGTGGATGTAAGACTCCCCCTCAAGTCTACATCTCCCCCTGATTTGCACATCAATCAAGTAGTTGTTGCCTCATTAAAAACTTCGCCAAGTAACAAAACCCAATGGGAGAAAATGAACCTTGGTCAAAAATAAGAGCACAACACATGTGATTAAGTTTCTTTATAAATCATCATTTTCTTGTGATCTTTACATCAATCTCGGAAGTTGGAAAAATCTACAGCTCCCCCTAATGCTTACATTCATATATCGTTGCCTCGTTTAAAACCTTGTCGAGTAACAAAACCCAGTGGGAAAAATAAACCTTGGTCTAAGGAAAAGAGTGCAACATATATAAGTATGTTCCATTATATCTCACATATTTCCCGTTATGATCATTCCATCAATCAAGAGGATTTACAAGTTACATCATGTTCATAAATGTAAGTATGCTCATCAGTGGCAGTACTTAACCGCTAGTTCCTCCCAAGTGTAGAATGATAGTTCTTAATCATGTACACTCACGGACTGATTCATGCAAAGCAATAATCATGTCGTGAAGGAGGTAGCCAAAAGGGGTTTGCTTAGTCAATTTCCAAAACATAAGCAATTCATACCAACACATACTTTGTGGTAGTTGCTTCGGCACCAGCATTTACTTTAGCATTTGCCTTTTCGTAAGCAGCTTCATTTGCCTGCTTGTAGGGAAAGAATAGTCTCAAGTCAATGGTTTCTTTTAAGTATCAGAAGATATTCTTGATACCATTCCATTGATATTGCGTCGATGCTGAACTAAATCTAGTCAGCGAATTAACTGAGGAGTGATATCAGGTCGTGTACATTGAGCCAAGTATAATAATGCGCTATTGCACTCAAGTAGGGAATTTCAGCTCCTAAAGCTCTTCGTCACTTTCCTTTAGACGAAATGGATCTTTCCTTTGCATCCAAATATCCGACCTATCATGGGGTGCTAGTCGGGTTTACCTTGTCCATGTTAAACTGCCTGAGAATCTTCTGGACATAGGTAGACCGGTGGAATGAATTCCACAAACTCGATGTCTATGTCAATGCCTCGACAGAACCGAGTTTTCCCAAGATCTTTCATCTCAAACTCAGATTTACAGTATCCGGTGGTTTCTCTTATTTTATCAAGAGTGCCGATTATATTCATATTGATATGAACTTTACGGTTATTCACTTAGACGGTTATACCACATCCTTCCGGATTGTTTCAAACCGTAAAGTGAGCATTTCAAACAAACTGAATATGCATTCCGTGGTCTGGAGTTACTTGATTTGGGTAGTGAAATGCCATCGGGCACTTCCATATATATCTCTGTATTTATATCCCCATAGAGATATGCAATAACCACATCCATTTAGCTGCATTTCCAGTCCCTCGAAAATTACTACGCTAATCAAATAGCGGATATGTATATGTGGGAGTACATTTCGTCGTAATCCATTTCAGGGCATTGTGAGAAGCATTAATTCGTGAACCTTGTACATTAGGACTCTATTATTCTCACTAAGATTTAAGACAAAGACTCGTTTATGTCTTACATGCTTTACACTTGGTTAGGTTAGCACTACCTACACCAAATACCTGACTCTTTGTCAGAGAATCTAATTCTACCTCTAATGTTTCTCTAGGCCAATCATCTCTATGTTGATTTCGTCCAACTGAGCGAGGTTCGACATCATCGTACTTTATGATTCATGACATGTCATCAAAGTGGGTGGTTGATCAGGCCGCACCCTCATAATTTAATCGAGATTCTTGATTTTCTGAATCATATCTTCAGGGCGTCCCCCTCGTCATGACTCATGGACATAATAAAATCAAGCATGATCTCATGAAACAAGTTCATTGATGGTTAACATGTGAGTTTGTGCCATACTCTACCTCTTTCTTGGGTGAGTATTTAGTCGAACCACGTGGCTTCCACCCCTTCTTTCGCAGGGAGCCACGGCCTCAACCACACCTCCACCAAGTGGGTTTGCATCACCCGGTTCATTGGTGATGTGCCCCTTGCAGGGGACTTCTAACCTTACAGGCACATTTGCAGCTGTAATGTGAGATCTTGTCACTTGAACGATATCAGTAAATGCATCAGGCATCGAATCTGCTACATCCTGAAGATCGAGTATGCTTTGTGCTTCACGGTAACATTGTGAAGTTCGGGGATCATAATGAGACAATGTGGGGAGACACCATGACAATTCTTGTCATTCCCCGAGAAATTACGTTTTCTATCATCCCCCTAACGATGGAAAGGTTGTCTCATTAAAGTGACAATCCGCAGATCGTGCAGTAAAGAGATCACTGTGAAGGTTCTAAATAGCGGATAAACGTCTGGAGATTCTTATCCAACGTGAATACTTAATCGTTTCTAAACATCAATGCATTATGGGGCGCAGAAGGCACATATAATGCGTAACCAAATATGCGCAATTGGCAATCAAGTCCGTCTGGGTCCAGAATACAAAAATCAGGCTATCCAGTTACCAACTGGTACGCATAAACTAATTGGTTAGCAGAGGGTCTATGAATGAACGATTTAAGTAAAGTTACGTACAATATTGCATAATTCCAGGTAAAATATGCATATTGGTGCGCATAACCAATGACATAATCACCATACATATTCTTTCGACAGTGGTTTATATGAGACCGTTTGCATATGCACATGGGACGAGATACTATTCATTGATCTCTATCATGCAATAAATATCAAATACTTTTTTATGTGAACTCTCCAATATCATCAAGTCCTTTAGATGTGATAAGGTAAGTGAGCCCTTATAAGTTATCTTGGAAGTTCTGCAGCAGTTTGAGTGGATAGGAGAGCGACATGTGACCAACATGTCGGGGAATCCATCAAAACCATAAATACATAAATGGTCAGCATATTAGGTGGATGGATCCACAAATATCTCCTTATATTCATCGTAAGAATAGAATGCTTGCTTTTGTTTCTTTAGAGTTGGAAGGTCTCGCTCCCACATTGATTAAAGAGTAGGCTTTGCAAAGATAAGTGGTGCGCATTTGATATGCATCCGGTTCTTTGGATGATATAATACGATTAACATCAACATTGTTCTTTATGTTGAGTTGTTGCCATATTTTCGCTAGGGTTGTAAACAAATCGAATCGAAGCGAATATCGTTGTAATCGAATCGAATCAATAAATTTATTTACGAATTCGAATACGAATACGAATCGTGTTCGAATATTAATTTTGATTTGAATTTGAATATTTGAACAATTTCACGAATTCGAATCGAATACTCGAATCTATAGATAAAGGATATGAATGACTCATCGAGATTAAAGTTATTGCAATATATATTTATGATAAACAATGTCACCTTAATGTGAAGTCGACTTCAATATGAGCCAAAACTCAACACATTTGACATGTATTTAAAGATTTAAGAGTATAATTCCTAATTGTATTAAGAAAATATACTATATACAAAATATATTTTTAGTTATATTATATATTTAGATATTTAACCGAATCTTTACGAATATCGAATCGAATATCGCAAATACTTATAAGTATTTGATTATTAATCGAATCAGAAAAACTATTTGTATTTGAATTCGAATCATAAAATTTCGAATTCGAATCACTAAATTTAGAATCGAATCACGAATCGGATCAAAATTATTTGATTTGTTTACGACCCTAATTTTCGCTCGAAAAGTAATATGTTCGTACAAGTTCTTTAGTATATGGATCATTATACTTTTGACCAGGATGAACTAGTCTATTGTGCCAAAGCCTATATGAGTCTATGTCCAAAAGTACATTATTGGTGACAACATAGGATTTTAAAAACCTAATACTAGTGAGGTATATCCACTAGATCGACTCATCAGTTATTCTAAAATACATTTACATCCACATTCATTAGAATTAATAAAAGAAATTCTATTCCATTCTCACAGTGGGTTTCAATATGGAAACCATTGCTACGTATATTATTGGAGCCAAGTAAGGTTCGAAAGGCTCTAGGTGCATACAGAGTATCGGTAACTTGTAATTGAGTGTCATTTAGGCATCAAAAATTGAGCATTACCTCGCCCTTTGATGAGTTGGGAGGACCAAATCATCGTAGTTACCGAGGTTTGGCAGGCGACTTATTCTATGAATAGAAGCCTAATTCTAAGAACATTCAAGCTCTCCTCGATTCATTCCTTAGAAAAGAGTGAAATTTCGAACCATAAGCATTCAAGCAATATTCAGTACTTCAGAATAAAGCTAAGAATCTAACGTAAGCAATATTAATATCTTGTTCGTGAAACAACGTTGCATCACGTCATTATTGAAAAGAAAAACACCAACACAATCATCTTGAGACAAGTATACCAAATGTAAACGAGAAAGTAAACATAATACGAAGATTCAGTCTATAGACTGTGGCTCGTATAACTCAATTCGACGATTGGTGACTATAAAATTGACATAGAGTGACTTGTCTAGATCATATTCTTCCATATAGTGAGTTCTCCTTTCTTTGGATTCTCTATATTTCTTTTAGTGAGATGCGACTTGCTTGCTTGCATGGCAGTTCTTGTACCATGTGCAGCATCTCCACAATGATAGCACGATTCATTGCCAACTCGAGCCTTAGAGGCGATAGGACGGGTCGGTGCTTTTTGGTTCCCTTGGCTAGTAGTGTAACACCCCGAGATATTCAGAGTATATTACAGCGCCGTGGACCCCCCACATGGGACCCACCAGGCTACAAACGAGAAAACTCCACTCGACTAACCATCCCGGTTAGCGAGGACACACATTTAATTATAAGACATAAAAAGTTACGCCCGGAGCAACCGGCGAAATGGTCATCAACCAACAATGTAACAATTTAAAAGTAGTACAACACGGAGTTGAATTTGAAAAGCCTAAGTACTCGCGAGTACAGTCTATCAGTTTATAAATATAGAAAACAACCAAATCGAAATGGACGAAAGAAATAGAAGGACCCAAATGCACATGTCAACGACTCGGCCAACATCCTCGATCGTCTGTGCCCGCCGTCCGGATAATCATAACCTCGAAATCCATAACAAGAATTTCCCCAAAACGGGTCCCAGAGGGGTTAGCAATTACGCTAGTACAAGTAATCAAGGCAAACCAATCGCTTACACATTCCATAGTACATGCACCAATATCATTTCGAAAACCAAAACAAGACATGTCTTTTCCTAAACAAACAAATACAATTAATTTGCCTAGACCGGGACGAAGCCACGAATCCCACTCGAGGCCTCTAAGGACCCTCCCGAGCCGGCCACATTCATAAAACAAACCAAGCACCACACGTCACCTAGACCGGACGAAGCCACGAATCCCACTCGAGGCCTCTAAGGACCCTCCCAGTGGCTAGCGAATCAAACTCATGAATCCAGACGAAGCCATAGATTCCCTCGAGGCCCCGTCGGACCCTCCCGAGGTGAGTAAAGCATACACAATATACATTACCATTTCACGTTAAGCATAAGGGTTTCCAAGAATACTTGCCTTGAATAAATGACGACGCACGAACGGAAGTAAAATACCGACGAACGTTAAGAACCGATAATCACGAACCTAACGATGCAAAGGACAAAATCACAACCAGTTCTAAATGGATACGGAATTGGAAAACACCCGAAAACCCGCCTACGATTCATGTATATTCGTATAAAAACATCAACGAGGGCGGATCACAACCAATCCCTCTCGATTACGCAAAACTACAAAATATACCATGAATTCGTAGGAAAACTAAGAATACTAACAAGATTAATCATATTCATCATGAATTAATCAACAATACGGAAAGAATCGAACAATAATTCGAAAACCCCCAAATCTCCCAAAAATGGGTTCTTAGAAGATTACCTTGGATTAGGATGAATGATTCAAGAAGAAATCGATAATCTACAACAAAACTCGAAGTGGATGATTTCTTCAAGTCCGAAAATGTTAAAATCGCCCAAGAGTTGCTCTGAATCGCCTTAACGAGAGGGAGAAAAGAGAGGAGAGGAAAATGAAGACCTTCCCAGATCCCGTGTAATATAGTCAATCGATCCTAATATGTCCAAAAAGTGACAATAAATGACTCATCTACCCTTGTTAGGATTTACTCCAGCGTTTAAAATGGTTAAGTGAACTCACAAACAAATTGGTCCTAACACGGTGGATACAAGACACGCCTTCGATTCGATACTGAGACACCATCGGTCGATACAAAGATTCGGCCGATACAAAGATCGCTTCGATACGGCGCCGCTCACGGCGCTCGCTCGACGGCCGCCGATCGCTTCTGACGGTGCTCGCTCGATGTGGCTTGCTAGATACGGCGCTCGCTCGACATACCGATGTTGCATGACTCGACCGTGTCTGGAACACGGTCGGCGTGTGGCATCGGTTACGGCATTACGGACGAGTACGGCACGGGCCGTGTCGGACGACACACGGCCGTCTGAGACGAAACTTTCGGAAGCTCGACGAGACGCAGGCCGTGTCGGACGACGACACGGAAGTTCGATCGGCGATGATCGCCAAAATCAAACGACCATAACTCTCTCGTCAGACTCGATTGACTCACCGCTTGAACCATTGGAAAGCTAACTCGATGTTCTATAATATTGCAAAGATTTATAATTTTGGAGTCACCAAAAATTAATGGTGATCTAACAAAGTCGAACTCATATGAGGAAAGTTGAAACAATGAACAATAACGAGAATACAATTCAACAATTGATTGTGAAGGACATCTTGAAAGATACACGAGGGTCACTATGACCGAGAAATATACCAAAAATGAAAATACAAGGTAAAGAAAAATACGGATATTACATTCTACCCTCTAAAAATAAGTTTCGTCCGAAACTTAAGAAACAAACAACTCGGGTACCTAGCACGCATGTCGTCTCGGTTTCCCAAGTTGCCTCCTCGACACCGTGTCTCGACCACCGCACTTTGACCAAAGGGATGGTCTTATGCCTCGATCGTTTCTCACGATGCTCCAAAATCTTCAAAGGACGCTCCTCGAAAGTAATATCTTCAAGAATATCAATCTCGCCATAATCGATGACTTTAATAGGATCCGGAACATATTTCCTCAGCTGGGAAACATGAAAAACGATATTAAAAAGACTCAAGGCCGCAGGTAACTCCAAACGGTATTCTAACACAACGAATCGCTCGAGAATCTCGAAGGGTCCAATAAATCTCGGACTCAACTTCCCTTCTTCCGAAACGGAAAACTCCTCTCGTTGGCGACACCTTGACAAAACGTGGTCTCCCACCTCAAATTCTAAAGGTCTACGACGGACATCGGCATATGACTTTGTCGACTGGGCCGTCAACATCCGTTCTCGAATTAATTCTATCTTCCGCCTCGTCTCTAAAACGACATCCGGCTCGGTCCCGACTAAATCGGACGCCTCATTCCAACAAATCGGTGACCGACATCGCGCCATAATGTGCCTCATACGGTGCCATCCGAATCGACGCGCGTGCCAACTATTGTTGTACGTGAATTCGATCAATGGCAAATGCTCCTCCCATCGCCGCTTCCAATCGAGGCGCACGACGCAACATATCCTCGAACGCCCGGATAGTGCGTTGACCGGCCCATCTGACTGAGGATGGAAAGAGGTACTCAAATGCAAACGGGTACCCAACGCCATATGCACCGCTTGCCAAAAGTGCGATACGAAACGGCCATCACGATCCGAAACGATAGACTTCGGAGTACCGTGAAGTCTCACAATCTGTGCGACAAATATACGGGCCAACTTCTTCGGGCCCCAAGTGTCCTTGATGCCCAAAAAATGTGCCGACTTGGTCAGACGATCAACAATCACCCAAACCATATTCATGCCTGATCTCGATCTCGGCAAACTCGTAATGAAATCCATCGATATATCTTCCCATTTCCATTAGGAACGGAAGTGATCGCAATAACCCAAATGGTCCGATGCTCGATTTTGACTCGCGGCAAGTCAAACATCTCGCCACAAGCGTGCGACTTCCTCCTTCATATCATTCCACCAGGAGTTCCTCCTCGTGTCCTTGTACATCTTACTCGAGCCGGGATGAACGGAATAGGGCGTGGAATGGGCCTCACGCAAAATACCTGCCGCAACCTCGGATCGCTCGGCACACAAAGCCGACTGAATCTCAAAACACCATCCTCGTGAATCACAAACCGGAGACTTTCCTTTAAGAACGCGTTCTCTCGGATTTGAGTAATCATCGGATCCTCTAATTGCTTGATTTAATTTCATCGATCAAAGACGACGAAATTTCTAAGGCACAAAGTTGCCCGGACAGATCCAGCAAGAAACCTCAACATCTAACCCGATCAAAGCCTCCGAAGCTCGACCGAGGCGTAAGGACCTCAAGCGTTCGCAACGAAATCGGTTTCCGACTCAAGGCGTCGGCCACGACATTCGCCTTACTCGGATGATAAAGGATTTCGAGGTCATAATCCTTAATCAACTCTAACCACCTCCTCTGTCTCATATTCAACTCTCGCCGAGTAAATATGTATTTCGGACTTTTATGATCGGTAAAAATCGACATGCAGAGCCGAAAAGATAGTGACGCCAAATCTTGAGTGCAAAGACAACCGCCGCTAACTCCAAATCGTGAGTAGGGTAGTTAAGCTCATACGGCCTCAAGTCTCGACGCATAGGCAATGGTCTTGCCGTGCCGCATCAATACGCACCCAAGACCACGACCAAGCATCGCTAAAACGGCGAAACCCTCGTTGCCACATGGCAATGCCAAAATCGGGTGAAGTCAAACGCTTCTTGACTCCTCAAAACTCGATCGCCTCTCATCGGTCCGCATTTAACTTCTGATTTACGGAGCAATCTGGTAAGTGGTCGAGCTAGTTTTGAGAAACCTCACGAACCTACGGTAGTAGCCACCAAACCCAAGAAACTACGGACCTCCTTCACATTTGTGGCGATTCCCAATCCAACACCGCCTCAATTTTCGCGGATCTACTCGAACTCCCCTACCGAAATCACGTGACCCAAAAACATCACTTCCTTCACCTTAACTCACATTTCGAGAACTTCGCATAGACTAGCTCGGTCCTCAAACTGTCTAACACTACCCGCAAATGATGGGCATGCTCTTCCTCGTTCCTCGAATAAAAAAGAATATCGTCAATGAAGACGACGACACACTTATCCAAATACTCGATAAATACTAAGTTCATCAAAAGCATGAACACCGCCGGCAAGTTAGTTAACCCGAAAGGCATAACTACAAACTCATAATGTCCGTATCTCGTCCGAAAAGCCGTTTTCGGCACGTCGGACTCCCTCACCGGAGCCGATAGTACCCCGATCTCAAATCAATCTTTGAGAATACCGCCGCTCCTCGCAATGGTCGAACAAGTCGTCAATCCTCGGCAAAGGATACTTGTTCTTGATGGTCACCTTGTTCAGTTCACGATAGTCGATACACAAACGTAGTGAACCATCCTTCTTACGCACAAACAAGACCGGTGCGCCCCAAGGCGAGGCGCTCGGTCGAACATACCCCGACTCAAGAAGTTCACTCAACTGTTTCTTCAACTCTGACATCTCTGAAGGTGCCAAGCGATACGGCGCCTTCGAAATCGGAGCCGCACCCGGCTCTAACTCTATAGCAAACTCAACCTCACGATCCGGTGGCAATCCCGGCAACTCGTCAGGAAATACATCAGGAAACTCACTAACGACTGGAATCGATGAAAGCTCGACTCCACCACTCTCCGTCTTCAAGGCATAGCACCAATAACCAGTACACCCTTTTCGCAGGAGTTTCATCGCCTTCAAGGCGTTAATAACAAACTTCTGGTTTCTCTTTCGCCCTGCGAAAGAGTGTTCGGTGCCGTCCTCGGCTAACATAGTGATGATTCTCGAGCGGTAGTTCATGATTGCACCATGCCGTTCGAGCCAATCATTCCCGAGAATTAAATCCTCGCCCTCGATACTCACAACAATAAGATTAGAGAGCCAAGCCCTCTCACAAATAATCACAGAACAGTCCTGGACTTCTCGATCACCGACAATTCTATCACCGCTAGGAAGTTTAACGATGAAAGGCTCGCAAGGTGACAAGCAGTCGAGACTCAAACGGCGTACACACTCTAGAGAAATGAATGAATGCGTAGCACCCGAATCAAAAAGTACACTGACAGGATGGGAATGGATATGAACGGTACTGCCGCCACGATAGGCTTTGGATCATCGGTCCTCCTCATCTCGTAGATACGCGGCGTGAGCCGACACCGGATGCTCCTCCCTAGCGGCCGACCCGACCCCTACCTCGGCCGGCACTCGGTGGGGCGGCGAGCAAATGAGCCACGGTTCACGCCGGCTCCATAGGTCTTGGGTGAGAAGAACGGCACCGCGAAACTGGCTCGAGCTTCTCTCAAAGAAGCTTTGTGGGGCCCGATCGACCACAAGTATGACAAGTCAAAGGTGGACGAAGACAATCCCGGTTCACGTGGCACGGCTTGCCACGCTTAAAGCATCCGGGGTCCTGACGATTGGCGGCACTCAAAGCTCCCGAAAAACGAGCCGAACCGCCCGTAGAAATATTTGCGGCTGAGATTTCGCTTGGCCTCCACTCGGGACGAGAAAAATTTCCGACCGACTCGCTTCTTGCTCGCGAGCCAAATCGCTAGCGGTCACCGACATATCATAAGCAAGAGCTCGACTCGATAATCCTTCAAGGTAGTACAGACGAGCCTGCATATAGTCCCGAATGGACAGTTTCATTCTCTGGAAAATGAAAAATCTTGTCGCTCTCTTCGACAACTTGGGTCTTCACATAACCCAACTCCTTATTAAAATCGGCAATAGCTTGGGATACGGGATATCCCGTGGTTGAGCATCAAAGAAAGCATGCACTCGAGCCTCGTCTGACCGGCCATGGACAATACTCGGTCTCCATCAACTCCCGAAACTCGCCCACGAAGCAACATGATCTTTGGGACCAACGGCCTCCCACCAATCTGTAGCATCTCCCGTGAGAAAGTATTGAGCAATAGGGACCTTACGCCCTGGGCGGTTGGTAGCAGTGAATACTTTGGATATCTCCTTGATCCACCCTTCCCACCCGATCGGGTCCGAAGCTCCCGAACGGGAGGATGCATCTTGATGACATCCTCAAGCCAACGATCCGCTTCGCCCGATTAGCATGGGCACGATCGGGGTTCTGGACCACTGAGCTATAGCCGCCATCTGGTTAACCATTTGCCGCATAATGCCCGCAATACCAAGATCGGCGCGCTCCCGAGAAGAAGCATGATGTGGACGGTCCACCGTCGCCGGCTCCCGAAGAATGCGACGTGGCCGCCCCACCGGCTGCCCCACGTCCTCGGCCACGTCCACGGCCACGACCACGACCACGGTTTCCTCCGGCATCCATACTGAAGTTGAGAGATAACGGAAGTATATCGATGATGAGTAAGGGAGGAAAAGCAACTACGATTCAAATAGGAAAATACAATGCAAGAAACAAAAGAGCCGAATAAGAAAACTTACGAGCACCTGGAAGTACCGGATCTTTGGCGGTGTGTCAATGTGCAAAACAAATACGACTAGACCTAATAACCAACAAGCCTAGGTATCCATAAACCTAGAGCTCGATACCATTTTCTGTAACACCCCGAGATATTCGAGTATATTACGGCGCATTGGACCCCCACATGGGACCCACTGTGCTACAAACGAGAAAACTCCACTCGACTAACCATCCGGTTAGCGAGGACACACATTTAATTATAAGACATAAAGTTACGCCGAGCAACCGGCGAAATGATCATCAACCAACAATGTAACAATTTAAAAGTAGTACAACACGGAGTTGAATTTGAAAAGCCTAAGTACTCGCGAGTCTGATCTATCGATTTATAAATATAGAAAACAACCAAATCGAAATGGACGAAAGAAATAGAAGGACCCAAATGCACATGTCAACGACCTGGCCAACATCCTCGTCTTGTCCGGTGCCCGCCGTCCAGGATAATCATAACACGAAATCCATAACAAGAATTTCCCCAAAACGGGTCCCAGGGGTTAGCAATTACGCTAGTACAAGTAATCAAGGCAAACCAATCGCTTACACATTCCATAGTACATGCACCAATATCATTTGAAAACCAAAACAAGACATGTCTTTTACGAAACAAACAAATACAATTAATTTGCCTAGGACCGGACGAAGCCACGAATCCCACTCGAGGCCTCTAAGGACCCTCCCGAGTGGCCACATTCATAAAACAAACCAAGCACCACACGTCACCTAGACCGGACGAAGCCACGAATCCCACTCGAGGCCTCTAAGGACCCTCCCGAGTGGCTAGCGAATCAAACTCATGAATCCAGGACGAAGCCATAGATTCCCTCGAGGCCGTCGGACCCTCACGAGGTGAGTAAATCATACACAATATACATTACCATTTCACGTTAAGCATAAGGGTTTCCAAGAATACTTGCCTTGAATAAATGACGACGCACGAGCGGAAGGAAAATACCGACGAACGTTAAGAACCGATAATCACGAACCTAACGATGCGAAGGACAAAATCACAACCAGATTCTAAATGGATACGGAATTGGAAAACACCGAAAACCCGCCTACGATTCATGTATATTCGTATAAAAACATCAACGAGGCGGATCACAACCAATCCCTCTCGATTACGCAAAACTACAAAATATACCATGAATTCGTAGGAAAACTAAGAATACTAACAAGATTAATCATATTCACCATGAATTAATCAACAATACGGAAAGAATCGAACAATAATTCGAAAACCCCAAATCTCCCAAAAATGGGTTCTTAGAAGATTACCTTGGATTAGGATGAATGATTCAAGAAGAAATCGATAATCTACAACAAAACTCGAAGTGGATGATTTCTTCAAGTCCGAAAATGTTAAAATCGCCCAAGAGTTGCTCTGAATCGCCTAACGAGAGGGAGAAAAGAGAGGAGGAAAATGAAGACCTTCCCAGATCCGTGTAATATAGTCAATCGATCCTAATATGTCCAAAAGTGACAATAAATGACTCATCTACCCTTGTTAGGATTTACTCCAGCGTTTAAAATGGTTAAGTGAACTCACAAAGCAAATGGTCCTAACACCTTCGATTCGATACGAGGACACCATCGTCGTCTGACATAAAGATTCGGTCGTCACAAGACTCGCTCGATACAGCGATCGCTCGATACGGCGCTCGCTCGATACGGCGCTCGCTCGATACAGCGATCGCTCGGTACGGTGCTCGCTCGATGCAGGGCTTGCTAGATACGGCGCTCGCTCGATACAGCGATCGCTGCATGACTCGACCGTGTCCTGGAACACGGTCGGGCGTGTCGGCAGTCAGTTACGCATTACTGACGAGACGGCAGACGGGCGTGTCGGACGACACGGCCGGGTCCCGAGACGAAACTTTCGGCGATTCCGGACGAGTGCAGACGGGCCGTGTCGGACGACGGCCGAGTTCGATCAGCGTGATCGGCTAAAATCAAACGACCATAACTCTCTCGTCAGGACTCGATTGACTCACCGTTTGAACCATTGGAAAGCTAACTCGATGTTCTATAATATTGCAAAGATTTATAATTTTTGGAGTCACCAAAAATTAATGGTGATCTAACAAAGTCGAACTCATATGAGGAAAGTTGAAACAATGAACAATAACGAGAATACAATTCAACAGTTGACAGGAAGGACATACTGAAAGATACACGAGGGTCACTATGACCGAGAAATATACCAAAAATGAAAATACAAGGTAAAGAAAAATACCGGATATTACAAGTAGAGCCGGGAGCACCAAGTCTTCGCATTACATTGGAAGAACCCCCATGTCCTTGACCAAGAAGCCTATCATGTCTAGTCCCCTATTCATTGGGGTAGTTTCCATCCTTCACTTTGCCATAATTGGCCTCGGGAATTTTCTTTGTCCCAACCGACCTGGCATTATTGCTCATTAACACTTCGTTATGCCTCTCACCCACTTGCAGTAGTTGATTAGCTTAGTGAAGGTAGTGATGAGTATATTATCATACTCGAGCTTATATTGGTTCGCTAGTATTAGAGCCGAAGTAGGGAAGGTGGAAAGGGTTTTCTGGATCATGTCATCTTCTGTGACGTCCTTCCCACAGAAATTTAGGCGTGCCTTGAGGCGGATCATATATTTGTTGAAGTCGTTGATCCGTTTATAATCGAGCAAGCGGATTTCATTCCACTGCACGGTCAACTCTGGGAGCAAAGTTTGTGAATGTTCCCAAATTGGCCCTTAAGGGCATCCCACAGTTCTTTAGGGAATTTCAACTGTAGATATTCCTATCTCAGGCTGGGTTCTATGTGTCACCTAAGGAATATAAGTGCACTCGCTTTTATCTTATCAGACGGTACTTGGTCTGTGGTATTAAGTAGCGTACCACTATATTCTTTAGTGATAAATGTGGTCTCGACGTAGGAGACCCATCTATGGTACTCAAGCTCTTTTGAGTCCAAGATATCAAATTTGAGGCGAGTTGGGTAAGCTATCTTAATACAAGAAAATGGAAAATGATTTTTCACAGTTTACCATGAGTGCTTTTCATGATAAAATTTTCAATAATGGGAGCGTATTATTTTTCAAAACCAAGATATGGTCAAAGTTACTTTCGATGCTTTTGAGGATTACCAATTATATTACTTTATCATGGTTCTATTTAATATAGGCAGTAGAAATAAGTCCTCTAAAATCTACTAATATGAAGCTTAATTGCATGTAATATCTATATATGCATGCAAATATATATCTATAATACAGATATAGACATGTAATCCTAAGAATATATGGGAGATCTTTTATTTATATCTTTCGGGATACACACATTATGCAGTCAAGTAGGTTTCTTATGCCGCAATAATTATTAATGCAACGTGAATTTATTTTAATCCAAGTTGTTATGGGCGATTTGCTTTAATTTGATTAGAATTATTAATGCATCATGCTTTTAGTTGGTTTAATTAAGCATAAATAAATTATGGGGTATAAGTATGTATCAAATATATATATATATATATATAAAATCTAAAATTTGCACATTGCAGATAGTAGGGTTCGCATTGTGCACTTTACTTCGTGAATAGAGGCAGAAAAATGGACTGGAAAAAACGAGACTGTCGAACGGGTCTGGTCGGGTCGGGTTCAATAACCGGGTCGGGTCTGGGTCAACAACCGAGTTGAGTCAGGTCCTTCTGGGTCTGGGTCGCGGGCCGAGTTTGAGAGCGGGTGGATTTGCTTTTGGACAGCTCTCGTGTGCGGTGGAGTTTGGATGCCGTGATTGGTTTCAGGTGTAGGCGGCTTCTCGACTGGTTCAGACCGCGAGTAAACTAAAGTTTCAGACGGAGCTAGTGGTAGCAGAACAAAGCGATGGTCACGACGTGTAGAGGAAGTCGGCGGCACTAGGGTTGCTCGCAGATGTGAGGAGATTCGTATGTCCGTGGTGGTTGCTGGCTCCGATTGCGGGCTCGTCGTATCTGGATCGGCTCGAAGACTGGAGGAGGTCGGTCTGAGGCGGGTAGGTTTTCAATCGGGGAAGATGACGCGTGGTGGGCTGCTGCCGCAGACGGGATTGGTGGCGGACCTTGCTTGAATCGGTGGTCAGGCCTGAGACGGGGCAGCGACTGCGTGGATTTGCTGAGGAAGATGATCGGGACTTAGGGTTCCGATTTTCCTTTTCTTTTTCATTTTTTTTTCTTTTGTTTTAGGGATTTTCAAAAAAAAAAACGGGAGGTGATTTTTTCGCTCAGCTGGAAACTACGTGCTGATAAGATGTTGAAAGGAAAATAATTGAGACAGAAAATAGGGCAAAATAGTGTATTATTCCATTGATGACATCTCTTTAAATAGGGAGAAATACATACAAGCAGGCCTAACCATACCCTAACTAGGAAACCCCGTAAACTAACAGACTTAGGCGCACATTGGGTATTATTACTTTAACAGTATTTATTAATTTTCATATTAAAAGTTAATTCAGATTTTTACATATATCCAATAAATATTTAATATTATTTATTTTTAAATTCCAGTCAATTAATTAACTTTTTTAATTAAATTCATCAAATACAAATGTATTATTTAATGATAATTTATTTCAAAAATTTGAAAAAATAGATAAATTATGGTAATGTCATGTGGCGAAAGAATTTGTATTAATATATCGTACATATTAATATCTTATAGATTGTGAATTTTCATATTTTATATTACATCTCAAATAATGTTAAAAAAATTAACAATATTATATTCTATTCGTCTCTCTATAAGAGGACATTGTGTTTGGGCATAGAAATTAGAGATTTTAATCCGCAGCTACAATCATAAACTGTTTTTACCGAAGACATAATTATTTTAGTTTTTTACCCAAACATAATTCTTGTAGTATAATTAAATAATATTTTGAAAAATTCTCTTAAATGCCCCTTGCATGAAATAATAGTGAAATATTTTTTATCAAATAGTATAGACAACAACTGTGTACCACCACTACCGGGTAGTACCCCCACCGATCGTCGATCGCCGCCGGTCGTCGACTAGTCTCTGGTCACCGGCGTTTTTTTGTTTTGTTTTTGATTTTTTTCTTGCCAATATTTCTGTAAGAATTACGTTAATTAAGATTATCAACTCATATTTTTAAATTGCCATATGATAGTAGCAAATATCATTGTTGGTCTGCTTGATGTAGCTGTTAATCAACACCCATAACGTTAAAATTCACCAATTGATAATTTAAATGACCAACATCTATTTTGAGTTCGATCAAATGTTTCTTTTTAGTTTATTTTATTTTTTTTGTCAGTACTTTGATTAAATTTATCGTTTGATAATCAATGATTTTTTTTTTATTTTCAACAGCTATTTTAATATACTAATTTGAATTATTCAACCAAATCACCACAAGGTAATTCAAAAAATTAACACAAAATAATCCAAAACCATGCGGTATTTTCAATAACATCGTGCAACACAATTCCACTTCCAGACAACAACGGGTATTTGAATCACCAATAGGTTATTTAGTTTACCGAATGGTATTTTATACTATTAATAAGTACTTTAAATTCTCTAGTATCAACAACAAATGTTATGAGCAAATATAGAGGAAAAATAGCAAAAAATAGGATTAAAAACATCATATCCGAAGATTGTCAAATAAATTTCTAAAATAAGTGTATTGTTAAAAAAACATCTAAAAGCCAAGGAAAGTAGATCTACAAACATATGAAGCCAAGTTTACGATTTATAACCAAAAATCACATCTACAACCCAACAAAGTATGAGAACAGGAACTCAAACCTAAAAAACACCACCTCTACCAACCTAAAAAACAAATCTGGCATGCTGGAGGAGTTGGTTCTCGAGTCGCACCCCCTGAAAGTTTGGATCACCGACCATCTCCATCAGCTCAGGTCATCCTGTTTGGGCCGCCCACCTTGACCCAAGCACACCATTGCAGCCCATTCCTCTCATCTCCAACAAAAGAGGAAAGAACTCGGGATTTGGTGGGAGAGAGAATAAGGGGAAGATGAGAAGGAAAAAGAGAGAAAGGGAAAGAAGAAAAACTAGGAAGAAATGAGGATGGAGATCTAGTAGAAAATGGGGGAAAGAAGAGGGAGAATGAAGAAGAAGAAAGAGAAGAATAAAAAAGGGAGAGAAAATAAAAAGTGATTGAAGAAGTTGAAAAGGACACTGGTATTAAATTAGAAGTATTGAATGGTATTTTCGGTGTAACACTATAAGAATTGTCCTTTCCGACAAAAATTAAAGTAAATAAATTTTGGGTAAAAATGGATATTTACTTTGTAATTTTGTGATATTTTCCTTAGAAAGTAAGATAACTGTAATAATAATAGATATAATACAAATGATCTGATATAAAGGCAAAAAATAATAGTGCAATTAAGAACATATCATATTCAAATATGATTCATTGGATCATATTTTTTCTCGCTATATAAACCTCTTGGAAAGGTGGCGAAAAAAACTTTAAATTTCGTCCCAAAAAAGTTAATTGTCCAATTTTAGTCCCATAACTTAGTTAATTGTCCAATTTTCGTCTCAATTTCGCCGGAAATGTGATCGACAAAAACTTATCCTAAAAATAGGAGTTTTTGAGTCGCTCGCAAATATATACGAGGTAGAAGTAGTTGTGGTAAGTTCTACCAATGTCTTTTCTCTCGAGGATTGTTCAATAGGGCTTCGTATAATATTTTGTTACAAATTGCGAGAAATAAATACTAAAATATTCTAAAATAGATTAGTGGATTTTTAAATATTAACTAAATTAAATACACTATTTTTTTAAACCAAATAATTTTTAATAAGACTATTTTAATAAGACTATTTTTAATGAGACTATTTTATATGAGACTATTTTTAATACTACTATTTTTATACTAGACTATTTATAACTAGACTATTTTTAAAGTAGACTATTTATATTAAGACTATATTTAATGAGTGAAAATGAATAGAGTTAAAATGAGTTGGGAATTTATAAAATCTAGGGGATTACGAGTTCATTAAATTAGATTTTTAATTAAGTATCGGAATTGATTTACACGGATATAAAAGAAAAACGAATGTTTATCGAGTAACCAATTTTTCACCTCATAGCTTTCGTATTCAAAGGTGTCTTAATCACTTTCGCAATCTTATGATGTTGATAACAAGATTAACACTTGATAGATTGAAAAGATATGTTTCCAATTCACTCAACAATCAATCAAGGAGGTTTTATTAGTAGAAATAAGATACGATCAATCTCTATTTAAACCAATTAGTCCTTTTTAATCAAAATAGTGTAAATCAATCAAATACTCAATATATAACCTAATAAAAATCTCCCTTCCCCTAGGAAGAAAGATTAGCTACTCATTGGTTTATATAAACTAAAATTATAATAGAAATAATTGATATACATAATATATATATATATATATACTCTTAATTACTAGAACTCAATGACAATAGATGAAAACTTACTTGAATATGATGTATCAAAGTGCAAGAAATATACTTCAAAATATAACTTCAAACTTGTTCAAAGGTTACAAGCTTACAAAAATTGAAAGTAAAACACCAAGTAAAATACTAAGTGCTTATTGATCAAGCACTTTTCAATTGCAAACTAAATGAAAATAAACTTCAAACCAAAAATGAAATACAAACTAAAGTAAAGAGTTGTAAGGAAAATATCTTGCTAAAAGAAAGGGGTGTTTCTTGGCAAGAAGAGGAGATGATGGTTTTTCTTCATGGGTGAAGGTGTCCTTTTATAGGTGATTTTCAAGAATACAATTGATTATTTAATTCAAAATATCTATTGTAGTATCTTGATTAATTCTTTGTTCACACTTCATCCATGTCTTTGATTTTTTCAGATTTTTGACCATAAAATATCTTGTGGTTGAGTTCATAAGATGGTCAAAAGTGGACTATTTTTGCATGGCATCTGCTGAAAAACGGCGCTGAAAAATGGCTCATTTTGCGCCGTATTAGGATGACTCGGTCTTGTCCGGAACACGCGCAAGGACCCGGCGGAAAATGTGCGCCGTGTTGCTTTGATCGTTTTGTAGACTGTCTCCTTGAAAATTTTCCGTCGTTGGATTTGATCTTGTTTTCCGTCCTTTTTGATGCTTCATGTCAGTAATCTGTAAAATAACCATTTTTATCTCAGGTTTTGACATATCTATAAAATATCTATTTTAATCACAAATCAGTACGATTATGCCCGTAAAAGGAATATTTTGTATATGAATTTTTAGATCAATTATGCACTAATCAAATACCCCACACTTAATCATTTGCTTGTCCTCAAGTAAACCTCAGATATGGTATGATTGAACGTACCAATAATTTTACCACAACTCAACGGGTAAATTAGACCAAGTTTTTATAATTTTTGTCAAATCTCAAGAAAGTTTCCTTTTTAAACAAAAAGCATGAATTGATAGAACTCGCCGGATAAGTGTATCGCTCACTCTCAAGTGTATATGGGACATATTTTCGCTCAAGCTTATTTAATGAGGTGAAAATTTCCATAGGCGTGCAAATCGTCTTTTATCTCTACCACTTGTGTGTGTAATGTTGTGAATCAAAAAGGACTTTTAGGTTGTAATGTCCGTTCTTTGGCTGGGGTAGGAAAATGTGAATAAAGTGACTTGAAACTGATCAATTAGAAAATATTCTGAACACGTAATTATCAAAAGGTAAGCACTTTAGAAGCTATTTAATGAAGCTTCTATCGATCCCCTTACTTATGCTTCGATTTATCTGAGCTCTTTTTCTTGCTTTTCAATCAACTATTTTTTTTTATATTTTTCGCCTTTCCCTCTTTTTTTTTTTACTTGGGTTGTTTATTATCTGTTTTACGCGAATATAAACTATGGGTCACATGAATACACCCGGTTACTAGGATAAAAACATACACAAACTGTTTCTATGCATACTCATATCTAAGGTAACTGTTTTACGCGAATGTAAACATGGGTCACATGAATACACCCGGTTACTAAGTTTCTAAAAACAGCGGAGTAAATTTTTTCTCCATTTTTCAACACTACCAACAATATATATCACCCAATGTCACCACACAATATCTTTATCCTTCTCAAAAATAATTTCTAACTGTTCAATTATGGGTCAAGGGATTTATAGCAATGGAAAGCTCAGTATGTGGTTAACAATAAAATAGGCAATAAGCTCAATTGGGTTAATGAGGGAATTAATAATTTTTGGGGTAGGCCGAAAAGATTGAAAGGCTAAAAAAATGCCTAAAATCACTTTCACTATTTTGCACACACTTTGTAGTTTTGAGTAAGATACCAATGCACATTCTAGAGTTTCACAACACAAATAGTGCACTCAATCAATGATAGCAAGTAAACAACGGCTCAAAAGCTCACAATGTCTTAAATATATATGTTTCATGAATTCACACACAAATTTTTTTTAGAAACAATTGAGTTTGACCTTTCATCGAAAATTCAAGTTTAACCCATGGTCATATTACCGCACCAAAATTTTTATAAACAAGTCTCCCGAGGTGAGTAGTAAGACATATTACAAATTAACTGTTGGAGGTATTTTTTTAATTTTTTATGTTTTAAAAATTCATATATTTCCGATATCACCCCACACTTTAGAAATAAGCATTGTCCTCAATGTATTGAAAAGATAGAAGAAAAAGGACTCCCCTGTCGTGTGGTATGGTTGATTCAATCCCCATCGCAATCCCTAAAAATAAATTTGAAACAAAAGCAGAAAACCATGTTGAAACAAGTTAAATAAATAAAAACAAAATCCATAATTGCAAGAAAAAAAAAAGAAAATACGCAAACAATCTAAACAAGCCAAAAAAATAAAAAAGAAGTCAGAAAAATAACACAAATAAAAAAAATAAAACTAAGCCGATGCCCCGGGTGGTGGTGATGGTGGTCTGAAGCCGAAGTGCTGCTGAATGCGCGCCATCTGCTCGTCTGATCGGTCGAGACGATCGTTTACCTTTTTAAGCTCACTTTTGATAACCTCTTGGTCGTCTCTGATGCAGCCAATCGCCTCCCATATGCGACGGAGGAGGGACGGAGACTGGTGGTGATGGCTCGGATGGCGGGATGTGGTGGGCTCTCTTGAAGGGCTCTCACTGTCAGCTCCGCCAGTCGGAGATTGTGTCTCCTGCTCGTGCTGCGGATCCTCTTCGAACTTAATACCCATTCGGATACAAGTAGCACGCCTCAATTTGTCCCGGTCTTTAATTACTGTGCGGTCAGCATTTGAGAAGTCAACATCCGCCTGCTCGAGTATCAACGTGATCAACCGGGGATAAAGAATGGAGTGCTTGTGGCTTTTGTTCCGTAGGAAATCACGCATGTGATTGTATATAATACTCCCATAATTCAATCCATGTATAGCACCTAGCCCATGCACCATTTTATCCAAAAAGTATAAATCCCCAACTCATACTTCATTTTTACTACTCGGACGAGGAAGAACATTTGTTCCGAGAAGGTATAAAATGAGGCGGTGCTGGTCGGAGAAGGATAAGGTCCCGATCTTCACTCCATCCTTCCGGTAAGGAGTTTACTGGATGTCAAACCGCGCCATGGCACTACTAGTGTTCCACACTGGTCCTTCTGGGGGATTGAAGGCTTTTCTGAAATTTACTTTCTCCCCCTTGTCTGGAGTGTGGATTAAGTGATTTATCGAGCTCTCAGTGATTACCACTGGTGTCCCTCTAACCGTGCTTCGTATAGCGTAGTCATCTTTGCGTTTTGCCTCTATGTTGGCGTAGAATTTACGGACAAAATCTCCGTAGTAATGATCAGGGAGGTTCAACGCATTCTCCCAATGTAGGTGACTGAAGAATTGAGATAGGTTGAATTTATCTTCAACCTCCTGTGCGATATCTTTCTCGACCAGAAGTTTGGAATGAGCTCGTTGCTCAAACCATTCCGCATTTTCAGCACTTGTAAAGCGTATAGCATCGAAAGCCCCCATGGTATGCTCTGGTTGAGAAGTGTCGCTCTCAGTGGCGGAAGATGATGCTAAAGGGCTGGCTGCCCGGCGCTTGCGAGTCCTGGTTGTCCTGCACAATTATCACAAGAAAAATACTTTTAAGCATTTCATCGGACACCTTGTAATCGTGATTAATAAGCTTCCAAATTCATCAATTTATGGACAAAATCTAACCCCCTGGTACATGAATGATTCAAAACTATACGATTAGCAATAGAACAATACTAATCTAAGCAAAACACCACGAATTTACAAACTTTCATCATGTAAAATTTTATAAACCAAAACCATCAAAATTTTGACATAATTTCATTTCAACTTATCAAAAAGTGTTAAATCCTTACATATAATCCAACAAAAGTGTTCATTCACGTGAATAAATGTAGCCACATATCTATAAACACAATGAGAATCGAATTCGTAGCAAATATTGAAGAATTTTGAAGTAAACTTATATTGTTGCTTGATGACAAATTTCTGGAAAATTCCTAACAAATTTGATGAAAGTAGGTTGATTGAGGTGTTATGTATTGAAATAAACTAATCTAATAAAAAGAAATTAAAAAGTTGGGATTTTTAGGAGAGGGGGTCGTAGGTTAGGATGAGAAAGAAATAAGAATGAAAGGGCCGATTTTGTGTTTAAAAACCTGTCTGCCAGAACACGGCGCTAAAACACGGTCCAGTTTGCGCCGTGTTGTGCACCGTGTTGTACAGTGATATTTGATGAAAAATAGACACAGCGCTAGAAACGGTCCAGATTAGAGCCGTGTTGTGCGCCGTGTCATACATCGATTTTTTTTTTGACTTTTTTGATTTTTTTTTATTTTTATGATTTTTTTTGATTTTTTTTGATTTTTTTGGAAATAAATAATAAGAAAAACAATAAATAAATTGGGTTCCCTCCCAATAAGGGCTCGTTTAATGTCATTAGCTTGACAACTTCCTGTTTTAGTCGTGCGACGGATCTCCAAGGGTTATGCTCTCTCCGTGAGGAATTTTCTGATTTTCAAAATAAGGCTTTACCCTGTGTCCGTTCACCTGAAATGACTCTTTGGTTTGAGTATTTATCAGTCTAATTACTCCATATGGAAATACTTCCTCAATCTCGAAGGGTCACGTCCAGCGTGATTTTAGCTTACCTGGAAATAATCGCAAACGAGAATTAAATAAAAGTACTTTCATACCTGGTTCAAGGTGCTTGAGGTTAAGCTTCCGGTCATGAAGTCTCCTGACTTTGTCTTTGTAAATCAGAGAGTTCTCGTATGCTTCGTTTCTTAACTCGTCTAATTCAGATATTTGTACCAGTCTTTCATGTCCAGCTTCTTTCAATTCCATTGAAACAGCCTTAATTGCCCAATAAGCTTTATGTTCAATTTCAACTAGAAGGTGACAAGTTTTTCCATAGACTAGAAGGTAGGGGCTCATTCCCAATGGACTCTTGTATGCTGTTCGGTATGCCCAAAGTGCATCGACCAATTTTTCAGCTCAATATTTTCGAGTTGGGCGCACAATTTTTTCCAGGATCCCTTTTATTTCTCGGTTGCTTGTTTCAGCCTGACCCGACGTTTGTGGATGGTAGAGAGTTTCAATTTTGTGATTTATGCCATTTTTGGCCATAAGCTTGTCAAATAACTTTTTGCAGAAGTGGGATCCCCCATCACTGATTATTGCCTTGGGAAATCCAAAACGGCTGATTATGTATTCCTGTACAAACTTAACAACAATATTAGCATCATTAGTCCTTGTGGGGATTGCCTCAACCCACTTGGATACATAATCGACTGCTAAAAGAATGTACTCAAAATTTCCAGATTTAGTGAATGGTCCCATAAAATCAATTCCCCATACATCAAAAATTTCTACGACCAAATTGATCGTGAGGGGCATCTCATTTCTTTTTATGATATTACCAGTTCGTTGACACCTATCGCACTGAACACAAAAATGATGTGCGTCTTTAAATAAGGATGGCCAATACAAACCAGATTGGAGAATTTTGTTATCAGTCTTTCGTCCGCCAAAATGTCCTCCGCAATGAAGTTCGTGGCAAAAGGTTAGTACACTTTGTTGCTCATCTTCTGGGACACATCGCCTCATGATTTCATCTTTGCATAATCGAAAAAGGCATGGTTCGTCCCAGAAGTAGTTTTTGCATGATGATAAAAACCTTTTCTTTTCACAAACCAAATAATTCACAATATCTGCAAACCAAGGTACCAAAGAAATTTTAAATAGATTTTCATGTGGAAAAGAATCCACAATTTGTTCATGTTTGTTAACTATTTCTTCTGTTATTTTTAAATGAGACAAATGGTCTGTGACCACATTTTCACTTCCTTCCCGATCCTTTATTTCCACATTAAATTCTTGAAGTATTAAAATCCATCGAATCAACCGAGGTTTCACTTGTTGCTTTTTCAACAGATGTCGTAAAGCGGCATGATCTGAATGTACAATCACTTTAGATCCTACAATATAAGATCTAAATTTATCCAGTGAGAAAACCACATCTAATAATTCTTTCTCGGTTGTTGTATAATTAACCTGTTCATTCAATGTTAAACTGGCGTAATAAACCACACGGAGCATTTTATCAATTCTTTGGCCCAAAACTGCACCAACATCTCGGTCAGATGCATCGCACATAATTTCAAAAGGTAAAGACCAATCAGGGGCAATTACGATTGGTGCCGTGGTTAGTTTCTCTTTCAAGGTTTTAAAAGCGTCGAGACAAGCGTCATCGAAAATAAAGGAAACATCTTTGGTAAGCAAAGTGCAGAGAGGTTTACTTATTTTTGAAAAATCTTTGATAAAGCTTCTATAAAAACCGGCATGTCCTAAAAAGCTCATGATTGCCTTTACATTGTTTGGTGGCGGTAATTTTTGAATGACATCAATTTTTTCTTTGTCGACTTCAATTCCATGATTTGACACCACATGGCCTAGCACAATTCCACTTTCTGTCATAAAATGACTTTTTCCCCAGCTGAGAGTTAAATGACATTCAATACAATGTTCAAGTACTTTGGTCAATTTATTTAAGCAATCATCAAAAGACGATCCAAATACTGAAAAGTCATCCATAAATACCACAATAAAATCGCCGATCATATCTGAGAAAATTGACAACATGCACCTTTGAAAAGTTCCTGGTGCATTGCATAATCCCAAGGGCATTTTTCGACAAGCAAAAGTTCCAAAAGGGCATGTGAATGTAGTTTTCAATTGGTCCTCGGGTGCAATTGCCACTTGGTAATACCCTGAAAGGCCATCAAGAAAACAGTAGAACTTCTGTCCTGCACGTTTATCAAGCATTTGGTCAATAAAAGGTAGAGGAAAATAATCATTTTTGGTGGCGGCATTTAATTTTCGATAATGCACATCCGCCACTCAGTTGTTACCCTCGTTGGTACTAGCTCTCCCTTATCATTTTCAATCACTGTTATGCCACTCTTCTTTGGCACCACATGTATCGGGTTTACCCATTCACTATCCGCAATAGGATAAATAATTCCCTCAGCTAGCAATTTTAAAATTTCTTTTTTTACTACCTCTAGCATATTGGGATTTAATCTCCGTTGTGCTTCTCTTCTTGGTTTTTCTTCTTCTTCTAGGATTATTTTATGCATACATGTCGAAGGGCTAATTCCCTTAATATCACTCAACCCCCATCCTATTGCCTCTTTGTATTTTTTCAAAACTTCTATTAAAAGACATTCTTCATCTTCGCTCAATTCTGCATTAATAATTACGGGTTTTTTATTTTCCTCTTCTAGAAAAACATATTTTAAATGCTTAGGCAATTCTTTAAGCTCCGATATTTCTTTTTCTTTGCTATCCATTAACGACTCCAGACTATCTATCTTAATCCCTTGTAAGAGATTTTCGCACACTTCTCCTTCAACTTCCGGGTTAAGCTCTGAACATTCCATTACTTATTCCTGTATAATGAGAGTTTCTACATAATTGTCAATAATATCAACAAAAGCGCACTCCTAATATAAATCATAACTAGGAACAGGGGGTGAATTAAACACAGAAATTGTCACGGTTTCATTTAACACACTCATGGTTAATTTTCCTCTTTTAACATCAATTATTGTTTCAGCGGTAGCCATGAAAGGTCTTCCCAATAAAATAGAATGATCTTTTCCATTTTCTAGATATTTTCCCATTTCTAAGACAACAAAATCTGCTGGAATAATAAGCCCCTCTATGTCTACCAAAATATCTTCGATAATTCCAACAGGATAACGAAGCGATCTATCGGCCAATTGTAAACATATTTTAGTTGGGCTACGTTCACCAAGATCAAGTTGCTCAAAAATATATAATGGTATCAAATTTATACCTGCTCCAAGATCAAGCATACCAGTGGTCTTCTTACCGTTTCCCATAGCGATATTTATGATGAAGCTACCTGGATCACTTTGCTTGGGAGGTAATCGTTATTGGAGCAATGCAGACATAACCTCTGAGACAATGATTTTTTCTCTATATCCAAACTTCTTTTTATCCGTGAGTAATTCTTTGAAAAAATTTTCGTATGCTGGGACACTTTTTATTACTTCCAATAAAGGAAGGTTTACATTTACTTTGGACAACATATCAAAAAAATTTAGAAATTGCTTCTCAAGTTTTTCATTTTTTGTCGGCTTGGAAAAGGTGTCGGGGGTTTGTATGGATTTGTAGATTTGTGGAGTGTTGGGGTGAGGAATTCTTCTTTAGAATTTTCATTTGATTCCTTATCTTCGTCCCCGTTTCCTGCAATAATTGAAATATCATCATTAGAAGGGGAATCAACTTGATTGTTATAAATCTTACCAGTTCTCAGCGTGGTGATAGATTTAGCTTGTTCGGGTTGACTTGGTAACCTCCTTTTCTGGTTATTTTGCAGTTGACTTGATAGTTGCCCGACTTGAGTTTCGACTCGTTTCACTGATGCTTCCATTGCTTCAAATCTTCAATCCGAGTTTTGGATGAATGATTGAAGTGTTTCTTCTAATGAGGGTTTTCTGGGTTGGTTTAAGGATGACCCTTGGAATTTGTTTGGTCTTTGATATGGTTTTTGCAAATTTTGATGTTGAGGAGGTGGTGGTTGTTGGTGATGATTTCCACCCTAAGAGAAATTAGGGTGATTTCGCCAACCGGGATTATAGGTTTCAGAAAAAGGGTCATTTCTGGGGCGTTGGTAAAAATTATTTAAAGCATTTACCTCTTCAGGGTTCGTCGGGGGATTAATGTTGGGTGCTTGACTATACTCACCACCGGCGAAAAATACTTCTTGAGACAGCATGACTGTGGGTGGTTGAGAAATTCTTTGAGATGTAAGTTGTTGGACTTGTTTGGTTATCTCGGCAATTTGCGCAGTGAGATCGCTGGTGGAATTTAATTCATTAGCTCCGACTCTCCTGCCTCGTGCATTCTTTTGCTGGGAGGATATAACAAGTTTTTCAAATAAAACAAAAGCGGCTTGCGCCGTTAGTGTTCCTATTTCTCCCCCAGCTGCATTATCAACAGAGAATTGACAATTATGAGTTAGCCCATCATAAAAAGTTCTACTCAAACAGTGTAAAGGATAATGATGATGGGGGCATGCTAGTAAAAGAGTTTTGAAATGATCCCATGCTTCAAAAAATTGTTCATCCTCCGATTGCGTAAAAGCCGCAATTTTGGTCCTTAGATCCGCCGTTTTATGATGTGGATAAAATTTAGACATGAATTTATTGCACACATCATCCCAAACAGCCAAAATTTGGTTGCAACGTCATAATCCATGTTTTTGCTCGATCCTTTAAGGTGTAAGGAAAATACCTCATTTTTAATTGATCCTCGGTCAATTCTTGTAATGGAAAGGTATTGACAACCGAGTAAAAATCACGAATAAAGCTTAAAGGATCCTCGTTTGGCATCCCATAAAAAATTGGGAGTTGGTTGAAATGAATGGATTTCAATTCATAATTTCGTGCTGTTTGGCCAAGTTGTATGCATGACGTTGTTGTACCGATCACCGGTCTAGCAAAATCTTTCAAAGTTTGTTGGTCTGCCATATGTTCTTCGTTTGACTTTTCTTCTTGATCTGAAGATTCAGTGTTTTCTTCTGTCAAAAATTCTCCTTCACTGCTAATATCTTCCAGGCTATCTCCAACTCGATAATCGAGATGAACATTTTCGTTGTAGGGTACCAAAGTTCTTACAAGGGACCTACAGCCCTGCATAGACTAGAAAACAGTTAAGCGCACCTTACGTAAAAAAAAATTAAGAACAAGAAGAATAAAAGATGCAAAAATAAAGAAAGATAAAATCACAAGATATAAACAAAAGTATACAAAAATTATATTTGGCCTAAAACAATCCCCGGCAACGGCGTCAAAATTTGATCGACAAAAACTTATCCTAAAAATAGGAGTTTTTGAGTCGCTCGCAAATATATACGAGGTAGAAGTAGTTGTTCTACCAAGGTCTTTTCTCTCGAGGATGTAACACCCCAAACTAGGCGGATATTACAGTGTCGTGGACCCCCGATTGGGACCCACCAGGCGAATGAAAATTAATGAATTAAATAATATAATTGTAGTACCGAACCACATTATATCATCAATTACTCGGATGAGGAGTTTCATTATAACACACCCAAGATAATACCGAATACATGTATATTTTATATGAAGATAAAATACACAACACTGAATGAAACGGGGTATCCAAATGGAAATCTGCAGCGGAGAATAAATGACAACAACGTGAATGACTGAAAGGATTGGGGCCCCCTACTAGTATCACTGGGACTCCTCGCCGTCAACATTCTATTCCCGTGCTTTTGCCTTGCCATGACCCGAAAACAAAATTCCCCAACGGGGTCAGTTACACAGAACAACAATCCTCAAGAGTTGAATAAACACAATCATATATGCTGTATAAACCACAAGTTCGATCAAAAATCTCAAACCGTCGAACACATGTGATCAAAAGTGAATCGGTCATATATAACCCAATCCTATTGAAAACATACGCAATCAAACATGCTGTATGAATCAACTAACGGTACGGCTCAAAGGGTGGCGCCACACTACGCCCGGGATGGAAATGTGTCCGTGCACAAGCCACCAACGAGTATCGATCGAATACACATGTGGTCTTGTACCTAATCAGTCTCATGAAGTGATCTTCTCGTGTGCACAGTCCAATGTGAGGCCAACAACCAACACACGACTTAATATGTGCGCGACATGAAAATCCTACACATACCAACCGGCACGCCAGTATGACCCAGAATGCCACGAGATAACAAAAGTGACATCGAAATCAATAATGACTCACCGAGATGAAATGAATGATTGGAACCGTCGTTCCTCGTGACTGAAGTGACTAATTGACAATTACAAGTCTCAATACGGTTAATACATTATGAATGAACTATAATTACGAATGAACAACAACGAAAGGAATGAATATCCTTTTAACCGAGTAAGAATTAACTTACACAATACCGATGAAGAATGTCCTTCCACGAACAACGTCCTAAATGAGATTTCAGTTGATCGAACAACCTTGAATAACACAAATACCAACAATCCGTTCAACAAACGAATCAAACACGATTATAACGAACTCAAAACGTCGATACGACTAAACCAAGTTCATTGGGGAATTATATCGAACACGTTGTAACCAATCTTCGATTGTATATAATCAATCCTCTATTATACCAATATCGAATCCCCAAGGAGTGTTTCAACCGACAAAACAGCTTCAATACCATCAAAAATCCAATATGAATATCCAAATTCGTGATTACATCGACATCTAATCGAAAACCCCCAAATCCAAATCAATATTCAAAGTGTTCTTGAATAATCCCTATTAATCCGATGATAATACTTAATAATTCATAATCACAAGTATATCACTTCATATATCATGATTATCATATCCAAAACATCATATCCCAACTCAAAATCAAAATCCAAGATGTTGAAGAATTTACCTTTGAAGATCCAAACACTTTGATCCGATGAAATCGCGTTAGATCGACTATCCAAGCTTCACAACCGAATAAAGATGAAGAAAACCGAGTACTCAAGTGATTGATGATGAAAAATCTCTCCCACAAACGCTCTCTCTCGGAACTAGGATGAAGAAATGGTGAAAAATGAGGAAATCCCGTCGCTCCACTTATATAAGTCCCAGGGAAGCACGACCAACCCGCACGACCAAGTGTTCGTGCGTGAGGCTTCTGCCGGCTACAGCTCTTAGCGCACGAGCGCTGCGCACGAGCAGCAACTCGTGTGGCCTGCTCGTGCGGCCCTGACTCGAACGCTGGGCCTCCTGCCCAGTACAGCCGCAACACACGAGCACCACGCCCGAGCAGTTGCTCGTGTGGCCTGCTCGTGCGGCACTGATTCGACCACTGGGCCTCCAGCCCAACCCAGCCGCAACACACGAGCGCCGCGCACGACCAGATGCTCGTGCGGCACTGACTCGGACGCTGGGTCTCCTGCCCAGTCCAGTCGCAATGCACGAGCGCCACGCATGACCAGATGCTCGTGCGGCCCTTCTCGACAAGCAGTTCAGCCAATAACGATGCACCGAGTATAAAAATCACAGAATTCGTGAAGTACGGGGGCAAACCTACGAGTATGACAAATATTACGCCGAACGGTGAACACAATTGAATGAGTATGAATGATGAGTGATTATTAATGAATGAAAATCACTGAGTGACAAATACTGATTGATAATTACTGAATAAAAATGACTGAGTTACAACCGGGTATTACATACTCCCCCCCTTAAAAAGAGTTTCGTCCTCGAAACTAAGGGTCAAACAACCCGGGATAACTCTCCCGCATACTATCTTCAGTTTCCCAAGTAGCCTCTTTGACTCCGTGTCTAGACCACTGGATCTTACCAAAGGAATCGTCTTGTTCCTCAACTGTTTGATTCGCCGCTCTAAGACTCGCATAGGACACTCCTCGTATGAATGATCATCGGCGATCTCGATTTCGTCGAACTGAAGTACGTGACTCGAATCGGCAACATACTTCCATAACCGAGATACGTGAAACACATTATGAATTCGGCTCAACGCCGGAGGTAAGGCCAATTGATAAGTTAGCTCGCCTACTCGATCCAAAATTTTAAACGGTCCAATGAATCTCGGACTCAACTTTCCCCTCTTCCCAAAACGGAAGATACCTCGACTCGGGGATACCTTGACCAAAACATGGTCACCTGTCTCGAACTCTAATGGTCGACGATGATTATATGCATAAGATTTCTGTCGACTCTGAGCGGTCAACAAACGACTCCTGATCAAAGCTACCTTCTCACGGGCGGCTATAAGCATATCGGGCTCGGTGACGATTGATTCTGATAAGTCATCCCAACACAAAGGAGATCGACAACAACGACCATACAAGGCCTCGTAAGGTGGCATCTTAATCGAAGTATGCCAACTATTATTGTACGTGAACTCAATCAACGGTAGTTGGGCTTCCCAATCATCTTTCCAATCGAGAATACATGCCCTCAACATGTCCTCCAAAGTCTGAATAGTCCTCTCCGATTGTCCGTCGGACTGAGGATGAAAAGCTGTACTGAGATTAAGCTGAGTTCCCATAGCACGATGAACTGATTTCTAAAAATGTGACACGAATCGTCCGTCACGATCGGAAACGATACTCTTAGGAGTACTATGCAATCTCACTATCTCCTTGATAAACAACTGGCAGTCTCTCGGGACCCCACATATCCTTAATCTCAAGGAAATGAGCCGATTTAGTTAAGCGGTCCACAATCACCCAGATTGTATTCATGCCACGACGACTCGTCGGCAAAATCGTGATGAAGTCCATAGAAATATCTTCCCACTTCCACTCTGGAATAGGGAGCGGTTCAGCATACCCGCCGGTCGCTGATGTTCAATCTTGACTTGCTGACAGATTAAGCATCTCGAAACAAATTCTGCGACTTCTCGCTTCATATTACTCCACCAGTAATTTTGTTTCAAGTCTTGGTACATTTTGCTAGACCCCGGATGAATGGAGTAAGGGGTAGCATGAGCTTCTCTCAAAATCGAGTTTTTCAACTCGTCATTTGCCGGTACGCATAATCGATTCTTGAATCGCAATAGTCCATCCTCGTGGACCACAAACCCAGGGGCTTTCCCCTGAGTCACATCTTCTCGAATGCGTAACAAAAATGGGTCCGAACCCTTATTCTCCCTGATCGCCTCCTCAAGTGGCGATGAAATCTCCAATGTACAAAGTTGCCTTACCCGGGTGGTACAGGATCTCGATATCATAATCTTTGATTAGTTCCAACCACCGCCTCTGTCGCATATTTAACTCCTTCTGAGTAAATATATACTTCAAACTCTTATGATCGGTGAATATCTGACAGGTGACGCCATAAAGGTAATGACGCCAAATCTTCAACGCGAAAACCACGGCTGTTAGATCGAGGTCGTGGGTCGGGTAATTAACCTCGTAAGGTCTCAATTGCCGTGAAGCATAGGCAATAATCTTCCCGTCCTGCATTAGTACACATCCGAGACCTTGTCCCGACGCATCACTATAAACCACAAATCCTTCCACAAATCGCCGATAATAACCGGCTAATCCGAGAAAGCTTCGGATTTCCTTAGCATTCTTCGGAGGTAACCAATCTCGGATAGCCTCCGTCTTTTGAGGGTCGACATGAACTCCGTCTGATGAAATTATATGCCCGAGAAACGTCACTTCGGACATCCAGAACTCACATTTGGAAAACTTCCCAAAAAGTCGCTCTCGTCTCAACACGTCGAGCACTTGATGAAGGTGAAACTCGTGCTCCTCTCGGTCACAAGAATAAATTAAAATATCATCAATAAAGACAACCACAAACTGATCCAAAAAGTCGATGAAGACCCGATTCATTAACTCCATGAATACCACAAGTGCATTAGTGCATTAATTAACTCCACGAACTCATAATGGCCATAGCGTGTTCGAAACGCCGCCCTTGTGATATCCGACTCTCGAATGCGCAACTGGTGATATCCAGATCTTAAGTCGATCTTGGAAAATACTGAAGCTCCTTGAAGTTGGTATAAGAGATCATCAATACGGGGTAGAGGATACTTATTCTTGATCGTCACCCTATTCAACTCCCGATAATTAATATACATACGAAACGAACCATCCTTCTTCTTGACAAACAACACTGGTGCTCCCCACGGGGATGCACTCGGTCGGATATAACCCTTCTCGGTAAAATCCTCTAATTGATTCTTCAATTCCTGCATTTCAGTCGGGGCCATCCGGTACGGTGCCTTCGATAATGGGGACGTACCAGGCTCCAACTCTATCGTGAATTCCATATCCCTCGGTGGAGGTAAAATAGGTAGCTCGTCTGGGAGTACATCGTCAATTGATAGCAATGGTACCACGAATGGTTGAACACCTCAATTGCCTTAGAACGGCCAATCGATGAAAATGATACAATGAATGATTGAACACCTCGATTGCCTTAGAATGGCCAATCGATGACAATGATACAATGAATGATTGAACACCTCGATTGCCTTAGAACGGCCAATCGACGACAATGATACAATGAATGATTGAACACCTTGATTGCCTTAGAACGGCCAATCGACGACAATGTAATAAGGAATGATGGAACATCTCGATTACCTTAGAATGGTCAATCGATGACAATGTTATAAGGAATGATGGAACATCTCGATTGCCTTAGAATGATCAATCGATGACAATGATATAAGGAATGATGGAACAGCTCGATTTCCTTAGAAAGGTCAATCGATGATAATGATATAATGAATGATTGAACAACCCTGGTTGAGTAATTTTACTGCTTTCATCATATTAATGATTCTTCCGGAACAACGGGGATCACCTCCTTGAAATACACACTCGACTCCAACGACGGAAATGATAGTGACCATATGCTTACGAACATTGAGAATGGTATCATGACGATCCATCCCACTAATACCCAATATTACATCATCTTTAGGTAAATCCACCACGATTAGGTCCGCCAACCACTCGCAGTCATTAAGCTTAATTCGGTCAGTTCTTAACCTCATGATTTTCAAAAATTCTTCTACCGCCAGGTAGACCAATGATATAAGGCCCACAATTAATAAGATTATCCAAGTTAAGTCTATTCCAACATGATTCGGAAATGAATGAATGCGGCGCACCAGTATCAAAAAGGGTACACAGGTTGAGATAAAATTACGAGTATACCTGAGATCGTTCGGGCCTCCGGATCGTCAGTCCTCTTCATCCCGTGAATCCGGAACTTGCCGGCCCCCGAACCGGATGTTCCCGTCTGATAAATATGAGCTCCGCCTTTATTCGCTTCCGTCGTCTTAAACGACGCTGACAGAGTAGTCTGATTCTGAATCGCTGATTGCTTCGGGGCCTGAGATGCTACCGGAGTCGGCTTGGAGTCCCTTCGGAAAAAACGGGCCTTATGCCCAACAATCCCACAATTATGGCACGTGATAGACGGTTTCAGACACTTAGTGCTGTAATGACCCGGCGCTCCACAGTTGAAACAGGTGATGGCTGAACTGGCCACTCGGGGCTGAGATCCCGTAGGATTAGGCGCCGTAGGAGGTCGCTCAAAAACGTTAGGGCCCGAACGAGGCTTCTTGAAGGTAGACTGACCGCCTTCGGACTGATTATGCTTCGTTGATTTCCTGCTGACAGATGAAGGTTGTTGCTCAGCAATTTCCTTAGCAGCAGGCTCACACGGGAGACTTCTCTCGATTAAATCGGCCAGAGTGGCGCAATGATGATTGAGAAATTGCATATGGGTCATCATGACCTGCATAAAAGTGAGTGGATCAACCCGAACATCTTCCGATCGAGCTGAGTCCTGGGTACGACTTCCTGGCAGTGAGTGATTATTTCCCGGATTTCGGCCCGCACCGCGGCCTCTCCCCGTGCATCCCCTGACAGCTCTCTCCATTCTGAAGTAGGAAGGTCGCATGATAATCATAGATCTCGTATGAGTACCGCATTATGATTTACGTCATGAAATGATGAAAATGAGCATACACGCTCTAATACAGTGATTACATGAATGATTAACTAAGGTGACATGATTATCTGATGAAATTCTTGAAATGATTATTTTGAACAAGTTAACAAGATTAATGATATGATCTTCAAGATCAACAACTGAGTGATGAAATGAATTGAGTGATTAATGAGGTAACATGATCAACATGATTAAAATGAAAATGATAAATGAGGAAATCTTACTGTTCTTTGGTCTGAATGGCTCGGCTCTTGCACAGGCACACGTGACGCGAAAGTCCAATGATACTAGTCTGATGAACGATGATTTCAAATGAAACATGACTCGGAAGGTAGTATTCAAAACCACGCTCTGATACCAACTCTGTAACACCCCAAACTAGGCGGATATTACTGTGCCGTGGACCCCCGACTGGGACCCACCAGGCGAATGAAAATTAATGAATTAAATAATATAATTGTAGTACCAAACCACATTATATCATCAATTACTCCGATGAGGAGTTTCATTATAACACACCCAAGATAATACCGAATACATGTATATTTTATATGAAGATAAAATACACAACACTGAATGAAACGGAGTATCCAAATGGATATCTGCAGCGGAGAATAAATGACAACAACGTGAATGACTGAAAGGATTGGGGCCCCCTACTAGTATCACTGGGACTCCTCGTCGTCAACGTTATATTCCCGTGCTTTTGCCTTGCCATGACCTGAAAACAAAATTCCCCAACGAAGTCGATTACTGTAACAACAATCCTCAAGAGTTGAATAAACACAATCATATATGTTGTATAAACCACAAGTTCGATCAAAAATCTCAAACCGTCGAACACATGCGATCAAAAGTGAATCGGTCAGATATAACCCAATCCTGTTGAAAACATACGCAATCAAACATGCTGTATGAATCAACTAACAGTACAGCTCAAAGGGTGGCGCCAAACTACACCCGGGATGGAAATGTGTCTGTGCACAAGCCACCAACGAGTATCGATCGAATACACGTGTGGTCTTGTACCTAATCAGTCTCACGAAGTGATCTTCTCGTGTGCACAGTCCAATGTGAGGCCAACAACCAACACACGACTTAATATGTACCCGACATGAAAATCCTACACATACCAACCGGCACGCCAGTATGACTCGGAATGCCACGAGATAACAAAAGTGACATCGAAATCAATAATGACTCACCGAGATGAAATGATAGTGAAATGAATGATAGCTCAATGAAATGATTGGAACCGTCGTTCCTCGTGACTGAAGTGACTAATTGACAATTACAAGTCTCAATACGGTTAATACATTATGAATGAACTATAATTATGAATGAACAACAACGAAAGGAATGAATATCCTTTTAACCGAGTAAGAATTAACTTACACAACACCGATGAAGAATGTCCTTCCACGAACAACGTCCTAAATGAGATGTCAGTCGATCGAACAACCTTGAATAACATAAATACCAACAATCCGTTCAACAAACAAATTAAACACGATTATAACGTACTCAAAACATCGATACGACTAAACCAAGTTCATTGGGGCATTATATCGAACACGTTGTAACAAATCTTCGATTGTATATAATCAATCCTCTATTATACCAATATCGAATCCCCAAGGAGTGTTTCAACCGACAAAACATCTTTAATACCATCAAAGATCCAATATGAATATCCAAATTCGTGATTACATCGACATCTAATCGAAAACCCCCAAATCCAAATCAATATTCAAAGTGTTCTTGAATAATCCCTATTAATCCGATGATAATCCTTAATAATTCATAATCACAAGTATATCACTTCATATATCATGATTATCACATCCAAAACATCATATCCCAACTCAAAATCAAAATCCAAGATGTTGAAGAATTTACCTTTGAAGATCCAAACACTTTGATCCGATGAAATTGCGTTAGATCGACTATCCAAGCTTCACAACCGAATGAAGATGAAGAAAACCAAGTACTCAAGTGATTGATGATGAAAAATCTCTCCCACAAACCCTCTCTCTCGGAACTAGGATGAAGAAATGGTGAAAAATGAGGAAATCCCGTCGGTCCACTTATATAAGTCCCAGGTATGCACGACCAACCCGCACGACCAACCCGCACGACCAAGTGTCCGTGCGTCCGGTCGTGCGTGAGGCTTCTGCCGGCTACAGCTCTTAGCGCACGAGCACCACGCACGAGCAGCAACTCGTGTGGCCTGCTCATGCGGCCCTGACTCGAACGCTGGGCCTCCTGCCCAGTACAGCCGCAACACACGAGCACCACGCCCGAGCAGTTGCTCGTGTGGCCTGCTCGTGCGGCACTGATTCGACCACTTGGACTCCTGCCCAATCCAGGTGCAACACACGAGCGCCGCGCACGACCAGATGCTCGTGCGGCACTGACTCGACCACTGGGTCTCCTGCCCAGTCCAGCCGCAACGCACGAGCGCCACGCACGACCAGATGCTCGTGCGGCCTGCTCGTGTGGCCCTGCTCGACAAGCAGTTCATCCAATAACGATGCACCGAGTACAAAAATCACAGAATTCGAGAAGTACGGGGGCAAACGTATGAGTATGACAAATATTACGCCGAACGGTGAACACAATTGAATGAGTATGAATGATGAGTGATTATTAATGAATAAAAATCACTGAGTGACAAATACTGATTGATAATTACTGAATAAAAATGACTGAATTACAACCGGGTATTACAGAGGATTGTTCAACAGGGCTTCGTATAATATTTTGTTACAAATTGCGAGAAATAAATACTAAAATATTCTAAAATAGATTATTGGATTTTTAAATATTAACTAAATTAAATGAACTATTTTTTTAAACCGAACTATTTTTAATAAGACTATTTTAATAAGACTATTTTTAATGAGACTATTTTATATAAGACCATTTTTAATACTACTATTTTTATACTAGACTATTTATATTAAGACTATTTATAACTAGACTATTTTTAAAGTAGACTATTTATATTAAGACTATCTTTAACGAGCGAAAATGAATAGAATTAAAATGAGTTGGGAATTTATAAAATCTAGGAGATTAGGGTTCATTAAATTTGGTTTTTAATTAAGTATCGGAATTGATTTACACAGATGTAAAAGAAAAACGAATGTTTATCGAGTAACCAACTTTTCACCTCTTAACTTTCGTATTCAAAGATGTCTTAATCACTTTCGCAATCTTAAGATGTTGATAACAAGATTAACACTTGATAGATTGAAAAGATATGTTTCCAATTCACTCAACAATCAATCAAGGAGGTTTCATTAGTAGAAATAGGATATGATCAATCTCTATTTAAACCAATTAGTCCTTTTTAATCAAAATAGTGTAAATCAATCAAATACTCAATATATAACCTAATAGAAACCCCCCATTCCCCTAGGAAGAAAGATTAGATACTCATTGGTTTATACAAACTAAAATTATAATAGAAATAATTGATATACATAATATATATATATATATATATATATATAAACTCTTAATTACAAGAACTCAATGACAATAGATGAAAACTTACTTGAATATGATGTATCAAAGTGCAAGAAATATACTTCAAAATATAACTTCAAACTTGTTCAAAGGTTACAAGCTTAGAAAAATTAAAAGTAAAACACCAAGTAAAATACTAAGTGCTTATTGATCAAGCACTTTTCAATTACAAACTAAATGAAAAAAAACTTCAAACCAAAAATGAAATACAAACTAAAGTAAAGAGTTGTAAGGAAAATATCTTGCTAAAAGAAAGGGGTGTTTCTTGGCAAGAAGAGGAGATGATGGTTTTTCTTCATGGGTGATTTTCAAGAATACAATTGATTATTTAATTCAAAATATCTATTGTAGTATCTTGATTAATTCTTTGTTCACACTTCACCCATGTCTTTGATTTTTCAGATTTTTGACCATAAAAATATCTTGTGGTTGAGTTCACAAGATGGTCAAAAGTGGACTATTTTTGCATGGCATCTGCTGAAAAACGGCGCTGGAAAACGGCTCATTTTGCGCCATATTATATAGCCGTATTAGGATGACTCGGTCTTGTCCGGAACACGCGCAAGGACCCGGCGGAAAATGTGCGCCGTGTGAGAAACGGCCGAAGAAGAGGCCATGATTTGCGCCGTGTGAGAAACGGCCGAAGAAGCGGCCATGATTTGCGCCGTGTTGCTTTGATCGTTTTGTAGACTGTCTCCTTGAAAATTTCCCGTCGTTGGATTTGATCTTGTTTTCCGTCATGCCCGATCTTCGTATCGATGTCGTAAAATAAAATAACCATTTTTAGCTCATATTTTGACATATCTATACAATATCTATTTTTACTCATAAATCAGTACGATTATGCCCGTAAAAGGAATATTTTGTATATGAATTTTTAGATCAATTATGCACTAATCAAAATGCCAACATGGCGTCGTTTGACCGGAAAAATTTGGGGATTTCCGATCAACTTATGACGTGGGGGCTGACTGCATATTTTATTTCTTTTTTTCCACTTAATTGACACGTATGCAAATAATAAATAAAATTAAATCTAAACTAAAAAGTAAAAATAATAAAAAGAAGATAAATTTAACACTTCCTGTAAATTAAAAAAGAGTCCAAAACGTAACTTTGTGATCTCAAAATCTCAAAATTAGGGTTCTTCGCACGGAGAGAGAGAAGAGAAATAGTGAACTCTGTGGGGGAGAAATCGCGAAGTCGTCGAGCAAAAGTATCCACGGTCGATTATCGTTAAGTTCAATGCCGGAAATTATGCAATCGCCAAACATTTGAATCTGGGTCGTTTCAACGCGTCTGGAATTTGCAAACATGGTATATGTGCGGAGGAAAGAGGCAATGGACTGGGATCGCCCAAAATATGGTGACCCAATTTCTGAAATTACTTGGGTGTTTGTTTAATTACTTGGGTGTTTGTTTATACGCGACTGGAGTTAGCTTTTTTGTTTAGCGTGGCTATCACAAATTTTTGTGTTTTGCTTATTTCTTGTATCTAAATCTCGACTTTTTCTGCCTTTTTGCAGATCATAAAAGTAAGGATCTTACTTTGGTACTTTTGGAGGGGTATTTGAGAATATGCCAAATATGGGTAATGTACATAACATGCCTAGCACTTTGTATGTTGGGGGTCAAAAGTCAGTGTATGACTGGGTTAGAGCAGATGGAGTTAAGATGAGTGACCTAGATGAGTGGAGTACCAACGCTGGGGTTAAGGGAGAGAAAAAATGCATTTGAGAATGATGAATCATCACTTTAAACTTTGCATTGATGATAATGATCTTAGGTTCTGGGCTAGTAAATTTCTGGCGGTGGGTAGAGAAATGCATATCTATGTGGAGTTGTTAGCTTTAGAAGATGAACCTACAGAAGTTGAAAATAGTATAGACTTGGTTGACTCTGACTATGAATATTTTGAAGATCCTGATTATGTTATTGGGAATGAGATAAGCTCTGATGAGAGTGAAGTGAGGGGTAAGGGTACGGTTGTGAGGGGTAAGGGTAAGTTTGTGGCATCCGATTCTAGTGACAGTGAACCTGATATAGAAGATGATGTGATTCAGGGTGATGCTCACGATTTTGATGAGTATAGAGTTTCTTATGAGAATAATGAGGAGCCTAGTTATCCTGTTTTTAATCCAAAAACAAAGTTTAAACCTGACTTTTCCATAGGCCAAATATTTGCAAGTAAAAAAGAGTTCAAAGTAGCTGCACAATCTGATGCCATCAATCAAAGAAGAAACATTTACTTTCCAAAGAATGATACTAGGAGGATATATGCTAAATGTTGTGACCCTACTTGTAAGTCGGAGATTCACACCCTAAAGAGAAAGAATGAATATTCATTTCAAATTAGGGCGTATTATCGTAAACACACATGTGCACCTTCTCAAAAGGTGAAAAGTGTGACTTCTTCTTGGTTGAGTGAGAGATTTCTGCAGAGATTTGAATCTGATGAAAAAAGGAAAGTTTCAGTATTTGGGGTAGATGCATCCCATGATATTAGGTGTGACATTTCTAGGCAACAGGCACATAGAGCCAAGTCTTTGGCATTGCTTAGGATAAATGGTGATCCTGATGCCCAGTATGCAAAGTTGTGGTCATATTCTGAGGAGATTAGAAAACAAACCATGGGTCAACCATTATAATAGGGATAGAGAGTGAGAATGGGGTAACAATGTTTTCTAAGGCATATATGTGTTTTGAGGCTATGAAGAAAGGATTTACTAATTGTAGACCAATTATAGGGGTTGACGGGTGTCACCTGAAGAGTAAATATGGGGGTGTTTTACTGAGTGCAATAGGGGTGGATGGGAACAATAATCTGTATCCCATAGCATATGTTGTAGTCGACAAAGAGAATGGGTAGAATTGTGTGTCGTTTTTCAATGTCCTTAAGGCTGACCTGAATCTTGAGACTCATAAAATTACATTTATGAGTGATAAGCAGGAAAGGCTAATCCAAGCACTTGATTCTGTGTTCTCTGGGGTGGATCATTGGTTTTGTGTTAGACATATGCACAATAACCTTAAATCAGCTGGGTATACCGATAAGCAACCAAACAAGCTATGTGGAAAGTAGCTTGTAGCTCCACTGAAGGTGAGTTTAAGTGTAGAATGAGAGAACTTAGGGCTGAGAGTGGAGGGGCTTGGGAATGGTTTCATGATAAACCAGGTGCACAATGGTGTAAAGCTTTCTTTAGAGAGAAGTCAAAATGTGATATGTTACTGAATAATGTGTGTGAATCATTCAATTCTGCAATTTTAGATGCAAGAGGGAGTGCCATTATCACCATGCTAGAATGAATTAGGGAGTTCTTGATGAAAAGATTACAGAAACATAGGGACAACGCTAAAAAATGGAAGGGCAGGTTGTGTCCCAGGTGATGGTGCGATATCGGTATACGCGCTATTGTGCGGAAGCATATTTAAAGGTGTGGAAAATAAATCGACACAAGATTTATAGGGGTTCGACCAAACGTGCTTACATCGTCTCCTAGGTATCTTTTTCTATAGGTTAAAGATGAACCTCTGCACCTCTCTTCTATCAGTCGAGGGATTACCGTTACAAACTCGTCTTCTATCGGTCCGAGTAAGTCGTTCACACACTTGTCTTTTTGTTGGTACAAGTTAAACCATTTTCCTTTTATATCGGACAAAGAATCAACCTATCTAGCTTTCTATGGGTACGAGACAAGCCTCACGTGAATATCAATTGCAATTCTAACAATGCCGGATCCTTGATCCTAATATCACCGAATCGAATCGTACCCTTTCTTTTTCCTCTCGTGTATGAGTTTTCGTGTATCACACTCAAACTCTTATTAATATAAGCACAATTACAACAACAATAGAATGTATATCAATATCTGATCATTGTATTGATTGCTTGAAGTTGATGTATGTTCAATACCATAGGAAGTGGTATTTATAGGCTCCAAAGCCTCAACTAGCCGTTAGCTCTCTGCTGCCTCATTACGTACGTTATAATCCAACCATTACATACGTTAGATGTGTTACGTACGTTAAGCTCTTCACATATCATTCCAGTAGCTTCATTTCTTCCATTACGTACGTTAAGCTTCTCCCCCTTACGTACGTTATCTTCAGTCATATTATCTATTGCATGCTGATGTATGCCATGGCGTCATCTTCAACGGCTCCTTGTTTGAATTCATAGACACTCCATTACGTACGTTAAGCATCATGTGTTATGTACATTAATCTTGCTACATTACATACGTTATACTACATGCATTGCGTACGTTATCCATGTCATTTCCAGCTTTTTGCATCTTCAACTTTTTCGTTGTTTTGTTTTGCTTCTTTGTTGTTTTCCTTTGTTTAAAACTAATCATCAAAACTCGATAATGGATATTTGGAATAAAATATTCTAATAATCTCTCCCTTTTTGATGCAAACAACACCTTGAATGGGATAAAACCTGCAAAATAAAATCTATGTATATCCTACAGATCAAAGTTTTTGACTTTGTCCGTTTCCTTAGTTTCTTCTCCCATCTTTTCTCTCTCATTTTCAACTACTTCTCATTATTTTTCAACTTCGTCTTTTCATATCCATCTTTTTTGACTCTGTTCATCGTTTCGACTTCTTTCATGATTAAAATATTTTTAATTTTCTCTTGATTCTTTCATGACTCTAACTCGCATTTTTCTCCCCTTATATCATTCTTCTTTTATTCCATTCTTCTCCCCCTTTTTGTTATCAGCAAAAGTGTAAATAACGATAATAAAAACGATAATAACATCAGTAATATGATAAATGTATAAAAGGGTAAACTCCATTTGACAAAAATATCTCCCTTTAAAAATATAAACCCCCCCTGAGTAAAATACCAATTATGAAAATTGTTGAAAAATTAATTTTTGGGGATCCAACCGAAAGTCGATCGGTTTTTATTTATGTAGACGATGTTCGGAATAGTGATTCCTTTAGGAATCCAAATCTTTTTAATTTTAATCGCCCGACGTGGGCTTTTACAATTTGAAATATGATGCCCAATTTTTAAACATTTATCGCAATGGGGTATTTTGAAATTTACGGATTCGGTTTTAATACGAGGTTTGAATCCTAACCCCTGTTTGTTTAAGGTAAATTTTTGAACCGATAACATTTGTTCAAATTTTTCGTTTCCACACGAAAATTTCCTTGTTAAACTCTTAAGTTCGTCTTGAACTTTCAAAATATCATTCTTTAAAATATTTTCGTTTTCATGGCATTTTGAATGATCGGTCTCGATAATTTTCCCTTTTTCAAGAATTTTGGAAATTTCGTTTTCTAATAATTTATTTTTCGATTGAAGAGATTTTATTTTGGAAAAAGCATTTTGAAAATCGGTATGCAATAATTCGAATGCTTCAAAAAGTTCATCGTAAGAATTACTTACTTGGCTTTTGACGTCACTATCGTCGAATGAACTTCGGGCCATGAGAGCGAGATTATTTTGATTGAAATCATCATCTTCGTCTTCATCGCTCCATGTTGCAATGAGAACTTCCTTCTTAGGATTTGCTCAGCAATTCTTCGCGAAGTGGCGTGGTTTACCACAGATTCGACAGTTGTTGTCGAATTTCTTACATTCGCCCGTCTTGATGTCTTTCTTTCTCCGGTTTAATAAGCTTTGAAATTAATATTTTTGGCATAATATGCCGATACTTCGTCACTTTCATCTATCAGAATTTCTTCTTTGCGAGACATCTTAGCTTTCATAGCTATCGTTCTTTCCTTCGGCTTCGGCTTGTTGTTCCGTGATTTTAGAACTATCTCATAATTAATTAGCGAACCAACGAGGGTGCTAAAATCAAGTGTATTGGGATCTTTAGATTCCATTATTGCCGTCACGGTGCCATCCCATTCAGCAGGTAGTGATCTTAAGATTTTCTTTACTTTTATACTACTTGTTAATGGTTTCCCAAAACAAGCTAATCCATTAGAAATGACCGAAAAACGGTCGAGCATGTTCGTGATAGATTCTTCACTTTTCATCATAAATAGCTCATATTCATGTAGGAGCATATTTATTTTCGTCTTCTTGACTTGAGATGTTCCTTCATGTGTGACTTCTAGTATTTTCCATATCTCTTTGGCACTATCACACAAAGATATCCGGTTGTATTCTTTCGGATTTAAAGCACAATATAATAATTGCGTAGCTTTGCAATTATAGTGATCATTTTCCAATCAGAATCATCGTACTCTTCAAAACTTTTAAGCGTACCGTCGAATTTTATTGGAATTTTCAGACCAAGACATATCACTTTCCAAAGCTCGATGTTATAAGCTCGGATGAATATTGACATCTTCTTCTTCCAAGTCATGAAGTTAGATCCATCGAAAAATGGTGGTCGGTTCAAGGTAAGACCTTCCACCGGAGCAAATTGAAACGCCATTTGGATCGTATTCTCCTCGGATGTTAAGCTGTAACTAGGAGGTACCGCTCCGATACCAATTGTTGGTGCGATATCGATATATGCGCTATTGTGTGGAAGCGTATTTAAAGGTGCAGAAAATAAATCGGCACAAGATTTATGGAGGTTCGGCCAAATGTGCCTACGTCCTCTCTTCGGTATCTTTTTCTATAGGTTAAAGATGAACCTTTGCACCTATCTTCTATCTGTCGAGGGATTACCGTTACAAACTCGTCTTCTATCGGTCCGAGTAAACCTTTCACACACTTGTCTTTTTGTCGGTCCAAGTTAAACCGTTTTTCTTTTCTATCGGATAAGGAATCAAACTATCTAGTTTTTTATGGGTACTTGACAAACCTCATGCGGATATCGATTGTGATTCTAACAATGCCGGATCCTTGATCCTAATAACACCGAATCGAATCGTATCCTTTCTTTTTCCTCTCATGTATGAGTTTTCGTGTATCACACTCAAACTCTTATCAATATAAGCACAATTACAACAACAATAGAATGTATATCAATATCTGATCAATGTATCGATTGCTTGAAGTTGTATGTTCAATACCATAGGAAGTAGTATTTATAGGTTCCAAAGCCTCAACTATCCGTTAGCTCTCTGCTGCCTCATTACATACGTTATAATCCAACCATTACGTACGTTAGATGTGTTACGTACATTAATACCATTTGGTTACGTATGTTAAGCTCTTCACATATTAGTCTAGTAGCTTCGTTTCTTCCATTACGTACGTTAAGCTTCTCCCCCTTACGTACGTTATCTTCAGTCAAATTATCTGTTGCATGCTGATGTATGCCATGACGTCATCTTCAATGGCTCCTTGTTGAATTCAGAAACATTCCATTATGTACGTTAAGCACCATGTGTTACGTACGTTAAGCTTTCTACATTACGTACGTTATGCTACATGCATTGCGTACGTTATCCATGTTATTTCCATCTTTTTGCGTCTTCGACTTCTTCGTTGTTTTGTTTTGCTTCTTTGTTATTCTCCTTTGTTTAACAACTAATCATCAAAACTCGATAAAGAATATTTGGAATAAAATATTCCAATACTAGGATATAAAAAATTCTTCAGAATAATATGGAGCATCTCTCTGATTGTTCTCCAATTAAGTCTAGTGATATTTATTATCAGGTATCTTGTTTTAATGATGGTGTCAATACACAGTGAACTTGGGTGCGAGGCAATGTTCTTGTAGACTATGGCAGCTGACTGGGATTCCATGTGTATATGGAATTTGTGCCATACTTAATCAGAGGCTGTATCCCACGGACTTTGTGGATGAAAAACACACCGTTGAAACCTATCTCAAAGCCTATGAACACCCGATCTTTCAAATCTCGTATGAAGCATTGTGGGGAGATACATTGTGTAATACCCGAGATTTTAATGTGTATTTTGAACATTGTGACATTGTATATGTTGTATTTTGATCTGAGTATTATCCAGCGTATTTCATGATCCAGTGTTATTGAGCATATGATTTCGTAAATGTGTTTAAAATTGTAATATTTGCACTTGTAGCGCACGCTAACGACTAGGCGTAGCGTACGCTAATTTGGGTTTCGTAGCGCACGCTGTGTATGAATCTTAGCTCGCGCTATATGTAGTCAACTTGATTAAGATAGGGTGGTAGGTGAGATCAGCCGTGGATCTTGGTCGGGACATGTCGGGATGAATCTGACGGCTTTTGGAAAAGTCGAGTCAACGGTGATTAGCACACGCTAATGTTATGAGGCTAGCGCACGCTAAAGTTGAGTATAGTGAGGTCAGTGAAGTTTCGTATGGCCGTTAGCGCACGCTATATGAGTGGTAGCGTACGCTAATTTATGTACTTAGCGCATGTAAAGGGATGTTAGCGTACGCTAAGTCGAGGCCAGGCAGAAACAGTAGACTGCAAGCCCATTAGCGCACGCTATGGATATGGCCGTAGCGCGCGCTAATAACCATTTTCTATATATAGGACATCACCCTCCTTCATTTTAAGACTTCCACTTCAACCCACACTCCAATTTCGCGACTTTGAGAGTTACCCTCTCCATATTCAACCTTCATATCAGCTTCCTAACACATCATTGAAGGCAAGGAGCTTTGAGGATTGGTGTTCAAGCGTCCAACTTTGAGTTCATCAAGAGTTTCCTTCTTTTCTTTCCATACAAGGTATGTGTTGCTGCCTGAACTTTGAATTCATGTTCTTATTCGGATTATAACTTCCTCCTGGAGTTTATCAAGGTTAATGATTAATAGTTAGGTTAAACACCATACCATGCAAGCTTGAAGTAATCAGTTTAGAACCCCTTTGAGTAAGAAGATTGTAACCGAACCCTTTTGAGTTGAATCAAGGATTTGTGATTTCTGAGATTTTGGTATATTTTAGGATGTCTTATCCGAATCACTTGCATGTCGGGGTACTGTTATTATCATCACTTTGTATGAAATTTTTACAAGAAGATGAATTATTAGAGTGGTCTAGAAATATCCTTGGATAGTATGAGGTGACCTTCAACATAATTCATAACTCATAGTGATTTCTGGATATGGTTATCTTCATGTTGATGATTCAAACAAAAGGATGTTGATGGGTAACCATTGCTATGAACGTAAATTTTGGCAAGGAAGATAAATTGTGGAAGAACGAAGTGTAGTGATGATTAAACCTTAAACTCGGATTGAAACGTGATTTATAACCGAACTTGGTAATGACATCGATAGTCAGAAATCGTAGTACGAAATTACAGTGATTTGAGTGGCTCTAGCTAGACCGAGCGGTCGTCGGGTGAGTTGAAGCGTGAGCCAGCTAGCTTAGAGTGTTAACCCGACCGTAGTAGACGTTAGATGTTTGTACGTTTAAACTTGTTTTGAGTTGCCGTTATTTTTCCTGCTTGTTCAAGGACCGAGCATTGCGAACGTTTGATCGAAGGAGGCGGCCTTCGAGTGTGTTGAAATCATTGGAGTAATTTAGTTTCTGCCATCTTTGAGGCAAGTATCGTATTTTGAAATTTGTAAATGTTGGTATTTTGAGTATGCATATGGTTTATTCATGTTGTTGGGCATGGGATTTATTTTGTTGAATTGTCATGATATTCGTTATCGATCTCTTGTATGTTCATGTTGATGGACATAGAAATTTTGCATATATGTATGCATAAGTTGTGTTTGTGAATGTTGTACGATCTATGCTGAGGGCACTGGATCGGATGTCCACCTCGTGTTGGTCCGATGGGATCATCTTGGGATCTATGCTGAGGGCGCTGGATCATTGGACGGGTTTTTTCGACCTTGTGTTGGTCCGACGGGATCATCTTGGGATCTATGCTGCGGGCGCTGGATCATTGGAATACCCATACTGTGTTAATGGAATCATGTGGATTCGCATTGTAGGATTCCGGTAGCGAAAGTTCGTATTGTGTATTTTGTTATGCATTGTTGTAGTATATTCGATTTGTGTAATATTATACTTGTACTATCATCATTTTGCTAACCCTTCAGGGGTGGACATTTGTTTTGATGTTCAGGTAGCCGAGGAGCGGGAAAACAGGCCACAGTACCGACATGACTACGAAGGGGCTCAGTGATGTTTATTGTTTTTGTGACTTGTCTTTTTGGATTATTTTCAGTACTCGAGTACGTTTTGTCTTATTAATATTTCGAGATGGTTGTATTAATGAACTCATTTGATCTGTTGAAACTGCTTTTGTATTTTGAACTTTAATGGTACTATTGTATTATTTTTACGTTTCTTCAAATTTGCCTTGTAAATTCTTACTAAAAGGATTTACGGCGCTGTAATTATTCCGAATATCTCGGTGTTACAGAATATGGTATCAGAGCTAAGATTCATGGATATCTTGGCAGTCGGGTTCTAGTTGGGTCTGTTTACGTTATTTGATTTACGGGTCATTCGTAACATCACTGTTCAGCTAGCGTCGTCATGTGGACCATGGTTGTAAGTCTCATAATCTCTTATACTACCGTTTTACTTAATTTCTGTTTTGTGAATATTGACGGACTTTATTTTTGAAAATTTTGCCCTGGATATTGAGTAATTGTGTTTACAGTATATTGAGGGGAGGTCGTGGATGCGGACGCGGTCGTGGACATGGACGTGGTAATGTGAGATAGGAGGATTCAGCGACTACCCCAGAATTATCGGCTAGTCGAACTGATTCCCATTCCGGAGGACAACAGTGATCAGCGAATGACAACGCAAATCCTAACATGCCGGGAGTGCTTCAACAGGTGGTTGCCCAGATAACCCAGTTTGCTCAGGTGGTCGACCGCATGCAGACGGCGATGGGACAGTAGCATAACGAGGATAATCGGGGAGAAAATGGCTTACCGAGGTGGTCAAATTGCATCCTCCAAAATTTGACGGTTCTGCTGAGGCACCTACTTGTGATCATTGGCTGAAGGAGTTAGAGAAGATATTTGCGGGGATTAACTGTCCCGAGGACCAGAAAGTTCCTATTGCTCAGTATTTTCTGACTGGGGAGGCTTTTTACTGGTGGGAAGCTATTCGACCTGAGAATCATAATGCTGACTGGATGGAATTCAAACTAGTGATGGAAGCACAATATTGTCCTCGTCCAGTTAGATAGGCTAGAGTCCGAGAGTTTTTCTCACCGCAGTGTTCGGAAGCATCTGTGACAGACATAGACTTTTAATCATCAGCTGACTTGTGTGCGACACTTGGTCAGGACGGAGGCGGAGAATATTTTTCATTTCAATATGCGGATGAAGCCGGAGATTCAGCAGTACATGTCCGGATTCGAGTGTACTACGTTGCGACAGTATCAAGACAAAGCGCTGGCCTACGACATGAAAGAGGCAGCGGTGGAGAAATCGATGGAGGCAAAGAAGCAGAAAGTGTCCGACAACTTCTCGGAAAACAAGAGTGGTGGGCCCCGTAAGGGACAGTCTTCATTTTATTCATCTAGGAAACCTCTGAATCCTTCTCGAGGTGGAAAGAAGTTACGGACAACATCAACAGTTTCGGACGCATCGAAGAAGTGCTATAATTGCGGTCGAGCAGGGCATATTCGACGTTATTGTGACTAGAAGGGCACCGTGCGAATTTTTGCGGAAATGTGACTAGATCATTTGGTACTCGCACTCCAGCACCAGTCCCGAAAGAGACAAGTGTGAACCAGACGCAGCAGAGTGGGTTTCAGCAGCAGAATGTTGGGAAAAGAGAGGCATCCAGTGCTGGGTCCGTTCCTCCATGCCTGTACGAGATGAGGAAGTCAGACGATCAGAACACTGCTGTTGCATCAGGTACGATTCAGATCCTTTTGCAACCAGTTAGTGTCTTATGCGATTCAGGACCTACACATTCTTTCATATCATTGAACTGTGTTAATCGTTTAAAAATATCGTGTTTATTTGATTGTGAGCCTTATGTTGTGGGTTAGCCGAACGTAGAGAGAATTGTGGGAACCCTAGAAACTAGAGATTTTCCAGTATCTATAGGAGGGAGAGATTGGCCATCAAACCATATTGTGGTTGACATCCCTGGTGATGATCTAATTCTCAGAGATGATTGGCTCAACCGTTATGGGGCTATTTTAAATTACCGAAAGAGAGTCATTTCTATCATTGCTGATGACGGATCTGAACATCTATTCAAAGGATGGAGACCGGGAAGCTCGGGAAAGTTGATCAAAGCTATGAAAGCAGTGAAATTACTGAAGCATGGTTGTCATGGATTTTGGTGCTATGCCATGAAGAAAGAAGAAGGAGTAGAGCTCTCATCTATTCCGGTTGTGAAAGAATTCTTAGATGTATTCCCTGACGAACTACCTGGGTTACCTCCGTGGAGAGAAGTAGAGTTCAATACCGAATTAGAGCCTGGAGCCGCTCCTATTTCCAGAGTACCATACCGTATGGCGCCAACCGAGATGTATGAACTAAAGAAGCAGCTGGAGGAATTAATGCAGAAGGGATGCATTCAACCTAGTGTTTCTCCTTGGGGAGCGCCAGTTCTCTTTGCCCGGAAGAAAGATGGATCCCTCCGATTATGTATTGATTACAGGGAGCTAAACAAGGTGACGATCAAGAACAAGTATCCTATACCTCGGATCGACGACTTGTTTGATCAATTGCAAGGGGCAAGGGTATTCTCGAAGATTGACTTGCGATTAGGATACTATCAGTTGAGAATTAAGGAATCGGATATACCAAAATCTGCTTTCAGATCCCGGTACGGATATTATGAATTCGTGGTGATGCCATTCGGACTCACCAATGCTCCTGCGGTATTCATGCAATTGATGAATCGAGTATTCTTAGAATACTTGGATAAATTTGTGGTAGTCTTCATCGATGACATCTTGATCTATTCAAAAGACACAGAGGAGCATGCTGAGCATTTGCATATTGTTTTGAGCACCTTGAGGAATGAACAGCTTTATGCAAAACTTTCTAAATGCGAGTTCTGGCTTAGGGAAGTAACCTTCCTTGGGCATGTGATATCAGCTGACGGAGTTCAAGTGGACCCGAAGAAAGTCGAAGCAAACTTGGAATGGGAATCTCCTAATTACGTGAAAGAAGTCCGAAGCTTCTTAGGACTTGATGGATATTATCGCCATTTTGTAGAGGGATTTTCCAAAATTGCTGGTCCGCTCACTCAGCTGTTGCAGAAGACTCAAAGATTCGTGTGGAATGAGAAATGCCAGGCTAGTTTTGATGAACTTAAGGGGAGACTGACGACAACACCTATACTAGCGTTACCAGATGGAATCGAGGGATTCATGGTGTACAGCGACGCTTCAAATCAAGGTCTGGGATGTGTGTTGATGCAAAAGGATATGGTGATTGCCTATGCCTCTAGACAGTTGAAACCGTACGAAGTTAATTACCCGACTCATGATCTGGAGTTAGCAGTTGTGGTCTTTGCTTTGAAAATTTGGCGACATTATTTATACGGCACTCATTGTCAGATCTTTACAAATCATAAGAGCCTCAAGTATATTTTCAGTCAGAAGGAATTAAACATGAGGCATAGAAGGTGGCTGGAATTGATCAGGATTACGATTTGGAAATCCTCCATCATCCGGGCAAAGCAAACGTAGTAGCTGATGCACTGAGCCGTAAACCTATTTCTCTTCGAATGTTGGAAGCACTTATGTCCCAAACCAGCATTCAATGAGAACTGATCCGCGAAGGGATTGAAGTATGGTCACCAGGAATCCAAGGGCAACTATACGTGATGGAACTAACTTCGTCATTAGTCGAGGAAATCAAATCTAAGCAGTTGAACTATTCTTTGATTCTTCGATTATGTGACGAAGTAAGGAAAGGGAAGGCCCTAGGATTCGTGATACAGGATGATGGAGTTCTGAGATTTCAGAGTCGACTTTGCTTTCCCGATGATGATGTTTTGAGAGAGACAATTCTGAAGGAAGCTCACAGCGCGCCCTATTCTATTCACCCGGGCAGCAATAAGATGTATAAGGATCTAAAACAAAACTCCTGGTGGGGAAATATGAAGGACGTAGTAGAATACGTTTCGAAATGTTTGACTTGTCAGCAGGTTAAGATTGAACATCAGCGACCTGCCAGAATGTTGAAGCCACTTCCGATCCCTGAGTGGAAGTGGGAGGATATATCGATAGATTTCATCACCAATATGCCAAGGACCAAGATGGGAATGAACATGATTTGGGTTGTAGTTGATCGACTGACCAAGTCGGCTCATTTCCTAGGAATTAAAGACACGTGGGGACCCGAGAAATTGGCACGAGTATTTATTTCAGAGATAGTCCGATTATATGGTACACCGAAGACAATTATTTCGGATCGAGATGGTCGCTTCGTATCGCACTTTTGGAAGGCAGTTCACAGGGCTTTGGGAACCGAGATGAACTTTAGCACGGCTTATCATCCTCAGACGGACGGTCAATCCGAAAGGACTATCCAGACAGTAGAAGACATGCTTAGAGCTTGTGCCTTAGATTGGTCAGCCGACTGGGAGGTTCATTTGCCCTTGATTAAATTCACCTACAACAATAGTTGGCATGCTTCCATTAAGATGGCACCGTTCGAAGCGCTGTACGGAAGAAGAAGTAGATCTCCCCTGTGTTGGGATGATTCTTCTGACTTGATTGGGACGGAACCAGAGTTGATAGTTCAGACTCAAGAAAAAGTAGCTCTAATTCAGGAACGGCTGTTGACTGCCCAGAGTCGACAGAAGTCTTATGCAGATGTGCACCGTCGCCCGTTGGAGTTTGAGATTGGGGATCATGTACTATTGAAGGTTTCTCCTACCCGGGGAATTTTCCGTTTTGGGAGGAAAGGAAAGCTGAGTCCGAGATATATTGGACCATTTGAGATCCTCGAGAGAGTTGGGGATTTAGCATATAGGTTGGCCTTACCGCCATCGCTGACTCACGTACACAATGTGTTCTACGTATCCCAGTTACGGAAGTATGTACCAGATCCCAGTCATATCATTTATTTCGGCGAGATCGAGATATCTAATGATGGCACCTTCGAAGAGAGACCAATCAAAATACTCGAAAGTCGGATCAAGCAGTTGAGGAATAAAACAATATCCCTGGTTAAAGTATAATGGTCACGACACGGAGTCGAAGAGTGTTGGGAAAAATAATGTTGTTTTGATAATTACCAAACAAAAAAGCTCCATACAGCAAGATGAAAAATGCCCAGCATACAGCAAGCCGCTGTATCGAAAGTCCGATCGAAGTTATCAATCCTGTATCGAAGACCTTCTCATAGCGCCAGCATATAGCGAGCTCTCGCGCTACCAAAATACAGCAACAAAGTCTTAGTTAACGCCAAATATGGAAGATGCCTCTCAATACAGCACCCTTCCATACAGCACCGGACTACTTCAATATGCCTACAGCACAAATGGATACAGCATTCACATCGGAACAGGACTGAAGACCGTTTGGAAAGGAATCTTTGGTATTCACTAAAGTCAAGTCCCGTTGATAAAGAAGTATTTAAATACTAAAGGATAAAGTATTTAAATACTGTAAGCCGACAGAGATCTTCAAATTCCGCAATATCCAGATCTCAGTCTATTCAAGTCAACTATCTAGTTGTCACAGAATCTTGCTCAACGGATCTATCTTAACGGATATATCCAAAAAGGCTATATATATATATATATAGAGTTTGAAGATCAATAATCAAGGATATTTTCCGTGAAACAACAAGATATACAAAGAAGAACATTTACAAGCGATATTCAAACCATCGAAAGACTGAATATTCATTATCATCAGATCAAGCTTACAAGAGCAAGTATATTTGTTTCTAGCATCAATCCATATCTGAGAAAGAAGAAATATACTCAGTCATCAAGAACTGCCATCATCAGCTCAAGAACTTCATACTCAAGCTGCTGTTCTTACCTGGTACCTTTGTGTAAAAACTGAGCTCTGTGTGAACTCAACAAGTTATTCTGACCTGTGTGGGACGAATAGGGACGAAGCGTTGGAACTGTGTGTGAAGAAGCAAGTCAAGAAGGAAGCTTTAACCAATTCTGTGTGAATGGTTGAAAGCGACAGTCTTTGTATCTATCTGTGTGAACGATACAAGGATAGGTTTGATTATAAATACATAGTTGTGTACGCAGTATTTATAATAAACGTTTTGCTCCTGTGTGGAGGACCAGTGGACGTAGAGGGGTTTACCTCGAACCACTTAAATACTGTGTTATTTACCTTTTGCCGTTACTGTTTTCATAACTGTGATTTATACAAGTATACACTACAAAACCCTATACACACCAAGCTAACAGGAGGTTAGACCGAGTTGCTGTATCGACAGCAACTTACTGTTGCAATACTTCTGCTACGCACTTCGATTAGAAAAACGTACAGCTTGTTGCTTAAAATACTTTCCAAGCTGTATCCTGTATACTTAAAGTGGACCAACGAGTGGTATCGGAGCGGGTGATTCTAAAAAGAATCAGTCGCATTTTTAACTGAATCAGATCCTTAAAATCACTTATTTTTCGAAAACAATTTATCTTTCCTATTTCCTCACATATGGATACCTCATTAATAAGCAAGGTACCTATGTTTTCTATTAACGAGTTTGATGACTGGAGAAACAGGATGAAGAACAAACTCAAGGCCTTCATTGGAGAATCAAAAGCTTCACCCGCATCAACAAAGACCGAAGAGTGTCTTCAGGTGGTCACTGACAGTGACTCGTCAGATGATGAGCTAGAAGATAGAGCCTATATGTGCTCTATGGCCGAAGTTAAAGAGGAAAATGAAGACGGCGATGATGATGAGGTAAGCTCTACCTCAACTATTCCTGTATATACATCTCATACCTTTGAAAATATGTTGAATGAATTTAATAACATTCAAAAGGCACATGAGATATTGAAAAGAGAAAACATACAGCTTGAAATTTCTAACCTAGAGCTGAAAGAAGAAAACGACTTGCTGAAGAATAATTACGAAAATATGTCTGTCGACTGTGAAAATAGCAAAGTCAATTTAGAAAAACTCATGGAGAGCAATCATCAACTTGCTCACGACCTAAATGAGACTAAGTGTCATCTTGAAAGCAAGACAAATGATTTGGCTCTACTCGAAGCCAAAGTAAAATCTCTCGAGAAACGTGAAGGAGAATTAGAGACAATCTTGAATTCTTTCGAGAAATCCTCTAATAGAATGGAAGAAATCCTAAGCACTGGGCAACATGCTCATGATAAACGTGGCTTAGGGTACAACTCGTTCTCCAACAAAGAAAAATCTAGTACGGTATTCGTCAGGAGTGAGGAACCCATTCTTGTATCGAAGGAAATTCCAAGTCCTGTGAAGGAACCTGTTGCACCACAAATAGCAAAAGCTATCATTCCGCCCCCACAATCCTATTCGAGACAGCGGAATCACCAGCCGTTCATACCTAAAAGGCGCAATCCACAGCATGCTCCACAAGCATATCATAAGCGCCAGCAGCCATTCAGGAGGAAGGCTGTACCCAATTATCCAAGGCCCGTACAGCAGTACTTTCAGTACAACGCGCCTAGACATTGGATACAGGAGCCCCGTTATCCATCAAGAAAATAGGTCGCAGCACAGTATCAACAACAGATTTGGGAATCCAACTGGAGACCCAGGAGGCAATCTGTAAGATATATGAAAATGGCTCCACCTCTGAGACGACAATCGTACTGGAATAACAACTATAATTCTCGACTTTTCATGCATTATAATTATCATGATTACAACGACTACGTGCCTGCCCCACGTAGATATCAAAATAATGGACCAAAAGTAGCCTACAACAAACAAATTGTTGTCCAGCAAATTTGGGTACCAAAAGGCACTATCACACCAGGACCCAAATTTACTTGATTTCTATGCTTCGACATGAATCGGGAAACGCTAAAGCCAGACTCCCTGTAAGTTTTTATGCTTTTACTCATTAAATGAGGGGGAATGCTGTAAGACCTAAGAATACAGTATCTGCCATTAATTAACTGTACACTCAGAATAGTCAAGACAGCACTGTAGGACAAAGAAGGAATGAAACCTTCCTACAGATGACGTGTGCATTAATTAAGTGGGAGTACAGTACGACCCATGAATATAGTGTTAATCCTAACATTAATGTAAGAATTGAAACCTGTATGTACCTTTTAAGGGGGAACGCTGTATTATTCGCGGTTACAGTACTTACACTACAGGACATCAATTATGCTTGATAATTTTATTCTATTGTGTATTGCAAACAGTTTTAAGTCCACATGCCATGTTTTTATATTCAAACTTTGTTTTTAAATGCTTTGCACGACATCTGGACTTCTCTATCTCGATCAACGCGAATTTTTAACTCATTCAATTTTTATTGCTGCAATCAAACAAGCTTAAGTATTAAGCTGTAAGAACTTGTCTGCGAACAGTTCATAGGTTCAGTTGTACTCAACTAGATCACACTGTAAGATTGTGCCTGCGCGCCAATCATAAGTTTAAGATGTAATACACTTCCCTATTAGATGCTATCATTTTAGAACTTGCCTGCGAGCAGTTCACATTTCTTTTAGACTAAGTGCTGAAGACCAGATCATTTGACAGAAGATCAAGAAGTCTGCTCTCGACATTATCAAAAAGAGAGGGAAACAGTGGGTATAAATAACTCCTGTATCGAAGTCTTCTCAAATTACCAACAAGTGGTTATCGAAAAAGAAGGGAAAATTGTTTTAGCTTAAAGAGGTTTTTGGCATCAAAGTTTTGGGATCATCAAGAAGTTTTGGAAATTATCAAAAAGGGGGAAATTGTTGGGAAAAATAATGTTGTTTTGATAATTACCAAACAACAAAGCTCCATACAGCAAGATGAAAAATGCCCAAAGATACAAAGAAGTCAGTATCGAAAGTCCGATCGAAGTTATCAATCCTGTATCGAAGACCTTCTCATAGCGCCAGCATACAGCGAGCTCTCGCGCTACCAAAATACAGCAACAAAGTCTTAGTTAATGCCAAAATATGGAAGATGCCTCTCAATACAGCACCCTTCCATACAGCACCGGACTACTTCAATATGCCTACAGCACAAATGGATACAGCATTCACATCGGAACAGGACTGAAGACCGTTTGGAAAGGAATCTTTGGTATTCACTAAATTCAAGTCCCGTTGATAAAGAAGTATTTAAATACTAAAGGATAAAGTATTTAAATACTGTAAGCCGACAGAGATCTTCAAATTCCGCAATATCCAGATCTCAGTCTATTCAAGTCAACTATCTAGTTGTCACAGAATCTTGCTCAACGGATCTATCTTAACAGATATATCCAAAAAGGATATATATATATATATCCAGAGTTTGAAGATCAATAATCAAGGATATTTTCCGTGAAACAACAAGATATACAAAGAAGAACATTTACAAGCTTACAAGCGATATTCAAACCATCGAAAGACTGAATATTCATTATCATCAGATCAAGCTTACAAGAGCAAGTATATTTCTTTCTAGCATCAATCCATATCTGAGAAAGAAGAAATATACTCAGTCATCAAGAACTGCCATCATCAGCTCAAGAACTTCATACTCAAGCTGCTGTTCTTACCTGGTTACCTACCTTTTACCTTTGTGTAAAAACTGAGCTCTGTGTGAACTCAACAAGTTATTGTGACCTGTGTGGGACGAATAAGGACGAAGCTTTGGAACTGTGTGTGAAGAAGCAAGTCAAGAAGGAAGCTTTAACCAATTCTGTGTGAATGGTTGAAAGCGACAGTCTTTGTATCTATCTGTGTGAACGATACAAGGATAGGTTTGATTATAAATACATAGTTGTGTACGCAGTATTTATAATAAACGTTTTACTCCTGTGTGGAGGACCAGTGGACGTAGAGGGGTTTACCTCGAACCACTTAAATACTGTGTTATTTACCCTTCGCCGTTACTGTTTTCATAACTGTGATTTATACAAGTATACACTGCAAAACTCTGTATGCACCAAGCTAACAGGAGATTAGACCGAGTTGCTGTATCGACAGCAACTTACTGTTGCAATACTTACGCTACGCACTCCGATTAGAAAAACGTACAGCTTGTTGCTTAAAACACTTTCCAAGCTGTATCCTGTATACTTAAAGTGGACCAACAAAGAGGCCACGTGAGAAACGGAGGATGGTATGAAGACTAGATACCCAGAGTTATTTTCATCTCAATTTTCGGGATGAAACTTCTTTTTAGGGAGAGAGGATGTAATACCCGAGATTTTAATGTGTATTTTGAACATTGTGACATTGTATATGTTGTATTTTGATCTGAGTATTATCCAGCGTATTTCATGATCCGGTGTTGTTGAGCGTATAATTTCATGAATGTGTTCAAAATTGTAATTTTTGCACTTATAGCGCACGCTAACGACTAGGCGTAGCGTACGCTAATTTGGGTTTCGTAGCGCACGCTTTGTATGAACCTTAGCGCGCGCTATACATAGTCAACTTGATTAAGACAGGGTGGTAGGTGAGATCAGCCGTGGATCTTGCTCGGGACATGTCAGGATGAATCTGGACGGCTTTTGGAAAAGTCGAGTCAACGGTGATTAGCGCACGCTAATGTTATGAGGCTAGCGCACGCTAAAGTTGAGTACAGTGAGAGATCAGTGAAGTTTTGTATGGCCGTTAGCGCACGCTATATGAGTGGTAGTGTACGCTAATTTATGTACTTAGCGCGCGTAAAGGGATGTTAGCGTACGCTAAGTCGAGGCCAGGCAGAAACAGTAGACTGCAAGCCTGTTAGCGCACGCTATGGATATGGCCGTAGCGCGCGCTAATAACCATTTTCTATATATAGGACAACACCCTCCTTCATTTTCAGACTTCCACTTCAACCCACACTCCAATTTCGCGACTTTGAGAGTTACCCTCTCCATCTTCAACCTTCATATCAGCTTCCTAACACATCATTGAAGGCAAGGAGCTTTGAAGATTGGTGTTCAAGCGTCCAACTTTGAGTTCATCAAGAGTTTCCGTCTTTTCTTTCCATACAAGGTATGTGTTGCTGCCCGAACTTTGAATTCATGTTCTTATTCGGATTATAACTTCCTCCTGGAGTTTATCAAGGTTAAGGATTAATCGTTAGGTTAAACACCATACCATGCAAGCTTGAAGTAATCATTTTAGAACCTCTTTGAGTAAGAAGATTGTAACCGAACCCTTTTGAGTTGAATCAAGGATTTGTGATTTCTGAGATTTTGGTATATTTTAGGATGTCTTATCCGAATCACTTGCATGTCGGGGTACTGTTATTATCATCACTTTGTATGAGATTTTTACAAGAAGATGAATTATTAGAGTGGTCTAGAAATATCCTTGGATAGTATGAGGTGACCTTCAACGTAATTCATAACTCATAGTGATTTCTGGATATGGTTATCTTCATGTTGATGATTCGAACAAAAGGATGTTGATGGGTAACCATTGCTATGAACGTAAATTTTGGCAAAGAAGATAAATTGTGGAAGAATGAAGTGTAGTGATGATTAAACCTTAAACTCGGATTGAAACGTGATTTATAACCGAACTTGGTAATGACATTGATAGTCAGAAATCGTAGTACGAAATTATGGTGATTTGAGTGACTAGCTAGACCGAACGATCATCGGGTGAGTTGAACCGTGAGCCGGCTAGCTTAGAGTGTTAACCCGACCGTAGTAGACGTTAGATTTTCGTACGTTTAAACTTGTTTTGAGTTGCCGTTATTTTTCCTACTTGTTCAAGGGCCAAGCATTGAGAACGTTTGATCAAAGGAGGCGGCCTTCGAGTGTGTTGAAATCATTGGAGTAATTTAGTTTCTGCCATCTTTGAGGCAAGTATCGTATTTTGAAATTTGTAAATGTTGGTATTTTGAGTATGCATATGGTTTATTCATGTTGTTGAGCATGGGATTTATTTCGTTGAATTGTCATGATATTCGTTATCGATCTCTTGTATGTTCATGTTGATGGACATAGAAATTTTGCATATATGTATGCATAAGTTGTGTTTGTGAATGTTGTACGATCTATGTTCAGGGTGCTGGATCGGATGTCCACCTCGTGTTGGTCCGACGGGATCATCTTGGGATCTATCCTGAGGGCGCTGGATCATTGGACGGTTTTTTCCACCTCGTGTTGGTCCGACGGGATCATCTTGGGATCTATGCTGAGGGCGCTGGATCATTGAAATACCCATACTGTGTTAATGGAATCATGTGGATTCGCATTGTAGGATTCCGGTAGCGGAAGTCTGTATTGTGTATTTTGTTATGCATTGTTGTTGCATATTCGATTTGTGTAATATGATACTTGTACTAGCATCGTTTTGCTAACCCCTTCGGAGATGGACATTCGTTTTGCCACAGTACCGACATGACGACGAAGGGGCTCAGTGATGTTTATTGTTTTTGTGACTTGTCTTTTTGGATTATTTTCAGTACTCGAGTACGTGTGTCTTACTAATATTTCGAGATGGTTGTATTAATGAACTCATTTGATCTGTTGAAACCGGTTTTGTATTTTGAACTTTAATGGTACTGTTGTATTATTTTTACGTTTCTTCAAATTAGCCTTGTAAATTCTTACTAAAAGGATTTACGACGCTGTAATTATTCCGAATATCTTGGGGTGTTACACATTGTACATCCCCCCACTTCCCCCGACATTTGGATTGAGGCCCAAAAGAGGAAGGAGATCCACAAAGAGGAGGCTTGGTGCTGATGAAACTGGTAAAGCTGGAAAAGCTGAAAAAAATAAATCTAAAAATAGATAAAGAATGAAAAGACAACAAAAAACTATATCTTGCAGAAGGTGCGGGGAAGAAGGGCATAATTCTATTACTTGCAAATTGAAATAAGTATGTTTATTAGTTGGGAAATATAAATTTCCATCCCTCAAAATGACGTATGCATATCTCTGTTACTGTTTTTCGTATATTCGTGTATAAAAAGGCAAAAGTAATTGATTATTTTAATATTCATCGACATATAATTATATACTTATGTAATTAGGCGGGTGAGACTCAACCATCCAAAAGAATAAAAACAATGTTTGAGACAATCATCGACAAATACTGATGGTGTTGAGGTATGTGTTCCAACCATTTAACTCTTATATGTATTCAAACTTTTTTGAGTGATTCGGATATTCAATGAACCACTTATACTTGCAGATTGCTCCACCAATGATGAGACTTATTGATGAGAATAATGTAGAAGGTGGGATTCTAGGAGTTATTGCAACTCAACAAAGCCAAATAACAACTGAAAGTTGGTTAGCTCCAGATCCAGTACCTCAATTTCAAGGTCCTATAATGTACCAACAACTGCGGGTGGGAAACCCCTTTTTTCAACCCACTCTTCCTTCAAGAGTACAAATCAGGGCTCCACCACCTTCTACATATGATGCTGGTCATTTCACTTATAGAAGTCATATCACTCTGCAATCAGAGTCCTCGAGGATAATTTATGCTGAAGGTGGTCAGAAATTTATCGACCTGTCATCCAAAGGTGATAAGAAGGGGAAGAAGAACGTGGGGTGATAGGTGTAGGTGTAGTAGGATCGTGGTCTAGTTTTCTTTTTTGAAAATTTGTTGAATTTGTGGCCATATGCAAAACTTCTTTGTGTATTTTGTTGCCCAATATACTAGTATGCAATGGTACAGTGGGTGACCATTTGATCTATTATTAGTTATTTTGTTGGTATTTTTTTGAACTTATCAATGAGGCTAGGGGAAGCGACTCGGTGATGCAAGAAGTTAGTCTATCTTCTGCTCGTTCGTTTAGTTCCTGTGAGAGCATCAGCAAGGAGGAAGTAAAGGGTGCCCTAATGAAGATGGGTAGAGCTAAGGCTGTAGGCCTGGATCAGATCCCTATTGAGGTGTGACTTTGTCTGGGGGAAGTTGGATTTCAGTGGCTAGCTGAGCTATTTAACATTCTCCTCAGAGGTTCTAAGATGCCGACGGAGTGGAGGCGTAGTATTGTCGTGTCGTTTTTCAAGAACAAAGGCGATGCTCAGAGTTGTAGTAACTATAGGGGTATTAAACTCCTCAGTCATACTATGAAACTTTGGGAAAGAGTGGTGGAATGCAGGGTTAGAATAGAAGTTGAGATCTCAGAGAACCAATTTGGCTTCATGCCGGGGAGGTCCTCGACGGAGGCCATTCATCTCGTCAGATGCCTTATGGAGAAGTTTAGAGAGCGGTGTAAGGACCTCCATATGGTGTTCATTGATCTACAGAAGGCTTATGATAGCATTCCGCGCGATGTTATTTGGAGGATCCTAGAAGAGAGGAGGGTGTCGTTGCCGTTCGTTAGGGCGATCCAAGACATGTACTCCCAAGCTAGGACTTGCGTTAGGACCCCAGTTGGTGACACCCAGTATTTTCTGGTTGAGATAGGGCTACACCAGGGGTCGGCGCTAAGCCCTCTTCTCTTCGCTCTAATCCTTGACGTCATTTCGTGGGGGATACAGGATGGCGTCCCGTGGTGCATGCTTTTTGCTGATGACATTGTGTTAGTGGCGGAGTCGAGGAGGGAGGTGAACTCAAAGTTGGAGCTATGGAGGTCTAAGTTAGAATCCCAGGGCTTGCGTGTGAGCTGGTCTAAGACCGAGTATCTCTAGTGTAACTTTAGTGGTGAGGCCAACGAGGAAGAAGTAGAGGTAATGATTGCGAATCAGATCGTACCCCGTACGGATAAGTTCAAGTATTTGGGTTCGATCATTCAGAAGGAAGGTGAGTGTGAAGATGATGTCACTCATCGTATCAAGGTGGGGTGGCTAAGGTGGAGAGCAGCAACGGGGGTCATGTGTGACAAGAAACTCCCTCTAAAGTTGAAGGGTAAATTCTATAGAGCGGCAATCTGACCTGCTATGTTGTATGGCTCCGAATGTTGGGCGATGAAGAAGTCGCTTGAGAGCAAGTTAGAAGTGGCTGAAATGAGAATGTTACGTTGGTCGTGTGGTAGCACAATGCTGGATAGAATCTCGAACGGGGTTTTCAGGAACGCGCTAGAAGTGGCGCCCATTTCAGCGAAAGTTAGGGAAGGGAGATTGAGATGGTTTGACCACGTCCGCAGGAGGCAGGCTTCTGCTCCGGTGAGGAGGGTCGAGAGTTTATTGGTTGTCGGGGAGAGGAGGAGAGGCAGACCGAGGAGGACGTGGTAGGAGCAGCTGAGAATAGATTTGAAGGCCTTAAACCTTTCCGAGACCATGACTGTTGATATGGGCTCTTGGAGGCGCCAGATCAGAGTTGTGGATTCCTTTGTAGGGAGCGATGCTGTAGTTGAGAGCCTCAGTGTTGGGTTGTCTCGGTTAGCTTTGACCTAGAGCATTGCATCTTTTACTTTTATTATATATTTTATCCTATTGCCTTTTGCATGTGGTGTATTTTTGACAGGGAGTTGTGCGCAGAGTCAACCTCTCTTCTGTTAGAGCAACGTTCAACGAGAGTGCAGTTGCCAAAGTCCCATTAGGTAAGACTCATGTGAATTAAGCCATGGGCTCAGGTATGGTTTGAAGCTTTTTCGTATCATATGTTTCTTTGTATATATCACACTATACTTTGTTGTACACTAAGCTGAGGGTCTTCACGGAAACAGCCTCCCTACCGTAAAAAGTAGGGGTATGGTCTGCGTACATCTTACCCTCCCCAGACCCTGCTCTGTGCGGGATATACTGGGTATGTTTAGTTTGGTTTGGTTTGGTTTTGTTGGTATGAAACGGTACAATTGGTATCATGTTGATTACAATCTTAAGTGGTGGAATAATGCGTTTATTCTAATCTTGAAAGAAACAGGAGACAGTGGATAGGTGTGTGACTCCAATTGAAATTGTGAACGAATCGTCGCTTCTAATTCTTTTAGTTTCACTTCTGTTTGAATTATGTTTTAATTTTTGACTATTGATTTTGTATTGTTAATTATTGACTTTTAGTTTCACGTTTTTTATTGTCTTTCAAATCCTAGTTTTATTTTTGATTTGTTTTGTTTCTTTTTTTTTTAATTGAGATTCTTACTTTTTAGTTTGGATTTAATTTTATTTATTATTTGCATATGTGTTAATTAAGTGGAATAAAAAAATAAAAAATAAAATAAAATATACAGACAGCCTCCACGTCTTCAGTTGACCGGAAATCCCCAAATTTTTCCGGTCAAACGACGCCATGTTGGCATTTTCGGCGAAACTGGGACGAGAATTGGACAATTAACTAAGTTATGAGACTAAAATTGGACAATTAACTTTTTTGGGACGAAATTTGGACAGTAAGAAAGTTATGGGACCAAAAAAGTTTTTCTCTAAGTCGGGTCGAGCAGGCCGGGTCGGGTCGAGCAAGCCAGAAAGATCCAGAAACATATGAAAAGTGCTGGAACCTCTTGGATGGGCCAAGAGACTTAGAACTTAGAAGAGTTTTCTAGACATTTTGTAAAGACTTTGTGATGATACTTAGAATTCTCTAGAAAATGTAAAAGTGTAGGAGATCTAGAAGCCTCCAAATGAGGAGGTGTAGGAAGCTTCTAGTGGAAGATAGGTAGTATAAATAGAGGACTTGGGGCTAATTTGCAGCCATCCTTGGGAACTCATTGTAAGAAACACACTTTGTAAACTCTTTGTAACTTAGTAGAAGTATTTTTCCATTAACCCTTTGCCTCTCTTTTGTTGTGCCAACTTCATACTTAGCCAATTTCGAAGGGTTTAAGGCTGACTAGCAAGAGGGTTGCTAGGCCGCATGACGCTTAAGAGCATAGCGAACTCTAAGCCCGTGACAAGTTGATCGGGGATCCCAAATTTTTCCGGTCAAACGACGCCATGTTGGCATTTCCGGCGAAATTGAGACGAAAATTGGACAATTAATTAAGTTATGGGACTAAAATTGGACAATTAATTTTTTTGGGACAAAATTTGGATAGTAAAAAAGTTATGGGACCAAAAAAGTTTTTTCCTCTGGAAGGGTGCTAAAAAAAAATTAGAAAAGTCTCCAAAACAGTATTTTATGGAGTGGCTCAGATTCTCGACGAAAGATAACATGGATTTCATGGGATCTAGCGTGCAACAAAATTGTCAAGGGCGGAATCGGTATTGGTATCTTAAGTGCTCTCAATCTGGGTTTAATTTGCAAGTGGTGGTGGCGGTTTAGACAGCAAACAACAGGACTTTGGAAAGATGTTATTTGCGCTATACATGTACCGACGGGGGGTCTTAACAGATCCGCTAGAGCTAAATCTGAAGTGTGGGGCAGCATTATAAAATGGGGGAAGGTCTTAGATAAGATGGGTCTACCTCACAGCACCCTCTGGTCTCATGACCAAGGTCGTGATTATTGATCTTGGCTGCCCGGGCAGCAAGGAAATTACTCTGTTGCTTCTTGCATGGAGCTGATTGAAATTCATTGCTTGCTTCTGATGACTTCCACGAGTTGGTGTAAGGCGGCCCCCAGCAAAAATCAACATTCTCACCTGGAGAATTAGAAGGAACAGAATCCCATCCAAAGATAACCTGATGAAGAGGGGTGTGGCTATCATATCAGATTTATGCCCAGTTTGCAACACGTGCTCAGAATCAGCCGATCATCTCTTCAGATCATGTTCTACTAGTCTGGAGATTGGGCGATTTTGGCGGGTTGGTGGCAATGCTTCCCGTATTCAGCAGCGTCCATTGATGACTTCTTCGTCTTGGATGGGCCACATGGTCTCTCGAAGTCCCAAGCTCGCTTTTGTGACAATTTCAATGGTGTGTCTCTGGATTACGTGGTCAAACAGAAACAACCTTGTTCATCAGTCGAAATCTAAAGGCTCTAACCTACTAAAGAGATTATTCTCTGTTCAAACAAGTGGCTTAAGAGTACGGTGATATCTCTAAAAAATCTTGATTGGAATGTTTGGATCTGTAATCCTAGTTTGGCTATGATGTAATTTGCTAGTCACTTGCTAGCTTGGGTGTTTTAATAAAGTTGCTGCTGTTCTAAAAAAAGAAAATTAACCTAGGTAGTTGGATAGATTAAAATATATATAAAAAGGGATAGATATGAGCTTACATGTTGTAAGCGATCTCTAAATTTAGAGACCCAACTATTCATTATGTAGCTAAGGGCAAAGGAAGGTTGGAGATGCCCTAGTTATACTGAATACAACGAGCTTTTCATTAACTGAATAGAAAAAGTAGTCCAGAATAAAAAAGTGGGAACCAAATAGCACAAAAGCTAGGATCCGTTGTCTCATATCCAGAGATTTCTCATCGGGTCAAGAATCTGGTGACCAAGGCTTTGAAGCTAGCGAACAGTGTTGGGGTATAAGGGTTTTGTGGAGATCCGGATTTTCCAATGGATCGTGTAAACACTTTCCGAACTGATATTTCTACCCTATGCCTGCCAGAAATTCAGGATAATCCAATGGAACACTTACGAATCCAAGCACGTAAACGTAGTTCAAATCACAGAGAATTGTGTTTATCGAAAGATAAAGAGGCTCAGAAAGGGTGTCTCTCGACTCATGAGAGCCCTATTTATAATGTCGGATTAGGGTTACAAGTAGGTCGATTTTAGGGTTTTGATGACGACGGCGCCACACATGGTCGAATTAGGGTTGTGGTGGTTAATAAATTAATCAATTTTACCACGCCTCTCTAAAATTCTAAATATCACTAAATCCCGCCTAAATGAAGGCTGCCCATGGGCCCAGCAGGCGCGCGCCCTAGACTCACATGGGGCGCCGCCCGGACCCCCGACATTAGTCTGCACGGTTTATAATTCGATCTTATACATGTGTGCACTCCGCACATACCCGATCATATATTAGAATACGAATCATAAACCCCTTAGCTCACATATTAGTTCCAATTACACAAAATGAATGGTGACACTAAAATCACCAACAAACAGGGCTTTGAAGCCGGACCATGACTCCAACACCGGCGGCTGCCCATCCAGCAACCATTCCATGTTCGAACAAGGAAATTCCGGCACCTAATGCTCTTCATCTGCTCTTTCCGGCACCCAATAATCCTAATACGGCGACCAAGCCTTTGAATCGGGTGACCAGGGAGTTGAATCAGACAGACTCGACTCATTCACCACCATATCAGACATTAGTTGACTCAGATATTCGACTCGTACAGGAAAGTTGAGATGGTGTTTGACTCTTAGAATCTTCAGTTTCCGACATCTAATTAACCGAAAATCTTTATGGCTGTTGGTAGAAATGCATGCTATGATAAATTAACTGCCGAAACACGCGTTTGAGTAAGCGTTTAGTTAACTCATCGACCCGATTTTAAGCCAAAGCCGTGCTAATTCAATTACATAATTTGATTAGAACCCACCAAAATGGTGAGTTTAAATAATACGTGATTGAATAGTCTACGTTAACTCAATAATCCCAAAATTACCCTGCCTTATTTTTTTAAAAATCCGAATATTAATATTAAAAATCGGAATTTTTTATTTAAAGTTCGAAAATAAAAACTAAAAAATAAAAATTGGATGTTTTTATTTAAAGTTCGAAAATAAAAAATAAAAAAAATAAAAATTAGTTCGAAAAAAAAAATCGGATGTTTTATTTAAAGTTTGAAAATAAAAAATAAAAATTAGTTCAAAAATAAAAAATAAAATCAGATGTTTTTATTTAAAGTTTGAAAATAAAAAATAAAAAATAAAAATTAGTTCGAAAATAAAAAATAAAAATGGGATATTTTTATTTAAAGTTCGAAAATAACAAATAAAAAATAAAAATTAGTTCGAAAATAAAAAACAAAAATCGGATGTTTTTATTTAAAGTTCGAAAATAACAAATAAAAATCGGTTCAAAAATAAAAATAAAAATCGGATGTTTTTATTTAAAGAAGTGGAATATTATTTTTCATAAATAAATAAAAACTGAATTACTATATAAATTTTTTGAAAATCCTGCTAGTATTCCAGATTTTTTTTACTACTCACAAGGTCAAAAATGTAATTTTACAATTTAATCTAAATAGTATATTTTTCCTACCAAACACTAAACTCTCATCACCACTTTATCTAACTTGCTATAACTAACATGCCATATCCTAACCTGCCATATCCTGACATGGCTACCAAACGAGCCCTTAGGGTTTGTAGGCGGCAACGTGGATAGCGGGAAGAACATAGAATGTAAGAGATATAGATTTTTTTTTGAAAGGTTTGCTTCAGCGGTAGAAATTCTATTTGTAAGAGATATAGATGAGTGCTTTTAATTGACATAATATTTTTGTGCGTTAGGGTTTAAATTAGACTTGGTCATGGGCTGGGCTAGAGCTGGTCGGGCTGGGCCTAGGGAGCCCAGGACCCATATTTGTGGCGAGCTGCGCGGCCGCGTCCCACTGCCCGCCCACTCCCGAACTGTCATGGGTTGGTCTGGGCCGGACCTGGGCTGGATATTAAAAATAAAAAATTAAAAAAATATTTAAAATTTAAAAATATGTTAACATTAAATTAAAAATCAACTTGAAAAAAATCTCTTTGAATATTTAAAATAATTTAGTTAAAAGAAAATCAATTTAAAAAATTTGTTTTGAATGAAAAATTTATTTGTTAACATTAAATTGAAAGTTTAATTTAGGAAAACTCATTTTGAATTTTTAAAATATGTTAACATTAAATTAAATGGGGAGAAAAGGGGAAAATGGATTTGGACTTAATTTGTAAAAATTAGATTATTTCTTGAAATTTTATCTAATTTTTAAAATTAAATTACGTACATATCCTAAGAAATCAAAGTCCACATAGTTCTTTTTACTTACCTGGAACTTGAAGGTAGGATGATGTGTTCAACGTCGTGTTGGTCACTCACGTAAGCTCCCGATTCGGATATTTATAATATCTCCTAATATGTTGCCTCAGTCTTAGCCATTTAATTATTTTTTAATCAGCTTTAAACGAGGTGAAATCATATTAATTCCTTTTTTAGTTAACAAATTCAAGACATGAGCACAACATCTGATATGCATAAAAATATCGTTTGCAAGTACAGCCAATTAGTCCAAAGAGTATTCCATAAATTTATTATTCACGGCTGCATTATCGAGAGAACGAGTAAGCACTTTATCAAATATATTAAATTCCTTAAAACATTTATTCTATCTTTTAGATTTTTAGGAGTATATGATTCCTCCATAATATCCAGAACGATAATACATTTTTCTATCACATATTCAGTTTCAATCCAATAAACCGTAATGCAAAGATAAGGTTCACTAGTTGGACAAGTCCAACAATTACTAGTAAGACATATACAACCTTCAAATCTTTTAAAAAAATCAATTAATTGAACATATTGAATATAATATTGTTGTTGAATACGACGTTTAAGAGTATTCCTTAATATTCTTCTATATGCCGGTTGCATTAAAGTCCTAGTCATATTTTCTAAATTTTCACTCTCACCATGACTTAAAGGCAATTCATAAAGAGTAACATAAATAGCAAATCCGTAAATGAATTTTTGTTGATTGTAAACGAAAGGCATATCTCCACCAGACGCTTTTGAGAAATATCTGGATAGTTGAGATTGATCATCCAAACATTCTTGATCATGATTATCCTTAGTCATACAGTGGTCATTTGCCAAATGACGAGCTAGTGTTCCGGTTCTGGACCAATCTTCTAGGAAAAAGTAGTAGTTTTCTTTTTATTTTCGCGTATAAGACAAATCATTTTGCAATGCACTGGTACGGTGCCGAGAGACCTCTCATAAAATGCTCAAACCCACGATTTTTGATTCTTATTTGAAGCTTCGGCCGTAGGTTCGGATGGAGGTGGCATGGTAGTATAGTCTTGAGAGAGATTGTGAACTAATAACAATTTATAATAGTAAGTACTAAATAACTAAACTCTAGTAAGCATAAAAAAGTAATACAAAGTAGAAATAGTAAACTTAATGAAATGCAAGTTGGTATCATTTGTAATACCCAGATGTGAATTCATTTATTTTCATTCAGTAATTGTGACTCTGTAACTTTTCACTCATTAATAATCCTTCATCATTCATATTCATTCATTCGTGTTCACCGTTCGAAGTAACTTAGAGTCGTGTATCGATATTGTTTATTGTTTCAACCTTGCTTGAGAATCGAGACGAGAATATTATCTTGATCGTTGTAATTGTTTCGTAAGTTAATGTTGATATTGGAGTTCATATCATTTCGAATTTACTCCTTATTCGAATCGTGCTATTGTTGGGTAAACCCTTGTAATCATTGCTCGGAGCCACCATTTTGGGGTTTCCGCACTTCCATTTTGTGTTATTGTTCCCAAGTATTGAATCCTATTGTTTTTATTCTCTTCCCGGGTCATTTTCGTCATTTTTGGGCCCGAATAGTGTGCGCCGCGGCACAAGGGTGTGTGCGCCGCGGCACACACATTGCAATTTTGGTGGTGTTGCCGACGGTACCGCGGGCCGCGGCACTAAGCAAAGTGCTGGGCAGTTTTTTGGCCGCGGGCCGCGGCACACTCAGTCCGTGCCGCGGCACACGATGCAGAACAGCCTTTTTCAACGGGTTTTGTGAGGAGAAAGCTCATTTCATCAACTTCCTTCATCCTCCTCTCCTTGGGCGATTTGTGGGCGATATTTTAGGCGATTTAGCATCATCAAACTCAGAGAATTTCATCTTATTCAAGTTGTGGTGTGGATTAACAACATATTTGTGGATTCTTCATCCTAATTCAAGGTAATTTCTTCAAACCTAGATTCAATTTTGAGTTGGAGCATGATGTTTTGGATGATATAATCATGATTTGTGAAGGATATATGTACGATTATGAGTTTTATGAGTTATCATCGGATTGTTGGAAGTTTTATTCAAGATCACTTTGAGGGTTGACTTGGAATTGGGATTTTCGATTTAATGTTATCGTAATCTCGAATTGAGTACTCCTATTGGATTATCGATTGTGTTGATGGTGTTTTGTTGGATTGAATCATTCATTAGAGGTTTTTTTTTCGATACAATTGGGATTAGTTGTAAATAATGGGAGATTGTTTACAAAGTGTTTGTCTAAATACCCCAATGAGTTTGGATTTATTGTATCGACCTCTTGAATTAGTTATGACCGCTATTGATACATATATTAAGCGAATTGTTGGTAATTGTGTTATTCAAGATTGTTCGAGCGACCGATATCTCCATTAAGGACGTTTGTTCGTTAGAGGACATTTCATCACCGCTATTGAGTAAGTTAATTCTTACTCGGTTAAAAGGATATTCATTCCTTTCGTTGTTATTCATTCATGTTCATAATTCATTCATGATATATTATTCATGTCGAGACTTGTAATTATCAAACTAATCATTCAATTCACGAGGAATGACGGTTCAAATCATTTCAGTGAGCTATCATTCGTTTCATTATCATTTCATCTCGGTGAGTCTTGACCCTTGTCGATTTGTTATTCATTGATATTCATCATGGTCACTTTTGTTCTTGTGACCTTCTGGGTTCATATTGCGTGGCCGGGTGGTTATGTGTGGAATTTTTAGTCGGGCATACGATAGTCATGTGAAGGGTTCACCGACACAATGGACTGTGCACACGGTAACGTGCCTTCGTGAGACTAATTAGGTACAAGGACGGGTGTGTCCGGACACTCGTCTTGTGCACTTGCACGTCCCATTATGGGCGTACTATGATGCCCCTCTTCAGCTTGATTTCATGACTTATATATTTAATGTTTGTGCTTGTTCAACTCTTGAGGATTGTTGTTTTGTGTAACTGACCCCGTTGGGGGATATTGTTTTCAGGTCATGGCAAGGCAAAGGCACGGGAAGAGAACGTTGATGGCAAAGAGTCCCAGTGATACTAGTAGGGGCCCCCAGTCCATCTATTTGTCCATGTTTTCTTGTTATGTATTTTTCCGCTGCACTTCCATTTGGATTGTCATTTATTCAGTGTTGTATATTTTATCTTCACATAAAATATACATGTATTCTGTTCTCCTGGGTGTGTTGTACTTTAAACTCCTCATCGGAGTAATTGATGATGTAATGTGGTTCAGTACTACATTTGCACTGTATAATTAATTAATTTTCACTCGCCTGGTGGGTCCCCGTCGGGGGTCCACGACACTATAATATCCGCCTAGTTTGGGGTGTTACAGAGTTGGTATCAGAGCGTGGTTTTGAATACTATCTTCCGAGTCATGTCTTATTGAAATCATCATTCGTTAGACTAGTATCATTGGACCTTCACATCGCATGTGACCTGTGTAAGCGCCAAGCCCCTTAGACCAAGAAACAGTAAGAATCACTCATTCATCATTCATGAGTCAACAATCCTCAATCATCATTTTGATTTTTGATCATATCGATCATGTTAACTCATTAATCACTCAGTTCATTTCATTGCTCAGTTGTTGATCTTGTGGATCGTATCATTAATCTTGTTAACTTGTTCAAGATAATCATTTCAAAAATTTCATCAGATAATCATGTCACGTCAGTTGATTCTTCATGTAATCATTGTATTTAGAGCGAGTATGCTCATTATTATCATCTCATAACGTAATCATAATGCGATATTCATGCGAGATATATAATTATCTCGTGTGTTCCCTACCTTCAGTATGGATCGAGCTGGCAGAAGATGCAGGGGAAGAGGCCGCGGTGCGGGCCGAAACCTGGGAGATCGGATGAATACTCGTGCAGACGCGAGGAATAATGTCAATTCGTCGAGCAGCGACGCTGCCACCCACTCACCTGGAAATAATCATTCACCGTCAGGAATCCGTACCCGAGATATATCTCAATTAGAAGGTGTTCGGGTTGATCCACTCGCTTTTATGCAGAGCATGATGGCCCAAATGACCCAGATGGCACGTCTGATGGAGACGATGCAGAACCCAGCCACTCAGGCTCAGCAGGCCCCTCCGCCGCCACCTCAGGGCCAAGAGAGGAGTGTGAGCAGTATCATCAACGGCATCTATCGCCAGAGGCCACCTACTTTCAAGGGCTCATCTGAGCCGACATATATTATTCACTGGATTGAACATTTGAGATGTTGTTTGCTATGGTGGAATGTCCCGATGGGCACAAAGTTTTAGTCGCAGCTTACTATCTGGGTAAGAGCGCTACTTGGGACCAGTTCAAGACCCTCATGATGGAAAGATATTATCCGGCCCCACTCAGGGAAGCCAAGTTGTCGGAGTTACTCAGTCCCGACCCCTCAACGGAAGACGATGTACTTACCATTGCCGAGAAATTATAGGAGCTACTTCCATTTGCCTCATCTATTATCCACTCTGAGGTGGATAAGATCAAGTACTTCAGTAAGAGGTTGAAACCTCGTATGCGGCTACAATTGCTTAATCATTATTGCACCACTCTGGCCGAATTCATCGAGAAAGCTCTTGCTTATGAGCTTACTGCTAAGGAAATTTATAAGAATCAAACTTCATCTTCTAGCAAGAAATCGAAGAAGCGTAATCAGTCCGAAGGCAGTCAGGAAATCTTCAAGACGCCTCGTGCGGGCTCTACTTTTTCTGAGCGACCTCCTATGGCACCAAAACCTGCGGAATCTCAGTCCCGAGCAGCCAGTTTGGCCATCACCTGTTACAACTGTGGAGAACAAGGTCATTTCAGCACTAAGTGTCCGAAGCCGACCCTCACGTGTAATAACTGTGGGATTGCTAGGCATAAGGCCCATTTCTGCCGAAGAGACTCCAAACCTACTCCGGCGACATCTTAGGCCCCGTAGCAGTCAGCGGTTCAGAATCAGACCACTCAGTCCGCGTCGTTTAAAACGACGGGGGCAAAAAAAGGCGGAGCCCATAACTATCAGACAGGAGCATCCGGTTCCGGGGCTGGCAAGCCCCGAATTTATGAGATGAAGAGAGCCGACGATCCGGAGGCCCGAATGATCTCAGGTACACTCAAAATTTTATCTCAACCTGTGTGTACCCTTTTTGATATTGGTGCATCGCCTTCATTCATTTTCGAGTCATGTGTGAGTAGACTCCATCTGGATAGTGCTACTGAGTTGTGAACCTTATATCATTAGACTACCTGACGGTAGAAGAATTATCGGAGATCGAGAAATTAAGAATTATCCGATTCAGCTTCATGACCGTGATTTGTTGGTGGACCTAATCATGGTAGATTTACCTAGAGATGACGTTATTTTGGGTATTGATTGGATGGATCGTCACAATGCCATCCTTAGTGTCCGTAAGCATATGGTCACTATTATTTCAGACGATGGAGTCGAGTATATATTTAAGGGGAGTAATCCCAGTTGTTCCGGAAGGGTTATCAATATGATGAAAGCAGTGAAATTACTCAATCAGGGTTGTGTTGGTTATTGTTGCTAATGACCAAGACCGAGAAACCATCAGTGACGTTGGCGGATATCCCGGTAGTGAGAGAATACACCGATGTATTTCCAGACGAGTTACCTGGTTTGTCTCCACAGAGAGATGTGGAATTCACGATTGAGTTGGAGCCTGGTACGTCTCCAATATCGAAGGCACCGTATCGGATGGCCCCGACCGAAATGCAGGAATTGAAGAATCAACTGTTGGAATTATCCGAAAAAGGTTATATCCAACCGAGTGCGTCCTCGTGGGGAGCACCTGTATTATTTGTCAAGAAGAAGGATGGTTCGTTTTGCTTGTGTATTGATTATCGAGAGTTGAACAGGGTGACAATCAAGAATAAATATCCCCTTCCCCGCATTGATGATCTCTTGGATCAACTTCAGGGAGCTTCAGTATTTTCCAAGATCGATTTGAGATTTGGGTATCATCAGTTACGAATTCGAGAGTCAGATGTCGCTAGAACGGCGTTTCGAACACGCTATGGGCATTACGAGTTTCTGGTGATGCCGTTTGGGTTAACAAATGCACCTGCTGTATTCATGGAGTTGATTAACTGAGTTTTCATCGACTATTTAGACCGGCTCGTGGTTGTTTTTATAAACGACATTTTGATTTATTCTCGTGATCGAGAGGAGCACAAATTTCACCTTCATCAGGTTCTCGACGTGTTGAGACGAGAGCAGCTTTATGGGAAATTTTCCAAATGTGAGTTCTGGATGTCCGAGGTGATGTTTCTCGGACATGTGATTTCATCAGATGGAGTACGCGTCGACCCTCAGAAGATGTAGGCTATCCGAGATTGGTAACCTCTGAAGAATGCTAAGGAAATCCGAAGCTTTCTCGGATTAGCTGGCTATTATCGGCGATTTGTGGAAGGATTTTATAAAATCGCTCAACTGATGACGAACCTTTTGCGGAAGGATAAGAAATACACGTGGTCTGACGCGTGTCAACGGAGTTTTGAGGAACTCAAGAGTCGTTTAATTTCAGTGCCTGTCCTTTCTTTACCACAAGGGATAGAGGGATTCGTGATTTATAGTGATGCATTCAGACAAGGTCTCGGATGTGTATTAATGCAGAACGGGAAAGTGATTGCCTATGCTTCACGGCAGCTGAGACCTTATGAGGTCAAATATCTGACCCATGACCTGGAGCTAGCGGCCGTGGTTTTCGCATTGAAGATTTGGCGTCACTATCTTTTTGGCGTCACCTGTCAGATTTTCACTGATCATAAGAGTTTGAAGTATATATTTACTCAGAAGGAGTTAAATATGCATCAGAGATGGTGCTTGGAACTGATTAAAGATTATGATATCGAGATTCAATATAACCCGGGTAAGGTGAATGTTGTCGCCGATGCCTTGAGCCGTAAATCCATTTAGGAGCAAATGCTTGCTCGTTTAACGATTCAAAAACAGCTTCAATAAGAACTCTTAAGGTATGAGACCGAGGTTTGTTTACAGCGTGTACAAGGCCAGCTTTGTATGCTGGAGATTTCATCACCACTTGAGGAGGCGATCAGACTGAAACAGGGCTCAGACTCATTTTTGTTACGCATTCGAGATGATGTGGCTCAGGGGAAAGCCCCTGGATTTATGGTCTATGAGGATGGACTTTTGCGATTTAAGAATCGGTTATGCGTTCCGAAAGATGATGAGTTGAAAAACTCGATTTTGAGAGAGGCCAATGCTACTCCTTATTCCATTCATCCGGGGTCTAGCAAGATGTATAAAGACTTAAAACAAAATTACTGGTGGAGTAATATGAAGTGAGAAGTCGCCGAATTTGTTTCGAGATGTTTAACATGTCAGCAAGTTAAGGTAGAACATCAGCGACCGGCGGGTATGCTGAAACCGCTTCCTATTCCAGAATGGAAGTGGGAGGATATCTTAATAGACTTCATCACGAGTTTGCCGACGAGTCATCGTGGCATGAATACAATTTAGGTTATCGTGGACCGTTTAACTAAGTCAGCTCATTTCCTTTAGATTAAGGATACGTGGGGTCCCGAGAGACTTGCCCATTTGTTCATCAAAGAGATAGTGAGACTGCACGGTACTCCTAAGAGTATCGTTTCTGATCATGACGAGCGATTCATGTCACATTTTTGGAAATCCGTTCATCGAGCCATGGGAACTCAGCTCAATTTCAGCATGGCTTTTCACACTCAGTCCGATGGACAATCAGAGCGAACTATTCTGACGTTGGAGGACATGTTGAGAGCATGTGTTCTCGATTCGAAAGATGATTGGAAAGCCCAACTACCATTGATCGAGTTCACGTATAATAACAGTTGGCATGCTTCGATTAAGATAGCACCTTACGAGTCCTTATACGATCATCGTTGTCTATCTCCCTTATGTTGGGATGACTTATCAGAATCAACCGGCACCGAGCCCGATATGCTTATAGCCGCTCGTGAGAAGGTAGCACTGATCAGGAGTCATTTGTTGACCGCTCATAGTCGAAAAAATCATATGCCAATAATCTTCATCGACCATTAGAGTTCGAGACAGGTGACCACGTTTTGGTCAAGGTATCCCCGAGTCGAGGTATTTTCCGTTTCGGGAAGAAAGGAAAATTGAGTTCGAGATTCATTGGACCATTTGAGATTTTGGATCGAGTAGGCGATCTGGCTTATCGATTGGCCTTACCTCCGGCGTTGAGCCGAATTCATAATGTGTTTCATGTCTCTCAGTTGCGGAAGTATGTTGCTGACCTAGTCACATACTTCAGTTCGATGTCGAGATCGCGGATGACCATACGTACGAGGAGCGTCCTGTACGAATCTTAGAGCGGCGAATCAAACAATTGATGAACAAGACGATTCCTTTGGTAAAAATTCAGTGGTCTAGGCACGGAGTCGAAGAGGCTAATTAGGAAACCGAGGATAGTGTGCGGCAGAGTTATCCCGCATTGTTCGACCCTTAGTTTCGAGGACGAAACTCTTTTTAAGGGGGGGAGTATGTAATACCCGGATGTGAATTCATTTATTTTCATTCAGTAATTGTCACTCTCTAATTTTTCACTCATTAATAATCCTTCGTCATTCATATTCATTCATTCGTGTTCACCGTTCGGAGTAACTTTGAGTCGTGTATCGATATTGTTCATTGTTTCAACCTTGCTTGAGAATCGAGACGAGAATATTATCTTGATCGTTGTAATTGCTTCGTAAGTTAATGTTGATATTGGAGTTCATATCATTTCGAATTTACTCCTTGTTCGAATCATGCTAATGTTGGGTAAACCCTTGTAATCATTGCTCGGAGCCATCGTTTTGGGGTTTCCGCACTTCCATTTTGTGTTATTATTCCCAAGTATTGAATCATATTGCTTTTATTCTCTTCCTGAGTCGTTTTTCGTCATTTTTGGGCCCGAATAGTGTGCGCCGCGGCACAAGGGTGTGTGCGCCGCGGCGCACACATTGCAGTTTTGGTGGTGCTACTGGCTGTACCACGGGCCGCGGCCCCCTGCTGGCTGGGCCGCGGCACTAAGCAAAGTGCTGGGCAGTTTTTTGGCCGTGGGCCGCGGCACACTCAGTCCGTGCCGCGGCGCGCGATGCAGAATAGCATTTTTCAGTGGGTTTTGTGAGGAGAAAGCTCATTTCATCATCTTCCTTCTTCCTCCTCTTCTTGGGAGATATGTGGGCGATATTTTGGGCGATTTAGCATCATCAAACTCAGAGAATTTCATCTTATTCAAGTTGTGGTGTGGATTAACGACATATTTGTGGATTCTTCATCCTAATTCAAGGCAATTTCTTCAACCCTAGATTCGATTTTGAGTTGGAGCATGATGTTTTGGATGATATAATCATGATTTGTGAAGGATATACGTACGATTATGTGTTTTATGAGTTATCATCGGATTGTTGGAAGTTTTATTCAAGATCACTTTGAGGGTTGACTTGGAATTAGGATTTTCAATTTAATGTTATCGTAAGCTCGAATTGAGTACTCCTATTGGATTATCGATTGTGTTTATGGTGTTTTGTTGGATTGAATCATTTATTAGAGGTTGGTTTTCGATATAATTGGGATTAGTTGTAAATAATGTGAGATTGTTTATAAAGTGTTTGTCGAAATACCCCAATGAGTTTGGTTTCATTGTATCGACCTCTTGAATTAGTTATGACCGCTATTGATACGTATATTAAGCGAATTGTTGGTAATTGTGTTCTTTAATGTTGTTCGAGAAACCGATATCTCCATTAAGAAAGTTTGTTCGTGAGAGGACATTTCATCACCGGTATTGAGTAAGTTAATTCTTACTCGGTTAAAAGGATATTCATTCATTTCGTTGTTGTTCATTCATGTTCGTAATTCATTCATGATATATTATTCATGTAGAGACTTGTAATTATCAAACTAATCATTTAATTCACGAGGAACGACAGTTCCAATCATTTTCGGTGAGCTATCATTCATTTCATTATCATTTCATCTCGGTGAGTCATTCTTGACCCTTGTCGATTTGTTATTCATTGATATTCCTCATGGTCACTTTTGTTCTTGTGACCTTCTGGGTTCATATTGCGTGGCCGGGTGGTTATGTGTGGAATTTTTAGTCGGGCACACGATAGTCATGTGAAGGGTTCACCGACACAATGGACTGTGCACACGGTAACGTGCCTCTGTGAGACTAATTAGGTACAAGTATGGGTGGGTCCGGACACTCGTCTTGTGCACTTGCACGTCCCATTATGGGCGTACTATGATGCCCCTCTTCAGCTTGATTTCATGACTTATATATTTAATATTTGTGCTTGTTCAACTCTTGAGGATTATTGTTATGTGTAACTGACCCCGTTGGGGGATATTGTTTTCAGGTCATGGCAAGGCAAAGGCACGGGAAGAGAACATTAACGGCAAGGAGTTCTAGTGATACTAGTAGGGGCCCCCAGTCCATCTATTTTTCCATGTTTCCTTGTTATGTATTTTTCCGCTGCACTTCCATTTGGATTGTCATTTATTCAGTGTTGTATATTTTATCTTCACATAAAATATACATGTATTCTGTTCTTCTGGGTGTGTTGTACTTGAAACTTCTCATCGGATTAATTTATGATGTAATGTGGTTCGGTACTACATTTGCACTGTGTAATTCATTAATTTTCACTCGCCTGGTGGCTCCCAGTCGGGGGTCCACGGCACTGTAATATCCGCCTAGTTTGGGGTGTTACATCATTATCGTCGGTTCCTTCATGATGAACGTTCCTTGATCCGTCCGCCATAGTAATTTTCTAATAAAGATAGATTTTGAAAAATACAATTATACAAAGTTACTTAACAAAAAATAATAATACGAATTGTGAAAATTTGAGAATTGTGAAAATCTGAGAGTTGTGAGACTTGAGAATAAAGAAGAAGAGAGAATAGAGTTGTTGGTGTAGAAAAATGGTTAAGAGTAGGTGGGTATTTATAGGATGATTTTTCAAAAAAAATAAAGAAAAAAGTTTAATTTTGGCCCAGCCCGGCCAATGGGCTGGCCATTGCCCAACGGCTAGTGCACCAAGCAATCGATTGGTGCCACATGGAATGGGTCCCGAGCAAACCTATTCAAATTTGAATGGTGGGCTAGATGGGCTTGGAGTGGGCGTGGGTGGGCCTGGGGTGGTCTGGGGGGGCTGTGGGCGGGCCGCGGGTGAGTTGGGGTTGGGTTGTCGGTGGGCTGGGGACCAGTCTGGGCTAGGACGCGGGCCAAGCTGGGTTTGGCCTAGGATGGAGAGTTCGGGACCAAAATCACCCGTGTGTCCGGGGGGCTAGGCTCGATCCTAGGTCGGCCTGAACCCCGCGGCCCGCGGGCCTAGAAAGCCCAGGATTGGTCGGCCCGACCCACTGACCACCTCTTGTTTAAATAGAATGTTTGAGAGAGAGAGAGAGAGAGAGAGAGAGAGAGAGAGAGAGAGAGAGAGAGAGTGCGTGTGTGCCAAATTAGAATTTATAATTTGAGCAATATTAGTGGTCTAATAAGTTTTAATTGAATGGAAAAAGTTCAATTAATGGGAAAAGTTGTAAATATAAGTGAAGTATGAGGGTATGATTTTATGAGCTTTTTGCCAAAAAAAGAATGGGCCACTTATAGCGGGACAAGCTGATATGGTAATGTTGGGATAAACAATCCTTTATCGAAGTTTTGATAAAGTGCCAACATACAACAAGCAGCTGTCTCGAAGACGATCGAAATTGTTGGGATAAAACAATCCTGTATCGAAGTCTTCTCAAAGTGCCAACATACAGCAAGCTGATGTCCTGAAGTCAAACATACAGAAGGATGTCAAGTGCCTCCTCCTGGATACAACAAAAGTATAAAGTGCCATCATACAACTAGAAGCTCACCAGTCGGTATGATACCAAGTATGGAAGCTGTCCTGAAATATTCCAACAACATCTCTCCATACAGCAGCACTAAGATAGCCTACAACATTATGTTGGATACAGCATACAAACTGTAAGTGTTGAGTCCTTCAACACTCATCCAATAGGACTGAAGACCGTTGAAACGGAATCTCCTTTATTCTCTAAAAGTCAATTCCCGTTTGAAAACAAGTATTTAAATACCGAAGGGATAAAGTATTTAAATACTAGCCGACACAGATCTTCAATCAAGGAGCAAAAACCAGATCATGTTTTATCCAAAACACTCAACACGTTGAAATGGACTATAGGCTCAACGGATCTATTTCCAACGGATCTATTCAGAGGCTATATATATATCCCAGAGTTTGAAGATCAGTTAATCAGAGATATACAAGTTTACAAGCAATACGCGAACAATCTATCGACTGAATATTCATTATCATCAGATCAATCTTACAAGAGCAAAGTATATTTCTTATAGTATCATTCATATCTGAAAAGAAGAAATATACTCAGTCAATCAAGAACAACCATCATCAGCCCAAGATCTTCATAAGTCAAGCTGCTGTTCTTACCTGGTTACTTTACCTTTTACCTTTGAGTAAAAACCTAGTTCTGTGTGAACTAAAGAAGTTATTCAGACCTGTGTGGGACGAATAAGAAAAAGCTTTTGAACTGTGTGTGAAGAAGAAAGTCAAGGGTTAGCTTTGACCAATCTGTGTGAATGGTTGAAAGCGACGGTCTTTGTATCAATATGTATGAACGATACAAAGGATAAGTTTGAGTATAGACACATAGTTGTGTACGTAGTGTTTATAATAAACATTTTCACTCCTGTGTGGAGGACCAGTGGATGTAGAGGGCTTTACATCGAACCACTTTAAAACAGCGTGTTATTTACCTTCTGCACTTACTGTTTTCATAACTGTGATTATTTTACAAGTATACATTGCATACCCTGTACGCACCAAGCAAACAGGAGAAAACCAAGTTGCTGTATTAATAGCAACTTACTGTTTCAAGACTTCCACTACGCACTCCTATTTGAAAATCGTACAACTTGTTGCTTAAACACTTTCCAAGCTGTATTCTGTATACTTAGTGGCCAACAAGTGGTATCGGAGAGATTAATTCTAAAAAGAATCAGTCGTATTTTTAACCGAATCAGATCCTTAAAATCACTTTGTTTTTCAAAACTTCTTTATCTTTCCAAATCTTAGACATGGATACCTCACTAATTAACAAGGTACAAATGTTTTCTATTAACGAGTTTGATGACTGGAGAATCAGGATGGAAGCTCATCTTGCTGCCATGCATGAAGAGATGCTTTATGTCATCCAAGAAGGCCCCATAAAAATCATGAAGGTGAGTACGGCCACAAGGATTGAAGGCCAAGCTCATGCCGATATGCTCGATAAAGAGCGCGAACAATGGACCACAGATGATCGAAAACACGCCAACCTCGACAATGTTGCTAAGAACGCCCTATTTGTCACTCTTGACAAAGGCATGTTCTCGAATGTAAAGAGCTGTAATACAGCCAAAGAAATCTGGGAAAAACCCAAGATGATTTGCGAGGGTACTGAGCTCTCAAAAGAAAACAAAATTTCAAAACTAACTCAGTAATTCGAATCCTTTGAAATGAAACCAAATGAAACTCTTGAGGAACTTGACCTCAGATTCACTGGCATTGTCGGTGAACTTGAAGCGTTGGGCAAAATTTATACCCAAAAGTAGAAGAACTTAAAAATTTTCATATCTCTCCCTACCCGATGGGACATTAAGACAACAACTATGCGCGTGTCATGCAATCTTAATGACATATCTACTTTTGATCTCTTTTATGACCTCAAAGATTTTGAGTATGATATTGACAGAAGAGAGAAAGCTCAAGAATCACCTGCAAGGACTACAATGCTAGCCGCTGTATCCAACAGAAGACATAGCATGCCCATCACATCAAAGCCTCCCCACAAGAATGTTGACAGCGACGACGACATCCTGTCACAAGACGAAATGGCGCTCCTTATGCATAAATTCAAGAAATTTATTAAGTAGTCTGGAAAGACTCCATACAGGCCCAAGCCTGTTCACAAGGTAAGTACCGAATCTTCCTCTGGTGATGCTAACCTGTGTTATAATTGCAGGAAACCAGGACATTATGCAAATAAATGTCCTCATCTTAAAGTTCAAAGGTTGCCGGAAGCCAAGCAACAGCAAAAAGACGAAAGAAGACATGCTTGGAAAAACAAGCTCAAGGCCCTGATTGGCGAATCAGAAGCCTCCCCCACACCAACAAAGTCCGAATAATGTCTATAGGCAGTCACTGACAGTGACTCGTCAGATGATGAATTCAAAGAAAAAGCATATATGTGCTTCATGGCCAAAGACATACCGAAGATGAAGATAGCAATGATGAGGTAAGCTCAACCGCAATTATTCCTGCAAATGCATCTCATACTTTTAAAAACATGATGTATGAATTCAAAAACATTCAAAAGGCCCATGCGACATTGAAAAATGAAAACATACAGCTCCAAATTTCTAAGCTAGAGCTGCGGGAAGAAAACGACTTGCTAAAAGTAAATTACGAAAATCTGTCTGTTGATTGTGAAAACAGAAAAGTCGATCACAAATAACTCATGGAGAGCAATCATCAACTTGCTCACAAACTAAATGAGACTAAATCTCATAGTGAAAGCAAGACAAATGATTTTGCTCTGCTCCAAGATAAAATAAAAACTCCCGAAAAACGAGAAGGAGAACTTGAGATCATCCTATAATCTTTCGAGAAATCAACATGTGTTGGAATTCGATGCCTAAAACGAAGGCCCAGCAGAAGCGGTGAAACGAAAATTAATTCGATCCGAATCCCTATGAGGATCAATCGAGCTACGTATATACGAATATTAAAATGAAACATAAAGAATACGAGAAACTCACCCTTGTAGTCCGTTGTTTAACTGGTATCCTTTTCTTGAGTTATTCCCCAAGCTTTAGTTGAATCTCCCTACGATCCAATGCGCTCCAAGCCCTTAGATGATCCAAAATCGAAAACAAAACGTCCTACTTGTCAAGCGCCGGAGAAACGATCGGAACGACGATCACCTTGCTATCCTCTAAGGATATGGCTAGAGCTAAGTGATGAAGCTTTTAATTGTGATTATAGCACTCTAAGTATATAACTCACTTTTTCTCTTTTATTTCTCAATTTTCCTCCAAGAAAAATCAAGAACTTGTGAAGAAAAATGGAAGAAGACTTGGAGAAGATGATGAAGACTTTGAGAAAAAAAAATTCTCTCTCTCTCTCACTCTCTCTAACGTTGGAAACCAATTGTGTATGAGTGAATGGTGTCTTCTTTCCTTTTATTCAACTCCCCCACATGAACAACTCATGCTATTGAGAATCAAACCCCACCAAGACAATCATCATCCATTAAAGAATGGAACAAGAGTCCAAATGGAAGGTGGGTGGAAATGTTGGGGGCGGCCCATGTAGAAATCAGATGAATTTGGTTCGTCTTGGACACCCGTGAGTCCAAACAGATAAACTCCGATTCCGTTCCGATGTATTTATATCGATCAATTAATCCAATTAATTAATCATATCAAATACATAGTAATATAATTAATTTCTCCAAGAAATAATTATATCCATGAATTAAATTAATCACCCAGTAATTATTTAATTTATTAGGTCATAAATTAATTTATCCAATAAATCGATTTAAACATCCAATGTCTCAAATTTAGATATCCAATATCTAATATTCATAATGAGAGAATTAGCTTGATTCATTACGTCGTTAATCCTATTGCGCGACTCGGTAGGTTCGTCTCAGTCAGCAGTGGGAGGAACTAAAGAGTCGAAGCACCACCTAGCCAGCCTGGCGGCCTACACTGTACCCCAACTGAGAACGAATGATTGGATCATTCAAGAACCATTCTGTCGTGAATACCAGCATACGTATAAACACTTCTTTCAAATGTACCGATCAAGTTATAGGATCACGGTCAGTCAAACCCTATCTGTACTTGACGGTATGCATGCGTTAATGCAAATCGAGATCATCGAGCTCTCGTGTATCCAATACAACTAGCTCCAATGCTTTGGCCAAGGAGTTACGATCTCATCTGCCAATAACCGCATAGGACATATAACCCGTTCACTAACAGGAGAAAGAATTATATCTTGGTATTCAGTAGGACCTTCTACTTGCCCATCAAGATGCACGTCGAGGTTGACCCCCGCCTTTCGGTTTACAGGATCAAACTACTCTAATGAAAATATTGACGTCACAAGCACATCCCTACTAAATCCTCAAGTCGAAGGTTCACAAATACCTATCACAACCTTTCGATTCCGTCATTGACTATCCCGGAGTGAAATCCGTGTGACGAATCGAGGGTGAGTCGGTTCGAGTATACTAATCCAATTAGCATACCTATAACGTGTGCTCCCACTAACCATTAGTGTTCGACAGACACTCTCCATGTCAAAGAACACGTCATATAATTCTTCATATAAACTTAACGCCGTCAAGTTTCATCGACTTGCGAACGATTAAGTATTTGAGCTATAAACCTTTCGAGTGCCGACTCCCTTTTCCAATAACAAGTGGAACGTTTTGCTCTCAAATACACAGACTAGTTTCTATATGTATATTTACGAGTTAGGAATGCTAGTAACTTCCACTAAATAAAGAAACTGTTGCGAATTTCGTTTAACGCAAGTGCACGTTATCGTAGACAAGTAATAAAATAATGAGTAAGATATCGTTCCCACGAGGACTGACTTACGGAAGAAAGAAAATCAAATAAGAATAAATCTAGGATTGTGAATCCACCTCAGTTTATCCGAATTTACTCTCGATTATCTGATGTTAATGATTTCCCAATTTCTTGAAGGCGAAGGTTGCTAAAGTACTCTACCGCCTCTCCCGAGGTCAGTAGATTTTCTAAGGCGAATGATACACTCTATCCCTAGGTGAATCAATTCAACAATAGGCAAAAGGCACGGAATCTTCAAAAAGGCCACGTAATTCCTATGAGTATATTCCTATCTCACAAGATAAAACGGTTCTCACCAATATTTCCTCACCAACTCTCCTCTCCCGATTCAAGTTGCGTAATTAAAACAATTCAATTATAGGCCACACAATTGAAAGCATTAAAAACAATTGGGAAAACTCAACAGAAAAGGGAGTTATATAGATAATCAAAGTAAATTCGTCAAAACCTCGGTTTCATCAAAATCCTAGAACAGGGTTTTAGCCTGACATGCTAAAGAATAAAAATACAGAAATAATTAAAGAAAGCATTGATATCAAACGCAGATGAAGAACTTGGATTCCTCCGTTCTTCTGCTTCCGCTCTGTGCTCCTTGGTGTTTTCTGCTTCTTCCTCTTTCCTCGATGATCTTCCTCAATCCGATCTCGCCTTAATTCTGACCTTTCATGCTTATTTATAACTCTCCTTAGCCTCAAAAATTCGTCCGGGAATTAGGTTGGGAACAGGCTCCAAAAACGGCCCAAAACTGCGGCCAACACACCAAAACCGCCCCGTGGGCCACGACTCACTTAATCTGTGCCGCGGCCCCTAACCTTCAGCGCATTGCCTGGGCGTCTATTTTTCTTCCTGGGCCGCGGCTCAGCATCCTTGTGCCGCGGCCCCCGGTACAGTCCACTCGGGGCTCGCTGGTTGTCTTCGTGTGCCGCGGCTCACTTGATTCGTGCCGCGGCCTGTGCCAAAATTACTGCTACTTTGCTTTTCATTGTTTCGGCTTCCGGACTCCAATTTCCTGCAAAACATATAAGAATAGTGCATTAAAAGCTCATTTATGCAGATTTAATCATAAAAGGAATACAAAATAATGATAAATAAGCGTATAAAAATATGCCTAACAAATACCCCCAAACTTGAGCCTTTGCTTGTCCTCAAGCAAAAAGAATTGATTACAAATAAAAGAATATCGTGAATGATCGTGCAAATCCATAGTGCTCAACTTAATCAATACTACCCTGAAATCCTCAAAGAATAATACAAGTATCGTAATAGTGAGTCACATCCAGGACATTGACTCCACAAAGTAACCAATTTCCGTCCTAATCAATCGTTCATGAAGAAAATCAAGCTCAAAGATTAACAAGCGTGAATTTAACCGACCGCCAATATGAAGGGTTAAAATAAACAAGCTAACTCGCCCAGTCCCACAGTCTAATGGCAAAAATTTCAGAGTTTCATCGTTAAAAATAACCCTCGGACAGTATTCCCTTATATATGATCAATAAATGATTCGAGTTAACCACTAGGTTCGGATCTCGGGATGTTTCATCGGGATAATCCTAGGGTGGAATTCCATTCTCATGTATTGGGGAACCGTTTGAGGTAAAAGACACTCATGGGGCACATGGATGCTTCCAGTTACTAAGTTCCCCTCCACATCGGAGAAACAACTCGAATAGCTATTCCCGCATGTCCGATTCAAGGTCGCTGTTTTACACGAGAGTAAACAACGGGTCACGCGAATACCCCCGGTTACTAAGCTCCCTATCATCGGCACATGCGAAATCTCTAAACCACTAGTCTAATCAGGGTTGTCGCTTTACGCGAGAGTAAACAACGGGTCACGTGAATACCCCCGGTTACTAGACTTCCCATCATAGAACAAATAATATCTCGACTTTTTGGGAAAAACTGTCCGACTCTAAACTCAACTTAAGTGCCAACACGACTCATGTTACTGGACAACTAGCTATGCGAAAAGTGTAACCAAACGTATAGACGGCAATTTGAAAACACGTATGTCTCCTTTCTTATCTGCTAAGATTTCTACAAAAAACGAAAAAATTTCGGACCTAGATGAATACTCAACAGAAACAGATATCACTGACTACAACTCGACTAAAACTCAACCGTTTCTTCAGAGAGAAATAAGTATCGTAACATCAGTTTTACACAAAAATAAGCACGAAAAATTCAAGAATGCAAATAATATCACGACAAGCAAGGCAAGCAACAAAAAATACCAAAAAATAACGAAAAATGCAAACGAATAAGTACAGCAATAGAAAGAAAGTAAACCCCCCCAAACTTAGGACGTACATTGACCTCAATGTACACAAAATGTAATATGCAATAAAATAAAAGGTCAAGTACTCCCCTACTGTCCGCTCATGATCTGGTGCCGGCTTCGTCCGGCGAGCCTGCACGCTCCTCGACTACACCATACGGAACGTGAATGAATGAGCTTGCATCATCAAAGAGGAAATTAAGGATGAGCTCTCAAGTTTTGACATGATGTAAGGGTTGGGAGACAATGTAATCCGATAAAACGATTCGTTGCATATAGTTTGAAAATGCTTGGCTTAACAATTTTTCATTGCTGCATTTTATCAAACACTTGGTATGCACAAGTTTAAATGAAGAACAAGAATTTTAATGGCTAAATCCAAATCCCCAAAATAACAACATAAATAGCCATGATAAACGACAACTAACATCACCAATTCGTTCATAATCACAAATACCATCACCATCAAACACCATATTCACCATATTCCAACTCCACTTTTGAAAGAACTTTGAAGAACAACTAGCAACATATAACCACAACTTACTTTTCAAATCATGTATCAATTATGATTAAGAGATTGAGAATTACCTGACTTGGAATGAAGAATGCAAGAAGAAGAAGAAGAAGAGGATATCGGCCGAGTGCTTGTGTGAAGGAAGGAAGGGACTTTACCTGATGTGTGCCGGCCGATCGTGTATATGAAGGATACCTGGACTTTCCCATTTGCGACGGGAGCCGCGGCACAACTTAAGTGAGCCGCGGCCCAGAGTACAACCTCATGGGCGTTGTTTGTTCTTTCGCTTTGTGCCTCGGCTCAGCATGTGGGTGCCGCGGCTCGTAGTGTTAGTGTGCCGCGGATCATTTAGTCCATGCCGCGGCCCGGAGTACAGCGTCATGGGCTTATCTTTTGGCAATTGGCGTGCCGCGGCTCAGCAGCAACGTGCCGTGGCTCAGGGATCAAGTGTGCCGCGGCTCAGTAAGGTCGTGCCGCGGCACAGAGTACAGGAAGTTTAGCCTTTTGTGTCGATTTATGTGTGCCGCGGCTCACAATCCTTGTGCCGTGGCCCAATGCTGAATTTTCCCCTGGGATAATTTCTGCACAGAATTTTCAAAAGAAAACATCAAGAGCGTGAGAGATAAGCATATCCAAGCTAAAATGACGAAAAATAAAGATCCAAAAATGCAAGAAAACACTGAAACACAAAAATCTACAACTAATACTCGGGTTGCCTCCCGAGAAGCGCTAAGTTTATAGTCTTCAGCCGGACTTATTGAAAATCAGTTCGCTTTTCGCAAACACCATTTGAACTCCGCCCCGTCCATCGAACCGTTAATATGTGTTTTAAAATTTTTACCATTGGTCTTTAACAATCCGATTTTCGGTTTGGACACCCAATGTTCTTTGCGAAAAGATTTTAATAAAAACAACTTTCCGAAACACCCATTTTGCACATGACTTGGCATCCGTTTTACTTCCGGTTTATTATCCTTTTTCTCGAACGAACTTATGACAGCATTAGGATTTTTCGTTGGTGGATGAACGGTTGATGACGACGACATGTCCAAATGCCTAAGATATGCGACTCGTTCTACATTTTTCTTAGACGTCGGAACATCTGGAACGGATTATGAACACTTCGACCGACAACTCTCCCGGTGTGCGTCTCTTTGAAAGATATTTACACTTTCAATTCGTGAACCCTTTTCGACGCCACTTGGACACGGATAGGGTTGAAACACTTGGAAAGTGACATGCTCATCTTGAACCCGTAGAGTTAGTTTCCCTTTTTCCACGTCTATGAGAGTTCGGCCGGTACCTAAGAATGGTCTTCCCAAAATAATTGGGATGTCTTGATCCTCCTCCATATCGAGCACAATGAAATCAGCTGGAAAGATGAACTTATCTACCTTGACTAAAACATCTTCTATTACCCCCCTTGGGTACTTGATAGATCAATCCGCTAATTGTAGCGAGATTGTCGTCGGCTTTACTTCCCCAATGCCTAGCTTCTTAAATATAGAAATGGGCATCAGATTAATGCTAGTGCCGAGATCGCACAACGCCCTATCAAAAGAGAGGTTTCCTATGGTGCACGGTATATTGAAGCTTCCTGGATCCTTCAATTTTGGCGGAAGCTTTTTCTGTAGAATCGCGCTGCACTCTTCAGTCAGTGCCACTGTCTCATATTCCTCGAGCTTCCTTTTATTTGATAAGATCTCCTTCATGAACTTCACATAGCTCGGCATTTGTTCCAAGGCATCAGCAAATGGAATATTTATATGTAGTTTCTTGAAAACGTCGAGAAACTTGGAAAATTGTTTGTCCACCTTTTTCTGTTGTAATCGCTGCGGAAACGGGACGGGTGGTACATATGCCTTCGGATTGTCAGGAAAAAGTTTCGAGGATCTGGAAATTTGCGATTCCTCGCTCTCCAAGTTTTTCTTCTTCTCATCCTCACTTTTCTTCTCGTTCCTCTCGGGCTGGTTACACACTTCTTTACTGCTTCTCAAACTGATGGCATTAATACTCTCTCTGGGATTCGTTTCAGTCGTACTTGGCAAGGTACCCTCCGGGCGAGCTGTTAATACATTAGCAATTTGGCCCAATTGGACTTCCAAGTTGCGAATAGAAGCGGAATGGTTTTGCAAGGTCGCTTCCATACGGGCCATGAACTGATTCGTGTTTGCTTCCAATTTCGCCATTGCTTCCTCTAGAGAATTTTTTGGAGCAGGAAGAGGTTGTTGTTGGTGCTGAGCAAACGGAGGTTGGTTTAAATTTTGTCCGTTCTTCCATGAAAAGTTAGGATGATTACGCCATCCCGGATTACAAGTGTTGGAGTACGGATTATTTTGCCGGTTCTCATTTCCCACGAACTGAGCTTGTTCCATCGGAGGTTGCTCGAAAGGATTTCCGACTTGGCATTCCGCGCTAGGATGAGATCCGTTACACCAATTACATGATTCAATGGTAACGGGGGAAGGAGCCTGTGAAAAGGCTTGAAGTTGCTGCGTCAAGGCAGCGACTTGAGATGATAATGTAGAGATCGGATCGTTATTGGAGATTTCCATAACTCGTTTCGGGTTTACTCGTTCGGACGGCCATTGATAAGCATTCGCAGCCATAGCTTCTAATAGAGAGTGTGCTTCGGCCATCGTTTTTCCCATTAAGGCGCCTCCATCGGCTGCATCAACAAGAGTGCGTGTAGAAGCACTCAATCCATTATAGAACGTCTGAATTTGTAGCCCGTCCGGTAGGCCGTGGTGTGGGCATCTCCTCAGTAAATCCTTGTATTGCTCCCAAGCTTCGTGAAGCGACTCCATATCAAATTGCCCGAAAGTAGTGATCTCGTTCCTTAACCTCGCCGTCTTTGATGGTGGGAAGAACTTAGCCAGGAAGGCTTGCGCTAATTCCGCCCAAGTCGTGACCGAGCCCGGCGGTAAAGAATTCAACCAAAATTTGGCTTTGTCCCTCAAAGAAAAAGGAAAAAGCCGCAGACGGATAGCATCATCGGTGACACCGTTGTTCTTGAAGGTGTCACAAATCTCGAGAAATGACGCGATATGAGCGTTGGGGTCATCGTTCGCCAAACCACAAAACTGGCTTGCTTGCACCATCTGAATAATAGCCGGCTTGATTTCGAAGTTGTTGGCTTGGATGGTTGGACGCCGAATCCCCGAAAAGTTCGCATTAATTTGTGGCATAGCATAATCGCGGAGTGCTAATGCCGGTTAAGCTTGCTGAATGGGGTTGTCTGCTTCTTGATTTCCCGTGTGATCGGCCATGGTGGCTTTTGCTGGTAACTCTCGTCTCTCCTTCTTGCTTCTCCGAAGAGTGCGCTTGAGTTCGGTATCCAAAGGTAGTAGGCCTTCGTTACCGAATTTTCTCATGCACTAACCGGAAATTCCTGAAAGGAAAAACAACTGAATAAAATTACGCAAAAATAAAAAAAAATGTTCAAACTAAGATTAGAAATACTGAAATCGATATTAGTAAAAAAATCAGTCCCCGGCTACGGCGCCAAAAACTTGTTGCGAATTTCGTTTAACGCAAGTGGACGTTATCGTAGACAAGTAATAAAATGATGAGTAAAATATCGTTCCCACGAGGACTGACTTACCAACTACCGATTTATGCGTATTCTAATTTTATTTGAACTCTCGAAATTTGGGATGCAATTAATAATTAAAGAAAACTAATAAAAGAATAAACAGTAAAAACGATCACTGGAAGAAAGAAAATCAAATAAGAATAAATCTAGGATTGTGAATCCACCTCAGTTTATCCGAATTTACTCTCGATTATCTGATGTTAATGATTTCCCAATTTCTTGAAGGCGAAGGTTGCTAAAGTACTCTACCGCCTCTCCCGAGGTCAGTAGATTTTTCTAAGGCGAATGATACACTCTATCCCTAGGTGAATCAATTCGACAATAGGCAAAAGGCACGGAATCTTCAAAAAGGCCACGTAGTTCCTATGAGTATATTCCTATCTCACAAGATAAAACGGTTCTCACCAATATTTCCTCACCAACTCTCCTCTCCCGATTCAAGTTGCGTAATTAAAACAATTCAATTATAGGCCACACAATTGAAAGCATTAAAAACAATTGGGAAAACTCAACAGAAAAGGGAATTATATAGATAATCAAAGTAAATCCGTCAAAACCTCGGTTTCATCAAAATCCTAGAACAGGGTTTTAGCCTGACATGCTAAAGAATAAAAATATAGATATAATTAAAGAAAGCATTGATATCAAACGCAGATGAAGAACTTGGATTCCTCCATTCTTCTGCTTTCGCTCTGTGCTCCTTGGTGTTTTCTGCTTCTTCCTCTTTCCTCGATGATCTTCCTCAATCCGATCTCGCCTCAATTTTGACCTTTCATGCTTATTTATAACTCTCCTTAGCCTCAAAAACGCGTCCGGGAATTAGGTTGGAAACATGCTCCAAAAACGGCCCAAAACCGCGGCCAACACACCAAAACCGCCCCGTGGTCCGCGGCTCACTTAATCTGTGTCGTGGACCTTGACCTTCAGCGCATTGCCTGGGCGCCTATTTTTCTTCCTGGGCCGCGGCTCAGCATCCTTGTGCCGCGGCCCCCAGTACAGTCCCCTCTGGGCTCGCTGGTTGTCTTCGTGTGCTGCGGCTCACTTGGTTCGTGCCGCGGTCCCAGGCCAAAAATTACCGTTTTCGCCTGCTTTTCATCGTTTCGGCTTCCGGACTCCAATTTCCTACAAAACATATAAGAATAGTGCATTAAAAGCTCATTTATGCAGATTTAATCATAAAAGGAATACAAAATAATGATAAATAAGCGTATAAAAATACGCCTAACAGAAACATCCATTGCCTTATATTAATGATTTACATAATAACAAGTACAATGCCCTCACTCGACATCCTCTGAGTGGCATTCGAGGGCATACTCCTAACAACATGCTCATGAAAAAAGTGGCTTAGGATACAGCTCATGTTCCAATAAAGGGAAAACTAATACTGTGTTCATCAGGGGCGTGGAACCCATTCCTGTATTGGAAGAAATCACGAGTCCTGTGAAGGCACCTGTTGCACCGCGAACAGCAAAGGCTGCCATTCCGCCACCACAGTCATATTCCAGACAGCGGAATCCTCAGCCATTTAGACCAGTAAGGCGTAACCAACAGCATGCTCCTCGAGCATATCAAAAGTGCCAGCAGCCGTTCAGAAAGAAGGCTGTACCCAAATATCAAAGGCCCGCACAGCAGTACTTCCAACAGTACAGCGTGCCTAGATATCGGATACAGGAGCCTCGTTATCCATCGCAAAAGCGGGTCGCCGCACAGTATCAGCAACAGCTTTGGGAATCCAACTGGAGACCCACAAGGCAAGCTGTAAGGCCAAAGAAAATGGCTCCACCTCCAAGGCGACATTCGTACTGGATTAATAATAATAACCCTGAATTTTTCATGCATAATGATTATCATGGTTACAGCGACTACGTACCGGCCCCACATAGATACCGCAAGAATGTACCTAAAGTAACTTACAGTAAACCCATTGATGTCAGGAAAATCTGGGTACCTAAAGGCACTAACACCCATGGACCCAACATTCAAAGGGGACCTAAATCTACTTAATTTCTTTGCCTACAGGACATCTTAGAGAAGGACATCTGGTACTTCGATAGCGGATGTTCTCGGCACATGACAGGATACAAAAGCAAGCTGTCAGATTTCATAGAAGGTCGCGGTCCAAAAGTGCGCTTCGGTGATAAATCAAAATAAAGAACAAGAGGGAAGGGAACCCTACTTGTAGGAAAATTCAAAGTCACCGATGTAGCTTATGTTGAAGGCTTACAGTATAATCTACTTAGTATTATCCAGTTATGTGACAAATAGTTCTCGGTGAAATTCTATATAGATCACTATAGAGTCAAAAACATCCTAACCAAAGAAGTTGTGCTAACAGGAAGCAGATCAGGTAATATGTATATTGCTGACTGGATGCCTACGATCTCCACAATTCCTTGTTTTGTTGCCAGAGGCACTGCAGATCTAAGCTGGTTATGGCATAAGAGGTTGTCCCACGTCAACTTCAGGACGATCAACAAGCTCGCTAGATAGGAAATGGTCAGAGGTTTGCCCAATGTGTCATTCCAAAAAGACAGCGTATGTGGACCCTGTCAGAAAGGCAAACCAATCAAAACCACCCTGAAGAGCAAATCCTACCTTTCCACTTACAGAGTTCTAGAAATGCTACACATGGATCTCTATGGTCCTGTAGACCCGGTAAGTTTGGGAGGTCAGAAATACTGTCTCGTTATTGTGGATGATTATTCCAGGTATGCTTGGACAATCTTCCTAAGCAAGAAGAAGGAAACAACATCAAAGTTGCCCGAGCACCCGAAAAAGCTTCAAAATGAGAAAGGGTTGAGTATCGTGTCCATTCGTTCCGACAGAGGTACTGAATTTACTAATCACTTTATATAGCAATACTGTTCGGAAAATGGGATACAACACGAATACTCAGCTACCCGCACACCTCAACAAAACGGCATTGCCGAGCGAAAGAACAGGACGCTCAAAGAAGCAACAAGGACCATGATTGCCGCAAGCATGTTGCCGCAGCGTTTTTGGGGTGAAGCCACCAATACAGCGTGCTACACACAAAACCGCTGTATCATCAACAAACACCACAACAAAATAGCATATGAGGTATGGAACAACAAAACTCCATTAGTTTCGTACTTTCACATATTTGGATGCAGGTTTTATGTTTTGAACAATGGAAAGGATCAAATTAGAACCTTCGATGAGAAATCGGATGAAGGAATATTTGTAGGATATTCCTCTGTCAGAAAAGCTTACAGGATCTTTAATAAAAGGAAGCTGACAATTGAGGAATCAGTACATGTAGTGTTTGACGAACCTCATCATGATCCTACAGGAGTAGAAGATCTCACTCAGAATATCCAACAACTCACCATTGATAACCCTCCAACTCCTATAGAGCCTATTGTTGACTTAGAAATCAACCCCGCAGCTGTAAGAATAGAAGTAGATGAAGCCGATCGTCTGATCAAGTGAAACTACAAAGAACTCAAGATACGATGCGGGATCCGAATTAGAACCCGACAGAATATGGTTGATAGATCACCCACAAGAGTTGATTATAGGAAATATTGATACTGGTGTATCTACCCATAGGAGAATACAGAGTACACAAGGAAATGTACTATGTGCGCAAAAAGAACCCGAGTCTGAGATATCTCCATTCCCTGTATGGAAGTCTCTAGCTGAACTTAGAAGACTTAATATGTGCACTATCTCTGTATTCTTAGCTCAATCTGAACCTGTTTCCACCAAAGAAGCTCTAGACAATTCTCATTAGATTACATCTATGGAAGAAGAGCTTAATGGTTTCGAAAGAAACAATGTATGGTATCTAGTACCCAGACCTACGCATCAATCCGTAATTGGAACCAAATGGGTATTTAGAAACAAGAAGGATGGAAATGGACTTATTATCAGAAACAAATCCCGTCTAGTTGCACAAGGCTACAGACAGGAAGAAGGCATAGACTACGATGAAACTTTTTCCCCTGTTGCCAGATTAGAAGCGATTAGAATATTTCTAGCCTTTGCCGCCTTTCCGAATAAGTCTATGTTGAACAACCACCAGGGTTTGTCGACACAAAAGGTGGAGACCTTGTATACAGGCTACGGAAAGTGCTGTATGGACTTACGCAAGCACCTAGAGCATGGTATGAGACTCTGTCCCTGTATCTAACTGTTGGAATAACAAATCCCTGTATCGATGCTGCTTGGATAAATCCCTGTATCGATCGTATTGTCAGAATGTTTTGACAATATGCCAAATCCTGAATACCTCCTTTAGCTGTATCGAAAAGCTGATCAAGTATCAAACTTGTATCAAAGACTTCTCGCAGTCCCAACCATACAATATATTGATCATACAACAAAGAGTCCCGCAAAGCTAAAGTATGGAAGCTGTCTCGAATTATCAATACAGTGATCCTTCCATACAACTCTCAATAGGACAAGAAGGAATCTTCAGTATTCGCTAGAAGTCAAGTCCCATTGATAAAGAAGTATTTAAATACTAAAAGATAAAGTATTTAAATAATGTAAGTCAGAAGATCTTCAAATCCCGCAATATCCGGATCTCAGTCGCAGAATCTTGCTCAACGGATATATTTCAAACGAATATATTTCAGAGGCTATATATATCTCCAGAGTTTGAAGATCAACAACTACTGAAAGAAAGACTGAAAATCTATAGAGAATATACAGAATATTCACGACTTATAAAAGAACAAAGCTTACAAGAAATATTCAGAGCAAAACATATCTCCCCAAGCTTTCTGCTATTCTAAGAGAAGAGATATACAATGCTCAATCCTTGAACAACATATTATCAGCTTAAAGCCCAGAAAGTCATAGCTGTTGTTCAAACCCTGTTCTATCCTTGAACAAACTCATATCAGCCTTGTGTGGACTGAGAAATCTTTGCTACTCCCGAACTGTGTGTGAAGGACTTGCATTGAAGAAGACGAATCTTCAGAACTGTGTGTGAAGAAGCCAGTCAAGTGTTAGCTCAAGCCAATCTATGTGAACGGTTGAAAGCTAAGATCTTTATATCAATCTGTGTGAACGATGTATTGATTAGGTGTTGTTATAATTACGTAGTTGTGTACGCAGTAATTATAATAAACTTTTTACTCCTGTGTGGAGGACCAGTGGATGTAGAGGGGTTTACCTCGAACCACTTTAAATACTGTGTTATTTACCTTCCGCCTTTAGTGTTTTATTAACTGTGATTATTTAAGTATACGCTGCACACCGAGTTGCTGTATTCTCAGCAACTTACTGTATTTAAGACTTCCGCTACGCACTCGGATTTAAAAACCGTACAACTTGTTGATTAAAACACTTTCCAAGCTCTATCCAGTATACTTAGTGGCCAACAAGTGGTATCGGAGCAGGTCACAGGTGCGGATTCCCTCAAAGTATCCTACAGTGGAGGCTCCCAGAGTGTTGGAACTAAGAGGCGGGCATGCAGCAAATGTTTCCAGTTAGCCGGAACTAAGATGTTGGCGCTGTGGAGGTTGTCAGGTGCTGGAGGGCTATGCGATCAAATCTAGTATGCTGGAACTGAGATACTGGCGCAGCAGAAGTAAACGGAGCTGGAACAGATGCTGATGTCAAGTGTTGGAGGACTGTGTGAATGAATTCAGCCGCTAGAGGGCTGTGTGATCAAATCTAGTTCGCGAAGGTTTCCAGACTTTGGGGCTGAGATTCTGGCAGGTACTGGGAGGGGGATTGTTGGGCTTTGGTCCAGTATCCTGCCTGCATGAGCTTAAATATGCACGAGGCGCGACTTGCGATTCGACCTATGAGATCTGCAACAGAAAGTGTTAAATGAATTGATTTGGACTACTCATACCAACCAGATGCATCTTCTTTTCTGGTATCCCCATCTCATAGAAACTCTAAAGTTAAGCCATGCTTGGCATGGAGTAGTTATGGGATGGGTGACCCCCTGGGAAGTTTCCTGGTGCGCATGAGTGAGGACAAAGCGCGTTAAAAAAGACTCATGTTGGTACAGTGAGGATAGTCTTAATCATTCTTGGGACCAACAAGTGGTATCAGAGCGGTTGATTCTAAAAAGAATCAGTCGTATTTTTAACCGAATCAGATCCAAAATCACTTATTTTTTAAAACAGTCTTTTTCATTCCTACATTCTCATATGGATATATCAATGATTAACAAAGTTCCTATGTTCTCTATTAATGAATTTGATGATTGGAGAATTAGTATGGAGGCTCATCTTGCAGCAATGCACGAAGAGATGATTTTTGTTATACAGGATGGCCCATCAAGATCATGAAGGTAAATCCGGATGCAAGGATTGAAGGCCAAACCCATGCTGATATGCTCGAGAAGGAGCGCGATCAATGGACCACAGATGAAATAAAGCGCGCCAACCTCGACAATGTTGTGAAGAATACGTTGTTTGTCACCCTCGAAAAAGGCACATTCTCGAAGGTAAAGAGCTGTAAAACAGCCAAGGATATATGGGATAAACTCTAGTTGATTTTTGAGGGAACTGAGCTATCCAAAGAAAATAAAATTTCAAAAACTCAGCAATTTGAATCTTTTGAAATGAAATCAACTGAAACACTTGAGGAACTTGACCTCAGATTCACTGGAATTGTTGGTGAACTTGAAGCTTTGGGCAAAATTTATACTCAAAGGGAGAAAAACCTAAAGATTTTCAGATCTCTCCCTGCCCGATGGGACATTAAGACCACAGCTATGCGTGTGTCGTGTAACCTTAGTGAAATATCTACCTTTGATCTCTTTTCTGACCTCAAAGCTTTCGAGTATGATATAGACAGGAGAGAGAAAGCTGAAGAATCTCCAGCTAGGACTACAGCCTTAGCCGCTGTATCCAACCGTCGACACAGCATGCCCAGCCCATCAAATCCAAATTACAAGAATGCTGACAGCAATGACGAAATCCTGTCACAAGATGAAATGGCGCTCCTCATGCACAAATTCAAAAAGTTCATCAAACAGTCCGGAAAGACTCCCTACAGGCCCAAGCCTGTTCACAAGGTAAGTACTGAAACTTCCTCTGGTGATGCTAACCTATGCTATAATTGCAGGAAACCAGTGTAACACACCCGATATATTCAGGAATATTACAGCACCGTAAATTCTTTAAATAAGGATTTACAAGGCTGAAGAATTGAAAAGACATTAACAGATACCAACGTATGAAAATGACGGAAATAAGGTACAACCGTTCTGACCAATACTGAAAATACGAAAGTTCAACGGAAAAGTATTAATATATCACCAAATCCAAATCATCATAAATGACTACGTACTCGAGTACTTATTAAAACGATACAAACAATAGACAAATAAACCCGACCGGAACATCACTCTGCACCCTCGTCGTCATGCAGCTCCAGTGGTTGTTTTCCCGCTCTACTGGATCCTGAACATAAACAAATGTTCACCCCCGAAGGGGTTAGCACAACGATGCTATTACAAGTACCACAACATATTATTCAACATCTCATGAAGAATAATAATAACATAAATAACAAAAGAATCAACGAGTCTTCCCCTGCGAGAATCTCAATAATAACATACACACATGATAATCATAACATGATATCACAACATACACATGGTAATTCCAATGATCCAACGTTCACTGCCTAGACCCCAATGATCCCGTCGGACCAACACGTGGTGAAAAAACCCGTCCAATGATCCAGCGCATGCTAGCATAGATCCCAAGATGATCCCGTCGGACCAACACGTGGTGGACATACAACAACGACATTTATGCATGACAATATGTATAACATCAATATATAAAACAATTAAGGTACTTGCCTCGATTCGAAGACAAGAACAATACTTCTACGTAAAACGAAACACTCGAAGGTCGCCCCTTCGATCAATCACGTAGCAAGCTCGAACCTTAACAAAAGAAATAGTATAGAATTCATCTCATGTCGTACGAATGTCTAACAATCCAATTTACGGCCGAAAGTTCAGAAAACATAATCTGCCTGAACTGCTTAACGTACGCTAAGTATTCTACGTAACGCGGGCTAAGCCTGTTCATTAGCGCACGTAAACAATGAAGCCTAGCGTACGCTAACTATGTATCGACAGACCTCTCCGATCAGCCGACTGACTCGCCTGATGACATAGCACACGTTACGTTTCCAATCGTAGCGTACGTTAACTTATGCTCGATAGCGCACGCTAACCATGAAGCTTTAGCGCACGCTAATCATGTATGACAGTTCCTCCTGGACAGTCGACTGATCTAATCGTGATAAAACTTACGAAATCTTCAGTGTTAATACATGTTATCTCCATGAATATCATGCTTATACGGTTATGAATGATCTTACGGATAACAACAACTTCGAATTCAAGAATATGTATACCATCATAAAACCATATTCCATTTCGATTACAATTCTTCATGCGTAATTCGAAAGGCCTAACGATCAATATCAATACCTTATATCAATCAAAACTATCATCTTGTAGTTTGTTTAACACTCCATCTTTACAAGATAAATCTTTCCATGATCAATCTCTTAGATTCGTCTAACAATAATGATGTTAAAGTCAAGCCCGTGATTACTATGAAGACACCTTCTAAATTCGGATTACCAATGTCAGAAACTCAATATCTTGATAGCATAATCCTCATATCCTTAAGAACACAATTAAAGGTTGAAAGTAGTATAACATACCTTAAGATGAGGAAAAACACCGAGACAACAAGTAGAATCCGGCTCCGGTTGCTTGTTTGCCAAATCAAGACGTTTCTCCACTCCAATGATAAAAAACAAGTGGCATCCAATCTTTAGTGATTAAGTGGAGCTGGTCTAAGTGTGTTTAAGAAGGAGGGAAGGTTCTCTAGACTATCAAGAGATGAGGATGAATGAAGGGAACAAGAAGAAATGGAGTGTTGACCCTTATATAAAATTTCTGCACATAGCTGATTAGCGCACGCTATCATACAATCCTTAGCGCGCGCTAATAATTGCTGACTCCAAAACTGTCTAGGTTCGTCCGCGGGAATCTTATCTGGACCCACGTCCGGCTGGTGCATGTGCTAGCCGTCTATCTCAATAATTGATTGCCGAGAGCACGCAAATTCTTCATTCGGGGAGTGCGCTAGTTGTAGCCCGATAATGCACGTTAAGCTACATTCTTAGCGTGCGCTATCACGAGTTTGCATGAGAAATTTTTGTATGTTGCTATACTTTTGTACAAGGATTCAAATACGAGAATATCATACTTCAATCATCAATATCACAATTCCGAATAATACAGGGTTCAAATACAGATGAAATACACAATAATAAATCCGGATATTACATACTCTCCTACTAAAAAGGAGTTTCGTACCGAAACTCAAGACGAAAATAACTCTGGATATCTCAATTTCATGCTATCTTCCGTTTCCCATGTGGCTTCTTCCACTCCGTGGCGTGACCACTGAACTTTGACCAAAACGATTGGTTTGTTCCTCAACTGCTTAACTCGACTCTCGAGTATCTTGACTGGTCTTTCTTCAAACGTTCCATCCTGAGTGACCTCGATCTCGCCGAAATCAATGGCATGATTAGGATCCGGTATATATCCCCGTAACTGGGATACGTGGAACACGTTATGAACATGGCTCAATGACGGCGGTAATGCCAATCTGTATGCCAACTCTCCAACTCTCTCAAGGATCTCGAATGGTCCGATATATCTCGGACTCATCTTTCCCTTCCTTCCAAAACGAAAGATTCCCCGAGTAGGAGAACCCTTTAAAAGTACGTGGTCTCCAGTAATGAACTCTAATGGGCGACGGCGTACGTCTACATAAGAATTTTGTCGACTCTGGGCGGTCAACAACCTTTCACGAATCAAGGCTATCTTCTCTCGTGTCTGCACGATCAACTCTGGTTCTGTCCCGATCAAGTCTCATGAATCGTTCCAACATAGGGGCGATCTGCATCTCCTCCCGTATAATGCCTCAAACGGTGCCATGTTAATGGAAGCATGCCAACTATTTTTGTAGGTAAATTCAATCAACGGTAGATGAACTTCCTAATCAGTTGACCAATCTAAGGCACAAGCCCTCAGCATATTTTCCACCGTTTGAATAGTCCTCTCGGATTGTCCGTCAGTCTGCGGGTGATAAGCTGTACTGAATTTCAATTCGGTTCCCAAGGCCTTATGAACTGCTTTCCAAAAATGCGATACAAAGCGACTGTCTCGGTCGGAGATAATGGTCTTCGGCGTACCATGCAGTCGAACTATCTCTGAAATAAATACTCGTGCTAACCTCTCGGGTCCCCAAGCGTCCTTAATGCCTAGAAAATGAGCTGATTTGGTTAAACGATCAACTATCACCCAAATCATGTTCATTCCTGTCTTGGTTCTCGGCATACTAGTGATAAAGTCCATCGATATGTCCTCCCACTTCCATTCAGGAATCGGGAGCGGCTTCAACATTACGACAGGTCCTTGATGCTCGATCTTAACCTGCTGACAAGTCAAGCATTTCGAAACATAATCCGCTATATCTTTCTTCATGTTGCCCCACTAGAAATTCTGCTTCAAGTCCTTGTAAATCTTACTGGTGCCCGGGTGGATAGAATAGGGCGAGCTGTGAGCTTCCTTCATAATCGTCTGTTTCAGAACATCGACATCGGGAACGCAAAGTCGGTTCTGAAATCTCAAAAATCCATCATCATGAATTACGAATCTGGGGGCCTTCCCCTTGATCACTTCATTACGTAACCGAATCATCAGAGGATCATCTGCCTGCTTAGATTTGATTTCCTCGGTTAATGATGAAGTTATCTCCATCATACACAGTTGTCCTTGGACTCTTTGTAACCATACTTCAATTCCTTCTCGAATCATCTCTCGTTGAATGGTGAGCTGGGAGGTCAGATAGAAACAGGCTTGCGGCTGAGTGCATCGGCCACTACATTCGCTTTGCCTGGATGATACAGAATCTCCAAGTCGTAGTCCTTAATCAGCTCTAACCATCTTCTTTGCCGCATGTTCAACTCTTTCTGACTGAAGATGTATTTGAGACTCTTGTGATCCGTAAAGATCTGACAGTGAGTCCCGTACAGATAATGTCTCCAGATTTTCAAAGCAAAAACTACTGCTGCTAGCTCCAAATCATGCGTTGGGTAATTCACTTCATAAGGTTTCAGTTGGCGTGACGCATAAGCGATCACCTTATCATTCTGCATCAATACGCATCCGAGTCCTTGGTTCGAAGCATCACTATAAACTATAAATCCTCCAGTTCCTCGTGGGAGTGATAAAATCGGTGCCGTCGTCAATCTCTTCTTTAATTCATCAAAACTATTCTAACACAACTCGTTCCACTCAAACTTTTGTGTTTTCTGCAGTAGTCCAGTAAGTGGGCGGGAAATTTTGGAAAACCCTTCCACGAACTGACGATAATACCTAGCAAGTCCTAAGAAACTCTGGACTTCTTTCACGTTCTTTGGAGGTTTCCAATCCATAACTGCTTCGATCTTCTGAGGATCTACTCGGACTCCTTCAGCTGATACGACATGACCGAGGAACATTACTTCCTTTAGCCAGAATTCACACTTAGAGAGTTTGGTGTACAATTGCTCGTTCCTCAAAAGTTCTAATACAATCCGCAAATGCTGCGCATGTTCTTCCGTGCTCTTAGAATACACCAGAATGTCATCAATGAACACGACCACAAATTTATCCAAATATTCGATGAACACTCGGTTCATCAATTTTATGAATACAACAGGTGCATTAGTGAGACCAAACGGCATCACTACAAACTCATAGTGTCCGTAGCGAGTTCTGAACGCTGATTTCGGAACATCAGATTCCTTAATCCTCAGCTGATTATATCCTGATCTCAGATCGATTTTAGAAACTACTGTTGCTCCTTGCAACTGGTCAAACAAATCATCAATCCATGGCAATGGATACTTGTTCTTAATCGTCATTTTGTTCAGCTCTCGATAGTCAATACACAGTTGAAGCGATCCATCCTTCTTCTGGAAAAAAAGAACTGGCGCTCCCCAGGGCGAAACGCTTGGCTGGATATAGCCTTTGTCCAATAACTCTTCCAGCTGCTTTTTCAGTTCGTACATTTCAGTAGGTGACATACGATACGGCGCCTTAGAAATTGGTGTAGCTCCGGGTTCCAGCTCAATGGTGAATTCTACATCCCGTCGTGGAGGTAATCCAGGTAACTCGTCAGGAAATACATCCAGAAACTCGTTCACAACAGGAATGGATGAAAGTTCCACAATTTCATCTTCTTTCTTCATTGCATAGCACCAGTATCCGGTACAACCCTATTTCAACAATTTGACAGCTTTCATTGCTTTGATCAACCTTCCTGAGCTTCCTGGTTTCCATCCTTCAAACAGTATTTCGGAACCATCGTCAGCGATCAACGAGATATTCCTCCTTCGGTAGTTTACAATAGCTCCATATCGATTAAGCCAATCGTCTCCGAGTATCAGGTCGTCTCCTTGCATTTCTATCACAATCAGATTTGAGAGCCACTCTCTGCCTCCAAATGATACAGGGAAATCTCTAGTTTCTAAGTTTCCAACAATCCTCTCTCTACTCGGTAAACCAATCACATAAGGTTCACAATTATGAAAACCAGAAATATTCAAACGATTTACACAAGATAAGGATATAAATGAATGCGTAGCTCCTGTATCGAATAAAACGCTAACTGGCTGGGAAAGGATCTGAATGGTACCTGATGCGACAGTAGCATCCTGATCATCTGTTCTCCTCATCTTGTACAGATGTGGGGGAACAGATCCGGCACTCGATGTCCCCTCTTGGTCAAACTGTCCTCTGCCTCATCCACGACCAATATTCTGGGGCATTTGGACACTCTGTTGCGTCTGCTGAATACTTGATTATTTCTGGGCTGGCTGTGATGTACGGGCTCTAAAAGCTTTCGCAGCCTCCTCACAGAACACTGCACGATGTCCCTCTTGACCACAGTCAAAACAAGTCACTGTAGGAAATGAGCAATCTCGTCGATAGTGTCCTGTTCGGCCACAGTTAAAACACTTCCTTGTCACATCTGATACTGCTCCATAGTTCTTTCCGCTCTTGGATGGGTGCAGAGGTTTCTTGAACGAATGAAAGGATGACTGGGCTTTGTGGAGCCCACTACTCTTGTGCTCTGTAAAACTGCCATAGACTCTCTGCTTCTTGGATTCCGTAAACTTCTCCATTGTTGCTTCCTTGATCTCATACGCCAACGCCTTATCCTGGTATTGGCGGAGAGTGGTACATTCAAAACCGGACATGTACCTCTGGATTTCTGGTTTCATTCTCATATCAAAGTGAATGATCATTTCTGCATCTGTTCTGACCAGATGTCGAACAAATGCTAGTTACTGGTTAAACGTTTTAACTGTCTGGGATACAGGTTCGTTTGATGGCTGTGCGGAGAATAATTCCCGAACTTTGGCTTCCCTCACAGGACGAGGGCAGTACTGAGCTTCCATCATCAATTTAAATTCTGTCCAATCAGCATCATGATCTGCAGGCCGGATGACTTCCCACCACTCGGATGCTTCCCCTATCAGAAAGTACTGAGCAATCGAGGCTCTCCGGTCATCTGGGAAATTAATTCCGGCAAAGATTTTCTCCAATTCCTTCAACCAATGGTCCCATGTGGGAGTCTGAGAAAAGCCGTCGAATTTGGGTGGTTGCATCTTCGCCACCTCTTGCAGCCATCGGTCACCTCGATTTCCCATGTCTGGGATCCCTTGCTGTCTATCTCCCTACTGTAATCCCACCGCCACCTGCATTCGGTCCACGACCTAGGCGAATTGAGTCATCTGGTTCACCACCTGACGAAGGATTTCGGGCACAGCAGGTTCCAGTTCATTATTAATAGATCTCTGTGGCTCGCCTGAGCTGTGACTGGCTTGATTAGAAGGCGAAGCTTCTCTTTCGGCATTCCTTCGTCCGCGTCCGCGACCGCGACTACGTCCACGTTCACCTCTCAACATACTGTAAGCATAAATACTCAATATACAGGAAACAATATCGTTCTAATGTTCAAGTATAAAGAGATACAACATGTAAAGGATGAGATAGAGTTTAGGAACTTACAACCACCGTTCGCACGAAGACGCAGACAGTACAGTGATGTTATTCATGGCCGGTTATTTCAAAAGACATATACGACCCCTATTTTAACCCAGTGGCCAAGATATCCATAATCTTAGCTCCAATACCATATTCTGTAACACCCCTGATATATTCAGGAATATTACAGCGCCGTAAATCCTTTACATAAGGATTTACAAGGCTGAAGAACTGAAAAGACATTAACAGATACCAACGTATGAAAATGACGGAAATAAGATACAATAGTTCTGACAAATACTAAAAATACAAAAGTTCAACGGAAAAGTATTAATACATCACCAAATCCAAATCATCATAAACGACTACGTACTCGAGTACTTATTAAAACGATACAAACAATAGACAAATAAACCCGGCCGGAACATCACTCTGCACCCTCCTCATAATACAGCTCCAGTGGTTGTTTCCCCGCTCTCCTGGATCCTGAACATAGACAAATGTTCACCCCTGAAGGGGTTAGCACAACGATGCTAGTACAAGTACCACAACATATTATTCAACATCTCATGAAGAATAATAATAACATAAATGACAAAAGAATCAACGAGTCTTCCCCTGCGAGAATCTCAATATTAACATACACACATGATAATCATAACATGATATCACAACATACACATGGTAATTCCAATGATCCAGCGTTCACTGCCTAGACCCCAAGATGATCCCGTCGGACCAACACGTGGTGGAAAAACCCGTCCAATGATCCAGCGCACGCTAGCATAGATCCCAAGATGATCCCGTTGGACCAACACGTGGTGGACATACAACAATGACATTTATGCACGACAATATGTATAACATCAATATATAAAACAATTAAGGTACTTGCCTCGATTCGAAGACAAGAACAATACTTCCACATAAAATGTAACACTCGAAGGTCGCCTCTTCGATCAATCACGTAGCAAGCTCGAACCTTAACAAAAGAAATAATATAGAATTCATCTCATGCCGTACGAATGTCTAACAATCTAATTTACGGCCGAAAGTTCATAAAACGTAATCTGCCTGAACTGCTTAACGTACGCTAAGTATTCTACGTAGCGCGCGCTAAGCTTGCTCGTTAGCGCACGTAAACAATGAAGCCTAGCGTACGCTAACTATGTATCGACAGTCCTCTCTGATTAGCCGACTGACTCGCCTGATGACATTGCGCATGTTACATTTCCAATCGTAGCGTACATTAACTTATGCTCGATAGCGCACGCTAACCATGAAGCTTTAGCGCACGCTAATCATGTATGACAGTTCCTCCTGGACAGTCGACTGATCTAATCGTGATAAAACTTACGAAATCTTCAGTGTTAATACATGTTATCTCCATGAATATCATGCTCATACGGCTATGAATGATCTTACGGATAACAACATCTTTGAATTCAAGAATATGTATACCATCATAAAACCATATTCCATTTCAATTACAATTCTTCATGCGTAATTCGAAAGGCCTAACGATCGATATCAATACCTTATATCAATCAAAACTATAATCTTGTAGTTTGTTTAACACTCCATCTTTACAAGATAAATCTTTCCATGATCAGTCTCTTAGATTCGTCTAACAATAATGATCTTAAAGTCAAGTCCATGATTACTATGAAGACACCTTCTAAATTCGGATTACCAATGTCAGAAACTCAATATCTTGATAGCATAATCCTCATATCCTTAAGAACACGAATTCAAGGTTGAAAGTAGTATAATATACCTTAAGATGAGGAAAAACACCGAGACAACAAGTAGAATCCGGCTACGGTTGCTTGTTTGCCAAATCAAGACGTTTCTCCACTCCAATGATCAAACACAAGTGGCATCCAATCTTTAGTGATTAAGTGGAGGTGGTCTAAGTGTGTTTAAGAAGGAGGGAAGGTTCTCTGTACTATCAAGAGATGAGGACGAGTGAAGGGAACAAGAAGAAATGGAATGCTGACCCTTATATAAAATTTCTGCACATAGCTGATTAGCGCACGCTATCATACAATCCTTAGCGCGCGCTAATAATCGTTGACTCCAAAACTATCCAGGTTCGTCCGCGGGAATCTTATCCGGACCCACGTCCGGATGGTGCATGTGCTAGCCGTCTAGCTCAATAATTGATTGCCTACCGCACGCAAATTCTTCATTCGTAGCGTGCGCTAGTTGTAGCCCGATAAAGCACGTTAAGCTACATTCTTAGCGTGCGCTATCATGAGTTTGCATGAGAAGTTTTTGCATGTTGCTATACTTATGTACAAGGATTCAAGTACGAGGATATCATACTTCAATCATCGATATCACAATTCCGAATAATACAGGGTTCAAATACAGATGAAATACACAATAATAAATCCGGATATTACAACCAGGACATTATGCAAACAAATGTCCTCATCCCAAAGTTCAAAGGTTGCTGGAAGCCGAGCAACAAGAGAGGGATGAACGAAGACGTGCTTGGAAATACAAGCTCAAGGCACTGATAGGAGAATCACAAGCCTCTTCCAGACCATCCAAATCCGAAGAATGTCTTCAGGTAGTCACTGAAAGTGACTCATCTGACGATGAATTCGAAGTTAAGGCATATATGTGCTTTATGGCAAAAGACATTCCGGAAGAAGAAGATAGCGATGATGAGGTAAGCCTAACCTCAATTATTCCAGTAAATGCATCGCATACTTTCGAAAACATGATGAATGAATTTAAAAATATTCAAAAAGCCCACGAGACTTTGAAAAATGAAAACATTCAGCTTCAACTTTCCAACATAGAGCTGAAAGAAGAAAACGACTTGCTAAAGATAAATTATGAAAATATGTCTTTTGATTGTGAAAACAGCAAGGTCGAGCATGAAAAACTCGTGCAGAGCAATCATCAACTTGCTCATGAACTAAGTGAGACTAAGTCTCAAAATAGAAGCAAGACAAATGATTTTGTTCTACTTCAAGCTAAATTTAATACTCTCGAGAAACGAGAAAGCAAACTTGAGACCATTCTGAAATCTTTCGAGAAATCATCTAAAAGAATGGAAGAAATTCTAAGCACTGGGCAACATGCTCATGATAAAAGTGGCTTAGGATATAGCTCATTTTCCAACAAAGGGAAAACTAGTACTGTGTTCGTCAAGAGTGTGGAACACATTCCTGTATCGGAAGATACTCCTTGTCCTGTGAAGGAACCTGCTGCACCGCAAAAAGCAAAGGCTGCCATTCCGCCCCCGCAATCCTATTCAAGACTGCGGAATCATAAGCCATTTCAACCTGTAAGGCGCACGCAACAGCATGCTCCCCGAGCATATCAACAGCGCCAACAGCCGTTCAGAAAGAAGGCTGTATCCAAATACCAAAGCCCCGCACGGCAGTACTTTCAGTACAGCACGCCTAGGTATTGGATACAGGAGCCTTGTCATTCATCGCGACAGCAAGTTTCCACATAGTATCAACAACAGCATTTGGAATCCAACTGGAGACCCAGAAGGCAAGATGTAAGGCCAAAGAAAATGGCTCCACCTCCGAGACGGCACACGTACTGGATTAATAATAATAACCCTGATTTTTACATGCATAATGATTATCATGGATACAGTAACTACGTACATGCCCCACGTAGATACCGCAAATCTGTACCAAATGTAACCTACAGTAAACCAATTGCTGTCAGGAAAATTTGGGTACCAAAAGGCACTAACATTCACGGACCCAACAATCAAAGGGGACCTAAATATACATAATTCATGTGCTACAGGACATTTTGGAGAAGGGCATATGGTACTTCGACAGTGGATGCTCCCAGCACATGACAGGAGATAGAAGCAAGGTATCAAATTTCGTAGAAGGTCGCGGTCCAAAAGTGCTCTTCGGTGATAAATCTAAAGGAAGAACAAGAGGAAAAGGAAACCTTCTTGTAGGAAAATTCAAAGTCACCGATGTAGCTCATGTTGAAGGCTTACAGTACAATCTACTTAGTATTAGCCAGTTCTGTCACAAACAGTTCTCGGTGAAATTCTATATAGATCACTGTAGAGTCAAGAATATTCTGACCAAAGAAGTTGTGCTCACAGGAAGCAGATCAGGTAATATGTATATTGCTGACTGGATGCCTACGAGCTCCACAATTCCTTGTTTAGTTTCCAAAGGCACTGCAGATCTAAGCTAGCTATGGCATAAGAGGATGTCACACATCAACTTCAAGACGATCAAAAAGCTCTCAAGACAGGGATTAGTTAGAGGATTGCCGAATGTATCATTCCAAAAAGACAGTGTCTGTGGACCATGTCAAAAAGGCAAGCAAATCAAGTCCACCCTGAAGAGCAAATCCTACCTTTCAACCCACAGAGTGTTGGAAATGCTACACATGGATCTCTATGGTCCTGTAGACCTGGTAAGTTTGGGAGGTAAGAATACTGTCTCGTTGTTGTTGATGATTACTCCAGGTATGCTTGGACAATTTTCTTAAGCAAGAAGAAGGAAACAACATCAAAGCTGCCCGAGCTCCTGAGAAAGCTTCAAAATGAAAAAGGATCGAGTATCGTGTCCATTCGTTCGGATAGAGGTACAGAATTTACCGCTTTATAGAGCAATACTGTTTGGAAAATGGGATACAACACGAATACTCAGCTGCCCGTACACCTCAACAAAATGGTGTTGCCGAGCGAAAGAATAGGACGCTTAAGGAAGCAACAAGGACAATGATTGCTACAAGCAAGTTGCCACAGCGTTTCTGGGGTGAAGCAACCAATACAGCATGCTACACTCAAAACCGCTTTATCATCAACAAGCACCACAACAAAATATCATACGAGGTATGGAACAACAAAACTCCGTTAGTTTCATATTTTCACATTTTTGGATGCAGGTGCTATGTGTTTAACAACAGGAAGGATCAACTTAGAACCTTTGATGAGAAATCGGATGAAGGAATATTTGTAGGATATTCCTCCGTCAGCAAAGCTTACAGGATCTTTAATAAAAGGAAGCTGACGATCGAGGAATCTGTTCATGTAGTGTTCGACGAACCTCACCATGACCCTACAGGAGTAGAAGTTGTTACTCAGAACATCCAAAAACTTTCCATCTTAGATCCACCAACTCACATAGAACCTGTTGTTGACCTAGAAATCAACCCCGCAGATGTAAGAATCGACGTAGATGAATCCGATGCTGTACAAGCTGAAGCTGAAACTACAGCAACTCAATATATCCGAATTAGAACCCGACTGAAGATGGTTGAGAGATCACCCGCTAGAGCTGATCATTGGAAACATTAATGCTGGTGTTTCTACCCGTAGGAGAATACAAAGTACACAAGGAAATGTACTGTGTGCACAAGAAGAACTAGATACTGAGATATCACCATTTCCTGAATGGAAATCTCAATTCGAGCTTAGAAGACTCAATATGTGCACTATTGCTGTATTCTCAGCCCAGTCCGAACCTGTTTCTACCATAGAAGCTCTCAATAATTCTCATTGGATAACATCTATGGAAGAAGAGCTTAACGGTTTCGAAAGAAACAATGTATGGTATCTTGTACCCAGACCTACGCATCAATCAATTATTGGAACCAAATGGGTATTTAGAAACAAGAAGGATCGAAATGGACTAATTATAAGGAATAAATCCAGACTAGTCGCACAAGGCTATAGATAGGAAGAAGGCATAGACTACGATGAAACGTTTGCCCCTGTAGCCAGACTATAGGCCATTAGGATATTTTTAGCATTTGCCGCCCATAAGAGCTTCATTGTATACCAAATGGACGTCAAAAGTGCATTTCTAAATGGAGACCTTGCCGAAGAAGTTTATGTTGAACAACCACCAGGGTTTGCCAACACAGATGGCATAGATCTAGTATATAGGCTAAGGAAAGCACTGTATGGACTTAAGCAAGCCCCTAGAGCATGGTATGAGACCCTGTCCCAGTATCTAACCAATAATGGATTTGAGAAAGGTGCTGTGGACAAAACCTTGTTCAAAATACAGGAAGGCGATGACCTTCTGATGGTTCAAATCTATGTAGATGATATTATATTTGGTTCAACTAACCTTGCTTTATGTCAAAGGTTCTCTCATCTCATGCGAAGTAAATTTGAAATGAGTATGATGGGAGAACTTAGTTATTTCCTAGATTCGTAGGTAAAGTAGTTGCCTACAGGGATTTTCATCAACCAGGAAAAATACAGCAAGGAGCTTTTCAACAAATTTGGAATGAACACCTCCAAATCATCGTCAACCCCCATGAGCACTTCCGTGTAAATTAGTGCTGATGAAGCCGGAAAGCCGGTTGACCAATCACTTGTAATATCCGCAATTTCGAATTTCGGTAATTTTCTTTTTTCGGAGGAAGTTTGTTTTGACGACTCGCTCCTGACCGTTTCGTCATTTCCGAGAATGATTAATTCTGCACTTTTTGTCAACCGAGTTCGTTTCGGTGTCGTTTTGTTGAGTTCCGTGCTTTTTAACGACTTTTCTAAGTATGAGTTCGACTTTGTAAAGTCACCATTAATTTTTGGTAACTCCAAAAATTCTAAATCTTTGCAATATTATAGAGCATCGAGTTATCTTTCCAATGGTTCAAACGGTGAGTCAATCGGAGTCCGGACGAGAGAGTTATGGTCGTTTTAGCTCACCCGCTCGTTATTGGCCGATCACTGCCGGCCGAACTTCGGCCGTGTCGTCCGACACGGCCCGTGCCGCACTCGTCGGAAAATGCCGAGTTTTCGTCTCGGGCCCGACCGTGCCCGACACGGCCCGTGCGAACTCTTCCGGATAAGCTCGAGACGATGCCGACACGCCCGACCGTGTTCCGGACACGGCCGAGTCGTGCCGAAGTCATTGTCGGACGAGTCATCATCGGAAGGCCCCTCCGCGCCGCGACCGTGTCTAGCAGACACGGTCGAGTCCTCGCCGATCAAGCTGCGCGCCACGGCCGTGTCGAGATACACGGTCGAGTCTCGGCTATAAAAGGCCCAGATCGTTTTTAAGCCATTTTTCTCCTTCTTCCACTTCTCTTCCGCGTCTGTGGGTGTGTGAATCTTCTAGAGATGTTGTTGGACAATGAATCCATGAAGTTTGGAGGTTCATATCGTCAATCATCCGTCCTATAACATCCTTTGATCGAGCGAATCAGGTCAGATTTTCTAGAAATCTAATTTTGGGGATTTTGGGTATTTTGTTCGATTTCGTCCGTTTAATCCGATTTAACTTAGGATTTTGATGGATTGATGATTATTTAAATGTATTATATCATTTCCCTTGTTATTCCATGGTTGGATCGTATCGATTCGTTGTTTGAGTCGAGTTCTTGACCGACGCCTTGAAGGTGTCCGGTAAAATGTCTTAGAGGGGTTTTCGGGCGTTCTACGATTATTCTTCCTCATATGGTCGATGATTTATTGATTGTATGATGTTAGGGTCGTGTTTCTTGCGAAGAAACCGTGTTGAACCCTTTCGTTCGTCTTCGTCTTCCGTTTCGATAGCATTGGGCGTTTCGAAGCTTTCCGGTTGAGCCGTGTTCGTCGGAATACTTGCGTACCGATTTTGAGGCAAGTATCTTGCCCATACATTTCATGTTTCGTTGATATAATTCTTGATAAATGGTTTTATGCGAAATCCAATATTTAATGAACGTAAAAAGGGATTGGTATGTTCTCGATAAATGTTGTCTTTCAACGATAATTCATATACTTCGTGAATATGTATTCTCGGAATATGTGTGTTGGTTTTGTATGTTGAAAGATAATATGATCAATTCGAGTGAGTTTGATAGACCGTAATCCTTTGTCGGGGATTACGTATTGTTATTATGTACTTGTTCGGTAAGAACGTAATGTGTGTGATATTAGTTGTTACTCCTTGAAAGGAGTTTGTGATGCTTAATGTTGTTTGGATTGATAAGTGATTATTGTTGTGTGCTTGATGTATGTGATGTGCCTCCAGGTAGGATTGTTGAATCTCCGGGATCCATACTTGCTAGTATGGGTCGGGCGAAGCTGTAAGGTTATCCAATACGGGTATGTCTTGCGGGGACTCCGAGGTTCGGGGCTTGCTAGCCCGATGCCGGGATAACTTGTAGGGTTATCATCGGGTATGTCTTGCGGGGACTCCGAGGTTTGTGGCTTGTTAGCGCGATGCCGGGATAACTTATGGTTGTGGTTTGGCTGTGATATTCGTGTCGTGGAGACATGTGATTTGATATGTTTTTCCTATTGGGTTATTCACTCGGGTTTGTTCTTCGGGAGCATCTGAGGTTCGTGGCTTGTTAGCACGGGACACGAATAATCCTTAGGAACATGTGATTTGTGATTTGGGTCACGGACCCCGTGTTTTGTGAAATGGGTTATGGACCCTGCGTATTGTTACCGGAACTTGAATTTTGGAGAATGTCTTTTGGGCTGTGTCCCTAAATGTTTTGAAAGGTTTGAGAATTCTTAAAATCCCAAGTGTTTTCAAAACTCCCGAGATCGTAAAATGTTTTCAAAAGAGGTATATCGGGTCTACCCCTATCTTTCGATTTAACCGTTTTGATTAAGTGATTTACCTCGGGAAGTATGTTTATGATTAACATGTTCCGTGGAGTATGATATGTATGGCTCGTTTTCGTATTTTATACTTGCACTAGCAAAACAGTGGAGTTTTGCTAACCCCCGAGTATTCGGGGGGTGGATGTCTGTATTGCATTCAGGTTTTGGAGCAGAGCACATGGTCGGCATGAAGGATGATGAAAGATGAACGATACTAATCACACGAGGACCCGTTGATGTCGTATTGGTATAGTTGTACTTTATTTTCATTGCTATATCTTTCCGTTATGCGGGTGTGGTTGTATTTTTGACCTGCGTGGGCATGAGTTGTATTCGAGTTGTATGTATTTATTGAAAGACCAAATCGGTCTCTCGAGTCATTTTGCCTTGAAGGCATTGTCGAGATGTTAAATGTTGTTACTGGCTGGTAGATCCTCGAGGAGAGGGTCTACGGCGTGTAATATCCCCGAGTGGATTGGGGTGTTACGAGAATGGTATCGGAGCTTTAGGTTGAGGAAACCTGGTGTCGGGTTAGTGGTGTCTATTGAGTTTTTGTCTCGTCGGATTTTGTCCGACTAAGTCGTGTCGCGACGCGTCGCCCGAGTTTGTTGGTCGTGATTAGTATCGTGGCGATCATCATCTTCGTGCGACTGTGAATGTAAGTCTCCCTTCTTTGTGTTGTGCCTCGTGTGACGAGCTATTTTTATGATTATTTGTTAAGTGACGGAATCCTCTTATGGATTTTGATTTCGTGATACGTGATTATTTGACTCCCATTTTTCGTTCATATGAGGAGTAGTGTTCTTTGTCTTGTGCATGTTTGACTTTATTTCTTTTATCCATTGCGTGAGTTCTTCTCGTAATGGCTTTCGGTATTTTACCGACCGAGTTTTATTTCGAAAATCAATTCCCTTAACCGAGTTTTGGCATTATGGCCTTGATCATTTTGGCGAAATTCTTATGACGGAATTTAGTATTTTGTAAATGGATTTTGTGAGTTTTGAAATATTACCGTCATCGGCCTTTTTGGCATTTTTGTAATTGGTTTTTAGCACTGGTGGGTTCCGCGGGACCTGACGCTATATTGTTCCTTGTAATTACGAAATTTTTGGGCATTCTAGCCCATTGAATTATTTTGAAAACCTAGAGTATCTTAGAAAATTAAAATTGAGACGTACTTTTAAAGCGAATTATTTTCTTGCGGTGTTTTCAAGGTGTTTTCTAATGCCGCAATACATTTCAAAAATTTTCCGGTTGAGGACCAAAAATATTTTTGAGATATTTTCAAATGCAGTTGCTTAGACCCAAGGGTCGAATATTTTTGAAAGTTTTTCACTAAAGGAAAGGTGTCCTCATTTTTGTTCAAACGCTAGATGATTTTCAAAGTCTCGATAATGGTGTTTGTACTACTTTTTGTAAAATGATACTCAAGATCAACTGTTGTTTCCAAACTGTTTTCAAAAGGTGGTTCTCGTTTTTAAAACCTATCATTCCTGTTTGCGGACCGGAAATGCGTGTATGGTTTTCGAACTTTCGTTACGGTATTAACCCCGAATTGTGATTGAATTGGTGGTGTGAACGTTGAGTCGTTCGCCACGCATATGTTTTGTTAGCCCTCTGTGAGAGGTGTGAACTGGTGTTTACTGTTTATCGCCTCGTGGTGATTTGCGTGTTGACACACGAGTGTGAGCTGTTGAAGCTTGGGTTGGTATGTTCGTGTATATGTGTGATTGTTCCATGATGTTTTGTGATTATGTTCTGGTTATCGTTCGGGCCATTGAGATTGCTGAACGATACCGTCGTTGCTATGATTTTAGTATGCATGTTGCTTTACGATGGAAATTGTTGTATGTGGTATATGTTATGATTTTTCTGTTGTGCTGAGTAATTACTTATTCAGTATGCCGAGGGGCCGAGGTCGTAGTCGTGGCAATCAGACGCGTGGTCGAGATCATCCGCGGTGATGATCTTTGGTATCGGTGTCGCTACTATTTTACCCAGTAGCTACACAGATGACTCGATTGACTCAGGCGATTCAGCGCATTACAGATGTGACTCAGAACACTGGTGCAAACTAGTGGCTTCGGGAGGTAATTCGTATGAATCCCCTCGATTCGCCGGTGTTGCGGATGCGTTGGTGGGATGGTTGGCTTTTCCAGTTAGGAAAGATATTCGAGGTTGTCGATTGTCTGAAGAGCGAAAGGTACCTATTGCGCAGTACCTTCTTGACAAAGATGCCGCTAATTGGTGGGAGGCCGTTAAGCCTCATGATCGTGATGTCACGTGGGCGGAGTTCCGAGGCATTTATGGAAGCGAGTTCATCAAACCGATTAGAGAGCAGAGGATTCACGAATTTTATTCGCGAGAACGCAAGATGTTTGATGTCACAGCTATCATCGACTATAGCAAACAACTCGATTATGTGCGAGATCGGGTGAACCGAGGAAGAGAGGATCTTTCATTTTGACAGACGAATGAAGCCAGCGATTCGTGTGTATATGTCGGGACTCACTTGCACTTCGTTGAGGGACTACCAAGATCGAGCCTTGGCCCGTGAACTAGCTTCGTTATCGTCGGAGCGTGTGCCCGAGTCGAAGAAGCGGAGGAAGTCCAATGACCTTGTGGATAGTGCAGGAGTTGGTGTTTCTAGTTCGCAACGTCGTAGTCTTTCGGCTGTGAAGCTCTGTCGCTCGTTGCGTGGGACTGAGAGTTCTAAGTCTTCTGCTTTGACTCCTGGTAAAGCCAGGAGGTGTTTTAACTGCAATGTGGCGGGGCATGTCCGTGCACATTGCCCTTCTCCGCTAGTAACGTGTTACAAGTGCGGGCTTGAGGGACACCGAGTTCAGTTTTGCGAGTTGGTCACCGAGCCTTCCGAGGCACGGATTTGAGCACTGAAATCAGGACCAACTCCGAGGAGTCCCTGAGGGGCGTGGTCTATCAGTTGTATGTTATGTTATTTCCTTACCCGGTTGTTTCGAATCTCGGAGATAAAGTTCTTTTATTCGAAGTGGATCGTTTTGTGTTTATTTTTCGTTTTCTCAACTATGCACGGTGCTTAGTGTTTTGTGATTGTTCGGATAATTGACTTGATTGTATTATCTATTTGATGACGTTTGTCACTTGTTGATTTTATCATGTCCCAAACGGCGACGTTGTGTTGGTCGTCGTGGAGCGTGTTTTCACACCGTATATTCCGTTGCGTTGTATGTAACGTTTCGCCGTTTGGCATTAGTTACGCGTTTCTTGCGTATCTCATTGAGTTTTCCTGGCGGGATATTGCTTCTCCCTACTTGTTTTAAGTTTCGGGACGAAACTTCTTTTAAGGAGGGTAGAATGTAATATCCGCAATTTCGAATTTCGGTAATTTTCTTTTTTCGGAGGAAGTTCGTTTTGACGACTCGCTCCTGACCGTTTCGACATTTCCGAGAATGATTAATTCTGCACTTTTTGTCAACCGAGTTCGTTTCGGTGTCGTTTTGTTGAGTTCCGTGCTTTTTAACGACTTTTCTAAGTATGAGTTCGACTTTGTAAAGTCACCATTAATTTTTGGTAACTCCAAAAATTCTAAATCTTGCAATATTATAGAGCATCGAGTTAGCTTTCCAATGGTTCAAGCGGTGAGTCAATCGGAGTCCTGACGAGAGAGTTATGGTCGTTTTAGCTCACCCGCTCGTTATTGGCGATCTCTGCCGGCGAACTTCGGCCGTGTCGTCCGACACGGCCCGTGCATCTCGTCCGGAAAATGCCGGTTTGTCTCAGGGCCCGACCGTGTCGTCCGACACGGCCCGTGCCGAACTCTTCCGGATAAGCCTGAGACGACTGCCGACACGCCCGACCGTGTTCCAGGACACGGTCGAGTCGTGCCGAGTCGCTGTCGGACGGGTCACTGTCGGAAGGCCCCTCCGCGCCGCGACCGTGTCTAGCAGGACACGGTCGAGTCCCTGCCGGTCAACTGCGCGCCACGACCGTGTCAGGCGGACACGGTCGAGTCTGTCAGCCTATAAAAGGCCCAGCAGTCGTTTTTCTGGCCATTTTTCTCCTTCTTCCACTTCTCTTCCGCGTCTGTGGGTGTGTGAATCTTCTAGAGATGTTGTTGGACAATGAATCCATGAAGTTTGGAGGTTCATATCGTCAATCATCCGTCCTATAACATCCTTTGATCGAGCGAATCAGGTCAGATTTTCTAGAAATCTAATTTTGGGGATTTTGGGTATTTTGTTCGATTTCGTCCGTTTAATCCGATTTAACTTAGGATTTTGATGGATTGATGATTATTTAGATGTATTATATCATTTCCCTTGTTATTCCATGGTTGGATCGTATCGATTCGTTGTTTGAGTCGAGTTCTTGACCGACGCCTTGAAGGTGTCCGGTAAAATGTCTTAGAGGGGTTTTCGGGCGTTCTACGATTATTCTTCCTCGTATGGTCGATGATTTATTGATTGTATGATGTTAGGGTCGTGTTTCTTGCGAAGAAACCGTGTTGAACCCTTTCGTTCGTAAATCGTCTTCCGTTTGATAGCATTGGGCGTTTGAAGCTTTCGGTTGAGCCGTGTTCGTCCGAATACTTGCGTGCGATTTTGAGGCAAGTATCTTGCCCATACATTTCATGTTTCGTTGATATAATTCTTGATAAATGGTTTTATGCGAAATCGATATTTAATGAACGTAAAAAGGGATTGGTACGTTCTCGATAAATGTTGTCTTTCAACGATAATTCGTATACTTCGTGAATATGTATTCTCGGAATATGTGTGTTGGTTTTGTATGTTGAAAGATAATATGATCAATTCGAGTGAGTTTGATAGACCGTAATCCTTTGTCGGGGATTACGTATTGTTATTATGTACTTGTTCGGTAAGAACGTAATGTGTGATATTAGTTGTTACTCCTTGAAAGGAGTTTGTGATGCTTAATGTTGTTTGGATTGATAAGTGATTATTGTTGTGTGCTTGATGTATGTGATGTGCCTCCGGGTAGGATTGTTGAATCTCCGGGATCCATACTTGCTAGTATGGGTCGGGCGAAACCGTAAGGTTATCCAATACGAGTATGTCTTGCGGGGACTCCGAGGTTCGGGGCTTGCTAGCCCGATCTGGGGATAACTTGTAGGGTTATCATCGGGTATGTCTTGCGGGGACTCCGAGGTTCGTGGCTTGTTAGCGCGATCTGGGATAACTTATGGTTGTGGTTTGGTTGTGATATTCGTGTCGTGGAGACATGTGATTTGATATGTTTTTCCTATTGGGTTATTCACTCGGGTTTGTTCTTGGGAGCATCGAGGTTCGTGGCTTGTTAGCACGGGACACGAATAATCCTTAGGAACATGTGATTTGTGATTTGGGTCACGGACCCGTGTTTTGTGAAATGGGTTATGGACCTGCGTATTGTTCCGGAACTTGAATTTTGGAGAATGACTTTTGGTGTGTCCCTAAATGTTTTGAAAGGTTTGAGAATTCTTAAAATCCCAAGTGTTTTCAAAACTCCCGAGATCGTAAAATGTTTTCACAAGAGGTATATCGGGTTTACCCCTATCTTCGATTTAACCATTTTGATTAAGTGATTTACCTCGGGAAGTATGTTTATGATTAACATGTTCCGTGGAGTATGATATGTATGGCTCGTTTTCGTATTTTATACTTGCACTAGCAAAACGGTGGAGTTTTGCTAACCCCAGTATTCGGGGTGGATGTCTGTATTGCATTCGGAGTTTTGGAGCGAGCACGGTCGGCATGAAGGATGATGAAAGATGAACGATACTAATCACACGAGGACCCGTTGATGTCGTATTGGTATAGTTGTACTTTATTTTCCATTGCTATATCTTTCCGTTATGCGGGTGTGGTTGTATTTTTGACCCTGGCATGAGTTGTATTCGAGTTGTATGTATTTATTGAAAGACCAAATCGGTCTACTGAGTCATTTTTGCCTTGAAGGCATTGTCGAGATGTTAAATGTTGTTACCAGCCTGGTAGATCCTCGAGGAGAGGGTCTACGGCGTGTAATATCCCTGAGTGGATTGGGGGTGTTACATCACTCTACAGGAAGCTTATTGGCTCTCTCCTGTACCTAACGGCTAGCAGGCCCGATATCCAGTTTGCTGTAGGAGTGTGTGCGAGATATCAAGTAGCACCCAAAGAATCACACTTTAATACAGCTAAACGAATCCTGAAATATATTAAAGGAACAGTCGATGCAGGACTGTGGTATCCTAAAGAAGGTGGATTCGATTTAGTTGGCTACAGCGACTCGGATCTCGAAGGCTGCAAGATAGATAGGAAGAGTACAAGTGGAACTTGTCACTTTCTTGGACCTAGACTTGTTTCTTGGTTCAGTAAGAAGCAATTGGCAAACTCACTTTCCATGGCTGAATCAGAGTACTATGCTGCTGGTAGTTGCTGTATGCAGATCCTTTGGATGCAACAACAGTTGTCAGATTGTGGGATTGAAGCCAAGGAAACGCCAATCATGTGCGATAGCACGAGTGCAATTGCAATAACGCATAATCCTGTATTGCACTCGTGCACTAAGCATATCAACATGAAGCATCATTTCATAAGGAATCATGTCGAGAACAAGGATGTTCGGCTGGAAAAAGTTCATACAGATATTCAGTTGGCCGACATATTCACCAAGCCTCTCGACACAGCAAGATTCAACATGCTTAGACAAGAATTGGGATTGCTACAGCCTGACACCCTGTAAGTATTTACTGTTTTTACTCAACAATTGACGGGGAATGCTGTAAGACCCAAGAATACAATATCCACCATTAATTATATGTACACTCAGAGCTTTCAATACAGCACTCTAGGGAATAAAGCGATATGAATCATCCTACAGCTGACGTGTGCAGTAATTAAGGGGGAATACAGTATGACCCATGAATACAGCATTAATCCAAAAGTTGCTGTATGGAATTGAAACCTATATGTACCTTTTAAGGGGGAACGCTGTATCATCGCGGATACAGCACATACTATGGGATTTCGATTCATTATATATATTATAATATTTCATTTTAAAAATTTTTTTTTGTCCACGTGCCCAGTTTTCATGTCAAACGTCATTTACATTAACTGCCTTACACGACATCTGGACAATCAAATCTCAAAAGCCGCGATGTTTTCAAATTGTTTAAATATTTAATACCGCCGCTTCAGGCATTAAGGGTAATATCAAATGTCAGAAGTGGGACCGGCTCCTATTTTAAAATTCAATAGATAAGTGTACCAGTTACACTCAGTCCATCTTGACCGTTCATTTTAAACACCGGTTCCCATCCCTTAAATCTGACCATTTGTTCACTGAAAACCCTTCTTCGCCGCCTACTATAAAAGGACTGTAAATGTCATTTGAGACTCTTTACGCCTTTTGCATATTTTAAGAGAACTCAAGCATTCAGCCTACAAGATTTTTCTGTGTTTACTCCATACTTTTCTTGAATCTTTTTCATCTTTTCTTGAGAATCATCAATGGCGTATACTCAGACATCTTGCACCTCTCTCAAGAAGTCACTCAACTTCATCGATGGACGGATCTTCTCCAGATCTGTCGTGATGGAATGCATTCACGCTGAAAGTGATGACGTCGATGCCATGGAGGTCGTCACTATAAGAATCCGTCAACAAGCCCTATACCGCCTTGGGAGCCACACCACCGAGAACTATGACGCTCAGCTGGTTGAGGAATTCTACCTCAACGCTGTAGTTTGTTTTCTGCCTCTGGCTCAAGGAGGTCATGTCGCTGATATAACAGCCGTTATCCGCGGAGTGGAAATCCGCGTTGACCGAGAGCTGCTCCAAAACATTTTCAAGCTACCCTCTGATGGCCTGACTATGGAAGAACTTGAGACCTTTGGGTCTCAAGAACTGTTGACTCAATATTATGGCTTGTTCACCGGTTTAGCAATGGTGGAAGTGGTTCACACCATATGCCATAAGAAGAATTTTTGTTTACCGTTTGTTTATTTACATGATTTTTGCTGCCGCATTATTGAGAATCGTACAGGTGCTTTTGATATGTGCCCCAATCTTAGATTCAGGATGATGGTCGCCATAATGACCTGCGAGAAGGTTAATTGGTGTCAGGTCATCGTTAGGCGTTTGCAGGAAGAGGTGTCTAAACCTGCTACTCAGAAGAAATCGTTTGGTTTATTCTTAAACCATGTTTTGATGAAGTGCGGACTTCAGCAAACCGCAGAAGCAAAGAAGATCAGTTCACGGATATTCTTAGGAGGCGTCAGTCCCACTGCCTTCAACCAGAGCGTCCTGATTGCCAACAGACCCTTTATCCGGAATCTGCCACTGTCTGCAGATCCGAGGGACGTTTCTTCTAAGTCCCAAAGTGTCGAAACTTCGAAGAAGAGAAAAAGATCTCATAGCAAGACACCAGTTGCTGTTGAGAATCCGAAAAGGAAGCTAAGGAGGCTTACGAAAGTTAAAGCTACAGAACCCTCCGAGGATGTTCCTATCGTGGCGCAACCCACTGATCAACTACCCCAGGGCCCAACCCCTGTGGAAGAGATGCCCACTACTATATCGACAGTAGATCCCTAGCCCTTGGCGGCTACGACGGATACGAGGACATCTGCTAACTCAAAAGACTCTGGCGAGTCGGCTGCCTGTTTGGAACCAATAGCTACCTCTCCTATACGGGATTCCACACCCGTTCAGGATCCACCTTCCTTCGGGGTACCATCCCCTGTAAGGAGTCCCTCTCCAATACAGGATCCCACACCTGTAGAGGAACCCCTTCCTACATCAAACCCAGATACTGTACGGAGTCCCTACCCAGACACAATAATTTCCAAGACCCTACTTTCCGTGTAGATTGAACAGTCATTCGAGCGGTTTATCCAATGGAAGAGCTTTAGACTTGCTCCATACGAAACTTTGTACAACTGTAGCGAGTGGTGTAACGAAGAGAAATTAATTTTGGAAGTGACAAATACTCAAGAAATTGCTGTCCTGATCCAATGGGACAACTTATTCGTTGAGGAGCTAATTGATAGACATCTGCTTGATAAGGCTGAAGCCAGAAGGAAAGGAAAATCTTCGTCAATGGAAACTCCCGATAGTCCAAAATCTGATCCTGATTCCAACGACGATGACGACGCACTCCAGGCTAGTCTGCGGATGAGTCGAGAGGAAGCCCAAGCCAAGAAAGATGAAAGGACATCTACACATCAGTCGCCCCCTTCGGCACAGCAAGCCAATGTTCCCGCCAGTGAGGATTCAGTCCCTCATGTCGAGGAGGAACAACATGTTTCGGAACAGGCACCCGAGCCTGCCATCGCCGCCGAAGAACAAGAATCACATGCCTTCCAGCAAGAGGAATCAGTCCCTCTACCGGAACAGGCGGATGGTGAGAGACAATAGGAGGAATTGGTCCCTCCTGTATCCATGTCTACAGAAACTACTTCGAAACAGGAGGATGCCGCACCCCCTGCCGCCGAACCCGAAACAGTTACTCCCGCCCCCTCAACCGCCTTGGAATTCGACGACGGTACTATACCTGAGGATGTCCAACTCAATTCACGCCCTAATGTGAATTTGAGAAGGTTGAATGGAGTCTAGGACTTCGCCCAGCCAGACTCTCCACGCACCGAAATAAGAAAAGAGCGATTACGTGCTCTTGGCCTCCAAACTGTCTTTATTCAGGACGCAGTCAATGCTCTACACTCTGTAGAAAAGGCTCTTGATTGTCTTCACACATATGCTGTTGAAGAAATGACTGGATTAAAGCATGAAGTCTCTCGAGTAGTCGAAGCCTTCACTGTCTTGCCAGAGGTCTTCAAGCAAGCTCTGAGCTAACTGCAAGATAAGCAAGAAAAGATCCTGAGAGAAGAACAATCAAAACTCTGCGTGTCTGAGGCCAAGACCGCATCCGCTCTGATCGAATCTGGTTCCCAACTGCGAGCCCATGACAAGAATATAAAAGATATGTCGCAGGTGCTCTCCTCCCTTGTTGAGAGAATGTCTAATATTGAGACGAAACAGGATGCCGCTCTGGAGATCCTGGAATGTTTAGATGATAAGGTGTCATACCTTGATGACGCCGAAAAGGGGGAAGAAGCAAGGGAAGTCGCTAGGACAACGAGGCTGGAGCAAGAGAAAGAGTTGTTAGCTCCGTTTGAAGACTCCATCACTGCAGACATAGCCCGTATCTCAACACCAAACGTGAGGATACAGGGAGAGAGACTAGAATTCCAGGATCTTAAGTATCCTTGGAAAAGCCTAGTCTGAAAGCCGCATTCTATAAACCTCCCGGCAGACCGTCAACCTACCGCTGGAGAGATCAAAGACTGGAGGAGAAACGAACTGTTAAGATACTTCGTTGTACTTATCAGGGTTTCCCCTTTATTCAATAGATGCAGAACGGTACAGGAAGCCGTAGATGAATTCAAGAAGAAGCTGGAAGAAGGAACGCTCCCGCTACAACTGCAGATGAAATCAAAGCATAAGAATGGTGACTTGGTGACCCATCCAGAGGATTGTATCCTTGTCTTCGACAAATCATATGAAGGTCGAGCCATATATAAGAATCGAGACAAGAAAGCCCATCAATACTGGTGGAAAAACACCAAGAATGACCCAAAAAGACCATGGAGGCATTCAGACTATAGGAGTTAATTTCCTTGTATTATAGTTTTTGTAATCTTATCTTTCGAACAGCAAAATTTTGTACTCATCACTTCTACATCAATAAAAGTTTTGCCTGTCTTGAAAGATTACAACTCGTAATCTACTGTGTTCTTATATGTTTACAGTCACTTTATTTATTCTTACTGTATTCATATTATGAAACCTATCTCATACACAAGCTGTAAGAACTTGTCTGCGAACAGTTCATAGTTTAAGTTGTATGCTTCTAGAAAACAATGTAAGATTGTGCCTGCGCGCCAATCATAAGTTTTCAATGTAACTTTCTTTTGATAAAAGCTGAACTTGCCTGCAAGCAGTTCTTAGTGTTTAGCCAAAAATCGAAGGCCAGAACATTCGAAAGAAGACCAAGAAGTCTGTCCTACTTCAAACCGATAAGTGTCAAAGTTTTGGCATCATCAAGGATGTTTGGATAACATCATAAGGTTGTAAAAGGAAGACTCGGAAGGACTTGGCAAATTATCAAAAAGGGGAAAATTGTTGGGATAACAAATCCCTGTATCGATGCTGCTTGGATAAATCCCTGTATCGATCGTATTGTCAGAATGTTTTGACAATATGCCAAATCCAGAATACCGCCTTTAGCTGTATCGAAAAGCTGATCAAGTATCAAACCTGTATTGAAGACTTCTCGCAGTCCCAACCATACAATATATTGATCATACAACAAAGAGTCCCGCAAAGCTAAAGTATGGAAGCTGTCTCGAATTATCAATATAGTGATCCTTCCATATAGCTCTCAACAGGACAAGAAGGAATCTTCAGTATTCGCTAGAAGTCAAGTCCCGTTGATAGAAGTATTTAAATACTAAAGGATAAAGTATTTAAATACTGTAAGTCAGAAGATCTTCAAATCCCGCAATATCCGGATCTCAGTCAAATATCAGTTGTCGCAGAATCTTGCTCAACAGATATATTTCAAACGGATATATTTCAGAGGCTATATATATCTCCAGAGTTTGAAGATCAACAACTACTGAAAGAACGACTGAAAATCTACAGAGAATATATAGAATATTCACGACTTACATAAGAACAAAGCTTACAAGAAATATTTAGAGAAAAACATATCTCCCCAAGCTTTCTGCTATTCTAAGAGAAGAGATATACAGTGCTCAATCCTTGAACAACATATTATCAGCTTAAAGCCCAGAAAGTCATAGCTGTTATTCAAACCCTGTTCTATCCTTGAACAAACTCATATCAGCCCTGTGTGGACTCAGGAATCTTTGCTACTCCCGAACTGTGTGTGAAGGACTTGCATTGAAGAAGACAAAGCTTCAGAACTGTGTGTGAAGAAGCCAGTCAAGTGTTAGCTCAAACCAATCTGTGTGAACGGTTGAAAGCTAAGATCTTTATATCAATCTGTGTGAATGATATATTGATTAGGTGTTGTTATAATTACGTAGTTGCGTACGCAGTAATTATAATAAACTTTTTACTCCTGTGTGGAGGACCAGTGGACGTAGAGGGGTTTACCTAGAACCATTTTAAATATTGTGTTATTTACCTTCCGCCTTTAGTGTTTTATTAACTGTGATTATTTAAGTATACGCTGCACACCGAGTTGCTGTATTCTCAGCAACTTACTGTATTTAAGAATTCCGCTACGCACTCAGATTTAAAAACCGTACAGCTTGTTGTTTAAAACACTTTCCAAGCTGTATCCAGTATACTTAGTGGCCAACACTAACCAATAATGGATTTGAGAAAGGTGCCGTAGACAAGACCTTATTACAATACAGGAAGGTGATGACCTCATGATGGTTCAGATATATGTAGATGAAATTATATTTGGTTCAACTAACCTCGCTTTATGTCAAAGGTTCTCTCATCTCATGAAAAGTAAATTTGAAATGAGTATGATGAGAGAACTTAGTTATTTCCTAGGATTGCAGGTAAAGCAGTTACCTACAGGGATATTCATCAACCAGGAAAAATACAGCAAGGAGCTTCTCAACAAGTTTGGAATGAATAGCTCCAAATCATCGTCAACCCCCCATGAGCACTTCCGTGCAAATTAGTGCCGACGAAGCTGGAAAGACGGTTGATCAATCACTCTACAGGAAGCTAATTGGCTCACTTCTGTACCTAACAGCTAGCAGGCCCGATATCCAGTTTGCTGTAGGAGTGTGTGCGCGATATCAAGTAGCACCTAAAGAATCACACTTCATAACAGCCAAATGAATACTGAAATACGTCAAAGGAACAGTCGATGTAGGTCCGTGGTATCCTAAAGAAGGTGGATTCGGGTTGGCTACAACGACTCGGATCTCGGAGGCTGCAAGCTAGATAGGAAGAGTACAAGCGGTACTTGTCACTTTCTTGGACCTAAACTTTTATCTTGGTTCAGTAAGAAGCAATTGGCAAACTCACTTTCCACAGCTGAACTAGAATACTATGTTGCTGGTAGTTGCTATATGCAGATTCTTTGGATGCAACAACAGCTGTCAGATTATGGAATCACTGTCAAGGAAACACCCATCATGTGTGATAGTACGAGTGCAATTGCAATAACGCATAATTCTATATTGCACTCACGCACTAAGCATATTCATATGAAGCATCACTACATTAGGAATCATGTTGAGAACAAGGGTGTTCGGCTCGAGAAAGTTCATACAGATATCCAATTAGCTGACATATTTACCAAGCCTCTCGGCACAGCAAGATTCTGTATGCTTCGACAAGAATTGGGTTTGCTACAGCCCGACTCCCTGTAAGTTTTTAATGCTTTTAGTCAACAATTGAGGGGGAACGCTAAAGACCCACGAATACAGTATCCACCGTTAATTATCTGTACACTCAGACAATCCGAATAGTATTGTAGGAACAAAGAGACATCTAATTATCCTACAGCTGATGTGTGTAATAATTTAGGGGGAATACAGTATGACCCATGAATACAGCAATAATCCGAAAGTTGCTGTATGAAATTAAATCCCGTGTGTACCTTTTAAGGGGGAACACTGTATGTACGCGGATACAACACATACTATGGAATTCAATTAATATTATATTCTAATATTTTATTTATTTCAAAATAGATTTGAGTCCACGTGCCCTGTTTTAAATCAAACGTCTTTTGCATTAAATGCTTTGCACGACATTTGGACTATTTTATCTCAAACGCCGTGATTTTTCAAATTATTTCATAATTTTGCACCGCCGTTTCGGGCAATAAGGGAAGTTGATGCGTCAGAAGTGGGACCCACTATTATTTCAAAATCGGATGGATAAGATGTACTAGTTACGCTCGATTCATCCTGTACGTTCATTTAAAACGACGGTTCCCATCCCTTAAATCTGACCGTTCACTGTCTGGAAGCCCTAAATCTTCCCACCGCCCATTATAAAAGGACTGTTTTTGCCCCTTTTGACTCTTCTTTCTACAAATTAAACGAGTCTTTGAGCGAACAACCTACATTTCTCACTGCAATCTTACTGCGATTTTCATTGAATCTCACTTACTTTTCTTCAAGAAACTACTATGGCATCATCACAGACTTCCTACCCATCTCTCAAGAAGACTGCCGCCATCATTGATGGAAGGATCTTTGCCAAATCTGTGGTTATTGAGCGTGTTCACGCTGAAGGACACGATGTTGAAACCATGGAGATCATTGTTTCACGGATTCATCAACAAGGCCTCTATCGCCTTAGAAGCCACACCACTGAGCGTTATGATGCACAAATGGTTGAAGAATTCTACCTTAATGCCTCTGTTCAATTCTTCTCTCTTGCACAGGGAGGAAACGTCACTGACATTTCTACCACCGTCCGCAGAGTGGAGATCCGCGTGGACCAAGAATTGCTGCAAAACCTGTATTGGCTACCTGCTGATGGCCTATCTATGGAGGAGCTTGAGACTTTTGTGTAGTACCCGGTTGTGAATTCATTTATTATCATTTAGTAATTGGCACTGAGTAATTTTTTTTCACTCTTTAATAATCATTCATCATTCATGTCCATTCATTTCTGTTCATTGTTCGGCGTATCTTTGAGCCATGTATCAGTTATCATTTGTCATTTAACCCTGTTTGGGAATTGAGATGAGAATATTATCATGATCCTTGTAATTGTTCAGTAAGTTGATGTTGATGTTGGAGTTCATACCATTTCGAAATTACTCTTTCTTGTTCGGTTCGTGCTATTTTGGACCAACTCTCGTAATCACTGCTCAGAACCGCCATTTTGGGGTTCCCGCAATCCCATTTTGCATTATTATTCCCAAGTTTTGAGTTTTATTATGTTTATTCTCTTTCCGGGTCATTTTTCATCACTTTTTGGGCACGAACAATGTGCGCCGCGGCACAGGGGAGTGTGCGCCGCGGCACACGCATCTTGCAGGATCAGCCTAGAGCGGCTGTACCGCACGCCACGACCCACTGCTGGCCAGGCCGTGGCACCAACTGGGGGCTGCTCGAAATTTTTCGGCCGCGGGCCGTGGCACACTCAGTCCGGGCCGCGGCACGCGAATCACATTGCCCTTTTTCAATGGATTTTTGAGGAAAGAAGCTCATTTCATCCTCCTCCTCAATCCTCCTCTCTTTGGGCGACTTTTGGGCGAATTTTTGGGCGATTTATCATCATCAATCTCAGATATTTCATCCTCCTTGAGTTCTTGGTTTGGATTAACATCTTTTTGTATTTTTCATCCTAAATCTAAGGTAATTTCTTCAAAACCTAGATTTTGATTTTCAGTGGGAATATGATGTTTTAGATGTTGTAATCATGATATGTGAAGGGATATACATATGATTATGAGTTTTTATGAATTATCATTGGATTGTTGGAGGATTATTCAAGAACATGTTGGATATTGATTTTGGAATTGGGGGTTTCGATTAGATGTTGTTGGAATCTCGTAGTGTGTCTTTATTTTTGGATTATTGAGTGTATTAAGGATGTTTTGTTGGATTGAATCACTCATTTGGAGGTTGGTTTTCGATATAATTGAGATTAGTTGTAAACAATTGAAGATTGTTTACGACATGTTTGTTAAATTGCCCCAATGAGTTGGGTAGTGTTGTATTGACCTTTCGATTTGGTTATGACTATACGTGAATATGTATATTAAGTGAATCGTTGGTAATTGTGTTATTCAAGATTGTTCGAGCGACCGATAATTCCATAAAGGGCGTTGATCGTGGAAGGACTTTCTCGCTGTCGGTTTCAGGTAAGTTTTATACTTGTACTAGTCAATAAGATTAATGTTATCATATATGTGTATGAATGTGTTGTATCATTCCGAGACCTAGTCTCTTCATGAATTCATTGTTATTAAGGGATCGTTTGATACGATACTCTTCGGCAATTATGCCAAATGATTATTATTGTTCGTTAATGGCCGATTCAAGGAATTAGGATACTTGTTGTTAATGTTATTGTCGATAGCTGGTTCGCGGTGTCGATGTATCGATTGTTGTTGTTGATATTGATGTCGATCTAAGACGTTGTAATCATTGTTATTTATGTTGGTGTTTCATCATTGATGTTGTATTGGCTGATTGAAGGCATTGGCGTATTCGTTTCTCATCTCCGTCGTCGGTAACCGATTAAAGGTGCTGAGGCATTCGTTGTATCATTGTTATCGGTTGGCCGTTTTAAGGCAATCGAGGTATTGAATCATCCGTTGTGTCATTGTTATCGATTGGCCATTCTAAGGTAATCGAGGTACTCAATTGGGACCGCTGAAGACGGTGCCCATCCGTGAGTCATTGTTGTTGTGTTGGCCGACTAAAGGCAGCATACTATCATTCTTGTGAATTCGGTAATCTTGGGATCGTTGCCGTTTGTGATTAATTGTGCGCTAGTCTCGGATAGTGCTCGATGGGTAATCTTGGGTCTTGAACCTTCATGGTTGGTTTCCCAACACCTACAGTTCAGTAGGTCACGGTCACTGGATGGTCTCATTATGGGTAAGTCTGGGGCTTGAACCTTCGCGGTTGGTTTCCCAACACCTACAGTTCAGTAGGTCACGATCACTGGGTGATCTCATTATGGGTAAGTCTGGGGCTTGAACCTTCGCAGTTAGTTTCCCAGCACCTGCAATTCAGCAGGTCACGGTCATTGGATGATCTCATTGTGATACGGCTTCGTGCCGTGGCTTCAGCCCTCATTGTGATACAGCTTCGTGCCGTGGCTTCGGCCCTCATTGTGATACGGCTTCGTGCCGTGGCTTCGGCCCTCATTGTGATACGGCTTCGTACCGTGGCTTCGGCCCTTATTGATACAGCTTCGGGCTGTTTTGGCTTCGTGCCATTGTGATATTTGGCAGCTTCGGCTGAGCGGCTTTCAGGCCTTTGTGATGTTTTTGTATTTCCGTTGGAGCCTTCGGGCATTGTGATTCATATTTAATTCAATTCTGGTTTGGTTCATCTTCGCGTAATTCATTTTGGTGTTCTATATTATTGATTCGCCGTTAGGCACCTGTGTTCTAACCTGTTGAGCAGGTATTGATCGTATGCCGTGGAATCCATTCCTGTTCTACCCATCTTTCCCATTTCTTTTGCCAAACTACCCACCTTTTCATTTAACTTCCCAAAATACCCAACTTTTTGTACTTCTCTCATCCACCTAAGCAATAATTACTAATTCTTCTTTTTTTTGTTATTTAATATTTATATGGTTCGTTTCTTTTTAATATTTAATTTTTTGTTTCAAATTAAATATTTACTTAATTTATTTGAGTTGTAAATTAAATATTTCACTAAACATAATGAAGTTTTAAATTAAATAATTAATTTTAAATTAGTAGAATTATTTTAACAATTATTTCTTTTTAAATGGCTGAAATGCTCATGGGGTCCCTTAACTTAATTTCAAATAACAATTTAGTCATTTATCTTTTTTCTTTCCCAACTAAGTCCTTTATCTTTCCAATTTTAAGCAAAGTTAGCCTTTTCCGTTGGTCTCCGTTAACTGTTGTTCAGGTGGCTGTTAAGTTGCTGACTATCACCTACGTGGCTATAAACATTCCTACGTGTTAAATCCCTAACCCATGTGTCAATTTTCCTAGCCTACGTGCATTTCCTAAGCAAAATCAGACTTACAAGGAGAGACTGTAATCTCAGTCCCTAAACATAGTTCCTTACTGTAAGAACCCTCACTCACCTCATTATTCCGCAAATCAAATGCAATCACTGAAGTTGGGGAAACTGTTAATAGCTCAGTAGAGGTCGAGGAGCACAATTTCAAATCCTTGGACAATTTCTTGCTGATTGGCTGCACGATGGGCAACGACAATCTATCTGAAAAGGGTTGCGGAGAAACAACGGTGGCCACCGGAATCCGATCGACATTGATGGGCACGGCCCGCGGCAGCTCACGGGTTATCGGCGGCCCGTGATATTCCACCGCGAAGGAATATTCAACCGCATCTTCGACTACAGTCGCCACCTCCAGCAACATAACAATTCTTCTCGAATGAAACCCTTCTATTTTTTCAAGATATCAACGGAAAACACGAATATTGAGTCAAACAAGAACAGGGCGACGGATAGAACAGGGATTTGACAAACATAGGTTAGGGATTTGACATGTAGGAATGTTTATAATCATGTAGGTGATAGTCAGCAACTTAACAGCCACCTGGACAACAGTTAACGGAGACCAACGGAAAAGGCTAACTTTGCTTAAAATTGGAAAGATAAAGGACTTAGTTGGGGAAAAAAAGATAAAGGACTAAATCGTTATCTGAAATTAAGTTAAGGGGCCCCAGGAGCATTTTAGCCTTTTTAAATATATAATTAATAATTTTTAAATATATAATTATTAAATCAAAATTAAAATATAATATATAAAATAAACATTAAAATGCTTCAAAATAGAATGCATTGCATAAACATTAAAATAAATATATTACACAGACATTAAAATAGAATACTTAAATAAAAATTAAAATAAAATGCATTAAATAGAAAATAAAATACATTACTAGACATTAAATATTAACGCTTTGTGAAATGTGGAAGTACGAGTTTAACCCAATTCCTAATCAAGCATATTTGATGTTTCTATTAGCAAATAATTGAGAGATGTATGGTGTTCTCATTGCCGATGAAGACATGAAGAGAAAAAAATAAGCAGTGGTCAGAATGGTCAAAGCTCCCGTATCCGAGCTGAAATGGACAACCCTTGAAAAGTGATAGTTTGTACATGATAGTTCGCAATGCCCTCAACATAGTCATTATATTTAACGTCCAGTAATGTATTTTATATTCTAGGTAATGCATTTTATTTTAATTTAATATATTTTATTTTAATATTTATGTAATATATTTTATTTTAATATTTATGCAATGTATTCTATTTTGATGCATTTTAATGTAGTCTATGTTAATAATTATATATTTAAAACTTACAATTTAAATAAATTAAGTGAAATATTTAATTTAAAACATAATAATTAAATATAAAAGAAACGAATCAAATATAAATATTAAATAACAAAAAAGAAAAGAAGAATTAATAATTATTGCTTAGGTGGATGAGAGAAGTATAAAAAGGTGGGTATTTTGAGAAGTTAAATGAAAAGGTGGGTAGTTTGGGAAAAAAATGGCAAAGGTGGGTAGAACAGGAATGGATTCGTATGCCGTGGGCATAGTGTTTCACGAATGCTCGATTCTTACCTTGGGTTCGGATCATCTCGTATTATCATTGTTGCACTGTTCATTCTGCCTTTGGATGCATATCATGTTGTACATGTATTTGATATTCATTATCTGGATGACTGACCCCGTGGGGCGGAACATGTTTTCATATTTTAGGTGCTTGCGAGGAGAGAGTTGAGACACAGGGGCATGACGTTGGTGACGAGGCATTCGAGCGATACTAGTCCGAGTTGTTCATGTCGGTCAGACAGTTTGGAGTACTCCACTTTCGTCAGTTGTTGTCATTTTATACTATCCGAGCAAGGCTCATGGATGTTGTTGTATTTTTATTTTTGGCCATGTAGGCCTATCATTATCGTTGAAATTCCTCATCGGAATATTGTGTCGGTTATCATAGTAAGGACTGTGGTTCCCTTGTTGGTTAATTTGATGTATTTTTAGTTGCGTTCGCCTGATGGATCTCCTGGTGTGGGTCCACGGCACTGTAATGACCCAATGGGATTTGGGGGTGTTACAGAAGATGGTATCAGAGCTTTGGGTTGTGAGATACCCTGATATGTGAGTTATGTGGCTCTACCGATGCAGTAGTAGTGGGACTGTCAGGTTATGAGAATCTGGACAATCGGGTTTTGTGAGTCGTGATATTTGTACGACTGCATGAGTCATTCATTCATCGAGTCGTCGTCAGTGAAGACTAGTATCGCAAGACCTCGAAGCTTCGTATGACCTGTGTAAGGACTCGATTCTCTTTATGTTCATACATTCATTATGTCATTGATTATACGTGTTTTGTTGAAAACTATATGTGATATTAGTGCTACGATTGATTCATGACTAATTTTTTGGGAGCACGTGTGACCTGTGCAAAGCCCCTCAGACTAAAAGAATGGTATAATTTCTGGCGATAAGGATCAACTCATTCATCAGTTAACAATCCTCAATCGTCATTTTTGATCTTGTCGATCATGTTAATTCATTAATCACTCAGTCAATCTCATTACTCAGTTGTTGATCTTGTGGATCGAATTATCAATCTTGTTAACTTGCTCCGGATAATCATTTCAGGAATTTCATCACATAATCATGTCACCTCACTTGATCTTTCATGCGATCTTATCATATCCCGGCGTCATGTCGACGATCATTTTACTGCACTATTAATGGGTTCATTGTGTTAGAGCGTATATGCTCATTATTATCATTGTAATACCCGGGATTTTCATTTCCGTTGGATTAAATTTTTTTCTACTGTTTAATGGATTGTACGTTGTTTGTGTCTATTTGATCGTGTGTCATGCATTGCATGTGCCGGTTGCGATTGATTGTAGTGTGTTTGTAGTTTCGTTGACAGGAACCGTTGTTGTGATGACTTTTGGTGCGAGCCTATTACCTGTTCAGCAGGAATAGCGCACGCTAAGCACTTGGAGTAGCGCGCGCTATTAAGCGTCGTTAGCGCACGCTAAGTATTGTAGTTAGCGCACACTAACAGGGGTTCCGGGATTGAGGCAGAATCTACTGCCTAGACTGGGCAGTTAATAGCGCACGTTATGTAGAGCGTAACGCACGCTATCGTAAGGGTTGCGCACGCTACCTGGTATTTTGCGTTCAATCCAGAAGTTACTGGACTGGGTTGGTGTTTTGTCTAGTGCACGCTACGAGGTAGTGTAGCGCGCGTTAATGTCAGGAGTTAGCGCACGCTATTGGAGACATAGCGCAGGCGAAATGTTGGTCGGGTTCAGTCCAGAAGTCACTGGACTGAGATATTGGGCGATATATACCCCGATAGCGCACGCTAATCCAGATGATTAGCGCACACTAATTTGTGTCCAGTATAAATACTGGACACCAGTCTAGAATCTTCATTTTCTCCATTTCTTCTTCTTCCACCGCGAGTTTGAGACGTGGCGACTAGGGTTCGCGATCTGGGTTGATTTTCTTCCATTCCAAGGTGCTTTGGAGGTCTCTAAGTGATTGTAACAACATCTAATCTGTTGTTCTTCATCAGATCCAGGTAATTTCTTGATTTTTCTTCAAGTTGACTTTTTTGGAGATTTGTTCTTAATATCGATCCTAGTCCGATTTTGATGAATCGGTTCGTGCAATATGATGTTATCAATCATGTTTTATAGATTATATATCCATATTTTCGGTTCGTTCAACCCGATCCGTGATTTTGGTGTTCTTGTAGGGTTTTGAATATTTATCATTCAATTAAATGTTCGAATGAGTTTTCCTTCGATAGTTGATGTGATTTCCATTATTGTTGCTCGTGAACCTCGTTCTAATCGTGTTTTCATTGTTTTCTCCCGTAGGTTTGTAGGTGATCGAGGTTTTCGGATAGTATCGTATTCGTTGGAGATCTAGTAACGATTCTTGAGGCAAGTATCTTATTTATACGTCTTGTAGCTTGTGATTAGAAAACACGTACTAGGATTGTAGTAACTTGTTGCCTTCGTAAACATGGTTCGTGTGAAATGATTATGTATTACGTGTTTTGAAGACTTTTGATGATTATGTCATCTTGGTATATGTATTGTGTGTTCTGTTATATGTACAGGATTGTAATAACCGTGTTGTTGCGTTGTGCACATGGTTATATATATTGTATATTGATTATGAGTTACGCTAGAGTGCGTGTCGTTGATGATGATGGTTGAATTGTTGAGATTGCGTTATGTGTGGATGATGTGTGATTTCGTGGTGATCAATGTGTTTGATTGGCCGTGCTCATTGTTGAAGAAATGTGAACGTGAATGTTATGTGTGGTAATGCTAAGTTCACTCGTGTGGGTTCGACGGGACCTACGAGGATTCATGGCAGACGACCATGGGATCGGAACTTAGTATGTGGTGCAGCAGTCCAATCGTGCGGGTCTGACGAGGCCTATGATGACACATGACGGAGGATCATGGGGTCAGGACGCAGTACGTCCAACCGTGCGGGTTGTTGAACCTACGGTGACTCGTGACGGTAGATCACAGAGTCGAGGATTGATATTTGTGATTGTTGTGTTTTGTTAAGACCGTGCGGGTTGTTGAACCTACGGTGACTCGTGATGGTAGATCACGGAGTCGAGGATTGATATTTGTGATTGTTATGTTTTGTTAAGACCGTGTGGGTTGTTGAACCTACGGTGACTCGTGACGGTAGATCACGGAGTCGAGGATTGATATTTGTGATTGTTGTGTTTTGTTAAGACCGTGCGGGTTGTTGAACCTACGGTGACTCGTAACAGTAGATCACGGAGTCGAGGATTGATATTTGTGATTGTTGTGTTTTGTTAAGACCGTGTGGGTTGTTGAACCTACGGTGACTCGTGACGGTAGATCACGGAGTCGAGGATTGATATTTGTGATTGTTGTGTTTTGTTAAGACCGTGTGGGTTGTTGAACCTACGGTGACTCGTGACGGTGGATCACGGAGTCGGATGTATGTTTTGATAAACAAAGTGTTTGAAAAGAAAGTTTTACGAAACGGAATTATTGGGCAGAGACCCGAGCGATTGTGGAATTATTTTTGGATTGTAAAATATTGACTTTAAAATGGGACTTGGGATTGAGACCATAATGTTTGACAAACCCAGGACATGAGATCCTAAGGATTTGCGTTTTCTAAAATCCCGAGATGACAGTTACTTTTACTAGAACTTCACTTATATTTGGTGTCTAGTTTATTAAAACTTCTCGGGAACATGTGATTGGTTTAGTTGTGACTATCCGAGTTGTGGTTGTTTAACTTGATGAATAATTTGGTCTAGTTGTCGTATTTGGTTCGTAATTGCTACATGCATGTTACATTTTGTATAGTTTGATACTTGCACTAATAAAACAGTGGAGTTTTACTAACCCCCGAGTAATCGGGGGGTGGATATCTGTTTTGTGTCCAGGTTCATACTGGAGAATGGAGCAGTCACATGATCAGTGCGAAAGATGATGGACCGCGATACTAATCAAGGGATATGGAATGCAGCTGTAGTTGTTGTGTCGTTGTTTTATTTTTTTTCAGTCTTTCGCTGTGTTGTATCGTTTTCTATTTTGGAACTCTGGTGTGGGGATGAGTTGAAACAAATTGTTACTATTTGATTTTGTTGTCCGACCTTATCGGTCCGTGTATTTATTTTGTTTGATCCCGGACGGTCAAACATTTGGTCGTATGTTTGTGTTCAGCCTAGTGGATCTCCGGTGTGGGGTCCACGACGTGTAAAATTCCCGGTTGTATTGTGGGGGTGTTACAATTATGGTATCAGAGCTTAGGTTGTGGAAACCCAGGCTGTCGGGTCGAGTCGAGTTATGTGTTATGCTGTCATTCGAGTTGTCGATTGACAAGTTGAGTTGAGTTGAGTCGTGTTTTTTTCCGTCACTTGAGTTGTCGGATGGCGAGAAAAGATTAATATCGTGGGCGACTGTCATCTTCGTGCGATCTGTGATGTAAGTCTCCTCCGTTGTATGTTGTGCTTACTGATTTTGTCACGAGTTGTTATGAAATGAAGTTGTATTTGGTGTTTGTGATGCATTACGTGTGTGTTGACCAGAGATGCTCAAGGGAAGCATTGATGGTTTCGACTTGTGTTCGAAACGGTGTTCGTTAGTTTTGTTGTTAAACTTGGATGGATGTTTTGACATGTGTTCGAACCGGTATCTGTGAGTGGTTTGTGGAATTGGTGATTTTGTATGTCGTATGGGCATGCGCTTGGATTTCAGATTGTTGATTTAATTATATCCGCTGCGTGTTTGTATGCGTATGAACGAACCTTTTGAAGTATTTTGGATACTTGGTAAGATGTTACCAATGATGAACTTTTGTTGGGTTTGAAAGAATTTTGAGAGAATCTCTTTTGCGTATTTGTGCTATTTTCAAACGATTTGAATATGGATTTTAAAACCTCCACATCATAAATTTTTTGTATTTTTAGATCAATCGTGTTTTTAATTTCAAAAAGGGTGGAGAGTAAATTTTCTTTTCTAAAGTATGTCAGTTAGCGCACGCTATCTGGACTTGGCAGACTAAGTGATTTTGTCAAAGCACGCTAATCGTAGATTTAGCGCGCGTTAAGATGCATTGTGTTGCATGGCTTGGATGTGATTGTGATGTGTGGAAATATCTATTGTATGCATTATCCACCGGGGGATGGTTCGGTGGAACCTCTGGGTGTCGATGCCAGGAGAGCATGACTGTGGATTACCCTATGTGCTGTTGATTGTGATGATGATTGTGGTAACACGTGATTACTCTATGTGCTGTTGGTTGTGATGATGTTGAGTGATAACATGTGATTACCTTTTGTGTTGATATTGTGATAAGATTACGTGATGTCATAATTATGTGATGCTATGTTTCATTGCATTGATCGATTTTATGATCAGTATGCTGAGAGGATGAGGTCGAGGTCGTGGTCGCGGCCGTGGACGTAATTAGGATCGTGATTCGATGACTCACTCGTTGGCGAGTGCTAACCAGCCCAGTACGGATGGTCGAGTTGACCAGTCGCGTGAGCAGGAACAGTCAACTGGGGATAATGTTAATGTTGGCGCCGCCACCATCCTCCAGCAGCTGGTAAATCATTTGTCGCAGATGAATCAAGCAGCAAACCGGAATGAACCTCCTGAGGGGAATGATGGAGCTAGTAAGTGGTTGCGAGATGTGATGAGAATACATCCACCTCGTTTTGCGGGTGCTTCCGATTCGTTAGGTTGGGAGAACTGGCTCTTCCAGTTGGGAAGAACATTTGATGCTGTGTCTTGTCCGGATGAGATGAGAGTACCTATTGCTCAGTACTTTCTCGACAAGGAAGCTGCAGAATGGTGGGAGGCCGTAACGCCTAGAGATCGTATGGCTACTTGGACTGAGTTTAAGGCTACGATGGAAGTCGAATATTTTCGGCCGCCTGTTCGAGAATGCAGGATTGTTTAATTTTTCTCAGCCACGCCTCAAGATGTGTCGATATCCCAGGCGATAGTCGATTATAATCAACAGCCGAGTTATGTCCATGACTAGGTGAAAAGTGAGGCGGACAAGATCCGATACTTTAATATGCGCATGCAACCCCATATCCGTGAGAGTATGGTTCCACTCATGTGTACCACGTTGAAGGAGTATCAGGACCGAGCCTTAGCTATCGAGATGGTTGTTTCCGTGTCAGAGACCAGTTCGGAGAGTAAGCGACACAAAACCTCAGGTAGTTTTTCTAGAGGCCAGAGAAGTGAGTTCTGTTATCCTGTAGTTTCACATGGTCCTCCTGGGTGCACTCTTCATTCGTTCAACTAGTCTATGAATCTTACCCCAACGGTGAGTAAGGTGAGCAGTGCGATGACGTATTTTAACTGCAATCGTGTGGGCCATGCACGACAGAATTGTCGATCGCCTAAGGTGAATTGCTTCAAGTGTGGTCAATTGGGACACCAAGCGGTGCATTGTGAGACTTTTGCTAAAGTGTTTGGGAAGCTGGATTCCATTCCTACTCCTGGAGGGCCCAGCGGTGCCCAGTGATAGTATTTTATGTTTTATCTCGTGAATTTTATCTCGTGTGTAGAGTTGGTATGTGATGTTTGATGTATGGTACTTGATGTCTGATATTCTGGTTTGCATGCTTTCTGTGGAGATTGTTGTGATGGTTGTTTTAGCTCAATCCATGTGGGTTGTTGAACCTACGGAGACACGTGACAGGAGATCACAGTGTCACTTGATGATTGAACATTTTGGTTTTGTTTTGCATCACTGTGATGCCTTTGTTTTAAGTTTCGGGACGATTTAGTAGGGGATAATGTAATACCCGGGATTTTCGTTTCCGGTGGATTGAAATTCTTTCTACTGTTTAGTGGATTGTACGTTGTTTGTGTCTATTTGATCGTGTGTCATGCATTGACACGTGCTAATTGCGATTGATTGTAGTGTGTTTGTCGTTTCGTTGGTAGGAACCGTTGTTGTGATGAGTTTTGGTGCGAGCCTATTGCCTGTTCAACAGGAATAGCGCACGCTAAGTACTTGGAGTAGCGCGCGCTATTAAGCATCGTTAGCACACGCTAAGTATTGTAGTTAGCGCACGCTAACAGGGGTTCCGGGATTGAGGTAGACGCTACTGCCTAGACTAGGCAGTCAATAGCGCACGTTATGTAGAGCGTAATGCATGCTATGGTGTGACATTAGCGCATGCTATCGTAAGGGTTGCACACGCTACCTGGTATTTTGGGTTCAGTCCAGAAGTTACTGGACTGGGTTGGTGTTTTATCTAGCGCACGCTACGAGGTAGTGTAGCACGCCTTAATGTCAGGAGTTAGCGGACGCTATTGGAGACATAGCGCGTGCTAACTGTTGGTCGGGTTCAGTCCAGAAGTCGCTGGACTGAGATATTGGGCGATATATACCCCGATAGCTCACGCTAATCCAGATGATTAGCGCACGCTAATTTGTGTCCAGTATAAATACTGGACACCAGTCTAGAATCTTCATTTTCTCCATTTCTTCTTCTTCCGCCCCGAGTTTGAGATGTGGCGACTAGGGTTCGCGATCTGGGCTGATTTTCTTCCATTCCAAAGTGCTTTGGAGGTCTCTAAGTGATTGTAACAACATCTAATCTGTTGTTCTTCATCAGATCAAGGTAATTTCTTGATTTTTCTTCAAGTTGACTTTTTTGGAGATTTGTTCTTGATATCGATCCTAGTCTGATTTTGATGAATCGGTTTGGTGCAATATGATGTTATCAATCATGTTTTATGGATTGTATATCCATATTTTTGGTTTGTTCAACCCGATCCATGATTTTGGTGTTCTTGTAGGGTTTTGAACATTTATTGTTCGATTAAATGCTTGAATGAATTTTCCTTCGATAGTTGATATGATTTCCGTTATTATTGGTCATGAAGCTCGTTGTAATCGTGTTTTCGTTGTTTTCTCCCAAAGGTTTGTAGGTGATCGAGGTTTCCGGATTGTGTCGTATTCGTTGGAGATCTAGTAACGATTCTTGAGGCAAGTATCTTATTTATACGTCTTGTAGCTTGTGATTAGAAAGCAGATACTAGGATTGTAGTGACTTGTTGCCTTCGTAAACATGGTTCGTGTGAATTGATTATATATTATGTGTTTTGAAGACTTTTGATGATTATGTCATCTTGGTATATGTATTGTGTGTTGTGTTATATGTACAGGATTGTAATAACTGTGTTGCTGCGGTCGTGCACATGGTTATATATATTGTATATTAATTATGGGTTACGCTAGAGTGCGTGTCGTTGATGATGATGGTTGAATTGTTGAGATTGCATTATGTGTGCATGATGTGTGATTTCGTGGTGATCAATATGTTTGATTGGCCGTGCTCATTGTTGAAGAAATGTGAACGTGAATGTTATGTGTGGTAATGCTAAGTTCACTCGTGTGGGTTCGACGGGACCTACGAGGATTCATGGCAGACGACCATGGGATCGGAACTTAGTATGTGGTGCAGCCGTCCAATCGTGCGGGTCTGACGAGGCCTACGATGACACATGATGGAGAATCATGGGGTCAGGACACAGTACGTCCAACTGTTCGGGTTGTTGAACCTACGGTGACTCGTGACGGTGGATCACAGAGTCGAGGATTGATATTTGTGATTGTTGTGTTTTGTTAAGACCGTGCAGGTTGTTGAACCTACGGTGACTCGTGACGGTAGATCACGGAGTCGAGGATTGATATTTGTGATTGTTGTGTTTTGTTAAGACCGTACGGGTTGTTGAACATACGGTGACTCGTGACGGTAGATCACGGAGTCGGGATGTATGTTTTGATAAATAAAGTGTTTGAAAAGAAAGTTTTACGAAATGGAACTATTGGGCTGAGACCCGAGCGATTGTGGAATTATTTTTGGATTGTAAAATATTGACTTTAAAATGGGACTTGGGATTGAGACCCTAATGTTTGACAAAGGTTTGACAAACCCAGGACATGAGATCCTAAGGATTTGCGTTTTCTAAAATCCCGATATGACAGTTACTTTTACTAGAACTTCACTTATATTTGGTGTCTAGTTTATTAAAACTTCTCGGGAACATGTTATTGGTTTAGTCGTGACTATCCGAGTTGTGGTTGTTTGACTTGATGAATAATTTGGTCTAGTTGTCGTATCTGGTTCGTAATTGCTACATGCATGTTACATTTTGTATATTTTGATACTTGCATTAGTAAAACAGTGGAGTTTTACTAACCCCCGAGTAATTGGGGGGTGGATATATGTTTTGTGTCCAGGTTCATGCTGGAGCATGGAGCAGTCACAGGATCAGTGCGAAAGATGATGGACCGCGATACTAATCAAGGGATATGGAATGCAGCTGTAGTTGTTGTGTCGTTGTTTTATTTTTTTTTCAGTCTTCCGCTGTGTTGTATCGTTTTCTATTTTGGGACTCCGGTGTGGGGATGAGTTGAAACAAATTGTTACTATTTGATTTTGTTGTCCGACCTTATCGGTCCGTGTCTTTGTTTTGTTTGATCCCGGATGGTCAAACATTTGGTCATATGTTTGTGTTCAGCCTGGTGGATCTCTGGTGTGGGGTCCATGGCGTGTAAAATTCCCGGCTGTATTCTGGGGGTGTTACAATCATTCTGTAACGTAATCATAATGCAATATTCATGCAGGATCTATAATTATCATGTGACTTTCCTGCTTCAGAATGGATAGAGCTGTCAGAGGATGCAGGGGAACAGGCCGCAGTGCGGGCCGAAACGTGGGAGTCGTACCCGAGATGCAGCTCAATCGGAAGGTGTTCAGGTTGACCCATTTTATGTATGCAGGAAATGATGGCCCATATGACTCAGATGACGCGGATAGTGGAGACCATGTAGAACTCGATGGTTCGTGGTCCACCACAGCAGGTATTCCAGGTGCTGTTTCATGGACAGGCTGGAGGAGTGAGTCAGATTATTGGCGATATCTCTCGTCAGAGACCACCTACTTTTGAGGGTTCGTCGGAACCAGCTGATATTGTTCATTGGCTTGAGAATTTTGATAAACTCTTCGACATAGTTCACTATCCGGAAGAGAGTAAGGTGGCAGTAGCGGCTTCCTACTTGATTAAGGGTGCTTATTCTTGGTGGCTTTCTGTGAAACCCACCGATCGTGGTTGTGCTTGGAGCGAATTCAGGACTCTCATGTTAGAGAGGTATTATCCGGCTCAACTTCGTGAAGCCAAGTTGTCAGAGGTTTTGAACCCCGAATCCATCGAGGACGAGGGTGTTATTGTCATTGCTGAGAAGTTTTAGGGACTTCTTCAGTTTGCTTCGTCTGTTATCCGTACTAAGGCAGATAAGATCAAGTATTTTAGCAAGACGCAAAACCCTCAGTTCAGGATGCACTTGTTCAATCATAATTGTAATTCACTTGGTGAATTCATTGAGAAGGCTCTTGGAGAAGAGCTTTTGATTAAGGAGCTTGCTCGGAAGGACCCTCCAGCTTCTTCTGGTGGGAGGACTAGGATGCCGGTTCGTTCTGAGGGACATCAGGCTACGACGTCCAAGAGGTCATTTTCTAGTCGTCTTCGTACTGGGAAAGCATCTTCTTCTCAGGCGACGAGTTCGACTGTTGTTTGCTTTAACTGTGATTCAGCGGGGCATGTTAGCACTCGTTGTACGGTGCCCGCTATTGTTTGTTTTCTGTGTGGGAGACAGGGACACCTTCAGAAATACTGCAGGAGTTCTAATGCCAATATATCTCGAGAGAGCTCACAGGCCTCGAGAGATTTTGTTACTCCCATTCGTACTTCATCCAAGGGGTCCTATCAGGCTTCGAGAGCCAGAGGCAAGGACATTCATCACCGGTGTTAAAGGATTATCATTCCGTTCGTTGTTGTTCATTCATGCATGTAATTCATTCATAATATATCAATCATGTTGAGACTTGTAATCATCAAACTAATCATTCAATTCATGAGGAATGATGATTCCAACTATTTCATTTGAGCTATCACTCATTGCATTATTAATTCACCTCGGTGAGTCATTCTTGATCCTTGTCGGATTTCTATTCATTATCATTCATTGTGGCCACTCTTGTTCTTGTGACCTTTCGGGATCATATTGAGAAGTGAATTCAGATTTGGGTCTTCCTTAAATTGATGAGATCGAGGAGATCGATTATCTGGAGGATATCGATGTTGGGTACATTTGAGATGTAGCCTTAATTTTTGTGTTTTCCTTTCTCTGTTTTTCGGATTAATGTGTAACTTAATCCGTAATAATGTATCGTGGTTATGGAGCATTTATTGTTGATATATTTTATAATGATAGTATTGGAGAATATTGAGATTTGGGTCATTTGATGTGTTTTCTTTCTTTTGTGTTGTACCCGAGATTTCGTGACAATCTGGGTAATTGTTCATTGTGATTCGAGACGTCAAGTCATGAGGACTTGGGCGTGCGATTGATATGGTCCCGAGGACTATATGTGCATTGCTGTTTTTCTTTGGAGGCATGAATCAGTGTTTGTATGGGCGTCCGATGCCGATGAGAAGCGAGTTGTGTAACCTTAGTTTCAGGGATGAAACTCTTTTTAAGAGGGGGAGTATGTAGTACCCGGTTGTGAATTCATTTATTATCATTTAGTAATTGGCAATCAGTAAAAATTTTTTCACTCTTTAATAATCATTCATCATTCATGTTCATTCATTCATGTTCATCGTTCGGCGTATCTTTGAACCATGTATCAGTTATCATTCGTCGCTTAACCCTATTTGGGTATCGAGATGAGAATATTATCATGATCGTTGTAATTGTTCAGTAAGTTGATGTTGATGTTGGAGTTCGTACCATTTCAAAATTACTCTTTCTTGTTCGGTTCGTGCTATTTTGGACCAACTCTTGTAATCACTGCTCGGAACCACCGTTTTGGGGTTCCCACAATTCCATTTCACATTATTATTCCCATGTTTTGAGTTCTATTACGTTTATTCTATTTCCAGGTCATTTTTCATCACTTTTTTGGGCACGAATAATGTGTGCCGCGGCACACACATCTTGCAGGATGAGCCTGGAGCGGTTGTACCGCGCGCCGCTGCCATTGCTGGCCGGGCCGCGGCACCAACGGGAGCTACTGGAATTTTTTTAGCCACGGGCCGCGGCACACTCAGTTCGGGCCGCGGCACGCTAATCAGATTGCCCTTTTTTAGCGGATTTTTGAGGAGAGAAGCTCATTTCATCCTCCTCCTCATTCCTCCTCTCTTTGGACGACTTTTGGACGAATTTTTGGGCGATTTATCATCATCAATCTCAGAGATTTCATCCTCTTTGAGTTCTTGGTGTGGATTAATAACATCTTATTGGATTCTTCATCCTAAATCTAAGGTAATTTCTTCAATCCCTAGATTTTGATTTTCAGTGGGAATATGATGTGTTGGATGTTGTAATCATGATATGTGAAGGGATATACATATGATTATGAGTTTTTATGAATTATCATTGGATTGTTGGAGGATTATTCAAGAACATGTTGGATGTTGATTTTGGAAATGGGGGTTTCGATTAGATGTTGTTGGAATCTCTGTTAGGCATATTTTTATACGCTTATTTATCATTATTTTATATCCATCTTGAGCCTAATTCAGCATAAATGAGCTTTTAATGCACTATTCTTATATGTTTTGCAGGAAATCGGAGTCCGGAAGCCAAAACGATGACAAATGGGCGAAAACAGCAGTTTTTGGTCATGAGCCGCGGCACAAACCAAGTGAGTCGCGGCACACGAAGACAACCAACGAGCCCCGTGTGGACTGTACTGTGAGCCGCGGCACAGGAGGAAAAAATGCGCCCAGGCATCAGGCACTGAAGGATAGGGGCCGCGGCACAGATTAAGTGAGCCGCGGCCCACCAGGCGGTTTTGCTGAATATTCCGCGTTTTTGGGCCGTTTAGGAGCCTGTTCTCGACCTAATCACACGGACGCGTTTTGGAGGCTTATGACTGATATAAATAAGAGTTTAAGGGCTGAATAAAAGAGGGGGTCATCATCGATCAAGGAAGGGCATCGATAGAAAGAGAGAAGAACACAAGAGGAGATTTGTGGGGCAACGACAAGACCACGGATCCCTACGGTTTTTCTTAGTTTTTCCGCATCTAAATTTCTAGATCCATTCGAGTAGGATTTTGATTGTAGCCGATTACATGACAGTTTGATTTATTTATTATTATTTCAATTCATTCGTTATTCTATTGAATTGGATTTTTCTTACTGCTCTTAATACTTTTTAATTGTCTGGCCAACAGTTGAATTGTTTTGAATGTCTTTATGGATTCGGGAGATGAAATTTAGGCATAGTTCTTGTGAGACGAATCATAGTTTTCGTGAGATAGGAATATACTCATGAGGATTGTGAAGCCTATTTATTGTGGGAATTCTTGAACTGTTTTAGCTATTAATTATCTAATTCGAATAGGGATATATCGAGTTAATATTTCGTAGTATTTTCTATCGACCTTGGGAAAGGCTTTAGAATAATTTAGGAATTCCTGGCCTACAATCAATTGAATAAAAGTGAATTGAATTGAATAAATATCATTCCTGATTGTTTGAGGTGAAAATCATAATCCTACGTCCTTATTAGTATTATTATTATTAGTACTATTAGTTATTTTCTGCAATTAGTTTAGATTTAAATTCTATTTAATTGTTCTTCAAATAAAATTGTGAGTCGACTATATTTTGGTACTTAGTGATTCAGTCCTCGTGGGAACGATACTCACTCATCACTTTATTACTTGTCTACGATAACGTGCACTTGCGTTGAACGAAATATCGCAACAAGTTGTTGGCGCCGTTGCCGGGGACTGATTTTTCGCCAATATCAATACCAAGCGACTCTAATTTTAATTTGAAGTTTTTTTCTTTAGTCTCTGTATTTTTATTTTCTTCATTATGTTTTCCTTTGATTATCGTGGCCCTTGGCATTTCATAAATTTCGATGTTCTTAATAATTTTCCAAATAGGGTCAGTCAGCCCCCTCCCCCAAAACAAAAGACCATGCTTGAACAATCTGTAGACGTTCTCAAAAATCCTGATAGTACCCTTTTTGAGTGTGAATGTGCAAGTCGTGGTCTTGAGATTCACTATGGTTATTTTCCAGCTCATTTATTTAGTAGTGAAGTTGAGGGGGAGGTTGAGAGGAAAGATATGTTGACTTTTAGGGTCGATCCCCCAGCACCTGATAATTACATAAAGTGTGATGAGCTTGTAGAAGAAGTTACCATTGATGATGTTTCCAAAGAAATTTCATTAAATTGTCATCAAACTTCGACTAATAAGGTGAACACTTTTGTGCCAAAAATTTTATTAACGGTGCCGCGCATAATCTTTCCTAAATCCATAATGGGAGAGATTGACCCCATTACTTCTGATTTTGTTGAGACTGATTCCTTGAGTTCTAATGAGGTTGTTCATGATAAGTCTTTATTATTTACCCATTCGAACTCTGCTTATTTTTTCGTGCCTTACAATTATTATATTCTTCCACTATTTTTTGGTTGCCCGCATAATTATTCTTACTCATTATTTTTGGCAACCAGGCATGAACCAAAGCCTCCCTTATGGAATAAGAGGCTTATAGATTGTACAAAAGGGGGCATTTGGCAATCTCCCTAGAAAGAAGCCACGTTAAATTCTTTTTGCCACGTCGTGCTCAAGACGTAAAATAGAGCGCTTGATGGGAGGCAACCCATCATTTTTACTTGCTTTATAGTTAGTTGTTTTTATTTGATTTTTTAGTTATTAATTTTTATTTATTTTGTTATTTCGTTTGGATTCGTATTCTTGTTGGCCCTTATCTCTCTAATATTTTAACCCCAAATGAGTTATTATTCTTCATATTCTAGTCTTTCTTGATTTAATGTCTATTGTTATTTCATGACTAGAGACTAAGTTTGGGGGTCCCTCGTGATGTTGAGCATTATTTGAAGTATGGATTGACAGACGATTCCACTCAGACATGTGCTGGTGTTCAAGAAGACATTTGGAATAAGTTTCAATTTTCCTTATCTCTTTTATTTTCACATGAGTTGTATTATTTATTGAAGCAAGCGATATTTTCTTAAATTTTCTTTGTTATGAATTGCGCTTTCATCATTGCTTTATTTTCCTCGCATGCTGTTGATGGTTTTTGCTAAAAACGTGAATTTTTCGTAAATTTTTCATGCTTCCGTGTGTAAAACTGATGTTACGACGCTGATGTCTCTTGGAAGAAATGGTTGACTTTTGGTCGAGTTGCAGTCAGCGATATCTGTTTCTGTTGAGTATTCATTTAGGTCCGAAATTTGTTCGTTTTTGTAGAAATTTTAGCAGATAAGAGAGGAGACATACGTGTTTTCAAATCACCGTTTATACGTTTGGTTAAACTTTTCGCGTAGCTAGTCGTCCAGTAATAGGAGTCTTGTTGGCACTTGGATTGAGTTTAGAGTCGGACAGTTTTTCCCAAGAAAAAGTCGAGATATTAGTTGTTCTATGATGGGAAATCTAGTAACCGGGGGTATTCACGTGATGTAACACCCCCAATCCGCTCAGGGATATTACACGCCGTAGAACCTTTCCTCAAGGATCTACCAGGCTGGTAACAACAAACGAACAACTCGACAATGCCTTTAAGGCTAAAAAGACTCAGTAGACCGATTTGGCCTTTCAATAAATACATACAACTCAATTACAATACATGCCCACGCAGGGGTCGAATACAACACACTCCCGTACAATGGGGAAAGAATACTACAGCGGAAATAAAATGCAACTAAACCAATAACGTCATACGGATCCTCGTGTGATTAGTATCGTTCATCTTTCATCATCCTTCGTGCCGACCCTGTGCTATGCTCCAAAACCTGAATGCAAAAATAGACATCCACCCCCCGAATACTCGGGGGTTAGCAAAACTCCACTGTTTTGCTAGTGCAAGTACAAGTGCAAAAATACGAGCCATACAATTCACATTCCACGAATAACAATAACCAGGAATCCTCAAAGTTCCAAACGTAACGAAAAGCACTTCCCGAGGCTTGAGTTTGGTAAAACATTCTAAAACCGAAAGATCACAAATCAAGGGAAATAATTTATAAAACAGTTTAAAATGCCATCGAGAGTTTTAATAGAAAACAATTTAGGATTTCCGAATCCTTCTCTTTCCAAAAATCAACAGGGGTCACAGCCCAAAGGTTTTGTTTTCGCAAATAGAATACCGACAACAATTCACAGGGCCAGAGCCCAACATCACGTGTCCTCAACGGACATAAAATCAACGAAACGTAATCACGCACGCGCATCGCCTAGGACCGGGACGCTACCACAGACATCCCGCCCGAGGCCTCGAAGGACCCTCTCGAGCTGGCTAGCTAAACAAATCAAACACATATCACAACCATAAGTTATCCCGGCATCGGGCTAACAAGCCACGAACCTCGGAGTCCCCGCAAGACGTACCCGATGATAACCCCACTAGTTATCCCGGCATCGGGCTAACAAGCCACGAACCTCGGAGTCCCCGCAAGACATACCCGACTGGATAACCCATGACACATACATCACAACCAAATCACAACCACAAGTTATCCCGGCATCGTGCTAACAAGCCACGAACCTCGGAGTCCCCGCAAGACGTACCCGATGATAACCCCACAAGTTATCTCGGCATCGGGCTAACAAGCCACGAACCTCAGAGTCCCCGCAAGACATACCCGATTGGATAACCCTACGGTCTCGCCCGACCCATACTAGCAAGTATGGATCCCGGAGATTCAACAATCCTACCCGGAGGCACATCACGTATAACAAGCACACAACAATAATCGATTATGAGGCCAAACAACATTAAACATCGCAACCTCCTTTCAAAGGAGTAACAACTAACATCACATCATGTCAAAACCGCAATACATTGAAATGAAGCCATATATGTACACACGCATTATCAAACACCACATAAACTCCAAACATATCCAAAAGATCCACGTAGTCACTTACAACCCACACAATTACAAAACACACGCATTTTGAAAGAGAGCCTTTAACAAGGCTAATCGAATCTTTTGAAAACTCGTTTCAAACAATCAAACAAACATATAAAGACGATCACCAATTATCATATCCATAAAACAAGAATTATATGGACAAGGTACTTGCCTCAAAATCGGCACGCAAGTATCCCGACGAACACGGCTCAACCGGAAAGCTTCGAAACGCCCGATGCAATCGAAAAGAAAGACGACAACGAACGGAAGGGTTCAACTCGGTTTATTCGCAAGAAACTCGACCCTAACAACATATAATCAATAAATCATCGATCATACGAGGAAGAATAAATGTAGAACGCCCGAAAACCCCTCTAAGACATTTTACCGGACACCTTCAAGGCATCGGTCAAGAACTCGACCCAAATAACGAATCGATACGATCCAACCATGGAATAACAAGGGAAATGATATAATACATCTAAATAATCATCAATCCATCACAATCCTAAGTTAAATCGGATTAAAACGGATGAAAACAACCAAAACACCCAAATTCCCCAAAACTAGATTTCTAGGAAATCTGACCTGATTCGGTAGATCGGAGGATGTTATAGGATGGATGATTGATGATATGAACTCCAAAACTTCATGGATTGATTGTCCAACAACATCTCTCCATGATATACACTCCCACACCGCCAGACGGAAGAAAAAGAATGAGAAATGGTCAAGAAAACGCCGCCAGGCCTTAAATAAGCCGATCACGTACGTTACGACGAATCGGCCACGGCTTACGACGAATCGCCATGGCGAACTCATCGCTGAAAATGCCGAACGTTACGTGACGCACGCCAGGGCCTTACGCACGTAACCGCCTTACGACGAATCGCCGATCACTACCGCACGTTACTCGGCCAGTGGCTGGCCCGAGCATGCCCGGCCATGACTCGGCCGGGACCAACTCCGACGGCCCGAACGACCCCGAAACCCGAACCTGAGTACGAATCGAAGATACGGTTACGAAGTACTCGAAAAGACGAATCCGAGCACTAATAGAACACACGATTCCGACTACCCAAAGGCTCGAAATTCGACAACGGAAAGTAATTACCCCAAACTTCGGGAAATTACGAAAATGGCCCAAAACGCCCCAAAATCACGATACGTGATCGAAACACCAAGCCAAAGCTCGCAACATGAATATTAACATTAAATGAACTTACGAGAAAGTCGAAACAACAGTTTCGTACGAGATACGCAAGAATCGAACTCAAGTGCGGAAAAACTGCTAAAAAGCACGGAACTCAACAAAACGACACCGAAACGAACTCGGATGACAAAAAGTGCAGAATTAATCATTCTCAAAATGACGAAACGGTCATGAGCGAGTCGTCAAAACGGACTTCCGCCGAAAAAAAAGAAATTACCGGAAATCGAAATCACGGGTATTACATTCTACCCTCCTTAAAAGAAGTTTCATCCCGAAACTTAAAATAAGTAGGGAGAAGCAATATCCACTGTCAGGAAAACTCTACGAGATACCCAAAAACCGAAAACTCGCGCCCGACGGCGAAACGTTGCAAGAAATGCAACGGAACATACGGCGTGAAAACACGCTCCACGACGACCAACACAACGCCACCGATAGAGAAATAATAAAACCAACAAGTGACAAGCGTCATCAAACAGGTAATACAACCAAGTCGATTATCCGAACAATCACAAAACACAACGAACGAAAATCAATATGATTGACCACCCCAACGGTACATCAATCAAAACGTGAGCCAATCGCTGAAGAAATACGGAATTCCACCGCTCAAGGGTTGGAAGATCGAAAACGAGACAAATTTCCCGAATATAAGGAAATTAGGAAGGAGTCTGAACGCTCAACAATCACGAAACGAGATCAACAAAAACCGAACAATCAAACGATCGAACCACAACGGTCGAGACAACAAAAATCGAACAATCATGTTCGAATCACGAAGAATAATAAAATTCAAACAACAACTCTCAGGCTCACGTCTCAGCTCGAGACAATATATGATCCGGTAAAAGCAACAAGATGTGATCCACATAAGATCCATGGGAAAGGGAATAGCAATTGAAAAGTCACAACGACAAACGAGTAATTTCAAAACACCACACTCGTTCGATCAATAAAAGCAAGGGATAGGGCAAGCTCAGAAAATGTTAACGAACATAAATGAGTCGACAGAGTCGAAAATATAGAAGTTCAAAATCTAATCCACTTCGAATAAGAGAACTAGTAAAACCAGATGATGTCACTTCCGAACAAGGTTCACAAGAATCGAACCGAACTCAAAAATGTCACAGCGATAACCAGATTGACCCAAAACAAGATCACAGCTCGTTCGAACGACGAAACCAAAATACAGAACAAGTTCAGAAAGTATCAACGAACACGAGCGAGTCGATAGACTTGAGAAAGAGGAAATGAAGAAGCCAAAAATAATACGGGTATTATATTCGACCTCATCTAAAAGAAGTGTCGTCCCCGAAACTCACAACAACGAAATCAATGTGACAACACAACAAGCAACTGACAGAAACATCTTTCAAAGGCCTCTCAAAGCCGATTCCGATGATCGTGTCAAGCGCGAACTCCGAAAGTCTCGGTAGCCAATTCACAAAACTGAATTCGGTGTCCCTCGAGTCCACACTTGAAATGTGTTACCGACGAGAAGGACAAATTTACACGTGCATGCCCCGGCACATCACGGTTGAAACGCCTCGGCTCGGCATACCGAAAATACAAATGCTAGATACAATGGGGCATAACGTCGCAAAACAACATAGCGGAGATGACAACTCAGCACAACAAGGAATCATAATACATATCATATACAACGATTATCATCGTTAAATAATACATACAAACACTACAGCAACGACGGTATCGTTCGGCGACCTCAACGGCCCGAACAATAACCAGCACATAATTACAAACATTATGAAACAATCACATATGTACACAAACGTACAAACCCAAGCTTTAACAGCTCACACAGGTGCGTTAACACGCAAGCCACCACGAAATGACAACATTAAGGATCGTCATCACACCTCCCACAAGGGCTAACAAAATATATGCGTGGCGAACGACTCGACGCTCACGCCACCAATTCAATCACAATTCGGGGTTAACACCGTAACGGAAGTTCAAAAACCATACACGCATTTCCGGTCCGCAAACAGGAATGATAGGTTTTAAAAACGAAAACCACCTTTTTGAAAACAGTTTGGAAACAACAGTTGATCTTGAGTATCATTTTACAAAAAGTAGTGCAAACATTGTTATCGAGACTTTGAAAATCGTCTTGCGTTTGAACAAAAATGAGGACACCTTCTCTTAGTGAAAGACTTTCAGAATATCCGACCCTCGGGTCTAAGTAAAAGTGTTTATAAAACATTTGAAAATATCTCAAAATATTTTGGTCCTCGAGTTAGAAGAATTTTGAAATATATTGTGGCACCTTGGACGTACCACGAGAAAATAATTCATTTTAAAAGTAAGTCTCGAATTTTAATTTTCTAAGATACTCAAGGTTTTCAAAAATAATTCAATGGGCTAGAATGCCCAAAACTTTCAGGTAATTACACGGAAATATTACACCCCCGGTTCAGCCCGGGAATATTACACGCCGTGGGCCAGCGCGGAACCCACTGTAAAAAAAACCATTTACAAAAATGCCAAAAAGGCTCATGACGGTATTATTTCAAAAACTTACAAAAGTCATTTAGAAAATACTAAATACCGTCATAAGAATTTCGCCAAAACGATCAAGGCCATAATGCCACAAACTCGGTTAAGGGAATCGGTTTTCGAAATAAAACTCAGTCGATAAAATACCAAAAGCCATTACAAAAGAACTCACGCAGTAGATAAAAGAAATAAAGTCAAACATGCACAAGACAGCAACACTACTCCTCATATGAACGAAAAATGGGAGTCAAATAATCACATATCACGAAATCAAAATCCATAAGAGGATTCCGTCAATTAACTCATAATCAAAAAAATAGCTCGTGTCACACGAGGCACAACACAAAGAAGGGAGACTTACATCCACAGGTCGCACGAAGATGATGATCGCCCCACGATACTAATCACAACAAACCAACTCAGACGACGCGTCGCGACACGACTCAGTCAGATAAAATCCGACGAGACAAAAACTCAATAGACACCACTGACCCAACAGCCTAGGTTTCCACAACCTAAGCTCCGATACCATTCTGTAACACCCCCAATCCGCTCAAGGATATTACACGCCGTAGAACCTTTCCTCAAGGATCTACCCGGCTGGTAACAACAAACGAACAACTCGACAATGCCTTTAAGGCTAAAAAGACTCAGTAGACCGATTTGGCCTTTCAATAAATACATACAACTCAATTACAATACATGCCCACGCAGGGGTCGAATACAACACACTCCGTCTGGCAGGGAAAGAATACTGCAACGGAAATAAAATGCAACTAAACCAATAACGTCATACGGATCCTCGTGTGATTAGTATCGTTCATCTTTCATCATCCTTCGTGCCGACCCTGTGCTATGCTCCAAAACCTGAATGCAAAAATAGACATCCACCCCCCGAATACTCGGGGGTTAGCAAAACTCCACTGTTTTGCTAGTGCAAGTACAAGTGCAAAAATACGAGCCATACAATTCACATTCCACGAATAACAATAACCAGGAATCCTCAAAGTTCCAAACGTAACGAAAAGCACTTCCCGAGGCATGAGTTTGGTAAAACATTCTAAAACCGAAAGATCACAAATCAAGGGAAATAATTTATAAAACAGTTTAAAATGCCATCGAGAGTTTTAATAGAAAACAATTTAGGATTTCCGAATCCTTCTCTTTCCAAAAATCAACAGGGGTCACAGCCCAAAGGTTTTGTTTTCGCAAATAGAAAACCGACAACAATTCACAGGGCCAGAGCCCAACATCACGTGTCCTCAACGGACATAAAATCAACGAAACGTAATCACGCACGCGCATCGCCTAGGACCGGGACGCTACCACAGACATCCCGCCCGAGGCCTCGAAGGACCCTCCCGAGCTGGCTAGCTAAACAAATCAAACACATATCACAACCATAAGTTATCCCGGCATCGGGCTAACAAGCCACGAACCTCGGAGTCCCCGCAAGACGTACCCGATGATAACCCCACTAGTTATCCCGGCATCGGGCTAACAAGCCACGAACCTCGGAGTCCCCGCAAGACATACCCGACTGGATAACCCATGACACATACATCACAACCAAATCACAACCACAAGTTATCCCGGCATCGTGCTAACAAGCCACGAACCTCGGAGTCCCCGCAAGACGTACCCGATGATAACCCCACAAGTTATCTCGGCATCGGGCTAACAAGCCACGAACCTCGGAGTCCCCGCAAGACATACCCGATTGGATAACCCTACGGTCTCGCCCGACCCATACTAGCAAGTATGGATCCCGGAGATTCAACAATCCTACCCGGAGGCACATCACGTATAACAAGCACACAACAATAATCGATTATGAGGCCAAACAACATTAAACATCGCAACCTCCTTTCAAAGGAGTAACAACTAACATCACATCATGTCAAAACCGCAATACATTGAAATGAATCCATATATGTACACACGCATTATCAAACACCACATAAACTCCAAACATATCCAAAATATCCATGTAGTCACTTACAACCCACACAATTACAAAACACACGCATTTTGAAAGAGAGCCTTTAACAAGGCTAATCGAATCTTTTGAAAACTCGTTTCAAATAATCAAACAAACATATAAAGACGATCACCAATTATCATATCCATAAAACAAGAATTATATGGACAAGGTACTTGCCTCAAAATCGGCACGCAAGTATCCCGACGAACACGGCTCAACCGGAAAGCTTCGAAACGCCCGATGCAATCGAAAAGAAAGACGACAACGAACGGAAGGGTTCAACTCGGTTTCTTCGCAAGAAACTCGACCTTAACAACATATAATCAATAAATCATTGATTATACGAGGAAGAATAAACGTAGAACGCCCGAAAACCCCTCTAAGACATTTTACCGGACACCTTCAAGGCGTCGGTCAAGAACTCGACCCAAATAACGAATCGATACGATCCAACCATGGAATAACAAGGGAAATGATATAATACATCTAAATAATCATCAATCCATCACAATCCTAAGTTAAATCGGATTAAAACGGATGAAAACAACCAAAACACCCAAATTCCCCAAAACTAGATTTCTAGGAAATCTGACCTGATTCGGTAGATCGGAGGATGTTATAGGATGGATGATTGATGATATGAACTCCAAAACTTCATGGATTGATTGTCCAACAACATCTCTCCATGATATACACTCCCACAGCCGCGTACGGGAAGAAAAAGAATGAGAAATGGCTGAAGAAAAATGCTGCCAGGCCTTAAATAGGCCATTGCCGTGTTACGTCGTAACCGCCATGGCTTACGTCACGTAATCGCCATGGCGAACTCATCGCTGGAAAATGCCGGAACGTTACGTACGTTACCGGCCAGGGCCTTACGTATGTAACCGGCCTTACATACGTAACTGCCGATCACTACCGCACGTTACTCGGCCAGGGCTGGCCTGGCCCGAGCATGCCCGACCATGACTCGGCCGGGACCAACTCCGACGGCCCGAACGACCCCGAAACCCGAACCTGAGTACGAATTGAAGATATGGTTACGAAGTACTCGAAAAGACAAATCCGAGCACTAATAGAACACACGATTCCGACTACCCGAAGGCTCGAAATTCGACAACGGAAAGTAATTACCCCAAACTTTGGGAAATTACGAAAATGGCCCAAAACGCCCCAAAATCACGATACGTGATCGAAACACCAAGCAAAAGCTCACAACATGAATATTAACATTAAATGAACTTACAAGAAAGTCGAAACAACAGTTTCGGACGAGATACGCAAGAATCGAACTCAAGTGCGGAAAAACTGCTAAAAAGCACGGAACTCAACAAAACGACACCGAAACGAACTCGGATGACAAAAAGTGCAGAATTAATCATTCTCAAAATGACGAAACGGTCATGAGCGAGTCGTCAAAACGGACTTCCGCCGAAAAAAAAGAAATTACCGGAAATCGAAATCACGGGTATTACACGTGATCCGTTGTTTACTCTCGCGTAAAACGACGACCCTGAATAGATTAATAATTTAGAAATATCGCATTACCAATGATGGGAAGCCTAGTAACCGGAGGTATTCACGTGACCTGTTGTTTACTCTCGCCTAAAACAGCAACCTTGACATGCGGGAATTGCTATTCGAGTTTTTTTTCTCCGTTATAGAGGGGGGCTTAGTAACTAGAAGCATCCATATGCTCCATGAGTGTCTTTTACGTCAAACGGTTCCCCAATACATGAGAATGGAAATCCACCCTAGGATTATCCCGATGAAACATTCCGAGATCCGAACCTAGTGGTTAACTCGAATCATATTATTGATCATACATAAGGGAATGCTGTCCTAGGAATAATTTTGATAATGAAACTCTTGAATTTTGCCACTAGACTGTGGGACTGGGTGAATTGGCTTGTTTATTCTAACCCTTCATATTGATGGTCGGTTAAATTCACGCTTGTTAATCTTTGAGCTTGATTTTCTTCATGAACGATTGATTAGGACTGAAATTGGTTACCTAGTGGGATCAATGTCCTGGTTGTGACTCGCTATTACGATACTTGTACTATTCTTTGAGATTTTCAGGGTAGTATTGATAAAGTTGAGCACTATGGACTTGCATGATTATTCACGATACATTTTGTTTAAAATTGATTTTTGCTTGAGGACAAGCAAAGGCTCAAGTTTGGCGGTATTACCAAAAACTTGTTGCGATATTTCGTTCAACGCAAGTGCACGTTATCGTAGACAAGTAATAAAGTGATGAGTGAGTATCGTTCCCACGAGGACTGAATCACTAAGTACCAAAATATAGTCGACTCACAATTTTATTTGAAGAACAATTAAATAGAATTTACATCTAAACTAATTGCAGAAAATAAATAATAGTACTAATAAGGACGTAGGATTATGATTTTCACCTCAAACAATCAGGAATGATATTTATTCAATTCAATTCACTTTTATTCAATTGATTGTAAGCCAGGAATTCCTAAATTATTCTAAAGCCTTTCCCAAGGTCGATAGAAAATACTACGAATTATTAACTCGATATATCCCTATTCGAATTGGATAATTAATAGCTAAAACAGTTCAAGAATTCCCACAATAAATAGGCTTCACATGTAATATGCGTAATTTTCCATTTTTAGCAGTTTCCATTTTTGGTGTATGTCTATTTTTATCGACTCGCTTGTAACCGTTTCGACGTTTCGAATCTACTTTGTTCTTGGAGTTTTTCCATTTGGACGAGTTTTGATGAAGTTTTCACGTGATTCCATTTTATGATATTTTTGCCGTATGAACGTTCGATTCTCGTAAAACTCGTTCATTTTCGTGGTTTCATGGTTTGTACAAGTTCGTATGATTGAGTTGGTCATGTGGAGACTTTCGGTTTGCAAATCCGACGTCGTATCGTGATTTTCGGACGCTTGGGTCATTTTCGTAATTTCCTATAAGTTTAGGGAATTTCATATTCGTTGTCGTATTTCGGATTCCCGGGTAGTCGGATTGATGTTTTCTTGTGATGGTTAGACTCATCATCGAATATTCTTCGTAGTCGTATTTTTGGTTCGATAGCAGGTCCGGGTTTCGGGGTCGTCGGGAATCGTTTGGACGGAATTGCCGATCACTTTGTCGATGGGAATGTTACGGCCGTAACACCCAGTTACGGCCGTAAGTTGGCCATGTTACGGCCGTAAGTGTCCCTATTACGGCCGTAACATTGCTTTAAAGCAATGCGCGAGGTCCAATACATACCTCATTTCCCATCCTTTCTCTCATTTTTTCTTCACGGTGCGACTCCAAAGGCGATTTCTTCAGTTTTGATTGAAGAATTTTTCGTGTTCCATCACCGTAGAATCATAGTAACATATCACCATCAGCGTAATCATCCTCCATCGTCCGAATCCGAGGTATCTTCTTCAGGAACCCTAACTTGTATAAATTGGGGTTTTTTCGGGTTTTTCGTGATTGACTCCGAATTGTTCATGTATGTTGCGAAACTTCTTATCGATTGTTGTTATTGGGTGATTCCCAATCTGTTTTTCCTCGAATTAATCCATGTATTGTTGATACGGGGAGATTTTGCATAAACCCTCGCCCGTATCGATTGAACGTCTATTGTCGTGATTTGTAGTCGGGGTTTTGGGAGTATTCCTTTCGATTATTGATGTCCGTCGGGACTGAGTTATGCTAATTCTTTGTTTAGGAACCGTCGTTTTCCATTCGGATCACCCGTAGTCGTTTTCACTTCCGATTCTTCGAAGATGTCACAAAGGCAAGTACTTTACATTTGTTTACATGTTCTAGTATTTGAATTATGGCTGTATCGTGGTTGTTCTGGATGGATATGTGTATGTTCACCTAGGGACGGTCCGACGGGGCCTATAGGGATACGTATTGCCGTGTGTGTGCGTATCATGAACTGTGGTTAACCACCCAGGGATGTCCGACGGGGCTCTGCGGGGTACGGTGGCCGTGAGTCTCGTACCAAGGTTAACTTTGAATTATGATTGTTGGAGATAATGTGTTTTGTGATTGTACATTGTAAATATTCCGGAATATAAAACGTTTTCAAAAATGATTTTTGGCGCATTATTCATCTGATTAGAATGTAGTTCAAATGGATTGTACTTGCACTAGCAGTTGTCGCTAACCCCTTAAATGGGGGAAATACTTTTTGTATTTCAGGTATTGATCGTGGGGACAAGCGAGCACCCGAGCCGTATGAAGATGATGGGCAAGCATGATATTGTCCAGTGGTTGATTATTGGTGTTCTGTCTGTCAATTATTATTGATGTCTGATTTTGGGATTTTTGTATTATAAATTGGTTTAAGTACTCGAGTACTTCCGGTTTAAATTTGTTAATGTCGTGTTCCCGTTTTGGGGAAATGGATTTGACGTCAGAATTTTATTTGTCGGTTTGTAGTCTTTTATTTGAATTGTCGTTCTATTAATGATTGTTTGCCGTTGTCGAATGTCTTGTTTGGTACGTTAGCCTGGTGGATTCCACAGTGTGGGGTCCACGGCGCTGTAATATGCCCTGAATGTCTTGGGGGTGTTACATCACAATCCTCATGAGTATATTCCTATCTCACGTAAACTATGATTCGTCTCACAAGAACTATGCCTAAATTTCATCTCCCGAATCCATAAAGACATTCAAAACAGTTCAACTGTTGGCCAGACAATTAAAAAGCATTAAGAGCACTAAGAAAAATCCAATTCAATAGAATAACGAATGAATTGAAATAATAATAAATAAATCAAACCGTCATATAATCGGCTACAATCAAAATCCTACTTGAATAGATCTAGAAATTTAGATGCGGAAAAACTAAGAAAAATCGTAGGGATCCGTGGTCTTGTCGTCGCCCCACAAATCTCCTCCTTGTGTTCTTCTCTCTTTCTATCGATGCCCTTCCTTGATCGATGATGATCCCCCCTTTTCTTCAGCCCTTAAACCCTTATTTATATCAGTCCTAAGCCTCCAAAATCCGTCCGTGTGATTAGGTCGAGAACAGGCTCCTAAACGGCCCAGAAACGCGGAATATTCAGCAAAACCGCCCGGTGGGCCGCGGCTCACTTAATCTGTGCCGCGGCCCCTATCCTTCAGTGCCTGATGCCTGGGCGCATTTTTTTCCTCCTGGGCCGCGACTCACTTAAGCTGTGCCGCGGCTCACGGTCTGATCCACACGGATCGCTGGTTGTCTTCGTGTGCCGCGGCTCACTTGGTTTGTGCCGCGGCTCATGACCAAAAACTGCTGTTTTCGCCCGTTTTTCATCGTTTTGGCTTCCGGACTCCGATTTCCTAAAACCATATAAGAATAGTGCATTAAAAGCTCATTTATGCTGAATTAGGCTCAAGATGGATATAAAATAATGATAAATAAGCGTATAAAAATACGCCTAACAAATACCCCCAAACTTGAGCCTTTGCTTGTCCTCAAGCAAAAATCAATTTTAAACAAAATGTATCGTGAATAATCATGCAAGTCCATAGTGCTCAACTTAATCAATACTACCCTGAAAATCTCAAAGAATAGTACAAGTATCGTAATAGCGAGTCAGAACCAGGACATTGATCCCACTAAGTAACCAATTTCAGTCCTAATCAATCGTTCATGAAGAGAATCAAGCTCAAAGATTAACAAGCGTGAATTTAACCGACCATCAATATGAAGGGTTAGAATAAACAAGCCAATTTTGCCCAGTCCCACAGTCTAGTGGCAAAATTCAAGAGTTTCATTATCAAAATTATTTCTAGGACAGCATTCCCTTATGTATGATCAATAATATGATTCGAGTTAACCACTATGTTCGGATCTCGGAATGTTTCATCGGGATAATCCTAGGGTGGATTTCCATTCTCATGTATTGGGGAACCGTTTGACGTAAAAGACACTCATGGGGCACATGGATGCTTCTAGTTACTAAGCCCCCCTCTACAGCGGAGAAAAAAAACTCGAATAGCAATTCCCGCATGTCAAGGTTGCTGTTTTACGCGAGAGTAAACAACGGGTCACGTGAATACCCCCGGTTACTAGGCTTCCCATCATCGGTAATGCGATATTTCTAAATTATTAATCTATTCAGGGTCGTCGTTTTACGCGAGAGTAAACAACGGATCACGTGAATACCCCCGGTTACTAGATTTCCCATCGTAGAACAACTAATATCTCGACTTTTTCTTGGGAAAAACTGTCCGACTCTAAAATCAATCCAAGTGCCAACAAGATCATTTTACTGGACGACTAGCTACGCGAAAAGTTTAACCAAACGTATAAACGGTGATTTGAAAACACGTATGTCTCCTCTCTTATCTGCTAAGATTTCTACAAAACGAACAAATTTCGGACCTAAATGAATACTCAACAGAAACAGATATCGCTGACTGCAACTCGACCAAAAGTCAACCGTTTCTTCCAAGAGACATGAGCGTCGTAACATCAGTTTTACACACGGAAGCATGAAAAATTCATGAAAAAATCACGTTTTTAGCAAAAACCATCAACATCATGCGAGGAAAATAAAGCAATGATGAAAGCGCAATTCATAACCAAGAAAATTTAAGAAAATATCGCTTGCTTCAATAAATAATACAACTCATGTGAAAATAAAAGAGATAAGGAAAAGTGAAACTTATTCCAAATGTCTTCTTGAACACCAGCACATGTCTGAGTGGAATCGTCTGTCAATCCATACTTCAAATAATGCTCAACATCACGAGGGACCCCCAAACTTAGTCTCTAGTCATGAAATAACAATAGACATTAAATCAAGAAAGACTAGAATATGAAGAATAATAACTCATTTGGGGTTAAAATATTAGAGAGATAAGGGCCAACAAGAATACGAATCCAAACGAAATAACAAAATAAATAAAAATTAATAACTAAAAAATCAAATAAAAACAACTAACTATAAAGCAAGTAAAAATGATGGGTTGCCTCCCATCAAGCGCTCTATTTTACGTCTTGAGCACGAAGTGGCAAAAAGAATTTAACATGGCTTCTTTCTAGGGAGATTGCCAAATGCCCCCTTCGTACAATCTATAAGCCTCTTATTCCATAAGGGAGACTTTGGTTCATGCCTGGTTGCCAAAAATAATGAGTAAGAATAATTATGCGGGCAACCAAAAAATAGTGGAAGAATATAATAATTGTAAGGCACAAAAAAATAAGGAGAGTTCGAATGGGTAAATAATAAAGACTTATCATGAACAACCTTATTAGAACTCAAGGAATCAGCCTCAACAAAATCAGAAGTAATGGGGTCAATCTCTCCCATTATGGATTTAGGAAAGATTATGCGCGGCACCGTTAATAAAATTTTTGGCACAAAAGTGTTCACCTTATTAGTCGAAGTTTGATGACAATTTAATGAAATTTCTTTGGAAACATCATCAATGGTAACTTCTTCTACAAGCTCATCACACTTTATGTAATTATCAGGTGCTGGGGGATCGACCCTAAAACTCAACATATCTTTCCTCTCAACCTCCCCCTCAACTTCACTACTAAATAAATGAGCTGGAAAATAACCATAGTGAATCTCAAGACCACGACTTGCACATTCTCGCTAAAAAAGGGTACTATCAGGATTTTTGAGAACGTCTACACATTGTTCAAGCATGGTCTTTTGTTTTGGGAGAGGGGGCTGACTGATAATCAAAGGAAAACATAATGAAGAAAATAAAAATATAGAGACTAAAGAAAAAAACTTCAAATTAAAATTAGAGTCACTTGGTATTGATATTAGCGAAAAATCAGTCCCCGGCAACGGCGCTAAAAACTTGTTGCGATATTTCGTTCAACGCAAGTGCACGTTATCGTAGACAAGTAATAAAGTGATGAGTGAGTATCGTTCCCACGAGGACTGAGTCACTAAGTACCAAAATATAGTCGACTCACAATTTTATTTGAAGAACAATTAAATAGAATTTATATCTTAACTAATTGCAGAAAATAAATAATAGTACTACTACTACTACTAATAATAATACTAATAAGGACGTAGGATTATGATTTTCACCTCAAATAATCAGGAATGATATTTATTCAATTCAATTCACTTTTATTCAGTTGATTGTAGGCCAGGAATTCCTAAATTATTCTAAAACCTTTCCCAAGGTCGATATAAAATACTATGAATTATTAACTCGATATATCCCTATTCGAATTAGATAATTAATAGCTAAAACAGTTCAAGAATTCCCATAATAAATAGGCTTCATAATCCTCATGAGTATATTCCTATCTCACGAAAACTATGATTCGTCTCACAAGAACTATGCCTAAATTTCATCTCCCGAATCCATAAAGACATTCAAAACAATTCAACTGTTGGCCAGACAATTAAAAAGCATTAAGAGCAGTAAGAAAAATCCAATTCAATAGAATAACGAATGAATTGAAATAATAATAAATAAATCAAACCGTCATGTAATCGGCTACAATCAAAATCCTACTCGAATAGATCTAGAAATTTAGATGCGGAAAAACTAAGAAAAACCGTAGAGATCCGTGGTCTTGTCGTCGCCCCACAAATCTCCTCCTTGTGTTCTTCTCTCTTTCTATCGATGCCCTTCCTTGATCGATGATGATCCCCCCTTTTCTTCAGCCCTTAAACCCTTATTTATATCAGTCCTAAGCCTCCAAAACGTGTCCGTGTGATTAGGTCGAGAACAGGCTCCTAAACGGCCCAGAAACGCGGAATATTCAGCAAAACCGCCCGGTGGGCCGCGGCTCACTTAATCTGTGCCGCGGCCCCTATCCTTGATGCACGATGCCCGGGCGCATTTTTTCCTCTGGGCCGCGGCTCACTTAAAGCGTGCCGCGGCTCACGATCTGATCCACACGGGGCTCGCTGGTTGTCTTCGTGTGCCGCGGCTCACTTGGTTTGTGCCGCGGCTCATGACCAAAAACTGCTGTTTTCACCCGTTTTTCATCGTTTTGGCTTCCGGACTCCGATTTCCTGCGAAACATATAAGAATAGTGCATTAAAAGCTCATTTATGTTGAATTAGGCTCAAGATGGATATAAAATAATGATAAATAAGCATATAAAAATACGCCTAACAATTTCATATTGTGTCTTCCTTTTGGATTATTGAGTGTATTGAGGATGTTTTGTTGAATTGAATCACTCCTTTAGAGGTTGGTTTTCGATATAATTGGGATTAGTTGTAAACAATTGAATATTGTTTACGATATGTTTGTTAAATTGCTCCAATGAGTTGGGTAGTGTTGTATCGACCTTTCGATTTGGTTATGACTATACGTGGATATGTATATTAAGCGAATCGTTGATAATTGTGTTATTAAAGGTTGTTCGAGCGACCGATAATTCCATAAAGGGTGTTGATCGTGGAAGGACTTTCTCGCCGTCGGCTTGAGGCAAGTTTTATACTTGTACTAGTCAATGAGATTAATGTTATCACATATGTGTATGAATGTGTTGTATCATTTCGAGACCTAGTCTCTTCATGAATTCATAGTTATTAAGGGATCGTTTGATACGATACTCTTTGGAAATTATGCCAAATGATTATTATTGTTCGTTAATGGCCGATTCAAGGCATTGGGATACTTGTTAATGTTATTGTCGATAGCTGGTTCGCGGGGTCGATGTATCGATTGTTGTTGTTGATGTAACACCCCCAAAACCAACCGGGATATTACAGCACCGTGGGCCCCGCGCCAGAACCCACCAGGCTAAAAACCATTTTATAAAAGTTTCAAAACGCCAAAAAGGCCGATGATGGTAATATTTTCCAAATACCAAATACCGTCATAAAATACGATTTGAAAGCACAAGGCAAAAACGCCAAAACTCAATAGTTTCAAAATGTACGTTAAGCCACAAATTTATGTACCGATAAAATATTTAGGGAAAGGGTTTAACGAAATAACCCAAGTTTACGAAATACCCAAAATGTCATTTAAATGTTATACACGATTTGGTAAAAAACCCATAAAGTCATTTTGAAATACACACACAGAGTGGATAAAAACACAGTTCAAAAATATACATTTGCAGCGGAAATAAAACAACCAGAAAAGAATACTCGATTCTCCAAATACATATCACAGCCAGTATCACCCGGGAAGCTCATCCCTTCACGACCGCTACTAGATCGATCTCCGAGTACCTAAAAATAAAGCCCATGACGGGGTCAGCCACAATATTGATTGTTTCGTTGAGGGATGATGATCCCAGGGCTGATTGTATTGAGATCATTGATCGTGTTGATCGTTAATTGGGGATGATGACCCCAGGATTGTTGTTTGGATATTGATTAGTCGTGTCGACTTTTCATTGTCAATTTGTCATTGTTTGCTTCGGTCAGTCTTTTGATCCTTATTGGATATGTGATTCTTTGAGTTCCGTTGTCATGTTGCATCGTGACATATCTGGAATCATATATGCGTTCCGATTGGTTATTGTGTAGGATTTTTAGCCAGGCACATATATAGTCATGCATGGGTATTTCCACATTGGACTGTGCACACGAGACGTAGTTCGTGAGGCTAATTAGGTACATTGTCCCACGTATATTCTGGATTCCGTATACGGGGTGGACATGTGCAATGACACATTTTCGGATCTGGCGTACTGTGATGTCCATCTTTGAGCTATATTGATTGGTTGTTCATCCTCTATTTATGGTTGGGTATGTTCGACGGTTTGCGACTGGTTGTTCATACGCCCGAGGGGTATGTTCGACAGTCGGGGTTATTTCTTTGAGATCCTTTGTTGATCGTTTGGAGTTTACCTTGTTGAGGGTATTCTCGGTTATTGTTGATCCTTTGTTGATCGTGTTTGGAGTTTACCATGTTGAGGGTATTCTCGGTTATCGTTGATCCTTTGTTGGTCGTATCAGAGTTATCATGTGAATGATATTCTCGTTTGATTCATTGGTTGATCATGATTACTGATCGTATGAGCATTCGGGTTGTACGTCGATGTTTCAGGACTTGTTGTCATTGTTTTGTGCTAGTTGATCTACAGATATATCGTGTATATTTGGTTTTTATCCAGATTGAGATTTGATGGTGCAAATCCGACGGACAGGATTTGGCATGGATGGATTATTCGGCCCTTATGATTTATGATGATGTTTTGAGGATTCTTGGTATTGCTTGAATACAGTACAGATGATTATTGTTGAGTTGATTTTGTCATTTGAGAATTCGAAATGTGGGTTATGGTAAGGATTGGTTTGATATGAATTGCTATGGATTGGTAAGGTTATGACGGTAAGATTACATTGGTAGTATTCTTGCAGTATTATTACATTGGTGTGTAATTATTTATGATGATGTGATCGATATCATTGTTGCTTTTTAGAATCAACCTCTCTGATACCAGTTGTTGGCCACTAAGTATACAGAATACAACTTAGAAAATGTTTTAAGCAACAAGCTGTACGATTTTCAAGTTTGAGTGCGTAGCGGAAGTCTTGTAAAAGTAAGTTGCTGTAAATACAACAACTCGGTATGAAGTGTATACTTAAAATAATCACAGTTAATAAAACAGTAAATGCAGGGTAAATAACACAGTAATTAAAGTGGTTCGAGGTAAACCCCTCTACGTCCACTGGTCCTCCACACAGGAGTGAAAATATTTATTATAAATACTGCGTACACAACTACGTATTTATAATCAAACCTATCCTTGTATCGTTCACACAGATTGATACAAAGACCGTCGCTTTCAACCGTTCACACAGATTGGTTAAAGCTTCTTCTTGACTTTCTTCTTCATACACAATTCCAAAGCTTCGTCTCTATAATTCAAATCCGTCACACACAGCTCAGGAAAAGCAAGCCTTTCTCAGTCCACACAGGGCTGATGGATTTGTTCAATGAAAGAATGTTGTTTGAACAACAACTTGACTTTCTTGAGCTTGAGCTGATGATGTGTTGTTCAAGGTTGAGCACTTGAATATTTCTTCTCTTAGAGTAGGCAATATGCTTGAAGAAATATGTTTGCTCGGATGTATATATTCGTGTATATCTTTGTATATCTTTAGTACGTCTGATCTTCAAACTCTGGGGGTATATATAGCCTTTTGGAATAGATCCGTTGAGAAGGATCCGTTGGGCAAAAGTCCATTACAATTAGATGGTTGACTTGTATATACCAATATCCGTATTTTGCGTTGTTTGAAGATCTCTGTCGGTTTTAGTATTTAAATACTTTATCCTTTCAGTATTTAAATACTTCTTTTCAAACGGGACTTGACTTTAGCTAATAACAAAGATTCTTTTACAAACGGTCTTTAGTCCTGTTTCGATAGCTATTGAAGATCTAAATACTTTACAGCTTGAATGCTGTATCCACTTATGCCGTAGGCTATATTGGAGTAGTCGTTGTATGGAATGTTGCTGTATGAAGAGATAGCTTCCATACTTGGTGCTGTTAGACTCTGTTGCTGTATGATGGCAACGCGAAGGCTTGTATGAAGACACTTTATACTTTTGTTGTATGATGGCATTATGAGAAGTCTTTGATACAGGATTGACAACTTCGATCGTCTTTCGATATAGCTGCTTGCTGTATGCTGGGTTGGCACTTTATCAAAACTTCGATACATGATTGTTTTATCCCAACATATACTTAGTCAATCAAGAACAGCCATCATTAGCTCAAGATCTTCATAAGTCAAACTGCTGTTCTTACATGGTACTTTACCTTTTACCTTTGAGTAAAATCCTAATTCTGTGTGAACTAAAGAAGTTATTCCGACCTGTGTGGGACGAATAAGACGAAGCATTGGAATCGTGTGTGAAGAAGCAAGTCAAGAGTTATCTTTGACCAATCTGTGTGAACAGTTGAAAGCGACGGTCTTTGTATCAATCTGTGTGAATGATACAAAGGATAGGTTTGATTATAGACACGTAGTTATGTACGTAGTGTTTATAATAAACATTTTCACTCCTGTGTGGAGGACCAGCGGACATAGAGGGGTTTACCTCGAACCACTTTAAAACAGCGTGTTATTTACCTTCTGCACTTACTATTTTCATAACTGTGATTATTTTACAAGTATACACTGCATACCCTGTACGGACCAAGCAAACAGGAGAAAACCAAGTTGCTGTATTAACAACAACTTACTATTTCAAGACTTCCGCTACGCACTCCTATTTGAAAATCATACAGCTTGTTGCTTAAACACTTTCCAAGTTGTATTCTGTATACTTAGTGGCCAATAGGTAACATGGGGCTGGTACAGAGGGAGTACTATTGTATGGTCTATGGTTGTATATGCCTCTGAGTTAAACCAAATATTTGATCTGGTTCGAGAGATTGGGCTCGAAAAAACTCGATTTGAGCTCGATTCGTTCCATCGAATATAGGATCGAACCTTAATTGCGGATTCGATCAAAATCAGATTGGATATTCAGCTCGGTTTGATATTCTTATAGGTCCCGCCCATTCTTTATTTCTCATAGACCAAACCCTTAACCCATTCTTATTAATTTTACTTAAGGACTTACCATTTTTAAATAGTTTTTTTTACAAAATTGGATCAAACTATTCGCGAATGTTTGATCCCAAATACCGAATCGAATCGAGTAATGAACTAAAAAATAGGGTTTCGAACCCGAATCAAACCTTTATTTTTGATATTCGGTCCAATCGAATATGTTAGAAAACATCGAATCAATCCAAATTTAGCTAATATTCGGTAGGGTTTGGCTCGATAACAACCCTATTTGTATAATCTAAAGGATAGAAATATGAGAGACATGACGTTGTATATTACATAAATCAATTGTATTATTTAGATAAAAAGAGGAGAGAGACGATGTAATATAAATTAGTTATAAGATGTGTAAGAAGTTGTTAGTTTGGTTATTTGAAATTCGAGTCTTAGCATGAGATTCAAAATCAAAATCTAGTATTTTAAACCTTATTGTAAACATATATCTTAATAGATGCAACATAGAGGAAAAACGTGCATCTCAATATATAACATTGATTATTAATAGATTTATTCATATATTAGTAAAAACTATAAAAGTAATACTTCAAAAATATGCACTCAGATGAGTTCAGAAATGTTTTAATGCTAATAATTATTTTTATATCAATAAACAAAAACGCGATCTAAGATTAATATACGAATAGTGAGAAATAGTGAACTCTTGCAACAAAAATCGCACTGAGGAAGTATATAATATTTCTAATATACTAGACTTTGCGCGCATGCAATGCATGTGCTATTTATATGTAGTATATAATCCGAAAAGAATTATTGAGGGAAACTACAAAAGACTAGAAGAATGGCAAAAGCTTATGTTATTCTCATTAATGATACACTTATATATAAGGTGTAGTACACGAATACTTGATTATATCGCTTGAAAGTTAAATATTTGTCTAAAGAAAAGAGTGAAACATATATGAGTATGTTACATTATATCTCACATATTTCTCTTTATAATCCTTACATCGATCAAGAGAATTCCAAGTTGAATTAGTTTCATAAGTACAAGCAGAATCATCAGCGGTGGTACTTAAACCACTAGTTTCTCACAAGTGTAGAATGATAGTTCTTAATAATATGTCCTCAGGAACCGATTTATGCAAAGCAATAATTTCATCGTGATTCAAGGAGGTAGTCACAAGGGACTGCTTAGTCAATCTCCAAGATATAGTTGTGTTCTCAACGGTAAATATATAACCAATCTCAGAGCAATCTTTGTGTGGGTTAGAGAGGTACCCAGTATCATCAAATCATACCAACATGTTCTTCATGGTAGTTGCTTCGGTACTAGAATTTACTTTAGCATTTGCCTTATCGTAAGCAACTTCCTTTATCCGTTTATGGGAAAAGAATAGTCCTAAGAAAATGATTCCTTTTAGGTATCGAAGATATTCTTGATACCATTGCAATAACTATGCATCAATTGGTGAACTAAATCTAGCCAGCAATTTAATTAAGAATGCAGTAATGGGTCATATACATCTAGCCAAGTACAATAATGCAAACATCACTTAAATGTGGAATTTCATCTCCCAAATGCTCTTAGTCACCTTCTTTCGTATGAAATGGATCTTTCATTGCATACACACCTTTTGACCAATCATGAGAGTGCTAATCGGATGTACCTTGTCTCGATCAGAGTATTATGCTGCTGAAAACTGTTGTATGCAGATCCTCTAGATGTCACAACAACTACAGGACTATGGCATTGAGGCTATAGAGACCCCAATAGCGTGTGATAGTATGAGTTCAATTGCAATCACACACAATACAGTATTGCACTCAAGTACTAAGTACATAGATATGAAGCATCAGTTCATCAGAAATCATGCTGTGAACAAGGATGGTTGGATCGATAAGGTGCATACGGACATCCAAATTTTTGACATCTTCACAAAACCTCTAAGTACATCCAGGTTCTGTATGCTCCGTCAGGAATTATGAATGCTACAACTCGTTTCAAACCCCTGTAAGTTCTTACTTTCGTACTCATCAATTAGGGGGATACTGTAGGACCCATGAAAATAATATCCATTCATGATAATTGTACACACAGATTCAATAAATCATATCTTTGCTGTAGGAAGAAGAGTGTACAGTTACCTTCCTACAGTTATAGTGTACAATAATCAATGTAGAACACTGTAGGACCCTTAAATATAGCATAAATCCACTTTTATTATAAGAATTGAATCATGTATATACCAAATAAGGGGGAATGTCTTATTTGCGGATACAACAAATAAACCATAGGATATCAATTAATTATTTTAATCATATCCAATTCTATTGTTTAACTTCTTCAAAATCATTTTCTATCAATATGCTCTGTCGGAAATCAAAACTATAATATATTTATTCTCAACACAACCTATGGACGTTAAGGCCTCGAATCCATGATTTCAAGTTGTCTAAATTGCATAATCATGCATAGTGGAGGCTAGAATGTGTCAAAGGTGGGACCTACAACAACTTTCAAAATTGATGGATCAGACGTACCAGTTATGTCCCGATCCATCCCGTACGTTCATGTAAAAATCATTCCTATCCCTTAAATCTGACCATTCACAGTAACCTATCACTCCAGCACATATAAAAAGCACTTGGGTTGACCTAAAGACTCTTAACTGCTTTTGGCAATAGTATGAGTCGACACCATAAAATGCAAACACTTAAGCATTTTTCTGTAATTTTCTTTCTTTCTTTCAACTATCAACAATGGCGTCTTCTCAGACCACTTCATCTCAAACTCTAAGGAAGAAGTGCTCCCTGGTAATGAATGGCAGAATTATTTCAGATATGTCCTTCAAGATCGGTATCCAAATCGAAGGACATGAAGTCTATGAACCTGTTACATGAGTGAAACAACATGGGGTGTACAATATGGGAAGCCTACATCCTAAAAATTACGACGAATCTATAATCGACGAATTCTACCTCGATGTTGAGTTCATGTATGAATCTCACAAGAAAGGCACGCCTTTAACTGCTATTGTGAGCATTGTACATGACAAAAAAGATAATAATCATACCGGCACTATTGGAGTAACTATACAAGCTCCCATCTGATGGTCTCACACTGGAAGACCTGGAAACCTTTGGGGACAATTGCATGGTTTCCATTATCTGCGTCATCTGTGTCATCTGGGTCATCATGCTCCTCATAAGCAAGAAAGGGTCGATGTCAGTCTGATTGACTCCTCAAGTATGACGTTCCGAAGGGGAACCGGTCGCATAGGTCACATCTCCAGTAGAATTCTGATCCATATCGGCACCCGTACGCATATAAACATGAGGTTCTGGGTTTCGGCCTGCTCTACAGCCTTTACCCCCTCTGCTACGTCCTTGGTTTCCTCTTTCCATACTGAAAGAATAACGCTCGATCATGAACAAAGCTCAAATATGCCTCAACGGCCAATCCACAATGCTAAGTCAATAGCCAAACACGAGTATACATACTCAAAAAATAAACAATCACTTCAAACATGCTAATTATAGCCAATACTGGGCCGACACGCTCCAAAGCAATTAATCATGAATGGGTCGTAACACAATGTTACATAAAGATTTCAACAAAACATGTATAATCTATGGCATAATGAATGTATGAACATACAAGAGAATCGAGTCCTTACACAGGTCATACGAAGCTTCGAGGTCTTGCGATACTAGTCTTCACCTACGACGACTCGATGAAAGAAAGACTCATACAGTCGCTCAACTATCACGACTCACAAAACCCGATTGTCAGCATTGTCATAACTTTGACAGCCCCACTACTACCGCGTCGGTAGAGCCACATAACTCACATATCAGGGTATCTCACAACCCAATTCTCTGATACCATCTTCTGTAACACCCCCAAATCCCATTGGGTCATTACAGCGCCATGGACCCCACACTAGGAGATCCACCAGGCTAACACGGCCAAAAATACAATTAACTGACCAAAAGGGGAATTACAAACTCTAAGGAAGAAGTGCTCCCTGGTAATGAATGGCAGAATTATTTCAGATATGTCCTTCAAGATAGGTATCCAAATCGAAGGACATGAAGTCTATGAACCTATTACATGAGTGAAACAACATGGGGTGTACAATATGGGAAGCCTACATCCTAAAAATTACGACGAATTTATAATCGACGAATTCTACCTCGATGTTGAGTTCATGTATGAATCTCACAAGAAAGGCACGCCTTTAACTGCTATTGTGAGCATTGCACATGACAAAAAAGATAATAATCATACCGGCACTATTGGAGTAACTATACAAGCTCCCATCTGATGGTCTCACACTGGAAGACCTGGAAACCTTTGGGGACAATTGCGTCGAGTTGTTCACCAGTAATCCTCATGCCGAGAACCCTACCTTTCATGTCACAAGAAGAACTTTTCTTTGTCGTACTTCTATTTGCATGAATTATTTGCAGTATTGTTAACAATCACACTGGTGCTTTTGGGATGTGCATTGGTGTAACACCCCCAAATCCCATTGGGTCATTACAGCGCCGTGGACCCCACACCAGGAGATCCACCAGGCTAACACGGCCAAAAATACAATTAACTGACCAAAAGGGGAATTACAATCCCTACACTGACATCCAGCATATTATTCCGATATGGAATTTCAAAGACAACAGTGGGCCTACATGGCCAAAATAAGATACAACAACATCCACGAGCCTTGCTCGGATAATACAAAATGACAAAGACTGAACAAAACTGGAGTACTCCAACTGTCTGACTGACATGAACACCAAAACATCTCGGCCTAGTATCGCTCGAATGCCTCGTCGCCATCGTCATGCCCCTGTGTCTCAACTCTCTCCTCGCAAACACCTAAAACATGAAAACATGTTCCGCCCCCACGAGGTCAGTCATCCAGATAATGAATATCAAATACATGTACAACATGATATGCATCCAAAGGGCAGAATGAATAATATAGTAATGGTAATACGAGATGCTCACAAACCAAAGTAAAAATCGAGCATTCGTGGAATACTATGCCCACGACATACGATCAATACCTGCTCAACAGGTTAGAACACAAGTGCCCAACGGCGAATCATCAATACAGAACACAACAATACATCACCCGAAGGTAAACCAAGCCAAACACTGAAATAGATACGAATCACAATGCCCGAAGGCTCCAACAGGAATATCGATACATCACAATGGCCTGACACCAATGACCAAGTTGTTTATCATCATAATACCGAATGTCACTCACCAAGTCATTAATCACCACAATGGCCCGAAGCCAAAACAGCCCGAAGCTGTATCAATGAGGGCCGAAGCCACGGCACGAAGCCATATCACAATGAGGGCCGAAGCCACGGCATGAAGCCGTATCACAATGAGATCATCCAATGACCGTGACCTGCTGAATTACAGGTGCTGGGAAACCAACCGCGAGGGTTCAAGCCCCAGACTTACCCATAATGAGATCACCCAGTGACCGTGACCTACTGAACTGTAGGTGTTGGGAAACCAACCGCAAAGGTTCAAGCCCCAAGCTTACCCATAATGAGATCATTAACATGACCGTGACCTACTGAACTGTAGGTGTTGGGAAACCAACCGCGAAGGTTCAAGCCCCAAACTTACCCATCGAGCACTGGCCGAGACTAGTCTCCAAAACATAATTAATCACAACAGTAACGATCCCAAGATTACTAAATTCACAAGAATAATAGCGTGCTGCCTTGAGTCGGCCAACACGACAACAACAACTCAACGGGTGGAACTATCCTTGACCGTCCCAATTCAATACATCGATTACCTTAGAACGGTCAATCGATAACGATGACACGACGGATGGGAATTATCTTCGATAATCCCAATTAAATACATCGATTACCTTAGAACGGTTAATCGATAACCAATGATGCAACGGATGGGAATTATCATCGATAAACCCAATTCAATACATTGATTACCTTAGAACGGTTAATCGATAACCAATGATACAATGGATGGGAATTATCTTCGATAATCCCAATTCAATACATCGATTACCTTAGAACGGTAAATCGATAACCAATGATACAATGGATGGGAATTATCTTTGATAATACCAATTCAATACATCGATTACCTTAGAACGGTTAATCGATAACCAATGATACAACGGATGGGAATTATCTTCGATAATCCCAATTCAATACATCGATTACCTTAGAACGGTTAATTGATAACCAATGATACGGTAGAATAGATGTCCCGGCGTCTTAAACCGACCACCGAAACAGATATGATAAACGAATATATCAAATGCCTTCAATCGGCCAATGTAACGTCATAACAACAGTTCCAATTCGATAATAACGATTCAACGATGCCTCAGAACGACATTAACGTCAACAATAATAATCGATACATCGATGCCGCGAACCGGCTATCGACAACAAGAATCTCAATGCCTTAAACCGGCCGTTAACGAATAACAATCACATCTGGCATAATCACTGAAGGGTATTACATCAAACAATTCCCGAATATCAACAAATCACGAAGAGACTAAGTCTCGAAATGATACAATACATTCATACACATATATGATAACATTAATCTCATTGACCAGTACAAGTATAAAACTTGCCTCAAACCAAAGGCAAGCAAGTCCTTCCACGATCAACGTCCTGGCACGAAACGACGAACGGTGCCTCCCGACGATTACTAACGCTCGAAGAACCTTGAATTAAAACGATTCATTTAAAAACACAAAATCAATAGAAAACAACGACAAGGACAAAGCCTGATCCAAACACGAATCGATCACACCGCACGAATGAATATCATAGTTCTCACTATGAATTCTAACATCCTCCAACACCTCGATGATCAATTAACATGATCATCACGTTCTTAACACTTGTGAAATCCATACAACATGATTCACTTAAGAACAATCATCAAAACAATCATCTCAAAATGATAATATCACCAATATCATCAAATTGATCCTCCTACAATGATAATATTATCAATATTATCATTATCACCCAAAGAACATCATCAACTCAATAATCATGATGTCTGAAACAGAAATCCCTCATCAATACATCATGAATTCGGAGTAAACAACAAGATTCACTCAACCATTTCAAAATTATGATAATCACTTCTTAAATTATCATAAATCCTTACTAAAATGGTTAAAATCTTTCAAGAACACCACCAACAACAATAATCATCTCAAGGCTATGTTAATTATATAATAATCTTAACATAATCCTTCCTAGACATGACTAAAAACCTCCAAACAATCTAAAACATCAAGAACATAATCCAACTCAAGTGACACTATCATGTTCTTCATCAAAAGTTTATCAAAACCATGAAGAATCATGATATACTCCAATAATCAAACAATACCCGAAGAAAACAACAACAAAAACTCGAAAATCACTTGAAGAACAAGAGATTGAGGAAACTTACCAAAGAAGAACAAGAAGAAGCCTCCAAACACCAAAGGAGCACCAACAAGCTTCCAACTTCAAGCTTCAATCCAAGCTAGGATGATCAAGATCGAGTTGGAAGAGGCTAAACATCAATAACAAGTCCAAACGGACGATTCTAGGGAGAGAAAAAGTGTTTTGGTTCGTGAGGAAATAAAATACGAAGCTAACATAAATAGACTGACAAACTCATTACGTACGTTATACACTACGGTTAACGTACGTAAGAGACATTACGTGCGCTATGCCATGACATTAACGTACGTAATGAAAAATCCAGAACTAACTGGACTAAAATACGAAGGCCTTAACGTACGTAAACAAGAACTTATTACATACGTTGACAAGACCTGCATTACGTACGTAGAGCTCACCTCTTAATGTACGTAAGGGTCCGTTGACTGCAATAGTGAGATCCGATCGGAAGATGCTTGGGACCCACCGGCCGAAAGTGACTACGAGGAAGGTTCCTGCCACCTACCAAGCATTACGTACGTAACCTTACAGGCATAACGTACGTAATAGCAACACGCTAGCGTACGTAATGCTACATCCGTAGCGTACGCTAAGGCTATGAACTTAGCCAAAAATCCAAACTCTCCAACCAACATTCAAACGACGAGACCAACCCGACGACAAGTATAATATTTCGATCCCGAAATATTCCAATACAATATACATTGTATCAGTCCAAAACAACAACACTTGTAAAATTCCAAATGAATATGTACAACTCAACAGTAACACGAAAAAAAATTATCCCCGGATATTACAATTGGCCTGTGGTTTAGGATGATGGTGGCAATCATGAGTTGCCAGAAAGTTAATTGGTGACAATCTTGTTCTAAATACTTCATGAAGAGGCATAGAAGTCTAAGACAGTTAAAATGTCATTTGGGTTACTACTGAACTACATTCTTAGACAATCTAGTATTCAACAATCGTCTGCTGCCAAGAAGATTCTAGCTAGAAAACTTCTAGGTGGAACTATGGCCACTTTGTATAATAAGGAATTTCCAATCAAAAACTGACCAGATCCCGACTCCATACCTAAGTGGAGTTATCCCTGTAATATTCGATACTTTTGTTTTTGTTTATCTAGAATTACATGTCGTTTTGCACCGTACATTTTTTTATGATGATGAACTAGAATTATTTTGGCATTGTGCACTATTTGTTGCTATCACATTATAGTTTTGTTGAGCGCGGCTTGTTGTTGCATAAGTCATTTTGATTGTGTGTATGTGCTTGTGGAATTGTATGATGTGATTTGATGTGTGTTCATTTTTGTTTTGGAACATTGGTTGTGCATTTATGTAATCAGGATGCTGTCGGACGTCCCACCGGGCTGTTAGAGCAGTTGGGAATCGTTGTTGTGTACAACTGTAACCTTACGACCGTAAGTCGTATGTGTTACGGTCATATGTGTTATGGCCGTATGTCATAGGTGTTACGGCCGTAAGTCTTATTTTTTTACGGCCGTAAGATTGTCTTTGTTACGGTCGTGGTTTCCTTTTATGGTCGTGGGTCCGTAGAATTGATTTTGAACCAGGAGTCCAGAGAGCCACTTATGGATGTAAGATTTGTAGAATACGGCCATAAGAAACATTTTGACGGCCGTAAGCCTCATGCGTTATGGCTATAACATGGTACTGCTATATAATACCGGGTCGACAGTTCATTTCATGTTTTTCATCCTTTTTCTTCCCTTTTCGGTTTTCTTACGTGATTTGGATGGGAATTCTAGAGTTGTGGTCTAGTGCATCATTGTTCATCATTTTGGGAAGCCTTATTCGTGATTAACATCATCCTTCATCCCGCTTCATCCGGATCGAAGGTAAACTTCTTGAATCTCTTAGGGTTGACTTTTGGGGTTTTCATCTTGATACTGATTTCAATCTGATTTTGATGAATTGTGTAGTGTTATTGGGTGTTATTAATTGTATTCCATGGATTGTATATTCATATCTTGGATTCGTTCCACCCGGTTGATGATTTTTGTGTTCTATAGAAGTCATGAACATTTAATGCTCGATTAAATGTCTCAATGGGTTTCCTTTCGATTTTTAGGCATTTTTTTCGTTGTTTGCAGTTGTATACTCATTGTGATTATGTTGTTGTTGTTTTTGTCATGGAGGATATAGGTTCAGGGATTTATGGTCGAGCCGCATTCTTTAGAGTGTTCGTCTGTTGATTATCGAGGCAACTATTCTTGTCTATACATCTTATATCTTATAAATTGAAGTTGTGTAACAGAATTATAATAGTTTATTTGTTTGCATTATGTGAATTGTCATTGTTGGTATATTGTTATATGATTTGGTGTTTGATTGTTTCCTGTCGTGGAAATGGGTTGATTGTGATGTTGTGTTGGTTTGATTAAAACACTTGGATGTGTATTTCGATGTGTTGTGAATTATTGAGTTGTCATGAAGTTGTATCGTCGTGATGATTTTCGATTGATTAATACACTTATATGTGCATTTCGACGATTTATGGATTATCATGTTGTCATGAAGTTGTATCGATTGTGATGATTGTGTCGACTGATTAATACACTTGGATGTATATTTCGATTATTTATGGACTATCGTGTTGTCATGAAGTTGTGTCGGTCGTGGTGATTGTGTTCATTGATTTACTTGGATATATATATATATATATATATATATTATGTCGTGTAGTTGATTGATGGATATGTTGGTTGTTGATTATGTTGTTCGTGATGATTGTCGTGATGTCGATGTGTGTTATGGATTGTTGTGACACTGTGTTCAACCAGGTAGTGTCTGACGGGATCTCTAGGATTCGATCCTTGCGATTACGGGTCACAGTGGTGTTGTGATGGGTTTAACCAGGTAAGGCTTGACGAAGCCTTTGGGATTTGGTACTCCGAGTACGGATCAAAATCCAGTAATATGTGGTGCCAGGTAGGGTCCAACGAGGCCTCTGGAGTTACTTGCGAGTACGAACAATGTTCAGCCACAAGTATCCAACCAGGTATGATCTGATGGATCTCTGGGATGCGCACTTGCGAGTATGTGATCGGGATAACTTATGGGCCTAGGTTGTGATGTTTTGGTGTTAGGTCGTTGACCTTATGTTTGTTTCCGAGTATTTTGATTTGAAATGAGATTTGGGCTGAGACCCTAATGTTTTCGAAAAGGTTTAAAAATTACGGATAGAGGTCCTAAAAGACTTGTTTGCTTTCTAAAACGCCCAAGATGATGAATCATTTTCAAAGACTTGAGTTTGGTTTCTAAACATGAAAACCTCCCACAAACTTTTCTTATTATTTGTGAATGATTGACTATGACTGATATTTACGTGGTATATTTTGTATGATAAGACTAGAAATCGAATTGCTAACCCCTTAAACAGGGTAAATGCGTTTCATGCATTTCAGGTATACTCAGCTAGAGGGAGCAACCACAAGGCCGGCATGGAAGATAACAAGCTATGATACTAATCAATCGGGGGTCAGAGTTTTTTATATTATTAAGTTGTATACCTCCACTTCTGTATATTGACCCCTGCGTGGGTATATGATGTAATGTGTTCAAGTTGTGTTACTAATGTCTTGGGTGTGACCTTACCAGTCCGAATATTTTGATTTCGATCTTATCGATCCGTGTCTTTATGTAGTTTGACCCCGACCAGTCAAATATTGAGTTGTCTCGTGGTATTTAGCCTTGTAGATCCTTTTGGAAAGGGTCTACGGCGTGTGACAGTCCCTTATGGTTTTGAGGTGTTACATTTTCAAGTTATTTATTCCCGTTTATTTGGAATTATATGTGTTTTTGCACTGTACATTTTTTATGATGATTAATTAGAATTATTCTGGCGTTGTGCACTATTTGTTGCTATCATGTTATAGTTTTAATGAGTGCAACGTGTTATCATAAGAGTCGTTTTGATTGTGTTTATGTGCTTGCAGAATTGTATGATGTGTTTTGTTGTGTGTTCGTTTTTGTTTTGGAGCGTTTGTGTAATCAGGATGTTGTTGGACGTCCAAGCGGGCTATTAAATTAGTTGGGAATTACTGTTGTGTACAGCAGTACCCTTACGACCATAAGTCGTATGTGTTATGGCCGTATGTTGTAGATGTTACGGCCATAAGTCTTATTTTTTTAGTTGTAAGATTGTTGTTACGGCAGTGGTTTCCTTCCCTTACGGTCATAGGTCTGTAGAACTGGTTTTAAACCAGGATTACAGAGAGCTACTTACGGCTGTAATATTTGTAGAATACGACCGTATGGAGCGTTGTTACGGCCGTAAGCCTCATGTTTTACGAGCGTAACATGCTACTGCTATATAATAGCGGGGTAGGAGTTCATTTCATGTTTTTTCATCCTTTTCCTTCCCCTTTCAATTTTCTTGCGTGATTTCGATGGGAATTCGAGAGTTGTGGTCTGTGGCATCATTGTTCATCATTTTGGGAAGCCTTGTTCGTGATTAACATCATCCTTCATCCCATTTCGTTCGGATTGAAGATAACCATCTTGAATCTCTTAGGGTTAACTTTTGCGGTTTTCATCTTTATTTCGATTTTGATCCGATTTTGATGAATTGGGTAGTGTTATTGTGTGTTGTTAATCATATTCCATGGATTGTATATCCATATCTTGGATTCATTCCACTCGATTGATGATTTTTGTGTTCTATAGAAGTCATGAACATTTAATCCTCGATTAAATGTCCTAATGGGTTTCCCTTCGGTTTTTAGGCGTGTTTTCCATTATTTGCAGTTGTTGTACTCGTAGTGATTGTGTTGTTGTTGTTTTCATGGAGGATAGGGGTTCGGGGATTTCCAGTCGAGCCGCGTTCTTTGGAGTGTTCATGTGTTGATTACCGAGGCAAGTATTCTTGTCTATACGTTTTATATCTTGTGAATTAAAGTTGTGTAATAGAATTTTGATGGTTTGTTTGTTCTCGTTGATTGTGCATTATGTGAATTGTCGTTGTTGGTATATTGTTATGTGATTCGGTATTCGATTGTTTATTGTCATTGAAGATTTTGATGCAGTCTTGGTTTGTTAATACACGTGGATGTGTATTTCGATAATTTGTCGATTATCGTGTTTTCATGAAGTTGTGTCGGTCGTGGTGATTGTGTTCATTCATTTATATACTTAGATATATTACACAATGTGGTTGACTGATGGATATGCTGAGTGATGATTGTGTTGTTCGTGATGATTGTCATGATGTCGATGTGTGTTGTGGATTGTTCTGAGGTTGTGTGCAATCATGTTGGGTGTGACGGGATCTCTGAAATTTGGTACTTGATAGTACTGGTCGGGACACAATGGTGTTGTGCTGGGTTTAACTAGGTAAGGATTGATGAAGCCTATGGTATTTGGTACTTGCGAGTACGGGTTAAACTCCAATAATGTGTGGTTCCAGGTAGGGTTCACTGAGGCCTCTGGAGTTCATTACTTGCTAGTACGAACATCATTCGGCCATGAGTATCCAACCAGTTATTGTGTGGCGGGGTCTCTAGGGTGGGCACTTGCGAGTGTATGATCAGGATAGCTTACGGGCCTAGGTTGTGATGTTTTGGTGTTAGGTCATGGACCCTGTCATTGTTTCCGAGTATTGTGATTTGAAATGAGATTTGGGTTGAGACCTTGATGTTTTCGATAAGGTTTAAAAAATTCGGATTGCGGTCATAAAAAACTTGTCTGCTTTCCAAAACGCCCGAGATAATGAATTGTTTTTAGAGACTTGAGATTGTTTTCTAAACATTAAAACCTCTCGGGAACTTTTCTTAATGTTTGTGATTAATTGACTAGGACTGATATTTACGTGTTGTATTTTGTATGATTAGAATACTTGTACTAAAAAATTCGAATTGCTAACCCCTTAAATGGGGGAAATGCATTTCATGCATTTCAGGTATACTTAGTTTGAGGAGGTAGCCACAAGGTCGGGATGGGAGATGACAAGCTACGATACTAGTCAATCTGGAGTTAAATTTCTTTATATTATTGAGTTTTATTCTATTTTTGCTACTTTATATCGACCCCTTGTGTGGGTATATGATGTAATGCATTTAAGTTGTGTTACAATGTCTTGGATGTGACCTTATCACTCTGTATATTTTGTATTTTTCACCTTATCGGTCTTTGTCGTTACGTAATTTGACCTCGGCAATCAAATATTGAGTTGTCTTGTGGTATTTAACCTGATAGATCCTTTTGGAAAGGGTCTATGGTGTGCGATAGTCCCTTATAGTTATGGGGGTGTTACATTTATGGTATTATAGCTTAGGTTGTGGAAAACTAGGCTATCAGATCGAGTTGAGTCGTGTTTTTTGCGTCATGTGAGTTGTCAATTGATGAGTCGAGTTGTATGTTGTCATGTCATATCTATAATATCTGGCTATAATTTTCATTTTACTGTTGTATTATACGAGTGTCCTTGTATTGTAATTGGACCTATGCAATGTTTATTATATCAAGATATTTCAGAATCAAATATTTAATATTTTAGGTTTGACATACGTATTGTTTGACTGTTATAAGTTGCATGGTAAGTTGTATTTTGACTAAGTACTGTAGACCTAGCATACGCTACTGTCAGCGCCTAGCGTATGCTATCTGAACGAGTGTTATGTACATTGAGCCTGAAAGGTTACGTACATAACTGAGGGTATCAGACCGTATCTCAACTTTAGGCTTGTGGGGCTGTGTATGGCTGGGACTTTTGGCTCGATTGAGACAGCTAAGTCAACGTGCATTAGGTACGCAACATCGTTGTGTTAGCGTATGTAATGGGGGTGAGCTTATGTATGTCATTTTGATAACATACGTAAGGGGGTCTATAATTTGAGGCAGTAGCCTCTGTGGGATGTTTACGTACGTAAATGCTAAGATGTTAGCGTAAGTAAAGGTAGTTAATGTACGTTAACTCCTGCAGATAGCATACGTTAGTGAATGTGCATGTTATAAATACATGTCTTGTCTTTCATTTTTACACGAACCAACTCTGAGTTTTCCCCTTATAGATCATCCTCCAGCCCTCCTATGTGATTGTAAGCCTCTTCTATTTTGTCTTGGAGCTTCATACCTTGGATTGGATCTTGGCAACTTGGGGATTATAGTGGAATCTTGAAGTCTTCTAGTTTTTTCTCCATCTTCAAGAGGTGAGTTGTATAATCTTGTGCTAATTCCGTAATGATGATAATATTGTTGATGAATACTCCATATGGTATTGAATTAATAAAGTGTAACATGATTGTTATTGAATTTATGGATACATGATAAAAAAATATGATGATTAGGGTTTAAAAACAAGTATGTCCTTAATGTTTAGGGATACTTAGATGTTATAATCATGTTGTAAAATAATTATACTCAACTTGCTTGATTGGTTAATATAATTGGTAACGATTACCTATAGTTTGAGTGTTCTTCAGATGTTTAACTATTGTAAGTGAAAGTAATGATGAATTGGGAGATAATTATCATAGTTTTGATATCATTAAGTTTAACTTTATGAATTAATGATGGATGATGGTTTAAGACATTGTGCTTAAGTATTAGTAATGTTGTTGTGAAGATTATAGTAATTCATGATATTATTGTCATAATAAGATGATTGTTTGAACTTGTTCTTGACAATACTTATAAGATAGAGGATCATGGATGTTGAAGAACATTATGAATATGTTGATCTGATTAAAAGATGAACTGAGGATATTGAATTTCATAAATTAGGACATTGATATTCATTAGAATAGTTTTAACTATTCGTATTGAATTCTGGAAATTAGTTTCCATGAATCCGATGTTGATATTGTGAGATTGTGTTATTGAATGAATTGTATTTCGTTCAAGGTTCCTTGTTCGAGTGAGTTTTGTGTTGTCGAAGGACTGTTCGTTCGTTCAAGGGAAGACTATTTTTTCGTCTTCGAAATTGAGGCAAATTATCTTGCCTCGTAATAATGATAAGTGATTCTTGTGAATGTTATACATTTCATGTATGTGCTGTAACACCCCCAATCCACTCAGGGATATTACACGCCGTAGACCCTCTCCTCGAGGATCTACCAGGCTGATAACTAAAATCAAACATCTAAACATCGCCTTTAAGGCTAAAATGACTCAGTAGACCGACTTGGTCTTTCAATAATAACATACAACTCATTCCCAACACATACCCACGCAGGGGTCAAAATAAAATAAACTCCCGTACAACGGGGAAAAGATACCGCAGCGGAAAAAGAAAATACAACTGGACCAATACGACATCAACGGAACCTCGTGTGATTAGTATCGTTCATCTTTCATCATCCTTCGTGCCGACCACGTGCTATGCTCCAAAACACGAATGCAAAATAGACATCCACCCCGAATACTGGGGTTAGCAAACTCCTTTGTTTTGCTAGTGCAAGTACAAGTGCAAAAATACGAGCCATACAATACAAGTTCCAAGAACAATAATAATCAGGGAATCCTCAAAGATCCAAACGTAAAGAAAAGTACTTCCGAGGCAAGAGTTTGGGTAAACATTTCCAAAACCGAAAGATCGCAAATAAGGGAAACAATTTACAAAAGCAGCTTTAAAATGCCATCGAGAGTTTTAATAGAAAACAATTTAGGATTATAAAATCCTTCTCTTTCCAAAAGATCGATAGGGTCACAGCCCAAACGTTTGTTTTCGCAAATAGGAAATCACCAACAATTTACAGGGTCAAAGCCCAACATCACGTGTCCTCAACGGACGTAAAATCAACGAAACATAATCACGCACGCGCATCGCCTAGGACCGGGACGATACCACCGACATCCCACTCGAGGCCTCGAAGGACCCTCCCGAGCTGGCTAGCGAAACAAATCACAACATCTCACGGTTGGATCAATCACTTGTTGCATCCTGGCCACATGATCGCATGCCATGTGCCACCGTAGATTAACTTTGGCGCTCACGGTTGGATCAATCACTTGTTGCATCCTGGCCACATGATCGCATGCCATGTGCCACCGTAGTTTTCCTTAGGCTCTCACGGTTGGATCAATCGCTTGTTGCATCCTGGCCACATGATCACATGCCATGTGCCACCGTAGGCCCCGCCCACATTCACACAATCACACACATATCATAATGCAACAAAGATATCCAAATAATTCATCCAGAGGCATCAACACTTAGCCAAACACCACGTCAATCCACAACGCACCGAAATGACATAATATACGTCCACACACAATACTAAGTGCAACATGAACACCAAGCATATACATAGAATTCACATAGTTATTCTCGAACCACACCAATCACAAATCACACACGGTTTTGAAAGAGGCCTTTAACGAGGCTAACCAAATCTTTTGAAAACTCATTTCAAACAAACAAACAAACCAAGACGATCACCAATCATCATATCCGCGAAACAAGAAAAGTATGGACAAGGTACTTGCCTCGAAATCGCACGCAAGTATTCCGACGAACACGGCTCAACCGAAAGCTTGAAACGCCCGATGTTTTCGAAAAGGAAAGCGACAACGAGCGGAAGGGTTCAACTTGGTTTCTTCGCAAGAAACTCGACCCTAACAACATATAATCCATAAATCAACAATCATACGAGGAAGGATAATCGTAGAACGCCCGAAAACCCTCTATGACATTCTAGGACACCTTCAAGGCGTCGGTCAAGAACTCATCTCAAACAACGAATCGATACGATCCAACCATGGAATAACAAGGGAAATGATATAATACATCTAAATAATCATCAATCCATCAACAAAGCGGAAAGAATCGGACAAAACCCCAAAATCCCCAATTATCCAAAAAGGTAGGGTTTCAAGAGATTACCTTGAGTGATTCAAGTATTTAGATTCGTAGAACACGCGTTGGATTGATTGTCGCTTCACAACCGAAGAAGAATGATGAGAATCGACCCTCCAAATGATAATGATGAGAAGCTCTCCTCCTCTCTCACTCTCTCTCGTCTAAGGAAAAGGAAGGAGGAAATGAGGTTTCACGCTCAAAACAACACATTTATAGTGTAACACAAGAGACCTATCGGCCAGCCTATCGGCCGATAGGCCCAACCGATACCCTATACAAATGCCGGCGGAGAGTCTATCGGCCCTCCCTATCGGCCGAAAGGCTCTGGGCCAGTGCCCGACACCGATCTTTCACTAAACGACCATAACTCTCTCGTCCGACTCGATTGACTCACCGTTTGAACCATTGGAAAGCTAACTCGATGTTCTATAATATTGCAAAGATTTATAATTTTTGGAGTCATCAAAAATTAATGGTGATCTAACAAAGACGAACTCATACTTAGAAAAGTCGTTTAGTAATCCTGAATTCAACAAAACGACACCGAAACCCGAACCTGAATACGAACCGAAGATACGGTTACAAAGTACTCACAAAAACGAATCTAAGAGCTAGTAGGATACACGATTCCGACCACCCGAAGGCTCGGAATTCAACAACGGAAGTAATTACCCAAAACTTTGGGAAATTACGAAAATGGCCCAAAACGTCCGAAAATCACGATACGCGATCGAAACACCAAACCAAAGCTCGCAACATGAATAATAACATTAAATGAACTTACGAGAAACTCGAAACGACAGTTTCGGACGAGATTCGCAAGAATCGAGCTCAAGTGCGGAAAAGTCGCTAAAAAGCACGGAACTCAACAAAACAACACCGAAACGAACTCGGATGACAAAAAGTAAAGAATTAATCATTCTCGAAATGACGAAATGGTCATGAGCGAGTCGTCAAAACGGACTTCCGCCGAAAAAAAGAAAATTACCGAAATTCGAAATTGCGGATATTACATTCTACCCTCCTTAAAAGAAGTTTCGTCCCGAAACTTAAAACAAGTAGGGGAAGCAATATACCTGCCAGGAAAACTCGACGAGATACGCAAAACCGAAAACTCGCGCCCGACGGCGAAACGCCGCAAGAAACGCAAAGAGACATACGGCGTGAAAACACGCTCCACGACGACCAATACCACGTCGCCGTTAGGAACATACTAAAGTCAACAAGTGACAAGCGTCAACAAGCAGAGATAGTATAATCGATCGATTATCCAGACAATCACAAAACACAACGAGCGAAAATCAACGATTGACCCACCCAACGGTACATCAATCAAAACGTGGCAACCGCCGAACAAATACGAAATTCCACCGCCCAAGGGTTGGAAGATTGAAAACGAGACTAACTTCCCGAACTTAAGGGAATTTGAAGGAGTCTGAATGTTCAACAATCACGAAACGAGATCAACAAAAGCGAACAATCAAACGATCGAACCACAAAGATCGAGACAACAAAAATCGAGCGATCATGTTCGAATCACAAAGAACAATAAAGTTCAAACAACAACTCCCGTGACGATCCGGTGAGAACTACAAGACATGCATTGCCGAAAATCCACAGAAAGGGAATAGCGATTGAAAAGTCACAACGACAACGAGTTATTCGAAATAACACCACACTCGTTCGATCAACAAAAGCAAGGAGCAGGGCAAGCTCGGAAATGTCAACGAACATAAATGAGTCGCAGTCGAAAACACAAGAGTTCCAAAGCCGATCCACTTCGAATAAAAGAACTTGTAGAACCGGATGATGTCACTCCCAAACAAGGTTCACAAGAATCGAATCGAACTCAAAAAAAAAAAAAATCACAAATGATAACAGATTGACCCAAAACAAGATCACGTATTGCTCGAACGACGAAACCGAAATACGTAACAAGTTCGGAAAGTATCAACGAACACGAGCGAGTCGATAGACTCGAGAAAGAGAAAATGCAGAGTCTAAAAACAACACGGGTACTACATTCGACCTCTTATAAAAGAAGGTCGCTTCGCAACTCGCAATAAATGAAATCAAGGTGACGGCACAAGCAAGCGCGAAACATCCTTCAAAGGCCTCTCAAAGCCGATTCCGATGTGTCTTGAAGCGCGAACTTGAAAGTCTCGGTAGCTAATTCGCAAACGGAATTCGGTGTCCTCGAGTCCACACTTGAAATGTGTTACCGACGAGAAGGACGGTTTACACGTGCATGCCCGGCACATCACGGTTGAAGCGTCTCGGCTCGGCATACCGAAAATACAAATGCTAGATACAATGGGCACAACGTCGCAAAATAACATAGCGGAGATGCCAACTCAGCACAACAAAGAATCATAACACATACTATATACAACGATTACCATCATAAAGTAATACACACACAAACACTATAGCAACGACGGTATCGTTCGGCGACCTCGGCCCGAACGATAACGACATAATTTCAACCATCATGAAACAATCACACATGTACACAAACGTACAAACTCAAGCTTCAACAGCTCACACCCGTGCGACAACACGCAAATCACCACGAGGCGACAAACAAGAATACCAGTTCATACCTCTCACAGAGGACTAGTACAACAAATGCGTGGCAACGCCTCGGCGTTCATGCCACCATTTCGATCACAATTCGGGTTAACACCGTAACAAAAGTTCGAAAACCATACACGCATTTCCGGTCCGCAAGCAGAATGATAGGTTTTAAAAACAAAACCACCTTTGAAGACAGTTTGGAAACACCAATTGATCTTGAGTATCATTTTACAAAAGTTGAACAAACATCATTTTGAGACTTTGAAAATCATCTTGCGTTTGAACAAAAATGAGGACACCTTCTCGTAGTGAAAAACTTTCAAAAATATTCGACCCTTGGGTCTAAGCAATCGCATTTGAAAATATCTCAAAATATTTTTGGTCCTCAACCGGAAATTTTTTTTTGAAATGTATTGCGGCATTAGAAAACACCTTGAAAACACCGCGAGAAAATAATTCGTTTTAAAAGTACGTCTCGAATTTTAATTTTCTAAGACACTCAAGGTTTTCAAAATAATTGATGGGCTAGAATGCCCAAAAATTTCGAGTAATTACAAGGAACAATATAGCGCCGTGGGTCCCGCGCCGAACCCACCAGCTAAAAACCATTCACAAAAACGCCAAAAAGGCCGATGGCGGTAATATTTCAAAACTCATAAAATCCATTTACAAAATACTAAATACCGTCATAAGAATTTCGCCAAAATGATCAAGGCCATAATGCCAAAAACTCGGTTAATGGAATCAATTTTCGAAATAAAACTCAGTCGGTAAAATACCGAAAATCATTACAAAGGAACTCACGCAGCGGATAAAAGGAATAAAGTCAAACATGCACAATCCATCAACACTACTCCTCATATGAACGAAGTATTAGAGTCGAGTAACCACATATCACGAAATCAAAATTCATAAAAGAATTCCGTCGCTTAACAAATAATCATAAAAAAAATAGCTCGTGTCACACGAGGCACAACACAAAGAAGGGAGACTTACAGCCACAGGTCGCACGAAGATGATGATCGCCCCACGATACTAATCACGACCAACAAACTCATACGACGCGTCGCGACACGACTCAGTCAGATAAAATCCGACGAGACAAAAACTCGATAGACACCACTGACCCGACAGCCTAGGTTTCCACAACCTAAGCTCCGATACCATTTATGTAACACCCCCAATCCACTCAGGGATATTACACGCCGTAGACCCTCTCCTCGAGGATCTACCAGGCTGATAACTAAAATCAAACATCTAAACATCGCCTTTAAGGCTAAAATGACTCAGTAGACCGACTTGGTCTTTCAATAATAACATACAACTCATTCCCAACACATACCCACGCAGGTCAAAATAAAATAAACTCCCGTACAACGGGAAAAGATACCGCAATGAAAAAGAAAATACTACTGGACCAATACGACATCTAAGGAACCTCGTTTGTTTATTATGGTTCATGTTTCATTATCCTTCTTGACGTCCATGTGCTATGCTCCAAAACCCGAATGCAAAATAGACATCCACCCCGAATACTGGGGTTAGCAAAACTCCACTGTTTTGCTAGTGCAAGTACAAGTGCAAAAATACGAGCCATACAATACAAGTTCCAAGAACAATAATAATCAGAATCCTCAAAGATCCAAACGTAAAGAAAAGTACTTCCCGAGGCAAGAGTTTGGGTAAACATTTCCAAAACCGAAAGATCGCAAATAAGGGAAACAATTTACAAAACAGATTTAAAATGCCATCGAGAGTTTTAATAGAAAACAATTTAGGATTATAAAATCCTTCTCTTTCCAAAAGATCGATAGGTCACACCAAACGTTTGTTTTCGAATATAGGATATCACCAACAATTTACTGTGTCTGAGCCCAAGATCACGTGTCCTCAACGGTCGTTAATTCAACGATCCATAATCATGCCCGCGCATCGCCAGACCGGGACGATACCACCGACATCCCACTCGAGGCCTCGAAGGACCCTCCCGAGGGCTAGCGAAACAAATCACAACATCTCACGGTTGGATCAATCACTTGTTGCGTCCTGGCCACATGATCGCATGCCATGTGCCACCGTAGATTAACTTTGGCGCTCACGGTTGGATCAATCACTTGTTGCATCCTCGCCACATGATCACATGCCATGTGCCACCGTAGTTTTCCTTAGGCTCTCACGGTTGGATCAATCGCTTGTTGCATCCTGGCCACATGATCACATGCCATGTGCCACCGTAGGCCCCGCCCACATTCACACAATCACACACATATCATAATGCAACAAAGATATCCAAATAATTCATCCAGAGGCATCAACACTTAGCCAAACACCACGTCAATCCACAACGCACCGAAATGACATAATATACGTCCACACACAATACTAAGTGCAACATGAACACCAAGCATATACATAGAATTCACATAGTTATTCTCGAACCACACCAATCACAAATCACACACGGTTTTGAAAGAGGCCTTTAACGAGGCTAACCAAATCTTTTGAAAACTCATTTCAAACAAACAAACAAACCAAGACGATCACCAATCATCATATCCGCGAAACAAGAAAAGTATGGACAAGGTACTTGCCTCGAAATCGGCACGCAAGTATTAAGCGAACACGGCTCAACCGGAAAGCTTGAAACGCCCGATGTTTCGAAAAGGAAAACGACAACGAGCGGAAGGGTTCAACTTGGTTTCTTCGCAAGAAACTCTACCCTAACAACTTTTAATCAATCAATCTACTTTCATACGAGGACGGATAATCGTAGAACGCCCGAAAACCCCTCTATGACATTCTAGGACACCTTCAAGGCGTCGGTCAAGAACTCATCTCAAACAACGAATTGATACGATCCAACCATGGAATAACAAGGGAAATGATATAATACATCTAAATAATCATCAATCCATCAACAAACGGACAGAATCGGACAAAACCCCAAAATCCCCAATTATCCAAAAAGGTAGGGTTTCAAGAGATTACCTTGAGTGATTCAAGTATTTAGATTCGTAGAACACGCGTTGGATTGATTGTCCGGGCTTCACAACCGAAGAAGAATGATGAGAATCGACCCTCCAAATGATAATGATGAGAAGCTCTCCTCCTCTCTCACTCTCTCTCGCGTCTAAGGAAAAGGAAGGAGGAAATGAGCCATTCACGCTCAAAACAACACATTTATAGTGTAACACGGAGACCTATCGGCCACTATCGGCCGATAGGCCCAACCGATACCCTATACAAATGCCGCGGTAGAGTCTATCGGCCCTCCCTATCGGCCGAAAGGCTCTCGGCCAGTGCCCGACAGTGGCGTCTTTCACTAAAACGACCATAACTCTCTCGTCCGGACTCCGATTGACTCACCGTTTGAACCATTGGAAAGCTAACTCGATGTTCTATAATATTGCAAAGATTTATAATTTTTGGAGTCATCAAAAATTAATGGTGATCTAACAAAGACGAACTCATACTTAGAAAAGTCGTTTAGTAATCCTGAATTCAACAAAACGACACCGAAACCCGAACCTGAATACGAACCGAAGATACGGTTACAAAGTACTCACAAAAACGAATCTAAGAGCTAGTAGGATACACGATTCCGACCACCCGAAGGCTCGGAATTCAACAACGGAAGTAATTACCCAAAACTTTGGGAAATTACGAAAATGGCCCAAAACGTCCGAAAATCACGATACGCGATCGAAACACCAAACCAAAGCTCGCAACATGAATAATAACATTAAATGAACTTACGAGAAACTCAAACGACGCTTGGACGAGATTCGCAAGAATCGAGCTCAAGTGCGAAAAGTCGCTAAAAGCACGGAACTCAACAAAACAACACCGAAACGAACTCGGATGACAAAAGTAAAGAATTAATCATTCTCGAAATGACGAAATGGTCATGAGCGAGTCGTCAAAACGGACTTCCGCGAAAAAAGAAAATTACGAAATTAAATTGCGATATTACATTCTACCCTCCTTAAAAGAAGTTTCGTCCGAAACTTAAAACAAGAAGGGTGAAGCAATATACCCTGCCAGGAAAACTCGACGAGATACGCAAAAACCGAAAACTCGCGCCCGACGGCGAAACGCTGCAAGAAACGCAAAGAGACATACGGCGTGAAAACACGCTCCACGACGACCAATACCACGTCGCCGTTAGGAACATACTAAAGTCAACAAGTGACAAGCGTCAACAAACAGATAGTATAATCCTCGATTATCCAGACAATCACAAAACACAACGAGCGAAAATCAACAGGATTGACCCACCCAACGGTACATCAATCAAAGCGTGGCCAACGGCCGAACAAATACGAAATTCCACCGCCCAAGGGTTGGTAGATTGAAAACGAGACTAACTTCCCGATCTTAAGGGAATTTGAAGGAGTCGAATGTTCAACAATCACGAAACGAGATCAACAAAAGCGAACAATCAAACGATCGAACCACAAAGATCGAGACAACAAAAATCGAACGATCATGTTCGAATCACAAAGAACAATAAAGTTCAAACAACAACTCCCAGGACGATCTGGTGAGAACTACAAGACATGCATTGCCGAAAATCCACAGGAAAGGGAATAGCGATTGAAAAGTCACAACGACAACGAGTTATTCCGAAATAACACCACACTCGTTCGATCAACAAAAGCAAGGAGCAGGGCAAGCTCAGAAATGTCAACGAACATAAATGAGTCGACAGAGTCGAAAACACAAGAGTTCCAAAGCCGATCCACTTCGAATAAAAGAACTTGTAGAACCAGATGATGTCACTCCCAAACAAGGTTCACAAGAATCGAACTGAACTCAAAAAAAAAAAAAATCACAGCGATAACCAGATTGACCCAAAACAAGATCACAGCTCGTTCGAACGACGAAACCGAAATACAGAACAAGTTCGGAAAGTATCAACGAAACCGATATAATACATCTAAATAATCATCAATCCATCAACAAAACGGAAAGAATCGGACAAAACCCCAAAATCCCCAATTATCCAAAAAGGTAGGGTTTCAAGAGATTACCTTGAGTGATTCAAGTATTTAGATTCGTAGAACACGCGTTGGATTGATTGTCCGGGCTTCACAACCGAAGAAGAATGATGAGAATCGACCCTCCAAATGATAATGATGAGAAGCTCTCCTCCTCTCTCACTCTCTCTCGCGTCTAAGGAAAAGGAAGGAGGAAATGAGCTGTTCACGCTCAAAACAACACATTTATAGTGTAACACAGCAGGACCTATCGGCCAGCCTATCGGCCGATAGGCCCAACCGATACCCTATACAAATGCCGGCAAGAGTCTATCGGCCCTCCTATCGGCCGAAAGGCTCTGGACAGTGCCCGATAAATGGCAGTCTTTCACTAAAACGACCATAACTCTCTCGTCCGACTCCGATTGACTCACCGCTTGAACCATTGGAAAGCTAACTCGATGTTCTATAATATTGCAAAGATTTATAATTTTTGGAGTCATCAAAAATTAATGGTGATCTAACAAAGACGAACTCATACTTAGAAAAGTCGTTTAGTAATCCTGAATTCAACAAAAGCGACACCGAAACCCGAACACGAATACGAACCGAAGATACGGTTACGAAGTACTCACAAAGACGAATCTAAGAGCTAGTAGGACACACGATTCCGACCACCCGAAGGCTCGGAATTCAACAACGGAAGTAATTACCCAAAACTTTGGGAAATTACGAAAATGGCCCAAAACGTCCGAAAATCACGATACGCGATCGAAACACCAAACCAAAGCTCGCAACATGAATAATAACATTAAATGAACTTACGAGAAACTCGAAACGACAGTTTCGGACGAGATTCGCAAGAATCGAGCTCAAGTGCGGAAAAGTCGCTAAAAAGCACGGAACTCAACAAAACAACACCGAAACGAACTCGGATGACAAAAAGTGAAGAATTAATCATTCTCGAAATGACGAAATGGTCATGAGCGAGTCGTCAAAACGGACTTCCGCCGAAAAAAAGAAAATTACCGAAATTCGAAATTGCGGATATTACATGTGCAAAGTTTTATGAATCTATGATTCACATTGAGGTGTTGTTGTTGATTGTATAGATCGTTTCATTGTGAGATTGTACTCCGAAGTTCAGTATCTTCGATATCGTTGGTCTCTTTGATTTTTGTTGTCACTTCGCTGAGTTCTTTGATCCTTGTTGGATATGTGATTAATTGAGTTTCGTTGTCATGTTGCATAGTGACATATCTGGAGTCATATTTGCTTGCCGATTGGTCATTTGTAGGATTTTTAGTCAGGCACATATGATCATGTGTTGATGTTTCCACATTGAACTGTGCACATGAGACACTTACTTCGTGAGACTAATTAGGTACATTGTCCCATATACTGGATTCCATATCCAGGGTAGACATGTGCATAAACATGTTTTCGGATCGGACGTACTGTGATGTCCATCTTGAGCCATATTGATTGGTCGTTCATACGCCATGTGTGATTGGGTATGTCCTACGGTTTGTGACTGGTTGTTTTTTACGCCTGATGGGTATGATCAACAGTCGAGTTTGTTTCTTTGAAATATACTATATGTGATTTGTATAACATCTTGGGAATTTGTTATCATGTACATCTGGCCCTGTTTTTGGGCGAAATACTTGTTGTTTGTATTTTAGTTCGAGGGAAGGTCAAGGCACAGGAAGAGCATTATGATGGCGAAGGGTTTGAAGGATACTAATTTGGGGGGCCCGAGTCTTCTTTTCTCTGGTTATGAGTAAACTGTGTATTTTTATTTCCTCTTGGTAGTATTTCTACTTGTAATTAAATCTTGTGTGTCGTGGTGATTATAGCCGTATAATGTATAACCTCCTCATCGGAGTGAGGGTTAATACTTTTTGGTTTGGTACTACAATTATATTATGGTTGATTTATGTATTTGTATCGCCTGGTGGGTCCAGTGTGAGGTCTACGGCACTGTAATAGCCCCGATTTTTGGGGTGTTACAGAAGATGGCATCAGTGAGATTGTTTCTCCTTATGAGTCATTGTTGATCAAACAAGTATCAAGAAACCTTCGTGTCACGTGTGACCTGTGCAAGTGCCACGCCCTGCAAGCCGAATACGGTATGTGATCTTTGTGCCATGATTTAATTATTGGCAAAATGATTATTTACAGAATTGATCCTTTTGTTGATCTTGAGATTCCGAGTGGTTTGTGGCGGAATTTTATCTTATTGATATTCCAAGGAAGATACAAATTTATTATTTGACTAATCTTGTTTCGACCTTGTGTCGATATGGTATTGTCATAGCATTCGTAGTGCAATTAATTCTCGATGAATTACTTCTGAAAACATAATCTTATTTTTGCTATTAACCTAACGTAATTTTGTGATTGGCCGTAGAGGCGGGTTTGAACTGTGCTTATGATTATTGTTTGATTCTTTCAGTATGGAAATAAACTTGAAAGGTCGTGTTAGAGGTGGTCGGGGCCGCATAAGGGGCTGAATCCCGAGGCCATGAGACAACACGAGTTTGAATGTGGAACAAAGTTCGGTGGGCACTGATTCGCCTACTGAGAACCACTCGCACCACACCGGACAGCACGATGGCGCGCACGACCCTTATGTACTTATGCAGGGCATGATGGCCTAGATGACCCAAATGGGTCGATTTATAGAAACAATGCATACTACTGCTACTATTGGCCAGCATCAAGGACCCCATCCGCCACCCTCTGTGCACGGTGGGATTGTGAGTCGAATTATTAATGACATCTCTTGTTAGCGACCTCCGACATTTGAGGGTTCCTCTGAGCCTGCTAATATTGTTCACTGGATCGAGCAATTTGAGAAGTTGTTCGAGATGGTCAATTGTCCTGAGGAGAATCGAGTTTTTGTGGCGGCTTACTATCTTAGTTAACATGCCCATACATGGTGGCTTTCTTTGAAACCGACTGATGGCTTATGCAACTGGGACAAATTGAAAAATATCATGTTGTATCGTTATTATCGGGCTCCACTCCGTGAGGCTAAACTTTCAGAGTTGCTGAATCCGGACCCATCTGATGATGATGTATTATCGATTGACGAGAATTTTCGAGGGCTTCTCCCATTTGCCTCGTCGATTGTTCGAACATAGGCTGACAAGATCAAATACTTCATGACGAGGTTGATACCTCGGATGAGAATGCAGTTACTTAATCATCACTGCATGACTCTACCGGAATTCATTAAGAAAGCCCTTGAGTATGAACTTAATGCTAAGAGATTTCTAAGAAGCAGCCATCATCTATTAATCAAGATCAAGGAACCAGAACCAAACTGATGGTAATTGGGGGGAACTTCAAGAAACCCCAAACTGGATCAACTTTTTCTAGATGGCTACCCATGGCGCCTAAACCAGCGGGATCATAATCCCGAGCTGCGAGTTCGACCACTGTGTGCTTTAATTGTGGAGAGCAGGGTCCCATCAGCTTCAAATGTCTGAGTCGTGCTGTTTCATGTCTTACCCATGGATTTGCTATACATTGTGTTCGTTTTTGTAGAGGTGGATTAGGACGTACTCCGATAGCCTCATATGCTCCAGTTCAGCCGATAGTTCAGGACCGTGCACTTCCATCCACTTCCCAGCAGACTAGGGGGGAGAATAGAGGAGTAGGCCGTGGAGGTCAAGCTGGTACATCTGGTACGGTGGCTGCAAATCCGAGAATCTATGAGATGAAGAAGGGCGATGATCCCGATGCCAGCATGATTGCAGGTACACTCGAGATCCATTCTCAGCTTGTTTTTACTCTTTTTTCATACTAGTGCTTCACATTCTTTTATATATGCGTCTTGTTTGAGCCGATTGCAATTAGATAATGTTATTGATTGTGAGCCTTATGTGATTGGTCTACTTGATGGTAGAAGAATTGTTGGGAATTGTGAAGTTCAGTACTGTCCAATTTGAATGAACGATCGTGAGTGGTTGTTAGATTTGATTTTGGTTTATATACCTAAAGAGGATGTAATCTTAGATATCGACTGGATAGATCGTCATGATCCCATACTTAGCATACGTAAGCGGATGGTGACCGCCACTACTGATGATGGTTTCAAATATGTTTTTCCGGTTGATAATCCAAACTGTTCCCAGAGAATCATTAGTGCAATTAAAGCAGTGAAACTGCTTAGTCAGGGATGTGTTGGTTTTTGGTGCCACATCACCAAAACAGAGGATTGACCACTTGAATTGACTGATATTCAGGTGGGTCGAGACTACCTAGATGTTTTCCAGATGAATTGACAGGTTTACCTCTACAGCGAGATATAGAGTTTACCATTGAGTTAGAAGCAGGTACGTCCCCACTTTCTAAAGCACTATATCGTATGGCTCCGACTGAGATGGAGGAGTTGAAGAACCAGATGGAGGAGTTGATCGACAAGGGCTATATTCGACCTAGTACGTCCCCTTGGAGGGCACCAGTATTAATTGTATGGAAAAAGGATGGATCTTTGCGTCTATGTATTGATTACCGTGAGCTGAACATGGTAATAATCAAGAACAGTATCCTTTGCCCCGCATCGATGATTTATTGGATCAACTTCAGGGTGCAACTATGTTCTCCAAGATCGACTTGAGATCCAGTTATCATTAGTTGAGGATCCGAGAGTCCAATATTTCTAAGAGACGACTTCTCGTACTCGCTATGGGCATTACGAGATCGTGGTGATGCTATTTGGACTGACCAACGCACCGGCAGTATTCATGGAATTAATGAACCGAGTGTTTATTGATTATTTGGATCGTTTTTTGGTCATCTTCATTGACGACATTTTGATTTATTCCCATGACCATGACGAGCATGAATGTCATTTTCGTCAGGTCCTTGATATGCCGAGACGACAACAACTTTATGGAAAATTTTCCAAATGTGAATTCTGGATGTCTGAGGTTACTTTTCTCGGGCATGTGATAACATCTGATGAAGTAGTGTGGACCCACAAAATATGGAGTCTATCCGATATTGGCTACCTCCGAAGGAACGTGAAGGAAATCCATAGTTTCCTTGTACTAGCAGGTTATTACAGACAATTTGTAGAAGGATTCTTCAATATCGCTGAGCCGCTGACTTACCTTGTTGGGAAAAATCCTCCTGATGTTTTCATAAATGCCTCATACAACCAAGAATCACCAAGTCAGAATATCAGCTATGTAAATGGACTATTAGGAAAAATGATAAATGCTACATACATCCTGTCCATACAGCGAGCCAAGAGTAAAATCCTACAACTTAGCCTTCAAGATACAGCAAGACGAGAACAAACAATGTTGTAGGTGTTTTACTTAGGAAAAGTAAAATACAAAACCAACAGGACTGAAGAAACTTTAAACCGTTGTGAAACAAACATTCTTTATTCATAAAGTACTCACGGTTAAAGTTATATTTAATGGTGATAGGACAACCTTTAATACAGCCGAAGAGACTACAGATAGAAGAGCATTTAATGCGAGTTAAAGAGAATGTCTGTAGCATTAAATGCGAGTCGCCTTTAATTAAAAACATTCTGAAGACGCCAATCAAAGTTGTCTCAATCTCACCAATCGGCCAACGACTACATTTATACGGATCTATTTCCAAGGTTATAAATAGTCTCAATCAAGAGGACATTGCTCACTTGAATACTTGAGAATACAACGAACACGCGAAAATACTGAAAGCTTATAAGAGCATGATATTTCTTCAAGCATACAGCGACATCTGAAGTGAAGAAATGTACAAGTCCTCAACACGAAACGCACATCTACAGCAAAAGCTCATAAAGCCTACAACTTATGTTCAAACTCGTGATAACACATTCCTACTGTTGAGTTACTTAGGCCTATGTGGATTAAGCAAAGCTATTTCTGACCTGTGTGGGACGAATAGTGTTAAGGACGAAGCTTTAATCTGGGAGAAGAAGCAAGTAGAAGAAGCCTAAGCCAATCAGTGTGAATGGCCAAAGTAATGTCGGTTGTATCAATTTGTGTGAACGATACAGCAACAAGTTTAGTTAAGATCATACAGTTGTGTACGCCATGATTTTAATAAACTATTTACTCCTGCGTGGAGTACAAGTAGACGTAGAGGGGCTTACCTCGAACTACTTTAAACAATGTGTCTTTACTTAATGTCTTTACTATTTTCTTACTGCCTGTGTGATTTTAGTATACTTATCCTAAAATCCCTGTAAGCACCAAGCTAACAGGAGACCATTCAGTTGTTGTATTTACAGCATCATAATCTTAGAATTCCGCTACGCAAACAAACTTTGAAAAAGAATACAGCTTATTCAACCCCATTTCTAAGTTGTTTATACTGTATACTATGGCCAGCAAGTGGTATTAGAGGGGTGGATTCTACAAAGAATCATTCGATTTTAACCTGAATTAGATCCACAAGATCACTAGCTTTTGAAAACTTTATTTATGTATCTTTATCATTCATTCTACTTCTGCCATGGATACATCTTTGATCAACAAAGTTCCCATGTTTTCCATTAACGAGTTCGATAACTGGAGAATCAGGATGTAATACCCGGATATTTGTTATGTATTTCCATCTGTATTTGAACCTTATGGCATTTAATCGCGTCGTATAAATCGATGTATGATTTTTTGTATCCGTTAACAAGTACTCATGATTATATAATTATATGTTGTTAAGGACATTAATGCAGGCAAGTGGCGGCAGGCAGATAACGTACGCTAACATATAAGCGTAGCGTACGCTAAATATGCTGGCTAACGTATGTTACGCATCGCACATAGCGTGCGCTATGTGCAGTCAACCAGATTAATACGTGGGGAGTAGGTGGGAACCGGATCACGAACTTTAAGGGTTGCTTTGCACGAGACCTGGACGACTTTCAGAAAGTTGAGTCAATAGGTGATTAGCGTGTGCTACCTGATAGAAGTAACGTATGGTAAAGTGGATACAGAGAGGCAGTAAGCTTCGTGGGATCAATAGCGTACGCAATGTTTCGTGCTAGCGTGCGCTAAAGACAACCTCTAACGTACGTAATGACTCTGTAGTGTACATAATGCTGAAGTCAGAACAAGGTAGTAGGCTGGAGAGCCATTAGCGTACGCTAACAAGACAGGATAGCATACGTTAACTCATATTTAGTATAATAGGACATCACCCCTCATGTCATTTCACACTCATTTTCTTCCATTCCTTGTCCGATTTCTGCAAACTTAGAGAGCCCTCTCGTGACATAAACCTTGATTTAACATCTCTACTTGCCCGACGAAGTTGGGAAGCATCTTGGATTAGTGCTCAAGCTTCCGGTGTTGAATTAGCTCAAGTGTTTCGTCGATATCGTCCGTAGTAAGGTATGTTGAGACTATACCAACCTTGAATTCATGTTCTTAGTAATTTTACGAACATGCCACTGAGATCATTGAGTTCGTTATTATAGTAATAAATCGAACACCATGTTTTGCAGGATTTAAATGGATGAAATTAGGTTTCCCATTGAGATAAGTTGAGTCCTGATTATGCCAAACATCGGGATGGAGTTTTCTAGAATTGTAACACGCCTTTAATGATGATTTTGAAACACTCTCATGATGAATGATTTGTTAAGGTTATCACATATGTCAGATGAATTCAAGAAGATGAATGTAGATGGTGTTCTTCAAGTATAGTTCATGCCTTTTAGAGGTTTCTTTGATGTGATAATCTTCATATTGATGATTAGAACGTAATAGGTTGGTGACAATTGTTTTGAATGTAGAAATTTGACAAAAAGAATTACTTGTGGAAGAATGAGAATCGTAGAGATGAATTGACCTAGAACTCGGTTGGAATGTGTTTACCTTGCTAGGTATCGTTAAAATAACCGAACCAAGCTTTAGAGTTGATAATCAGAATTGGGAGTGTGGATTTGTGATGATGTGAATATCCTTGAATTCATAGAACGTCGGCATTTTTAGCCCATGATGATCATTCATTTTACATATAGTATGGTATTAGTTCTGTAACACCCCCAAACCACTCGGGAATATTACAGCACCGCAGACCCTCTCTGTGAGGATCTACCAGGCTAAATACAAAAACAATACATCACATTACATGCCGACATGGCTAAATAATGGACCGTTGGACAGATTTGGTCTTTTACCACAGCATACACATCAACATACATAGCTCTTTCTCACGACTCGTACCCACGCAGGGTTTAGAATACATCATTATTTCCAGAAAATGGAAGATACCACAACAGAAAGACAAAACGACAAGACTTCACCAAATGCTTAACACAGGTCTTCATATGATTAGTATCGTCGTCTTCCATCATCCTTCGTACCGATTCTATGATTCGCTCCCCAGCAACCTGCAAGTACCTGGACGCAATACAGACATCCAACCCCCGAATACTCGGGGGTTAGCACAACTCCACTTGTTTGATAGTACAAGTATAAAGTACAAATACGAGCTATACACAACATACTCGAATAATATAATAACTTGATTAATTCCACAATTAAACCCAACGAAGTCTTCTCGAGATATTAAATTGGATAAAATAGTTCAAACCGTAAAAAGTTGGAATGAGATATGTTGACTCTTTGAAAAGCATTTAAAAATTCTCAGAAGTTTTTAGAAAAACATTGCTGGGCTAATGAATCCTCAACTTGACAAACCACATAGGGACACGGGCCAAAGAATTGTTTTTGATCAAAAATACCAATCCAGTCACAAAACACAGGATCCACGACCCAATCATCCACATCACATACTCGAGTAAATAACCCAATGGTCCCCCTCGATACACAACCAAACCACAATGCATGGAAACAATCGCATGGCCTGCATCCTTATGCCAAAAATCATAACCAAGAAACGAATCATATACAACACTTATACGGGTGCCATTCTAGCTAAGTACCAAGACCCTACATATGACGTATCTCACATCGGGAATTTTAGCGTTGTGATACTCCGGACATAGCACAATAATCGAAAACAATATCATCACAAAACAACAACGGGGGCTGTACAGGTACTGCACCTCACGCGAGATACATACCTCTCCCGAGAAAGTCCTCTTCAGGCCTCCCTGGTTGTACAAACCCAGCCAAGTGAACCGCAGAGGCCTCAGTCTACGGAACCCAGGGGACCCACACTGGTTTTTACTTGGCACACGACCACACGTCGCACTTTCAGAAATCATCATTTTCCACAACATATCTCACGAAGTCATTCCCCCGAAGTACGTCATTTGTAAACCAAGATACTTGTTAGAAATGGCCACTATATCTGACACGTATTCACATCACACAACCTCACGTACTCAACAATAACACGCATAACCACACACATACACACACACATACTTCTAGCTTAAAAAGACATACTGTAAGTCCACTATCGACATAATCGCACACAACGGTACCATACGCAACCAAGACAACCCAATGCACAACCCTTTACACATTCTCAGGACCACACATTCGTTCACAAACACAAGTAGATTATTAAAGAGAGCCTTTATCGAGAATATACCGATTCTTTTAAAAGTTCATTAAAACATTCCAATCGCTTGCATATTGATTATCAACTATTATGGTTATGGACATGAAGTGTATAAGCAGATACTTGCCTCAATAATCGATACCGAAACCTCCGACGAACACGGCTCAACTGAGAAACCTCGAACACCTAAAATCCTCCGGCGAAAACAACGAAACATGTTCACTACAAGTATAACGGTTAACAACGATGAGAAATGCACCCAAGAACCAAGGGAAAACCCTTAGAGGCATTTAATCGGACATTAAATGCTCAAGGCTCCCTACGAATATAAAAATCAAGGTTGGACTCAAAAGAATTCAAGATACGGGTATACAATCCGTAAATCGTGATCCACGATGCCCAACAACATCATCTTTTCCATCAAAATTGGATGAAACAACAAAATCAAGAAAGAATTACCGAAAGATCACTTCTAGGAATTTTCAAGGGATTACCTTTGATCCGAACGACAAGAAGTTGGAAGATGATGATAATAGACACCAATCAAGCTTCCCAAGTGATCCTCAAAGATGTGCGAGTCAAAACCCTGGAATTTTGTAGAAGGATCGCAAAAGAAACGAAGAGAGGAGGAAAAATGTCGAACACAACCCGTGCCCAGGCCTTATATACTCAGTCTGCCGGGACATTATGGCCGTAACCTACAGTGTATTACGGCCGTAATCTGCCTTCCCGAGCCTTTTGCCCAAATCGTGCAGCATCCTTATAGCCGTAACCGGCCAATCCATTGCGACCGTAACCAACCACCTCATTGCGGCCTTAACCGAGCATCCATTGCGGCCGTAACCGACAGGCACCTTACGGCCGTAACCGAGCACCCATTGCGGCCGTAACCGACAGGCATCTTACGGCCATAACCGGCAGGTCCCTTATGGCCGTAACTTGGCCAGGCGAGTTTTGCCCCAAAAGGTGCGGTCGTGACTCGGTCGTGGCTAACTGCGACAGCCCGATTCAGACGTTCGACGTCTCGGTTCCACCAATGCACTAGCTATGATTCAAAATAATAACGAGCAGGCTACGAAACCCAGCGTACCACAGTACAAACATACTATTACAAAGACGTGGTCAACAACAAACCGCTCGACCGAAGAAAAGTTCAACGAAACCAGGATGAAGATCTCGTGTATTACAAGTTCGGCTTAGTGTTCTTTAAGTAGTGAACCGTACACCGGCCATGCGTGTAATGATTAACTCAGACATAGATTGGAAATGTTTATAATGTTCGTGTGTTAGCCTTGTTGCGTAGGTTGAACCCTTTGTTATTCTCCCTTTTGTTTAATGTGTGAGCCTTCCAAAGTGATTGATCGAATGGGCGACCTTCGGGCGTATTGACATTCATTGAAGTATTTTAATCCTTATCATCTTTCAAAGGTAAGTACTTTAATTATGTTTTGTGTATTGATGTTATACATGTTGTCGTGCATATGTGTCGTTGTTGTATGTCCACCTCGTGGTGGTCCGATGGGATCATCTTAGGATCTATGCTAGCATGCGCCAGATCATTGGATAGGTTTTTACACCTCGAGTTGGTCCGACGGGATCATCTTGGGATCTATGCAGTGAATGCTGGATCATCGGAATTACCATGTGTATGTTATGATTTCATGTTGTGGTTATCATGTTGTGTACAGTATGTGGGTCTTCTCGTAGTAGATACTCGTTGATATGGTTGTCGTTGATGATGTTGTCTTCATTCTTCATGAGATGTTGAATAATCTGTTGTTGTATATTTTTATTGTACTTGTACTAGCATCGTTGTGCTAACCCCTTCGGGGGTGGACATTGTTAGATGTATTTTTGTGCACTTAATTATCATTATTTTATCACCATATTGTGTTTAAATCTGCATAAATGAGCTTTTAATGCTTTATGTTTATATGTTTTGTACGAAATTAGAGTCCTGGAGCTTAAACAAAGAAAAACGGGCCAAAACAACATTTTTTTGTCAAGGGCCGCGTCGCAACGAGCCAGATCCGCGGCACAGACTCATCCAGAAGCACACTGGTACAAACTATACCAGGGACCTCGGCACGCTCATCCTGAGCCGCGGCCCGTAAAGAAAAATGGTGCCCAGGCCTGGCAGCACAAGGGCAGGGGCCGCGGCACACTAAAGCCGGGTCGCGGCCCCACGGCGCGGGATTTATGACTGCAGCCCACGATTTTGGCCGTTCTGAAGGCCGTTTTCGACCTAATTATCGGACGCGTTTGGAGGTGGAAGATAGGTTATAAAAAGGCATTGAAGGTCAGAAAATAGATCATCGAAGAGGAGGAGAAAATACCTAGCAGCAGGAAGCAAATCCAGAGAACGGAAGAATCCAGTCTTCAATTGTGTTTGATTTTTCTTCCTTATGTTGAACTTGAATCTTTATATACTGTTTTCTAGCATGTCGGGCTAGATCCTTTTTTCTAGGATTTTGATGAAACCGAGATTTTGACGGATTAACTCTTGATTTTGCATTATTTATATATATTTCCCTTTCTATTGAGGTTTCCCAATTGTTCTTAATGCGTTTAATTATGTGGCCTATGATTGAATTGTTTTAATTACGCAACTCAAATCGGGAGAGAAGAGTTAGTAGGAAAAATTGGTGAGAACCTTTTTGTTTTGTGGGATAGGAATATACTCACAAGGATTACGTAGCTCGTTTGAAGATTTTAGACTTTTTGGCTATTTTGTAATAACTCACCTAGGAATAGAGTGATTTATTCATCTTAGAAAATTCTATTGTCCTCTGGAGAGGCATTAGATTATCTTAGAAATCTTCGCTGTCAATAAATTGGGAAACTACATAAATTATATTAATCAAGATTAATTCGGATTAATCGAGGCGGATTCTCTTATTTGATCATCTTTTCTCGGACTGTTGACTTTATCAGTTGTTTTTAGGTTATCACATTATTTAGCTTTTAATAATTCTTCCACCACCACCAAATTCGATCGTTCAAATAAAACTAAAATACAAATAAATTGGTAATTAGTACGTCAGTCCTCGAGGGAACGATATCTTTCTCATCACTTTATTACTTGCTTGCGACAACGTGCACTTGCGTTCATTAAATTACGTAACAAGTTTTTGGCGCCGTTGCCGGGGACTTATTGTTTTTACTAATATCAATTTCAGTATTTTTAGTCTTAATTTGAACATTATTTTATTTTTGTGTAAATTTGTTTTTATTTGTTTTCCTTTCAGGAGTTTCGTCTAGTGCATGAGAAATTTTGGTGACGAAGGTCTACTTTCTTTGGATACCGAACTCCAGCACACCTTGCGAAAAACAGGAAGGAAAAGCGTGAGTTGTCAACTACGATTACCATGGCCGACAACACCGGAAACCAAGGGATCGACATTCCCATTCAGCAAGCTCAACCGGCATTGGCACTCCGTGATTATGCACTGCCACAAATCAACGCAAATTTTTCGGGGATTCGGCGTCCAACCATCCAAGCAATCAATTTCGAGATTAAGCCAGCTATAATCCAAATGGTACAAGCAAGTCAATTTTGCGGACTAGCGAATGACGACCCTAATGATCACATTGCATCCTTTCTCGATATATGTGATACATTCAAGAATAATGGAGTTTCTGATGATGTCATTCGTCTACGGCTTTTTCCATTTTCTTTGAGAGATAAAGCCAAGTTTTTGTTGAATTCACTTCTGCCGGGCTCTATCACGACTTGGGCAGAGTTAGCACAAGCCCTTTTGGCTAAGTTCTTTCCACCGGCAAAGACAGCGAGACCTCGAAATGAAATAACGACCTTCGGGCAATTTGAGATGGAATCGCTTCATGAAGCTTGGGAGCGATACAAGGATTTTCTAAGGAGATGCGCACACCATGGTCTACCGGATTGACTACAAATTCAGACATTCTATAACGGACTGAGTGCTTCTACACGCACTCTTGTTGATGCAGCCGCTGGAGGAGCTTTAATGGGCAACACGATGGCTGAAGCTCATTCTCTATTGGAAGCGATGGCTGAAAGTGCTTATCAGTGGCCCTCTGAACGGGTGAACCCAAAGCGAGTTATGGGAATTTCCGAAATCGATCCAATCTCTACACTATTAGCCCAAGTTGCAGCGCTAACTCAACAATTGCAAGCTTTTTCACATACCCCTTCTACCAACACCATGGAAACATGTAATTGGTGCAACGGGTCTCATCCTAGTGCTGAATGCCAAGTCGGAAATCCTTTCGAGCAATCTCAGATGGAACAAGCTCAGTTTTTGGGGAACGAAAATCACCAGAACAATCCATATTCTAACACTTACAACCAAGGGTGGCGAAATCATCCCAATCTTTCGTGGAGGAACGGGAAAGCTTTAAGTAAACCTCAGCAAGCTCAATTCACTCAGCCCCCAAAGCAGCCCCCTCAACCACCGAAAGTCTCTTTGGAAGATGCTCTTGCTCAAATGGCGGCTAACACGAGCCAATTCATGACTCGCACGGAAACTACTCTACAGAATCATTCTGCCTCTATTCGCAATTTGGAAGTCCAAATAGGTCAGATAGCAAATTTGTTAACAGCCCGCCCTCAGGGAACCTCGCGAAGTACAACTGAGACGAACCCTAGAGAGAGTATTAATGCCATTGGCTTGAGAAGTAGGAGAGAAGTGTGTGAGCAACCCGGAAAAAACAAAGTGAGAGGTGAAGATGAGGAGAAGAAAAATTCAGCATTAGGAGAATCTCAAATTTCTAAAAACTTGAAATTGTTTCTAGACAATCCGATAGCCTATGTGCCACCCATCCCGTTTCCACAGCGGTTGCAAAAGCAAAAGTTAGACAAGCAATTCTCCAAGTTTGTTGACGTCTTCAAGAAATTACATATCAATATCCCATTTGCCGATGCTTTGGAACAAATGCCGAGCTATGTGAAGTTTATGAAGGAGATATTATCTAAAAAAAGGAAGCTCAAAGAATATGAAACGGTTGCACTGACTGAAGAGTGCAGCGCTATCTTGTCTTTTGAAGTAAACAGGAAGCTTCACTATACCGTTCACTATAGGAAACTTGTCTTTTGATCGAGCATTATGTGATCTCGGCGCCAGTATAAATATTATGCCTCTTTCTGTATCCAAGAAACTAGGAATTGGGGAGGCCAAGCCTACTACGGTCTCTCTGCAACTAGCCGATAGATCCATCAAATATCTGAGAGGGCTAATAGAAGCTGTCCTGGTCAGGGTGGATAAATTAATTTTCCCCACTGATTTTATTGTGCTTGATATGGAAGAGGATCATGAAATTCCGATTATTTTGGGTAGACCATTTTTAGCCACTGGTAGAACTCTTATTGATGTTCAGGAGGGTGAATTGATGCTTCGGGTTCAAGATGAGCAAGTCACATTCAAAGTGTTTCGATCTCTCCCGTGTCCAAGCAATGTCGAGAAGGGTTCTCAAATTGAAAGCTTAGATATGTTTGTGAAAGGCACACACCGGGAAGGTCGTCAGTCGAAATGTTCAGAATCTGTTGTAGTTGCTCCAACATCTGAGAAAAATGTAGAACGAGTCGCATATATTAGGCATTTGGACATGTCATCTTCATCAGCCGTTCACTTGTAACACCCCAAACTAGGCGGATATTACAGTGCCGTGAATCCCCGACTGGGACCCACCAGGCGAATGAAAATGATGAATTAAATAATATAATTGTAGTACCGAACCACATTATATTACCAAATACTCCGATGAGGAGTTTAAGTATAACACACCAGGACAATACCGAATACTAGTATATTTTATATGAAGATAAAATATACGACACTGAATGAAACGGAGTATCCAAATGAAAGTCTGCAGCGGAAAATAAAGGACAATAATATGAATAACTGAAAGATCGGGGCCCCCTACTAGTATCACTGGGACTCCTCGACGTCAGCATGTTCTCCCCGTGCGTTTGCCTTGCCAAGACCTGAAAAAAATCCCCAAACGGGGTCAGTTACAAATAACAACAATCCTCAAGGGTTGAAAATACACAATCATGATTATATCTGAAGTTATGAAATATCCTGTCGAAACATACGCAATCAAACATGCTATATGAATCAACTAACATTACGGCTCAAAGGGTGGTGCCACACTACGCCCGGGATGGAAATGTGTCCGTGCACAAGCCACCAACGAGTATCGATCGAATACACGTGTGGTCTTGTACCTAATCAGTCTCACGAGGCATATGACTCGTGTGCACAGTCCAATGTGAGGCCAACAACCAACACACGACTTAAACGTGCCCGACATGAAAATCCAACACATACCAACAAGCACGCCAGTATGACCCGGAATGCCACGATATAACTAAAGTGACATCGGAAATGAAAAATGACTCACCGAAATGGAATGATAGTGAAGTAAATAACAGCTCAATGAAATGATTGGAACCGCTGCCTTACATCAAGTGATTAATTGACAATAACAAGTTTGATACGGTTAATACAATGATGAATGAGTTATGATTATGAATGAACAACAACAAAAGGGATGAATATCCTTTTAACCGAGTAAGCATTAACTTACACAACACCGGTGACAATTATCCTTCCACGAACAGCGTCCTAATTGAGATATCGGTCGCTCGAACAACCTTGAATAATACAATTACTAACAATCCGTTCAATATACGAATCAAACACGAATATAACGAACTCAAAACGTCGATACGACTAAACCAAGTCCATTGAGGCATTAAATCAAACACGTTGCGGCCAAACTCCGATCGTTTACAATCAAACCTCAATATACTAATATCAAATCCCCCAAGAAGTGTTTCAAACCAACAAACATCTTCCAAATGATCAATAATCCAAAATGAATATCCGGAAACGTGATTATAACGACAATTAATCGAAAACCCCCAATTTCAACTCGATATTCAAAGTGTTCTTGAATAATCCCTCAATAATCCAATGAATCCTTATATAAACTCATAATCATATACATATCTCTTCATATAACATGATTATAACGTCCAAAACATCATATCTCAACATAGAATCGAAATCCAAGGTGTTGAAGAAATTACCTCTTGAAGATCCAATCACTTCGATCCAAAGAACACGAGTTTAATCGAGTATCCAAGATTCCCAAATGATTGAAGATGATTAAAAACCACACTCAAGTGATAATTGATGAAGAAATCTCTCCCTTAAGACCCTCTCTCGTGTATGAAGGTGAAAGAATGAAGAAATGAGCTGAAATGCTAAAAAAAACGAAATTATAGGGGTTTGCTGGTCTGTCGGACACGGCCCGTGCCGATCGGCACGGCTGCGGCGCGCAACTGGCCGGCAGGGACTCGACCGTGTCCGCTTGACACGGTCGCGGCACTTCGGCATTGACTCGACCGTGTCCTGGAACACGGTCGGGCGTCTGGGCAGTCGGCTCTGGCTTATCCGGAAGAGTTCGACTCGGCCATGCCAGACGACACGGTCGAGTCCTGTGGCAGAGACTTCGGCATTTCCGGACGAGTACAGCACGGCCGTGTCGGACGACAGGGCCGAGTTCGGTCGGCAGTGATCGGCCAATAACTGAAAAATGAGCGGGTGAGCTAAAACGACCATAACTCTCTCGTCCGGACTCCGATTGACTCATCGTTTGAACCATTGGAAGTCTAACTCGATGCTCTATAATATTGCAAAGACTCAGAATTTTTGGAGTTACCAAAAATTAATGGTGATCTAACAAAGTCGAACTCATATGCGGAAAGTTGAAACAATGGGCAATAACGATACACAACTCGAAGTTTTTCCGAAAGGTGAACACGGGTGAATGAACATGATTGATGAATGATTATAAATGAGTGAAAATCCACTGAGTGACAATCACCGAATGAAATTACTGAATGATAATGACTGAATTACAACCGGGTATTACATACACCCCCCCTTAAAAGAGTTTCGTCCCCGAAACTAAGGGTCAAACAACTCGGGATAACTCTCCCGCATACTATCCTCGGTTTCCCAAGTAGCCTCTTCGACTCCGTGTCTAGACCACTGAATCTTGACCAAAGGAATCGACTTATTTCTCAACTGTTTGATTCGCCGCTCTAAGACTCGTATAGGACGCTCCTCATACGAATGATCATCCGCGATCTTGATTTCGTCGAACTGAAGTATGTGACTCGGGTCGGCAACATACTTCCGCAACTGAGAGACGTGAAACACATTATGAATTCGGCTCAATGCCGGAGGTAAAGCCAATCGATAAGCTAACTCGCCTACTTGATCCAAAATTTCAAACGGTCCAATGAATCTCGGACTCAACTTCCCCCATTTTCCGAAACGGAAAATACCTCGACTCGGGGATACCTTGACCAAAATGTGGTCACCTACCTCGAACTCTAATGGTCGACGACGGTTATCTGCATATGATTTCTGTCGACTCTGAGCGGTCAACAAACGACTCCTGATCAAAGCCACCTTCTCACGGGCGGCTATAAGCATATCGGGCTCGGTGCCAATTGATTCTGATAGGTCGTCCCAACACAATGGGGATCGACAACGACGACCATACAAGGCCTCGTAAGGTGCCATCTTAATCGAAGCATGCCAACTATTATTATACGTGAATTCGATCAATGGTAGTTGGGCTTCCCAATCGTCTTTCCAATCGAGGACACATGCCCTCAACATGTCCTCTAATGTCTGAATAGTTCTCTCTGATTGTCCGTCGGACTGAGGATGAAAGGCAGTACTGAGATTAAGCTGAGTTCCCATAGCACGATGAACTGATTTCCAAAAATGTGGCACAAACCGTCCGTCACGATCGGAAACGATACTTTTAGGAGTACCGTGCTGTCTCACTATCTCTTTGATGAATAACTGGGCAAGTCTCTCGGGACCCCAAGTATCCTTAATCTCAAGAAAATGAGCTGATTTAGTTAAGCGGTCCATAATCACCCAGATCGTATTCATGCCACGACGACTCGTCGGCAAACTCGTGATGAAATCCATAGAAATATCTTCCCACTTCCATTCGGGAATAGGAAGAGGTTTCAGCATACCTGCCGGTCGCTGATGTTCAATCTTGACTTGTTGACAGGTTAAGCATCTCGAAACAAATTCTGCGACTTCTCGCTTCATATTACTGCACCAGTAATTTTGTTTCAAGTCCTTGTACATCTTGCTGGACCCCGGATGAACAGAATAAGGGGTAGCATGAGCTTCTCTCAAAATAGAGTTTTTCAACTCATCATTCGCCGGTACGCACAACCGGTTCTTAAATCTCAAAAGTCCATCCTCGTGGATCATGAATCCAGGGGCTTTCCCCTGAGCCACATCCTCACGAATGCGTAACAATGCTGGGTCTGAACCCTGATTCTCCCTGATTGCATCCTCAAGAGATGATGAAATCTCTAACATACAAAGCTGTCCCTGAACTCGCTGAAGCCAGACCTCGATCTTGGGTCTAAGGAATTCCTGCTGAAGCTCCTTCTGAACTGTTAAACGAGCAAGCATCTGCTCTTGAACGGACTTACGACTCAAGGCGTCGGCGACAACGTTCACCTTGCCCGGGTGGTAAAGGATCTCGATATCATAATCTTTGATTAGTTCTAACCACCGCCTCTGTCGCCTATTTAACTCCTTCTGAGTAAATATATACTTTAAACTCTTATGATCGGTGAATATCTGATAGGTAACGCCATAAAGATAATGACGCCAAATTTTCAAAGCGAACACCACGGCTGCTAGCTCCAGATCGTGAGTTGGATAATTAACCAGTTAATCCGAGGAAACATCGGATTTACTTAATATCTTTCAGAGGTTGCCAATCTCGGATAGTCTCCGTCTTCTGAGGGTCGACACGAACTCTGTCAGATGAAATTACATGCCCGAAAGTCACTGGACATCCGTAACTCACATTTGGAAAACTTTCCATAAAGTTGCTCTCGTCTCAACACGTCGAGAACCTGATGAAGATGAACCTCGTGTTCCTCTCGGCTACGAGAATAAATCAAAATGTCGTCGATGAAGACAACAACAAACTGATCCAAAAAGTCGATGAAAACCCGATTCATTAACTCCATAAATACCGCAGGTGCAATAGTTAGCCCGAACGGCATAACTACGAACTCATAATGACCATAGCGTGTACGAAACGCTGTCCTCGCGATATCCGACTCTCGAATCCGCAACTGGTGATATCCGGATAGTAAGTCGATCCTGGAAAATACTGAGGCCCCCTGAAGTTGATCTAAAAGATCATCAATACGGGGTAAGGGATACTACTCTTGATCATCACCCTGTTCAACTCCTGGTAATTAATACACATACGAGACGAGCCATCCTTCTCCTTGACATATCACACTGGTGCTCCTCACGGGGACGCAATCGGTCGGAGATAACCTTTCTCGAACTACTCCTCAAGTTGAATCTTCAACTCCTGCATTCTGGTCGGGGCCATTCGATACGGTGCCTTCGATAAAGGGGACGACTCACTCCAACTCACTCCCGAATTCCCTACTCTATGTGAAGGCAACCAGATAACTCGCTGAAATACATCGTCAATCGATGACAATGATACCACGAATGATTGAACATTTCGATTGCCCTAGAATGGTCAATCGATAAAAAGAGATACCAATAATGATTGAACAACTCGATTGCCTTAGAAAGGCCAATCGATGAAAATGATACAATGAATGTTTGAATAACTCGATTGCCTTTGAAAGGCCAATCGATGAAAATGATACAATGAATGATTGAATGACTCGATTGTCTTAGAAAGGCCAATCGATGGAAATGATGCAATGAATGATTGAATAACTCGATTGCCCTAGAAAGGCCAATCGATGAAAATGATACAATGAATGATTGAATAACTCGATTGCCTTAGAAAGGCCAATCGATGAAAATGATACAATGAATGATTGAATGACTCGATTGTCTTAGAAAAGCCAATCGATGGAAATGATGCAATGAATGATTGAATAACTCGATTGCCTTAGAAAGGCCAATCAATGAAAATGATACAATGAATGATTGAATAGCTCGATTGCGGAATTTCTCTGCTTTCGTCATAATAATACTTCTTCTGGAACAACGGGGATTACTTCCCTGAAGCACACATTCGAAAACCAACGACGGAAAGATAGCGACCAAACGCTAACAAACACTGAGGATAGTATCAAGACGATCAAACCAACTAATACCGAAAATTACATCGTCCTAAGATAAATTCACCACGATTAGATCCATCAACCAATCGCGGTCATTAAGCTTAATTCGGTAAGATTTCCGAAAAAAATCTTCCATCGTCAGGTAGACTGATGGTATTAGGTCCACAAGCAATAGGACTATCCCAAAATAAGTCTATTCAAACATGATTCGAAAATGAATGAATGCGGTGCACCAGTATCCAAAAAGGTACACACAGGTTGAAATAAAATTACGAGTTTACCTGAGGTCATTCGGGCCACCGGATCGTCGATCCTCCTCATCACATGAATCTGGGACTTGCCGGCCCCCGAACCGGACGCTCCCGTCTGATAAATATGAGCCCCAAGTCTATTTGCTTCCATTGTCTTAAACGACGTTGACAAAGCAGTCTGATTCTGAAACGCTGATTGCTTCGGGGCCTGAGATGCCGCCGGAGCCGACTTGGAGTCCTTTCGGCAAAAACGGGCCTTATGCCCAAAATTCCCACAATTATAGCACGTGATAGATGGTTTCAGACACTCAGTGCTGAAATGACCCGGCGTTCCACAATTGAAATAGGTGATGGCCGAATCGCCGCCGGATCCGAGATCCCGCACGATTATGCGCCGTAGGAGGTCGCTCAGAAACGATAGGACTCACACGAGGCTTCTTGAAGGTTGACTGACCGCCTTCGGGTTGATTACGCTTCGTTGATTTCTTGCTGACAGATGAAGGTTGTCGTTCAGCACTTTCCTTAGCAGCCGACTCATACGGGAGAGTTCTCTCGATTAATCCGGCCAGAGTGGCGCAATGATGATTGAGCAACTGCACATGGGTCATCATGGCCTTCATAAAAGTGAGTGGATCAACCCGAACATCTTCTGATCGAGCCGAGTCCTGGGCACGATTTCCCGACAGCGAGTGATTATTTCCCGGGTTTCGGCCCGCACCGCGGCCTCTCCCCGTGCATCCCCTGACAGCTCTCCCCATACTGAAGTAGGAAGGTCGCATAATGATTATATTTCCCGCATGATTATCACGTTATGATTATATTATGAGATGATGAAAATGGGTATACATGCTCTACTTAGTGATTATATGAATGATTTACTGGAGTGACATGATTATTTGATGAAATTCTTGAAATGATTATCTTGAATAACTTAACAAGATTAATAATATGATCATCCAGATCGACAACTGAGTAATGAAATGAATTGAGTAATTAATGAATTAACATAATCGTCCTGATCATTAACTGAGTAATGAAATGAATTAAGTGATTAATGAGTTAACATGATCGTCCTAATCACAATAAATGATGATGTTTGAGGATTGCTAATTGATGAATGATGAATGAATGACTATTGCCAGAAATTATACCATGGCGTTAGAAATCTTACAGTTCTTTCGGTCTGATTGGCTCGGCATTTGCACAGGTCACACGTGACGCGAAAGTCCAATGATACTAGTCCGATGACGATGATTTCAAATGAGACATGACTTGGAGGGTAGTATTCAAAACCACTCTCCGATACCAACTCTGTAACACCCCAAACTAGGCGGATATTACAGTGCCGTGAATCCCCGACTGGGACCCACCAGGCGAATGAAAATGATGAATTAAATAATATAATTGTAGTACCGAACCACATTATATTACCAAATACTCCGATGAGGAGTTTAAGTATAACACACCAGGACAATACCGAATACTAGTATATTTTATATGAAGATAAAATATACGACACTGAATGAAACGGAGTATCCAAATGAAAGTATGCAGCGGAAAATAAAGGACAATAATATGAATAACTGAAAGATCGGGGCCCCCTACTAGTATCACTGGGAGTCCTCGACGTCAGCGTGTTCTCCCCGTGCTTTTGCCTTGCCAAGACCTGAAAAACAAAATCCCCAAACGGGTCGCCATAAAGAACAACAATCCTCAAGGGTTGAAAATACACAATCATGATTATATCTGAAGTTATGAAATATCCTGTCGAAACATACACAATCAAACATGCTATATGAATCAACTAACATTACGGCTCAAAGGGTGGTGCCACACTACGCCCGGGATGGAAATGTGTCCGTGCACAAGCCACCAACGAGTATCGATCGAATACACGTGTGGTCTTGTACCTAATCAGTCTCACGAGGCGTATGACTCGTGTGCACAGTCCAATGTGAGGCCAACAACCAACACATGACTTAAACGTGCCCGACATGAAAATCCAACACATACCAACCGGCACGCCAGTATGACCCGGAATGCCACGATATAACAAAAGTGACATCGGAAATGAATAATGACTCACCGAGATGGAATGATAGTGAAGTAAATAACAGCTCAATGAAATGATTGGAACCGTCGTTCCTTATGACTGAAGTGATTAATTGACAATAACAAGTTTGATACGGTTAATACAATGATGAATGAGTTATGATTATGAATGAACAACAACAAAATGGATGAATATCCTTTTAACCGAGTAAGCATTAACTTACACAACACCGGTGACAATTATCCTTCCACGAACAGCGTCCTAATTGAGATATCGGTCGCTCAAACAACCTTGAATAATACAATTACCAACAATCCGTTCAATATACGAATCAAACACGAATATAACGAACTCAAAACTTCGATACGACTAAACCAAGTCCATTGAGGCATTAAATCAAACACGTTGCGGCCAAACTCCGATCGTTTACAATCAAACCTCAATATACTAATATCAAATCCCCTAAGAAGTGTTTCAAACCAACAAACATCTTCCAAATGATCAATAATCCAAAATGAATATCCGGAAACGTGATTATAACGACAATTAATCGAAAACCCCCAATTTCAACTCGATATTCAAAGTGTTCTTGAATAATCCCTCAATAATCCAATGAATCCTTATATAAACTCATAATCATATACATATCTCTTCATATAACATGATTATAGCGTCCAAAACATCATATCTCAACATAGAATCGAAATCCAAGGTGTTGAAGAAATTACCTCTTGAAGATCCAATCACTTCGATCCGAAGAACACGAGTTTAATTGAGTATCCAAGCTTCCCAAATGATTGAACATGATTAAAAACCACACTCAAGTGATAATTGATGAAGAAATCTCTCCCTTAAGACCCTCTCTCGCGTATGAAGGTGAAAGAATGAAGAAATGAGCTGAAATGCTAAAAAAAATGAAATTATAGGGGTTTGCTGGTCTGTCGGACACGTCCCGTGCCGATTGGCACGGCCGCGGTGCGCAACTGGCCGGCAGGGACTCGACCGTGTCCGCTTGACACGGTCGCGGCGCTTCGGCATTGACTCGACCGTGTCCTGGAACACGGTCGGGCGTCTGGGCAGTCGGCTCTGGCTTATCCGGAAGAGTTCGACTCGGCCGCGCCAGACGACACGGTCGAGTCCTGTGGCAGAGACTTCGGCATTTCCGGACGAGTACAGCACGGCCGTGTCGGACGACACGGCCGAGTTCGGTCGGCAGTGATCGGCCAATAACTGAAAAATGAGCGGGTGAGCTAAAACGACCGTAACTCTCTCGTCCGGACTCCGATTGACTCACCGTTTGAACCATTGGAAGGCTAACTCGATGATCTATAATATTGCAAAGACTCAGAATTTTTGAAGTTACCAAAAATTAATGGTGATCTAACAAAGTCGAACTCATATGCGGAAAGTTGAAACAATGGACAATAACGATACACAACTCGAAGTTTTTCCGAACGATGAACACGGGTGAATGAACATGATTGATGAATGATTATAAATGAGTGAAAATCCACTGAGTGACAATCACCGAATGAAATTACTGAATGATAATGACTGAATTACAACCGGGTATTACATCACTCACCATCAAAAAATTCTCATGCCGTCAGAAATTCATCCGTGGAACAGAAAACTAAGCCAGAAGTAAAACGGGTGCCAAGCCCAGTGCAATTTGGGTGTTTTGGAAAGTTACTTTTATTCAAATCTTTTCGAAAGAACGTTGGATGTCCAAACCAAAAATCGAACTGTTAAAAATAAATGGTCAAAAATTTAAAAAACATATTAACGGTTTGATGGACTGGGCGAAGTCCAATTGGTGTGTGCGAAAAGCAAATTGATCTTAAAAAGGTCCGACTGAAGACTATAAACTTAGCGCTTCTCGGGAGGCAACCCGAGTATTAGTATAGATTTTAGTTTTTTCCGCTATTTTCCTTCATTTTAGGAGTCTACTTTCTTGCGTTTTTGGGTTTTCTATGCTTATCTTTCATGTTCTAGGTGTTTTCATTTGAAAAATCTGTGCAGAAACTCTCCAGGGGGAATTTTAAGCCCAGGGCCGCGGCACATAAAGAGCGGGCCGCGGCACACACAAGTCTCAAAAATTTGGCCAGGAAACTATATTCTGTGCCGCGGCACGCTCATTCTGAGCCGCAGCACATACACCCCAAGAGCCGCGGCACAATGAAGCCAGGCCGCGGCACGCCGAAGACATAGAAAAGCGCCTAGGAATCTGTACCCTGTGCCGCGGCACAAAGATGCTGAGCCGTGGCACACTAACCCTGCACGCCGCGGCACCCGTGTGATGAGCCGTGGCACACGTCGAAAGACCCCAGCATCCAAACTTAACTGTACTACGGGTCGCGGCTCACTTGATCCGTACCGCGGCCCCTGCTGAGGAATTTGAACGGCCAGGGCAGGATTTATACATCAGTCGGCCGAAAACAATAGGTAAAACTCCTCCAAATCCTTTCCTCCTCCGCGCAGCACAAGGTTACCTTCTCCGAAGTTCTTCCTCTCATCTTCTTTAATCCCACACCAGGTACTCCTTAATCTTTAGTTTGATTTGCAATAAGGATTGAAAAGTGAGGTATTGTTTGTTTCACCCATTGAGGAATTTGTTTCTTTTTTTTCTAAGTCTATCAAGAATTTGATCGAAATACATGATGATTATCGATTGATCATAGATTGTTCTTCGTGGTTTTGACATGAATCATTGTGATATTGTTGTTGTTGGGAATTAAATTGAGCAATTATGGGTTTTGTTCTTCATTTAAGTTTACGTACCAAGGTGTTCGATGAAATACCCCAATGAAATTTCTTGATCTAAACATCTCCAAATTGTTTGCAACGAATACGATTATCAGAATAATATGTTCCACCAACCCTTACGTCAAGTTTGAGTTTAAATTTTTGCATCATATCCCTCGTACGGAAGTGCAAGTTTTGTTTCTATATTCGTTTCCCGCACGTCATAAGTTGAGATTTGTGTAGTGTTTTTTTAAAGTCGTCTAAACTATCCTGCGTTTATTTTTCAGGACATCGCTATGGCTCGGAAGAGAAAGTTGAGCACAAGGCCTAGGACGCGATCATCCCCCACGAGAGGGGAAACGTCACAAAACCGAGCGGAATGGGCATCCCAACAATTTTCCGACCCAGAAATCCATCGAATTTTCAACGAGAGAATCCGTCCTCGTCCTATAATTCCCGAGCGGGGATTCACTCCTGCTCCCCAAGTCGGAGAGCTACTAACGATGATTAATGAAATGGGATGGACTCGTTTCACTGCACAGCCCGAGTCGGCGGTCATTTCTATCGTCCAAGAATTCTACGCCAGCGCGTTATTACGGCATATCCAGGCTGGGCAGATGATGGGACGACTGGATACACGTACTGAGGTCATCGTCCGTGGCCAGAAAGTGGATTTCTCAACAGATGCGATACGGAGCTTATACGAGCTTCCTGAGGTTGACGAATCGGTATACACACAGACAATGAGTAGCCTCTCGAGGGAAGCTTTGCTAGAGGCGCTTGCTCAACCGGATTCGGTTTGGGAGATGCGCGTCCTCGGATCGTCGGCTTTCTTCTTCAAGAGTTCCTGCCTCAGTCGGCTTGGGCGAGCTTGGCTTTACTTTCTCTGCTCCCGAGTCGACCCGACTTCGCAGATCCACTCGGTCTTGTTTCCTCGTGCCCGACTTCTTTATGCTATTACGGCCGGAATGCAATTCTATGTGGCCCCACGGTTGGTCCGGTCTATTCTACAGTGCATCCAGGGAGGGGCCAAGATGGGGCTGAAACACCCCTCTCTCATTTGTGCCTTATGCCGCCAGTCCGGCGTGACTTGGTCGGATGATGAGCCGACGCTAGCACCCCAGGGTCCGATCAATCATCGTATTATCTCTCACTTCGACCAGTGGGGTGGCACGTGGGTACATCCGCGGGGACGAGGATTTCTTTTGGACGAGCCGCATGATCACTCCCCCGAGCTGCTTCTTCTGACACATGAGCCGGCGGCTGAGACCGAGGGTCAGACCGATTCCACCCCGCCGCCAGAGAGAGATCACGGCCTTCAGGCGATGTTTGATAGCTTGAGAGAGGAGATGCGAGCGGAGAGAGATAGTGTCCTCACAGCCATTCGAGAGGAGATCCACGGGCCAACCAGCGTGCGGAGAGACGCTTAGCTGCGAGAGACGCCTATCACCGGGACTATTTGGCTGTTTGGACGGACCACATTCTTCGCCCGGACGGACCTTTCATTCCTCCGGTCAGGCCACCTACACCACCCTCTTCGCCGGACGAGGCCGATGCCAGTACCTGAGCTTACCTTAGGGGACTACTTGACCTTTCTCTTATTGCATATAATTATTTGTTGTCCATTGAGGTCAATGTACATCCCAAGTTTGGGGGGGTACTTTTTAGTTGCTATTAATTTTTTTCGTTGTTATTGATTCTAGCCTTTCTTGTCTTCTATATTTTGGACTTTGTTTGCATTCGTGAATATTTTGTGCAGCCTTGTGTAAGACTGATTATATGATACTGATTTCTTTTTGAAGAAATGGATGAGTATTGGTCGAGTTCGCATTATGCGATTTTTGTTTCCCTCGAGTATTCATTTCGGTCTGAATTTTTTTGCATCATTGTGGTAGTCTTGGCATATAAGAAATGAGACATACGTGATTGTAGTGTTCGCATTACACGAGCCGTCATCTATACATTTGGTTGTGCTTTTCACTTAGCTAGTCGTCCAGTAACATTAGTCTTGTTGGCATTAAATTAAGTACCTAAGTTTAGGCTTTGAGTCGGACATTTGTAATTCCCAAAATTTAAGAAATATTGCTTGTTCTATGATGGGAAGTCTAGTAACCGGGGGTATTCACGTGACTCGTTGTTTACTCTTGCGTAAAATGACAACCCTGAATAGACGAATGGTTCAGAAAAATCGCATCTCTGTTGATGGGAAGCCTAGTAACCGGGGGTATTCACGTGACCCGTTGTTTATTCTCGCGTAAAACAGCAACCTTGAATCAGACATGCAGGAATAGCTATTCGAGTTTTTTCTCCGCTGTAGAGGGAGACTTAGTAACTAGAAGCATTCATGAGCCCCATGAGTGTCTTTTACGTCAAACGGTTCCCCAATACATGAGAATGGAAATCCACCCTAGGGTTATTTCATGAAACATCCTGGGAGTCGAAACCTAGTGGTTAACTCGAATCATTATAATGATTATATATAAGGGAGCGCTGTCGAGGAATATTATGAGATCCTTGTGTTTTTGCCACGAGACTTTCGGACTGGACATGTTGGCTTGTTTAAATCTAAACATTCATATTGGCGGTCGGCTCAATTCATGTTTGTTAATCTTTGAGCCTTGATTTTCTTCATGAGCTATTGATTTGCACTAGAAATGTTTACCTTGTGAATCATTGTCCATACTGTGACTCAATGGTATGATATCCGTATTATTCTTTGAGACTTTCAGGGTAGTATTGATCAGTTAAGCACTATGGATTTGCACAATTGTCCACGATACTTGTCGTCTTACTTGAAATTGATTTTTGCTTGAGGACAAGCACAGGCTTAAGTTTGGGTGTATTTGTTAGATGTATTTTTGTGCACTTAATTATCATTATTTTATCTCCATATTGTGTTTAAATCTTCATAAATGAGCTTTCAATGCTTTATGTTTATATGTTTTGTAGGAAATTAGAGTCCGGGAGCTTAAACGAAGAAAAACGGGGCAAAACGACATTTTTTGGTCAAGGGCCGCGTCGCAACGAGCCAGAGCCGCGGCACAGACTCATCCAGAAGCACACCGGTACAAACTGTACCGGGGGCCGCGGTACGCTCATCCTGAGCCACGGCCCATAAATAAAAATGTCGCCCAGTCCTGGAAGCACAAGGGCAGGGGCCGCGGCACACTAAAGCTGGGCCGCGGCCCGCGGCGCGGGATTTATGACTGCAGCCCGCGATTTTGGACGTTCTGAAGGCCGTTTTCGATCTAATTATCGGGCGCGTTTTGGAGGTTGAAGATAGGTTATAAAAAGGCATTGAAGGTCAAAAAATAGATCATCGAAGAGGAGGAGAAAATACCTAGCAGCAGGAAGCAAATCCAGAGAACGGAAGAAGCCAGTCTTCAATTGTGTTTGATTTTTCTTCCTTATGTTGAATTTGAATCTTTGTATAATGTTTTCTAGCATGTCGGGCTAGACCCTTTTTTCTAGGATGTTGATGAAACCGATATTTTGACGGATTAACTCTTGATTTTACATTATTTATATATTTCCCTTTCTATTGAGTTTTCCCAATTGTTCTTAATGCGTTCAATTATGTGGCCTATGATTGAATTGTTTTAATTACGCAACTCGAATCGGGAGAGGAGAGTTAGTAGGAAATATTGGTGAGAACCGTTTTGTTTTGTGGGATAGGAATATACTCACAGGGATTACGTAGCTCGTTTGAAGATTTTAGACTTTTTGGCCATTTTATAATAACTCACCTAGGAATAGAGTGATTTATTCATCTTAGAAAATTCTATTGTCCTTGGGAGAGGCATTAGAAATCTTCGTTGTCAATAAATTGGGAAATTACATAAATTATATTAATCAAGATTAATTCGGATTAATCGAGGCGGATTCTCAATCCTAGATTCTTCTTTTATTTGATCATCGTTTATCAGACTGTTGACTTTATAAGTTGTTTTTAGGTTATCGCTTTATTTAGCTTTTAATAATTCTTCCACCACCACCAAATTCGATCGTTCAAATAAAACTAAAATACGAATAAATTGGTAATTAGTACGTCAGTCCTCGAGGGAACGATATCTTTCTCATCACTTTATTACTCGCTTACGACAGCGTGCACTTGCATTCATTAAATTACGTAACAGACATATGTGTTATGTTCAAGATACAGGAAGACGGAGAAACAACCACTAGAGCTGCATGATGACGAGGGTTGTATGTGTGTCTGTTGCTCTGTAATGTGCGTGTGTATGTGTGTTGATGTGCATGTGTGTGTTGCTGTGTTTGTGTGTGTGTGTTGTTGCGCGTGTGTGCGTGCGTGTTCGTCTGTGTACGTGTGTGCGTGTGTGTGCCGAGGGGTATGGGTGTGGAGTATGTGAGCTGTGTGTGTTAGTGTGTGAGTTTGGGTGTGTCGGTTTGGAGAATTAGTGTGTTTTTATGCATAAAAATAATGTCAATCGATGATGAAGAAGCTCTCGGTGAGGTTGCGTTAGATGGAGGGAAGTTAAAACGAGGATTTGGTAGCCGTATAAAGTTTTGGGTGGAAAATAAATTTTGAAAGTTTAAGGCTATGCCATTTGGGAATTAGAAATAAATATGAACTCGATTGAAGTTTCCTAAATCTTCAATTGAGCCACAAAACTATATTTTTTGGCACCTTACAATCTTACCCCAAATCAAGGTTTTAATTATTCTAGATTGACCCCCTAGACTCTTCAAAATATTTTAAAATTATGTTTTGACCCAAATACTTTCATGTTTTGTTAGAAATATTAGGGATGTATACTGTAAAGCATACTTTATGCTTGTATTACCTTATTTCCCACTACCTATGAGAATATTAATTACATATAATCACATGTTTTGCTTATTTATTCACGTTATGGTTATGCAAATGAAATGTCTAATTATTTTATACTGTAGATAATGTGGTGTGTTGGTGTCACACGGAAGATCATATTATCGGTGCCCTATAAAATAATATAATAGTTCACAACCTATATAATTATTAGACAAATTGTGTGAAAGGTTGTAGTGTATGCTTGAGATTAGTTGGTCTTGACTATTAGCATGCATTAGCGTATTTGCATACGTTGAACTGGATCGAAGTAAGATAGTGTCTTCTGTAGTGACTGTCAGAAGAACGTAAATCTCGGATAATTATTATTTCTTAATTCTAAGTATATAATATTTAATTGTGTATTTATAATATTTATTGCTTTGATTTACCATGGGAGAGAGTCAAAATGATTGACTCAATAAGCTTCGTAACTTGGGCAACAATATTATTTATATGATAATTATTATTATAAGTAGAAATTGTGTCCCGACTCTTGCGGGTTGATGATGTCCCCTTGAGGAGATCGATAATGATTATTATATTAAACCCTGCAGTTGGATTCAATTTCGATATAATAATAAGGTTCGAGTGGTACTACTCTTGGATAAGATATTAATTAATTAAAGCTGCCAGTAGCTTAAATTAATTAATGGACATTCGATATCTTAAATACGGAAAATAATATATCTAAATAAGGAGCTCGATTTCGTAAATTGAGGTTTGGGTAAGTGCAATATTAACTCTTTAGTGTACTGAGTTGATTTAATAGACTCAATATATTGGGAAAGAGCCTAATATGGAAATTTGAGGTCTATTAGGAGTCCTTCCTTAATCCTCTGTAGGATACCTAGAGTAGCTCATAACACCTATAAAAGGGATATAAGGGGTCAGCCGAAATTCATACTTTACAGTCCAAGAAATTTCGATTTTTCTGCTTTGTGTTTGATTGTGGATCTTGACTTGTGTCTTCGATTCCATAATTGGATAACACAATATTTTTCTAAAATACCATTATATTCAAGAAAAATAGAGAGAAAATCATAAAGTAATTTTCTTGGAGGGGTTCGACCGATCCAATTTACTGTTCAAGGAAGTCCGGTAGATTGTTGCCCACACGACATCCGGATATAGGCGGGATATACTCTAGAAGATCTAAAGGTAGAAATACAAGAAGATCAAAGAGAAATTTGAAGACTTTGCTTCAAAGGTAATGTATTCTTAGATCTCTTAAATCTAGATAGAATACTACGAACTATCATGTTTAGACGCGTAGATGAATATTGCTCGTTTAAATTGCTTATTAATCTGCTTAATTAATTATTTGACAAGCTTAAATAGATCTGATTTAAAGGGCCGATTTCATCAAATCCAAACCCTATGCTTCCGCTGCATTTTATTTCCAACAATTGGTATCGGAGCCGGTCCTTGAATTCCGTTCAATTTAATTAATTTCGTGATTAATTGCTAGCAATTTAAATATATTCATATATTATAATCTTTGGAATATTTTTGCTAGAATTGTCTTGCAGGTGAATATGGTCCAATTATCATGGCTATATGATTTTATTTATTTTTATGCGTTTTGGTAATTTGGCCCGATTTTGAGGCATGTATAAGTTTTTACCGTGAGAAAATCTACTGAAAGAATAGGATTTTATTTTTTCCTTGTAATTTATTGTAAATTCAATGTATTTTATTTCGTGTAAAATTGTAATCGAGTTGGAGTACACAATGTACGAAGGAAAAAGGAGTCCCGTGCGAAAAGGAGTTCCAATCGGACGAACCAACCGAGATCAGGAATCTGTCGTGCGATCCGGCCATGAGATCGCAGTACAAACCGCAGTCTAGGGTCCGAGTCTGGTCGTCTGATGTAGGGTCCTGTTCGTTTTTCCGCCGTTCGTTGCGTCCGTTGGTTCACAATAATTAAATTTGGAATTTTCTTGTGCAATAAATTTTGGATGAAAAGAAATTTCTAAAAAGAGATGACAAGATGCTTGAATTAATGGGAGATTTCGAGCTGAAGTTTTTATCGTTACTCCAAACGAGGAATAAAAGCCATGATAATTGGATTTAATTATCTAATTTTTTATTGTTGGTTTTTATTGTTTTGGATCTATGGCATGAATGAATGTATGCGTGATATGTTTCTTTCATGTTAGGACGAGAAAATTAAAAACCTTAAGGATAAAATAACTAAGTGATTAAATTGATTTATTATTTTAAATAAAATTAAATTGGCCCCCATAATTAATTTAAATTGTGAAGTAATTAGCACGCGCGTTGACATTGGGTCTTCCTCCATATCGGATGTGCTAATTATAAGTTCACTAGTTTTAAATTTCAAATGATAACAAAAGGTAAATATTATTTTTTATGGTAGGACCTCTCCATCTGTAGGATTATTATTTAAAAAATAATATTTTAAGGTTGTTAAATTATGGTATTCACTTAGGTGTATTAATTAATAAGCTCCCCATCGAAATCTATGTTAATTAATACATGGACAAGAGGAACCAACTATTAGTTTTACTTGTCATAACATAAATTGACTATATAGTAAAATTAAAGACGTAAAACTCTACTTGAAAAATATGTGTAAACATCCACCCGATCGTGGCTTGTATATGCGAGTTTTTCGAGGTGTTGGTTACTAGCATATATACTGTGTTTTTGAGGTTTTTCAATATATTTTGCTATGAATTATGTGATGAATGGGTTTTGTTTCTATCTCAGATGTCTTTCAATCCACTTGCTGTAATTCTCAAAGAAAACAAACTAGATGGCAATAACTTTGCTGATTGGAAACATAATCTTAATATTGTCCGGACAGTTGAAGAACATAGGTTTGTTCTAACCGAGCAATGCCCATTGGAGCCAGAATAAAAGAGTTCTGTGGATGGAAGAAATCTGATGAGATGGCTCGCTGTTACATCTTGGCTTCTTTAGCAAATGTATTGCAGCATTAGCATCAGAGTATGGGCACGGCCGCGGAAATGATGAAAACTCTCGGTGAGATGTTTGGTCATCAGAACCGGGCGGCTAGACAAAATGCTATGAGAGTCTTGATGACGACCCAAATTCCTGAAAGAACCCCGGTAAGGGATCATGTTCTAAAGATGATTTCTCATCTAAATGAACTTGATATCTTAGGGGCTACTATCGATGCGGAAATGCAGGTAGATATCATCCTAGGCAGCTTACCTAGGATCTTTGAGTAGTTCTACCTAAACTACAATATGAATCGTAGGGAGTATACCTTGGCTCAGAAAGTGTAAAGGATAATGATGATGGGGGCATGCTAGTAAAAGAGCTTTGAAACGATCCCATGCTTCAAAAACTTGTTCACCCTCCGATTGCGTAAAAGCCGCAATTTTGGTCCTTACATCCGCTGTTTTATGATGTGGATAAAATTTAGACATAAATTTGTTGCACACATCATCCCAAGTAGCCAATAAATTTGGTAGCAACATCATAACCTATGTTTTTGCTCGATCTTTTAAGGTGTAAGGCAAACACCTCATTTTTAATTGATCCTCGGTCAGCCCTTGTAATGGAAAGGTATTGACAACTGAGTAAAAATCTCGAATAAAACTTAAATGTTCCTCGTTTGGCATCCCATAAAAAGATGGGAGTTGGTTGAAATGAATGGATTTCATTCATAATTTCGTGTTGTTTGGCCAAGTTGTATGCATGACGTTATTGTATCGATCACCGGTCTAGCAAAATCTTTCAAAGTTTATTGGTCTGCATATGTTCTTCGTTTCTAGGGGTTGATTTTTCTTCTTGATTGGAAGATTCAATACTTTCTTCTGTCAAAAATTCTCCTTCACTGCTAATATCTTCCAGGCTATCTCCAACTTGATAATCGGGATGAACGTTTTCGTTGTATGGTACCAAAGTTCTTACAAGGGACCTACGGCCCTGCATAGACTAGAAAACAATTAAGCGCACCTTATGTGAGAAAAGAAGAACAAGAAGAATAAAAGATGTAAAAATAAAGAAAGATAAAATCACAAGGTATTAACAAACAACAACAACAACATCTAAGCCTTAGTCCCAAAATGATTTGGGGTCGGCTAACATGAATCAAACTTTGAAACCGTCAATAATCGTTACATAAATAACATAAAAGGAAAAAAGAGGGAAAAAGTAGAGAAAAAAGCAAATAAAAAAAGAGAGTGAAAAAAAAAAAAGATAACATGAAATAAAAGAAAATAAGAATTAAAAAAAAAAAAAAAAAAAAAAAAGAATAAGACTCCATCCACCATCCGTATTCTTTCCCGCCACATTTGCCTCTCCATCGCCATACTTTCTCCAATTCCAAGAAACCGCATATCATTTTCAATCATCTTTATCCAAGTTTTCTTGGGTCTTCCTCTACCTTTCACAACATTACTTGCTCCCCAACTTTCTAGCCTCCTCATTGGGGCATCAATAGGTCTTCTTCTCACATGACCAAACCATCGTAATCGATTCTCCATCATCTTGTCTTCTATAGACGCAACTCTTACCTTCTCTCTGATCACCTCATTTCTGAGCCGATCCTTTTTTGTATGACCACACATCCATCGTAGCATACGCATCTCTGCCACATTCATCTTTTGAACGTGACACTGTTTCTGACCCAACACTCGGTGCCATATAACAGCGCAGGCCTAATTGCCGTGCGGTAAAATTTACCCTTTAAGCTATGAGGCATGCCGGGATCACATAAAACCCCTGTGGCACTCTTCCACTTCAACCACCACCGCCTTTATTCTCAGGAGCCACATCGCCATCTAGCTCTCCATCCTTTTGGATAATAGATCCAAGATACCGAAAGAAAGTGGATCCATGAACAACTTTCCCATCAAATGTGATCATCCCCGCCTCTCTATCAACTGTTTCGCTAAACCTACACTCCATATATTCGGTCTTACTTCTTTCGGCCTAAAGCCTCGAGCTTCCAAAGTATCCCTCCAAAGTTCCAATTTCTGTTGCACTCCAACCTTCGTTTCATCAATCAACACAATATCATCTGCGAACATCATACACCACGGACGTCATTTTGAATTTCTCTTGTCAATTCGTCCATGACTATGGCAAAGAGAAAAGGACTAAGAGCAGATCCTTGATGCACCCCAATCGTAATAGGAATTCTTGTCCTCCCAACATTAGTACGTACACTTGTACTAGCTCCCTCATACATGTCCTTTATAATGTCAATATATTTCCGCGATACACCCTTCTTTGCTAAGGCCCACCAAAGTACTTCTCTTGGTACTTTATCATATGCCTTCTCTAAATCAATAAAAACCATATGCGAGATCTTTCTTTTTATCTCGATAATGTTCCATCAACTCACGGATAAGATAAATTGCTTCCATGGTCGATCTTCCGGCATAAATCCAAACCGATTTTCTGTTATCTTCACACATTTCACGATCCTTTGTTCAATCACTCGTTCCCACAACTTCATGGTATGACTCATTAGTTTAATTCGCGATAATTAGAACAATCTTGAACATCACCTTTGTTCTTATACAAAGGGACGAGAATACTTTTCCTCCATGCTGACGGCATCTTATTGCTTCTCCAAATCTTATTGAAAAGCATAGTTACCCATTCGATCCCTCTCTCCCCCAAACACCTCCAAACTTCAATAGGTATACCATCTGGTCCTTCTGCTTTCTTTGACCCCATCTTCTTCAATGCAATTGTCACTTCACCCTTTTGGATTCTTCTCTTAAACTCTCGGTTAACCATACTTGAGGGGATGTTTAAATTCCCAATATCTAGTTCTTGATGGCCATTGAATAGGGTATCAAAGTATGACCTCCATCTCTCTTTTATCTCTTTATCTTGAACCAAAACTTTTTGGTCAGTATCTTTACACATTTAACTTTTCCAATATCTCGCGTCTTCTTCTCTCTCATTCGAGCAAGTTTATAGATATCTTTTTCCCCTTCTTTAGTATCTAATCTTGCATATAATTCTTGATTGACCTTTGATCGGGCATTTCGCACTGCCTTTTTAGCTTCTGTTCGAGCTTTCTTGTACTTCTCATAATTCTCATCGCTCGAGCATTTACCCAGTACCTTATAACATTCACGTTTGGTCTTTATCGCTTGCTTAACTTCATCATTCCACCAAGATGTGTCCTTACTTGATGGTCTGTTTCCTTTAGATTCTCCTAGGACTTCTTTTGCAACTTCCTTTATGTTGTGTTCCAACAAGTTCCACATCGAATCTATATCCATCTCCGTGCAATCAGACCAAATACCACTATCAGCAATCTTAGCCACAAAAGTATGTCGACTCTCCCCTTGGAGCTTCCACCACTTAATTCGAGGGTCAACTTGTGGTCTTCTCTTTCTTAAGTGCCTCTTACCTCGAAAGTCAAGCACCACAACCCTATGCTGTGTTGCAGCACTCTCACCGGGTATTACCTTGCAATTAGTAAAACTTTTCCTCCAAACATTCCTTACTAAAAAGAAATCAATCGACTTGCATTACCTCCGTTTCTATATGTCACCAAATGAGAGTCCCTTTTCTCGAACCAAGTGTTCATAATACCCAAGTCATGAGCTAATGCGAAATCCAATATATCATTTCTGCTTCATTCCTGTCCCCAAAACCAAAGCCACCATGAATGCTCTCAAAGCCATCTCTGCTAACACCGACATGCCCATTGAGGTCACCACCAATGATCAATTTCTCACCCATAGGAATTCGTTCGACAACCTCTTCCAAATCTTCCCAAAATTCTTGTTTGATCGATGCATCCAATCCTACTTGTGGTGCATAAGCACTTATGATAGTTAGAAACTCATCCCCTATCACAAGCTTAATACTCATTATTCTATCGCTCTTTCTTGACACTTCCACCACATCATCAATGAATTCTTTATCAATGACGATACCCACTCCATTTCTACTTCTATCCTTTCCAGAGTACCAAAGCTTGTAACCCCAAGGAGCTAACACTCTTGCCTTCTCGCCAACCCACTTAGTCTCTTGTAGACACATTATGTGAATTCTCCTCCTTTTCATAACCTCCCCACTTCGCTGATCTCCCGTCAAAGAACCAACGTTCCAAGTTCCAAACCGCACCTTACTACCCTTACTAGCCGCAAGAACTAACTTCTCTGTCTGTCCCGTCCACGCTGCAAGGATTCTTGCACATTTGACACCACACCCATACTTCGAGGTGGCGCGCCGCTTCCGGGCGACGACCTAGCAACCCTTGCATATTTTCCACTACACCCGGGCCTATGAAGTGTAGCGCATCCTTGCTCATTTGACACCACCCTCAGATGTAAAGGTGGCGCGCCGCTTCTGGGCGACGACCTAGCAACCCTCGCATACTTATCACTGCACCCGGGCCTATGAAATGCAGCGCGTCGCTTCTGAGGAGACGCCCCAACGATTTTCAATGTTTGATTCATGTCCATGGAATGTGACGAGTTTTACGCTGGCTGCCACTAACCTACCGCAACCCTCCTCTTTTATCCGGGCTTGGGACCGGCAATGGATGTCAAGAAGACACCCACAGGCAGAGTTAAGGTATTAACAAAAGTATACCAAAATTATATTTGGCCTAAAACAATCCTCGGCAACGGCGCCAAATTTGACCAGTCAAAACTTATCCTAAAAATAGGAGTTTTTGAGTCGCTCGCAAATATATAGTTGTGGTAAGTTCAACCAAGGTCTTTTCTCTCGAGTACTGCTTAACAGGGCTCGTACAATATTTTGTTTTAGGTTGCGAGAAATAAATATTAAAACATTCTAAAACAGATTTTTGTGTTTTTATGTTAACTAAATTAAATGCACTATTTTTAAACTAAACTATTTTTAACTAGACTATTTTTAATAAGACTATTTTTATACTAGTGAAACTGAATGGAACTAGAATGAGGTGAAACTTGATTTAATAAAATTTAGGGGATTATGGGTTCATTAATTAGGTTTTTAATAAAGTAGATTAATTGACTTACACGGATATAAAAGATAAATGAGTGTTTATCGAGTAATCAACTTTTCACCTCATAACTTTCATATTCAAAGGCTTCTTAATTACTTTCGGAACCTTAAGATGTTGTTAACAAGATAAACACTTGATGATTGAAAAGACATGTTTCCAATTCACTTAACAATCAATCAAGATGTTTTATAAGTAGAAATAGAATATGATCAATCACAATTTAAACCAATTAATCCCTTTTATCGAGATAGTGTAAATCGATCAAATACTTTATATATAACCTAATAGAAATATCCCTTCCCCTAGGAATAAAGATTAGCTACTCACGGTTTATACGTACTATATAAAATAGAATTGATTAATATTCATAATGTATAAAAACTTTTAATAACTAGAACTTAATGACAATAGATGAAAACTTAATTGAATATTATGTATCAAAGTGCAAGAAAAAATCTCTGAAAGACAACTTCGAACTTGATTCCAAAAGTTACAAACTATAAAGTAAGATACTAAGCACTTATTGATCAAGCACTTTTCAATTACAAATTAAATAGAAGAACAACTTCAAACTATCAAAAATAAAATCAATACAAAACTTTAGTAGAGAGTTCTTTTCTAGGGAGAGATGTCTTGCTAAAGAAAGGATATTTATTAGCACAAAGAGGAGTGAGTTTTTTTCATGGCTGAAGGTGTCCTTTTATAGATGGATTTTAAGAATACTATGGATTATTTAATTCAAGTTATGTGTTATAGTATCTTGATTTCTTTCTTTGGTATTTGATTCACACTTGATCTCTATACATGTCTTGATTTTCAGATAATTGACCCGCAAATAAAATACATGATTGTTGATCTCACAAGATGGTCAAAAATGGAATATTCAACAAAGGATTTGCTTGAAAACGGCACTGGAAAATGGCCCAGTTTGCGCCGTGTTGTAGGGTGACACGCTCTATCCGGAACACGCGCAAGGACCAGGCAGAAAATGCCCGCCGTGTGAGAAACGGCGCAAGACACGACCAGTTTGCTCCGTGTGAGAAACGGTCAAGAGAAACAGCCCTGTTTTGTGCCGTGTTGTATTGATCGTTTTGTAGACTTTGTCCTTGAAACATTTCTGATTTTGGATTTGATTTTACTTTTCGTCCTTTTTGACGTTTCATGTTAGTAATCTGCAAAATAAATATTTTTAGCTCATGTTTTGACATATCTTTACAACACTTATTTTTTTATCACAAATCAGTATGATTACGCCACAAAAAGGGATATTTGTATATGAATTTTAAGATCAATTATGCACTAATCAAATACCCCACACTTGAACATTTGCTTGTCCTCAAGTAAACATCAGATATGGTACAAATGAACATACCAATAATTTTACCACACCTCAAGGGGTAAATTAGATCAAGTTTTTTATAGTTTGTCAAATCTCGAGAAAGTTTCCTTTTAATCAAAACTTCCATAGGCAGATCGTATAAGGGACATGTTTTTCGCTCAAGCTTATTCAATGAGGTGAAAACTTCCATAGGCGTGCAGATCGTCTTTTATCTTTACCACTTGTTGTGTGTGTAACGTCGTGAATCAAAAAGCATTTTTATTAGGTTGTAATGTCGACTCTTTGATTGGGGTAGGAAAATATGGATAAAGTGACTTGAAACTGTACAATTAGAAATTAAAATATCCTGAATCGATTTTTGTCAATAGGTAAGCACTTAGAAGCTATTTAATGGAGCTTCTGTCAATCCCCTTACTTATGCTTCGAATTATCCGAGCTCCTTTTCTTGCTTTTCAATCAACCAATTTTTTTTAATCATACTTGAGTTGTTATTATCTGTTTTACGCGAATGTAGTCACATAAATACACCCAGTTACTAAGATAAAAATATATACAAGCTGCTTCTATGCATACTCATATCTAAGGTAACTGTTTTATACGAATGTAAATATGGGTCTCATGAATATATCCGGTTACTAAGTTCTCAAAAATAGTAGAGTAATTGATTTCTATTTCTCAACACCACCAGCAATATATATCACCCAATTTCACCACCCAATATCTTTATCCTTGTCAAAAATAATTTCTAACCATTCAAGTACGAGTCAAAGGATTATAGCGATGGAAAGCTCATTATGTGGTTAATAATAAAATAGACAATAAGATCAATTGGGTTAACGAGGGAATTAAATATCATTTGGTAGGTAAAGAAGCTTGAATGGCTTTTGAACAAAATTTGCCTTAGATCATTTTAACAAATTGTACACACATGTGGTTTTGAAACAAATACCCAATGCAAGTTCTAGAGTATTACAACATGGACAGTACACTCAAACCATACAAATTTTGCATGATAGTAAGCAAACGACGGCTCAAAATCTCAACTTCTCAATTTATTTTTCATGAATTCACACCAAAAAATTTTTAGATACAATTGAGTTTGACAGTTCATCGATAATTTCAAGTTCAATCCCATGGCCAATTTACCTTCAAATTTTTACAAACAAATCTCCCGAGGTGAGTAGCAAAATATATTACAAATTGACTGTTGGAGGTATTTTTTGCATGTTAAAAATTCATATTTTTCGAAATATCACCTCACACTTTTGAAATAAGCATTGTACTCAATGTACTGAAAATATAGAAGAAAAAGAAAGGACTCCACTTTCATGTGATACAGATGATTCAATCCTCGAAGCAATACCTAAAAAGAACTTGAACAAAACCAAAAGTAGAAAACCATGTTTAAACAAGTAGAAAAAAATGAAATCCATAATTTCAAAGAAAAAGAAAATACGCAAACAGCAAAACATATCTAAACAAGCCAAAAAGAAAAGTCAGAAAATAACACAAATCATAAAATCAAGCTGATGGCCCGAGTGGAGGTGATGGTGGTCTTATGCCGAAATGCTGCTGAATACGTGTCATATGTGCGTCTGATCGATCTAGGCGATCATTCACCTTTTTTAGCTCGGTTTTAATGACCTCTTGGTCTTCTTTGATTCAACTGATTGCCTCCCATATGCGTCGAAGAAGAGACTGGGACTGGTGGTCACGGCTCGGATGGATGGATGTGGTGAGCTCTCGTTAAGGGCTCTCGCCATCAGCTACGTCAGTCGGAGAATGTGTCTTGTGGTCGCGCTGCGGATCTCCTTCGAACTCAATACCCATTCGGCTACATGTGGTACGACTCAATTTGTCTCGGTCTTTTATTTCAGTGCGGTTGGCGTATATGAAGTCAACGTCCACCTGCTCGAGTATCAATATGATCAACTGGGATATGGAATGGAGTGCCGAGAAGGTATAAAATGAGGCGGTGCTGGGTGGAGAAAGATAAGGTCCCGATCTTCATTCCATGTTTTCGGGAAGGAGTGTACTGAATGCCAAAAGGCGCCATTGCACTACTAGTGGTCCAAGCATGTCCTTCAGGGGCATTAAAAGATTTTCTGAAATTTACTTTTTTGCCCTCATATGGAGTGTGGAGCGAGTGATTTATCGAGCACTCAGTGACCACAATTGATGTCCCCATAACTGTGATTCGAATAGTGCAGTCATCTTTGCCTTTTGCCTCTACGTTGGTGTAGAATTCACGGACAAATTCCTCATAGTAATGATCTGTGAGTTCCAAGTCATTATCCCAATGCAAGTGATTGAAATATTAGGATAGGCTGAATTTATGTTCAACCTCCGGTGCGATATCTCTCTCGAATGGAAGTTTAGAATGAGCACGTTGCTCAAACCATTCTGCATTTTCGGCCATAGTAAAGCGTATAGCGTCAAAGGTGCTTGTGGTGTGCTCTATTTGAGAATTATCGCTCTTGGTGGCAGAGAAAGATGGTAATGGGCTGGCAGTACGTTGCTTGCGCGTCCTAGTCATCCTACACAAATATTACAAGAGAATTTCATATAAGCATTTTATTGGACACCTTGTAAGCGTGGTTTATAAGCTTCTAAATTCACCAATCTTTAGAAAATTTCTAATCTCCATGGCACATGAATGATTCTAAAACATACAAATAGCAATTGAACAATACCAATCTAAACATTACACCACCACGAATTTACAAACTTTCGTTATGTAAAATATCATACTCCAAAACTACAAAGTCTTGACATAATTCAATTTTAACGCTTCAAACGTATCAAATCTTACACATTATCCAGCAAATGTGTTGAAATGATGTGAAAAAACATAGATACATGCCCATAAACTCAATATAAATAGAATCCACAGCAAGTATTTGAAAAAAATTCAAAACACTTACATTATTGCTTTGATGATGATTTTCTACAAAAAATCCTAATTGATATGATGAAAGGATGTTGATTGTGGTGTTTTTACACTGAAATAAACTTATCTAAAAAATTAAAGATTTGGATTTGGAGGGGAAGGGGTCGGAGGTAGGGTGAAGAGAGAATGAGGAGGACGAAGGGCCGACTTGTTTTAAAAAGGTCTCTGCCACAACACGGTGTTGGAAAATGGCCCAATTTGCACCGTGTCTTCTGCCGTGTTGTACAGCGATTTTTACAAAAAAATGACACGACACTGGAAAACGGTCCAGTTTGCACCGTGTCTCTCGTCGTGTCGTACAACATTTTTTTAGTAAGTAATCCGGTTATAAAGACGGGTTACATTTCGGTCGTTTTCATCACCGTTTTGATTATTTTTTCTTGATTTTTTGATTTTTTGATTTTTTTTGATTTTTTAATTTTTTTTTGAAAATAGATAATTAAAAAAAAAAGCAATAAAGAAATTGGGTTTCCTCCCAACAAGGGCTCGTTTAATGTCATTAGCTTGACAACTTCCTGTTTTAGTCGTGCGACGGCTCTCCGAGAGTTATGCTCTCTCAAAATAAGGCTTCACCCCGTGTCCATTCACCTGAAATGACTCTTTGGTGTGAGGATTTATCAGTCTAATTACTCCATATGGATATACTTCCTCAACCTCAAAGGGTCCCGTCCAACGTGATTTTAGCTTACTTGGAAACAATCGCAAGCGGGAATTAAATAAAAGTACTTTCATACCTGGTTCAAGGTGCTTGAGGTTAAGTTTCCGGTCATGAAGTCTCTTGACTTTGACCTTGTAGATCCGAGAGTTGTCGTACGCCTCGTTTCTTAACTCGTCTAATTCAGACATTTGGAGTAGTCTTTCCTGTCTAGTTTTTTTCAATTCCATTGAAACAGCCTTAATTGCCCAATAAGCTTTATGTTCGATTTCAACAGGAAGGTGACAAGTTTTTCCATAGACTAGACGGTAGGGGCTCATTCCCAATGGACTCTTGTATGCTGTTCAGTATGCCTAAAGTGCATCGACCAATTTATCAGCCCAGTCTTTTCGAGTTGGACATACAGTTTTTTCCAGGATCCCTTTTATCTGTCGGTTGCTTGTTTCATCCTGACCCGATGTTTGTGGATGGCAGGGAGTTGCAACTTTATGTTTTATGCCATTTTGGGCCATAAGCTTGTCAAATGTCTTGTTGCAAAAATAGGATCCCCCATCACTGATTATTGCCTTGGGGAATCCGAAATGGCTAATTATGTATTCCTGTATCCGGGGGTAATTTTTTTTTCGCTTCACTGTTGAGTAGTACATATTCATTTTGAATTGTACAAGTGTTTTTGTTTTGGACCAATACAATGTATATTGTATTGGGATATTTCGGGATTGAAATATTTTTACTTGTCGTCGGCTTGGTTTCGTCGTTTGGATGTTGCTTGGTGAGTTTGGAATTTTGGCTAAGTTTATAGCCATAGCGTACGCTACAGGTGCAACATTACGTACACTAATGTGTTGCGATTACGTACGTTATGCCTGGAGGTTTACGTACGTAATGAGTGGTCAGTTGTAGGAACCTTCCTCGGAGGTAAATTTCGGCTGGTAGGGCCGGAAATCTTTCGATCAGATCTCATTATTGCAGTCAATGGATCCTTATGTACGTTAGGGTGTGATCCTTACGTACGTTATCCATGTAGCATGTTAAGGTATGTAAAGTGTGGCACTTTACGTACGTTAAGGTCTTCGTATTGTTGGTCAGGCGGTTCTGGACTAACATTACGTATGCTAAGTTATTGATATAGCGTACGTAATTGTTCTTACGTACGTTACGCTTGTTGTATAGAGTACGTAATGTGTTTGTCAGATTATATAACTTGGTTTCGTATTTCATTTCTTCACGAACCAAAATCATTTTTCTCTCCCTGGAATCGTCCTTCTGGACTTGTTCTTGATATTTAGCTTGTTGGTGCTCCTTTGTTGTTTGGAGAGTTCTTCTTGTTCTTCATTGGTAAGTTCTCTTAATCTCTTGTTCTTCAAGTGATTTTTGAGTATGATGATGATGTTATTGTTGTTTTCTTCCTGTATTGATTGATTGTTAGAGTATATCATGATTCTTGATGAGTTTCTATAACTTATTATGAAGAACATGGTGATTGTTGTTTGAAGGGGAGTTGTTCTTGATGTTTTAGGAGGTCTGGAGGTTATAATCATGTCTAGGAAGGATTATATTAAGATTGCTATATGATTACCATATTCTTGATATGATTATTGTTGTTGGTTGTGGTTTTGAGGGATTATAACCATTTTTGTAAGGAATTATGATGAATTATGTAATGATTATCATAATTTTGAAATGGTTGAGCGAACCTTGTTGATTAATCCGAATTCATGATGAATTGTTGATTGATTATTGTTTAGTCATCATGTTTGTTGAGATGATGATGTTCTTGGGGTATTGATGATGATATTAGTGATATTATCATTTTGAGATGTTTTTTTTGATGATTGTTCTTAAGTGATTCTTGTTGAATTGATTTCACAAGTGTTAAGAACGTAATGATCATGTTAATCGATCATTGAGGTGTTGGAGGATGTTAGAATTCATAGTTGATAACTATGATATTCGTTGGTGGAGTTTAACCGATTTAGGGTTGAATCGGGATTGTTTTAGGTGTTGCTTTCCATTGATTTTGTGTTATTGAATGAATCCTATTTCATTCAAGGTTGTTCGAGTAATTGTGATCATCGGAGGACGCTGTTCGTCGTTTCGTGGAAGGACGTTGATCGTGGATGGACTTTCTCGCCTTCGGTTTGAGGCAAGTTTTATACTTGTACTAGTCAATGAGATTAATGTTATCATGTATGTGTATGAATGTGTTGTATCATTTCGAGACTTGGTCTCTCTATGATTTTGTTGATATCAGGGGATTTTTTGATACGATGCCCTTCGGCAAATTATGGCAAATGTTGTATTGTCCAATAAAAGCCGTTCATGGCTTTGAGGTACTCGTTGATGATGTTATTGTCGATATCCGGTTCGCGGTATCGATGTATCGGTTTTTGTTGTTTATATTGATGTCGGTTTAAGACATTGTTGTGATCATTGTTATTGATATTGTTATTTTTATATTGATTATGTAATTGGCCAAGTGAAGGCATTGACATGTTCGATTATCATCTTCGTCTTCGGTAACTGATTAAAGGCACCGGGACATCTATTCTATTCGTTTCGTTGTTATCGATTGGCCCTTCTAAGACAATCGAAGTATTGAATTGGGAGTATCGAAGATAATTCCCATCCATTGTATCCTTGTTATTGATTGACCGTTCTAAAGCAATCGAGGTACTGAATTGGGATTATCGAAGATGATTCCCATCCGTTGTATCCTTGTTTATCGATTGACCGTTCTAAGGCAATCGAGGTATTGAATTGGGATTATCGAAGATAATTCCCATCCATGGTATCCTTGTTTATCGATTGACCATTCTAAGGTAATCGAGGTATTGATTTGGGATTATCGAAGATAATGCCCATCTGTTGTATTATTCTTTATCGATTGACCGTTCTAAGGCAATCGAGGTGTTGAATTGGGATTATCGAAGATAATTCCTATCCGTTGTATCATTGTTCATCGATTGGCCATTCCAAGGCAATCGAGGTATTGAATTGGGATTATCGAGGATAATTCCCATCTGTTGTATCGTTGTTGTCGATCGACCATTCTAAGGTAATCGATGTATTAAATTGGGACTGTCGAGAATGGATCCCATCCATTGATGTCGTTGTGATCGATTGGCCATTCCTAAGGCAATCGAGGTATTTGAATTGGGACCGCCGGGGACGGTGCCCATCCGTGAGTAATTGTTGTCGTGTTGGCCGACTTAAGGCAGCATACTATTATTCTTGTAAATTTGGTAATCTTGGGATCGTTGCCATTTGTGATTAATTGTGTTTTGGAGGCTAGTCTCGGCTAGTGCTCGATGGGTAAGTCTGGAGCTTGAACCTTCACGGTTGGTTTCCCAGTACCTACAATTCAGCAGGTCATGGTCATTGGATGCCCTCATTGTGATACGGCTTCGTGTCATGGCTTCGGCCCTTATTGTGATACGGCTTCGTGCCATGGCTTCGACCCTCATTGTGACACGGCTTCATGCCGTGGCTTCGGCCCTAATTGTGATACGGCCGCGTCGTGGGCTTCGCCCTCGATGTTACGGCCTTGGTCCGATTTGGCTTCGCCATCAGGCTGCCGATGCCTTCTACTGAGCGACATTGAGGTGATTGTGATGATTGGCAGTTTCGGGTGAGTGGTTTTCAGACCATTATGATATTTTGGCAGCTTCGGCTGAGGGGCTTTCAGGCTATTGTGATGTATTTGTATTTCTGTTGGAGTGTTCGGGCACTATGATTTGTATCTAGTCAGCGTTGGTTTGGTTTACCTTCGGGTAATTTCACTGTTGTGTTCTATACTGATGATTCGCCATTGGGCACTTGTGTTCTAACCTGTTGAGCAGGTATTGATCATATGTCGTGGGCATAGTGTTTCACAAATGCTCAGTTCTTACCTTGGTTTGTGAGCATTTCGTACTATTATTATCATTGTACCGTTTCATTCTGCCTTTGGATGCATATCATGTTGTACATGTATTTGACATTCATTATCTGGATGACTGACCCCGTGGGGGCGGAACATGTTTTCATTTTTTAGGTGCTTGCGAGGTGAGAGTTGAGACACAGGGGCATGACGATGGCGACGAGGCATTCGAGCGATACTAGTCCGAGATGTTTTGGTGTTCATGTCGGTCAGACAGTTTGGAGTACTCCAGTTTTGTTCAGTCGTTGTCATTTTGTATTATCCGAGCAAGACTCGTGGATGTTGTTATATTTTTATTTTGGCCCTGTAGGCCCACTTTTGTCGTTGAAATTCCATATCGGAATATTATGTCGGATGTCATAGAAGGGACTAAGATTTCCCTTTTGGTCAGGTTGTTGTATTTTTGGTCGTGTTCGCTTGGTGGATCTCCTGGTGTGGGGTTCACGGCACTGATGGGGGTGAGATACCCTGATATGTGAGTTATGTGGCTCTACCGGTGCGGTAGTAGTGGGGATGTCAGGTTATGACAATCTGGACAGTCGGGTTTTGTGAGTCATGATAGTTGGACGACTGTATGAGTCATTCTTTCATCGAGTCGTCGTCGGTGAAGACTAGTATCGCAAAACCTAGAAGCTTCGTATGACCTGTGTAAGGACTCGATTCTCTTTTATGTTCATACATTCATTATGCCGTTGATTATACATGTTTTGTTGAAACCTGTATGTAACATTTGTGTTATGAAGCTCACTCATGATTATTTGTTTTGGAACGTTTGAGATCTATATTGTCTATGATTAGCATGATTGATGTGACTGTGTTGAGTACGTATACTCGTGTTTGGCTATTGACTTAACATTCTGATTTGGCTGTTGAGGCATATTTGAGCTATGATCGTGATCGAGCGTTATTCTTTCAGTATGGAAAGAGGCACCCGAGGACGTGGCAGAGGGTGTAAAGGCTGCAGAGCAGGCCGAAACCCAAAACCTCATGTTTATACGCGTATGGATGCCGAGATGGATCAGAATTCGGCCGGAGATGTGACTTATGCGATCGGTTCTCCTTTAGGACGTCATACTCGAGGAGTCGATCAGACTGACATCGACCCTTTCTTGCTTTTGAGGGGCATGATGGCCCAGATGACTCATATGACACAGATAATGGAAACAATGCAGACCTCAGTGGTTTGTGGTCCACCGCAGCAGGGACTCCAGGTGTCGTTTTATGGACAGGCCAGGAGGGTGAGTCAGATTGTCGACGATATCTCTCGCCAGCTGATATTGTTCATTGTCTTGAACATTTTGATAAACTCTTCGACATGGTTCAGTCTCCGAAAGAGAGTAAGGTGGCAGAAGCATCTTACTATTTGAGTAAAGGCGCTTATTCTTGGTGGCTCTCTGTGAAGCCCACCGATCATGATTATGTTTGGAGTGAGTTCAAGACTCTCATGTTAGAGAGGTATTATCCGGCTCCACTTTGTGAAGCCAAGTTGTCAGAGGTTTTGAATCGAGAATCCATCGAGGACGAGGGTGTTATTGTTATTACCGAGAAGTTTCAAGGACCTGTTCAGTTTGCTTCATCTGTTATCCGTACTGAAGCGGATAAGATCAAGTATTTTAGCAAGAGGCTAAACCCGTAGTTGAGGATGCAGTTGTTCAATCATAATTGCAACTCACTTGGCGAATTCATCGAGAAGGATCTTGGAGCAGAGCTTTTGATCAAGGAGCTTGCTCGGAAGAACCCTTCGGTTTCTTCTGGTGAGAGGACTAGGTTTCCGGTTCGTTCAGAGGGACATCAGGCTCCGACGTCCAAGAGGCCATCTTCTAGTCGTCTTCATGCTGGAAAAGTATCTTCTTCTCAGACGACGAGTTCGACTGTTGTTTGCTTTAACTGTGATTCAGTGGGTCATGTTAGCACTCGTTGTACTGTGCCAGCTATTGTTTGTTTTCTGTGTGGTAGGCAGGGACACCTTCAAAAATACTGCACGAGTTCTAGTGACATTAGGTCTCGAGAGAGCTCATGGGCCTCGTGAGATTTTGTTACTCCAGTCCATACTTCATCCAAGGGGTCCTATCAGGCTTCAGGATCCAGAGGTAAGGACAGCCGAGGAGGAGCAGCGAGTTCGGATTTGGGTCTTCCTCGAGTCGATGAGATCGTGGAGCTCGATGATCTGGATGATGATGATTTCAGGTACATTAGAGATGTAGCCTTGATTTGTTTTTTTTCTTGTTTTTCGGATTGATGTTTGACTCAGTCTGTATTGTAGTATTATGGTTGTGAACCATTTATTATTGATCTATCTTGTAATGATAGCTTTTGAGAATCTTGAGATTTGAGGTCGTCTGATGCGTTTTTCTTTCCTTTTGGTATTGTACCCGAGATTTTTGTGATAATCTGGGTAATTGTTCATTGCGATTCGAGACACCAAGTCGTGAGGACTTGGGCGTGGGATTGATATGATCCTGAAGACTATATGTGCCTTGCTATTTTCTTTTTGTGGCATGAGTCAGTGATTGCATGGACGTCCTGTAACACCCCAAACTAGGCGGCTATTACAGTGTCATGGACCCCCGACTGGGACCCACCAGGCGAATGAAAATTAATGAATTAAATAATATAATCGTAGTACCGAACCACATTATATCATCCATTACTCCGATGAGGAGTTTTAAGTACAGCGCACCCAAGATAATACATAATACATGTATATTTTATTTGAAGATAAAGTATACAACACTGAATGAAAATGAGCATCCAAACGGAAATCTGCAGCGGAAAATAAAATGAAGACAACATGAATGACTGAAAGGACTGGGGCCCCCTACTAGTATCACTAGGACTCCTCGCCGTCCACGTTCTCTTCCCGTGCTTTAGCCTTGCCATGACCTGAAAACAACATCCCCCAACGGGGTCAGTTACACAGAACAACAATCCTCTAGATTTGAATAAACACAATCATGATATATCTTAATTATGAAATTAAGCTGAAGAGGAGCATCATAGTACGCATGTGATGGTATGTGCAAGTGCACAAGATGAGTGTCCGGACACACCCTTCCTTGTACCTAATTAGTCTCACGGAGGTACGTTACCGTGTGCACAGTCCATTGTGTCGGTGAACCTGAACACATGACCATCATGTGGCCGACTAAAAATTCCACACATCCCCACCCGGCCACGCAATATGAACCCATAAGGTCATATGAACAAGAATGACCATGAAGAATAATAATGAATAACAATCCGACCAAGTCAAGAATGACTCACCGATGAAATAATATTGAAGTGAATGATAGCTCAATGAAATGATTGGAACCGTTGTTCCTCGTGAATGAAGTGATTAATCAACAATTACAAGTCTTAATATGGTTAATACATTATGAATGAGTTATGATTATGAATGAACAACAACGAAAGGAATGAATATCCTTTTAACCGAGTAAGAATTAACTTACTCAATACCGGTGAAGAAAGTCCTTCCTCGAACAACGTCCTAAAAAGAGATGTCGGTCGCTCGAACAAACTTGAATAACACAATTACCAATAACCCGGTTAATAAACGATTCAAACATGATCACAACCCACTTCGAGAGTCGATACAACAATATCCAAACTCATTGGGGCATTAAGACAAACACTTAGCAAACATTCATCCTTTGATTAAAATCAACCCCAACTATATCGGAACCAAACTCCAAAATGAGTAGTTCAATCTAACAAAACACCTTCGATAATATTAATAATCTAATAGGAATCCACAAATCGAGTTAACGAAAACATCTAATCGAAAACCCCCAAATATCAAAGTCAACTCTAATGTGTTCTTGATTAATTCTCCAAAAATTCATCAAATCCGAAAACACATGAATAAATCTGTAGGAATACATGTATCCAAGGTAGATAATCCATATCTAACATATTCCAACTTAAAACCAAGCTTACACGAAGAGATCGGAAGGAAAACATTCAAAATCCGAAATTTTAGATTCAAGAATCATTTACCTTGATTTGATGAATTGGAGAGGCTGAAATGACGATTAATCCAACTTAGAAACTTGAATATGATGATAGGTGAGTGCAGCTTGAAGAGATGCTTCCAATCGCCCGAAATCGCCCGGAATCGTCGAAGGAGTGAAGTGAAATGAAAAATGACGAATCTGGACTCGACTGTCCAATTTATACTGTTCCTAGATTAGCGCACGCTATGACCTCATATTAGGCATGCGCTAGCGGGTTAACCGGACAGTCCAGTGAGCTCTAACTGCTTCGTTAACGTACGCTATAAACTTTGTAGCGTGCGCTAACGCCTTCCAGATAGCGTGCATTAATCCGAAATGTTAGCGTGTGCTAACAGAATATCTGATGCCCAGTAACTGAAGTCCAGAACCCTCTGTCCTCTGACCTATTCGCGATAGCACGCGCTACACCCATAATTCAGCGTGCGCTACTACACCATTAGCGTACGCTAATATATACTCATAGCGTACGCTATGAATTATTCCAATTCAGTCCAGTACCCACTGGACTCTGCCTGATCGACCTTAGCGCGCGGTACACTGACTGCATAGTGTGCGCTATCCAAACTTACTAGCGCGCACTACATAGCATTCGTAGCATGCGCTACTACAACTTAACTGCAGTCCAGTGCCCACTGGACTGTCTGCGTGAACCACACTAGCGTGCGCTACTGCTGAGAGGTAGCGTGCGCTACCCGTACTCAATTAGCGCGTGCTAAAGAGAGTATGTAGCGTGCGCTACTCCTCACACACAGCTCACTATGAAGGCGACAATGATGATAAACATGACTCGATCTTCCAACCAGGTAGAAAGATGAATAATAACTGATACACGATACAAATACTCTGAACGGTGAATATAATGATTGAATATAATGATGAATGATTATTAATGAGTGAAAATTACTGGGTGACAATTAGTGAATGATAATTATTGAATGATAATGACTGAATTACAACCGGGTATTACACGTCCGATGCTGATGAGAACGGGAGAGTGTACATCGATGATTGTAGACATGTACAATGAGCGGCACCCGCGGGGTGTGGACGCCGGTGTTACGAATCATGCGGTTAGTACGGCTTCCTGGATGTTGTCTGGTGAAGGAGTCATGATTCGACTGATCTCGCATTTAGTTGAGTGTTTTCATCGCTTGTTTTTTGCTGTGTTCGGGCGGGGGAAAATGTGGGGACCCGGGGGGTTGGCCCCATTACTCAGGCGAAGTAGTTCGCAGTGAGGAGTATTCCTGGAGATGTTGTTTTCAGATCCTGATAGATAGTTCGTACCCCGTGTTGTGCAGCCTGAGTTTTGGGGACGAAACTCTTTTTAAGGGGGGGAGTATGTAATATCCAGGGGTAATTTTTTTTTCGTTTCATTGTTGAGTTATACGTATTCATTTGGAATTGTACAAGTGTTGTTGTTTTGGACCAATAGAATGTATATTGTATTCGGATATTTCAGGATTGAAATATTTTTACTTGTCGTCGGTTTGGTTTCGTCGTTTGGATGTTGCTTGGTGAGTTTGGAATTTTGGCTAAGTTTATAACCATAGCATACGCTACAGGTGCAGCATTACTTATGTTAATGTGTTGCGATTACGTAAATTATGCCTGGAGGTTTACGTACGTAATGAGTGGCCGGTTGTAGGAACCTTCCTCGGAGTCAACTTTCGGCTAGTAGGGCCGGAAATCTTTCGATTAGATCTCACTATTGCAGTCAACGTATCCTTACGTACGTTAGGGTGTGATCCTTACGTACGTTATCCATGCAGCTTGTTAACGTACGTAAAGTGTGGCTCTTTACGTACGTTAAGGTCTTCGTATTGTTGGTCAGGCTGTTCTGGACTAGCATTATGTACGCTAAGTTATTGATATAGCGTACGTAATTGTCCTTACATACGTTACGCTTGTTGTATAGCATACGTAATGTGTTTGTCAGATTATATAACTTGGTTTCGTATTTCATTTCTTCACGAACCAAAATCATTTTTATCTCCCTGGAATCGTCCTTCTGGACTTATTCTTGATATTTGGCCTCTTCCAACATGATTTGGATCATCCTAGATTGGATTGAAGCTTGAAGTTGGAAGCTTGTTGGTGTTCCTTTGTTGTTTGGAGAGTTCTTCTTGTTCTTCATTGGTAAGTTCTCTTAATCTCTTGTTCTTCAAGTGATTTCCGAGTATGATGATGTTGTTGTTGTTTTCTTCGGGTATTGATTGATTGTTGGAGTATATCATGATTCTTGATGAGTTTCTATAACTTATGTTGAAGAACATGGTGATTGTGGTTTGAAGGGGAGTTGTTCTTGATGTTTTAGGAGGTTTGGAGGTTATAATCATGTCTAGGAAGGATTATGTTAAGATTGCCATATGATTACCATAGTCTTAATATGATTATTGTTGTTGGTTGTGGTTTTGAGGGATTATAACCATTTTTGTAAGAAATTATTATGGATTATGTAATGATTATCATAATTTTGAAATGGTTGAGTGAACCTTATTGATTAATCCGAATTCATGATGAATTGTTGATTGATTATTGTTTAGACATCATGTTTGTTGAGATGATGATGTTCTTGGGGTACTGATGATGATATTAGTGATATTATCATTTTGAGATGTTTGTTTTGATGATTGTTCTTAAGTGATTCTTGTTGAATTGATTTCACAAGTGTTAAGAATGTAATGATCATGTTAATCGATCATTGAGGTGTTGGAGGATGTTAGAATTCATAGTTGAAAACTATGATATTCGTTGGTGGAGTTTAACCGATTCGGGGTTGAATCGGGATTGTTTTGGTGTTGTTTTCCATTGATTTTGTGTTATTGAATGAATCATATTTCATTCAAGGTTGTTCGAGTGCTTGTGATCATCGGAGGACGCCGTTCGTCGTTTTGTGGAAGGATGTTGATCGTGGAAGGAATTTCTCGCCTTCGTTTTGAGGCAAGTTTTATACTTCTACTAGTCAATGAGATTAATGTTATCATGTATGTGTATGAATGTGTTGTATCATTTCGAGACTTGGTCTCTCTATGATTTTGTTGATATCATGGGATTATTTGATACTATGCCCTTCGGCAAATTATGCCAAATGTTGTATTGTCCGATAAAAGCCGTTCAGGGGTTTGAGATCTCGTTGATGATGTTATTGTCGATAGCCGGTTCGCGGTATCGATGTATCGGCTGTTGTTGTTTATATTGATGTCGGTTTAAGACATTGTTGCGATCATTGTTATTGATATTGGTATTTTGGTATTGATGCTGTAATTGGCCGAGTGAAGGCATTGACGTGTTCGATTATCATCTCCATCATCGGTAACCGATTAAAGGCACTAGGACATCTGTTCTAATCGTTTCGTTGTTATCGATTGGCCCTTATAAGGCAATCGAGGTATTAAATTGGGATTATCGAAGATAATTCCCATTCGTTGTATCCTTGTTATCGATTCACCATTCTAAGGCAATCGAGGTATTGACTTGGGATTATCGAAGATAATTCCCATCCGTTGTATCCTTGTTTATCGATTGACCGTTCTAAGGCAATCGAGGTATTGAATTGGGATTATCGAAGATAATTCCCATCCGTTGTATCCTTGTTTATCGATTGACCATTCTAAGGCAATCGAGATATTGAATTGGGATTATCGAAGATAATGCCCATCCTTGTATCATTGTTGATCGATTGACTGTTCTAAGGCAATCGAGGTGTTGAATTGGGATTATCGAAGATAATTCCCATCCGTTGTATCATTGTTCATCGATTGGCCATTCCAAGGCAATCGAGGTATTGAATTGGGATTATCTAGGAGAATTCCTATATGTTATATCTTTGTCGTCGATTGACCATTCTAAGGTAATCGATGTATTGAATTGGGACTATCGAGGATGGATTCCATCCGTTGATATTGTTGTGATCGATTGACCATTCCTAAGGCAGTCGAGGTATTTGAATTGGGACCGCCGGGGACGGTGCCCATCCGTGAGTTATTGTTGTCGTGTTGGCCGACTCAAGGTAGCACACTATTATTCTTGTAAATTCAGTAATCCTGGGATCGTTGCCGTTTGTGATTAATTGTGTTTTGGAGGCTAGTCTCGGCTAGTGCTCGATGGGTAAGTCTGGGGCTTGAAGCTTCACTGTTGGTTTCCCAGCACCTGCAATTCAGAAGGTCACGGTCATTAGATGCCCTCATTGTGATGCGGCTTCATGCTGTGGCTTCGGCCCTCATTGTGATATGGCTTAGTGCCATGGCTTCGGCCCTCAGATGTTACAGCTTCGGGTTGATTTGGCTTTGGGCCACTGTGGTGTTTGACAGCTTCGGCTGAGTGACATTCAGGTGATTGTGATGGTTGGCAGTTTCGGCTGAGTGGTTTTCAGACCATTATGATATTTTGGTAGCTTCGGTTGAGGGGCTTTTAGGCCATTATGATGTATTTATATTTCTGTTGGAGTCTTCGGGCACTGTGATTTGTATCTAGTCAGTGTTGGTTTGGTTTACCTTCGGGTAATTTCACTGTTGTGTTCTATATTGATGATTCGCCGTTGGGCACTTGTATTGTAACCTGTTGAGCAGGTATTGATCGTATGCCGTGGGCATAATGTTTCACGAATGCTCAATTCTTACCTTGGTTTGTGAGCATTTCGTACTATTATTATCAATGTACCGTTTCATTCTGCCTTTGGATGCATATCATGTTGTACATGTATTTGATATTCATTATCTGGATGACTGATCCCGTGGAGGCGGAACATGTTTTCATGTTTTAGGTGCTTGCGAGGAGAGAGTTGAGACACAGGGGCATGACGATGGTGATGAGGCATTCGAGCGATACTAGTCCGAGATGTTTTGGTGTTCATGTTGGTCAAACAGTTTGGAGTACTCCAGTTTTGTTCAGTCGTTGTCATTCTGTATTATCCGAGCAAGACTCGTGGATGTTGTTGTATTTTTATTTTGGCCTTGTAGGCCCACTTTTGTCGTTGAAATTCCATATCAGAATATTATGTCGGATGCATAGTAGGGACTGAGATTCCCCTTTTGGTCAGGTTGTTGTATTTTTGGTCGTGTTCGCCTGGTGAATCTCCTGGTGTGGGGTCCACGGCACTGTAATGACCCAATAGGATTTGGGGGTGTTACATAGTCTTTGTGGGGATTGCCTCAACCCACTTGGACACGTAATCGACTGCTAAAATAATGTACTCGAAATTTCCAGATTTAATGAATGGTCCTATAAAATCAATTCCCCATACATCAGTAATTTCTACGACCAAATTGATTGTGAGGGGCATCTCATTCCTTTTCCGATATTACCAGTTCGTTGACATCTATCAAACTGAACACAAAAATGATGTGCGTCTTTAAATAAGGATGGCCAATACAAACCAGATTGGAGAATTTTGTTAGTGGTCTTTCGTCCGCCAAAATGTTCTCCATAATGAAGTTCATAGCAAAAGGTTAGTACACTTTGTTGCTCATCTTCTGGGACACATCGCCTTATGATTTCATCTTTGCATAATCGAAAAAGCCATGGTTCGTCCCAGAAGTAGTTTTTGCATGATGATAAAAACCTTTTCTTTTCTTGGTAAGAAATTTTAGGTGGGAGCATTTCACAAGCCAAATAATTCGCAATATCAGCAAACACTACTACAAAAAGACCATTTACTGACACTTTATCAAAAGTGTCAGTAACTTCGGACATTTAACTCATTTTTGGTCTTTAACATAATTGTGTCATAAGATACTGACACTTAAGTATCAGTAACTTGAGCATCAAAATTTACTGACACTTAAATATCAAATCAAAAAAAAAAATGTACATCTCAGGGATCGAACCCTGAGACGCGGTGATATCATCACCGAACATAAACCAATTTAGTTATATGGACAATTTACCTTGTTTCACAATATTAAATAGAATAATACATAACAATGAATATTAATTAGTAAATCAATATTAAAAACCAATATTAGAAACCCGTAACAATTTACCCTAATCTCTCTGTGTTTCATCTTCTTCCGCAGCCTCGCCCTTCTCCCGCCCTTCTCCTGTTTCTTCCTTGACAGTTGCAGCACAAATTCTGACTTCTCCCCAGAACCCCAAATTTTGATTCTCTTACTTCTATCCGAATCAAATTCAATCCCTTTACCAAAACCCTAGAGCTTTCAGATTATAATTATCCCGTAAATGTTGAATAAAAATGTTATATTTGGCTATTGAATCTGCGTTCGGTAGCTCGATGGGGGAATAACTTGTATGTTACTTCCGAATGCACGGTAAATTCTATTTTTTTGGTTACTTTTTAGTAGTTCTTGCAAGATTATTAAGTTTTTAATCTATTTATTGACAACTTTAGTTAAATAATATGATTATTTTTATGTTGTTGCTCACAGATTGTTGAGTACTGACTTTGAACTTGATTTGCTGATTCTTTATACGTGTGCTTTCACTATCTAATGTTTACAATTTTTTTATGCGTTTTACGATTTTATAATTAATTAGTTTTATGGAGAAAACCCTAGAATTTTTATTAATCTTTGATATGGTATTTTTGTTTTTGCAAATTTTTCATCTACTCAGATTGCTAAATTTTGGGTTTTGTTTTCGATTTGCTGCGACCGTTGTTTATGCAAGAAAAAATCCATGTCTGGTAGGCTTGTAAAATGCAAGACAAAGTTTTCTTCTCATAATTATACATGGTAGTTTGCAATATTAATTGAGAATTGGCATTTTTAAGTTCCTTCGGGTCCACATTGTTTGTGTAACTTCTTTGTTTTTTGTGGTTTGAGCTCATTGTTGGCCGTTTGATGTTCTCTTTCTCCAGATTTCCGGTGTCTATTTCTCAGTCTTAATATTTCTGGACTGCGATTGATTTTTTCAAAAATATGCTTTATATGTTTAAGGAAATTCCTTGTTTGGTTTCCTGTTGTTTTTTGTAATGATTATATTAAACTCTAGATCTACTCTTATGTATTTCTTTGGGGTTTTGATGGTAGTTTGTAACAACTACCGTTAAACTTGTTAAAAAGGGGGCAGTCTCGAGTTGAACAAGAAGGTAAGCATAGTTTCCCCATTCTAATAACATATTATGTTTCTATGAATAAAGAATTACAGACTGCTTTCTGATAAACAAGTGCTACCATTTACTACAAATGCTACATTATAACATATCAATATTTTTCTGGTGTTTGCTGATTTATTGGTAGTTTTGTACATGAATTTGCTTAAGTTTGTATACCACTGCTTATGTTAAAATAAAATGATATGCATTCTTTGTTATCATCTTTTTTGGACATAGTCACTTAGTGTTGGTGATTTCTTGGAGGTCTATAGTGTTGGTGATAGGAGGTCTATAGTGCTGGTGATTTCTTGGAGTTTTCTATTTTGAATGTTGAAAACCGAATATCAGTTGGATATCCTTGCACATTATGTTACAATATGGAGTTTCATAAGCTTTAACTAGTAAAGCTTCATTTATTTCAAAATGGTTTTCTTGAGTCGTATGTCATTTGGAGTAAGTTTATCTTTCTTCCTCCACAAAGTGTCAGAAACATACACCTAGTAAAAATTTAGATGTCAAGATTTTAATTCTGGTCTTGTGATGACATATGTATATGTCATAAATGTAGGTATTTTAATTCTTCTTTTCTTCATACTTTTGCTTTTCGAACCTGGTTGTCCATCTTTTCTTGTTCTTTTATGTTTCGAGAGTTCTGCCTACGCGTAGTCTCTGTCCATATTGTAAGGACCCATGAGTTAGGTTCTTTTATCTTCTGAGCTTTTAAAACACCAGTTGCCGCTTCTTCTATTAAATTGTAGAATAATGTATTTGTACTCCTTATTGTTTTTCCAAGCCCTCATGTGAAGCTCTTATGTTATACATTATTGGTCTCATGACCAGTCTTTGTAAATGTTTTATATCATAGCGAAAAGGCATCTACAGAAGTAAGTAGATATATGATTTTTTTTACCGATTTGCTATTCAGTTGAGCCTTAGTTACTTAGCATCTGTTAGACTACTTCTCCATTCTTATGTTTAGAATCTTGATGATTATTTTATTAGTTTTAGGTTGAACTTTGTATTCTATAATAGTTGATATCATATTTAATACTAACTTATGGTATCATTTGGTAAAGATTAAAAGAAAAAGATATTGAGCAAGTTAAGGAAAAAAGAAGTTTCACAACCATTAGTGCTCCGACAAGCATTCATTTTGTTAAATTAAATTATTTTTGTGGCAAAAATATTTATTATATGCATGTTTATGAACTGATATAAATACAGCCTGACACTGAATATTATATATGCACAGGTAAAGGTATTTGAAATGGACAAAACTTGGATATCTTGTGATAGAAGGTCTTTAGAGTATAAAATTGGTGTTGCTAATTTCTTAGAATTTGTGATTTGAATGCTGAAAACCGAATGTCAATCCGATGTCCTTGCACCTTTTGTTGCAATATGGAGTTTCATAAGCCTGAACTGGTGAAGCTTCATTTGTTTCAGAAAGGTTTTCTTGAGTCATATATCATATGGACTGAGCATGGGGAATTTGACCCTTCTACCTCCACAAAGTGTCAAGACCATACACTTAGTCAAAGATTTAGATGTCAAGATTATAATAATGTAGTTGATATGGTCCAAGATGTTTATGAGCATTATGATAAAGACCCTAGTACTTTAAAAGACATGCTTGATGATGCTGAAAAACCTTTATATCCGGGTTCAAAGCATTCAAAGCTTGCTGGTTTGATGAGGCTCTATAGTGTTAAAGGGAATTATGGGTGGTCTGATAAAGGGTTTCAGCTTTGTTAGATGTCCTTGCTGATATTTTGCCCATTAATAATGATTTGCCTAAGTCAGTTTATGAGGCTAAGAAAACTATGAAAGTGTTAGGCTTAGATTATGAGAAAATACATGCTTGTCCAAATGATTGCATTTTGTATAGAAAAGAGTTTGTTGATCTTGTTGAGTGCCCAAATTGTGGAGCATCTAGGTGGCATAGAGAAAAAATTGGATCGAAAAAACTAAAAAATGGTGTGCCTGCAAAGGTGTAGTGGTATTTCCCCCCTATTCCTAGGTTCAAAAGAATGTTCCAATCACCACAAACTGCTCAAAATTTGACATGGCATGCAAATAAGAGAATTAAAGATTGCAAACTTCGCCACCCAGCAGACTCACCATCTTGGCAATTAATTGACAATAAGTGGCTACAATTTGCAGAAGATGATAGAAATCTTCGTTTAGAACTATCAACTGATGGGTTTAATCCACATAGTACACTTAATAGTACTTAAAGTTGTAGGCTTGTTTCTTTGATTACATATAACCTTCCTCCGTGGTTATGTATGAAAAAAAAGTTTATGATTTTGTCTCTTTTGATATCTGGTCCTAAACAACCTGGAAATGATCTAGATGTATACATAGCACCCTTGGTTGAGTACTTGAAGCTTCTATGGGATGAATGTGTTGATGTTTATGATGCATGAAAAAAAGAAACATTCAACTTATGAGCTATCCTAATGTGGACAATCAGTGACTTTCCAGCATATGGAAACCTCTCTGGTTGTACTCTTAAGGGATATTATGCTTGCCCAGTTTGTAGAATAGACACTTTTGCATCTTAGCTACCACATAGTCGAAAAATGTCTTATATGGGCCATCGTCGATTCTTACCATGTGGACACCCATTTCGAAAACTTAAAAAGTTTTTCAATAGGAAGCAAGAGTTGGGTGAGCCTCCTAGGACTTTATCTGATATGAAAATCTTAAATATGGTGGAAGCAATTGATACTAAGTTTGGGAAGAAAAAAGTTAGGAAGCGAATACTTGACGATGTTGATGGCTATGATGATGAGGGAATAACTAGAAATTATTCAAAAAGTAATCAATCTTTTTTCCCCTTAATTATTGGAAACATTTGTTAGTTTGCCATCAACTAGACGTGATGCATATCGAAAAAAACGTGTGTAAAGTATTTATGGTACACTACTTCATCAACCGGGTAGGACAAGGGATGGGTTTAATGCTAGAAAAGATCTTGAAGATCTTAAGCTTAGGGGAAAATTTGTTCCTGATGAGACCAACAAAAAAAAACAAGTCTTACCTCCAGCTCCATACACCTTGAGTAAAAAGAAAAAAAAAACAATTTTGTGAAACTTTATATGATGCAAGAGTACCCTATGGCTATTCTTCGAACTTTCAAAAACTTGTTTCTTTGGATGAATGTCGACTTCAAGGACTAAAATCTCAGGATTGCCATACTCTAATGCAACAACTCCTGCCATTGGCTATTCGGAATTATTTGCCAGTGAATGTTAGAAAAGTTATTATCAGATTGTGCTCTTTTTTGAATTTGTTGTGCTCTAAAGTCGTGGAACTCGGTACTCTTGACCAAATACAGAAGGATCTTGTAATCACTTTATGCCTAATGGAAAAGTACTTCCTACCAAGTTTCTTTGATATCATGATTCTTTTGACAGTCCATTTAGTTGAACAGGTTAGATTATGCGGCCCCGTTTATTTTTGATGGATGTACCCTTTTGAGATAGGGATGAAAACCGTTCGTAATCGTTACCATCCTGAGGGTGGTATCGCATAAAGTTATGTTGCTGAAGAAGCACTACAATTTTGTGCTGAATACCTCTCTGATTGTGATGTTGATAATTTAAAATTAAACTTAAAAATTTGAAATTAAACTTAATCGGTTCAAATTGAACTTAATTGATTCAATTTTAACTTAATTAATTTGAAATTTGAACATAATCGGTTCAAACTGAACTTAATCGGTTGAAATTAAACGTAATCGCTTCAAATTGAACTTAACCAATTTGAAATTGAACTTAATCAATTTGAAATTAAACTTAATCGGTTCAAATTGAACTTAATTGATTCAATTTTAACTTAATCAATTTGAAATTTGAACATAATCGGTTCAAACTGAACTTAATCGGTTGAAATTGAATATAATCGGTTCAAATTGAACTTAACCAATTTGAAATTGAACTTAATCAAATTGAAATTAAACTTAATCGGTTCAAATTGAACTTAATTGATTCAATTTTAACTTAATCAATTTGAAATTTGAACATAATCGGTTCAAACTGAATTTAATCGGTTGAAATTAAACTTAATCGGTTCAAATTAAACTTAACCAATTTGAAATTGAACTTAATCAATTTTAAATTAAACTTAATCGGTTCAAATTGAACTTAATTGATTCAATTTTAACTTAATCAATTTGAAATTGCCTTGAGTAATTAACGACGAAACGGACGGAACGGAGAAACAACCACGATCGCTATGAACCGACGAACATGAACCTAACGATTTGAAGAATACAATCATAACCATTTCTAAATGATTATGGAAATGGAATACACCCGAAAACCCACTGCGATTCATGTAAATTCATACAAAAACAACAACCGAGGGCGGATCGCAGCTGAACCCTCTCGATTTCACAAATACCATGAAATTTACCATGAACTCTTAGGGAAAACAAGAATACCACCAAGATTAATCATATACATCATGGATTAATCAACAATACGGAACGAATCGGACAAAAACTCGAAAATCCCCAAATTTCTCAAAAATAGGGTTCTAGGAGATTACCTTGGATTAAAGACGAAAAGCACGAGTAGATGTTGTTAATCTACACCAAGAACTCAAAAAGATGATGGCTTGGAGTTATAGGACTTCGAATCACCCGGAGATCGCCCAAAAATCGCTCAAACGCGGAGGAGGAAAGAAAATTGGAAAAAGTGACAGGAGTTGACCTGCTCTGGCCCTTATATACTGGGTCTAATTAGGGCACGCTACTCTCATGGTTAGCGCGCGCTAAGGGGTCATCCAGTAGTCCAGTAGCTCCTTGTAATACCCGGTTGTGAACTCATTTATTTTCGTTCAGTGATTATCACTCAGTAATTCTCACTAATTAATAATCATTCATTATTCATATTCATTCATTCGTGTTCACCGTTCGGTGTAACTTTGAGCCGTCTATCAATATCGTTCATTGTTCAACCTTGTTTGAGAATCGAGACGAGAATATTATCTTAATCGTTGTAATTGCTTAGTAAGTTGATGTTGATTTTGGAGTTCATATCATTTCGAATTTACTCTTTCTTGTTCGAATCGTGCTATTTTGGACCAACTCTCGTAATCATTACTCGGACGTTTTGGGATTTCCGCAATTCCATTTCGTGTTATTATTCGCAAGTTTGAGTTCTATTAAGTTTATTCTCTTCTCGGGTCGTTTTTCGTCACTTTTGGGCACACACCTTGCAGACTCAAGCCTGGCAGCGGCTGTACCACACGCCGCGTGTAATACCCAGAATTTAAATTGGAATTTTAGTGGCAATAATTCTTTTTAAATTTATTTTTATTTTTTATTTAATTAGCTGCCTAATTAAATGGGTTGATCATTGAGATTTTGGACTATAGTATTGGTGAATTATTGATAGTTTGGTGTTATCGGATGCAGTAGAAATTAATCAAATAATCGAACCAGGTGACTGTTTAATGAATCCGAGATCGATTTTTATTAACAATCGAATTTTATTGGGTCAAATGCCCAACTACTAATTTATATATATATATATATATATTACTATTACCTTTCTTTCTTCTTTCCCCCGCCTCTCTCGTCTCTCTTCTCCCGTATGCCTCTCTCTCCCTCTAAACACAACACCGCCCCTCCCCTTATCCCCTATAAATCGGCCCAGGTGACCTGAGAAATGATGGCGGCGAAGGACGAGACACCGAGATCACGGCTTGATCTTGGTCGGGGGAGTTGGTTCCGGTAGAGGTGAGCTTCGGAGGTCAACGATGGCAGGTTTTCTTCCCGATCTCCAGCCATGGGCGCGATTTCTGTTCAGAAGCGGACCGATCGGGGATATCCGGCGAGCTAGAGGTGTGATGACCGGGGAGAGAGCTTCTGACGAAAGTCAACTACTTGGTTCGACTTTTCCGCGATGGGTTTTTCGGCGAAGGGTGGTCGGGGGTTAGAGGGTGGAATTTTAGAAGTGTTTACTTACTCCGGTAGGCGGTAGAAGGGTTGAGATTCGGGTTGAACAGGATTCAGGTGATCGGAAGTCGATTCCGGCGGAAGCTCAGTGTGTCTGTTCGGTGTATAAATATATATGTGCCTATGGTGTGCTGTGTGTTATATGTATATATATATAGGGATTGACTATGGTGGAAATACCCTTAATGGTGAAATCTAGAAACCAATTGCATTATTAAGTAATTTCATTGCATATTTGTTATTATTTGTTGCATCAAGCTGGTCGCTAGTATATGCAACAAATAATGCAATAAAAAATAAATAAATACATATAATTCTACTCATGTACAGCTGTTAGATCACTAATATCAATGGCCTACAAAAGTTTCTAGATTTTACAAGGTAATTAGTTTTCATATGATCTATTTTTGTGTGTGCAGAAATATATGTGTGTTGTGTGTGTGTGTCTGTAAGTGTATGTGTGCGTGTGACTACAAGTTTTTGTGTGTGTTAGTTGTGATATATATATATATATATATATATATATATATATATATGTGTGTGTGTGTGTGTGGGTGTGTGCGCTGTGTATGCGCCTGAAGTGTGTGTGTGTATGTGCGCGCGTGCGATATATATATATATATATATTGTGTATGTGTGAGTGTAAGTGTGTCTATGTACATCCGTACATGTATGCGTACTATATATATATATATATATATATATATATGTGTGTGTGTGTGTGTATAGAGATAGGTATGTGTGTGTGTGTTTATATTTTATTTTGTGTGTGTTGTATGTGTGTCCGGTGGGTGTATGTGGTCGTGTTGGGATGTGAACGGGGAAGACGTAGATGGAGATGGTATGGTGACAATGTTTGGCTCCATACGGGATGCCGAATCGGATACAACATTAGAAGGTGTACCGGTTTCATTAGCGGTACCAAGTCCACGGCCTCTGCCGCGTCCACATCCTCCACGTCTTCTTAACATGCTGAGAGATAAAAGAATTGAAATTTTCAGAACAATTCACAACTCCAAGGAATTCAAGTTTTCTCATCATGAAAGCAACAAAACGCGATAAGAGTTTAAGGAGTCCTACTTCCACGGGTCACACGGCTCGACGGCAGCACATGATGTTGAGCTCGGTCAGTTTACATGAATCATATAACTTGACAGACCCAATAACCAACGGCCTAGGTGTTCCCGAACCTAGGCTCTGATACCATAAATGTAACATCCCAATCTCAATGCGGGTAGTTACACGCCGTAGGACTCACCACGGTCCTACCAGTCTGACATCAGACATACTAAACAACATAACGATACAGAAGTACCATAACACGATAATATAATTAAACATTATAAAGTATAAGTTAGACCTCAGCCATGGCCAAAATTGTATGAGTTTAACACCATTCGACAAAACACAAACATCACACGACATATTACAACGAAGCCAAATACAACATTAAATATGAAAACCAACACCGACATTCTCAAAACTACTGACTCGAGCTCTTCAACATCCGGTCTGTCCGTCAGCTTCGTGTGCACCACGTGTAGGCTCCTGAACCTCGAGAGTACCTGAAATGCATAAAATATTCCACCCCAAGAAGGGGTTAGCAACAACCGCTAGTGCAAGTACAATATTACAATATTTTAATACACAAGCATTTCTAAATCCTTGTCAAAATCCAAAATAGTTCATTTCCATGATATTTCGGAATATTCAATATCAATCATCAGTAAAAAAACATCACTCGAAGGTAATTCTCGTGACAAGGCTCCTTCGTCCAAGTCCCTGTGTGCCCCGTCGGGAAATTCCCAGGTGAGAATACCACCGCCCTGACCTGTCCCCAAGTACTGGTCCCTAGAGGTCCCGTCGAACCTTCCCCGAGTGGGCATCCTCACAACACACAAAAAATCACAATTTCATCACAGAAATGCCTGCCATAAATCATTGCAATAAGGTACTTGCCTGGATTCCTAACACACGAAGAAACGACGAATGAACAAGGCTTCGGTCCGAACATTCTTCAAATTCTGTTCCTAACAAATATCGAGACTCAATTAACTACAAATTCACTGGAAATCCAAGAATTGTCCCAAGTTCTACCCTTAGAAATGATTTATCGAACACTACGGAGGCATAATGGGTTTTACTTGATCAACGAAGGAAAACTCGGAATCAATCCACAAAATTTCGAGGAAAACATAGAATCATGATTATTCAACTATAATCTATCATCACTTCGAAGCGAAATCCACCAAAATCCCCAAATTCTCAAAAGTAGGGTTCTAAGAAGTATTACTTCTAAGAAGTATTACCTCGAATCGGACGATGAATGATGTTAGGAAGTGGATAAATCCTTGCTAGGAGTTGAAAGGAGTTGATATCAAAGGATGTCTTGTCGAAATCCTTGCCTTCACACCCTTGGAATCGCCTAGAAGGTCGGAGAAGGGAAACGAAGATGAAAAATGACGAAAGTTGACTGCTCAGTTCCTTATATACTGACGCGCATTAGCGTGCGCTAACACTTACGGTTAGCATGCGCTAACCGGCTAACCCAGGTCCAGAACCTTCGGCCAGGACCCGTTAGCGTGTGCTAACACTCTACAGTTAGCGCGCACTAACTGTTTCCACCGACATAACCTGAACTATGTCCAACTCCAGAAGGTTCTACCCAGCCCTAATAACGTACGCTACGGAAGAATTAACGTGTGATACCAAGTCACATTAGCGCGCGCTATCGACCTACTAGCGTATGTTTTCACCAGGTTGATTTGAGAGTAAAATTTTCACTCTCACCATGACTTAAAGGCAATTCATCAAGAGTAATATATTTAGAAAATCCATGGTGAGAATGAAAATTTTGCTAAATATATTACTCTTGATGAATTGCCTTTAAGTCATGGTGAGAGTGAAAATTTTGAAATTATGACTAGGAGTTTAATGCAACCGGTAAATATAATAATACCAAGGAATACTCTTAAACGTCGTATTCAACAACAATATTATATTCAACGTGCTCAATTAATTGATTTTTTTTAAAAGATTTGAAGGTTGTACATGTCTTACTAGTGATTGTTGAACTTTTCCAACTGCCGAACTTTATATTTACATTGCAGTTCATTGGATTGGAACTGAATATGTGATAGAACAACGTATTATTACTTTTGATATTATGGAGGAATCACATATCGCTAAAAATCCAAAAGATAGAATAATTGAATGTTGTAAGGAATTTAATATATTTGACAAAGTGCTCTCTTTCTCTCGATAATGTGACCGCAAATAATAAACATGTGGAATAGTTGTTGGACAGATTGTCCTTACTTGCAAATGATATTTTTTTGCATATAAAATGTTGTACTCATATTGTGAATTTGTCGGCTAAAAAAGGAATTGATATGATTTCACCTCTTTTAAATCCGATTAGAAAAATAATTAAATTGCTATGACTCAGTCAACATACCAGGAGATATTATAAACATATATGTAAGTAACATAATTTAGAACCAAAAATATGGAGCATTGATATACCTACACGTTGGAATTCTACTTTTAAATTGCTTTATGATGATATTCCTTAGAAGAAAATTATTACTCAATTGTATAAGCCTGATTCCAAATATTTATCCGAGCAAGACCTCTTAAGTGAGGCTCGCTGGGAACTTGCTGCAATCGTTCATAGTATACTACTTGCTTATAATAATTCTACATAATTATTTTTTATGTTTATGAACCTATTGTGCATTAGGTTGTTTTAGAATGTTTTAAATTGTTGGTTCTTTAATTAAACACCAAAGTAAAATATATTTATCTCAAGTTATTTCTAAAATGCAAAAAAAATGGTTAGAGTATTTGGATAAATTTCCTTACATATATGGTGTTGCATATCTTCTTGACCCGAGTGTGAAAAAAGAAGCACTCACTAATCTTCTTGATTATTATTATAATATATTAAGTAATAATTCTTTTGATAGTGAGGGATACGTAAATGACTGCGTCAAAATATTCGCTTCCTTAGGTGATTTATACATTAAAAAAATATAAACCAGAGGTTCTAGCCTCTCAGTCAACTTCAAAAAATAAAGATAGATTTGATCAATTTACATCTTCAATTCTTTTCAAAAAGCCAAAATCCCAGATCTAATTCTTCAGCTTCTTCTAGTCAAATCTTAAATGAGAATTTTACGGGTTTGCATGAGCTTTATGTCAATTTTGAGATTTTAAAATGGTGGAAATTCCATGAATAACAATATCCCATATTGGCTAGAATTGCAATGATCTCCTTGTAGTTCCAGACTCTACAATTATTTCGGAATCCACTTTTAGTGCTGGTAGAAGAGCTATAACAGATAAAAGAACATCTTTGTCCCCCGATGTTGTGAAGATTCTGGCCTGTAAAAAAGATTGGGAACAAGCAGAAAAATATCAACAAGGACGGACGAAAGAAGAAGACGAACGCAACGAGGATGATGATTTGTGGATGATGATGGATTCTTAATCCAAATCGGGAGCTTTGACGAGTGGCCAACACGATGATTGAGCATATCATCCTACCTTCAAGTTCTATGTAAGTAAAGAGGTAAGAACAAAGAACTACGTGGACATTGATTCCTTAGGCCCTGTTTGGTGTGGTTTTCTGTTTTTTTTCTTGAAATTTTCAAAAACTAAAACCAGTTTCCGTTTTGAGTTTTAAAAATTTCAGAAACCAAAACCCGATTGAGTTTTGAGTTAAGAAATTTTCAAAAATTAAAACTATAGTTTAAAACATGAACATAAAAGTGGTATCAAAATGAAAGTTGATGGTGGTCGGTGGTGATCAAAGTAGTAGTTGATGGTGGTCGGAGTGGTGGTTAGCGATAGCCATAGTGGGGCATATAGAGGTGGTTGGCGATGGTCAGAGAGGTTGTCAGAGCGATGGTCGGCGGTGGTCGGAAATCGGCCATCGGTGGTGGTCCTTGGTCAAAGTGGTAGTTGACGGTGGCCGGAGTGGTAGTCGGTGGTAGCCGGAATGGTAGTTGGTGGTGGTGAACGGTGATAAGAGTGGTGGTCGGTGGTCGAAATGGTGGTCAGTGGTGGTCAAAGTGGTAGTTGGCGGTAGTCAGAGTAGTGGTCGGTGGTGGCCGGAGGGGTGGTCGGTGGTGGCCGGAGTGATGGTCGGTGGTGGCCGGAGTGGTGGTCGGCAGCGGTCAGAGTGGTAGTCAGTGGTTGTTGAAGTGATGGTTTGTGATGATGTGTATGTGTTAGTGTTAAAACAAAAACTGAAATTAGAAAACTTCTTTTTTTGGTTTTGTGTTTTGATGGAAAACTGTTTCGAAAATAATGAAAAATCTAATTCAGCACCATTTTACCCAAACATGTTTTGGTTTTGAAATTGACTTTTAAAACCAAAAACCAGAAACTCGCAACCACCCCAAACGGGCCCTTAGGATATCGATATGTAGGCAACTTAATTTGAAAAATCAGATTAAATTTCAAAAATAATCTAATTTTTACAAATTAAATTCAAGTCCAATTTTTCGCCTTTTCTCCACATTTAATTTAATGTTAAAATATTTAAAAAATTTAAAATTAACTTTCTTAAATGCTATTTTTAATTTAATGTTAGCAAAAAAATTTAATTCAAAATAGATTTTTTAAATTGATGTTTTCACTAATATTAACTAATTTATTTTTAAAAATTCAAAATTGTTTTTTTCAAGTAAAATTTTGATTTAATGTTAACATATTTTTAAATGCAAAATAATTTTTTTTAATATACCGCACGGGCCCGACCCAGCACAACATGGGGCGGCGAGCAGTGGGCCGCGATCACCCAGTCCTGGCCCGGCCCATCCCAAATATGGGCTGGTCTTGAGCTCCCTAGTCTCAACCCGGCCCGCTCAAGCCCGGCCCACAACCGCCTCCCTCTCTCTCTCTTTCTCTCTCTCGGGAATAAAACACCTATAACTTGAAAGCAGTGTATTTGTATAAAAAGTAACAGTAAAACCTGTTTATGTAAGCAATATATTGAATGAATAAAGTAGTAAATATATCGAATTGAATATATAAAAGTAACATGTTTTGGTGAATATGAGTTCTTATACATACATATTCAATGTATTGGGTGGCAAATCACCTACAAAAACATTACAATATCCATAAATTTTTATCTGGAAAAAATCATTATAAAAATGGTCGAGATAATTTTATATATAGTCCTGTAATCTTAGCCGAGTGCACAAACCAGCCTGTACCTTTTTTATTTTATCAATTTTGATCCTTTTTTACTCAATTGTAGCCCTTTTAATATCAACAATAGTCCTTTTCAGCCATCAACATTTATTTCTATATGTTATTACTATTTTCGGCTAAATTATACATGGATAGCCACATCATTAAATATTTGCACATCATCATGTTTTTATATAACTAGATGTCCTCCCGTGCGATGCACGTCGCAAGATGTTAAATATTTTATTATATTAATAATATGTGATTGAATTTCAATAATATTATAAAATTATTATAAAATATACATGAGTCAATATACACACACATACACATAAACTATTATTTGATTTGTTTTAATTTATAAATTCTTATCATGTGATCTAAGGACACATGGTATGAAAACCATAATTTAATTAAGCATAGTTATTTATTTTTTCATGTAGGACAATATGTGTAATATCCGTAATTTTCCCATTTTTAGCAGTTTCCATTTTTGGTGTATGTCTATTTTTATCGACTCGCTTGTAACCGTTTCGACATTTTGAATCTATTTTGTTCTTGGAGTTTTTCCATTTGGACGAGTTTTGATGATGTTTTCACGTAATTTCATTTTATGACATGTTTTGCCGTATGAACGTTCGATTCTTGTAAAACTCGTTCGTTTTCGTTATTTCTTGGTTTGTACAAGTTCGTATGGTTGAGTTGGTCTTGTGGAGACTTTCGGTTTGTAAATCCGACGTCGTTTCGTGATTTTCGGGCACTTGGGCCATTTTTGTAATTTCTAATAGTTTAGGGAATCTCGTTTTCGTTGTCGCATTACGGACCCTTCGGTGGTGAATTGTATTTTCTTTCGACACTTAGCTCGTCGTCTTGTATGCTTGGCGTTCATGTTCCTGGATTACGGAACATGAACGCCAAGCATACAAGACGACGGAGCTAAGTGCCGAAAGAAAAATACAATTGACCACCGAAGGGTCCGTAATGCGACAACGAAACGAGATTCCCTAAACTATTAGAAATTACAAAAATGGCCCAAGTGCCCAAAATCACGAAACGACGCGTCGGATTTACAAACCGAAAGTCTCCACAAGACCAACTCAACCATACGAACTTGTACAAACCAAGAAATAACGAAACGAACGAGTTTTACAAGAATCGAACGCTCATACGGCAAAACATGTCATAAAATGAAATTACGTGAAAACATCATCAAAACTCGTCCAAATGGAAAACTCCAAGAACAAAATAGATTCAAAATGTCGAAAGCGATAAAAATAGACATACACCAAAATGGAAACTAAAAAAATGGGAAAATTACGGATATTACATTCTCCCCCTCTAAAATAAAGTTTCGTCCCGAAACTTAAGAATCAAAAATCTCGGGGTATCTCGAACGCATATCCTCCTCTAACTCCCACGTCGCTTCTTCTACTCCGTGCCTCGACCATTTCACTTTAACCAAAGGAATGGTTTTGTGCCTTAACTGTTTATCACGACGCTCCAAGATTCTAACGGGTCTCTCTTCAAACGTAACATCCTTCTCGATCTCCACGTCCCCAAAGTCAATAATGTGGGACGGGTCCGGAACGTACTTCCTCAACTGGGAAACGTGAAATACGCTATGTACATGACTCAGCGATGGAGGTAAAGCCAAACGATACGCTAACTCACCGACTCTCTCCAATACCTCGAAAGGTCCAATATATCTCGGGCTGAGTTTCCCCTTCTTCCCAAAACGGAAGACTCCCTTCGTCGGAGACACTCTCAACAGAACATGATCCCCCACCTCAAACTCCAAAGGTCTACGCCTAACATCCGCATAAGACTTTTGTCGACTCTGAGCAACCAACATCCTCTTTCTAATCAATTCGATTTTCTCCCTCGTCTCCAACACCAGATCCGGCTCGGTGCCAACCAAATCGGACGGCTCATCCCAACATATCGGTGATCGGCAACGTCGGCCATAAAGTGCCTCATATGGTGCCATCTTAATCGACGCGTGCCAGCTATTATTATAAGTAAACTCAATCAAGGCCAAATGATCCTCCCAGTTACTACTCCAATCTAACGCACACGCGCGCAACAAATCCTCGAACGTCGAATGGTACGCGTTGGACCGCCCATCGGCCTGGGATGGAACAAGTGCTCAAACGTAGCCGAGTCCCCAATGCCTTATGCACCGCCCGCCAAAATGCGATACAAATCGGACATCTCTCTCAAATAATGGTCCTCGGCGTACCATGAAGCCTCACTATCTCGAGTGATAAAATACGAGCTAACTTTTACGGACCCCAAGTATCCTTGATGCCACGAAAATGTGCCGACTTAGTCGATCGGTCTACAATCACCCATACCATATTCATACGGTCTTCGTCCTCGGTGAACTCGTGACAAAATCCATAGAGATGTCCTCCCACTTCCATTCCGGAACGGAAGTGGTTTCAATAATCCTACTGGTCACGATGCTCAATCTTGACTTGCCGACAAGTCAAACACTTAGCTACAAACTGAACTACCTCCTTCTTCATATCGCTCCACCGTAAATTCTTCCTCGGATCTTTATACATCTTACTCGAGCCGGATGGGTGAGTATGGTGACGCATGAGCCTCTCGCATAATGCTCTGTCTCGATTCGAGTCGTTCGGAACACACAACCGACCTCGGAATCTCAACACGCCGTCCTCATGAATAACGAATCCGGGGCTTTCCCTTTCCTTCACTCTCTCGAAGAATAAACATCGGATCCTCTAAGCTGTCCCGACTTAATGTCCTCGACTGAGATGAAGAAATCTCAAGAGTACGCAATCGCCGGAACTCTCTGGCGCATAATCTCAATGCTCAACCTCATAAACTCTCGCTGAAGTCCCGATCGGGCCGTGAGTAACTCAAGCGCCCAAGCGATACCGATTTCGGCTCAAGGCATCTGCTACCACATTAGCCTTGCCGGATGATAGAGGATCTCAAGATCGTAATCCTTAATCGGTTCCAACCATCTCCTCTGTCTCATATTAAGCTCCTTCTGCGTGAAGATGTACTTGAGCTCTTGTGATCGGTGAAAATCGACACGACGAGCCATACAAGTAATGACGCTGATTTTCAACGCAAACACAATCTGCCAACTCAAGATCATGCGTAGGGTAATTCAATTCATACGGTTTCAACTGACGGGAAGCATAGGCAATCGTCCTCCCGTGCTGCATAAGTACGCATCCGAGCCCTTGGCCCGAAGCATCACTATAAACGGAGAAACCATCATTACCACTCGGTAAAGCCAAAACAGGAGCGGTCGTCAACCGCTTCTTCAACTCCTCAAAACTATTCTGCCTCTCATCGGTCCACACAAACTTCTCCGACTTCTGTAACAACTGAGTCAGAGGTCGAGCAAGTTTAGAGAACCCCTCGACGAACCTACGATAATACCCGGCTAATCCCAGAAAACTGCGGACCTCTTTCACGTTCTTGGGCGGCGCCCAATCCAACACTGCCTCTACCTTATGTGGGTCCACACGAACACCCTCGGCCGAGATCACATGACTGAGAAACATAACTTCCCGTAACCAAAACTCGCACTTTGAGAACTTCGCAAAAAGATGCTGAGTTCTCAAAATATCTAACACAATATGCAAATGACGGGCGTGTTCCTCCTCGCTCCTCGAGTAAATCAGGATGTCGTCGATAAAAACGACTACACACTTATCGAGGTACTCGATAAAGACTTTGTTCATAAGCTGCATGAACACGGATGGTGCGTTGGTTAGCCCAAAAGGCATAACCACAAACTCGTATTGACCGTATCTCGTCCGAAAGGCCGTCTTCGGAATATCGGTATCCTTCACTCGGAGCTGATAATACCCCGATCTCAAATCAATCTTCGAAAACACGGTCGCTCCTTGCAACTGATCAAACAAGTCATCAATCCTCGGGAGCGGATATTTGTTTTTGATGGTCACTTTGTTCAACTCTCGGTAGTCGATGCACAAACGAAGTGACCCATCCTTCTTCTTTACAAATAGGACCGGTGCGCCCCAAGGCGAAGCACTCGGTCGAATATACCCCATGTCTAGCAACTCTCCCAATTGTTTCTTCAACTCAAGCATCTCGACAGGCGCCATACGGTATGGCGTCTTAGAGATAGATGCTGCACCCGGCTCTAAATCGACGGTAAACTCAACCTCTCGGCCCGGCGGCAAACCCGGCAACTCATCTGGAAAAACGTCAGGATACTCACATACTACCGGAATAGACGAGAGCTCGACTCCCCCTTCTTCCGATCTCAAAGCGTAACACCAATAGCCCGTGCAACCTCCCCGAAGAAGCCTCACCGCCCTCAAAGCGCTGATCGCAATCTCGACTACCCCGCTTACGCCCCACAAAAGAATGCTCGGTACCATCAGAGGCTAACATCATGTGATCCTCGTTCTATAATTCATGATCGCCCCATGACGGTCGGCCAATCCTCACCCAGAATCAAATCCTCATCTCTAATATCTACCGCAATCAGATTAGAAGGCCAATCCCTCCCCGCGATACTCACGAAAAATCTCTAATCTCACGGTCCCCCACGATGCTATCCCCGCTAGGAAGTTTAACAACAAAAGGCTCACAAGCAACAAGGCAATCAACATGCAGCATTTACGCACACAATCCATAGATATAAAAGAATGCGTAGCACGTAATCGAACAATACGGAAGCAGGATGGTCAAGGATGTGGACGGTACTGTAGCCACCGTCGCGTCGGGATCTCGGCTCGCCTCATCTCATACACACGGGGCGGAATGCACTCCCGCACTAGAAGCTCCCTCTAGAAGGCCGACCACGACCTCGACCTCTACCAAAACTCTGCTGGGCCGAGGAACTGCTTGCCTCGATTCACACTCGGCTCTCCCGCACTGGAGCAGATATCCGAGTAATCTGGAGCCCGAGCCGCATCCGTACAAAACTTAGCACGGTGACTCATACGACCACAAGCAAGGCACTGGATCGGAGGCCTATCACACTCACTCATCATGTGACCGGACGATCGCGGTTGAAGCACGTAGGACCACGAACGGAACCAGCGAGGCAGACCTAGAACCGTTTCCTCGACCAACCGATGGCGGCCCGACTCAAGACTCGCGAACTGCACCGAGTCTTCGATACCCTCTGACTTGCCTCCCAAACCGACCGGCGGTTTTCTGTTTCTTTCCTTCGGTTGCCGTCTCTGTCATGAAACGACATCTCATAAGCCATCGCCTTATTCTGATATTCTTTCAAAGTCGTGCACCCCAGACCAGACATGTAGTGGCGCACTCTCGGTTTCATCCGCATGTCAAAGTGGCGGATCTTATCAAGCTCATCGCGGACTTGGTTTCTCACGTAGTGCAGCTGTTGATTGTAGTCCTTGATAGCTTGAGAAATAGGAACATCTTGGGGCTTAGCCTCAAAGAAGGCTCGGATCCTCCCCTCTTTCACTGGCCAAGGACAGTATTCATCTTCCATCAGATCTCGAAACTCTGCCCACGTAGCTGCCCGGTCACGCGGTTTCACCGCTTGCCACCACGTCGCTGCCTCCTTGGCGAGGAAGTACTGAGCAATGGGTACTTTCCTCTCCTCGGAACAATTAGCAGCCTCAAACACTTTCTCCAACTCGAATAACCAATTCTCCCAACCAGAAGGGTCAGAAGCACCATCAAACTGCGGAGGACGCATACGAATCACGTCCTGAAGTAGCTTATCATTACCGGATCCAGTAGGCGGAACCGGGTTGGCATTAGCATGGCCGACTGTAACGGCTCGAGCCGCAGCGTCATCCGGTTCGCTACTTGCCGTAATATGTTGGCCACTCCAACATTCTCATGAGCATTACCGAGCTAGCGGTAGTCCGCCGACCTCCGGAACTAGGGGGAACACTGTTCGACAAAGAGGGCATCGCGGAATCAGTTCCCGAATGATCGGACATGGCCGCCCCACCGGCTCCGCCACGTCCCCTACCGCGTCCGCGACCGCGTCCGCGTCCTCTACCAGCAGGAATTCTGAAGAAGCAACGGGTAAGTACAATTCAAACGCAAAACGCAAAAGATACTAAGACAGGAATAGAACAGAACGATGAAACGAGTCAAGTTAGGAAAACTTACGAGCACCGGCGTACTGAGATGATGGCATAACAGTGATACTGTCCCAAAAACGACACTTAACTAGACTCAAATGACCGACAGCCTAGGTATCCATAACCTAAGCTCCGATACCATATTCTGTAACACCCCCAAGACGTTCAGGGCATATTACAGCGCCGTGAATCCCACACTGTGGAATTCACCAGGCCAACATACCAACAAGACATTCGACGACGACAAACTATTATTAATAAAACGACAATTCAAATGAAAGACTACAAACCGACAATTAAAATATGACATCAAATCCATTTCCCAAAACGTGAACACAACATTAACAATTTCAAACAGGAAGTACTCGAGTACTTAAACCAACTTTATAATACATAAATCTCAAAATCAGACATCAATAGTAACCGACAGACATGACATCGAAAATCAAATACTGGACAATATCATGCTTGCCCATCATCCTCATACGGCCCGAGAGCTCGCTTGTCCCCACGATCAATACCTGAAATACAAAAAGTATTTCCCCCATTTAAGGGGTTAGCGACAACTGCTAGTGCAAGTACAATCCATTTGAACTACATTCTAATCAGATGAATATATGCGCCAAAAATCATTTTAGGAAAACATTTTATATTCCGGAATATTTATGATGTACAAACACAAACACGTTATCTCCAACAAATCATAATTCAAAGTTAACCGTTGGCACGAGACTCACGGCCACCGTACCCCGCAGAGTCCCGTCGGACATCCCTGGGTGGCTAACCACAGTTCACGATACGCACACTCACGGCAATACGTATCCCTAGAGGCCCCGTCGGACCGTCCCTAGGTGAACATACACATATCTTCCCACAACAACCACATATAGCCATAATTCAAATACTAGAACATGTAAACAAATGTTGCCTTTGTGACATCTTCGAAGGATCGGAAGTGAAAAGTGACTACGGATGATCCGAATGGACAACGACGGTTCCTAAACGAAGAATTAGCATAACTCAGTCCCAACGGACATCGATGTCGAAAGGAATACTCCCAAAACCCCGATTACCAATAACGACAATAGACGATCAATTGATACGGGCGAGGTTTACGCAAAATCTCCCGTATCGATAATTCGCGATTAAAATCAAGGAAATTGGATTTGGAATCATTCAACAATCACAATCGGTGAAGAATATCCTAACATACTGGAATAATTCGGTTCCAATTAGTAAAACCCGGAAAAACCCCCAAATTTGACGAGTTAGGGTTCTAGACGAAATTACCTTGATTTCGGATGATGGATGACGATTATATTGATGATAATATGTTAGCACAACTCTACGGTGATGGAATGTGAATAGAACGCCGATCGGGCGATGGAAATCGCCTCGAGGTCGCACGTCGAAGAAACGAAGGGAAAAGAATGAAACTGCCGCTCAAATCGCCATTGGGCTTATATAATGTGAAGTTAGCGCACGCTAATCGCCATATGTAGCGTGCGCTAACGGGGCGCGGCAGTCGATGGCTCTTGCCACATTCGTTAGCGTGACGCTAACAATAAGGGTTAGCGACGCTAATCGTTTCTTGATAGCGCACGCAAGGCAACGAGGTAGCGTGCGCTACCTACACAAAGATTGATCTGGCGATGTCATATCGCCGATGAAGTCGCTGCCGAGGGTACGATACACGATACACACGACGAGACCAGAATCCAGAACATGAACGCGAAGCATACAAGCCGACGGAGCTAAGTGCTGAAAGAAAAATACAATTCCGACCACCGAAGGGTCCGTAATGCGACAACGAAAACGAGATTCCCTAAACTATTAGGAAATTACAAAAATGGCCCAAGTGCCCGAAAATCACGAAACGACGTCGGATTTACAAACCGAAAGTCTCCACAAGACCAACTCAACCATACGAACTTGTACAAACCAAGAAATAACGAAAACGAACGAGTTTTACAAGAATCGAACGTTCATACGGCAAAACATGTCATAAAATGAAATTACGTGAAAACATCATCAAAACTCGTCCAAATGGAAAAACTCCAAGAACAAAATAGATTCAAAATGTCGAAACGGTTACAAGCGAGTCGATAAAATAGACATACACCAAAAATGGAAACTGCTAAAAATGGGAAAATTACGGATATTACAATATGAGTCTTATATCTAATTTTATAAATAATAAATTAAATTATACTTATTATTACCAACTTTCATTAAAAGTATCCAACCTATATTCTTATTAATATAATTTATTTTATATGATTTGGCATTAATGTAATTATTTTATTATTTTACAATCAGAACAAAATAATTTTGAAAAATCAAATAACCGTTAAAGTACAAAACTATGAAAATAAACTAAAAATATATATTTTCTTTAATATTCTTATATTTTTATATGGAAATATCTTAATCATCTAATATATCATTATTATATTTAAATTAATTTATATATATATATATATATATATATATATTAAAAAGCATGAAGTAAGAATTAATTTGATATATTTTTTATAAAAAATAAAATTGATACGAAAAAATTATAATTGTTTAAATTATTGAGTTTAAAATAAAAAGAATAAAATCAGAGAGAACTTTTTAATTGGTAGATATTATATATGGAATAACCCTCTAACTTTCCTCCAAACTAAATATTTATTTTTTTAAGATTTTTGAAAAGAAAAATAATGTGGCGATGACACATGTCTCTTTAAATTTTTTTGCGACTCTCTTTTAATATTAAGTATGGATTGCACATCTAGGCAAATCGAGAAACACGCTCCTTCATATTCATTTTTCACTGCTCCCGTCTCAGGGAAACCTAATTCCCAAATTGAGAGAAACGCTCCTTCATTCCAACACCTCCGCCAAATCAGTCTACACTTAAACATAACCAAAGAGGGAGATGTGGGTAGGAGAAAGGTGGAGGCAGAGTAAAGATCCACCACATCAATGTAAGTGTTTGTATGTGCTTTATTTTGGAATTATTAGACGATATCAATTCTATGATTCTCCACATTGTGAGTTAATTTGTATTATTTTAAAATAGTTTTATGCAAATATTAGATGATATTAGTGTGTATGGTGCACCACATTTTGACTTAATTTGTATTTATTAAAAAAGTTGTTTGTGTAACTTCATGCGTATGTATATATTGCGGCTACTGTAGAACCCCAATCCACTCAGGGATATTACATGCCGTAAACACTTCTTTCAAGGATCTACTAGGCTGGCAACACAATTAAACGTCTCAACTCCGCCTTTAAGGCTAAAAAGACTCAGTAGACCGATTTGGTCTTCCAATCAATACGTACAAATAAATCCCAATACATGCCCACGTAGGGGTCAAAACAAAACACTCCCGTGCAATGAAAAAATACTGCAGCGAAAATAAAAATACAACTAGACCTATACGATATCGCACGAATTCTCACGTGATTAGTATCGATCATCATTCATCATCCTTCATGCCAACCCTGTGTTATGCTCCCAAAACCGGAATGCAAAACAGACACCCACCCCCGATTACTCGGGGGTCAGCAAAATCCCACTATTTTGCTAGTGCAAGTACATAATCATACAAAATGTAATAAACAAATAGAAACCACGAATCGGATACGATAATTAACTACTGAAGCCTTCCCGAGAGGTTTTATTAAATAGAAAACAATCAATGAAGTATTTGAAAATAAATTCCTCATCTCGGGGATTTTAAAAGTAGAAACATTGATGGACCTCAAGTCCTTAGTTGAAAAAAAATATTTCAAGACGAATGGGTCTCGGCCCAAAATCACTTTCTGTAAAACGACCTTTACAAAACCATTGGGATCTCAACCTAAATATCATCAAATCACAGTACACGAGAACAATAGCAAGGTCTGTTTTCCAACATCAAAACCCCACAACTAAAGGACAAAACACATACGATAAATATTCAAGTGTCATCCTAGCCAAGTAGGCCAAATGAACAACTTACCTCTTACACATTTAGTCAATGCATGCAATCATGAAATCACCATTCAAAAACACTCGTTTTCGGAAACGCCATAAACCAAAACACATTCATAAAAATGCACCATAATTAACCGTCGATCCACGCCTCTGTGGACCCCTACCGAGACCCCGTCGGATCTAACCCGTAGTGGTTAAAAGCTAAGCTCGTCGATCCACGCCTCTGTGAACCCCTACCGAGACCTCGTCGGATCTAACCCGTAGTGAGCATACACACACACACACGTTACTCATGCAATACTAATATGCTAAGAATGTAAGTTCATTAAGAATACTTGCTAGAAATGACCACTTACACGACACAATTATCATACTCTTCACAATACCTCCATCAAGAACAATCAATCATAACACAACAACACAATTAACACGGAATACACGATTCCACAACATTAAACAAGAATGGATATCATTAAAGCCCTCGACGTTCAAAATAATCAAATCATAATCAATTAACATAAATCATATTCACGAGGGTAAACCAACCATCGTAAATCCAACATGTAGACTCTATTTGCAGGACACAATTCGTATAAGAAAAATACTTGCCTCCAAACTACGATCGAAACGAGACGATGAAAGGGATGCGGTCGCGCAGCCTCGAACTCTTAAACATAATTAAGAATACAATACCACCGCAAACACTACGAGAATAACACCATACGAATTACCGACACAAAATGGAGATCAACTCGGAATCCTCGAACACCTATAATCTTCCGGAAGAAACAACAAAAACATGATTATGACGAGGATCAAGACCAAAAACAACGGAGATCACATCAAACTAGCGAAGAAAAACTCATTCGAACATTTAATCTAACATTAAATGTTCACTACACCTCAAGAACACCGAAATCACCATTCGGGTTGAAACGAACCGAAGATATGGATATACAATCCATAAAACATGTTTAACAACAACATATAACACCAATCGATTCATATAAACCAAATTGGATTCAGAATCAAAAATAAAACTCCCTAAAAGTCAACTTGAAGAAAAAAATCAAGAAATTACCTTGATCCGGTGAAGAATAATGGATTTGGTGATGTTACAATCATCTAAAGACCTACAAAACACCTTTGGATTGAGCAAAATCGGCCAAGATCGCGAACCCTAGTCGCCTTTGACTTATACCCACGGAGAGAAGAGGAAATGAGGGAGAAAATGATAATAATGACTGTTGTCCAGTCTATATACTGGACAGCCTTAGCGTGCGCTAATCATCTGGACTATCATGCGCTATCAGGGTATATATCGCCCAATATCTCAGTCCAGTAACTTTTGGACTTAAACCGACCAACAGTTAGCGTACGCTATGTTTCCAGTAGCGTGCGCTAACTTATGCTATTAACGTGCGCTACACTACCTCGTAGCGTGTGCTAGACAAAACACCAACCCAGCCCAGTAGCTTCTGGACTGCCTCGAACTACCAGTTAGCGTGCACTACCAAACCCGTAGCATGAGCTAATTACTGCACCTTAGCACGCGCCAACCACATGGATGTAGCATGCGCTATCGACTCAGAAATAACAGCAACAGTGCCCTAAAAATGGGTACGACGACGGATTTCTCCGACTGAATCTTCAAGTTCAAGATACGCACGGAAAGCTCCAGAATATGATCATACTAAGAGCTTGAGCTCTAGTCAAACTCACACACGACCATGAAAAGGGTCGAAACAATAAATATGAAGGCGGATACCCACAACTTTGGGAAATTATAAAATGGCCCAAAATGCCTGAAAATCACGATACGTGATCGAATAACCAAACCAAAGTTCACAACACGTCTAACAAAGTTAAACAGACTTACGGGAAATACGAAGTGACAGTTTCGAACGAGATTCGCAAGAATCGAACTCAAGCGCGGAGAAGTCGTTAAGAAGCACGGAACTCAACAAAACGACACTGAAACGAACTCGGATGACAAAAAGTGCATAATTAATCATTATCAGAATGACGAAACAGTCACAAGCGAGTCACTAAGATGGACTCCCTCCAGAAAAAGAAAATTACCGAAAATCGAAAATTGCGGATATTACAGCTACGGAGTCAAACTTTCAAATGGGTGAAGGTATTGAAGATATTGTGGTGGGTGAGGATACTAGAGATATATGAATGTTAATATAAGCGGTAGTTTTGAGGTTGGTAACGTAATTGATATTGAGATGGGTCAAGGTAGTGATGGTTCTTTAGTTGATAGTTATTATGAGCTAAGTGATAATCCTGAGGAAAGTTTGGATGATGATGAGGTGTGGCAAGGGAATGTAGATATTGAGATGTTTGAGGGTGTAAATATAATGTTGGGGAAAGTGGGGATGATGATATTGTACGTCATGGTGATGACTTTGATGAGAAAAAGATATCTGATGATGATGAATCAGAACAAAATGTACCCCCTAGATTTAATAATGAAGTAACGTGTTATCCTGAATTTGAGGTGGGGCTTGTATTTAGGTCAAAAGAAGAGTTTTAAAAGGCTGCTAATATACATGCAATAAATACTAAAAGATCGTTGTTAATTCACATGCAATAAACACTAAAAGATCTTTGTATTTTGAAAAAAATGACAAGATCAGGGTTTACGCTAGGTGTAGAAGTGGTGATTGCAAGTGGGTGCAAATACACTTACGGTTATGGATGAAGAAACCTTTCAATTTAGAAAATATAGCCCATCTCATAAATGTGCACCAACACTTAAAGTTAACAAAGTGTCAAGTAAAATGGTTGGGAGAGAGGTTTCTGTCTATATTTTAAAATGATCCTAAAAGAAATGTAAAAGAGTGGATATAAGATGTGATTAAGTAGCTCAATGTAAATATATCTAAGCAACAAGTTTATAGGGCAAAAAGTAAGTCACTGGAAATCACGGAGGGGCTACCTACTGGTAATATGACCGTTAGTGACATAAATTTTATGATGTTTTGCAAAAAATATCATTGTAAGGTACTCCTATGATGTTTTCAGCAACAAATATCATAAATCTAAGTCTATGTTTAGCTTGATGATGTTACTTGGCCGTCATCGTAAATCATCACTTTTCATGTTATGCTTTTCAATGACGAATTTGGGACGTCATGGTGTATCTTTTGATAACTATTTCTTAGCATTGTGTTTCAATGATATTTTCACTGTTATAACGTCATAAAGTATTTTGGTCCAAATTTTGAAGACCCCACGTAATGACTTCATATTTTCACTTATTGGCGCCTTAGTCCAATTCTCTGCCACTCAATTGGAAAGTTTTTCTGAAGGGTTACGACTAGAGGTGGCCAGTGGGTCGGGTCGGTCCAGCCCGACCCAAATTTTTAAGGCCCGCGGGCCAACCGGGCCAGCCGGCCCAGGACCGAGCCCAGCCCCCCTAGCCACCTGGGCGGTCCCAGGCCCGAACCAGCCCGGCCCACCCCCGAGCCCAGACCAGCCCGACCCCAAGCCCACTCGCAGCCCGGCCCACCCGTAGCCACCCCAGCCCAAGCCCACACAAGCCCACCCTAAACCCACCCCAAGCCCACCATTCAAATTTGAATGGGTTGGCCAACCATGCCATGTGGAACCAACCGATTGGTTGGTGCTCGGTTGGTGCACTAGCCATTGCCAACGGCCAGCCCATGGGCCGGGCTGGGCCGTGCCGGGCCTAACGGACAAAATTTCATTTTTTGTAAATATTATCTTATAAAATACCCAACTCCTCTTAACCATTTTTCCACACCAACAGAAACTCTATTCTCTCTTCTTCTTAATTCTCAAGTTTTCACAACTCTCAAATTTTCACAATTCTCAAGTTTTCACAACTTGTAATTTTGTATTATCATTTTTTATTAAGTAACTTTATATAATTATATTAATCTAAATCTATATTTATTAAAAAAAATTACTATGGCGGACGATCAAGGAACGTTCATCATGAAGGAACTGGTGATAATGATACCAACTTGCATTTCGGTAAGTTTACAATTTCTACTTTGTATTATTTTTTTATAGTTACTAGAGTTTATTTATTTAGTACTTATTATAAATTGTTATTAGTTCACAATCTCTCTCAAGACTCTACTACCATGCCATCTCCATCCGAAACTACGGCCGAAGCTTCAAATAAAAATAAAAAATCATGGGTTTGGGTATTTTATGAGAGGACTCTCGGTACCGTACAAACACATTGTAAAATAATTTGTCTTGTATGCAAAAATCAAATGAAAAGTGCTACTTTTTCGTGGAAGATTGGTACCAGAACCGGAACACTAGCTCGTCATTTGGCAAATGACCACAGTTTGACTAAGGATAATCATGATCAAGAACCTTCGGATGATCAATCCCAACTATTCGGCTATTTCTCAAAATCGCCTGGTGTATGCCTTTCGTTTACAATCAACAAAAATTAATTGACGAATTTGCTAAATACTCTTGATGAATTGCCTTTAAGTCATGGTGAAAGTGAAAATTTAGAAATTATGACTTCAATTTTAATGCAATCAGCATATAGAAGAATACCAAGAAATACTCTTAAACGTCGTATTCAACAACAATATTATGTTCAACGTGCTCAATTAATTGAATATTTTAAAAGATTTGAAGGTTGTATATGTCTTACTAATGATTGTTGGACTTATCCAACTGGTGAACCTTATGTTTACATTGCAGTCATTGGATTGGAACTAAATATGTGATAGAACAACGTATTATTACTTTTGACATTATGGAGGAATCACATATCGCTAAAAATCTAAAAGATAGAGTAATTGAATGTTGTAAGGAATTTAATATATTTGATAGAGTGCTTTCTCGTTCTCTTGATAATGCGGCCGCAAATAATAAACGTGTGGAATAGTTGTTGGACGGATTGTCTTTACTTGCAAATGATATTTTTATGCATATAAAATGTTGTGCTCATATCGTGATTTTTTCAGCTGAAAAAAGAATTGATATGATTTCACCTTCTTTAAATTTAATTAGAAAAATAATTAAATTGCTAAGACTCAGTCAACATATTAGGAGATATTATAAACATCTATGTAAGGAACATAATTTAAAACCAAAAAAATGGAGCATTGACACAGCTACCCATTGGAATTCTACTTTTAAATTGTTTGATGATGCTATTCCTTATAAGGAAATTATTACTCAATTATATAACTCCGATCCAAAACATTTATCCGAGCAAGACCTCATAACTGAGGCTCATTGGGAACTCGCTACTATCATTCATAGTATATTACGTGCTTATAATGATTCTCTATATTTATTTTCTTACGTTTATGAACCTAATGTACACCTGGTTATTTTAGAATGTTGTAAAATTTTTGGTTCTTTAAGTGAACACAAAAATAATATACATTTATATCAAGTTATTTCTACAATGCAATAAAAATGGTTAGAGTATTTGTCACAATTTCCTTACATATACGGTGTTGTATGTCTTCTTGACCCGGGTGTGAAAAAAGAAGTACTCGGTAATCTTATTGATTATTATTATAATGCATTAGATAATACTTCTTTTGATAGTGAGGAGTACGTAAATGGGTGCGTCAAAATATTAGCTTTATTAGTTGATTTGTACATTAAAAAATATAAACCGGAGGTTCTACCTTCTCAGTCAACTTCAAAAAATAAAGGTAGATATGATTAATTTACATATTTAATTCCTTTCAAAAAACCAAAATCGTCATCAAGCTCTACTTCTTCAACTTCTTCTAGTCAAATCTTAAATGAGTATTTTACGTGATCGCATGAGTTTGATGCCGATTTTGATATTTTAAAATGGTGGAAATTACGTGAAGAACAATATCCTATATTGGTTAGAATTGCAAGGGATCTCCTTTTCGTTCCAGTCTCTACAATTGCTTCAGAGTCCACTTTTAGTGCAGGTAGAAGAGTTATAAAAGATAAACAAATATCTTTATCGCCCGACGTTGTGAAGATTCTGGTCTGTAAATAAGATTGGGCGTAATATCCGCACTTTGTATTTTTAGTAATTTCTATTTTTAGTATATTTTCATTTCGGACGACTCGCTTGTAACTATTTTGATATTCTAAAACTATTTTATTCTACATCCATGACCTTCCGGACGAGTTTCGGAGTTGTTTGTACGGGATTTCACTTATTGTGCAACTTTCCCGGATTTAGGCTCGGTTCTTGTAAATCTAGTTATAAACGAACATTTCATTACTTATGTGAGTTCCTTTAATATTTCTGGATTCGTTACAACTTTCGGAGATTGTTAGTTGGCCTCGAGTTGTGATTATCGAGAGATTGGGCTGTTTTGTAATTTATTATAGTTTTGAGTATCACTTTTAAGAATTGTTGTCCGTTCCGTCGTATGGTTGGAATCCGATGTTCTGTGAAAAGAGTGAACTTGCATGTTGTTGTTTCACTTATGTCTCGTTGTTCGCTCATAGCTATCAAGTTTTATACCTCCCGAGATGTGTTCATTCTGACTGGGATTCACAACTGCTTTCTGTATCAGAGCAGTTAGCGCACGCTAAAGATGTTTAATAGCGCGCGCTATGAGGCATCCATAGCGTACGCTAAACATCTAATGTAGTGCGCGCTAATCACTTGGACAGTAGGTTCTGACTTCTGGAGTAGGTCGAGTAACGTACGTTATAGTTCCTATTACGTATGTTGATTGAGTAGATTAACATGCGTTAATTGTGGAGTTACACACACTAATCCGAGGGGTCATTATACTCTAGAATTGGTCAGTACGTTCAGTGATTTTGGACCAGAACAGGTAGCGCAAGCTAGCACTACACTAGCGGGCTCGAACAGAAACTTCTTGACTGCAACTGCATCTAATTAGCACACGCTAGCAATAGTGTAGCGCGCGCTAAGTTTGTCTAGTATATATAGGTCAACAACAGTCTAACTTCGTCACTTTTCATCCTTATTTCTTTCTTCCGGCTTTGGGCAATATCAGACGAGGGTTAGAGTCGATTTTGGCCAGATACTATCATCCATAAACATCCTTGAGTTGCTTGTGCGAATTTATCAACTTCTTAACCTCTTCCATCATCCGAATCGAGGTAAGCATTCCTAGAACCCTTGTTTTGGGATTTTGGGAAATTTTGGGGATTTCTTGTGATTTGACCCTTTTAGTCCGATTTATCAAAGATTGCTGCTAGATTTCAATTATATACTTGTAAGCCTTTGTTTTTCCTTGAGGTTTTGTGGAATAAACTCCAATATTCCCATTATTTATCAAGGGTATTCGATGATACCTTCGTAGTGTTCGATGAATTGACCCAAAGGGTAGAACCTAGGATGACTCCTTTGTTTTCAAGGTATTGTGGTTGATTAGACATCGTTTTGTGTTAGGAACGAAGTATTGAAGAGAACTCGGACCGAAGTCCTTTCTGTTTATTGTTTTCATTGCAACGAAATAAATAAGGCAAGTACTGTATTACATTCCATTGTATGCGTTATGGTTTCGTTACGAATGATGAATTGTGATATCGTGTGTGTGTGTTGTTCTTCCACCCTGGGACGGTTCGATGGGACCTTTGGGGGCCGATACTAATGGGTACGGCCGTAGAAGTGGTTTTCCACCCGGGGATGGTCCGACGGGGCCTCTGGGAGTCGATACTAATGGGTACGGCCGCGGGTTACCAAGTGTGGATAGTTGTGATGATGAAACGTGTCGATATACTGCTTTGATGTAAATGTGATATTCCGGAATATTGATTGCAAATGTTTTCCAAAAAGAATTGATTGTGTTGAATCGTATCATTAAATAATGTAGTGTAATTGTATACTTGCACTAGCTATTCAAATGCTAACCCCTTAAATGGGGGAAATGCGTTTCATGCATTTCACGTATCGGGCGGGCTGTGGAGCCAGCACGGGATACACATGCAAAAGATGGCCCAGCATGATGATGAGGCTCGAGTCGGTGTTACTTATTTTATTATGTTTATTCAGTTGTTGGTTGAAGTAGCCGAGTGAACGTGTTATTGGTCAATGATGTCATTGAAGTCCCCTGCGTGGGCATTGAATACATCATGTAATACCCGGTTGTAATTCAGTCATTATCATTCAGTAATTTCATTCGGTAATTGTCACTATGTAATTTTTCACTTGTTAATAATCATTCATCCGTGTTCACCGTTCGGAATAACTTCGAGTTGTGTATCGATAATGTTCATTGTTTCAACCTTACTTGGGAATCGAGACAAGAGTATTATCTTGATTGTTGTAATTGATTCATTAGTCGATGTTGACGTTGGAGTTCATGTCATTTCAAATCTCCTCATTGTTCAAATTGTGTTTTTGCTGGGCGAACCCTTGTAATCATTGCTTGGAACCACCGTTTTGGGGTTTCCGCACTTTCATTTCGTGTTATTGTTTCCCAAATATTGATTCCTATTGCTTTTATTCTCTTCCCGGGTCATTTTTCTTCATTTTAGGACCCAAGGGGGTGTGGGCCGCGGCACAAGGGAGTGTGCGCCGCAGCACACACATTTTGCAATTTTGGCCGACCCGCCTGTACCGGGGCCCGCGGCTCATGCCGGCAGGGCCGCGGCATACTGTCGAGTCACTGCCGCGGCACACTCGTCCAGGCCGTGGCACACTGCCGAGCACTGGGGGTAGATTTTGGCCCTGTGCCGCGGCACACTCGGCCGGGCCGCGGCACACAGTGCAGGCTGCACTATAATTGCATTTTTTTTGTGAGGAACAACTCATTTTCACCATTTCTTTCACCTTGTTCCGAGAGAGAGAGCTTGAGGGAGAGATTTTCCATCAACAATCACTTGAGTGTTTGATTTTCTTCATCTCCTTTCGATCGTGAAGCCCGGATAGTCGATCTAACGCGTGTTCTTCGGATCAAAGCGCTTGGATCTTCAAGAGGTAATTTTTTCAACATATTGGATTTCGATTTTGTATTGAGATATGATGTTTTGGATGTTAAAATCATGTTGTATGAAGTGATATACGCATGATTATGGATATGTTTGATTATTCATTGGATTATTGAAGGATAATTCAAGAACACTTTGAATATTGAATTGGATTTGGGGGGTTTTAGATTAATTGTTGTTGAAATCACGAATTTGGATATTTATATTGGATTATTGATCGTATTGAAGATGTTTTTTTGTTTGAAACACTTCTTGGGGATTTGATGTTGATATTATTGAAGTTTGGTTGTAAACAATCGAAGTTTGGCCACAACGTGTTCGATATAATGCCCCAATGAACTTGGTTTAGTCGTATCGACGTTTTGAGTTCGTTATATTCGTGTTTGATTCGTATGTTGAACGAATTGTTGGTAATATTGTTATTCAAGGTTGTTCCAGCGACCAACATCTCATTTAGGACATTTGTTCGTGGAAGGATAATTGTCACCGGTGTTGTGTAAGTTAATTCTTACTCGGTTAAAAGGATATTCATTCCTTTTTTTGTTGTTCATTCATAATCATAACTCATTCTTCATTGTATTAACCGTATTGAGACTTGTAATTGTCGAATAATCACTTCATTAACGAGGAACGGCGGTTCCAATCATTTCATTGAACTATCATTCACTTCACCATTATTTTCATCTCGGTGAGTCATTCTTGACTTTGTCGGATTATTATTCATTGGTATTCATTATGGTCATTCTCGTTCATGTGACCTTGTGAGTTCATATTGCGTGGCCGGGTGCGGATGTGTGGAATTTTTAGTCGAGCACGCGATGGTCATGTATTGGGATCGATACATTGGACTGTGCACACGGTAACGATTACCTCCGTGAGACTAATTAGGTACAAGGACGGGTGTGTCCGGTCATTCGTCTTGTACACTTGCACAGAACATTATGGGCGTACTTTGATACTCCTCTTCAGCATAATTCATAACTAAGGATATTTCATAACTTTATATATATCATGATTGTGTATTTTCAACCCTTGAGGATTGTTGTTACGTAGAATCGACGGCTGGGGGATTTTGTTTTCAGGTCACGGCAAGGCAAAGGCACGGGAAGAGCATGTTGACGGCGAGGAGTCCTAGTGATACTAGTAGGGGCCCCCAGTCATTCCAGTCATTTCAATCATTTCAGTCATTCTTATTTCTCTTCATTTGTATTTCCGCTGCAAATTCCGTTTGAGATGTTTATTTATTCAGGGTGGTGTATTTTATCTTCATATAAAATATACTAGTATTCTGTATTGTCCTGTTGTATTATACTTAAGCTCCTCATCGGAGTATTTGGTAATATAATGTGGTTCGGTACTACAATTATATTATTTAATTCATCAGTTTTCATTCGCCTGGTGGGTCCCAGTCGGGGGTCCACGGCACTGTAATATCCACCTAGTTTGGGGTGTTACAGAGTTGGTATCGGAGAGTGGTTTTGAATACTACCTTCCGAGTCATGTCTCATTTGAAATCATCGTCATCGGACTAGTATCATTGGACTTTCGCGTCATGTGTGACCTGTGCAAATGCCGAGCCAATCAGACCGAAAGAACTGTAAGAGTTCTAAAGTCATGGTATAATTTCTGGCATTAATCATTCATTCATAATTCATTAGTTAACAATCCTCAAGCATCATTTTCATTTTGATCAGGACGATCATGTTAACTCATTAATCACTCAGTTCATTTCACAGTTTAGTTGTTGATCTTGAGGATCATATCATTAATCTTGTTAACTTGTTCAAGATAATCATTTCAAGAATTTCATCAGATAATCATGTCACCTCAGTTAATCATTCATGTAATCACTGTGTTAGAGCGTGTATGCTCATTTTCATCATCTCATGACATAATCATAACGTGATATTCATGCGGGAAATATAATTATCATGTGACTTTTCTACTTCAGTATGGAGAGAGCAGGCAGAGGCCGTGGAGTACGAGGCCGCGGTGTGGGCCGAATTCCCAGAGCTCGTGTGAATACACGTGCGAACGCGAGGAATAATGCTAACTCATCAAGCAGCGACGCTGCTACTCATTCACCTGGACGTGGTCATTCATTATCGGGGAGTCGTACCTGGGACACCGCTCAATCAGAAGGTGTTCGGGTTGACCCACTCGCTTTTATGCAGGGCATGATGGCCCAGATGACTCAGATGGCACAACTGATGGAGACGATGCATAACTCGACTACTCAAAATCAACAGGCTCGTCCGCCGCCACCTCAGAGGCAAGAGAGGGGTGTGAGCAGTATCATTGGCGACATCTCTCGCCAGAGACCGCCTACCTTCGAGTGCTCATCTGAGCCGGTAGATATCATTCACTGGCTTGAACATTTCGAGAAACTGTTTGCTATGGTGGACTGTCCTGAGGGACACAAAGTTTCAGTTGCGGCTTACTATCTTGGTAAGGGCGCACATTCATGGTGGTTATCGCTGAAGCCCACCGACGGAGCTTGTAATGGGAATAATTCAGGACTCTCATGATGGAGAGGTATTATCCGGCCCCGCTCAGGGAGGCCAGGTTGTCAGAATTGCTCACTCCCGACCTTTCAGCGGACGATGATGTTCTCGCCATCGCCGAGAAATTTCAGGAACTTCTTCCTTTCGCCTCATCTATCATTCATTCAGAGGCGGACAAAATCAAGTATGTCAGCAAGAGGCTGAAACCCCGTATGAGACTACAGTTGCTTAATCATCATTGCACCACTCTGGCCCAATTTATTGAGATAGCTCTTACTTATGAGCTTACTGCTAAGGAGATTGCTAAGCAGCAACCTTCATCTGCTAGCAAGAAATCGAAGAATCGTAATCAATCTGAAGGTGGTCACACAACCTTCAAGAAGCCTCGTGCGGGCACTACTTTCTCTGAGCGACCTCCTGTGGCGCCCAGACCGGCGGAATTGCAGTCCCGAGCGGCCAGTTCGGCCATCACCTATTTTAACTGTGGGGATCTTGGTCATGTCAGCACCAAGTCTCCGAGACAGACTGTCACGTGTCATAACTGTGGGATTGTTGGGCATAAGGCCCGTTTTTGCCGAAGGGACTCCAAACCTACTCCGGCATCATCTCAGGCCCCAAAGCAGTCAGCTGTTCATAATCAGGCCACTCAGTCTACGTCGTTCAAGACAACAAGAGCGAATAAAGGTGGAGCTTTTAGCCATCAGACGGGAGCGTCTGGTGCCGGGACTAGCAAGCCCCGGATTTATGAGATGAAAAAGACCAACGATCCAGAGGCCCGGATGATCTCAGGTACACTCGATATTCTATCTCAGCCTGTGTGTACCCTTTTTGATACTGGTGCATCGCATTCATTCATTTTCGAGTCATGTTTGAGTAGACTACGTCTCGGTAGTGCTACTAGTTGTGAGCCTTATGTCATTGGTCTACCTAATGGTAGACGAATTATCAGAAATTGTGAGATTCAGAATTGTCTGATTCAGCTTTATGGCCATGCATGGCTAGAGGACCTAATCGTGGGAGATTTGCCAAGAGACGACGTCATCTTGGGTATTGATTGGATGGATCATCATGATGCCATCATTAGTGTCCGTAAGCGTATGGTCACTATCATTTCAGACGATGGGGTCGAATGTGTGTTTCAGGGAGGTAATCCCAGCTGTTCTGGAAGAGTTATTAATTTGATGAAAGCAGTGTGATTACTCAATCAGGGGTGTATTGGTTATTGGTGCTATATGACTAAAACCGAGAAATCATCAATAATGTTGGTGGATATTCCGGTAGTGAGAGAATATACCGACGTATTTCCAGACGAGTTACCTGGTTTGCCTCCATAGAGAGATGTGGAATTCACAATTGAGTTGGAACCTGGTACATCTCCAATATCGAAGGCACCGTACCGGATGGCCCCGACCGAAATGCAGGAGTTGAAGAATCAACTTGAGGAATTGCTCGAGAAAGGTTATATCCGACCGAGTGCGTCCCCGTGGGGAGCACCAATGTTGTTTCTCAAGAAGAAGGATGGTTCATTTTGCTTGTGTATTGATTATCGGGAGTTGAACAGGGTGACAATCAAGAATAAGTATCCTCTACCCCGTATTGATGATCTCTTAGATCAGCTTCAGGGAGCTTCAGTATTTTCCATGATCGACCTAATATTTGGATATCATCAGTTGCGAATTCGAGAGTTGGATATCGCAAGGACAACGTTTCGTACACGTTATGGTCATTATGAGTTCGTGGTAATGCCGTTCGGGTTAACTAATGCACCTGCGGTATTCATGGAGTTAATGAATCGGGATTTCATCGACTTTTTGGATCAGTTTGTTGTTGTCTTCATCGATGACATTTTGATTTATTCTCGTGACCGAGAGGAGCACGAGCTTCACCTTCATCAGGTGCTCGACGTATTGAGGCGAGAGCAACTTTATGGAAAGTTTTCCAAATGTGAGTTCTGGATGTCCGAAGTGACTTTTCTCGGGCATGTAATTTCATCAGATGGAGTGCGTGTTGATCCTCAGAAGACGGAGGCTATCCAATATTGGTTACCTCCGAAGAATGTTAAGGAAATCCGAAGCTTTCTCGGATTAGCCGGTTATTATCGGCGGTTTGTGGAAGGATTTTATAAAATCGCTCAACCAATGACGAACCTTTTGCGAAAGGATAATAAATACACGTGGTCCGACGCGTGTCAACGGAGTTTTGAGGAACTCAAGAGCCGGTTAATTTCAGCACCTGTTCTTTCCTTGCCGCAAGGGACAGAAGGATTTGTGGTTTATAGTGATGCATCCGGGCAGGGTCTCGGATGTGTACTCATGAAGAATGGGAAGGTTATTGTCTATGCTTCACGACAATTGAGACCTTACGAGGTTAATTATCCGACCCATGACCTGGAGCTAGCAGCCGTGGTTTTCGCGTTGAAGATTTGGCGTCATTACCTTTATGGCGTCACCTGTCAGATTTTCATCGATCACAAGAGTTTGAAGTATATATTTACTCAGAAGGAGTTAAATATGCGAAAGAGGCGGTGGTTGGAACTAATCAAAGATTATAATATCGAGATCCTTTACCACCCGGGCAAGGCGAATGTTGTCGCCGATGCCTTGAGTCGTAAGTCCGTTCAGGAGAAGATGATTGCTCGTTTAATAGTTCAGAAGGAGCTTCAGCAGGAATTCCTTAGACCCGAGATCGAGGTCTGGCTTTAGCGAGTGGAAGGGCAACTTTGCAGGTTAGAGATTTCATCGCCACTTGAGGAGGCAATTAGAGAGAATCAGGGTTCAAACCCATCATTGTTGCGCATCCGTGAGGATGTGGCTCAGGGGAAAGCCCCTGGATTCGTGGTCCACGAGGATGGACTTTTGAGATTTAAGAATCGGTTGTGCGTACCGGCGAATGACGAGTTGAAAAACTCGATTTTGAGAGAAGCTCATGCTACCCCTTATTCTGTTCATCCGGGGTCTAGCAAGATGTAGAAGGACTAGAAACAAAATTACTAGTGGAGTAATATGAAGCGAGAAGTCGCAAAATTTGTTTCGAGATGCTTAACCTGTCAGCAAGTCAAGATAGAACATTAGCGACCGGCAGGTATGCTGAAACCGCTCCCTATTCCGGAGTGGAAATGGGCAGATATTTCAATGGACTTCATCACGAGTTTGCCGACGAGTCGTCGTGGCATGAATACAATCTGGGTAATTGTGGATCGTCTAACTAAGTCAGCTCATTTTCTCGAGATTAAGGATACTTGGGGTCCTGAGAGACTTGCCCAGTTATTCATCAAAGAAACAGTGAGATTGCACGGTACTCCTAAGAGTATCGTTTCTGATCGTGACGGGCGATTCGTGTCTCATTTTTGGAAATCAGTTCATCGTGCCATGGGAACTCAGCTTAATTTCAGCACATCTTTTCATCCTCAGTCCGACGGACAATCAGAGAGGACTATTCAGACATTGGAGGACATGTTGAGGGCATGCGTCCTTGATTGGAAAGACGATTGGGAAGCCCATCTACCATTGATCGAGTTCACGTATAATAATAGTTGGCATGCTTCGATTAATATGGCACCTTACGAGGCCTTGTACGGTCGTCGTTGTCGATCTCCTTTGTGTTGGGATGACTTATCAGAATCAATCGGCACCGAGCCCGATATGCTTATAGTCGCCCGTGAGAAGGTAGCTTTGATCAGGAGTCGTTTGTTGACCGCTCAGAGTCGACAGAAATCTTATGCAGACAATCGTTGCCGACCATTAGAGTTCGAGACAGGTGACCACATGTTGGTCAAGGTGTCCCCGAGTCAAGGTATCTTCCGTTTCGGGAAGCGGGGAAAGTTGAGTCCAAGATTTATTGGACCGTCCGAGATTTTGGAATGAGTAGGCGAGCTATCTTATCGATTGGCCTTACCTCCGGCGTTGAGCCGAATTCATAATGTGTTTCACGTCTCTCAGCTACAGAAGTATGTTGCCGACCCGAGTCACATACTTCAGTTTGATGAAATCGAGATCGCAGATGATCATTCGTGTGAGGAGCGTCCCATACGAGTCTTAGAGCGGCGAATCAAACAGTTGAGGAATAAGGCGATTCCTTTGGTTAAAATTCAGTGGTCTAGACACGGAGTCGAAGAGGCTACTTGGGAAACCGAGGATAGTATGCAGGATAGTTATCCCGAGTTGTTTTACCCTTAGTTTCGGGGACGAAACTCTTTTAAGGGGGGGTGTATGTAATACCCGGTTGTAATTCAGTCATTATCATTCAGTAATTTCATTCGGTAATTGTCACTATGTAATTTTTCACTTGTTAATAATCATTCATCCGTGTTCACCGTTCGGAATAACTTCGAGTTGTGTATCGATATTGTTCATTGTTTCAACCTTACCTGGGAATCAAGACAAGAGTATTATCTTGATTGTTGTAATTGATTCATTAGTCGATGTTGACGTTGGAGTTCATGTCATTTCAAATCTCCTCATTGTTCAAATTGTGTTTTTGTTGGGCGAACCCTTCTAATCATTGCTTGGAACCACCGTTTGGGGTTTCCGCACTTCTATTTCGTGTTATTGTTTCCCCAATATTGATTCCTATTGCTTTTATTCTCTTCCCGGGTCATTTTTCTTCATTTTAGGACCCAAGGGGGTGTGGGCCGCGGCGCAAGGGAGTGTGCGCCGCGGCACACACATGTTGCAATTTTGACCGACCCGCCTATACCGGGGGCCGCGACACACTGCCACAGCACGCTCGTCCGGGCCGCAGCACACTGCCGAGCACTTGGGGGCAGATTTTGGCCCTGTGCCGCGGCACACTCGGCCGGGCCGCCGCACACAGTGCAGGCTGCACTATAATTGCGTTTTTTTGTGAGGAACAACTCATTTTCACCATTTCTTTCACCTTGTTCCGAGAGAGAGAGAGCTTGAGGTAGAGATTTTCCATCAACAATCACTTGAGTGTTTGATTTTCTTCATCTCCTTTCGATTGTGAAGCCCGGATAGTCGATCTAACGCGTGTTCTTCGGATCAAAGTGCTTGGATCTTCAAGAGGTAATTTTTTCAACATCTTGGATTTCGATTTTGTATTGAGATATGATGTTTTGGATGTTAAAATCATATTGTATGAAGTGATATACGCATGATTATGGATATGTTTGATTATTCATTGGATTATTGAAGGATAATTCAAGAACACTTTGAATATTGAATTGGATTTGGGGGGTTTTAGATTAATTGTTGTTGAAATCACGAATTTGGATATCCATATTGGATTATTGATCGTATTGAAGATGTTTTTTTTGTTTGAAACACTTCTTGGGGATTTGATGTTGGTATTATTGAAGTTTGGTTGTAAACAATCGAAGTCTGGCCACAACGTGTTCGATATAATGCCCCAATGAACTTGGTTTAGTCGTATCGACGTTTTGAGTTCGTTATATTCGTGTTTGATTAGTATGTTGAACGGATTGTTGGTAATTGTGTTATTCAAGGTTGTTCGAGCGACCGACATCTCATTTAGGACATTTGTTCGTGGAAGGATAATTGTTACCGATGTTGTGTAAGTTAATTATTACTCGGTTAAAAGGATATTCATTCCTTTTGTTGTTGTTCATTCATAATCATAACTCATTCATCATTGTATTAACCGTATTGAGACTTGTAATTGTCGAATAATCACTTCATTAACGAGGAACGGCGGTTCCAATCATTTCATTGAACTATCATTCACTTCACCATTATTTTCATCTCAGTGAGTCATTCTTGACTTTGTCGGATTATTATTCATTGGTATTCATTATGGTCATTCTCGTTCATATGACCTTCTGAGTTCATATTGCGTGGCCGGGTGCGGATGTGTGGAATTTTTAGTCGATCACGCGATGGTCATGTATTGGGATCGATACATTGGACTGTGCACACGGTAACGATTACCTCCGTGAGACTAATTAGGTACAAAGACGGGTGTGTCCGGTCATTCATCTTGTACACTTGCACAGAACATTACGGGCGTACTATGATACTCCTCTTCAGCGTAATTCATAACTAAGGATATTTCATAACTTTAGATATATCATGATTGTATATTTTCAACCCTTGAGGATTGTTGTTCTGTGTAACTGACCCCGTTGGGGGATTTTGTTTTCAGGTCACGGCAAGGCAAAGACACGGGAAGAGCATGTTGACGGCGAGGAGTCCCAGTGATACTAGTAGGGGGCCCCAGTCATTCCAGTCATTCCAGTCATTTCAATCATTTCAGTCATTCTTATTTCTCTTCATTTGTATTTCCGCTGCAAATTCCGTTTAAGTTCTTTATTTATTCAAGGTGGTGTATTTGATCTTCATATAAAATATACTAGTATTCTGTATTGTCCTGGTGTATTGTACTTAAGCTCCTCATCGGAGTATTTGGTAATATAATGTGGTTCGGTACTACAATTATATTAATTAATTAATTAGTTTTCATTCACCTGGTGGGTCCCATTCGGGGGTCCACGACACTATAATATCCGCCTAGTTTGGGGTGTTACACATCTCACTCTATGTTTTACTAGTATTGAACTAAAATATTTTGGCTGAGGCCACGGCCCTACTTCTTATTATTAATGTGTCCTATGGGATTTTTTTGTGAATTATGTGTCATGTGTTAGCCCGGTAGACCTTGTGATGGTTCTACGGCGTGTAATGCCCCTTATGAAATTTGGGGTGTTACATTGGAAACAAGCAGAAAAACGTCACCAAGGACGGACGGAAGAAGAAGAAGAAGAAGAACACAACGAGGATGGTGATCCGTGGATGATGATGGATTCTTCATCCGAATCAGGAGCTTCAGGGAGTGGCCAACACGGCGATTGAGCACATCACCTACCTTTAAGTTCCAGGTAAGTAAAGAGGTAAGTAAAAAGAACTACGTGTACTTTGCTTCCTTAGGATACGTAGGCAACTTAATTTTAAAAATTAGATTAAATTTCAAAACATAATCTAATTTTTACAAGTTAAGTCCAAGTCCCTTTTTTTCCCTTTTCTCCCCATTTAATTTAATGTTAACATATCTTAAAAATTCAAAATGACTTTTCTTAAACAGATCGAAATAGTTTTTTACTACATTTTATATTTTATTTAATTCAAAATAGTTTCTTTAAATTGATTTTTTAATTAATACTCCCTCCGTCCGCCACTCATGTACAACAATTTCCTTTTCCATCCGTCCGCAACCTATGTGCATTATTTATTTTTGGCAATTTTTTACCCTTTCACAACACAAGTGGGTCCATTTACTCCACTCACAACACATCCTACCAACTAAGTCAACTCAAATATTAAAACTCATGCCGGTTAAAAGAGTGCATATGGGTTGCAGACGGAGGGAGTATTAATTTATTTATTTTAAAAATTTAAAATAGCTTTTTACAAATTGATTTTTGATTATATTTTTTTAAATTTCTAGCCCGGGCCCAAACCGGCCCACGACAGCTCAGGGGTGGGCGGGCAGTGGACGGTGGCCGCCAGCCAAGGCCCAGCCCGGAAAATACATGGGCCGGTCCTGGGCTCCCAAGTCTCAGCTCGGCCTGTTCTGAGCCCGGCCCATGACCACCTCTGGTTGCGACATTCAGAAAATCAATTAAGAAACAATATCCTATAAGAAACAAATTGCAGACCTAGATATCGGCTTTGCCCTCGAAACTCGTTCACTCTTTCTTTCAACAAAATACTCGTCCTCCTCGTTATTAAACTAACCGCGATCTTAAGCTTATCGACAAACTCTCTCCTTGAGGAGACTTACTTAGTTGACCATCACTTTATCGGTGATAACCCTAATCTCTTCTTCTGTTTCTTTTAGATGGTCTAATTGTGGTTCGAGTATGGGTTTGTTGTTGTTTTTATTAGAATCTTGCGAAAAGTCGAAACAAAGTTGTTGGAATGAGCACACCTTGTACTGGGTTGATACCATTTTGTTCATCTCATACATCTGCTTGATACCAATTTGTAACTAGCATTGTGTCTTTAGTTTGTGTTTTAATATTTTGGGAAGATATGAATTCGCTGTAAAAGATTTAATATTTTTGTGAATTTTGGAATGTGAATTCTGAACAAGATTGGGCCTTTGATGATTTTTTTTTTTGAATCTAATGTAAAATTATATTCAAAAGAAAAAGAATACTGGTTACAAACGGTTTTTCGATTTTTGTATAGTAAAATTTTTAAAAGAAATTATAAAAGAAAATTTTACACGTGATCATTCTATAGTCGTATACCCATTCTTTGAGCTTGCGTAGCCTGAAACCAAACCGTAGCCCGTCCTCGTACCTCTTAATTCCTTCTCGGCGCATTATACTTAGTCTATTTCGTACTCCAACATCGATTCCTTTTTTCAAATGTTCACTTGGCTGTGGATTTTCTCCATGTCTGCGACTATTTCGCTCGCACCATATAGCATGGATAGTCGCTTGAAATACGTATCTAACAACGAAGGTCTGAGTGGTGTTACCTGTTTGATTCTGCAAATAAGACACAACCGCGTCCCATGCATTTATGCGTCCTGGTGTAAGCAGATTCCCCGTCAAACTGGTCCATACCTGGTTTGTATATGGGCACTCAAAAAACAGGTGGTTGCGTGTTTCTATAGGCTCCTGAAAAAACATACACTGCCTATTAACATGTTGGCATCATTTCTGCATCCTGTCTCCAGTGCTTAGCCTGTTTTTTAGAGCCAACCAAGTGATAAATGAGAATTTGAGGGTTGAGAAAGAGAACCAGACACAACGGTGCAGGGGCCATGGCATGCTATGTATTCTAATGTGTTCCCAAGTGTCTTTTGTCTTGAACTCTTTGGTATATAAACCGCTTCTTCCTTTACAAAGTGGGAAATCCTCTTCGCCCTGCACAACCTTAGCTTTTAGTACTTTCAGCTCTTCTTCTACCTGGTTTAGCATCGGCTGGCGATGATGGCGTGTTCGGGTCTGCATCACAACATCTCCCAATTTTTCATTCGCTGGAACACCCGGATCTATGCGCCCTCTTTCCCCAATAACTTCAGCCAAATATCCCAACGTGCTCCATTGGTCGTGCCAAAATGAAACGCTTTTGCCGTTTGTTGATAGCCCATCCACCTTGGAATCCACATAAGCACTCCAGGCAGCTGAACCAGCCGAGCAGAGCCTGAAGCCGGACCGGGCCTAAACCCGGTCCTCTCCCGGGCTCGTTAAAAACCGGACTGGTCAGAGACATCAAAGCCGACTCGATATCCGATCCAAGAGGGCCGAGCAGGTAGAAGATAAAAATGCTCCGATTCAAGATTACAACAAGGCCGACCTGAACGGCGGGAGACCTGAGGACCGACCCCAGCGGATAAGCGTCGCCAGAAGCATGCAAGACAGGCCCGCATGCCAATTAACGCATGCAGTCATGCCCCTTCCCAAGGCAATCCTTAGAGGCCGCCATGTGTCCAAGGCATATTTGCAGACTGACAAGTGTTTTGGGCATATTCCCCAAATATTCGCCAGCTGTCATCTCCCGACTAGCCCAGATTGTCTATATATAGAAGGAATATATAGTGAAAGAAGATCTTGGGACTTTTTGCATTTATGATAAAGAGAGAGAATTCGTAACGACTGAAAAAAAGATAAGACTTGTAATTAGCAAGCAAAAAAGATAGACCGACATAAGAATATTCTGCTCGGCTCTACTCTATATTAAGGTCATTAATAAAATTTAGTGATCCGATCCTTTTTCATCTTATTTATTGTTTTCTACGTGGCTTCGATCCATTCGTCCATATCGGCACACGTGACGTTGACCAAATCAGACGTCAACATATTGGCGCTAGAGGAAGGGGGGCTCGTCTAAAAAGTATACTACTCACCGGAGATGTCTCACGACAGTTCGAAAAACCCTCAGCCCGCGATGGAGGAGGAAAACCTCCGTAAAGTGGTAGAGTGCTTTAAACACCCAGCCTTCATCCAGGGCATGGCGGCCCTTATGGCACGAGTTACTGGGGGCGGGACCCTTCAAAATCCCGAAGACCATGTGGAGGCGGAGTCTCAGACGACCCGCCCAGCTGCCTCGGGGCGAAACAAAAAGAGGACAACATCTAGGGTCTCCGGGGAAAGGGCGGAAAGCCATGTCGAAAGCTCACATCCCACTTGAAAAAGTAAGCTTTCGCGCCCCATATCCGTTTTTGATCGCCTGGGGACGGGGAAAAAGTCGAAAAAGCAGCGCCGGCTCCCACCATCCAGAGTCAGAGCCGTAAAGAAGAAAAAGCTCCCCACCAGTCCCTAAATCCGACACAAGTGTTACCTCCAACTCCTGGCGATAACTCGAGTGAGATCGAGTTTCTTAAAAAACGCCTTACGGAGCTCGAAAATAAACAACTTCAGCCATCCCAAAGTTCGGAATGGCTTAACGTGAGAGAGTCCCCTGCCCCCAGTGTTGGCGGAACCCCTCCTGAGAAGTTCAAAATTCCCGATTCCGCCTTACAACGGAGAGCCGACCCCAACGCCCATCTTGGACATTATAATTCTGGATGGACTCGCACGGTCTCGGGACGCATTCGGTGCCGAATATTCTCCTTGACTGGGGGAGAGGGCCCGAGATGGTACTGACACCGCCCCACCATTCTGTTTCGGACATGGGCCCGGCTCTGGCGACGTTCGATCCCATTTCATGGGGTCCTCAGGCGAGTCGCCCGCGCTCATCTACTGCCCGTGACAGAGCCGCAAAGAGTCCCTTAAAGATTATATATCTCGTTTCAATAAACGGATATTGGATACGGAACCCATGTCGGATGATGCCGCCATTATTGCCTGTAGGCCTCCTCAAAATTCTTTTTCATGGACGGTGTGCCAGAATGTCCCACACACCTACCAGGAATTCTTGGAGCGCGCCAGCTACCATATAGCTGCCGAGGAAGCTATGTCGGCGCCCGTTTTAGTCATGCCCTCCGACCAGAAAGGGTCCTACAAAAAGAAGGAAGATAGGCATGACTACAAAGAGGCCCGTCAAGAATCTCGCCGGGAGATCAAGGCTCCCGCCTCTTCCTCGACAGCCCCAGCAACTCAAAACTATCGGGAGCGCAGGCCCGAGCTCATGACTAATTTCGCTGAGATATATTCCATCGGAGCCACGGCCATATTCGATCAAATAAAGGACAAAAATTTGCTCTCAGTCCCTCGACCGATCTATAAAGATCAGAAGGACATGGACCAGACCCGCTTTGGTAAATATCATGAATCAGTGGGTCACAACACCGAATAGTGCCGAGACCTCATCGCCGCATGGATCGCGGTATGCGACGAAACAGGCTTAAGGCGATTTACCCGGAACCCGCCTCGGGCTCGCCAGGATCGAGCCGACCCGACAAGAGCCAAAAATGATCGAGTGCCTCCAGCCCCCAAGTCCCCCCGGGAGATCTGACCATTATGGGAATAGCCGAGGTCGATGACCACACGTCAAAGCGGCAGAAAAAGGCATCCATTCGAGAGGCCACCACCTCCTATCAACGGAACGAGCGCCGAGCAGAGGGGTTCCTATCAGTGGCCGAAGAAGCCCTCAAAAACCCCCAGCTGGCAGTTACTTTTGAAGAGTCCGATGCAGACGGCCTGCACCATCCCCATTCAGATGCCCTTGTCATCACCCTGCCCATAATGGGGATCCCAGTCCACAGGGTGTTGGTAGACTCCGGGGCCTATGCCAGCATCATCTACCTTCATACCCTTCGTAGGATGAAGGTAGACCAATCTTATGTCTGGCCTTGCAACGAGGACATTAGGGGATTTGCCAACTGCCGCACCTCACCACTGGGGGAAATCGACCTCGCCTTGGAATTCGGCCAGGGGCCGATCAGAAGGACGATGATCACCACCTTCAAGATCATCGATGTGCACAGTGACTATAACGCCATCATAGGCCGACCTGTGATGTCAAGGCTGAGGGCCACTCAGTCCACGTATCACATGTGCATGAAATTTCCCACCCCAGACGGCGTCGGGGTACATAGAGGAGATCAAAGGGCCGCCCGGGAATGCAACCTCAGCATCCGGGCTCGCGAAATCAACGCCGCAGAGGACATCCCAGAAAATTTATTGGAAGAAATGGAGGCCACCAGTTCCGAACAACTGGCAGGAAACACCCTACTTGAACAAGAGACCGAAGGTCCCGGGGCCACGCAAACCCCAGAAATGGAAACCGAACAGGAAGCGGACCGGGGCCGCAGGCCCGGGAAGGAGCCGATCCTAGAAGAGGACCCTGTCGACCCGCGATACCAAAATCCGAAAGGGAAAATTCGCCATGCTGAGCCAACAGAAGAGTTGGACCAGGTCGACATGGACCCATCTAATCCAACCCGACGACTAAAGATCGGCCACAACCTCCAAGAGCCGATCCGCTCCGAGATAATATTCCATCTGAGACAGAATTTGGATGTCTTCGCATGGACTCATTCGGACATGTCGGGGATTGACCCGGAACTTGCCTGCCACCGGCTGAATATCGACCCCAGTTCAAAGCTGATTATTCAAAAAAGGAGGAAAATGGGGCCTGAACGGCAGAAGGGGCTGGAAGAGGAAGTAGAGAAGCTGATCGACAACGGGTTCATCCGGGAAGCCCAATACCCGACCTGGGTAGCCAACCCAGTCTTGGTAAAAAAGCCGACCGGGCTATGGAGGCTCTGCATTGACTTCTCTAACCTGAACAAAGCCTGCCCGAAAGATAGCTACCCCCTTCCCCATATCGATTACATGGTGGATGCAACGGCCGGGCACGAGCTAATGAGCTTTATGGATGCATATTCCGGATACAACCAGATCCCGATGCATCCGACTGATGAAGAAAACACCTCCTTCTACTCGGCCCGCGGCCTATACTGTTACCGAATGATGACTTTCGGGCTCAAGAATGCCGGTGCAACATATCAATGCCTGGTAAATAAAATGTTCAATAGCTTGATAGGACATACAATGGAGGTGTATGTAGATGATATGTTAGTGAAGTCTTTGAGCTCGGCCGATCATGTAAATGACCTTAATAAAATGTTTGCTGTTTTGCGAGAGTATAAGATGAAGTTAAATCCGAAGAAATTTACATTCGGGGTAGGTTTTGGAAAATTACTCGGCTACATGGTGAGCCAAAGAGGGATTGAAGCGAACCCCGATAAAATTAAGGCAGTGACTGAACTTGTCCCTCCAAATTCGGTTAAAAAGGTGCAGAGCCTAACTGGCCGACTAGCCGCGCTGAGTCGCTTTATCTCTCGCTCAACTGATAAATGCAAACCTTTCTTTGAGGCGATAAAAAAGAATAAAGATTTTCAATGGACATAACCTTGCCAGAGAGCCTTCGAAGCTATCAAGGAAGTCCTGGCAGAAGCCCCGATCTTACAGCGACCGACCCAAGGGGAACTTCTCAATTTATACCTCGCAGTATGCGACTCCGTGATCAGTGCCGCTTTAATTCGAACAGAGAGCGCGGTTCAACATCCGGTCTATTATATTAGTCAGGCCCTTCATGATGCCGAGCTCAGATATGCCCTGAGGGAAAAGTTGGCCTATGCGCTCATAATGGCATCCCGGAAGTTAAGACCTTACTTTCTGGAACATCAGGTAGTCGTCTTAACAAACTACCCTTTAAAGCAGGTCATGCACCGACCTGACGTATCCGGCTGGATGATCAAATGGGCCGTCGAACTGGGACAGTTTGACATAACTTATGAATCGCGCACGTCCATAAAGGGTCAAGCCCTGGCAGACTTCATCGCAGAGTTCACACCAGCGATCGCACAAGAGTGACCGATCAGAAGAGTGGTCGCTCTACGTAGATGGGTCTTCAACCGCCGACCGGTCGGGTGCGTGAATGGTCCTCGTCAGTCCCGACCAATGTTTGTTCTGCTCGGTCATTCGCTTAGGTTTTCCGACCATCAACAACGAGGCAGAGTATGAAGCTCTCTTGGCCGGTCTAGAAATGGCGACCTCCCTCGGTCTTACCCGCCTCACTGTTTTGAGTGATTCTCAATTAGTGGTGAACTAAATCAATGGCGAATACGAAGCCAAGGAACCCAAGTTGGTTAAGTACCTCGGCCTGACGCGGGTTCGGCTGCAATATTTTCGGGGAACTATACAACACATCCCCAGAACCGAGAATATCCAAGCCGACTCCTTGGCCAAACTCGCATCCAGCTCCGGAGCCGAACATATGTACAAGGTCAGCATAGGATATCATGCCTCATCAGCCTTGGAAATGGCCGAAGTCCGGGCAGCTGAACAATCAGAACCACAAGGATGGATGCATCCCATAATCCGATATCTTCAAAACGACACTTTACCCGAGGACCGAACCCAGGCGAGATCGTTACGAACTCAGTCCGCCCGGTTCACCATCGTGGATGGAAGCTTATACAAAAGAGGATATTCGGTTCCATTGCTGAAATGCCTGTCCGAGTCAGAAGCAGAGTACGCCCTCAGAGAGGTGCCCAAGGGCATATGCGGTAATCATTCCGGCGGCCAGGCATTGGCAATTGATCCGGCAAGGCTATTATTGGCCCAATCTCAAAAAAGATGCCATCATGCTCGTACGGAAGTGCGTCCGGTGCCAAATCTTCGCTCCGCAGATCCGATCCCCACCGGAAACTCTCACTTCCGTATATTGCCCATGGCCATTCGCCAAGTGGGGAATCGACCTGATCGGCCCTCTACCTAAAGGACGGGGAGGAGTACAATACGCCATCGTCGCAGTCGATTATTTTACAAAATGGGCAGAGGCCGAGCCTATGGCACGAACAACCGAATAGAAGATAGTTGACTTTATATGGAAGTCACTCATATGCCGGTTCGGGATCCCTCAATCTATTGTCTCTGATAATGCAAAACAATTTGACAATAAGAAGTTTCGGGCCTTCTGCGACGGCCTCCAAATACGAAATAACTTCTCCACACCTTACTATCCACAATCCAACGGGCAGGTCGAGGCCGTCAATAAGATCCTGAAACAACATATCAAGACACGCCTCGAGGAACTCAAGGGTTCCTAGCCCGAGGAACACCCCGGAACCTTATGGGCCTACAGAACAACACATCGGTCCGCCACCGGAGAAACGCCTTTCTCCTTGGCTTTTGGCTCTGAAGCCGTCATCCCGGTTGAAATCGGAGCACCTACCTACCGAGTAGCCCATTTTGAAGAGCAAGATAACGACCTGGCCCTCCAAGTGAACCTGGACCTCCTTGCCGAAAAACGAGCTCAGGCGGAAATGCGAAACGCCGTCTACAAAAGAAAGAGTGAAAAATATTATACCTCTAAGGTTCACCCTAGAAGCTTCCAGGTCGGCGACCTCGTCCTTAAACGGGTATTGGTCCCGGATTCCGGACCACTCAAGCCCAAATGGGAAGGACCATATAAAGTTAGTGAAGTCCTTCAGAATGGAGCCTACCGGCTGGAATATCTGAACGGCCAAAGATTAACTTACCCATGGAATGCTATGTATTTAAAGAGGTATTATCAATAAAATTTGACGTTATTCCATTTTTTAATATTGGTGCACCTCATAAGACCGACTCATCCGGCACTATAAGACCGAGCTCGCTTCGGCACCTCATAAGACCGGCTCATCCGGCACTATAAGACCGAGCTTGTCTCGGCACCTCATAAGACTGGCTCATCCGGCACTATAAGACCGAGCTCACCTCGGCACCTCATAAGACCGGCTCATGCGGCACTATAAGACCGAGCTTGCCTCGGCACCTCATAAGACCGGCTCATCCGGCACTATAAGACCGAGCTCGCCTCGGTACCTCATAAGACCGGCTCATCCGGCACTATAAGACCGAGCTCGCCTCGGTACCTCATAAGACCGGCTCATCCGGCACTATAAGACCGAGCTCGCCTCAGCACCTCATAAGACCGGCTCATCCGGCACTATAAGACCGAGCTCGCCTCGGCACCTCATAAGACCGGCTCATCCGGCACTATAAGACCGAGCTCGCCTCGACACTTCATAAGACCGGCTCATCCAGCACTATAAGACCGAGCTCGCCTCGGCACCTCATAAGACCGGCTCATCCGGCACTATAAGACCGAGCTCGTCTCGGCACCTCATAAGACCGGCTCATCCGGCACTATAAGACCGAGCTCGTCTCGGCACCTCATAAGACCGGCTCATCCGGCACTATAAGACCGAGCTCGTCTCGGCACCTCATAAGACCGGCTCATCCGGCACTATAAGACCGAGCTCGCCTCGGCACGTCATAAGACCGTCTCATCCGGCACTATAAGACCGAGCTCGTCTCGGCACCTCATAAGACCGGCTCATCCGGCACTATAAGACCGAGCTCGTCTCGGCACCTCATAAGACCGGCTCATCCGGCACTATAAGACCGAGCTCGCCTCGGCACCTCATAAGACCGGCTCATCCGGCACTATAAGACCGAGCTTGTCTCGGCACCTCATAAGATCGAGCTCGTCTCGGCACCTCATAAGACCGGCTCATCCGGCACTATAAGACCGAGCTCGCCTCGGCACCTCATATGACCGGCTCATCCGGCACTATAAGACCGAGCTCGCCTCGGCACCTCATAAGATCGGCTCATCCGGCACTATAAGCCCGAACTCGCCTCGGCACCTCATAAGACCGGCTCATCCGGCACTATAAGACCGAGCTCGTCTCGGCACCTCATAAGACCGGCTCATCCGGCACTATAAGACCGAGCTCGCCTCGGCACCTCATAAGACCGGCTCATCCGGCACTATAAGACCGAGCTCGTCTCGGCACCTCATAAGACCGGCTCATCCAGCACTATAAGACCGAGCTCGTCTCGGCACCTCATAAGACCGGCTCATCCGGGACTATAAGACCGAGCTTGTCTCGGCACCTCATAAGACCGGCTCATCCGGCGCTATAAGACCGAGCTCGTCTCGGGACCTCATAAGACCGGCTTATCCGGCACTATAAGACTGAGCTCGCCTCGGCACCTCATAAGACCGGCTCATCCGGCACTATAAGACCGAGCTCGCCTCGGCACCTCATAACACCGGCTCATCCGGCACTATAAGACCGAGCTCGCCTCGGCACCTCATAAGACCGGCTCATCCGGCACTATAAGACCGAGCTCGTCTCGGCACCTCATAAGACCGGCTCATCCGGCACTATAAGACCGAGCTCGTCTCGGCACCTCATAAGACCGGCTCATCCGGCGCTATAAGACCGAGCTCGTCTCGGCACCTCATAAGACCGGCTCATCCGGCACTATAAGACCGAGCTCGCCTCGGCACAATCAACAAGTGATGAATATGATAGAAAGGCAACGGCCCAACCAACTGGGCCCAATCATCTAAAGAGCCACAACAGATGCTACAAGGAAGATTTTATTCAATTAAGTATTTTTGCAAAGTACATATGGTGACAACAGAAAACCAAGACGGATTGGCACGCAGGCCGTACATGAAATAAAACAAAGGAAAATCAAAGATTGGCACGCAGGCCATGCGAGAAGCGAAATCTAAGGAAACTACTCGGCCCCACCCTCCTGGCCGGCCGCCTGAAAGGACTGTCCCTCACCTTCGCCATGCGGAGCCAGCCCGGCATCTTCAACCTCAGCGACCTTTGGCTCATCGGCTCCATGGATGTCAACATGCAGATCGGTCGCTTGGGATGCTATGTAGGCCTCGATCTCCTGAACGGTATTCCCTACCTTCATGAGATCTAATATCTCGTAACAGGAGGAGACATAGTTGAGGTTGATCAGCTCCTCGTACTCGGGCATCTCCTTAAAAGCGGTCGCCCCTTCGGCAAGGCCCTTGGCGTAGCCCGAAGCCTCGCAGGTGTTAATACGCTCGGTCAGGTTTTCAACCTGGGCCTTGGTCTCCTTCAAGTAAGCCTTGTGCTCGGCCCTGGTGTCTAACCACTGTTGATGCGCCCGCTCGGCCGCCATGGTCATCTCTTCGGCTTTATTTTTCCAAATATCGGCCCGGTGCGCCCGACTGTCCAAAATTTCCATTTCACCCTTCATGGAGGCCATCTCCTCCTCCAGGGACTTAATTAGCGAAGGACAGAGATGATGCTCCTCCCGCAAGGCCTTGAGGTCGGCCTCTGCCTTCTTGTGCTTCTCGACTAGGGCCATCAGCTCCCCAGTGGCCTTTATGTAAGTGCACAATGCACGGCCCATCAGAGCATTCCCGAATTGGATCTGCTCATCCGGACCCATGTCGTTGGTCACCATCTCCATCTTGGGCGTCCAGCCCCTGATAGGGACATGGCTGGAGTCGACCACCGCCGGGGGGACCTGGTCGAGCATCTCAGCGGTCGGAGTGGCTGCCCGGACGTAATCCAGAAACCAGCGTGGCCGTCGCCCCTTCATTTGGGCACAGGGTTCCTCTCGGTCCTTATTAACCGCGAGATAGTGTCCCTCCAGGTCAATCGCGGGCTCCTTACCGGTCGCATGACCCGTCTGGACAGGGCTCGGAACAGATACAGCCACTTCAGGGACAGACGAGCCCTCCGCCTTGGTCATACTGTCCTCAGGCTCGGCCTCCACCCTCTTCCGCTTGCCAGCATGCTCCCTCAGCTCGAAGGCCTCAGCAGCCAGCCTCGCCACGCGCTGCGCGGGCGACTCTTTCCGTCCGGACGAAGTCTTGGCCCTGGGAACTGGAAAAAGAAGACATGTCAAAAAAAAAACTGATGAAGACATTATACTCGGATCGGTTGATCTAAGTCCGGCCACCCAGAGGTTTTCCTCGGTAACTAAAAGATGCGACTTTCTTTGCTCAAGAGGAAGGTCCAAAAGCTGTTCAACCCGGTCGTCGAACACGGAAGAGGTCTCTTGCGTCGGGATGCGTTCTGCACATGCAATAAATGATGAGCGTTAGACAAAAAAAAGAACAGGAATACGAGATACGACACTTACTCATTTTGGCCGTAAAGTGCTCTGGGACCCGAAGCTCGGCATCTATCACACCAGGCTCCCACTCATCCACCGAGCTCCTCCACGGTCCCTCTATGAAAAACCACTGTTCCTTCCAGCTATGGATGGTCTCCGACACATCCACTAATTCTTTATGCATGGCATGCCGGGCTGTTAGGTAAAACCAGCCGGAGCCAGATCTGCCGACCGACCTCCATAGAAAGAGGCTGTTGAACTCTTCAAAGCTGGGCTCGGGCCAGTCGTGCTGGTTGAAAAGGATGAAAAGACCCACCACACGTGCCCAGGAATTCGGATGGATTTGGGGGACAGGAAGGCCCCACGGCCTTAGCCACCGGGAGAAGGCTAACGGGAGCGGAAACCTCAGCCCGGCCAGCAGAGAGCGGTAGTACACCGCCGTACAACCAACGGGCGGAGTGTGAGGCCTCTCCTCGGGATTCAGAATAAACATCCGCACCCTAGCCAGAATCTTAAATTGCAGCCGCCAAGCCGCTAGTTGCTCTTCTGTAACGGTGCTGCGAATTGAGGTCGAATCCCACTCCGCCTCCACGAAAGGGGACGGCCGAGGGCGAGTCCAAGCCACCACCGACTCGATCCCTTCTTCCGCCTGAATCCCTCCGACGGCCGTCAACGGCACCGCCATCTCCACCTCTCCAGATCTCGGTGACTTCGCGACTTCGCCTTCTTCTTCCTCGACACTCCAGTCGACAGGAACTCCGCCTACCGACAGATTCCCCACACCCGTGCGGTCAGGCGACACGGTCAACTCCACCTCTGTCTCGCCCCTCACCTCCGACATCTTAAATGAAAAAGGGCGGAAAAAGAGCTTACCGGGGAAGTCTATATAAAATCAGGAAAGGAATGTCGGGAATTTCTCTCTCTCCTCTCTGCAGCAAAACTCAAAAATGGCGAAGGGAATAAGGAAGAAGGAGACGTCCTTTATTTATAAGAGAGAAGGGGCATTAAATGCCAGGCGCGTGGAGCGACGATTCATACTGAACCATCGCGAAGTTCGAGAGCGCGTGAACACGTCATCAAACCAGATTCTGCCACGCGTCTCCCTCATCATGACACTTAATGACCCTGAAATCGAATCGATACGACTCTCGAAGAGGCGTCCCTTAGAGAGATATTATCCTCCCACAAGCCGGATCGGCCTCAATATGAAACGACCCCAGCCCTGGCCAATCCACGTAAGCACTCCAGGCAGCTGAACCGGCCGAGCAGAGCCTGAAGCCGGACCGGGCCTAAACCCGGTCCTCTCCCGGGCTCGTTAAAAACCAAACCAGTTAGAGACATCAAAGCCGACCCGATATCCGATCCAAGAGGGCCGAGCAGGTAGAAGATAAAAATGCTCCGATTTAAGATTACAACAAGGCCGACCTGAACGGCGGGAGACCCAAGGACCGACCCCAGCGGATAAGCGTCACCAGAAGCATGCAAGATAGGCCCGCATGCCAATTAACGCATGCAGTCATGCCCCTTCCCAAGGCAATCCTTAGAGGCCGCCACGTGTCCAAGGCATATTTGCAGACTGAGAAGTGTTTTGGGCGTATTCCCCAAACATTCGCCAGCTTTCATCTCCCGACTGGCCCAGATTGTCTATGTATAGAAGGAATGTACAGTGAAAGAAGATCTTGGGACTTTTTGCATTTATGATAAAGAGAGAGAATTCGTAACGACTGAAAAAAAAGATAAGACTTGTAATTTGCAAGCAAAAAAAGATAGACCGGCATAAGAATATTCTGCTCGGCTCTACTCTATATTAAGGTCATTAATAAAATTTAGTGATTCGATCCTTTTTCATCTTATTTATTGTTTTCTACGTGGCTTCGATCCATTCGTCCAGATTGGCACACGTGACGTTGACCAAATCAGACGTCAACACCGTTGTGTAGGTCGAATTTGAAAAAATACTTTGCCACAGCCCTATATTTCAGCATCTTCCTCCATATCCACGACCCCAATGACGTTTTCTCACTCACTGCCCAGAAAGATTCGTCCTTCATCAGTTTTTTCCGAACCCATTTAGTCCACATAAAGTCCTTTGCAAGTAGTCTCCAAATTAGCTTTAGTACACAGACCTTGTTTACTTCCTCCAAGGACTTAATTCCCAGACCACCCTCAGTCTTGGGCGTACAAAATGTTGTCCACGCTACTTTGGCTTTCCTAGTGTTGAGTTCTGGGCCCGACCATAAGAAGGCTGCACAAATCTTGTCAATTTCAGTAATACAGGCTTTCGGCAATCAAAATGCGGCCATCCAAAAATTCGTGAGGCTAAAATAATCGAATTTAGCAACTGAAGCCGACCAGCAAAAGATAAAGATCGAACTGTCCATGATCCAATCTTTGTTCTGATCTTTTCAAAAAGGGGAGCATAGTCCGTTGATGACATTCTTCGGGTTAGTAGAGGTAAGCCCAAGTATCTAACTGGAAATTGCCCATAATCAAAAGGAAAATTATTCATTATATCCTGTTTCAGAGCATCTGTGATACCTGCCATGTAGATGGTTGATTTTTCAATGCTGATCCGTAAACCTGAGTGAGTTGCAAATTCTATAAATACATCCATAACTTCCTCGATTGATTTCTTGCTACCCTCAACAAACACCATCAGGTCATCTGCAAAGCACAAATGGGTGAGATTCATATCACTACAATCAGGGTGATGTCCGATTTTTCTCTCTAATGCTGCTCTATCAAGGAGCTTGGACAGGACATTCATGCATATTACAAATAAATAGGGTGAAAGAGAGCAACCCTGTCTTAAGCCTCTTGCACTACCAAAATATCCTGCGAGCTCTCCGTTGATTTGGACTGAAAATGATGCAGTAGATACACAAAGCTGAATCCATCTAATATACTGGTCTGGGAAGTTTAAAGCCTTCATGGTATTCAACAGAAAAACCCACTGGACAGAGTCAAAAGCCTTAGAGATGTCAATTTTCATTGCGCATCTAGCAGATAAATTCTCCTTATGATAATCTTTCACTAATTCTGTAGCGAGCAGCAGATTTTCCATAAGCAAACGGTCCTTGATAAAGGCAGACTGGTTTGGAGCTATAAATTTAGGCAGTATGATCTTCAATATATTAGCAAGGATTTTGGATATTACCTTGTAGAGAACGTTGCAGCAAGATATTAGTCTATAGTCCTTCATAGATATTGCATCCTGCTTCTTCGGTATGAGGGCTAATATTGTTGAGTTGACACCTTTCAGAAAAAATCCAAATCTGAAGAAATATTGGATGGCGATAAGGACATCCTTACCCACCGTTGCCCAGGAATGGTTGAAGAAATCTGTAGTGAACCCGTCTGGTCCCGGAGATTTGTCAGAGGGCATTGAGAAGATCACTCTTCTAATTTCCTCCTCTGTGACTTCATGGGTTAACAGATGCTGGTCCGCTTCTGAACATTGGAAAACCAGTAATGCCCGTAGCTCCTCTACTGTCCAAGCTGAAAAGTCGCTTGGCATTTCATTCAAAAACTCACTGAAATAACGATCTGCTTCCTCTTTGATGGCCTCTGTTCCACAAACTGTTCTGCCATCAGCACAGACAATCTCTCGAATATTGTTTCTAGTTTCCCTTGTCTTAACTGCAACGTGAAAAACCTTGGTATTATGGTCTCCATGTTTTACCCAAAACAGTTTGGATTTCTGTTTTAAGTATTTTTCGTAAATGCCTGCCAGATGGCTCCATCTGTCATAAGCCCGAGATTCCTCCTCCACAGCATGGGCTGATGGCTCTTTCATAGTGATATCATGCTTTTCACATAGATATAGATAAGCCTCTTTGGTTTTTTTGGTGATATCCGCTAGCAACTCCCTGCCCATACATCTCAACACTGGTTTCAAGGCTTTTAGCTTTTTGGATAGTCGAAACAAGGCTGAGGTAGAGTGAAATAGATTGTCGTTATTCCATCGGCTCTTTAAGATTTCCTCATAACCTTCGTGTTCAACAATAGAAGTGGTGAACTTGAAAGGTTTCCGCTTTCTTGGTTCCTCTGGCTTCAACATGATCTTGCACCGGGTATGGTCCGAGCACCCACCCGCCTCAAACACACTATATGACTGAGAGTAAAGATTAATCCACTCTTGGTTCGTCAGGACTCTGTCCAGTTTCTTACTTATGGTTCCATCAGCTCGCTTATTGCACCATGTGAACTTTGGGCCGTGGAAAGTCATGTCTATGAGCTCACAGTGCCTTACCATCTCTTGAAAATCAGGCATTCCCTCTGGAATCTGCGGCTCAATGTCAAACAAAGAATGCTCTTCACTGTCTAAGATCTCATTAAAATCTCCGCATATGATCCAAGGCTTGCCTCGGAATATAGGTGATTCATAATGCGACTTTAGATCTTCCCACAATTCTTTTCTTTCAGTTGGAAGATTGAAAGCACAAACGAAAGATACCAAGAATTCTTCCTGTCTCCCTTCCAAACAAACAGAAACCGTTATCACTTGGGCCGATTTGAACATAGGTGTTATTCTGACATTAGTCTTCCACAATACCTACAATCGACCTAGTCTATGATGTTCATAATTTGCCATAAAGGACCAGCCATGAAAGACCTTTGATATAATTTTCTGCGCCTTTCTTTCCTTGACTTTCGTTTCTATTAAACACCCAAAATCAAATTCTCCTGTTCTCATCCAGTCCTTCACTACCGGATGCTTCTCTAACTTGTTAAACCCGCGTATATTCCAGAAAAAACCAGACATATTAAAGATGTGAGTTTGAGGGACTGTTCTTTTGAGTACCTTGGTTATTTGCCTTGGTATTCAACGTTGAGTTACCTCCTCTCCGCGCTTCCTTTGTAGCTAATCGTTGTGAATGTCTTACTGTCTGTTCCTCTATCACACTTGGTGGTTTTATAGATCGCCCCTCATGGGATTGGGATGGGTCCAATAATGAGTTTTTTGTCCCCTGTTGCTGATTGTTTTCCACAAGTTCACCTTCCTCCATCTCCATCTCCTCCTCAGAGATCTCCTCCTCTATAATTTCCTCGCCTTTCTCGCCTTTTCCACATAGAACAGCAAAGGGCGAGTTGGTGAGAATACTTACTCCGCCGTAACTAGAATTTTCGGTCACCCTAAGTGGAGATTTGATAGGGTTGATAGGGGTGCTCCAGCCCTCATCATTCACCGTTTCTGTTGTCATAGTCCCAGCACTTTGTTTGCCCAATACCGGCATCGTACCCTATTCAATCATCTGTTCTGAGATCCCCACTTCCTTTTTATACACATTTGTCTCACGTATTTCTTCATTTTGCACTTTTCTTTGTTCCTCTTGGTTTTGGTCTCCATTGTCTCTACTTTGTTGGATGACTGGTTTTTCATTCTTCTTCTCAACCCAAACAACGTTTCTGTTGTATCCCTTTTTATGAGCTTGCTGACCGAGGTTGACTCCCACCTTGGCTCGTGAAACACATTCTTCTGATTTATGACCCCATCTTCCACACTCCTTACATTTCGCCGGCAACCACGGGTAATCGTACTGGATTGTAACTTTTTCCTTCTTTGAAACATCAAAACTAAATGATGTAGGTAAATCTTTGGTTAAGTCAGCCACTACAAACACTTTTGCTTGTTCGAAATTCTTGCATAACTTAGTGTCTGGGTGAAGATTCCTCGGCTCACCAATGGGACTGGTCAAGAAAGATAAAACCTTCCAAGCATACATTGATATCGGTACATTCTTCACGGTGACCCACAGTGGAATGGACTTCATTTCAGGCTGCACCTCTTCTGCAATCGGGCTCCACTTGGAAACAACCATCGGCACCTCACATAGATTCCACATTCTCCGTCGTAGAACTCGTTGTCTTATTGAGGGGTCCCTGATTCTGAACTTAACCGTGGTGTTATCTACTGCATAAACTTCAACCTTGGCTGACCTATCTCCAAGAGTCCAAATCTTATTCACCATGACAAAGATTCGGCCTACAAGTGGAGCCGTACCCAAGAACTTTCCCACAAGAAGGTCCTCCCATAGGGGAGGTGAGTTTTCGAGTATCTCTAAAGGAACACGGATTGTCTTGACACCATCGATCTCTGCCACCTGATAATCATATCGCTGCATCTTTGGATTTCCTTGTACCACTCCAGCCCAGGAACCTCCTCGCTTTTCCATCTCCAAAACCTTCGAACTTTCTCTGTTATCACCAAAACTTACCATCTCTCCCTTTGATTCGGCTTTCTGAAGCTCCGAATCCACCATTGCTGACGACTCCGGAGGCGGTAGGTCACCTCCAGCTCCCTCCGCCATGATCGGCGCCGCCGCGATCGAGTCAAGGCCCCAAAACCCTAAAAATCGCCTAGCTTATTTTTGGAGCAGCAATCCCTCTGTTCGCACGGCCTTTGATGATTCTAGTGAGAAGATGGAATGATAAAGTTAGTATATCTTTGTTGAATGCATAAAGATTTCTAAGCTTCACTATCTAGTTTTATAATAGCTACTCCCACGAAATGAAGAACCTAATATAACGTAAGCAAATGCTCATATGTATTTTTGGGGATTGAATGGGAACTACTTTATTTTCATTGTTTGATAATGTTCTATATTACACTATGATGGTGATATAGAATCTAAAAAGTATATATGAAAGAATGTTCTGTGTGGCAATGGAATTTTTGATCAGGTTGACAATATTCATATGGCATTGGCATATGATGTGGGTAGTTTAGGCAGCCTAGATTTATTTTGGCTTTGTAACAAGAATTAATCAATTTTCATCTCTCACTTACTCTCTGGATTATGATACAAATCACACTCATGACAGCTTTACTTGTAATATGATCAAGACAATAATTGAATTAATGTTGTACTGAAGAATGCATGTATACTAAAAGTTGTAGCCACTTACTATTGACTTTCTATCACGAATGTCTTGAATGTATCTAGACTACTACCTATTAAGCTATACATATATAGTTAGAGATTGTAATAGTTAAGTTAATAGAATCATATATGCGACTTGTCTATATATCGTACAATTATGACTGAGAACTTTGTGACTTGTAGTAATAATTAGTGAGATTTCCTATATCTTACAGGTTTTCCACTTTTGATTTTGTGAGGATTAGGATTGCTGTAGTGGTTAGAAGCTGTTGTTTCTTTAGGTACTTGGAAGTACGAGGTGATGCTGCTCTGTTGAACTATTTGTGAGGATTGGTATGCTGTGTGTGCTGGATCGTTGGATGGGTTTTCCACCATGCGTTGGTCCGACGGGATCATCATGGGAATCTATAGCTGTATGCACTAGATCGTTAGATTACCATGCGTTGTTGTTGTGCATATGTATATTGCTGGTTATCCACCTCGTGTTGGTCTAATAGGATCATCTTGGGATCTATGCTGTGTGCGCTAGATCATCGGATTTCCATTGAGTATACATTGCTGTTATTATTGTGGGCATATTGATGTCGTCACATGAGTATGAATTTGTAGGTCTCTTGTAGGACCAGGTCCATATGTTGTATTGATCTGATCTCGGATTAGACTGACTTGATTGTCGTGGCATTGCGTATCTTGAGGTATGTTACGTATTTCCTTTGGTAGTTATCTTTTGATGGGCAATCAATTATCGTGTTGGGATTTGATGATGTTATCCGATGGACCGAATTGGTCAGAGTTGGTATATTTCCGTATTGCGAGTTATGATGATGTTTGGAGAATCTTGGTATTGTTTGAGGTACAATATAGATGTTATGTTTGAGTTTATTGGTTAATCTAGATTAAGAGATGTGCAATATGATAAGGGTTATTTTGATGAGGGTTATCACGAATCGGTAAAGTTAAGATGGTAAGATTACATTGGTAGTATTCTTACTTAGCATTTTCATTGGTATGTAATTATTGACGTGATGTGGTCGTTATCATTGTTGAGTATTATCGATGACCCCGTCGTGGGCTTTCTTTTTTAGGTTCTTGGGATATCGAGCTTGTAGTGGACGTGAAGAGATGAGCTTCCCGGAGGATACTGGCTATGGCGTGTGTTTGTGATTCGAGTACTTTGACTGGTTGTTATGTTCCGCTGCTAGAGTATTTTTAACTGTTTGCCATTTCCGCTGCGTGAGTATTTTTAAATGCCCTTTTGGTATTTGGCAACTTAAGTTATTTTGGAAAATCGTTTTCTAAACTATTTTGTCGGTACGTGTAAGTGATGGCTTAACGTACACTTTTGAAACTGTTGAGCTTTGGCGTTTTGGCCTTATACTTTCAAATGAGATTTTACGACGGTATTGATAAATGGATTTTTATAAAGCCTTTGCATATTTTAAAAAGATGACCGTAATTACCGCTTAGGCTTACTTGAAATGTTTGTAAAAAATGTCTTTTAGCCTTGTAGGTTTCATCTCGGGGCCCACGGCGCTGTAATATTCCCGGATGGTTCTGGGGGTGTTACAGAATATGGTATCGGAGCTTAGGTTATGAAAACCTGGGCTGTCGCGTCGAGTCGAGTCGTGCTTTTGTCATGTCATTCGGGTTGTCGGTTGACAAGTGTTAGAGTTTTGGGTTTTTATTGATCACACATGCTTATGTGTTATGTGACTTACCAGTGTGGCACTGTGGTTGTTGTAAACTTTTCCAAATGGTATTAACGTGATTCTTTGGAAATAGATGTCTTGTGTTCTCGAGTTGAATTGATTTTGAAAAATGTATGTTTTGAAAATATATATATCGAGTATTTTTTAGAGTTGAGACATGTTCCAGTATCACGGGGAATCGTCGGCTTCACGATCTATAAGTATTTGGATTTTTGGATTGCATTGAGGTTATTTTTAGTTATAAGTTGATGTACTTTGAGATTTGGGAAAATATTATGCGTTACAATATGAGGTAACAAAATATAATAGTTGGGACAAAATTGATGATCTTGAGAAACTATGATTATGGAGAATCAATATGTCGGTTAAACTTGGAAAAACGGAATCGTGTATTTGGGAGAAATGTTGTGGATTGTTGAGAGGAACATGTAGTCATGCTAGTTTATTTTGAGACGTATGAAACTGTTTTTTTAACATTTGAAAATGATACTTTTCAACATGATATATTTTGAATAAACTATTTTGCTCGTTGTCATGAAAATGTATTTTCTTAAATTTATTTTGAGAGACAGTATTGTTGTCTTTAAAAACATGTTTCATCATGGCATAGTTGAGGTGTTGCAGAATGGAATAATGGTCGATAGAGAAAGTCATATGTGGGAAATGTAATTTTAAGAAAGTCTCTATAATAAGATTTTGGATTCTATCGTGTGGTTTTCCGACCGAATGTCAGTGGAATTGATGACGAGTCGAATTGGTATACAGGAGTATGGATGTGGTCAATCATTTGCATAATTTCATTTTATTTAATCATGTGTATTCGAAAAGAATTTTCATCGAGAACTTGACACAAGTGAGCCAGTTTAACTTTTCGACAATTGATTTCGTGGTCTTACGAAAATTTATGTTTTGAGTTTTGAAATTCTTGAAAGAACTTTCGGAAATGGATTTTTAATTGAAAATATTATATGATTTCAAAGCTGTTTTGAAAATGTGATTGGTATACGTACAAACGTAGTACATAATGCATATCATGGTGAAGTTCTGAGTGAGACTCACATACTGGATACCACATTAATGGTACGGTGAAAGGAGATTCGAACTTTAGTATGGTAGTTTGGATATATGGGAAGACCGGTTGGTTGATCAGATAAAAAAATATGTCACGTGTTGTAGACTCAGTACAGGATATGATTTTGGAACTTCGGGTTTTATGAAACCGGGGCATATGTGCTATGTGGCTCTATTGGTGTGGTAGTAGCGTGATTTTGCTATAGTGATTTTTGAATTTTGAGCCAACTAATTTTTCTTCGCATGTGGTATTTTGAGTGATTTCTTAGTAAGTGTATATTTAGGAACGGTGACCCCAGGATGGTTGTTTTGGATATAGATTCGTCGTTTCCACTTCATGTATGATTGGGTATGCTTGACGGGTTGTGACTGGTTGTTCATACGCCCAAGGGGTATGTTCAATAGTCGGGTGTGTTTCTTTGAGATCCACTGTATGTGATTTGTGTAACGTTTTGAAAATTTTATTCTTTCATATATCCGTCTCTTTGGTTCTGTGTTGATCGTGTTGGAGCTTACCATGTGAGGGTATTCTCGGTACTGTTAATCCTTCATTGGTAGTATTGGAGTTTATCATGTTGATGATATTCTCAGTTGTGTTTTGACCTTTGGTTGGTCATATTGGAGTTTATCATGTTGATGATATTCTCGGTTGTGTTTTGACCTTTGGTTGGTCGTATTGAAGTTTATCATGTCAATGATATTCTCGGTTAATTCATTAGTTGATCATTGTTATTGATCGTATGAGCGTTCAGACTTTGTGTCGATGATTCAGGATTTGTTGCCATTGTTTTGGGCAATTGTTTCATAGATGTATCATGTATTATTGGTTTTTATCATGATTGGGACTTGATTGTGCGATCAGGCAGACATGCTTTGACACGGATGGATTATTCCATAATTGAGTTATAACGACACATTTTGTTGAATTCATGAAATTGTGATAGTAAGCATGTTGAGGCTTTGTAGGGGAATCAATTGCTAGTAATCACGGGAGATAATCGACTTCATATACTTGTAAATATACTGTATTGGTTATTCGTTAATGATGATGCTTGATCGGTTTCGTGATGATTCTCGATATTATGGTTGAACTTTTGATTGTGACCGGATTGCAAGTTTCGAGGATGAAACTTATTTTAAGTGGTGTAGTATGTAATATCCTGAATTTCTATTATGGTTGTTTAATGTAATTTTATCCGAGTTATACTGCACAGTGTGGAATCTCTACAGTATGGATAAAATAATTGAAAGACTGAGACATCTGTATTGGTATAATCGTCGTACTTTGTCGACAATTGCATTTCAAGACATCGTGTATCAGGTTGTTTTAATTTTGATATCGGGTATATCATTGGGACGAGTATATATATTCAGTATGTCGTGTATACATATCCGGTATGTTGAGACGAAAGCCAGGAGCAGCTATTTTTGGCTAAGTTCAGAAGCCATTATGTACGTTAAGCTGAGGAACATATGTACGTTAAGTTGGTAAGTATAACGTATGTTATGTATCATGCATTATGTACGTTATAGCATCAGGTGAGACGCAGTCGTCTGATCAGAGAACTTTGTCGTAATACAAGGTAGCGTACGTTAAGCATAGGAGCTTATGTACATTAAGACAGAGACGTAACGTACGTTACGTAGAGTACATAACATACGTTATGAATGTAATACCCGTGATTTTCTTTTTCGGTAATTTTTCGTTTTTGGCATTTTTCTAGTTTCCAGAACTCGCTTGCGACCGTTTTGACATTTTGACAATGTTTTGTTCTTCGTGTTTGGTCATCCGAGTTCGTTTCGGTATCGTTTTGTCGAGTTCCGTGCTTTTTGGCGACTTTTCCGCACTTGAGTTCGATTCTTGCGAATCTCGTCCGAAACTGTTGTTTCGACTTTCTCGTAAGTTCATTTAATGTTATTATTCATGTTGCGAGCTTTGTCTTGGTGTTTCGATCACGTATCGTGATTTTCGGGCGTTTTGGGCCATTTTCGTAATTTCCCAAAGTTTGGGGTAATTACTTTCCGTTGTCGAATTTCGAGCCTTCGGGTGGTCGGAATCGTGTGTTCTCTTAGTGCTCGGATTCGTCTTTGCGAGTACTTCGTAACCGTATCTTCGATTCGTACTCAGGTTCGTGTTTCGGGGTCGTTCGGGCCGTCGGAGTTGGCCCGGGCCGAGTCATGGCCGGACAGTCTTGGCCCAGGCCGAGTTACGGCCGGTAGTGCTCGGCCGTTACGTACGTAAGGCCGGTTACGTACGTAAGCCTCGGCCGGTTACGTACGTAACGATGCCGGCATTTCGGCGAGACTTGGTCATGGCGATTACGTACGTAAGGGCGGCCGATTACGTACGTAAGCGTCCGGCGATGTCCGCTATTTAAGGCCTGGCCCGAGTCATATCCGGCATTTTCCACTTTTCTTCGTTCCTTCGCGATTTTTCACCATAGATCGATGGTTTTGAGTAGAATCAACTTATAACAACATGTTTTGGAAGTTGGAATCATGGATTAACATCATCTTCCACCGGATCGAAGGTAAGAACACCTAAACTTTTGGTTTTGGATGTTCTTGGGGTTTCTTGGTGTTTTGGCCGATTTTCTTTGTTTTGATTGATTCGATGAAACTTGATTGTAAACTCGTAATCATTCAATACCCTTCAAGTTTTGTGGAACGGATTTGAGTATTTCTTTGGATAATCGATTGAATTGGACTACGCCTTCAAAGTGTCCGATAAAATGCTTCAATGGGTAGAACTTGGGAAGTTCCATACGTTTTCGTAGAATTGTGATTGAATTGCTATCGTTATGACTTAGGAACGAATTCTTGTGAAGAACTCGAGTCGGAACCCTTCCGTTCGTTGTCTTCTTCGGGGTCCGAGCTTCCCAGTTGAATCGTGTTCTTCGGAGTGTTCGGTAGCGGTCATTAAGTCGAGCTTTCCCGTTGCTCCGCGTGCGTTGGACTTGAGGCGAGTATCTCGTCTATATTCTTTATACTTTGAGAATGTGATGTGTCGTGAATTTAATGTGGACTCGTTAGTGACGGTATATTTAACCGTAACTTACTTTAAATGAAGATGTGATTTTATGAAGGTAATTACCAACGTAAACTTTAGTTTCAAGAATAATGATAACTACCTCTTCATGTTATTCTGTTAAAATAAATACTAGAAATGAGTAGTTAACTGAAGAATTGTGGAATCGCGTAATACTTGTATTATTTGCTCGTTGGCCTTTTTCTTGAATGATGGTTTGCTGTGGATGTTGTGCCTTTGTGGAAGTTATGTTACATTAACTTATATGTTACGTGTTTCCGGTTGTAGTGAATATTGTACCTTTGTTGTTGTTGTGTATCTTAGCGAATTGAGATGTTGTCCGGGTAGGGTCCCGTCGAGGCCTCCGGAGGCGCGTGCTTGCGAGTACGGCCAGACGTATGTTGTGACCATAAAGTTATCAATTCGGGTAGGTCTGGGGAGGGCTCCGAGAATCGACACTTGCGAGTGCGATGTCATGATAACTTATGGGCGTATTTGAATGATGTTATCCGGGTAGGGTACGTCGAGGCCTCCGGAGGCGCGTGCTTGCGAGTACGGCCAGATGTTACGATTTGACCATAAGGTTATCTAATCGGGTAGGTCTGGAGAGGGCTCCGAGAATCGTCACTTGCGAGTGCGATGTCAAGATAACTTATGGGTGTGTTCGAGTTTATTCTTGATGGCTAATCCGGGTGGGACCCTTCGGGGCCACGGAGACGTTTTGACTGTTGATTTGATATCTCTGAATTGTTTATGTTTGAATCTTGAATCAAGTTGACCGCATGTGGGTTTTGATTTGCAGTCTCCCGCCTGGTAGCTCCTTGTGGAAAGGGGTCTACGGCGTGTAATATCCCTGAGTGGATTGGGGGTGTTACATAAATGGTATCAGAGATTAGGTTTGCGAAAACCTAGGCAGTTGGGTCTAGTTGGGTCTTGTCGAGTCGTGTCTTGTCGGAGTCGTGTCTTGTCGTGTCACCCGGGTGAGCAGTTGTGAACAAGCGAGATCATTGCGATCCGTTGTGATCAATTGTGGTTCGTTGTGATTAGTATCGTGTTGCAGCCATTATCTCCGTGCGGCCTGTGGACGTAAGTCTCCTCCTTTATGTGAGGTACATTTATTACATGATTTTACGTGTTCGAATTAAATGTGATGTGTGTCCTTATTTACAAGGTGTTGTGTAAGGGAGTTGTATTCGATGCTTGTGACGAACGGTATACGGATATATTTGGGACGTATTGATGTTTTGACTTTGAACCGCCGTGTGGGGTGGTATGTTGTGAAATTTGTGAACCTTGATGGGTTTCGAAAGTGTGCCGACAGTTGATTCGGTGAAAAGCTCAAATAGATAGTCTTGATATATGTTTTAACTTGATGCGCCAAATGTGTTTGGTTGAATTTGTGATTTTGTTTGTCGTTTGAGCGGGTGGTTTTTAGTTCGATCGGTTTGTTTGGACTATCGTAATTATTCCGCATGGGTAGATTTGAGAATATATTTTGAGGGGCCATATGGGTCGGAACATTTTTGTGAAAGTTGATTTTGAAAATATTTTTATGGTTCGATTAAACCAGGCCGTATGAATTTTGAAGTCGGTCGAGTTTTGTGAGTTAATCCTGTATTTTCAAATGACACCATCAAAGCGGTATGAGGAAAAATGTATATTAATGTATTTCGAACGCAAAATATTACCATCACCTTGTTGAGACCAAAAGAATTTTGAAAAATTTATGTTATATGTTTGTTATGTTGTTTTGCCGTCGGAAAATTTTTACAAGACCTTTCTTTATTTACAATTCTATAGGTGATCATTTTCATTGCTCAATCTCTATCGACCTAATCATATGGTCCGCTCAGTGACGATCGTGAACCCTAATCGCGATATCGATTGCACTTAGTTGCTTCACTGTGTGGATATTATTGACGTATTATATATTGTCACAATTCTTGTTAGCAATTTATGGGTGTACGCACAGATACGATGATTTCATAGTTCGGTTTAATTGTGTTGTTTCTTTGACGTTATCCGGATGTGGTAATTCAGAATGTCTTGTACATGGTATTCAAAACGAGACAGAGATGATAATAGATTCGTAGTTTTGATCAAACTTTTCTTTTCTAAAATTCGCTTCAGCAAATTTTTCAAATTCAGGAATTTTAAAATGCTATCATTTGGACAAGCACCCTAAAAAAAAAAAAAATTGTTTTTAAAATATTACCCATATTCGACCCTGATGATATGTTTGTGGTTTTGACCGTGATAAACTTGGTAAAGGTCGTACGTTATGTTAACAAGGCTAAGTGAATGATTTATGAATTTGAATTCTGTCGTTGCAGTGATAGTTGATGTATTCGTGTTACAACTCGGAATGAGTATTTTATTGTGTTATTGTTGGTTGCTCTATATTGATTATGTGGTGGTTGTTTTGTTGTTCTGAACGGTTGCCCATTCAGTATGCCGAGAGGTCGAGGTCGTGGTAACCCTCCGCGCGACCAGGATCGTACTACCGGTAATGGAATTAGTACTGGTGTTGCTACTGTGCTCCAACAGGTGGCAGACCAGATGACACATTTAGCTCAGGTGGTTCAGCGTAACCATACTGCGAATGAGGATGTTGGATCGACTCGGTGGCTTAGAGAAGTGCTTCAGATCGTCCCTCGCTTTGCGGGAGCGGGTGATACTTTGGGGTGGGGCCGGGTGGCTTCAATTGGAGAAGATTTTCAAGGCGATTGGTTGTCCCGAGGAGTGGAGGATTCCTATCGCTCGATTCCTTCTCGTTGATGACGCCGCTAATCGGTGGGAGGCCGTTGAGCCTCAAGATCATCTTACTTGGGAAGAGTTCAAGAAGTTGATGGAAGCGGAGTTTTGCCCGAGGCCGATCCGAGAGCAGAGGATCCGAGATTTTTACCTAGCCGAACCACGGGATGTACCGTGTCGCGAGGCTATTGTCGATTATAGTCGGCGGCTTGCCTTTGTGAAGAATCAGGTGAGGACCGAGGAGGACAAGATCCGTCATTTTGATATGCGGATGAAACCAGAGATTCGACAGTACATGTCGGGTTTCACTTGTGCTACTTTGAGAGAGTATCAGAATCGAGCCATGGCGTACGAAATGGCATCGGTATCACCGGGCCTTCGCATGAGTCGAAGAGACAGAGGACGTCGGAGATTTTTCGGATGGTGCAAGAGACGGAAATTCTTCTCATCGAGTTTCGCGTAGTCGTACGGCGAAACCTTTAATTTCTTCGTTCGGTGGAACCAAGAGTTCCAAGTTGTCTTCTTTGACTCCTAGTCAGACTGGGAGGTGCTTTAACTGCAATCTTGTCGGTCATGTGCAAGCTAATTGTCCTTCGCAACGGATTACTTGTTGTAATTGTGGACTCGAGGGCCACGAGTTGATATTGTGAATTATTCCATGAAGTTTCCCGAATCGTGTTTCGGCATCGGTATCGGGATCGGTTCGTCGGGACCGTTGATATTTTGTCGGCCGTGCTTTGTTGTTTGTGACTTCACTTTTTTAGTTTAAGTTTCGGACGAAACTTTTTTTTGAGGGTAGAATGTAATACGTGATTTTCTTTTCGTAATTTTTCGTTTTGGCATTTTTCTAGTTTCGAACTCGCTTGCGACGTTTTGACATTTTGACAATGTTTTGTTCTTCGTGTTTGGTCATCCGAGTTCGTTTCGGTATCGTTTTGTCGAGTTCCGTGCTTTTGGCGACTTTTCCGCACTTGAGTTCGATTCTTGCGAATCTCGTCCGAAACTGTTGTTTCGACTTTCTCGTAAGTTCATTTAATGTTATTATTCATGTTGCGAGCTTTGTCTTGGTGTTTCGATCACGTATCGTGATTTTCGGGCGTTTTGGGCCATTTTCGTAATTTCCCAAAGTTTGGGGTAATTACTTTCCGTTGTCGAATTTCGAGCCTTCGGGTGGTCGGAATCGTGTGTTCTCTTAGTGCTCGGATTCGTTTTTGCGAGTACTTCGTAACCGTATCTTCGATTCGTACTCGAGTTCGTGTTTGGTCGTTCGGGCCGTCGGAGTTGGCGGGCGAGTCATGGCAGACGATCTTGGCCAGCCGAGTTACGGCCGGTAGTGCTCGGCCGTTACGTCGTAAGGCGATTACGTCGTAAGCCTCGGCCGGATTACGTGCGTAACGATGCGGCATTTACGGCGAGACTTGGTCATGGCGGTTACGTGCGTAAGGGCCCGGCCGATTCGTACGTAAGCGTCCGCAGATGTCCGGCTATTTAAGGCTGGACCGAGTCATATCCGGCATTTTCCACTTTTCTTCGTTCCTTCGATTTTCACCATAGATCGATGGTTTTGAGTAGAATCAACTTATAACAACATGTTTTGGAAGTTGGAATCATGGATTAACATCATCTTCCACCCGGATCGAAGGTAAGAACACCTAAACTTTTGGTTTTGGATGTTCTTGGGGTTTCTAGGTGTTTTGGCGATTTTCTTTATTTTGATTGATTCGATGAAACTTGATTGTAAACTCGTAATCATTCAATACCCTTCAAGTTTTGTGGAACGGATTTGAGTATTTCTTTGAATAATCGATTGAATTGGACTACGCCTTCAAAGTGTCCGATAAAATGCTTCAATGGGTAGAACTTGGGAAGTTCCATACGTTTTCGTAGAATTGTGATTGAATTGATATCGTTATGACTTAGGAACGAATTCTTGTGAAGAACTCGAGTCGGAACCCTTCCGTTCGTTGTCTTCTTCGGGGTCCGAGCTTCCCAGTTGAATCGTGTTCTTCGGAGTGTTCGGTAGCGGTCATTAAGTCGAGCTTTCCCGTTGCTCCGCGTGCGTTGGACTTGAGGCGAGTATCTCGTCTATATTCTTTATACTTTGAGAATGTGATGTGTCGTGAATTTAACGTGGACTCGTTAGTGACGGTATATTTAACCGTAACTTACTTTAAATGAAGATGTGATTTTATGAAGGTAATTACCAACGTAAACTTTAGTTTCAAGAATAATGATAACTACCTCTTCATGTTATTCTGTTAAAATAAATACTAGAAATGAGTAGTTAACTGAAGAATTGTGGAATCGCGTAATACTAGTATTATTTGCTCGTTGGCCTTTTTCCTGAATGATGGTTTGCTGTGGATGTTGTGCCTTTGTGGAAGTTATGTTACATTAACTTATATGTTACGTGTTTCCGGTTGTAGTGAATATTGTGCCTTTGTTGTTGTTGTGTATCTTAGCGAATTGAGATGTTGTCCGGGTAGGGTCCCGTCGAGGCCTCCGGAGGCGCGTGCTTGCGAGTACGGCCAGACGTATGTTGTGACCATAAAGTTATCAATTCGGGTAGGTGCAGGAGGGCTCAGAGAATCGACACTTGCGAGTGCGATGTCATGATAACTTATTGGAGTATTTGACTGATGTTATCCGGGTAGGGTCCGTCGAGGCCTCGGAGGCGCGTGCTTGCGAGTACGGCCGGATGTTACGATTTGACCATAAGGTTATCTAATCGGGTAGGTCCGGAGAGGGCTCAGAATCGTCACTTGCGAGTGCGATGTCAAGATAACTTATGGGTGTGTTCGAGTTTATTCTTGATGGCTAATCCGGGTGGGACCCTTCGGGGCCACGGAGACGTTTATTTATTGATTTGATATCTCAATTGTTTATGTTTGAATCTTGAATCCCGATTATATTGGTGAATATGGTTTTGGTCTTGAGGTTTGAGTTGAGAATAAAATCAATTGTATGATTTTGAAAGAAAACCTTTTGAAAAGGAAAAACATTCATATTTCAGATTTTACTGAGACCCCGAAGTCTCTAAATAATCTCTTACAATGATTTACGGAGTAATCCCCATGGTTTGTTTTAAAGGAATAAATTTTCAAAAGACTTTAGACTCGGGATCGTGTTACTACCTTGTCGAAATGAAATATTCATAACGGTTGTATTCTTGATGTTTAATTGTATAGCTAGGTTACTTGCTAGCGATTCAATCGCTAACCCCTCGTTGGGGATTTTGTTATTTATTCCGGGTGTTCGATCGAGAGTGAGCAACCACGATTGGCTCGGAGGATGATGCAATGCAGCGATACTAGTCACAGTTGTAGTCTGTCGTCTGTCAGTGATATGTCAGTTTGAGTTCTTGTCATCCTTGAGGGGATGGACATTTTATGTACTATGTGATCGAGTTGTAATTTAGTTTCATCAGATGTACGGTTATGCTATGTTTTGAGAGACCTAATCGGTCTACGGTATTATGTTTTGGTCAAGTTGACCGCATGTGGGTTTTGATTTGCAGTCTCCCGCCTCGTAGCTCCTTGTGGAAAGGGGTCTACGGCGTGTAATATCCCTGAGTGGATTGGGGGTGTTACAATGAAGAGAATCGGACAGGATCAGGCTATGACCGACAAGTGGGTTCCGTGGTCGGCAACTTTTGGCTGGCGTGCGAAAAGGCAAGTCAACGAAGAGGTTAACGTACGCAACGGATTGCTCATTACGTACGTTAAATGAGTATATTACTGTAGCAAGTCAACTCTGTGTTACGTACGCTAGGGCACAAGTGTTACGTACGTAATACAAGGTACGAATGAGGCAGTAGGTTCTGGAGTAGTGTTACGTACGCTTTCGAAGACGGATAACGTACGTAATGCTCGTTACATACGTTTGGTGGATTAGGTAATGTACGTAATGACTGAAGTTTATATAAATATGAGATGTTCGTCACTTCGATATTTTGAGAGTTTCACTTTATTACTTCGTCCTTCAACTCTCCGAGATGGATTCTTAGCTCCTCTAACTTGATTATGAGCTTGATTGCATGGATTTGGAGCTTCAGATATGAAAATATTGTTGATCCTTGATGTGTTTGATGGTGTTGTTCATGTTCTTGAGGTATGTTGATGAACTCTACACCTTGATTTCGGATTCTTGGTATTGTTATCCTTATTTGCTTCGTATAATGATGGTTATAGTTGTGTTGTTATGATTCTTAATGTTATGTGAAGTGTATGTTGAAGGATATGATGATATATGCCTTGTATCATGAGTTAGATAATGGTTTAGATGTTAGAAGACATTGGGGTATATCGTTTTGTTGATTATGAACGTGATTACGGATTAATTCATGTTCTTGAGGAACTCTTGAATTATCTGTCATAATATGATGAATATGTGTAAGGTGTTGGTGTTTTGGATTCTGGAATATTCATAACTAGAACCAAGTTATGTAATTATTGGTGTAATAATCGTATAGGAATACGAGTATGATTATGTGTTTGACGAGATTATTATGATCAGAATCGGTAATTGGTGTTAACTATGAATTTATAAGGAGGAATCTTGTTAATCCGTATATGAGACTGAATCTGGAATAGACTATGTTATGTAATCCTTGTTACCGGGATAAGTTGATATGATTATTGACTTGTGGAATCGTATTATGGCTATGGGTTCGTGATTGGTTGATTTGGGTTTGTGTTTAATCGGGATATTGTGGAACCGTTGGGTTTGTTGATCGGTTATATTGATTGTTAATTATGATTATCAAGTTGCCTTTTGTATTGTGGATATGAGTTCGTAATTGTTGAGTTAGATTATTTGGGTTTGTATATGATCGAGGAATTGTTGAACCGTTGATTGGTTGGCTATGTCGGTTATTGATTGTTATCGGATTGTTGTTAATTGATTACTTCAATAGGTTGTGATAATTGATCGATGACTAGAATAATATGTTGCGGTCGAGTTCGAGTATGTTCTGGAATTGCTTTGTCCGGGACCGGGAGCTTGTAGATGAAGGCAAGGAATTGGTAGCGGCTTCACTATCATCGTATCGGTATGGAGGCAAGTTATTACTTGCTCAGTTTCTAATATTTAATGAATGGTTTCAGTTTCATTCGTTTATAATTCGTATAGCAATGATTTTAATTGTGAACTCTGGAGATTTGGGATTGTACATCGTTTTCTGATTTTATGAATTAAATCATAATGTATATGATTTACATTTGTTATTGGTATACTTGGGCATCGAGGATACATTATGGTAAAGACGAGGATATGAGTTATCTATAATCTATGGTACTTTTGGATCATCGAATATTGAGGAAATTCTTGGCGATGGTTTTGACATCGAGATTGCTCTCAAAGGACTCAGGACAAGTACTCTAATCATTTTTGTCATTTTTTGTCGATCATATTGTGAGACATTCGTGTATTGTTGTGTCATGCGTTTGTGTATTGTTGTTAATATGCATTTGTGTATTGTTGTCGTATGTCCACCCCGTGTTGGTCCGACGGGATCTTTTTGGGTATCTATGTTGTGTGCGCTAGATCGTTGGACGGGTTTTCCACCATGCGTTGGCATGACGGGATCATCATGGGAATCTATAGCTGTGTGCGCTGTATCGTTGGATTACCATATGTTGTTGTTGTGCATATGTATATTTCTGGTTATCCACCTCGTGTTGGTCTAACAGGATCATCTTGGGATCTATACTGTGTGAGCTGGATCATTGGATTTCCGTTGAGTATACATTGTTCTTATTATTGTGGGCATATTGATGTCGTCACATGAGTATGCATTTGTAGGACTCTTGTAGGACCAGGTCCATATGTTGTATTGATCTGATCTCGGATTAGACTGACTTGATTGTCGTGGCATTGTGTATCTTGAGGTATGTTCCGTATTTCCTTTGGTGTTATCTTTTGATGGGCAATCAATTATCGTGTTGGGATTTGATGATGTTATCCGATGGATCGAATTGGTCAGAGTTGGTATATTTCCGTATTGCGAGTTATGATGATGTTTGGAGAATCTTGGTATTGTTTGAGGTACAGTATAGATGTTATGTTTAAGTTTATTGGTTAATCGAAATTACGAGATGTGCAATATGATAAGGGTTATTTTGATGAGGGTTATCACGAATCGGTAAAGTTAAGATGGTAAGATTACATTGGTAGTATTCTTACTTAGTATTTTCATTCGTATGTAATTATTGACGTGATGTGATCGTTATCATTGTTGAGTATTATGGCTGACCCCGTCGTGGGCTTTTTTTTAGGTTCTTGGGATATCGAGCTTGTAGCGGTCGTGAAGAGATGAGATTCCCGGAGGATACTGGCTATGGCGTGTGTTTGTGATTCGAGTACTTCGACTGGTTGTTATGTTCCGCTGCTAGAGTATTTTTAACCGTTTACCATTTCCGCTGCGTGAGTATTTTTAAATGCCCTTTTGGTATTTGGCAACTTAAGTTATTTTGGAAAATCGTTTTCTAAACTATTTTGTCGGTACGTGCAAGTGATGGCTTAACGTACACTTTTGAAACGTTGAGCTTTGGCGTTTTGGCCTTGTACTTTCAAATGAGATTTTACCACAATATGGATAAATGGATTTTTATAAAGCCTTTGCATATTTTAAAAAAATATTACCGTCATCGCCGCTTAAGCTTACATGAAGTATTTGTAAAAAATGTCTTTTAGCCTTGTGGGTTCCGTCTCGGGGCTCACGGCACTATAATATTCCCGGATGGTTCTGGGGGTGTTACATCACTACTATTATGTGTTCAGCATATTGCTACTTTGAACTTATTGTACTGCTATTATATGTTTAACATATTACTGCTTTGGATTTATTGCACTACTATTATGTGTTGAGTATACTGCACTTTGAATATGTGTTTAAATTATTTTTTTTTACACTAATTTTATTCGTATAATATACTGCTCTTGAGGAGGTGCGACTGTTGGTGAGAATCGCCGCGAGAAGCCCGCGAACCATGCCATTTCGCCGGACTCGCCCCGAGCCCATGTGACCGGTGTGCTGAAGTGCCAAAGTGCGCCTACGAAGCGCCACTAAAGCCTCTAAGCCCGAGACCGTGATCGTGACCGTTCCCGAGCCCGAGCCCAAGACGGACGCCAGACGCCGCTGTCGCCGGTGGCGACACCAGAGAGCTGCGATTTGAGAGTGAAAAATGGCATAGATTTTCCACCTCACCTCCACCTCACATCCACATGGCATAGTCCCTCCACTACCACATATTTATTAATAATGCTTACACTTATAAGGCGCTCAATTCCTTTGTGTTTGTTCCATGTGGGATTCTTTTTCACTCACAAAACACACTCTCTCAACAACAACATATTATTTTGTCTTTTAATGAACAATTAAATAAAAGCCTTAAATAATTAAATTCCTTTTTTAATTTTTTAGCTTTTCCAACAATCCCCCACTTGTTTAGAAAAGACAAAATAGAATCCAAAAGAAAAACAAAGAGTGTTAGTACAGATAAGTATCTTTTGATTTGAACTAATCCTTAGTACAAGCAACACAAGACTCTATCGAAAAATTAGGTAGCTAGGCTTTGAACCTATTTTCCTTGTGATAAAGTGGTGTTACTCAACACACACTCTTTAGTGTTCTTTGCCTACATCTCATGCTTAGCACCATTAATGGCGATGTGATCATCATGTCTCGTGAATTTTTCATGAGAGAAACTCCAACTCTCAATTTGGGACGGCACCATCCTTAAATTCACATAGGTGAAATTCTTACAGCATCTCTGTTACTTACAATTACTTGTCCTCATGACTGAACTTCATTAAGAGTTAAGAAAAACTCAACCTCCAATAGTAGCAGCCAACATTACCGTATAATGTTGTGAACTTCCAAATCAATGACTTGTTCTTACCCATTGAACCTAATGTTAGTCATTCCTAACGTTAGGTTGGATTACCAACACGAGCTGGAAACCCCGTCCAACGATCCAGCGCACACAACATAGATACCCAAGATGATCCCGTCGGACCAACACTTCGTGGACATACGACAACAATGCATAAATGCATATTAACAACAATACACAAATGAATGACAACAACAATACATGAATGTATCACAATATGATCGACACAAAATGACAAAAATGATTAGAGTACTAGCCCCGAGTCCTTCGAGAGCAATCTCGATGTCAAAACCATCACCAACAATTATTCTCAATGTTCGACGATCTAAAATACCACGAACTATAGATAACTCATATCCTCGTCTTTACCAAAATGTATCCTCGATACCCAGATATACCAATAACAAATGTAAATCATATACAATATGATTTAACTCCCAAAAATCGGAAAACAACATACAATCCAAATCTCCAGAGTCCACAATATTAATCATTGCTATATGCATTATAAACGAAATGAAACTGAAACCATTCATTAAATATTATAAATTGAGCAAGTAATAACTTGCCTCGTTATCGATACGACGATAGTGAAGCCATTACCAATTTCCTTGCCTTCGTCTATGAGCTCCATGATTCCTACCAAAGCAATTCACGAACATCCTCGACATCGACCGCAACATGTTATTCAACGATCAATTATCACGACCTATTGAAGTAATCAATAAACAACAATCTGATAACAATCAATAACCGACATAGCCAACCAATCAAACTCAACGGTTCAAAGATACCTCAATCATATACAAAACCAAATAATACAACTCAACAAATACGAACTCATATCCACAATACCAACCGCAACTAGATGATCATAATTAACAATCAATATAACTGATCAACAATCCCAACGGTTCCATAATATCCCGATTAAACACAAATCCGAACAACCTGCATCAATCAATCACGAATCCATAACCACAATACGATTCCATAATCCGATAATCATATCAACGATCAACTCATCCCAATAACAAGGATTACATAATATACTCTATTCCGAATTCATCCTCCTAGATGAATTAACAAGATTCCTCCTTGTTTATAATTGTAAATTCACAGTAAAATAATACGACCGACATAATCGACAATCCGAATTATCCAAATAGTTCAATACCATTGATAATCATGTTCTAAGATTAACCATAATCTTTCCGGATTCATCCTCATTATCATGATTCATATTTCATCAAGAACATATGAAATCAACTACTACAATCAACATAATATTGGTTTTAATTATCAAAGCCATGTTTATAATAAAAACCCTTATCTATCCTATCACATATTCCTCTTTGATGTGATATATACCAAGAACACCAAGAACACCATGATTCCATAATCATGTTCATAACAAACAACGTATTGAAGACATATATCATCAAATTCTTCAACATACAATTCACATATCCTCAAGAATCACAACACCACCACCATAACCATCATCATACATAGAAAATATCAACAAAAACATAAAAATCCGAAATTAAATAGAGGAGTTATCCAACATACCTCTTGAAGAAGAACCACAACAATCAAACACTTCAAGAAACATCAAGGATTCCAAACCTCAAGCTTTTAATCGAACCATCAAGGTCTCAACCAAGGTAGAAGGGTCTGGAATAGGCTTAGAAGTGAAGAGGGACGAAGTTTGGGAGGAAGATATTTGTTTCTTCTCGTGAAGAAATGAAAGACCGATCCTTATTTTATAACCTGCACAGATCATTACGTACCTTAACACCCAACACTAACGTACGTAATACTTACTAACGTACTCTATATGTCCTACACAGTGTACGTAATCAGCATCCAGAGCTCACTGCCTCATTTCGTTCAATGCCTTACGTATGTAAGGCCCATGCCATAGCATACGTAATATTGTCGTTGACTTGCTACAGTAATATACCCATTTAACGTACGTAGAGCAATCCGTTGCGTACATTAACCTCTTCGTTGACTTGCCTTTTCGCACGCCAGCCGAAAGTTGCCCACCACGGAACTCACTTTTCAGTCATAGCCTGATCCTGTTCGATTCTCTTCATAACGGACGTTATGCACTCTACGTAACGTACGTTACGCTTGCATATTTACGTATGTAAGCTCCTACGTTTAACGCATGTAATGGCTTTTATACTTAGCCAATTCCAATTGTTCTTGTCCGTCTCGACATACTGGATACGTATACACACATACTGAATACATATACTCGTCCCACTAACATTCTCATACGATAAACCTGATACACGATATCCTCAAATATAATGGTCGACCAATTATGTCAATTGTACCAATACAACTGTCTCAGTCCTTCAATTATTTTACCCCTACTGTACAGATTCCACACTGTGTAGTATAAATCGGATAAAAACAACATTAAACAACTATAGTGGGAATTCAGGATATTACATACTATACCACTTAAAATAAGTTTCGTCCTTGAAACTTGCAATCCCATCGTAAACAACAGCTCAACCAAAATATCCAGAATCATCACGAAAACAATCAATCATCACCAAAAGCGAATAACCGAAACAGTATACTTACAAATGCGTGAAGTCGATGATCTCCTGCGATACTAGAAAATGACCCCACTTCAAAGCCTCAATACGCTTACAATTACAATTTCACAAATTTCAACAAAATACATCGTTATAACTCGATTATGGAATAATCCATCCATGTCAAAGTCTGTTTGCCTGATTGCACAATCAAATCCCAATCCTGATAAAACCAAATAATACCCGATACATCTGTGAAACAACTGCCCAAAACAAAGGTCCAAACGCTCATACGATCAATAACAATGATCAACCAATCAATTAACTAAGAATATCATCGACACGATAAACTCCAATATGACCAATCAAAGGTCAAAACACAACCGAGAATATCATCAACATGATAAACTCCAATACTACCAACGAAGGATCACCAATGACCGAGAATACTCTCACATGGTAAGCTCCAATGCGATCAACACAGAACCACAGGGACAGATATACAAAAGAATAAAATTCTCAAGATGTTACACAAATAACATATAGTGGATCTCAAAGAAACACACCCAACTGTTGAACATACCCCTCGGCGTATGAACAACCGTCGCAAACTGATGAACATACCCAATCACACATGGAGTGGGAACGACTAAATAATATCCAAAACAACCATCCTGGGGTCACCATCCCCAAATCTACACTTACTAAGAAATCACTCAAAATACCACACGCGAAGAAAAATCAGTTGGCTCAAAAGTCAAAAATCACTATAGCAAAATCACGCTACTACCACACCAGTAGAGCCACATAGCACATATGCCCCGGTTTGACAAAACGAAATCTCCAAAATCATATTTTGTACATGAATCTACAACACACGACATATTCCTCTTATGTGATCAACCAACCGGTCATCCCTGGATAACCAAACTACCATACTGAATTCGAATCTCTTTTCATCGTACCATACTGATGTATTATCCAGTTTATGAGTCTCACTCAGAACTTCATCATGATATGCATTATGCACTATGTTTTTACGTATACCGATCACATTTTCAAAACAGTTTGAAATCACATAATCTTGTCAATAAAAATCCATTTCCAAAAGTTCTTTCAAGAATTTCAAAACTCAAAGCATGTATACGTATATATTTGTGAGCCTAATATTAACTTTCGAAAAGTTAAACCGGCTCGCTTATGTCAAGTTCTCGATGACAATTCTTTTCGGATACATATGATTTTGAAGTTTCAAAATGAAAACTATGCAAATGACTGACTACATTCATGCTCTTGTGTACCAATTCGACTCGTCACAAATTCCACTGACATTCGGTCGATAAATCACAAGAGAGAATCCAAAATCTTATTGGATAAACTTTGATAAAATCTCTTCCACATATGACTTGCTATATCGACCATTATCCCATTCCGCAACACTTCAACTATGCCATGATGAACATGTTTTTAAAGACAATAATACTGTCTCTCAAAATAAATTTAAGAAAATACATTTTCATGATTCCGAGCAAAATAGTTTATTCAAAATATATCATGTTGAAAAGTATCATTTTCAAATGTTCAAAAACAGTTTCATATATCTCAAAATGAACTAGCATGACTACATGTTCCTCTCAACAATCCACAACATTTCTCCCAAAATACATAACTCCATTATCCAAGTTTAACCGATGTATTGATTTTCGAAAATCATAGCTTCTCAAGATCATCTGTTTTGTCCCAACTATTATATTTTGCTACCTCATACTGTAACACATAATATTTTCTCAAATCTCAAGGCACATCAACTTTATAACTGCAAATAACCTCAATACTATCCAAAAATCCAAATACTTACAGATCGTGAAGCTGATGATTCCCCGTGATACTGGCACATGTCTCAACTTTATAATATACACGATACAGACATTTTCAAAACATACATTTTGCAAAATCAGTTCAACTCAAAATACGAGACATCTCTTTCTAAAGAATCACGTTAATACCATTTGGATAAGTTTAAAACAACCACAGTACCACACTGGTAAACCACATAGTACACAAGCCCGAGTGAACAACAAAAACCCAGGGCTCTAATACTGTAATACTCCCAAATTATTCAAGGTATATTACAACGCCGTGAGCCCCACCATGGGACCCACAAGGCTTTTCACACGCGGAACCATAAACTTTGAACGATAAGGTCTAAGCATAATCAAATGGAGAACAATAAAGTTGGCACTCAAGACAATATCCAATAAAACCGAATACAACACATCAAGAATCAATCCCATGGCAACACAGGCCAAAACATCAAGGAAACTAAAAATAGTACTCGAGTACTCATAACCATTCAAGTACAACATCATTGAATGGAGGAAATACAAAACATAACCAGTGACAAGACACAACATCACACCTGCCCATCATCTTCATGTCGACCCGGTACATGCCTATCCGCTCTCCTGGATCCTGAAATACATGAAAGGTATTTCCCCCATAAAGGGGTTAGCCGTCGAATAGCTAGTACAATTATATCGAATATGCAACACAATACTTCTCGAAAATAAAGTAAATGTAATCATCATTTCATCAACTGAAGACTAGTATTCCGGAATAACTAAATCTCATAGCATTACATTTCAATACATATGTGATTCCATGGAACCGCACCAAAGGCAACGGAACCCTCAGAGGCCCCGTCGGACCCTTCCAGAGTGGTTAACCCAAAATATTCGTGGAACCGCACCAAAGGCTACAGAACCCTCAGAGGACCCGTCGGCCCGACCCAGAGTGAATATATACCATCATGCCATTCATATACCTTACTTTCAAAGTCGAGAACGTACAATCATAAACATATACTTGCTTTTGAGACATTGAGAATCGGAAGGAAAAGAATACAAGTTTGGTAGGTCCGAGAATGCACTTCCGGCAGCTAAACGATTCGTTAGGAATATGATAAATAATAATCCATACTCAAATCACACGAAGAAACTCCCGAAACCCACCTATGATTCACAAAACTACAAGGATAATCAACTAGAGGTTTAGAAATCATCCAAACCCTCTCAAGTCCGAATAAGGTACAAAACCATCAATATAATCGTAGGGGAAACGTGGGTATAGGGTAGATACATCATAATATCAAAGATCTCAAGCTCCAAAACGGATAAATCCGACGAATCTAAGAAAATCCCCAAAAATTCCTCAAACTAGGGTTCTAAGGAATTTACCTTGATTTGGAAGGTAGAAACGGATTAGATGTTGTGTAATATTTGTTATTCAACCAAAGTTGATGATAGTTGATGAAAGATCACCTGCAAATCGCCTCTAAATCGCCTTCTCAAGTTCTCACATCGGAAATGAGTGAAATAGATGAAAAATGACGAAGGACAAGGTTGACCCTCACTTATATACTGCGCCTGGTTAGCGCACGCTAAAATTCAAGGTTAACGTGCGCTAACGGGGTAACCCGGTAGTCCAGTAGCTTCTAACCTGCGACGTTAGCGCGTGCTACCACACCTTAGCTTGCGCTAACTGGTATCATGCAAAAATTCCAACTCAATGTCCAAATCCGCTAGCATGCGCTACATCTGGGCACTAGCGCGCACTACGCAACACCTATAGCGTGCGCTGGCTCAGGCCTAGCGTGCGCTACCTGCTAGTCCAGAAAATAGAAACACCCCAATGCCCCTGCCGACTCAGCCCATTAGCGTGCGCAACGGGCGACGCTAGCGTGCGCTACTCAACACGAATAGCGGGCATTAGCTTATGCCTAGAGCGCGCTAACTGCTAGTACAGTGGGCAGAATCAGCTACTGTCTCTGCCAAGCCCGGACCTTTAGCGTGCGCTAAGACCCAAAGCTAGCATGCACTACTCAACAGAAATAACGTGCGTTAGCTTAGGCCTAGCGTACGCTATCTGTCTGTCTCAAAACACCGCCATAAGGTCCAAACAATACGAACATGATCCGAAAGGTACGAAACTCTAAAATCAACATTGACAACATCCCAATAAGAGTTTATAGAGCGACAATAGTGAAGGAACGTCAGAGCCAACAATTCATATAAAGTATTGGTATTACAAATACTTGCCAACCGACAACTCAAATGACGTGACAAAAACACGACTCGACTCGACCCGAAAGCCTAGATTTTCACAACCTAATCTCCGATAACATATTATGTAACACCCCCAGAGCCATCCGGGAATATTACAGCGTCGTGGGCCCCAAAGCGGAACCCACAAGGCTGAAAGACATTTTAAAAAATATTTCAAATACGTCTAAGTGGCGATGAGGATAATATCTTTTAAATTACGCAAAGACTTTACAAAATCCATTTATCAATACCATTGTAAAATCTCATTTGAAAGTACAAGGCCAAAATGCCAAAACACATAAAAAAGTATACATTAAGCCATCGCTTACACGTACCGATAAAATAGTTTAGAAAATAATTTTCCAAAATAAACCAAAATTCGTAAAATACTAGCAACCCATTTTAAAACGCACTTGCAGCGGATATAACAAATAACTAAAAATACTTTTGCAGCGGAAAAATGACAACTAGTCCAAGTATGCAATTCATAAACACACACCATAGCCAGTATCCTCCCGGAAGGTCATCTCTTCACGACCAATACCATTGATAATCACGTTCTAAGATTAACCACAATATTTACGGATTCATCCTTATATCGTGATGTATAATTCATCAAGAACGTACAAAGTCTTCCACTGCCATCAACATAACATCAGTTCTAATCATCAAATCCATGTTTATATTCAAAACCATATTCATAATCAACAAAACCACATAATCAAATATGTTCGAACATCTAAATCATCATCTAACTCATAATCCAAGGTATATATGATCAAACTCTCCAACATACACTTCACATAACATCAAGAATCACAATAATACCACCTGAACCATCATCATACGAATTAATCATCAATAACAACTTCAAAATCCGATAGTAAGTGGAGGGGTAAACCAACATGCTTCCTAACAAGTAGACATCCTTCCAAAAACCAAGCTAAAAACAGAGGGATATGAATATTACCTTGTATTGATGAACTATGATGTAGAACAATCGAACTACTTTCAAGAATCATGATCAACACTATGAACAAAGCTCCAATTCCGTGTTCTCAAGCTCACAAACGACTTAGAGACACCAAAAATTAGTCTGGGGAAGTTGGGAGACGAAAAATGAAGATGAACTCTCAAAATGATGAAATGACGGAGGTCTCATACATATAAAAATTTAGACATTACGTATGCTACATGGCCTTCCTAGCATACGTAACAACCATTACGTACGTTATCTGACCTCGATAGCGTATGTAATGACAGTCTAGAGGCTACTGTCTCAATTCATTCGATTGCTTACGTACGTAACACTCATGACATAGTGTACATAACACATAGTTGACTTGCTACAGTAGTATGTCCATTTAATGTAATTAATGAGCAATCCATAGCATATGTTAACCTCTTCGTTGACTCTTCTGTCCACATGCACGCCGAAAGTTACCGAAACCGAGCCCACTCGTTGCTTATATCCTGGATCAAGTCATATTCCACTCATAACGTATGTTATGTACTCTTCGTAATGTACGTTATGCTTGTATGTTAACGTACGTAAGCTCCTATGCTTAACGTGCGTTATGGCTTCTATACTTAACCATTTATGACTGTTCGTGCCTGTCGTATCGACATACTGAATACATATTCACAACATACTGAATACATATACTCCTTCCAAGAATATTCTCATACGATACACAATATCCTCAAATGCAATTGTCGACCAAGTACGACAATTATACCAATACAGACGTCTTAGTCCTTTAATTATTATATCCATAATGTACAGATTCTACATTGTACAATATAACTCGGATAAAATAGGATTAAACAACCATTGCAGAAATTTAGGATATTACACGACTTGGATGTGCTGGGTGCAGAACTATGTCTCCTGTCAGATACAACAGCCAGTTGTCACGGGCTTAGAGTTCGCTATGCTCCTAAGTGTTGTGCGGCCTAGCAACCCTCTTGCTAGTCAGCCTTAAACCCTCCGAAATTGTCCAAGTATGAAGTTGGCACAATGAAAAAGAGGCAAAGGGTGAATGGAAAATTACTTCCACTAAGTTATAAAGAGTTTACAGGTGTGTCTCTTACAATGATTTCCAAAGGATGGCTGCAAATGAGCCCCAAGTCCTCTATTTATACTACCTATCTACCACTAGAAGCTTCCTACACCTCCTCATTTGGAGGCTTCTAGATCCTCTTACACCTAGCATATTCTGGAACACCTTCTCGAAAACTCTATGTATTAGAAGTCTTTACAATGTCTAGAAAACTTTACTAAGTTCTAAGTCCCTTGGTTCATCCAAGAGGTTCCAGCACCTTCCATATGTTTCTGGGACTTTATCGCTTGCTCGGCCCGACCCGGCCCACATGGCCCGACTCGGCCCGACTCCATGTAACCCGTACTGATCCGGCCCGGCCTTCCGTACATGCCTCCGGATTAATCTTTGATGTTCTGGACCATCCCGATCCGTTTTTGGAATGTTCTTGGCACAACTGCCGCACGCTGGATTCCTCAGCCTTCCAATATCTAGTGAACTCACCGGCCTTTATTTCTCTAAGCCTATTATAGGGGGAGGGAGCTCCGTGTGTCCCTCGCACGCTGCCCTCGCACGCGCCCGGTGCCTCGCGCGCACCCTTCACGGGTATCCGTCGCCCGCGCCCGAGTCTTGGCCCTTGGATATGCCTCAACTCGTCATCTTGTCCTGCGATGTTCCGAAGCTGCATGCCTGTCCGCTGCCCTCGTCCGCACGGTTCCCAGCGTGCCTCGTCTCGCCGCCCAGGTAGTTCGGCACATAGCCTAATGCCCTTGTCCCTTGGTTGTGCACTATGTTGCCCGTATGGCCTGCTTGTCCGGCCATACATCCACGCATGCCGCACCACATAGCTAAGTCCCTCAGTTGGTTGTGCCGCTCCATATGGCCTTGCTGTCCCGAACGTGCCCCATGCACGTTGATCCGCTAGACCTCGCACCCTTTTGTACGGGTCTGTCCGAGCACTCTGTCGGTCGTTACTTTTGGGGCGTGACACGGTGATATAGTCTTAGCAGGTGACTCTTCAGATTTTTCTCTCCTGTCTCAGGTCAGAAAAGAGATCAAAAGTAGAAATATCGTTTTAAGTTATAGGACACACGCATATCTATGGTTTTTATGTCCAATCGGGCAGGGAATGATCGAAATATTTTTCAAATTTTTCTCCTTTTGGGTATACACTTTACTCAATGATTCAAGTTTACCTACGATGCCGATAAATCTGAGGTCAAGCTCCTCAAGCATTAATGTAGGTTTCATTTCGAAAGACTCAAACTGCTGAGTATGTTTAGAAATTTTGTTTTCTTTTGAAATCTCAGTACCCTCGCAAATAAGCTTGAGTTTCTCCCAGATTTGCTTGGCTGTCTGACAGCTCTTTACCTTGGAGAATGTGCTTTTGTCGAGAGTGATGAATATCACATTCTTGGCGATGTTTCAGGTTAGCACGCTTGCGCTCATCAGTCTTCCACTGATCGCGCTCTTTCTCGACATCTCAGCATAGGGTTGACCTTCCATTCTTGAGGCTACGTTGACCTTCAAAATTTTGATAGGTCCTTCCTGGATGACATATATCATTTCTTCGTGCATGGCTGCAAGATCGGCTTCCATCCTAATTCTCCAGTCATCAAATTCGTTAATGGAAAACATAGGAACCTTATTTTTTCATAGAGGATTCCATCTTATACATAGGATGAATAATGAAAGTATAAAATAACATTTTCAAAATCTAGTGATATATGGATCTGATCAGTTAAAAATCGAATGATTGTTTTTAGAATCAACCGCTTTGATACCACTTGTTGGCCACAAAGTATACAGTAAATAGCTTAGAAGCTAAAAATACAATAAGTTACATAATTTTCGAGGTTAATTGCACAACGGAATTCTGATAGTGAGTTGCTGTAAGTACAGAAACTGGGTACTCTCTTATTTGCTTGATGCGTACAGGGTTTTCACAATGTATACTATAAATCACAGTTATGAATGAAAACAGTAAGGATGAAAAGTAAATAACATACAGATTTAAGTGGTTCGAGGTAAACCCTCTACGTCCGCTGGTCCTCCACACAGGAGTAAATCGTTTATTAAAATCACTATGTACACAACTACGTGACTTTAACTAAACCTGTCTCTGTATCATTCACACAGATTGATATAGGGACCACTGCTTTGGCTGTTCATACAAATTGGTTTCAGCTCTTTTGACTTTCTTCTTCTCACATAGATCAAAGCTTTGTCTTCAATGCTATTCTTCCCACACAGGTAAGAATACGCGAGGACTTAGTCCACATAGGGCCAAGATTGATCTCAACGGTAAATATGGTAGGATTCCAAACAGCAGCTATATGCTTTGACGAGCATTTGCTGTATGCTATGCTGTTTGCGTTGAGGACTTGTATATTTCTTTGCTTAGATACAGATGCATGCTCAGGATATAGACTGCTCTTTTTTTAGCTAGATCGTCATAGCTATCTGTCAGATGTATGTGCGAGAGTAAGTTCGTAAGTTGAGCAATGTCATCTTGCTTGGGGCAATTTATAACCTTGAAAATAGATCCGTTATAAATGTAGTCGTTGGCCGGTTGGTGAGATTTAGACATCTCTGATTGGCAGCTGCAGAATGTTTGAATTAAAGGCAGCCCACATTTAATGCTTTATACATTTTTTTTACTTTGCATTAAATGCTCTTCAACGCGTTCAGACTGTTCTCTTTCGGCCGCATTAAATGTTGTCCTATCATCAATAAGTGCTGCTTTAACCGTGAAAACTTTATGAATAAACAATGTTTATTTCACAATGGTTTAAATCTATTTTTCAGTCATGTTGGATGTATTTTACTTTTCTTAAGTAAAACACCTACATCCAGACTGCTGTACCCAACGTACTTAACTTCTACTGTATGAAAATGTAGGCTCTATAGAATTGGACTCTGTAGAAGATCTCTTGCTGTATTGATAGGCATGTCCGGAGTTTCCTAACAGCTTCTATGCTTAGCGAAATTCTTATTTCCTAACAGCTTCCATACTTAGCAAAATTCTAACTCTGAAGACTTCTTTGCTATACGATGGCGATTATCAAAACATGAGTATTTATCCTAACATTGAGAGTAGTTGGTTTTGACAATTAGCATGCATTAGCGTATTTGCATACATTGGGCTGGATCGCAGTGAGACAGTGTCTTCTGTACAGACTGTAAGAAGAACGTAAATCTTAGATTATTATTATTTCTTAATTCTAAGTATATAATATTAAATTATGTATTTGTAATATTTATTGCATTGATTTACCATGGGAGAGAGTCACAGTGATTGACTAAATATGCTTCGTATCTTGGGCAATAATATTATTTATATAATAATTAATATTATAACTACAAATCGTGTCCCGATCGCGTGGGTTGATGATGTCCCCTTGAGAAGCTCGATAATGATTATTATATTAAACCCTACAGGTGGATTTAATTATGATATAATAATAAGGTTCGAGTGGTACTACTCTTGGAAAAGAAATTAATTAATTAAAGCTGTCAGTAGCTTAAACTAATTAATGGACATTTGATATCCTAAATATGTGAAATAATATATTTAAATAAGGAGCCCGATTTTGTAAATTGGGATTTGGGTTAGAAGTGCAATATTAATTCTTTAGTGGATTAAATTGATATTAGTGAATATGAATGGCTTAGTATGGAGTCCTAACCCTAATCCTCCTTAAGATCCCTATAGTAGTCCAAAGCCTATAAATAGGGACACAGGGAGGGGGTTCGGCCGTGACATTATATCCTGCACAAGGGTTTCGCTTTTTTTTCTTCAAAGTGTTTAATTGTGGATCTTGACTTGTGTCTTTTATTCCACAATCGAGATAACACTTTAATTCTTGCTACAAATCGGAATTACTTGAAGAAAAAGAAAATCGAGAGTTGTGAGGAACCTAGGTTCGGCCGATCCACTTTGTATTCCAGGCTGGTAACAGAATCAAACATCTCAACATCACCTTTAAGGCTAAAATAACTCAGTAGACCGATTTGGTCTTTCAATTAATACATACAACTCAATCTCAATACATACCTACGTAGGGGTCAAAATACAACACGCTCCCGTACAATGGGGAAAATATTGCAGTGGAAATAACTACGACTAAACCAATACAACATCGTACGGGTCCTCATGTGATTGGTATCGATCATCTTTCATCATCCTTCATGCCAACCCTGTGTTATGCTCCCCAAAACCTGAATGCAATACAGACATCCACCCCCGATTACTCGGGGGTTAGTAAAATTCCGCTATTTTGCTAGTGCAAGTATAAAGTGCAAAATACGAGTCATACAAATCATATTCCAAGAATAATAATAACCAGGAATACTCAAAGATTCAAACATAACGAAAAATACTTCCCGAGGCAAGAGTTTGAGTAAAACTTTCCAAATTTGAAAGATCACAAATCATGAGAACAGTTTGTAAAATGGTTTAAAATGCTCTCTGGAGTTTTAACAAAAACCATTCAGGATTATCGAATCCTTCTCTTTTCAAGGAAACCGACAGGGGTCACAGCCCAAAGATTTGTTTTCTCAAATAAAAACCAACAACAATTCACAGGGTTCAAAGCCCACGCCACGTGTCATCGATGGACATAAAGTCAACAAAACCTAACCACCCAAGATACGAAATCTCGGTAACACATCCAAGGTACTAGACCTGGCAAAACACATCCAAAATCATATACATAAGACCGTGAACACATGTCACGTCATCTCACGGTTGGACCAATCCCTTGTTGTCTCCTGACCACATGATCGCATGACGTGTCACCGTAGGTATTCTTAGGAGTTCACGGTTGGATCAATCACTTGTTGCATCCTGACCACATGATCACAAGTCATGTGTCACCGTTGTTTTTCTTAGGCTCTCATGGTTGGATCAAGCACTTGTTGCATCCTGACCACATGATCACAAGCCATGTGTCACCGTAGACCCCGCCCATGTCCACACATTCTCACACATAATACAGTACAACAAGGATATCCAAACAATTCACCCAGAGGCATCAAACACTTATCACGACACAACGTCAAACCACAACGCAACGAAATGAGGTAATATATGTACACACGCATCATCAAGCGCAACATCAACACCAAACATATCCATAGGATTCACTTAATCATTTACGAACACACCATTCGCAAGATACACACGAGTTTTGAAAAAGAGACTTTAACGAGCCTAAACCGAATCTTTTGAAAGTTCATTTCAAACAACCAAACAAAAACATCAAGACGATCACCAATAATCATATCCACAAAATAAGAAATGTATGAACAAGGTACTTGTCTCAAGTAATGATAACCGCAGAGAGTCGACCGAATCAAGGCGACACGAACCGACTCCAAACCACCGACTCCGCCTAACAAGAACCCACGACAATAAACTACGAACGACAATAACAACAATGAAAATGAATTACATGGCACGACCCAAAGACGCTGAATTAAAGGATCAAACGATGAAAGTTCAAGGGTTTCCCCCAAAACGGCCAAGAACACGAATCGACCCGACAAAAACACGAAAACGTAAATTCATACCATGGGTTAAGATCAACAAGACTAGGTAACAACAATAGAACCAACAATCTCGGATTAAAATCACGAAATCAAGACAAACCCCCTAATTTATCAAAACTAGGGTTCTGAGATTTATACCTTGATTCGGAGGTAAAAGGATGATTTGATGTTGTTAATATACACCAAGACCTTGAGGATAATGTTGTAGGATGAAAGAGTGATGAATTCCCGTGAAGAATCACCCTGGAATCGCCTCAAGACTCTGCCCGTCGCATAAGGGAAGAAATGATGAAATCTGTCTAAAAACAGGAGTGCCCACTGCTTGAAATACAGGCTCCTGTTACAGCCGTAATATCATGGACATTACAGCCGTAATATACTGGCCATAACGGACGTAACATGCTGCATTGTGGCAGCAGATTCCTTCTGCTGCCCGATCAGTTCCGAACGACCTCAAAATGCAGCAACTTGAAAAGTGCGACATAACGCTAATGAAGGGTTCTCAACAACAAACGAATGCACTAAACAAACATGTGATTCCGAAAACTCGGAGGTAGGTAAAAACGAGTATGAAAACAAATACCCAAAACTTTGGAAAATTACAAAACGGCCCAAACGTCCGAAAAATCACGATACGTGATCGGATAACCAAACCGAAGTTCACAACACGTCTAACAAGGTCAAACGGACTTACGGGAAATACGAAACAACAGTTTCGAATGAGGTTCGCAAGGATCGAACTCAAGTGTGGAAAAAAGTCGCAAAGAAGCACGGAACTCAACAAAACGACACCAAAACGAACTCGGATGTCAAAAAGTGCAGAATTAATCATTCTTAGAATGACAAAACGGTCGCAAGAGAGTCGCTAAAATGGACTCCTGGAAAAAAAAAGAAATTTACTAAAAATCGAAATTGCGGATATTACATACTACCCCCTTAAAAGAAGTTTCGTCCCGAAACTTAAAATAAGTAGGGAGGAGTAAAATCCCACCAGGAACTATTCAATGAGATACACAAGAACCGCGTAACTTATGCCCATCGGCGAAACATTACAAGAAACGCAAAGAAACATACGGCGTGAAATCATGCTCAACGACAAACATCACAATGTCACAAGCAGAGACATAATAAAACCAACAAGTGTCAAGTATCACCAAACAGATAACACAATCAAGCCAACAATCCAAACAATCACCAAAACAGGAGGTACTTATTACACAGTCAAGAAAATAGAAAATAAACACAAAACGATCCGCAAGGATAACCACAAACAATTCGGACTACGCCTAATTCTCAAAACCCATACTAGGAATCTCTATGTCCATTTGGAGCAGAGACGGAAACTTGATCCCCAAACCTCTCGGCTACCGTCTCGCAATGCACGGATCGGTGACCCACCTGGCCATACTCGAAACAGCTGACTAAAGGTGAACGATAATTCTTCGCGGTATGGCCCGCTCGACTAAAGTTATAACATGTCTTCATGATGCTCGCATTACTCACTGCAGGGGTACTACTCCTCTGATCACGCGATCGAGGAACCTTCTTAGGATGACGACACGATGTCCCAGCCTCAGGGGGCCCACTCCTCTGATTTCCTAAAAAGTTCCCAATAGTTTTCTATTTCTTCGATTCCGATATATGCTCAGTCGATGCTACAGATAGCTCATAGGCTAACGCCCTATTCTGATACTCTCTTAATGAAGTACAAGTGAGACCCGCCATGTACTGACAAATCTCCGGCTTCATTCACCTACTAAAATGACAGATCTTATCTTCCTCTGTCCTGACCTGATCCTGCACGTAGCTGAGCTGTTTGCTATAGTCAATAATAGCTTGAGACAGTGGTACATCTTGCGGTTTTGCCGAAAAGAATTCATTAATCCTCTGATTTCTGATCGGTTCCGGACAAAACTCATCTCTCATGAATCTCTGGAACTCTGCCCGCATGACAACACGACCTCGAAGCTTAACAGCCTCCCACCAACTAACGGCATCCTTGTCAAGAAGATACTGAGCAACTGGCAACCTACATTCTTCTGGACAATCAACTACCCGAATATCTTTTCCAACTGGAAAAATCCAACTATCCCAGCCCAATGCATCTGCGGCACCAGCAAAATGAGGGGGATTCATACGAACCACTTCTCGAAGCCACTGATTTGCGCCAATGTTCTGGGTCGCATCTGTATTACGTTAAACTGCTTGAGTCAACTGAGTCATATGTGCAGCTACCTGTTACAAAATAGTAGCAACGCCGATACCAAAACCATCCCCGGCAGCATGATCCTGATCACGCATCTGGTCGCCACGACCACGACCTCTGCCCCTCGGCATACTGAATAAGTAACCACTCAGCACCACAGAAAATCATAACACATAACACATACCACGATTACCATCGTAAGGCAACACACATACGAAAATCACAGCAATGACGGCATCGTTCGACGATTTCAACGGCCCAAACGATAACCAACACACAATTACAAAACATCATGAAACAATCACAGATGTACACAATCATACAAACCTAAGCTCTAACAGGTTGCACAGTTGCGGTAGCATGCAAATCACCATGAAGCGACAACATTCAATACCAACATTACACCTCTCACAGAGGGCTAACACAACAAATGTGTGGCGAACGACTCAGCGCTCACACCACCAATTTAATCACAACTCGGGGGGCTAACACAATAATAACAATGATAACATTATACACACATTCCCTGACCGCAAATAGGAATGATAGGTTTTAAAAACGAAAACCACCTTTTTGAAAATAATTTGGAAACACCGGTTGATCTTAAGTATCACATTTCGAAAAATGAATACAAACAGCTTCATCGAGACTTTGAAAAACCGTCTTGCGTTTGACAAAATGAGGACATCTTCCTTTTGGTTAAAAACTTTCAGAAATATTCGACCTTCGGGTCTAAGCATGTAATACCCGAGATTTCTGTTATGTAATTGGAACTTGTGATATTGTAATAATTGTACTTTTGTCTGAGTACTATTCTCCGTATTTCGTAGTCCGATGTTGTCGAGCGTTTAATTTCATGATTGTGACTTAAAGATTTTAAATCTGCGCATGTAGCGCACGCTACCGACTATGTTTAGCGTGCGCTAGCGTGGATTCATAGCGCACGCTACAGAGTGTCATTAGCGCACGCTATGCGTGGTCAAATCGATGGAGACGTGCGGTAGGTGAGATCTGGCCGGGGGACCCTTGTCGGATTGTGTCGGATGTACCTGGACGGCTTTCGGGAAAAGCCGAGTCAACGCCTTAGCGCACGCTCTGGTATATGCGTAGCGCACGCTAAGTGCCGAGCTGATTTAGATCGTGAGCCGTTAGCGCACGCTACGAACAGGGTCTAGCGCGCGCTAATAGCCATTTATTATAAATAGACAAAGATCCTATTTGATTTCGCTTTTCTACTCTCATTACCCGAATTCCTACACTTAGAACATAACTTCCTTCACCCCAAACACTTCATATCAACATCCCGATTCGTGATTGAAGATCGTATATCATCGAGATTGGTGTTCAAGCTTTCGGTGTCGGATTGCTTCATTTTCCTCCGTGTTCTTCACTACTTGAGGTAGGTGATTCTTCACCAATGTTAGTAATGTTCCTAAGGAAGTTTGAATCATGTTTGGATAGCTGGTATTTCATTTATAATCGGTCATCACATGTTAGAAGGATACTTTGACGTATCGGCACTATATATCGTATGAACCTTTGAACCATCTTATTATAAGGACTCCTAAGCATGTTCAAATCGATTCATGATCAGTAATCGGATTTTACCCAGTTGCTACGTTGTATACATTGGAATCAGGTGTTTTGGAACGTAAGACGATCGGAACTTAGATTATTTCTTGAAGATCATAGATGGATTATGATATTGAGATGACTATCCGTATATTTGTATTCCAAAACTTCCACAACCTTTTTAGCATGATATGCCCGAGGATAACTTGTATTATCACGGTAGAATTCATGAGTTCTTCACTATTCAACCCAATTTTCGGTTTGCAGTATTCTGCCATGCAACGTTAGCGCACGCTAACACATGTGAGTTAACGTGCGCTATCGGGGTTCAGTTAACGTATAAAACGTACGTAGCGTACGTTATGTATCGGCGATTCAAGCGCCGATTCATAACTAGCGCACGCTAGTCTTACATGATAGCGTATGCTAACAGGCCTGCTTAGCGCACGTTACGTAGAGTACGTAGTGCACGCTAAGCAGTCCAGGCAGATTGGTTATTTTGAGCTTTTCGGCCATAGACCGAATTGTTAGGCCATCGTTCGACTTGAGATGATTTGTATATCGTTCCTTTTGTTAAGGTTCGAGCTTGTTACGTTGATCGAAGGAGGCGGCCTTCGAGTGTGTCGAGGTCTTTGAAGTGTTTCGTCCTTGCCATTTTCGAGGCAAGTATCATATGTCGAGTTTGATTTATCATGCTTGTGGTTTTGTTCATATTTTTGTATATGAGATGTATTTCTGGAAATTCGCGTGATATTCGTTGTTGTATGTTCGTATTGATGAACATATTGAAATGCATATGTGTATGCATAATTGATTGATTATGGTATAAATGATCCGAGGGGGTCATGAGGATCTATGCTGAGGGCGCTGGATCGAATGTCCACCATGCGTTGGTCCGACGGGATCATCATGGGGATCTATGCTGAGGGCGCTGGATCGCTGGACGGGTTTTCCACCATGCGTTGGTCCGACGGGATCATCATGGGGATCTATGCTGAGGGCGCTGGATCGCTGGATTACCATGTATTGTGTAGATGGAATCGTGAGGATTCGCATCGTTGGATTCCGGTGGCGGAAGTCCGTTTGCATGTTTTATGATGCATTAATGATTTATTGTATGACGATACTTGTACTAGCATTGTTTTGCTAACCCCTTCGGGGGTGGACATTGTTTTTGATGTTCAGGTAGTCGAGGAGGCAAAGACCGGCTGTGACAGGACGATGAGATGGCTCAGTGATGTGGTTAATGTTCTTATTATTGTGATTTGTCTTCTTGGTTCGTTTAAGTACTCGAGTATGTCTGTATTAATAAAGTCCTTTCGATATGGTTGTATAAGTCAGCACATTTGATCGTTTGATTCAAATCTGTATGTGAATTCCAGTTGTTGGATTGGTTTATTTTTATACTTCTTTTAAAATTAGCCTTGTAAATCCTTATTAAAAGGGTTTACGGCGCTGTAATTATTCCGAATATCTCGGGGTGTTACAGAATATGGTATCGGAGCTAAGATTTATGGATATCTTGGCAGTCGGGTTAGTTGGGTCTGTTTACGTTATTGATTATTGGTCGCTCGTAACATCAACTGCCGAGCCAAAGATCGTCGTGGACTGTGGTTGTAAGTTTCCTAATCTCGAATACTACTGCTTTTATTTAATTCACGCCTTGTAAACATTAATGAATGTACTTTGAGAAAGTTTGTCTGGATATTGAGTATTTATGTTTACGATGTTGAGAGGAGGTCGTGGACGCGGACGCGGTCGTGGACGCGGACGTGGTAATGCGAGGCAAGAAGAGTCGGTATCTACCCCATAGATAGCCGCTAGTCAAACGGATTCACATTCCGGGGGACAGCAGGGATCGGCAAATAATAATGCAGATCCTAACGTGCCGGGAGTGCTTCAGCAGGTGGTTGCCCAGATAAATTAGTTTGCTCAAGTTGTGGATCGCATGCAGACGGCGATGGGACAGCAGAATAACATGGATAATCGGGGAGATAAATGGCTTACCGAGGTGGTCAAATTGCATCCTCCGAAATTTGACGGTTCCACTGAGACGCTTACGTGGGATCATTGGCTGAAGGAATTAGAAAAGATTTTTGCGGGGATTAACTGTCCCAACGATAGGAAGGTTCCGGTCGCCCAGTATCTTTTGACCGGGGAGGCTTTCGACTGGTGGGAGGCCATTCGACCGGAGGAGCATAACGTTGACTGGACAGAATTCAAGTTGATGATGGAGGCACAGTATTGTCCTCGCCTGGGCTAGAGAGGCCCGAGTTCGGGAGTTTTTCTCACCACAAAATTCGGAAGCATCTGTGACGGAAGTGATTAAGACTTTTAATCACCAGCTGACTTATGTGCGCCACCTGGTCAGGACCGAGGCGGAAAGGATTTTCCATTTTGACATGCGAATGAAGCCGGAAATTCAGCAATATATGTCCGGATTTGATTGTACCACCTTGAGGCAATATCAGGACAAGGCGTTGGCCTACGATATGAAGGAAGCAGCAGAGAGAAATTGACGGAAGCAAAGAAACAGAAGGTGTCCGGCAACTTCACGGAGAATAAGAATAGCGGGCCCCGCCGGGGTCGGTCCTCTTTTCACTCATCCAGGAGACCTCCGCATCCTAGTCGAGGAGGAAAGAAGTTCCGGCAAGACCGATCGCTTCGACGCAGGAAGAAGTGTTACAACCGTGGCAAGGCGGGACATGTTCGACGGGATTGTTTCGCGCTTGTGACTGTTTCGAGTGTGGACAGAAGGACATCGCGCAACATTTTGTGGGAATGCGACCCGATCTTTGGTACTCGCACTCCGGCTCCAGTCCAAGGAGACGAGTGTGAACCAGACGCAAAGAAAGTGGATTTCAGCAGCAGTAACGCGGGAAGAGAGAGGCATCCAAGGCCGGGTCCGTTCCTCCACGCCCGTATGAAATGAGGAAATCGATGATCGAATACACAATTGCATCAGTGCACGATTCGAGATCCTTTTGCAACCAGCTTAGTGTCTTGTTCGATCTGGAGCTACGCATTCTTTTATATCTTTGAATGTGTTAATCGTTTGAACATCTCGTGCTTGTATAATTGTGAACCTTATGTTGTGGGATTACCGAGCGGAGAGAAAATTGTGGGAAAACTAGAAGCTAGGAATTTCCCAAAGATCTATAGAAGGAAGACAGTGGCCATCGAATCTCATTGTAGTTGACATCAACGGTGACTATATAATTCTCTTAGATTAGTGGCTCAACCTTTATGGAGCTGTGCTTAATTACCGCGAGAGAGTCATTTCCATCATTGCCGATGACGGATCGAACACTTATTCCGAGGATGGAGACCGGGACGCTCGGGAAAATTGATCAAGGCAATGAAAGCCGTGAAATTACTGAAGCAGGGATGTCACGGACTTTGGTGCTATGCCATGAGGAAAGAGGAAGGAGTAGAGCTCTCGTCTATTTCAGTTGTGAATGAGTTCTCAGATGTATTTCCTGACGAACTACCTGGGTTACCTCCGCAGAGGGGAGTGGAATTCACTATCGAGCTAGAGCCGCGAGCAGCTCATATTTCTAGATCACCATACCGCATGGCGCCAACCGAGATGTATGAACTCAAGAAACAACTGGAGGAATTGTTGCAGAAGGGTTTTATTCAACCGAGCGTTTCTCCTTGGGGAGCGCCTGTTCTCTTTGTCCTAAGAAAGACGGATCCTCCGATCGTATTGATTACAGGGAGCTCAACAAGATGACAATCAAGAATAAGTATCCTATACCACGGATTGACGACTTGTTTGATCAATCGCAAGGGGCAAGGGTATTCTCGAAGATAGACTTGCGATCGTGATACCACCAGTTGAGAATTAAGGAATCGGATATACCGAAATCGCCAGATCCCTGCAGACGGCATTATGAATTCGTAGTGATGCCGTTTGACTTACCAATGCTCCCGCAGATTCATGCAATTGATGAATCGGGTATTCTTGGAATACTTGGATAAATTTGTGGTCGTCTTCATTGATGACATTTTGATATATTCAAGGACGTAGAGGAGCATGCCGAGCATTTACGTGTGGTTTTGAGCACCGAGGAAGGAACATCCGTATGCAAAACTTTCAAAATGCGAGTTCGCTTAAGGAAGTAACCTTCCTTGGGCATGTGATTTCACCGATGGAGTTCGTGGACCCAAGAAAGTCGAGGCAATCTTGGACGGGAAGCTCCTAAAAACGTAAAAGAGGTCCGAAGCTTCTTAGGACTTGGCCGGATACTATCGCCGCTTTGTAGAGGGGTTTTCCAAAATTGCTCGTCCGCTCACCCACTGCAAGGTAAAACTCAAAAGTTCGAGTGGGATGAGAAACGCCAGCCGGTGGTTTTGATGAGCTTAAGAAGAGACCGACAAAGACTATATTAGCGCCGCGAGAGGAATTGACGGATTTATGGTATACATGACGCTCAATCAAAATGGGTTGTGTATTGATGCAGAAGGATAAAGTGATTGCTTATGCTTCTCGGCAATTAAAACCGTATGAGGTTAATTACCCGACTCACGATCTGGAGCTAGCAGCTGTGGTCTTTGCCTTGAAAATTTGGCGACATTATTTGTATGGCACTCATTGTCAGATCTTTACAGATCATAAGAGCCTCAAGTACATTTTCAGTCAGAAAGAGTTAAACATGAGGCAGAGAAGGTGGCTGGAATTGATCAAGGATTACGACTTGGAGTTTCTCTATCATCCGGGGAAAGCAAACGTAGTAGCTGATGCTTTGAGCCGTAAACCTGTTTCTCTTCGAGTATTGGAAGCACTTACGTCCCAAACCAGTATTCCCGAGAATCGATCCGCGAGGGGATTGAAGTATGGGCACCAGGAATCCAAGGGCAACTTTATGTGATGGAACTGACTTCATCACTAGTCGAGGAGATCAAGTCTAAACAACTGAATGATTCTCTGATTCTTCGATTATATGACGAAGTAAAGAAAGGAAAAGCCCCAGGATTCGTGATACAAGATGATGGAGTTCTGAGATTTCAGAGTCGACTTTGCGTTCCCGAGGACGATGATTTGAGACGGACAATTTTGAAGGAAGCTCATAGCGCGCCTATTCTATTCACCTGTGCGGAGTAAGATGTATAAAGATTTAAAGCAAAACTTGGTGGGGAATATGAAAAAGGACGAGCAGAGTACGTTTCAAAGTGTTTGACTTGTCTGAGTTAAGATTGAACATCAACGACTCCGGAATGTTAAAACCGCTTAGATCCCTGAGTGGAAGTGGGAGGATATCTCGATGGACTTCATTACTAGTATGCCAAGGACTAGAACGGGAATGAACATGATTTGGGTTGTAGTTGATCGACTAACCAAGTCGGCTCATTTCTTGGGAATTAAAGATACATGGGGACCCGAGAGATTGGCACGAATATTTATTGCGGAGATAGTCAGATTGCACGGGATGCCGAAGACCATTATTTCGGATCGAGATGGTCGTTTCGTGTCACACTTCGGAAAGCGTTCACAGGGCTTTGGGATCGAGCTCAACTTTAGCATGACTTATCATCCCCAAACGGATGGTCAGTCTGAAAGAACTATACAGACAGTAGAAGACATGCTTAGAGCTTGTGCATTAGATTGGTCGACTGATTGGGAAGTTCACTTGCCCTTGATCGAGTTCACCTATAATAACAGTTGGCATGCTTCTATTAAGATGGCCCCATTTGAAGCTTTATACGGGAGAAGATGCCGATCGCCCCTGTGCTGGGATGATTCTTCGGATTTGATCGGGACGGAACCGGAATTGATTATTCAGACTCAAGAGAAGATAGCTTCGATTCGAGAGAGACTGTTGACTGCCCAGAGTCGACAGAAGTCTTATGCAGATGTACGTCGTCGCCCTTTAGAGTTCGACGCAGGAGACCATGTACTATTGAAGGTGTCTCCTACACGAGGAATTTTCCGTTTTGGGAGGAGAGGCAAACTTAGTCCGAGATATATCGGACCATTCGAGATCCTCGAGAGAGTGGGAGATTTAGCATACAGGTTGGCCTTACCGCCATCGCTGAGTCACGTTCACAATGTATTTCACGTATCTCAATTGCGGAAGTATGTACCGGACCCCAATCACGTCATTGATTTCGACGAGATCGAGATAGCTAATGATGACACCTTCGAAGAGAGACCAATCAAGATACTTGAGAGCCGGATCAAACAATTGAGGAATAAACCAATACACTTGGTTAAAGTACAATGGTCACGACATGGAGTCGAAGAGGCCACTTGGGAAACGGAGGACGGTATGAAGGCTAAATATCCGGAGTTGTTTTCATTCTAAGTTTCGGGACGAAACTTCTTTTTAGGGAGGAAGGATGTAATACCCGAGATTTCTGTTATGTAATTGGAACTTGTGATATTGTAATAATTGTACTTTTGTCTGAGTACTATTCTCCGTATTTCGTAGTCCGATGTTGTCGAGCGTTTAATTTCATGATTGTGACTTAAAGATTTTAAATCTGCGCATGTAGCGCACGCTACCGACTATGTTTAGCGTGCGCTAGCGTGGATTCATAGCGCACGCTACAGAGTGTCATTAGCGCACGCTATGCGTGGTCAAATCGATGGAGACGTGCGGTAGGTGAGATCTGGCCGGGGGACCCTTGTCGGATTGTGTCGGATGTACCTGGACGGCTTTCGGGAAAAGCCGAGTCAACGCCTTAGCGCACGCTACAGGTATATGCGTAGCGCACGCTAAGTGCCGAGTACAGTTTAGACTGTGAGCCGTTAGCGCACGCTACGAACAGGGTCTAGCGCGCGCTAATAGCCATTTATTATAAATAGGACAGCATCCTATTTGAGATTTCAGTTTTCTCTACTCTCATTACCCGAATTCCTACACTTAGAACATAACTTCCTTCACCCCAAACACTTCATATCAACATCCTGATTCGTGATTGAAGATCGTATATCATTGGAGATTGGTGTTCAAGCTTTCGGTGTCGGATTGCTTCATTTTCCTCCGTGTTCTTCACTACTTGAGGTAGGTGATTCTTCACCAATGTTAGTAATGTTCCTAAGGAAGTTTGAATCATGTTTGGATAGCTGGTATTTCGTTTATAATCGGTCATCACATGTTAGAAGGATACTTTGACGTATCGGCACTATATATCGTATGAACCTTTGAACCATCTTATTATAAGGACTCTAAGCATGTTCAAATCGATTCATGATCGATGTCGGATTTTACCCAGTTGCTACGTTGTATACGTTGGAATCAGGTGTTTTGGAACGTAAGACGATCGGAACTTAGATTATTTCTTGAAGATCATAGATGGATTATGATATTGAGATGACTATCCGTATATTTGTATTCCAAAACTTCCACAACCTTTTTAGCATGATATGCCCGAGGATAACTTGTATTATCACGGTAGAATTCATGAGTTCTTCACTATTCAACCCAGTTTTCGGTTTGCAGTATTCTGCCATGCAACGTTAGCGCACGCTAACACATGTGAGTTAACGTGCGCTATCGGGGTTCAGTTAACGTATAAAACGTACGTAGCGTGCGTTATGTATCGGCCAGTTCAAACTGTCAGTTCATAACTAGCGCACGCTAGTCTTACATGATAGCGTACGCTAACAGGCCTGCTTAGCGCACGTTACGTAGAGTACATAGCGCACGCTAAGCAGTCCAGGCAGATTGGTTATTTTGAGCTTTTCGGCCATAGACCGAATTGTTAGGCCATCGTTCGACTTGAGATGATTTGTATATCATTCCTTTTGTTAAGGTTCGAGCTTGTTACGTTGATCGAAGGAGGCGGCCTTCGAGTGTGTCGAGATCTTTGAAGTGTTTCGTCATTGCCATTTTCGAGGCAAGTATCATATGTCGAGTTTGATTTATCATGCTTGTGGTTTTGTTCATATTTTTGTATATCAGATGTATTTCTGGAAATTCGCGTGATATTCGTTGTTGTATGTTCGTATTGATGAACATATTGAAATGCATATGTGTATGCATAATTGATTGATTATGGTATAAATGATCCGAGGGGGTCATGAGGATCTATGCTGAGGGCGCTGGATCGAATGTCCACCATGCGTTGGTCCGACGGGATCATCATGGGGATCTATGCTGAGGCGCTTGGATCGGCTGACGGGTTTTCCACCATGCGTTGGTCCGACGGGATCATCATGGGGATCTATCCGAGGGCGCTGGATCATTTGGATTACCATGTATTGTGTAGATGGAATCGTGAGGATTCGCATCGTTGGATTCCGGTGGCGGAAGTCCGTTTGCATGTTTTATGATGCATTAATGATTTATTGTATGACGATACTTGTACTAGCATTGTTTTGCTAACCCCTTCGGGGGTGGACATTGTTTTTGATGTTCAGGTAGTCGAGGAGCGGGGAGGCAGCCACAGTACCGACAGGACGATGAGATGGCTCAGTGATGTGGTTGATGTTCTTATTATTGTGATTTGTCTTCTTGGTTCGTTTAAGTACTCGAGTATGTCTGTATTAATAAAGTCCTTTCGATATGGTTGTATAAGTCAGCACATTTGATCGTTTGATTCAAATCTGTATGTGAATTCCAGTTGTTCGATGGGTTTATTTTTATACTTCTTTTAAAATTAGCCTTGTAAATCCTTATTAAAAGGGTTTACGGCACTGTAATTATTCCGAATATCTCGGGGTGTTACAAAGCAAATGCGTTTTCTAAATTACTGAGAATATCTCAAAATATCTTGGTCCTCAGAGTAGAAGAATTTTGAAGCATATAGTTGTGCAAGTAGGCGCCTTGAAAATATAATCCATTTTTAAAGTACGCCTCGAAGTTTATTCTCTAAGATATTTAAGACTTTCAAAAATCCATTAGGCCCGAATGCCCAAAAACTCACATGTATCAACATTCGCTTACATATTTCATGGTACATGCATCAAATCATTTCGAAATCAAAACAAGGCATGTATTTTCCGGAAAACAAACAGTCAAATAACCACAGTTGAAAACCGCCTAGGATCTAGGCGAAACCACTGATCCCATTCGAGGCCTCTAAGGACCCTCCCGAACTGGTCATAATCATAGTCACGCACAGGCATCGCCTAGAAACGAGGTGAAGCCACTGCTCCCATTCGAGGCCTCTAAGGACCCTCCCAAACTAGCTAGCGAACAAGCTCGTGAATCCGGAGTGAAGTCACGGATTCCCCCAATGCCTCGTCGGACCCTCCCGGAGTGAGCAAATCACACACATATACATTTACATTCCATAATAAGCACAAATGTTTCACAAGAATACTTGCAAAACGAGCGAATCATTTTGAAAAACATTTGCAGCGGACAAAATCAACAATCGAAAAAAAACATTGGCAGCGACACCACTCCTCATATAAACAAAATATGAGAGTCAAATAAACATATATCACGAAACTAAAAATCTACATAAAGATCCCATCACTTAACGAATAATCATACAAGTGGCTCATGTCACATGAGGCACAACACAAAGAAAGGAGACTTACATCCACAGGTCGCACGAAGATGATGATCGCCCCACAATACTAATCATGACCAACAAACTCAGACGACACATCGCGACACGACTCAGTCAGACAAAATCCGACGAGACAAGACTCAACAGACACAACTTGACCCGACAGCCTAGGTTTCCACAACCTAAGCTCTGATACCATTTATGTAACACCAGTAATCTACTCAGGGATATTACACGCCGTAGACCCTTTCCTCAAGGATCTATCAGGCTGGTAACAAAATCAAACATCTAAACATTGTATTTAAGGTTAAAATAACTCAGTAGACCGATTTGGTCTTTCAATTAATACATACAACTCAATCTCAATACATACCCACGCAGGGGTCAAAATACAACACGCTCCCGTACAATGGAGAAAATACTGCAGCGGAAATAACTACGACTAAACCAATACAACATCGTACAGGTCCTCATGTGATTAGTATCGATCATCTTTCATCATCCTTTATGCCAACCCTGTGTTATGCTCCCCAAAACCTGAATGTAATACAGACATCCACCCCCCGATTACTCGGGGGTTAGCAAAATTTCACTATTTTATTAGTGCAAGTACAAGTGCAAAATACGAGTCATACAAATCATATTCCAAGAATAATAATAACCAGGAATACTCAAAGATTAAAACATAACGAAAAATACTTCCCGAGGCAAGAGTTTGAGTAAAACTTTCCAAATTCGAAAGATCATAAATCACGAGAACAGTTTGTAAAATAGTTTAAAATGCCCTCGGGAGTTTTAACAAAAACCGTTCAGGATTATTGAATCCTTCTCTTTTCAAAGAAACCGACAGGGGTCACAGCCCAAAGATTTTATTTCTCAAATAAAAACCAACAACAATTCACAGGGTTCAAAGTCCACTTCCCGTGTCCTTGACGGACATAAAGTCAACAAAACCTAACCACCCAAGATATGAAATCTCGGTAACACATCAAAGGTACTCGACCTGGCAAAACACATCCAAAATCATATACATAACACCGTGAACACATGCCACATCATCTCATGGTTGGATCAATCACTTGTTGTCTCCTGACCACATGATCGCATGCCATGTGTCACCGTAGGTATTCTTAGGCGCTCACGGTTGGATCAATAACTTGTTGCATCCTGACCACATGATCACAATCCATGTGTCACCGTAGTTTTTTTTAGGCTCTCACGGTTGGATCAATCACTTGTTGCATCCTGAGCACATGATCACAAGCCATGTGTCGCCGTAGACCCCACCCATGTCCACACATTCTCACACATAACACAGTACAACAAGGATATCCAAACAATTCACCCAGAGGCATCAAACACTTATCACGACATAACGTCAAACCACAACGCACCGAAATGAGGTAATATATGTACACATGCATCATCAAGCGAAACATCAACACCAAAGATATCCACAGGATTCACTTAATCATTTACGAAACACACCATTCGCAAGTTACACATGAGTTTTGAAAGAGAGCCTTTAACGAGGCTAAACCGAATCTTTTGAAAGTTCATTTCAAACAACCAAACAAAAACATCAAGATGATCGCCAATCATCATATCCCCAAAACAAGAAATGTATGAACAAGGTACTTGCCTCAAGTAATGATAACCGCGGAGAGTCGACCGAAGCAAGGCGACACGAACCAACTACGAACCGCCGACTCTGCCGAACGACAAACCGCAACAATAAACTACGAATGAGTATAAAAACAATGAAAATGAATTCCATGGCACGTCCCAAAGCCGCTGAATTAAAGGATCAAACAACGAAAGTTCAAGGGTTTACCACAAAACGGCTAAGAACACGAATCGACCCGACAAAAACACGAAAATGGAAATTCATACCATGGGTTAAGATCAACAAGACTAGGTAAAAACAATACAACCAACAATCTCGGATTAGAATCACGAAATCAAGACAAACCCCCGAATTTATCAAAACTAGGGTTCTGAGATTTATACCTTGATTCGGAGGTAAAAGGATGATTTGATGTTGTTAATCCACACCAAGACCTTGATGATAATGTTGTAGGATGAAAGAGTGATGAATTCCCGCGAAGAATCACCCTGGAATCGCCTCAAGACTCTGCCCGTCGCATAAGGGAAGAATTGATGAAATATGCCTAAAAACAGGAGTGCCCGCTGCCTGAAATACAGGCTCCTGTTACGGCCGTAATATCATGGCCATTACGGCCGTAATATGCTGACCATAACGGCCGTAACATGCTGGCCATTATGGCCGTAATATGCTGACCATAACGGCCGTAACATGCTGCATTGTGGCAACAGGTTCCTTCTGCTGCCCGATCAGTTCCGAACGACCTCAAAATGCGATGACTTGAAAAGTGCGACATAATGCTAATGAAGGGTTCTCAACAACGAACGAAAGCGCTAAAAAACATGTGATTCCGACAACTCGGAGGTAGATAAAAACGAGTATGAAAACAAATACCTAAAACTTCGGGAAATTACAAAACGGCCCAAATGTCTGAAAAATCGCGATATGTGATCGAATAACCAAATCGAAGTTCACAACATGTCTAACAAGGTTAAATGGACTTCCGGGAAACACGAAACAACAGTTTCGAACGACATTCGCAAGGATCAAACTCAAGTGGGGAAAAGTCGCTAAGAAGCATGGAACTCAACAAAACGACACCGAATCGAACTCAGATGTCAAAAAGTGCAGAATTAATAATTTCAGAATGACGAAACGGTCACAAGAGAGTCACTAAGATGGACTCCTGGCAAAAAGAAGAAATTTACCGAAAATCAAAATTGCGGATATTACAATAAGCACGGAGGGAGCAAATTATTTGTTGCTCGAAATGTTGTCTTCTTAGAAAGGGAATTTGTTTCCAAAACAGATAGTAGGGGAAAAGTAATTCTCGAGTGAACTCGAGAACCACAAGAAGACATTGCTTCACCGATGGAAACTGATTAGGCTCAACAATTAGTTGAGGAGCCTGTTACACAAGTTCCTCGCAGATCTGATAGGGTGCGACATGAACCTGAGAGATATGGGTATCTCGTGACAGAAGACGATGAAGCCTCGCTCATAGATGATGAGCCTAGTACCGATGCAGAAGATGCTTCAAGACCAGAGTCCGAGGAATAGCTAGAGGCCATGAAGTCAGATATGCAGTCCATGTATGACAATTAAGTTTGGAACTTGATAGACCCACGTAAGGGTGTAAAAATCATTGGGTGCAAATGGGTCTTCAAAAAGAAGAAATACATGGACGACCATCTGCACGCCTATAAAGCTAGACTAGTTTATAGTGTTGACTATGATGAGACTTTTTCACCAGTAGTCATGCTTAAATCAATTAGAATTTTATTTTCTATTGTCGCATTGTAACACCCCCAGAAATCTACCGGGAATATTACACGTTGTAGACCCCTTAATAGAGGGATCTACCAGGCTAAATACCATGAGACGACAAATGTCTGACCGACCGGGGTCAAACTACATACTGACACTGACCGATAAGGTCAAATATCAACACATACTGACCGATAAGGTCACACGACAAGAAAACAATCCGAATAACAACTGATTACTGGACTTACCCACACAAGGGTCAAGATACAACATAGCGGAAGACTGGAGATAACACAATAATACAATAACATCATATTGAACTCTAACTCTTGATTAGTATCACGGCTCACCTTCTTCCGTCCCATCCCCGTGATTGCTCCACTGAACTAAGCATACCTAAAATGCATGAGACGCATTTCCCCCATTTAAGGGGTTAGCATTTGAATGGCTAGTACAAGTATTCAGGCCATACAATATATATCACGCAAATATCAATTATATTAAAATGACAACAACCATGAAAGAAGTTCCCGAGAGGTTTTCAATGTTTAAAGTACAACTCAAGTCTTTGGAAATAATATATCAACTCGGGAGTTTTACAAAACGACAGAAAGTCTTTTGGGGCTTCAAGTTCAAGATAATAAAACCCTTTTCGAAAACAATAGGGTCTCGACCCACATCTCGTTTTTGTAACAAACATTTTAATATATAGGAATTCTTTATGGACCTCAAGTCCTTAGTTGAAAAACCATTTCAAGACAAATAGGTCTCGGCCCAAAGTCATTTTCCACAAAATAATCTTTACACAATCGTTGGGATCTCAACCCAAAATCTCATCAAACCACAGTACACGAAAACAATAACAAGGTCCGTTTTCCAACACCAAGACCTCACAACCAAGGAACTAAACACATACGACGCATTTTAGTGCCATTCTAGCCAAGTACCAAAATCCTATATATAATGTATCTCAACATCAAGAACAAAAACATTGAGATATTCCGGACATATCACAGTAAAAAAAATCACCTAGGACTGGGGCTAAACCACTGGTCCCATCCAATGCCTCTATGGACCCTCCCGGACTGGCCATAGTTAGAAATCAAAATCACGCACATGCATCGCCTAGGACCGGGTCTAAACCACTGGTCCCATCTGAGGCCTCTATGGACCCTCCCAGACTGGCTAGCAAACAAGCTCGTGAATCAGGAGCGAAATCACAGATTCCTCCGAGGCCCCGTCGGGCCCTCTCGGAGTGAGCAAATCACACACATGTATATTTGAAAAACACATTGTCTCAATCGTAGTCACAATATATATAGTCAAGGCACTTACTAGAAATGGCCACTTACCTGAAAAATAACTACGACCGACACAGCTTAACAACAACCTAACAATTCTAGACGCATCGCTACACATCAACAGGTATAACAAACCGATCAAATCATTCCTACCAATCCAACTCCATAACACCCAACTCCATCCACACAACTCAGTGATCACTGAAACTTCACAACACATGTCTAAGTGTATTATCTAACCGACATCACTTCTCTACTGACATGCCTCTACGACAAGCAACAAGGCAACTCTAACTTAACATAACTTCTATAATGGCCCATATCATGCAAGATCAACAAAAGTGAATAACCAACATAAATTCATTGTACAACCTCAATTCACACAATATAAATTATATAGACAAGAATAATTGCCTCGATAATTGATGCCGAAAGCTCCGACGAACATGGCTCACCCAGTCGATCCATTGAAATCCCAATTCTTATTATAAATACATAATAGACAATTTAATATAAGGGTCCAATTTAATACTTCCTCCGTTCTCTTATTATTGCAATGTGTTGACTATTACACTGTTCACATACTCTCCTTTGACAATCTTTTGTGATTTATACATATGAAAAAATATAGTCATGTGAGATCTTGTTAGATTCATCTCGAAATATACTTTCAAAATATCAACTTCTTATAATTTCTAAAGATAAAGAATTGAAGATATTAATAGTTAAAATTGTGAATTGGCAAGCATGAAAGTCCAAATGTTGCAGTTATAAAAGAACGGAGGTAGTATCTTATAATTTCAAGGTAATGAGTCGGCTAAAATATTACCTCAATTGCGCACCTTTATTAATTGATCGGATCAAACGACCAACGATAATCAAACCGGATCCATATTTCGATTCAATTAATGATGGGAATCATAATTCAAGTTCCTGAAAGATTGTCCCATATACAGCTCCAAACTTGGGTTCATTCCATAAGTCCAATATATGAATCCGTTCGTAGACTAATTTATCCAACTTTCATCCTCGTCTCCATCTTCCCCGTCATATATATATATATATATATATATATATATATATATATATATATATATATATATACTGCACACACACTTTTATATATATATATACTACACACACAACACACTTATACACACACACACACACACATATATATATATATATATACACACTACACACACTTATATAATATCTATATACATACAGTACACACAACACATATATACATGATATATATACATACAGTACACACATAACACATAATATACACACACCAAACAAACAAACACACGCAAATATAACCACACAAACACACACAGTTGTGATTACACACACGGCCTGTTGAGCCCAAGTAGGAACCCGACCTTCGAACCCGAATCTTGCTACCGTCGACTCAACTCTAACCGGCATCGAGAATCCAAAGGTAAACTGCCTCCTATCACTCCAGCCATGCCGATTTGAATCCATTCGGACACCGGGGAAAACTCAACCCAATTACTTGACTTCTGTCAAAAGCATCTCCAATCGTCGGAACTCTAGCTCGATCGAAATACCACTAATCGGTCCATCTCTGAATTAAATCACGTCCATGGCCGGAGACCATGAAGAAAAAACCACCACTGGAAACTCAAAACCCGAACGGGCCGGTTGAACTTGCACAGGTCCGATCCGCCTGAAAATCCGGTCAGATTGTTGTTTCTCCAGTCACAGGCCATCAAGCCATCACCGAGCTCCAGTTATTGTCGCCGGAGACACCTACCTGCCACCGTTGACCTCCACAATTTGCCCCTGCTAGAACCCAGATCCTCCAACCGATCTCAGACTATGATCTCGTTGACTCTCGTCGTTCTCCGCTGCCACTTCTCAGGCCATCAGACCAATTTCAAGGGGGAGAAGGGGTGATATGTTGGTCACAGAAAGAGAGAACCGGGAAAGGAGAGAGAGATGCGAGAGAAGAGAGAGAGTGAGTAGGTGGGGGGGAATGGAATGATAGGGAGAGAGAGGGATGATAATAATAAAATAATAAAATATAAAATAATAAAATAATAAAATAATTCTTAGTGATTAAGTGAGTGAGGTATTAAAACGGTACACTGTCATAACATAAATGGATTCGACGATCCAATAAATGAATTATTCATTCGAAGTGCCACATCTCCGCATGGTCTACGTTAGTCGTTTAATCATTTAATAAGAAAATAAATCTATTAATTCTCGATTATTTGACTTGGTTATCAGGTTAATTCTCGTTGCGTCCAATAACATCGGTAGCCCATCAAATATTCTAGTATAATTTCAAAAGAATCCGCCTGATTTTTAAATAATCGGCTAATAAACTTACCTGAAAAGATCAGGGTATTTAACCCTCATTTCATCTTCTCTCACCCAAGTGACTTCTTATACAAGTTGATTTCTCCACAACTCTTTAACTAGTGGTACTTCTATATTTCTGTGTTTCTTTACTTCTCTAAGTAATATTTGTACCGGTATCTCCTTGCAACTCAACTCTGCCTCTAACTCAACTGGTTCATTCTTGAGAATGTGGTATGGATTCACAATGTATTTTCTTAGTAGAGAAACGTGAAACACGTTGTGTATCTGACCCATTGATGCTGGCAACTCTAGTCGATAAGCCACTTCACCAACCCGCTCAGTAATAGGAAATGGATCAATGTATCTTGGACTCAGTTTTCCTTTCTTACCAAATCTCATTATTCCCTTCATTGGAGAAACTTTCAGGAATACTCGATCACCCATGGCAAATTCCACTGCTCTTCTTCTGGTATCTGCATAACTCTTTTGTCTACTTTGAGCTGTTCTCGTTCTTTCTCTGATTAGTGAAACTGCTTCTGTCATTTCTTGAATCATATCAGGACCTAAAAGTCTTCCTTTACCAACCTCATCTCAATGTACAGGTGATCGACACTTCCGGCCATACACAGCTTCATAAGGAGCCATTCCAATTATACTCTGATAACTGTTATTGTAGGAGAATTCAATTAGGGGTAAATGTTTACTCCACTGGCATTGAAAGTCCATAACACAGGATCTGAGCATATCTTCAAGAGTTTGTATAGTTCTTTCTGATTGCCCCTCCGACTGTGGATGATAAGTAGTGCTGAAAGACAAGTACCCAATGCTCTATATAAGCTCTTCCAAAAAGCTTATACAAATCATGAATCTCTGTATGATATATAGATAATGGAACCCCATGTAGCCTAACTATTTCCTGTATATATATTGAGCACAACAATAGATGGAGTATGTCATACAAACTGGAAGAAAGTGAGCAGATTTTGTCAATCGATCAACTATAACCCAGATAGAATTATGTCCTTTCACCATTCTAGGTAACCCTATCACAAGATCCAACGTAATGTCCTCCAACTTCCATTTTGGAACAAATAAAGGTTGCAAGGTGCCTGCTGATCTTTGATGCTCTGCTTTTACCTGTTGACATGTTAGGCACGTATTGTGCAATATCTTCTTTCATACCTGGCCACCAATAGTGTAATTTAAAGTCTCTGTACATTTTGGTTGCTCCTGGATGTACTGAATATGGTGTTGAGTGCGCCTCTGGTAATATTTCTTTGCGAACATCTTCAACATTAGGCACACATAAACAATTTCTAAATCAAATAATACCATCTTCTGATAATTGGAAGTCTGACGATCTTCTTAACTCAATGTTCTTCTTTATTTTCTCTAACTCTTGATCCTCTTTATGGCCTTGCTGAATTCTATCAATTAAAGTAGGTCGAAGGGTTAATGCTGACAATTTTGCTTCTAGCCATCCGTGTTGGATAATTTCTACATCTATATTCATCAAATCGTGTAATTCCGGCTTCTGGATCAAGGTCATGGCCACAATAGATTGTGCTGATTTTCTGCTTAAGGCATCTGCTACCACATTAGCTTTACCAGGGTGGTAGTTGATAACACAATCATAGTCTCTAACAAGTTCTAACCATCTCCGCTATCTCATATTCAATTCTTTATGAGTGAAGAATATTTCAGGCTCTTGTGATGAGTATAAATTTCATAGCGTTCTCCATATAGGTAATGCCTCCATATTTTAATTGCAAACACAACTGCAGCAAGTTCTAAATCATGTGTCGGGTAGTTCTTTTAATACTCCTTTAGTTGTCTAGATCCATATGCTATTACTTTACCATTCTGCATCAATACAAAACTATACCATTCTTTGAAGCATCATTGTAGACTTTAAAACCTTCGGTTCCCACTGGAATGGTCAAGATCGGTGCCGATGTCAACCGCCTCTTCAGTTCTTGAAAGATCTGTTCGCATGATTCTGTCCACATGAAGGAACCATTCTTTCTAGTCAATTGTGTTAATGGAGAGTCAATCTTGGAGAATCCCTCAACAAACAGTAATATCCAGCTATCCCAAGAAAGCTGCATACTTCCATATAATTTGTGGGTTGTGGCTAGTTATTGATTTCTTCAACTTTGCTTGGGTCTACTTAAATCCCTGCTCCAGATATAACATGCCCCAAGAATACCACTCGGTCTAACCAGAATTCGCACTTTTTAAATTTAGCGTATAACCGTTTCTATTTTAAGACTTCTAAAACTTTCCTTAGATGCATTGTATGGTCTTCTTTGGTCTTCGAATATATGAGAATATCATTAATAAACACGATAACAAACTTATCCAAGAAGTCTTTAAACACTCTATTCATTAAATCTATAAATGCTGATGGGGCATTTGTTAGGCCAAATGGCATCACCAAAAACTCCTAGTTTCCATACCTCGTACTGAATTCCGTTTTTGGGATGTCTTCTTCCTTTATCTTCAATTGATGGTACCCTGATCGCAGATCAATTTTGGAAAATATAGATGCACCTTGAAGTTGATTAAACAAGTTATCAATTCGAGGCAAATGATACTTGTTCTTGATCGTGACTTTTTTGAGCTCTCGATAGTCTATACACATCCTCAAGGAGCCATCCTTCTTACGAACGAACAATATTGATGCTCCCCATGGTGAATAACTAATCCTAATGAGGCCTTTATCTAACAGCTCTTGCAACTGGTCTTTAATTCTTTTAATTCAGCTGGTGCCATTGTATATGGTGATTTTGATATTGGTACTATTCCCGACTGCAGGTTAATCACAAACTCTATTTCACGATCTGGTGGCAGTCCCGGTAGATCATTAGGAAACACTTCAGGGTATTCTTTTACCACTTGTACTTCATTGATGTTCGAGTAGTCTTGCTTTTCAATGCTCATTACACTTACTACATAGCCTTCGCAACCACTGTTTAATAGACGTTGTGACTTCATTGTTGAGATTTGGAATTCTAAAATTCTTACTAACCCCGACAAAATAAAAAAGTTCTTCCCCAGGTGGTTGGAATGTCACAATCTTTCTCCGACAGTCAACAGTAGCATGATATTTTGATAACCAATCCATACCCAAGATTATGTAGTAGTCATTCATGTCCAACACAATTAAATCAGCATAGAGATCCCTATTTTCAATAGAAATACTACACGCTCGTATGATCTCATTTGTTTGTTTTGGATCTCCAGAGGGGGTCACTACATTATAACCTACCTCAATTGTTTCTGGTACTCTACCCAGCCTTCTCACATTATCAGTGGATGCAAATGAATGTGTAGCACCATGATCAAATAATACCGATGTTGAATACTAAAGATAAGAAGGTTACCTGTGATAATAGACGGATTAGCTTCAGCTTCTTCTCTGGTCATAGTGAAAACTCTAGCTGGGACCCTTTCCTGTGCTTTGGCTTTTGTCTTGTTTGGGCAAACGTTCGCCATATGTCTAGGTTGTCCACATGAAAAGCATACTTTAGAACCCAATAAGCAAACTCCACTATGTTGTTTTCCACATTTAGGGCATGCCGGTAATGGTACAAAGGGTCCACCCTCTTTAGACTTCATACGCTTACTTGGATCTCCTTGTTCTTGCCCCTTTTTAGATGGAAAATCAGCCTTTGGATTCTGAGATTGAGGTGGCCTCTTCTTTTCATTCTTAAACCAGCATTGGCCTTGTCGTTGGGCAAATTGCCGCCGAACCTCTTGTGCCTGTCGAATTCTCAGTTTTGCCTATTCAGCCACCAATGCTCTCTCAGCAACTATTGAATAAGTCGTCCCTTGAATTCCTGCCATGCTAACATCTCTATAGAGTCCTTGTCTCAAGCCTTCAAGGAACCTCTCCACTTTCAGTGCTTCCATGCTAACCATATGCTCAGCAAACCTAGACAGCATTTCGAACTTGCAGATGTAGTCTGAAACCATCATACTTCCCTATTTCAACTGTATAAAATTCGTTCATCTTCATTGCACGAACAGGAGCTGTAAACTACTTATTTCTGAAGAGTTCCTTAAACTTAGCCCAAGTCATTGTTGCCACATTCTCAATAGCTCTTATCGTATCCCACCAATGACCTGCACTGCCCCGTAACATAAAGGATGCACAAAGTTCCTTATTCTTGTCAGAAACCTTACTATACTAGAACATATCTCTATAGTCCTTAGCCAGTCCTCTGCTTCTATAGGATCCATTGCGTTCTCAAATGTTGGGGGAGTCAACTTTTTGAACCTTCCTCCATCTAATCCAACTTGTTCTACTCGAGGTGGCGGTCGATTCATATCATCTCTCTGCTGTCCTCCCATGTCTCTTTGTTGGATGAGTTGGATTTGTTGAGATTGCCTTTCTACTAGTTCAGTTAATCGACCAATGATCAGATCACTATCAGAACTTGTGGATGTCATTTCTGGATCTTGCGTTCTACCACCATCACTGCCTTAAGTTCTTGTTCTAGGCATTATTTTTTAGTTATGACTAAGCCCTATATCATATGGTCAATATAATTCATGAAATATGAGTGCACACAAATAAAATAACACTTACTGGATTTTCTGTGCTCCAGATGTTCTGAGGTCATGTACATGGACAGTCTACAGGGCACAAACCGGGATCCGATACCACCTGAAACGACCCACACTAACTACCTAACCTAAACTATCTTATATCATATTAGTACTTATAAATTATGGTGAAATTTCGGCAGAGTTTCCCCTAAACTAGTACCTATCCAAAAACCCGTGACATAAAACCAACACAAGTATCACACAGATGTAACACCCCCGATATATTCGGGAATATTACAGCGCCGTAAATCCTTTACCTAAGGATTTACAAGGCTGAAGAATTGAACAAGTATAAAAGGGTACTGACGAATGGAAATAACGGAATTACAGTACATCAGTTCTGACCAAATACAGAAATAGTACAATTGTTCAACAGAACTCAATAGTACATCACCAAATTCAAATCATCACAAACGACTTCGTACTCGAGTATGTATTGAAATAACGAATAAACAACAGATAAATAAACCCGGTCGGGACATCACTCTACACCCTCGTCATCATACAGTTCCAGTGGTTGTTTCCCCGCTCTCCTGGATCCTGAACACAAACAAAATGTTCACCCCCGAAGGGGTTAGCACAACGATGCTAGTACAAGTACCAGAGCATATTATTCATATCTCACGAAGAATAATAATAACGTAAACGACAAAATACCAGCGAGTCTTCTCCTACGAGAAACTCAAACATAACATACACAACTGATAATCACAACATGATATCAATACATACACATGGTAATTCCATCGATCCAGCGTTCACTGCCTAGAACCCACGATGATCCCGTCAGACCAACCCGTGGTGGAAAAACCCGTCCGATGATCCAGCGCACGCTAGCATAGATCCCCCGATGATCCCGTCGGACCAACACGAGGTGGACATACAATAACGACATACATGCACGACAATATGTATAACAACAATACGTAAAACAATTAAGGTACGTGCCTCGATTTGAAGACAATAACAACACTTCCACGGAAATGAACACTCGACGATCGTCCTCCTCAATCAATCACGTAACGAGACCAAACCTTAACAAAAGAAATAATATAGGATTTATCTCACGTCGTATGGATGTTTAACAATTCGATTCATGGCCAAAAATTCATAAAATACAATCTGCCCGAACTACTTAGCGCACGCTAAGTACTCTGTGTAGCGTGCGTTAAGTCTGCCCGATAGCGCACGTAAACAACAAAGCCTAGCGCACGCTAACGATGCATGGTCAGTACTTCACTGACCAGCCAACTGACTCGTCTGATGGTCTAGCGTATGTTACATACCAAATGTAGCGCACGCTAACGAGTGCTCGATAGCGCACGTTAAACTGCATAGCATAGCGTGCGCTATTACTGCATGGCAGTTTACTGCTGAGCAGTAAACTGTTCTTGCCATGAACGAAACAATGAAATCCTTCGTGATAATTCATGTTACTTCCATGAATACCAAGTTCTTACTCTTATGAATGATCTCCAGGATGATATCAACTTCAAGATGCAAATATACGTATAATCATCATGACACCATAATCCATCTTGATTACAATTCTCATGCAAAGTTGGTGATCTCCGGTTGATGTATCAGATGCTACTATCATTATGCATATTCAGACTTCATCTTGAGGTGAACTAACAATTCCGACTTATACGAAAGAATATTTCCTAAGATGATTCTTCCTTTAAGTTCTTATAACATCTTTTCCAACTCATGATCACAAAGATAACATAAATCATACGGATTGTTAACTTCCGAATATTTCTCTCATCATTTGAGGTACTAGGATTCCAACTTCAAGGTTCCAACAATAATATCGTAATTGTAGACATCCCAATCTTCTAAACATGATGTTGTTGAAATAATTCACTAATGAAATTCAATATCTCGTTAACATGATCATCATATCCATTGGAAATCCAAATCTAAGACTGGTGACAGTTAGAACATACCTTAATATGCCGAAATCACTGAACCACAAGGTGTAATCCGACTCCGGTTGGTTATGTGCCCCTCCAAGGTGTTACTTCTCTTCAATGATCACTCACAAGTGATACTCAATCATTCAATGATCACTCATACATGTTCTAAGTGTTTAGAAGGGAGATTATTGCTCTCTGGACTCTCAAAGATGAAGTATAGACGAAGGAAATGAAAGCCCAAGCGGTTGTTGTCCCATTTATAATATTCTGCATTATTGACAAGTTAGCGCACGCTACTAAGCATCCCTTAGCGTGCGCTAATAATGGTTGACTTCAAAATTTGTCCGGGTGCGTCAGCGGGAATCTTATCCGGACCCATGTCCCGCTGGCGCATGAGCTAGCTGTCCCGCTCAATAATTGAGTCCTTAGCGCACGTTACTCATACCTGCATAGCGTGCGCTAATAATGGCCCGATAGCGCGCGTTAAGATACATTCTTAGCGTGCGCTATCACGAGGTTGTTTGAGCAATTTTGCATGTTTCTATACTTATATACAATGATATCAATGCACGAAATATCATACTCCAATAATCAAAATCACCAATCCGAATAATACAGGGTTGAATACAGATGAAATACAACGTAATAAATCCGGATATTACATACTCTCCTACTAAAAAGGAGTTTCGTCCCGAAACTCAAGACGAAAATAACTCGGGATATGTAGACTTCATATCAGCTTCCGTTTCCCTGGTGGCTTCTTCCATTCCGTGACGTGACCACTGAACTTTGACCAAAACGATTGGTTTGTTCCTCAGTTGCTTAACTCGACTCTCGAGTATCTTGACCGGTCTTTCTTCAAACGTCCCATCCTGTGCGACTTCGATCTCACCGAAATCAATGATATGACTGGGATCTGGTATATATCTCCGCAACTGGGATACGTGGAACACGTTATGAACATGGCACAATGACGGAGGTAATGCTAATCTGTATGCCAACTCCCCAACTCTCTCGAGGATCTCAAATGGCCCGATATATCTCGGACTCAGCTTTCCTTTCCTTAGAAACGAAAGATTCCCGAGTAGGAGAAACCTTCAAAAGAACGTGATCTCGATCTTGAACTCCAATGGGCGGCGGCGTGCGTCCGCATAGGATTCTGGCGACTGCAGGCGATCAACAACCTTTCACGAATCAAGGCTATCTTCTCTCGAGTCCGCTCGATCAACTCGTTACATTCGATCAAGTCCGATGAATCGTCCCAACATAAGGGCGATCTGCATCTCCTTCCGTATAATGCCTCAAACGGTGCCATCTTAATGGAAGCATGCCAACTATTGTTGTAAGTAAATTCAATCAACGGTAGATGAACTTCCCAATCGTTTGACCAATCTAAGGCACAGGCCCTTAGCATATCTTCCACCGTTTGTATAGTTCTCTCAGATTGTCCGTCGATCGCGGGTGATAAGGTATCAAGTTCAATTCGGTCCCCAAGGCCTTATGAACTGCTTTCCAAAAGTGAGACACAAAACGACCGTCTCGATCAGAAACAATGGTTTTCGGCGTACCATGCAATCGAACTATCTCCGAAATAAAGACTCGTGCCAACCTCTCTGGTCCCCACGTATCCTTAATGCCTAGAAAATGAGCCGATTTGGTTAAACGATCAACTATCACCCAAATCATGTTCATTCCTGTCCTGGTTTTCGGCATATTAGTGATAAAGTCCATTGATATGTCCTCCCACTTCCATTCAGGAATCGGGAGCGGCTTCAACATTCCATCAGGCCGTTGATGCTCGATCTTAACTCGCCGACAAGTCAAGCATTTGAAACATAGTCCGCTACGTCTTGCTTCATGTTGCCCCACCGAAGTGCTTCAAGTCCTTATACATTTCTTGGTGCCGGGTGGATAGAATAGGGCGAACTATGAGCTTCCTTCATAATCGTCTGTTTGAACATCAACATCGGGAACGCAGAGTCGGTTCAAATCTCAAAACTCCATCGTCATGAATTATGAATCCGGGGCCTTTCCTTTGATCACTTCATCATGTAACCGAACCATCGAGGATCATCTACCTCTAGATTTGATTTCTTCGGTTAAAGATGAAGTTATCTCCATCACGCACGATTGTCCTTGGACTCTTTGTAACCATACCTCAATTCCTTCACGAATCATCTCTCGTTGAAGGCTAAGTTGGGATGTCGGCGTCTCCAGATTCGAATAGAGACAGCTTGCGGCTAAGTGCATCGGCCACTACATTCGCTTTGCTGGATGATATAAAATCTCCAAGTCATAGTCCTTAATCGGTTCCAACCATCTTATTTGCCGCATATTCAACTCTTTCGACTAAATATGTACTTGAGACTCTTATGATCCGTAAAGATTTGACATGAGTCCCGCATGCATAATGCCTCCAGATCTTCAAGGCAAAAACCACTGCTGCTAGCTCCAAATCATGTGTCGGGTAATTCACTTCATAAGGTTTCAGTTGTCGCGATGCATAAGCGATCACCTTATCATTCTGGATCAACACGCACCCAAGTCCTTGGTTCGAAGCATCACTGTAAACTATGAATCCTCCAGTTCCCTGCGGAAGGGATAGAATCGGTGCCGTCGTCAATCTCTTCTTTAACTCAACAAAACTAGTCTGACACGACTCGTTCCACTCAAACTTTTGAGTTTTCTGCAAAGTGGGCGGGAAATTTTAGAAAACCCTTCCACGAATCGATGATAATATCCAGCAAGTCCTAAGAAGCTTCGGACCTCTTTCACGTTCTTTGGAGGCTTCCAATCCAATATTGCTTCGATCTTCTAAGGATCCACTCGGAGTCCTCTAGCTGACACCACATGGCCGAGGAACATTACTTCCTTTAGCCAAAATTCACACTTAGAAAGTTTGGCGTACAATTGCTCGTTTCTCAAAAGCTCCAATACTATCCGCAAATGCTGCGCATGTTCTTCCGGACTCTTAGAATACACCAGGATGTCATCAATAAATACGACCACAAATTTGTCCAAAAATTCAATGAACACTCTGTTCATCAATTGCATATATACAGCAGGTGCGTTAGTGAGTCCAAACGGCATCACTACAAACTCATAATGCCCGTAGCGAGTTCTGAACGCTGATTTCGGAACATCAGACTCCTTAATCCTCAGTTGATGGTATCCTGATCTCAGATCGATTTTAGAAAATATTGTTGCCCCTTGCAGCTGGTCAAACAGATCATCAATCCGTGGCAACGGATACTTGTTCTTAATCGTCATCTTGTTCAGCTCTCGATAGTCAATACACAGTCGGAGCGATCCATCCTTCTTTCGGACAAAAAGAACTGGCGCTCCCCAGGGTGAAACGCTTGGCTGAATATATTCCTTGTCCAGTAACTCCTCCAGCTGCTTCTTCAGTTCGTACATCTCAGTAGGTGCCATACGATACGGCGCCTTAGAAATTGGTGTCGCTCCAGGTTCCAGTTCAATAGTAAATTCTACATCCCTTCGTGGAGGTAGCCCAGGTAATTCATCAGGAAATACATCTGGAAATTCGTTCACAACAGGAATAGATGAAAGTTCCACCATTTCTTCTTCTTTCTTCATTGCGTAACACCAGTACCCGGTACAACCTTGTTTCAGCAATTTGACAGCTTTCATCGCCTTGATCAACTTTCCTGAGCTTCCCGGTTTCCATCCCTCAAACAGAATCTCGGAACCATCGTCAGCGACCAGCGAGATATTCCTCCTTCAGTAGTTTACAATTGCTCCGTACCGATTAAGCCAATCGTCTCCGAGTATCAGGTCATCTCCTTGCATTTCTATCAAGATCAGATTTGAGAGCCACTCTCTGCATCCAAATGATACAGGGAAATTTCTAGTTTCTAAATTTCCGACAATCCTCTCTCCACTCGGTAAACCAACAACATAAGGTTCACAAGCATGAAAACCGGAAATATTCAAACGATTTACACAAGACAAAGATATGAAAGAATGTGTAGCTCCTGTATCGAATAAAACGCTAGCCGGCCGGGAAAGGATCTGACAAGACTGATGCGACAAAGAAGATCCCGATCGTCTGTCCTCCTCATCTCGCATGCACGTGGGGAGCAGATCCGGCACGCGATGTCCCCTTTCGGCCCCATTGTCCTCTGCCTCGCCCGCGGCCAAAATTCTGAGGCATCTGAACACTTTGCTGCGTCTGTGGAATACTGGCCTCCTTCTGGACTGGCTGTGGTGTACGGGCTCTAAAAGACTTTGCAGCCTCTTCACAAAACACCGCCCGATGTCCCTCTCGTCCACAGTCAAAACAAGTCACGGCAGGAAGGGGGCAATTCCATCGATAGTGCCCCGTCTGGGCGCAGTTAAAGCATTTCCTGGTAACATCAGTAATAGTTGATGTCGCTCCGAAGTTCTTTCCGCTCCTAGCTGGGTGCGGAGGTTTCTTGAAAGAGTGAAAGGATGATTGGGCCTTACGGGCCCCACTGTTCTTGTGCTCTGTAAAAGTACCAGAGACTTTCTGTTTCTTGGTTTCCGCAACTTTCTCCATGGCTGCTTCCTTGATCTCATATGCCAACGCCTTATCCTGGTATTGGCGGAGTGTGGTACATTCGAATCCGGACATGTACGTCTGAACTTCTGGTTTCATCCTCATATCGAAATGGATCATCATTTCTGCATCTGTTCTGACCAGATGTCGAACAAATGCCAGCTGCTGGTTAAACGTCTTGATCGCCTGGGATACTGGCACATCAGAAGGCTGAGCGGAGAAGAACTCCCGAACTTTGGCTTCCCTCATAGGACGAGGGCAATACTGAGCTTCCATCATCAATATAAACTCTGTCCAATCGCCATCATGGTCTACAGGCCGGATGGCTTCCCACCATTCAGACGCTTCCCCTATCAGAAAATATTGAGCGATAGAGGCTCTCCGGTCGTCTGGGCAGTTGATTCCGGCAAAGATTTTCTCCAGCTCCTTTAACCAATGATCCCAGGTGGGAGTCTCAGAAATACCATCGAATTTGGGTGGTTGCATCTTCGCCACTTCTTGCAGCCACCGGTCACCTCGATTTCCCATATCTGGGATCCCTTGCTGTCTCTCTCCCTGCTGTAGTCCCACCGCCACTTGCATTCGGTCCACGACCTGGGCGAACTGAGTCATCTGGTTCACCACTTGACGAAGGATCTCTGGTACAACAGGATCTGGTTCATTATTAATAGATTGCTGCGGCTCGCCGGAGCTATGACTGGCCTGGTTAGAAGGCGACGCCTCCCTTTCGGCATTTCTTCGTCCGCATCCACGACCGCGACCACGTCCACGTCCGCCTCTCAACATACTATAAGCATAAATACTCAATATACAGGAAACAACATCGTTCTAATATTTGAGTATAAAGAGATACAATATGTAAAGAACGAGATAGAGTTTAGGAACTTACAACCACTGTACGCATGAAGACGTAGGCAGTGCAGTGATGTCATTCACGGCCGGTTACCCCAAAAGACATAAATGACCCCTATTTTAACCCAACGGCCAAGATATCCATAATCTTAGCTCCGATACCATATTCTGTAACACCCCCGATATATTCGGGAATATTACAGCGCCGTAAATCCTATACCTAAGGATTTACAAGGCTGAAGAATTGAACAAGTATAAAAGGGTACTGACGAATGGAAATAACGGAATTACAGTACATCGATTCGACCAAATACCGAAATAGTACAATTGTTCAACAGAACTCAATAGTACATCACCAAATTCAAATCATCACAAACGACTTCGTACTCGAGTACTTATTGAAATAACGAATAAACAACAGATAAATAAACCCGGTCGGGACATCACTCTGCACCCTCGTCATCATACAGTTCCAGTGGTTGTTTCCCCGCTCTCCTGGATCCTGAACACAAACAAAATGTTCACCCCCGAAGGGGTTAGCACAACGATGCTAGTACAAGTACCAGAGCATATTATTCATATCTCACGAAGAATAATAATAACGTAAATGACAAAATACCAGGGAGTCTTCTCCTACGAGAAACTCAAACATAACATACACAACTGATAATCACACATGATATCAATACATACACATGGTAATTCCATCGATCCAGCGTTCACTGCCTAGAACCCACGATGATCCCGTCAGACCAACCCGTGGTGGAAAAACCCGTCCGATGATCCAGCGCACGCTAGCATAGATCCCCCGATGATCCCGTCGGACCAACCCGAGGTGGACATACAATAACGACATACATGCACGACAATATGTATAACAACAATACGTAAAACAATTAAGGTACTTGCCTCGATTTTAAGACAATAACAACACTTCCACGGAAATGAACACTCGACGATCGTCCTCCTCAATCAATCACGTAACGAGACCAAACCTTAACAAAAGAAATAATATAGGATTTATCTCACGTCGTATGGATGTTTAACAATTCGATTCATGGCCAAAAATTCATAAAATACAATCCGCTGAATGCTTAGCGCACGCTAAGTACTCGTAGAAGCGTGCGTTAAGTACGCCCGATAGCGCACGCAAACAACAAAGCCTAGCGACGCTAACGATGCATGGTCGATTTCACCGACACCAAGTGACTTCGTCGATGGTCTAGCGACGTTACATACCAAACGTAGCGCACGCTAACGAGTGCTCGATAAGCGCACGTTAAACCGCATAGCATAGCGTGCGCTATTATCGCATGGCGATTTCTTTGGCGATAAACTGTTCTTGCCATGAACGAAACAATGAAATCCTTCGTGATAATTCATGTTACTTCCATGAATACCAAGTTCTTACTCTTATGAATGATCTCCAGGATGATATCAACTTCAAGATGCAAATATACGTATAATCATCATGACACCATAATCCATCTTGATTACAATTCTCATGCAAAGTTGGTGATCTCCGGTTGATGTATCGATGCTACTATCATTATGCATATTCAGACTTCATCTTGAGATGAACTAACAATTCCGACTTATACGAAAGAATATTTCCTAAGATGATTCTTCCTTTAAGTTCTTATAACATCTTTTCCAACTCATGATCACAAAGATAACATAAATCATACGGATTGTTAACTTCCGAATATTTCTCTCATCATTTGAGGTACTAGGATTCCAACTTCAAGGTTCCAACAATAATATCGTAATTGTAGACATCCCAATCTTCTAAACATGATGTTGTTGAAATAATTCACTAATGAAATTCAATATCTCGTTAACATGATCATCATATCCATTGGAAATCCAAATCTAAGACTGGTGATAGGTTGAACATACCTTAATATGCCGAAATCACTGAACCACAAGGTGTAATCCGACTCCGGTTGGTTATGTGCCCCTCCAAGGTGTTACTTCTCTTCAATGATCACTCACAAGTGATACTCAATCATTCAATGATCACTCATACATGTTCTAAGTGTTTAGAAGGGAGATTATTGCTCTCTGGACTCTCAAAGATGAAGTATAGACGAAGGAAATGAAAGCCCAAGCGGTTGTTGTCCCATTTATAATATTCTGCATTATTGACAAGTTAGCGCACGCTACTAAGCATCCCTTAGCGTGCACTAATAATGGTTGACTTCAAAATTTGTCCGGGTGCGTCAGCGGGAATCTTATCCGGACCCATGTCCCGCTGGCGCATGAGCTAGCTGTCCCGCTCAATAATTGAGTCCTTAGCGCACGTTACTCATACCTGCATAGCGTGCGCTAATAATGGCCCGATAGCGCGCATTAAGATACATTCTTAGCGTGCGCTATCACGAGGTTGTTTGAGCAATTTTGCATGTTTCTATACTTATATACAATGATATCAATGCACGAAATATCATACTCCAATAATCAAAATCACCAATCCGAATAATACAGGGTTGAATACAGATGAAATACAACGTAATAAATCCGGATATTACAACAGAGACATCTAATCTCAATCCGAATCAAACTCATGACATCAATATCCTCGTAGCTATAACCACAAGAGATTAGTAAATAATAAAACTCTAGTTTTCCCAAATCACTCATTTATTTTACATTACGATATTTAGACAACCTCACCAGCTACATAAACATACTAAGAAAACTTAAAGTACACCCCATACCATTAACGACACTCGAACGTATGAGTACATTACCACCACACCTATTAATAAAACAAGGTTCAGAAACAAGACCTAAAACATGTTAAGCCCATGGTTAAGCCCGACAGGTCATCATCCATGTACGTCGACCCTCAGTAGCAGTGGAACCCCAACCCATCCAGCGAGGAAACATGCTCAAGCATCAGGATTATCTACAATGTATAAACTACGTGAGCTACAGCCCAATAAGTAGAAATCATGCATGTATCATGTCTGATGCAACATATGACATATGATCATCAATGAGAATCTCTCTCAGAATAATTTTCTTATCCTTGGGACCGTTGAACCACGTACTAGGCACCGGAACGATCTCAATATCATATCATATCATAAGGCATGCATCTGCCATGCCAGATATATAAAACATGCATCTACCACACCAAATATATCGTGAGAACATGCATCTACCATGTCTCACACATCATAAAAGCACGCATCTACCGTGCTAAACATATCCTAAAATCATGCATCTACCACGCCTCGGTGCTCTAGCAGTAGCCAACAAAACATTTTTCTTTTCTTTCTTCCTATGATCATATCATGCATGCAGACACTAGTGAGTCTCCTATTATACAAGCATGTGGAGATGCTAATGGGTGTCATGATCATGTAAGGTGAAACCAAACATTTTAATAATATACAAATCAATCATACAATATAATAGAACACTCTCAAGAAATCATCAAGTTCAACAACTAGTTATACAAACAATATTATGTTTATGCATTGTAGTTGCAGATGGATTCCTACTTACCTTGATCGGGTAATACCCTTACGTTTATACCAATAGGGGGTGGTTGTAATGATATATCTTCAGAACCTATTTCAAGAAATGTGTTTGTGGGATTTACAGGCTATACATGAAGTTTAACTCTCTACATATAAATAGGGCTTTACCAATTCCTATGTAGATGCCTAATCGGTGTTCTACGGATTTTATGTTTGTCTATCCATGTATACCAGCCTATTAACCAGTCAATTTTGGAATTTTAAGTTATTAGTGAGTCCATTAGCTTCTTTTTATAATGTCCATTCAACTATCACAACCAAAAACTCCAAGGTTCTATGACAATACACTTGATTAAGGGGGTTTATCAAAGTCTTACCATAATCAGATTATATTTTGCTTATAACTATTTGAATATAATTTGGATTTGCACCAATTTTTGATATAATATTCCTAAGATACTTAAGAAAAAATATATGGAAACCCCTGACCCTGAAACACACGAATTCAATACTACATACAAATAGTTCCAAAAGGTGGCAGTGGGCTTAGTGAGTTTTAAGCCTTATAGATCCATAATAAACAGAAGGATAAGCCATGGCTGAGTTCTTAGCATAACTATAACATGTCTAAGAACATATATAATCTCTCTCATCTTCGGAATACCTAATAAACATAGCAATAACAAGGAAGAAATAAAGGAAGCTCACCTTGATTGTCAAAGAAATTGAGGTATTGTTATTTTGATGATTTCTCCTTGAATTTTTGGTAAATTTTCGAAGGGTGAAGCTTCATTTTCAGACATTATGTGAGGGTGGAGGGTTGGTTTTATCATTTATATACGAGAGAAAGTCGGTTATAAAAAGAAAATTACAAAACTACCCCCTAGTAACCTCTAGAAACCATCTTCTATGGTGTAGGCCAGTTTGGGAATATTAGGTCCGGTTCTTGGAGTGTTTGGACCGGTTCCTAGTATATCTTGACCTAATTTAGGGTATGGATGATCTTTGAAATGGTTTAGTAGAAGTTTAGGGTGTATTTTTATTGCTTAAACTCAGTTACTCATGCGAACAATGTTGAAAAACTAGTGAAGGAGTTTATTGCCAAACTTTCTAAAACTTCACAAATAAGACACTGTAGATAAGAATGGAAGGACTCATTTATTAATAAGATATAATTAATACAATAAACTAAAAGATAAGTTCAATTCCTACCGCAGTTGGAACGAATAGGGTACAGACAGATGACAATATTTTACCACCGTTACCACATGCAATCATAGATTGCATCCTATAGGGTATTTACAAGAATCAAGGTACTTGACAAGCGTCATTATATTAACGATGGTTATTTACATGAACCATCAATTTAAAGTGACCCAGTACATGCACCAGCTAAAATTCCTAGATAAGCTAGTTAACCTCCGACAGACACGTCAGTGACACCGTTGGTACTTCTAGGCGTACCATATGTACCCAAAGTTATATAAGATCTTTACATCTATTTTATTTTCATATCAAAGTAATATCCATGAAAATTAGTTCCATAATAGATACTAGGATAGGGTCTTAGAGTTTAGTTCAAATGTTTAGCACACTTCGGTGCAGGGAGATTAACTATAAGATAAAGTGAATGAAATATCCAGCAATACAAATAACACATAACTAACAAGTAATGCATAAATCATATTGACCAAATGATTAGTGTCAGGCTCGGGTATCACAAGTGGGTGCGGTTACGCCTACGCCTAAGGAACGGAACAAGGTAGGGATCCATATATAAATATAGTATTTATTTAGATACGCTCAAATGACCCCTTGAGAATGTATAAAGCCCTATTCCGATCTGGTCGGATTTGGAATGGACTCATAATCATTGAATCGACTTGATCATCAGATTATAAGTTCATATCCTAGCTCATTCCTGTTTTGGTCGGAGTAGATCTCCTAATTCTTTGATTAGGTTAGTAAGAGGGATTTTGAACTAAAAAAAGGTATATTGATCAATTGCAATAATCAGATCCCTATTTGAGGACTGCAATAGAGAACCTGAGAATTGATGCAAACAATCAGTCAAAGGAGTAGATCTTATAGCATTTACTTTCTATTATAATAGCAAAGATGTTAGGAATATGCCCTCGAATGCCACTCAGGGGATGTATCAGAGAGGGCATGTACCTGTTATTATGTAAATTCTTATCAGAAGGCAATTGTTTGTTTCTTTATTTACTGGAAGTCGCTAGCATTCCTGACATGTAAATATATATAGAGAAATTAGTCCATGAATTTGAGAGAAAACATTGCACTCCTTATTAGACAAGGGGACCGTCACTGGTAAAGTTTATGGCTCAAATGAAACACCCCCAAGACGTTCAGGGCATATTAGAGCAACGTGGACCCCACTCCTTGGAATCCACCAGGCTAAAACTCAAACTGGACATGACAATAGTGATATACATCATCAACATACGGACAATTTCTCAAACCAAGACATATTAAATAAGTAGAACGGACTCAACAGTCCGATACAACATCAACCAAAACCCAAATCGGGTACACTACATTCACATTGTTCCAAAACAAAGAAGTACTCGAGTACTGAAGCAACGACATGATTAATAAAAATTAAAAGGCATGACATCAACGAACGACCATTTGAACAGATTCACTCTTGCCCATCATCCTCATACTGCCCGCATGCTCGTTCGCCTCCGAGACCTGAACCTGAAATACAAAAGTATTTCCCCCATTTAAGGGGTTAGCGACAACTGCTAGTGCAAGTACTATCCATTTGAACTACCATTCTACTCAGATGAAATATGCGCCAAAATCATTTTAGAAAATATTTGTATTCCGGAATATTACGGTACACGAGCACAAAAACACATTTCTCCAACAAAACATTTCAAAGGTTAACCATTGGTATGAGACTCACGGCCACCGCACCCCATAGAGGCCCCGTCAGACCATCCCTGGGTGGTTAACCCCTGTTCGTGATACGCATACACACGGCACTACGTATCCCCAGAGGCCCCGTTGGACCGTCCCTGGGTGAACATACACGTCCACAACATACACGGAAAGCCATAATCCAAATACTAGAATATGCAAACAAACATAAAGTACTTGCCTTTGAGACATCTTCGACGAAACGAGAACGAACAACGACTAGGAATCACCCGAAGGGAACACGACCGTTCCTAAATGAAGGATTAACATAACTCAGTCCTACACGATAACAATAATCGAATGGAATATGCCCATAACCCCGACTAATAATCATAAACATACACGGACGACGAATACGGGCGAGGGTTTTCACAAACCTCCCCAAATCAACAATCCGCGGATTAAACACGACGGAAAAGGGATGGGAATCACCCAACAACAATAATCGATAATATTTATCACAACATAAACGAACAATTCGAGTTCAATCTAGACAAATCCCAAAAAACCCCCAAAATGGATAAAGTAGGGTTCTAAGTCAAATACCTTGGATTCGGACGGAGAAAGAGGATTAAGATGATGATAAACTTCACTAGGAACACAATACTCGATCTCCTAAGCAATTCCATGGACAAATTTTGAAGAATCGCTCAAATCTCTACTAGGGACGCAGCTCTCGGACGAAGGAAAGAAGAAAAGAAGAATGATGAAATGAAGGTCAACTCAGGTTTATAAAACCTGCTCATTTATTACGTATGTTAACATGTTGATGTCAATGTACGATATGCTCATTACGTACGTAACACTCAGTTGTTAGCGTACGTAATGGCTCGACAGAACAATCTGCCCAATTCGCTGAGGTAGATAGCATATGCTACGCCAAACAGTTAGCGTACGCTATGAGAAGATTACGTACGTAACACATGCCAATTAACGTACGTAAGGACCTGGAAAAAACTGGGTAGAACCCACTGTCCAAAATGCTGGGGACCATAATGTACGTTATCACAAGGGTGTAACGTACGTTAAGCTGGCATTGATAGCGCACACTATGAAGCATGAATAACGTACGTTATTCATGCAGCAGTTTAACACTGCTGAATGCAGTTAACTGCACAGGACGGTACGACGTCGAGACGCAACACAAGGATAGAACCCAAAACAGAGATACGAAACATACACGTCGAAGAAGCTAAGTGCTGAAAGAAAATACAATTCCGACTATCGGGGAATCTGAAATACGACAAAGAAGATGAAATTCCCTAAACTTATAGGAAATTACAAAATGGCCCAAATGTCCGAAAATCACGATACAACGTCGGATTAATAAACTGAAACTCACAACATGAACAACTCAACTATACGAACTCATGTAAATAAAGAAACAACGAAATCGAATGAGTTTTACGAGAATCAAACATACATGCGACAAAACATAATTCAAAATGCAATTACGTAAAAACGTCTCCGAAACTCGTCCAAATGGAAAAACTCCAAGAACAAAATAGATTCAAAATTTCGAAACGGTTACAAGCGAGTCGATAAAAATAGACATGCACCAAAAATGGAAACTGCTAAAAATGGAAAGGTACGGATATTACATTCTCCCCTTCTAAAAAGAAGTTTCGTCCCGAAAATTAAGAATCAAAAACCTCGGGGGGTCTCGCACACATATCCTCCTCCAATTCCCACATTGCTTCCTCCACTCGATGCCTCGACCATTACACTTTAACCAAGGGAATGGTTTTGTGCCTTATCTGTTTATCTCGACGTTCCAAAATTCTAACGGGCCTCTCCTCAAACGTAACGTCCTTCTCGATCTCCACCTCCCCAAAGTCAATAACGTGAGTCGGGTCTGGAACATACTTCCTCAATAGAAAAATGTGAAATACACTATGCACATGGCTCAACGATGGAGGTAACGCCAGTCGGTAAGTTAACTCGCCGACTGTCTCTAATATCTCGAAAGGTCCAATATACCTTGGACTAAGCTTCCCCTTTTTCCCAAAATGGAAAACTCCCTTCGACGGGGACACTCTCAAAAAAACATGATCCCCTACCTCAAATTCTAAGGGTCGACGCCTAACATCCACATAAGACTTTTGTCGACTCTGAGCCGCCAACATCCTCTCTCAAATCAACTCAACTTTCTTCCTCGTCTCCAACACAAGATCCAGCTCAGTGCCAACTAAATCGGACGGCTCATCCCAACATATCAGTGATCGACATCATCGGCCATAAAGCGCCTCATACGATGCCATCTTAATCGACGCATGCCAGCTATTATTATAAGTAACCTCGATCAGAGCCAAATGTTCCTCCCAATCACTACTCCAGTCTAGGGCACACGCGCGAAGCATATCCTCGAAAGTCTGAATGGTACGCTCGGACTGTCCATCGCTCTGAGGATGGAAAGATGTACTCAAACGCAAACATGTCCCCAATGCCTTATGTACCGCCTGCCAAAAATGTGATACAAACTGGCCATCTCTGTCCGAAATAATAGTCTTCGGCGTACTATGAAGTCTCACGATCTGTGCAATGAAAATACGAGCCAATTTTCTGGACCCCAAGTGTCCTTGATACCCAGAAAATGTGCCGACTTAGTCAGTCGATCCATGATCACCCATACCATGTTCATTCCAGTGTTCGTCCTCAGCAGATTTGTGACAAAATCCATAGAGATGTCCTCCCACTCCTATTCCGGGACGGGAAGTGGTTTCAACAACCGGGTTGACCGCTGATGCTCGATTTTGACTTGCTGACAAGTCAAACACTTAGCCACAAACTGTACTACCTCATTCTTCATGTCATTCCACGAAAAACTCTTCCTCAAATCCTTATAAATTTTACTCGAGCCCGGATGGACTGAGTAAGGTGACGCATGAGCCTCTCGTATAATACCCTGCCTCAATTCCAAGTCGTTCGAAACACACAACCGACCTTGGAATCTCAACACACCATCCTCATGAATCACGAATCCCGGGGACTTCCCCTTTACCACACTCTCATGGAGTTGAATAAACATCGGATCTTCTAACTGTCTCGATTTAATGTCGTCGACAAGAGACGAAGAGATCTCAAGAGTGACCAACTGCCCGGCACTCCCTGGTAGCACAACCTCAATACTCAACCCCATTAACTCTCGCTGGAGCCCTGGATGGGCCGTGAGTAACTCAAGTGCACGAAGGGATACCAATTTCCGGCGCAAGGTATCTGCCACCATATTTACCTTGCCCGGATGATAAAGGATCTTGAGATCGTAATCCTTAATTAGCTCCAGCCACCTTCTCTGTCTCATATTCAGTTCTTTCTGTGTGAAAATATACTTCAGGCTCTTGTGATCGGTGGAAATCTGACACGACGAGCCAACAAGTAATGACGCCAAATCTTCAACGCAAACACAACTGCGGCTAAATCAAGATCGTGGATATGATAATTCAACTCGTACAGTTTCAACTGACAGGAAGCATAAGAAATCGTCTTCCCGTGCTGCATGAATACACACCCAAGTCCTTGGCCTGAGGCATCACTATAAACTGAAAAACCCTCATTACCGCTTGGTAAATCCAAGAAGGGGGCAGTAGTCAACAGTTTCTTCAACTCCTCGAAGCTCTTCTGCCTCTTGTCGGTCCACACAAACTTCTCTGATTTTTGCAACAACTGAGTAAGCGGTCGAGCGAGCTTAGAGAACCCCTCAACAAACCTACGATAATACCCAACCAAATCCAGAAAACTACGGACCTCCTTCACGTTCTTGGGCGGCGCCCAATCCAACACTGCCTCTATCTTGTGTGGGTCTACACGAACACCCTCGGCCGATATCACGTGGCCGAGAAACATAACCTCCCGCAACAAAACCTCACACTTTGAGAACTTCGTATAAAGACGCTGAGTTCTCAAGATTCCCAACACGATATGCAAATGACGTGCGTGCTCCTCCTTGCTCCTCGAGTAAATCAGGATATCGTCGATAAAAATGACCACACACTTATCGAGATATTCGATAAAGACCTTGTTCATTAGTTGCATGAACACGGTTGGGGGGTTGGTTAGCCCAAAAGGCATAACCACAAACTCGTAGTGGCCGTATCTCGTCTGAAAGGCCGTCTTCGGGATATCAGAATCCTTCACTCAGAGTTGGTAATACCCCGATCTCAAATCAATCTTAGAAAACACGGTTGCTCCTTGCAATTGGTCAAACAAGTCATCAATCGTCGGGAGCGGATACTTGTTTTTGATAGACACCTTGTTCAACTCTCGATAGACGATACATAGGCGAAGTGACCCATCCTTCTTCTTCACAAACCAGACCGGTGCGCCCCAAGGTGAAGCGCTCAGTCGAATGTAGCCCATGACTAACAACTCTCCCAATTGTTTCTTCAACTCAAGCATCTCGGAAGGTGCCATGCGGTACGGCGTCTCCAAAATCAGAGCCGCACCCGGCTCTAAATCAACAGTAAACTCAACCTCATGGTCTGGTGGCAAACCCAGCAACTCGTCTGGAAAGACGTCAGGATACTCACTCACTACCGGAATAGACGAGAGCTTGACTCTCCCTTCTTCCGATCTCAAGGCATAACACCAGTAACCAATGCAACCTCCTCGAAGAAGTTTCACCGCTTTCATAGCGCTGATTAGAAATCTCTGACTATCCTGCTTACACCCCACAAAAGAATGCTCGGTACCGTCAGAGGCTAACATCGAAATGGTCCTCGCTCTATAATTCATGATCACCCCATGTCGATCTAGCCAATCTGTAATGCCCCCAAAATTTTCCGGGATGCTACAGTGCCGTGAACCCCGGTGGAACCCACAAGGCAAGTTTTAAAGAGTTAAAAAATTATTCATGAAATAATTTGCGAAAAGTAGCCCCATGATAGCGTAAGTACGAAACGAAAAACTTTAAAGAAAATCAAGTCCGTGTATGCAGTTATTACATAACATGGCGTGTTTTCAGAATTCAATTTAAGAAACAGAAAAGCAAGGCTTCTCCCTAACACTGCGCAAGCCTGATCGGAACCTTCGGAAATGTCCTGCACATATTCAACAAATTTGCCTGACATGACGAATCATGCCACCCAACCTAGGTCAGACAATACGAACAAAACTCATTGATAGAATCAAATAAATCCACAGTACCATGTTATAACTTGGTAAGGCAACATATTACAGAATACTCAACATTATCTCATCTATCAGCACATAAACTCCCAAGGTCGCAACCAAGGGTCACGGAAGCATCTACACAGGAATACTCCAAACGTGGGTACCATTCAGGTTTTATCCTGCAACACAGTTCCGTACATTATATCAACATATAAACTCCCGAGATCGCAACCAAGGGTCACAGAAGAAATTTCCCCATCCCGTTGGGATTCTAAACCTAGTTTATTTATGACGTCGAAACCAAAATTTCATGTTTTAACCACAATGCGGATTACTAAATTCCTCGGTCCGCCAATTTACAATTTATCATCTCGTTAAACAATAATGTTCTAGTACAACATCTCTACGTTACGACTATGACTTATAGCCACCGTAATTTCATTACTTACTCAAATTTGAAATTCTAGAATAGAACGACTCAGCACAAATCTCCCGAAATCCTAACGTATTCGATAACCTATCTGATTTGATAATCGTTAATTACTTCATTAAGGAATTACCAAGGGGTTTACAATATGATAATCAGATTATAATCGCAATCCATAACAAGACGATTCTATGGTGTTGGTGATTTACAAGTTCGATTATGAGTCTTACGATCCAACTACGAGTACTACTACAATTCATTCAAAATACTAGCTTGATAGGTTTCGATTAATAATTATGATTCGTTTTTACTGGTCCGATCGTTATCGAAAGTTCTGAACTACTCAAGGCCTCATAAAATCTAGTACGACTCGTCTAACAACACTGAGATGAATTCAAGATTCGATAAACTTACCTTACTTGACAAGAAACGAAGAAGAACGGCGAAGGATGATGAAGAACGGGAGGACAACACCTTCAAAACCTTCTCCGGAGCTTGATCAATCCACTCTACTACGATAATACACCTCTAGGAAGGCTCAAAATTCGATTTTGGGGGTTGGAGGACGATTTTTGGATGAGAAGAAGTGTTCAAGGATCGGAGGAAATGGAAGAGGAAATGTCATTATATAACATCAGGCCAGCATTACGTACGTAATGCCTAAAGTTTTACGTACGTAAGCATCGTTACGTACGTTACCGCCTAAGGGATAATGTACGTAAGTGTTTCTCAGAAGCTACTGCCCAAAATGTCATGGTCCATTACATACGTAATGTGTGGCTGAATTACGTACGTAATGATCAGTTGAGTAGCAGTCGTTGTCGCGCCGAAAATTGCCCTGACCGCGCGGGATCGAAAATCTCGTCTGAAGACTGCATTACGTACGTAAAGTCTAAGTTTTAATGTAAGTAATGCTATAAAAATAGAGTACATAGTACTGCTCGAGTAACGTACGTAATGTTCGTTCAATACACTAAGTTATAATATTATGTTTAATGCTTATAACACGACTTCCCTTTAGACTTATCCAGCATTTTCTTGGGGAACAAAACGTTGGCCACCATCGTATTCGCACCGATAATTGCTCAACGACATCAAGGTAGGTCATCGACATATCATCAACATCAGGAAATCACATCACAACACAATTAAGTACTTTCAAGGATTTACATGCCACAACGGTCTAAACATAATATGCATAAAAGTAAAAGCATCACGATGGGGCACATTATTTAATTATTAAAACAAGGTACACGGTTTTAAACAACATGGAATACTCGTTGTATTACATACCATCCCCCTTAAAATAGTTTCGTCCCGAAACTAAGAAAATAAATCGGGGTGACTCTCTCTCATGCTAGACTCAGTCTCCCAAGTTGCCTCTTCAACACCGTGATGTGACCAACAAACCTTCACAAGGGGTATAGCTTTATTCCTCAAGGTCTTTACGCACCGATCTATAATCGTGATTGGCACTTCCATGAAGGTAGCATCATTAGAAATTTCTAGCTTTTCGAAATTGAGTTTGTGACTCGGATCGTAAACGTACTTCCTCAGTTGGGAGACGTGGAAGACATCGTGCACTCCGTCAAATGATGGTGGCAGTGCTAATCGATAATCGAGCCTACCTACACAGTCTAAAATCTCAAACGGGCCGATAAACCTCAGACTCAATTTGCCCTTCTGGCCGAAACGTCGAATGCCCCGCATCGGTGACACTTTGATCCAAACGTGGTCTCCGACTAGAAATTCCAACGGTCGCTGGCGGTCCGCAGCATATGACTTCTGGCGGCTCTGCGCAGCTAACATGTGCTTTCGAACAATGGAAATTTTCTTAATAGATTCCTGGATCAGATCTAACTCGGTGGCGACGACATCGGAAGCATCATCCCAACATAAGGGAGACTTGCACATCCTACCGTACAAGGCTTCGAAGGGCGCCATGCCTATACTCGCATGCCAACTGTTGTTGTATGAAAATTCTGCCAAGTAGAGGTGTTTAGCCCAATCCTTACCCTAATCGAGTACACATGCTCTTAACATATCCTCTAGGGTCTGTATCGTACGTTCTGTCTGTCCATCTGTTTGAGGGTGATAGGTTGTGCTGAAATGTAGCTGAGTACCCATAGCCTTGTGAACAGCCTTCCAGAAACGGACACGTACCTAGTGTCTCTATCTGATATGATCGCCGAGGGAACGCCATGTAGTCTCATGATTTCTCAGATAAAGATGGTAGCCAGCTGCTCTGTTCCGGTTGTCTCCTGAATTGGAATGAAATGTGCCGACTTCGTCAGTCGGTCTACAATGACCCATATTATGTCTTTTCCTCCCGTCGTCACTGGTAAGTTGGTGACAAAATCCATTGATATGCTCTCCCATTTCCATTCCGGAATGGGTAAGGGCTGCATGATTCCATCCGATCTGCGGTGTTTAATCTTCACTTGTTAACATGTCATACATCGAGCAACGAATCTCACTGCTTCCTGCTTCATGTTCTTCCACCAGAAGCTCTTCCATGGATCTTTATACATTTTGCTCGCCTCGGGATGTACCGAATAGGGAGTATAATGAGCTTCCTTGAGTATAGTTTGCTTAAGCTCGTCATTTGGTGGAATACAGATTCTGTTCTTAAATCTTACCAAGTTCCCTTGGATCCTGTAGTCTGAAATAATTCCCCCTTCGGCTCTTGCGCCGATTGCACGAAGCTCCGGGTCTTCCATTTGTGCTAAGCGTATCTCATCAAGCAAGGATGAATGAATGTTAATTGAGCACTACTGTCCCTGGCAGTGTTGCATCCATACTTCAATACCATTTCTCATGAGGTCCTGCTGCAATTCCGGCTAACCGTTAAACCAGATAGTGCCAACTCCTGTGCAGTCTTCCGACTAAGTGCATCTGCTATGATGTTGGCCTTCCCAGGGTGATACAAAATCTCCACGTCATAATCCTTGATTATCTCCAGCCAACACCTATGCCTCATGTTTAACTCTCTTTGGGTGAAAATATATTTTAAGCTCTTGTGGTCCGTAAAAATCTTACAGGTAACCCCGTAAAGGTAGTGTCTCTAAATCTTAAGGGTGTGGACCACTGCAGCTAGTTCCAAGTCGTGCGTCGAATTGTTCACTTCATACGGTTTAAGTTGTCAAGAGGCGTATGCAATAACTTTGTCATTTTGCATGAATACACATCCTAGTCCGTGCTTAGATGCATCGGTGTATATTACGAATCCTTTCGTGCCCTGCGGTAGTACCAACATCGGAGAAATAGTCAGTCTCCTTTTTAATTCATCAAAGCTCTCCTGGCAATCCTTAGTCCAGACAAACTTGGTACTCTTCCTTAGTAGATTCGTCAACGGCCGAGCGACACAAGAAAAACCCTCGACGAACCATCTATAATATCCTGACAACCCCAGAAAACTCCTCACTTCTTTTACATTTCTTGGTGGTTCCCAACTCATCACTGTCTCGATCTTCTGGGGGTCTACCTTGACGCCTTCTACTGAAATTACATGTCCCAGAAAGGTCACCTAGGGCATCCAGAACTCGCATTTAGGAAGCTTAGCATAAAGTTGGTGTTGCCTCAAAACACTTAACACCTACCTCAAGTGTTCTTCATGCTCATGTCGGTTCCGGGAATAGATTAAAATGTGGTCAATAAAAACCACCACACACTTATCGAGAAATTCTGTCAGAACCTTGTTCATTAACTCCATAAAAATGGCTGGGGCATTAGTCAAGCCGAATGACACCACCATGTACTCATAGTGTCCATATCTTGATCGAAATGCGGTCTTGGGAATATCCCCCTCTCGAATCCTCAATTGGTGATATCTGGATCGTAAATCGACTTTGAGAACACAGTCGCCCCCTGTAGTTGATCTAGTAAATCATCAATCCTCGGAAGTGGGTAACGGTTCTTGATAGTGACATTTTTTAGCTCTCTGTAATCGATACACAGGCATAGGGAGTTGTCCTTTTTCTTCACAAAAAGGACTGGCGCACCCCATGGTGAAGTACTCGGACGGATCAGTCCCTTATTTAGCAATTCTTCGAGTTGTAACTTTAATTCCTTCATTTCGGCCGGTGCCATCCTGTATGGTGCCTTGGAGATAGGCGTCTTTCCCGGCTCAAGTTCGATCGAGAGATCGACCTCCCGTCGTGGCGGCAGCCCTGGTAGTTCATCGGGAAAAACGTCTAGAAATTTGCTCACCGCGGGAATGTTATCAACTGATAGCTGTGATGCATCCTCCTGAAGAACATAACACCAGTAATACGTTTCTCGAGCGTCACAAGATACTCCCGCTGTAAGGAGGCTGAGGGACCCCTTAGTACTGAAGTGTTCTCAACCCCTGATTATGTGAGTGGCACCGTCACGAGTCATAATGGAAACGGTCAGGTGATAGGTATCTAATATCATCCTGTGCATCGTCATCCAGTCCATACCCAAAATGAAATCTTCGTTATGAAGTGGAAAAACCATGAGATTCGATGTCCAGCCCTGGTCATCGATGCGGATCGAGCAGTTTTGAACTTCTAAATTACCCCCAACTCTGCTACCCTCGGGTAGCTTAACAGTAAAAGATTCACAAGGTACACAAGGAAGGTTCAAATGAATAACACATTCCACAGATATAAACGAGTGCATCGCTCCAGTATCAAACAGTACATGAACAGGCTGGGAATTAATAAGAAGTGTACCTGTGGTCGTTCATAGTCCATGTTGTATTGGATATGTTTGACCGTTTGTGACTGGTTGTTCATACGCCCGAGGGGTTTGTTCGACACTCGGGGTTATTTCTTTTATGCTATTGACCTCAGTGAATTGGGCAGATTGTTCTACCAAGCCATTACGTACGCTAACACCTGAGTGTTACGTACGTAATGAGCATAGCGTATGTTAAAATAAACATGTTAATGTTCGTAACGAATGAGCAGGTTTTATAAACCTGAGTTGACCTTCATTTCGTCATTCTTCTTTTCTTCTTTCCTTCGTCCGAGAGCTGCGTCCAAGATTTGTTTGTGGAATTCCTTAGGAGATCGAGTATTGTGTTCCTAGTGAAGTTTATCATCATCTTAATCCTCTTTCTCCGTCCGAATCTAAGGTATTTGACTTAGAACCATACTTTTATCCATTTTGGGGGTTCTTTGGGACTTGTCTAAATTGAACTCGAATTGTTCATTTATGTTGTGATACTTATTATCGATTATTGTTGTTGGTTAATTCCCATCCCTTATTCGTCGTGTTTAATCCGTGGATTGTTGATTTGGGGAGGTCTGTGAAAACTCTCGCCCGTATTCATCATCCGTGTATGTTTATGATTATTAGTCGGGGTTGTGGGCATATTCCATTCGATTTATTGTTATCATGTAGAACTGGGTTGTGTTAATCCTTCGTTTAGGAACGATCGTGTTCCCTCCAGGTCATTCCTAGTCGTCGTTCGTTCCCATTTCGTCGAAGATGTCTCAAAGGCAAGTACTTTACGTTTGTTTACATATTCTAGTATTTGGATTATGGCTTTCCGTGTATGTTGTGTGACGTGTGTGTGTATGTTCACCCAGGGACGGTCTGACAGGGCCTATGGGGATACGTAGTGCCGTGTGTATGCGTATCACGAATGGGGTTAACCACCCAAGGATGGTCCGACGGGGCCTCTGCAGAGTGCGGTGGCGGTGAGTCTCGTACGAATGGTTAACCTTTGAAATGTTTTGTTGGAGAAATGTGTTTTGTGTTCGCGCACCGTAATATTCCGGAATATAAATATTTTCTAAAATGATTGTGGCGCATATTTCATCTGATTAGAATGGTAGTTCAAATCGATAGTACTTGCACTAGAAGTTGTCGCTGACCCCTTAAATGGGGGAAATACTTTTGTATTTCAGGTTCATGTCTTGGAGGCGAACGAGCACGCGAGCAGTACGAGGATGATAGGCAAGAGTGAATCTGTTCAAATGGTCGTTCGTTGATGTCATGTCTTTTAATTTTTATTAATCATGTCGTTGCTTCAGTACTCGAGTACTTCTTTTCTTGGAACATTGTGAATGTTGTGTACCCAATTTGTGTTTTGGTTGATGTTGTATCGCACTGTTGAGTCCGGTCTACTTATTTATGTCTTGGTTTGAGAAATTGTTCGTATGTTGATGATGTATATCACTATTGTCATGTCGAGTTTGGGTGTTAGCCTGGTGGAGTCCAAGGAGTGGGGTCCACGACGTTGTAATATGCCCTGAACGTCTTGGGGGTGTTACAGAATATGGTATTAGAGCTTTAGGTTTATGGAAACCTAGGCTGTCGATTATTTGGGTCTAATTGAGTGTCGTTTTTGAACAGTATCACTACTACGCCATCATCTTAGTACGCTGGTGCTCGTAAGTTTTTCCTAACTTGACTCGTTGCGTTATCCTGTTCTATTCCTTTCTTAATGTCGCGATGTGTTTTGCGTTTGAATTGTACTCACCCGTTACTTCTTCGGAATGCCCACTGGTAGATGACGCGGACGCGGTCGCGGATGCGGTAGGGGACATGGCGCAGCCGGTGGTGCGGCCTTATCCGATAGCACAGGGGCTGATTCGGCAATGCCTTCCTTGTCGAACAGTGTCCCGCTTAGTGCCGAGGGCCAGCAGGATCAGTCTGCTAGCTTCGGAAATGCTCAGGATAACGTTGGAGTAGCGAATATTCTGCAGCAAGTAGCGAACCTGATGATGCTACTGACTCAGGCAATTTTGGTCAACCAAGCTAATGCTAATCCAGTTCCGCCTACTGGTTCCGGCACCGACAAGCTACTTCAGGACGTGATCCGTGTGCATCCTCCGCAGTTCGATGGTACTTCCGACCCTTTTGGTTGGGAGAGTTGGTTATTCGAGATTGAGAAGGTGTTCGAGGCGGCTAACTGCTCCGAGGAGAGGAAGGTACCAATCGCTCAGTACTTCCTCGCCAAGGAGGCGGCAACATGGTGGCAAGCGGTGAAACCGCGTGACCGGGCAGCCACGTACGACGAGTTCCGAGAGCTGATGGAGGACGAATATTGTCCATGTCTGGTAAAAGAGGGGAGGATTCGAGCCTTCTTTAAAGCAAAACCCCAGGATGTTCCTATTTCACAGGCTCTCAAGGACTACAATCAGCAACTACATTATGTTCGGAATTAGGTCCGAGATGATCTAGATAAGATCCGCCACTTCAACATGCAGATGAAGTCGGGGGTTCGTCACTACATGTCTGGTCTTGGGTGTACAACATTGAAAGATTATCAGAACAAGGCGATGGCTTATGAGATGTTGTTTTCTGCGACAGAGGCGTCAACGGAGGGTAAGAAACAGAAGACATCCGGTCAGTTTTCGGGAGGTAAGTCTGGCGGGTATCAGAAGGCTCAGTCTGGTACGCGAGTCTTCGGGAATCAGTCCCCGTGATTTGGGTGAGGAAATGGAGCCAAGTCTACTCCGGCTATTTCTGTTCGTGGTCTGACCTGTTTTAACTGTGGTCGTCCCGGACACATGATGAGCGAGTGTTATAGGCCACTGCTATTGTGTCTTACTTGCGGTCGGATGGGACATCGTGCTAAGTTTTGTGGAGATGCGAGTCGGGCACCAGTTACTCAGGTGTTAGCCCCGGCTACGAGAGAACCGAGTGTGAATCAGGCGCCGACAGCTAGTCAGACTCAACAGAGTTTTGGCAGAGATCGAGGACGTGGGCAGCCTTCTAGAGGGGGAACTTCTAGTGCGGGGTCTGTTCTGCCCTGTGTATATGAGATGAGATGAGCGGGAGATCCTGACGCGACGGTGGCTACAGGTACCGTTCACATCCTTGACCATCATGTTTTCGTGTTATTCGATTATGGTGCTACACATTCTTTCATCTCTATGGATTGTGTGCGTGGTCTGCATGTTGATTGCCTAGTTGCGTGTGAACCTTTGGTTGTTAAACTGCCTAGTGGGGATAGTATTGTGGGGGATCGTGAGATTAGAGATTTTTCGCAAACAGTTAGCGTACGCTATGAGAAGATTACCTACGTAACACACACCAATTAACGTACATAAAGACCTGGCAAAAACTGGGTAGAACCCACTGTCCAAAATGCTGGGGACCATAACGTACGTTATCACAAGGGTATAACGTATGTTATGCAGGCATCGATAGCGCACGCTATGAAGCATGAATAACGTATGTTATTTATGCGTGATTTAACATCTTTGAATGCGATTAATCGCGCAGTGATGCGACATCGATACGCAACACAAGGACAGAACCCAAAATGTAGATACGAAACATACACGTTGATGAAGCTAAGTGCTGAAAGAAAATATAATTCCGACTATCAGGGAATCCGAAAAACGACAAAGAAGATGAAATTCCCTAATCTTATAGAAAATTAATAAACGGCCCAAACGTCCGAAAATCACGATACAACATCGGATTAACAAACCAAAACTCACAACACGAACAACTTACCATACGAACTCATGTAAACAAAGAAACACAAAATCGAACGAGTTTTACGAGAATCGAACATGCATGCGACAAAACATAACTCAAAACGAAATTACGTAAAAACGTCTCCGAAACTCGTCCAAATGGAAAAACTCCAAGAACAAAATAGATTCAAAACGTCGAAATGCTTACAAGCGAGTCGATAAAAATAGACATGCACCAAAAATAGAAACTGCTAAAAATGGAAAGGTACGGATATTACATCAAATACTTAATTATTCGCAAGTAGATGAAACTTGAATGGGCCTTAAGTTTATGTGAAGACTTGTATGACGTGTTATTCGACTTGTAGAGTGCCTATCATTATTAATAGTTAGTGGGAGAACACGTTATAGGTATGTTAATGGGATTGGTATACTCGAATAGAAACTCGCCCTGGATTCGTCACACGGATTTCACTCTGAGACAGTCAATGATGGAATCGAAAGGTTGTGATAGGTATTCGTGAACTTTCTACTTGAGGATTTAGTTAGGATGTGCTTGTGACCTTAAGATTTTCACTAGAGTAGTTCAACCCAGAAAACCGAGAGGTGGGGTCAACCTCGACGTGCGTCTTGATGGGAAAGTAGCAGGTTCTACTAAATACCGAGATTGGATTCTTTCTCCTGTTAGTGAAAAAGTATATGTCCAATGTGGTTACTGGCATATGAGACTATAAGTCTTTGGCCAAAGCATTGGAGCTAGTTATATTAGATACACGAGAGCTCAGTGATCTCGATTTGCATTAACTCAAACATAACATCAAGTACAAATAGGGTTTGCCTGGTCGTTACCCTATAACTTGATCGGGACATTTGAAAGAAGGGTTTATATGTTTACTGGTATTCACGACAGAATGGTTCTTGAATGATCTCTATCATTCGTTCTCAGTAAGGTTATAATGTAGGACGCGTGACTGGCTAAGTGGTGCTATACTGTTTGGTTCCTCCCATTGCTTACTGACATGGACCTACCAAGTCGTGCATTAGGGAGACGATGGAATAATATGAACTAGATCTCTTATTGTGAATTTTAGACATTGGATGTCTTATTTAATTTATTGGATAGATTAAATTGGTCTGTTGAATCAAATAAATTACTGAGTAATTAAATTAACTCATGAATTATTATTTCTTGGAGAAATAATATCTTAGTATAATTGATTAATTAGATTAATCAATCGTATCGATTTTATTTGAGACAAACCAACATGTATCAGTCAGACTGGATACACGACGGTCCGTTTCATGGGCCGAACCGAACGAACTGAATCCTTCTCAATCTTGATGTAGGTCGCCCCCTTCCTTATTGTTTACTTGGTGATGACTTTGTCCTCATATTTGCATGTGTTGAGGAGGCTTCCTAACACTTGAGGACAAATGGGGCGATAAGATGAGATCTTATCATATTCACTCTTAGGTGGGAGTTTTGTTTTTTTATGTGGACTTTGTTATAAAATAAAGTTCATCCTCCTCCACTAAGTGAGAAGAAAATCGGCCATTTTAAGAGAGAGAGAGAGAGAGAGAGAGAGAGAGAGAGAGAGAGAGAGAGAGAGAGAGAGAGAGAGAGAGAGATAGAGGGAGGTAGAGTCCATATTCATATTCTTTCCTTCTCAGAGATAGAAAGAAGATCAAGATCAAAAGCTTATATCACTTAGAGTGATCAAAAACTTTAGAGATTATTTTCCTACTGTTATTTTCTAGCCGTATCCTTGGAGGATAATTAAATAGCCGTTGTTCTGATCGTCTTCCGGCGTATGGCTAGTAGAGATGTGGTGCTTTCGGTGTTTGTATCATCGAGGACTTATCAAATCGGATTTGCAGTCACCGGCATCAACTTCAACATCCAATCAAAGGACTTCATGTAACACCCCAAATCTCATAAGGGACATTACACGCCGTAGACCCTTCACAAGGTCTACCAGGCTAAAACATGACATATAATCCACAAAATAAATCCCATAAGACACATTAATAATAATAAGTAGGGCCATGGCCTCGGCCAAAAGAGTTTAATTGAACACCAACGAAACAGAGAGTGACATGTATTCAATTGCCCACGCAAGGGACTTCAATGACATCATTAATCACTAACTGAATAAGTATAGTAAAAAGAAATGACACCGACTCAAGCCTCATCATCATGCTGGGCCATCCTTTTCATGCGTGTCCCGTGTCGGCTCCTCAGCTCAACCGGTACCTGAAATGCATAAGACGCATTTCCCCATTTAAGGGATTAGCATTCGAATAGCTAGTGAAAGTACACAATTACACTACATTATATACAGAAACGATCCAACACAGTCAATTCATTTGGAAAACATTTGAAATTCATATTCCGGAATATCACATTGACATCAAAATAGTATATCAACTCAACTCAATATCACAACCATCCATACTTGGTAACCCGTGGCCGTAAGCCTTATTATCGACCCGCACACGCCCCGTCGAACGCCCCAGGTGGGAAACCACTTCTGCGGCCGTACCTCTTATTATTGACCCCCATACGCCCCGTCAAATGCTCTGGGTGGAAGAACAACAACACACAAACAATATCACAATTCATCATTCGTATCGAGACCTTAACACACATAACGGAATGTAATACATGTACTTGCCTTGAATAATACGACGCAAAGGAACTGTGAACGGATAGGCTATGATCCAAACTCACTCCATTCGCTCCTAGCACACAATGATAAACAATTAGCTACAACACTACGTAATCAAAATGGTTATCCTAGATTCTACCCCTTTGGAAGGATTTGCCGAACACTACAAGAGCAAAATGGGTCGGAATTGATTAACGATGGAATAACGGAACTCCAGTCCACAAAACCACAAGGAAAAGTAAGGGTTACGAGCATACTATCGAAATCTAACAACAATCAAAGCCAATTCAGTTCAGAGATATGAAATCACCCTAAAATCCCCAAAATCCCAAAAACTAGGGTTCTACGAAGAATACCTTGATTCAGATGGTGGAATATGATTAGGTGATGATAAATCCGTACAAGAAACCCAAAGATAGAAATAGATGATGATATCTTGATGAGATCGACCGTTCTAGCCTGAATTAGCCGCGGGTCGCCAAATGAATGGAAAAGTGATGGATAAAAATGACGAATTAACTACTGCTGCCCAATTTATACTAGACAAACTTAGCGCGCGCTACACAACGCTTAGCGTGCGCTAACGGTGTACGGAATACTAGTGAAGAAAGCAGTCAGAGGCTTCTGTCCTCCTGTTAGCGTACGCTGCTACCAGCTTAGCGTGCGCTAAGGTTAACAATTAACGTACATTAACAGTTAGTTAACGTACGCTACCTGGTTCAGTTCAGAAATACTGAACCTTCTGTCCACTCCTAGACTACTCTGCCTAGATGCATTATCGTACGCAATTATATAAGTCTAGCGTGCGCTAGATATACACTCATAGCGCACGCTACAAATATCATGCTAGCATGCGCTAACTATTCCTATACAGAGTACAGTCAGGAAACTCAGCCAGACTGCACCCGACTCGGAAGGCATGAAACTCGATAGTTACCAACGAATAGCGCGACATGACAAGAAAACAAAAACATAAAAGCACAATCTCCATATCTAAACGTATGATTCGAACCATTCATTGAAATGAGCGATAGTTCTAAAAGTGATAACCAAAACTATGATAATTTACAAAACAGCCCAAACTCTCGAGAATCATAACTCTAGGCCAAATAAAATCTCAAAAGGTTGTAACAAATCCAGAAGTATTAAGGGAACTCATAGAATTAATGAAATGTCGGTTTAGGGCAAGATTTACGAGAATCGAGTCTAAACGCAGTAAAGTTATACAATAATCAAAATCTCGTAAAAACAACTCTGAAACTCATTCGGATGGTCATGAACGCAGAACAAAAGAACTTCAGAATATCAAAATACATACAAGTGAGTAGTCTGAAATGAAAAAGCACTAAAAATAGAAATTACTAAAAATGGAAATTGCGGATATTACATTCTCTCCCAGTAAAAATAAGTTTCGTCCCGAAACTTACAAAGCGAATAACTCAGGGTATCTCGACTTCATATTTTCTTCCTTCTCCCATGTGGCTTCCTCTGATCCGTGTCTCGACCATTGCACCTTAACCAAGGGAATTGTTTTGTGCCTAAGTTGTTTCACTCGACGCTCCAAAATCTCAGTCGGTCTCTCTTCAAAGGTAATATCGGGACCTAACTCAATCTCTCCAAAATAGATAATATGGCTAGGGTTCGGTACATACTTCCTAAGCTGGGAAACATGAAACACGTTAGGCACGTGACTCAAGGATGGCGGCAACCCTAACCGATATGCAAGCTCTCCAACTCTCTTTAAAATCTCTAACGGTCCAATATATCTCGGACTAAGTTTGCCCTTCTGGCCGAAGCGGTAAACTCCCCGAGTAGGAGACACCTTCAGCAAAACATGATCTACAATCTCAAATTCTAATGGCCGACGACGCTTGTCGGCATAGGACTTATGACGACTCTGGGCTGTTAACAACTTACCATGAATCAAGGCGGTCTTCTCTCTCATCTCAACGACTAGATCTGGTTCGGTGCCAATCAATTCGGATGTATCATCCCAACACAACGGCGATCTGCACCTTCTTCCGTACAATGCCTCAAATGGTGCCATTTTGATCGATGCGTGCCAACTGTTGTTGTATGTAAACTCGATCAACAGCAAGTTCGCTTCCCAATCATCTTTCCAGTCTAAGGCACATGATATCAACATATCCTCAAGTGTCTAAATCGTCCGTTCCGACTGCTCGTCATGAGGATGGTAGGATGTACTGAGTCTCAATTCAGCTCCCAAAGCTCGATGAACAGCCTACCAAAAATGTGATACAAATCGGCCATCTTGATCCGAAACAATACTCTTATGAGTCCCATGCAACCTCATGATTTCTTCAATAAACACTCTTGCTAGTCTCTCTGGTCCTCTGGTATCCTTAATACCCAGAAAATGAGCAGATTTGGTTTATCGATCGACAATGACCCAAATCATGTTCATCCCAGTTCGGGTCCTAGGTATACTGGTAATGAAATCCATAGAAATATCCTCCCACTTCCATTCTGGAATAGGAAGTGGCTGCAATAACCCCGCGGGTCGCTGATGCTCGATCTTAACCTGCTGACAGATCAAACACCTCGACACAAGCTCAGTAATGTCCGTCTTCATGTTACTCCACTATTAGTTACTCCTTACATCATTGTACATTTTGCTTGTATCAGGATGTATGGAATAAGGCGTAGTATGAGCTTCTTTCAAGATTTTCTGTCTCAACCCGACATCACTATGTACACACAATCTGCCTCTAAACCTCAAACTTCCGTCATCCTGAACGACAAACCCAGGAGCTTTCCCTTTCTTCACGTCCTCCCTCAACTGGACTAAAAATGGGTCATCGTACTGCTTTGCCTTGATATCATCAATCAAAGATGAAGTGATTTCCAATGCACATAATTAGCCCTGAATCCTCTGAACCCAAACTGCTTTGAGGCGTGAGTACCTATAACATCTGTAGCGCCATAGGCTTACGACTCAACGCATCTGCCACTACATTGGCCTTGCCTGGATGATAAAGAATCTCAAGGTCGTAATCTTTGATTAATTCTAGCCACCTACGATGCCTCATGTTCAAATCTTTCTGACTAAAGATGTACTTCAGACTCTTGTGATCCGTGTAAATCTTACATGACGAACCATAGAGATAATACCTCCAAATTTTTAAAGTGAAAACGATTGAATCTAACTCCAAATCATGTGTAGGGTAATTTACTTCATAGGGTTTCAACTGATAAGACACGTAAGCAATTACTCTATCTCTCTACATCAAAACACAACCAAGTCCGAGGCCCGAAGCATCACTATACACCACAAAATCCTCGTTCCCCTGAGGCAAATCTAAAACTAGTGTGGTGGTCTCAAAACTATCTCGCATGTCTGCGTTCCACTCGAACTTATGGGTTTTCTGTAGTAATTGCGTGAGTGGTCAAGCGATCTTAGAAAATCTTTCTACAAACCTACGATAATAGCCCGCAAGTCCTAGAAAACTCCTCACTTCTTTTACATTCTTAGGCGGTTCCCATGCCAACACTGCCTCTATCTTCTACGGATCAACCCGAACTCCCTCTGCTGAAATCACATGCCTGGGGAATGTCACTTCATTGAGCCAAAAATCACACTTAGAAAATTTCGCATACAGCTGCCCAGCTCTCAAAATGTCTAACACAATCCGGAGATGTAAAGTGTGCTCCTCCTGACTCCAGGAATAGATAAGAATTTCATCGATAAGACGACCACAAATTTGTCCAGATACTCAATAAAAACTTTGTTCATCAATTGCATGAACACTGCTAGGGCATTGGTTAGCTCGAAACGCATAACCACAAACTCGTAATGGCCATATCTCGTCCGAAAGGCAGCTTTCGGTATGTAGCTATCCCAAATCCTTAACTGATAGTAACCCAATCGCAAATCAATCTTCGAGAAGATTGTCGCTCCTTGAAGCTGATCAAACAAGTCGTCAATTTGGGATAAACGGTATTTGTTCTTGATGGTCAACTTGTTCAATTCTCGATAGTCGATACATAAACAAAACGATCCATCCTTCCTCTTAACAAAAAGCACAAGTGCACCCCAAGATGATGTGCTTGGTGAAATATACCCTTTATCTAGCAATTTCCCCAACTATTTCTTTAACTCCAACATCTCTGACGGTGCCATATGGTACGTGCTCGAGAAAAGGAGCCGCATTCCGCTCTAGATCAATAGGATACTCAACCTCCCTCTGCGGTGGTAATCACGGCAAGTCATCCGGAAATACGTCAAGATATTCACTAACAACTGGAATCGACGACATGTCAACTCCACCATCTTCTGCCTTCAGAGCGTAACACCAATAGCATACACAACCCTGGTTTAAAAGTTTCCTCGCCTTCAGGGCGCTGATCACATTCCTTGATCTACCCAGCTTACAACCGACAAGAGTATGCTCCGTGCCATCCTCGGCCACTATCGAGATAGTACTAGTCCGATAATTCATGATAGCACCGTGACGATCCAACCAATCGTCCCTGGGAATTAAATCTTCACCTTTAAGGTCTACAAAGGTTCGAGGGCCAATCCTGGCTCCCGATCCTCACTGGGCAATCTCTAACTTCCTAGTTCCCAACCATACGATCCCCACTAGGCATACCTACTACGAACGGTTCACACTCAAACAAGCAGTCAAAACTGATACGACATATACAATCTGAAGCAATATAAGAGTGAGTAGCACCCGAATCGAAAAGCACTGAAACTGGATGAGAAAGGATCTGAGTGGTAGCTGATGCCACCGGAGCATCTGTCTCCTCCGTACATCTCATCTGATATATTCGGGGGTGTACTGAGCCTGTACTCGATACCGCACGGTGATCTGGCTGACCCCGATCCCTACCACGGCCTGAACTCTTAGGAACACGAGTGACTGGAGTCCCCTGATCAACACTATACTCCTTCTGAACTGCAGTGGTAGTCGGTGATCTGGCGGTCCTGGTAGCCTTCTCGCAATGTACTGCTTGATGCTCAGTCTGCGCGCAGGTAAAGCAACTAACTAACGAAAGTGGACAATCCTTCACCAAATGCTCGCATTGATTGCAGTTAAAACAAACTCTGCCACCAGGTGCAGTGTACTGGACTGAACGGTTACTCTGAGACCCTCCGGCCTGATGAAACGGACTCTTCCCAGATACAGGAGCAGATTGAGACTTCGAAAACCGACCACCCTTACCGGATGACAAAACTGTCAGCAGTCTTCTGTTTCTTTGCCTCGGAACCCAACTCTGACCCCGGAACTATCGTCTCAATCGCTAGAGCGCGATCATGGTACTCCTTCAATGTGGCACACATGAGTGGTGCCATGCTCTGCCTGATTTGTGGCTTCATAGACATATTAAAGTAGCGAATCTTATCAGCCTCGGTCCTCACTTGCTCTTTCACGTATCCCAACTGCTGGTTATAGGTGATGATGCCCTGAGAGATCGGTACATCCTGAGGCATAGCAGTAAATAACTCCACGATCCTACGCTCCCGAACCAGCGGTGGGCAGTATTCCACTTCCATAGTGGTCTTAAACTCCCCTCAGGTGGCTAAAAGGTCCCTGGGCATCGCAGCCTCCCACCACTCCGCAACCTTCTTATCCTGGAGGTATTGAGCAATAGGTGCCCTCCTGTCGTAAGGAAAATCTACGGCATCAAATGTCCTACCTAACTGAAAAAGCCAATTTTCCCAACCTTTGGAGTCAGTAGAACCAGCAAAACGAGGGGGGGTGCATCTTAGTCACTTTCTGAAGCCATCTACTAGCTTCGTCTTCCGGTGTCGGGGGTGGATTTTGACGCCCACCCTGAGATATCTGAGCGATCTGAGCTACTAACTGTTGAAGTGCTGCAGTAGCTCCAGTGTTGGGATTATTACCCGACGGTTGATCCTAACTGACTGATAAATTCTGTTGCCCATCAGAACTCAAGGGTAAAGTATTCGGCACTAAATGAGAGGCCGAGTCTGCAGATGACTGAGAAAGCGGAACTTCCTCACTACTAGCACCACAAACACGGCCTCGGCCGCGTCCCCTATCTAGTCTACCGCGACCTCTCAACATACTTAAGAAAAGAATTGAAAAGAAAAAGATCAGAAAAATTCACAGTTTGCAAAGTTGGTATCACAACTCACAATTCCAATCTACACAAGGGAAATGAATTACAGAAATGTAAGAGTTCGAGGAGACTTATAGCCATGGGTCGCACGAAGAGATAGTAGCACGATGATATTAGGCTCAACAACTGATTCTTACGACACAACTGACAGACCCAAATTTAACCAATAGCCTAGGTATTCATAACCCAAGGGCTCCGATACCATAAATGTAACACTCCAAATCTCATAAGGGACATTACACGCCGTAGACCCTTCACAAGGTCTACCAGGCTAACACATGGAACATAATCCACAAAAAAATACCATAAGACACCTTAATAATAATAAGTAGGGCCGCAGCCTCGGCCAAAATAGTTTAATTCAACACCAACAAAACAGAGAGTGACATGTATTCAATTGCCCACGCAGGGGACTTCAATGACATCATTAATCACTAACTGAATAAGTATAGTAAAAATCAATAACACCGAATCGAGCCTCATCATCATGCTGGGCCATCCTTTGCATGCGTGTTCCGTGCCGGCTCCTCAGCTCGCCCGGTACCTGAAATGCATAAGACGCATTTTTAATACCCGGGATTTTTGTTCCGGTTAATTTGAATTTTTCCGGATATTTCTCGGTTGCCGAGTATCGATATTATTTTTCTCGATGATTGATTTTTGTGTTTATTATAATACCCGAGACTTTTATTCCAGTTGTCTTGAACTATTTGTCGGTTGGTGTCGGTGATTTCATGTCGTTATAATTATGTGGGATTCGTTTTTCTATTATGAACGGTATGTTGTGTTTCGTAATTTGCTCTTTATTGTTTTGAGTCATAACCGGTGCGTTAGTGTGACCGAAATGTTGTCGAACGCCTAACCGGGCTATCGGAATTGGCCACGGCTGAGTTACGGCCGCACGTCTTGGGGCATGGACTCGCCTGGCTGAATTACGGCCGTAAGTGATCGGTAGGCATGGCTGGATGAAGGCCGGTTACGGCCGTAAGGTGTGATCGGCTATGGCCGTAAGTGATCGGCACCTGCTGGGCATAACTTTCACGAAGGCCGGTTATGGCCGTAAGTGATCGGCACACACTGGGCAGTATAAATACGATCGAGCAGACGGGTTTACACTCATTTTCTCATTTCTCTCCTTTCCTTTCCGCAGTTGGGGCTTGGAGGACACGATGATATGTTGTTCAACTATCAATCCACGATGTTCTTGAGTTTCTAACATCGATTAATCATCCCATAACCTCCTCCGATCGACCGAATCAAGGTTAGTTTTTCCTAAAATCTAACTTTGGAAAATTTGGGGATCTTGATAGATTTCATCCGTTTGAACCATATTAACTCAGATTACTGGTGGATAATCGAAGATTAAGTTGTGCTCTATCATTTTCATCATCTTTCCACGGTTTTACCATTAACGATTCGTCGTTTATATGAGTTCTTAGTTGACGCCTTCAAGGTGTCCGGAGAAATGCCGCAGAGGGGGATTCGGTCGTTTTATGATGTTTTTCCTTGTGTGATAGGATATTAGGGACGATTTTCCGATGAAAATCTGGTGTTGAGCCTTTCCGATCGTCGTTTTCATCGGAGTTCCGGATTTCTCCAATCGACCGTATTTTCGGAGTATTCGCGAGAGATTACCAAGGCAAGTACCTTGATATACGAATTATAACTACGTGAAATCATTGTTGCCAAAGTGTGTGAATTATCTCTACGAATATATATACATATATATATATATTAAATATATGTGTGTCTAAAGATATACGTATGTATATATAAATATATGTAGGTATGCATGTATATATACGTATTCATATGTCGGTGATTGTCAGGTGATTAACACCGATACTAGTTGACGTACTCAACTTGGATTAAAGTACGAACCATATTTATAGAGATAATATAGTAAGGTTTATGTATTCGGTTGAGTTACGATATAAGGATATATGCGTAGCGTTGGTTGGTTTTGCCGAAGGCTTATTGTGTTGAGTCTTGATTGATAACGTGCGTGTTGTTATTTATTTGTGTAGTTGTGGACTGACGGATATTTGTGTGAATTGGTGTACTGATTTGATAATTGTTGCAATGATTGACTGTGTGCTTATTGTTTTGAAACAATGTGAATACTTGTTGTGAGAGACGTCATTTCCGGGAGCCTCTGAGGGCGGGGCGTGTACTCCGGCCTGGTGTACGCTGCAATGAGTGGCTCCATATGGTTGGTGAATGCCGGTGTTACATAATGCGTGAGCAAGGGGCGGTTCTTGCGGGAGTGAGCACCGACGCGGTGACATGTTCAAGGGGCGGCCAACATAGTGGAGTGAACGCCGGTGCACAGGTGTGCAAGGGAGTCGCCTGGCAGGCTTATTGGTAACGGATATTTGAGTGACATCTAAGACCCCGTTATTGAACGGTTTTTGTAATTCAAATTTCTTCCAACTCGCTTTAAAATGTTGGTCTTGATATAGACCGCGATTCGTGTTTCTGGAAGTTTGTTTCAACTTGTTTTAAACGTTGGTATCAGGGTTAATTAACTAAAGATATTTGACGAGATCTCCAAGGGTTAATTAATCAAGTGTCTTCAGCAGGATTTGTCGAATGAGAGGCCGTGTCCTTGATTGTGCCGTGATGATATTCTGTGTATTAGGTCGAGGACCCCGTGAGATGTTGAGATATTTGATCTGGTGGTGTTATTCTGTGTATTAGGTCGAGGACCCCGTGGGATGTTGAGATATTTGATCTTGTGGTGTTATTATTTGGATTGGGTTGAGAACCCCATGAGATGTTGTAATGTTTCGCTCGTGATAGTGTTCTATAAATTGGGTAGAGGACCTCGAATAACGTTGAAATAGTTTTCTTGTAAATGGTTTTCCATATGCTGGGTCAAGGACCCGAGAGCTTTTTAAGTTATTTTCTAAAAGTATTCCCATTCGATTTTCAAAACCCCAAGACAGCTCGAGTCAATAATAACGTTTCCAAAATATCTTATCAAAATATTTTCCTTTTAAAAAAGGGTTTTTCAAACTAGATCTTTTGACTCATTGGGCTTGTTTAAAGTTTCATTGGTGTTATGATCCGTAAAGTGAATATGGCTATGTGATTATCTTTCACCTTGTTGTTGTTAGGAGTATGCCCTCGAATGCCGCTCAGAGGATGTTGAGTGAGGGCATTGTACTTGTAATTATGTAAATCATTTATATAAGACAGTGAATGTTTCTTCATTTACTAGTAGTTACTGACATTCCTAACTCGTAAATATACATATAGAAACTAGTCCGTGTATTTGAGAGCTAAACGTTCCACTCCTTATTGGATAAGGGGGTAGGCACTGAAAAGGTTTATAGCTAAAATACTTGATCGTTCGCAAGTCGATGAAACTTGATTGGGCGTTAAGTTTATGTGAAGACTTGTATGACATGTTCTTTGACATGGAGAGTGTATGTCGAACGCTAATGGTTAATGGGAGCACACGTTGTAGGTATGCTAATTGGATTAGTGTACTCGAACCGACTCACCCTCGATTCGTCACACGGATTTCACTCCGGAACAGTCAATGACGTAATCGAAAGGTTGTGATAGGTATTCGTGAACCTTCGACTTGAGGATTTAGTAGGGATGTGCTTGTGACGTCAAGATTTTCATTAGAGTAGTTCGACCCTGTAAACCGGAAGGTGCGGGTCAACCTCGACGTGCATCTTGACGGGCAAGTAGCAGGTCCTACTGAATACCAAGATAGAATTCTTTCTCCCGTTAGTGAGCGGGTTATATGTCCTATGCGGTTATTGGCAGATGAGATCAAAAGTCTTTAGCCAAAGCATTGGATCTAGTTGTATTAGATACACGAGAGCTCGATGATCTCAATTTGCATTAACGCATGTATAGCATCAATACAAGATAGGGTTTGACTGACCGTGACCCTATAACTTGATCGAGACATTTGAAAGAAGGGTTTATACGTATACTGGTATTCACGACAGAATGGTTCTTGAATGATCCCAATCATTCGTTCTCAGTTGGGGTACAGTGTAGGCCGTGAGGCTGGCTAGGTGGTGCTAATACTCTTTGGTTCCTCCCATTGCTGACTGAGATGGACCTACCGAGTCGCGCAATAGGATTGACGACGGAATGAATCAAGCTTATTCTCTCATTATTAATATTAGATATTAGATATCTAAATTTGGGACATTGGATGTTTAAACTGATTTATCGGATAAATTAATTTACGGCCTAATGAATTAAATAAATTACTGGGTCATTGATTTAATTCATGGATATAATTATTTCTTGGAGAAATTAATTATGTTGTTATGTATTTGATATGATTAATTAATTGGATTAATTAATCGATATAAATACATCGGAACGGAATCGGAGTTTATCTATTTGGACTCTCGGGAGTCCGAAACGAACAGAATTCATCCGACTGCTTCTAGATTGCCCCCCCCCCCCCCCCACACACACACTTTTCACCTTCCTTCCTCTCTTGTTATTTTGTGTCCATTTTATAATGGATGAAAAAGACTTGTAAGGAATCTTAGGGGGATGAGTTGTATCTTGTGGGAGTAGAATAAAAGTAGGAAGACTTCATCTCTCACTCCTTGACATTGTTTTCATACAGTTCATTGAGAGAGTTCAAGAGAGAGAAAAATATTTTCCTCTAGTCTTCTTCTTGTTCATCACATTAATCTTGAGTTCTCTTCGAGAAAATTCGAGATATATTGAGAGATATAGATTATACACTTAGAGTGTTATAATCAAAGGCTTCATCATCCTATCTCTAGCCGTATGCTTGGAGGATAGAAGGTGATCGTCATCCCGTTCATTTCTCCAGCGCGTGGCAAGTAGAGGCGTTGTATTTTCGATGTTGGATCATCCAAGGGCTTGGAGCACGTTGGATCGTAGGGATATACAAGTAAAGCTTGGGGAAAAGCTCAAGAGAAGGAATCCATTTAATCAACGGACTACAAGGGTGAGTTTCTTACATCTCTTGTGTTTTCGTTTATATATTCGTATATACGTAGCTCGATCGATCCTCGTAGGGATTCGGATCGAATTAATTTTCATTTTACCGCTTCCGCCGGGCCTTCGAATAAGGCACCGAATCCCAACAGTGGTATTGTAGCGTAGGTCTTGCGATCGTATATACGAATATAGGCATTTGGAATGCTTGATTAGATGGTGAATGATTTGGAATCATTTTAGTCATAATCGTAGTATATGTTTTACGTTCATTGTAGTTATATTTTTCATAAGTTTATGTCTAAATATAAATCTTAAATTTCTGGGAAATGTGATTTATATTAAAGATATGAATGTTGGAAAATATAGATATTGGATATCCGGTCGAAAATCTATCTCCGAATTGCCGTTGGACGGCCCGTGAGTGGACCAGAAGAAGGGGGCCGCGGCCCAGGGCTGTTGCAGCCCAAATTATGGTTACTGGACTGGGGCCGCGGCCCAGGGCTCCTGGGCAGCCCTACTTGCTGCCCGATGTGTTTTCGGACGCGGTCCAGCCCATTTCGAACCCGTTTCGGGCTTGTTTTCTTCGTGTGTTCCTAAAAATTGATTACCTACCTTTTAAATTGGATTTAATATGATTAAAATGATATATGGCATTTCATTTTATAATGGAAAATTGATTTATTGGAATACTTGTGATCGACCAAATTATTTTGAATGTTTTTCATATTACCGGTTCTGTGAATCGATTGGATCGGTTTGTATTGTTGATTGGATCAATGTATCTCTACGCTTTCCATTTATATAGTATTTATTGGATGAATGCTTTTGAATGGGGATGTGGTTCGTGGACTTAGTTTTGAATCGTTCGTTTTATTCGATTGGGTCGTAAAGGCCATTTTGAGCCTATTTATTTTACTAGAAATATTTGTATCTAGGATGCAATTTTCAATGTAAAATTTATATGTAATGACGAAGTCCGGAGGAAGATCCATTTCGAGAAGACGAAGATTCAAGATGAAGACTTGTAATTAGATTCCGGAGTTTTTGTTTTCTAGGAACGGTCCATGAACCACATGTTGGTAGCAACAGGTTGTGAATGGTTGTTTCATATTGTATGAATGCCACAAACGCGCTTAAATGAATTAATGTGCAAAGTGTAACATTAATCGTGAAAATTCTCCCACGACAAATTATTAACTTTAAAAGGTTTCAAGGTCTTCCTTCCCTCCATCGAGCTTTCCGAAAATTGAAATCCAAACCTAAAGTGCTATGCTTCTGAGTTATCGAGGTAGTCATTCGGGGAGGACGGATAAATTACCGGGAGCACATTGGATGCCTTTGGTTGGAGCAAATTTTATACCTAGAAACCTGATAGGTTGCCGGATAAGATTCAATTGTGAAACTGATTTGCATCGATGGTATAAACTTAACTTGATCACGAACCATAGAAACCGTATAGGTTGAGGGGAGTGAACAAGGGGAAAAAGTAGATCGAATCATCCATTAGATGGGTTGTTGTTGGACACCACTTTATGAAAATTAATAGACTAGAAACCTGTTCGGTTGCCCTCTATTAAGATTTATAAAGAATTCGATCACCACTATGAAGTAGAGCGGCGATACTTCCGGATTTCACGTGGGAGTGTGTTATTCCGATAAAAATAGTGGGAGTTGGGTAACAGGAATAGAAAAGACCTTAATTCTATACTCAGATCATAATTAAACAAGTCACCAATTAATCTGTCGTACTTAATGCAGACATAACTCTCAATATGACAATGAATCCACTCGCAATTCTACTCGAGAAGAACACCCTGATTGGACCTAACTTTGTGGACTGGCTCCATAATCTGATGATTGTCCTCAGTATAGAGGCACTGAGATACGTCTTGGAGACGGACATTCCGACGCCTACTGTGCGGACCAGAGCCAATCAGGAAGAGATCGAAAACCAAGAAAAGTGGGTTAAGGATGACATAAAAGTCCGTTCTTATATGATGGCTTCTATGTCAAATGAGCTTAATAGAGCTCATGAGAAAATGACTTCTGCTAGGCAGATTCTATCTCACTTAACTGAACTTTATGGTGAGCACAGTAGAACTGCTAGATATGAGATATCCAAGCAACTGTTCGGTGCAAGGATGAAGAAAGGTGAGAATGTTGGGGAACACGTCCTCAAAGTGATATCCATGATCGAGAGATTGGAGGCTCTTGATTTTAAAATGGATACTTCTCTCCAAACCGACCTTATCCTACAGTCTCTCCCTGATTCCTTCTCACAGTTTGTTATGAATTTCAACTGCAATGAGATTGCATGTAATTTAGCTGGGCTAATGAACAAACTTGTGATCGCTCAGTCTGCTCTTGTGATTTCTTCTGGAACTCGGAGGTCTAAGAACAAGAAGAAAAAGACCAAGAAGCAGACTGGACCACATGTCAAGGACTTCAAGCGCAAGGGCAAGGCCCCAACTGTTCCAAAGAGCAAGAAGAAAGTCGCTTGTATCAAGCGCGGTGAGCTAGGCCACTGGGCTAGAGAGTGTCCTATTCTTTATGGCACTTCAGGTACAGAAATTTTAGTTTTGGAAGCAAATTGTTCTGCTACTGTATTTTCTACTTCCTGGATACTAGATTCTGGTGCTAGTTCTCATATTTGTACCGTGAATCAGGATCCGAAACAAAGTAGGAAGCTTGGAGCTGGAGAAGTTATGATCACAGTCAGAAGTGGGCGTAGTGTTGAGGTGACCGACATAGGATCACTTCTTTTGGGTTTAGAATTCGGCTTTGTTTTGACTTTAGAAGATGTACTTGTTTTGCCCAAGGGGCATAAAAACATTGTATCCATTCCGGTCATGGACCAAAAATGCTTTTCATTTTTCATTGGTCATTGTTCTTGCAAAATTTATTTCAGAAATAAACTAGTGGGTACTGCTACATTATTAAATGGATTGTATTATCTAAATCTCAACAACAAAGTAGTTGTGAATACTATGACTAGAAAACGTGGTAGGGATGAAACCAATCAAGTTTTGAAATGGCATCTTAGACTTGGTCATGTTGGTCAGACCAAGGTTTACAAAATGGAAAAAGATGGACTTATGGGTCCATTGGGATCGGATCTTTTCCTACTTGTGAATCTTGCCATAAAGGCAAAATGACTAAGTCCCCCTTCACAGGGACTTTTGAAAGAGCCGCTGATAAACTGGGATTAATCCATACCGACGTATGTGGTTCTTTGGAAGCAGCACATGACGGATATCAATATTTCATTACGTTTACAGACGATCATACTAGGTATGGTTATGTATACTTAATGAAACATAAATTCATGGCCTTTGAGATATTCCAGGAGTTCAAGGCCCTAGTCGAGAAACAAACTGGTAATCATATCAAAGCACTTCGGTCGGACCGAGGTGGCGAGTATATGAGTACGGAGTTTGACGAATTCCTTAAGGAACATGGAATAATCTCACAACTAACACCTCCAGTAACACTTAACGTAGCGTGCGCTAAGTCGCTCCCATTAGCGTGCGCTAGCCAGTAACACTAGCATGCGTTAATGATATGAAGTTGCATGCATTTTAGATACCGATCAACTTATGGCGATTATCAAGAACACTAAGTGATTCTAAACCATGTTCATAGCCATCAAAACAACGAAATCCCATATCCTTTAACATATAGATAATCATCCGACTCTCAATCCAATTCATATAATCACATGTCATCTTCTTCCTCAAATATCAACATCATAAACACCAAGAACTTATAATCATTGCCATGTTCACCATCATATGAAGAAACCAACAACAACAACATCAAATATCCGAATTGAAGGAAGACATTAGCTAACATATCTCTTTGAAGATAAACAACACAATTCGAAACCATTCGAATCATATCAATACCTGTATATCAACCATAACATCATCATAACTCGGTAACCAATCTCATAATCATACTTATCAACTTCCTTATATGATAATCATCAACTTAAGAATATCAACATTCAATCCAAAACGAAATCCAAAGATGAAGAGTAATTACATTTTTGAAGGAACGGATTGAATCCCAAGTTTGAATTCATTTCTAATCGATTCCAAGCTTCAAATGTTGTTATGGATGATTAACTCCACCTTAATCTAGTGTTTGGAACCTCAAATACTTCTCAAGGCTCTCTCTATCGGCTCACATGAAGAAATGGATGAAAATGACGAAGAATGGCCAACTGCACTTATATATACACTGTACATTATTAACATACGCTAACATCTTCAGTTAATGTACGTTACACACTTAGCATGTGCTAACTATCTTTGTTAGCGTGCGCTATCGAAGTCCAGAGGCTACTGCCTTACTGCATGAAATGATTTACGTATGTAATGCCCTTGCAATAGCGTACGTAAAGGACTCTATTTAGAGTATGCAAACTTTCATCCATAGCGTGCGCTACTCATAGTTGACTTGCTACAGTCGATACCTACCCCCGTGTTCCCACATGCCGAAAGCTCTGACAAGGATAAGATTCCTTTTGGACCGATCTGATATTAGCGTGCACTAACAATATGCATTAGTGTGCGCTAACCCTTCACAACAAACATCCATTGACTCGTCGGCACATGGGCCGAAAGTGGTCGGGTCCATACGTAGATTCCCTCTGAGCTGTTCTGCACTAGCGTACGCTACCCTGTGCCCGTAGCCTGTACTAAACCCGCACGATAGCGTGCGCTACTGATGTATATAAGCGTGCGCTAATAAGGCTATACTTAGCTATTTTCAGCTACTCTTTGTCCAATGTCTTGACATGCAGAATACGAACATACGACATACTAAATACATATACATCTTCCAACAATATTCTCATACGATAATCCCGACACACAATGTTTTCCAATACAACTGTCAACCAAGTGCGGTAATATTACTAATACAGATTTCTCAGTTCTTCATTTATTTTATCCATACTGTACAGATTCCACGCTGTACATGTTGTGTCAAGAATTAACACCTTCCGACCGGCGATCGCCTAGGAGGACGAGCGACCGACTTACTGCCGAGCGGCCAAGGCAGATCTGCCGATCAGCGACCTGGCGACCGAGCCTTAGCCCAGTGGACGAGCTGCATCGACCGACCGAAGGCCCCAGGACACGTCCCGGTATCGAGCGATCAAACTCAGATACGATCGCCTCTCGATTCTCGGCGACCGACCCCTGGCAATCTACTAATGGACGATCCCCTCTCGGTACTCGGCGACCTACTCCTAGCGACCGACAATCGGGCGACCTTCCCTCGGCATCTGCCGATCGACCCTTGGTGACCGACCACTGCCGACCGCATCATGACGATCTGGGCCGATGGCCATCCAGTCGGCCAAGGCCAAGCAACAGGACAGCACCCACGTGCAGATCCACAAAAGGCGCTGACAAACCTGTCACCTACCTCACCTACCAACAGGGCCCAGACCTGCGAAAGGAGCTGACTGACAAGACATGTGACCACAGCCTGTCACCTACCCTGACAAAGTCCGCCGAAAGTAACAAAGTGGGACCTCCTGTGACAGTACTTCCGGACGCGTGCTGGATCCTCATTGGACCGCACAGCTGGCCACCAGCTGTAGCTTTAGACTTTTGGCAGGCAGCCCACGTGCCCTTTAGGACGATCGCCCCATTACATTAATGGCCGAAAGGCGATCGCCCACGAGGAGACAAGGCACCTCAACCCCTATATAAAGAAGGCAGCAATATCGCGATTCAAGCACACTATACAGAAGCAAAATACATAACACTTGGCTTTCTCCAACTCTTGGCAACAGCTATCTTTCGGTACTTACTTCTCCCGGCCTCTCCATCAAAGTGCACGATCAAGGGACGAAGAACACCTAGCTTCGCTCAAGAGCCGGATTAACAGAGTCTTTTTTACACTCATTGTATTTAGATCTCTCTCATTAATACTTGTATCCACGAATATTCGTATTAATAACATCTCGCGAGAGCATTCAAGCCCGGGCCTAACAAACCCGGCAAATCTTGTATTATTTATCTTCTCTCGGAAGTGCTCCCGCAATTGTTGTTTGTTGTCCGTCTTCCAGCAGTATTAATCTTCGGATAAATATTTTGGGCAACGACAATTGGCGCTAGAAGGAGGGCATCGAACCTTCGATTTTATATACCTACCGTCCCGAAGAACACTCATTGTTCTCGGGGCAGATACTTGAAGTGACACTTACTGCACTTCAAAGAAATCCTTCAGAAATCATGTCGTCCGCCTCCGCGTCGAAGAAAGCCGCTGACCAGCCGGCCAAACCCCCTGTTCCGTCCCAGTCCGAGCCACAGCCGATGGTGGAAGGTAGTCGCCGCGGTCAGAGACGCTCGATCCCGTCCCTGGACGGCGGCCCAAGCCTCTCGCTCGATCGGTTCCGAACCAAGGAACAGATTGAAGGGGCCCTGGCCGTCCTACAGGAGCGACGGAGTGCTCTCAACGCGCCTCCTGCTATCGCCTACCGTCCGCCGAAGTCCAAGCGAAGCTCAAGGCATCATCGCCGAGCGACGCTGTGAGGCTCCGTCCGCAAGAAGAGGCGCTCGCCGCCGGGGCACCTCTGTCTTCGATCGCACGGGCGGTGAGCCGACCAAGCACGGGCGATCCGGCCCCATCTACGAGACGACGGAGTTTGAGTCCGTCACCAGGAGCTCGGCCTACCCGACTCCCAGAAGGCAGCCTAGCCGTCTGGCTCCCCCTCGCCGAATTGCCGAGGTCGGCGGCAGTGGAGCCCGGAGATCGGTACACGATCGCCTCGGCTCCTGCTCCCAAAGCCGATCGGCAAGCGACCAAGCCACGGCGATGGCTGCGATGCAACGTCAACTCAACGACATGAAGGCGCTCCTGGAATCCAGGGCAGGCGCCAAGAAGACGATCGCCGGGCCAAGCGAGGCGCTCGCGATCGACATCGAGCTCGCCCCCGTGCAGCACAAGATCGCTCCCCCGCAAACACCCGTGTATGAGGGGCGATCGGACCCCCAAGTGCACCTGAGGAAGTTCAACATCTACATGACCGGGTGCGGGGCATCTGACGCGACCAGGTGCCGAATGTTCCCTCTGACGCTGGACGACCTCGCCCACCGGTGGTACACTTCATTGCCGCCTCGGTCCATTGGCTCCTTTAACGAGCTGGCGCATGTCTTCACGGAGTACTTCGCCACCCGGGTCGTCCGGCCAGAAGGTCCCCTTCGCATGATGCAAATCAAGTAGGGAGAAGAAGAGTCCGACTCGGACTACATCGACCGGGTAGACGTGATCATCCTCAACGGCGATCCCATAAGCGATGAGACCGCCCTCTACGCGGTCCTAGGAGGATTTCAGGGTTTTTCGCCTATGTTCAGGCATCTCACGAAGACCCAACCTACAACCTACGCAGCCTTCCGGGCTAGAGCCGCAGATTTTCTGGCCAGGCAAAGGTTCCTTCTTAGCCTGTGAGCAGCGCGATCGGCGCCCGGACGACGATCTCCCGCCCGATCGCCGACATCGACCTACGAATAAAGCGATCGGCAGCCGAGCGACGATCGCCAGTCTTCCAGCCCGATCGCCGATCATCACGCTACATCATCAGCAACCCGGTGGACACGATCGCCATCTACAGTCCAGCATATAACATGACGGACTAAGGCATAAGATCGCCTCCACCGCACTTCATAAAGCCATGGTCCTGGCAGTCGATGGAACCGGCTGCTTCGGCCATGCAAGGTCCCTTTCGGCCAAGATCGCCCGCCCTTCGTTTAAATACGAGGCCGGCGTAGTCTGAGGGCTCTCCAACATTAATCAGTGGACACATGCCACAACCCCGTCTCAACGTACACCGTCGAGGTCGGCCATCTCCATGGCTGGCCGAGGTGGAAGCAGAGCTAACAAGCCGCGGGCGTGGAGTTGATTCATCCGACACTGCCCCGCGCAAGGACTCCTCTAGACCGAGACCGCACGCCCTTCGTTTAAATACGAGGCGAGGCGCAGCCTAACAGAGGACCCTCATAATAAAGTGAGTCACGAGACACTCATTGTCTTCGCGCACCAAGACACGGTCATGGAGTCGGTCCATCGATCTCCGCGACTGTGCACGATTCCTCAAACAAAGCGAAACCACCCAAGTTTCCGTGGGGGATCGGCCAATGATGTTTTTGCAGGTACAAGACCGAAAGATAGCTAAGCCAATCGACCATGATAGCCCAAGTCCGAATCCTAAGTCAGCTCAGGTCGCCCATCCTCATCCATACACGATCACCAGCAAGAACCACCTCGCCCCATGTCTTCAACATAGGAGCAAGCTGGGGGGCAATTGTTGTGTCAAGAATTAACACCTTCCGACCGGCGATCGCCTAGGAGGACGAGCGACCGACTTACTGCTGAGCGGCCAAGGCAGATCTGCCGATCAGCGACCTGGCGACCGAGCCTTAGCCCAGTGGACGAGCTGCATCGACCGACCGAAGGCCCCAGGACACGTCCCGGTATCGAGCGATCAAACTCAGATACGATCGCCTCTCGATACTCGACGACCGACCCCTGGCAATCTACTAATGGACGATCCCCTCTCGGTACTCGGTGACCTACTCCTAGCGACCGACAATCGGGCGACCTTCCCTCGGCATCTGCCGATCGACCCTTGGTGACCGACCACTGCCGACCGCATCATGACGATCTGGGCCGATGGCCATCCAGTCGGCCAAGGCCGAGCAACAGGACAGCACCCACGTGCAGATCCACAAAAGGCGCTGACAAACCTGCCACCTACCTCACCTACCAACAGGGCCCAGACCTGCGAAAGGAGCTGACGTACAAGACATGTGACCACAGCCTGTCACCTACCCTGACAAAGTCCGCCGAAAGTAACAAAGTGGGACCTCCTGTGATGCATTTCCTGACGCGGCCGGATCCTCATTGACCGCATACCGCCACCACCGTAGCTTTAGACTTTTGGCAGGCAGCCCACGTGCCCTTTAGGACGATCGCCCCATTACATTAATGGCCGAAAGGCGATCGCCCACGAGGAGACAAGGCACCTCAACCCCTATATAAAGAAGGCAGCAATATCGCGATTCAAGCACACTATACAGAAGCAAAATACATAACACTTGGCTTTCTCCAACTCTTGGCAATAGCTATCTTTCGGTACTTACTTCTCCCGGCCTCTCCATCAGGCAGACGATCGGCGGGACGAAGAACACCTAGCTTCGCTCAAGAGCCGGATTAATAGAGTCTTTTTTACACTCATTGTATTTAGATCTCTCTCATTAATACTTGTATCCACGAATATTCGTATTAATAACATCTCGCGAGAGCATTCAAGCCCGGGCCTAACAAACCCGGCAAATCTTGTATTATTTATCTTCTCTCGGAAGTGCTCCCGCAATTGTTGTTTGTTGTCCGTCTTCCAGCAGTATTAATCTTCGGATAAATATTTTGGGCAACAACAGTACAATATAACTCGGATAAAATAATATTACTAGTAGAATAAACATCAAAGACTTCGGTACAATTTACTTCAGTTATGTATATTAGTGAAGTAAAAAACAGAAAAAAACTTCACTTTTCAATTTGCTGAAGTAAAACACCCACATAGACTTCAGTAAATGGTATCATACTAAAAAGTAGAAATTAGTTGAGAATTTTAAGATACAAAGACTTCACTAATTTGATAATTAATGAAGTTAACAATATGAAATTTTATTTTTTATCAAAATATTTATACTAGCGAAAAGTGTATAGAAGAACCGGGATTTTAGCCAATATTTATTACTCCATCTACTAACCCAGCAAGTCAGTAACCCTACCCTCTCACACTCTTCTCTTCTCTTCTCGCTGTAATATCCGGATTTATTACGGTGTATTTCATTTGTATTCAAACCCTGTATTATTCGGATTCGTGGTTTTGATTATTGGAGTATGATATTTCTTCCATTGATATCTTTGTACATAAGTATAACAACATGCAAAATGTCTCATACAAACTCGTGATAGCGCACGCTAAGAATGTAGCTTAACGCGCGCTATCGGGCTATTACTAGCGCACGCTACGAATGTATGAGTTGCGTGCGCTAAGAACTCAATTATTGAGGTAGCTGGTTAGCACATGCGCCAGCCGGGACATGGGTCCGGATAAGATTCCCGCGGACGAACCTGGGCAGTTTTGAAGTCAACTCTTATTAGCGTGCGCTAAGGATAGCTTAGTAGCGTGCGCTAATCAGTTGAAATGCAGAATATTATAAATGGGACAACAACCCGTTTTGGCTTACATTTTACTCGTCCATTCTGCATTCTTGAGAGGCCACAGAGCTATAATAATCCTTCTACACACTTAGAACACATATTGTTGGTCTTTGTATATTGGTTATCACTTGTGAGTGATCATTGAAGTGGAATAGCACCTTGGAGTGGCATACAACCAACCAGAGTCGGATTCTACCTTTCGGTTCATTGATTTTCGTCATATTAAGGTATGTTCAACCTATCTCCAGACTTAGAGTTGGATTCTAAAGAATTAGATGATCATGTTATCAAGATATTGATTTTTCATTAGTGAATTATTCAACATGCATCTTGTTTGGAATATAGAAATGGTTATGCCTCAAGTACCTTGATTATGAACATCATGATTCGAATCTTATTACATTGAACAAGTAGAGGAAGCTTCTATCATTGGTAATCCGAATCTAGTAGATGACTTCATAACAATCATGGACTTGACTTTAACATCATTATTATTAGATGAATCTAAGGGATTGATCATGGAAGGATTTATCTAGTATAGATGGAATGTTAAACAACTACAGCATGATAATTTCGATGGATATAAGGTGTTGATATCAACCGTTAAGCCTTTCGAATCGTCATATGAAGAATTGTAGTCGAAATGGAATATGGTTTTATAATGGTATGCATATCCTTGAATCCGAAGTTGTTGTTATCCGTAAAATCATTCATAATCGTATGAATATGATATTCATGGAGGTAACATGAATTATCATGGAAGATTTCATTGTTTTGATCATGATGAGAACAGTTTACTGCCCAGCAGTAAACTGCCATGCACAGATAGCGCACGCTATGCTATGAAGATTAACGTGCGCTATCGAGCACGAGTTAGCATACGCTACGTTTGGTACGTAACTTACGCTAGGCCATCAGACGAGTCAGTCGACTGATCAGTGAAGTACTGACCATGCATAGTTAGCGTATGCTAGGCTGTGTTGTTTGCGTGCGCTATCGAGCAGACTTAACGCACGCTACACAGAGTACTTAGCGTGCGCTAAGCAGTTCAGGCAGATTACATTTTATGAACTTTTGGCCGTAAATCGAATTGTTAAACATTCGTACGACGTGAGATAAATCCTATATCATTTCTTTTGTTAAGGTTTGATCTTGTTACGTGATTGATTGAGGAGGATGACCTTCGAGTGTTCGTTTTCGTGGAAGTATTGTTCTTGTCTTCAAATCGAGGCAAGTACTTTATTTGTTTTATGTATTGATGTTATACATATTGTCGTGCATGTATGTCGTTGTTATATGTCCACCTCGTGTTGGTTCGACGGGATCATCGGGGGATCTATGCTAGCGTGCGCTGGATCATCGGATGGGTTTTTCCACCACGGGTTGGTCTGACGGGATCATCGTGGGTTCTAGGCTGTGAACGTTGGATCGACGGAATTATCATGTGTATGTTATAATATCATGTTGTGATTATCAGTTGTGTATGTCATTTTTTGAGTTTCTCGTAGGAGAAGACTCATTGATATTTTTGTCATTTACGTTATTATTCTTCGTGAGATATGAATAATATGTTGTGGTACTTGTACTAGCATCGTTGTGCTAACCCCTTCGGGGGTGAACATTTTGTTTATGTTCAGGATCCAGGAGAGCGGGAAAACAACCACTGGAGCTGCATGACGACGAGGGTGCAGAGTGATGTTTCGGCTGGGTTTATTTGTTTGTTGTTTATTGGTTATTTCAAGAAGTACTCGAGTACGAAGTCATTTATGATGAATTTGAATTTGGTGATGTATTATTAAGTTCCTGTTGAACAATTGTATTATTTTTAGTACTTGGTCAGAACTGTTGTATCATAATTCCGTTATTTCCATTTGTTAGTACCTTTTAATGTCTGTTTAAATTCTTCAGCCTTGTAAATCCTTATGTAAAGGATTTACGGCGCTGTAATATTCCTGAATATTTCGGGGGTGTTACAGAATATGGTATCGGAGCCAAGATTATGGATATCTTGGCCGTTGGGTTAAAATAGGGGTCATTTATGTCTTTTGAGGTAACCGGCCGTGAATGACATCACTGCACTGCCTACGTCTTCATGCGAACGGTGGTTGTAAGTTCCTAAACTCTATCTCGTTCTTTACATGTTATGTCCCTTTATACTCAAATATTAGAACGATATTGTTTCCTGTATATTGAGTATTCATGCTTACAGTATGTTGAGAGGCGGACGTGGACGTGGTCACGGTCATGGACGCGGACGAAGAAATGCTGAAAGGGAAGCGTCGCCTTCTAACTGTGCGCCATAGCTCAAAGTAGCCGCAACAATCTATTAATAACGAACAGATCCTGTCAGACAGAGATCCTTCGTCAAGTGGTGAACCAGATGACTCAGTTTGCCCAAGTCGTGGACCGAATGCAAGTGGCGGTGGGACTACAGCAGGGAGAGAGACAGCAAGGGATCCCAGACATGGGAAATCGAGGTGACCGGTGGCTGCAAGAGGTGGCGAAGATGCAACCACCCAAATTCGACGGTATTTCTGAGACTCCCACCTGGTACCATTGGTTGAAGGAACTGGAGAAAATCTTTGCCGGAATTAACTTCCCAGACGACCGGAGAGCCCTATCGCTCAATATTTTCTGATAAGGGAAGCGTCTGAATGGTGGGAAGCCATCCGGCCTGTAGACCATGATGCCGATTGGACAGAGTTTAGATTGATGATGGAAGCTCAGTATTGCCCTCGTCCTGTGAGGGAAGCCAAAATTCGGGAGTTTTTCTCCGCTTAGCCTTCTGATGTGCCAGTATCCCAGGCAATTAAGACGTTTAACCAGCAGCTGGCGTTTGTTCGACATCTGGTCAGAACAGATGCAGAAATGATGATCCATTTCGATATGAGGATGAAACTAGAAATTCAGAGGTACATGTCCGGATTTGAATGTACCACACTCCGTCAATACCAGGATAAGGCGTTGGCGTATGAGATCAAGGAAGCAGCTATGGAGAAATTTTCGGAATCCAAGAAACATAAAGTCTCTGGTACTTTTACAGAGCACAAGAACAGCGGGCCCCGTAAGGCCCAGTCATACCTTCACTCTTTCAAGAACCTCCGCACCCAGTCAGGAGCGGAAAGAACTTCGGAGCGACATCAACTATTACTGATGTTACTAGGAAATGCTTTAACTGCGCCCAGACGGGGCACTATCGACGGAATTGCCCCCTTCCTGCCGTGACTTGTTTTGATTGTGGATGAGAGGGACATCGGGCAGTGTTTTGTGAAGAGGCTGCAAAGTCTTTTAGAGCCCGTACACCACAGCCAGTCCATAAGGAAGCCAGTATCCAACAGACGCAGCAAAGTGTTCAGATACCTCAGAATTTTGGCCGCGGACGAGGCAGAGGACAATGGGACCAAAAGGGGACATCGAGTGCCGGATCTGCTCCCCCACGTCTATACGAGATGAGGAGGACAGACGATCAGATGTCATTGCCGCATCGTGCAATCGCCCGCATCCTTTCCCAGCCAGTTAGCGTTTTATTCAATACAGGAGCTACGCATTCTTTTATATCTTTGTCTTGTGTAAATCGTTTGAATATTTCCGGTTTTCATACTTGTGAACCTTATGTTGTTGGTTTACCGAGTGGAGAGAGGATTGTCGGAAACTTAGAAACTAGAAATTTCCCTGTATCATTTGGAGGCAGAGAGTGGCTCTCAAATCTGATCGTGATAGAAATGCAAGGAGACGACCTGATACTCGGAGACGATTGGCTTAATCGATATGGAGCAATTGTAAACTACCGAAGGAGGAATATCTCGCTGATCGCTGACGATGGTTCCAAAATATTGTTCGAGGGGTGGAAACCGGGAAGCTCAGGAAAATTGATCAAAGCGATGAAAGCTGTCAAATTGTTGAAACAGGGTTGTACCGGATATTGGTGCTATGCAATGAAGAAAGAAGACGAAATTGTGAAACTTTCATCCATTCCTGTCGTGAACGAATTTCCAGATGTATTTCCTGACGAGTTACCTGGGCTACCTCCACGAAGGGATGTAGAATTTACCATTGAGCTGGAACCTAGAGCTACACCAATTTCTAAGGCGCCGTATCGTATGGCACCTACTGAGATGTACGAACTGAAGAAAAAGCTGGAGGAGTTACTGGACAAGGGCTATATTCAGCCAAGCGTTTCACCCTGGGGAGCGCCAGTTCTTTTTGTCCGAAAGAAGGATGGATCGCTTCGACTGTGTATTGACTACCGAGAGCTGAACAAAATGACGATTAAGAACAAGTATCCATTGCCACTGATTGATGATCTGTTTGACCAATTGCAAGGGGCAACAGTATTTTCTAAAATCGATCTGAGATCAGGATATCATCAACTGAGGATGAAGGAATCTGATGTTCCGAAATCAGCGTTCAAAACTCGCTACGGACATTATGAGTTTGTAGTGATGCCGTTTGGTCTCACTAACGCACCTGCTGTATTTATGCAATTGATGAACCGTGTGTTCATTGAATTTTTGGATAAATTTGTGGTCGTGTTCATTGATGACATTCTAGTGTATTCTAAGAGCCCGGAAGAACATGCACAACATTTGCAGATTGTATTGGAACTTTTGAGAAGCGGGCAATTGTACGCCAAACTTTCTAAGTGTGAATTTTGGCTAAAAGAAGTAATGTTCCTCGGCCATGTGGTGTCAGCTGAAGGAGTCCGAGTAGATCCTCAGAAGATCGAAGCAATTATGGATTGGAAGCCTCTAAAGAACGTGAAAGAAGTCCGAAGCTTCTTAGGACTTGCTGGATATTATCGTCGATTCGTGGAAGGGTTTTCTAAAATCTCCCGCCCACTTACTCGACTCCTGCAGAAAACTCAAAAGTTTGAGTGGAATGAGTTGTGTCAGATTAGCTTTGATGAATTGAATAAGACATTGACGACGGCACCGATTCTATCACTTCCACAGGGAACTGGAGGATTTATAGTTTACAGTGATCCTTCGAACCAAGGACTTGGGTGCGTATTGATGCAGAATGATAAGGTGATCGCTTATGCGTCGCGACAGCTGAAACCTTATGAAGTGAATTACCCAACACATGATTTGGAGCTAGCAGCAGTAGTTTTTGCTTTGAAGATCTGGAGGCATTATCTCAGACGGACTCACCGCCGATCTTTACGGATCATAAGAGTCTCAAGTACATATTCAATGTAAAGAGTTGAACATGCGGCAAAGAAGATGGTTAGAGCTGATCAAGGACTATGACTTGGAGATTTTGTATCATCCAGGCAAAGCAAATGTAGTGGCCGATGCACTTAGCCGCAAGCCTGTTTCTATTCAGATGCTGGAGACGCTGACCTCCCAACTTAGCCTTCAACGAGAGATGATTCGTGAAGGAATTGAAGTGTGGTTACAAAGAGTCCAAGGACAACTGTGCGTGATGTAGATAACTTCATCATTAACCGAAGGAATCAAATCTAGATAGGCACATGATCCTCTGATGATTCGGTTACGTGATGAAGTGATCAAAGGAAAGGCCCCCGGATTCATAATTCATGATGATGGAATTTTGAGATTTCGACCGACTGCTCCCGATGATGATGTTCTGAAACAGACGATTATGAAGGAAGCTGACAGTTCGCCCTATTCTATCCACCCGGGCACCAGTAAAATGTATAAGGACTTGAAGCAGAATTTCTGGTGGGGCAACATGAAGAAATATGTAGCGGACTATGTTTCTAAATGCTTGACTTGTCAGCAGGTTAAGATCGAGCATCAATGGCCTGCTGGAATGTTGAAGCCGCTCCCAATTCCTAAATGGAAGTGGGAGGACATATCGATGGATTTTATCACTAATATGCCGAGAACCAGGACAGGAATGAACATGATTTGGGTGATAGTTGATCGTTTAACCAAATCAGCTCATTTTCTAGGCATTAAGGATATGTGGGGACCAGAGAGGTTGGCACGAGTATTTATTTCGGAGATAGTTCGATTGCATGGTACGCCGAAGACCATTGTTTCTGATCGAGACGGCCGTTTTGTGTCTCACTTTTGGAAAGCAGTTCATAAGGCCTTGGGGACCGAATTGAACTTCAGTACAACTTATCACCCGCAGACTGACGGACAATCCGATAGGACTATTCAAACGGTGGAATACATGCTAAGGGCCTGTGCCTTAGATTGGTCAATCGATTGGGAAGTTCATCTACCATTAATTGAATTTACCTACAACAATAGTTGGCATGCTTCCATTAAGATGGCACCGTTTGAGGCATTATACGGGAGGAGATGCAGATCGCCCCTATGCTGGGACGATTCATCGGACTTGATCGAAACAGAACCAGAGTTGATCATGCAGACTCGAGAGAAGATAGCCTTGATTCGTGAAAGGCTGTTGACCGCCCAGAGTCGCAAGAAATATTACGCAGACGTACGCCGTCGCCCATTGGAGTTCAATACTGGAGACCACCTACTTTTGAAGGTTTCTCCTACTCGGGGAATCTTTCGTTTCAGAAGGAAAGGAAAGCTGAGTCCGAGATATATCGGACCATTTGAGATCCTCCAGAGTTGGGGAGTTGGCATACCGATTGGCATTGCCGCCGTCATTGTACCATGTTCATAACGTGTTCCACGTATCCCAGTTACGGAGGTATATACCAGATCCCAGTCATATCATTGATTTCGGCGAGATCGAAGTCGCGCAGGATGGGACGTTTGAAGAAAGACCGGTCAAAATACTCGAGAGTCGAGTTAAGCAGCTGAGGAACAAACCAATCGTTTTGGTCAAAGTTCAATGGTCACGTCACGGAATGGAAGAATCCACCTGGGAAACGGAAGCTGATATGAAGTCCAGATATCCCGAGTAATTTTCCTCTTGAGTTTCAGGACGAAACTCCTTTTTAGTAGGAGAGTATGTAATATCCGGATTTATTACGGTGTATTTCATCTGTATTCAAACCCTGTATTATTTGGATTCGTGGTTTCGATTATTGGAGTATGATATTTCTTGCATTGATATCTTTGTACATAAGTATAACAACATGCAAAATGTCTCATACAAACTCGTGATAGCGCACGCTAAGAATGTAGCTTAACGCGCGCTATCGGGCTATTACTAGCGCACGCTATGAATGTATGAGTTGCGTGCGCTAAGAACTCAATTATTGAGGTAGGTGGTTAGCACATGCGCCAGCCGGGACATGGGTCCGGATAAGATTCCCGCGGACGAACCTGGACAGTTTTGAAGTCAACTCTTATTAGCGCGCGCTAAGGATAGCTTAGTAGCGTGCGCTAATCAGTTGAAATGCAGAATATTATAAATGGGACAACAACCCGTTTTGGCTTACATTTTACTCGTCCATTCTGCATTCTTGAGAGGCCATAGAGCTATAATAATCCTTCTACACACTTAGAACACATATTGTTGGTCTTTGTATATTGGTTATCACTTGTGAGTGATCATTGAAGTGGAATAGCACCTTGGAGTGGCATACAACCAACCGGAGTCGGATTCTACCTTTCGGTTCAGTGAATTTCGTCATATTAAGGTATGTTCAACCTATCTCCAGACATAGAGTTGGATTCTAAAGAATTAGATGATCATGTTATTAAGATATTGATTTTTCATTAGTGAATTATTCAACATGCATCATGTTTGGAATATAGAAATGGTTATGCCTCAAGTACCTTGATTATGAACATCATGATTCGAATCTTATTACATTGAACAAGTAGAGGAAGCTTCTATCATTGGTAATCCGAATCTAGTAGATGACTTCATAACAATCATGGACTTGACTTTAACATCATTATTATTAGATGAATCTAACGGATTGATCATGGAAGGATTTATCTAGTATAGATGGAATGTTAAACAACTACAGCATGATAATTTCGATGGATATAAGGTGTTGATATCAACCATTAAGCCTTTAGAATCGTCATATGAAGAATTGTAGTCGAAATGGAATATGGTTTTATAATGGTATGCATATCCTTGAATCCGAAGTTGTTGTTATCCGTAAAATCATTCATAATCGTATGAACATGATATTCATGGAGGTAACATGAATTATCACGGAAGATTTCATTGTTTTGATCATGATGAGAACAGTTTACTGCACAGCAGTAAACTGCCATGCACAGATCGCGCATGCTATGCTATGAAGATTAACGTGCGCTATCGAGCACGAGTTAGCGTACGCTACGTTTGGTACGTAACGTACGCTAGGCCATCAGACGAGTCAGTCGACTGATCAGTGAAGTACTGACCATGCATAGTTAGCGTACGCTAGGCTGTGTTGTTTGCGTGCGCTATCGAGCAGACTTAACGCACGCTACACAGAGTACTTAGCGTGCGCTAAGCAGTTCAGGCAGATTACATTTTATGAACTTTTGGCCGTAAATCGAATTGTTAAACATTCGTACGACGTGAGATAAATCCTATATCATTTCTTTTGTTAAGGTTTGATCTTGTTACGTGATTGATTGAGGAGGAAGACCTTCGAGTGTTCGTTTTCGTGGAAGTATTGTTCTTGTCTTCAAATCGAGGCAAGTACTTTATTTGTTTTATGTATTGATGTTATACATATTGTCGTGCATGTATGTCGTTGTTGTATGTCCACCTCGTGTTGGTCCGACGGGATCATCGGGGGATCTATGCTAGCATGCGCTGGATCATCGGACGGGTTTTTCCACCACGGGTTGGTCTGACGGGATCATCGTGGGTTCTAGGCAGTGAACGCTGGATCGACGGAATTACCATGTGTATGTTATGATATCATGTTGTGATTATCAGTTGTGTATGTCATTTTTTGAGTTTCTCGTAGGAGAAGACTCGTTGATATTTTTGTCGTTTACGTTATATTCTTCGTGAGATATGAATAATATGTTGTGGTACTTGTACTAGCATCGTTGTGCTAACCCCTTCGAGGGTGAACATTTTGTTTATGTTCAGGATCCAGGAGAGCGGGAAAACAACCACTGGAGCTGCATGACGACGAGGGTGCAGAGTGATGTTTCGGCCGGGTTTATTTGTCTGTTGTTTATTGGTTATTTCAATAAGTACTCGAGTACGAAGTCATTTATGATGAATTTGAATTTGGTGATGTATTATTAAGTTCCTGTTGAACAATTGTATTATTTTTAGTACTTGGTCAGAACTGTTGTATCATAATTCCGTTATTTCCATTTGTTAGTACCTTTTAATGTCTGTTTAAATTCTTCAGCCTTGTAAATCCTTATGTAAAGGATTTACGGCGCTGTAATATTCCTGAATATATCGAGGGTGTTACACTCGCCGCTCCATTACATATCTTCTCTCTATTCTCTTCTCACTTCCTCTACTCACGGCCTCACCACACCAGTCAGTCAGTCACCGAAATTTGCTTCACGCTCACACAATCGCTCCTTCCTCTCCGATCTCCTTCACGGTTGCCCTTTATCTCTCTCACATACACGCGCACACACAACTCCACTATGCAGATGAGAGTATTTTCACAAAGATTTTAATGGCGTTGGGGCCTCCGAAGCAAATCATCCCACTGCTTTTCTTCATTGTCTTCCCTCTCTCCTGTCTCTTGATATTTTTTTCTCTCCTCCTCCAACTCCAAGACCCAAATCCAGACCCAAATCCACCAAATCCCGAGCCCGATCCCAGGCCCGAACTTCACCTTCATTATCAAAGTCCTTACATTCAACCGAATGCCTTTTTTCTCCCTGTGTCTCAATTCTCTCTCTAAAGCCCAGTACGATGCTGGAGACAAAGTTCATCTCCACGTATTCATCGACCATTTCTAGCTAGATTCCCAAATTGGGTTAACGGATTTGGACGAAAGACTGAATATTTCAAAGCAAATTGTTGATTTTGTTGATGGATTTGATTGGAAATTCGGAGAGAAGTTGGTGCATTATCGGACTTCCAATGCTGGGCTTCAGGCCCAATGGCTTGAGGCCTGGTGGCCCACCTCGGATCATGAGTTTGCTTTTGTTGTTGAGGATGATCTGGAGGTTTCGCCTCTCTATTACAAGATTATTTTGGTTTGTCTCTCTGATCATTGTTGGTTTGTTTATGGAGTGTTTATGTTGTTCTCAGCCATTGATGGATTTCACGTTAGTTAATATGAGAATGTTGTTGTGTACTTGTCTTAAAAAATCAGGTTTTTCAATTATTGTGATAAATCCGGTGAAAGTATCAAATTTCACTAACGGATCCTATGCTGGTAGGTAGAGGTCGGGGGGTTCGAATCCTGTTGTAAGACTGGCTTATAAGGAAATTTCAAAAAAAGTGAAAAAATTGAAGGAAATCACTTGTTCTTTCTGTTGGAGCTTAATTTTTTCTTTAAATTCATTTCCTTATTAATTTAGTGTACCACATAATTTATTAAGTTATTTAAGTCCCATTTTTTGGTCTTATTCATATATATGGTAGGAAATTAGTGAATACAACATTGATTGGATGGATGATCTATTGCTGACAGAGTAGTATTAGACAAGATATTAAAAATATCACTCTAAAAGAGTTATGCGAATGGCTAAGTTGACGATCGTCTTTGCTTTGATGGTTGAGATCTGTGTTTGGAGATGGCCTTATATCTCGGCTCCTCTCTCTCCCCCTCTTTTCTACTCTCTTCTCTCTATATTTCACTCTCAAAAGCTCACACACTTGTACACACATATTCTGCTCCGCATACACACACATAGACGATTCGGACACACGTGTACTCCTTACCACAGCGGTCGGCGGTGGGACATGGCTAAGCACGGCAGTGTGAATTCTAGGTAAGAGGAAAAGGGTTTTAGCTTGGGTTTAGGTTATTATTTTGCATTGGGTTCTGTATTGGGGTTTTGATTTGTTCGATTTGAGGTTGGAGCTCGATTCAAATTTGTGGGGATAAGGTTTGGGCTAATTATGGTATTTCGTGGTTGGCCGTGGGTTTTGCAGCAATGAAAGTGCACGCGGCGGCGATGAGGGTGCAGCCGGCGGTGCATCGGCGATGATTAATCGTCGCTGTTGTTTGTCTCTTTCTCTTTTTTTGACTGTTTATTGAGTAGAAGTTATTTTTGAGTAGAAGCTGGATGCTCTCGTCGATTTTAGTCCGAGTAAATTAACTTACTGAATGTGAAACTGAAGTGGCATGAAAAAGCTCTCGCTCCGGGTGCTCTCTGTTTTACTCACTAGTTTTTTTTTTAAAAAAAAAATCTAGCCACTGTCTTCTAGTTCTTATGACCTCCGTTATTTGTTGAAGAAGTTCTGATGACATGCATCTTAATTACCAGATGGGCAAAGGCTCCAATATTAATAATCATATTTATTTCATCTGATCTGTCTCATTTAGTTTTGAACCATGAAGAAATCTGTGGAGTGAGGGATGGGAGAGTAGGTTAAAACTAGTTGTAGTCTTTTTCTTTCAGGCAACATGTTTTTCATCAAACTTGCTACCTATTTTTTTCCTGAGATTTTAATTAGGTATTATTTGATGGGTAGTTGAGAAAAAATAGATTGGTATTTATGTGGGAGAAAAGGAGATTACCAGAAGTTTCTTAATCATTTTTAATTTACAATTCAGATAACTGAGTTACATTTTGCTATGATTTCCTCATGGATTGGTATGTATGACAAGACTCAGATTCCAAAATCAGGTAAGAATTTTGTATTACCAAAAAAATGCGTGACATAATGGGGTTGTAGAATTTATTATCGAGCAAAAGTTATTTTTGACTATTTAATAATGTTGTAGTATGTGTGTCTTACGATACGTTATGCTAATATGTTTTAGTTGGTAATATAATTTTGGCTTTCAGGCAAAATCTTGTAATTTCTTTATTGGGGAAGAAGATTTGTTAAACCAGCAACAAAGTGATGATGTGGATTTGTTTGCTTCACGTGCCGATGTTGAAGATTTGAAGAAGAAAGTTGATAAGTATGATCGTCTGATGAAAAGCAATGATGTGCTGAAGAGAGACTTGGTCGATTCGAAGTATATGATCTTTTTTAATCCTTTTTGTCCTATTTGTGGTGTTCATGATGAAATAGATAGAATTGTATTACAGATTCTTTATCTTTGTTATGATATGTATCTGGTTTTGAATTGGTTGGAACGCATGTTCTTTTTTTAAGATGGGATGATATGAAATTGTTGGTTCTTATATTATTGAGCTCTTGTGGTTGATGGTTAGTTATAGTTGAATGTAGATTTTGGCAATGAATTTTAAATTGAAATGTGAAATATTAATATATATATATATTTATATATTACTGCAGAAAATACTAATCTATATTACAATAACTGAAGTAAAAAGTTCTTTATTTACTACGCCAATTATAAAATTACCGAAGTTAAATGCATTCTTTTACTTCACTTACCCTCCATATTTGGATCATAATTAGAAAAAAAACCGAGATAGACTTCGGTTATTAGGATATTAGACTTTGCATAAAAAGCGAAGTCTAAAGTATACCTTTTACTACACGAACATAGACTTCGGTAATTATAATGTTTTTTACTTCAGATACAACAGTAGTAGAAATTCCGGATATTACATACTACACCACTTAAAATAAGTTTCGTCCTCGAAACCTGCAATCCGTCAAAGAAAACAAACAAACTGTTCAACCAAAATATCCCGAAATCGTTACGATAACGATGAATCATTATCATTAATGAGTAACTAAGTACACTTACAAATGTGCAAAGTCAATGATCTCCTGAGATACTAACAAGTGACTCCACCGTAAAGCCTGAGTATGCTTACAATCACAATTCCATGAATCTCAACAAAATATATCATCTTCGGATAAAATGATCTATCCGTGATAAATCTCGTCTGCCTGATTATACAATCAAGTCCCAACTGAAAAACCAACAGTGTACGATACATCTGTGAAACAACTGCCCAAAGCAATGGCAACAAGTCCCGCAACATCGACACAATATTCGAATGCTCAGATAATCACCAACAATGATCAGCCAATAAATTAACCGAGAATATCATTGACATGATAAACTCTAATACGAGCAATCCAAAGGTCAACACGCAGCTGAGAATATCATCAACATGATAAACTCCTATATGACCAACCAGAGGTCAAACCACAATCGAGAATATCATCAACATGATAAACTCCAATATGACCAACTAGAAGTCAAAACACAATCGAGAATATCATCAACATGATAAACTCCAACATAACCAACGAACGATCAACGATAATCGAGAATACCTTCACACGGTAAGCTCCAACGTGATGAACACAGAACCACAGAGACCGATATACGAAAGAGCAAAATTCTCAAAACGTTAAACAAATCATATACAGTGGATCTCAACTAAACACAACCAACTGGTGAACATACTCCTCGGCATACGAGCAGCCAATCACAAACCAACGAACATATCCAATCATACGTGGAGCGAGAATGACCACTCAATATCCAGAATAACCAACATGGGGTCACCATCCCCAAATCTACACATACAAAGAAATCCTTCAAAAATCACTATGGTAAAAATCACACTACTACCATACCAATGGAATCACATAGCACATATGTCCCGATTTCACGAAATCCAAAGTTCCAAAATTACATCATGTGCATGGATCTACAACACGCAGCATATTTCTCTTATCTGATCAACCAACCGATCATCTCTGGATAACTAAACTACCATACTAAAATTCGAATCTCTTTTCATCAAATGCATCGATGTATTATTCAGTTCGTGAGTCACACTCATAACTTCACCATGATATGCACTATGCACTAAATACGTATGTATACCAATCACATTTTTAAAACCAGTTTGAAATCATATAGTCTCATCAGGAAGACAAATTTTCAAAAGTTCTTTCAAGACTTTCAAAACTCAAAACATAAATTTTCGTATGACCACGAAATCAATTTTCGAAAAAAAAATCAAATCGGATCACTTACGTCAAGTTCTCGATGACAATTCTTTTTTTTTGAATACACACGATTAAATGGAATTATGCAAATGCTTAGTTACATCATACTCCTATATCCAGCTCGGCTTGTCACCGATCCACCGATATTCCATCGGAAAACCACACGATAAAGTTCCACAATCTCAATGTATAGACTCCGATAAAAACTCCTTTCCCATATATGACTCGCAACGTCAACCATTATCCCATCGTGGATCACCTCAATTATGCTATGACAAAACATTGAATAATTGACAGATCAAACACAATGAAAGACTACCCGAGAAGTTTCATTTGAACAAATAGTTCAAAACCCCGAAAGGTAGTAATAAAATGCATAAACGATTAGTAAAGTATTTTACAAATCTCGGGAGTGTTAGAAAAACTAAAAGCATTTTTGAAACATTAGGGTCTCAGCCCGCATCCCGTTCCATATTACAAGGAATTTAAAAGTAGAAAGCCCCTTTTGGGCCCCAAGTCCTGAGTTATAAAATTATTTCAAAATCGATTGGGTCTCGGCCCAAAAATCATTTTCCTTAAAACATCCGTAAAACATTCATTTTGAAAAGTATCATTTTCAAATGCTGAAAAACAGTTCATATATCTCAAAATGAATTAACATGACTACATGTTCTTCTCAACAATTCACAGTCCTTCTCCCGAATACACAACTCCGTTCTAAAATCTAACCGACATATTGATTTCCAAAATCATAAATTCTCAAGATCATCAATCCTGTCTCAACTTTGTCATCTCATACTATAACGCATAATATCTTTCTGAATCTCAAAACATATCAACTTAGAATGGCAACAAGTCTCAATGCTATTCAAAAATCAATTACTTACAGATCGTGAAGCCGACGATTCTCTATGATACTGGCACATGTCTCGACTCAAGAAAATACTCGACACAAATATTTTCAAAACACACATTTTGCAAACTTATTTCAATTCGAGAATACAACACAGCTCTATCCGAAGAAATACGTTAATATCATTTGGAAAAATTTACAACAATCCCAGTACCACACTGGTAATTCACATAACACACAAGCCCAAGTAAACAACAAAAAATCTAGGGTTCTAGTATTAGTCAATCGACTACTCGAATGGCGCGACCAAACACAACCCAACTTGACTCGACTGCCTAGGTTTTCTCAACCTAAGCTCTGATACCATATTCTGTAACACCCCCAGATCCGATCGGGAATATTACAGCACCGTGGGCCCCGGAATGGAACCCACAAGGCTAAAAGTTATTTTCACAAACATTTACAAATGCCCAAGAGGCCAACAATGGTGTTATCCTTAAATATTTGAAGACTATATAAAATCTGTTTATCAAAACCGTCGTAAAATCTCATTTGAAAGGACAAGGCCTGAAATGCCAGAACTCAACAGTTTAAAAACATACGTTAAGCTATCGCTTAAACGTATCAACAAAATGGTTTAGAAAACGGTTGCCAAAGTAACCTAAGTTACCAGATACAAAAAGGCCATTTAAAAATACTCGCGCATCGGAAAAAAAGAAAAACAAATTAAAATACTCTAGCAGCGGAATACAAGAACTGATCAGGAAACTCAATTCACAAATACATGCCCTAGCTAGTATCCTCCGGGAAGCTCATCTCTCCACGACCTCTACAAGCTTGATAATCCAAGAACCTATAAAGAAAGCCCACGACGGGGTCAGCCATAATATCCAACAATAATAACCGTCACATCGCATTAATAATTACATACCAATGAGAATAGAAAATAAGAATACGACCAATGTAATCTTATCGTCATAACTTTACCAAAATTCACACCTCGCACAGTACCCAAGGTTCTCAAAACATCATCATAACTCACTGTTACGAAATCTACTAACTTTGTCCAACCCAAATTCGTCGGGTAACATCATCACATCTCGACACGAAAACCAATTGTCCATCAAAGACAAATACCAAGGGAAATACGGAACTTACCTCGAGATGCACAATACCACGACAATCATGTCAGTCTAATCCGAGATCAGATCAATGCAACATACGGGCACGGTCCTTACACAAGACCTACAAATACATACTCATATGACAATGTCAATATGCTCAAAACAATAACAACAATGTATACTCAATGGAAATCCCATGATCCAGCGCCCTCAGCATAGATCCCAAGATGATCCTACTAGATCAACACGAGATGGATAACCAATAATATACATATGCACAACAACAAATGATACAATCAATGATGCGAATCCACATGATTCCATCAACACAACACTGGGTAATCCAACGATCCATAGCCCTCAGCATAGATCCCCATGATGATTCCGTCGGACCAACGCATGGTGGAAAACTTGTCCAACGATCCAGCGCCCTCAGCAAAGATCCCCATGATGATGCCGTCGGACCAATGCACGTGGACATCCGATACAGCGCCCTCAGCATAGATCACACGATCCCATCGGATCAACACAACATAAACAATACAATTATGCATACACATATGCAACTCAATATGTTCATCAACATGAACAACATATAAATCAAAAACACGAACGACACTATGATGAAACAACTAGGATGACTTCATGTTCAGCAACATGAATGACAACCTGCATGATCAACATCATCAACACTAAACCAAATCAAACTAAGATACTTGTCCCGAGTCCTTCTGGAGAAATATCGATGTCAAATCATCACGGGCGATTATCCTCAATGCTCGGCGATCCAAACGTACCATGGACTATAGATACTCATATCTTCATCTTTATCGCAATGTAACCTTGATACCCGAATATGCCAATAACCGAGATAAAGCATATACATTATGATTTAACTCCCAGAATCGGAAAGACAACATATAATCCAAATCTCCAGAATTTGCAGTAATAATCATTGGTATATGCATTATAAACGAAATGAAACTGAAACCATTCATTAAACATTATAACTGAGCAAGTAATAACTTGCCTCGATATCGATGAAGCAGTCACCAATCCCTTGCCGTCGTCTGTAAGTTACTCGGACCCGATCAATGCAATCCACGAGCATCCTCGAACTTGACCGTACGGCACGATTCTTATCACTGATCAATATTCTCAACTTATTACAGTAATTCAAAAAACAACACGTTCGATAACAATCAACAATCAATAAAACCAATTCACAAACCGAACGGCTCAACAATTTCTCGATTAACCATTAGTCTGATCAATCCAACTTAAACGACCACGAATTCATAACCTAAACAGGATATACTATTTTGCCTGTTGACTTAGCGCACGTTAATCACTTAACGTAGCGTGTGCTAAGTCGCTCCCATTAGCGTGCGCTAGCCAGTAACACTAGCGTGCGCTAATGACATGAAGTTGCATGCATTTTAGATACCGATCAACATATGGCGATTATCAAGAACACTAAGTGATTCTAAACTATGTTCATAGCTATCAAAACAATGAAATCCGATATCTTTTAACATATAGGTAATCATCCAACTCTTAATCCAATTCATATAATCACATATCATCTTCTTCCTCAAATATTAACATCATAAACACCAAGAACTCATAATCATTGCCATGTTCACCATCATATGAAGAAACCAACAACAACAACATCAAAGATCCAAATTGAAGGAAGACATTAGCTAACGTATCTCTTTGAAGATAAACAACACAATTCGAAACCATTCGAATCATATCAATACCCATATATCAACCATAACATCAGCATAACTCGGTAACCAATCTCATAATCATACTTATCAACTTGCTTATATGATAATCATCAACTTAAGAATATCAACATTCAATCCAAAACGAAATCCAAAGATGAAGAGTAATTACCTTTTTGAAGGAATGGATTGAATCCCAAGTTTGAATTCGTTTACAATCAATTCCAAGCTTCAAATGTTGTTATGGATGATTAACTCCACCCTAATCCAGTGTTTGGAACCTCAAATACTTCTTAAGGCTCTCTCTATCGGCTCACATGAAGAAATGGATGAAAATGACGAAGAATGGCCAACTGCACTTATATATACACTGTACATTATTAACATACGCTAACATCTTCAGTTAACGTACGTTACACACTTAGCATGCGTTAACTGTTTTTGTTAGCGTGCGCTATCGAAGTGCAGAGGCTACTGCCTTACTGCATGAAATGATTTACATATGCAATGCCCTTGCAATAGCATACGTAAAGGCCTCTATTTAGCGTATGCAAACTTTCATCCATAGCGTGCGCTACTCATAGTTGACTTGCTACAGTCTGCACCTACCCCCGTGTTCCCACATGCCGAAAGCTCTGACAAGGATAAGATTCCTTTTGGACCGATCTGATGTTAGCGTGCGCTAACAATATGCATTAGCATGCGCTAACCCTTCACAACAAACATCCGTTGACATGTCGGCACATGCGCCGAAAATGGTCGGGTCCACACATAGATTCCATCTGAGCTGTTCTGCACTAGCGTACGCTACCCTGTGCCCGTAGCCTGTGCTAAACCCGCACGATAGCGTGCGCTACTCATGTATATTAGCGTGCGCTAATAAGGCTATACTTAGCTATTTTCAGCTACTCTTTGTACAACGTCTCGACATGCAGAATACGAACATACGACATACTAAATACATATACATCTTCCAACAATATTCTCATACGATAAGCCCCACACGCAATGTTGTCCAATACAACTGTCAACGAAGTGCGGTAATAATACCAATATAGATTTCTCAGTTCTTCATTTATTTTATCCATACTGTACAGATTCCACGCTGTACAATATAACTCGGATAAAATAATATTAAACAATAGCAGTAGAAACTCTGGATATTACATACTACACCACTTAAAATAAGTTTCGTCCTCGAAATTTGCAATCTGTCAAATAAAACAAACAAACCGTTCAACCAAAATATCTCAAAACCGTCACGATAACGATCAATCATTATCATTAATGAGTAACCAAAACAGTACACTTGCAAATGTGCAAAGTCAATGATCTCCTGAGATACTAACAAGTGACTCCATCGTAAAGCCTGAGTATGCTTACAATCACAATTCCATGAATCTCAACAAAATATATCATCTTCGGATGAAATGATCAATCCGTGCTAAATCTCGTCTACCTGATTATACAATCAAGTCCCAACCTGCTGAAAAACCAACAGTGTACGATACATCTGTGAAACAACTGCCCAAAGCAATGTCAACAAGTCCCGCAACATCGACACAAAATCCGAATGCTCAGATGATCACTAGCAATGATCAACCAATAAATTAACCGAGAATATTATCGACATGATAAACTCTAATACGAGCAATCCAAAGGTCAACACGCAGCTGAGAATATCATCAACATGATAAACTCCTATATGACCAACTAGAGGTCAAAACACAATCGAGAATGTCATCAACATGATAAACTCCAATATGACCAACCAGAGGTCAAAACACAATCGAGAATATCATCAACATGATAAACTCCAACATAACCAACGAACGATCAACGATAATCGAGAATACCTTCACACGGTAAGCTCTAACGTGATGAACACAGAACCACAGAGACCGATATACGAAAGCGCAAAATTCTCAAAACGTTAAACAAATCATATACAGTGGATCTCAACGAAACACAACCAACTGGTGAACATACTCCTCGGCATACGAGCAGCCAATCACAAACCGACGAACATATCTAATCATACGTGGAGCGAGAATGACCAATCAATATCCAGAACAACCAACATGGGGTCACCATCCCCAAATCTACACTTACAAAGAAATCCTTCAATAATCACTATGGTAAAAATCACACTACTACCATACCAATGGAATCACATAGCACATATGTCCCGATTTCATGAAATCCAAAGTTCCAAAATTACATCCTGTGCATGGATCTACAATACGCAGCATATTTCTCTTATCTGATCAACCAACCGATCATCTCTGGATAACTAAACTACCATACTAAAATTCGAATCTCTTTTCATCGTACCGTACTGCTGTATTATTCAGTTCGTGAGTCACTCATAACTTCACCATGATATGCACTATGCACTAAATGCTTATGTATACCAATCACATTTTTAAAACCAGTTTGAAATCATATAGTCTAATCAGGAAGACAAATTTTCAAAAGTTCTTTCAAGACTTTCAAAACTCAAAACATAAATTTTCGTATGACCACGAAATCAATTTTCGAAAAAAAATCAAATCGGCTCACTTACGTCAAGTTCTCGATGACAATTCTTTTTTTTTTGAATACACACGATTAAATGGAATTATGCTAATGCTTAGTTAGATAATACTCCTATATCCAGTTCAGCTTGCCACCGATCCACCGATATTCCATCAGAAAACCACACGATAAAGTTCCACAATCTCAATGTATAGACTCCGATAAAAACTCCTTTTCCACATATGACTCGCAACGTCAACCATTATCCCATCCTGGATCACCTCAATTATGCTATAACAAAACATTGAATAATCGACAGATCAAACATAATGAAAGACTACCCGAGAAGTTTCATTTGAACAAATAATTCAAAACCCCGAAAGGTAGTAATAAAATGCATAAATGATTAGTAAAGTAATTTACAAATCTCGGGAGTGTTAGAAAAACTAAAAGCCTTTTTGAAACATTAGGGTCTCAGCCCGCATCCCGTTCCATATTACAAGGAGTTTAAAAGTAGAAAACCCCTTTTGGGCTCCAAGTCCTGAGTTATAAAACTATTTCAAAATCGATTGGGTCTCGGCCCAAAAATCATTTTCCTTAAAACATCCGTAAAACATTCATTTTGAAAAGTATCATTTTCAAATGCTGAAAAACAGTTCATATATCTCAAAATAAATTAACATGACTACATGTTCTTCTCAACAATTCACAGTCCTTCTCCCGAATACACAACTCCGTTCCGAAATATAACCGACATTTTGATTTCCAAAATCATAACTAATAAAGATCATCAATCCTGTCTCAACTTTGTCATCTCATACTATAACGCATAATAACTTTCTGAATCTCAAAACATATCAACTTAGAATGGCAACAATGCAATTCAAAAATCAATTACTTACAGATTGTGAAGCCGATGATTCCCCGTGATACTGGCACATGTCTCGACTCAAGAAAATACTCGACATAGATATTTTCAAAACACACATTTTTCAAACTCAGTTCAACTCGAGAATACAACACAGCTCTATCCGAAGAAACACGTTAATAACATTTGGAAAAATTTATAACAATCCCAGTACCACACTGGTAATTCACATAACACACAAGCCCAAGTGAACAACAAAAAATCTACGGTTCTAGTATTAGTCAATCGACTAATCGAATGGCGCGACAAAACACAACCCAGCTTGACCCGACTGCCTAGGTTTTCTCAACCTAAGCTCTGATACCATATTCTGTAACACCCCCAGATCCGACCGGGAATATTACAGCGCCGTGGGCCCCGGAATGGAACCCACACGGCTAAAAGATATTTTCACAAACATTTACAAATGCCCAAGAGGCCAACTATGGTGCTATCATTAAAACATTTGAAGACTATATAAAATCTGTTTATCAAAACCGTCGTAAAATCTCATTTGAAAGGACAAGGCCTGAAATGCCAGAACTCAATAGTTTAAAAACATACGTTAAGCTATCGCTTACATGTATCGACAAAATGGTTTAGAAAACGGTTGCCAAAGTAACCTAAGTTACCAGATACCAAAAGGCCATTTAAAAATACTCACGCAGCGGAAAAAAATAAAAACAAATTAAAATACTGTAGCAGCGGAATACGAGAACTGATCAGGAAACTCAATTCACAAATACATGCCCTATCCAGTATCCTCCAGGAAGCTCATCTCTCCACGACCTCTACAAGCTTGATAATCCAAGAACCTAAAAAGAAAGCCCACGACGGGGTCAGCCATAATATCCAAAAATGATAACAGTCACATCGCATTAATAATTACATACCAATGAGAATACAAAATAAGAATACAACCAATGTAATCTTATCGTGATAACTTTACCAAAATTCACACCTCGCACAGTACCCAAGGTTCTCAAAACATCATCATAACTCACTGTTACGAAATTTACTAACTCTGTCCAACCCAAATTCGTCGGGTAACATCATCACATCTCGACACGAAAACCAATTGTCCATGAAAGACAAATACCAAGGGAAATATGGAACATACCTCGAGATGCACAATACCACGACAATCATGTCAGTCTAATCCGAGATCAGATCAATGCAACATACGGGCACGATCCTAACACAAGACCTACAAATGCATACTCATATGACAACGTCAATATGCTCAAAACAATAACAACAATGTATACTCAATGGAAATACCATGATCCAGTGCCCTCAGCATAGATCCCAAGATGATCCTACTAGATCAACACGAGATGGATAACCAATAATATACATATGCACAACAACAAATGATACAATCAGTGATGCGAATCCACATGATTCCATCAACACAACACTGGGTAATCCAACGATCCAGCGCCCTCAGCATAGATCCCCATGATGATTCCGTCGGACCAACGCATGGTGGAAAACCTGTCCAACGATCCAGCGCCCTCAGCATAGATCCCCATGATGATCCCGTAGGACAACGCACGTGGACATCCGATCTAGCGCCCTCAGCATAGATCACACGATCCCATCGGATCAACACAACATAAACAATGCAATTATGCATACACATATGTAACTCAATATGTTCATCAACATGAACAACATATGAATCAAAAACATGAACGACACTATGATGAAACAACTAGGACGACTTCATGTTCAACAACATGAATGACAACCTGCATGATCAACATCATCAACACTAAACCAAATCAAACTAAGATACTTGTCCCGAGTCCTTCAGGAGAAATCTCGATGTCAAATCATCACCGGCGATTATCCTCAATGCTCGGCGATCCAAACGTACCATGGACTATAGATACTCATATCCTCATATTTATCGCAACGTAACCTTGATACCCGAATATGCCAATAACCGAGATGAAGCATATACATTATGAATTAACTCCCAGAATCGGAAAGACAACATATAATCCAAATCTCCAGAATTTGCAGTAATAATCATTGCTATATGCATTATAAACAAAATGAAACTGAAACCATTCATTAAACATTATAACTGAGCAAGTAATAACTTGCTTCGATACTTATGAAGTCGTCACCAATCCCTTGCCGTCGTCTGTAAGTTCCTCGATCCCGATCAATGCAATCCACGAACATCCTCGAACTTGACCATACGGCACGATTCTCATCACTGATCATTATTCTCAACCTATTACAGTAATTCAAAAAACAACACATTCGATAACAATCAACAATCATTAAAACCAATTCACAAACCCAATGGCTCAACAATATCTCGATTAACCATTAGTCTGATCCATCCAACTTAAACGACCACGAATTCATAACCTAAACAAGATATACTATTCTGCCTGTTGACTTAGCGCACGTTAATCACTTAACGTAGCGTGCGCTAAGTCGCTCCCGTTAGCGTGCGCTAGCAAGTAACACTAGCGTGCGCTAATGACATGCAGTTGCATGCATTTTAGATACCGATCAAAACAACAAAATCCGATATCCACTTCATATAATCACATATCCTCTCAAATATCAACATCATAAACACCAAGAACTCATAATCATTGCCATGTTCACCATCATATGAAGACACCAACAACAACAACATCAAAGATCCGAATTGAAGGAAGACATTAGCTAACATATCTCTTTGAAGATAAACAACACAATTCGAAAGCATTCGAATCATATCAATAACCGTATATCAACCATAACATAAACATAAATCATTAACCAATCTCATAATCATACTTATCAACTTGCTTATATGGTAATCATCAACTTAAGAACATCAACATTCAATCCAAAATGAAATCCAAAGATGAAGAGTAATTAACTTTTTGAATGAATGGATTGAATCCCAAGTTTGAATTCGTTTCCAATCCATTCTAAGATTCAAATGTTGTTATGGATGATTAACTCCACCTTAGTCCAGTGTTTGGAACCTCAAATACTTCTCAAGGCTCTCTCTATCGGCTCACATGAAGAAATGGATGAAAATGACGAAGAATGGCCAACTGCACTTATATATACACTGTACATTATTAACGTACGCTAACATCTTCAGTTAACGTACATTACCTACTTAGCGTGCACTAACTGTCTTTGTTAGCGTGCACTATTGAAGTCCAGAGGCTACTGCCTTACTGCATTAAATGATTTACATATGCAATGCCCTTGCAATAGCGTACGTAAAGGCCTCTATTTAGCGTACGCAAACTTTCATCCATAGCGTGCGCTACTCATAGTTGATTTGCTACAGTCTGTACCTACCCTCGTGTCCCCACATGCCGAAAGCTCTGACAAAGATAAGATTCTTTTTGGACCGATCTGATGTTAGCATGCGCTAACAATATGCATTATCATGCGCTAACCCTTCACAACAAACATCCGTTGACTCGTCGGCACATGCGCCGAAAGTGGCCGGGTCCACACGTAGATTCCCTCTGAGCTGTTCTGCACTAGCGTACGCTACCCTGTGCCCGTAGCGTGTGCTAAACCCGCACGATAGCGTGCGCTACTCATGTATATTAGCGTGCGCTAATAAGACTATACTTAGCCGTTTTCAACTACTCTTTGTCCAATGACTCGACATGCAGAATACGAACATTCGGAATACTGAATACATATACATCTTCCAACAATATTCTCGTACGATAAGCCCGACATGTAATGTTTTCCAATACAACTGTCAACCAAGTGCGGTAATAATACCAATACAGATGTCTCAGTTCTTCATTTATTTTATCCATACTGTACAGATTCCATGTTGTACAATATAACTCGGATAAAATAATATTAAACAACAGTAGTAGAAATTCTGGATATTACAACCATGACCATCATCATACAAAGAAAATATCAACAACATCAAAATCTAAAATTAAAGAGAGGAGTTATCCAACATACCTCTAGAAGAAGAACCACAACAATCAAACACTTCACAAAACATCAAGGATTCCAAACCTCAAGCTTTTAATCGAACCATCAAGGTCTAAACCAAGGTGGAAGGGTCTGGAATAGGCTTAGAAGTGAAGAGGACGAAGTTTGGGTGGAAGATATCTATTTCTACTCGTGAAGAGATGAGAGATGGATCCTTATTTTATAATCTGCGCAGACCATTACGTACGTTAACACCAAACACTAACGTACGTAAGACCTACTAACGTACGCTACATGTTTTACATAGCATACGTAATCAGCATCCAGAGCTCACTACCTTATTTCGTACCTTGTGTTACGTACGTAACACATATTCCATAGCGTACGTAACATAGAGTTGACTTGCTACAGTAATATACCCATTTAACGTACATAGTGAGCAATCCGTTGCGTACGTTAACCTCTTCATTAAGTTGCATTTTTGCACGCCAGCCAAAAGTTGCCGATCACAGGACCCACTTGTTGGTTATAGCCTAATCCTGTCCAATTCTCTTCATAACGTACGTTACGTACTCTACGTAACGTACGTTATGTCTGTGTCTTAACGTACGTAAGCTCCTATGCTTAACGTACGCTACACTTGTATTTTGACAAAGTTCTCTGATCAGACGACTGCGTCTCACCTGATGCTATAACGTACGTAATGCATGAAAACATAACGTACGTAAGCTCCTCAGCTTAATGTACGTAAGGGCTTCTGAGCTTAGCGAAAAATAGCTGCTCCTGCCTGTCGTCTCAACATACCGAATACATATACACGACATACTCAATATATATACTCGTCCCAATGATATACCCGATATCAGAATTAAAGCAACCTGACACACGATGTCTTCAAATGAAATTGTCGACCAAGTACGGCGATTATACCAATACAGATATCTCAGTCCTTTAATTATTTTATCCATACTGTACAGATTCCACACTGTGCAGTATAACTCGAATAAAATAGCATTAAACAACCATAATAGAAATTCATGATATTACACGTATCGGGCTCAGTTCTAGCCTTTGTTTGCAGCGGATGAGCAGGCACACGAGCAGGTGCTCGTGCTGTTTGAGGGACGCAGGACCAGACACATGGTCTGTAGCACGAGCACATGGTCGTGTGTCCCTGTTTGTGTTGGCTAGTAACTTTGATCATGACCAGACGTACGAGCAGTTGGTCGTGCGTAACCGGTCATGCGTCTCCATTAGTATAAATCCGGACAGATGAGTTTTTCACCATGTTCTTAATTTCTTTCTTCTTCTCACGACAGACGGATGCTTGGGGCTAGGGTTTCATTCTTGGCTAATTTTGCTCCGTTCATGGCTATTTTGAAAGGTCTTTGACGATTATATCAACATGTAATCCTTTGTTCTTCATCTGATTAAGGTATTTGTCTCGAATCCCTAATTTGACTTTTTGAGAGATTTTCTTGATTTCGTTCTTAATCCGATTTTGATGAATCGGTTAGTCTTATATGATGTTATTGATTACATGTATTGTATATCCATATCTCGAATTTGTTAAATCTGATTGGTGATTTTGGTGTTCTTTAGAAACCTCGAACATTTAATGTTTGATTAAATGTTTTAATAGGTTTCCCTTCGAGTATTCGACGTATTTTCTGTCGTTTTTGGTTGTAATTCTCATAGTGATTGTGTTGTTATCTTCTCATAGAGGTTATAGTTTATCGGAGTTTTTCGATCGAGCTGTGTTTGTCGAAGTATTCACGCGTTGATTCTGAGGCAAGTATTCTCGTGTATACAATTTGTACCTTGTGAATGGAAGTTATGTGTTGGACTGTGATGATTAGTTTATCTTTTGAACATGTTTCGTGTGAATTGAGTATGAATTGTTCGTCATAGATGTCATGGTGGTGTTTATGTTATTCTTGAGTGTTCATTGTGGTGGAATTGTGTTGGATGTGATAATTAAGCTAGTTTGTTTATACACTTGGATGTGTATCGTGTTGTGTGTTGCTCGTTGGATGTATTGTGTTGATTGTGTGTTGTTTCGATGATGGTTGTGATGTCGGTATTGTTCATTGTGATGTTGGTAATGTATATTGTGGTGAGTTTGATTGTGAATGTTGTGTCTTGTGTTGATAAGTTCACTCGTGCGGGTCCGACGGGACCTACGAGGATACATGGAATGGGACCATGGGATTGGAACTAAGTGATGCTGAGGTCTAATCGTGCGGGTATGACGGGGCTTAAGATGACACATGGCAGGATATCATAGGGTCGGGACACAACATAGTCCAATTGTGTGGGTTCGACGGAACCTACAGTGACTCGTGGCAAGGGATCACAGGGTCGAGGACTGGATGCTGTGATTATTTTGTTTTGCTCAATCCGGGAGGGTTGTTGAACATACAGAGACACATGGCAAGAGATCGCTGTTGGGGTTCCGGATACAAAAACGAATACGCAGCAGATAATAAAATTCAATATAAAGAATCCCAAACAGGATCGATGAAGTACGTATATACGAAAAATAAAACGAACGAAGATAAAGGACCAAAGTCTCATACCTTTGAAGCCTTTGATAATATCTTCGTAAGTTGATGATGATCATGAACCCGAGCTCGAGCACAAAATCCCTTTGTCCCAAACACTGAAAATTCGATGCCTCTACGTCACCACTCGATGGAACTTGACCAGAAAATTCACCGAAACCCCATTCTTGAAAGAACACGGCTAGGAAGTTTCAAATGAAATTTTTCTCTTTATTTTTCTTATTTTATCTCAACTCCCAGATGAAGAATAATTAAGAAATTTTTTCTCTCCCTCTCTCGTTATTCCTCTCGACCGAACACAAGGATGGTGAATGGTTGTTGGTGTGTGTTGTTATGTGATGTTATATAATGTATAAAGGAATCCCACCATATGTTGTCATTTTGGCACCATTAGTTGAATGAAACATGGTGGGATCTCACAACATTAAACAAAAACAAAACAAGACAAGAGAGAGGGAGGTGGGGCGGCCCCATGTGGAAAGTGCTAGGAAACGGGCCGAGTCACTTGGCTCGTGTACCGGACGTTCGTCAAACGACTCCTTTAAATACATTCAGTTTTATCACCAATGTATTTATACGAATTAATTAATATAATTAATTAATTATATCAAATACAAATATATTTCTCTAAGAAATATAATTTATGAATTAAATTAATTACCCAGTAACTAAATTTCAATTCATAAGACCGCTATTTGATTTATCCAATAAATCATAATTTAGATATCCAATATCTAATATTAATAGAGAGATAATAAATTCACATTTATCCGTCAATGAGCCTGATGCGCGACTCTATAGGTCCGTCTCAGCCGGCATTGGGAGGAACCAATGAGTGCGGGCAGCACTTAGCCAGCCTAGCGGGTCGCACTGTAAACCCCGACTGAGAACGAATGAAGGGATCATTCTAGAACCATTATGTCGTGAATACCATATACATGTAGACCCTTCATCAGATGTCCTGGTCAAGTCTTCGGGTCACGGTAAAGTCAAACCTTATTGTTGACTAGACACTATACTTGTGTTAATGCAAATCAAGACCAACTGATTATTATTGTATCCAATACGACTAGATCAGAATGCATTTGCCAAAGACTTATGATCTTATTTTCCATTAACCTTATAGGACATTCGCCTGCTCACTAACAGGAGATAGAATCCTTTTTTGGCGTACAGTAAAGACTGCTACCTGCCCGTATAGTCCGCACTTCGAGGTTGACCCAGTGATTAAGAAAATGGGTCTAACTATTCTAACGACAAAATAAACGTCACAGGCACATCTCTTACTGAACCCTCAAGTCAAAGGTCCACGTACACTATCATAACCTTTCGATTCATCATCGACTCTCCAAGAGTGAATACCATGTGACTGAATCAAGTATGAGTCGTGTTCGAGTATACTGGTCCCATCAATATACTTATAACTATGCTATCAAGACATGCACATGTCCTAGCATCAGTTATACAAGTCTTACTCAAAACTTAATGCCCATTTAAGTTTATCGACTTGCGAACGGTTTATATAAATAAACCTTAAACACTTCCAGTACATTTTCTCTTATCCGATAACGAGAGTGGAATGTTCGCTCTTATTTACATGGACTTCACTTCAATATTTACCAAATCAAGAATGCATTTGAAATACAATAAACAGTGAATAAATCATATTGCCTTTTATTGTTAATTCCATAATTACAAGTGCAATGCCCCTTCTCTTTCATCCCCTGAGTGGCATTCGAGGGTATATTCCTAACAATCTCCCACTTGCACTCAATGCCACACATCATGGTATCCAATACCCATGTTCTTTAGATGTCTTTCCAAGACAGCCTGAGATAACGGCTTAGTCAGCGGGTCAGAGACATTGTCTTCTGAGTCTACACTTTGCAACGAAACATATCCTTTTTCAACCATCTCTCGAACGATGTGATATTTTCTCTCTATATGCTTGGTGTTGTGGTGAGCCCTTGGCTCCTTTGCTTGGGTGATAGCTCGACTATTATCACATAATAGTGATATAGGCAGCTCCCCATTAGGCACCACTTGAAGTTCTTGCACAAACTTCTACATCCAAAATGCTTCCTTGCTAGCCTCTGAGGCATCTTGGTACTCTGCTTGGCAGGTGGAATCTGCAGTTGCACTTTGCTTGTAGCTTCTCCAAGATACTGCTCATCCATTGAGAGTAAACAAATATGCAGATTTCGACTTAGAGTCATCTTTGTCTCCTTGAAAATCAGAATTGGTGAATCCAACCACCTTCAATTCCCTACCACCGTAATTAAGAACCATATCTATAGTTCTTATTAAGTACTTAAGAATGTTCTTGACGGCAGTCCAGTGTTCCCTTCCCAGGTTTGCTTGAAAATGACTTACCACACTTACAGCATAGGCTAAGTCCGGTTTCATGCATAACATAGCGTACATGAGGCTACCCACTGCCGAGGCATAGTGTACCTTACTCATCTCTCTTTTGTCTTCCTCACTTTGAGGACAAATTTTCTTGGTGAGATGAATTCTATGTCGCACGGGAAGGAAACCTCTTTTAGAATCATCCATCTTGAATCTTCTTAGGATTTTAGCTATATAGAGGGATTGGGAAAGTCCTATCATTCTTCGCGGTCTATCTGTGTAAAGACGGATCCCTAGAATATAGGAAACTTCTCTCAAGTCTTTCATGGAGAACGTTTTAGAAATCTAAGCTTTCACAGTGCTAAGCATTGCTACATTATTTCTTATAAGTAGATTATCATCTACATATAGTACTAAGAACGCAATGTTGCTCCCACTGACCTTTTTTGTAAACACATGGATCCTCCTCGTTTTGCATGAAATCAAAGTCCTTGACTGCTTCATCAAATCAAAAGTTCCAACTCTGAGAAGCTTGCTTCAGCCCATAAATGTCTCGTTGCAGCTTACACACCTTATAAATATTAGCTTTGGACACAAAACCCTTAGGCTATTCCATATAGATTTCCTCCTCGAGGTATCTATTTAGAAAAGCCATTTTGACATCCATTTGCCATATTTCATAATCGTAATGGGCAGCAATGGCAAGCATCATTCGAATCGACTTGATCATAGCTACGGGCGAGAAAGTATCATGATAATCAATCCCTTGCCTTTGGGTATAACCCTTTGCCACAAGCCTGGCCTTATATGCGTCGACCTTGCCATACCCGTCAGTCTTTCTCTTACTTCCAATAGGCTTCATGCCAGTTGGTAAATCTACTAGAGTCCAGACCTGATTGGCATGCATCGAGTCTATCTCAGCTTCCATAGCTTCTTGCCATTTATTGGAGTCCACATACACTATCGCTTGGTCATAGGTGACAGGGTCGTCCTCACGGCTATCAGGTACATCATGAAGACCCAGTTCCAGGTATATCATAAAGACCCAGTTCCTCGACATGTGTGTAGCCATACGTCTCAGGTAAGTGAGACATCCTACCAGACCTTCGAAGTGAAGTTTGTGTTACAATAGGTTCGGTTCATGATCCCTTACCAGATGTCTCCTGAGAACTTTCATTACGCTCTTCCAAAGAGACATTTCTACCCGAGCCACCTTCCTAAATGAATTCATCCTCAAGGAAGTGCGCTTGTGAAGCCATAACGATCCTATGGTCTTCTGGCATGTAGAATACATAGCCCATCGAGTCCTCTGGGTATCCGATGAAATGTCCCTTGACGGACCTTGCTTCCAGTTTGTCCACCTTAGCCTTCTTGACATAGGCTGGACATCCCCAAATCGTTATGTGATTAAGACTTAGTTTCCTACCCTTCCACATCTCATGCGGAGTGATAGGAACGGATTTGGAAGGACATCTATTAAGGATATAGGCAGCAGTTAGTAAGGCGTAAATTGGTAAATTAGTGTAATTCAACATGGAGCGGACCATGTCCAACAAAGTCCGATTTCTCTTTTCTGAAACACCATTTAACTGTGGGGTTCCTGGCAGCGTGAATTGTGAAACTATTCCATGTTCCTTAAGGAACTCATCAAACTCTATGCTCATATATTCTCCATCTCGATCCGACCGAAGTGCTTTGATATGACATCCACTCTGTTTTTCAACTAGGGCCATAAATTCCTTGAATTTAGTAAAGGCTTTAGATTTATGTTCATCAAGTACACAATCCCATACCTAGTATGATCATCTATGAACATTATGAAATATTGATATCCATCTCGGGCTGCTTCCAAATCACCACAAACATTGGTATGTATCAACCGAAATTTCTTAGCAGTCCTTTCAAATGTCCCTGTGAAGGGGGACTTAGTCATCTTGCCTCTAAGGCAGGATTCACAAGTTGAATAGGGTTCTTCACCCAATGTACTTAAAAGTCCATCTTTGTCCATTTTGTGAACCTTGGTCTGACCAACGTGACCAAGTCTAAGGTGCCACTTAAGAGCTTGATTAGTATCATGCCTGCCACATTTCCTAGTTATAGTGTTCACTACTAATTTATTTTGTAAGTTCAGATGATATAAACCAATCAACAATGTACATGTGCCAACCAATTATTTCTAAAATAAATTTTACAACTACCATTGCCAATGAAGAAAGAAAATCCTTTCCGGTCCAAGACTGGAATGGATACAATGTTTTTATGCCCCTTGGGCAAAACTTGTACTTCATCTAACGTCAAAATAAAACCAGATTCCAAACCCAGTAGGAGTGATCCAATATCGGTTGCCTCAACACTTTGTCCGCTTCTGACAGTGACCATCACTTGCCCATCTTCAAGCTGCCTACTTCGTTCCAGATCCTGATTCATAGTACAAGTATGAGAAGTAGAACCTGAATCCAGAATCCATGAAGCAGAATATATGGTAGCGGAACAATTGGTTTCAAAAACAAAAAGTTTCGTACCTGATGCGCCATTGATCTTGGGACAAGTCCTATGCCAGTGGCCCAGCTCACTCATTCAAGACATTTGTCCGTAGGTTTGGGACCGCCTACCTTCTGAACCTTTAGGGCCTTGCCCTTGCCTTTCTGTACCACTTTCTTGGGTTTATACTTCTCGTATGTCTTTTTCTTCTTGTTCTTAGACCTCCGAGGCCCAGAAGAAATCACAAGAGCAGCCTCCCTCGGCTTAGTCTTCATGTTAGACTGTGTCGTCACTAGTTTGTTCATTAGCCCAGCTAATGTACACGAAATTTCATTACAGTTGAAATTCATTTCAAACTGTATGAAGGAGTCAGGTAGAGATTGAAGGATGAGATCAATTTGGAGGGATAAATCCATGTGAAAGTTGAGCACCTCGAGCCTCTCAATCATAGAGATCATCTTGAGGACGTGGTCTCCTACTTTCTCCCCTTGCTTCATCCTAGTGCTGAATAACTGCTTCGATATCTCATATCTAGCAGTCCTATTGTGCTCTCCATAAAGCTCGTTCAAGTGCGCGAGAATTTGCCTAGCAGAAGTCATTTTCTCGTGTTCTCTCTGCAGCTCATTAGTCATAGAGCCCATCATAAAACCACGGACCAGCACATCATCCTTGACCTATTTTTCATGGACGTCAATTTCTTCCTGATTACCCCTAGTCCGGATTGGAGTCGGTGGAATGTCCGCCTCTAAGACGTATCCCATAGACTCCATGTTGAGTACAATCATCAGATTTCGCAACCAGTCAACAAAGTTGGGGCCAGTTAGGAGATTCTTTTCAAGTAGTATTGCAAGTGGGTTCTTTGCCATTTTTAGAGAGATATAGTTTCGTATCTCTGCATTGATTTAGACAAGATTGAATTAGTGACTTGTTTTATTATGACCGAGTATAGAATTTAAGGGCTTGTATAATTCTTGTCTCGGCTCCCACTAATTTTATCGGAATTACACACTCCCATGTTATAACCCGGAAGTCATGGTTAGATCGACTTCTTAGTGGCGATCGAGTTCTTTACAAATTTTAACAAATGCAACTTTCAGGTTTCTTGCCTATTAATTTCTGTAAAGTGGTGTCCAACACCAACCCGTCCAATGGATGATTCGATCTTCTTTTACCCCTAGTCTTCATGCCGTCAACCTATCAGGTTTCTTGGCAATTCAGACTATCTAAGTTGTTGAGCATCAACGTCTATCAGTTTGACTATTGAATCTCGCCCGACAACCCATCAGGTTTCTAGGGGCGAAATTTATCACCAACTGAAGGCATCTAATGCACTCAAGAATTTATCAACCTCTACCAAATGTACTACCCCGATAACTCGGAAGCATAGCACACAGACTGGGATATCAATTTTCTACGAGTTTGATATAGGGTAGGAAACCTCGTAACCTTTTTAAAACTTAGTCTGTTTGTAAGTCGGGAGAATTTCGCGATTAATGTTACACTTTGCACATTAATTCATTTATAAACGCGTTTGTGTTTGTCAATCATTCAAAATGAAAAACAGAAATAGCAACCTAGTTACTACCAACATATAGCTCATGGACTTTTTCCTAAGTACTGGGCCAAGCAAATGACCCAATAAAGAAAATAAAAACAGTCTTCGATTCTTCGTCTCCTCGGTCGGTTGTCTTCGGTCTTCGTCATAGCTAAATAAATAATTACATCATTGAAAAAATGCATCATATTATACAAACTTTCTAGTAAAACTAAATAGGCTCAAAACGGTCTTTACAACCCAGTCGAATTGAACTAATCAAAAAATAAGTCCACGAGCTATATCACCATCACATAAGGCATTCCATACAACATGTAACGACAATAAAACTAAATAATTAATTTAATATATTAATCTAATTAATATATGAAATTAATCTATTCAAATCCTACAAATATTAATCCAATTAATATTTAGTGGCACTAAAATTAAACAATCAATTAATATGTTAGTCCAATTAATATAAAAATGAATCTATTCAATATTAATGGTATTAATCCAACAATACTTATAATCGTCATTTTAATTCGTTCGAAGTAATCCAGTCAAAATAATATTCACGTTTAATTAATTTTCCTTAACAAAAATATTCCAAATATTCCAAATTAAAATCCAATTTAAATTTTGAGAAATAACTACAACGAAATATAAACTTAAAACGGAGTCCCGGACTATTCGGTATTAGACCCAGCCCGCAGTCCGATTCAAAATCGGGCCAAAACCCAAGACCCATATGGCCGAGCCAAGGCTCGGCCACTCTCGGCAGTCTGGCCGTGAGGCATCTCGGCAGCCTGGGCAGCCGGCCCAGGCAGTACTGCCGGTAGCCCTGTTTTTCTCATTTTCCCGGCTCGTTACCAAAACGTGAAAATTACAACAAACAATTAAATATTTTCGATTATACCAATTATGATACTGAATTATAAACATCATCAAATAGCATTCAAAATGCACATATAATCATATATACGGTATCATTGACCTCGCTCCAATACCCCTATTGGGATTCCGGATACAAAAACGAATACGCAGCGGAATAATAAAACTCAATATAAAGAATCCCAAATAGGATCGATCAAGTACGTATATACGAACAATAAAACGAACGAAGATAAAGGATCAAAGTCCCATACCTTTGAAGCATTTGATAATATCTTCATAAGTTGATGATGATCACGAACCCGAGCTCGAGTACGAAATCCCTTCGTCCCAAACACCAAAAATTCGATGCCTCTACATCACCACACGACGGAACTTGACCGAAAAAATCACCGAAACTCCGTTCTTGAAAGAACACAGCTAGGAAGTTTCAAAGGAATTTTTCTCTCTTTATTTTTCTTATTTTCTCTCAACTCCAAGATGAAGAATAATTAAGAAAATTTTTCTCTCCCTCTCTCCTTATTCCTCTCGGCGGAACACAAGGATGGTGAAAGGTTGTTGGTGTGTGTTGTTATGTAATATTATATAATGTATAAAGGAATCCCACCATATGTTGTCATTTTGGCACCATTAGCTGAATGAAACATGCTGGGATCTCACAACATTAAACAAAAACAAAGCAAGACAAGAGAGAGGGAGGTGGGGCGGCCCCATGTGGAAAGTGCTAGGAAACGGGCAGAGTCAGTTGGCTCGTGTACCGGATGTTCGTCAAACGACTCTGTTAAAGACACTCCATTTTATCACCAATATATTTATACTAATTAATTAATATAATTAATTAATTATATCAAATATAAATATATTTCTCTAAGAAATATAATTTATGAATTAAATTAATTACCGAGTAACTTAATTTCATTTCATAAGACTGCTATTTGATTTATCCAATAAATCATAATTTAGATATCCAATATCTAATATTAATAGAGAGATAACAAATTCACATTTATCCGTCAACGATCCTGATGCGCGACTCTGTAGGTCCGTCTCAGCCGGCATTGGGACGAACCAATGAGTGCGGGCAGCACTTTGCCAGCCTAGTGGGCCGCACTATAAACCCCCGTTGAGAACGAATGAAGAGATTACTCCAGACCCATTATGTCGTGAATACCATATACGTATAGACCCTTCATCGGATGTAATATCCGCATTTTTCTTTTCTCGGTATTCTCATTTTTGGCATATTTTTCGTTTTTAGCAACTTGCTTGTAACCGTTTCGACATTTTGAATCTATTTTATTCTTGGAGTTTCTCCATTTGGACGAGTTTCGGAGGTGTTTTGAAATTATTCCGTCTTATGTCATGTATTGTTGCATGGACGCTCGATTCTAGTAGAACCCGTTCGATTTTGTAATTTCTTTGGTTGCACGAGTTCATATGGTTGAGTTGTTCGTGTTGTGAGTTTCGGTTTATTGATCCGACATCATATCGTGATTTTCGGACGTTTGGGCTATTTTGTAATTTCCTATAAGTTTAGGGAATTTTACTTTCCTTGTTGTTTCTCGGATTCCTCGGTAGTCGGAATTGTATTCTTCCACAACTTTTAGCTTCGTCGTTGTGAATATTTCTTATCTACGCGTTGGAATCTGTCCTTGTGTTGCGTCTCATTTTTGGACCGCTCGATGCAGATAACTTCGTTCAGCAATGTTGAAATGCTGCATGCATAACGTGCGTTATGCATGCTTTCTTGCGTGCGCTATCGACACCTTTATAACGTACGTTATGGCTCATCGCTAACGTACGTTATGGCCTTCAGCATATTGGACAGATTGTTCTGTCCGAACCATTATGTACGTTAACTATTTCTGTTACGTACGTAAAGTCCTTGGTAGCGTACGCTAAACTATCCAGCGTAACGTATGCTATCGAACCCTGCGTTGTTAGACAGTGAGTCTACCCAGTTTTGCCCAGACCCTTACATACGTAAAGGCGTTGATGTTACGTACGTAAGCCTCTTGTAGCGTACGCTAGCCGTCTGATGTAGCGTACGCTAGCGACCTCAGCATTTTGGGGCAGACTGTTCTGCCCAGCCATTACGTACGCTAATACTTCAGTGTTAACGTATGTAATGAGCATTACGTACGTTAACCAACTCATGTAACGTACGTAACGGAAGCCCAGGCTTTATAATCGGGAGTTGACCTTCATTTTGGCACTTTCTTCATGTCTTCTCCTCCGACCGAGAGATGCGATCCAAGTGAGGTTTTGAGCGATTCTTCAAGTTTTGCCCGTGGAAATCCTTGGGGAATCAAGTATTGTGTTCTTAGTGTAGTTATCATCATCGTAATCATCTTCCTCCGTCCAAATCAAGGTAAATCTTCTAAGAACCCTACTTTTGGGTAAATTGGGGGTTTTCGATTTTATTGTTCGATTCGTCCCGTGTTGTTGATTAATTCATGATGAATATGATTAATCTTGTTGGTATTCTTGGTTTTCCTATGGATTCATGGTATATTTCGTAGTATTTTCGTAATCGAGAGGGTTTGGTTGTGGTCCGCCCTCGTTGTTGTTCTTGTACGAATATACATGAATCGTAGGCGGGTTTTCAGGTGTATTCTTTTTCCGTATTCGTTTGAAAATGGTTGTGATTGTATTCTTCGAATCGTTTGTTCGGTTCCGTTGGTTCCTAGCATTCGTCGGTGATTTTTCTTTCCGTTCATTGCGTCATCAATTATTGAAGGCAAGTATTTTTGGAAACCTTTATGCTTAACATGAAATGGTAATGTATATTGTGTGTGCTTTGCTCACCTCGGGAGGGTCCGACGGGGCCTCGAGGGAATCTATGACTTCACTCTGGATTCACGAGTCTGTTTCGCTAGCCAGCTCGGGAGGGTCCTTAGAGGCCTCGAGTGGGATCAGTGGATTCGTCCCGGTCCTAGGCGATGCCGGTGCGTGATTTATTTTATGATATGGCCAGCTCGGGAGGGTCCTTAGAGGCCTCGAGTGAGATTTGTGGCTTCGTCCCGGTCCTAGGCAAATTGATTTACTGATTGTTTCCAGAAAAGACATGTCTCATTTTTGGTTTTGAAATAAATTTGGTGCATTGTACTATGAAATGTGTAAGCGAATGGTTTGCCTTGATTACTTGTACTAGCGTAATTGCTAACCCCTCTGGGGACCGGTTTTGGGGAAATTCTTGTTATGGATTTCAGGTTATGATCAGCCGGACGAGCGGGCACTGGGACAGTACGAGGATGCTGGCCAGGGTCGTTGACATGTGCATTTGAGTCTTTTTATTTCTGTTGTTCCATTCGATATGGTTGTTGCCTACTTTCTAAACTTATAGATTGTACTCGCGAGTACTTAGGCTTTTCTCCTCGAATTGTGATTCATATTCATTGAAGTTATTTATGGTTGTCGATGTTGATTATTCCGCCAGTTGTACCGGGCGTGTTATTTGATTTTCATCTGGATGATGTATGATTTTACTGTGGTAATTTGTGTCTAGCCTAGTGGGTCCCATGTAGGGATCCACGGCACTATAATATACCTTGAATATCTCGGGGGTGTTACATAAAATGTCCAGGTCAAGTCTTCGGGTCATGGTAAAGTCAAACCCTACTGTTGACTAGACACTATACATGTGTTAATGCAAATCAAGACCGACTGATTATTAGTGTATCCAATACGACCAGATTAGAATGCTTTAGCCAAAGACTTATGATCTTATTTGCCATTAACCATATGGGATATTCGCCTGCTCACCAACAGGAGATAGAATCCTTTCTTGGCGTACAGTAAAGACTGCTACCTTCCCGTATAGTTCACACTTCGAGGTTGACCCAACGATTAAGAAAATGGGTCTAACTACTCTAATGAGAAAATAAACATCACAGGCAGATCTCTTACTGAACCCTCAAGTCAAAGATCCACATATACTATCACAACCTTTCGATTCGTCATCGACTCTCCAAGAGTGAATACCATGTGATTGAATCAAGTATGAGGAATGTTCGAGTATACTGGTCTCACCAATATACTTATAACTATGCTATCAAGACATGCTCATATCCTAGCATAAGTTATACAAGTCTTACTCAAAACTGAATGCCCATTTAAGTTTATCGACTTGCGAATGGTTTATGTAAATAAACTTTAAACACTTCCAGTGCATTTTCTCTTATTTGGTAACGAGAATGGAATCTTCGCTCTTATTTACATGGACTTCACTTCATGTTTACCAAATCAAGAATGCATTTGAAATACAATAAACAGTGAATGAATCATATTGCCTTTTATTGATAATTCCATAATTACAAGTACAATACCCCTTCTCTCTCATCCCCTGAGTGGAATTCGAGGGCATATTCCTAACAATCACGGGGTCACGAGCATGTGTTGATGTTTTGTTTGGCTCAATCCGTGCTGGTTGTTGAACCTACAAGGAGTCGTGGCAGGAGATCACGGTGTCACGAGCATGTTTTGACGATCAAGGATCTTGAAATGAAGTTTTATGAAAATGATTGTTGGGCCGAGTCCCAATTGATTTTTGAACAGATTTTCCATTATAAAACTTTTGTGATGTGGAATTAGATTTGAGCTGAGGCCCTACTGGTTTTGAAGTGGTTTGATAATTAAAGACTTGAGGTCCTACTGATTTTGAGTTGTTTTCTAAACTTTTACACTTCTAGGGAACTTCTCCTGATGTTGTTGTTGTTGGTTCGTGACTGATATGTGTGGGACATATTTTGCATATCTAGAATACTTGCACTATCAAATTCGAATTGCTAACCACTTAAATGAAGGAAATGCATTTTATGCATTCATAGGGTCGACATGGAAGCTGACAAGCTATGATACCAATCAATCGGGAGTTAGAGTTCTTTATATTGTTGATTTTATCCCGTTTCTGCTACAATATATTGACCCATGCGTAGGTATATGATGTAATTTGTTCAGGTTTTATTACTCATGTCTTGGGTGTGACCTGATCGATCCGTATAGTTTGAGTTTTTGACATTATCGGTCTGTATTATTATATAGTTGACCATGGAGGATCAAACATTATGATGTCTATTATAGTGTCTAGCCTAATAGATCCTTGTGAGAAGGGTCTACAACGTGTGACATTCCCTTATGGTTTGGGAGTTACGAAAACAACTTGTTAAATTTCCTAATCCCATTCCCTCAGATCCTCTACATGTTATGACATATTCATTACTTGCATGCTGATGTTTGTGGATGGCCGCGCTGTTGAGATGCATCAAAATTAAATATTTATAATATCATCGACTCACATATAATAACTAGTAGTATTAATAAGTAAAGTTTGAACCCACAGAGAGAGGATGAATTAGTTATACTTATTGAGGTGAATATCTTTGGAAGAAAAAATAATAATAATAATAATAATACTAATAATAATAGGGGTTGGTCAATTTAAAATAAAATAAACAAACAGGTAAACAAACTAAATAAAAGAAGTAAAAAATGATAAGAAAGATGATAATGATGATGAAAATCTATTTTTTAGTTCCATTATGCACTGTTCTAATTCAAATTATGAATCAATGTGTAATATCCGTTGTTGGATTGGTACCGCTATTAGAAGGGGGTTGGATAATGCAGTTAAAAATATAGAATTCTTTCGTGATTGCGAAAGCGATAAAGTGCGGAATGTAATGACACAGCGATATATAGAGGTTCGGCAAAGTACCTACATCCTCTCTTCTTATCTTTTTCTATAGGCTTAAGATAAACCTTTCTGCCTTGTCTTGTATTGGTCCGAGGGAAACCGTTACAATCTTGTATTCTATTGGTCCAAGATAAACCGTTATAATCTTGTCTTTATGCCGGTCCAAGATAGACCGTTTCCCTTTTCTTTCGGATAAGGAAGTAACCTTTCTAGCTTTCTATCGGTACTAGAAAAACCTCACTTAGATTTAGATTATGATTCTAATAATGCTGGATCCATGATTCTTATAACACTGAATCAAATCTACAATCCTTTTCTTTCTCTCGTGTATGGTTGACTGAATTAAATACTCGAACTCTTATCAATTAAGCTCGATTACAACAACGTTAATGTATATAATGATATCTGATGTATATAAACTTTGCTTGAAGTTGTTATGCTGATTAATACCAAATGCATTGGTATTTATAGACTTGAGAACCAAACTAGCCATTGCTCATGTTCCTTCCATAGCATACGCTGTATTACTCCCATAGCGTACATTAATTTTTATCCCATGTTAACCTCTCTGGTTACGTATGTTATGTGATGTTTCTGCCCCTTTCATTGCATACATTATATTCTCTATGTTGCGTATCTCATTATTATGTATTCGTTGCATGCTTTTTGACCTTCTAGAATTAATCCAACGGATTGATTTATTAGAATTCGAAATTCAATTGTCATTGTGTGCGTTAATCATCTTGCCTTACATATATTATGTTCTCCGTTTAGCCTACGTTAACTTTCCTTGATTGTGCGTTATCTAATTATCTAACATCGTCCAGTTCATTCTGACTTGATTATTAGCATTGCGCTAGAATATATTGTTAGCGTACGCCAACTTCGTTCGTTTGTCCGACTTTTCATCTCCGACACTCATTGTTTGAGTAATTATTGTTTTTCTTTGATCGTCAACTTATCATCAAAAACTTTAATATGAATGTGTGGAATAAAATATTCTAACAATCTCCTCATTTTTTGATGACAAAACAACATTCCTTAATGGGATTTATACCTGCAAAAATAGAGTAAACAATATACAGATTAAAGGTTTTGGCTTTATCCGTTTCGTTAGTTTTCTCCTGCCAATCATACCTTCTTTATATTTCTCCCCAATTACATCTTCTCGTTTTTCTCACCCTTTTGTCATTAGAAAAAAGTACATTTAATCGATGAAAAATTATTATGATAAAAAATTGGTAAAACTCCCCCTAAATATGTTAACTCCCCTGAGTTAGATACCAATTTGTTTGAATAACTAATTTGAATTTTGGGATCCAACCGACTCTTGGTCATTTTTCATTTGGCAAATAGATGATGCTTGGTATTATGGTTCCCTTTGGAATCTATATTTTCTTTATTTTTATCTTTTGTCTTGGGTTTTTACAATTTGTAATGTGATGCCCGGTTTTCAAACATCTGCCACAATTGGGTACTTTCAAATTTAAGGATTTATTTTATTTATTTTTATTATTTTGTTTGAATCCTAATCCTTGTTTATTTAACGAAAATTTTTGAACAGAAAGTAGTTTTTCAAATTTCTCATTTCCGAGAAAAAAATATTCGTTAAATCTTTTAGTTCGTTTTGAAATTTTAATAAATCATCCTGTAATTTATTTTTTTCTAAGCAAAGAGAATGCTCATTTTTTATAAATTTCCCTTTTGAATTTTGTAGATTTCATCTTTCAATAATTTATTTTTCATGTTGAGAGATTTATTTCTTTTAATGAATTTTGAAAATCTCTTTGTAATAACTCAAAAGCATTAAAAAGTTCATCTTGAGACGAGGTACTTACCTGACTTTCGTCATCACTGTCGTCAAACGAGCTCATTGCCATGAGTGCGAGATTATTATGAACATTTTCATCTTTATCTTATTCGTCTCTCCAGGTGGCTATTAACTCTTCCCTCTTAGAAGACGAGCCATGACAATTTTTCGCAAAGTGCCCGGGTTTTCCATAATTTCCACAGTTATTATCGAACCGATTTGACTCGTTCCGGACTTGCGAGTTGAAGTCTTTTCTTTTCCGGTTTAATAAGTTTTGATTCTTATTGATGTTTTTGGCACAAAATGCCGATTCTTCATCTTCATCATCAACCGAGATTTTTTCTTCATTTCTAGATATCCTTTTAGTTTTCAAAGCTATAGATTTTTCTTTGGACTTCGGTTTGACATTTCGAGATTTTAACACGATCTCGTAGTTTATTAGTAAAATGACGAGGGTGATAAAATCAAGCGTGTTGAGATCTTTCGACTCGATGATAGCCGTGACCGTCCCGTCCCATTCACAAGGTAGTGATCGTAATATTTTCTTGACATTTTCACTACTCGATAATGGTCTTCCGAAGCAAGCTAGTCCATTAGTAATGACAAAAATCGGTCTAGCATATTTGTGATATACTCGTCATCTTTCATCGTGAAAAGCTCGTAGTCATGAAGAAGCATATTGATCTTCATCTCCTTGACTTGATTCGTTCCTTTGTGAGTTACCTCTAGCATTTTCCAAATCTATTTGGCACTATCACCCGAGGAAATTCGATTATGCTATTCCGGATTACGAGCATAATCAATTGCATTGCTTTACAATTTTAATGGTCATTTCTCCAATCCAGACCATCATATTCTTTGAAGCCTTTTAGAGTACCATCGGATTTTGTTAGGACTTTGGGACCAAGACAAATAGCTTTCCAAAGCTCAATATCATAGGCTGGGATAAAGATTGGCATCTTTTTCTTCCATGTCATAAAGTTTGATCCGTCAAAAAACGGAGGTCGGTTTGAGGCAAGGCCTTCTACTGGTGCAAAGTTATACGCCATTGGATCTTTTTCTCCACGGATGTTAAGCCGACTATTATAAAAGAACCGCTCCGATACCAATTGTTGGATTGGTACTATCACTAGAAGGGGGGTTGGATACTGCATTTAAGAATATAGAATTCTTTTGTGATTGCCGAAGCAATAAAGTGCGGAATGTAAATGACACAGCGATATATAGAGGTTCAGCAAACTGCCTACATTTTCTCTCCTTATCTTTTTCTATAGGCTTAAGATAAACCTTTTCGCCTTATCTTCTATCGGCCCGAGAGAAACAGTTATAATCTTGTCTTCTATCGCTCCAATATAAACCATTATAATCTTGTCTTTATGTGGTCGAAGATAAACCGTTTTCCTTTTCTATTGGACAAAGAATCAACCTTTCTAGCTTTCTATCAGTATTAGAAAAACCTCACTTGGATTTAGATTATGATTCTAACAATGCCGGATCCATGATCCTATTAACACCGAATCAAATCTACAATCATTTCCATTCTCTCGTGTATGGTTGAGGGAATTAAACACTCAAACTCTTTCCAATTAAGCTCGATTACAACAACATTAATGTATACAATGATATCTGGTGTATATAAATAGTGCTTGAAGTTGTGCTGATTAATACCAAATGCATTGGTATTTATAGGCTTGAGAGCAAAACTAGCCATTGCTCATGTTCCTTCCATAGCATACACTATATTACCCCCGTAGCGTATGTTAAGCGTTTATCATACATTAACCTCTCTGGTTACGTACGTTATGTGATGTTCATATCAGTCCAGTAGCTTCTGCCCCTTTCATTGCCTACATTATATTTTCTACGTTGCGTACGTTATTCATCATGTATCCATTACATGCTTTTTAACCTTCTAGAATCAATCCAACGGACTGATTTATTTGAATTCAACATTCAACTATCATAGCGTGTTGGAAATAAAATGCAGCGGAAGCGAAGTTGGGAAATATTTGATAAGAGCGTTTTACGCATCCACGAGCACAAAATCTGTTTAGGCATGCTAATTAATTAACTACTAAGATTAATAATCAATTTAAATATTATTTATTATTTATTAAATAAATATGTTGGTAAATTAAATATCCTAATCTAGATCAAAGATCATAGGATATTACCTTTGAAGCGTAGTGGTTGCTTTTCTTCATGATCTCCTTGTATTTCTACCGTGATATCCTCTAAAGTATGATCCGCCTTAATCCGGACGTTGTGCGGGCAACGAGCTATCAAATATTGCTTGGACAAATATGGATCGGCCAAAATCTATTTCTCTTAACTCTCGATTTTTTTTTTCAAGTAATTCCGATATGTAGCAAGAATTAAAGTGTTATCTCAATTGTGGAATCAAAGACACAAGTCAAGATCCAAAATTAAACGCTAAGAATAAAAAATTGAAATACCTTGTGTATATTATATTCAATTCGACCGAACCCCATATGTCCCTATTTATAGGCTTTTGGAATACTCTAGGGATATTAAGGAAGATTAGGGTTAAGACTCCTTGTGCAACCCAACTTTCCATATTAATCCCTTTCCTAACATGGTTGAGTTCACTAATATCAATTCAGTCCACTAAAGAATTAATATTGCACTTCCAACCCAAATCCCAATTTAGGAAATCGAGCTCCTTATTTAAATATATTATTTCCCGTGTTTAAGATATTGAATGTCCATTAATTAATTTATGCTAATGACAGCTTTAATTAATTAATATCTTATCCAAGAGTAGTACCACTCGAACCTTATTATTATATCGCAATTAAATCCACCTGCAGGGTTTAATATAATAATTATTATCGAGCTCCTCAAGTGGACATCATCAACCCGCACGAGTCGGGACACGATTTTCTAGTAATAATAATAATTGTCATATAAATAATATTATTGGCCAAGATACGAAGCTTATTGAGTCAATCATTTTGATTCTCACACATGGTAAATCAAAGCAATAAATATTATAAATACATAATTAAATATTATATACTTAGAATTAAGAAATAATAATTATCCAAGATTTACGTTCTTCTTACAGTCTGTACATAAGACACTATCTCACTTCGATCCTGTTCAACGTATGCAAATACGCTAATATATGCTAATAGTCAAGACCAACTAATCTCAAGCATACACTACAACCTTTAACATAATTTATCTAATAATTATATAGGTTGTGAACTATTATATTATTTTATAAGGCTCCGATAATGTGATCTTTCGTGTGACACCAATACACCATATTATCTACAATATAAAATAATTAGACATTTCATTTGCATAACCATAACGTGAATAAATATGAAAAACATGTGATTAAATGTAATTAATATTCTCGTAGGTAGTTACAGAGAAATAAGAAAATACAAGCATAAGTATGCCTTGTAGTATAAAACCTTAACATTCTCCCACTTATACTTAAAGCATACTTTCATACACCGTAATCTCATTCCTTCCACATGCCTTTCAAAAACTTTTAAAGGTAGGCCTTTTGTGAAAGGATCAGCAAGATTATCTTACGATGCAACCCTGTCTACAACTACGTCTCCTTCCTTTACGGAGTGTCGTACGATGTGGTACTTTTGGTTGATATGTTTACTTGCCTTGTGGGCTCGTGGTTCCCTCAAATTTGCGACTGCACCGGTATTATTACAATAAAGTGTAATACCCTTTGGCGAATCGGGAATCACATCTAAATTCTACAGGAAGTACTTGAGCCATACTGCCTCCTTGGCCGCCTCAGAGGCTGCCACGTACTCGGCTTCCATGGTAGAGTCTGAGATGCATTTATACTTTATACCCCTCCAACTAATGGCTCCACCTCTCAGTCTAAACACAACCTGAAGTAGACTTGGACTTTTCTTTGTCTGATGAAAAATCGGAGTCAGTATAACCCACTGGACATAGGTCGTCTGATTGATATACTAACATATACTCCCTCTTCTTTCTCAGGTACTTGAGTATGTGCTTGACAGCAATCCAGTGTCCTGGTCCCGGGTTCGACTGATATCTATAAGCCATGCCTACATCATGACAGATATCTGGTCTAGTGCAAAGCATCACGTACACGAGGCTTCCCACAGCTGACGCATAAGGGATAAGCTTCATGTCATCTATCTCCTTTTGTTTCTTGGGACACATAACCTTAGATAGTCGAATTCCATGTCTGTAAGGTAGAAAACCTTTCTTGGAATTCTCCACGCTAAACTGTTTTAGCACTGTATCGATATAGGATGCCCGAGATAAGCACAACATTCTTTTCTTCCGATCACGATAGATCCTAATTCTAAGGATGTGTCCTGCTTATCCCAAATCCTTCATATCGAGCTGCTCAGATAGCTATACCCGTATGCCCAATAATTCCTTCATGTTGTTTCCAATCAGAAGGATACCATCTGCATACAGTACAAGAAACACCAACACATTTCCATCACATTTCTTATACAGACAACTCTCACTCAGACATTGGACGAATCCATATGACTGAACTACCTCGCCAAATTGAGTGTTCCAAGATCTATATGCTTGCTTAAGTTCATAGATGGATCTCTTAAGCTTGAACACTAAGTGGTCTTCTCCTTCAGCAATGAATCCCTCTGGTTGGCGCATGTAGATTTCCTTGTCTAGACTTCCATTGAAGAATGCAGTCTTGACATATATTTGCCAAATCTCCAGTTCTAAATGTGCAGCTATAGCTAAAATAATACCAATTGACTTAAGCATGGCTATCGGCGAAAAGGTTTCATCATAATCGATACCCTCTTTCTGAGTGTAACCTTTCGCAACAAGCCTCGCTTTGACGGTTTCTACCTTTCCGTAACCTCCTTTCTTTAGCTTATAGACCCGCTTACTCCTAATGGCTTGTACCCCATCAGGTAGTTCTACTAGCTCCCACACTTGATTGGAATCCATAGATCCCATTTCTGATTCCCTTACTACTTGCCAGGAGTCAGCATCTTTATCTTGGATTGCCTCCTTATAAGTCCAGGGATCTGATTCATCTTCTCCTGGGATTGAGTCCGAAGACTGTCCCACACCTATGAATCATTCCGGTTGACGAACAACCCTCCCACTACAACGAGGCAAATCCTGAGTTGGTTTAAAAGTCTCAAAATCGGTACGTGGTGCAGTGCTAGTTGGCGCTTGTACGATTGGTATAGACGGAGTCTCGCCCCTCAACTCTTCTAAAATTATTTCGCTCATAGGCTTGTGACTAATCATATAATCTTCTTCCAGGAATCGGGCACTGGTGCTAACAATGACCTTCTGATCCTCGGGACTATAAAATAAGCCACACTTCGTTCCCTTAGGATATCCTATAAACACTCGTACTTCTGTACAAGATGCCAGCTCATCAGCTTCCTTATTCAGCACATGTGCTGGAGTACCCCAAATCCGAAAATGTCCTATACTAGACTTTCACCCACTCTACAGTTCTGTGGGTTTTTTTGGAACTGATTTCGAAGGCACCAGGTTTAAAATGTACGCCACTGTTTCTAAGGCTTAACCCCAAAAAGAAATAGGTAAATCCGAATAACTCATCATTAACCAAACCATTTCTAAAAGAGTTTTGTTCCTTCTCTCAGCAACACCATTTTGTTGTGGAGTTCCCGGCGCAGTGAGCTGGGACGAAGTCCCCTCATTTGTCAAGAAATCCAAAAACTCTCCATTAAGGTATTCGCCACCACGATCAGATCGTAGTGACTTGATGCTCTTCACATGACGCTTCTCCGTTTTTGCCTTTAAGTCTCTAAACTTGTCAAAGACTTCAGACTTACGTCGCATCAAATAGATGTATCCATATCCCGAGTAATCATCTATAAATGTGATGAAGTATTCAAAACCACCCCTACCCTGGATATTCATTGGACCACATACATCTATATGAACCAATTCCAACACATTCTGAGCACGAGTTCCCTTGGTCTTAAAGACCCCTTTTGTCATCTTACCTTCCAGACATGGTTCACAAATTGGAAATGACTCAACTTGGAGGTCATCCAATAGGCCATCATCTACCAATCTTTGAATCCTCCTAAGGTTTACATGACCTAACCGTAAATGCCACGGGTATGTTTGGTTTATACTTGAAGGTTCTTTTCTCTTTTTAGGTTCAGACAAAGAGTTAAGCGATTATGTTTATACATTGAAGTTTGTGCAGTATTAATGACATACAGTCCATCAGTAAAAAAAAACTTTACAAATATATTTACCATTTCTTCTTCTAATAATAGCATCATCATCAAAAGAAACTGAATAACCACCACATTTTAATTTAGAAACCGAAATTAAATTCATTCTAAAATCTGGTACTAATAATACATTATTAAGGACTAATATTTTGTCATTATTCTTAAACTGCACGACTCCCACTGCAACAGCCATAAGCATGGAATAATCGCCCCAGTTGATGGTTATCTCGCCCGCACTAAGCTGCTTGGTTACCTGAAAACCATGCGAGTCAAAGCAAACATGATCAGTGGAGCCTGAATCAACTATCCATGAAATGGAAGAACAAGCTGCCAAACATGTTTTGACTACTAGTGCACGAGACATACCTTTATTAAGAGCAGGGCAGTCCGCTTTAAAATGTCCTTCCTAACCGCACTTGTAGCACTTTCCTTTGGTTTTTTGTTCGCCTCAAGCTGAGGACCCTTATTTTTTACTTTGAGAGTTGCCACTTGCTTCTGGCCTACTTGTTTCTTCTTTTTCCCCCACTTGGGTTTAGAAGTCGAAACACTAGTACTCGCAAGAACTTGATACCCTTGCCTGAAGAGACCTTCTGCAGCTTGAAGCTCTATAAGAAATTCCACCAAGGTATACTCCCTACGATTCATATTGTAGTTTAGGCAGAACTGCTCAAAGCTCTTAGGTAAGCCGCCTAGGATGATATCGACCTGCGCTTTCGCATCGATAGTAGCCCCTAAGATATCAAGCTTCTTTAGATGAGAAATCATCTTTAGAACATGATCCCTTACCGGGGATCCTTCAGGCATTTGGGTCGTCATCAAGACCCTCATAGCATTTTGCCTAGCCGCCCGGTTCTGATGACCAAACATCTCGCCGAGATTTTTCATCATTTCCCGGCCGTGCCCATACTCTGATGCTGATGCTGCAATATATTTGCTAAAGAAGCCAAGATGTAACAGCGAGCCATCTCATCAGATTTCTTCCATCTGCGGAATTCTTTCACCTCATGGGTGTCAAATCCGCATCTGGATCCAATGGGCATTCCTCAGTTAGAATAAACTTGTGTTTTTCAGTAGTCAGGACAATATTAAGATTGTAACACCCCAGAATCAAACCGGGAATATTACACACCGCAGGCCCTCTCCGTGAGGATCCACCAGGCTAGACATCAAAACCACACAATAAATTACATACCGACATGATAAAATACCAAATCCGTAGACCAACTTGGTCTTTCGTCACTAACATACAAGTCAAAAATACACATTTCTATCTCGACTCATACCCATGCAAGGGTAAAATACACTCATAAATAAAAAGTACGATAGCGGAAAAGACCATACACATACTCGACTAACTGCACCCAAAACTGGCCTTCATGTGATTAGTATCATTTGCCTTCCATCATCCTTCGCGCCGATCCTGTGTTTTGCTCCCAAACCTGCATGTACCTGGATGAAAAAACAGATATCCACCCCCGAATACTCAGGGGTTAGCAAAACTCCACTGTTTTGCTAGTACAAGTATAAAGTGCAAATACGAGCCATACAAAACATATTCCGAGAATACAACAAAAGTCTTCCCGAGATATTTGATAATTAAAATAGTTCAAGTCTTGAAAGTAGAAACCAAAACAAGAAAGCACTTTGAAAACATTTTCAAATCTCGGGAGTTTTCGAAAACATTTGCGATAGTAAAGTTCTTAATTCTCTAAAAGCCACTTAGGGTCACCGCCCCAATATTCATTTTCCAAAAATGCAAATCCGATTAACAAAACACGGGGTTCACAACCCAATTCATTCCAGTCACAAAACACAGGGTCCACGACCCAACCATTTCGATCATCAATACAGGGTCCACGACCCGTTCATTCACTTCAATTCACTTCCAATGACACATTACACACAACACATTATTTTTATGCCATTTTAGCCAAACACCAAGACTCGATATATAATGTCTCTCGACTCTGAACAACACGCATTGTGATACTCCGGACATATCACAATTAATCAACAGTACAAACACTCTGGCAATTCTCGCGACCCGGTCCAGCCTCCGGTCCCGCCGTAAGGCCACCAAGTCCATGTGTGCCCTGGCCGAGCAATCCCTGTGTGAGAACGCCCACTGAAGTAACTCGCGACCCGGTCCCAGCTAAGCCACTGTGTCCCCGTGTGACCCCGTCGAGTCAATCCCCGAGTGAGAGTACCCGAGAAAAACTTTACAACTTTCATCAATTCACATTTCCAAAACCGAAATCCTCAAGAGTCAATCACAATATATATAGTCGAGGTATTTTCCTAAAATGGCCATATTATCCAACACATACTCACGACTCAAAATTAATACTGTCCACAAAGAAACACACTTATCTCAACAACACCGAACGACACAACCAATATCACACAACTCATATATCCACCGATAACCACATGAATCCACGCACCATTTATAACAAAAGGATTTAACTACAAATTACCGACGACATATTCACACCTAATGACATCATCCGAAGATAGAGAGTTCTTATACTCAACACTAACACACATAGTCAAATAAGCACATTAAGTCTCGAACACAAGATTTGTCCTTTAAGAAAACCATAATTGTAAATATACCGATTCTTTAGAAAAATGGTTGTAAACAATTCGTTTAGCATGCATCGTCAACTTTCAACCATCATATTCACAAAACACATAATGTATGGGCAAGATACTTGCCTCGATAGTCGATGCCGGACACTCCGACGAACACGGCTCAACCGGAAAACCTCGAACGCCCACAACTCTCCGGCGAAAACGACGGTAACACTACCGATCGGAAAACCGCGAACGGAAGGGTTCCGACTCGAGTTCTTCGCACGGAACCTGACCCTAACATAATACCATCAAAAATCAATGATCTTACGAGGAAGAATAATCGTAAGGATTTTCACCGGACACCTTCAAGGCACCGATTAGGAACTCAACAAAATGAAGAATCCTCGGTAATCCAACCATGGAAAAACAAGGAATTCGATATAAAACAACTTAATAATCATCAATCCCTCACCATTCTAAGTTATAATGAATCAAACGGACGAAATCAACAAAATCCCCAATTTTTCCCAAAACTATGATTTTAGGAAAACTAACCTTGATTCACTGGATTGAAGGATGTTATGGAGTGATTAATCGATGTTATCAGCTCCCAAACTTCGTGGATTAGTTGTATAACAACATGCCTTCGTCACCTGCAAGACTCCAGCCGCATACACGAAACGAAGGAAATGAAAAATGAGTGCCAACAGGACTGCTCGGTCATATTTATACTGGTGCAGCCTAGCGTGCGCTAGACTGCCGAGCTAGCGTGCGCTAGCGGGCGGTCATGGTCGAGAATGTTCGGCCGGGCCCGCCATCATGCGCTGAACACGTGCGCTGTCGGCCCGGGCCATAACCCAGAGACTTCCTGACTCGGCCAGGTAGCGTGCGCAGCCTTCCGGCCGTAGCGTGCGCTACCTGTTTGCCGTAGCGTGCGTAGTGTCCGACAGTAGCGTGCGCTACCTGCCGATCCTACCACCCGTAACCTTTCGCCTTTGCCTCGGCCGACTAGCGTGCATTCAACCGGCCGAAGGCAGGCCGCTCCCGGCCAGAAGGCGTGCGCTACCTTCCGGCCATAGCGTGCGCTTACGCGGTTCGCGCACTCGCCGGCCGGTGCCTCGCACCTGCCCGGCCATGGCCGCACTGCCCTGCCACCGTCCCCAACCGTCCGGCCAGTGCCCGACCACCATGATTCGACGACTCGATTTTCCGAAATCGCACGGAACGAACACGACAAAATACTCGGGGAAAACATCATCGATCCGAAAAGAAAACGACGGATAACAAATCCTCACTTACGGTCATAAACGCCAAAATCAGTTGTCGAGAAAATAATACCGGGACTCGACAACCGGGAAATATCCGAAAAAAATCCAAAATAACCGGAACGAAAATCGTGGGTATTACATTCTACCCCCCTAAAAATAAGTTTCGTCCCGAAACTTAAAACAAAAGCAAGGCGACTCTCGACAACACACCAGAACTCCATGCAGTATAAAGCCACTACGATCCGATTCAATACGCAAGAATGCTTACGTAAAGCGACGAGCATGAATCGCTGTGTTTTATAAAACCGAGCAATATAAAAATCGAATCACAATTCCAACGCTGAAAGGTATGAAATTCCAATAACTCACAGATTTGGAAGATCAAATATGAAGACAATTTCCCAACACTTATGGAAATCGCAAAATGGCCCAGATGTACAATAATCACGATTTCTAGGTCAAACGATAATGATTGGACAACGACGAACGAATAGCAATGATCAAACAACAACGATAACCTTTGAAGTTCATACCTCAAATCAAGACATCAATAACTTGTAGGAAGCACGAGGTGTTAGTTTCGAACACGGTTCACAAGAAATCGATCCGAACTTGGAAAGATCACAACGATATGCACATCAATTTGGAACAATATCAGAACTCGCTCGAATGACAAATGAGAGAAACAACACAAGGTCAGAAGCATTAACGAACACAATCGCCTCAATACGGTCGAACGAAACGGAAACGAGAAGAAGAAGAAAAAAAAATGCGGCATTACATCATATCACCTTTAAAAGAGGTTTCGTCCCCGAAACCTAAACAACGAAACGAAGTGTTTGAATATCAACCTTCCCGGCCATATCCTCTTGGTCCCGCATCTAGTCTCCATAACCAACTGTACCGCGGTCACGGTCATGTCCGCTGTCCCTCGGCATACTAAGCGGATTCTCACTCAATACGATTGCACCACTTCGCAAAAACAAATATGCTAAAGTACCAACTTAGCATGACATATCACATAAGGTAACCAATAACAACTCGGAAAGAAAATCCACGAGGTATCCCTTTAAAGAAAATCTTTTGAAAATCATTGGATTTGTATGTTATTCAAAATAAACTTTAAAAGTACTTTTGGTACCTCGGGTTATTTCATCAAAACTTGTAATCAACATACTCTAACCGTCTCATTGGAAATCATTTGCCAAAATAATATTTCCTTGTAACTGGCGTTATCAAAATCGTCATGCCTTTACTCATCACCATCACCGTTAACAACCAACAAGTTAACCATGCAAGATCATCAAACCATTCCTACATACTCTAACATTTCCAAATCCGAGTTTGAACTTTACATCGAGTGAGATTTTTCATCTTTCACTATATATTTTTGAAAATAAAAAATCGTATTGGTTTTTGAAAAAAATTTGAGTGAAAGATTTTTTAAAATCATATACTCGAATTATTCGAAAATACAATAGTACGTTAGAAGTCATTTCTGAAAATTCTCCCAACACTACACAAGAATCAATGACTGTAACATTTTACAAAATGTTCAAGGTATTTTAAAACAACTCTTTCAATACCGTCGAGGTTTTATTTGAGAAACCTAGGCCGGCTCGCAAATTTCAAACAATTTCCAAAGTTCATACAAAGCCGCCGGCTTAATCGCAACGTCAAATTAGTTTCAAAAATTGATTTCCGCAACTTTCACAAACTTATGAAAGTTTTAGGAAAACATTTCGAACACACACACACAGCAGACATAATTTATCAACTCACCGAACAAAATCAATTATCACTTAGCGCGAATGAAAGGTCACAACACTCGTCCACATAAAACGGTTGTCATTGTAACACCCCCAAGACATTCAGGGCATATTACAGCGCCGTGGACCCCACACTGTGGAATCCACCAGGCTAACATACCAAACAAGACATTCGACGACGACAAACTATTATGAATAAAACGACAATTCAAATGAAAGACTACAAACCGACAATTAAAATCTGACATCAAAACCATTTCCCAAAACGGGGACACAACATTAACAATTTCAAACAGGAAGTACTCGAGTACTTAAACCAATTTTATAATACATAAATCCCAATATCAGACATCAATAGTAACCGACAGACATAACATCAAAAATCAAATACTGGACAATATCATGCTTGCCCATCATCCTCATACGTCCCGAGTGCTCGTTTATCCCCACGATCAATACCTGAAATACAAAAAGTATTTCCCCCATTTAAGGGGTTAGCGACAACTGCTAGTGCAAGTACAATCCATTTGAACTACATTCTAATCAGATGAATATATGCGCCAAAAATCATTTTAGAAAACGTTTTATATTCCGGAATATTTATGATGTACAAACACAAACACATTATCTCCAACAAATCATAATTCAAAGTTAACCATTGGCACGAGACTCACGGCCACCGTACCCCGCAGAGTCCCGTCGGACATCCCTGGGTGGCTAACCACAGTTCACGATACGCACACTCACGGCAATACGTATCCCTAGAGGCCCCGTCGGACCGTCCCTAGGTGAACATACACATATCTCCCACGACAACCACATATAGCCATAATTCAAATACTAGAACATGTAAACAAATGTAAAGTACTTGCCTTTGAGACATTCTTCGAAGAATCGGAAGTGAAAAATGACTACGGATGATCCGAATGGAAAACGACGGTCCCTAAACGAAGAATCAGCATAACTCAGTCCCAAAGGACATCAATAATCGAAAGGAATACTCCCAAAACCCCGATTACAAATAACGACAATAGACGTTCAATCAATACGGGTGAGGGTTTACGCAAAATCTCCCCGTATTGATAATTCGCGGATTAAAATCAAGGAAACTGGATTTGGAATCATTCAATAATCACAATCGGTGAAGAATATCGTAATATAGATGAACAATTCGAACTACACCCTAAAATCCCGAAATCCCCAAATTCGCCAAAATTAGGGTTCTGAGGAATTACCTTTAATTCTGATGAAAGGTGATTATGTTGATTATGATATGGTGGCTCGATTCTACCGTGATGGAATCTGGATAGAACTCCGAAAAGAACTGGTGGAGATCGTCTCTGAGGTCACACGTTGAAGAAACGAAGAGAAAAGAAATAAAACTGCTGTTCTGAAACTGCCCGCTGGGCTTATATAATTGTGAAGTTAGCGCACGCTAACTGCCATATGTAGCGTGCGCTAACGGGGCCGCGACAGTCCAGTGGCTACTGCCACCATCGCTAGCGCACGCTAACAAAAATGAGTTAGCGCACGCTAACTGCACATTGGTAGCGCACGCAAGGCAACAAGGGTAGCGTGCGCTACCTACGCAGCAGTTCAGTACTGCTGCTCATGTCAGCAGTACGCTGCTGTCGGAGGTACAACACACGAAATGCACGACGAGGTCAGAAACCAGGAACATGAACGCGAAGCATATAAGACGATGGAGCTAAGCGCTGAAAGAAAAATACAATTCCGACCACCGAAGGGTCCGTAATGCGACAACGAAAACGAGATTCCCTAAACTATTAGGAAATTACAAAAATGGCCCAAGTGCCCGAAAATCACGAAACGACTTCGGATTTACAAACCGAAAGTCTCCACATGACCAACTCAACCATACGAACTTGTACAAACCAAGAAACAACGGAAACGAATGAGTTTTACAAGAATCGAACGTTCATACGGCAAAACATGTCATAAAATGAGATTACGTGAAAACATCATCAAAACTCGTCCAAATGGAAAAACTCCAAGAACAAAATAGATTCAAAATGTCGAAACGGTTACAAGCGAGTCGATAAAAATAGACATACACCAAAAATGGAAACTGCTAAAAATGGGAAAATTACGGATATTACATTCTCCCCCTCTAAAATAAAGTTTCGTCCCGAAACTTAAGAATCAAAAAGTTTGGGGTATCTCGAACGCATATCCTCCTCTAGCTCCCACGTCGCTTCTTCTACCCCGTGCCTCGACCATTGTACCTTAACCAAAGGAATGGTTTTGTGCCTTAACTGCTTGTCACGACGCTCCAAAATTCTGACGGGCCTCTCTTCAAACGTAATATCCTTCTCTATCTCCACGTCCCCAAAGTCAATAATGTGGGACGGGTCCGAACGCATTTCCTCAATCGGGAAACGTGAAATACGCTATGTACATGACTCAGCGACGAGGTAAAGCCAAACGGTATGCTAACTCGCCGACTCTCTCCAATACCTCGAAAGGTCCAATATATCTCGGCCGAGTTTCTTCTTCCCAAATCGAAAACTCCTTTCGTCTGAGATACTCTCAACGTAACGTGATCTCCCACCTCAAACTCCAAAGGTCTACGCCTAACATCCGCATAAGACTTTTGTCGACTGGGCGCCCAACATCCTCTTTCTAATCAATTCGACTTTCTCCCTCGTCTCCAACACAAGGTCCGGCTCGTGCCAACCAAATCGGACGGCTCATCCCAACATATCGGTGATCGGCAACGCCGGCCATAAAGTGCCTCATACGGTGCCATCTTAATCGACGCGCGTGCCTATTATTATAAGCAAACTCAATTAAGGCCAAATGCTCCTCCCAATTACTACTCGAGCCTAACGCACACGCGCGCAACAAATCCTCGAACGTCCGAATGGTACGTTCGGACCGCCCATCGGCCTGGGGATGGAACGAAGTGCTCAAACGTAGCCGAGTCCCCAACGCCTTATGCACCGCCCGCCAAAATGCGATACAAATCGGCCATCTCTGTCTGAGATAATGGTCCTCGGCGTACCATGAAGCCTCACTATCTGAGTGATAAAAATACGAGCCAACTTTTCCGGACCCCAAGTATCCTTGATGCCCAGAAAATGTGCCGACTTAGTCAGTCGGTCTACAATTACCCACACCATATTCATACCAGTCTTCGTTCTCGGTAAACTCGTGACAAAATCCATAGAGATGTCCTCCCACTTCCATTCCGAACGGAAGTGGTTTCAATAATCCTACCGGTCACGATGCTCAATCTTGACTTGCTGACAAGTCAAACACTTAGCCACAAACTGAACTACCTCTTTCTTCATATCGTTCCACCAGAAATTCTTCCTCAGATCTTTATACATTTTACTCGAGCCCGGATGGACTGAGTAAGGTGACGCATGAGCCTCTCGCATGATATTCTGTCTCAATTCCGAGTCGTTCGGAACACACAACCGACCTCGGAATCTCAACACTCCGTCCTCATGAATAACAAATCCCGGGGCTTTCCCCTTCTCTACACTCTCCCGAAGCTGAATAAACATCGGGTCCTCCAACTGTCCCGATTTAATGTCCTCGACCAGAGACGAAGAAATCTCAAGAGTACGCAACTGCCCGGAACTCTCTGGCAGTACAATCTCAATGCTCAACCTCATAAACTCTCGCTGAAGTCCCGACTGGGCCGTGAGTAACTCAAGTGCCCGAAGCGATACCGATTTCCGGCTCAAGGCATCTGCTACCACATTAGCCTTGCCCGGATGATAGAGGATCTCAAGATCGTAATCCTTAATCAGTCCCAACCATCTCCTCTGTCTCATATTAATCTCCTTCTGCGTGAAGATGTACTTCAGGCTCTTGTGATCGGTGAAAATCTGACACGACGAGCCATACAAGTAATGACGCCAGATTTTCAACGCAAACACAACTGCGGCCAACTCAAGATCGTGCGTAGGGTAATTCAATTCATACGGTTTCAACTGACGGGAAGCATAGGCTATCGTCCTCACGTGCTGCATTAGTACTCATCAGATCCCTTGGCCGAAGCATCACTATAAACGAGAAACCATCATTACCACTCGGTAAAGCCAAACAGGAGCGGTCGTCAACCGCTTCTTCAACTCCTCAAAACTATTACGCCTCTCATCGGTCCACACAAACTTCTCTCGACACGTAATAATCGAGTCGGAGGTCGAGCAAGTTTAGAGAACCCCTCGAACCTACGGTAATACCCGGCTAATCCCGTAAACTGCGGACCTCTTTCACGTTCTTGGCGGCGCCCAATCCAACACCCTCTACCTTATGTGGGTCCACACGAACACCCTCGGCAGAGATCACATGACCGAGAAACATAACTTCCCGTAACCAAAACTCGCACTTTGAGAACTTCGCAAAAAGATGCTGAGTTCTCAAAATATCTAACACAATATGCAAATGACGGGCGTGTTCCTCCTCGCTCCTCGAGTAAATCAGGATGTCGTCGATAAAAACGACTACACACTTATCGAGGTACTCGATAAAGACTTTGTTCATAAGCTGCATGAACACGGCTGGTGCGTTGGTTAGCCCAAAAGGCATAACCACAAACTCGTAGTGACCGTATCTCGTCCGAAAGGCCATCTTCGGAATATCGGTATCCTTCACTCGGAGCTGATAATACCCCGATCTCAAATCAATCTTCGAAAACACGGTCGCTCCTTGCAACTGATCAAACAAGTCATCAATCCTCGGGAGTGGATATTTGTTTTTGATGGTCACTTTGTTCAACTCTCGGTAGTCGATGCACAAACGAAGTGACCCATCCTTCTTCTTTACAAATAGGACCGGTGCGCCCCAAGGCGAAGCACTCGGTCGAATATACCCCATGTCTAGCAACTCTCCCAATTGTTTCTTCAACTCAAGCATCTCGGCAGGCGCCATACGGTATGGCGTCTTAGAGATAGGTGCTACACCCGGCTCTAAATCGACGGTAAACTCAACCTCTCGGCCCGGCGGCAAACCCGGCAACTCATCTGGAAAAACGTTAGGATACTCACATGCTACCGGAATAGACGAGAGCTCGACTCCCCCTTCTTCCGATCTCAAAGCGTAACACCAATAGCCCGTGCAACCTCCCCGAAGAAGTCTCACCGCCCTCAAAGCGCTGATCAGTAATCTCTGGCTACCCCGCTTACGCCCCACAAAAGAATGCTCGGTACCATCAGAGGCTAACATCGAAACAGTCCTCGTTCTATAATTCATGATCGCCCCATGACGGTCCAGCCAATCCTTACCCAGAATCAAATCCTCATCTCTAATATCTACCGCAATCAGATTAGAAGGCCAAACCCTCCCCGCGATACTCACTGGAAAATCTCTAACCTCACGATCCCCCACGATGCTATCCCCACTAGGAAGTTTAACAACAAAAGGCTCACAAGCAACAAGGCAATCAACATGCGGGCGCGCACACAATCCATAGATATAAAAGAATGCGTAGCACGGAATCGAACAATACGGAACAGGGATGATCAAGGATGTGGACGGTACTGTGGCCACCGTCGCGTCGGGATCTCTGCTCGTCTCATCTCGTACACACGGGGCGGAGCAGACCCCGCACTAGAAGCTCCCCTCTAGAAGGTGACCACGACCTCGACCTCTACCAAAACTCTGCTGCGGTGAGGAAGCTCGGTGCTCGATTCACACTCGGCTCTCCTGCACTGGAGCAGATATCCGAGTAACTGGAGCCCGAGCCGCATCCGTACAAAACTTAGCACGGTGACCCATACGACCACAAGCAAGACACCGAATCGGGGGCCTATCACACTCACTCATCATGTGGCCCGGACGATTGCGGTTGAAGCACGTAGGACCACGAACTGAACCAGCAGGAGCAGACCTAGAACCGTTTCCTCGACCAACCGATGGCGGCCGACTCCCGAAGACTCGCGAACTGCATCGAGTCTTCGGATATCCTCCTGACTTGCCTCCCGAAAACTGACCGATGGTTTTCTGTTTCTTTCCTTCAGCTGCCGTCTCTGTCGCAGAAAACGTCATCTCGTAAGCCATCGCTTTATTCTGATAATCTTTCAAAGTCGTGCACCCCAGACCAGACATGTAGTGGCGCACCCTCGGCTTCATCCGCATATCAAAGTGGCGGATCTTATCTAGCTCATCTCGGACTTGGTTTCTCACGTAGTGCAGCTGTTGATTGTAGTCCTTGATAGCTTGAGAAATAGGAACATCTTGGGGCTTAGCCTCAAAGAAGGCTCGGATCCTCCCCTCTTTCACTGGCCACGGACAGAATTCGTCTTCCATCAGATCCCGGAACTCTGCCCACGTAGCTGCCCGGTCACGCGGTTTCACCGCTTGCCACCATGTCGCTGCCTCCTTGGCGAGGAAGTACTGAGCAATGGGTACTTTCCTCTCCTCGGAACAATTAGCAGCCTCAAACACTTTCTCTATCTCGAATAGCCAATTCTCCCAACCAGAAGGGTCGGAAGCACCATCAAACTGCGGAGGACGCATACGAATCACGTCCTGAAGTAGCTTATCATTACCGGATCCAGTAGGCGGAACCGGGTTGGCATTAGCATGGCCGACCAGAACGGCCTGAGTCAGTAGCGTCATCTGGTTCGCTACTTGCTGCAATATGTTGGCCACTCCAACATTCTCATGAGCATTACCGGAGCTAGCGGTGGTCTGTGACCTCCGGAACTAGGGGAACACATTCGACAAAGAGGGCATCGCCGAATCGGTTCGAGTGATCGGACATGGCCGCCCCACCGGCTGCGCCACGTCCCCTACCGCGTCGCGGACGCGTCGCGTCCTCTACCGCCAGGAATTACGAAGCAACGGGTAAGTACAATTCAAACGCAAAACGCGAAAGATACTAAGACAGGAATAGAACAGAACGGTGAAACGAGTCAAGTTAGGAAAACTTACGAGCACCGGCGTACTGAGATGATGGCAAAGCAGTGATATTGTCCCAAAAACGACACTTAACTAGACCCAAATGACCGACAGCCTAGGTATCCATAACCTAAGCTCTGATACCATATTCTGTAACACCCCCAAGACATTCAGGGCATATTACAGCGCCGTGGACCCCACACTGTGGAATCCACCAGGCTAACATACCAAACAAGACATTCGACGACGACAAACTATTATGAATAAAACGACAATTCAAATGAAAGACTACAAACCGACAATTAAAATCTGACATCAAAACCATTTCCCAAAATGGGGACACAACATTAACAATTTCAAACAGGAAGTACTCGAGTACTTAAACCAATTTTATATTACATAAATCCCAAAATCAGACATCAATAGTAACCGACAGACATAACATCAAAAATCAAATACTGGACAATATCATGCTTGCCCATCATCCTCATACGTCCCGAGTGCTCGTTTATCCCCACGATCAATACCTGAAATACAAAAAGTATTTCCCCCATTTAAGGGGTTAGCGACAACTGCTAGTGCAAGTACAATCCATTTGAACTACATTCTAATCAGATGAATATATGCGCCAAAAATCATTTTAGAAAACGTTTTATATTCCGGAATATTTATGATGTACAAACACAAACACATTATCTCCAACAAATCATAATTCAAAGTTAACCGTTGGCACGAGACTCACGGTCACCGTACCCCGCAGAGTCCCGTCGGACATCCCTGGGTGGCTAACCACAGTTCACGATACGCACACTCACGGCAATACGTATCCCTAGAGGCCCCGTCGGACCGTCCCTAGGTGAACATACACATATCTCCCACGACAACCACATATAGCCATAATTCAAATACTAGAACATGTAAACAAATGTAAAGTACTTGCCTTTGAGACATTCTTCGAAGAATCGGAAGTGAAAAATGACTACGGATGATCCGAATGGAAAACGACGGTCCCTAAACGAAGAATCAGCATAACTCAGTCCCAACGGACATCAATAATCGAAAGGAATACTCCCAAAACCCGGATTACAAATAACGACAATAGACGTTCAATCAATACGGGTGAGGGTTTACGCAAAATCTACCCGTATTGATAATTCGCGGATTAAAATCAAGGAAACTGGATTTGGAATCATTCAATAATCACAATCGGTGAAGAATATCCTAATATAGATGAACAATTCGGAACTACACCCTAAAATCCCGAAATCCCCCAAATTCGTCAAAATTAGGGTTCCTGAGGAATTACCTTTAATTCGGCTGATGAAAGGTGATTATGTTGATTATGATATGGTGGCTCGATTCTACCGTGATGGAATCTGGATAGAACTCCGAAAAGAACTGGTGGAGATCGTCTCTGAGGTCACACGTTGAAGAAACGAAGAGAAAAGAAATAAAACTGCTGTTCTGAAACTGCCCGCTGGGCTTATATAATTGTGAAGTTAGCGCACGCTAACTGCCATATGTAGCGTGCGCTAACGGGGCCGCGACAGTCCAGTGGCTACTGCCACCATCGCTAGCGCACGCTAACAAAAATGAGTTAGCGCACGCTAACTGCACATTGGTAGCGCACGCAAGGCAACAAGGGTAGCGTGCGCTACCTACGCAGCAGTTCAGTACTGCTGCTCATGTCAGCAGTACGCTGCTGTCGGAGGTACAACACACGAAATGCACGACGAGGTCAGAAACCAGGAACATGAACGCAAAGCATATAAGACGATGGAGCTAAGCGCTGAAAGAAAAATACAATTCCGACCACCGAAGGGTCCGTAATGCGACAACAAAAACGAGATTCCCTAAACTATTAGGAAATTACAAAAATGGCCCAAGTGCCCGAAAATCACGAAACGACGTCGGATTTACAAACCGAAAGTCTCCACATGACCGACTCAACCATACAAACTTGTACAAACCAAGAAACAACGGAAACGAATGAGTTTTACAAGAATCGAACGTTCATACGGCAAAACATGTCATAAAATGAGATTACGTGAAAACATCATCAAAACTCGTCCAAATGGAAAAACTCCAAGAACAAAATAGATTCAAAATGTCGAAACGGTTACAAGCGAGTCGATAAAAATAGACATACACCAAAAATGGAAACTGCTAAAAATGGGAAAATTACGGATATTACATTCTCCCCCTCTAAAATAAAGTTTCGTCCCGAAACTTAAGAATCAAAAAGTTTGGGGTATCTCGAACGCATATCCTCCTCTAGCTCCCACGTCGCTTCTTCTACCCCGTGCCTCGACCATTGCACCTTAACCAAAGGAATGGTTTTGTGCCTTAACTGCTTGTCACGACGCTCCAAAATTCTGACGGGCCTCTCTTCAAACGTAATATCCTTCTCTATCTCCACGTCCCCAAAGTCAATAATGTGGGACGGGTCCGGAACGTACTTCCTCAACTGGGAAACGTGAAATACGCTATGTACATGACTCAGCGACGGAGGTAAAGCCAAACGGTATGCTAACTCGCCGACTCTCTCCAATACCTCGAAAGGTCCAATATATCTCGGGCTGAGTTTCCCCTTCTTCCCAAATCGGAAAACTCCTTTCGTCGGAGATACTCTCAACAGAACGTGATCTCCCACCTCAAACTCCAAAGGTCTACGCCTAACATCCGCATAAGACTTTTGTCGACTCTGGGCAGCCAACATCCTCTTTCTAATCAATTCGACTTTCTCCCTCGTCTCCAACACAAGGTCCGGCTCGGTGCCAACCAAATCGGACGGCTCATCCCAACATATCGGTGATCGGCAACGTCGGCCATAAAGTGCCTCATACGGTGCCATCTTAATCGACGCGTGCCAGCTATTATTATAAGCAAACTCAATTAAGGCCAAATGCTCCTCCCAATTACTACTCCAGTCTAACGCACACGCGCGCAACAAATCCTCGAACGTCTGAATGGTACGTTCGGACTGCCCATCGGTCTGGGGATGGAACGAAGTGCTCAAACGTAGCTGAGTCCCCAACGCCTTATGCACTGCCTGCCAAAAATGCGATACAAATCGGCCATCTCTGTCTGAGATAATGGTCCTCGGCGTACCATGAAGCCTCACTATCTGAGTGATAAAAATACGAGCCAACTTTTCCGGACCCCAAGTATCCTTGATGCCCAGAAAATGTGCCGACTTAGTCAGTCGGTCTACAATTACCCACACCATATTCATACCAGTCTTCGTTCTCGGTAAACTCGTGACAAAATCCATAGAGATGTCCTCCCACTTCCATTCCGGAACGGGAAGTGGTTTCAATAATCCGGCTGGCCGCTGATGCTCAATCTTGACTTGCTGACAAGTCAAACACTTAGCCACAAACTGAACTACCTCTTTCTTCATATCGTTCCACCAGAAATTCTTCCTCAGATCTTTATACATTTTACTCGAGCCCGGATGGACTGAGTAAGGTGACGCATGAGCCTCTCGCATGATATTCTGTCTCAACCATACGAACTTGTACAAACCAAGAAACAACGGAAACGAATGAGTTTTACAAGAATCGAACGTTCATACGGCAAAACATGTCATAAAATGAGATTACGTGAAAACATCATCAAAACTCGTCCAAATGGAAAAACTCCAAGAACAAAATAGATTCAAAATGTCGAAACGGTTACAAGCGAGTCGATAAAAATAGACATACACCAAAAATGGAAACTGCTAAAAATGGGAAAATTACGGATATTACAGTCATCACTAGACAACGCACATAGAATACAGTCACAGACGACTGACTGTAGAAAGTTAGACCTAACGGCAAAAATGCGGTTCCACATCCTCTGTCCCAGCTAACTAACGCGCGCTACAACAGTTATTTAGCGTGCGCTATTCATGCTGCATTAGCGCGCGCTAGCCTCGTACTTAGCGTGCGCTAACAGCTCTAATTCAGCAACGTGATTGCGAATATATACGACATTATTAGAACCGATAGTTACAAATGAACAACGACAGCATACGAATATAAATGCCATCGATTCACATGCTTACAACACTTCGCGAGCAGCCATCAAAGGACAACTGTCATCCAAGATCGAAATCCCGTTTATTAATAAAGAGGACTATCTTAACTTATACCAAATGACTTATATCAGGATGTGTGTATATATACATATACGTTGGTACCACTTTCATTCTAGCATCATACGAGGATCAAACAACATAGGCCACATAATCACAAATCACCTTTAAACTCCACGTCATAACACAAAATCATACAAGCTCGTATATCATAAGGCACAATATAGTAGGGAGACTTACATCCACAGGTCGCACGAAGATGATGGCTGCACCTCGATACTAATCACGGCCGACATCACAGACGACGCGTCGTGACACGACTTAGACAAACACACTCTGACAGGACAAGACACGACAATCCCCGACTGGACCCGACAGCCTAGGTTTCCGCAACCTAAGCTCTGATACCATAAATGTAACACCCCAGAATCAAACCGGGAATATTACACGCCGCAGACCCTCTCCGTGAGGATCCACCAGGCTAGACATCAAAACCACACAATAAATTACATACCGACATGATAAAATACCAAATCCGTAGACTAACTTGGTCTTTCGTCACTAACATACAAGTCAAAAATACACATTTCTATCTCGACTCATACCCATGCAAGGGTAAAATACGCTCATAAATAAAAAGTACGACAGCGGAAAAGCCCATACACATACTCGACTAACTGCACCCAAAACTGGCCTTCATGTGATTAGTATCATTTGTCTTCCACCATCCTTCGCGCCGATCCTGTGTTTTGCTCCCAAACCTGCATGTACCTGGATGCAAAAACAGACATCTACCCCCGAATACTCGAGGGTTAGAAAAACTCCACTGTTTTGCTAGTACAAGTATAAAGTGCAAATACGAGCCATACAAAACACATTCCAAGAATACAACAAAAGTCTTCCCGAGATATTTGATAATTAAAATAGTTCAAGTCTTGAAAGTAGAAACCAAAACAAGAAAGCACTTTGAAAACATTTTCAAATCTCGGGAGTTTTCGAAAACATTTACGATAGTAAAGTTCTTAATTCTCCAAAAGCCACTTAGGGTCACTGCCCCAATATTCATTTTCCAAAAATGCAAATCCGATTAACAAAACACGGGGTTCAAAACCCAATTCATTCCAGTCACAAAACACAGGGTCCACGACCCAACCATTTCGATCATCACTACACAGTCCACGACCCGTTCATTCACTTCAATTCACTTCCAACGACACATTACACACAACACATTATTTTTATGCCATTTTAGCCAAACACCAAGACTCGATATATAATGTCTCTCGACTCCGAGCAACACGCATTGTGATACTCCGGACATATCACAATTAATCAACAGTACAAACACTCTGGCAATTCTCGTGACCAGGTCCAGCCTCCGGTCCCGCCGTAAGGCCACCAAATCCCTGTGTGACCCGTCGAGCAATCCCCAGGTGAGAACGCCCACTCGAAGTAACTCTCGCGACCCGGTCCAGCCGCTAAGCCACCAGGTCCCCGTGTGACCCCGTCGAGTCAATCCCCGAGTGAGAGTACCCGAGAAAAACTTTACAACTTTCATCAATTCACATTTCCAAAACCGAAATCCTCAAGAGTCAATCACAATATATATAGTCGAGGTATTTTGCTAAAATGGCCATATTATCCAACACATACTCACGACTCAAAATTAATACTGTCCACAAAGAAACACACTTATCTCAACAACACCGAACGACACAACCAATATCACACAACTCATATATCCACTGATAACCACATGAATCCACGCACCATTTATAACAAAAGGATTTAACTACAAATTACCGACGACATATTCACACCTAATGACATCATCCGAAGATAGAGAGTTCTTATACTCAACACTAACACACATAGTCAAATAAGCACATTAAGTCTCGAACACAAGATTTTTCCTTTAAGAAAACCATAATTGTAAATATACCGATTCTTTAGAAAAATGGTTGAAAACAATTCGTTTAGCACGCATCGTCAACTTTCAACCATCATATTCACAAAACACGTAATGTATGGGCAAGATACTTGCCTCGATAGTCGATGCCGGACACTCCGACGAACACGGCTCAACCGGAAAACCTCGAACGCCCACAACTCTCCGTAGCAGCGGTAACACTACCGATCGGAAAACCGCGAACGGAAGGGTTCCGACTCGAGTTCTTCGCACGGAACCTGACCCTAACATAATACCGTCAAAAATCAACGATCTTACGAGGAAGAATAATCGTAGAACGCCCAAAACCCCCCTCTAAGGATTTTCACCGGACACCTTCAAGGCACCAATTAGGAACTCAACAAAACGAAGAGTCCTCGGTAATCCAACCATGGAAAAACAAGGAATTCGATATAAAACAACTTAATAATCATCAATCCCTCACCATTCTAAGTTATAAAGAATCAAACGGACGAAATCAACAAAATCCCCAATTTTTCCCAAAACTATGATTTTAGGAAAACTAACCTTGATTCGCTGGATTGAAGGATGTTATGGAGTGATTAATCGATGTTATAAGCTCCCAAACTTCGTGGATTAGTTGTATAACAACATGCCTTCGTCACCTCCAAGACTCCAGCCGCGTACACGAAACGAAGGAAATGAAAAATGAGTGCCAACAGGACTGCTCGGTCATATTTATACTGGTGCAGCCTAGCGTGCGCTAGAATGCCGAGCTAGCGTACGCTAACGGGCGGTCATGGTCGAGAATGTTCGGCCGAGCCCGCCATCATGCGCTGAACACGTGCGCTGTCGGCCCGGGCCACAACCCAGAGACTTCCTGACTCGGCCAGGTAGCGTGCGCAGCCTTCCGGCCGTAGCGTGCGCTACCTGCCGGCCGTAGCGTGCGCAGTGTCCGACAGTAGCGTGCGCTACCTGCCGATCCTCCTAGTCCAGAACCTTTCTGCCCCTACTGCCTCGGCCGACTAGAGCGCGCAGCCAACCGGCCGTAGCGTGCGCTGCCTCCCGGCCGTAGCGTGCGCTACCTTCCGGCCATAGCGTGCGCTACGCCGGTTCCTGCCGCACCCCCCCGGCCGGTGCCTGCACCCGTCCGGCCAGTGCCTGCAGCCGTCCGGCCAGTGCCCGACCACCATGATTCAACGACTCTATTTTCCGAAATCGCACGGAACGAACACGACAAAATACTCGGGGACAACATCATCGATCCGAAAAGAAAACGACGGATAACAAATCCTCACTTACGGTCATAAACGCCAAAATCAGTTGTCGAGAAAATAATACCGGGACTCGACAACCGGGAAATATCCGAAAAAAATCCAAAATAACCGGAACGAAAATCGTGGGTATTACAAAGATTACATTTCCAATCAGCAAAGTTTGTACCATCTAGTTTGTTTTCTTTGAGAATTACAACAAGTGGATTGAAAGGCATATGAGATAATTAAAAACATTCATCACATAGTGCATAGCAAAATATATTGAAAAACCTCAAAACACAATATATATGCTAGCAATCAACCCGCATATGCAAGCTACGATCGTGTAGACGTTTACACACACATTTTTCAAGTAGAGTTTTAGGTTGTTAATTTTACTATGTAGTCAATTTACGTTATGAGAAGTAAAATTAATATTTCGTTCCTCTTGGTCATGTATTAATTAATATAGATGCCGATGGGAAACTTATTAGTTAATACACCTAAGTGAACACCATAATTTAACAACCTTAAAATATTATCTTTTAAATAATAGTCCTACAGATGGAGAGGTCCTATCATAAAAAATAATATTTACCTTTTGTTATCATTTGAAATTTAAAACTAGTGAACCTATAATTAGCACATCCGATATGGAGGAAGACCCTAATGTCAACGCGCGTGCTAATACTTCAAACTTAAATTAATTATCGAGGCCAATTTGATTTTATTTTAAAAATAAATCAATTTAATTACATAGTTATTTTAGCCTTAAGGTTTTTAATTTTCTCGTCCTAACATGCAAGAAACATATCATGTATACATTCATACATGCCATGCATCAAAACATTAAAAACCAAAATAAAGCATGGAGAAATAAATTATCCAATAATCATGGTCTTCTTCATTGTTTTGAATCTAAGAAAATGTTCGACTCAATTTCTCCCACTGGATCAAGCATCTCGTCACTCCTCTCCGACTGGGCCGTGGATTTCCAAATTAAAATTTTACTCTTATGCAAAATTAATTACATAAAAAAATCAATTTTAAATCTCGACTCTCCAGCGGACGCAACGAACAGTGGTGAAACACCGGACCAAAAAACTGGATGACCCAACCCGAACTGGCGAACCGCCATGGAATAAGATGCCCGCAGCCCTCAGCAGCTGGCCCGGCGCTACTCGGCAGGCAGCCGTGTGCTGCTCAAAAGCGCTCGCATGTTGTTGTTCGTCCACGGCTGTCCAACAGTCCCGGTGTCCCGGTTCTGCTCTACTTCGTCGTGACCTCGTCTTCTTCGAATTCGATTATAATTTTATACAAAATAATACATCGAATTTACAGAAAGATTATGTTGTTACCCAAAATATTATTCGGAAGGGATTGCTGGATATGGCTTCGGGTGAGTAACAAACAAAATGCGAGAGCACGTCCGAGGGAATGTAAATAACACAAGATTTGCCGGGTTTGTTAGGCCCGGGCTTGAATGCTCTCGCAATATATTATTAATACGAATACGTTGGGGGTACAGATATTAATGTAAGAGTACAATTACAATGAGTGTAAAGACCCTAGTTATCTAGCTCTTGAGTGCTGCTCTGTGAGTTCTTGAACTGTAGGGAGTTCTCGTTTCTACCGACCGTCTTTTGGTTAAGAGGTTCTGAGAGAGAAATCCTATATAGAGTCAAGAGAAAAGCCGAGATAAGAGAGAGCCTCTTCCCAAATGCTGGAAGTCCTCTATTTATAGGAGAGGAGGTAGCTGGGCGATCGCGTTTACTGTATTATAATAAGCGGGCGATCGTCTTTAGCACATGGGTTGGTCTCCTTAAAGTCCGCATCAGCTGCTGGCAGCCGGATGTGCAAACCAATGAGAAGACAACACGCGTCCTATGCCGCTGTCTTGGGAGGTCCCACCTAGGACCTTTCGGCGGGTCTGTCGGTAGGTGAGACTGTCCTTGTCGTTGACAGCTGTTGATGGGCTGGAGTCGGAGATCCATTTCCTACGGCGTCTTTTCCGGACCTGCACGTGGGCCTATATCCCGAGATTCGGTCTTCGCTGACTTGACGAATGTTGGCTTTACACGTGGCATGAGGCAGTCGTCCTTGGCCGGGCACCAGAGTCGATCGCCAGGTGCCAAGAGACGATCGTCCTGGATGTCGATCGCTCGGCACTTGGACTTGGTCTGGGATCTCCATTTGGTATGTGTGTCGTGGTTCATTTGACGCTGACTCAGTCGCTCGGCCCTTACGTCGATCGCCGTCGAGATATGTTAATCGCGACACAATAATTGCCCCCCAGCTCGCTCCGATGTTGAAGGCATTGGGTTAGGTGGTGTTACCGGCGATCGTTTGAATTACAGACGAGCGACTCAACTCTTTATGGACCAGACGATCATTTTCTTAAGCGGACTGATTCTCGGTTCAGCTCTTTGCGGTCTTCAATTTTGCAGGTTCCTCAAGGAAGGACGATCATCTCGGTCTTGAGGAACCGTGTACGGTCGCGGAGTTCCATGGACCGACCTCTATGACCATGTCTTGTGCGCGAGCGACATTCCACCTGTAGGTTTGTCTCGCGACTCACTTTATTGTGAGGGTCCTCCGTTAGGCTGCGCCCGCCTTGTATTTAAGCGATGGGCGAGCGGTCTTGGTGTGGAGGAGTCCTTGCACTGGGCGTCGTCGGATTAATCGACTCCACTTCCACGGCTTGTTAGCACTTTTCTACCTCGGATCGTCATGTTAGATGGCGATCCTCGACGGCATACGTTGTGACGGGGGTAGGGATGTGTCGCATTGTCCGGGTCCACCATGTTAGATGATGAACCTTTGAGGGCAGGCGAGCGTGTCCATAGATTTGTTTGGAGGGTCCTTCGGCTACGCCCGCCTCGTACTTAAACAAAGAGCGAGCGATCGCAGCCCAAAGGAACCTTGCATGGACGAAGTTGTCGGTTCCATCGACCTCTAGGACCATAGCTTCACTCTTCTACCTCGGATCGTCTGTTAGATGGCGATCCTCGACGGTATACGTTGTGCTGAGGGAGGTGATCTCGTGCCTAGGTCCATCACGTTAGATGATGAACTTTAGATGGCGAGCGAATCCTCCATTTTTAGAGATGTTGCTTTGGGCAGTGGCCTTTCGTTTGACATGGTGGAAACTGGGGAAAGACCTCCGATGTTTCCACCTCTTTACTGAAGCATAAAGATCTGGCCGCCAGGGTTGATCGGGAGGATCGACTCGTATGAATCCTCTGGATCGCCGTGTTTGATTCTGGCGATCGGATTTGAAGACTGGTGATTGTCGTTCTGACGCCGATCGTGGCACTTGATCCTTTCCGCCCGGGGCTCCGGCTAAGTTACTAGACTGCCCAGCTTGCCCTCCTCGAACAATATCCAGAGTTGTCTGAGGAGGTCGCGGCATTGATCGGTGTTGTGGCCGGGATTCTTGTGGTAAGCACAAAATTTGTTGCGGTCCAGATGACCGTGGTCCCTTACCGCCTTCGGCTTGCTTAGCCGCTTGCGCCCCTGGATGGCGTAGAAAATATGAGCCGGAGATAGATTGAGGTTGTGGTAGAGATGGGCTTCCACATCCTCGAAGGTCCTGAAATCGCCGGGTGGCTTGGCGACCGCCTTGTTGGACTTGGCGACCGCCTTGTTGGACTTGGCGATCGCCGTCTCTGCCCCTTCGCCTTGGCGAAGGGCGAGCAACCTCCGCCTGGCCAAAAGGTTTGCAGCCTTGGCGTGGAAGATCGCGTAGGTTGGGTGGATGTCCTTCGTAAGGTGCCTAAATATGGGCGAAAGACCATTGAATCCCCGTAGGACCGAGTAGAGGGCGATCTCGTCGCCTACGGGCTCGCCGTTGAGGATTATCTCATCCACCCGGTCGATGTAGTCTTCGTCGGACTCGTCTTCCCCTGCCTGATTTTCATCATGCGGTGGGGACCTTCTAGTCGAGCGAGCTTGGCGGCGAAGTACGATGTGAAGTCGCTCGCCAGTTGTTCAAAGGAACTGATGGATCGCGGTGGCAATGAGATGTACCACCTATGGGCCAGATTGCCCAGTGTTAACGGGAACATTCGGCACCTGGTCGCGTCTGATGCCCCGCATCCGGTCATGTAGATCCGGAACTTTCTCGGGTGAGTCTCGGGGTCCGACCTCCCCTCGTACAAAGGTGTTTGAGGAGGAGCGATCCTTGGCTGCACGGGGGCAAGTTCGATCTGGACCGCGAGCGGCTCGCTCGGCCCATCGATCTTTCTCTTGGCGCCTGCCTCAGTTTCCAGGAGCGCCTTCATGCCATCGAGCTGGCATTGCATTGCGGCCATCGCCGTAGATTGGTCGCTCGTTGTTTGGCTCTCGAAACGGGAGCCGAGGCGATCGTGTACCGATCTCCTGGCTCCGCGGTAGGCGATGAGGTCGTCGCTGCCGATCTTGGTTATTTGGCGAGGGGGAGCCAAGTGGCCGACCTGCCTTTTGGGAGTTGGGTACGCCGAACTTCTGGTGATGGATTCGGGCTCCGTCGTCTCATGGTTGGGGCCAGAATGCCCTGGTCGCCATGATGGGTCGCTTCCTAGGCGGCTGAAAACGGAACCGTCCCGCCTCGCGAGTGCTTCTTCTCGTGAAGCGGGGCTTCCTCACGATTGCTCGACAAGTAACCCCTTGAGCTTCCATTTGCCCGCGCGGCGGATGGCTGATGGGGTAATAGGGGGCGCACTGCATGCTCTCCGTCGCTCCCGTAGGATGGCCATGGCCCCCTCGATCTGTTCCGCGGTTTGGAACTGATCGAGTGAGAGGCTAGGGCCATCCCTCGGGGGCGGGATCGAGAGTCTCGCGCCGCCTCGGCTACCCTCCGCCGTAGGTTGGGGCTCGGATTGAGCCGGAATGAGATGTCCGGCGGCTCGTAGAGTGGCTCTGTTCGAGGTGGTGGCAGACATCATGATTCTGAAGGTTTTTCTTTGAAGAACAGTTAGTGTTTCTTCAAGTATATGCTCCGGCAGTAAGCGTTCTTCGAAACGGTCGGAAAGAAAAACGAAGGTAGAGCCCTCCTTCTAGTGCCAATTGTTGTTACCCAAAATATTATTCGGAAGGGATTGTTGGATATGGCTTCAGGTGAGTAACAAACAAAATGCGAGAGCACGTCCGAGGGAATGTAAATAACATAAGATTTGCCGGGTTTGTTAGGACCGGGCTTGAATGCTCTCGCGAGATATTATTAATACGAATACGTTGGGGGTACAGATATTTACAATTACAATGAATGTAAAGACCCTAGTTATCTAGCTCTTGAGTGCTTCTCTGTGAGTTCTTGAACTGTAGGGAGTTCTCGTTTCTGCCGACCGTCTTTTGGTTAAGAGGTTCTGAGAGAGAAATCCTAGATAGATTCAAGAGAAAAGCCGAGAGAACAGAGAGCCTCTTCCCAAATGCTGGAATTCCTCTATTTATAGGAGAGGAGGTAGATGGGCGATCGCCTTTACTGTATTATAATAAGCGGGCGATCGTCTTTAGCACATGGGTTGGTCTTCTTAAAGTCCGCATCAGCTGCTGGCAGCCGGATGTGCAAACCAATGAGAAGACAACACGCGTCCTATGTCGCTGTCTTGGGAGGTCCCACCTAGGACCTTTCGGCGGGTCTGTCGGTAGGTGAGACTGTCCTTGTCGTTGACAGCTATTGATGGGCTGGAGTCAGAGATCCATTTCCTACGGCGTCTTTTCCGGATCTGCACGTGGGCCTCTATCCCGAGATTCGGTCTTCGCTGACTTGACGGATGTTGGCTTTACACGTGGCATGAGGCGGTCGTCCTTGGCCGGGCACCAGAGTCGATCGCCAGGTGCCAAGAGACGATCGTCTTGGATGTCGATCGCTCGGCACTTGGACTTGGTCTGGGATCTCTATTTGGTAGGTGTGCCGTGGTTCATTTGACGCTGACTCGGTCGCTCGGCCCTTACGTCGATCGTCGTCGAGATATGTTAATCTAGACACAACATATTACACGAAATATAATATCCTAGATCTATCAGCAAATTTCCTCACGGGAAGAACCATTACATGCCTCAAAACCGGGCCAAACCAACAATTGTATAAATAATAAAAATAAATAAATAAACTATTCACATAACCATGATAATTGGATCATATCCCTACAAGAACACATCTAGCAAAATACTCCAACATTAAATTACATGAATATTTAAATTGCCATCAATTATTAACCAAAATTAATTAAAATAGCAAAAGACTAAAAATCTGATTTCGATACCAATTGTTGGATATAAAACGCAGCGGAGTTGGGAGAAGTTTGATAAAAACGCTTTACGCATCCACGAGCATAAAATCTATTTAGGCATGCTATTAATTAACTACTAAGATTAATAAGCAATTTCAATATTATTTATTATTTATTAAATAAATATGTTGGTAAATTAAATATCCTAATCTAGATCAAAGATCATAGGGTATAACCTTTGAAGCGTAGTGGTTGCTTTTCTTCTTGATCTCCTTGTATTTCTACCTTTAGATCTTCTAGAGTATGATCCGCCTTAATCTGGACGTTGTGTGGGCAACGAGCTACCGAATCTTGCTGGACAAATATGGATCGGCCGAATTCTATTTCTCACAACTCTCGATTTTCTTTTCTTCAAGTAATTCCGATATGTAGCAAGAATTAAAGTGCTATCTCAATTGTGGAATCAAAAACACAAGTTAAGATCCACAATTAAAACACTAAGAAGAATAAATCAAAATACCTTGTGTATATTATATTCAATTCGGCCGAACCCCCATATGGTCCTATTTATTGGCCTTTGGATTACTCTAGGGATCTTAAGGAGGATTAGGGTTAAGACTCATAGTGCAACCCAACTTTCCATATTAATCCCTTTCCTAATATGGTTGAGTTCACTAATATCAATTCAGTCCACTTAAGAATTAATATTGCACTTCCAACCCAAATCCCAATTTATGAAATCGGCACCTTATTTGAATATATTATCTCCTTTGTTTAAGTTATCGAATGTCCATTACTGACAGCTTTACTTAATTAATATCTTATCCAAAAGTAGCACCACTCGAACCTTATTATTATATCGGAATTATATCCACCTACAGGATTTAATATAATAATCATTATCAAGCTCCTCAAGGGGACATCATCAACCCGCACGAGTCGGGACACGATTTCTAGTAATAATAATAACTCTCATATATATAATATTATTGCCTAAGATACGAAGCTTATTGAGTCAATCATTTTGACTCTCACCCATGGTAAATCAAAGCAATAAATATTATAAATATACAATTAAATATTATATACTTAGAATTAAGAAATAATAATTATTTGAGATTTACGTTCTTCTTACATCAGTACAGAAGACACTATCTCACTTCGATCCTATTCAACATATGAAAATACGCTAATGTATACTAATTGTCAAGACCAACTAATCTCAGGCATACATTACAACCTTTCACATAATTTGTCTAATAATTATATAGGTTTTGAACTATTATATTATTATTATTATTTTGGGAAAATTCAATTGCATTAAATAAGAAAGAGTTTCCAACAAGGCAATCCAGTACCCCAGCAACCATACGGATGGTGCACCATACGACGATACAACGAATAAGATCTAGAACTAATCAAATAAATGGATAAATGACTACCAAGCTATCCTCTAAGTACATCTAACAGCCAATGCAGAGACGGAACTAGGGGGCCATCTCAGGTAAATAATGTCACGTACAAGTCCGATCGCCTTAAATATGACCGTGTGAGGATCTCAACGTCCCTGACCAAATCTCCTCTCATTCCTCTCCTGCAAAATCAAATAGACCAAAGCTGCTAGGAAAATACGATAAGTCATGTCGACCACGTGCTTACCTCTCCACTTCCTAACCGCCCAAAGCAACCCCGAGCTCCAAACAGAATGAGGCCAACTCAAACAGACCTCCCTCCTATCAATAGTAATACAACGACTAGAATAAGGGCACTTAAATAATAAATGTGAATGGGTCTCTTGCACCATACCACAAAGAACACAAATTCCATCTACCTGCTGCAGCAAGGCTTATCCATAGTCGATAACCGCTCCTGAATAGCCAACCAGAGGATGAAAGAGTGCGTAGGAATCTTCCCCAGTCCGTGAAGGAGAGGGCCCCATGGAACATAAGGTGACTGACCTCTATGGAATCGCAGAGCAGATGAAAATGAATACAAACCTGAACTATGCAGTCTTGAGGAGATGCGATCTTGACCTCCAAAAATAGGCAGTAGAGCAGAAGTAATCTGCTGAATCTCAGGTCTATCAACCACAGTCCACTCCCAATTACCCTTAGAAATAACCGTACCAAGTCAAGCACACACAATAATGCTGGTCCAAAGAGAAGCTCTAGGAACTAAATGTCTAATCAAACCCATGGGATGCCAGGGGTCCGACCACAAAAAGAATGATGAGCCGTCACCTACAAAATACTAACATGCTCCCATGACTTGGGGATGCAGTTTGAAAAGCTATTTCCAATACCAAGCTGAAGCAGAAGAAACAGGAAGATCCCAGAAAGAACACTGCTGCAACCTAAAAGTCAGAAACCAATTAATCCAAAGAGAGCAGTTACAACCCGTGAGAAGAGCCCAAATATGACGGGTCATCAGAGTCCGATTCCGGAGCCTCAACGGAGTAATGCCAAGGCCACCATAGTCCACATCCAAACAAACATTTGTCTAAGCCACTTTGGCATGGTCCGAATCATGAGAACCTCTCCAAAAGAAATGCCTAATACGTTTCTCTATAAAAGAGAGTATGTCGTTAGGCGAAATCAAAATATCATCCCAATAAATATGTAAAGCAGTTAACACAGAGCATATAAGATGGCACCGACCAGCCATGGATAGAGCAGTACTAGCCCAAGTACTCAGTCGATCATCAATCCTATCAATCAATGGGGAACATTGAGCCACCGCCTGTAACACCCCCAAACCACTTGGGAATATTACAGCGCCGCAGACCCTCTCTGTAATATCCAGATTTATTATTGAGTATTTCATCTGTATTTGAAGTCTGTATTATTCAGGAATGTGATATCGATAATTGAAGTATGATATTTCTTGTATTTGTATCCTTGTACATGAGTATGGCAAAATGTAAATTTCCCATGCAAATACATGATAACGTACGTTAACATGGAAGCTTAATGCACGCTATCTGTCGCAGTTAGCGTGTGCTACGAATGTAGCGTAGCGTGCGTTAACCAGCCAATAATTGAGCTGGGCGGCTGTCACATGCGCCAGCCAGATGTGGCTCTGGATAAGATTCCCGCGGATGAACCTGGACACTTTTGAAGTCAACGATTGTTAACGTACGCTAAGGATTGTGTCTAGCGTACGCTAATATGTGTTATCTACGTACGTAACTTGATAGTGTAACGTACGTAATCAAGGTCAGAATCAGGACAGTTAACTATCAGGATGATAGCGTACGCTAAATTATGCTGTGTAGCATACGCTAAGAGGCTAACGTACGTTATGCATGGAGGCTAACGTACGTTAAGGACAGAAAATTATAAATAAGACATCACACCATTTCATTTCAGCTCCTCGTTTCACCTATCCTTCGGCATACTTCGTGCCCAGAGTTATCCCAGCCACCCTTAAACACCTTTAGAACATCTTTTCTTGATCATTGAAGATTGGAGATTACTCATTGAAGTGGAGAATCATTTTTGGATTGACACACAAGCAACCGGAGTTGGATTCTACCTATTGTCTCTGTATTTCCTTCATCTTAAGGTATGTTATACTATCTCCAATCTTGGATTCGTGTTATTAAGGATATAATGATCATGCTATCAAGATATTAACGGATGAATTATTCAAACAATCATCATGTTTAGAGGTTGGAATGTTTATGCTTAAGATATTGTCGTTGAAAGCATCATAGTTGGAATCCTATTACGTCATATGAGGAAAGTAATGCTCTGAGATTGATTATCCATGTTGAATAGTGTTGCCATATTGAATCCTAGACTTGGAGTTGATATTACTTTTGTTTAGCGGACATAAAGAAAGAATCATCAAAGGTTGTACCCTTTCTTATAAGTTGGATATGTTAGTTCATCTTTGTAATGAAGTCTGAAGGTAATGATGATAATGGAATCTAGGGCATCAACCTGAGATCACCGAACTTTCACATGAGAATGATAAATCGAGATTGAATATAAGTGTTGTGATGTTATTCATTTTCTTGAATTCAAAGATATTTTGAATCCGTAAGATTATTCATAATCGTATGAACATGATATGTATGGAGATAACATACGTAATCACTGAGGATTTCAGTAGCTTCATCACTGTTGGAACGGTCGTATGCCCAGTGAGAAACTGTGATGCATGTTTTTATAGAATACGTATGCTAACGAGTAAGCTTAACGTACGCTATCGAGGGTACGTAACGTACGTTAAGCAGGTCAGGCAGGTTACGTTTTTATGAACTTTCGACCGTAATTTAGATTTTTAGATGTTCGTTTGACATGAGATGAATTTTATATTATTTCTATTGTTAAGGTTCGAGCTTAGCAACGTGATTGATCGAAGGGGGCGACCTTCGAGCGTTTCGATATTTGTGGGAGTTTTATTCATGTCATCAAATCGAGGCAAGTACTTTAATTAGAATTGTTCGTATTATGTCAGTTATGTTATGATTGTACTGTGTACATGTGTTGTGATTAATTGTCTACCATGCGTTGATCCGATGGGAATCATCATGGGAAATCTATAGTTGTGTGCGCTGGATCGTTGGACAGTAGTTCCACCATGCTTTGGTCCGATGGGATCATCATGGGAATCTATAGATGTGTGCGCTGTATCGTTGGAATACTATGAGTATGTTGAGACTGTTATGATGTGATATGTGTTGATATTATTTCTCGTTGGAGAAACTTGTCATGATTATTGTTGATTAAATCATTATTGTATGATTATCGTACTTGTACTAGCATCGTTGTGCTAACCCCTTCGGGGGTGAACATTTGTTTGTGTTCAGGATCTAGGAGAGCAGGGAAACTACCACTAGAGCTGCATGACGACGAGGGTGCAGAGTGATGTGCCGGCCGGGTTTATTCGTCTGTTGATTTTATTGTTTTAATAACTACTCGATTACATCGTAGTTTGTGATGATTTGGATTTGGTGATGTATTAACATTCTTCCTTTGGATATTTGTATTCTCAGTATTGGTCAGAACTGTTTGTATTTTATTTCAGTTGCTTTCATACGTTGGTGTCTGTTATTGTCTTTTTATGTCTTCAGCCTTGTAAATTCTTATGTAAAGGATTTACGGCGCTGTAATATTCCTGAATATATCGGGGGTGTTACAGAATATGGTATCGGAGCTAAGATTATGGATATCTTGGCCATTGGGTTAAAGTAGGGGTTATATATGTCTTTTGAGGTAACCGGCCGTGAATAACATCACTGTACTGCCTACGTCTTCGTGCGAATGGTGGTTGTAAGTTCCTAAACTCTATCTCGTCCTTTACGTGTTGTACCTCTTTATACTTGAACATTTGAACGATATTGTTTCCTGTATATTGAGTATTTATGCTTACAGTATGTTGAGAGGTGGACCTGGACGTGGTCGCAGTCGCGGACGCAGAAGAAGGAATGCTGAAAGAGAAGCTTCGCCTTCTAATCAGGCCAGCCACAGCTCAGGCGAGCTACAAAGATCTATTAATAATGAACCAGAACCTGATGTGCCCGAAATCCTTCGTCAGGTGGTAAACCAGATGACTCGGTTTGCCCAAGTTGTGGACCGGATGCAGGTGGTGGTGGGATTACAGCAGGGAGATAGACAGCAAAGAATCCCTGACATGGGAAATCGAGGCGACCGATGGCTGCAGAAGGTGGCAAAGATGCAACCACCTAAATTCGATGGCTTTTCTGAGACTCCCATATGGGATCATTGGTTAAAGGAATTGGAGAAGATTTTCGCCGGGATTAACTGCCCAGACAACCGGAGAGCCTCTATTCCTCAGTACTTTCTGGTAGGGGAAGCGTCCGAGTGGTGGGAAGCCATCCGGCCGGTAGACCATGATGCTTACTGGACAGAATTTAAATTGATGATGGAAGCTCAGTATTGCCCTCGCCCTGTGAGGGAAGCCAAAGTTTGGGAATTTTTCTCCGCACAGCCGTCAGACGAGCCAGTATCCCAGACAATTAAAACGTTTAATCGGCAAATGGCGTTTGCTCGACACCTGGTCAGAACAGATGCGGAAATGATGATCCATTTTGATATGAGGATGAAACCAGAAATTCAGAGGTACATGTACGGTTTTGAATGTACCACTCTTCTTCAATATCAGGATAAAGCATTGGCGTATGAAATCAAGGAAGCAGCAATGGAGAAGTTTACAGAATCTAAGAAGCAGAAAGTCTCCGGTAGTTTCACGGAGCACAAAAGTGGTGGGCCCCGCAAGTCCCAGTCATCTTTTCATTCTTTGAAGAAACCTCCGCACCCATCCAAGAGCGGAAAGAACTTTGGAGCAGTATCAGTCACGACGGATACATCTAGGAAGTGCTTTAACTGTGGTCGCCCAGGCCACCTTTGGCGTGATTGTTTCCATACTCCAGTTACATGTTTTGATTGCGAACAGGAAGGGCACCGTGCAACGTTTTGCAAGGATACCACAAAGTTTAATGGAACTCGTACATCACAGCCAGCTCTGAGGGAAGCAAGTAATCAGCAGACGCAGCAGAGTGTGCAGCTGCCCCAAAACTTCGGTCGAGGTCGAGGCAGAGGACAATTCTACCGCAAGGGAGCCTCGAGTGTTGGATCCGCTCCCCCACGTCTGTACGAGATGAGAAGAACATACGATCAGGATGCTGCTATCGCATCAGGTACTGTTCAGATCCTTTCCCAGCCAGTTAGCGTTTTATTCGATACAGGAGCTACGCATTCTTTTATATCCTTGTCTTGTGTAAATCGTTTGAATATTTCTGGTTTTCATAATTGTGAACCTTATGTTGTGGGTTTACCGAGTGGATAAAGGATTGTGGGAAACTTAAAAACTAGAGATTTCCCTGTATCATTTGGAGGCAGAGAGTGGCTCTCAAATCTGATTGTGATAGAAAGGCAAGGAGACGACTTGATACTCGGAGATGATTAGCTTAATCGATATGGAGCTATTGTAAACTACCGAAAGAGGGATATCTCTCTGATCGCTGATGATGGTTCTGAAATACTGTTTGAAGGATGGAAACCAGGAAGCTCAGGAAAGATGATCAAGGCGATGAAAGTTGTCAAATTGTTGAAACAGGGCTGTGTCGGATACTGGTACTATGCAATGAAGAAAGAAGACGGAATAGTGGAACTTTCATCCATTCCTGTTGTGAACGAATTTCCGGATGTATTTCCTGATGAGTTACCTGGACTACCTCCACGACGGGATGTAGAATTCACCATCGAGCTGGAACCAGGAGCTACACCAATTTCTAAGGTGCCGTATCGTATGGCACCTACCGAGATGTACGAATTGAAGAAGCAACTGTAGGAGTTACTGGACAAAGGCTATATCCAGCCAAGCGTTTCGCCCTGGGGTGAACCAGTTCTTATTGTCCGGAATAAGGATGGATCGCTTCGATTATGTATTGACTATCGAGAGCTGAACAAAATGACGACTAAGAACAAGTATCCATTGCCACGGATTGATGATTTGTTTGACCAGTTACAAGGAGCAACAGTGTTTTCTAAAATCGATCTGAGATCAGGATATCATCAGCTGATGATTAAGGAATCTGATGTTCCGAAATCAGCATTCAGAACTCGCTATGGACACTATGAGTTTGTGGTGATGCCGTTTGGTCTCACTAACGCACCTGCTGTATTCATGCAATTGACTAACCGAGTGTTCATAGAGTATTTGGACAAGTTTGTGGCTGTGTTCATTGATGACATTCTGGTGTATTCTAAGATCTCGGAAGAGCATGCGCAGCATTTGCGGATTGTTCTAGACCTTTTGAGAAACGAGTATTTGTACGCTAAGATTTCTAAGTGTGAATTCTGGCTAAAGGAATTAATGTTCCTCGGCCATGTGGTATCAGCTGAAGGAGTCCGAGTAGATCCTCAGAAAATCGAAGCAGTTATCGATTGGAAGCCTCCTAAGAATGTGAAAGAAGTCCGGAGTTTCTTAGGACTTGCTGGATATTATCGTTGGTTTGTGGAAGGGTTTTCCAAAATTACCCGCCCACTTACTCGACTACTGCAGAAAACTCAAAAGTTTGAGTGGAATGAGATGTTCCAGAAGAGCTTTGATGAATTGAAGAAGAGATTGACGATGGCACCGATTTTAGCACTTCCACAGGGAACTGGAGGATTCATAGTTTACAGTGATGCTTCGAACCAAGGACTCGAATGTGTATTGATGCAGAATGAGAAGGTGATCGCCTATGCATCGCGACAGCTGAAACCATATTAAGTGAATTACCCAACGCACGATTTGGAGCTGGCAGTAGTAGTTTTTGCTTTGAAAATCTGGAAACATTACCTGTACGGGACTCACTGTCAAATCTTTACGGATCACAAGAGTCTTAAATACATCTTCAGTCAGAAGGATTTGAACATGAAGCAAAGGAGATGGCTGGAACTGATTAAATACTACGACTTGGAGATTCTTTATCATCCAGGCAAAGTAAATGTAGTGGCCGATGCACTTAGCCGCAAGCCTGTGTCTATTCAGATGCTGGAGACTCTGACCTCCCAGCTCAACATTCAACGAGAGATGATTCGAGAAGGAATTGAAGTATGGTTGCAAAGAGTCCAAGGACAACTGAGTGTGGTGGAAATAACTTCATCGTTAACCAAAGAAATCAAATCTAAGCAAGTAGATGATCCTCTGATGGTTCGGTTACGTGATGAAGTGATCAAGGGAAAGGCCCCAGGATTTGTAATTCATGATGATGGAGTATTGAGATTCCAGATCCAACTTTGCATTCCCGATATCGATGTTCTGAAGCAGATAATTTTGAAGGAAGCTCACAACATGCCCTATTCTATCCACCCGGGCACCATCAAGATGTATAAGGACCTGAAGCAGAACTTCTGGTGGGGCAACATGAAGAAAGATGTAGCGGATTATGTCTCCAAGTGTTTGACTTGTCAGCAGGTTAAAATCGAGCATCAATGACCTGCCGGAATGCTGAAACCGCTCCCGATTCCTGAATGGAAATGGGAGGATATATCGATAGACGTTATCACTAATATGCCAAGAACCAAGACAGGAATGAACATGATTTGGGTGATAGTTGATCGCCTAACCAAATCAGCTCATTTTCTAGGCATTAAGGACACATGGGGACCCGAGAGGTTGGCACGAGTATTTATTTCCGAGATAGTCCAATTGCATGGTACGCCGAAGACCATTATTTCTGACCGAGACGGACGTTTTGTGTCTCATTTTTGGAAAGCAGTTCATAAGGCCTTGGGAACCGAATTGAACTTCAGCACAGCTTATCACTCGCAGACAGACGGACAATCCAAGAGGACTATTCAAATGGTGGAAGACATGCTAAGGGCTTGTGCCTTAGATTGGTCAGATGATTGGGAAGTTCATCTGCCGTTGATTGAATTCACCTAGAAAAATAGTTGGCATGCTTCCATTAAGATGGCACCGTTTGAGGCATTATACGGGAGGAGATGTAGATCACCCCTATGTTTCGGAATTGATTGTGTAGACACGCGAGAAGATAGCCCTGATTCGCGAAAGGATATTGACCGCCCAGAGTCGACAGAAATCTTACGCAGATGTACGTCGTCGCCCATTGGAGTTCAGTACTGGAAATCACGTACTTTTAATGGTTTCCCCTACTCGAGGAATCTTTCATTTCGGAAGAAAGGGGAAATTGAGTCCGAGATATATCGGACCGTTCGAGATTCTTGAGAGAGTTGGAGAGTTAGCATACAGGTTGGCATTACCTCCGTTATTGAGCCATGTTCATAACGTGTTCCACGTATCCCAGTTACGGAGATATATACCAGATCCTAGTCATGTCATTGATTTTGGCGAGATCGAAGTCGCTTAGGATGGCACGTTTGAAGAGAGACCGATCAAGAAACTCGAGAGTCGAGTTAAGCGGTTGAGGAACAAACCAATCGTTTTGGTCAAGGTTCAGTGGTCACGCCACGGAGTGGAAGAAGCCACTTGGGAAACGGAAAATAGCATGAGGTCCAGATATCCAGAGTTATTTTCGTCTTGAGTTTCGGGACGAAACTCCTTTTTAGTATGAGTATGTAATATCCGGATTTATTATTGAGTATTTCATCTGTATTTGAACTCTGTATTATTCGGGAATGTGATATCGATAATTTAAGTATGATATTTCTTGTATTTGTATCCTTGTACATGCGTCTGGGAAAATGTAAATTTCCCATGCAAATATGTGATAACGTACGTTAACATGGAAGCTTAATGTACGCTATCTGTCGGAGTTATCGTACGCTACGAATGTAGCGCAGCGTGCGTTAACCAGCCAATAATTGAGCTGGGCAGCTGTCACATGCGCCAGCCGGACGTGGGTCCGGATAAGATTCCTGTGGATGAACCTGGACACTTTTTAAGTCAACGATTGTTAACGTACGCTAAGGATTGTGTCTAGTGTACGCTAATATGTGTTATCTACGTACGTAACTTGATAGTGTAACGTACGTAATCAAGGTCAGAATCAGGTTAGTTAACTATTAGGACGATAGCGTACGCTAAATTATGTTGTATAGCATACGCTAAGAGGCTAACGTACGTTATGCATGGAGGCTAACGTACGTTAAGGACAGAAAATTATAAATAAGACATCACACGATTTCATTTCAGCTCGTCATTTCACCTATCCTTCGGCATACTTCGTGCCCAGAGTTATCCCAGCCCCCCTTAAACACCTTTAAAATATCTTTTCTTGATCATTGAAGATTGGAGATTATTCATTGAAGTGGAGAATCATTTTTGGATTGACACACAAGAAACCAGAGTTGGATTCTACCTATTGTCTCAGTGTTTCCTTCATCTTAAGGTATGTTATACTATGTCCAATCTTGGATTCGTGTTATTAAGGATATAATGATCATGCTATCAAGATATTAACGGATGAATTATTCAAACAATCATCATGTTTAGAGGTTGGAATATTTATGCTTAAGATATCGTCGTTGAAAGCATCATAGTTGGAATCCTATTACATCATATGAGGAAAGTAATGTTCTAAGATTGATTATCCATGTTGAATAGTGTTGCCATATTGAATCGTAGACTTGGAGTTGATATCACTTTTATTTAGCGGACGCAAAGAAAGAATCATCGAAGGTTGTACCCTTTCTTATAAGTTGGATATGTTAGTTCATCTTTGTAATGAAGTCTGAAGGTAATGATGATAATGGAATCTAGGGCATCAACCTGAGATCACCGAACTTTCACATGAGAATGATAAATCGAGATTGAATATAAGTGCTGTGATGATATTCATTTTCTTGAATTCAAAGCTATTTTGAATCCGTAAAATTATTCATAATCGTATGAACATGATATGTATGGAGACAACATATGTAATCACTGAGAATTTCATTAGCTTCATCACTGTTGGAACGGTCGTCTACCCAGTGAGAAACTGCCATGCATGTTTAGCGTACGCTAAACTGTATAGTTAATGTACGCTATCGGCCTTAGTTAACGTACACTACTTTTGGTACGTAACGTACGTTAAGCAGGTCAGGCAGGTTACGTTTTTATGAACTTTCGACCGTAATTTAGATTGTTAGATGTTCGTTCAACATGAGATGAATTCTATATTATTTTTGTTGTTAAGGTTCGAGCTTAGCAACGTGATTGATCGAAGGGGGCGACCTTCGAGGGTTTCAATATTTGTGGAAGTTTTATTCTTGTCATCAAATCGAGGCAAGTACTTTAATTAGAATTGTTCGTATTATGTCAGTTATGTTATGATTGTACTGTGTACATGTGTTGTGATTAATTGTCCACCATGCGTTGATCCGACGGGAATCATCATGGGAAATCTATAGCTGTGTGCGCTGGATCGTTGGACAGGTAGTTCCACCATGCTTTGGTCCGACGGGATCATCATGGGAATCTATAGCTATGTGCGCTGGATCGTTGGAATACCATGAGTATGTTGAGACTGTTATGATGTGATATGTGTTGATATTATTTATCGTTGGAGAAACTTGTCATGATTATTGTTGATTAAATCATTGTTGTTTGATTATCGTACTTGTACTAGCATCGTTATGCTAACCCCTTCTGGGGTGAACATTTATTTGTGTTCAGGATCTAGGAGAGCAGGGAAACAACCACTGGAGCTGCATGACGACGAGGGTGCAGAGTGATGTTCCGGCCGGGTTTATTCATCTGTTGATTTTGTTGTTTTAATATGTACTCGAGTACATCGTCGTTTGTGATGATTTGGATTTGGTGATGTATTAATATTCTTCCTTTGCATATTTGTATTCTAAGTATTGGTCAGAACTGTTTGTATTTTATTTTAGTTGCTTTCATACGTTGGTGTCTGTTATTGTCTTTTTATGTCTTCAGCCTTGTAAATTCTTCTGATTTGTCCGTTTGAAAGGTCCGGCTAGATCTATGATTTGTCCAGCCGAAAGCCGCCTGAAGTTCCGACCACATCGTTGCTTCTACGGACACAAGCCACCACGTCGCCATAGATCTACTGTTGGCGTCGTCGGAGAAACCAGTCCATCGCCGTTGACCTGCATGGCTCACCTTGGCTGTAACCCATCTCCTCCGACGGTCGCCCGTTTTTGAGCAGCGAGTCCCCGTAAAGACGTAAACTCGAGGTCGCCACCAGGACCTTACACCGCGGCCGCCGCATTTCCGATCGTGAAGAAGTGGATGAATGGTGTTGGTGGTTGCTTCACATGGTAGGTGGGAAGAAAGAAAAAAAATGACACAGAGAAAGAGAGTGATTGACGGGAGTAGATTGATAACACACACACATATATATATATATATATATATATATATATATATATATATATATATATAGCGGGTAGTAGGGTAATTAACCCAATAGGGTCCATTATAAATTATCCGAGAAAAAAAAAGGATCGATCTCAAATTCATTATTTAGTCTCCTAGTTCGATTATCCGATTAATTCATACTGCGTCCGATAAAATCAATAACTCACCAATATTCTAGTCCGACATCTCAACGTCCGCCCGACATTTAAATAATCAGCTAATAAAATAAAATAAAAGTAAATAACTAAAAATTATATCGCCAAAATTCGAATTTAAAATTTTTGGATATTACATTTTATCCACCTTAAAATAAGTTTTGTCCCCGAAACTTGCCATGCCATCGCTTATCTCACTATGACGTCACTCCAATTATGCATACGAACCATTCAGCAACATCGGTAATCTCATGATTTGATAGATTCATACGTACTTACTCCTAGATATATAAAACGGTACTCAGGAGAGATCACCTCGTCTGTGACAGCTATGAGACCGACTTGTCGTTCACCATACAACCAAAAATAATTGTCCGTCCCGTACAACACTATCCTCATTATGTATCCTTACTTGGGGATACCTATCCCACTTAAAATATTCACACATGTATTAACCATTTCTACAGATCAACAATCTCATCCAATAACATCGTACAAATCACAGTGCAAAACCAAACCATATAATACAACGCATCTCATTGCGCGCTAAGCCTACGGTTAGCGTGCGTTACATGACTCAATTCAGAAAATCTTTCCAAAATTGAATTTTAAAAATTTTAGCCGAGTAAGATTTTCCATCTTTCACAATTCATTTAGAAATGCAAGTTACCTTTTTGTTTTAAAATACAAAAGTTTTATGGTGTGAACAATTTTTAAAATCGTATACTCGAGGTACTTGAAAATAAAACCGATAAGTTAAAATCACTTTCAAAATCTTTACAAACACAACAAAGGATTAATGATGATAGTCTTTTTTAAAATATCCTAAAACACTTTCAAATACATCTTTCAAATACCGTCATTAGACTTGATTTGAAAGGCTGGCTCGCAAAAATTCCTACCACTTTTCAAAAACCGCATTAAGTCGCCATTTGACCGTACTGTCAAAACATTTTCGAAAACTGATTTTCCATAATACACTCAGGTCTAAGAAATTTTGGAAATCATTTTCGAGCACGCACACAGTGGATATAATTATTAATAGGAACACATTGGTTGTAAAGAACAACAACTAGTCAAATACCATCAATTCTCAAACACATGTCTATACGGCATTCAAAATCACCAATTCAACAAGCACAGCTCGGGAACACTAATTTCAAATATACATCAAACTATTTCCCCGAGAATAATAGTATAACTTATGAACACCGACTCGAACACATGTCAAAACCATCCATGCTCCACTGACCACCTCTGATCATTGCACACATAATGTACCACAAGTACCAAATACGAACTCCATTCCAAAACACACAGATAACAAAATTACCAAACATAAGATGTAGGGGAGGAGACTTACATTCACAGGTCACACGAAGATGATGGCTGCACCTTGATACTAATCACGGCCGACATCACATACGACGCATCGCGACACGACTTAGACATATACTATCTGACAAGACAAGACTCCACAACACACGACTGGACCCGAAAGCCTAGGTTTCCGCAACCTAAGCTCTGATACCATATTCTGTAACACCCCCAAACCACTTGGGAATATTACAGCGCCGTAGACCCTCTCCATGAGGATCTACAAGTCTAAATACAAAAACAACACGTCACATTACAAGCCGATGTAACAAAATGACGAATCAATAGACCGATTGGGTCCTTCATGACTAACATACAAATAAATTATATATAACTCTGTCCGGACTCATACCCAGGCAAAGGTCAGAAACACTCATACAACATAAAATACGACAGCGGAAAGGACAACACAATGAACTCCGACTAACTGCACCCGGAGTTGGACTTCGTTGTGATTAGTGTCGTCGTCTTCCATCATCCTTCGTGCCGATCCTGTATTTAGATCCCCAAGGACATGTATATACCTGGACGCAATACAGACATCCACCCCTCGATTTCTCGGGGGTTAGCAAAACTTCATTGTTTTGCTAGTACAAGTATAAAGTGAAAATACGGGCCACACAATACATTTCGATAATACAATAACTTGAATAATCCACATCTCAGTCAGCACGAAAGACTTCCCGAGATTTCTCATTTGAATAAAATAGTTCAAACCGCAAAAGTATAAATGAAACGAGTGGTTATTTTGAAAATCAATTCAAGATCTCGGGAGTTTTGAAAAACATTAGGAATTGGATAATTCTCAACTTATCGAAAACCACTTAGTGTCACAAACCAAAGTTTATTTTTCAAAATACAAATCCGGTCACAGAACACGGGGTCTACGAACCAATCATCCACATCACATACTCGAAAGAATGACCCGATGGAAACTACACAGTGTCAAACATTACCATGACAACAGTCTCACAGAACGACATCAGAGAGCACAACTCTGCAACTTAACCATATGGTCGAACTCGACACACCATAAAGCTACAATGCATGGAGTCACCACATGACTCACGTACACATAACAAAATATCGCAACCAAGAGACGAATCATACACAACACATTTTCAAGTGCCATTCCAGCCAAGTAAAATACCATTTGAACTGCCATTCTAATCAGATGAAATATGCGCCAAAATCATAGTTCTCCAACAAAACTGTTGGCCACTAAGTATACAGGATACATCTTGGAAAGTGTTTTAAACAAAAAGCTATACAGTTTTCAAATCTGACTGCGTAGCAAAAGTCTTGTTAAAGTGAGTTGCTGTAAATACAGCAACTAGATATGAAGTGTATACTTAAAAATAATCACAAATAATAAAACAGTAAATGCAGAAGTTAAATCACATAGTAATTAAAGTGGTTCGAGGTAAACCCCTCTACGTCCACTGGTCCTCCACACAGGAGTGAAAATATTTATTATAAATACTACGTACAGAACTACATATTTATAATCAAACCTAATCAATATATCATTCACACAGATTGATATAATGATCTTAGCCTTCAATCGTTCACACAGATTGGTTTAAGCTTCCACTTGACTGGCTTCTTCACACACAGTTCCAAAACTTCGTCTCTTCAATGCAAGTCCGGCACATACAGTTCAGGAAGAGCAAGGATTCTCAGTCCACACAAGGCTGATGGGTTTTGTTCAAGGGTAGAACAATGTTTGAACAACAGCTTTGACTTTCTTAGCTTTCAGCTGATAATATGTTGTTCACGGTTTGAGCACTTGTATATCTCTTCTTTCATAATAGCAGTATGCTTTGGGAGATATGTTTGCTCAGATGTATATGATGATAACTTCGTTTGCATTTCGTGCGTTGTCAGTTAATCAGTTTTTCAGTCCTTGATCTTCAAACTCTGGAGATATATATATAGCCTTCTGAAATATATCCGTTGAGATAGATCTGTTGAGCAAAAGTCCGTTCCAACGGGATGATGCGTTTGAATAAAACACGATCCAGATTTTACACTTGATTGAAGATCTCTGATGACTTAATATTTAAATACTTTATCCTTCAGTATTTAAATATATCTTCTTAAACGGGACTTTGACTTTAGCGAATAACAAAGATTCCTTCTTGTCCTGTTTGGATACTGTATGGAATGATAGCTGTATTGTCGTTTCGAGACAGCTTCCATACTTAGTCTTATGAGACTCCTTTGCTGTATTCACTGTATGCTGGGACTACGAGAAGTCTTCGATACAGGTTGACACCTTTGATCAGTATTTCGATACAGCTGTTTGCTGTATGCTGGATTGTCACATTGTCAAAATATTCTGTCAAAACTTTCGATACAGGGATTTGTTATCCCGACAATTTCGATACAGGGATTGTTATCCCAACAAAAACATTTCAAAGGTTAAACGTTGGTACGAGACTCACGGCCACCGCACCCCACAGAGGCCCCGTCGGACCATCCCTGAGTGGTTAACCTCAGTTCGTGATATGCATACACACGGCACTATGTATCCCCAGAGGCCCCGTCGGACCGTTCCTGGGTGAACATACACATACACATCCACAACATACACGGAAAGCCATAATCCAAATACTAGAATATGCAAACAAACGTAAAGTACTTGTTAGAATGGCCACTTTATCCGACATATACTCACAACTAATGTCACACAACATCACATATTCACCGAACGAGTACACGTATCAATACACAATCCTCGACCAGTAGAAAAGGGTCTACTATAATCACGTAATACAATCACAACACCTTCCAACATACAACACTAATACACATATTCAGAAAATACATTTATTCACAAAGCATACGAGTTATCTTCGAAGGAAAACCTTTATCGAGAATATACCGATTCTTTTAAAAGTTCATTAAAAACATTCAAATTGCAATTAGGTACCAACTAATACGTCTTCGAAATAGAAATGTATGGACAAGATACTTGCCTCGATAAATGGTGTAGAAAGCTCTGACGAGCACGGCCCACCCGATCGATCCATTGAACTCCCAACCTTTATTATAAATACATAGTAGACAATTTAATATAAGGGTCTAATTTAATATCTTATAATTTCAAGGTGATAAGACGGCTAATATAGTACCTCAATTGGTCAATATTTTTTTTGGTAATAAAAAATTTGAACAACTTTTATCTCTTCAAAGTTTTTCTTTGTCAAAATTAGGACTTGTATATAATTCTCTTACAATGAAAAAATCGTTAGATAAAACTTCATCGAATTCCAAAAACCTAAAACTTAAAATCCCGTCATGGCCAGGATGGTTAACAATAGGGCATAATAAAATATTTTGTACCAGGTTAAAAAAATTTAGTTTCCGAAAAGGACAATCATTCCACGCATTGTATATGTTTCTAACTCTATGGGACCCAAAATTAGCCTGTGTACTTATAAAATAAAATAAAAAATTAAGTTTGTAGGCAAAGGCAAGGACTAGTGCACCATCAAATCAATTGTATATTGATAGTGGATGTTCAACCATGAGCGGACTTCTTACAAAGCTCGAAATGGGAGAATGGGGCTTTCTAACGTTTCGTGATAATAAATGAGGTAAAATTAATGGTATAGGTACAGTGGTGAGGAACCCTTAGTAACCATTAATAATGTTCTTTTTGTTGCTGGTTTATTTCACAATTTACTCAGTGTTTCTCAACTATGTGATACTGGACTCGAATTGATTTTTGAAGTTATTCGTTGTACCGAAATGAGAAAGAAAAAATAGGCTTCATTAGATTAGGATATGAAAATACTTATATTAAAGATTTATAAGATGAATCTTCCTTCAATGAAAAATATTTAATACCTTGTGATGAAAATACAATCATTTGGCATCGCTAATTGGGACACGCTTCACTACCATTACTTTCTAACTTGGCAAAACATAACATGATTCGTGGATTACCATCACATAACAATATGTGAAGCTTGTAGCAAAGGTAAACATGTGAGGCGAGCAATTAAATCAAAGATGGAAATTTTTACTAGTCGAATCCTAGAATTAATTCATATAGATTTAATCGGACCATCCCAACATGCCACTCTAAATGGGAAACTCTACACTCTGGTTATTATTGATGATTTTTCCAGGTTTACATTGGTGAAATTTTTAGCAAATATAAGTGATACTTTTAACGATTTTGTTAAGTGGTGTAAAACTTATACAGAAAAAAGAGACTTTATCAATCATTGCCATTAGAACCGATTACGGAGAAGTCGAGTCAAATGATTTTTAAGAATGACGTGACAAATATAGCGTCGGACATGATTTGTAATACCCACTGTTTTTGAAAATTAAATTTCAAGTTTTATTTATTCATTTACATTATACATATTAAATAAGGATTTAGGTTTAATTTCTAGGTTGGGTCAATATTTATTTATTGAGCCCAACCATTAAGAATCCAGATCTATTTCAAGCATCATTCATACATTTAGTTTAAGTCCAAATAATTTACAAACCCAATTCATACATTATATCTATATCATTTGATTTTAGACCCAAGTCGACTAATTATTTTAACCCCAAACCATTTAATTCTACTCGGCCCAAACCAGAAATATTCACATGATTGGAATTTTGAGAACACCCATGTTCTCACGTTCTACATGTCATGTTCTCCATGTTTAGGAAGTTGTAAGGGTATGGACAATGACAGATAAAATCATAAATCACAACAATAAATCACAACTCATAACAATTTACGCTCTACTTTACATTCTCAAAAGTCACACGGCAAAACAAGAATTCATCTCAAATCATATAGCAGATTTGTCTCTCCTCAAGAACACACTCACACAAAAACACATGTAAATTCTTCACTGGCCTCGGCTACCTTCATACACAGAAATCTGCCATCTTCACCTTAATTCCATAAGTCGGTGCTTTTCTTTACTGATTCAGAGAAATCACACACACACATAAATTTCAAGAATTCTATTTTTATTAGAATCCAATCAAAATCAGATAAACATGTGGAATTAACCTTTCAATTTGTTCGAAGCTTTTTCAAACTCCAACAGTAGTCACCATACAGGCCGCTGCCGCCACCGAGTCTCGTCGAGCACAATGATAGTCTCCGTTGCTTTCTTCCATCGGGAGTTTGAATAGGGATACTCGGGTCCTTGAATCGCGTTGAGTACGACTGCAACTCTGATTCAAGGAATGGTCCCCGTTGATTTTTAGCGGATCACCGTCACCATGGTAATATACCCCAAATATTATACAACAGGTCATATGTTCGACCCTCAGGGAACACAATTAGAATTTTTTTTCCACATTTAGATCGTTGAAGAAAAAAAGGAACATCATATTTTAAAATCCTGGATCTGCTCCTGAGACCTGAGATTGCAGAGGGAGAGAAAGAGGTGACAGACGTTTTGCAGGAGAGATGGGAAATTGAGAATGGGCGAATAATCGATGTTGACCAATTTAATCTCCCTAAATTGGGCAAGCATCTCCGTTTGCCCAAACCATATTCTCGTTATTTGGAAATAAAAGAAACGGAAGCAAATTTTGAAATTAGTTACAAGATTTATTTAGGCATGGTAATTAATTAACTATTAAAATTAATAAATAATTTAAATACTAATATTATTTATTTGATACTGTTATTGGTTAAAACAAATATCATAATCTATATCCAGAGATCATAAAATACTTACCTTTGAAGCGTAGTGATTGTTCTTTGATGTCTTACTCAAAATCTTGTAGAGTATATCTCCGCTTTAATCCGGACATTATGTGGAGAACGAGCTGCCAGATCTTGCTTGACAGTTTAGATGGATCGACGGATTTGTGTTCTTGAAAGTCCCTCGATTTTATCTTTATCTTCTAATAATATGTAATCACACTCAAAAACTTAACGTGTTACCTAATTTGTAGAAATTAAAAGACACAAGTCTAGATCTACAATTAAACACAAGAAGAAAAAATCAAACTCCCAATGTTGAATAATTCATCACCAGTGAACCCTCCCCCACCCTTATGTGGCCTATTTATAGGCTTTGTGCTACACTAGGAATCTAAGGATTAGGGTTAGGACTCCTATTATAACCTAATCTTCCATATTAATCCCTTCCTAATATGATTGAGTTTACTAATGTCAATGCAATCCAATAAAGAATTGATATTGCACTTCCAACCCAAATCCCAATTTACAAATCGGGCTTCTTATTCAAGTATATTATTTTTCGTGTTTAAGATCTCGAATGTCCAGTAGTTAATTTAAGATACTGGCAGTTTTAATTAATTGATTGCTTATACAAGAGTAGTACTAGTCTAACCTTAATATTATATCGAAATTATATCCATTTGCAGGGTTTAATATATTAATCATTATCGATCTCCTCAAGGGGACATCATCAACCCGTACGAGCCGGGACACGATTTCTAGTTATAATATTAATTGTCATATAAATAATATTATTGTAATATCCAAAATTTCTACTATGGTTGTTTAATGTTATTTTATTCGAGTTATGTTGTATAGTGTGGAATCTGTACAGTATGGATAAAATAATTGAAGGACTGAGACATCTGTATTGGTAATATTGTCGTACTTGGTCGATAATTGCATTTGAAGGGCGTATTGTATGAGAATACTATTGGAAGGAGTATGTTTATTCCACATGTCATGTGTACATATTCTGTAGGTCGAGACGTTGGACAAGAATAGCTGAAAATTACTAAGTACTGTAATATCCGGATTTATTACGGTGTATTTCATCTGTTTTCAAACCCTGTATTATTCGGATTGGTGGTTTTGATTATTGGAGTATGATATTTCGTGCATTGATATCATTGTACATAAGTATAGAACATGCAAAATTGCTCATGCAACCTCGTGATAGCGCACGCTAAGAATGTATCTTAACGCGCGCTATCGGGCTGTTATTAGCGCACGCTATGCAGGTAGGAGTTGCATGCGCTAAGGACTCAATTATTGAGCGACAATGAAGCACATGCGCCACCGGGACATGGGTCCGGATAAGATTCCCGGACGAGCCAGACAATCAAGTCAACCATTATTAGCGCACGCTAAGGAATGCTTAGTAGCGTGCGCTAACTTGTTAAAATGCAGAATATTATAAATAGGACAACAACTCATTTTGGCTTACATTTTACTCGTTCCTTCTGCATACTTGAGAGGCCAGAGAGCTGAGATATCCTCCTACATACTTAGAACACATATTGTTGGTGTTTATATATTGGTTATCACTTGGGAGTAATCATTGAAGAGGAATAGCACCTTGGAGTGGCATACAACCAACCGGAGTTGGATTCTACCTTACGCAGTTGATTTTCATCATATTAAGGTATGTTCAATCTATCTCAAGACTTAGAGTTGGATTCTAACGATTTGGATGATCATGTTAACAAGATATGGATTTTCATAGATGAATTATCCAAGTATATCATGTTTGGAATATTGAGATGAATAAGCCTTAAGTACCTTGATTATGATCATCATGATTCGAATCTTATTACAATGAATATGTAAAGAGAAGCTTCTATCATTGGTAATTCGAATCTAGTAGATGACTTCATAATAATCATGGACTTGACTTTAACAATCATTATTGTTGGATAAATCTAAAGGATTGATCATGGAAAGATTTATCTAGTATAGATGGAACGTTTAAACAACTTCAGCATGATAATATTGATTGATATAAGGTGTTGATATCAACCGTTGAGTCTTTCGAATTGACGTGTGAAGATTTGTGGTCGAAATGGAATATGGTTTTAATGGTATGCATATCCTTGAATCCGAAGTTGTTGTTATCCGTAAGATCATTCATGATCGTATGTACATGATATTCATGGAGGTAACATGAAGTATCACGGAAGATTTCATTGTTCTGATCTTGATGAGAACTTTGCATCGTCAAGAAGAATCGCCATGCATAGATAGCGCACGCTATGCTATGAATATTAATGTGCGCTATCGAGCACGAGTTAGCGCGGCGCTACGTTTGGTACGTAACGCACGCTAGACCATCGACGAAGTCATTGGGCCGGGTCGCTGAAGTCGACCATGCATAGTTAGCGACGCTAGGCTTTGTTGTTTGCGCGGCGCTATCGAAAGCAGACTTAACGCACGCTACACAGAGTACTTAGCGTGCGCTAAGCGGTCAGCATTGCATTTTATGAACTTTTGGCCGTGAATCGAATTGTTAAACATTCGCATTTGACGTGAGATAAATCCTATATCATTTCTTTTGTTAAGGTTTGGTCTCGTTACGTGATTGATTGAGGAGGACGACCTTCGAGTGTTCATTTTCGTGGAAGTGTTGTTCTTGTCTTCAAATCGAGGCAAGTACCTTAATTGTTTTATGTATTGTTGTTATACATATTGTCGTGCATGTATGTCGTTATTGTATGTCCACCTCGTGTTGGTCCGACGGGATCATCGGGGGATCTATGCTAGCGTGCGCTGGATCATCGGACGGGTTTTTCCACCACGGGTTGGTCTGACGGGATCATCGTGGGTTCTAGGCAGTGAACGCTGGATCGACGGAATTACCATGTGTATGTTATGATATCATGTTGTGATTATCAGTTGTGTATGTCATTTATGAGTTTCTCGTAGGAGAAGACTCGTTGGTATTTTGTCATTTATGTTATTATTCTTCGTGAGATATGAATAATATGTTGTGGTACTTGTACTAGCATCGTTGTGCTAACCCCTTCGGGGGTGAACATTTTGTTTATGTTCAGGATCCAGGAGAGCGGGAAAACAACCACTGGAGCTGCATGATGACGAGGGTGCAGAGTGATGTTTCGGCCGGGTTTATTTATCTGTTGTTTATTCGTTATTTCAATAAGTACTCGAGTACGAAGTCATTTGTGATGGATTTGAATTTGGTGATGTATTATTGAGTTCCTGTTGAACAATTGTACTTTCAGTACTTGGTAAGAACTGTTGTATCATAATTCCGTTATTTCCATTCGTTAGTACCTTTTTATGTCTGTTCAAATCTTCAGCCTTGTAAATCCTTATGTAAAGGATTTACGGCACTGTAATATTCCTGAATATATCGGGGGTGTTACAGAATATGGTATCGGAGCTAAGATTATGGATATCTTGGCCGTTGGGTTAAAATAGGGGTCATTTATGTCTTTTGAGGTAACCGGCCGTGAATGACATCACTGCACTGCCTACGTCTTCATGCGAACGGTGGTTGTAAGTTCCTAAAACTCTATCTCGTTCTTTACATATTATGTCTATTTATACTCGAATATTAGAACGATGTTGTTTCCCGTATGTTGAGTATTTATGCTTATAGTATGTTGAGAGGCGGACGTGGACGTGGTCGCGGTCGTGGACGCGGACGAAGAAATGCTGAAAGGGAAGCGTCGCCTTCTAATCAAGCCAGTCATAGCTCAGGCGAGCCGCAACAATCTATTAATAATGAACCAGATCCTGCTGTACCAGAGATCCTTCGTCAAGTGGTGAACCAGATGAATCAGTCCGCCCAGGTCGTGGACCGAATGCAAGTGGCGGTGGAACTACAGCAGGGAGAGAGACAGCAAGGAATCCCAGACATGGGAAATCGAGGTGACCGGTGGCTGCAAGAGGTGGCGAAGATGCAACCACCCAAATTCTACGGTATTTCTGAGACTCCCACCTGGGATCATTGGTTGAAGGAGCTGGAGAAAATATTTGCTGGAATTAACTGCCCAGACGACCGGAGAGCCTCTATCGCTCAATATTTTCTGATAGGGGAAGCGTCCGAGTGGTGGGAAGCCATCCGGCCTGTAGACCATGATGCTGATTAGACAGAGTTTAGATTGATGATGGAAGCTCAGTATTGCCCTCGTCCTGTGAGGGAAGCCAAAGTTCGGGAGTTTTTCTCCACTCAGCCTTCTGATGTGCCGGTATCCCAGGCGATTAAGACGTTTAACCAACAGCTGGCATTTGTTCGACATCTGGTCAGAACAGATGCAGAAATGATGATCCATTTCGATATGAGAATGAAACTAGAAATCCAGAGGTACATGTCCGGATTTGAATGTACCACACTCCGTCAATACCAGGATAAGGCGCTGGCGTATGAGATCAAGGAAGCAGCCATGGAGAAATTTTCGGAATCCAAGAAACAGAAAGTCTCTGGTACTTTTACAGAGCACAAGAACAGCGGGCCCCGTAAGTCCCAGTCATCCTTTCACTCTTTCAAGAAACCTCCGCACCCAGTTAGGAGCGGAAAGAACTTCGGAGCGACATCAACTATTACTGATGTTACCAGGAAATGCTTTAACTGCGCCCAGACAGGGCACTATCGACGGAATTGCCCCCTTCCTGCCGTGACTTGTTTTGATTGTGGACGAGAGGGACATCGGGAAGTGTTTTGTGAAGAGGCTTCAAAGTCTTTTAGAGCCCGTACACCACAGCTAGTCCAGAAGGAAGCCAGTATCCAACAGACGCAGCAAAGTGTTCAGATGCCTCAGAATTTTGGCCGTGGACGAGGCAGAGGACAATGGGACCGAAAGGGGACATCGAGTGCTGGATCTGCTCCCCCACGTCTGTACGAGATGAGGAGGACAGACGATCAGGATGCTGCTGTCGCATCAGGTACTGTCCAGATCTTTTCCCAGCCAGTTAGCGTTTTATTCGATACAGGAGCTACGCATTCTTTTATATCTTTGTCTTGTGTAAATCGTTTGAATATTTCCGGTTTTCATACTTGTGAACCTTATGTTGTTGGTTTACCGAGTGGAGAGAGGATTGTCGGAAATTTAGAAACTAGAAATTTCCCTGTATCATTTGGAGGCAGAGAGTGGCTCTCAAATCTGATCGTGATAGAAATGCAAGGAGACGACCTGATACTCGGAGACGATTGGCTTAATCGATATGGAGCAATTGTGAACTACCGAAGGAGGAATATCTCGCTGATCGGCGACGATGGTTCCGAAATTCATTTGAGGGATGGAAACCGGTCAGCTCAGGTAAATTGATCAAGGCGATGAAAGTCATCAAATTGTTGAAACAGTGTCTGCAGATGCGGTGTTACGCAATGAAGAAAGAAAACGAAATTGTGGAACTTTCATCCATTCCTGTTGTGAACGAATTTCCAGATGTATTTCCTGACGAGTTACCTGGACTACCTCCACGAAGGGATGTGGAATTTACCATTGAGCTGGAACCCGGAGCTACACCAATTTCTAAGGCGTCGTATCGTATGGCACATACTGAAATGTACGAACTGAAGAAGCAGCTGGAGGAGTTACTGGATAAGGGCTATATTCAGCCAAGCGTTTCACCATGGGGAGCGCCAGTTCTTTTTGTCCGAAAGAAGGATGGATCGCTTCGACTGTGTATTGACTATCGAGAGCTGAACAAGATGACGATTAAGAACAAGTATCCGTTGCCATGGATTGATGATCTGTTTGACCAGTTGCAAGGGGCAACAGTATTTTCTAAAATCGATCTGAGATCAGGATATCATCAGCTGAGGATTAAGGAATCTGATGTTCCGAAATCAGCGTTCAGAACTCGCTACGGACATTCTGAGTTTGTGGTGATGCCGTTTGGTCTCACTAACGCACCTGCTGTATTTATGCAATTGATGAACCGTGTGTTCATTGAATTTTTGGATAAATTTGTGGTCGTATTCATTGATGACATTCTGGTGTATTCTAAGAGCCCGGAAGAACATGCGCATCATTTGCGGGTTGTATTGGAACTTTTGAGAAACGAGCAATTGTACGCCAAACTTTCTAAGTGTGAATTCTGGCTAAAGGAAGTAATGTTCCTCGGCCATGTGGTGTCAGCTAAAGGAGTCCGAGTAGATCCTCAGAAGATCAAAGCAATTATGGATTGGAAGCCTCCAAAGAACGTGAAAGAGGTCCGAAGCTTCTTGGGACTTGCTGGATACTATCGTCGATTCGTGGAAGGGTTTTCTAAAATCTCCCGCCCACTTACCCGACTCCTGCAGAAAACTCAAAAGTTTGAGTGGAATGAATTGTGTCAGATTAGCTTTGATGAATTGAAGAAGAGATTGACGACGGCACCGATTCTATCACTTCCGCAGGGAACTGGAGGATTCATAGTTTACAGTGATGCTTCGAACCAAGGACTTGGGTGCGTATTGATGCAGAATGATAAGGTGATCGCTTATGCGTCGCGACAGCTGAAACCTTATGAAGTGAATTACCCGACACATGATTTGGAGCTAGCAGCAGTAGTTTTTGCTTTGAAGATCTGGAGGCATTATCTGTACGGGACTCACCATCGGATCTTCTGAGATCATAAGAGTCTCAAGTACATATTCAGTCAGAAAGAGTTGAACATGTGGCAAAGAAGATGGTTAGAACTGATTAAGGACTATGACTTGGAGATTTTATATCATCCACGCAAAGCGAATGTAGTGGCCGATGCACTTAGCCGCAAGCCTGTTTCTATTCAGATGCTGGAGACGCTGACCTCCCAACTTAGCCTTCAACGAGAGATGATTCGTGAAGGAATTGAAGTGTGGTTACAAAGAGTCCAAGGAAAACTGTGCGTGATGGAGATAACTTCATCATTAACCGAAGGAATCAAATCTAAACAGGCAGATGATCCTCTGATGATTCGGTTACGTGATGAAGTGATCAAAGGAAAGGCCCCCGGATTCATAATTCATGATGATGGGGTTTTGAGATTTCAGAACCGACTCTGCATTCCCGATGATGATGTTCTGAAACAGACAATTATGAAAGAAGCTCACAGTTCGCCCTATTCTATCCACCCGGGCACCAGTAAGATGTATAAGGACTTGAAGCAGAATTTCTGGTGGGGCAACATTAAGAAAGATGTAGCGGAATATGTTTCGAAATGCTTGACTTGTCAGCAGGTTAATATCGAGCATCAATGGCCTGCCGGAATGTTGAAGCCACTCCCGATTCCTGAATGGAAGTGGGAGGACATATCGATGGACTTTATCACTAATATGCCGAAAACCAGGACAGGAATGAACATGATTTGGGTGATAGTTGATCGTTTAACCAAATCAGCTCATTTTCTAGGCATTAAGGATACGTGGGGACCAGAGAGGTTGGCACGAGTATTTATTTCGGAGATAGTACGATTGCATGGTACGCCGAAGACCATTGTTTTTGATCGAGACGGCCGTTTTGTGTCTCACTTTTGGAAAGCAGTTCATAAGGCCTTGGGGACCGAATTGAACTTCAGTACAGCTTATCACCCGCAGACTGACGGACAATCTGAGAGAACTATACAAACGGTAGAAGACAGGCTAAGGGCCTGTGCCTTAGATTGGTCAAACGATTGGGAAGTTCATCTACCGTTGATTGAATTTACCTACAACAATAGTTGGCATGCTTCCATTAAGATGGCACCATTTGAAGCATTATACGGAAGGAGATGCAGATCGCCCTATCTTTGGGGACGATTTCGGACTTGATTGGAACAACTGCACTGATCGTGCAGACTCGAGAGAAAATAGCCTTGATTCGTGAAAGGCTGTTGACCGCCCAGAGTCGCCAGAAATCCTACGCGGACGTACGCCGTCGCCCATTGGAGTTCAATACTGGAGACCATGTACTTTTGAAGGTTTCTCCTACTCGGGGAATCTTTCGTTTCGGAAGGAAAGCTGAGTCCGAGATATATCGGACCATTTGAGATCCTCGAGAGAGTTGGGGAGTTGGCCTACAGATTAGCATTGCCGCCGTCATTGTGCCATGTTCATAACGTGTTCCACGTATCCCATTTACGGAGGTATATACCAGATCCCAGTCATATCATTGATTTCGGCGAGATCGAAGTCGCGCAGGATGGGACGTTTGAAGAAAGACCGGTCAAGATACTCGAGAGTCGAGTTAAGCAGCTGAGGAACAAACCAATCGTTTTGGTCAAAGTTCAATGGTCGCGTCACGGAATGGAAGAAGCCACCTGGGAAATGGAAGCTGATATGAAGTCTAGATATCCCGAGTTATTTTCGTCTTGAGTTTCGGGACGAAACTCCTTTTTAGTAGGAGAGTGTGTAATATTCGGATTTATTACGGTGTATTTCATCTGTTTTCAAACCCTGTATTATTCGGATTGGTGGTTTTGATTATTGGAGTATGATATTTCGTGCATTGATATCATTGTACATAAGTATAGAACATGCAAAATTGCTCATGCAACCTCGTGATAGCGCACGCTAAGAATGTATCTTAACGCGCGCTATCGGGCTGTTATTAGCACACGCTATGCAGGTAGGAGTTGCGTGCGCTAAGGACTCAATTATTGAGCGGGACAGCTAGCACATGCGCCAGCCGGGACATGGGTCCGGATAAGATTCCCGCGGACAAGCCCGGACAATTCTGAAGTCAACCAATATTAGCGCACGCTAAGGAATGCTTAGTAGCGTGCGCTAACTTGTTAAAATGCAGAATATTATAAATAGGACAACAACTCGTTTTGGCTTACATTTTACTCGTTGCTTCTGCATACTTGAGAGGCCAGAGAGCTGAGATATCCTCCTACATACTTAGAACACATATTGTTGGTGTTTATATATTGGTTATCACTTGGGAGTAATCATTGAAGAGGAATAGCACCTTGGAGTGGCATACAACCAACCGGAGTTGGATTCTACCTTACGGTTCAGTGATTTTCATCATATTAAGGTATGTTCAATCTATCTCAAGACTTAGAGTTGGATTCTAACGATTTGGATGATCATGTTAACAAGATATGGATTTTCATAGATGAATTATCCAAGTATATCATGTTTGGAATATTGAGATGAATAAGCCTTAAGTACCTTGATTATGATCATCATGATTCGAATCTTATTACAATGAATATGTAAAGAGAAGCTTCTATCATTGGTAATTCGAATCTAGTAGATGACTTCATAATAATCATGGACTTGACTTTAACAATCATTATTGTTGGATAAATCTAAAGGATTGATCATGGAAAGATTTATCTAGTATAGATGGAACGTTTAAACAACTTCAGCATGATAATATTGATTGATATAAGGTGTTGATATCAACCGTTGAGTCTTTCGAATTGACGTGTGAAGATTTGTGGTCGAAAAGGAATATGGTTTTAATGGTATGCATATCCTTGAATCCGAAGTTGTTGTTATCCGTAAGATCATTCATGATCGTATGTACATGATATTCATGGAGGTAACATGAAGTATCACGGAAGATTTCATTGTTTTGATCTTGATGAGAACGATTTCGCTCGTGAAGAACCGCCATGCATAGATAGCGACGCTATGCTATGAATATTAACGCGCGCTATCGAGCACGAGTTAGCGCGGCGCTACGTTTGGTACGTCACGCTAGACCATCGACGAGTCGGTTGGTGGTCGCTGAAATCGACCATGCATAGTTAGCGACGCTAGGCTTTGTTGTTTGCGTGCGCTATCGAAGCGAGACTTAACGCACGCTACAGTACTTAGCGTGCGCTAAGCGCTTCAGCGGTGCATTTTATGAACTTTTGGCCGTGAATCGAATTGTTAAACATTCGTACGACGTGAGATAAATCCTATATCATTTCTTTTGTTAAGGTTTGGTCTCGTTACGTGATTGATTGAGGAGGACGACCTTCGAGTGTTCATTTTCGTGGAAGTGTTGTTCTTGTCTTCAAATCGAGGCAAGTACCTTAATTGTTTTATGTATTGTTGTTATACATATTGTCGTGCATGTATGTCGTTATTGTATGTCCACCTCGTGTTGGTCCGACGGGATCATCGGGGGATCTATGCTAGCGTGCGCTGGATCATCGGACGGGTTTTTCCACCACGGGTTGGTCTGACGGGATCATCGTGGGTTCTAGGCAGTGAACGCTGGATCGACGGAATTACCATGTGTATGTTATGATATCATGTTGTGATTATCAGTTGTGTATGTCATTTATGAGTTTCTCGTAGGAGAAGACTCGTTGGTATTTTGTCATTTATGTTATTATTCTTCGTGAGATATGAATAATATGTTGTGGTACTTGTACTAGCATCGTTGTGCTAACCCCTTCGGGGGTGAACATTTTGTTTATGTTCAGGATCCAGGAGAGCGGGAAAACAACCACTGGAGCTGCATGACGACGAGGGTGCAGAATGATGTTTCGGCCGGGTTTATTTATTTGTTGTTTATTCGTTATTTCAATAAGTACTCGAGTACGAAGTCATTTGTGATGGATTTGAATTTGGTGATGTATTATTGAGTTCCTGTTGAACAATTGTACTTTCAGTACTTGGTAAGAACTGTTGTATCATAATTCCGTTATTTCCATTCGTTAGTACCTTTTTATGTCTGTTCAAATCTTCAGCCTTGTAAATCCTTATGTAAAGGATTTACGGCGCTGTAATATTCCTGAATATATCGGGGGTGTTACAAGTACAGCTACCTTAGCGCATGCTACGATGTATACTTAGCGCATGCTAAGAGATTTGAATTATGTATGCTAAAGAGGACCCCTAACGTACGTAAGGCATTCTGGATAAGGTTCGGAAGGTGGCCGACAGGTAGGCCCATACTGATTATTATCGGCATTTAGCGCATGCTAAGCATAAGTGAGTACCGCACGCTAAATGTAGATCGGATAAAGGAATCTTGGCTTTGTCAGGATACTTTCAGCGTGTGGACCCCAAGCATCTTCGGGGAAGGTGCAGATTGTGGGGTCAACGAAGAATAGCGCACGCTATTGATGGAGAATAGCACGCTACCGAGCATTTCACTGTAGCAAGTCAACGCATGTTTACGTACGTTATTGCATGGATATTACGTATGTAAGCTGATGTGCGAAGCAAGGCAATAGCTTTTTTGGACTTCGATAGCGTACATTATCAAGGAAGGATATCGCATGCTAGGGCTGTAGTGCACGCTAAATACAAGTTTTAGCGCTGCTAGTAATGTACAGTATATATATGTGCAATTGGGCATTATTCTTCATTCTCGTCCATTTCTTCCTGTAAACCGATAGAGAGAGTTCTTAGAGAGAAGTTTGAGGTTCCAAACACTTGAGTTGATCGTTCCTAACAACATTTGGAGCTTGGAAGTCATTGAGAACGGATTCAACCTTGGGATTCAATCCATTCCTTCAAAGAGGTAATTACACTTCACTTTTGGGATTTTGTTTTGGATTGTATATGATGTTCTTGAGTTGATAATCGTCATGTATATGAGTTGATAAGTATGATTTTGAGATGAATTACCCAGTTATGTTGATGTTGTTGTTGATATTTGGGTTTTTGATGTTGTTATTGTTGATTTCTTCTTATGATGGTGAACATGGCGGTGAGTATGATTCTTGGGGTTTCATGATGTTTTTATTGAGGAAGAAGGTGATATATGGATATATATGACTTGGATTATGAGTTGGATGATTATTTATATGTTAAAGGATATCGGATTATGTTGTTTTGATGACTATGAATATGGTTTCGAATCACTTAGTGTTCTTGAAGGACTTCTGATAAATAGAACATAGCAAGACTATTGTATGTTGAATTATCGGTGTTTTTAGATATGAAGATGGAATTGTTCGTCAAGTCATGTTGATTTATGATTTATTAATGGTATATATCATGCGAGTATGATAATAAGATTGAACCTGGAAATATTGCGGTTGATCTTGGAATATGATTTCCTTTACATTCGTATCCGTAATCGCAAGGTGTTAGTCCATACTTGTAAGGCATGCAACTGTATAGCATTAGCACATGCTAACTGACTGGCTAACGCACGCTAACTGAAGTGACTTAGCGCACGCTACATTAAGTGATTAACGTGCGCTATGTCAACAGACAGTGTACGTAATCGTATTGTGGTTGTGAGTTGTAATTATTTGAGTTGGATTGTTCGGACCTGTGGCTAATAGAGATATTGTGGAACCGCTGAGCTTGTGGATTGGTTATATCGATTGTTAATTGTTATCGAACTTGTTGTTTATCGATTATTGTAATAAGTTGAGATTATTGATCGGTGATTAGAACCGTGCTTGGCGGTCGTGTTCGAGAATGTTCGTGAATTGCATTGATCAGGGCCGAGGAACTTGTAGACGATGGAAAGGAATTGGTAACGGCTTAATCGGTATCGAGGCAAGTTATTACTTGCTCAGTTGATAATATTGAATGAATGGTTTAAGTTTCATTCGTTTATAATACATATAGCAATGATTATTATTGTGAACCCTAGAGATTTGGATTATATGTTGTTTTCCGATTTTTGGGAGTTAAATCATAACGTATATGATTTCCATTCGTCATTGGTATATTTGGGTATCAAGGATATATTGTGGTAAATGCGAGGATATGCGTTATCTACAGTCCGTGGTATTTTTGGGATCGTCGAATTTTGAGGATATTTGTTAGTGATGGTTTGACATCGAGATTCCTCTCGAAGGACTCGATGCAAGTACTCTAACCATTTTTGTCATTTAGTGTCGATCATGTTGTGATACAGTCGTGTATTGTTGTTTTCGTGCATTATGCATTGTTGTTTTGTGCTGTTATGCATTGTGGTCGTAGGCCCACCATGCGTTGGTCCGACGGGATCATCATGGGAATCTATAGCTGTGTGCGATAGATCATTGGACAGGTATTTACACCATGCGTTGGTCCGACGATATCATCATGGGAATCTATGCTGTGTGCGCTGGATCGTTGGATTACCATGTGTTGTTGTTGTGCATATGTATATTATTGGTTATCCGCCTCGTGTTGATCTAGCAGGGTCATCTTGGGATCTATGCTGTGTGCGCTGTATCATCGAATTTCCATTGAGTATACATTGTTGTTATTGTTGTGGGCATATTGATGTCGTCATGTGAGTATGCATTTGTAGGTCTTGTGTTAGGACCGTGTCCGTATGTTGTATTGGTCAGATCTCGGATTAGACTGACATGATTCATCGTGGCATTGCGTATCCTGAGGTATGTTCCGTATTTCCTTTTTAGTACTTTTCTTTGCTGGACAATCGATTTTCATGTTGAGATTTTATAATGATATCCGATGGATTGAATTGGTCAAAATTAGTATATTTCGTATCGGTGAGTTATGATGTTTTGAGAACCTTGGGTATTGCTTGAGGTACAATACAGATGTTTGGGTAGGAGTTTATTGTGTTGTTGAGGATACGAGATGTGAATTTTGGTAAGGACTACTTTGGTAAGGATTATCACGAGTTAGTAAAGTTATGGCGGTAAGATTACATTGGTCGTATTCTTACTTACTATTTTCATTGGTATGTAATTATTGATGTGATGTGATCGTTATCATTGCTGAGTATTATGGATGACCCCGTCGTGGTCTTTATTTTTAGGTTCTTGGGATACCGAGCTTGTAGCGGTCGTGAAGAGATGAGCTTCTCGGAGGATACTGGCTATGGCATGTGTTTGTGAATCGAGTACTTTGACTAGTTGTTGTATTCTGCTGCCAGAGTATTATTAATTGTTTGTCTTTTCCGCTGCGTGCGTATTTTTGAATGCCCTTTTGATTTTTGACAACTTAAGTTTATTTGGAAATCATTTTCTTAATTAAAAAAGGGGTTGCGGTGCAGCTTGTTGCCCGTTTACCTGCCATGCGCTTGTAATTTCAAATTTAATTTAAGTTATTAATAATAAAATTATAAAAACTATATATTTTCTTAACTATTTTGTTGGTACGTGTAAGCGATGGATTAACGTATGCTTTTAAACTGTTGAGTTTTGGCGTTTTGGCCCTGTACTTTCAAATGAGGTTTTTCCGACGGTATTGATAAATAAATTTTATAAAGTCTTCGAATATTTTTTTAAAGATATTACCGTCATCGCCATGTAGGCGTATTTGAAATGTTTGTAAATACGCCTTTTAGCCTTGTGGGTTTCGTCTTGGGGCCCACGGCGCTGTAATATTCCTAGATGGCTCTGGGGTGTTACAATTGTTGCCCAAAATACGAAGCATATTGAGTCCCTCACTGTGACTCTCACCTATAGTAAATCAAAGCAATGAGTATTATAAATACATAATTAAATATTATATACTATAATTAAGAACTAATAAGTATCGAGCTTTACGTTTTTCTTACAGGCAGTACAGAAGACACTATTTTACTGTGATCCAGTTCAACATATGTAAATACGCTAATGTATGCTAATAGTCAAGACCACCTAATCTCAATCAACACTACGACCTTTCACATAATTTGTCTAATACTTATATAGCTTGTGAACTAATATATTATTTTATAAGACACCGATAATGTGATCTTTCGTGTGACACCAACACACCACATTATCTACAATATAAAATAAATAGACAATACATTTGCATAACTATAACGTGAATTAATATGCAAAAATATGACAAAATATAATTAATATTCTCATAGTAGTTATATGAAAATAACGTAATACAAGCATAAAGTATGTTTTGCAGCATACAACCTAACAATCTCCTACTTATACTCAAAACATGCTTTTAAGTATACTACTTTATTATATAGTCTATCATATATATCCCACTTATACTCAGAGTAATGCTTCCATACGCCATAATCGCATTCCCCCCTTCATGCACTTCAAAAACTTTTGCGGGTAAGTCTTTTGTCAGAAGATCAGCAAGATTGTCTCTGATGCAACCCTGGCCACAACTAGCAAGATGATTGTATGTTGAATTATCGGTGTTTTTAGATATGAATATGGAATTGTTCGTCAAGTCATGTTGATTTATGATTGATTAATGGTATATATAATGCGAGTATGATAATGAGATTGAACCTGGAAAGATTGTGATTGATCTTGGAATATGATTTCCTTTACATTCGTATCCGTAATCGCAAGGTGTTAGTCGATACTTGTAAGGCATGCAACTACATAGCATTAGCGCACGCTAGCTGACTGGCTAACGCACACTAACTGAAGTGACTTAGCGCACGCTACGTTAAGTGATTAACGTGCGCTATGTCTACAGACAGTGTACGTAATCATATTGTGGTTGTGAGTTGTAATTATTTGAGTTGGATTTTTCGTACTTGAAATCGAGATATTGTGGAACCACTGAGCTTGTGAATTGGTTATATCGATTGTTAATTGTTGTCGAACTTATTGTTTATCGATTATTGTAATAGGTTGAGATTATTGATCGATGATTAGAACCGCGCTTTTCGGTCGTGTTCGAGAATGTTCGTGAATTGCATTGATCAGGACTGAGGACTTGTAGACGACGGCAAGGAATTGGTAATGGCTTAATCGGTATCGAGGCAAGTTATTACTTGCTCAGTTTATAATATTGAATGAATGGTTTCAATTTCATTCGTTTATAATACATATAGCAATGATTATTGTTGTGAACCCTGGAGATTTGGATTGTATGTTGTTTTCTGATTTTTGGGAGTTAAATCATAACTTATATGATTTCCATTCGTCATTGGTACGTTTGAGTATCAAGGATATATTATGGTAAATGCGAGGATATGCGTTATCTACAGTCCGTGGTATTTTTGGGATCGCCGAATTTTGAGGATATTTGTTAGTGATGGTTTGACATCGAGATTGCTCTCAAAGGACTCGAGTCTAACCATTTTTGTCATTTAGTGTCGATCATGTTGTGATACAGTCGTGTATTGTTGTTGTCGTGCATTGTGCATTGTTGTTTTGTGCAGTTGTGCATTATTGTCGTATGTCCGCCATGCGTTGGTCCGACGGGATCATCATGGGGATCTATAGCTGTGTGCGCTGGATCGTTGGATAGGTATTTCCACCATGCATTGGTCCGACGGGATCATCATGGGAATCTATGTTGTGTGCGCTGGATCGTTGGATTACCATGTGTTGTTGTTGTGCATATGTATATTATTTGTTATCCACCTCGTGTTGATCTAGCAGGGTCATCTTGGGATCTATGCTGTGTGCGCTGGATCATCGGATTGCCATTGAGTATACATTGCTGTTATTGTTGTGGGCATATTGATGTCGTCATGTGAGTATGCATTTGTAGGTCTTGTGTTAGGACCGTATCCGTATGTTGTATTGGTCAGATCTCGGATTAGACTGACATGATTCACCGTGGCATTGCGTATCCTGAGGTATGTTCCGTATTTCCTTCTTGGTACTTGCCTTTGATGGACAATTAATTTTCGTGTTGAGATTTGATAATGATATCCGATGGATTGAATTGGTCAGAATTGGTATATTTCGTATCAGTGAGTTATGATGTTTTGAGAACCTTGGGTATTGCATGAGGTACAGTACAGATGTTCGGGTAGGAGTTTATTATGTTGTTGAGGATACGAGATGTAAATTTTGGTAAGGACTACTTTGGTAAGGATTATCACGAGTTGGTAAAGTTATGGCGGTAAGATTACATCGGTCGTATTCTTACTTAGTATTTTCATTGGTATGTAATTATTGACGTGATGTGATCGTCATTGCTGAGTATTATGGCTGACCCCGTCATGGGCTTTCTTTTTAGGTTCTTGGGATACCGAGCTTGTAGCGGTCGTGAAGAGATGAGCTTCTCGGAGGATACTGGCTATGGCATGTGTTTGTGAATCGAGTACTTTAACTAGTTGTATTCCGCTGCTAGAGTATTTTTAATTGTTTGTCTTTTCCGCTGCGTGAGTATTTTTGAATGCCCTTTTGGTTTTTGGCAACTTAAGTTAATTTGGAAATCGTTTTCTAAACTATTTTGTTGGTACGTGTAAGCGATGGCTTAACGTATGCTTTTAAACTGTTGAGTTTTGGCATTTTGGCCTTGTACTTTCAAATGAAGTTTTTCCGATGGTATTGATAAATGAATTTTATAAAGTCTTCGAAATTTTTTTAAAGATATTCCCATCATTGCCGCGTAGGCGTATTTGAAATGTTTGTAAAAACATCTTTTAGCCTTGTGGGTTCCATCTCGGGGCCCACGACGCTGTAATATTCCTAGATGGATCTGGGGGTGTTACATAATATGGTATCGGAGCTTAGGTTGAGAAAACATAGGCAGTCGACTCGATTCGAGTAGTGATTTTGTCGCGTCATTCGAGTTGTCGATTGACGGATATTAGAGCCCTGGGTTTTTTTTGTTCACTCGGGCTTGTGTGTTATGTGATTTACCAGTGTGGTACTGTGGTTGTAAACTTTTTCAAAAGGCATTAACGTGTTTCTTCGGATAGAGATGTGTCGTATTTTGTGTTGAACTGATTTTGCAAAATGGATATTTGGAAAATATCTCTGTCGAGTATTTTCTAGAGTTGAGACATGCGCCAGTATCACGGGGAATCGTCGGCTTCATGATCTATAAGTATTTGGATTTTTGAATTGCATTGAGGTTAATTGCAGTTATAAGTTGATGTGCCTTGAGAAACTTTCGGAAAGATATTATGTGTTACTGTATGAGGTAGTAGGATATAATAGTTGGGACAGAGCCAATGATCTTGGGAAACTGTGATTAGGGAAGATCAGTATGTCGGTTAAACTTGGGAAACGGAGTTGTGTATTTGGGAGAATGCTGTGAATTGTTGAGAGGAATATGTAGTCATGTTAGTTCATTTTGAGATATATGAAACTGTTTTTGAACATCTGAAAATGATACTTTTCAAAATGATTGTTTTACGGATGTTTTACAGAAAATGATTTGGGGCCGAGACCCAATCGATTTTGAAATAGTTTTATATCTCAAGACTTGGGGTCCAAAAGGATTTTCTACTTTAGAAACTTCTTGTAATGTGGAACGGGATATGGGCTGAGACCCTAATGTTTTAGAAAGGCTTTTCTGTTTTCCTAAAACTCCCGAGATTTGTAAAACACTTTACCAATCGTTTATCTATTTTATTACTGCTTTTCGGGGTTTTGGTTTACTTGTCCAAACGAAACTTCTCGGGTAGTCTTTCGTTGTGTTTGATTTGTTGATTAGTCAATGTTTTGTCATAGCATAGTTGAGGTGATCCAGGATAGAATAATGGTCAATGTTGCGAGTCATATGTGGAAAATGAGTTTTTATCATAGTCTATACAATAAGATTTTGGATTCTGTCGTGTGATTTTCCGACCGAATGTCAGTGGAATTGGTGATGAACCGAACTGGTATACAGGAGTATGGATGTGGTCAATCATTTGCATAATTTTATTTTATTTAATCGTGTGTATTCGAAAAGAATTGTCATTAAGAACTTGACATAAGCGAGTCGATTTAACTTTTCGAAAATTGATTTCGTGGTCTTACGAAAATTTATGTTTTGAGTTTTGAAATTCTTGAAAGAACTTTAGAAAATTGGTCTTTTTGAAAAGATTATATGATTTCAAACTGGTTTTGAAAATGTCATTGATATACATACGGATTTAGTGCATAGTGCATCTCATAGAGAAGTCCTGAGTGAGACTCATGAATGGGATAACACATCAATGGTACGATGAAAAGAGATTCGAACTTTAGTAAGGTAGTTTGGTTATCCAGGGATGATCGGTTGGTTGATCAGATAAGAGGAATATGCTGCGTGTTGTAGATTCATCTACAAAATATGATTTTGGAACTTTGGATTTTGTAGAACCGGGGCATATGTGCTATGTGGCTCTATTGGTGCGGTAGTAGCGTGAATTTGCTATATCGATTTTTGACTTTTGAGCCATATTGATTGGAGTATGATTGGGTATGCTCGACGGGTTGCGACTGGTTGTTCATACGCCCAAGGGTTATATTTCTCGATCGGTTGTTTTTGCTTGAAATCCTTGTGATTTGTGTAACGTTTTGAGAATTTTATTCTCTCGTATATCTGTCCCTATAATTTTTTGTTGATCGTGTTGGAACTTATCATGTGATGGTATTCTCGGTTATTGTTGACCGTTCGTTGGTCGTATTGGAGTTTATCATGTGGATGATATTCTCGGCCGTGTTTTGACCTTTGGTTGGTCGTATTGAAATTTATCGTGTTGATGATCTTATCGGTTGAAGTATTGGTTGATCATTGTTATTGATCGTATGAGCATTCGGACTTTGTGCCAATGCTTCGGGATTTGTTGCCATTGTTTTGGGCAGTTGTTTCATAGATGTATCATGTATTATTGGTTTTTATTAGGATTAGGACTTGTTTGTGCGATCAGGCAGATAGGCTTTGACACGGATGGATTATTCCATAATTGATTTATGACGACGCATTTTGTTGAATTCATAAAATTGTGATTGTAAGTGTATTGAGGCTTTGCAGTAGGATCAGTTGCTGGTATCGCAAGAGATCATCGACTTCATGCATTAGTAAGTATACTATTTTAGTTATTCGTTAATGATGATTGATTGGTTTAGTGATGATTCTGGATATTGTGGTTGAACTTTTAATTGTGACCGAATTACAAGTTTCGAGGACGAAACTTATTTTAAGTGGTGTAGTATGTAATATCCTAAATTTCTGCTATGGTTGTTTAATGTTATTTTATTCGAGTTATGTTGTACAGTGTGGAATCTGTACAGTATGGATAAAATAATTGAAGGATTGAGACATATGTATTGGTAATATTGTCGTAATTGGTCGACAATTACATTTGAAGATATTGTGTGTCAGGCGTATTGTATGAGAATACTATTGGAAGGAGTATGTTTATTCCACATGTCATGTGTACGTATTCTGTAGGTCGAGACGTTGGACAAGAATACCTGAAAATGGCTAAGTACAGCTACGTTAGCGCATGCTACGATGTATACTTTGCGCACGCTAAGAGATTTGAATTATGTACGCTAAGGAGGACCCCTAACGTACATAGGCATTCTGGATAAGGTTCGGAAGTTGGCCGACAGGTAGGCCCAGACTGATTATTATCGGCATTTAGCGCATGCTAAGCATAAATGAGTAGCGCACGCTAAATATAGATCGGACAAAGGAATCTTGGCTTTGTGAGGTTACTTTCGGCATGTGGACCCCAGGCATCTTCGGGGAAGGTGCAGTTTGTCGGGTCAATGAATAATAGCGCACGCTACCAAGCATTTCACTGTAGCAAGTCAACGCATGTTTACATACGTTATTACATGGCTATTACGTACGTAAGCTGATGTGTGAAGCATGGCAGTAGTATTTTTGGACTTCGATAACGCACGCTATCAAGGAAGGATAGCCCACGCTAGGGCTGTAGCGCATGCTAAATACAAGTTTTAGCGCACGCTAGTAATGTACAGTATATATATATGTGCAGTTGGGCATTATTCTTCATTCTCGTCTGTTGTGTTGAGATTTATACACCTCAACAGGCGATCGGCACAAAGACCGGGCGACCAAACTAGAGTCAAATAGACAAAGACAAACTTTGCGATCGAAGGACCCAGATCAGGACCCAACGACGAGCGATCAACTGCCAAGGCGATCGTCTCCCGGCAACTAGCGATCGTCCCATAGTGCCCGACCATGGACGACCGCCTCATGACACGTAAAGCCAACATCCGTCAAGTCAGTGAAGAACAAATCTCGGGATAGAGGCCCACGTGCAGATCCGGAAAAGGCGCCGTAGGATAAGGCCCTTTGACCCCAGCCTGTCACCATCTTCTCACCTACCGACAGACTTGCCGAAAGGTCCAAGGTGGGACCTCCCGAGACAGCGACAAGTGACGCATGTTGTCCTCTCATTGGTTCGCACAGCTGGCTGCCAGCAGCAGCCGCGGACTTTAAGGCAATCAGCCCATGTTCTAAAGACGATCGCCCCTTATTATAAAATAGGAAAGGCGATCGCCTGTCAAGATGAAGACATCCCAGCTCCTCCTATAAATAGAAGGCTTCCTGCACTGGAAACCTCTCTGATTTTCTCTCGGCTTTACTCTCGGCTTTACTCTCGGCTTTTCTCTCTTGGAACCTCTTAACCCAAAGATGGTCGGCAGAAACGAGAACAAGAACTCACAGAGCTTCAACTCTGGTTCTTCCGGCAATCACCAGCACTCAAGAGCTAGATAACTAGGGTCTTTACACTCATTGTAATTGTACTCTAACATTAATATTTGTACTCCAAAGTATTCGTATTAATAATATCTCGCGAGAGCATTCAAGCCCGGGCCTAACAAACACGGCAAATCTTGTGTTATTTACATTCCCATGGACGTGCTCTCGCATTTTGTTTGTTACTCGTCCATTCCAGCATATCATCTCCGGATAATATTTTGGGTAACAACAATTGGCGCTAGAAGAAGGGTATCTACCTTCATTTTCATTCCGACTGTTTCGAAGAACACTCACTGTTCTCCGGAGCATATACTTGAAGAAACACTCACTGTTCTTCAAAGAAAAACCTTCAGAATCATGACGTCTGCCACCGCCTCGAAGAGAGCCACTCTACGAGCCACCGAACGTCTCATTCCAGCTCAATCCGAGCCCCAACCTACAGCGGAGGGTAGCCGCGGCGACGCGAGACTCTTGATCCCGCCCCCGAGGGATGGCCCTAGCCTCTCGCTCGATTAGTTATAAACAGCGGAACAGATCGAGGAGGCCATGGCCATCCTGCGGGAGCGACAGAGAGCATGCGGTATGCCCGAAATTACCCCGTCAGCCATCCGCTGCGCGGACAAACGGAAACTCAAGGGGTTACTTGTCGAGCAATCGTAGGAAGCCCCGATTCACGGGAAGAAGCACTCGCGAGGCGGGACGGTTCCGTTTTCAGCCGCCTAAGAAGCGACTCATCATGGCGACCGGGGCATTCTGGCCCCAGCTATGAGATGACGGAGCCCGAATCCGTCACCAGGAGTTCGGCATACCCAACTCCCAGAAGGCAGGTCGGCCACTTGGCTCCCCCGCGCCGAAGAACCAAGATTGGTGACGACGACCTCATCGCCCACCGCGGATCCAAGAGATCAGTACACGATCGCCTCTGCTCCCGCTCTAAGAGACAAACCACGAGCGACCAAGCTAGGTGATGGCCGCAATGCAATGCCAGCTCGATGGCATGAAGGCGCTCCTATAAACTAGGGCAGGCGCCAAGAGCAAGATCGTCGGGCCGAGTGAGCCACTCGCGGTCCAGATCGAACTCGCCCCCGTGCAGCCAAGGATCACTCCTCCTCAAACACCTTTGTACGAGGGGAGATCAGACCCCGAGACTCACCTGAGCAAGTTCGGGATCTACATGACCGGGTGCGGGGCATCAGACGCGACCAGGTGCCGAATGTTCCTGTTAACACTGGGCGACCTGGCCCATAGGTGGTACATCTCAATGCCACCTCGATCCATCAGTTCCTTTGAAAAACTGGCGAGCGACTTCACATCGTACTTCGCTGCCAAGGTCGCCCGACCAGAAGGTTCCCACCGCATGATGAAAATCAGGGAGGGGGAAGAGGAGTCCGACGAAGACTACATCGACTGGGTGGATGATATAATCCTCAACGGCAAGCCCGTAAGCGACGAGATCGCCCTCTACTCGGTCCTAGGGGGATTCAATGGTACTTCGCCCATGTTCAGGCACCTTACGAAGGATATTCCCCCAACCTATGCGATCTTCCGCGCCAAGGCCGCAGACTTTATGGCCAGGCGGAGGTTGCTCGCCAATTGCCAAGACGAGGGGGCAGAGACGGCGATCGCCAAGTCCAAAAAGGCGTCCGCCAAACCACCCGGTGATTTCAGGACCTTCGAGGATGTGGAAGCCCATCTCTACAACAACCTCAATCTATCTCCGGCTCATATTTTTTATGCTATCCAGGGGCGCGAGCGGCTAAGCAAGCCAAAGGCGGTAAGGGACCACGGTCATCTGGACCGCAACAAATTTTGTGCTTACCACAAGAGTCCCGGCCACAACACCGATCAATGCCGCAACCTCCTCAGACAACTCTGGAAATTGTTCGAGGAGGGCAAGCTGGATAGTCTTGTCATTTAGCCGAAGTCCCGGGCCGAAAGGATCAAATGCGCGATCGGCGTCAGAACGATGATCACCAGTCTCCCAATCCGATCGCCATAATCAAACACGACGTGCCAGAGGATTCATACGAGTCAATCCTCCGGATCAACCCTGGCGGCCAGATCTTCATGCTTCAATCAAGAGGTGGAAACTTCGGAGGTCTTTCCCCAGTTTCCACCATGTCAACGAGAGGCCACTGCCCAAAGCAACATCTCCAAAAATGGAGGACTCGCTTGCCCTCTAAAGTTCATCATCTAACATGATGGACCTAGGCACGAGATAGCCTCCCTCAGCACAACGTATATCGAGGATCGCCATCTAACATGACGATCCGAGGTAGAAGAGTGCAGCCATGGTCCTGGAGGTCGATGGAACCGACAGCTTCGTCCATGCAAGGTTCCTTTGGGCTGCCATCGCTCGCCCTTCGTTTGAATACGAGGCGGGCGTAGCCGAAGGACCCTCCAAACAAATCTGTGGACACGCTCACCCGCCCTCAAAGGTTCATCATCTAACATGGTGAACCCGGACAATGCGACGCGTCCCTACCCCCGTCACAACGTATACCGTCGAGGATTGCCATCTAACATGATGATCCAAGGTAGAAAAGTGCTAACAAACCGCGGATGTGGAGTCGATTGATCCGACGATGCCCCGTGCAGGACTCCTCCAGACCAAGACCGCTCGCCCTTCATTTAAATACGAGGCGGGCGCAGCCTAATGGAGGAACCTCAAAATAAAGTGAGTTGCGAGACACACCTACTGCTGGAATGTCCCTCGCGCACAAGACACGGTTATAGAGGTCGGTCCATCGATCTCCGCGACCGTGCACGATTCCTCAAGGTCGAAATAATCGGCTTTCCACAAGGGATCTGCAAAATCGAAGATCATAAGAACAAGATCGAAGATAGTTCGCCAAACGATCAGGTCGCCCAAATCCGAGACCAAAGTCCACTCAACGGATCGCCCGTCATTATCTTAAACGATCGCCAGTGGAACCACCTCACCTCATGTCTTCAACATCGGAGCAAGCAGGGGGGCAATTGTTATGTCGAGATTTATACACCTCAACAGGCGATCGACACAAAGACCGGGAGACTGAACCAGAGTTAAATAGACCAAGATAGACTTGCCGATCAAAGGACCCAGATCAGGACCCAGCGACGAGCGATCGACTGCCAAGGCGATCGTCTCCCGACAACTAGCGATCTTCCCACAGTGCCCGACCATGGACGACCGCCTCATGCCACGAAAAGCCAACATCCGTCAAGTCAGCGAAGACCAAATATCGGGATAGAGACCCACGTGCAGATCCGGAAAAGGCGTCGTAGGATAAGGCCCTTCCACCCCAGCCTGTCACCATCTTCTCACCTACCGACAGATCCGCCGAAAGGTCCAAGGTGGGACCTCCCGAGACAGCGAAAAGTGAAGCGTGTTGTCCTCTTATTGGTTCGCACAGCTGACTGCCAGCACCAGCCGTCCACTTTAAGGCAATCAGCCCATGTGCTAAAGACGATCGCCCCCTTATTATAATATAGGAAAGGCGATCGCCCGTCAGGATGAAGACATCCCAGCTCCTCCTATAAATAGAAGGCTTCCTGCACTTAGAAACCTCTCTGATTTTCTATCGGCTTTACTCTCGGCTTTACTCTCGGCTTTTCTCTCGCTTTTCTCTCTCGAAACCTCTTAACCCAAAGACGGTCGGCAGAAACGAGAACAATAACTCACAGAGCTTCAACTCTGGTTCTTCCGGCAATCACCAGCACTCAAGAGCTAGATAACTAGGGTCTTTATACTCATTGTAATTGTACTCTAACATTAATATTTGTACTCCCAAGTATTCGTATTAATAATATCTCGCAAGAGCATTCAAGCCCGGGCCGAACAAACCCGGCAAATCTTGTGTTATTTACATTCCCACGGACGTGCTCTCGCATTTTGTTTGTTACTCGTCCATTCCAGCATATCATCTCCGGATAATATTTTGGGTAACAACATCGTCCATTTCTTCCTGTAAACCGATAGAGAGACTTCTTAGAGAGAACTTTGAGGTTCCATCCACTTGAGTTGATCGTTCCTAACAATATTTGGAGTTTGGAAGTGATTGAGAATGGATTCAACCTTGGTATTCAATCCATTCCTTCAAAGAGGTAATTACTCTTCACTTTTGGGATTTCATTTTGGATTGTATATGATGTTCTTGAGTTGATAATCGTCATGTATATGATTTGATAAGTATGATTTTGAGATGAATTACCGAGTTATGTTGATGTTGTTGTTGATATTCCAGTTTTTTATGTTGTTATTGTTGATTTCTTCTTATGATGGTGAACACGGCGGTGAGTATGATTCTTGGGGTTTCATGATGTTTTTATTGAGGAAGAAGGTGATATATGGATATATATGACTTGGATTATGAGTTGGATAACTATTTATATGTTAAAGGATATCGGATTATGTTGTTTTGATGACTATGAATATGGTTTCGAATCACTTAGTGTTCTTGAAGGACTTTTGATAAATAGAACATAGCAAGACTATTGTATGTTGAATTATCGGTGTTTTTAGATATGAAGATGGAATTGTTCGTCAAGTCATGTTGATTTATGATTGATTAATGGTATATATCATGCGAGTATGATAATGAGATTGAACCTGGAAATATTGTGGTTGATCTTAGAATATGATTTCCTTCACATTCGTATCCGTAATCGCAAGGTGTTATTCCATACTTGTAAGGCATGCAACTGTATAGCATTAGCGCATGCTAACTGACTGGCTAACGCACGCTAACTGAAGTGACTTAACACACGCTACATTAAGTGATTAACGTGCGCTATGTCAACAGAGAGTGTACGTAATCGTATTGTGGTTGTGAGTTGTAATTATTTGAGTTGGATTGTTCGGACCTGTGGTTAATAGAGATATTGTGGAACCGCTGAGCTTTTGGATTGGTTATATCGATTGTTAATTGTTATCGAACTTGTTGTTTATCGATTATTGTAATAAGTTGAGATTATTGATCGGTGATTAGAACCGTGCTTTGCGGTCGTGTTTCCTCTCGAAGGACTCGATGCAAGTACTCTAACCATTTTTGTCATTTAGTGTCGATCATGTTGTGATACAGTCGTGTATTGTTGTTGTCGTGCATTGTGCATTGTTGTTTTGTGCAGTTATGCATTGTGGTCGTATGCCCACCATGCGTTGGTCCGACGGGATCATCATGGGAATATATAGTTGTGTGCGATAGATCATTGGACAGGTATTTCCACCATGCGTTGGTCCGACGGTATCATCATGGGAATCTATGTTGTGTGCGCTGGATCGTTGGATTAATGTGTTGTTGTTGTGCATATGTATATTATTGGTTATTCACCTCGTGTTGATATAGCAGGGTCATCTTGGGATCTATGCTGTGTGCGATGGATCATCGAATTTCCATTGAGTATACATTGTTGTTATTGTTGTGGGCATATTGATGTCGTCATGTGAGTATGCATTTGTAGGTCTTGTGTTAGGACCGTGTCCGTATGTTGTATTGGTCAGATCTCGGATTAGACTGACATGATTCATCGTGGCATTGCGTATCCTGAGGTATGTTCCGTATTTCCTTTTTAGTACTTTTCTTTGATGGACAATCGATTTTCATGTTGATATTTGATAATGATATCCGATGGATTGAATTGGTCAGAATTGGTATATTTCGTATCAGTGAGTTATGATGTTTTGAGAACCTTGGGTATTGCTTGAGGTACAGTACAGATGTTTGGGTAGGAGTTTATTGTGTTGTTGAGGATACGAGATGTGAATTTTGGTAAGGACTACTTTGGTAAGGATTATCACGAGTTGGTAAAGTTATGGCTGTAAGATTACATTGGTCGTATTCTTACTTACTATTTTCATTGGTATGTAATTATTGATGTGATGTGATCGTTATCATTGCTGAGTATTATGGATGACCCCGTTGTGGGCTTTCTTTTTAGGTTCTTGGGATACCGAGCTTGTAGCGGTCGTGAAGAGATGAGCTTCTCGGAGGATACTGGCTATGGCATGTGTTTGTGAATCGAGTACTTTTACTAGTTGTTGTATTCCGCTGCCAGAGTATTATTAATTGTTTGTCTTTTCCACTGCGTGCGTATTTTTTAATGCCCTTTTGGTTTTTGGCAACTTAAGTTTATTTGGAAATCATTTTCTTAATTAAAAAAGGGGTTGCGGTGCAGCTTGTTGCCCCTTTACCTGTCATGCGCTTGTAATTTCAAATTTAATTTAAGTTATTAATAATAAAATTATAAAAACTATATATTTTCTTAACTATTTTATTGGTACGTATAAGCGATGGCTTAACGTATGCTTTTAAACTGTTGAGTTTTGGCGTTTTGGCCTTGTACTTTCAAAGGAGTTTTTTCCGACGGTATTGATAAATGAATTTTATAAAGTCTTCAAATATTTTTTTAAAGATATTACCGTCATCGCCGCGTAGGCGTATTTGAAATGTTTGTAAATACACCTTTTTTAGCCTTGTGGGTTCCGTCTTGGGGCCCACGGCGCTGTAATATTCCTAGATGGCTCTGGGGGTGTTACAATTGTTGCCTAAAGTACGAAGCATATTGAGTCCCTCACTGTGACTGTCACCTATAGTAAATCAAAGCAATGAGTACTATAAATACATAATTAAATATTATATACTATAATTAAGAACTAATAAGTATCGAGCTTTACATTTTTCTTACAGGCAGTACAGAAGACACTATTTTACTGTGATCCAGTTCAACATATGTAAATACGCTAATGTATGCTAATAGTCAAGACCACCTAATCTCAATCAACACTACGACCTTTCACATAATTTGTCTAATACTTATATAGCTTGTGAACTAATATATTATTTTATAAGACACCGATAATGTGATCTTTCATGTGACACCAACACACCACATTATCTACAATATAAAATAAATAGACAATACATTTGCATAACTATAACGTGAATTAATATGCAAAAATATGACTAAATATAATTAATATTCTCATAGTAGTTACATGAAAATAACGTAATACAAGCATAAAGTATGTTTTGCAGCATACAACCTAACAATCTCCTACTTATACTCAAAACATGCTTTTAAGTATACTACTTTATTATATAGTCTATCATATATATCCCACTTATACTCAGAGTAATGCTTCCATACGCCATAATCGCATTCCCCCCTTCATGCACTTCAAAAACTTTTGCGGGTAAGTCTTTTGTCAGAAGATCAGCAAGATTGTCTCCGATGTAACCCTGGCCACAACTACATCTCCTTCCTTTAGGAAATGTCTTAATATATGGTACTTGCATTTGATATGTTTACTTGCTTTATGGGCTCTTGGTTCCCTCAAATTTTCTACTGCACAGATACTATCTAGCAAATCAGGAATCACATCTATGTCCTGCATGAAGTAGCCATACCCCCTCTTTGGTTGCCTCAGAGGTTGCCACGTACTCGGCTTCCATTGGTAGAGCCTGAGATACATTTCTGCTTCATAATCCTCCAACTAATGGCTCCACCTCCGAGAGTAAACACATAAAATGAAGTATACTTGGACTTTTCTTTGTCTGCTGAAAAATCTGAGTCAATATAACCCATTGGACATAGGTCATCTGATTGATATACTAGTATGTACTCCATAGTTCATCTCAGGTACTTGAATATATGCTTGACAGCAATCCAGTGTCCTGGCCCAAGGCTATCTGATATATTGCAGCATTGCCTACGACATGACAGATATCGGGTCTAGTGCAAAGCATCGCGAACATGAGGATTCCCACTGCTGACGCATAAGGGACCAGCTTCAGGTCGTCTATCTCCTTTTGTTTCTTAGGAGACATATCGTTAGATAGTTGAATTCCATGCCTATAAGGTAGAAAACCTTTCTTGTAATTTTACATGCTAAACCGCTTCATCACTGTGTGGATATAGTATGTCTGAGATAAGCACAACATCCTTTTCTTTCACTTAGGAAAGATCCTGATTTCAAGGATGTATCCTGCTTCTCCGAAACCTTTCTACTACTCAGATAGCTATACCCATACATCTGATAACTCCTTCACATTGTTTCCAATCAGAAGGATATCATCTACGTACAGCAAAAGAAACACCAATAGATTTCCATCGCATTTCTTATACATACAACTCTAAATCGGACATTGGATGAATTTATATGACTCGACAACCTTTTCAAATTGAGTATTCCAAAATCTAGATGCTTACTTAAGTCCATAAATGGACCTCCTAAGCTTGCACACTAAGTACTCTTCTCCTTCAGCAATAAATCCCTCTGTTTGGCGCATATAGATTTCTTTATGTAGACTGCCTTTCAAGAATGCAGTCTTGTCATCCTTCTGTCAAATTTCCATATTAAAATGCACAGCTATTGCTAAAAGGATCCATATATAGACTTAAGAATGGCTACAGGCAGAAATGTTTCATCATAATCGATGCCCTTCTTCTAAGTATAACCTTTCGCTATAAGCTCAGCGTTGAAGGTTTCAACCTTCTTGTCACTGCTTGTAGACCCATTTACTACCCCATTAGGTAGTTCTACTAGCTCCCATACTTGATTTGAATCCATAGATCTCATTTCTGATTCCATTCCGACTTTACAGGAGTAAGCATCTTTATCTTGGATTGGCTCCTTGTAAGTCTTGGGGTCTGATTCATCTTCACTTGGGATTGATTCTGAAGACTTTCCCACACCTACGAATCATTCTGGATTTATGAACAACGCTCTCACTATAACGAGGCGAATTCTGAGTTGGTGTAGAAGTCTCAAAATCGATACGTGGTATAGTGTTAGTTGGTGCTTGCACAATTGGTATAGATGGAGTCTCGCCCCTCAACTCTTCCAGAATTATTTCGCTCATGGGCTTGTGACTAATCAAATAATCCTCTTTTAGGAATCGGGTATTAGTGCTAACAATAATCTTTTGATCCGAGGGACTATAGAACAAGCCACCTTTCGTTCCTTTAAAGTATCCTACAACCACTCGTACCTTTGTACTTGGTTCCAACTTATCAACATCCTTATTCAACATATGTGTTGGAGTACCCCAAATCCGAACATATCCTAGACTGGGATTCCGCCCACTCTACAATTTTGTGGGTGTTTTTTAAACTGATTTCGAGGGCACTTGATTTAGTATATATGCTGCTGTTTCCAAGGCATACCCGAGAACAAAATAGATAAATATGAGTAGCTCATCATTGACCTAACCATCTCTAATATCACCAACACCATTTTGTTGTGGAGTTCCTGGTGTATTGACCTGGGACATAATCCCCTCATATACCCGCCATTTTGCAGAGTCTACATCCACCATCGCTTGGTCATAGGCTGTTGGGTCGGTCTCTTGGTTATCACCTGGAACCTCATGGAGACCTAGTTCCTCCAAGTTCATAAAACCATACCTCTCAGGTAATTGAGACACCCTACTAGACCTACGTGGTGGTTGTACTTATGTTACATGAGGTTCGGTTCCAATTTCTTCTACAAGTGTCTCTCGAGGAGTTTCATTGTTTCTTCCAAAGAAATACTTCTACCTGCTCCGCCTTCCTGCATGAAATCATCTTCCAGGAAGTGTGCTTGCAAAGCAATAATGATCTTTCGATCTTCGGGCATGTAGAATAGATAACCCATCGTCCCAGATGGGAATCCAATGAAACATCCCTTCACGGACCTTGCTTCCAACTTCTCCATCTTAGTCTTCTTGACATAGGCGGGACATCCCCAAATCCTAATATGATTAAGACTTGGTTTCCTACCCTACCACATCTCATGCGGAGTTTTGGGAACGTATTTGGAAGGACATCTGTTCAAGATATGAGCAGCAGTCAGTAGTGCATAACCCTATAGGTAAATTGATAAGTCGGTGTAGCTAAGCATGGAACGAACCATGTCCAACAGGGTTCGGTTCCTTCTTTCCGACACAACATTTAACTGATGAGTTCCTGGAGGTGTGAGTTGTGACACTATTCCATGCTTCTTAAGGAACTCGTAAAACTCTATACTCATATACTCGCCACCTCGGTCCGACCGAAGTGCTTTGATATGATTACCGGTTTGTTTTTCGACTAGGTCCTTAAATTCCTGGAATTTCTAAAAGGCCTCGTATTTATGTTTCATTAAGTATACATAACCATACCTAGTATGATCATTCGTAAACATAATGAATTACTGATATCCGTCTCGTGCTGCTTCCAAAGCACCACATACGTCGGTGTGGACTAATCCAAGTTTATCAACAGCTCTTTCAAAAGTCCCTGTGAAGGGGGACTTGGTCATTTTGCCTTTAAGGCAAGATTCACAAGTTGGAAAGGGATCCGATCCCAATGGACCCAAAAGTCCATCCTTTTCCATTTTGTCAACCGTGGTCTGACCAATTTGACCAAGTCTAAGATGCCATTTTAAAATTTGATTAGTTTCATCCCTACCACGCTTCCTAGTCATAGTGTTTACAACAACTTTGTTATTTAGGTTTAGATGATACAATACATTTAACAATATGGCAGTGCCTACTAGTTTATTGCAGAAATAAATTTTGCCGGAACCATCACCAATGAAAAATGAAAAGCCTTTCTGATCCATGACCGGAATGGATACAATATTTTTATGCCACTTGGGCAAAACAAGTACCTCATCCAATGTCAAAACAAATCCGGATTCCAAATCCAAAAGAAGTGATCCTATGTCAGTTGCTTCGACACTATGCCTGCTTCGACATTAATCATCACTTCCCGAGCTCCAAGCTTCCTACTTTGTTCCAGATTCGGATTTGTGATACAAATGTGAGAACTAGCACTTGAATCCAGTATACAAGAGTAGAAAATACAGTAGCAGAACAATTCGTTTCTAAAACAAAAAGTTCTGTACCTGAAGTGCCATGAAGGATCGGATAGCCTCTTACCCAGTGGCCCGGCTCACCACATTTGAGACATTTGTCCTTCTTCTTGCTCTTAGGAACCATCAGGGCCTTGCCCTTACCCTTAAGGTCCTTGCTTTGTGGGCTTATCTACTTCTTGGTCGTTTTCTTCTTATTGTTAGACCTCTGAGGTCCAGAAGAAATCACAAGGGCAGACTCCTTCACCCGTGGAGTCTTGATCTGAGACTGAGCGGTTACCAGTTTCTTCATCAACCCTGCTAAAGTGCAAGCAATCTCATTGCAGTTGAAATTCACAGCAAACGGTGAGAAGGAATCTGGAAGAGATTGCAGGATGAGGTCGATTTGTAGAGAATCATGCATCCTAAAATCAAGAGCCTCTAATCTCTCGATCATAGAGATCATTTTCAGGACATGGTCCCCAACTTTCTCACCTTCCTTCATACTGGCACCGAAAAGCTCTTTAGATATCTCATATCTAGCAGTTCGACTGTGCTCACCATAAAGCTCGATTAAGTGAGATAAAATCTGCCTAGCAGAAGTCATTTTCTCGTGAGCTCTTTGAAGCTCATGAGACATAGAAGCCATCATATAGGCACGGACTTTTATGTCATCCTTAACCCACTTTTCGTGGTTTTCAACATCTTCGTGACTGGCTCTGGTCCGCACTGGAGGTGCCGGAATGTCCACCTCCAAGACGTATCCCAGTGCCTCCACACTGAGGACAATCATCAGATTGCAGAGCCAGTCCACAAAGTTTGGTCCGGTTAGGTTGTTCTTCTCGAGTAGAATTGCAAGTGGGTTCATTGTTATTATGAGAGTTGTTATTTGGTTTGTCTGCACTAAGTAAAATAGATTGATTAGTGACTCGTTTGATTATGATATGAGTGTAGAATTAAGATCTTTTCTATTCTTTTAACCCAGCTCCCACTATTTTTATCGGAATAACACACTCCCATGTGAAATCCGAAAGTACTAGTCCGCTTTACTTCATAGTGGTGATCGAGTTCTTTATAAATTTTAATAGAGGGCAACCGAACATGTTTCTAATATATTAATCTTCATAAAGTGGTGTCCAACACCAACCAATCTAATGGATGATTCGATCTTCTTTTCCCCTTATTCACTCCCCTCAACCTATACAGTTTCTATAGTTCGTGAACAAGTTAAGTTTATACCATCAACGCTAATCAGTTTCACAATTGAATCTTATCCGGCAACCGAACAGGTTACTAGGGATAAAATTTGCTCCAACCGAAGGCATCCAATGCACTCACGGAATTTATTGACCCTCCCCGAATGACTACCCCGATAATTTGGAAGCATAGCACATCCAGTTTGGTTTCAATTTTCCAAGAGCTCGATGGAGGGAAAAAAACCCTCGAAACCTTTTAAACTTAATATTTTGTCGTGGGAGAATTTTCGCGATTAATGTTACACTTTGCACATTAATTCATTTAAGCGCGTTTGTCGACATTCATACCATATGAATAAACATACACAACCTAGTTGCTACCAACATGTAGTTCATGGACCATTCCTAGAACCAAAAAACATCGTAATCTAATTACATGTCTTGAGTCTTGAATCTTCGTCCTCTCGAATGGATCTTCCTCCAGTCTTCCTCATTACATATAAATTTTACATTGAAATTGCATTCTAGTAAAACCCAATCGAAAACAAACGATTCAAAACTAAGTCCATGAACTACATCACCATTCAAATAATAATACAACAATCACATTAAAATTAATGGCATAACAATTAATCTAACTATTGATCCAACCAATATAAATTAATCCATCCAAAAGAATTAATTCAATTATTTCAAACAACCGTTAATTTTAACTTGTTCCGGACGAGAGAATATTTCATTAAATTAATTTCCCTAAGAATAAAATTACCATAATTATATCCTAATCAAATTAAATCCAATTTAATTTGTGGAAATTAATTACCGAACGAAATATAAAAAAAGGAGTCGAAAAAACATGGTCGGAACAAGCCTGGGGCACTGCCCAGCAAGTTGCTCAGCAGGCTGCCGATCAGGGCCAGACCGCATGGAAAATCATGAAAAAATAATTTTTAGATGAACAATTGAAAATCAACGATTGAAACGATTATGATCCAAATCATAAGAACACCCAATCAAGCATTCCAAATGCTAAATATCGTATATACGAATCACTTGTGCATACGATTAAATACCACTGTTGGGCTTCTTAAGCAAAAACGAAGGGCGCAGCGGAAGCGAATGCAATACGAATCCCTCAAGAGGATCGATTCAAGCTACGTATATACGAATATAAAAAGAACGAAGATGGAGATTCAAAATCATACTCTTGTAGTCCGTTGATTTAATCATCGAGCAGATCCCGGTGACCGCAAATCCGATTTGATAAGTCCTCGATGATATCCCTTACGCATCCAATCCGCAACAAGTTCTTGGATGATCCTTTGCCATGCGCCGGAAAGATGACTGGAACGACTTCACCGCGTTGTCTTCTAAGAACACGGCTAGAACAAAGTGATAGAAGCTATAACTATATAATATATATCACTCTAAGTATATAGATATATATTCTCTCTATTTTTCCTCTCAATTTCTCTCTAAGAAAAATATGAAGAAGATGACAACGGTGATTGATGAATGAAGAAGATGAAAAAGTCTTTTCTGTCTCTCACTTGTGCATACAATGAATCGTAAGATTCAATGAGAGAAGGTGGAGATGACCTTTATTAAAATGTCTTCACAATCATTCACCTAACCCTTGTCCCCTCTTGAGAATACATCACAAGATGTAGTCTTCATCTCATGATATGCCTTTTGATTAAAAAAATCAAGAAGTCTTCCATGACATAGTGGAAGACAAAGACCAATCAATAAGGTAGACAAATGGGGCGGCCACTAGAAGCTAATAGGAGAGTTCGATTCGTTTCGGACTCCCGCAAATTCATTTCGATAAACTCCATTCCGTCTTGATGTATTTATATCAATCAATTAATCTAATTAATCAATTTTATCAAATACAAAATAATATAATTAATTTCTCCAATAAATAATTATATATGTGAATCAAATTAATCACCTAGTGATTTAGTTAATTCATTAGGCCGTAAATTAATTTATCCAATAAATTAATTTAGACATCCAATGTCCCGAAATTAATTAGACATTCAATATCCAATAAATTAGACATCCAATATCCAATATTCATAAAGAGAGAATAAGCTTGATTCATTCCATCGTCAATCCTATTGCGTGACTCGGTAGGTCCATCTCAGTCAGCAATGGGAGGAACCAAATAGTAGTAGCACCACCTATGTAATATCTGCACTTCTATTTTTTAGTAATTTCTATTTTGGTACATTTTCATTTCGGACGACTCGCTTGTAAGTGTTGTAGTATTCTGAAACCATTTTGTTTTGCATTCATGAACATCCGGATGAGTTCAGAGTGGTTTTTATGGGATTTTACTTATTGTGTAACTTTCTGCGTTGAGGCTCGATTCTTGTAATTTCGCTCTAACCTGGCATTTCATTACCTTTGCGAGCTCCTTTAATATTTCTGGTTATATTACGACTTTCTAAGATTGTTGTTCAGGTCTCGAATCTAGATTTTTGAATGTTTCGGTCGTTTTGTAAATTCTGATTATTTTGGGCGTTAATGCCAATGTTCGTTATTTCAGCTTTCGGATGGCTGGAGGCATGTGATGGTTTTTATGTTTGTCTCGTCAGTAAAAGATCTTTGTATATCTATGTTTTCATCACTTGTACTCTCATTCCGGTTGTTGGCGAGTCGTTGTTTCAAACCAGCCCGACCTGCTGCCAGGGCTGAGTTACGGCCGTAAAATAGTATGCATTACGGCCGTAAGAGTTTGCGCTTTACAGACGTGATGTCCTTTTCGTAGAGGCCGTAATGTGGTTGAGAATTTTGGGCAGTGAGGTCGTGAATACCATTGCAGCTGTAATGGTATAGGTGTTACAGCCGTAACACCAGCCCAGTTTATAAACTGGGTATCGACCTTTTTTCTTCATTTTCACCCCTCTTCTTCTTCTTGCACGACAAGAGCGATCCTTCAGGCTAGGAATCATCCGATTTCCACCCAAACTCCATTAGAGAAGTATATTGGAGTATTATATCATCACTCTAACACCAATCATCGAGGTTTCGCCTTCAAATCAAGGTATATTCCTAGAACCCTAGTTGTTTTGGGGATTTTGGGGTTTTGACGTGATTTCGTTCTTGTAGCCCGATTTGGCTTAGATAGTTGTTAGATTTTGATTGATTAATCGTAATCCCTTGCTTTCATTGTAGTTGAGCATATTAAACTTTGAGGTTTTCGCCGTTAATAGATTGGGATCGTTTATGACCTCGTAGTGACCGATGAATTATCCCAACGGGTAGAACTTAGGACAAATTCTTACATTTTAGCAATGTTGTGGTTGATTGTGTATCCTTATTATGATATGAGCGATATTGTGAAGATTATTCGGACCGAAACCTTTTCCTTTAGCCATTTCCTTCACGTAATATTATTCAAGGCAAGTACGTGTATTACATTTCGTTATGTTGTTTACGGTTTCGATACGATCATGAATTGTGATGCCGTGTGTATGTTGATGTTCTTTCACCCAGGGATGGTCCGACGGGGCCTCTGGGGGCCGATACTAATGGATACGACTTCGGAAGTGGTTTCCCACCTAGGGACGGTCCGACGGGGCCTCTGGGGGTCGATACTAATAGGTATGGCCACGGGATACCAAATGTGGATGGTGGTGTTGATGAAATGTTTTGATATACTATTTTGACGTAAATGTGATATTCCAGAATATTGTTTTCAAATGCTTTCTAAATGAGTTAACTGTGTTGAATTGTATCTGTATATAATGTAGTGTAATTGTGTACTTGCACTAGATATTCGAATGATAACCCCTTAAATGGGGGAGATGTGTCTTATGCATTTCAGGTATCGGGCGAGCTGAGGAGCCGGCACAGGACACGCATGCAAAGGATGGCCCATCATGATGATGAGGCTCGAGTCGGTGTTATTTCCCTTTTACTATATTTATTAAGTTATTCGTTAATGATGTCGTTGAAGTCCCCTGCGTGGGCCTTGAATACATTTCACTCTCTATTTTGTTGGTATTGAACTAAAATGTTTTTGTCGAGGCCACGACCCTACTTATTATTATTAATGTGTCTTATGGGATTTCTTTTGTGGATTATGTGTCATGTGTTATCCTAGTAGACCTTATGAAAGTCTACGGCGTGTAATGTCCCTTATGAGATTTGGGGTGTTACACTTATGGTATCATAGCCTTGGGTTATGAATACCTAGGTTGTTGGTTAATTTTGGGTCTGTCAGTTGTGTCGTAAGAGTCAGTTGTTGAGCCTAATATCATCGTGCTACCATCTCTTCGTGCGACCCGTCGCTGTAAGTCTCCTCGAACTCTTACATTTCTGTATTTCATTTCTCTTGTGTAGATTGGAACTGTGAGTTGTGGTACCAACTTTATAAACTATGAATTTTTTTTATCTTGTTCTTTTCAATTCTTTTCTTCAGTATGTTGAGAGGTTGCGGTAGACCAGCTAGGGGACGCGGCAGAGGCCGTGGTCGTGGTGCTAGTAGTGAGGAAGTTCCGCTTTCTCAGTCATCTGTAGATTCGGCCTCTCATTCAGTGCCGAATACTCTACCCTTGAGTTCTGACGACCAGCAGAATTTAGCAGTCAGTCAGGATCAACCATCGGGTAATAATGCCGACACCGGAGCTACTGCTGTACTTTAGCAGTTGGTAGCTCAGCTCGCTCAGATAGCTCAGGGTGGGCATCAGAGTCGGCCCCCGACTCCGGAAGACGAGGCTAGTTAATGGCTTCAGAAAGTGACTAAGATGCACCCCCTCGTTTTGCTGGCTCTACTGACTCCCTAGGTTGGGAGAATTAGATTTTTCATTTGGGTAGGACATTTGATGCCATAGCTTGTCCTGACGACAGGAGGGTACCTATTGCTCAGTACCTCCTGGATAAGGAAGCTGCGGAGTGGTGGGAGGCTGTGATGCCCAGGGACCGTTTAGCCACCTGGGAGGAGTTTAAGACCGCTATGGAAGCGGAATACTGCCCACCGCCGGTTCGGGAGTGTAAGATTGTGGAGTTCTTTACTGCCACGCCTCAGGACGCACCGATCTATGAGCCCATCATCACTTATAACCAGTAGTTGGGATACGTGAAAGAGCAAGTGAGGACCGAGGCTGATAAGATTCACTAATTTAATATGCGCATTGTTGGGCTTCGGTCCAGCATCCTGCCTGCATGAGCTAAAAAATGCGCGAGGCGCATCTTGCGATTCGACCTGTGAGATCTGCACTAGAATGTGGTTAAATGAATTGATTTGTACTACTCATACCAACAAGATGCATCTTCTTTTCTGGTAGCCATCTCATAGAAACTCCAAAGTTAAGCGTGCTTGGCCTGGAGTAGTTATAGGATGGGTGACCCCTTCGGAAGTTTCTCAGGTGCGCGTGAGTGAGGACAAAGCACGCTAGAAAAGACTCGTGTTGGTATAGTGAGGATAGTCTTCATCATTTCTGGGGACCAACACGCATGAAGCACGCATATCAGGCAGAGCATGGCACCATTTATGTGTGCCACATTAAAGGAATAACAGGATCGCACTCTAGCGATTGAGATGACAGTCCCGGAGTCAGAGTTGGGGTTCCGAGGCTAAGAAACATAAGACCTCAGGTAATTTCTCTGCCGGCAAGGGGAATCAGTTTTCTAAGTCGTTGTCTACTTCCATTTCGGAAAAGAGATCATTCCATCAGGCCGGAGGTTACCAGAGTAACCATCCGGTTCAGTCCTCAATTCCTGGTGGTATAATTTGCTTTAACTGCAGTCGTCCCGAGCATGTAGTGAAAGATTGTCCTTATCCGTTAGTTAATTGTTTCATGTGCGGGCAGAGTGGACATCGGGCAGTTAACTGTGAGAGGGTTACCAGAGCAGCCAGAGCTACGACTTCCACCTCAGTGCAGAAGGAGAACAGTGTTGATCAAAGGACTCCAGTCACTCAGACCCCTCAGAGTTTAGGCCGTGGTAGGGGTCGGGGTCAGCTGGACTGCCGAGCAATATCTAGTTCGGGCTCAGTACGCCCTCGTTTGTATCAGATGAGATGCACGGAGGAGATAGACACTTCAGTGGCATCAGGTACCACTCAGATCCTTTCTCATCTAGTTTCAGTGCTTTTTGATTCGAGTGCTACTCACTCTTTTATTGCTTCAGATTGTGTATGTCGTATCGGTATTGACTGCTTGTTTGAGTGTGAACCGTTCGTAGTGGGTATGCCTAGTGGGGATAGTATGGTTGGGAATCGGGAAGTTAGAGATTGCGCACTGAGGATCGGGGGCCGGTATTGGCCCTTGAACCTCATTGTTGTAGACCTTAAGGATGAGGATTTGATCCTCGGGGACGATTGGTTGGATCGTCATGGTGCTATCATGAACCATCAGACTCGTACTATCTCGATAGTGGCCGAGGATGGCACGGAGCATACTCTTGTTGGTTGTAAGCCGGGTAGATACGGGAATGTGATTAGCGCCCTGAAGGCGAGGAAACTTCTAAACCAAGATTGCGTAGGCTATTGGTGCTACGCTCTGAAAGCGGAAGATGGTGGAGTTGACATGTCGTCAATTCCAGTTGTTAGCGAATATCCTGACGTATTTCCGAATGACTTGCCGGGATCACCACCGCAGCGGGAGGTTGAGTTTCCCATTGATCTAGAGCCAAATGCGGCTCCTGTTTCTCGGGCACCGTACCGTTTGGTACCGTCGGAGAAGTTAGAGTTAAAGAAACAGTTGGGGGAATTGTTAGATAAATGGTATATTCGACCGAGCGCGTCACCTTGGGGTGCGCCTGTGCTTTTTGTCAAGAAGAAGGATGGATCGCTTCGTTTATGTATCGACTACTGAAAATTGAACAAGTTGACCATCAAAAACAAATACCCTTTACCCCGGATTGACGACTTGTTTGATCAGCTTCAGGGAGCGACAGTCTTCTCGAAGATTGATCTGCGATCAGGTTATTATCATTTAAGGATCGAGATAGTGACATACCGAAAGCTGCTTTTCGGATGAGATATGGCCATTACGAGTTTGTGGTTATGCCTTTCGGGCTAACCAATGCCCCGGTAGTGTTCATGCAGTTGATTAATAAAGTTTTTGTCAAGTATCTGGACAAATTTGTGGTCGTCTTTATCTACGACATTCTTATCTATTCCCAGAGTCAGGAGGAGCACGCATTACATCTCCGGATTGTGTTAGACATTGTGAGAGATGAGCAGATGTATGCGAAATTTCTAAGTGTGAGTTTTGGCTCAAGGGAGTGACATTCTTCAGGCATGTGATTTCAACAGAGGAGGTTCGGGTTGATCCGCAGAAGATAGAGGCGGTGTTGGCAAGGGAACCGCCTAAGAATGTAAAAGAAGTGAGGAGTCTTCTAGGACTTGCAGGCTATTATCATAGGTTCGTAGAAGGATTTTCTAAGATCGCTCGACCACTCACGCAATTACTTCAGAAAACCTAGAAGTTCGAGTGGAACGCAGACAGGAAGGATAGTTTTTGAGGAGTTTAAGAGACGGTTGACTACCGCACCAATTTTAGCTTTGCCTCAGGGGATCGAGGATTTTGTGGTTTATAGTGATGCTTCGGGCCTCGAACTCGGATGTGTTTTGATGCAGAGAGATAGGGTTATTGTTTATGCGTCTCGTCAGTTGAAACCTTATGAAGCAAATTTCCCTACACATATGATTTGGAGTTAGCTACGGTCGTTTTCGCTTTAAAGATTTGGAAGCAATATCTCTATGTTTCGTCGTGTAAGATTTACACTGATCACAAGAGTCTGAAGTACATATTTAGTCAGAAGGAGTTGAACATGAGGCAGCGTTGGTGGCTAGAATTAATCAAAGATTATGATCTTGAGATTCTTTACCATCAGGGCAAGGCCAATGTAGTGGCGTATGCTTTAAGTCGCAAACCGATGGATCTACAGATGTTAGAGGTACTTACACCTCAAAGTAGAATCCAGCGGGATTTGATTTGTCATAATATCGAGGTTTGGGTTCAGAAAGTTCAGGGTCAGTTGTGTGCATTAGAGATCACTTCGTCGTTGATTGATGATATCAAGACGAGTCAGTATAATGACCCACTTTTAGTCCAGTTGAGAGAGGATGTAAAGAAAGGGAAAGCTCCTGGGTTCGTGGTTCAGGATGACGGAATTTTGAGGTTTAGAGGCAGATTGTGTGTACCTAGTGATGTCGAGTTGAGACAGAAAATCTTTAAAGAAGCGCATACTATGCTTTATTCCATACATCCCAGTACAAGCAAAATGTACAAGGACGTAAGGAGTAACTATTGGTGGAGTAACATAAAGACAGACGTTACCGAGTTTGTGTCGAGGTGTTTGACCTGTCAGGAGGTTAAGATCGAGCATCAGCGACCCGCGGGGTTATTGCAGCCACCACTTATCCCAGAATGGAAGTGGAAGGACATTTCTATGGATTTCATTGCCTAGGACCCGGACGGGGATGGACATGATTTGGGTCATTGTCGATCGACTAACCAAATTTGCTCATTTTCTAGGTATTAGGGATACTTAGGGACCGGAAAGGCTAGCACGGGTATTCATTGCAGAAATTGTGAGGTTGCATAGGATTCCTAAGAGTATTATTTCAGATCGAGATGGCCGGTTTATATCATATTTCTGGCAGGCTGTTCATCGGGCTCTAGGGACTTAATTGAGACTCAGTACATCTTACTAGGGCTGGGACTTAGGACCCGAATAACCTAAGATCCGAACCGAAATTAACATTTCGGTTCGGTTGAGTTTGGGTTTTAAGAAAAAAAATATTTATAAATTTCGGGTTCGGGTCCTGCATTAAATTTCGGGTTCGGGTTTGGTTATTGTAATTTCAAAATTTCAATAACTGTACTACCCGAAATTAGTGACAATAACCGAACAAAAAATTAAAACCCATTATACCCGAACACAAAATTAAAACCCATGCTAACCGTACTACCCATAGTTATTTTATTTTAGATGTTTCTACTTTATATACACTATATAAACTAAAAAACCTAACCTAACAAACTAAAAACAATCGAGTTTATGATTATCTTTGTTTCTCCCAATTTCATACTTTACTGTAATTTGATTTAAGCTCAAGTTTACTGCTAATTAACTTTGCTCAAATTTCTTCTTCTTCTTTCTCTTCTTTTGGATGATATGTAAGGAGTTGTATGAGAACTATCTTTTTGAGTTAATTGTTCTTTTCTCTTGAAAAAGAAAAATAAAGGTAACAATATCAACATAACCAAATTAACTGAAGTAACAGAAAAAATTTTGGGTTTTCCGGTTATTTCTAAAAATTTTGATCTGTAAATTTCGGTTCGGTTTTTTCGTTTTTTGGTAAAATTATTTCGGTTCCTAGAAATTCGGTTCCTGGAGAAAAAAGTCAGGAACCGAACCCGAATTACATAACACATTTGGAACTTCAGTTCCTTACTTTTTTTCAAAAAACCGAACTATCCCAGCCCTACATCTTCCCATCCTCAGACTGACGGACAGTCAGAGCGAACGATTCAGACACATGAGGATATGTTGAGAGCATGTGCCTTATACTGGAAGGATGATTGGGAAGTGCATTTGCCGTTGATCGAGTTTACGTACAACAGTTGGCACACTTCGATCAAAATGGCACCATTTGAGGCACTGTATGGAAGAAGGTGCAGATCGCAGTTGTGTTGGGATGATACATCCGAATTCATTGGCACTGAACCAAATTTAGTCGTTGAGACGAAAGAGAAGATCACCTTGATTCATGGTAGGTCGTTAACGGCCCAGAGTTGACAGAAGTCCTATGCCGACACGCGTCGTCGGCCGTTAGAATTTGAGATTGGAGATCATGTTTTGCTGAAATTGTCGCCGACTCGGGGAGTTTATCGCTTCAGCTGGAAGGGTAAACTTAGTCTAAGATATATTGGACCATTCAAGATTTTAGAGAGAGTTGTAGAGCTTGCATATTGGTTAGGGTTGCCACCGTTCTTGAGTCACGTGCATAATGTGTTTCATGTTTCCCAGTTTAGGAAGTATGTACCGGAACCTAGCCATATTATTGATTTTGGAGAGATTGAGTTAGGTCCCGACATTACCTTTGAAGAGAGACCGATTCAGATTTTGGAGCTTTGGGTGAAACAACTTAGGCACAAAACCATTCCTTTGGTTAAAGTGCAGTGGTCGAGACACGGACCTGAGGAAGCGAAGTGGTAAACTGAGGATAATATGAAGGCGATATACCCCGAGTTATTTATTTTGTAAGTTTTGGGACAAAACTTATTTTTAGGGGGAGAGAATGTAATATCAGCACTTTCTATTTTTAGTAATTTCTATTTTAGTACATTTTCATTTCGGACGAATCGCTTGTAAGTGTTGTAGTACTCTGAAACCATTTTGTTTTGCATTCATGACTCGAACGAGTTCAGAGTTGTTTTTATGGGATTTTACTTATTGTGTAACTTTCCGCGTTGAGGCTCGATTCTCGTAATTTCGTTCTAACCTGGCATTTCTTTACCTTTGCGAGCTCCTTTAATATTTCTGGTTATGTTACGACTTTCTGAGATTGTTGTTCAGGTCTCGAATCTAGATTTTCGAATGTTTGGGTCGTTTTGTAAATTCTTATTATTTTGGGCGTTGATGCCAATGTTCGTTTATTCCGGCTTTCGGACGGCCGGAGGCATGTGATGGTTTTTATATTTGTCTCGTCAGTAAAAGATCTTCGTATATTTGTGGTTTCATCTCTTGTACTCTCATTCCGGTTGTTGGCGAGACGTTGTTTCAAACCAGCCTGACCTGCTGCCAGGGCTGAGCGGCCGTAAAATGGTATGCATTACGGCCGTAAGAGTTTGCACATTACGGACATAATGTCCTTTTCGTAGCGGCCATAACGTGGTTGAGCATTTTGGGCAGTGAGGTCATGAATACCATTACGGCCGTAATGGTATAGGTGTTACGGCCGTAACACCGGCCCAGTTTATAAACTGGGCAGCGACCTTTTTTCTTCATTTTCACCCCTCTTCTTCTTCTTGGGCGACAGGAGCGATCCTTCATGATAGGAATCTTCCGATTTCCACCCAAACTCCATTGGAGAAGTATATTGGAGCATTATATCATCACTCTAACACTTTCGCCTTCAAATCAAGGTATATTCCTAGAACCCTAGTTGTTTTGGGGATTTTGGGGTTTTGACGTGATTTCGTCCTTCTAGCACGATTTAGCTTAGATAATTGTTAGATTTCGATTGATTAATCGTAATCCCTTGCTTTCATTGTAGTTGAGTGGATTAAACTTTGAGGTTTTCGCCATTAATAGATTGGGATATGACCTCGTAGTGACCGATGAATTATCCCAACGGGTAGAACTTATGATGAATTCTTACGTTTCAGCAATGTTGTGGTTGATTGTGTTCGCTATTATCATATGAGATATTGTGAAGATTATTCGGACCGAAACCTTTTCCTTTCGCCATTTTCTTCACGTCATATTCTTCAAGGCAAGTACATGTATTACATTTCGTTATGTGGTTTACGGTTTCGATACGATCATGAATTGTGAGGCCGTGTGTGTGTGTGTGTTGATGTTCTTCCACCCAGGGATGGTCCGACGGGGCCTCTGGGGGCAGATACTAATGGGTACGGCCGAGGAAGTGGTTTTCCACCCAGGGACGGTCCGACGGGGCCTCTAGGGGTCGATACTAATGGGTACGGCCGTGGGATACGAAGTGTGGATGGTGGTGTTGATGAAATGTGTTGATATACTGTTTTGACGCAAATCTGATATTCTGGAATATTGTTTTCAAATGCTTTCTAAATGAGTTAACTGTGTTGAATCGTATCTGTATATAATGTAGTGTAATTGTGTACTTGCACTAGCTGTTCGAATGCTAACTCCTTAAATGGGGGAAATGCGTCTTATGCATTTTAGGTATCGGGCGAGCTGAGGAGCCGGCACGGGACATGCATGCAAAGGATGGCCCAACATGGTGATGAGGCTCGAGTCGGTGTTATTTCCCTTCTACTATATTTATTCAATTATTTGTTAATGATGTCGTTGAAGTCCCCTGCGAGGGCATTGAATACATTTCACTCTCTGTTTTGTTGGTATTGAACTAAAGTGTTTTGGCCGAGGCCACGGGCCTACTTATTATTATTAATGTGTCTTATGGGATTTCTTTTGTGGATTATGTGTCATGTGTTAGCCTGGTAGACCTTGTGAAAGTCTACATCGTGTAATGTCCCTTATGAGCCTGGCGGCCTACACTGTACCCTAACTGAGAACGAATGATGGGGATCATTTCAAAACTTTTCTGTCGTGAATACCAGTATACGTATAAACCCTTCTTTCAAATGTCCCGATCAAGTTATAGGGTCACGGTAAGTCAAATCCAATCTGTACTTGACGCTATGCATGAGTTAATGCAAATCGAGATCATTGAGCTCTCGTGTATCCAATACAACTAGCTCCAATGCTTTGGCCAAAGACTTATGATCTCATTTGCCAATAACCGCATAGTACATATGCCTATTCACTTACAGGAGAAAGAATCCTATTTTGGTATTCAGTAGGACCTGCTACTTGCCCGTCAAGACGCACGTCGAGGTTGACCCCCACCTTCCGGTTTTCTGGGTCGAACTACTCTAATGAAAATCTTAACGTCACAAGCACATCCATACTAAACCCTCAAGTCGAAGCTTCACAAATACCTATCACAACCTTACGATTCCGTCATTGACTGTCCCAGAGGGAAATCCATGCGTCGAATCGAGAGTGAGTCGGTTCGAGTATACTAATCTCATTAGCATACCTATAACGTGTGCTCCCACTAACCATTAGTGATCGACAGGCACTTTCCTAGTCAAAGAACACGTCATACAAGTCTTCGCATAAACTTAACGCCCAGTCAGGTTTCATCGACTTGCGAACGATTTGAATATTTGAGCCATAAACCTTTCCAGCGCCGATCTCCTTATCTAATAAAGAGTGGAACGATTTTGCTCTCAAATGCACATACTACTTTCTATACATATATATGTTTACGAGTCAGAAATGCCAGTGACTACCAGTAAATAAAGAAACATACAATTGCCTTCTGATAATGTTTTACATAATAACAAGTACAATGCCCTCACTCAACATCCTCTAAGTGGCATTCGAGGGCATACTCCTAACATAACACACATGCCCGGGTTTCACAAAACCCAAGCTCCGATACCATCTTCTGTAACACCCCCAAAACCATCCGGGGATATTACAGCGCTTTGGGCCCCGCGCCGAAACCCACAAGGCTAAAAATCATTTTCGCAATCGTTTCAAATGCGTCAAAGAGGCATAGGCGGTAATAACTTTCAAATACTTAAATGCTTTCCAAAATATATATATATATATATCAAATACCGTCCTAAAAATCCTATTTAATATTTAAGGCCAAAATACCAAAACTCGACAGTTTCAAAATGTACGTTAAGTCACCGCTTACACGCATAAATAAAATAGTTTAAGGAAAAAGGTTTTACAAAATAAACTCAAGTTTGCAAAGTACCAAAAAGGCCATTGTAAAAGTCTACACGAGTTGGTCAAATACCTGAAAAACATTTAAAATACACGTGCACCGAATAAACATAGTTAAAAATACATTTGCAGCAGAATCATAACAACCAGGAAAACACTCGGTTCTCAAATACATGTCATAGCCAGTATCACCCAGGAAGCTCATCCCTTCACGACCGCTACTAGCTCGACCTCCGAGTACGTAAAAGATAAAGCCCACGATGGGGTCAGCCACAATATAACAATGATAACGATCACATCATCATAACAATTACATACCAATGTAATTACAAAGTAAGAATACTACCAATGTAATCTTACCGTAATTACCTTACCAACTCATGGTAATCCATATCAAATCAACCCTTACCTCAATCCACACATTGCATCCTCAAGTGACGAATGAATTCAAATACAACCATCTGTATTGTATTCAAACAATGCCAAGATTCTCAAAACATCATTATATCTCCAATCTGGAATAATCTATCCGTGTCAAATTCTGTCCGCCAGATCGCACAATCAAATCCCAATTCTGATAAAACCGATAATACACAATACATCTGTAGATCAACTACCCCAAAACAATGACAAGTCCTGAATATTGATACAAAGTATGAATGCTCATACAATCAATAATAATAAACAACCAATACATCAACCGAGAATATCATCGACATGATAAATCCAATACTACCAACAATATATCAACGGTAACCGAGAATACCATCACATGATAAACTCCACACAAGATCAACAAAGGACCAACAACGACTGAGAATACCATTACATGATAAACTCCACACAAGATCAACAAGGGACCAACAACGATCGAGAATACCATTGATATGATAAACTTCAATAAGATCAACAAAGGACCAACAACGACCGAGAATATCATCGATATGGTAAAATCCAACAAAATCAACAAAGGACCAACAACGACCGAGAATACCATCGATATGGTAACTCCAACAAGATCAACAAAGAGCCAATAACGACCGAGAATACCATCGATATGGTAACTCCAACAAGATCAACAAAGGACCAACAACGACCGAGAGTACCATCGATATGATAAACTCCAACAAGATCAACAAAGGACCAACAACGACTGAGAATACCATCTTCAGAGTAAAATCCAAACAAGATCAACAAAGGACCACAGGTACTGATATACGAGAGAATAAAATCGTCAAACGTCATACAAATCACATATAGTGGATCTCAAAGACAAACCCGACTGTCGGACATACCCAATCATATATGGACTATGAACGACCAATTAATATGGCTCAAGATGGATGTCACGATACGCCCGATCCGGAAATGTGTCCGTGTACAAGCCACCAACGGGTATTGATCGAATACACATGTGGTCTTGTATCTAATCAGTCTCACGAAGTTTGTCTCATGTGCACACCTTAATGTGAGGTCGAAACCAACACATAACTATACGTGCCCGCCCTGAAAATCCTACACATAACCAATTGGCACACAAATGTGACTCTAGATATGTCACGATGCAACATGACAACGAAACACAAATAAACACAAATCCAATAAGGATCAAAAGGACTTACCAAAGTGAACAACTACAACTCGACAATGAAAGATCGACACGACCACAATATCGTATTCCGTTAGACAATAGTTCACAAAATGCTCAACGTTGTCTTATCTGTCAACACAAAAACTCCCAAGGTCACAACCATGGGTCACAGAAGCATCTAGACCAGAATACTCCGGACGTGGGTACCATTCAGGTTTTATCCCTCAACACAGTTCCACGGGGTACCATTCAGGTTTAACCCCCCAACACAGTTCCATTGTAACACCTCCAGATCCGACCGGGAATATTACAGTGCCGTGGGCCCCAGAATGGAACCCACAAGGCTAAAAGAAATTTTCGCAAATATTTACAAATGCCCAAGAGGCCAACGACGGTACTATCTTTAAAACATTTGAAGACTATATAAAATCTGTTTATCAAAACCGTCGTAAAATCTCGTTTGAAAGGACAAGGCCTGAAATGCCAGAACTCAACAGTTTAAAAACATACGTTAAGCTATCGCTTACACGTACCGACAAAATAGTTTAGAAAAAGGTTGCCAAAGTAACCTAAGTTAGCAGATACCAAAAGGCCATTTAAAAATACTCACGCAGCGGAAAAGACAAACAATTAAAAATACTCTAGCAGCGGAATACAACAACTGATCAAGAAACTCAATACACAATTACATGCCCTAGCCAGTATCCTCCGGGAAGCTCATCTCTCCACGACCGCTACAAGCTCGATATCTCAAGAACCTAAAAAGAAAGCCCACGACGGGGTCAGCCATAATATCCAACAATGATAACCGTCACATCACATTAATAATTACATACCAATGAGAATACAAAATAAGAATACGACCAATGTAATATTATCGTCATAACTTTACCAAAATTCACATATCGCACAGTACCCAAGGTTCTCAAAACATCATCATAACTTACTATTACGAAATCTACTAACTCTGTCCAACCCAAATCCATTAGGTAAAATCATCACATCTCGACACGAAAACCAATTGTCCATCAAAGACAAATAACAAGGGAAATACAGAACATACCTCCAGATTCACAATACCACGACAATCATGTCAGTCTAATCCGAGATCAGATCAATGCAACATACGGCACGGTCCTAACACAAGACCTACAAATACAGACTCATAATATGCTCAAAACATTAACAACAGTGTATACTCAATTGAAATCCCATGATCCAGCGCCCTCAGCATAGATCCCAAGATGATCCTACTAGATCAACACGAGGTGAATAACCAACAATATACATATGCACAACAACACTTGATAAAATCAATGATGCGAATCCACATGATTCCATCAACACAACACTGGGTAATCCAACGATCCAGCACCCTCAGCATAGATCCCCATGATGATCCCGTTGGACCAACGCATGGTGGAAAACCTGCCCAACGATCCAGTGCCCTTAGCATAGATCCCCATGATGATCCTGTCGGACCAACACATAGTGGACATCCGATCCAGCGCCCTCATCATAAATCACACGATCCCATCGGATCAACACAACATAAACAATACAATTATGCATACACATATGCAACTCAATATCTTCATCAACATGAACAACATATGAATCAAAAACATGAACGACACTATGATGAAATAACAAGGATGACTTCATGTTCAGCAACATGAATGACAACCTGCATGATCTACATCATCAACACTAAACCGAATCAAACTAAGATACTTGTCCCGAGTCCTTCGGGAGAAATCTCGATGTCAAATCATCACCGACGATTATCCTCAATGCTCGGTGATCCAAACATACCATGGACTATAGATACTCATATCCTCATCTTTATCGCAATGTAACCTTGATACCCGAATATGCCAATAACCGAGATAAAGCATATACATTATGATTTAACTCCCAAAATCGGAAAAACAACATATAATCTAATTCTCCATAATTCACAGTAATAATCATTGCTATATGCATTGTAAACGAAATGAAACTGAAACCATTCAGTAAATATTATAACTGAGCAAGTAATAATTTGCCTCGATACCGATACGACGATGATGAAGCCGCTACCAATCTCATTGCCTTCGTCTACGAGCTCCTCGGCCCTAACCAATGCAATCCACAGACATACTCGAACACGACCGCAACATACAGTTATAATCACTTATCAATATTCTCAACTTATTGAAGTAATCAAATAGCAACGATTCGATAACAATCAATAACCAACATAGCCAACCAATCAATCACAACGGTTCAACGACACTTCGATCACATACAAAACCAAATAGCATAACTCAATCCATTACGAACTCATATCCACCATATGAACCGATATCCGACAATTACCAAACAATATAACCGATCGACAATCTCAACGATTTCATAATTTCTCGATTAGACACAAGTCCGAACAATTCAACTCAACAATTATGAATTCATAACCAAAATACGATTATGGATACGAATGTAAAAGAAATCATATTCGGTGATCAATCACAATCTTTCCGGATTCCAAATTGATATCGTGATTCGTATTTCATCAAGAACATACGAATTCTACCACTACAATCGATGAACATTCGATCTTCATACCTAAAGATACCGATAATTCAACATACAATGGTCTTGCTATGTCAAATTCATCAAGACGTTCCTCAAGAACACTAAGTGATTCGAAATCATGTTCATAGCCATCAAAACAACCTAATTCGATATCCTTTAACATGTAGATAATCATCCAATTCGTAATCCAAGTCATGTATTATCGTATTCTTCAATATACACTTCACGTAACCTCAAGAATCGCAACAATAATACAAAGAACATCAAGAATACTATGATTCCATAATCATAACTAACATAATCAAAGGTATAAATCATCATATCATCATCCTCCTTAACAAAATTCCCATGAATACGAAGAATCACCACAACAACTCCATAAACTAGCTTCATATGAACTAATCATCAACAACAACATCAAAAATCCGAAACTAAAGAGAGGATCATTCAACATACCTCTTAGAAGATGAAATACACAAGTAACCACCTCAAGAATCATCAATATCTCCATATCTCAAGCTCCAATCCCATGTTTCCAAGCCCACAATCAACTTAGAAGAGCTGAAACTTCATCTCTGAGTGTTGGAGGGCGAAAGATGAAATGAAATTCTGAAGAGAAATGAAATGACGGGAATCCACTTTATAAATTTACAGCTCGTTACGTACGTAACCTTCCAAAGTTAACATATGTAACAGGATTTACGTACGTAATCTTTCCCGGATAGCGTACGTAATTCCATCCCAGAGGCAACTGACTCACTTCGTACAAAGCCTGAAGTACGTAGTTCTTTTTCCGTAGCGTACGTAATACGTACGTTGACTTGATACAGTAACATACTCGTATTACGTACGTAATACACCATGCATAGCGTACGTAATGCTCGAGGTTGACTCGCCTGTCCACATCCGCGCCGAAAGCTGCCGACACAGGGTCCCACCTGCCGACCACAACTCGGTCCTGTCCGATTCCCTTGTTACGTACGTAATGTCTTACTCACAACGTACGTAACACTAGCAATGTAGCGTACGTTATCTCAAAATCTTAACATACGTTAAGGGTTCTATACTTAGCCAAATCCAACTGTCCCTATCTGTCTCGACATACTAGATACGTATACACGACGCACTATATCCTCAAATGCAATTGCCGACTAAGTACGACAATTATTCCAATACAGATCTTTCAGTCCTTCATTTATTTTATCCATATCCTACAGATTCCACGCTGTACAACATAACTCGGATAAAATAATATTAAACCACAGTAGTAGAAATTCCGGATATTACATACTACACCACTTAAAATAAGTTTCATCCTCGAAACTTGCAATCCGTCATAGAAAACAAATAAACCGTTCAACCAACATATTCCGAAACCATCACAACAGCGATCAATCGTCATCATTAACGAATAACCAAAACAGTACACTTATAAATGCGCAAAGTCGACGATCTCCTGAGATACTAGCAAGTGACTTCACTGTAAAGTCTCAATACGCTTACAATCACATTCCATGAGTCTCAACAAAATATATTATCTTCGGATGAAATAATCTATCCGTTTCAAATTCTGTCTGCCTGATTACACAATCGAGTCCCAATCTGTTAAAAACCAATAATACACGATACATCTGTGAAACAACTGCCCAACACAATAGCAACAAAACCCGAAATATCAACACAATATCTGAACGCTCAGATGATCACCAGCAATGATCAACCAATAAATTAACCGAGAATATCATCAACATGATAAACTCCAATATGACCAACCAAAGGTCAAAACACAATCGAGAATATCGTCAACATGATAAACTCCAATATTACCAACGAACGATCAACGATAATCGATAATACCTTCACACGGTAAGCTCCAACACGATCAACACAGAACTACAGAAACCGATATACGAACGAATAAAGTTCTCAAAACAATACACCAATCACATACAATGGTTCTCAATAAACATACCCGACTGTTGAACATACTCCTCGGCATACGAACAACCAATCACAAACCGACGAATATATCCAATAATTCAACCGAGCATCCCTGGATAACCAAACTACCATACTGAAGTTCGAATCTCTATTCATCATTCCACACTGATGTATTATCCGGTTTGTGAGACACATTCATAAGTTCACCATGATATGCACTATGCACTAAATGCGTATGTATATCAATCATATTTTCAAAACCAGTTTGAAATCATATAGTCTCATCAAGAAGAGAAATTTTCGAAAGTTCTTTTAAGAATTTCAAAACTCAAAACATAAATTTTCGTAAGACCACAAAATCAATTTTCGAAAAATTAAACTGGCTCGCTAATGCCAAGTATTCGATAACAGTGTCCTTCGAATCCACACGATTTTGAAGTTTTAAAATGAAAACTATGCAAATGATTGACCACATCCATACTCATGTATACCAGTCCGGCTCGTCACAAATTCCACTGACATTCTGTCGAAAAACTGAATGATAGAAGCCAAAATTTCAATCTATAGACTCAGACAAAAGCTCCTTTTCCCACTTATGACTCGCAACGTCAACCATTAACCCATCCTGGATCACTTCAAATATGCTATGACAAAACATTGAAACAAATCAACACAGCGAAAGACTTCCCGAGAAGCTTCATTTGAATAGGTAAAACAAAATCCCGAAAGGCAATAATAAAATAGATAAACGATTGGTAAAGTGTTTTACGAATCTCGAGAGTTTTAGAAAACAGAAAAGCCTTTTGAAACCTTAGGGTCTCAGCCCGTAGCTCGTTCCGCATTACAAGAAGTTTAAAAAAATGGAAAACTCTTTTCGGACTCCAAGTATTGAGTTACAAAACTATTTCAAAATCGATTGGGTCTCGGCCCAAAAATCATTTTCCGGTAAAACATTCGTAAAACATTCATTTCGAAAAGTATCATTTCCAAATGCTCGAAAACAGTTTCGTATATCAGAAAATGAACTAACATGACTACATGTTCTTCACAACAATCCACATTTCTTCTCCCGAATACACAACTCCGTTTCAAAACTTAACCGACATATTGATTTCCCAAAATCCTAACTTCTCAAGATCATAAATCCTGTCCCAACTCTGTCACCTTATACTGTACCGCATAATATCTTTCTGAATCTCAAAACATATCGACTAAGAATGGCAATAAATCTCGATGAAATTTAAAAATCTAAATACTTACAGATCGTGAAGCCGATGATTCCCCGTGATACTGGCACATGTCTCAACTCTTGAAAATACTCGACACAGATAGTTTCAAAACACACATTTTGCAAACTCGGTTCAACTCGAGAATACAACACAGCTCTATTCGAAGAAACACGTTAATATCATTTGGAAAAGTTTACAATAACCCCAGTACCACACTGGTAAATCACACAACACACAAGCCCGAGTGAACAACAAAATGCAAGGCTCTAATATTCGTCAAACGACAACTCGAATGACGTGATAAAAACACGACTCGACTCGACCCGACTGCCTAGGTTTTCTCAACCTAAGCTCCGATACCATATTCTGTAACACCCCCAGATCCGACCGGGAATATTACAGCGCCGTGGGCCCCGGAATGGAACCCACAAGGCTAAAAGAAATTTTCGAAAACATTTACAAATGCCCAATAGGCCAACGACGGTACTATCTTTAAAACATTTGAAGACTATATAAAATTTGTTTATCAAAACTGTCGTAAAATCTCGTTTGAAAGGACAAGGCCTGAAATGCCAGAACTCAACAGTTTAAAAACATACGTTAAGCTATCGCTTACACGTACCGACAAAATAGTTTAGAAAAAGGTTGTCAAAGTAACCTAAATTACCAGATACCAAAAGGCCATTTAAAAATACTCACGCAGTGGAAAAGATAAACAATTAAAAATACTCTAGCAGCGGAATACAACAACTGATCAGGAAACTCAATACACAATTACATGCCCTAGCCAGTATCCTCCGGGAAGCTCATCTCTCCACGACCGCTACAAGCTCAATATCTCAACAACCTAAAAAGAAAGCCCATGACGGGGTCAGCCATAATATCCAACAATGATAACCGTCACATCACATTAATAATTACATACCAATGAGAATACAAAATAAGAATACGACCAATGTAATATTATCGTCATAACTTTACCAAAATTCACATCCCGCAAAGTACCCAAGGTTCTCAAAACAACATCAGAACTCACTGTTACGAAATCTACTAACTCTGTCCAACCCAAATCCGTCGGGTAACATCATCACATCTCGAGACGAAAACCAATTGTCTATCAAAGACAAATACCAAGGGAAATACGGAACATACCTCGAGATGCACAATACCACGACAATCATGTCACTCTAATCCGAGATCAGATCAATGCAACATACGGGAACGGTCCTAACACAAGACCTACAAATGCATACTCATATGACAACGTCAATATGCTCAAAACAATAACAACAGTGTATACTCAATGGAAATCCCATGATCCAGCGCCCTCAGCATAGATCCCAAGATGATCCTACTAGATCAACACGAGGTGGATAACCAACAATATACATATGCACAACAACACATGATAAAATCAATGATGCGAATCCACATGATTCCATCAACACAACACTAGATAATCCAACGATCCAGCGCCCTTAGCATAGATCCTCATGATGATCCCGTCGGACCAACGCATAGTGGACATATGATGCAGTGCCCTCAGCATAGATCACACGATCCCATCGGATCAACACAACATAAAGAATACAATTATGCATACACATATGCAACTCAATATGTTCATCAACATGAACAACATATGAATCAAGAACATGAACGACACCATGATGAAAGAACTAGGATGACTTCATGTTCAGCAATATGAATGACAACCTGCATGATCAACATCATCAACACTAAACCGAATCAATCTAAGATACTTGTCCCGAGTCCTTCAGGAGAAATCTCGATGTCAAATCATCACCGGCGATTATCCTCAATGCTCGGCGATCCAAACGTACCATGGACTATAAATACTCATATCCTCATCTTTATCACAACGTAACCTTGATACCCGAATATGCCAATAACCGAGATAAAGCATATACATTATGATTTAACTCCCAAAATCGGAAAAACAACATATAATCCAATTCTCCAGAATTCACAGTAATAATAATTGCTATATGCATTATAAACGAAATGAAACTGAAACCATTCATTAAACATTATAACTGAGCAAGTAATAACTTGCCTCGATACCGATATGACGATGACGAAGCCGCTACCAATCTCATTGCATTCGTCTACAAGCTCCTCGGCCCTGACCAATGCAATTCACGGACATACTTGAACAGGACCGCAACATACGGTTATAATCATCGATCAATAATCTCAACCTATTGAAGTAATCAAATAGCAACGATTCGCTAACAACCAATAACCGACATAGTCAACCAATCAATCACAACGGTTCAACGACACTTCGATCACATACAAAATAAAATAACACAACTCAATCCATTACGAACTCATATCCACCATATGAACCGATATCCGACAATTACCAATCAATATAAACGATCGACAATCTCAACGATTTCATAATTTCTCAATTAGACACAAGTCCGAACAATCCAACTCAATAATTATGAATTCATAACCAAAATACGATTACGGATACGAATGTAAAGGAAATCATATTCGGTGAACAATCACAATCTTTCTGGATTCCAAATTGATATCATGATTCGTATTTCATCAAGAACATACGAATTCTACCACTACAATCGATGAACATTCGATCTTCATACCTAAAGATACCGATAATTCAACATACGATCGTCTTTCTATGTCAAATTCATCAAGAAGTTCCTCAAGAACACTAAGTGATTCGAAATCATGTTCATAGCCATCAAAACAACCTAATTCGATATCCCTTAATATCTAGATAATCATCCAATTCGTAATCCAAGTCATGTATTATCGTATTCTTCAATATACACTTCACGTAATCTCAAGAATCGCAACAATACTACCAAGAACATCAAGTATACTATGATTCCATAATCATAACTAACATAATCAAAGGTATAAATCATCATAAAATCATCCTCCTTAACAAAATTCCCATGAATACCATGAATCATCACAACAACTCCATAACTAGCTTCATATGAACTAATCATCAACAACAACATCAAAAATCCGAAACTAAAGAGAGGATCATTCAACATACCTCTTAGAAGATGAAATACACAAGTAACCACCTCAAGAATCATCAATATCTCCATATCTCAAGCTCCAATCCCATGTTTCCAAGCCCACAATCAATTTAGAAGAGCTGAAACTTCATCTCTGAGTGTTGGAGGGCAAAAGATGAAATGAAATTCTGAAGAGAAATGAAATGACGGGCATCCACTTTATAAATTTCTAGCTCGTTACGTACGTAACCTTCCAAAGTTAACGTACGTAACAGGCTTTACGTACATAGTCTTTCCCGGATAGCGTACGTAATGCCGTCCCAGAGGCAACTGACTTACTGCGTACAAAGCCTTAAGTATGTAGTTCTTTTTTCGTAGCATACGTAATACGTATGTTGACTTGCTACAGTAACATACTCATATTACGTACGTAATACACCATGCATAGCGTACGTAATGCTCGAGGTTGACTCACCTATCCACATTCGTGCCGAAAGCTGCCAACACAGGGTCCCACCTGTCGACCACAGCTCGGTCTTGTCCGATTTCCTTGTTACGTACGTAATGTCTTACTCACAACGTATGTAACACTAGCAACGTAACGTACGTTATCTCAAAATCTTAACGTATGTTAAGGGCTCTATACTTAGCCAAATCCAACTGTCCCTATCTGTCTCGACATACTAGATACATATACACGACGCACTATATCCTCAAATGCAATTGTCGACTAAGTACGACAATTATACCAATACAGATCTTTCAATCCTTCATTTATTTTATCCATACCGTACAGATTCCACGCTGTACAACATAACTCGGATAAAATAATATTAAACCACAGTAGTAGAAATTCCGGATATTACATCCATGGGGTACCATTTAGGTTTTACCCCCAACACATCGACCCATTAAAATTATAGTTCTAAAGAAATAAAACAACACAAAAATACACCAAACAACAATGCACATTCATTACATGAAACATCAACATACAACATATACAATAATACATCAGAATAATTATCCTCATAATTGAGAAATACTAAATTACCCAAAGCTGGAGACATTAACCTTTCCACAAACAACATCTCTGAATGAATACACAATTATTCGAATAATCCTGAATGAAGTACAGTCCATCTTTATCAACGAACCACCACCTCGAGATCAATGCCGGCATGATAAACTATCCTCGTTATCCAATATTTCATAACACAGGCCAAAGGTAATTCACAACTCCGTTTTCACTAAACCCCTTTAAATCATATACATTATGATCTAACCGAAACCAAAGCATAATATACATACCATTATCCCGACAATTCATATTTATAATATCATGCTATATGAATTATAAATAAAATGAAATCAAAATCATTTATTAAACATTATGAACTGAGCAAGTATAAACTTGCCTCGATACTGATACGACGAAGCTGTTACCAATTCCATTCCCTTCGTCTACGAGCTCCTCAGCCCCGACCAAAGCGATCCACGAATTCTCCAATCTCTATCGCAGCATAACGATTAAAATCAACGATCACTTATCATAACCTAATTCAATAATCAATTAACAACACATTCGATAGTAATCAACAACCGATATAACCAACCAATCAAACTCAACGGTTCAATGATATCTCGATCATATACAAAACCAAACCATTCAACTCAAACAATTACGAATACAAGCCGCAATTCGATAATCAATCAATTCTAACAAGTATCTCAACATTCTCAATTCCAACTTAAATCTTAAATATGGATTAACAAGGCTCCTTCTTGTTCATATTCGTAAATTCATAGAAAAAATAATTACCGGTTATTATCATCAATTCGAACTATCCACATAGCTCAATATCATGAATAATCATAATCCAAGATTAACCATAACCTCTCCGGATTAATCCTCATATCATGATTCACTACTCATCAAGGACATACGAAATCGACCACTACAATCAACACAATATTTGTCCTAAACATTAAATCCATGTTTATATTCAAAATCATTTATACCCTATCACATATTCTTCTTTGATGTGATATATACCAAGAACATCAAGAACATTATGATCCCATAATTATGTTCAAAACAACAACATAATTCAAGACATATATCATCATATTCTTCTACACTTCACATAACATCAAGAATCACAACAATACCACCATGTCCATCATCATACGAACTAATTATCAACAACAACATCAAAATCCAAAGTTAAAGAAAGGGATTATCCAACATACCTCTGAAGATGAACAACACAATCAAACTCCTCGAGAATCAATAATATATCCATATCTCAAGCTCCAATCCATGCCATCAAGCTCATAATAAAGTTAGAAGAGCCAAAATCGACCTCAGGGGGTTGAAGGACGAAGAAACCAAGTGAAACTCTCAAAATGACGAAATGATAGTCTCTCTCACATTTATAAAAATACATACCTTATGTACGCTACATGAACTCCCTAGCGTACGTAAACATCCTTACGTACGTTATCCGTCCTTGATAATGTACGTAATAACAGTCCAGAAACTACTTCCTCAATTCGTTCAATGGCTTACGTACGTAACACCCATGCCATAGCGTACGTAATATGGTCGTTGACATGCTACAGTAACATACTCGTTTAACGTACGTAATATGCTATCCATAGCGTATGTTAACTCATCCATTGACTCTCCTGTCCATATCCGCGCCGAATGTTACCGACACCGGGCCCACTCTTCGATCATAGCTCAGACCCTGTCCTATTCTCCTCATAACGTACGTTATGTACTCTACGTAACGTACGTTACGCTTCTATCTTAACGTACGTAAGCTCCTATGCTTAACGTACGCTGTGGCTTCTATACTTAGCCATTTACAACTGCTCTACCTGTCATCTCAATATACCGAATACGTATACACGACATACTAAATACATATACTCGTCCCAATAATATTCTCATACGATACACCTGATACACAATATCTTCAAATGCAATTGTCGACTAAGTACAACAATTATACTAACACATCCGTCTCAGTTCTCAGTTATTTTATCCATACTATACAGATAGCACGCTATTCAATATATCTCAGATAAAATAATGCGAAAAATTTATACTGAAAATCCAGGGTGTCACATTCACTGTGGGACAAGCTGCTCTAAAAGCGGCCTCATGCAAAGTGGCAAAACACGGGAAGACTTGTCTTAATAATCAACACGTGTTTATACCATTCATGTTTGACACTTTTGACTTCTTAGTACCAGAGGCTGTGGAACTCCTTAATAGAGTCCAATGGGTCACGCATTGTAATGTTACGACCCCAAAATCTATGGACGTTGTTTTTAAAAGAGTATGGTTTGCTATTCAAAAAGGGGTAGCGGCACAACTTGTTGCCCGTTTGTCTTCCACTTCGATGTAATAATAAATTTCCAATTGTATTAACAATTAGAATTATACGGATATTACACTTACAATACCTAAAAATTTTAAATACCAAATTTAGAAATTACAATGAACCATAACACAAACATGTACAAGAAAATCCTTAACCACTGTTGTGCGGCGATTTATACGCCTCGACGGCGATCGGCATAAGGCCCGAGCGACCAAGCCAGCATCAAATAATCCAAGGCAGACTTGCCAAGCGAAGAGTCCAGACCGAGATTAGGTACCAAGCGATCGACGTCCAGGGCGATCGCCTCTTGACACCTAGCGATCGACTCTGGTGCCCAACCAAGGACGACCGTCCTATGCCACGTATAAGGCCATCATCCGTCATATCAACGAAGACCGGATCTCGGAGTAAAGACCCACGTGCAGATCCGAGAATGGCGCCGCGGAATAAGGATCTTTGACTCCAGCCCATCAACAGCTGTCAACGACAAGGACAGTCCCACCTACCGACAGACCCGCCGAAAGGTTCTAGGTGGGACCTCCCGAGACAGCGACATAGGACGCGTGTTGTCTTCTCATTGGTTCGTACATTCGGCTGCCAGCAGCTGCTGCGGACTTTAAGGAGACCAACCCATGTGCTAAAGACGATCACCCGCTTATTATAATACAGTAGAGGTGATCGCCCAGCTAGCTCCACTCCTATAAATAGGAAACCTCCAGCAACTGGAAAAAGGTTCAGAAGTTCAGAAATTATTTCCATACGAGAGTTCAGCTAATTCACACAGTGAGAGACAGTCGATTTCTCGCAGTTAACACAACACTCCATCGTTGTTACAAGAACTCACAGAGCATCAACTCTGGTTCTTCCGGCAATCATCAGCACTCAAGAGCTAGATAACTAGGGTCTTTACACTCATTGTAATTGTACTCTAACATTAATATTTGTACTCCCAACTATTCGTATTAATAATATCTCGCGAGAGCATTCAAGCCCGGGACTAACAACCCCAATAAATCTTGTGTTATTTACTTTCCCTCGGACGTGCTCTCGCATTTTGTTTGTTACTCATCCATTCCAGCAAACCCTTCCGAATAATATTTTGGGTAACAACAACCACCAATTTCACATGTGAAGATTGACTTTGAACTTAGGGGATGACCAGGTTGGGTTCGAGAAATGGTTTCAGATGAACATGCAAGCCTACACGCCTGATTATCAATGCTTATTCGCGACTTTATTGTGGAAAATTTGGTGTTTGCGCGACCTATACGTGTTCCAGAACGTTGGCTTCACTACAGATGAAGTGCTGGCCAAAGCTAAGTAACATTCAGTAGATTTTCAGGCGGTTGCAGTGTACCATCAAAAGCACCCACCGATAGAGATTATTGTTACTTGGAAGCCGTCCCGTCGGGTTTGGTTAAGCTGAACACTGATGCTTCTGTCCGGACTGGAATTGGGACGTCTATTTTTGGGGTATTACGAGATGAAGACGGGTTTGTCCTGTGGTGCTTCGCAGAGCAGGTACGTGGACAGATAGGAGGGGAACTTGCTGAATATTCCCGTCATAACCTTCCCGGTTCATGACTGAAAAGCGCGATGGGGCCGGTTCAACTGATTGACGTCCCTTTCTGGTATTTCTCTCTCTAATCAGTTTTTTGTTTTTTTGCTTCTTATCTCGTACAAAACGCGCACAATGACACACAGTCAACGTGTCCCTGCTCTGTGTCAACACCTCTCTTCCAAGCGAACCCATTATTCCAAATCCCAATTCGATTTCCTTTACAATTAATTGAAGCAATCCTCCTCCCCATTAATGACGATCCTTTATTATTCCTCCTGATTTGCAGCCGTAGTCGTCTTAAATTCGACATCTTTAAAGACGACCACCGTGCTTGTGTCGGTGCGCGTGTCTTCCTACTGTTGTTCTTGTCCGTTGATTCCCATCATCACAGCAATCTTTCCCGTCCTCTCGTTCTGTTTTTTTTCTCTCATTTGAGTTTTTGTTTTGTTTAATGAGGTTCTGTGGTGGTACCTGCTGCTGTTTTGATTGTTCGGGTCATCAATTTTTATATAATTCCCTTGATCACCAGCTTCATTTGGCATTCTTTTCCTCAGGTTTGTATATTTCTGTATATTTTTTCTTTGCTAGGACATTTTCTTTTTTGCTTTATTTTGATTGCAGCTCGATGTGATGATTCTTCTTCTTCTTCTTTTTTTTTTTTTTTTGGTACTCTGGTGAAACAGTGGTGGCGATGTAAATTTTTCTACTCATTTAGCTGCAAAATGGCGAATGGCTGGTGCAGCGACCGCTGCGTATTTCCCTTAACAGGCTTACAAATTGGGTAATTCGTTTTGTTTTGAAGGCTTTTTAGTTTGATTGGATTTAGTTTGATTGGATTTAGGCCTAGGAAGCTGTTTCCATTTGCCAATGCATCAGATGCATGTATGTTGGAAGGTTCTTGGGTTGTGGAAGATATGCGGTGTTTATTCTAGTTATCTTGCATGTGTTAGATGGTCTTCATTTGCAGGTCTTGGTCTTGAAAGTTCAACCCCAACTCTATATCTCTTGTGACAAATCCTGTGTTTTTTTTTGCTGTACAAAGAAGTTATTGTGATTGGATCATACTCTTAGTTTTCATTTCATAAAAAAAAAAAAAAGAACTTTGAATTTGTCATCAATACATATTGGATTTGGTGGTGAAATAAAGGTTATCAATGTATACTTCCTTTATTTTCTTATAGATGCAACAGAGAGAAAAATATTGTGTTGTGTAATGTTTAACTCTGACAATTAATTTCTTTAAATTATATATCTATATATATATATATATATATATAGGAAATAGATCATATGAAAACTAATTACTTTGTGAAATCTAGAAACTTTTGTAGGTCATTGATATTAGTGATCTAACGGCTGTAGATGAGTAGAATTATATGCATTTATGTATTTTTTTTATTGCATTATTTGTTGCATATATTAGGTGATCAGCTTGATGCAACAAATAATAACAAATATGCAATGAAATTACTTAATAATGCATTTGGTTTCTAGATTTCACCATTAAGGGTGTTTCCACCATAGTCAATCCCTATATATATATATATATATATATTTGGAATGTATATATTGAGACAAATCCAACATCTTGCATGGTAATGTTTACTTTTATAAGTAGAAAAAAATGTTCGATTCAAAGTTAGTATCATAGATAGTGTAAAATAGTGAACTGTTGCAAGTAATAAGCGAACGGATGATATATACTCTGTGGTTATATATTTCAGGAGAGACATTTAGACGTAGCTTCTCGAAATTTTCACCTTGTGATTATCGAGTTTGTTGCTTGATTATTTTTACAGTATATTTAATTTGCATGAATTGTGCTGTAGTCCAATCCTATCGTCCACGCACCACTGTGAAATATTCCTGTGTCTTTATCCAAAAATTAGTGCTAACCATATTTGCATTTGATTTCCTGACTTGTGTCTAAACTTTGATGTGGGAGATTATTATCTGTTCTGTTTTTTCTTTTCCTAGTTTGCTTCTTATGGTGATATTATTTTCAGGGATTTACAGTCCTATCTTTCACACCTCAGCATATTTATGACATCTGACAGTGGAAAATTCTATATCTTGGTGGACAACAGGCCATGGTTAAAAGATCTCGTGTCGCGGCCTACGCATTTATGGCAGTTGATGGTCACTAAGGTTTGCTGAAGCATATATTATTTTGCAGGATTTTGAACTTTCTGACTTCAATCTCTAACTCAATTAAAAAAATTCCGTGCAGTCCAGGTTGTCCCCCTTTGCAAACACGAGAGGAAGGAAGGACAGGAAGATAATCGAAGAACTCTCTGAGTTGCAGGCTTCGTCCTCTTCAAACAGTAGGAGTTTCAGAGACTTCAAAAATTGGTTTCCGCTGATCGATGCGGTGCTGTTGTCGAGGAAGAGGACGTTGCTGCCTGTAAAGAAACTGAGGAACTCTTTGATTGCAAACAGCAAGTTGCATCGAACCTTGTATGGCTTTATTGTGTTTGAGGTTGCATGGAGAGACGTACGTGGTATTAACTATTTGAATGAGCTTCAGGTAAGAGATTGGTCAAATGATTCATTTGGGGTGCTTGCTGCTGCACTTTGCCATCTGTTTTCCATGAATACTGAGTTTCCGTTTTTTTTTTCCTAATGTCATGTTAAGAATGATACATCACTTGCAATGGATGCTAAAGTCATGAGAAGGTGGGAATTCGATAGCATAACACAAGCGGCAAGGTCGATATCTTCTTGGTTCCCAGGGACACTCCACGAACAGATTCTTTTGGAAGAGTATTTAGATGATATATTAGGTATTTCAGAAAAATATATCTCTCGTCATGTTTTCTTTTGTAACTACTTAATATTTCTTTTATCGTTGATTCAATTGTGAAGTCAGGAAAGTAGCAAATGTAAGATGACCTTAATTAAAGGATACAGAATTAGTTCCTTCTTTCATATTGGCCGACTGAAATCCCATAGGTCAGGTAGGAAAGATTGTCAGTATGCTGATATTTACGATGAAATTGTAAATTAGGTTACTAATTAAAATGTAATGTTTCATTAAGATATGAAAGTGCGTTGGTTACTTTATGTTTTGATTTGAACTTGTTGCCCTTTTATAGAATTTGAAGCCTCTGTTTCCAGAAAATCTGGAGGCATACCTTGAATCAATTTTTTCTTAGTATTCTGCGTACAGACAATGCAAGACCTTTATCTTAATCTCTGATGGAATGTTCAAAATTCATATCCATACTATCTCTAAGTTTGAGATTTTCGCAGGAGAGAAAGAGGTTTTCCATGAGGCACAAGAAAGCTTCCAAAGGCCTAATGAGTCTGATAATGATGACATCATTAATAATGACACAGGTGCTGGAGACGAATCTTCATCTTCTCTCCATAGCTGTTTCGACATTTATCCCGTGACAATAGGAAATAGGAGGAATAGATCATTAACACCACCACCTGTAGATGTTCCTTACAAAAGAAGGAAAGTCATGACACCCATATACTGTGACCTTGGCATTTCTTATGGACAAGAAGACACTGCATGTGTTGATATGCTGCCTCAGACCCCTAATCTGAGTGATTGTGAAGAAATACTTCATCCTACTCTATACAGGGATGTTTTGATTTTACTTCGTTTTGATGATCGCGACCTTCCCTTTAAACTTAAGGACATAATTATGTCTGATTTGCGGTTACTCACTCTACTTGAAGCTGGACTTCCATCCTGGGTTATTTTCCTTCAGTCCTACCCAGTATTTTGCCATATTTACCGACCGTGGATGTGCCCTTTGGCCAGAGCTTTGTATGTGCTTATATCAACTGTCACCGTCTTAATTGGGTTTTATGACTTGTACAAAAATGTACCTCTACTCAAGGCAACAGCATCTAGTTTGTTCGGACCACTCTTTGATTGGATAGAAAAGTTGGAAATGATTTCCAGAATTAAGTATTTGGGGACTATGTTATTTCTTCATAATTTTCAGAAGGCCATCAAGTGGTTTCTCCTGGTAACCCGGACTACTCGTTCTTGTCTTTCGTTTGTTATAGAGCCCGTATCCGGTCCTTTTGCAGAGTTCGTGGAGTTCTTCATTCCTGTTTTCCGTATATTTATACAACTAGCAGAGAGTTTCTTTTCGGTAACGTGGATGATGGTCGAGTCTTGTTTCACGATGGTAGGAGACCTTGTAGAGATTTTACTGCTGCCATTTTGGTATGTTTTGGTGGTTATATGGAACGTTGGTGAGTTAAAACTTAAACATGCTGGTTTTAAAGACATGTTACAAATTTTTCTTCTCTGTTCTAGATATGTAAGATTTTCCATTTTGTCAAGAATTTCCTTCTCATATTGTCTTTTCCTTTTTTTTTTTTTGTTTTTTGCAGCGACATCTGTTATATACCCTGTATTCTGGATTCTGTGGGAAATTCTTTATGCTCCAATTCGACTGGCCCTTGGATTTTGTAGCCTTGTGGTGTACTTCTGTACATTTGTATATAATTTGGTGGGAGATTTATGGTTGTTTGGGAGCAGCATCTTTAACTTCACCAGAGAGGTTGAGTCCACAGTGAACTCGTACGAGGTTTCAATGTGGCGTTCACTTTGGAATGACCTTTTCTCCCAGGTGACTTATTTTAAACTGTCTTTCTAACAGGAGTTATAATTCGTTTTTTTTTTTTATCTCATGGGTTTTATTATCATTCAGGTTTTCCGTGCTCTCCGGAGTATTCTTAATGGTTTTGTAGCTTTCTTCGCTGCCTGCAATAGACACCGCCTTAGGTATTTCGAACATTTTTACGACTCTGATTTATAAGTTGGATAAGTTTTCTTTTGCTTGTTGCTCTTCTCTTTTTGCTTGTTGCTCTTCTCCTTTTTGGTTTCTTCTTAATAATTCCTCTATCTGCCATGTGCATATGAGACAGACTGTGAATCTGACTGTGAATCTGACTGTGGCTTTGTCAAATGCATTGCATTCCAGCATCTATAATCATGTGAAGGAAATATACAACAGATTTTTATGCCCAACTAGAAGAAGAGGTCCTGAAAGACATATTCAAGTTGGACAGTACCCTGATGCTCAAATAAGTGTAAGTAATCATGCCTTTTTTTTTTTCTTGTATAAGATTCCAATAGAGTTGCTCCACATGAAATCACGAGCCATAAAATATCCTTCTAACTAATAAAGGTACATGAAAGTTTGTCCGTTTATGTTTGTAAACATGTTCTTTTAATGCTCATTTCTTATTTCTTGATTATAAATATTAATCGTATACTTAACCGATTATGTTATCGTTTTTCAGATATTAGATATTTTTTTTAGTTATCATTATACTTCAATGCAATTTATTTATATTAGGACAATACATTACACTTATTTAACCAGAATCGAGTGTCATAAGAATAAATATTTTGGCTTTTGTGCTTTTGTCTGAATACTGTTCATCAACAACTAATGGACATGTTTATGAACTGCTTGTTAGTGTTCGTGAACTTGTTTAACTACTAAATAAACGAACATGAACAAACCTTCTAAGACAATAGAGAAAGATGAACAACCCATAGTTGGCTCAGTCCGTTAAACTTTACAGCCCTGCTCAGGTTCGTCTAAAGCTCGAAAGGCTGCTCGAGATTTAAAATTGGATGTAATTGAAGTGGTGCGTGATAGCTAAGGGTCAAAGAACAAAACTACCTTCTGCGGTTGTAGCCTAACTACAAAAAACCCCAGTTATTTTTCAAAATTACAAACACCCCCCTTGAGTTTTGCTTTTGTTTAACAAATACCCTTTTTTTTGTGTGTGTGTGTGTGTGGGGGGGGGGGGGGGGGTAAAATTTGTAAAACAGAAACAAAATATTCACCGGATGTAAATATCGAGCATAACAATGAATATTCTTTTAATATATTGAGCATCTATAGTACTTTTTGTAATTAGACTTGGTTTCCTATATATACTTTACTTGATGTTTCTGTTCCTATGGTAGATAACCATGTGATCCTTGAATAATTCCCAAACTATTCTATCATTTACCCTTTGCTACTGCAGCCAAGAGGTGGGAAGGGTATCCATCGCCATGACGTAATATCAAAGAAGACTAGATGAGTGTTTGTAAAGTCTAAAGAGAAGTTTTTCTCAGCTTCTGAATCATCGATAGATGAGAAGCATATTTTTTACTTAAGGTATTCTGTGGTGCCAGCTGTGCGCACTCTTTATGGCGCCCACCAGCAAAGATCTATTGTTAGGTGTCCCCAAATATAACCATTGCGTGACATGTGTGAGCACATCATTTGTGGTGAACGTGATAAAGGCGTGCCCGTTGCTGGCACCATAGCCACTCCCATAATGTGTGTAAATATATGCTTCAATTAGTGAAATTTGTATAGTAAATTGAATTGTTTTGGTCAAAAATAAAAAATAAAAAAAATAAAGCAGAAACCTTGAATGTATGATCAGCATTGGGGGTCTTTTAGTACGCCTTCTCTTCCCGTTTTTTCCTTGTATTCTTGAATTCTCATTAGGCTCGTTGCTTAGTCCGGATAAACGTGTTATTTTTTTTTAAATTTTGTATGTCGAAACAAAATGTATGTAAATCAATGTCTGTATAAAAGTTTGAGATTATTTTTTCATTTTTGTTGTACTTTCTTCCAACCTTCTCTGTGGCTTTTTGGTTATCATTTTATGAAGCTGTATTTGCATATGTTTCTTATTTGGGTAATGCTTAGTTCCATGCAAAGGTGGAAGATGAAAATGAATCCCCATTAATTAATAAAATGTTTTTCAATACTAGGAATTTCTAATTGGACATGAAAATACATCGACTGAAAGCATAATCTACTCTAAACTTGATTGCTCGCGACAAATTTATTTTAAGGTTTCTGTGCAATAAATAAAGATCATCGAAATCACCAGACATCGAAAATATGCCGTCTATCTTCATTGAATCAGCCACCATCACTCTTAAGATTAAATATGGAAATCCAGAAAAGTCCAACCCTAAATCTGAAGTTACTGGACCGGTCGTGCCATTCGTCTCATAGGCTGCCGTTTCCAATCCCAATCGACGACAATCCCAATCGGCGAAATATCATTTTCAGATCACTAGCCATAAACCATTGTCCGATGCCGACAATTGCCTGAAATCAAGTTAACCTCCACCCTCAGGCGAATCGGCTTGAAATTGCCGACTGCCAAATGCAGCGGTATCGTCGTCATTGGTGACCACGAACATTGCCATTCGTTGCTCGTCTTTCAAGCCCATGTGCCCCTCGCCCCGCATATCGGACTCGCCACTGTTAGTTTCGGAGGTGAGTCGGCCTGAAATCACAGACTGCAAAATGCAACGGAACAGTCGAGCTTCTAAGTGAGAACTGCATTGGCGTTATTGGTCACCACGAAAACTGCCAGTCGTTGCTCGTCTTTCAAGGCCTGTGCACCCCTCAGCCTTGCATCTCGGACTCGCCGCCGTTAGTTTGGTGTATAGCATGTGTGTGTCTGCACTTGGGTGAGTCAAAAGGAAATGAAAATAGAGAGAAGGAAAGAGAAAATTTGTTATGACTAGCGATGTAATGGGTCGGTGTGGTATGTATATGCCTCCCTCATCTTCTATTCTATTTGATCCAGCGGGTACTATCCGTTAGGTAATTAGGTACCCTATGTGTATTCAACTATATATTTAAGAGCCCAAATATATGTTAATATATAATTTATATACATATAATGTAATTACTAAATTAAATTAAGTATAATAAATATTTTATTTTATGTAATACAATAACACCCCAAAATACATAAAGGTAAGATAATCTCTGAAGTTAATCAGATCTCACAAAGAAGGAAGAAGTCAGCGGTTGGAATTCAACAGTTGCCTAACTAGAGGCAGACAAAGAACTGAAGCGAGCTCCAAAGTCAACTACCGGTACGTTGGACTTTGGTGTAAAAATCCTCATCCTTGATAGCTGAAAATATTTTATAGAAATATGGGGGGAGCTAAACGAGCTCAGTGAGGGAGTTAGGGAATGCAATTTTAATAAAATAGTTTTATAAACTGAGGATATTTGGTATGCAAAACTAATTCTATGCGTGCAAATAAATGCAGATGGCGAACGTTATATTTTCATGTATTTTATAATACTTTATGTAACTATAATTTTTTAGTATGCAGTATGAGAATCGATAAATTCAATGGTATAATCAAACTATAATTGATTAAACAGTGGTAAGTTGCATGCAGTTCAGATATATCACGGAATTTCAATCTAGACTGGCTCTCCTAGTATGAAACGCTAGAGGTGGCTCTCGTGTGTAACACTTATCTCGATCACAGACTAGGGTGGCTCCCCCATGTAGCACTTAGCTTCAGACAAGTCGGCTCAATTCACAGTAAATGTAGAGTAAATGTTAATCAGACAAAGAATCCCTTGCATGTTCTCCAACACACTAGATAGGCCGAAGCCTCAGTTCATCCTTATCCCTCCCAGTAGGCTCGACATCACTTCAGTTGTGGGATCAAATCCAGGGAGCGTCATATTCCAATCTACTACCCAAAAATACAATGTCGTCTTTGATCTAATCAGGAAGTGGAATAGGAACCACGAGTAGTCAAACAAAAACCACATACCGACCTGCTGGATTATTTGCCTGACCTATTCGTGTCGATCAGAATTGATAACAGTAATAAATGATATACTATCCAAATATAAGTTCATAAAGATCACAATATATTATATCCAGTCTGATTCATAATGAGTTGTGAAACCATAAAGATCACATCAATTCACAATAGTAAACCCTTTAAGATTTTAGGATCATAATTGAAAATGATTTATTCAAAATATTTCTTACAAATAATTATGTAAATGGCTTGCAGAAATGTGTAATTAGCTCTTTCACAATCAATGATGAATAATCGTGCCAATTTGTAAATGAAATGTACATGAATAATATTTTACAATATAAACTTTCAATTTTTGAGTTTGAAGAGGCAACAAGTATGTAAAGTGTACCAAACATATAAATCTGAATTTTTTTGAAAATATCCAATTCTAATCAAACAACTAAATACATGTTTAGTAGGAGGAAATATTTTCAGATATGTCTTGTCTATGTTATTATTTATGAAGTTGAATAACAAAAATGGAGCTATCTGAACATTGAACTATTAAGATCTCTCCCGAGGCACAAGTTAGTGAGATCTCGTTAACATGCGCCGGCGATGGTGAATGGCCAAAACCAGCCGACCAAGAGGTCGTTCGAGAAAGAGGGAGAATGGGAGCAAGATGCAGATGAGTACAACGGTTGGAATTCCGGTGCAAGCGAGTAAAAGCAAGGATAGATCGGCATCGTTTGGAGCAGAGCGTACCAAAGAAAAAATGAATGGAACAGTAGCGAAGGGAGGGAAAGACATGACTTAATCAAGAAGCCGATTGGAAGTTCATCGGAAGGTGGATCTGGGCAAATCTCCGGAGGAGAGGAAGAGCAGTGACCTCCAGTTCAAAAACAAACTAGCAAAGGTATGGGACTGAATTTGTAGCTCCCACTCTTAAGGATGGTGTACCTGTTGCTTGTTTGGATGAATCTGATCTAGAATTTGAAGCTAAGTAATGGGGATTTGCTGTTATTTTATATGTGATTAGGGACACTCCTACTGTATCATATTTGAACACATATTTCACTAAACATTGTGGATGTGCTAAGCCTGAGATCTACTACCATAGTGAGGGGTATTTTGTGGTTCAATTCACTACTATATAGGAGAGAAATGAAATTTTATATGCAGGACCTCGTACTATAACCAACATACCAGTGATTATGAAGCCATGGATGGCTAGTTTGTAGGTCACAATTCGTCATGAATAAGTCTAGAGGGGGGGTGAATAGACTTATTGAAACTCTTTTTCCACAAAGGGTTAGGAGTTTCTCAGCTGATAGGTACAGATGACTTAGAGTCGTCTGTAGACAGGTAAGCAGAAGTCAGCTGATGACGATAGCAAATAATTAAATAGTGGAACAGTTAAGAATGTATGCAGTAGGTAGATATGATGTTGAATGCAGTAAAACACGCATGCAATTATAGTGGTCTCAGAGGTGGGGTAATCCTCTACTAATCCACTTTTCTCCAAACCAGCTGGAGATGAATTCACTATAATTCTCAACCAATGATAAATATTACAGTGATTCAACCAATTACAACAGCTTCCAACCAGTGGAATTCCTTGCCGTTGCAACTCCCTTTGACTGCCTTGCACCTCTTAATCTGCGATCCTTGGATGCCTTTACAGTCTCTCGAACTTAAACCAGTGAAGTACCCCGAACTCAGGTTTTAAAGACACGAGTGATTGTCTTCTCCAACTAAGAGCTTCTTCAAATAAGAAATTTGAATTCTTTCCTTTTCAAGATGCTATTGTTCGCTTTGATTGCTTTGATTGCTTTGTTCGCTTGTAAGTGTTGTTCGCATTGTACTGCCCAATTTCATATGTTCAAATATATATAGATGTCAATCCTTGAGCTTCCTTCATAGCCGTTGCAATTCCTGTAACAAATCCATCCGCTGGAGAAATAGACTTCTTTGTTTTTCTTTCCGAACGTTGCAAGGCTGGATTCCCTTATTTTAATCCATTTACGACCGTTGTGAAGACTTTCACGTTGTAGCGCCGAATCTTTAGAATATAATATGCTTAAAATCTTCAGAGGTGGGTCTCGATGAATTATTTAATTCATTGCTTTCCAGGAATCTCTCCAGTCTGTCCCTCTGTGCCTGCATGTGACTTTCCATGATTATTGACTTTTTAACGCATGCTGACGTGGACTGGATTACTTGGATGATCACTTGTATGATCTTTGTGCAGTCATCCTTGTCTGATGTCGGACTTCTATGATGTAACTTCTCTGACATGAAGTTCTCTGTCCATCGATCTTCTACGATCCAAGTCTTGACACGATGAACTTATCTGATCTGATGGTCAAACTTCAGTTGGCTTGACTCCGGCTGATCACTTGACTGCAGTTTGGTCAAACTTCTCTGATAAATATTTTGACCAGGACTTCTCTGATAAATCTCTTTCTGTAAGACGTCTGATGATAAGTCATCTGTGGTCAACCTTCTCTGATCAGTTGAGTTGACCAGTACTTCTCTGATATGAATTTGTCTGCAACTCGGTTTTTTGCAGTGTTTGGTCAAACCTCTCTGATGTATCGGTTTGACCAAAACTCGTCTGACATTAGACTTGCCTGAGATTTATACTAGGCCGATTTTTAAGCCTAACTTACATGGCCTACAGAAGATACTCATTTGGTTCTTCTTTACAATTTGCCAAGTATTCAACTATACATAATCTGGCCTATAGAAGATACTCATTTGGTTCTTCTTTATATTTTTTCCAAGTATTTTAAAACATACATTTGAATAAACATACACAAGGATGACATCATCAAAATCTAATAAGTATTCCTAACAAATTCCCCCTATTTTGATGATGGCAAAACTTAAACAAAATATTCAAATGATAAGTCTGCACATGATCAAGTGAAAGACAAAAAAATAAATTCAGTCTTATTTTGAGACAACTAGTGGTTGTCATTCAAACGGCTGTTATAAAATTTTCATTGATGTTTACAAGTACAGTGCTTTGAATGATCAAACAAGATACAGAAAAATTTTACAAGTAAATTTCAAAACAGTAAAATACAAGTAAATTACAAATTCTATCTTCCTCTTCCTCTGCCTCTTCTGACATGCTGCTTGGAAGGCCTAATAAGCTTTGCACCAATTGGTATCTTCTTGAGAGGTGCTAGGCCATACTTTCTTCTGACAACAAGAGAAGCAAAGTCTTGTTCTTCTGTGGAAGAGAATTTGTGTTCTTCACAGAGTTTTCTGATCTCTTTCTGCAATGCTAGCTCATCCGAGTCATCGTTCATTAATGTGGGAGGTTCTTCAGGTCTGAACGGGGGGAGCATGGGGTAGGCATTCCATTTCTCTGCATATTTTAATTGTATAGCCCAGAGCGTTGGCCAGGTTGAGTCCATATAGTTAATATACGTCTGCTGTGGGGAGCAGTCTTTATCCTGGAGTAACTCCCAGAGATAATACTTCTCTATGAACTGCTTCTTTGCGTCTCCCCACATTGGAAAATAATCAACAGGTAGGAACTCATTGTAACACCCCCAAATCCTATTGGGTTATTACAGTGCCGTGGACCCCACACCAGGAGATCCATCAGGCTAACACGACCAAAAATACAACTAACTGACCAAAAGGGGAATCACAATCCATACACTGACATCCAACATAATATTCCGATATGGAATTTCAATGACAACAGTGGGCCTACATGGCCCAAATACAATACAACGACATCCACGAGCCTTGCTCGGATAATACAAAATGACAATAACTGACAAAGCTGGAGTACTCCAACTGCCTGACTGACATGAACACCAAAACATCTCGGACTAGTATCGCTTGAATGCCTCGTCGCCACCGTCATGCCCCTGTGTCTCAACTCTCTCCTCGCAAACACCTAAAACATGAAAACATGTTCCGCCCCCACGGGGTCAGTCATCCAGATAATGATTATCAAATACATGTACAACATGATATGCATCCAAAGGGCAGAATGAATAGTATAGTAATGGTAATACGAGATGCTCACAAACCAAAGTAAGAATCGAGCATTCGTGGAATACTATGCCCACGGCATCCGATCAATACCTGCTCAACAGGTTAGAACACAAGTGCCCAACGGCGAATCATCAATACAGAACACAACAATACATCACCCGAAGGTAACCCAAGCCAAACACTGAAATAGATACGAATCACAATGCCCGAAGGCTCCGACAGGAATACCGATACATCACAATGGCCTTAACAGCCGAACAGCCCGAAGCTGTTTATCATCATAATACCCTGAATGTCACTCAGCCGAAGCTGTCAATCACCACAATGGCCCGAAGCCAAAACAGCCCGAAGCTGTACCAATGAGGGCCGAAGCCATGGCACGAAGCCGTATCACAATGAGATCATCCAATGACCGTGACCTGCTGAATTGCAGGTGCTGGGAAACCAACCGCGAGGGTTCAAGCCCCAGACTTACCCATAATGAGATCACCCAGTGACCGTGACCTACTGATCTGTAGGTGTTGGGAAACCAACCGCGAAGGTTCAAGCCCCAAGCTTACCCATAATGAGATCATTAACATGACCGTGACCTACTGAATTGTAGGTGTTGGGAAACCAACCGCGAAGGTTCAAGCCCCAAGCTTACCCATAATAAGATCATTAACATGACCGTGACCTACTGAATTGTAGGTGTTGGGAAACCAACCGCGAAGGTTCAAGCCACAAGCTTACCCATAATGAGATCATTAACATGACCGTGACCTACTGAATTGTAGGTGTTGGGAAACCAACCGCGAAGGTTCAAGCCCCAAGCTTACCCATCGAGCGCTAGCCGAGACTAGTCTCCAAAACATAATTAATCACAATAGTAACAATCCCAAGATTACCAAACTCACAAGAATAACAGCATGCTGCCTTGAGTCGGCCAACACGACAACAATAACTCACGGATGGGCTCCGTCCACGGCGGTCCCAATTCAAATACCTCGACTGCCTTGGAATGGCCAATCGATCACAACAACTCAATGGATGGAAACTATCGCCAGCGGTCCCAATTCAATACATCGATTACCTTTAGAGCGGTCAATCGATAACGATGACACAACGGATGGGAATTATCTTGATAATCCCGATTAAATATGTCGATTGCCTTAGAGCGGTCAACCGATAACCAATGATACAACGGATGGGAATTATCTTGATAATCCCAAATAAATACATCGATTGCCTTAGAGCGGTCAACCGATAACCAATGATACAACGGATGGGAATTATCTTGATAATCCCAATTAAATACATCGATTACCTTAGAGCGGTCAACCGATAACCAATGATACAACGGATGGGAATTATCTTGATAATCCCAATTAAATACATCGATTACCTTAGAGCGGTGAATCGATAACCAATGATACGGTAGAATAGATATCCCGGCGTTCTAAACCGACCACCAAAGCAGATATGATAACGAATATATCAAACGCCTTCAATCGGCCAATGCAACATCATAGTAATAGTTCGGTCGATAATAACGATTCAACGATGCCTCAGAACGACATTAGCGTCAACAATAATAATCGATACATCGATACCGCGAACCGGCTATCGACACAAGAATCTCAATGCCTTAAACCGGCCGTTAACGAATAACAATCACAACTGGTAAAATCACCGAAGGGTATTGTATCAAACAATCCCCAAATATCAATAAGCCACGAAGAGACTATGTCTCGAAATGATACAACACATTCATACACATATATGATAACATTAATCTCATTGACCAGTACAAGTATAAAACTTGCCTCAAACCGAAGGCGAGAAAGTCCTTCCAAGATCTACGTCCTGGCACGAAACGACGAACGGCGCCTCCCGACGATCACAAACACTCGAACAACCTTGAATGAAAACGATTCATTCAAAAAAAAAACACAAAATCAATAGAAAACAACGACAAGGACAAAGCCCGATTCAAACACGAATCGATCACATCGCACGAACGAATATCATAGTCCTCAACTATGAATTCTAACATTCTCCAACACCTCGATGATCAATTAACATGATCATTACGTTCTTAACACTTGTGAAATCCATTCAACAAGATTCATTTAAGAACAATCATCAAAACAAACATCTCAAAGTGATAATATCACCAATATCATCAAATTGATCCTCCTACAATGATAATATTATCAATATTATCATTATCACCCCAAGAACATCATCAACTCAATAACCATGATGTTTGAAATAAAAATCCTTCATCATAACCTCATGAATTCGGATTAAACCACAAGATTCACTCAACCATTTCCAAATTATGATAATCATCTCCTAAATCATCATAAATCCTTACTAAAATGGTTAAAATCTTTCAAGAACACCACCAACAACAATAATCATCTCAAGACTTATGTTAATCATATAACAATCTTAACATAATCCTTCCTAGACATGATTAAAAACCTCCCAACAATCTAAAACATCAAGAACATAATCATACTCAAGCTATACCAACATGTTCTTTATCAAAAGTTTATCAAAACCATGAAGAATCATGATATACTCCATGAATCAAACAATACCCGAAGAAAACAACAACAACAACAACTCGAAAATCACTTGAAGAACAAGAGATTGAGGGAACTTACCAAAGAAGAACAAGAAGAAGCCTCCAAACACCAAAGGGGCACCAACAAGCTTCCAACTTCAAACTTCAATCCAAGCTAGGATGATCAAGATCGAGTTGGAAGAGGCTAAACATCAATAACAAGTCCAAACGGACGGTTCTAGGGAGAGAAAAAGTGTTTTGGTTCGTGAGGAAATGAAAGACGAAACCAAGATAAATAGACTGACCAATTCATTACATACGTTATACACTATGGTTAACGTACGTAAGAGGCATTACGTACGCTATATTAAGACATTAACGTACGTAATGAAAAATCGAACTAATCGGACTAAAATACGAAGGCCTTAACGTCGTAAACAAGAACTTATTACGACGTTAACAAGACCTACATTACGTGCGTGAGCTCACCTCTTAACGTCGTGAGTCCGATCTTGCAATAGTGAGATCCGATCGGAAGATGCTCGGGACCCACCGGCCGAAAGTGACTACGAGGAAGGTTCCTGTCACCTACCAAGCATTACGTACGTAACCTTACAGGCATAACGTACGTAATACTCAGCCCATAACGTACGTAAGTCTACCCATGTAGCGTACGTTAAGGCTAGTGTACTTAGCCAAAAATCCAAACTCTCCAACCATCATTCAAACGACGAAACTAACCCGACGATAAGTATAATATTTCGATCCCGAAATATTCTAATACAATATACATTGTATCAGTCCAAAACAACAACACTTGTACAATTCCAAATGAATATGTACAACTCAACAGTAACACGAAAAAATAAATTATCCCCGGATATTACATACTCCCCCCCTTAAAAAGAGTTTCGTCCCCGAAACTCAGGGTGCAAAAACACGGGGTACGAACTATCCGTCAGGATAAGAAAACAACATCTCCAGGAATACTCCTCACTGCGAACCACTTCGCCTGAGTAAACGGGCCAACCCCACGGGTTCCCGCGTCTCCTCTGCCTGAACACGTCGAAAAACAAGGGATAAAATACTCAATCAAGTGCGAGATCAATCGAATCGTAACTCCTCTGTCAGAGACCAGCCAGGAAGTCGCACCACCCGCAAGACTCGTAACACCGGCGTACACACCCCGCGGGTGCCGCCGATTATACATGTCTACAATCATCGGTGTACACTCGCCAGTTCTCATCGGCATTAAACGCTCAAGCAAACACTGACTCATGCCACAAAAGGAAAATAACAACGCATATGTGGTCCTCGGGACCATATCAACTGCACACCCAAGTCCTCACGACTCGGCGTCTCGGATTGAAATGAACAATTACCCAGATTATTACAATATATAGGGTTTAACAACAAAAAGTAAGGATAAACACATCACACGTCCTCAAATCTCAAGATTCTCGAATACAATCATTACAAGATAGATCAACCATAAATGGTTCGCAACCACAGTACTAAAGTACAGGCCGAGTCAAACATCAATCCGAAAAATAAAGAAAGAAATTAAGGCTACATCTCAAATGTATCCAAAATCAACATCCTCGGGTCATCGAACTCCTCGATCGATCGACTCGAGGAAGATCCAAATCTGAGCTCGCCGCTCCTCCTCGAGTGTCCATACTTCGGCTCCGAAGCTCGTCGACCCCTTGGATGGAGTACGGATGAAGCAACAAAATCTCTCGAGGCCCGTGAGCTTCCTTGAGATCTACGGCATTAGAACCCTGCGGTATTTACGAAGGTGTCCTGCCTCCCACACGAGAAAACAAGCAATAGACCGCATCGAGCACCGAGTGCTGCGATGTCTGTGTATCACGATTAAAGCAAACAACGGTCGAACCGTCGCTTTGAGAAGAAGATGCTCTCGGCCACGAGGGCGACTAGAAAACGACCTCCTAGACGTCGGAGCCCGATGTCCCTACGAATGAACCGGCATCCTAGTCCTCTCTCGGAAGAAAGCGAAGGGTTCTTAGAGCAAGCTCCTTGATTAAAAGCTCGATCCAAGAGCCTTCTCGATGAATTCACCAAGTGAATTGCAATTATGGTTGAACAAGCGCATCCTCAAGCTGAGTTCGGCCTCTTGCTAAAATACTTGATCTTATCCGCCTCGGTACGGATAACGGATGAAGCAAGCGAAGGAGTCCACGAAACTTCTCCGCAATAACAATAACACCCTCGTCCTCGGCGATTCGGGGTTCAAAACCTCGACAACTTGGCTTCACGGGTGGGCGGATAATACCTCTCTAACATGAGAGTCTTAAACTCACTCCAAGCACAATCACGATCGGTGGGTTTCTGAGAAAGCCACCAAGAATAAGCGCCTTTACTCAAATAATAAGCCGCTCACGCCACCTTACTCTCTTAGGACCGAACCATGTCGAAGAGTTTATCAAAATGTTCAAGCCAATGAACAATATCAGCTGGTTCCGACGAACCCTCAAAAATAGGTGGCCTCTGACGAGAGATGTCGCCGATAATTTGACTCACTCTCCTGGTCTGTCCATAGAACGGCACCTGGAGTCCCTGCTGCTGTGTATCACGAACCATCGAGGTCTGCATGGTTTCCATTATCTGCGTCATCTGAGTCATCTGGGTCATCATGCCCTTCATAAGCAAGAAAGGGTCGATGTCAGTCTGACCGACTCCTCGAGTATGACGTTCCGAAGGGGAACCGGTCGCATAAGTCACATCTCCGGCTGAATTCTGATCCATATCGGCACCCGTACGCGTATAAACATGAGGTTCTGGGTTTCGGCCTGCTCTGCAGCCTTTACCCCCTCTGCTACATCCTCGGATTCCTCGTTCCATACTGAAAGAATAACGTTCGATCATGAACAAAGCTCAAATATGCCTCAACGGCCAATCCACAATGATAAGTTATTAGCCAAACATGAATATACATACTCAACAAATAAACAATCACTTCATATATGCTAATTATAGCCAATACTGGGCCGACACGCTCCAAAGCAATTAATCATGAATGGGTCGTAACACAATGTTACATACAGATTTCAACAAAACATGCATAATCAATGGCATATTGAATGTATGAACATACAAGAGAATCGAGTCCTTACACAGGTCATACGAAGCTTCGAGGTCTTGCGATACTAGTCTTCATCGGCGACTCGATGAAAGAATGACTCATACTGATCGTTCAACTACCACGACTCACAATGCACTGTCAGCATTGTCATAACTTTGAGTCCACTACTACCGCGTCGGTAGAACCACATAACTCACATATCAGGGTATATCACAACCCAATTCTCTGATACCATCTTCTGTAACACCCCCAAATCCTATTGGGTTATTACACTGCCGTGGACCCCACACCAGGAGATCCACCAGGCTAACACGACCAAAAATAAAACTAACTGACCAAAAGGGGAATCACAATCCCTACACTGACATCCAACATAATATTCCGATATGGAATTTCAATGACAACAGTGGGCCTACATGGCCCAAATACAATACAACGACATCCACGAGTCTTGCTCGGATAATACAAAATGACAATAACTGACAAAGCTGGAGTACTCCAACTGCCTGACTGACATGAACACCAAAACATCTCGGACTAGTATCGCTTGAATGCCTCGTCGCCACCGTCATGCCCCTGAGTCTCAACTCTCTCCTCGCAAACACCTAAAACATGGAAACATGTTCCGACCCCACGGGGTCAGTCATCCAGATAATGATTATCAAATACATGTACAACATGATATGCATCCAAAGGGCAGAATGAATAGTATAGTAATGGTAATACGAGATGCTCACAAACCAAAGTAAGAATCGAGCATTCGTGGAATACTATGCCCACGACATCCGATCAATACCTGCTCAACAGGTTAGAACACAAGTGCCCAACGGCGAATCATCAATACAGAACACAACAATACATCACCCGAAGGTAACCCAAGCCAAACACTGAAATAGATACGAATCACAATGCCCGAAGGCTCCGACAGGAATACCGATACATCACAATGGCCTTAACAGCCGAACAGCCCGAAGCTGTTTATCATCATAATACCCTGAATGTCACTCAGCCGAAGCTGTCAATCACCACAATGGCCCGAAGCCAAAACAGCCCGAAGCTGTACCAATGAGGGCCGAAGCCACGGCACGAAGCCGTATCACAATGAGATCATCCAATGACCGTGACCTGCTGAATTGCAGGTGCTGGGAAACCAACCGCGAGGGTTCAAGCCCCAGACTTACCCATAATGAGATCACCTAGTGACCGTGACCTACTGATCTGTAGGTGTTGGGAAACCAACCGCGAAGGTTCAAGCCCCAAGCTTACCCATAATGAGATCATTAACATGACCGTGACCTACTGAATTGTAGGTGTTGGGAAACCAACCGCGAAGGTTCAAGCCCCAAGCTTACCCATAATGAGATCATTAACATGACCGTGACCTACTGAATTGTAGGTGTTGGGAAACCAACCGCGAAGGTTCAAGCCCCAATCTTACCCATAATGAGATCATTAACATGACCGTGACCTACTGAATTGTAGGTGTTGGGAAACCAACCGCGAAGGTTCAAGCCCTAAGCTTACCGATCGAGCGCTAGCCGAGACTAGTCTCCAAAATATAATTAATCACAACAGTAACAATCCCAAGATTACCAAACTCACAAGAATAACAGCATGCTGCCTTGAGTCGGCCAACACGACAACAATAACTCACGGATGGGCTCCGTCCACGGCGGTCCCAATTCAAATACCTCGACTGCCTTGGAATGGCCAATCGATCACAACAACTCAACGGATGGAAACTATCCTTGACAGTCCCAATTCAATACATCGATCGCCTTTAGAACGGTCAATCGATAACGATGACACAACGGATGGGAATTATCTTCGATAATCCCAATTAAATATGTCGATTGCCTTAGAACGGTCAACCGATAACCAATGATACAACGGATGGGAATTATATTCGATAATCCCAAATAAATACATCGATTGCCTTAGAACGGGCAACCGATAACCAATGATACAACGGATGGGAATTATCTTCGATAATCCCAATTAAATACATCGATTACCTTAGAACGGTCAACCGATAACCAATGATACAACGGATGGGAATTATCTTCGATAATCCCAATTAAATACATCGATTACCTTAGAACGGTGAATCGATAACCAATGATACGGTAGAATAGATATCCCGGCGTTCTAAACCGACCACCGAAACAGATATGATAACGAATATATCAAACGCCTTCAATCGGCCAATGCAACATCATAGTAATAGTTCCAATTCGATAATAACGATTCAACGATGCCTCAGAACGACATTAGCGTCAACAATAATAATCGATACATCGATACCGCGAACCGGCTATCGAAACAAGAATCTCAATGCCTTAAACCGGCCGTTAACGAATAACAATCACAACTGGTAAAATCACCGAAGGGTATTGTATCAAACAATCCCCAAATATCAATAAGTCACGAAGAGACTATGTCTCGAAATGATACAACACATTCATACACATATATGATAACATTAATCTCATTGACCAGTACAAGTATAAAACTTGCCTCAAACCGAAGGCGAGAAAGTCCTTCCAAGATCTACGTCCTGGCACGAAGCAATGACGGCGCCTCCCGCGATCACAAACACTCGAACAACCTTGAATGAAAGCGATTCATTCAAAAAAAAACAAAATCAATAGAAAACAACGACAAGGACAAAGCCCGATTCAAACACGAATCGATCACATCGCATATGACGAATATCATAGTCCTCAACTATGAATTCTAACATTCTCCAACACCTCGATGATCAATTAACATGATCATTACATTCTTAACACTTGTGAAATCCATTCAACAAGATTCATTTAAGAACAATCATCAAAACAAACATCTCAAAGTGATAATATCACCAATATCATCCAATTGATCCTCCTACAATGATAATATTATCAATATTATCATTATCACCCCAAGAACATCATCAACTCAATAACCATGATGTTTGAAATAAAAATCCTTCATCATAACCTCATGAATTCGGATTAAACCACAATATTCACTCAACCATTTCCAAATTATGATAATCATCTCCTAAATCATCATAAATCCTTACTAAAATGGTTAAAATCTTTCAAGAACACCACCACCAACAATAATCATCTCAAGACTTATGTTAATCATATAACAATCTTAACATAATCCTTCCTAGACATGATTAAAAACCTCCCAACAATCTAAAACATCAAGAACATAATCATACTCAAGCTATACCAACATGTTCTTCATCAAAAGTTTATCAAAACCATGAAGAATCATGATATACTCCATGAATCAAACAATACCCGAAGAAAACAACAACAACAACTCGAAAATCACTTGAAGAACAAGAGATTGAGGGAACTTACCAAAGAAGAACAAGAAGAAGCCTCCAAACACCAAAGGGGCACCAACAAGCTTCCAACTTCAAGCTTCAATCCAAGCTAGGATGATCAAGATCGAGTTGGAAGAGGCTAAACATCAATAACAAGTCCAAACGGACGGTTCTAGGGAGAGAAAAAGTGTTTTGGTTCGTGAGGAAATTAAAGACGAAACCAAGATAAATAGACTGACCAATTCATTACGTACGTTATACACTATGGTTAACGTACGTAAGAGGCATTACGTACGCTATATTAAGACATTAACGTACGTAATGAAAAATCCAGAACTAACTGGACTAAAATACGAAGGCCTTAACGTACGTAAACAAGAACTTATTACGTACGTTAACAAGACCTACATTACGTACGTAGAGCTCACCTCTTAACGTACGTAAGGGTCCGTCGGCTGCAATAGTGAGATCCGATCGGAAGATGCTCGGGACCCACCGGCCGAAAGTGACTACGAGGAAGGTTCCTGTCACCTACCAAGCATTACGTACGTAACCTTACAGGCATAACGTACATAATACTCAGCCCATAACGTACGTAAGTCTACCCATGTAGCGTACGTTAAGGCTAGTGTACTTAGCCAAAAATCCAAACTCTCCAACCATCATTCAAACGACGAAACTAACCCGACGACAAGTATAATATTTCGATCCCGAAATATTCCAATACAATATACATTGTATCAGTCCAAAACAACAACACTTGTACAATTCCAAATGAATATGTACAACTCAACAGTAACACGAAAAAAAAAAATTATCCCCGGATATTACACTCATCAACGTACCATAACTCTTTGCCTTCCCATTCATATCTAGGCTCATCCCCTGCTCTGGTTCTCCTCCTCTTGACTGCAGGTTGGTCATCATCATCAGGAGCAGCCAATTCTTTCTTCTTCAGGTTAGACGTCCCAACTTCAATGAGAGGGAGGTCACTTCTCTGTTTGGTCCTCAGCTCCTTTCTGACTAACTCAGCAGCATCTTCTTCCCCCTGACCTGTTGCTTCCCCTTTTCCACTCTCTTCCCCCTTTTTTCCAGCATCAACCAGAATGGTCAACTACTGTTCTATTCTAGACATCCAATCAGACATGCCTAGAGGCATTCTGGAATTGGTAGGAGGAGGTGGAGGGACATTCCTCTGCAGTAGAGTGTCTATTTTATCATTTTATGGTTTGGAGGTCAGGTTTGATCTCTGTTGATATGAGCTGGCCAACAGTTTCTGTGACTAGATGCTTGATCAGGTCAGCCATCTCAGATGAGATAGGTGTTCCCTGAGGGGAATGGTCTCCAGAGCCTTCCATGGCTGCAGGTTGGTTGAAGGTCGACCTGGCTGACTGCAGACTCCTGTCTGCAGGAGGCTGATCAGATGGGTTTTGATCAGGTTCCCCCGATCTGTCATCCTCATCTTCGGACTTGTCTGAGCTGGGGGCTTGATCAGGTGCCCCAGGCACATCTGCATCATCTCCATCTTTATCTCTGGCATCCTCATTCTCTTCCTCCTTTTCTACTTCTTCTCCTTATTCATCTTGTTCCAACTCTTCTTTTTTTTAGACTTCATCCTCTTCAGATTGTTTTTCAACTGTTATTTTTTCTTCTTCTCCTACTTTCTCTTCCTCCACAATTTCTTCAATTCTTATGCCTTTAACTTCTTCAACTTCTTCTTCATCCTCATCTACAATCCCAGCCAATACACCTTCCATAACAAAAAGGATGAACTGGTCCATGTTGGCTTTTAAATTAGACATGAACCAGTTTCCCTCGAGCATTAAAATCACATTTGTCTCATGGCAAAAACACATGAGTACTTGCCCCGTAGCTTGGGGTAATCCCAGCTACTCTTCTCAATAGATTGTTGCAATTGAATAAATGAAAGAGATTTGAGGTTCTTCCAATCTTCAAAAACAGTGATAAATGAAACTTTAAGGGCGTGGTGTTTTACCATGTGTAGCTGCTCTACAGATAACTCAAGGGATTGTTCTCCAGTAGATTAAAGGTGTAACCAGTTTCAAGAATGTTGATGGTTAAGTCTGCTTCATCCTCTTCTGTCATGCTGGGAAGAGTCAGCAGAGGAACAATATCAGCCATCAGATCAGGGTGATAAGGCTGGTCTTCTTCATCAGGAATAGGGATAGGAGCAGGTGAGTAAGGTGTCTGCTCTGCTTCTTCAAAGTCGAGTCATCTAGGCCTCTTGGGAGTAGGCTCGGGTGATGATGTGACATGCACCACCTCCTCTGAAGTTGCTTTCCTTTTAAATCTCAGAGCCAAAGGAGTGTTGTCTGAGTCTGAGTCTTCCTTCTCTGCAGATGGCTCCTTATTTGCAGATGACTTCCGAGCTGCAGGTGATTCCGGTCCTGCAGGCAAGTCGGCCGCATCTGAATTGTCTTCTTCTGAGTCAGAAGGGCCACTGTAGGGAGGAGGGCCACTTGGCAAATCCTTTAGAAATTGAGAAGCCTTCCTCTCGACTCCTAATTTCTTCAAAGTTTCTTGGTCCAGGTGACCAAGTCTCTTATTGACGTGAAAGGGGTCTGCAATCCCTTTCGCTTTTCATAGGAATTCCAAGATCCAACTAATCTGTGTGCCATAGGCCAGTTTGGTCTTGAATTTCTTTTCGTCCTCCAGCCACTGAACTTTATTGACCTCGCAGACTAATTGTCTGTAGATATAATCAGCTCAGTCAATTGGCTCACTTTGAAGCAGGGCTCCCATCACCATGAATTTAGCAACCGACAGCCGGTCATAACTGCCTGCCATCCCCATCACTATTTTGTTCGTGATGTCCAGCACATAACAGTATTCTTTCTTCAGGTCGCCTCTTTTGGCTGTAAGCTTCAGCTTAGACGGCTGCTCTGGTAATTTAATTTTGTACCAGGTCTCCACGGCGCTTTGTTTTAGGGCTTCGATAGCTATGCCCCTTCATTTTATTCTAAACGCCTCCGCGACTGTACGGGGAGAAATAATCACCTCCTCTACGAGAAAGAGCTTTTGATTCCCGACTCCATTACTTCAGCTTCTTTGAGAAAAGCAATGACGGCTTCCTTGTATAGGGCCTTGGGGTTAATCTCCAAAAATGGGTAAATCCCATTTTGTTTCATCGCCCGAATGATGGAGTACATATCTGTCAACAAATTCGCCTCAATCAGCCCTTCGAAATTGACTACCAGACTGAAGATAATCTGGTCCTTGACAAGCTCGAGGTTTACGCCTTCGAAGTATGATTCCATTTCTGCAAAAGATTTTTTTGCTGAGTGTATTAAATATTCAAAGGTTTTTCTACTTTTGAAAAACTAGGGTTTTGAAAGCTTGAAGATGATAAGATATGTGAAACGATATCGCCGACCTTAATAGCCAGTCGAAAAGACGTTTTGAATTTAATATTCATTTAAATTAAACAGTGGTCCAGCTTTGAGATTTTAAAATTCAATTAAATTAAGCGGTGGTCCAGCTTTTGAAAATTTGAAAAATGACGGTTGGAATTTTTAATTGGACAAGTGGAGGTCGTGTGAACGTGTAGTCGCCACGTGTAAATAAATAATAATATAATATTCAAGAGTCGGTCAGGGATAAGAAAACTTAGCTGGTTGGCTGTTTGACTGCTCTGCATCAGGTAGGGTGTGTTCCCGAGGTCAGCTTTGTCTGTCCATCATCTTCTCGACTGATCTACTTCAGGTAGAATGATTGTCTGCTCTGATCAGGTAGATCCTCCTCGAATGCTTCAGGTAGCTCTTCCTTGTCTGCATCAGATAAGTTCCTTCCTCATCTCATCTGATCATCAGGCAGCTTTCTCATCTGTACTAGATTCCCAATCTAGTAATCCAAGTTCCCTGCTCAGCTCCAAAAACCTTTCTTGTCTCTTTCAATATCTTTTGATCTGCTTCAGGTCATATAATTCTTCCAGTCTGTTCTTCGGGTCAGGAGACTGGTCTGATCAGGTGGGTTTCCTTAACTGGTTCCTCATCATTTTCCTTGGATCAGGTGGCCTGTTCCTTCTTCTTTTACGATCAGATAATTCGTCTAAGCTGTGGCTCTGATCAGACGATATTTCTTTTCTGATCCGATCAGATAGCTTTTCTCTCGTCTGATCCGTGGATCAAATGTTTTTTCTTGCCAGCTTTGGATAACATTTCCTTCCTTATTCTTATTAGGACATTCTTTAGCTAACTTTTGAGATCTTCAGTTAGGCACTTGATTTCTTGTTGCTGGTGCGTATTCTTCATCAAATTTTTTTTCTTTATACTCAGGAAGACTTTTTGCTACCAGCATTGCTTGTATTCCTAACAGGTTTTTAGCAAGTTCCTTTAGCAAGTTCCCCCTCATTGGGATGCCATATGTTTCTTTGAACTGATTTGTTTATATGAGCTCTCCTTTCTTGATTCATCTGGATCTCTTTTGATTAGCTGATATTGACACTCTTTTGAATTCCTTGATTGATATTCTTGTTCCGGGTCATGTGACTGAACCACCTTGAGATTTCATGTCATTCTTCAGCCCTTGCTAATGACTCCGTGGTTCCTACACAGTAGTCTTCTTATTTTACCTGCAATCAGATAAGTAGTGATTTGGGTACCCAGATTTGCTTGGGTCCTCTCGGGTTGGTGGTTCTCTTGTGAACCTTATTCCTGTATGTATCCTCATGCCCTCTGTATCCTTGATCTGGATTATGCATATGATATGATTGGTAACTAGATGGATGTGGTTTGTTATTTCTAGTGAATAATATTTCTGATGTTTCCACATGTTTTGGAGATTATATCTATTACCTGTAATATCCGCAATTTCGATTTTCCGGTAATTTTCTTTTTTTTTTTGGCGGAAGTCCATCTTAGCGACACTTTTGTGATCGTTTCGTCATTCCGAGAATATTTAATTATGCACTTTTTGTCATCCGAGTTCGTTTCGGTATCGTTTTGTTCAGTTCCGTGTTCTTAAACGGCTTTTCCGCACTTGAGTTCGATTCTTGCGAATCTCGTCTGAAACTGTTGTTTCGAGTTCCTCGTAAGTTCATTTAATGTTATTATTCATGTTGCGAGCTTTGTCTTGGTGTTTCGATCGTGTATCGTGTATTTCGGACGTTTTGGGCCATTTTCGTAATTTCCCAAAGTTTGGGATAATTACTTTCCGTTGTCGAATTTCGAGCCTTCGGGTGGTCGGAATCGTGTGATATCTTAGCGCTTGGATTCGTCTTTGCGAGTACTTCGTAACTGTATCTTTGATTCATATTCAGGTTCGGGTTTCGAGGTCGTTTGGGCCGTCGGAGTGGCCACGGTCGAGTCACGGTCGTACTTCTTGGAGTAGGGCCTGGCCTGGCCGAGTTACGGCCGTTAGGTGCCGGTTACGGACATACGTGCTCGACAGACATGGCTGGACGAATGCTAGTTACGGCCGTAAGGGCTGTCAGTTACGGCTGGACGGGTGCCAGGCAGTGTTCGGACGAATGTCGGTTACGGCAGTAAGGCCCTGTCGGTTACGGCCGTAAGTGCCGAGTTACGGCCGTAAGGCCCTGTCGGTTACGTCCGTAAGCTATCGGCAGGCGCTGGGCGGATTTTGACGAATGCTGGTTACGGCCGTAAGGCCCTGCTGGTTACGGCCGTAACCCTGTCGGCCATATATAGGCAGTGACCGGCCAGACCTCATTTTTTCATCATTTCTTCACCTGGGTGCGGCTGGCGACGGGAAAAATCGGGAAGTGGAGTTTTTGGTCGATTCCACTCGATTTCTAAGCGTTTTTGAGTATTCTTGTCGATTATATCAACATCAAATCATTGTTCTTCGTGGGATCGAGGTAATTTCTTGAAATCTCATAGAATTTGATTTTTCGAGATTTCTTCTTGATTTTCGGTGTTCGTCTGAATTTGATGAATCTGTTGATGTTAGTAAACATTATTAATCATGTTCTATGGATTGTATATCCATATTTTCGATTCGTTCAACTCGACTGATGATTCTTAGGTTCTTGAGGAACTTTGAACATTTAGTGTTCGATTAAATGTCTCAAATAGTTTCTTTCGGTCGTTGTGTTGATTTCGATTGATATTATGTTATTGAATGAATTGTATTTCTACTTGTGTTTATCGGTGGACGTCGTTCGTTGTTCGTGGAAGGAATTCATCGCCTTCGGTTGAGGCAAGTTTTATACTTGTACTAGTCAATGAGATTAATGGTTTCATATATGTGTATGAATGTGTTGTATCATTCCGAGACTTTCATAAGTTCATTGATATTAGGGGATCATTCGATACGATACTCTTCGGCAATTATGCCAAATGATTATTATCGTTCATTAATGGCCAGTCAGGCATTGAGATATTCGTTGTTAATGTTATTATCGATCACTGCTTCGCGGTATCGATGTATCGGTTGTTGTTGTTAATATTGATGTCGATCTAAGACGTTGTAATCATTGTTATTAATGTTGGCGTCCTGTCATTCATGTTGTATTGTCCGATTGAAGGCATTGTCGTATTCGTTCTCATCTTAGTCGTCGGTGGCCGATTAAAGGTGTTGAGGTATTCATTGTATCATTGTTATCGGTTGGGCGTTCAAAGGCAATCGAGGAGTTCAATCATTCATTGTATCATTGTTATCGATTGATCGTTCTAAGGCAATCGAGGAGTTTAATCATTCATTGTATCATTGCTATCTATTGGCCGTTCTAAGGCAATCGAGGAGTTCAATCATTCATTGTATCATTGTCATCGATTTGCCATTCTAAGGCAATCGAGGTGCTCAATTACTCATCATATCATTGTTATCGATTGGCCGTTCTAAGGCAATCGAGGAGTTCAATCATTCATTGTATCATTATTATCGATTGGCCGTTCTAAGGCAGTCGAGGAGTTCAATCATTCATTGTGATTGCTATCGATTGGCCGTTCTAAGGCAATCGAGGAGTTCAATCATTCATTGTATCATCGTCATCGATTAGCCGTTCTAAGGCAATCGAGGTGCTCAATTACTCATTATATCATTGTTATCGATTGGCCGTTCTAAGGCAATCGAGGTGCTCAATCATTCGTTGTATCATTGTTATCGATTGGCCGTTATAAGGCAATCGAGGTATTGAATCATCCGCTGCATCATTGTTATCGGTTGGCCATTCTAAGGAAATCGAGGTCTTGAATTGGGGCTGTCGAGGATAGTTCCCATCCGTTGTGTCGTTGTTATTGATTGACCATTCTAAGGTAATCGAGGTATTGAATTGGGACCGCCGAGGACGGAGCCCATCCGTGAGTTACTATCGTCGTGTTGGCCGACTCAAGGCAACACACTATCTCTCTTGTGAATTCGGTAATCTTTGGATCGTTTCCGTTTGTGATTAATTATGTTTTGGAGGCTAGTCTCGGCTAGTGCTCATTATGGGTAAGTTTGGGGCTTGAACCTTCGCGGTTGGTTTCCCAGCACCTGCAATTCAGCAGGTCACGGTCACTGGGTGATCTCATTATGGGTAAGCTTGGGGCTTGAACCTTCGCGGTTGGTTTCCCAACACCTACAACTCAGTAGGTCACGGTCATGTTTATGATCTCATTATGGGTTAGTCTGGGGCTTGAACCTTCGCGGTTGGTTTCCCAGCACCTGCAATTCAGCAGCTCACGTTCACTGGGTGATCTCATTATGGGTAAGCTTGGGGCTTGAACCTTCGCGGTTGGTTTCGCAATACTTACAACTCAGTAGGTCATGGTCATGCTTATGATCTCATTATGGGTAAGTTTGGGGCTTGAACCTTCGCGGTTGGTTTCCCAACACCTACAGTTCAGTAGGTCACGGCCATTGGATGGTCTCATTGTGATACGGTTTCGTGCCGTGACTTCGGCCCTAATTGTGATACGGCTTCGTGCCGTGGCTTCGGCCCTAATGGTGATACGGCTTCGTGCCATGGCTTCGGCCCTAATCGATATAGCTTCAGGCTATTTTGGCTTCATGTGATTGTGAGATTAGACAACTTCAGCTGAATGGCTTTCAGGCCTTTGTGATTGTCTTGGTAATTTCATTGGAGCCTTCGGGCATTGTGATTCATAATTAATTCAGTTCTGGTTTGGTTCATGTCGTGTAATTCATTGTGGTACTCTATAATTATGATTCGCCATTGGGCATTTACGTTCTAACCTGGTGAATAGGTATTAATAGTATGCCGTGGGTATAGTGTTTCACGAATGCTCGGTTCTTACCTTGGTTTGTGAACATCTCGTATTATTATTATCATTGTACCATTTAATTCTGTCTTTGGATGCATATCATGTTATACGTGTATTTGATGTTCATTATCTGGATGACTGACCCCGTGGGGGCGGAACATGTTTTCATGTTTTAGGTGCTTGCGAGGAGAGAGTTGAGACACAGGGGCATGATGATGGCGATGAGGCATTCGAACGATACTAGTCCGAGTTGTTCATGTTGGCCAGTCAGTTGGAGTGTCCTACAGTTTGCCAGTCATTGTCATTATGTATTACCCGAGCAAGGCTCATGGGTGTGGTTGTATTTTCATTTTGGCCACGTAGGCCCATCATTGTTGTTAAAATTCCTTATCGGAATATTTTGTCGGATATCATGGTAGGGACTGTGATCTTCCTTGTTGGTTAATTTTAATGTATTTTAGTCATGTTCGCCTGGTGGATCTCCAGATATGGGGTCCACGGCTCTGTAATAACCCAATGGGATTTGGGGGTGTTACAGAAGATGGTATCAGAGAATTGGGTTATGAGATACCCTGATATGTGAGTTATGTGGCTCTACCGACACGGTAGTAGTGGGACTGTCAGGTTATGACAATCTGGACAGTCGGGTTTTGTTGTAACACCCCCAATCCGCTCAGGAATATTACACGCCGTAGACCCTTTTCTCAAGGATCTACCAGGCTGGCAACAACATAGAACAACTCAAAAATGCCTTTAAGGCATTATGACTCAGTAGACCGATTTGGTCTTTCAATGATTACATACAACTCAAACTCATTACATGCCCACGCAGGGGTCAAATACAACACACTCCCGTACAACGGGAAAGAATACTACAGCGGAAAATAAACTATAACTATACCAATGACCTCATACGGATCCTCGTGTGATTAGTATCGTTCATCTTTCATCATCCTCCGTGCCGACCCTGTGTTATGCTCCCAAACCTGAATGCAAAAACAGACATCCACCCCCCGAATACTCGGGGGTTAGCAAAACTCCACTGTTTTGCTAGTGCAAGAACAAAGTGCAAATACGAGCCATACAATTCACATTTCACGAATAACAATAACCAGGAATCCTCAAAAATCTAAACGTAACGAAAAGTACTTCCCGAGCCATGAGTTTGGTAAACATTTCTCAAAACCGAAAGATCACAAATGAAGGGAAACATTTATAAAACAGTTTTAAAGATGCCATAGAGAGTTTAAATAGAAAACAATTTGCAAGAAAGCCACTCAATCAACACAAACGAGTCTTCACAAATATTTCCACGGGATTCTCGACCCAAAACCAAATAATATCGACACTAGATCAAACATCTCAACATCACACGGGGTTCTCGACCCAAATCCAAATAATATCAACACGAGATCAATCATCTCAACATTCCACAGGGTCCTTGACCCAATACACAGAATAGCACCACAATACAATCAAAGGTACAATCTCTCATTCGACATATCGTGCTCAAGACCCCCGATTAATTAACCCTCGGATATTTGGTCAAACCTCCTTGGTTAATTAACCCTGATACCAACGCTTTAAAAACAAGTTGAAACAAGCTTTCAAAATCACGAATCGTGGTCTATATCAAGACAAACATTTAAAAGTGAGTTGAAAGAATTTGAGATACGAATATCGTTCGGTAACGGGGTCTTAGCTATCACTCAAATACCCATAACCAATAAGCCTGCCAGGCGCCTCCCTTGCGCACCTGTGTACCGGCGTTCACTTCCATCATGTTGGCCGCTCATTGAACATGTCACCGCACCGGCATCACTCCCGCAAGAGCCGCCCCTTGCGCGCGCATTAGGTAACACCGGCGTTCACCACCCATATGGAGCCGCACATTGCAGCATACACCAGGCCGAATCCTTTGAAAACTCATTTCAAACAAATAAACAAACACACCAAGATGATCACCAATTATCATATCCACAAAACAAGAATAGTATGGACAAGGTACATGCCTTGAACAACCACAACGCGGAGAATCGACCGGAGTAGGTTGGCACGAACCGACTACGAACCCGCCAACTCCACCGAACGCCAACTCGCGATAATAACTACGGAGGAAAATAACAATAATGAAAATGAATTCCATAGCATGACTCAAAGCCGTTGAATTCAAAGAACGAACGACGAATGTTCAAGTGTTTTCCCCAAAACGGCCAAGAACACGATTCGTCCCGACAAAACACGAAAACGGAATTCCAAGTTGAAATATGGATATACAATCCATAGAATACGTTTAACAACATTATTTAACCATAATCGATCCATCAAAAATGGATGAAAAACGAGATCGAGGACAAATCCCCCAAAAAGTCGATTTGAAGGAAATCAAGAAATATACTTCGATTCGACGAAGAACAATGGATTAAATGATGTTGAACACAAGAAAACTACCAAGATTAATCATACCCATCATGAATTAATCAACAACATGGAACGAATCGGACGAAAATGCAAAAACCCCCAAATTCACAAAATTAGGGTTCTAAGGAAGATTACCTTGATTCGCTGGATCAAAGGATGATAACGGATGATTGATTGATGTTATAACCTCAAGAAATTTATGGATTTGTTGTTAAACAACATGTCTTCAAGATTCCCAAGACCACATCCGCGGAAGAGAAAGAAAAGATTGAGAAAAATGGCCAAAAACCCGTCTGCAGGGCCTTATATAGGCTGTCTGCCCGGCCGATTCTGTCGTAACCGGCCAAGGCTTACGTCGTAACCGAGTCATCGCCCCAAAGCGCCGGCCCGTTATATGCGTACCGGCCGGGGCCTTACGTCGTAATCGGCCTTACGACGTAATCGCCGAGCACTCTGGCGTAACTCGGCGATCTTGCTGAGCGAACGATGGCCCGAACGACCCCGAAACCCGAACCTGAATACGAATCGAAGATACAGTTACGAAGTACTCGCAAAAACGAACTCGAGCACTAAGAGAACACACGATTCCGACCACCCGAAGGCTCGAAATTCGACAACGGAAAGTAATTACCCCAAACTTTGGGAAATTACGAAAATGGCCCAAAACGTCCGAAATACACGATACATGATCGAATAACCAAACCGAAGTTCACAACACGTCTAACAAAGTTAAACGGACTTACGGGAAACTCGAAACAGCAGTTTCGAACGAGATTTGCAAGAATCGAGCTCCAGTGCGGAAAAGTCGCCAAAAATCACGGAACTAAACAAAACGACACCGAAATGAACTCGGATGAGAAAAAGTGCAGAATTAAACATTCTAGAAATGACGAAACGGTCATGAGCGAGTCATCAAAAAGGACTTTCGCCGAAAAAAAAGAAATTACCAGAAATCGAAATTACTGGTATTACATTCTACCCTCCTTAAAAAGAAGTTTCGTCCCGAAACTTAAAACAAGTAGGGAGAAGCAATATCCCGCTAGGAAAACTCAACGAGATACACAAGAACTCGCAACTTACGCCCATTGGCGAAATGTTACAAGCAACGCAAAGGGATATACGGCGTGAAAACACGCTCCACGACGACCAACACAACGTCGCCGTTAGGGATATAATAATACCAACAAATGACAACCGTCATCAAACGGATAATATAGTCAAGTCAATTATCCAAACAATCACTAAACACAACGAATGAAAATCAATATGATTGACCACCCCAACGGTACATTAATCAAAACGCGAGCCAAACGCTGAACAAATACGGAATTCCATCGCCCAAGGGTTGGAAGATCGAAACGAGACTAATTTCCCGAACTTAAGGGAATTAGGAAGGAGTCTGAACGCTCAACAATCACGAAACGGGGTCAACAAAAACCGAACAATCAAACGATCGAACCATAACGATCGAGACAACAAGAATCGAACAATCATGTTCGAATCACGAAGAACAATAAAATTCAAACAACAACTCCAAGGTTCACATCTCGACTCGAGACAAAACATGATCCGGTGAAAACAACAAGATGTGATTCACATAAGATCCACAAGAAAGGGAATAGCAATTGAAAAGTCACAACGACAAACGAGTAATTCCGAAACACCACACTCGTTCGATCAATAAAAGCAAGGGATAGGGCACGCTCAGAAAATGTTAACGAACATAAACGAGTCGACAGAGTCGAAAATACGAAGTTTAAAATCGATCCACCGAATAAAAGAACTAGTAGAACCAAAAGATGTTACCTCGAACAAGGTTCACAAGAATCGAACCGTAGTCGGAAAAGTCACAGCGATAACCAGATCGACCCAAAACAAGATCACGGCTCGTTCGAGCGATGGCGAAATACAGAACAAGCTCGAGAAAGTATCAACGAACACGAGCGAGTCGATAGACTGAGAAAGAGGAAATGCGAAGTCGAAAATAATACGGGTATTACATTCGACCTCTTATAAAATAAGGTCGTCCCGCAACTCACAACAACGGAAATAAGGTAACCACAAAAAGCAACCGACAGAAAAATCTCCTTGAGCCTCTCGAGCCGATCTGATAAGCTGTCTTTGTAGCGCGAACTCCGAAAGTCTCGGTAGCCAATTCGCAAAAGCGATTCGGTGTCCTCGAGTCCGCACTTGAAAGCATTGCGGCGAAGGACAATTTACACGTGCATGCCCCGGCACATCACGGTTGAAACGCCTCGTCTCGGCATACCGAAAATACAAATGCTAGATACAATGGGGCATAACGTCGCAAAACAACATAGCGGCGATGCCAACTCAGCACAATAAAGAGTCATAACACATATCATATACAATGATTACCATCGTAAAGTAATACACACACAAACACTACAGCAACGACGTTATCGTTCGGCGACCTTAACGGCCCGTACAATAACCAGTACATAATTACAAACATCATGAAACAATCACACATGTGCATAAACGCGCAAAAATCCAAGCTTTAACAGCTCACATAAGTGCGATAACACGCAAGCCACCATGTAATGACAACATCAAAGATCATCATCACACCTCCCACAACGGGCTAACAAAACATATGCGTGGCGAACGACTCAACGTTCACACCACTAATTCAATCACAATTCGGAGGGCTAACACCCTAACAACAATACCAACATCGTACACACCTTCTCCGACCACAAGCAGGAAATGATGGGTTTTAAAAACGAAAACCACCTTTTGAAAATAGTTTGGAAACACCAGTTGATCTTGAGTATCATTTTACAAAAAGTTGAACAAACATCATTTTCGAGACTTTGAAATTCATATTGCGTTTGAACAAAAATGAGGACACCTTCTCTTAGTGGAAAACTTTCAGAATATTCGACCCTCAGGTGTAAGTAAAAGTGTTTATAAAACATTGAAAATATCTCAAAACATTTTGGGTCCTCGAGGTAGAAGAATTTTGAAACAGATAGTTGCGATAGTAGGCGCCTTGAAAATACAATCCATTTAAAAGTACGTCTCAAATTTTATTTTCTAAGATACTCAAGGTTTTTGAAAGATAATTCAATGGGCTAGAATGCCCAAAAATTTCAGGTAATTACACGGAACATTCGCACCGGAACCCATCAGGATAAAACCATTTACAAAAACGCTAAAAAGGCCGATGACGGTAATATTTCAAAAACTCACAAAAGCCATTTACAAAATACTAAATACCGTCATAAGAAATTCGCCAAAACGATCAAGGCCAAAAATCTCGGTTAAGGGAATCGGTTTTTGAAATAAAACTCGGTCGGTAAAATACCAAAAGTCATTACAAAAGAACTCACGCAGCGGATAAAAGAAATACAGTTCAACATGCACAATCCAGCAACACTACTCCTCATATGAACGAAATATTAGAGTCAAATAACAACATATCAAGAAATCAAAATCCATAAGAGGATTCCGTCACTTAACAAATGATCATAAAAATAGCTCGTGTCACACGAGGCACAACACAAAGAAGGGAGACTTACATCCACAGGTCGCATGAAGATGATGATCGCCCCACGATACTAATCACGACCAATAAACTCAGACGACGCATCGCGACACGACTCAGTCAGATAAAATCTGACAAGACAAAACTCAACAGACACCACTGACCCGATAGCCTAGGTTTCCACAACCTAATCTCTGATACCATTTATGTAACACCCCCAATCCGCTCAGGAATATTACACGCCGTAGACCCTTTTCTCAAGGATCTACCAGGCTGGCAACAACATAGAACAACTCAAAAATGCCTTTAAGGCATTATGACTCAGTAGACCGATTTGGTCTTTCAATGATTACATACAACTCAAACTGATTACATGCCCACGCAGAGGTCAAATACAACACACTCCCGTACAACGGGAAAGAATACTACAGCGGAAAATAAACTATAACTATACCAATGACCTCATACGGATCCTCGTGTGATTAGTATCGTTCATCTTTCATCATCCTCCGTGCCGACCCTGTGTTATGCTCCCAAACTGAATGCAAGCAGGACATCCACCCCAGAATACTCGGGGTTAGCAAACTCCTTTGTTTTGCTAGTGCAAGAAAAAAGTGCAAATACGAGCCATACAATTCACATTTCACGAATAACAATAACCAGAATCCTCAAAAATCCAAGCGTATGTGAAAAGTACTTCCGAGGCATGAGTTTGGTAAACATTTCTCAAAACCGAAAGATCACAAATAAAGGGAAACCATTTATAAAATAGTTTTAAAGATGCCATCGAGAGTTTTAATAGAAAACAATTTGCAAGAAAGCCACTCAATCAACACAAACGAGTCTTCACAAATATTTCCACGGGATTCTCGACCCAAAACCAAATAATATCGACACGAGATCAAACATCTCAACATCACACGGGGTTCTCGACCCAAATCCAAATAATATCAACACGAGATCAATCATCTCAACATTCCACAGGGTCCTTGACCCAATACACAGAATAGCATCACAATACAATCAAAGGTACAATCTCTCATTCGACATATCCTGCTCAAGACCCCCGATTAATTAACCCTCGGAGATTTGGTCAAACCTCCTTGATTAATTAACCCTGATACCAACGCTTTAAAAACAAGTTGAAACAAGCTTTCAAAATCACGAATCACGGTCTATATCAAGACAAACATTTAGAAGTGAGTTGAAAGAATTTGAGATACGAACATCGTTCGGTAACGGGGTCTTAGCTATCACTCAAATACCCGTAACCAATAAGCCTGCCAGGCGCCTCCCTTGCGCACCTGTGTACCGACGTTCACTTCCATCATGTTGGCCGCTCATTGAACATGTCACCGCACCGGCGTCACTCCCGCAAGAGCCGCCCCTTGCGCGCGCATTAGGTAACACCGGCGTTCACCACCCATATGGAGCCGCACATTGCAGCATACACCAGGCCGGAGTGCACGCCCCGCCCTCAGAGGTTCCCAGATACGACGTTTCTCACAACAAGTATCCACATTATCACAAACATCAAGCACACAATCAATCGTTGTAACAATTATCAAATCGATACACCAATTCACATAATTCATCCGTCAGTCCACGACCACACGAATAAATAACAACACGCACGTCAACCATAACGCGACGGAAATAAGCAATACACGTACACACGCATTATCAAGCGCAACATCAACACCAAATATATCCAAAGGATTCACGTAGTCACTTACAACCCACACAATTTACAAAACACACGCATTTTGAAAGTGAGCCTTTAACGAGGCTAGCCGAATCCTTTGAAAACTCATTTCAAACAAATAAACAAACACACCAAGACGATCACCAATTATCATATGCACAAAACAAGAATAGTATGGACAAGGTACTTGCCTTGAACAACCACAACACAGAGAATCGACCGGAGTAGGTTGGCACGAACCGACTACGAACCCGCCGACTCCACCGAACGCCAACTCGCGATAATAACTACGGAGGGCAATAACAATAATGAAAATAAATTCCATAGCATGACTCAAAGCCGTTGAATTCAAAGAACGAACGACGAATGCTCAAGTGTTTTCCCCAAAACGGCCAAGAACACGATTCGTCCCGACAAAACACGAAAACGGAATTCCAAGTTGAAATATGGATATACAATCCATAGAATACGTTTAACAACATCATTTAACCATAATCGATCCATCAAAAATGGATGAAAAACGAGATCGAGGACAAATCCCCCAAAAAGTCAATTTGAAGGAAATCAAGAAATATACTTCGATTCGACGAAGAACAATGGATTAAATGATGTTGAACACAAGAATACTATCAAGATTAATTATAACCATCATGAATTAATCAACAACACGGAACGAATCGGACGAAAATGCAAAAACCCCCAAATTCACGAAATTAGGGTTCTAAGGAAGATTACCTTGATTCGCTGGATCAAAGGATGATAACGGATGATTGATTGATGTTATAACCTCAATAACTTCATGGATTTTTTGTTAAACAACATGGCTTCAAGATTCCCAAGACCACATCCGCGGAACAGAAAGGAAAGATTGAGAAAAATGGCCAAAAACCCGTCTGTAAGGCCTTATATAGCCGTATGCAGTAGGATTACGTGCGTAACGGCCAGGCTTACGTGCGTAACAGTCACGCCCCAGCGCCGGCCCGTTACATACGTAACCAGCCAGGGCCTTATGTACGTAACAAGCCTTACGTGCGTAATCGCTCACAGTAGTAACTCGGCGATCTGCAGGCGAGCGGCCGACGACCAGCCGAACCTGAATACGAATCAAATATACAGTTACGAAGTACTCGCAAAGATGAACTCAAGCACTAAGAGAACACACGATTCCGACCACCCAAAGGCTCGAAATTCGACAACGGAAAGTAATTACCCCAAACTTTGGGAAATTACGAAAATGGCCCAAAACGTCCGAAATACACGATACATGATCGAATAACCAAACCAAAGTTCACGACACGTCTAACAAAGTTAAACGGACTTACAGGAAACTCGAAACAGCAGTTTCGAACGAGATTTGCAAGAATCGAGCTCAAGTGCGGAAAAGTCGCCAAAAATCACGGAACTAAACAAAACGACACCGAAACGAACTCGGATGAGAAAAAGTTCAGAATTAAACATTCTCGAAATGACGAAACGGTCATGGGCGAGTCATCAAAATGGACTTTCGCCAAAAAAAAGAAATTACCGGAAATCGAAATTACGGGTATTACATTTGTGAGTCGTGATATTTGTGCGACCGCATGAGTCATTCATTCATCGACTCGTCGTCAGTTTAGACTAGTATCGCAAGACCTCGAAGCTTCGTATGACCTGTGTAAGGACTCGATTCTCTTTATGTTCATACATTCATCATGTCATTAATTATTCATAATTTGTTGAAACCTATATGTGATATTAGTGTTATGATTGATTCATGACTAATTGTTTTGGAGCACGTGTGACCTGTGTAAGTGTTAAGGATCAACTCATTCATCAGTCAACAATCCTGAATCATCATTTTATCTTGTCGATCATATTAATTCATTCATCACTCAGTCAATCTCATTGTTCAATTAATTCATTCATCACTCAGTCAATCTCATTGTTCAGTTAATTCATTCATCACTCAGTCAATCTCATTGTTCAGTTAATTCATTCATCACTCAGTCAATCTCATTGTCCAGTTAATTCATTCATCACTCAGTCAATCTCATTGTTCAGTTAATTCATTCATCACTCAGTCAATCTCATTGCTCAGTTAATTCATTCATCACTCAGTCAATCTCATTGTTCAGTTAATTCATTCATCACTCAGTCAATCTCATTGCTCAGTTAATTCATTCATCACTCAGTCAATCTCATTGCTCAATTAATTCATTAATCATCCAGTCCATCTCGCGGTTCAGTTGTTGATCTTGTGGATCGAATTTTCAATCCTGTTAACTTGTTCAAGATAATCATTTCAGGAATTTCATTACATAGTCCTGTCACCTCACTTGATCTTTCATGCGATCTTATCATATTCTGGCATCATGTCGACGATCATTTTATTGCATTATTAATGCATTCATTGTGTTAGAGCGTATATGCTCATTGTTATCATTCCGTCTCGTAATCATAATGCGATCTTCATACGGGATCTGTAATTATCATGTGACTTTCCTGCCTCGGTATGGAAAGAGCTGTCAGAGGGACATCGGACTCCGACGTCCAAGAGATCGTTTTCTAGTCGTTTTCGTGCTGGGAGAGCATCTTCATCTCGTACGACGAGTTCGACTGTTGTTTGCTTTAATTGTGATACAATAGGAGATTCATCACCGGTTTTGAGCAAGTTAATTCTTGCTCGGTAATAGTATAATCATTCATTTCATTTGTCGTTCATTCATTCATATAATTCATTCATCATATATCAATCACGTTGAGACTTATAATTATCAAACTAATCATTCACTTCACGGGGAACAATGGTTCCAATCATTTCATTTGAGCTATCACTCATTACGTTATCATTTCACCCTGGTGAGTCATTCTTGATCCTTGTTGGATTTCGATTCATTATCATTCATTGTGATCATTCTTGTTTGTATGTATCTCGTTGATTTTTCCTGGCGGGATATTGCTTCTCCCTACTTGTTTTAAGTTTCGGGACGAAACTTCTTTATAGGGGGTAGTATGTAATATCCGCAATTTCGATTTTCCAGTAATTTTCTTTTTTTGGCGGAATTCCATCTTAGTGACACTATTGTGACCGTTTCGTCATTACGAGAATATTTAATTATGCACTTTTTGTCATCCGAGTTCGTTTCGGTATCGTTTTGTTGAGTTCCGTGTTCTTAAACGGCTTTTCCGCACTTGAGTTCGATTCTTGCGAATCTCATCTGAAACTGTTGTTTCGAGTTTCTTGTAAGCTCATTTAATGTTATTATTCATGTTGCGAGCTTTGGCTTGGTGTTTCGATCGTGTATTGTGTATTTCGGACGTTTTGGGCCATTTTCGTAATTTCCCAAAGTTTGGGGTAATTACTTTCCATTATTGAATTTCGAGCCTTCGGGTGGTCGGAATCATGTGTTCTCTTAGCGCTTGGATTCATCTTTGCGAGTACTTTGTAACTGTATCTTCGATTCATATTCAGGTTCGGGTTTCGGGGTCGTCCGGGCCGTCTGAGTGGCCACTGCCGAGTCACGGCCGCACTTCTTGGGCGAGGCTGGCACGGCGATTACGGCCGTAAGGCCCGATTACGGATATACGTGCTCGCGGACATGGCTGGCGAATGCGATTCTGGCCGTAAGAAATCGATTCTGGCCGTCTGGTGCCAGCGATGTTCGGACGAATGCCGGTTATGGCCGTAAGTGCCGAGTTATGGCCGTAAGACCCTGTCGGTTACAGCCGTAAGCGATCGATAGGCGCTGGGCGGATTTTGATGAATGCCGGTTACGGCCGTAAGGCCCTGCCGGTTACGGCCGTAACCGTGTCGGCCATATATATGCAGTGACCGGCCAGACCTCATTTTTTCATCATTTCTTCACCTGGGTGCGGCTGGCGACGGGAAAAATCGGGAAGTGGAGTTTTTGGTCGATTCCACTCGATTTCTAAGCATTTTTGAGGATTCTTGTCAATTATTTCAACATCAAATCATTATTCTTCGTGGGATTGTGGTAATTTCTTGAAATCTCATAGAATTTGATTTTTCGAGATTTCTTCTTGATTTTCGGTGTTCGTCTGAATTTTATGAATCTGTTGATGTTAGTAAACATTAGTAATCGTGTTCTATGGATTGTATATCCATATCTTCGATTCGTTCAACCCTATTGATGATTCTTAGGTTCTTGAGGAACTTTGAACATTTAGTGTTCGATTAAATGTCTCAAAGAGTTTCTTTCGGTCGTTGTGTTGATTTCGATTGATATTGCGTTATTGAATGAATTGTATTTAATTCAAGGTTGTTTGAGTACTTGTGTTTATCGGAGGACGTCGTTCGTTGTTCGTGGAAGGAATTCATCGCCTTCGGATGAGGCAAGTTTTATACTTGTACTAGTCAATGAGATTAATGTTGTCATATATGTGTATGAATGTGTTGTATCATTCCGAGACTTTCATAAGTTCATTGATATTAGGGGATCGTTCGATACGATACTCTTCGGCAATTATGCCAAATGTTTATTATCGTTCATTAATGGCCAGTAAGGCATTGAGATATTCGTTGTTAATATTATTATCGATCACCGGTTCCTAGTATCAATGTATCGGTTGTTGTTGTTAATATTGATGTCGATCTAAGATGTTGTTGTAATCATTGTTATTAATGTTGGCGTCCTGTCATTCATGTTGTATTGACCGATTGAAGGCATTGTCGTATTCGTTCTCATCTTCGTCGTCGGTAGCCGATTAAAGGTGCCGAGGTATTCATTGTATCATTGTTATCGGTTTGCCGTTCAAAGGCAATCGAGGAGTTCAAGCATTCATTGTATCATTTTTATCGATTGGCCGTTCTTAGGCAATCGAGGAGTTCAATCATTCATTGTATTATTGCTATCGATTGGCCGTTCTAAGGCAATCGAGGAGTTCAATCATTCATTATATCACTGTCATCGATTAGCCATTCTAAGGCAATCGAGGTGCTCAATTACTCATCGTATCATTGTTATCGATTGACCGTTCTAAGGCAATCAAGGAGTTCAATAATTCATTGTATCATTATTATCGATTGGCCGTTCTAAGGCAGTCGAGGAGTTCAATCATTCATTGTGTGATTGCTATCGATTGGCCGTTCTAAGGCAATCGAGGAGTTCAATCATTCATTGTATCATCGTCATCGATTAGCCGTTGTAAGGCAAGCGAGGTGCTCAATTACTCATTGTATCATTGTTATCGATTCGCCGTTCTAAGGCAATCGAGGTGCTCAATCATTCGTTGTATCATTGTTATCGATTGGCCGTTCTAAGGCAATCGAGGTATTGAATCATCCGTTGCATCATTGTTATCGGTTGGCCATTCTAAGGAAATAGAGGTATTGAATTGGGGCTGTCGAGGATAGTTCCCATCCATTGTGTCGTTGTTATTGATTGACCATTCTAAGGTAATCGAGGTATTGAATTGAGACCGCCGAGGACGGAGCCCATCCGTGAGTTACTATCGTCGTGTTGGCCGACTCAAGGCAACACACTATCTCTCTTGTGAATTCGGTAATCTTCGGATTGTTGCCGTTTGTGATTAATTATGTTTTGGAGGCTAGTCTCGGCTAGTGCTCATTATGGGTAAGTCTGGGTCTTGAACCTTCGCGGTTGGTTTCCCAGCATCTGCAATTCAGCAGGTCACGGTCACTGGGTGATCTCATTATGGGTAAGCTTGGGGCTTGAACCTTCGCGGTTGGTTTCCCAACACCTACAACTTAGTAGGTCACGGTCATGTTTATGATCTCATTATGGGTAAGTCTGGGGCTTGAACCTTCGCGGTTGGTTTCCCAGCACCTGCAATTCAACAGGTCACGGTCACTGGGTGATCTCATTATGGGTAAGTTTGGGGCTTGAACCTTCGCGGTTGGTTTCCCAACACCTACAATTCAGTAGGTCACGGCCATTGGATGGTCTCATTGTGATACGGTTTCATGCTGTGGCTTCGGCCCTAATTGTGATACGGCTTCGTGCCGTGGCTTCGGCCCTAATCGATATAGCTTCAGGCTGTTTTGGCTTTATGTGATTGTGATATTTGACAACTTTGGCGGAATGGCTTTCAGGCATTTGTGATTGTCTTGGTAATTTCATTGGAGCCTTCGGGCATTGTGATTCATAATTAATTCAGTTCTGGTTTGGTTCATGTCGTGTAATTCATTGTGGTACTCTATAATTATGATTCACCGTTGGGCATTTACGTTCTAACCTGTTGAACAGGTATTAATGGTATGCCGTGGGCATAGTGTTTCATGAATGCTCGGTTCTTACCTTGGTTTGTGAGCTTCTCGTATTATTATTATCATTGTACTGTTTCATTCTGCCTTTGGATGCATATCATGTTATACGTGTATTTGATGTTCATTATCTGGATGACTAACCCCGTGGGGGCGGAACATGTTTTCATGTTTTAGGTGCTTGCGAGGAGAGAGTTGATACACAGGGGCATGATGATGGCGATGAGGCATTCGAACGATACAAGTCCGAGTTGTTCATGTTGGCGAGTCAGTTGGAGTGTCCTACAGTTTTCCAGTCATTGTCATTATGTATTACCCGAGCAAGGCTCATGGGTGTGGTTGTATTTTCATTTTGGCCACGTAGGCCCATCATTGTCGTTAAAATTCCTTATCGGAATATTGTGTCGGATATCATGGTAGGGACTGTGATCTTCCTTGTTGGTTAATTTTAATGTATTTTAGTCATGTTCGCCTGGTGGATCTCCGGGTGTGGGGTCCACGGCTCTGTAATAACCCAATGGGATTTGGGGGTGTTACAGAAGATGGCATCAGAGAATTAGGTTATGAGATTCCCTGATATGTGAGTTATGTGGCTCTACCGACGCGGTAGTAGTGGGACTGTCAGGTTATGACAATCTGGACAGTCGGGTTTTGTGAGTCGTGATATTTGTGCAACCGCATGAGTCATTCATTCATCGAGTCGTCGTCAGTTAAGACTAGTATCGCGAGACCTCGAAGCTTCGTATGACCTGTGTAAGGACTCGATTCTCTTTATGTTCATACATTCATCATGTCATTAATTATTCATGCTTTGTTGAAACCTATATGTGATATTAGTGTTATGATTGATTCATGACTAATTGTTTTGGAGCACGTGTGACCTGTGTAAGCGTTAAAGATGAACTCATTCATCAGTCAACAATCCTCAATCATCATTTTATCTTGTCGATCATATTAATTCATTCATCAGTCAGTCAATCTCATTGTTCAATTAATTCATTCATCACTCAGTCAATCTCATTGTTCAGTTAATTCATTCATCACTCAGTCAATCTCATTGTTCAGTTAATTCATTCATCACTCAGTCAATCTCATTGTTCAGTTAATTCATTCATCATTAAGTCAATCTCATTGTTCAGTTAATTCATTCATCACTCAGTCAATCTCATTGCTCAATTAATTCATTCATCACTCAGTCAATCTCATTGTTCAGTTAATTCATTCATCACTCAGTCAATCTCATTGCTCAATTAATTCATTCATCACTCAGTCAATCTCATTCCTCAGTTAATTCATTAATCATCTAGTCCATCTCGCGGTTCAGTTGTTGATCTTGTGGATCGAATTTTCAATCCTGTTAACTTGTTCAAGATAATCATTTCAGGAATTTCATTAGATAGTCCTGTCACCTCACTTGATCTTTCATGCGATCTTATCATATTCTGGCATCATGTCGATGATCATTTTATTTCAATATTAATGCATTCATTGTGTTAGAGCGTGTATGCTCATTGTTATCATTCCATCTCGTAATCATAATGCGATCTTCATACGGGATCTGTAATTATCATGTGACTTTCCTGCCTCGGTATGGAAAGAGCTGTCAGAGGGACATCGGACTCCGACGTCCAAGAGATCGTTTTCTAGTCATCTTCGTGCTGGGAGAGCATTTTCATCTCATACGACGAGTTCGACTGTTGTTTGCTTTAATTGTGATACAATAGGAGATTCATCACCGGTTTTGAGCAAGTTAATTCTTGCTCGGTAATAGTATAATCATTCATTTCATTTGTCGTTCATTCATTCATATAATTCATTCATCATATATCAATCACGTTGAGACTTATAATTATCAAACTAATCATTCACTTCACGGGGAACAATGGTTCCAATCATTTCATTTGAGCTATCACTCATTACGTTATCATTTCACCCTGGTGAGTCATTCTTGATCCTTGTTGGATTTCGATTCATTATCATTCATTGTGATCATTCTTGTTCGTGTGTATCTCGTTGATTTTTCCTGGCGGGATATTGCTTCTCCCTAGTTGTTTTAAGTTTCGGGACGAAACTTCTTTATAGGGGGTAGTATGTAATATCCGCAATTTCGATTTTCCGGTAATTTTCTTTTTTTGGTGGAAGTCTATCTTAGTGACACTATTGTTACCGTTTCATCATTACGAGAATATTTAATTATGCACTTTTTGTCATCCGAGTTCGTTTCGGTATCATTTTGTTGAGTTCCGTGTTCTTAAACGGCTTTTCCGCACTTGAGTTCGATTCTTGCGAATCTCATTTGAAACTGTTGTTTCGAGTTTCTCGTAAGTTCATTTAATGTTATTATTCATGTTGCGAGCTTTGGTTTGGTGTTTCTATCGTGTATCGTGTATTTCGGACCTTTTGGGCCATTTTCGTAATTTCCCAAAGTTTGGGGTAATTATTTTCCGTTGTCGAATTTCGAACCTTCAGGTGGTCGGAATCGCGTGTTCTCTTAGCACTTGGATTCATCTTTGCGAGTACTTCGTAACTATATCTTCGATTCATATTCAGGTTCGGGTTTTGGAGTCATCCGGGCCGTCGGAGTGGCCACGGCCGAGTCACGGCCGCACTTCTTGGAAGCGAGGCGCTTTGGCGAGTTATGGCCGTAAGGTGCGATTCTGGTATCGTCCTCGCAGAACATGGGTGGATGAATGCGGTTACATCCATAAGACATCGAATTACGGCCGTGCGGGTGCGAGCGGTGTTCGGACGAATGCGATTCTGGCCGTAAGGACACTGCCGTCTGGCCGTAAGTGCCGAGTTACGGCCGTAAGGCCCTGTCGGTTACGGCCGTAAGCGATCGGCAGGCGCTGGGCAGATTTTGACGAATGCCGGTTACAGCCGTAAGGCCCTGCCGGTTACGGCCGTAACCCTGTCGGCCATATATAGGCAGTGACCGGCCAAACCTCATTTTTTCATCATTTCTTCACCTGGGTGCGGCTGGCGACGGGAAAAATCGGGAAGTGGAGTTTTTGGTCGATTCCACTCGATTTCTAAGCATTTTTGAGGATTCTTGTCGATTATATCAACATCAAATCATTGTTCTTCGTGGGATCGAGGTAATTTCTTGCAATCTCATAGAATTTGATTTTTCGAGATTTCTTCTTGATTTTCGGTGTTCGTCCGAATTTTATGAATCTGTTGATGTTAGTAAACATTATTAATCGTGTTCTATGGATTGTATATCCATATCTTCAATTCGTTCAACCCTATTGATGATTCTTAGGTTCTTGAGGAACTTTGAACATTTAGTGTTCCATTAAATGTCTCAAAGAGTTTCTTTCGGTCATTGTGTTGATTTCGATTGATATTGTGTTATTGAATGAATTGTATTTAATTCAAGGTTGTTTGAGTACTTGTGTTTATCGGAGGACGTCGTTCGTTGTACGTGGAAGGAATTCATCGCCTTCGGATGAGGCAAGTTTTATACTTGTACTAGTCAATGAGATTAATGTTGTCATATATGTGTATGAATGTGTTGTATCATTCCGAGACTTTCATAAGTTCATTGATATTAGGGGATCGTTCGATACGATACTCTTCGGCAATTATGCCAAATGTTTATTATCGTTCATTAATGGCCAGTAAGGCATTGAGATATTCGTTGTTAATATTATTATCGATCACCGGTTCCTCGTATCGATGTATCGGTTGTTGTTGTTAATATTGATGTCGATCTAAGATGTTGTTGTAATAATTGTTATTAATGTTGGCGTCCTGTCATTCATGTTGTATTGGCCGATTGAAGGCATTGTCGTATTCGTTCTCATCTTCTTCGTCGGTAGCCGATTAAAGGTGCTGAGGTATTCATTGTATCATTATTATCGGTTTGCCGTTCAAAGGCAATCTAGGAGTTCAATCATTCATTGTATCATTTTTATCAATTGGCCGTTCTTAGGCAATCGAGGAGTTCAATCATTCATTGTATCATTGCTATCGATTGGCCGTTCTAAGGCAATCGAGGAGTTCAATCATTCATTGTATCATTGTCATCGATTAGCCATTCTAAGACAATCGAGGTGCTCAATTACTCATCGTATCATTGTTATCGATTGGCCGTTCTAAGGCAATCAAGGAGTTCAATAATTCATTGTATCATTATTATCGATTGGCCGTTCTAAGGCAGTCGAGGAGTTCAATCATTCATTGTGTGATTGCTATCGATTGGCCGTTCTAAGGCAATCGAGGAGTTCAATCATTCATTTTATCATCGTCATCGATTAGCCGTTGTAAGGCAAGCGAGGTGCTCAATTACTCATTGTATCATTGTTATCGATTGGCCGTTCTAAGGCAATCGAGGTGCTCAATCATTCGTTGTATCATTGTTATCAATTGGCCGTTCTAAGGCAATCGAGGTATTGAATCATCCGTTGCATCATTGTTATCGGTTGGCCATTCTAAGGAAATCGAGGTATTGAACTGGGGCTGTCGAGAATAGTTCCCATCCATTGTGTCGTTGTTATTGATTGACCATTCTAAGGTAATCGAGGTAATGAATTGGGACCGCCGAGGACGGAGCCCATCCGTGAGTTACTATCGTCGTGTTGGCCGACTCAAGGCAACACACTATCTCTCTTGTGAATTCGGTAATCTTCGGATTGTTGCCATTTGTGATTAATTATGTTTTGGAGGCTAGTCTCGGCTAGTGCTCATTATGGGTAAGTCTGGGTCTTGAACCCTCGCGGTTGGTTTCCCAGCATCTGCAATTCAGCAGGTCACGGTCACTGGGTGATCTCATTATGGGTAAGCTTGGGGCTTGAACCTTCGCGGTTGGTTTCCCAACACCTACAACTTAGTAGGTCACGGTCATGTTTATGATCTCATTATGGGTAAGTCTGGGGCTTGAACCTTCGCGGTTGGTTTCCCAGCACCTGCAATTCAACAGGTCACGGTCACTGGGTGATCTCATTATGGGTAAGTTTGGGGCTTGAACCTTCGCGGTTGGTTTCCCAACACCTACAATTCAGTAGGTCACGACCATTGGATGGTCTCATTGTGATACGGTTTCATGCCGTGGCTTCGGCCCTAATTGTGATACGGCTTCGTGCCGTGGCTTCGGCCCTAATCGATATAGCTTCAGGCTGTTTTGGCTTTATGTGATTGTGATATTTGACAACTTTGGCTGAATGGCTTTCAGGCATTTGTGATTGTCTTGGTAATTTCATTGGAGCCTTCGGGCATTGTGATTCATAATTAATTCAGTTCTGGTTTGGTTCATGTCGTGTAATTCATTGTGGTACTCTATAATTATGATTCGCCATTGGGCATTTACGTTCTAACCTGTTGAACAGGTATTAATGGTATGCCGTGGGCATAGTGTTTCACGAATGCTCGGTTCTTACCTTGGTTTGTGAGCTTCTCGTATTATTATTATCATTGTACTGTTTCATTCTGCCTTTGGATGCATATCATGTTATACGTGTATTTGATGTTCATTATCTGGATGACTGACCCCGTGGGGGCGGAACATGTTTTCATGTTTTAGGTGCTTGCGAGGAGAGAGTTGAGACACAGGGGCATGATGATGGCGATGAGGCATTCGAACGATACAAGTCCGAGTTGTTCATGTTGGCCAGTCAGTTGGAGTGTCCTACAGTTTTCCAGTCATTGTCATTATGTATTACCCGAGCAAGGCTCATGGGTGTGGTTGTATTTTCATTTTGGCCACGTAGGCCCATCATTGTCGTTAAAATTCCTTATCGGAATATTGTGTCGGATATCATGGTAGGGACTGTGATCTTCCTTGTTGGTTAATTTTAATGTATTTTAGTCATGTTCGCCTGGTGGATCTCCGGGTGTGGGGTCCACGGCTCTGTAATAACCCAATGGGATTTGGGTGTGTTACAGAAGATGGCATCAGAGAATTAGGTTATGAGATTCCCTGATATGTGAGTTATGTGGCTCTACCGACGCGGTAGTAGTGGGACTGTCAAGTTATGACAATCTGGACAGTCGGGTTTTGTGAGTCGTGATATTTGTGCGACCGCATGAGTCATTCATTCATCGAGTCGTCGTCAGTTAAGACTAGTATCGCGAGACCTCGAAGCTGTAACACCCCCAAGATATTCGAGGTGTATTACAGCGCCGTGGACCCCTACCTGGGATCCACCAGGCTAACACAAGAAAACACCTCTCGACTAACCGTCTCGGTTAGCAAGGAAACAATTGTTAACAATAAGAACATAAAACAACACGTCCGGTACAACCGGCATAATAAACATCAACCGACAAATACGGTAACTCCAACGAAGTCCAAACACAATCCGAAAGGAAAACCCTAAGTACTCGCGAGTACAATCTATAAGTTTACAATTTGGAAAACGTCCACATCAAAAGAGACAGTAGGAAGTAACAAGACTCAATTGCACATGTCAACAACCTTGGCCGACATCCTCGTACCATCCCAGTGCCCGCTCGTCTGGCTGAACATAACCTGAAATCCATAACAAGAATTTCCCCGACAACAGGTCCCCAAAGGGGTTAGCAATTACGCTAGTACAAGTATTCAAGGCAAACCAATCGCTTACACATTTCATAGTACATGCAACAATATCATTTCAAAACCAAAACTAGACATGTCTTTTTCCGGAAAACATACAGTCCACAATTAGCCTTGAGAACAGGGCGGCAGCATACATTCTCACTCGAGGCCTCGCAGGGACCCTCCCGAGTTGGCTACAATTTCAGAAAAACAAAACCACGCACACGCTATGCCGTGAGAACAGGGCGGCAGCATACATTCTCACTCGAGGCCTCACAAGGACCCTCCCGAGTTGGCTAGCGGTACGAAAACTCATGAAATCCAGGGCGGCAGCATAGATTTCCCTCCTTGACCCCGAATCAACACAAGGTGAGTTACACACAAGTAATATACATCACCATTTCATGTTAAGCTTAAAGGTTTCCAAAAATACTTGCCTTGAATTATTGGCCTGTGACGGAAAGGAAAGTCAGAAGCGACGCTAGGAACCAATGAAACCGAACCTAACGATTCGAAGAATACAATCACAACCATTTCTAAATGAATACGGAATTGGAATACACTGAAAACCGCCTACGATTCATGTATATTCGTATATAAACAACAACGGGCGGACCACAACCAAACCCTCTCGATTAGTAAAAATCACGAAATATACCATGAATCCGTAGGGAAACTAAGAATACCAACAAGATTAATCATATTCATCATGAATTAATCGACAAAACGGAACGAATCGGACAAAAGCGAAAATCCCCAAATCTACCCAAAAGTAGGGTTCTAAAGATCAAACCTTGATTATTTGGATCGAAGGATGTTATAGGATGATTGATCAACGATATAACCTCAAGAACTTCATGGATTTGTTGTTCAACAACATGGTTTCGTCTCCTCAGAAACCCGGCCATGGACGAAGAGAAATGAAATGAAAAATGACGGAGAAAGTCATTTGTCATCATTTTTATCTTGGGCGGAACTAGCGTCGCTAGCCTTCCGACCTAGCGTGCGCTTCTCGGCCGGTATTGGCGAGCACACTCGGCCATGGACCGCACGACCGGCACCACAGACCAATTCTGCCGACCGTGACTCGGCCGGACTCCGCTGGCGTGCGCTACGGCCGGAAGCTGCGCGCGCGGCGTGTCGGTAGCTCTGGGTGACAACTCATCCGTGCGTACGCTAGTCGGCCGGCGGCGTGCGCTACCTCTGCGGTTAGCGCGCTCTCGACCGGCAGATGGCGTGCGCTACCGCCGATCTGGCCGAGTCGAGAACCTCGAATACCTCTGCCCGGGCCGATAGCGTCTGTTGGTGACTCGGCAGCGTGCGCTACCTGCGAGCTAAGCGCCTTGGCGTCCGGCCGTGGCGTGTGCTACGCCGGTTCTGCCGTCTGCTCGGCGATGTCGGCACTCGTCCGGCGATCGCACCCGTCCGGCGGTGCTCGGCCACGACCCGACGCCTCGATTTAAAACGCACGCAGGCGGACACGGCGAAAAGTTCGCGGGCGGCGTCAACGACTCGAGATGAAAGCGTAATGCAATAATTAATCATACGCGACCAAGAAAAGGGTCAAGGCGACAAATACGAGATATGGATACCCGTAACTTTCAAGAAATTACAAAATGGCCCAAAGCGCAGGAAATCACGATACGTGATCGAATAACCAAACCGAAGTTCACAACACGTCTAACAAAGTTAAACGGACTTGCGGGAAACTCGAAGCGGCTGATTTCGGACGAGATTCGCAAGAATCGAACTCAAGTGCGGAAAAGTCGCTAAAAAGCACAGAACTCAACAAAACAACACCGAAACGAACTCGGATGACAAAAAGTGTAGAATTAATCATTCTCAGAATGACGAAACGGTCATGAGCGAGCCGTCAAAACGGACTCCGGCCGAAAAAAGAAATTTACCAAAAATCGAAAATTGCGGATATTACATTCTACCCTCCTTAAAAGAAGTTTCATCCCGAAACTTAAAATAAGTAGGGAGAATCAATATCCCTTGCCAAGAAAACTCGACGAGATACACAAAACCGAAGACTCACGCCCGACGGCGAAACGCTGCAAGGAACGCAAAGAGACATACGGTGAGAAAATACGCTCTAGGGCGACTAACACAACGTCACCGGTAGAGACATAATAAAATCAACGAGTGACAAGCGTCATTAAACGGATAATACAATCAAGTCAATTATCCGAACAATCACAAAACACAACGAACGAAAATCAATATGATTGACCAACCCAACGGTTCATCAATCAAAATGCGAGCCAAACGCTGAACAAATACGGAATTCCACCGCCTAAAGATTGGAAGATCTAAAACGAGACTAATTTCCCAAACTTAAGGGAATTACGAAGGAGTCTGAACGCTCAACAATCACGAACGAGAACAAAAACTGAACAAACAAACGATTGAGACAACAAAAATCGAACGATCATGTCCGAAACACGTAGGATAATAAAATTCAAACAACAACTCCCGTGATGACTGGTGAGAGAACGACAAGATGTGCATTCCCATAAGATCCACGGGAAAGGGAATAGCGATTGAAAAGTCACAACGACAAACGAGTCATTAGAAACAATACCACCTCGTTCGATCAACAAAAGCAAGGGATAGGGAAAGTTCGAAATGTTAACGAGCATAAACGAGTTGATAGAGCTAAAAATACGAAGTTCAAAATCCGATCCACTTTGAATAAAAGAACTATTAGAACCAAAGATGTTACTTAGAACAAGATTCACAATAGTCGAACCGAATTCGGAAAAGTCACAGCGATAACCAGATCGACTCAAAACCAGATTACAGCTCGTTCGAATGATGAAACCAAGGTATAGATCAAGTTCAGAAGGTATCAATGAACACGAGCGAATCGATAGACTGGAGAAAGAGAAGATATAGAAGTCAAAATAGTACGGGTATTACTTTTGACCTCGCTCCCGAAACTCACAACAACGGAACCAAGGTAACAATACAATAAGCAACCGACATGATGCGGAACAATCACCGATGCACACAATCATACTAACCCGAGCTCTAACAGCTCGCATATATGCGATAACGCATAAACCGCTACGAGGCGACAACATCCAATACCAATCTCACACCCCTCGCAGAGGCTACCACGACAACTGTGTGGCAAACGACTCAACGCTCACACCACCAATTCAACAACAACTCGGGGTTAACACCCTAACGAGAGCACGGACATCACACATATATTCCCGGACCACAAATAGGAATGATAGGTTTTGAAAACGAAAACCATCTTTTGAAAATGACTTGCAAGCACCAGTTGATCTTGAGTATCATATATCAAAAAGTAGTACAAACATCGTCATCGAGACTTTTTTAAAAAAAAAAATCATCTTGCGTTTAATAAAATAAAAAAAAAAAATGAAGACACCTTTCGTTAAATTAAAACTTTTCAGCTATTTTCGACCTTCGGGTCTAAGCGAATGCGTTTCTAAATCATTAGAAACATTTCAAAATACTCAAAGTAGAATAATTTTGAAACATAGCGTGGCACTAGTAGGCACCTTGAGAGCACTGTGAGAAAATAATTCATTTTAAAAGTACGTCTCGAGTTTTATTTTCTAAGATACTCAAGGTTTTTCAGAAGTACAATAGGCCAAAATGCCCAAAATTCGCACGTATCAACATTCACTTAAACACATCATATCGCACGCATCAAATCGCTCAAAATCACGACAGTAATATACAATCCTCAGGATATGTTTAACAACATCGTTAAAACAACAATCGGTTTATCAAAACTGGATGGAAAACGATATCAAGAACAAAACTCCAAAAAGTCAACTCTAGGGATTCAAGAAAATACCTAGATTCGCGAAGAACAATGGATTAGATGATGTTAAAAATCATCTAGGATACTCAAAACACCTTTGGATGGAAGAAAAATCAGCCGGATGCGAAACCGAGTCGCTACGTCTCAAACTCATGGAGGAAGAAGAAGAAATGAAGAAAAATGCAACTTCTAGGCGGTGTCCGGTATTTATATCGGACACAATTAGCGTGCGCTAATCATTAAGGTTAGCGTGCGCTATCACGGCACCAAACAAAACTCCCGACCAAAAATACCTTTGTTAGCGTGCGCTAACCCCAAGTGTTAGCGTGCGCTAACGAGAACTTGAGACCAGTCCGGTAGCTCTGATCGCCTCGAACTACCGGTAGCGTGCACTATCCCCCTTAGCGTGCTACCAACGCACTCTTGCGCGCTAGCCGCAAAGCATAGCGTGCGCTAATGACCCACAGAGACAACAACAGAACATATCCGAAAAGTTACATGCCGTAAACCTTTCTCACACGGGTTTACCAGGCTAAGCTCAATTTCCCATCTCATTTCGAAAATGCTAAAATGACCAATGACGGTAATATTTTTCCAAAGCTCACAAAATCATTTGTCAAACCATCATGAAATATTCAAGGCCAAAATGCCATAACTTGATTCAAGGAATCGGTTTTACGAAATAAAACTCAGTTTGCAAAATACCGAAAGCCGTTCGAAAGAACTCACGCAGCGGATAAAATACGGTACGAAAATACATCAGCAGTGACGACACTCCTCGTATAAACCAAATACGAGAGTATAATAAACACATATCAAGAAATCAAAATCCGTAAGAGGATTCCGTCATTAAGCAACAAATCATACAAATAACTCGCGTCACACGAGGCACAACACAAGGAAGGGAGTTTTACATCCATAGGTCGCACGTAAGTGACGACCACCCCTCGATACTAATCACGACCAATGATCTCAAACGACGCGTCGCGATGCGACTAAGTCAGACAAAATCTAACGAGACAAAACTCAACAAACACAACTTGACTCGACAGCCTAGGTTTCCCCAGGCTAATCTGATTTTAAAATCGTATACTCTAGTTATTCGAAAATAAAACCGATAAGTTAAAAATCGTTTTCAAGACCCTTTCAAATACGACAAGGGCTTAACAGCGGTGGCATTTTATTGTAACACCCCCAAGTTATTCAGGGTATATTACAGCGCCGTGAGCCCCGCCGTGGGACCCACAAGGCTAAACATACGCGGAACTATAAACTTGACCGAGAAGGTCTACATACAATGGAAAGAAAGACGATACAAATGGTATTCAAAACCATAACCAATGAAACCATATACATCACTGAACAAATCAATACCTCGGCAACACAGGCCGGAACATCAAGGAAACTGAAATACAATACTCGAGTATTTAAAAATCCATTAGAAGACAACAACACGAATGGAGGAATCGAAAATAACCGAGAGACAAGACACGATTATCACACTTGCCCATCATCTTCATGCCGACCCGATACCCACTGTCCGCTCTCCTGGAACACGAAATACATGAAACGTATTTCCCATAAAGGGTTAGCCGTCGAATAGCTAGTGCAAGTATAACAATATGAAACATAATACTCCTCGACAATAAAGTAAATGTAATCCGTCAATTCATCAATATCCGTCAATTCATCAATATCCGTCAATTCATCAATTTAAGACTAGTATTCAGGAATAACTAAATCTCATAAGACGTATGTGAATGCCGTAGAAACGGTTCGTTCACCTCATACGCCGTTACGTATGTGAATGCCGTAGAAACGGTTCGTTCACCTCATACGCCGATACATGTAGGAATGCCGTCAAAACGGTTCGTTCATTACATGCCAACAATATATCTATGAATGCCGTAAAAACGGTTCGTTCATGATATGCCATCAATATTTCTATGAATGCCGTAAAAACGGTTCGTTCATATCATACCATCAATTCCTCTTACTTTCAAAGTCGAGAACGTACAATCATAAATGTATACTTGCTGAATAAGCGTTAGAAGATCGAAGAACATGGTTCGACCGGAAGCTTGAACCACGAAGAAGACGAGCGGAAGGGTTCCGACTTGAGTTCTTCACAAGGATTTCGTCCCTAAGTCATATCAATGATAAATCAACAATCGTACGATGAATAATAATCGTACAACGCACAAAACCCCCCTCTTAGACCTTTTGTCGGACACTTTCAAGGCGTCGACTAATAACTCAACCAAAACGACGAATCAATACAATCCAACCGTGGAATAACGATGGGAATGATAGAATACACTTAAATAATCATCAATCCATCACTAGTCTAAATTACTACGGATTAAAAGGATGAAGTCAAACAAAATCCCCAATTTCCAACATAAAATTCGAAGTGTTCTTGAATAATCTTTCAATAATCCAATGAATACTCAAACATGTCCATAATCATGCGTATATCACTTCATACCCCATGATTTTAACATCCAAAACATCATTACCCAATACAAAATCGAAATCCAAGATGTTGAAGAAATTACCTCTTGAAAATCCAAGCACTACGATTCGAAGAATACGCGATAGCTTGATGATCCGAGCTTCCCCACCAAATGAAAATGATAAAAATTCAATACTCAAGAGGTAGATGATGCAAAGTTCTCTCCCCAAGCTCTCTCTGTCGTGTGGGTTGAAGAAAATGGAGAAATGATCGGATTTTGCTGAAAAAAACGTAATTATACAGTTGACTGCATCGTGTGGCGCGGCTCAGCCAAAGTGTGCCGCGGCCACGAAGTCTGACGGTTTTGGCCGAATCTGGAAAATGAGAGTGACTTAGCTATTTCGACCATAACTCCCTCGTCTGGACTCCGATTGACTCGCCGTTTGAACCATTGGAAAGCTAACTCGATGCTTTATAATATTGCAAAGATTCAGAATTTTTGGAGTTTCCAAAAATTAATGGTGATTTAACAAAGTCGAACTCATACGTGGAAAAGTCGCTAAAGAACACGGAATTCAACAGAACGATACCGAAACGAACTCGGATGACAAAAAGTGTAGAATTAATCATTCTCAGGATGACAAAAAGGTCCCAAGCAAGTCTTCAAAACGGACTTTCACCAACAAAGAAAAATTACCGGAAATCGAATTTGCGGATATTACATTCTACCCTCCTTAAAAGAAGTTTCGTCCCGAAACTTAAAACAACTAGGGAGAAGCAATATCCCGCCGGGAAAACTCAACGAGATACACAAGAAACGCGTAACTTACGCCCAACGGCGAAACGTTACAAGTAACACAACAATACATTACCCAAAGGTAATCCAAGCCAACGCTGAAGTAAATACGAATCACAATGTCTGAAGGCTCCAATAGAAATACCAATACGTCGCAATGGCTTGAAAGCCCCTCAACCGAAGCTGTATATCACGATGGCCTGAAAGCCGAACATCCCAAAGCTGTAAATCATCACAATACTGGATCTCAAAGAAACAAACTGTATCGAACATACCCCTCTGGCGTATGAACGCTTAATCACAAAACGTCGAACACATCCAATCAATCATGGACTACGAACGATCAAAAAATTGTACGGCTCAAAGATGGACATCACAGTACGCCCGATCCGGAAATGTGTCCGTGCACATGTCCACCCCGTATACGGAATCCAGAATATACGTGTGACAATGTACCTAATTAGCCTCAAGAACTACGTCTCGTGTGCACGGTCCAATGCGGAAATATCCACGCATGACCATCGAGTGCCTGGCTAAAAATCCTACACATAACCAATCGGCACGCAGACATGATTCCAGATATGCCACGATACAACATGACAACGAAACTCAAGGGATAAAACATCCAATACGGATCATACGACTCACCAAGTGGACGATGACACACGAATAATGAAAGATAGACACGACCAACGATATTCAAAACAACCATCCTGGGATCAGAATTCCCTAAGGACCGATTAACACGGCAATAATCACAACACCACAATTCGGGAAATCCTCAACCCTCAACGATCACAAAATTATCGAGTTCACAAGAATAATAGTGTGCTGCCTTGAGTCGGCCAACACGACAATAATAATTCAACGGATGGGAACTCTCCTCGACAGTCCCAATTCAATACTTCGATTACCGTAGAATGGCCAATCGATAACAACGATACAACGGATGAGAATATCTTTGACAACGGATGGGAATTATCTTCGATAATCCCAATTCAATACCTCGATTACCTTAGAACGGTCAATCGATAATCGATGATACGATAGAATAGATGTCCCGGTGTCTTAAACCGACCACCGAAACGGAGATGAAAAAAAAGGATATATCAAACGTCTCCAATCGGTTAATATAATATTAATAGAAAAACACCGATATCAATGACGACGATCACCACAATATCTCGATGGAACATCCATCACAATCACAATCGATACGTCGATACCGCGAATCGGCAATCGACAGCGACTTTACCAACAAGTATCGCAATGCCTCGAATCGGCCTTTAACAAACAACAGTAACATTTGGCATAATTTGCCGACGGGCGTCGTGTCAACCAATCCCCTGATATCAATACAATCATAAAGAGGCCATGTCCCAAAATGATACACACAATCGTACGCCTACACGATAACATTAGTCTCATTGATTTTAGTATAAAACTTGTCTCGATATCAATACAACGTACTGTTACCAATTCAGTTGATTTCGTCTTATGAATTCCCTTAGTCTCGACCAAGATAATCTACGAACCCTTCAACCTTAATCGCAACACAACAGTCATAATTCACGATCAAACATCATACCTTATTGTAAGACAAAGGATTAATAATCAACAGGTTTGATGACGACCAATATCAACACCACCAAATCACAAACTCAACCGTTTGAACCATATCTCGACTAAACACAGTCTGAACAATCCAACTCAGACACTGACAAACCCTGTCCACAATACGAGTCGAAATATGATGATCATATCCGCAACAAATGAGGACCAATAATAAGGGTCTAAATATTATCGGTTCCAAACTCAATTCTTAAATACGAATTGACAAGGTTCCCTTCTCGTAAATCCGTAGTTAAAATTTTCCGATGATCATCGTTAATTCTAACCATCCAATTAGTTCAACATTATAGATAATCATATTTTAAGGTTATCAAACAATCCAATCATTCGATTTGAATATTTGCTCCGTACGTATGGGCTTCCAAATTCAGAGATGAATAATAGTCTCATCAAGCTCATAATCACATTCGTATTTCCTATACGAATATTATTTCCAACACATAGTTTAGCTCTAGATATGAATATTCCATATTCATATTCAAAACATCAACACTTCTTAAAAAATTTCATCACCTCGGATAATTCAAGAGTTACGCAAGAACATGAAATATCCGAAATCACGCTCGAACAACATATCCGAGGTACATATCTCCATGTTATCATTTCCTTCATCATGTCATTCATACAACCTCAAGAATCACAACAAAACCCTTATCGTCATATGAAGAAGATCTCAATAATCATATCAACATCCGAAATCTCTTATTACGATTCCAATAACTCTCGTATAGCATTATCACATGATACCAAGATTGTAACACCCTGGATCCTCACAGGAATATTACACGCCGTAAACCCTTCTCACAAGGATTTACGGGCTAAGCACAAATTTCCACGTCATTTCAAAAATGCCAAAAAGATGATGATGGTAATATTTTTCAAATACTAAAAAAATCATTTTCCAAATACCGTCAAAGCGATCAAGGTTAAAATGCGAAAACTTCGAGTTTAGGGAATCGGTTTTACAAAATAAAATTGATTGGCAAAATACCAAAATCCATTTCAAAAATACTCATGCAACGGATAAAAGTACAGTCAATTTATGCATTTACATTGAAATAAAACGAACATCAAAATGCGCGATTCCCAACATACTCCCTCCCAAGTAGTAATCCTTAAAGAAAAAAAAATGAACCACTATCAAAGGGATACGAGGATTACTTTGTATGGACTAACCACGAAGAAGAATAATTTGAACTCCATTCCAAGAATCATCAAAAACTTCAAGAACAATACTTAAATCGGAGCTCACCATCTTAATCTTGTTTAAGAGAATCATCTCTCAATGTTTAGGAACTTCAAGTACTTCCCAAGGCTCTCTCTCTCTATTGACTGAAGGAAGGAGAATGGACAAAATGCCTCTCAGCACTCGTCTATCCTCTCTATAAAACACATCACTAGCGCGTGCTAGGCCTTATATTAAGCATGCGCTACATGACTAACGTGCGCTATCCTTCCTTGATAGCGTGCGCTATCGGGCAATCCAGAAGCTACTACATTACTTCGAAATTCATCTAACGTACGTAATGCCCATGCATTAGCGTACGCTAACAGGCGTTGACTTGCTACAGTATCGTGCCCCCACATGCCAAAAGCATCCGCGGTTACCGGGATTCCTTTGACCGATATGGAATTAGCGTGCGCTAATCATACGGTTTTAACGTGCGCTAGCTCTACACGACAACTCTTGCTGACCTTATCTGGACACGCGTCGAACATGGCCGGGTCCGCCCGCCGAAGCTAAGATTCCATTAATGGCGATCTGGTGTTAGCGTGCGCTAACCAACATGCGTTAGCGTGCGCTAACTGAATATAAAAATCAATCTGGGCCTACCTGTCGGCCACCTTTCGGAACTAACCCAGCAAGTTGTTACGCACGTTAGGGGTCCTCCTTAGCGCACGTAACCGAATCTCTCAGCGTGCGCCAAGTATGCATCGTAGCGTACGTTAAGTATATGTCATAGTGCACGCTAGGCATATCTTGTAGCGTGCGCTAACGTAGCTGTACTTAGCCATTTTTCGCTATTCTCGACATAAACACATTCAATAATATTGTCATACGTTCACATCATCCTCAAGTACAATTGTCCATCAACGACATCCAACATATAAACGAAAAAAATTATATCCGAAAAATCGGGGTATTACACTCTACCCCCCTTAAAAATAAGTTTCGTTCTCGAAACTTGCAATCACTCGCACAAACAACATTTCAACGGAAATTTAAATTCACCAAGAATTATCGAATAATCCGAACAACATACTTACAATTTTGCGAAGTCGAAGATCTCCCGTGATACTAGCATGCGACTCCTAAACAAAGTCTCAACATAATACCGATACACACCACTATCGCAATTAGCAACTTAACAAAATCTCAAGGAAGAGTTCACGTCCATGACCACGGCCACGATTCTTCCTACTTTCAGCCAACATTCTGAAGGGCACATCCGTGCGTAAGTATAATCCGAATCGCACATTCTCGAAGTGACCAAATCCCAAGAATACCAAGCTATAAACGAAATGATTAAGAAAAATACAAGAAGAGTGAGAGGACTTACAAGTACCGGTCGCACTGTGATGATGGCAGAGTAGTGATACTGTGGGCAAATGCCGACTCAATCGATCCAAAAGACCGACAGCCTAGGTATCCATAAACCTAAGCTCCGATACCATATTCTGTAACACCCCCAAGTTATTCAGGGTATATTACAGCGCCGTGAGCCCTGCCGTGGGACCCACAAGGCTAAACATACGCGGAACTATAAACTTGACCGAGAAGGTCTACATACAATGGAAAGAAAGACGATACAAATGGTATTCAAAACCATAACCAATGAAACCATATACATCCTTTGAACAAATCAATACCTCGGCAACACAGGCGGAACATCAAGGAAAGCGAAATACAATAATCGAGTATTTAAAAATCCATTCGATCTGACAACAACCGAATGGAGGAATCCAAGAAAATAACCAGAGACAAGACACAGTATCACACTTGCCCATCATCTTCATGCCGACCCGATACCCACCTGTCCGCTCTCCTGGAACCTGAAATACATGAAACGTATTTCCCCCATAAAGGGGTTAGCCGTCGAATAGCTAGTGCAAGTATAACAATATGAAACATAATACTCCTTGACAATAAAGTAAATGTAATCCGTCAATTCATCAATATCCGTCAATTCATCAATATCCGTCAATTCATCAATATCCGTCAATTCATCAATTTAAGACTAGTATTCCGGAATAACTAAATCTCATAAGACGTATGTGAATGCCGTAGAAACGGTTCGTTCACCTCATACGCCGTTACGTATGTGAATGCCGTAGAAACGGTTCGTTCACCTCATACGCCGATACATGTAGGAATGCCGTCAAAACGGTTCGTTCATTACATGCCAACAATATATCTATGAATGCCGTAAAAACGGTTCGTTCATGATATGCCATCAATATTTCTATGAATGCCGTAAAAACGGTTCGTTCATATCATACCATCAATTCCTCTTACTTTAAAAGTCGAGAACGTACAATCATAAATGTATACTTGCCTTAATAAACGTTACCGAAGATCCCGAAGAACATGGTTCGACCGGGAAGCTTGAACCACGAAGAAGACAACGAACGGAAGGGTTCCGACTTGAGTTCTTCACAAGGATTTCGTCCTAAGTCATATCAATGATAAATCAACAATCGTACGATGAATAATAATCGTACAACGCACAAAACCCCCTCTTAGACCTTTTGTCGGACACTTTCAAGGCGTCGACTAATAACTCAACCAAAGCAGCGAATCAATACAATCCAACCGTGGAATAACGATGGGAATGATAGAATACACTTAAATAATCATCAATCCATCACTAGTCTAAATTACTACGGATTAAAAGGATGAAGTCAAACAAAATCCCCAATTTCCAACATAAAATTCGAAGTGTTCTTGAATAATCTTTCAATAATCCGATGAATACTCAAACATGCCCATAATCATGCGTATATCACTTCATACCCCATGATTTTAACATCCAAAACATCATTACCCAATACAAAATCGAAATCCAAGATGTTGAAGAAATTACCTCTTGAAAATCCAAGCACTACGATTCGAAGAATACGCGATAGCTTGATGATCCGAGCTTCCCCACCAAATGAAAATGATAAAAATTCAATACTCAAGAGGTAGATGATGCAAAGTTCTCTCCCCAAGCTCTCTCTGTCGTGTGGGTTGAAGAAAATGGAGAAATGATCGGATTTTGCTGAAAAAAAACGTAATTATACGATTGTTGCATCGTGTGCCGCGGCTCGGCCAAAGTGTGCCGCGGCACGAGTCTGAGCGGTTTTGGCCGAATCTGGAAAATGAGAGTGACTTAGCTATTTCGACCATAACTCCCTCGTCTGGACTCCGATTGACTCGCCGTTTGAACCATTGGAAAGCTAACTCGATGCTTTATAATATTACAAAGATTCAGAATTTTTGGAGTTTCCAAAAATTAATGGTGATTTAACAAAGTCGAACTCATACGTGGAAAAGTCGCTAAAGAACACGGAATTCAACAGAACGATACCGAAACGAACTCGGATGACAAAAAGTGTAGAATTAATCATTCTCAGAATGACGAAACGGTCCCAAGAAAGTCTTCAAAACGGACTTTCGCCAACAAAGAAAAATTACCGGAAATCGTATTTGCGGATATTACATTTATAAAATGTCCTAAAACACTTTTAAACACGACCTTTAAATACCGACTCAAGGTTTTATTTGAAAGTACAAGGCTGGCTCGCCCAAATTCATGTCACTTTTCAAAAACCCACAATACGATCAAGTCTCAGAGATTTTCAAGCATGCACGCCGCATGTATTATTATTAATAGAAACACATTGGTTGTAAATAACAATAATTAGCCAAGTACCAACAATTTCCGAACACACGCATATACGGCATTCAAAAATCACCAGTTCAACAAGCACAACTCGGTAATACTAATTCCAAGCATATGTCAAACTATCTCTTCAAGTTTGACAGCGTAACCAAAGATCACCGATTTGGACGTATGTCGAAACCAGCTATGTGAGTTTCTCAACAAACTCTGCCATCAATACCTATACCGGAACATATCAATGTTCAAAACTTCTACATCATACTGCACCCTTCGGTGTCCAACTCATCGGTACATTCAGCTCAATATACATTTAGTATACCGCAATTACCAAACACAGATCCCATCACACAGCAAAAGACTAGAGAGTCAAGCCCGCTCACAATATACCACGGAGCAAAACTCGGATCTTTCGATCACCAACGATCCCACCAATGCTAGGAAGTTTAGCGATGGAAGGCTCGCAAAACGACAAACGGTCAAGCCCAGAACGGCGCATATACTCCAGAGAGACAAAGGACGGCGCAATACTAGAATCAAAAGTACACAAACCGGATGGATCGAGAAACAACTCGACGATAAGTACGAGAGAGGCAATCACAGTTCAAGAAGTGGAATTTCAATACGAGAAAACAAGAGAATCGAGTAAGAAAAACTTACGAGCCTTTGGATGTCTTGAGATGCGCGGCGGTGTGACAATGTGCAAAACAAAACACAACTAGACCCAAATAACCAACAAGCCTAGGTATCCATAAACCTAGAGCTCGATACCATTTTACGTAACACCCCAAGATATTCGAGGTGTATTACGGCGCCGTGGACCCCTACACAGGATCCACCAGGCTAACACAAGAAAACACCTCTCGACTAACCGTCTCGGTTAGCAAGGAAACAATTGTTAACAATAAGAACATAAAACAACATGTCCGGTACAACCGGCATAATAAACATCAACCGACAAATACGGTAACTCCAACGAAGTCCAAACACAATCCGAAAGGAAAAGCCTAAGTACTCGCGAGTACAATCTATAAGTTTACAATTTGGAAAACGTCCACATCAAAAGAGACAGTAGGAAATAACAAGACTCAATTGCACATGTCAACAACCTTGGCCGACATCCTCGTACCATCCCAGTGCCCGCTCGTCTGGCTGAACATAACCTGAAATCCATAACAAGAATTTCCCCGACAACGGGTCCCCAAAGGGGTTAGCAATTACGCTAGTACAAGTATTCAAGGCAAACCAATCGCTTACACATTTCATAGTACATGCAACAATATCATTTCAAAACCAAAACTAGACATGTCTTTTTCCGGAAAACATACAGTCCACAATTAGCCTTGAGAACAGGGCGGCAGCATACATTCTCACTCGAGGCCTCGCAGGGACCCTCCCGAGTTGGCTACAATTTCAGAAAAACAAAACCACGCACACGCTATGCCGTGAGAACAGGGCGGCAGCATACATTCTCACTCGAGGCCTCACAAGGACCCTCCCGAGTTGGCTAGCGGTACGAAAACTCATGAAATCCGGGCGCGGCAGATAGATTTCCCTCCTTGACCCGTCGAATCAACACAAGGTGAGTTACACACAAGTAATATACGTCACCATTTCATGTTAAGCTTAAAGGTTTCCAAAAATACTTGCCTTGAATTATTGTGCCTTAGCAACGGAAAGGAAAGTCACCGACGAACGCTAGGAACCAATGAAACCGAACCTAACGATTCGAAGAATACAATCACAACCATTTCTAAATGAATACGGAATTGGAATACACCCGAAAACCCGCCTACGATTCATGTATATTCGTATATAAACAACAACGAGGGCGGACCACAACCAAACCCTCTCGATTCCGTAAAAATCACGAAATATACCATGAATCCGTAGGGAAGCTAAGAATACCAGCAAGATTAATCATATTCATCATGAATTAATCGACAAAACGGAACGAATCGGACAAAAACGCGAAAATCCCCAAATCTACCCAAAAGTAGGGTTCTAAAGATCTAACCTTGATTATTTGGATCGAAGGATGTTATTGGTTGATTTATCAACGATATATCCTCAAGAACTTCATGGATTTGTTGTTCAACAACATGGTTTCGTCTCCTCAGAAACCCGGCCCGAATAGAAGAGAAATGAAATGAAAATGACGGAGAAAGTCGGCTGATCTGTCATTTTTATCTTGGGCCGGATCTAGCGTCGCTAGCCTTCCCGGCCTAGCGTGCGCTATCGGCGATGCTCGGCCGAGCACACTCGACCGTGGCCCGCACGACCGGCACCACCGACCAGTGCCGACCGTGACTCGACCGCCGACTCCGCTAGCGTGCGCTACGGCCGGAAGCTCGCGCTAAGCGGCTGTCCGGTAGCCGCTGGGTCGACAACTCATCCGTGCGTCGCTAGTCGGCCGGCGGCGCTACCCTGCCGGTTAGCGCGCGCTACGACCGGCATGGCGTGCGCTACCCGCCGATCTGGCCGAGTCGAGAACCTCGAATACCTCTGCCCGGGCCGATGCGTCTGGGGCGGCTCGGCAATGGCGCTACGCTGCCGAAGCTAGCGCGCGGCGTCCGGCCGTAGCGTGCGCTTACGCCGGTTCTGCCGTGCTCGGCGATGTCAAGACTCATCCGGCGATCCCGCACCCGTCGGCGGTACCGGCCCGCCACGACCGACGCCTCGATTTAAGCGCCGCAGGCGGACACGGCGAAAAGTTCGCGGACGACGTCAACGACTCGAGATGAAAACGTAATGCAATAATTAATCATACGCGACCAAGAAAAGGGTCAAGACGACAAATACAGATATGGATACCCGTAACTTTCAAGAAATTACAAAATGGCCCAAAACGCCCGGAAATCACGATACGTGATCGAATAACCAAACCGAAGTTCACAACACGTCTAACAAAGTTAAACGGACTTGCGGGAAACTCGAAACAGCAGTTTCGGACGAGATTCGCAAGAATCGAACTCAAGTGCGGAAAAGTCGCTAAAAAGCACAGAACTCAAGAAAACAACACCGAAACGAACTCGGATGACAAAAAGTGTAGAATTAATCATTCTCAGAATGACGAAACGGTCATGAGCGAGACGTCAAAACGGACTCCGGCCGAAAAAAGAAATTTACCAAAAATCGAAAATTGCGGATATTACAGAAGCTTCGTATGACCTGTGTAAGGACTCGATTCTCTTTATGTTCATACATTCATCATGTCATTAATTATTCATGCTTTGTTGAAACCTATATGTGATATTAGTGTTATGATTGATTCATGACTAATTGTTTTGGAGCACGTGTGACCTGTGTAAGCGTTAAGGATGAACTCATTCATCAGTCAACAATCCTCAATCATCATTTTATCTTGTCGATCCTATTAATTCATTCATCACTCAGTCAATCTCATTGTTCAATTAATTCATTCATCACTCAGTCAATCTCATTGTTCAGTTAATTCATTCATCACTCAGTCAATCTCATTGTTTAGTTAATTCATTCATCACTCAGTCAATCTCATTGTTCAGTTAATTCATTCATCATTAAGTCAATCTCATTGTTCAGTTAATTCATTCATCACTCAGTCAATCTCATTGCTCAGTTAATTCATTCATCACTCAGTCAATCTCATTGTTCAGTTAATTCATTCATCACTCAGTCAATCTCATTGCTCAATTAATTCATTCATCACTCAGTCAATCTCATTCCTCAGTTAATTCATTAATCATCTAGTCCATCTCGCGGTTCAGTTGTTGATCTTGTGGATCGAATTTTCAATCCTGTTAACTTGTTCAAGATAATCATTTCAGGAATTTCATTAGATAGTCCTGTCACCTCACTTGATCTTTCATGCGATCTTATCATATTCTGGCATCATGTCGATGATCATTTTATTTCAATATTAATGCATTCATTGTGTTAGAGCGTGTATGCTCATTGTTATCATTCCATCTCGTAATCATAATGCGATCTTCATACGGGATCTGTAATTATCATGTGACTTTCCTGCCTCGGTATGGAAAGAGCTGTCAGAGGGACATCGGACTCCGACGTCCAAGAGATCGTTTTCTAGTCATCTTCGTGCTGGGAGAGCATTTTCATCTCATACGACGAGTTATCGTTGTTTGCTTTAATTGTGATACAATAGGAGATTCATCACCGGTTTTGAGCAAGTTAATTCTTGCTCGGTAATAGTATAATCATTCATTTCATTTGTCGTTCATTCATTCATATAATTCATTCATCATATATCAATCACGTTGAGACTTATAATTATCAAACTAATCATTCACTTCACGGGGAACAATGGTTCCAATCATTTCATTTGAGCTATCACTCATTACGTTATCATTTCACCCTGGTGAGTCATTCTTGATCCTTGTTGGATTTCGATTCATTATCATTCATTGTGATCATTCTTGTTCGTGTGTATCTCGTTTATTTTTCCTGGCGGGATATTGCTTCTCCCTAGTTGTTTTAAGTTTCGGGACGAAACTTCTTTATAGGGGGTAGTATGTAATATCCGCAATTTCGATTTTCCGGTAATTTTCTTTTTTTTGGTGGAAGTCTATCTTAGTGACACTATTGTTACCGTTTCATCATTACGAGAATATTTAATTATGCACTTTTTGTCATCCGAGTTCGTTTCGGTATCATTTTGTTGAGTTCCGTGTTCTTAAACGGCTTTTCCGCACTTGAGTTCGATTCTTGCGAATCTCATTTGAAACTGTTGTTTCGAGTTTCTCGTAAGTTCATTTAATGTTATTATTCATGTTGAGAGCTTTGGTTTGGTGTTTCTATCGTGTATCGTGTATTTCGGACCTTTTGGGCCATTTTCGTAATTTCCCAAAGTTTGGGGTAATTATTTTCCGTTGTAGAATTTCGAACCTTCAGGTGGTCGGAATCGCGTGTTCTCTTAGCACTTGGATTCATCTTTGCTAGTACTTCGTAACTATATCTTCGATTCATATTCAGGTTCGGGTTTTGGGGTCATCCGGGCCGTCGGAGTGGCCACGGCCGAGTCACGGCCGCACTTCTTGGAGCAGGGGCTGGCCTGGCCGAGTTACGGCCGTAAGGTGCCGGTTACAGCTGGGCTGTCAATTATGGCCGTACGGGTGCCAGGCAGTGTTCGGACGAATGCGATTCTGGCCGTAAGGACTGCAGAAATCGGCCGTAAGTGGGATTCTGGCCGTAAGGCCCTGTCGATTCTGGCCGTAGCGATCGGCGGCGCTGGGCGGATTTTGACGAATGCGGTTACGGCCGTAAGGCCTGCCGATTACGGCCGTAACCACATCGGCCATATATAGCGTGTGGCCAAACCTCATTTTTTCATCATTTCTTCACCTGGGTGCGGCTGGCGACGGGAAAAATCGGGAAGTGGAGTTTTTGGTCGATTCCACTCGATTTCTAAGCATTTTTGAGGATTCTTGTCGATTATATCAACATCAAATCATTGTTCTTCGTGGGATCGAGGTAATTTCTTGAAATCTCATAGAATTTTATTTTTCGAGATTTCTTCTTGATTTTCGGTGTTCGTCCGAATTTTATGAATCTGTTGATGTTAGTAAACATTATTAATCGTGTTCTATGGATTGTATATCCATATCTTCAATTCGTTCAACCCTATTGATGATTCTTAGGTTCTTGAGGAACTTTGAACATTTAGTGTTCGATTAAATGTCTCAAAGAGTTTCTTTCGGTCGTTGTGTTGATTTCGATTGATATTGTGTTACTGAATGAACTGTATCTCATTCAAGGTTGTTCGAGTGCTTGTGTTTATCGTAGGACGTCGTTCGTTGTTCGTGGAAGTAATTCATCGCCTTCGGATGAGGCAAGTTTTATACTTGTACTAGTCAATGAGATTAATGTTATCATATATGTGTATGAATGTGTTGTATCATTCCGAGACTTAGTCTCTTCATAAGTTCATTGATATTAGGGGATCGTTCGATACGATACTCTTCGGCAATTATGCCAAATGTTTATTATCATTCATTAATGGCCAGTAAGGCATTGAGATATTCGTTGTTAATGTTATTATCGATCACCGGTTCGCGGTATCAATGTATCGGTTGTTGTTAATATTGATGTCGATCTAAGACGTTGTTGTAATCATTGTTATTAATGTTGGCGTCCTGTCAATCATGTTTTATTGGCCGATTGAAGGCATTGTCGTATTCGTTCTCATCTTCGTCGTCGGTAGCCGATTAAAGTTGCTGAGGTATTCATTGTATCATTGTTATCGGTTTGCCATTCAAAGGCAATCGAGGAGTTCAATCATTCATTGTATCATTGTTATCGATTGGCCGTTCTAAGGCAATCGAGGAGTTCAATCATTCATTGTATCATTGTTATCGATTGGCCGTTCTAAGGCAATCGAGGAGTTCAATCATTCATTGTATTATTGTCATCGATTAGCCATTCTAAGGCAATCGAGGTGCTCAATTACTCATCGTATCATTGTTATCGATTGGCCGTTCTAAGGCAATTGAGGAGTTCAATAATCCATTATATCATTATTATCGATTGGCCATTCTAAGGCAGTCGAATAGTTCAATCATTCATTGTGTGATTGCTATCGATTGGCCGTTCTAAGGCAATCGAGGAGTTCAATCATTCATTATATCATCGTCATCGATTAGCCGTTCTAAGGCAATCGAGGTGCTCAATTACTCATTGTATCATTGTTATCGATTGGCCATTCTAAGGCAATCGAGGTGCTCAATCATTCGTTGTATCATTGTTATCGATTGGCCGTTCTAAGTCAATCGAGGTATTGAATCATCCGCTGCATCATTGTTATCGGTTGGCCATTCTAAGGAAATCGAGGTATTGAATTAGGGCTTTCGAGGATAGTTCCCATCCGTTGTGTCGTTGTTATTGATTGACCATTCTAAGGTAATCGAGGTATTGAATTGGGACCGTCGAGGACGGAGCCCATCCGTGAGTTACTATCGTCGTGTTGGCCGACTCAAGCCAACACACTATCTCTCTTGTGAATTCGGTAATCTTCGGATCGTTACCAGTTGTGATTAATTATGTTTTGGAGGCTAGTCTCGGCTAGTGCTCATTATGGGTAAGTCTGGGTCTTGAACCTTCGCGGTTGGTTTCCCAGCACCTGCAATTCAGCAGGTCACGGTCACTGGGTGATCTCATTATGGGTAAGCTTGGGGCTTGAACCTTCGGGGTTGGTTTCCCAACACCTACAACTCAGTAGGTCACGGTCATGTTTATGATCTCATTATGGGTAAGTCTGGGGCTTGAACCTTCGCGGTTGGTTTCCCAGCACCTGCAATTCAGCAGGTCACGGTCACTGGGTGATCTCATTATGGGTAAGCTTGGGGCTTGAACCTTCGCGGTTGGTTTCCCAATACTTAAGGTGCCGGTTACGGTTGAGATACAGGGGCATGATGATGGCGACGAGGCATTCGAACAATACTAGTCCGAGTTGTTCATGTTGGCCAGTCAGTTAGAGTGTACTACAGTTTGCCAGTCATTGTCATTATGTATTACCCGAGCAAGGCTCATGGGTGTGGTTGTATTTTCATTTTGGCCACGTAGGCCCATCATTGTCGTTAAAATTACTTATCGGAATATTGTGTCGGATATCATGGTAGGGACTGTGATCTTTCTTGTTGGTTAATTTTAATGTATTTTAGTCATGTTCGCCTGGTGGATCTCCGGGTGTGGGGTCCATGGCTCTGTAATAACCCAATGGGATTTGGGGGTGTTACAGAAGATGGTATCAGAGAATTGGGTTATGAGATACCCTGATATGTGAGTTATGTGGCTCTACCGACACGGTAGTAGTGGGACTGTCAGGTTATGACAATCTGGATAGTCGGGTTTTGTGAGTCGTGATATTGGTGCGACCGCATGACTCATTCATTCATCGAGTCGTCGTCAGTTGAGACTAGTATCGCGAGACCTCGAAGCTTCGTATGACCTGTGTAAGGACTCGATTCTCTTTATGTTCATACATTCATCATGTCATTAATTATTCATGCTTTGTTGAAACCTATATGTGATATTAGTGTTATGATTGATTCATGACTAATTGTTTTGGAGCACGTGTGACCTGTGTAAGCGTTAAGGATCAACTCATTCATCAGTCAACAATCCTCAATCATCATTTTATCTTGTCGATAATATTAATTCATTCATCACTCGGTCAATCTCATTGTTCAATTAATTCATTCATCACTCAGTCAATCTCATTGTTCAGTTAAATCATTCATCACTCAGTCAATCTCATTGTTCAGTTAATTCATTCATCACTCAATCAATCTCATTGTTCAGTTAATTCATTCATCACTCAGTCAATCTCATTGTTCAGTTAATTCATTCATCACTCAGTCAATCTTATTGCCGGTTACGGCTGTACGTGCTCGGCAGACATGGCTGGACGAATGCCGGTTACGTCCATAGAAATTTATCGATTCTGGCCGTCACGGGTGCGAGCGATGTTCGGACGAATGCGATTCTGGCCGTAAGGACTGCCGGTGCACGGCCGTAGTAAGTGCGAGTTACGGTGTAAGGCCTGTCGATTCTGACCATAAGCGATCGGCAGGCGCTGGGCGGATTTTGACGAATGCCGGTTACGGCCGTAAGGCCCTGCCGGTTACGACCGTAACCCTGTCGGCCATATATAGGCAGTGACCGGCCACACCTCATTTTTTCATCATTTCTTCACCTGGGTGCGGCTGGCGACGGGAAAAATCGGGAAGTGGAGTTTTTGGTCGATTCCACTCGATTTCTAAGCATTTTTGAGGATTCTTGTCGATTATATCAACATCAAATCATGTTCTTCGTGGGATCGAGGTAATTTCTTGAAATCTCATAGAATTTGATTTTTCGAGATTTCTTCTTGATTTTCGGTGTTCGTCTGAATTTTATGAATCTGTTGATGTTAGTAAACATTATTGATCGTGTTCTATGGATTGTATATCCATATCTTCAATTCGTTGACCACATTGATGATTCTTAGGTTCTTGAGGAACTTTGAACATTTAGTGTTCGATTAAATGTCTCAAAGAGTTTCTTTCGGTCATTGTGTTGATTTCGATTGATATTGTGTTATTGAATGAATTGTATTTCATTCAAGGTTGTTCGAGTACTTGTGTTTATCGGAGGATGTCGTTCGTTGTTCGTGGAAGTAATTCATCGCCTTCGGATGAGGCAAGTTTTATACTTGTACTAGTCAATGAGATTAATGTTATCATATATGTGTATGAATGTGTTGTATCATTCCGAGACTTAGTCTCTTCATAAGTTCATTGATATTAGGGGATCGTTAGATACAATACTCTTCGGCAATTATGCCAAATGTTTATTATCATTCATTAATGGCCAGTAAGGCATTGAGATATTCGTTGTTAATGTTATTATCGATCACCGGTTCGCGGTATCGATGTATCGGTTGTTGTTGTTAATATTGATGTCGATCTCAGACGTTGTTGTAATCATTGTTATTAATGTTGGCGTCCTGTCATTCATGTTGTATTGGCCGATTGAAGGCATTGTCGTATTCGTTCTCATCTTCGTCGTCGGTAGTCGATTAAAGGTGCTGAGGTATTCATTGTATCATTGTTATCGGTTTGCCGTTCAAAGGCAATCGAGGAGTTCAATCATTCATTGTATCATTGTTATCGATTGGCCGTTCTAAGGCAATCGAGGAGTTCAATCATTCATTGTATCATTGCTATCGGTTGGCCGATCTAAGGCAATCGAGGAGTTCAATCATTCATTGTATCATTGTCATCGATTAGCCATTCTAAGGCAATCGAGGTGCTAAATTACTCATCGTATCATTGTCATCGAATGGCCATTCTAAGGCAATCGAGGAGTTCAATAATTCATTGTATCATTATTATCGATTGGCCGTTCTAAGGTAGTCGAGGAGTTCAATCATTCATTGTGTGATTGCTATCGATTGGCCGTTCTAAGGCAATCGAGGAGTTCAATCATTCATTGTATCATCGTCATCGATTAGCCGTTCTAAGGCAATCGAGGTGCTCAATTACACATTGTATCATTGTTACCGATTGGCCGTTCTAAGGCAATCAAGGTGCTCAATCATTTGTTGTATCATTGTTATCGATTGGCCGTTCTAAGGCAATCGAGGTATTGAATCATCTGCTGCATCATTGTTATCGGTTGGCCATTCTAAGGAAATCGAGGTATTGAATTGGGGTTGTCGAGGATAGTTCCCATCCGTTGTGTCAATGGGTGATCTCATTATGGGTAAGCTTGGGGCTTGAACCTTCGCGGTTGGTTTCCCAATACGTACAACTCAGTAGGTCATCGTCATGCTTATGATCTCATTATGGGTAAGTTTGGGGCTTGAACCTTCGCGGTTGGTTTCCCAACACCTACAATTCAGTAGGTCAAGGCCATTGGATGGTCTCATTGTGATACGGTTTCGTGCCGTGGCTTCGGCCCTAATTGTGATACAGCTTCGTGCCATGGCTTCGGCCCTAATGGTGATACGGCTTCGTGCCGTGGCTTTGGCCCTAATCGATATAGCTTCAGGCTGTTTTGGCTTCATGTGATTGTGATATTTGACAGCTTCGGCTGAATGGCTTTCAGGCCTTTGTGATTGTCTTGGTAATTTCATTGGAGCCTTCGGGCATTGTGATTCATAATTAATTCAGTTCTGGTTTGGTTCTTGTCGTGTAATTCATTGTGGTACTCTATAATTATGATTCGCCATTGGGCATTTACGTTCTAACCTGTTGAACAGGTATTAATAGTATGCCGTGGGCATAGTGTTTCACGAATGCTCGGTTCTTACCTTGGTTTGTGAGCATCTCGTATTATTATTATCATTGTACCGTTTCATTCTGCCTTTGGATGCATATCATGTTATACGTGTATTTGATGTTCATTATCTGGATGATTGACCCCGTGGGGGCGGAACATGTTTGCATGTTTTAGGTGCTTGCGAGGAGAGAGTTGAGATACAGGGGCATGATGATGGCGATAAGGCATTCGAACGATACTACTCCGAGTTGTTCAGTTAATTCATTCATCACTCAGTCAATCTCATTGTTCAGTTAATTCATTCATCACTCAGTCAATCTCATTGCTCAATTAATTCATTCATCACTCAGTCAATCTCATTGCTCAGTGAATTCATTAATCATCTAGTCCATCTCGCGGTTCAGTTGTTGATCTTGTGGATTGAATTTTCAATCCTGTTAACTTGTTCAAGATAATCATTTCAGGAATTTCATTAGATAGTCCTGTCACCTCACTTGATCTTTCATGCGATCTTATCATATTATGGAATCATGTCGACGATCATTTTATTACATTATTAATGCATTCATTGTGTTAGAGCGTGTATTCTCATTGTTATCATTCCATCTCGTGATCATAATGCGATCTTCATACGGGATCTGTAATTATCATGTGACTTTCGTGCCTCGGTATGGAAAGATCTGTCAGAGGGACATTGGACTCCGACGTCCAAGAGATCGTTTTCTAGTCGTCTTCGTGCTGGAGAGCATCTTCATCTCATACGACGAGTTCGACTGTTGTTTGCTTTAATTGTGATACAATAGGAGATTCATCACCGGTTTTAAGCAAGTCAATTCTTGCTCGGTAATAGTATAATCATTCATTTCATTTGTCGTTCATTCATTCATATAATTCATTCATCATATATCAATCACGTTGAGACTTATAATTATCAAACTAATCATTCACTTCACGGGGAACAATAGTTCCAATCATTTCATTTGAGCTATCACTCATTACGTTATCATTTCACCCTGGTGAGTCATTCTTGATCCTTGTTGGATTTCGATTCATTATCATTCATTGTGATAATTCTTGTTCGTGTGTATCTCGTTGATTTTTCCTGGCGGGATATTGCTTCTCCCTACTTGTTTTAAGTTTCGGGACGAAACTTCTTTATAGGGGGTAGTATGTAATATCCGCAATTTCGATTTTCCGGTAATTTTCTTTTTTTAGCGGAAGTCCATCTTAGTGATACTATTGTGACCGTTTCGTCATTACGAGAATATTTAATTATGTACTTTTTGTCATTCGAGTTTGTTTCGGTATCGTTTTGTTGAGTTCCGTGTTCTTAAACGGCTTTTCCGCACTTGAGTTCGATTCTTGCGAATCTCGTCTGAAACTGTTGTTTTGAGTTTCTCGTAAGTCCATTTAATGTTATTATTCATGTTTCGAGCTTTGGCTTAGTGTTTCTATCGTGTATCGTGTATTTCGGACGTCTTGGGCCATTTTCGTAATTTCCCAAAGTTTGGGGTAATTACTTTCTGTTGTTGAATTTCAAGCCTTCGGGTGGTCGGAATTGTGTGTTATCTTAGCGCTTGTATTCATCTTTGCGAGTACTTCATAACTGTATCTTCGATTCATATTCAGGTTCGGGTTTCGGGGTCTTCCGGGCCGTCGGAGTGGCCACGGCCGAGTCACGGCCGCACTTCTTGGAGCAGGGCCTGGCCTGGCCGAGTTACGACCGTAAGGTGCCGGTTACGGCTGTACGTGCTCGGCAGACATGGCTGGACGAATGCCGGTTACGTCCATAAGGGCATCGATTCTGGCCGTGCGGTGCCGAGCGGTGTTCGGACGAATGCGATTCTGGCCGTAAGGACACATGCAGTACGGCCGTAAGTGCCGAGTTACGGCCGTAAGGCCCTATCGATTACGTCGTAGCGATCATTTGGCCAGGCGGATTTTGACGAATGCGATTACGGCCGTAAGGCCACTGCCGATTCTGGCCGTAACCACAGCCGGCCATATATAGGCAGTGACCGGCCACACCTCATTTTTTCATCATTTCTTCACCTGGGTGCGGCTGGCGACGGGAAAAATCGGGAAGTGGAGTTCTTGGTCGATTCCACTCGATTTCTAAGCATTTTTGAGGATTCTTTTCGATTATATCAACATCAAATCATTGTTTTTCGTGGGATCGAGGTAATTTCTTGAAATCTCATAGAATTTGATTTTTCGAGATTTCTTCTTGATTTTCGGTGTTCGTCTGAATTTTATGAATCTGTTGATGTTAGTAAACATTATTAATCGTGTTCTATGGATTGTATATCCATATCTTCAATTCGTTCAACCCTATTGATGATTCTTAGGTTCTTGAGGAACTTTGAACATTTAGTGTTCGATTAAATGTCTCAAAGAGTTTCTTTCGGTCATTGTGTTGATTTCGATTGATATTGTGTTATTGAATGAATTGTATTTCATTCAAGGTTGTTCGAGTACTTGTGTTTATCGGAGGATGTCGTTCGTTGTTCGTGGAAGTAATTCATCGCCTTCGGATGAGGCAAGTTTTATACTTGTACTAGTCAATGAGATTAATGTTATCATATATGTGTATGAATGTGTTGTATCATTCCGAGACTTAGTCTCTTCATAAGTTCATTGATATTAGGGGATCGTTCGATACAATACTCTTTGGCAATTATGCCAAATGTTTATTATCATTCATTAATGGCCAGTAAGGCATTGAGATATTCATTGTTAATGTTATTATCGATCACCGGTTCGCGGTATCGATGTATCGGTTGTTGTTGTTAATATTGATGTCGATCTAAGACGTTGTTGTAATCATTGTTATTAATGTTGGCGTCCTCACATTAATGTTGTATTGGCCGATTGAAGGCATTGTCGTATTCGTTCTCATCTTCGCCGTCGGTTGCCGATTAAAGGTGCTGAGGTATTCATTGTATCATTGTTATCGGTTTGCCGTTCAAAGGAAATTGAGGAGTTCAATCATTCATTGTATCATTGTTATCGATTGGCCGTTCTAAGGCAATCGAGGAGTTCAATCATTCATTGTATCATTGCTATCGATTGGCCGTTCTAAGGCAATCGAGGAGTTCAATCATTCATTGTATCGTTATCATCATTTAGCCATTATAAGGCAATCGAGCTGCTCAATTACTCATCGTATCATTGTTATCGATTGGCCGTTCTAAGGTAATCGAGGAGTTCAATAATTCATTGTATCATTATTATCGATTGGTCGTTCTAAGGCAGTCGAGGAGTTCAATCATTCATTATGTGATTGCTATCGATTGGCCGTTCTAAGGCAATCGAGGAGTTCAATCATTCATTGTATCATCGTCATTGATTAGCCGTTCTAAGGCAATTGAGGTGCTCAATTACTCATTGTATCATTGTTACCGATTAGCCGTTCTAAGGCAATCGAGGTGCTCAATCATTCGTTGTATCATTGTTATCGATTGGCCGTTCTAAGGCAATCGAGGTATTGAATCATCCGCTGCATCATTGTTATCGGTTTGCCATTCTAAGGAAATCGAGGTATTGAATTGGGGTTGTCGAGGATAGTTCCCATCCGTTGTGTCGTTGTTATTGATTGACCATTCTAAGGTAAACGAGGTATTGAATTGGGACCGCCGAGGACGGAGCCCATCCGTGAGTTACAATCGTCGTGTTGGTCGACTCAAGGCAACACACTATCTCTCTTGTGAATTCGATAATCTTCGGATCGTTGCCGTTTGTGATTAATTATGTTTTGGAGGCTAGTCTCGGCTAGTGCTCATTATGGGTAAGTCTGGGGCTTGAACCTTCGCGGTTGGTTTCCCAGCACCTGCAATTCAGCAGGTCACGGTCACTGGGTGATCTCATTATGGGTAAGCTTGGGGCTTGAACCTTCGCGGTTGGTTTCCCAACACCTACAACTCAGTAGGTCACGGTCATGTTTATGATCTCATTATGGGTAAGTCTGGGGCTTGAACCTTCGCGGTTGGTTTCCCAGCACCTGCAATTCAGCAGGTCACGGTCACTGGGTGATCTAATTATGGGTAAGCTTGGGGCTTGAACCTTCGTGGTTGGCTTCCCAATACTTACAACTCAGTAGGTCACGATCATGCTTATGATCTCATGGGTAAGTTTGGGGCTTGAACCTTCGCGGTTGGTTTCCCAACACCTACAATTCAGTAGGTCACGACCATTGGATGGTCTCATTGTGATATAGTTTCGTGCCGTGGCTTCGGCCCTAATTGTGATACGGCTTCGTGCCGTGGCTTCGGCCCTAATCGATATAGCTTCAGCCTGTTTTGGCTTCATGTGATTATGATATTTGACAGCTTCGGCTGAATGGCTTTCAGGCCTTTGTGATTGTCTTGGTAATTTCATTGGAGCCTTCGGGCATTGTGATTCATAATTAATTCAGTTCTGGTTTGGTTCATGTTGTGTAATTCATTATGGTACTCTATAATTATGATTCGCCGTTGGGCATTTACGTTCTAACCTGTTGAATAGGTATTAATAGTATGCCGTGGGCATAGTGTTTCACGAATGCTAGGTTCTTACCTTGGTTTGTGAGCATCTCGTATTATTATTATCATTGTACCGTTTCATTCTGCCTTTGGATGCATATCATGTTATACGTGTATTTGATGTTCATTATCTGGATGACTGACCCCGTGGGGGCGGAACATGTTTTCCTGTTTTAGGTGCTTGCGAGGAAAGAGTTGAGACACAGGGGCATGATGATGGCGATGAGGCATTCGAACGATACTAGTCCGAGTTGTTCATGTTGGCCAGTCAGTTGGAGTGTACTACAGTTTGCCAGTCATTGTCATTATGTATTACCCGAGCAAGGCTCATGGGTGTGGTTGTATTTTCATTTTGGCCACGTAGGCCCATCATTGTCGTTAAAATTCCTTATCGGAATATTGTGTCGGATATCATGGTAGGGACTCTGATCTTCCTTGTTGGTTAATTTTAATGTATTTTAGTCATGTTCGACTGGTGGATCTCCGGGTGTGGGGTCAACGGCTCTACAATAACCCAATGGGATTTGGGGGTGTTACATAAGATGGTATCAGAGAATTGGGTTATGAGATACCCTGATATGTGAGTTATGTGGCTCTACCGACGCGGTAGTAGTGGGACTGTCAGGTTATGACAATTTGGACAGTCGGGTTTTGTGAGTCGTGATATTTGTGCGGCCGCATGAGTCATTCATTCATCGAGTCGTCGTCAGTTGAGACCAGTATCGCGAGACCTAGAAGCTTCATATGACCTGTGTAAGGACTCGATTCTCTTTATGTTCATACATTCATCATGTCATTATTTATTCATGCTTTTTTGAAACCTATATGTGATATTAGTGTTATGATTGATTCATGACTAATTGTTTTGGAGCACGTGTGACCTGTGTAAGCGTTAAGGATGAACTCATTCATCAGTCAACAATCCTCAATCATCATTTTATCTTGTCGATCATATTAATTCATTCATCACTCAGTCAATCTCATTGTTCAATTAATTCATTCATCACTCAGTCAATCTCATTGTTCAGTTAATTCATTCATCACTCAGTCAATCTCATTGTTCAGTTAATTCATTCATCACTCAGTCAATCTCATTGTTCAGTTAATTCATTCATCACTCAGTCAATCTCATTGCTCAGTTAATTCATTCATCACTCAGTCAATCTCATTGCTCAGTTAATTCATTCATCACTCAGTCAATCTCATTGCTCACTTAATTCATTCATCACTCAGTCAATCTCATTGGTCAGTTAATTCATTAATCATCCAGTCTATCTCACGGTTCAGTTGTTGATCTTGTGGATCGAATTTTCAATCCTGTTAACTTGCTCAAGATAATCATTTCAGGAATTTCATTAGATAGTCCTGTCACCTGACTTGATCTTTCATGCCATCTTATCATATTCTGGCATCATGTCGACGATCATTTTATTGCATTGTTAATGCATTCATTGTGTTAGAGCATGTATGCTCATTGTTATCATTCCGTCTCGTAATCATAATGCGATCTTCATACGGGATCTGTAATTATCATGTGAGTTTCCTGCCTCGGTATGGAAAGAGCTGTCAGAGGGACATCGGACTCCGACATCCAAGAGATCGTTTTCCAGTCGTCTTTATGCTGGGAGAGCATCTTTATCTCATACGACGAGTTCGACTGTTGTTTGCATTAACTGTGATACAATAGGAGATTCATCACCGGTTTTGAGCAAGTTAATTCTTGCTCGGTAATAGTATAATCATTCATTTTATTTGTCGTTCATTCATTCATATAATTCATTCATCATATATCAATCACGTTGAGACTTATAATTATCAAACTAATCATTCACTTCACGGGGAACAATGGTTCCAATCATTTCATTTGAGCTATCACTCATTACGTTATCATTTCACCCTGGTGAGTCATTCTTGATCCTTGTTGGATTTCGATTCATTATCATTCATTGTGATCATTCTTGTTCGTGTGTATCTCGTTGATTTTTCGTGGCGGGATATTGCTTCTCCCTACTTGTTTTAAGTTTCGGGACGAAACTTCTTTATAGGGGGTAGTATGTAATATCCGCAATTTCGATTTTCCGGTAATTTTCTTTTTTTGGCGGAAGTCCATCTTAGCGACACTGTTGTGACCGTTTCGTCATTAAGAGAATATTTAATTATGCACTTTTTGTCATCCGAGTTCATTTCGGTATCGTTTTGTTGAGTTCCGTGTTCTTAAACGGCTTTTCCGCACTTGAGTTCGATTCTTGAGAATATCGTCTGAAACTGTTGTTTCGAGTTTCTCGTAAGTTCATTTAATGTTATTATTCATGTTGCGAGCTTTCGCTTGGTGTTCCGATCATGTATCGTGTATTTCGGACGTTTTGGGCCATTTTCGCAATTTCCCAAAGTTTGGGGTAATTACTTTTCGTTGTCGAATTTCGAGCCTTCAGGTGGTCGGAATCATGTGTTCTCTTAGTGCTTGATTCGTCTTTGCGAGTACTTTGTAACCGTATCTTCGATTCATATTCAGGTTCGGGTTTCGAGGTCGTTCGGCCGTTGGAGTGGCCACGGGCGAGTCACGGCAGCACTTCTTGGAGTAGAGCTTGGCCTGGCCGAGTTACGGCCGTAAGGTGTCGTTTACGGCCGTATGTGCTCGGCAGAGATGGCTGGACGAATGCCGGTTACGTCCGTAAGGGCCGATTCTGGCCGTCTGGGTGCAGCGATGTTCGGACGAATGCGATTCTGGCCGTAAGGACTGCCGAATGCACGTAAGTGCCGAGTTACGGCCGAGGCCCTGTCGGTTACGGCCGTAAGAGATCGACAGGCGCTGGGTGGATTTTGACGAATGCCGGTTACGGCCGTAAGGCCCTGCCGATTACTGCCGTAACCCTGTCGGCCATATATAGGCAGTGACCGGCCAGACCTCATTTTTTCATCATTTCTTCACCAAAAGTGCGGTTGGCGGCAGGAAAAATCGGAAGTGGAGTTTTGGTCGATTCCACTCGATTTCTAAGCTTTTTTGAGGATTCTTATCGATTATATCAACATCAAATCATTGTTCTTCGTCGGATCGAGGTAATTTCTTGAAATCTCCTAGAATTTGATTTTTCGAGATTTCTTCTCGATTTTCATTGTTCGGCCGAATTTGATGAATCGGTTGATGTTAGTAAACATTATTAATTGTGTTCTATGGATTGTATATCCATATCATCGATTCGTTCAACCCGATTGATGATTCTTAGGTTCTTGAGGAACTTTGAACATTTAGTGTTCGATTAAGTTTCTCAAAGAGTTTCTTTCGGTTGTTGTGTTGATTTCGATTGATATTGTGTTATTGAATGAATTGTATTTAATTCAAGGTTGTTCGAGTACTTGTGTTTATCGGAGGACGTCGTTCGTTGTTCGTGGAAGGAATTCATCGCCTTCGGTTGAGGCAAGTTTTATACTTATACTAGTCAATGAGATTAATGTTATCATATATGTGTATGAATATGTTGTATCATTCCGAGACTTAGTCTCTTCATAAGTTCATTGATATTAGGGGATCGTTCGATACGATACTCTTCGTCAATTACGCCAAATGTTTATTATCATTCATTAATGGCCGGTAAGGCATTGAGATATTCGTTGTTAATGTTATTATCGATCACCGATTCGCGGTATCGATGTATTGGTTGTTGTTGTTAATATTGATGTCGATCTAAGACGTTGTTGTAATCATTGTTATTAATGTTGGCGTCCTGTCATGTTGTATTGGCCGATTGAAGGCATTGTCGTATTCGTTCTCATCTTCGTCGTCGGTAGCCGATTAAAAGTGCCGAGGTATTCATTGTATCATTGTTATCGGTTGGCCGTTCAAAGGAAATCGAGGAGTTCAATCATTCATTGTATCATTGTTATCGATTGGCCGTTCTAAGGCAATCGAGGAGTTCAATCATTCATTGTATCATTGCTATCGATTAGCCGTTCTAAGGCAATCGAGGTGCTCAATTACTCATCGTATCATTGTTATCGATTGGCCGTTCTAAGGCAATCGAGGATTTCAATCATTCATTGTATCTTTATTATCGATTGGCTATTCTAAGGCAATCGAGGAGTTCAATCATTCATTGTGCCATTGCTATCGATTGTCTGTTCTAAGGCAATCGAGGAGTTCAATCATTCATTGTATCATCGTCATCGATTAGCCATTCTAAGGCAATCGAGGTGTTCAACTACTCATCGTATCATTGTTATCGATTAGCCGTTCTAAGGCAATCGAGGAGTTCAATCATTCATTGTATCATTATTATCGATTGGCCGTTCTAAGGCAGTAGAGGAGTTCAATCATTCATTGTGTGATTGCTATCGATTGGCCGTTCTAAGGCAATCGAGGAGTTCTATCATTCATTGTATCATCGTCATCGATTAGCCGTTCTAAGGCAATCGAGGTGCTCAATTACTCATTGTATCATTGTTATCGATTGGCCGTTCTGAGGCAATCGAGGTGCTCAATCATTCGTTGTATCATTGTTCTCGATTGGCCGTTCGAAGGCAATCGAGGTATTGAATCATCCGCTGCATCATTGTTATTGGTTGGCCATTCTAAGGAAATCGAGGTATTGAATTGGGGCTGTCGAGGATAGTTCCCATCCGTTGTGTCGTTGTTATTGATTGACCATTCTAAGGTAAACGAGGTATTGAATTGGGACCGCCGAGGACGGAGCCCATCCGTGAGTTACAATCGTCGTGTTGGTCGACTCAAGGCAACACACTATCTCTATTGTGAATTCGATAATCTTCGGATCGTTGCCGTTTGTGATTAATTATGTTTTGGAGGCTAGTCTCGGCTAGTGCTCATTATGGGTAAGTCTGGGGCTTGAACCTTCGCGGTTGGTTTCCCAGCACCTGCAATTCAGCAGGTCACGGTCACTGGGTGATCTCATTATGGGTAAGCTTGGGGATTGAACCTTCGCGGTTGGTTTCCCAACACCTACAACTCAGTAGGTCACGGTCATGTTTATGATCTCATTATGGGTAATTCTGGGGCTTGAACCTTCGCGGTTGGTTTCCCAGCACCTGCAATTCAGCAGGTCACGGTCACTGGGTGATCTAATTATGGGTAAGCTTGGGGCTTGAACCTTCGTGGTTGGCTTCCCAATACTTACAACTCAGTAGGTCACGATCATGCTTATGATCTCATGGGTAAGTTTGGGGCTTGAACCTTCGCGGTTGGTTTCCCAACACCTACAATTCAGTAGGTCACGACCATTGGATGGTCTCATTGTGATATAGTTTCATGCCGTGGCTTCGGCCCTAATTGTGATACGGCTTCGTGCCGTGGCTTCGGCCCTAATCGATATAGCTTCAGCCTGTTTTGGCTTCATGTGATTATGATATTTGACAGCTTCGGCTGAATGGCTTTCAGGCCTTTGTGATTGTCTTGGTAATTTCATTGGAGCCTTCGGGCATTGTGATTCATAATTAATTCAGTTCTGGTTTGGTTCATGTTGTGTAATTCATTATGGTACTCTATAATTATGATTCGCCGTTGGGCATTTACGTTCTAACCTGTTGAATAGGTATTAATAGTATGCCGTGGGCATAGTGTTTCACGAATGCTAGGTTCTTACCTTGGTTTGTGAGCATCTCGTATTATTATTATCATTGTACCGTTTCATTCTGCCTTTGGATGCATATCATGTTATACGTGTATTTGATGTTCATTATCTGGATGACTGACCCCATGGGGGCGGAACATGTTTTCCTGTTTTAGGTGCTTGCGAGGAAAGAGTTGAGACACAGGGGCATGATGATGGCGATGAGGCATTCGAACGATACTAGTCCGAGTTGTTCATGTTGGCCAGTCAGTTGGAGTGTACTACAGTTTGCCAGTCATTGTCATTATGTATTACCCGAGCAAGGCTCATGGGTGTGGTTGTATTTTCATTTTGGCCACGTAGGCCCATCATTGTCGTTAAAATTCCTTATCGGAATATTGTGTCGGATATCATGGTAGGGACTCTGATCTTCCTTGTTGGTTAATTTTAATGTATTTTAGTCATGTTCGCCTGGTGGATCTCCGGGTGTGGGGTCCACGGCTCTGCAATAACCCAATGGGATTTGGGGGTGTTACATAAGATGGTATCAGAGAATTGGGTTATGAGATACCCTGATATGTGAGTTATGTGGCTCTACCGACGCGGTAGTAGTGGGACTGTCAGGTTATGACAATTTGGACAGTCGGGTTTTGTGAGTCGTGATATTTGTGCGGCCGCATGAGTCATTCATTCATCGAGTCGTCGTCAGTTGAGACCAGTATCGCGAGACCTAGAAGCTTCATATGACCTGTGTAAGGACTCGATTCTCTTTATGTTCATACATTCATCATGTCATTAATTATTCATGCTTTTTTGAAACCTATATGTGATATTAGTGTTATGATTGATTCATGACTAATTGTTTTGGAGCACGTGTGACCTGTGTAAGCGTTAAGGATCAACTCATTCATCAGTCAACAATCCTCAATCATCATTTTATCTTGTCGATCATATTAATTCATTCATCACTCAGTCAATCTCATTGTTCAATTAATTCATTCATCACTCAGTCAATCTCATTGTTCAGTTAATTCATTCATCACTCAGTCAATCTCATTGTTCAGTTAATTCATTCATCACTCAGTCAATCTCATTGTTCAGTTAATTCATTCATCACTCAGTCAATCTCATTGCTCAGTTAATTCAATCATCACTCAGTCAATCTCATTGCTCAGTTAATTCATTCATCACTCAGTCAATCTCATTGCTCACTTAATTCATTCATCACTCAGTCAATCTCATTGGTCAGTTAATTCATTAATCATCCAGTCCATCTCGCGGTTCAGTTGTTGATCTTGTGGATCGAATTTTCAATCCTGTTAACTTGTTCAAGATAATCATTTCAGGAATTTCATTAGATAGTCCTGTCACCTGACTTGATCTTTCATGCCATCTTATCATATTCTGGCATCATGTCGACGATCATTTTATTGCATTGTTAATGCATTCATTGTGTTAGAGCATATATGCTCATTGTTATCATTCCGTCTCGTAATCATAATGCAATCTTCATACGGGATCTGTAATTATCATGTGACTTTCCTGCCTCGGTATGGAAAGAGCTGTCAGAGGGACATCAGACTCCGACATCCAAGAGATCGTTTTCCAGTCGTCTTTATGCTGGGAGAGCATCTTTATCTCATACGACGAGTTCGACTGTTGTTTGCATTAACTGTGATACAATAGGAGATTCATCACCGGTTTTGAGCAAGTTAATTCTTGCTCGGTAATAGTATAATCATTCATTTTATTTGTCGTTCATTCATTCATATAATTCATTCATCATATATCAATCACGTTGAGACTTATAATTATCAAACTAATCATTCACTTCACGGGGAACAATGGTTCCAATCATTTCATTTGAGCTATCACTCATTACGTTATCATTTCACCCTGGTGAGTCATTCTTGATCCTTGTTGGATTTCGATTCATTATCATTCATTGTGATCATTCTTGTTCGTGTGTATCTCGTTGATTTTTCGTGGCGGGATATTGCTTCTCCCTACTTTTTTTAAGTTTCGGGACGAAACTTCTTTATAGGGGGTAGTATGTAATATCCGCAATTTCGATTTTCCGGTAATTTTCTTTTTTTGGCGGAAGTCCATCTTAGCGACACTTTTGTGACCGTTTCGTCATTAAGAGAATATTTAATTATGCACTTTTTGTCATCCGAGTTCATTTCGGTATCGTTTTGTTGAGTTCCGTGTTCTTAAACGGCTTTTCCGCACTTGAGTTCGATTCTTGCGAATATAAATGCAGCTGTTGTTTCGAGTTTCTCGTAAGTTCATTTAATGTTATTATTCATGTTTCGAGCTTTCGCTTGGTGTTCCGATCATGTATCGTGTATTTCGGACGTTTTGGGCCATTTTCGCAATTTCCCAAAGTTTGGGGTAATTACTTTTCGTTGTCGAATTTCGAGCCTTCAGGTGGTCGGAATCATGTGTTCTCTTAGCGCTTGATTCGTCTTTGCGAGTACTTTGTAACCGTATCTTCGATTCATATTCAGGTTCGGGTTTCGAGGTCGTTCGGCCGTTGGAGTGGCCACGGGTGAGTCACGGCAGCACTTCTTGGAGTAGAGCTTGGCCTGGCCGAGTTACGGCCGTAAGGTGTCGTTTACGGCCGTATGTGCTCGGCAGAGATGGCTGGACGAATGCGATTACGTCCGTAAGAGTGTCGATTCTGGCCGTCACGGGTGCCGAGCGGTGTTCGGACGAATGCGATTCTGGCCGTAAGGACTGCAGAATGCGGCCGTAAGTGCCGAGTTACGGCGAGGCCTGTCGGTTACGGCCGTAAGAGATCGGCAGTAGGTGGATTTTGACGAATGCGGTTACGGCCGTAAGGCCTGCCGTTCATAGTAACCACCTTCGGCCATATATAGCGTGTGGCCGAGACCTCATTTTTTCATCATTTCTTCACCCGGGTGCGGTTGGCGACGGGAAAAATCGGGAAGTGGAGTTTTTGGTCGATTCCACTCGATTTCTAAGATTTTTTGAGGATTCTTATCGATTATATCAACATCAAATCATTGTTCTTCGTCGGATCGGGTAATTTCTTGAAATCTCCTAGAATTTGATTTTTCGAGATTTCTTCTCGATTTTCATTATTCGGCCGAATTTGATGAATCGGTTGATGTTAGTAAACATTATTAATTGTGTTCTATGGATTGTATATCCATATCATCCATTCGTTCAACCCGATTGATGATTCTTAGGTTCTTGAGGAACTTTGAACATTTAGTGTTCGATTAAGTCTCTCAAAGAGTTTCTTTCGGTTGTTGTGTTGATTTCGATTGATATTGTGTTATTGAATGAATTGTATTTCATTCAAGGTTGTTCGAGTACTTGTGTTTATCGGAGGACGTCGTTCGTTGTTCGTGGAAGGAATTCATCGCCTTCGGTTGAGGCAAGTTTTATACTTATACTAGTCAATGAGATTAATGTTATCATATATGTGTATGAATGTGTTGTATCATTCCGAGACTTAGTCTCTTCATAAGTTCATTGATATTAGGGATCGTTCGATACGATACTCTTCGTCAATTACGCCAAATGTTTATTATCATTCATTAATGGCCGGTAAGGCATTGAGATATTCGTTGTTAATGTTATTATCGATCACCGATTCGCGGTATCGATGTATTGGTTGTTGTTGTTAATATTGATGTCGATCTAAGACGTTGTTGTAATCATTGTTATTAATGTTGGCGTCCTGTCATGTTGTATTGGCCGATTGAAGGCATTGTCGTATTCGTTCTCATCTTCGTCGTCGGTAGCCGATTAAAAGTGCCGAGGTATTCATTGTATCATTGTTATCGGTTGGCCGTTCAATGGAAATCGAGGAGTTCAATCATTCATTGTATCATTGTTATCGATTGGCCGTTCTAAGGCAATCGAGGAGTTCAATCATTCATTGTATCATTGCTATCGATTAGCCGTTCTAAGGCAATCGAGGTGCTCAATTACTCATCGTATCATTGTTATCGATTGGCCGTTCTAAGGCAATCGAGGATTTCAATCATTCATTGTATCTTTATTATCGATTGGCCATTCTAAGGCAATCGAGGAGTTCAATCATTCATTGTGCCATTGCTATCGATTGTCTGTTCTAAGGCAATCGAGGAGTTCAATCATTCATTGTATCATCGTCATCGATTAGCCATTCTAAGGCAATCGATGTGCTCAACTACTCATCGTATCATTGTTATCGATTAGCCGTTCTAAGGCAATCGAGGAGTTCAATCATTCATTGTATCATTATTATCGATTGGCCGTTCTAAGGCAGTAGAGGAGTTCAATCATTCATTGTGTGATTGCTATTGATTGGCCGTTCTAAGGCAATCGAGGAGTTCAATCATTCATTGTATCATCGTCATCGATTAGCCGTTCTAAGGCAATCGAGGTGCTCAATTACTCATTGTATCATTGTTATCGATTGGCCGTTCTGAGGCAATCGAGGTGCTCAATCATTCGTTGTATCATTGTTCTCGATTGGCCGTTCGAAGGCAATCGAGGTATTGAATCTTCCGCTGCATCATTGTTATTGGTTGGCCATTCTAAGGAAATCGAGGTATTGAATTGGGGCTGTCGAGGATAGTTCCCATCCGTTGTGTCGTTGTTATTGATTGACCATTCTAAGGTAATCGAGGTATTGAATTGGGACCGCCGAGGACGGAGCCCATCCGTGAGTTACTATCATCGTGTTGGACGACTCAAGGCAACACACTATCTCTCTTGTGAATTCGGTAATCTTCGGATCGTTGCCGTTTGTGATTAATTATGTTTTGGAGGCTAGTCTCGGCTAGTGCTCATTATGGGTAAGTCTGGGGCTTGATCCTTCGCGGTTGGTTTCCCAGCACCTGCAATTCAGCAGGTCACGGTCACTGGGTGATCTCATTATGGGTAAGCTTGGGGCTTGAACCTTCGCGGTTGGTTTCCCAACACCTACAACTCAATAGGTCACGGTCATGTTTATGATCTGATTATGGGTAAGTCTGGGGCTTGAACCTTCGCGGTTGGTTTCCCAGCACCTGCAATTCAGCAGGTCACGGTCACTGGGTGATCTAATTATGGGTAAGCTTGGGGCTTGAACCTTCATGGTTGGTTTCCCAATACTTACAACTCAGTAGGTCACGGTCATGCTTATGATCTCATTATGGGTAAGTTTGGGGCTTGAACCTTCGCGGTTGGTTTCCCAACACCTACAATTCAGTAGGTCACAGCCATTGGATGGTCTCATTGTGATATGGTTTCGTGCCGTGGCTTCAGCCCTAATTGTGAGACAGCTTCGTGCCGTGGCTTCGGCCCTAATGGTGATACGGCTTCATGTCGTGGCTTCGGCCCTAATCGATATAGCTTCAGGCTGTTTTGGCTTCATGTGATTGTGATATTTGACAGCTTCGGCTGAATGGCTTTCAGGCCTTTGTGATTGTCTTGGTAATTTCATTGGAGCCTTCGGGCATTGTGATTCATAATTAATTCAGTTCTGGTTTGGTTCATGTCGTGTAATTCATTATGGTACTCTATAATTATGATTCGCCGTTGGGCATTTACATTTGAACCTGTTGAACAGGTATTAATAGTATGCCGTGGGCATAGTGTTTCACGAATGCTCGGTTCTTACCTTGGTTTGTGAGCATCTCGTATTATTATTATAATTGTACCGTTTCATTCTGCCTTTGGATCCATATCATGTTATACGTGTATTTTGATGTTAATTATCTGGATAACTGACCCCGTGAGGGCGGAACATATTTTCATGTTTTAGGTGCTTGCGAGGAGAGAGTTGAGACACAGGGGCATGATGATGGCGACGAGGCATTCGAACGATACTAGTCCGAGTTGTTCATGTTGGTCAGTCAGTTGGAATGTACTACAGTTTGCTAGTCATTGTCATTATGTATTACCCGGGCAAGGCTCATGGGTGTGGTTGTATTTTCATTTTGGCCACGTAGGCCCATCATTGTCGTTAAAATTCTTTATCGGAATATTGTGTCGGATATCATGGTAGGGACTGTGATCTTCCTTGTTGGTTAATTTTAATGTATTTTAGTCATGTTCGCTTGGTGGATCTCTGGGTGTGGGGTCCACGACTCTATAATAACCCAATGGGATTTGGGGGTATTACATTACCAGCATGATATCTAGGTCTATATCCTTTATTAGAATTATGTACAGGATATGCCTTATAAAATTTGTGGTGTGGGCCATTTCTAAATCTTGGCTGAGACCATTTATAAAATCTTTGGGGTCTCCACACCTGTTCACTTTGAAAATTTGTATAACCTTGAGGTTTCCATTTGCCTCTCCCATTTTGAAATCTATTTTTAGGGAGTCTTTGATAGTAGTTGCCATATTGTTTTGACTGCTGCTTCTGCCTAGTTTGAAATACAGGTTTATGTGTAGGCTCAGTAGTCTGGACAATTATTTATCCCTTGAGAAAAGTTGTTTTAGAAGTGGAGGGAGTGTTAGGGTCATATCCTAGGCTTGATTTTAAATAAAGTGGCCTTTGGTTTGTACACAAACCATCTAAGGTTATATATGCCTTTAAGGATGTTCTCTCTTTAGCTTAAGCATCATTTAATTGTCTAAGTTTTGAAAGTTTAGCTTCAAGATTCATGAGTGCACCTGATTTTTCATTGTTTAAAATAGTTAATCTTTCTATTTCAGCAAAAGCCTATTTTTCAGTTTCAGCCTGACTGGTTTTGAAATTTTCGGAATCCTGGCTGAGTTTGTCAAAATCATTTTGCAGCTGAATTTTATCATTTTCCAATTGGGTATTTTCAGCTGTAGCAGCCAGGTGTGCTGTTTTAAGAGTTTCAAAATCTTTTAAAAGTTGGTTTACAGATCTGTGTAGATCGATATCTTCAGAGAAATCTGAACTGAAACTTCTTGGAGCTTGAGGTTTAGATGATACCTCTTCATTGTCAAGATTGGCCATAAGACAGTTGATTACTTCATTATCATCATCAGATAGGAATCCACATGTTGATTCCTCGCTCTCTCTGATCAGCTCTGTTTCTTCATACATTGCTGCTAATGTATACCATGTTTCTTTGGCATTTCCGCAATGTTTGATTTTTGTCATGGTGGCTTGATCAAAGGTTTGGTATAAGATATTTTTGGCTCGATTATCAAGGTTTGTCAGCTCCCTTTCTTCGGAAGTATCTCTGATCTGGTCTTGGGAATCTGTCTGGGCTTTCCAGCTGCAATATTCTCATCTTTGTTGTCTTTCATATAGATGAAGGGACCTTCTTCAAATATACTCCACATGTCATCATGGAAGATGATAAATGTGCCTGCATTCTTATCTTCCATAAGTCATAGTCACTTATAGGAAAAACGGGAAGACCAGAATACATATGTTCCATTCTAAAATGAGAGATTAAAAAATATATATCCTCGATATATGGATCTGGTTCTGAAAAATTGAACCAACATCTCTGATACCACTTGTAGGTCACAAGTCGTCAGGAATAAGTCTAGAGGGGGGGTGAATAGACATATTGAAACACTTTTTCCACAATGGGTTAGGAGTTTCTGAGCTGATAGGTACAAATGACTTAAAGTCGTTTGTAGATAGGTAAGCGGAAGTCAGCTGATGACGATAGAAAATAATTAAATAATGGAACAGTTAAGAATGTCTGCAACAAGTAGATATGATGTTGAATGCAGTAAAACACACAGGCAAGTATAGTGTTCTCAGAGGTGGGGTAATCCTCTACTAATCCACTTTTCTCCAAACCAGTTGGAGATGAATTCACTATAATTCTCAACCAGTGATAAATATTACATTGATTCAACCAATGACAACATCTTCTAACCAGTGGAATTCCTTTCCATTGTAACTCCCTTTGACTGCCTTGCACCTCTTAATATGCGATCCTTGGATGCCTTTACAGTCTCTCGAACTTCAACCAGTTAAGTACCCCGAACTCAGGTTTTAAAGACACGAGTGATTGTCTTCTCCAACTAAGAGCTTCTTCAAATAAGAACTTTGAACTCTTGCTCTTTCACGATGCTATTGTTCGCTATGATTGCTTTTATTGCTTTGTTCGCTTGTAAGGATTTTTCGCATCGTACTGCTCAATTTCATATCTTCAGATATATATAGATGTCAATCCTTGAGCTTCCTTCATAGCCGTTGCAATTCCTGTAACAAATCCGTCCGTTGGAGAAATAGACTTCTTTATTTTTCTTTCCGAACGTTGCAAGGCTGGATTCCCTTATTTTAATCCATTTCCGACCGTTGTGAAGACTTTCCCATTGTAGCGCCGAATCTTTAGAATATAATATGCTTAAAGTCTTCAGAGGTGGATCTCGATGAATTATTTAATTCATTGCTTTCCGGGAATTTCTCCAGTCTGTCCCTCTGCGCCTGCATGTGACTTTCCGTGATTATTGACTTTTCAACGCATGCTGACGTGGACTGGATTACTTGGCTGATCACTTGTCTGATCTTTGTGCAGTCATCCTTGTCTGATGTCGGACTTCTCTGATGTAACTTCTCTGACATGAAGTTCTCTGTCCCGACTGATCTTCTCTGATCTGAAGTCTTCTGACCTGATGAAATTATCTGATCTGATGGTCAAACTTCAGTTGACTTGACTCCGTCTGATCACTTGATGGCAGTTTGGTCAAACTTCTCTGATAAATATTTTGACCAGGACTTCTCTGATAAATCTCTTTCTGTAAGACGTCTGATGATAAGTCGTATGTGGTCAACCTTCTCTGATCAATTGAGTTGACTAGGACTTCTCTGATATGAATTTCTCTGCAACTTGGCTTTCTGCAGTGTTTGGTCAAACCTCTCTGATGTATCTGTTTGACCAAAACTCGTCTGACATTGGACTTGCCTGAGATTTATACTAGGCCGATTTTTAAGCCTAACTTACATGGCCTACAGAAGATACTCATTTGGTTTTTCTTTACAATTTGCCAAGTATTCAACTATACATAATCTGGCCTATAGAAGATACTCATTTGGTTCTTCTTTACATTTTTGCCAAGTATTTTAAAACATACATTTGAATAAACAAACACAAGGATGACATCATCAAAATCTAATAAGTATTCCTAACATAGTTTTAGCTTTGAGAAGCAAATATTAAAGGTGATTCCACTATGGAATCAACTTCCGAACCTACCACTGAATTGTTGGGGAGGGAATTCCTTGAGTAGAATTGGGAACTTGTTGGGGAAACCGATCTGTGCAGATGAGTGCACAACAGAACAAGCTAGATTACTGGTGGAGATAGATGTTACACAGCTTATCAAACACCATATACTGATTGAAGGGGAGAGTGTTCAAAGAATTGAACAAAAGTGTTTATGATTTGATTCCCCCATTTTGCAAGAAATGGTTGGTTCTTGGGCATGATTGTGGTGAAAAAGTAACGCCAAAGTGGACTGCACCCCCAAAACAATAATGGAAACCTAAGGCTACTGAACTGCAAGTTAGAGCTGATAAGAATAACATTAAAAAGGGGGACAAGGAGATCAGTATAGAGAAAGGGAAAGCTACTGCAGTAGAGGCATGGAGTAAACCTAAAAAGACTACTACTAATGTAAAGATCACCCAGAGTCCTGCAACAATTCCAGTTGGTAATATGTATGAGGTGTTTAGTTCAGGAAAGGAACAGCAGAATGAGATTGAGATGGGCGGGGACCAATTCCCCTTGGTGGGGAAATGAAGCCCTTGATATGGAATTTGAGGGGTTACAATAAGCCCTTCAAGCAAAAGGAGATCAAACTCATTTTGCAAAAAAATAAATATGATACTTTAGTTCTTTTGGAAACTAGAGTAAAAGAGAATAAGTTCCAAGTTGTGACAAGTAAGTTGAATAAGCAGTAGAATTATGTAAATAATTATGGGAAAGCTGAGAATGGAATTTGGATTGGGTTGAATCCAAGGAAAATTGCTTTAAAAGTGATTGATGATAATGCACAGGGTATTTGGTGTGATATCTTTGATCTTGGATTATGGAAAGTGCAACAGTTTGGGGCGGTGTATGCATTTAACACTATGGAACTGAGGAAAGAGCTGTGGAAATTTGTGGAGCAGGTAGTATTGAATGCCACTGGGCCTTTATTGATTGGTGGAGATTTCAATAGTGTGTTGTTCAAGGATGATAAAGTACATGGAAATCCAGTTACTGGTACAGAAGTGAGAGATTTTGCATATTGTTTACAGAGCAATGATCTCACTCTTGTGAGATTGATTGAAAATGAATATACGTGGTGCAATAATCAGAGTGGGAAGCATAGAATATACTCACTAACGGATAGGTGTGTTGCTAATAACTAGTGATGTAATGAGTATAGTCATGTTGTGGTAGAAATCTTGGAAAATAATGTCTAGGATCATTATCCACAACAACTAAACTTTGACATGAGTGGGTATCTAGAAAAGCACCATTTAGATTTCTTAATATGTTGGCTGATCATTCCGAGTTTCACTACATACTTAGGTATACATTGGCAAACTCAGTGCCACCTAATCTTCTGTTAAATATTTGGTATAAATGCAAGAATTGAATGGGTCTCTCAAACAGCTAAGTACCAAATATTTCAAGGGAACTGCCGAAAGAGCAATTAAATTGAGAGAGGAAGTGGAAGAAATACAGAAACAACTTAAAGTGGATAAGTTTAATGATACACTCATTTCTGAAGAAAAGGAAAAGATAGACCACTTAGAAATATGGAGAAATATTAAGTATTTGGAAGCAAAAAGCTAGAGTGGATTGCTTGAAGCTTAGAGACTAAGAAAAGACTCTTTCATGTTGTTGTAAAGGCAAGATAGAATGTTAATTTTATTAAGGTCTTGACAAGACCTGATGGAACAGTATGTACAACACAGCAGGCAATCATGGCTGAAGCTTGAAAGTTCTATCTCAATCTCATAGGAAGTGCTGCACCCACTCTACCTATAGTTGATAAGAACATTATTGCTCGAGGAGTTGTGATAGAATTGTCAAAAAAACAGCAGCTATGCGAAGAAGTGACTGGGATGGAAATCAACCAAGCTCTATTTGGGATGAATGATCCGAAGGCTCTTGGCATTGGTGGATTCAATGTTTATTTTTTTAAACAAGCTTGGGGAAACCCGTTCCTTTTACCGTTACTTTTACGTCATGTCATTCGAGGTAAGTACATATATTATATTTCATTATGTGTGTTACGATTTCGATACAAATGATGAACTGTGATAACGTGTGTGTGTGTGTGTGTTGTTGTTCTTCCACCCGCGGACAGTTCGACGGGACCTCTGGGGGCCGATACTAATGAGTACGGCCGTAAAAGTGGTTTCCCATCTAGGGGCGGTTCGACGGGGCTTCTGGGGGTCGATACTAATAGGTATGGCCACGGATTACCAAGTGTGGATGTTTGTGGTGATGAAATATGTTGATATGGTGTTTATGAAATTGATGTTTTGAGACAAATGTGATATTCCGAAATATTATTTTCAAATGCTTTCGAAATGAGATGACAGTGTTGAATCGTATCTATATATAATGTCATGTAATTGTGTACTTGCACTAGCTATTCGAATGCTAACCCCTTAAATGGGGGAAATTCTTTTAATGCATTTTAGGTATTGGGCGAGCTGAGGAGCCAGCACGGGATACCCATGCAAAGAATGGCCAAGCATGATGATGAGGCTCGAGTATATGTTATTTATTTTATTATTATGCTTACGTGGTTTGTCGGAGTTAGTCGAGTAAACTTATTATTGTTTTAAGGATGTGGTTGAAGTCCCCTGCGTGGGCAATGTACTCACTCTACTTTTTTTTTTTTTTTTAAATTGGAACTAAAATATTTTGGCCGAGGCCACAGGCCTATTTATATTATTGATGTGTCATTATGGGATTATCATAAATTCTGTGAATGTATTAGCCTGGTAGACCTTGTTGAAAGTTCTACGGCGTGTAATGTCCCTTATGAGATTTGGGGTGTTACATTTATTGTATCGGAGCTTTAGGTTGTGAATACCTAGGTTGTCGGTTAAATTGGGTTTGTCGGTTGTGTTGTAAGAGTTAGTTATTGAGCCTAATATCATCATGCTACCATCTTTTTGTGCGACTCGTGGCTGTAAGTATCCTCAAAATATTACGTTTCTGTATTACTTCTCTTACGTAAATTGGAATTGTGAGTTGGGATACCAACTTTGTAAATTGTGAATTTTGCTGATATTGTTCTTTTCAATTCTTATTCTTCAGTATGTTGAGAGGTCGTGGTAGACCAGCTAGGGGACGCGGCCGAGGCCGTGGTTGTGGTCCTAATAGTGAGGAAGTTCCGCTTTCTCAGTCATCTGCAGATTCGGCCTCACATTTAGTGCCGAGTACTCTACCCCTGAGTTCTGATGGGCAACAGGACTTATCAGTCAATCAGGGACAACCGTCGGGTAATAACGCCGACACATGAGCTACTGCTATACTCCATCAGTTAGTAGCTCAATTAGCTCAGATCGCTCAAGGTGGGCGTCAGAATCCACCCCCGACTCCAGAAGACGAAGCTAGTAAATGGCTTCATAAAGTAACAAAGATGCATCCCCCTCGTTTTGCTGGTTCTACTGACTCCCTAGGGTGGGAGAATTGGCTTTTTCAACTGGGGAGGACCTTTGATGCCGTAGCTTGTCCTGATGACAGGAGGGTACCTATTGCTCAATACCTCCTGGATAAGGAAGTTGTAGAGTGGTGGGAGGTTGTGGTTCCAAGAGATCGTGTGGCCATTTGGGATGAGTTTAAGACCGCTATGGAGGCGGAATACTGTCCACCGCCAGTTCGGGAGCGTAGGATCTTGGAGTTCTTTACTGCTACACCTCAGGATGTACCAATATCCTAAGCCATCATCATTTAGAACTAGTAGTTGGGATACGTGAAAGAGCAAGTGAGAACCGAGGCTGATAATACCCGCTACCTCAATATGCGCATGAAGCTACATATCAGACAGAGCATGGCACCACTCATGTGTGTCACATTGAAGGAATACCAGTATCGCGCTCTAGCGATTGAGATGGCAGTTCCGGAGTCAGAGTCTGATTCTGAGGCAAAGAAACAGAAGATTTCAGGTAACTTCTCAGCCGAACATGGGAATCGATTTTCTATGTCATCGTCTACTCCCAAATCGAGAAAGAGATCATTCCATCAAGACAGAGGCTCCCATAGTAACCGTATGGTTCAGTCCTCTATCCCTAGTGGTAGAGTTTGTTTCAACTGTAGTCATACCGATTTGGTGAAGGATTGTCCATTTCCATTAGTTAATTGCTTTACATGTGGGCAGAGTGGGCATCGGGCAGTGCATTGTGACAGGGCTACCAGGGCAGCCAGAGCTCCGACTCTCACTACAGTACAGAAGGAGCATAGTGTTGATCAGAGGACTCCAGTCACTCAGGTCCCTTAGAGTTCGGGCTGTGGTGTAATATCCTGAATTTCTACTATGGTTGTTTAATGTTATTTTATCCGAGTTATATTGTAAAGTGGGAATATGTATAGTATGGATAAAATAATTGAATGACTAAGACAGTTGTATTAGTATAATTGTCATAGTTGGTCGACAATTGCATTTGAGGATATTGTGTATTGTATGAGAATATTATTGTAATGAATATATGTATTCAGTATGTCATTCATACGTATCTAGTATGTCGAGACGACGGACAAGAATAGTTGGAATTGGCTAAGTATAGCCTGATTAACGTACGCTACTATGAAGACTTAGCGCACGCTAATGTGCAGAGCTTACGTACGCTAATAAGAACCGTTAACGTACGTAAGATCATATTGGACATGATCAGGCTGTGGCCGACAGGTTGGTCCCAACCTAAGTTATTGGCATTTAGCGCACGCTAATGCATAGGGTTAACGCACGCTAGTGCAAGACAGGCTAGAGGGAATCTACATGTGGACCCGACTACTTTCGGCGCATGTCCCGATAAGGTCAACAGATGTTTGCTATGGAGGATTAGCGAACGCTAAGCCTAGGGCTTAACACACGCTAATACCAAATGAGTCAAATGGAATCCCGGCTTTGTCGTTTGCTTTCAGCGTGTGGACCGAGGCATCTTCGGAGTAAGTGCAGATTATTGAGTCAACGGGGATTAGCACGGGCTATTGTTGGAGAATTGTGCATGCTAATGAGTATATTACTGTAGCAAGTCAACGTCGATATTACGTACGCTACGACATGGGTTTTGCGTACGTAAACCATTGTGCGAACTAAGGCAGTAGCTTGTGGGCACAGTAGTGGGCTATACTATTCGGTTAGGATCCTCAACAGCTAAGGGAGCATGTTGTGGAGAGGGATCCCTGACAGGGGTGGGTACCTTGTGGGACAGGGACTCCATATAGGGGTGGGTGCCCTGTTTGGAGTTGTGGATTTCGGCTCCAAAGGGGCAGCTGATTTGCTGGATCCTTCAAACTTGGCAAACAGTTGTTTATCCATCATAGCCGCCACAGGCTCGGGATCTGCTGTATGAGCAGGACCTATTTTCTTCCATAGGGGTTGCACCCTGTGGGAGATTTTCAGCGATAGGAGCGGCTGATGGTACTTCTACAGTGACCGTTGTAGTCACCATAGGTTCAGCCTTAGAAGACTTCTTGGTCTTCTTTCTTTTCCTCTCGACAGCCTTGGGGGAACTACTATCGGGGACACTTCTTTTTATTTTCTTCCCTTCACTCGAGCTCTTCAGAGTGACGTCCATCGGGTCACTTGAGGTTGGCATGCTGAGAGGGTTGGGCCTGTCAGCAAGAGTGGGAGCTTTGTTGTATACAGTGGGTTTGATTCCACCAATAAACTTCCCAGTGCATATCTTTTTGGTGTCTGCTCATTGCTTCACTCTGCAATGAGTGAGAATGTGAATCAGGTTAAGGCCAAATGATTTCTTGGCCGATTTGGGCTTAGAATCCTCTTCTTGGACACGTTTCAAGCGAATTTGGCACCAATTAACCTTTTCACCAGACATGATGGCAACCATCATTCTGATTCTAAAGTTGGTGCACATTTCGAAATCATCAGTCCTGTTCTTAATAACACGGCAGCAAAAATCATGAAGGTAGATGTATGGGAGAGTGAAGTTCTTCTTATGGCAAGAAGGATGAACGTTGGTGTCCATGGAAATTCCAGTGAACAACTTTCACTACTCATAAACCCGGCTTTCAGACCTTAAGGTCTTCAGTTCCTCCATCATCAGCCCGAAGGCAGTTTGCAGATCTTCTCCGGAAGATCCTTGTTCAGAGGGATCTCAATCTCTTGCACAATCCCAATAATATCAGTGATTTCGACGCCTTTCTTCTGCGAGGAGTATTTGAAGGTAGCATCCAAATAGAGTTCCTCCATTATCTGTTCATCGTAGGTGTCAGTATGATGACTTCCCAGGCAGTACAGACCTTGTTGCTTCACTCTAGCAACAACCAGGTCCATTCCGATTTTGTCTTCTCCTTCAAGAGCAATCCTCTCCATCAACACAGATTTGGCAAAGATGCAACGCCAATGATGGATTCCTTCTTCTTCAGAGAGATGGAAGATGTCTGTGAGGTAGACATTTTCAAGCAAAAAGAGGTGAAGTAACAGGAAATAAAGCAAAGAAATGCAGATAAATATGTAGACAGATTGCTAAAGACTCGATAATTTGCAGAAATCGTAAAGAGTCTATGGGTGCAATGTATTGTCCTTTTATAGGGTGTGCAGGGAAGATTAGGTTAACATGAACGATCAAATTTAATGGATGGGGACCATCTTTTAAAAGAACATACATGATCGGTTCAGATGTAACTTATACATCTAATCCATCAGTTTTGAAATGATACCCGGTCCCACTCCGACATTTCATGTTCCACTATTACACGAAACGCCAGTTTGAATTTTGAAATCGCGATATTTGAGGCAGTAAAGTCTAGGCGTCTTTAAAACTACTAAAGGATAAAATGTTTTAAATTCAGACAGATCACGTGGACTAAAAATAGTTTACTATGAGAAATTGTATAATTATATACTATTATAATATTAATTGATATCGTACAGTGTATGTGCTATATCCGTGAAAATACAGCGTTCCCATTAAAAGGTACATACAGGATTCAATTCTTACAGCAATATTTGGATTAATACTGGGTCGTACTATATTTCCCCTTAATTAATGCACACATCACATGTAGGAAGGTTTTATGCCTTCTTTTTCCAATAGTAAGATCTGACTTGTTCTGAGTGTAAAATTAATTAAAGTGGATACTGTATTCTTTGGTCTTACAGCATTCACCCTCAATTGATGAGAAAAATGTAAAAACTTACAAGGAGTCAGACTATAACATTCCCAATTCCTGGTGAAGCATGCAGAATCTGGTTGTGCTGAGAGGTTTTGTAAAGATGTCGGCTAACTGTATGTCTGTATGAATCTTCGCGATCCGAACATCTTTATTCTCAACATGATTCCTGGTGAAATGATGCTACATATCAATATGCTTAGTTCGCGAGTGCAATACAGGGTTGTGCGTGATTGCAATTGCACTCGTGCTATCGCACATGATTGGAGTTTCTCTGGCCTTGATTCCATAATCTTGTAACTGCTGTTGCATCCACATAATTTGCATACAACAACTTCCAGCGGCATAATATTCGGACTCAGCTGTAGAAAGCGAGTTAGACAATTGCTTCTTACGGAACCATGACACAAGTATAAGTCCAAGAAAGTGACAAGTACTGCTTGTACTCTTCCTATCCAACTTACACCCTCCGAGATCCGGGTTGTTGTAGCCTACCAAATCGAATCCTTCTTCCTTATGATACTATAATCCTACATCGATTGTTCCTTTTACGTACTTAAGAATTCGATTAGCTGTGGTGAAGTGTGACTCCTTAGGTTCTACCTGATACCGAGCACACACTCCTATAACAAACTAGATATCAGGCCTGCTAGCTGTTAGGTACAGGAGTGAGCCTATTAGCTTCATGTAGAGTGATTGATCAACTGACTTTCCTGCTTTGTCAGCACTAATTTGCGTGGAAGTGCTCGTGGGGGTGGACGAAGATTTGGAGTTGTTCATCCTGAATTTGTTGAGCAGCTCCTTGCTGTATCTTTCCTAGTTGATGAATATGTCTGTAGGCAATTACTTAACCTGCAATCCTAGAAAATAGCTAAGTTCTCCCATCATACTCATTTCAAATTTACTTTGCATAAGATGATAGAACCTTTGATATAGAGCGAGGTTAGTTGAACCAAATATAATATCATCGACATATATTTGTACCATTAAAAGATCGTCACCTTCATGTATCTTAAAGAGGGTCTTCTCTACTGCAACTTTCTCAAATCCATTGTTGATTAGGTACAGGGACAGGGTTCATACAAGGCTCTAGGCGCTTGGTTAAGTCCACACAGTGCTTTTCGTAGCCTGTATACTAGGTATCCGTCGTCAGTGTTGACAAACCCTGGTGCTTGTTCAACATAGACTTCTTTGGCGATATCTCCATTCAGGAATGCACTTTTAACATACATTTGATAGACTATAAAGTTCTTATGGACGCGAATGCTAAAATTATCCTGATGGCTTCTAGTCTGGCTACAGGGGCATAAGTTTCATCGTAGTCTATGCCTTCTTCCTGTTTGTAACCTTGAGCGACTAGACATGATTTGTTTCTTATAACAAGTCCATTTTCATCCTTTTTGCTTCTAAATACCCATTTATTTCCAATTACAGCTTGGTGATCTGGTCTGGGTACTAGATACCATACATTGTTTCTTTCGAAACCATTTAGCTCTTATTCCATAAAAGTGATCGAGCGTAAATTATTCAGAGCTCCATTGGTCGAAACAAGTTCGGCTTGGGCTAATAATACAGCTAGAGTGCAAATAGCTAGTCTCCTAAGTTCGGCTTGAGATTTCCATACTAGAAATTGAGACTTTTCAGAATCTGTTTCTTCTTGTGCAGAGTACAGTTCCTTGTGTACTCTGTATTTTCCTACGGGTAGTTACACCATCATATCTCCTATAACCAACTCGTGGGGGTGATCTCTCAGCCATATCCTGTCAGGTTCTAACTGAGTCCCATGCTGTATCTTGTGGTGCTGGTGTCTCGGCTTCAGCTTGTACAACATCAACTTAAACTGCTTCTGATCTTACAGCGGCAGGATTGATTTCTAGGTCCACGACAGGTTCTATTGGAGTTTGGAGATCATCAATGGAAAGTTTTTGGATGTGTTGGGTTATGCCTTCTACTCCTGTAGGGTCACAATGGGTTTCATCGAATACTACATGGACAGATTCCTCTATTGTCAACTTTCTATTGTTAAATCTCCAGAAAGCTTTACTGACAGAGGAATATCATATGAATATAGCTTTATCTGAATTTTCCTCGAAGGTTTTGATTTGATCCTTCCCATTATTTAGAACATAACGCCTGCATCCAAAAATGTGAAAATATGCAACCATTGGAGTTTTATTATTCCATACCTCATATGTTGTTTTGTTGTGATGCTTGTTAATGATGCAGCGGTTTTATGTGTAGCATGCTGTATTTGTTGCTTCTCCCTAGAACTGCTGCGGAAATTTGCTTGTGGTTAACATGGTCCTTGTTGTTTCTTTGAGCGTCTTGTTCTTTCGCTCGGCAATGCCATTTTGTTGAGGAGTTCGGGCTACTGAGTATTCGTGCTATATTCCATTGTCCGAACAGTATTGCTCTATAAAGTGATTTGTAAATTTAGTACCTCTGTCGGAACGAATGGACACAGTACTCAACCCTTTCTCATTTTGTAGCTTCTTCAGGTGCTTTGGCAACTTCGTGATGGTATATTTCTTTTTGCTCAGAAAGATTTTCCAAGCATACCTGGAAAAATCGTCAACAATGACAAGACAGTATTTCTTACCTCTCAAACTTACAGGGTCTATAGGGTCGTAGAGGTCCATGTGTAGAAAATCCAGTACCTTGTGGGTGGACAGGTATGACTTGTTTTCAGGGTATTCTTAACTTGTTTGCCTTTCTGACAGGGTCCACATACATTGTTTTTATGGAATGACACATCGGGCAAACCTCGGACCATTCCCTGTCTAGCGAGTTTGTTCATAGTCTTGAAGTTGATGTGCGACATCCTTTTGTTCCATAGTCAGCTTTGATTTGCAGTGCCTTTGGGAACAAAACATAGAATAGTGGAGCTCGTAGGCTTCCAGTCAGCAATGTATATATTACCTGATCGACTTCATGTGAGGACGACTTCCTTGGTCTTGATGTCCTTCACCTTACAGTGATCTATATAGAATTTGAACAAGAACTGTTTGTCACAGAACTGATTAATACTAAGTAGATTATACTGTAAGCCTTCAACATAGGCTACATCATTGACTTTAAACTTTCCTATAAGCAGGGTTTCCTTCCCTCTTGTCCTTCCTTTAGACTTTTCACCGAATCGTACCTTTGGACCGCGAGCTTCTACATAATCTGACAGCTTGGTAATATCTCCTGTCATATGCCGAGAACATCCGCAGTCGAAGTACCATCTCTTATTTTTCTTGATATCTTCATCATTGCTATCATCATCATCCTGTATTTCTTTGGCCATAAAGCACATGTATGCTTTATCCTCAATTTCATCGGTGGAGGAGTCACTGTCAGCGATCGCCTGTAGGCACTCCTTGATCTTGTTTGATGCAGGCGAGGCTTCTGATTCACCAATCAGGGCCTTAAGCCTGTTTCTATAGGCGCGTCTTTTCTCATCTTTTTCCTGTTGCTCAGCTTCGGGCAACTTTTGCACTTTTGGATTAGGACACTTATTTGCATAATATCCTGGCTTCCTACAATTATAGCATAGGTTATAATCATTGGTTGAATGGGATTCAGAGCTTACCCTGTTAAAAGGCTTGGGCCTGTATGGAGTCTTTCCAGACTTTTGATGAACTTCTTGAACTTGTGAATGAGCAAGGCCATTTCATCTTGTGACAGGATGTCATCGTCGCTGTCTGTTGCCTTGTGCGCCGACTTGGATGTGCCGGGTGCTGAACTATGTCTCCTATCAGATACAACAGCCAGTGATGTAGTCTTGGCAGATGACTCTTCAGATTTCTCTCTCCTGTCTATATCATAGTCAAATGCCTTTAGGTCAGGAAAGAGATCAAAAGTAGAAATATCGTTTAAGTTACAGGACACACGCATAGCTGTGGTTTTTGTGTCCCATTGGACAGGGAGTGATCTAAATATTTTCAAAATGTTCTCCTTTTGGTATACACTTTACTCAATGATTCAAGTTCACCGACAACGCCGGTAAATATGAGGTCAAGCTCAAATTGCTGAGTAAGTTATTTTATTTTCTTTTGAGAGCTCAGCACCCTCGCAAATGAGCTTGAGTTTTTTTTCCCAGATTTGTTTAGCTGTCTGACAGCTCTTTACCTTAGAAAATGTTCCTTTGAGAGAGTGACAAATAGCGCATTATTGGGGATGTTGTCCAGGTTTGCAAGCTTGCGCTCATCGGTCGTCCACTGATCGCGCTCCTTTTCGAGCATCTAAGCATAGAGTAGCCCTTCCATTCTTGCGGCTGCATTGACCTTCATAATCTTGATAGGTCATTCCTAGACGACATAGATCATCTCTTCGTGCATGGATGCAAGATAGGCTTTCATCCTAATTCTCCAGTCACCAAATTCGTTTATAGAAAACATAGGAACCTTATTTATCATAGAGGTGTCCATATTAGAAATACGATAAATAATTAAGATATAACACAAGGTTTTCAAAAACAGGTGATTTGTGGATCTGATTCAGTTAAAAATTGACTTATTCTAATTAGAATCAACCGCTCCGTTACCACTTGTTGGCCAAAGAGTAACAGTAAACAACTTAGAAAGTGAGTATGCGATAAGCTATATGTTTTTCGAAGTTAATTGCGTAGCGAAAGACTAATAGTGAGTTGTTGTAAGTACAAAAACTAGGTACTCTCCTTTTTGCTTGATGTGTACAGGGTTTTCACAATGTAAACTTCAAATCACAGTTATAAATGAAAACTGTAAGGACATAATGTAAATAACACACATATATAAGTGGTTCACGGACCACAACTTTGGACTTTCACACAGATTGACTTTAGCTCTTTCAACTTGCTTCTTCTTACATAGATTGAAGCTTCGTCTTCAGTGTTATTCTTCCCACACAAGTCACAACTAGCAAGGACTTAGTCTACACAAGGCTAAGGTTGATCTCAGCAGTAAAGATGGTAGAACAAGTTCAAAAAACAACTGTACGCTTTGACAAGCGATTGCTGTATGTTGTGCTGTTTATGTTGAGGACTTGCATATTTATTCGCTTAGATAATGTTGTATGCTCAGGAAATATACTACTCTTTCTTAGCTTGATTGTCAGAGCTATTTGTCAGATGTTTTGTGCGAGATTCAATAAGTGAAGTTCAAGTGAGCAATATCCTCTTGCTTGGGGCTATTTATGTAACACCCCCAATCCACTCGGGAATATTACAGCACCGCAGACCCTCTCAGGGAGAATCTACCAGGATAGATACCAAAATAAGACATCAAAACAAATGCCAAACCGGCTAAATAGAATCAGTCGACCGATTTGGCCTTTCATCAATTGCAAAGAACTTAAACTCCATATACATATCTCTATTACAAAACTCTTACCCGCACAGGGGTCAAAGTATAACAACACTCCCATAAGACTGGAGAACACTACAGCGGAAAGAATAATACGATTCGACCTACAAATCTCAATACTGGCCCTTATGTGATTAGTAGCATTTGTCTTCTATCATCCTTCGTACCGATCTCGTGTTCTGCTCCTCAAGAACCTGCACGTACCTGAATGCAATACAGACATTCACCCCCCAATTACTCGGGGGTTAGCAAAATTCCACTATTTTGCTAGTGCAAGTATAAAGTGCAATTACGGCCATACACATCATATTCCAAGAATATAATAATCTGAACTAAACAACACTAAATAACTTCGGGTCACATGTAAATCGAAGGTGAATAAACGTAATCATACAATTCAAGATTAGTATTCCGGAATAACTAAATCTTATAACATCTCATTTCAATACATACATGATTAACCATGGAACCGCACCAACGACAATGGAACCCTCTGAGGCCCCGTCGGATCCTCCCAGAGTGGTTAACCCCAAAATATTCGTGGAACCGCACCAACATCAACGGAACCCTCTAAGGCCCCCTCGGATCCTCCCAGAGTGAATATGTACAATCACACACCACGAGAAGATATAATTCCCAAACCACAACGGATAGTACCACCTCCTCACAAAGGAGTCAGCAAGAAATACAACACAACATTACACACCAACCAAATAAATACGCATCCCAACATACCACCCTTAACGAGGACAGAGAGCTTCGATAGTCGCATAACAGAAGAAACTATACTTCGATTCGCAACCACAATACAACATATTCATAAAGTTTATCTTTTCACAAAGTACTCAAGCATTTTGAAAGCCATCAACAAGATTATAGCAATCCTTTGAAAGTTCCTTCTGAGTACTCAAATAGCACACATAGACATATTCACACCCTTTGCCGAAGGGATACAACTCTAAGTCCACTAGCGATATAGTCACACACAACGGGACCACACAAAAACAAGGTATTCCAATATACAACACCATTACACGCTCTCAGAATGACCCATTTGTTTATAATGCACGAGTAAATTTCGATGAAAACCTTTATCGAGAATATATCGACTCTTTAATGGTTAACATGCGAGTCCATAACACGATTGAACATGTTAAAATGAACTTGTAGAAACAAACAACCGTTTCGGAAATAGATCAACGGAGTTCGATATTCGCGCGACAAAATTGTAGCATCTCCGGATTATGACTATCAAGTTTATCCGAAAATAGGAGGGTAGAAAGAAATATATCTTCTGCTGTGCAACTCCGATGAACATCCACTCGGGATACAATAAAATGGGCTCCAAGGATAATTGTACCAAGAATGACCAAGATAGTAAAATCATGGAGTAACACCATATGTGAGTCTGTGCGCATTTGCTTCACATGAAAACGACACTATATAGGTCATGAAACAATTTAAAATTCAAAGAGCGTTAAACTCAGTAACCACATTCTCATCTTCCAACAAGGACAGGAATATTATGCACATAAACAATATGATCGGGCATTCGCACCATCTCATTTATCACTGAAGTACATGATTATTCGTCAACATGATGTCAAATCGTAGGTTTTCAAAACATTTGAAAATTCCAACATCACCTTTTTCAAAAAAAATCTCACTGCCGTATACTTACACAATCGTGGTCATTCACATCAAGATATCCTTATCATATTTCATATCCCATATTCTCAAATAACCAAATGATACCGAAACACAGTAGATAAGTCGTATTCTTGTCCTTGTATATTCAATTCACAAGTATACCAATAACGAATGAAATATATATACATTATGATTTAACTCCGAAACCGAAAAAACATCATACAACCATAAGGCGCAATGAAACAAAACATCGCAAAACAATATATCAAAATGCCAAACCAGCACAACATATGCACATAAGGCAATAACTAGCAACAAGATAAGATTATCTACTCCAGATAATCATGTGAATACAAAAACTACTATTGTAATAAATGGAACTAACGATCGTATCTGACAGACTCATATGACCGTATTAATTGAAAACTTACAGCCCATACCGACATAAACACCGCCGTAATAAAATTACATATAATTGTAGTCAACTATTGATAACATCTTGTTTAAAAACTCTTCGAGGTATTCATTCAAATAAATATATTTTAAGATCCTTGAGTTCGTATAAGTTTCCGAAATAAGATTTGAAAATATTTTTGATACCTCGGGCTGTTTAACTGAAATTGCAAACAAAGATCTTAACCGTCTCATTTTTAAATCATTTGCAAAATAATATCCCGGAATAACAGATTTCCTCGGAAACAACATCATCCATTAATCAACACGTAAGGTAACCATGTGTTACCACGCAGCACCGCCACAAATAATAATACACAAGATAGCTCACGGTCATGCCCTCTCGAACCCCAGAGTTCTGCTGAATCGTTCGCGGGTGGACAAACCATTTGTACATGCTCTAAACGTTTCCTCCGATCAACAATCATATCGGGATAGTATCATACGACTATGAGGCATATGTAAACAATACAAGACGATATTTGGGTGCATACCCAAAATTCTTCAACAAAACGGTAATATGACAAATATATCACAATGGCTTGACATCACCTGCCTCGACTTCTAGGCTATCACCTTAAGAAAAATCCTTATCCTTCACATACTGCACTTAACGTGTGCTAGGCACAACATTAATGTGCGCTAATGAGTTGAAATAATCAAACATGCTGTTCAGGTTCGTTAGCATGTGTTAATGACTAAATTAGCATGCACTAACCGACTCTTCTCATCAAACATTCCAAGTTTGAATTTACAGTTTAAATCAAGTAAGATTTTTCATCTTTCATTATTTATTTTTGAAAGTAAAAATCACATTTTCATTTTGGAATATAAAAATTCTGTGGTGTGATATTTATAAAATCGTGTACTCGAATTTTTGAAAACAAATACAATACGTTTAAAATCATTTCTGAAAATCCTCTCAACGTGACAAATGATCAACGATCGTAACTTTTTATAAATGTCCAAAATATTTCAAAACACATTTATCAAATACCGTGATAGGGTTTTATTAGAGGATACAAGGCCGGCTCGCCAAATTCAAAAATAAATTTTCAAAATCCGCACGAACCCGCCGATTAACCGCACCGTCAAAAGATTTTCGAAAATTGGTTTTCCACAAACTTATTCAAGTCTGAAATTTTCGGAAAAGAATTTTCAAGCACACACAGCAGACATAATTTCCAATGAAAACACGTTTGTAACATATAATAACATTCAGCCAAAATAATCAATTCTCAAACACATGCATTCAAGATCACCCATTCAAACATATGCCAAAACCATCTATATGAGTTTCTCAACAAACTCTACCTTTGATACATTTTCGGGAACACATCAATGTTCAAGATTTCATATCATTCTACACCACTCGGTGTCAATTCCACTAATACATCCAATTCACTACACACGTATTATACCACAAGTATCAAATACGAATTTCCATCTCCATGATAAGCATGTAAACAAAGTTACAAAACAATGATAATACACATAAAAGAAGAGACTTACATCCACAGGTAGCATGAAGATGATGGCTGCACCACGATACTAATCACGACTGACATCTCAGATGACGCGCCGCGACATGACTTAATTAGACAAAATCCGACAAGACAAGACTCAATAATATACGACTTGACCCGACAGCCTAGGTTTCCACAACCTAAGCTTTGATACCATATTCTGTAACATCCCAATCCACTCGGGGATATTACAGCGTCGCAGACCCTATGAGGGAGAATCTACCAGGCTAGATACCAAAACAAGACATCAAAACAAATGCCAAACCGGCTAAATACGAATCAGTAGACCAATTTGGCCTTTCATCAATTGCAAACAACTTAAACTGCATATACATCTCTATTACAAAACTCTTACCCGCACAGGGGTCAAAGTATAACAATACTCTCATAAGACGGGAGAACACTACAGCGGAAAGAATAATACGATTCGACCTACAAATCTCAATACTGGCCCTCATGTGATTAGTATCATTTATCTTCCATCATCCTTCATACCGATCCCGTGTTCTGCTCCTCAAGAACCTGCACGTACCTGAATGTAGTATAGACATTCACCCCCCGATTACTCAGGGGTTAGCAAAATTCCACTATTTTGCTGGTGCAAGTATAAATTGCAATTACGAGCCATACACATCATATTCAAAGATTATAATAATTTGAACTAAACAACAGTAAATAACTTCGGGGCATATGTAAATCGATGGTGAATAAACGTAATCATACAATTCAATATTCGTATTCCGGAATAACTAAATCTTATAACATCTCATTTCAATACATATATGATTAACCATAGTACCGCACCAATGGCAACGGAACCCTCTGTGGCCCTGTCAGACCCTCCCAGAGTGGTTAACCCCAAAATATTCGTGGAACCGCACCAACAGCATTGGAACCCTCTGAGGCCCCATCGGACCCTCCCAGAGTGAATATGTACAATCAATCAAACTCAAGACTAGTATTCAGAGTAACTAAGTCTCACTGTACGTCACATTTTGTTTATATGCGTGATTAACCATGGAACCACACCAACGGTAACGGAACCCTCTGAGGCCCCGTCGGACCCTACAAGAGTGGTTAACCCCAAAATATTTGTGGAACCGCAACAGCAGCAACAGAACCCTCTGAGGCCCCGTCAGACCCTTCCAGAGTGAATATGTACAATCACACACCACGAGAAGATATAATTCCCAAACCACACCGAATAGTACCACCTCCTCATAAAAGAGTCAGCAAGCAATACAACACAACATTACAACCAGATAAATACGCATCCAAGCATACCACCCTTAACGAGGATATAGAGCTTCGATAGTCGCATAACAGAAGAAACTATACTTCGATTCTCAACCACAATACAACGTACTCATAAAGTTTATCTATTCACAAAGTACTCAAGCATTTTGAAAGCTGTCAACGAGATTATAGCAATCCTTTGAAAGTTCCTTCTGAGTACTCAAATATCACACATAGACATATTCACCCTTTGCCGAAGGGGTACAACTTTAAGTCCACTAGCGATATAGTCACACTCAATGGGACCACCCGAAAACAAGGCATTCCAATATACAACACCATTACACGTTCTGAGAACGACCCATTCGTTTATAAGGCATGAGTAAATTTTGAAGAAAACCTTTATCGAGAATATATCGATTCTTTAGTGGTTCATTAAAAATATTCCAATCGCACACATAGTCAATTATCAACTATTATGTCTACGAAATGCGAAGTGTATGGACAAGATACTTGCCTCGAAGTCGGCACGCAAATACTCCGACGAACACAGCTCGGTCGAAGTGCCTCAGAGCTTAATACTTCTACAAGATCAACAAAAACATGATCACAACGAGAAGCCATACTAATAGCAATGAAATTTCCTCAAACCAACTAAGGAAAACTCATATGAACATTTAATCGAACATTAAATGTTCACGGTTCCTCAAGAACAAAAAAATCATCAACCGGGTTGAATGAATCAAAGATATGGATATACAATCCATAGAACATGATCAACAACATCCTTTAACACTAATCAACTCATCAAAACCGAATTGAAAACGAAATCAAGAACAAAACCCCCAAAAATTCCCAAAACTAGGGTTCTAAGAATTTTACCTTGATTAGAACGGTAAAAGATGATTCGATGTTGATAACCTCGTACTAGGAACTCAAAAAATGTTGATGGATGGTGATATCTGGATGGAATCTACCCTTATGTACGCCCTGGATCGCCCAAATCGCCGGAGAAAGGAAATGAGTGTGAAAAATGGCGAGAGTTTACCCTGCTGTCCTATTTATACTGACAGAGGCTTAGCGTGTGCTACGGGAAGGTTAGCGTGCGCTACCTGGATAAAAATGCAGTCTAGAAGCCTCTGTCGGGTCCTATTAGCGCGCGCTAATCAATGCATTAGCGTGCGCCAATCCGGCATTCTAGTGAAGGATAGAACACTCTGTCCCTAACAGTTAGCGCGCGCTAATAGCTGCATTAGCGTGAGCTAATTATACTCTATAAGCTGCGAGTGTAGTCTTTGATATTTCAACCATAACTACTTCGTTCGGACTCCGATTGACTCACCGCTCGAACCAATGGAAAGCTAACTTGATGCGTTATCGTACTATAATGCTTCAGAATTTTTGGAGTTTCCACGAATTGATGGTGATTTTACAAAGTCGAACTTATACGGGGAATAGTCGAAATAATACGTCGATTAATCCGAAACAATATCAAAACTTGCTCGAATGACGAAAGGTGCTGAACAAAACATTGCCAAAATATGTCAATGAATACAAGCAAGTCGCTAGAATCGAAAAATATAGAAATGAAAAGTATGGGTATTACATTCTACCCCACTAAAAAGAACTTTCGTCCCGAAACTTAAAATAAAGGGTGGCAACCAACAAAATGAAACAAACACACTGCTCAGCTCCGAAAGGCCACGAAGAGTCTGTAAACACGAGATTCTTCGAAATATGATGAACTGACTGAGTAAGCGCCTGATGCACTAGTCAAGGCGATAAACATACATGCGAATGCAATGAGTCGAATAAGAGGCATATGAGTTCAAAATTAAATGCCCCAAAATTTAGGAAAATCGCAAAATGGCCCAAACGTCTGGAAAAACACGTTTTGCATTCAAACGTTAACGTGCAAGTCTATAACACGATTGAACATGTTAAAATGAACTCGTAGAAACAAACAACCATTTTAGAAATAGATCAATTGATTTGATATTCGCGCGACAAAACTGTAGCATCTCCGGATTACTCTGGAATGACTATCAAGTTTATCCGAAAATAGGAGGGTATAAAGAAATATAGCTTCTGCTGCGCAACTCCAATGAACATCCACTCGGGATATAAGAAAATGGGCTCCAAGGATAATTATACCGAGAATGACCAAGACAGTAAAATCATGTAGTAACACCACATATGAGTCTTTGCGCGGTCGCTTCACACGAAAATGACACTATATAGGTCATGAAATATTTTAAATATCAAAGAGCGTTAAAATCAGTAACCATATTCTCATCTTCCAACAAGGACAAGAATATTATGCACATAAACAATATGATCAGGCATTCGTACCATCTAATTTATCACCAAACTACGTGACTATTTGTCAACATGATGTCAAATCGTAGGTTTTCAAAATATTTGAAAATTCCAACATCACCTTTTTTAAAAAAAATCTCACTGCCATATACTTACACAATCGTGGTCATTCACATCAAGACATCCTTATCGTATTTCATATCCCATATTCTCAAATGACCAAATGATACGGAACACTGTAGATAAGCCGTATTCTTGTCCTTGTATACTCAATTCACAAGTATACCAATAACGAATGAAATACATATACATTATGATTTAACTTCGAGGCCGAAAAAACATCATACAACCATAAGGGACAATGAAACAAAACATCGCAAAACAATATATCAAAATGCCAAACTAGCACAACATATCCACATAAGGCAACAACTATCAACACGATAAGATTATCTACTCCAGATAATCATGTGAAAATAAAAAATACTATTGTAATAAATGGAACTAACGATCGTATCTGTAACACCCCGATAAGACGGCCATTACAGTGCCGTGGACCCCACTCTGGGATCCACCAGGCGATATCCAAAGTAAGGATTAAATACACAATACATGTGATACCGAACCACAAAACATAGTACTTACTCCGATGTGGAGTTTACAGCAGTATGGCCTACGACCTTATTACACACAGGATCCAAAGCATAAGTATAATCCATATGGAGATGAATTATACCTTAAATAACAATACATTTGCTCAAACTTAAAATGAAGCGGAAAATAACATTACACGGTACGAACATGACCGGACACGAAAGACTTGGGGCCCCCGAACTAGTATCCTTCGAACCCTTCGTCATCACCTTGATCTTCCCGTGCCTTGCCTTTTCCTCGACCTAAAATACAACACAAGTATTTCGCCCAACACAGGGTCAGATATACATGATAAATGATTCTCAAGATAGTATACAATTCACGCATATAAGATTTCAAGAATAACGCCCCGACTAACGAACATACCCCTCGGGCGTATGAACGCTCAGTCACAAAACGTCGAACACATCCACGTATAAAAATGGACTGTGAGCGACTAAGATAGTACGGCTCAAGAGGGACATCACAGTACGCCCGATCCGAATATGTGTCAGTGCACATGTCCACCCCGTATACGGAATCCAGGATATACGTGGGACAATGTACCTAATTAGCCTCAACGAACTACATCTCGTGTGCACAGCCTTTCACGGAAAATATTCACGCATGACTATATATGTGCCCGGCTAAAAATCCTACACAATATCCAATCGGAATGTAGATATGACTCCGGATATGTCACGATGCAACATGACAACGAATTCAAGAATTTCACAAAATCCGAATAAGGATCGAGGACTCACCGAGATGACAACAAGATCAACAATATCAAGGGTCCAAAAGTAACGAACTTGGGAATACAATCCCACGATGAAAACGGGACATCATTAAGAGAAACATCAAATCACAAGACACAAGTTTATAAGTGTTTCATATACACGAAATGCATAATCATCATTAGAATCCACACATCATTATAACCAAGCAAGATAACTTGCCTCAATACGGAGACGGGAATAGTCCTCTTCTTGTCGGAACGAACGAACGGTCCTCAACTAATATTGTGTACTCGAACAATCAACCTTGAATGAAGTATATTTTGCTCATTAATACATTTATATGATCATCTACGCCGAATTTTCACGAGATAACATCTTAATTTCCGATTGAGTAGTTTAACTTCTAAAGTGTTACTTCAAGAACCTCATTCATACCATTCAATTCTCACAATTGATTACAAGATGATACCAAATGTTTGTTGGATTAAGAATCATTCCATAATGTTTTAAACAATAATCTCATATCCTTTAATCTTATCAAGAACATCTCAAACGATTAAAAGTAAAATCTGCACTACATACAATTACTTATGTTGAGTTAATTAGTTGTAAATCCATATCATGGTTATGAAGATTATCTCAAGTTTAGCACCACTCTTATACTCTTCCAACTGACTTGGGGATTCAAACAACACACCTCTGAATTCACTTAGCTAGGTTCAAGAAGATTATTTCATTCTTCTAATGATCAACAAGGTTTCTTAAAACATTTATGGTAATTATTCCAATAAGTCATTTACATTACAATGGAACAAGGATTATTATTATACCAATGGTGTTATAAGTCTAGCAAGGAGAGTGTGGTTAAACTAAACATGATCATTACCATATTAAAACACCAAGAACACACCATTACAAACCCTCTAATCATCATGTTCATCATTAAGTTGTTGAAAGCTTAACTACAACATGTTTATTTTGATTAATTCATCACTAGGTGAAATATACTTAATCATTATCATATTAAATTCGAGATTATAGGGTTAAATCATAGAACATACCTTCAGAAATGGAGAACAATACACCAAACCACAAGAACACAATATAAGCTTCAAGAATGTCTCCAAGTTCCAATCAACAAGCTCCAAAATCAAAATGTAAAGCTCCAACACAAGTAGGAAGAAGGTAAACTTGCTCTAGGGATGAAGGGGGATGATTATATGGGTGAAAATCGGTGGTTGGACGTGCAAAATGAAAGACACAAGTTGTCTTTTTATAACAAAGATTCGTTACGTACGCTACACAACAAGTGTTACGTCGTAAGCTAAATCCATAGGTTACGGTGAAATACGAACTTCATTACGTGCGTTACCGCTAGAAGCATTACGTGCGTAATGTGGGTCAACTAGGTTGGCTCCAAAGATCGGATATTCGAATCCCACTGGCCCCACACGCCGAAAGTTGAGATCGGATACGATTGCAGATCAGTTACGTACGTAATGTGCACCCGTTACGTACGTAAAGGCCTCAAAATAGCGTACGCTATGACTTACAATTAACGTACGTTAGGCTCAGGTTTTTAATAGTTCAATATGCACTTATCTCTACAACACTGAAAATTCAAACATAATGCGAGTGATCATTTTATTCAAGTCTATTATGATATATTCCAACATCAATATTCATTTCACAAATGCAACAAGATTACAACAGTATTAAATCATCCGAATAATACAACATCAAGTAAGAATTCCGTCGGATATTACATACTCCCCCCTTAAAAGGGGTTTCGTCCTCGAAACTAAGGGGTAAACAATTCAGGATACCTCTCTTGAATGCTTCTCTCCGTCTCCCACGTGGCTTCCTCAACCCCGTGTCGAGACCACTGAACCTTCAGTAGGGGAATCGTCTTATTACGCAGTTGTTTGATCCTCCTCTCAAGTATTCATACGGGGCGCTCCTCATACGAATGATCCTCCGATAAATCGATCTCATCGAACTGAAGTACATGACTCGGGTCAGCAACGTATTTCCTTAACTGGGAGACATGGAACACGTTATGGATCCGGCTCAGGGCTGGTGGTAAAGCCAAGCGATAAGCCAAATCGCCTACTCGTTCCAAAACCTCAAACGACCCGATATACCTCGGACTCAGCTTGCCTCGTTTTCCAAAACGAAAGACTCCTCGGGTAGGTGACACCTTCATTAACACATGGTCACCAACCTCGAACTCAAGCGGTCGTCGACGGTGGTCAGCATAAGACTTCTGTCGACTTTGACCCGTTAACAACTGGCTCCTAATCAAAGTGATCTTCTCTCGAGCTGCTAATAACATGTCGGGTTCCGTACCCAGAGATTCTGATAGTTCGTCCCAACACAAAGGGGACCTACAGCGACGGCCATATAATGCCTCATACAGTGCCATCTGAATCGAAGCGTGCCAACTATTATTATAAGTGAATTCCACCAAAGGCAGCTGGGCTTCCCAATCGTCCTTCCAATCAAGAGCGCATGCTCTCAACATGTCCTCTAGAGTCTGGATGGTTCTCTCAGACTGACCATCGGTCTGTGGATGAAAAGCCGTACTGAAATTCAACTGCGTGCCCATCGCACGATGAACCGCCTTCCAGAAGTGTGACACGAATCGCCCGTCACGGTCTGATACAATACTCTTGGGGGTACCGTGTAATCTCACAATTTCCTTAATAAACAGCTGGGCCAATCTCTCGGGACCCCACGCGTCCTTAATCTCCAAGAAGTGGGCTGATTTGGTTAGACGGTCCACAATCACCCAAATCGTATTCATTCCCCGACGACTCGTCGGCAATCTAGTAATAAAATCCATTGATATGTCCTCCCATTTCCACTCGGGAATCGGGAGTGGTTTCAGCATTCGCGGTGTGGTGCTCAATCTTAACTCGCTACTGAGTTAAACATCTCGAAACAAATTCGGCAACCTCACGTTTCATATTTCCCCACCAATAATTCTGCTTCAAATCCTTATACATCTTGCTAGATCCCGGGTGAATAGAGTACGGGGTAGCATGGGCTTCTCTCATGATAGAGTTCCTTAACTCTTCGTCAGTGGGTACACAAACTAGATTTCTAAATCGTATCAATCCATCCTCGTGGATCACGAATCCAGGGGCTTTCCCTTGGGTTACCTCATCCCGGACTCTAGATAAGAATGGGTCCGTAACTTGCCTCGATCTGATTATATCATCAAGAGATGAAGAAATCTCAAGGGTGCAAAGTTGTCCCTGAATACGCTGTAACCAAACTTCCATTTCTGGCCTCATAAGGTCCAATTGCAACTCTCTCTGTGCTGTCAAACGGCTCACCATCTGCTCATGCACTGTCTTACGGCTCAAAGCGTCAGCAACTACATTTGCTTTGCCCGGATGATAAAGGATCTCGATATCATAGTCTTTGATGAGTTCTAGCCACCTTCTCTGCCTCATGTTTAACTCCTTCTGAGTAAAAATGTATTTCAGGCTTTTGTGATCAGTGAAAATCTGACAGGTTACTCCATACAGATAATGACGCCAGATTTTTAAAGCAAACACCACTGCTGCGAGTTCTAAATCATGGGTGGGATAATTGACCTCGTAAGGTCGTAGCTGTCTCGATGCATAGGAGATCACCTTCCCGTTTTGCATTAGTACACACCCAAGGCCCTGTTTAGATGCATCACTATACACTACAAACCCTTCCGTTCCTTTCGGTAGGACTAAAATAGGTTCCGAAATCAACCGACTCTTAAGTTCATCAAAGCTCTGCTGACAAGCCTCTGACCATAAATATTTCTTATCCTTCCTCAACAAATTAGTCATTGGTTGGGCAATTTTGGAAAAACCCTCCACGAACCGTCGGTAATAACCTGCTAGTCCCAAGAAACTGCGTACTTCCTTAACGCTCTTTAGTGGTAACCAGTCTCGGATAGCTTCTGTCTTCTGCGGGTCTACTCGTACCCCATCAACTGATATCACATGCCCGAGAAAGATAACTTCATTTATCCAGAACTCACATTTAGAAAATTTTCCATAAAGCTGCTCTCGCCTTAACGCCTCGAGAACTAGATGGAGATGACGCTCGTGCTCTTCATGATCACGAGAATAGATCAGAATGTCGTCAATAAAAACGACTACAAAGCGATCCAGATAATTAAAAAACACTCGATTCATCAGCTCCATAAATACTACCGGTGCATTCGTCAGTCCAAAAGGCATCACTACGAACTCATAATGCCCATAGCGAGTACGAAAAGCGGTCTTCGAAATATCAGACTCACGAATCCTCAACTGATGGTAACCAGACCTCAGGTCGATTTTAGAAAACACAGCAGCCCCTTGAAGCTGATCCAATAGATCATCAATATGTGGCAATGGGTATTTGTTCTTAATGGTTACCCTATTCAACTCACGATAATCAATACACAGACATAGAGATCCGTCCTTCTTACGTACAAATAGTACTGGTGCTCCCCAAGGGGACGCACTAGGTCTAATGTAACCCTTCTCGGTCAAATCCTCAAGTTGGCTCTTCAGCTCCTGCATCTCAGTCGGAGCCATGCGATACGGTGCTTTTGAGAGCGGGGACGTACCAGGCTCTAGCTCAATATTGAACTCTACATCACGATGCGGAGGTAAGCCTGGCAATTCATCTGGAAATACGTCTGGGTAGTCTCGGACTACCGGAATATCGATCAATTCAACTGGTCGATTCATTGTCTTGGTCATGTAACACCAATAGCCAATACATCCTTGATTAAGCAGTTTCACCGTTTTCATAGCGCTGATGATTCTCCCGGAACGGCTGGGATTATCACCCTGGAAGGTACACTCAATACCATCGTCAGATGTGACGGTTACTGTTCTCTTGCGGACACTAATTATGGCATCATGACGGTCCATCCAATCGATACCCAAGATCACATCATCTTTGGGTAAATCGACCACAATTAAGTTTGACAACCACTCACGGTCGTTCATTCGAATCGAGCAGTCCTGAACTTCACGATTCCCAACAATTCTTCTACAATCGGGTAGACCAATTATATAAGGTTCACAATTGATAACATGCTCTAGTTGCAAACGACTCAAACAAGAAGTAGATAAAAAGGAGTGTGAAGCACCAGTATCAAAGAGAACACAGACAGGCTGAGATTGGATCTCGAGAGTACCTGCAATCATGCTGGCTTCGGGATCTTCAGCCCTCTTCATCTCGTAAACTCTAGGTTTTGCAGCCCCTGCACCAGAGGTACCTGCTTGATTTCCACGTCCCATCCCTTTGTTTGCCCCAGTAGTCTGATAAGAAGCGGATGGAGGTACACGGTCCTGAATCGAAGATTGTACTGGAGCATGAGGTGCTGCGGGAATACGTCCTAGTCCACTCCTACAATAACGAGCACGATGTTCGTTCTTCCCACAAGTATGGCATGACACGGCTGGCCTAGGACATTTCGAATTGATGTGTCCCGGGTCTCCACAATTATAGCACACAACAGATAGGCTGACCGCTCGAGGTTGCGATCCGGTTGGCTTCGATGCCGAAGGTTGCCGTTCAGAAGGATTTGGCACTGGTTGGGGTCTCTTGAATGCTCCCCGGTTGGAGGCTACAAGAATTTGAAGAAAAAAATAATTGATGAGAAATTTAGGGCGAGGAAAGAGGCTTCGTCGGATCTATCTGTTATTTTCTCCCCTCCATCTCCTCCCTCTCGTCATGAGACTTGGAAGAGAGCACGCATTAACCCTGAAGGAAAGTTCGTACAGGAGGATGCTCGTGTTGTTTGTGATAAGATTCACTACTACAAAAACAGCATTTAACAGCGGTTCTAAAAAAACCGCTGTTAAAATGAAGCGGCGGCATTTTAACAGCGGTTTTCCTTGGAACCGTTGTTAAATCTGCATATTTAACAACGGTTCTAGAAGAACCACTGTTAAATTGTACTTTAATAGTGGTTCTATAAGAACTGTTGTTAAACTTGTACATTTAACCGCGGTTCTTCGACAACCGCTGTTAAATCTGTACATTTAACAGCGGTTCTAGGTTAATGTGCAATATAATGAATATTAATAGATTTTGTTATATATTAATATTAAAAATTCTACTACATTATATATTAAAAATTATAATACATACATATTGTTTTATGAATTATATTATATTAAATTTGCAATATATTGAATATTAATATATTTTGTTATATATTAATATTAAAAATTATACTACATTATATATTAAAAATTATAATACATACATATTGTTTTATGAACTATATTATATTAAATGTGCAATATATTGAATATTAATATATTTTGTGATATATTAATATTAAAAATTATATTACATTATATATTAAAAATTATAATACATACATGTTGTTTTGTGAATTTTATTATATTAAATGTGCAATATATTGAATATTAATATATTTGGTGATATATTAATATTAAAAATTATATTACATTTTATATTAAAAATTATAATACATACATATTGTTTTATGAATTATATTATATTAAATTTGCAATATATTGAATATTAATATATTTTGTGATATATTAATATTAAAAATTATATTACATTATATTAAAAAATTATAATAGATACATGTTGTTTTATGAATTATATTATATTAAATGTGAAATATAATGAATATTAATATATTTTGTGATATATTAATATTACAAATTATATTACACTATATACTAAAAATAATAATACATACATATTGTTTTATGAATTATATTATATTAAATGTGCAATATATTGAATATTAATATATTTTGTTATATATTAACATTAAAATTATATGACATTATATTTTAAAAATTATAATACATATTGTTTTGTGAATTATATTATATTAAATGTGCACGATATTGAATATTAATATATATAATATAATATAATTCTTCAAATATATTATAATTGTTGACTTATTAATATAAATTATTAATATTTAATATATGACACAAATTTATAATTTTAGCATGGCTATATACAATATATACATTATAATTTTTCATATGTAATAATTTTCATTATTTTATATTATTATTCTATAATAATTGTAACACCCCCAAGATATTCGAGGAGAATTACAGCGCCGTGGACCCCTACATGGGACCCACCAGGCTAACACAAGAAAACACCACTCGACTAACCGCCTCGGTTAGCAAGGTAACAATTGTTAACAATAAGAACATAAAACAACACGTCCGGTACAACCGGCATAAATAACATCAACCGACAAATACAGTAACTCCAACGAAGACCAATCACAATCTGAAAGGAAAAGCCTAAGTACTCGCGAGTACAATCTATAAGTTTACAATTTGGAAAACATCCACATCAAAAGAGACAGTAAGAAATAACAAGACTCGATTGCACATGTCAACAACCTTGGCCGACATCCTCGTACCATCCCAGCCCGCTCGTCTGGCATTTGAACATAACACGAAATCCACAACAAGAATTTCCCGACAACGGGTCCCCGGAGGGTTAGCAATCACGCTAGTACAAGTATTCAAGGCAAACCAATCGCTTACACATTTCATAGTACATGCACCAATATCATTTCGAAAACCAAAACAAGACATGTCTTTTCCGGAAACAAACAGTCACAATTAATTTGCCTAGGACCGGGACGAAGCCACGAATCCCACTCGAGGCCTCTAAGGACCCTCCCGAGCTGGCCACATTCATAAAACAAACCAAGCACCACACGTCACCTAGGACCGGGACGAAGCCACGAATCCCACTCGAGGCCTCTAAGGATCCTCCCGAGCTGGCTAGCGAATCAAACTCATGAATCCAGGACGAAGCCATAGATTCCCTCGAGGCCCCGTCGGACCCTCCCGAGGTGAGTAAAGCACAGACAATATATATTACCATTTCACGTTAAGCATAAAGGTTTCCAAGAATACTTGCCTTGAATATTTTGATGACGCAACGAATGGAAAGGATAATCACCGACGAACACTAGGAATCAACGGAACCAAACCTAACGATTCGAAGAACATAATTACAACCAACTCTAGTCGAATACGGAAATGGAATACACCCGAAAACCCGCCTACGATTCATGTATATTCGTATATAAACAACAACGAGGGCGAACCACAACCAAACCCTCTCGATTCCGTAAAAATCACGAAATATACCATGAATCCGTAGGGAAACTAAGAATACCAACAAGATTAATCATATTCATCATGAATTAATCAACAAAACGGAACGAATCGGACAAAAACACGAAAACCCCCAATTTAATCGAAAATAGGTTTCTAGAGATGTTACCTTCGGAGATTCAAGTACTAAGATCCGTAGAACACGTGTTGGATTGATTGTCCGGGCTTCACGATCAAAAGGAGATGAAGAAAATCAAACACTCAAATGATTTGTGAAGGAAAAACCCTCCCTCAAGCTTACTCTCTCGGTTGAAGGTGAAGAAAAGGGGAGAAATGGGCTAAAATGCTGAAAAAAATGAATTTATAGGGGTTGACTGCCTGCCGGACACGGCCCGTGCCGATCGGGACGGTCGTGTTGCACAGTTGGCCGACAGGACTCGACCGTGTCCTGCTTGACACGGTCGTGTTGCACAGCTGGCCGACAGGGACTCGACCGTGTCCTGCTTGACACGGTCGCGGCGCGGAGGGCCTCCCGACAGTGACCCGTCCGACAATGACTCGATGACTCGACCGTGTCACGAACACGGTCGGGCGTGTCGGCGATGGTTCGCATTTCCGGACGAGTACGGCACGGCCGTGTCGGACGACACGGCCGGGTCCCGAGACAAACTTTCGGCGATTCGGACGAGTACGGCACGCAGGCCGGACGACACGGCCGAGTTCGATCAGCGTGATCGCCAAAATCAAACGACCATAACTCTCTCGCCCTGACTCCGATTGACTCACCGTTTGAACCATTGGAAAGCTAACTCGATGTTCTATAATATTGCAAAGATTTATAATTTTTGGAGTTACCAAAAATTAATGGTGATCTAACAAAGTCGAACTCATACTTAGAAAAGTCGTTTAGTAATCCTGAATTCAACAAAACGACACCGAAACCCGAACCTGAATACGAACCGAAGATACGGTTACGAAGTACTCACAAAGACGAATCTAAGAGCTAGTAGGACACACGATTCCGACCACCCGAAGGCTCGAAATTCGACAACGGAAGGTAATTACCCCAAACTTTGGGAAATTACAAAAATGGCCCAAATGCCCGAAAATCACCATACGACAACGAATAATCAAACCGAAGCTCACAACACGTATAACAACGTCAAATGAACTTACGAAAAACCCCAAACGACAGTTTCGAACGAGATTCGCAAGAACCGAACTCAAGCGCGGAAAAGTCGCTAAAAAGCACGGAACTCAACAAAGCAGCACCGAAACGAACTCGGATGACAAAAAGTGCATAATTAAATATTCTCCGAATGACGAAACGGTCATGATAGAGTTGTCAAAACGAACTTCCTCCGAAAAAAAGAAAATTACCGAAATTCGAAATTGCGGATATTACATTCTACCCTCCTTAAAAGAAGTTTCGTCCCGAAACTTAAAACAAGTAGGGGGAAGCAATATACCCGCCAGGAAAACTCGACGAGATACACCAAAAACAGAAAACTCGCGCCCAACAGCGAAATGCTGCAAGAAACGCAAAGAGACATACGGCGTGAAAACACGCTCCACGACGACCAACACAACGTCGCCGTTAGGGATATAATAAAACCAACAAATGACAAGCGTCATCAAACGGATAATATATCTAAGTCAATTATCCGACAATCACAAAACACAACGAACGAAAGTCAGTATGATTGACCAACCCAACAGTACCTCAATCGAAACGCGAGCCAATCGCTGAACTAATACTGAATTCCACCGCCCAAGGGTTGGAAGATCGAAAACGAGACTAATCTCCCAAACTTAAGGGAATTAGGAAGGAGCCTGAATGCTCAACGATCACACAACGAGAACAAAAACTGAACAAGCAAACGATCGAGACAACAAAAATCGAACAATCATGTCCGAAGCACGAAGGATAATAAAACTCAAACAACAACTCCCAGTATGATCTGGTGAGAACTACAAGGAATGCATTCCCATAAGATCCACAGGATAGGGAATAGCGATTGAAAAGTCACAGCGACAAACGAGTTATTCCAAAACAATACCACACTCGTTCGATCAACAAAAGCAAGGGATAGGGAAAGTTCAGAAATGTCAACGAACATAAACGAGTCGACAGAGTCGAAAATACGAAGTTCCAAATCCGATCCACTTGAATAAAAGAACTAGTAGAACCAAAAGATGTTACTTAGAACAAGGTTCACAAGAATCGAACCGAACTCGGAAAAGTCACCGATAACCAGATCGACCCCAAAACAAGATCACACTGCTCGAATGATGAACCCGAAATACAAAACAAGTTCGGATAAAGATCAACGAACACGAGCGAATCGATAGACTAGAGAAAGAGAAAATACAGAAGTCAAAATAGTATGGGTAGTATCCCCGACCTCATCCACGAAATTCACAAAAACAGGAGCAAGGTAACAAGACATTAAGCAACCGACACATAACGGAACGATCACCGATGCACACGGTCATACCAAACCAAGCTCTAACAGCTCGCACATGCGCGACAACGTAGAAATCACTACGAGGCGGTAACATTCGACACTAACAACCCACCTCTCACAACAAATGCGTGGCAACGCCTCGACGTTCATGCCACCAATCTGATCATACTCGGGAGCAAACATCATAACAACAACGCGAACATCATACATATATACCCATCCCTCAAACGGGAATGGATAGGTTTTAAAAACGAAAACCTCATTTTGAAAATAATTTAGAAGAACACCGGTTGATCTTGAGTATCACCTTTCAAAAAGTACAAACGTGAAACATCGTTATCGAGACTTAGGAGAACCATTTCGCATTTGATAAAAATGAGGACACTTTCTCTTAGTGAAAACTTTCAGAATATTCGACCCTCGGGTCTAATAAAAGTGTTTCTAAAACATTGAAAATATCTCAAAGCATTTTGGTCCTCGAGGTAGAAGAATTTTGAAACGTGTTGTGGCACCTTGTATGTACTACGAGAAAATAATTCATTTTAAAAGTACGTCTCGAAATTTATTTTCTAAGATACTCAAGGTTTTTCAGAAGTACAATAGGCCAAAATGCCCAGAATTCACACTTATCAATATTCACTTAAACACATCATAGCACACTCATTAAATCGTTCACAATCAAGACAGTGATATACAAATCCCAGGATATGCTTAACAACATCGTTAAAACAACGATCGGTTTATCAAAACCGGATGGAAAACGACATCAAGAACAAAACTCCAAAAAGTCAACTCTAGGGATTCAAGAAAATTTGCCTGGATTCGGCGAAGAACAATGGATTAGATGATGTTAAAAATCATCTAGGATACTCCAAAACACCTTTGGATGGAAGAAAAAAATCAGCCCCAATGCGAAACCTAGTCGCTACGTCTCAATCTCATGGAGGAAGAAGAAAAATGAAGAAAATGCAACTTCTAGGCGGTGTCCGGTATTTATATCGACACAATTAGCGGCGCTAATCATTAAGGTTAGCGTGCGCTATCACGGCACCAAACAAAACTCGACCAAAAATACACCGTTAGCGTTCGCTAATCCCAAGTGTTAGCGTGCGCTAACGAGAACTTGAGACCACCCAAGAGTTCCCGGACTCGCTCGAACTACCGTGTAGCATGCGCTATTCTCCCTTTAGCGTGCTACCAACGTACTCTCGCGCGCGTAAGCCGTAAAGCGTAGCGTGCGCTAACAATTCACAGAGACAACAACAGAACATATCATAAAAATTACATGCCGTAAACCCTTCTCACAAGGATTTACCAGGCTAAGCATGATCTCCCATCTCATTTCGAAAATGCTAAAAAGACCAATGACGGTGATATTTTCCAAAACTCAAAAACTCATTTGTCAAACCATCATGAAATATTCAAGGCCAAAATGCCAAAACTTGATTCAAGGAATCGGTTTTACGAAATAAAACTCAGTTTGCAAAATACCGAAAGCCGTTTGAAAGAACTCACGCAGCGGATAAAATACGGTACGAAAATACATCAGTAGTGACGACACTCCTCGTATAAACCAAATACGAGAGTCTAATAAACACATATCGTGAAATCAAAATCCATAGAAGGATTCCATCATTCAATCGACTAATCATACAAATAACTCGTGTCACACGAGGCACAACACAAGGAAGGGAGTTTTACATCCATAGGTCGCACGTAAGTGACGACCGCCCTTTGATACTAATCACGACCAATGATCTCAAACGACGCGTCGCGATGCGACTAAGTCAGACAAAATCCGACGAGACAAAACTCATCCAACACAACTTGGCTCGACAGCCTAGGTTTTCCCAGGCTAATCTGATTTTAAAATCGTATACTCTAGTTATTCGAAAATAAAACCGATAAGTTAAAAATCGTTTTCAAGACCCTTTTAAACACGACAAGGGCTTAACAGTGGTAGCATTTTATAAAATGTCCTAAACACTTTTATACACGACCTTTAAATACCGACACAAGGTTTTATTTGAAAATACAAGGCTGGCTCGCCCAAATTCATGTCACTTTTCAAAAACCCACAATACGATCAAGTCTAAGAAATTTTCAAGCATGCACGCCGCATGTATTATTATTAATAGAAACACATTGTTTGTAAATAATAATAATTTGCAAAGTACCAAAAATTACCGGACACAATCATATACGACATTCAAAATCACTACTAAAAAGCGCAACTCGAAATACTAATTCCAAGCATATGTCAAACTATCTCTTCAAGTTTAACAACAGAACTAAAGATCACCGATTCGGACATATGTCGAAACTACTATGTGAGTTTCTCAACAAACTCGCCATCAATACCTATACCGAACATATCAATGTTCAAAACTTCTACATCATACTGCACCCTTCGGTGTCCAACTCATCGGTACATTCGGCTCAACATACATTTAGTATATCGCAATTACCAAACATAGATTCCATCACACAGCAAAAGACTAGAGAGTCAAGCCCTCTCACAATATATCACGGAGCAAAACTCGGATCTTTCGATCACCAACGATCCCACCAATGCTAGGAAGTTTAGCGATGGAAGGCTCGCAAAACGACAAACGGTCAAGCCCAGAACGACGCACATACTCGAGAGAGATAAAGAACTGCGCAATACTAGAATCAAAAGTGCACGAACCGGATGGTTCGAAAAAAAACAACTCGACGATAAGTACGAGAGAGGAAATCACAGCTCAAGAAGTGGAATTTCAATACGAGAAAACAAGAGAATCGAGTAAGGAAAACTTACGAGCACTGGATGTACTGAGATGCCGGCAGCGGTGTGACAATGTGCAAAACAAAACACAACTAGACCCAAATAACCAACAAGCCTGGGTATCCATAAACCTAGATCTCCGATACCATTTCTGTAACACCCCCAAGATATTCGAGGAGAATTACAGCGCCGTGGACCCCTACATGGGACCCACCAGGCTAACACAAGAAAACACCACTCGACTAACCGCCTCGGTTAGCAAGGTAACAATTGTTAACAATAAGAACATAAAACAACACGTCCCGGTAACCGGCATAAATAACATCAACCGACAAATACAAGAACTCCAACGAAGACCAATCAAAATCGAAAGGAAAAGCCTAAGTACTCGCGAGTACAATCTATAAGTTTACAATTTGGAAAACATCCACATCAAAAGAGACAAGAAGAAATAACAAGACTCGATTGCACATGTCAACAACCTTGGCCGACATCCTCGTACCATCCCAGCCCGCTCGTCTGGCCGAACATAACACGAAATCCACAACAAGAATTTCCCGACAACGGGTCCCAGAGGGGTTAGCAATTACGCTAGTACAAGTATTCAAGGCAAACCAATCGCTTACACATTTCATAGTACATGCACCAATATCATTTCGAAAACCAAAACAAGACATGTCTTTTCCTAAACAAACAAATACAATTAATTTGCCTAGGACCGGGACGAAGCCACGAATCCCACTCGAGGCCTCCAAGGACCCTCCCGAGCTGGCCACATTCATAAAACAAACCAGGCACCACACGTCACCTAGGACCGGGACGAAGCCACGAATCCCACTCGAGGCCTCTAAGGACCCTCCCGAGCTGGCTAGCGAATCAAACTCATGAATCCAGGACGAAGCCATAGATTCCCTCGAGGCCCCGTCGGACCCTCCCGAGGTGAGTCAAGCACACACAATATACATTACCATTTCACGTTAAGCATAAAGGTTTCCAAGAATACTTGCCTTGAATATTTTGATGACGCAAAGAACGGAAAGGATAATCACCGACGAACACTAGGAATCAACGGAACCAACCCTAACGATTCGAAGAACATAATTACAACCAACTCTAATCGAATACGGAAATGGAATACACCCGAAAACCCGCCTACGATTCATGTATATTCGTATATAAACAACAACGAGGGCGGACCACAACCAAACCCTCTCGATTCCATAAAAAACACGAAATATACCATGAATCCGTAGGGAAACTAAGAATACCAACAAGATTAATCATATTCATCATGAATTAATCAACAAAACGGAACGAATCGGACAAAAACACGAAAACCCCCAATTTAATCGAAAATAGGTTTCTAGAGATGTTACCTTCGGAGATTCAAGTACTAAGATCCGTAGAACACGCGTTGGATTGATTGTCCGGGCTTCACGATCAAAAGGAGATGAAGAAAATCAAACACTCAAATGATTTGTGAAGGAAAAACCCTCCCTCAAGCTTACTCTCTCGGTTGAAGGTGAAGAAAAGGGGAGAAATGGGCTAAAATGCTGAAAAAAATGAATTTATAGGGTTGATCGCCGGACACGGACCGGCCGATCGGCACGGCCAGGTTGCACAGCCGACAGACTCGACCGTATCCTCGCTTGACACGGTCGTGTTGCATGCACACCGCCGACAGGACTCGACCGTGTCCCGCTTGACACGGTCGCGCGGCGCGAGGGCCTCCCGACAAGGATGACCGTCCGACAACTTCGGCATGACTCGACCGTGTCCCGGAACACTACGGCGTCGGGCAGCTTGCTATGGCATTTCCTGACGAGTACGGCATCGGCCGTGTCGGACGACACGGCCGGGTCCTCGAGACGAAACTTTCGGCAGCCCGACGAGTACGGCACGGCCGTGTCGGACGACACGGCCGAAGTTCGACGGCAGCGATCGCCAAAATCAAACGACCATAACTCTCTCGTCCGACTCGATTGACTCACCGATTGAACCATTGGAAAGCTAACTCGATGTTCTATAATATTGCAAAGATTTATAATTTTTGGAGTTACCAAAAATTAATGGTGATCTAACAAAGTCGAACTCATACTTAGAAAAGTCGTTTAGTAATCCTGAATTCAACAAAACGACACCGAAACCCGAACCTGAATACGAACCGAAGATACGGTTACGAAGTACTCACAAAGACGAATCTAAGAGCTAGTAGGACACACGATTCCGACCACCCGAAGGCTCGAAATTCGACAACGGAAGGTATTTACCCCAAACTTTGGGAAATTACGAAAATGGCCCAAATGCCCGAAAATCACCATACGACAACGAATAATCAAACCGAAGCTCACAACACGTATAACAACGTTAAATGAACTTACGAAAAACCCCAAACGACAGTTTCGAACGAGATTCGCAAGAACCGAACACAAGCGCGGAAAAATCGCTAAAAAGCACGGAACTCAACAAAGCAGCACCGAAACGAACTCGGATGACAAAAAGTGCAGAATTAAATATTCTCCGAATGACGAAACGGTCATGATAGAGTTGTCAAAACGAACTTCCTCCGAAAAAAATAAAATTACCGAAATTCGAAATTGCGGATATTACAATAATAATAATTAATAATATAAATCATAAAAGCTTAATACTCAGTTCATCAAATTTTTTATATAATATACATTATACTTTAATGTATATAATATAATTCTGAAAATATTAATATTAATATTAATATTAATATATATATATATATATATATATATGGTTTATTATACACTTATATAATATAGATCAACAAAAGTACAACAAATCCACCTCCATCTTATATGGAGGTCACAGGTTCAAATCCGGTGAGTAGCAGAAATGCACATTTATTCATATATATGTGCGGGGTCGCTAGCGGGTGGGCTCGGAGGCGGGCGGGCAGGTATGTGCGGGTCGCGAGCGGGAGGGCTCGGAGGCGGGCGGGCGGTCTGGGCAGGGCAATATAATTTTTTTTATTCCAACAATTTTAACCGCAGTTCTACAAGAACCGCTGTTAAAAAACAATTTCAATTTATTTTAAAAAAAATTAATTTAACAGCGGTTTTTAAAAACCGCTGTTAAATTTAACAGCGGAACATTTAACAGCGGTTCTAGAACCGCTGTTAAAAGGGCTCCAGTGTTAATTGCTGTTTTTGTAGTAGTGATTGTAAGTATTGATTTTACTATATTTAACTAACATAAATATTAAAAAAAATTCTGATATATTACACCCCCCTGTACTCATAATTAGATGTCAGATGTATTCTGATGCCAAATGTACTCATAATCAGATGTCAGATGTATTCTGATATAAATATTTAAATATGTATATGACAAGTGACAAAAAAGATGTATTTCAACTTATAATCACCCCAAATTTCGAATACCATTATTTTTTTAAACTTTGATCTGACATTTGATATCTCAAAAGCAGTTCAGGGATATCCAATTTAAAACACCTTAAACTTTCTATTGGAACATTTTGTTCCATACATGCTATAATAGTATTTTGATGATTAAAGTTATTAAACAAAACAAAACAACAAAAAGGCGAAGCAAAGCAACGAAGGAAACGAAGTGCAAAAAGCTGGAAAAACACAAGACTAACGTACGTAACATGTTATGTTTAACGTACGTAATTGAAGCAGCTTAGCGTACGTAAAGAATAGAAGATAACGTACGTAATGCTATGTTTCTGAGTTCAAACGAGATGAACGTTGGAAGAGTCAAAGTCAGAGGCACCGGATATATGACGTCAGCAATGACGTAAGCTTAACGTACGTAATGGAATATTGATAACGTACGTAAGGAAAGAAACGAATGTTACTGGACTGAAAGTGGTACTTGCTAACGTATGTAACGAAATGGAAATAACGTACGTAACTAGTGTAGCGTACGTAATATGGTGATGATAGCGGCCGTAATTTGTAATATCCGGAAATTCTATTACTGTTGTTTAATATTATTTTATCCGAATTATGTTGTACAGCGTGGAATCTGTACAGTATGGGTAAAATAATTAAAGGACCGAGACATCTGTATTGGTATAATTGTCATACTTGGTCGACAATTGGATGTAAGAAGTATATGTATTCAGTATGCCATATGTTCGTATTCTGTATGTTGAGACGTTAGACAAGAATAGCTGAAAATGGCTAAATGTAACATTATTAGCGCACGCTAATAATCATGAGTAGTGCATGCTATCGTGCAGGTTTAGCGCACGCTACGGATATAAGATAACGCATGCTAATGCAGTCAGATCGGAAGGAATCTTCGTGTGGACCAGGCCACTTTCGGCGCACGTTCTGATAAGTCAACGGATGTTTGTAATGTAGTACTAGTGCATGCTAAACCCTAAAGGTTAGCACACGCCAACTATATATCGGACAAGACAGAATCTTATCCTCGTCAGCACTTTCGGCGTGTGGACCTGTCTTCGGAAGCATACAGACAAACGAGTCAACTATGAGTAGCGCACGCTAAGGTTGGACACTTGCGTACGCTAAATAGAGGCATTTACGTACGCTATTGCATGGGCATTGCGTACGTAAATCATTTCATACAGTAAGACAGTTGCCTCTGGACTTCGATAGCGCAAGCTAACAAAGACAGTTAGCGCACGCTAAGTGTGTAACGTACGTTAACTGAAGATGTTAGCATACGTTAATAATGTACAGTATATATATAAGTGCAGTTGGCTATTTTTCGTCATTTTCATCCATTTCTTCATGTGAGGCGATAGAGAGAGCCTTGAGAAGTATTTGAGGTTCTAAACACTGGATTAAGGTGGAGTTAATCATCCATAACAACATTTGAAGCTTGAAATCATTGGTGATTCTTGGAAATGGATTCAACCTTGGAAATCAATCCATTCCTTCAAAAAGGTAATTACTCTTCACTTTGAGATTTCATTTTAGATTGTATATGATGTTCTTCAGTTGATGTTTATCATCTAAACAAGTTGATAAGTATGATTATGAGTTGGATTACCGGATTATGATGATGTTATGGTTGATATGAAGATATTGATATGAATTGGATGGTTTCGAATGTGTTGTTTATCTTTAAAGAGATATGTTGGCTAATGTCTTCCTTCAATTCGGATCTTCGATGTTGTTGTTGTTGGTTTCTTCATATGATGGTGAACATGGCATGATTATGAGTTCTTGGTGTTTAGGTTGTTGATATTAAGGAAGATGAAATATGAATATATGACTTGAATTAAGAGTCGGATGATTACCTATATGTTAAAAGATATTGGATTTCGTTGTTTGATAGCTATGAACATGGTTTTGGATCACTTAGTGTTCTTGATAATCGTCATATGTTGATCGGTATCTGAAATACATGCAACTGTACAGCATTAGCGCACGCTAAGCTTACTGCCTAACGCGCGTTAACGGGAGCAACTTAGTGCACACTACGTTAAGTGATTAACGTGCGCTAAGAAGGCAGAAAGTGCAGTATTTTCGTGTTGTGGTTATGAATTCGTGGTGGTTTGAGTTGGATTGATCCGACTAGTGTTTAATCGAGATATTGTCAAGTCGTTGGGTTTGTGATTTGGTTTTATCGATTGTTGATTGTTATCGAACTTGTTGTCTATCGATTACTGTAATAGGTTGAGAATATTGATCGGTGATTACAACCGTGTGTTGCGGTCAAGCTCAAGTATGTTCGTGAATTGCTTTGGTCAGGACCGATGGGCTTGTAGATTACGGTAATGGAATTGGTAACAGCTTCATCGGTATCGAGGTAAGTTATTACTTGCTCAGTTTATAGTATTTAATTAATGGTATTCGTTTCATTCGTATATAATTCGTATAGCAATGTTTATAATCGTAATCACAGGAGATTTGGGATTATAAATCATATTCGAGTTTTGGGAATCTGAATCATAATGTATATGATTTACTTTTGTTATTGGTATACTTGTATATCGAGGATATATTGTGATAAAGACGGAGATATGAATTATCTGCAATTCGTGATACTTTGGACGTCGAGTATTGAGGATAATGGTTCGTGATGGTTTAGACATTGAGATCGTTCTCGAAGGACTCGGGGCAAGTACTCTAATCATTTTTATCATTTGTGTCGATCATGTCATGATACATTCGTGTATCGTTGTTGTCATGCATTTGTGCATTGTTGTTGTCGTGTATTGTGTACTGTTGTTTTGTGCAGTTGTGCATTGTTGTCATATGTATATCTCGTGTTGGTCCGACGGGATCATAAGGGATCTATGCTAGCGTGCACTGGATCATCGGAAGGGTTTTCCACCTCGGGTTGGTCTGATGGGATCATCGGGGGATCTAGGCAGTGAACGCTGGATCATCGGATTGCCATGTATTGTTGTTGTACATATGAATATTATGGGTTTGCCATAAGTATACATTATCGTTATTGTTGTGATCATATTGACGTTGTCATATGAGTATGTATTTGTAGGTCTTGTGTTAGGACCATGTCCGTATGTTGTGTTGCTCTGATCTCGGATTAGACTGCCATGATGGTAATGGTATTTCGTATCTTGAGGTATGTTCCGTATTTCCTTGGTACTTGTCTTTGATGGACAATCAATTATCGTATTGGAATTGTCGACGTTATCCGATGGATTGAATTGGCCAGAGTTGGTATAATTTCCGTATCGCGAGTTATGATAATGTTTTGAGAACCTTGGGTATTGTTGAGATATCCTACAGATATTTCCGTATTATCTTAATGTGTTGTTAAGGATACGAATCGTGGATTTTCGTAAAGTTACGACTGTAAGATTACATTTGTCGTATTCTTACTTAGCATTTCCATTGATATGTAATTATTGACGTGATGTGATGGTTATCGTTGTTGGATATTATGGCTGACCCCGTCGTGGGCTTTCTTTTTAGGTTCTTGGATTATCAAGCTTGTAGCGGTCGTGAAGAGATGAGCTTCCCGGAGGATACTGGCTAGGACATGTATTTGTGTATTGGGTTTCCTGATCAGTTATTGTATTCTGCTGCTAGAGTATTTTAATCGTTTATCTTTTTCCGCTGCATGAGTATTTTTAAAATTACCTATTGGTATCTGGTAACTTAGGTTACTTTGGCAATCATTTTTCTAAACTTGTTCTGTCGGTACGTGTAAGCGATAGCTTAACGTATGTTTTTAAACTTTTGAGTCTTGGCATTTCGGGCCTTGTGGTTTCAAATGAGATTTTACGACGGTTTGATTAACGAGTTTTATAAAGTCTTCGAATGTTTTTAAAAGACAGTACCGTCGTTAGCCTCTTGGGCGTTTATTAATGTTTGCGAAAATTTCCTTCAGCCTTGTGGGTTCCATCTCGGGGCCCACGGCGCTGTAATATTCCTGGATGGCTCTGGGGGTGTTACAGAATATGGTATCAGAGCTTAGGTTGAGAAAACCTAGGCATTTGGGTCGAGTTGGGTCGTGTTTTGGTCGCGTCATTCGAGTTGTCGATTGACTAATACTAGAGCCGTGAGTTTTTTTTGTTGTTCACTCGGGCTTGTGCGTTATGTGATTTACCAGCGTGGTGCCGGGTTTGCTGTAAATTTTTTCAAACGGTGTTAACATGATTCTCTAGAAAGAGATGTGATGTGTTCTCGAGTTGAACTGAGTTTGCAAAACGTGTGTTTTGAAAGTACCTATGTCGAGTATTTTCTTGAGTCTAGACATGTGCCAGTATCACGCGGAATCGTCGGCTTCACGATCTGTAAGTATTTGGATTTTTGAATTTCATTGAGATTTATTGCCGTTCTAAGTTGATATGTTTTGAGATTCAGCAGAGATCATGCGTTACAGTATGAGATGTCAGAATTGGGACAGGATTGATGATTTGGGAAACTATGATTTTGGAAATCAATATATCGGTTAGATTTCGGAACGGAATTGTGCATTTGGGAGAAATGTTGTGGATTGTTCAGGAGAACATGTAGTCATGTTAATTCATTTTATGATATATGAACTGTTTTTGAGCATTTGAAAATGGTACTTTTCAAAATGAATGTTTTACGGATGTTTTACCGTAAATGATTTTTGGGCCGAGACCCAATAGATTTTTGAAATTGTTTTATAACTCAGGACTTGCGGTCCGAAAAAGGGTTTTCTACTTTTTAAACTTCTTGTAATGCGGAACGAGATACGGGTTGAGACCCTAATGTTTCAAAAGGCCTTTCTGTTTTCTTAAAACTCCCGAGAATTGTAAAACACTTTATCAATCCTTATCTATTTCGTTTATGCCCTTCGCGGTTTTAGTTTACTTGTTCAAATGAAACCTCTCGGAAAGTCTTTCGTTGTGTTGATTTGTTTCAATGCATTGTCATAGCATATTTGAGGTGATCCAGGATGGATTAATGGTTGACGTTGCGAGTCATAGGTGGAAAAGGAGTTTTACCGGAGCCTATACGTTGAGATTTTGGATTCTATCGTGCAGTCTCCGACCGAATGTCGGTGGAATTTGTGACGAGCCGAACTGGTATACAGGGGTATAGATGTGGTCCATCATTTGCATAATTTTCATTTTTTTTAAACTTCGAAATCGTATGGATTCGAAGGAAAACTATTATCGAATACTTGGCACCAGCGAGCCAATGTAATTTTTCGAAAATTTATGTTTTGAATTTTGAAATTTTTGAAGAATTTTCGAAAATTTGTCTTTTGACAAGGCTATATAATTTCGAACTGGTCTTGAAAATATAATCGATATACATACGCATTTAGTGCATAATGCATATCATGATGAAGTTATAAGTGTAACTCACAAACTGGATGAGACATCATTATGGAACTATGGAAAGGGATCCGAACTCTAGTATGATAGTTTGGTTATCCAGAGATGATCGGTTGATTGACCGGATAAGAGCAATATGCTGCGTGTTGTATATTCTTGCACAGGATGTAAGTTTGTAACTTTGGATTTTGCGAAATCGGGGCATATGTGCTATGTAATTCCATTGGTATGGTAGTAGCGCGATTTGTACTATAGCGATTTCTGAATGATTTCTTTGTAAGTGTAGATTTGGGGATGGTCACCCCATACTGATTGTTTTGGATATCGAATGGTCGTTCCCACTCTACTTATGATTGGTATGTTCATCGATTTGCGATTGGTTGTTCGTATGCCGAGGGGAATGTTCACCAGTCGGTTGTGTTTCGTTGAGATTCACTGTATGTGATTTATTTAATGTTTTGAGAATTTTGTTCTTTCGTATATCGGTTTCTACGGTTCTGTGTTGACCGTGTTGGGGCTTCTCGTGTGAAGGTATTCTCGATTATCGTTGATCGTTCGTTGGTTATATTGGAGTTTTTCATGTTGATGATATTCTCGATTATGTTTTGACCTTTGGATTGGTCGTATCGGAGTTTATCATGTCGATGATATTCTCGGCTAATTTATTGGTTGAACATTGTTGGTGATCATATGAGCGTTCAGATTTTGTGTCGATGTTTTGGAATTTATGTCGTTGTTTTGGGCAGTTGTTTCACAGTTGTATTGTGTATTATTCGTCTTATCGGAATTGGGACTTGATTATGTAATCAGGCAGACAGGATTTGATTCGGGCAGATTGTTTCATCCGAAGATGATATATTTGGTTGGGACTTATGGAATTGTTATTGTAAGCGTGTTGAGGCTTTACAGTGAAGTCACTTGCTAGTATCTCAGGAGATCGTCGACTTGGCGCATATGTAAGTATGCTACTTTGGTTATTCGGTAATGATGATGATTGATCGTTGTCGTGATGGTTTTGGGATATTTTGGTTGAACGGTATGTTTGTTTGTTTTTATGACGGATTGCAAGTTTCGAGGACGAAACTTATTTTAAGTGGTGTAGTATGTAATATCCAAAAATTCTATTACTGTTGTTTAATGTTATTTTATCCGAGTTATGTTGTACAGCGTGGAATCTGTATAGTGTGGGTAAAATAATTAAAGGACCGAGACATCTGTATTGGTATAATTGTCGTACTTGGTCGACAATTGGATGTAAGAAGTATATGTATTCAGTATGCCGTATGTTCGTATTCTGTATGTTGAGACGTTGGACAAGAATAGCTGAAAATGGATAAGTGTAACATTATTAGCGCACACTAATAATCATGAGTAGCGCACGCTATCGTGCAGGTTTAGCACACGCTACGGATATAAGATAACGCACGCTAATGCAGTCAGATCGGAAGGAATCTTCGTGTGGACCAGGCCACTTTCGGCGCACATTCTGATAAGTCAACGGATGTTTGTAATGTAGTACTAGCGCACGCTAAACCCTAAAGGTTAGCGCACGCTAACTGTATATCGGACAAGAAGGAATCTTATCCTCACAAGACTTTCGGGCGTGGACCTGTCTTCGGAAGCATACAGGCAAACGAGTCAACTATGAGTAGCGCACGCTATGGTTGGACACTTGCGTACGCTAAATAGAGGCATTTACGTACGCTATTGCATGGACATTGCGTACGTAAATCATTTCATACAGTAAGACAGTTGCCTATGGACTTCGATAGCGCATGCTAACAAAGACAGTTAGCGCACACTAAGTGTGTAACGTACGTTAACTGAAGATGTTAGCGTACGTTAATAATGTACAGTATATATATAAGTGCAGTTGGCTATTTTTCGTCATTTTCATCCATTTCTTCATGTGAGCCGATAGAGAGAGCCTTGAGAAGTATTTGAGGTTCCAAACACTGGATTAAAGTGGAGTTAATCATCCATAACAACATTTGAAGCTTGAAATTATTGGTGATTCTTGGAAATGGATTCAACCTTGGAAATCAATCCATTCCTTCAAAAAGGTAATTACTCTTCACTTCGAGATTTCATTTTGGATTGTATATGATGTTCTTGAGCTGATGATTATCATATAAACAAGTTGATAAGTATGATTATGAGTTGGATTACCGGATTATGATGATGTTATGGTTGATATGAAGATATTGATATGAATTGGATGGTTTCGAATGTGTTGTTTATCTTCAAAGAGATATGTTGGCTAATGTCTTCCTTCAATTCGGATCTCTGATGTTGTTGTTGTTGGTTTCTTCATATGATGGTGAACATGGCATGATTATGAGTTCTTGGTGTTTAGGTTGTTGATATTAAGGAAGATGAAATATGAATATATGACTTGAATTAAGAGTCGGATGATTACCTATATGTTAAAGGATATTGGATTTCGTTGTTTGATAGCTATGAACATGGTTTTGGATCACTTAGTTTTCTTGATAATCGTCATATGTTGATCGATATCCGAAATACATGCAACTGTTGTAATATCCGCATTTTTCTTTCCCTTGTAATTGTATTTCCGGTGTAATTCTCGATTTTAGTGACCCTCGAGTATCCTTCAGTGTAACTTTTCCGTTATCTTTTGATCTGATTCTCGTAATTGTTGTGCGGAACCGCCGTTTCGGGGTTGCCGTGGATTCATTCTATGCTATGATACGTTTTGAGGTGTTCCGTTTGACGTTTCGTTCATAACCCGGTATTTTATGTCGTTTATATTCTGTATCTAGCGCACGCTAAATTTCCTGTATAGCGCACGCTAGAAATCCATTAGTAGCGCACGCTACGTTTAATTCGTAGCGCACGCTAACGATTTAGCCCTGGGAGTGGCATTCGGCTCCCACCTGCTGACTATCGGATTAGCGCACGCTATCTCGTCTAGCGCACGCTAATGTCGGGAGACTAGCGCACATTAAATTGTTCAGTAGCGCGCGCTAGTGTGACTGTCCAGTACTGGGCAGTTTACTACTGAACTCAATCAGATGCTAGTTAGCGCACGCTACGCCGTATGGTAGCGCACGCTAACGGGTCGTGAGGTTTGGGCGCTGCCACTTGGACTGGCCGATGTTCGTAGCGCACGCTATTGGTCGATAGCGCGCGCTACCGAGAGGTTATTAGCGCACGCTACGCATGTATGGTAGCGCACGCTAACGCCAAAACCTGCTTCGGATCGACGCTAACAGAGGGTTTGTAACCTATCCCGTTAGCGCACGCTAACCTTGAGGTCTTAGCGTGCGCTAACGCTCCCCGGCTATATAAAACCAGGAGTTGACCGAGATAATCACAAAATCTCATTACTTCCTCTTACCGCGCCAGAGCGACTCCAGAGACGATTTGAGGCGATTTTCTTCTTCCAATCACTTCAGAGATCCTTGTGCTTGAGTTCTTGGTGTAAGACTAACATCATCCACTTGTGTTTCTCATCCTAAATCCAAGGTAATCTCTTAGAACCCTACTTTTGGATGATTTGGGGGTTTTGGGATTTTCTTCCGATCCGTTCCGTTTCGTTGATGGATTCATGATGAATATTATTAATCTTGTTGGTATTCTTAGTTTCCCTACGGATTCATGGTATATTTCGTGATTTTTACGTAATCGAGAGGGTTTGGTTGTGGTCCGCCCTCGTTGTTGTTTATATACGAATATACATGAATCGTAGGCGGGTTTCGGGTGTATTCCATTTCCATAATCGTCTAGAGTTGGTTGTGATTGTGTTATTCGAATCGTTAGGTTCATTTCCGCGGTTCCTTGCGGTCGTGTTCAACTCTTCTGCTCCGCTCGTGTCATCGCCTAATTAATCGAGGCAAGTATCCTTATGAACTTACAATCTTGACATAGTAGTTTTGTATGAGAAATTGTGTGCGTGTGTATGCTCACTACGGGTTAGACTCGACGGGGTCTCGGTAGGGGTCCACGGAGGTGTGGATCGACGAGCTTTGCTTTTAACCACTACGGGTTAGATCCGACGGGGTCTCGGTAGGGGTCCACGGAGGTGTGGATCGACGGTTAATTGTGGTGAATTTTACAAATGTGATTTGATTATGGCATTTCCGGAAATGAGTGTTTTCGAACGGTTTTTCTCTATTGCATGCATTACTATATGTGTAAGATGTAAGTTGTTCATCTGGTTACTTGTCCTAGCGTAAATGCTAACCCCTTCTGGGGACCCGTTTTGGGGAAATTCGTTTTATGAATTTCAGGTCAGGTTCATCGAGACGAACGGGCTACTGACCAAGATGCGGATGATGGCCGAGCGTGATGATTGTGCCTAAGTGACGTCTTAATGTCTTTTTGTCTTTTCATCTTTTGTGGCTTTTGAACTAATGGTTGTACTCGAGTACTTAAGAGTTCTTGTCCGTCCGGATTGTATTGTTACCTATATGTTTGTGTTGATTGATGATGTTATGGTTGGCTGCAAACCGGGTGGATTATTCTGCTTGCGCCTTTATGACATGGTTTTGTTTTGTCTATTATGTGAGTCTATGAGTATGATGTCGTTTCGGCTGGTGGGTCCCATATAGGGATTCACGGCGCTGTAATATACCTCGAATATCTTGAGGGTGTTACAGAAAATGGTATCAGAGCACTAGGTTTATGGATACCTAGGCTTGTCGGTTTATTGGGTCTTGTGGTGTTTTGTTTTGCACATCATCGTCACGCTGCCATGATTCCAGACTACCAAAGGTCCGTAAGTTTTTCTTCCTCTGCTCATTAATTCCTTGTATCGTACTTTGATTCTCGACTTGTGATTGTTCTTTTCTTGTACCGATCCTCGTATGGCTTTTGCTACTTATTTAACTCAGTATGGATGCCGGAAGAGGTCGTGGTCGCGGTCGTGGTCGTGGACGCGGCCGGGACGTGGGGCAATGGGGCGGCCACGCCACGCTTTCGGAGCCGGCGATCGGGCGACCGTCATAGCCATGCTTCTTCTCGTGAGCGTGCCGATCTTGGTATTGCGGCCGTTATGCAACAGATGGTGAACCAAATGGCGGCAATAGCTCAGCGGTTCGTAACCCGGATCGTGCCCATGCTAATCGGGCGAGCGACCGATGGCTCCAAGATGTCATCAAGATGCATCCTCCTCGCTGGGAGCTTCAGACCCGATCACCGGGAAGGGTGGATCAAGGAGATATCTAAGGTCTTCGTTGCCACTAATCGTCACGAGGAACGTAGAGTCCCTATTGCTCAATATTTTCTCATTGGGGACGCTACGGACCGGTGGGAGGCCGTTGGGCCCAAAGACCATGCCGCCGTGGCCGAGTTTCAAGAGTTGATGGAGGTGAATATTGCCCGTGGCCACCGATGTGCTCGCACATGCTTTTATGATGCTCAACCACGGGATATCCCCGTAGCTCAAGCTATTGCTGATTTTAACAAAGAGTTGGGTTATGTGAAGACCCAAGTTGTCGAGGAGAGTGACAAGATTTTCCATTTCTCCAGACGGATGAAGTTGCCGATTCGGGACTATATGTCGGGGCTCGTATGCACTACATTGAAGGATTACCAGAGTAGGGCCCTTGCTTATGATATGTCTGTGATGGCGAGTGAGGCGGCCCGCGAGAGTAAGAAACAGAAGTCCGCTGGGAACTTTTCGGGCCACAAGAGTGGGAGTCAGCAGAGATCCCAATCTGCTAACTTCCTCACGGGCGGTGGTCCAGCCTGCTCACCGGGGGTCCTCGTGGAACTACCAAGGCTCCTTTTCGTGATGTGAAGTGTTTCAATAGTGGTCGACGGCCACATCGGCCGTACTTGTTTGAGCCCTTTGGCCGACGTGTAATCGGCAGGGCCACCGGCCACAAGGCCGTCAGGCCGAGAGGGAGAAAATTCTTGGTGCCCGGCTTCCATTCCAGCCTAGGGAACCAAGTGTGAATCGAGGATCGCTTGCTCTCGCCTCCGCCGAGTGCTAGTCGGGGGAGAGGTCGGGGTCAGCCCTCTAAGGGGGGAGCTTCCAGTGTCGGCTCCGCCCACCCGCGTGTCTATGAGATGCGGAGAGCCGATGATCCAGCGGCTACCGTGGCGACAGGTACCGTTTATATTCTTTGTCATCCTGTCAGTGTGCTTTTCGATTCCGGTGCTACGCATTCGTTCATATCTCTAGATTGTGTGCGTCGTTTGAGTCTCGACTGTTTGACGCCTTGTGAACCCTTCATCGTTAAGCTTCCTAGCGGCGATAGAATCGTTGGTGATCAGGAGGTTCGAGACTGTTCTGTATTTATTTGTGAGAGGACTTGGCCCTCTAATCTTATTGTTGTGAGTATCGAGGGTGAGGATTTGATTCTTGGTGATGATTGGCTCGAGCGGCATGGTGCGATCATGAACTACCGCACGAGAATCATCACTATGTTAGCCGAGGACGGCACCGAGCACTCTTTCGCGGGGCGAAAGAGGGGGAAACAGAATTGCTATTAACGCCTCAAGGCGATGAGACTCCTGCGAAAGGGGTGTACTGGATATTGGTGCTACGCCTTGAAGGCGGAGGATGGTGGAGTCGAGCTTCGCCGATTCCGGTCGTTAGTGAGTTTCTGATGTATTCCCGACGAGTTACCGGATTGCCACCGAACGTGAGGTTGAGTTTGCTATAGAGTTAGAGCCGGGCGCGGCCTATTTCAAGGCGCCGTATCGCATGGCACCTTGAGAGATGGCAGAGTTGAAGAAGCGATTGAGCGAGCTTGAGTCGGGGTATATTCGACCGAGCGCCTCGCCTTGGGGCGCACCGGTCCTGTTTGTGCGGAAGAAGGATGGTTCACTACGTTTATGTATCGACTATCGCGAACTAAACAAGGTGACCATCAAGAACAAGTATCCTTTGCCGAGAATTGATGACTTGTTCGATCAGTTGCAGGGAGCTGCGGTATTCTCGAAAATTGATTTGAAATCGGGGTACTATCAACTCCGAATGAGAGAGTCTGATGTGCCGAAAACAGCTTTTCGGACGAGGTACGGACATTATGAGTTCGTAGTCATGCCCTTCGGGTTAACTAATGCGCCGGCGGTGTTCATGCAGTTGATGAACAAAGTTTTTATCGAGTATTTGGATAAGTGCGTCGTCGTCTTTATTGACGATATTCTTATTTATTCGAGGAATGAGGAAGAGCATGCCCATCATTTGCGGGTAGTATTAGACATTTTGAGGACCGAGCAACTCTATGCAAAGTTCTCGAAATGTGAGTTCTGGCTGAAGGAAGTGATGTTTTTAGGTCACGTGATTTCAGCCGAGGGGGTTCGTGTGGATCCGCAGAAGATCGAGGCCGTGTTGGATTGGGCACCGCCCAAGAATGTGAAAGAGCTCCGTAGTTTCTTGGGTTTAGCTGGCTACTACCGTAGGTTCGTCGAGGGTTTCTCGAAACTGGCTCGACCACTTACACAGTTGCTCCAGAAATCTGAGAAGTTCGTCTGGAATGACGAGAGGCAATGAGTTTTGAGGAATCAAGAAGCATTTGACTTCAGCCTCAGCTTTGGCATTGCCATGTGGCAACGAGGGTTTTGCCGTTTATAGCGATGCTTCGGTCGTGGTCTTGGGTGTGTATTAATGCAGCACGGCAAGACCATTGCCTTTGCATCGAGACAGTTGAGGCCGTATGAGCTTAACTACCCTACTCATGACTTGGAGTTAGCGGCAGTCGTTTTTGCGCTCAAGATTTGGCGTCACTATCTTTTCGGCTCTGCATGCCAGATTTTTACCGATCATAAAAGTCTGAAATACATATTTACTCAGCGAGAGTTAAATATGAGGCAGAGGAGGTGGTTAGAGTTGATTAAGGATTATGACCTCGAAATCTTTATCATCCGGGCAAGGCGAACGTCGTGGCCGACGCCTTGAGTCGGAAACCAGTTGCGTTGCGAACGCTTGAGATCCTTACGTCTCAGTCTGAGCTTCGGAGTGCCTTGATCGAGTTAGATGTTGAGGTCTCGCACGGAGCCGCTGGCAACTTTGTGCTTTAGAGATTTCGTCATCCTTGATCGACGAAATTAAGCTGAAGCAATCAGAAGATCCGATGATTACTCAAATCCGAGAGAACGTTCTTAAGGGAAAGTCTCCTGGGTTTGTGATTCACGAGGATGGTATTTTGAGATTCCAGAGTCGGCTTTGTGTGCCGAACGACTCAGAGTTGAGGCAGAGTATTTTACGGGAGGCCCATGCTACACCTTACTCCGTTCATCCTGGTTCGAGTAAGATGTACAAGGACTTGAGAAGGAACTTCTGGTGGAATGACATGAAGGATGAGGTCGCACAGTTTGTAGCGAGATGCTTGACTTGTCGCAGTGTCAAAATCGAGCATCGAGACCGGTCAAGTTATTGCAGTCACTTCCCATTCCGGAATGGAAATGGGAGGATATATCGATGGACTTCGTCACGAGTTTGCCGAGATCGAGGTCGGGCATGAATATGGTATGGGTGATTGTTGATCGTCTGACCAAGTCGGCACATTTTCTGGGCATCAAGGACACTTGGGGCCCGGAGAAGTTGGCTCGTGTGTTTATCGCGCAGATTGTGAGACTTCACGGTACTCCGAAGTCTATTGTTTCGGATCGTGATGGCCGTTTCGTATCGCACTTCTGGCAGGCGGTGCATAAGGCGTTGGGTACCGTTTACACTTGAGTACCTCTTTTCATCCCCAAATGATGGACAATCGGAACGCACTATCCAGACGTTCGAGGACTTGTTACGTGCCTGTGCTCTCGATTGGAGTAGTGACTGGGAGGAACAATTGCCGCTGATCGAATTCACGTACAACAACAGTTGGCACGCGTCGATTCGGATGGCCCCGTATGAGGCACTTTACGGGCGGCGATGTCGATCACCGATTTGTTGGAATGAGGCGTCCGATTTGGTCGGGACCGAGCCGGATGTCGTTTTAAAGACAAGGCGGAAGATAGAGTTAATTCGAGAACGGATGTTGACTGCCCAGAGTCGACAGAAGTCGTATGCCGACATCCGTCGTCGACCTTTGGAATTCGAGGTGGGAGACCATGTTTTGCTAAAGGTGTCGCCGACGAAAGGAGTTTTTCGTTTCGGGAAGAAAGGGAAGTTGAGTCCGAGATTTATCGGCCCCTTCGAGATCCTCGAGCGAGTAGGTGGGTTGGCATACCGTTTGGCGTTACCTCCGGCCTTGAGTCATGTTCATAGCGTTTTCCATGTTTCCCAGTTGAGGAAATATGTCCCGGATCCTAGTCACATCATCGATTATGGAGATATTGATGTCGCCGAAGATGTTACTTTCGAAGAGCGCCCTTTGAAGATTTTGGAGTATCGTGAGAAACGATTGAGGCATAAGACCATACCTTTGGTCAAGGTGCAGTGGTCGAGACACGGTGTCGAGGAGGCAACTTGGGAAACCGAGGATAGCATGCGTGCTAGGTACCCCGAGTTGTTTGTTTCTTAAGTTTCGGGACGAAACTTATTTTTAGAGGGGTAGAATGTAATATCCGCATTTTTCTTTCCCTTGTAATTGTATTTCCAGTGTAATTCTCGATTTTAGTGACCCTCGAGTATCCTTGATGTAACTTTTCCGTTATCTTTTGATCTGATTCTCGTAATTGTTGTGCGGAACCGCCGTTTCGGGGTTGCCGTGGATTCATTCTATGCTATGATACGTTTTGAGGTGTTCCGTTTGACGTTTCGTTCATAACCCGGTATTTTGGGTCGTTTATATTCTGTATCTAGCGCACGCTAAATTTCTGTATAGCGCACGCTAGAAATCCATTAGTAGCGCACGCTACGTTTAATTCGTAGCACACGCTAAAGATTTATCCCAGGGAGTGGAAGTTAAGCTCCCAGCCCTCTGGGGTATCGGATTAGCGCGCGCTATCTCGTCTAGCGCACGCTGATGTCGGGAGACGAGCGCACGTTAAATTGTTCAAGAGCGCGCTAGTGTGACTGTCGAAGATCGGGCGGTTTACTACCGAACTCAATCGGATGCTAGTTAGCTTACGCTACGCTGGTATGGTAGCGCCCGCTAACGGGTCAGGTGATGTTTGGGCAGTTGCCTACTGGACTCGGCTGATGTTCGTAGCGCACGCTATTGGTCGATAGCGCGCGCTACCGAGAGGTTATTAGCGCACGCTACGCATGTATGGTAGCGCACGCTAACGCCAAAACCTGCTTTTGGATCGACGCTAACAGAGGGTTTGTAACCTATCCGTTAGCGCACGCTAACCTTGAGGTCTTAGCGTGCGCTAACGCTCCTCGGCTATATAAACCAGGAGTTGACCGAGATAATCACAAAATCTCATTTCTTCCTCTTTCCGCGGTCGAGCGACTCCGAGACGATTTGAGGCGATTTTCTTCTTCCAATCACTTGAGATCCTTGTGCTTGAGTTCTTGGTGTAAGACTAACATCATCCACTTGTGTTTCTCATCCTAAATCCAAGGTAATCTCTTAGAACCCTACTTTTGGATGATTTGGGGGTTTTGGGATTTTCTTCCGATCCGTTCCGTTTCGTTGATGGATTCATGATGAATATTATTAATCTTGTTGGTATTCTTAGTTTCCTATGGATTCATGGTATATTTCGTGATTTTTACGGAATCGAGAGGGTTTGGTTGTGGTCCGCCCTCGTTGTTGTTTATATACGAATATACATGAATCGTAGGCGGGTTTCGGGTGTATTCCATTTCCATAATCGTCTAGAGTTGGTTGTGATTGTGTTATTCGAATCGTTAGGTTCATTTCCGCCGGTTCCTTGCGGTCGTGTTCAACTCTTCTGTTCCGTTCGTGTCATCGTCTAATTAATCGAGGCAAGTATCCTTATGAACTTACAATCTTGACATAGTAGTTTTGTATGAGAAATTGTGTGCGTGTGTATGCTCACTACGGGTTAGACTCGACGGGGTCTCGGTAGGGGTCCACGGAGGTGTGGATCGACGAGCTTTGCTTTTAACCACTACGGGTTAGATCCGACGGGGTCTCGGTAGGGGTCCACGGAGGTGTGGATCGACGGTTAATTGTGGTGAATTTTACAAATGTGATTTGATTATGGCATTTCCGGAAATGAGTGTTTTCGAACGGTTTTTCTCTATTGCATGCATTACTATATGTGTAAGATGTAAGTTGTTCATCTGGTTACTTGTCCTAGCGTAAATGCTTGTAACACCCCCAATCCACTCAGGGATATTACACGCCGTAGACCCTTTCCTCAAGGATCTACCAGGCTGGTAACAACAAACGAACAACTCGACAATACCTTTAAGGCTAAAATGACTCAGTAGACCGATTTGGTCTTTCAATAAATACATACAACTCAATTACAATACATGCCCACGCAGGGGTCGAATACAACACACTCCCGTACAACGGGAAAAGAATACTACAGCGGAAATAAAGTACAATTGAACCAACACGCGATGTACGGTTCCTCATGTGATTAGTATCGATCATCTTTCATCATCCTTCGTGCCGACCCGGTGTTATGCTCCAAAACCTGAATGCAAAAACAGACATCCACCCCCCGAATACTCGGGGGTTAGCAAAACTCCACTGTTTTGCTAGTGCAATTACAAAGTGCAAATACGAGCCATACAATTCACATTCCACGAATAACAATAACTGAGGATCCTCAAAGATCCAAACGAAACGAAAAGTACTTCCCGAGGCAAGGGTTTGAGAAAACATTTCAAAAACGAAATATCATAAATCAATGGAAATAATTTATAAAACGGTTTAGAATGCCATCGAGAGTTTTAATAGAAAACGATTTGGGATTATCAAATCCTACTTTTCAAAATCCAAAAGACAAAAGGGGTCACCGCCCCAAAGGTTTACTTTCTGAAAAATGACATTAACCAACCGTTGGGATTTTAGCCCCAAATCCGTAAAGCGACTTTTACGAAACCATTGGGATTTTAGCCCCAAGTCTCATGAACTCACAGTACACAAGAACGACCAGGAGGTTCGTATCCCAACATCAAAATCCACAAATAAAGGATTTAAAACAAACAACAAAATACTCCAGTGCCATCCTAGCCAAGTAAGCCAAACGAACACTTACCTCTTACACACTTAGTCAATGCATGCAATCATGAAAACCGTTCGAAAGCACTCATTTCCGGAAATGCCAATATCAAAACACATTAGCAAAAATGCACCACAATTAACCGTCGATCCACACCTCCGTGGACCCCTACCGAGACCCCGTCGGATCTAACCCGTAGTGGTTAAAAGCAAAGCTCGTCGATCCACACCTCCGTGGACTCCTACCGAGACCCCGTCGGATCTAACCCGTAGTGAGCATACACACACACACGTTACTCATGCAACACTAATATGCTAAGAATGTAAGTTCATTACGAATACTTACTAGAGATGGCCATTAACTCGACACCATTATCAAACTCTTCAAAATTACGATAACAAGATTAAATAAGGAAATACACGATTCCATAACTTAAACAATAGGAGTATCATCATAAAATCCTTCAACGTTCAAAATAACCAAATCATAATCAATTCTCAAAACACCGTTCACAAATCACACTCGTTTTGAAAGAAAGCCTTTAACGAGGCCAAACCGAAATCCTTTTGAAACTTCGTTTCAAACAACCAAAAAAAAACACACTAATACGATCACCGATCATCATATCCACAAAATAAGAAAAGTATGGGCAAGGTACTTGCCTCAATAATTGACGCCGAAAGCTCCGACGACCACGGCTCACCCGGTCGATCCATTGAAATCCCAACCCTTATTATAAATACATAATACACAATTTAATATAAGAGTCTAATTTAATATCTTATAATTTCAAGGTAAGTAGTCGGCTAATATATTACCTCAATTGCCGCCCTTAATTAATTGATCGGATCAAACGATCAGCAATACTCAACCCAAGTCCATATCTCGATTATCGCTCCAACCACAACTCCAAACTCGGACTCGTTCCATGGTCTAATTACACCAAGCCGCACATTGACCAAATTATCACCATCTCCATCTATGTCTACGACTTCCCCGTTCACAATCCCAACACCACTACATACACCACCAATTACTTACATACACACACACAATATATATATATATATATAGACACACACAGCACCCCATATACATAACATATATATATATATATTATATATATATACACAGTACTCACCCACACAACACACTCAACACACACAAATACCTTTTATATATATATATATATATATATGTGCATACAGCAGTAACAGCATAGACACAAAACTTACACACACACACTTATATATATATACACACACGACTCACACCCACAGCACACACCACGCATACAAACACCACCTTCAACACACACACGCCTGCACGCAAACAACACACACAATATCAACACCCACGCCGGAATCCGGCCACAACCCCAACCCCGTCTTCTTCTTCTTACATCACCGGAACTCGGATCGGCGACAATCCAACCCGCCGGAATTTGTCCAGCTCCAGCTCAGTTCCGGCCATGACCGGACCTCAACTAACTCCAACCCGTCGAACCTCGTCGAACACCATCCTGACCGCCGGAAAGTTGAGACCTGAACATGATATTCATCTTGCTGCCGGAAAACATGTCCGACAGCTCCGACGCCGAACTCCATCCGCCTGAAAACCGGATCATTCTCTCCCATCATAGGTCACCACGCCGTCGCCGAGCTCCAGTTGTTGTCGCCGGAGACGCCTGTCCGCCGTCATTGACTTCCACGATCCCACCTCGAACCTCCGGCGCAGCCTCGTTCACCCATGTCGACAAGCATGGAAGTTCGTCAGTGCACTTCGATTCTATCCAGGGAGTCGCGACCTCGAGCCCGGGCCGCACTATATCCGCTCAGCTCACTCGCTGACGAGTTCCCAGCCGATCCGGGTATGTGTAGATGTGTGTTTGTGTGTGTTTACGGTAGAAAGAAAAGGAGAGAGGGAGCAGGTGGGGGAAGGAGAAAACAAAAAAAAGAAAAAGGAAGAGAGAGGGTGAGGACGAAATTTCCGTGAGATTCCCAAATGCATATACCTATAATACAATATACTATACATATATATATATATATAAATGGATAGTTGGGCTTATCCGATCCGATAGGGTTCGATTATAAATTAACTGAGTAAAAACGAATCAATCTGAGATTCATTATTCCGTCTCCTGGTTCGATCATCCGATTATTACACTGCGTCAAATAACACCAACACTAACTCGCCAATATATTAGCCCAACATCTCAGAGTCCGCCCGATTTATAAATAATCAGTTAATTAAACAAGAGAGAGAAAATAAATAAAAAAAAATTATATCGCCAAAATTCGAGTTTAAATTCTGATATTACATACTACCCTCCTAAAAGAAGTTTCGTCCGAAACTTAAAACAAGTAGGAGAGGTAATATCCCACCAGAACATCTCCACGAGATACACAAGAACCGCGCAACTTACGCCCACCGCGAAACGTTACAAGAAACGCAAGGAACGCATTTACGAGAAACACGCTTAACGACAACCACGATTGAACCTCAATGATCGAACAACACGATCGAACACAATGATCGAAAAAACGGTCGAATAACTACGATCCCGAAGTTCACACTTCAACTCAAGACATTAAAAGAGCTGGTAGAAACTAAAAGATGTTACTTTCGAACAAGGTTTACAAGAATCGAACCGAACTCGGAAAAGTCACAACGATAAACAGATCGATCCGAAAAAAAAGTCGCAACCCGTTCGAACGATGACAACCGAGATACCAAACAAGTTCAAAACGTATCAGCGAACACGAGCGAGTCGATGGACTGGAGAAAGAGAAAATACAGAAGTCAAAACAGTACGGGTATTACCTCCGACCTCGTCCATGAAATTCACAAAAAACGGGAGCAAGGTAACAAGACATTAAACAACCGACACATAACGGAACCATCACCGATGCACACGGTCATACCAACCCAAGCTCTAACAGCTCGCACTTGCGCGACAACGCAGAAATCACCACGAGGCGACAATATTCAACACCGACATCCCACCTCTCACAAGGGGCTAACACAACAAATGTGTGGAAAACGACTCAACACTCACACCGCCAATTCGGTCATACTCGGGAGCAAACATCAAAATGACAACGCGAACATCACACATACATACCCAGCCCTCAAACGGGAATGGATAGGTTTTAAAAATGAAAACCTCATTTTGAAAATAATTTGAAGAATACCGGTTGATCTTGAGTATCACCTTTGAAAAAGTATAAACGTGAAACATCGTTATCGAGACATTGGAGAACCATTTCGCATTTGATAAAAATGAGGACACTTTCTCTTAGTGAAAACTTTCAGAATATTCGACCCTCGAGTCTAAATAAAAATGTTTCTAAAACATTGAAAATATCTCAAAGCATTTTGGTCCTCGAAGTAGAAAACTTTTTGGAAATATATTGTGGCACCTTGGATGTAACACAAGAAAATAACTCATTTGAAAAGTATGTCTCGAAATTTATTTTTCTAAGATACTCAAGGTTTTCAAAAATTCAATAGGCCAGAATGCCCAAAACTCACACATACCGACGTTCACTAAAACAACTCATAGCACACGCATCAAAACGTTTAAAATCAAGACAATACATGTCTTTAAAAGGAAATAAACGATAAAATGCCACATTCGTAACAAAACCACCGATAAAATACCCTCCGCATCAAGCTAGTGAACAAGTCGAACGCGTATAAGCACAAAGCTTCCACAATAGAACTTGTAAAACGTGCAAATCGATTCGAAAATCATCAACAACGGAGAAAAACAACAATAAAAAGACATCACAAACGACGACACTCCTCGTATAAATCAAATACGAGAGTCGACTAAATACATATCGTGAAATCAAAATTCACATAAAATTCCACCACTTAACAAATAATCATAAAAATAGCTCGTGTCACACGAGGCACAACACAAAGAAGGGAGACTTACTTCCACAGGTCGCACGAAGATGATGATCGCCCCACGATACTAATCACGACCAACAAACTAAAACGACGCGTCGCGACACGACTCAGTCAGATAAAAATCCAACGAAACAAGACTCAAACAACACGACTTGACCCGACAGCCTAGGTTTCCTCAACCTAAGCTCTGATACCATTCTGTAACACCCCCAATCCACTCAGGGATATTACACGCCGTAGACCCTTTCCTCAAGGATCTACCAGGCTGGTAACAACAAACGAACAACTCGACAATACCTTTAAGGCTAAAATGACTCAGTAGACCGATTTGGTCTTTCAATAAATACATACAACTCAATTACAATACATGCCCACGCAGGGGTCGAATACAACACACTCCCGTACAACGGGAAAAGAATACTACAGCGGAAATAAAGTACAATTGAACCAACACGCGATGTACGGTTCCTCATGTGATTAGTATCGATCATCTTTCATCATCCTTCGTGCCGACCCGGTGTTATGCTCCAAAACCTGAATGCAAAAACAGACATCCACCCCCCGAATACTCGGGGGTTAGCAAAACTCCACTGTTTTGCTAGTGCAATTACAAAGTGCAAATACGAGCCATACAATTCACATTCCACGAATAACAATAACTGAGGATCCTCAAAGATCCAAACGAAACGAAAAGTACTTCCCGAGGCAAGGGTTTGAGAAAACATTTCAAAAACGAAATATCATAAATCAATGGAAATAATTTATAAAACGGTTTAGAATGCCATCGAGAGTTTTAATAGAAAACGATTTGGGATTATCAAATCCTACTTTTCAAAATCCAAAAGACAAAAGGGGTCACCGCCCCAAAGGTTTACTTTCTGAAAAATGACATTAACCAACCGTTGGGATTTTAGCCCCAAATCCGTAAAGCGACTTTTACGAAACCATTGGGATTTTAGCCCCAAGTCTCATCAACTCACAGTACACAAGAACGACCAGGAGGTTCGTATCCCAACATCAAAATCCACAAATAAAGGATTTAAAACAAACAACAAAATACTCCAGTGCCATCCTAGCCAAGTAAGCCAAACGAACACTTACCTCTTACACACTTAGTCAATGCATGCAATCATGAAAACCGTTCGAAAGCACTCATTTCCGGAAATGCCAATATCAAAACACATTAGCAAAAATGCACCACAATTAACCGTCGATCCACACCTCCGTGGACCCCTACCGAGACCCCGTCGGATCTAACCCGTAGTGGTTAAAAGCAAAGCTCGTCGATCCACACCTCCGTGGACCCCTACCGAGACCCCGTCGGATCTAACCCGTAGTGAGCATACACACACACGTTACTCATGCAACACTAATATGCTAAGAATGTAAGTTCATTACGAATACTTACTAGAGATGGCCATTAACTCGACACCATTATCAAACTCTTCAAAATTACGATAACAAGATTAAATAAGGAAATACACGATTCCATAACTTAAACAATAGGAGTATCATCATAAAATCCTTCAACGTTCAAAATAACCAAATCATAATCAATTCTCAAAACACCGTTCACAAATCACACTCGTTTTGAAAGAAAGCCTTTAACGAGGCCAAACCGAAATCCTTTTGAAACTTCGTTTCAAACAACCAAAAAAAAACACACTAATACGATCACCGATCATCATATCCACAAAATAAGAAAAGTATGGGCAAGGTACTTGCCTCAATAATTGACGCCGAAAGCTCCGACGACCACGGCTCACCCGGTCGATCCATTGAAATCCCAACCCTTATTATAAATACATAATACACAATTTAATATAAGAGTCTAATTTAATATCTTATAATTTCAAGGTAAGTAGTCGGCTAATATATTACCTCAATTGCCGCCCTTAATTAATTGATCGGATCAAACGATCAGCAATACTCAACCCAAGTCCATATCTCGATTATCGCTCCAACCACACCTCCAAACTCGGACTCGGTCCATGGTCTAATTACACCAAGCCGCACATTGACCAAATTATCACCATCTCCATCTATGTCTACGACTTCCCGCTCACAATCCCAACACCACTACATACACCACCAATTACTTACATACACACACACAATATATATATATATATATAGACACACACAAGACACCCATATACATAACATATATATATATATATTATATATATATACAGACTCACCCACACAACACACTCAACACACACAAATACCTTTATATATATATATATATATGTGCATACAAAGAAGAATAAGATAGACACAAAACTTACACACACACACTTATATATATATACACACACGACTCACACCCACAAAGACACACCACGCATACAAACACCACCTTCAACACACACACGCTTGCACGCAAACAACACACACAATATCAACACCCACGCCGGAATCCGGCCACAACCCCAACCCCGTCTTCTTCTTCTTACATCACCGGAACTCGGATCGGCGACAATCCAACCCGCCGGAATTTGTCCAGCTCCAGCTCAGTTCCGGCCATGACCGGACCTCAACTAACTCCAACCCGTCGAACCTCGTCGAACACCATCCTGACCGGAAAGTTGAGCCTGCACTGAAATTCATCTTGCTGCCGGAAAACATGTCCGACAGCTCCGACGCCGAACTCCATCCGCCTGAAAACCGGATCATTCTCTCCCATCATAGGTCACCACGCCGTCGCCGAGCTCCAGTTGTTGTCGCCGGAGACGCCTGTCCGCCGTCATTGACTTCCACGATCCCACCTCGAACCTCCGGCGCAGCCTCGTTCACCCATGTCGACAAGCATGGAAGTTCGTCAGTGCACTTCGATTCTATCCAGGGAGTCGCGACCTCGAGCCCAGTCGCACTATATCTGCTCAGGCTCACTCCTCGCCGACGAGTTCCAGCGATCCGCTGGGTATGTGTAGATGTGTGTTTGTGTGTGTTTACGGTAGAAAGAAAAGGAGAGAGGGAGCAGGTGGGGGAAGGAGAAAACAAAAAAAAGAAAAAGGAAGAGAGAGGGTGAGGACGAAATTTCCGTGAGATTCCCAAATGCATATACCTATAATACAATATACTATACATATATATATATATATAAATGGATAGTGGGGCTTATCCGATCCGATAGGGTTCGATTATAAATTAACTGAGTAAAAACGAATCAATCTGAGATTCATTATTCCGTCTCCTGGTTCGATCATCCGATTATTACACTGCGTCAAATAACACCAACACTAACTCGCCAATATATTAGCCCAACATCTCAGAGTCCGCCCGATTTATAAATAATCAGTTAATTAAACAAGAGAGAGAAAATAAATAAAAAAAAATTATATCGCCAAAATTCGAGTTTAAAAATTCCCGGATATTACAATGCTAACCCCTTCTGGGGACCCGTTTTGGGGAAATTCGTTTTATGAATTTCAGGTCAGGTTCATCGAGACGAACGGGCGCTGGACCAGTATGCGGATGATGGCCGAGCGTGATGATTGTGCCTAAGTGACGTCTTAATGTCTTTTTGTCTTTTCATCTTTTGTGGCTTTTGAACTAATGGTTGTACTCGAGTACTTAAGAGTTCTTGTCCGTCCGGATTGTATTGTTACCTATATGTTTGTGTTGATTGATGATGTTATGGTTGATCGGTAAACCGGGTGGATTATTCTGTTTTGCGTCTTTATGACATGGTTTTGGTTTGTCGTTTATGTGAGTCGATGAGTATGATGTTGTTCAGCCTGGTGGGTCCCATATAGGGATTCACGGCGCTGTAATATACCTCGAATATCTTGAGGGTGTTACAACTGTACAGCATTAGCGCACGCTTAGCTTACTGCCTAACGCGCGCTAACGGGAGCAACTTAGCGCATGCTACGTTAAGTGATTAACGTGCGCTAAGAAGGCAGAAAGTGCAGTATTTTCGTGTTGTGGTTATGAATTCGTGGTGGTTTGAGTTGAATTGATCCGACTAGTGTTTAATCGAGATATTGTCAAGCCGTTGGGTTTGTGATTTGGTTTTATCGATTGTTGATTGTTATCGAACTTGTTGTCTATCGATTACTGTAATAGGTTGAGAATATTGATCGGTGATTACAACCGTGTGTTGCGGTCGAGCTCGAGTATGTTCGTGAATTGCTTTGGTCGGGACCGAGGGACTTGTAGATGACGGCAATGGAATTGGTAACAGCTTCATCGGTATCGAGGTAAGTTATTACTTGCTCAGTTTATAGTATTTAATGAATGGTTTTCATTTCATTCGTTTATAATTCGTATAGCAATGTTTATAATCGTAATCACAGGAGATTTGGGATTATAAATCATATTCGAGTTTTGGGAATCTGAATCATAATGTATATGATTTACTTTTGTTATTGGTATACTTGTATATCGAGGATATATTGTGATAAAGACGGAGATATGAATTATCTGCAATTCGTGATACTTTGGACCGTCGAGTATTGAGGATAATGGTTCGCGATGGTTTAGACATTGAGATCGTTCTCGAAGGACTCGGGGCAAGTACTCTAATCATTTTTATCATTTGTGTCGATCATGTCATGATACATTCGTGTATCGTTGTTGTCATGCATTTGTGCATTGTTGTTGTCGTGTATTGTGTACTGTTGTTTTGTGCAGTTGTGCATTGTTGTCATATGTCCATCTCGTGTTGGTCCGATGGGATCATCGGGGGATCTATGCTAGCGTGCGTTGGATCATCGGACGGGTTTTCCACCCTGGGTTGGTCTGACGGGATCATGGGGGGATCTAAGCAGTGAACGCTGGATCATCGGATTGCCATGTATTGTTGTTGTGCATATGTATATTATGGGTTGGCCATAAGTATACATTATCTTTATTGTTGTGATCACATTGACGTTGTCATATGAGTATGCATTTGTAGGTCTTGTGTTAGGACCATGTCCGTATGTTGTGTTGCTCTGATCTCGGATTAGACTGTTGTGATGGTAATGGTATTTCGTATCTTGAGGTATGTTCCATATTTTCTTGTACTTGTCTTTGATGGACAATCAATCGTATTGGAATTGTCGACGTTATCCGATGGATTGAACTAGCCAGAGTTGGTATAATTTCCGTATCGCGAGTTATGATAATGTTTTGAGAACCTTGGGTATTGTTGAGATATCATACAGATATTTCGGTATTATCTTAATGTGTTGTTAAGGATACGAATCGTGGATTTTCGTAAAGTTACGACTGTAAGATTACATTGGTCGTATTCTTACTTAGTATTTCCATTGATATGTAATTATTGACGTGATGTGATGGTTATCATTGTTGGATATTATGGCTGACCCCGTCGTGGGCTTTCTTTTTAGGTTCTTGGATTATCAAGCTTGTAGCGGTCGTGAAGAGATGAGCTTCCCGGAGGATACTGGCTAGGACATGTATTTGTGTATTGGGTTTCCTGATCAGTTATTGTATTCCGATGCTAGAGTATTTTAATCGTTTATCTTTTTCCGATGCGTGAGTATTTTTAAAATGACCTATTGGTATCTGGTAACTTAGGTTACTTTGGCAATCGTTTTTCTAAACTTGTTCTGTCGGTACGTGTAAGCGATAGCTTAACGTATGTTTTTAAACTGTTGAGTCTTGGCATTTCGGGCCTTGTGGTTTCAAATGAGATTTTACGACGGTTTGATTAACGAGTTTTATAAAGTCTTCGAATGTTTTTAAAAGACAGTACCGTCGTTAGCCTCTTGGGCGTTTATTAATGTTTGCGAAATTTTTTTCAGCCTTGTGGGTTCCATCTCGGGGCCCACGACACTGTAATATTCCTGGATGGCTCTGGGGGTGTTACATAATCAATGCACATGGAGCTAACGGCTAGTTGAGGTTTTGAAGCCTATAAAGACCACATCCTTGGTATTCATCCATACAACAACTCCAAGCAAACATCTCATTGATCAGATATTCATAATGATATTATTGTTGTTGTGATATTGAGCTTATATTCTTAGTTTGAGTGTTTATACATTCAACATCATATACGAGAGGTAAAAGAAAAGATACGATTGGATTCGGTGTTATTAGGATCAAGGATCCGGCATTATTAGAATCGCAATCGCTATCTAGTGAGGTTTATCTAGTACCGATAGAAAGCTAGAGCGGTTGATTCCTTGTCCGATAGAAAAGGAAAACGGTTTAACTTGGACGGACACAAATGTAACACCCCCAGATTTAACTGGAAATATTACAGCGCCGTGGGCCCCGAGATGGAACCCACAAGGCTAAAAGAAATTTCGCAAACATTTACAAATGCCCAAGAGGCCAGCGACGGTACTATCTTTAAAAATGCACAAAGGTTTATAAAATCCATTTATCAAAAACCGTCGTAAAAACTCATTTGAAATCGCAAGGCCAAACGGCTGACACTCAAAAGTTTAGAAAACGATTTTCAAAGTAACCTTAGTTACCGGATACCAAAAGAGCATTTCAAAATACCCACGCAGCTGAAAAAGACCAACCATAAAGATACTCTAGCAGCGGAATACAAGAACCAATCAGAAACTCAATGCGCAAAACATGTCTTAGCCAGTATCCTCCGGGAAGCTCATCTCTTCACGACCGCTACAAGCTCGATACTCCAAGAACCTAAAAAGAAATCCCACGACGGGGTCAGCCATAATGTCCAACTATGATAACCGTCACATCACATTAATAATTACATACCAATGAGAATACAACATAAGAATACGACCAACGTAATCTTACCGCCGTAACTTTACTTACTCAAGTCATTCTCATCAGAATAACCATTATCACATTTCACATCTCGTACTCGATTAACCAATAAACTAGAACCTAATATATGTATTGTACCTCAAACAATATTCAAGATTCTCAAACTATCATCACCAACTCACGATACGGAAATATACCAGTTCTGACCAATACGATCCAGCGAATAACATCATCAAATCCCAAGACGATAACCGATTGTCCATCAAAGACAAATACCAAAGGAAATACGGAACATACCTCGAGATATGAAGTGCCACGACAATCATATCAGTCTAATCCGAGATTAGAACAATGCAATACGGACACGGTCCTAACACAAGACCTACAAATGCATACTCATATGACCACGTCAATATGCTCAAAAATAATAACAATCATGTACTCAATGTAAATCCATGATCCAGCGCCCTGAGCATAGATCCCCGTGATGATCCTACAAGATCAACATCAGGTGGAAAACCTGTCCAACGATCCAGCGCCCTCAGCATAGATCCCCGTGATGATCCTACAAGATCAAAATTAGGTGGACGACCTGTCCAACGATCCAGCGCCCTCAACATAGATCCCCGTGATGATCCTACAAGATCCAAATCAGGTGGACGACCTGTCCAACAATCCAGCGCCCTCAGCATAGATCCCCGTGATGATCCTACAAGATCAAAATCAGGTGGACGTTCGATCCAGCGCCCTCAGCATAGACCCTCATGATCCCTTCGGATCATTTACAACATAAGCAATGCAATTATGCATACACATATGCAAATCAATATGTTCATCAACATGAACAACATATGAATCAAAACATGAAACGACACTATGATAAACAACTAGGACGACCTCATGTTCGGCAACATAAATGACAACCTGCATGATCAACATCATCAGTACTAAACTGAATCAAACTAAGATACTGTCCCGAAACCTTCAGGAGAAATCTCAATGTCAAATCATCACCGGCGATTACCCTCGATGCTTGGCAATCCAAGCGTACAATGAACTATAGATACTCATATCCTCGTCTTTATCGCAATGTAACCTCGATACCCGAACATATCAATAACTGAGATAAAACATATACATTATGATCTACCTCCCAGAATCGGAGGAACGATATACAATCTAATTACCCTGAGTTTACAATAATAATCATCGCTATATGCATTATAAACGAAATGAAACCGAAACCATTCATTAAATATTATAACTGAGCAAGTAATAACTTGCCTCAATACCGATACCACAAAGCTGTTACTGGACCCATTGCCTTTGTCTACGAGCTCCTCAGCCCCGATCAAAAGCAACACAACGATCGTAATCCACGATTAATTATCGCAACCTAATGCAATAATCAAATGACAACACATCCGATAATAATCAACAACCGACAAAACCAACCAATCGAACTCAACGGTTCGACAAAAACCTCGAATAAATGCAATCTGAACAAACCAAATCAAACCATCACGAATTCATAATCACAACACAAAAATACTGAACTGACTGCCTACTTAGCGCACGTTAAATGCATAACGTAGCGTGCGCTAAGTCGCTCCCGTTAGCGTGGGCTAGCCAGTAAGCTTAGCGTGCGCTAATGCTGTGCAGTGGCATGCATTCCAAGCATCGTCTAACACTTCCATCATATCAATGATCAACTCATCTCGATATTAAGGATTTCATAACATATTCGATTCCAACTTTAATCTTTAAACACGAATCAACAAGATTCCTTCTTGTTCATATTTGGTAAATTCATTGAACAATTTACCGGTTATGATCATGAATAATCATATTCCAAAATCGTCCGTAACCTTTCCAATTTCCAGTTCTTATTCATAACAATCATGACATATATAATTCAATCGTTCTTCAAGAACACGAATTATCCAAATTCACGTTCATGATCCATAAAATGACATAATCCGATGTGTTCTAACATAAAAATCCTTATTCATCATGTCCTTCGACATACAATTCATATAACTTCAAGAATCACAACAGCACCACCATAATCGTTACCATGCGAAGTAACCAACGACAAAACATCAAAAATCCAAATTGAAGAAGGGAATTACATCAACACATCTCTTGAATTCCATCCAAAACCATACGAAACATATCAATACACATATATTGATAACAACACTAACTTAGTTTGGTAATCCAACTCGTTATCATGCTCATCAACTCGAATATATGATAATCATCAACTCAAGAACATCAATAATCAATCCAAGCGAAATCCAAAGAGTGATTACCTTTTTGAAGGAATGGATTGATTTCCAATGTTGAATCCATTTCCAAGAATCGCCAATGATTTAAAGAACAAGGCTTTAATCCATGATTTCCATCTTTAATCTTGATAAAGATCATCATCTTGGAGTGTTTCTGGACCTCAAGTACCTCCCAAAGTTCTCTCTCGATCGAGTGAAAGAAATGAACAAAATGCTCCAAAACACCCGTCTGTCCCCTTATATAGAATACATTACTAGCGTGCGCTAACATCTCATGTTTAGCGTGCCCTACAGCCTTAGCGTGCGCTAACTGACTTTGTTAGCGTGCGCTATCGCAGCCCAGAGGCTACTGCCTTGCTTCGTAAACTATCTTACGTACGTAATGCCCATGTATTAACGTACGTAAAACATCATGTCTAGCGTACGCAAGTCCTTTCCCTTAGCGTGCGCTATCCGAAGATGACTTACTACAGTCTGCACCTACCACGAATATGCTCGTGACCCCACATGCTGAAAGCAACCAATAAAGCCAAGATTCCCTATTGACCGATCTGATATTAGCGTGCGCTAACAACATGCATTAGCGTGCACTAATGCTTTTCGACAAACATTAGTTTACTGCTCAGAACATGCGCCGAAAGTGGCCTGGTCCACACATAGATTCCTCCTGATCTGTTCTGCACTAGCGTGCGCTAAGTTATGTCCGTAGCGTGCGCTAAACCTGCACGATAGCGTGCACTACTCGTGATTATTAACGTGCGCTAATAATCTTACACTTAGCCATTTCCAACTTTACTCGTCCGTCTCGACATACTGGATACATATACATGACGCACTATATTCTCTAATACAATTGTCGACCAAGTACGACAATTATACCTATACTGACATCTCAGTCCTTCATTTATTTTATCTATACTGTACAGATTCCACGCTGTACAATATAACTTGGATAAAATAATATTAATCAACGGTAGTAGAAGTTCCGGATATTACAACAAAGACAAGTACGAGTGGTTTATCATAGACCAATTGAAGACGTGATTGTAACGGTTATCCCTCGACCGATAGAAGAGAGGTGCAGAGGTTTTATCTTGAATCTATAGAAAAAGATACTGAGAGAGGACGTAGGCTCGTTTATAGCCGAACCTCTATAAATCCTTATGTCGTTTTATTTCCGTACATTTAATTTACGCTTCCGCAACACCGCGCATATTCCGATCTTGCTCCAACAATTGGTAACGGAGCAGTTCCTCCAAATACATGGCTTAACAGCCGATGAGTCGATCCAAATGGCATTTCAATTTGCTCCTGTCGAAGGCCTTGCTCTTAACCGACCACCATTTTTTGATGGCGCAAATTTCATGACATGGAAGAAAAAGATGTCAATATTCATCCGAGCATATGACATCCAGATTTGGAAGATCATTTGTCTTGGCCCGAAAGTTCCAATCAAATCCGACGGATCTCTCAAGAGTTTCGAAGAATATAATGACGAGGATTGGAAGAACGACCATCTAAATTGTAAGGCTTCTCAACTTCTATATTGTGCCTTAAATCCAGAAGAGGTCAATCGTATCTCATCGTGTGAAAGTGCTAAAGAGATATGGAAAATTCTTGAAATCACACACGAAAGGACAACTCAAGTCAAGGAGACGAAGATCAATATGCTTCTCCATGACTACGAGTTATTCATGATGAAAGGTGATGAGTCTGTTGTGAGGAAATCCCTCACACTATGCCGAAAGTGCACGGTTTCAACAAGTAATAAAGTGATGAGTAAGATATCGTTCCCTCGAGGACTGATTTCACTAAGTACCAAAACATAGTCAACTCGTAATTTTATTTGAAGAACAATTGCATAAAATTTATATCTAAACTAATTGCAGAAAAGTAAATAGAAAATAATAATAGTAATAATAAAAATAACAATAATAAGGGCGTAGGATTATGATTTTCACCTCAAACAATCAGGAATGATATTTATTTAATTCCAATTCACTTTTATTCGATTGATTGTAAGCCAGAAATTCCTAAATTATTCTAAAGCCTTTCCCAAGGTCGATAGAAAATACTAAGAATTATTAACTCGATATATCCCTATTCGAATTAGATAATTAATAGCTAAAACAGTTCAAGAATTCCCACAATAAACAGGCTTCACAATTCCCATGAGTATATCCCTATCTCACGAAAATCATGATTTTTCTCACAAGAACTATGCCTAAATTTCATCTCCCGAATCCATAAAGACATTCAAAACAATTCAACTATTAGCCAGACAATTAAAAAGCATTAAGAACAATGAGAAAAATCCAACTCAATACGAATAACGAGTAAATTGAAATAAAAATAAATAAATCAAACCGTCATGTAACCGGCTACAATCACAACCCTACTCGAATAGATCTAGAAACTAAGATGCAGAAAAATTAAGAAAAACCGTGGGGATCCGTGGTCTTGTCGTCGCCCACAAATCTCCTCCTTGTGTTCTTCGATCCCGTCCCGCGATGTATTCCTCCTCCGGATGATTCCATCCCTCTTTTTCTGACCTTCAATGCTTATTTATAGCAGTCCTTGTCCTCCAAAATACGTCATTGGATTAGGTCGGGAACAGGCTCCAAAAACGGCCCAGAACTGCGGCCAACACATCAAAACCGCCTCATGGGCCGTGGCTCACTTAATCTATGCCGCGGCCCCTAACCTTCAGCGGGTTGCCTGGGCGCTGCATTTTCCTCCTGGGCCGCGGCTCATCATCCTTGTGCCGCGGCCCCTGGTACAGTCCGCACGGCGCTCTGCTAACTACCTTCATGTGCCGCGGCCCACTTTCCTTGTGCCGCGGCTCAGGACCAGAAATCACCGTTTTCGCCCGTTTTTCGTCATTTAGGCTTCCGGACTCCAATTTCCTACAAAACATATAAGAATGGTGCATTAAAAGCTCATTTATGCATTTTTAGGCTCAAAAATGGATATAAACTAATGATAAATAAGCGCATAAAAATACGTCTAACAGAGTCCATCACCAACATGCTCGACCGATTTTCGGTCATCACAAATGGACTAGCTTCATTCGGAAAACCATTATCTAGTAGTGAAAAAGTCAAGAAAATTTTACGATCACTACCTAGCGAATGGGACGGGACCGTAACTGCGATCATGGAATCTAAAGATCTCAATACTCTTGATTTTAGCGCACTCGTTGGTTCACTAATTAATTATGAGATAGTTTTAAAATCACGAAGTGTCAAGCCAAAGACGAAGGAACGATCAATAGCCTTGAAGGCTAAGATGTCTAAGAAGGAAGTAATCCCGATTGAAGAAAGCGATGAAGAATCGGCATATTATGCCAAGAATATTAATAAGTTTCAAACCTTATTAAACCGGAGAAAGAAAGACATCCAAACGTGCGAATCTAAGAAATTCGACAACTCTTGTCGATTACGTGGAAAACCCGGCCACTTTGCTAAGAATTGCCGAGCTAAACCCAAGAAGGAGGTTCTTGTTGCAACATGGAGCGATGAAGACGAAGATGATGATTTTATCAATCAAAATAATCTCGCTCTCATGGCCCGAAGTTCATTCGATGATAGCGATGTCGAAAGCCATGTAAGAAATTCTTACGACGAACTTTTTGAAGCATTTGAATTATTGCATACGAACTATCAAAATGCCTTATCCGAAATTAAATCCCTTCAATTTAAAAATAAATCATTGGAAATTGAAAATTCCAAAATTCTTGAAAAGGGAAAATTTATTGAGACCGATCATTCAAAATGTATTGAAAACGAAAATATTTTAAAGGATGATCTTGTTAAAATTCAAAACGAGCTCAAAAATTTAACGAAGAAATTTTCTCTCGGAAACGAGAAATTTAAAAATATGCTCTCGGTGCAAAAATATACTTTAAATAAACAGGGGTTGGGATTCACACCTCGTTCTAAAAATGAATCCTTAAATTTAAAGATACCCCGTTGCAAAAAATGTTTTAAAATCGGGCATCACATTTCTAACTGTAAAAGCCCACGCCGGACGATTAAAATTAAAAAGATTTGGGTTCTTAAAGAAACAACTATTTCAAATATCGTCTATGTTTCAAATGAAAAACCAACTCTCGGTTGGATCCCTAAAAATTGATTGTTTATCAAAATATTTTACTTAGGAGGAGTAATATTTATTTTTGGGAGATAATATTTTCAAGGGGAGTTTATACCCTATTCATGCAAATAGTTATATTTAACCATTTGGTATTTATTACTCGTGTTATTTATTACACTTTTTGATGAAGACAAAAAGGGGGAGAAAGGAGAATGGGATTAACCCTGAAAGGGGGAGAAAAATCGAAGAAAAGTCGAAAAGTTGAAATTGAAAAGAAAAATGGAAGTTGAAAGGAGAAAAGGAGAAGAAAAATCGAAAAGATGAAGTTGAAAAGAAAAATGAGGAGACGTCGAAAAGATGATGAAAATTTGAAAATTCGAAAAGAAAAAGAAAAGGAAAGAATGAGTCGAAACAGAAATGGGAGAAGAAACTAACGAAACGGACAAAGTCGAAAACTTTGGTCTGTACACATATACATATATTTGTATTTTTTGCAGGTAAATCCCATTGACGAAGTGTTGTTTTGTAATCATCAAAAAGGGGGAGATTGTTGGAACATTTTGTTCCATACAGTATTTTGATGATTAAAGTTGTTAAACAAAACAAAACAACAAAAAGGCGGAGCAAAGCATCGAAGGAAACGAAGTGCAAAAAGCTGGAAAAACATAAGACTAACGTACGTAACATGTTATGTTTAACGTACGTAATTGAAGCAGCTTAGCGTACGTAAAGAATAGAAGATAACGTACGTAATGCTATGTTTCTGAGTTCAAACGAGATGAACGTTGGAAGAGTCAAAGTCAGAGGCAACGGATATATGACGTCAGCAATGACGTAAGCTTAACGACGTAATGGAATATTGATAACATACGTAAGGAAAGAAACGAATGTTACTGGACTGGAAGTGGTACTTGCTAACGTACGTAACGAAATGGAAATAACGTATGTAACTAGTGTAGCGTACGTAATATGGTGATGATAGCGGCCGTAATTAATGCACAGTGAGCTAACAGCTAGTTGAGATTTTGACGCCTATAAATACCACATCCTTGGTATTCATCCATACAACAACTCTAAGCAAACATCTCATTGATCAGATATTCATATTGATATTATTGTTGCTATGATATTGAACTTATATTGTTAATTTGAGTGTTTATACATTCAACATCATACACGAGAGGTAAAAGAAAAGATATGATTGGATTCGGTGTTATTAGGATCAAGGATCCGGCATTATTAGAATCGCAATCGCTATCTAGTGAGGTTTATCTAGTACCGATAGAAAGATAGAGCGGTTGATTCCTTGTCTGATAGGAAATGAAAACGGTTTAACTTGGACCAACAAAAAGACAAGTACGAGTGGTTTATCACGGACCAATTGATGACGTGATTGTAATGGTTATCCCTCGACCGATAGAAGAGAGGTGCATAGGTTTTATCTTGAACCTATAGAAAAAGATACTGAGAGAGGACGTAGGCTCATTTATAGCCGAACCTCTATAAATCCTTGTGTCGTTTTATTTCCGCACATTTAATTTATGCTTACGCAACACGGCGCATATTCCGATCTTGCTCCAAGACTTTCAACTCACAATCACCCTCCTACGAAATATTATTTAAATAATTTTCAAAAAAATACTTGAACTTTCCTGTAATCCATCACGTACAATGATTGTTTTAATGTTTTCTGCACAGGACTCTTTAGAAGAACAGTGCTCCGAGGGTAGCTTCACACCTAGTGGGAGGAACGACATACTTGTAGTTGCAATAGGAAAGCCGAAACATGTTACGCGTATTTTTATGCGCTTTTATATCATTAATTTATATCCATCTTGATCCTAAATCAGCATAAATGAGCTTTTAATGCATTATTTTTATATGTTTTGCAGGAAATCGGAGTCCGGAAGCCGAACAGACGAAAAACGGGCTAAAACAGCAGTTTTTGGTCGTGAGCCGTGGCACCCATGTGATGAGCCGCGGCACACGCAGGAGACTAGCAGAGTTCCGAGTAAACTGTACTCTATGCCACGACACATATATAGTGAGCCGCGGCACAGAAGAAATAAACAGCGCCCAGGCATCCCGCTGTGCCCCGTGAGCCGCGGCACAGATTAAGTGAGCCGCGGCACACGGGGCTGTTTTGACAGAAAGTGCCGCGGTTCTGGGCCGTTTTGGAGCCTGTTCTCGACCTAATCACACAGACGCGTTTTGGAGGCTTAGGACGAATATAAATAAGCATGGTAGGGCTGAAGAAAGGGAGGAGGATCGATCAGAAAGGAAGAGGAAGGACATCGAAAGCTAGGGCGAAGAACACAAGGAGGAGATTTGTGGGCGACGACAAGACCACGGATCCCTACGGTTTTTCTGCATCTTAGTTCCTAGATCTATTCGAGTAGGATTTTGATTGTAGCCGATTTCATGACGGTTTGATTATTTATTATTATTTCGATTTACTCGTTATTCTATTGAATTGGATTCTTCTTACTGTTCTTAATGCTTTTTAATTGTCTGGCCAACAGTTAATTTGTTTTGAATGTCTTTATGCATTCGGGAGATGAAATTTAGGCATAGTTCTTATGAGACGAATCATAATTTTCGTGAGATAGGGATATACTCATGCGAATTGTGAATCCTCTTATTTTGGGAATTCTTGAACTGTTTTAGCTATTAATTATCTAATTCGAATAGGGATATATCGAGTTAATAATTCGTAGTATTTTCTATCGACCTTGGGAAAGACTTTAGAATAATTTAGGAATTCCTGGCTTAGAATCAATTGAATAACAGTGAATTTAATAGAATAAATATCATTCCCGATTGTTTGAGGTGAAAATCATAATCCTACCCCTTATTAGTATTATTATTATTAGTAGTAGTACTATTATTTATTTTCTGCAGTTAGTTTAGATATAAACTCTATTTAATTGTTCTTCAAATAAAATTATGAGTTGACTTTATTTTGGTACTTAGTGAAATCAGTCCTCGAGGGAACGATACTTTACTTATCACTTTATTACTTGTTGACACCGTGCACTTGCGGCATATTGTGAGGGATTTTCCCACAACAAGTTTTTTGGCGCCGTTGCCGGGGACTGATTTTTAACTAATATCAATACCAAGTGACTCTAATTTTAATTTGAAGTTTTTTTTCCTTTAGTCTCTATATTTTTATTTTCGTCATTATGTTTTACTTTGAGTATCGGGGCCCTTGGCATTTTATAAATTTCGATGTTCTTAATAATTTGCCAAATAGGGTCAGTCAGCCCCCTCCCCCAAAACAAACGACCATGCTTGAACAATGTGTAGACGTTCTCAAAAATCCTGATAGTACTCTTTTTGAGCTAGAATGTGCACGTTGTGGTCTTGAGATTCACTATGGTTGTATTCTAGCTCATATATTTAGTAGTGAAGTTGAGGGGGATGTTGAGAAGAAAGACATGCTAAGTTTTAGGGTCGATCCCCCAGCACCCGATAATTACATAAAGTGTGATGAGCCTATAGAAGAAGTTATCATTGATGATGTTTCCAAATAAATTTCATTAAATTGTCATCAAACTTCGACTAATAAGGTGAACACTTTTGTGCCAAAAGTTTTATTAACGGTGCCGCGCATAATCTTTCCTAAATCCATAATGGGAGAGATTGATCTCATTACTTCTGATTTTGTTGAGGCTGATTCTTCGAGTTCTAATGAGGTTGTTCATGATAAGTCTTTATTATTTACCCATTCGAACTCTGCTTATTTTTTCATGCCTTATCATTATTATATTCTTCCATCATTTTTTGGTTGCCCGCATAAATATTCTTACTCATTGTTTTCGGCAACTGGGCATGAACCAAAGCCTCCTTTATGGAATAAGAGGCTTATAGATTGCAAGAAGGGGGCATTTGGCAATCTCCCTAGAAAAAAGCCACGTTAAACTCTTTTTGCCGCGTCGTGCTCAAGACGAAAAATAGAGCGCTTGATGGGAGGCAACCCATCATTTTTACTTGCTTTCTAGATAGTTGTTTTTATTTGATTTTTCGTTTATAATTTTTTTTTTGTTTTGTTATTTCGTTTGGATTCGTGTATTCTTGTTGGCCCTCATTTCTCTAATATAATTTTTTAACCCCAAATGAGTTATTATTCTTCATATTCTAGTCTTTCTTGATTTAATGTCTATTGTTATTTCATGACTAGAGATTAAGTTTGGGGGTCACTCGTGATGTTGAGCGTTATTGGACGTGTGGACAGTCGATTCCACTCGGACATCTGCTGGCTTTCAAGAAGACATTTGGAATAAGTTTCACTTTTCCTTATCTCTTTTATTTTCACATGAGTTTTATTATGGATGATTTTATGTGTAGTGGAATTGATTTTCTTGGTTATAAATTGCGATTTCATCATTGCCTTACTTTTCGTGAATTTTTCGTGCTTCCGTGTGTAAAACTGATGTTACGATACTGATGTCTCTTGGAAGAAACGGTTGAGTTTTAGTCGAGTTACAATCAGCGATATCTATTTCCGTTGAGTATTCAATTAGGTCCGAAATTTTATCGTTTCTGTAGAAATTTTAGCAGATAAGAAAGAAGACATACGTGTTTTCAAATCACCGTTTATACGTTTGGTTAAACTTTTCGCGTAGCTAATCGTCCAATAATATGAGTCTTGTTGGCACTTGGATTGAGTTTAGAGTCGGACAGTTTTTCCCAAAAAATCGAGATATTAATTGTTCTATGATGGGAAGTCTAGTAACCGGGGGTATTCGCGTGACCTGCTGTTCACTCTCGCGTAAAACGACAAACCCTAATTAGACTAGTGGTTTAGAGGCTTCGCATGTGCCGATAATGGGGAGCCTAGTAACCGGGGGTATTCGCGTGACCCGTTGTTTACTCTCGCGTAAAACAGCAACCTTGAATCGAACATGCGGGAATAGCTATTCGAGTTGTTTCTCCGATGTGGAGGGGAACTTAGTAACTAGAATCATCCATGTGCCCCATGAGTGTATTTTACGTCAAACGGTTCCCCAATGCATGAGAATGGAATTCCACGCTAGGATTATCCCGATGAAACATCCCGAGATCCGAACCTAGTGGTTAACTCGAATCATATTATTGATCATACATAAGGGAATGCTGTCCTAGGAGTAAGTTTAATAATGAAACTCCTGAATTTTGCCTCTAGACTGTGGGACTGGGCGAATTGGCTTGTTTAATCTAACCCTTCATATTGACGGTCGGTTAAATTCACGCTTGTTAATCTTTGAGCTTATTTTTCTTCATTAACGATTGATTAGGACTGAAATTGGTTACTTAGTGGAATCAGTGTCCTGGATGTGACTCCCTATTATGATACTTGTACTATTCTTTGAGATTTTCAGGGTAGTATTGATTAGGTTGAGCACTATGTGTTGCATGATTAGTCACGATACATTTTGTCTAAATTGATAATTTTTTGCTTGAGGACAAGCAAAGGCTCAAGTTTGGGGGTATTTGTTAGGCGTATTTTTATGCGCTTTTATATCATTAATTTATATCCATCTTGAGCCTAAATCAGCATAAATGAGATTTTAATGCATTATTTTTATATGTTTTGCAGGAAATCGGAGTCCGGAAGCCGAAAAGACGAAAAACGGGCTAAAACAGCAGTTGTTGGTCGTGAGCCGCGGCACCCATGTGATGAGCCGTGGCACACGCAGTAGACTGTAATACCCGAGATTTCTGATATGTATTTGGAACTTGTGATATTGTAATTATTATACTCTTGCGTGAGTATTATTCTCCGTATTTCATAATCCGATGTTGTCGAGCGTATGATTTCATAATTGTGATTTAAAAATTGTGATTCTGCGCATGTAGCGCACGCTATCAACTATGTGTAGCGTACGCTAACATGGATGCATAGCGCACGCTACAAAGGAACATTAGCGCACGCTATGCGTGGTCAATTTGATTGAGACGTGCGGTAAGTGAGATCTGGCCGGGGGACCCTTGTCGGATTCTGTCGGGATGAACCTAGACGGCTTTTGGGAAAAGCCGAGTCAACGCCTTAGCGCACGCTACAGGCATGTGCATAGCGCGCGCTAAGTGCTGAGTACAGTTAAGTCTGTAGCCGTTAGCGCATGCTACGAGCAGGGGCTAGCGCGCGCTAATAGCCATTTCTTATAAATAGGACAACATCCTATTCGTAATTTCAGTTCTTTCTTCTCCCATACCCGAATTCTTACACTTAGAGCATAACTTCCTACATCCTAAACACCTCATATCAACATCCTAGCTCGTGATTGAAGATTGTAGATCATTTAAGGATTGGTGTTCGAGCCTTCGACGTTGGATTACTTCGATTTTCTCCTTGTTCTTCACTACTTTGAGGTAGATGATTCTTCACCAATATTAGTAGTGTTCTAAAGGACGATTTGATCATGTTTGTTTAGTCAGTTATTTCGTTCATTATCGATCATCATTTGTTAGAAGGATATTTTCGACGTATCGGCACTTTTTATCGTATGAACCTTTGAACCGTTGTTAGTATGTGGACTCCTAAGCACTTTCAAACCGATTTGTGATCAGTAGACGGATATTACCTAGTTGTTACGTTTTACACGTTGGAATCATGCGTTTTGGATCGTAGGACGAACGGAACTTAGAATATTTCCTTGAAGATCAAGATGAATGATAGTGTAGTAATGATTATACGTATCTTTGAATCTCATAGTAATTTAGTACGTATAGAACTTTCACAAACCTTATTAGCATGATATGCTCGAGGATGACTGGTTTTATCACCATAGAAATTATGAGTTCATCACCATTCAATCCAGTTTTCTGTCTGTAGTAATCTGCCATGCAAGGTTAGCGCACGCTAACATACGTAAGTTAACATGCGCTATCGGGGATAAGTTAATGCACGCTACATTTGGTACGTAACGTACGTTACGATATCAGCCGAGTCAGTCGGCTGATCAGAGAGAACTGTCAGTCCGTGTGCTAGCGTACGCTAGGCTTATACGATAGCGTACGCTAACAGGCAGGCTTAGCGCACGTTACGTAGAGTACGTAGCGTACGCTAAGTAGTTCAGGCAGATTGTTTATTTTGAAGTTTTGGGCCGTAGACCGAATTGTTAGGCAATCGTTCGACTTGAGATGATTTGTATATCATTTCTTTTGTTAAGGTTCGAGCTTGCTACGTTGATCGATGGAGGCGGCCTTCGAGTGTGTTGAGATCATTGAAGTGTTTCGTTCTTGCCATCTTCGAGGCAAGTATCGTAATATGTTAATATTGGTATTTTGAGCATGCGTGTGATTATTCATGTTGTTGAACATGAGATTTATTTCGTTGAATTGTCATGATATTCGTTATCTAGTGTTTGTATGTTCATGTTGATGAACATAATGATTTGGCATATGTGTATGCATGAATTGTGTTTGTGTACGTTGTACGATCTATGCTGAGGGCGCTGGATCGGATGTCCACCTCGTGTTGGTCCGACGGGATCATCTTGGGATCTAGGCTGAGGGCACTGGATCATTGGACGGGTTATTTCCACCTCGTGTTGGTCCGACGGGATCATCTTGGGATCTATGCTGAGGGCGCTGGATCATTGGAATACCCTTGCTGTGTTAATGGAATCATGTGGATTCGCATTGTCGGATTCCGGTAGCGGAAGTCCGTGTGGTGTATCATGTTATGTATTGTTGATGCATATTTGATTTGTTTAAATGATACTTGTACTAGCATCGTTTTGCTAACCCCTTCGGGGGTGGACATTTGTTTTGATGTTCAGGTAGCCGAGGAGCAGGGAAATGACACGATCTGAGCGTGACGACGAAGGGGTTCAGTGATGTTTGTTGTTGTTGGTGATTTGTTTTCTTGGTTTGATTTCAGTACTCGAGTACGCGTGTCTTATTAATATTATTTCGATATGGTTGTATAAATTACTCATCGAACCAGTTGTTCGGTTTTGTAAACTTGAATTTCCGATGATGATGATGTCTTATATTTACCTTTCTTTTAAATTAGCCTTGTAAATCCTTACTTAAAGGGTTTACGGCGCTGTAATAATTCCGAATATCTCGGAGTGTTACAGAATATGGTATCGGAGTTAAGATTTATGGATATCTTGGCTGTCGGGTTTTAAGTTGGGTCTGTTTACGTTATTTACGAGTCGTTCGTAACATCACTGTTCAGCCAAAAGTCGTCATGTGGACCGTGGTTGTAAGTCTCCTAATCTCTTATACTACCGTTTTACTTAATTACTGTTTTGTGAGTATTGACGGGCTTTATTTCGAAAAACTTGTCCTGGATATTGAGGAATTGTGTTTACAGTATGCTTAGAGAAGGACGTGGACGCGGACGCGGTCGTGGACGCGGACGGGGTAACATGAGACAGGAGGATTCCGCAACTAGCCCGGAATTATCAGCTAGTCAAACCGATTCCCATTCTGGAGGGCAGCAAGGGTCAGCGAACGACGACGCAAATCCTAACATGCCGGGAGTGCTTCAACAGGTGGTGGCGCAGATTAACCAGTTCGCCCAGGTAGTCGACCGCATGCAGACGGCGATGGGACAGCAGCACCACGAGGATAACCGGGGAGACAGATGGCTTGCTGAGGTGGTTAAATTTCACCCGCCAAAATTTGACGGATCTGCTGAGACACTTACTTGGGATCACTGGCTTAAGGAATTAGAGAAGATATTAGCGGGTCTTAACTGTCCCGAGGACCGGAAGGTTCCCATTGCCCAGTATTTTCTGACTGGGGAGGCCTTTGATTGGTGGGAAGCTATTCGACCCGAGGATCATAATGCGGACTGGACGGAATTCAAACTAATGATGGAAGCACAGTATTGTCCTCGTCCAGTTAGAGAGGCAAAGATCCGAGAGTTTTTCTCACCACAGAGTTCGGAAGCATCTGTGACAGATGTAATCAAAACTTTTAACCATCAGCTGCTTGTGTGCGACACTTGGTCAGAACGGAGGCAGAAAAGATTTTTCATTTCGATATGCGGATGAAGCCGGAGATTCAGCAGTACATGTCCGGATTCGAGTGTACTACATTGAGACAGTATCAAGACAAAGCGCTGGCCTAAGACATGAAAGAGGCGGCGGTGGAGAAATTAGTGGAGGCAAAGAAGCAGAAGGTGACCGGCAATTTTTCAGAAAACAAGAGTGGTGGGCCCCGCAAGGGCCAGTCTCCCTTTCATTCGGCCAGGAAACCTCCACATCCTTCTAGAGGTGGAAAGAAGCTCCGGACTACATCAGCAGTTCCGGACGCATCAAAGAAATGCTACAATTGTGGTCGAGCAGGGCATATTCGACGTGATTGCCCCGCATCTTCTGTGACTTGTTACGATTGTGGACAAGAAGGACACCATGCGGCTTTCTGTGGAGTTGCTACTAGGTCTTTTGGTACTCGCACTCCAGCGCCAGTTCCGAAGGAGATAAGTGTGAACCAGACACAACAGAGTGGATTTCCGCAGCAGAACGTTGGGAAGAGAGAGTCATCGAGTGCTGGGTCCGTTCCTCCGCGCCTGTACGAGATGAGAAAATCTGACGATCAGAACACTGCTGTTGCATCAGGTACGATTCAGATCCTTTTGCAACCAGTTAGTGTCTTATTCGATTCCGGAGCTACACATTCTTTTGTATCATTGAACTGTGTAAATCGTTTAAAAATCTCGTGCTTATTTGATTGTGAACCATATGTTGTGGGTTTGCCGAGTGGAGAGAGAATTGTGGGAACCCTGGAGGCTAGAGATTTTCCAGTGTCTACAGGAGGGAGAGATTGGCCATCGAATCTTATTGTAGTTGACATCTACGGTGATGATTTAATTCTCGGAGACGATTGGCTCAACCGTTATGGAGCTATTCTGAATTACCGAGAGAGAGTCATTTCTATCATTGCTGATGACGGATCTGAACACGTATTCCGAGGATGGAGACCGGGAAGCTCGGGAAAATTGATCAAAGCGATGAAAGCCGTGAAATTACTGAAGCAGGGATGTCACGGACTTTGGTGCTATGCCATGAGGAAAGAGGAAGGAGTAGAGCTCTCGTCTATTTCAGTTGTGAATGAGTTCTCGGATGTATTTCCTGACGAACTACCTGGGTTACCTCCGCAGAGAGAAGTGGAGTTCACTATCGAATTAGAGCCTGGAGCAGCTCCTATTTCCAGAGCACCATACCGCATGGCGCCAACCGAGATGTATGAACTCAAGAAGCAACTGGAGGAATTGTTACAGAAGGGCTATATTCAACCTAGCGTTTCTCCTTGGGGAGCGCCCGTTCTCTTTGTCCGGAAGAAAGACGGATCCCTCCGACTGTGTATTGATTACAGGGAGCTCAACAAGATGACGATCAAGAATAAGTACCCTATACCTCGGATCGACGACTTGTTTGATCAACTACAAGGGGCAAGGGTATTCTCGAAGATTGATTTGCGATCAGGATACCATCAGTTGAGGATTAAGGAATCAGATATACCAAAGTCTGCTTTCAGATCCCGGTACGGGTATTATGAATTCGTAGTGATGCCGTTTGGACTTACCAATGCTCCTGCGGTGTTCATGCAATTGATGAATTGGGTATTCTTGGAATACTTGGATAAATTTCTGGTCGTCTTCATTGATGACATCTTGATATATTCGAGGGACGCAGAGGAGCATGCCGAACATTTACGTGTGGTTTGAGCACCTTGACGAAGGAACAGCTGTATGCAAAGCTTTCAAAATGCGAGTTCTGGCTTAGGGAAGTAACTTTCCTTGGGCATGTGATATCAGCCGACGGAGTTCAGGTGGACCCGAAGAAAGTCGAAGCAATCTTGGAATGGGAATCTCCTAATAATGTGAAAGAAGTTCGGAGTTTCCTAGGACTTGCTGGATATTATCGCCGCTTTGTAGATGGATTTTCCAAGATTTCTCGTCCGCTCACTCAGCTGTTACAGAAAACTCAAAAGTTTAAGTGGGATGAGAAATGCCAGGCTGGTTTTGATGAGCTTAAGAAGAGACTGACGACAGCACCTATTTTAGCATTGCCAGATGGAACTGATGGATTCATGGTTTACAGCGACGCTTCAAATCAGGGTCTGGGATGTGTGTTGATGCAAAAGGATAAGGTCATTGCCTATGCTTCTCGGCAGTTGAAACCGTACGAAGTAAACTACCCGACTCATGATATGGAGTTAGCAGCTGTAGTCTTTGCCTTGAAAATTTGGAGACATTTTTTGTACGACACTCATTGTCAGATCTTTACAGATCATAAGAGCCTCAAGTACATCTTCAGTCAGAAAGAATTAAACATGAGGCAAAGGAGGTGGCTGGAATTGATCAAGGATTACGACTTAGAGATTCTCTATCATCCGGGGAAAGCAAACGTTGTAGCTGATGCATTGAGCCGTAAACCTGTTTCTCTTCGAGTGTTGGAAGCACTTACGTCCCAAAACAGCATTCAACGAGAACTGATCCGCGAAGGGATTGAAGTATGGGCACCAGGAATTCAAGGGCAACTATATGTGATAGAACTGACTTCGTCACTAGTCGAGGAAATCAAATCTAAGCAGTTGAACGATTCTCTGATCCTTCGGTTATGTGACGAAGTAATGAAGGGAAGGCCCCAGGATTCGTAATACAAGATGATGGAGTTTTGATATTTCAGAGTCGACTTTGCATTCTTGATGATGATGATTTGAGACGGACTATTCTGAAGGAAGCTCACAGCGCGCCTTATTCTATTCACCCGGGGAGTTGTAAGATGTATAAGGATTTAAAACAAAACTTCTGGTGGGGGAATATGAAGAAGGATGTAGCAGAGTACGTTTCAAGGTGCTTGACTTGTCAGCAAGTTAAGATTGAACATCAGCGACCCGCCGGAATGTTAAAGCCGCTTCCGATCCTTGAATGGAAGTGGGAGGATATCTCGATGGATTTCATCACCAGTATGCCAAGGACTAGAACGGGAATGAACATGATTTGGGTTGTAGTTGATCGACTAACCAAGTCGGCTCATTTCCTAGGAATTAAAGATACATGGGGACCAGAGAGATTGGCGTGAGTATTTATTGTGGAGATAGTCAGATTGCATGGGACGCCGAAGACCATTATTTCGGATCGAGATGGTCGTTTCGTGTCACACTTCTGGAAAGCAGTTCACAGGGCTTTGGGGACTGAGCTCAACTTTAGCACGGCTTATCATCCCCAAACGGACGGTCAGTCCGAAAGGACTATTCAAACCGTAGAAGACATGCTTAGAGCTTGTGCATTAGAATGGTCAACTGATTGGGAAGTTCACTTGCCCTTGATCGAGTTCACCTATAATAATAGTTGGCACGCTTCTATTAAGATGGCACCATTTGAAGCTTTGTACGGGAGAAGATGCCGATCACCCCTGTGTTGGGATGATTCTTTGGATTTGATAGGGACGGAACCGGAATTGATAATTCAGACTCAAGAGAAGATAGCTCTGATTCGAGAAAGATTGTTGACTGCCCAGAGTCGACAGAAATCTTATGCAGACGTACGTCGTCGTCCTCTAGACTTCGACGCTGGGGACCATGTACTATTGAAGGTGTCTCCTATATGAGGGATTTTCCGTTTTGGGAGGAGAGGCAAGCTTAGTCCTAGATATATCGGACCATTCGAGATCCTCGAGAGGGTTGGAGATGTAGCATACAGGTTGGCCTTACTGCCATCGCTGAGTCACGTTCACAATGTGTTTCACGTATCCCAATTGCGGAAGTATGTACCGGACCCCAGTCACCTCATTGATTTCGACGAGGTCGAGATAGCTAATGATGGCATTTTCGAAAAGAGACCAATCAAGATACTTGAGAGTCGGATCAAACAATTGAGGAATAAACCAATACACTTGGTTAAAGTACAATGGTCACGACACGGAGTCGAAAAGGCCACGTGGGAAACAGAGGACAGTATGAAGGCTAGATATCCAGAGTTGTTTTCATCTTAAGTTTCGGGATGAAACTTCTTTTTAGGATGGAAGGATGTAATACCCGAGATTTCTGATATGTATTTGGAACTTGTGATATTGTAATTATTGTACTTTTGCCTGAGTATTATTCTCCATATTTCATAATCCGATGTTGTCGAGCGTATGATTTCATGATTGTGATTTAAAAATTGTGAATCTGCGCATGTAGCGCACGCTATCAGCTATGTGTAGCATACTCTAACATGGATTCATAGCGCACGCTACAAAGGAATATTAGCGCACGCTATGCATGGTCAATTTGATTGAGACGTGCGGTAGGTGAGATCTGGCCGGGGGACCCTTGTCGGATTGTGTCGGGATGAACCTGGACGGCTTTCGGGAAAAGCCGAGTCAACGCCTTAGCACACGCTACAAGCATGTGCATAGCGCGCGCTAAGTGCTGAGTACAGTTAAGTCTGTAGCCGTTAGCGCACGCTATGATCAGGGGCTAGCGCGCGCTAATAGCCATTTCTTATAAATAGGACAGCATCCTATTCGTAATTTCAGTTCTTTCTTCTCCCATACCCGAATTCTTACACTTAGAGCATAACTTCCTACATCCTAAACACCTCATATCAACATCCTAGCTCGTGATTGAAGATTGTAGATCATTTAAGGATTGGTGTTCGAGCCTTCGACGTTGGATTGCTTCGATTTTCTCCTTGTACTTCACTACTTTGAGGTAGGTGATTCTTCACCAATATTAGTAGTGTTCTAAAGGACGATTTGATCATGTTTGTTTAGTCAGTTATTTCGTTCATTATCGATCATCATTTGTTAGAAGGATATTTTCGATGTATCAGCACTTTTTATCGTATGAACCTTTGAACCGTTGTTAGTATGTGGACTCCTAAGCACTTTCGAACCGATTTGTGATCAGTAGACGGATATTACCTAGTTGTTACGTTTTACATGTTGGAATCATGCGTTTTGGATCGTAGGACGAACGGAACTTAGAATATTTCCTTGAAGATCAAGATGAATGATAGTGTAGTAATGATTATACGTATCTTTGAATCTCATAGTCATTTAGTACGTATAGAACTTTCACAAACCTTATTAGCATGATATGCTCGAGGATGACTGGTTTTATCACCATAGAAATTATGAGTTCATCACCATTCAATCCAGTTTTCTGTCTGTAGTAATCTGCCATGCAAGGTTAGCGCACGCTAACATACGTAAGTTAACGTGCGCTATCGGGGATAAGTTAACGCACGCTACGTTTGGTACGTAACGTACGTTACGATATCAGCCGAGTCAATCGGCTGATCAGAGAGAACTGTCAGTCCGTGGCTAGCGTACGCTAGGCTTATACGATAGCGTACGCTAACAGGCAGGCTTAGCGCACGTTACGTAGAGTACGTAGCGTACGCTAAGTAGTTCAGGCAGATTGTTTATTTTGAGATTTTAGGCCGTAGACCGAATTGTTAGGCAATCGTTCGACTTGAGATGATTTGTATATCATTTCTTTTGTTAAGGTTCGAGCTTGCTACGTTGATCGAAGGAGGCGGCCTTCGAGTGTGTTGAGATCATTGAAGTGTTTCGTTCTTGCCATCTTCGAGGCAAGTATCGTAATATGTTAATATTAGTATTTTGAGCATGCGTGTGATTATTCATGTTGTTGAACATGAGATTTATTTCGTTGAATTGTCATGATATTCGTTATCTAGTGTTTGTATGTTCATGTTGATGAACATAATGATTTGGCATATGTGTATGCATGAGTTGTGTTTGTGTACGTTGTACGATCTATGCTGAGGGCGCTGGATCGGATGTCCACCTCGTGTTGGTCCGACGGGATCATCTTGGGATCTAGGCTGAGGGCGCTGGATCATTGGACGGGTTATTTCCACCTCGTGTTGGTCCGACGGGATCATCTTGGGATCTATGCTGAGGGCGCTGGATCATTGGAATACCCTTGCTGTGTTAATGGAATCATGTGGATTCGCATTGTCGGATTCCGGTAGCGGAAGTCCGTGTGGTGTATCATGTTATGTATTGTTGATGCATATTTGATTTGTTTAAATGATACTTGTACTAGCATCGTTTTGCTAACCCCTTCGGGGGTGGACATTTGTTTTGATGTTCAGGTAGCCGAGGAGCAGGGAAACAGCCACAGTACCGACGTGACGACGAAGGGGTTCAGTGATGTTTGTTGTTGTTGGTGATTTGTTTTCTTGGTTTGATTTCAGTACTCGAGTACGCGTGTCTTATTAATATTTATTCGATATGGTTGTATAAATTACTCGTCGAACCAGTTGTTCAGTTTTGTAAACTTGAATTTCCGATGATGATGATGATGTCTTATATTTACCTTTCTTTTAAATTAGCCTTGTAAATCCTTACTTAAAGGGTTTACGGCGCTGTAATTATTCCGAATATCTCGGGGTGTTACAGAGACTAGCAGAGTGCCGAGTAAACTGTACTCTGTGCCGCGGCACAGATATAGTGAGCCGCGGCACAGAAGAAATAAACAGCACCCAGGCATCCTGCTGTGCCCCGTGAGCCGCGGCACAGATTAAGTGAGCCGCGGCACACGGGGCTGTTTTGACAGAAAGTGCCGCGGTTCTGGGCCGTTTTGGAGCCTGTTCTCGACCTAATCACACAGACGCGTTTTGGAGGCTTAGGACGGATATAAATAAGCATGGTAAGGCTGAAGAAAGGGAGGAGGATCGATCAGAAAGGAAGAGGAAGGACATCGACAGCTAGGGCGAAGAACACAAGGAGGAGATTTGTGGGCGACGACAAGACCACGGATCCCTACGGTTTTTCTGCATCTTAGTTCCTAGGTCTATTCGAGTAGGATTTTGATTGTAGCCGATTTCATGACGGTTTGATTATTTATTATTATTTCGATTTACTCGTTATTCTATTGAATTGGATTCTTCTTACCGTTCTTAATGCTTTTTAATTGTCTAGCCAACAATTAATTTGTTTTGAATGTCTTTATGGATTCGGGAGATGAAATTTAGGCATAGTTCTTGTGAGACGAATCATAATTTTCGTGAGATAGGGATATACTCATGCGAATTGTGAAGCCTCTTATTTTGGGAATTCTTGAACTGTTTTAGCTATTAATTATGTAATTCGAATAGGGATATATCGAGTTAATAATTCGTAGTATTTTCTATCGACCTTGGGAAAGGCTTTAGAATAATTTAAGAATTCCTGGCTTACAATCAATTGAATAACAGTGAATTGAATCGAATAAATATCATTCCCGATTGTTTGAGGTGAAAATCATAATCCTACCCCTTATTAGTATTATTATTATTATTAGTAGTAGTAGTACTATTATTTATTTTCTGCAGTTAGTTTAGATATAAACTCTATTTAATTGTTCTTCAAATAAAATTATGAGTGGACTATATTTTGGTACTTGGTGAAATCAGACCTCGAGGGAACGATACTTTACTTATCACTTTATTACTTGTTGACACCGTGCATTTGCGGCATATTGTGAGGGATTTTCCCACAACAAAACACCCTGGTCATGTAAGAGGTTTTGGGAAGGGAGTTGGCATTAAGGACTATTTCGGTCGGCTACACCAATCTAGAGGTTCAGGAATGGTGTCAGGAGAGGAGTTGGATGTCATGATTGAGCAAGTGAAGCAACAAACACAACAAGAATTGCAAAAAGATTGGGAAAAGATGAAGGAACAAATGAAAGCAGAGGTAACGATGATGATAAGCTCACATGGGGAAGGTATACTAAGCTCCCCAGCAGTCCAGAGCACAAAAGGGAGTTTCACTCCAGGTCTGATATCATAAGGTACTCACAACGAAGATAACGAGTATGAGTTATATGTGGAGGATCCTCGAAGGCGACTAGTTGCATATTCTCGCATCCACAACTTTGGGCCAACCATACACCACCGACAAATGAATGGGGATGAGGCTAGGGTGGTGGTGGTACGTGTTGTACTGGGAGATGCACGAGTGCCATGCCCGACGGATGAGGTCAGTATTGTGGCGGAAGCGCTGAACCAGTTCATTGCTTGGCCAAGGAGATTGATACAGAATGTTACAAATAAGGTAACACACACACACACACACACACACATATATATATATATATATATATATATATATAATTCTGGCTGTTTTGTAATCTATAAAATATTTGGTCTGTTGTGTAATTTCTTAAAATTGGGTGTATTTTGTAATATCTACAAAATGGTGCTGTTTTGAAGGTTCCCAAAAAATTGGGGCTGTTATAAAATTTCTAGAAATTGGGTCTATTTTGTAATATATATAAAATCGGTCTGTTTTGAAGTTGGGATGTTTTGAAGTTTGGGGCTGTTTTGAAGTTTGGGGTTGTTTTGTAATATATACAAAATTTCTAGAAATTGGGGTTGTTTTATAATATATACACAATTTCTAAAATTTTGTAATATATACAAAATTTGGGGCTGTTTTGTAATATATACAAGATTTCTAGAAATTGGGGCTGTTTTGAAGTTTCTAAAAAATAGAGTTGTTCTGTAATTTCTATAAAATGGAGTTGTTTTGTAATTTCTATAAAATGAGGCTGTTTTGAAGTTTCTAAAAAATAGAGCTGTTTTGTAATTTCTATAAAATGGGGCTGTTTTGTAATGTCTATAAAATTAGGCTGTTTTGAAGTTAAAATCAAGCTTACCCCTCTGTCTTTCCCAATATTGAGTACAATGAGCTCCACGAAATAACATTCTGTAATTGCTACAAAATGGGGCTGCATTGTAGAAATAACATTCTATAATTTCTACAAAATGGGGCTGCATTGTAGAGCCAAATTCTGTAGAAAACAAATCCTTCACTTAGCGAAAATAAAGAAAAAGAAGGGTCGATCCTTCACTTAAATTGTTATAACATATTCATGGTGGATAATAGTGTTCCCCGAAGTTAAATCTGGAACTCTATATCAAGCTTTACTTGATTTCAATTTTTTATTTCTGATTTTTCTTGCTTCCTTTATATATGTAGGGTATTTCTTTCGCAAAACAAGTGGATCCAAAACCCTTATCCCAACCAGATACTAATGTGCTGAAACTAATGTGGTTTGTCGCGGTTGATATTAAAGAACCCATTCATGTAGATATTGAGGCCGAGATAATTGGTGAGAAAATGGAGTTGTTTATTTATCAACAGGATATCATGGAGTTGTTGCGAAATCAAAAGCTTTGCGTGTCTATCTTGCAATTCTACAATAAGTATGTTATTTATCTTTCAACATATAACGCACTCTTAAATGTAATAATGTATATATTTACTTCTTCAAATGTTTGTCCTGTAGCGAATTTTTTAAAGTGACAAAAATTCAATATTATTGTAGGTATCTCCATAACATGTTGAAATTGTTGGGTAGAGACGAGAAATATGGATTGATGTTCCCACTCGCCATTCAAAACACAGGCAATAATAAGCAAGACATAGCAGCGTACGTTAGGACAAGAATTACAGCAGGAGATTTTGATTGTTTCCTTGCACCGTACTTTGCCGAGTAAGTAGCACTAGTTTAAGTGAAATAGAAACACTTCATTTGAAGTGCTTCTCAAAAGATTCATTATGTTTATTTTGTTTCCTTCTTTACTTTCTCCCTTGCTAAACTCTACTTTTTATTTTTATTTCCATGACTCGCGAAGTACTTGAAATATTGGTCAAGTTCGTTGTATTTGTATTAGATTTAGGAACTTATCACATATCAGGAAACAAATAACTAGACAGTTCTAGTTAGTTTCGACAATATCATCTAACAGTACTTCTGGCTGTTTGAATAATTATGTGGATTTATTGCAGGGATTATTGGCAATTGATTGTTCTTTGCCCGAAACAGAATGTTCGCCTGGTTTTGCTCCATAGGGAGAAATCCCAAGAAGGACTTGATCAACAAGATTGAGATGTATGAGTTGAATAAAAAATCTTTTTATAGTGTTGTGTGCATATTTTGAAATAAATTTTTTTATGTCATAGAGCGTTTGATGCATATCAAGTTATTAAGGGCAAGCACACTTACAAATTAAAAAAGCCCACATGTGTTTTTCCAAAGGTAAATTTTCAAACATGTTTACTTTCTATACTTATTTAAGTTAAGGCATTAAATGTTTATAATCATAATTGTTCATTTTACTTTTTTTTTTTCAAGTGTCACAAGCAAATTAGAGGTTGGGCATGTGGGTACTTTGTTATGAGGTATATGCTGGAGATCATCACATTAGACATCGTCGACTCGTTCGAAAAGGTACTTTATTGTGTACAACCCACTGTTTTTATTTTGGTGTATTAAAATAGAACCCCCCACCCTGCTTCTTTTTTGTGTTTTTACCATAAAAATAGTTGTTGACAATATAAGAAGGAAAAATGGCAAAATATCAGTTGTTCAAAATCAAAGACATTAAAAATATTTATTGATATTTGATCAAATGATAGCCTCTTGTTAAGGCCCTGTTCTTTTGGACTTATTTTGATTTTGATTCGATTCGAGTCCATTGATTCGATTCGATTCAGTTCTTCTTCTTATTATTATTATTAATCATAATTATTATTATTGTTATTATTACTAATAATATTACTGTTATCGTTGTTGTTGATTACTATTATTATTATCATTTACCATTATTATTATTATTATTATTTACTCTTAATATATATTTTAGTTCAGTTTAGTTCAGTTCAGTCCAGGTCCATTCAAATTCGATTCGATTGATTCGATTGATTTAATTGATTCGATTCGATTCATTCAAATTCAAAAGAACACAAATTTAATTTGCAGACATTTGATATGGAAGAGACTTATTCGAAGGATGATATTGATTATGTACGAAGACGTTGGACTCAATATTTTATGGATTTACATCTTTATTGAAGTAGTAAGAGAGGAATATAGGAACCGGGTACGTAGGGATTTGCTGCGTAGGGATCATTCATCGTTTTTTTTGCAAGATTTACAAATCTCTTGTAATAACTGTTGTACATTTTTTTCAAGATGTAAACAGGATTTTGTAATAGAATAGTGTAAACTTGATAATTTTGGTAGAATATATGGTGTATTGTTGGAGATTTTATTGTTCATGTTATGTTTTATAGGAGGGATTCAGTCGTGATCTAAAAATTGCCACTTTTGTGAACAGGGCTTTTCTAAATTTGCCATTTGTTAACCAGAATATCAATTTTTCTAAATCGGTTAAAGCAGTACCCGATTTAGAATGTGTAAACATTCTAAATCGGTTAAAGAAGTACCTGGTTTAGAATGCGTGATATTCTAAATCGGTTAAAGAAGTATCCGATTTAGAACGTGTAATATTTCTAAATCGGTTAAAGTAGTATCCGATTTAGAATGTGTAATCTTTCTAAATCGGTTAAAGCAGTACCTGATTTAGAATACCTGTCATTTTAAATCGGTTACTTCTTTAACCGATTTAGAATATCAGGCATTCTAAATCGGATTTCTGAATATCCGATCTGGAATGTGAGATTCGAAATCGGTTATATGTACTTACGAAATCGGTTAAATAACCGATGCTAAAAGTATTTTCTACATCGGCTAAATAATCGATGTTAAATGCGTCAATTTTCTACATCGGCTGGATCTATAACAGTTCGAGACCCGATTTAAAAGGTCTATTTTAACCAATTTAAAATGTGTTTTTTCTAGTAGTGTACATTTTGTTACCGCCTGGATGAATCGTATATCGAGAGCAGTGAGCATCTGCTAAAATTTTCTTCTAGAGTTCGTCATTGTCGGGAACACATATTCGGTGTTTGAACTTTAGTGTTCCATCTTCCGACATGATAAACTCATATTTCTCATCTTATGCGACTCTTTCCTTAAGTTTACACAATTTCTCGTCTTGGGTCTGTGCTTCTTGGATTTCCTTAAGTAGGTTCGGCTTCATGGTCAAGTTAGCACATAAAATGTGTGGCTTAGTCTGCCTTGGATTCCATTGGCTTAGTTCTCCCAGGGCATTCCTGGATTCCGTTGGCTTAGTTCTCCCAGGGCATTCCATTCCCTTGTAATAAGTCTAGCCATGCTTGCTTTCCTACTCAAAGCGTCAGCTACGACATTGGCCTTGCCCGGATGGTGTTGGATAGTGAAGTTATAATATTCTAGAAGTTCTATCCAGCATCTCTGCCTTAGATTTAATTCCTTCTGAGAGAACAGAATTTTGAGGCTCTTGTGGTCGGTGAAGATGGTGAATGTAACTCCATACAGGTAGTGTCTCTATTTCTTCAAGGCAAATACTATTGCGACGAGTTCAAGATCGTGAGTCGGGTAATTCAACTCATGGATTTTAAGCTTTCATGATGCGTAAGCTACTACTTTGTCGTTTTGCATCAGTATAGATCTTAATCCTTCTTTCGATGCATCACTGTATAACACAAATCCTCCGTTTCCTTCGGGAAGTGTTAGTACAGGTGCAGTGGTGAGTTTTCTTTTGAGTTCCTGGAAACCCGACTCACACTTATCGTTCCACTCAAATTTGACATGCTTCTAAGTTAGTCTTGTGAGCGGTCCTGTGATTTTAGAAAAGTCTTTGATGAATTTGCGGTAGTAACCTGCAAGTCCAAGAAAGCTCCGTATCTCAGTGACTGTTTCTGGCCTCTTCCAGTCCAAAATAGTCTCCACCTTTGATGGATCTACTGCGACTCCAATGTAATATCCGCATTTTTCTTCTTTATCCGATATTCCCGTTTTGGTGTATTTTCATTTTTAGTAGCTCGCTTGTAACCATGTCGACATTTTGAATCTCTTTTATTCTTGGAGTTTCTCCATTTGGACGATCTTCGGTGATGTTTTGATATTATTCTGTTTTATGTCATGTATTATGGCATGGATGTTCGATTCTCGTATAACCCGTTCGCTTTTGTAATTTCTTTGGTTGCACGAGTTCGTATGGTTGTTTTGTTCGTGTTGTGAGTTTCGGTTTGTTAATCCGATGTCGTATCGCGATTTTTGGACGTTTGGGCCGTTTCGTAATTTCCCTAAGTTTAGGGTATTCTTGTTATCCTTGTTGTTCATGAGTCTTCGGGCATTTGGAATCACGCTTCATCGTAACGTTTTGGTTTCTGACTCAAATCCGTGGTGATTGTATCCGTTGGTCGTTGTTACGCCTTGGTACTTTTTCGATTAATTCTCATCGAGTAGTTACTTGAAGATTGTTTCTTTGTCCCCAGTCGTGTTACGCGATAAGAAGCGACTTCATTACGGCCGTAATATTAGTGAGTTACGGCCTTAGGCATTCCTTTTATGGCCGTAACAAGGCTTCGTTTCTTGCCTCCTGGTCTAGTTCTGAGTTACGGGCGTATCATATTTGAGTTACGACCGTAAGTATTGATACGGCCGTAATGGTGTTCTTGATACGGCCGTATGTGTCTTTCGTCAAATTGCCCAGTTTCTCTCCAGAGGCCAGTTACGGCCGTAAAAGAGTTAGGTTACGGCCGTAATGTTCCAATGTTACGGCCGTATGTGTGGTGTGTTACGGCCGTAACACCTGCTAGTATATAAACTGGCAGCGGCCCATTTTTTCCTCATTTTTCATATCTCTCTTTTCTCTTCGCGACGGGAGCGACGACAGAGGCTAGGGTTTGTCCGATTTTGATCCAAACTCAATTGTATGGGCATATTCAAGTATCATATCATCCACCTATCACTAATCAACCATCATTCATCTTCGAATCAAGGTAAAATCTCTTAGAACCCTACCTTGGGGGATTTGGGGGTTTTCGGTCTTATTGTTCGTTTTGCTCCGTGTTGTTAATTAATCATTGATGATTATGATTACTCTCGCTAGCATTCTTGTTCTCCTACAAATTCATGGTGTATTTCGTGATATTTGCGTTATCGAGAGGGTTTGGTTGCGATCTGCCCTCGTCGTTGTTTTGATACGAATACACATAAATCGTAGGCGGGTTTTCGGGTGTTTTCCAATTCCGTATTGTTTAGAATTGGTTGTCATTGTGTTCTTCTTATCGTTAGGTTCGTGATTATCGGCTCCTAACGTTCGTCGGTGTTTTTCTTCCGTTCGTTGCGTCGTCTATTGTTCAAGGCAAGTAATTCTTGGAAACCTTTATGCTTAACGTGAAATGGTAGTGTATATTGTGTGTGCTTTACTCACCTCGGGAGGGTCCGACGGGGCCTCGGGGGAATCTATGGCTTCGTCCTAGATTCATGAGTTTGTTTCGCGGCCAGCCCGGGAGGGTCCTTAGAGGCCTCGGGTCAGATTCGTGGCTACATCCCGGTCCTAGGTGACGTATGTGATTGGTTTGTTTTATGATTATGGCCAGCCCGGGAGGGTCCTTAGAGGCCTCGGGTGGGATTCATGGCTTCGTCCCGGTCCTAGGCAAATTGTTTGACTGTTTGTTTCCGGAAAAGACATGTCTGGTTTTGGTTTTGAAATGATTCGATGCATTATCCTATGAAACGTGTAAGCGAATGCTTTGCCTTGATTACTTGTACTAGCGTAATTGCTAACCCCTTTGGGGACCCGTTTTGGGGAAATTCTTGTTATGGATTTCAGGTTATGTTCTGCCGGTCGAGCGGGCGCTGGGACAGTACGAGGATGTTGGCCAGGGTCGTTGACATGTGCACTTGAGTTTCCTTATTTCTTTTGTCTATTTCGATATGGTTGTTTCCCACATTTATAAACTCATGGATTGTACTCGCGAGTACTTTGGCTTTTCTTTTCGAACATCATTTTGTATTAACTCAAATTACTATATTATCATTTGATGTTTATTACACCGGTTGCTCCGGGCATATCTTTATATGTTGTATCATTTAAATGTGTGTCCTTGCTAACTGAGATGGTTAGTCGAGTGGTGTTTTTCTTATTTTAGCATGGTGGGTCCCATGTAGGGGTCCACGGCGCTGTAATATACTCTGAATATCTCGGGGGTGTTACAGAAAATGGTATCAGAGAACTAGGTTTATGGATACCTGGGCTTGTCAGTTATTTGGGTCTAGTTGTGTTTTGTTTTGCACATTGTCACACCGCTGCCGGCATCTCAGTACTTCCAGTGTTTGTAAGTTTCCTTACTCGATTCTTTACTTTCTCGTACCGTATTTCTGTTTCTTGAACTGTGGTTATTCTTTCTCTTATACTTATCATCGAGTTGCTTTTGCCACTTCTTATCACCAGAATGGATGCTGGAAGGGGCCGTGGTCGTGGTCGTGGCTGTGGACGCAGTCGGGGACGTGGGGCAGCCGGTGGGGCAGCCACGTCGCATTCTTCAGGAGTCGGCAGTATCGGTGACCGTCACAGTCATGCTTCTTCTCAGGAGCGCGCCGACCTTGGTATTGCGGCCATTATGCAGCAAATGGTAAACCAAATGGCGGCGATAGCTCAGGTGGTTCAGAACCTGGATCCTGCCCATGCTAATCGGGGCGGAGCAGACCGTTGGCTCCAAGATGTTATCAAGATGCTCCTCAGTTTTCGGGAGCATCAGACCCGATCGGCTGGGAGGGGTGGATCAAGGAAATATCCAAGGTCTTCATTGCCACCAACTGTCCCGAGGACCGTAAGGTCCCTATTGCCCAGTACTTTCTCACTGGGGATGCTACGGATTGGTGGGAGGCCATTGGGCCCAAAGATCATGTTGCTTCGTGGGCTGAATTTCAGGAGTTAATGGAGACTGATTATTACCCGTGGCCGGTTAGACAGGCTCGAGTCCATGATTTCTACGATGCTCAACCATGGGATATTCCCGTGTCCCAAGCTATTGCCGATTTCAACAAGGAGTTGGGCTATGTGAAGACCCAAGTTGTCGAGGAGAGCGACAAAATTTTCTATTTTTCCAGGCGGATGAAATTATCAATTCGAGACTACATGTCTGGGCTCGTCTGTACTACTTTGAAGGATTATCAGAGTCGAGCTCTTGCCTATGATATGTCGGTGACAGCCAGTGCGGCGGTCCGAGAGAGTAAGAAGCAGAAATCCGCTGGGAATTTCTCGGGTTACAAGGGTTGAAGTCAGCAGAAATCTCACTCTGCAAATACTTCTATGGGCGGTTCGGCTCGTTTCTCTGGGAGTTTTCGAGGTGCCGCTGGAACCCCCGTTCGTGATCCCACATGCTTTAACTGTGGCCAGCCGGGCCATAGGAACTGGGAGTGTCCTCATCCGCCTTTGACTTGTCATACTTGTGGTCAGTCGGGCCACAAGGCTTCTTTTTGTGAACAGCTCAGACAGTTTCGCGGCGCCCGTTCTTCTCACCCAGCACCTATGGAGCCAAGTGTGAACCAGGGCTCATTTGCTCCGCAGCCTCCGCAGAGTGCCGGTCGAGGTAGAAGTCAGGGTCAGCCCGCTAGAGGAGGAGCTTCCAGTGTCGGCTCTGCCCAGCCACGTATCTATGAGATGAGGAGGGCCGATGATCCAGCGGCCACTGTGGCGACAGGTACCGTTCATATCCATTCCCATCCTGTCAGTGTGATTTTTGATTCGGGTGCTACGCATTCATTCATTTCTCTAGAGTGTGTACACCGTTTGAGTCTCGACTGCTTATCACCTTGCGAGCCTTTCATCGTTAAACTACCTAGCGGTGATAGAATTGTCGGTGATCGAGAGGTCCGGGACTGTTCTGTGTTTATTTGTGAGAGGGATTGGCTCTCTCTAATCTTATTGTCGTGGGTATCGAGGGTGAGGATTTGATTCTCGGGGATGATTGGCTCGAGTGGCATGGCGCAATCTTGAACTACCACACGAGAATCATCACTATGTTAGCCGAGGACGGAACCTAACACTCTTTCGCGGGTCAAAAGAGGGGAAACCAGAAGTTAGTTATTAAAGCCTTGAAGGCGATGAGTCTCCTGCGAAAGGGGTGTACTGGTTATTGGTGCTATGCCTTGAAGACGGAGAATGGTGGAGTCGAGCTTTTGTCGATTCCAGTCGTTAGTGAGTTTCCTGATGTATTTCCTGACGAGTTACCGGGATTGCCACCGGATCGTGAGGTAGAGTTTGCTATAGAGTTAGAGCCGGGCGCGGCTCCGATTTCGAATGTGCCGTATCGCATGGCACCTTCAGAGATGTCTGAGTTGAAGAAGCAGTTGAGTGAGATTCTTGAGTCGGGGTATGTTCAACCGAGCGCATCGCCTTCGGGCGCACCGGTCCTGTTTGTGCGGAAGAAGGATGGTTCACTGGGTTTATGTATTGACTATCGCGAACTAAACAAGGTGACCATCAAGAACAAGTATCCTTTGCCGAGGGTTGATGACTTGTTCGATCATTTGTAGGGAGCTGTAGTATTCTCGAAGATTAATTTGAAATTGGGGTACTATCAGCTCCGGGTGAGGGAGTCCGATGTGCCGAAAATAGCTTTTCGGACGAGATACGGACATTATGAGTTTGTAGTTATGCCTTTTGGGTTAACTAATGCGCCGGCGGTGTTCATGCAGTTGATGAACAAAGTTTTTATCGAGTATTTGGATAAGTGTGTCATCGTATTCATTGACGACATTCTTATTTATTCGAGGAGCGAGGAAGAGCATGCCCATCATTTGCGAGTAGTGTTAGACATTTTGAGAACCGAGCAACTATATGCGAAGTTCTCGAAATGTGAGTTCTGGCTGAAGGAAGTGATGTTTTTGGGTCACGTGATTTCAGCCGAAGGGGTTCGTGTGGATCCGCAGAAGATTGAGGCAGTGTTGGATTGGGAACCGCCCAAGAACGTGAAGGAAATTCGTAGTTTCTTGGGTTTAGCTGGCTACTACCGTAGGCCCGTCGAGTGTTTCTCGAAATTGGCTCGGCCACTTACACAGTTGCTCCAGAAGTCCGAGAAGTTCGTCTGGAATGACGAGAGGTAGTCTAGTTTTGAGGAGCTGAAGAGGCATTTGACTTCAGCCCCGATTTTAGCATTGCCGTGTGGCAACGGGGGCTTTGCTGTTTATAGTGATGCTTCGGGTCAGGGTCTTGGGTGCGTATTGATGCAGCACGGCAAGACCATCGAATATGCATCGAGACAGTTGAGGCTGTATGAGCTTAACTACCTTACTCATGATTTGGAGTTAGCGGCAGTTGTTTTTGCGCTCAAGATTTGGCGAGATTTATTGGACCCTTCGAGATTCTCGAGAGAGTCGGTGAGTTAGCATACCGCTAGGCGTTACCTCCATCCTTGAGTCGCGTGCATAGTGTTTTCCATATTTCCCAGCTGAGAAAATATGTTCCGGATCCTAGTCATATCATTGATTATGGTGAGATCGATATTGCCGAGGACTTTACCTTCGAGGAGCGTCCCTTGGAGATTTTGGAGCACCGTATCGAATATGCATCGAGACAGTTGAGGCTGTATGAGCTTAACTACCTTACTCATGATTTGGAGTTAGCGGCAGTTGTTTTTGCGCTCAAGATTTGGCGAGATTTATTGGACCCTTCGAGATTCTCGAGAGAGTCGGTGAGTTAGCATACCGCTAGGCGTTACCTCCATCCTTGAGTCGCGTGCATAGTGTTTTCCATATTTCCCAGCTGAGAAAATATGTTCCGGATCCTAGTCATATCATTGATTATGGTGAGATCGATATTGCCGAGGACTTTACCTTCGAGGAGCGTCCCTTGGAGATTTTGGAGCACCGTGATAAACGACTAAGGCATAAGATCATTCCCTTGGTCAAGGTGCAGTGGTCGAAGCATGTAGTCGAAGAGGCAACTTGGGAAACCGAGGATAGCATGCGTGCTAGGTACCCCGAGTTGTTTGTTTCTTAAGTTTCGGGACGAAACTTATTTCTAGAGGGGTAGAATGTAATATCCGCATTTTTCTTCTTTATCCGATATTCCCGTTTTGGTGTATTTTCATTTGTAGTAGCTGGCTTGTAACCATGTCGACATTTTGAATCTATTTTATTCTTGGAGTTTCTCCATTTGGACGATCTTCGGTGATGTTTTGATATTATTCTGTTTTATGTCATGTATTATGGCATGGACGTTCGATTCTCGTATAACCCATTCGCTTTTGTAATTTCTTTGGTTGCACGAGTTCGTATGGTTGAGTTGTTCATGTTGTGAGTTTCAGTTTGTTAATCCGACGTCGTATCGCGATTTTTGGACGTTTGGGCCGTTTCGTAATTTCCCTAAGTTTAGGGTATTCTTGTTATCCTTGTTGTTCATGATCCTTCGGGCATTCGGAATAACGCTTCATCGTAACGTTTTGGTTTCTGACTCAAATCCGTGGTGATTATATCCGTTGGTCGTTGTTACGCCTTGGTACTTTTTCGATTAATTCTCGTCGAGTAGTTACTTCACTCCTGGACTGTTTGCTGTCCCAGGCTGTGTTACGGCAGTAAGCCAGCTTCATTACGGCCATAATATTAGTGAGTTACGGCGGTAGGAATTCCTTCTACGGCCGTAACAAGGCTTCGTTTCTTGCCTCCTCGTCCAGTTCTGAGTTACGAGCGTATCATGTTTGAGTTACAGCCGTAAGTATTGATACGTCCGTAATGGTGTTCTTGATACGGCCGTATGTGTCTTTCGTCAAATTGCCCAGTTTCTCTCCAGAGGCCAGTTACGGCCGTATGTGGGGTGTGTTATGGCCGTAACACCTGCCAGTATATAAACTGGCAGCGGCCCATTTTTTCCTCATTTTTCATATCTCTCTTTTCTCTTCGCGACGGGAGCGACGACAGAGGCTAGGGTTCGTCCGATTTTGATCCAAACTCCATTTTAAGGGCATATTCAAGTATCATATCATCCACCTATCACTAATCAACCATCGTTCATCTTCGAATCAAGGTAAAATCTCTTAGAACCCTACCTTGGGGGATTTGGGGGTTTTCGGTCCTATTGTTCGTTTTGCTCCGTGTTGTTAATTAATCCTTGATGATTATGATTAATATCGTTAGCATTCTTGTTCTCCTACGAACTCATGGTGTATTTCGTGATATTTGCGTAATCGAGAGGGTTTGGTTGCGATCCGCCCTCGTCGTTGTTTTGATACGAATACACATAAATCGTAGGTGGGTTTTCGGGTGTTTTCCAATTCCGTATTCGGTTAGAATTGGTTGTGATTGTGTTCTTCTTATTGTTAGGTTCGTGATTATTGGCTCCTAACGTTCGTCGGTGTTTTCCTTCCGTTCGTTGCGTCGTCTATTGTTCAAGGCAAGTAATTCTTGGAAACCTTTATGCTTAACGTGAAATGGTAGTGCATATTGTGTGTGCTTTACTCACCTCGGAAGGGTCCGACGGGGCCTCGGGTGAATCTATGGCTTCGTCTTGGATTCATGAGTTTGTTTCGCGGCCAGCCCGGGAGGGTCCTTAGAGGCCTCGGGTGGGATTCATGGCTTCGTCCCGGTCCTAGGTGACGTGTGTGCTTGGTTTGTTTTATGATTATGGCCAGCCCGGGAGGGTCCTTAGAGGCCTCGGGTGGGATTCGTGGCTTCGTCCCGGTTCTAGGCAAATTGTTTGACTGTTTGTTTCTGGAAAAGACATGTCTGGTTTTGGTTTTGAAATGATTTGGTGCATTGTACTATGAAACGTGTAAGCGAATGGTTTGCCTTGATTACTTGTAGCGTAATTGCTAACCCCTTTGGGTACCCGTTTTGGAGAAATTCTTGTTATGGATTTCAAGTTATGTTCTGTCGGACGAGCGGGCGCTGGTACAATACGAGGATGTTGGCCAGGGTCGTTGACATGTGCACTTGAGTTTCCTTATTTCTTTTGTCTATTTCAAAATGGTTGTTTCCCACATTTATAAACTCATAGATTGTACTCGCTAGTACTTAGGCTTTTCTTTTCGAACATCGTTTTGTATTAACTCAAATTGCTATATTGTCATTTGATGTTTATTACGCCGGTTGCTCCGGGCGTATCTTTATATGTTGTATCATTTAAATGTGTGTCCTTGCTAACTGAGATGGTTAGTCGAGTGGTGTTTTTCTTATTTTAGCCTGGTGGGTCCCATGTTGGGGTCCACGGCGCTGTAATATACTCCGAATATCTCAGGGGTGTTACATCCATCTCCAGATATTATGTGTCCTAAAAACACTACTTCTCTTAACCAGAATTCACACTTACTGAATTTGGCGTATAATTTATGTCTCCTTAGCGTTTCTAGCACCAATCTCAGGTGAGTTTCATGATCTTGTTCCGACTTGGAATATATGAGTATGTCATCAATAAATATCATGATGAATTGATCCAGATCTGGTTGAAATACGCGGTGCATTAAATCCATAAATGCAGCCGCTGTGTTGGTCAATCCAAAAGGCATTATCACGAATTCATAATGACCATACCTAGTTTGAAAGGCAGTATTAGGTATGTCACTCTCTTTGATCATCAATTGGTAATATCACTATTGAAGATCGAACTTTGAGTAAACTATTGCTCCTTGGAGTTGGTCAAATAGCTCATCGATCCTGGGAACTGGATACTTGTTCTTAACAGTAATGTTGTTAAGTTCTCGATAATCGATGCACAATCTTAGTGTACCATCTTTCTTCTTTACGAATAGCACTGGTGCTCCCCAAGGAGATACGCTCGGTCGGATAAATCTAACCTCTAGCAATTTTTGAAACTGAACCTTTAGTTCTTGCAGTTCTAGTGGGGCTATTCGATATGGAATTCTAGCCACAGATGCCTTTCCTGGCAAGATATCAATGTTAAATTCAACTTACCTATCAGGAGGTAGGGAAGTAAGTTCCACGGGAAAGACATCAGGGTATTATGATACTACTGGTATAGCTTCAATCTCCACCTTGCTCTTAGGTTTGTTGATGACAAATGCCAAATACCCTGTTGCTCCCTTCGTGATAGCCCTTCTTGCCTTCGTATCTAATATGGTTGGGGCCAAGTTAACTCTAGCATTCCTGTGTAGTTCAATTATCGAGTGGTTGGGTTTGTAGAATTGAACTATCTTAGAGTGGTAATCGAGTTGCGTATAGTGTTTAGATAGCCAATCCATCCCACGTATGAGGTCATTCTCAAGTATAGGGAGAATAATTAGGTCGGCAGGAAAACAATGACCCTTAACTATCACTTCACAATCCCTAAATACTGAATCCGTTTCTCGGCTCGCACCCATAGGTGTGGATACTTCTAAGCTTATAGGTAATGATTCCATGCAGATATTCAATTTTTGTGTATAATGGGATGCAACAAAAGAATGTGATGATCCTGGATCTAACAATGCATGAGCAGAGTGGTTGGATACGAGAATACCTTCCACCACGTTTGTTGCATTAGGAGCTTCTTGACCGGCTAAGGCAAAACTCTTGTTGGTGTCTTTCCCTTGTTACCCTTGCGATCATCTTGCTTAGCTGCATTTCTCTGCTGATTATTGCCCGGTGTTTCCCATTTGGACATTCCCTAGTGGGATGTTGATTGTCTCCACAACGTAAGCATCTCCCTTGCTTCTTCCAATAGCCCTTGGATTTGTGTGCCATTTTATTGCAGCGGGAAGACGGAGGTAGGTTGTTCAGAGGTTTCTTTCTAGTGTTTTGTCCAGTAGATTTGCGTTAAAATTTATGACATGGTCTAGATAATTGGCTTAATACAGATTTCTTGAATTTCCTAGTTGTGCGACCCTTCACCTATCCCAACCGGGCCATTTCGCTTTCAATTCAGATTGCAGCCTCGACAGCTTCTGCCATAGTCATCACTCTCACTGGTAGCAACCTCTGATGTAGAGAAAACCTCAAACCTCGCGTAAACTTGTAAAGCATGTCCTCCTCTTTGCTCACTAGTCCCAGCGCGTACTTAGAGAGTTTATTGAATTGAGACTCGTACTGGGCTACAGTCGTTGCCCCTTGCTTAAGATGGTAGAACTCGTCACGTTGAGCTTCACGAGCGGACTGAGAGATGTATTGATCACGGAAAGCCTTTACGAAGTTCTCCCATCTTCTGTTAGTAGCTTCCTATGTCCACTTCTCATTGGTAACTCTCCACCAGTCGTGAGCTGCCGACTCCAATCGAGAAGTTGTCAGTGTTAACTTCCGTTCCTCTGAGTATTGTAGGGTAGCAAAGATGCTCTCTATCCGCTAAAGCGAGCGTTGGACTTTTTGGTCATTAGGTTCACTGAGGAAGGTAAGGGGATTAAATCGGAGAAACCGTTCTAGAACACGATCATGTGGCACAGGTGCATTGGGGTTTGGAGCAATGTGTTGTTGCAAGAAGGTTACCAATTGAGTGATTGCATTAGCAGTGTTGTTATCCCCTTGGAATAGATTTCCATCTCCTCCGTGTGGTTCTTCGTTTTCATTATGTTGGGCATGAGGTCTTCCACGTCTATGACGTCCAGCCATCTATAATTAATGATTATCGAAGTGAGTGTTAATTAAAGATGCTCGTATTCGGTTGTTGAGTATCAAGAAACATTATCATTATGAAATATTCTGTTTCATGGAAAATTACAGCATTAGATAAGTAAAAGTAGGTTTCCCTTACCAACTATCGATAGTAGGTAACATCTCAAAGAGACAGCTAATAGGACCGAAATATACAGATAATTATTAAGGAAATATATCTTAATAATTCAAATCAAACTGTGAGTTTTTGCAAGGTTTGGATTTCGCCCCATTCGGATGGATGGAATATTTTGAATAATCCCTTGCAATATTAGATTTATGCCTTCCAAACGAATAACATTGCTAAGTTGACAACAATGTATGTTGCAACACGGAGTTAATAAGTTGATTATCCATTACTATTCCAAATGAATAGTATAGCGACTCAATAGATTTAGACAATACTGATTGGTGACGCTCATTCTGGATGAATGGCGAATGGATTGAAATATATCCTAATGGACGACATGAATTTGGCCTTAAGTTAGGTTCTAGAGATTCCTATCGGTAAGGTCTCGTTGTCGAATAATATTTACTTCGTACTAGGTGGGGATTCCAACTAGGTCCGAAGAATCTTATCCTGGAAAAGCTCGATATAAGTGTCCTTTTTACAAAGCGAGCTCTGATAGCACTCCTGTCACGCCCCCACACCGGGGTTGGACGAGAACACGATAGTTAATGTATTAAAATAACGTTTGTGATAATAATTTCCAGTAAGGCATGCATGTGCCAGATCTTAGCCCGGTGAACTAGGACTGGTTATTTGATAGAAAACAATATTCATGAGTACAGCGGAATTATTACATCAAAGTAGAGAAGGTTACAGCGGAAATGAGTGTACAGTTTGACATAGGAGTAAGAGAAATGATAATACAGCTGATGAACAAACTAAAAACTCGCAAGTATACGAATCTCTTTTGTGGGAAGTGGAAAGTAACTCCGAGGTCGATCTCTCGAGGAGTTGGAAACGGTTTGAAGTTCGATTATGTTTAGCAAATAGTCAAATTAACAAAAGTAAAGTAAATTAAAACACCGTGAATAATTCGAATGAGATGTAAGATCGTAAAACAAGTGCTGAAAATTAAATTAATGGCTAAGCATTAAAAACACCGAATTTAATGTTAGATTTTCTAGAGATTACAATTATGAGAAAGATATGGGAGTTTAGAATCACCGACACACACGTTATCAATTATTAGTTTCGATACCCAAAGAATTTATGGTTTGGAATTATCGATTGCTCACAATTAAAAGAAAATCCGTTTGATGGCGGCAATTTCTAAAAATCGCGATTGTTCTTTTCAAAAACAATATAAACTCCTTTGATGGGGATGAATCTCTACTAACAATCGACTAGCTAATACCTTTGACGGGTAATTTGCTAAAAGATCGCGGAAAAAGGTTTAAAACATTCACAATCGCTTTTATCGGGTCGTTTGATGGCGAACACCGACAAAAACCCTCGATTTTGACAATAACTGTAACACCCCAAACTAGGCGGATATTACAGTGCCATGAATCCCCGACTGGGACCCACCAGGCGAATGAAAATGATGAATTAAATAATATAATTGTAGTACCGAACCACATTATATTACCAAATACTCCGATGAGGAGTTTAAGTATAACACACCAGGACAATACCGAATACTAGTATATTTTATGTGAAGATAAAATACACGACACTGAATGAAACGGAGTATCCAAATGAAAGTCTGCAGCGGAAAATAAAGGACAATAACATGAATAACTGAAAGATCGGGGCCCCCTACTAGTATCAATGGGACTCCTCGCCGTCAACATGCTATTCCCGTGCTTTTGCCTTGCCAAGACCTGAAAAACAAAATCCCCATCCGGGGTCAGTTACACAGAACAACAATCCTCAAGGGTTGAAAATACACAATCATGATTATATCTGAAGTTATGAAATATCCTGTCGAAACATACGCAATCAAACATGCTATATGAATCAACTAACAGTACGGCTCAAAGGGTGGTGCCACACTACGCCCAGGATGGAAATGTGTCCGTGCACAAGCCACCAACGAGTATCAATCGAATACACGTGTGGTCTTGTACCTAATCAGTCTCACGAGGCATATGACTCGTGTGCACAGTCCAATGTGAGGCCAACAAGCAACACACGACTTAAACGTGCCTGACATAAAAATCCAACACATACCAACTGACACGCCAGTATGACCCGGAATGCCACGATATAACAAAAGTGACATCGAAAATGAATAATGACTCACCGAGATGGAATGATAGTGAAATAAATGACAGCTCAATGAAATGATTGGAACCGTCGTTCCTTATGACTGAAGTGATTAATTGACAATGACAAGTTTTGATACGGTTAATACAATGATGAATGAATTACGATTATGAATGAACAACATCAAAAGGAATGAATATCCTTTTAACCGAGTAAGAATTAACTTACTCAACACCGGTGACAATTATCCTTCCACGAACAACGTCCTAATTGAGATATCGGTCGCTCGAACAACCTTGAATAATACAATTACCAACAATCCGTTCAATATACGAATCAAACACGAATATAACGAACTCAAAACGTCGATACGACTAAACCAAGTCCATTGAGGCATTAAATCAAACACGTTGCGGCCAAACTCCGATTGTTTATAATCAAACCTCAAAATACCAATATCAAATCCCCCAAGAAGTGTTTCAAACTAACAAAAACATCTTCAATACGATTAATAATCCAAAACGAATACCCAAAAACGTGATTATAACGACAATTAATCGAAAACCCCCAATTCCAACTCGATATTCAAAGTATTCTTGAATAATCCCTCAATAATCCAATGAATCATTATACAAACTCATAATCATACATGTCCCTTCATATAACATGATTATAACGTCCAAAACATCATATCTCAACACAAAATCGAAACCCAAGATGTTGAAGAAATTACCTCTTGAAGATCTAACCACTTTGATCCGATGAACACGAGTTAAATCGAGTATCCGGGCTTCCGAAATGAATGAGGATGATGAAAATCTAACACTCAAGTGATTGAGGATGGAAAAATCCCTCTCTCAAGTCTCTCTCTCGGAACAAAAATAAGAAAGAATGAAAATGAGGAAAAATGTCCCGGCCGAGTCCTTAAATACTGCCGGAAGTTACGGCCGTAACTCGGCCCTCTTACGGCCGTAACATTCCAAGTCAATGGCCTTACGGCCGTAACCGGCCAACTCATACGGCCGTAACTCGGCTTCGTCCGAAAGACTGCCGACAGACTTACCGCCGTAACTGCTCCTGAGTTACGGGCATAACCCGCCTTCGTCAAAAACATCCGCCGACATCCTTACAGCCGTACCCGCACACCTTACGGCCGTAACTCGGATGATACGGCCGTATCCGACCAAACTTACGGGCGTAACCCGCCTTCGTCAAAATGGCCAGACATCCTGCCTGCAGCGTACGGCCGTATCCGACCAAGCCTTACGGCCGTACCTGCCTCGACTTACGGCCGCATGCCGCAACCCTTACGGCCGTAAGTCACCCTTGGTCGACAACACCTGAAATTTACGAACACCACTTACGGCCGTATCCAACCCTCCTTACGGCCGTAACACGCCTTCGGCCAAAATGCCTGGGCAGCCTGCTGGACCACGTACGGCCATAACCGGCCAGCCTTACGGCCGTACCCGCTAAACTTACGGCCGTATCCCAGAACCTTACGGCCGTAACTCAATGTTGGCCAAGGTTAATAAATCTGGTAACTCCGATTCCTCGCTACGACTGATGAATGATCCAACATACCATACGAATGTGAAAGTGAACAAGTCTAACACGAGCCAAAGATGATACTCCCAGTACAAGGCTATCAATCACAATGAAAATGATAATACTCCCGTCTCGATCTAAAAACAGAGATAAAATGACGATCGGTAACTGATATACGATTACAACATGCCAACAGTGAACGCAAATGAGTGATTCATGAATGATGAGTGATTATTAATGAGTGAAAATTACTGAGTGACAATTACAGACTGATAATTACTGAATGATAATGAATGAATTACAACCGGGTATTACATACTCCCCCCCTTAAAAAGAGTTTCGTCCCCGAAACTAAGGGTCAAACAACTCGGGATAACTCTCCCGCATGCTCTCCTCGGATTCCCAAGTGGCCTCTTCGACTCCGTGTCTAGACCATTGAAACTTAACCAAAGGAATCACCTTATTCCTCAACTGTTTGATTTGCCGCTCTAACACTCGTATGGGACGCTCCTCATACGAATGATCATCTGCGATCTCGATTTCGTCGAACTGAAGTATGTGACTCGGGTCGGCAACATATTTCCGTAGTTGAGAGACGTGAAACACATTACGAATTCGGCTCGACGCTAGAGGTAAAGCCAATCGATAAGCTAACTCGCCTACTCGATCCAGAATCTCAAACGGTCCAATGAATCTCGGACTCAACTTTCCCCTCTTCCCAAAACAGAAGATATTATGACTCGGGATTACCTTGACCAAAACATGGTCACCCGTCTCGAACTCTAATGGTTGACGACGATTACCTGCATATGATTCCTGTCGACTCCGAGCGGTCAACAACGACTCCTGATCAAATCTACCTACTCACGGGCGGCTATAAGCATATCGGGTTAGGTGCCGATTGATTCTGATGGGTCGTCCCAACACAAGGGAGATCGACAACAACGACTGTACCAGGCCTCGTAAGGTGCTACCTGAAACAAAGAGTGCCAACTATTATTGTACGTGAATTCGATCAACGGTAGTTGGGCTTCCCAATTGTCATCTAAATCGAGGACGCATGCCCTCAACATGTCCTCCAATGTCTGAATAGTCCTCTCTGATTGTCCGTCGGGCTGAGGATGAAAAACGGTAATGAGATTAAGCTGAGTTCCCATAGCACGATGAACTGATTTCCAAAATGAGACACGAATCGTCCGTCACGATCAGAAACGATACTCTTAGGGGTACCGTGCAATCTCACTATCTATTTGATGAATAGTTGGGCAAGTCTCTCGGGACCCCACATATCCTTAATCTCAAGAAAAAGAGCTGATTTAGTTAAGCAGTCCGTAATCACTCAGATCGTATTCATGCCACGACGACTCGTCGGCAACTCGTGATGAAATAAATAGAAAGGTCTTCCCACTTCCATTCTGGAATAGGGAGCGGTATCAGCATACTCGCCGGTCGCTGATGTTCCATCTTGACTTGCTGATAGGCTAAACATCTCGAAACAAATTCCGCGACTTCTCGCTTCATATTACTCCACCAGAAATTTTGTTTCAAGTCCTTGTACATCTTGCTAGACCCCGGATGAACCGGATAAGGGGTAGCATGAGCTTCTCTCAAGATCGAGTTTTTTTTTTTTTTTTAACTCATCATTCGCCGGTACGCACAACCGATTCTTAAATCTCAAGAGTCCATCCTTGTGGACCACAAATCCAGGGGCTTTCCCCTATGCCTCATCCTCGCAGATGAGCAACAAAATGAATCTGAACCCTGATTCTCCCTGATTTCCTTCTCAAGTGATGATGAAATCTCTAACATACAAAGCTGTCCCTGAACTCGCTGAAACCGGACCTCGATCTCGGGTCTAAGGAATTCTTGCTGAAGCTCCTTCTGAACTGTTAAACGAGCAAGCATCTGCTCTTGAACGGACTTACGACTCAAGGCGTCGGCGACAACGTTCGCCTTGCCCGGGTGGTAAAGGATCTCGATATCAAAATCTTTGATTAGTTCCAACCACCGCCTCTGTCGCATATTTAACTCCTTGTGAGTAAATATATACTTCAACTCTTGTGATTGGTGAAGATCTGACAGGTGATGCCAATCTCGGATAGCCTCCGTCTTCTGAGGGTCGACACGAACTCTGGCAGATGAAATTACATGCCCGAGAAAAGTCACTTCGGACATCCAGAACTCACATTAGGAAAATCTTCCATAAAGTTGCTCTCATCTTAACACGTCGAGAACCTGATGAAGACGAACCTCATGTTCCTCTCGGCTACGAGAAAAAATCAAAATGTCATCGATGAGGACAACAACAAACTGATCTAAAAGGTCGATGAAAACCCGATTCATTAACTCCATGAATACCGCAGGTGCAATAGTTAGCCCGAACGGCATAACTACGAACTCATAATGACCATAGCATGTACGAAACGTTGTCCATGCGATATCCGACTCTCGAATCCGCAACTGGTGATATCCAGATCTTAAGTCGATCTTGGAAAATACTGAAGCTCCCTGAAGTCAATCTAAAAGATCATCAATACGGGGTAAGGGATACTAATCTTGATCATCACCCTGTTCAACTCCTAGTAATTAATACACACACGAGACGAGCCATTCTTCTCCTTGACAGATCACACTGGTGCTCCTCACGGGGACGTAATCGGTCGGAGAAAACCTTTCTCGAACTATTCCTCAAGTTGAATCTTCAACTCCTGCATTCTGGTCAGGGCCATCCGATACGGTGCCTTCGATAAAGGGACGTACCGGCTCCAACTCACTCCTGAATTCCCCTACTCTATGTGAAGGCAACCAGATAACTCGTCTGGAATGACATCGTCAATCGGTGACAATGATACTACGAATGATTGAACATTTCGATTGCCCTAGAATGGTAAATCGATAAAAAGTGATACCAATAATGATTGAACAACTCGATTGCCTTAGAAAGGCCAATCGATGAAAATGATACAATGAATGTTTGAATAACTCGATTGCCTTTGAAAGGCCAATCGATGAAAATGATACAATGAATGATTGAATGACTCGATTGTCTTAGAAAGGCCAATCGATGGAAATGATACAATGAATGATTGAATAGCTCGATTGCCTTAGAAAGGCCAATCGATGGAAATGATGCAATGAATGATTGAATAACTCGATTGCCTTAGAAAGGCCAATCGATGAAAATGATACAATGAATGATTGAATAACTCGATTGCCTTAGAAAGGCCAATCGATGAAAATGATACAATGAATGATTGAATAGCTCGATTGCGGAATTTCTCTGCATTCGTCATAATAATACTTCTTCTGGAACAACGGGGATTACTTCACTGAAGTACACATTCGACAACCAACGGCGGAAAGATAGCGATCAAACGCTTACAAACACTGAGGATAGTATCAAGACGATCAAACCAACTAATACCGAAAATTACATCGTCCTAAGATAAATTCACCACGATTAGATCCATCAACCAATCGCGGTCATTAAGCTTAATTCGGTATGATTTCCGAAAAAATCTTCCATCGTCAGGTAGACCGATGGTATGAGGTCCACAAGCAATAGAACTATCCCAAAATAAGTCTATTCAAACATGATTCGAAAATGAATGAATGCGGTGCACCAGTATCCAAAAAGGTACACACAGGTTGAAATAAAATTACGAGTATACCTGAGGTCATTCGGGCCACCGGATCGTCGATCCTCCTCATCACATGAATGGGACTTGCCGGCCCCGAACCGGACGCTCCGTCCGATAAATATGAGCCCCAACTCTATTTGCTTCCATTGTCTTAAACGACGTTGACAAAGCGATCGATTCTCAAACGCCGATTGCTTGGGCACGAGATGCCGCCGAGCCGACTTGGAGTCCTTTCGGCAAAAACGGGCCTTATGCCCAAAATTCCCACAATTATAGCACGTGATAGACGGTTTGGACACTCGGTGCTGAAATGACCCGGCGTTCCACAATTGAAGCAGTGATGGCGAGCGGCACTCGGGACTGAGATCCTGCACGATTATGCGCCGTAGGAGGTCGCTCAGAAACGATAGGACTCACGCGAGGCTTCTTGAAGGTTGACTGACTGCCTTCGGGTTGATTACGCTTCGTTGATTTCTTGCTGACAGATGAAGGTTGTTGTTCAGCACTTTCCTTAGTAGTCGGCTCATACGGGAGAGTTCTCTCGATTAATCCGGCCAGAGTGGCGCAGTGATGATTGAGCAACTGCACATGGGTCATCATGGCCTGCATAAAAGTGGATGGATCAACCCGAACATCTTCTGATCGAGCCGAGTCCTGGGCACGATTTCCCGACAGCGAGTGATTATTTCCCGGGTTTCGGCCCGCACCGCGGCCTCTCCCCGTGCATCCCCTGACAGCTCTCCCCATACTGAAGTAGGAAGGTCGCATAATGATTATATTTCCCGCATGATTATCACGTTATGATTATATCATGAGATGATGAAAATGAGTATACATGCTCTACTTAGTGATTATATGAATGATTTACTGGAGTGACATGATTATCTGATGAAATTATTGAAATAATTATCTTGAATAACTTAACAAGATTAATAATATGATCATCCAGATCGACAACTGAGTAATGAAATGAATTGAGTAATTAATGAATTAACATGATCGTCCTGATCATTAACTGAGTAATGAAATGAATTAAGTGATTAATGAGTTAACATGATCGTCCTAATCACAATAAATGATGATGTTTGAGGATTGCTAATTGATGAATGATGAATGAATGACTATTGCCAGAAATCTTACAGTTCTTTCGGTCTGATTGGCTCGGCATTTGCACAGGTCACACGTGACGCGAAAGTCCAATGATACTAGTCTGATGACGATGATTTCAAATGAGACATGACTCGGAAGGTAGTATTCAAAATCACTCTCCGATACCAACTATGTAACACCCCAAACTAGGCGGATATTACAGTGCCGTGAATCCCTGACTAGGACCCACCAGGCGAATGAAAATGATGAATTAAATAATATAATTGTAGTATCGAACCACATTATATTACCAAATACTCCGATGAGGAGTTTAAGTATAACACACCAGGACAATACCGAATACTAGTATATTTTATATGAAGATAAAATACACGACACTGAATGAAACGGAGTATCCAAATGAAAGTCTGCAGCGGAAAATAAAGGACAATAACATGAATAACTGAAAGATCGGGGCCCCCCTACTAGTATCACTGGGACTCCTCGCCATCAACATGCTATTCCCGTGCTTTTGCCTTGCCAAGACCTGAAAAACAAAATCCCCAGCCGGGGTCAGTTACACAGAACAACAATCCTCAAGGGTTGAAAATACACAATCATGATTATATCTGAAGTTATGAAATATCCTGTCGAAACATACGCAATCAAACATGCTATATGAATCAACTAACAGTACGGCTCAAAGGGTGGTGCCACACTACGCCCGAGATGGAAATGTGTCCGTGCACAAGCCACCAACGAGTATCGATCGAATACACGTGTGGTCTTGTACCTAATCAGTCTCACGAGGCATATGACTCGTGTGCACAGTCCAATGTGAGGCCAACAACCAACACACGACTTAAACGTGCCCGACATGAAAATCCAACACATACCAACCGGCACGCCAGTATGACCCGGAATGCCACGATATAACAAAAGTGACATCGAAAATGAATAATGACTCACCGAGATGGAATGATAGTGAAATAAATGGACTCAATGAAATGATTGGAATGCTGTTCCTTATGGTCAAGTGATTAATTGACAATGACAAGTTTTGATACGGTTAATACAATGATGAATGAATTACGATTATGAATGAACAACATCAAAAGGAATGAATATCCTTTTAACCGAGTAAGAATTAACTTACTCAACACCGGTGACAATTATCCTTCCACGAACAACGTCCTAATTGAGATATCGGTCGCTCGAACAACCTTGAATAATACAATTACCAACAATCCGTTCAATATACGAATCAAACACGAATATAATGAACTCAAAACGTCGATACGACTAAACCAAGTCCATTGAGGCATTAAATCAAACACGTTGCGGCCAAAATCCGATTGTTTATAATCAAACCTCAAAATACCAATATCAAATCCCCCAAGAAGTGTTTCAAACCAACAAAAACATCTTCAATACAATTAATAATCCAAAACGAATACCCAAAAACGTGATTATAACGACAATTAATCGAAAACCCCCAATTCCAACTCGATATTCAAAGTATTCTTGAATAATCCCTCAATAATCCAATGAATCATTATACAAACTCATAATCATATACATGTCCCTTCATATAACATGATTATAACGTCCAAAACATCATATCTCAACACAAAATCGAAACCCAAGATGTTGAAGAAATTACCTCTTGAAGATCTAACCACTTCGATCCGATGAACACGAGTTAAATCGAGTATCCGGGCTTCCCAAATGAATGAGGATGATGAAAATCTAACACTCAAGTGATTGAGGATGGAAAAATCCCTCTCTCAAGTGTCTCTCTCGGAACAAAAATAAGAAAGAATGAAAATGAGGAAAAATGTCCCCGCCGAGTCCTTAAATACTGCCGGAAGTTACGGCCGTAACTCGGCCCTCTTACGGCCATAACATTCCAAGTCAACGGCCTTACGGCCGTAACCGGCCAACTCATACGGCCGTAACTCGGCTTCGTCCGAAAGCCTGCCGACAGACTTACGGCCGTAACCGCTCCTGAGTTACGGGCGTAACCCGCCTTCGTCAAAAACATCCGCCGACATCCTTACGGCCGTACCCGCACACCTTACGGCCGTAACTCGGATGATACGGCCGTATCCGGCCAAACTTACGGGCGTAACCCGCCTTCGTCAAAATGGCCAGACATCCTGCCTGCAGCATACGGCCGTATCCGGCCAAGCCTTATGGCCGTACCTGCCTCGACTTACGGCCGCATGCCGCAACCCTTACGACCGTAAGTCACCCTTGGTCGACAACACCTGAAATTTATGAACACCACTTACGGCCGTATCCAACCCTCCTTACGGCCGTAACTCGCCTTCGGCCAAAATGCCTGGGCAGCCTGCTGGACCACGTACGGCCATAACCGGCCAGCCTTACGGCCGTACCCGCTGAACTTACGGCCGTATCCCAGAACCTTACGGCCGTAACTCAATGTTGGCCAAGGTTAATAAATCCGATAACTCCGATTCCTCGCTACGACTGATGAATGATCCGACATACCATACGAATGTGAAAGTGAACAAGTCTAACACGAGCCAAAGATGATACTCCCAATACAAGGCTATCAATCACAATGAAAATGATAATACTCCCGTCTCGATCTAAAAACGGAGATAAAATGACGATCGGTAACTGATATACGATTACAACATGCCAACAGTGAACGCAAATGAGTGATTCATGAATGATGAGTGATTATTAATGAGTGAAAATTACTGAGTGACAATTACAGACTGATAATTACTGAATGAAAATGAATGAATTACAACCGGGTATTACAATAACAACAACTATGAAATCTAAATCATAAGTTATCTTGCGTCTAAATAATATTCGTGCATAAATATCATCAAGAACGCCGATAGATTACGAAGAACAAAGAAAGAGAAACAATCACAAACTCATACCCAGAAAATCAATCAAAACTAACAACTAAGAACATGTGCATGGTTCAATCTAAATACCCATATGACAAGATTAGATACTCATGATTATTTCAACAATAATAGCAAAAATCATAGAATAAAACATGGTAGAAATCTTCCCTTGAGAAAATGAAATCGAAGCCTGAGGAAGGTTTGATGTTCTTCCTTCAAGATCTCACAAATTCTTCATAAAGGAACAAAAATCACTCACAAATGTATCTCTAGATGTTTAGAACACTCAAAAGTTTAGAAAAAATGAGTTTTGATCCAGAATATCGGCTCCCCTCAAATTGTGTGTAGGGTCATCTATATGACTAAGTCCCCTAGCCTCCTTATAACGTCTTAGACCGTTATCAGTTTCCCCTTATATACCCGTCAAAAATCACAAAAAGTATAGAAAATTGCATTTTCTGCATAAACAGGGGTTGGATTGCGATCTGGCTGATGTGGATCGCGATCCGGGTGTTCAGCGGAACAAGCTGCCTCGCGGTCTGAGTTCTGGATCGTGATCCGGGCGCGGTGTGGACTTGGATCGCGATCCGGGCGCGTTCCGGACTGTGAGGCTATGGTCTAGAAGCCATATCTCCCTCAATACACCTCGGAATTTAGTGTATAATATACCGTTGTGAAGCCGATTTCACGAGGAATCCGTTATATAGAACACTTCCTAATTCGAATTTATGAATCTGGAAATTAGAAAATATGACCGACATTGCTTCAATCTTCATCGTCTAGGCCCCGATCTTGCTTTTGATCGTCGTAAACTCTAATATTTGGCCATAAAGGCGCATATTTCACCATAATCTTCGTCCGGCTACCTACAAAACAAAAACACAACATACCATGCGTAAAAAGAGCAAAAACATTTAAAAATAAACTAAAGCACGACTCAATAGAACAGAATGAGACGATTAAAAATCGACTCATCAAATCCCTCTAAACCTAAACTTTGCTTGTCCCCAAGCAAAAAGAAATAAAACACACGACAAAGAATGCGAGGAGGATTGAATAATCAAGTTAGTCATCGGGTATACATACAATCAACTGGGAATGTAAAAGTATCGTAATGTCTCGTAATTCGTCATGGAAGCGTAAACTCACAAATGAATGGATAGCAATGGCACTTAATCGAACATGTAAGAAAACAAGTCTTAGTGGTCGCTTAGAGAATTTTATCGATTCACTCATCTCTCAAGTGTTTAGATAGGTCAATATGCTCAGATCGATTCGAATGGAAAGTTCTACTATATGCTTGCACTTATTCTCTTCATCAAACGCATCAATATTCACAAAACACGAGTCATAGGGTCTTACTTTTGGTTGTAACGGGGCTGTGGCTCATGTTGGGAAAATTTGGCTAGTAGTTACAAGTTCAGTCCAAGTAGAGCATATATGATCCTCACATATATGAAATAAACACTCAAAGCGATCATTCTACTTCTATTCTCCCGTATGTATATCTTTTTTTAGGCCTTGTTAAGCATAATACTTTTGATATTGGCATATTTATCACAACCCAACGACTTCCCTTTTGTTTTTCTTCGGCTCACTCCTATCCTCCCCTATCTTTTCTATCCATTATTATTATTAGGATCGCGTTTTTTTGTGGGGCCAGGGGAACGGGAGAGAAGATTTTTGCCTCTATACACCACAAACTTTGCACACCTTCATTTTTCAAATATACCCTCTCATGCTCTTACGAGGACCAATACTTGGGTAAGTTATGGCTTTTGGATATGGAGCTATAAGATGCGGGTTTTTCGAACAAAAATACTGCTAAAGGCTCAACGGGGCTAGCAAAGGATATTGATATGAAATGGTGGGTATTTTTAGATAAGTAGGTCCAAGACAAATAATGGGCAGCCCTAATCATTTCTCATGTATGTAAATATCAACACACTATCCGACAGAATTATGCAAGTTCTAAAGAATACAAACCATAAGAAGAGAAATCACACATGAAAGAATTTTACCGCTAAAAGTGAACGGTTCAATTAGGCACAAGAACTCACGGCTTTTGGACTACCACACTCATTCCTTACACATCAAATCAAGTAACCAAAACTATACATTCACATGCAAGGTCAAACAATCAATTAGATTTATAAAACTCCACGAGTCAAGTAAAAACACAACTAATCATTCATATACCCCATATTTAACGAGGTTATTACAATCCAACTACTACATCACGCAAGAAAAAAATAAAGAAAAGAAATCAAAATATAAAAAATCACACAAACTAAAAACTAGTGAAAATCAACGAAGTTGCACCCCCCAAACCTAAACCTTTGCTTGTCCCCAAGAAAAAAGATTAAGTTAGGAAAAATACGAAAACGCAAATTAAAAAGAAAGAAAATAAAACTATCGGATTAAGAAGTGTGGTTTTTGATCGCGGGGCACCATGATTTTGTGCTTGGGTCTCAACTTTCAATAGGCTAGGCTTCTTCCTCCGATAAATACCTCCTTTTTAGATCTCCTACACAGACCACAGACAAAAACAAATAAAAGCAATACTACTACTACTAATAATAAAAGCGATAAAAATTTAAAAACTCCCTTGGGTTGCCTACCAAGTAGCGCTTTTTTATAGTCTTTAGCTCGACTCTTCAGCTTCTTCTATCCTGGATTAAATGGAAACGTGTCAGGTCCATCCACATAGCTCGTTATTTTTCGCTCATTTTCCTTCGTTAGGATATGGATAGTGGTTCCATGGATTTCCATTGTGAGTGCTTTTGTAACCATTTCAATTTTGATTATGACTGTCACCATGAAATGTCTTCCTTGAAGAATAAGTAACGTGATTTTTGTTGGTGATGTTTCTTCTATGTTTGGTATCACGAAATCCATCGGGGCTATCACCTCCCCCAAACCTAGTGGCGAGTATATTGGTTTTTGCGTTAAATTAATACTCGCTCCTAAGTTCACAGTGGGAACTTTTTTCTCCAAGAAAAGAACTTCCATGTCAAAGCTTTCTAGGTCCTCCTTTTGATGCATTGATTCGACTGGTTCGCTCTTATTCTCTTCAATTGGCTTCTCGATTGGATCTTTAGATTTCTCCCAAGGAATTCGAGCCTCGCAAGATTGAGTAGAAGTTGCTCGGATTTTTTCATCTTTCGAATCATCCTCTTCAATCACCATAGATTTCTCCGACTGACTCCGCAATTCTTCTTTTTAACCGCCCCTCTCTTTCGCTTCGGAAATTGTCTCTTTATTTATCACTATACCACTTCGGGTGGGTGGTAATTGCTTGAGCTTGCTCGGGCTGACTTGGTACTTCACCCCTTTCTTGTATGCGTGCCTCGGTAGCAAGTTGCCCAATTTGAATCTCCATTTTCTTCACCGAAGCTTCTAAAGATTCGAATTTTTTATTGTTCTCAGCTCGGTTTTCCCTGCTTTCCTTAATGAATGCCGCAATACTTTATTCAAGAGTGTTCCTTTGTTGTGTAGGTGGTTCAGTTTGCGTTGTTTGTTGGGCTCGAGTTACTCCGTTGTATTGGGCATGGACGCTTGTGTCGTACGACATCGGGTTGTTGTTTTTCCAAGAAAAATTCAGATGGTTTCTTAGCCCAGGATGATAGGTGTTCGGGAGAGGTGCATTTCTTGCATTTCCGCCATAATTATTTCTCCTCTCCTCCCACTCGGGCCTTCCCGTGCTTTGTCCCATAGCCCAATTCACTTGTTCGGTTTGTTCATCCGGAAAAGTATGTGGGCAAGAATTAGCATCATGTCCGGGTCCCCAACAAATTTCGCAAACTCGTGAGCTCGAAGATTTATTTTGGGTCTTGAGTTGTCTTAGTTCCTTCGTTAACTCATCGAATTTAGATTGCATCTCGTCCTTCTCGCTTACTTGGTTCACAACTCCCCTACAAACACGCAAACTTTTTTGTTGAGAATTAGCTCCTAATATTTCAAATACGTCATAACCTTGTCTCTCCGTTAACCCCCAAAACGAACCACCGACTGCGTTATCCACCGCACCTTGGCAATATTGAGTCAATCCATTATAAAAGAATTGATTAAGTAGTTGAAGCGGATAATGATGGTGTGGGCATTGAATGAGGAGCATCTTAAATCGGTCCCATGCTTCGCAAAATGCCTCTCCATCTTGTTGTCCAAATGTTGAGATTTGGGCTCTCAACTATGCAGTCTTCGAATAAGAGAAATATTTGGTAATGAATTTTTTCGTAAACATCTTCCCACATTCTTAGTGCGCCCGGTGCTAAAGTCATCAACCACTATTTCGCTCCATCCTTGAGTGTATATGGGAAGCACTTTATTCTTAGTTGATCCTTGCTCAACCCATTTAATGGGAAGTTGTCAATCGCCACATAGAAGTCCCGGATGAACGACAATGGGTCCTCACGTGCTAATCTGTGAAATGAGGGCAATTGCTCGATATGAAATCCGCTGATGTGGTAGTTCCTTGCTGCCGGTGCTAATTGGATACACGAGATGGCGGTGTTAACCACGGGCTTTGCATAGTTCCGCATTAGATGCTCAACGGGAGGTTGTTGCGGCATGTTGTAGTTTGCTTCCATCCCATATTGAGGCCCTGGATAATAGTTCGCTCCATATTGCAATCCAACGGGTGGTTGTCTCGGATAAAAGTACCTCCCTTGTTGAGATTCGGGTATCTCTTGATTGTGCCCAACATTCTCATATCTCGGAAGTCTCGGTTGACGACTATTTTCTCCCTCGAGCAATTGGGGCTCTTCAAGATCTGGATTCTCCTCGTCGTTCGCCATTGATGATGGCACTATTGTTTTTAGTGCTCTAATTCTTTGAACCTCGTCTATGGGTGAAAGAATCGGGTTTCCCAACGATCTCCTACCAAGCATAAACAAGAGAAGTTAGAGCGAATTTTTAGACTTTATCGGAAATAATGAAAATCGAAAAATGATCAAGAAAAACAATTCAACTATTATTAAAACAAGATCAAAAATTTAACTCCAACTCCCCGGCAATGGCACCAAAAACTTGATGAACAAATTAAAAACTCGCAAGTGTACGAATCGCTTTTGTAGGAAGTGGAAAGTAACTCCGAGGTCGATCTCTCGAGGAGTAAGAAACGGTTTGAAGTTCGATTATGTTTAGCAAACAGTCGAATTAACAAAAGTAAAGTAAATTAAAACACGGTGAATAATTCGAATGAGATGTGAGATCGTAAAACGAGTGCGGAAAATTAAATTAATGGCTAAGCGTTAAAAACCCCGAATTTAATGTTGGATTTTCTAGAGATTACAATTATGAGAAAGATATGGGAGTTTAGAATCACCGACACACACGTTATCAATTATTGGTTTCGATACCCAAAGAATTTATGGTTTGGAATTACCGATTGCTCACAATTAAAAGAAAACCCGTTTGATGGCGGCAATTTCTAAAAATCGCGATTGTTCTTTTCGAAAATAAGAGAAACTCCTTTGATGGGGATGAATCTATACTAAAAATCGACTAGCTAATACCTTTGACGGGTAATTCACTAAAAGATCGCGGAAAAAGGTTTAGAACATTCACAATCGCTTCTATCGGGTCGTTCGATGACGAACACTAACAAAAACCCTCGATTTTGACAATAACAACAACTATCAAAAAGGTTTGAAGATATAAATATAAGTTCTCTTGCGTCTAAATAATATTCGTGTATAAATATCATCAAGAACGCCGATAGATTACGAAGAACAAAGAAAGAGGAACAATCCCAAACTCATACCCGAAAAATCAATCAAAACTAACAACCAAGAACATGTGTACGGTTCAATATAAACACCCATATGACAAGATTAGCTACTCATGATTATTTCAACAATAATAGCAAAAATTATAGAATAAAACATGGTAGAAATCTTCCCTTGAGAAAATGAAATCGAAGTCCGAAGAAGGTTTAATGGTCCTCCTTCAAAATCTCAAAAATTCATACAAGGAACAAAAATCACTCACAAATATATCTCTAGATGTTTAGAACACTCAAAAGTTGGGAAAAATGAGTTTTGATCCAGAATTTCGGCTCCCCTCAAATTGTGTGTTGGGTTTCCCCTTATATACCCGCCAAAAATCGCAAAAAGTAGAGAAAATGCATTTTCTGCATAAACAGGGGTTGGATCGCGATCTGGCTGATGTGGATCACGATCCGGGTGTTCAGCGGAACAAGCTGCCTCGCGGTCTGAACTTGGATCGCGATCCGGGCGCGGTCCGGACTGTGAGGCTGTGGTCTAGAAGCCATATCTCCCTTAATACACCTCGGAATATAGCGTATAATATACCATTGCGAAGCTGATTCACGAGGAATCCGCACATTTATAGAACACTTCCTAATTCAAAGGGAGGAATATAGAAATTAGAAAATACGACCGACATTGCTTCAATCTTCATCGTCTAGGACCCGTTCTTGCTCTTGATCGTCGTCAACTCCAATATTTGGCCATAAAAGCACATATTTCACCACAATCTTCGTCCGGCTACCTACAAAATAAAAACATAACATATCCCGCGTAAAAAGAGCAAAAACACTTAAAAACAAACGAAAGCACGACTCAATAGAACAGAATGCGACGATCAAAAATCAATTCATCAACAGCTCCACGATTCCTAAGTCCTGTGGGCAACACTCGAGGTCAGACTTCACTACTCATCAGCATCTGCCTCTTCTTCCTCTTGGTCTTCTTCATCTGGTGGGGTTTTTAGAAAAATAAAAGTGGGGTGATAATAATGGATTTTTAGTAGATTGAGTTTGAGTATTTTACGAATTTATATATATATATATATATTCATTTTGAAACATAATATATTTCTCCCACGTTTGAAAATAATATTATTAATAAGTGGTGCAAGTTTTCAAAGTAATGCACTGGACTATAGCATGAGTGTACAGTCAGTCTCCGTAGATTGCTGTTGAGTATGATGATTATGTGCAGCGTCGAGGGCCTAGTGAATATTTAGCTTCGGGAGGTCATCTATATGACTAAGTCCCCTAGCCTCCTTATAACGTCTTAGACCGTTATCAGTGTTTGACCTTTGACTATCGCCACGACCTTTGGTTTAATGACCATAGCCTTGGGCGTTTGCCGGAGTGTCACTATAACATTGGCCTTTGAACTTATCGCTCTCACGCTTGGTGACATGCTGCCTTATCTCTTATCTGGGCTCGATATGTCCTTAGCTTGGGTCTATGCCCGGATCATATCATAATCACGACTATATCCGAATCGTACTACCCAGTCACCTCAGGAATGTAACACCCCCAGATTTAACCGGGAATATTACAGCGCCGTGGGTCCCGGAGTGGAACCCACAAGGCAAAAGGAAATTTTCGCAAATAATTACAAATGCCCAAGAGGCCAACGACGGTACTATCTTTAAAACATTTGAAGACTATATAAAATCTATTTATCAAAACCGTCGTAAAATCTCATTTGAAAGGACACGGCCTGAAATGCCAGAACTCAACAGTTTAAAAACATACGTTAAGCTATCGCTTACACGTACCGACAAAATTGTTTAGAAAACGTTTGCCAAAGTAACCTAAGTTACCAGATACCACAAGGCCATTTTAAAATACTCACGCAGCGGAAAAGACAAACACTTAAAAATACTCTAGCAGCGGAATACAACAACTGATCAAGGAACTCAATACACAATTACATGCCCTAGCCAGTATCCTCCGGGAAGCTCATCTCTCCACGACCGCTACAAGCTCGATATCTCAAGAACCTAAAAAGAAAGCCCACGACGGGGTCAACCATAATATCCAACAATGATAACCTACAAATCACATTAATAATTACATACCAATGAGAATACAAAATAAGAATACGACCAATGTAATCTTATCGAAGTAACTTTACTTATTCAAATAATTCTCAACAGAATAACCATTATCACATTTCACATCTCGTACTCGATTAACCAATAAATTCGAACATAACATCTGTATTGTACCTCCAGCAATACTCAAGATTCTCAAACTATCATCACCAACTCACGATACGGAACTATATTAGTTCTGACCAATACGATCCATCGGATAGCATCATCAAGTCCAAAGACGATAACCGATTGTCCATCAAAAGACAAATACCAAAGGAAATACGGAACATACCTCAAGATATGAAATGCCACGACAATCATGTCAGTCCAATCCGAGATCAGATCAACAACATACGGACACGGTCCTAACACGAGACCTACAAATGCATACTCATATGACAACGTCAATATGCTCACATCAATAACGACAATGTATACTTATGGCAACCCATAATTTACATATGCACAATAACAACACATGATAAAATCAATGATGCGAATACACATGATTCCATCAACATAACTCTGGGTAATCCAACGATCCAGCGCCCTTAGCATAGATCCTCATGATGATCCCGTCGAACCAACGCATGGTGGAAAACCTGTCCAGCGATCCGGCAGCATAGATCCCTATGATGATCCCATCGGACCAACGCATGGTGGACATCCGATCCAGCGCCCTCAGCATAGATCACATGATCTCCACTACTAGAAAAAACACTTTCTAAATCGGGTAAAATAGACATTGTAAATCGGTTAAATAACCGTTATAGATCCAACTGATGTAGAAAATCTGGACTTTCTACATCGGTTTTCAGAACTGATCTAGAATGTCTATTTGAACCGATCTAGAAAGTCTTATTTTTTTCCAAAAAAAATGACGCTAACCCAGCTCGGCTCCGACCCGACCACATCCCGGCCCCGACCCGACCACAACCGGCCTGACCGAGACCCGACCCGAGACTGGGCCCGACCCAATCTTGAAATATCAATGTATTTTAATTTGTTGCCATGATGGTTTGAACTTTTGACCTTGTGGTTGGGGAGTGAAGTCTCAACCACTAGGCTAAAGTGCGTTGTTTGAGAAGCTTGCATTTATATTAAACTTAAATATAATTTCTCGAGTGGGTTTTAAATCGGTTCTAAAATAACCGATCTAGAAAGTGCACTTTCTAGATCGGTTTTAAAATAACCGATTTATAAAGTCCACTTTCTAAATCGGTTCTAAAACAACAGATTTAGAAAATGGTCATGTCACTTTCTAGATCGTTTATTTTAGAACCGATCTAGAAAGTGGACTTTCTAGATCGGTTATTTTAGAACCGATTTACAATATAGCCGCGTCACTTTCTAAATTGGTTATTATAGAACCGATTTAAAATGTCCGATGTGAAATGGTATTTTTCTACTAGTGCTCACAGGATCAACACAACATAAACAATACAATTATGCATACACATATGCAACTCAATATGCTCATCAACATGAGCAACATATGATGAAACAACTAGGACGACTTCATGTTTAGCAACATGAATGACAACCTGCATGATCGACAACATCACACTAAACCAAATCAAACTAAGATACTTATCCCGAGTCCTTCAGGAGAAATCTCAATGTCGAATCATCATCGATGATTATCCTCGATGCACGGCGATCCAACATACCATGGCTCATATCCTCTTCTTTATCATAATGTAACCTCGATACCCGAATATGCCAACAACCGAGATAAGGCATATACATTACGATTTAACTCCCAGAATCAGAAAGACAACATATAATCCAAATCTCCAGAATTTACAGTAATAATCATTGCTATATGCATTATAAACGAAATGAAACTGAAACCATTCATTAAAAATTATAACTGAGCAAGTAATAACTTGCCTCGATACCGATACGACGATGATAAAACCGCTACCAATCTCATTGCCTTCGTCTACGAGCTCCTCGGTCCTGACCAATGCAATCTACGAACTCTTCAACCTCAACCGTAACACAGCGGTTGAAATCAATGATCAATTATCACCACCTATTGCAATAATCGATTAACACACATTCGATAATAATCAACAACCGGTATAACCAATCTACAACCCTAACGATTCCAAAATATCTTGATTAAACACAAGTCCGAACAATCTAACTCGAACAATTACGAACTCATTCCGATGAATCTGCAAAGTCTATATATCGATTCGATAGGGCGAGTATACAAACTTAACTATAATATTCCAATCAATTTCTCTTTCAAACTTCAATCAAACACCTTGAAGGCGGAATTCAAAGGTATATTCGAATCATCAATCAATAAAAACGAACCACATCAAGAACATGAAGAACACAATCACAAACATATATATCCTTCAACATATAGTCCATATAACCTCACGAATCGTAATAACAAAAACATAATCATCTTCATACAAAAATTTCATCAACAATAACATCAAAATCCGAATTCAATGAGAGGATTACCCAACATACCTCTTAGAAGATGAAATACACAACAAAACATTTCCCTTGATTAACAGTGCGAAGAAATCGACGAAAGGAAAGTGTCCCGATCCATCCTCCTTCAAAAGTTCGTTCCTAAATCACAACGATATCAATTCAATCACAATTCTACGAAAACATATAGAACTTCCCAAGTTCTACCCATTGAGGCAATTTATCGGACACTTTGAGGGCATAGTCCAATTTAATCGATTAAGGGAGAAATTCTCGAATTTGTTCCACAAAACTTCAAGAGTAATGAATGATTCCGAGAATACAACAATGTTCTATCAACAATCTGATTTAAAATGAATGAAATTGGCCAAAACATCATGAAACCTCAAAAATCCTCAAAACCAAGAGTTCAAGTGTTTTTACCTTCGATCCAGCCAAGATGATGTTAGACATTAATCAAACATCCTAAACATGTTGCTCTATGATGTTCCCAATCAATTCCATCAGTTCCAGATGAAGAATTGCGCAAAGAACGAAGAAAAAAATATGAAAATGCCAAGTGACCCGGTCCAGGCCTTTAAATAGCCGAGACCTGTCGGTACCTTACGGCCGTAACCGGCCATGGCTTATGGCCGTAACCGGCCATGGCTTACGGCTCCATGGCTTACGGCCGTAACCGGCCATGGCTACCCTCCTGTCCAATCTGGCCGACACCCTTTCGGCCGTTACCGGCACCAGCCTTACGTACGTAATAGGCCCTTACGGCCATACCCGGCCACAACCTTACGGCTGTTATCGACCAGTCCTTACGCCCATCGAGTCACTGCCGACTGTGATCGGCCATCCCTGCGAGTCACTGTCGACCGTGATCGGCCATCCAGCGAGTCCTCGGCCACGACTCGGCCAGCTGCCTCCGACCGTACGTAACACTTAATCCATTGCGTACGTAATACGTACGTTGACTTGCTACAGTAATATACTCATATTACGTACGTAATACACCCTGTATAGCGTACGTAAATCCATCCGTTGACTCACCTATCCACATCCGCGCTGAAAAACTGCCGACACCGGGCCCCACCTGCCGACTACAGCTTAGTCCTGTCTAATTCTCCTTGTTACGTACGTAATGCCTTATGCATAACGTACGTAAAACATAGAATTTAGCGTACGTAAGTCCTTGAGCTTAGCGTACGTAATGGCCTTCTGTAGTTGGCCAAAATCCAACTGTTTCTGTCTGACGTCTCGACATACCGAAAACACATACACACATACTGAATACGTATACTGAATCCAATAATATTTTCATACGATACTTCTGATACACGATATCCTCATATACAATTGTCGACCAAGTACGACAATTATACAAATACATATGTCTTAGTCCTTCGTTTATTTTATCCATGTTGTAGAGATTCCACGCTGTACAACATAACTCGGATAAAATAATATTAAACAACATAAGTAGAAATTTCGGATATTACATACTACACCACTTAAAATAAGTTTCGTCCTCGAAACTTGCAATTCGTCATAGAAAAACCAACAAACCGTTCAACCAAAATATTCCGAAACTATCACAACAACGATCAATCATCATTAACGAACCAAGCTGACGATCTTCTGAGATATACTAGCAAGTGACTTCGCTGTGAAGCCTCAACGCGTTTACAATCACAATCCATAAACTCCAATATGACCAACCAGAGGTCAAAACACAATCGAGAATATCATCAACATGATAAACTCCAATATGACCAACCAGAGGTCAAAACACAATCGAGAATATCATCATCATGATAAACTCCAATATTACCAATGAACGATCAATGAAAATCGAGAATACTTTCACACTGTAAGCTCCAACATGATCAACACATAACCACAGAAACCGATATACAAATAGATAAAGTTCTCAAAACGACACACCAATCACATACAGTGGATCTTAATAGCATACCCTATTTGTGAACATACCCCTCGGCATACGAACCACCATTCATCAACTGACGAACATATCCATGTAACACCCCCAATCCGCTCAGGGATATTACACGCCGTAGAACCTTTCCTCAAGGATCTACCAGGCTGGTAACGACACATAACAACTCAACCATGCCTTTCAGGCTAAAATGACTCAGTAGACCGATTTGGTCTTTCCACAATTACATACAACTCAAATACAACTCATGCCCACGCAGGGGACAAAATACAACCACACCCGTACAACGGGAACAATATAGCAGCGGAAAATAAAGTACAACTGAACCAACACACGATGTACGGTTCCTCATGTGATTAGTATCGATCATCTTTCATCATCCTTCGTTCCGACCCTGTGTTATGCTCCAAAACCTGAATGCAAAAACAGGCATCCACCCCCCGAATACTCGGGGGTTAGCAAAACTCCACTGTTTTGCTAGTGCAAGAACAAAGTGCAAATACGAGCCATACAATTCACATTCCACGAATAACAATAACCGAGGATCCTCAAAGATCCAAACGAAACGAAAAGTACTTCCCGAGGCAAGGGTTTGAGAATACATTTCAAAATCGAAATATCATAAATCAATGGAAGTAATTTATAAAACGGTTTAGAATGCCATCGGGAGTTTTAATAGAAGACAATTTAGGATTATCAAATCCTACTTTTCAAAATCCAAAAGACAAAAGGGGTCACCGCCTCAAAGGTTTACTTTCCAAAAAAAAATGACATTAACCAAACCGTTGGGATTTTAGCCCCAAATCCGTAAAACGACTTTTATAAAACCATTGGGATTTTAGCCCCAAATCTTAGCAACTCACAGTACACAGGAACGACCACAAGGTTCGTCTTCCAACATCAAAATCCACAAATAAAGGATTTAACACAAACAACAAAATATTCCATAGCCATCCTAGCCAAGTAGGCCAAACGAACAACTTACCTCTTACACACTTAGTCAATGCATGCAATCATGAAAACCGTTCAAAAGCGCTCATTTCCGGAAATGCCATAAATAAGTCACATTTGAAAAATGCACCACAATTAACCGTCGATCCACACCTCCGTGGACCCCTATCGAGACCCCGTCGGATCTAACCCGTAGTGGTTAAAAGCAAAGCTCGTCGATCCACACCTCCGTGGACCCCTACCGAGACCCCGTCGGATCTAACCCGTAGTGAGCATACACACACACACGTTACTCATGCAATACTAATATGCTAAGAATGTAAGTTCATTAAGAATACTCACTAGAGATGGCCATTAACTCGACACCATTATCAAACTCTTCAAAACACAATAACAAGATTAAATACGGAATACACGATTCCATAACTTTAAACAATAGGAGTATCATCATCAAATCCTTCAACGTTCAACATAATCAAATCATAATAAATTCCCAAAACACAACGTTCACAAAACACACGCGTTTTGAAAGAGAGCCTTTAACGAGGCCAAACCGAAATCTTTTGAAACTTCATTTCAAATAACCAAACAAACGCATCAAGACGACCACCGATCATCATATCCATAAAACGAGAAAAGTATGGGCAAGGTACTTGCCTCGAATAAGAACAACGCGTAGAATCGACCGAAGTAGGTTGGCCCGAACCGACTACGAACCCGCCGACTCCACCGAACGCCAACTCACGTTCATAAACTACGAAGGACAAATAATAACAATGAAATGAATTCCATAACACAACTCAAAGCCGTTGAATTCAAAGAACGAATGACGAAAGTTCACGGATTTCCCCCAAAACGGCCAAGAACACGATTCGTTCCGTCAAAACCCGAAAACGGAATTCCAAGTTGAAATATGGATATACAATCCATAGAATATGTTTAACAACATCATTTAACCATAATCGATCCATCGAAAACGGATGAAAAACTCGATCGGGGACAAATCCCCCAAAAAGTCAACTCGAAGGAAATCAAGAAATATACTTCGATTCGACGAAGAACAATGGATTAAATGATGTTAAACACAACAATACTACCAAGATTAATCATACCCATCATGAAGTAATCAACAACACGGAACGAATCGGACGAAATTGCAAAAATCCCCAAATTCACGAAATTAGGGTTCTAAGGAAGATTACCTTGATTCGCTGGATCAAAGGATGATAACGAACGATTGATTGATGTTATGGACTCCAGAACTTCATGGTTTTGTTGTTAAACAACATGGCTTCGTCGCCCATGAATCGCCATTCGCGGACGGAGAAGGAAGGAAATGAAAAACGAAGTGAAATGTGACTGCTCAGCCATATTTATACTGGGCCAGACTAGCGTGCGCTAGCCTTCCCGGACTAGCGTGCGCTATCGGCAGATCGGCCGAGTACCCTCGGCCAGGGCCCACACGACCCGGCATCACCGACCAACCTGCCGACCAAACTGTCGACCCGACTCCCGCTAGCGTGCGCTACGGCGGAAGCTGCTTGCTGCTAGCCCCGAGAGCCACCGGATCGAATCGCCTGGCCAGTAACGACGCTAGCCGTGCGTGTTAGGCGTATTTTTATACGCTTATTTATCATTATTTTGTAGTGTTTTGGTGAGTGAAATCATCTAAATGAGCTTTTAATGCCTTAATTTTGTATGATTGACAGGAAATTGAAGTCCGGAAGCTAAAACGAGGCAAAGCGGGCGAAGACGGCAAGCTGGACTCGAGCCGCGGCACTGAGAATCGAGCCGCGGCACAGAAGACACCATCCGAAGGGCGAGTAAGTCAGTACTGCGTGCGCGGCCTGACCCAGGTGAGCCGCGGCACAGAAGAATTTAATTACGCCCAGGTATTCAACTTTTGGCGATGTGCCGCGGCACAAGTCTAGTGAGCCGCGGCACACTTAGCGGGTTTTATACGTCTGCGCGGATTTTGGGCCGTTTCGAAGCCAGTTTTCGACCAACTAATACGGACGCGATTTATGGAAGTGCTGAGCTATAAATAGGGTTGAAGACCCTAATTTAATTATCTTGGAATCATTGAATCTAAACCGAGGAGAGCTTAAGCTTGGAGACAGAGAAGAGGAGGAAAGCAGAAGAATTCAAGGGCAGAAGGCGGGAGCTGAAGAACGGAGGAATCCGAGCTTCATCTGCGTTTGAATTTTATGCTTTCGTTTATTTATTTTGTATTTTCAGTTTTTAGTATGTCAGGCTAAAGCCCTAATCTAGGGTTTTGATGAAACCTTTGTTTTGACGAATTGATTGAGATTATCCAATTTATTACCTTTTTATTGAGTTTTCCCAATTATGTTTAATGCTTGCAATTATCTGGCCAATAGTTGTATTGATTTAATCATTCACTTCGAATCGGGAGAGGAGATTTGGTGAGGAACTATTGGTGAGGACCGTTTATTACGTGAGATAGGAATATACTCATAGTAACTACGTGGCCTTTAGGAGATTTCATGCTTTTTGCCTAGCGACGAGATAATTCACCTAGGGATAGAGTGCGTTAGTCGCCGTTAGATAAATCTATTGACCTCGGGAGAGGCGGTAGAATATATTAGCAATCTCCGCCTTCAATAAATTGGGAAAATTATTTATTACGGATAATCAAGATTAAATTCGGATAAATTAAGATGGATTCAGAACTCTAGACTTATTTATCATTTGATTCCTTTTATTCAAGCTATCGTTTTCTGCTTAGTCTTTTATTAATTCTTTTAGTTATTAATCCAAAAACCCAACTTCGATTGTTCAAATAAAATTGGAATACGAAAACGTCGGTAGTTAGAGATTCAATCCTCGTGGGAACGATACTCTACTTATCACTTTATTACTTGTAAACGATGACGTGCACTTGCGTGTAGGAAATATCGCAACAAGTTTTTGGCGCCGTTGCCGGGCATTGAAATTTTTCTAATATCGATTTAAGTATTTCCAGTCTTAATTTGAACGTTTTATTTTTTTTATTTTTGTGTATTTAATTTCGTTTATTTGTTTTTCCTTTCAGGACCTTTTGTGTAGTGCATGAGAAGACTCGGTAACGAGGCCTACTACCTTTGGACACCGAGCTCGAGCGCACTCTAAGAAGGAACAAGAAGGATAAAAGAGAACTGCAGACGGCGGTCATCATGGCCGAGAATATTGAAATCCAAGGAGGAGACAACCAAGTGCGGCAAGTTCAACCGGAACTCGCTCTTCGAGATTATGCCATGCCGCAGGTCAACGCTAATTTTTAGGGAATTCGGCGTCCCACTATCCAAGCAAATAACTTTGAGATCAAGCCCGCCATTATTCAGATGGTGCAGGCGAGCCCATTCTGTGGATTGCCGAAGGACGACCCGAATGCCCACATTGCGTCTTTCCTTGAGATATGCGATACTTTCAAAACTAATGGTGTCACCGACGATGCCATCCGATTGAGGCTTTTCCCTTTCTCTTTGAGGGATAAAGCAAAGTTTTGGTTAAATTCCCTACCGCCGGGGTCGATTACAACATGGGAGAGGTTAGTGCAAGCCTTCCTTGCAAAATTTTTTCCACCAGCTAAGACGGCGAGGTTGAGAAATGAAATAACCACTTTTGCCCAGTACGATATGGAATCACTCCACGAGGCGTGGGAGCGATATAAAGAATTGCTTCGAAGATGCCCTCATCACGGTATTCCAGATTGGCTTCAGCTTCATATGTTTTATGGTGGTTTGAGTGCTTCTACACGCACTCTTGTGGATGCGGCCTCCGGTGGAACATTCATGGGAAAATCTATGGCCGAGGCTCACGTGCTTTTGGAAGATATGGCTGAAAACGCATACCAATGGCCAGCAGAAAGATTGACACCGAAAAGAGTAATGGAAGTTTCAAGCAATGATCCGATCTCCACCTTGACAGCTCAAGTCGCCGCTTTGACACAACAGCTCCAGACATTTTCGCACGCACCAGCCCCCGTTACCATTGAGACATGTAATTGGTGTAACGGATCACACCCGAGCGCGGAGTGTCAATTTGGAAATCCGTTCGAGCAAAATCAGATGGAGCAGGCTCAATTCGTAGGAAATGGGAATCGACCGAATAACCCGTACTCCAATACTTATAATCCGGGGTGGCGCAATCATCCCAACTTTTCATGGAGAAACGGACAGAACGCACACCAGTCCCCTTTCGCGGAATCAACGGCGGCCTTCCGCTCCCAAAGTGTCTCTCGAGGAAGCGCTTGCAAAATTGGCGGCAAATACGAGTCAATTTATGACTCGGACCAAGCTACACTACAAAATCATTCTGCTTCCATTCGAATTTGGAGGTCCAGTGGGCCAAATCGCTAATGTGTTGACGGCTCGTCGGAGGAGCATTGCCGAGTACAACGAGACTAATCCTAGAGAGAGTCTAAACGCAGTTAGCTTGAGAAGCGGGAGAGAGGTCTTGGATCAGCCCAAGTGGGGTAAAGAGAAGAAGGTGATTGGGAAGAGATGGATTTAAAGCCGAGGAGTCGAAGGATTTGAAGCCGGATGACTTGAAGACATGTGTCCCCCGTTCCGTTTCCGCAGAGACTACGGCAAAGGAGGGCGGACAAACAATTTTCCAAGTTCCTTGATGTGTTCAAAAAGCTTCACATAAATATTCCGTTCGCCGACGCATTGGAACAGATGCCGAGTTATGTCAAGTTTATGAAAGAGATATTATCGAAGAAGAGAAAGCTTGAGGAGTTTGAAACGGTCACTTTGACAGAGGAGTGTAGTGCAATCCTTCAAAAGAAGCTCCCACCTAAATTGAAAGATCCGGGAAGCTTCAACATACCTTGCACCATGGGGAATCTTTCATTTAATAAGGCACTATGCGATCTTGGTGCAAGTATCAACCTCATGCCTCTGTCGATTTTCCAAAAGCTGAATATTGGGGAAGCCAAGCCAACCACAGTCTCATTACAATTGGCGGATCGATCGATAAAGTATCCGAGGGGAGTGATCGAGGATGTTTTAGTTAAAGTCGATAAGTTCATCTTTCCGGCCGATTTCATCGTACTAGACATGGAGAAAGATGAAAATATTCTGATCATCTTGGGACGACCATTTCTAGCGACGGGCCGCACCCTTATAGACGTGGAAAAGGGGGAGTTAACTCTGAGGGTCCAAGACGAGCAAGTTACTTTTCAAGTGTTCAAATCGTTCCCATGTCCCGGAAGTGCTGATAAAGAGTCTCAAATTGAAAGTGTGGATGTTGTTGAAAGAGGAAAGCACCGAAAACATCGTCGGTGGAAAAATTCAGATTTTGTGTTGAATGGCCCAAGTTTTAAGAAGGATGTTGAACGAGTGGCATTCCTCGAGCATGAGGAATAATCTGCTGCAATCGTGAGTTCGTTGGCGAAGGAGGAGAGTGAGTCGAGAGCCAGCGGACAATTAGTCATGGAGAAACCGGGTGTTTCGGAAAGTTATTCAAGTCGAAACCTTTCCGCAAACTACATTTGATGACTGAACCGAAAGTCGAACTGCTGATGACCAATGGTCATAATTTTAACCAAAATACAAACGGTTCGATGAACGGGGCGGAAGCCAAATGGAGTTTGCGAAAAGCGAACTAACGTTGTTCAATAGGTCCGGCTGAAGACTATAAACTTAGCGCTTCTCGGGAGGCAACCCGAGCTCGTAGTTGTAGAATTTTGCATTTCTTTATTTTTCTTGTATTCGTGATTCTTATTTTTCATCATTTTTGTGCTTCTATTTGCTTCTTCCTCTCGTTTTTAACGTTTTCTTTTCAAAATTCTGTGCAGGAAAGTCCCAGGGAAGAAACTGGAGTATGAGCCGCGGCACAGTTATTGTGAGCCACGGCACACATCGATCGCAGGGGGAGGCAAAACCGACTGTACTTTGTGCCGCGGCACGGCATAAATGAGCCACGGCACACTTGAGCAATGAGCCGCGGCACACGAAATCTGTGCCGCGGCACAGGACAAAACGAGACACAGGTAAAAGGGACTGTACCTTGTGCCGCGGCACAGTTATTGTGAGCCGCAGCACACTACGCGGAATTTGAAAGGCCAGGTAGCATATAACGAGCATTCGGCTGGCATTTCCAGGTAAGCTTTCCTATTCCCTTGCTTTCCCTCCCAGTAGCGACGGCCGTAGGCGATTCTTCAATTTTTTTTCCTGCGATTTTTCTTGAAATCTTCAAAAAGGTACGTTTGAATCTTGAATTCTTATTTGCTTATGGTTGATATATGGAAGTGTTTATGCTTTGAATGATTGGAACATGTTTATTTTCCTTCAAATAGTTTTGTGATTGTTAGAGAATAACAGGGTAGTTTCATCGAATTTTCTTGATTAAATTGGAACATAAATGAGTTGAATGTGTTAAGTTGTTGCTGATTGAATTGTATTTCTGCTTTTGGGGGTTGAATCGAGTTAGAACTATGTTTATTCTTCAAGTAAACATGCGCCCTCAAGGTGTCTGATATATTGCCCAAATGAAAAGTTTTCTTTGAAAAAGCAATCGTTTTGAATTTTCGTGCAACGTATACGTTTTCAGTTTACAGCAAGCCCAACCCTTACATCCAGTTTAGATGTTTAAGTCCAAATTCATCTTTTTCTCTCGTATGCGCTAGTGTCTTAAATTCGGAATTTCTGGTTTGATATCCTTAGCCGCGCATAGATCATTGTTATTATTTTTGCGTAAATTAACCCTCGTGTTTTCACTTTTCAGGATTGATTATGGCGCGCACGAAGAAGCTGACAAAGCGTGCTAGGACCGAGTCATCCCCTACGAGAGGGGAGACCTCTCGGGGTCGGGCCGAGGCGGAGGGGCACCAATTTTCGGACCCCGAAATTCACAAAATATTCAACGAAAAGATCCGTCCACGACCACTTATTCCCGAGAGGGGTTTTACTCAGCTCCTCGGGACGGGAGTTGCTCACCATGATCGGCGAGATGGGATGGGCCAGATTTACAGCACCTCCCGAGCCGCGGTCATCTCGATCGTCCAGGAGTTTTACGCCGGCGCTCTGTGAAGCATATCCGGGCAGGGCATTCGTTGCCATCTTTAGAGTCCGGACTCGGAGTCGACGTCCGAGGAGTCACGGTGGATTTCTCCCATCGCTATTCGGAGGCTTTTTGGGTTTCGGCGGTTGTGAGAGACGGCTATGACCGCGTGATGACCGGCCTCACTAAGGAGGCCCCGCTTGAGACGATTGCACGGCCGATGCGCCAGGAGCAGCGAGCACAGAGCTCATCCACTTTTCACTTCAGGAGCTCGCGCCTCAGCCGGCTCGGGCGAGCCTGGCTTTACTTTATTTGCGCACGCATTGACCCCACCTCCCAGATCCGTACAGTTTTTCTCTCCCGCGCCCGGATACTTTTTGCTATCACCTCCGGGCTGCGTTTCGATGTGGCCCCCATTCTGGTCCGATCTATCTTCCAGAGTATCCAGGGGGGGCCAAGACGGGGTTGAAGCACCCCCGATCGACCACCGCATCATATCGCACTTCGACCAGTGGGGCGGAGCGCCGGCACACGCTCGGGGGCGAGGATTTTTGCTCGAGGAGGCTCACGAGGGATCCCCCGAGCCGCTTTTGTTGACGCACGGAGAGGCCGGCCCGCAGCCCGACAGAGCGAGGTTGGATGAGCTGTTTGATGGGCTGCGGGAGGATAGGAGGAGACAGAGAGACGAGCATAAGGAGGAGTTGAGGAGAGAGAGAGATGAGATGAGGAGAGAGAGAGAGAGCTGGATGGCTGCTATGCGGGAGGAGCAGCGGGCGGCGAGGGAGAGTGTTGTTGCTGCCGCCAGAGCCGAGATGAGAGAGCAGGCCCGTCGGGCCAGCCGACGAGAGGCTAGGCGTCTTGCTGCGAGGGATGATTATCATCAGGAGCACCTCGCCGCATGGACGGCCCACATCATGCATCCCGACGGGCCATTTATTGCGCCCGCCCGGCCAGCCACACCACCCTCCTCACCGGACGATGCCGGCACCAGCTCCTGAGCAGACTGGAGGGGAGTACTTGACCTTTTACTTTTCATGCATTTCATTTTTTGTCCATTGAGGTCAATGTACGTCCTAAGTTTGGGGGGGGATTTACATTCAGTCTACATTCATTGCTGTACTCTATTTTCTTGCTGTACATTATATTTTGTTGCACTTTTCTTTTCTTTGCGAAATTTTTTTTTTAGATAGCCTTGCTTGCCGTAGTTTTTCTTTATTCGTGAATTTTTGTGCTTCTATTTGTGTGATACTGATGTTACGACACTGTCTTTCTCTCTGAAGAAGCGGGCGAGTTCTAGTCGAGTTGGAGCCGATTATTTCATTTGCCTTAGTATTCAATTAGGTCCGAAATTTTTCCTGATTGTAGAGGTCTTGGCAGATAAGAGACGATACATACTTGTTGCTAAATCCCCATCAATACGTTTGGCTACATTTCCCGGATAGTGAGTCGTACTGTTCCTTTAGTCGTGTTGGCACTTAGATGAAGTTTAGAGTCGGTCAGTTTTTCCCTAAAAGCCGAGATAATGTGTTCTATGAAGGGAAGTCTAGTAACCGGGGGTATTCGCGTGACCCGTTGTCTACTCTCGCGTAAAACGACGACCCCGATTAGACTAGTAATTTAGATATTTCACATGTGCAAATGATAGGGAGCCTAGTAACCGGGGGTATTCGCGTGACCCGCTGTCTACTCTCGCGTAAAACGGCAACCTTGATTCGGACATGTGGAAATTATGTATTCGAGTTGTTTCTCCGCTGTATATAGGAACTTAGTAACTAGAAGCATCCATGTGCCCCATGAGTGTCTTTTACGTCAAACGGTTTCCTAATACATGAGAATGGAAGTTCCACCCTAGGATTATCCCGATGAAACATCCCGAGATCCTAACCTAGTGGTCGACTCGAATCAAATTCTTGAGCATATTTATATAAGGGAATACTGTCCGAGATTTATTTGTTATGAGACTCGTGAAAATTTGTGCCTTTCAACGGTGGAACGGGACGAACTAGTTTGGCTGTGTTAGCCTTTCATATTGACGGTCGATTTGACTCATGTTTTGTTAATCTTTGAGCTGAAATTTTCTTCATGAACGAATGATTAGGACTGAACTTGATTACTTTGCGGAATCATTATTCTGAGTGCAGCTCGCTTTTATGACACTCGTATTATTTAGAGAGAATGGCAGGATAGTATTGATTAGGTTGAACACTATAAGTTGCACGATGATTCACGACATTCTTTTATTGACTTTAATTCTTTTTGCTTGAGGACAAGCAAAGGCTTAAGTTTGGGGGTATTTGTTAGGCGTATTTTTATACGCTTATTTATCATTATTTTGTAGTGTTTTGGTGAGTGAAATCATCTAAATGAGCTTTTAATGCCTTAATTTTGTATGATTGACAGGAAATTGAAGTCCGGAAGCTAAAACGAGGCAAAGCGGCGAAGACGGCAAATCGACTCGAGCCGCGGCACAAGGAATCGAGCCGCGGCACAGAAGACACCATCCGAAGGCGAGTAAGGCGTACTGCGTGCGCGGCACAGCCCAGGTGAGCCGCGGCACAGAAGAATTTAATTACGCCCAGGTATTCAACTTTTGGCGATGTGCCGCGGCACAAGTCTAGTGAGCCGCGGCACACTTAGCGGGTTTTATACGTCTGCGCGGATTTTGGGCCGTTTGGCCGTTTTCTACCAACTAATACGGACGCGATTTATGGAAGTGCTGAGCTATAAATAGGGTTGAAGACCCTAATTTAATTATCTTGGAATCATAGAATCTAAACCGAGGAGAGCTTAAGCTTGGAGACGAGAAGAGGAGGAAGCGAGAAGAATTCAAGGCGGAAGGCGGGAGTCAAGAACGGAGGAATCAGCTTCATCTGCGTTTGAATTTTATGCTTTCGTTTATTTATTCTGTATTTTCGCTTTTTAGTATGTCGTGCTAAAGCCCTAATCTAGGGTTTTGATGAAACCTTTGTTTTGACGAATTGATTGAGATTATCCAATTTATTACCTTTTATTGAGTTTTCCCAATTATGTTTAATGCTTGCAATTATCGGCCAATAGTTGTATTGATTTAATCATTCACTTGAATCGGGAGAGGAGATTTGGTGAGGAACTATTGGTGAGGACCGTTTATTACGTGAGATAGGAATATACTCATAGGAACTACGTGGCCTTTAGGAGATTTCATGCTTTTGCCTAGCGACGAGATAATTCACCTAGGGATAGAGTGCGTTAGTCGCCGTTAGATAAATCTATTGACCTCGGGAGAGGCGGTAGAATATATTAGCAATCTCCGCCTTCAATAAATTGGGAAAATTATTTATTACGGATAATCAAGATTAAATTCGGATAAATTAAGGTGGATTCAGAACTCTAGACTTATTTATCATTTGATTCCTTTTATTCAAGCTATCGTTTTCTGTTTAGTCTTTTCTTAATTCTTTTAGTTATTAATCCAAAAACCCAACTTCGATTGTTCAAATAAAATTGGAATACGAAAACGTCGGTAGTTAGAGATTCAATCCTCATGGGAACGATACTCTACTTATCACTTTATTACTTGTAAACGATGACGTGCACTTGCGTGTAGGAAATATCGCAACAGTGCGCTACGCCTGCCGACTAGCGCGCGCTACGCTCGGCGTAGCGTGCGCTACCTGCCGATCCTTACCGAGTCCAGAACCTCAGAAACCCCACTGCCCAGGCCCGATAGCGTCGCTGAGCCACCGGCGGCGTCGCTACACTGCCGGTTAGCGCGCAGCCTTCCGGCCCGTGGCGTGCGCTCGCGGTTCTGCCGCACCGTCCGGCCGGTGCCCGCAATCGTTCGGCGATCCGCCACCGTCCGGCGATCCGCCACCGCTGTGGCTCGGCGACCCGATTTCCAAAACGTCACGGGCGAACACGGCGAAAAGTTCGTGGACAACATAAACGACTCGAAATGAAAGAGTATTACCATAATTAGTCATACGCGACAAAGAAACGGGTCGAGACAACAATTACAGATACGGATACCGTAACTTTCAAGAAATTACAAAATGGCCCAAAACGCGGAAATCACGATACGTGATCGAATAACCAAACCGAAGTTCACAACACGTCTAACAAAGTTAAACGGACTTACGGAAACTCGAAGCAGCGATTTGGACGAGATTCGCAAGAATTTAACTCAAGTGAGTAAAAGTCGCTAAAAAGCACAGAACTCAAAAAAACGACTATGAAAAGAACTCGGATGTCAAAATGTGTAGAAATAATCATTCTCAGAATGACTAAACGGTCATTAGCGAGTCGGCAAAACGGACTCCGACCGAAAAAAAGAAATTTACCGAAAATCAAAAATTGCGGATATTACATTCTACCCTCCTTAAAAGAAGTTTCGTCCCGAAACTTAAAACAAGTAGGGAGAAGAAATATTCCGCCAGGAAAAACTCAACGAGATACACAAGAATGCGTAACTAACTCCCAACGGCGAAATGTTACAAACAACGCAAAGGAGTAAACGGCGTGAAAACACGCTCCACGGCGACCAACACAACGTCGCCGTTAGGGATATAATAAAAACCAACAAGTGACAAGCGTCATCAAACGGATAATATATCCAAGTCAATTATCCGACAATCACAAAACACAACGAACGAAAATCAATATGATTGACCAACCCAACGGTACATCAATCAAAACGCGAGTCAACCGCTGAACAAACACGGAATCCCACCGCCTAAGGGATGGAAGATCGAAAACGAAACTAATTTCCCGAACTGAAGGGAATTACGAAGGAGTCTGAATGCTCAATAATCACGAAACGAGAACAAAAACCGAACAAACAAACGATCGAGACAACAAAAATCGAACAATCATGTCCGAAACACGAAGGATAATAAAATTCAAACAACAACTCCAAGGTTCACATCTCGACTCGAGACAATATATGATCCGGTGAAAACAACAGGATGTGCATTCACATAAGATCCACAGGAAAGGGAATAGCAATTAAAAAGTCACAACGACAAACGAGTTATTCCGAAACAATACCACACTCGTTCGATAAACAAAAACAAGGGGTAGGACAAGCTCAGAAATGTCAACGAACATAAATGAGTCGACAGAGTCGAAAACATAAGAGTTCCAAATCCGATCCACTTCGAATAAAAGAACTAATAGAACCAGATGATGTCACTCCCGAACAAGGTTCACAAGAATCGAACTGAACCCGAAAAAGTCACAACGATAACCAGATCAACTCAAAACAAGATCACAGTTCGTTCGGACGATGAAACCGAAATACAGAACAAGTTCATAAAGTACCAACGAACATGAGCGAATCGATAGACTGGAGAAAGAGAAAATACAGAAGTCAAAATAGTACGGGCATTACCTCCGACCTCGTCCACGAAATTCACAAAGACGGGAGCAAGGTAACAAGACATTAAACAGCCGACACATAACGGAACGATCACCGATGCACACGGTCATACCAAACCAAGCTCTAACAGCTCTCACATGCGCGACAACGCAGGAATCACTACGAGGCGATAATATTCAACACCAACACCCCGCCTCTCACAGGGGGATAACACAACAAATGTGTGGAAAGCGACTCAACGCTCACACCGCCAATTCAATCATACTCGGGAGAAAGTATCAAAATGACAACGCGAACGTCACACATACATACCCAGCCCTCAAACGGGAATGGATAGGTTTAAAAAAAATGAAAAACCTCATTTGGAAAATAATTTGAAGAACACCGATTGATCTTGAGTATCATCTTTCAAAAAGTACAAACTTGAAACATCGTTATCGAGACATTGGAGAACCATTTCGCATTTGATAAAAATGAGGACACTTTCTCTTAGTGAAAACTTTCAAAATATTCGACCCTCGGGTCTAAATAAAAGTGTTTCTAAAACATTGAAAATATCTCAAAGCATTTTGGTCCTCGAGGTAGAAAATTTTTGAAATATATTGTGGCACCTTTGATGTACCACAAGAAAATAACTCATTTGAAAAGTATGTCTCGAAATTTATTTTTCTAAGATACTCAAGGTTTTCAAAAATTCAATAGGCCAGAATGCCCAAAACTCACACATACCGACGTTCACTAAAACAACTCCTAGCACACGCATCAAAAAGTTAAAATCAAGACAATACATGTCTTTAAACGGAAATAAACGATAAAATACCACATTCAGAACAAAACCACTGATAAAATACCCTCCCGCACTGGCTAGTGAACAAGTTGAACGCGTATAAGCACAAAGCTTCCACAATAGAACTTGTAAAACGTGCAAATCGATTCGAAAATCATCAAGAACGGATAAAAACAACAATAAAAAGACATCACAAGCGATTTACACTCCTCGTATAAATCAAATACGAGAGTCGACTAAATACATATCATGAAATCAAAATCCACATAAGGATTCCACCACTTAACAAATAATCATAAAAATAGCTCGTGTCACACGAGGCACAACACAAAGAAGGGAGACTTACTTCCACAGTCGCACGAAGATGATGATCGCCCCACGATACTAATCACGACCAACGAACTCAAACGACGCGTCGCGACACTCGATCGGACAAAATCTGACAATACAAGACTCAACAACACATAACTTGACCCGACAGCCTAGGTTTCCTCAACCTAAGCTCTGATACCATTTATGTAACACCCCCAATCCGCTCAGGGATATTACACGCCGTAGAACCTTTCCTCAAGGATCTACCAGGCTGGTAACGACACATAACAACTCAACCATGCCTTTCAGGCTAAAATGACTCGAGACCGATTTGGTCTTTCCACAATTACATACAACTCAAATACAACTCATGCCCACGCAGGGACAAAATACAACCACACCGTCTAACGGAACAATATAGCGGAAAATAAAGTACAACTGAACCAACACACGATGTACGGTTCCTCATGTGATTAGTATCGATCATCTTTCATCATCCTTCGTGCCGACCCTGTGTTATGCTCCAAAACCTGAATGCAAAAACAGGCATCCACCCCCCGAATACTCGGGGGTTAGCAAAACTCCACTGTTTTGCTAGTGCAAGAACAAAGTGCAAATACGAGCCATACAATTCACATTTCACGAATAACAATAACCGAGGATCCTCAAAGATCCAAACGAAACGAAAAGTACTTCCCGAGGCAAGGGTTTGAGAAAACATTTCAAAATCGAAATATCATAAATCAATGGAAGTAATTTATAAAACGGTTTAGAATGCCATCGGGAGTTTTAATAGAAGACAATTTAGGATTATCAAATCCTACTTTTCAAAATCCAAAAGACAAAAGGGGTCACCGCCCCAAAGGTTTACTTTCCAAAAAAAAATGACATTAACCAAACCGTTGGGATTTTAGCCCCAAATCCGTAAAACGACTTTTATAAAACCATTGCGATTTTAGCCCCAAATCTTAGCAACTCACAGTACACAGGAACGACCACAAGGTTCGTCTTCCAACATCAAAATCCACAAATAAAGGATTTAACACAAACAACAAAATATTCCATAGCCATCCTAGCCAAGTAGGCCAAACGAACAACTTACCTCTTACACACTTAGTCAATGCATGCAATCATGAAAACCGTTCAAAAGCGCTCATTTCCGGAAATGCCATAAATAAGTCACATTTGAAAAATGCACCACAATTAACCGTCGATCCACACCTCCGTGGACCCCTACCGAGACCCCGTCGGATCTAACCCGTAGTGGTTAAAAGCAAAGCTCGTCGATCCACACCTCCGTGGACCCCTACCGAGACCCCGTCGGATCTAACCCGTAGTGAGCATACACACACACGTTACTCATGCAATACTAATATGCTAAGAATGTAAGTTCATTAAGAATACTCACTAGAGATGGCCATTAACTCGACACCATTATCAAACTCTTCAAAACACAATAACAAGATTAAATACGGAATACACGATTCCATAACTTTAAACAATAGGAGTATCATCATCAAATCTTTCAACGCTCAACATAATCAAATCATAATAAATTCCCAAAACACAACGTTCACAAAACACACGCGTTTTGAAAGAGAGCCTTTAACGAGGCCAAACCGAAATCTTTTGAAACTTCATTTCAAATAACCAAACAAACGCATCAAGACGACCACCGATCATCATATCCATAAACGAAAAGTATGGGCAAGGTACTTGCCTCGAATAAGAACAACGCGTAGAATCGACCGAAGTAGGTTGGCCCGAACCGACTACGAACCCGCCGACTCCACCGAACGCCAACTCACGTTCATAAACTACGAAGGACAAATAATAACAATGAAATGAATTCCATAACACGACTCAAAGCCGTTGAATTCAAAGAACGAATGACGAAAGTTCACGGATTTCCCCCAAAACGGCCAAGAACACGATTCGTTCCGTCAAAACCCGAAAACGGAATTCCAAGTTGAAATATGGATATACAATCCATAGAATATGTTTAACAACATCATTTAACCATAATCGATCCATCGAAAACGGATGAAAAACGAGATCGGGGACAAATCCCCCAAAAAGTCAACTCGAAGGAAATCAAGAAATATACTTCGATTCGACAAAGAACAATGGATTAAATGATGTTAAACACAACAATACTACCAAGATTAATCATACCCATCATGAATTAATCAACAACACGGAACGAATCGGACGAAATTGCAAAAATCCCCAAATTCACGAAATTAGGGTTCTAAGGAAGATTACCTTGATTCGCTGGATCAAAGGATGATAACGGATGATTGATTGATGTTATGGACTCCAGAACTTCATGGTTTTGTTGTTAAACAACATGGCTTCGTCGCCCATGAATCGCCATTCGCGGACGGAGAAGGAAGGAAATGAAAAACGAAGTGAAATGTGACTGCTCAGCCATATTTATATCGGGCGGACTAGCGTGCGCTAGCCTTCCCGGACTAGCGTGCGCTATCGGCGTGCTCGGCAGTACCCTCGGCCGGGGCCCACATGACCCGGCATCACCGACCAACCTGCCCGACCAAACACAGCCGACCCAACTCCGCTAGCGTGCGCTACGGCCGGAAGCTGCGCGCTAGCCTGGCTATCGGTGAGCCTGGGTGAATGCCGGCAGTGTAACGACGCTAGCCGGCCGACGGCGTGCGCTACGCTGCCCGACTAGCGCGCGCTACGCTCGGCGTAGCGCTACTGCCGATCTGGCCGAGTCGAGAACCTCGAAACCCCATTGCCCGGGCGATGGCGTACGCTAGGCCACCGGCGGCGTCGCTACACTGCCGGTTAGCGCGCAGCCTTCCGGCCGTAAGCGTGCGCTACGCCGGTTCTGCCGCACCGTCCGGCGGTGCCGCAATCGTTCGGCGATCCCGCCACCGTCCGGCGATCCCCACCGCCGTGGCTCGGCGACCGATTTCGAAAACGTGCGGGCGAACACGGCGAAAAGTTCGTGGAAAACATAAACGACTCGAAATGAAAGCGTAATACCATAATTAGTCATACGCGACCAAGAAACGGGTCGAGACAACAATTACAGATACGGATACCCGTAACTTTCAAGAAATTACAAAATGGCCCAAAACGCCCGGAAATCACGATACGTGATCGAATAACCAAACCGAAGTTCACAACACGTCTAACAAAGTTAAACGGACTTACGGGAAACTCGAAGCAATGATTTCGGACGAGATTCGCAAGAATTGAACTCAAGTGCGGAAAAGTCGCTAAAAAGCACAGAACTCAACAAAACGACTCCGAAACGAACTCGGATGTCAAAAAGTGTAGAATTAATCATTCTCAGAATGACGAAACGGTCATGAGCGAGTCGTCAAAACGGACTCCGACCGAAAAAAAGAAATTTACCGAAAATCGAAAATTGCGGATATTACAATCCAAACATACATGGGATGCGAACGACCACCCAATATTCAAAACAACCAGTATGGGGTCACCATCCCCAAATCTACACTTACAAAGAAATCATTCAAATATCACTATAGTAAAAATCACACTACTACCATACCAATGGAATCACATAGCACATATGTCCCGGTTTCACAAAATCCAAAATTCCAAAATTACATCCTGTGTATGAATCTACATTATGGAGCATATTCTTCTTATCCGATCAATCAACCGATCCTCCCTGGATAAGAAAACTACCATACTAAAGTTTGAATCTCTTTTCCTTGTACCATACTGATGAGTTATCCAGTTTGTGAGTCACAATCATAACTTCACCATGATATGCACTAAATGCGTATGTATACTAATCACATTTTCAAAATCAGTTTGAAATCATATAGTCTCATCAAGAAGACAAATTTTCGAAAGTTCTTTCAAAAGTTTCAAAACTCAAAACATAAATTTTTGTAAGATCATGAAATCAATTTTCGAAAAATAACTCGGCTCGCTGGTGCCAAGCATTCAATAACAGTTTCCTTCGAATCCACACGATTTCGAAGTTTTAAAATGAAAACTATGCAAATGATTGACCACATCCATACTCCTGTATACCAGTCCGGCTCGTCACAAATTCCACTGACATTCCATCGGGAAAACCACACGATAGAGTTCCAAAATCTCAATATATAAGTTCCGTTAGAAAAACTCCTTTTTTCCTCATATGGCTCGCAACGTCGACGATCATACCATTCTGGATAACCTCAACTATGCTATGACAAAACATGGAATAATCAACAAATCAAACACAACGAAAGACTTCCCGAGAAGTTTCATTTGAATATGTAAACCAAAACCCCGAAAGGTAGTAATAAAATGAATAAACGATTAGTAAGGTGTTTTACAAATCTCGAGAGTTTTAAGAAAACAGAAAAAGCCTTTTGAAACATTAGGGTCTCAGCCCGCATCTCGTTCCGCATTACGAGAAGTTTAAAAAGTAGAAAACTCTTTTCGGACTCCAAGTCCTGAGTTACAAAACTATTTCAAATCAATTTGGTCTCGACCCAAAATCATTTTCCGTAAAACATCCGTAAAATATTCATTTTGAAAAGTATCATTTTCAAATGCTCAAAAACAGTTCATATATCACCAAATGAACTAACATGACTACCTGTTCAACAATCCACAACATTTCTCCCAAATGCATAATTCCGTTCCAAAATCTAACCGACATGCTGATTTCCAAAATCATAATTTTTCAAGATCATCAATCCTGTCCCAACTCTGTCACCTTATACTGCAACGCATAGTAACTTTCTGAATCTCAAAGCGTATCCACTTAGAACAGTAATAAATCTCAATGCAATTCAAAAATCCAAATACTTACAGATCGTGAAGCCGACGATTCCCCGTGATACTGGCACATGTCTCAACTCTAGAAAATACATGACATAGATATTTTCAAAACACACGTTTTGCAAAATCAGTTCAACTCGTGAACACAACACAGCTCTATCCGTAGAAACACGTTAACACCGTTTGGAAAAGTTTGCAACCACCCCAGTACTACACTGGTAAATCACTTAACGCACAAGCCCGAGTGAACAACAAAACTCACGGCTCTAATATTTCTCAATCGACAACTCGAATGACGCGACAAAACATGACCCAACTCGACCCGACTGCCTAGGTTTTCTCAACCTAAGCTCCGATACCATATTCTATAACACCCCCAGATTTAACCGGGAATATTACAGCGCCGTGGGTCCCGGACTGGAACCCACAAGGCTAAAGGAAATTTTCGCAAAAAATTACAAATGCCCAAGAGCCCAACGACGGTACTATCTTTAAAACATTTGAAGACTATATAAAATTTGTTTATCAAAACTGTCGTAAAATCTTGTTTGAAAGGAAAAGGCCTGAAATGCCAGAACTCAACAGTTTAAAAACATACGTTAAGCTATCTCTTACACGTACCGACAAAATAGTTTAGAAAATGGTTGCCAAATTAACCTAAGTTACCAGATACCACAAGGCCATTTTAAAATACTCACGCAGCGGAAAAGACAAACAATTAAAAATACTCTAGCAGCGGAATACAACAACTGATCAAAGAACTCAATACACAATTACATGCCCTAGCCAGTAAGCTCATCTCTCCACGACCGCAACAAGGTCGATATCTCAAGAACCTAAAAACAAAGCCCACGATGGGGTCAACCATAATATCCAACAATAATAACCGTCACATCACATTAATAATTACATACCAATGAGAATACAAAATAAGAATACGACCAATGTAATCTTATCGAAGTAACTTTACTTACTCAAATAATTCTCAACAGAATAACCATTATTCACATCTCGTACTCGATTAACCAATAAATTCGAACATAACATCTGTATTGTACCTCAAACAATACTCAAGATTCTCAAACTATCATCACCAACTCACGATACGGAACTATACCAGTTCTGACCAATACGATCCATCGGATAACATCATCAAATCCCAATACGATAACCGATTATCCATCAAAAGACAAATACCAAAGGAAATACAGAACATACCTCAAGATATGAAATGCCACGACAATCATGTCAGTCTAATCCGAGATAAGATCAACAACATACGGACACCATCCTAACACGAGACCTACAAATGCATACTCATATGACAACGTCAATATGCTCACATCAATAACGACAATGTATACTTATGGCAACCCATAATATACATATGCACAATAACAACACATGATAAAATCAATGATGCGAATCCACATGATTCCATCAACACAACTCTGGGTAATCCAATGATCCAGCGCCCTCAGCATATATCCCCACGATGATCCCGTCGAACCAACGCATGGTGGAAAACTTGTCCAGTGATCCAGCGCCCTCAGCATAGATCCCCATGATGATCCCGTCGGACCAACGCATGGTGGACATCCGATCCAGCTCCCTCAGCATAATTCACATGAACTCACAGGATCAACACAACAAAAACAATACAATTATGCATACACATATGTAACTCAATATGTTCATCAACATGAACAACATATGAATCAAAACATGAAAGTCACTATGATGAAACAACTAGGACGACTTCATGTTCAGTAACATGAATGACAACCTGCATGATCGACAACATCACACTAAATCGAATCAAACTAAGATACTTATCCCGAGTCCTTCAGGAGAAATCTCAATGTCGAATCATCATCGACGATTATCCTCGATGCACGGCGATCAAACGTACCATGGGCTATAGATACTCATATCCTCATCTTTATCATAATGTAACCTCGATACCCGAATATGCCAACAACCGATATAAAGCATATACATTATGATTTAACTCCCAGAATTGGAAAGACAACATATAATCCAAATCTCCAGAATTTGCAGTAATAATCATTGCTATATGCATTATAAACGAAATGAAACTGAAACCATTCATTAAACATTATAACTGAGCAAGTAATAACTTGCCTCGATACCGATACGACGATGATAAAACCGCTACCAATCTCATTGCCTTCGTCTACGAGCTCCTCGGTCCTGACCAATGCAATCTACGAACTCTTCAACCTCAACCGTAACACAGCGGTTGAAATCAACGATCAATTATCACCACCTATTGCAATAATCGATTAACACACATTCGATAATAATCAACAACCGGTATAACCAATCTACAACCCTAACGATTCCAAAATATCTTGATTAAACACAAGTCCGAACAATCTAACTCAAACAATTACGAACTCATTCCCATGATTCTGCAAAGTCTATATATCGATTCGATAGGGCGAGTATACAAACTTAACTATAATATTTGTAATATCCGTGTTTTCTATTTTCGGTAATTTCTATTTTTGGTGAATGTTCGTTTCAGACAACTCGCTTAGCACTGTTTTGGAATTCTGAATCTATTTCGTTCTTGGAGTTTTTCCGTCTGGTCGAGTTTCGGGGATGTTTTTGCATAATTTCATTTTGAATTATATCTTGTCGCATGTGCGTTCGATTCTCGTAAAACTTGTTCGTTTTCGTTGTTTCTCGATTCGTATAAGTTTGTATGGTTGAGTTGGTCGTGTTGGAACTTTCGGTTTGTTAATCCGATGTTGTATCGCAATTTTTCGGGCATTTGGGCTGTTTTTGTAATTTTCATAAGTTTGGGGAATTTCGCTTTATTTGCTTCGTTTCAAAATCCCTAGTGATCGAGATTATATTTTCTTTCAACGCTCAACTTTGTCGTCTTGGTTATTACGTGTTTATGATTCTGGATTCTGGTCTAGCTTCGTTTTTCGGCACTTTTTGCTGTTAGCGGCGGTGTCTTGCGTAAGCTGCTCGAGTAACGACGCTACTCGGGATTTACTTGCGTGCGCTATCATTGTGTGGTTAGCGACGCTAACTGGGGTTTGTAGCGTGCGCTATCAATTTCGATGCAGGGCGGTGGGTTCGATGATTGATGCTGGACGAGGCACAGACGCTAATCAGCGTTAACGCACGCTAATCCCTAGTAGTAGCGCACGCTAACCATGTTAGCTTACGTACGCTAACGGGAGGAGATGGCGGCTGATTACGCCATGCCCATGCGCACGCTCATGCTTGTGCGTCGCGTGCGCTAAGTCTGTTAAATATAAATAGGACAGCAGCAGTCAACTTCGTCATTGTTTCTGTATTTCCTATCCTTCTCGGCTTTGAGCGATTCAGTGAAGTCGGGGCCGATTCCGACTGTAGATCGTCATTCACTGCCACCGTGCATTCCTTGCGTGAATTCTTCAAGTTCCTAATCACTTTCCACCATCCGAATCAAGGTATATATTCCCAAAACCCTTGTTTTGAGATTTTGGGGGAATTTTGGGGATTTCTTGGGATTTGACTCCTTTAGTTCGAATTATTACTGGGTTATCGCTAGACTTCGATCGTGCACTTGTAATCCTTCATTTTATTGATGATTTGTGGTTTTAAACTCCAAGTTCTCCATTGTTCGTCACTTATAGTCGACGATACCCAAGTAATGTTCGACTAAGGGTTTCAGCGGGTAGAACTAGGATGTATTCCATCATTTACGTAGTTTTAAGATTGTTGTCCATCGTTATTGTGTTAGGATCGGATTTGTGAAGGTTGTTCGGGCCAAAACCTTTCCGTTCGCCGTTTTCCTTCACGTAGTATTAATCAGGCAAGTACATGTATTACATTCCGTTATGTGCGTATGATTTTGATGCAAATGATGGAAATGGTGTTATTGAACGAATGTGATTGTTTCTATTCCACCTGGGGATGGCGTGTGGCCTCTGGGGGCCGATACTAATGAGTACGGCCATGGAAATGGACTGGGGTGCGTGTGTTGATGTCCTTCCACCTGGGGACGGTTCGACGGGACCTCTGGGGGTCGATACTAATGGGTACGGCCACGGAAGTGGTTTCTCACCTGGGGACGGTCCGACGGGACCTCTGGGGACCGATACTAATGGGTACGGTCGCGAGTTACCAAGCGTGGATAATTGTGATGTGGAAAACTTGTTGATATACTGTTTTGGTGTTAATGTGATATTCCGGAATATTGATTTTCAAAATGATTTTTCCTAACGATTTATTTGCGTTGAATTGTGTATGTATATAATGTTGTGTAATTTTGTACTTGCACTAGCTATTCGAATGCTAACCCCTTAAATGGGGGAAATGCGTCTTATACATTTCAGGTACTGGTCGAGCTGAGGAGCTGGCACGGGATGCGCATGCAAAGGATGGGTTGGCATGATGATGATGTGGCTCGAGTCTGTATTTTTTTGTTTTGTCATTGCATTTGTTGAGTACTGGAGTTAGACTGTTTATTTTTTTAAACATGGTTTAAGTCCCCTGCGTGGGCAAATATTTGGTATTTAACTTATGTCTCATGTACTCCGTTAAAATGTTTTGGCCGAGGTCACGGCCTTATTTACTTTTTGGGTGCATCTTTTGGGTTATCATTGTGGTTCATGTGTCACGAGTTAGCCTGGTAGACCTCACGGGGGTTCTACGGTGTGTAATGTCCCATTTGTGAATTGGGATGTTACAATTATGGTATCAGAGCTTAAGTTTTGAATACCTAGGCTGTCGGTGAAATTTGGGTCTGTCAGTTGCGTCATTAGAGTCAGTCGTTGAGCCTAATATCATCATGCTACCGTCTTTTCGTGTGACCCGTGGCTGTAAGTCTCCTCGAACTCTTATATTTCTGTAATCCGTTTTCTTGCACTGTTCGGAATCGTGACTTGTGTTACCAATTTTGTGAATTGTGAATCTTTCTGATCTTGTTCTTTTCTTATTTTCCTTCAGTATGTTGAGAGGTCGTGGTAGACCGGCTAGGGGACGCGGCCGAGGCCGTGGTCGTGGTGCTGATAATGAGGAGGGATCACTTTCCCAGTCCTCTGCGGACTCAGCCTCTCACTCAGTGCCGTCGGGTAATAATGCCGACGCAGGCTCTTGCCGTGCCAGCAGTTGGTAGCCCAACTTACTCAGATAGCTCAGGGTGGACGCCAGAATCCGCCCCCGACACCGGAGGAGGAGGCTAGTAAGTGGCTTCAGACGGTGACTAAGATGCACCCTCCTCGTTTCTCCAGATCTTCTGACTCCCTAGGTTGGGAGAATTGGCTCTTTCAGTTGTCCAGGACCTTTGATGCCGTAGCTTGTCCTGAAGACAGGAGGGTACATATTGCCCAGTACCTCCTGGATAAGGAAGCTGCGGAATGGTGGGAGGCCGTTGCGCCCAGAGACCGTCAGGCCACTTGGGATGAGTTCAGGGCTGCTATGGAAGCAGAATATTGTCCGCCACCAGTCAAGGAGCGCAGAATTGTGGAGTTCTTCACCGCTACACCTCAGGATGTGCCTATTTCTCAGGCCATCATTTCTTACAATCAGCAGTTGGGTTTCGTGAGAGATCAAGTGAGAACGGAGGCTGATAAAATCCGTTACTTCAATATGCGCATGAAGCCGCATATTAGACAGAGTATGGTGCCGCTCATGTGTGCCACTTTGAAGGAATACCAGGATCGCGCTCTGGCGATCGAGATGGCTGTCCCGGAATCAGAGTCGGTTTCGGAAGCTAAGAAGCAGAAGACCACTGGTGGGTTCTCGGCCGGAAAAGGTGGTCAGTTTTCGAGGGCTCGTTCTGCTCCTACACCTGGGAAGAGGCCGTTTCATCAGGCCGGTGGATCTCAGGGTAACCGTTCAGTCCAGTCTGTTGCACCTGGCGGGAGAGTTTGTTTTAATTGCAGTCAGCCCGAGCACGTTGTGAAGGATTGCCCACTTCCGTTAGTTGCTTGCTTTACTTGCGATGCATCGGCATCGAGCGATTCATTGTGAGAGGGCCACTGTGGTCGCTAGATTTACGACTACCACCGCCGATCGTAGGATCACAGCTCACCAGCTACTCATGTTCCGCAGGGTTCGAGTCGTGGTAGAGGTCGGAGTCAGCCGGATCGCCGCGCAGCGTCGAGTTCGGGCTCAGTCCATCCCCGATTATATCAGATGAGGCGCACGGAGGAGGCAGACATTCCGGTGGCGTCAGGTACCACTCAGATCCTTTCTCATCCAGTTTCAGTGCTTTTTGATTCGGGTGCGACCCATTCCTTTATAGCTTCGGATTGTGTGAGTCGTATTGGTTTTGACTGCTTGTTTGAGTGTGAGCCGTTTGTAGTGGGTACGCCCAGCGGGGATCGTATGGTTGGGGACCGGGAAGTTATGGATTGCCCAGTGAGTATCGGGAGCCGGGATTGGCCCTCGAATCTCATTGTTATAGACCTTAAGGGTGAGGATTTGATCCTCGGGGACGATTGGTTGGATCGTCATGGTGCTATCATGAACTATCGGACTCGTACCATCACAATAGTTGCCGAGGACGGCACCGAGCATACCCTCGTCGGCTATAAGCCGGGTAGATCTGGGAGTGTGATTAGCGCCTTGAAGGCGATGAAACTTTTGAACCAGGGTTGTGTCGGCTATTGGTGTTTCGCTCTGCAGGCGGAAGATGGTGGGGTTGACATATCGTCGATTCCAGTTGTTAGTGAGTATCCCGATGTATTTCTGGATGACTTGCCGGGATTACCACCACATCGAGAGGTGGAGTTTCCTATTGATCTTGAGCCGAATGCGGCCCCTATTTCTCGAGCACCGTACCGTATGGCACCGTCGGAGATGCTAGAGTTGAAGAATCAGTTGGAAGAGTTGTTAGATAAAGGGTATATTCGACCGAGCGCATCGCCTTGGGGTGCGCCTGTACTTTTTGTTAAGAAGAAGGATGGATCGCTTCGTTTATGCATCGACTATCGAGAATTAAACAAGCTGACCATCAAAAATAAATACCCTTTGCCCAGGATTGACGATTTGTTTGATCAGCTTCAGGGGGCGACAGTCTTTTCGAAGATTGATTTGCGATCGGGCTACTACCAGTTGAGGATTCGGGACGTCGATATTCCGAAAGCTGCCTTTCGGACGAGATATGGCCATTACGAGTTTGTGGTTATGCCTTTCGGGCTAGCCAATGCCCCAGCTGTGTTCATGCAGTTGATGAACAAAGTTTTTATTGAGTACCTAGACAAATTCGTAGTCGTTTTTATCGACGATATTCTTATCTATTCACGGAGTCGGGAGGAGCACGCCTTACATCTCTGGATTGTATTAGACACTTTGAGGGCTGAGCAGTTGTACGCGAAGTTCTCTAAGTGTGAGTTTTGGCTCGAGGAAGTGACGTTCCTCGGGCATGTGATTTCAGCAGAGGGAGTTCGGGTAGATCCGCAGAAGATAGAGGCAGTGATGGCTTGGGAGCCGCCTAAGAATGTGAAGGAGGTGAGGATTTTTCTGGGTCTTGCCGGCTATTACCGTAGATTCGTTGAGGGATTTTCTAAGATCGCTAGACCACTCACTCAGTTGCTCCAGAAAACTCAGAAGTTCGAGTGGACTGCAGACAGGCAGGACAGTTTTGACGAGTTAAAAAGACGTTTGACTACCGCACCCGTGTTAGCGTTGCCTCAGGGGAACGAGGATTTCGTAGTGTACAGTGATGCTTCGGGCCTTGGTCTAGGATGTGTTTTGATGCAGAGAGACAGAGTGATTGCGTATGCATCCCGCCAGTTGAAACCTTATGAGGTGAATTACCCCACGCACGATTTAGAGTTAGCTGCGGTCGTTTTCGCCTTAAAGATCTGGAGGCATTATCTCTATGGGTCGTCGTGTAAGATTTTTACAGATCACAAGAGTTTGAAGTATATCTTCAGTCAGAAAGAGTTAAATATGAGACAGCGTAGGTGGTTGGAGCTAATTAAAGATTACGACCTCGAGATACTTTACCATCCAGGTAAGGCTAACGTAGTGGCTGATGCGTTGAGCCGTAAGCCGATAGCGTTACAGATGCTAGAGGTACTTACACCACAGAGTTGGATCCAGCGAGATCTTATTTGTCAGAATATTGAGGTTTGGGTTCAGAGAGTTCAGGGCCAGTTATGTGCTTTAGAGATCACTTCGTCCTTGAGTGATGATATCAAGGCGAAACAGTATGATGATCCGTGTTTGGTCCAGTTGAGGGAGGATGTGAGGCAGGGGAAAGCCCCTGGATTTGTGGTTCAGGATGATGGCGTTCTGAGATTTTACGGCAGACTATGTGTACCGAATGATATTGAGCTGAGACAGAAGATCTTGAGTGAAGCTCATACCACACCTTACTCCATACATCCTGGTACGAATAAAATGTACAAGGATGTGAGGAGCAACTACTGGTGGAGTAATCTGAAGACAGACGTTAGCGAATTCGTGTCGAGGTGTTTGACCTGTCAGCAGGTTAAGATCGAGCATCAGCGACCCGCGGGGTTTTTGCGACCACATCCTATCCCGGAGTGGAAATGGGAGGATATTTCTATGGATTTCATTACTAATATGCCTAGGACTCGGAATGGAATGAACATGATTTGGGTTATTGTCGATCGACTGACCAAATCAGCTCACTTTCTGGGTATTAAGGACACTTGGGGCCCGGAGAGACTGGCACGAGTATTTATTGCAGAGGTCGTGAGATTGCATGGGACTCCTAAGAGTATTGTTTCGGATCGTGATGGCCGGTTCGTGTCACATTTTTGGCAGTCTGTTCATCGAGCGTTTGGGACTGAGTTGAGACTCAGTACATCTTATCACCCTCAGACTGACGGGCAGTCAGAGCGGACGATCCAGACGTCAGAGGATATGTTGAGAGCCTGTGCCCTAGAATGGAAGGATGATTGGGAGTCGCACTTGCCGTTGATCGAGTTCACGTACAACAATAGTTGGCACGCCTCGATCAAAATGGCGCCATTTGAGGCGTTGTACGGGAGGATGTGTAGATCGCCGTTGTGTTGGGACGATGCGTCCGAGCTGATTGGTACCGAGCCCGATATGGTAGTTGAGACGAGAGAGAAGATTACTCTGATTCGTGATAGATTGTTAACGGCCCAGAGTCGGCAGAAGTCTTATGCCGACACGCGTCGCCGGCCGTTGGAGTTTGAGGTGGGAGATCATGTTTTGCTTAAGGTGTCGCCAACACGGGGAGTTTACCGCTTTGGCCGGAAGGGTAAACTTAGTCCGAGGTTTATTGGGCCGTTTGAGATTTTAGAGAGAGTGGGAGAGCTTGCCTATCGGCTAGGCTTACCGCCGTCCCTGAGCCACGTTCATAATGTATTTCATGTTTCCCAGCTTAGGAGGTACGTATCGGACCCTAGCCATATTATCGATTTCGGAGAGATCGAATTGGGACCCGACCTTACCATCGAGAAGAGGCCGATTCAGATTTTAGAGCGTCGGGTGAAGCAACTTCGTCATAAAACCATCCCTCTGGTTAAAGTTCAATGGTCGAGACATGGGTCCGAGGAAGCCACATGGGAGACGGAGGAGAGTATGCAGTCGAGATACCCCGAATTGTTCGTGTTGTAAGTTTCGGGACGAAACTTATTTTTAGGGGGAGATAATGTAATATCCGTGTTTTCTATTTTCGGTAATTTCTATTTTTGGTGTATGTTCGTTTCAGACAACTCGCTTAGCACTGTTTTGGAATTCTGAATCTATTTTGTTCTTGGAGTTTTTCCGTCTGGTCGAGTTTCGGGGATGTTTTTGCATAATTTCATTTTGAATTATATCTTGTCGCATGTGCGTTCGATTCTCGTAAAACTTGTTCGTTTTCGTTGTTTCTCGATTCGTATAAGTTTGTATGGTTGAGTTGGTCGTGTTGGAACTTTCGGTTTGTTAATCCGACGTTGTATCGCGATTTTTCGGGCATTTGGGCCGTTTTTGTAATTTTCATAAGTTTGGGGAATTTCGATTTATTTGCTTCGTTTCAAACTCCCTAGTGATCGAGATTATATTTTCTTTCAACGCTAAACTTTGTCGTCTTGGTTATTACGTGTTTATGATTCTGGATTCTGGTCTTGCTTCGTTTTTCGGCACTTTTGCGCTGTTGGCGGTGTCTTGTCTGCTTCTTTGCTGAGTAGCGCACGCTACTCGGGATTTACTTGTGTGCGCTATCATTGTGTGGTTAGCGACGCTAACACGGGGTTTGTAGCGTGCGCTATCGATTTCAGCGATGCAGGGCAGTGGGTTCAAGACTTGATCTTGGACCGAGCAACAGACGCTAATCAGCGTTAACGCACCCTAATCCCTAGTACTAGCGCACGCTAACCATGTTAGCTTGCGTACGCTAACGGGAGGATAGTAGGAAGACTGTTCTGCCATGCCCCGCTAGCGCACGCTAATGCTTGTGCGTAGCGTGCGCTAAGTCTGTTAAATATAAATAGGACAGCAGCAGTCAACTTCGTCATTTTTTCTTCATTTCCTATCCTTCTCGGCTTTGAGCGATTCTAGGCGGGGGTTAGGGCCGATTCCGACTGTAGATCGTCATTCACTACCACCGTGCATTCCTTGCGTGAATTCTTCAAGTTCCTAATCACTTTCCACCATCCGAATCAAGGTAAATATTCCCAAAACCCTTGTTTTGAGATTTTGGGGGAATTTTGGGGATTTCTTGGGATTTGACTCCTTTAGTCCGAATTATTACTGGGTTATCGCTAGACTTCGATTGTGCACTTGTAATCCTTCATTTTATTGATGATTTGTGGTTTTAAACTCCAAGTTCTCCATTGTTCGTCACTTACAGTCGACGATACCCAAGTTATGTTCGACTAAGGGTTTCAGCGGGTAGAACTAGGATGTATTCCATCATTTACGTAGTTTTAAGATTGTTGTCCATCGTTATTGTGTTAGGATCGGATTTGTGAAGGTTGTTCGGGCCAAAACCTTTCCATTCGCCGTTTTCCTTCACGTAGTATTAATCAGGCAAGTACATGTATTACATTCCGTTATGTGCGTATGATTTTGATGCAAATGATGGAAATGGTGTTATTGAACGAATGTGATTGTTTCTCTTCCACCTGGGGATGGCGTGTGGCCTCTGGGGGCCGATACTAATGGGTACGGCCATGGAAATGGACTGGGGTGCGTGTGTTGATGTCCTTCCACCTGGGGACGGTTCGACGGGACCTCTGCGGGTCGATACTAATGGGTACGGCCGCGGAAGTGGTTTCTCACCTGGGGACGGTCCGACGGGACCTCTGGGGACCGATACTAATGGGTACGGTCGCGAGTTACCAAGCGTGGATAATTGTGATGTGGAAAACTTGTTGATATACTGTTTTGGTGTTAATGTGATATTCCGGAATATTGATTTTCAAAATGATTTTTCCTAACGATTTATTTGCGTTGAATTGTGTATGTATATAATGTTGTGTAATTTTGTACTTGCACTAGCTATTCGAATGCTAACCCCTTAAATGGGGGAAATGCGTCTTATGCATTTCAGGTACTGGTCGAGTTGAGGAGCTGGCACGGGATGCGCATGCAAAGGATGGGTTGGCATGATGATGATGTGGCTCGAGTCTGTATTTTTCTGTTTTGTCATTGCATCTGTTGAGTACTGGAGTTAGACTGTTTATTTTTTTAAACATGGTTTAAGTCCCCTGCGTGGGCAAATATTTGGTATTTAACTTATGTCTCATGTACTCTGTTAAAATGTTTTGGCCGAGGCCACGGCCTTATTTACTTTTTGGGTGCATCTTTTGGGTTATCATTGTGGTTCATGTGTCACGAGTTAGCCTGGTAGACCTCACGGGGGTTCTACGGCGTGTAATGTCCCATTTGTGAATTGGGATGTTACAATATTCCAATCAATTTCTTTTTCAAACTTCAATCAAACACCTTGAAGGCGGAATTCAAAGGTATATTCAAATCATCAATCAATAAAACGAACCACATCAAGAACATGAAGAACACAATCACAAACATATATATCCTTCAACATATAGTCCATATAACCTCAGGAATCGTAATAACAAAACCATAATCATCTTCATACGAAAATTTCATCAACAATAACATCAAAATCCGAATTCAAGGAGAGGATTACCCAACATACCTCTTAGAAGATGAAATACACAACTAAACATTTCCCTTGATTAACACAGTGCGAAGAAATTGACGAAAGGAAAGTGTCCCGATCCAGCCTCCTTCAAAAGTTCGTTCCTAAATCACAACGATGTCAATTCAATCACAATTCTACGAAAACATATAGAACTTCCCAAGTTCTACCCATTGAGGCAATTTATCGGACACTTTGAGGGCATAGTTCAATTTAATCGATTAACGGAGAAATTCTCGAATTTGTTCCACAAAACTTCAAGAGTAATGAATGATTCCGAGAATACAACAATGTTCTATCAAAAATCTGATTTAAAACGAATGAAATCGGCCAAAACACCATGAAACCTCAAAACCAAGAGTTCAAGTGTTTTTACCTTCGATCCGGGCAAAAGATGATGTTAGACATGAATCAAACTTCCAAAACATGTTGCTCTATGATGTTCCCAATCAATTCCATCAGTTTCAAATGAAGAATCGCGAAAAGAACGAAGAAAAAATGTGAAAATGCCAAGTGACTCGGTCCAGGCCTTTAAATAGCCGAGACCTGTCGGTACCTTATGGCCGTAACCAGCCATGGCTACCCTCCTGTCCAATCTGGCCGACACCCTTACGGACGTTACCGGCACCAGCCTTACGTACGTAATAGGCCCTTACGACCGTACTTGGCCACAACCTTACGGCCATTATCGGCCAGTCCTTACGCCCAGCGAGTCACTGTCGACCGTGATCGGTCATCCCTGCGAGTCACTGCCGACCGTGATCGGCCATCCAGCGAGTCCTCGGCCACGACTCGACCAGATGCCTCCTAACGTACGTAACACTTAACCCATTGCGTACGTAATACGTGTGTTGACTTGCTACAGTAATATACTCATATTACGTACGTAATACACCCTGTATAGCGTACGTAAATCCATCTGTTGACTCACTTGTCCACATCCGCACCGAAAAACTGCTGACACCGGGCCCCACCTGCCGACCACAGCTCAGTCCTGTCCGATTCTCCTTGTTACGTACGTAATGCCTTATGCATAACGTAAGTAAAACATAGAATTTAGCGTACGTAAGTCCTTGAGCTTAGAGTACGTAATGGCCTTATGTACTTGGCCAAAATCCAACTGTTCCTGTCCGATATCTCGACATACCGAAAACACATACACACATACTGAATACGTATACTGAATCGAATAATATTTTCATACGATACTTCTGAAACCCGATATCCTCATATACAATTGTCGACCAAGTACGACAATTATACAAATACAGATGTCTTAGTCTTTCGTTTATTTTATCCATGCTGTACAGATTCCAAGTTGTACAACATAACTAGGATAAAATAATATTAAACAACACTAGTAGAAATTTCGGATATTACAAGGAACACTCCGTCCTTCGGCTTCAAGGGAATAGGATACGATGGTAGCTTTGCCTAGAACCGCAGCCGCGCTGCTCGGTTCGTGACTTAGACTAACCGCCCCTCATGCATATACAAAAAGGGACTCTAAAGGTATTCATATGGACTCTAGCGGTGGCTCCCGCCCGAAGGTCGTAGCACTTAGCTCCGCACAGTACTTACTCTCGATTTCTATTGAACAACAGTTAATGTCGTGATTAATGACGATCATGCATATTATAAGTTGTCAATATTTATTTGATAATACCTGGACTTGAGTAATTTAGAGGAATTATCAGCCGGTTGGCGATCAGATGATCTCTTAAGAGATTTTTAATGTGTTTTATAATAATTCATAAACTTGATAATTCGGTACGGAATATTTATACGTCCGAAAATTTCGTGCTTTGTTACAAAAAGTCCATCATGATGTAAGGATTAATGGACATAATTTGCATGAAAGTCTTACCGGTCAGGATTTTCAGTTCTGCCCTTCCTTTTAAATATTATTGTTAATATTATTACGATTATATGAAGTTGGATGATTCGGTATGAATGGATTATACGTCCGAAACTACGAACTTTATTGCGAAGAGTCCGTTATGATATAGGAATTAAAGGTCAGAAGCTGTATGAAAGTTTTACCTTTCATAAATTACACTTATGCCCTCCCAAGTTTTAAGTATTATTTACTATTTCTACATAAATGTCGTTAAGGCGGGACAGACTGATTAGACGTCCGAAAATTTCGAACTTTCTTGCGAAAAGTCCGTTATGATGTGAAAAATTTAAGTTTTAAGTTGCATGGGGTTTTTCCGTTCATAAATTACAATTCTGCCCTTCTAAAATTTAAGTATTTGTTTGAGGAGAAAGTAAAAGACAACAAATCAATTGTATTGATAATAATGAATAGATGGGTCTTTATATAGGCATTACAAAGAGAGTCTTTCCATACATAGGATTCCTAGTTAAGGTAAGACATCTAACAGGATCCTACTACTTATGGAAGAGTCTAGAACCTTCCATAACTCTTATCCCCATACAACTAGTATTAGGTAAGACACCAATACGGGAAGGATTTCCCGGAACACTCCCCCTGTGTCGAACACTAATGCTAACATGGTGCACAAGGTGTTGCCTCGGTAAAAAACCTTTCCAAGTCAAATAAAACCCCGTGGGAAAAACAAAGACTTTGGTGAGGAAAAAGAGCGCAACGCACCAACTAGAAATGTCAGAATCATGTGAAGTATACTCCCCCTGAGGTATACATGACAGCTCATTCGGTCGAGCTATCATTAGTTGAGCTCGGATAATCGCCACATGCCGATGCTTCTCACATGTTTCTCAAATGTAGATTTCGGCAGAGACTTAGTGAACAAGTCTGTAATATTCTCATCGGAACTCACTTGTTTCACTTCGATATTCAGCAATTTCTGTTGCTGCTGATTATAAAAGAACTTCGGCGCAATATGCTTGGTATTATCACCCTTTATGAAACCTAACTTCATCTGCTCAATGCATGCCTCATTGTCCTCAAACATGCAAGTAGGGGTTGCTGTAGTGGGATCTAATCCACACGTTCCTCGTATATGGTCTATGACTGACCGGAGCCAAATGCACTCCCTTACGGATTCGTGCAATGCAATTATCTCTGCATGGTTCGAGGAAGTAGCAACCAGGGTCTGCTTGGTAGATCGCCAAGATATCACCGTATTCCCAATGATGAACACATAACCAGTTTGGGAACGTCCTTTATGCGGGTCAGAGAGATAACCGGCATCAACAAATCCAACTAACGTGTCGTTAGGATTCTCTGCATAAGAGGTAAGCTTGCTCGCATTATCACTTCTGGTAGTCAAGCTACCATGCTTAGCTGCAATATCAGAGGAAGATCGACGGTCGGTATGCATCGTCTTAACCTCAACATTTCCTTTCAGAATATCGCTCTCTCTTGCATAGGGAAAGAACAATCCAAGGTCACTGGAGCCTTTCAAGTATCGAAAGATGTGTTTTACTATATTCCAATGCCTTATCGTGGGAGCGGAGCTAAATCTCGCTAACAAATTCACAGAGAATGCGATGTCTGGACGAGTACATTGAGCCAGATACAACAACGCATCGATTGCGCTAAGGTACGGTGTTACTGCTCCAAGGACCTCTTCATCCTCCTCTTTGGGACGAAACGGATCCTTGTTCATTTCCAGACTTCGACCAATCATGGGGGTAGCAAGAGGATGTGCCTTGTCCATACTAAATCACCTGAGCATTTTGTGGACATAGGCAGACTGATGAATGAGTATGCCATCATCTCGATGCTCTAGATCTAAGCCCAAGCAGAATCGAGTCCTCCCCAGATATGTCATCTCGAATTTGGATTTAAGGTAGCGGGCCGTTTCATTGACCGCATCTATGGTACCGATAACATTCATGTCATCTACATAGACGGCTACAATCACAAATCCTGTATCTGTTCTTTTCACAAAGATGCATAGACATATGTCACTGTTCTCGTATCCCTTCCCAACCAATTATTCACTTAGGCGGTTGTACCACATCCTTCCGGATTGTTTCAACCTATACAGTGAACGACGCAATTTCATAGTCTAAGCGCTCCGTGGTTTAGAGCTACTTGATTTGGGCAATGAAATCCCTTCGGGGACTTTCATAGAAATATCCGTATCTAGATCCCCATAAAGATACGCTGTAACCACATCCATAAGCTTCATGTTCAGTTTTTCGGACACTACCAAACTGACTAAGTAGCGGAAAGTGATGATGTCCATAACGGGAGAATACGTCTCCTCGTAGTCAATGCCAGGGCGCTGCGAGAAGCCTTGGGCAACTAGTCTCGCTTTGTAACGCATGACGTCATCCTTATCATTGCGTTTACGAACAAAGACCCACTTATGTCCAACTGGTTTAACGCCCACGGGTATTGGCTCGATACGGCCAAATACCTCACGTTTAGCCATTGAGTCTAGTTTAGCCTGCATTGCATCTTTCCATTTCGTCCAATCGGCTCGTTGTTGACACTCAGCAACCGAGTGCGGCTCAGCATCATCGTCTTCAATAATTTCTTGAGCGACGGAGTAGGCAAAAGCATCATCGACTAGCGTGGACGACCTGTCCAATAGTACATATTCACTCGTACATTGCATCGAGATTTATTTATTTTCTGACATCAACAAAGTTTCCGATGCGTCCGTCGATTGTTCCATTGTTGATTCGAGGACATATCCGTAGTCAGAGATAATCTCGTGTGACGGAGTCACTGTGTCAATGATGCGAGGATTTTGTGCCTCCGTTCCTCTTCTCTTTCGAGGTTCGGTATCCTTTCTACCCACTGGGCTCCCCCTTTTTCGAGCAGGGATAAGAGCAGCTGAAGTAGCCGTCCCACCACTAATGTTGACGCCGGGGGCATCATTCCTTTGGGCGGCTGAACCTTGCCCTATAACTGGGACTTCTAACCTTGCAGGAACATTCGCAGTGGGAATGGTAGATCTTGTCACTTTCGCAGTATCAGTAAAGCTGTCGGGCATCGAATCCGCAACTTTCTGAAGACTGAGAATACGTTGCACTTCTAGCTCGGATTGAGCTGTGCGGGGATCTTGATGAGGCAAGGAGGGAGCACACCAGACAATTTCCTAGTGTTCAACTAGAATCATTCGATTCCTCTCTCCCCCTAACGACGGGAAGTTTTTCTCATCAAAGGGACAATCTGCAAATCTTGCACTAAACAGATCTCCTGTCAAAGGTTCCAAATAGCGGACAATTTTAGGCGATTCATAGCCAACATATATACCTAATCTTCTTTGCGGACCCATTTTAGTACGCTGTGGAGGTGTAATTGGCACATAGACTGCACAACCAAAAATATGTAAGTGTGAAATATCAGGCTCATATCCAGTTACCAACTGGTACGCACTAAACGGTTGATTGGCAGTGGGTCGAAAGCGAATAAGTATAGCCGCATGCAAAATTGCATAACCCCAGGTAGAAATCAGCAAGTTGGTGCGCAATACCAATGCTCGGGCGATAAGCTATAACCGCTTAATCATAGCCTCGGCAAGGCAATTCTGCGAATGAACATGGGAGACGGGATGTTCAACTTCAATCCCAATCGACATGCAATAGTCGTCAAAAGACTTTGACGTAAACTCTCCAGCATTGTCCAATCTTAATGAGGAGATTGGAAAGTCGGGGTGGTTAGCCCGTAACTTGATGATTTGTGCTAGGAGTTTAGCAAATGCAGCGTTTCTCGTGGAAAGCAGAGCGACGTGTGACTATCGCGTCGATGCATCAACCAGAACCATAAAGTATCTGAATGGTCCGCACTCTGGCTGAATAGGTCCACATATGTCCCCTTGAATTCTTTGTAAGAAGCGAATGTTTTGTGTTGAGTCTTTAGCAAAGGACGGAGATGGTATCAACTTTGCTAGTGAACAGGCTTTGCAGAACGATTTATGGGCATTAGAAATTGCCACGGAAGCCTCAGGATTTACGAGAGATGCACCGTCAACCTTTTCAGGGCGTGCGATCTTTAATCCCGGTGATACGGTATCAAGCTCACTCACATCAATGCCGATATCGAGTGGTGCTTCCAATCATTTTCTGGACTTGAAAAACGGATGACCATGTGAGTTTTTCAAAATGCGAATCATCATATCGCGTCCAAGGTGACCGAGTCGGTCGTTCCATAGTTGGTATGCTTCGGAATCACACAGTTCGTGACTCACAGCATAGGATTCAATAACCCTTATTGTAGTCTGGTATAAACCACTACTTAGACTCATTAGTTTCTCGAGAACGCGGCGTCTTCCGCATTCTGCCAGAGTAACACACAAAAATTCTGTCCCATTCTAACAATGTGTATCAAGGTGATAACCGTTGGCACGGATGTCCCTAAAACTTAGCAAGGTTCGGTTTGCTCTTGGGGCATAGAGAGCATTTGTGACATTAATATGCGTACCATCAGGTAGCAAGAAATGAGCAGGTCCCCTCCCTTGAATTACTTGGGAGGAACCAATCATTGTTGTCACTGAGGATATGTATGGCACAATATCCTTGAATAATTGCCTATTCCGAAGAATAGTGTGGGTTGTTCCACTATCAGCAAGGCACTCAATTTCGCCATGAGATATCTACAATAAGACATGAAACTCGATTAGTCTTGTGATTAAAGACATAGCGAAAACTCATTAATTTCGAGTTTGGGGAAATTCGACCAAGTTGGTTAGGATCAAAGTTAGCACAATCGCTGGAAATAATTTCCGCGCAGCTTGACCTTTGTTCACTAAAACAGCAATAACTTCTTCGTTAAGAAGGCTATGGACGAATGGTCAGTTGTTCTGGAAACTAGACTTCCGTATCTTTCTGTACATAGGTAGTGTACTTTCTGGATCATTAAACTTAGATCTCAGTGCTCGTTTAAAATTTCTATTTTGGTATTTCCCTATTGTTGAGTGATAGAGCAAGGTTGAAGCCTTTTTCAAAGGCATTATTGTTGATACAATAATATGGTAATATGGTCATAGGAGCGTTTAAACACTTCAGAATGCATCTTGGTGTTCGATTTATATCTCGACTAATGATCCTTTCGATAACTCCAACTTGGTAGACTTGCAGAGAAAGTAGGAATGTCGGTACAGCTAAGGCTGTTTAAAAACCACTGACTCTGTTTGAACTTTCAAAGCATAAACAAATACCAAGGAGGATGTGCCTAGTCTTGATCAAAAGTTTTAATGAAATCAACTAATGTATCAAATTAACCAAGCAATTCATTGCTAGAAATTATTTTGTGATAAACCAAACATGCTTTCGAAGGGAAAAATAAAATTCGTTTTTGCACAATCACAACAATTAAAAGAATTTTATTCATCATGGCCAACTTTATTACATTCATGAAAATCCAAAGTAGTTCTCGGAAACTAGAAACAAGACAAAACATAACCAAAGTGTAAAACTAGTCAAACTACAATGATCTAGTCAATGTCGACAACATCCATATGTTGGTCTTTATCCGCAATGGTGAGAGGAGGGATCTCAGTCTGGATCTCAGTATGGTTCACCTCCGTATTCTCGTTATCTTCCTCCATGTAATTTGACTCTTGAGTCAAATATTTTTTATAATGCTTGTAGTAAGCTTGGATGTTCTTTGGCGCCTTGCAATTGTGGTAAGTATGCTTCTTCGATCCGCAAGTATAGCAATTCCGGCCTTCCTTTGGAGTGGTTCCATTCCCGGCGGCAGGAGGCGGTCCACGTGGTTGGGTTCCACTAGGTCCCGTGGCCGAGCCACCTTGCCTCTTCCACACATTGGAACGACGACCTCGTCTTTTCCCTCACTTGCTCGAGTCATGCACCCGTGGTGCTTGCAAAAACTGAGTAGCGTTGTCTTTTCTATTTTGTCGTGGTGCTTTCCTGTGGGTAGCCTGATTCACTTCTGTAATCGGCTTCGTACCAGCTGGGCACGCATTGCTATTGAGAATAATCTCATGATGCCTTTCTTTTTTCGCGAGGTGGGAGATAAGGTCACTAAAGTTTTTAATTCTCCCTTTCTCATAGGCAACGCGCAGCTGATGAGCAATCACACTTGCTCCCACGGGAAATGTGTTAAGAGTCTTCTTGATCAAATCTTGATCAGACTTCTTGACACCACAAAAACCAAGATCAGCGCAAAGATCGAGGATAGCTTGATTATAGGCTTTCACATTCGCATAATCCAAAAATCGGATTTGCTCCCACTGAAGTTGCAATTCGGGGAAGCGCTGATCATGCACATTATTAAATTATTGTTCGAGTGTATCCCATAGTTCTTTGGGAGTTTGCAAATTCATATAACACTTTTCAACAACGGATGTATATATCTATGCAAGTACATCAGTGCATTAGCCTTGGTTTCCTCGCTCGGTTCTTGAGCGGTAGGCTCGTTAGAGGGAAAGAGGGGTGGTGGTAAATCTCTTACCGACGAACGCCAAGCGAACATCTGAGACCCACCTATGGTACTCCTTACCAGCATGGTTGAGGATGTCGAACTCCGGATGAACATTGGAGCTTTGTGCCATCTACAAGATATACACAAAAGGAAGTTAGTCTTGTTGGATTTTCAGTGACAATGTAAACGGTCACAATCGATGCGTTTAAAAGCGTGTAACATAACCGTTACTCGATTTACTTCCCTTAATTGTTGTTTAGTAAAGTCAACAAAAAAAACGGCGATATAAGATCGCACCCAGATACGTGGTGTATGCAACAACCACAAGTATCGACTTTTAACAATTCCGTGACTCCCCCAGGACCGTCACATAGTTTTCTTCGACACGCAGAGATACCGACTTCTCTCGCGGTCTCATCCACCGCAAAGTAGCGTGGGAGATAAAGAACCCAAAGACCCGTGTCCCCAAAAGAAAAATTCCCAAAAGGAGAGAATTGAAATAGGGACAAGTCAGATAATTACCTCGATTATAAAATTAGGCACGTGCTGAAATTGTGGTGTGCTTCGATCTACCGGTTGGTACTCGATGCGACGACGTGAAACCGGAGGCGCAATTTTGGCGGCTTCCGAAGATAAGTTGATGTTTGGGTTTTGGTCCGAGAGTCAGAACCGGGTCGGACTTGGCTGGGCTGGAGATGGCCGGTGGCGGTAGTCAGCGGCGGTCGACGGCGGCGGCGGTTGGCGGTGGTCCGACGACGATGTTCCGGCTGGACTGGATTGGCGGCGGCGATCGGCGGCGGCTGGCGGTCTTGGCGTGCTTGGCGGCGGCCGGGCAGTGTTGGGCGGGCGGCGCCAATGGCCGGTAGTGGCGCGGCGGCGGTCCGACGGCGATGTTCGCCTGGATTGGGCAGCGAGGCCGGCGGCGCGCTAAGCGGCTCGGGCGGCGCGGTGTAACGGCGCGGCGCTGGGCGGCTCTGGGCGGCTGTATGTCGTGGCGCGGCCGGCTGGCGGTTACGGGCGGCGGTGTCGTGGCGGCGGTGGTGGCGTGGCGGCCGCATTTCTTTGGGCGGTGGCCGGTGGTAGCTGGGCATGTGTTGGCGATGGCGGCGGCTGGCGATGGGCGCGGGCAGCGGCGGGCGGTGGGCGATCGGCGCCGGGGCAGAAGCGGCGGGCGATGGCTGGCTGATTTTTTTCTTTTTTTTTGTTCGAGCTACGTGCTGATAACGTGTTTGAGGAGAAAGTAAAAGACAGCAAATCAATTGTATTGATAACAATGAATAGAGGGGCATTTATATAGGCATTACAAAGAGAGTCTTTCCATACATAGGATTCCTAGTTAAGGTAAGACATCTAACAGGATCCTACTACTTATGGAAGAGTCTAGAACCTTCCATAACTCTTATCCCCCTACAACTAGTATTAGGTAAGACACCAATACGGGAAGGATTTCCCGAAACAGTATTATTATTATTATTATTTAGTTTTGTCTTATAATTTTGATTAGTTCGTTTGGATTCGTTTTAACTCCAAAATTTATGAATCCAGTGCCGTTTTGATCCTTATAACTCGTACTTTCAGATTATGTTCAGTTTTATTTTTCATTCTTTTAGAAATTATGATTTCACCCCTTTATTTTGTCTTAATCGATATTTTTTGGGTCATATCTTTTTCGTTTCTTGTCGGATTGACCTTAAAATTTCGGGGAAAGCTATTTGTGTTATTATGAGTCCAGAGAATTTAACTTTTCTGAAAATTTTAATTTCGAAGCAGTTGGTTTCTGTAAATTACTGTTTTGGCCCCGAATTATTGAAATTTTACATCTTTGCCCCGACTTTCGATTTTAATGATTCCGGTTTAGATGAAATTTTGTAATTACTTTATTTATGACATCATGAGACAATTTTTTTAGTTACAATTCCAGAATCAAGAGTTTTATCAATTTTCCTTCAACTATTCCCTTTTTGACCTATTATTTCAAGTTTAATTCGAGTAGTGAGATTTTCCGGCAATTAACCAAACTTCTACTCTATTCCAGTATTATACTCATATGATTTTGGTATTTTTAATTCCCAAAGGTCAGAATTTGACATTTACAATCAAGGTTCCATATATGGCATAATTTGCTCACAAAATCAATGTATGTCGAATAAAAGTTCAGTAATTACTAAGATCAATACATGCATGGTCGTAAGATGTCATTTTCAGTTAAGCAATGACAATTGAAGTTTTGATATTTTGCATGCACTATAATATAATCTTAAATGCAATATTTTTTTAATAAAAAAAAAGAAGAACAATTTTTACCCACTTTTGAATTCTTCAAAGAGATGTTAAAGATGATTGCTTAAACAAGATGACTCCCCCTCCTTGAATATATGTGGTTGATGAAAGGAAGAGTTCCAGGATGGTTAATTTATTTCTAAGTTTATAATGAGAGAAAGAAAAACAGAAATACACCAAGTTATAAAGTTGGCTCATTACCATAGGCGGATCCAGCACAAAATTTCTACTGGTGCCCCCAACGAACATGATGGGTAAAGTATTGAGAATGTGCGACTTGTACCCCATAGAGGGTTTCCAATTTTTAGGACCTATGAATAACTTTTTTTCCAAAAAAAATAGTATAAAAATTATCAGATTAAAATATTATATTGTGATTGGATTGGAAAATGAACTTAAATATTATCTTTATTAACAGACCCAAGTTCAAAACCCTATTTAATACAAAATATTAACAAACTTAAAAATGTTAGCTCATTTGATTAGAATTATTCAATTCAATATTGAATTTTCTGTTTGAACCGTGGTTAAGATTGTTATATACTCATATATTTATAATCTATGCCTTATATTTTTAAGTATCTAGTACCGAGATTTTGAAAATTACATTAAAATAAATTCAAGTATTTTTTGTAGGGACACATTTAAGATTTCACACATGACCTCTAGTAATTCAGGACTGGATATTAAATAATCCAGTTCTTAAACCAATTCAAATACTGTCAAATAATAAATAACGAGTAGATATAAAAAATACAAAAATGATAACGCACACCGCACACGCCACATTCATACACCACACAAAATTGTTAAAAATATGAGTTGAGTGGACACTCACATAGGTAAAGGGGGTCTTTTTTTACAAAATTTTGGTGGTGCACATGCACCACCATGTCCCAACATAGGTCCGCCCCTGCTCATTACCTTTCTTTTATTCCTCTTTCTTCTTCCTCTTCTTCTTCTTCTTCTTCTTTCTTCCCTTTTTTTCTTCTTCTCTCCTCACTTCAGCCCTCCCTCTCTCTCTCTCTCTCTCTCTCTCTCTCTCTCTCTCTCTCTCTCTCTCTCTCTGGTGAAATGGGGATGAGTTTACAAGGTGGAAATATTTATAATTCATGTGATGGTCAAAGGATACATGGTGAATCACCCCACAAGACTTTGATGTATCACAAGTGTCTCCATCTTCACTTGTATGAAGACACATCAAGTTTGACTCCCACATCACCATTTCTTTATTTTGGCTGATTTTTAAATATATTATTATATATATTTCTTTGAATGTTTGTTGTAGTTGTATATAATTTAATAAATGAAAGAGGTACTAGATGATGGGTTGGGTTATATGTGTCTTTGGGATTGGTATAGTGTTTTAGGTGATGGGTGGTTCTTTACTTAGATGGTCATAAGCCCATAATACCTCTAAGTTTAAATTTTAATAATAAACCCACTAATCAAGTTGGACTATTAAATTAAATAGCCCATGTAGTTAATGAATTAAAATTTATTAAATAATTAAGTTAATTAGACTTATAGGATATTATTATTTTTATTTACTAAATTGAAGTAATAAAAATAATTAGGTTGTTGAACTTATAGAATTTATTTAGCTAATGTGACTATGCATAAGGTAAGAACTAAATTTATTCGATAATGAAATATTGTAAACTTTATTTTATTTATTGAACCCCGAGAGTAAATGATTGAACCGTAGGCCTGCATGAAACCGTGGATTCGGCTTCAGCAGTTTCAGCTTCCTTGAGGTGTATAGCTCACTGCTAAGGAAGAAGAGTTGTATAGTCTTCGCCCCAACAGATTAAGCAGGTTTTTATCTAGCCGGTGAAAGGCGGATCCTGCTTACTGAGAGTTTCTTATCTGTTGGAAAGTGTCGGGAATGATGTCGGAAGGGCGGTGTCGGTCTGGGTGGGGTGCTTATACAAAGGAAAAAGAAGGGCCCTTCCTGACAGCCCTAGAAGAAGACGAGAGCTTTCTTCTATTACGAAAAAAGGCTATCTTCCTCTTGCATTTGAGAAAGGGAACGAAGGCTCTGTAAGAGTCACAAAAAGTGCTCACTCTTCATTTTTATGATGCTTTCATTCCTATTGTCGACTCCTGGTTGCCATAGTTGTTGTACGAGTAATATGAGGCTACGAAGTAGTCGAATAGGCTCTTAAGCTAAAGCTTTCCTTCTTACAGGGGGGATAGATCTTTTATTGTTGGAAGCTCTCTCTGTCGCACTAAAGGCTGCTTGCTAGGTGCTCATCTTTCTCTTTATAAGCCCTGTGCTCCGAATCCATTTTGCCGATTCTTCGTCGCCCTACTCGCATGGGCACAACAACACCGGGGTCGAAGTCCACCATTCCCCAATCAGTGCAATCAAAGAAAATTCTTTCAGAACCTTTCGCCCCCAGTACCGTAATCCGTTCAAGCGAACCATTCCTCTCTTTTGACTTTTGCTCGAGGCCCTTGGTCCAAGTCCAGCAAGAACTTAGATTCCTATAGTGCACCTTGCGAAGAAATCCCATTTTTGATGACGAAGGCTCTACAAGACCTCAACAACTAAGTTGAGACACTGAATACCTCTCTGGCTTGAACGTCTGCCACTTGCTCATGGAAAATTCCCTACTAAGCCTATCTAACTGAGAAGAACTAGAAGACGACATTAAGAAAGACCTTATTCTCAGACTCATTCCAGTCCAGAGCGGAAGAACTCTCTTCCTCTCTTTTTCCTTCTATCTACCTACCTCTTCTCTTCCACTTGCCAGTCTTGAAAAAGGTGAGTGAAAAGCTTAATTAGAGGAAGTCTTGACGATCCCTTTAGATCTTCTTCTCCAGAAGTCTGACTGGGTCTTATTTTAGTTACACTCTCATAAAGTACACGATACATCGAAATAAATTAGATTATCACAGATATAACACATTCATTAGCAAAATTTGCCCGATGTAGAGGCAATCAAGAAAGCCGTTACCCAAGTGTGAAGGGAAGCTAGAGAGTAGCTACAAACTTTCAAAGAAAGAAGAGAAAGGTTGGCTTGGATTACTTAGTGTTGCGCGCCTAGGAGGGCAGCGCGCTTTGGGATGCGGAGGCCCAAAAACTCAAATCTAGCTTGGGGGCCCCAAAATCAAGAAAACAGCAAAACAGAAAGATAGTTTAGCAACCAATTTCAAGATAGGTGCTTTAGCGCTCAGGTTTTTCAAATCCATTGCGTTTCCGCCCTTTTCTTGGTCGATCGGGTCTTTCATCACAAATGTCAAATCTCATGGACGAGGTTCTGCAAGAAGTTGCGAATTTAGTTGACGAAGTTGCCAGGGAAGAGCTAGTGAGATAGCCCTGTAGGTCTAGGATTGATTGTCGATTTCATTAATAATCTAATCTACATACAAATAATGGGGTCTCACACCTGGACTGGGATTCCGTCCACTTCATAGTTCTGTGGGTGTTTTGAAACTGATTTCGAAGGCACCAGGTTTTGTATGTACGCCGTTTCCAAGGCGTACCCCCAGAATGAAATAGATAAATCTGAGTAACTCATCATTGACCTAACCAGTTCTAAAAGAGTTATGTTCCTTCTCTCAGGAACACCATTTTATTGTGGAGTTCTCGACCCCATGAGGTGGGACGTGATCCCCGTAATTGCCAAGAAATCCAAAATTCTCCACTCAGGTATTAGCCACCACGATCAGATTGTAGTGACTTGATACTCTTTCCATGACCCTTCTCCATTTCAGCCTTGAAATCTCGGAACTTGTCAAAGGATTCAGACTTACGTGATATAGATTTATCCATATCTCGAATAATCATCTATAAACTTGATAAAGTATTTGAAACCACCCCTAGCCTGGATGATCATTGGACCACATACATCCATATGAACCAATTCTAATACGCATGGTTTCTCTTGGTTTTAAAAACCCTTTTGGTCATTTTACCTTCCAGATATGATACACAAATTCGAAATAACTCAACTTGGAGGTCATCCAACCAATCTTTGAATTATTCTAAGGTCTACGTGACCTAACCGTAAATGCCATAGATATGTTTGGTTTATGCTTGAAGGTTATATTCTCTTTTTAGGTTTAGAGAAAGAGTTCAGCAATATATATTTATACATGAGACTTTGTGCAGTATTAATGACATATAGTCCATCAGTATAGATACCTTTGCAAATATATTCACCGTTTCTTCTAATAATGGCATCACCATCAAAACAAACTGAATAGCCATCACAACTCAATTTAGAAACTGAAATTAAATTCATTCTAACATCAGGTACCAATAATACATTATTGAGGACTAAACTTGTATTTTTCAGCAGTCAGGACAATATTAAGATTACGTTTCCAATCAGCATAGTTAGTGCCATCAAGTTTGTTTTCTTTGAGAATTACAGTAAGTGTGTTGAAAGACATCTGAGATAAAAATTAAAAACATCCATCACATAATGCTTAACAAAATATATTTGAAAAACCTCAAAACACAATATGTATGCTAGCCACCAACACCTCGAAAAGTCCGTACATGCAAGCCACGAACGTGTGGACGTTTCACGCATATTTTTGAAGTAAGTTTTACGTCCTTAATTTTACTATCTAGTCAATTTACGTTATGACAAGTAAAATTAATAGTTAGTTCCTCTTGGACATGTATTAATTAACATTGACTGTGATGGGGAGCTTATTAATTAATATACCTAAGTGAACACCATAATTTAACAATCTTAAAATATTATCTTTTGAATAATAGTCCTACAGATAGAGAGGTCCTATCATAAAAACTAATATTTAATTTTTGTTATCATTTGAAATTTAAAACTAGTGAACCTATAATTAGCACATCCGATATGGAGGAAGACCCTAATGTCAACGCGCATACTAATTACTTCACAATTTAAATAAATTATGAAGGGCAATTTGATTTTATTTTAAAAAAATAAATCAATTTAATTACTTAGTTATTTTATCCTTAAGATTTTTAATTTTCTCGTCCTAGCATGCAAGAAAACATATCATGCATAATCCATACATGCCATACAATCAAAACAGTAAAAATCAAAAACAGATGCATCGATAATAAAATTATCCAATTATCATGGCCTTCCTCCCCGAATTGAATCCGAGAAAATATTCAACTCGATATCTCTCACTGGATCAAACATCTCGTCACCCCCCTCCGGCCCGGTCGTGGATTTTCAAAATTAAAATTTTCACTTTTATGCAAATTTACATAAAAAAATTCAATTTTAAAACCCTGACTCTCCAGCGGACGCAACGAATGGTGGTGAAACGGACCGGGCCAAAAACTGGACGACCCGACCCGAACCGGCGAACTGGATAGGAACAGGCTTCCCGCGGCCCCGGGCAGGCAACTCGGTGCTGCTCGGCAGCACCCGCAAGCTGCTGCTGCCCGACCGCGGCTGTTCAGTAGTCCGGGTGTCCCGGTTCTGCTCTATTTTTTCGTGATTTTGTCTTCTCCAAATTCAGTTAATTAATCACCAAAATTAATTAAAATAGTCAAAGCCTAAAATTCTATCTCTAGTACCAATTCTTGGGAATAAAACGCAGCGGAAGCGGAGTTGGTATGATTTGATAAAACTTTTTACGCATCCACGAGCACAAAACCTATTTAGGCATGCTAAATTAATTAACTATAAAGATTAATAAGCTATTTAAATACTATTTATTATTTATTAAATAATATTGTTGGTAAATTCAATATCCTAATATAGATCAAAATATCATAGGATATTTACCTCTTGAAGCGTAGTGGTTGATACCTTGATTTCTTTCTCACCTTCTAGAGTATGATCCCGCTTTAATCCGGATATTGTATGGGCAACGAGCTACCGAATCTTGTTTGACACCTTGAAGTGGATCGCCGAAACTTATGTTCCGCACAACTCTCGATTTTTATTTTCTTCAAGTAATTTCGATTGATAGCAAGAATTAAAATGTTATCTCAATTGTGGAATTAAAGACACAAGTCAAGATCCACAATCAAACACTTGGAAGAAAAACATTTAAACTCTTGTGTTTGTATGAAGTTCATGGCCGAACCCCCCCTTAAGGGGGATTAGGACTCCTAGTGTAGCCCAACTTTCCATATTAAGCCCTTCCTAATGTGGTTGAGTTCACTAATATCAATTCAATCCACTAAAGAGTTAATATTACACTTCCAACCGAAATCCCAACTTATGAAATCGAGCTGCTTATTTAAATATATTATTTTTCATATTTAAGATATCGAATGTTCATTAAACAATTTAATCTACTGACAGCTTTAATTAATTAATTTCTTATCCAAGAGTAGTACTGCTCGAACTTATTATTATATCATAAATAAATCCACCAGGAGGGTTTTAATATAATAATTATTTTCGAGCTCCTCAAGGGGACATCATCAACCCACACGAGTCGGGACACAATTTCTAGTTACAATATTAATTGTCATATAAATAATGTTTTTACCCAAGATATGAAGCATATTGAGTCAATCACTGTGACTCTCACTCATGGTAAATTAAAGCAATAAATATTATAAACATACAACTAAATATTATATACTTATCCAATATTTACGTTCTTCTTACAGTCAGAAGACACTATCTCACTGCGATCCAGTTCAACGTATGCAAATACACTAATGCATGCTAATAGTCAAGACCAACAAATCTCAAGCATACATTACAACCTTTCGTATAATTTGTCTAGTAATTATATAAGTTGTGAACTATTATATTATTTTATAAGGCACCGATAATATGATCTTCAGTGTGACAACAACACACCATATTATCTATAATATAAAATAAATAGACAATACATTTGGATAACCATAACGTGAATTTGTATGCAAAATATGTGATTAAATGTAATTAATATTTTCATGGTAGTTACAGGGAAATAAGATAATACAAGCATAAAGTATGCTTTGCAGTATACAACCCTAACAGTAACAACGAGCCATCTCATCAGATTTCTTCCATTTACGGTATTCTTTCACCTCATCAGGTGTCGAATCCTTATTTCGTTCTAATGGGCATTCCTCAATTAGAATAGATTTTGCGTTCTTCAGTAGTCAGGACAATATTAAGGTGTTTGGATTCGATGATAAAAATGAGTTACGCAGCGAAAAATAAAACCGGTCTAACCGGATAAAACCAAACCCCAAAACTGATCGTACAAGCATCGTATAAATGAATAAAATAATAATGAAGATGAGAATCAACGAATACTTACCCTTGTAGTCCTTTGATAATATGATCTTTGAATGAAAAACCCGAGCAAGCCTTTTCCGGTTAGCTACACAAACACGAATCCAATTCGTTCTTCCTTGATGAATGATCAAAAACACCAAAGATGCCGAGTGTCTCTACTTCACACGCATTGGAACTTGACCAGAAAATTCAACGAAACTCCATTCTTGAAGAACACGGCTAGTGATACGAAATTGACTAGTCCGAATGAAGAAGACGAAGTAAGGATCGACGTAAGCAGCCTTACAACATGCCAGGCACGTACGACTACATATTTAGGCGAGAAAACGGACACAAGACGTGGAGTGACCATGGTTCTCGGTCTCGGCCATGTCATATGACACGGCCCGTGTCGCACTATTCCGGAAAGGCAAAACACACTGCCCATCGAACCCAGCTGTGTCAGGCTACACGACCCGTGCCGAACTGTTCCGTAAAGTGCCGAAGGCACTGCCTACCCAACCCGACCGTGTCCCGGAACACGGTCGAGTCCTGCTCGTCCAGAAACGCCAGAACGCGCTGCCTAACTAACCCGACCGTGTCGGAAGTCGTCGGCCATCACTTTCAAAGGCCTTGTGTGTGTTGTTTTGTCTTCTTTTCCTTTCTTTACCCTATCTAAAGATTGTGTGATCCTTTTCCCTTTATTTGATTTGATTTTATTTTTATTTTGATATTTGGTTTTTTTCTATTCAAGATCATGTGATCTTACACTTTTGTTTTCTTTAGTTTATTAAGGAAGACCACTCTTCTATAAGTAGTCATTGTTAGTCTTGTAATAAATATTGAATGTTGAAGAAAATAATACACTTTGTATTACATCCTTGTTGAACGAGTTTCATCAAAACCTTGATTATTATTTGACGTGTTTTCGAGTTTTAATCCGATCGATTCTCAATAGGTCTTGAGAAGAAATCATCTTAACGAGTTATAGGCCTAATACGATAAATCTTTGTTCTTGATCGGTCGAGCCTTATTGATCGATATTGTTACTATATCTGATATTATCTCTATAATTTTACATTCGAATTACCCTATTCACAAAATATACTTCGGCTACGATATACTTCTACCTATTCCGACCGATACACATTCACATTCCGAGCGAATTCATATCATTAGTGGTATCGGAGCCCAAGGTTATTTCCTTGGCGATTTTACTGACAATTTCTTGTTAAAACTATCTCGTGACTCCCTTGTTATGAATTTATCCGATCCCGATTTCTTGATGAAACTCCGTGATGCGCTAAGCGGTTTACCGGAGCAGAGTATGCAAGCAAGGCGCAGAGACAACGCACATTCACCGCACCATACGGATGAGTTCAAAGTAAACGAACTTCCGGAGTTTGTCGGAGGTACCGATCCAGAAGCTTATTTGGAATGGGAACGGAAGATTGAGCGCATGTTCGAATTCAATGTTAACGACGAGAAACATTGCAAATATGCAATTCTCAAGTTAGGTAAGGGTGCTTCTCTTTGGTTCTAAGGAGTAAATACACAAAGAGCTCGGGCGGGAATAGAAAAGATCAGTTCATGGGATTCATTAAAAAGAAAACTTCGTAAAAGGTATGTGCCAACATCACATTAGTTAACCTTGTACCGGAAGATTGCTGACTTCATGAAAGAAAAACTAAGTGTTGGTGAATACACTGAAGAGTTCGAAAGCTTGGTCTTAATGGGAGAATTGGAAGAAAACGAAGAGCAAAAGATATCACGTTTTTTTACGTGGTTTGAATAAAAACATAGCTAACACGGTGGAATTGTACCCATATGAAGATTTCGATACTTTATGTGGACTATGTGTGAAGATAGAGGCCCAAAATTATTTTTCAAGGTGAAGTTTTTCAAACCCGAGTTTCCATCCAAATTCGAGGATCCAAGTATCGGTTCGAGTTCGATTACCAAAACAACCAAACTGACTCCTACCCCTACTACGGTTCCTAAGGCCCCCTACGTGCCAAAAGAAACGAGCTTAACCAAATTAAGATGTTTATAAGGTCAAGGGTTCGGTCATTATCAAAATGCTTGTCCGAACAAATGGGTGGTGACGCTAAGAGAAGCCATCATGGTACGAGACTAGTTGCTAGTCGAGGATGAAAGAGAAAGACTAGGTGATGTGTTAAATTTCAACGTGGGGGACGACAAAGAAGAAGAATGTGAAACTTACGATGCTACAAACTATGATACGACCTTGGTTCTTCGTACTTTACAAGCCCAAACCGTTTCGAATGATTCAGAACAACGGGATCAAATATTTCACACAAAGTGTCAAGTCAGGAACAAATTGTGTAGTTTGATCATTGGTGGAGGAAGTTGCACCAACGTAGCTTCGACTGAGATGGTGACTAAACTCGGGTAGACCACTATGACTCATCTGAAGCCATACACTTTACATTAGCTCGATGATGGGAATAAAATAAAGGTGTCAAAACAAGTGAGGATCGGATTAACCATGGGTTCATATGATGACAATGTGTTGTGTGATGTACTCCGGATGGATGCATGTCATGTACTTTTTGTAATATCCGGGGGTAATTTTCTTCTTTCGTGTTACTATTGAGTTGTACGTATTCATTTGGAATTGTACAAGTGTTGATGTTTGGACCGATACAATGTATATTGTATTAGAATATTTCGGGATCGAAATATTTATTCTAGTCGTCGGTTTGGTTTCGTCGTTTGGTTGTTCCTTGGCGAGTTTGGAATTTTGGCTAAGTTTATAGCCATAGCGTACGCTACCTGTGTAACTTTACGTACGCTAATTTGTTACGATTACATACGTTACGCCCTGAGGTTACGTACGTAATGCGTGGTAGGTGGTGGGAAACTTCCTCGTGGTCAGCTTTCGGGGCGAGGGTATCTTTGGGGTATCATTTATATATATATATATATATATATATATATATATATATATATATAAATATGTTGTCAACTTGTGATTCTCTTCTCCCTCACGTGATTATTCATGTTATGTATATATATATATAAATATATATATATATATATATATATATAATCCCTGCAGCTTACCTTTCTCTCCTTCCCTTCACTGTATCCTCTCTCTCTCTTGTCCTCTCTCTCTCGTTCCCTCTCTTCTCTCCGCTCTCGTCCTTTTTTTTTTCTCCGACGAGGTAGAGCTTCAGGACGGGCAGCTGGCTTCTCCATTTTCCGGCGACGGACTGGAGTTGACGACCGGAGGTAGGGCTGACGTCTCCGGCGACGACTGAAGATCGGCGGCGGCAGGCGGCTCGTGACCGGAGCAGCGACGGTCTGATCGGAATTTCCGGATCGGACGGCGTTGCGAAATCCGGTTGAGCTGTTCTGATTTCCGGCGAGACGGAGCTCACGCACCGGCGTTCTTCATGGTTTCCGGCCATGGACGCTTCTCCATTGTTCCGGCGACCGGAGGTGGTTTTTATCCGGAACGGACGGCGGAACGGAGGTTTGACATACTTCCGGCGAGGAGTTGCAGGCGGAGATGGTGAAAACCGGCCATGGACGGAAACGGACCGGAGTTGGACGAAGTCCGTCGGGTCAATTTTTCCGGCGGCCGAATTCCAGCATGGGAGTTGTTTTTTTTTTCCGACTTGGCCGATCGGCTCTGGTAAGCCTGTGTGAGTTTTTTTTTCAGTTATATATATATATATATATATATATATATATATATATATATATATATATATATTGTAACACCCCCAAACCATTCGGGAATATTACGGTAGCCATGAACCCCTCCGTGAGGATCTACCAGAGCTAAATACAGAAAACACATTAACACTATACATGCCGACATGGCTAACTAACGAACCATTAGACCGATTTGGTCTTTTACCACAACATACACATCGACCATACATTACTCTTTCGTAACTCATACCCACGCGAGGGTTAACATAAATCAACAATCCCGCATAGGGAAAGTAAACACAACGGAAAGACAAAACAAGACATCACCAAATATTCAACACGGTCTTCATGTGATTAGTATCGCCGTCTTCCATCATCCTTCGTAACGATCCTGTGAATTGCTCCCGGAACTTTGCAAATACTGGGCCTTGTCTGAGACATCCACCCCGAATACTCGGGGTTAGCAAACTCCACTGTTTTGCTAGTGCAAGTATAAATACAAAGACAGCCATACAAATCATACTCCAAGAACATAGAAATCATGAATATACTTCCCGAGATAATTCACTTGATCAAAACAATTTAGATTACGAAAGATAAGAATAAAACCATTTTACAACTTACAAAACATTTTACGATCTCGGGAGTTTTGAAAACGTTTGGGATTTAAGAATTTTCAAGCCTTTGAAATGTTTAGGGACATAGCCCAACAATCGTTTATTTCAAAATACAAGTCCGATAGCGGATAACAGGGGCCCACGACCCAATTATAACATTCCAATCACAACACGAGGGTCCACGACCCAAATCATACACATCACATACTCGCAAGAATAACCCGGTGGAAATTACACCGTATCCAACATTACCATGACAACGGTCTCACTCAACATACCACGAGGCTACAATGCACGAGCAACCACAGGACTCACGTACCCATACCAAATTATCACAACCAAGAGACGAATCATACACAACACATTTATTGGTGCCATTCGGCTAAGTACCCTACCATTTGGTGCCATTCTAATCGAGACGAAATATGCGCCAAAAATCACGGTTCTCAACAAAACATTTCAAAGTTAACCACTGTACGAGACTCACGGCCACCGTACCGCAGAGCCCCGTCGGACATCCACAGGTGGCTAACCACGATTCACGATACACACACTCACGGCAATACGTATCCCTAGAGGCCCCGTCGGACCGTCCCTAGGTGAACATACACATATCATCCACAACGCCACGGGAAGCCATAATTCGAATACTAGAATGTGCATACAAATGCTAGGTACTTCGCTAGAATGGCCACTTTAGTCGACGTACACTCACAACTAATGTCACACAACCACAAGTAAATACCAATACCAAGCAACACCAAGTGTCACAATCTCCTCACGAAGGAATAACAACCAATATCGCACACATTACGCTCTTACCGAACAAGTACACATAACATTACGTAATCCCGGCAAAGGATTACGGTCTATTAAACTCACTCAAAGTGATCGTAGCATCTTTCAACATACAAAACCAACACATATATTCCGAGAACACATATATTCACGAATTACAAGAATTATTGTTGAAAGACAACATTTATCGAGAACATACCGATCCCTTATTACGTTCATTAAACATTGGATTTCGCATAAAATCATTTATCAATAATTATGCCTACGAAACATGAAATGTATGGACAAGATACTTGCCTCGGTACCGCGAGCAACGAAACAACGAACGAACACGGTCGGATAGCCCTCGAACTTCCGAAAACGACCAAGAATTCGACAACCTCACGATCACTACGAAAATAACATCACCACGGATAAACAACGTTAAACAGAATCCGAATCAACCGGAAAAACAACAAGGATCCGAGGGTTCCTTCGAAGAAATTGGAAATCAAGCCCCGGGTGATAAAATTGATATATGAGTTACAAAAGCCGAAGATCATGGCCAAGACAACAAGAATACCATAATCAAATCATCAAAATCGGACAAATCGGTGAATCACGAAGAAAACCCCCAAAAATCATACAAGTAGGGTTTTAAGCAAGGAAATACCTTGATTCGGACGAAGAACACGGATTAAATGATGATTTAATCAAAAGGATCTTCAAAAGCCTTAGAAACGAGAAGAATCGGCCAAGAACTCGATTTCCCAATCTCCCGTCCGATAGCCGCAAGAAAAGTGAAGAAATGAGTAAAACGGGCTGCCAGGCCTTATATAGCAGTCCTGCCGGACACTTACGGCCAGTAACCGGCGGGCCTTACGGCCGTAACTCGGCACTTACGGCCGTGCAGCGGCAGCCCTTACGGCCGTAATCGCATTCGTCCGAAGCCTGGCACCCATACGGCCGTAACTCTCGACTCTTACGGCCGTAACCGGCATTCGTCAGGCCATGCCTGCCGATCACTTACGGCCGTAACCGGCACCTTACGGCCGTAACTCGGCCAGACCAGTACCTGCTGCGGCCGTCTCGGTCGTGGCCACTCCGACGGTCCGAACGACCCGAACCCGAACCCGAGTAAAAACCGGAGATACGGTTACGAAGTACTCGCGAAGACGAATCCAAGCGTTAAGAGAACACACGATTCCGACCACCCGAAGTGTCGGAATTCGACGACGGAAGTAATTACCCCAAACTTTGGGAAATTACAAAAATGGCCCAAAACGTCCGAAAATCACGATACGTGATTGAATAACCAAACCGAACTTCACAACACGTCTAACAAAGTTAAACGGACTTACGTGAAACTCGAAGCGGCCATTTGAGCGAGATTCGCAAGAATCGAGCTCAATGCGGAAAAGTCGCTAAAAGCTCGGAACTCAACAAAACGATACCGAAGCGAACTCGGATGACAAAAGTGCAGAATTAATCATTCTCGGAATGACGAAGCGGTCATGAGCGAGTCGTCAAACGGACTTCCGCCGAAAAAGAAAATTACGAAATTGAAATTGCGGATATTACATTCTACCCTCCTTAAAAGAAGTTTCGTCCGAAACTTAAAACAAGTAGGGAGAAGCAATATCCCCACCGGGAAACTCGACGAGATACACGAAACCGAGAACTCGCGCCCAACGGCGAAATCTTGCAAGAAACGCAAAGACACATACGGCGTGAAAACACGCTCTCGACAACCAACACAACGCCACCGATAGAGACATAATAAAACCAACAAGTGACAAGCGTCATCAAGCGATAACATGGTCAAGTCAATTATCCGAACAATCATAAAACACAACGAGCGAAAATCGATATGATTGACCAACCCAACGGTACATCAATCAAAAGCGATCCGATCATTTGAACAAATACGAATTCCACCGCCCAAGGAATGGAAGATTGTAAACGGGACTAATTTCCCGAACTTAAGGGAATTACGACGAAGTCAGAACATTCAACAATCACGGAACAAGATCAACGAAACCGAACAATCAAACAATTGAATTGCAACGATCGAGAAAATGAATCGATCAATCATGTATGAATCGTAACGAATAACGAAAATCGAATAGCATCCCCATAGTTCACGGCTCGACTCAAGACAATATATACGATCCGGTGAAAACGACAAGATATGAATTCATATAAAATTCACAAGAGCGGAACCGAATTCGGAAAAAGTCACAACGACAATTGGATTAACCCGAACAACACCGCAACTTGTTCAAACAACAAAAGTGAAGAGTAGAAAAGTCGAGAAAATATCGACGAATGCGAACGAGTCGATAGAGTCGAATAAAAAGAAATCGAAAGATATTGGGATTACAACATATCACCTTTAAAAGAGGTTTCGTACCCGAAACCTAAACAACGAGAACGAAGTGCTAGAATAGCAACCTTCCCAAAAATCTTCTCTTGGTCTCGCATCTAATCTCCATGACTGCATGTACCGTGGTCACGACCGCGCCCTTTGCCCCTCGGCATATTAAGCGGATACTCTCTCAATACAATGGTACAGCATCACAAAATAATATACCAAATTGCCATCTCGGCTTTACATATCACATAAGACAACTAATAGCAACTCGATAAGAAGATCCACGAGGTATCCTTTTACATGATATCATTTGAAAATCCTTGGATTTGCATGTTTATTTAAAATATTACTTTGAAAGTGTTTATGGTACCTCGGGCTTTTTGTCAAAAATTTTACACAACGGACTTTAACTGTCTCATTTGAAATTATTTGCAAAACAATATTTCCTTACAACCGGCACTATCAAAATCACTATGCCACCACACGTCATCATTTTGGAGTGATTCAAGGTCATGCACAATAACTGACTCAGTACAGAAAACTTTTCTAAATCCGAGTTTAAAGTTTAAATCGAGTAAGATTCTTTATCTTTCACAATATAATTTTGAAGATAAAAATTGTATTGGTTTTTGAAAATAGAAATTTTTTTATGGTGTGAAAGATTTATGAAATCATGTACTCGAATTATTTGAAAATACAACAATACGTCAAAAATCCCTTTTTTTTTAAAAAAATCTTCTCAACACTACACAATAATAAGCAGCGGTAACATTTTACAAAATGTTGGAGGTACTTTAAAAGCGACTCTTTCAATACCGTCAGGTTCCTTTAGAAAATTCAAGGCCGGCTCGCCAATTTTAAACGATTTTCAAAGTCCACACGAAGTATCGATTAAGCGACTGTTAAAACTTTATGAAATTTAATTTTTTCCACAACTTGCTCAAGTTTATAAAATTTTGAAAAGCGTTTTCGAACACACACACAAAAGACATAATTTACCACTTTATAAAAATACGATCCATTATCATCAAATCCACTCACACGTAAACATTATTTGTCCACATAATTACATTATCACACAAGCGGCCGTTAAAAGATACTTAACATCTAAAGCGAAATCCTTCCTCTCGTAATGAGGCTCCCCACAACAAGTGCATTCAGGACGACTTAACGTTCACACCACCAACTTAGTCACAAATTTTGAGCATTATTGACCAAACAATAATGCCAACATCAATACATACCTCCGAGCCGACGATCATGAAATCAAAAAGTCGAAAGCAAGAGCCACGTTTGGAGTAAATTTTTGGTAGACCTCATTTGGGTTCTTAAAATCAAATTTTGAAAACTTACAAAGCAAGAGGAAAAATATCACATTCAGAAACTTTCCTTGCGGGATCACACCAAGTCATTACTTCAATAAAACGATTCACACAATATATACACACATTTATACACCGGTATCACTTTTCATTCTAGTACAATACGAGAATCAAACAAGTATGGAGTACATATTCACCAGGCACATTTAAACTCCACATAATAACATATAATAACACAAGCTCGTATAACACGGGACGCAACAAGGTAGGGAGACTTACATCCACAGATCGCACGAAGATGATTGCTGCACCTCGATACTAATCACGACCGACACCTCAGACGACGCGTCGCGACACGACTTAGTCAGACAAAATCTGACAAGACAAGACAAGAAAAGACCCGACAACACAAAACTCGACCCGACAGCCTAGGTTTCCGCAACCTAAGCTCTGATACCATATTCGTAACACCCCAAACCACTGGGAATATTACAGCGCCGCAGACCCCCTCCGTGAGGATCTACCAGGCTAAATACAGAAAACACATTAATACTATACATGCCGACATGGCTAACTAACGAACCATTAGACCGATTTGGTCTTTTACCACAACATACACATCGACCATACATTACTCTTTCTCGTAACTCATACCCACGCAGGGGTTAACATAAATCAACAATCCCGCATAGGGGAAAGTAAACACAACGGAAAGACAAACCAAGACATCACCAAATATTCAACACCGGTCTTCATGTGATTAGTATCGCCGTCTTCCATCATCCTTCGTAACGATCCTGTGAATTGCTCCCCAGCAACCTGCAAATACCTGGACACAATACAGACATCCACCCCCCGAATACTCGGGGGTTAGCAAAACTCCACTGTTTTACTAGTGCAAGTATAAATACAAAGACAGGCCATACAAATTATACTCCAAGAACATAGAAATCATGAATATACTTCCCGAGATAATTCACTTGATCAAAACAATTTAGATTACGAAAGATAAGAATAAAACCATTTTACAACTTACAAAACATTTTACGATCTCGGGAGTTTTTGAAAACGTTTGGGATTTAAGAATTTTCAAGCCTTTCGATATGTTTAGGGACATAGCCCAACAATCGTTTATTTCAAAATACAAGTCCGATAGCGGATAACAGGGCCCACGACCCAATTATAACATTCCAATCACAACACAGGGGTCCACGACCCAAATCATCCACATCACATACTCGCAAGAATAACCCGGTGGAAATTACACCGTATCCAACATTACCATGACAACAGTCTCACTCAACATACCACGAGCTACAATGCACGAGCAACCACAGGACTCACGTACCCATACCAAATTATCACAACCAAGAGACGAATCATACACAACACATTTATTGGTGCCATTCCGGCTAAGTACCCTACCATTTGGTGCCATTCTAATCGACGAAATATGCGCCAAAAATCACAGTTCTCCAACAAAACATTTCAAAGTTAACCTGGTACGAGACTCACGGCCACCGTACCCGCAGAGCCCGTCGGACATCCACGGGTGGCTAACCACGATTCACGATACGCACACTCACGGCAATACGTATCCCTAGAGGCCGTCGGACCGTCCCTAGGTGAACATACACATATCATCCACAACGCCACGGGAAGCGATAATTCGAATACTAGAATGTGCATACAAATGCTAGGTACTTCGCTAGAATGGCCACTTTAGTCGACGTACACTCACAACTAATGTCACACAACCACAAGTAAATACCAATACCAAGCAACACCAAGTGTCACAATCTCCTCACGAAGGAATAACAACCAATATCGCACACATTACGCTCTTACCGAACAAGTACACATAACATTACGTAATCCCGGCAAAGGATTACGGTCTATTAAACTCACTCAAAGTGATCGTAGCATCTTTCAACATACAAAACCAACACATATATTCCGAGAACACATATATTCACGAATTACAAGAATTATTGTTGAAAGACAACATTTATCGAGAACATACCGATCCCTTATTACGTTCATTAAACATTGGATTTCGCATAAAATCATTTATCAATAATTATGCCTACGAAACATGAAATGTATGGACAAGATACTTGCCTCGGTACCGCGAGCAACGAAACAACGAACGAACATGGTCGGATAGCCCTCGAACTTCCGAAAACGACCAAGAATTCGACAACCTCACGATCACTACGAAAATAACATCACCACGGATAAACAACGTTAAACGGAATCCGAATCAAGCGGAAAAACAACAAGGATCCGAGGGTTCCTTCGAAGAAATCGGAAATCAAGGCCCGGGTGATAAAATCGATATATGAGTTACAAAATCCGAAGATCATGGCCAAGACAACAAGAATACCATAATCAAATCATCAAAATCGGACAAATCGGTGAATCACGAAGAAAACCCCCAAAAATCATACAAGTAGGGTTTTAAGCAAGGAAATACCTTGATTCGGACGAAGAACACGGATTAAATGATGATTTAATCAAAAAGGATCTTCCAAAAAGCCTTAGAAACGAGAAGAATCGGCCAAGAACTCGATTTCCCCAATCTCCCGTCCGATAGCCGCAAGAAAAGTGAAGAAATGAGTAAAAACGGGCTGCCCAGGCCTTATATAGCCGGTCACTGCCGGACACTTACGGCCGTAACCGGCGGGCCTTACGGCCGTAACTCGGCACTTACGGCCGTACCCGGCAGGCCCTTACGGCCGTAACCGGCATTCGTCCGGAAGCTGCCTGGCACCCGTACGGCCGTAACTCTCGACTCTTACGGCCGTAACCGGCATTCGTCAGGCCATGCCTGCCGATCACTTACGGCCGTAACCGGCACCTTACGGCCGTAACTCGGCCAGACCAGTACCTGCTGCGGCCGTCTCGGTCGTGGCCACTCCGACGGTCCGAACGACCCCGAAACCCGAACCTGAGTAAAAACCGGAGATACGGTTACGAAGTACTCGCAAAGACGAATCCAAGCGTTAAGAGAACACACGATTCCGACCACCCGAAGTGTCGGAATTCGACGACGAAGTAATTACCCCAAACTTTGGGAAATTACAAAAATGGCCCAAAACGTCCGAAAATCACGATACGTGATTGAATAACCAAACCGAAGTTCACAACACGTCTACCAACGTTAAACGGACTTACGTGAAACTCGAAGCAGCGATTTGAGCGAGATTCGCAAGAATCGAGCTCAAGTGCGAAAAGTCGCTAAAAGCTCGGAACTCAACAAAACGATACGAAACGAACTCGGATGACAAAAAGTGAAGAATTAATCATTCTCGGAATGACGAAGCGGTCATGAGCGAGTCGTCAAAACGGACTTCCGCGAAAAAGAAAATTACGAAATTGAAATTGCGGATATTACATTCTACCCTCCTTAAAAGAAGTTTCGTCCGAAACTTAAAACAAGTAGGAGAATCAATATCCCCACCAGGAAACTCGACGAGATACACGAAAACCGAGAACTCGCGCCCAACGGCGAAATCTTGCAAGAAACGCAAAGACACATACGGCGTGAAAACACGCTCTACGACAACCAACACAACGCCACCGATAGAGACATAATAAAACCAACAAGTGACAAGCGTCATCAAACCGATAACATGGTCAAGTCAATTATCCGAACAATCATAAAACACAACGAACGAAAATCGATATGATTGACCAACCCAACGGTACATCAATCAAAACGCGATCCGATCGCCGAACAAATACGAATTCCACCGCCCAAGGAATGGAAGATTGTAAACGGGACTAATTTCCCGAACTTAAGGGAATTACGACGAAGTCCGAACATTCAACAATCACGGAACAAGATCAACGAAACCGAACAATCAAACAATTGAATTGCAACGATCGAGAAAATGACAATCGATCAATCATGTATGAATCGTAACGAATAACGAAAATCGAATAGCATCCCCATAGTTCACGGCTCGACTCAAGACAATATATACGATCCGGTGAAAACGACAAGATATGAATTCATATAAAATTCACAAGAGCGGAACCGAATTCGGAAAAGTCACAACGACAATTGGATTAACCCGAACAACACCGCAACTTGTTCAAACAACAAAAGTGAAGAGTAGAAAAAGTCGAGAAAATATCGACGAATGCGAACGAGTCGATAGAGTCGAATAAAATGAAAGCAAAAGATATGGGTATTACACCATATCACCTTTAAAAGAGGTTTCGTCCCGAAACCTAAACAACGAACGAAGTGCTAGAATAGCAACCTTCCCAAAAATCTTCTCTTGGTCTCGCATCTAATCTCCATGTTGCATGTACCGTGGTCACGACCGCCCTTTGCCCTCGGCATATTAGCGGATACTCTCTCAATACAATGGTACAAAGATCACAAAATAATATACCAAATTGCCATCTCGGCTTTACATATCACATAAGACAACTAATAGCAACTCGATAAGAAGATCCACGAGGTATCCTTTTACATGATATCATTTGAAAATCCTTGGATTTGCATGTTTATTTAAAATATTACTTTGAAAGTGTTTATGGTACCTCGGGCTTTTTGTCAAAAATTTTACACAACGGACTTTAAGCTGTCTCATTTGAAATTATTTGCAAAACAATATTTCCTTACAACCGCACTATCAAAATCACTATGCCACCACACGTCATCATTTTGGAGTGATTCAAGGTCATGCACAATAATCGACTCGATCTGAAAAACTTTTCTAAATCCGAGTTTAAAGTTTAAATCGAGTAAGATTCTTTATCTTTCACAATATAATTTTGAAGATAAAAATTGTATTGGTTTTTGAAAATAGAAATTTTTTTATGGTGTGAAAGATTTACGAAATCATGTACTCGAATTATTTGAAAATACAACAATACGTCAAAAATCCCTTTTTTTTTTTAAAAAATCTTCTCAACACTACACAATAATAAGCAGCGGTAACATTTTACAAAATGTTGGAGGTACTTTAAAACGACTCTTTCAATACCGTCAGGTTCCTTTAGAAAATTCAAGGCGGCTCGCCAATTTTAAACGATTTTCAAAGTCCACACGAAGTATCGATTAAGCTTTGTTAAAACTTTATGAAATTTAATTTTTTCCACAACTTGCTCAAGTTTATAAAATTTTCGAAAAGCGTTTTCGAACACACACACAAAAGACATAATTTACCACTTTATAAAAATACGATCCATTATCATCAAATCCACTCACACGTAAACATTATTTGTCCACATAATTACATTATCACACAAGCGGCCGTTAAAAGATAATTAACATCTAAAGCGAAATCCTTCCTCTCAAGAATGAGGATCCCCACAACAAGTGCATTCAGACGACTTAACGTTCACACCACCAACTTAGTCACAAATTTTGAGCATTATTGACCAAACAATAATGCCAACATCAATCCATACCTACGAGCCGACGATCATGAAATCAAATAGTCGAAAGCTAGAGCCACGTTTGGAGTAAATTTTTGGTAGACCTCATTTGGGTTCTTAAAATCATATTTTGAAAACTTACAAAGCAAGAGGAAAAATATCACATTTAAACTTTCCTTGCGGGATCACACCAAGTCATTACTTCAATAAAACGATTCACACAATATATACACACATTTATACACCGGTATCACTTTTCATTCTAGTACAATACGAGAATCAAACAAGTATGGAGTACATATTCACCAGGCACATTTAAACTCCACATAATAACATATAATAACACAAGCTCGTATAACACGGGACGCAACAAGGTAGGGAGACTTACATCCACAGATCGCACGAAGATGATTGCTGCACCTCGATACTAATCACGACCGACACCTCAGACGACGCGTCGCGACACGACTCAGTCAGACAAAATCTGACAAGACAAGACAAGAAAAGACCCGACAACACAAAACTCGACCCGACAGCCTAGGTTTCCGCAACCTAAGCTCTGATACCATATTCTGTAACACCCCCAAACCACTCGGGAATATTACAGCGCCGCAGACCCCCTCCGTGAGGATCTACCAGGCTAAATACAGAAAACACATTAATACTATACATGCCGACATGGCTAACTAACGAACCATTAGACCGATTTGGTCTTTTACCACAACACACACATCGACCATACATTACTCTTTCTCGTAACTCATACCCACGCAGGGGTTAACATAAATCAACAATCCCGCATAGGGGAAAGTAAACACAACGGAAAGACAAACCAAGACATCACCAAATATTCAACACCGGTCTTCATGTGATTAGTATCGCCGTCTTCCATCATCCTTCGTAACGATCCTGTGAATTGCTCCCAAAGAACTGCAAATACCGGACGCAATGAGACATCCACCCCCCGAATACTCGGGGGTTAGCAAAACTCCACTGTTTTACTAGTGCAAGTATAAATACAAAGACAGGCCATACAAATCATACTCCAAGAACATAGAAATCATGAATATACTTCCCGAGATAATTCACTTGATCAAAACAATTTAGATTACGAAAGATAAGAATAAAACCATTTTACAACTTACAAAACATTTTACGATCTCGGAGTTTTGAAAACGTTTGGGATTTAAGAATTTTCAAGCCTTTCGATATGTTTAGGGACATAGCCCAACAATCGTTTATTTCAAAATACAAGTCCGATAGCGGATAACAGGGCCCACGACCCAATTATAACATTCCAATCACAACACAGGGGTCCACGACCCAAATCATCCACATCACATACTCGCAAGAATAACCCGGTGGAAATTACACCGTATCCAACATTACCATGACAACAGTCTCACTCAACATACCACAGAGCTACAATGCACAGAGCAACCACAGGACTCACGTACCCATACCAAATTATCACAACCAAGAGACGAATCATACACAACACATTTATTGGTGCCATTCCAGCTAAGTACCCTACCATTTGGACTGCCATTCTAATCAGACGAAATATGCGCCAAAAATCACAGTTCTCCAACAAAACATTTCAAAGTTAACCCAGGAACCAGACTCACGGCCACCCTACCCCGCAGAGCCCCGGCGGACATCCCTGGGTGGCTAACCACAGTTCACGATACGCACACTCACGGCAATACGTATCCCTAGAGGCCCCGTCGGACCGTCCCTAGGTGAACATACACATATCATCCACAACGCCACGGGAAGCGATAATTCGAATACTAGAATGTGCATACAAATGCTAGGTACTTCGCTAGAATGGCCACTTTAGTCGACGTACACTCACAACTAATGTCACACAACCACAAGTAAATACCAATACCAAGCAACACCAAGTGTCACAATCTCCTCACGAAGGAATAACAACCAATATCGCACACATTACGCTCTTACCGAACAAGTACACATAACATTACGTAATCCACGGCAAAGGATTACGGTCTATTAAACTCACTCAAAGTGATCGTAGCATCTTTCAACATACAAAACCAACACATATATTCCGAGAACACATATATTCACGAATTACAAGAATTATTGTTGAAAGACAACATTTATCGAGAACATACCGATCCCTTATTACGTTCATTAAACATCGATTTCGCATAAAATCATTTATCAATAATTATGCCTACGAAACATGAAATGTATGGACAAGATACTTGCCTCGGTACCGCGAGCAACGAAACAACGAACGAACATGGTCGGATAGCCCTCGAACTTCCGAAAACGACCAAGAATTCGACAACCTCACGATCACTACGAAAATAACATCACCACGGATAAACAACGTTAAACGGAATCCGAATCAACCGGAAAAACAACAAGGATCCGAGGGTTCCTTCGAAGAAATCGGAAATCAAGCCCCGGGTGATAAAATCGATATATGAGTTACAAAATCCGAAGATCATGGCCAAGACAACAAGAATACCATAATCAAATCATCAAAATCGGACAAATCGGTGAATCACGAAGAAAACCCCCAAAAATCATACAAGTAGGGTTTTAAGCAAGGAAATACCTTGATTCGGACGAAGAACACGGATTAAATGATGATTTAATCAAAAAGGATCTTCCAAAAAGCCTTAGAAACGAGAAGAATCGGCCAAGAACTCGATTTCCCAATCTCCGTCCGATAGCCGCAAGAAAAGTGAAGAAATGAGTAAAACGGCCGCCTGGGCCTTATATAGCCGGTCATCCGGACACTTACGGCCAGAATCGGCGGCCTTACGGCCGTAACTAAGACTTACGGCCTGCATTCGGCAGCCCTTACGGCCAGAATCGCATTCGTCCTAAGTCGGCACCCATACGGCCGTAACTCTCGACTCTTACGGCCAGAATCGCATTCGTGCCATGCTCGCCGATCACTTACGGCCAGAATCGCACCTTACGGCCGTAACTCGCCGGACCGATCCTGCTGCGGCCGTCTCGGCCGTGGCCACTCCGACGGTCCGAACGACCCGAAACCCGAACTCGAGTAAAAACCGGAGATACGGTTACGAAGTACTCGCGAAGACGAATCCAAGCGTTAACAGAACACACGATTCCGACCACCCGAAGTGTCGGAATTCGACGACGGAAGTAATTACCCCAAACTTTGGGAAATTACAAAAATGGCCCAAAACGTCCGAAAATCACGATACGTGATTGAATAACCAAACCGAAGTTCACAACACGTCTAACAAGGTTAAACGGACTTACGTGAAACTCGAAACAGCAGTTTCGAACGAGATTCGCAAGAATCGAGCTCAAGTGCGGAAAAGTCGCTAAAAAGCTCGGAACTCAACAAAACGATACCGAAACGAACTCGGATGACAAAAAGTGAAGAATTAATCATTCTCGGAATGACGAAACGGTCATGAGCGAGTCGTCAAAACGGACTTCCGCCGAAGAAAGAAAATTACCGAAATTCGAAATTGCGGATATTACATATATATATATATATATTATGTGTACTGTTATATATTTATTGTGTGTGTAGTGTGTGGTGTAAATATATATATATATATATATAACGTGCTGTTTGTGTGGTGTGTGTTGTACACACACACACACACATATATATATATATATATATATATATATATATATATATATATATATAAATTGTGAAGTGTGTGCATGTGCAGTATATATATATATATATATATATATATATATATATTATGAAGTGAGTGTGTGTTAGTAATGTGTGTACCGTATGTATATTATACATATATATATATATATGTATTTTATATATATGTGTGTGTATACGGATAAATACGAGTATAGTATGTGTTCGTATTGGTATCGGAGTTATCTGTTATGTCGTTTTCGGTCGATATCGTGTTATCGAATGAATTGTATTTCATTCAAGGTTGTTCGAGTGCTTGTGATTGTCGGAGGACGCCGTTGATCGATTCGTGGTAGGACGTTGATCGTGGAAGGACTTTCTCGCCTTCGGTTTGAGGCAAGTTTTATACTTGTACTCGTCAATGAGATTAATGTTATCATGTATGTGTATGAATGTGTGTATCATTTCGAGACTTGGTCTCTTTATGATTTTGTTGACATCAAGGGATTGTTTGATACAATACCCTTCGGCAAATTATGCCAAATATTATTGTTGTTCGTAAATGGCCGATTTAAGGCATTGCGATACTTGTTGGTAATATATTTGTCGATAGCCGGTTCGCGGTATCGACATATCGATTGTTATTGTTGATTGATGTTCCTTTGAGATATTGTTGTTGATAGCCGGTTCGCGGCATCGACATATCGATTGTTATTGTTGATTGATGTTCCTTTGAGATAATGTTGTTGATAGCCGGTTCGCGACATCGACGTATCGATTGTTGTTATTGATTGATGTTCCATCAAGATATTTTTTGTGAATCGTCGTTATTGATATCAGAGTTTTTCTATTGATGTCGTTTTGGCCGATTGAAGGCATTGACGTATTCGATTATCATCTTCGTTATCGGTAACCGATTAAAGGGGCCGAGACATCCGTTGTATAATTGTTATCGGTTAACCGTTCTGAAGGTAATCGATATATTGAATTGGGATTATCAAAGATAATTCCCATCCGTTGTATAATTATTATCGATTGTCCGCTCTAAACGTAATCGATATATTGAATTGGGATTGTCAAATATAATTCCCATCCGTTTTCAAATATTCTCATCCGTTGTATCGTTGTTATCGATTGGCCGTTCTACGGTAATCGAAGTATTGAATTGGGACTGTCGAGGAGAGTTCCCATCCATTGAATTATTATTGTCGTGTTGGCCGACTCAAGGCAGCACACTATTATTCTTGTGAACTCGGTAATTTTGTGATCGTTGAAGGTTGAGGATTTCCCGAACTGTTGTGTTGTGATCGCTGCTCGTGTTAATCGGTCCTTAGGGATTTTGATCCCAGGATGGTTGTTTTGAATATTGTTGGTCGTGTCGATCTTTCATTATTCGTGTGTCATCGTTCACTTGGTGAGTCGTATGATCTGTATTGTATGTGTTATCCTTTAAGTTTCGTTGTCATGTTGTATCGTGACATATCCGGAATCATATCTGCGTTCCGATTGGTTATTGTGTAGGATTTTTAGCCAGGCACATATATAGTCATGCGTGGATATTATTCCGCATTGGACTGTGCACACGAGACGTAGTTTCGTGAGGCTAATTAGGTACATTGGCCCACGTATATTCTGGATTCCGTATACGGGGCGGACATGTACACGGACACATTTCCGGATCGGGCGTACTGTGATGTCCATCTTTGAGCCGTACAACTTTGATCGTCCATAGTATTGGATGAGTTCGACGTTTTGTGATTGAGCGTTCATACGCCCGAGGGGTATGTTCGACAGTCAGGTTGGTTTCTTTGAGATCTGTATTGTGATGATTTACAGCTTCGGGCTGTTCGGCTTTCAGGCTATCGTGATATTTTGGCAGCTTCGGCTGAGGGCTTTCAGGCCATTGTGATGTAACGGTATTTCCGTTTGAGACTTCGGGCATTTTGATTCTTATTTATTTCAGCGTTGGTTTGGTTTACCTTCGGGTAATGTATTGTTGTATTCTATATTGATGATTCGCCGTTAGGCACTTATGTTCTAACCTATTGAGCAGGAATTGATCGTATGCCATGGGCATAGTGTTCCACGAATGCTCGATTCTTACTTTGGTTTGTGAGCATCTCGTATTACCATTGTTGTACTGTTTATTCTGCCTTTGGATGCATATCATGTTGTGCATGTATTTGATATTCATTATTCTGGATGACTGACCCCGTGGGGGCGGAACATGTTTTCATGTTTTAGGTGCTTGCGAGGAGAGAGTTGAGACACAGGGGCATGACGATGGCGGCGAGGCATTCGAGCGATACCAGTCCGAGATACTTTGGTGTTCATGTTGGTCAGACAGTTGGAGTACTCCATTTCTGTCCAGTCGTTGTCGTTTTATATTATCCGAGCAAGGCTCGTGGATGTTGTATTTTATTTTGGCCATGTAGGACCATCCTTGTCGTTGAAATTCCATATCGGAATAGTATGTCGGACATCATAATAGAGTCTGTGATTTCCTATTTTGGTCAGTTTGCTGTATTTTAGTCGTGTTCGCCTGGTGGATCACCTGGTGTGGGGTCCACGGCACCGTAATAACCCAATGGGATTTGGGGGTGTTACAGAAGATGGTATTAGAGCGTTGGGTTGTGAGATACCCTGACTTGTGTGTTATGTGGCTCTACCAAGGCAGTAGTAGTGAGGCTGTCAGGTTATGACGATCTGGACAGTCGGGTTTTGTGAGTCGTAATAGTTAGACGACTGTGAGTCATTCTTTCATCGGGTCGTCGTCAGTGAAGACTAGTATCGCAAGACCTCGAAGCTTCGTATGACCTGTGTAAGGACTCTATTCTATTTTATGTGCATACATTCATTATGTCATTGATTAAACATGTTTTGTTGACACTTGTATGTGACGATCGGGTGCGATTGATTTATGATTATTTGCTTTGGAGCGTGTGGGCTCTGTATCGGCTATGATTAGCGCAATCGATGTGATAGTTTATCTGTTGAGTATGTATACTCGTGTTTTGCGTTGACCTAGCATTCTGGCCGTTGAGGCGTATTTGAGCTGTGGTCATGATTGAACGTTATTCTTTCAGTCTGGAAAGAGGAGGTGACAGAGGGGGTAGAGGCCGCAGAGTGGGCCGACACCCGAAACCTCGTACCAATAATTTGGTGGCTGACGAATCATTTTCGGAGTCGTGCTCGAGAACCCACCGATCGTGATTGTGTTTGGATCGAGTTCAAGACTCTCATGTTAGAGAGGTATTATCCGGCTCCACTTCGTGAAGCCAAGTTGTCGGAGGTTTTGAACCCCGAATCCGTCGAGGACGAGGGTGTTATTGTTATTGCTGAAAAGTTTCAAGGACTTCTTTAGTTACTTCATCTGTTATCCGTATTGAGGCGGATAAGATCAAGTATTTTAATCAGAGGTTGAACCCGCAGTTGAGGATGCAGTTGTTCAATCACAATTTTAGTTCACTTGGCGAATTCATCGAGAAGGCTCTTAGAGCAGAGCTTTCGATCGAGGAGCTTACTCAGAAGGATCCTTCAGTTTCTTCTGGTGAGAGGACTAGGATGCCGATTCGTTCAGAGGGACATCGAGCTCCGACGTCCAAGAGGTCGTTTTCTAGTAGTCCTCGTGCTGGGAAAGCATCTCCTTCTCAGGCGACGAGTTCGACTGTTGTTTGCTTTAATTGTGAATCAGCGGGGCATGTTAGTACTCGATGTACGGTTCCAGCTATTATTTATTTTCTGTGTGGGAGGCAGGGACACCTTCAGAATACTGGAGGAGTTCTAGTGCCAGTAGATCTCGAGAGAGTTCACGGGCCTCGAGAGATTTTGTCACTTCAGTCCGTACTTCATCCAAGGGGTCATATCGGGCTTCGGGAGCCAGAGGTATGGACACCCGAGGGGGAGTAGCGAGTTCAGATTTGTGTTTTCCTCGAGTCGATGGGATCGAGGAACTCGATGATCTGGAGGATGTTGATTCCGGGTACATTTGAGATGTAGCCTTGATTTGTATTTTCCTTGTCTTTCGGATTGATGTTTGACTTGGTCTGTATTTTAGTATTGTGGTTGCGAACCATTTATGGTTGATCGATCTTGTAATGATTGTGTCTGAGAATCTTGACACTTGAGTCATTTGATGTGATTTTCTTTCCTTTTGGTCCTGTACCCGAGATTTTTGTGATGATCTGGGTAATCGTTCATTGTGATTCGAGACGTCAAGTCGTGAGGACTTGGGCGTGCCTTCGATATGGTCCCAAGGACTATTCGTGCATTGTTATTTTCTTTTGTGGTACGAATCCGTGATTACATGGGCGTTCGATGCTGACGAGAACGGGGAAGTGTACACAGATGATCGTAGACATGTACAATGGGCGGCACCCGCGGGGTGTGTACGCCGGTGTTACGAGTCATGCGGTTAGTACGACTTCCTGGCTGGTCTCTAGCAGGAGAGTCATGATTCGGCTAATCTCGCATTTGATTGAGTGTCTTTATCACTTGATTTTTTTTTCGCCTTGTTCAGGCAGAGGAGACGTGGGGACCCGTGGGGTCGGCCCAGTTACTCAGGCGGAATTGCTCGTATTGAGGAGTATTCCTGGAGATGTTGTTTTATTATCCCGATGGATAGTCCGTGCCCCGACTTGTTGCACCCTGAGTTTCGGGGACGAAACTCTTTTTAAGGGGGGAAGTATGTAATATCCGGGGGTAATTTTTTTTTCTTTCGTGTTACTGTTGAGTTGTACGTATTCATTTGGAATTGTACAAGTGTTGTTGTTTGGACCGATACAATGTATATTGTATTAGAATATTTCGGGATCGAAATATTTATTCTAGTCGTCGGTTTGGTTTCGTCGTTTGGTTGTTGCTTGGCGAGTTTGGAATTTTGGCTAAGTTTATAGCCATAGCGTACGCTACCTGTGTAACTTTACGTACGCTAATTTGTTATGATTAGGTACGTTACGCCCTGAGGTTACGTACGTAATGCGTGGTAGGTGGTGGGAAACTTCCTCGTGGTCAACTTTCGGGGCGAGGGTATCTTTGGGGTATCATTTATATATATATATATATATATATATATTGTCAACTTGTGATTCTCTTCTCCCTCACGTGATTATTCATGTTATGTATATATATATATATATATATATATATATATATATATATATTTCTCTCCTTCCCTTCACTGTATCCTCTCTCTCTCTCTTGTCCTCTCTCTCTCTCTCGTTCCTTCTCTTCTCTCCGCTCTCGTCCTTTTTTTTTCTCCGACGAGGTAGAGCTTGAGGACGGGCAGCTGGCTTCTCCATTTTCCGGCGACGAACTGGAGTTGACGACCGGAGGTAGGGCTGACGTCTCCGGCGACGACTGAAGATCGGCGGCGGCAGGCGGCTCGTGACCGGAGCAGCGACGGTCTGATCGGAATTTCCGGATCGGACGGCGTTGCGAAATCCGGTTGAGCTGTTCTTATTTCCGGCGAGACGGAGCTCAGGCACCGGTGTTCTTCATGGTTTCCGGCCATGGACGCTTCTCCATTGTTCCCGGCGACCGGAGGTGGTTTTTGTCCGGAACGGACGGCGGAACGGAGGTTTGACATACTTCCGGCGAAGAGTTGCAGGCGGAAATGGTGAAAACCGACCATGGACGGAAACAGACCGGAGTTGGACGAAGTCCGACGGGTCAATTTTTCCGGCGGCCGAATTCCAGCATGGGAGTTGTTTTTTTTTCCGACTTGGCCGATCGGCTCTGGTAAGCCTGTGTGAGTTTTTTTTTCAGTTATATATATATATATATTATGTGTACTGTTATATATTTATTGTGTGTGTAGTGTGTGGTGTAAATATATATATATATATATATATATATATATATATATTTAACGTGCTGTTTGTGTGGTGTGTGTTGTACATATATATATATATATATATATATATATAAATTTTGAAGTGTGTGCATGTGCAGTATATATATATATATATTATGAAGTGAGTGTGTGTTAGTAATGTGTGTACCGTATGTATATTATACATATATATATATATATATATGTATATTATATATATGTGTGTGTATACGGATAAATACGAGTATAGTATGTGTTCGTATTGGTATCGGAGTTATCTGTTATGTCGTTTTCGGTCGATATCGTGTTATCGAATGAATTGTATTTCATTCAAGGTTGTTCGAGTGCTTGTGATTGTCGGAGGACGCCGTTGATTGATTCGTGGTAGGACGTTGATCGTGGAAGGACTTTCTCGCCTTCGGTTTGAGGCAAGTTTTATACTTGTACTGGTCAATGAGATTAATGTTATCATGTATGTGTATGAATGTGTGTATCATTTCAAGACTTGGTCTTTTTATGATTTTGTTGACATCAAGGGATTGTTTGATACAATACCCTTCGGCAAATTATGCCAAATATTATTTTTGTTCGTAAATGGCCGATTTAAGGCATTGCGATACTTGTTGGTAATATATTTGTCGATAGCCGGTTCGCGGTATCGACATATCGATTGTTATTGTTGATTGATGTTCCTTTGAGATATTGTTGTTGATAGCCGGTTCGCGGCATCGACATATCGATTGTTATTGTTGATTGATGTTCCTTTGAGATATTGTTTTTGATAGCCGGTTCGCGGCATCGACGTATCGATTGTTGTTATTGATTGATGTTCCATCAAGATATTTTTTGTGAATCGTCGTTATTGATATCAGTGTTTTTCTATTGATGTCGTTTTGGCCGATTGAAGGCATTGACGTATTCGATTATCATCTTCGTTATCGGTAACCGATTAAAGGTGCCGAGACATCCGTTGTATAATTGTTATCGGTTAACCGTTCTGAAGGTAATCGATATATTGAATTGGGATTATCAAAGATAATTCCCATCCGTTGTATAATTATTATCGATTGTCCGCTCTAAAGGTAATCGATATATTGAATTGGGATTGTCAAATATAATTCCCATCCGTTTTCAAAAATATTCTCATCCGTTGTATCGTTGTTATCGATTGGCCGTTCTACGGTAATCGAAGTATTGAATTGGGACTGTCGATGAGAGTTCCCATCCGTTGAATTATTATTGTCGTGTTGGCCAACTCAAGGCAGCACACTATTATTCTTGTGAACTCGGTAATTTTGTGATCGTTAAAGGTTGAGGATTTCCCGAACTGTTGTGTTGTGATCGTTGTTCGTGTTAATCGGTCCTTAGGGATTTTGATCCCAGGATGGTTGTTTTGAATATTGTTGGTCGTCTCGATCTTTCATTATTCGTGTGTCATCGTTCACTTGGTGAGTCGTATGATCTGTATTGGATGTGTTATCCTTTGAGTTTCGTTGTCATGTTGTATCGTGACATATCCGGAATCATATCTGCGTTCCGATTGGTTATTGTGTAGGATTTTTAGCCAGGCACATATATAGTCATGCGTGGATATTATTCCGCATTGGACTGTGCACACGAGACGTAGTTTCGTGAGGCTAATTAGCTACATTGTCCCACGTATATTCTGGATTCCGTATACGGGGCGAACATGTGCACGGACACATTTCCGGATCGGGCGTACTGTGATGTCCATCTTTGAGCCGTACAACTTTGATCGTCCATAGTATTGGATGAGTTCGACGTTTTGTGATTGAGCGTTCATACGCCCGAGGGGTATGTTCGACAGTCAGGTTGGTTTCTTTGAGATCTGTATTGTGATGATTTACAGCTTCGGGCTGTTCGGCTTTCAGGCCATCGTGATATTTTGGCAGCTTCGGCTGAGGGCTTTCAGGCCATTGTGATGTAACGGTATTTCCGTTTGAGCCTTCGGGCATTGTGATTCTTATTTATTTCAGCGTTGGTTTGGTTTACCTTCGGGTAATGTATTATTGTATTCTATATTGATGATTCGCCGTTGGGCACTTATGTTCTAACCTATTGAGCACGTATTGATCGTATGCCATGGGCATAGTATTCCACGAATGCTCGATTCTTACTTTGGTTTGTGAGCATCTCGTATTACCATTGTTGTACTGTTTATTCTGCCTTTGGATGCATATCATGTTGTGCATGTATTTGATATTCATTATTCTGGATGACTGACCCCGTGGGGGCGGAACATGTTTTCATGTTTTAGGTGCTTGCGAGGAGAGAGTTGAGACACAGGGCCATGACGATGGCGACGAGGCATTCGAGCGATACTAGTCCGAGATACTTTGGTGTTCATGTTGGTCAGACAGTTGGAGTACTCCATTTCTGTTCAGTCGTTGTCGTTTTGTATTATCCGAGCAAGGCTCGTGGATGTTGTATTTTATTTTGGCCATGTAGGCCCATCCTTGTCGTTGAAATTCCATATCGGAATAGTATGTCGGACATCATAGTAGAGTCTGTGATTTCCTATTTTGGTCAGTTTGCTGTATTTTAGTCGTGTTCGCCTGGTGGATCACCTGGTGTGGGGTCCACGACACTGTAATAACCCAATGGGATTTGGGGGTGTTACACTTTTGGGGCGTCTATGGATGTTTGATAGGGATGTTTTACATCGAGGAAGGAGCAATGAATATGAGTTACGGGATAAGGGCAAAAAAATTGTGCTTAAACCGATGTCACCTCAAAATTATTCGTTCTATGAGCTCTAATCGTGTTGAAAGACCGAAACTTACCATGTTTGCTAGCGAGCGGGAGATGGAACACGCCATTGATGATGAGTCATGTCGCGATATCGGTATTACCTTGCAGAATAATTATTATTATTTTATTAATAATGATAGTTATTTTGTTGGTGATTCTCTGAGACCCCCTACTACCTACCGCCTCAAGATTTTGAACCATAAACGTATTGCAAACATTTTCGAGGTCAAGTATTTAGAGGCAATAATTAATTTCTCTGGAAACGACGGGATTGCGGAATTGAGGACAATTCCTTTTAAAGGGGGAGGGAATGATACGAAATTGACTAGTCCGAATGAAGAAGACGAAGTAAGGATCGACGTAAGCGGCCTTATGTTAGGCGTATTTTTATACGCTCATTTATCATTATTTTGTATTCTTTTTGTGAGTAAATCTGCATAAATGAGCTTGTAATGCCCTATTCTTTTATGTTTTGCAGGAAATTGGAGTCCGGAAGCCGAAACGATGAAAAATGGGCGAAAACGGCGAATTTTGGTCTTGGGCCGCGGCACAAGGAAAGAGGGCCGCGGCACACGAAGACACCCAGCAAGCCCCTAACCAACTGTACCCTGAGCCGCGGCACAAGGATGCTGAGCCGCGACCCAGGAGGAAAAATCTGCCCCCAGGCTTCCCGCTGAGTGCCGTGAGCCGCGGCACAGATTATGTGAGCCGCGGCCCACAGGGCGGTTTTGGTGTGCTCCGCGAGGGTTTGGGCCGTTTTGAAGCCAGTTCTCAACCTAATCACACGGACGCATTTTGGAGGCTGCTGGGAGTTATAAATAAGGGTTTAAGGTCATAATTGAAACCATATTTTGATCTTGGAAGAATAGGATTATCGCGGAAGACAAGAAGCAGAAGACACCAAGAGCAGAGGGCGGAAGCCAGAAGAACGGAGGAATCCGAGCTCTTCATCTGCGTTTGATTTCAATGCTTTCATTCATTATTTCTGTATTTGTATATTTTAGCATGTCAGGCTAAAACCCTATTCTAGGATTTTGATGAAACCAAAGTTTTGACGGATTTGCTTTTGATTATCTATATAATTCCCTTTTCTGTTGAGTTTTCCCAATCGATTTTAATGCTTTCAATTGTCTGGCCAATAATTGGATTGTTTTAATTACGCAACTCGAATCGGGAGAGGAGAGTTGATGAGGAACTATTGGTGAGAACCGTTTTATCTTATGAGATAGGAATATACTCATAGGAACTACGTGGCCTTTTGAGGATTTTGTGCTTTTTGCCTATTGTCGAATTAATTCACCTAGGGATAGAGTGCGTTATTCGCCTTTAGAAAAATCTATTGACCTCGGGAGAGGCGGTAGAGTATATTAGCAATCTTTGCCTTTAAATTGGGGAAATCATTAACTTCAGATAATCGAGAGTAAATTCGGATAAACCAAGGTGGATTCAGAATCCTAGACTTATTCATCATTTGATTTTCTTTCTTCAAGCGATCGTTTTTACTGTTAGTTCTTTTATTGGTTTTATTTAGTTATTAATTGCAACTCAAATTTCGACTGTTCAAATAAAATTAGAATACATATAAATCGGTACTTAGTGATTCAGTCCTCGTGGGAACGATACTCACTCATCACTTTATTACTTGTCTACGATAACGTGCACTTACGTTTAACGAAATATCGCAACAAGTTTTTGGCGCCGTTGCCGGGGACTGATTTTTTTACTAATATCGATTTCAGTATTTCTAGTCTTAGTTTGAACATTTTTTTTATTATTTATTTTCGTGTAATTTTATTTAATTATTTTTCCTTTCAGGTTTGTTCGGTTAGTGCATGAGAAAATTCGGTAACGAAGGCCTACTACCTTTGGATACCGAACTCGAGCGCACTCTTCAGAGAAACAAAAAGGAGAAACGAGAGTTACCAGCGAAAGTCACTATGGCCGATAACACGGGGATTCACGAAGCGGAAAACCCCATGGTGCAAGCTCAACCGGCAGTAGCACTCCGCGATTATGCTATGCCGCAAATCAACGCGAACTTTTCGGGGATTCGGCGTCCCACCATCCAGGCGAACAATTTCGAAATCAATCCTGCAATTATTCAGATGGTGCAATCGAGCCAGTTCTGTGGATTGCCGAACGATGATCCCAACGCACACATTGCGTCATTTCTCGAGATTTGTGACACGTTCAAGAACAACGGTGTCACCGATGATGCCATCCGTCTAAGGATTTTCCCTTTCTCTTTGAGGGACAAAGCAAAATTTTGGTTGAACTCTTTACCGCCGGGCTCAATCACGACATGGGAAGAATTAGCGCAAGCCTTCCTTGCTAAATTCTTCCCACCTTCGAAGACAGCGAGGTTACGAAACGAAATTACTACTTTTGGTCAATTTGATATGGAGTCACTTCACGGGGCGTGGGAATGATACAAAGATTTGCTAAGGAGATGCCCACATCACGGCCTACCGGACTGGCTGCAAATTCAGACGTTCTATAATGGATTAAGTGCCTCTACACGCACTCTCGTGGATGCAGCCGCTGGAGGAGCCTTAATGGGAAAAACTATGGCTGAAGCACACTCTTTGTTGGAAGCTATGGCCGCAAATGCGTATCAATGGCCGTCCGAAAAAGTAAATCCGAAGCGAGTTATGGAAATCTCGAATAATGATCCGATCTCTACATTATCGGCCCAAGTCGCAGCATTGACGCAACAACTTCAAGCCTTTTCGCATACTTCTTCCCCCGTTACCATTGAATCTTGTAATTGGTGTAACGGATCTCACCCTAGCACAGAATGTCAAGTCGGAAACCCTTTCGAGCAGCCCACAATTGAACAAGCTCAGTTCGTAGGAAACGGGAACCGGCAAAACAATCCATACTCCAACACGTATAATCCGGGATGGCGTAATCATCCTAACTTTTCATGGAGAAACGGACAAAACTCAAACCAACCTCCGTTCGCTCAACACCAACAGCAACCTCCTCATGCTCCAAAAGTTTCTCTAGAGGAAGCAATTGCAAAATTGGCAGCGAATACAAGTCAGTTCATGACCCGTACGGAAGCAACATTGCAAAACCATTCCGCTTCCATTCGCAACTTGGAAGTCCAACTGGGCCAGATAGCAAATGTATTAACAGCCCGCCCGGAAGGTACCTTGCCAAGTACCACTGAAACGAATCCCGGAGAGAGTGTCAATGACATTGTTTTGAGAAGTGGGAAGAAATTGTGCGAGCAGCCTGAGCAGAACAAAAAGAGAAGTGAGGATGAGGATAAGAAAAATCCAGCGACTGAGGAACCACAAGATTTGAGACCCTCGATACTATTTCCGGACAATCCAAAGGCATATGTACCACCCGTCCCGTTTCCGCAGTAATTACAACAGAAAAAGGTGGACAAGCAATTCTCTAAGTTCCTCGATGTATTTAAGAAACTGCATATTAACATTCCATTTGCCGACGCCTTGGAGCAAATGCCGAGTTGTGTCAAATTCATGAAGGAGATCTTGTCAAATAAAAGAAAACTCGAGGAGTATGAGACAGTCGCATTGACAGAGGAGTGCAGCGCTATTCTTCAGAAAAAGCTTCCGCCAAAATTGAAGGATCCGGGAAGTTTTAATATACCATGCACTATAGGAAATCTGACTTTTGATCGAGCGTTATGTGATCTCGGGGCCAGCATTAATCTGATGCCTCTTTCTATTTTCAAGAAGCTTGGAATTGGAGAAGCGAAACCTACTACGGTCTCCTTACAATTAGCTGACAGATCCATCAAATATTTGTAATATCCGAGATTTTTATTCTGATTAATTCGAATTTTTCTTTTTAGACAGGAAATTTCTCGATTTCCGAGCGTTGGTATTATTTTTCTCGACAATCAATTTTGTGTTTATGGCCATATGTGGTGATTTGTTGTATATTAATTTTATTTCGGATCGATGTTGTTGTCTGCGAGCGTTTCGTCGTGTTCGTTCTGTGCGTTTTTAGGAATCGAGTCGTCAGGCCACGACAGCCGGGCGCTGATATTCTTGTTAGACGAACCCTTGTAATCATTACTTGGAACCACCGTTTTGGGGTTTCCGTACTTCCATTTCGTGTTATTGGTTCCCAAATATCTATTCCTATTGCTTTTATTCCCTTCCCGGGTCATTTTTCATCATTTTAGGAGCCAAGGGGGTGTGGGCCGCGGCACAAGGAGTGTGCGCCGCGGCACACACATTTTCCAGTTTTTGGCCGAGCACTCTGTACCTTGTGCCGCGGCACATGCCGGCAGGGCCGCGGTATACTGGCGAGTCACTGCCGCGGCACACCCGTCCGGGCCGCGGCACACTCGTGTTGCATTTTCGGCCAAACCCATCTGTACCTTGTGTCGCGGCACATGCCGACGGGGCCGCGGCACACTGCCGAGTCACTGCCGCAGCACACTCGTCCGGGCCGAGGCACACTGCCGACCTCTGGGGGGGCATTTTTGGCCCTGTGCCGCGGCACACTTCGGCCGGGCCGCGGCACACAGGGCAATCAACTCTATAATTGCATTTTTTGAGCGTGTTCAGCTCATTTCTTCCATTTTTCTTCAACCTGCGAGAGAGAGAGCTTTAGGGGAGGAACTTTTCATCATCCATCACTTGAGGGTTTGATTTTCTTCATTTCGTTTCGATCGTGAAGCCCGGATAGTCGATCTAACGCGTGTTCTTCAGATCAAAAGTGCTTGGATCTTCAAAGGTAATATTCATCAAACCTCTTGGATTTTCGATTTGTGTTGAAACATGATGTTTTAGATATTAAGATCATGTTGTATGAAGTGATATACGTATGATTATGGATATGTTCGATTATTCATTGTATTATTGAAGGATTATTCAAGAACACTTTGAATATTGAGTTGAATTTGGGGGTCTTGGTAGATTTCGCCCGTTTGAGCCTTATGAACTTAAATTACTGATGGATAATTGTAGATTAAGTTGTATTCTATCATTTTCATCATCTTTCCACGGTTTTACCATTTCCGATTCGTCGATTATATGAACTTCCATTTGACGCCTTCAAGGTGACCGAGGAAATGCCGCAGAGAGGAATTTGGTTGTTTTGTGATGTTTTTCCTCGTGTGATTGATTGTTTATTCGGTGATAGGATATTAGGGATGATTTCCCTACAAAAATCTGGTGTTGAGCCCTTCCGATCGTTGTTTTCGTTGGAGTTCCGGATTTTGCCAACCGACCGTACTTTCGGAGTATCCGCGAGAGATTACCAAGGCAAGTACCTCGATATACGAATTGTAACTGCGTGAAATCATTGTTGTCGAAGTGTATGAGTTCATACGGATGTATATATGTGTATATATATATATATGTGTATGTGTATATATATATATATATATATTTATATATATTTATATGTTAAATATATGTATGTATATACGTATATTGATATATATGCTTATGTCGGTGATCGACGAGTGATGAATGCTAACACTAGTTGACGTACTCAACTTGGATTGATGGATGAACTATAGTTATTCATATAATATAGTAAGGTTATATATATATATATATATATATATATATATATATATATATATTCGGTTGTGCCGCAATATAGAGATATATGTGCGGTGTTGATTGGTTATGCTTGAAGGCTTATTGTGATTGAGTTTGATTGATAACGTGCGTGTTATTGTTTATTTGTGTGGTTATGGACTAGCGGAGAAATTGTGTGACGTTTGTCCGTGTGCTTGATGTTTGAAATAATGTGGATACTTGTTGTGAGAAACGTCGTATCTGGGAACCTCTGAGGGCGGGGCGTGCACTCCGGCCTGGTGTATGCTGCAATGTGCGGCTCCATATGGGTGGTGAACGCCGATGTTACCTAATGCGCGCGCAAGGGGCGGCTCTTGCGGGAGTGATCGCCGGCGCGGTTACATGTTCAATGAGCGGCCAACATGATGGAGTGAACGCCGATACACAGGTGCGCAAGGGAGGCGCCTGGCAGGATTATTGGTTACGGGTATTTGAGTGATAGCTAATACTCCGTTACCGAACGATGTTCGTATCTCAAATTCTTTCAACTAACTTTTAAATGTTTGACTTGATATATACCGCGATTCGTGTTTTTGAAAGCTTGTTTCAACTTGTTTTTAAAGCGTTGGTATCAGGGTTAATTAACCAAGGAGGTTTAACGAAATCTCCGAGGGTTAATTAATCGGGGGTCTTGAGCAGGATATGTCGAATGAGAGATTGTGCCTTTGATTGTATTGTGGTGCTATTCTGTGTATTGGGTCGAGGACCCTGTGGAATGTTGAGATGTTTGATTTCGTGATGATGTTAGTTGGATTGGGTTGAGAACCCTGTGAGATGTTGTAATGATTTCGTTTGTGACAGTGTTATATAAATTGGGTCGAGGACCCCGAATAAGTTGACTTGGTTTTTGTGTAATTGTTTTCCATATGTTGGGTCAAGGACCCGAGAGCTTTTGAAATTATTTCCAAAAGTATTCCCATTTGATTTTCAAAACCCCAAGACGGCCCGAGCCAATAATAATGTTTTCAAAATATCTTATCAAATTGGTTTTCCTTTTATAAAAGGGGTTTTTCAAGATAGATCTTTTGACTCATTGGGCTTGTTTTAGAGTTTCATTGATGTTATGATCCGTAAAGGGAATATGGCTATATGATTACCTTTCACCTTGTGTAAATGAATGCTTTGATGTGCTGTTTGTGGAATTGTGTGGATTATGTTAAGGCTTCGCGGTTGTTGAATTTTGTGTTGTTATTGTTCGTATATCTTGTATATTATGTACTTGCACTAGCAAAATTCCAGTTTGCTAACCCCCGAGTTTTCGGGGGGTGGGTGCCTGTTATGCGCTCAGGTTTTGGCAGCTCGGGAGTAGTCACGGGATTGGCTTGGAAGAAGATGGAAGACGACGATGATAATTACACAAGAGTCAGAGTCTTTCCTTTTGTTTTCACTTTGGTCGGTATTCCCATTTTGGTCGAGTATTCACCCTTGCATGGGTGTAGTTTTCATTTATTAAATTGAGTTGTCATTTCTTTCTGTATAAAGTTTATTCTTGTCATTGAGATGTGAATTTCATTAGTTCTGAATTGTTTAATGACCTTGTCGGTCTGCTTTGTAATTAGATTAACCCCGGTCGGTCAATCATTTGAGTAGTCTATTAGAGTGTAGCCTGGTAGATCCTTGTGAGAAGGGCCTACGGCGTGTGACATTCCCGGACGTATTCTGGGGGTGTTACATTTGTGGTATCAAAGCTTAGGTTTGCGAAAAACCTAGGCCGTTGGGTCAAGTCCATGTCTTGTGTATGTCGCGCGCATCAGAGTTGTGATTAGTATCGTGGTTCCGACATCATCTTCCAGCAATCCGTGATGCTAAGCCTCCCGATCGTAAGTCCCCTTATATACGTATTTGATTATATTGTGCTAATATGTTTAATGTGAACTAGGAATTGGAACTTGTTGGTGATATTATTGTTTTAGGATATAACATGCGTATGCGGTCTGAGTAAAAATGGTTATGTAGTATGCTTCGGAAGTCGAGCATATTTATCTGTTTCTGCACTTTATTAGAATAAATTTATGAATGATAATTTTATCCACCGCATGAGTATTTTAAGATGGCTTTTGGTATCTTGCAAACCGAGTTTTGATATTTTGGTCTTGCACGTTTTGATAGTATTCTTATGACGGTATTTGATATTTTATAAATGACTTTTGTGAGTATTTGAGAATATTACCGACATCGGCCTTTTTGGCATTTTGAACATTTTTTTTAAAATGATTTTTAGCCTGGTAGGTTCCGGCACGGGGCCCACGACGCTGTAGTATCACGAATATTTTAAAGTGGTGCTTTGAAATTTTCTCACATTGTAAAAAGCCATGATTTAATGTCGTCATGTTAAATGGTCACGTATCTCGATGGAAAATTCTTTCGAATAAACATTTTGGTAGAAGAGGAAAGATTTTCAAAATTGTGGTATTGGGACTCTAACACTTTTGAAATATTTCAAATTGGTTACAATTCAATTTTGAATTTTTTTTCTCTTTTATACATCACTCGAAAATAATTTTTAGAGTCGTTATATAAACTTCCTCTTCCAAAATAAAAGACAGTATTTATGAGTCTTGGGCGCAACGTGACTAGCCCTCTTTTTCAAAAAAAAATTGTTTTCATTAAGTGCATACATATAATGATCGTCCTCGTCGAAGGACTCGAAATTGACTTCATAAAACTTTGTGCTTTACGATATTACCATTATTCCAAGGATGCTAACTAAAACTCGGTTGATAATTGTGGTATATTGTACGACTGATAAACTAATACTGTTGAACGGTCTTATCCGTATTAGTATGTCGAGCCTCGGCGAACGGAGACGTGATGATGGAAGTAGAAGCGGCGAGGTGGTTCGTACGACCACGATTCATGCTACGGTGAAGGAGTATCAAGATCAAACGATATCCTATGAAATCTCCTCAGTGGTCGAGCCCAAGAGCGAAGCCAAGAGACCGAGGATATCTGGGAAATTTTTGGTCGGTGAAGAGTCTAAGGCTCCCAAACTCCCACGTCGTTCGAACGCATCGTCTTCGCGATCGGGAGTGAGCGCTGGGAATCCCAAGCCAGCATCGGTGACTCTCGGTAAGAAGGGAGGGTGCTTCAACTGCAATCGTCAGGGACATGTTCGTGCAAATTGTCCCTTTCCACTCTTGACTTGTTACCGGTGCGGGTGTGAAGGTTATCGGCAGAAGCATTGTGAGATAATTTCCGAATTGGCAAAGAATGCTACCCTATTGGCGATCAGAGCAAGTGACCGGAGAATGTCCCGAAACCCTATGTCTCCTTCTGAAGAGCCTAACATGGGAGGATGAATATTTTGTAATATGTCCTAATCGTTGCTGTTTTGAACAATCGTGACTTTGATCGTTCTTCATTTCATTGCTCTATGTTTCCAACTCTTGTTGTCCTAAGTTTCGAGATCGAAATGTCTTTTTAGCATGGGGGAGTGTATTACCCGTACTTTTCTTAGTATTTCCGGTATTGTGTGACTTTTCATTGTTGGTAATTCAATTATGGTCCTTTCGACGATTTTAAACTACCTTGTTCTACTTAGCCTACCGTCCTCCGAACGAATTTCGGAGCTATTTTGTTAAATCCCGTGGATTATTGTGGTCTTTCCATATTTGAACTTATTCCTTGCAAATTTTGTTCGAAACTATTATTACCACGCGTGCAAGTAACACTTCCGAATGTGCTATGAACTTGGATGCGGTTGGTCGAGCTCGAAACATGGTTTCAGGACGTCTGAGCCGTCTTGTGATTTTCTTAACTCTTGGAGCTTTTGTCTCGAAATTCATACTCCTCCACCTCGACTTATCGTGTTCACTTACATTTTTAGAACCTCGCATTCGCGCATTGCTCGTGATGTTTTGGGGCTGAGAAAGTAGTTATTTCCTTGATTTGTTCCGCCGCTCTCTATTTTAAGTTTCGGGACGAAACTTATTTTAAGGGGGGTAGAATGTAATATCCGAGATTTTTATTCTGATTAATTCAAATTTTTCTTTTTAGACCGGAAATTTCTCGATTTCCGAGCGTTGGTATTATTTTTCTCGACAATCGATTTTGTGTTTATGGCCATATGTGGTGATTTGTTGTATATTAATTTTATTTCGGATCGATGTTGTCCGCGAGCGTTTCGTCGTGTTCATTCTGTGCGTTTTTAGGAATCGAGTCGTCAGGCCACGACAGCCGGGCGCTGATATTCTTGTTGGACGAACCCTTGTAATCATTACTTGGAACCACTATTTTGGGGTTTCCGTACTTCCATTTCGTGTTATTGGTTCCCAAATATCTATTCCTATTGCTTTTATTCCCTTCCCGGGTCATTTTTCATCATTTTAGGACCCAAGGGGATGTGGGCCGCGACACAAGGAGTGTGCGCCGCGGCACACACATTTTCCAGTTTTTGGCCGAGCACTCTGTACCTTGTGCCGCGGCACATGCCGGAAGGTCCGTGGCACACTGCCGAGTCACTGCCGCAGCACACCCGTCCGAGCCGCGGCACACTCGTGTTGCATTTTCGGCCAAACCTGTCTGTACCTTGTGCTGCGGCACATGCCGACGGGGCCGCGGCACACTGCCGAGTCACTGCCACAGCACACTCGTCCGGGCCGCGGCACACTGCCGACCACTGGGGGGCATTTTTGGCCCTATGCCGTGGCACACTTCGGCCGGGCCGCGGCACACAGGGCAGTCAACTCTATAATTGCATTTTTTGAGCGTGTTCAGCTCATTTCTTCCATTTTTCTTCAACTTGCGAGAGAGAGAGCTTGAGGGGAGGAACTTTTCATCATCCATCACTTGAGGGTTTGATTTTCTTCATTTCCTTTCGATTGTGAAGCCCGGATAGTCGATCTAACGCGTGTTCTTCGGATCAAAAGTGCTTGGATCTTCATAGGTAATATTCATCAAACCTCTTGGATTTTCGATTTGTGTTGAAATATGATGTTTTGGATGTTAAGATCATGTTGTATGAAGTGATATACGCATGATTATGGATATGTTCGATTATTCATTGGATTATTGAAGGATTATTCAAGAACACTTTGAATATTGAGTTGAATTTGGGGATCTTGGTAGATTTCGTCCGTTTGAGCCTTATGAACTTAAATTACTGATAGATAATTGTAGATTAAGTTGTATTCTATCATTTTCATCATCTTTCCACGGTTTTACCATTTCCGATTCGTCGATTATATGAACTTCCGTTTGACGCCTTTACGGTGTCTGGGGAAATGCCGCAGAGAGGATTTTGGTCATTTTGTGATGTTTTTCCTCGTCTGATTGATTGTTTATTCGATGATAGGATATTAGGGACGATTTACCTACAAAAATCTGGTGTTGAGCCCTTCCGATCGTTGTTTTCGTTGGAGTTCCGGATTTTGCCAACCGACCGTACTTTCGGAGTATCCACGAGAGATTACCAAGGCAAGTACCTCGATATACGAATTGTAACTGCGTGAAATCATTGTTGTCGAAGTGTATGAGTTTATACGGATGTATATATGTATATATATATATATATATTTATATGTTAAATATATGTATATATATACGTATATTGATATATATGCTTATGTCAGTGATCGACGAGTGATGAATGCTAACACTAGTTGACGTACTCAACTTGGATTGCTGGATGAACTATAGTTATTCATATAATATAGTAAGGTTATATATATATATATATCTATATATCTATATATATATATATAAATATATATATTCGGTTGAGCCGCAATATAGAGATATATGTGCGGTGTTGATTGGTTATGCTTGAAGGCTTATTGTGATTGAGTTTGATTGATAATGTGCGTGTTATTGTTTATTTGTGTGGTTATGGACTGGCGGAGAAATTGTGTGACTTGATGTACCGAGTTGAAAATTGTTGTGACGTTTGTCCGTGTGCTTGATGTTTGAAATAATGTGGATACTTGTTGTGAGAAACGTCGTATTCGGTAACCTCTGAGGGCGGGGCGTGCACTCCAGCCTGGTGTATGCTGCAATGTGCGGCTCCATATGGGTGGTGAACGCCGATGTTACCTAATGTGCGCGCAAGGGGCGGCTCTTGCGGGAGTGATCGCCGGCGCGGTTACATGTTCAATGAGCGGCCAACATGATGGAGTGAACGCCGGTACACAGGTGCGCAAGGGAGGCGCCTGGCAGGCTTATTGGTTACGGGTATTTGAGTGATAGCTAATACTCCGTCCCCGAACGATGTTCGTATCTCAAATTCTTTCAACTCACTTTTAAATGTTTGTCTTGATATAGACCGCGATTCGTGTTTTTGAAAGCTTGTTTCAACTTGTTTTTAAAGCGTTGGTATCAGGGTTAATTAACCAAGGAGGTTTAACGAAATCTCCGAGGGTTAATTAATCGGGGGTCTTGAGCAGGATATGTCGAATGAGAGATTGTGTCTTTGATTGTATTGTGGTGCTATTCTGTGTATTGGGTCGAGGACCCTGTGGAATGTTGAGATGTTTGATTTCGTGATGATGTTAGTTGGATTGGGTTGAGAACCCTCTGAGATGTTGTAATGATTTCGTTTGTGACAGTGTTATATAAATTGGGTCGAGGACCCCGAATAAGTTGACTTGGTTTTTGTGTAATTGTTTTCCATATGTTGGGTCAAGGACCGGAGAGCTTTTGAAATTATTTCCAAAAGTATTCCCATTCGATTTTCAAAACCCCAAGACGGCCCGAAACAATAATAATGTTTTCAAACTATCTTATCAAATTGGTGTTCCTTTTATAAAAGGGGTTTTTCAAGCTAGATCTTTTGACTCATTGGGCTTGCTTTAGAGTTTCATTGATGTTATGATCCGTAAAGGGAATATGGCTATATGGTTACCTTTCACCTTGTGTAAATGAATGCTTTGATGTGCTGTTTGTGGAATTGTGTGGATTATGTTAAGGCTTCGCGGTGGTTGAATTTTGTGTTGTTATTGTTCGTATATCTTGTATATTATGTACTTGCACTAGCAAAATTCCAGTTTGCTAACCCCCGAGTTTTCGGGGGGTGGGTGCCTGTTATGCGCTCAGGTTTTGGCAGCTCGGGAGTAGTCACGGGATTGGCTTGGAAGAAGATGGAAGACGACGATGCTAATTACACAAGAGTCAGAGTCTTTCCTTTTGTTTTCACTTTGGTCGGTATTCCCATTTTGGTCGAGTATTCACCCTTGCATGGGTGTAGTTTTCATTTATTAAATTGAGTTGTCATTTCTTTCTATATAAAGTTTATTCTTGTCATTGATATGTGAATTTCATTAGTTCTGAATTGTTTAATGACCTTGTCGGTCTGCTTTGTAATTAGATTGACCCCGGTCGGTCAATCATTTGAGTAGTCTATTAGAGTGTAGCCTGGTAGATCCTTGTGAGAAGGGCCTATGGCGTGTGACATTCCCGGACGTATTCTGGGGGTGTTACATTTATGGTATCAGAGCTTAGGTTTGTGAAAAACCTAGGCCGTTGGGTCAAGTCCATGTCTTGTGTATGTCGCGCGCATCAGAGTTGTGATTAGTATCGTGGTTCCGACATCATCTTCCGGCAATCAGTGATGGTAAGCCTCCCGATCGTAAGTCCCCTTATATACGTATTTGATTATATTGTGCTAATATGTTTAATGTGAACTAGGAATTGGAACTTGTTGGTGATATTATTGTTTTAGGATATAACATGCGTATGCGGTCTGAGTAAAAATGGTTATGTAGTATGCTTCGGAAGTCGAGCATATTTATCTATTTCTGCACTTTATTAGAATAAATTTATGAATGATAATTTTATCCACCGCATGAGTATTTTAAGATGGCTTTTGGTATCTTGCAAACCGAGTTTTGATATTTTGGTCTTGCACGTTTTGATAGTATTCTTATGACGGTATTTGATATTTTATAAATGACTTTTGTGAGTATTTGAGAATATTACCGACATCGGCCTTTTTGGCATTTTGAACATTTTTTTTAAAATGATTTTTAGCCTGGTAGGTTCCGGCACGGGGCCCACGACGCTGTAGTATCACGAATATTTTAAAGTGGTGCTTTGAAATTTTCTAACATTGTAAAAAGCCATGATTTAATGTTGTCATGTTAAATGGTCACGTATCTCGATGGAAAATTCTTTCGAATAAACATTTTGGTAGAAGAGGAAAGATTTTCAAAATTGTGGTATTGGGACTCTAACACTTTTGAAATATTTCAAATTAGTTACAATTCAATTTTGAATTTTTTTTCTCTTTTATACATCACTCGAAAATAATTTTTAGAGTCATTATATAAACTTCCTCTTCCAAAATAAAAGACAGTATTTATGAGTCTTGGGCGCAACGTGACTAGTCCTCTTTTTCAAAAAAAAAATTGTTTTCATTAAGTGCATACATATAATGATCGTCCTCGTCGAAGGACTCGAAATTGACTTCATAAAACTTTGTGCTTTACGATATTACCATTATTCCAAGGATGCTAACTAAAACTCGGGTTGATAATTGTGGTATATTGTACGACTGATAAACTAATACTGTTGAACGGTGTTATCCGTATTAGTATGTCGAGCCTCGGCGAACGTAGACGTGATGATGGAAGTAGAAGCGGCGAGGTGGTTCGTACGACCACGATTCATGCTACGGTGAAGGAGTATCAAGATCAAACGATATCCTATGAAATCTCCTCAGTGGTCGAGCCCACGAGTGAAGCCAAGAGACCGAGGATATCTGGGAAATTTTTGGTCGGTGAAGAGTCTAAGGCTCCCAAACTCCCACGTCGTTCGAACGCATCGTCTTCGCGATCGGGAGTGAGCGCTGGGAATCCCAAGCCAGCATCGGTGACTCTCGGTAAGAAGGGAGGGTGCTTCAACTGCAATTGTCAGGGACATGTTCGTGCAAATTGTCCCTTTCCACTCTTGACCTGTTACCGGTTCGGGTGTGAAGGTTATCGGGAGAAGCATTGTGAGATAATTTCCGAATTGGCAAAGAATGCTACCCTATTGGCGATCAGAGCAAGTGACCGGAGAATGTCCCGAAACCCTATGTCTCCTTCTGAAGAGCCTAACATGGGAGGATGAATATTTTGTAATATGTCCTAATCGTTGCTGTTTTGAACAATCGTGACTTTGATCGTTCTTCATTTCATTGCTCTATGTTTCCAACTCTTGTTGTCCTAAGTTTCGGGATCGAAATGTCTTTTTAGTATGGGGGAGTGTATTACCCGTACTTTTCTTAGTATTTCCGGTATTGTGTGACTTTTCATTGTTGGTAATTCAATTATGATCCTTTCGATGATTATAAACTATCTTGTTCTACTTAGCCTACCGTCCTCCGAACGAATTTCGGAGCTATTTTGTTAAATCCCGTGGATTATTGTGGTCTTTCCATATTTGAACTTATTCCTTGCAAATTTTGTTCGAAACTATTATTACCACGCGTGCAAGTAACACTTCCGAATGTGCTATGAACTTGGATGCGGTTGGTCGAGCTCGAAACATGGTTTCAGGACGTCTGAGCCGTCTTGTGATTTTCTTAACTCTTGGAGCTTTTGTCTCGAAATTCATACTCCTCTACCTCGACTTATCGTGTTCACTTACATTTTTAGAACCTCGCATTCGCGCATTGCTCGTGATGTTTTGGGGCTGAGAAAGTAGTTATTTCCTTGATTTGTTCCGCCGCTCTCTATTTTAAGTTTCGGGACGAAACTTATTTTAAGGGGGGTAGAATGTAATATCCGAGATTTTTATTCTGATTAATTCGAATTTTTCTTTTTAGACCGGAAATTTCTCGATTTCCGAGCGTTGGTATTATTTTTCTCGACAATCGATTTTGTGTTTATGGCCATATGTGGTGATTTGTTGTATATTAATTTTATTTCGGATCGATGTTGTCCGCGAGCGTTTCGTCGTGTTCATTCTGTGCGTTTTTAGGAATCGAGTCGTCAGGCCACGATAGCTGTGCGCTGATATTCTTGTTGGACGAACCCTTGTAATCATTACTCGGAACCACTATTTTGGGGTTTCCGTACTTCCATTTCGTGATATTGGTTCCCAAATATCTATTCATATTGCTTTTATTCCCTTCCTGGGTCATTTTTCATCATTTTAGGACCCAAGGGGGTGTGGGCCGCGGCACAAGGAGTGTGCGCCACGGCACACACATTTTCCAGTTTTTGGCCGAGCACTCTGTACCTTGTGCCGCGGCACATGCAGGAAGGGCCGTGGCACACTGCCGAGTCACTGCCGCAGCACACCCGTCCGGGCTGCGGCACACTCGTGTTGCATTTTCGGCCAAACCCGTCTGTACCTTGTGCCGCGGCACATGCCGACGGGGCCGCGGCACACTGCCGAGTCACTGCCACAGCACACTCGTTCGGGCCGCGGCACACTGCCGACCACTGGGGGGCATTTTTGGCCCCGTGCCGTGGCACACTTCGGCCGGGCCGCGGCACACAGGGCAGTCAACTCTATAATTGCATTTTTTGAGCGTTTTCAGCTCATTTCTTCCATTTTTCTTCAACCTGCGAGAGAGAGAGCTTGAGGGGAGGAACTTTTCATCATCCATCACTTGAGGGTTTGATTTTCTTCATTTCCTTTCGATCGTGAAGCCCGGATAGTCGATCTAATGCGTGTTCTTCGGATCAAAAGTGCTTGGATCTTCAAAGGTAATATTCATCAAACCTCTTGGATTTTCGATTTGTGTTGAAATATGATGTTTTGGATGTTAAGATCATGTTGTATGAAGTGATATATGCATGATTATGGATATGTTCGATTATTCATTGGATTATTGAAGGATTATTCAAGAACACTTTGAATATTGAGTTGAATTTGGGGGATCTTGGTAGATTTCGTCCGTTTGAGCCTTATGAACTTAAATTACTGATGGATAATTGTAGAATAAGTTGTATTCTATCATTTTCATCATCTTTACACGGTTTTACCATTTCCGATTCGTCGATTATATGAACTTCCGTTTGACGCCTTCACGGTGTCTGGGGAAATGCCGCAGAGAGGATTTTGGTCGTTTTGTGATGTTTTTCCTCGTGTGATTGATTGTTTATTCGATGATAGGATATTAGGGACGATTTCCCTACAAAAATCTGGTGTTGAGCCCTTCCGATCGTTGTTTTCGTTGGAGTTCCGGATTTTGCCAACCGACCGTACTTTCGGAGTATCCGCGAGAGATTACCAAGGCAAGTACCTCGATATACGAATTGTAACTGCGTGAAATCATTGTTGTTGAAGTGTATGAGTTTATACGGATGTATATGTGTGTATATATATATGTGTGTATATATATATATATATTTATATATATTTATATGTTAAATATATGTATGTATATACGTATATTGATATATATGCTTATGTCGGTGATCGACGAGTGATGAATGCTAACACTAGTTGACGTACTCAACTTGGATTGATGGATGAACTATAGTTATTCATATAATATAGTAAGGTTATATATATCTATATATCTATATATATAAATATATATATATTCGGTTGAGCCGCAATATAGAGATATATGTGCGGTGTTGATTGGTTATGCTTGAAGGCTTATTGTGATTGAGTTTGATTGATAGCGTGCGTGTTATTGTTTATTTGTGTGGTTATGGACTGGCGGAGAAATTGTGTGACTTGATGTACCGAGTTGAAAATTTTTGTGACGTTTGTCCGTGTGCTTGATGTTTGAAATAATGTGGATACTTGTTGTGAGAAACGTCGTATCCAGGAACCTCTGAGGGCGGGGCGTGCACTCCGGCCTGGTGTATGCTGCAATGTGCGGCTCCATATGGGTGGTGAACGCCGATGTTACCTAATGCGCGCGCAAGGGGTGGCTCTTGCGGGAGTGATCGCCGGCGCGGTTACATGTTCAATGAGCGGCCAACATGATGGAGTGAACGCCGTATACAGCTGCGCAAGGGAGGCGCCTGGCAGGCTTATTGGTTACGGGTATTTGAGTGATAGCTAATACCCCGTTACCGAACGATGTTCGTATCTCAAATTCTTTCAACTCACTTTTAAATGTTTGTCTTGATATAGACCGCGATTCGTGTTTTTGAAAGCTTGTTTCAACTTGTTTTTAAAGCGTTGGTATCAGGGTTAATTAACCAAAGAGGTTTAACGAAATCTCCGAGGGTTAATTAATCGGGGGTCTTGAGCAGGATATGTCAAATGGGAGATTGTGCCTTTGATTGTATTGTGGTGCTATTCTGTGTAGTGGGTCGAGGACCCTGTGGAATGTTGAGATGTTTGATTTCATGATGATGTTAGTTGGATTGGGTTGAGAACCATATGAGATGTTGTAATGATTTCGTTTGTGACAGTGTTATATAAATTGGGTCGAGGAACGCGAATAAGTTGACTTGGTTTTCGTGTAATTGTTTTCCATATGTTGGGTCAAGGACCCGAGAGCTTTTGAAATTATTTCCAAAAGTATTCCCATTCAATTTTCAAAACCCCAAGACGGACCGAGCCAATAATAATGTTTTCAAACTATCTTATCAAATTGGTTTTCCTTTTATAAAAGGGGTTTTTCAAGCTAGATCTTTTGACTCATTGGGCTTGCTTTAGAGTTTCATTGATGTTATGATCCGTAAAGGGAATATGGCTATATGATTACCTTTCACCTTGTGTAAACGAATGCTTTGATGTGCTATTTGTGGAATTGTGTGGATTACGTTAAGGCTTCGCGGTGGTTGAATTTTGTGTTGTTATTGTTCGTATATCTTGTATATTATGTACTTGCACTTGCAAAATTCCAGTTTGCTAACCCCCGAGTTTTCGGGGGGTGGGTGCCTGTTATGCACTCAGGTTTTGGCAGCTCGGGAGTAGTCACGGGATTGGCTTGGAAGAAGATGGAAGATGACGATGCTAATCACACAAGAGTCAGAGTCTTTCCTTTTGTTTTCACTTTGGTCGGTATTCCCATTTTGGTCGAGTATTCACCCTTGCATGGGTGTAGTTTTCATTTATTAAATTGAGTTGTCATTTCCTTCTGTATTAAAGTTTATTCTTGTCATTGAGATGTGAATTTCATTAGTTTTGAATTGTTTAATGACCTTGTCGGTCTGCTTTGTAATTAGATTGACCCCGGTCGGTCAATCATTTGAGTAGTCTATTGGAGTGTAGCCTGGTAGATCCTTGTGAGAAGGGCCTACGGTGTGTGACATTCCCGGACGTATTCTGGGGGTGTTACAATATCCGAGGGGAGTGATAGAGGATGTCTTAGTGAAAGTCGATAAGTTCATCTTTCCGGCCGATTTGATTGTGCTTGACATGGAGGAGGATCAAGACATCCCAATTATTTTGGGAAGACCATTCTTAGCCACCGGCCGAACTCTCATAGACGTAGAAAAAGGCGAACTAACTCTAAGGGTTCAAGACGAGCATGTCACGTTCCAAGTGTTTAAATCTTTTCCATGTCCAGGTGGTGTTGAGAAGAGCTCGCAAATTGAAAGTGTGGATACCGTTGCGAAAGACACACACCGGAAGAATCATCGGTTGAAAAACTCAGAATCCATTTCAGATGGTCCGACTTCTAAGAAAAATGTAGATCGAGTCGCATATCTCAAGCATGTGGACATGCCGTCATCATCAACCGTTCATCCATCAATGAGAAATCCTGATGCTGTCATAAGTTCGTTTGTGAAAGAGGAAATTAGGCCGGAAGTCAAACGGGCGCCTAGTCATTTGGAAAATGGGTGTTTCAGAAAATTGTTTTCGTCAAAACCTTTTCGCAAACAACATTGGGTATCCAAACCGAAAATCGGATCGTTGAGGACTAATGGTCAAAATTTTAAAACACATATTAACAGTTCGATGAACGGGGCGGAGATCAAATGGAGTTTGCGAAAAGCGAACTGATTTTTTTCAATAGGTCCGGCTGAAGACTATAAACTTAGCGCTTCTCGGGAGGCAACCCGAGTTTTAGTAGTAGATTTTTGTGTTTTAGTATTTTCTTGCATTTTTGAATATTTATTTTTCATCATTTTTTGCTTTGATTTGCTTATCCCTCTCGTCCTTGACGTGATCCTTTGAAAATTCTGTGCAGAAAAAGTCCCAGGGGAAAAATTTATGCCTGAGCCACGGCACAAGGCTTGTGAGCCGCGGCACACACAAATCGAACTAGAAGGCTAAACTTGCTGTACTCTGTGCTGCGGCACAACCTTACTGAGCCGCGGCACATTTGATCGCTGAGCCGCGGCACGTTGCATCTGAGCCGAGGCACACCAAATGTCCAAGATATGCCCAGGGATCTGTACTATGGGCCGCGGCACATATGTGCTGAGCCGTGGCACACTAGTATTCTGAGTTGCGGCACCCGTATGCTGAGCCGCGGCACATGGCGTTGGAACAAATCTGTCCAGGCGGACTGTACTCTGGGCCGCGGCTCACTTAAGTTTTGCCGCGGCCCCCATTCGAAAATTTGAACAGCCCAGGTATCCTTCTTATATTCGATCGGCCGGGACCAGGTAACCTCTTTTCCTTCCTGTACACAAAGCGATCAGCTGAAAACTTTTTCTCCCCGCCTTCTTCTTGCATTCTTCATTCCAAGACAGGTAATTCTCAACCTCTTAATCATAATTGATACATGATTTGAAAAGTGAATTGAAGTTATATGTTGCTAGCTGTTCTTCAAAGTTTTTTTTTTCAAAAGTGGAGTTGGAATATGGTGAACATGGTGTTTGATTGTGATGGTATTTGTGATTTTGAACGAGTTGGTGATGTTAGTTGTCGTTTATCATGGCTATATATCTGTGTTATTAATTTTTGGGATTTGGAGTTAGCCATTAAAATTTTTGTTCTTCATTTCAACTTGTGCATACCAAGTGTTTGATAAATTGCAGCAATGAAAAATTGTTAAGCCAGGCATTTTCAAACTATATGCAACGAATCGTTTTATCGGATTATATTGTCTCCCAACCCTTACATCATATCTAAACTTGAGAGCTCATCCTTAATTTCCTCTTTGTTGTTGCAAGCTCATTCATTCACATTCCGCATGGTGTAGTCGAGAAGCGTGCAAGCTCGCCGGACGACGCCGGCACCAGTTCGTGAGCAGACTGTAGGGGAGTACTTGACCTTTCTCTTTTATTGCATATTACATTTTGTGTACATCGAGGTCAATGTACATCCTAAGTTTGGGGGGGTGGTTTACTTTTTGTCGCTATACTTATTGCTGTACTTATTCGTTTGCACTTGTTATTTCTAGTTATATTTTTGTTGCTAGCCTTGCTTGTCGTGTTTTTAATTGCATTCGTGAATTTTTCGTGCTTCTTTTTGTGTAAAACTGATGTTACGATACTGATTTCTCTCTGAAGAAACGGTTGAGTTTTAGTTGAGTTGCAGTCAGCGATATCTGTCTCTACTAAGTTTTCATTTAGGTCCGAATTTTTTTTTTCGTTTTTGTAGAAATCTTAGCAGATAAGAAAGGAGACATACATGTTTTCAAATCGCCGCCTATACGTTTGGTTACATTTTTCCCAATAGCTGGTCGTCCAGTAACATAAGTCGTGTTGGCGCTTTATGTGAGTTAGATTCGGACAGTTTTTTCTCAAAAGTCAAGATGTTATTTGTTCTATGATGGGAAGTCTAGTAACCAGGGGTATCCGCGTGACCCGTTGTTTACTCTCGCGTAAAACGACGACCCTGATTAGACTAGTGGTTTAGAATTTTTGCATGTGCCGACGATGAGGAGCCTAGTAACCGGGGGTATTCGCGTGACCCGTTGTTTACTCTCGCGTAAAACAACGACCTTGAATCGGACATGCGGGAATAGCTATTCGAGTTGTTTCTCCGCTGTGGAGGGGAACTTAGTAACTAGAAGCATCCATGTGCCCCATGAGTGTCTTTTACGTCAAACGGTTCCCCAACACATGAGAATGGAATTCCACCCTAGGATTGTCCCGATGAAACATCCCGAGATCCGAACCTAGTGGTCAACTCGAATCATCTTATCGAGCATATATAAGGGAATACTGTCCGAGGGTTATTTTTGATGAAACTCTTGGAATTTTTGCCACTAGACTGTAGAACTGGGCGAGTTAGCTTGCTTATTTTAACCCTTCATATTGGCGGTCGATTAAACTCACGCTTGTTGATCTTTGAGCTTGATTTTCTTCATGAACGAGTGATTAGGACTGAAGTTAGCTACTTTGTGGAAACAGTGTCCTGGATGTGACTCACTATTACGATACTTGTACTATTCTTTGAGATTTTCAGGGTAGTATTGATTAGGTTGAGCACTATGACTTGCACGATTATTCACGATATTCTTTTGTTGAAATTGATTATTTTTTGCTTGAGGACAAGCAAAGGCTCAAGTTTGGGGGTATTTGTTAAGCGTATTTTTATACGCTTATTTATCATTATTTTGTATTCTTTTTGTGAGTAAATATGCATAAATGAGCTTGTAATGCCCTATTCTTTTATGTTTTGCAGGAAATTGGAGTCCGGAAGCCGAAACGATAAAAAACGGGCGAAAACGGCGAATTTTGGTCTGGGGCCGCGGCACAAGGAAAGCGGGCCCCTAACCAACTGTACCCTGAGCCGCGGCACAAGGATGCTGAGCCGCGGCCCAGGAGGAAAAATCTGCGCCCAGGCTTCCCGTTGAGTGCCGTGAGCCGCGGCACAAATTAAGTGAACCGCAGCCCACGGGGCGGTTTTGGTGTGCTCCGCGAGGGTTTGGGCCATTTTGAAGCCAGTTCTCAACCTAATCACACGGACGCGTTTTGGAGGCTGCTAGGAGTTATAAATAAGGGTTTAAGGTCATAATTGAAACCATCTTTTGATCTTGGAAGAAGAGGATTATCGTGGAAGACAAGAAGCAGAAGACACCAAGAGTAGAGGGCGGAAGCCAGAAGAACGGAGGAATCCGAGCTCTTCATCTGCGTTTGATTTCAATGCTTTCATTCATTATTTCTATATTTGTATATTTTAGCATGTCAGGCTAAAACCCTATTCTAGGATTTTGATGAAACCAAAGTTTTGACGGATTTGCTTTTGATTATCTATATAATTCCCTTTTCTGTTGAGTTTTCCCAATCGATTTTAATACTTTCAATTGTCTGGCCAATAATTGGATTGTTTTAATTACGCAACTCGAATCGGGAGAGGAGAGTTGGTGAGGAACTATTGGTGAGAACCGTTTTATCTTATGAGATAGGAATATACTCATAGGAACTACGTGGCCTTTTGAGGATTTTGTGCTTTTTGCCTATTGTCGAATTAATTCACCTAGGGATAGAGTGCGTTATTCGCCTTTAGAAAAATCTATTGACCTCGGGAGAGGCGGTAGAGTATATTAGTAATCTTCGCCTTCAATAAATTGGGGAAATCATTAACTTCAGATAATCGAGAGTAAATTCGGATAAACCAAGGTGGATTCAGAATCCTAGACTTATTCATCATTTGATTTTCTTTCTTCAAGCGATCGTTTTTACTGTTAGTTCTTTTATTGGTTTTATTTAGTTATTAATTGCAACTCAAATTTCGATTGTTCAAATAAAATTAGAATACATATAAATTGGTACTTAGTGATTCAGTCCTCGTGGGAACGATACTCACTCATCACTTTATTACTTGTCTACGATAACGTGCACTTGTGTTTAACGAAATATCGCAACACCTTACAACACGCCATGCACGTACGACTACATATTTAGGCGAGAAAACGGACATAAGATGTGGAGTGACCATGGTGCTCGGTCTCGTCCGTGTCATACGACACGGCCCGTGTTGCACTGTTCCGGAAAGGCAAAACACACTGTCCGCCGAACCGAGCCGTGTCAGGCGACACGGCCCATGCCGAACTGTTCCCGAAAGTGCCAAAGGCACTGCCTACCCAACCCGACCGTGTCCCAGAACACGATCGAGTCCTGCTCATCCAGAAACACCAGAACGCGCTGCTTAGCTAACCCGGCCGTGTCAAGCGACACGACCCATGTCAGAAGTCGCCGGCCATCACTTTCAAAGGCCTTGTGTGTGTTGTTTTTGTCTTCTTTTCCTTTCTTTAGCCTATCTAAAGATTGTGTTATCCTTTTCCCCTTTATTTGATTTGATTGTATTTTTATCGTGATATTTGGTTTTTTCTTTTCAAGATCATGTGATCTTACTTTTGTTTTCTTTAGTTGATTAAGGTAGACCACTCTTCTATAAGTAGTCATTGTTAGTCTTTTAATAAATATTGAATGTTGAAGAAAATAATACACTTTGTGTTACATCCTTGTTGAACGAGTTTTATCAAAACCTTGATTATTATTCGACGCATTTTTGAGTTTTAATCAGATCGATTCTCAATAAGTCTTGAGAAGAAATCATCTTATCGAGTTATAGGCCTAATTCGATAAATCTTTGTTCTTGATCGGTCGAGCCTTCTTATAATTTCCAAGTTCTACTCATTGAGGTATTTCATCGAACACTTAGGGTGCATAGTCCAATTCAATCATTTATTCGAAGAAATACTCGAATTTGTTCCACAAAACTTCAAGAGTATTGAATTTTTACGACTATACAATCAAGTTCTATCAATAATCTGAATCAAAACAAATCAAATCGGCCAAAACACCAAGAAACCTCAAGAACATCCAAAAACCAAAAGTTCATGTGTTCTTACCCTCGATCCGGGTGGAAGATGATGTTAATCCATCAATCAAACTTCCAAAACATGTTGTTCTAAGTTGCTCTTACTCAAATCCATCATCTTTGCTGAAGAAATCGTGAAAGGAATGAAGAAAAACGAAAAATGCCCAAGATGGCTCGGTCTAGGCCATATATAGGCCGAGTCCTGTTGGCACGTTACGGCCGTAACCGGCCGTGGCTTACGTACGTAACTGGCCGTGGCCTACCCTACTACCCAGTTTGGTCGCCACCCTTACGACCATTACCGGCACAGCCTTACGTATGTAATAGGCCCTTACGGCCGTACCCGACCACACCCTTACGACCGTTATCGGCCAGTCATTACACCCAGTGAGTCACTGCCAACTGTGATCGGCCATCCCTGTGAGTCACTGCCGACCGCGATCGGCCATCCAGCGAGTCCTCAGCCACGACTCGGCCAGCTGCCTCCTAACGTACGTAACACTTAATCCATTGCGTACGTAATACGTACGTTGACTTGCTACAGTATATCCTCGTATTACGTACGTAATACACCCTGTATAACGCACGTAAATCTATCTGTTGACTCACCTGTCGACATCCGCTGCCAAAAGCTGTCGACACAGGGCCCACCTGTGGATCCTGTCCGATTCCTCTTGTTACGTACGTAATGCCTTATACATAACGTACGTAAAACGTATAATTTAGCGTACGTAACTCCTTAAACTTAGCGTACGTTAAGGGCTCTATACTTAGCCAAAATCCAACTGTTCCTGTCCGACGTCTCGACATACTAAATACACATATACTCATCCCAAAAAATATTCTCATACGATATATCTGATATCCAAATCAGTTCAACCTGATACAACTAATCCTCAATATAACTGTTAATCAAAACGTCAATTACACAAGTATTAATGTCTCGGTCCTCAATTTATTTTATCCATACTGTATAGACACCAAGCTATACAATATACCTCAGATAAAATAACGCGAAAAATTTATACTGAAAATCCGGGTATTACATACTACCCCCCTTAAAATAAGTTTTGTCCTCGAAACTTGCGACCTGTCAGCAACAACAGATAAATCCAAAATTTCCAACTCATCATGAAAACAATCAATCGTCGCCACAAGCGAATAAACAAACGATATACTTACAGGTGCGTGAAGCTGATGATCTTCCGTGGTACTAGCACACGACTCCCATACGAAGTCTCAATACGATACCAACACACACCAATATCACAAATAGCAATTTGAAAAGAATCTCAAAAATTTTGGAAACTCCAAAAATCAGTTTGACTCAAAAGTCAGAAAAATCATTTTAAAAAACCACGCTGCTACCATACCGGTAGAGCCACATAACACATATGCCCGGGTTTCACAAAACCCAATCTCCAATACCATCTTCTGTAACACCCCCAAAACCATCCGGGATATTACAGCGCCGTGGGCCCCGCACCGGAACCCACCAGGCTAAAAACCGTTTACAAAACCATTTAAAAAATGCCAAAAGGCCAATGACGGTAATATTTTAAATACTCAAATATCTTCAGAAACATAGTTCTCAAATACCGTCATAAAATACCATTTGAAAATACAAGGCGAAATGCCAAATGTCGACAGTTCAAAGTGTACGTTAAGCCACCCCTTAAACGTACCGATAAAATAGGTAGGAAAAAGGGTTTGACGAAATAACCCAAGTTCGCAAAATGCCAAAAGGTCATTTTGAAAATACACACGAGTTGGTAAAGATATCGAAAAGCCATTTTAAAATACACATACGCATCGGATAAAATGAAGTTCAAAATACACATTTACAGCGGAAATAAAACAGTCATAAAAGAATACTCAATACTCAAATAAATGCCACAGCCAGTATCACCCGGGAAGCTCACCCCTTAACGACCGCTAATAGCTCGATCTCCGAGTACCTAAAATAAAGCCCACAACGGGGTCAGCCACAATACTCAACAATGATATCGATCACATCATCATAAATAATTGCATACCAATGTTACAATACTGTAAGAATAATATCAATGTCAACTTACCGTCATAACCTTACCAATCCATGGCAATCCATACCAAATCGATGCTTACCATAATTCACATTTCGCATTCTCAAATGACGAAATGAACTTAACAACAATTATCTGTATTGTATTCCAAAAATACCAACAATCCTCAAAACATCATCATAACTCATAAGTGCGGAAATAATCCAATTTGTGCCAAATCCTGTCCGTCGGATTACACAATCAAATTTCAACATGTATAAACAAATAATACACAACATATATGTAGATCAACTACCACATGATAATGATAACAAATCCCGAACATCGACATACAGTCTGAATACTCATATGATCAATAACAATGATCAACCAATAATTCAATCGAGAATATGCTCGACATGATACCTCCAATACGATCAACAAAGGATCAACGATAACTGGGAATACCCTCAACAAGGTAAACTCCAAACACGATCAACAAAGATCAATAATAACCGAGAATACCCTCAACAAGGTAAACTCCAAATGATCAACAAAGGACCAACAATAACCGAAAATACCATAAACAAGGTAAACTCCAAATGATCAACAATAAAGGATCTCAAAGAAATGACACCAACTGTCCAACATACCCCTCGAGCGTATGAACAACCAGTCACAAACCGTCGAACACATCCAATCATACATGGAACTATGAACGAGCAAACGGTATGGCTCAAATATGGACGTCATAGTACGCCCGATCCGAATATGTGTCAGTGCACATGTCCAACCCGTATACGGAATCCAGGATATATGTGGCACAATGTACCTAATTAGCCTCAACAAACTACGTCTCGTGTGCACAGCCCTTCACGGAAAATATTCACGCATGACTATATATGTGCCCGGCTAAAAATCCTACAAAATATCCAATCGGAACGCAGATATGACTCCAGATATATCACGATGCAACATGACAACGAAAATTCAAAGAATCACATATCCAATAAGGATCAAAAGACTCACTGAAGTGGACAAAAACAAACTGACAAAGAATAGTCGACACGACTAATCAATATTCAAAACAACAATCCTGGGATCACAATCCCCAAACGATAATCCATACGATCAACAATCTCAGACAACAGTTCTGGGATCGACATCCCTCAACGAACAACCAATATGAATCTCAATACACGAAGCCTCAACGTACAACATATACAACAACTCAACATAATAATTATCTCATAACTGAACAATACATAAATTACCTCAAAGCCGAAGACAATATTCTTTCCACGAACAACATCCCTGAACGAATACACAGTTATACGAATAATCTCAAATAAGGTACCGTCCATTCATTACCAATAAACCTTTATCCCGATACTCATGTCATCACGATAACTATCCTCGTTATCCGACATTCCATATCATAGATCAAAGATAACTCACAGCTCTGTCCTCAATCAAACTTACTTAAACCATATACATTATGATTTGTCCCAAACCACAGCATGATAAACAAATCGTCATCCCGACAATTTACATCTATAATATCAATTCTATATGAATTATAAATGAAATGAAAGCGAAACCATTCATCAAATATTATAAACTGAACAAGTATAAACTTGCCTCGATACCGATACCACGAAGCCGTTACCAAAATCCATTACCTTAGTCTACTAGCTCCTCAGCCCCGACCAGAATCAATCTACGAACTCTTCGACCTCAACCGCAACACAATGGTCATAATCCACGATCAAAACATCACAACCTATTGCAATAACCGATTAACACACATTCAATAAAAATCAATAACCGACATAGCCATCCAAGCGACTCAACGGCTCAACAATACCCCGATCATAAACAAAACCGAACAATACAACTCAAACAAATATGAACTCATATCCATAATACAATCCGTAACTCGATGATCACAAATAACAATCAATAACCGATCAACAAACATAACGGTTCTACAATAACCCGATTAAATACAAATCCAAACAACCCAAACCAATCAAACACGAACTCAAAACAACAATACGATTCCACAATCCGAAGATCATATCAATAATCAATTTAAACCAACAAGGGTCTAACATTACCGATTCCACATTCAATCTTAAATACAGATACAAGTTTCCTCCTTGCAAATTCATAATATAAACCAATTACCGATTATCATCACCAATCCGGACGATCCGATTAATTCAACATTATAGATAACCATATTCCAAAGGTTTCAAATAATTCCATTATCCGAATTGAACACTTGTTCAATACGTATGAATTCTCAAACTAAAAAGTAAATCATAACCTTATCAAATCCGGAATCATATTCGTATTCCTATACGAATATTGTATCAAAACACATAACATAGTTTTAGATATGAATATTCCATATTCATATCCAAAACACCAACATCACTTAAACATATTCATCAATTCATATAATCCAAGAGTTCCTTAAGAACACAACTTATTCCGACATCACATTCAAAATCCTCAAACGACATAATCCGATGTGTTCTAACATCTAAAAAAATCCTTATTCACAATTCAAGGGGTATATAATCATGTTCTTCAACATATATACTTCTCATAACATCATGAATCACAACAAACTACCAAGAACATCGAGAATACTACGATTCCATAATCATAACTATAATATCCGCAATTTCGATTTCCGGTAATTTTCATTTCCCCGATGGAGGTCCATTTTGACGACTCGCTTATGACCGTTTCGTCATTCTGGGAATATTTTATTCTGCACTTTTTGTCATCCGAGTTCGTTTCGGTATCGTTTTGTTGAGTTCCGTGTTCTTAAACGACTTTTCCGCACTTGAGCTCGATTCTCGCAGATCTCGTCCGAAACTGTTGTTTCGAGTTTTTCGTAAGTTCATTTAACGTTATTGTTCATGTTGTAAGCTTTGGTTTGGTGTTTCGATCGTGTATCGTGTATTTCGGATGTTTTGGGCCATTTTCGTAATTTCCCAAAGTTTGGGGTAATTACTTCCGTTGTCGAATTTCGAGCCCTCAGGTGGTCGGAATTGGGTGTTCTCTTAATGTTCGGATTCGTATTTGCGAGTACTTCGTAATTGTGTTTTCGGTTTACGTTCAGGTCTGAGTTTCGGGATTTTTCGGACCGTCGGATCGACCGAGGCTTGGCTGGCCAGACCTGGCCGAGTAACGGCCGTAATAGCCCGGCAGTAACAGCCGTAAGGCCTGTTACGTACGTAACAGCCTGCCGGTTACGTACGTAACATGTCTGGCAGAATGGGTACAGGGAGTTCGGCCTTGGCCGATTACGTACGTAGGCCTTGGCCGATTACGTACGTAAACGGTCGGCCAGGGTCGGGTATTTAAGGCGTGGACCGAGTCACATCCGGCATTTTCCACTTTTCTTCGTTCCTTCCGCGATTTTTCACCATAGATCGATGGTTTTGAGTAGAATCAACTTATAACAACATGTTTTGGAAGTTGAAATCATGGATTAACATCATCTTCCACCCGGATCGAAGGTAAGAACACCTAAACTTTTGGATTTTGGATGTTCTTGGGGTTTCTTGGTGTTCTGGCCGATTTGCTTTGTTTTGATTCAGATTGTTGATGAAACTTGATTGTAAACTCGTAATCATTCAATACCCTTGAAGTTTTGTGGAACGAATTTGAGTATTTCTTTGAATAATCGATTGAATTGTACCACGCCTTCAAAGTGTCCGATAAAATGCTTCAATGGGTAGAACTTGGGAAGTTCCATACGTTTTCGTAGAATTGTGATTTAAATGATATCGTTGTGACTTAGGAACGAATTCTTGTGAAGAACTCGAGTCGGAACCTTCCCGTTCGTCGCCTTCTTTGGGGTCCGAGCTTCCCGGTCGAACCGTGTTCTTCAGAGTATTCGGTAGCGGTTATTAAGGCAAGTATTTTACTATACGAATTGTGTCTTGTGAATAGGGACGTTGTATTATGGTTGTGATGCATTGGTTTACTTTCGTGTATATGCTTCGTATGAATTGATTATTACGAACAATTGAGGGTAAAGATAGTACCTTCACTTAGTTAACATCGTGGAATTGTGTTGGATGTGCAAATCATCTAAGTTTGTGTCGGGCTTGGTTGGTCATTGTTGAGTTGTTGTGATGATCATGATATTTGTGTTGTTTTGGTTTACATACTTGATTGTACACTTCGGTGTAATGTGGAATGGCTTGACATTTGATGATTATGAGTTGTGTCGTGTCGATGTGTGTGTGTGTGTGTGTGCGTGTTCCAGGTAGGGTCTGACGAGGCCTCTGGAGTTCGGTACATGATGTGTACGAACAAAGTGTGTGATCCAGGTAGGGTCTGACGAGGCCTCTGGAGTCCGGTACATGACGTGTACGGACAAGGTGTGTGATCCAGGTAGGGTCTGACGAGGCCTCTGGAGTTCGGTACATGATGTGTACGAATGATGTTTGCGGCCGGGTAGGGTCCGTCGAGGCCTCCGGAGTTCGGTACATGATGTGTACGAATAGTGTGTGTGCGGTCCGGGTAAGGTCCGTCGAGGCCTCCGGAGTTCGGTACATGATGTGTACGGACAATGATCGTGTTATAGTGCTTGTTTGGGTAACATTTTAAATATGGGTCTCGGACTCATAATGATAACTTATCTAGTGTGTTTTGAATCGAGAATCGGGCCAAGGCCCTAATGTTTACGAAAAGGTTTTGTAAATTGGGACTCGAGGTCCAAAAGAATTTCTGCTTTAAAAATCCTCGAGATGATGTGTTCCTTTTCAAATATCTCTTACATGAGTTCGAAATTCTAAAACTTCTCGGGAATATTTTGATAATTAATTTCTGTATTAAATTCGTAGTTGCTATTTACTTGTTGCATTTCGTATTGTTTTATACTTGCACTAGTAAAACAGTGGAGTTTTACTAACCCCCGAGTAATCGGGGAGTGGATGTCTGTTCTGCATCCAGGTACATGCGGGTTCAGGGGAGCAGTCACAGGATTGGCACAAGGGGATGACGAACTGCGATACTAATCAAGAGTCGAGATTTGGTAGAGTTTGGTTGTATTGTTAGAATTGATTCAGTCTTCCGCTGTATTATGTTTCGACCCCTGTGTGGGTAATGTTGTTTGTCAGTTCTGTTGATAGAGTTGTGTGACCTCATCGGTCTGTGTGTGTTTATGTGTAAGTGACCGTAACGGTCTGCATTATTATATTGTTTGACCCTGGCCGGGCAAGCATTTGGTTGTTTATGGATGTTTAGCCTGGTAGATCCTTGTGAGAAGGGTCTACGGCGTGTAATATTCCCATACGGTTTGGGGGTGTTACATTTATGGTATCAGAGCTTAGGTTGCGGAAACCTAGGTTGTCGGGTCGAGTCGAGTCGTGATTTGTCGAGTAATGTGTTGTCTTGTCGTTCGAGTCGTCAGGTGACAAGTTGAGTTGTGCGTAGTCACAACGCATTGGATATGTTGTCGGATGAGATTAGTATCGTGGGCGACCGTCGTCTCCATGCGGCCTATGAACGTAAGTCTCCTCTTTTATGCATAATATTTGTGTTCATGATTTCATTTATGTGTGATATTTGTGGTGCATAATTTTATTTACACGGTGTTGTGTAGTGAAGTTGTATTCGATACTTAGATACGCTGTACGTGTACAGAACTGGATGTATTGATGTTTGGCTCTTGAACCACCATGTGGGTTGGTATGGTGTGAAAGTTGTGAACCTTGATGGGTTTCACGATAGAGTTCGCGAGAGACTCTGATGAATGGTTTTGTTGCATATTTAAACGTGATGCCATGAGATGTATGTGATTGAATTGGCGACCCTGTTTTCCATTTGGGCATGTGGTTTTAATGTCGACTATTTTGGATTGTTGTAATTATGCGTGCTAAGGGTAGCTTTGAAAACGTTTTCCTAAAAGACTACTGATTTGAGCATTTTTGGGTTAAACTACAATCCAAAACACAATCACCACGACCATAACAGTCCAACACAGGACAAAACATTAGTTAGGCCTCGGCCGCGGCCAAAATAGTAGAGTTAAACAGTATTCACCCAACGCAAACATCACACACCATAGTACAACCCAACTCAACAATAATACAAAATATAAAAACTGACTCTGACATTACAAATACAACGACTGATACGAGCTCTCTAACATCTGGTGTGCTTGTTAACTCCGTGTGCACCACATGTGGGCTCCTGTCCCTCGAGAGTACCTGAAATGCACGAAACATTCCACCCCAACAAGGGGTTAGCACAACTGCTAGTGTAAGTATAGTATTACAATATTTTAATCCACAGGCATTTCCAAATCAATTCAAAATCCAAAACAGTTCATTTCACGATATTCCAGAATATCACTATCGATCATTAGTAAAAACACTCTGACAATTCTCGCGACCCGGTCCAGCCCTCAAGCCACCAAGTCCCTATGTGCCCCGTCGAGCAACCCCAGGTGAGAATGCCCACTCAAAGTAACCCTCGTGACCCGGTCCAGCCGCTAAGCCACCAAGTCCCCGTGTGACCCCGTCGAGTCAATCCCCGAGTGAGAGAACCCGAGAAAAATCTTTCAACTTTCATCAATGTCAAATTCATCACAGAAATGCATGTCATAAACTAATGCAATAAAGTACTTGCCTGGATTTCAACTCACAAAGGAACAACAACGAACAGGGCTACGGTCCAAAGTATCTTCCAAGTCCCGCTCCTAACAACCATCAAGGCTCAATCAACTACAATTCCGTCGAAAAAACTAAAATCCTAGTTCTACCCTTAAGAACATTTTGCCGAACACTACGGGGGCATAACGGGTTTTGCTCGATTTGCGAAGGAATATACGGAATCAATCCACTAAACCTTGAGGAAATCATGAAATCATGCTTATACAACTATATTCAACTATAACCCATCATAAATTTGGAGTTAAAACGGTTGGAGAAACAAGATCCCAAAAACCCCCAAAATTTCCCCAAAGTTAGGGTTCCAAGGAAGGATTACCTCAATTCCTTGGTGAAAATGATGTAAGATTGATAGATCTTTCTTTGAAGTTGAAAAGATCTGAGATTCAACCGTGCTCTGCCGGAACCCTCGCCTACACAACTCTAGAGATGTCTAGAAACTCGGAGAAGAAGAAAGAAGATGATAAAAATGACAAGTGTTGACCGCAACACAGGTATTTATATAAGTGCGCCCTAGCGCGCGCTAGCATTCTCCGAATAGCGTGCGCTATCGGCCTAGGCCTGCAGCCCAGACCCTTCTGCCCAGACGAGCTGGCGTGCACCACGTCCGACAGCATGCGCTACTCAGTCGAGTTAGCGTGCACTGTACCGCCGAGTTAGCGCGCGCAGCTGCCGCCTTAGCGTGCGCTACCTGGTGTCCAGTCCAAGTCCAGAAACCTTTCTGCCCTGTTCAGAAACCCATCTGCCCATCCTGGTAGCATGCGCTATGACCGACCAGCGTGCGCTACGCCCGACGAGTTAGCGCGCGCAACGACCGTCTTAGCGCGCGTTACCTGTTAGTCTGGTCGAAGTCCAGACCTCACTGTCCTTACTGTCTGGGCCGCTTAGCGCGCGTTATCAGCCGATAGTGGCGTGCGCTACCCGCTCCTCTAGCGTGCGCTACTAAAATGCATTAGCGTGCGCTAGTTCGATTTTTGTCCCAGTCCAGTGTCCTCTGGACTGCCCCATGCTGCCGGTTAGCGTGCGCTATTCTTCCGGCAGTAGCGTGCGCTGGCCTACGACCTCTGTTGCGTATGCTACCCATATAACTTAGCGTACGCTAACCCTAGGTTGCAAAAGCGATACAAGTGGTACGACACACCGATATCGAATATTAGTGGAATACTGGCAAGAAACACAACATACAGGCTCAATCTCGAATCAAACACATGATAGCCAACAAAAGGTACAAATATTAGAATTTTAACCTGTCTTGATGATGATTTCTTGATGATTATATGATGAATGAATCGGTTATGTTATCACCTAGACTAGGTGAATTCGAGATGATGAACTTAGGGATCGTTCTTCAAGTATAATCTAGGGTTTGTAAAGATTGTTTGGATTGATATGAATGGTTAGAACAATTTGATCATGTTGTACCAATCGCGGTGAACGTAGAACATGGATTATATGAATTTACTTGCGGAAGGATGAGAATAATAAGTGGGATTTACTTAGAATTTGGTTGAACGTACTTTCATGATTATGAATCCATTTAGATAACCGAGACATGCATTAGAAATAGTTGGACAGAGTTGGAAGTGAATTGCAACGATTTGAATATGCTGGAAAACCGTAGACATCAACGTCTTATCAACGTTATGACCTTTCATTTCGCATGTAAGATGGTATTCATTCGACGTAGTGTTCTTCGAGTAGTTAGCCGGGAATAGGCCGAACAATGATGATTATGCTCGGTCACCATTGGAACGTTTAGAATGTTCGTGTGATAGTATTGTTATGTAAGTTGAGTTGTCGTTATTTCCTTTTGTGTAGGGTTCGAGGTTTGCGAATGGTTGATCGAAGGGGCAGCCTTCGAGTTTGTTGAAGTTATTGAAGTATTTATTTCTTGCCATCTTTCAAAGGCAAGTACTTTAATTATGTTTTATGTAGTGATGTTATACATGTTGTCGTGCATATGTGTCATTGTTGTGTGTCCACCTCGTGTTGGTCCGACGGGTTCATCTTGGGATCTATGCTAGTGTGTGTTGGATCATTGGACAGGTTTTTCCACATTATGTTGGTCCGATGGGATCATCTTGCTATGCAGTGAACGCTGGATCATCGGAATTACCATGTGTATGTTGTGATGTCATGTTGTGGTTATCATGTTGTGTACGATATTGTGATTCTTCTCATAGTATTGACTCGTTGTTATTATTGTCATGGATGATGTTGTCTTTATTCTTCGTGAGATGTTGAATAATCTGTTGTGGTATAATTATCGTACTTGTACTAACATCGTTGTGCTAACCCCTTATGGGGTGGACTTTTATTTTATGTTCAGGACAAGGAGGACGGGGAAACAACCACTAGAGCTGCATGATGACGAGGGTGCAGAGTGATGTTACGGCCGGGATGGTTTGTCAGTTGTGTTTTGTTTTAATAATGTACTCGAGCACACTGTCGTTTTGTTTGTCTTTTGAGGTTTACATTCGGGTGTTGGCTGATTTGTACTTTCCAGACTTGTGATGTAATAATAAATTTTACGGTTAGTATTAATAATGTTTTTTTTAAATTCTTAGCGTAGTAAATCCTTATATCAAGTATTTACGGCGCTGTAATAATCCTGAATATCTCGGGGTGTTACAAGTATATGATTAATGGATACATGTTCCATACCAAGCAAAGAGATCACAAGTGTACAACACAAAATAGCGGTGTTTTTTTTTACAGTCTTAACCACCAGTTTTGCAAGTACACAAGACCAAAACCCGAAGGTTGGGGACGTTAGTTATTATGGATCAGTTCTAGAAATAATTGAAGTTGACTATTGGGGATCTTTTTGTGTTGTTCTGTTTAGGTGTGAGTGGTACAAGGACGAAAAAGATTCTTTCGGTTTCACATATGTTAACTTTAACAGATTTTGTCATAAAAATGACCCTTTTGTAATGTCAACACAAGTACAACAGATGTTTTACGTTCGAGATCCTATTGAAAAACATATGCTTTATCCTATTAAGAGGCTGTCACCAGAGTTCTGTGATGCACAACACGAGAATAATACAAATGAAGATGACATAACTGCACAGTTTTCACATGACTTGTACTTTCAACCTATAGTAGAAGGCCAAGATGACAAAGTTTTTCAAAGATGATATTCCAATAACATAAATTCATTAGAAGAATCGAATGAAGAAAACTGATTGCAAGTAAGGCAGGGTAAATAAATATTTAATATTTGGCAAATTCCCTTTTATCTTTTTATGTAACTTAGATCAAATTTGCAAATTAGGTTTATTATGTTGATTACATTAAATGTGAAAATTAAATGTAAGTGTGCAATGCATTATAAATTGTGAAAATTACCTTAACTATGTAGTTTACTATGATAAATTATGTTCACTGTGTAGTTTAAATATGACTTATATTTTATCTTTTTTGATGCATTGTCATGTGTTATCAAGATTACTTATTACTAGTGTAAATAATTTGACGTGTCTATTTTTTATCCTTGTTACAGGATGGCCGGTAGCAGAATGACTTTTCAGTTGCACCACAGTGGGGAGTTCACCAAAACTAAGAATATTGGAGGCTTAGTGATTACTTATGCAGATATGGACATGGATTTATTTTCGTATTCTGTATTAATGGAGTGGGTGAAAGACCTTAGTTATGATCAGATTGGAGGGGTATATGTAAGTAAAGGGAAGAATGGTGGGTAGACATTAGTGACAGATGATACTAGTGTTTGGGCAGGTATTCAGAAAACTAAGGGATCTGAACTTCACTTGTTCATTGACTGTGATGTTGACAAAGAGGTACCACCAATGAAGCAAATGCAACCCCATGTTATTATAAGGCCAAAAAAGAAGCCCTGTTAAAGTTAAGGAAGATTCCAGCAAAGCGTAAGTTTGTGACAATAAAAGATATAAAGTATGAGAAGGACCGGAGGATGAGTACAAGAAAGCAACTGCAATTTGACTCTACTGTTATAGGTCTTCCAAGGGATAGAACATCTTTCAAAGCTGGCATGAAGGACACAGGAAGTTATGTTGAAAGGATAGGACTGGTGGAGTATCTAAAGCGATTCAAGGCATCTGATTGAAGTGAAAAAGTGACGGAGGAGGGAAATTCTTTCAAAATAATGCATGAAGGTCAAGGAGTGACTGGGTATGAAATGGACAGAAATAAAAGAGTTGCAGAGAATAAATAGAAGTTAAGGGAACCGGGAGTGACCAGGCTGTCATCGAACTTGAGCATACACACCGAAGACAAAAACATGTTAATGAATGATGAGAGTGATAACTATTGCCCGAATAATGACGCAGAAGGAGTAAGTACTGATGAAGAGGAAATGGTTACCTCAAAGGTACATTCCTAAATTTAAATTACTGGCAATGCGGTAGCTTCCTCTGACATTTCCCCCTGCTCTGAGTTCAAATAAGTATGTGGTGTTAACTACTGGAAACCTGTAGTTTTGTATTAAGTAGTCTTTTAAATTTCGATATGTTTTTTTATTGTTTATTACAAATTTACAGAGGTGATAGATATTTGATCTGTGATTTTTTTGTGTGATTATATTTTATGAATGTTTTCTCATAATTCACTCAAAATTACATTGATTTGCACATAAGTGTTGATTTATCATAAATTATATAATTATATAACATAGGACAAGGCTCAGACTAGAACTAGTATGTTGTAGATTGTATTTTATTCTTTCTTGAATTGAGACTTGCTTGACCCAGTCTTATGTACTTAGATACACATAATGATGTAGATCTCAGTCATTCACATATTGACACCATATAGGAATGTTGCACTTCACATGATTCGAGTTTGAATTTTTATTTGTTGCAAGATCTTATCTTTTTTTGAATTTGTCAATTGATGATTATTGACATATATATAAATACTTTTAGCGAACAAAGAAGACGAAGAGAGTTTTGGTTGGGATAGGTCCAAGAACTCGATCCCGAGCTAATGAAGTTCTGGTTGATAGTTACAAGGAACCAAATGTAATTGAGGCTGAGGTTGGTATCCTGTCTTAAAAGCACATTTTTATATCTGTAGTTTTTGTAGAAGTAACTGTGTATTGAGGTTTTAGACGATCTTATTTTGTAGGCAAATGATACACCAGTGGTTCCTACTTTGGATGGGCTCAAATTATCAAAAGCTAAAGCTCCTGGTTCAATAACAAGGTTCTTAGTATTACGAGATTGTCAAAAAAACCCAGGCTCAAACTGAGATATTGCAAACACAGTCGTAAACTCAGACTGATAACTTGGCGTCACAAGAAGGTATCTTTTTCGAATTCTAGTTGGTCGTATAATGTCAATTTATTTGTATTTCTTATGCTTATTATCAAGTAGTCCTGTATATAAGGCCCTGCGATTTTTAAAAATGAAAAATGATGGCTGAAGCACCATATTGTAATCTGACTTTGGATATATTGGCTTTTATTCATTAACCTTATGAGGTACTTACAGCTCATTGCCCTTGTTTTCAACATGGTATAATTTACAGTCATAGTCCTATATCTTTACTTGTATAATTTTAAAGGGTCATAACATGACAATTTAATTATTGGTTGAATAGATACACCATCTGAACCAAAAAAAAGGAGGACTAGAGGTAAGTCAAAAATGAAGCATGTTCATATGAGAAGTGAGAAAAGAGAGATCATCCTAAACAATCTCGGGCAACCTGTATCAACTGATGAAAAATTGGTATCAGAATTTAGCAATTTTTTAGGAACAATAGTGAGGGACTTTGTTTCACTTACATGTGGTACTTGGCGTGAAGTTCCTGAAAAGGACATCTTGTGGGAGTATGTCAAGGTAATGCACTATTCATCCCTCTGAACCACATGTAGTATATATTCATAAATTTTCTTTAGAAGATGTTTAAGTTTGTATATAATTTATCCTAGGACAAGTATATCATTCCTGAGGAGGGTAGAGCATGGGTAATGGAAAAGATGCGAGATCAGTTTAGGGCGTTCAAATCCCGCATCACGAAAAATCATTACACATGCTATGAAAATGATGATGTGATAAGTGTCAGTTTTATACACTTATCCATGGTTTGTATCAATATATGTCACCCATAATTGAGCTAGTCTACACGTTTTTGCTTTGAATTAATTAGCTTTTAATAATTTTATTATTTATCAGATGAAGATGTAAATTTAGTCTTAATCGGATTGAATTACTGATTTACTCAAGAAATAACATGTGTATAAAATATTCTCTTTATTGAATTTTATGTATTCATGTTGTAGGGCTTTTCAAGACGAGTTCGGCAGTCTTTCCGGATTCAAAATCAGAGTTATATATCAAAAGTTATCATCCAAAGAAGATTTAGGGCAAAAACGCAGAGTCTAAGAAATTTTGGGCTGAAAATGAAGTCTGAAACTCCATACGGGCGTAACTCACATATGCAAATTTACGAAGCCATGTTACGGCCGTAACTCCCCAATGATACGGCCATAAGTCATCATAGTTACGGCCGTAACTCCTCAATGTTATGGCCGTAACTCTTGTCAGATTGTGATCATTGTCTAATTTTTTATACTTTTGGTCTATTATTGAGGCGATAGCTGGCATTGATCCGATCTATTGTAATAATGCTGGAGTCTTGGAACTATTAGATGACTTTAGGTGTATAAATAGACCCCTTAGATCCATCATTATTCATCATTCATCTTATTATTTTCTCACTTTGTAATACTTTTTCTTTTTGTGTGAAGAACATAGTTGTGTTCTTGAGTGATTTGTGTAAGTGTGGTTTAGCTTATGTTGTTGAGGGAGTTTATTGCTTCTTTCTCCTTTATCTACTAAGGGAGTTAGTATCAATTCTTTCCCTTTTTCAACTAATAATGACCACTCAAGCTTGTAATATGTTGAATAAACCCTTAATGGGCTAAGTTACTTAAGTTGAGATTATAAACAAGGTTAGTCATGTTATTTAAGTTTGTATAAAGATATATTATGAATTACTTATTATTGTGTGTGATTTTCATTGTTTTACCAATCTTTACTTATTTGGCCAATAAATGACGATATTTATGGTCTTCATATGTTTCGAAAGAAAATATGTTTGATTAGATCAAATGATCTTCACTCTAAGTTGTTCTGGGGGATATAAATATACCTCTAGACCTTAGATGATTCTTTGAGTTATTTTCATAAAACCTAATGCTATGTATTGAAGCCAATCAATATAGAAATATAGTGGATTGATTCAATATATAAGGGGGGTTTTGACATTCGAAAGAGGAACCGTCTTTTTAAGAAAAATCGAATCTACACAACATAATAAGTAAATTCATCTTATGATCTCTTATACATCTTCTATAACTAATGATGAACTAAGTTTGTAATCCCAACTATTTCAGTTTATCTTTTATTAATCTATTATTAGTGCAATCTTTCATTTCCTTGAATATTAGAACTATTATGGCAATTTCTTTGTAATTGTCAAACCAAACTCTTAAATTGTGTGTTTCAATCTTATAAATCTCTATAACAAATAGTTAAATAGTGTATAATTCAATATATAACCTAACTTCCTCGTGGGATCGATAAACCGGACTCAAAAAGTCCACTTACTACTTGATACGATATCGTGCACTTGCGATAGTTACACAACAGACGTGTCAAGTTTTTGGCGCCGTTGCCGGGGAAGTATAAGTGTTATATTTGAAATCTTACATTGTGAATTATTGTTATAGGATACATTTTCTCGACGTTGTAACTTAGTACTCAATTGTGTTTGTCCGGTCCAATGGCGGATAACGGTACTCCATGACTATTAAAGTCGGATTCTTCAGTTTCCCACAACAACTAATATTTGTAGATATTTTCTCTTTTATTTTTATTTTTTTTATCATGGAAGAAAATTTGAATAAAATTGAAAAGAGATTTCCCTTTCTCAGCAAAAATGTCATTTTAAAAATTTATAAATTGTGACTTGAAAGGATGAGGTTGCTTATGAATAAAAGCATACCTTTTGACATAAGATTCATTATTGAAGCCAAAGTGAGAATAGTAGGTGAATTCACAGAAATACCTACTAGATTTTTATCAGGGCTTGGAAAAGTTCATATGCCAAGAAACGACAAGCAAAGATAATAGCCGTTTGCTATAAATATGCTAGATGGAACTGTAATTTAAAATGTCGATGTTTAGGAATTCCATCTACAAACAGAGAAGGTAAAATTCAGTTCATTAAGGATGGTCTGAATATAGAGAATTTAGATAATAACGAAATTTCTCTTGACACGCATCCTAATGGACTCGTACATTACAGAATTAGATGTTTGTGGAATAAATTCAAACCAGAATATGAACAACGTCTTGGGAATCTGACGTTAAAAGACCATGTTTGCCAATTTTTAAAAAAATTGGATGGGAAGCTTCTCCCCGACTCATAGAAGGCGTTTAGGCTGTTTCTGAACGTAAAATCAGAGGAAGATGTGAGCCACAATCACAACTACTGTACATAAACGTGAGTATCTTTTATTTTTTGTCGTGAGGTGAGATTTTATGAATAAAAAAAGGGGTAATACGCAATAAATGCATTCATTATTCTATTGAGTAGTTGAAGCGCAATCAACGCAATCACAAACTTGTTAAACAATTTTACCTCATTTTTTCTTCTATAAATAAACCTTGTGCTTGTTTCTTTTATTCATCCCTCAAACTTGTACTTTTCTCTTTTTCTCTCAAATAAATTTCTTTCAAAAATGGAGTCATCATCTTCCACAAAAAAATTTAGCACAGTCTGCATTTTTAGTGGAGCTAGTTATGGAAAAGAGGCATGCTTTACTAAAGCAGCCCACAACTTGGGTCGTACCTTAGGAGAAAAATGCATTCATGTAGTTTACGGAGGAGGAAGTCTAGGATTAATGGGACGAGCCATTTCCGCTATATGGAAGGAGTAAGAGTGTTGGGAATAATTCTAAAACCTCTGGGTGAAAGTAAAATCACCGGGGCAACTATTGGAGATGAGTTTAGAGCTGTAAATATGCAAGATCACATAACTCGCATGATAAATAATTCTAGCGCCTTTATCACCCTTCCCGGTGGTTTTGGCCCTCTTGAGGAACTTTTTCATGTGGTTACCAGAGCCCAGCTAAATGTTCATAAAAAACCAATAGGTCTGCTTAATGTCAATGATTTCTTTTGTAATATCCGCATTTTTCTTTCCCTTGTATTTTTCTTTTTCGGCGTATTTCCCGATAGTAGTGACCCTCGTGTATCTTTCAGTGTATCTTTCCTACTATCTATTGATTTGATTCCCGTTATTGTTGTGCGGAACCGCCGTTTCCGGGTTGCCGTGGATCCATTCTACGTTATGATGCGTGTTGAGATGTTCCGTTTGGTGTTTCATTCACATCCCGGTGTTTTGGACCGTTCATATTTCGTACCTAGCGCACGCTATCTTTTCTGCATAGCTCACGCTAGGGGTCCCTTAGTAGCGCACGCTACGTTTATTTCGTAGCGCGCGCTAGCGAGTTAGCCCTGGGAGTGGCAGTGCTATTTTCCAGCCTTATGGACTGGCGTATTAGCGTACGCTACGTAGACTAGCGCACACTAATGTCGTGAGGCTAGCGCACGCTGATGATGCCCGGTAGCGTGCACTAGCGTGAGTGTCCAGTACTGGACAGTTTACTACTGAACCCGGTCAGCTGCCAGTTAGCGCACGCTACGCTTGTATGGTAGCGCACGCTAACGGATCAGGTGAGTTCTGGACAGTTTGTCACTGGACTCGACTGATGCCCAGGTAGCGCACGCTATTGGTTGATAGCGTGCGCTACCGATAGGTTATTAGCGCACGCTACATTTGGAGTAGCGCATGCAATCGGCCAGAAGTCTGGCTACTGGACTGGACGCTAACTGTTTGGCCTGTAATTTTATCCCGTTAGCGCACGCTAACCTTGAGGATTAGCGCGCGCTAACATTCCCTGGCTATATAAACCAGGGAGTTGACCCAGATGAACACATTATTTTCATTTCTTCTCCTCCCCGCGACGCAGAGCTTCTCCAGGCAATTTCCGAGCGATCCCTTCCTTCGATTATTTCAGGCATCCTCTACCTTGAGTTTTTGAAGTAGATTAACAACACCTACTTGTGTTCTTCATCATCAATCCAAGGTAAATCTCTTAGAACCCTACTTTTGGGCGATTTGGGGGTTTTGGGATTTTCTTCCGATCCGTTCCATTTTGTTGGTGGATTCATGATGAATATGATTAATCTTGTTGGTATTCTTAGTTTCCCTACGGATTCATGGTATATTTCGTAGTTTTTGCGGAATCGAGAGGGTTTGGTTGTAGTCCACCCTCGTTGTTGTTTATATACGAATATACATGAATCGTATGCGGGTTTTCGGGTGTATTCCAATTCCGTATTCATTTAGAAATGGTTGTGATTGTATTCTTAGAATCGTTAGGTTCGTTTTCGTTGGTTCCTAGCGTTCGTTGGTGACTTTCCTTTCCGTTCGTTGCGTCGTCAATTATTCAAGGCAAGTATTTTTGGAAACCTTTATGCTTGGCATGGAATGGTAATGTATTTTGTGTGTGATTTGCTCACCTTGGGATGGTCCGACGGGATCACGGAGGGAATCGAAAGGGTTGAGTCCTCGATTCATGAGTTTGTTTAGCTAGCCAGCTCGGGAGGGTCCTTAGAGGCCTCGGGAGGGATCTATGATATTACTCTGTTCCCAAGGCGATGCACGTGCTGTAATACCCGAGATCTTTATTCCGGATTCGTTGGGTTTTCTGGGTTTTATCGGATTGTCATGGTCCTCATCGTAGGAATTTCGTGCCATGTTTGGTTGTGACTTGTTGGGACATGTTTTTGGAGGCATTTCGGATCGCTTTGTGAGTTTTTGAGATTTTTTGGTGTAGCGCACGCTAATGCTTGAAGCATAGCGCACGCTACTGCGTGGTGTTTAGCGCGCGCTACTGAATGTGTAGCGCATGCTAATCGGCGATTCAGAGGCGATCCGGTAGCTACCGGATCGGGATCGAGCTTTGTTAGCGCACGCTAAGGCCGATAGCTAGCGCACGCTATCGACCGCTTAGCGCACGCTCCCTCTTCTTTCTAGCGCACGCTACTCGGTAGGTGCGCTCGCCTGTGGGCTACCGGATGGTTTTGTGACCCGTTAGCGCGCTACGGCTGGCTAGCGCACGCTAACTATGTTATACGCGGTTTCTCCGGAGCGTTGACCCGTTAGCGCACGCTAATGAAGGGTGATTAGCGCACGCTAATAGTTGTCCAAGATAAATCCGACAGCAAAGATTAAGTCGTCATTTCCCACTTTTCTTCATCCCTTCCGACGGGAGTGAGATCCAGAGGCGAGTAGACCGAGCTTTTTCTTCTAGCTTCATCTTTGAGCGGATTTGTAGATGTTTAACAACATCTAATCGTCTTCTTGGTCCAAATCAAGGTAATCTCTTGTTAGAACCCTATTTTCTTAAAATTGGGGTTTTTGCTCGATTTGTGATTCTTGACCGATCTCATCCGATCGGTTATTTGTTCTTGTTTGTCTTGACCGTAATCTTGATTTTGTTAACCGCTCATCGATTTTTATCGCGGATCAACGCTTCTTGATTTCTTTGAGAATACTTAGATCCTTGTCGCTTTTAGGATCGCTTCGGATTTCGATTAGTGTTATTGAATTGTGGTGATGCTATTTTCGTAGTATTCGTGGGCCGTCAAGTCTTGATCGCTTTTGGAGGTTCAAGGTTTCCGATCGTGCCCGCTCGTCGCTTCGTCGCTCGTGATATCGAGGCAAGTATCTTGTCCATACATTTCATGTTTCGTAGGCGTAATTAATGGTAAAGGAATTCGTATAAACCCAATGTTTAATGAACGTAAAGGGATCGGTATATTCTCGATAAATGTTGTCTTTCAACGATAATTTATGTACTTCGTGAATATATGTGTTCTCGGAATATGTGTGTTGGATTTGTATGTTGAAAAGATGATATGATCACTTTGAATGAGTTTATTAGACCGTAATCCTTTGCCGGGGATTACGTAATGTTATGTGTACTTGTTCGTTAGGAATGTATTACGTGGGATATTAGTTGTTACTCCTTTGAAAGGAGGTTGTGATGTTTAAGTGTTGCTTGGCTTGATGTTCTGCTCATTGTGATGTGATTGCTGAAAGTGATGTGCCTCCGGCAGGATTGTTGAATCTCCTGGATCCATACTTGCTAGTATGGGTCGGGCGTGACCGTAGGGTTATCCAATCGGGTATGTCTTATGGGGACTCCAAGGTTCGGGCTTGCTAGCCGATGCCGAGATAACTTGTGGGGTTATCATCGGGTATGTCTTGCGGGACTCCGAGGTTCGTGGCTTGTTAGCCCGATGCCGGGATAACTTATGGTTGTGATTTGGAATGGTTACGTGGTTGTTTCCACGAGGACATGTGATTTTGTATGGCTTCTGGGTTATTCACTCGGGTATGTTCTACGGAGCATATGAGGTTCGTGGCTTGTTAGCACGGACGCGAATAATCTTTAGGAACATGTGATATGTGATTCGGGTCGTGGACCCCGTGGCTTATGATTCGGTCTTGGACCCCGTGTTATGAATTGAGTTGTGGAACCGCTTTATTATCGAAATCGTATTTTGGAAAGATGATTTTGGGCCGTGTCCCCAAGTTTTTTCGAAAGACTTGAGAATTCCTTATTTCCAAATGTTTTCAAACTCCCGAGACCGTAAAATATTTTGTATGAGACACATGGTTCCTATCCTACCTTTTATAAATCAAACTGTTTTGATTAAGTGATTTATCTCGGGAAATATATTCAAGATTTTACATTCTTGAAGCATGTTGTGTATGGCTTGTACTTTTGTTTTATACTTGCACTAGCAAAACAGTGGAGTTTTGCTAACCCCCGAGTATTCGGGGGGTGGATGTCTGTATTGCGTCCAGGTACTTGCAGGTAGCTGGGGAGCGAATCACAGGATCGATACGAAGGATGATGGGAAACGAAGATACTAATCACGTGAAGACCAATTATAGAGTATTTGGTAGAGTCGTGTTGATTATTCCTCCGATGTGTTATTTTATCGAATTATGGAAGTGATATTGTATTCTAGCCCCTGCGTGGGTATGTGTTCTAGGCAAGGATCTTGTATGTATTGTTCTGTGTGTTGTGATATAAGACCATATCGGTCTAATGGTCCTTTATGTAGCCATGTCGGCATGTGAAGTGATGCATTGTTTCGTATTTAGCCTGGTAGATCCTCACGGAGAGGGTCTGCGGCGCTGTAATATTTCCGAGTGGTTTGGGGGTGTTACAGAATATGGTATCGGAGCTTAGGTTGAGGAAACCTAGGCTGTCGGGTTGAGTTGAGTGTTGTCGGGTCTTGTCTTGTCAGATTTGGTCTGACTGAGTGGTGTCGCGACGCGTCGTCCGAGTTGTCGGTCGTGATTAGTATCGAGGTGCAACCATCATCTTCGTGCGATCTGTGGATGTAAGTCTCCCTACCTTGTTGTGTCTCGTATTATACGAGTTTACGTGATTCTATGTTATTATGTGGAGTTTAATTGTGCCTCTTGAATACTTACTCCATACTTGTTTGATTCTCGTATTGTGTTGGAATAAAGAGTAGTACCGGTATGTATGTTTATATATATTTACATCTTTGTGTAAAATCGTTTTTACAGGAGTGATGTTTTGGAGTGGTTACTCAATAAAAGTTTATCAATGTGGTATATCAATTTCAAATGTTTTGGGGAAGTCACGTAAATTCTATTTAAAAATATCCTTCGAGAAGGAAAAATGATTTGATTTTCGTATGATGACCTCGAGACCAAAGATTTTGAGAATTCAGACTATACATATTATATTTTCATCTTGCATTGAAAATTTTCAAAATATTTTAAATGCTTAAACGAGGTCTACCAATAGTTTACTTGAGACGTGACTTTCGCCTTCAACTTTTCCTTAAACGATATGTAGTGAGAATGTAAATTGTTGGCGTTGATTCGTATGTTGTTGTTTATTTGTAACCTTCGACTTTCGGCATTATTTGGTATATGTTCATGAATAACAATTGTTGTGTGTGGTTATGTGTAACTTGAACTGCGTTCTTATCCGCTGCGTGTGTAAAGTCCAAAGTGACTTTTTGGGTACTTTTACCAAATAGTGTGTGTTTCAAAATGACCTTTCGTATTTGTAAATTTGAATTATTTCGTTGACCCTTTTTCCCAACTCTTTTGTCGGGCGATTTAACATATATTTTGAAACTATTGAGTTTTCGCGTCTACGCCTTGTAATTTCAAATGGTATTTGGTGACGGTATTTGGTATTTGGAAAATGACTTTTGGGGAGTATTTGGAAAGTATTACCGTCATCGGCCTTTCTGGCATTTTGGAACGTTTTCGAAAATGGTTTTCAACTTGGTGAGTTCCGGCGCGGAAACCGTACGGGAAATGATTTTTATATAATGGATGACTTCAATTTCATTGCATTTATAAATCGCATAACAACGGCATTATAAATGAAGATTGTTGGTATAATAGTTTGTATATTGTGCTCTAGCTGGAATTAAATGGTAATATGTATATGATTTAATGATGTTGGATTAAAGACAGAGAGTTAAATATCTTGCTATGTGTTATGATCTTTCTTTACCTTAGGTTATTGTTTGTTAGTATGCCGAGGGGAGAGGTCGTAGTCGTAACCGTGGCGCCGATGGCCACGGGATCGATGCGGAATCGAGAGAATGCCGGGAATGATTTTAGTTTGGGTGTGGCTACTATATTGCAACAAGTAGCGACTCGGATGACTCGATTGACCTGGTGGTTCAACGTAGCATTGACGCGAGTCGAACGTTGGTGTAAATCTATGGATTCTCGAGGTAGTTCGTATGAATGCCCCTCGATTCGCGTGCCGCAGATGCATCACCGTGATGATTGGATTTTCCAGTTGGGAAAGATTTTCGAGGCTGTCGGATGTCCTGAAGAGCGGAAGGTACCTATCGCTCAGTACCTTCTCGACAAAGATGCCGCTAATTGGTGGGAAGCTGTTAAACCTCGTGATCGTGATGTCACATGGGCGGAGTTCCAAGCACTTATGGAAGCTGAGTTCTGTCCGAAACCAATTAGAGAGCAGAGGATTCGCGAATTCTACTTGGCAGAACCGAAAGATATATCGGTGTCGCAAGCTATCATTGATTATAGCAAACAACTCAGTTATGTGCGAGATCGGGTGAGAACCGAGGAAGAGAGGATCCTTCACTTTGACAGACGGATGAAGCCGGATATTCGCGTATATATGTCGGGATTCAATTGCACTTCGTTGAGGGACTATCAAGATCGAGCATTAGCCCGTGAACTAGCTTCGTTATCATCGGAGCGTGTGTCCGAGTCGAAGAAGCAGAAGAAGTCCGATGACCGTGTGGACGGTACAGGAGTTGGTGTTTCTAGTTTTCAATGTCGTAGCCTTTCCACTGTGAAGCTCCATCGCTCGATGCGTGGAACTGAGAGTTCCAAGTCGTCTGTTCTGACTCCTGGTAAAGCCAGGAGATGTTTTAACTGTAATGTGGCGGGACATGTTCGTGCACATTGTCCTACCCCACCAGTAACGTGTTACAGGTGCGGACTCGAGGGACACCGGGTTCAGTTTTGCGAGATGGTTACCGAGCATTCCGAGGCAGGGACTTGAACTTTGATATCAGGATCGACTCCGAGTAGTCCCGGAGGGGCGTGGTCTATCAGTTGCATGTTGAATTATTTCCCTTGCTTTGTTGTTTCGAAATTCAGAGATTGACTTCTTTTATTTGAAGTGGAACGGATTTGAACTCTGTACTCTCGACTCTGTCGAATCGTTTATATTCGTTGATATTTTCTGATCTTGTCCTGTCCTGTGCTTTTATTGATCGAACGAGTTATGGTATTGTTTCAGAATGACCCGTTTGTTGTTATGATTCTCCAAATTGCTATTCCCTTTCCTGTGGATCTTATGTGAATGCACATCTTGTTGCCTTCACCGGATCGTATATTATCTCTAGTCGAGATGTGAACTTTGGGGTTGTTGTTTGAGTATTATTGTTCGTCGTGATTCGAACATGATTGATCGACTGTTGTTGTCTCAATCGTTGTAACTCAATCGTTTGATGGTTCAGTTTTTGTTGATCTCATTTCGTAATTGTTGAGCGTTAGGACTCCTTCGTAATTTCCTTAAGTTCAGGAAATTTGTTTTGTGTTCGATCTCCCAACCCTTGGGCTGTGGAATTTCGTATTGGTCCAGCGTATAGCTCGTGTTTTGGTTGATGTACTGTTGAATTATTCAACCGTATTGATTTTCGTTCGTCATGTTTTGTTATTTCGGCAACGGATAACGTGTGTTATGTGAGTTTGTTTTACGTCGTTCGTTTTATGTTTCAAGTTTCGAGGACGAAACTTCTTTTAAGAGAGGTAGAATGTAATACCCGAGATCTTTATTCCGGATTCGTTGGGTTTTCTGGGTTTTATCGGATTGTCATGGTCCTCATCGTAGGAATTTCGTGCCATGTTTGGTTGTGACTTGTTGGGACATGTTTTTGGAGGCATTTCGGATCGCTTTGTGAGTTTTTGAGATTTTGTGGTGTAGCGCACGCTAATGCTTGAAGCATAGCGCACGCTATCACAGGGTGTTTAGCGCGCCATCAATGTGTAGCGCACGCTAATCGGCAGCCAGAGGCGCCCAAAGAGCTACCGGATCGGGATCGAGCTTTGTTAGCGCACGCTAAGGCCGATAGCTAGCGCACGCTATCGACTGCTTAGCGCACGCTCCCTCTTCTTTCTAGCGCACGCTACTCGGTAGGTGCGCCTGCCCAGGCTACCGACTGCTTTTTGTGACCCGTTAGCGCGCGCTACGGCATTGCTAGCGCACGCTAACTATGTTATACGCGGTTTCTCTGGAGCGTTGACCCCGTTAGCGCACGCTAATGAAGGGTGATTAGCGCACGCTAATAGTTGTCCAGTATAAATACTGGACATCAGCATTAAGTCGTCATTTCCCACTTTTCTTCATCCCTTCCGACGGGAGTGAGATCCAGAGGCGAGTAGGACCGATCTTTTTCTTCTAGCTTCATCTTTGAGCGGATTTGTAGATGTTTAACAACATCTAATCGTCTTCTTGGTCCAAATCAAGGTAATCTCTTGTTAGAACCCTATTTTCTTAAAATTGGGGTTTTTGCTTGGATTTGTGATTCTTGACCGATCTCATCCGATCGGTTATTTGTTCTTGTTTGTCTTGACCGTAATCTTCGATTTTGTTAACCGCTCATCGATTTTTATCGCCCGGATCAACGATTCTTGATTTCTTTGAGAATACTTAGATCCTTGTCGCTTTTAGGATCGCTTCGATTTCGATTAGTGTTATTGAATTGTGGTGATGCTATTTTCGTAGTATTCGTGGGTGTCAAGTCTTGATCGTTGAGGTTCAAGGTTTCCGATCGTGCCCGCTCGCTGCTTCGCCGCCGTGATATCGAGGCAAGTATCTTGTCCATACATTTCATGTTTCGTAGGCGTAATTAATGGTAAAGGAATTCGTATAAAACCCAATGTTTAATGAACGTAAAAGGGATCGGTATATTCTCGATAAATGTTGTCTTTCAACGATAATTTATGTACTTAGTTAATATAATTGTAATCGGAATATCTGTTATGGATTTGAAAGTTGAAAAGATGATATGATAACATTGAATGATTTTATTAGACCGTAATCTTTTCGGGATTACGTAATGTTATGTGTACTTGTTCGTTAAGAATGTATTACGTGGGATATTAGTTGTTACTCCTTTGAAAGGAGGTTGTGATGTTTAAGTGTTGCTTGGCGTGATGTTCTGCTCATTGTGATGTGATTGCTGAAAGTGATGTGCCTCCGGGTAGGATTGTTGAATCTCCGGGATCCATACTTGCTAGTATGGGTCGGGCGTGACCGTAGGGTTATCCAATTCGGGTATGTCTTGCGGGGACTCCGAGGTTCGGGGCTTGCTAGCCCGATGCCGAGATAACTTGTGGGGTTATCATCGGGTATGTCTTGCGGGGACTCCGAGGTTCGTGGCTTGTTAGCCCGATGCCGGGATAACTTATGGTTGTGATTTGGAATGGTTCTGTGGTTGTTTCCACGAGGACATGTGATTTTTGGTATGGCTTCCTGTTGGGTTATTCACTCAGGTATGTTCTACGGGAGCATATGAGGTTCGTGGCTTGTTAGCACGGGACGCGAATAATCTTTAGGAACATGTGATATGTGATTCGGGTCGTGGACCCTGTGGCTTATGATTCGGGTCTTGGACCCCGTGTGTTGTGAATTGAGTTGTGGAACCGCGTTTTATTATCGAAATCGTATTTTGGAAAGATGATTTTGGGCCGTGTCCCCAAGTTTTTTCGAAAGACTTGAGAATTCCTTATTTCCAAATGTTTTCAAACTCCCGAGACCGTAAAATATTTTGTATGAGACACATGGTTCCTATCCTACCTTTTATAAATCAAACTGTTTTGATTAAGTGATTTATCTCGGGAAATATATTCAAGATTTTACATTCTTGAAGCATGTTGTGTATGGCTTGTACTTTTGTTTTATACTTGCACTAGCAAAACAAAGGAGTTTGCTAACCCCCGAGTATTCGGGGTGGATGTCTCAGACAAGGCCCGTGTACTTGCAGTAGTTGGGGAGCGAATCACAGGATCGATACGAAGGATGATGGGAAACGAAGATACTAATCACGTGAAGACCAATTATAGAGTATTTGGTAGAGTCGTGTTGATTATTCCTCCGATGTGTTATTTTATCGAATTATGGAAGTGATATTGTATTCTAGCCCCTGCGTGGGTATGTGTTCTGGGCAAGGATCTTGTATGTATTGTTCTGTGTGTTGTGATATAAGACCATATCGGTCTAATGGTCCTTTATGTAGCCATGTCGGCATGTGAAGTGATGCATTGTTTTGTATTTAGCCTGGTAGATCCTCACGGAGAGGGTCTGCGGCGCTGTAATATTTCCGAGTGGTTTGGGGGTGTTACACGTGCGTGTTTTGTTTTATAATATGGCCAGCTCGGGAGGGTCCTTAGAGGCCCCGGGCAGGATCTATGATATTACTCTGTTCCCAAGGCAAATTATTTGACTGTTTGTTTCCGGAAAAGAGATGTCTGGTTTTGGTTTTTGAAATGATATTGGTGCATGTACTATGAAATGTGTAAGCAATTGGTTTGCCTTGATTACTTGTACCAGCGTAATTGCTAACCCGTTTGGGGGACCCGTTTTGGGGAAATTCTTGTTATGGATTTCAGGTTATGATTATCTGGACGAGCGAGCACCGGGATAGTACGAGGATGTTGGCCAGGGTCGGTGACATGTGCATTTGGGTCGTCTTATTTCCTTTGTCTAATTCGATATGGTTGTTTCCATAGTTATAAACTTATAGATAGTACTCGCGAGTACTTAGGCTTTTCATTGCAAACTCTGTATTGTATTACTTTAAATTATTACATTGTCGGATAATGCTTATTTCGCCGGTTGCTCCGGGCGTATATTTATATGTCTTATCATTTAAATGTGTGTCCTCGATAATCGAGATGGTTAATCGAGTGGTGTTTTCTTGTTGTAGCCTGGTGGGTCCCATGTAGGGGTCCACGGCACTGTAACATACTTCGAATATCTCGGGGTGTTATAGAAATTGGTATCGGAGCACTAGGTTTATGGATACCTAGGCTTGTCGGTTATTTGGGTCTAGTCGTGTTTTGTTTTGCATATTGTCACACCGCTGCCGGCATCTCAGTACTTTCAGTGTTCGTAAGTTTCCTTACTCGATTCTTTACTTTCTCGTACTGTATTCCGTTTCTTGAATTGTGGTTATTCTCCCTCCTTTGCTTATCATCGTAGTTGCTTTTTCCTTCCTTACTCATCCTCGATATACTTCTGTTATCTCTTAACACCAGTATGGATGCCGGAGGAAACCGTGGTCGTGGTCGTGGTCGTGGACGCGGCCGAGGACGTGGGGCAGCCGGTGGGGCAGCCACGTCGCATTCTTCGGGAGCCGGCAGTACCGGTGACCGTCACAGTCATGCTTCCTCTCAGGAGCGCGCTGATCTTGGTATTGCGGCTGTTATGCAGTAAATGGTTAACCAAATGGCGGCGATAGCTCAAGTGGTTCAAAACCCCGATCAGGCCCATGCTAATCGGGGCGGAGCAGACCGTTGGATCCAAGATGTCATCAAGATGCATCCTCCTCAGTTTTCGGGAGCATCAGACCCGATCGGATGGGAGGGGTGGATCAAGGAGATATCTAAAGTCTTTATTGCCACCAACTGTCCCGAGGATCGTAAGGTCCCTATTGCCCAGTACTTTCTCACTGGGATGCTACGGATTGGTGGGAGGCCATGGGGCCCAGAGATCATGTTGCTTCATGGGCCGAATTTCAGGAATTGATAGAGACCGAATATTGCCCGTGGCCGGTCAGGCAGGATCGAGTGCATGCTTTCTATGATGCTCAACCACGGGATATCCCCGTATCTCATATATATGTATATGTATATATACTAGTAGTAGTTTTGACTCGTGCACTTATGTATCATATTGTGTGTGTGTGTATATATATGTATACTAGTACTAGTTTAGCACCACATGCGATGCACTGGGTGCCCATGTTGATGTTGTAACATACAAAGCGATGAATGTAAAATTTACGAATTTATAGAAATATTCAAATATGAGTTTCGAAAGTTATTCACAAAGTCTATACAACTGCCTTATTCGTACAGAGTTCAATTACAAAAAATGTAATCAAGTAGGCAGTCTAATTATAAAAGTTAATGTCCACCTTGACCACTATCGAGCTAATTATAATCTTTTGAAATCTTGTACGATTAATTAAGAAGAGGTGAGCTAAGCTGATTATAAATAGAATATCTTTTTAATTTCTCATCTATTAGCAGGTGCTCAACTTCATACATTATAAACATTATTACATAAATAATAAACTTGAAAAATTAATATTGAAATACTTGAATATAAAAATCCACATGAAAGCAAATAATTTTTAAATCATAAATTCATATATTCACAGCCATAATACAACTAAGAAAAAAAGAAGATCAATGCCATGTAGCAATAAAAAATTAGTCACTGCAATATATACTGACAGATCAATGAAAATGAACTACTTTTTGAGACGGCAAAATTTATGTAGAGTCTGTAAAGTAAAACATGTAGAGATAATCCCATTTTGAGGAGAGTAGATGTTTATCATCACCCACAATTCTGTAGTATGAGACCATGTGCAACATATTGATGTAGCATCATGTGACAGTATCTGAGGCAAAACATTGCTTTTTAACAAAACCATTTTCGCCATGTATCATTTACAAATACAGGTTATATTTCTAGTGTGGTTCTATCTCATGAGGCAAGATAGGTTCTTCGAAAAAAGTAAGAAAGGAAGGGAAAATGTATGCAGACGGCAATAAAATATTTACCAGTATAGGTTGCAATATCACACAAACACTTTAGAGGTTCAAACATAAGTTGGTTACATACATAGCCTATGATGCGAAGTTGCATTTTACACGGTAGCTATTTTTCTTTGAGGTGTATCTCTATATTATGAATGCCACTATATGCAGACTGAACAAAAGATGCCAACACCGCATCAGTCAAACCTTTTTTGGTTTGAGTATTGGCCCCTGTAATGATATTTCAAGTTGTTTGGCGTGCGAACCTTTTGAAACCAAAATGATATATGATAATCTAAACAACACAACTTTGTTATGTGAAATCTAGTTCTACGACATTATATTGTGTTATTGATGACATTTCCTCACTGTGTGCTACTCACATTTTCTTGTCCTGGTCCTTTCTATATCTAGCAATTTTTTTCTTTTGAGGTGTGTGTATTCCCCTTTTTTCTTGGGCATCGTTCATTTGAATAACACTAACAAGTTTGAATAAAGAATATTTAAACTATGTGTCAGTTTTTGCATATTAGCTTCAGCCGTGCCTCAACAGAATCATATTCATAATAATTTTGCAGGATTAGTAACAAAGAACGATTACATAGAGCGTAGACAGCAGCCAGGCAAAAGTTTCACCCCGTTAGATGTTTGCAAAACTCATCTGAATCTATAAATAATTCTCTATTAACTAGAACAAGTAAAAGAATTTATACGGTCTTGGAATGTAATATGTTTGCATGTATAAAAAACACAACATACCACATAATTAGAATAAAAGTAAGTAAAGAACCCCAACTGAAGGGTGAGTTCCAGAAATGTGCCCTAAAGGCGCCCCCGTTTTAAAAGTTGAATATAACAATATGAAACTACCATATAATCAGAAGAAATCCCACTGATTGAAATTGAAAGCAGTTCCAAACTGATATATGCAAACTCAACACATAAGCGTAAAATTTTTTTGAGCCAATATGGTTATCAGTTCTATCTTCAAAGTACGGCTCTCACTGGATGAATGGAAACATAGAGTACCTAAATTTTTTCTGCGGAAGGTGACAGAACTCGATAAGAAAGATGTGCATGCATATGTCAAATATATTATATCAGCCTATGGTGTGAATGAGTACGAGGTTTTCAGATTTTTCGAACAGTTTCAGTTCATATATTTTTTCAGCGTATATCAAGTTAACTATTATCTTGATTCAACAAGATTGGAGCTTTAGTCGGTAAATTATTTCATGCCTTATGGAATACAACTAATCAATTTTCATATGTAAAACTCCTGAAAAGTTTAAATGTACAACAAGTGTGCCGACCTCTTAAATTCAACTAACGCTTTATGTTTTATAAGAAAATGATGAGTTCTTTTTACATGTTAGCAATTCACCTTTACAGTACCATAGTTTTCCTCCACAACAGCTTAATAGGGGTCCTGATTGCATTAGATCTTTCAACAAAATCACCTAGAATCTGGTCCATTGCTTCAGGTATACTAAATTCCTCATCATGATACAGAAACTAAAATTCACCAGGTGAAAAGTCATTTTTTAGTGAAATTCAAACAACAAACATGATTGCATGGTCAAATCCTAGGAACAAGTACATATCCTGGTAAAACATTTGCAAGGACGCTTATTTCAAACCAGAGAATCAAATGATTTTAAACATCTTAAATTTTATGGAATCCAAAAATTCCAAGATAAACCTTTCCTTTACACAGAGTTGCCCGAATGAGTGAACCAGTGGATAGGAACACTTCGATAGGTGGCCAATACTTTGCGATATAATGTTATAATTAAGATTATGTAGAGATAGCTCAGGCTCCCAGTCATCAGCAATTACATTTTATTTACACACAATACCTAACAAAATAATGTAAGCATATGGCACTAATTCATTTGGATTAATAAGCCAAATTGAAAGTATTGGCAAATAATACCTTCTTGAAGTTGTTCAATGGCTGCCTTTACAGTTGTATCATTAAGCATTATGTCATATTTCTGCACGCTTCTCTCACGAAAATAAATTTGCAATGGAAAACACATCAAAAAGACATAGGTATATTAGATATAAAGCCTGCAGAATAATGGAACTTCAAAGTAGCAATAAACATTAATTTTCGTGAAGAAGGACCCTCAGGAGTTTCAGGATACACAATAAACCAATTATACCAACAATCAAACCAAAAATGTCAACCATTAAAACATCAAGAAAGTGAAGTTGTAAAACCTGATGAAAAAAAACGTTACCTGCGAGACCTTATTTGACACATCCAATAAGTAAAAAAGATAAGCCTAAAACATACTTATTTTAGCTGAAAGGTTGGGGAGAATGCCTCACCTAAAGAGAAAATCAAACATTAACTTTTACAAACACCGACTAATAAACCACACACATTATCTCAGGAACTATTTCGCATTGATATATTCTATTAATGTAATAGAAATTCAAAATATTTTGACATAAACCCAGAAACGTTTCCTTTTTGTCTCAACTGGAATAGAAACTAGCAGCAATTTTGAAAAACTCCGAAACAGGGGGGAGAGGCTTGAGAGGCTGGAAGAAGGTGAAGGATGGAGAAGGAGAGGGAGATGGAGGACATCTTGGATGATAGTGTTGCCACATCCATCGGAAGACTGGACGGACCCGATCCAGGTCAAGGAGTTAGAGGATACAGGATAACTGGTTCTCGTCCTAAGTTCTGTAACACCCCAATCCGCTCAGGGATATTACACGCCGTAGACCCATTTTTCCGCAAGGATCTACCAGGCACGAGACAACATAACAAAACCCACATGTGGTCAACTTCGAGCAAAACATAAAATTGTAGAACGATTTGGTCTCTCAAAACACAACATGGCAGTACAACTGATAAACCAAAATGCGACTCAATCACAAATTACACAACATGTCCACCCTATTAAGGATGACAAAGAATTTAGAAATAAACACTCAGACCGGCAGATCACAGACGAACAACCGACTACAACTGTGACTAGTATCGCTGCTTTAAATCATCATCCAAGCCGATCCTGTGGTTGCTCTCTCCAATCAGGACACCTGAAAAGAATATAAAATAGTCCCCAATGAGGGGTTAGCGATGGAAATCGCTAGCTAGTAACCAAGCTATAAAGTTATACATCAAGAATACAACCGTTATGAAAATAACGTTTCAACGAGGTAGTAACACGATCCCCGAGTCTATATTACTTTCAAAAATAGTTTCCTTTTGGAAGGACCATAAGAACAACTCCAAAACACATTTAGGAGAATAATTGAAGACTTTGGGGGTCTCAATGTAAAATCACGAAAGATTTCTAATTCTTTTTTTCAAAAGAGTTTACTAAAAACGTCGAAATGATTCTATTCACAACCAAGTCTCGACGACTAATTCATAATACAAGTACATCCGGGATCTAAGGTCCAAACATTTACAATTTAGAGTTTTCACATCAAAGACTCAAATCACCTCTGTGGCCTCGATGGGACCCATCCGAATTGACTAACGCAAACAAGCTAAAACACACCTATAAGTTATCTTGACATCGCACTCGCAAGTGACGATTCTCAGAACCCTCTCCAGACCTACCCGATTAGATAACCTTATGGTCAAATCATGACAACTGGCCGTATTCGCAAGCACACGCCACCGGAGGTCTCACGGGTCCCTACCCAGGTAACATCATTCAAACACGCCCATAAGTTATCATGACGTCGCACTCGCAAGTGATGATTCTCGGAGCCCCCTCCAAACCTACCCGATTTGATAACCTTATGGTCATACCATATCAACTGGCCATACTCGCAAGCACGTGCCGCCAAAGGCCTCACGGGTCCCTACCCGGGTAACATTACAATTCACCAAGATACATAACAACAAAGGTACAATATTCACCACAATCGCAACCGTGTAAAAAATAAGTTAACGCATCATACACTTCCACAAATGCACAATATTCACATGACAACATCATTCAGGAAAAAGGCTAACAAGTGAATAATACAAATATTCCGCTATTCCACAATTCCTCGGATAACTACTCATTTCTCGCATCCTTTTGAAGTAAAATACAACATGAAATGGTTGTTATTATTCTTCATGAAACTCAAGTTTACGTTCGTATCTACCTTCATAGAAGTGACATATTCCTCTGAAAGTAAGTTACGGTTCAATATTCAATCACTAACAAGTCCACGTTAAATTCACAACAAATCACATTCTCAAAGTATAATGAATATAGACGAGATACTCGCCTCAAGTCCAAAGCACGCAAAGTAATGGAAAAGCTCGACTGGAAACCCTAGAATCCTCCAACTAGGTTGAAAACACAAGGACAACATAATTACTATAAAATCGATCGCAAGTAAGATGGAAAACATACGAAATTCTCAATAAGAAATTGTAGGAACAAAGGATCGAACACTTAGGGTTCAACAATTCCCCAAGAACATTGAGAACATCACCCGAACCCAAACACGATAAGAATATGGATCAAAACACCAGAATATAATCAATACTTCCGAATAAGGATACACAACACCGCGATTCACGAAGAACATCTCGAATCCTAAAGATTCTCAAAATACATAGAAAAGGTTTCAAGAAAGTTACCTCGAATCAAAGACGAAGAACATGGATTGATGATGTTAATCAACACCTAGAACTCAAGGAAGATGAAAGCTTGGAGTTACAAGACTCCAAAATCGCCCCAAAATCGCCCATGCATCGCCACATCCGCGGAAGAATTAAGAAAGAATGAAAAATGACGAACACGGTTAACCCCTGGGTATTTATAGAAAACTGAAGTTTACGTACGTTAGGGCCACCAGTCTAACGCACGTTATATTATTAACGTACGTAAGGTGTAAGCCCTTACGTACGTAAGAGCCATCCTTGGCTCACTGCCCGAATACCTGGAGTCCTTTACGTACGTAAGTAAGGCCTCGTAGCGTACGTAACAAATTCCATTAACGTGTGTTATGCCTTGCCAATTACGTACATAAGGGACATGCAGTACAGCACTGCAGAGAACTAACTGAATCTCGCATGCGGATAACGAAATGCAACAACTATGAAACAATACGATCGATCAAGGCGAGTAATACCACAATCACCACACGATCTCAAACCCTAGACAAACACGTGATCCCGATAACTCGAAGGTTAGGAAAAAAATGAAACAAAGACGAACACCCCAAAACTTTGGGACATTACAAAACGGCCCAAAATGTCCGAAAATCACAATACGAAATCAATCAACCAAACCGAAGTTCACAACACGTCTAACAAAGTTAAACGGACTCATAGGAAGTAGGATACCGTAGTTTCGAACCACCATCATACGAATTGAACCAAATAGCAGAAAAAGTCGCTCAAAACATGAATTTGGGTAAAACAGCCCCGAAAAAAACTCGGATGACCAAATACGCAGAACAAAACATTATCAAAATGTCAAAACGCTCGCAAGCGAGTTTTGGAAATCAGAAAAATGCCAAAAATGAAAAATTACCGAAAGAGAAAATCACGGGTATTACATTCTACCCCTCTAAAAAGAAGTTTCGCTCCGAAACTAAAAAAAGAATGGGTGAATTAAGCAGACAACAAAGTGAACGAACAATTAAACCTCAGCGATCTATAGGAGTCGATCCTGATAATGGTGCTGAAGCTCGATTCTAGGAAACTTCATGGAATAGTTCACAATACTGAACTCTCTGGCCCTCGAGTCCACAATTATAAGCGGTCGTGAAGGACAATTAGCTTGCACATGACCTACAATGTTGCAATGGAAACACCTCCCAGTCTGACTAAGAGTCAAAGAAGATGACTTGGAACTCTTGGTTCCACCAAACGAAGAAAAGGAAGGTTTCGCCGTAGGACTATGCAAAACTCGATGAGAAGAGGTTCTGACTCTCACACTATCTGAAAAATCTCCAGACATCCTCTGCCTCTTCGGCTCAGACCAGTAGATAACGATGCCAACTTGTACGCCATGGCTCGATTATGATGGTCTCTCAAAGTAGCACAAGTGAAACTCGACATGTACTTTTGAATCTCTGGTCTCATCCGTATATCAAAATGACGGATTTTGTCTTCCTCGATCCTCACCTGCCTCTTCACGTAAGCGAGCTGTCGACTATAATTGATAATAACCTGCGATATGGGTATATCCTGCGGCTCGGCTAGATAGAAATCTCGGATTCACTGCTCTCGGATCGGCTCCGGACAGAACTCCGCTTCCATCAACTTCTTAAACTCTTCCCAAGTAACAGCATGATCTTGAGGCTCAACGGCCTCCCGCCAATTAGCAGCGTCACTATTGAGAAGGAACTGAGCGATAGGAATCTTCCATTCCTCTCGATAACCAACCGCCTTGAAAATCTTCTCCAATTGGAAAAGCCAACCGTCCCAGCCCAAAGTATCACCCATGCCTGCGAAACGAGGAGGATACATCGAATCACTTCTCTGAGATACTGAGTCGACCCGACGTTCTCAGTCACGGTAGTGTTACGCTGAACCGCCTGAGCCAAATGAGTCATCTGGTCTGCCACCTGCTGAAGTATAGTTGCAACACCAATACTAACGTCATTACTGGTAGCATGATCCTGATCGCGCGACCGATTGCCACGACCTCTCGGCATACTGAACTGACAGTTATTCAGAACGACAAAACAAGCACTACATAATCAACATGGGGAAACAATGGTAACACAATAAAATACTCACTCCGAGTCATTACACGAATATACGAACTATCACTGCAACAATAGGATTCAGATTCATAAGTAATTTACCTGGCTACATCAACAAAAACGTACGACCTTTTACCAAAACAATCACAGTCAATACCACATACATATCATTGTGGTCAAACATGGGTAATATTTTTAAAAACAAAATTTTCCGAGGTATTTGTTCAAATGATAATATTTTAAAATTCCTGAGTTTGAATGATTTTGCTGAAATGAGTTTTTGAAAAGAAATATTTTTAATACCTCGGTTGTTTGATCGTAACTATGAACCCATTATAGTAAATGTTTCGTTTTGAAAGTCATTTGCAAAACAACATTTTGAAACATCAATCTACTCAATAAACGATAACATCAAAATTACCTTATCCATACATATCATCATTACCACCGATCAACTATCACATCCTGATATCGTCATAGAATAATATAATTAGACCAAACTATGTAGTCGTAACATCTAGGTGTACAACCAAAATTCGCTAACAAGAAAGGTAATGATTAATAATACGTCAATAATATCCATACAGGACAAACAAATGAGTACAACATTACTGATACATCAGTTAAAGTTCACGATCGCCACGGACGGACCATATGATTTTGTCAACATGAATTAAACGACCGATAATGAGCACATATATAACTGTAACAACAAGGTTACTTCCGTGATAGTCAGAAGTTTACGGCCGAATAGCTAACTGTAAGATAGCAGAATCAACTCAGCAGCCTCAAAACGGCTCCGAAGGTTAAGGATCAACTCCTAACAATGTATCCCGACATTTAGAAAATACGGTAAAAATTCTCAAACGTGCATAACAACATATCAAGCTTGTTGCAATGACTCAGTTCCAACACACAAACACATAATGTTTTTAATTCTGAAAATCAAAGCCGTTTTGCAGTATAAAAAATTTCCAAAATCTTTTCGATCATATCCAGAATGACGTTATCATTTTACAATGTCCGAAATACTTTAAAACGCCTCCTTCAATTACCGCCTGAAGGTGTCATTTGAAAAACATGACTAACTCGTCAATGTTCAACTGATTTCAAAATCCATACAAAATTGTTGTTTAACCGCACCGTCGAAGTATTTTCAAAAATTGGTTCTTTTACAAACATACTCAAGCTCATAATTACAATTAAGACAACCGTTTTCAAACCTACATGCAGCGGACATAATTATAACTATCCAAAAGCAATCGAACCTGAAACTACATGCCCAATCGGCAGACGAGATTAATAATCCTATCAAATATAATTCGTGAACACCAAGTTCAAACATACGTCAAAACCATCCATCTGAGTTCCCACGAACTCTACCATCGATACATTCTCTGGAACACATTAAAGTTCACAGTTTTCACATCGTATTGCACCATTCGGTGTCCAACCATCAATACGTTCGACATAATGCACAAACAGTGCCACGAATATCAAAGACGGATTCTATTACACAACACTATACAAACAAAATTATGCACCACAATCGTCTCACCTAAATGAAATCATGAAATACCGATACCTCGCATAAAAGAGGAGAGTTATGTCCATAGGCCGTACGGAGATGATGGCTGCACCATGATACTAATCACATCTAATCACAATTGATCACAACGGATCACAATGATCACGCTTGTTCACAATTGCTCACCCGGGTGACACGACAAGACATGACTCGACAAGACCAACTAGACCCCCTGGGTGACATGACTCGACAAGACCCAACTGCCTAGGTTTTCGCAAACCTAAGCTCCGATACCATTTATCTAACACCCCAATCCACTAAGGGATATTACACGTCGTAGACCCATTTTTCCGCAAGGATCTACCAGGAAGGAGACTACAAAACAAAACCCACACGTGGTCAACTTCGACCAAAACATAAAACCATAGACCGATTAGGTCTCTCAAAACACAACATGGCAGTACAACTGATAAACCAAAATACGACTCAATCACAAATTACACAACATGTCCACCCTCTTAAGGATGACAAAAATTTTATAAATAAACACTCAGACCGACAGATCACCGACGGACAACCGACTACAATTGACTAGTATCACTGCTTTACATCATCCTCCAAGCCGATTCTGTGGTTGCTCTCTCCAATCAGGACACCTGAAAAGAATATAAAATAGTCCCCAACGAGGGGTTAGCGATGGAAATCGCTAGCAAGTAACCAAGCTATAAAGTTATACATCAAGAATACAACTTTTATGAAAATAACGTTTCACCAAGGTAGTAACACGATTCCCGAGTCTAAATTCCTTTCAAAAACAGTTTCCTTTAGGAAGGATCATAAGAACGACTCCAAAACACATTTAAGAGAATAATTGAAGATTTTGGGAGTCTCAGTGTAAAATCACGAAAGATTTCTAAATCTTCTTTTCAAAAGAGTTTACTAAACACGTCGAAATGATTCTATTCACAACCAAGTCTCGAAGACTAATTAATAAGACAAGCACATCCGGGATCCAAGGTCCAAACATTTACAATTCAGAGTTATCACATCAAACACTCAAATCACCTTCGTGGCCTCGATGGGACCCATCTGGAATGACCAACGCAAACAAGCTAAAACACACCCATAAGTTATCTTGACCGCGCACTCGCAAGTGACGATTCTCGGAGCCCTCTCCAGACCTACCCGATTAGATAACCTTATGGTCAAATCATGACAACTGGCCGTACTCGCAAGCACATGCCACCGGAGGCCCCATGGGTCCCTACCTAGGTAACATCATTCAAACACGCCCATAAGTTATCGTGACATCGCACTCGCAAGTGACGATTCTCGGAGCCCCCTCCAGACCTACCCGATTTGATAACCTTATGGTCATACCATATCAACTGGCCGTACTCGCAAGCACGCGCCGCCGGAGGCCTCACGGGTCCCTACCAGGGTACCATTACAATTCACCAAGATACATAACAACAAAGGTACAATATTCACCACAATCGCAGCCGTGTAAAACATAAGTTAACGCATCATACACTTACACAAATGCACAATATTCACATGACAACATCATTCAGTAAAAAGGCTAACAAGTGTATAATACAAATATTCCGCTATTCCACAATTTCTCGGATAACTACTTATTTCTCGCATCCGTTTTAAGCAAAATACAACATGAAATGGTTGTTATCATTCTTCATGAAACTCAAGTTTACGTTCGTATTTACCTTGATAGAAGTCACATATTCGTTTGAAAGTAAGTCACGGTTCAATGTTCAATCACTAACTAGTCCACGTTAAATTAACGACAAATCACATTCTCAAAGTATAATGAATAGAGACGAGATACTCGCCTCAAGTCCAAAGCACGCGAAGCAACGAAAAATCTCAACCAGAAACCCTCGAATCCTCCAACTAGAATGAAAACACAAGGACAACATTATTACTACAAAATCAATCGCAAGGAAGATGGAAAACATACGAAATTCTGAATAAGAATTCGTAGGAACAAAGGATCGAACACTTGGGGTTCACTAATTCCCCAAGAATATTGAGAACATCACCTGGACCCGAACACAATAAGAATAGGGATCAAAACACCGGAATATATTCAATACTTCTGAATAAGGATACACAACACCACAATTCACGAAGAACATCTCGAATCCTAAAGGTTTCAAGAAAGTTACCTCGAATCAAAGACGAAGAACACGGATTGATGTTAATCAACACCAAGAACTCAAGGAAGATGAAAGATTCGAGTTACAAGACTCCGAAATCGCCCAAGAATCGCTACAACCGCAGAGGAATGAAGAAAGGATAAAAAATGACGAACACGGTCAACCCCTAGGTATTTATAGAAAACTAAAGTTTACGTACGTTAGGGGCACCAGTCTAACGCACGTTATACGATTAACGTACGTAAGGTGTAAGCCCTTACGTACGTAGGAGCCATCCTTGGCTCACTGCCCGAATACCTGGAGTCCTTTACGTACGTAAGTAAGGCCTCGTAGGGTACGTAACAAATTCCATTAACGTACATTATGCCTTGCCAATTACGTACGTAAGGGACATGCAGTACAGCACTGTAGAGAACCAACTGAATTTAGTATGTGAATAACGAAACGCAACGACTACGAAACGATACGATCGATCAAGGCGAGTAATACCACAATCACCACACGAGCTCAAACCCTAGACAAACACGTGATCCCGATAAGTCGAAGGTTAGGAAAAAAATGAAACAAATAAGAACACTCCAAAACTTTGGGAAATTACAAAACGGCCCAAAACATCCGAAAATCACAATATGAAACCAAACAACCAAACCGAAGTTCACAAAACATCTAACAAATTTAAACGGATTCATAGGAAGCAGGATACCGTAGTTTCGAACCACCATCACATGAATTGAACCAAATAGCATAAAAAGTCGCTCAAAATATGAATTCGGGTAAAAAAAATTTCTTAACAAACTCGGATGACCAAATACACAGAACAAAAAAATTATCAAAATGTCAAAACGCTCGCAAGTGAGTTCTGAAAATCAGAAAAATGCCAAAAAAGAAAAATTACCTAAAGAGAAAATCACGGGTATTACAAGTTCCATGGTCCCAATTTCCCTTGGATGAATACAGTGCAGAAGCCCGCTGAGATCCTACTCTCGACAGACCGGCGGCCATCAACCGAGGAGCTGAAACGGTGGAAGAATAATGAACTGATGAGATACTTTTGTACTCTCATCAGGGATTTCTGCATGTTCAACCACTTCAAGACCCTTGAAGATGCTGCAAAAGAGTTCTCAAGGCTCATATAGGAATGAAAGCTCCCTCTGCAAATCAAGCTGAAATGTAAGCGTCAGAAGGGTGGTCGGCTAACTCACCCAGAAGACTGGATTCTCGCCTTAGATGTCTCATAGAGAGGAAGAACTATCTACAAGGATCGAGACAGAGACTCTCTAATCAACTGGTGGAAAGAAACCGAGCATGACCCCTATCGGAAGTCTTGAAAGCCAGGAGAGGAGCTAGGAATTTACAGGAGGGGGTGCTCCATATAAAATAGAAAAATGTACAAGTTAAGTTATGAAGAAGGAAAAAATGACAATATTATATATCTATATTGATGATATCTGATCTTTACCGATTTAACAGTGACCACAACGAGTTTTGATATTTTGAAAATTATCTATATTATCTTCATTATCGCTGAGTAAAAACATCTTTTTCGATATAAGTAACTAAGCAATCGTTCATCTATTGATCACTCATTCTATTGTGCAACCTATTCTTCACGACGTTCATAACTGAAAATTTCCTCTCAACTATTGCAGTCACAACAGGTAATATCATTGCAAGTTTATAAGCAAATACACGAGAGTGAATGCCTTATCCCTTTTTGATTCCACTATTTTCTGTACAAGATCACTGATGCCTTTTAGGATAAAAAATAATCATTTTAATGGAAATTAACATAAATCATTGATATAAAAGAAAACTTTGATCCATAAATCAAAAAAGGTTCACTAGTCCAAATAATCCACATAAGAAAGCACATAAATTATTGATCAAAAATCATAAATCATAAATCAAGGGTTTACTCATCTAAACAAGAGAACACATAAATCATTGATTAGAAATAAAAAATCATAAATCAAATAGGAAGTGTTTCACTAATCATTAATCAAAATTCATACATAAATCAATAAAAGATTTCACTAATCAATCATGCCAAACAACCAAACGAAAAGGACTCGCTCATCACTAACCAGCAAATAAAAACTTCAGACTTATAAAAGTATAAAACCCTAACCTGACTTGGAAGTGGTGCTGTTGTGATTGTGATTGTGATTTGTAAACGGGGGCATAGAACGAAGGCGAGGAAGGTATCTACTTTCTTTGATAAAAATTCAATGATTAGGATTTAGGAAGGTCTCTACTTTCTTTGATTTATTCGCATATCACATGATCGATTTGGAATTAGACATACGAAGGCGAGGTTGGAGTTTTATCTCATAAAAAAATTAGCACGCTTATTTGATAAGGAAAAGCCTAAGCCCATTAAATATTTAATATAATTGATAAGTAATAAGTGGCTTCCTAATTTCTTATGGCATATCAATTTTTTTTGAGTGGGGAGCAGCCCAAGCCAACTAAATAATTAATATATCTGATAAGTGGAGCTTTCAAATTTCTTATGGCATTAAAAAAAAATTTTAAATATGAGAGGGTGCCAGTGCACCTTCTCGTGCATACATGGATCTGCCCCTGTTGAAAGCATCAATACTATAAGGCATAACTTCTTATAGTTATACCTATTTTTTCCTGTATGCTCTCCGGTGTAATATTTAAATGCCATACATCACTGTACCGAATTATCAATAAAAATACCTTTTCCTCAAAAGATTACAGCTCATGATCTATTGTTACTGCTTTGATTATAATTTATATTGAAATATTTACTAAGTATAAATCCTTTACAAGTCTCAAGTTGTAAGAACTTGTCCGCGAACAGTTCATAGATTAAGTTGTATTCAAATAGGATTACTTCTTGTTAGATTGTGCCTATGAGATAATCATAATATAAATTATAATACACTTAGTCCTGTAGGATTTATAATTTTAGAAATTGTCTGCGAGCAATTCAAATTCTTAGTCTAAGTCTCCAGGATCAGATCATTCAACAGAAGACTTGAAGACAGTCTCATATTGTTAGAAATTTTGGCATTATAAAAAAGAGGGAAATTATTAGAAAAAATTATGTTTTGATAAATGCTACATACAACCATGTATCATCAAGTAAGAAAATATATTGAGTATCAGTTAAGTTTGGTCAAGACAAAATATCAGCTAAGTATGGATGTTGTTGGGCAAAATGATAAATTCTTCATACAGTCTGTCCATATAAGCCTGTCTATACAGTGCAAGATCATACAACAAGCCTAGAGTCAATTCCTATTGTGAAGCCTCCAAGATACATCAATTTGAGAAGTTGGCTACAACAAACAATGTTGTAGGTGTTTTACGTAAGGAAAGTATAACACAAAACCAACAGGACTGAAAAAACTTAAAACTATTGTCAAATAAATATTCTTTATTCATAAAGTATTCACGGCTCTAAAGTAGCATTTAATAGTGATGGCACATATTTAATAAGGCCGTAGAGACAACAAACAAAAGAGCATTTAATACGGGTCAAAGAGAATATCTAAAGCATTAAATGCGGATCGCCTTTAATTCAAATCATTCTGAAGTCGCCAACTAGAGCGGTCTCAATCTCACCAAACGGACACGGCTACATTTATAACAAATATCCCCAACCAAGAGAACATTGTTCACTTAATAATATGACACTTACAACAATCTGATCATCTAGCTTATACGAGAAATATATTTTTTCAAGCATGCAGCGACATGTGAAGCAAAGAAATCTACAAGTGCTCAACAACGAACATCACATATACAACAAAGGCTCATCAAGCCTACAACTGCTGTTCGGACTCGTGATAACCCATTCTTAATATTGAGTTATTTAGTCCTGTGTGGACTGAGTAAAACTATTCTGACTTGTGTGGGACGAATAGTGTTAAGGATGAAGCTTCAATCTGTGTGATAAGAAGCAAGTCGAAGAAGCCCAAGTCAATCTGTGTGAACGGCCAAAGCTACTGTCGGTTGTATCAATCTGTGTGAACGATACAACGACGAGTTTAGTTAAAATCATACAGTTGTGTATGACCTCATTTTAATAAACTATTTACTCCTGTGTGGAAGACCTATGGACGTAGAGGGATTTACCTCAAACCACATTAAATCGTGTTTTGTTACTTACTATATTTACTGTTTTCTTATTGTGTGTGTGTTTTTAGTATACTTAACCTGAAAACCTTGTAAGCACCAAGCTAACAAGAAACCATTAAGATGCTGTATTTGCCGCAACTTACTTTCAAACTTCCACTACGCAAACAAACTTCGAATAAGGATACAGCTTATTCAACCCCCCCTTCTAAGCTGTATAATTATACTGTGACCAACAACCATCCTGTTGGGCAGCCATCACGTTCTTTTAGGGGTAGGAAGAGTTTTCATTCTGCTTCGGCCGCCGGTGACATGCTTTAATTGCAACCGTACTGGCCACATCAACCTCGAGTGCTATTTTCCACCTCTGAGATGTAACACTCGCGCCAGATGGGTCACCGGGCGATTTACTGTACTGGAAGGGATACGATTTTTATACCCAAGCTTCCGCCCTAATACTCAAGGAGCTGAGTGTGAATCATTGGCAGTCAGTTCAGTAGAATTATGGTAGAGGCCAGGGACGGGGTCAGCCCGTTAGAAGGGGAGATTCTAGCACTGGTTTGGCTCATCCACGAGTTTACGAGATGCGCCAAGGGGATGATTCCAATGTGGTGATGGCCTCAGGTACTGTTCACATTCTATCTCATCCGGTTTCTATTTGATTCTGGTGCTATGAATTCTTTCATCTCCTTAGATTCTGTATGCTGTTTGAGTATTAATTGCATGACTGCTTGTGAGCCTTTTTATTGTGATACTACCTAGTGGGGATAGAATCATGACTAATCAGGATATTAAAAATTATCCAGTGAGCATAGTAGGTGTGGATTAGACGTCGAATTTGATTGTAGTTGATATCGAAGGCGAGGATTTGATCCTCGGTGATGATTGGCTTGAGAGTCACAGAGCTATTATGAACTATCGCAGTAAGGTTATCACTATGATCACTGAGGTGGTCCTGAGCACTTGTTTGTGGGACGTAAACTAGGTAAGCATAAATTGCTATTAGTGCCATGAAGACTGTGAAACTCCTGAATAAGGGCAGAATCGAGTAAGGTAAGCATAAATTGCACTAAGGTTATCACTATTAGTCTTATGATTTGAAGTCGGAGAAGGGCGGAATCGACTTTTCTTCATTTCCAGTTGTTAATGAGTATCCAGATGTTTTTCCAGACGATCTTTCTGTTAGGAATATGCACTCGAATGCCACTCATAGGATGATAGAGTGAGAGCGTTGTATTGTAATTATGAACATTAAATAAGGCATCTATTATTTCTATATTATTATATATCACAAGAATTGTGATTTGGTATATAAAATAATAGTGTTAGCCACTAAGTATACAATATACAACTTCGAAAGTAATAGTACAACAAGCGGTACGGTTTTCGAATGTGAGTGCGTAGCGGAAGTTTGTTTAAGTGAGTTGCTGTAAATACAACAACTAGGATTTTCTCCTGTTTGCTTAGTGCGTAGAGGGTTTTGCAATGTATACTTGTATACATCACAGTTATGAAAATAATAAAGATAAAAGGCAAATAACACACAATTTAAAGTGGTTCGAGGTAAACCCCTCTACATCCACTGGTCCTCGACACAGGAGTAAAATATTTATTACAATCACTACGTACACAAATACGTGACTATAACTAAACCTTGTCTCTGTAATGTTCACACATATTGTTACAGGGACTGAAGCTTTAGGCCGTTCACACAGATTGAATCGAGCCCTTTCTTGACTTGCTTCTTCACAAACATTTCAGATCTTTATCTACAATGCTATTCTTCCCACACAGGTCGGACTACACAAGGATCTACAGTCCACACAGGGCTGATGGTTATCTCAACGGTAAAGGTAGAATTCTATGAACAACAGCTTGATCTTTGATATACGTTGCTGTATGATGTGCTGTTCGCATTGAGGACTTGTATATTTCTTCACTTTGAATACTTGTTTTATACTCATGAAATAAACTGTAGTGTAATCGCTAGAATGTCAGATTGATTTGTCAGAGCTTTTGCGATATATGAATTCATCGTGTGTGTATAAGTGTCCTTAGCTTGGGGCTATTTATAACCTTTGCAAAAATGCATCTGTTATAAATGTAACAGTTGCAGGTTGGTGAGATGTTGACGACTGACACTTGATTGGCGGCTTGCTGAATATTTAAACTAAAGAAGATCGCATTTAATGCTTGACATCCTTTCAATCTTCGCATTAAATGCTCTTCAACATGTCTTCGCTTCTTCTGCATATCTCGTTTTGATTCCGTTTTCTGAGGGATTTGGATTTGGTATTGGGGTTTTGGGTTAGATTTGTGTGGAAGATTGATCCTAACCGTTTGATAGGATTTGTGTGGTAGATTGATCCTTAATTTCCTGATCCATCAGGAAGTTTGAGCCTACGATTTAACCGGTGAACCGCGAACCCTAATTCCTATTGCGCCGGCATTGGCCATTTCTGGACGGCGTATCGCCGGAAAATTAATAATACAACGCTGCATTTATTTTCTCCCCTTCAATCTAACAGTAGTATAGCATATAGCTGGCTGTATTGCAGGTTCCCTTGCCGGTTTTTCAAGCTGCTCGGTGTAACACCCCCAATATATTTGGGAATATTACAGCGCCGTAAATCCTTTACATAAGGATTTACAAGGCTGAAGAATTGAACAAGTATAAAAAGGTACTGACGAATGGAAATAACGGAATTTCAGTACATCAGTTCTGACCAAAATACAGAAATAGTACAATTGTCCAACAGAACTCAATATTACATCACCAAATTCAAATCATCACAAACGACTGCGTACTCGAGTACTTATTGAAATAACGAATAAACAACAGATAAATAAACCCGGTCGGGACATCACTCTGCAACCTCGTCGTCATACTATTCCAGTGGTTGTTTCCCAGCTCTCCTGGATCCTGAACACAAACAAAATGTTCACCCCCGAAGGGGTTAGCACAACGATGCTAGTACAAGTACCATAGAGTATTATTCATATCTCACGGTGAATAACAATGATAACGTAAACGACAAAATACCAACGAGTCTTCTCCTACGAGAAACTCACACATAACATACACAGCTGATAATCACAACATGATATCAATACATACACATGGTAATTCCATCGATCCAGCGTTCACTGCCTAGAACCCACGATGATCCCGTCAGACCAACCCGTGGTGGAAAAACCCGTCCGATGATCCAACAAGACGCTAGCATAGATCCACAGATGATCCCGTCGGACCAACACGATGTGGACACACAATAAAGACATACATGCACGTAAATATGTATAAAAACAATACATAAAACAATTAAGGTACTTGCCTCGATTTGAAGACAATAACAATACTTCCACGAAAATTAACACTCAAGGTCGTCCTCCTCAATCAATCACGTAACGAGACCAAGCCTTAACAAAAGAAATGATATAGGATTTATCTCACGTCGTATGAATGTTAAACAATTCGATTAACGGTCAAAAGTTCATAAACTGCAATCTGCCCGAATAGCTTAGCGCACGCTAAGTACTCTGTGTAGCGTGCGTTACGTCTGTCCAATAGCGCACGCAAACAACAGAGCCTAGCGCACGTTAACGATGCATGGTCGCACTCACCGACCACCGGTTGACTGCTCGATGGTCTAGCGACGTTACGTACCAAACGAGCGCACGCTAACAATCGCCGATAGCGCACGTTACACCGCATATCATAGCGGCGCTATTCGCATGGCGCTTATCACGAGCAAGAACTGTCCTTGCCATGTTTGAAACAACGAAATCTTGCGTGATAATTCATGTTACTTCCATGAATACTATGTCTACACCCTCATGAATGATTATAAGGATAAATACAACTTCGGATTCAAGGATATGTATGCCAATATAAAACCATATTCTTTTCCGACTTCAAATCTTCATACGATAATACGAAAACTAAATGGTTGATATCAACACCTCTATATCAGTCCATACTATCCTACTGAAGTTGATAAACGTCCTATATATACTAGATAAATCCTTCCATGATCAAACCTTTAGATTTATCTAACAATAAAGATGTTAACGTCTAGTCCAAGATTACTATGAAATCATCTATTAGATTCGGTTAACCATTGATAGAAGCTTCTCTTCACATATTCAGTGTACTAAGATTCGAATCATGATGATTATAATCAAGGTATTCCAGGCTTATACAACTCACTATTCCAAACATGATATACTTGGATAATTCATCTATGAAAATCCATATCTTGTTAACATGATCATCCAAATCGTTAGAATCTAACTCTAAGTCTGGAGATAGATTGAACATACCTTAAAATGACGAAATCACTGAACCGTAAGGTAGAATCCAACTCCGATTGGTTGTATGCCCTTCCAAGGTGCTATTCCACTTCCATGAACATTCCACGTGGTAACCAATGTATAAATATCAACAATATGTGTTCTAAGTGTATAAGAGTATTTCTACAACTCCGAACTCTCAAGATTGAGGAAAGTGCGAAAGAAATGCAAGCCAACACGGTTGATGTCCCATTTATAATTTCGCATTATTGATAAGTTAGCGCACGCTACTAAGCATCCCTTAGCGTGCGCTAATAATGGTTGACTTGATTTTGTCCGGGTGCGTCGGGAATCTTATCCGACCCATGTCCCGGCACACGAGCCACCGCCTCCAATAATTGAGTCCTTAGCGCACGTTACTCATACCTGCATAGCGTGCGCTAATAATGGCCCGATAGCGCGCGTTAAGATACATTCTTAGCGTGCGCTATCACAAGGTTGTTTGAGCAATTATACATGTTTCTATACTTATGCATAATGACATTAATGCACTAAATATCACACTCCAATAATCAAAATCATCAATCCGAAATAATACATGGTTGAATACAGATGAAATACACTGAAATCAATCCGGATATTACATACTCTCCTACTAAAAAGGAGTTTCGTCCCGAAACTCAAGACGAAAATAACTCGGGATATCTAGACTTCATATCGCCTTCTGCTTCCCAAGTGGCTTCTTCCGTTCCATGACATGACCACCGAACTTTGACCAAAACGATTGACTTGTTCCTCGGTTGCTTAACTCGACTCTCGAGTATCTTGGTAGTCTTTATTCAAACGTCCCATCTGTTCGACTTCGATCTCGCGAAATCGATGATATGACCGGGATCTGGTATATATCTCCGCAATCGGGATACGTGGAACACGTTATGAACATGGCACAATGACGGCGGTAATGCTAATCAGAGGCCAACTCCCCAACTCTCTCGAGGATCTCAAATGGTCCGATATATCTCGGACTCACTTACCTTTCCTACCGAAACGAAAGATTCCCGGGTAGGAGAAACCTTCAAAAGTACGTGATCTCGGTCATCAACTCCAATGGGCGGCGGCGACGTCCGCATAGGATTCTCGCGACTGGGCGGTCAATGCCTTTCACGAATCAAGGCTATCTTCTCTCGAGTCCGCTCGATCAACTCTGGTTACATTCGATCAAGTCCGATGAATCGTCCCAACATAAGGGCGATCGCATCTCCTTCCGTATAATGCCTCAAACGGTGCCATCTTAATGGAAGCATGCCAACTATTGTTGTAAGTAAATTCAATCAATGGTAGATGAACTTCCCAATCGTTTGACCAATCTAAGGCATGTGCCCTTAGCATATCTTCCACCGTTTGTATAGTTCTCTCGGATTGTCCATCGATTGCGGGTGATAAGTCATCTTGAAGTTCAATTCGGTCCCAAGGCCTTATGAATCGCCTTCCAAAAGTGAGACACAAAACGGCCGTCTCGATCAGAAACAATGGTCTTCGGCGTACCATGCAATCGAACTATCTACGAAATAAAGACTCGTGCCAACCTCTCTGGTCCCCACGTATCCTTAATGCCTAGAAAATGAGCCGATTTGGTTAAACGATCAACTATCACCCAAATCATGTTCATTCCTGTCCTGGTTTTCGGCATATTAGTGATAAAGTCCATTGATATGTCCTCCCACTTCCATTCAGGGATCGGGAGCGGCTTCAACATTCCAGCAGGCCGTTGATGCTCGATCTTAACCTGCTGACAAGTCAAGCATTTCGAAACATAGTCCGCTACGTCTTTCTTCATGTTGCCCCACCAGAAATTCTGCTTCAAGTCCTTATACATTTTACTGGTGCCCGGGTGGATAGAATAGGGCGAACTATGAGCTTCCTTCATAATCGTCTGTTTCAGAACATCAACATCGGGAATGCAGAGTCGGTCCTGAAATCTCAAAACTCCATCGTCATGAATTATGAATCCGGGGGCCTTTCCTTTGATCACTTCGTCATGCAACCGAATCATCGAGGGTCATCCGCTGTCTAGATTTGATTTCTTCGGTTAATGACGGTTATCTCCATCACGCACTGATTGTCCCTGGACTCTCAGTAACCACACTTCAATCCCTTCACGAATCATCTCTCGCTGAAGGCTAAGTAGGGATGTCAGCGTCTCCATCATCTGAATAGAGACAGGCTATCGGCTAAGTGCATCGGCCACTACATTTGCTATTCCTGGATGATATAAAATCTCCAAGTCATAGTCCTTAATCGGTTCCAACCATCTTCTTTGCCGCATATTCAACTCTTTACGATTGAATATGTACTTGAGACTCTTATGATCCGTAAAGATCCGGTGAGTCCTGCATGAGATAATGCCTCCAAATCTTCAAGGCAAAAACCACCGCCGCTAGTTCCAAATCATGTGTCGGGTAATTCACTTCATAAGGTTTCGATTGTCGCGATGCATAAGCGATCACCTTATCATTACGCATCAACACGCACCCAAGTCCTTGGTTCAAGCATCACTGTAAACTATGAATCCCTCGGTTCCTGTGGAAGTGATAGAATCGGTGCCGTCGTCAATCTCTTCTTCAATTCATCAAAACTAATCGACACAATTCATTCCACTCAAACTTTTGAGTTTTCTCAAGGAGTCGAGTAAGTGGGGGAGATTTTAGAAAACCCTTCCACGAATCGACGATAGTATCCAGCAAGTCCTAAGAAGCTTCGGACCTCTTTCACGTTCTTTGGAGGCTTCCAATCCAATATTGCCTCGATCTTCTGAGGATCCACTCGGACTCCTCTAGCTGACACCACATGGCCGAGGAACATTACTTCTTTTAGCCAAAATTCACACTTAGATAGTTTGGCGTACAATTGCTCGTTTCTCAAAAGCTCCAATACAATCCGCAAATCCGCGCATGTTCTTAGGACTCTTAGAATACACCAGGATGTCATCAATAAATACGACCACAAATTTGTCCAAAAATTCAATGAACACACGGTTCATCAATTGCATAAATACCGCAGGTGCGTTAGTGAGACCAAACGGCATCACTACAAACTCATAATGTCCGTAGCGAGTTCTGAACGCTGATTTCGGAACATCGGACTCCTTAATCCTCAGCTGATGGTATCCTGATCTCAGATCAATTTTAGAAAATACTGTTGCCCCTTGCAACTGGTCAAATAGATCATCAATCCGTGGCAACGGATACTTGTTCTTAATCGTCATCTTGTTCAGCTCTCGATAGTCAATACACAGTCAGCTGATCCATCCTTCTTTCGGACAAAAGAACTGGCGCTCCCGGGGTGAAACGCTTGGTGAATATAGCCCTTGTCCAAGAACTCCTCCACCGCTTCTTCAGTTCGTACATCTCAGTAGGTGCCATACGATACGGCGCCTTAGAAATTGGTGTCGCTCCAGGTTCCAGTTCAATAGTAAATTCCACATCCCTTCGTGGAGGTAGTCCAGGTAACTCGTCAGGAAACACATCTGGAAATTCGTTCACAACAGGAATGGATGAAAGTTCCACAATTTCTTCTTCTTTCTTCATTGCGTAGCACCAGTACCCGGTACAGCCTTGTTTCAACAATTTGACAGCTTTCATCGCCTTGATCAACTTTCCTGAGCTTCCTGGTTTCCATCCCTCAAACAGAATCTCGGAACCATCGTCAGCGATCAGCGAGATATTCCTCCTTCGGTAGTTCACAATTGCTCCATATCGATTAAGCCAATCGTCTCCGAGTATCAGGTCATCTCCTTGCATTTCTATCATGATCAGATTTGAGAGCCACTCTCTGCCTCCAAATGATACAGGGAAATTTCTAGTTTCTAAATTTCCGACAATCCTCTCTCCACTCGGTAAACCAACAACATAAGGTTCACAAGCATGAAAACCGGAAATATTCAAACGATTTACACAAGACAAAGATATGAAAGAATGTGTAGCTCCTGTATCGAATAAAACGCTAACTGGCTGGGAAAGGATCGGGCCGATGCACGATGCGGCTGACATCACGATCGTCTGTCCTCCTCATCTCGTACAGACGTGGGGAGCAGATCCGGCACTCGATGTCCCCTTTCGGTCCCATTGTCCTCTGCCTCGCCCGCGGCCAAAATTCCGAGGCATCCGAACACTTTGCTGCGCTCGTGGAATACCGGCCTCCTTCGGGAGTTGTGGTGTACGGGCTCTAAAAGACTTTGCGGCCTCTTCACAAAACACCGCCCGATGTCCCTCTCGTCCACAATCAAAACAAATCACGGCAGAAGGGGGCAATTCCGTCGATAGTGCCCGTCTGGCTTGATTAAAGCATTTCCTGGTAACATCAGTAAAAGTTGATGTCGCCCTGAAGTTCTTTCCGCTCCTAGATGGGTGCGGAGGTTTCTTAAAAGAGTGAAAGGATGACTGGGCCTCACGGGCCCCACTGTTCTTGTGCTCTGTTAAAGTACCAGAGACTTTCTGTTTCTTGGATTCTGAAAATTTCTCCATGGCTGCTTCCTTGATCTCATATGCCAACGCCTTATCCTGGTATTGGCGGAGTGTGGTACATTCGAATCCGGACATGTACCTCTGGATTTCTGGTTTCATTCTCATATCGAAATGGATCATCATTTCGCATCCGCTCGACCAGATGTCGAACAAATGCCACTGTTGGTTAAACGTCTTGATCGCACGGGATACGGCACATCAAGGTTGAGCGGAGAAAACTCCCGAACTTTGGCTTCCCTCACGGGACGAGGCAATCGAGCTTCCATCATCATTCTAAACTCTGTCCAATCGGCGTCATGGTCTACGGGCCGGATGGCTTCCCACCATTCGGACGCTTCCCTATCGAGAAAATATTGAGCGATAGAGGCTTTAGGTCGTCTGGCGCTTGATTCCGGCAAAGATTTTCTCCAGCTCCTTTAACCAATGATCCCGGTGGGAGTCTCGAAATACCGTCGAATTTGGGTGGTTGCATCTTTGCCACTTCTTGCGGCCACCGGTCACCTCGATTTCCCATATCTGGGATCCCTTGTCATCTCTCTCCCTGCCGTAGTCCCACCGCCACTTGCATTCGGTCCACGACACAGGCGGCGAGTCATCTGGTTCACCACTTGACGAAGGATCTCTGGTACAGCAGGATCCGGTTCATTGTTAATAGATTGCTGCGGCTCGCCGGAGCTATGACTGGCCTGGTTAGAAGGCGACGCCTCCCTTTCGGCATTTCTTCGTCCGCGTCCACGACCGCGACCACGTCCACGTCCGCCTCTCAACATACTGTAAGCATAAATACTCAATATACAGAAAAGAACATCGTTCTAATATCCGAGTATAAAGAAATACGATATGCAAGGAACGAGATAGAGTTTAGGAACTTACAACCACTGTTCGCATGAAGACGTAGGCAGTGCAGTGATGTCATTCACGGCCGGTTACCCCAAAAGACATAAATGACCCCTATTTTAACCCAACGGCCAAGATATCCATAATCTTAGCTCCGATACCATATTCTGTAACACCCCCAATATATTTGGGAATATTACAATACCGTAAATCCTTTACATAAGGATTTACAAGGTCAAGAATTGAACAAGTATAAAAAGGTACCGACGAATGGAAATAACGGAATTTGGTACATCGATTCGACCAAAATACGAAATAGTACAATTGTCCAATGAACTCAATATTACATCACCAAATTCAAATCATCACAAGCATTGCGTACTCGAGTACTTATTGAAATAACGAATAAACAATGATAAATAAACCCGGTCGGGACATCACTCGCACCCTCGTCGTCATCTTTGTTCCAGTGGTTGTTTCCACTCTCCCGGATCCTGAACACAAACAAAATGTTCACCCCCGAAGGGGTTAGCACAACGATGCTAGTACAAGTACCATAGCGTATTATTCATATCTCACGGTGAATAACAATGATAACGTAAACGACAAAATACCAACGAGTCTTCTCCTACGAGAAACTCACACATAACATACACAGCTGATAATCACAACATGATATCAATACATACACATGGTAATTCCATCGATCCAGCGTTCACTGCCTAGAACCCACGATGATCCCGTCAGACCAACCCGTGGTGGAAAAACCCGTCCCATGATCCAGCGCACGCTAGCATAGATCCCCCGATGATCCCGTCGGACCAACACGAGGTGGACACACAATAACGACATACATGCACGACAATATGTATAACAACAATACATAAAACAATTAAGGTACTTGCCTCGATTTGAAGACAATAACAATACTTCCACGAAAATGAACACTCGAAGGTCGTCCTCCTCAATCAATCACGTAACGAGACCAAACCTTAACAAAAGAAATGATATAGGATTTATCTCACGTCGTATGAATGTTAAACAATTCGATTAACGGTCAAAAGTTCATAAACGCAATGCCCGAATAGCTTAGCGCACGTTAAGTACTCGTGTAGCGTGCGTTACGTGCATCGATAGCGCACGCAAACAACGAGCCTAGCGCCGCGTTAACGATGCATGGTCGATTACCTCAGCGACCGGCCCGATTGACTTCGTCGATGGTCTAGCGTCGTTACGTACCAAACGTAGCGCACGCTAACAATCGCCGATAGCGCCGCGTTACCGCATATCATAGCGTGCGCTATCTTCGCATGGCGATTTCTGAGCGAAAAGAACCGCCCTTGCCATGTTTGAAACAACGAAATCTTGCGTGATAATTCATGTTACTTCCATGAATACTATGTCTACACCCTCATGAATGATTATACAGATAAAGACAACTTCGGATTCAAGGATATGCATGCCAATATAAAACCATATTCTTTTCCGACTTCAAATCTTCATACGATAATACGAAAACTAAATGGTTGATATCAACACCTCTATATCAGTCCATACTATCCTACTGAAGTTGATAAACGTCCTATATATACTAGATAAATCCTTCCATGATCAAACCTTTAGATTTATCTAACAATAAGGATGTTAACGTCTAGTCCAAGATTACTATGAAATCATCTATTAGAATCGGTTAACCATTGATAGAAGCTTCTCTTCACATATTCAGTGTACTAAGATTCGAATCATGATGATTATAATCAAGGTATTCCAGGCTTATACAACTCACTATTCCAAACATGATATACTTGGATAATTCATCTATGAAAATCCATATCTTGTTAACATGATCATCCAAATCGTTAGAATCCAACTCTAAGTCTGGAGATAGATTGAACATACCTTAAAATGACGAAATCAGAACCGTAAGGTAGAATCCAACTCCGGTTGGTTGTATGCCCTTCCAAGGTGCTATTCCACTTCCATGAACATTCCACGTGGTAACCAATGTATAAATATCAACAATATGTGTTCTAAGTGTATAAGAGTATTTCTACAACTCTCTGAACTCTCAAGATTGAGGAAAGTGCGAAAGAAATGCAAGCCAACACGGTTGATGTCCCATTTATAATTTCTGCATTATTGATAAGTTAGCGCACGCTACTAAGCATCCCTTAGCGTGCGCTAATAATGGTTGACTTCAGATTTTGTCCGGGTGCGTCAGCGGGAATCTTATCCGGACCCATGTCCCGCTGGCGCACGAGCCAGCTGCCCCGCTCAATAATTGAGTCCTTAGCGCATGTTACTCATACCTGCATAGCGTGCGCTAATAATGGCCCGATAGCGCGCGTTAAGATACATTCTTAGCGTGCGCTATCACAAGGTTGTTTGAGCAATTATACATGTTTCTATACTTATGCATAATGACATTAATGCACTAAATATCACACTCCAATAATCAAAATCATCAATCCGAAATAATACATGGTTGAATACAGATGAAATACACTGAAATCAGTCCGGATATTACACTCGGAATCCTCTCGAAGGCTTCCTCTTTTCCAAGTCGTCTCGAAGGCTGGTATCATTGTACTTTTCCGTTAAATTTCATTTATATATATATATATATATATCTATTATTTACTGTGCTCGCTCTGCGTTTTTCCTGCTTAAATTGTTTTTTTTACATTCTCATCATATTTTCACTTTTGCTACACACTACCACATTTTATTTATTTTCCTAGTGTGTTTGTTGTTTTGTGTTGGTTGATGTCGCGCCGTTTGCGGGTTGGTAGTTGGAATTTGGGTACCTTGACGGGTAAACTTTTGGAGCTCGTAGATGTTTTGGGTAAAAGAAGGGTTGATGTGGCTTGTATTCAGGAGACTAGGTAGAAGGGGGCGCAGTCCAGGGAGGTGAATGGTTATAAATTGTGGTATTCAGGCCTTGCTAACTCGAGTAATGGTGTGGTTATTATTTTGTCTAAAGAGTTCAAGGACAACGTCGTGGAAGTGAAGAGGTGTAATGATAGGATTATGTCCGTTGCAGTGGTGGTTGGGGAGAAGGTGGTTAACATGGTATGTGCGTATTCCCCTCATGTTGGTTTGGGTGAGCTTGTTAAGGAAGCTTTTTGGGCCTGTTTAGATGAGTTGGTCGGGTGTATTCCAGACGATCAATTTATTGTTTTGGGGGGCGATTTCAATGGGCACATTGGTGAGGGGGTGGATGGTTACCATAGTGCGCATGGGGGTTTCGGATTCGGAGTTAGGAATGCAGGTGGTTCCGTACTGTTGGAGTTTGCCACTGCGCATGAGTTGGTAATTGCAAACTCTGTTTTTCAGAAGAGAGCTGAGCACCTCACCACCTTCAGTAGTGGGGGGTACAACACCCAAATTGACTACCTTCTTTTGCGCAGTCGTGATGCTAGGGCGTGCGTGGACTGCAAGGTGTTCCGGAGCGAGGCATGTACTTCTCAACACCGGCTGCTGGCTATGGATTTATCCATGGAGGTCGTGTTGTTAGCAGGGCTAGAGAAGCTAGAACTAGGATTCTCTGGAAGGATCTGAAGGGTGAGAAGGCGACAATTTTCAAGGAGTCTATGACCCGCGAAGGAAGTTTTTTGCAAGGGGGCGATGCTAACCTTATGTGGACCAGCATGGCCAATGCTATTAGGAGGGTGGGCGAGAAGGTGGTGGGGGTTTCTTCGGGCAGGTCTAGTGGACCTAGGGAGGCTTGGTGGTGGAATGAGGAGGTCCAAAAGAAGGTTAAGATAAACAAGCGCTTTTTAAGGAGCTTTTGTCGGTTAGTGCTGGGGAGGAGAGAATCTTGAAGATTGTAGCGTACAATGTGGTGAAAAGAGAGGCTAAGAAGGCAGTGGCTAAGGCTAAAGGGGAGGCTTACAAGGAGATGTACAAGCGCCTAGACACCAAAGAAGGAGCGAATGCTATTTTTAAACTAGCGAAAGCTAGGGAAAGAGAGCGGCGCGACCTGGGTCCCGTTAAGTTTATTAAGGATGATTTGAGCCAAGTATTAGTGAACGATGTGGCTATTAAGGAGAGGTGGAATAAGTATTTTTTTGAACTTTTCAATGAGGCTAGGGGTAGTGACTCAGTGTTGCAAGGAGTTAGTCTATCTTCTGCCCGTTCGTTTAGTTCCTGTGTAAGCATCAGCAAGGAGGAAGTAAAGGGCGCTCTAATGAAAATGGGTAGAGCTAAGGCGGTAGGCCCGGATCAGATCCCTATTGAAGTTTGGCTTTGTTTGGGGGAAGTCGGAGTTCAGTGGCTAGCAGAGCTGTTCAACATCCTCCTCAAAGGTTCTAAGATGCCGACGGAGTGGAGGCATAGTATTGTCGTGCCGTTGTTCAAGAACAAAGGCGATGCTCAGAGTTGTTGTAACTATAGGGGTATTAAACTCCTCAGTCATACTATGAAACTTTGGGAAAGAGTGGTCGAATGCAGGGTTAGAAGAGAAATTGTGATCTCAGAGAACCAATTTGGCTTCATGCCGGGGAGGTCCACGACTGAGGCCATTCATCTCGTCAGACGCCTTATGGAGAAGTTTAGAGAGCGGCGTAAGGACCTACATATGGTGTTCATAGATCTAGAGAGAGCTTATTATAGCATTCCACGCGATGTTATTTGGAGGAGCCTAGTAGAGAGGAGGGTGTCGTTGCAGTTCGTTAGGGCGATCCAAGACATGTATTCCCAAGCTCGGACGTGCATTAGGACCCCAGCTGGTGACACCCAGTATTTTACGGTTGATATAGGGCTACACCAGGGGTCGGCGCTAAGCCCTCTTCTCTTCGCTCTGATCCTTGACGTCATTTTGCGGGGAATACAAGATGGCGTCCCGTGGTGCATGCTTTTTGCTTATGACATTGTGTTAGTGGCGGAGTCGACGAGGGAGGTGAACTCGAAGTTGGAGCTTTGAAGGTCTAAGTTAGAATTCCAGGGCTTGCGTGTGAGCCGGTCTAAGACAGAGTATCTCTGGTGTCACTTTAGTGGTGAGGCCAACGAGGAAGATGTAGAGGTTATGATTGCGGATCAAATCATTCCCCATACGGATAAGTTCAAGTATTTGGGTTCGATCATTCAGAAGGAAGGTGAGTGTGAATATGATGTCACTCATCGCATCAAGGCGGGGTGGCTAAGGTGGAGAGCAGCGATAGGACTCCTGTGCGACAAGAAAGTCCCTCTTAAGCTGAAGGGTAAATTCTATAGAGCGGCAATCCGACCTGCAATGTTGTATGGCTCTAAATGTTGGGCAATCAAGAAGTCGCTTGAGAGCAAGTTGGAAGCGGCTGAAATGAGAATGTTACGCTGGTTGTGTGGTCGCACAATGTTAGATAGAATCTCGAACAGGGTCTTCAGGAACGCGCTAGAAGTGGCGCCCATTTCAGCGAAAGTTAGGGAAGGGAGATTGAGATGGTTTGGCGACGTCCGCAGGAGGCAGGCATCTACTCCGGTGAGGAGGGTTGAGAGTTTAGTAGTTTTAGGGGAGAGGAGGAGAGGTAGACCGAGGAGGACGTGGGAGGAGCAGCTGAGATTAGATTTCAAGGCCTCAAACCTTTCCGAGACCATGACTGTTGATAGGTGCACTTGGAGGCGCCAGATCAGAGTTGTGGATTCTTTAGTTGGGAGTGGTGTTGTAGTTGAGAGTCTCAGGGTTGGGTTGTCTCGGTTAGCTTTGACCTAGAGCATTGCATTTTTTCATTTATTGTATATTTTATCCTATTGCCTTTTGCGTGTGGTGTATTTTCGACAGGGAGCTGTGCGCGGAGTCAACCTCTCTTCTGTTTGAGCAGCATTCATCGGGAGTGAAGTATCCAAATTCCTCTTAGGTAAGTCCCATGTGGATTAAGCCATGGACTCAGGTATGGTAATGAGTTCTTTTTCGTATCATTTGCTTCCCTTTGTATTTTTCACTCAATATGTTGTTGTGCACTAAGCTGAGCGTCTTCACGGAAACAGCCTCCCTACCGTAATAGGTAGGGGTATGGTCTGCGTACATCTTACCCTCCCCAGACCCTTCTCTGAGCAGGATATACTGGGTATGTTTTTTTTTATAGAGCATTCTTCATTCAGTCTTGTCGGATGTGTTTTACTTTTCCTAAGTAAAACATCTTACAGCCTAGCTGCTGTATCCGACATATTGTCTTTTGCTGTTGCTGTAGGCTAGGCTGTGAGATATTTAATGCTGTATGGAAGGGGTTGTATGGAGATTCCAGACAGCTTCCATACATAGCGAGATTTCAGCTCATTCGACTCCTTTGATGTATGATGGCCATTATCAAAACAGGATACAGGATTGTTTATTCGAACCATTTCCCCCTTTTTGATAATGCCAAAACTTCTTCAAGATGACTTCTTGATTCAGAGAGGCCGACTATTGGTCTTTTGTCGAATGATCTGATCTTCAGTACTTAGTCTAAAAAAATGATCTGCTCACAAGCAAGTTCTATGAAATCGAAAACATCTACAGGGATGTGTATTACAACTTTAAATGATTGTCGCGCAGGTACAATCTTACAATGTTTGTCTAGGTTGAATACAACTTAACTTATGAGCTGTTCGCAGACAAGTTCTTACAGCTTTAAGACATGTTCTATACTTGTTCGATTGCAGTAAATACATTCGTAATCAAATAGTAAAAAACAGTAAGCGTAGATTATGAGCTGTAATCTTTTAAGAGACAAATTTTATTGATAATCGGTATAAAAAAAATTTATAAGTTCTCGAAATGGAAAATATACAGAGAGTGCATACTGCAACAACAAGCCTAGTGAACAGATATAGTGAGAAGGTCTAAACAAACTAATTCCTATACTGAAAATGCCTCCAAGGTCTGCTGTCAGGATCATTCTCGGTCCCTTTTCACCAATTGATTAGTTAATCCTTGCTTCGATCCCGCTAGATAGCTCTTCCTTCAGCAGATTGGTCGAACGCAAGTATCCAGTCATCTGGGTTGGTGAGCCGATCACCTTTTTGGTGCCTTGATTTCATCAGTAATTTCATAGGAAGCTTTCTTTTTGCTAGCATCCTCGTGAATTCGTCTGCTGCATCCGACAGAGTCTTGAGCTTTTTGAACATGAAGAACTCCCTGATGAGTTTAACGAAGTACCTCATTAGTTCGTTCTTCCTCCAGTCCTTTATTTATTCAGCTGTAGGCTGCCGGTTGGTGGGCAGAGGAATCTCGGATGGTTTATGCACGTTGTTCTTCCAATGAACGTTGGGATCAAGAACTCAGGACGAGAACCATATGCCCTGTATCCTCTTATAGGCGCAGCCAGATGGCCTATTGCAGTAGCAACACTTTCTTCGAGAGCAGCCTCCAACTCTTTCTCTCTTTCCAGCCTCTCTGGCTTCATCCCCCATTTTGGCATCATCAAGATCTGTGACCTTTACATCAATTCATTCTAGGATCTTCATAGCTTTGTCCTGTTTGGTATCCATATTAGTGATTTTTTCAACAAGAGTACTGAGCACCAGAGATATGTCATCAATTTTATTTTCATGTCCTGACAGTCTGGATCCAGTCTCTTGAAGGGTGGTGACAGTCTTGTCTTCGGATACTCTGAGCTTCTCCTGTTCTTGCCTAAGGAGTCTTTCCTGATACACATGTAGTTAACTGAGTGCTTTCCATAATGCATTAGGCATTAGAGAGAATGCATTCTCAACGTTAGAGATTGCATTCTTCAAACTAGAGAGCTCATCCTGAGCTATCTCTCGCATCCAGTCGAGCTCTTTTTCAACATTGTACAGTGCCGTCACTGCATCTTGCATGAATACAATCTGTCGGCCAATTACATGGAGTTGATCGATCCGAGCCTCAGTTCGCGGGGAGCGAGGGTGCGCTAGGTTTTCATTCTCGGGCTTGTTGAGTTGACGTAGAACCACATGGTGATGTGGGCGTCGTGGTCTATTGTCCGACAAGAATTCGTCATCGGAATCTGACTTGGAGCTCGCAGAGATGGGAGATGCAGGAGCATTTTGAGGTGGAATAGCAGAGGGTGCTGTTTGTTCAGTCTCGGGGACAGGAGGGACTGATTCCTCCTGATCTGTATGATTTTCTGTAGTTGGGTGTACAGGAGGGATAGAATCCTCCTGCCGACTCTCAGCTTCCACCTGCTCAGGCAGAGGGACTGATTCCTCTCGTCAGATGGCGCGGGCTCCATCTTGGTCACAGATAGGCTTGTCTTCATGATCAGGAACTTCTTGCTGTACATGAGGGACTGATTACTCCTGTTTGTCCTGAGTGGCTTCCTGTTGAGGGATGTGGGACTGATGTCTGTCTGAGGTCCCCTGACCCTATTGATCTTGCATACGGGACATTTCTCCTTCCCTTGCTTCTTCGCGGCTAATCCTCAGACCGGCCTAAAGAGCGTCACCATCGGCATCTGAGTTCGGGTCGGACTGGTGGCCGTCAGAGGGAGTTCTGTCATTGTATTTGGACTTCCCTTTCAATCGAGCCTTTTCTTTTGCCAGATAGAATTTTGAAATCATCTCACAGCAGAAGTTATTATCCCATTGAATTAAGACTTCGATGTCTAGGTATCCATCAACTCCAGAACGAAATTTTCTTCTTCTTTCCACTCTTCCTAGTTGTACAAGACGCCGTAATGGGCAACCCTGTAGTTTTTCCAAGATACAAAGTGCTCAAAGGGTTGATCAATATGTACTTGGAGAAGAGTTTCATGGTTGAGTACTATCGGGGAGGGACTCTTGACAGTAGTTTGGTCTACTATAGGGATGGCATCCGCAACAGGTGTAGGAGCCTGTATTGGAGAGGGGATCCTAATAGGGGTTGGTACCCTGATTGGAGAGGGATCCCTAACAGGGGATGGAACCCTGATGGGAGAGGGATCCTGTATTGGTATGGGTTCCCGTACAGGAGAGGCGGCTCTCGGCTCGAATGGGCATCCGATTCGCCAGTGCCTTCCAACTTGGCAAATAGTTGATCATCCGTTATAGCCGCCACTAGCTCGGGATCTGTAGATTATGCATCAACTATTTCTTCCGAAAAGGTTGTGCCCTTGGGGATTTGAACAACGGGTTGCACCGTTGGGACATCTACAGTTGCTGTTGTAGCCGTTGTAGGCTTGGTCTTGGAAGCTTTCTTGAGCTTCTTCTTTGGCTTCTCTGCAGCCTCAGGTGACTTGCTGTCAGAGATACTTCTTTTTCTTTTCTTCTTCTCCTCACGCACAGCCTTGATTGTAACATCCATGGTATCATCAGAAATAGGCATAGTCCGGGGATGAGGCCTGCTAGAGAACCATCTCTGTTAAATACAGTGGGCTTGCTCCCACCGATGAATTTTCCAGGGACAATCTTCTTGGCAGCTCTAGACTGCGGCACACCACAGTGAGTTAAGATGTAGTTGAGGGTGAGGCCAAAGGATTTCTTCTGTGATACGGGCTTGGTAGCCTCCTACTGTATTCTGTTCAAACAATTTGGCCCTAGTTAACCCGTTCGCCGGACATCATGGCTACCACCATCCTAAAGCGAAGGTTAGTGCACATCTCAAATGCTCAAGTCCTATTCTCAATGCCTCGGCAGCAAAAATAGTGTAGATACATGTATGGTAGGCAGGATTTCTTCTTATGGCATGACGGGTGAACGTTCTTGTCCGATCCGTCACCTGTGAACAGTCCCCAGTAGGCCATCAACAGTTCTTCCGATCCGAAGGTCTCAAGTTCCTCCATTCTCAGGCCATCGGACGGGAGCCTGAATAAGTTTTCTAATGGCTCCTGGTTCACAAAAACTTCAATACCGCGAACGGTAGCAGTGATGTCAGAGACATCTCCTCCTCTTTTCTGGGAAAAGAACTTGATAAAGGCATCAAGGTAAAATTCTTCAATAATACGCTCGTCATAGAGCTCATGTGTTGACTTCCAATGGCGTAAGCCTTGTTGCTTGATTCTGGAAATGACTCGTTCCATTCCATCAGTATCTTCAGTTTTAACATGGACTCTCTCCATGACAATATATTAGGCGAAGATTCGCCCATTGATGATGGTTCACTTCTTCTTCAGAGATTGAGAGGAAGTGTGTGAAGTTTCCATTGATTTGTAGAGAAAGGATACGAAGAAACACAAAGAAAAAGTGCCGAAAATTTGCAAATTAGTATGTAGGTTGTTTGCTCCGGACTCGTTTAATTTTTTAGAAATCCTAAAGAGTCAAAGAGAGCAATGTTCAGTCCTTTTATTACACCCCAATCCACTAAGGGATATTACACGTCGTAGACCCATTTTTCCGCAAGGATCTACCAGGAAGGAGACTACAAAACAAAACCCACACGTGGTCAACTTCGACCAAAACATAAAACCATAGACCGATTAGGTCTCTCAAAACACAACATGGCAGTACAACTGATAAACCAAAATACGACTCAATCACAAATTACACAACATGTCCACCCTCTTAAGGATGACAAAAATTTTATAAATAAACACTCAGACCGACAGATCACCGACGGACAACCGACTACAATTGACTAGTATCACTGCTTTACATCATCCTCCAAGCCGATTCTGTGGTTGCTCTCTCCAATCAGGACACCTGAAAAGAATATAAAATAGTCCCCAACGAGGGGTTACCAATGGAAATCGCTAGCAAGTAACCAAGCTATAAAGTTATACATCAAGAATACAACTTTTATGAAAATAACGTTTCACCGAGGTAGTAACACGATCCCCGAGTCTAAATTCCTTTCAAAAACAGTTTCCTTTAGGAAGGATCATAAGAACGACTCCAAAACACATTTAAGAGAATAATTGAAGATTTTGGGAGTCTCAGTGTAAAATCACGAAATATTTCTAAATCTTCTTTTCAAAAGAGTTTACTAAACACGTCGAAATGATTCTATTCACAACCAAGTCTCGAAGACTAATTAATAAGACAAGCACATCCGGGATCCAAGGTCCAAACATTTACAATTCAGAGTTATCACATCAAACACTCAAATCACCTCCGTGGCCTCGATGGGACCCATCTGGAATGACCAACGCAAACAAGATAAACACACCCATAAGTTATCTTGACCGCACACTCGCAAGTGACGATTCTCGGAGACCTCTCCAGACCTACCCGATTAGATAACCTTATGGTCAAATCATGACAACTGGCCGTACTCGCAAGCACGCGCCGCCGGAGGCCTCACGGGTCCCTACCAGGGTACCATTACAATTCACCAAGATACATAACAACAAAGGTACAATATTCACCACAATCGCAGCCGTGTAAAACATAAGTTAACGCATCATACACTTACACAAATGCACAATATTCACATGACAACATCATTCAGTAAAAAGGCTAACAAGTGTATAATACAAATATTCCGCTATTCCACAATTTCTCGGATAACTACTTATTTCTCGCATCCGTTTTAAGCAAAATACAACATGAAATGGTTGTTATCATTCTTCATGAAACTCAAGTTTACGTTCGTATTTACCTTGATAGAAGTCACATATTCGTTTGAAAGTAAGTCACGGTTCAATGTTCAATCACTAACTAGTCCACGTTAAATTAACGACAAATCACATTCTCAAAGTATAATGAATAGAGACGAGATACTCGCCTCAAGTCCAAAGCACGCGAAGCAACGAAAAATCTCAACCAGAAACCCTCGAATCCTCCAACTAGAATGAAAACACAAGGACAACATTATTACTACAAAATCAATCGCAAGGAATATGGAAAACATACGAAATTCTGAATAAGAATTCGTAGGAACAAAGGATCGAACACTTGGGGTTCAATAATTCCCCAAGAATATTGAGAACATCACCTGGACCCGAACACAATAAGAATAGGGATCAAAACACCGGAATATATTCAATACTTCTGAATAAGGATACACAACACCACGATTCACGAAGAACATATCGAATCCTAAAGGTTTCAAGAAAGTTACCTCGAATCAAAGACGAAGAACACGGATTGATGTTAATCAACACCAAGAACTCAAGGAAGATGAAAGATTCGAGTTACAAGACTCCGAAATCGCCCAAGAATCGCCACACCCGCAGAGGAATGAAGAAAGGATAAAAAATGACGAACACGGTCAACCCCTAGGTATTTATAGAAAACTAAAGTTTACGTACGTTAGGGGCACCAGTCTAACGCACGTTATACGATTAACGTACGTAAGGTGTAAGCCCTTACGTACGTAAGAGCCATCCTTGGCTCACTGCCCGAATACTTGGAGTCCTTTACGCACGTAAGTAAGGCCTCGTAGGGTACGTAACAAATTCCATTAACGTACATTATGCCTTGCCAATTACGTACGTAAGGGACATGCAGTACAGCACTGTAGAGAACCAACTGAATTTAGTATGTGAATAACGAAACGCAACGACTACGAAACAATACGATCGATCAAGGCGAGTAATACCACAATCACCACACGAGCTCAAACCCTAGACAAACACGTGATCCCGATAAGTCGAAGGTTAGGAAAAAAATGAAACAAATAAGAACACTCCAAAACTTTGGGAAATTACAAAACGGCCCAAAACATCCGAAAATCAAAATATGAAACCAAACAACCAAACCGAAGTTCACAAAACATCTAACAAATTTAAACGGATTCATAGGAAGCAGGATACCGTAGTTTCGAACCACCATCACATGAATTGAACCAAATAGCATAAAAAGTCGCTCAAAATATGAATTCGGGTAAAAACAGCCCCAGAACAAACTCGGATGACCAAATACACAGAACAAAAAAATTATCAAAATGTCAAAACGCTCGCAAGTGAGTTCTGAAAATCAAAAAAATGCCAAAAATGAAAAATTACCGAAAGAGAAAATCACGGGTATTACAAGTTCTATGGTCCCAATTTCCCTTGGATGAATACAGTGTAGAAGCCCGCTGAGATCCTACTCTCGACAGACAGGCGGCCATCAGCCGAGGAGCTGAAACGGTGGAAGAATAATGAACTGATGAGATACTTTTGTACTCTCATCAGGGATTTCTGCATGTTCAACCACTTCAAGACCCTTGAAGATGCTGCAAAAGAGTTCTCAAGGCTCATATAGGAATGAAAGCTCCCTCTACAAATCAAGCTGAAATGTAAGCGTCAGAAGGGTGGTCGGCTAACTCACCCAGAAGACTGGATTCTCGCCTTAGATGTCTCATAGAGAGGAAGAACTATCTACAAGGATCGAGACAGAGACTCTCTAATCAACTGGTGGAAAGAAACCGAGCATGACCCCTATCGGAAGTCTTGAAAGCCAGGAGAGGAGCCAGGAATTTACAGGAGGGGGTGCTCCATATAAAATAGAAAAATGTACAAGTTAAGTTATGAAGAAGGAAAAAATGACAATATTATATATCTATATTGATGATATCTGATCTTTACCGATTTAACAGTGACCACAACGAGTTTTGATATTTTGAAAATTATCTATAATATCTTCATTATCGCTGAGTAAAAACATTTTTTCCATATAAGTAACTAAGCAATCGTTCATCTATTGATCTCTCATTCTATTGTGCAACCTATTCTTCACGACGTTCATAACTGAAAATTTCCTCTCAACTATTGCAGTCACAACAGGTAATATCATTGCAAGTTTATAAGCAAATACACGAGAGTGAATGCCTTATCCCTTTTTGATTCCACTATTTTCTGTACAAGATCACTGATGCCTTTTAGGATAAAAAATAATCATTTTAATGGAAATTAACATAAATCATTGATATAAAAGAAAACTTTGATCCATAAATCAAAAAAGGTTCACTAGTCCAAATAATCCACATAAGAAAGCACATAAATTATTGATCAAAAATCATAAATCATAAATCAAGGGTTTACTCATCTAAACAAGAGAACACATAAATCATTGATTAGAAATAAAAAATCATAAATCAAATAGGAAGTGTTTCACTAATCATTAATCAAAATTCATACATAAATCAATAAAAGATTTCACTAATCAATCATGCCAAACAACCAAACGAAAAGGACTCGCTCATCACTAACCAGCAAATAAAAACTTCAGACTTATAAAAGTATAAAACCCTAACCTGACTTGGAAGTGGTGCTGTTGTGATTGTGATTGTGATTTGTGAACGGGGGCACAGAACGAAGGCGAGGAAGGTATCTACTTTCTTTGATAAAAATTCAATGATTAGGATTTAGGAAGGTCTCTACTTTCTTTGATTTATTCGCATATCACATGATCGATTTGGAATTAGACATACGAAGGCGAGGTTGGAGTTTTATCTCATAAAAAAATTAGCACGCTTATTTGATAAGGAAAAGCCTAAGCCCATTAAATAATTAATATAATTGATAAGTAATAAGTGGCTTCCTAATTTCTTATGGCATATCAATTTTTTTTTGAGTGGGGAGCAGCCCAAGCCCACTAAATAATTAATATATCTGATAAGTGGAGCTTTCAAATTTCTTATGGCATTAAAAAAAAATTTTAAATATGAGAGGGTGCCAGTGCACCTTCTCGTGCATACATGGATCTGCCCCTGTTGAAAGCATCAATACTATAAGGCATAACTTCTTATAGTTGTACTTATTTTTTCCTGTATGCTCTCCGTTGTAATATTTAAATGCCATACAGCACTGTACCGAATTATCAATAAAAATACCTTTTCCTCAAAAGATTACAGCTCATGATCTATTGTTACTGCTTTGATTATAATTTATATTGAAATATTTACTAAGTATAAATCCTTTACAAGTCTCAAGTTGTAACAACTTGTCCGCGAACAGTTCATAGATTAAGTTGTATTCAAATAGGATTACTTCTTGTAAGATTGTGCCTATGAGATAATCATAATATAAATTATAATACACTTAGTCCTATAGGATTTATAATTTTAGAAATTGTCTGCGAGCAGTTCAAATTCTTAGTCTAAGTCTCCAGGATCAGATCATTCAACAGAAGACTTGAAGACAGTCTCATATTGTTAGAAATTTTGGCATTATAAAAAAGAGGGAAATTATTGGAAAAAATTATGTTTTGATAAATGCTACATACAACCAAGTATCATCAAGTAAGAAAATATATTGAGTATCAGTTAAGTTTGGTCAAGACAAAATATCAGCTAAGTATGGATGTTGTTGGGCAAAATGATAAATTCCTCATACAGTCTGTCCATATAAGCCTGTCTATACAGTGCAAGATCATACAACAACCCTAGAGTCAATTCCTATTGTGAAGCCTCCAAGATACATCAATTTGAGAAGTTGGCTACAACAAACAATGTTGTAGGTGTTTTACGTAAGGAAAGTATAACACAAAACCAACAGGACTGAAAAAACTTAAAACTATTGTCAAATAAATATTCTTTATTCATAAAGTATTCACGGCTCTAAAGTAGCATTTAATAGTGATGGCACATATTTAATAAGGCCGTAGAGACAACAAACAAAAGAGCATTTAATACGGGTCAAAGAGAATATCTAAAGCATTAAATGCGGATCCCCTTTAATTCAAATCATTCTGAAGTCGCCAACTAGAGCGGTCTCAATCTCACCAAACGGACACGGCTACATTTATAACAAATATCCCCAACCAAGAGAACATTGTTCACTTAATAATATGACACTTACAACAATCTGATCATCTAGCTTATACGAGAAATATATTTTTTCAAGCATACAGCGACATGTGAAGCAAAGAAATCTACAAGTGCTCAACAACGAACATCACATATACAACAAAGGCTCATCAAGCCTACAACTGCTGTTCGGACTTGTGATAACCCATTCTTAATATTGAGTTATTTAGTCCTGTGTGGACTGAGTAAAACTATTCTGACTTGTGTGGGACGAATAGTGTTAAGGATGAAGCTTCAATCTGTGTGATAAGAAGCAAGTCGAAGAAGCCCAAGTCAATCTATGTGAACGGCCAAAGCTACTGTCGGTTGTATCAATCCGTGTGAACGATACAACGACGAGTTTAGTTAAAATCATACAGTTGTGTATGCCCTCATTTTAATAAACTATTTACTCTTGTGTGGAAGACCTATGGACGTAGAGGGATTTACCTCAAACCACATTAAATCGTGTTTTGTTACTTATTATATTTACTGTTTTCTTATTGTGTGTGTGTTTTTAATATACTTAACCTGAAAACCTTGTAAGCACCAAGCTAACAAGAAACCATTAAGATGCTGTATTTGCAGCAACTTACTTTCAAACTTCCGCTACGCAAACAAACTTCGAATAAGGATACAGCTTATTCAACCCCCCCTTCTAAGCTGTATAATTATACTGTGACCAACAACCATCCTGTTGGGCAGCCATCACGTTATTTTAGGGGTAGGAAGGGTTTTCATTCTGCTTCGGCCGCCGGTTACATGCTTTAATTGCAACCGTACTGGCCACATCAACCTCGAGTGCTATTTTCCACCTCTGAGATGTAACACTCGCGCCAGATGGGTCACAGGGCGATTTACTGTACTGGAAGGGATAAGATTTTTATACCCAAGCTTCCGCCCTAATACTCAAGGAGCTGAGTGTGAATCAGTGGCAGTCAGTTCAGTAGAATTATGGTAGAGGCCAGGGACGGGGTCAGCCCGTTAGAAGGGGAGATTCTAGCACTGGTTTGGCTCATCCACGAGTTTACGAGATGCGCCAAGGGGATGATTCCAATGTGGTGATGGCCTCAGGTACTGTTCACATTCTATCTCATCCGGTTTCTATTTGATTCTGGTGCTATGAATTCTTTCATCTCCTTAGATTCTGTACGCTGTTTGAGTATTAATTGCATGACTGCTTGTGAGCCTTTTTATTGTGAAACTACCTAGTGGGGATAGAATCATGACTAATCAGGATATTAAAAATTATCCAGTGAGCATAGTAGGTGTGGATTAGTCGTCGAATTTGATTGTAGTTGATATCGAAGGCGAGGATTTGATCCTCGGTGATGATTGGCTTGAGAGTCACAGAGCTATTATGAACTATCGCAGTAAGGTTATCACTATGATCACTGAGGTGGTCCTGAGCACTTGTTTGTGGGACGTAAACTAGGTAAGCATAAATTGCTATTAGTGCCATGAAGACTGTGAAACTCCTGAATAAGGGAAGAATCGAGTAAGGTAAGCATAAATTGCACTAAGGTTATCACTATTAGTCTTATGATTTGAAGTTGGAGAAGGGCGGAATCGACTTTTCTTCATTTCCAGTTGTTAATGAGTATCCAGATGTTTTTCCAGACGATCTTTCTGTTAGGAATATGCACTCGAATGCCACTCATAGGATGATAGAGTGAGAGCGTTGTATTGTAATTATGAACATTAAATAAGGCATCTATTATTTCTATATTATTATATATCACAAGAATTGTGATTTGGTATATAAAATAATAGTGTTAGCCACTAAGTATACAATATACAACTTCGAAAGTAATAGTACAACAAGCGGTACGGTTTTCGAATGTGAGTGCGTAGCGGAAGTTTGTTTAAGTGAGTTGCTGTAAATACAACAACTAGGATTTTCTCCTGTTTGCTTAGTGCGTAGAGGGTTTTGCAATGTATACTTGTATACATCACAGTTATGAAAATAATAAAGATAAAAGGCAAATAACACACAATTTAAAGTGGTTCGAGGTAAACCCCTCTACATCCACTGGTCCTCGACACAGGAGTAAAATATTTATTACAATCACTACGTACACAAATACGTGACTATAACTAAACCTTGTCTCCGTAATGTTCACACAGATTGTTACAGGGACTGAAGCTTTAGGCCGTTCACACAGATTGAATCGAGCCCTTTCTTGACTTGCTTCTTCACAAACAGTTCAGATCTTTATCTACAATGCTATTCTTCCCACACAGGTCGGACTACACAAGGATCTACAGTCCACACAGGGCTGATGGTTATCTCAGCGGTAAAGGTAGAATTCTATGAACAGCAGCTTGATCTTTGATATACGTTGCTGTATGATGTGCTGTTCGCATTGAGGACTTGTATATTTCTTCACTTTGAATACTTGTTTTATACTCATGAAATATACTGTAGTGTAATCGCTAGAATGTCAGATTGATTTGTCAGAGATTTTGCGATATATGAATTCATCGTGTGTGTATAAGTGTCCTTAGCTTGGGGCTATTTATAACCTTTGCAAAATGCATCTGTTATAAATGTAACAGTTGCAGGTTGGTGAGATGTTGACGACTGACACTTGATTGGCGGCTTGCTGAATATTTAAACTAAAGCAGATCGCATTTAATGCTTGACATCCTTTCCATCTTCGCATTAAATGCTCTTCAACATGTCTTCTCTTCTTCTGCATATCTCGTTTTGATTCCGTTTTCTGAGGGATTTGGATTTGGTATTGGGGTTTTGGGTTAGATTTGTGTGGAAGATTGATCCTAACCATTTGATAGGATTTGTGTGGTAGATTGATCCTTAATTTCCTGATCCATCAGGAAATTTGAGCCTACGATTTAACCGGTGAACCGCGAACCCTAATTCCTGTTGCGCCGGCATTGGCCATTTCTGGACGGCGTATCGCCGGAAAATTAATAATACAACGCTGCATTTATTTTCTCCCCTTCAATCTAACAGTAGTATAGCATATAGTCGGTCAGATTGCAGTTCCCTTGCCGGTTTTTCAAGCTGCTCGGAATCCTCTCGAAGGCTTCCTCTTTTCCAAGTCGTCTCGAAGGCTGGTATCATTGTACTTTTCCGTTAAATTTCATTTATATATATATATATATATTATTTACTGTGCTCGCTCTGCGTTTTTCCTGCTTAAATTGTTTTTTTTACATTCTCATCGTATTTTCACTTTTGCTACACACTACCACATTTTATTTATTTTCCTAGTGTGTTTGTTGTTTTGTGTTGGTTGATGTCGCGCCGTTTTCGGGTTGGTAGTTGGAATTTGGGTACCTTGACGGGTAAACTTTTGGAGCTCGTAGATGTTTTGGGTAAAAGAAGGGTTGATGTGGCTTGTATTCAGGAGACTAGGTAGAAGGGGGCGCAGTCTAGGGAGGTGAATGGTTATAAATTGTGGTATTCAGGCCTTGCTAACTCGAGTAATGGTGTGGTTATTCTTTTGTCTAAAGAGTTCAAGGACAACGTCGTGGAAGTGAAGAGGTGTAATGATAGGATTATGTCCGTTGCAGTGGTGGTTGGGGAGAAGGTGGTTAACGTGGTATGTGCGTATTCCCCTCATGTTGGTTTGGGTGAGCTTGTTAAGGAAGCTTTTTGGGTCTGTTTAGATGAGTTGGTCGGGTGTATTCCAGACGATCAATTTATTGTTTTGGGGGGCGATTTCAATGGGCACATTGGTGAGGGGGTGGATGGTTACCATAGTGCGCATGGGGGTTTCGGCTTCGGAGTTAGGAATGCAGGTGGTTCCGTACTGTTGGAGTTTGCCACTGCGCATGAGTTGGTAATTGCAAACTCTGTTTTTCAGAAGAGAGCTGAGCACCTCACCACCTTCAGTAGTGGGGGGTACAACACCCAAATTGACTACCTTCTTTTGCGCAGCCGTGATGCTAGGGCGTGCGTGGACTGCAAGGTGTTCCGGAGCGAGGCATGTACTTCTCAACACCGGCTGCTGGCTATGGATTTATCCATGGAGGTCGTGTTGTTAGCAGGGCTAGAGAAGCTAGAACTAGGATTCTCTGGAAGGATCTGAAGGGTGAGAAGGCGACAATTTTCAAGGAGTCTCTGACCCGCGAAGGAAGTTTTTTGCAAGGGGGTGATGCTAACCTTATGTGGACCAGCATGGCCAATGCTATTAGGAGGGTGGGCGAGAAGGTGGTGGGGGTTTCTTCGGGCAGGTCTAGTGGACCTAGGGAGGCTTGGTGGTGGAATGAGGAGGTCCAAAAGAAGGTTAAGATAAACAAGCGCTTTTTAAGGAGCTTTTGTCGGTTAGTGCTGGGGAGGAGAGAATCTTGAAGATTGTAGCGTACAAGGTGGTGAAAAGAGAGGCTAAGAAGGCAGTGGCTAAGTCTAAAGGGGAGGCAAACAAGGAGATGTACAAGCGCCTAGACACCAAAGAAGGAGCGAATGTTATTTTTAAACTAGCGAAAGCTAGGGAAAGAGAGCGGCGCGACCTGGGTCCCGTTAAGTTTATTAAGGATGATTTGGGCCAAGTATTAGTGAACGATGTGGCTATTAAGGAGAGGTGGAATAAATATTTTTTTGAACTTTTCAATGAGGCTAGGGGTAGTGACTCAGTGTTGCAAGGAGTTAGTCTATCTTCTGCCCGTTCGTTTAGTTCCTGTGTAAGCATCAGCAAGGAGGAAGTAAAGGGCGCTCTAATGAAAATGGGTAGAGCTAAGGCGGTAGGCCCGGATCAGATCCCTATTGAAGTTTGGCTTTGTTTGGGGGAAGTCGGAGTTCAGTGGCTAGCAGAGCTGTTCAACATCCTCCTCAAAGGTTCTAAGATGCCGACGGAGTGGAGGCATAGTATTGTCGTGCCGTTTTTCAAGAACAAAGGCGATGCTCAGAGTTGTAGTAACTATAGGGGTATTAAACTCCTCAGTCATACTATGAAACTTTGGGAAAGAGTGGTGGAATGCAGGGTTAGAAGAGAAATTGTGATCTCAGAGAACCAATTTGGCTTCATGCCGGGGAGGTCCACGACTGAGGCCATTCATCTCGTCAGACGCCTTATGGAGAAGTTTAGAGAGCGGCGTAAGGACCTCCATATGGTGTTCATAGATCTAGAGAGAGCTTATGATAGCATTCCACGCGATGTTATTTGGAGGAGCCTAGTAGAGAGGAGGGTGTCGTTGGAGTTCGTTAGGGCGATCCAAGACATGTATTCCCAAGCTAGGACGTGCATTAGGACCCCAGCTGGTGACACCCAGTATTTTACGGTTGAGATAGGGCTACACCAGGGGTCGGCGCTAAGCCCTCTTCTCTTCGCTCTGATCCTTGACGTCATTTCGCGGGGAATTCAAGATGGCGTCCCGTGGTGCATGCTTTTTGCTTATGACATTGTGTTAGTGGCGGAGTCGACGAGGGAGGTGTAACTCGAAGTTGGAGCTTTGAAGGTCTAAGTTAGAATTCCAGGGCTTGCGTGTGAGCCGGTCTAAGACAGAGTATCTCTGGTGTCACTTTAGTGGTGAGGCCAACGAGGAAGATGTAGAGGTTATGATTGCGGATCAAATCATTCCCCATACGGATAAGTTCAAGTATTTGGGTTCGATCATTCAGAAGGAAGGTGAGTGTGAATATGATGTCACTCATCGCATCAAGGCGGGGTGGCTAAGGTGGAGAGCAGCGATAGGACTCCTGTGCGACAAGAAAGTCCCTCTTAAGCTGAAGGGTAAATTCTATAGAGCGGCAATCCGACCTGCAATGTTGTATGGCTCTGAATGTTGGGCAATGAAGAAGTCGCTTGAGAGCAAGTTGGAAGCGGCTGAAATGAGAATGTTACGCTGGTTGTGTGGTCGCACAATGTTAGATAGAATCTCGAACGGGGTCTTTAGGAACGCGCTAGAAGTGGCGCCCATTTCAGCGAAAGTTAGGGAAGGGAGATTGAGATGGTTTGGCCACGTCCGCAGGAGGCAGGCATCTGCTCCGGTGAGGAGGGTCGAGAGTTTAGTAGTTTTCGGGGAGAGGAGGAGAGGTAGACCGAGGAGGACGTGGGAGGAGCAGCTGAGATTAGATTTCAAGGCCTCAAACATTTCCGAGACCATGACTGTTGATAGGTGCACTTGGAGGCGCCAGATCAGAGTTGTGGATTCTTTAGTTGGGAGTGGTGTTGTAGTTGAGAGTCTCAGGGTTGGGTTGTCTCGGTTAGCTTTGACCTAGAGCATTGCATTTTTTCATTTATTGTATATTTTATCCTATTGCCTTTTGCGTGTGGTGTATTTTCGACAGGGAGCTGTGCGCGGAGTCAACCTCTCTTCTGTTTGAGCAGCATTCATCGGGAGTGAAGTAGCCAAATTCCTCTTAGGTAAGTCCCATGTGGATTAAGCCATGGGCTCAGGTATGGTAATGAGTTCTTTTTCGTATCATTTGCTTCCCTTTGTATTTTTCACTCAATATGTTGATGTGCACTAAGCTGAGCGTCTTCACGGAAACAGCCTCCCTACCGTAATAGGTAGGGGTATGGTCTGCGTACATCTTACCCTCCCCAGACCCTTCTCTGAGCGGGATATACTGGGTATGTTTTTTTTTTTATAGAGCATTCTTCATTCAGTCTTGTCGGATGTGTTTTACTTTTCCTAAGTAAAACATCTTACAGCCTAGCTGCTGTATCCGACATATTGTCTTTTGCTGTTGCTGTAGGCTAGGCTGTGAGATCTTTAATGCTGTATGTAAGGGGTTGTATGGAGATTCCAGACAGCTTCCATACATAGCGAGATTTCAGCTCATTCGACTTATTTGATGTATGATGGCCATTATCAAAACAGGATACAGGATTGTTTATTCGAACCATTTCCCCCTTTTTTATAATGCCAAAACTTCTTCAAGATGACTTCTTGATTCAGAGAGGCCGACTATTGGTCTTTTGTCGAATGATCTGATCTTCAGTACTTAGTCTAAAAAAATGATATGCTCACAAGCAAGTTCTATGAAATCGAAAACATCTACAGGGATGTGTATTACAACTTTAAATGATTGTCGCGCATGTACAATCTTACAATGTTTGTCTAGGTTGAATACAACTTAACTTATGAACTGTTCGCAGACAAGTTCTTACAGCTTTAAGACATGTTCTATACTTGTTCGATTGCAGTAAATACATTCGTAATCGAATAGTAAAAAACAGTAAGCGTAGATTACGAGCTGTAATCTTTCAAGAGACAAATTTTATTGATAATCGGAATAAAAAAAATTTACAAGTTCTCGAAATGGAAAATAGTCAGAGAGTGCATACTGCAACAATAAGCCTAGTGAACAGATATAGTGAGAAGGTCTAAACAAACTAATTCCTATACTGAAAATGCCTCCAAGGTCTGCTGTCAGGATCATTCTCGGTCCCTTTTCACCAATTGATTAGTTAATCCTTGCTTCGATCCCGCTAGATAGCTCTTCCTTCAGCGGATTGGTCGAACGCAAGTATCCAGTCATCTGGGTTGGTGAGCCGATCACCTTTTTTTCATCAGTAATTTCATAGGAAGCTTTCCTTTTGCTAGCATCCTCGTGAATTCGTTTGCTGCATCCGACATAGTCTTGAGCTTTTTGAACATGAAGAACTCCATGATGAGTTTAACGAAGTACCTCATTAGTTCGTTCTTCCTCCAGTCCTTTATTTATTCAGCTGTAGGCTGCCGGTTGGTGGGAAGAGGAATCTCGGATGGTTTATGCACGTTGTTCTTCCAATGAACGTTGGGATCAAGAACTCAGGACGAGAACCATATGCCCTGTATCCTCTTATAGGCGCAGCCAGATGGCCTATTGCAGTAGCAACACTTTCTTCGAGAGCAGCCTCCAACTCTTTCTCTCTTCCCAGCCTCTCTGGCTTCATCCCCCATTTTGGCATCATCAAGATCTGTGACCTTTACATCAATTCATTCTAGGATCTTCATAGCTTTGTCCTTTTTGGTATCCAGATTCGTGATTTTTTCAACAAGAGTACTGAGCACCAGAGATATGTCATCAATTTTATTTTCATGTCCTGACAGTCTGGATCCAGTCTCTTGAAGGGTGGTGACAGTCTTGTCTTCGGATACTCTGAGCTTCTCCTGTTCTTGCCTAAGGAGTCTTTCCTGATACACATGTAGTTAACTGAGTGCTTTCCATAATGCATTAGGCATTAGACAGAATGCATTCTCAACGTTAGAGATTGCATTCTTCAAACTAGAGAGCTCATCCTGAGCTATCTCTCGCATCCAGTCGAGCTCTTTTTCAACATTGTACAGTGCCGTCACTGCATCTTGCATGAATACAATCTGTCGGCCAATTACATGGAGTTGCTCGATCCGAGCCTCAGTTCGCGGGGAGCGAGGGTGCGCTAGGTTTTCATTCTCGGGCTTGTTGAGTTGACGTAGAACCACATGGTGATGTGGGCGTCGTGGTCTATTGTCCGACAAGAATTCGTCATCGGAATCTGACTTGGAGCTCGCAGAGATGGGAGATGCAGGAGCATTTTGAGGTGGAACAGCAGAGGGTGCTGTTTGTTCAGTCTCGGGGACAGGAGGGACTGATTCCTCTTGATCTGTATGATTTTCTGTAGTTGGGTGTACAGGAGGGATAGAATCCTCCTGCCGACTCTCAGCTACCACCTGCTCAGGCAGAGGGACTGATTCCTCTCGTCAGATGGCGCGGGCTCCATCTTGGTCACAGATAGGCTTGTCTTCATGATCAGGAACTTCTTGCTGTACATGAGGGACTGATTACTCCTGTTTGTCCTGAGTGGCTTCCTGTTGAGGGATGTGGGACTGATGTCTGTCTGAGGTCCCCTGACCCTATTGATCTTGCATACGGGACATTTCTCCTTCCCTTGCTTCTTCGCGGCTAATCCTCAGACCGGCCTAAAGAGCGTCACCATCGGCATCTGAGTCCGAGTCGGACTGGTGGCCGTCAGAGGGAGTTCTGTCATTGTATTTGGACTTCCCTTTCAATCGAGCCTTTTCTTTTGCCAGATAGAATTTTGAAATCATCTCACAGCAGAAGTTATTATCCCATTGAATTAAGACTTCGATGTCTAGGTATCCATCAACTCCAGAACAAAATTTTCTTCTTCTTTCCACTCTTCCTAGTTGTACAAGACGCCGTAATGGGCAACCCTGTAGTTTTTCCAAGATACAAAGTGCTCAAAGGGTTGATCAATATGTACCTGGAGAAGAGTTTCATGGTTGAGTACTATCGGGGAGGGACTCTTGACAGTAGTTTGGTCTACTATAGGGATGGCATCCGCAACAGGTGTAGGAGCCTGTATTGGAGAGGGGATCCTAATAGGGGTTGGTACCCTGATTGGAGAGGGATCCCTAACAGGGGATGGAACCCTGATGGGAGAGGGATCCTGTATTGATATGGGTTCTCGTACAGGAGAGGCGGCTCTCGGCTCGAATGGGCATCCGATTCGCCAGTGCCTTCCAACTTGGCAAATAGTTGATCATCCGTCATAGCCGCCACTAGCTCGGGATCTGCAGATTATGCATCAACTATTTCTTCCGAAAAGGTTGTGCCCTTGGGGATTTGAACAACGGGTTGCGCCGTTGGGACATCTACAGTTGCTGTTGTAGCCGTTGTAGGCTTGGTCTTGGAAGCTTTCTTGAGCTTCTTCTTTGGCTTCTCTACAGCCTCAGGTGACTTGCTGTCAGAGATACTTCTTTTTCTTTTCTTCTTCTCCTCACGCACAGCCTTGATTGTAACATCCATGGTATCATCAGAAATAGGCATAGTCCGGGGATGAGGCCTGTTAGAGAACCATCTCTGTTAAATACAGTGGGCTTGCTCCCACCGATGAATTTTCCAGGGACAATCTTCTTGGCAGCTCTAGACTGCGGCACACCACAGTGAGTTAAGATGTAGTTGAGGGTGAGGCCGAAGGATTTCTTCTGTGATACGGGCTTGGTAGCCTCCTACTGTATTCTGTTCAAACAATTTGGCACTAGTTAACCCGTTCGCCGGACATCATGGCTACCACCATCCTAAAGCGAAGGTTAGTGCACATCTCAAATGCTCAAGTCCTATTCTCAATGCCTCGGCAGCAAAAATAGTGTAGATACATGTATGGTAGGCATGATTTCTTCTTATGGCATGACGGGTGAACGTTCTTGTCCGATCCGTCACCTATGAACAGTCCCCAGTAGGCCATCAACAGTTCTTCCGATCCGAAGGTCTCAAGTTCCTCCATTCTCAGGCCATCGGACGGGAGCCTGAATAAGTTTTCTAATGGCTCCTGGTTCACAAAAACTTCAATACCGCGAACGGTAGCAGTGATGTCAGAGACATCTCCTCCTCTTTTCTGGGAAAAGAACTTGATAGAGGCATCAAGGTAAAATTCTTCAATAATACGCTCGTCATAGAGCTCATGTGTTGACTTCCAATGGCGTAAGCCTTGTTGCTTGATTCTGGAAATGACTCGTTCCATTCCATCAGTATCTTCAGTTTTAACATGGACTCTCTCCATGACAATATATCTAGCGATGATTCGCCCATTGATGATGGTTCACTTCTTCTTCAGAGATTGAGAGGAAGTGTGTGAAGTTGCCATTGATTTGTAGAGAAAGGATACGAAGAAACACAAAGAAAAAGTGCCGGAAATTTGCAAATTAGTATGTAGGTTGTTTGCTCCGGACTCGTTTAATTTTTTAGAAATCCTAAAGAGTCAAAGAGAGCAATGTTCAGTCCTTTTATAGTGTGTAGGGAGGATTAGGGTTACATACAGTGAACGGTCAGATTTAAGGGATAGGAACCGTCCTGTTAAAAGAACGAACAGGATGAACGTAGAGTAACTGATACATCTTATCCATCCGATTTTGAAATGACAACCGTTCCCACTTCTGACAGTTCGTCTCCCTCATTGCACGAAAAGGCGGTTTTGAAATTACTAATATTGCGGTGTTTGAGGTAGTAAAGTCCAGATGTCGTTTAAATCATTAAAGATAAAATGTTTGAATTTTAAAACAGGGCACGCGGACTAAAACTGTTTTTACTACGAATAAAATAAGATAAGTTTAATTGATGTCCCACAGTGTATGTGTTGTATCCACGAATAATACAGTGTTCCCCCTTAAAAGGTACATACAGGATTCAATTCTTACATCAATGTTTAGATTAATATTGTATTCATGGGTTGTACAGTATTCCCCCTTAATTAATGCACACGTCAGCTGTAGGAAGTTTTTGTACCTTATTCTTACAGTAAGATCTGACTTGCTCTGGGTGTACAATTAATTAATGGTGGATACTGTATTCTAGGGTCTTACAGCATTCTCCCTCAATTAATGAGTAAAAGCGTAAAAACTTACAGGGAGTCGGGCTGTAGCATGCCAAATTCTTGTCGAAGCGTATAGAATCTGGTTGTGCTGAGAGGTTTTGTAAAGATGTCGGCTAACTGGATATTTGTATGAACGTTCTCGATCCGAACATCCTTATTCTCAACATGATTCCTGATGAATGATGCTTCATATCAATATGCTTAGTTCGCGAGTGCAATACAGGATTGTGCGTTATTGCAATTGCAATCATGCTACCGCACATGATCGGTGTTTCTTTGACAATGATTCCATAATATGATAACTGATGTTGCATCCAGATAATCTGCATACAACAACTTCCAGCAGCATAGTATTCTGATTCAGCTGTAGAAAACGAGTTTGCCAATTGCTTCTTACTGAACCATGACACAAGTCTAGGTCCAAGAAAGTGACAAGTACCGCTTGTACTCTTCCTATATAGCTTGTGGCCTCAGAGATCCGAGTCGCTGTAGCCAACAAAATCGAATCTACCTTTCTTAGGATACCATAATCTTGCATCAACTGTTCCTTTGAGGTACTTAAGGATTCGTTTGGCTGTTGTGAAGTGTGACTCCTTAGGTGCTACTTGGTACCGAGCACACACTTCTACAATAAATTGGATATCGATCCTTCTCATTGTTAAGTACAGGAGTGAGCCAATTAGCTTCCTATAGAGTGATTGGTTAATCGGCTTTCCAGCATTGTCAGCACCAATCTGCACGGAGGTGCTCATGGGGGTTGACGATGATTTGGAGTTATTCATCCCAAACTTGTTGAGTAGATCCTTGTTGTACTTCTCTTGGTTGATGAAGATTCCTGTAGGCAACTGCTTTACCTGTAATCCTAGGAAATAACTAAGTTCCCCCATCATACTCATTTCAAATTTACTTTGCATGAGATGAGATAAACTTTGACATAAAGAAGGTTAGTGGAACCAAATATAATATCATCTACATATATTTGAACCATTAACAGGTCGTCTCCTTCCTATATCTTAAATAGAGTCTTGTGTCCACAACACCTTTCTCAAATCCATTATTTGTTAGGTACAGGGACATGATTTCATACCACGCTCTAGGTGCTTGCTTAAGTCCATACAAAGCTTTCTGTATACAAGGTCTCCACCTTCTGTGTTGACAAGCCCTGGTGATTGTTCAACATAGACTTCTTCTGCGAGGTCTCCATTCACGAATGCACTCTTAACGTCCATTTGATATACTATGAAGCTCTTATGGGCGACAAAAGCTAAGAATATCCCGATGGCTTCTAATCTGGCTACAGGGGCAAATGTTTCATCATAGTCTATGCATTCTTCCTGTCTGTAGCCTTGCACGACTAAACGGGATTTGTTCTTAATAACAAGTCCATTCTCATCCTTCTTGTTTCTAAATACACATTTAGTTCTAGTTACAACTTGATTATCTGGGTACTAGATACTATACATTGTTTCTTTCGAAACCATTAAGCTCTTCTTCCATAGAATTGATCTAGTGAGAGTTATTCAGAGCTTCAGTGGTAGAAACAGGTTCGGATTGAGCTAAGAATACAGCTAGGGTGCACATGCATGTCTTCTAAGTTTTGCTTGAGATTTCCATACAGGAAATGGAGGTTTCTCAGATTTGGATTCTTCTTGTGCACATAGTACAGTTTCTTGTGTACTCTGTATTCTTCTGCGGGCAGATATTCCAGCATCAATGTCTCATATTATTAACTCCTGCGGATGATCTCTCAACCATGTTCTGTCGGATTCTAGTTCCGCATCCCATACTGTATCTTGTGGTGTTGTAGTTTCAGCTTCAGCTTGTATAACATCCGACTCAACTACTTCTGATCTTACAGTTGCAGGGTCGATCTCTAAGTCTACGACAGGCTCTATTGGAGTTGGAGGGTTATTAATGGAAAGTGTTTGGATATTCTGGGTTAGGTCTTCTACTCCTGTAGGATCATGGTGAGGTTCATCGAACATGACATGTACAGATTCCTCAGTTGTCAGCTTCCTTTTATTAAAGATTCTAAAAGCCTTGCTGACATAGGAATATCCTAAAAATATCCCTTCATCCGACTTTTCGTCAAAAGTCTTGAGTTGATCATTTCCATTATTCAGAACGTAACATCTACATCTAAATATGTGAAAATATGAAATTAATGGAGTTCTATTATTCGATACCTCATAGGCTGTTTTGTTGTGATGCTTGTTGATGATACAACGGTTTTATGTATAGCACGTTGTATTTGTTGCTTTGCCCCAGAAATGCTGCGGTAACTTGCTTGCGGCGATCATGGTTCTTGTGGCTTCCTTCAGCGTCCTGTTCTTTCGCTCTACAACACCATTTTGTTGAGGAGTCTAGGCTGCTGAGTATTCGTGTTGTATTCCATTGTCCGAACAGTATTGCTCTATAAAGCGGTTAGTGAATTCAGTACCTCTTTCGGAATGAATGGACATGATACTCAACCCTTTCTCATTCTGAAGCTTTCTCAGGCACTCAGGCAACTTTGCTGTGGTTTCTTTCTTCTTGCTTAGAAAGATTGTCCAAGCATACCTGGAGTAATCATCAACAATAACTAGACAATATTTCTTACCTCCTAAACTTATAGGGTCTATAGGACCATAGAAATCCATATGTAGGATATCCAGAACTCTGTGAGTGGACATGTATGATTTGCTTTTTAGGGTGGATTTGACTTGTTTGCCTTTCTGACAGGGTCCGCAGACGCTATCTTTTTGGAATGACATATCGGGAAAGCCTCTAACCATTCCTTGTCTGGATTGTTTGTTGATCGTCTTGAAGTTGATGTGTGACATCCTCTTGTGACATAGCCATCATTGATCTGCAATGCGTTTGGCAACAAAACATGGAATAGTGGAGATCGTAGGCTTCCAGTCAGCAATATACATATCACCTATCCTACTTCCTGTGAGAACCACTTCTTTGGTCAAGATGTCCTTCACTCTACAGTGATCTATATTGAATCTCATCGAGAACTATTTATCATAGAACTGGCTAATACTAAGTAGATTGTACCGTAAGTCTTCAACATAAGCTACATCGGTGACTTTGAACTTTCCTACAAGAAGGTTTCTCTTCCCTCTTGTTCTTCCTTTGGACTTGTCACCGAAGCGCACTTTTGGACCCCGACCTTCTGCATAGTCTGACAGCTTACTGATATCTCCTGTCATGTGCCAAGAACATCCACTGATGAAGTACCATATGTCCTCTTCTTTGATATCCTGCAGGTACAAAATTTAAGTAGATTTAGATCCCCTTTGATTGTTGGGTCCATGAATGTTAGTACCTTTTGGTACCCAAATTTTACCTAACAACAATTGGTTTACTGTAGGTTACTTTTGGTCCAGTTTTGCGATGTCTATGTGGGCTAGGAACGTGGTCGCTGTAACCTTAGTAATTATGAATGTAAAATCGAGAGTTATTATTATTATTATTCCAGTACCATTGCTGTCTCGGAGGTGGAGCCATTTTCTTAGGCCTTACAACTTGCCTTCTAGGTCTCTTGTTGGATTCCCAGAGCTGTTGATTATACTGTGTGACGACCTGCTTTTTGGATGGATACCGGGCTCTTGTATTCAATATCTAGGTGCACTGTACTCTTGGAAGTACTGTTGTGCAGGACTTTGATATTTAGATACAACCTTCTTTCTGTACAGATGTTGGCACTTTTGATATGCTCGGGGAGCCTGCTATTGGTTATGCCTTACAGGTCCTTGAGGCTGAGGTTTTCACTATCGATGATATGACATTGGTGGCGGAATGGCAGTCTTTGCTGTATGCGGGGCAACTATTACCTTTGCAGGACTCGGGGTCTCTTTAGGTACATGAATGGATTCCACACCCCTGATGAACACCGTACTAGTTTTCCCTCTATTGGAGAATGAGTTATATCCTAAGCCACTTTTATCATGAGCATATTTCCCGGTGCTTAGAATTTCATCCATCCATTTAGAAGATTTCTCAAATGACTTCAAGATGGTCTCTAATTCTCCTTCTCGTTTTTCGAGAGTTTTCACTTTAGCTTCGAGTAGAGTGAATCAATTGTCTTGCTCTCATTATAAGACTTAGTATCATTTAGATCTTGGTCAAGTTTATGATTGCTCTCCATGAGTTTTTCAAGTCTGACCTTGCTGTTTTCGCAATTGATAGACATGTTTTCGTAGTTATTTTTCAGCAAGTCATTTTCTTTTGTTAGCTCTAAGTTTGAAAGTTCGAGCTGAATGTTTACTCGTTTCAGAGTCTCGTGGGCCTTTTGAATGTTTTTGAATTCATTCATCATGTTTTGAAAAGTATGAGATGCATTTACAGGAGCATTTGACGTTGAACTCACCTCATCATCGCTGTCTTTGTCGTCCTGTATTTCTTTGGCCATAAAGCACATATAGGCTTTACCTTCGATCTCATCATCGGACGAGTCACTATCAGTGACTGCCTGAAGACACTCCTCGGTCTTGGTTGATGCGGGCGACGCTTCTGATTCACCAACCAGGGCCTTGAGCCTGTTTTCTTCCAAACACGCCTCCTTTAATCCTTTTCTTGTTGCTCGGCTTCCGGAAACTTTTGCACTTTCGGATGCGGACACTTATTCACATGGTGTTCTGGTTTCCAGACTGTTTGATGAAGTTTTTGAATTATGCATAAGAAGGAACGTTTCATCTTGTGACAGGATATGCTAGGTCCTGAGCTGTCTCCTGCCATATACAACAGCTAGAGATGTAGTCTTAGAAGGTGACTCTTCGTCCTTTTGTCTCCTGTCAATATCATAATCGGAAGCTTTGAGGTCATAGAAGAGGTCAAAAGTAGAAATATCATTAAGATTACATGATACACGCATAACTGTAGTCTTAATCTCCCATCGGGCGGGGAGTGATCTAAAGATTTTCAAGTTTTTCTCCTTTTGGGTATACACTTTACCCAATGCTTCAAGTTTACCGACAATGCCAGTGAATCTGAGGTCAAGCTCCTCAAGAGTTTCGGAAGATTTCATTTCAAATGATTTAAATTGCTAAGTGAGTTTTAAAATCTTATTTTCTTTTGAGAGCTCAGTTCCCTCACAAATCATCTTGAGTTTCTCCCTGATTTCCGTGGCTGTCTTACAGCTCTTTACCTTCGAGAATGTGCCTTTGTCAAGAGTGACAAACAGCATATTCTTAGCAACATTGTCGAGGTTCGCACGCTTGCAATCGTCGGTCGTCCATTACTCATGTTCCTTCTCGAGCATTTCAGCATGAGGTTGTCCCTCTATCCTTGCGGCAGGATTAACCTTCATTATCTGTATGGGGCCTTCTTGGATGACAAATATCATCTCTTCGTGCATGGCAGCAAGATGGGCTTCCATCCTGATTCTCCAGTCATCAAACTCGTTAATCGAAATCATAGGAACCTTATTTATCATTGAAGTATCCATAGGAGAAAATAGGTAAGATAAGACTATTTTAAAAAATAAGTGATTTTTGGATCTGGTTCGGTTAAAAATATGACTGATTATTTTTAGAATCAACCGCTCTAATACCACTTGTTGGCCACTAAATTTACAGTATACAGCTTGGAAAGTACTAGTACAACAAGATGTGCGTTTTTCAAATGTGAGTGCTAGCGAAAGTACGTTTAAGTGAGTTGGTGTAAATACAGCAACTAGGCTTTTCTTCTGTTTGCTTAGTGCGTACAGGGTTTTACAATGTATACTTGTATAAATCACAGTTATGAAAACAATAAGGTCAGAAGGTAAATAACACACAATTTAAAGTGGTTCGAGGTAAACCCCTCTACGTCCACTGGTCCTCCACACAGGAGTAAAATGTTTATTATAATCACTACGTACACAACTATATGACTATAACTAAACCTTGTCTCTGTAACGTTCATACAAATTGTTACAGGGACTGAAGCTTTGGGCCGTTCACACGCTTGAGCTCTTTCTTGACTTGCTTCTTCACACACAGTTCGAAGATTTGTCTACAATGCTATTCTTCCCACACATGTCAGAATACAGAAGGATCTACAGTCCACATAGGGTTGATGGTTATCTCAACGATAAAGGTAGAATTATCTGAACAACAGCTTGATCTTTGATATACTTTGTTGTATGCTGTGCTGTTCACGTTGAGGACTTGTATATTTCTTCACTTTCAATACTTGCTGTAGGCTCACAAAATATACTGTAATATAATCACTAGAATGTCAGACTGATTTGTCATAGCTTTTGCGATATATGAATTCTTCGTGTGTATAAGTGTCCCCAGATTGGGGCTATTTATAACCATTGGAAAATGCATTGTTATAAATGTAGCCATTCTAGGTTGGTGAGATGTTGACGTATGACACTTGATTGGCAGCTTGCTGATTATTTAAATTAAAACAGATCGCATTTAATGCTTGACATCCTTTCTGTCTTCGCATTAAATGCTCTTCAGCATGTTCATACTTGTCTCTCTCCAGCTGCATTAAATGATATCCTATCAGCAATAAATGCTGCTTTAACCGTGAATACTTTATGAATAAACAAAGTGTATTTGACAACGGTTATAGAGAATTCTTTATTCAGTCCTGTCGGATGTGTTGTACTTTTCCTAAGTAAAACATCTTACATCATGGCTGCTGTATTCGACATATTGTCTTTTGCTATTTCTGTAGGCTAGACTGGGAGATCTTTAATGCTGTATGGAAGGGGCTGTATGGAGATTCCATACAGCTTCCATTCTTAGCAGGATTTCAGCTCGTTCGACTCCTTTGCTGTATGATGGCCATTATCAAAATAGGATACAAGATTGTTTATCCCAACAAATAGTCCTTGCATTTGAGAGAAACATTCCACTCCTTATAGAGATAAGAAGATAGGCACTGGAAGTGTTTAGGGCTCGAATGCTTAATTGGTTCACAAGTCGATAAAACTTAACTAGGCAGTAAGTTTAGACAAGTCTTGTATAACGTGTACTCTGACATATAGAGTGGTGTCTGCACTAAGGATTAGTGGGAGCATACGTTATAGGTATACTAATAAGGTTAGTATACTCGAACACCACTCACCTCGATTCAGTCACATGGATATCACTCAAGAATTATCGATGACTGAATTAAAAGATTGTGATAGGTGTACGTGAACCTTTGACTTGAGGTATTAGTAGGAGACGTGCTTGTGACATTAAGTTAGTCACTAGAGTAGTTCGATCCAATCACCGGTTGGTAGGATCAACCTCGAAATGCAACTTAGTGGACAAGTAGCAATCTCTACTGAATACCAAGATAGAATTCTTACTCCTGTAAGTGAGTAGGTAAATGTCGTATGCGGTTAATGGCAAATGAGATCATAAATCTTTGGCCAAAGCAGTTAGAGCTAGTTGTATTTGATACACGAGAGCTCTGTTGTCTCGGTTTGCATTAACAAATGCATAGAGTCAGGTTACAATAGGGTTTGAATTTACCGTGACCTTAATACTTGATGAAGTGTACTTAACGGATTAGACACGCGAACGTCCGGTACACGAACCGAGTGGCTCACCTCGTTTTCTCACCTAAAACTAAGTGGGCTGCCCTCCCTTCCATGTGATTTCTTTGATTGTCGTGACATGGTGTGGAGTGTTTTTTGATTTATTTTTTTTCAAATAGTTACAAATGAGATCAAGATTGTTATCTTGAAATCTAATCACATCATGTTATAAAATAACATCAAACAACACACCACCACTACCTAAGAGATTCATATCAGCTGAACCTAAGAAGGGAGGAGATGAGAAAATTTATTTTCATTTTCTTGTTCATCTTTGAGAGAAAAAAAAAGAAGAGAAGGGAAGAAATTCTAGCCGTGTTCTTCTTGAACGAATTGATATATAATTTTTTCGATCAATATCCGACGCGTGATGATATAGAGACACTCGGTATATTCGGTGTTTGATCATTCATCAAGCTAGAACGAATTGGATTCATGTTCGTGTTGGTGATCGGAAACGATCAAAGCTTGGCTCGGAAATTTTTCCTTCAAGAAGATATTATCAAAGGACTACAAGGGTATGATCTCTTAATTTTATCTTCATCATTTTATATTCGTTGATATGATGCTTGATCGATCCGTTTTAGGGGTTTGGTTTTTATCCGGTTGGACCAGTTTATTTCCGCTGCGTAAATCATTTTTAATCACCGAATCACAACAGTGGTATCAGCGCAAGGTCTTGAGATCGTATATACGATATTGTCATTCTGTGACACGGCCGTGTCACCTTCCAGACTTGTTGCGGACTCGATTTTTTCAGTGGATTTTAGAATATTAATCTCTTTCATTTTAAATTAAATTTGATTTGATTAAAATGGAATATGGTATTTCATTTTAAAAGGGAAAATTGATTTGTTGGAATACTTATGATTGACCGAATTACTTTGCACGACTTCATGTTACTGATTGTGTGTATTTATTGAATGTATGCTTGTGAATAGTGGTGTAGTTCATGGACCTAGTCCTGAAAAGTTTGTTTTACTCGATTGGGTTGTAAAGGCCATTTTGAGCCTATTTATTTTACTAGAAAATTTGTATTATAGGATGCAATTTTTTAATGTAAAATTTATATGTAATCACAAAGACCGGAGGAAGACTCAAGACATGTAATTAGATTACGATGTTTCTTGTTCTAGAAACGGTCCATGGACTGCATGTTGTTAGATTTAGGTTGTGTATGTTTGCATATTACATGACGAACAAACAAACCGACAAACTGTGCACTTATAAACAGATTAATTTGCATAGTGTAACATATAAGTTATAAGGTTACGAGGTTTCCTACCCTCCACAAACTCATGGAAATTTGAAACCTAAACCGAATTATTATTCTTCCTAATATGTTGGGTTAATATTTTGGGGGAAGGTTGATAAATTCCTAGAGTGCATTAGATGCTTTTAGTTGTGACAAATCAAATCCCTAAAATCGTATGGGTTGCAGGGAGAGATTCAATTGTCACACTAATAGGAGTTAATGGTTTTAACTTTGATAGTTTAGCGAGCCATAGAAACCGAATGGGTTGAGGGCAAGTGAACTAGGGGTAATAGAAGATCAAACCATCATTAGATGGGTTGATGTTAGACACTATTTTATATAGAATAATAGAATAGAAACCATATGGGTTGCCCTCTATTAACTTTGTAAAGAACTCGATCACCACTATGAAGTCAACCGTGACTTCCGGATTTCACATGGGAGTGTGTAAATGCCGATAAAATAGTGGGAGTCGAGTTATAAATAAAGAAAGTCCTTAAATTCTCTACTCGGATCATAATTAAACAATCAATAATGAATCTTATATTATTCTCTGCAGTTAACAAGTAGTATCTCTCAAAATGACAGTGAACCCATTCGCTATACTGCTTGAAGAAAACATCATGACTGGTCCGAACTATGTGGTCTGTCTTTGTAACTTGATATGTCTTGGAGGTGGACATCTCAGCGGCTCCTGCAAGAACTCGAGCAAATCAAAAAGATGTCGATACCCATGAGAAATGCGTTAAAGACGATGTAAGAGTGTGCGGGTGCATGTTAGGCTCCATGACTAATGAGCTTTAACATGCCCAGGAAAAGATGACGTCTTCGAGATCCATCTTAGCGCACCTGACTGAGCTCTATGGAGATCATAGTCGAACTGCTAGTTATGAGATATCGAATCCATTATTTGGCGCTAGGATGAAGGAAGGAAAGAGAGTTGGGGACCACATCCTAAAAATGATCTTGATGATTGAGATATTAGAAGCTCTTGATTTTCAGATGCGTGCATCTCTTCAAACTGACCTTATCCTGCAGTCACTTCCTGACTCCTTTTTCTAATTTGTTATAATTTTGAACTACAATGAGATTGCGTGTAACTTAGCTGAGCTAATGAACAAACTGACGAATGCCCAGACCCAGATTAAGAAAAATGGAAAAGAAGCTGCACTTATGATTTCTTCTGGGACTTGAAGTCCAAGAATAAGAAGAAAAAGAACAAAAAGCAGTTAGGTCCAATATACAAGATCAATAAGTGAAAGGGAAAAGCCTCAATGGTTCAAAAGAGCAAATGTACCAAAAAACGGACGTATGCCTCAATTGCAGTGAGCTAGGCCGCTGGAGGATGTACTATCCAAAACTTTACCGTAATGCACCTTCAGGTGCGGAACTACTAGTTTTGGAAACAAATTGTTCTAGCATTGTATAATATACTTCTTGGATACTTGATTCCGATGCGATTTCTCACATATATACAATGAACCAGGATTTGGAACGAAGTAGGAAGATGTATTCAGGGGAGGTGGTGGTCACTGTCAGAAGTGAATATAGTATCGAGGCTTCTGATATTGGATCCCTTATGTTGAATTTAGAATCTGGTTTTATTCTTACTTTAGATGATGTACTTGTTTTGCCCAAGGGGCTTAAAAATATTGTATCAATTTCGGTCATGGACCGAAAGGGATTTCACTTCTTTATAGGAGATGGGTCCTGTGGATTTTATTTCATAAATTGGTTGATACTGCTACAATTTTAAATGTTTTATACCATTTGAATCTAAAGAATAAAACAATTTTGAACATTATAACTAGGAAACGTGGTAGGGATGAAACAACTCCAGTGGCATCTTAGACTTGGTCATATTGGTCGGACCAAGGTTCATAAAATGGAGAAAGATGGGCTTACGGGTCCATTGGGATCGGATCCCTATCCAACTTGTTAATCTTGCCTTCAAGGCAAAATAACTAAGTTACCCTTTACGAAGACTTTCGAAAGAGCGGCTGAAAAACCCGGAGTGATCCATACCGATGTTTGTGGCCCTTTTGAAGTGGCACGAGATGGTTTTCAGTATTTCATTACATTCACCGATGACCATACTAGGTATGGGTTCGTGTACTTAATGAAACATAATTCTGACGCTGTTGATAAATTAAAGGAATTTAAAGCCCTAGTTGAAAACCAAACAGGTAACCATGTTAAGACTCTTCGGTTAGACCGAGGTGGTTAGTACATGAGTACCGAGTTTGATAAGTTCTTAAAAGAACTAGGAATAGTTTCACAATTCATTCCTCCATCTACTCCACAACTAAATGGTGTATCAGAAAGAAGGAACCGAACCTTGTTGGACATGGTTCACTCCATGCTTAATGATACTGATCTACTGATTTATCTGTGGGGTTACGCGCTCCTTACTGCTGCACATATCTTGAACATATGTCCTTCCAAACCCATTCCTATGACTCCACATGAGATGTGGATAGGTCGGAGACCAAGTATTAATCACATTAGGATTTGGGGATGCCCTGCGTATGTCAAGAAGACTAAAGTAGAGAAATTGGAAGGTAGTTCCGTGAAAGGCCATTTCATAGGATATCCAGGGGATTCCATGGGATATCTATTCTACATGCACGAAGATCATAGGATCATCGTTGCTTTACAAGCACATTTCCTGGAAGATGAGTTCATTCAGTAAGGAGGCGAAGGTAGAAATATTTCTTTGGAAGAAATAAAAGGAACACCAAATGAGACACTTGTGCAAGATATTAGAACTGAACCTTCTGAAATACAAACACAACCTCAGAAGTCAAGTAGAATTTCCCAATTACCTAAGAGGTATGGCTATCTGCATCAAGATGAGCTGGTGTCCATGAGATGTCATAAAGTAGTTAAGAGAATGATCATTCTACATACGATCAAGTGATGGTTGACTCCGCAAAGTGGCAAGAAGCTATGGAAGTTGAGATAGACTCAATGCATGGTAATCAGGTCTGGACTTTAGTCGATCGTTTTAATGGCATGGTGCCTATTGGAAACAAATGAATCTATAAAAGAAAGACTGATGGAGATGGCAAGATTGATACCTATAAGGCCAGGCTTGTGGAAAAGGGTTATTCCCAAAGAGAAGGAATCAATTACTTCGATATTAGCCAGTTTTGTGACAAACAGTTCTCGGCCAAATTCTATGTAGATCACTATATGGTGAAGGACATCAAGACCAAGCAAGTCGTCCTTACAGGAAGCCAGTCATGTAATATGTACATTGCTGACTGGAAGCCCACAAGCTCCACTATTCCTTGTTTTGTTGCCAAAGGCACTGCATATCAAAGTTATTATGGCATAAAAGTATGTCGCGCATCAAATTCAAGACTATCAACAAGCTCGACCGATAGTGAATGGTCAGAGGCTTGCCCGATGTATCATTTCATAAAAATAGCATCTGCGGACCCTGTCAGAAAGGCAAGCAAGTTAAGACCACCCTGAAGAGCAAGTCATATCTTTCCACCCATAGGGTACTGGATTTGATAAACATGGACCTCTAGGGCCCTGTAGACCCTGTAAATTTAAGAGGGAAGAAATACTGTCTTGTTATTGTTGACGATTTTTCCAGGTATGCTTGGACAATCTTATTGAGCAAGAAGAAAGATACCATCTGTAACACCCTGCCTTTCTAGGGGTAATTATAGGAAAAAATAAGTGAAAAGATGAACGTTGACGAAAAATAAATTCCTTTGAGAAAATTAAAAGTTCTCGCCTACAAAGTCGAGTCGCTACATTGACTTAAATAAATTCCTACTAATTAAGGCAACGACATATCATAATTAAGAGGTCGTAAATGTGGCGGAAGAAAATTAAAAAATTATTATTACCAATCAAGAATTTCCCCAAATAAAATATATGTTTCAAAGCATAAGACATAAAGAAAAACATCGTTTGCCCTCTCGGCTCGCTCCTTCGTCTATTCGGCTCGACTTAACATGCGGGATCAATATAGGTGGGGGTGATCTTCCTTCAGCTCGTGGAAATCACACATATCACAATAATATACTAACATATCGAAAACAATGAAATGCTAATTCTATTAATAATATTTTCCTCAACATGAATACATACACACAATATCACATATAACATGAATCTAACATGCATGTGAATATTGAGGTTGTGCAGGTATCCCCACACAATATATATCTTAAGATAGCCTCTTTACACGTACAGAGGTGAGCCTGAATTACAACATGTATCCTCAATTTTAAACATAAATAGAATATCACATAGCAGGCCAAGTAAAGCAATTAAAGTGATAGTGAAAATTCTCCACCTGAATAAAATGATGCTACTTGAACTTGAATATGAAGATACTCGACTCACAGTCCTAAGCCCGTATATCCTTATCAATGTCTACATATAATATTATAATATAATGACTGAAAAGAAAAATATCATGCATAAAATTGAACTGATTATCAATTTTAATTGAAGGGTTAACAATATTAATGGCTTAGTCAAAGTAGGATTAGGTTTGAAGGTATTATAAGTTTTCTGGGGCCAATTGTAATAATTAAGAAGTGTATGGGGTGAAATTTGAAGGATCATTAAAAAGTCTGGGCATTAATTGAAATTAATCTAAATAAAAGGGGTATAAAAACCCTTTTACCCTATCGGCTGACAGAACTAATCTTTTCCCCCGATTCTCCCCCCTCTCATCTCTCTCTACCCTCTCCCCTCTCTCCCTAAAATCTCCTCGGCTGATGATAAATCCTGTAGAAAATCAGAGACACTACAAAAAAAACAATTTTTACCGACGCCATTTACCGACGCTCGTACCTACCGTTGTTAAACTTATAATTTACCGACGCCATTACTGACACCCATTATTTAATTAATTTACCGACGCCATTGCCGATGGTCGATTCGCAGACTTAATTTTTTTTTCCTTTTTTTTCACAATCAACGACGCCATTTACCGACGCCATTTACGGCGTTGGTAAATTTTTATTATTATTTTTTATTTTTTCACAATTAATGACGCCGTTTACCGACGACATTTACCGACGCCCTTACCGACGCCATTTCGGCGTTGGTAAATTTTTTCATTATTTTTTTTCTTTTTTCACAATTAACGACGCCATTTACCGATGCTGAAATGGCGTCGGTAAATTTTTTTACACTATCCCACATCGGAAAAATAGTAGTGTATTGTGTTGTTTATATACCAAAATCTTTCTCAGCCATTTGAAATTGAATAAAGATCAGACCTGACCCGCCTGAGCCCGGACCTGACCCGCCCGGACCCGGACCTGACCCGCCTGAGCCCAGACCTGACCCGCATGAGCCCAGACGTGACCCGCCTGAGTCCTGACTTGACTTTTATAGATTTTTTTATGTTTAATTTAACAACGCCAAAAATGGCGTCGGTAAATAGAGGCGTCAGTAATTGCATCGGTAAAAAATTACCGTCGAGCGTTTTTCAACGGCAGATTGCCATCGGTAATGGCGTCGGTAAATCAATTACCGACGCCATTTTCTATTTTACCGACGGCGTTTGGCGTCGGTAAAAACTGTTTTTTCTGTAGTGAGACACATGCACACTCTCGGGCTGACATACACACACACACACACACACACACACACCCTTTTTGTGGGTTCGGTGGGGCTACGACAGTGGCCATTAAAGTCAGCAGGAATGGTGGTTTTTCGGCAGGCAACTAGCGGCCAAGGTGAAGTGAGATTCGGCCGCAGGTTTTGAAGTCAGGCTGACGAAGTGAGGTTTCTGGTTCGGGCTCGGAAAGATGTGTAACTGGTTTGGAGATTCTGGACTCGATTTGCCGCATCAGGGTGGTGAGGTGCGACGAAGGTGAATTGGGTTCTGGGATGGCCAAAGTTTGGAGGGATTGAGGTTGACGAAATCCCGAAAATTTGTGGCGGTTTAGGTTAAATTTTCTGGCGTTGTTTTGTCTCTGAATTTTGGATCGAAGCTTCAGGTTTTAACTGGTTTGATGGTTTCTATTGGTTTTCTAGGTTGTGATTGAAACACGATTGGACTAAATTACGCAAAACTCACTGGATGCTTCGATTTGTTTCTAAGTATTTCGGGTTCGCAGTATAGACCAACAAAAAAACTAAGACATAATAGGGACAAGGATGGAGAAGTTATGAATTAACTGCAGTATAGAATGAAACTAAGATGCCAAAATTTGAATGGGACTCGAGCAGATATCGAGCGGAAGTCAAACGGCAAAGGTTGGCCTCTCTTCCCTTCTTATTGTGTTGAACGTGAAAAGAAGGAAGATGTTCCTTCCGTGATTAGTGTTTTACGTATTGTATATTTTTTTGTGCATTGTATTCTGCACAGAATTTGTATATTTATACTCTTAGGTTAGGATTAGAAGGTAGCCCTAGGAGTATATAGGGTGTATAATTTGTTGGGCCCATTGGGCTAAAAATAATTCCAATTGGACTTTAAATAATTTATAATGATATCCAATATAATATTAAAACTATTAGTATTAATATTGTTCTCTATTATAAATATTATATTATTATTAATAATACCTTTAATAATTATAGTAATATTAATAACAATGTCTAATATTAAATGCTTCCTAAATTAAATTGATAAATTGACTCGGGCATAGAATCTATGAGATATCGTAAAAATATTTATGATTCACTAAGCGATATTAAATGAATTGACTTGTACGTGAAGTGAAAATAATTGTACAACAATTACTCACTCGGTAATGAATTGAGACTAAATGAAATGAAATGTATTATTAATATTATTATAAATAATAATATTATTTTATAAAAATGGCGGTTATTACATATTCCCCACTTAGAAAAATTTTCATCCTCGAAAATAAATGACATACCTCGATTGAAGAAATTTGGATAACGAGTTTGAAGTTCTTCTTCGTGCTCCCAAGTGGCCTCATTTTTACTGTGGTTACGCTATTGTATTTTAACAAATGTTTTCGCTTTGTTCCTCAATTGCCGGACTGATCGGTCGAGAATAGCTTCTGGTTGTTCTTCATAAGTAAGGTCTTTGTTCATCTCCACGGCGGTATAGTTGATGACATGGCCGGTATCGTGCGCATACTTCCTCAACAACGATACATGAAAAACGTTGTGCACGGCCGAAAGTTCTGGGGGTAAAGCCAAATAGTAAGCTAATTCTCCAATTCATTCTAGAATTTCCAACGGTTCAATATATCTCGGCCTCAACCTGCTTCTTGGACCAAAACGAATAATTCCCTTGGTATGAGATACCATAAGGAATACTTTGTCGCAACACAGAATTCGAGATCTTTCCTATGCTGGTCGGCGTAAGACTTCTGACGATCCTGTGCTGTCTTGATCCTCTCTCAAATCTTATCCACCACACCTACTGTCTGTTCAATCATCTCGGGCTCGAAGATTTTCCTTTCAACTACTTCTTCCCAATGCAGTAGTGATCGACACTTCCTACTGTATAAGGCTTCATACGGCACCATACCAATCGTCGACTGATAACTGTTGTTGTAAGCAAATTATACCAAAGGCAACAGTCGTTCCCAATTTTTGACCATGTCTAACACGCATGCTCGGAACATATCCTCAAGAATCTGAATAGTCCTCTCAGACTGACCGTTATTCTGAGGATGATAGGTTGTACTAAAATTCAACTGCATTTTCGAAGCTTCTTGCAAACTTTCCCAAAAAAGCGATGTGAAATGAGTATCCCTGTCCGATACTATAGAGGCTGACACTCCATGCAACTTTATGATCTCACTAATGTAAAGTTGAGCATTTTTATCCAATCGAAAATTTATCTTAACTGAGATGAAATGAGCTGACTTTGTAAGTCGGTCCACGACAACGTAAATAGCATGGTTCCCTCTTTCCGTTCGAGGCAATCCTACCACAATGTCCATCGTAATATGTTCCCATTTCTATTCTGGAATATGAAGCGATTTAAGTAATCCAAAGGGGTGTTGGTGTTGTGCCTTCACTTGTTGACAAACTATACACTTTCTGACAAAGTCTCGCACATCTCTCTTCAAACCTTCCCACCAAATGTCCCCTTAAGGTCCTGGTACATCTTAGTACTTCCAGGGCATGCTGTATATGGAGTATTATGTGCCTCTTTCAATATTGCTTCTTTCAGCTTATCAACATTGGGCACACAAATCCTCCCTCTATAGTACATCGTGCCATCATTGGACATGCTGAATCCCTTATCCTCACCTGAAAGAGTACGTTCTTTCATTTTGGTCAAAAAGTCATCTTGTCCTTGACCTTCTTTGATCTGCTTCCTCAAGGTTGGTTGTACCACCAAACTAGCCAATAACGACTCAACGGGCTTTGATGGTGTAGCTATTTCAAGGTTCATTCTTGCAAATTCCTTGACCATGTAACACCCCAATCCACTCGGGGATATTACATGCCGTAGACCCTTTCCTCAAGGATCTACCAGCCTAGTAACTAAAATCAAGAATCAAAATATCGCCTTCACAGCTAAATGACGACCCGTAGACCGATTAGGTCTTCAATTAATACAACACAATCTCAATACATACCCATGCAGGGGTCAAAATACAACACGCTCCCGTACAATGGGGAAAATACTACAGCAGAAATAACTACAGCTAAACCAATACAACATCGTACGGGTCCTCATATAATTAGTATCGATCATCCTTCATCATCCTTCATGACAACCCCGTGTTATGCTTCCCAAAACCTGAATCTACCTGTACGCAAAACAGACATCTACCCCCCGATTACTCGGGGCTTAGCAAAATTCCACTATTTTGCTTATGCAAGTACAAAGTGCAAATACGAGTAATACAAATCATATTCCAAGAATAATAATAATCAGGAATCCACAAAGATTGAAACATAATGAAAAAATACTTCCCGAGGCAGAGAGTTTGAGTAAACTTTCCAAATTCGAAAGATCACAAATCAAGAGAACAATTTATAAAATATTTTAAAATGCCCTTGGGAGTTTTAACTGAAAACTATTTAGGATTATCGAATCCTTCTCTTTTCAAAAACCAAAAGGGGTCACATACCAAAGATTTGCTTTCTCAAATAAAAACCAACAATAATTCATGGGGTCCACAACCCACACCATGTGTCCTCGACAGACATAAAATCAACAAAACATAACGACCCAAGATACGAAATCTTGGTAACACGTCCAAGGTACTCGACCCTGGCAACACACATCCACAATCATATCCATGATACCGTGATCGCTTGTCGTGATGCCCGAGATTTTTATGCTTGTATAATTGTAAGTCTTTGCTTCGACGTATAGAACTTGCGAGTCTTATTGTCTTGTGACTATTGATCTATTAACTAAACTCCTCGTAATTATGATTTCCGGCGTGTATTGGCTTTGTAATGTGGTTGTATAATTCCCTATTGATGATTGTTGAGTCCTATTCTTCGTGTTAACACATGAATTCAACTGTGGATGTCTAGAGTCTTATGAATAGGCACTGTTTAAAAATAGTCGTGCAGTTGGGTCGACTTTGTAAGGTCACCACCAGAACTTATAAAGTTTAAAAATTCTGGAAATAAAAAGTATAATAAAGAGTTAACTCATCCTTCCACTAGTTCAAACGATGAGTCAATCGGAGTCCGGACGAAGGAGCTATGGTCGAAATAGCATACTACACTTTCAGCCTGGTACTGTGACACGGGCTTTGTCGACCTATTTTAGTTAAAAAAACTCGCTGGACGGTTGACACGACCCGTGACTCGACCGTGTCATTTGACACGACCGGGAAGTGCTGAAATCTATAAAATCCAATGGGATGGGTATAAATAGCTATCTCACCCATTTCTGAAGTGTTCTAGGGCATTCTTTCGACCCAACTTCATCCTCCACGAAAAATATCAGTTTTGTGCTCCAAATTCAAGCCATAACCTTGTTCCTAACATCGTTGAATTTGGATATCAAGGTTGTTTTTGAAGAATCATCCATTTTTCTGGATTAAATCAAGGTATGTAATGAAGTTTTTCAAATTTCTTCGATTAATTCTTAATAGTTCTTGTTTCTAGGATGATTCTTAGATGTTCTTGGATTCTTAAATGTTCTTGAGTGGTTTGCATCGATTCTAGCGGGGTAGAGATCGAATTCTTCAACCATATCATTTCTTATACACAAAATGCCCGCTAAGTGTTCGATAAAAATCCCCTTAGAGTATGGATTTGAGTTCCACGTGTTATTGTGATTAGAATTGGTAGCCCTGACACAAGTCTTACTATGATGATCATCTTAGGTTCGGAAATTAGGGATTGACAACTTCTTGTCCAAATTTTACCGAACTCGGTAACCACCGAAATAATCGAGGCAAGTACTTTGATTGTATTTATTGTACTTCGTGTGAATATGTGAAAAACGAGATTTTGTGAAACGTGGTAATTTCTGAAAATGCGATTTGTGCCATGTGTGAAAAATTGATGATTTTTGAAAGTGCGACTTGTGGTCGTGTGCCATGTAAAACCAGCGAGGATCCACTGGGTTCCGTAGATCGAGGCTTCTGCGGTTCACTTGGTAGAGTTGTACAACCAAAGAGGGCCTGACGAGGACTCTCTGGGGAGTGGTATGTATCTCGTGTGAGGTACAGTACCAGTATAGCCCCCGTTGTTGTTTTGTGATGATGATTGTGGTATGGTATTCCGGAATATCTGTGATGGCACTCTGATTTCTATGGTTTATTCACTTGTTGTACATATTCTAGAATCATTGTACTTGCACCGACTTCTTGCTGACCCTTTCGGGGGTAGATATTCTTGTTGTGTATTCAGGTACAGGTCCAGTGGGCGAGCTGTAACATCCCCGTGATTTACAGGAATATTACAGCGCCGTAGATCCTTTTTGGAGAACCTACCAGGCTTAGACCCAAATAAAACACATTCGATATGACAAACATAAACGTTCATACAGTCAAAACCAACTTCAATTTCAACATGACATACATCACAATACCAAACAACATATCATCCCGTGGGATCATAACCAATACAACCATTCACAACTGGAATACAACAACATCATTAACCATTAATAGTGACATGACATACAACACCGGACAGTACCCGCGCGAGGACAAAACCAAAACACGACTTTGACCATGACCATATGACCACCAACTCAAAATGATGCACGATATCAATGCTGCCCACCAAGCTCGTGTCCGTCCTGTGCTAGACCTCCCACTGGACACCGTACTCGAATACACAAAGTATATCCACCCCGTAAGGGGTCAAAGAAGAAGCCGGTGCAAGTACAATGATTCTAGAATATGTACAACAAGTGAATAATCAACAAAAACCACAAAAATCATAGTGCCATCACAGATATTCCGGAATACCACATCACAGTCATCATCACAAAACAACCTCCCGAGCTATACTAGCCCTGTACCTCTCAAGCAAGATACACACCCCAGAGACACCTCGTGAGTCCCTCCCTGGTGTATAGCCCAACCGAGTGATCCGTAGGGATACGCGGCCTACCGGACCCCAGGGGACCCTCACTGGTTTTACTCGGCTCACACACACTCGATCAACAATTTGGCACAAATTCCATTTTTACATATTCACACGATGTACATTAAACACAATCAAAGTACTTGCCTCAATTTGAACGACACGAGAAATAGCGAACGGATGAATGTACGGTCTGAACTTCCTTCAACGATTCGATCCTAACACATCGAAATATGGAATCAAAACACAACACCACGGAAATGGAAGGATTCCCTTCAAATTCTACTCTTAGGGACAAACTATCAAACACTACTAAGGCGGAGTTGTTCATACTCAAATCAATAGGTGGGAACTCAAACAAAATCCGTAGACTTCAAGAAAAACAAGGGATTATGATCTCACAATCATAATCTGACCCAATTCAAGGTTTAAAACGGATTAGAAGGACGAGATCTAAACAAAACCCTCAAAATTCCGAAAAACTAGGGATTGAACAATCTTACCTTGATTTGGATGATACACTGGCTGAAATCTTGTTAGATTGAGTCTAGGAACACGAAAATGTTGTTGGATGGTGAAAACTGGTCGAAAACCACATCTAACTACACTCCAAATCGCCCAGCCGCCGAAGGGAAGAGGAAGAGGTGAAAAAATGACGTTTCTGAAACCTGCCCCCCATATATATACTGGGAGGCATTAGCGCACGCTATGGATATAGGCTTAGCGTACGCTAACGAGCTGAGGGAAGTGCACTACTGAAGAAAAGGCAGTCCAGAACTTTCTGCCAGACTCCGGTAGCGTACGTTGAACTATCTGTTAGCGTGCGCTATCGATTGCCACTAGCGCGCGCTAACTCCATACAGTAGCGTGCGCTACCTGCAAGTACCTGCAGTCCAGAAACGTTTCTATCCTCACTGACCTGACATCCTAGTGCACGCTATCCTAGAAGTAACGTGCGCTAGTACATCTAAATAGCATACGCTAGTTCTTCCATAGCGTACGCTAGCGCTCCATTCCAGAGTCCAGAAAGTTCACTATCTAGCGGGCCTAACGCACGCTATTGTACAAGAGTAGCGTGCGCTACTCGAACCTGGTTAGCGTGCGCTAGACATACAGTCTTAGCGTACGCTAACTGCTATTTCCAAAATTAAATTTGCAAAGAGTCCGGCTAAAATGAGCACAATCCGAGAATCACAGAACCCAACAATTATCAGCCATGAATATACCAAGGTCAATCATCAATATATACGGTCCAAATAACCACAATACCACAAAATACATCCAAAACAACACTCATAAAATACACGGGTATTACACCCTTACCCCCTAAAAAGAAGTTTTGTCCCGAAACTTAAGATACAAAAAGTTCGGGGTATCGAGCACGCATACTATCCTCGGTCTCCCACGTGGCCTCCTCAATTCCATGCTTAGACCATTGGACCTTTACTAATGCGATTACTTTCCATCGCAATTGTTTCACTCGTCGTTCTAGTATGGTTACCGGTTGTTCTTCATACGTAACATCGTCACTAACCTCAATATCTTGATAATCAATAAAATGGCTGGGATCGGGAACATACTTACGCAGTTGTGAAACATGAAACACATTATGAACATGACTAAGCGTCGGAGGTAATGCTAGTCGATAAGCTACCTCGCCTAATATAACGAGGACTAAGCTTCCCCTTCTTACCAAACCGAAGAACTCCATGAGTCGGCGATACTTTCAACAACACATGGTCTCCCACATGGAACTCTAACGGTCGACGACGAACGTCGGCATATGACTTTTGTCGACTCTGAGCAGTCAACAACCTTTGCCGAATAATTGCGACTTTTTCCCGAGTATGAACCACCAAGTCCGGTTCTACTCCAAGTAACTCGTACGGTTCGTCCCAACAGATTGGCGATGTACACCGTCTTCCATATAATGCTTCAACGGAGCGATCCCAATCGAACTATGCCAACTATTATTGTACGCAAATTCAATCAATGGTAAATGAGTCTCCCAATCTTCTTTCCAATCCAACGCGCAAGCCCTCAACATGTCTTCCAGCGTTTGGATTGTCCTCTCCGACTGTCCGTCCGTCTGGGGATGATAAGCGGTGCTGAAATTTAATTTGGTACCGAGTGCTCGATGTACTGCTTGCCAGAAATGTGACACAAAATGCCCATCGCGATCAGACACTATACTTTGTGGGGTACCATGGAGTCTCACAATCTCCGCAATGAATAACCGAGCTAACCTCCCCGGTCCCCAAGTATCTCTAATGCCCAGAAAGTGTGCAGATTTGGTTAGCCGATCAACAATTACCCAAATCATATTCACTCCAGTTCGCGCCTTTGGCATTCCCACAATAAAATCCATCGCTATATCTTCCCACTTCCATTTCGGAATTGGTAGCAGTTGCAATTTACCGGCAGGTCTCTGATGTTCCGCTTTAACCTGTTGACAAGTCAAGCATTTCAACACGAACTCTGTTACATCTTTCTTCATGTTCGGCCACCAAAAGTTTTTCTTCAAGTCCTTATACATTTTACTCATACCCGGATGAATCGAGTATGGAGTAGAATGTGCTTCATTCAAAATCACTTGTTTGAGATCATCCCGATTAGGTACACAAGTTCTGCCTCGAAATCGAAGAACTCCGTCTTCATCGATTAAGAATCCAGGAGCTTTTCCTCTAACACTGTCTTCCCGAAGCTGCACAATTGAGAGATCATCTAAATGCTTGGACTTAATATCTTCCATCATGGAGGACGTAATCTCAAGGAAACGCAACTGTCCTTGAGTTCTGTGAGGCCAAACTTCAATTTCCAGATTAATCAACTCTCGTCTAAGCTTCGATTGAATGGCAAGTAGTTCCAACTTCTGCAACACGACTGACTTGCGGCTTAACGCATCGGCAACGACGTTCGCTTTACCTGGATGGTAAAGAATGTCAAGATCATAATCTTTAAGCAGTTCCAACCACCGCCGCTGACGCATATTTAGCTCCTTCTGCGTAAATATGTACTTCAAGCTCTTATGATCCATATACACTCGACAAGAAGAACCATACAAGTAATGCCTCCAAATTTTCAACGCAAACACCACAGCGGCTAACTCAAGATCATGAGTAGGATAATTCATCTCGTATGGCTTTAATTGTCGAGACGCATAAGCCACTACTCTCTCATTTTTCATCAATACACATCCCAATCCTTGTTTAGAAGCATCACTATAAATAACGAAACCTTCCGTTCCTTGTGGTAAGGCTAGGATCGGAGACGTAGTCAACCGCTTTTTCAACTCATCAAAACTCTTTTGACACTCATCACTCCACTCAAATTTCTGTGTCTTCTGCAATAATAGGGTGAGCGGTCGAGCAACTTTCGAGAATCCTTCAACAAATCGACGATAATAGCCCGCTAATCCTAGAAAACTCTGAACTTCCTTAACATTCCGTGGAGGCTCCCAAGCTAAGACTGCTTCATACTCGAATACCATCGGCTAAGATGATGTGTCCCAGAAAAGAAAATTCTCTAAGCCAGAACTCACACTTAGAAAATTTAGCATAAAGCTTATCAGCCCTCAAAATACTCAACGCGATTCTCAAGTGTTCAGCATGCTCCATCTCACTTTTGGAATAGATTAATATATCGCCAATAAACACCACTACAAATTTATCGAGATATTCGATAAAGGTTTTGTTCATAAGCTGCATAAAGGCCGCCAGAGCATTTGTTAAACCGAATGGCATAACTACGAATTCGTAATGCCCATACCTCGTTCTAAATGCTGATCTAGGGATATCCGAGTCTCTAATTAGCAGTTGGTAATATCCTGACCTCAAATCAATCTTGGAGAAAACCGTAGCCCCTTGTAATTGGTCAAATAGATCATCGATTCTTGGCAATGGATACTTGTTCTTAATAGTGAGTTTATTCAACTCACGATAGTCAATACATAACCGTAAGGACCCATCTTTCTTTCGTACAAACAATACCGGTGCACCCCATGGAGACACACTAGGCCGAATATAACCTTTGTCCAACAATTCACCCAATTGTTTCTTCAATTCTAGCATTTCCGATGGGGCCATTCTGTACGGTGCCTTGGATATTGGCGCCGCATTGGGTTCTAGTTCGATGACGAACTCCACTTCACGATGTGGTGGCAATCCCGTCAAATCATCTAGAAATACGTCTGGAAATTCATTCACAACTGGAACAGAGGATAACTGTACCTCGCCAACTTCCGACTTCAACGCGTAACACCAATAACTGGTACAACCTTGTCGCAATAATTCCATCGCCTTCATGGCTCGAATAATCTTCCCAGAAGTACCAGGTTTTTGCCCTTCAAAAACGTGTTCAGTACCATCCGGCGCGACCACAAAATTATTTTCCGACAATAATCTACTATCGCTCCATGCCGATTTAACCAATCATCACCGATGATTAAATCCTCTCCCATCATATCGATCACAATCAAATCGGATGACCAATCTTTACGGCCAATGGTTACAGGACAATTGGCAATCTCTTGATCCCCAACTATCCTTTCCCCACTAGGCAACCCAACAATAAAAGGTTCACATGTAGAGAGACCGTCTAGGCCCAAACGACTCACACAAGACAATGATATAAAAGAATGAGTAGCTCTAGAATCAAACAATACATCTACCGGGTGCATCGAAATATAAACAATACCTGACGTAGTGGCAGTCCCTACGTCATCAGTCCGCCTCATCTCATACAATCGGGGTGGGGCTGATCCAATGCTAGATGCATCCTTATGCTCGGTTTTACCTGCCGCATCGCCACGTCCGACACTCGGAGTTGGCTGACCCGTAATCGTGCCAAATGGAGTAGGAGACTGTTTAGAGAAGATTCTGCCCACTGACTCACAATATAATGCGCGATGACCCTGCTTCCCACACTTAAAACAATCAATGGGGCGAGAAGTGCAACGAGAACTGACATGTCCCAGATTTCCACAATTAAAACAAACTCTCGGCACTCCTCCACTAGGTTGAGGGGAACCGACAGAAGATTGCATAGAAGATTGAGGACTACGCGATCCACTGCCTCGGAAACTACCAGAAAATTTCGGTTTCTTCGAGCTCGAAACTGCTGGAACCGGAACTGACACCATTTCGTAAGCAAGTGCTCTATCCTGATATTCTCTCAGAGTAGTACACCCAAGGCCTGCCATATACTTTAGGACCTCCGGTTTCATCCTTGCATCGAAATGAAGTATCTTGTCTATCTCATCCTTAACCCGATCTTGGACATACACTAACTACTTGTTGTATGTCCTGATTGCCTCAGAAATAGGAACATCTTCGGGTTGAGCTCTGAAGAACTCACTGACTCTTGCTAGCTGTACCGGCACTGGACAATACTGAGCTTCCATCAATTCTTTAAATTCTTCCCAAGTGACATCACGGTCCTTGGGCTTAACAGCTCGCCACCAGTCTGAAGCATCATCAACTGTCAGATATTGAGCAATCGGAACTCTCTTGGCTTCAGGACAACCAATACCATCAAAGATCTTCTCCAGCTCAACTAACCAATGATCCCAGTTGTTCGCTTCACCGGAACCGTCGAATCTGGGAGGGTTCATCTTCATAACTTCTTGAAGCCATCGATCCTCAACCGTCCTGCCAGTATTAATATTCTACACCACTTGTGCCAGTTGGTGCACTTGTGTTACAACTTGTTGAAGAACGTTAGGCACTTCGGCCTCCGAGTCTCCATTTGAACCTCCCGAAGGGATCGGGTCCAACCTAGTCGCAGAACGAGATGCCGATTCTGAAACAGACCTCTTGGACTCAGACACTACCACTCTGCCACGGCCTCTACCATGACCGCGTTGACGGATAGCTCTACCCCTCGGCATACTGAAGAATAAGAATAATTCAACAAGGAAACGATTAAAATAGTAGATTGCACAATATTAAGGTAATTATTTCCGAAGGAAAGAAACAACCAACATCCGAAGAGTCTTCCAGCACAGGCAACACGAGGTGGTAGCATGCCAATGATATCGTAGATAACAACTGACTCAATTTAATAGACCCAAAACACCGACAGCCTAGGTATCCATAAACCTAGGCTCTGATACCATATTCTGTAACATCCCCATGATTTACAGGAATATTACAGCGCCGTAGATCCTTTTTGGAGAACCTACCAGGCTTAGACCCAAATAAAACACATTAAATACGACAAACATAAACGTTCATACAGTCAAAACCAACTTCAATTTCAACATGACATACATCACAATACCAAACAACATATCATCCCGTGGGATCATAACCAATACAACTGTTCACAACTGGAATACAACCACATCATTAACCATTAATAGTGACATGACATACAACACCGGGCAGTACCCGCGCGAGTACAAAACCAAAACACGACTTTGACCATGACCATATGACCACCAACTCAAAATGATGCACGATATCAATGCTGCCCACCAAGCTCGTGTCCGTCCTGTTCTAGACCTCCCACTGGACCTGTACCTGAATACACAAAAGTATATCCACCCCAGAAGGGGTCAGCAAGAAGCCGGTGCAAGTACAATGATTCTAGAATATGTACAACAAGTGAATAATCAACAAAAACCACAAAAATCATAGTGCCATCACAGATATTCCGGAATACCACATCACAGTCATCATCACAAAACAACCTCCCGAGCTATACTGGCCCTGTACCTCTCAAGCAAGATACACACCCCAGAGACACCTCGTCAGTCCCTCCCTGGTGTATAGCCCAACCGAGTGATCCGTAGGGATACGCGGCCTACCGGACCCCAGGGGACCCTCACTAGTTTTACTCGGCTCACACACACTCGATCAACAATTTGGCACAAATTCCATTTTTACATATTCACACGATGTACATTAAACACAATCAAAGTACTTGCCTCAATTTGAACGACACGAGAAACGGCGAACGGATGAATGTACGGTCTGAACTTCCTTCAACGATTCGATCCTAACACATCGAAATATGGAATCAAAACACAACACCACGGAAATGGAAGGATTCCCTTCAAATTCTACTCTTAGGGACAAACTATCAAACACTACTAAGGCGGAGTTGTTCATACTCAAATCAATAGGTGGGAACTCAAACAAAATCCGTAGACTTCAATAAAAACAAGGGATTATGATCTCACAATCATAATCTGACCCAATTCAAGGTTTAAAATGGATTAGAAGGACGAGATCTAAACAAAACCCTCAAAATTCCGAAGAACTAGGGATTGAACAATCTTACCTTGATTTGGATGATACACTGGATGAAATCTTGTTAGATTGAGTCTAGGAACACGAAAATGTTGTTGGATGGTGAAAACTGGTCGAAAACCACGTCTAACTACACTCCTAATTGCCCAGCCGCCGAAGGGAAGAGGAGGAGGTGAAAAAAATGACGTTTCTGGAACCTGCCCCCCCATATATATACTGGGAGGCATTAGCGCACGCTATGGATATAGGCTTAGCATGCGCTAACAAGCTGAGGGCGGTGCACTGCTGAAGAAAAGGCAGTCCAGAACTTTCTGCCAGACTCCGATAGTGTACGCTGAACTATCTGTTAGCGTGCGCTATCGATTGCCACTAGCGCGCGCTAACTCCATACAAAGAGCGTGCGCTACTCGCAGTACTGCACCCGTAAACGCTTCGTACTCATCGACTGACATCCTAGCGCACGCTATCCTACAAGTAACGTGCGCTAGTACATCGAAATAGCGTACGCTAGTTCTTCCATAGCGTACGCTAGCGCTCCATTCCAGAGTCCAGAAAGTTCACTGTCCAGCGGGCCTAACGCACGCTATTGTACAAGAGTAGCGTGCGCTACTCGAACCTGGTTAGCGTGCGCTAGACATACAGTCTTAGCGTGCGCTAACTGCTATTTCCAAAATTAAATTTGCAAAGAGTCCGGCTAAAACGAGCACAATCCGAGAATCACAGAACCCAACAATTATCAGCCATGAATATACCAAGGTCAATCATCAATATATACGGTCCAAATAACCACAATACCACAAAATACATTCAAAACAACACTCATAAAATACACGGGTATTACACGAGCCAGCACAGAGCGAACACGAGCTTGGTGAACAACATGGATATCATGTATTATGTTGAGTCTGTGGACGTCTTGTCGTGGTCAGTGTGGTATTTTGGTTTTGTACTCACGCGGGTACTGTCATGTGATGTGTATCGTGTCGTTGTTGATTATTGGTGATGTTGTATCAACTGTCAGCTATTGTATCAGTTATGATCCTACGGGACGATGAGTTGTTTGGTTTTGTAATGTATGTCGTGTTGAAGTCAGTTTGTTTTTAAGAAAGAGAATGTTGTGGTTTTTTAAATTTTAATGTAGTTTTATGTCGGTCTAAGCCTGGTAGGTTCTCCAAAGGAATCTACGGCACTGTAATATCTCTGTATATCACGGGGGTCTTACAGAATATGGTATCGGAGCTTAAGTTTATGGATACCTAGGCTGTTGGTGTTTTGGATCTGTTAAAGTTGTGTCGGTCATTGTTTATGATATCATTGAGTTGCTGTCACCTCGTTCCATCTGTGCTGGGAGTCTTTTCGGAGGATAGTTGTCCTTTCTTTTGAGAGTAATCGTTTATGCAAGCAGATAATTATTATTGGTGTAATTGTTTCTCTCCTGAACTGTTTCTTATCCTTTAGTATGCCAAGAGATAGAGCTACTCGCCAACACAGTCGAGGCCGTGGTAGGGGAATAGTACCCAAGCCGGAGATGTCCATTTCATATTCGGCATCTCATTCTGTGGCTATATCAGATTCGGTTCCATCGGGAGACGCAAGTGGGAGTGCAGAGGCTGACGTGCCCAATGTACTCCAACAAGTTGTAACTCAAGTGCACCAACTGGCTCAAGTAGTGTAGAACATTAACACTGGCAAGACCATTTGGGATCAATGGATTCAAGAAGTCATGAAGATGAATCATCCCAGATTCAATGGTTCCGGTGATGCGAACAACTGGGACCATTGGTTAGTTGAGCTGGAGAAAATATTTGATGGTATTGGCTGCCCTGAAGCCAAGAAAGTTCCAATGGCTCAATATCTGACGGTTGATGACGCTTCAGACTGGTGGAGGGCTAATAAACCCAGGGATCATGATGTTACCTGGGGAGAGTTTAAAGATTTAATGGAAGCACAGTATTGCCTGGCACCTGTATGGTTAGCCAGAGTTAGTGAATTCTTTAGAGCTCAACCCGAAGATGTTCATATTTCTGAGCCAATCAAGATATTCAACAAATAGCTAGTATATGTTCCAGATCAAGTTCGGGATGAGACGGCTAAAATACTTCATTTCGATGCTAGAATGAAACCTGGAGTTTGGAAGTATATGGCTGGTCTTAGGTGTGCTACGTTGAGGGAGTATAAAGATAAAGCACATGCATATGAGATGGTGACAGTACCGGTACAGATAGCTCCTAGTTCGAAGAAGCCGAAGCTTTCTAGCATTTTTCGAGGAAGCGGATCGCATAGGCCTCAACCTTCTGTGAAGTCTTCCGTTGGTTCACCTCAGCCCAGTGGAGGAGTGCAAAGAGTTTGTTTTAATTGTGTAAATCCGGGACATGTCAGTTCTCGTTGTTCATTTCGCCCCATCGATTGTTTTAAGTGTCCGGGGGTCATATTGTGAGACACCAGGTAAAGTTTTTGCTAAGGAGTCCCCTACTCCAGCAGGCATAGTCACGGGTCAGCCAACTCCGAGTGTCGGACATGGCAGCGGAAGAGGCAAAATCGAGCATAAGGATACTCTAAGTACTGGATCAGCTCCACCTCGATTGTATGAAATGAGACAGACTGGTGACGTAGGGGCTGCAACTACGTCATGTATTATTTACATTTATATGCACCCGGTAGATGTATCGATTGATTCTGGAGCTACTCATTCCTTTATATCATTGTCTTGTGTGAGTCGTTTCGGTCTTGGTGGTCTCTCTGCATGTGAACCTTTTATTGTTGGACCGCCAAGTGGGGAAAGGATAGTTGGGGATCGAGAGATTGTCAATTGTCCTGTAACCATCGGCGGTAGAGATTGGCCGTCTGATTTGATTGTGATTGGCATGAAGGGAGAAGACTTGATTTTGGGTGACGATTGGTAAGATCGTCATGGGGCAGTGATGGATTATTGTCGGAAAATAATTTCGATAGTTACGCCAGATAGTACCGAACACGTTTTTGAAGGACAGAAATCGGGTACCTCTGGGAAGATTATCCGAGCCATGAAGGGGATGAAGTTGTTGAGTCAAGGCTGTACCGGTTATTGGTGTTACGCAATGAAAACAGAAACTGATGGAGTTCAGTTATCTTCTATCCCAATGGTGAATGAATTTCCAGACGTATTTCCAGACGATTTGCCTGGATTGCCGCCGCACCGTGATGTGGACTTTACTATCAAATTAGAGCCAAATGCATCACCAGTAAGAAATGCACCATACAGGATGGCCCCATCGGAAATGCAAGAGTTGAGGAAGCAACTAAGTGAATTATTGGATAAGGGTTATATCCGACTAGGTGCTTCCCCATGGGGAGCACCGGTGTTAATCGTTCGGAAGAGAGATGGATCTTTATGGTTATGTATTGATTATCGTGAGTTGAATAAACTCACTATCAAAAACAAGTATCCGTTACCAAGAATTGATGACCTATTCGATCAATTGTAAGGATCTACGGTTTTGTCAAAGATTTACTTGAGATCAGGATATTATCAATTGCAAATTCGGGATTCGAATATTCCGAAGACAGCATTTCGAACGAGATATGGGCATTATGAATTCGTAGTTATGCCATTTGGTTTAACTAATGCCCCGGAGATGTTTATGCAGCTTATGAACAAGACCTTTATCGAATATCTCGATAAATTTGTGGTGGTGTTTATTGATGTTATCTTAATTTATTCGAAGAGCGAATCGGAACATGCCGAACACTTGAGAGTAATGCTAAGTATTCTGAGGGCTGATAAGCTTTATGTCAAATTTTGTAAGTGGAGTTCTGGCTGAAAGAAGTTTCTTTTCTTGGTCATATTATATCAGCAGAGGGTGTTCGGGTAGATCCTCAGAATATTGAACCGGTTTTAGCTTGGGACCCCTGCTGAACATGAAGGAAGTTCGAATTTTTCTGGGATTAGACAGTTATTATCATCGATTTTTCAAAGGTTTCTCGAAAATTGCTCGACCACTCACTCAGCTATTACAGAAAACTCAGAAGTTTGAGTGGAGTGACGAGTGTGGGAAGAGTTTTTATGAGTTGAAGAAGCGGTTGACTACATCACCGATTCTAGCCTTACCACAGGGAATGGAGGGTTTTTTTATTTACAATGACGCTTCAAAACAAGGATTGGGATGTGTGTTGATGCAAACCGAGAAGGTAATTGCGCATGTGTATCGACAGTTGAAGCCATATGAGATGAATTATGCTACCCATGATCTGGAATTAGCCGCTGTGGTGTTTGCATTGAGGATTTGGAGACCTTATTTAGATACTTCTTCTTGTCGGGTGTATACGGATCATAAGAGTCTGAAATATATTTTTACTCAGAAAGAGCTTAATATGCATCAGCGGCGATGGCTGGAACTGATTAAAGATTATGACCTTGATATTCTTTACCATCCAGGTAGAGCGAATGTCGTTGCCGATGCTTTGAGCCGTAAGACAGTAGTGTTGCATAGATTGGAATTACTTACCATTCAACCGAAGCTCAGACGAGAGTTAATTGATTTGAGGATTGAAGTTTGGCCTCAAGTAACTCAAGGACAATTACGTTTCCTTGAGATCACGTCCTTGGTGATTGAAGATGTTAAATCTAAACAAAGGGATGATCCTTTATTAGCCTAGTTACGAGAGGATGTTATTAAAGGAAAGGCTCCTGGATTCCCAATCGACGAAGATGGAGTTCTTCGATTTTGAGGTATAATTTGTGTACCTAATTGGGATAATCTTAAGCAACTAATTTTGAACGAAGCACATTCTACTTCGTACTCGATTCATCCAGGTACGAGTAAAATGTATAAAGATTTGAAGAAGAATTTTTGGTGGCCGAATTTGAAGAGAGATGTAACGGAGTATGTATCGAAATGTTTAACTTGTCAGCAAGTTAAAGCTGAACATCAAAGACCTTCCGGAAAATTGCAGCCGTTACCGATCCTAGAATGGAAGTGGAAAGATATCACGATAGATTTTATTGTGGGAATGCCAAGAACGCGAACTGGGATGAATATGATTTGGGTAATCTTTGATCGATTAACTAAATCAGCACATTTTCTGGGCATTAAAGATACTTGGGGACCAGAGAGATTGGCCCGATTATTCATTGCAGAGATTGTGAGACTCCATGGTACCCCAAACAGTGTTGTTTCGGATCGTGATGGACACTTTGTATCACATTTATGGCAAGCAGTACATCGAGCACTCGGTACTGAATTGAATTTTAGTACCGCGTATCATCCTCAGACGGATGGACAATCGGAGAGAACCATCCAGACATTGGAAGATATGTTAAGGGCATCTACCTTGAATTAGAAAGAAGATTGGAAAATCCATTTACCATTAGTTGAATTTGCGTATAATAAAAGTTGGCATAGTTCAATTGGTATGGCCCCATTTGAGGCATTATATGGGAGACGATGCCGATCGCCACTTTGTTGGGATGAAATGTATGAATTATTGGGAGTAGAGCCAGATTTGTTAATTCAAACGAGGGAAAAGGTTGCTGTTATCCGACAGAAGTTGTTGACTGCCCAGAGTCGACAAAAGTCATATGCCGACGTTCGACGCAGACCATTAGAGTTTCAGGCAGGAGATCATGTGTTGTTGAAAGTATCACCAACTCGTGGAGTCCTTCGGTTTGGTACGAAAGGGAATCTTAGTCCTCGCTATATCGGTCCTTTCAAAATCCTGGACAGAATAGGTGATGTGGCTTATCGACTAGCGTTACCTCCAGCGCTTAGTCACGTTCATAATGTGTTCCACATTTCACAATTGCATAAGTATGTTTCCGATATTCGCCACGTTATTGATTATGAGGAGATTGAGGTAAATGATGATGTTACGTATGTAGAACAACCGGTAGCCATATTGGAGCGGCGAGTGAAATAGTTGCGATGGAAGGCAATTCCGTTAGTAAAGGTTCAATGGTCGAGACATGGATTGGAGGAGGCCACGTGGGAGACATAAGAGAATATGAGGTCGAGATACCCCGAGTTATTTACTTTGTAAGTTTCGGGACAAAAGTTCTTTTTAGGGAGAGAGAGTGTGATGTCCGAGATTTTTATGCTTGTATAATTTTAAGCGTTTGCTTCGACGGATAGAACTTGCGAGTATTATTGTCTTGTGACTATTGATCTATATACTAAACTCCTCGTAATTATGATTTCCGGCATGTTGGCTTCGTAATGTGGTTGTATAATTCCCTATTGATGATTGTTGAGTCCTATTCTTCGTGTTAATGTATGAATTCAACTGTAGATGTCTAGAGTCTTATGAATAGGCACTTTTTGGTAATTGTCATGCAGTTGGGTCGAATTCGTAAGGTCACCACCGGAACTTATAAAGTTTAAAAATTATGTAAATGTAACCTATAATAAAGAGTTAAATCAGCTTTCCATTGGTTCAAACGGTGAGTCAATCGGAGTCCGGACAAAGGAGTTATGGTCGAAATAGCAGACTACACTTTCAGCCTGATACTGTGACACGGGCCGTGTCGAACTATTTCAGTTAAGAAAAACTCTCTGGACGGTTGACACGACCCGTGACTCGACCGTGACATTTGACACGACCGGGAAGTGCTGAAATCTAGAAAATCCTTTGGGGTGGGTATAAATAGCTATCTCACCCATTTCTGAAGTGTTCTAGGGCATTCTTTCGACCCAACTTCATCCTCCATGAAAAATATCAGTTTTGTGCTCCAAAATCAAGCCATAAACTTGTTTCTAACATCGTTGAATTTGGATATCAAGGTTGTTTTTGAAGAATCGTCCATTTTTCTGGATTAAATCAAGGTATGTAATGAAGTTTTTCAAATTTCTTCGATTAATTCTTAATAGTTCTTGTTTCTAGGATGATTCTTAGTTGTTCTTTGATTCTTAGATGTTCTTGAGTGGTTTGCATCGATTCTAGCAGGGTAGAGATCGAATTCTTCAACCATATCATTTCATATACACAAAATGCCCGCTAAGTGTTCGATAAAAATCCCCTTAGAGTATGGATTCGAGTTCCACGTGTTATTGTGATTAGAATTGGTAGTCCTGATATGAGTCTTACTATGTTGATCATCTTAGGTTTGGAAATTGGGGATTGGCAACTTCTTGTCCAAATTTTACCAAACTCGGTAACCACCGAAATAATCGAGGCAAGTACTTTGATTGTGTTTATTGTACTTCGTGTGAATATGTGAAAAACGTGATTTTGTGAAAAGTGGTAATTTCAGCAAATGCGATTTGTGCCATGTGTGAAAAAGTGACGATTTCTGAAAGTGCGAATTGTGGTCGTGGGCCAAGTAAAACCAGTGAGGGTCCCCTGGGTTCTGTAGACCGAGGCTTCTGCGGTTCACTTGGTAGGGTTGTACAACCAGAGAGGGCCTGACGAGGACTCTCTGGGGAGTGGTATGTATCTCGCGTGAGGTACGATACCAGTATTGCCCCCGTTGTTGTTTTGTGATGAAGATTGTGGTATTGTATTCCGGAATATCTATGATGGCACTGTGATTTCTATGGTTTATTCACTTGTTGTACATATTCTAGAATCATTATACTTGCACTGGATTCTTGCTGACCCCTTCGGGGGTGGATATACTTGTTGTGTATTCAGGTATACGTCCAGTGGGTGAGCCAGCACAGAGCGGACACGAGCTTGGTGGGCAACATTGATATCATGTGTTATGTTGAGTCTGTGGACGTCTTGTCGTGGTCAGTGTGGTATTTTGGTCTTGTACTCGTACGGGTACTATCATGTGATGTATATCCTGTCGTTGTTGATTGTTGATGATGTTGTTGTATCAGCTGTGAGCTGTTGTATCAGTTATGATCCTACGGGACGATGAGTTGTTTGGTTTTGTAATGTATGTCGTGTTGAAGTCAGTTTGTTTTTAAGAAAGTGAATGTTGTGGTTTGTTAATTTTTAATGTAGGCTTATGTCGGTCTAAGCCTGGTAGGTTCTCCAAAAAGAATCTATGGCGCCGTAATATCTTTGTATATCACGGGGGTGTTGCACTTGCCACGTATCACCGTAAGTCTTCTTAGGCTCTCACGGTTGAACCGGTCACTCGCCGTATCCTGACCATCATGATCACAAGCCATATGTCACCGTAGACCTCATCCGACATCACGACTGGACTATGACAAATACTTCGCATTCACAAATCAGTACACTACGGTACACGTCACAATATCAAGCAATAAAACACATCCGTAATCATATCCATGATACCGTGATCGCTTGCCACGTATCACCGTAAGTCTTCTTAGGCTCTCACGGTTGGACCGATCACTCACCGTGTCCTGACCACCATAATCACAAGCCATGTGTCACCGTAGACCTCATCCAAACATCACGGTTGGACTATGACCACACATTCATATCACACAACACAATACACCAAGGATATCACAATAATCCACCCAAAGGCAACAAACACTTAACACAACACAATTGTCGAATCACAACGAACCGAGATAAGATAATATATGTTTATATATATTATCAAGTCACAACACCAACATCAAACATATCCATAGGATTCACTTAATCATTCACAAAACACACCATTCACAAAATAAACACGCATTTTGAAAGAGAGCCTTTAACGAGGCTAAACAAAAACTTTTGAAAGTTCATTTCAAAGAACCAAACAAACACACTTAGACGATCACCGATCATAATATCCACAAAACAAGAAATGTATGAACAAGGTACTTGCCTCGAATAATCACGAACGCGGAGAATCAACCGAAGTAAGGTGACACAAACCGACTACGAATCTGCCGACTCCGCTGAACACCAATCTGCGACAATAAACTACGAACGACTAACAACAATGAAAATGAATTACATAGCATGAGCCAATGCCACTGAATTCAAGGAACAAATGACGAAAGTTCAAGGGTTTCCCCCAAAAGGCCAAGAACACGAATCGACCCGATAAAAACATGAAAACGGAATTTCAAGCCATGGGTTAAGACCAACAAGACTAGGTAACAATAGCATATGAAGACAAACCCCAAAATATCTCAAATAGGGTTCTGAAACCTTACCTTGATTCGGAGAAGAATAATGATTAGACGATGATGAACACGTAGAAGACCCACCGAGATGATTATTACCATCAATGGCCGAAGAAAGCTCGATTCAATACCACCCCAAATCGCCAAAAATGCAAAAAAAGAAAGGAAAGAAGAAATGACCCGATTCTGGGTCAACCCTCTGGTATAAATAGGCGTCCGAAGCTTATGTACGTTAGGGCACAAACCTAACGTATGCTAGATGTTTAACGTACGTAAGGTGCAAGCCCTTACGTACGTAAGAGCCATCCAGACTCCTCTGCCCGAAATCGTGAACATGCTAACGTACGTAACGGAGGACGCATTACGTACGTAAAGAAGCATCACTAATGTACGCTACACATGGTGGTAATGTACGTTATCTATCTAGCAGTACAGAAAAGCTGCCAGAAGTTTAGTTCGAAAAGGACCGCGGAATGCGACGAACACGAATTACTGCGGTCGAGCAAGATGAGTAGTACAACAATCAAAACACGAGTTTAAGCACTAAACAAACACATGATTCCGATAATCTAAAGACTGGGAAGGACGATACGAAGGCAAACACCCCAAAATTATGGAAAATTACGAAATGGCCCGAACGACCGAAATATCATGATACGGCAACAAATAACTAAACCGAAGCTCACAATACATATATCAAAGTCAAATAAACTTATGGGTTACACGAAGCGACAGTTTCGAACGAGATTCACAAGAATCGAACTCAAGTGCAGAAAAGTCGCTAAGAAGCACGGAACTCAACAAAACAACACCAAAACCAACTCGGATGACAAAAAGTGCAGAACTAATCATTCTTAGAATGACGAAACGGTCACAAGAGAGCCATTAAAACGGACTCCTGCCAAAAAAGAAATTTACCAAAAATCAAAATTGCGGATATTACATACTACCCTCCTTAAAAGAAGTTTCGTCCCGAAACTTAAAATAAGTAGGGAGGAGCAATATCCCACCCGGAACATCTAAATGAGATACACAAGAACCTAATAACTCACACCCATCGGCGAAACGCTACAAGCAACGCAAAGAAACATACGACATGAAATCACGCTCGACGACAACCATCGCAATGTTACAAGCAGAGATATAATAAAACCAACAAGTGTCAAGTATCACCAAACAGATAGCACAATCAAGTCAATTATCCGAACAATCACAAAACAAAAGGTACCTATTATAAGAAAACACGCACAGTCGAAAAATAGAAATTAAACACACAATGATCCGCGAGGGTAACCACGAAGAACTTCGACCACGCCGAAATTCTCGAAAACCACACTAGGCATCTCCGTGTCCTTTAGGAGCAGAGACGCAAACTCGATCCCCAAACCACTCAGCTACCGTCTCGCAATACACGGCTCGGTGTCCCAATTGGCCACAATCGAAACAGCTGACTAACGGTGAACAATAATTCTTCGCGGTATGGCCCGCTCGACTATAGTTATAATACGTCTTCGTGCTGCTCACATTACTCACTGCAGGGGTAATAGTCTTTCCATGTTCACGCAATCGAGGAACCTTCAATGATGACACGAAGTCCCAGTCCCAGGGGGCCCACTCCCCTGACTTCTTGAGAAGTTCCCAACAATTTTCAATTTACTCGACTCGGACCTATGCTCAGTCGATGATACAGATAGCTCATAGGCTAACGCCCTATTCTGATACTCTCTCAATGAAGTACAAGTGAAACCCGCCATGTACTGACGAATCTCCGGCTTCATTCTTCTGATAAAGTGACAGATCTTATCCTCCTCTGTCCTCACCTGATCCTGCACATAGCTGAGCTATTTGCTATAATCAATAATAGCTTGAGACAGCAGTACATCTTGCAGTTTCGCCGAAAAGAATTCATTAATCCTCTGATTTATGATCGGTTCCGGACAAAACTCATCTCTCATAAATCTCTGGAACTCTGCCCACGTGACAAAACGATTTCGAGGCTTAACAGTCTCCCACCAATTAGCGGCATCCTTGTCAAGAAGATACTGAGCGATAGGCAACTTACGTTCTTTTGGACAATCAACTACCTCGAATATCTTTCCCAACTGGAAAAGCCAACCATCCCAGCCCAATGCATCTGTGGCACCAGCAAAACGAGGGGGATTCATATGAACCACTTCTCGAAGCCACTAATTTGCGCCAATGTTCTGGGTCACATCTGTATTACGTTGAACTGCTTGGGTCAACTAAGTCATCTATGTATCTACCTGCTGCAAAATAGTGGCAACACCGATACCAACACCATCACCGGCAGTACAATCCTGATCACGCGTCTAGTCTCCACGACCACGACCCTACCCCTCGGCATACTGAATAAGTAACCAATCAGCAGAAGATAAAATCGTAACACAATCACATACATCAATTACCATCCTAAGGCAACTCACATACACAAAATCACAGCAACGACGACATCCGTTTGGCAATTTCAACAGCCCGAACGATAACCAGAACATAATTACAAAACATCATGAAACAATCATATATGTAAACAATCATACAAATCCAAGCTCTAATAGCTCGCATAGGTGAGATAACACGCAAATCACCACGAAGCGACAAACAATTAATACCAACATCACACCTCTCACAGAGGTCTAATACAACGAATGCATGGCGAACGACTCAACGCTCCCACCACCAATTCAATCACAACTCGGAGGGCTAACATTATAACGACAATGCTAACATCATACACACATTCCCTGACCGCAAACAGGAAATGATAGGTTTTAAAAACGAAAACCACCTTTTTGACAAAAAATTGGAAACACCAGTTTATCTTAAATATCACATTTCAAAAAAGTAATACAAACATCGTTATCGAGACTTTGAAAAAAAACCGTATTACGTTTGATAAAAATGACATCTTTCTTTTAGTTAAAAACTTTCAGAAATATTCGACCTTCGTGTGTAAGCAAATGCGTTTCTAAATTACTGAGGATATCTCAAAATATTTTGGTCCTTAAAGTGGAAGAATTTTGAAACATAGAGTTGTATTAGTAGGCACCTTGAAAATACCGCGAGGAAATAATCCATTTTAAAAGTACGTCTCGAAATTTATTCTCTAAGATACTCAAGACTTTTAAAAATCTATTAGGCCAGAATGCCCAAAAACTCACACGTTACAAAGTATACGTTAAGCCTCTGCTCACACGTATCGACATTCGCTTACACATCTCATAGTACATGCATCAAATTGTTTCAAAATCAAGACATGTCTTTTCTGGGAAAACAAACAGTAATTAATCAGAGTTGAAATCGCCTAGGACCGGGGCTAAACCACTGGTCGCATCTGAGGCCTCTTGGACCCTCCCGAACTGGCTATCCAAACAAGCTCGTGAATCATGAGCGAATCACAGATTCCTCCGAGGCCTCGTCGGACCCTCCCGGAGTGAGCAAATCACACACATATACATTACCATTCCATATTAAGCATAAGAGTTTCACAAGAATGCTTGAAATACGAGCAAATCATTTTGAAAATCATTAGCAGCGGATAAAATCAACAGTCAAAAGTACATTAGCAGCGACACCACTCCTCATATAAACAAAATATGAGAGCCAAATAAACACATATCATGAAAAAAAATCTACATAAAGATTTCATCACTTAACAAATAATCATACAAGTAGCTCGTGTCACACGAGGCACAACTCAAAGAAGGGAGACATACATCCACAGGTCGCACGAAAATGATGATCGCCCCATGATACTAATCACGACCAACAAACTCAGACGATGCGTCGCGACACGACTCAATCAGGCACGACCTGACTAAAAACAACTCAACAATATACACTCGACTCCACAGCATAGTTTTCCATAACCTTTCTCCGATACCATTTATGTAACACCCCCAATCCACTCAGGGATATAACATGATGTGGATCCTTTCCTCAAGGATCTACCAGGCTAGGAACTAAAATCAAACATCAAGATATCGCCTTCAAGGCTAAATGATTGTTAGGAATACTTGTTAGATTTTGATGATGTCATTAATTTAAAATCAAATGTTTATTTATTGGCGAAATGTAAGGAAGAACCAAATGAGTATCTTCCATAGGCCAAAATGTGTTAAGTATAAAATTGGCAAAATGTAAAGAAGAACCAAATGTGTATCTTCTGTAGGCCAAAGTTAGTTAGGCTGAAAATCGGCTAAGTACTAAAGTACAGTCTAGTCTATCAGAGAAGTACAGCCGACTCCAATCAGAGTAGCCCTGGTCAACTAAAATTTATCAGAGAAGTTTGACCAGATCACAGTGAGGAACCTCGGGGAAGTCACACGATCGAGACAAGTCTCGGACAAGATATTAGAGACGACTTACTGCAGAGAAGTAAGTCGCACATCGATCTACTCAACTACAGCCTAGTACTCCAAGTCCACGTCAGCATGCTTTGAAAAGTCAAAAATTACGGAAAGCTCACATGCAACGTGAAGAGACAAATTGGAGTGATTCCCGCAAGAGATATGATTTATTTAAATCATCCTGACCCACCGTGAAGACTTTATTCAAAAGATTCGGCGCTCACATGCAGAAGTCATCACAACGGTCGGAAGATGAAATTAAATAATGGGAATCCAGCCTTGCAACGTTCAGAAAAGATTAAACAATGAAGTCTCTCTCCAACGGACGGATTTGTTCAGATTTGCAACGGCTACAAGGAAGAAGCTCAGAGATCGTGATCTATATATATCCAGAGATTTGAAACTGAGCAACCAACCGGTGCGAACTTATACTCTAAGCGATCAAAGCAAACAAAGCAATCCTAAGCAAACAAATAGCATCGAGAAAAAGAGCAGATCCAAAAGTTCATATTCAAGGAAGCTCTTTAGTTGGAGAAGACAAACACTCTTGTCTTTAAATCTTGAGTAAGGGGTACTTCACTGGTTGAAGTAGCATCAGTAAAGGCATCCGAGGATCGAGGATCAAGAGGTGCAAGGCAATCGAGTTTGTGTACAACGGCACGGAATTCCACCGGTTGGAAGTGTTGTAGTGCATAGTGAATCACTGTAATATTTATCCGTTGAGAATTATAGTGAATTCATCTCCAAAGTTTGGAGAAAAGTGGATTAGTAGAGGATTACCCCACCTCGAGACCACTATAAATTGCTGTGTTATTCTTGTTTCTTGCATCATACTCTAAGCGCCGCATCCATTGTTAAGTGTTTCATTTAGTTAATATATATATTCGTCATCAGCTGACTTCCGCACATATCCAAGAACAAACGACTCCTAGTCATTTGTTTGATCATCAGCTGAAGAAACTCACTCTTCGAGAAAAAGAGTTCAAGAGTTTCTACAAGTCTATTCACCCCCCCCTCTAGACTTGTTTCTGGACGACTTGTGACCTACAAGTGGTATCAGAGAGAGGTTGGTTCATTTTTTTTCACGAACCAGATCTATTAAGATATATATCTTATCTCTCACGTTATAATGGAACACATGCACTCTAGACTACCTGTCTTTTCAGTTGACGAGTATGATCTCTGGAAGATAAGAATGCAGGCACATTTATCTTCAATCCATGACGACATGTGGTGCATCATTGAAGATGGTCCATTCATTTTCGAGAAGGACAACACGCCCGAGGAAATCGCAGCTGGGAGGCCAGAAAAGATTCCCAAGAAGAGAACGGAGCTGACCCCCGAAGAGAGAAAGCTGGCCAATCTTGACAACAGGGCCAGAGATGTGCTGTACCAAACTCTTGACAAATCCACAATGGTCAAGATCAAAAATTGTAAGAATGCCAAAGAGATATGGGACACATTAGCTCTAATGTGTGAAGGAACGGAGCTGATCAAGGAGAACAAGTTGTCAATAGCTATCCAAAAGTTTGACAACTTTAAAATGAAGAATGGAGAATCAATAGACCAAGTGGACACAAGGTTCACTGAAATTATCAATGAAATCAACTCCCTGGGCAAGACTTATGGCAACAGGGAAATGGCACTCAAGGTCCTCAGATCTCTAAATCCGTAATGGAGCATGAAGGTCGTAGCTATGAGAGAGTCCAAAGACCTGAATAAGATAAAGATTCAGAGCTATTTTCGATCGAAGGCTTACGAGTTCGAACTTCCGAGTTCATCCTCGACCGAGCTTGCGAGAGAAGGGAATCGCATTTGCGCCGAGTCCCTGCTAAGAGCCTCGTCGATGTGAAACCTCCAAATCCGCTAGACTTTGAGGAGGAAATGGCTTTCATCATGCAAAGATTCATAACCAGGAAAAACTACTCCAAGTATAAGAAAAACTACAAGGAGAATCCTTAGAAGAAACCGAGAAAGATGGAAGTCTGGAAAGTTGAATGTTACAATCCACAAGATAGGACACATCCAAATGGATTGTCCCGAGCTCAAGAAGGATGAAACCAAAAGGAGGTGGCCGGAAAGGAAGACGGAAGAAAAGCTCTCATCGGAGAAGACCAGAGCATGTCGAATCAAGCGGCTTCTTTTACGATGACGACGAGGAATATGATTGCACGATGGCAAACTTGGTCGATGAAGAGGTAACCTCTAAACCTACCGGTTCGAATAATAGCTCACCATGTCGCAAGATATGGATTTACATGAATCGGTAAATCAATTATTCAAAGATTTTGAAACACTTAAATCGCACATCAAGTCAGACGTGAGAGAAGACTAAGCCGCAAGATGAGAATAGGCAATTAAAAATGATTTTGAAAAACTCGATCTAGATTTAAATAAGACCGAGACAAATACGGTGATTTTAAAACTGTGCAAGTGCCAATACAATTTGAGATAGACCGCTAAATATTTTACTTAAAGAAAAGTCACCGCACTTGCTCATGCCAAAGCCGAGTTTACTAAGTCGGCACGTGATAAATAAAACTCAAAGCAGGAAATAACCTCCCGAAAGCGTCGTTAACCCCGGGACGAATTGTGTACTAACAAGAGGCCACCGTATTCCGATCGTGCCTTGGATATGATCCCCACACTCCCTCTAGTTCTAAAACCACTTTCATCAAGGGAGAAACAATGGTCTCGATCACGAGCCTGTATAAACCGAGTTTCAAAAGCAGCAACAAATTAAGTCAAACGTTTCAGTCGCAATGTTACACTGCATACCACCTAGACAGCGACTAAGCGATGGCCTGTGCAAAAGCAAGCTCTGCACAACATGCCCACTATTACCAACAACTCCCTAAAAATAGATTTCATAATGGGAGGGGCAGATGGAAACCTCAAGGTTATCCAAATTACCAAAACGAACAAGTGTGGAGACCACAAAGGTTTAACAAATGGTCTCACCTAGATTTAGAAATGGCCCACACTATTTTGAGGAATATCCGGTATACAATCCAACCAGGAGATTTAGACCTCGACCACAGGCACCTTTTAAGGGTTATAATAATAATTCTTATAATCCAAGGAGAAATCAATTCTCCAGAAACCCACTAACCCCAAAGGACCCACACAAATTTGGGTACCTAAATCTCTGCTTGTTTAATTGCGAAGAGGTGGAAGGACTACAACCACATCTCCTCAAGCTCAAATTTTGGAGGTGAAGAGTGGTTTGTAGACTGGATGCTCAAGACACATGACCGGGAACAAGAAGATCTTGACCAAATATATCAAAGAAAGAGGTCCCGATGTAACCTTTGGAGATAGCTCTAGAGGACAGACAAAAGGCTTTGGAGAGCCGCACCGAGGAAACATTGTAATATCCAAAGTCCATTATGTCAAAGGTCTCAAATACAACCTCCCGAGCATAAGCCGGTTCTGCGATGAGAAGAATCTAGTAGTCTTCACCATCTTGAAGTGTATGGTGATAGACATCTTATCCGGAGAAATAAAGCTACAAGGTTTAGAAGAAGAGATGTATACATGATTGATTGGAACACAGGAACACCTAACTCCTGTTTTCTATCCAAGACTGTAGCTGAGAATGGTTGGCTGTGGCACAAAAGACTATGTCACCTGAACTTCAAAGCCATCAACAAGATTAGCTCTCAGAAGCTGGTCAGAGGACTTCCAAATGAAGCATTCAAGAAGGAAGCACTCTGTGATGCATGTCAGAAGGGAAAGCAGACTAAGGCGTCGTTCAAGCCAGTGCACTACAACGCTCACAACAAGGATCTTAGATCTACTCCACATGGATCTATTTGGTCCTATCAAGCCAAGGACTTTGAGCGGCAGAAAGCATGCTCTTGTGATTGTAGATGATTATTCAAGGTACACTTGGATCATTTTTCTATACAAGAAAAGTGAAACCTTGACCAAGTTACCTGAGCTGCCGAGAAGGATCGAATGAGAAATCCCTCTCCATAATCAAGATCAGATCAGATAGAGGAGGAGAGTTTCTCAACAAGGCGATAATCGATTTCAGCGATCGAATGGGATCCAGCATGAGCTCTGCGGCCAGGGACGCCCCCGAGAATGGTGTTCCGAAAGAAGGAAAGAACCACGAAGGAAGCGGCAAGGTCCATGATTGCGAGCGGACCTACCCAAGAGGTTACGGGCTGAAGCCGCCAACACACTGTCACACCTGCACAGGAGTATGATAGTAGGGAGACATGGCAAAACTCCTATGAGGTTTGGAATAATAGAACTCCTACTGTTGCTTACTTTCATGTTTTTGGTTGTAAGTGTTTCATCCACAACAACGGTAAAACACAGCTAAATGCCTTTGATGCTAAAACTGATGATGGTCTATTTATGGGATATTCCCAAAGAAGCAAGGCATATAGAGTTTTCAACAAAAGAACCTTAGTTGTGGAGGAAACACCCCATGTTGTTTTTGATGAATCTACTGTTGAGTACAGGAAACAACTTGAGAAAATTGAGAACAAGCTCAAGTCAGCAACCCTTGAAGAAGTCATTGTACATGACACTGGAATGGTGGACTCACCTGCAGATCAGCCTGATGATCCAACTGCAGCTGATGAAGACCCAACTGCAGATCAGACAGGATCACCAAACCTATCTGATCCGATTCTTCTTGAAAGACCAATGGAGTGACAAAGACTCATCTGCGATCAGAACCAAGTGCAGATGACAAGGCGGTAGCCGATCGATTGCGGGCGAGAATCCAGCAGATGCGAGATAACCACGAGCAATCCAACAGGGGAACAAACCCGTAAGAGGACGAGATCCCCAAATGGCTCAAGGATCATCCAATTCAGCAAATTATTGGAAAGTTGGTGATGGAGTCAAGACAAGACGATCAACTCTACCGGCAGGAATGGCGATGTTCTCATGTTTCATGTCGCAAATTGAACCCAAGACAAGAACAAGCCTTGGAAGATTATTCATGGATTAATGCCATGCAAGAGGAATTGGAGCGAGATGGAGAGAAACAATGTTTGGGAACTAATGCAGACAGACCTAATCACAAGAAAGTTATTGGCACCAAATGGGTGTATAAAAACAAAAGTGATGAAGACGGAGTCATTGTTAGGAATAAAGCGGACTCGTAGCAAAAGGATATGCACAATGTGAGGGAATAGATTTTGATGAAACTTATGCACTGTTGCAAGATTAGAAGCCATCGACTATTCCTCGCATATCTGCATTCAAGGATTTTGAAGTCTACGATGGATGTGAAAAGTGCGTTTCTAAATGGAATCCTAGAAGAAGAAGTCTATGTAGAGCAACCCCGTGTTTTGTCAAAGGAGACAAAGTCTATAAGTCGTTGAAGGCTCTGTATGGACTCAAGCAAGCACCGAGAGCATGGTATGAAACACTCTGTGTTTCTTGAGAAGAATGGATTTTGCAAAGGAAAAGTGGACAAGACCCTATTTAGAGTGGAGCACGAAGGCCACATTCTAATAGTTGATTTATGTGGATGACATCATATTCGGGTCAACCAATCGAACTATGTGAGAAATTCTCCAATCTCATGCAAGGAGAATTCGAGATGAGTATGATGGGAAAGCTTAACTTCTTTCTCGGATTACAAGTTGCGAGATGGAAAAAGGAATTTTCATCAACCAGCAAAGTATACCCGAGATCTCATCAAGAGATATGGAATGGAATCACCAAACTGCAAGAATTCCAATGAGCACAAGTACTCACCGGATGCGAGGCAGGCGGGAATATCAGTTGACTCAACCCACTCTGAGAGGACTCATCGGATCTCTTACGTACCTAATCGCAGCGAGCCGGACATATCATATGCGGTTGGAGTTTGTGCAAGATTCCAGTCAAGAAGCAATCACACCTAGATGCGGCCAAGAGAATAATTAAGTACCTAAAGTCTACCATTAATGTTGGGTGTGGTACCCCAAGGATGACAACTTCGAGCTATCGGGATACTCGGATGCGGATTTCACGGATGCAAAATCAATAGGAAGAGCACTAGTGGAACGTGTCAATTCCTAGGAACCGGTGATATCCTGGTTTAGCAAGAAGCGTGTTTCTAACTCTATCTCCACCACAGTCGAATACCTAGTCTGCAGGGTAGTTGTGCACAGATCCTATGGATCGGACAACAATTAAGGGACTACAATATTATTGCCAACGAAGTTCTATGGTGTGACAACAATAGTGCTATTGCAATAACCAACAATCCGGTTTTGCACTCAAGGGAAGCACATTGACGTTAAGCACCATTTCATTCGAGACCACGTGCTTAACAAAAGGGTTAGAGTTGAAAGAGTCGGCCTGAGACTACCAAATAGCCGACATCTTCACCAAACCCCGCCGAAGAGAGATTCCTAGAGGCGAGCAGAGATCTTGGATTACTAGATTGGGAATCTAGTTGAAGCAAGTTGAAGGAAGGACGAACCCCGAGAATCGGCTAAGCCGATGCAAAGTAGAAGACGAAGGCCGAAGCAACTTAGTCAGACAGAGTACCAAAGTAGAAGTCAAACTCACTCAGGCAGAGCGGTCAACAATAACGAATCGGATCACTAAGTCCTCTAAACTGATCTCTAATTTTCAATTTTATCTGCCATATTTATAATATTATTTTGGCTTAAGAAATAGCATTTAAAATACATTTTTATAAGCCAAGTGGCAATTTTAAATACACGCGTCACACGCCCATTTAATTAACCTCTACGGTGGCCAATCAGAATCAACCGTCAATTTTCAAATGGGGCCACCGATTCAAATTTGAAATTCAAAAGAATATGAAAAGGCGTACCACCGTTTAAACTTATAATAAACTAATCCAAACGTCACTTCATCTTCGTTATAAGGAAGAAAACCCTTTCACTTTCCTCTTTACGCTTTCAGAAACCCTAAAAATTCACAGAGCAAAATACACACTAAATCCTAAAATCTTTTTGCAGAAATGGCATCTGTTGACGGAGCAAACTTAAAGGCGATGAAGGACCAGGTTATCTTTTCCATGGTCGTCGATTTCGAGGGATTACTGGAAGCCAATCTAGACGACTTTGATATGCTCGACCTAATCCGAGCGATGAAACTGAACGGCATCTACCCGTTTCTTGAAATCAACCCCCAACACTTGTTCAAAGAAGACGTGGTTGAATTTTACCGCAACGCGTACCTAATTCAGCACCAGATTCAGAGCACCGTCGGTGGAGTTCAAGTCACCATCGATACAGAGAAGATTCGCTCTGTATTCGGGATGAAAAATAGCGGTTTGGCGGTCGAAGCACTCAAACAATCACCCGCCGAGACATGGAAGACGATTAAGCTGGAAAATGTCCCGGAGAAGTTGAAGTTCACGGCAAAAAGAAATGAATTGAAAAGAGTTTACCGAGTCGCACTCGACATCACAAATAAAATAGTCATGGGAATGGCAGGAAGCTATGACCAACTATCATCCTCAAAGTTCATGGTATTGGGTGCGCTAATTCAGCGAGAGGAAGTAGACTGGGCCGATTACATTTTCAGGCAACTTGTTCGTGAAGTGAACAAGGTCGAATGGCTCGAGGGAGAGAAGAAGTTCAAGACTAAGTTGGCGTTTGGAACGCATCTTAGTTGGTTCTTGGAAGCGGCCAGGGTGTAAGGAAACATTGACCCTTTCCACCCGAACAAGAGGTTAGGTCATATGGACCATGATAAGAAAAAGGTTGGAGTCACTGGGAGGGCAGCCCAGATATTGAAGGACTTACCAGACTCAAGCTTTTGCCCTAGGTACGATCTGACAGACTCGGACCAACCTGCAGCTGAGGTCGGAACTGCAGTCGAGTCCGAGCATGAGTCTGATGACACTCCAATCGCCATCCGTTTCAAGAGAAGGGGACCAGCCCCAGAAGGACCTTCCAATCTGCAGTCATCACCTGAACCCTCTCCAAAGAGGCCAAGGAAGCTGCAGTTCAGTGAAGGAGATCAGCCTGAACATCATGCCAGTCCACCAGTTCAGTCCCCAGCTTACCCAGACTTGCCTGCACCAGGCACCGAAACAAGAATTGTACCTGTCATTACTCCTCCTGTATACATGACCGAAGAAGAGGAAGCAGGTCTTATCATATCTATCCCTGAAGCAGATTACTCATTCAATCTGTTAGAAAACAACACTTTTAATCTTTCCATAGAACAACTCTGACTTGTCAAGCCACAAGCGAGAAAAACATTCTTTTGTCAATATTTTTAAGGAATGGAAAACTCTTAAAACCATGTCCTTTTCAAATTTTCAAATTTTTATTGAAACTAGTGGTTGGGATTACCCCAAGCCACGGAGGATGTCTGGCGATTTTTGCAAGGAGTCAGACTTAACCTTACTCCTCCAGGATAACTGGTTCATGTCTCACTTTGAGACTAACATGGACCATTTTATCCACTCTATAATGTTGAGTGTTTTTTATGGTACTTTTGGAGAAGAGGAGGAAGAGAAAGAAGAAAAGGAGATTAGAATAGAAGAAGTTGATGAAGAGAATGAAATTATCAACTTGGTTGAGGAGGATGAAGAAGTAAAAGAAGAACAAGAAGAAAACATACCAGTTGAAAAGGAGACAGAGGAAATTGAAAAAACAGAAGAAGTGGAAGATGAGGAAGATGAAGAAGAAGGAGAAGAAGTGGAGCAAGAAAAAGAAGAAGAAAATAAGGATGATGATGATGATGAAGGAGAGAAGGAAAAAGATGATGCTAAGGATGATGATGATGATGATCATGATGATGGAGGTGAAGGAGGAGCTGGTGTGGCGGGTGGAGAAGAGAGAGAAAAGATGAGGAGAAAGAAAAGAGAAATCGATGAAGAAGAAGGAAAGAGGAAGAAAGAGAAAAGGAGCCGGAGAAGGAGCGAGCACGCCAACGAAGGCTGCAGATAGATTGTTGTGCCTCCCGTACACCGGCTAGATGCAGAGGCGCAGAGGACTCAAGGTCGAGCACCCCGAGAGAAGACTCTATCTCGACCTCCTGCGTGCATGGGAGCCTGCGGTCAGTGGCTCCCTTGCTGAAGGCTCGGAGAACACTCCCCATCAGCTCGATTATCTCCCAACATGACCGAGCTGATCAAGCGATTGTCGAGACACCCTTGGGGAGTCTGTCCAACACAGTCACTCCCGACCTTCAACGAGATAAATGCCAAGATTGATACCTTGCCGCAAAGACAGATCCTCGGCCTCCTCCTCCTACAAACAATGCAGAATGCCTTTTGGCATGTCCATTTGGATGAGCCGCATGGAGCACCGATTAACAACCCTCATTGATCTTTGGCAAAAGGGGAAGAGAGGATGCAGGGGAAGGGAGAGAATTGAAGTAAGAAAAAGCGGGATGTTCCCGGCTTGAAGGGCCATCTAGCACGAAGAGGAAGGAACTGTAGAAGAAGAAGACAAGGTGACCGGCTTGAAGGGAAGCGCGAAGGACCAGAGGCGGCTTCGATCCTACTCTTGAGTGGGAAGGTGCGGAGCTATGGTATGTGGAAGATTTACGCCCACTTGAAGCTATTGAATTTTGGGAGTGCTAGGAAGAAGTTTATCGAGAGACTTTTATGTCCTGGAACTTCTTCAGGATGACAAACTCTCCCTCGGAGATTTTCATCAAGCTGGATGGAAGCGATTCATCCCAAGCTTTGGGCTATCCTAAAGAAGCACGCAAAAGAACAAAAAGCTTTTCCCATGATCCCTAAATTCAGAGCTGAAGAAGCACCAGTCCGCATGGATGGTGAACTTGATGAACTAAAACTCCAGGAGGAAATCAAGCGAGTCTGCCTTGAAAACAAATTCAGATCGCAGGAGGAGCAGGACTTCGCAGCTCTAGTGGTGAAAAGGAAGTATGGCCTTGCTCCAGTCAAGGCAAGACCCATTGGAGCCAAACCATTCAGACACGCGGCACATTCGCGCAGAGGCAGAGGAAGAGGCAGATGACCTTTTATATATATTTTTCTTACTTGTAATCTTATTTTTCTGTACTTAAACATTCTTGTATAATTTCTATGATAAAGTCAGAAAACTTTTATGAACAGTCTGTTGAATGACAATTTTCCAGTTGTCTCAATATTAGACTGAGTCCAGTTTTGTCTTGCACTTAAGTGCAGACTTGGCCATTTGATTGCTTACTTAGTTTTGCCATCATCAAAATAGGGGGAATTTGTTAGGAATACTTGTTAGATTTTGATGATGTCATTAATTTAAAATCAAATGTTTATTTATTGGCGAAATGTAAGGAAGAACCAAATGAGTATCTTCCATAGGCCAAAATGTGTTAAGTATAAAATTGGCAAAATGTAAAGAAGAACCAAATGTGTATCTTCTGTAGGCCAAAGTTAGTTAGGCTGAAAATCGGCTAAGTACTAAAGTACAGTCTAGTCTATCGAGAAATCTGACCGACTCCAATCGAGTAGCCACTGGTCAACTAAAATTTATCGAGAAGTTTGACCAGGTGCGAATGAGGAACCTCGGGAAGTCACGATCGAGACAAGTCTCAGACAAGATACGGTAATGAGACGACTTACTCGCAGAGAAGTAAGCCGCACATCGTCTACTCAACTACAGCCTAGTACTCCAAGTCCACGTCAGCATGCTTTGAAAAGTCAAAAATTACGGAAAGCTCACATGCAACGTGAAGAGACAAATTGGAGTGATTCCCGCAAGAGATATGATTTATTTAAATCATCCTGACCCACCGTGAAGACTTTATTCAAAAGATTCGGCGCTCACATGCAGAAGTCATCACAACGGTCGGAAGATGAAATTAAATAATGGGAATCCACCTTGCAACGTTCGAAAAGATTAAACAATGAAGTCTCTCTCCAACGGACGGATTTGTTCAGATTTGCAACGGCTACAAGGAAGAAGCTCAGAGATCGTGATCTATATATATCCAGAGATTTGGCGAGCAACCAACCAGTGCGAACTTATACTCTAAGCGATCAAAGCAAACAAAGCAATCCTAAGCAAACAAATAGCATCGAGAAAAGAGCAGATCCAAAAGTTCATATTCAAGGAAGCTCTTTAGTTGGAAGACAAACACTCTTGTCTTTAAATCTTGAGTAAGGGTACTTCTTTGGTTGAAGTAGCGGTGTAAAAGGCATCCGAGGATCGAGGATCAAGAGGTGCAAGGCAGTCGAGTTTGTGTACAACGGCACGGAATTCCACTGGTTGGAAGCTGTTGTAGTGCGTAGTGAATCACTGTAATATTTATCACTGGTTGAGAATTATAGTGAATTCATCTCCAACTGGTTTGGAGAAAAGTGGATTAGTAGAGGATTACCCCACCTCTGAGACCACTATAAATTGCCTGTGTTATTCTTGTTTCTTGCATCATACTCTAACCGCCTGCATCCATTGTTAAGTGTTTCATTTAGTTAATATATATATTCGTCATCAGCTGACTTCCGCACATATCCAAGAACAAACGACTCCTAGTCATTTGTTTGATCATCAGCTGAAGAAACTCACTCTTCGAGAAAAAGAGTTCAAGAGTTTCTACAAGTCTATTCACCCCCCCCCCCCCTCTAGACTTGTTTCTGGACGACTTGTGACCTACAATGATGACCCAGTAGACAGATTAGGTCTTTTAATTAATATATACAACTTAATATCAATACATACCCACGCAGGGGTCAAAATACAACACGCACCCATACAATGGGGAAAATACTACAGCGGAAATAACTACAACTAAACCAATATAACATCGTACGGGTCCTCATGTGATTAGTATCGATCATTATTCTGTTAGTATTATGCTCTAAGTCTACTGTTTAATAATAATGTGGAGACATTTAATATTATTTAATATATAATGTTGATTATATTATTGAATTAAAATTCTGCTTAAGATCATCAAGTATGTGACCTGATAGTAAAGCTCGTTAAAGCATTAAAGAATATTTATTCTAGATATCCCTTGTAAAATAATTACTACTATATAGAGGATATGATGGTTATGTTTTACTGGTCATGAACATGAGATGTTATATCACGTCATAGATACATGTAGAGACATCGTATTGGATATGACCTAACGAAGAGAATTATATATGTATAAAGTCATTATAATTCCTCTGATTGTTATATATTATTTAAGTCCTTATTACCTAAAGACACTACATTTTCCTACATAATGAGTGTCGTATTTTAACACAATATCAACATATTCTGTAACAAGGGACCACACAGTTTGTGATTGAATACGGTACGACTTATGCAGAGGGAGGTAGTTTTTCCAGAGGGGATTTGTCCCTCCTATAAAACGGAGAAGATATCCACGGGCCCTTGACAAGTTAAATTGTTTAAATATATGGCCATGCTCAAATTGATCAATAAAGAGTTATTGATTAATATTTGAATTGGACAATTATAACTTGATATCAAGAATATTAATTAAGTTATATAAGGTTGACTTATCTATGCCTTATGCTTAATTAGGATATCGCGCGATGAGGGGATTAAATATTATACAGTAACGGAATTTCATTCATATCGTCGAATTAATTCTTTTAATGCCGGTAGTCATAATGTCTAGCCAGAGGCCGATTATGATTTATGAGTCGTAAAATTATTTTTATACTCATTGCCGTATTAATTAGAACCTACAGGGTCACACACTTAAACGAGCAGAGCAACTGTTTTGTTCCGAATTGGTTATGGTTGGTGAAGGGGTTGGTGAAGGGGTTGCCATGTAGAGGGCTATATAATAGTGTCTTGTGATAGCCCTCACACTTGACAAAACATAAGAGAAGACATAATTTGTGTAGAGAGAATCATAAAAGTCTTGAAGATAATATCAAGAGTTGAATAATCAAAAGGATCAAGAACATATCTTCATATCTTTTTGACCAAGAAAAGTATTTAGAATACTCATCTAATCTTCATGTAATCTTGTGAGTTTGATCTTTAATAACATATTGAATAAGATTCATAGTTGTTATTTTCGATCAAAGTTCAAGAACATTTGAATAAAATTCTTGGTGTTCTTGTTCTTACCATAATCAAGAACATACCTATATTGAAATTGGATTTAAGTGAAATCATTATTGATTCGGAGCTAGCTATCCGTTAAATGCTCGGGACTTTTTCGTTGTGTGGATACCGTAGAGGACGCTCGCTTCTTGCAACGTCTAGAGAAGGCTCGATTGAAAACACGCTACAAGAGGTAACAATCTTGTTCTTCGTACTTTATTAATATACTTGGATCCTCGGAGGGTTTTACATATTATATCTATACTTCCGCTGCACTATTTCGATATATGATGAGATCATAAATCTTATTAGTTCGATAAAAACCCAATAATGATATCGGAGCGACTAGTATATTTTCATTGTTTCGATTTTCATATATGTTGATATATGTTGTTCATATATGTGATGTATGATGTTTATTTATATGATATATAAATTTTATCTATGAATATTTATATATATGGTGATAGATACAATTTTATAGATTTGTGTTTCGATCTATATATATATATATATATATATATAAGATATATATTTGTGTGTGATGCCTATCTTAATATGTATATGGTGATATATATATTGGATTTATATGTTTGATCTTGACATATATGGTTATTTGATATATGGAGATTCATGTGATGATTTAGTTCTACTAATAATCCAAGAATCAAAGAACATATGATTTGATCTACATATAATTTTATGTTAGGATTATGAATTTTAAGAGGTGCATATGAACATAAATTTGTGAGTAAATTGCAAAAATTGTCCTTGTAGTTTGGCCAAATTGCACGTTTCGTCCTTGTAGTTCATTAAGTGCAAAGATTGTCCTTATTTTGCACTGTTACATGCACTTTTGGTCCTTCAACAGTGAAATTTGGCAAACCACAAGGACGATTTTTGCAATGATGGAGGACCAAAAGTGCATGTAACAGTGCAAAATAAGGACGATCTTTGCACTTAATGACCCACAAGGACGAAACGTGCAATTTGGTCAAACCACAAGGACGATTTTTGCAATTTACTCTAAATTTGTTTATGTAAAGATTATGCTACTTTAAAAATTTTATATGAACATAATTATATTTTGATTCCGAGGTTGTATAAATATAGATTTGATCTACTTGATTTATACATTTATATTGTTCAATAGGTATTAGTTGAAGTATACATGAGATGTATACTCTAATACACATGTTTTGAGCAAAAATATAGGCTGCCGAGCGGTCCTGGGAAGGGGATCGCGATCCAGCCCTGGTAGCTGGCTGCTGCCGTGCGGTCCAGGCTGTTCGGACCGTGATCCAGGCTGTTCGGACCGCGATCCAGGCCACTTCCGGGATCATTTCGGCCTAGTTTTCTTCGTGTATTCCTCGAAATTTATTTCCAGTTTTACCCAGTTTGTTTTGGCCTCGGAACTTTATAACTTATCGATTGTCGATATTTGGCATATTTTATATATTATATAACTTATTGATAGTTTATATTTAGTACATTTTATATATTATATGTGCTTATGAATGCTTAAATGGTTAATGCATCGTGGGTGGTATAGCCGTACTAGATCAATTTGATTGATGATTCAATTATGGTTGTGATATCATTAAAAGACTTGTATGTCGTGCCTTCCTATTATCTTGTTGTAATTTCTCTTCTCATCTTACTCCCCTCGAATGTAACCCGAGGTTTCTATTACAAAATGTAAAGATATAGTTTAGAATAGTTTTAGGTATAAAAGGAAGACGAAGAAGATGAGCAACTTACAAGGAATTCAAGAAGAAAGGCGTTATCGAAGATTACACCAATTGACCTATTGATATTTACATATATCATAATAGGATCTATGGCTATACCACACCACACCATATTGTTCATGTGAATGTATGAGATGCATCATATTTACATTGCATATGATTGTATGATATGCATCATATTTTAGCATATGATTGTATGAGATGCATCATATTTTTTTTATTTGCTTAATAATCGTTATTTCCAAATAAATCAAACTCATTAAAACTTTTACATGTATGAGATACATGGAAATAATTTTGAGATAATCAATTTTTGATAAAATAGTTTTATTAAAATCAATTGATATGAAATATAAGTCTCAAGAGCCAACCATTTTCAAAACACTCATCAAACATTCGATCATTTCTAATATGGGTCTGCCAAAGCAGGGTGTATGGATTTTATCTTAAGGAGGCGAAATGAATAAACTAGCTTATACATACGTTTTAGAATGGTTAAGACTTATATAGGTTATACAAAACCGTTTTGGACCTATGGCTTATTTGGGATTAATACGATTAAAACGACATAAGATGTCATCCCAAATGATAATATAAAGTATTTTTTAATTACAGGGGACATGCCAAAGATGTCTCTGTGGTTATTTGATTGTTAGATTATAATTCATATGTGTATGTGATACATAATATTTGAGACTAACATGTTGATATAAGATGTCATCTTTATTGATAAAAACTAAACTTCTTTTATTTGCGAGGTACATGCCATAGTTGTGCTTGCATTTACTTGATCGTTTGATTTTAAAATCAATATATCTCATGAATAACTTTGCATATTAATATTGTAGAATCAATGGTGTCAATCAATACAAACTCCTTGCAATCAATTCTTGACAAAGAAAAACTTTCTGGCACTAATTACCTTGATTGGTCAAGGAACTTGAGAATTGTTCTCAAAGCTGAAAAGAAGCAGTACATTCTGGAAAATCCAATTCCTAATGAACCGGAATCAACCGCCACAAAAGCTCAAAAGGATGCTTATAGTAAGCATATGAATAATTATTTGGATGTGACATGCCTTATGCTAGCAACCATGAACTCGGAGCTACAGATACAGTTCGAGGATATGGAAGCTTATGAAATGATGGGTCAGCTTAAGGAAATGTTCCAAGAGCAAGTCCGTCAAGAGATGTTTGCCACTACGAAGGCATTGAATGGTTGTAAAATGTATTCAAGTACTTCTGTGAGTGCTCATGTCCTTAAGATGAAGGGCTACGTTGAGCATCTTGAAAGGCTATGATCTCCTATCAGTCAGGAACTCGCTACCGATATGATCTTAGCATCACTGCCTTTAGAGTAGGATCAATTTGTAGTAAACTTCAACATGCACAACATGGAGAAAACTATTACTGAGTTGCATGGGATGCTAAAACAAACTGATACAAACAATGAGAAAGTTGTTCTTAATGTTTTAATGGTTCAAAATAAATGGAATAAAAAGAAGGGAATAAGATGGCCCCAAAAGATAAAGGTAAGGGTAAAATGCAAATGTTGCCTAAACCCAAACCTAAACCTTTCAAGAAGTCATCGAAACAACCCAAAGAAGGGGATTGCTACCACTGCAATCAAATTGGTCATTGGAAAAGGAATTGCAAGGTCTACCTGGAAGAAATGAGGAAACGAAAGAGAGAGCAGTGATGTAACACCCCCAACCGCTCAGGGATATTACACGCCGTAGAACCTTTCCTCAAAGATCTACCAGGCTGGTAACAACATAAAACAACTCAACCATGCCTTTAAGGCTAAAATGACTCAGTAGACCGATCTTTCAATAAATACATACAACTCAAATACAAATCATGCCCACGCAGGGGTCAAAACACAACCACACCCGTACAACGGGAAAAATATAGCAGCGGAAAATAAAGTACAACTGAACCAATAAACAATGTACGGTTCCTCATGTGATTAGTATCGATCATCTTTCATCATCTTTCGTGCCGACCCTGTGTTATACTCCAAAACCTGAATGCAAAAATAGACATTGTTGGGAAAAACAAACACCCTGTATCGAATCAGCCGGGATACCCGATCCCTGTATCGATTGTTATTTGTTATTGAGAAGGTTTTGACATATATGCCAAATACAGTAAGGAAACTGTATCGAGGCTTCAAGGCTTTATCCTATATCGAAGACCTGCCTCGAATCAAAGATCGTGAAGCTCACAAGACAAAGAAGAAGACTTGTAAAAGATCAAGTATGGAAACTGTCTCGATGCTCTAAATACAGTCATCTTCCATACAGTTCACAAAAGGACAAGAAAGAACACAAGTCAAGTTCCGTTGAACAAAGAAGTATTTAAATACTCAAGGATAAAGTATTTAAATACTGTCAGTCTTCAGATCTTCAGAATCCCGCGAAATCTGGATCATGTCATATTCCCGTTGAAGGAAATCTTATTCAAACGGATATCTCAACGGATACTTTCTTCAGAGACTATATATATCCTTGAAGACATTGAAGATCAGTTACCGATCAAACCGAACTGAACAAATTCAAGTAACCCAATACTCAAGCTATCAAAGTTATCATCTGAGCAAACATATCTCCAAAGCATACTGCACGTTAGAACGAAAGAGATATACAGTGCTCAACATCAAGAACAGCTATCATCAGCTCAAGAACTTGATATACAAAGCTGCTGTTCTTACCTGGTTACCTACCTTTTACCTCTGTGTAAAAAAACCGAGCTCTGTGTGAACTCAACAAGTTATTCTGACCTGTGTGGGACGAATAAGGACAAAGCTTTGGAACTGTGTGTGAAGAAGCTAGTCAAGAAGGAAGCTTTAACCAATCTGTGTGAACGGTTGAAAGCGACATTCTTTGTATCAATCTGTGTGAACGATACAAGGATAGGTTTGTTTATAATTACGTAGTTGTGTACGCAGTAATTATATAATAAACGTTTTACTCCTGTGTGGAGGACCAGTGGACGTAGAGGGGTTTACCTCGAACCACTTAAATTACTGTGTTATTTACCTTCTGCTTTTACTGTTTGAAATAACTGTGATATATTAAGTATACACCAAATACGTCGTTGCTGTATCCACGGCAACTAACTGTATCCAAGACTTCCGCTACGCACTCAGATTTAGATTTCATACAGTTTGTTGTTTAAATGATTTTCCAAACTGTATCCAGTATACTTAAGTGGCCAACAGACATCCACCCCCCAAGTACTCAGGGGTTAGCAAAACTCCACTGTTTTGCTAGTGCAAGTACAAGTGCAAAAATACGAGTCATACAATTCACATTCCACGTACGATAATGATTCAGAATCCTCAAAGATTCAAATACAACAAGATGAACACTTCCCGAGGAGAGAGTTTGAGTAAAGACCTCCCAAAATTTCAAGATCAAAATATCAAGGGAAACAATTTATAAAATGATTTGAAATACCATCGGGAGTTTTAATAGAAAACAATTTAGGATTATCAAATCCTAGTTTTCAAAACCCAAAAGACAAAAGGCGTCACCGCCCCAAACGTTTACTTTCTGAAAAATGACCTTTACCAAACTGTTGGGATTTTAGCCCCGAATCCGTCAAATGACCGTTACAAAACCATTGGGATTTTAGCCCCAAGTCCGTCAAATGACCTTTATAAAACCGTTGGGATTTTAGCCCCAAATCTCATCAACTCACAGTACAAGAGAACGACAACAAGGTTCGTCTTCCAATATCAAAATCCACAATTAAATGATTTAACACAAACAACAAAATACTCTAGTGCCATCCTAGCCAAGTAAGCCAAACGAACAACTTACCTCTTACACACTTAGTCGATGCATGCAATCATGAAATGTAACACCCCCGATATATTCAGGAATATTACAGCGCCGTAAATCCTTTACATAAGGATTTACAAGGCTGAAGAATTGAACAGACATTAAGAAATACTAACGAATGGAAATATCGGAATTAAGATACAACAGTTCTGACCAAATACTGAAAGTACAATTGTTCAACAGGAACTTAATAATACATCACCAAACTCAATTTCATCATAAATGACTTTGTACTCGAGTACTTATTGAAATAACCAATAAACAACAGACAAATAAACCCGGCCGGAACATCACTCTGCACCCTCGTCATCATGCAGCTCCAATGGTTGTTTTCCCGCTCTCCTGGATCCTGAACATAAAGAAAATGTTCACCCCCGAAGGAGTTAGCACAACGATGCTAGTACAAGTACCACAACATATTATTCAACGTCACACGCAGAATAATAATAATAACGTAAATGATAAAATGTCAAACGAGTCTTCTCCTGCGAGAAACTCAAACATAACATACACAACTGATAATCACAACATGATATCATAACATACACATGGTAATTCCGACGATCCAGCGTTCACTGCCTAGAACCCACGATGATCCCGTCAGACCAACCCATGGTGGAAAAACCCGTCCGATGATCCAGTAAGACGCTAGCATAGATCCCCGATGATCCCGTCGGACCAACACGAGGTGGACATACAACAACGACATACATGCACGACAATATGTATAACATCAATACATAAAACAATTAAGGTACTTGCCTCGATTTGAAGACAAGAACAATACTTCCACGAAAACGAACACTCGAAGGTCGTCCTCCTCAATCAATCACGTAACAAGATCAAACCTTAACAAAAGAAATGATATAGGATTTATCTCACGTCGTACGAATGTTTAACAATTCGATTTACGGCCAAAAGTTCATAAAATGTAATTTGCCTGAACTGCTTAGCGCACGCTAAGTACTCTGTGTAGCGTGCGTTAAGTCTGCTCGATAGCGCACGCAAACAACAAAGCCTAGCGTACGCTAACTATGCTTGGTCAGTACTTCACTGATCAGTCGACTGAATCGTCTGATGGCCTAGCGTACATTACGTACCAAACGTAGCGTACGCTAACTCGTGCTCGATAGCGCATGTTAATCTACATAGATTAGCGTGCGCTATCTGTGCATGGCAGTTTACTGCTGGCCAGTAGATGGACCTCAACATGATCAAACCAAATGAAATCCTCAGTGTTAGTTCATGTTACCTCCATGAATATCATGTTCATACGGCTATGAATGATCTAACGGATAACAACAACTTCGGATTCAAGGATATGTATGCTATTATGAAACCATCTTCCATTTCGACTACAATCTTCATACGACAATTCGAAAGGCTTAACGGTTGATATCGATACCTTTATATCAATCAAAATTATCATACTGTAGTTGTTTAACATTCCATCTATACTAGATAAATCCTTCCATGATCTATCCCTTAGATTCATCTAACAATAATGATGTTAAAGTCAAGTCCATGATTTCTATGAAGTCGTCTACTAGATTTGGATTACCAATGATAGAAGCTTCCTCTACTTGTTCATTGTAATAAGATTCGAATCATGATGTTCATAATCAAGGTACTTGAGGCATAACCATCTCTATATTCCAAACATGATGCATGTTGAATAATTCACTAATGAAAAATCAATATCTTGTTAACATGATCATCTAATTCTTTAGAATCCAACTCTAAGTCTGGAGATAGGTTGAACATACCTTAATATGACGAAAATCATTGAATCGTAAGGTAGAATCCGACTCCGGTTGGTTGCATGCCACTCCAAGGTGCTATTCTACTTCAATGATCACTAACAAGTGATAACCAATATATGAGGATCAATAAGATGTGTTCTAAGTGTGTAGAAGGATTATTATAGCTCTCTGGCCTCTCAAGAATGAAGAATGGACGAATGAAATGTAAGCCAAAATAGGTTGCTGTCTCATTTATAATATTCTGCACTTAGCTAATTAGCTCACGCTACTAAGCATTCCTTAGCGTGCGCTAATAAGAGTTGACTTCAAAACTATCCAGGTTCGTCCGCGGGAATCTTATTCGGACCCATGTCCCGGCTGGCGCATGTGCTAGCCATCCCGCTCAATAATTGAGTGCTTAGCGCACGCAACTCCTACATACATAGCGTGCGCTAGTAGTATCTCGATAGCGCGCGTTCAGCTACATTCTTAGCGTGCGCTATCACGAGTTTGCATGAGAAATTTTGCATGTTGCTATACTTATGTACAAAGATATCAATGTAAGAAATATCATACTCCAATCATCAAAATTACAATTCCAAATAATACAGGGTTCGAATACAGGTAAAATACACAGTAATAAATCCGGATATTACATACTCTCCTACTAAAAAGGAGTTTCGTCCCGAAACTCAACACTCGGGATATCTGGACTTCATACCAGTTTCCGTTTCCCATGTGGCTTCTTCCATTCCGTGACGTGACCATTGAACTTTGACCAAAACGATTGGTTTGTTCCTCAACTGCTTAACTCGACTCTCGAGTATCTTGACCGGTCTTTCTTCAAACGTCCCATCCTGCGCGACTTCGATCTCGCCGAAATCAATGATATGATTGGGATCTGGTATATACCTCCGTAACTGGGATACGTGGAACACGTTATGAACATGGCACAATGATGGCGGCAATGCCAATCTGTATGCCAACTCCCCAACTCTCTCAATGATCTCAAATGGTCCGATATATCTCGGACTCAGCTTTCCTTTCCTTCCGAAACGAAAGATTCCCCGAGTAGGAGAAACCTTCAAAAGTATATGGTCTCCAGTACTGAACTCCAATGGGCGACGACATACGTCTGCGTAAGATTTCTGGCGACTCTGGGCGGTCAACAGCCTTTCACGAATCAAGGCTATCTTTTCTCGAGTCTGCACGATCAACTCTGGTTCTGTCCCGATTAAGTCTAATGAATCGTCCCAACATAGGGGCGATCTACATCTCCTCCCGTATAATGCCTCAAACGGTGCCATCTTAATGGAAGCATGCCAACTATTGTTGTAAGTAAATTTAATCAACGGTAGATGAACTTCCCAATCAGTTGACCAGTCTAAGGCACATGCCCTCAGCATATCTTCCACCGTTTGAATGGTCCTCTCGGATTGTCCGTCAGTCTGCGGGTGATAAGCTGTACTGAAGTTCAATTCGGTCCCCAAAGCCTTATGAACTGCTTTCCAAAAATGAGACACAAAACGGCCGTCTCGATCAGAAACAATGGTTTTCGGCGTACTATGCAATCGAACTATCTCCGAAATAAATACTCGTGCCAACCTCTCTGGTCCCCACGTGTCCTTAATGCCCAGAAAATGAGCTAATTTGGTTAAACGATCAACTACCACCCAAATCATGTTCATTCCCGTCCTGGTTCTAGGCATACTAGTGATAAAGTCCATCGATATGTCCTACCACTTCCATTCAGGAATCAGGAGTGGCTTCAACATTCCGGCAGGCCGTTGATGCTCGATCTTAACCTGCTGACAGGTCAAGCATTTCGAAACATAGTCCGCTACATCTTTCTTCATATTGCCCCATCAGAAATTCTGCTTCAAGTCCTTATACATCTTACTGGTGCCTGGGTGGATAGAATAGGGCGAACTGTGAGCTTCCTTCATAATTGTCTGTTTCAGAAAATCGACATCGGGGACGCAGAGTCGGTTCTGAAATCTTAAAACTCCATAATCATGAATTATGAATCCGTGGGCCTTTCTCTTGATCACTTCATCACGTAACCGAATCATCAGAGGATCATCTGCCTGTCTAGATTTGATTTCTTCGGTTAATGATGAAGTTATTTCCATCACGCACAGTTGTCCTTGGACTCTTTGTAACCACACTTCAATTCCTTCTTGAATCATCTCTCGTTGAAGGCTAGGTTGGGAGGTCAGAGTCTCCAGCATCTGAATAGAAACAGGCTTGCGGCTGAGTGCATCGGCCACTACGTTCGCTTTGCCTGGATGATACAAAATCTCCAGGTCATAGTCCTTGATCATCTCTAACCATCTTCTTTGCCGCATGTTCAACTCCTTCTGACGGAAGATGTATTTGAGACTCTTGTGATCCGTAAAGATCTGACAGTAAGTCCCGTACAGATAATGCCTCCAGATCTTCAAAGCAAAAACAACTACTGCTAGCTCCAAATCATGTGTTGGGTAATTCACTTCATAAGGTTTCAGGTGTCGCGACACATAAGCAATCACCTTATCATTCTGCATCAATACGCATCCGAGCCCTTGGTTCGAAGCATCACTATAAACTATAAATCCTCCAGTTCCCTGTGGAAGTGATAGAATCGGTGCCGTCGTCAATCTCTTCTTTAATTCATCAAAGCTAACATGACACAACTCATTCCACTCAAACTTTTGAGTTTTCTGTAGGAGTTGAGTAAGTGGGCGGGAGATTTTAGAAAACCCTTCCACGAATCGACGATAATATCCAGCAAGTCCTAAGAAGCTTCGGACTTCTTTTACGTTCTTTGGAGGCTTCCAATCTATAATTGCTTCGATCATCTGAGGATCTACTCGGACTCCTTTAGCTGACACCACATGGCCGAGGAACATTACTTCCTTTAGCCAGAATTCACACTTAGAAAGTTTGGCGTACAATTACTCGCTTCTCAAAAGTTCCAATACAATCCGCAAATGCTGCGTATGTTCTTCCGGGCTCTTAGAATACACCAGAATGTCATCAATGAACACGACCACAAATTTATCCAAAAATTTTATGAACACTCGGTTCATCAATTGCATAAATACAGCAGGTGCGTTAGTGAGACCAAACGGCATCACTACAAACTCATAATGTCCGTAGCGAGTTCTGAATGCTGATTTCAGAACATCAGATTCCTTAATCCTCAGCTGATGATACCCTGATCTCAGATCGATTTTAGAAAATACTGTTGCCCCTTGCAACTGGTCAAACAGATCATCAATCCGTGGCAATGGATACTTGTTATTAATCGTCATCTTGTTCAGCTCTCGATAGTCAATACACAGTCGAAGCGACCCATCCTTCTTTCGGACAAAAAGAACTGGCGCTCCCAAGGGTGAAACGCTTGGCTGAATATAGCCTTTGTCCAGTAACTCCTCCAGTTGCTTCTTCAGTTCGTACATCTCAGTAGGTGCCATACGATACGGCGCCTTAGAAATTGGTGTAGCTCCGGGTTCCAGCTCAATGGTACATTCTACATCCCTTCGTGGAGGTAGTCCAGGTAACTCGTCAGGAAATACATCTGGAAATTCGTTCACAACAGGAATGGATGAAAGTTCCACAATTTTGTCTTCTTTCTTCATTGCATAGCACCAGTATCCGATACAGCCCTGTTTCAACAATTTGACAGCTTTCATCGCTTTGATCAATTTTCTTGAGCTCCCCGGTTTCCATCCCTCAAACAGAATTTCGGAACCATCGTCAGCGATCAGCGAGATATTCCTCCTTCGGTAGTTTACAATTGCTCCATATCGATTAAGCCAATCGTCTCCGAGTATCAGGTCGTCTCCTTGCATTTCTATCACGATCAGATTTGAGAGCCACTCTCTGCCTCCAAATGATACAGGGAAATTTCTAGTTTCTAAGTTCCCGACAATCCTCTCTCCACTCGGTAAACCAACAACATAAGGTTCACAAGTATGAAAACCGGAAATATTCAAACGATTTACACAAGACAAAGATATAAAAGAATGCGTAGCTCCTGTATCGAATAAAACGCTAACTGGCTGGGAAGGATCTGGACAGTACCTGATGCGACAGCAGCATCCTGATCGTCTGTCCTCCTCATCTCGTACAAACGTGGGGGAACAGATCCGACACTCGATGTCCCATTTCGGTCCCATTGTCCTCTGCCTCGTCCGCGGCCAAAATTCTGAGGCATCTGAACACTTTGCTGCGTCTGTTGGATACTGGCTTCCTTCTGCACTGGCTGTGGTGTACGGGCTCTAAAAGACTTTGCAGCCTCTTCACAAAACACTGCCCGATGTCCCTATCGTCCACAATCAAAACAAGTCACGGCAGGTAGGGGGTAATTCCGTCGATAGTGCCCTGTCTGGGCGCAGTTAATGCATTTCCTGGTAACATCATTAATAGTTGATGTCGCTCCGAAGTTCTTTCCGCTCCTAACTAGGTGCGGAGGTTTCTTGAAAGAGTGAAAGGATGACTGGGCCTTACGGAGCCCGCTGTTCTTGTGCTCTGTAAAAGTACCAGAGACTTTCTGTTTCTTGGATTCCGAAAATTTCTCCATAGCTGCTTCCTTAATCTCATACGCCAACGCGTTATCCTGGTATTGACGGAGTGTGGTACATTCAAAACCGTACATGTACCTCTGGATTTCTGGTTTCATCCTCATATCGAAATGGATCATCATCTCTGCATATGTTCTGACCAGATGTCGAACAAATGCCAGTTGTTGGTTAAACGTCTTAATTGCCTGCGATACCGGAACATCTGAAGGCTGAGCAGAGAAAAACTCCCGAACCTTGGCTTCCCTCACAGGACGTGGGCAGTACTGAGCTTCCATCATCAATTTAAACTCTGTCCAATCAGCATCATGGTCTACAGGCCGGATGGCTTCCCACCATTCGGACGCTTCCCCTATCAGAAAGTATTGCGCGATAGAGGCTCTCCGGTCATCTGGGCAGTTAATTTCGGCAAAGATTTTATCCAGTTCCTTCAACCAATGGTCCCAGGTGGGAGTCTCAGAAATACCGTCGAATTTGGGTGGTTGCATCTTCGCCACCTCTTGCAGCCACCGGTCACCTCGATTTCCCATGTCTGGGATCCCTTGCTGTCTCTCTCTCTGCTGTAGTCCCACCGCCACTTGCATTCGGTCCACGACTTGGGCGAACTGAGTCATCTGGTTCACCACTTGACGAAGGATCTGCAGTCTGAGTTCGGTTCGTTATTAATAGATTGTTGCGGCTACTTTGAGCTATGATCGCTTTGATTAGAAGGCGACGCTTCCCTTTCAGCATTTCTTCGTCCGCGTCCACGACCGCGACCACGTCCACGTCCGCCTCTCAACATACTGTAAGCATAAATACTCAATATACAGGAAACAACATGTTAGGCATATTTTTATATGCTTATTCATCATTATATTGTATTATTTTGGAGAGTAAATTTGCTTAAATGAGCTCTTAATGCCGTAATCTGTATGTTTGTCAGGAGATTGGAGTCCGGAAGGTAAAACGAGGCGAGACGGGCGAAAACGGCAAATTTTGGCTGTGAGCCGCGGCACAAGGCAAGTGGGCCGCGGCACAGGAAGACAACCAGCGGGCACAAAGTAGACTGTACTCTGTGCCGCGGCACAGTCCAGGTGAGCCGCGGCACAGATGAATTAAAAGGCACCCAGGTTCCAGCTGAAGACCATGTGCCGCGGCACAGATTTAGTGAGCCGTGGCACACTAGGCGGTTTTTGTGTCCTCCGCGCGGATTTGGGCCGTTTCGAAGCCAGTTCTCGACCTACTCACACGGACGCGATTTGGAGACTGTGCAGAGCTATAAATAAGGGTTTAAGACCCTAATTAATCATATTGAATCTTGAATCTTTGAAGCTTGGAAAATCTTGGAATCAGAGAATCTTGGGGAGACGGCAGAAGAGGAAGAGAAGCAGAAGACTTCAAGAGCAGAGGGCGGAAGCCGAAGAACGGAGGAATCCGAGCTTCATCTGCATTTGATTTCCATGCTTCTATTTATTAATTCTGTATTGTCATTAATTAGCATGTCAGGCTAAAACCCTAATCTAGGATTTTGATGAAACCTACGTTTTGACGGATTTGCTTGAGATTATCTATTTAATTCCCTTTTTGTTGAGTTTTCCCAATCGTGTTTAATGCTTTCAATTATCTGGCCAATAGTTGTATTGTTTTAATCATTCAATTCGAATCGGGAGAGGAGAGTTGGTGAGGAACTATTGGTGAGGACCGTTTTATTCTGTGAGATAGGAATATACTCATAGGAACTACGTGGCCTTTTGGAGATTTTATGCTTTTTGCCTATTGACGAATTAATTCACCTAGGGATAGAGTGCGTTATTCGCCTTTAGAAAAATCTATTGACCTCGGGAGAGGCGGTAGAATATATTAGCAATCTTCGCCTTCAATAAATTGGGAAAATCATTAACTTCAAGATAATCGAGAGTAAATTCGGATAAACCGAGGTGGATTCAGAATCCTAGACTTATTCATCATTTGATTCACTTCCTTCAAGTTATTGTTTTTTACTGTCTAGTCTTTTATTAATTTCTTTTAGTAATTAATTTCAAACCCAAAATTCGATTGTTCGAATAAAACTAGAATACATAAAAATCGGTAGGTAGTGATTCAGTCCTCGTGGGAACGATACTCACTCATCACTTTATTACTTGTATACGATAACGTACACTTGCGTTCAACAAATATCGCAACACAACATCGTTCTAATATTCGAGTATAAAGAGACACAACATGTAAAGAACGAGATAGAGTTTAGGAACTTACAACCACCGTTCGCATGAAGACGTAGGCAGTGCAGTGATGTCATTCACGACCGGTTACCTCAAAAGACATAAATGACCCTTATTTTAACCCAACGACCAAGATATCCATAATCTTAGCTCCGATACCATATTCTGTAACACCCCCGATATATTCAGGAATATTACAGCGCCGTAAATCCTTTACATAAGGATTTACCAGGGTGAAGAATTGAACAGACATTAAGAAATACTAACAAATGGAAATATCGGAATTAAGATACAACAGTTCTGACCAAATACTGAAAGTACAATTGTTCAACAGGAACTTAATAATACATCACCAAATTCAATTTCATCATAAATGACTTCGTACTCGAGTACTTATTGAAATAACCAATAAACAACAGACAAATAAACCCGGCCGGAACATCACTCTGCACCCTCGTCGTCATGCAGCTCCAGTGGTTGTTTTCCCGCTCTCCTGGATTCTGAACATAAACAAAATGTTCACCCCCGAAGGGGTTAGCACAACGATGCTAGTACAAGTACCACAACATATTATTCAACATCACACGCAGAATAATAATAATAACGTAAATGATAAAATGTCAAACGAGTCTTCTCCTACGAGAAACTCAAACATAACAAACACAAGTGATAATCACAACATGATATCATAACATACACATGGTCATTCCGACGATCCAGCGTTCACTGCCTAGAACCCACGATGATCCCGTCAGACCAACCCGTGGTGGAAAAACCCGCCCGATGATCCAACGCACGCTAGCATAGATCCCCCGATGATCCCGTCGGACCAACACGAGGTGGACATACAACAACGACATACATGCACGACAATATGTATAACATCAATACATAAAACAATTAAGGTACTTGCCTCGATTTGAAAACAAGAACAATACTTCCACGAAAACGAACACTCGAAGGTCGTCCTCCTCAATCAATCACGTAACAAGATCAAACCTTAACAAAAGAAATGATATAGGATTTATCTCACGTCGTACGAATGTTTAACATTTCGATTTATGACCAAAAGTTCATAAAATGTAATCTGCCTGAACTGCTTAGCGCACGCTAAGTACTCTGTGTAGCGTGCGTTAAGTTTGCTCGATAGCGCACGCAAACAACAAAGCCTAGCGTACGCTAACTATGCATGGTCAGTACTTCACTGATCAGTCGACTGACTCATCTGATGGCCTAGCGTACGTTACGTGCCAAACGTAGCGTACGCTAACTCGTGCTCGATAGCGCACATTAATCTACATAGCTTAGCATGCGCTATCTGTGCATGGCAGTTTACTGCTGGGCAGTAGATGGACCTCAACATGATCAAACCAAATGAAATCCTCAGTGTTAGTTCATGTTACCTCCATGAATATCATGTTCATATGGCTATGAATGATCTAACGGATAACAACAACTTCGGATTCAAGGATATGTATGCTATTATGAAACCATCTTCCATTTCGACTACAATCTTCATACGACAATTCGAAAGGCTTAACGGTTGATATCGATACCTTTATATCAATCAAAATTATCATACTGTAGTTGTTTAACATTCCATCTATACTAGATAAATCCTTCCATGATCAATCCCTTAGATTCATCTAACAATAATGATGTTAAAGTCAAGTCCATGATTGCTATGAAGTCATCTACTAGATTTGGATTACCAATGATAGAAGCTTCCTCTACTTGTTCATTGTAATAAGATTCGAATCATGATGTTCATAATCAAGGTACATGAGGCATAATCATCTCTATATTCCAAACATGATGCATGTTGAATAATTCACTAATGAAAAATCAATATCTTGTTAACATGATCATCTAATTCTTTAGAATCCAACTCTAAGTCTGGAGATAGGTTGAACATACCTTAATATGACGAAAATCACTGAACCGTAAGGTAGAATCCGACTCTGGTTGGTTGTATGCCACTGCAAGGTGCTATTCTACTTCAATGATCACTCACAAGTGATAACCAATATACGAGGATCAATAAGATGTGTTCTAAGTGTGTAGAAGGATTATTATAGCTCTCTGGCCTCTCAAGAATGAAGAATGGACGAATGAAATGTAAGCCAAAACGGGTTGCTGTCTCATTTATAATAGTCTGCACTTTAGCTAATTAGCGCACGCTACTAAGCATTCCTTAGCGCGCGCTAATAAGAGTTGACTTCAAAACTGTCCAGGTTCGTCCGCGGGAATCTTATCCGGACCCATGTCCCGGCTGGCGCATGTGCTAGCCGTCCCGCTCAATAATTAAGTGCTTAGTGCACGCAACTCCTACATACATAGCGTGCGCTAGTAGTAGCTTGATAGCGCGCGTTAAGCTACATTCTTAGCGTGCGCTATCACGAGTTTGCATGAGAAATTTTGCATGTTGCTATACTTATGTACAAAGATATCAATATAAGAAATATGATACTCCAATCATCAAAATTACAATTCCGAATAATACATGGTTCGAATACAGGTAAAATACATAGTAATAAATCCGGATATTACATGAAAACCGTTCAAAAGCACTCATTTCCGGAAATGCCAATATCAAATCACATTTGCAAAATGCACCACAATTAACCGCGGACCCACAGCTTCGTGGATCCCTACCGAGACCCCGTCGGATCTAACCCGTAGTGGTTAAAAGCAAGCTCGCGGTCCCACATCTTTGTGGAGCCCTACCGAGACCCTGTCGGATCTAACCCATAGTGAGCATACACACACACACGTTACTCATGCAATACTAATATGCTAAGAATGTAAGTTCATCAAGAATACTTACTAGAGATGGCCACTTATCCGACAACATTATCAAACTCTTCAAAACACAATAACAAGATTAAACACGGAATACACGATTCCATAACTTTTAAACAACAGGGATATCATCAAAGCCTTCAACGTTCAAAACAATCAAACCATAATCAATTCCCAAAACACACCGTTCACAAAGCACACACGCGTTTTTAAAAGGAGCCCTTAACGGGGCCAAAACGAATCTCTTGGAAATTCATTTCAAATAACCAAACAAACACACCAAGACGACCGCCAATCATAATATCCATAAACGAGAAGCGTATGAACAAGGTACTTGCCTCGAATAAGAACAACACGGAGAATCGACCGAAGTAGGTTGGCACGAACCGACTACGAACCCACCGACTCCACCGAACGCCAACGCGCGACAATAAACTACGAAGGACAAATATAACAACGAAAATGAATTCCAAAATACGACCCAAAGCCGCTGAATTCAAAGAACAAATGATGAAAATTCAAGTGTTTCCCCCCACCCCCCACCCCCCCACCCCCCAATGGCCAAGAACACGATTCGTCCCGACAAAACATGAAAATGGAATTCCAAGTTGAAATATGGATATACAATCCATAGAATGTGTTTAACAACATCATTTAACCACAATCGATCCATCAAAAATGGATGAAAAACGAGATCAAGAACAAATCCCCCAAAAAGTCGATTCGAAGGAAATCAAGAAATATACTTCGATTCGACGAAGAACAATCGATTAAATAATGTTAAACACAAGAATACTACTAAGATTAATCATACCCATCATGAATTAATCAACAACACGGAACGAATCGGACAAAAATGCAAAAACCCCCAAATTCACGAAATTAGGGTTCTAAGGTGAGATTACCTTGATTCGCTGGATCAAAGGATGATAACGGATGATTGATTGATGTTATGAACTCAAGAACTTCGTGAATTTGTTGTTGAACAACATGGCTTCGTCACCTCCGAAGCTCCAGCCGCAGATCGAAAAGAAAGGAAATGAAAAACGAGTGAGAATGAGGCTACTCTGCCACATTTATACTGGGCCGGACTAGCGCTAAGTGCCGAGCTAAGCGTGCGCTATCGGCCCGTGCCGCAATCGATGACCTCTGGACTAAGCGCTCGGCGAGTAGCGTCTTCCGGCCTGGCCGTAGCGTGCGCTACCTGCCGGCCGTAGCGTACGCATCGTCCGACAGTAGCGTGCGCTACCTGCCGATCCACCGAGTCCAGTACCCCCACTGCCCTACTGCCTCGGCCCGCTAGAGCGCGCAGACAACCGGGCGTAGCGTGCGCTGCCTCCCGGCCGTAGCGTGCGCTACCTTCCGGCCGTAGCGTGCGCTACCTTCCGGCCGTAGTGTGCGCTACGCCGGTTCCTGCCGCACCCGTCCGGCCGGTGCCCGCAATCATCCGGCGATCCATAACCGTCCGGCGATGCGACCACCAGGGCCCGACGACTCAATTTTCGAAAACGTACGGAACGAACACGACGAAAAGTTCGCGGACAACATCATCGACCCAAAATTAAAACATAATACAATAATTAATCATACGCGACCAAGAAACGGGTCAAGACAACAATTACAGATACGGATACCCGTAACTTTTAAGAAATTACAAAATGGCCCAAAACGCCCGGAAATCACGATACGTGATCGAATAACCAAACCTAGGTTCACAACACGTCTAACAAAGTTAAACGGACTTACGGGAAACTCGAGACAGCAGTTTCGAACGATATTCGCAAGAATCGAACTCAAGTGCGGAAAAGTCGCTAAAAAGCACGGAACTCAACAAAACAACTCCGAAACGAACTCGGATGACAAAAAGTATAGAATTAATCATTCTCAGAATGACGAAACGGTCATGAGCAAGTCGTCAGAACGGACTTCCGCCGAAAAAAAAGAAATTACCGGAAATCGAAATTACGGGTTTTACATTCTACCCTCCTTAAAAGAAGTTTCGTCCCGAAACTTAAAATAAGTAGGGAGAAGCAATATCCCCAGCCAGGAAAACTCGACGAGATACACAAAAATCAAAACTCGCGCCCGACGGCGAAACGCTGCAAGAAACGCAAAGAGACATACGACGTGAAAACACGCTCCACGGCGACCAACACAACGTCGCCGTTAGGGATATAATAAAAACAACAAATGACAAGCGTCATCAAACGGATAATATAGTCAAGTCAATTATCCGAACAATCACGAAACACAACGAACGAAAATCAATATGATTGACCGACCCAACGGTACATCAATCAAAACGCGAGCCAATCGCTGAACAAATACGGAATTCCACCGCCCAAGGGTTGGAAGATCGAAAACGAGACTAATTTCCCGAACTTAAGGGAATTACGAAGGATCCTGAACGCTTAACAATCATAAAATGAGAACAAAAACCGAACAAACAAACGATCGAGACAACAAAAATTGAACAATCATGTCCGAAACACGAAGGATAATAAAATTCAAACAACAATTCCCAGGATGATCTGATGAGAACAACAAGACATGCATTCCGATAAGATCCACAGGAAAGGGAATAGCGATTGAAAAGTCACAACGACAAACGAGTTATTCCGAAACAATACCACCCTCGTTCGATCAACAAAAGCAAGGGATAGGGAAAGTTCAGAAAATGTTAACGAGCATAAACGAGTCGACAGAGTCGAAAACACAGGAGTTCCAAATCCGATCCACTTCGAATAAAAGATCTAATAGAACCAAATGATGTCACTTCCGAACAAGGTTCACAAGAATCGAACCGAACTCGAAAAAGGCACAGCGATAACCAGATCAACCCACAACAAGATCACAGTTCGTTCGGACGATGAAACCGAAATACAGAACAAGTTCATAATGTATCAACGAACATGAGTGAATCGATAGACTCGAGAAAGAGGAAATACCTAAGTCAAAATAGTACGGGTATTACCTTCGACCTCAACCACGAAATTCACAAAAACGGGAACAAGGTAACATGTCATTAAACAACCGACACATAACGGAACCATCACCGATGCACACGGTCATACCAAACCAAGCTCTAACAGCTCACATATGCGCGACAACGCAGAAATCACTACGAGGGGACAATATTCAATACCAACATCCCACCTCTCACAGAGGGCACAACAAATGTGTGGAAAACGACGCAACGCTCACACTGCCAACTCGATCATACTCGGGATCAAATATCAAAATGACAATGCGAACATCATACATACATACCCAGCCCTCAAACGGGAATGGACGAAAACCTCATTTTGAAAATAATTTAGAAGATCATCGGTTGATCTTGAGTATCACCTTTCAAAAAAAAGTACAAACGTGAAATATCGTTATCGAGACTTTGGAGAACCATTTCGCATTTGATAAAAATGAGGACACTTTCTCTTAGTGAAAACTTTTAGAATATTCGACCCTCGGGTCTAAATAAAAGTGTTTCTAAAACATTGAAAATATCTCAAAGCATTTTGGTCCTCGAAGTAGAAATTTTTTGAAATATATTGTGGCACCTTGGATGTACCACAAGAAAATAACTCATTTTAAAAGTATGTCTCGAAATTTATTTTTCTAAGATACTCAAGGTTTTCAAAAATCCAATAGGCCAGAATGCCCAAAACTCACACATATCGACGTTCACTAAAACAACTCCTAGTACACGCATCAAAACGTTTAAAATCAAGACAATACATGTCTTTAAGCAGAAATAAATGATAAAATACCACATTCAGAACAAAACCACTGACCCCATTCGAGGCCTCTAAGGACCCTCCCGCACTGGCTAGTGAACAAGTCGAACGCGTATAAGCACAAAGCCTTCACAAGAGAACTTGTAAAACGTGCAAATCGATCCGAAAATCACCAGCAACGGACAAAAACAACAATAAAAAGACCTCACAAGCGACGACACTCCTCGTATAAATCAAATACGAGAGTCGACTAAATACATATCGTGAAATCAAAATCCACATAAGGATTCCATCACTTAACAAATAATCATAAAAATAGTTCGTGTCACACGAGGCACAACACAAAGAAGGGAGACTTACTTCCACAGGTCGCATGAAGATGATGATCGCCCCATGATACTAATCACGACCAACAAACTCAAACGACGCGTCGCGACACGACTCAGTCAGATAAAATCCGACGAAACAAGACTCAAACAACACGACTTGACCCGACAGCCTAGGTTTCCTCAACCTAAGCTCTGATACCATTTATGTAACACCCCCAATCCGCTCAGGGATATTACATGCCGTAGAACCTTTCCTCAAGGATCTACCAGGCTGGTAACAACATAAAACAACTCAACCATGCCTTTAAGGATAAAATAACTCAGTAGACCGATTTGGTCTTTCAATAAATACATACAACTCAAATACATCTCATGCCCACGCAGGGGTCAAAACACAACCACACCCGTACAACGGGAAAAATATAGCAGCGGAAAATAAAGTACAACTGAACCAATAAATAATGTACGGTTCCTCATGTGATTAGTATCTATCATCTTTCATCATCCTTCGTGCCGACCCTGTGTTATGCTCCAAAACCTGAATGCAAAAATAGACATGCACCCCCCGAGTACTCGGGGGTTAGCAAAACTCCACTGTTTTGCTAGTGCAAGTACAAGTGCAAAAATACGAGTCATACAATTCAGATTCCACGAACGATAATAATTCAGAATCCTCAAAGATTCAAATATAACAAGATGAACACTTCCCGAGGCGAGAGTTTGAGTAAAGACATCCTAAAATTTCAAGATCAAAATATCAAGGGAAACAATTTATAAAATGATTTGAAATACCATCGGGAGTTTTAATAGAAAACAATTTAGGATTATCAAATCCTACTTTTCAAAACCCAAAAGACAAAAGGGGTCACCGCCCCAAAGGTTTACTTTCCGAAAAATGACCTTTACCAAACCGTTGGGATTTTAGCCCCGAATCCGTCAAATGACCGTTACAAAACCATTGGGATTTTAGCCCCGAATCCGTCAAATGACCTTTATAAAACCGTTGGGATTTTAGCCCCAAATCTCATAAACTCACAGTACACAAGAATGACAACAAGGTTCGTCTTCCAACATCAAAATCCACAATTAAAGGATTTAACACAAACAACAAAATACTCTAGTGCCATCCTAGCCAAGTAAGCCAAACGAACAACTTACCTCTTACACACTTAGTCGATGCATGCAATCATGAAAACCGTTCAAAAGCACTCATTTCCGGAAATGCCAATATCAAATTACATTTGCAAAATGCACCACAATTAACCGCGGACCCACAGCTTCGTGGATCCCTACCGAGACCCCGTCGGATCTAACCCGTAGTGGTTAAAAGCAAGCTCGCGGTCCCACAGCTTCGTGGAGCCCTACCGAGACCCCGTCGGATCTAACCCATAGTGAACATACACACACACACGTTACTCATTCAATACTAATATGCTAAGAATGAAGTTCATCAAGAATACTTACTAGAGATGGCTACTTATCCGACAACATTATCAAACTCTTCAAAACACAATAACAAGATTAAACACGAAATACACGATTCCATAACTTTTAAACAACATGGATATGATCAAATCCTTCAACGTTCAAAACAATCAAACCATAATCAATTCCCAAAACACACCGTTCACAAAGCACACACGCGTTTTTAAAAGGAGCCCTTAATGGGGCCAAAACGAATCTCTTGGAAATTCATTTCAAATAACCAAACAAACACACCAAGACGACCATCGATCATCATATCCATAAAACGAGAAGCGTATGAACAAGGTACTTGCCTCGAATAAGAACAACACGGAGAATCGATCGAAGTAGGTTAGCACGAACCGACTACGAACCCACCGACTCCACCGAACGCCAACTCGCGACAATAAACTACGAAGGACAAATATAACAACAAAAATGAATTCCAAAATACGACCCAAAGCCGCTGAATTCAAAGAACAAATGACGAAAATTCAAGTGTTTCCCCCAAAACGGCCAAGAACACGATTCGTCCCGACAAAACACGAAAACGGAATTCCAGGTTGAAATATGAATATACAATCCATAGAATGTGTTTAACAACATCATTTAACCACAATCGATCCATCAAAAACGGATGAAAAACGAGACCGAGAACAAATCCCCCAAAAAGTCGATTCGAAGGAAATCAAGAAATATACTTCGATTCGACAAAGAACAATCGATTAAATGATGTTAAACATAAGAATTCTACTAAGATTAGTCATACCCATCATGAATTAATCAACAATACGGAACGAATCGGACAAAAATGCAAAAAACCCCAAATTCACGAAATTAGGGTTCTAAGGTGAGATTACCTTGATTCGCTGGATCAAAGGATGATAACGGATGATTGATTGATGTTATGAACTCAAGAACTTCGTGGATTTGTTGTTGAACAACATGGCTTCGTCACCTCCGAAGCTCCAGCCGCGGATCGAAAAGAAAGGAAATGAAAAACGAGTGAGAATGAGGCTACTCTGCCACATTTATACTGGGCCGGACTAGCGCGCGCTAGGCTGCCGAGCTAGCGTCTTCTCGGCCCGAGCCGCAATCGATGACCTCTGGACTAGGCGCTCGGCCGAGTAGCGTCGCGCGACCTTCCGGCCGTGGCGTCGCTACTGCCGGCCGTATGTCTGCGGCGTCAAGCGATGGCGTGCGCTACCTGCCGATCCACCGATCCAGTACCCCCACTGCCCTACTGCCTCGGCCCGCTAGCGCGCGCAGACAACCGGGCGTAGCGTGCGCTGCCTCCCATCCGTAGCGTGCGCTACCTTCCGGTCGTAGCGTGCGCTATGCCGGTTCCTGCCGCACCCGTCCGGCCGGTGCCCGCAATCATCCGGCCAGTCCCGCAACCGTCCGGCCAGTGCCCGACCACGAGGGCCCGACGACTCGATTTCCCAAAACGTACGGAACGAACACGACGAAAAGTTCGCGGACAACATCATCGACCCGAAATGAAAACATAATACAATAATTAATCATACGCGACCAAGAAACGGGTCGAGACAACAATTACAGATACGGATACCCGTAACTTTTAAGAAATTACAAAATGGCCCAAAACGCCCGGAAATCACGATACGTGATCGAATAACCAAACTGAGGTTCACAACACGTCTAACAAAGTTAAATGGGATTACGGGAAACTTGAAACAGCAGTTTCGAACGATATTCGCAAGAATCGAACTCAAGTGCGAAAAAGTCGCTAAAAAGCACGAAACTCAATAAAACAACTCCGAAACGAACTCGGATGACAAAAAGTGTAGAATTAATCATTCTCAGAATGACGAAACGGTCATGAGCAAGTCGTCAAAATGGACTTCCGCCGAAAAAAATGAAATTACCGGAAATCGAAATTACGAGTTTTACAAGTGAGACTGATGCTTTAGGCATTCTTGTTATAGAAGTCAATTTATCTACTTCTTCACCATGGGTATTAGATACCGGTAGTGAATCTTACATTTGTGTGAATGTGCAGGGGCTGCAAAGGAGTAGACAACTGGCAAAAGGTGAAATGGATCTCCGTGTTGGAAATAAAGCAAGAGTTGCTGCTATTGCCGTAGGGACTTATGATTATAATTCTACCAAGTGGGATTGTATTGGAACTTAATAATTGTTATTGCATTCCTGCTATGGGTAGAAACATTAAATCAGTTTCTTGCCTCGATTTGGAAGGTTATAACTTTACTATTCAGAATAATGTAATGTCCATATTTAATAAAGGTATTTTTTATGGAGATGCCTTGATGAGTGGGAGATTATATCCCATAAATCTTGAAAGTTCCAAATCTGTCTGTAACATAAATGTCAAAAAACTTAATGTAATACCCGGTTGTAATTTAGTCATTTTTATTTAGTAATTATCAATCAGTAATTATCACTCAGTAATTTTCACTCATTAATAATCACTCATCATTCATACTCATTCAATTGTGTTCACGTTCGGCATAATAATTATTATTCTCGTACTTTTGTTCCCGTATTTCTAGAATTCCGTGGTTTTTGTACTCGGTGCATCGTTCTAGGCTGAACTACTTGTCGAGCAGGGCCGCACGAGCAGGCCGCACGAGCATCTTGTCGTGTGTGGCGCTCGTGCGTTGCGGTTGGGCTGGGCAGGAGACCCAGCGTACGAGTCAGTGCCGCACGAGCAGGCCGCACGAGCATCTAGTCGTGCGTGGCGCTCGTGTGTTGCGGCTGGATTGGGCAGGAGGCCCAGTGGTCGAGTCAGTGCCGCACGAGCAGGCCACACGAGCAACTGCTTGGGCGTGGTGCTCGTGTGTTGTGTCATCTTGGGCGAGAGGCCCGGCGTTCGGGCTCGGGGCGAGACGGCGAGCCGCACGAGTTCTTGCTCGTGCGCGGCCTTTCGTGTGCTAAAACGACATCCGTGAAGCCTCACGCACGACCGGACGCACGGACACTTGGTCGTGCAGATTGGTCGTGCGTCCTTGGGATTTATATAAGTGGACCGACGGGATTTCCTCACTTTTCACCGTTTCTTCATCTTACTTCCGAGAGAGAGGGTTTGTGCGAGAAATTTTCATCATCAATCACTTGAGTACTCGATTTTCATCATTTTCATTCGGTTGTGAAGCTCAGATTGTCGATCTAATGCGTGTTCATCGAATCAAAGTACTTGGATCTTCAAAGGTAATATTCTTCAAACATCTTGGATTTCGATTTTGTGTTGAGATAGGATGTTTTGGACGTTATAATCGTGTTGTATGAAGAGATATACATATGATTATGAGTTTGTATAAATATTCATTGGATTATTGAAGGATTATTCAAGAACACTTTGAATATTGAGTTGGATTTGGGGGTTTTCGATTAATTGTTGTTGAAATCACGAATTTGGATGTTCATATTGGATTAATGATCATATTGAAGATGTTTTGTTGGTTTTAAACACTTCTTGGGGATTTGATGTTGGTATAATTGAGGTTTGGTTATAAACAATCGAAGGATGGCCACAACATGTTTGATATAATGACCCAATGAACTTAGTTTAGTCGTATCGACATTTTAAGTTAGTTATACTCGTGTTTGATTCGTGTGTTGAATCGGATTGTTGGTAATTGTGTTATTCAAGGTTGTTCGAGCAACCGACATCTCATTTAGGACGTTGTTCGTGGAAGAACATTCTTCATCGGTGTTGTGTAAGTTAATTCTTACTCGGTTAAAAGGATATTCATTCCTTTCGTTGTTGTTCATTCATAATCATAATTCATTCATAAAGTATTAACCGTGTTGAGACTTGTATTTGTCAATTAATCACTTCATTCATGAGGAACGACGGTTCCAATCATTTCATTGAGCTGTCATTCATTTCACTATCATTTTCATCTTGGTGAGTCATTATTGAATTTCGATGTCACTTTTGTTATATCGTGGCATTCCGGGTCATACTGGAGTGCCGGTTGGTATGTGTAGGATTTTCATGTTGGGCACATATAAAGTCGTGTGTTGGTTGTTGGCCTCACATTGGACTGTGCACACGAGACGATCACTTCGTGAGACTGATTAGGTACAAGACCACACGTGTATTCGATCGATACTCGTTGGTGGCTTGTGCACGGACACATTTCCATCCCGGGCGTAGTGTGGCGCCATTCTTTGAGCCGTACTGTTAGTTGATTCATATAGCATGTTTGATTGCATATGTTTTCAATAGGATTGTGATTATTCAACTCTTGAGGATTGTTGTTCTGTGTAACTGACCCCGTTGGGGGATATTGTTTTTCAGGTCATGGCAAGGCAAAAGCACGGGAAGAGCACGTTGACGGCGAGGAGTCCCAGTGATACTAGTAGGGGGCCCCAGTCTCTTCAGTCATTCTTGTTTTTCTTCATTTGTATTTCCGCTGCAGAATTTTATTTGGGATGTTTATTTATTCAGGGTGGTGTATTTTATCTTCATATAAAATATACTAGTATTCGGTATTGTCCTGGTGTATTGTACTTAAGCTCCTCATCGGAGTATTTGGTAATATAAGGTGGTTCGGTACTGATATTATATTATTTAATTCATTATTTTTCATTCGCCTGGTGGTTCCCAGTTGGGGTTCCACGGCACTGTAATAGCCGCCTAGTTTGGGGTTGGTATCGGAGAGTGGTTTTGAATACTACCTTCCGAGTCATGTCTCATTTGAAATCATCGTTCATCAGGCTAGTATCATTAGACTTTCGCGTCACGTGTGCCCTGTGCAAGAGCCGAGCCCTTCAGACCAAAGAACATTAAGATTTCCTCATTTATCATTTTCATTTGTAATCATGTCAATCATGTTAACTCATTAACCACTCAGTTCATTTCACTGTTCAGTTGTTGATCTTGAGGACCGTATCATTGATCTTGTTAACTTGTTCAAGATAATATTTTCAAAAACTTCATCAGATAATCACGTCATTTCAGTTGATCATTCATGTAATCATTGTATTTGAGCGTGTATGCTCATTTTCATCATTTCATAATATAATCATAACGTGATTCTCATGCGAGAGATATAATTATCTTGCGACTTTCCTACTTCAGTAAGGAGAGAGCAAGCAGAGGACGCGGGGGACGAGGTCGCGGTGCGGGCCGAAACCCGAGAGCTCGTGTGAATACACATGCAAATGCTAGGAATAATGCTAACTCATCGTGCAGTGATGCTGCCACTCATTCACCTGGACGTAATCATTCACTATCAGGGAGTCGTACCCAGGACACATCTCAGTCAGAAGGCGTTCGGGTTGATCCACTCGCTTTTATGCAGGGCATGATGGCCCAAATGACTCAGATGGCACAACTAATGGAGACATTGCATAACTCAACTACTCAAAATCAACAGGCTCCTCCGCCGCCACCTCAGAGGCAAGAGAGGGGTGTGAGCAGTATCATTGACGATATCTCTCACCAGAGACCGCCTACCTTCGAGGGCTCATCTGAGCCGGCGGATATTGTTCATTGGCTTCAGCATTTCGAGAAGTTATTTGATATGGTGGATTGCCCTGAAGGGCATAAAGTTTCAGTTGCGGCCTACTATCTTGGTAAGAGCGCTCATTCATGGTGGTTATCGTTGAAGCCCACCGACGGATCATGTACTTGGGATCAATTCAAGACTCTCATGATGGAGAGGTATTATCCGGCCCCACTCAGGGAGGCCAAGTTGTCGGAATTACTCACTCCCGACCTCTCAGCGGACGATGATGTTCTCGCCATCGCCGAAAAATTTCAGGAACTTCTTCCGTTCGCCTCATCTATCATTCACTCCGAGGCGGATAAGATTAAGTATTTCAGCAAGAGGCTGAAACCCAGTATGCGGATGCAGTTGCTTAATCACAATTGCACCACTCTGGACGAATTCATTGAGAAATCTCTTACTTATGAGCTTACTGCTAAGGAAATTGCCAAGCAACAACCTTCATCTGCTGGCAAGAAGTCTAAGAATCGCAATCAGTCTGACGGCAGTCAGGCCACTTTCAAGAAACCACGTGCGGGCTCTACTTTTTCTGAGCGACCTCCTATGGCGCCTAGACCCGCGGAATCTCAGTCACGAGCGGCCATTTTGGCCATCACCTGTTTCAACTATGAAGAAAAGGGTCATTTTAGTACCAAGTGTACGAGGCAGACTGTCACGTGCGATAACTGTGGGATTGCTGGGCATAGGGCCCGTTTTTGCCGAAGGGACTCTAAACCTACTCCAGCGTCATCTCAGGCCCCAGAACATTCAGCGGTGCAGAATCAGGACACTCAGTCAGTGTCGTTCAAGACGACAGGAGCTAATAAAGGCGGAGCCAAGAGCTATCAGACGGGAGTGTCCGGTTCGGGGGCCGGCAAGCCCCGAATTTATGAGATGAAGAAGACCGACGATCCAGAGGCGCGGATGATCTCAGGTACACTCGAAATTCTATCTTAACCTGTATGTACCCTTTTTGATACTGGTGCATCGCATTCATTCATTTCCGAGTCATGTTTGAGTAGCCTACGTCTGGGTAGTGCTACTAGTTATGAGCCTTATGTCATTGGTCTACCTGATGGTAGAAGAATTATCGGGAATAGTGAGATTCTGAATTGTCCGATTTAGTTTCATGGCCATGTATGGCTAGCGGACCTAATTGTGGTAGATTTGCCGAGAGACGACGTCATCTTGGGTATTGATTGGATGGATCGTCACGATGCCATCATTAGTGTCCGTAAGCGTATGGTCACTATCATTTCAGACGATGGGGTCGAATGTGTGTTTCATGGAGATAATCCCAGCTGTTCTGGAAAAGTTATTAATTTGATGAAAGTAGTGAGATTACTCAATCAGGGGTGTGTCGGTTATTGGTGCTATATGACCAAGACCGAGAAACCATCAGTAATGTTGGAGGATATTCCGATAGTGAGAGATTATGCCGATGTCTTTCCAGACGAGTTACCTGGTTTGCCTCCACAGAGAGATGTGGAATTCACGATTGAGTTGGAAACCGGTACATCCCCTTTATCGAAGGCACCGTACCAGATGGCCCCGACCTAAATGCAGGAGTTGAAAAATCAATTATAGGATTTGATCGAGAAGGGTTACATTCGACCTAGTGCGTCCCCGTGGGGAACACCAGTGCTATTCGTCAAGAAGAAGGATGGTTCGTTCCGCTTGTGTATTGATTATCGGGAGTTGAACAGGGTGTCGATCAAGAATAAGTATCCTCTACCCCGTATCGATGATCTTTTGGATAAACTTCAGGGAGCTTCAGTATTTTCCAAGATCGACTTAAGATCTGGATATCATCATTTGCGAATTCGAGAGTCGGATATCGCAAGGATGGCGTTCCGAACACGCTATGGTCATTATGAGTTTGTGGTAATGCCGTTTGGGTTAACTAATGCACCTGCGGTATTCATGGAGTTAATGAACCGGGTTTTCATTTACTATTTGGATCAGTTCGTGGTTGTCTTTATTGATGACATTCTAATTTATTCTCGTGATCGGGAGGAGCACGAGTTTCATCTTCATCAGGTGCTCGACGTGTTGAGACGAGAACAACTTTATGGGAAGTTTTCCAAATGTGAGTTCTGGATGTCCAAAGTGACGTTTCTCGGACATGTAATTTCATCATACGGAGTTCGTGTCGACCCTCAGAAGACAGAGGCTATCCGATATTGGCTACCTCCGAAGAATGTTAAGGAGATCCGAAGCTTTCTCAGATTAGCCGGTTATTATCGGCGGTTTATGGAAGGGTTTTCTAAATTCGCTCAACGAATGACGAACCTTTTACGGAAGGATAAGAAATACACGTGGTCCGACGCCTATTAACAGAGTTTTGAGGAACTCAAGAGCCGGTTAATCTCAGCACCTGTCATTTCTTTACCGCAATGGACGGAAGGATTTGTGGTTTATAGTGATGCGTCCGGACAGGGTCTCGGATGTGTACTCATGTAGAACGGAAAAGTTATTGCTTATACTTCACGGAAATTGAGACCTTATGAGGTTAATTATCCGACCCACGACCTGGAGCTAGCAGCCGTGGTGTTCGCATTGAAGATTTGGCGTCATTATCTTTATGGCATTACCTGTCAGATATTAACCGATCATAAGAGTTTAAAGTATATATTTACTCATAAGGAGTTAAATATGCGACAGAGATGGTGGCTGGAACTAATCAAAGATTATGATATCGAGATCCTTTACCACCCGAGCAAGGCGAATGTTGTCGCCGACGCCTTGAGTCGTAAGTCCGTTCAGGAGCAGATGCTTGCTCGATTAACAATTCAGAGGGAACTTCAACAGGAATTTCTAAGACCCGAGATCGAGGTCTGGTTACAGCGAGTACAAGGGCAACTTTGTACGTTGGAGATTTCATCGCCACTTGAGGAGGCGATCAGGGATAATCAGGGTTCGGACCCATTTTTGTTACGCATTCGAGAGGATGTGACTCAGGGGAAAGCCCCTGGGTTTATGGTCCACGAGGGTGGGCTTTTTCGTTTTAAGAATCGGTTGTGCGTACCGATGAATGACGAGTTGAAAAACTCGATTTTGAGAGAAGCTCATGCTACCCCTTATTCCGTTCATCCGGGGTCTAGCAAGATGTATAAAGACTTGAAACAAAATTACTGGTGGAGTAATATGAAGCGAGAAGTCGCGGAATTTGTTTTGAGATGTTTGACCTGTCAGCAAGTCAAGATAGAACATCAGCGACCGTCGGGTTGTTAGGCGTATTTTTATACGCTTATTTATCATTATTTTATATTCATTTGAGGTCTAAATCTGCTTAAATGAGCTTTTAATGCACTATTCTTCTATGTTTGGCAGGAAATTGGAGTCCGAAAGCTCGAACGATGAAAAACGGGCGAAAATGGCTACTTTTGGCCTGGGGCCGCGGCACAAGGAGACTGAGCCGTGGCACACGAAGATGACCTGAAAGTCCCGAGCAAACTGTACCCTGAGCCGCGGCACAAGGAAGCTGAGCCGCGGCCTAGGAAGGAAAAAAGGCGCCCAGGTATGCGCTGAAGACACTGTGAGCCGCGGCACAGTTTAGGTGAGCCACGGCCCACGGGGCGGTGTTGATAGAAATTGCCACGTTTCTGGGCCGTTTTGGAGCCTGTTCTCGACCTAATCATACGGACGCGATTTTGAGGCAAAAGAGAGTTATAAATAAGCATGCAAGGTCAGAATTGGGGGGATCGCGGAAGAGAGGAATCGATCATCATCAAGGAGAAGAAGCAGAAGACATCCAAGAGCAGAGAGCGGAAGCCAGAAGAACGGAGGAATCCGAGTTCTTCATCTGCGTTTGATTTTAATCCTTTCATTCATTATTTCTGTATTTCTATCCTTTAGCATGTCAGGCTAAAACCCTGTTCTAGGATTATGATGAAACCAAAGTTTTGACGAATTTGCTTTTGATTATCTTTATAATTCCCTTTTCTGTTGAGTTTTCCCAATCGTTTTTAATGCTTTCAATTGTCTGGCCAATAATTGGATTGTTTTAATTACGCAACTCGAATCGGGAGAGGAGAGTTGGTGAGGAACTATTGGTGAGAACCATTTTATCTTGTGAGATAGGAATATACTCATAGGAACTACGTGGCCTTTTGAAGATTTTGTGCTTTTTGCCTATTGTCGAATTAATTCACCTAGGGATAGAGTGTATTATTAGCCTTAGAAAAATCTACTGACCTCGGGAGAGGCGGTAGAGTATTTTAGCAATCTTCGCCTTCAATAAATTGGGGAAATCATTAACTTCAGATAATCGAGAGTAAATTCGGATAAACCAAGGTGGATTCACAATCCTATACTTATTCATCATTTGATTTTCTTTCTTCGAGCGATCGTTTTTACTGTTAGTTCTTTTATTGGTTTTCTTTGGTTATTCATTTGCATCCCAAAACTTCGACTGTTCAAATAAAATTAGAATACATATAACTCGGTACATAGTGATTCAGTCCTCGTGAGAATGATAACTCACTCATCACTTTATTACTTGTCTACGATAACGTGCACTTGCGTTAAACGAAATATCGCAACAAGTTTTTGGCGCCGTTGCCGGGGACTGATTTTTTACTAATATCGATTTCAGTATTTCTAGTCTTAGTTTGAACATTTTTTTATTGTTTTTGTATAATTTTATTTATTTGTTTTTCCTTTCAGGAGTTTCCGGTTAGTGCATGAGAAAATTCGGTAACGAAGGCCTACTACCTTTGGATACCGAACTCGAGCGCACTCTTCGGAGAAGCAAGAAGGAGAAATGAGAGTTACCAGCAAAAGTGACCATGGCCGAAAATACCGAAAATCACAGAGGAGATAATCTTGTGCAGCAAGTTCAACCGGCATTAGCACTCCGAGATTATGTTATGCCACAAATAAATGCGAACTTTTCGGGAATTCTGCGTCCAACCATTCAGGCGAACAATTTCGAAATCAAGCCGGCTATAATTCAGATGGTACAAACGAGCCATTTTTGTGGATTGCCGAACGATGACCCCAATGCACACATTGCGTCTTTTCTCGAGATTTGTGACACCTTCAAGAACAACGGTGTCACCGATGATGCTATTCGTCTACGGCTTTTCCCTTTCTCTTTGAGGGACAAAGCCAAATTTTAGTTGAACTCTTTACCGCCGGGATCGATCACGACATGGGTAGAATTAGCGCAAGCCTTCCTGGCTAAATTCTTCCCACCATCAAAGACGGCGAGACTGAGGAACAAAATTACAACGTTTGGGCAATTTGATATGGAGTCGCTTCACGAAGCTTGGGAGCGATACAAGGATTTACTGAGGAGATGCCCGCATCACGGCTTACCGGATTGGCTCCAAATTCAAACATTTTACAACGGATTGAGTGCCTCCACACGCACCCTCGTTGATGCAGCCGCTGTGGGTGCCTTAATGGGAAAAACAATGGTCGAAGCCCACTCTCTATTGGAAGCTATGGCTGCGAATGCTTATCAATGGCCGTCCGAACGAGTAAACCCGAAACGAGTAATGGAAATCTCCAATAACGATCCGATCTCTACATTATCAGCTCAAGTCGCCGCCTTGACGCAGCAACTTCAAGCTTGTTCACATGCTCCTTCCCCCGTTACCATTGAATCGTGCAATTGGTGTAATGGATCTCATCCTAGCACAGAATGCCAAGTCGGAAACCCTTTCGAGCAACCTTCGATGGAACAAGCTCAGTTCGTGGGGAACGAGAACCGGCAGAATAATCCGTACTCCAACACTTATAATCCGGGCTGGCGCAATCATCCTAACTTCTCATGGAGAAATGGACAAAGCTCGAACCAGCCTCCATTTGCTCAACACCAACAGCAGCCTCCTCCCGCTCCAAAAATCTCTTTAGAAGAAGCAATGGCGAAATTGGCAGCGAACACGAGTCAGTTCATGGCCCGTACGGAAGCGACCTTGCAAAACCGTTCCACTTCTATACGCAACTTGGAAGTCCAACTAGGCTAGATTGCTAATGTACTAACAGCCCGCCCGGAAGGTACCTTGCCAACTACGACTGAAACAAATCCCAGAGAGAGTGTCAATGCCATTGGGTTGAGAAGTGGGAAAGAATTGGGTGAGCTGCCCGGGCAGAACAAAAAGAGAAGTGAGGATGAGGAGAAGAAAAATTCAGCGACTGAGGAATCACAAATGTCTAGACCCTCGATACTGTTTCCGGATAATCCGAAGGCATATGTGCCACCCGTCCCGTTTCCGCAGCGATTACAACAGAAAAAGGTGGACAAGCAATTCTCTAAGTTCCTCGACGTCTTCAAGAAACTGCATATAAACATTCCATTTGCCGATGCCTTGGAACAAATGCCGAGTTACGTGAAATTCATGAAAGAAATCTTGTCAAACAAAAGAAAGCTCGAGGAGTATGAGACAGTCGCATTGACGGAGGAGTGCAGCGCTATTCTTCAGAAAAAGCTTCTGCCAAAATTGAAGGATCCGGGAAGCTTCAATATACCGTGCACCATAGGAAACCTCTCTTTTGATAAGGCGTTGTGTGATCTCGGGGCCAGCATTAATCTGATGCCACTTTCCATATTTAAGAAGCTAAACATTGGGGAAGCAAAGCCGATGACAATCTGGCTGCAATTAGCCGATAGATCGATGAAATATCCGAGGGGAGTAATAGAGGACATCTTAGTAAAGGTATATAAGTTCATCTTTCCAGCTGATTTCATTGTGCTCGATATGGAGGAGGATCAAGACATCCCAATTATTTTGGGAAGACCAGTCTTAGCTACCGGCCGAACTCTCATAGACGTGGAAAAAGGGAGACTAACTCTACGTGTTCAAGATGAGCAAGTCACTTTTCAAGTATTTAAATCTTTTCCATGTCCAAGTAGTGTTCAGAAGAGCTCGCAAATTGAAAGTATAGATACCGTTGCGCAGGACACACACCGGAAGAAGTACCGGTCGAAAAAGTCAGAATCCGTTTCCGCTGCCCCGACGCCTAATAAGAATGAAGATCAAGTTGCATATATTAGGCATTTGAATATGTCGTCTTCAATATCCGTTCATCCACAATCGGAAAATTCTCCTTATGTCCTAAGTTCACCCGTGAAGTTGAAAATTAAGCCGGATGTCAAACGGGCGCCAAGTCATGTGCAAAATGGGTGCTTCAGAAAATTGTCTTTGTTTAAATCTTTTCGCAAAGAACATTGGGTGCCCAAACCGAAAATCGAATTATTAAAGACCAATGGTCAAAAATTTGAAACACATTTTAACGGTTCGAGGGACGGGACGGAGTTCAAATGGTCTTTGCGAAAAGCGAATTGATCTTCAAAAAGTCTAGCCGAAGACAATAAACTTAGCACTTCTCGGGAGGCAACCCGAGTATTAGTTGTAGATTTTTGCGTCTCAGTATTTTCTTGCATTTTTTGGATCTTTATTTTTCGTCATTTTAGCTTGGATATGCTTGTCTCTCATGCTCTTGACGTTTTCTGTTGAAAATTTTATGCAGAAATCACCCCATGGAAGAATTCATGCCTGAGCCGTGGCACAAGGATAGCGAGCCGCGGCACACACAAGTGAAGAAAAAAGGGCCAAACCAAACTGTACTCTGTGCCGCGGCATGACCTTACTGAGCCGCGGCACACCAGATCCCTGATCCGCGGCACGTTGCTGATGAGCCGCGGCATGCCAATTACCAAAAGTCTGCCCAGGAGGCTGTACTCTATGCCGCGGAACAGAGCAGATGAGCCGCGGCACACTAACATTCTGAGCCGCGGCACCGGTATGATGAGCCGCGGCACATGGCGATGGAGCAAAGAAGCCCAGGCGGACTGTACTCTGGGCCGAGACTCACTCAAGTTGTGCTGCAGCCCCCGTTCGGAAGTTAGACAGCCCAGGTACCTTTATAACACAAATTCTGCCGACACCTAGGTAACTTCTCCTCCTTTTCCTCTGCACAAGCGATCGGCCGAGAACTTTTTCTCATCTTCTTCTTCCTCTCGCATACTACATTCTAAACTAGGTAACCATAAATTCCTTAATCCTCATTCATGCATGATTTGAGAGGTTAGGTATGGTTATGATTTTGTTGTTAGTTTTTTCCTTTTTTTTTCAAGTTTTTTTTCAAAAATTGAGTTGCAAATATGATGATTTTGATAGATTGTTGATGATTGTCATTCGATTATGAACGAATTGATTATGTTTGTCATAATGATCGATTGAGGATGTTGTTTTTGGGGATTGAATGAAGCTATGGTCATGTTTGTTCTTCAATTAAAAGTATGCACTCAAGGTGTTTGATGAAATGCTTGAATGAAAAATTCTTACTTGTTAAGTCAATATTTTGAAACTATGTGCAACGAATTCGTTTTTGGATTTTCAGAGACCCCAACCTTTACGTCAATTTTAAACGTGAAATGCTCAATTTTATTTTTCTCTCACGGCGGTGCTAGCTCGTTAAATTCTTGATTCACGTTTTGCATATCCTTAGCCGAGAAGTGTGTTCTCATTATTGCTTAAGTAAGTAAACTCCGGTGTTTATCTTTTCAGGACTCGCTATGGCTAGGAAGATAAAGGTTAGCACAAAAACCAGGACTCAGTCGTCCCCCACACGAGGGGAAACTTCACAGAGCCGAGCCGAGTTGGAGGCGCACCAATTCTCCGACCCGGAGATTCATAAAATCTTCAATGAAAAGATCCGCCCTCGACCTCTGATCCCGGAGAGGGGATTCACCCCAGCCCCCCAGGACGGGGAGCTTCTGACGATGATAGACGAGATGGGGTGGGACCGTTTTGCTGCACCTCCCAAGACGGCGGTGATCTCCATTGTACAGGAGTTTTATGCGAGCGCTCTGTTGAAGCACATTCGGGCGGGGTAGATGATACCGCAGCAGACACTCGGACGCAGGTCGTCGTCCGAGGCATTACAATAGATTTTTCGGTAGCTGTCATACGGAGATTATTCGAGCTGCTTGTGGTGGATGAGACAGCTTATACGCGAGCTATGAGTGGCCTCACGAGGGAGGCCCTGCTCGAGACACTCACTCAACCCGGCTCTGTCTGGGATATGCGCGCTTCGGGTTTGTCGGCCTTCTACTTTAAGAGCTCGCGCCTCAGTCGGCTCAGGCGAGCCTGGCTGTATTTCATCTGCGCTCGTGTTGATCCCACCTCGCAGATCCGATCTGTTTTACTCTCTCAAGCCCGTACATTATATGCTATCACTTCCGGGCTGCGATTCGATGTGCTCCTCTCCTGGTCCGATCTATTCTTCTATGCATTCAGGGAGGGGCCAAGATGGGGTTGAATCACCCCTCGCTCATCTGCGCTCTATGCCGGCAGTCGGGGATGACGTGGTCGGATGACGAGCCGATGTTAGCCCCCCAGGGCCCGATTGATCATCGCATCATTTCGCACTTTGACCAGTGGGGTGGAGCACCGGCACATGCTCGGGGGCGAGGATATCTACTTGATGAGGCACACGAGCAGTCCCCCGAGCCTCTTCTTCTGACGCAGGGGCAGATGGAGCCTAGCCCGCCGCCCGACAGAGAGCACCTGGAGGCGATGTTCGACGGGTTGAGAGAGGAGATGAGGAGAGAGAGAGGATATGAGGAGAGAGAGAGAGAGCTTTCTGGCTGCCCAGAGAGAGGAGATGCAGACGGAGTGAGAAAGCATCCTGGCAGCCGTCCGAGATGAGATGAGAGAGCAGGCCCGCCGGGCCAACCGACGTGAGACGAGGCGCCTGGAAGCGAGAGATGCTTACCACCAGGAGCACCTTGCTGCATGGACGGCCCACATTATGCACCCGGACGGGACATTCATTCCACTCGTTCGCCCAGCCACGCCACCCTCCTCGCCGGACGACGCTAGCACCAGTTTGTGAGCAGACTGTAGGGGAGTACTTGACCTTTTTCTTTTATTGCATATTACATTTTGTCCATTGAGGTCAATGTACGTCCTAAGTTTGGGGGGGGGGGGGTTTACTTTCTGTTGCTATACTAATTGCTGTACTTATTCATTTGCACTTTCATTATTTTTCGTTATCTTTTTGTTCTTAGCCTTGCTTTTTGTGATATTATTTGCAGTCGTGAATTTTGCGTGCTTCTTTTTGTGTAAAACTGATGTTACGATACTGATTTCTCTCTGAAAAAACGGTTGAGTTTTAGTTGAGTTGTAGTCAGCGATACCTGTTTCTGTTGAGTATTCATTTAGGTTCGAAATTTTTTGTTTTTGTAGAAATCTTAGCGGATAAGAGAGGAGACATACGTGTTTTCAAATCGCCGTCCATACGTTTGGTTACACTTTTCGCGTAGCTAGTCGTCCAGTAACATAAGTCATGTTGGTACTTGCTTTGAGTTTAGAGTCGGACAGTTTTTCCCAAAAAAGTCGAGATATTATTTGTTCTATGATGGAAAATCTAGTAACCGGGAGTATTCACGTGACCCGTTGTTTACTCTCGCGTAAAATGAAAACCCTGATTAGACTAGTGGTTTGAAATATCGCATTACCGATGATGGGAAGCCTAGTAACTGGGGGTATTCGCGCGACCCGTTGTTTACTCTCACGTAAAATAGCAACCTTGAATCGGACATGCGGGAATAGCTATTCGAGTTATTTCTCCGCTGTGGAGGGAAATTAGTAACTAGAAGCATCCATGTGCCCCATGAGTGACTTTTACGTCAAACGGTTCCCCAATACATGAGAATGGAATTCCACCCTAGGATTATCCCGATGAAACATCCCGAGATCCGAACCTAGTGGTCAACTCGAATCATCTTATTAAGCATTAATAAGGGAATACTGTCCGAGGGTTATATTTGATGATGAAACTATTGAAATTTTTGCCATTAGACTGTGGGACTGGGCGAGTTAGCTTGTTTATTTTAACCCTTCATATTGACGGTCGGTCAAATTCACGCTTGTTGATCTTTGAGCTAGATTTTCTTCATGCACGATTGATTAGGACTGAAATTGGTTACTTCGTGGAATCAGTGTCCTGGATGTGACTCACTATTACGATACTTGTACTATTCTTTGAGATTTTCAGGGTAGTATTGATTAGGTTGAGCACTATGAATTTGCACGATTATTCACGATTATTCTTTTATTTGTAATCAATTCTTTTTGCTTGAGGACAAGCAAAGGCTCAAGTTTGGGGGTACTTATTAGGCGTATTTTTATACGCTTATTTATCATTATTTTATATTCATTTGAGGTCTAAATCTGCTTAAATGAGCTTTTAATGCACTATTCTTCTATCTTTGGCAGGAAATTGGAGTCCGGAAGCTCGAACGATGAAAAATGGGCGAAAACGGCTACTTTTGGCCTGGGGCCGCGGCACAAGGAGACTGAGCCGCGGCACATGAAGATGACCTGAAAGTCCCGAGCAAACTGTACCCTGAGCCGCGGCACAAGGAAGCTGAGCCGCGGCCCAGGAAGGAAAAAAGGCGCCCAGGTATGTGCTGAAGACACCGTGAGCCGCGACACAGTTTAAGTGAGCCGCAGCCCACGGGGCGGTGTTGATAGAAATTGCCGCGTTTCTAGGCCATTTTGCAGCCTGTTCTCGACCTAATCACACGGACGCAATTTTGAGGCAAAAGAGAGTTATAAATAAGCAAGGTCAGAATTGGGGGGATCGCGGAAGAGAGGAATCGATCATCATCAAGGAGAAGAAGCACAAGACATCCAAGAGCAGAGAGCGGAAGCCAGAAGAACGGAGGAATCCGAGTTTTTCATCTGCGTTTGATTTCAATGCTTTCATTCATTATTTCTGTATTTTTATCCTTTAGCATGTCAGGCTAAAACCCTGTTCTAGGATTTTGATGAAACCAAAGTTTTGACGAATTTGCTTTTGATTATCTATATAATTCCCTTTTCTGTTGAGTTTTCCCAATCGTTTTTAATGCTTTCAATTTATGCGGCCAATAATTGGATTGTTTTAATTACGCAACTCGAATCGGGAGAGGAGAGTTGGTGAGGAACTATTGGTGAGAACCGTTTTATCTTGTGAGATAGGAATATACTCATAGGAACTACGTGGCCTTTTAAAGATTTTGTGCTTTTTGCCTATTGTCGAATTAATTCACCTAGGGATAGTGTGTATTATTAGCCTTAGAAAATCTACTGACCTCGGGAGAGGCGGTAGAGTATTTTAGCAATCTTCACCTTCAATAAATTGGGGAAATCATTAACTTCAGATAATCGAGAGTAAATTCGGATAAACCAAGGTGGATTCACAATCCTAGACTTATTCATCATTTGATTTTCTTTCTTCGAGCCATCGTTTTTACTGTTAGTTCTTTTATTGGTTTTCTTTAGTTATTAATTTGCATCCCAAAACTTCGACTGTTCAAATAAAATTAGAATACATATAACTCTGTACTTAGTGATTCAGTCCTCGTGGGAACGATAACTCACTCATCACTTTATTACTTGTCTACGATAACGTGCACTTGCGTTAAACGAAATATCGCAACACAGGTATGCTTAAACCTCTCCATATTCCAGAGTGGAAGTGGGAGAATATTTCAATAGACTTCATCACGAGTTTGCCGACGAGTCGTCGTGGCATGAATACAATCTGGGTAATTATGGGTCGCTTAACTAAATCAGCTCATTTCCTTGAGATTAAGGATACGTGGGGTCCCGAGAGACTTGCCCAGTTGTTTATCAAAGAGATAGTGAGATTGCACGGTACTCCTAAAAGTATCGTTTCCGATCGTGACGGACGATTATTGTCTCATTTTTGGAAATCAGTTCATCGTGCTATGGGAACTCAGCTTAATCTCAGTACAGCTTTTTATCCTCAGTCCGACGGACAATCAGAGAGGACTATTCAGACTTTGGAGGACATGTTGAGGGCATGTGTTCTCGATTGGAAAGATGATTGGGAAGCCCAACTACCATTGCTCGAGTTCACGTACAATAATAGTTGGCATGCTTCGATTAAGATGGCACCTTACGAGGCCTTGTACGGTCGTCGTTGTCGATTTCCTTTGTGTTGGGATGACTTATCAGAATCAATCGACACTGAGCCCGATATGCTTATAGCCGCCCACGAGAAGTTAGCTTTGATCAGGAGTCGTTTGTTGACCGCTCAGAGTCGACAGAAATCTTATGCAGATAATCGTCGTCGACCATTAGAGTTCGAGACAGGTGACCATGTTTTGGTCAAAGTGTCCCCGAGTCGTGGTATATTCCGTTTTGGGAAGAGGGGAAAGTTGAGTCCGAGATTCATTGGACCGTTTGAAATTTTGGATCGAGTAGGCGAGCTAGCTTATCGATTGGCCTTACCTCCGGCGTTGACCCGAATTCATAATGTGTTTCACATATCTCTGTTACGGAAGTATGTTGCCGACCCGAGCCACATACTTCATTTTGACGAAATCGAGATCGCCGATGATCATTCATATGAGGAGCGTCCTATACGAGTCTTAGAACGGCGAATCAAACAGTTGAGGAACAAGACGATTCCCTTGGTCAAGATCCAGTGGTCTAGACACGGAGTCGAAGAGGCTACTTGGGAAACTGAAGATAGTATATGGGAGAGTTATCCCGAGTTGTTTGACCCTTAGTTTCGAGGACGAAACTCTTTTTAAGGGGGGGAGTATGTAATACCCGGTTGTAATTCAGTCATTTTTATTCAGTAATTATCAATCAGTAATTGTCACTCAGTAATTTTCACTCATTAATAATCACTCATCATTCATACTCATTCAATTGTGTTCACTGTTCGACATAATAATTATTATTCTCGTACTTTTGTTCCTGTACTTCTCGAATTCCGTGATTTTTGTACTCGGTGCATCGTTCTAGGCTGAACTGCTTGTCGAGCAGGGCCGCACGAGCAGGCCGCATGAGCACCTTGTCGTGTGTGGCGCTCGTGCGTTGCGGCTGGGCTGGGCAGGAGACCCAGCGGCCGAGTTAGTGCCGCACGAGTAGGCTGCACAAGCATCTGGTCGTGCGCGGCGCTCATCTGTTGCGGCTGGATTGGGTAGGAGGCCCAGTGGTCGAGTCAGTGTCGCACGAGCAGGCCACACGGGCAACTGCTCGGGAGTGGTGCTCGTGTGTTGCGGCTGTACTGGGCAGGAGGCCCAGCGTTCGAATCAGGGATGCACGAGCAGGCCGCACGAGTTGCTGCTCATGCGCGGCGCTCGTGCGCTAAGAACAGCAGCCGACAGAAGCCTCACGAACGACCGGACGCACGGACACTTGGTCATGCGGATTGGTCGTGCCTCCTTGGGATTTATATAAGTGGACCGACGGAATTTCCTCACTTTTCACCATTTCTTCATCCTACTTCCAATAGAGAGGGTTTGTGGGAGAAATTTTCATCATCAATCACTTGAGTACTCGATTTTCATCATTTTCATTCGGTTGTGAATCTCGGATTGTCGATCTAACGCGTTTTCATCGAATCAAAGTACTTGGATCTTCAAAGGTAATATTCTTCAAACATCTTGGATTTCGATTTTGTGTTGAGATAGGATGTTTTGGACATTAGAATCGTGTTGTATGAAGAGATATACATATGATTATGAGTTTGTATAAATATTTGTTGGATTATTGAAGGATTATTCAAGAACACTTTGAATATTGAGTTGGACTTGGGGTTTTTCGATTAATTGTTGTTGAAATCACAAATTTGGATATTCATATTGGATTAATGATCGTATTGAAGATGTTTTGTTGGTTTGAAACAGTTCTTGGGGATTTGATGTTGGTATAATTGAGATTTGGTTATAAATAATCGAAGGTTGGCCACAACATGTTCGATATAATGCCCCAATGAACTTAGTTTAGTCGTATCGACGTTTTAAGTTAGTTATACTCGTGTTTGATTCGTGTGTTTAACCAGATTGTTGGTAATTGTGTTATTCAAGGTTGTTCGAGCGACCGACATCTCATTTAGGACGTTGTTCGTGGAAGGACATTCTTCATCGGTGTTGTGTAAGTTAATTCTTACTCGGTTAAAAGGATATTCATTCCTTTCGTTGTTGTTCATTCATAATCATAATTCATTCATAAAGTATTAACCGTATTGAGACTTGTAATTGTCAATTAATCACTTCATTCACGAGGAACGACGGTTCCAATCATTTCATTGAGATGTCATTCATTTCACTATCATTTTCATCTTGGTGAGTCATTATTGAATTTTGATGTCACTTTTTTTATATCGTGGCATTCCGGGTCATACTGGCGTGCCGGTTGGTATGTGTAGGATTTTCATGTTATGCACATATAAAGTCGTGTGTTGGTTGTTGGCCTCACATTGGACTGTGCACACGAGACGATCACTTCGTGAGACTGATTAGGTACAAGATCACATGTGTATTCGATCGATACTCGTTGGTGGCTTGTGCACGGACACATTTCCATCACGGACATAGTGTGGCGCCATTCTTTGAGCCGTACTGTTAGTTGATTCATATAGCATGTTTGATTGCATATGTTTTCAACAGGATTGTGATTATTCAACTCTTGAGGATTGTTGTTCTGTATAACTGACCCCGTTGGGGGATATTATTTTTCAGGTCATGGCAAGGCAAAAGCACGGGAAGAGCACGTTGACGGCGAGGAGTCCCAGTGATACTAGTAGGGGGCCCCAGTCTCTTCAGTCATTCTTGTTTTTCTTCATTTGTATTTCCGCTGCAGAATTCCGTTTGGGATGTTTATTTATTCAGGGTGGTGTATTTTATCTTCATATAAAATATACTAGTATTCGGTATTGTCCTGGTGTATTGTACTTAAGCTCCTCATCGGAGTATTTGGTAATATTTGGTGGTTCGGTACTGCTATTATATTATTTAATTCATTATTTTTCATTCGCCTGGTGGTTCCTAGTTGGGGTTCCACGGCACTATAATAGCCGCCTAGTTTGGGGTGTTACACTTGAATCAGATGATTTAAACCAAACATATTTCTGGCATTGTCGTTTGGGCCATATAAACGAGAAACCTTTAATCAAACTCCATAAAGATGGAATCTTGGAGAAATTTGATTTAGAATCATATGATACATGCAAATCTTGCTTATTAGGCAAAATGACCAAAGCTCCTTTCACGGGCCATACTGAGAGAGCTGCAGATTTATTGGGCTTAATACATATTGATGTATGTGAACCAATGAATACAAATTCTAGAGGAGGTTTCCAATACTTCATAACGTTCACGGATGACTTAAGCAGATTCGGATACATCTACTTAATGAGTCATAAGTCTGAGTCGTTTACGAAATTCAAGCAATTTCAAAATGAAGTACAAAATCAGTTAGGCAAAACTATTAAAGCAATGCGACCAAAACGTGGTGGTGAATATTTGAGCCATGAATTTGACAATCATCTCAAAGATTATGGAATTTTTTCACAACAGACTCCACTTGGAACACCTCAATGGAATGGTGTTTCGGACCGGAGAAATCGAACCTTGTTAGACATGGTTAGATCGATGATGGGTCAAGCTGATCTTATAATTTCTTTTTGGGGTTATGCCTTATAGAGTGCTGCGTTCATTTTAGATCGAGTACCATCTAAATCAGTTCAAAGCACACCATATGTGATATGGATAAGGAAACAACCTGTTTTGTCTTTCCTTAAATTTTGGGGTTGTGAAGCTTATGTGAAGCGGCTTATCACTAATAAATTTTCACCCAAAATCGGATATATGTATTATTGTGGGATATCGTAAGGAAAATAAAGGATATTACTTTTACATTCCCTCAGAGAACAAAGTATTTTGCTCGATATGGAGTATTCCTTGAGAAGGAATTTATTTCCAAGAAAAATAGTGGGAGTAAAATAACTCTTCATGAGATGAGAGGGCCACAAATAGATACTGAACTTTTAGATAAAACTGATTTAAACTCTCATAGAGATGTTGAGACCACTTCTTCTATACCAGCTCTGTGTAGGTCTATAAGTAATCATTGTGAACCTGAGAGATATGGATTTCTCATCACAAATGACAATAATGTGGAACTCATGGATCTAGATGAGCCCACAACCTACAATAAAGCAACTACTAGCATTGAATGCGAAAGTTGGCTTGAAGGGATGAAATATGAAATGCAATCCATGTATGATAATCATGTATGAACTTTGGTTGATCTTCCTGAAGGTTCCAAAGCAATTGGTTGCAAATGTATCTTTTCAAAGAAAAAGGACATGGATGACATTGAACAAACATACAAATCACGAGTCGTGGTGATAGGTTACAGACAGACTCATGGTATTGACTATGATGAAACGTTTTTGCCACTCGTAATGATGAAATCAATTAGAATTATACTTCCATAGCAACATATTATGACTATGAGATATGGAAAATGGATGTCAAAACCGTTTTTCTTAATGGGAAGTTAGATGAGGATGTGTATATGATACAGCCCGAAGGTTTTGTCGATCCTAAAAATCCTAATAAAGTATATAAGCTTCTAAGAGCCATTTATGGTTTGAAGCAGACATCTTGGAGTTGGAATCTTCATTTTGATGAAAAAATCAAAGAGTTTGGTTTCATTAGAAATCAAGACAAACCTTGTGTATACTAGAAGATTAGTGGGAGCGCAATTGTTTTTCTAGTACTCTATGTGGATGATATCCTACTCATTGGAAATGACATCCCTACTTTGCAAAGTGTTAAGCTTTACCTAAGTAAATATTTTACAATGAAGGACTTAGGGGAAGCTGCCTATATACTGGGTATAAGGATTTATAGAGATAGATCCAAAAGGATTCTTGCCCTAAGTCAAAGTACATATGTTAACAAGGTACTAAAACGGTTCAGTATGCTTAATAGTAAGAAGGGGTTCTTACCTATGTCACATGGCATAAAACTCAGTAAAACTCAAAGTCCTTGTTCGAAGGAAGAGAGAGATAGAATGAGCTTGATACCTTATACTTTGGCTATAGGATCTATCGTGTATGCCATGATTTGTACTAGACCGTATCTATCATTTGCATTGAGTGCAACCAGCACATACTAGTCTGACCCTGGTGAGGCTCACTGGACCGTAGTCAAAAGCATACTTAAGTACTCGAGAAGGACTAAAGATATGTTCTTGATATATGGTGGTCAAGATAGTGATTTGGTCCTTAATGGCTATGTCGATGCCAGTTTTGAGAGACCAAGATGATTCAAAATCGCAGTCTAGATACATATTTTTCTTGAATGGTGGTGCTATTAGCTGGAAGAGTTCTAAACAACCAACCACAGCTGATTCTATAACAGAAGCTGGGTACATAGCCGCTTCGGAAGCAGCTAAAGAAGCTGTTTGGATGAGGAAGTTCATTGGTGAACTGGATGTGGTTCATAGCATTGTTGATCCAGTAAATTTACACTGTGATAACAATGGAGCTATTGCACAAGCTAAAGAACTAAGATCACAACAAGCATCCAAATAAGTACTTAGAAAGTTTCACCTCATTCGGGAGATTGTCACTTGTGGCGATGTGAGGATATGCAAAGTTCACACGGATAATAACATAGCGGGTCCTTTAACCAAGCTGCTTTCTCAAGCGAATAATGATGGTCATATAAAGGCTATGGGTCTCCAGTTTATGTCTGTATAGGACTAAGTGCAAGTGGGAGATTGTTAGTATTATGCTCTAAGTCTACTGTTTAATAATAATGTGGAGACATATATTATTATTTAGTATAAAATATTGACTATATTATTGAATTAAAATTCTGCTTGCGATCATCAAGTATGTGACTTGATAGTAAAGCTCGTTAAAGCATTAAAGAATATTTATCCTAGATATTCCTAGTAATATGATTACTAGTATGATAGATGATACGATGGCTATGTTTTACTGGTCATGAACATGAGATGTTATATCACGTCATAGATACATGTAGAGCCATCGTATTGGATATGACCAAACAAAGAGAATTACATAGAGATTAAGTCGTTATAATTCCTCTGATTGTTATATATTATTTAAGTCCTTATTACCTAAAGACAGTACAATTTCCTACACAATGAGTATCGTATTTTAACACAATACCAACGCCTTATGTAACAAGGGACCATACAATTTGTGATTGGATACGGTACGACTTATGCAGAGGGAGGTAGTTTGTCCAGAGGGGACTTGTCCCTCCTATAAAACGGAGAAGATATCCACGGGCCCTTGATAAGTTAAATTGTATAAATGCATGGCCATGCTCAAATTGATCAATAAAGAGTTATTGATAAATATTTGAATTGGACAATTGTAACTTGAGATCAAGAATATCAATTAAGCTATATAAGGTCGACTTATCCATGCCTTATGCTTAATTAGGATATCGCGCGCCGGGGGGATTTAATATTATACAGTAACGGTATTTTGTTCGTGCCGTCGAATTAACTCATTTAATACGGGTAGTCATAATATCTAGCTAGAGGCCGCTTATGATTTAGGAGTCGTAAAATTGTTATTATCCTCATTGCCGTATTAATTAGAACCTACAGGGTCACACACTTAAACGAGCAGAGCAACTGTTTTGTTCCGGATTGGTTATGGTTGGTGAAGGGGTTGTCCATGTAGAGGGCTATATAATAGTGTCTTGTGATAGCCCTTACACTTGACAAAACACAAGAAAAGACATAATTTGTGTAGAGAGAATCAAAAATCTGATTCTGATACTTCTCCCTCTAAAAGTCTTGAAGATAATATTCAAGAGTTGAATAATAAAAAGGATCAAGAACATATCTTCATATCTTTGAAGATTGATTCTTTGACCAAGAAAAGTATTTATAATACTCATCTAATCTTCATGTAATCTTGTGAGTTTGATCTTTAATAACATATTGAATAAAATTCATAGTTGTTATTTTAGATCAAAATTCAAGAACATTTAAATAAAATTCTTGGTGTTCTTGTTCTTACCATAATAAGAACATACCTATATTCAAATTGATTTAAGTGAAATCTTTATTGAATCGTAGCTAACTATCTATTAGACGCTCGGGATTTGTTCGTTGTGTGGATACCATAGAGGACGCTCGCTTCTTGCAACGTCTCTAGAAGGCTCGATCGAAAACACGCTACAAGAGGTAACAATATTGTTCTTCGTACTTTGTTAATATATTTGGATCCTCAGAGAGTTTTACATATTATATTTATACTTCCGCTGCACTATTTCGATATATGATGAGATCATAAATCTTATTAATTCGATAAAGACCCAACACATTCATCATCCTTAGTGCCAACCCTGTGTTATGCTCCCCAAAACCTGAATGTTCCTGGATGCAAAATAGACAATCGGGGGTTAGCAAAATTCCCACTATTTTGCTAGTGCAAGTACAAAGTGCACGAGTCATACAAATCATATTCCAAGAATAATCATAATCAGGAATCCTCAAAGATTCAAACATAACGAAAAAAAATACTTCCCGAGGCAGAGAGTTTGAGTAAAACTTTCCAAATTCGAAAGACCACAAATCAAGAGAACAATTTATAAAATATTTAAAAATGCCCTCGAGAGTTTTAACGGAAAACCATTTAGGATTATCGAATCCTTCTCTTTTCAAAAACCAAAAGGGGTCACATCCCAAAGATTTGCTTTCTCAAATAAAAATCAACAATAATTCACGGGGTCCACAACCCACACCACGTGTCCTCGACGGACATAAAATCAACAAAACATAACCACCCAAGATACGAAATCTTGGCAACACGTCCAAGGTACTCGACCCTAGCAACACACATCCACAGTCATATCCATGATACCATGATCGCTTGCCACGTATCACCATAAGTCTTCTTAGGCTCTCACGGTTGGACCGATCACTCGCTGTATCCTGACCATCATGATCACAAGCCATATGTCACCGTAGACCTCGTCCGACATCACGGCTGGACTATGACAAATACTTCAAATTCACAAAACAGTACACTACGGTACACATCATAATATCAAGCAACAAAACACATCCGTAATCATATCCATGATATCGTGATCGCTTGCCACGTATCACCGTAAGTCTTCTTAGGCTCTCACGGTTAGACCGTTCACTCACCGTGTCGTGACGACCATGATCACAAGCCATGTGTCACCATAGACCTCGTACGAACATCACGGTGGACTATGACCACACATTCACATCACACAACACAATAGACCAATGATATCACAATAATCCACTCAAAGGCAACGAAAACTTAGCACGACACAATTGTCGAATCACAACGCACCGAAATGAAATAATATATATATATATATATATATATATATATATGTGTGTGTGTGTATATATATATATATATATATATATTATCAAGTCACAACACCAACATCAAACGTATCCATGGGATTCACTTAATCATTCACAAAACATATCATTCACAAAATACAGACACATTTTGAAAGAAAGCTTTTAATGAGGCTAAACCGAATCTTTTGAAAGTTCATTTCAAACAACCAAACAAACACACTTAGACGATCACCGATCATCATATCCACAAAACAGGAAATGTATGAACAAGGTACTTGCCTCGAATAATCACAAACGCAGAAAATCGACCGAAGTAAGGAGACACGAACCGACTACGAGTCCGCCGACTCTGCTGAACACCAATCCGTGACAATAAACTACGAATGACAATAGCAACAATGAAAATAAATTCCATAGCACGGCCCAAAGCCGCTGAATTCAAGAAACAAACGACGAAAGTTCAAGGGTTTCCCTAAAAAGGCCAAGAACACGAATCGACCCGATAAAAATGTGAAAACGAAATTTCAAACCATGGGTTAAGACCAACAAGACTAGGTAACAACAATAGCACCAACAATTTCGGATTAAAATCACGAAATCTTGACAAATCCCAAAATATCTCAAATAGGGTTCTAAAACATTACCTTCATTCGGAGAAGAAGAATGATTAGACGATGATGAACACGAAGAACACCCACCGAGATGATTATTACCATCAATGGCCGAAGAAAGCTCGATCCAAAACCACCCCAAATCGCCAAAAATGCAGAAAAAGAAAAGGAAGAAGAAATGACCCGATTCTGGGTCAACCCTCTGGTATAAATAGGCGTCCGAAGCTTACGTACGTTAGGGCGCAAACCAAACGTACGCTAGATGTTTAACGTATGTAAGGTGCACCTTACGTACGTAAGAGCCATCCAGACTCCTCTGCCTGAAATCCTGAACACGCTAACGTACGTAACGGAGGACGCATTACGTATGTAAAGAAGCATCATTAACGTACACTACACATGATGGTAACGTACGTTATCCATTTGGCAGTACAGAACAGCTGCCAGAAGTTTGGTTCGAAATGGACCGCCGAACGCGACGAACACGAATTACTACGGTCGAGCAAGACGAGTAGTACAATAATCAAAACACGAGTTTAAGCACTAAACAAACACATGATTCCGATATCCTGATGATTGGAAAAGACGATACGAAGGCAAACACCCCAAAACCTTGGAAAATTAAATGGCCCGAACGACCGACATATCACGATACGACAACGAATAACCAAACCGAAGCTCACAATATATCTATCAAAGTTAAACAAACTTACGGGATACATGAAGCGACAGTTTCGAACAAGATTGGCAAGAATCAAACTCAAGTGCGGAAAAGTCGCTAAGAAGCACAGAACTCAACAATACGACACCAAAACGAACTCGGATGACAAAAAGTGCAGAATTAAAACGGTCACAGGAGAGCCGTTAAAACGAACTCCTGCCAAAAAAAGAAATTTACCAAAAATCGAAATTGCAGATATTACAGACCAAGCTCTCCTCTTTAGTCAACATAGAGGCTAGGTCTCCTCTCGCCTTACGGCTCAGGGCATTACTACTAGGTTGGTAATGAATTGTACAATCGTAGTCCTTGACCAACTCTAGCCATCTGTGTTGCCTCATATTCAATTTCTTTTGTGTGAAAATATATTTCAGATTTTTGTGGTCTGTATAAATTTCACACTTACATCCATACAGGTAATGCCTCCAAATCTTCAAGGCATGAACTACCGCTGCTAATTCCAAATCATGAGTAGGGTAGTTCAGCTCATGCGGTTTTAATTGCCTTGAAGCATAGGCAACTACTTTTCCCTGCTGCATCAAAACGCATCCCAAGCCTTGCTTGAATGCATCATTGTAGATGGCGAATTCTCTTGTCAGATCGGGGATGGTCAAAACTAGTGCTCCAGTCAACCTTCACTTAAGTTCTTGGAAACTCTTTTCGCACTTCTCATTCCACAAGAACGCTTCTCCTTTCCTTGTCAATCGAGTCATTGGTGCAGCTATCTTCAAAAATCCCTCGATGAATCTTCAATAATAACCGGCTAAACCTAAGAAACTGTGAACCTTATTTGCTTTACTCAGTACTTTCCAATCATTGACTACCTCTACTTTAATCGGGTCAACCTTGATTCCTTTAGAAGTGATCACATGTCCAAAAAATGCAACTCGGTTAAGCCAGAACTCACACTTGTTGAACTTGGCATACTTCTCCTTGCGAAGTAATACCAATACCATTCTAAGATGCTGCTCATGTTCAACCTTTCTCTTTGAATGCACAAGTATGCCATCTATGAACACAATGACATATTTATCCAAATAAGGTTGAAATACACGGTCCTGAGGTCCATGAACACTGCTGGAGCATTAGTCAAACCAAATGGCATCACTATGAACTCATAGTGTCCATATCGAGTTCGAAATGCTATCTTCGGGATATCATCATCCTTAATCCTCAGTTGGTGATATCCAGCACTCAAATCTATTTCCGAGAACACTCCTGATCCTCCAAGTTGATCGAATAGGTCCTCTATTCTAGAAAGTGCATATTTATTCTTTATCGTGAGTCGATTAAGCTCACGATAGTCTATGCACATCCTCAAACTCCCGTCCTTTTTCTTCACAAAGAGTACTGATGCACCCCATGGCGATACACTCGGCCTGATAAATCCAGGGTCAAGCTGTTCCTGAAGTTGCACTTTCAGCTCTTGTAACTCCTTGGGCGCCATTCTATAAGGGGACTTCAATATTGGTGCCGCTCCTGGCACTAAATTGATCGGGAACTCAACTTGATGACTCGGCGGAACTCCCGATAAGTCTTCAGGAAAAACACATGGATACTCCTTGGCGATAGGAACATCAGCTACCGTCTTTTCTGGAGTTGTTTTCCCCATCACATTCACCAGGAATCCTTGGTAACTGCGCTTCTTCAACATCTTCACATCTTTCGTGGCTGAAATCACCTTCAGGGTACTATAGTGTCTTACTCCCTTGGATATGGTCTTGATATCAATAGACGGACATAAGTCACCCTCCTTTTGGAGCATTCTACTACAGCTCTATGTTTGCCTAACCAATCCATTCCGAAAATAACATCAAAATCACTTAGTTCAACTATGTGCAAGTCAGCTAAGAAGCTATGTTCGTTAATCTCTACCTTCACATTGTCAGCTATGGAGTCTACACGCACTACTCCCCCCACAGGCATGCTAACTAACAGAGATCTAAGAGCTTTACTACTTCTACAACCAATCATAGTGCAAAGCTTCCTAGAGATGAATGAATGATATGCACCCGTATCAAACAACACCAAAGCAGGAATATTAGCAACTGACAACATACCTAATATGGTTTGGGATTCAATCTCTTCCTCGGACTCGGCCATGCTATACACTCGAGCTTTGCCTCCAGAGGATTGACCTTGCACACCTTTGCCTGGACCTTTTCCTTTCATTGGACATGCTATGGCCATATGTCCTTCCTCACGACAGAAGTAGCACCGATTCTGACCAAGCCTACAGGTACCTTTATTTCCCTTGCCACAAGTAGCACAAGTGGGTTTATCGAATTGGGGTTTCAACCTTGAAAATCTAGTCTTAGCATTCTTCTTTCACCACCCCCTGATCGTGCCACTTGTGCTTGTTAGTAATAGTGACTGGTGGTGCTCTTACCTTCTCGACATCCAAACTGGCAGATATGTCCTCGGCCCTGGCAACCGCTTCATTGTAGGTCAAATGCCCATGACCAGCCAAGTGATGATGAATCCGGTCACGCCGTCCATCTCGGAACTTCTGAGACTTCATGTCATCCGTCTCGACCATGTGAGGAGCAAAACGGCACATGTGATTGAACTTGCGCTCGTATTCGGTGATCGACATTCCTCCTTGAGTTAGTCAAGGAATTCCTAGTTGTATTTTGGTTTTCTACACCCTTGAGTAGTACTTATCCATAACCATTTCCTTGAACTGGTCCCAAGTAAACGCATCCTTCTCGTCTTGGGTTTTGATCCTCCACACTCCAATCCACCATGTTCTAGCTGTAACACCCCCCAATCCACTCAGGGATATTACACGCCGTAGACCTCTTTCCGCAAGGATCTACAAGGCAGGAGACTACAAACAAAACCCACACGTGGTCAACTAGACCCAAACATAAAACCGTAGACCGATTAGGTCTTTCAAAACACAACATAGCTGTACATTTGATAAACCAAAATACAACTCGATCACATATTACATAACATGTCCTCCTCTCAAGGATGACAACGAAAACTCAGACCAACAAATCACTGACGGACAACCGACTACAACTGTGACTAGTATCGCTCCTTTACATCATCCTCCGAACCGATCCTGTGGTTGCTCTCTCTCCAGTTAGAACAACTGGAATAAATAACAAAATCCCAAACGAGGGGTTAGCGATGGAATCGCTAGCAAGTAACCAAGCTATAAAGTTATACATCAAGAATACAATCATTATGAAAATAAACTTTCGATAAGGTAGTAACACGATCCCCGAGTCCAAACTCTTTTCGAAAACAGTTCCCACTAGGGAGGATCATAAAGATAACTTCAAAACACATTTGAAAGAATAATTGAGGACGTTGGGGGTCTCAGTGTAAAATCATGAAAATATTTGTAATTCTCCTTTTCAAAAGGGTTTTCTTTCAAAATCATATAAATGTTTCAATTCTTCAAACAAGACTCAAAGGCAGAACCACATTCACCAATATAGCCGGAATCCAAGATTCAAGCATTCACAATTCAGAAATATCTAATCAATACTCATATCACCTCCGTGGCCTCGATGGGACCCACCCGGATTAGCTACCGGAACAAACTCGAATCCACCCATAAGTTATCTTGACATCGTACTCGCAAGTAATGATTATCAGAGCCCACTCCAGACCTACCCGATTAGATAACCTTATTGTAAACTCATATCATGTGTCCATACTTGCAAAGTAACACGCCGCCGGAGGCCTCACATGTCCCTACCCAGTTAACATCATTCAAACACGCCCACAAGTTATCGTGACATCATACTCACAAGTGACGATTCTCGGAGCCCTCTCCAGACCTATCCTATTCGATGAACTTATGGCGAAATCATATCAACTGGACGAACTCACAAGTAACGTGCCGCCGGAGGCCTCACGGGTCCCTACCAGGGTAATATCTCAATTCACCGATTACACAACAACAAGGGTATAATATTCGCCACAATCACAAACATGTAATATCATAAGCTAGTGCATCATACACTTCCACAAAGGTATAACATTCACGTCACACCATCATTCATGAAACATCCTAGCAAGCGGACAATAACATTTCACAATTCATCGGATAACTACTCACTTCGAAATATCCGTCTTAAGCATAATACAACATGAAAGGGTTGTTATCATTCTTCGTGGAATTCAAGTTACGTTCATATTTACTTTCCTAGAATCACACATTTATTTAAAAGTAAGTTACAGTTAAACGTTCAATCACTATCAACTCCACGTTAAATTCACGACACACCACATTCTCAAAGTATAAAGAATATAGACGAGATACTCGCTTCAAGTCCAAAGCACGCGAAGCAACAAGAAGGCTCGACCGGAAACCCTCGAACACCTAAAATTCCCCTGCCAAAAGTAACAAAGATACGATTACAACGAGAATCAAGGTCAGAAACAACGGAAATCCCACCAAACTATCGAAGGGAAACTCATTGGGACATTTAATCGAACACTCAACGTTCGATAACTCCCAAGAACACTCGAATCACCAATCGAGTTAAACAAACTCGAAATATGGATATACAACCCATAGAACACGATTATTAATGCTCAATAACATTAACTGATTCATCAAAATCGGACGAACAATGAAAATCAAGAAGAAATCTCGGAAGTCAAATTCTAGGAGATTTCAAGAAATTACCTCGATCCGACGAAGAACAAGGATTAGATGATGATAACAAACACCAATCAAGCTTCCCAAATGATGCACATGGAGTTTACCGGCCAAAATTCCAGAAACTTGCCAAAGAATCGCGGAGGAGGGTGAAAAATGGTGAAAATGGGGTAAATGGCCGAGTGACCTGTTGCCTCGGTCTTATATGGCCGATCACTTATGGTCATAACCGGCAGCCCTTACGGCCGTAACCAGCATTCGTGAAAATTCTGCCCAGCGCCTGCCGATCACTTACGGCCGTAACCGACATCCCCTTACGGCCACAACCAACATTCGTCTGAATGCTGCCTGGCGCCCGTACGGCCATAGCCGATCATGCCTTACGGCCGTAACCGGCCTTCGTCCAGCCCGTGCCTGCCGATAACTTACGGCCGTAACCGGCACCTTACGGTCGTAACTCGGCCAGGCCAGTCCCTGCTCCAAAATGTGCGGCCGTGACTCGGCCGTGGCCAACTCTGATAGCCCGGTTAGTTGTTCGACAACGTTTCGGTCACACTAACGCACCAGTTATGATTCTAAATAATAACGAGCAAATTACGAAACATAAAACACCACAAGTACGTATTTAAGAAAAGAAATACACGCGATACGAGTCTCACTCATCGAACACTACAACAGAACACATCATACAGTGCATCATCAAAAAACGTATCCCACATAATCGTAACAAAAAAAATAATCGGAACCAAACGACAAATAATTCAGGGCAACTGGAAAATAAAAATCTCAGGTATTATATTCTACCCCTTTAAAAAGATGTTTCATCCCGAAACTTAAAAAGAAAGGGTGAAGTAAGTAGTCATCAAAGTGGCCGAACCATTAAACCTCAACGATCTACACGAGTTGATTCTGATAATGGTGTTGAACCTCGATTCTGGGAAAACTCATGGAATAATTCACAATACTGAACCCTGTGTCCCTCGAGTCCATAGTTGTAACAAGTAATCGACTGCGAAGGACAATTAGCCTGCACATGACCCACAACGTTGCAATTGAAACACCTCTCAGTCTGACTAGGAGTCAAAGAAGATGACTTGGAACCCTTGGTTCCACCAAATGAAGAAAGGGGAGGTTTCGACGTACGACTACGCGAAACTCGATGAGAAGAAGTCCCGACTCTCACACCGTCCGAAAAATCTCCAGACGTCCTCTGCCTCTTCGGCTCATGCAAAGGCCCAGTAGATAACGATGCCATCTCGTATGCTATGGCTCGATTCTGATACTCTCTCAAAGTAACACAATTGAAACCCGACATGTACTGTCGAATCTCTGGTCTCATCCGCATGTCGAAATGTCGGATTTTGTCTTCCTCGGTCCTCACCTTCCTCTTCACATAAGCGAGATGTCGACTATAATCAATAATAGCCTGCGACACGGGTATATCCTGCAGCTCGGCTAGAAAAAAATCTCGGATCCTATGCTCTTGGATCGGCTCCGGACAGAACTCCGCCTCCATTAACTTCTTGAACTCTTCTCAAGTAACAACATGATCCTGAGGCTCAACGGCCTCCCACCAATTAGCAGCGTCACTATCGAGAAGGAACTGAGCGATAGGAATCCTTCATTCCTCTGGACAGCCAACCGCCTTGAAAATCTTCTCCAATTGGAAAAGCCAACCGTCCCGGCCCAAAGTATCACCCGCGCCTGCGAAGCAAGGAGGATGCATACGAACCCACTTCTCTAAGCCACTGAGTCGACCCGGCATTCTCAGTCATGGTAGTGTTACGCTGAACCGCCTGAGCCAAATGAGTCATCTGGTCTGCCACCTGCTGGAGTATAGTAGCAACACCAATACTAATGCCATTACCGGTAGCATGATCCTGTCACGCGATTGGTTGCCACGACCTCTCGGCATACTGAACGGACAACCGTTCAGAACGACAAAACAAACACCACATAATCAATATAGGACAACCAACAGTACCACAATAAAATACTCATTCTGAGTCGCAACACAATTACACGAACTATCACCGCAATGATAGAATTCAAATTTATAAGTCATTCACTTGGCTACATCAACAAAAACGCATGACCTTTACCAAAGCAATCTCGGTCAAAACCACAAACATATCATCGTTGTCAAATCTGGGTAATATTTTTAAAACAAAATCTTCGAGGTACTTGTCCAATGATAATAATTTAAAATTCCTGAGTTTGAATAATTTTTCTGAAATAAGTTTTTGAAAGAAGTATTTTTAATACCTTGGCCATTTGATCAAAACTATGAACTCATTATCATAACGGTTTCATCTTGAAAGTCATTTGCAAAACAACATTTTGAAACATCAATCTATTCGATAAATAATATCATCAAAATGACATTATAAATATACATCATCACTACTACCCATCAATTATCACATCCGAGTAACGTCATAAAACAATACAATTAAACCGAACTATGAAATCATAACATCTGGGTGTACAACCATAACTCGCCAACAAAAACGGTGACGATTTATAATACGTCAATAATATCCACACAGGATAAGCAACTAGGTGCAATACTGATACCGCAGTTAGAGTTCACAATCGTCATATACGGACCATATGACTAGGTCGACTGGGATTAAACGACAGATAATGAGCACAGATAGAATTGTGACAACAAAGGTACTGCCGCAACAGTCAGAAGCTTACAGTAGTAACAACTAACTATAAGATGGAAAGAATTAACTCAACCGTCTCAAAACGGCTCCGAAGGTTAAGGATCGACTCCTAACAATGTATCTCGACATTTAGAAAGTATTGTAAAATTCTCTGACGTGCATAACAGCATAACAAACACATAATGTTTTGAATTTCGAAAACCAAAGTCGTTGGCAAAACAGAAATTTTCTAAATTCTTTTGATCATAACCGAAGATGACGGTAATAATTTGCAGTGGCTGAAATACATTAAAATACATTTTTCCAAATACCGTATGATGGTGTAGTTTGAAAATACAGGATCAACTTGTCAAACCCCAACCGATTTCAAAATCCATACAGGTCGTTGTTTAATTGCACCATCAAAATATTTTTAAAAAAAATCGACTTCCACAAAAAAAAATGCTCCGACCCCTAAGATCCTTCAGAAACACGTTCTTAAATCTACCCGCAGCGGCATAATTACGACAGTCCAACAAAAATAATCTAACTTAAAACCACATGCCCAAATGGTAAACAGAATCACAAATTCAACCAAATACATCTCGTGCGCACCAAGTTAAAACATACAACGAAACCATCCATCTGAGTTTTTCACCGACTTTACCATCGGTACCTTTTTCGAAACCCATCAAGGTTCACAAATTTCACATTATACCACCCCACATGGCGATTCAAAGTCAAAACATTAATACATCCAGTTGTATACACCTACATTGCATCACAAGTATCGAATACAAACCCCATTACACAACACCGTGCAACTAAAATTATGCACCACAATTAGCTAACAGATGAAATCATGAAATACAGATACCTCGCATAAAGGAGGAGATTTACGTCCACAGGTCGTACGGAGATGATGGCTGCACCAAGATACTAATCACAACGAATCACAATTGATCACAACGGATCACCACGATCACACTTGTTCACAATAGCTCACCTGGGTGACACGACAAGACACGACTCGACAAGACCCAATTATACCCAACCGCCTAGGTTTTCGCAAATCTAAGCTCCGATACCATTTATGTAACACCCCCCAATTCACTCAGGGATATTACACGTTGTAGACCTCTTTCCGCAAGGATCTACCAGGCAGGAGACTTCAAAACAAAACCCACACGTGGTTAACTAGACCAAAACATAAAACCGTAGACCGATTAGGTCTTTCAAAACACAACATAGCTGTACATTTGATAAACCAAAATACAACTCGATAACATATTACATAACATGTCCATCCCCTCAAGGATGACAAGGAAAACTCAGACCGACAGATCACTGACGGACAACCGACTACAACTGTGACTAGTATCGCTGCTTTACATCATCCTCCGAACCGATCCAGTGGTTGCTCTCTCTCCATTCAGAATACCTAGAATAAATAACAAAATCCCCAACGAGGGGTTAGCGATGGAATCGCTAGCAGTAACCAAGCTATAAAGTTATACATCAATAATATAACCGTTATGAAAATAACCTCTCGACAAGGTAGTAACACGATCCCCGAGTCCAAAGTCTTTTCAAAAACAGTTCCCACTAGAGAAGATCATAAAGATAACTTCAAAAAACATTTGAAAGAATAATTTAGGACGTTGGGGGTCTCAGTGTAAAATCATGAAAAGATTTGAAGTTCTCATTTTCAAAAGGGTTTTCTTTCAAAATCATATAAATGATTCAATTCTTCAAACAAGCCTCAAAGCAGAACCACATTCACCAATATATCTGGAATTCAGGATTCAAGCATTCACAATTCAGAAATATCCAATCAATACTCATATCACCTCTGTGGCCTCAATTGGACCCACCCAGATTAGCTACTGGAACAAACTCGAATCCACCCATAAGTTATCTTGACATCGTATTCGCAAGTAACGATTCTCGGAGCCCTCTCCAGACCTACCCGATTAGATAACCTGATTGTAAAATCATATCATGTGTCCGTACTCGCAAGTAACGTTCCGCCGGATGCCTCACGGGTCCCTACCCGATTAACATCATTCAAACACGCCCACAAGTTATCGTGACATCGCACTCGCAAGTGACGATTCTCGGAGCCCTCTCCAAACCTACCTGATTCGATAAACTTATGGCGAAATCATATCAACTGGCTGTACTCGCAAGTAACGCGCCGCCGGAGGCCTCACGGGTCCCAACCCGGGTAATATCTCAATTCACCGATTACACAACAACAAGGGTATAATATTCCCCACAATCACAAACACGTAATATCATAATCTAGTGCATCATACACTTCCACAAAGGTATAACATTCACGTCACACCATCATTCATGCAACATACTAGCAAGCGGACAATACAAACATTCCACAATTCCTCGGATAACTACTCACTTCTAAATATCCGTCTTAAGCATAATACAACATGAAATGGTTGTTATCATTCTTTGTGGAATTCAAGTTACGTTCGTATTTACTTTTCTAGAATCACACATTCATTTAAAAGTAAGTTACGGTTAAACGTTCAATCACTATCAAGTCCACGTTAAATTCACGACACGCCACATTCTCAATGTATAAAGATTATAGACGAGATACTCGCCTCAAATCCAAATCACGCGATGCAATGGGAAGGCTCGACCGGAAACCCTCGAACACCTAAAATCCCCCGGCCAAAAGCAACGAAGATATGATTACAATGACATTCAAGGTAAAAAAACAACGGAAACCCCACCAAACTATCAAATGGAAACTCATTGGGACATTTAATCGAACACTCAACGTTCGATAACTCCCAAGAACACTCGAATCACCAATCGAGTTAAACAATCTCGAAATATGGATATACAACCCATAGAACACGATTAATAATGCTCAATAACATCAACTGATTCATTAAAATTGGACGAACAATGAAAATCAAGATGAAATCTTGAAAGTCAAATTCTAGGAGATTTTCAAGAAATTACCTCGATCCGACGAAGAACAAGGATTAGATGATGATAACAAACACCTATCAAGCTTCCTAAATGATGCACAAGGAGTTTACCGGCCAAAAATCCGGAAACTTGCCGAAGAATTGCGGAAGAGGGTGAAAAATGGTGAAAAATGGGGTAAATGACCGAGTGACCTGCTGCCTCGGTCTAATATGGCCGATCACTTACGGCCGTAACCGGCAGCCCTTTTGTCCGTAGCCATCATTCGTGAAAATTCTGCCCAGCGCCTGCCGATCATTTATGGCCGTAACCGACACCCCCTTACGGCCGTAACCGGCATTCGTCCGAATGTTTCCTGGCGCCCGTACGGCCGTAGCCGATCACGCCTTATGGCCGTAACCGGCCTTCGTCCAGCCCATGCCTGCCGATCATTTACGGTCGTAACCGGCACCTTATGGCCGTAACTCGGCCAGGCCAGTCCCTGCTCCAAAATGAGCGGCCGTGACTCGGCCGTGGCCAACTGCGACAGCCCGATTAGGCGTTCGACAACATTTCGGTCACACTAACACACCAGTTATGATTCTAAACAATAACGAGCAAATTACGAAACATAAAATACCACAAGTACGTATTTAGTAAAAGAAATGCACGCAATACGTGTCTCACTCGGTGAACTCTACAACATAACACATCATACAGTGCATCATCGAAAAACGTATCCCACATAATCGTAACGAAACAAATAATCGGAACCAAATGACAAATAATTCAGGGCAACTGGAAAATAAAAATCTCGGGTATTACACTAACATCCTCATTGAGCTGAAACACGACATATGACACCTTCTAAGCATCGGTGCATGCCATGTAATCAAAGATGCTATCTAGGTTCAACAACCATTCTTCTATGGTTGTTGGTCCCTCACGACCAAGAAAGACGGGAGGCTTTACCTTATTGAACCGATTGATGACTTGAGCTTGAACTTGCTCAGGATTGTTAGGCGGCAAACTGGTTGCTCCTTGAAGCAACGTGGCTAATCCAGCCAAAAATTGATCTTGAGTAGGTTGAGCGTTGCGGTTACCACGGTTAGCCATGAGTCTGCCAACGAGTTATAAAAACGCATTAGTCGATGCAGTGCGTGAAATAAAGAATAAGAAGATAGTGATAGTACGCATTTAATAGTCACATCGCATAAAAAATTTGATAGAAGGCGATAGAAATTACTGATATTCAATATATATAGTATGTTTAAAAAAGATGAAACTGGAAACATCAACCGGAAATTCTTAACATAATAACTATATAATAAAATGAACTAAGCGTACGACAATTCCTCATCATCACTGCTAATAATATCTATACTAGGAACAGGGGGTCGCGGCTCAATCCACGAAATAACGTCATCATCGGACTCGACGTCTGCCATGATAACATCCTTCATGTTCTTTGTGAGGTCTTCATTTGAGCTCTCATCAAGAACTTCTTCTGGATCTTCCTCGGAATCATATTCAAGGTCTTCTTCAGGGTGTTCTTCAGGATCCTCTTCTTGATCATCTTCGGGATCCTCTTCCTCCATAGAATTGGAACTCCAATTTTCAGCTGGTATCACATCTCGAGCATACATATCTAACAAATGCCTGGCTATAAACTGGAAATCATCTATGGTCTCTCGCTCTTCTGGTGTTCTCTTTATGGACTCTTGGCATAGCTGGAAAATGCAATAACCCCAATCATCGGGTAACTTTACCATTAAGTGGTTCATATGTTGCGTGACAGAACCTTGTTTCCCGAACTGCAACCACTTGCTCAGCTTGTTGATGACATAGTGCGGTGCATTTTCTGGTAAACTCGGATCATCCCACCAATCCTTGCGTGTCAGAAGACGCGATTCATACATAGCAGGAATCCTATTATGTGGTGTCATCCTAGGTTTAGCCATTCTAACAGTTCGCACATACATATACAACATGTAAATAAAATGAAATGATAGATGAATGAATAATGATAGTTTTAAATTGAAATTCGGTACCTTGGACGAAGTGACGAAGTCTTGAAGCTGAGAGCATATGATACTTTTATATTTTAGTGAGTCTACAAAAAGGTAAAACCCGCTCTGAAACTACTATGTGATGCCCCAACTTTCTACGGGTAATTATAGGAGAAAATAAGTAAGAAGGTGAATTTTGACGAAAAATAAATTGCTTTGAGAATATTAAAAATTCTCGCCTACAAAGTCGAGTCGCACACTGACTAAAATAAATGCCTACTAATTAAGGCAACGACATGACATAATTAAGAGGTCGTAACTGCGGCGGAAGAAAATTTAAAAATTATTATTACCAATCAAGAATTTCCCCAAATAAAGTATATGTTTTAAAGCATAAGACATAATGAAAAACATCGTTTTAATAACAATATCATCATATGCCCTCTCGGCTCGCTCCTTCGTCCATCCAGCTCGGCTTAACCTGCGAGATCAATATATGTGTGGGTGAGCTTCCTTCAGCTCGTGGAATCACACATATCATAATAATATACAAATTAATGGAAAGTAATGAAATGATTATTCTATCAATAATATTTTCCCCCACATGAGACATACACACAATATCACATATAATATGAATCTAGCACGCATGTGAATATTGAGGTTGTGAAGGTGTCCCCAAACAACATATATCTTAAGATAGCCTCTTTACCCGTACACAGGTGAGCCTGATTTACAACATGTATCCACAATTTAAACATAAATAGAATATCATATAGCAGTCCAAGTAAATCAATTAAAGTGATAGTGAAAATTCCCACCTGAATAAAATGATGCTGCTTGAACTTGAATATGAGATGCTCGACTCACAGTCCTAAGCCCGTATATCCTTGTTAATGTCTACATATAATAATTTTTAATCATTATAAAATATTATGATATAATGACTAAAAATAAAATTATAATTCATAAAATTGAACTTACTATCAATTTTAATCGAAGGGTTAACATTATTAATGGCTGAGTCAAAATAGGCCTGGGTTTGAAGGTATTATAAGTTGTCTGGGGTCAATTGTAATAATTAAGAAGTGTGTGGGGGTGAAATTGAGGGATTTTGGGAAAGACTGGGTATTAATTGAAATTAACCTAAACAAAAGGGGACTGAGGTCGGACGACATAACTTATCTTTCCCCCTGATTCTCCCACTCTCTCATCTCTCTCTCCCCTCTCCACTCTCTCTAAAATATCATCACCCGATGATAAATCCTACAGAAAATCACACACACATACACACTCTCGGGCTGACAGACACACACACAAAAATCCTTTCTGGATCGCCAAGCTTGAATTAACCATTCACGGGGCTCGAGGCTACAGCAGCGGCGATTAAAGTTACCGAGAATGGTGGTTTTTCGGCGGGCAGCTCGCGGCTAAGGCGAAGGTGAGATTCAGCCGCGAGTTTTGAAGTCAGGCTAACGAAATAAGGTTTCAGGTTTGGGCTTGGAAAGATGTGTAACTGGTTTGGAGATTCTGGACTCGGTTTGCTGCATCAGGGTGGTGAGGTGCGACGAAGGTGAATTGGGTTCTGGGATGGCCAAAGTTTGAAGGGATTGAGGGTGACGAGCTCCCAAAAATTTGGGGCGGTTTGGGTTAAATTTTCTGGCGTTGTTTGTCTCTGGATTTTGGATAGAAGCTTCAGGTTTTAACTGGTTTGATGGTTTATGTTGGTTTTCTGGGTTGTGATTGAAACACGATTGGACTGAATTACAACAAACTCACTGGATGCTCTCATTTGTTTCTAAGCATTTCGGGTTCGCAGTATAGACCAACAACAAACTAAGATAATAGGGACAAGGATGGAGAAGTTATGAATTACCTGCAGTATAGAATGAAACTAAGATGCCAAAATTTGAATGGGACTCGAGGAGATATCAAGCGGAAGTCGAACGGCAAAGGCTGGCCTCTCTTCCCTTCTTATTGTGTTGAACGTGAAAAGAAGGAAGATGTTCCTTCCGTGATTAGTGTTTTACGTATTGTATATTTTTTTTGTGTATTGTATTCTGCACAAAATTTGTATATTTATACTCCTAGGTTAGGGTTAGAAGGTAGCCCTAGGCGTATATAAGGTGTATAATTTGTTGGCCCATTGGGCTAAAAAGAATTCCAAATGGACTTTAAATAATTGATAATGATATCTAATAATAATATTAAAACTATTATTATTAATATTGGTCTCTATTATAAATATTATAAAATCAAACCAAACATACCCAGTATATCCCGCTCAGAGCGAGTGCAGGGAGGAGTAAGATGTCTGTGAGACATGCCCCTACTTATTACGGTAGGAGGAATTTGTTTTAGTGAAAGAACAGTGCGCGTGAGAATATTGAGTGATAAAAAAATAAAAAAAAGTAAAAAAAAAAAACAGATGATTCTAAAAAGCTCGATACCATACCTGAGCCCATGTCTTAATCCACATGGGACTTACCTAAGCGGATTTTGGCTACTTCACTCCCGATGAACGCTGCTCTAACAGAAGAGAGGTTGGCTCAACGCACAGTTCCCTGTCAAAAATACACCACACGCAAAGACAATAGGATAAAATAAACAATAAAAGTAAAAAAATACAATGCTCTAGGTCAAAGCTAACCGAGACAACCCAACCCTGAGGCTCTCAACTACAGCACCGCTCCCTACAAAAGAATCCACAACTCTGATCTGGCGCCTCCAAGCACACCTATCAACAGTCATGGTCTCGGAAAGGTTTAAGGCCTTCAAATCTAATCTCAGCTGCTCCTCCTGTTGCGATATTTCTTACACGCAAGTGCACGTTATCGTTTACAAGTAATAAAGTGATGAGTGAGTATCGTTCCCACGAGGACTGAATCACTAACTACCGATTTTTATATATTCCAGTTTTATTCGAACAATCGAATTTTGGGTTTTGCAATTAATTACTAAAAGAATTATTAAAATACTAAACAGTAGAAAACGATAGCTTGAAGAAAGGGAATCAAATGATGAATAAGTCTAGGATTCTGAATCCACCTCGGTTTATCCGAATTTACTCTCGATTATCTGAAGTAATAATTTTCCCAATTTATTGAAGGCGTAGATTGCTAATATATTCTACCGCCTCTCCCGAGGTCACTAGATTTTTCTAAAGGCGAATAACGCACTCTATCCCTAGGTGAATTAATTCGTCAGTAGGCAAAAAGCATAAAATCTCCAAAAGGCCACGTAGTTCCTATGAGTATATTCCTATCTCACAGAATAAAACGGTCCTCACCAATAGTTCCTCACCAATTCTCCTCTCCCGATTCGAATTGAATGATTAAATCAATACAACTATTGGCCAGATAATTGCAAGCATTAAACACGATTGGGAAAACTCAACAAAAAGGTAATTAATTAGATAATCTCAAGCAAATCCGTCAAAATGTAGGTTTCATCAAAATCCTAGATTAGGGTTTTAGCCTGACATACTAATAAATGAAAATACAGAATAAATGAATGAAAGCATTAAAATCAAATGCAGATGAAGCTCGGATTCCTCCGTTCTTCGGCTTCCGCCCTCTGCTCTTGAAGTCTTCTGCTTCTCTTTCTCTTCTGCCGTCTCCAAGCTTCTTTTATTCCCCAGGATCCCCCGATTAAAAGCTCCTTAATTAGGGTCCTTATTTATAGCTTTGCATAGTCTCCAAATTGCGTCCGTGTGAGTAGGTCGAGAACTGGCTTCGAAACGGCCCAAATCCGCGCGGAGGACACAAAAACCGCCAAGTGTGCCGCGGCTCACTAAATCTGTGCCGCGGCACACTGTCTTCAGCTGGAAGCCTGAGCGCCATTTAATTCATCTGTGCCGCGGCTCACAGGTGTGCCGCGGCACAGAGTCTGATTACTTTGTGCTCATTGGTTGTCTTCTGTGCCGCGGCCCTGCTTCCTTGTGCCGCGGCTCATAGCCAAAATTTGCCGTTTTCGCCCGTTTCGCCTCGTTTTAGCTTCCGGACTTCAATTTCCTGACAAACATACAAAATTAAGGCATTAAAGGCTCATAAAAGCAAATTCACTCTCCAAAATAATACAAAATAATGATAAATAACCGTATAAAAATACGCCTAACAAATACCCCCAAACTTAAGCCTTTGCTTGTCCTCAAGCAAAAAGAATTAATTTCAAAAAAAGAATGTCGTGAATCATCGTGCGACTCGTAGTGTTCAACCTAATCAATACTATCCTGAAATTCTCACTGAATAATACGAGTGTCGTAATAGCGAGCTACACTCAGAACACTGATCCTACAAAGTAATCAAGTTCAGTCCTAATTACTCGTTCATGAAGAAAATCCAGCTCAAAGATTAACAAACGTGAATCAAATCGATCGTCAATATGAAAGGCTAAAATAAACAAGCTAGTTCGTCCCGTTCCACAGTCTAATGGCAAAATTTTCACGAGTTTCATAAAAATAATCCTCGGACAGTATTCCCTTATATATATGCTCAAGAAATTGATTTGAGTTGACCACTAGGTTCGGATCTCGGGATGTTTCATCGGGATAATCCTAGGGTGGAACTTCCATTCTCATGTATTGGGAAACCGTTTGACGTAAAAGACACTCATGGGGCACATGGATGCTTCTAGTTACTAAGTTCCCTTCTACAGCGGAGAAACAACTCGAATATATAATTCCCGCATGTCCGAATCAATGTCGCCGTTTTACGCGAGAGTAAACAACGGATCACGCGAGTACCCCCGGTTACTAGGCTCCCTATCATCGGCACATGTGAAATTTCTAAATCACTAGTCTAATCAGGGTCGTCGTTTTACGCGAGAGTAAACAACGGGTCATGTGAATACCCCCGGTTACTAGACTTCCCTTCATAGAACAAAAATATCTCGACTTTGTGGGAAAAACTGACCGACTCTAAACTCACTCTAGGTGCCATCACGACTAATGTAACTGGACGACTAACTAACCGAAAAATGTAACCAAACTTATCGACGGTGATTTTAAAACAAGTATGTATCCTCTCTTATCCGCCAAGACCTCTACAATCACGAAAAAATTTCGGACCTAAATAACGACTAAGCAGAAACAGAAATCACTCACTACAACTCGACTAAAACTCGACCATTTCTTCAGAGAGAAAAACAGTGTCGTAACATCAGTATCACACAAATAGAAGTACGAAAAATTCACGAATAGATAAAATCAAGACAAGCAAGGCTATCGAAAAAAAAATTAACGCAAAAATAACAAAAAGTGCAACGAAATAAAGTACAGCAATAAATGTAGCAATAAATGTGCAAATTTTCCCCGGCAACGGCGCCAAAAACTTGTTGCGATATTTCTTACACGCAAGTGCACGTTATCGTTTACAAGTAATAAAGTGATGAGTGAGTATCGTTCCCACGAATTGAGCTTGCTCCATCGGATGTTGTTCGAACGGGCTTCCGACTTGGCACTCCGCGCTAGGGTGAGATCCGTTACACCAATTGCAAGACTCAATGGTGACGGGGGAAGGAGCATGCGAAAATGCTTGGAGCTGCTGAGTCAAGGCGGCGACTTGAGCTGACAATGTGGATATCGGGTCATTACTAGAAATTTCCATAACTCGCTTCGGCATTAATCGTTCGGATGGCCATTGATAAGCATTAGCGGCCATAGCTTCCAACAACAAGTGTGCCTCGGCCATAGTCTTTCCCATCAAAGCTCCACCGGCGGCTGCATCCACGAGAGTGTGTGTAGAGGCACTCAATCCATTGTAAAACGTCTGAATTTGAAGCCAGTCTGGAAGGCCATGATGTGGGCATCTCCGTAACAAATCTTTGTATCGCTCCCATGCCTCGTGGAGCGATTCCATATCATACTGACCGAAGGTGGTGATCTCGTTTCTCAATCTCGCCGTCTTAGAGGGTGGGAAGAATTTGGCAAGGAAGGCTTGCGCTAACTCTGCCCATGTTGTGATCGACCCCGGCGGTAAGGAATTTAGCCAAAATTTCGCTTTATCCCTCAATGAGAAAGGGAAAAGCCGTAATCTGATAGCATCATCGGTGACACTATTGTTCTTGAACGTGTCACAAATCTCAAGAAACGAAGCAATATGAGCGTTTGGGTCGTCATTCGGCAATCTACAAAATTGGCTCGCCTGCACCATCTGAATAATAGCAGGCTTGATCTCGAAATTGTTGGCTTGGATAGTGGGACGCCGAATCCCAGAAAAATTAGCGTTAATTTGTGGCATGGCATAGTCTCGAAGAGCTAGTACCGGTTGAACTTGCTGCACATGGTTATCTCCTCCTGGAATTTCGATATTTTCGGCCATGTTGACCGTTGTCGGTAGCACTCGTTTCTCCTTCTTGTTCCTTCGAAGAGTGCACTCGAGCTCGGTATCCAAAGGTAGTAGGCCTTCGTTACCGAGTTTTCTCATGCACTACACGAAAGATCCTGAAAGGAAAAACAAATAAATAAAATTAAATACACAAAAATAATAAAATAAAAACGTTCAAACTAATACTAGAAATACTGAAATCGATATTAGCAAAATTTCAGTCCCCGGCAACGGCGCCAAAAACTTGTTGCGATATTTCTTACACGCAAGTGCACGTTATCGTTTACAAGTAATAAAGTGATGAGTGAGTATCGTTCCCACGAGGACTGAATCACTAACTACCGATTTTTATATATTCCAGTTTTATTCGAACAATCGAATTTTGGGTTTTGCAATTAATTACTAAAAGAATTATTAAAATACTAAACATTAGAAAACGATAGCTTGAAGAAAGGGAATCAAATGATGAATAAGTCTAGGATTCTGAATCCACCTCGGTTTATCCGAATTTACTCTCGATTATCTGAAGTAATAATTTTCCCAATTTATTGAAGGCGGAGATTGCTATTATATTCTACCGCCTCTCCCGAGGTCACTAGATTTTTCTAAAGGCGAATAACGCACTCTATCCCTAGGTGAATTAATTCGTCAGTAGGCAAAAAGCATAAAATCTCCAAAAGGCCACGTAGTTCCTATGAGTATATTCCTATTGTTGTTGCCCAAAATATTTATCCGAAGATTAATACTGCTGGAAGACGGACAACAAACAACAATTGCGGGAGCACTTCCGAGAGAAGATAAATAATACAAGATTTGCCGGGTTTGTTAGGCCCGGGCTTGAATGCTCTCGCGAGATGTTATTAATACAAATATTCGTGGATACAAGTATTAATGAGAGAAATCTAAATATATTGAGTGTAAAGAGACTCTGTTAATCCGGCTCTTGAGCGAAGCTTGGTGTTCTTCGTCCCCGCCGATAATCTGCTGGATGAGATAGGCCGGGAGAAGTAAGACCGAATGATAGCTGTTGCCAAGAGTTGGAGATTAGCCAAGTGCTGTATATTGTTTCTGTGTTGTATGCTCAAATCGTGAGGTTGCAGAAGAAGTTCAAGAGGTGTCCAAGTGCAGGGTGCCTTGCTTATATAGAGGCAGCCGGGTCCTGTCCTGTAGTGGCCGATCGCCTGCCGGCCATTATAATAATGTGCCGATCGCCTGCCGGCCAATATTATAATGGGGCGATCTCCTGGGCTGTCGGGCTAAAGTCCAAGAAAGATGCTGGCTGTCGGGCTAAAGTCCAAGGAAGAGGCTGCCACAGCTGGGCGGTCCAATAAGGAGCCATCACGTGTCCGGAATCAGTCAACATGTGGCCCTACTGACAAGCTTTCGGCGGCTTGTCGGCTGGTGGAGAGATTCTGTCAGACTGTGGTCAATGGCCCGGGATTCGCGGATCTTGTCTCGGATCTTGCACGTGGTGTCAGTCTTGAGGCTCGGTCTTCGCCGACTGGATGGCCATCGGTGGTGATCGACATGAGGCAGTCGTCCCTGGATGGTCATCGGAGGTCGCCATTGGCCAGTTGTCGAGGGTCGGCATCGGTCGGTCACCAAGTGTAGGTCGGCAAGTGCCGATAGATGATCGCCTCCAGTCGGTCGCCAGGAGTCGATCGCCGAGTACCGAGAGGCGATCGTCTGGATGTCGATCGCTCGGCACGGGATCCATCCTGGGACCTTCGGTTGGCCAGTCTAGCATGTCCGCTGGGTTAAGACTTGGTCGCCAGGCCGCTGATCGGCAGACCTGCCTTAGACGATCGGCAGTGACTCGGTCGCCCGACCTCCTAGGCGATCGCCGGTCGGAAGGTGTTAATTCTTGACACAACAATTGCCCCCCAGCTTGCTCCTATGTTGAAGACATGGGGCGAGGTGGTTCTTGCTGGCGATCGTGTAAGGATGAGGACGGGCGATCTTGCTGAACTGACTTATGATTCCGGACTTGGGCTATCATGGTCGATTGGCTTTAGCTATCTTTCGGTCTTGTACCTGCAAAAACAACATTGGCCGATCCCCCATGGAAACTTGGTGGTTTCGCTTTGTTTGAGGAATCGTGCACAGTCGCGGAGATCGATGGACCGACTCCATGACTGTGTCTTGGTGCGCGAAGACATTGAGTGTCCCGTGACTCACTTTATTATGAGGGTCCTCTGTTAGGCTGCGCCTCGCCTCGTATTTAAACGAAGGGCGTGCGGTCTCGGTCTAGAGGAGTCCTTGCGCGGGGCAGCGTCGGATGAATCAACTCCACGCCCGCGGCTTGTTAGCTCTGCTTCCACCTCGGCCAGCCATGGAGATGGCCGACCTCGACGGTGTATGTTGAGACGGGATTGTGGCATGTGTCCACTGATTATTGTTGGAGAGCTCTCAGACTACGCCGGCCTCGTATTTAAACGAAGGGCGGGCGATCTCGACCGAAAGGGACCTTGCATGGCCGAAGCAGCCGGTTCCATCGACTGCCAGGACCATGGCTTTATGATGCGCGGTGGAGGCGATCTTATGCCTTAGTCCGTCATGTTATATGCTGGACTGTAGATGGCGATCGTGTCCACCGGGTTGCTGATGATGTAGCGATCTGGCCGGAAGACTGGCGATCGCCGCTCGGCAGCCGATCGCTTTATTCGTAGGTCGATATTGGCGATCGACCGGGAGCTAGTCCCTCATTTAGAATGGACTGTAGGCGGGGATCGAGTCCTCCGGTTCTGCTGGGTAGTAGCGATCGGGCTGGGAGACTGGAGGTCGCCGTACGGGCGCTGATCGCTCTACTCCTAGGCTGAGAAGAAGCCTTTGCCTGGACAGGAAATCTGCGGCTCTAGCCCGGAAGGCTGCGTAGGTCGTCGGCAGGGTCTTCGTGAGATGCCTGAACATAGGCGAGAAGCCCTGAAAACCTCATAGGACCGCGTAGAGGGCGGTCTCATCGCTTACGGGCTCGCCTTTGAGGATGATCACGTCTACCCGGTCGATGTAGTCCGAGTCGGACTCTTCTTCTCCCTGCTTGATTCGCATCATGCGACGGGGACCTTCTGGCCGAGCGGCCCTGGTGGCGAAGTATTCTGTGAAGACGTGCGCCAGCTCGTTAAAGGAGCCTATGGACCGAGGTGGCAATGAGGTGTACCACCGGTGGGCGAGGTCGTCTAGCGTCAGAGGGAACATTCGGCACCGGGTCGCGTCTGATGCCCCACACCCGGTCATGTAGATGTTGAACTTGTGCAGGTGTGTTTGGGGGTCCGATCGCCCCAGGTACACGGGTGTCTGAGGAGGAACGATTTTGTGCTGCACCGGGGCGAGCTCGATGTCGATCGCGAGCGGCTCGCTTGGCGCGGCGATCGTCTTCAGGGCGCCCGACCCGGATTGCAGGAGCGCCTTCACGTCGTCGATCTGACGTTGCATTGCGGCAATCGCCGCGGCTCGGCTGCTTGCGGATCGGCTTTGGGAGCGGGGGCCGAGGCGATCGTGTACCGACCTCCGGACTCCGCTGCTGCCGACCTCGGGAATTTGACGAGCTGGAGCCAGGCGACTGGATCGCCTTGTGGGAGCCGGGTAGGCCGAGCTCCTGGTGACGGACTCAAATTCCGTCGTCTCGTAGCTGGGGCCGGACTGCCCCGGTCGCCAGGTCGGGTCGCTGCCCAGGCGATCGAAGACAGAGGTGCCCCGGCTGCCGAGCACATCTTCCTGCGGACGGGAGCCTCCTGGCGATCGCTCGGCCAGCAATGCCTTGAGCTTCCGTTTGGACTTCCGGCGGGAGACCGAGGGGGTGATAGTAGGAGGCGCGTCGAGAGCACTCCGTCGCTCCTGTAGGACGGCCAGGGCCCCTTCGATCTGTTCCTTGGTTCGGAACCGATCGAGCGAGAGGCATGGGCCGCCGTCCAGGGGCGGGATCGAGCGTCTCTGACGGCGGCGGCTACCTTCCACCATCGGCTGTGGCTCGGACTGGGACGGAACAGGGGGTCTGGCCGGCTGGTCAGCGGCTTTCTTGGACGCGGAGGCGGAAGACATGATTTCTGAAGGAATTCTTTGAAGTGCAGTGAGTGTCACCTCAAGTATCTGCCCCAAGAACAGTGAGTGTTCTTCGGGACGGTAGGTATAAAAAATCGAGGGTTGGATCCCCTTCCTCTAGCGCCAATTGTTGTTGCCCAAAATATTTATCCGAAGATTAATACTGCTGGAAGACGGACAACAAACAACAATTGCGGGATCACTTCCGAGAGAAGATAAATAATACAAGATTTGCCGGGTTTGTTAGGCCCGGGCTTGAATGCTCTCGCGAGATGTTATTAATACAAATATTCGTGGATACAAGTATTAATGAGAGAAATCTAAATACAATGAGTGTAAAGAGACTCTGTTAATCCGGCTCTTGAGCGAAGCTTGGTGTTCTTCGTCCCCGCCGATAATCTGCTGGATGAGATAGGCCGGGAGAAGTAAGACCGAATGATAGCTGTTGCCAAGAGTTGGAGATTAGCCAAGTGCTGTATATTGTTTCTGTGTTGTATGCTCAAATCGTGAGGTTGCAGAAGAAGTTCAAGAGGTGTCCAAGTGCAGGGTGCCTTGCTTATATAGAGGCAGCCGGGTCCTGTCCTGTAGTGGCCGATCGCCTGCCGGCCATTATAATAATGTGCCGATCGCCTGCCGGCCAATATTATAATGGGGCGATCTCCTGGGCTGTCGGGCTAAAGTCCAAGAAAGATGCTGGCTGTCGGGCTAAAGTCCAAGGAAGAGGCTGCCACAGCTGGGCGGTCCAATAAGGAGCCATCACGTGTCCGGAATCAGTCAACATGTGGCCCTACTGACAAGCTTTCGGCGGCTTGTCGGCTGGTGGAGAGATTCTGTCAGGCTGTGGTCAATGGCCCGGGATTCGCGGATCTTGTCTCGGATCTTGCACGTGGTGTCAGTCTTGAGGCTCGGTCTTCGCCGACTGGATGGCCATCGGTGGTGATCGACATGAGGCGGTCGTCCCTGGATGGTTATCGGAGGTCGCCATTGGCCAGTTGTCGAGGGTCGGCATCGGTCGGTCACCAAGTGTAGGTCGGCAAGTGCCGAGAGATGATCGCCTCCAGTCGGTCGCCAGGAGTCGATCGCCGAGTACCGAGAGGCGATCGTCTGGATGTCGATCGCTCGGCACGGGATCCATCCTGGGACCTTCGGTTGGCCAGTCTAGCATGTCCGCTGGGTTAAGACTTGGTCGCTAGGCCGCTGATCGGCAGACCTGCCTTAGACGATCGGCAGTGACTCGGTCGCCCGATCTCCTAGGCGATCGCCGGTCGGAAGGTGTTAATTCTTGACACAACACCTATCTCACAGAATAAAACGGTCCTCACCAATAGTTCCTCACCAATTCTCCTCTCCCGATTCGAATTGAATGATTAAATCAATACAACTATTGGCCAGATAATTGCAAGCATTAAACACGATTGGGAAAACTCAACAAAAAGGTAATTAATTAGATAATCTCAAGCAAATCCGTCAAAACGTAGGTTTCATCAAAATCCTAAATTAGGGTTTTAGCCTGACATACTAATAAATGAAAATACAGAATAAATGAATGAAAGCATTAAAATCAAACGCAGATGAAGCTCGGATTCCTCCGTTCTTCGGCTTCCGCCCTCTGCTCTTGAAGTCTTCTGCTTCTCTTTCTCTTCTGCCATCTCCAAGCTTCTTTTATTCCCCAGGATCCCCCGATTAAAAGCTCCTTAATTAGGGTCCTTATTTATAGCTTTGCACAGTCTCCAAATCGCGTCCGTGTGAGTAGGTCGAGAACTAGCTTCGAAACGGCCCAAATCCGCGCGGAGGACACAAAAACCGCCAAGTGTGCCGCGGCTCACTAAATCTGTGCCGCGGCACACTGTCTTCAGCTGGAAGCCTGGGCGCCATTTAATTCATCTGTGCCGCTCACTTGGTATCTTGCCGCACAGTCTGATTACTTTTGCTCATGGTTGTCTTTCTGTGCCGCGGCCCTGCTTCCTTGTGCCGCGGCTCATAGCCAAAATTTTCCATTTTCGCCCGTTTCGCCTCGTTTTAGCTTCCGGACTTCAATTTCCTGACAAACATACAAAATTAAGGCATTAAAGGCTCATAAAAGCAAATTCACTCTCCAAAATAATACAAAATAATGATAAATAAGCGTATAAAAATACGCCTAACACCTCCCACGTCCTCCTCGGTCTGCCTCTCCTCCTCTCCCCGACAACCAATAAACTCTCGACCCTCCTCACCGGTGCAGATGCCTACCTCCTGCGAACGTGACCAAACCATCTCAATCTCCCTTCCCTAACTTTTGCTGAAATGGGCGCCACTTCCAGCGCGTTCCTGAAAACCCTGTTCGCGATTCTATCTAACATTGTGCGACCACATAACCAACGTAACATTCTCATTTCAGCCACTTCCAACTTGATCTCAAGCGAGTTCTTCATCGCCCAACATTCGGAGCCATACTGTAATACCTCCGGTATTCCATGCTTGATTACTTTATACTGTGTGAATGTTTGGTAATGTGACGTCATTTCTATTTATGTATTCCATTGAGTGCTATATAATTGTACGATGTGAATGAAACGGGGGTGACACACCTTGATGCCGTGGGACGATCGTCGGTGCGAATATGACGGTGGCCAACGTCTTGTTCCCCGATAATTGTTGACGAGCATAAGGGATGGTCGCCCGAGATGGTTAGAATGTGGTTGAGGCAAAAATTTCTGTCTAACGCGCGCTATAACCCATGCCTAACGTACGTTAAATTTCAATGGTTACGTACGTTAAGGCAGCCACATTACGTACGTAACGGGTGGGTCGGTCTCCCGACCAGAATCTTCTTTTGACACGGACAGGGCTACTTTCGGCGGGCTAGATGACAAACGAGTCAACTGTTTGTTACGTACGTAATGTCCAAAATTAACGTACGTAACACTTGGGCACATCAGTTCAGCCTGGGAGCAAAAACAAAACAAATTCGGGGCCCGCATCTTCTTTCAAGTCGGCAGTTTCGTACCAACAGAAGGGTGTATCTGATCGGCCTTACCGTAGGGACTGTTTCAATTGTGGCATGACCGGGCATACTAAGGATCGGTGTCAGAAGACGGCTATCAAATGTTTCACTTGCGGAAAGAGTGGACACATGTCTCGTTATTGCTGGCGGGCCAATTCTACTAAGAGCCCAGCTTCGCAACCAAGTCAACAAGGCTCTGTGCAATCCCCTAGGACGCCTGCTGTTTCCAACTACCGAGCTCCATCCCACCAGAACCAACCACCACTGCACGGTGCCGGACGAGGCCGTGGATGGGGCGGAGGTACCTCATCCTTCTCTGAGTCAGTGCCGTCTCGTGTATTTGAGCTGAGGGCTACGGATGGCCAGCCTGCGCCAGCTATTTCAGGTACTCTTCTTGTTAACTCTCAGCCAGTGCATGTACTATTTGATACCGGAGCCAGCCATTCGTTTATATCTGTGGAATGTGTTGAACGCTTAAATCTTGTTTGTGTACCTTGTGATCCCTTTACCGTAAAACTACCCGAGGGTAGTAGATTAAGCGGCGATCAAAAGGTTCGAGACTGTCGGATCTGCATCAACGATCACAGCTGGACCGCTAATCTTATGGTCTTCCCGCTCCAGAATGAAGATATCATATTAGGTATGGGTGGATGCCATTGCAGAAACGATCTTGGATACCTACCACCGACTATCTCCATTTCGGCTCATGATGGTACCACACATGTCATCGTGGACGTGAACATTTTAGTACAAAAGGGTCTCTCGGCATTATCGCATCGAAGCCTCCTGCGGCTCTCGAAATGAATACTACGGTGTTATGTTCTTCGAGAGGACACTTCACAACTTGCAATCACAAACATTAGGTGGTGAATGAGTTTCAGACGTTTTCTGATGAACTACTGAGTGCCACCGCACGGAGAAGTTGACCTTGCCATTGAACTTGAACCGAACGAGACCTATTTCCAAAGCTCCTTACGAATGGCACCGGCCTAGATGAAGGAATTAAAGATACGGCAAAATCATGGAGAAAGGGCTGATCCGCCCAAGCACCTCGCCGTGGCGCGCGGTACTTTTCGTTAAGAAGAAAGATAACTCTCTACGCTTGTGCATCGACTACAGGGAGCTGAATAAGGTTACTATCAAGAATCGTTATCCGCTACCAAGGATTGACGACCTCTTGGATCAGTTACAAGGGGCAGTCGTGTTTTCAAAGATCGATTTACGGTCCGGATATCACCAATTGAGAATTCGGGAGGAAGATATACCCAAGACTGCATTTCGGTCGAGGTATGGGCATTACGAATACATCGTGGTATCATTCGGGTTGACTAATGCCCCAGCCGTTTTCATGGAACTGATGAATAGAGTTTTGATTGATTTCCTCGATAAATGCGTGGTGGTTTTTATCGACGACATCCTGATATATTCTCGAAGCCGACAGGAACACGAGGAACATTTGAGGCAAGTGCTGGGCGTGTTAAGACAACACCAACTTTATGCGAAACTGTCCAAGTGCGACTCGGATCTGGGAGGTAAATTTTCTCGGACATGTTGTTTCAGCAGAAGGTGTCAAGGTCGACCCACAAAAGATCGAGACAATAACGAGTTGGGAACCACCGAAGAATGTCAAAGAGGTTAGGAGCTTCCTAGGATTGGCGGGATACTATCGAAGATTCGTCGAGGCTTTTTCCTGTATCGCCCGACCGTTAACGAACCTACTGAGAAAGAGCACCAAATTTGTATGGATGCAGATCGCGGAAGAGCTTCGACGAGCTCAAGAGTAGGTTAACTACTGCCCCAGTACTAGTGTTACCACAAGGTACAGAAGGATTCATTATATACACGGATGCATCCAAGCATGGACTAGGATGTGTCTTCATGCAGAATGGCAGAGTCGTTGCGTACGCATCCCGACAACTGCAGCCATACGAAGTAAATTACCCGACACATGACTTGGAGCTAGCCGCGGTGGTGCATGCCCTCAAGATTTGGAGGTACTATCTTTACGGAGTTACTTGCAAAGTTTTCACGGATCATAAGATTTTGAAATATATCTTCACGCAGAGAGAACTAAACATGAGACAGAGGCGTTGGTTGGAGCTAATCAAGGACTACGATGTGGAAATTTCCTATCATCCCGGAAAAGCCAACGTGGTAGCTGATGCTCTTAGTCGGAAAACTACACAAGAGGTGATGGTATCGGCAAGATTCAGCCCGAACTACAGCAAGAGATCAGGAGAAGCAACACCGAAGTATGGGTACAACGTAGGCAAGGACGATTATGCTCAATCAATATACTTTCGTCCTTACTAGACGAGATACGCCTAGCACAGATGGAAGATCCTGAATTACGTGCGATTGGTGAAAGAATCGAGGAAGGGGATGTTTCCGACTATAAGATTCAGGGTGATCTGGTGAGGTTCAAGAACAGGATATGTATTCCACCGAATGACGGACTGAAGCAAACTATATTGAAGGAGGCGCACTCCACCCCTTATTCTATTCACCCCGGAGCAAGCAAGATGTACAAGGATCTAAGGCAGAGTTTTTGGTGGAAGAACATGAAGTGGGAGGTTGCTAGGTTCGTCGCCCGATGTATGACATGCCAACAAGTGAAGATCGAACACCGCAGACCAGCTGGAATTATGCAACCCCTACCCATCCCGGAGTGGAAATGGGAGAGCATATCAATGGACTTTGTCACTAAGCTACCTACGGCGGTGGGAGGAAAGGATACGATTTGGGTCATTGTTGATCGATTGACAAAGTCAGCACATTTCATTCCTATTCAAGAGACAACCGGGACAGAGCAGCTGGCTGTCATTTTCATCAGAGAAATCGTAAGGCTACATGGTGTTCCCTCGTCCATCATTTCGGATAGGGACACCATATATGTGTCTCGTTTTTGGAAAGCCGTCCATAAAGCTATGGGGACACAGATACACTTTAGCACGGCTTATCATCCTCGAGCAGAGATGGGGCCAGAGCGGACGATTCAAACCTTGGAAGATATGTTGAGGGCATGCGTGCTCGATTGGGGAAAGGATTGGGCTAGACATTTGGGGTTAGTGGAGTTCTCGTACAACAACAGCTGGCATGCAAGCATAGGCATGGCACCGTTTGAGGCCCTGTATGGGCGAAGATGCAAGTCACCGTTATGCTGGGATGATGCCTCCGACACCGTGGTTACCGAGTTGGATCTTATCCAGGAGTCCATTAAGAAGATCTCTATAGTTCGGAAACACATGTTGGCCGCACAGAGCCGGCAGAAATCTTATGCCGAAAACCAACAACGACCGTTAGAATTTACGGTCGGGGATCATGTTTGGGTCAAAGTATCACCTATGCGAGGTATTCGGCATTTCGGCCAGAAGGGCAAGTTAAGCCCGAGATTTATAGGTCCGTTTGAGATATTGGACCGGGTAGGGAAACTCGCGTATCGATTAGCTCTACCGCCGTATCTGGATGGAGTGCATAATGTTTTTCACGTCTCCCAGTTAAGGAAGTATGTCTATGACCCGAGCCACAAGCTCAATTTCGAAGAAGTGGAAATTTCCGATGACGCTACCTTTAGGGAGATACCGATCGCCATTCTGGATCGGCGTGTGAAGATGTTAAGAAATAAAGCCATACCCCTCGTGAAGATTCAGTGGTCGCACCACGGCACGGAAGAGGCGATTTGGGAAACCGAGTCGAGCATGAAGTAGAGTCATCCCGAGTTATTTTCTTAAGTTTCGTGACGAAACTATTTTAAGAGGGGTGATATGTAATACCTCCGGTATTCCATGCTTGATTACTTTGTAGTGTGTGAATGTTTGGTAATGTGACGTCATTTCTATTTATGTATTCCATTGAGTGCTATATAATTGTACGATGTGAATGAAACGGGGGTGACACACCTTCATGCCGTGGGACGATCGTCGGTGCGAATATGACGGTGGCCAACGTCTTGTTCCCCGATAATTGTTGACGAGCAGAAGGGATGGTCGCCCGAGATGGTTAGAATGTGGTTGAGGCAAAAATTTCTGTCTAACGCGCGCTATAACCCATGCCTAACGTACGTTAAATTTCAATGGTTACGTACGTTAAGGCAGCCACATTACGTACGTAACGGGTGGGTCGGTCTCCCGACCAGAATCTTCTTTTAACACGGACAGGGCTACTTTCGGCGGGCTAGATGACAAACGAGTCAACTGTTTGTTACGTACGTAATGTCCAAAAATTAACGTACGTAACACTTGGGCACATTTCGGGCAGTTAGTTCTTTACGTACGTTGTCATCGCACTGTTACGTACGTAATACACCTTACGTACGTAACACTCTTATCGTTAACGTACGTTATCAAAATCCAGTTTTATAAAATGATAACTCCCTTCTTCATTTGCACGATCCAACACCACAAAACTACCACCCTTGAAGAAATTCCTAGCCCTATACCCGGTTCTTAAGCCTTAAACACTTGAATTAACATTGAGGAGGTGGATTCTTGAGCTCCGGTGAAGATTATCCAAGTCGTTCAAGTCACTTCTTGTTCTCCTCGTAGTTCTTGGCAATCCGTCAACTATCTTCACTATTCTTCTTCCAATAAGGTAAGCCACCAATCCCTGGAGTTATATCTTCGATGTTTTCTTAGTTAATACTTGTTATATTGCGGGTATGGGTTAGATTTTGCTAAACTTCGTAGACAATCTTGTCGGATGAAATTGTAGTAACCGGAAATTCCGTTTCTTATATGCTTCGTTTCATGCAAACGAAATTTCACTTCAAATCATCACTAGGAATGTAAAAATTGACGAATCAATTGTGGGGAAATTCGTAGTAATCCGTCACCGTATGTTCCATTGTTCGTAGTTACCCTCACCTTGTAATTTTTGACACTTAGCAAACTAAGGAAGTAATTCGATAGTATAATTAATATTGGTTGTTAAACCACCGGAGTTATTGTGCAATAAAATCTGTCGATTGTAGTATTCGGAATATAGAATTGTATTAGAAAGCATAAGATTCGATTTCGCCATAATAATTCGTTGACAACCGAAGACTGGTAGGATTATCTTCTTGAGTAAATCGATATACCTAATGTTAACTATAAGATTGAACGAGATAATGGTACACGACACTTGAAAACTTGGAAACGATACTCATACCGACAATCAAAACTACACTAGGAATCCGGTTAGGAAAGGGAGACTAGTTTTATTCATTACGATCCGTACGAGTGTTAATCGGATGTTTCGTGGCTAGGTTAAGCTCGAGCGGGCGTGGGGACTTCGTTATCATAAAGCACCTACTATCGGATCACAAGCAAGTGAAATCTTGCTCGTGAATTTATATTAACAATGTTATACCGTATGTGTGTCCGTGCCATTTTGATAAAAGCCGACGTTGTCTTTCTCTAAAGATGTTATAAATGGGCCGATGTGTTGGGGATAAAACCTGTATGGTACCCGTGTGGAAATGTGTTAGGGGGTAAGACCCGAATTGGGCACCTATGTTCCGGGGTATTCCCGTGTGGATACTTCTGTGACCCTTGGTTGCGACCTTGGGGGTTTATGTGATAAAGAGGGAGACACGTCGGTTGAATGATGAAATATTCCTTGTGATTACAAGGTACGGTGATTGCAAAAATGTCGTATATTGTTGTTAGTAGCTGTTATTTGATATGCATTCTCTGACCCTGGCAACCTGGTATGATTCGTCATACCAGGTAAAATTGTTCATCATGTGCAGGACATTCCCGAGGGGTCCGGTCAGACTTGAGCGGTGTTGGAATTATCTCTAGCCGTTGCATAAATTGGAATAAATTATTTTCTTTGGAAAAACATTTGTTGTGTAATAATTCTCCGAACTACATTTTTCCTTAAATCTTCCGTTTCACGTCATGTAACCCTTGAATTTAAGATTTTATCACGATTTTCTTAAAATGCCTATTTTTCTAACTAGCCTTGTGGGTCCCACGTGGGATTCACGGCACTGTAATACCTCGGGATATTTTGGGGGTGTTACACATACAACATTGCAGGTCGGATTGCCGCTCTATAGAATTTACCCTTCAACTTTAGAGGGACTATCTTGTCGCATAGGACCCCTGTCGCTGCTCTCCACCTTAGCCACCCCGCCTTGATGCGACAAGTGACATCATCTTCACACTCACCTTCCTTCTGAATGATCGAACCCAAATACTTGAACTTATCCGTACGGGGTACGATCTGATTTGCAATCATAACCTCTACATCTTCCTCGTTGGCCTCACCACTAAAGTTACACCAGAGATACTCGGACTTAGACCGGCTCACACACAAGCCCTGGGATTCTAACTTAGACCTCCATAGCTCTAACTTCGAGTTCACCTCCCTCCTCGACTCCGCCACTAACACAATATCGTCAGCAAAAAGCATGCACCATGGGACGCCATCTTGTATCCCCCGCGAAATGACGTCAAGGATTAGAGCGAAGAGAAGAGGGCTTAGAGCCGACCCCTGGTATAGCCCTATCTCAACCGGGAAATACTGGGTGTCACCAATTGGGGTCCTAACGCACGTCCTTGCTTGGGAGTACATATCTTGGATCGCCCTAACGAACGGTAACGACACCCTCCTCTCTATTAGGCTCCTCCAAATAACATCGCGTGGAATGCTATCATAAGCCTTCTCTAGATCTATTAACACCATATGGAGGTCCTTACGCCGCTCTCTAAACTTCTCCATAAGGCGTCTGACGAGATGAATGGCCTCAGTCGTGGATCTCCCCGGCATGAAGCCAAATTGGTTCTCTGAGATCTCAACTTCTCTTCTAACCCTGCATTCCACCACTCTTTCCCAAAGTTTCATGGTATGACTGAGGAGTTTAATACCCCTATAGTTACTACAACTCTGAGCATCGCCTTTGTTCTTGAAGAATGGCACGACAATACTGTGCCTCCACTCCGTCGGCATATTAGAACCTCTGAGGAGGATGTTGAACAGCTCTGCTAGCCACTGAACTCCGACTTCCCCCAGACAAAGTCACACCTCAATAGGGATCTGATCCGGGCCTACAGCCTTAGCTCTCCCCATTTTCATTAGGGCACCCTTCACTTCCTCCTTGCTGATGCTCTCACAGGAACTAAACGAACGAGAAGAAGATAGACTAACTCCTTGCACCACCGAGTCACTACCCCTAGCCTCATTGAAAAGTTCGAAAAAAATACCTATTCCACCTCTCCTTAATAGCCACATCTTTCACTAACACTTAACCCAAATCATCCCTAATAAACTTAACGGGACACAGGTCGCGCCGCCCTCTTTCCCTAGCTTTCGCTAGTTTAAAATTAGCATTCACTCCTTCTTTGGTGTCTAGGCGCTTGTACATCTCCTCGTAAGCCTCACCTTTAGCCTTAGCCACTGCCTTCTTAGCCTCTCTTTTCGCCACCTTGTACGCTACAATCTTCAAGATTCTCTCCTCACCAGCACTAACCGACAAAAGCTCCTTACATAGCGCTTGCTTTGCCTTAACCTTCTTTTGGACCTCCTCATTCCACCACCATGCCTCCCTAGGTCCACTAGACCTGCCCGAAGAAACCCCTACCACCTTCTCGCCCACCCTCTTAATAGCATTGTCCATGCTGGTCCACATAAGGTTAGCATCGCCCCCCGTAGAAAACCTCCTTCGCGGGTCAGGGACTCCTTGAATACTGCCGTATTCTCACCCTTCAGATCCTTCCAGAGAATCCTGTAGGTCACAAGTCGTCCAGGAACAAGTCTAGAGGGGGGGGGGGGGGGTGAATAGACTTGTTGAAACTCTTAAACTCTTTTTCACGAAGAGTGAGTTTCTTCAACTGATAGGTAAACAAATGACTTGGAGTCGTTTGTTCTTCAATGAATGCGGAAGTCAGCTGATGACGAATAAAAAACAACTAATGAAACACTTAACAATGAATGCAGCAGTTAAAGTATGATGCAATAAAACAGTAAAGAACGCAGGAGATTATAGTGGTCTCAGAGGTGGGGTAATCCTCTACTAATCCACTTTTCTCCAAACCAGTTGGAGATGAATTCACTATAATTTTCAACCAGTGATAAATATTACAGTGATTCAAACAAATCTACAACAGCTTCCAACCAGTGGAAATCCGTGCCGTTGTACCACACTTGACTGCCTTGCACCTCTTGATCCTCGATACTTGGATGCCTTTACAGTCTCTTAACTTCAACCAGTGAAGTACCCCGAACTCAGAGTTATAGACAAAAGTTTTTGTCTTCTCCAACTAAGAGTTTCTTTTAGTATGAACTTTTAGAACCGCTCTTTTCTCGATGCTGTATTTCGCTTTTTGATAGCTTGAATTCTTTGATCGCTTGAAAGTATGTTAGCACCGATTATCGTAAGGTAAGGTCAGGTATGCTCAGCTTCAAATCTTCGGATATATATAGGTCACGATCTCTGAGCTTTTCCTTGTGGCCGTTGCAAATCTTTTGAACAAATCCGTCCGTTGGAGAGGTAGACTTCATTGTTTTCTTTCTGAACGTTGCAAGGCTGGATTCCCATATTTTAATCTATCTTCCGACCGTTGTGAAGACTCTGCATGTGATACGCTGAATCTTTTGAATATAATATGATTAAAGTCTTCAAGGTGGGTCTGGATGATTTATTTAAATCATATCTCTTGCGGGAATCACTCCAATTTGTCTCTTCACGTTGCATGTGACTTTCCGTAATACTTGACTTTTCAACGCATGCTGACGTGGACTTGGAGTACTTGGCTGACTTAGACTAGGCTGATGAGCAGTTAACATCTCTGCAGTCTGGACATCCCTGATGTTCACTGTTTGTGACTTAACTGATCAGGTGACTTGTCTGAGGTACCTTGGCTGCAGTCTGGTCAAACATCCCTGATAATTTTTGTTGACCAGATCTACTCTGACTTGACTCAGCTGATCCTCTGTGATGGACTTAGCTGTACTTAGTACTTAGCCGATTTTTAGCCTAACTTATTTTTGGCCTATAGAAGATACTCATTTGGTTCTTCCTTACATTTTGCCAAGTTCTATACTTAACATATTTGGCCTATGGAAGATACTCATTTGGTTCTTCCTTACATTTTTGCCAAGTAATAAACATTTGAATTTATACTGATGACATCATCAAAATCTAACAAGTATTCCTAACAAATCCTAGGTCTAGCTTCTCTAGCCCTGCGAACAACACGACCTCCCATGGATAAATCCATAACCAGCAGCCAATGTTGAGAAGCACATGTCTCGCTCCGAAACACCTTGTAGTCCACGCACGCCCTAGCATCACGACTACGCAAAAGAAGGTAGTCAATTTGCATGTTGTGCCCCTCCCTACTGAAGATGATGAGGTGCTCAGCTCTCTTCTGAAAAAGAGAGTTAGCAATAACCAACTCATGCGCAGTGGCAAACTCCAACAGTGCGGAACCTCCTGCATTCCTAACTCCGAAGCCGAAACCCCCATGCGCACTTTGGTAACCATCCACCACCTCACCAATGTGCCCATTGAAATCGTCTCCCAAAATAATAAATTGATCGTCCAGAATACACCCGACCAACTCATCTAAACAGACCCAAAAAGCTTCCTTAACAAGCACACCCAAACCAACGTGTGGGGCATACGCACAAACCACGTTAACCACCTTCTCCCCAAACACCACTCTAACGGACATAATCCTATCATTACACCTCTTCACTTCCACGACGTTGTCCTTAAGTAGCTTAGACAAAAGAATGCCCACACCATTATTCGAGTTAGCAAGGCCTGAATACCACAATTTATAACCGTTCACCTCCCTGGACTGCGCCCCCTTCCACCTAGTCTCCTGAATACAAGCCACATCAACCCTTCTCTTACCCAAAACATCTACAAGCTCCAAAATCTTACCCGATAGGGTACCCAAATTCCAACTACCAACCCGCAAACAGCGCGACATCGACCAACACAAAACCCAAACGCACTACGAAAAAATAAAATAAATAAAATGTGGTAGTGAAGACAAAAATGAAAATATGGTGAGAATGGGAAAGACAATTTAAAAGCAAGCAAACCGCAAATGGATCACAGTAGGTAGTAGATATATAGCTGACGAAAATGAAATTTAATAGAAAAGTACAATGATACCGGACTTCGACACGCCTTGGAAACGAGGGAGTAGCACGGGAGGATTTCAGGCAGCTTGAAAATCAGTCTGGGAAACCTGCAAAACAGACAGCTAAAGTCCAATACTACTGTTAGATTGACGGGGAGGGATGAATGCAGCGGTGTAATGCTATTCTTTCGGCGATACGCCGGCCAGGGATGTCTAGCAGCCCGGAGTGGCGCAAGCACAAGTTAAACCAAAGCTCTGAGGTTAGTTAAACCAAAATCCAGAGATGAATTAAAATACAAAATCCCAAATCTGGAAACCAAGAATCAGTCCAAATCTGAGATGAATTATCCCATTTCAGCTTCAGCTTAATCCCTCCAAATTGGTGCAAGGTAAAATTTGAGAATAGTAACAATAGCAAGTGTTTCTCGTGCGGAGGAGAGTTCTTGTTGAAGAGGAGACGTCGACTATTCTTATCTGAAGTATATTATCTAGGTACTGCGAAGACGATTAAGATGCCTGTGGAAGTAGCGAATGGCTTCCTCTAAAGTATTATGATTATTATTAATAGTAATATTAATAACAATGACTAATATTAAATGCTTCTTAAATTAAATTGATAAATTGACTCGGTATTAGAATATATGAGATGTCGTAAATCACTAAGCGAGATTAAATGAATTGACTTGTACGTGAAGTGAAAATAATGTACAATAATCGCTCACTCGGTAATGAAATGAGACTAAATGAAATGAAATGCATTATTAATATTATTATAAATAATAATATATTTTATAAAAATGGCGGATATTACACCATCACAAAGTTGCCAGAGCACCTGAAAAAGATGCAAAATGAGAAAGGGTTGAGTATTGTATCCATTCGTTTTGACAGTGGCATAGAATTCACAAATCGTTTTATAGAGCAATACTGTGAGGATAATGGAATACATAAGGAATATTCAGCAGCCCGAACTCCTCAACAAAATGGTGTTGCAGAGCGAAAGAATAGGACGCTCAAAGAAGCAACAAAGACCATGTTAGCCGCAAGCAAACTGCCACAGCATTTTTGGGGAGAAGCAACAAATACAGCATCTATACACAAAACTGTTGTATCATCAACAAGCATCACAACAAAACAGCATATGATGGATGGAGTAATAAAACTCCAATGGTTGCATACTTTCACATTTTTTGGATGAAGGTGTTACGTGCTAAACGATGGGAAGGATCAACTGATGACCTTCGACAAAAAGTTCGGATGAGGGTATTTTCATTGGATACTCCTCTGTCAGAAATCTTTCAGGATATTTAACAAAAGGAAGCTGACAATAGAGGAATCCGTCCATGTAGTATTTGATGAACCCCACTGTGACCCTACAGGAGTATAAGACCTAACTCAAAGTATCCAGACACTCTCTATTGATGATACCCTAACTCTAATAGAACCAGGACCTAGAAATCAATCATGCCGCTGTAAGAACAGAAGTAGTCGAAGGTGATGCTGTACAAGTTGAAGATGAGGCTAAAGTACCACACGGTATGCCGAGCTAGAACCTGACAGGAGGTGGCTAAGATATCACCCCCAGGAATTAATAAAAAGACATATCGATGCTGGTGTAACCACTCGTAGGAAAATACAAAGTACACAAGGCACTGTACTTTGTGCACAGGAAGAGACAGATTCTGAGAAGTCTCAATTCCCTGTGCAGAGATCTCAAGCCGAACTTATGAGACTCGCTCCTAGTTGTATTCTTAGCCCAGTCTGAACCTGTTTCGATCAATGAGGCTCCAAATAATTTTCACTGAATCATTTCAGTGGAAGAAGAGATCAATGGTTTCAAATGGAATAATATTTGGTACCTAGTTCCTATACCAACACATCAGTCAGTCACAAGAACCAAATGGGTATTCATAAACAAAAAGGACGAGAATGGACTAGTTGTTGTATGCAGATTCTCTGGATGCAACAGCAGTTACAAGATTATGGAATCAGTGCCCGAGAGATGCCAATCATGTGCAATAGCACGAGTGCAATTCCAATCACGCACAATCCTGTATTGTACTGGCGAACTAAGCATATTGATATGAAGCATCATTTCATCGGGAATCATGTTGAGAATAAGGATGTTCGGATCGAAAAATCTATACAAATATTTAGTTGGCCGACATCTTTACAAAACCTCTCAGCACAACCAGATTCTACATTCTTCGCCAAGAATTGGGAATGCCACAGCCTGACTCCCTGTAAGTTTTTACATCTTACTCATTAATTAAGGGGGAATGCTGTGAGACCTAAGAATATCATATCTACTTTGATTAAATGTACACTCAGAACAAGTCAGGTCTTACTGTAGGAAAAAGAAGGCATAAAACCTTACTACAACTGAAGTGTGCATTAATTAAGGGGAATACAGTACGACCAATGAATACAATATTAATCCAAAAATTGCTGTAAGAATTGAATTATGTATGTACCTTTTAAGGTGGGAACGCTGTATTTTCGCGGATATAGCACATACACTGTAGGATATCAATTAATATTATAATAATATTCTATTCGTACAGATACTATTTTAAGTCCACGTGCCCTGTCTAAAATTTCAAACGTCTTATCCTTTAATGATTTTAAAGAACCCTGGACTCACTACGCCACAAATGGCCTTCAACAATGCTTATTTCGATGTTACAAGCAAAAGTGTTAGCATAGATGCCTTAAAATTGATCTACGCTAACACTTTTTTTAGCGTTACAGTTGATAGTAACCGGTGTTGCCATAGTATCTATGGTAACACCAAATTCGGTGTTACTGTTGATAATAGACCCTTGATAATAGACCCGTTGGTTAAGATAACGAGTTTCTTTAGTATAAGAGACCCAATATTAGAAATAACAGGTCTCTAATGTGTTAAAGGGGTCAACTATTTTTTTGAGATAAATTAAAGACCAGTTATTTAAGGTAACGGGTCTCTAATGTGTGAGAAATAAGAGACCCGTTGTTTGATCCAACTGGTCTCTAATGTGTAAGAAATAAAGACCCATTGTTTATTTTTTTTGTTGGTATTAAAGACCCGTTGTTTAATATATGTGGTCCCTTTACCGGTCATTCACATGTAAACTCGACAATTCATCACACGACACGAAAACGACACGAAAATGTAGTGTTTGTGTTTGCATTTTGATTACACGATACGAAAATACATGAACATGAAAGTACACGACCGAGATTTAGTGTCGGTTTTGTGTTTACCCTTTGGGTACACGACACGACACGAGGTACATGAAACAAGTATATATATATATATATATATATTATAATATAATTTAAAATTTTATATTTAATTTTATAAAAACATACATTTTATGAATTCTGTTTGTACTAAACTTTAAAATTCGAAAATATAATGTGAACGTCCAAAAATTTCGTGTAAACATTCGTGTTTTCATTGCCATTCGTTTCGTTTCATCTACTAAAACCTATAAAATAATATTAAAATATTAAAATTATGAATTTTATAATATTTTAATATTTATTCTATATTATGTGTCTGACACGAAAACACGACAAGGAATGACCTAAACACACAAAACCCTAAAATCGGAAACCCAAACCCTGAAAAATCCACCACCCAGAATCTCGAATCTCCTCAAGCACACACTCAACACATTCAAAATCCACATCTCCTCACACCCTCGTTTTTGGCTCTTCATCGCTTTTCTCTGGGCCCAAGCCCTAATCATCTCCATCGCTTGTGCTTCGTCGTCGTGTTTTATCGACTGCACCGCCACTGTCTCCTCCGCCGTACCCATCCGCTATCTCCTACCACAGAACGACACCGTATCCAACTACACACGACCCCAAGACGCCTCTACTCCCTACACCGACTAGTGGCCCTACGATCTTCCTTCCGTTCTGAACATAGACCTGGTCTTTACCAATTGCGCGGACCTATATCCGTGGATCTGGGAATGCGGGATCATTTCCAACCACAGCTACGGCGTCACCGCCACCGAGCTCCGCCGCATTTTGCCGGAGGATCTACACAAATCATGGCACCACATGAATCAGTTCACCTCAGAGGTGATTTTTCACCACCTTTATCAATCAGTTCACCTCAGAGGTGAGTAATCTATAGCCTAATCTCCTTATTTCTTCAAGTTATGGTAGCCGATCATCTTACTTTCATTAGTTAAAAGAATACGTGTTTCCAACTCTTTTAACATTTTTCATTTCACTGCTTAATTTTAGCGAAATATCTTCCGATCTTTAATTTTGCTCAAATTTAATAGCGGTAAATATGGCAAGTTACGGTTCAAAATCATATAAAAAAATGTGACTAGCTACTTTAACCACGAAGGAATGTGTCTTTAGAACTGAAGGAGATACATTTTTTATGGTAGGTGTTCAAGTAGCTTACTGGGTCATGCTTGATGAGGGAAGGATCAACAAAACAACGGCCAATCTTCTTATGTGATCTGTTGATTAAGCACTTGACCTAATATCTTATGAAGCTTTGTGTGATTGGAAGGGTTTAAAATCTTATGTGAAGATGCCAAATCACTACAAGTTTCTTCAATCAGGTGTTGTCCCTCCAAAGCTTGTGACATACTTCACAGTTGCATATTAGAGTCTGCGTGTTATATTTGTGCTGCCTTTCTTCGTGCACATAAAATTGCAAGACTGCAACTACATGACTTCATTGGTAAGAATTCCTGCAATCTTTAGTTTCCAGTAGAGCTAATTCTCCTAAAAATACATAAATTTCAGCTTGCACTCTCCTAGTATATTGACCGTATTTCAGCATATTTGACTAAAATATTCTAACACTTGCAAGGAAAATCAATCTTTCTGTGGTAGATATTATTGTATGTTTCTGAACTAATGCCTAGCTGTAGGGTAATTGCCAACCCTCGAAGCATATTTCAGAGCTAAGGCAGCATCTCTTCAGTAGGTATTTGCCGAAATTTTCTGAATAAATGGCTACATCTCTATAAATTAGCATGAGTTGTCCTGGGTAGGACCAACCAGTTGCTTAATTACCGCCTCTGATCTTCATCATGGGTTTGTGTAATGTATTAACTTTGGTTGCACTTTACTGTTTCCTTCGAGTATCAGAGCCTAAATTGTCTTCATTTTCTGGAATTCTCTCATGTAGAAGATAAAACCATTTAGTATCTTATTTAATATCCTAAATTCAACATTTTTCAACACTGTGTTTCTTGTTACATTGTCGTTTTTGTGTGATCACATGAATCTTTGCTCCTGGGGGAGATGTAGAATGAACCAGTACATAGTGATAGTCAGCTGATTCTCTAGGACCTCATGTAGTATACAAGAATACACATATCTACCAGACTTCTATTTGACTAATAGTTGCATTTAGGACTTGCCTCCCATTGGTGCAAGTCATTAGGTCTATTTAGGTTTATCTGTTCCGTTTTGAGAGATTAGCATGCAATATTTATGTGCCTTATTCATGTGTTTTTTGAGGTTTATGTCCTCTTGTTATCTATCTTGATTTCATAATGAAACTTATTTTCTTAACATAAAAATTAATCAATTTGTTTGCTCACTTTTACTGCTTTTTATTAAACCAAGATGCCTTCTTTTCTTGTTGCTTTAATAACATGCGAAAGCAGAGCTCTCTTATTTTTTATCTTCTAAATCATCGTTACAATCATGTTGAACTCTTGGCTTACGTATTCATTTAATTGTTACAAAGTAGTGATCGTAGAGGAGTTTACCAAGAACCACTTGTATCTTTGTGTGATTTACATTATGTCCTTACTGTTTTCATTTATAACTGTGATTTACATTGTGAAAACCCTGTACGCATCAAGCAAACAGGAGAGTATCTAGTTGATGTACTTAGAACAACTCAATATTAGTCTTATGCTATGCAAATAACTTCGAAAAACATACAACTGATTGTATTCTCCCTTTATAAGATGTTTACTGTATATTCTGTGGCCAACACTTGGCTTCGTACGAGGCCTAGGCTTCGGAACATGCAGGAGTTGAAGTTACATGGGAAAAGCTTGATGGTAGATGTGTGAGCACGCGCGTATGGCATCGACGTGGCACGTGTGTTCCAGGCAGTTGAGTGAGATGGTTACTTGGAGCGGTTTTGCACGAACGATTCCAAGTGGTTACAAGACGTGCATAGCACACATCATAAGTTAGATGCATAAGATGTAATTATATTGTATTCTACACTATCTACAGTGGTCAACAAAGATTTGTGTCCCTAAATTTATTTTCTTATTCTCCCTGGATTCTGTTTAATTTCCAAGGAGAGGTCAGTGGCCTTAGATCTCCAGTTGGTGAGCAGCAACATTATTCAAGAGGAAAAGATGGTAAAAGTTCCGAGACGGAAACTGATAGGAGCAGCAGGTGCTAATCATATGCTTATGTAAAACTTTGACAGGTTATTTGATTATGGTTTATTTGAATGGTTTTATTACGGTTTAAACTATTACCAAAATAAAAAAGTGTTCACAAAATAAATGTTACAATAATAGAAAAGGGTGTTGCCGAAAACAAAATTGTGTTTCAGCAGCTGGTGTTACAGTAGGGATTAGTTGTGTTGCCATTGGTCTACAGTAACACGTTTAAGGTGTTGCTACAGAGATATTGGTGTTGCCATTGGTTAATTGTAACACTTTTATTGGTGTTGCTACAGAGGTAAAAAGTGTTGGCATTGGGGACTCTAGCAACACATTTTCCCTGTATTACCATAAAGTTAAAAAGTGTTGGCATAAACCCCTATGGTAGCGGCCGTTTTTGTAACACCACCAAATTTCGAAAAAGTGTTACCGTAGCATATTTTTTTGCTTCCAGCAACACTTTTTACCCCTTTGAGCACACTTTTTTGGGTGTTGCTGAAGGCTATTTATGGCGTAAGTACTTTATTTCCTCAAATACCGTAATTTTAAAATTTTAAACCTTTGTTTCATGCAATAGGGGAAGATGAACTGTCATAAGTGGGACCGGTCACTATTCAAAACTGATGGATTAAACGTACAAGTTACTCTAAATCCATCTTGTACGTTCTTTCTATGATGGTTCCCATCCCTTAAATCTGACCGTTCACTATTTAACCTAACCTTCTCGGAATCCTATAACAGGACAGTACTTTGCTCCCATAGAATCTTTACGCTTTTAGTAAGTTAAACGAGTCTTAAGCAAACAGTCTACATACTTTCTACAAGTTTTCTGCATTTTTTCTGTGTTTAATTCCTTGTTACTTCACACATTTTCTCTTCAAAAATATCGACTTCACAGACATCTTCCCTCTCAATGAAAAACAAGGAGACCATTATCAATGGGCGTAACTTCGCCAGAGCTGTGCTGATTAAGAAAATCGATCTTGAAGGATAAGATAATGTAGGCATGGAACTAGTTGTTTCTAGGGTGAAACAACAAGGGTTGTATCACCTTGGAAGCCACCATGCTGATTATTATGACGAACAGATTGTGGAGGAGTTCTACCTGGACGCCTCCTGAAAATATTCATCTCAGAGAAAAGGTGGTGAAATTACTGATGTAGTTGGGGCTGTTCAAGGGATTGAGATCTCTCTGAACAAAGATCTGCCGGAGAAGATCTACAAGCTGCCATCTAATGGCATGAAAATAGAGGAGTTGGAAACCTTCGGGTCTGAAAGCCTACTGTCAGCACACTGGAAACTGTTCACCGGCGACTCCATGGCTACCAATGTCCACCCCCCATGCCACAAGAAGAAATTCACCCTCCCGCACGTCTACCTGCACGATTTTTGCTGTCGAGTTGTTGAGAAATGGATCAGTGTGTTTGAGATGTGCATCAACCTGTGATTCAGAATGATGGTGGCCATCATGTCTGTAGAAAAGGTGAATTGGTGCGAGATTATTTTGAAAAGAATTTAGGAAGAGGCTTCTAAGCCTGAAACTGCCAAGAAGTCGTTTGGCCTCTTTCTGAATCATATTCTCATTCGTTGCGGGGTGAAGCAATCTTCTGATGCCAAGAAGATTGGCACTGGAAAGTTCATTCGTAGGATCCGACCCACAGTCTTCAACAAATCACCACTTCTTTCTAAGAGGCCCCATCCTCGAAGCATGCCCATTTCAAGTGACCCGCGGGACGTCCCTTCAAAGATCTCGGGCGATAACAAGAAGAGGAAAATAAGCATTTCGGATAGCAGTTCGCCTCAAGCTGTCGAGAAGAAGAGAAATAAGACCAAAAAGTCTTCTAAGGATGATCCTACAGTGACCATCTGATCCTGTCGCTGAAACAATTCCACAGGGCGCAACCCCTCTGGAAGAAATAGTTGCTGCTCAAACAGCAGATCCCGAGCCTACGGCAGTTATGACGGATGATCAACTATTTGCCAAGCTGGAAGGTTCCGATGAATTGGCTGCCCCTTTGGAGCCGAAAGCCGCAACTCCAAACAGGGTACCTACCTCTGTACGGAGTCCCTCCCCCCACAGGGTACCAATGCCTGTTCGGGATCCGTCTCAACAACAGGCTGCCATACCTATTGAGGATGGCAACCGGACAGTAGACCCCACTACTGCACAGTGTCCCTTCCCCACTGATATCATTAATAACACTCTCCTCCAAGTTCAAATCGAGGAAGCTTACGAATGCTTCAAAGTTTGGAAGTCCTGCAGGGTCGCCCATTATGACACCCTGTACCACTGGGACGACTGGAAGGACAAGGAGTTATTAGCATTGGAGGTCACGGACACAAAAAATGTCGAAGTCCTGATCCACTAGGAGGATCACTTTTGCCACGAGCTCATCTCAGATTACTTCATGGAAAAAGAGAAGGCAAGACTGAAATAGAAGTCACAATCTGGTGGAAAAGCTCCATCCCCCAGCCACCACTCCGACCCTGACTCGGACGATGATGATGATGCCCTACAGGCAGGTCAACGGATCAGTCGGGAAGAAGCCAGGTAAGGAGAAATGGCCAAGCTTCAAACCAAATAGGTCCAGGGTATATTAAATAAACAATAGTCCCAGCCCCCGAAAAAACAAGCAGCTCAAGAACATCAACAGGAGGAATCAGTCCTTCCTGTCATCATTGAAGAGCAAGGTGCTCCCGTACAGGATGCCAGCCTGTCCCCCAAACTGAAGACACCGCCCGCGCCATCCGCCAAGAAGAATCAGTCCCTCTTCCAGAATAGGCAAAAGCTGAGAGTCGGCATGAGGATTCGGTCCCTCCTGTAGTTCCGACTATAGAAAAACAAACCAGACAAGAGAAATCAGTCCCTTCTGTCTCCCAAACTGACACTGCAGTACATCCTTCCGAAGCTCCTGCCTCTGAAGCCCCTGCATCTTTTATCTCTATCGAAATCCGATTATGATGACGGTTTTCTTCCGTAAGACAGACCACGAAGACCCCATCATCACGTGGTTCTTCTTCTTCAGCTTGATGAACCCAAAGATTCAAAAATTGCTTGCCCTAGCTCCCTGCACACCAAAGGCTGCATCAAGCAACTGCAAGCCATCGGTCGAAAAATAGTGTTTCTGCAAGACGCCGTCAAGGCCCTATATGATGTTGGTAAAGAACTCAAATGGATGCATGAGACAGCACAGGATGAGCTCCCAAAGCTGAAATATGCGATTAATGATATGGAAGATACATTTCGCCTGATGCCAATAGCATTGTGGCAAATGTTGAACCAACTGAAACAGCATCAGGAGCGGGTCCTGAGGCAAGAACAAGATAAGCTCCGCGTTGTTGAGTCTAAGACGGTCACCGCCCTTGATTATACCGGCCAAAACTAACTGATCACGATCATAAGATCTATGATTTCTCTTTAGTGGTTGGGAGGCTGGTTGGCAGCATTAACGATCTCAAGAGCAAACAGGCCGAATCTATGAATCTCCTTCGGAAAATTCACGGCAAGGTGTCAGATCATGATGATGCCAAAAAGGGGGAAGATTCCAGAGAGGCTGCCCGGAAATGGAGGATGGAGAAAGAGAGAGAGAGATAGAGGTTGTGCTAGAAGAAAGCATTGCTACTGCTATACGATGACTGGCCGGACCAGGGCCTGGTCAAGCTGCAAGAGGATACAGGGTGACTGGTTCTCGACTAGAGTTCCAAGATCCCAACTTTCCAGGGAAGAGTAATGTGCATAAGCCTTCTGAGAATTTGCTGCTCACAGACCGACAGCCTTCAGCAGATAATCTGAAGAATTGGAATAAAAATGAACTAATGAGATAATTTTGTACTCTGGAGGATGCTGCCAAATGAATTCTCAAGGCTATTAGCAGAAGGAAAGATTCTCTATAGCTGAAGATGAAATAAAAGCACCAGAAGGGTGAACGGGTCACCCATCCGGAAGACTGGATCCTTTCCTACGATCAATCCCACGAAGGACGAAGTATCTATAGGGATCGAGACAATGACTCCTTAATCAACTTGTGGAGTGGAACTGAAAATGGTCCCGCTCGGAGGCCTTGGAAGCATTCTGAATATAGGAGCTAGCCTCTGTTAGCTTTACGCTATATTTCTTTCTACTGTATGCTTGCCGATGCAGTATTTATCCTTGTATTTTTATATTTAAAGACTTGTAATTATCCCAATCATCAATAAAATTTGATTTCTTGAAAGATTACAGCTCGTAATCTACTTTTACTGTTTTTATTGTATTGATTACAAAGCATTATTATATTTCAACAAGTACGAACTTGTTAATTCACAAGCTGTAAGAGCCTGTCTGTGAACAATTCATAGATTAAGTTGTATACAATATATATTTCACTCTGTAAGATTGTGCCTACGTGCCAATCATACATTAAGTTGTAATACACTTAGTCATGTAGAATTTTCATTTTTAGAACTTGCCTGCGAGCACTTCAAATTTCTAGACTATGTTATGAAGATTAGATCTTTCGAACAGAAGACTTGAAGACAACCTCTCTGTATCTAGAGGAAGTTTTGGAATTATCAAAAAGGGGATACGGTTAGGATAAATATTACTATTTTTATAATCACCAACGTGCAGCAAAGAAGTCTTAAAAAGTCAGAATTTCGCTAAGTGTGGAAGCTGTTAGGAAACTCCGTACAAACCACCCATACAGCAAGAGATCTTCTACAGAGTCTAATCCTACAGAGCTTGCATCATACAACAGAAGTTAAAGTACGTTGGATACAACAATCTGACTGTAGGTGTTTTACTTAGGAAAAGTAAACAACTTCCAACAGGACTGAAGAAAAAGTTTTAAACCGCTGTGAAATAAATATTGTTTATTCTGTAAGTATTCACGGTTAAAAGCAGCATTTATTGCTGATAGGACAACATTTAATGCGGCTGGAAAGAGACAAGTCTGAAGGGCACTGAAAAGTATTTAATGCAGAGTCAAAAAGAATGTCTGAGGCACTAAATGCGAGCTGCCTTTAATTCAAACATTCAGCAGCTGCCAATGAGAGACGTCAACATCTCACCAACCATCCAACGGCTACATTTGTAACGATCTATTTCCAAGGTTTGAAATAGCCCCAAGCAAAAGGATATTGCTCACTTAAGAACTTATGAACTTACTCTCGCACATACATCTGACAGATAGCTCTGACAATCTAGCTATTAAAGAGCAGTATATTTTGTGATATTATAGCAATATCTAAGCGAAGAAATATACTAAGTCCTCAACACAAACATCACAGCATACAGCGAACGCTCATAAAAGATATAGTTGCTAATTGGAATCATTCTACCACCTTTAACCATTGAGATCAACCTTGTGTGGACTTAGTCCCTACGTATTATGACCTATGTGGGAAGAATAGCATCGAATACGAAGCTTCGATCTGTGTGAGTCAAAAGAGCTTGAAGCCAATCTGTGTGAACGGCCAATGCTACAGTCCCTGTATCAATCGGTGTGAACGATACAAAGATAGGTTTAGTTAAAGTCACGTAGTTGTGTACGTAATGATCTTAATAAATGCTTTACTCCTATGTGGAGGACCAGTGGATGTAGACAGGTTTACCTCGAACCGCTTAAATCTGTGTTATTTACTTTCTGCTCTTACCGTTTTCATTTAACTGTGATTTATAAGTATACATTGTGGAAATTCTGTACGCATCAAGCAAACAGAAGAGTACCAAGTTGTTGTATTTATAGCAACTCACTATCAGACTTCCACTACGTAATAAACTTTAAAACCATACATCTTATTATATTTTTACCTTATAAGCTGTTAACTGTATACTCTATGGCCAACAGGTATATGTATGTTAATGGGCTTTTTACACTTGGATATGACTCACCTCGATTCAGTCACATAGAATTTGCTCTAAGATAGTCAATGATTGAATCGTAAGGTTATGACAGATATCCGTGAACATTTGACTTGAGGATTCAGTAGAAGATGTGCATATCACATTATGTTTGTCATTATTGTAGTTCGATCCACACACCTGTTGATAGGGGTCAACCTTGAAGTGCAGCTTGATGAGCAATTTGCAGTCTTTACTGAATGCCAAGATAGGATTATTCATACTGTAAGTGAGAAGGTGAATCTCCTACGTGGTTAGTGGCAAATAAGATCGAAAGTCTTTGACCAAAGCAATTGAGCTAATTGTATTTGGTACATGAGAACTCTGTGATCTTAATTTGCACTAACACACAAGTTGAAACAGGGTTTCACTTTATCGTGACCCTAACACTTGATCGGGACATCTGATTCAAAGGTTTACGGTAGTCATAACGAAGAGGTTTTTAGAATAATCCCTATCATTCAATCTCAGTGAATTACATTGTGAGCCATGGAACTGGCTAGGTGTTATAGTTCCTTCTATTGCAGGCTAAGACGAGCATACAGAGCCACGCAAACAGAATAGTCATTGGATTAATTTGAGCATATTCTTTTTTTGTGAATATTGAACATTAGATGTCTAATTTAATTTATCGGATAAATTAATTCGGTCATATGAATTAATTTTACTCGGTGATTAGTATAATTCATAAGTAATTATTCATTGGAGAAATCTTATTTTATATAATTAATTAATTAGATTGATTCATTATATAAGTATATTGATACGGACCAAGGTGTATCTGTCAGACTAGACACATGGGGTCTAGTTCATATAATCTGGAAGTGTCCATTTTATTCAAACATGGACGAAACCTATTTAGGCGTGTCATGTTATAATATACACTTATCTTCAGCTTTTGTTATCCACTCCTTCTTGATTGGTGGGAAGATAAGTTGATAAGTGTATCTTCACGTGAAAGAAGATGATATTCACTTCACATGTGAAAAAAATGTGGTGCTGCTAGTATTATATATAAGCAGCAAAGACTTTTCAACAGTAAGTAAGAAAATGTTATTCATGTTGGACACAGAGTATACAGTTAACAGATTATAAGGTAAAAATGCACTAAGCTGTATGATTTTCGAAGTTAACTGTGTAGCGGAAGTATGATAGTGTTGTTGTAAATACAACAACTAGGTAATCTTCTATTTGCTTGATGCGTATATGGTTTTCACAATGTATAGTTAAATGAAAACAGCAAGCACGGAAAGTAAATAACACGCAGATTTAAGTGGTTCGAGGTAAAGCCCTCTACGTCCACTGGTCCTCCACACAAGAGTAAAGCATTTATTAAAATCACTACGTACACAACTACATGACTTTAACTAAACCTGTCTCTGTATCGTTCACACAAATTGATACATGGACTGTAGCTTTGGCCGTTCACACAGATTGGCTTAAGTACTTACGACTCGCTTCTTCTCACACAGATCGAATCTTCATCTTCAATGCTATTCTTCCCACACAAGTCGAAATATGCAAGGACTTAGTCCACATAGGGCTAAGGTTGATCTCAACGGTAAAAGGTGGTAGAATGATTCCAAACAGCAACTATATCTTTTACGAGCGTTAGCTGTATGCTGTGTGGTTTGCGTTGAGGACTTAGTATATTTATTCGCTTAGATACTGCTATATGCTCAGGAAATATAATGCTCTTTTGTAGCTAGATTGTCAGAGCTATCTGTCAGATGTATGCGTAAGAATGAATAATGTAAGTGAGCAATGTCCTCTTGCTTGGGGCTATTTATAACCTTGGAAACAGATCCGTTATAAATGTAGCTATTGGCTGGTTGGTGAGATGTTGACGTATCTGATTAGCGGCTATTGAATGTTTAAATTAAAGGCAGCTCGCATTTAATACTTCAGACATTCTTTTTTACTTTGCATTAAATGCTCTTCAGCGAATTCAGACTTCTCTCTTTCGGTCGCATTAAATGTTGTCCTTTCAGCAATAAATGCTTCTTTTAACCGTGAATATTTTATGAATAAACAATGCTTATTTCGCAACAGTTTAAAGCTTTTTTTCCAGTCCTCTTGGATGTGTTTTACTTTTCCTAAGTAAAACACCTACAATCAAACTGCTGTACCCAACGTGCTTTAACTTCTGTTGTATGATGTAAGCTCCATAGGATTGGACTCTGTAGAATATCTCTTGCTGTATGGATGGGTTGTACGGAGTTTCCTAACAGCTTCCATACATAGCGAAATTCTGACTTCTTAAGACTTCTTTGTTGTACGTTGGCGATTATCAAAACCGGAATATTTATACCAACAATTTCCCCCTTTTTGATAATGCCAAAACTCCCTCTAGATACGGAGAGGCTGTCTTCAAGTCTCCTGTTCGAAAGATTTGATCTACATAACTTTGTCTAGAAATTTGAACTCCTCGCAGGCGAGTTCTAAAAATAAAAATCCTACATGATTAAGTGTATTACAACTTAATGTATGATTGGCGGGTAAGGACAATATTACAGAGTGAAATCTATATTGTATACAACTTAATCTATGAACTGTTCGCAGACAAGTTCTTACAGCTTATGAATTAACAAGTTCGTACTTGTTGAAATATAATAATGCTTCGTAATCAATACAGTAAAAACAGTAAAAGTAGATTACGATCTGTAATCTTTCAAGAAATCAAATTTTATTGATGATTGGGATAATTACAAGTCTTGAAAGATAAAAATATAAGAATAAATACTGCATCGGCAAGCATACAGTATAAAAAAATACAACTTAAAGCTAATAGAGGCTAGCTCCCATAGTGAGAATGCTTCCAAGGCCTCCGAGCGGGATCATTTTTAGTTCCACTCCACCAGTTTATTAATGAATCATTACATCAATCCCTATAGATACTTCGTCCTTCGTTGGATTGATCGTAGGCAAGGATCCAGTCTTCCGGATGGATGACCCGTTCACCCTTCTGGTGCTTGGATTTCATCTTCAGCTATAGGGGGAGATTTCCTTCTACTAATAGCCTTTAGAATTCATTTGGCGGCATCCTCTAGAGTCTTAAACCTATTGAAGATGGCAGAATCCCTGATGAGAGTACAAAAATATCTCATCACTTCATTTTTCTTCCAATTCTTCAGATCATCTGCTGAAGGCTGTCGGTCTGTAAGCAACAAAATCTCATAAGGCTTATGCATACTACTCTTCCACAGGAAGTTGGGGTCTTGGAACTCAAGACGAGAACCAGTCACCCTGTATCCCCTGGACTCTTCACCCTTTTTGGCATCATCAATATCTGACACCTTGCCATGAATTTCCCGAAGGAGCTTCGTAGATTCAGCCTGTTGGGTCTTGAGATCGTTGACGCTGTCAACCATCCTCCCAACCACTAAAGACAAATCATCGATCTTGTGATCGTGATCAGTTAGTTTGGAGATGGTATACTCAAGGGTGGCGACCGTCTTAGCCTCGGCAACGTAGAGCTTCTCTTGTTTTTGCCTCAGGACCCGCTCCTGACGCTGTTTGAGTTGGTTCAGCGCTTGCCACAAATGATGTTGGCATAAGGCGGGATGCATCTTCCACAACATTAATCACAGATTCCAGCTTATGGATCTCATCCTGTGCAGTCTCGCGCATCCAGTCGAGTTATTTACCAACATCATACAGGGCCTTGACGGCGTCCTGCAGAAACACTTTTTGTCGATCGATGGCTTGCAGTTGCTCAATACGGGCTTCAGTGCGTAGGGAGCCAGGGTGTACAATCTTTGGGTCTTCAAGTTCTCCAAGATGTCGAAGAACCACGTTGTGATGGGGTCTCTATGGTTTGTCTTTAGGAAGAAAACCGTCATCAGAATCGGATTTGAAACTGACAGAGATAGGAGATGCATGGGCTTTGGAAGCAGGGGCTTCGGAAGGATGTGCAGTTGTGTCCGTCTGGGAGACAGAAGGGACTGATTCCTCCTGTCTAGGTTGATCTTCTGTAGTCGGAGCTACAGGAGGGACTCAATCCTCCTGGCGACTCTTAGATTCTGCCTGTTCTGGAAGATAGATTGATTCCTCTTGGTGGATGGTGTGGGCAGCGTCTTGTTCTTGGGGGATATGCAGGGCATCCTGTACAGGAGCAGCTTGCTCTTCAATGATGACATGAGGGACTGATTCCTCCTATTGCTGCTCTTGAGCCACTTGCTGTTGCGGGGGCGGGGACTGTTGTTTATCAGAAGTCCCTTGGCCATATTTGGATTGAAAATTCACCATTTCCCCTTCCTTGGACTCTTCTCGGCTGATTCGTAGACCTGCATGTAGGGCATCATCATCATCGTCCGAGTTAGGGTCGGAGTGGTGGCTGGGGGATAGAGCTTTGTCACCGGACTGTGACTTCGCTTTCAGTCTTACCTTCTCTTTTCCAATGAAGTAGTTGGAGATGAGCTTGAAGCAAAAGTGATCCTCTCAGTGGATCAGTACTTCGACATTTTGGGCGTTCGTGACCTCCTAAGCGAATAACTCCTCATCCTTCTAGTCGTCCCAATTGTACAGGGTGTCATAAGAGGCGACCCTGTAGGCTTTCCATACCTTGAACCGCTCGAAGGATTCCTCTATTTGGACCTGGAGGAGAATGTTATTAATTATATCAGTGGGGGAGGGACTCCGTATAATAGTGGGCTCTACTGTCGGTTTGGGATCCTCAACAGGTATGGGAGCCTGTTGTGGAGAGGGATCCCGGTTGGTACCATGTGGGGAGAGGGACTCCGTACAGAGGTAGGTACCCTATTTGGAGTAGCAGCTTGCGGCTCTAAAGGGGTAGCCAATTCACCGAAACCTTCCAGCTTGGAAAACAGTTGATTATCCATCATAGCCGCTGTAGGCTCAGGATCTGCTATTTCTGCAGCAACTGTTTCTTCCAGAGGGGTTGTCCCTGTGGGATTGTTTCAGCGATAGGAACAGATGGGACTGCCACATTGACCGCTGTAGTCATCTCTTCTTCTCGACAACTTAAGGCGAACATCTATCGGGAATGCTTCTCTTTCTCTTCATCCCATTGCCCGAGATCTTCAAAGTGACATCCCTCGAGTCACTTGAAATGGGCATGTTGTGAGGGTTGGGCCTCTTAGCAATAATTGGTGATTTGATGAAGACGGTGGGTCGGATTCCAGCAATGAACTTTCCAGTGCCAATCTTCTTGACATCAGCCTATTGATTCACTACGCAACGAGTGAGAATATGATTCAGATGAGGCCAAATGATTTATTGGCAGTTTCAGGCTTAGAAGCCTCTTCCTGAATTTGTTTCAAATTTACCTGGCACCAATTCACCTTTTCTCCAGACATGATGGCGACCATCATTCTGAAACGCAGGTTGGTGCACATCTCAGATGCAATGGTCCAGTACTCAACAACCCGGCAACAAAAATCGTGCAGGTAGACGTACAAGAGGGTGAAATCATTCTTGCGGCATGAGGGTCGATGTTGGTAGCCATTTCATCGCCAGTGAACAGTTTCTAGTATTCCGATAAAAGGCTTTCAGACCCGAAGGTCTCCAACTCCTCTATTTTCAGGCCATCACACGGAAGTTTGTAGATCTTCTCCAACAGATTTTGTTCATAGGGATTTCAATCCCTTGAACAGTCCCGATTATATCTGAAATTTCACCTCATTTCCTCTAAGATGAATATTTGAATGAGGCATCCAGGTAGAACTCCTCCACAATCTGTTCGTCATAACTGTCGGCATGGTAGCTTCCAAGGCGATACAACCCTTGTTGTTTCACTCTAGAAATAATCAGTTCCATACCAACGTCATCTTCTCCTTCTAAAGTGATTCTCTCAATCAACACAGACCTGGCGTCGATATGCCATCGATAATGGTCTCCTTCTTCTTCATTGAGAGGGAAGATGTCTGTGAAGTCGACATTTTTCAAGAGAAAATTTGTGAAGTAACAGGGAAGTAAACACGGAAAAATGTAGAAAACTTGCAGAAAGTATGTAGTCTGTTTGCTTATGACTCGTTTAATTTGCTGAAAGCGTAAAGAGTCTATGGGAGCAAAGTACTGTCCTTTTATAGGATGGAGGGAATATTAGGTTAAATAATGAACGGTCAGGTTTAAGGGATGGGAACTGTCGTTGAAAAAATGTACATGGTGGATTCAGAGTAACTTGTACGTCTAATCTATCAGTTTTGAAATGATGACCGGTCCCCTTCTGACATTTCGTCTTCCCCTATTGCACGAAATGGCCTTTTGAAATTTTAAAATTGCGGTATTTGAGGCAATAAAGTCCAGGTGTCTTTAAAACCATTAAAGGATAAGACGTTTGAAATTTCAGACAGGACACGTAGACTTAAAGCAGTATTTGTACGAAGGGAATACTATTATAATATTAATTGATATCCTACAGTGTATGTGCTGTATCCGCGACAATACATCGTTCCTCCTTAAAAGGTACATACATGATTCAATTCTTACAGTAATTTTTGAATTAGTACTTTATTCATGGGTCGTAGTGTAACACCCTAAAAGGCGGCTATTACAGTGCCGTGGACCCCATACTGGGACCCACCAGGCGATACCAAAATATAGATTAAATATATATTTTCTTGTGATACCGAATCACAATAAATAATCATTACTCCGATTAGGAGTTTATAAATAGTATGGCCAATGACCTTAACATACACAGGAATCAAATACAAGTATAAACCATATGGAGATGGAATATACTTCTAATAACAATACAATCGGTCAATAGTTTAAATGAAGCGGAAAATAACATTACACAGTTTTTCAAGCATAACCGGACAACAAAAGATTTGGGCCCCCCGAACTAGTATCCTTCGAACCCTACGCCGTCACCATGCTCTTCCAGTGTCTTGCCTTTTCCTCGACCTAAAATACAACACAAGTATTTCGCCCAAACCACAGGGTCAGATTTACATGATAATAATTCTCAAGACATTATACATTTCACATATACTAGATCTCAAGGAAACATCCCGACTATTGAACCCCTCGGGCATATGAACAATCAGTCACAAATCGTCGAACATATCTAATCATACATGGACTATGAATGACCAAAAAATATGGATCAAGATGGACATCACAGTACGCCTGATCCGGAAATGTGTCCGTGCACATGTCCACCCCGTATGCGGAATCCAGAATATACGTGTGACAATATACCTAATTAGCCTCACGAACTACGTCTCATGTGCACAGTCCAATACGGAAACATCCACGTATGACTATATATGTGTCTGGCTAAAAATCCTACACAATAACCAATCGGCATGCAGATATGATTCCAGATATGTCACAATACAACATGACAACGAATTCAATAAATCACATATCCAATTAGGGATCAAGAAACTCACCGAAGTGACAATCAACGATTCAAAGGTGATGAACTTGGGAATACAATCCCACGATGAAAAACGCAAACATCATCAAGAACAATATCAAATTACGAATCACAGATTCATAAGTGTTTCATATACACGAAACGTATAACCATCACAAGAATTCAATTATCATTATAACCAAGCAAGATAACTTGCCTCAATTCCGTAGGTGAAAGATAGTCCTTCTCCAAATGATCAAACGGACGGTATCCTCGATTAAATACTCAATAGAACAAGCAACCTTGAATGAAACATAATTCATTCAATAATACATTCACATAATATTGATATCAATTCGTAGGAAAACGACGCCCGAACCAACCCGAATAATTCATTCTATTCCAATGAACATTCTACCGATTATTGATGAATTTCAATACATATGGTTTGTCTTCCACAAATCAGATTACTATACTAAAATGTCCTTTTAATACTCTTATTATCACTATAAACAAGTTTATGCATTAAACACCTTCATTTCACCATTAACAATCGGATTAACCAAGTTCTTACGGTTCTTCAACATCTACTTCTATACAAAGACCATCATAAATGAATTCAATACATTATCAACCACAATTAACATTACCTTCTTAAGAACACTATCCACTTTATTATCATGATCGATACTTCCTTAAGTTATCAACACATTCGATTAATTAAAAGTTATAGTTGTATTCATCCGTATTCTTATCATCTCTCAAGACTTTGCTAAGCCGAATCAACAAAGGTGTTATATCTTTTAAGATTTCTCGACCAAGAGAAACATCATTCCTAATCTCTAACGTTCATCAAGTTCATTCCAAGGTAGTAAATATACCTAACATGGTGTTTTAACACTTCTATGATATCAATTCCATTGATTAAATTTAACTACGATGAAGCTAAATGATTATCATTGTTCCACTGATGTTAATACATCCAGTAAGATGATTATGATTTTTATAAACGTGATCATTATCATTAAAACGTCAAGAACATCTTCATTCCAAACCTTTAATTACCATATTCACCAATAAGTGTTAAAAAGCTTAACCACAAACATGTTTTACTTGATTAATTCAATACTAGGTGTAGTATACCATATCAATATCATCATACCTACGAAAATATAGAGTAGAATCGCACAACTTACCTCCAGAAACGAAGAACAACCACCAAAACTATAAGAACACACTCCAAGCTTCAAGAACACCCTCTAAACTTCCAATCCAAGATGCAAGGCTAAAATACAAGTTGGAAGAGGGTATAATCAGTCTTGGAAGGCAGAGGGATGATAGCTTGTAGAGAAAAATCAAAGTTGGAACGTGCAAATGAAAGACACAAGCTGTCTTTTTATAAAATGCACAATCTGTTACGTACGTTATAGCATGAAGCTAACATACGTTAATATCTTTACGTACGCTACACATAAGTTGTTACGTACGTAATCTGCCTCCAGTGTCTACTGCCTCAAAACACCAACCTCATTACGTACATTATAGCCTCAACATTATGTACGTAATGTACGTCAACTTGGCTGCCTCGAAAGGACCAATTATCCGGATCATGTCTGGCCCCTCATGCCGAAAGTTGAGATTAGATAAGATTCTCAGCATTACGTTTTACGTACGTAAAGCCAACGCATTAGCGTACGTTAAGTTAAATCTTAGCATACGTTAAACACAGAAAACCTATCCCAAAAATGTAACAATCTACACAACGTCAAGAAATCAACCACAATGCGAATGACAACTATAATCAAGTCTATTCTGATATATGCCGACATCAATAAACATTAACTAAATGTAACATGATTACAACGATACTCAAATTATCCGAACAATACAACAGTAGATAAGAAATTACTGTCGGATATTACATACTCCCCCATTAAAAGGAGTTTCGTCCTCGAAACTAAGGGGTAAACAACTCGGGATACTTCTCTCGCATGCTGCTCTTAGTCTCCCACGTAGCCTCCTCGACTCCATGTCGTGACCACTGAACCTTCAGCAGGGGAATCGTCTTATTCCTCAATTGTTTGATCATCCTCTCAAGTATCTGTACGGGTCGTTCCTCGTAAGAATGATCATCGGCTAACTCGATCTCTTCGAACTGAAGTATGTGGCTCGGATCAGCAACATACTTCCTCAACTGAGAGACATGAAACACGTTACGAATCCGACTCAGAGATGGTGGCAATGCCAGATGATAGGCCAGATCGCCTACTCGTTCCAAAACCTCAAACGGACCGATATACCTCGAACTCATCTTGCCTCTCTTCCCAAAACGAAAGACACCACAAGTAGGGGACACCTTCATTAGCACATGGTCGCCAACCTCGAACTCAAGCGGTCGTCGACGATTGTCTGCATAAGATTTCTGCCGGCTTTGAGCCGTTAACAAGCGATTCCTAATCAGGGCGATCTTCTCACGATCTGTTAACAACATATCTGGTTCCGTACCCAGAGATTCAGACAAGTTGTCCCAACATAAAGTGGACCTACAATGACGGCCAGACAATGCTTCATAAGGTGCCATCTGAATCGTAGCATGCCAACTATTATTGTAAGTGAATTCCACCAAAGGCAGTTGGGTTTCCCAATATTCCTTTTAATCAAGAGCGCACGCCCTCAACATATCCTCTAGAGTTTGGATAGTCCTCTCAGACTGACCATCATTATGCAGATGGAATGTTGTACTGAAGTTCAATTGCATACCCATCGCACGATGAACTGCTTTCCATAAATGTGACACGAATCGCCAGTCACGATCCGATACAATACTCTTGGGGGTAACATGTAACCTTACAATCTCTTTAATAAACAGCTGGGCTAATCCCTCGGGTCCCCATGTGTCTTTAATCTCCAAAAAGTGGGCTGATTTGGTCAGACGATCCACAACCACCCAAATCGTATTCATCCTCGATGACTCGTCGGCAAGCTAGTGATAAAATCCATCGATATGTCCTCCACTCGGGAATCGGGAGCGGTTTCAGCATTCTTGTGTTAGGATTCGGTGCCTAAAACGAAGGACCAGCGGAAGCGGTAAAACAAAAATTAATTTGATCAGAATCCCTATGAGGATCGATCGAGCTACGCATACATGAATATTAAATAAACAAAAGAAGATACGAAATCATACCCTTGTCGTCCGTTGATTATATGGAGTTCCTTCTCTTGAGCTATTCCCCAAACGATCCAAAATGCTCCAAGCCCTTGGATGATCCAACGCCGAAAAAACCGCGTCTCTACTTGTCAGGCGTCGGAGAAACGAACGGAATGACAACACTCGATTAACCTCTAAGGTTACGGCTAGAATCAAGTGATGAAGTTTTATTATTATAACACTCTAAGTGTATAATTTATATCTTTCAATTTTATTTCTTGATATTTTCTCCAAGAATAATCAAGAAGTAAACTGAAGAAGGATGAAGACTGAAAAGCAACTCTTTCTCTCCTCACAGGCTGAAATCACGTATGGAGTTCGTTTGATTTACTGGGAGAAGTCTTCCTTTTATCCCTTTTACAAATCCCACAAAATCACCTTTTTCCTTATTTTAAGAGATATCTTATCTCTAATGTCATAAGTCCTCCACCAACCAAATCAAGACAAAGACCAAGGCAAGGCATCAAAGTGGGGCGGCATCTAGAAGGAATCAGACGAGTTCGGTTCATTTCGGACTCCCGTGAGTCCAAACATATAATCTCCGATTCTGTTCCGATGTATTTATATCGATTAATTAATCTAATTAATTAATCATATCAAATACATAATGACATAATTAATTTATCTAAGAAATAATTATATTCATGAATTAAATTAATCACCCAGTAATTTATTTAATTTATTAGGCCGTAAACTAATTTATCTAATAAATTAATTTAGACATCCAATGTCCCAAATTAGATATCCAATATCTTAATATTCATTATGAGAGAATAAGCTTGACTCATTCCGTGGTCAATCCTATTGCGCGACTCGGTAGGTCCGTCCCAGTCAGCAATGGGAGGAACCAAAGTGTAGTAGCACCACCTAGCCAGCCTGGCGGCCTACACTGTACCCTAACTGAGAACGAATGATTGGGATCATTCAAGAACCATTATGTCTTGAATACCAGTATACGCATAAACCCTTCTTTCAAATGTCCCGATCAAGTTATAGGGTCATGGTCATTCAAACCCTATCTGTACTTGACGCTATGCATGCGTTAATGCAAATCGAGATCATCAAGCTCTCGTGTATCAAATACAACTAGCTCCAATGCTTTGGCCAAAGACTTATGATCTCATCTGCCAATAACTGCATAGGACATGTAACCCGTTCACTAACAGGAGAAACAATTTATCTTGGTATTCAGTAGGACCCGCTACTTGCCCATCAAGATGCACGTCGAGGTTGACCCCCGCCTTCCGGTTTACAAGGTCGAACTACTCTAATGAAAATCTTGACGTCACAAGCACATCCATACTAAATACTCAAGTCAAAGGTTCACGAATACCTATCACAACCTTTCGATTCCGTCATTGACTGTCCCGGAGTGAAATCCGTGTGACGAATCGAGGGTGAGTCAGTTTGAGTATACTAATCCAATTAGCATACTATAACGTGTGGTCCCACTAACTATTTGTGTTCGACAGGCACTCACAATTCAAAGAACACGTCATACAAGTCTTCTCATAAACTTAACGCCCAGTCATGTTTCATCAACTTGCGAACGATTAAGTATTTGAGCTATAAACCTTTCCAGTGCCGACCTCCTTATCCAATAAGGAGTGGAACATTTTGCTCTCAAATACACGAACTAGTTTCTCTACATATATTTACGAGTTAGAAATTTCAGTAACTACCAGTAAATAAAGAAACATTCATTGCCTTATATAAATGATTTACATAATTACAAGTACAATGCCCTCACTCAACATCCTCTGAGTGACATTTGAGGGCATATTACTAACAATCTCCCACTTGCACTCAATGCCACACACTATAGTATCTAATACCTATATTCTCCAGATGACGCTCCAAGCTAGTCTGAGAAAGTGGCTTGGTCAGTGGATCGGCGACGTCGTTGGCTGAGTCTACTCTGTGCAGCACAATGTATCCCTTGCGAACAAATTCTCTTACGAGATGATACTTCCTCTCAATATATTTGGTGCTGTTGTGAAACCTCGGCTCCTTGGCCTGTGCTATAGCTCCGTCGTTGTCGCAGTACAACGGAACACGCAGCTCAGCACATGGTATCACTTGAAGTTCTCCCAGAAACTTCTTAATCCAGAACCCTTCCTTGAAAGCCTCCGAGGCTGCTTGATACTTAGCCTGACAGGTGGAATCAGCAGTCGCGCTTTGCTTGGCGCTACGCCAAGATACTACTCCTCCATTAAGAGTAAATATGTAGCCAGAACTAGACATCGAGTCGTCCTTCAGTCCATGGAAGTCCGAATCAGTGAATCCCACTACATCCAATTCTCCACCGCCATACATCAGAACCATATCTCTAGTCCTTCTCAAGTACTTGAGAACGTTCTATACGGCAGTCCAATGTTCCCTACTTGGTTTTGCCTGAAACCTACTCACCATGCTTACATCATGCGCAATGTCAGGTCTCGTACACAACATAGCATACATAAGGCTACCCATGGCCGAAGCATATGGTATATTACTCATTTCCTTTTGTTGTTCCTCACTTTGAGGACACATCTTCAAGGAGAGTTTTATTCCATGTCGCATCGGTAAGAACCCTCTTTTAGAATCATCCATCTTAAATCGCTTTAAGATTTTATCTATATAGAGGGCTTGGGAAAGACCAATTGTTCTCTTCTCTCTATCCCGGTAGAGTCGAATACCAAGAATATAGGTAGCTTCTCCTAAGTCATTCATAGAGAAATTACTCGAAAGCCAAGCTTTCACAGAACTGAGCATTCCCACATCATTTCCTATTAGTAGAATGTCATCTAAATATAATACTAAGAATGCAATCTTACTCCCACTAACCCTCTTATATACACAAGGTTCCTCTTCATTTTGTACGAAGTCAAACTCTTTGACCGCCTCGTCGAAACGAAGGTTCCAACTACGCGACACTTGCTTCAGTCCATAAATGGAACGCTCAAGATTGCACACTTTCTGAATATCGAATTCGGACACAAAACCTTTAGGCTGCTCCATATAGATTTCCTCCTCGAGGAATCCATTAAGGAAAGCCGTCTTTACGTCCATTTGCCATATCTCATAATCGTCGTAGGCAGCTATAGCAAGCATCATGCGAATAGACTTGATCATGGCTACGGGCAAGAAGGTATCGTGGTAATCGATCCCTTCTTTCTGGGTATAACCCTTTGCCACAAGCCTGGCCTTATAGGCGTCAACCTTGCCATCACCATCAGTCTTTCTCTTGTAGATCCACTTGTTCCCAATAGGCACTATGCCCTTGGGGCGGTCTACTAGAGTCCAGACCTGATTGACATGCATCAAGTCTATCTCAGCTTCCATAGCTTCACGCCATTTCGTGGAGTCTACATCCACCATAGCTTGGTCATAGGTCGTTGGGTCAGTCTCTTGGCTATCACTTGGAACCTCATAGAGACCTAGTTCCTCCAAGTGCACAAGACCATACCTCTCAGGTAAATGAGACACCCTACTAGACCTACGAGGTGGTTGTACTTGTGTTTCAGAAGGTTCGGTTCCAGTTTCTTGCACAGATGTCTCCCGAGGAGTTCATTGTATTCTTCTAAAGAAATACTTCTACCTGCTCCGCCTTCCTGAATGAACTCATATTCTAGGAAGTGTGCTTGTAAAGCAACAACGATCTTTCGATCTTCAGGCATGTAGAATAGATATCCCATCGTCCTAGATGGGAATCCAATGAAACATCCCTTCGCGGACCTAGCTTCCAACTTCTCCACCTTAGTCTTCTTGACATAGGCGGGACATCCCCAAATCCTAATATGATTAAGACTTGGTTTCCTGCCCTTCCACATCTCATGTGGAGTTTTAGGAACGGATTTGGAAGGACATCTGTTCAAGATGTAAGCCGCAATCAGGAGTGCATACCCCCACAGGTAAATCGGTAAGTCAGTATAGCCCAGCATGGAACGGACCATGTTCAAAAAGGTCCGGTTCCTTCTTTCTGACACACCATTTAACTGAGGAGTACCTGGAGGTGTTAGCTGTGAAACTGTTCCTTGTTCCTTGAGGAACTCGTCAAACTCCATACTCATATACTCGCCACCTCGGTCCGACCGAAGTGCTTTGATATGATTACCAGTGTGTTTCTCGACTAGGGCCTTGAATTCCTGGAATTTCTCAAAGGCCTCGGATTTATGTTTCATTAAGTATACATAACCATACCTAGTATGATCATCTGTAAACGTAATGAAATATTGATATACATCACGTGCTGCTTCCAAAGCACCACAAATATAGGTATGGATTAATCCCAGTTTATCAGCGGCTCTTTCAAAAGTCCCTGTGAAGGGGGACTTAGTCATTTTGCCTTTAAGGCAAGACTCACAAGTAGGAAAGGGATCCGATCCCAATGGACCCATAAGTCCATCTTTTTCCATTTTGTAAACCTTGGTCTGACCAACATGACCAAGTCTAAGATGCCATTTCAAAACTTGATTGGTTTCATCCCTAACACGTTTTCTAGTCATAGTATTCACAACTACTTTGTTGCTGAGATTTAGATGATACAATCCATTTAACAATGTAGCAGTACCCACTAGTTTATTTCTGAAATAAATTTTGCAGAAACCATCACCAATGAAAAATGAAAAGCCTTTTCGGTCCATGACCGAAATGGATACAATGTTTTTCTGCCCCTTGGGCAAAACAAGTACATCTTCTAAAGTCAAAACAAAGCCTAATTCTAAACCCAAAAGAAGTGATCCTATGTAGGTCGCCTCGACACTATGCCCGCTTCCGACTGTGATCATAACTTCTCCAGCTCCAAGCTTCCTACTTTATTTCAGATCCTAATTCACGGTACAAATATGAGAACTAGCACCAGAATCCAGTATCCAGGAAGTAGAAAATACAGTAGCAGAACAATTTATTTCCAAAACTAAAAGTTCTCTACCTGAAGCGCCATGAAGAATCGGAGAGTCTGTAGCCCAGTGGCCCAGCTCACCGCACTTGAGACAAGCATCCATCTTCTTGTTGTTCTTCGGAACCATCGGGGACATGCCCTTTCCCTTAAGGTCCTTAACTTGTGGTCCAGTTTGCTTCTTAGTCTTTTTCTTCTTATTCTTAGACCTCCGAGGTCCAGAAGAAATCACAAGAGCAGACTCCTTTATCCGTGGAGTCTTCATCTGAGACTGAGCAGTCACAAGTTTGTTCATTAGCCCAGCTAAATTACATGAAATCTCATTGCAGTTAAAGTTTATAACAAACTGTGAGAAGGAATCAGAAAGAGACTATAGGATAAGGTCGGTTTGGAGAGAAGTATCCATTTTAAAATCAAGAGCCTCCAATCTCTCGATCATGGATATTATTTTGAGGACGTGTTCCCCAACCTTCTCACCTTCCTTCATCCTTGCACCAAACGGTTGCTTGGATATCTCATATCTAGCAGTTCTGCTGTGCTCACTATAAAGCTCGGTTAAGTGAGATAGAATCTGCCTAGCAGAAGTCATTTTCTCATGAGCTCTCTGAAGCTCATTAGACATAGAAGCCATCATGTATGCACGGAATTTTACGTCATCCTTAACCCACTTTTCGTGGTTTTTGATCTCTTCCTGATTGGCTCTGGTCCGCACAGGAGGCGCCGGAATGTCCGTCTCCAAGATGTATCCCAGTGCCTCTATAATGAGGACAATCATCAGATTGCGGAGCCAGTCCACAAAGTTAGGTCCAATCAGGGTGTTCTTCTCGAGTAGAATTGCGAGTGGATTCATTGTCATATTGAGAGTTATGTCTGCATTAAGTATAACAGATTAATTAGTGACTTGTTATATTATGATCTGAGTATAGAATTAAGGTCTTTTCTATTCTTGTTACCCAGCTCCCACTATTTTTGTTGGAACAACACACTCCCATGTGAAATCCGGAAGTATCGTCGCTCTACTTCATAGTGGTGATCGAGTTCTTTATAAATCTTAATAGAGGGCAACCGAACAGGTTTCTAGTCTATTAATTTTTATAAAGTGGTGTCCAACACCAACCCATCTAATGGATGATTCGATCTTCTTTTTCCCCTTGTTCACTTCCCTCAACCTATACGGTTTCTATGGTTCGTGAACAAGTTAAGTTTATACCATCGACGTAAATCAGTTTCACAATTGAATCTTATCCGACAACCTATCAGGTTTATAGGGATAAATTTTGCTCTAACCGAAGGCATCTAATGCGCTCCCAGTAATTTATCCATCCTCCCCGAACGACTACCCCAATAACTCGGAAGCATAGCACATCCGGTTTGGATTTCAATTTCCCGAAAGCTCGATGGAGGGAAGGAAACCTTTGAAACCTTATAAACTTAATAATTTGTTGTGGGAGAATTTTCACGATTAACGTTACACTTTGCACATTAATCATTTTAGCGCGTTTATTGCATTCATATAATATGAAACAACCATTCACAACCTAGTTGCTACCAACATGTGGTTCATGGACCGTTCCTAGAAAACAAAAACTCCGTAATCTAATTACAAGTCTTCGTCTTGAATCTGCGTCTTCTCGAAACGGATCTTCCTCCAGTCTTCGTCATTACATATAAATTTTACATTGAAAACTGTATCCTAGATATAAATATTTCTAGTAAAATAAATAGGCTCAAAACGGCCTTTACAACCCAATCGAATAAAACGAACGATTCAAACTAAGTCCATGAACCGCATCCCCATTCAAAAGCATTCATCCAATAAATACTCAATAAATGGATAACGAGAAGATTACATATGATCCAATCAATAATCAACAATAATAGAATTGATCCAATCAATTCAACAATAATCGACAATTTAATTTTCGTCCGTAGTGTACCCTTAAAATATTTTCTCTGAATTTTCCTTCATCAAAAATTCCAAATTAATGATTTTAATACAGGAAAATTCAATAATCGAAAATATACTGAAAAACGAGACCCAGTGCCCGACACTGAAGCGCAACAAAGACTAGGCACCTGCCGGCGGCTACGAGCCACGCCCGGCAACCTACAGAATGCGCCCGGCTCCAGATAGGAAAGGGCGGGCCGACCATGCCCGGACACGCCCGGCAGAATACAGCAAGTACTCGGCCGGATACAGCAAGCGCTCGGCCAGATCCAGCGAGCACTCGGCTGGATACAGCAACACGCTCGGCAGGATACAGCAAGCGCTCGGCCGGATCCAGCGAGCACTCGGCTGGATATAGCAACACGCTCGGCAAGATACAGCAAGTGCTCGGCTGGATCCAGCGAGCACTCGACTGGATACATCAACGCGCTCGGCACTGACCCTGCAGAAAACAGCAAGCATCCGGCCACACTCGGCAGCTATATGGAAAATCATCCAACGATTGGATACAGCTCGTTTTCGGGCAGATTTCTAAAATCCTGTTATTCCTGATCTAAATATTATTAATATAAATCATATTTCCAAGAAAAACCTGATTTATACCATAACATAAAATCACGGAAAAACGACTCTATGACGAACAATAAAATATCTACGATTATCAAAGTGATTCTAAATCACAAAATAAGAATTCCAAATGCTAAATATCGTATATATGATCTCAAGACCTCGCTCTGATACCACTGTTGGGATTCGGTGCCTAAAACGAAGGCCCAGCAGAAGCGGTAAAATGAAAATTAATTCGATCTGAATCCCTACGAGGATCGATCGAGCTACGCATACACGAATATTAAATAAACAAAGGAACATACGAAATCATACCCTTGTCGTCCTTTGATTATATGGAGTTCCTTCTCTTGAGCTATTCTCCAAACGATCCAAAATGCTCCAAGCCCTTGGATGATCCAACGCCGAAAAAACCGCATCTCTACTTGTCACGCGTCGGAGAAACAAACAGAATGACAACACTCGATTAACCTCTAAGGTTACGGCTAGAATCAAGTGATGAAGTTTTATTATTATAACACTCTAAGTGTATAATTTATATCTCTCAATTTTATTTCTTGATATTTTCTCCAAGAATAATCAAGAAGTAAACTGAAGAAGGATGAAGACTGAAAAGCAACTCTTTTCTCTCCTCACAGGCTGAAATCACGTATGGAGTTGGTTTGATTTGCTGGGAGAAGTCTTCCTTTTATCCCTTTAACAAATCCCACAAAATAACCTTTTTCCTTATTTTAAGAGATATCTTATCTCTAATGTCATAAGTCCTCCACTAACCAAATCAAGAATAAGACCAAGGCAAGGCATCAAAGTAGGGCGGCCTCTAGAAGGAGTCAGACGAGTTCGGTTCGTTTCGGACTCCCGTGAGTCCAAATAGATAAACTCCGATTCCGTTCCGATGTATTTATATCGATTAATCTAATTAATTAAACATATCAAATACATAATGACATAATTAATTTCTTCAAGAAATAATTATATTCATGAATTAAATTAATCACCCGGTAATTTATTTAATTCATTAGGCCGTAAATTAATTTATCTAATAAATTAATTTAGACATCCAATGTCCCAAATTAGACATCCAATATCTTAATATTCATTATGAGAGAATAAGCTTGATTCATTCCGTCGTCAATCCTATTGCGCGACTCGATAGGTCCATATCAGTCAGCAATGAGAGGAACCATAGAGTAGTAGCACCACCTAGCCAGCCTGGCGGCCTACACTGTACCCCAACTGAGAACGAATGATTGGGATCATTCAAGAACCATTCTGTCGTGAATACAAGTATACATATAAACCCTTCTTTCAAATGTCCCAATCAAGTTATAGGGTCACGGTCAGTCAAACCCTATCTGTACTTGACGCTATGCATGCGTTAATGCAAATCGAGATCATCGAGCTCTCGTGTATCCAATACAACTAGCTCCAATGCTTTGGCCAAAGACTTATGATCTCATCTTCCAATAACCGCATAGCACATGTAACCCGTTCACTAACAGGAGAAAGAATTCTATCTTGGTATTCAGTAGGACCTGCTACTTGCCCGTCAAGATGCACATCGAGGTTGACCTCCGCCTTTCGGTTTATAGGGTCGAACTACTCTAATGATGACGTCACAAGCACATCCCTACTAAATCCTCAAGTCGAAGGTTCACGAATACCTATCACAACCTTTCGATTCCGTCATTGACTGTCCGAGAGTGAAATCCGTGTGACGAATCGAGGGTGAGTCGGTCCGAGTATACTAATCCAATCAGCATACCTACTACGTGTGCTCCCACTAACTATTAGTGTTCGACAGGCACTCACAAGTCAAAGAACATGTCATACAAGTCTTCTCATAAACTTAACGCCGAGTCAAGTTTCATCGACTTGCGAACGATTAAGTATTTGAGCTATAAACCTTTCGAGTGCCGACCTCCTTATCCAATAAGGAGTGGAATGTTTTGCTCTCAAATACACGGACTAGTTTCTATATGTATATTTACGAGTTGGAAATTCCAGTAACTACCAGTAAATAAAGAAACATTCATTGCCTTATATAAATGATTTACATAATTACAATTACAATGCCCTCACTCAACATCCTCTGAGTGGCATTCGAGGGAATATTCCTAACATCCTGCTGGTCGCTGATGCTCAATATTAACCTGCTGACAGGTTAAACATCTCGAAACGAACTCTGCAACATCACGTTTCATTTTCCCTAACCAAGAACATTGCTTCAAATCCTTATACATCTTGCTAGACCCCGGCTGAATGGAGTATGGGGTAGTATGAGCCTCTCTCAGGACAGAGTTCCTCAATTCTTCATCTGCGGGTACATAAACTAGATTCTTGAAGCGTATCAATCTATCCTCGTGGATCACAAATACAAGGGCTTTCCCTTGAGTTACTTCATCCCAAACTCGAGATAAGAATAGATCTGTAACCTGCTTCGATCTGATTATATCATCAAGGGATGATGAAATCTCAAGTGTGCAAAGTTGTCCCTGAATACGCTGTAACCAGACTTCAATTTCCGGCCTCAAAATATCTAACTGCAATTCTCTCTAAACTGTCAAGCAGCTAAGCATCTGCTCTTGTGCTGTATTACGACTCAAGACATCGGTATCATAGTCTTTGATTAGTTCTAGCCACCTTCTCTGTCTCATATTCAACTCCTTCTGAGTAAAAATGTACTTCATACTCTTATGATCAGTAAAAATCTAACAGGTAACTCCATACAAATAGTGATGCTAGATTTTCAAAGCAAACACCACGGCTGCTAGCTCCAAATCATGGGTCGGATAGTTGACCTCGTAAGGTCACAACTGTATTGATGCATAGGCAATCACTTTCCCATTCTGCATTAACACATATCCAAAGCCCTATCTCGACGCGTCACTATATACCACGAATCCTTCCGTTCCTTTTGATAGAACCAAAACTGGTGCTGAAATTAATCAATTCTTGAGTTCATTAAAACTCTGCTGACATGCATCTGACCATAAATACTTCTTAGCCTTCCTCAACGGGTTAGTCAGTGGTTGAGCAATCTTGGAAAAACCTTCCACGAACCGTCGGTAATAACCTGCTAGGCCAAGGAAACTGCGAACTTCCTTCACGTTCTTCGGAGGTAGCCAATCTCGGATAGCTTCTGTCTTTTCTGGGTCTAATCTCATCCCATCGGCTGATATCACATGTCCGAGAAAAATAACCTCAGGCATCCAGAACTCACATTTGGAAAATTTTCCATAGAGTTATTCCCGTCTCAACGCCTCGAGAACCTGATGGAGATGACGCTCATGCTCTTCATGGTCACGAGAGTAAATCAGAATGTCATCAATAAAAACGACTACAAAACAATCCAGATAATTAATAAAAACCCGATTCATCAACTCCATGAATACCGCTAGTGCATTAGTCAGTCCAAATGGCATCACTACAAACTCATAATGCCCATAGCGAGTACGAAAAGTTGTCTTCGAAATGTCGGATTCTCGAATCCTTAACTGATGATAACCAAACCTCAAGTCGATCTTGGAAAATACAGCGGTGCCTTGGAGTTGATCCAGCAAATCATCAATACGAGGTAACGGATACTATTAGGAATACTTATTAGATTTTGATGATGTCATCACTGTATTTGTTTATTCAAATGTATGTTTTTAGATACTTGGCAAATTGTAAAGAAGAACCAAATGGGTATATTCTATAGGCCAGATTATGTATAGTTGAATACTTGGCAATATGTAAAGAAGAACCAAATGAGTATCTTCTATAGGCCATATAAGTTAGGCTTAAAATCGACTAAGTATAAATCGCAGACAAGTTCATATCAGAGAAGTTTTAGTCAAACAGATACATCAGAGAGGTTTGACCAAACACTGCAGAAAGCCGAGTCGCAAACAAGTTCAAATCAGAGAAGTCTTGGTCAACTCAACTGTTCAGAGAAGATTGACCACAGACGGCTTATCGTCAGACAACATTCTGCAGAAGCGATTTATCAGAGAAGTCTTGGTCAACTCATTTATCATAGAAGTTTGACCAGATTGCAGTCAAGTGATCAGACGGAGTCCAAGTTATCTGAAGTTTGATCATCAGATCAGATAAGTTCATCAGGTCAGAAGACTTCAGACATGTCGTCAGATCAGAGAAGATTCGTCGGACATCAGAGAAGTCATCAGAGAAGCCCGACATCAGAGAAGGTTGTCTGCACGTCAGACAGATTGACCAAAAAGAGATCAGATAAGTTCTGTCAGAGTAATCAGCTAAGTAATCCAGTCCACGTCAGCATGCGTTGAAAAGTCAATAATCACGAAAAGTCACATGCGGGCGATAAGGGACAGACTAGAGAGATTCTCGGAAAGAAATGAATTAAATAATTCATCGAGACCCACCTTTGAAGACTTTATGCATATTATAATCAAAATATTTGGCGCTACAATGTGAAAGTCTTCACAACGGTCGGAAATGGATTAAAATAAGGGATTCCAGCCTTGCAACATTCGGAAAGGAAAAACAAAGAAGTCTATTTCTCCAACGGATGGATTTGTTACAGGAATTGCAACAGCTATGAAGCAAGCTCAATGGATCTACATCTATAAATACCTGAAGATCTGAATTGAGCAAAGTACGATGCGAAAAACACTTACAAGCAAATAAAGCAATCAAGCAAACTATAGCATCGTGAAGAGCAAGAGATCACAGTTCATATACTAAGAAAGCTCTTCGTTGGAGAAGACAACCACTCGTGTCTTAAAACCTGAGTTCGGGGTACTTCACTGGTTGAAGTGTGCGTGATTGATAGGCATCCGAGGATTTGAGATCAAGAGGTGTTAGGCAGTCGGAAAGAGTTGCAACGACAGGAACCAGTGGTTGGAAGTTGTTATAGCTAAGTAGAATCACTGTAATATTTATCACTAGTTGAGAATTATAGTGAATTCATCTCCAACTGGTTTGGAGGAAAGTGGATTAGTAGAGGATTACCCCACCTCTGAGACCACTATAACTGCCTGCATGTTTTACTGTTTTATCCTCATACTTGCTGCATACATATTCATTGTTCCATTTTTTGAGTTTTTCTGTATTTGTCATCAGCTGTGTCTTCCGCATATCCTATCTACAGACAACTTCAAGTCATCTGTACTTATCACAGCTGAGAAACTCCTTTCGTGAAAATCGAGTTTCAATAAGTCTATTCACCCCCCTCTAGACTTATTCCTGACGACTTGTGACCTACAAGTGGTATCAGAGAGGTTGATTCAATTCTGAACCAGATCCATATCGAGGATATATAGTTTAAATCTCTCATTTAGAATGGAACACATGCAACACATGCACTCTAGACTACCTGTTTTTCAGTTGACGAGTATGATCTTTGGAAGATAAGGATGTAGGCACATTTATCTTCTATTCACGACGACATGTGGTGCATAATCGAAGATGGTCCTTTCATATTCGAGAAGGATAACACCCCTGAGGAGTTAGCAGCCGGGAAGCCAGAGAAGATCCCCAAGAAGAGGACGGAGCTGACCCCAGAAGAAAGAAAGCTGGCCAACCTTGACAACCGGGACAGAGATGTGCTGTACCAGACACTTGACAAATCAACCATGGTCAAGATAAAGAACTACAAGAATGCCAAGGAAATTTGGGACACCCTTGCTGTGATGTGTGAGGGAACATCTGATAAAAGAGAACAAGTTGTCAATCGCTACCCAAAAATTTGACAACTTCAAAATGAAGACCGGTGAATCAATAGACCAAGTGGACACAAGATTCATAGAGATAATCAACGAAATCAACTCCCTGGGAAAGACATATGGCAATAGGGAGATAGCCCTGAAGGTATTAAGATCTCTCTGCCCAGTATGGATCATGAAGGCGGTGGCCATGAGAGAATCCAAGGACCTCAACAAAATAAATATCCAAGAGCTATTTTCTGACCTAAAGGCTTATGAATTCGAACTTCCATGTTCATCGTCAAACGAGCCTGCAGAGAAGGGAATAGCATTTGCAGCTGAGTCCCATGCCAAGAACCTATCTGATGTCAAGCCTCCAAATCTCCTACATTTCGAGGAGGAGATGGCCTTTATAGTGCAAAAATTCAGCAACTTCTGGAAGAATTACTCCAAGTATAAGAAGAATTATAAAGAAAATTCAAGGAGGAATCAAAAAGCTGGAAGCTGGAAGGTTGAATGCTATAACTGCCATAAGACGGGGCATATTCAAATCGACTGTCCTGATCTTAAGAAGGATGAGAGCAAGAAGGAGGTGAGCAGAAAAGAAGACCGAAGAAAATCCCTCATTGGAGAGGACCAAGAGAGAGTAGAATCTAGTCGTGGATTCTTCTCTGATGATGATGAGGAGTATGACTATCTGATGGCTAATATAGCTGATGAAGAGGTAACTTCTAAACCCTCAGTTTCAAATAATAATAGCTCAGACATGTCTTAGGATATGGACTTACATGAGTCTGTCGATCAGCTTCTCAAGGATTTTGAGAAATTAAAATATGCACACCTATCTGTACAAGCCGAGAAGACCCAGCTGCAAGATGAGAATAGGCAACTAAAAATTGATTTTGAAAAACTCAGCCTAGAGTTAAATAAAACCAAATCTGATCTTGAAAAACAGGCTGCAGATAACTTGAAAAACCAGACTGATAATACTACAGTTGAGATAAAATGATTAACTGTTTTAAATAGCAAGAAATCAGCTGCACTTGCTTATATTAAATCTGAGTATGCTAAACTGACACATGTAAGTAACACACAGGCGAAGGAAATAACTTCCCAGAAGGCATCTATAACCTTGGATGAGTTGTGTATGAATAAAAGGCCACTTTATTCGAGATCAGGCCTTGGATATGACCCCAACACTCCCTCTAGTTGTAAAACTACTTTCATCAAGAGAGAAACACTTGTCTCCTCTGCTGAGCCAACTTACAAACCTGTATTTCAAAATAGGCGGCAGCCAAGTCAAAAGTTTAGGCAACAGCCAAGGTTCACAAGGCAGCCACCTAGACAAGAGACTAGGCAATGACCAAGACAAAAGCAGCAGCCTAGACAACATGCCCACTATTATCAAAGACTCCCGAAAAATAGATTTCAAAATGGGAGGGGCAAATGGAAACCTCAAGGTTATCCAAGATTTCAAAATGAACAGGTGTGGAGACCCCAAAGATTTTATAAATGGTCTCAGCCAAGATTTAGAAATGGCCCACACCACCAATTTTATGAGGCATATCCAGTACACAATCCTAACCAAGGATATAGGCCCAGACAACACACACCTTTTAGGGGCAATCACCATAATTTCCATAATCCAAGGAGAAATCAATTCTTCAGGAAACCAACTAACCTTCAAAGACCCACACAAATTTGGGTACCTAAATCTCTACTTGTTTGATTGCAGAAAAGGTGGAAGGACTACTACCACATCTCCACAAATTCAAATATAGGAGGTGAAGAATGGTTTGAAGATTCTGGATGCTCAAGGCACATGACCGGGAACAAGAAGGTGCTATCAAATTATACCAAGGAAAGAGGACCAGATGTAACCTTTGGAGATAGCTCTAGAGGTCAGACAAAAGGTTTTGGAGAGCTGCACAGAGGAAACATAACAATATACAAAGGGCTCAAATACAACCTTCTGAGCATAAGTCAGTTCTGTGATGAGAAGAATCTAGTAGTCTTCACCATTTGGAAATGCATGGTGATAGATATCCTATCTAGGGAAGTGAAGCTACAAGGATTCAGAAGGAGAGATGTCTACATATAGATTGGAACACAGGAACTCCCAACACCTGTTTTCTATCCAAGACAATAGCTGAAAATGGATGGCTGTGGCACAAAAGACTATGTCACCTGAACTTCAAAGCCATCAACAAGATTAATTCTCAAAAACTGGTCAGAGGACTTCCAGAAGAAGTATTCAGAAAGGAAGCTCTCTGTGATACATGTCAGAAAGGGAAGCAAACCATAGCATCAGTCAAGCCAGTTCAACCTACCACTCTCACCACAAGAATTCAAGATCTACTTTATATGGATCTCTTTGGCCCCATCAAGCCAAGGACTTTGAGTGGAAGGAAGCATTCTCTAGTAGTAGTAGATGACTACTCAAGATATACGTGGATTGTTTTTCTCTATAAAAAGAGTTAAACCTTGACTAAACTACCTGAGATGCTAAGGAAGATCCAAAATGAGAAATCCCTCTCAATAATCAAGATCAGATCAGATAGAGGAGGAAAATTTCTCAACAAAGCAATCACTGAATACAGTGATCATAATGGGATCCAGCACGAGCTATCTGCAGCCAAGACTCCACAGTAAAATGGTGCTACTGAAACAAGGAACAGAACCCTGAAGGAAGCTGCTAGGTCCATGATTGCGAGTGACACAAAGAGGTTCTCGGGTCAAGTCAACAAAGATGCCACACTCAGAACAGGAGTATGATAGTAGGGAGACATGGCACAACTCCCTATGAGGTTTGCAATGGCAGAACACTATCTATTGCATATTTTCATATTTTTGGTTGTAAGTGTTTCATCCACAACTTTAGTAAAACCCAACTAAATGCCTTTGATGTTAAAACTGATGATGGTCTCATTATGGGATACTCTCAAATAAGTAAGGCATATAGATTATTTAACAAAATAACCTTACTTGTGGAAGAAACACCTCATGTTGTATTTGATGAGTCTACGTTTGAGTACAGGAAACAGGTGGGATTAATTGAGAATAAGCTCGAAACCGCCACCCTGGAAGAAGTCATAATTCATGATAAAGGAATGATGGACTCACCTAAACATCAGCCTGAAGACCCAACTGCAGATCAGATAGGACCCTAAAACCTACCTGATCCAGATGTAGCTGATGAAGACCCATTTGTAGCTGATGAAGACCCATCTGTAGCTGATGAAGACCCATCTGCAGACCAAACAAGATCCCCACCTGCAGATGAAAAGACCGTAGCTGATCCAGCTGCAGATCAAGGAGGTTAGAACCAAGCTTATGCAGAGAGAGAAGAAGTCTACCAAAGCAACTCAATAGGGGGAACAAATCCTGAAGAAGAAGAAGAAATCCCCAAATGGCTTATAGATCATCCCATTCAATAAATCATTGGAAACCTAACTGATGGAATCAGAACCAGGCAGTCCACAGTACCAGCAGGAATGGCAATGTTCTCATGCTTCATGTCTTAGATGGAACCCAAGACAACAGAGCAAGCATTGGAGGATTACTCATGGATCAACGCAATTCAAGAAGAACTCAATCAGATGGAAAGAAACAATGTCTGGGAACTAATAGACAGACTAGACTAAAAAAAAGTTATTGGTACCAAATGTGTTGACAAAAACAAGTGTGATGAAGATGGAGCCGTTGTTAGGAATAAAGCCAGACTTGTTGCTAAAGGCTATGCACAATGTGACGGAATAGATTTTGATGAAACTTATGCACTTGTTGCAAGATTGGAAGCCATCAGACTGTTCCTTGCATATGCATCATTTAAGGATTTTGAAGTCTACCAAATGGACGTGAAAAGTTTCTTTCTCAATGGAATTCTAGAAGAAGAATTCTGGAGCAACCCCCTGGATTTGTCAAAGGAGACAAAGTCTACAAGCTTTTAAAAGCTCTATATGGACTCAAGCAGGCTCCAATAGCATGGTATGAGACACTCTCTGTGTTTCTGGAGAAGAATGGATTTAGCAAAGCCAAAGTGGACAAGACTCTATTCAGAGTATAATATGAAGACCACATATTATTAGTTCAAATATATGTGGATGACATCATATTTGGCTCAACCAATCCAGAGCTATGTGAGAAATTCTCAAATCTCATGCAAGGAGAATTTGAGATGAGTATGATGGGCAAACTGAATTTCTTTCTTGGTTTGCAAGTCAAGCAGATGAATAATGGAATTTTCATCAGTCAAGCCAAATACACAAGAGACTTAATCAAGAGATTTGGAATGGAATCAGCCAAACCAGCAAGAATACCAATGAGCACAAGCACACACCTAGATGCAGATGAAGGAGGCATATCAGTGGATCCAACCCACTACAGAGGACTTATTGGATCACTCCTTTACCTGACTGCATGCAGACCAGACATTTCATATGCTGTAGGAGTATGTGTAAGATTTCAATCCAAGCCAAAACAGTCTCACCAGGAAGCATCTAAAAATATTATCAGATACCTTAAGTCAACAGTCAATGTTGGACTATGGTATCCTAAAGATGACAACTTCGAACTATCAAGATACTCAGATGCAGATTTTGCAGGATGCAAGATTAATAAGAAAAGCACTAGTGGAACGTGCCAATTCCTAGGAACCAGATTGATATCCCGGTTTAGCAAGAAGCAGGTATCTAACTCAATATCAACCACATAATCATAATACCTAGCTGCAGGTAGCTGTTGTGCACAAATTCTATGGATCAGACAATAGCTAAGGGACTACAACATCATCGCAAACGAAGTTCCCATATGATGTGACAACAACAGTGCAATTGCAATAACAAACAATCCAGTATTGCATATATGACAAAGAACATTGATGTTAAGCATCACTTCATCAGAAATCATGTGCTAAATAAAAGAGTTAGATTGGAATGAGTCAGCGCTGAATACCAAATTGCTGACATATTCACTAAACCTTTGCAGAAGAAAGGTTTTTGGAGCTGAGCAGGGAACTTGGCCTACTAGATTGGGAATCTAGTACAGACGAGAAAGCTACCTGATGAATAGATCAGACGATGAAGAGTTACCTGATGCAACCAAGGAGAATCCACCTGATCAGAGCAGACAATTCCACCTGATCAGACCAGACAAGAAGACAAAGGAACCTAGCTGACCCTCAGGCAACTCAAGCTACCTGATGCAAAGCAGTCAAGAAGTCAAATAGTCAACCAGCTAAGTTTTTTCTATCCCTGACCAACTCTTGAATATTATATTATTATCTATTAACACGTGGCAACTACACGTTCACACAACCTCCACTATGTCCAATTAAAAAAACTCAACCGTCGTATTTTTAAAATTGGACCGACATTAAGTTAAATTAATATTAAATTCAAAACGTCTTTTCATTTCTATATTTTAGACGGCGGAAATCATTTCACAACTTTACCATCTTCAAGCTTTCAAAACCCTAGTTTTTCAAAAAGCAGAAATCCCTACACTCACCGAAAAGCTTAACCTTTTGCAGAAATAGAGTCCACCCAATACTTCGAAGGCATCAATCTAAATCTTGTCAAGGACCAAATCATCTTTAGTCTGGCAGTCGATTTTGAAGGGTTGCTCAAGGAAAATCTGCAGAACGATATGCACTGTATCATTTGGGCGATGAAGAAAAATGGGATCTACCAATTCTTGGATATCAACCCCAAGGTTCTATACAAGGAAGCAGTGATTTCCTTCTTCAAGGAAGCTGAAGTTACCAAAGCAGGCATCCAAAGTTCGATCTTTGGAGAGAAAGTAACGATTTCGCCTCAGACAGTCGCGGAGGCATTCAGAATGAAATCGAGAGGTGTTGCTGTTGAAGCCCTCAAGCAAAGCGCCACAGAGACCTGGTATACAATTAGATTACCGGAACAGCCGTCCAAGCTGAAAATTATGGCAAAGAGAGGCGATTTGAAGAAAGAATACCATTATGTGTTGGACATCACAAACAAAATTGTGATGGGGATGGCAGGCAGCTATGACCAGCTGTCATCTGCCAAATTCGTGGTGTTGGGACCCCTTATTCAGTCTGAGATGATTGACTGGGATGATTATATCTACAGGAAACTGGTCCGCGAAGTCAACAAAGTTCAATGGCTAGAGGATGAGAAAAGGTTTAAGACCAAGTTGGCCTTCAGAACTCAGATAAGTTGGATTTTGGAACACCTTGGACAGGCGAACGGGAATGCTGATCCCTTCCATGTTAACAAGAGACTTGGTCACCTGGACCAAGAGACATTGAAGAGATTGAGTGGAGGAAGGAAGGCAGCCCAGGTGCTAAGGGAAATGTCTAGTGGGCCTCCTCCCTACAGACACCCCTCGAATACCGACGAGTCTGATGCCGGAGACCACGCTGCAGGTCATGAGTCACCTGCAGACAAGGAGTCACCTTCTGATCATACCGACTCAGATTCTGACAACACTCCGCTGGCCCTGAGGTTCAAGAGAAAAGGACCAGCACCAGAGGAGCCAATTCAAATCTAATCCTCACCTGAGCCTTCTCCCAAGAGACCCAGGCATCTAGACTTTGAGGATGCAGAGCTGATACCTCAGTCATCTGCACCTGAACCAGACTCTGCAGTTCAGATGCAGATAGTAACCACACCAGCTCCTGCTCCTGTTCACTCTAAAGACCTATCTGAGCAGCCTGATCGCTCAAAATTAGTTGCTGATGTAGTTCCTCTGCTCACCCTGCCGAGCATGACAGAGGAAGAAGTAGCAGACCTGTTCATCAACATTCCTGAGGCAGGCTATTCACTCAACCTCCTTGACAACAACCCCTTGGAGCTATCTGTGGAATAGCTCCACACGTAGTTGGGAACTCCCCCAGGCTACATAGCAATTTCTCATGAGTTTTTGTCATGAGACAGATGTTCTTTTAATGCTCCAGACAAATTGGTTCTCGTCCAATTTTAAAACCAACATGGACAAGTTTTTCTTCTTTGTAAGGGAAAATTTTTAGCTAGGACAATAAATGGAGAAGATGGGAGTGGAAGTGGAGAGAAAGGTATAAGAATAGAAAAAGTCGAAAAGGAGGAGGAATCTGAGAAAAGAGAAGAAGAATAAGGAGAAAATATTAAAGTTGAAAAGGATATGAGAGAAGAGGAAGAAAATATACTAGTTGAAAAACATTCTGTTGAAGAAGAAGAAGAAAAGATAGAAGAGTTGGAAAAAGATGAAGAAGGAGAAGAGGTTGAAGAGGAAGAAAAATAAAAAGAAGAGGAGGAAGAAAAAGAAGATGAGAAAGAAGAATAAAAGAAAGAAGAAGATGATGATGATGAAGGAAAAGAGAAAGAGAAGAAGGAGGATGCCGGAGATAAAGATGATGCAGGAGACGCAGATGAGCCCGGGGCACCTGATCAAGCCCCCAGCTTAGATCAGTCCAAATAAGAGGATGACAAATCGGGGACACCTGATAAACCCCATCTGTTCAGCCTCCTGCAGACATGAGTCTACAGTCAGGCAGGTCGATCGCCAAGCGACCTGGAGGCATTGAAGGCTCTGGAGAGCACTCCCCTCAAGCAACACCTATCTCACCTGAGATGGCTAACCTGATTAGACGCCTTATTGAAGAGACAGTCAAACCTGACCTCCAATCCCTCCATGCAAAGCTGGACACATTGATACAGAAGTGTGTTCCTCCTCCTCCTCCTACCAATTCTAGAATGCCTCTAGGCATGTCTGATTGGATGTCGAGAGTTGAACAGTAGTTAGCCACTCTGGTTGATGATGGCAAAAAGGGGGAAGAGAGAGGACAGGGGGAAGCAAGAGGTCAGGGGGGAAGATAAGCTGCAAACTCAAATAAAGGAGCTAAGGACCAAACAGAGAAATAACCTCCCTCTGATTGAAGCTGGGACGTCTAGTCTGAAGAGGAAAGAGTTGGCTGCTCCAGCCGAAGTCCAACCTGCAGATAAGAAAAGGAGAACCAGAAGAGGAGATGAACAGAGATATGAATGGGAAGGCAATGAGCTATGGCATGTTGAGGAGTTCCTTCCTGCTGAGTTTATGACTCTTTGGGGAGAGGTAAAGAAGCAGTTCATAGAGAAGTATTATCTCTGGGAGTTACTCCAGGATAAAGACTGCTCCCCACAGTAGACATTCATCAACTATATGAATTCAACATGGCCAAATCACTGGTCCATGCAAAGAAAGTATGCCAAGAAATGGGATGCCTACCACATGATTCCCTCGTTCAGACCTGAAGAACCTCCTACTCGGATGGACAATGAGCTGGATGAGCTAGCTCTGCAGAGTGAGATCAAGGAATTCTGTGTGAAAAACAACTTCTCATCTGCGGAGGAGCAAGAGTTTGCATCTCTGGTAATCAAGAGGAAGTATGGACTAGCTTCTTTGTGTCAGAGACCAATTGGAGCAAAGTTGTTCAGACTTCCTAAGCAAACTATCCGGAGAGGAAGAGGCAGAGGCAGATAGGACATTGTATTGTGCTTGTATTTTTTATTGTAACTTTTGTTTTTAGAAGTACTCGTAATTTTCTGTACTTGTTTGATTATTCAGGCTATGTACTTGTAATCAACTCAGAAAATTATATAACAGTCATTTTAATGACAACCACTAGTTGTCTCAAAACAAGACTGAATTTTGATTTATGTCTTGCACTTAATCATGTGCAGACCAGTTCTACATTTGAATATTTTGTTTAAGTTTTGCCATCATCAAAATAGGGGGAATTTGTTAGGAATATTTATTAGATTTTGATGATGTCATCCCTGTATTTGTTTATTCAAATGTATGTTTTTAAATACATGGCAAATTGTAAAGAAGGAACAAATGAGTATCTTCTATAGGACAGATTATGTATAGTTGAATACTTGGCAATATGTAAAGAAGAACCAAATGAGTATCTTCTATAGGCCATATAAGTTAGGCTTAAAATCAACTAAGTATAAATCGCAGACAAGTTCATATTAGAGAAGTTTTGGTCAAACAGATACATCATAGAGGTTTAACCAAACACTGCAGAAAGCCGAGTCACAGACAAGTTCAAATCAGAGAAGTATTGCTCAACTCAACTGTTCAGAGAAGATTGAATGCAAACGGTTTATCGTTAGACAACATTCTGCAGAAGCGATTTATCAAAGAAGTCCTGGTCAACTCATTTATCACAGAAGTTTGACCAGACTGCAGTCAAGTGATCAGACGGAGTCCAAGTCATCTAAAGTTTGATCATCATATCAGATAAGTTCATCAGGCCAGAAGACTTCAGACATGTCGTCAGATCAGAGAAGATTCATCGGACATCAGAGAAGTCATGTCGGTCAAGTCATTAGAGAAGTCCGACATCAAAGAAGGTTGACTGCACGTTAGACAGATTGACCAAAAAGAGATCAGATAAGTTCTGTCAGAGCAATCATCCAAGTAATCCAGTCCACATCAGCATGCGTTGAAAAGTCAATAATCACGAAAAGTCACATGCGGGCGATAAGGGACGGACTAGAGAGATTCCTGGAAAGCTATGAATTAAATAATTCATCGAGACCCACCTCTGAAGACTTTAAGCATATTATAATCAAAAGATTCGGCGCTACAATGTGAAGTCTTCACAATGGTAGGAAATGGATTAAAATAAGGGAATCCAGCCTTGTAATGTTCGGAAAGGAAAAACAAAGAAGTCTATTTCTCCAATGGACAGATTTGTTAAAGGAATTGCAACGGCTATGAAGAAAGCTCAAAGGATCGACATCTATAAGTACCTGAAGATTTGAATTGAGCAAAGTACGATGCGAACAACACTTACAAGCAATTAAAGCAATCAAAGCAATCAAGCAATCTATAGCATCATGAAGAGCAAGAGATCACAGTTCATATACTAAGAAAGCTCTTAGTTGGAGAAGACAACCATTCGTGTCCTAAAACCTGAGTTTGGTGTACTTCACTGGTTGAAGTGTGCGTGACTGATAGGCATCCGAAGATTTGAGACCAAGAGGTGCTAGGCAGTCGGAAGAAGTTGCAACGATAGGATTTCCACTGGTTGGAAGTTGTTGTAGCTAAGTAGAATCAATGTAATATTTATCACTGGTTGAGAATTATAGTGAATTCATCTCCAACTGGTTTGGAGAAAAGAGGACTAGTAGAGGATTACCCCACCTATGAGATCACTATAACTGCCTGCGTGTTTTACTGTCTTATCATCATACTTACCTGCTGCATACATATTCATTGTTCCATTGTTTGAGTTTTTCTGTATTCGTCATCTGCTGTGTCATCCGCATATCCTGTCTATAGACGACTTCAAGCCATCTATACTTATCACAGCTGAGAAACTCCTTTTGTGGAAAAAGAGTTTCAATAAATCTATTCACCCCCCTCCTCTAGACTTATTCCTGACAACTTGTGACCTACAAATATTTGTTCTTGATTGTTACCCTGTTCAGCTCACGGTAATCAATACACAAACGCAGAGATCCGTCTTTCTTCCGTACAAATAACACTGGTGCTCCCCAAGGGGACACACTAGGTCAAATATAGCCCTTTTCAGTCAACTACTCAAGCTAGCTCTTCAACTCCTACATCTCAGTCGGTGCCATACGATACGGTGCTTTCGAAAACGGAGACGTTCCTGGCTCCAACTCAATGGTGAGCTCTACCTCACGATGTGGGGGTAAGCCTGGCTACTCGTCTGGAAATACATCTGGGTAGTCTCGAACTACCGGAATTTCGTCCAATTAAACTGGTCAATCTGCTGTCTTGGTCATGTAATACCAATAAGCAACACATCCTTGATTAAGCAGTTTCACTGCTTTCATTTTGCTGATGACTCCCGGAATGACTGGGATTATCACCCTGAAAAATACACTCAACACCATCATCAGATGTGACAGTCACTATCCGCTTACGGACGCTAAGTATGGCATCACGATGATCCATCCAATCGATAGCCAAGATCACATCATCTTTAGGTAAATCGACCACAATTAAGTTTGACAACCACTCACGGTCGTTCATGCGAATCGGACAGTTCTGCACTTCACGATTCCCAACAATTCTTCTACCATCGGGTACACCAATTACATAAGGTTCACAATTAGTAACACGATCTAATTTCAAACGACTCAAACAAGAAGTAGATAAAAAGGAGTGTGAAGCAACAATATAAAAAAGAACACATACGGGCTGAGATCGGATCTCGAGAGTACCTGCAATCATGCTGGCTTTGGGATTGTCAGGCTTCTTCATCTCGTAGACTCTGGGTTTTGCAGCTCCGATACCAGATGTACCAGCTTGATTTCCATGTCTCATCCCTCTGTTTGCCCCGGTAGTCTGATAAGAAGCGGACGGAGGTACACTGTCTTGAACAAAAGACTGAACTGGAGCATGAGATGCTACTGGAGCACATCCCGGTTCACTCATGCAATAACGAGCATGATGCCCATTCTTCCCATAAGTATGGCATGTGACGGCTGGCTTCGGGCATTTGGAGCTGATGTGCCCCTGGTCCCCACAGTTATAGCACACAACTGATGATCTGACCGCTCGAGAGTTCGATCCGACCGGCTTTGATGCCATGGGTGGCTGTTCAGAAGGATTCGGTACCGACTGGGGCTTCCTAAACGTCCCCCGATTAATGTCAGCCTGGGTCTGGTTCCTGGATCTCTTGTTGGAGGAATGTGGTTGCTTCTTGGAAATCTCTTTCGCAGTAAGTTCGTATTCCAGAGCTTTCTCGATGAACTCCGTTAGGGTCGTACAGTGGTGATTCAACAACTGCATTCTCATTCATGGTTTAAGCCTCTTGAGAAAATATTTGATCTTATCAGCTTCTATTCGGACAATCGACGAGGTGAAAGGAAGAAGTGCCTAAAATTTCTCAGCAACAGATAGTACATCATCGTCATCAGACGGGTCTGGGTTCAGCAATTTTGACAGCTTGGCCTCACGGAGTGGACCTGGGTAGTAACGGTCTAACATGAGGTTTTTAAATTCCTCCCAAGTATATACACCATCTGTTGGCCTCACCAAAAGCCACCAGGTGTGGGCGCCCTTGCTAAGAGAGTAAGCTACTACGGAGACGCGATTCTCTTCTGGGCAGTCCACCATATCGAATAATTTCTCAAAGTGTTCAATCTAATGTACAATATCAGCAGGCTCATAGGAGCCTTCAAAAGTCGGGGGTTGCTGGCGAGATATGTCTCTGATGATCCGACTCACAGATCCGCCGTGCACAGGAGGTGGTGGATGAGGTCCCTGTTGCTGGCAAGTAGTAGCTCTCTGCATAGCTTCCATCAATCGACTCATCTGGGCCATCTGGGCCATCATTCCCTGCATAACAACGTAAGGATCGACACGCGCATTCTCGTGTTCAGTGTGCTGCGATTGGTCCCTAGGAGGCGAATCACTGCCTGCGTAACTCTGCTCCACATTCGAATGCGTGTTGGCTCGTGGTTTCGGGATTCGGCCTCTTCCGCGGCCTCGTCCCCCTCTGCCACGGCCTTTCAGATTTCTTTCCATACTGAAAGAATCAAACAATATAATAACCATAAGCACAGTTCATGACCATCTTTATGACCAATCAAAATTCATGCTAAGTTAATAGCAACAAAGGAACTACATATTCAAGAAAACAGTTCATAATGAATTATCGGCACTATGATTGCCACACATAATATCATATCGACATAGAGTCGAACAATTTCAATCACATAATCAATCCAGAATTTTTCTCAAAATATTAATTAGATAAATCCTGTCACAGACCCTCGAAATATCAAGATCAACAAAGAGATCCATTCCGATATCAATATCACGCCAGTAATTAAATTATGGTTCATAAAGTACATATCGTATTTGGCTCGTAGGGTAAGGCACTTGCACAGGTCACACGTGACACGAAGGTCTCTTGATACTAGTTCATTTCACAATGACTCTTAAAGAGAAACGACTCTCTGATACCATCTTCTGTAACACCCCATAAGGCGGCTATTATAGTGTCGTGGACCCCACATTGGGACCCACCAGGCGATACCAAAATATAGATCAAATATATATTTCCTTGTGATACCCAACCATAATAAATAGTCATTACTCCGATTAGGAGTTTATAAATAGTATGGGCAATGACCTTAACATACACAGGAACCAAATACAAGTATAAACCATATGGAGATGGAATATACCTCAAATAACAATACAATCGGTCAATAGTTTAAATGAAGCGGAAAATAACATTACACGGTTTTTAAAGCATAACCGGACAACAAAGGATTTGGGGGCCCCGAACTAGTATCCTTCGAACCCTCCACCGTCACCATGCTCTTCCCATGCCTTGCCTTTTCCTCGACCTAAAATACAACACAAGTATTTCGCCCAAAGCAAAAAGTCAGATATACATGATAATAATTCTCAAGACATTATACAATTCACATATACAAGATCTCAAGGAAACATCCCGACTATTGAACATACCCCTCAGGCGTATGAACAATCAGTCACAAACCGTCGAACATATCCAATCATATGTGGACTATGAACGACCAAACAATATGGCTTAAGATGGACATCACAGTATGCCCGATCCGGAAATGTGTCCGTGCACATGTAAACCCCATATATAGAATCCAAAATATCCGTGTGACAATGTGCCTAATTAGCCTCACGACCTACGTCTCGAGTGCACAGTCCAATACGGAAACATCCACGTATGAATATATATGTGCCTGGATAAAAATCCTACACAATAACCAATCGGCACGCAGATATGATTCCAGATATGTCACGATACAACATGACAACGAATTCAATAAATCACATATCCAATTAAGGATCAAGAAACTCACCGAAGTGACAATAAGGATCAACGAGATCAACGATTCAAATGTGATGAACTTGGGAATACAATCCCATGATGAAAAACGGAACATCATCAAGAACAATATCAAATTACGAATCACAGATTCATAAGTGTTTCATATACACGAAACGTATAACCATCACAAGAATTCAATCATCATTATAACTAAGCAAGATAACTTGCCTCAATTCCATAGGTGAAAGATAGTCCTTCTCCAAATGATAAAACAAACGGTATCCTCGAATAAATACTCAATCGAACAAGCAACCTTGAATGAAACATAATTCATTCAATAATACATTCACATAATATTGATTCAATTCGTAGGAAAACAACGCCCGAACCAACTCGAATAATTCATTCTATTCCAATGAACATTCTATCGATTATTGATGAATTTCAATACATATGGTGTGTCTTCCAAAAACCGGATTACTACTACTAAAATGTCCTTTTAATACTCTTGTTATCACTATAAACAAGTTTATGCATTAAACACTTTCAATTCACCATTAACAATCGGATTAACCATGTTCTTACGGTTCTTCAACATCTACTTCTATACAAAGACCATCATAAACGAATTCAATACAATATCAACCACAATTAGCATTACCTTCTTAAGAGCACTATCCAGTTTATTATGATGATCTATTCTTCCTTAAGTTATCAACACATTCGATTAATTAAAAGTTATAGTTGTATTCATCCGTATTCTTATCATCTCTCAAGACTTTGCTAATCCAAATCAACAAAGGTGTTATATCTTTTAAGATATCTGGACCAAGAGAAACATCATTCCTAATCTCTAACATTCATCAAGTTCTTCCCAAGGTAGGAAATATACCTAACATGGTGTTTTAACACTTCTATGATATCAAATCCATTGATTAAATTTAACTACGATGAAGCTAAATGATTATCATTGTTCCACTGATGTTAATACATCCAGCAAGATGAGTATGATTTTTATAAACGTGATCATTATCATTAAAACATCAAGAACATCTTCATTCCACGCCTTTAATTACCATATTCATCAATAAGTGTTAAAAATCTTAACCATAAACATGTTTTACTTGATTAATTCAACACTAGATGTAGTATACCATATCAATATCATCATACATACGAAAATATAGAGTAGAATCGCACAACATACCTCCAGAAACGAAGAACAACAACCAAAACTACAAGAACACACTCCAAGCTTCATGAACACCCTCTAAACTTACAATCAACAAGCACCAATCCAAGATGCAAGGATCAAATACAAGTTGGAAGAGGGAATAATCGGTCAAGGGAGGTAGGGGACGATAGCTTGGAGAGAAAAATCAACATTGGAACGTGCAAATGAAAGACACAAGCTGTCTTTTTATAAACTGCATAATGTGTTACATACGTTATAACATGAAGCTAACGTCCGTTAATCTCTTTACGTACGCTACACATAAGTTGTTACGTAGATAATCTACCTCCAGAGGCTACTGCCTAAAAACACCAACCTCATTACGTACGTTATAGCCTCAACATTAAGTACGTAATGTACGTCAACTTGGCTGCCTCGAAAGGGCCAATTATCCGGATCATGTATGGCCCCTCATGCCGAAAGTTGAAATCGTACAAGATTCTCAGCATTACGTACGTATACAGTACCCCATTACGTATGTAAAGCCAATGCATTAGCGTACTTTAAGTTAAATCTTAACGTACGTTAAACACAGAAAACCTAGCCCAAAAATGTAACAATCTACACAACGTCAAGAAATCAACCACAATGCGAATGATAGTTATAATCAAGTCTATTATGATATATCCCTGTAATATCCGCATTTTTCCTATCCTGGTATTTTTATTTTGGTGTATATTTTGTTTTTAGTGACTCTTTTGTAACCGTATTGATATTTCGAGAATATTTAATACTGGACTTTTTGTCGTCCGAGTTTGTTTCGGACTTGTTTTAATCAATTCCATGTTTAATGTCATTTCCGTCGCTATTTCGTTCGATTCTCGTAATCATTGTTCGGAACTGCCATTTCGGGGTTGCCGCCGATCCGTCTCATCTTGTTATGCATGTTGTGAGCTTTCATTAGTTGTTTTGATCATGTATCGTGTATTTCGGATGTTTTGGGTCGTTTTGTAATTACCCAAAGGTATGGAGTAATTACGTTTGTTGTTGTTTTCCAAACCTTCGGGTAATCGGAAACATGTTATCTTTTGGCACTTAGGTTCGTCATCTCGAACTCCAAGTATTCACATCTTCATGTTTTGGTTATTCGTCACGTTTGGATTTCCGGTTCATTTCTTCATCTTCTGTGAGGACATAACGTATGTTACTGGCAATGCTTAACGTACGTTATGTGTCGCACTTAGCGTACGTAACTTTGTTATTGTTATGTACGTAACGGTGCTCAGGAAATCGAGCAGTGGGTTCTTCCAGCCCCTTACGTACGCTACGAGTCTGATGTTGCGTGTGTTAGCGTAGATCATTACGTAGGTAAGTTCTTTTTCATAACGTACGTAATGGCCCTTGTGTTATTGGACAGTAGTTTCTGGCCATGCATTACATACGTAAGTATGGAAGGCTTACACACGTTAAACAACTATGTTAGCTGCCTGAGGCTAACGTATGTAATCGGGCTTGGGTTTATATACCCAGGAGTTGACCGATTTCAGCCATTTTTCATCCCTTCTTCCTCCCCTCCGACTCCCAAGTGATTTTGAGGAACTCCCAGGCGATTTGAAGCCTTGTAACCTCAATCCATCTTCTTCCTCGATCTTTTGGAGTGTATTAACGACATCTACTCGTGTTCTTCGTCTTTAATCCAAGTTAATCTCCTAGAACCCTATTTTTGGGAAATTTGGGGTTCTTGAGTTGTTCTACGATTCGTTCCGTATTGTTGATTAATCCACGATGTATATGATTAATCTTGATGGTACTCACATTTTCCCTATGAGTTCATGGTATGTTTCGTGGTATTTGTGAAATCGAGGTGGTTCGGTTTCGATCCATCCTCGTCGTTGTTTTGTACAAACTTACATGAGTCGTAGGAGGGGGTTTCAGGTGTTTTTCGTTATTTTTATTCTTGTCAAATTGGTTTTAATGGTGTTTGACGAATCGTCTAGGTTCGGTGTGTCCAATTTCTCGCAACCGCGATTGTGTCATTCCGTCTTTTCGACGTGATAATCAAGGCAAGTACCCTTAATGAACTTACATGCTTAACATAGTAGTATTGCATGAGTAACGTGTGTGTGTGTATGCTCACTACGGGTTAGATCCGATGGGGTCTCGGTAGGGGTCCACAGAGGCGTGGATCGACGAGCTTTGCTTTTAACCACTACGGGTTAGATACGACGGGGTCTCGGTAGGGGTCCACAGAGGCGTGGATCAACGGTTAATTGTGGTGCATTTTATAAATGTGTTTTAGGTTATGGCGTTTCCGGAAATGTGTGTTTCAAGCTGATGTTTTATCATTTGCATGCTTTGACTATATGTGTAAGGTGTAAATTGTTCATTTGGTTACTTGTACTAGCGTAATTGCTAACCCTTTTGGGGACCCGTTTTGGAAAAATTTTTGTTATGAATTTCTAGTTATGTTCAACCGGACGATCGGGCACTGGGGTAGTACAAGGATGCTGGCTAGGGTTGATGACGTGTGCAATAGAGTCTCTTTATTTCCGTTGTCCTTTTTGATGTGGTTGTTTTTCTTTAAACTTGTGAACTTATAGAAAGTACTCGCGAGTACTTAGGCATTTCTATTAGGATTATGGTTTGTATTATTAAATGTTATTTATGATTGTCAGTGATGTCTGTTTTGCCGGTTATATCGGGAGTTTCATTTATTTTCGTCCTGTGATGTGTGCTTTATCGCTAACTGAGATAGTTAGACGAGTGGTATTTCTTAATTAGCCTGGTTGGTCCCATGTAGGGGTCCACGGCGCTGTAATATACCCTGAATATCTTGGGGGTGCTACAATCCCGACATCAATAAACAATAACTAAATGTAACATGATTACAACGATACTCAAATTATCCGAATAATACAACAATAGATTAGAAATTACTGTCGGATATTACACATAGTGTATTCCCCCTAAATTAATGTACACGTCTGCTGTAGGAAGGTTTTAGGCCTTCTTTTTCCTACAGTAAGAGCTGACTTGTTCTGAGTGTACAGTTAATTAAAGTGGATATTGTATTCTTTGGTCTTACTGTATTCCCCCTCAATTGATGAGTAAAATGTAAAAACTTACAGGGAGCCAGGTTGTAGCATTCCCAATTCTTGGCGAAGTAAATAACAGAGATTTAAGTGGTTCGGGGTAAATCCCTCTATGTTCACTGGTCCTCCACACAGGAGTAAAACGTTTATTAAAATCACTACGTACACAACTACGTGACTTTAACTAAACCTGTCTCTGTATAATTCACACAGATTGATACAGGGACTGTAGCTTTGGCCGTTCACACATACTGACTTCAGCTCTTTCGAGTTGCTTCTTCTCACACAAATCGAGGCTTCATCTTCAATGTTATTCTTCCCACATAGGTCGGAATATGCAAGGACTTAGTCCACACAGGGCTAAGGTTGATCTCAACGGTAAAAGGTGTAGATGATTCCAAACAACAACTATATCATTTACGAGCGTTAGCTATATGCTGTGTTGTTTACGTTGGGGACTTAGTATATTTCTTCGCTTAGATATTGTTGTAGCTCAGGAAATATACTGCTCTTTTGTAGCTAGATTGTCAGAGTTATTTGTTAGATGTATGCGCGAGAATGAATAATGTAAGTGAGCAATGTCCTCATGCTTAGGGTTATTTATAACCTTAGAAATAGATCCATTATAAATGTAGTCGTTGGCTGGTTGGTGAGATGTTGACGTCTCTGATTGGCGGGTGCTGAATGTTTGAATTAAAGGCAGCTCACTTTTAATGCTTCAGACATTCTTTTTGACTTTGCCTTAAATGCTCTTCAGCGAATTCAGACTTGTCTCTTTCGGCCGCATTAAATGTTGTCCTATCAGCAATAAATGCTGCTTTTAACCTGTTTGGTATACTTCTGTTAGTAATTTTATTAGAACTTTATATATATATTTCTTTATTTTGTGTGATAATTTATATTATTTTTTGTGTGTTTTCATTATTGTACTTCAAGTATAATTTTTAGTAATTATGTGTAATTTTTGTTATATTAATGGAAATTAAATTTTATCTGCAGATTAGCACACCGGTTGAAGACAAATCTGTCATTTTAGGGGCGATATTTTTAAAGATTCCGAATGTATTCATGAGTGCTCTCGTTTTATTCATATCGTCAAGAAGATCATCTTGAAAAAAGTTCATTCGAATCCGAGTTCGTATGAAGAAGTGGCTGTTCGAAGTTTTTGGAGGAAATTAAAAATGCGCAGACCACTAATATCAAGACAAGTGGCGGAACCAGATTCGTCGAATGATGTCAGCATGATGTCACAGCACATGCTACTGAGCTCCACGTCATTGCACACATGTACGGACCGTCCAATAATACGTTGCCACGTGTAAGGCCACGTCAGCCTAGCACACGCCTGGCACACGCCAGCCACACAAGAACCAAAAATACAATGCCACATGTCATGCCACGTCAGGCAAGCGCATGCCCGACACACACCTATCCATTGTGGCATCCCAAGCCCAATCGCTTGTCCAGCGCGTGAGTGACATGCACTTATCCAGAACTGTTTGATAGGCGCGTGTATCTCACGCGCGCATGAAGAATTTCGCCACATCAGAGATCACGTGGCGGATCAGATTACATAGAAGATGTTGCATTTCCTTTGCTTTTCCTTTGCTGTTTCCTTTGCATTTCCTCCGCATTTCGCACTGCTGAAGAGATAAAGAGACAAAGAGATAATGAGATAAGATGTTGCAATAATAGCGTCTTGTATTGCAAACGGATGTGTTGATGGACTGCTATAAATAGCACTACTCTCAACAATCAAGAAAAAACACACAGAGACACACACAACACACAGTTCACATTATGTAGCAGTTTTTATATTTCAATTTTTGTATTTATTTTCTATATTTATGTTTTATGTAATTATGCTGTAATACACAGGAATAAATATTGCACCCCAAATTATATTCCAAAAAAAGTTTAGTTAATATTATTTTTATCAGATAAAATTCACCTTTATGTTTTTATTTATTATTATAATTTTGTAATTTAAGTTCGTACGTTACATTCAAGCTGCTTGGATCAATTGGCGTAATGGGATAAGTCTCTCTCTCTATCAGTTTCAGTATTTTCCTTTTAATTTAATTTATCTACATCAAGTAAGCTCTTTTAATTTCTGCTGTATTTATTTTGAATATGTCAATATTTATCTATCTCGTAATTTTACCCTGTAAATATGAATATCAGATACATTTTATATTCTAGGGTTAGGATGACTTAAATTAAATACTCGAGCTTATATTAAATTTATTATTGTGCCTTCTGTAATTTAAATTGATATTATTCACAAATGCAAAAATAGATACCGAAAGGAAATATTTTTGCAAATATAAATTTAATTAAAAAGGATAATTATTCATTCAAAAGATACTATATAGCGCAAGGAACTAAATATGAATCTGAAAAGTATTATTTAGTTGGATGAAGTAATTAGATTATTTAAATATTATTTAGTTGGATGAAGTAATTAGATTATTTAAATATAAACTCTGTTAAAATGATTTGTGAATACGAAAGTTATCAATTTATTTTTTCTGAAGATATAATATTTATATAATTATTATATCTCACAGTTAACAAATTGATATATTGCTCGAGTTATTTCTTTAATAATCTGAATCCCTAGAATATTTATTATCAAAAACAGCATAATTCTACATTAAGTCATTTTTATTCTTACTGCTTTGTCTTATTTAAATTATTATAATTAAATTTCTTATTTAGAATTTATTTCCTGTATTTGTATTTCTACTAACCAGCTAAAATCAAAACCCCAAATTATTTAGAATGTTTAGAAATTATTATTTTTTTGTGAATTAATAATTATTGTAATTTTAACAAACAAAAACGATCCTCAAGTGAAATGACATTGGTAAACTCATCAACACTACAAACGCCTCGTATACTTGCGAGTCGCTATTTTATTTACCAGTACATTTTGAGCGAACAAGTTTTTGGCGTCGTCGCCGGGGATCGGTGTTAAAATTACTATTATTGTGATATTTTATATGTTCATTATTTTCTCTTTTTTTCTCGTACTTCTGTTCTTTTCTTTGAATGAAGGGCGTAGATCTCTTAAAGAAGATCTCCAACCATATATTAAAAATATTAATCAAATTCAACGGGAACCGAGAGAGGAACCCAAAATAGAAGAAAACAAAAATATACCCCTCGAAATAATACCTGAAGAACTTGATATGGCGAACAAACCACCACCAAGAGTAACATATATGCGTGATTTTGCATGGCCTGTTATAGGTACATATACATATTGTATTGTATTAGGGGAAGCTGCAAGAAACTACGAATTAAAACATCTTCTATCACGATGTTTTGAAATGATAGAATCGAACTCAACTAAATTAGATATAATAGTAAAATGATTAGACACTACGATTGAACAATTGGCAACCCAAGTGGGAGATTTAGCCAGAAAAATCGAAAAAGGGAAACTTCCTAGCCAGGCAGAACAAGCTCAAGCTATCACAATACTCAGAAGCGAAAGAGAAGTCGATAACAAGATAGAACCTCTAAAGATGCTGGATGATAAGGACAAACTAGCGGTAGAAGATAAAGAAGAATACAATCCTAAAACAAGAAACTCTTCGCATAAATCTTCCAATCCTTATAAACCACCTATTCCCTTCTCTAGCAGATTAAGAAATAAAAAAGAAGATAAGCAATTTCAGGCTCTTTACCAAATGCTTTCAAAAGTAAATGTAAATTTACCTCTAATTGATGTTATACAAAATGTTCATGCCTTTATAAAATTCTTTAAAGAGTTATCATCTAAAAAACAAAACTATTTAGAAAATCAAAAGGTGATTGCAGAATAGCAAGTAAAATCTTTCAAACTCACCTTCCTCATAAAGAAGATGATCCAAACAGTTTTATAGCAAAAATTACTTTAGGAAATGGTAAAGAAACTTTTGGATTACTTGATCTAAAACCAACTAAAATGTGCTTAAAACTCGCAGATAGATCTATCTGATACCCTAAAGGTGTCATTGAAGATATTCTAGTGAAAGTAGGTGGTCTAATAGTACTTGTTGATTTTGTTGTACTCGAAGTTTGTGAAGTATCTAATAATAATAACAATGAACACACAATTTTATTAGGAAGACCATTTATGGATACCACAAGCACATTAATAGATGTGAGAAATGGAAGAGTTACTATGACTGTTTTAAGTGAAACAGTTATTTTTTCTATAAAAGATATTAATCTCATCCCTACCACCTCTTTTTCTGAAAATTGCTCTTTTATTGATGTTATAGATCTTTTCGTCGAAGATATTTTTTGAGAACAATCATATATTAATGAGAATTATCTTGATGTCATAGAAGATGATCTCCAAATAGAGGGGGGAGTGGAGTTATTTGCACTTACGGAAGGAAACTTAGAAAAATTTGAACCCAACTTAGAAAAAACTGAATCCCTAACATTTTTCGAATTAAAAGAACTTCCTAATATCTCAAATCTGTGTTTCTAGAAGACGAAAACAATAAGCCTATCAACATCTATGCTGAACTTTCGAAAGACGAAGAAGATGAGTTAATCAAAATTCTAAAACAATTTAAAAATACCATTGGATGGGGATTAAGTGATATAAAAGGAATTAGTCCTTCAACGTGTATGCATAAAATTATCCTAGAAGAGTAAGTAAAACCAACCAGAGAAGCACAAAGACATCTAAATCCTAACATGATGGACGTGGTAAAGAAAGAAATTTTGAAACTTATCGCTGAGGAGATAATCTATCCTATTACAGATAGCGAATGGGTGAGTCCAGTACACGTTGTGCCAAAAAAGAGTGGAATTACTGTAGTTGAAAATGACAGGAGAAATTATCCCTACTAGAGTTACTGCAGGTTGGCGAATGTGTATTGACTCTCGCAAACTTAATGCTGCAACCAGAAGATCATTTCCCCCTACCATGTATTGATCAAATGTTAGATAAACTTTCTGCGCATAAATTCTATTGCTTTCTTGATGGTTTATCAGGATACTATCAAGTAGCAATCGTACAATGGGATCAATAAAAAACAACCTTCACTTGTCCATTCGGAACATTTGCTTTTAGGAAAATGTCGTTCGGGCTTTGCAATGCACCTGGAACTTTCCAAAGGTGCATTCTATCTATTTTTCCGACATGGTAGAAGATTTTATTGAGGTACTTATGGATGATTTTTCAGTTTTTCGATCATTCTTTTCTGATTGCCTCAATAAATTATCTAAAGTCCTACAAAGATGTATAGAAAGTAATTTAACCTTAAGCAGGGAGAAAAGTCATTCCATGGTGGTTAGTGGAATTGTCTTAGGACATATAGTCTCTAGTGAAAGAATTAATGTTGATAGAGCTAAAATTGATGTAATTAAAAAATTACCCCCAAACAATATAAAAGGTATTAGAAGTTTTCTTCGGCATGCCGGTTTTTACAGAAGATTTATAAAACATTTTTTAAAAATAAGCCAACCTTTGTGTAAATTACTTTCTAAAGATGCCCCTTTTATCTTTGATGAAAAATGTTTAATCACTTTTAATACCCTGAAAGAAAATTTAATTTCAGCTCCTGTAGTTATTTCACCAGACTGGACCTTACCATTTGAACTAATGTGTGATGTTTCAAACTATGCGGTGGGGGCAGTTCTCAGTCAAAAAGTTGATAAAGTATATCGTGTACTCTCCTATGCTAGTTTTACCCCCACTGAGGCACCAGTAAATTACACGCCCACATAAAAAGAGTTTTTAGCTATAGTTTTTTCCCTCGACAAATTCCGATCTTATATCGTAGGGTCAAAAGTAATAGTGCAGAGTGATCATGCAACATTAAAATATTTACTAAAAAAGCCACAAGCTAAACCGAGACTAATTAGATGGATTTTAATGTTGCAAGAATTCGACGTAGAAATCAAGGATAGAAAAGGGAGCGAAATGTTGTCACTGACCATTTGTCATGACTCATAATTAACGATGACACTCTTGCTTTGCAAAAGTATGATACTATCCCTGAATCACTCCCTCATGAACAACTTTTTCGAATTAATACAACTCCTTGGTATGCGGATATTGCGAATAAATACTGTTTATTTCACAACGTTTTAAAGCTTTTTCATCAGTCCTCTTGGATGTGTTTTACTTTTCCTAAGTAAAACACCTATAGTCAGACTGTTGTCTTCAATGTGCTTTAACTTCTGATGTATGATGTAAGCTCTGTATGATTGGACTCTGTAGAAGATCTCTTGCTGTATGGATGGGTTGTACGGAGTTTCCTAACATCTTCCATAATTGGCGAAATTCTGACTTCTTAAGACTTCTTTGCTCTACGTTGACGATTATTAAAACCGGAATATTTGTCCCAAAAATTCACATAAGTTAGAGAGACAAAACAGAGAGAAGACTTGCCAAACCTAGCTATTCTCTTGTGTCAACTCACGTCCCTCTTCCTCCTTGTCTAGCTGCGGCCACCAGGTGGTTAGTGGTGGTGGAGAAATTTTTCCAACAATAATATGACAAGTGATAAGTAGAGATGTTGGCTTTTTTGGTGTTGGATTCCCCAAAGCTTCACGGATTGGATACGTGTTAATCACTTTCAAAGCAGTATTAACAATTAGGACCTACAAGGCTATGATTTTGATTCTTATATTTTCTTGTATTCATTTATAAGATTCTTGATTGATCCTCGTTAGGAGTTCGAATGAGCATGGTTTGTGCGATTTTAATTCCGCTGCATATTTGATTTGTGTCCCGAACTCCACAGTGGTATCAGAGCAATGTCAATGCAATCATATGAGGTACTTGTCACTTTCTTGGACTTAGACTTGTGTCATGGTTCAGTAAGAAGCAATTGGACAACTCGCTTTCTACAGCTGAGTCGGAATATTATGCCGCTGGAAGTTGCTGTATGCAGATTCTCAGGATGCAACAGCAGCTACAGGATTATGGAATCAGATCCAGAGAGAGGCCAATCATGTGCGATAGCACGAGTGCAATTGCAATCACGCACAACCCTGTTTTCACTCGCGCACTAAGCATATTGATATGAAACATCACTTCATTAAGAATCATGTTGACAATAAAGATGTTCGAGTCGAGAAAATTCATACAGATATTCAGTGGGCCGACATCTTTACAAAACCTCTCAGCACAACCATATTCTGCATGCTTCACCAAGAATTGGGAATGCTACAGCTGACTCCCTATAAGTTTTTAAATTTTACTCATCAATCGAGGGGGAATGCCGTAAGACACACAAATACAGTATCCACTTTGATTAATTGTACACTCAAAACAAGGCAGATCTTACTGTATGAAAAAGAAGGCATGAAACCTACCTACAACTGACGTGTGCATTAATTAAGGGGGATTACAGTATGACCCATGAATACAGTATTAATCCAAAAATTGCTGTAAGAATTGAATCTTGTATGTAGCTTTTAAGGGGGAATGCTGTATTTTCGCGGATATAGTACATACACTGTAGGATATCAATTAATATTATAATAATATTCTATTCGTACAAAAACTATTTTAAGTCCACATGCTCTGTTCTAAATTTCAAACGTCTTATCCTTTAATGGTTTTAAAGAAACCTGGACTTTATTGCCTCAAATACCGCGATTTTAAATTTCCAAACCACCGCTTCGTGCAATAAGGGAAGACGAACTGTCAGAAGTGGGACCGGTCATCATTTCAAAAACTGATGGATTAGACGTACAAGTTACTCTGAATCCATCCTGTACATTATTTAAATGACGGTTCCCATCCCTTAAATCTGATCGTTCACTGTATAACCATAATCTTCCTTGCACCCTATAAAAGGACTGTATTTTGCTCCCTTAGACTCTTTACACATTCACCAAATTAAATGAGTCTTAAGCAAATAGTCTACATACTTTCTGCAATTTTCTGTATTTTTCTGTGTAATCCTCTGTTACTTCACACCTTTTCATCTGCAGAATGTCGACTTCACAGACATCTTCCCTTTCCATGAAGAAGTAAACTATCATTGACGAGCATATCTTCACCAGGTCCGTAGTGATGGAAAGAATCAACCTTGAAGGAGAAGACAACGTTGGGATGGAAGTGGTTGTTTCCATGGTGAGACAGCAAGGGCTGTACCGCCTTGCTAGTCACCATGCTGATCTGTACGATGAGCAGATCATGGAGGAGTTCTACTTGGACTCCTCTTTTAGATACTCATCTCAGAGGAGAGGAGGTGAGATTTCTGACATCACTGCGATGGTTCAAGGGATTAAGATCTCTCTGAACAGAGAGTAGTTGGAGGATATCTATAGGTTGCCGTCTGATGGCCCTGAAGATGGAGGAGTTGGAGACCTTCGGGTTGGAAAGCCTTTTGGCAGCATACTAGAAGCTATTCACTAGGGATGAATTGGCTAAAAATGTCCACCCCTCTTGCTATAAGAAAAACTTTACCCTATCGTATGTTTATCTGCATGACTTCTATTGCCGGGTTGTTGAGAATCGGACCGGTGCATTTGAGATGTGCACCAATCTCCATTTCAGAATGATGGTGGCCATTATGTCCGGAGAAAAAATGAACTGGTGTCAGATTGTCCTGAAGAAAATTCAGGAAAAGGCTGCTAAGCCTGAATCTGCAAAGAAATCCTTTGGCCTCATCCTGAATTACATTATCACTCATTGCGGAGTGAAGCAGCCTGCAGATGCCAAGAAGAATGGCACTAGGAAATTTATTAGTGGGATCAAGCCTACCGTGTTCAACAAATCTCCTATGCTTGCTAAGAGGCCCCATCTTCGAAACATGCCGATTTCTAGTGAGCCGAGGGATGTCATTGTGAGGATATCGAGCGAGGAAAAGAAAAGGAAGAGAAGCGCTCCCGACAGCCGTTCGCCTCATGCTGTCGAGAAGAAGAAGCATACCAAAAAGTCTTCCGAGGCTGATCCTACAGTGACTGTAGCGGTTACTATAGATGTTTCTTCTATTCCTGTCGCTGGATCAAACTCACAGGGCGCAACCCCTTTGGAAGAAACAGTTGCTGCAAAAACAGCAGACCCTGAGCAAGTAGCGCAATGACGGATGAACAACTGTTCGCCAAGTTGGAAGGTTCTGGCGAGTCGGCTGCCCCTTCGGAGCCGAAGCCCATTACTCCAAACAGGGAACCCACCCCTGTACGGAGTCCCTCTCCCCACAGGGTACCATCCCCTATTCGAGATCCCGCTCCACAACAGAATCCCATACCTGTTGAGGATCCAATCGGGATAATATATCCCACTACTGTATGGAGTCCCTCCCTAATAGACATTATCAATAATACTCTCCTCCAGGTTCTAATCGAGGAAGCCTACGAACCCTTCCAAATCTGGAAGTTTTACAGAGTCGCCCCGCACGACACCGTGTATCACTAGGCCGACTGGAAGGAAGAGAAATTATTCACACTGGAGGTCGCGGACACCCAGAATGTCGAAGTCTTGATCCGCTGGGATGATCACTTTTGCCGCGAGCTCATTTCTGACTACTACATGGCCAAAGGGAAGGCTAGACTGAAAGGGAAGTCACAGTCCGGTGATAAAGCTCCATTGCCCAGCTACCACTCCGACCCTAAATTGTATGACGATGATGATGCCCTACAGGCAGGTCTACAGATCCGCCGAGAAGAGGCCAGGGAAGGAGAGATGACCAAACTTCAATCAAAATAGGGTCCCGGGAAATCCGACAAACAACAGTCCCCTCCCCCGGAACAGGAAGCTGCTCCAGCACAGCAACAGGAGGAATCAGTCCCTCCTGTCATCTCTGAAGAGCAAGCTGCTCCCATACAGGAGGCCCATTCTTTATTGAAAACTGAAGACGCCGCCTGCGCCATCTGCTAAGACGATTCAGTCCCTCTTCCGGATCAGGTGGAAGCTGAGATCCGGCTGGAGGATTCAGTCCCTCCCGTACTTCCGACTACATAAGAACAACCCAGACAGGAGGAATCAGTCCCTTCTGTCTCTGAGACTGAACCTACAGGACAACCTTCTGAAGCCCCTGCTTCTAAAGCTCCGGCTCCAGATGCCCCTGCATCTCCCATTTTCATAAGCTCCAAATTAGATTCTAATGACGGTTTTCTGCCTCAAGAGAGACCACGAAGACCCCGTCATCATGTGGTTCTTCGTAAACTTGGAGAACCTGAGAATTCAAATATTGTGCATCCTGGCTCCTGCGCACCGAAGCCTGCATAGAGCAACTCTATGCCATCGGTCGCCAAATAGTGTTTCGACAGGATGCCATCAAGGACCTTGTTGGCCACTAAGTATACTGGATACAGCTTGGAAAGTGTTTTAAACAACAAGCTGTACTGATTTTAAATCTTAGTGCGTAGCGGAAGTCTTAAATAGTAAGTTACTGTGGATACAGCAACTCGATGTGCAGTGTATACTTAAATAATCACAGTTTAATAAAACAGTAGAGGTGGAAGGTAAATAAACAGTATTTAAAGTGGTTCGAGGTAAGCCCCTCTACGTCCACTGGTCCTCCACACAGGAGTAAAAAGTTTATTATAATTACTGCGTACACAACTACGTAATTATAACAACACTTAATCAATATATTGTTCACACAGATTGATATAAAGATCTTAGCTTCAACCATTCACACAGATTGGTTTGAGCTAACTTGACTGGCTTTTCACACACAGTTCTGAAGCTTCGTCTTCTTCGATGCAATTCCTTCACACATAGTTCCGGAGTAGGAAAGATTCTCAGTCCACACAGGGCTGATGGGTTTGTTCAAGGATTAGAACAATATATGAACAACAGCTTTGACTTTCTGAGCTTCTAGCTGATGATGTGTTGTTCACGGTTTGAGCACTGTATATCTCTTATATCTGAATAGCAGTGAGCTTTGGAGATATGTTTTGCTCTGATGTATATGATAATAACTTTGTAAGCTTTTTGTAACTTGGTAACTGATCTTCAACGCCTTGATGAGATATATATATATAGACTTCTGAAAATATATCCGTTGAGCAAGATTCCATTCCAACGGGATGATGTGTTTGAATAAAACACGATCTGGATTTTGCGGGATTTGAAGATCTGTTGACTTACAGTATTTAAATACTTTATCCTTTAGTATTTAAATACTTCTTTATCAACGGGACTTGACTTCTAGCGAATACTGAAGATTCCTTCTTTGTCCTGTTGAGAGCTGTATGGAAGGATTACTGTATAGTCAATTCGAGACAGCTTCCATACTTAGTCTTTATGAGACTTCTTTGCTCTATGATAGGTTCTACTGTATACTGGATCTACGAGAGGTCTTCGATATAGGTTGACATTATTGATCAGCTTTTCGATACAGTTTCCTTACTATATGCTGGATTGGCATATTGTCAAAACATCTTATCACCACTAATCGATACAGGGATTGTTTATCCTAACTGTTTCGATACTGGGTATTTGTTATCCCAACAATTTCCCCCTTTTTGACAATTTGCTAAGACTTAAATCTTTCAAGCTATATTGATGATGCCAAAACCTTCTTCATGAAGCTAATAACTTTCTTGATGACTTCGGGCAGATATCTTGGTCTTCTGTCAAATGATCTGGCTTTCAGCAACTTAGTCTAATTTATGAGCGCTTTCAAAGCGAGTTCGATCTGACTAAGAGTTTTTACAGCATAAGCTTATGATTGGCACGCATGCACAATCTTACAATGTATTCTAGATGCATACAACTGAATCTATGAACTATTCGCAGACAAGTTCGTACAGCTTAATTTTTAAACAAGTTTCTATACTTGTGTTTAATTTACAGCAAATAAATTAAATTACGTAATCATATAATAACACAGAAGATTACGAGTTGTAATCTTTCAAGACAGGCAAAATTTTATTGATACTGAAATAGAGTACAAAGATTGCTGTTTTGAAAGTAAAATTACAAACAAAAATAATACATTAAGGATTTCAGCTCCTATAATCCGAGTGCCTCCATGGTCTCTTGTCGGGATCGTTCTCGGTTCCACACCACCAATGCTGTAGGGAATCATTGCCTTGATCTAAATAGATTGCTCTACCATCGTATGATTTGTCGAAGGCGAGAATCCAGTCCTCTGGGTGGGTGATCCGATCTCCTCTTCTATGTTTGGACTTCATTTTTTGTTGGAGAGGAAGCTTTCCTTCTTCTAGCAACTTTGTAAATTTATCTACAGCCTCCGCCAAGGTTTTATATCCTTTGAAGATGGCGGATTCCCTGACGAGCTTTGAAAAATATCTCATCAGTTCATTTCTCCTCCCTTGCTTCACTTCTTCAGCAGTGGGATGGCGGTTGGTTGGCAAACGAATTTCAGAAGGCCTTACGATCATGTTTTACCATGGGACATTGGGGTCATGAAACTCAGGTCGAGAACCTGAAATCCTGAAACCTTGAGAGGGTGCAGCTAATTTGTTTAGCTCTACAGTAATGCTGTCTTGATCAGCATTAAATTCCCTTTCATGCTGAAGCCTTGTTCTCCTCGCGGCTTCTCTCGATTCTTCCCCCTTTTTGGCGTCATCAAGGTATGACACCTTTTCATCAATACGACCTAGGATCTCCAGAGCGGCATCTTGTTTTGTCTCAATATGTGACATTCTCTCAACCAGGGAGGAGAGCACCTGCGACATATCCTTAATGTTTTTGTCATGAGATTGTAGTTGAGAATTTGTTTCGATCATGGCTGATGCTGTCTTGGCCTCAGATATTCGTAGCTTGGATTGTTCTTCTCACAGGATCTATTCTTGCTTCTCTTGCAGATTGCTTAGGGCCTGCTTTAAGACATGTGTCAGGACAGTGAAGGCTTCGACAACACGTGAGACTTCATGCCTTAAACCAGTCATTTCTTCAACTGCCAATGTGTGCATCCAATCCAAAACTTTTCAACTGAGTGAAGGGCATTCACTGCGTCTTGAATGAATACTGTCTGGAGGCCAAGAGCACACAATCTCTCTTTCCTAGCTCCAGTGCGAGGAGAATCCGGCTTGGCAAAATCATTTATTCCATTCAACCTTCTCAAGTTCACGTTAGGACGTGAAGTGAGTTGGACATCCTCAGGTGTAGTACCATCGTCGGATTCCAAGACAGTTGGTGGGGCTGGAGCTGATTCGATTTATTCGGCGACAGCAGGCTCGGGTGCCTGTTCCGAAACGGTTGGTAGATCCTCCGCGACAGGGGGGACTGATTCCTCCTGCTCGGGAACAATATCTGGCTGTTGCGAGGGTGGCTCATAGCGGCTTGATGGTCCTTCACCATCTTGTTGAACTTAGGGGACATCTCTTTCGTGATCTCCTCACGGCTCATTCTCAGACCTGCCTGAAAGGCATCGTCGTCGTCGTCTGAGTCGTGGTCTTCTTTTGGACTTTTGGGAGATTGCTCGGACTTATCCTTTCCTTCTGGCATCTGATTTGTGCAAAAGATGACTTTCCATTAAAGCTTTGCACCATGGATTATCCCATTGGATCAGGGCTTCAACTTTTGTGGAGTCTGTCACTTCCAACACGAATCTTTCTTCATTGCTCCACTCGCTCCAGTTGTATAGGGTATCGTATGGAGCTAGCCTATAGCTTTTCCATTGAAGAAATATTTCATAAGCCTATTCAATTTGCATAGAAAAAAGGGTTGCATTGATAATAGAATCCGGGGAGGGACTTCGTACAACGTTTGTATCCGCTGTAGCGATTGGTTCCTCTACAGGTGTGGGATCCTGTATGGAAGAGGGATTCCTTACAGGGGATGGTACCCAGAAGGAAGGTGGATCCTGTACGGGTGTGGAATCCCGCATAGGAGAGTTAGCTGTTGGCTCCAAAGGGGCAGCCGACTCGCTAGAGTCTTTTAAGTTGGCAGATGACCTCATATCCGTCGTTGCCGCTAAAGGCTCGGGATTTACGGTCGATACAGTAACGGGCATCTTTTCCCCAGGGGTTGGTCCCTGGGGTATTTCATCAGTGGGTTGCGCCACAATAGAAGCATCTTCGGAGGGTTTTGTGGATTTAGCTTTTGTGAGCCTCCTCAGTTTCCTTTTCGGCTTCTCAGCAGCAACAAGTGTCTTGCTGTGAGATCTTTTTCTTTTCCTTGAAGATTCCACACTCTCGGACTTAGTGGAAACGTCCCTTGGATCTTCAGAAATCGGTAGGTTCCGGATGAAAAGCCTGTCTGCGATCAGAATACTTTGTTTGTAGGCAGTGGGCTTGACTCCTCCCAAGTATATCCGCGAACTTATCTTCTTTGCATCTGCAGATTGTGGAAGTCCGCAATTCGCCAAAATGTGGTTTATGAATAAACCAAAAGATTTCTTCTGAGTAGCAGGTTTGGACACTTCCTCCTGCAAGTGTTTCAGAATAATTTGACACCAATTGACCTTTTCACAGGTCATAATAGCTACCATCATTCTAAACCTAAGATTTGTGCACATCTCAAATGCACCAGTACGATTTTCAATAGATGCGACAGCAAAAATCATGCAAATAAACATATGGTAAGCAAACGTTTTTCTTATGGCAGGTGGTGTGAACCACTTCAATCGTGGTCAAACTGGTGAACAAGCCATAATATTGGGTCAGCAACTCTTGAGACCCAAATGTCTCAAGTTCCTCCATGGTCAGGCCTTCAGAGGGTAGCCTGTAAATGTTTATTAGTAGATCTTGGTCGATGCAGATCTCCTCTCCGCGAATGACGTCGGTGATATCAGCGATGTGTCCTCCTAGGGCCAGAGGTAGAAAACAAACCACTGCGTTGAGGTCGAACTCCTCAACAAGATGAACATCATATTTGTTTGCGGTGTGGCTCCCAAGGCGGTAGAGGCCTTGTTGACGGATTCTGGTGATGACAACCTCTATCGTATCGACGTCATTAATTTCAGCATGAATGCGTTCCATCACGACAGATATGGAGAAGATCCGTCCATCGATGAAGTTCAGAGACTTCTTGAGAGTGGATGTCTGAGCAGTCGCCATTGATGATTCTCAAGAAAAGATGAAAAAGATATAAGAGGAATATGCAGTATACACAGAAAAACTTGTAGACTGTATTTGCTTGAGTGCTCTCAAAATATCCAGAAGGCGTAAAGAGTCTCAAATGGCAATTGCAGTCCTTTTATAGTAGGCGGCGAAGAAGGGTTTTCAGAGTACGAATGGTCAGATTTAAGGGATGGGAACCGGTGTTTGAAATGAACGGTCATGATGGACTGAGTGTAACTGGTATACTTATCCATGGAAAATTAAAATAGGAGCGAGTCCCACTTCTGACATTAGTTGTTACCCTTAATGCCTGAAACGGCGGTTTAAAATATTAAACAATTTGAAAACATCGTGGCTTTTGAGATTCAATTGTCCAGAGGTCGTGTAAGGCATTTAATGTAAATGACGTTTGACATGAAAACAGGGCACGTGGACAAAAATTATTTTTTAAATGAAATATTATAATATATAATGAATCGAAATTCCATAGTATGTGCTATATCTGCGATGATATAGCGTTCCCCCTTAAAAGGTACATATAGGTTTCAATTCCATACAACAAGTTTTGGGTTAATGCTGTATTCATGGGTCATACTGTATTCCCCCTTAATTATTGCACATGTCAGTTGTAGGATGATTTATATTACTTTGTTCACTATAGTGCTATATTGAAGGTTCTGAGTGTCCAGATAATTAATGGTGGATACTGTATTCTTGGGTCTTACAGCATTCCCCCTCAATTGTTGAGTAAAAATAGTAAATACTTACAGGGAGTCAGGCTGTAGCAATCCCAATTCTTGTCGAAGTATGTTGAATCTTGCTGTGTCGAGAGGTTTGGTGAAGATATCGGCCAACTGATTATCTGTATGAACTTTTTCAAGCCGAACATCCTTGTTCTCGACATGATTCCTTATGAAATGATGCTTCATGTTGATGTGTTTAGTGCCGAGTGGAGGATAGGATTGTGCGTTATTGTAATTTCACTCGTGCTATCACACATGATTGGCATTTCCTTGGCTAAAATCCCATAATCTGACAATTGTTGCTGCATCCAAAGGATCTGCATACAGCAACTACCAGCAGCATAGTATTCTGATTCATCCGTGGAAAGTGAGTTTGCCAATTGCTTCTTACTGAACCAAGAAACAAGTCTAGGTCCAAGGAAGTGACAAGTTCCACTTGTACTCTTCCTATCTAGCTTGCAGCCTCCGAAATCCGAGTCGCTGTATCCAACTAAATCGAATCCGCCTTCTTTAAGATACCACAGTCCTACATTGATTGTTCCTTTAATGTACTTCAGGATTCGTTTAGCTGTATTGAAGTGTGATTCCTTAGGTGTTACTTGATATCTTGCACACACTCCTACAGCAAACTAGATATCGGGCCTGCTAGCCGTTAGGTACAGGAAAGAGCCAATAAGCTTCATGTAGAGTGATTGGTCAACCGACTTTCCGGCTTCATCAGCACTAATTTGCACGGAAGTGCTCATGGGAGTTGGCGATGATTTGGAAGTGTTCATTCCAAATCTGTTGAGAAGCTCCTTGCTGTATTTTTCCTGGTTGATGAAGATCCCTATAGGCAACTGCTTTACCTGCAAACCTAGGAAATAACTAAGCTCTCCCATCATACTCATTTCAAATTTACTTTGCATGAGATGAGAGAACCTTTGACACAAAGCAAGGTTAGTTGAACTAAATATAATATCATCAACATAGATTTGAACCATTAGAAGGTCATCGCCTTCCTGTATTTTAAACAAGGTTTTATCCACAGCACCTTTCTCAAATCCATTGTTGGTTAGATACTGGGACAGGGTTTCATACCATGCTCTAGGGGCTTGTTTAAGTCCATACAGTGCTTTCCTCAGCCTGTATACTAGATCGATGCCATTTGTGTTGGCAAACCCTGGTGGTTGTTCAACATAAACTTCTTCGGCAATGTCTCCATTTAGGAATGCACTTTTGACGTCCATTTGATATACAATGAAGCTCTTATGGGCGGCAAAGGCTAAGAATATCCTAATGGCTTCTAGTCTGGCTACAGGGGCAAACGTTTGATCGTAGTCTATGCCTTCTTCCTGACTATAGCCTTGTGCGACTAGTCTGGATTTATTCCTTATAATAAGTCCATTTCGATTCTTTTTGTTTCTAAATACCCATTTGGTTCCTATAACCGATTGATGTGTAGGTCTGGGTACAAGATACCATACATTGTTTCTTTCGAAACCGTTAAGCTCCTCTTCCATAGATGTTATCCAATGAGAATTATTAAGAGCGTCTATGGTAGAAATAGGTTCGGACTGGGCTAAGAATACAACAATAGTGCACATGTTGAGTCTTCTTAGCTCGGATTGAGATTTCCATTCAGGAAATGGTGATTTCGCAGTATCTAGTTCTTCTTGTGCACACAGTACATTTCCTTGTGTACTCTGTATTCTCCTTCAGGTAGAAACACCAGCATCAATGTTTCCAATGATCAGCTCTTGCGGGTGATCTCTCAACCATCTTCGGTCGGGTTCTAATTCAGGGTCCCGTACTGTATCGATAGTTGCTGTAGTTTCAGCTTCAGCTTGTACAACATTGGCTTCATCTACGTCGATTTTTACAGCTGCGGGGTTGATTTCTAGGTCAACAACAGGTTCTATGGGAGTTGGTGGATCTAAGATGGAGGGTTGTTGGATGTTCTGAGTAACATCTTCTACTCCTGTAGGGTCATGGTGAGGTTCGTCGAACACTACATGATCTGATTCCTCGATCGTCAGCTTCCTTTTATTAAAGATCCTATAAGCTTTGCTGACGGAGGAGTATCCTACAAATATTTCATCTGACTTCTCATCAAAGGTTCTAAGTTGATCCTTCCCATTATTCAACACATAGCACATGCATCCAAAAATGTGAAAATATGAAACTAACGGAGTTTTGTTGTTCCATACCTCGTATGCTATTTTGTTGTGGTGTTTGTTGACGATACAGTGGTTTTGAGTGTAGCATGTTGTATTGGTTGCTTCACCCTAGAAACATTGTGGCAACTTGCTTGCGGCAATCATTGTCCTTGTTGCTTCTTTCAGCGTCCTATTCTTTCGCTCGGCAACACCATTTTGTTGAGGTGTACGGGAATCTGAGTATTCGTGCTGTATCCCATTCTCCGAACAGTACTGCTCTATAAAGCGATTAGTAAATTTTGTACCTCTGTCGGAACGAATGGACACGATACTCAAACTATTTTCATTTTGAAGCTTTCTCAGGAGATCGGGCATCTTTGATGTTGTTTCCTTCTTCTTGATTAAGAAAATCATCCAAGCATACCTGGAGTAATCATCATCAACAATAAGACAGTATTTCTTACCTCCCAAACTTACCGGGTCTACAGAACCGTAGAGATCCATGTGTAGCATCTCCAACACTCTGTGGGTTGAAAGGTAGGATTTGCTCTTCAGGGTGGACTTGATTTGCTTGCCTTCCTGACATGGTCCGCAGACGCTGTCCTTTTTTAATGACATATTTGGCAATCCTCTAACCAGTCCCTATCTTGAAAGCTTGTTGATCGTCTTGAAGTTGACATGAGACATCCTCTTGTACCATAACCAGCTTAGATCTGCAGTGCATTTGGCAAGAAAGCATGGAATTGAGGAGCTCATAGGCTTCCGGTCAGCAATATACATGTTACCTGATCTGCTTCCTGTAAGCACAACTTCTTTAGTCTGGATGTTCTTGACTCTACATCGATCTATATAGAATTTCACTGAGAACTGTTTATCACAGAACTGGATAATACTAAGTAGATTGAACTGTAAGCCTTCAACATAAGCTACATCGGTGACTTTGAATTTTCCTACAAGAAGGTTTCCTTTTACTCTTGTTCTTCCTTTAGATTTATCACCGAAGCGCACTTTTGGACTGCGACCTTCTACGAAATCTGATAGCTTGCTTCTATCTCCGGTCATGTGCCGAGAGCATCCACTATCGAAGTACCAAATGTCCTACTCTAGGATGTCCTGTATGCAAAGAGATTAAGTAGATTTAGGTCCCCTTTGATTTTTGGGTCCATGAATGTTAGTACCTTTAGGTACCCATATTTTCCTGACAGCAATTGGTTTACTGTAGGTAACATTTGGTACAGACTTGCGGTATCTACGTGGGCCATGTACGTAGTTACTGTATCCATGATAATCATTATGCAAGTAAAAGTCAGGATTATTATTATTAATCCAGTATGAGTGCCGTCTCGGAGGTGGAGCCATTTTATTTGGCCTTACAGCTTGCCTTTTGGGTCTCCAGTTGGATTCCCAGAGATGTTGTTGATACTGTGCGGACACTTGCTGTCTCGATGGATAATGCAGCTCCTGTATCCAATACCTAGGCGTGTTGTACTCAAAGTACTGCCGTGCGGGCCTTTGGTATTTGGATACCGCCTTCTTTCTGAACGGCTGTTGGCGCTGTTGATATGCTCGGGAAGCATGCTGTTGCGTGCACCTTACAGGTTGGAACGGCTTATGATTCCGCTATCTGGAATAGGATTGTGGGGGCAGAATGGCAGCCTTTGTTGTTCGCTGTGAAGCAGGTTCCTTCACAGGACTAGGGGTATCTTCCGATACAGGAATGTGTTCCACTCTTGACGAACACAATGCTAGTTTTCCCTTTGTTGGAAAATGAGCTGTATACTAAGCCACTTTTATCGTGAGCATGCTGCCCCGTGCTTAGAATTTCTTCCATTCTTTTAGATAATTTCTCAAAAGATTTCAGAATGGTCTCAAGTTCGCTTTCTCGTTTCTCGAGAGTATTAAATTTAGCTTGAAGTAGAACAAAATCATTTGTCTTGCTTCCATTTTGAGACTTAGTCTCACTTAGTTCATGAGCAAGTTGATGATTGCTCTCCATGAGTTTTTCATGCTCGACCTTGCTATTTTTACAATCAATAAACATATTTTCATAATTTATTTTTAGCAAGTCGTTTTCTTCTTTCAGCTCTATGTTGGAAATTTGAAGCTGAATGTTTTAATTTTTCAAAGTCTCGTGGGCTTTTGAATATTTTTAAATTTATTCATCATGTTTTCGAAAGTATGCGATGCATTTACTGGAATGGCTGAGGTTGAGCTTACCTCATCATCGCTGTTTTCTTCTTCCGGAATGTCCTTTGCCATAAAGCACATATATGCCTTATCATTGAATTCATCGTCAGATGAGTTACTTTCAGTGACCACCTGAAGACATTCTTCGGATTTGGATGGTGTGGGGGAGGCTTCTGATTCTCCTATCAGTGCCTTGAGCTTGTTTTTTCAAGCACGTCTTCGTTCATCTCTCTCTTGTTGCTCGACTTGCAACCTTTGAGCTTTGGGATGAGGACATTTGTTTGCATAATGTCCTGGTTTCCTGCAATTATAGCATAGGTTAGCGTCACCAGAGGAAGTTTCAGTACTTACCTTGTGGACAGGCTTGGGCCTGTAGGGAGTCTTTCCAGACTGTTTGATGAACTTCTTGAACTTATGCATGAGAAGTGCCATTTCATCTTGAGACAGGATATCGTCGTCACTGTCTGCATTTTTGTAGTTTGGTTTTGATGGGCTGGGCATGCTGCGTCGATAGTTCGATAGAACGGCTAAGGCTGTAGTCCTAGCTGGAGATTCTTCATCTTTCTCTATCTTGTCTATATCATACTCGAAAGCTTTGAGGTCAGAAAAGAGATCAAAAGTAGATATTTCATTTAGATTACATGACACACGCATAGCTGTGGTCTTAATGTCCCATCGGGCAGGGAGAGATCTGAAAATTTTTAAATTCTTCTCCTATTGGCTATAAATTTTGCCCAAAGCTTCAAGTTCACCAACAATTCCAGTGAATCTTAGGTCAAGTTCCTCAAGTGTCTCAGTTGGTCTCATTTCAAAACATTCAAATTGCTGAGTCAGTTTTGAAATTTTGTTTTCTTTTGAGAACTCAGTTCCCTCACAAATCAACTTGAGTTTATCCCAGATTTTCTTGGCTGTTTTACAGCTCTTTACCTTCGAGAATGTGCCTTTGTCAAGGGTGACAAATAACGCATTCTTTGCAACATTGTCGAGGTTGGCGCGTTTTCTTTCATCTGTGGTCCATTATTCGCGCTCCTTCTCGAGCATATCAGCATGGGCTTGTCCTTCAATCCTTGCGGCCGTGTTTACCTTCATGATCTTAATGGGGCCATCTTATATAACAAAAATCATTTCTTCGTGCATTGCTGCAAGATGAGCCTCCATCCTGATTCTCCAATCATCAAATTCATTAATAGAGAACATTGGAACTTTGTTGATCATTGATGTATCCATATGAGAATGTAGGAATGAAAAAGACTATTTTAAAAAATAAGTGAATACTGGATCTGATTCGGTTAAAAATACGACTGATTCTTTTTAGAATCAATCGCTCTGATACCACTTGTTGGCCACTAAGTATACTGGATACAGCTTGGAAAGTGTTAACAACAAGCTGTACTGATTTTAAATCTGAGTGCGTAGCGGAAGTCTTAAATAGTAAGTTGCTGTGGATACAACAACTCGATGTGCAGTGTATACTTAAATAATCACAGTTTAATAAAATAGTAAAGGCAGAAGGTAAATAACACAGTATTTAAAGTGGCTCGAGGTAAACCCCTCTACGTCCACTGGTCCTCCACACAGGAGTTAAAAGTTTATTATAATTACTTCGTACACAACTACGTAATTATAACAACACTTAATCAATATATCGTTCACACAGATTGATATAAAATTCTTAGCTTCAACCATTCACACAGATTGGTTTGAGCTAACACTTGACTGGCTTCTTCACACACAGTTCTGAAGCTTCGTCTTCTTCGATGCAATTCCTTCACACACAGTTCCGGAGTAGCAAAGATTCTCAGTCCACACAGGGTTGGTGGGTTTGTTCAAGGATTAGAACAATATATGAACAACAACTTTGACTTTCTGAGCTTCTAGTTGATGATGTGTTGTTCACGGTTTGAGCACTGTATATCTCTTATATCTGAATAGCAGTGAGCTTTGGAGATATGTTTTGCTCTGATGTATATGATAATAACTTCGTAAGCTTTTTGTAACTTGGTAACTGATCTTCAACGCCTTGATAAGATATATATAGTCTTCTGAAAATATATCCGTTGAGATAAATCCGTTGAGCAAGGTTCCGTTCCAACGGGATGATGTGTTTGAATAAAACACGATCCGGATTTTGCGGGATTTGAAGATCTGTTGACTTACAGTATTTAAATACTTTATCCTTTAGTATTTAAATACTTCTTTATCAATGGGACTTGACTTTTAGCGAATACTGAAGATTCCTTCTTTGTCCTGTTAAGAGCTATATGGAAGGATTACTGTATCGTCAATTCGAGATAACTTCCATACTTAGTCTTTATGAGACTTCTTTGCTGTATGATAGGTTCCACTGTATGCTGGATCTACGAGAGGTCTTCGATACAGGTTGACATTATTGATCAGATTTTCGATACAGTTTCCTTACTGTATGCTGGATTGGCATATTGTCAAAACATCTTATCACCACTAATCGATACAGGGTTTGTTTATCCTGACTGTTTCGATACCGGGTATTTGTTATCCCAACAGACCTGTACGATGTTGGTAAACAACTCAAATGGATGCATGAGACTGCATAGGCCGAGCTCCCTATGCTTAAATCTACTATTAACAATGTGGAAGACACGTCCGCCTGATGCCTACAACATTGTGGAAGGCACTCAACCAACTCAAACAGCATCAGGAGCGGATTCTAAGGCAAGAACAAGAGAAGCTCACAATTGTTGAGGACAAAATGGTTGCCGCCCTCCAACATACCGGCACCAGACTGACTGGGCACGATCACAAGATTGATGATCTGTGTTTAGTTATCGGTACACTGGTTGAAATCATCAAGGATCTGAAGACCAAACAGGACAAATCCATGAAGCTCCTACAGGAGATTCACAACAAGGTATCAGATTTTGATGATGCCAAAAGGGGGAAGAGTCCAGAGAGGCTGTCCGGAGATGGAGATTGGATAGAGAGTTTGATGCAGCGCTAGAAGAGAGTGTTGCTACTGCCATTAGATGACTGGCCGCAGCCGGGCCTAGTCAAGCTGTAAAGGGATATAGGGTGACTGGCACTCAACCTAAGTTCCAGGATCCTAACTTCCCGTGGAAGAATATTGTGCGAAATCCATCTGAGATTTTGCTACTAACTGATCGACAGCCTTCAGCCGATGATCTGAAGAGTTGGAAGAAGAATGAACTGATGAGATACTTTTGTACTCTCATCAGGGAGTCTGCCCTTTTCAACAGGTTCAACACCCCGGAAGATGCCGCAAATGACTTCTCAAGGCTGTTAGCACAAGAAAGGCTCCCCCTACTGATGCATATGAAATCTAAGCACCAGAAAGGTGAACGGCTCACCCTGAAGGAATAAGTATTTATAGGAATGTAGGCAATGACTCCCTAGTTAACCGGTGGAAAGGAACTGTAAATGATCCTGACTAGAGGCCTTGGAGGCATTTTCAGTATAGGAGTTAATCTATTAGCCTTTTTGCTGTATTTCTTTTCACTGTATGCTTATCGATGTAGTACTTATCCTTGTAATTTCTTTCTTTCAAGACTTGTAAGAATTATATCATCAATTAAATTTGATTTCTTGAAAGATTACAGCTCGTAATCTACGTTTACTATTTTTACTATATTGATTATGAAGTTTTGTTATATTCCAACAAGTACAAACTTGTTAATACTCAAAAGCTGTAAGAACTTATCTGTGGAAAATTCATAGATTAAGTTGTATGCAATTTAGATTTCACTCTGTAAGATTGTGCCTACGCGCCAATCATAAGATCATTTGTAATACACTTAGTCATGTAGGATTTTCAATTTTAGAACTTGCGTGCGATCGGTTCAAATTTCTAAATTAAGTAATGAAGATCAGATCAATCGACAGAAGAATTGAAGACAACATCTCTGTATTTAGAAAAAGGTATCTAGAGGAAGTTTTAGCATTATCAAAACGGGGGAAATTGTTAGGATAAATATTCCTATTTTGATAATCACCAACATACAGCAAAGAAATATCACCAAGTATGGAAGCTGTTATGAATCTCCATACAACCTGTCCATACAGCAAGAGATCTTCTACAGAGTCCAAACCTATAGTATTTGCATTATATAGCAGAAGTAATAATACGTTGGATACATCAGTCAGACTGCAGGTGTTTTACTTAGGAAAAGTAAAACACAATCCAACATGACTGAATAGAAAAATGTTTAAACCGTTGTGACATAAACATTATTTATTCATAAATTTTCATGGTTAAAGTAGCATTTATTGCTGATAGGACAACATTTAATGCAGCCAGAGAGAGACAAGTATGAACGTGCTGAAGAGCATTTAATGCGAAGTCAAAAAGAATGTCTGAAGCACTAAATGCGATCTGCTTTAATTCAAACATTCAGCAGCCGCTAATCAGAGACGTCAACATCTCACCAACCAGTAATGGCTACATTTATAATGGTTATATTTCCAAGGTTATAAATAGCCCCAAGCCAGAGGACATTGTACAACTAATCAGATTGAGATTATTCATTCTCGCATACATTGTCACATCTCGGGACCCCTCCGTCGTAGCATGATATTGTCCGCTCTGGGTGCCCTGCTCTGAGCCGGCCCTCACGATTTTGTTTCTGGGAACCCAGCGAGCAGCTTCCCAGGAGGTCACCCCTCCTGCGGTTGCTCCTCGCGCCAGCATGCTTAACTTTGGAGTTCTCATCACCCCGAAGCCAATGGGCTCCCAAAAGGCTCATGCTATTGGAGTTCGGCATGCACATATAAGGCACTTTGACCTGCTCTCTGCTATTCGATGTGGGATATCACAATCCACCCCTCCTCAAAGGACCCGATGCCCCCGTCGGCACACTCGCACGGAAGAGTGGCTCCGATACCAAATTGTCACATCCTGGGACCCCTCCGTCGTAGCATGATATTGTCCGCTCTGGGAGCCCTCCTCTGAGCCGGCCCTCACGGTTTTGTTTCTAGGAACCCAGCGAGCAGCTTCCCAGGAGGTCACCCCTCCTGCGGTTGCTCCTCGCGCCAGCACGCTTATCTTCGGAGTTCTCATCACCCCGAAGCCAATGGGCTCTCAAAAGGCCTCATGCTATTAGAGTTCCGCATGCACATAGGCACTTTGCCCTGCTCTCTGCTATTCGATGTGGGATATCACATACATATGACAAATTACTCTGATATTCTAGCTATTAAAGAGCAGTATACTTCGTGAGCATATAGCAGTATTCAAGCGAAGAAATATACCAACTCCTCAACGCAAACAATACAGCATACAGTGGATGCTCATAAAAGATATAGATGCGGTTTGAAATCGTTCTACCTTTTACCATTGAGATAATCATTAGCCCTACGTGGACTAAGGTTCCTTGCGTACTCCAACCTGTGTGGGAAGAATAGCATTGAAGACAAAGCTTCGATCTGTGTGAGAAGAAGCGAGTCGAAAGATCTCTAGCCATTTATGTGAATGGCCCAAAGCTACAATCCTTGTATCAATCTGTGTGAACGATACAAAGACAGGTTTAGTTAAAGTCACGTAGTTGTGTACCTAGTGATTTTAATGAACTCTTTACTCCTGTGTGGAGGACCAGTGGACGTAGAGGAGTTTACCTCGAACCACTTAAATCTGTGTTATTCACTTTTAGTCTTTACTATTTTCATTTCAATTGTGATTTATAAGTATACAAAGTGAAAACCATGTATGCACCAAGGAGATAGGAGAACACCTAGTTGCTGTATTTACATCAACTCAGTAACAGACTTCCGCTATGCAATTAACTTCGAAAATCGTACAGCTTATTGTATTTTTACTTTATAAGCTGTTTGATGTTTACTGTATACTCTGTGGCCAACAGAATTTAACCCTTTCACGGCGATATATAATGTAGCAAAGTGTTTGTCTATCAAAAATGACATGCCTGGGGTAGTGTCGGTTGCTATAGCCAAACAATAATCACAAGCCCGGGGTACTGCCGGGTCACCATAGACAAACAATAATCACAGGCATCGGGATACTACTAAGCCACCATAGACAAATAATGATCACATGCCCGGGGTACTACCGGGTCCCATACCAAGCATCGGTACTACCGAGCTACCATACCAAATAACAGTCACATGCCCGGGGAACTGAAGGATCACCGTAGCCACATAATAATGTCAAATCACATAACTACATTTACATTTTAAAACATTATCTATCATGGTCTGAGCATGTAACGAAACAGCCTTAAATTCAACGAACAAGATTTGGACGGTGAAGATAGTCTTGAACCCAACGGTTTTCGGTCGATCACGGTTTATCAACCTAAACATATATTGATCGATTAATAATTCTTTGTGATAATTAACATTAATAGAATAACCCACTTCCAATTGTCGGACACGCATGCACGCATATACTCACCCATGTGTACACGTACACGTAGTAAAAATGTATCCTTATGTTTGATAAACTCAACATTAAATATTGGTTATGACAATGATGATATATATGAAATCAGAATTCTGCTTGTCTACAAAACATTAGCATTCTAAATATGATTCGATACACAAATGTGATTGCTATAATCATGAGTTAACCACGTTGTTAAAAAAGTTTTATTCTAACAACAATCTCTAACGTTTTCAATAATCCAACTATTAACCAAACCATGTAATTCGATTGAACAATTCAAGTTTTGTCATCTTTTAAAAATTTCAATAACTCTAATAGTTCTACCAATTAATTATGATAATCGCTGCACACGGTGTCACAATTTTCCAATAATAGCTAGTTCTTCAATTAAGAATGCTAATTAGAGTTTAACTCTGAGTTTACCAACCGATTAGTGATCGTAACAACATATTTTCCAAGATTACGAACCAAGAATAAGCATGCTATAATGTTATATGTATAACCATGGTTTTTACGACTCGATTATTCACAAGAATTCTGTTAGGCGTATTTTTATACGCTTATTTATCATTATTTTGTAGTGTTTTGGTGAGTGAAATCATCTAAATGAGCTTTTAATGCCTTGATTTTGTATGATTAATAGGAAATTGAAGTCCGGGAGCTAAAACGAGGCAAAACGGGCGAAAACGGCAAAACTGGACGATGAGCCGCGGCGCAACGAATCTGAGCCGCGGCACAGGAAGACACCAGCCGAAGGGCAGAGTAATCAGACTCGTGCGCGGCACACCAGTGAGCCGCGGCACGTAAGAATTATTTAACGCCTGAGTATTCGACTTTTGGCGATGTGCCGCGGCACGAGTTTAGTGAGCCGCGGCACACTTAGCGGGTTTTGTAGGGCGGCGCGGATTTTGGGCATTTCAAAGCCGATTTCGACCGATCGAGACGGACGCGTTTCTTGATGTCTTGAGCTATAAATAGGGCTTAAGACCCTAATTTAATTATCTTGGAATCATTGAATCTAAACCTAGGAGAGCTTAAGCGTGGAGACAGAGAAGAGGAGGAAAGCGGAAGAATTCAAGGGCGAGGCGGGAGTCAAGAACGGAGGAATCCGAGCTTCATCTGCGTTTGAATTTTATGCTTTCGTTTATTTATTCTGTATTTTCGCTTTTAGTATGTCAGGCTAAAGCCCTAATCTAGGGTTTTGATGAAACCTTTGTTTTGACGAATTGATTAAGATTATCCCATTTATTACCTTTTTATTGAGTTTTCCCAATTATGTTTAATGCTTGCAATTATCGGCCAATAGTTGTATTGATTTAATCATTCACTTGAATCGGGAGAGGAGATTTGGTGAGGAACTATTGGTGAGGACCGTTTTATTCTGTGAGATAGGAATATACTCATAGAAACTACGTGGCCTTTAGGAGATTTCATGCTTTTGCCTATCGACGAGATAATTCACCTAGGGATAGAGTGCGTTAGTCGCCGTTAGATAAATCTATTGACCTCGGGAGGCGGTAGAATATATTAGCAATCTCCGCCTTGAAGAATTGGGAAAATTATTTATTACGGATAATCGAGAGTAAATTCGGATAAACTAAGGTGGATTCAGAACCCTAGACGTATTCATCATTTGATTTCCTTAATCCAAGATATTGTTTTCTACTGCTTAGTATTTTAGAAATTCTTTTAGTTATTAATCCAAAAACCCAACTTCGATTGTTCAAATATAATTGGAATACGAAAACGTCGGTAGTTAGAGATTCAATCCTCGTGGGAACGATACTCTACTTATCACTTTATTACATGTAAACGATGATGTGCACTTGCGTGTAGGAAATATCGCAACAAGTTTTTGGCGCCGTTGCCGGGGATTGAAATTTTTCTAATATCGATTTAAGTATTTCCAGTCTTAATTTGAACGTTTTATTTTTTTTTATTTTTGTGTATTTAATTTCGTTTAATTGTTTTTCCTTTCAGGACCTTTTGTGTAGTGCATGAGAAGACTCGGTAGCGAAGGCCTACTACCTTTGGACACCGAGCTCGAGCGCACTCTAAGAAGGAACAAGAAGGAGAAAAGAGAACTGCAGACGGAGGTCATCATGGCCGAGAATATTGAAATCCAAGGAGGAGACAACCAAGTGCGGCAAGTTCAACCGGAACTCGCTCTTCGAGATTATGCCATGCCGCAGGTCAACGCTAATTTTTCGGGAATTCGGCGTCCCACTATCCAAGCAAATAATATTGAGATCAAGCCCGCCATTATTCAGATGGTGCAAGCGAGCCCATTCTGTGGACTGCCGAAGGACGACCCGAATGCCCACCTTGCTTCGTTCCTTGAGATATGCGACACTTTCAAAACTAATGGTGTCACCGACGATGCCATCCGATTGAGGCTTTTCCCTTTCTCTTTGAGGGATAAAGCAAAGTTTTGGTTAAATTCCTCACCGCCGGGGTCGATTACAACATGGGAGAGGTTAGCGCAAGCCTTCCTTGCCAAATTTTTCCCACGAGCTAAGACGGCGAGGTTGAGAAATGAAATAACCACTTTTGCCCAGTTCGATATGGAATCGCTCCACGAGGCGTGGGAGCGATATAAAGAATTACTACGAAGATGCCCTCATCACGGTATTCCTGATTGGCTTCAGCTTCATACGTTTTATGGTGGTTTGAGTGCTTCTACACGCACTTTAGTGGATGCAGCCTCCGGTGGGACATTCATGGCAAAATCTATGGCCGAGGCACACGTGCTTTTGGAAGATATGGCCGAAAACGCATACCAATGGCCATCAGAAAGATTGACACCGAAAAGAGTAATGGAAGTTTCAAGCAATGATCCGATCTCCACCTTGACAGCTCGAGTCGCCGCTTTGACACATGACTCGGACATTTTCGCACGCACTGCCCGTTACCATTGAGACATGTAATTGGTGTAACGGATCACACCCGAGCGGAGTGTCAATTTGGAAATCCGTTCGAGCAAAATCGGATGGAGCGAGCTCAATTCGTAGGAAATGGGAATCGACCGAATAACCCGTACTCAATACTTATAATCCGGGGTGGCGCAATCATCCCAACTTTTCATGGAGAAAGCAGACGAGCACACCAGCCCCCTTTCGCCCAGAATCAACAGCAGCCCCCTTCCGCTCCCAAAGTGTCTCTCGAGGAAGCGCTTGCAAAATTGGCGGCAAATACGAGTCAATTTATGACTCGGACGGAAGCTACACTACAAAATCATTCTGCTTCCATTCGTAATTTGGAGGTCCAGCTGGGCCAAATCGCTAATGTGTTGACAGCTCGTCCGGAGGGAGCATTGCCGAGTACAACAGAGACTAATCCTAGAGAGAGTCTAAACGCAGTTAGCTTGAGAAGCGGGAGAGAGTTCTTTGGATCACCTGGGTGAGTAAAGAGAAGAAAGTGATTGAGGAAGAGATGGATTTAAAGCCAGAGGAGTCAAAGGATGTGAAGCCGGATAACTTGAAGACATGTGTTCCCCCCGTTCCGTTTCCGCAGAGACTACAGCAAAGAAGGGCGGACAAACAATTTTCTAAATTCCTTGATGTGTTCAAAAAGCTTCACATAAATATTCCGTTCGCCGACGCATTGGAGCAGATGCCGAGTTATGTCAAATTCATGAAAGAGATATTATCTAAGAAGAGAAAACTTGAAGAGTTTGAAACGGTCACCTTGACAGAGGAGTGCAGTGCAATTCTTCAAAAGAAGCTCCCACCTAAATTAAAAGATCCGGGAAGCTTCAACATACCTTGCACCATGGGGAATTTTTCATTTACTAAGGCACTATGCGATCTTGGTGCGAGTATCAACCTCATGCCGCTATCGATTTTCCAAAAGCTGAATATTGGGGAAGCTACGCCAACCACAGTCGCATTACAATTGGCGAACCGATCGATAAAGTATCCGAGGGGAGTGATCGAGGATGTATTAGTTAAGGTTGACAAGTTCATCTTTCCAGCCGACTTCATCGTACTAGACATGGAGGAAGATGACAATATTCCGATCATCTTGGGACGACCATTTCTAGCGACGGGCCGAACCCTTATAGACGTGGAAAAGGGAGAGCTACCTCTGAGGTTCCAAGACGAGGAAATTACTTTTCAAGTATTCAAGTCATTCCCATGTCCAGGAAGTGCTGATAAAGGATCACAAATTGAGAGGGTGAATGCCGTTGAAAGAGGAAAGCACCGAAAACATCGTCGGTGGGAAAATTCAGATGTTGTGTTAAATGGCCCGAGTTTTAAAAAGGATGTAGAACAAGTGGCGTTCCTCGAGCATGAGGAGAAATCTGCTGCAATCGTGGGTTCGTTTGTGAAGGAGGAAAGTGAGCCAAAAGCCAAGCGAAAAATTAGTCATGGAGAAATCGGGTGTTTCGGAAAATTTTTCAAGTCGAAACCTTTTCACAAACAACATTTGATGACCGAACCGAAACTCGAACCACTGATGACCAATGGTCATAATTTTAACCAAAATATAAACGGTTCGATGAACGGGGCGGAAGCCAAATGGAGTTTGCGAACTAACGTTGTCCAATAGGTCCGGCTGAAGACTATAAACTTAGCGCTTCTCGGGAGGCAACCCGAGTTCGTAGTTGTAGATTTTTGCATTTCTTTATTTTTCTTGTATTCGTGATTCTTATTTTTCATCATTTTTGTGCTTCTAAGTGCTTCTGCCTCTCGTTTTTGTCTTCTTTCTTCTTTGATCCATCCTTCCCTCTCATCTTAATGATTTCGTGTAAAATTTCTGTGCACGAATCAGCAAAAGGGGAGAAATTCAATGATGAGCCGCGGCACAGTCCAGGTGAGCCGCGGCACACACCAGCTGAGGAAAAATGGCCGATCAAACTGTACCCTGTGCCGCGGCATGATCTTACTGAGCCGCGGCACACCAGGTCGCCGAGCCGCGGCACCCGATAACTGAGCGGCGGCACACTAAATGGTCGAGAAACGTCCAGGGCGCCTGTACTTTGTGCCGCGGCATACTAATGCTGAGCCGCGGCACACTAACACACTGAGCCGCGGCATACGAAATTTGAGCCGCGACACCCGACGACATACCAAAACGTCCCAGTTCGACTGTACTTTGGGCCGCGGCTCACTTATATTGTGCCGCGGCCCCCGTCGCAAAATAAGAGCATCCAGGTAAGGCTCATTCAGTTGATCGGCCTGTATAGGATACTTCTACCCTCCCTCCCGTCCTTCCTGCACACATGGAGGTTAGTTGGCTCCACTCTATGAGTCTCCTTCTCAAATTCTCTAGGTTATTTTTGATTTCTAAATCATTAATGATTCTTGATGTGAAAAGATTTGGAGTTTTATATTGCTAGTTATTCTTCATTGTTGTTTCTAAAATGGAGTTGGAATATGGGGAATTTGTTATTGTGATGGAATTGATGTTTATGAACGAATTGTTGATGATGGTTTTCGTAATTCAGGGTTATAATTTGTGTTATTATTTTTGGGATTTGGAATTAACCATGAAAATTTTTGTTCTTCATTTTAACTTGTGCACACAAGGTGTTTGATAAATTGCAGCAATGAAAAATGGGTAAGCTAGGCATTTTCCAACTTATATGCAATGAATCATGTTGTCACATTATCCCCAACCTCTACATCATGTTCAACTTGAGAGCTATACTTAACTTCCTTTTTGATGATGCAAGCTTGTTTATTCACATTCGGCATGATGTAGTCAAGAAGCATGCAAGCTCACCGGACGATGCGGCACACTCTGAGCGGATGGAGGGGAGTACTTGACCTTTACTTTTCTTGCATTTCATTTTTGTCCATTGAGGTCAATGTACGTCCTAAGTTTGGGGGATTTACATTCGATACATTCATTGATGTACTCTATTTTCTTCTTGTACATTATATTACATTTGCACTTTTCATTTCTTTGCATAAATTTTTTTTTTTCGAGATAGCCTTGCTTGTCGTAGTTTTTCTTTATTCGTGAATTTTCGTGCTTCTATTTGTGTGAATCGATGTTACGACCTGTCTTTCTCTCTGAAGAAGCGGGCGAGTTTTAGTCGAGTTGTAGTCAGTTATTTCTGTTCTGCTTAGTATTCAATTAGGTCCGAAATTTTTCGTGATTGTAGAGGTCTTGGCAGATAAGAGACGATACATACTTGTTTAAAATCCCCATCAATACGTTTGGATACATTTTCTCGGATAGTGAGTCGTACTGTTTCTTCAGTCGTGTTAGCACTTAGTTTGAGTTTTGAGTCGGTCAGTTTTTCCCTAAAAGTCGAGATAAAGTGTTCTGTGAAGGGAAGTCTAGTAACCGGGGGCATTCGCGTGACCCGTTGTTTACTCTCGCGTAAAACGACGACCCCGATTAGACTAGTGATTTAGTGATTTCACATGTGCCAATGATAGGAAGCCTAGTAACCGGAGGTATTCGCGTGACCATTGTTTACTCGCGTAAACAAAGAACCTTGATTCGGACATGCGGAAATTATGTATTCGAGTTGTTTCTCCGTAAACGGAACTTAGTAACTAGAAGCATCCATGTGCCCCATGAGTGTCTTTTACGTCAAGCGGTTTCCGAATACATGAGAATGGAAGTTCCACCCTAGGATTATCCCGATGAAACATCCCGAGATCCTAACCTAGTGGTCGACTCGAATCAAATTTTTGAGCATATATATAAGGGGATCTTGTCGAGGTTTATTTATTATGAGACTCGTGAAAATTGTGCCTTTAGACCGTGGAACGCGACGAACTAGCTTGTTTATGTTAGCCTTTCATATTGACGGTCGATTTGACTCATGTTTTGTTAATCTTTGAGTGAGTTTTCTTCATGAACGAATGATTAGATCGAACTTGATTACTTTGCGGAATCATTATTCTGAGTGCAGCTCGCTTTTATGACACTCGTATTATTTAGAGAGAATGGCAGGATAGTATTGATTAGATTGAACACTATGAGTTGCACAATTATTCACGACATTTTTTTATTGACTTTAATTTTTTTTGCTTGAGGACAAGCAAAGGCTTAAGTTTGGGGGTATTTGTTAGGCGTATTTTTATACGCTTATTTATCATTATTTTGTAGTGTTTTGGTGAGTGAAATCATCTAAATGAGCTTTTAATGCCTTGATTTTGTATGATTAACAGGAAATTGAAGTCCGGGAGCTAAAACGAGGCAAAACGGGCGAAAACGGCAAAACTGGACGATGAGCCGCGGCGCAAGGAATCTGAGCCGCGGCACAGGAAGACACCAGCCGAAGGGCAGAGTAATCTGTACTCTATGCCGCGGCATAGCCCAGGTGAGCCGCGGCACAGAAGAATTATTTAACGCCCAGGTATTCAGCTTTTGGCGATGTGCCGCGGCACAGGTTTAGTGAGCCGCGGCACACTTAGCGGGTTTTGTAGGGCGGCGCGGATTTTGGGCTGTTTCAAAGCCAGTTTTCGACCGATCGAGACGGACGCGTTTCTTGATGTCCGAGCTATAAATAGGGCTTAAGACCCTAATTTAATTATCTTGGAATCATTGAATCTAAACCTAGGAGAGCTTAAGCGTGGAGACAGAGAAGAGGAGGAAAGCAGAAGAATTCAAGGGCAGAAGGCGGGAGCTGAAGAACGGAGGAATCCGAGCTTCATCTGCGTTTGAATTTTATGCTTTCGTTTATTTATTCTGTATTTTCAGTTTTTAGTATGTCAGGCTAAAGCCCTAATCTAGGGTTTTGATGAAACCTTTGTTTTGACGAATTGATTAAGATTATCCCATTTATTACCTTTTTATTGAGTTTTCCCAATTATGTTTAATGCTTGCAATTATCTGGCCAATAGTTGTATTGATTTAATCATTCACTTCGAATCGGGAGAGGAGATTTGGTGAGGAACTATTGGTGAGGACCATTTTATTCTGTGAGATAGGAATATACTCATAGAAACTACGTGGCCTTTAGGAGATTTCATTCTTTTTGCCTATCGACGAGATAATTCACCTAGGGATAGAGTGCGTTAGTCGCCGTTAGATAAATCTATTGACCTCGGGAGAGGCGGTAGAATATATTATCAATCTCCGCCTTCAGTAAATTGGGAAAATTATTTATTACGGATAATCGAGAGTAAATTCGGATAAACTAAGGTGGATTCAGAACCCTAGACGTATTCATCATTTGATTTCCTTAATCCAAGATATTGTTTTCTACTGCTTAGTATTTTAGAAATTTTTTTAGTTATTAATCCAAAAACCCAACTTCGATTGTTCAAATAAAATTGGAATACGAAAACGTCGGTAGTTAGAGATTCAATCCTCGTGGGAACGATACTCTACTTATCACTTTATTACTTGTAAACGATGACGTGCACTTGCGTGTAGGAAATATCGCAACAAATTCATAACTAAGGTTACCTGGATAACCAAGACCCGTATAACAAGTCCAAAATTATTGACATAGTAACTTAAATAGGTTCAAAGGTCATCCATCGTTACCATAGGTGACGAAGAACGACGAAGAACAATGAAGAACGAATAAGAACTAGTTTGAAATCGCAAATAGTTCCTCCAAAATCTTGAGCAGTCCACTCTAACACCACAATACACAAGCTAGGAGGAGTTCAGAACACTTAGAACTAAAGAATCGACATCTTTGCAGAGGGAAAATGAGTTTGGGGTTGGCTGAAATAAAGAAAGAAAAGTTGGTTTTATAAACTGAACAACACATTGTGTACACAATGACCTATGCTATAGCAGATAAAAAGCACTTTGCGTACGTAATGCTCAACAAGTTACATATGCTACAATGTCCAGAGGCTATTGCTCAAAATGCAGTATATGATTCCAAAAACATAGAGTACGTAAGGTTAAAACTATGTTGTTGCCCAAAATATTTATCCGAAGATTAATACTGCTGGAAGACGGACAACAAACAACAATTTGCGGGAGCACTTCCGAGAGAAGATAAATAATACAAGATTTGCCGGGTTTGTTAGGCCCGGGCTTGAATGCTCTCGCGAGATGTTATTAATACAAATATTCGTGGATACAAGTATTAATGTGAGAAATCTAGATACAATGAGTGTAAAAAGACTCTGTTAATCCGGCTCTTGAGCGAAGCTCGGTGTTTTTCGTCCCTGCCGATCGTCTGCTTGATGAGAGAGGCCGGGAGAAGTAAGTACTGAATGATAGCTGTTGCCAAGAGTTGGAGATAGCCAAGTGCTGGGTGTTAATTCTGTAATGTATACTGAAATCGCGATAATGCCGAGACATGGCCGAGTGCAGGGTGCCTTGTATATATAGTGGCAGCCGAGTCTTGTCTTCTGGCGGGCGATCGCCTTCCGGCCATTATAATAATGGGGAGATCGCCTGCCGGCCAATATTATAATGGGGCGATCACCCGGGCTGTCGGGCTAAAGTCCAAGGAAGATGCTGGCAGTCTGCCTAAGTCCAAGGCTACAGCCGGCAGCCAGCTGGGCGGCCCAATGAGGAGCCAGCACGCGTCCGGAGTCACTGTCACATGCGACCCTACTGACAACTTTCGGTGGGCTTGTCGGCTGGTGGAAAGATTCTGCCAGGATATGGTCAATGATCCGAGATTCGCGGATCTTGTCTCGGCTCTTGCACGTGGTGCCAGTCTTGAGGCTCGGCCTTTGCCGACTGGATGGCCATCGTCCCTGATCGACATGAGGCAGTCGTCTCTAGCTGGTCATCAGAGGTCGCGCATCGGCCAGTTGCTGAGGGTCGGCATTGGTCGGTCACCAAGGGTCGGTCGGCAGGTGCCGAGAGAGGATCGTCCGCTAGTCGGTCGCCAGGAGTCGGTCGCCGAGCACCGAGAGACGATCGTATTTGATGTCGATCGCTCGGCACCGGGACTTGTCTTGGGACCTTCGGTTGGCTGATTTGTCTTGTCTGCCGGGCTAAGGCTTGGTCGCCTGGTCGCTGGTCGGCAGCTCTGCCTCGGCTGCTCGGCAGTGGCTAGGTCGTCCGATCTCCGAGGCGATCGCCGGTCGGAGAGTGTAATTCTTGACATAACAATTGCCCCCCAGCTTGCTCCTATGTTGAAGACAGGGGGCGAGGTGGTTCTTGCTGGCGATCGTGTAGGATGAGGACGGGCGATCTTGCTGAGCCGACTTTGGATTTGGACTTGGGCTATCATGGTCGATTGGCTAGCTATCTATCGGTCTTGTACCTGTAAAAAACAACACTGGCCGATCCCCCTCGGAAACTTGATGGTTTCGCTTGTTTGAGGAATCGTGCACAGTCGCGAAGTTCGATGGGCCGACTCCATGACCGTGTCTTGGTGCGCGAAGACATTGAGTGTCTCGTGACTCACTTTATTATGAGGGTCCTCTGTTAGGCTGCGCCTCGCCTCGTATTTCAACGAAGGGCGTGCGGTCTCGGTCTAGAGGAGTCCTTGCGCGGGGCAGTGTCGGATGAATCAACTCCACGCCCGCGGCTTGTTAGCTCTGCTTCCACCTCGGCCCACCATGAAGATGGCGAACCTCGGCGGTGTACGTTGAGACGGGGGTTGTGGCACGTGTCGCATTGTCCGGGAAGATCATCTTTAGATGGTGAACCTTGAGGGCGGGCGATCGTGTCCACTGATTAATGTTGGAGAGCCCTTAGACTACGCCGGCCTTGTATTTAAACGAAGGTCGGGCGATCTCGGCCGAAAGGGACCTTGCATGGCCGAAGTAGCCGGTTTCATCGGCTACCAGGACCATAGCTTTATGATGTGCGGTGGAGGCGATCGCGAGCCTTAGTCCCTCATGTTAAATGGTGGACTGTAGATGGCGAGCGAGTCCTCCGGGTTTTGGTGATGTAGCGTGATGATCGGAAATCGGGCTGGAGGACTGGCGATCATCGCTCGGCTGCCGATCGCTTTATTCGTAGGTCGATATCGGCGATCGGACGAGAGATCGTCGTCCGGGCGCCGATCGCGCTGCTCACAGGCTAAGAAGAAACCTTTGCCTGGCCAAAAAGTCTGCGGCTCTAGCCCGGAAGGCAGCGTAGGTCGTAGATTGGTTCTTCGTGAGATGCCTGAACATAGGCGAAAAACCCTGAAATCCTCCTAGGACCGCGTAGAGGGCGGTCTCATCACTTACGGGCTCGCCGTTGAGGTTGATCACGTCTACCCGGTCGATGTAGTCGAGTCGGACTCTTCTTCTCCCTGCTTGATTTGCATCATGCGAAGGGGACCTTCTGGCCGGACGACCCTGGTGGCGAAATACTCCGTGAAGACGTGCGCCAGCTGGTTAAAAGAGCCAATGGACCGAGGCGGCAACGAGGCGTACCACCTGTGGGCGAGGTCGTCCAGCATGAGAGGGAACATTCGGCACCTGGTCGCGTCTGATGCCCCACACCCGGTCATGTAGATGTTGAACTTCCTCAGGTGCATCTGGGGGTCCGATCGCCCCTCGTACACGGGTGTTTGCGGGGGAGCAATCCTGTGCTGCACGGGGGCGAGCTCAATGTCGATCGTGAGCGGCTCGCTTGGCTCGGCGATCACCTTCATGGCGCCTGCCCTGGATTGCAGGAGCGCCTTCATGTCGTCGATCTGACGTTGCATCGCAGCCATCGCCTTGGCTCGGTCGCTTGCCGATCGGCTTTGGGAGCGGGAGCCGAGGCGATCGTGTACCGATCTCCGGACTCCGCTGCTGCCGACCTCGGCAATTTGGCGAGGGGGAGCCAGACGACAGGGCTGCCTTCTGGGAGCCGGGTAGGCCGAGCTCCTGGTGACGGACTCAAACTCCGTCGTCTCGTAGCCGGGCCGGATCGCCGGCCGCTGTGTCGGGTCACTGCCCAGGCGATCGAAAACAGAGGTGCCCCGGCTGGCGAGCGCCTCTTCTTGCGGACGAGAGCCTCCTGGCGATCGCTTGGCCAGTAACGCCTTGATCTTCCGCTTGGACTTCCGGCGGGCGGCCGAGGGGATGATAGCAGGAGGCGCGTCGAGAGCACTCCGTCGCTCCTGTAGGACGGCTATGACCTCGTCGATCTGTTCCTTGGTTCGGAGCTGATCGAGCGAGAGGCTTGGGCCGCCATCCAGGGACGGGATCGAGTGTCTCTGACCGCGGCGGCTACCTTCCACCATCGGCTATGGCTCGGACTGGGATGGAACAGGGGGTCTGGCCGGCTGGTCAGCGGCTTTCTTCGACGCGGAGGCGGAAGACATGATTTCTGAAAGATTTCTTTGAACTGCAGTGAGTGTCACTTCAAGTATCTGCCCCGAGAACAGTGAGTGTTCTTCGGGATGGTAGGTATAAAAAATTTGAGGGTTGGATGCCCCTTCCTCTAGTGCCAATTGTTGTTGCCCAAAATATTTATCCGAAGATTAATACTGCTGGAAGACGGACAACAAACACCAATTTGCGGGAGCACTTCCGAGAGAAGATAAATAATACAAGATTTGCCGGGTTTGTTAGGCCCGGGCTTGAATGCTCTCGCGAGATGTTATTAATACAAATATTCGTGGATACAAGTATTAATGTGAGAAATCTAGATACAACGAGTGTAAAAAGACTCTGTTAATCCGGCTCTTGAGTGAAGCTCGGCGTTCTTCGTCCCTGCCGATCGTCTGCTTGATGAGAGAGGCCGGGAGAAGTAAGTACCAAATGATAGCTGTTGCCAAGAGTTGGAGATAGCCAAGTGCTGGGTGTTAATTCTGTAATGTATACTGAAATCGCGATAATGCCGAGACATGGCCGAGTGCAGGGTGCCTTGTATATATAGTGGCAGCCGAGTCTTGTCTTCTGGCGGGTGATCGCCTTCCGGCCATTATAATAATGGGGCGATCGCCTGCTGGCCAATATTATAATGGGGCGATCACCCGGGCTGTCGGGCTAAAGTCCAAGGAAGATGCTGGCAGTCTGCCTAAAGTCCAAGGCTACAGCCGGCAGCCAGCTGGGCGGCCCAATGAGGAGCCAGCACGCGTCCGGAGTCACTGTCACATGCGACCCTACTGACAACTTTCGGCGGGCTTGTCGGCTGGTGGAAAGATTCTGCCAGGATGTGGTCAATGATCCGAGATTCGCGGATCTTGTCTCGGCTCTTGCACGTGGTGCCAGTCTTGAGGCTCGGCCTTTGCCGACTGGATGGCCATCGGCCCTGATCGACATAAGGCGGTCGTCTCTAGCTGGTCATCAGAGGTCGCGCATCGGCCAGTTACTGAGGGTCGGCATTGGTCGGTTACCAAGGGTCGGTCGGCAGGTGCCGAGAGAGGATCGTCCGCTAGTCGGTCGCCAGGAGTCGGTCGCCGATCACCGAGAGACGATCATATTTGATGTCGATCGCTCGACACCGGGACTTGTCCTGGGACCTTCGGTTGGCCGATTTGTCTTGTCTGCCGGGCTAAGGCTTGGTCGCCTGGTCGCTGGTCGGCAGCTCTGCCTCGGCTGCTTGGAAGCTCTGCCTCGGTTGCTCGGCAGTGGCTAGGTCGTCCGATCTCCGAGGCGATCGCCGGTCGGAGAGTGTAATTCTTGACACAACAAACTATAACTACGTTAACTTCACCATACGACGTATGTTAGTCATAGTTGAATCATTTGTATGCTAGCGCACCGAAATGTGCCGATACCCATGGTAAACAAATATTATTTCGGACGAATCCATTTAAGGTAGCTATGTTATACATGGCATGAGCGTACGTTAAACTACAATGTTACGTACATTATCTGTAACTCATAGCTACATAAACTATACTGGACTTAGCCAAATATCAAGTCTCGAACATACAATCTCAACATTAACTAGTACTCAAGTCTTTGTGGAATAATTCTTTGGAGAATACTACGTTGACCAGCACTGTATTCATATCAAGAATTATTCGACGAATCCCAATAGTAATGTTATCCAATACCATAATTTGATTTAAACAACATTATTAATTCTAAAATAGAAAATATAATAAAATTGGTTATAATAATCAACAATCGTGGTATATATACTAGTACGACCGATCCAATCTAATTCATCTGATAAGTGTATGTTCCATAGTATGGTGAATAAAATACAGTACACAATTAAAAGAGAAATACCTAAAAATACAGTGTAAATACCCAAGGTATTACACTGTATGAACGATATTATTGTGTAATCCGAGCATATCAATCTGTGTGAACGATACAACTTGCATGTATTCCTAATTTCATAATTCTTGTGTACTATTTTGATTCTAGTAAATTTCCTCCCATGGGGAGCAGAGTGGATGTAGAAGGATCCACCAAGTAACTGCATGTATAATTGTAATGCCCGGTTGTGAATTCATTAATTATCATTCAGTAATTGCCACTCAGAAATTTTTTAACTCAGTAATAATCATTCGTCATTCATATTCATTCATTTCGTATTCATCATTCGGCTTATATTGGAGTCGTGTATCAGCTTTTATTCATCACTCATCTATGTTCGGGGATCGATACGAGAATATTTTCATCATCATCATGATTGTTGTCAGAGGTTTTGAACCCCGAATCCATCAAGGACGAGGGTGTTATTGTCATTGCTGAGAAGTTTCAGGGACTACTTCAGTTTGCTTCGTCAGTTATCCGTACTGAGGCAGATAAGATCAAATATTTTAGCAAGAGGCTAAATCCGCAGTTGAGGATGCAGTTGTTCAATCACAATTGTAATTCACTTAGTGAGTTCATCGGGAAGGCTCTTGGAGCAGAGCTTTTGATCAAGGAGCTTACTCAGAAGCATCCTTCAGTTTCTTCGGGTGAGAGGACTAGAATGCCGGCTCGTTCAGAGGGACATCGAGCCCCGACATCCAAGAGGTCATTTTCTCGTCGTCTTCGTGCGGAGGGAGCGTTCTCTTATAAGGCCACGAGTTTGACCGTTGTTTGCTTTAACTGTGATGTAATAGGACATCGCAGCACCCGGTGCTCGATGCAGGCCGTTATTTGTTTTCGGTGTGGGCGGCAGGGGCACCTTCAGAAATAATACAGGAGTTCTAGTGTCGGTATATCTCGAGAGAGCTCAAGGGCCTCGGGGGACTTTGTTACTCCAGCTCGTGCTTCATCCTAGGGGTCCGACCAGGCTTCGAGAGCCCGAGGTAAGGACATTCATCATCGGTTTTGAGCAAGTTAATTCTTGCTCGGTAATAGGATAATCATTCATTCATATAATTCATTCATCATATATCAATCACGTTGAGACTTATAATTACCAAACTAATCATTCACTTCACGGGGAACAATGGTTCCAATCATTTCATTTGAGCTATCACTCATTACGTAATCATTTCACCCCGGTTAGTTATTCTTGATCCTTGTTGGATTTCGATTCATTATCATTCATTATGGTCATTCTTGTCATTATGATCTTCCGGGATCATATTGAACAGTGAGTTCAGATTTGAGTCTTTCTTGAATCGAAGAGATCCAGGAGATCGATTATCTGGAGGATATCGGTGCTGGGTACATTTGATATGTGGTCTTAATTTTTGTATTTTCCTTTCTCTATTTTCGGATTAATGTGTAACTTAATCCATATTAATGTATCGTAGTTGTGGATCATTTATTGTTGATCTATTTTATAATGATCGTATTTGAGAATCTTGAGATTTGGGTCATTTGATGCATTCTTTTGTGCTGTACCTGAGATTTCGTGATAATCTGGGTAATTATTCATTGTAATTCGAGACGTCAAGTCATGGGAACTTGGGCGTGTGATTGATATAATCCCGAGGACTATATGTGCTTTGTCGCTTTTCTTTTGAGGCGTGAGTCAGTACTTGTGAGGGGTTGGCCCAGTTGTGCAGGAGAAGTGTTTCGCGTTGAGGAGCATTCCTCGAGATGTTATTTTCAGATCCTAATGGATAGTTCATATCCCGAGTTTTTTACCCTTAGTTTCGAGGACGAAACTCTTTTTAAGGGGAGGAGTATGTAATACCCGGTTGTGAATTCATTAATTATCATTCAGTAATTGCCACTCAGAAATTTTTTCACTCAGTAATAATCATTCGTCATTCGTATTCATTCATTTCGTATTCATCATTCGGCTTATCTTGGAGTCATGTATCAGCTTTTATTCATCACTCATCTCTGTTCGGGGATCGATACGAGAATATTTCCATCATCATCATCATGATTGGTCGCTTCGTGTTGGGAGTTCCATGATTGTTTCACCGATTGGACGTGACTTATTATCGTGAGAGTCGTGCAGGTTGTATGTAGACATGCATGTCCTGTCATTTTTGTGTTCCCTTGTCATTTTGGCACTCAGCAGGGACGCACGGGCACGAAACACGAGCAGCTGCTCGTGTGTGCTGCTCGTGCGTGGCATCAGTTTTGGACAGTTCACTTTGGCGACCATCAGGGACACACGAGCATGACACACGAGCAGGTGCTCGTGCGTGCTGCTCGTGCGTGAGATCAGTGGCCGGGCAGTGGCCTGGCGCACGACCAAACACACGGACATTTGGTCGTGCGTTTTGGTCGTGCGTCACTGGAGTATATAAAGGGTCAGACGGGTTTTTCATTTCATTTCACCATTTCTCTTCTTCTCGCGACGGTCGGACGATCTAACTAGGGTTTGGGGTTATGATCGATTCTACTCCATCCAATCATGTTTTGAGGAGGCTCTAGGTGATCATATCAACATCTAATCATTGTTCTTCGTCGGATTGAGGTAATTTGTTATCCTAGAATTTGATTTTCGGGATTTCTTCTTGATTTTCATTGTTCATCCGAATTTGATGAATCGGTTGATGTTAGTAAACATTATTAATCATGTTCTATGGATTGTATATCCATATCTTCGATTCGTTCGACCCGATTGATGATTCTTAGGTTCTTGAGGAACTTTGAACATTTAGTGTTCGATTAAATGTCTCAAAGAGTTTCCTTCTATCGTTGTGTTTTTTTCATTCGATATTGTGTTATTGAATGAATTGTATTTCATTCAAGGTTGTTCGAGCGCTTGTATTTATCGGAGAACGCCGTTCGTTGTTCGTGGAAGGATTTCATCGCCTTCGGTTGAGGCAAGTTTTATACTTGTACTAGTCAATGAGATTAATGTTATCATATATGTGTATGAATGTGTTGTATTATTCCGAGACTTAGTGTCTTCATAAGTTCATTGATATTAGGGGATCGTTCGATACGATACTCTTCGGCAATTATGCCAAATATTTATTATCATTCATTAATGGCCGGTAAGGCATTGAGATATTCATTGTTAATGTTATTATCGATCACCGGTTCGCGGTATCGATGTATCGGTTGTTGTTGTTAATATTGATGTCGATCTAAGACGTTGTTGTAATCATTGTTATTAATGTTAGCGTCCTGTCATTGATGTTGTATTAGCCGATTGAAGGCATTGTCGTATTCATTCTCATCTTCGTCGTCGGTAGCCGATTAAAGGTACCAAGGCATTCATTGTATCATTGTCATCGATTAGCCGTTCTAAGGCAATCGAGGTGTTCAATCATTCATTGCATCATTGGCATCGATTAGCCGTTCTAAGGCAATCGAGATATTGAATTATCCGCTGCATCATTGTTATCGGTTGGCTATTCTAAGGAAATCGAGGTATTGAATTAGGGCTGTCGAAGATAGTTCCCATCCATTGTGTCGTTGTTATCGATTGACCATTCTAAGGTAATCGAGGTATTGAATTGGGATTGTCGAGTACGATGCCCATCCGGGAGTCATCATTATCGTGTTGGCCGACTCAAGGTAGCACACTATCATTCTCGTGAATTCGGTAATCTACGAATCGTTGTCATTTGTGATTAATTATATTTTGGAGGCTAGTCTCGGCTAGTGATTATGGGTATGTTTGGGGCTTGAGGTCCAGGCGTTGGCGATTGGATTGACTCTAGCTTCCCAGAGATCGAGACATGTTTGGATTGAGCTTGATGCTGCTGCTGTGGTGAGCCTGCTATCATCTGGCCATCGGGGCTCTTGGCAGGTTTGTCACACTCTTATGAGTATCCGACACATTCTCAGAGATATTCAGTTCAGAGTCACTCACATTTTCCGGGAGGGCAACAGGCCAGCCGACTATCTTTCTGAGCTCGGCATGTCGTCCCTCGGCATTCAGACTTATACTTACGATACTTCTCCTCCGTTTCTTCTCTCCCTTATACGGATGGATCATCTTGGTTATCCGTCTTTTAGATTTAGATAGGTTTTATTTTCTTGATTGCTTGCTTGCCTATTGGTCCACACATTAGCCCACAGTTTTAGTGGTGCACCTTGTATTGATCTAGCGGGCCGTAGGCACTTTAGATTTTAGATTCCGGATTATGGCCCATTTTTGGTCATAATTCGGAGTTGAGTTATTTTAGTCTACGGGTCCGCACATTAGCCCACGGTTTGTGGTGCACTTTGTATTTCTTAAGCGGGCCGTAGATTTCTTCGATGTTTGGACCCGATTTATGGCCCATTTTTGGTCATAACTCGGGGTTGCTACTTTGTATTTCTTGATTTCCTCTTATCTACAGGTTGGTGGGTCCCGCCTCAACCCCCCGTCCACTCTGGACGCTTTTTCTTTTAAAAAAAAAAAAAGTTTGGGGCTTGAACCTTCGCGGTTGGCTTCCCAACACCTACAACTCAGTAGGTCACGGTCGTGTTTATGATCTTGTGGGTAAGCTTGGGGCTTGAACCTTCGCGGTTGGCTTCCCAACACCTACAACTCAGTAGGTCACGGTCGCGTTTATGATCTTATGGGTAAGCTTGGGCCTTGAACCTTCGTGGTTGGCTTCCCAACACCTACAACTCAGTAGGTCACGGTCGTATTTATGATCTTATGGGTAAGCTTGGGGACCTTCGCGGTTGGCTTCCCAACACCTACAACTCAGTAGGTCATGGTCGCGTTTATGATCTTATGGGTATGCTTGGGGCTTGAACCTTCGCGGTTGGCTTCCCAACACCTACAGCTCAGTAGGTCACAGTCGTGGTTATGATCTTATTAGCCTCATTAACTACAGCTTCGGGCTATTCCGATTTCAGTGTTTGTGTTGATTGACAGCTTCGGCTGAGAGACTTTTAGGTCTTTATGATGTCTTGATAATTTCATTGGAGCCTTCGGGCATTGTGATTCATATTTAATTCAGTTCTAGTTTGGTTCATGTCGTGTAATTCATTGTGGTATTCTGTGATTATGATTCGCTGTTGGGCACTTATGTTCTAACCTGTCGAGCAGGTATTAATATTATGTCGTGGGCATAGTGTTTCATGAATGCTCGGATCTTACCTTGGTTTGTGAGCATCTCGTATTATTTTTATCATTGTACCGTTTCATTCTGCCTTTGGATGCATATCATGTTATCCATATATTTTATGTTCATTATCTGGATGACTGACCCCGTAGGGGCGGGACATGTTTTCATGTTTTAGGTGCTTGCGAGGAGAGAGTTGAGACACGGGGGCATGATGATGGCGACGAGGCATTCAAGCGATTCTAGTTAGAGTTGTTCATTTTGGTCAGTCAGTTGGAGTGTTCTCCAGTTTGTCAGTCATTGTCATTATGTATTACCCGAGTAAGGCTCGTGGGTGTGGTTGTATTTTCATTTTGGCCATGTAGGCCCATCATTGTCGTTAAAATTCCTTATCAGAATATTGTGTCGGATATCATGGTAGGGACTATGATTTTCCCTTGTTGTTTAATTTAATGTATTTTAGTCATGTTCGTCTGGTGGATCTCCTGGCGTGGGGTCCACGGCACTGTAATAACCCAATAGGATTTGGGGGTGTTACAATAATGACGTGTTCCCCGCACGCAGAACATGACTTGGAACCTTCTTGCAACCGTTTCTCAAAACCGCTCGCATAACCGTTCTGCCATGTTGTTGCCTCGGACTACCTCATAACCATCCCATGCAACTGCTATGACTTGTAACCGCCTCGAACCGTCAATGCCAAGCTTGTGCGCACCAAATCTGACGTTACCTCGTGCCCAAGTCTTCTTCCCACATAGAGTCCGCATAGTCCGAGCCAGCTCACACAAGTGTGCACAGATGTCTACCATCTTGCGCACTTAGCCAATTTCGATCAAGGTCCGCCCAGCACTTTTGAACCCTCTCGGTCGTAGGCACACAGCCTACAACTTTTTCCGCACCCGAAGTGTCTTCAGATTGGGTCAATCCAATCCGGGTCGGGTGACACATCCGGATCGACCCGTGACCCAATCCCATGGAAAGTCCCAGCACCTTTCCAAGTCCTTGGCCGAGCACCTTGGGTCACCCCATGGGCATGGCTCTCAGTAATCACCTCCCCCCATAATAGGCTTAGAGAAATAAAGCCTGGTGAGGACAATGACCATTGAACAGCTGAAGAATCACTCGCCTGCTTCCCGCATTGAACCTGCCCAAAACCTCAAAGTAACATGAGATTGTCTTGATTCCATGTCTTCGCTAAGCCTCACACTCGCCAAGAAACCTCCAAATAATTTTTCATTCCCGTGCCTTAGTGTCGTGCCACGTCCAGTCGGCATTGTAACACCCTCAATCCACTCAGGGATATTACATGCCGTAGACCCTCTCCTCGAGGATCTACCAGGCTGATAACTAAAATCAAACATCTAAACATCGCCTTTAAGGCTAAAATGACTCGGTAGACCGATTTGGTCTTTCAATAATAACATACAACTCAATTCCAAACACATACCCATGCAGGGGTCAAAATACAATAAACTCCCGTACAACGGGGAAAAGATACTGCAGCGGAAAAGAAAATACAACTAGACCAATACGACATCAACGGATCCTCGTGTGATTAGTATCGTTCATCTTTCATCATCCTTCGTGCCGACCCTGTGCTATGCTCCAAAAGCTGAATGCAAAAATAGACATCCACCCCCCGAATACTCGGGGGTTAGCAAAACTCCACTGTTTTGCTAGTGCAAGGACAAAGTGCAAATACGAGCCATACAATTCACATTCCACGAATAACAATAACCAGGAATCTTCAAAGTTCCAAATGTAACGAAAAGCACTTCCCGAGGCATGAGTTTGGTAAAACATTCCAAAACCGAAAGATCACAAATCAAGGGAAACAATTTATAAAACAGTTTAAAATGCCATCGAAAGTTTTAATAGAAAACAATTTAGGATTTCCGAATACTTCTCTTTCCAAAAATCAACAGGGGTCACAGCCCAAAGGTTTTGTTTTCGCAAATAGAAAAACGACAACAATTCACAGGGCAGAGCCCAACATCACGTGTCCTCGACGGACATAAAAATCAACACAACGTAATCACGCACGCGCATCGCCTAGGACCGGGACGAAGCCACAAATCCCACTCGAGGCCTCGAAGGACCCTCCCGAGCTGGCTAGCGAAAAAAATCTCACACACGCATCGCCTAGGACCAGGACGCCACCATGAATCCCACCCGAGGCCTCGAAGGACCCTCCCGAGCTGGCTAGCGAAACAATCACAACATATCACAACCATAAGTTATCCCGGCATCGGGCTAACAATCCACGAACCTCGGAGTCCCCGCAAGACATACCCAATGATAACCCCACTAGTTATCCCGGCATCGGGCTAACAAGCCACGAACCTCGGAGTCCCCGCAAGACATACCCGGATTGGATAACCCTACGGTCTCGCCCGACCCATACTAGCAAGTATGGATCCCGGAGATTCAACAATCCTACCCGGAGGCACATCACGTATAACAAGCACACAACAATAATTGATTATGAAACGAAACAACATTAAGCATCGCAACCTCCTTTCAAAGGAGTAACAACTAACATCACCCCATGTCCAAAACGCAATACACTGAAATGAAGCCATATACCTACACACGCATTATTATGCACCACATAAAATCCAAACATATCAAAAGGATCCACGTAGTCACTTACGATCCACACAATTACAAAACACACACGTTTTGAAAGAGATCCTTTAACAAGGCTAATCGAATCTTTTGAAAATAATTTTCAAACGACCAAACAAACACATTTAGACGATCACCAATTATCATATCCACAAAACAAGAATAGTATGGGCAAGGTACTTGCCTCAAAATTGGCACGCAAGTATCCCGACGAACACGGCTCAACCGTAAAGCTTCGAAACGCCCGATGCTTTCGAAAAGGAAAACGACAACGAACGGAAGGGTTCAACACGGTTTCTTCGCAAGAAACTCGACCCTAATATCATATAATCCATAAATCAACAATCATACGAGGAAGGATAATCGTAGAACGCCCGAAAACCCCTCTAAGACATTCTACCAGACACCTTCAAGGCATCGGTCAAGAACTCGACCAAAACGACGAATCGATACGATCCAACCATGGAATAACGAGGGAAATGATATAATACATCCAAATATTCATCAATCCATCATAATCCTAAGTGAAATCGGATTAATCGGACGAAAACAACCAAAACACCCAAATTCCCCAAAACTAGATTTCTAGGAAATCTGACCTGATTCGGTAGATCGGAGGATGTTATAGGATTGATGATTGATGATATGAACTCCAAGACTTCATGGATTTTATGTTCAACAACATATCTCCATGATCAACACACCCCCAGCCACGGAAGAGAAGAAAACCGAGTGAGAAAAGTCTAAAGAAAACGTCTGCTGGCCTTAAATAGGCTGACTGTCGGCCGCCTCACGTACGTAACCGACCATGGCTTACGTACGTAACCGGCCATGGCCAACTCGCTGCCTAGAAATGACGGAAACATTACGTACGTTACCGGCCAGGGCCTTACGTACGTAACTGCCGAGCACTAATGTAGTAACTCGGCCGCCACTGGGCCTGATCGCCGGCCATGACTCGGCCGGGGCCAACTCCGACGGCCCGAACGACCCCAAAACTCGAACCTGAATACGAATCGAAGATACGGTTACGAAGTACTCACAAAGACGAATTCGAGCACCAAGAGAACACACGATTCCGACCACCCGAAGGCTCGAAATTCGACAACGGAAAGTGATTACCCCAAACTTTGGAAAATTACGAAAATGGCCCAAAACGCCCGAAAATCACGATACGTGATCGAAACACCAAGCCAAAGCTTGCAACATGAATAATAACATTAAATGAACTTACGAGAAACTCGAAACAACAGTTTCGGACGAGATTCGCAAGAATCGAACTCAAGTGCGGAAAAGTCGCCAAAAAGCACGGAACTCAACAAAACGACACCGAAACGAGCTCGGATGACAAAAAGTGCAGAATTAATCATTCTCGGAATGACGAAACGGTCATGAGCGAGTCGTCAAAACGGACTTCCGCCGAAAAATGAAAATTACCAGAAATCCGAAATTGCGGATATTACATTCTACTCTCCTTAAAAGAAGTTTCGTCCCGAAACTTAAAACAAGTAGGGAGAAGCGATATCCCGCCAGGAAGACTCAACGAGATACACAAGAAACGCGTAATTTACGTCCAACGGCGAAACGTTACAAACAACGTAAAGGAATATACGGCGTGAAAACACGCTCCACGACGACCAACACAACGTCGCCGTTAGGGATATAATAAAACCAACAAGTGACAAGCGTCATCAAACGAATAATACAATCAAGTCAATTATCCAAACAATCACAAAACACAACGAACGAAAATCAATACGATTGACCACCCCAACGGTACATCAATCAAAACGCGAGCCAATCGCTGAACAAATACAGAATTCCACCACCCAAGGGTTGGAAGATCGAAAACGAGACTAATTTCCCGAACTTAAGGAAATTAGGAAGGAGTCTGAACGCTCAACAATCACGAAACGAGATCAACAAAAACCGAACAATCAAACGATCGAACCACAACGATCGAGACAACAAAAATCGAACACTCATGTTCGAATCACGAAGAACAAGAAAATTCAAACAACAATTCCAAGGATCGCATCTCGACTCGAGACAATATATGATCCGGTGAAAACAACATGTGCATTCACATAAGATCCATAGGAAAGGGAATAGAAATTGAAAAGTCACAATGTCAAACGAGTTATTCCGAAACAATACCACCCTCGTTCGATCAACAAAAGCAAGGGACAGGGAAAGTTCAGAAAATGTCAACGAACATAAATGAGTCGACAAAGTCGAAAATACAGAAGTTCAAAATCAGATCCACTTCGAATAAAAAAAAACTATTAGAACCAAAAGATGTTACTTCTGAACAAGGTTCACAAGAATCGAACCGGACTCGGAAAAGTCACAGCGATAACCAGATCGACCCAAAACAAGATCACAACTCGTTCGAACGACGAAACCGAAATACAGAACAAGTTCGGAAAGTATCAACAAATATGAGAGAATCGATAGACTTGAGGGAGAGAAAATGCGGAAGTCAAAAATGATACGGGCATTACATTCGACCTCTTATAAAAGAAATGTCGTTCCCATAAATCACAACAACGGGAGTAAGGTGACAACACAAAAAGAAAACGACAAAAACATCTCCCATGGGCCTCTCAGAGTCGATCCTCATATCTGCACCGAAGTTCGCGCCCCAAAAGACTCGGAACCCAACTCGCAAAACTGGATCTTGTGTCTCTTGGGTCCACACTTGAAAAGTGTTACTAACGAGAGGGGCAATTTGCACGTACATGCCCCCGGCACAATACGTTCAAAATGTCTCGGCTCAACATACCGAAAATATAGATGCTAGATACAATGGAACATAACGTCGCAAAACAACAAACCGGAGATGCCAACTTGGCATAACATATCAACACATACTAAAATCACAACAACCACGGCATTGTTCGACGATTACAACAGCCCGAACGATAGCCAGCACACAATCACAAACCTCATGAAACAATCACCCATGTGCATAAACGCACAAAAATCCAAGCTTTAACAGCTCACGTAGGTGCGATAACACGCAAGCCACCACGAAATGACAACATCAAAGATCATCATCACACCTCCCACAACGGGCTAACAAAACATATGTGTGGCGAACGACTCAACGTTCACACCACCAATTCAATCACAATTCGGAGGGCTAACACCCTAACAACAATACCAACATCGTACACACCTTCTCCGACCACAAGCAGAAAATGATGGGTTTTAAAAACGAAAACCACCTTTTGAAAATAATTTCAAAAAAAAAACACCGGTTGATCTTGAGTATCACCTTTCAAAAAAAACGTGAAACATCGTTATCGAGACTTTGGAAAACCATTTCGCATTTGATAAAAATGAGGACACTTTCTGTTAGTGAAAAACATTCAGAATATTCGACCCTCGGGTCTAAGTAAAAAATGTTTTTAAAACATTGAAAATATCTCAAAACATTTTGGGTCCTCGAGGTAGAAGAATTTTGAAACATATTGTGGCACCTTGGATGTACCACGAGAAAATAATTCATTTTAAACGTACGTCTCGAAATTTATTTTCTAAGATACTCAAGGTTTTCGAAAATAATTCAATGGGCTAGAATGCCCAAAAATTTTAGGTAATTACACGAAACATTATAGCACCGTGGGTCCCGCGCCGGGACTCACCAGGCTAAAAACCATTTACAACGTCAAAAAGGCCGATGACGGTAATATTTCAAAAAACTTACAAAAGCCATTTACAAAATACTAAATACCGTCAGAATTTCGCCAAAACGATCAAGGCCATAATGCCAAAAACTCGGTTAAAGGAATCGGTTTTTTTTGAAATAGAACTCAGTCGGTAAAATACCGAAAGCCATTACAAAAGAACTCACGCAGCGGATAAAAGAAATAAAGTCAAACATGCACAATCCAGCAACACTACTCCTCATATGAACGAAATATGAGGGTCAAATAACCGCATATCAAGAAATCAAAATCCAAAAGAGGATTCCGTCACTTAACAATTAATCATAAAAATAGCTCATGGCACACGAGGCACAACACAAAGAAGGGAGACTTACATCCACAGGTCGCACGAAGATGATGATCGCCCCATGATACTAATCACGACCAACAAACTCAGACGACGCATCGTGACACGACTCAGTCAGACAAAATCCAACGAGACAAAACTCAACAGACACCATTGACCCGACAGCCTAGGTTTCCACAACCTAAGCTCCGATACCATTTATGTAACACCCACAATCCACTCAGGGATATTACACGCCGTAGACCCTATCCTCGAGGATCTACCAGGCTGATAACTAAAATCAAACATCTAAACATCGCCTTTAAGGCTACAATGACTCTGTAGACCGATTTGGTCTTTCAATAATAACATACAACTCAATTCCAAACACATACCCGCGCAGGGGTCAAAATACAATAAACTCCCGTACAACGGGGAAAAGATACTGCAGCAGAAAAGAAAATACAACTAGACCAATACGACTTCAACGGATCCTCGTGTGATTAGTATCGTTCATCTTTCATCATCCTTCGTGCCGACCCTGTGCTATGCTACAAAACCTGAATGCAAAAATAGACATCCACCCCCCGAATACTCGGGGGTTAGCAAAACTCCATTGTTTTGCTAGTGCAAGGACAAAGTGCAAATACGAGCCATACAATTCACATTCCACGAATAACAATAACCAGGAATCTTCAAAGTTCCAAATGTAACGAAAAGCACTTCCCGAGGCATGAGTTTGGTAAAACATTCCAAAACCGAAAGATCACAAATCAAGGGAAACAATTTATAAGACAGTTTAAAATGCCATCGAGAGTTTTAATAGAAAACAATTTAGGATTTCCGAATCCTTCTCTTTCCAAAAATCAACAGGGGTCACAGCCCAAAGGTTTTGTTTTCGCAAATAGAAAACCGACAACAATTCACAGGGCCAGAGCCCAACATCACGTTTCCTCGACGGACATAAAAATCAACACAATGTAATCACGCATGCGCATCGCCTAGGACCGGGACGAAGCCACAAATCCCACTCGAGGCCTCGAAGGACCCTCCCGAGCTGGCTAGCAAAACAAATCACACACACGCATCGCCTAGGACCACGACGCCACCATGAATCCCACCCGAGGCGTCGAAGGACCCTACCGAGCTGGCTAGCGAAACAATCACAACATATCACAACCATAAGTTATCCCGGCATCGGGCTAACAAGCCACGAACCTCGGAGTCCCCGCAAGACATACCCGATGATAACCCCACTAGTTATCCCGGCATCGGGCTAACAAGCCACGATCCTTGGAGTCCCCGCAAGACATACCCGGATTGGATAACCCTACGGTCTCGCCCGACCCATACTAGCAAGTATGGATCCCGGAGATTCAAAAATCCTACCCGGAGTCACATCACATATAACAAGCACACAACAATAATCGATTATGAAACGAAACAACATTAAGCATCGCAACCTCCTTTCAAAGGAGTAACAACTAACATCACCCCATGTCCAAAACGCAATACACTGAAATGAAGCCATATACGTACACACGCATTATTATGCACCACATAAAATCCAAACATATCCAAAGGATCCACGTAGTCACGTACGACCCACACAATTACAAAACACACACGTTTTGAAAGAGAGCCTTTAACAAGGCTAATCGAATCTTTTGAAAATAATTTTCAAACGACCAAACAAACACATTTAGACGATCACTAATTATCATATCCACAAAACAAGAATAGTATGGGCAAGGTACTTGCCTCAAAATTGGCACGCAAGTATCCCGACGAACACGGCTCAACCGGAAAGCTTCGAAACACCCGATCCTTTCGAAAAGGAAAACGACAACGAACGGAAGGGTTCAACACGGTTTCTTCGCAAGAAAATCGACCCTAACATCATACAATCCATAAATCAACAATCATACGAGGAAGGATAATCGTAGAACGCCCGAAAACCCCTCTAAGACATTCTACCAGACACCTTCAAGGCATCGGTCAAGAACTCGACCAAAATGACGAATCGATACGATCGAACCATAGAATAACGAGGGAAATGATATAATACATCTAAATATTCATCAATCCATCATAATCCTAAGTTAAATCGGATTAATCGGATGAAAACAACCAAAACACCCAAATTCCCCAAAACTAGATTTCTAGGAAATCTGACCTGATTCGGTAGATCGGAGGATGTTATAGGATTGATGATTGATGATATGAACTCCAAGACTTCATGGATTTGATGTTCAACAACATCTCTCCATGATCAACACACCCCCAGCCTCGGAAGAGAAGAAAACCGAGTGAGAAATGTCTCAAGAAAACGTCTGCTGGCCTTAAATAGGCTGACTGCCGGCCGCCTTACGTACGTAACCGGCCATGGCTTACGTACGTAACCGGCCATGGCAAACTCGCTGCCTAGAAATGTCGGAAACGTTATGTATGTTACCGGCCAGGGCCTTACATACGTAACCGGCCTTACGTACGTGACTGCCGAGCACTAACGGCCGTAACTCGGCCAGTGCCGGCCTGGGCCCAGACTGCCCGGCCATGACTCGGTCGGGGCCAACTCCGACGGCCCGAACGACCCCGAAACTCGAACCTGAATACGAATCGAAGATAAGGTTACGAAGTACTCGCAAAGACGAATTCGAGCACCAAGAGAACACACGATTGCGACCACCCGAAGGCTCGAAATTCGACAACGGAAAGTAATTACCCCAAACTTTGGGAAATTACGAAAATAGCCCAAAACGCCCGAAAATCACGATACGTGATCGAAACACCAAGCCAAAGCTCGCAACATGAATAATAACATTAAATGAACTTACGAGACACTTGAAACAACAGTTTTGGACGAGATTCGCAAGTCGAACTCAAGTGCGGAAAAGTCGCCAAAAAGCACAGAACTCAACAAAACGACACCGAAACGAGATCGGATGACAAAACGTGCAGAATTAATCATTCTCGGAATGACGAAATGGTCATGAACGATTCGTCAAAACGGACTTCCGCCGAAAAATGAAAATTACCGGAAATCCGAAATTGCGGATATTACAGGCATAGTCCGCCCGTGACTCGCCTGTCTTCCGAGCACACTGAGTCACCCATACTAAGGGTCTAACAAACCTCCCCCACTAAAATAAACCGACATGCTCTTCGGACTAGAAGTGTAGCCCTTAAACATGTCACAGTCCGATACTTGGAATTTTCTCGAACTGTCTAAGCTCACCTTCCGTTTGTAATGTCTCTTTGGTTCACCTTCCGCTGGATCACTTTAATTGATCCCCCATCCGATAAACCTATTATGATAAGACAGCTACATATTTCAAACCATCCCAGTGAACCGACTGAAATCAGCTTCAACATTCAAGTCTCTTACACTGAATCAGCAATTTCTGTCTAACATTTTACATATATATAATATGCCTAACTTAATATGCCTCACTGCGGGCTAGCGCGAGGCGCGCGTATGAAGAGCCTGTCCATCAGGGGATGGTGCCGTATGTTAATCAACACGATAATTTTGTCTAAATGCGGAAATACAGTGTGCAGAAAGAAGCATTCTTCCCTAGCACGAGGACGTGCTGTGATTTAAGTGGGGGAGAATGTCACGACCCGAGATGTCATGTCCGTGTTGACCGATCAAATGAGGCGTGCCTTCTGGTTAGGTTGCCACAAGAGTGTAAAGGGGGCGACTTTAGCATTAAGGCGTTGCTTGCCTGGATGCATCGATCTGGCCGAGTCAGGCATGCCGACCTGGTTTAGTCTGGAGAGATTTTCGTTGATCGAGGACTTGACTATGAAGGGGATCGTTGCGGTTAGGGCACAACTGGTCTGGGTATACTGCCATCTCCCTGATGAGCCCATGGCAGGGCGAAACCAGTTGGCATGCGTGAGTGGGATAGGCTGGTCTTGGGACATGAGGGGCCCCGGGACGCTGCACGGGCTTCGTAACTCCCGTCTTTCGCACCAATGTAAGGGGTTGTTTACCATACTTTCCATTAAGTCCTGTATGGATAAATTAGTCTGTCTGGATAAAGTATTGTTGTTGTTTACTTCTTTATCTAAATCACGAGCCTGAATAACAAAAATGAACGATTTACCCCTTACTCTATTTGTCTATTTTAAGAAATCTGTAATCACACCAGAATTTATTGGAGGAGATGGTTGCAGCAACGGAGGAGAGAAGGGCAGGTCGTCGGAGGAGCGGAGGGCAGGTCGTCGGAGGAGAACAATGCAGGTTGTAGGAGACAAAGAGCTGTGACGGGAAGAGAAGCACAGGTCGTTGAAGTTGCAATGGGAATAGAAGTGCACGTCGCTGGAGACAAAAAGATGTGACAGAAAGAGGGTCAGCAATGGGGACGAGGAGGAGCATCAGTGTAGCAGCGTCGGTGGAGAGTGGCTACGGTTTGAAGATGGAGGAAGAAGATGGGATGCGTGAATGATATGGGACCTTATACTTTTTTTTTCTTGAAAACCTTATTTTTCAAAAGGCTAGTTTGTCATAATTTTGGCTAAATAGGGACAAGAACCCCTTACATACTGTGCGATTAAGCCTCTAAATGAGCCATGTCCTTAGTAAAAAACCCCAAATGTCTGTGCGAATAAGCCCTTTTCTCCGTTAAGCCCATTAAGTCATTAGTAAACAACCCCAAATCTTGTCTTGCTTTGTCTCTTATCTCATGCATATTTAATTTTACACTAAAATCATACTTTAATTAAAACACTTGTAAAACTGTAGTTTGACAAACTTTGTACTACTCCTATAGGCATTTAAGCTACAACACCTTAAGCAGTTTGATGTATGCAGTATCTTAAAATACATACAATATGCTTATTATGAGCTTCAACACTCAACTCTTTCTTGATCTATTCAAGATCGGAGCTATACGATTACGACCTTTTATGACCAACAATTGGCATCAGATCTGTTGGCTCTAAAAAATCATCTCATTGATTCAAGTGAATTAGACCCATGTTTTTCGAAACTAGCTCAGATTATTCCAAAATCGTATTTGCTTATTCATATCATTCTTCCATTATCATAGTCTTGATAAACTCATCAAATGATTCTAACAAGTACTAATACTTTTGATTTGTTAGTTAACATTTGAAGGAAGGGACAAGTAATTATTGTAGGAGCATTTTGTGAGTTAACACTCCACCAATATATCAAGTGAATGAAGCTTATTGCAACTAGAAAAGGATCTGGTACCTCTATAGCTTAAATTCAATCACTAAAAGTATTTTCATTTCAGAGAGTGCATCAACTAAGGGGCAATACTATCTGACCCAAGAATACAACATCTTTTACCATTTCTGTAGGGAACTAAATTTGGATACAACACCGAAGGATTGGACGTTGTGCTTTAGCAAATCACTAAAAGTCCCCACTAGACCTGAATATGAATGAATTTGGGCTCTGGACCCTAGACCTCACTGCAAAGCTATGAGTCTTGAAACGGTACTATAATGTCAATTTGGAACCCGAGGTAAAAATCCACGACCTATATGATCCATGCCGACAGGAGTGGCTGCAGTCTCGACACTAAGGTCTCTATCCTATTTGATTGGTGTATTTCTATATTTTGCTATTATCATCTTACTTTCTGTAAGAAAATTCTATAACTGTACTTTATATTTCCCACTAATAAAAAACTTACACTTTTTACCCTTAGAAGATTACAGCTCATAATCTAGTTACCGATCTACATATTTCTTCGATATGAATCACATAAACTCTTAAGTAGTTGCCTTAGAACCTGTTGCATGATCTTGCATACCAGCAGTTCATAGTGAAGGTTGCTATCCAAACATGTATGTGAGACGTTCATAGATTGAGTTGTAAGAGGTTAAGTTTGTTGTAAGTGCGCACCTATGATCCAATCATAGATCAAGTTGTCAAAATCTGTATTATTAGGCTGAATTCGTGCTTACTTTAGAACATACATGCGAGTTGTTCAATTTTTAGCCTAATTAGAATTGAGTAGGTTTTAACAATATCAAAAAGAGGGTAGTTGTTGGGAATATATCCTAAGGTTTTGATAATGCAAAACTATAGCGAGAAGGACTTGGAGTCATACAACAAGACGGCAGCATATAACTCGGAGTTTGATACAGCATAGAGTTTCAGTGAGCATACAACATTTAAGTTGTATGCTACATACAGAGATAATGTTTGATTACTACAACAAACCTACTTCCGAGCGGCTATAAAAATGATCTGTTAGTCTTAAGCAATACTTTATTCATAAAATATTAGGGCACATGTGTGAAAATTTAATGCAAAAGAGACAGACGGCTGATAAACCATTAAATGAAAAAAACTAAAACTGAAAGCTCTTTTATTTTGAATATCCGTAAAGCTGTAATTTCAGGGAGTGTCAGAAATCTCACCAACCATCAATGGAAATAATGGTGAACAACTACTTTTCTCCTACTATAAAGTGATGAAGAACCACATAGAAGAGTGGTGAAGTGAGAGAAAGAGATGATCAAACTTACATGGACAAAAGATAGAGATAATGTCCCTATATATGTCTAGGCGATAAGAAAGACATGACGAGCTTAAAATACATATCTTGACCTCAGAATAACCTCACTTCATAGATGGAGCTTTATCTTTTAGAGAGCTACTCAGTGACAATCAAACCTGAACAATCAGGTATTGTTGGAGTTTGGGAACTGACCTGTGTGGGAGAGTGTTGACTCAAGTCCAATATATCGAACATCAATTTGTATGAACAGTGTTTATGGGTAGACTATGCATATCAATCTGTGTAAACGATACAGGTAGTGTGAATTCCTAGTTTCATTATTATTGTCTACTACTTTGATTCTAGTGAATTTTCCCATGTATGGAGAAGAGGGGATGTAGAAGGATTACCCCATCTTTGAACCTATAAATCTTGTCTTGTTTCATCTCTTATCTCATGCATATTTACAATTACTCTATAATAATACCTTAATTAAAACACTTGTAAAGCTGTAATTTCTTGAACTCTGTATTATTGATATAGGCACAACTACAACACCGTAAAGCAATTTGTTGTATGCAGTATCTTCAAAATGCACACAACATGATTACTATGAGCTTCTGCATTCAACTCTTTCTTAAGCTATTCAGGACCATAGCTATACGTTTATAGCCTTTTGGGAGCAGCAGAGTTACCTATTGTGACTACACACTAGCTGCTGTATGATATGATAAAACCAAGAAAAGTCCCGCTCGGAGTACCTGGAAGAGTACAAGGCAGATTTTGGAGCTTCTACATGATCAGATGGTCCTCATGATGCAAAATTCTGGGAAGTTCGTAAATAAACTCTAACAAGAGTCCCTACATCCCCAAATCAACCAACTCGATAAAGGCAAGTAATACGGCTGCCCATTAACTGATTCAATTCTTTGTTACAGTTGCAGGAAGCCCGGACTGTTGGAGTTGAGGCCATGAATTGAATATGCAGCAGAATTAAAATCGCACAAATTGCGCTCTTCCGAATTCCTAAACAGGATCGGTTAAGGATCATATAAACGAATATAAGAAAATATAATAATCAAAATTGTATCCTCGTACACCCGACTTCTTAATATTACTTTGAAAATAATTAACATGAATCCAATTCGTGAAGCTTTTGGGAATCCAACACCGAAAATACCAACATCTGTACTTATCACGCATCTGATTGCTGTCGAAAAAAATTTCTCCAACACCAAGAACCACCTAGTGGCCGCGGCTAGACAAGGAGTAGGAGGGAGCTGAGTTGGAACAAGAGAAGAGCTAGGTTTGAGAAGTCCTCTATCTTTCTCTCTCTCTGTAACTTATGTGAATAATTTTTTCGTACCTCTTGTTGAAAAGTCTTTGCTGCTTATATATATAATACTAGTAGCACCACTTTTTCACATGTGAAGTGAATATCTCATCTTTTCACGTGAAGCGTGTATATTATTTATACACTTATCAAGTTATCTTCCCAACAATCAAGAAGTAGTGGATAAGAAAAGCTGAACATAAGGGTATATTATAACATAACACATCTTAACATGTTTCGGCCATATTTGAATAAAATGGATGGTTTCACTTTATTTTATGTACCAGACCCCGTATATTTAGTCTGACAGATACACCTTGGTCCGTCTCAATGTAGTTATATAGTAAATTAATTTAATTAATTAATTAGATCATACTATTTCTCCAAGAAATAACTATTTATGAATTTAAACACTTCCCCAGTAATTAAATAATTCATATGACCAAATTAATTTATCCAAATTAAACTAGAAATCTAATGTCCATTATTCACAAAAAAAAAAAATATGCTCAAATTAATCCGCTGACTATCCTATTTGCGTGACTCTATGTTTTCGTCTCAGTCGGCAATGGGAGGAACCAAATAGTGTAACTAGCCAGTCCCGTGGGTGACACTGTAACCCACTGAGATCGAATGATAGGGATCATTCCAAAAACCTTTTCATTATGAATATCATATATGTATAAACCCTTTAATTAGATGTCCCAATCAAGTTTTAGGGTCATTATAAAGTCAATACCTATTTCAAAATCATAGAGTTCTCGTGTATCAAATAGAATTTTCTCAGTTGTTTTGGCCAAGTAATTCTGATCTTATTTACCACTAACCGTATAGGACATTCACCTGCTCACTTACTGGAGAAAGAATTCTGTCTTGGCATTCAGTAAAGACTGCTATTTGCTCATCAAACTGCACTTCAAGGTTGACCCCTGCTAACAGATGTATGCACCGAACTATACTCTAATGACAAACTTAAATGTCACAAGCACATCTTCTATCGAACCTTCAAATCAAAGGTTCAAGCATGCCTGTCATAATCTTACGGTTCAATCATTGACTATCTTAGAGTGAATTCCATGTGACTGAATCAAGGTGAGTCCTACTCGAGTATACTAATCCAATTATCATACCTATACCGAATGCTCCCGATACTCCTGAGAAGACAAGCACATGTCCAACCATACAATATACTTATCTTTACTAAAATTAATGTCCAGTTATGTTTTATCGACTTGCGGATAAATCAAGCAATTTGAGTTCTAAACACTTCCAATGTCAGATATCTCATAAGGAGTGGAATGTTTCAACTCAATTGCATGGACGTTATTTCTATTTATTTACCAAATCAAGAATACCAATGACATACAGTAAATAAAGAAATAATCACTGCCTTTTATTAATTCGACATGAGTTCATAATTACATATAAATGCCATGGCTCATTCATCCTCAAGGTGGCATTCGAGGGCACACCCTAACAATCTCCCACTTGCACTCAATGCCACATACTGTGATATATATGACCCATATTATCCAGATGTCGCTCTAAGAAAATCTGCGATAGTGGCCAAGTAAGCAGGTCAACAAGGTTATTCGCTAAGTCTACTCTATGCAGTTCAACTTATCTATTTTCACCATATCTCTGACAATGTGATTCTTTTTCTCAATGTGCTTGGTATTATGATGTGACCTGGTTTCTTATCATGTGCAACAGCTCCTTCATTATCGCAGTAAATTGGCACTAGTAGCTTTGCACTTGGGACCACTTGAAGTTCTTTAATATACTTCTTGATCCAAAATACTTCTCTTAATGCCTCCGAAGCATCCTGGTACTCGGCCTGGTAGGTGGGGTGTTCAGTCTTAGTATGCTTAGGACTCATCTAAGAAACTGCTCCACCATTCAAAGTATATATGTACCCTGAAGTGGACTTTTCTTTGTCCGCATCACCTCGGAAATCCGAGCTCTTGAACCCATCGACTCTTAATTCTCCACCACGTATGTAAGAACTAATTCTTTAGTCTGTTTAATGTACTTTAGGGCATTCTTTATGGCTGTCCTATGTTCCTTACCTGGTTTTGCTTCAAAGTGACTGGCTACGCTCACAACATATGCAATATCCGGTCTCGTACACAACATTGTGTACATGAGGCTACCCATAGCTGATGTAACACCCCCAAATTTAACCGGAAATATTACAGCGTCGTGGGCCCCGATATGGAACCCACAAGGCTAAATGAAATTTTCGCAAACATTTACAAATGCCCAAGAGGCCAACGACGGTGCTATCTGTAAAAAAAATTCACAAAGACTTATAAAAATCCATTTATCAAAAACCGTCGGAAAAACTCATTTGAAATAACAAGGCCAAACGGCCGAAACTCAAAAGTTTAGAAAATGGTTTCCAAAGTAACCTCAGTAACCAGATACCAAAAGAGCGTCTCAAAATACTCACGCAGCGGAATACAAGAACCAATCAAGAAACTCAATGCACAAAACATGTCCTGGCCAATATCCTCCGGGAAGCTCATCTCTTCACGATCGCTACAAGCTCGATACTCCAAGAACCTAAAAATAAATCCCACGAAGGGGTCAGCCATAATATCCAACAATGATAACCGTCACAAGACATTAATAATTACATACCAATGAGAATACAACATAAGAATACGACCAACGTAATCTTACCGCCATAACTTTACATACTCAAGAAATTCTCATCAGAATAACCATTATCACAATTCACATCCTGTACTCGATTAACCAATAAACTCGAACATAATATCTGTATTGTACCTCAAACAATACTCAAGATTCTCAAACTGTAACGCCCGGTTTCTTTTTTTTCGGTACGTTAATTATTTTCATGGTATTTAATTATTTTAAATGATGGGCTTAATTAATTAGCCAAGTTAGATTAAATTACAAGTTTTGGGCTAAGTTAATTGATAGATTTAATTATATTGGGCTAGTAAGAAATGAGTTTTGAGCCTAGCCCATTAGTGTAGTCATTAGGCTTTGTCCTAATATGAATTATAAAAATATCACAAACCCTAACCTCCTCCTCTCTCCCTCATTTTTTCGGCCGATCTCCCATCTCTCTTATCTCTCTCTCTCATTTTTCTCTTCCCAAAGCCACAATCATCTTCTCCTTCATTTCCTTGTTGGTGTAACAAGCTTAGGTAAGATCTTTTAAGGTGTTCTAATCTTTTCTTTTGATTTATATTCAATTAATTATTTTAAGTGTTGATTATCATCTAGAAATTTCATCACCACCTCCTATACATGGTGTATGATGAGTCTAGATGATCATATTATGTAAAAGATCTATGTGATTCATAAAAATCATCAAGTTGTAACTTGTGTGATTTAAAGAAGATAGATCTTATGGTTTTAACCAAAGTTGTTATTGTTATAAGTTGTATGTTATCATCATCTCTAGATTATATCTACACCCTATACATGGTGTATGATGGATTTAGATGATTATATAAAATACAAGGTCTAAATGAACCATGAGAATCACCAAGTTTTATTTAGGTGATAAAATGTGATAGATCTTGTGAATGGTTATAATTCTTGTTAATTATTATTTTGATTCTCAACACATCCATATCAATATGTTTAGATCTAAGTATACAACTTTATAGCATCTTCTAAGATGTGTATATAGATGTTTGTGTATTTGAAAGATCAAGGAACCCTTAAGAAAGGGGAAAATTGTGGTTTGTCATATATTATGTTGATTTGATTCTTTTCCTTGTGACTAAATGAAATACCAATGACCCCTAGCCCTTTTTAGTGCCACCATGTTCATAGGGGACTGAATTTGGGTGATAAACACATCTAGGAATGTGTTTCAAAAGGGAGAGAAATGGATTGGTTAAAAAGATTAAGGGTTGGCTACGATTCTGTTTCCATCAGATTTGTAGTCATCTTACAAAAATCATAACTTGAATTCTATAACTCAAACGGATCTCAAACCTGTGCCAAAGGTTTACAAATTGTGTTGGGTAACTTTCTTATGAAGGTCACTCTCACTAATTAGGACTTTATCCATGGGCAAGAACGGCACCTTTGCTGGTAGGTCTGATCCGGGTCTGATCTGATAGGTCAACTTGTTTTATTCGTTTCTAGGGCTTGGGAAATGATCTAATGGGATTCCAAGTTCCCACATGTGTGTTATGACCTAAAGTTGTGATCTGGAGTTTATGGGATGTTATCTCCAAGTATTTCTTGGTCATATTGAGTTCACACTCCAGATCAGTTTTCTGTCATCAGCTTTTAAGGGTTTTGTAATTAGTCATGTTGTGAATTTCGTATCTAGAGTTTGGGAAACCCTTTTTGGTCGATTCCAACTCTGAGACTTTGGTATTTATGTTTATTATTTCTGTGATTTTTAGTTTGGACAATGTCTATCCACAAGTTGGGTAGAATTGGCCAACACTACTGATTCCTATGATTTGGGACTGCACTGCGATGTCTTTTTAAAAGCATCATAATAAATTCATATTTTGGAGTTAGAGTGAGTTCTTTACTGTTTTAAAAAGGGGAAAAACTCTAGTTTCTTAGAAAAATTTAATATTGATATGTTAATACTTAGGAAAATTAAGTAAATCCATCTTTAACAGCGGGCCTGTTTTTAGACCTTGCTGTCCAGATTTTTGTTTAAGTCTTTAAGCTTCATCTTTGGGTATATCCTAACTCCTAGTTTATAATAGGTGAAGTTTTGGCATTTGCTCAAGTGTGGTAGCCAGTTTTGATTAAGTGAGTTCTCTCACTCCAATGTCTCAATAATTATGATTGCTAGGTTAGCACGTGAGTGTTAAATTATTATTATTGTATGATAATGTGGATGCATGCTTAAATTGTTAATCATACATGTGCCTTTGTATGTTTATTGTTGAGGGATCATAGCAATTATCCGGCTTTTGTCCGGTGCGCGTGGTTAGGTATAATTACTCCAATACCCTCCGGGATGTGAGGTGAGGGTAAGATTAACCCAATACTCTTCGGTTTGTGAGATGCGGGTAACCTACTAGCCCTCCTTATAAGCCTTGATTTGTTCTTGGCTTATGTTTAAATGTTATAACCGTATATTTTAATCTAGGTCTAGTGATTGTGGATATTGGTATAATGTTGTGTTTGAATTCACTAAGCTTTGTGCTTACGGTTTACTTAACATTTTTCAGGTATTACGATTAAGGAGGCTAGGGACTGACGGGAGCATTCGTGACACACTGCTATTTATTTTACGTCAATGAACATTTTAGTACTTCCGCTTTTGACATTTCTATATTAGAAAGTTTTACTTATGTTGTTTTCTTTAGAAGTTTGATAACTTGATTGCCATTATTGGCTTATTAAATTAAATAAATGAAGTTCCTTTATGAATTGGTGTCAAACTTTATACTATTTCGGTAAAAAAAAAAAAAAAAAAAAGAAAATAAATAAATAAATTTTGGGTGTTACAAGTTGGTATCGGAGCCTTTCATTTGAGTGAACTAGGCCTTCTTAGGGATGTCTAGACTCAAATTTAAAACATTTTATTTCTCTTGTACAAATTTTATTAAAAGCTAGCAAGAAGATGTCACGGTACTGGCCACCACCAAGTAAGTTTTATTTACTAATTGAGTTTAAATTTTATTACTGATCAAACACAATAGTATGCTCCATTTATGACATATCCCAAAGACTAGCCTAGGAGGATAATTATATACCTTTAGTGCTACTATCTACCATGTGAGAATTTAGGCCTTTTAGATCTACCATGAGTGTGAATTAAACTGTTACGGCTAGGAGCAAGCTGAAATTTTGAAACTAGACCTGAAACCGAAATTGGAACTTCTATATTGAATAATAGAAGGGCCCCTACTATTCAATATATTGGAGCCGGTTTTGGGGACGGGGCAAGGTTGAAAAGTTTTCACAAGTGAGTGTTTTCGATCTCTTAGACATGCATAGGTTGAATCGTTTTTTCTTTTCTTATCAATTTTAGATGGCTCCGCCTGCTCGCCTCAATGCAATTCAAATAGCTCAAGTTAGGGAACTCGTTGCTGAGGAGTTCAATAATGCTTTTAACGAGATCATTCCGAATGTCACGGCTAACATCATTGATCAAGTTCGTGCTCTGCTAGATGAGCGTATGGCGATGCACCTCCGCCCGGGGAGGGCTCTGATCCTCCTGTTCGTGATTTAATATACTACTACGAGAAGTTCGGCAAGTGCACCCACCTCATTGGGACGGGAGGACGATCCAAGAGTGCCTAAGCACCGGTTATCCGACGTGGAGGGCGCCTTTATGACTATAGGGTGCCTGCACACTTTAGAGTGTTGGTAGCAAAGAACCAGTGAGGAAGCGGGGTAAGACATGGTGGAACACCACCACGGGAAGAATGATCAAGAAGTCAAGGGCGATTACTTGGGCCCGGTTTGTGGAGTGGTTCGAGGCACGGTATGTGCCTAGGTGGAGCAACAAAGAATGATGCAGGAGTTCATGGCGTTACAAATGCACCACCGAGTGCATTAGTGATCTGAACGCCAAGTTCATGGAGATGCTTTCTTCTGTCCTACTTTTGCCGGAGATGAAGCATGGCTTGTTAGTCGGTACATCTCGATTTTACGTACCGACATCCGGAATTTGTGAGCATGCAAGACTTTACGACCTTGGGTGCAGTCATGGGGCAGCCTGAAGAGAGAGATTGAGCCGCAAACTCAATCTAAGAGGAAATTGAGAGCACTTTTTCTAAAACTTCTAATGAGGATCATAAGAAGACAAAGTTCGGGGATAAACCACGATATGAATACAAGCCATCTGCGAAGCAGGGTGATCGACCCCCAATGGTGTGTTATAACAGAAAGAAGGAAGGGCATCACTGGAAGAATTGCAAGGCTCCAAAAGCCATTACATTTCTGTGTTACTACCATCATTGCAAATGGTACCAGCTTTGTTACAATTGCCAAGAGAAGGGGCACAAGAAACACGATTGCCCAAAGTCAAGAAGTATGGGAATGCAAATCCCAATCGCTTCGACCTCTAACGGACCAACTATGTTGACACGAGGACGTGTCCACCAGCTTACGAGGGAGGAGCCTGCGAAGCCTGCGACTGTAGCAGGTAAACATCTCTTCCTTATCTTTCATTTTATGCTATGCCATAGAGTAATTGTTTTATTTCTTAAATATTATGAATCAGGCACTTATCTGTTAGATTCTCACCCTGCCGCGGTTATGTTTGATTCTGGCGCTACTCACTCCTTCGTGTCACGCACGTTCATAAATCGTTTGGGGCGTGGTGTCGGGAAACTAGCACGTCCCATGGTTATCGAAGTTGCCGACAATCGAACTATCTTCGCATCGATGTTTATCGGGTTGTACCCTTGAATTTTCGGGAGTTGAATTCCCCATTGATCTTATCCCTATTGCTATGAGGGAACTTTGCGTTATTGTGGGTATGGATTGGCTCGATGCATTCGATGCAGAAATTCTTTGTCGCAAGAGACAAGTTCGTGTTCAAAACCCTAGGGGTGGAGAACTTATTATTCAAGGAGATATTCCCCATTTGGATATTGCTTCTTGTACCTCTGCTATTGCACTCGATAATGTTCCAGTTGTTTCCGACTTTGGTGACGTCTTTCCTGAGGAACTCCCGTGTTTGCCACCTATTAGGCAAGTGGAGTTTCGCATTGATTTAGTACATGGCGCTGTTCCGATCGCCAAATCTCCTTATCGTTTGGCGCCATCTGAGATGAAAGAGCTTCAAGATCAGTTACAAGAACTTAGTGATAAGGGGTTTATACGGCCAAGTTTCTCGCCGTGGGGTGCTCCTATACTTTTCGCGAAAAAGAAGGACGGTTCTCAAAGAATGTGCATAGATTATCGGGAGTTGAATAAACTCACGATAAAGAACCGTTATCCTTTACCTCGTATCGACGATCTTTTCGACCAACTCCAAGGAGCGTCTTGGTTTTCCAAGATTGATTTGCGTTCGGTTATCATCGATGCGAGTTCGTGATCGTGACATTGAGAAAACGGCGTTTCGAACCCGATACGGACACTTTGAATTTGTGGTGATGCCTTTCGGACTCACTAATGCACCCGCTGCTTTTATGGATCTTATGAATCGGGTGTGTGGTCCGATGCTCGACCGTTAGGTCATTGTGTTTATTGACGATATTTTGGTCTATTCTAAGACTGTGGAGGAGCATGAAAAGCAGATTCGGGAACTTCTAGAGACACTACGGAGAGAACGTCTTTATGCTAAATTTTCTAAGTGTGAATTTTGGTTAGAAGAGGTTCAATTCTTGGGCCACGTGGTGAACAAGGAAGGTATCAAGGTCGATCCGGCCAAGATTGATGCGGTTAAGAAATGGGAAGCTCCTAAATCGCCTTCGAGATTCGTAGTTTCGGTTTGGCCGGTTACTATCGTAGGTTTATTGAAAATTTCTCAAAGATTGCTCTACCTCTTACGCGATTGACCAAGAAGTCGGAGAAATTTGTTTGGGGTCGGAACAACGGTTTGCATTTGAAGATCTTAAGACGCGGTTGTGTAATGCCCCGGTTTTGACTTTACCTAAGGAGTGGAGGACATGGTAGTGTCTGCGATGCATCCCTCCCGGGTTTTGGTGCCGTGTTGATGCAACGGGGTAAGGTGATAGCTTATGCGTCTCGCCGCCTAAAACCTCACGAAAGGAACTACCCCACTCATGACCCGGAATTAGGAGTCGTTGTTTTTGCTCTCAAGATATGGAGGCACTACCTTTACGGGGTTAAGTGTATCATTTACACCGACCATAAAAGTTTGAAGTACCTTTTCGATCAGCGGGATTTGAATATGAGGCAGTTAGATGGTTAGATGTGGTGAAAGATTACGACCGTGAGATTCACTACCACCCCTAAAGCTAATGTGGTAGCCGACGCACTACCGTAAGCAATCTGTCGAACCGATTCGATCTAAATGTCTTCGGATGACTATGGAGACATCATTATTGGGTATGATTCGAGATGCTCAAGATGTGGCGACTCAAGAGGGGAACCCAAATCGTGAAAGGATTGTGAATGAGTTACCTAAGATGGAGCGAGATGGGCGTGGATTACTAACTCGTTATGGTAGGGTTTGGGTTCCATTTCTTGGTGGGAACCGGAAAAATCTTATGGAAGAAGCTCACAGGTCCAAGTTTTCTATTCATCCGGGTGCTACAAAAATGTACCGAGATCTTCGTGAGGGTTATTGGTGGCACGGGATGAAGAATGATGTGGCTCGATATTTAGAAGAATGCCTAACATGCCTAAGGTCAAAGCCGAACACCGTAAACCTCATGGGAAATTGCAACCTTTGAGATTCCCGAGTGGAAATGGGAGCACTTAACCATGGACTTTATTACAAAACTTCCTAAGACTGCAAGGGGAGCGGATACGATATGGGTAATTGTGGATCGATTGACGAAGAGTGCTCATTTCCTGGCCATCAAGGAAAGTTTTTCAGCTGAAAAATTGGCCGAGCTTTTTGTTCGGGAGATAGTTTCATTACACGGGGTGCCCGTATCTATTGTCTCTGATCGAGATACTCGATTCACCTCTCGATTTTGGCGTAAATTTCAAGAAGAATTAGGTACCCGATTGCATTTCAAGATCGCGTTCCATCCGCAAACCGATGGGCGAGTGAGCGGACGATACAGACTTTGGAGGACATGCTTCGGCATGTGCAATTGATTTTGGAGGCGATTGGGATGATCATCTTCATTTAGCCGAGTTTTCATATAACAACAGCTTATCATTCAAGCATCGACATGCCCCGTATGAAGCAATCGTATGGTAGGAAGTGTAGAACCCCAGTGTGTTGGGGTGAGGTTAGACAGAGGGTGCTCGGTAGCACCGATATTGTTTTGCAGACCACGGAGAAAATCAAAATGATCGGGGATCATTTGGTCACCGCTAGGAGTCGTCAGAAGAGTTATGCGAGATAAGCGGCGCTCCGATCTTGAGTTTCAGGTTGGGGATCATGTGTTATTAAAGGTCTCCCCTTGGAAGGGTGTGATTAGGTTCCGCAAGCGTGGGAAGCTGGGACCTCGGTTTATTGGACCTTATAAGATCATAGCTCGCGTTGGTAAGGTAGCGTACCAGTTGGAGCTGCCTGACGAGCTTAGTTTGATTCATAACACCTTCCACGTGTCTCAGTTGAGGAAGTGCATTGTTGACGATACCGCCGTGGTACCTCTGGAAGACATCCAAATTGACGAACGGCTCAACTATGTTGAGAAACCTATCGCGGTTGTTGATCGAAAGTCAAAGACCCTTCAGAGCGGTAAGACTGTTTATTCTGTTAAGGTTCAGTGGCGGATAGGAAGGGATCCGAGTGTACATGGGAACCTCGAAGACGAGATGAGGCGCATTATCCCGAGTTATTCAGAGGGACTGACTTCGAGGCCGAAGTCCCTTCTTAGTAGGGAGAGTTGTAACGCCTTGGTTTCTTTTTTCGCACGTTAATTATTTTCATGGTATTTAATTATTTTAAATGATGGGCTTAATTAATTAGCCAAGTTAGATTAAATTACAAGTTTTGGGCTAAGTTAATTGATAGATTTAATTATATTGGGCTAGTAAGAAATGAGTTTTGAGCCTAGCCCATTAGTGTAGTCATTAGGCTTTGTCCTAATATGAATTATAAAAATATCACAAACCCTAACCTCCTCCTCTCTCCCTCATTTTTTCGGCCGATCTCCCATCTCTCCCATCTCTCTCTCTCATTTTTCTCTTCCCAAAGCCACAATCATCTTCTCCTTCATTTCCTTGTTGGTGTAACAAGCTTAGGTAAGATCTTTTAAGGTGTTCTAATCTTTTCTTTTGATTTATATTCAATTAATTGTTTTAAGTGTTGATTATCATCTAGAAATTTCATCACCACCTCCTATACATGGTGTATGATGAGTCTAGATGATCATATTATGTAAAAGATCTATATGATTCATAAAAATCATCAAGTTGTAACTTGTGTGATTTAAAGAAGATAGATCTTATGGTTTTAACCAAAGTTGTTATTGTTATAAGTTGTATGTTATCATCATCTCTAGATTATATCTACACCCTATACATGGTGTATGATGGATTTAGATGATTATATAAAATACAAGGTCTAAATGAACCATGGGAATCACCAAGTTTTATTTAGGTGATAAAATGTGATAGATCTTGTGAATGGTTATAATTCTTGTTAATTATTATTTTGATTCTCAACACATCCATATCAATATGTTTAGATCTAAGTATACAACTTTATAGCATCTTCTAAGATGTGTATATAGATGTTTGTGTATTTGAAAGATCAAGGAACCCTTAAGAAAGGGGAAAATTGTGGTTTGTCATATATTATGTTGATTTGATTCTTTTCCTTGTGACTAAATGAAATACCAATGACCCCTAGCCCTTTTTAGTGCCACCATGTTCATAGGGGACTGAATTTGGGTGATAAACACATCTAGGAATGTGTTTCAAAAGGGAGAGGAATGGATTGGTTAAAAAGATTAAGGGTTGGCTACGATTCTGTTTCCATCAGATTTGTAGTCATCTTACAAAAATCATAACTTGAATTCTATAACTCAAACGGATCTCAAACCTGTGCCAAAAGTTTACAAATTGTGTTGGGTAACTTTCTTATGAAGGTCACTCTCACTAATTAGGACTTTATCCATGGGCAAGAACGGCACCTTTGCTGGTAGGTCTGATCCGGGTCTGATCTGATAGGTCAACTTGTTTTATTCGTTTCTAGGGCTTGGGAAATGATCTAATGGGATTCCAAGTTCCCACATGTGTGTTATGACCTAAAGTTGTGATCTGGAGTTTATGGGATGTTATCTCCAAGTATTTCTTGGTCATATTGAGTTCACACTCTAGATCAGTTTTCTGTCATCAGCTTTTAAGGGTTTTGTAATTAGTCATGTTGTGAATTTCGTATCTAGAGTTTGGGAAACCCTTTTGGTCGATTCCAACTCTGAGACTTTGGTATTTATGTCTATTATTTCTGTGATTTTTAGTTTGGACAATGTCTATCCACAAGTTGGGTAGAATTGGCCAACACTACTGATTCCTATGATTTGGGACTGCACTGCGATGTCTTTTTAAAAGCATCATAATAAATTCATATTTTGGAGTTAGAGTGAGTTCTTTACTGTTTTAAAAAGGGGAAAGACTCTAGTTTCTTAGAAAAATTTAATATTGATATGTTAATACTTAGGAAAATTAAGTAAATCCATCTTTAACAGCGGGCCTGTTTTTAGACCTTGCTGTCCAGATTTTTGTTTAAGTCTTTAAGCTTCATCTTTGGGTATATCCTAACTCCTAGTTTATAATAGGTGAAGTTTTGGCATTTGCTCAAGTGTGGTAGCCAGTTTTGATTTAGCAACCTCCCTTAAGTATTCAAGGTGAGTTCTCTCACTCCATTGTCTCAATATTTATGATTGCTAGGTTAGCACGTGAGTGTTAAATTATTATTATGGTATGATAATGTGGATGCATGCTTAAATTGTTAATCATACATGTGCACTGTATGTTTATTGTTGAGGGATCATAGCAATTATCCGGCTTTTGTCCGGTGCGCGTGGTTAGGTATAATTACTCCAATACCCTCCGGATGTGAGGTGAGGGTAAGATTAACCCAATACTCTTCGGTTTGTGAGATGCGGGTAACCTACTAGCCTCCTTATAAGCCTTGATTTGTTCTTGGCTTATGTTTAAATGTTATAACTGTATATTTTAATCTAGGTCTAGTGATTGTGGATATTGGTATAATGTTGTGTTTGAATTCACTAAGCTTTGTGCTTACGGTTTACTTAACATTTTTCAGGTATTACGATTAAGGAGGCTAGGGACTGACGGGAGCATTCGTGACACACTGCTATTTATTTTACGTCAATGAACATTTTAGTACTTCCGCTTTTGACATTTATATATTAGAAAGTTTTACTTATGTTGTTTTCTTTAGAAGTTTGATAACTTGATTGCCATTATTGGCTTATTAAATTAAATAAATGAAGTTCCTTTATGAATTGGTGTCAAACTTTATACTATTTCGGTAAAAAAAAAAAAAATAAAAAATAAATAAATAAATTTTGGGTGTTACACAAACTATCATCACCAACTCATGATACGGAAATATACTATTTCTGACCAATACGATCCATCGAATAACATCATCAAATCCCAAAACGATAACCGATTGTCCGTCAATGACAAATACCAAAGGAAATACGGAATATACCTCAAGATATGAAGTGCCACGACAATCATATCAGTCTAATCCGAGATCAGAACAATGCAATACGGACACGGTCCTAACACAAGACCTACAATTGCATACTCATATGACCATGTCAATATGATCACAACAATAACAATCATGTATACTCAATGGAAATCCGACGATCCAGCGCCCTCAGCATAGATCCCTTTGTTGATCCTATCAGATCAGCATAAGGTGGATAACCAACCATACACATATGAACAATAGCACATGATAAAATCAATGATGCGAATTCACAAGATTCCATCAACATAATACTGGTAATCCAACGATCCAGCGCCCTCAGCATAGATCCCCATGATGATCCCGTCGAACCAACGCATGGTGGAAAACCTGTCCAACGATCCAGCCTCAAAGATAGATCCTCATGATGATCCCGTCGAACCAACGCATGATGGACATTCGATCCAGCGCCCTCAGCATAGATCCTCATAATCCCATCGGATTATTTACACAACATAAACAACACAATATGCATACACATATGCAAATCAACATGTTCATCAACATGAACAACATAACATGCACGGCAACATGACAATTTACTAGGATGACTTCATGTTCAACAACATGAAAGAAAATGTACGAGACCAAAATAAATAACATTAAACCATAATCAATATGGAATACTTGCCCCGAGTCCTTCGGGAGCAACCTCGATGTCCAATCATCACCGATGATTATCCTCAATGCTCGGCTATCCAAACGTACAATGAACTATAGATACTCATATCCTCGTCTTTACCATAATGTAACCTCGATACTCGAACATACCAATAACTGAGATAACGCATATACATTATGATTTACCTCCCAGAATCGAAAGAACGATATGCGATCCGAATACCCAGAGTTCACAATAATAATCATTGCTATATGCATTATAAACGAAATGAAACTGAAACCATTCATTAAATATTATAACTGAGCAAGTAATAACTTGCCTCGATACCGATACGATGATGATGAAGCCGCTACCAATCACAATGCCTTCGTCTACGAGCTCCTCGGCCCTGACCATGCAATTCACGAACACGCTCGAACACGACCGCAACATCCGGTTATAATCGCCGATCAATAATCTCAACCTATCGAAGTAATCAAATAACATACATCCGATAACAATCAACAACCGACAAAACTAACCAATCGAACTCAACGGTTCACACAACCTCGAATAAATGCAGTCAGAACAAACCAAATCAAACCATCACGAATTCATAATCAAAACACAAAAATACTGCACTGTCTGCCTACTTAGCGCACGTTAAACGCATAACGTAGCGTGCGCTAAGTTGTCCCGTTAGCGTGCGCTAGCCAATAAGCTTAGCGTGCGCTAATGCTGTTCAGTGGCATGCATTCCAAACATCGACTCACATCTTGCGACTACGAAACCGAATGAAGGAAAACATAAATCTCCATATCTCTTGAAGATAAACGACCCCATAATTATCACCATGATCATGTCAATGTCCATATATCAATAACAACATCAACAATCAAACCGACTCGATAACAAGGATCGTATCATGCTAAATCTGGAATTCAACCTAGTATCATGATTCATCTCATCTAAATCGACCAATATAATTACCAAGATTCAGAAATCCTTCTTAGATCGGGTTAAATGAATCAACATCCTTATGGTATGAAGAATCTTAACTAACATCCGAAACTCTTATCAAAATTCCATTGAATCTCATATAACATCATCATATGATTATCCAACATGCTCCTTACATGAAATCATCCAAGAAAAACGAACCATTAACAAAGGAATACGAAGATTACCTTGTTTAGACGAACCAAAAAGAAGAACACTAGAACTCCAACCAAAGAATCATGAACAACTTGAAGAACAAGGCTTGAATCCAAGCTCTCAATCTAATGTTGTTAAAGATTACCATCTCTCAGTGTTTGAGACCTCAAACCTCTTTCTAAAAACTCTCTCTCTCGGTTGCAAGAAAGGAATGGACGAAATGCTTCATAACACCCTTCTGTCCCCTTTTATAATATTCATTATTTGCGTGCGCTAACATCTCATGTTTAGCGTGCGCTACCGCCTTAGCGTGCGCTAACTGACTTTGTTAGCATGCGCTATCGAAGCCCAGAGGCTACTGCCTTGCTTCGTAAACTAGCTTACGTACGTAATGCCCATGCATTAACGTACGTAAAACATCCTGCCTAGCGTACGCAAGTCATTTACCTTAGCGTGCGCTAATACCAGTTGACTTGCTACAATCTACACCTACCACGAAGATGCTCGTGACCCCACCAGCCGAAATCAACCAATAAAGCCAAGATTCCCTGTTGACCGATATATAGTTAGCGTGCGCTAATCAACATGCATTAGCGTGCGCTAACGCTACATTACAACATCCGTTTACTTATCAGAACGTGCGCCGAAAGTGGCCTGATCCACGCGTAGATTCCTTCCGATCGGACTGTATTAGCGTGCGTTATCTTATATCTGTAGCGTGCGCTAATCCTGCACGATAGCGTGCGCTACTCATGATTATTAGCATGCGCTAATAATGTTACACTTAGCCATTTCCAATATTACGCTGTCTCGACATACCGAAAAAACATATACACTTACCGAATACATATACGAATCCAATAACATTCTTATATGATATACTCTATATCGAAAGTACGATAACACGATACACGATATCCTCAAATGTAATCACGACTGATACGACAATTATACCGATACTGACATCTCAGTCCTTTATTTATTTTATGCCTACTGTACAGATTCCACGTTGTACAATATAACTCGGATAAAATAATATCAAACAACAGTAGTAGAAATTCCGGATATTACATTCTACACCACTTATAATAAGTTTCGTCCTCGAAACTTGCAATCCGTCATAAAACAAACAAACATACCTTCCAACCCAAAATAACCATCACGACAACGATCAATTATCGTCATCACCGAATAACCAAACGAGCATACTTACAAATACACAGGTCGACGATCTCCTGAGATACTAGCAAGCGATCTCACTGTATAGTCTCAATCCTGAGTCTCAACAAAATATATCATCTTCGGATGAAACAATCTGCCCGAATCAAATCCTGTCTGCCCGATTCCATAATCAAGTCCCAATTTCGATAAGACGAATAATACACAATACATCTGGAAAACAACTGCCCAAAACAACGACACGAATCTCGAAACATCAACACAAAATCCGAACGCTCAGATGATCACCAACAATGATCAACAATCAACCGAATTTATCATCGACATGATAAATTCCAATATGACCAACTAGAGGTCAAAACACACTCGAGAATATCATCAACGTGATAAACTCCAATATTACCGACGAACGATCAACGAAAATCGAGAATACCTTCACACGGTAAACTCCAACACGATCAACACAGAACCACAGAAACAGATATACGAAAGAATAACATTCTCAAAACGACAAATCAATCACGTACACTAGATCTCAATAAACATACCCAACTGGCGAACATTTCCCTCGGCATACGAATAACGAATCGCAAACCGACGAACATACCAATTCATACAAGGAGTGGGAACGACCACTCAATATCCAAAACAACCAGCATGGGGTCACCATCCCCAAATTTACACTTACAACGAAATCATTCAAAGATCACTATGGTAAGATTGCGCTACTACCGCACCCATGGACACACATAGCACGTATGTCCCGGTTTTTACAAAGTCCAAAGTTCCAAATTTACATCCTGAACATGAATCTACAACACGCAGTATATTTCTCTTATCTGATCAAACAACCGATCGTCCTTGCATAACCAATCTACCATACTAAACTTCGAATCTCTGTTCCTTGTACCATCGATATGATATGCCCGATGCACTTAAATGCGTATGTACATCAATCACATTTTCAAAACCAGTTTGAAATCATATATTCTTGTCACGAAGACAATTTTAGAAAGTTCTTTCAAGAGTTTGAAAACTCAAAACATAAATTTTCGTAAGACCACGAAATCAATTTTAAAATTAAATCGGCTCGCTGGTGCCAAGTTCTCGATAAAAATTCTTTTCGAATAGACACGATTAAATAAAATGGAATTTATGCAAATGCTTGTGCATATCCATACTCCTGTATACCACTTCGGCTCGTCACCAATATCCACTGATATTCCATCAGAAAACCACACGATAGATTTCCAAAATCTCAAATATATAGACTCTGATAAAAACTCCTCTCCACATACTACTCGCAACGTCAATCCTTAATCCATCCTGGATCACCTAAAATATGATATGACAAAATATTGAAACAAATCAACAAATCAAACACAGCGAAAGACTTCGAGAAGTTCCATTTGAACAAGTAAACCAAAACCTCAAAAGGTAGGAACAAAATAAATAAACGATTGATAAAGAGTTTTACAAATCTCGGGAGTTTTAGAAAACAGAAAAGCTTTCTTTTGAAACATTAGGGTCTCAGCCCGTATCTTGTTCCGCATTACAAGAAGTTTAAAAAGTAGAAAACTCTTTTCGGACTCCAAGTCCTGAGTTACAAAACTATTTCAAAATCGATTGGGTCTCGGCCCAAAAATCATTTTCCGTAAAACATCCGTAAAACATTCATTTTGAAAGGTATCATTTTCAAATGATCAAAAGCAGTTCATATATCTCAAAATGAATTAACATGCTCCATGTTCTTCTCAACCATGCACAATATTTCTCCCCAAATGCACAATTCCGTTCCAAAATCTAACCAACATACTGATTTCCAAAATCATAGTTTCTCAATATCATCAATCCTGTCTCACTCTGACATCTCATACTGTAACGCATGATATCTGCTGAATCTCAAAACATATCAACTTAGAACGGCAATAAATCTCAATGAAATTCGAAAATCCAAATACTTACAGATCGTGAAGTCGACGATTCCCCGTGATACTGGCACATGTCTCGACTCTAGAAAATACTCGACATGGATATTTTCAAAACACACGTTTGCCAAATCAGTTCGACTCAAGAACACAATACATCTCATTCCAGAGAATCTCGTTAACACCATTTGGAAAAGTTATAACAAGCCCAGTACGATACTGGCAAATCCGATAATGCACAACCCTGAGTGAACAACAAAGACTCACGGCTCTAATATATGTCAATCGACAACTCGAATGACGCAACAAAAACATGACCCAACTCGACCCAAATGCCTAGGTTTTCTCAACCTAAGCTCCGATACCATATTCTGTAACACCCCCAGATTTAACCGGAAATATTACAGCGTCGTGGGCCCCGATATGGAACCCACAAGGCTAAATGAAATTTTCGCAAACATTTACAAATGCCCAAGAGGCCAACGACGGTGCTATCTGTAAAAAAAATTCACAAAGACTTATAAAAATCCATTTATCAAAAACCGTCGGAAAAACTCATTTGAAATAACAAGGCCAAACGGCCGAAACTCAAAAGTTTAGAAAATGGTTTCCAATGTAACCTCGATACTGAGATACCAAAAGAGCGTCTCAAAATACTCACGCAATGGAATACAAGAACCAATCAAGAAACTCAATGCACGTAACATGTCCTAGCCAAGATCCTCAGGAAGCTCATCTCTTCACGACCGCTACAAGCTCGATACTCCAAGAACCTAAAAATAAATCCCACGAAGGGGTCAGCCATAATATCCAACAATGATAACCGTCACAAGTCATTAATAATTACATACCAATGAGAATACAACATAAGAATACGACCAACGTAATCTTACCGCCATAACTTTACTTACTCAAGAAATTCTCATCAGAATAACCATTATCACAATTCACATCCTGTACTCGATTAACCAATAAACTCGAACATAATATCTGTATTGTACCTCAAACAATACTCAAGATTCTCAAACTATCATCACCAACTCATGATACGGAAATATACTATTTCTGACCAATACGATCCATCGAATAACATCATCAAATCCCAAAACGATAACCGATTGTCCATCAAAGACAAACACCAAAGGAAATACGGAATATACCTCAAGATATGAAGTGCCACGACAATCATATCAGTATAATCCGAGATCAGAACAATGCAATACGGACACGGTCCTAACACAAGACCTACAATTGCATACTCATATGACCACGTCAATATGATCACAACAATAACAATCATGTATACTCAATGGAAATCCGACGATCCAGCGCCTCAAAGATAGATCCCTTTGTTGATCCTATCGGATCGGATAAGGTGGATAACCAACCATACACATATGAACAATAGCACATGATAAAATCAATGATGCGAATTCACAAGATTCCATCAACACAATCTTGGTAATCCAACGATCCAGCGCCTCAAAGATAGATCCCCATGATGATCCCCGAACCAACGCATGGTGGAAAACTCCGTCCAACGATCCGGCGCCCTCGGCATAGATCCTCATGATGATCCCGTCGAACCAACGCATGATGGACATTCGATCCAAAGACCTCAAGATAGATCCTCATAATCCCATCGGATTATTTACACAACATAAACAACACAATATGCATACACATATGCAAATCAACATGTTCATCAACATGAACAACATAACATGCACGACAACATGACAATTTACTAGGATGACTTCATGTCCAACAACATGAAAGAAAATGTACGAGACCTAAATAAATAACATTAAACCATAATCAATATGGAATACTTGCCCCGAGTCCTTCGGGAGCAACCTCGATGTCCAATCATCACCGACGATTATCCTCAATGCTCGGCGATCCAAACGTACAATGAACTATAGATACTCATATCCTCGTCTTTACCATAATGTAACCTCGATACTCGAACATACCAATAACTGAGATAAAGCATATACATTATGATTTACCTCCCAGAATCGAAAGAACGATATGCGATCCGAATACCCAGAGTTCACAATAATAATCATTGCTATATGCATTATAAACAAAATGAAACTGAAACCATTCATTAAATATTATAACTGAGCAAGTAATAACTTGCCTCGATACCGATACGATGATGATGAAGCCGCTACCAGTCACAATGCCTTCGTCTACGAGCTCCTCGGTCCTGACCATGCAATTCACGAACACGCTCGAACACGACCGCAACATCCGGTTATAATCGCCGATCAATAATCTCAACCTATCGAAGTAATCAAATAACATACATCCGATAACAATCAACAACCGACAAAACTAACCAATCGAACTCAACGGTTCACACAACCTCGAATAAACGCAGTCAGAACAAACCAAATCAAACCATCACGAATTCATAATCAAAACACAAAAATATCGCCTTTATGCCTACTTAGCGCACGTTAAACGCATAACGTAGCGTGCGCTAAGTTGTCCGTTAGCGTGCGCTAGCCAATAAGCTTAGTGTGCGCTAATGTCGTTCGATGGCATGCATTCCAAACATCGACTCACATCTTGCGACTACGAAACCGAATGAAGGAAGACATAAATCTCCATATCTCTTTAAGATAAACGACCCCATAATTATCACCATGATCATGTCAATGTCCATATATCAATAACAACATCAACAATCAAACCGACTCGATAACAAGGATCGTATCATGCTAAACGGAATTCAACCTAGTATCATGATTCATCTCATCTAAATCGACCAATATAATTACCAAGATTGAAATCCTTCTTAGATCGGGTTAAATGAATCAACATCCTTATGGTATGAAGAATCTTAACTAACATCCGAAACTCTTATCAAAATTCCATTGAATCTCATATAACATCATCATATGATTATCCAACATGCTCCTTACATGAAATCATCCAAGAAAACGAACCATTAACAAAGGAATACGAAGATTACCTGGTTTAGACGAACCAAAAAGAAGAACACTAGAACTCCATCCAAAGAATCATGAACAACTTGAAGAACAAGGCTTGAATCCAAGCTCTCAATCTAATGTTGTTAAAGATTACCATCTCTCAGTGTTTGAGACCTCAAACCTCTTTCTAAAAACTCTCTCTCTCGGTTGCAAGGAAGGAATGGACGAAATGCTTCATAACACCCTTCTGTCCCCTTTTATAATATTCATTATTAGCGTGCGCTAGCATCTCATGTTTAGCGTGCGCTACCGCCTTAGCGTGCGCTAACTGACTTTGTTAGCGTGCGCTATCGAAGCCCAGAGGCTACTGCCTTGCTTCGTAAACTAGCTTACGTACGTAATGCCCATGCATTAATGTACGTAAAACATCCTGCCTAGCGTACACAAGTCATTTACCTTAGCGTGCGCTAATACCAGTTGACTTGCTACAGTCTACACCTACCACGAAGATGCTCGTGACCCCACCAGCCGAAATCAACCAATAAAGCCAAGATTCCCTGTTGACCGATATATAGTTAGCGTGCGCTAATCAACATGCATTAGCGTGCGCTAACACTACATTACAACATCCGTTGACTTATCAGAACGTGCGCCGAAAGTGGCCTGGTCCACGCGTAGATTCCTTCCGATCGGACTGTATTAGCGTGCGTTATCTTATATCCGTAGCGTGCGCTAATCCTGCACGATAGCGCGCGCTACTCATGATTATTAGCGTGCGCTAATAATGTTACACTTAGCCATTTCCAATCATACTACTGTCTCGACATACCGAAATCACATATAAACTTACTGAATACATATACTGAATCCAATAACATTCTTATACGATATACTCTATATCGAAAGTACGATAACCTGATACACGATATCCTCAAATGTAACTGTCGACCAGATACGACAATTATACCGATACTGACATCTCAGTCCTTTATTTATTTTATCCCTACTGTACAGATTCCACGTTGTACAATGTAACTCGGATAAAATAATATCAAACAACAGTAGTAGAAATTCCGGATATTACAGCTGAGGCATAGGATACATGTCTTATTTTCGTTCTATCTTCCTCACTTTGCGGATATATAGCTTTGGAAAGTTACCATATCACACATGTAAGAATTCTCTTTTAGAAGTAGAGAATGAAGATAAAGGGCTTTTCTCTACGGCAAATTCTATCTTCTTATCGAATTAGTTGTCCAGAACGAGGCATCTGCCTAGTGTGGTACAATTTACTAAATTGCTTTCTCGTTTGGTCAATTTGAAAGAGTATGCTGCTGCCACATACCTTTTCAAGGATATATGCAATCTGGGGGTTTCCGTTAATGAATCTAAATGTCCGAGAAAGGCATCACGCCTGATGTCGTCACTTACAGTGCTTTGATTTGTGGTCTGTGTAATTTTAGTCGTTGGAAGGAAGTTAAAATGTTAATGAAGTAGATGATAAGATACAAAATATATCCAAATGTGTTTACATTCAATACCTTGATTGATGGTCTATGTAAGGAAGGATTGGTGGATGAAGCCCAAGATGTATTCAGCATCATAAAGCAGCAAAATGTGATTCCTGATGTAGTTTCATACAGCTCTTTGATGGATGGTTATTGTCTTCAAGGACCCATGGATGAAGCAAGAAATGTCTTTGATTCTATGGCTAGCATGAATATTGCTCCTAATATTACGAGTTTTAATATCTTGATCCATGGATACTGCAAAAGAAAAAGATAGATGATGTTGTTCATCTCTTTCGTGAAATCCCCTCTAAAGGGTTGAAGCATGATATCGTTACATTTATCACTCTATTGGAGGGACTGTTTTGTGCTGGCCGATGTTCTTCTGCACTAAAGCTTTTTGATGAGTTACAAGTTGTCGGCCTGAAACCAAACTTCTATACCTACTGTAACATGTTAGATGGATTGTGTAAGAACGGCCAAGTTGAACGAGCATTGTTGTTGTTGGAAGGAATATAGCGCAAAGGAGAACATCTTCATATTTCTTACTACAGTATCGTGATGGAGGGTTTGTGTGAAGCTAAAAAGCTTGATGCAGCTCGAGCTATTTTTAGGGACCTTGCTTCTAAAGCATTAGAACCTAATGTGGTAACCTACACTATCTTGATTAAAGGATGTTGTCGAAATGGGCTACTGGAGGAAGCTCAAAATCTTTTATTGAGGATGGATCAGTCAAGTTTGTCGCCGAATGAAATCACCTATAATGTAATTGTTCGAGGAAATTTAAGGAAGCACAAATTTGAAGCTGCCTCAAAGTTCCTTGAGGAAATGGATGCTAAAGGACTCTTCCCAGATTTATCTACCTTGGCCTTGCTGCTGGATTCACTCGACATGAAAGAACACCATTCGAGTGTTCTTAAAATACTATCGAAATGCGCTACAAATACTTTAAACAAAAACCAATGAGATTGTTGTGCATGAATTGTTAATTATGACTATAAAATTTTTGTAAAAAAAAACCCTCTTTAGGATCTTTTCTGTATATAGGGCTTGAGAAAGTCCTATCATTCTTGTCGCCCTATCATTATAGATGCGAATACCCATAATATATGAAGCTTCCCCCAAGTATTTCATAGAGAGTGTACTCAAAAGCTATCTTTCATAGAACTGAGCAATTCAACGTCATTTCCTATTTATAGAATGTTGTCCACATATAGTACTAGGAATACGATCTTGCTCCCACTAAACTTTCTATAAACATAAGATGTTTCCTCATTTTGTACGAAGTCAAGTTCTTTGACTGCTTTGTCAAAACAATGATTCCAACTTCGTGAAGCTTGCTTCAGTCCATAAATGGCACGCTGAGGCTTCCATACTTTATGAATTTTGGTAGAGGACGGGAAGCTTATAGGTTGTTCCATATAGATTTCTTCTTCGAGGTGTCCATTGAAAAATGTCGTCTTCATGTTCATTTGCCATATCTAAAGATCATAGTGTGGGGCTATGTCAGGCATCATGTGAATAGACTTGATCATTGCAACTGGTGAGAAGGTTTCGTGGAAATTAATCCCTTCCTTTTGGGTATAACTCTAATCCACAAGCCTAGTTTTGTGGCTTCCATTTTTCCATGCCCTCAGGTCGATCCACCAAAATCCAATGATCGGTGTGTATCGAGTCTATCTCTGCTTCCATATCGACCATAGCTTAGTCATACGAACTAGGATCATCGTCTTCTCTACCATATGTTTGGTGGAGACCCAGTTCCTCCATATGAATGTAGCCATACCTCTCAGGTACTTGAGATATCCTATTCGACCTACGTGGTGGTAGTAGTTGTGTTCCATAAGGTTTAGTTCTTTCTTCTTGTATAGGTTTCTCTTCGAGAGTTTCTATATGTTCTCCCAAAGAAACATTTCTACCTACTCCACCTTTCTGAATGAACTCGTCTTCAAGGAAGTGTGCTTGTAATGACATAATGATCTTATGATCTTCGGGCATGTAGAGCGGATAAGCCGTTAATCGGATGGGTATACTATGAAATGTACTTTAACAGACCCTGCTTCCAGTTTCTCCACCTTAGCCTTCTTGACATCCCTAAATCTTAATATGATAAAGACTTGGTTTCCTGCCTCTCCACATCTCATGTGGTGTTGTTGGAACAGATTTGGATGGACATCTATTCAAGATGTGTGCAGCAGTAAGTAGTGCACGTTCCCACAGATAAATTGGTAAATCAATATAGTTAAGCATGGATCAAACCATGTCCAACATGGTTCGGTTCCTTCTTTCTAAAACACCACTTAACAGATTAGTCGTTAGAGGTGTAAATTTTGATAATATTCCATGTTCTTTTAAGAATTCATCAAACTCGATACTCATGTATTTGCCTCCTCGCTCTGACCGTAGTGCCTTAACATGATGGCCAGTTTGATCTTGACTATAGCCTCAAATGAATATAATAAAATATAATAATCAAACTCGTAGCCTCGTAGGTCTAAACTCTTAATATTGCTTTGAAAGTAATAAACAGGATCCAATATGTGAAGTTTCGGGAATCCAACACCAAAAATGCCAAGATCTCTACTTATCACATGTCGTATTGTTGTCGGAAAAATTTCTCCACACCAACAACCACCTACTGGGCGTGGCTAGACAAGGAAGAGGAAGGAGGTGAGTTGAGACAAGAGAAGAGCTAGGTTTGGATAGTCTTCTCTCTTTTTTTTCTCTCTAACTTATGTGAATAATATTTTCTTACATGTTGTTGAAAAGTCTTTGCTGCTTATATATATAATATTAGCATCACCACTTTTTTCACATGTGAAGTTAATATCTAATCTTCTTTTCACGTGAGGATACACTTATCAACTTATCTTCCCAATAATCAAGAGGGAGTGGATAACAAAAGCCGAAGATAAGTGAGCATTACAACACGACACATTTCAATAAGTTTTGGCCATGCTTGAATAAAATGTATGGTTCCACTTTATATGTACTGGACCCCGTGTGTCTAGTCTGACAGATACATCCTGGTTCGTATCAATGTATTTATATAATTAGTTAATCCAATTAATTAATTATGTAAATTACTATTTCTCCAATGAATCCTTACTTATGAATTATACTAACTACCTAGTAATTATTTAATTCATATGACCGAATTAATTTATTTGATAAATTAATTTAGACATCTAATGTCCAATATTCACAAAAAAAATATGCTCAAATTAATCTAATGACTATTCAATTTGTGCGACTCTGTATGTTCGTCTCAGTCAGCAATAGGTCCCGTGGCTCACAATGTAACCCACTGAGATTAAATGATAGGGATCATTCTAAACACCTTTTCATTATGATTGCCGTATATGTATAAACCCTTAAATCAGATGTCCTGATCAAGTTTTAGTGTCACGATAAAGTGAAATCCTATTTCAACTTGTGTGTTAGTGCAAATCAAGTTCACATAGTTCTCATGTACCAAATACAATTCACTCAATTGATTTGGCTAAAGACTTCCGATCTTATTTTCCACTAACCATGTATGACATTCACCTGCTCACTTACAAGATGAAGAATCATGTCTTGGCATTCAGTAAAGATATCTTTGAGCAAATTCTATGTGACTGAATCTTAGTGTGCATAGAGTCTATCTCTGATTCCATATCAACCATAGCTGAGTCATACGAACTAGGATCATCGTCTTGGCTACCATATGTTTGGTGGAGACCCAGTTTCTCCAAATAAATATAGTCATACCTCTCAGGTAGTTGAGATATCATATTCGACATACGTGGTGGTAGTGGTTGTGTTCCATAAGGTTCTGTTCTTTTGTCTTGCACAAGTTTCTCTTTGGGAGTTTCTATATGTTCTCCCAAAGAAACATTTCTACCGACTCCACCTTCCTGAATGAACTTGTCTTCGAGGAATCGTGCTTGTAACATGATGATCTTATGATATTCGGGCATATAGAATGGATAAGCCGTTAATCGGATGGGTATCCTATCAAACATCCTTTAATAGACCTTGCTTCCAGTTTCTCCACTTTAGTCTTCTTGACATCCCGAAATCTTAATATGATAAAGACTTGGTTTCATACGTCTCCACATATCATGTGGTGGTGTAGGAATAGTTGGGTGGATATCTGTTCAAGATGTGTGCAATAGTAAGTAGTGCACATTCCCACAGATAAATTAGTAAATCAATATAGTTAAGCATAGATCAAACCATGTCCAACAGGGTTCGGTTCCTTCTTTCTGAAACTCTAATTAACTGATTAGTTGTTGGGGGTATAAATTTTGATACTATTCCATGTCCTTTTAAGAATTCATCAAACTCGATACTCATGTATTCACCTCCTCGCTCTGACTGTAGTGCCCTAATATGATGACCAGTCTGATCTTCACTAGAGCCTTAAATTCCTTGAATTTCTCGAAGGCTTCGGATTTGTGCTTCATCAAGTATACAAAACCATACCTAGTATGATCATATGTGAATGTGATGAAGTACTGATATCCATCTCGTCAAGTTTCTAAAGCACTACGCACATCGGTATGACTCAATCCAAGTTTTTCAGCAGCTCCTTCAAAGGTCTCTATGAAGGGAGACTTGGTCCTTTTTCCCTTAAGGCAAGATTCACAAGTAGGACAGGGATCAGATCCTAATGGACCCATAAGTCTGTCTTTCTCCATCTTATAAATTTTGGTCTAACCAACATGACCATGTATAAGGTGCCACTTCAATGCTTGGTCATTTTCATCTCTACCACGCTTTTTTCTAGTCATAGTATGCACGGCTGTTTTATTTTGGATATTTAGATGATAAAATACATCGAAAAATGTGGCAAAGCCAACTAGTTTATTAAAAAAATTAATTTTGCAGCTGCCATTGCCAACGAAAATGTGAAAACATTTCCAATCGATAACCAGAATGGACAGAATATTCTTATGCCCATTGGGCGATACTAGTACATCATCTAAAGATAAAACAAAACAATATTCCAAATCTAAAATATGTGATCCAATATCGGTAGCCTCGATACTATGGCCGCTCTTGGATCTCCAAGACGCCTAGTTCGTTCTATAACTAGATTCACAGTGCAGATGTGAGAACTAACACCTAAATCTAGAATCCAAGAAGTAGAATAAACAGTAGCAGAATAATTTGTTTCCAGAACTAAAAGTTTTGTACCTAAAACACCACCAAGCTGAGGAAAGTCTTTTCTCCAGTGGCCTAGCACACTGCATTTCAGGCACATGTCTGTTGGCTTGGCCTTACTTGCCTTCAGAACTATTGAGGCCTTGCCCTTTTCCTTTCTGACCGCAGCTTTGGGAGTTGCTTCTTGTTTTTCTTCTTCTTGTTATTGGACCTCCAAAGCCCAAAAGAGATAATAAGTACAACCTCCTTCACCCTTGGTGTCTTTATATGAGACTGAGCGGTGGACAATTTTTCCATCAACCATGCAAGATTGCAAGCAATCTCATTGCGGTTGAAATAATGATAAACTATGAGAAGGAGTTAGGTAGAGATTAAAGGATGAGATTGGCTTGGAGAGAAATATGCATCCTAAAATCGAGATCCTCTAATGTCTCGATCATAGAGATCATCCTGGGGATATGGTCCTCCACTTTTTCTTCTTCCTTCATCCTAGTTCCAAATAGTTGTTTCGGTATCTCATATCAAGCCGTTCGGATATGCTCCCTATATAAAGTTCAGTCAGACAAGCCAGTATCTGCCTAGCAGATATCATTTTCTCATGTGATCTCTTCAGCTCATTAGTTATAGAGCCCATCATAAAACCATGGACTTTGACATCATCTTTGACCCACTTCTCGTAGGTTTCAACCTCTTCCTGATTAGCTCTGGTCCGAGTAGGAGCTCGTTGGATGTCCGCCTCCAAGACGTATCCCAACGAATCCACTATCGTCAGAATTTGGAGCCAGTCGATGAAGTTTGGTCCATTTATGGTGGTCATTTCAAGAAGTATTACAAGTGGATTCATTTTCATTTTGAGATTTTAATCCTACAAAAAATAAAGCAAATTCAATTAGTTTTATGAGATTATGATCTGAGTATTTAGAATAAAGGATCTTCCTATTCATAACTCGGCTCTCACTAATTTTATTAGAAAAACAAATTCCCATGTGAAAGCTGGAAGCCATAAACCGATGGACTTCTTAGTGTGATCAAGTTCTTTATAAAATTAATAGAGGACAGCCCCTATGGTTTCTGTTTTATTAGTTTACAAAGCCGTGTCCAACACCAACCCATCTAATAGATGATTTGATATTTTTTGACCCCTAGTTCAATTGCCCTCAACCCATACAGTTTCTACGGATCGCTGAATTATATAAGTTTAAATCGTCAAATCCTATCAGTTTGATAATTAAATCTTGCCAGGCAACCCATACGGCTTCTAGGGATTTGATTTATCAAAACTGAATGTATCTAATCTACTCTAAGAATTTATCGACCTTCCCTAAATATACTACCGCGAGATACTCAGAAGATAGCATTTCAGTTTAGGTTTCAATTTTCCAAGAATTTGATGGAGGGTAGGATACCTTGCACCCTTTCCAAATTAGTATTTGTTATGTGGGTGTATTATGCGATTAATGTTACAATTTTGAACATTAATTAATTTTTAATCACAGTTTTTTTTATCCATACCATAAAATAAATAACAACATAGTTGTTATCAACATGTATTTCATGAACTTTTCCTAAATATTGGGCTAAGCGAATGACTGAACAAAAATAAAAAAAATGGTCTCGAGTCGCCACTTCTTGATGGATCTCCTTGGGCCACCATCTTTAAAAACTATCTGTTACATTTGAATAATTTGCAACCTATACAAATATGCTAATAAAATAAATAGGCTCAGAAACCAGCCTTTACAATACCATCGAATAACAATGATTCAGGAAATAAGTCCATTAAGTACATTACAATCACATAAATATGTAAAACATACAACAGACAATGGTTTGAATTAATCCAATTAATTCAACAATAATTGACAGTCTAATTTGTCTGTAGGAAACCCTCAAAATATTTTCATTTAAATTTTCCCATCATGAAAATCTAAAATTTATCGATTTAATCAAATTAATAATGTTTCTGTATCGGGAAAATAGTTTATGAAAATATATTGAAAAACGACGTCTGGTGCACGATAGCGAGTTCTTTGCGCAGCAAAGAATCGGGTCCCGCCGACAAGAACTGGTACTGCTTTCAGATACTGGTACCCTAGCAAAGAATCGGGTTCCCCCGGCTGCAGTGGGTTCCCTTCGGCAGCATCCGGGTTCCCCTCTAGGCACCATCTGGGTTCCCCTCAGCAGCAGCCGAGTTCCCCTTGGCACCAGCTGGGATCTGCTCTGACACCAGCCAAGTTTTCCTCGGCACCGGTCGGGTTCTTCCAGGCCGCGGCGTACCATTTCGTCCAATGATGGTACGCGGCTCGTTTTCTGGCAGATTTCTAAAATCTTGCTATTTTTGATCTTTATAATATTTATATAAATCATTTACAAAAAAAAATCCATCTTTATATTATAACATAAAATCACGAAAAATGCAAATAATATCATCTATATGATTGCATTGGTCTTGCTCTGATACCACTGTTGGAGTTCGGGCCACAAATCGAATATGCAGTGGAATTAAAATCGCACAAACCATGCTCATTCGAACTCCTAAAATCAATCAAGAATCGTATAAATGAATATAAGAAAATATAATAATCAAACTCGTAGCCTCGTAGGTCCAAACTCTTAATACTGCTTTGAAAGTGATAAACAGGATCTAATCCGTGAAGTTTTTGGGAATCCAACACCAAATATGCCAAGATCTCTACCTATCACATGTCATATTGTTGTCGGAAAAATTTCTCCACACCAACAACCACCTATTGGGCGCGGATAGACAAGGAGGAGGAAGGAGGTGAGTTGAGACAAGAGAAGAGCTAGGTTTGGAAAGTCTTCTCTCTATTTTTTTCTCTCTAACTTATGTGAATAATATTTTCTTACATGTTGTTGAAAAGTCTTTGGTGCTTATATATATATAATATTAGCAGCACCACTTTTTTCACATGTGAAGTTAATATCTAATCTTCTTATCACGTGAGGATACACTTATCAATTTATCTTCCCAACAATCAAGAGGGAGTGGATAACAAAAGCCGAAGATAAGTGCGCATTACAACACGACACATTTCAATAAGTTTCGGCCATGCTTGAATAAAATGTACGGTTCCACTTTATATGTACTGGACCCCGTGTGTCTAGTCTGACAGATACATCCTGGTTCGTATCAATGTATTTATATAATTAGTTAATCCAATTAATTAATTATGTAAAATACTATTTCTCCAATGAATCCTTAGTTATGAATTATACTAACTACCTAGTAATTATTTAATTCATATGACCGAATTAATTTATTTGATAAATTAATTTAGACATCTAATGTCCAATATTCACAAAAAAAAATATGCTCAAATTAATCCAATGACTATTCAATTTGTGCGACTCTGTATGTTCGTCTCGGTCAGCAATAGGTCACGTGGCTCACAATGTAACCCACTGAGATTAAATGATAGGGATCATTCTAAAAACCTTTTCATTATGATTACCGTATATGTATAAACCCTTAAATAAGATGTCCTGATCAAGTTTTAGTGTCACGATAAAGTGAAATCCTATTTCAACTTGTGTGTTAGTTCAAATCAAGGTCACATAGTTCTCATGTACCAAATACAATTCACTCAATTGCTTTAACTAAAGACTTCCGATCTTATTTTCCACTAACCATGTATGACATTCACGTGATCACTTACAAGATGAAGAATCATGTCTTGGCATTCAGTAAAGATATCTTAGAGCAAATTCTATGTGACTGAATCGTAGTGTGCATCGAGTCTATCTCTGATTCCATATCAACCATAGCTGAGTCATACGAACTAGGATCATCGTCTTAGCTACCATATGTTTGGTGGAGACCCAGTTTCTCCAAATGAATATAGCCATACCTCTCAGGTAGTTGAGATATCATATTCGACATACGTGGTGGTAGTGGTTGTGTTCCAGAAAGTTCTATTCTTTTGTCTTGCACAAGTTTCTCTTTGGGAGTTTCTATATGTTCTCCCAAAGAAACATTTCTACCGACTCCACCTTCCTGAATGAACTCGTCTTCGAGGAATCGTGCTTGTAACATGATTATTCGGGCATACAGAACAGATAAGCCATTAATCGGATGGGTATCCTATCAAACATCCTTTAATAGATCTTGCTTCCAGTTTCTCCACTTTAGTCTTCTTGACATCCCGAAATCTTAATATGATAAAGACTTGGTTTCATACGTCTCCACATATCATGTGGTGGTGTAGGAATAGTTGGATGGATATCTGTTCAAGATGTGTGCAGTAGTAAGTAGTGCACATTCCCACAGATAAATTGGTAAATCAATATAGTTAAGCATGGATCAAACCATGTCCAACAGGGTTCGGTTCCTTCTTTCTGAAACTCCAATCAACTGATTAGTTGTTGGAGGTATAAATTTTGATATTATTCCATGTCCCTTTAAGGATGACCAGTGCCCTAACATGATGACCAGTCTGATCTTGACTAGAGCCTTAAATTCCTTGAATTTCTCGAAGGCTTCGGATGTGTGCTTCATCAAGTACACAAAACCATACCTAGTATGATCATATGTGAATGTGATGAAGTACTGATATCCATCTCGTCCTGTTTCTAAAGCACTATGTATATCAGTATGAATCAATCCAAGTTTTTTAGCAGCTTCCTCAAAGGTCTCGATGAAGGGGGACTTGGTCATTTTGCCCTCAAGACAAGATTCACGAGTAGGATAGGGATCAGATCCTAATGGACCCATAAGTCTGTCTTTCTCCATCTTATGAATCTTGGTCTAACCAACATGATTATGTCTAAGATGCCACTTTAATGCTTGGTTATTTTTATCTTTACCACGCTTTTTTCTAGTCATAGTATTACATTTTTTTGTATTTTAGAGATTTAGTTGATAACATACATTCAACAATGTGGCATAGCCAACTAGTTTATTTAAAACATAAATTTTGAAACTGCCATTGCCAACTAAATAGTGAAAACCTTTTCGATCCATAACCGGAATGGACACAATATTCTTATGCCCATTGGGAAACACTAATACATCAATTAAGGATAAAACAAAACCAGATTCCAAAAAAGACGTGATCCGATATCGGTAGATACTATGTCCATTTCCAACTATCATCATCACTTCTTGGAGCTCCAAGTCGCCTAGTTCGTTCGCGAACCTGATTCACAGTGCAGATGTGAGAACTAGCAACTGAATCCAGAATCTAAGAAGTGGAATAAAAAGTAGAAGAACAATTTGTTTCCAGAACTAAAAGTTTTGTACCTGAAACACCACCAAGCTGAGGAAAGTCCTTTCTCCAGTGGCCTAGCACACTGCATTTCAGGCACCTGTCTGCTGGGTTGGCCTTACTTGCCTTTAGAATCATTGAGGCCTTGCCCTTTTCCTTTCCGACCGCAGCTTTCGGAGCTGCATCTTCTTTATATTCTTCTTGTTATTGGACCTCCAAAGCCCAGAAGAGATAACAAGTACAGTCTCCTTCACCCTTGGTGTCTTCATCTGAGACTGGGACAGTTTGTCCATCAACCCTGCTAGATTGCAAGCAATCTTATTTCAGTCGAAATAATGATAAACTATGAGAAGGTGTTAGGTAGAGATTAGAGGATGAGATTGGTTGGAAGGGACATCTGCATCCTAAAATCGAGAGCCTCCAATTTCTCGATCATAGAGATCATCCTGAGGTTATGGTACCCAACTTTTTCTTCTTCCTTCATCCTAGCTCCAAACAGTTGTTTCGATATCTCATATCGAGCCGTTCGGCTATGCTCCCTATAAATTTCAGTCAGACGAGCCAGTATCTGCCTAGCAAATATTATTTTCTCGTGTGATCTCTGCATCTCATTAGTCATAGAGCTCATCATAAAACCATGGACTTTGACATCATATTTGACCCACTTGTCATAGGTTTCAACCTCTTCCTGATTAGCACTGGTCCGAGTAGGAGCTGGTGGGATGTCCGCTTCCAAGACGTATCCCAGCAACTCCATTATCGTTAGAATTTGGAGCAAGTCGATAAAGTTTGGTTCAGTTATGGTGGTCATTTTAAGAAGTATTACAAGTGGATTCATTTTCATTTGGAGATTTCAATTCTGCAAAAAGTAAATCAGATTCAATTAGTGTTATGTGAATTATGATTCGAGTATTTAGAATGAAGGATCTTCCTATTTATAACTCAGCTCCCACTAACTTTATTAAAGAAAAAAAAACACTCCCAGGTGAAAAACTGGAAGCCATAAACTGATTGACTTCTTATTATCCTCTATTAATTTTATAAAGAACTTGATCACACTAAGAAGTCCATCGGTTTATGGCTTCATACGGTTTCTGGTCTATTAGTTTACAAAGTGATGTCCAACACCATCCCATATAATGGATGATTTGATATTTCTTTTACCCTTAGTTCAATTGCCCTCAACCCATACAGTTTCTATGGCTTGCTGAATTATCTAAGTTTAAATCGTCAACTCATATCAGGTTGATAACTGAATCTTGCCAGGCAACCCATACGACTAGGAGGTATATTTATCACAACCGAAGACATCTAATGCACTCTAGGAATTTGTCGACCTTCCCCAAAACTACTACCCCGACATACTCGAAAGATAGCATTTCAGTTTAGGTTTCAATTTTCGAAGAGTTTGACGGAGGGTAGGATACCTTGCACCGTCTCCGAATTAGTGTTTGTTATGTGGGTGTATTTACGTGATAAATGTTACAATTTTGAACATTAATTCATTTGTAATCGCGGTTTTTTTATCTATACCATAAAATAATAACAACATAGTTGTTATCAATATGTATTTCATGAATTTTTCCTAAATATTAAGCTAAGCGAATGAACAAACAAAAGTAAAAAGAAAAAAATTGGTCTCCAGTCACCGCTTCTTATTGGATCGCCTTGGGACACTATCTTGAAAAATTATCTGTCACATTTAAATAATTTGCAACCTATACAAATATTCGGGTAAATTAAATAGGCTCAGAAACCGGCGATTACAACCCCATCGAATAACAATGATTCAAGAAATAAGTCCATTAACTACATCACCATCACGTAAATATGTAAAACATACTACAACCAATGGTTTGAATTAATCCAGTTAATTCGACAATAATCGACAATCTAACTTGTTTCTAGTAAGCCCTCAAAATATTTTATAATTTAAATTTTCTCATCATCAAAAATTCTAAAATTTATTGATTTAATCAAATTAACAATGATTTGATTGCTGCGATTCGGTGATTAAAAACGAGTTACGCAGCGGAAAATAATACCGGTCTAACCGGATAAAAACTGAACACCTAAGAGGATCGATCAAGCATCGTATAAACGAATATGAATAGACGAAGATAAAATTAAAGAAGTCATACCCTCGTTGACCTTTTAGAATTTCTTCTTGAAGGAAAAACATGTGCCAAGATTCGATTATTTCCGGTCACCAATATGAACACGAATTCAATTCGTTCAAACTTGATGAATGATCAAACATCGAAAATCTCGAGTGTCTCTACGTTATCACGAGTCGGATGTTGATCGAAAAATTATATATCAATTCATTCTCGAAGAACACGACTAGGAATTAATAGTGTATTTTTTTCTCTTCCTTCTTCCTTTTCTTTCTCTCTAAGATGAACAAGATGGAAAAAGTTTCTTCCTCCCCTCTCTTCTCACTTCGGCTACAGCACGTAATGGGGGTGGTGGTGTGGTGTTTTTATTTTATATCGTATGAAGATGAGATTTCAAGATCGTACAAATCTTGATCTCTTTGTCCACATGTATAAAACAAATCCTCTAGACCCCACACTGTAACACCCCCAGAGTCATCCGGGAATATTACAGCGGTCGTGAAGAGATGAACTTGTAGAGATGAGCTTATAGAGTCATCCGGGAATACTCCAACTCAAATCAAAAATACATGCCCTCAAGCAGTAATTGCAATATCAATCTCACCTTAGTTAACGGAGGTAATCAGGCAGCTTATCGAAGAGACAGTTGCCAATTTAATAGCAACTGAGGTGAGGTCGGATCTCCAATCCCTCAATCAGAATATGGATACTATGATCAATAAGAAGGAACCCTATCCAACACCCACGAATTCCAGAGTGCCTCTTAGCATGTCTGATTTTATGACAAGGGTGGAGGAGCAGCTAGCATCTATCATTGATGCTGGCAAAAATGGAGAAGGAAAGGGTAAAGAGCACATCAGAGCTCTTGAGTTCAGACAGGGGGAAGAGAGGGAAAAAAGGGAAGATAAGGTAGAAGACATAGGCAAGAGCAGAGAACAAACCTTCATTCTCATCCAAGTTGGAACTTCTCAACTGAAGCGAAAGGATGTGGCCGCACCATCTGAAGATCAACCTGCAGCCAAGAAGAGAAGGACCAGGCAGGAACCTGAGCAAAGATTTGTATGGGAGGGAAAAGAGCTATGGTTTCTTGAGGAATTTTTACCTGCTGAGATGGGACATATGTGGGGAGGAGCTAAGAAGCAGTTTATAGAGAAATACTATCTCTGGGAATTGCTCCAGGAGAAAGATTGCTCCCCTCAGCAATCTTTCATAAATTTTATGTCCTCAACATGGCCAAAGCTCTGGGCTGCTCTGAAGAAATATGCCAAGAAGTTTGATGCTTATCCTATGATCCCCAACTTCACACCTCAAGAAGCCCCTACCTTGATGAATAATGAGATGGATGAGCTGGCTCTTCAGAAGGAGATCAAGAAAATATGTATGGAGAACAATTTCACTTCACACAAGGAACAAGAGTTTGCATCCTTGGTAGTCAGAAGGAAATATGGACTATCTCCAGTTTCCAAAAGGCCAATTGGTGCAAAACCTTTAAGATATATCCCTCCATCCAAGCTGAAGGCTACTAGAGGAAGAGGAAGAGGGAAATTTATAGATTAGACCTGTAATTCCATTTACTTATAAATTTAGTTTGGAACTTACCTGTAAATTTGTTGTAATTTACTTGTATTTTGTATCATTCAAACTTTACTGTATTATAATCATGAATAAAACTTTTATAACAGTCGTTTGAATGACAACCTCTAGTTGTCTCAAAATAAGACTGAGTTTGATTGTGTCTTGCACTTTACCTTGTGCAGACTTGTTTACATTTGAAAGCTCTAAGTTTTGCCATCATCAAAATAGGGGGAATTTGTTAAGAATACCTATTAGATTTTGATGATGTCATCCCTGTATTAAATTGATTATTCAAATGTATGTTTAGGTACTTGGATAAATGTAAAGAAGAATCAAATGAGTATCTTCTATAGGCCTTAAGTTTTTAGGTTTAGTATCATTGATCAGTTGTAAAATCAACCTAGTACAGAATAGAGAACTTTATAAGGGAAGATCAGAGAAGTTCATTCCCGATCAGAGGACTTTATCTCAGAGAACTTCAAGTCAGAGAACTTCAAGTCATGGAACTTCAAGTTAGATCAGAGAAGATCATCTCAGAGAAGTTTAGATCAGAGAAGTTCAGATCAGAAAAGTTCAGAGCAGAGAACTTCAGAGGACTTCACATCAGAGAACTTTACATCAAATAAGGTCGACTGCACTTCAGGCAGCTTTGACCAAGTTATTTCATACAGGTTCTCAGTCCAGCCAAGATACTCAGTCCACGTCAGCAAAGCGTTGAAATTCAACAATCACGGAAAGTCACATGCGGACGTAGGAGACAAACTTGAAAGATTCCCAGAAAGCAATGAATTATACATTCATCAAGATCCGCGCTTTGAAGACTTTATACTTTTTCTAATCAAGAATAATGGCCCTCAACAAGAAAGTCTTTCAAATGGTCGGAATTGAAAAGGGAATCAAGCCTTGCAATGGATTGATAATATAAACAAAGAAGTCCATTCTCCAACGGATGGATTTGTTACAGTAGTGCAACGGCTATGAAGAAAGCTCAAGAATTGTATTATAAATATCCGAAGATATGAATTTAGCAACGTACGATGCGAACAAAACTCTCAAGCGAACAAAGCAATCAAAGCAACCAAAGCTAAAGGCAATAAAATAGCATCGTGAAGAGCAAAGCTTAAGCATATCATATTCAAGAAGCTCTTTAGTTGGAGAAGACAAAAAATCTTGTCTTTAAAGTTTTAGGGTACTTCTGTGAACGAGGTTTTCAGAAGTTTCGTGACTGATAAGGCATCCACGGGTTCTTGATTGGAAGGTGATAGACAGCTCGAGAAGTTGTTGAGGCATCCATGGGTTTTCAATCAGGAGGTTCTAGGCAGTCGAAGGAGTTGCAACGGCCATGGGTTTCCACTGGTTGGAAGCTGTTGTAACAAAGGAAAATTCATTGTTACATTTATCACTGGTTGACGCCTAGCGGGGATCGTATGGTTGGGGACCGGGAAGTTAGGGATTTCCCAGTGAGGATCGGGAGCCGAGATTGGCCCTCGAATATCATTATTATAGACCTTAAGGGTGAGGCTTTGATCCTCGGGGATGATTGGTTGGATCGTCATGGTGCTATCATGAACTATCATGAACCACCAGTATTACATGCTTTTTCACTTTGGGCGCTCACGTCCATTTCTTCTGTTTGATAAATAAATGTACTCCATTGCAATAAAACATATTTTGTATAATACGGTTGTACTGTATTGTTCGCATCTGTTATTCGTGTATTGTGATGGTATGATGATTGACGAACTTTCAGTGACATACCTCGATGTCGTTAGGTAATTATCGGTGCGAATATGACGGTGGCCAATGCCTTGTTCCCCGAGAGATTTCCAGACGACATGGAGAGGGAGTCGTGTCATAAGAAATTAATGTGATAATAATTTAGCAAACAAAACTGTCCTTTACGTACGTTATACTCCGAGTCATTACGCACGCTATATCTGAGTCATTACGTACGTTAAATATCGGCCCTTACGTACGTAACATCAGTCTTCGGTCTTCGGACAGGAATCTTCATCAGGTAGTACGCATGCCGACCAACTTTCGGCATGATTGCGACAGGCAAGTCAGCGAGGTGTTACATACGTTAACCCGCTTTCGTTACGTACGTAACGATGTGTGTAAATCATTCCAGCGAGTTCCTTACGTACGTTAATATTTTTCCATAACGTACGTAAAGTCTCTTACGTACGTAAACCATCAGGCATAACGTACGTAAGGGCAATCTGAGTTTATAAAAGAACACTTTGCCTTTCATTTCTTCCGTCCCAAAAATCATTCTTCTTCCTTGTACACTTCTCTCCACCGTCCTTGAACCAATTCTAACCTCCCAATTCAAGTGCTATCCTATTAGAGTATGTTAATCAAGCTTTGGGGAAGGTCTTGAAGGTGTTATCCTCTCGTTCTCCTTCGTCCACCGTCGTTCTTCATCATCTTTTGTCAGTAAAGGTAAGTTTATCCAACCTTGAAATCATTTCAGTATTGTTTAGTAAGTTATAGTAAACCTCGGATGCCTTGGGTAGCTTAGAACCCTCAGTAATAATCGAACCGGTATATAACTATCGCAATTGTTAATCGATATCCATCAAAGCTAGAAATTGGAATGAATAATAGTAGAACTCATTATCATATTGCTAATCACCAACTTCTCGGAATCATCTTGAAGGATTTCATGTATAACCGTATTATCATGTTGAATAAAACCGTTAATGAATCCTTGATGAACTTACCAACAATTTCTAGCCAAATAGATACCGAAACATGTTAAGATGATGGATTAATCGTTCTAGACTTGCATATTAAGACAACGATGAAATCTTGGTGATTGTTGGTTATAATTAACTAGGAATGTTGTGTTAGAACGCTATTGTTTAGCGGAAGGATAACTTATAAAGAATGTTGCCGAACCTAAGAAATTAATGGCACGCATTATGGTTAAAAATGGAGAAATTCGATTCCGACATCATAAGCAACTAGGATAGGGTTCTAACAGGTGGGAGGGGGAGGAACGTCGTTGATCATCATTGTTATCATAAGATGTTAATCGACAAACATGTAATAGGTCGGATTTCCAAGTGCGATCGTTCAAGCCGTTGCCTTGTCAAGAAATAACTCCCGTCGGATTTGAGGCAAGTGAATCTTGCTCAGACTTTACATCTTATAATTTTAGACATAGTAAATGTTACTATTATGGAATGGTGCCCTTACGATTATCTTGTCCGGAGTATTCCCGAGTAGATACTACCGTGACCCTTGGCCGCGGCCTTGGGAGTTTTCTTGTTGGACCGTGTTGCGGTACCCACGTTCGGAGTATTCCTGTGTAGATACTTCCGTGACCCTTGGTTGCGACCTTGGGAGTTTATGTGCTGATAAAAGGAATAACATGGAACATTCGGTGATAACTTTATTCCTTGAAATCATTAGATTTTACCTTTGGGTTTGGTTTGGATTGTTTCTGACCTAGGTTACTGGCACGACATGTCGTGCCAGGTAAATTTGTTGAATTTGTGCAGGACACCCCCGAAGGTTACGGCCAGGCATGAGCTGTGTTGGAAGAAGGCCTGTTAATTTCTTAAATCAATTTGAACATTCCACGTTGTGTAATAACCGTATGTACGGACACTATTTGCTTTTGTACTTTGGGTTGTACGAATACTTTCCTAATTACTTCCGTATGTTACCACTTTTAATAAAATATTTTAGAAAATATCTTCAAAAACTTGCCTTGTGGGTCCCTCATGGGATCTACGGCACTGTGGCGTACCGGTTCATTTTGGGGGCGTTACAGAAAATGGTATCAGAGACAAACACTCACGTGGAAAGTTTTACCAAAAATATTTTGAAAACGTTTTGCCTTCAAAATCCAACACTTCTGACGACCGTAACTCCTCGAGGGATGTCGAGGTAAAATACACGTAAATTCTTAAGGATCAAGTATGATGCTTGGATTCTGTAAGAACTCAGAGAATGTTTGCATTAAACTAACCTGTTAGATTGAACGAACATCACCAATGGCACGTCGAGGAGCTAGAAGAAACGTAAATGACGCACAAGGTTCCGCTATGAACCAGCAGGAAGACAGAAACACCAGAGAAACTAATCCAGCCAGAAATCAACCACCGCCTGTTAATCAGAACGAACAGGAAGCGGAAAACCAGAACAATGGGGGATTTGATCCAGCCTCCGTTCAGACTCTGGCCCAGGCCATTGCTATGGGAATCGCTCAGGTCAACCAGGCAGAACAAGTACCAGTCATTAACATAGAAGAGAACACCGAGAAGGACCATTGGCTGGGAGAAATGCTGAAGGCCAGACCGCCATTATTCGACGGGTCAAGGGATAAGCACGTGGACGATTGGATCTCGGAGATGGAGACTGCCTTCGAGGTGATCGGCTGCCAAGGAAACTGAAAAGTGCCACTCGGGATCAACCAGCTCCGTGACACCGCAGCCCGATGGTGGAGGACATATAAGCCAGAGGACAGAATAGTCGGATGGCCCGAGTTTTCCAAACTATTGAGAGACGAGTACTGTCCCCGACCAGTTCAAACTGCACGAGCGCGGAGTTTCTTCAGCTCAGGGCCTCAGAATTTGCCAATACCAGAAATCATTCGGGCATACAGGACCGAGCTAAGCTATGTCGCACAGATGGTTCCATCCGAAGACCAGCGAATTTGTCACCTTGCTCAACGGTTGCCGGAGGATGTTCAACGCTACGCGGTGGGGTTTCATTGCACCACGTTGAGGGCATATGTGTAATATCCGACGGAATTCTTACTTGCTGTTGTACTATTCGGATAATTTAATACTGTTGTAATCTTGTTGCATTTGTGAAATGAATATTGATGTTGGAATATATCATAATAGACTTGAATAAAATGATCACTCGCATTATGTTTGAATTTTCAGTGTTGTAGAGATAAGTGCATATTGAACTATTAAAAATCTGAGCCGAACGTACGTTAATCGTAAGTCATAGCGTACGCTATTTTGAGGCCTTTACGTACGTAAAGGGGTACCAGTTACGTACGTAACCAGTGCAATCGTATCCAATCTCAACTTTCGGCATGTGGGGCCGGGTGGGATTCGAATATCTGATCTTTGGAGCCAACCTAGTTGACCCACATTACGTACGTAATGCTTCTAGCGGTAACGTACGTAATGAAGTTCGTATTTCAGTCCAGTAACCTCTGGACTTAGCTTACGTACGTAACACTTGTTGTGTAGCGTACGTAACTATCTTTGTTATAAAAAGACAACTTGTGTCTTTCATTTTGCACGTCCAACCTCCGATTTTCACCCATATAATCATCCCCCTTCATCCCTAGAGCAAGTTTACCTTCTTCCTACTTGTGTTGGAGCTTTACATTTTGATTTTGGAGCTTGTTGATTGGAACTTGGAGACATTCTTGAAGCTTATATTGTGTTCTTGTGGTTTGGTGTATTGTTCTCCATTTCTGAAGGTATGTTCTACGATTTAACCCTATAATCTCGAATTTAATATGATAGTGATTAAGTATATTTCACCTAGTGATGAATTAATCAAAATAAACATATTGTAGTTAAGCTTTCAACAACTTAATGATGAACATGATGATTAGAGGGTTTGTAATGGTGTGTTCTTGGTGTTTTAATATGGTAATGATCATGTTTAGTTTAACCACACTCTCCTTTCTAGACTTATAACACCATTGGTATAATAACAATCCTTGTTCCATTGTAATGTAAATGACTTATTGGAATAATTACCATAAATGTTTTAAGAAACCTTGTTGATCATTAGAAGAATGAAATAATCTTCTTGAACCTAGGCTAAGTGAATTCAGAGGTGTGTTGGTTGAATCCCCAAGTCAGTTGGAAGAGTATAAGAGTGGTGCTAAACTTGAGATAATCTTCATAACCATGATATGGATTTACAACTAATTAACTCAACATAAGTAATTGTATGTAGTGCAGATTTTACTTTTAATCATTTGAGATGTTCTTGATAAGATTAAAGTATAGGAGATTATTGTTTAAAACATTATGGTATGATTCTTAATCCAACAAACATTTGGTATCATCTTGTAATCAATTGTGAGAATTGAATGGTATGAATAAGGTTCTTGAAGTAACACTTTAGAAGTTAAACTACTCAATCGGAAATTAAGATGTTATCTCGTGAAAATTCGGTGTAGATGATCATATAAACGTATTAATGAGCAAAATATACTTCATTCAAGGTTGATTGTTCGAGTACACAATATTAGTTGAGGACCGTTCGTTCGTCCCTACAAGAAGAGGACTATTCCCGTCTCCGTATTGAGGCAAGTTATCTTGCTTGGTTATAATGATGTGTGGATTCTTATGATGATATGCATTTCGTGTATATGAAACACTTATAAATTTGTGTCTTGTGATTTGATGTTGCTCTTAATGATGTCCCGTTTTCATCGTGGGATTGCATTCCCAAGTTCGTTACTTTTGGACCCTTGATATTGTTGATCTTGTTGTCATCTCGGTGAGTCCTCGATCCTTATTTGGATTTTGTGAAATTCTTGAATTCATTGTCATGTTGCATCGTGACATATCCGGAGTCATATCTACGTTCCGATTGGATATTGTGTAGGATTTTTAGCCGGGCACATATATAGTCATGCGTGAATATTTTCCGTGAAAGGCTGTGCACACGAGACGTAGTTCGTTGAGGCTAATTAGGTACATTGTCCCACATATATCCTGGATTCCGTATACGGGGTGGACATGTGCACTGACACATATTCGGATCGGGCGTACTGTGATGTCCCTCTTGAGCCGTACTATCTTAGTCGCTCACAGTCCATTTTTATACTTGGATGTGTTCGACATTTTGTGACTGAGCGTTCATACGCCCGAGGGGTATGTTCGTTAGTCGGGGCGTTATTCTTGAAATCTTATATGCGTGAATTGTATACTATCTTGAGAATCATTTATCATGTATATCGGACCCTGTGTTGGGCGAAATACTTATGTTGTATTTTAGGTCGAGGAAAAGGCAAGGCACGGGAAGATCAAGGTGATGACGAAGGGTTCGAAGGATACTAGTTCGGGGGCCCCAAGTCTTTCGTGTCCGGTCATGTTCGTACCGTGTAATGTTATTTTCCGCTTCATTTTAAGTTTGAACGAATGTATTGTTATTTAAGGTATAATTCATCTCCATATGGATTATACTTGTGTTTTGGATCCTGTGTGTAATAAGGCCGTAGGCCATACTGCTGTAAACTCCACATCGGAGTAAGTACTATGTTTTGTGGTTCGGTATCACATGTATTGTGCATTTAATCTTTACTTTGGATATCGCCTGGTGGATCCCAGTGTGGGGTCCACGGCACTATAATGGCCGCCTTATCGGGGTGTTGCAGAAGATGGTATCGGAGAGGTCGTTTTCTTTCTTTTTGAGTCTTTGTGTATTGAACTAGTATCAAGAGACCTTCGTGTCACGTGTGACCCGTGCGAGCGCCTGATCCTACGAGCCAAATGCGGTACGTACTTTATGAACCATGAATAAATTATTATGATATTGATCTCTGAATAGATCTCCTTGTTGATCTCGGTATTTTAAGGGTTTGTGGCAGGAATTATCTAATTGATAATTCAAATAAAATTCTGGATTGATTATATGATTGAAATCATTCGACTCAAACGTCGATATGATATTTTGTGTGACCCTCGTAGTGATGATAACTCATTACGAACTGTTTTCTCGGATATGTAATTTCTTACTGCCATTAACTTAGCGTGAATTCTGATTGGTATCATGAACTATACTTATGATTATCATTACAAATTGATTCTTTCAGTATGGAAAGAAATTTGAGAGGTCGTGGCAGAGGGGGACGAGGACGCGGAAGGTGCCGAATCCCGATACCGCGAGCCAACAGACGTGCGAACGCAGAGCATAGTTCCGCAGGCAGTGATTCGCCTTCTAGGGACCAATCGCACCACAATGGACGCGAGGATGCTCGTGTCGATCCTTAAACTGTAATGGAGGGCATGATGGCTCAGATGACCCAAATGGGTCAGTTAATGGAAACGATGCAGAGAGCTGCTACCGACCAGCATCAGGGGCCACCTCCTATACATGGCGGGCCGGTGAATCGGATCATCAGTGACATCTCGGGCCAACGACCCCCGATTTTTGAAGGTTCCTCTGAGCCGGCCGATATCGTGCATTGGATCGAACACTTTGAGAAGTTGTTCGATATGGTAGACTGTCCAGTAGAGAATCGCGTCTCCGTAGCAGCTTACTACTTGGGCAAGGGTGCCCACACTTGGTGGCTTTCGGTGAGGCCAGCTGATGGCGTATGTACTTGGGAAGAATTTAAAAATCTCATGCTAGATCGTTACTATCCAGGTCCTCTCCGCGAGGCCAAATTATCAGAATTGCTGAATCCGGAACCGTCTGAAGATGATGACGTACTATCTATCGCCGAGAAATTCCAGGCACTTCTCCCTTTTGCCGCGACGATTGTCCACACAGAAGCTGATAAGATCAAATACTTTCTCAAAAGGCTTAAACCCCGAATGAGAATGCAGCTGTTGAACCATCATTGTGTGACCCTACCGGAGTTCATCGAGAAAGCTCTGGAGTACGAATTGACCGTGAAGGAAATTTCCAAGAAGCAACCGCAGTCTAACAACAAGAAATTCAGGAACCAGAACCAGTCAGACAGCAACCGGGGAGCATTCAAGAGACCCCAACCAGTGCCAAATCCTTCTGAACGGCAACCTACGGCATCGAAGCCAACCGGATCGCAACCTCGAGCGGTCAGCCTATCTGTTGTGTGCTATAATTGTGGAGACCCGGGACACATCAATTCGAAATGTCCTAGGCCAGCCGTGTCATGCCATACTTGTGGGAAGAACGGACATCGTGCTCGTTATTGTAGGAGTGGACTAGGACGTATTCCCGCAGCACCTCATGCTCCAGTACAATCTTCAGTTCAGGACCGTGTACCTCCATCCGCTTCTTATCAGACTACCGGGGCAAACAAAGGGATGGGACGTGGAAATCAAGCAGGTACATCTGGTGCAGGGGATGCAAAACCTAGAGTTTACGAGATGAAGAGGGCTGAAGATCCCGAAGCCAGCATGATTGCAGGTACTCTCGAGATCCAATCTCAGCCTGTCTGTGTTCTTTTTGATACTGGTGCTTCACACTCCTTTTTATCTACTTCTTGTTTGAGTCGTTTGCAACTAGAGCATGTTATCAATTGTGAACCTTATATAATTGGTCTACCCGATGGTAGAAGAATTGTTGGGAATCGTGAAGTTCAGGACTGCTCGATTCGAATGAACGACCGTGAGTGGTTGTCAAACTTAATTGTGGTCGATTTACCTAAAGATGATGTGATCTTGGGTATCGATTGGATGGAACGTCATGATGCCATAATTAGTGTCCGCAAGCGAACAGTAACCGTCACATCTGACGATGGTATTGAGTGTACCTTCCAGGGTGATAATCCCAGCCGTTCCGGGAGAATCATCAGCGCTATGAAAACGGTGAAACTGCTTAATCAAGGATGTATTGGCTATTGGTGTTACATGACCAAGACAATGGATCGACCTGTTGAATTGATCGATATTCCGGTAGTCCGAGACTACCCAGGCGTATTTCCAGATGAATTGCCAGGCTTACCTCCGCATCGTGATGTAGAGTTCAATATTGAGCTAGAGCCTGGTACGTCCCCGCTCTCAAAAGCACCGTATCGCATGGCTCCGACTGAGATGCAGGAGCTGAAGAGCCAACTTGAGTATTTGACCGAGAAGGGTTACATTAGACCTAGTGCGTCCCCTTGGGGAGCACCAGTACTATTTGTACGTAAGAAGGACGGATCTCTACGTCTGTGTATTGATTATCATGAGTTGAACAGGGTAACCATTAAGAACAAATACCCATTGCCGCGTATTGATGATTTATTGGATCAGCTTCAAGGGGCTGCTGTGTTTTCTAAGATCGACCCGAGGTCTGGTTACCATCAGTTGAGGATTCGTGAGTTTGATATTTCGAAGACCGCTTTTCGTACTCGCTATGGGCATTATGAATTCGTAGTGATGCCTTTTGGACTGACGAATGCACCGGCAGTATTTATGGAGCTGATGAATCGAGTGTTTAATAATTATCTGGATCGCTTTGTAGTCGTTTTTATTGACGACATTCTGATCTATTCTCGTGACCATGAAGAGCACGAGCGTCATCTCCATCTAGTTCTCGAGGCGTTAAGGCGAGAGCAGCTTTATAGAAAATTTTCTAAATGTGAGTTCTGGATAAATGAAGTTATCTTTCTCGGGCATGTGATATCAGTTGATGGGGTGCGAGTAGACCCTGAAGACGAAGCTATCCGAGGCTGATTTACCACCAAAGAGCGTTAAGGAAGTACGCAGATTTCTTGGGACGAGCGAGTTATTACCGACGGTTCGTGGAGGTTTTCCAAAATTGCCCAACCAATGACTAATTTGTTGAGGAAGGATAAGAAATATTTATGGTCGAGTCTTGTCGTGAGCTTTGATGAACTTAAGAGTCGGTTGATTTCGGCACCTATTTTAGTCCTACCGAAAGGAACGGAAGGGTTTGTAGTGTATAGTGATGCATCTAAACAGGGCCTTGGGTGTGTACTAATGCAAAACGGGAAGGTGATCTCCTATGCATCGAGACATCTACGACCTTACGAGGTCAACTACCCCACCCATGATTTAGAACTCGCAGCCGTGGTGTTTGCTTTAAAAATCTGGCGCCATTATCTGTATGGAGTAACCTGTCAGATTTTCACTGATCACAAAAGCCTGAAATACATTTTTACTCAGAAGGAGTTAAACATGAGGCAGAGAAGGTGGCTAGAACTCATCAAAGACTATGATATCGAGATCCTTTATCATCCGGGCAAAGCAAATGTAGTTGCTGACGCTTTGAGCCGTAAGACAGTACAGGAGCAGATGGTGAGCCGTTTGACAACACAGAGAGAGTTGCAATTGGACCTTATGAGGCCAGAAATTGAAGTTTGGTTACAGCGTATTCAGGGACAACTTTGCACCCTTGAGATTTCTTCATCTCTTGATGATATGATCAGATCGAGGCAAGTTACGAACCCATTCTTATCTCGAGTCCGGGATGAGGTAACCCAAGGGAAAGCCCCTGGATTCGTGATCCACGAGGATGGATTGATACGATTTAGAAATCTAGTTTGTGTACCCGCTGACGAAAAGTTAAGGAACTCTATCATGAGAGAAGCCCATGCTACCCCGTACTCTATTCACCCGGGATCTAGCAAGATGTATAAGGATTTGACGCAGAATTATTGGTGGGGAAATATGAAACGTGAGGTTGCCGAATTTGTTTCGAGATGTTTAACCTGTCAACAGGTTAAGATTGAGCACCAGCGACCCGCAGGAATGCTGAAACCGCTCCCGATTCCCGAGTGGAAATGGGAGGACATATCAATGGATTTTTTTACTAGATTGCCGACGAGTCGTCGAGGAATGAATACGATTTGGGTGATTATGGACCGTCTGACCAAATCAGCCCACTTCTTAGAGATTAAGGATGCGTGGGGTCCCGAGAGATTGGCCCAGCTGTTTATTAATGAAATTGTGAGATTACACGGTACCCCCAAGAGTATTGTATCAGACTGTGACGGGCGATTCGTGTCACACTTCTGGAAGGCAGTTCATCGTGCGATGGGCACGCAGTTGAATTTCAGTACGGCTTTTCATCCACAGACCGATGGTCAGTCTGAGAGAACCATCCAGACTCTAGAGGACATGTTGAGAGCATGCGCTCTTGATTGGAAGGACGATTGGGAAGCCCAGCTGCCTTTGGTGGAATTCACTTATAATAATAGTTTGCACGCTTCGATTCAGATGGCACCGTATGAGGCATTATATGGCCGTCATTTGTAGGTCCCCTTTGTGTTGGGACGAACTATCGAATCTCTCGATGCGGAACCCGACATGTTATTAGCGGCTCGAGAAGATCACTTTGATTAGGAGCCGGTTGTTAACGGCTCAAAGTCGGCAGTCTTATGCTGACCACCGTCGACGACCACTTGAGTTCGAGGTTGGTGACCATGTGTTAATGAAGGTGTCACCTACCCGAGGAGTCTTTCGTTTTGGAAAACGAGGCAAGCTGAGTCCGAGGTATATCGGGACGTTTGAGGTTTTGGAACGAGTAGGCGATTTGGCTTATCGCTTGGCTTTACCACCAGCCCTGAGCCGGATCCATAACGTGTTCCATGTCTCCCAGTTAAGGAAATACGTTGCTGACCCGAGTCATGTACTTCAGTTCGATGAGATCGATTTATCGGAGGATCATTCGTATGAGGAGCGCCCCGTACGAATACTTGAGAGGAGGATCAAACAACTGCGTAATAAGACGGTTCCCCTACTGAAGGTTCAGTGGTCTCGACACGGGGTCGAGGAAGCCACGTGGGAGACGGAGAGAAGCATGCAAGAGAGGTATCCTGAATTGTTTACCCCTTATTTTCGAGGACGAAACCCCTTTTAAGGGGGAGAGTATGTAATATCCGACGAAATTCTTACTTGCTGTTGTACTATTCGGATAATTTAATACTGTTGTAATCTTGTTGCATTTGTGAAATGAATATTGATGTTGGAATATATCATAATAGACTTGAATAAAATGATCACTCGCATTATGTTTGAATTTTCAGTGTTGTAGAGATAAGTGCATATTGAACTATTAAAAACCTGAGCCTAACGTACGTTAATCGTAACTCATAGCGTACGCTATTTTGAGGCCTTTACGTACGTAAAGGGGTACCAGTTACGTACGTAACCAGTGCAATCGTATCCAATCTCAACTTTCGGCTTGTGGGGCTGGGTGGGATTCGAATATCTGATCTTTGGAGCCAACCTAGTTGACCCACATTACGTACGTAATGCTTCTAGCGGTAACGTACGTAATGAAGTTCGTATTTCAGTCCAGTAACCTCTGGACTTAGCTTACGTACGTAACACTTGTTGTGTAGCGTACATAACGAACTGTGCTGTTATAAAAAGACAACTTGTGTCTTTCATTTTGCACGTACAGCCTCCGATTTTCACCCATATAATCATCCCCCTTCATCCCTAGAGCAAGTTTACCTTCTTCCTACTTGTGTTGGAGCTTTACATTTTGATTTTGGAGCTTGTTGATTGGAACTTGGAGACATTCTTGAAGCTTATATTGTGTTCTTGTGGTTTGGTGTATTGTTCTCCATTTCTGAAGGTATATTCTACGATTTAACCCTATAATCTCGAATTTAATATGATAGTGATTAAGTATATTTCACCTAGTGATGAATTAATCAAAATAAACATAATGTAGTTAAGCTTTCAACAACTTAATGATGAACATGATGATTAGAGGGTTTGTAATGGTGTGTTCTTGGTGTTTTAATATGGTAATGATCATGTTTAGTTTAACCACACTCTCCTTGCTAGACTTATAACACCATTGGTATAATAACAATCCTTGTTCCATTGTAATGTAAATGACTTATTGGAATAATTACCATAAATGTTTTAAGAAACCTTGTTGATCATTAGAAGAATGAAATAATCTTCTTGAACCTAGGCTAAGTGAATTCAGAGGTGTGTTGGTTGAATCCCAAGTCGATTGGAAGAGTATAAGAGTGGTGCTAAACTTGAGATAATCTTCATAACCATGATATGGATTTACAACTAATTAACTCAACATAAGTAATTGTATGTAGTGCAGATTTTACTTTTAATCATTTGAGATGTTCTTGATAAGATTAAAGGATAGGAGATTATTGTTTAAAACATTATGGAATGATTCTTAATCCAACAAACATTTGGTATCATCTTGTAATCAATTGTGAGAATTGAATGGTATGAATAAGGTTCTTGAAGTAACACTTTAGAAGTTAAAATACTCAATCGGAAATTAAGATGTTATCTCGTGAAAATTCGGTGTAGATGATCATATAAACGTATTAATGAGCAAAATATACTTCATTCAAGGTTGATTGTTCGAGTACACAATATTAGTTGTGTAATATCCGCAAATTTTCGATTTTCGGTAAATTTCTTTTTTCGGCCGACGTCCGTTTTGACGACTCGCTTTTGACCGTTTCGTCATTCGGAGAATATTTAATTCTGCACTTTTTGTCATCCGAGTTCGTTTCGGTGCTGCTTTGTTGAGTTCCGTGCTTTTTAACGACTTTTCCGCGCTTGAGTTCGGTTCTTGCGAATCTCGTTCGAAACTGTCGTTTGGGGTTTTTCGTAAGTTCATTTAACGTTGTTATACGTGTTGTGAGCTTCGGTTTGATTATTCGTTGTCGTATGGTGATTTTCGGGCATTTGGACCATTTCCGTAATTTCCCAAAGTTTGGGGTAATTACCTTCCGTTGTCGAATTTCGAGCCTTCGGGTGGTCGGAATCGTGTGTTCTACTAGCTCTTAGATTCGTCTTTGTGAGTACTTCGTAACCGTATCTTCGGTTCGTATTCAGGTTCGGGTTTCGGTGTCGTTTTGTTGAATTCAGGATTACTAAACGACTTTTCTAAGTATGAGTTCGACTTTGTTAGATCACCATTAATTTTTGGTAACTCCAAAAATTCTATATCTTTGCAATATTATAGAGCATCGAGTTAGCTTTCCAATGGTTCAAACGGTGAGTCAATCGGATTCCGGACGAGAGAGTTATGGTCGTTTTAGCTCACCCGCTCGTTATTGGCGATCATCACGGGCCGACCCGGCCGTGTCGTCCGACACGGCCCGTGCCGTTCGTCCGGAAATGCCGGAGTCTCGCCTCAGACCCGGCCGTGTCGTCCGACACGGCCCGTGCGAACCCTTCCGGATAAGCCGAATCGTCGCCCAAAGACGCCCGACCGTGTCGCCTGCACGGTCGAGTCAATGCCGAGCGCCGCAATGTCGCTATCGGTAGGCCCCTTCGCGCGCGACCGTGTCATGCAGGACACGGTCGAAGTCTCGCTGCCAATCAGGCGCCACGACCGTGTCAGCGGACACGGTCGAGTCTGTCAGAGCTATTTAAGGCCCGGCAATCGTTTTTCGCCATATTTTCTCCTTCTTTCACTTCTCTTCAGCGGATGTGGGTGTGTGAATCATCTATAGATGTTGTTGGACAATGAATCCATGAAGTGTTGAGGTTCATATCATCAATCATCCGTCCTATAACATCCTTCGATCTACCGAATCAGGTCAGATTTCTTAGAAATCTAGTTTTGGGGAATTTGGGTATTTTGGTTGTTTTCGTCCGATTAATCCGATTTAACTTAGGATTATGATGGGTTGATGATTATTTAGATGTATTGTATCCTTTCCCTTGTTATTCCATGGTTGGATCGTATCGATTCGTTGTTTTGGTCGAGTTCTTGACCGACGCCTTGAAGGTGTCCGGTAAAATGTCATAGAGGGGTTTTCGGGCGTTCTACGATTATTCTTCCTCGTATGATCGATGATTTATTGAATTTATGTTGTTAGGGTCGAATTCTTGTGAAGAACTCGAGTCGAAACCCTTCCGTTCGTTGTCTTTTTCGTGGTTCAAGCTTCCCGGTCGAACCGTGTTCTTCGGGATCTTCGGTAACGTTTATTAAGGCAAGTATACATTTATGATTATACGTTCTCGACTTTGAAAGTATGGAATATTGATGATATGATTATTTCTAGCCACTCCGGACGGGCCTATGGTCCTCTCGAGGGTTTCGTAGCCTGCAGTGCGATTCCATGGTTGATATGAACGAACCGCTTCTACGGCATTCATATGAAATAATGTTGGCATGTAATGAACGAACCGCTTTGACGGCATTCCTACATGTAACGGCGTATGATATGAGCGAACCGTTTTTACGGCATTCACATACGTCTTGAGATTTTAGTCATTAGGAATACTAGTCTTAAATTGATGAATTGACGGATATTGATGAATTGACGGATATTGATGAATTGACGGATTACATTTACTTTATTGTCGAGAAGTATTATGTTTCATCTTGTTATACTTGCACTAGCTATTCGACGGCTAACCCTTTATGGGAAATACGTTTCATGTATTTCGAGTTCCAGGAGAGCGGAGACGGTACTGCTCGGCGTGAAGATGATGGGCAAGTGTGATACTGTATCTTGTCTCCGGTTATTTTCTTGGATTCCTCCATTCAGTGTTGTTGTACTGGAATGGATTTTTAAATACTCGAGTATTGTATTTCAGTTTTCCTTGATGTTCCGGCCTGTGTTGCAGAGGTATTGATTTGTGAAGTGATGTATATGTTTTCGTTGGTTATGGTTTTGAATACCATTTGTATCGTCTTCCTTTCTTTTGTGTGTAGACCTTATCGGTCAAGTTTATAGTTCCGCGTATGTTTAGCCTTGTGGGTCCCACGGCGGGGCTCACGGCGCTGTAATATACCCTGAATAACTTGGGGGTGTTACAGAATATGGTATCAGAGCTTAGGTTTATGGATACCTAGGCTGTCGGTCTTTTGGGTCGATTGAGTCGGCATTTGCCCACAGTATCACTACTCTGCCATCATCACCGTGCGACCGGTACTTGTAAGTCCTCTCACTCTTCTCGTATTTTTCTTAATCGTTTCGTTTATAGCTTGGTATTCTTGGGAATTGGTCACTTCGAGAATGTGCGATTCGGATTATACTTACGCACGAGTGTGCCCTTCAGAATGTTGGCTGAAAGTAGGAAGAATCGTGGCTGTGATCACGGACGTGAACCCTTCCTTGAGATTTTGTTAAATTGCTAATTGCGATATTGGTGTGTAACGGTATTATGTTGAGACTTTGTTTAGGAGTCGCATGCTAGTATCACGGGAGATCTTCGTCTTCACAAACCTGTAAGTATGTTGTTCGGATTATTCGAAAATTCTTGGTTATCTTGGTGATTTTGGATTTTCCGTTGAAATGTTGTTTGTGCGAGTGATTGCAAGTTTCGAGGACGAAACTTATTTTTAAGGGGGGTAGAGTGTAATACCCCGATTTTTTTTTCGGATATATTTTTTTCGTTTATATATTGGATATCGTGGATGGTTAATTATGCTCGAGGACGTTGTGAACGTATGACAATGTTATTGAATTGAGTATATGTATTGATTTTTCAGTATGCTCGTATTTGGCATGTCATGACTTTGGACAGGAATTGTTGAAATTGGCTAAGTATGGAATTATTACGTACGTTAATAAGGTGAGATTACGTACGTAAGATTGGCATGGTTACGTACGTTAAGGCTAAGGTATTACGTACGTAACGAAGGCATCGGACAGAACCGAGTCCTGGTCGGCAGGTGGGACCCTGTTTCGGCAACTTTCGGCGGAGGATGTTGACGGGTGAGTCAACGTACGTGTTACGTACGTTATACAGGACGTGTTACGTACGTAACACAATCATTGTACTGTAGCAAGTTAACTGGTATATTACGTACGTTGTATGGTATGGGTTACGTACGTAATGGACTGCACGGAATGAGACAGTGAGTTGGTTACGTACGTTATGGATTTTGGATTACGTACGTTAAAGTTGTTACGTACGTTAAGAAAGGACACTTACGTACGCAATGAGAGTGCAATTTATATATTGAAGTGTTGCCTTTCATTTCTCTCACGATCCTTTGAGATATTTCTCTCCAAAACTCGTCCCTCTTCACTTTTAAGAGTGTTCTAAACACTTTTAACATGATTGTGAGCTTGGAATCATGGAATTAGAGCTTGGTTATGGAACTATTGTTGATTCTTGAAGTGATTTCTTGTGTTATCCATATTCTATGAGGTTTATGTTGAAGGAAGATAATGATATGCTTTGAATATGTTGATTATGATTATGGAATCATAGAGATCTTGATGTTCTTGAGGCCATATGATGACTATGATGATTTAATGATTCTTGGAATGGAGTTCAAATTATTCTTTCTTCGTGGTTCGTCCATGCAAGGTAATCCTCGTATCCCTTTGATAGTGGCTCATTTTTTTTTCTTTTGGATTACTACTTGGGAGGGAGTATGTTGGGAATCGTGTATTTTGATGTTCTTCTTATTTCAATGAAAATGCATAAATTGATGTACTTTTATCCGCGGCGTGAGTATTTTTGAAATGGATTTTTGGTATTTTGCCAATGAAATTTTATTTTGTAAAACCGATTCCCTAAATCGAGTTTTTGGCATTTTAACCTTGATCGCTTTGACGGTACTTGGAAAATTATTTTTAGTATTTGAAAAATATTACCGTCATCGGTCTTTTTGGCATTTTGAAATAACGTGGAAAATTGTGCTTAGCACGGTAAATCCTTGTGAGAAGGGTTTACGGCGTGTAATATTCCTGGAGGATCTGGGGTGTTACAATTATGGTATCATGTGAGAATGTTATACGAGATTTATTGGAATTGTAATAAGAGATTTCGGATGTTGATATGATCATTGAGATCTTCTTCATATGGTGATAAGGGTTTTGTTGCGATTCTTGAGATTGTATGAATGACATGATGAAGAAAATGGTAACATGGAGATATATACCTCGGATATGTTGTTCTGAACGTGATTTCGGATATTTCATGTTCTTGAAGAACTCTTGAATTATACGAGGTGATAAAAAAAAAAAATTTAGAAGTGTTGATGTTTTGAAAATGAATATGGAATATTCATATCTAGAGCTAAATTATGTGTTGGAAATAATATTCGTATAGGAATACGAATGTGATTATGAGTTTGATGAGACTATTATTCATCTCTGAATTTGGAAGCCCATACGTATGGAGCAAATATTCAAATCGAATGATTGGATTGTTTGATAACCTTTTTAATATGATTATCTATTGTTTTGAACCGGTCGGATGATTCGAATTGACGACGGTTATAAGTAAATTTTAACGATGGAGTTTAGTGAAGGGAACCTTGTCAATTCGTATTTAAGAATTGAGTTTGGAACATTTAGACCCTTATTATTGGTCCGAATTGGTTGCTGATATGATCGTCATATTTCGACTTGTATTGTGGACAGGATTTGTAAGTGTCAGAGTTGGATTGTTCGTGATTGTGATTAGTCGAGATATGGTAAAACGATTGAGTTCGTGGTTTGGTGGTATTGATATTGGTCGTCATCGAACGGTTGATTATCAATCCTTCGCTTTTACAATAAGGTATGATGTTTGATCGTGAATTATGATCTGTGTTGCGGTTAAGATTGAAGGGTTCGTCGATTAACTTGGTCGAGACAAGTTTTATACTCGTACTAATCAATGAGACTAATGTTATCGTGTAGGCGTACGATTGTGTGTATCATTTTGGGACTTGGCCTCTTTATGATTGTATTGATGTCAAGAGATTGGTTGACACGACGCCGTCGGCAAATTATGCCAAATGTTACTGTTGTTTGTAAATGGCCGGTTCAAGGCATTACGATACTTGTTGGTAAAGTTGCTATCGATAGCCGGTTCGCGGTATCGATGTATCGATTATTATTATTCGCGATTAATGTCGTTCTGAGACATCATTGAATCTTTTGTCATCTCCGTTTCGGTGGTCGGTTTAAGACACCGGGACATCTATTCTATCGTATCATTGATTATCTATTGACCGTTCTAAGGTAATCGATATATTGAATTGGGATTATCAAAGATAATTCCCATCCGTTGTCAAAAATATTCTCATCCGTTGTATCATTGTTATCGATTGGCCATTTTACGGTAATCGAAGTATTGAATTGGGACTGTCGAGGATAGTTCCCATCCGTTGAATTATTATTGTCGTGTTGGCCAATTCAAGGCAGCACACTATTATTCTTGTAAACTCGGTAATTTTGTGATCGTTGAAGGTTGAGGATTTTCCCGAACTGTTGTGTTGTAATCGTTGCTCGTATTAATAGGTATTTAGGGAATTCTGATCCCAGGATGGTTGTTTTGAATATCGTTGGTCGTGTCGATCTTTCATTATTCGTGTGTCATCGTTCACTTGGTGAGTCGTATGATCCATATTGGATGTTTTATCCCTTGAGTTTCGTTGTCATGTTGTATCGTGGCATATCTGGAATCACGTCTGCGTGCCAATTGGTTATGTGTAGAATTTTTAGCCGGGCACATGATGGTCATGCGTGGATATTTCCGCATTGGACCGTGCACACGAGACGTAGTTCTTGAGGCTAATTAGGTACATTGTCACACGTATATTACGGATTCCGTATACGGTGGACATGTGCACGGACACATTTCCGGATCGGGCGTCTTGTGATGTCCCTCTTGAGCTTTATTGATTGATCGTTCGTAGTCCATGTTGTATTGGATATGTCCGACGATTTGCGATCGTTGTTCATACGCCGAGGGGTATGTCCGACGATCGGGTTTGCTTCTTTGAGATCTGTATTGTGATGATTTACGACTTTGGGGTCATCGGCTTTCGAGCCATTGTGATGTATCGGTATTTCCGTTGGAGCCTTCGGGCATTGTGAATTCGTATCTTTTCGGCATTGGTTTGGTTTACCTTCGGGTAATGTATTGTTGTGTTCTATATTGATGATTCGCCGTTGGGCGTATGTTTGATTCTTGTGCATCTTGTTGAGTTTTTCTGCGGAATATTTCTTCCCCTACTTGTTTTAAGTTTCGGACGAAACTTCTTTTAAGGAGGGTAGAATGTAATATCCGCAAATTTTCGATTTTCGGTAAATTTCTTTTTCGGCCGACGTCCGCTTTGACGACTCGCTTTTGACCGCTTTCGTCATTCGGAGAATATTTAATTACGCACTTTTTGTCATCCGAGTTCGTTTGGTACGCTTTGTTGAGTTCCGTGCTTTTTAACGACTTTTCCGCGCTTGAGTTCGGTTCTTGCGAATCTCGCTCAAATCGCTGCTTGGGGTTTTTCGTAAGTTCATTTAACGTTGTTATACGTTTTGTGAGCTTCGGTTTGATTATTCGTTGTCGTATGGTGATTTTCGGGCATTTGGACCATTTCCGTAATTTCCCAAAGTTTGGGGTAATTACCTTCCGTTGTCGAATTTCGAGCCTTCGGGTGGTCGGAATCGTGTGTTCTACTAGCTCTTAGATTCGTCTTTGTGAGTACTTCGTAACCGTATCTTCGGTTCGTATTCAGGTTCGGGTTTCAGTGTCGTTTTGTTGAATTCAGGATTACTAAACGACTTTTCTAAGTATGAGTTCGACTTTGTTAGATCACCATTAATTTTTGGTAACTCCAAAAATTCTAAATATTTGCAATATTATAGAGCATCGAGTTAGCTTTCCAATGGTTCAAACGGTGAGTCAATCGGAGTCCGGACGAGAGAGTTATGGTCGTTTTAGCTCACCCGCTCGTTATTGGCCGATCATCGCGGCCGAACCGGCCGTGTCGTCCGACACGGCCCGTGCACTTCCCGGAAATGCCGAGTCTCGCCTCAGACCCGGCCGTGCCGTCCGACACGGCCCGTGCCGAACCCTTCCGGATAAGCCGAATCGTGTGCCCAGCACGCCCGACCGTGTCGCCTGGCACGGTCGAGTCAATGCCGAGCGCCGCGGACAGGTCGCTATCGGTAGGCCCCTTCGCGCCGCGACCGTGTCATGCAGGACAAGGTCGAGTCTCTGCCGGCCAACTGCGCGCCACGAACGTGTCAGGCGGACACGGTCGAGTCTGTCAGGATATTTAAGGCCCAGTGAATGCTTTTTCGCCATTTTTTCTCCTTCTTTCACTTCTCTTCAGCGGATGTGGGTGTGTGAATCATCTATAGATGTTGTTGGACAATGAATCCATGAAGTGTTGAGGTTCATATCATCAATCATCCGTCCTATAACATCCTCCGATCTACTGACCGTGCCGATTTCTTAGAAATCTAGTTTTGGGGAATTTGGGTATTTTGGTTGTTTTCGTCCGATTAATCCGATTTAACTTAGGATTATGATGGGTTGATGATTATTTAGATGTATTGTATCCTTTCCCTTGTTATTCCATGGCTGGATCGTATCGATTCGTTGTTTTGGTCGAGTTCTTGACCGACGCCTTGAAGGTGTCCGGTAAAATGTCATAGAGGGGTTTTCGGGCGTTCTACGATTATTCTTCCTCGTATGATCGATGATTTATTGAATTTATGTTGTTAGGGTCGAATTCTTGTGAAGAACTCGAGTCGAAACCCTTCCGTTCGTTGTCTTTTTCGTGGTTCAAGCTTCCCGGTCGAACCGTGTTCTTCGGGATCTTCGGTAACGTTTATTAAGGCAAGTATACATTTATGATTATACGTTCTCGACTTTGAAAGTATGGAATATTGATGATATGATTATTTCTAGCCACTCCAGGATGGGCCTATGGTCCTCTGAGGGTTTCGTAGCCTCTGGTGCGATTCCATGGTTGATATGAACGAACCGTTTCTACGGCATTCATATGAAATAATGTTGGCATGTAATGAACGAACCGTTTTGACGGCATTCCTACATGTAACGGCGTATGATATGAACGAACCGTTTTTACGGCATTCACATACGTCTTGAGATTTTAGTCATTCCGGAATACTAGTCTTAAATTGATGAATTGACGGATATTGATGAATTGACGGATATTGATGAATTGACGGATTACATTTACTTTATTGTCGAGAAGTATTATGTTTCATACTGTTATACTTGCACTAGCTATTCGACGGCTAACCCCTTTATGGGGGAAATACGTTTCATGTATTTCAGGTTCCAGGAGAGCGGACAGACGGGTACCGGCTCGGCGTGAAGATGATGGGCAAGTGTGATACTGTATCTTGTCTCCGGTTATTTTTTTGGATTCCTCCATTCAGTGTTGTTGTACTGGAATGGATTTTTAAATACTCGAGTATTGTATTTCAGTTTCCTTGATGTTCCGGCCTGTGTTGCAGAGGTATTGATTTGTGAAGTGATGTATATGTTTTCGTTGGTTATGGTTTTGAATACCATTTGTATCGTCTTCCTTTCTTTTGTGTGTAGACCTTATCGGTCAAGTTTATAGTTCCGCGTATGTTTAGCCTTGTGGGTCCCACGGCGGGGCTCACGGCGCTGTAATATACCCTGAATAACTTGGGGGTGTTACAAGTTGAGGACCGTTCGTTCGTCCCTACAAGAAGAGGACTATTCCCGTCTCCATATTGAGGCAAGTTATCTTGCTTGGTTATAATGATGTGTGGATTCCTATGATGATTATGCATTTCGTGTATATGAAACACTTATAAATTTGTGTCTTGTGATTTGATGTTGCTCTTAATGATGTCCCTTTTTCATCGTGGGATTGCATTCCCAAGTTCGTTACTTTTGGACCCTTGATATTGTTGATCTTGTTGTCATCTCGGTGAGTCCTCGATCCTTATTCGGATTTTGTGAAATTCTTGAATTCGTTGTCATGTTGCATCGTGACATATCCGGAGTCATATCTACGTTCCGATTGGATATTGTGTAGGATTTTTAGCCGGGCACATATATAGTCATGCGTGAATATTTTCCGTGAAAGGCTGTGCACACGAGACGTAGTTCGTTGAGGCTAATTAGGTACATTGTCCCACGTATATCCTGGATTCCGTATACGGGGTGGACATGTGCACTGACACATATTCGGATCGGGCGTACTGTGATGTCCCTCTTGAGCCGTACTATCTTAGTCGCTCACAGTCCATTTTTATACTTGGATGTGTTCGACGTTTTGTGACTGAGCGTTCATACGCCCGAGGGGTATGTTCGTTAGTCGGGGCGTTATTCTTGAAATCTTATATGCGTGAATTGTATACTATCTTGAGAATCATTTATCATGTATATCTGACCCTGTGTTGGGCGAAATACTTGTGTTGTATTTTAGGTCGAGGAAAAGGCAAGGCACGGGAAAATCAAGGTGATGACGAAGGGTTCGAAGGATACTAGTTCGGGGGCCCCAAGTCTTTCGTGTCCGGTCATGTTCGTACCGTGTAATGTTATTTTCCGCTTCATTTTAAGTTTGAACGAATGTATTGTTATTTAAGGTATAATTCATCTCCATATGGATTATACTTGTGTTTTGGATCCTGTGTGTAATAAGGCCGTAGGCCATACTGCTGTAAACTCCACATCGGAGTAAGTACTATGTTTTGTGGTTCGGTATCACATATATTGTGCATTTAATCTTTACTCTGGATATCGCCTGGTGGATCCTAGTGTGGGGTCCACGGCACTGTAATGGCCGCCTTATCGGGGTGTTACAATATGAGGACGTGGTCACAGCATACGCTGGTACAGTTGTCAGTCCGGATGCCGGGCACAACCAAAAGAAGCAGAAGACAGCAAATCAGTCCGGGAGCACCAGCAGAGTGAATTTGGGAATTGGGTTCCCCTCCAAATCAGCAGCTTCGTCCCAAAAGAAAGGAACATCTGACGGGCCTTCTCGCCGTAGCTGTTTCAATTGTGGCATAGCAGGGCATACCATGAGTCAGTGTCGTAAAGCATCGACAAAGTGCTTTTCATGCGGAAGGGGTGGGCACATGTCTCGCTACTGTTCTCGGATCAAACCTACACCAAACCCAGCTCCTCAGAGTCAACAAGGCTCAGTACAGACATCCAGAGCGTCTGCCATGTCCGACTACCGATCTCCACCTCACCAATCTCCTCTACACGGTGCCAGAAGAGGACGTGGTCGCGGGGGAGGTACTGCACCCTCCTCGGGGACACTGCCGTCCCGCGTGTTCGAACTAAGGGCTACTGACGACCAGACTACTCCTGCCGTATCAGGTACACTCCTTATTAAATCTCAGCCTGTTCATGTACTGTTTGATACTTGAGCAACCCACTCGTTTATATCCGTAGAATGTGTTAACCGTTTGCATCTCCCTTGTGTACCCTGTGAGTCCTTTACTGTTAAACTACCCGAGGGTAGCAGGGTGGAGGGTAACTTGGAAGTTCGAAACTGTCCGATTCGTATCAATAATCTGGGCTGGACAGCCAATCTCATGGTCTTTCCACTCCAAAACGAAGATGTGATTTTAGGTATGGACTGGATGGCGATGCACAAGACGGTATTGGATACCTATCACCTGACCGTTTCTATTACGACCCATGACGGTGCCACTCACACAATTAGAGGCCGAGAGCACTTCAGTACTAAAGGGTCCCTCAGTCTCCTTTCAGCAGTAGCATCTCATGATGATCGAGGAGCATATTACTGGTGATATATTCTTCAGGAGGGCACGTCACAATTGTCGGTTGCTAACATTCCTGTAGTGAACGAATTTCCGGACATATTCCCCGACGAACTACCTGGATTGCCACCACAAAGAGAGGTCGATCTCTCAATCGAACTTGAGCCAAGAACGACGCCTATCTCCAAGGCACCATACAGGATGGCACCAGACGAAATGAAGGAACTAAAGTCACAACTCGAAGAATTGCTAAGGAAGGGGCTCATTCGTCCAAGTACTTCGCCATGGGGTGCGCCAGTTCTTTTTGTGAAGAAAAGGGACTGCTCTCTGCGCCTGTGTATCGATTACAGGGAACTTAATAAGGTCACTATTAAGAACCGTTACCCACTTCCAAGGATTGATGATTTACTGGACCAACTGCAAGGGGCGACTGTGTTTTCAAAGATCGACTTACGTTCGGGATATCACCAATTGAGAATTCGAGAGGAGGATATTCCTAAGACCGCATTTCGATCGAGATATGGGCACTACGAGTACATGGTGGTGTCGTTTGGCCTGACTAATGCTCCAGCCGTTTTTATGGAATTGATGAACAGGGTTCTGACAGAGTTTCTCGATAAGTGTGTGGTGGTTTTCATTGACGATATTTTAATTTACTCCCGAAGCCGATGGGAGCATGAGGAACACTTGAGGCAGGTGTTGAACGTTTTAAGGCAACATCAACTGTATGCTAAAATTTCTAAATGCGAGTTCTGGATGCCAGAGGTAACCTTTTTGGGGCATGTGATTTCAGCAGGAGGCGTTAAAGTAGACCCCCAGAAGATCGAGACAGTTATGAATTGGGAACCACCTAGAAACGTCAAAGAAGTGAGGAGTTTCCTGGGGTTGGGGGGATATTATCGACGGTTCGTCGAGGCCTTCTCCTGTGTCTCTCAGCCATTAACAAATCTGCTTAGGAAGAACACTAAGTTTGTCTGGACAACAGATTGTCAGGAGAGTTTCGACAAGCTAAAAAGTAAGCTTACTACTGCCCCAGTGTTGGTACTACCGCAGGGTATGGAGGGATTCGTAATATGCACCGATGCGTCTAAGCACGGGCTGGGATGTGTGTTCATGCAAAATGACAGGGTTATCGCTTACGCCTCTCGACAACTTAAACCTTATGAGGTGAACTACCCGACACACGACTTAGAACTAGCTACAGTGGTCCACGCTCTTAAGATTTGGAGACATTACCTGTATGGGGTTACCTGTAAGATCTTTACGGACCACAAGAGTTTAAAGTATATTTTCACGCAGAAAGAGTTAAATATGAGACAGAGGCGTTGGCTGGAGTTAATCAAGGATTACGATGAAGAGATTCTATATCACCCTAGAAAGGCCAACGTCGTAGCAGACGCACTGAGTCGGAAAACTGCGCAAGAGGTGACACTATCTGGTTTGAGAGTACAGCTGGAGTTGCAGCAAGATCTTAGGATAAATGACATTGAGGTGTGGATACAACACCGCCAGGGACAGTTGTGCTCGATTGATATTCGCTCGTCTTTGCTGGACGAGATACGCCTGGCACAGATGGAGGATCCAGAACTTCGTGCGATCGGTGCAAAGGCCGAAGGGGGAGTTATTTCAGACTACAGGATCCAAGGGGGCTTAGTTAGATTCAAGAACAGGATTTGCATTCCACCTAATGACGAGCTTAAGCAAACTATACTCAAGGAAGCTCATTCTACTCCCTATTCGATACATCCCGGGGCGAGCAAAATGTACAAAGACCTGCGAAAAAGTTTCTGGTGGAAGAATATGAAGCAAGAGGTAGCAAGGTTTGTCGCTCGATGTATGATATGTCAACAGGTGAAGATTGAACACCGTAGACTGGCCGGAATCATGCAGCCCTTACCCATTCCGGAATGGAAATGGGAGAGCATATCAATGGACTTTGTCACCAAGTTACCAGTGACGGCGGGGGAAAAGGTCACGATATGGGTTATTGTAGACCGACTGACAAAGTCGGCACACTTCATTCCAATTCAGGAGGCCATCGGAACAGAACAGCTGGCTACCATCTTTGTTCGGGAAATCGTGAGATTACATGGCGTTCCCTCGGGGATTATTTCGGATAGAGACACTAGATATGTGTCCCGCTCGGAAGGTCATCCACTGTGCCATGGGTACTCAATCGCATTTCAAGATCGCTTATCACCCTCAAACGGATGGACAAACAGAACGCACCATACAGACCCTGGAAGATATGTTGAGAGCATGTGTACTCGATTGGGGCAAGGACTGGGCTAAACACCTCTGCTTAGCGGAATTTTCATACAACAACAGCTGGCATGCAAGCATAGGCATGGCCCCCTTTGAGGCCTTGTATGGTAGAAAGTGCAAGTCTCCCCTATGTTGGGACAATGCATCCGATGTCATCGCCACCGAGTTGGATCTAATCCAGGAATCTATTAAGAAGATTTCCATTGTTCGAAAACACATGTTGGCAGCGCAAAGTCGCCAAAAGTCTTATGCTATGGACCGGCAGCGACCGTTGGAATTTATGGTTGGGGATCATGTTTGGGTTAAAGTATCGCCCATGCGGGGCATTCGACGCTTCTGCCAGAAGGGCAAACTAAGCCCGAGATTTATTGGCCCGTTCGAAATACTGGACCGAGTCGGTAGACTCACTTATCGGCTAGCATTACCACCACCGTTAGACGGAGTGCATAATGTCTTCCACGTCTCCCAGCTGAGAAAGTACGTGTACGATCCTAGCCACAAGATCAACTTCGAGGAAGTAGAGATTTCCAATGATGCTACCTTTAGGGAAGTTCCAACAGCGATTTTGGATCGACGCGTAAAGACACTAAGGAACAAAAACATACCCCTTGTTAAAGTTCAGTGGTCGCACCACGGTACGAAAGAAGCGACTTGGGAGACCGAGGCGAGCATGAGAGAGAATCAACCCGAGTTATTTTCTTAGTTTTGGGACGAAACTATTTTTAAGGGGGGGTATGTAATACCACCAGTATTACATGCTTTTTCACTTTGGGCGCTCACGTCCATTTCTTCTGTTTGATAAATAAATGTACTCCATTGCAATAAAACATATTTTGTATAATACGGTTGTACTGTATGGTTCGCATCTGTTATTCGTGTATTGTGATGGTATGATGATTGACGAACTTTCTGTGACATACCTCGATGTCGTTAGGTAATTATCGGTGCGAATATGACGGTGGCCAACGCCTTGTTCCCCGAGAGATTTCCAGACGACATGGAGAGGGAGTCGTGTCATAAGAAATTAATGTGATAATAATTTAGCAAACAAAACTGTCCTTTACGTACGTTATACTCCGAGTCATTACGCACGCTATATCTGAGTCATTACGTACGTTAAATATCGGCCCTTACGTACGTAACATCGGTCTTCGGTCTTCGGACAGGAATCTTCGTCAGGTAGTACGCATGCCGACCAACTTTCGGCGTGATTGCGACAGGCAAGTCAACGAGGTGTTACGTACGTTAACCCGCTTTCGTTACGTACGTAACGATGTGTGTAAATCGTTCCAGCGAGTTCCTTACGTACGTTAATATTTTGCCATAACGTACGTAAAGTCTCTTACGTACGTAAACCATCAGGCATAACGTACGTAAGGGCAATCTGAGTTTATAAAAGAACACTTTGCCTTTCATTTCTTCCATCCCAAAAATCATTCTTCTTCCTTGTACACTTCTCTCCACCGTCCTTGAACCAATTCTAATCTCCCAATTCAAGTGCTATCCTATTAGAGTACGTTAATCAAGCTTCGAGGAAGGTCTTGAAGGTGTTATCCTCTCGTTCTCCTTCGTCCACCGTCGTTCTTCATCATCTTTTGTCAGTAAAGGTAAGTTTATCCAACCTTGAACTCATTTCAGTATTGTTTAGTAAGTTATAGTAAACCTCGGATGCCTTGGGTAGCTTAGAACCCTCAGTAATAATCGAACCGGTATATAACTATCGCAATTGTTAATCGATATCCATCAAAGCTAGAAATTGGAATGAATAATGGTAGAACTCATTATCATATTGCTAATCACCAACTTCTCGGAATCATCTTGAAGGATTTCATGTATAACCGTATTATCATGTTGAATAAAACCGTTAATGAATCCTTGATGAACTTACCAACAATTTCTAGCCAAATAGATACCCGAACATGTTAAGATGATGGATTAATCGTTCTAGACTTGCATATTAAGACAACGATGAAATCTTGGTGATTGTTGGTTATAATTAACTAGGAATGTTGTGTTAGAACGCTATTGTTTAGCGGAAGGATACCTTATAAAGAATGTTGTCGAACCTAAGAAATTAATGGCACGCATTATGGTTAAAAACGGAGAAATTCAATTCCGACATCATAAGCAACTAGGATAGGGTTCTAACAGGTGGGAGGGGGAGGAACGTCGTTGATCATCATTGTTATCATAAGATGTTAATCGACAAACATGTAATAGGTCGGATTTCCAAGTGCGATCGTTCAAGCCGTTGCCTTGTCAAGAAATAACTCCCGTCGGATTTGAGGCAAGTGAATCTTGCTCAGACTTTACGTCTTATAATTTTAGACATAGTAAATGTTACTATTGTGGAATGGTGCCCTTACGATTATCTTGTCCGGAGTATTCCCGAGTAGATACTACCGTGACCCTTGGCCGCGGCCTTGGGAGTTTTCTTGTTGGACCGTGTTGCAGGATAAAACCTGAATGGTACCCACGTTCGGAGTATTCCTGTGTACATACTTCCGTGACCCTTGGTTGCGACCTTGGGAGTTTATGTGCTGATAAAAGGAATAACATGGAACATTCGGTGATAACTTTATTCCTTAAAATCATTAGATTTTACCTTTGAGTTTGGTTTGGATTGTTTCTGACCTAGGTTACTGGCACAACATGTCGTGCCAGGTAAATTTGTTGAATTTGTGCAGGACACCCCCGAAGGTTACGGCCAGGCATGAGCTGTGTTGGAAGAAGGCCTGTTAATTTCTTAAATCAATTTGAACATTCCACGTTGTGTAATAACTGTATGTACGGACACTATTTGCTTTTGTACTTTGGGTTGTACGAATACTTTCCTAATTACTTCAGTATGTTACCACTTTTAATAAAATATTTTAGAAAATATCTTCAAAAACTTGCCTTGTGGGTCCCTCATGGGATCTACGGCACTGTGGCGTCCCGGTTCATTTTGGGGGCGTTACATTGGAAGTTGTTGTAACAAAGGAAAATTCATTGTTACATTTATCACTGGTTGACGCCTAGCGGGGATCGTATGGTTGGGGACCGGGAAGTTAGGGATTTCCCAGTGAGGATCGGGAGCCGAGATTGGCCCTCGAATATCATTATTATAGACCTTAAGGGTGAGGCTTTGATCCTCGGGGACGATTGGTTGGATCGTCATGGTGCTATCATGAACTATCAGACTCGTACCATCTCGATAGTGGCCGAGGACCGCACAGAGCATACTCTCGTCAGTTGTAAGCTGGGTAGGTCGGGAAGTGTGATTAGCGCCTTGAAGGCGATGAAACTTCTGAACCGGGGTTGCGTTGGCTATTGGTGTTACGATCTGAAGACGGAAGATGGTGGAGTTGACATGTCTTCGATTCCAATCGTTAGCGAGTATCCCGACATTTTTCTAGATGACTTGCCGGGATTACCACCACAGCGGGAGGTTGAGTTTCCTATTGATCTAGAGCCGAATGCAGCCCCTATTTCTCGAGCACCGTACCGTATGGCACCATCGGGGATGTTAGAGTTGAAGAAACAATTGGGGGAGTTGTTAGATAAAGGGTATATTCGACCGAGCACATCGCCTTTGGGTGCGCCTGTACTTTTTGTTAAGAAGAAGGATGGATCGCTTCGTTTATGCATCGATTATCGAGAATTAAACAAGTTAACCATAAAAAACAAGTACCCTTTGCCCAGGATCGATGATTTATTTGATCATATTCAGGGAGCGACAGACTTCTCGAAGATTGATTTACGATCGGGCTACTACCAGTTGAGGATTTGGGATAGTGATATACCGAAAGCTGCTTTACGAACGAGATATGGCCATTACGAGTTTGTGGTTATGACTTTCGGGATAACCAATGCCCCAGCAGTGTTCATGCAGTTGATGAACAAGGTTTTTATTGAGTATGTGGAGAAAGTCGTAGTCGTCTTTATCGATGACATTCTTATCTATTCCCGGAGTCGGGAGGAGCACGCCTTATATGTCCGGATTGTACTAGACATTTTGAGAACTGAGCGGTTGTACGCAAAGTTCTATAAGTGTGAGTTTTGGCTCAAGGAAGTGATGTTCCTCGGGCATGTGATTTCAGCGGAGGGAGTTCGAGTAGATCCGCAGAAGATAGAGACAGTGATGGCGTGGGAACCGCCTAAGAATGTGAAGGAGGTGAGAAGTTTTCTGGGACTTGCGGGCTATTACCGTAGACTTGTTGAGGGATTTTCTAAGATCGCTAGACCACTCACTCAGTTACTCCAGAAGACTCAAAAATTCGAGTGGACCGCAGACAGACAGGATAGTTTTGACGAGTTGAAGAGACGACTGACTACCGCACCCGTTTTAGCATTGCCTCAGGGGAACGAGGATTTCGTGGTGTATAGTGATGCTTTGGGCCTCAGGCTAGGATGTGTTTTGATGCAGAGAGATTGGGTTATTGCTTATGCATCCCGACAGCTGAAACCTTACGAAGCGAATTACCCTACGCATGATTTAGAGTTAGCTGCAATCGTCTTCGCTTTAAAAATCTGGAGGCATTATCTCTATGGATCGTCGTGTAAGATTTACACGGATCACAAGAGTCTGAAGTATATCTTCATTCAGAAAGAGTTGAATATGAGACAGCATAGGTGGTTGGAGCTAATTAAAGATTACGACCTCGAGATACTTTACCATCTGGGTAAGGCTAATGTAGTGGCTGATGTGTTGAGTTGGAAGCCGATGGCATTACAGATGTTAGAGGTGCTTACACCACAGAGTAGGATCCGGCGGGATTTGATTTGTCAGAATATCGAGGTTTGGGTTCAGAGAGTTCAGAGTCAGTTATGTGCGTTGGAAATCACTTCGTCATTGACTGATGATATCAAGGCAAAGCAGTTTGATGATCCGTTTTTGGTCCAGTTGAGGGAGGATGTGAGGAAGGGGAAAGCCCCTGGATTTGTGATTCAGGATGATGGAGTTTTGAGATTTCGCGGCAGATTATATGTACCTAATGACATTGAGTTGAGACAGAAGGTCTTGAGTGAGGCTCATACTACGCCTTACTCCATACATCCTGGTACAAGCAAAATGTACAAGGACGTAAGGAGTAACTACTGGTGGAGCAATTTGAATACGAACGTGAACGAGTTTGTATCGAGGTGTTTAACCTATTAGCGGGTTAGATTGAGCATCAGCGACCCGCGGGATTATTGCGACCAGTTCCTATCCCAGAGTGGAAGTGGGAGGATATTTCCATGGATTTCATTACCAGTATGCCTAGGACTCGGACTGGAATGAACATGATTTGGGTTATTGTCGATCGACTAACCAAATCAGCTCATTTTCTGAGTATTAAGGATACTTGGGGGCCGGAGAGACTAGGACGGGTATTCATTGCGGAGATCGTGATATTGCATGGGACTCCTAAGAGTATTGTTTTGGATCGTGATGGCCGATTCATATCACATTTTTGGCAGGCCGTTCATCAAGCTTTGGGGACTGAGTTGAGACTCAGTACATCCTACCACCCTCAAACAGACGGACAGTCTGAGCGGACGATACAGACGCTGTAGGATATGCTGCGAGCTTGTGCTTTAGATTGGAAGGATGATTGGGAGTCACACTTGCCATTGATCGATTTCACGTATAACAATAGTTGGCACGCCTCGATCAAAATGGCACCATTTGAGGCATTGTATGGTAGGAGGTGCAGATTGCTGTTGTGTTGGGATGATGCATCCGAGCTAATTGGCACCGAGCCCGATATGGTTGTTGAGACAAGAGAGATGATTGCTCTGATTCGCGATAGGATGTTGACGGCCTAGAGTCGACAGAAGTCTTATGCCGATACGCGTCATCGGTAGTTGGAGTTTGAGGTGGGAGACCATGTGTTGCTTAAGGTGTCGCTGACACGGGGAGTTTACCGCTTCGGTCGGAAGGGTAAACTTAGTCCGAGATATATTGGACCATTCGAGATTTTAGAGAGAGTTAGAGAGCTTGCATATCGGTGAGGCTTGCCGCCGTCCCTGAGCCACGTACATAACGTATTCCATGTTTCCCAGCTTAGGAAGTATGTACTTGACCCTAGCCATATTATTGATTTTGGAGAGATCGAGTTGGGGCCTGACATTACCATTGAGGAGAGGCCGATTCAGATCTTAGAGCGTCGGGTGAAGCAACTCAGGCACAAAACCATTCCTTTGGTTAAAGTGCAATGGTCGAGGCATGGATCCGAGGAAGCCACGTGGGATATGGAAGAGAGTATGAGGTCGAGATACCCCGAGTTATTCGCATTGTAAGTTTCGGGACGAAACTTATTTTTAGGGGGATAGAATGTAATATCTGTACTTTTTATTTTTTGTAATTTCTATTTTTGGTGTATGTTCGTTTCGGATGACTCGCTTGTCACTTTTTTGGGATTCTAAATCTAGTTTGTTCTTTGAGTTTTTCCATTTGAACGATTTTCGGTGATGTTTTTACGCATTTTCGTCTTGAACTATGTTTTATCGCGTGTACGTTCGATTGTCGTAAAACTCGTCCGATTTCATTATATTTCTTTTCCCATGAGTTCGTATGGTTGAGTTACTCATGTTGTGAGTTTCGGATTGTTAATCCGACGTCGTATCGTGATTTTTTGGACGTTTGGGCCATTTTATAATTTCTTAAAAGTTTAGGAAATTTTATACTCCTTGTCGTATTTTGGGTTCCCCGGTAGTTGGGAGTGTATTATCTTTCAGTACTTAACTTCACTGTCGTGAATATCTCGTGTTTACACTTCTGGGTTTGATCTTGTGTTGCGTTCTATTTTCGTATCGTCCTGTGCAGAAAATGATGTTCAGCAGTACTGAACTGCTGCATACATAATGCACGTTATGCATGCTATTTAGCGTGCGCTATCGTTACCTGCATAACATATGTTATGCCTTAGTCGTAACGCACGTTATGGACTTCAGCGGGGGTTCTGTCGAGTTTCTGTCCAGCCCTTACGTGCGTTAACGGGCGTTTGTTACGTACGTAAAACTCTTCGTAGCGCACGTTAACGGTTTGGCGTAGCGTGCGCTATCGACCTCAGTCAATCGGGCAGAACGCTCTGCCAGGCTATTACGTATGTTAACTCAAAGAAGTTACGTACGTAAGACACCTTAGCGTACGTTAACTATTCATGTTAGCGTACGTAATGCTCTGTCAGGTATTTAAATCCTGAGTTGACCTCAGATACGTCATTTCCTTTCTTTTCCTTCCCTTGTCCGCGACGTCAACTCCTCGGGAGATTTGGAGCGATTTGTGCAAAATACTCCATAAAGTTCATCCTTAGATCAATTGTTGTGCTTCAAGCAAGGTTTATCATCATCGTAATCATCTCTTTCCGTCCGAATCGAGGTATATTTCCTTAGAACCCTAACTTTTGGGGATTTTGGGATTTTGTTTTGGTTTTCACCCTTCTAGTCCGATTTGCCTATTATGATTGTTATATTTCGATAGCATAATCACAATCCCTTGTTTCTCTCGTGGTTTTGCGGATTAAACTCGATGTTTTCCCCATTGATAGTTTAGAATCGGTTTTGACCTTGTATTGTCTGACGAAACGTCCCAACGGGTTTAATTAAGGTGAATTCTTACGTTTCCGCGTTATTGAGATCGATTGTATATCGTGGCTGTGTAGGATCGGATTCGTGAAGATTGTTCGGACCGAAACCTTGTCGTTCACCTTTTCCTTTCGCGTCATTTTATTCAAGGCAAGTACATATATTACATTTCATTGTGTGTGTACAGTTTTGATGCGAATGATGTAAATTGTGCTATTGAATGAATATGATTGTTGCTCTTCCACCCGGCGATGGCATATGTGGCCTCTGGGGCCGATACTAATGGGTACGGCCACGGAAGTGGACTTGGGTGCGTGTGTTGATGTTCTTCCACCCGGGGACGGTTCGATGGGACCTCTGGGGGCCGATACTAATGGGTACGGCCGCGGAAGTGGTTTCTCACCCGGGGAAGGTCCGTCGGGGCCTCTGGGGGTCGATACTAATGGGTACGACCGCAGGTTACCAAGCGTGGATAGTTGTGATGTGGAAACTTGACAATATACTGTTTTGGTGTAAATGTGATATTCTGGAATATTGATTTCAAATGTTTTTCTCAAATGGATTACTTGTGTCGAATTGTGTATGTATATAATGTAGTGTAATTGTGTACTTGCACTAGCTATTCGAATGCTAACCCCTTTAAATGGGGGAAATGCATCTTATGCATTTCAGGTACTGGTCGAGCTGAGGAGGTGGCACGGGATATGCATGCAAGGGATGGAACCGCATGATGATGAGGCTCCAATCGTGTTTTATGTTTTACTATTGCATTTATCATGATGTTGGAGTTAGACTGAGTGTTTTATAAATTGGTTTAAGTCCCCTGCATGGGCAATGGATTCATGTGGAGTTATACTCTTCGATACTTGATTAAAATGTTTTGGCCGAGGCCATGGCCCTATATTACTATGATGATTGTGTCTTTTGGGATTTCATATTCAGATTGTGTGTTATGTGTTAGCCTCGTAGACCTCATGAAGGTTCTACGACGTGTAATGTCCCATTTGTGATTTGGGGTGTTACAAAGAATATAACGACTAGTTTATTTAAAATCATACAGTTGTGTACGCCGTGATTTTAATAAACTATTTACTCTTGTGTGGATGACCAGTGGACGTAGAAGGGTTTACATAGAACCACTTTAATTAGTATGTCTTTACTTATTGTCTTTGCTATTTTGTCATTGCCTGTGTTGTTTTAGTATACGTATCTTAAAAACCCTGTACGCACTAAGCTAACAGGAGACCATTCAGTTGTTGTACTTACTGCAACTTAATCTTAGACTTCCCCTACGCAAACAAACTTCGAAAAAGGATACAGCTTATTCAACCCCCCTTCTAAGCTGTTTATACTGTATACTGTAACCAACAAATTTTAATATCCTGAATCAATGATCAATCATTCTGGCAGTCAACTGACTGTTCACATACAACAGTAAGTGAAAGTTCCTCTGTTGGGTCTTTCCCCCGTGCATCTGCAATGTATTCCTCCCCCACAAAGAAAAAAGTGTCGAAGTCCCAATCTTCTTCTCCAACATCTTCGTTCTTAGAAGATGTTGGGGGCATTTCCTTTAATTTTCTTGACCAGCAATTTCTTGCATAATATGCCTTTTTTTCATTGTTGAAACACTCGTCACTTTGACGGTCATTCAGTTGCCATCAATTTTGACCAGTTCGATTATTTTGAGCTCTTCGAGCTTCCCCTTACTGGAAACATCTATCTTAGTTTCCTCGAACTTTTCTTTCTTGACTATTGAATCTCCCGGCACCACATCCCTATCCATGACCATGACCACGAACACGACTGTATCCTCGATCGTCTCTCCTAATAGTGAAAAGAGTTGTCTTCTCACCGCTGGTTGGTCGATTGAATGTGAGTTTGTCTAGATTCTCTTTGTTAATTATCAAATTCTTGAGATCTACTAAAGTTGGCTCGGCAGACCAGCCCTGAGTTGCTGTGATAATACTCTTGTACTCCGGCTTCAGTCCATGAATGATAATTCTTTTCATCCTGGTCAGCATAATACCATTTTCAGGATCTAGTTAAGAAATATAGTCACAAAGAAATTTCACCTTTGAGAAATATTGACTCATTGACATATTTATCTGGGAGATCGACAAAAGCTCATTCTCTAGACTTTGTAGTTTTGCATCATTCTTTTTGGCGAAAATTGCCGCTAATATGTCCCATGCTTCCTTCAGCAATTTGGCATCTTTGATCCGCTGTAGAATCTCATCCTTTATAGCTATGGTTAAAGCATACATGGCTTTACCCGCTTTAACCTTCTATTTCTTTAAAATATCAGGTGTCAAAAGTTGGCCTTTAAGGTGCAGCATCTGGTCGTGCCAGTGTTGTGGTTAAGGTGTCGGAAGTTGTGTTTGTGCTTATGGCTCCCTTGGTGGTGTTGTATCAGTGCCATTTACAACATCTCATAAATCCTGTCAAAGTAGGTAAATCTTCATATGGGTACTCCATGACCCATAGTTATTGTTATTAAGCTTCTCAATAGAGTTTATAAAATCTCCCATGATTTTAACATAGCTTCTGGTCTAAAAGTGCAATTTTGAATTTGGGCTCGAAATAAAAATTTCAGAAATTTAGGGACTAAATTTAAATCTTCAGAAAGTTCAGGGACCAATATGTAATTGTTGGAAATAATATAGCCTTGTTTTGATAATTGCCACCATAAAACATAATGTCTTCAAAGTCAGCATTTCGCTCTAAGTATGGAAGATGTTAGGTAACTTCATACAACCTGTCCATACAGCAAGACATCTTCATGCATAGTCCGTTCCTACAGCGCTTATATTTTTATACAACATTGATGAAGAAAGTTGAATACAACAATCTTGTTGTAGGTGTTTTACTTAGTAAAAGTAAAACACATATCCAACAGTACTGAAGAAAAGCTTTAAACTGTTGTGAAATAAACATTGTTTATTCATAAAGTATTCACAATTAAAGTAGCATTTAATGCTGATAGGACAAGCATTAAATGCGGCCGATAGAGACAACAGTATGAACGCGCTAAAGAGCATTTAATGCAATGTCAAAAGAACTTCTGAAGCATTAAATACGGATCGCCTTTAATTCAAACATTCTGCGGCAGCCAATCAGAGCTGTCTCAATCTCACCAATCGGCCAACGGCTACATTTATAACAGATTTATTTCCAAGATTATAAATAACCCCAAGCAAGAGGACATTATACACTAAGTTCATTATCTCGTCAATACATCTGACGAATTAAGCTCTGACAATCTAAATATCAAGCTAACAAAGAGCAGTATATTTCTTGAGCATACAGCTTCATCAAGCAAAGAAATATACAGTCCTCAATGCAAACAACATATCGTACAGTGAGTGCTCTTCAAAGCATACATCTGCTGTTTGAACTTGTTCTACCCAATCCCTACGTTGAGATCCCCTTAGCCCTATGTCGACTAAGTCCTTGCTAGTTTCGACCTATGTGGGAAGAATAGCATTGAAGATGAAGATTCGATCTGTGTGAGACGAATCAAGTTGAAAAAGCCAAAGCCAATCTGGGAACGGCCCAAGTTGTTGTCGGTTGTATCAATCTGTGTGAATGATACAACAACAGGTTTAGTTAAAGTCATGTAGTTGTGTATGCAATGATTTTAATAAACTTCTTACTCTTGTGTGGAGGATTAGTGGATGTAGAGGGTTTTACCTTGAACCACTTATATCTGTGTGCATTTAAATTTTGTCATTTACAGTTTTCATATCTTCCTGTGTGATTTTAAGTATACACGTTGCTAAAACCCTATACGCACCAAGCAAACAGGATAACACTTAGTAGTTGTATTTACAGCAACTTAATATCAGTCTTTCGCCAAGCAAATAACTTCGAAAAAGATACAGCTTATTCAACCCCACCTCTAAGATGTTAATGTATGGCCAACAAGTGGTATCAGAGTGATTGACTAAAAAAAATTAGTCGATTTTTAACTGAAACGGATCCACACAAATCACTAGCTTTTAAAAAAATGTGTTACATCTTCATTATTTATCCTATTTCTAAAATGGACACCTCCATGATCAATAAAGTTCCTATGTTTTCCATTAATAAGTTTGATGAATGGAGAATTAGTATGGAAGCTCATCTTGCAGTGATGCATGAAGAGATGATCTTCGCCATCCACGAAGGACGAATAAAGATAATGAAGGTCAATCCATCCACAAGGATTGAAGGATAGCCTCATGCGGAAATGCTCGAGAAGGAGCGCGATCAACGGACGACCGATGAACGCAAACGTGCAAACCTAGACAACATCGCCAAGAATGTGCTATTTATCACTCTCGACAAAGGAACATTCTATAAGGTAAAAACTATACGACAGCCAAGCAAATCTGGGAGAAACTCAAGCTTATTTGCGAGCGAACTGAGCTCTTAGAAGAAAATAAAATCTCTAAACTAACTCAGCAATTTGAGTCTTTTGAAATGAAATCTTCAGAAATGCTTGAGGAGCTTGACCTCAGATTTACCGGTATTGTCGGTGAACTTGAAGCATTGGGTAAAGTGTATAACCAAAAGGAGAAAATTTTGAAAATATTTAGATCTCTTCCTGCCCTATGGGACATAAAAACCCAAGCAATGCATTTGTCCTGTAACTTAAATGATATTTCCACTTTTGATTGCTTTTTTAACCTAAAGGCATTCGAGTATGATATAGACAGGAGAGATAAATCTGAAGAGTCACCTACCAAGACTATAGCACTGGCTGCTGTATATGAGAGGAGACGTAGTTCAATACCCAGCACATTCAGATCGGCATACAAGGCAGCAAACAGTGACAACGACATCATGTCACAAGACGAGATGGCTCTGCTCATGCACAAATTCAAGAAGTTCATCAAACAGTTTGGAAAGGCACCATATAGGTCCAAGCAATTTAACAGGGTAAGTTCCGAATCCCCTTCATATAGAGATTCTAACCTGTGTTATAATTGCAGGAAGTCAAGACATTATGCAATTAAATGTCCTCATCCAGAAATACAAAAGTTGCCCGAAGCTGAGCAACAGGAAAAGGATGAGAAGATGTGTGTCTGGAGAAACAAGCTCAAAGCCCTGATTAGTGAATCAGAAGCCTCGCCCGCATCGAGCAAGACCGATGAATGCCTACAGGCAATCCCTGATAGTGGCTCCTCCGACGATGAAATTGAGGATAAAGCATATATATGCTTTATGGCTAAAGAAATAGAAGATGATGATGACATCGATGATGAGGTAAGCTCAACCTCGACTATTCCTATTAATGCATCACATATGTTTGAAAGTACGATGAATGAATTTAAAACCATTCAAAAAGCCCATGATATGCTCAAACAAGAAAATATACAGCTCGCCATTACAAACCTAGAGCTGAAAGATGAAAATAACTTGCTCAAGAAAAACTATGAAAACATGTCTCTGGATTGCGAGAATAGCAAAGTCACTCATGAAAAACTCATGGAAAGCAATCATCACCTTGCAAAAGATCTAAATGAGGTAATATCTCATAATGAATGCAGGACAAATGATTATGCTTTACTCGAACCTAAGTACAAACTCTCGAGAAATGAGAAGGAGAACTCAAGACCATCCTGAAATCATTTAAAAAATCTTCAAGAAGGATGGAAGAAATTCTAAGCACTGGGCAGCATGCCCACGATAAATGTGGCTTAGGATGTGAATCGTTCTCACAAAATGGAAAGTCTAGTACGGTGTTCTTCAGGGGATTGGAACCCATTCCTGAACCCGAAGAGGCCCTGGGTCCCGTAAAGGTTACAGTTGTCCCTCCTCGTACAGCAAAGGTTGTGATTCCACCCCCAAATTCCTATCATAAGCAGCGGAAACCCAGACTTGTGAGACGTAATGATCATCAACAGTATGCTCCCCAAGCATACCAACAGCGTCAGCAGCCATCTAGAAAGAAGATTGTATCTAAGTATCAGAGGCATGCACAGTACTACCAACAGTACAGTGCACCTAGATAGTGGATACAGGAGCCCCGTTATCCATCCAGAAAATAGGCTGTTGCGTAGTACCGCCAACAGATCTAGGAACCTAACTGGAAACCTAGAAGGCAAGCTGTAAGATCGAAAAAAATGGTTCCACCTCCGAGACGGCAATCGTACTAGAACCAAAACCCTATATTTTTTATGCATAATAATCTAGATTACAGCAAATACGTGTCTACCCCACGTAAATATCGCAAAACTGGACCAAAAGTAACATATAACCAATTGTTGTCAGGACAATTTGGGTACCAAAAGGTACTAACATCCATGGACCTAATAAACAAAAGGGACCTAAATCTACTTAATTTCATTGATTACAGGATATCAAAGAGAATGACAGCTGGTACTTTGACAGCGGATGTTCTCGGTATATGACAGGATATATTCGCAAGCTGTCAGATTATATAGAAGGTCGTGGCCCAAAGGTGCGATTCAGTGACAAATCCAAAGGAAGAACAAGAGAGAAAGGAACCCTACTTGTAGGAAAGTTTAAAGTCACTGGTGTAGCCTATGTTGAAGGATTATAGTGTAATCTACTTAGTATTAGCCAATTCTGTGACAAACAGTCCTCGGTCAAATTCTATATAGATCAATGTAGGGTGAAGGATGTCAAGACCAAACAAGTTGCCCTTACAGGAAGCTGGTCAAGTAATATGTACATTGCTGACTGGAAGCCGACAAGCTCCATTATTCCATTTTTTGTTGCCAAAGTCAATGAAGATCAAAGTTGGTTATGGCACAAAAGGATGTCGCACATCAACTTCAAGACTATCAACAAGCTCGCTCAACAGGGAATGGTCAGAGGCTTGCCCGATGTGTCATTTCATAAAAATAGCGTCTATGGACCCTGTCAGAAAGGCACGGAAGTTAAGACCACCCTGAAAAGCATGTCACATCTGTCCACCCACAGGGTACTAGATTTGCTACACAAGGACCTCTACGGCCCTGTAGACCCTGTAAGCTAGGGAGGTAAGAAATACTATCTTGTTATTTTTGACGATTTTTCTAGGTATTCTTGGACAATCTTTCTGAGTAAGAAGAAATATACCATCACAAAGTTGTCAGAGCACCTAAAGAAGCTACAAAATGAGAAAGGGCTGAGTATTGTATCCATTTGTTCCGATAGAGGCACAGAATTCACAAATCGCTTCATAGAGCAATACTGTCGGACAATGGCATACAACACGATTACTCAGTATCCCGAACTCCTCAATAAAATGTTGTTGTTGAGCGAAAGAATAGGACGCTCAAGGAAGCAACAAGGACCATGTTAGCCGCAAGCAAATTATCACAGTGTTTCTTGGGAGAAGCAACAAATACATCGTGATATACACAAAAACGTTGTATTATCAACAAGCATCACAACAAAACAGCATATGAAGTATGGAATAATAAAACTATGCAATCCAAAAATCCAAATACTTATAAATCGTGACGCCGACGATTCCCCGTGATACTGGCATATGCCTCAACTTTAGAAATATACTCGATATAGATATTTTTCAAAGCATACATTTTGCAAAAACGGTTTAACTCAAAATACAACAGATCGCTTTCCAAAGAATCACGTTAATACCACTTAGATAATATTAAAACAACCAAAGTATCACATTGGTTGACCACATAACACATAATCCTGGGTAATCAATAAAAACCCAAAGCTCTGATACCATATTCTGTAACACCCTCAGAGCCATCCGGGAATATTACAGTGCCGTGGGGCCCGTGCTGGAACCCAAGGCTAAAAGACATTTTTCTTAATCATTTCGAATATGCCCAAGCGGCAATGACCAGTGGTTGCATACTTTCACATTTTTTGTTGCAGGTGTTATGTTCTAAACAATGGGAAGGATCACCTCAAGACCTTCGACGAAAAATCGGATGAAGGTATTTTCGCAGGATATTCATCTCTTAGCAAAGCTTTCAGGATATTTAACAAAATAAAGCTAACAATGGAGGAATCCATCCATGTAGTATTCTATGAACCCCATTGTGACACTACAAGTGTAGAAGACATATCCAAAATATCCAAACACTCTCTATTGATGATCCCCAATAGAACCTGTCGCGGACTTAGAAAACAATCTCGCCGCTGTAAGAACAAAAGCAGCTGAAGCTGAGGCTATAGCACCACAAGATATAGCATGGGATGCCGAACTAGAACCTTACAGGATGTGGCTAAGAGATCACCCCAATGAGTTGATAATATGAGATATCGATGCTGGAGTAACCACACACAGGAGAATACATAATACACAAGGAACTGTGCTTTGTGCACAGGAAGATACAGAGTCTGAGAAGTCTTAATTTCCTGTATGGAAATCTCAAGCCGAACTAAGAGACTAGCTATGTGTACCCTAATTGTTTATCAGCCCAGTCCGAACCTATTTCGACCAATGAAGCTCTAAATAACTCTCAATAGATCACTTTAATAGAAGTAGAGCTTAATGGTTTCGAAAGAAACAATGTGTGGTATCTATCACCCAGACCATCTCATAAAGCTATAATTGGAACCAAACGGTTTTTTAGAAACAAAAAGGATGAAAATGGACTTGTCATAAGCAACAAATCCCGACTAGTCGCTCAAGATTACAGACAGGAATAAGGCATAGACTACGATGAAACTTTTGCCCCTATAGCCATACTAGAAGCTATCAGGATATTCCTGGCATTCGCCGCTCACAAGAACTTTATAGTCTATCAAATGGATGTTAAGTGTGCATTCCTGAACATAGACCTCGCTGAAGAAGTCTATGTTGAACAACCAGCAGGGTTTGTTAACACAGAAGGCGGAGACCTAGTATACAGGCTAAGGAAAGTACTTTATGAACTTAAGAAAGTGCCCAAAGCCTGGTATGAAACCTTATCAATGTATCTAATCAATAATGGATTTGAGAAAGGTGCAGTTGACAAGACCCTCTTTAAAATGTAGGAAGGCGACGACCTTTTAATGGTACAAATTTTCTTCGATTATATTATATTTGGTTCAACTAACCTTGCTCATGTCAAAGGTTCTCTCATCTCATGCAAATTAAATCTAAAATGAGTATGATGGGAGAACTTAGTTATATTCTAGGATTGTAGATTAAGCAATTGTTATAGGTATATTCATCAACCAGGAGAAGTACAGCAAGGAGCTGCTCAACAAATTCGTGATGCACAACTCCAAATCCTCGTCGACCTCCATAAGCACTTCCACGTAGATAAGAGCTGATGAAGCTGGAAATACAGTTGATCAATCACTCTACAAGAAGCTAATAGACTCCAATCATGTGCGATAGCATGAGTGCAATTGCAATCTCGCACAATCCTGTATTGCACTCATGAACTAACACTACAGGAAAAACGCAATCAGACAACACTAATCAGACAACAGTCGGCCGAAAAAGTGTTGACTGAAATTAACAGACAACGGTTTATTTTCATCTTCGAAAAAGTATTGTGTAATCCAAGTATATTACAACAGTTTAAAAACCATTGTCTAGAAAAAACAATCAGACAAGACTTTTTGTCGGGGGTGTTGTGCAAACTTGGGGGATTAGACAATCGTTTTAAAAATATATTATGGGAATTAGCTTAAGACAATACCACGTTAAATCGTTGTTGAAATAAGACAAGTGTTTCTAACTATGCTTGTTTTATTACATTTCACACAACGTGTCATAAAACCGTTGTGTGACTCAGACAAGTGTTTTTAAATATTTTATATTTAATCATGCTTCAAACAACGGAATATTAAAACCATTATCTAAGGCATGTACTTTATCTAAAGCACGTAGTAGTTTGCTAAAATCTTAAACTAAATTAATTTTTTATTTTTTGAAAATTTGGGAACATCACTCAATTAGATATATCTTGACATCTGTACAGTTGGATCGTCGATAAATATTTTAAAAAAATAGAAACAATAATCAGTGAAAATCACTAGTTACTAGTCAATTTAGTAGTGGTTTGCTAAGATCTCAAACCAAATTAATTTTTTATTTTTTGGAAATTTGGGAACATCACTGAATTAGATATATGTTGACATCCGCACGGTTGGATCGTCGATAAATATTTTACAAAAATAGAAACAATAATCCGTGAAAAGCACTAGTTACTAGCTAGTCAATTTAGTAGTGGTTTGGTAAGATCTCAAGCCAAATTAATGTTTTATTTTTTAAAAATTCGGGAACATCACTCAATTAGATATATGTTGACATCCGTATGGTTGGATCGTCGAAAATAATTTTACAAAAATATAAACAATAATCCGTAAAAATCACTAGTTACTAGTCAATTTAGTAGTGGTTTGCTAAGATCTCAAACCAAATTAATTTTTTATTTTTTCGAAATTTGGGAACATCACTCAATTAGATATATATTGACATCCGTATGGTTGGATCGTCGATAAATATTTTACAAAAATAGAAACAATAATCCGTGAAAAGCACTAGTTACTAGCTAGTCAATTTAGTAGTGGTTTGCTAAGATCTCAAGCCAAATTAATTTTTTATTTTTTGAAAATTTGCGAACATCACTCAATTAGATATATGTTGACATCCGTACGGTTGGATCGTTGTTAAATATTTTACAAAAATAGAAACAATAATCCGTGAAAAACACTAGTTACTAGCTAGTCAATTTAGTAGTGGTTTGCTAAGATCTCAAGCCAAATTAATTTTTTATTTTTTTAAATTTTGCGAACATCACTCAATTAGATATATGTTGACATCCGTACGGTTGGATCGTCGATAAATATTTTGCAAAAATAGAAACAATAATCACTGAAAAACACTAGTTACTAGCTAGTCAATTTACTAGTGGTTTGCTAAGATCTCAAGCCAAATTAATTTTTTATTTTTTAAAAATTTGGGAACATCACTCAGTTTGATATATGTTGACATCTGTCCAGTTGGATTGTCGATAAATATTTTTGAAAAAATAGAAATAATAATCCATGACACATCATTAGTTATTACTAGTCAATTTAGCAGTGGTTTGTTATGATCTCAAACCAAATTAATTTTCTATTTTTTAAAAATTTGGGAACATCACTAAATTAGATATATTTTAACATCCGTACGGTTGGATCATCGATAAATATGTTTTAAAAAATAGAAACAATACTCCAAGACAAAGCACTAGTTACTAGAACTAGTCAATTTGGTAGTAATTTGCTAAGATCTCAAACCAAATTAATTTTTTATTTTTTTAGAAATTTGGGAACATCACTCAATTAAATATATGTTGACATCCGTATAGTTGGATCGTTGATAAATAATTTTACAAAAATAGAAATAATAATCCGTGAAAAGCAATAGTTACTAGCTAGTCAATTTACAAGTGGTTTGCTAAGATCTGAAGCCAAATTAATTTTTTATTTTTTAAAAATTTGGGAACATCACTCAATTAGATATATGTTGACATCCCTACAGTTGGATCGTCGATAAATAAATTTATAAAAATAGAAACAATAATCCGTGAAAACCACTAGTTACTAACACTTGTCAATTTACTAGTGGTTTTCTAAGATATCAAACCAAATTAATTTTATTTTTTGAAAATTTGGGAACATCAATCAATTAGATATATGTTGAGATACGTACGGTTTGATCGTCGATAAATATTTTACAAAAATAGAAACAATAATCCGTGAAAAGCACTAGTTACTAGCTAGTCAATTTTCTAGTGGTTTGCTAATATCTCAAGCCAAATTAATTTTTTAATTTTTGAAAATTTGGGAACATCACTCAATTAGATATATGTTGACATTCGTACGGTTGGATCGTCGAAATTAATTTTACAAAAATATAAACAATAATCCTTGAAAATCACTAATTAGTAGTCAATTTAATAGTGGTTTGCTAAGATCTCAAGCCAAATTAATTTTTTATTTTTGAATGGGAACATCAATCAATTAGATATATGTTGACATAAATATATTGTGGGAATTTGCTTGTTTTATTACATTTTACAACGTGTCATAAAACCTTTGTGTGACTTAGACAAGTGTTTTTAAATATTTTATATTTAATTATGCTTCAAACAACGGAATATTAAAACCATTATCTAAAGCATGTACTTTATCTAAAGCACGTAGTAGTTTGCTAAAATCTCAAACTAAATTAATTTTTTATTTTTTGAAAATTTGGGAACATCACTCAATTAGATATATCCTGACATCTGTACGGTTGGATCATCGATAAATATTTTAAAAAAATAGAAACAATAATCTGTGAAAATCACTAGTTACTAGTCAATATAGTAGTGGTTTGCTAAGATCTCTAACCAAATTAATTTTTTATTTTTTGGAAATTTGGGAACATCACTGAATTAGATATATGTTGACATCCGTATGGTTGGATCATCGATAAATATTTTACAAAAATAGAAAAAATAATCCGTGAAAAGCAATAGTTACTAGCTAGTCAATTTAGTAGTGGTTTGCTAAGATCTCATGCCAAATTAATGTTTTATTTTTTAAAAATTTGAGAACATCACTCAATTAGATATATGTTTACATCCGTACGGTTGGATTGTCAAAAATAATTTTACAAAAATATAAACAATAATCCGTGAAAATCACTAGTTACTAGTCAATTTAGTAGTGGGTTGCTATGATCTCAAACCAAATTAATTTTTTATTTTTTGAAAATTTGGGAACATCACTCAATTAAATATATGTTGACATCCGTACGGTTGGATCGTCGATAAATATTTTACAAAAATAGAAACAATAATCTGTGAAAAGCACTAGTTACTAGCTAGTCAATTTAGTAGTGGTTTGCTAAGATCTCAAGCGAAATTAATTTTTTATTTTTTGAAAATTTGCGAACATCACTCAATTAGATATATGTTGACATCCGTATGGTTGGATCGTTGATAAATATTTTACAAAAATAGAAACAATAATCCGTGAAAAATACAGGTTACTAGCTAGTCAATTTAGTAGTGGTTTGCTAAGATCTCAAGCCAAATTAATTTTTTATTTTTTGAAATTTTGCGAATATCACTCAATTAGATATATGTTGACATCTGTACGGTTGGATCGTCGATAAATATTTTACAAAAATAGAAACAATAATCAGTGAAAAACACTAGTTACTAGCTAGTCAATTTACTAGTGGTTTGCTAAGATCTCAAGCCAAATTAATTTTTTATTTTTTGAAAATTTGGGAACATCACTCAGTTAGATATATGTTGACATCCGTCCGGTTGGATCGTCGATAAATATTTTTGAAAAAATAGAAACAATAATCCATGACACATCATTAGTTATTACTAGTCAATTTAGTAGTGGTTTGCTATGATCTCAAACCAAATTAATTTTCTATTTTTCAAAAATTTGAGAACATTACTAAATTAGATATATTTTAACATCCGTAGGATTGGATCGTCGATAAATATTTTTTAAAAAATAGAAAAAATAATCCGTGAAAATCACTAATTACTAGTCAATTTACTAGTGGTTTGCTAAGATCTCAAGCCAAATTAATTTTTTATTTTTTGAAAATTTGTAAACATCAATCAATTAGATATATATTGACATCCGTATGGTTGGATCGTCGATAAATAATTTTACAAAAATAGAAACAATAATCCGTGAAAAGCACTAGTTACTAGCACTCGTCAATTTGAAACATGGGGACTCAATTGGAATACTCAAAAAGAAAGGTTGGGTATAAAAACCCTTGCCCTAATCAATCGTCCGCCTAGAAATCTCATTATCACCTTTCATCGACCGATCGATCAACTCTCTCTACTACTCTGCCACACACACGCACACACACACACACACACCTACGCCGGAGTGCAACCATCTGCGCGCGGCGATGGCGGCTCAAGATTTCTTCTGTGGGTTTCGAGCGGCTTCGGATTGAGCAGCCTACCAGTAGGGCGACGAGTGGAGGCTCGATCGATTGGTGGTTCACTCACGCGAATTCAGGTATGAGTCGGATTGTAGCTGACTGAACTTTCAAAATTAGATTTTGGTTCTGATTCGGGTGGGTTTTGATTGTTGATTTCGGGCTCAAAACCGACTAGGGTTGTATAAATATGGCTTCAGGGTTGTTCAAAATTTGTTTAAATGAAATCTTATGTTTAATTGGTTTTAATTTCAGGCCTGATTTGAGTTCAAAATTTAGCCCTGAGTTAGCTTCTTTGATTTGAATTCAGGCTTCGAGTTATGCTTCAATTTTTAGGTATTATCTGCTTTTAGATTACAACTTGTTAATATGTGTCTATATTTTTGTAAATATGTTCTATTTTCGCTTCAGTCAGCACTGTTATTTGATCTGCACAATCTTGGCAACTACTATGTTATGCTTAAAGCCTACTGTAGTCTGTCGATTTTGTTGTAGAACTTCAGAATATATCATATTGTTGCGATATTTCGTTGAACACAAGTGCACGTTTGTAACACCCCAAACTCGGCGGATATTACAGTGCCGTAGATCCCCAACTGGGACCTACCAGGCAAATGAAAATGAATGAATTACACAAGATAAATGTAGTACCGAACTACATTACAACAATAATTACTCCGATGAGGAGTTTAGTTACAACATACCAGGACAATACCGAATACTAGTGTATTTTATATGAAGATAAAATACACAACACTGAATGAAACGGAGTATCCAAATGAAAATCTGCAGCGGAAAATAAAGGACAATAATATGAATAACTGAAAGATCGGGGCCCCCTACTAGTATCACTAGGACTCCTCGACATCAACATGCTATTCCGTCGTTTGCCTTGCCATGACACGAAAAACAAAATCCCCAAACGGGTCGATTACAAAGAACAACAATCCTCAAGGGTTGAAAAATACACAATCATGATTTAAGCGAAGTTAAGAAATATTCTTAGTTATGAATTACGTCAAGAGGAGTATCATAGTACGCCCGTAATGTTCTCGTGCAAGTGTGCAACACCCGTCCGTGTACCTAATTAGTCTCACGAGACAATATGACCCGTGTGCACGGTCTAATGTATCAGTGAACCCAATACAATAACCATCGTGTGCCCGACTAAAAATTCCACACAGACACACCCGCCACGCAATATGAACCTGAGAAGGTCACATGAACGAGAATGACCATAATGAATATCAATGAATAATAATTAGACAAGGCCAAGAATGACTCACCGAGATGAGAGTAATAATGAAATGAATGATAGCTCAACGAAAAGATTGGAACCGTCGTTCCTTATGATCAAGTGATTAATTGACAATAACAAGTTTTAATATGATTAATACAATGATGAATGAGTTATGATTATGAGTGATCAACAACAAAAGGTATGAATATCCTTTTAACCGAGTAAGAATTAACTTACTCAACACCGATGAAGAATGTCCGACCACGAACAACGCCCTAAATGAAGTGTCGGTCATACGAACAACCTTAATTCAATACAATTACCGACAATCCGATCAATATACGAATTAAACACGAATATAACGAACTTAAAACGTCGATACGATAAAACTAAGTCCATTGAGGTATTGAAACAAACACGTTGCGTCCAAACTCCGATTGTTTACAATCAAACTTCAATATACCAATATCAAATCCCCAAGAAGTGTTTCAAACCAACAAAACATTTCCAATACGATCAATAATCCGTTATGAATATCCATAAATGTGATTATAACAACAATTAGTCGAAAATCCCCAATTCCAACTCGATTTACAAGGTGTTCTTGAATAATCCCTCAATAATCCAATGAATCCTTATACAAACTCATAATCATATACATATCCCTTCATATATCATGATTATAACGTCCAAAACATCCTATTTCAACACAAAATCGAAGTCCAAAGTGTTGAAGGAATTACCTCTTGATGATCCAAGTGCTTTAATCCAAGAATACGCGTTAGATTGATTATCCGGGCTTCACGATCGAAAGGAGATGAAGAAAATCAAACACCCAAATGATTTGTGAAGGAAAAACCTTCCCTCAAGCTTCCTCTCTCGGTTGCAAGTGAAAAAAATGGGAAAGGAATGGAAGAAATCTTGAAAAAACGAATTTAAGGGAGTTGATGCTGCCGGACACGGCCGTGCGCCGATCGGCACGGTCGTGTCGCATGGTGGCCGATGATTGGCAGCAGTGGACTCGACCATGTCACCGCTTGACACGGTCGCGGCGCGAGGGCCTCCCGATGACCCGTCCGACAATGACTTCGGCATGACTCGGCCGTGCAGGCGACACGGTCGGGCGTCTTTGGCGATCGGTCTGGCTTATCCGGAAGGGTTCGACTCGGCCGTGCTGGCGACACGGTCGGGTCCTGAGGCGGTGCCCGGCACTTTCCGGACGAGTACGGCACGGGCCGTGTCGGACGACACGGCCGAGTTCGTTCGGCAGTGATCGGCCAATGAGCGGTTGAGCTAAAACGACCATAACTCTCTTGTCCGGACTCCGATTGACTCACCGTTTGAACCATTGGAAAGATAATTCGATGCTCTATAATATTGCAAAGATTTAGAATTTTTGGAGTTACCAAAAATTAATGGTGATCTAACAAAGTCGAACTCAAATGAGGAAAGTTGAAACAATGAACAATAACGATACACAACTCGAAGTTTTTCCGAACGGTGAACACGGTGAATGAACATGATTGATGAATGATTATAATTGAGTGAAAATCCACTGAGTGACAATCACCGAATGAAATTACTGAATGATAATGACTGAATTACAACCGGGTATTACAACGTTATCGTAGACAAGTAATAAACTGATGAGTGAGTTATCGTTCCCACGAGGACTGAATCACTAAGTACTGATTTATGTGTATTCTAATTTTATTTGAACAGTCCAAAGTTGGGTTGCAATTAATAACTAAAGAAAATCAATAATAAATAGAAAAACGATCGCTCGAAGAAAGAAAATCAAATGATGAATAAGTCTAGGATTGTGAATCCACCTCGGATTATCCGGATTTACTCTCGATTATCTGAAGTTAATGATTTCCCCAATTTATTGAAGGCAAAGATTGCTAAAATACTCTACCGCCTCTCCCGAGGTCAATAGATTTTTCTAAAGGCGAATAACGCACTCTATCCCTAGGTGTATTAATTCGACAATAGGCAAAAAGCACAAAATCCTCAAAAGGCCACGTAGTTCCTATGAGTATATTCCTATCTCACAAGATAAAACGGTTCTCACCAATAGTTCCTCACCAACTCCCCTCTCCCGATTCGAGTTGCGTAATTAAAACAATCCAATTATTGGCCAGACAATTGAAAGCATTAAAAACGATTGGGAAAACTCAACAGAAAAGGGAATTATATAGATAATCAAAAGCAAATTCGTCAAAACTTTGGTTTCATCAAAATCCTAGAACAGGGTTCTAGCCTGACATGCTAAAAGATAAAAATACAGAAATAACGAAAGGAAGCATCGAAATCAAACGCAGATGAAGATTCGGATTCCTCCGTTCTTCTGGCTTCCGCCCTCTGCTCTTGGTGTCTTCTGCTTCTTCTCCTTGATGATAATTTATTTCTCTCTTCCGCGATAATCCCAGATAAATATGACCTTAAACCCTTATTTATAACTCTCTTTTGCCTCAAAAACGCGTCCGTGTGATTAGGTCGAGAACAGGCTCCAAAACAGCCCAAAACCGCGCAGAACACACCAAAACCGCCCCGTGGGCCGCGGCTCACTTAATCTGTGCCGCGGCTCACGGCACTCAGCGCCTATGCCTGGGCATCATTTTTTTCTTCTGGGCTGCGGCTCAGCTTCTACGTGCCGCGGCTCACAGTACAGTGAGCTCGGTGCCTGCTGGTTACCTCCGTGTGCCGCGGCTCACTTGGTACGTGCCGCGGCCCCAGGCCAAAATTTGCTGTTTTCGCCCGTTTTCATTATTTTAGCTTCCGGAATCCAATTTCCTGCAAAACATAAAAGAATAGGGCATTACAAGCTCATTTAAGCAGATTTAGACCTCAAATGAATATAAAATAATGATAAATAAGTGTATAAAAATACGCCTAACAAATACCCCCAAACTTGAGCCTTTGCTTGTCCTCAAGCAAAAAGAATTGATTATAAATAAAAGAATAATCGTGAATAATCGTGCAATTTCATAGTGCTCAACCTAATCAATACTACCCTGAAAATCTCAAAGAATAGTACAAGTATCGTACTAGTGAGTCACATCTAGGATACTGATTCCACGAAGTAACCAATTTCAGTCCTAATCAATCGTTCATGAAGAAAATCAAGCTCAAAGATTAACAAGCGTGAGTTTAACCGGCCGCCAATATGTAGGGTTAAAAATAAACAAGCTAACTCACCCAGTCCCACAGTCTAATGGCAAAAATTTCAAGAGTTTTATCATCAAATATAACCCTAGGACAGTATTCCCTTATATATATGATCAATAAATTGATTCGAGTTGACCACTAGGTTCGGATCTCGGGATGTTTCATCGGGATAATCCTAGGGTGGAATTCCATTCTCATGTATTGGGGAACCGTTTGATGTAAAAGACACTCATTGGGCATATGGATGCTTCTAGTTACTAAGTTCCCTTCCACAGCGGAGAAACAACTCGAATAGCTATTCCCGCATGTCCGATTCAAGGTTGCTGTTTTATGCGAGAGTAAACAACGGGTCACGCGAATATCCCCGGTTACTAGGCTCCCCATAATCGGCACATGCGAAATCTCTAAACCACTAGTCTAATCCAGGTTGTCGTTTTACGCGAGAGTAAACAACGGGTCACGTGAATACCCCCGGTTACTAGACTTCCCATCATAGAACAAATAATATCTCGACTTTTGGGAAAAACTGTCCGACTCTAAACTCAATTTGAGTGCCCACACGACTTATGTTACTGGACGACTAGCTAACCGAAAAAATGTAACCAAACGTATAGGCGGCGATTTGAAAACACGTATGTCTCCTTTCTTATCTGCTAAGATATCTACAAAAACGAAAAAATTCGGACCTAAATGAAGACTTAACAGAAATAGATATCGCTGACTGCAACTCAACTAAAACTCAACCATTTCTTCAGAGAGAAATAAGTATCGTAACATCAGTTTTACACAAAAAGAAGCACAAAGAATTCACGAATGCAATTAAAAACACGACAAGCAAGGCTAGCAACAACGAAAATAACGAAAAATAATGAAAAGTGCAAACGAATAAGTACATCAACAAAAAGTAAACCCCCCCAAACTTAGGACGTACATTGACCTCAATGGACAAAAAGAATAATATGCAATAAAATAAAAAGGTCAAGTACTCCCCTACAGTCTGCTCACGAACTGGTCCCGGCGTCGTCCGGCGAGGAGGGTGGCGTGGCTGGGCGAACGGGTGGAATGAATGGCCCGTCCGGGTGCATAATGTGGGCCGTCCATGCAGCAAGGTGCTTCTGGTGGTAAGCATCTCTCGCTGCCAGGCGCCTCGTCTCACGTCGGTTGGCCCGGCGGGCCTACTCTCTCATCTCATCTCGGAGGGCAGCGATGATGCTCTCTCTCCGTCCGCCTCTCCTCTCTTAGGGCATCCAGAAGGCTCTCTCTCTCTCCTCATCTCCTCTCTCTCTCCTCATCTCCTCTCTCAACCCGTCGAACATCGCCTGCAAGTGCTCTATGTGGGGCGGCGGGCTGGACTCCATCTGCCCCTGCGTCAGAAGAAGAGGCTCGGGGGACTGCTCATGTGCCTCATCAAAATCCTCGCCCCCGAGCGTGTGCCGGCGCTCCACCCCACTGGTCGAAGTGTAAAATGATGCGATGATCAATCGGACCCTGGGGGGCTAACATCGGCTCGTCATCCGACAACGTCATCCCCGACTGCCGGCATAGAGCGCAAATAAGAGAGGGGTGCTTCAGCCCCGTCTTGGCCCCTCCCTGAATACACTGGAAGATAGATCAGACCAGAATAGGGGCCACATCGAATCTGACCCCGGAAGTGATAGCATATAATGTACGGGCACGAGAGAGTAGAACAGTGCGGATCTGCGAGGTGGGGTCGACATGAGTGCAGATGAAATACAACCAGGCTCGCCCGATCCGACTCAGGCGTGAGCTCTTAAAATAAAAGGTCGAGGAACCCGGAGCGCGCATCTACCAGACAGAGCCGGGCTGAGTAAGTGTCTCGAGCAGGGCCTCCCTCGTGAGGCCACTCATAGCTCTTGTATAAGCTGTCTCATCCACCACTGGCAGCTCGAATAATCTCCGTATGGCTGCTACCGAAAAATCCACTGTAATGCCCCGGACAACGACCTCTGTCCGAGTACCAGACTACGGTATCATCTGCCCCGCTCGAATGTGCTTCAGCAGCGCGCTAGCATAAAACTCCTGTACTATGGAGATCACCGCCGGCTCAGGAGGTCCAGCGAAACAGGCCCACCCTATCTCGTCGATCATGGTCAGAAGATCCCCGTCCTGGGGGGCTGGAGTGAATCCCCGCTCCGGAATCAAAGGCCGCGGACGAATCTTTTCATTAAATATTTTATGAATCTCCGGGTCGGAGAATTGGTGCGCCTCCGACTCGGCTCGACTATGTGAAGTTTCCCCACGTGTGGGGGACGTTTGCGTCCTGGCCCTTTTGCTAACCTTTTTGGTTCTAGCCATAGCGAGTCCTGAAAATATAAACACCGGAGTTTACTTAAGCAATAATGAGAATAACAGTACTCGGCTAAGGATATCCAAGCATGAATCAAGAGTTGAACGAGTTTGCACTGTTGTGAAGGAAAATTAAAATTGAGATTTAACGTTTAAACTTGACGTTGGTTGGGGTACGCTGTAATTCCATAAACAATTTCGTTCGCACCTAGTTCAAAATATTGACTTAAAAAAAAATTCAAGCATTTCATCAACCACCTTGAATGCATGAATTCAAATGAGGAACAAGAACTGTAATAATTTGAATTTCATCCCCAAAAATAACAACAATCAACATGCTCATGACACAATGACAAGAACTTTAACAATCTACCGAATATCAACACATACCATCGAAATAAATCAAAAATTTCATATTCCCAACTTAATTCTTGATAGAACTTTGAAAAAGAAAAACAACAATATAATCAACATCAAATGAATAACCATACCTTACTTCTCAAACCATGCATCAATAAGGATTGAGGGATTTAGGATTTCTTGGGTTGGATCGTAGTATGCAAGAGGAAGAAGAAGACGATAAGATGTTCTCGGCCGATCGCTTGTGCAAAGAAAAGGGAAAAAGTTTACCTGAATCCCAGCCGATCGAGTATAAGAAGGGTACCTGGGCTGTTTAACTTCTGAACGGGGGCCGCGGCACAGCTTACGTGAGCCGCGGCCCAGAGTACAGCCTGTTCAGGCTCCTTTGTTCCAATGCCATGTGCCGCGGCTCAGCATCCTTGTGCCGCGGCTCGAAAGTGTTAGTGTGCCGCGGCTCAGGACATATGTGCCGCGGCCCGTAGTACAGATCCCTGGCCATATCTTGTGCATCTGGTGTGCCGCGGCTCAGTAGCAACGTGCCGCGGCTCATCGATCAAGTGTTCCGCGGCTCAGTAAGGTTGTGCCGCGACACAGAGTACAGCAAGTTTAGCCTTCTTTTTCGAATTGTGTGTGCCGCGGCTCACAATCCTTGTGCCGCGGCCCAATGCTGATTTTTCCCAAAGGATAATTTCTGCACAGAATTTTCAACAGAAAACAACAAGAGCGTGAGAGATAAGCATGTCCAAGCTAAAATGACGAAAAACAAAGATCCAAAATGCAAGAAAATACTGAAAAATAACAAAGCTACAACTAATGCTCGGGTTGCCTCCCGAGAAGCGCTAAGTTTATAGTCTTCAGCTGGACCTATTGAAAATCAGTACTCTTTTCGCAAACACCATTTGAACTCTGCCCCGTTCATCAAACCATTAATATGTGTTTTAAAATTTTGACCATTGGTCTTTAACGATCCGATTTTCGGTTTGTACACCAAATGTTCTTTGCGAAAAGATTTTAACGAAAACAACTTTCCGAAGCACCCATTTTTCACATGACTTGGCGCCCGTTTGACATCCGGCTTAATTTTCAACTCCACGGGCAAATTTAGGACAGAATGAGAATTTTCCGATTGTGGATGAACGGATGTTGAAGACGGCATGTTCAAATGCTTAAGATATGCGACTTGCTCTTCATTCTTATTAGGCGTCGGGGTAGTTGAAACGGATTCTGAATTTTTCGACCGACGATTCTTCCGGTGTGTGTCTTTCGCAACGGTATCCACACTTTCAATTTGTGAGCTCTTCTCAACACTACTTGAGCACGGAAAGGATTTAAACACTTGGAAAGTGACATGCTCGTCTTGAACCCGTAGAGTTAGTTCCCCTTTTTCCACGTCTATGAGAGTTCGACCGGTAGCTGAGAATGGTCTTCCCAAAATAATTGGGATGTCTTGATCCTCCTCCATGTCAAGCACAATGAAATCGGCTGGAAAGATGAATTTATCAACCTTTACTAAGACGTCCTCTATTATTCCCCTCGGATATTTAATCGATCTATCGGCTAATTGCAGCGAGATTGTCATCGGCTTTGCTTCCCCGATGTCTAGCTTCTTAAATATGGAAAGTGGCATCAGATTAACACTAGCGCCGAGATCGCACAATACCCTATCAAAAGAGAGGTTCCCTATGGTGCACGGTATATTGAAGCTTCCCGGATCCTTCAATTTTGGCGGAAGCTTTTTCTGAAGAATTGCGCTGCACTCCTCCGTCAATGCGACTGTCTCATACTCCTCGAGCTTTATTTTGTTTGATAAAATTTCCTTCATGAATTTGACATAGCTTGGCATTTGTTCCAAGGCGTCGGCAAATGGAATGTTGATATGCAGTTTCTTGAAGACGTCGAGGAACTTAGAGAATTGCTTGTCCACCTTTTTCTGTTGTAATCGCTGTGGAAAAGGGATGGGTGGTACATATGCCGTCGGATTATCCGGAAACAATTTCGAGGGTCTAGACATTAGTGATTCCTCAGTCACTGAAATTTTCTTCTCCTCATCCTCACTTCTCTTTTCGCTCTGCTCAGGCTGCTCGCACAATTCCTTCCCACTTCTCAACCCAATGGCATTGACACTCTCTCTGGGATTTGTTTCAGTCGTACTTGGCAAGGTACCCTCCGGGCGGGCTGTTAATACATTAGCAATCTGGCCCAGTTGGACCTCCAAGTTGCGGATAGAAGCGGAGTGGTTTTGCAAGGTCGCTTCCGTGCGGGCCATGAACTGACTCGTGTTCGCTGCCAATTTCACGATTGCTTCTTCTAGAGAGATTTTTGGAGCAGGAGGAGGTTGTTGTTGGTGTTGAGCAAATGGGGGCTGGTTCGAGCTTTGTCCATTTCTCCATGAGAAGTTAGGATGATTACGCCATCCCAGATTATAAGTGTTGGAGTACGAATTATTTTGCCGGTTCCCGTTCCCCACGAACTGAGCTTGTTCCATCGGAGGTTGCTCGAAAGGGTTTCCGACTTGGCATTCTGCGCTAGGATGAGATCCATTACACCAATTGCATGATTCAATGGTAACGGGGGAAGGAGCATGTGAAAAGGCTTGAAGTTGCTGCGTCAAGGCGGCGACTTGAGCTGATAATGTAGAGATTGGATCATTATTTGAGATTTCCATTACTCGTTTCGGGTTTACTCGTTCGGACGGCCATTGATAAGCATTAGCGGCCATCTCTTCCAATAAAGAGTGGGCTTCTGCCATTGTTTTTCCCATTATGGCGCCTCCAGCGAAGGCATCAACAAGAGTGCGTGTAGAAGCACTCAATCCATTATAGAACGTCTGAATTTGTAGCCAGTCCGGTAGGCCGTGGTGTGGGCATCTCCGTAATAAGTCCTTGTATCGCTCCCAAGCTTCATGAAGCAACTCCATATCAAATTGCCCGAAAGTAGTGATCTCCTTCCGTAACCTCGCCGTCTTCGATGGTGGGAAGAACTTAGCCAGGAAGGCTTGCGCTAATTCTGCCCATGTCGTGATAGAGCCCGGCGGTAAAGAATTTAACCAAAATTTTGCTTTGTCCCTCAAAGAGAAAGGGAAAAGCCTTAGATGGATGGCATCATCGGTGACACCGTTGTTCTTGAAGGTGTCAGAAATCTCGAGAAAAGACGCAATGTGTGCATTGGGGTCATCGTTCGGCAATCCACAAAACTGGCTAGCTTGCACCATCTGAATAATCGCATGCTTGATTTCGAAGTTGTTGGCTTGGATTGTTGGACGCCGAATTCCCGAAAAGTTTGCATTTATTTGTGGCATAGCATAATCGGGAAGTGCTAGTGCCGGTTGAGCTTGCTGAACGAGATTATCTCCTCCGTGATTTTCGGTATTATCAGCCATGATGACTGTTGTCAGTAGCTCTCGTTTCTCCTTCTTGCTTCTCCGAAGAGTGCACTCGAGTTCGGTATCCAAAGGTAGTAGGCCTTCATTACCGAATTTTCTCATGCACTAACCGGAAACTCCTGAAAGGAAAAAACAAATAAATAAAATTACACAAAAACAATAAAAAATGTTCAAACTAAGACTAGAAATACTGAAATCGATATTAGTAAAAAATCAGTCCCCGGCAACGGCGCCAAAAACTTGTTGCGATATTTCTTTGAACGCAAGTGCACGTTATCGTAGACAAGTAATAAAGTGATGAGTGAGTTATCGTTCCTACGAGGACTGAATCACTAAGTACCGATTTATGTGTATTCTAATTTTATTTGAACAGTCGAAAGTTGGGTTGCAATTAATAACTAAAGAAAATCAATAATAAATAGAAAAACGATCGCTCGGAGAAAGAAAATCAAATGATGAATAAGTCTAGGATTGTGAATCCACCTTGGATTATCCGAATTTACTCTCGATTATCCGAAGTTAATGATTTTCCCAATTTATTGAAGGCGAATATTGCTAAAATACTCTACCGCCTCTCCCGAGGTCAATAGATTTTTCTAAAGGTGAATAACGCACTCTATCCCTAGGTGAATTAATTCGACAATAGGGAAAAAGCACAAAATCCTCAAAAGGCCACGTAGTTCCTATGAGTATATTCCTATCTCACAAGATAAAACGGTTCTCACCAATAGTTCCTAACCAACTCTCCTCTCTCGATTCGAGTTGCGTAATTAAAACAATCCAATTATTGGCCAGACAATTGAAAGCATTAAAAATGATTGGGAAAACTCAACAGAAAAGGGAATTATATAGATAATCAAAAGCAAATTCGTCAAAACTTTGGTTTCATCAAAATCCTAGAACAGGGTTCTAGCCTGACATGATAAAAGATAAAAATACAGAAATAACGAAAGGAAGCATCGAAATCAAACACAGATGAAGACTCGGATTCCTCCGTTCTTCTGGCTTCCGCCCTCTGCTCTTGGTGTCTTCTGCTTCTTCTCCTTGATGATAATTTATTTCTCTCTTCCGCGATAATCCCAGATAATTATGACCTTAAACCCTTATTTATAACTCTCTTTTGCCTCAAAAACACGTCCGTGTGATTAGGTCGAGAACAGGCTCCAAAACGGCCCAAAACCGCGCAGAACACACCAAAACCACCCCGTGGGCCGCGGCTCACTTAATCTGTGCCGTGACTCACGGCACTCAGCGCCTATGCCTGGGCACCATTTTTTTCTTCTGGGCCGCGGCTCAGCTTCTACGTGCCGCGGCTCACAGTACAGTGTGCTCGGTGCCTGCTGGTTACCTCCGTGTGCCGCGGCTCACTTGATACGTGCCGCGGCCCCAGACCAAAATATGCTGTTTTCGCCCGTTTTCATTGTTTTAGCTTCCGGACTCTAATTTCCTGTAAAACATAAAAGAATAGGGCATTACAAGCTCATTTAAGCAGATTTAGACCTCAAATGAATATAAAATAATAATAAATAAGCGTATAAAAATACGCCTAACACATATTCCGATAGTTAATAATAGTCCTATTATTCGGTTTTTCCTCCTAACAGGGTTCTCCAGATTTGAGAGCTGCCAGAGAAGTGGCAGACTATCTTGGTACTCATCACCATGAGTTCCATTTCTCAGTGCAGGTAAATTTGTTTCCTTACAAATAAATGAAGTAGCTTGTCGGACCTCTATCTTATATCAGATTGAAGTAACTTTCATTTTCATTATTTTGTTTGCTAAATCAGGAAGGAATTGATGCATTAGAGGAGGTCATCTATCATACTGAGACATATGATGTGACTACTATCAGGGCCAGTACACCGATGTTTCTTATGTCTTGAAAAATCAAATCTCTGGGAGTTGAAATGGTTCTCTCTGGTGAAGGCTCTGATGATTGTCTGAGAGCTAATAAATCAACTTCGGTTATTGTCTGAGCCCTTCATTTTTTTTTACAATTCAAGACTGATACTGAATTATTTGGTTTTTCTTTTTTGGTTATTGTTTGGTTTTTCTTGTTGCTGCATCCACTAATAGGTTTTGAAAAAGTGAGTCTAGAAGAGGATTATTGTAAAAATACCGTCTATTTGTTTTGGCTCTTTATGTATTCGAGATATTGTATATTTATAATGATGTTTGTTTTTTGTGATGTTTTTTCTTTTGTGAATGTAAAATAAAGAAAAAAAAAATTGGTATGATGCATGTAAGTTCTGATACTTATGAGGACTATACCGATGTTTGTATATTATAATTTTCTTGTTTATTCTGCATTTTTGTTTTCCTAACATTTGAGGCTGTCAACTACCATTGTTCTATGTTTAATATATGCTGATCATCATTTTAAAACACTCTTACTTTAAAAGTTCCAAGTCTAATCTGGTTCTTATTTTGGCATTTCATTTAAGATGCATGTAAGTTCTGATACTTACATCGGTATAGTCCTCATATGTACTTAGTGTTTTGTAACACCCAGAATTTTTTTTTTTTTTTTTTTGAAATAATATAAAGTTTGACACCAATTCATAAAGGGACTTCATTTATTTAATTTAATAAGCCAATAATGGCAATCAAGTTATCAAACTTCTAAAGAAAACAACATAAGTAAAACTTTCTAATATGGAAATGTCAAAAGCGGAAGTACTAAAAATGTTCATTGATTTAAAATAAAATCACAGTGTGTCACGAATGCTCCCGTCAGTCCTTAGCCTCCTTAATCGTAATACCTGAAAGTGTTAAGTTAAACCGTAAGCACAAAGCTTAGTGAATTCCAACACAACATTATGCCAATATCCACAATCACTAGACCTAGATTAAAATATATAGTTATAACATTTAAACATAAGCCAAGAACAAATCAAAGCTTATAAGGAGGGCTAGTAGGTTACCCGCATCTCACAAACCGAAGAGTATTGGGTTAATCTTACCCTCACCTCACATCCCGGAGGGTATTGGAGTAATTATACCTAACCACGCGCACCGGACAAAAGCCGGATAATTGCTATGATACCCTCAACAATAAACATACAGTGCACATGTATGATTAACAATTTAAGCATGCATTCATATTATCATACCATAATAATAATTTAACACTCACGTGCTAACCTAGCAGTCATAAATATTGATACAATGGAGTGAGAGAACTCACCTTGAATACTTAAGGGAGATTGCTAAATCAAAACTGGCTACCACACTTGAGCAAATGCCAAAACTTCACCTATTATAAACTAGGAGTTAGGATATACCCAAAGATGAAGCTTAAAGACTTAAACAAAAACTGACAAAGAAGGTCTAAAATGCAGACTATTGTTAAAGATGGATTTACTTTTTTCCTAAGTATTAACATATCAATATTAAATTTTTCTAAGAAACTAGAGTCTTTCCCCTTTTTAAAACAGTAAAGAACTCACTCAAACTCCAAAATATGAATTTATTATGATGCTTTTAAAAAGACATCGCAATGCAGTCCCAAGTCATAGGAATCAGTAGTGTTGGCCAATTCTACCCAACTTGTGGGTAGACATTGTCCAAACTAAAAATCACAGAGATAATAGACATAAATACCAAAGTCTCAGAGTTGGAATCGACCAAAAAGTTCCCAAACTCTAGATATGAAATTCACAACATGACTAATTACAAAACCCTTAAAAGCTGATGACAGAAAACTGATCTGGAGTGTGAACTTAATATGACCAAGAAATACTTGGAGATAACATCCCATAAACTCCAGATCACAACTTTAGGTCATAACACACATATGGGAACTTGGAATCCCATCAGATCATTTCCCAAGCCCTAGAAACGAATAAAACAAATTGACCTATCAGATCAGACCCGGATCAGACCTACCAGCAAAGATGCTGTTCTTTCCCATGGATAAAGTCCTAATTAATGAGAGTGACCTTCATAAGGAAGTTACCCAACACAATTTGTAAACTTTTGGCACAGGTTTGAGATCCGTTTGAGTTATAGAATTCAAGTTATGATTTTTGTAAGATGACTACAAATCTGATGGAAACAGAATCGTAGACAACCCTTAATCTTTTTAACCAATCCATTCCTCTCCCTTTTGAAACACATTCCTAGATGTGTTTATCACCCAAATTCAGTCCCCTATGAACATGGTGGCACTAAAAAGGGCTAGGGGTCATTGGCATTTCATTTAGTCACAAGGAAAAGAATCAAATCAATATAATATATGACAAACCACTTAAACTCATAATTTTCCCCCTTTTTAAGGGTTCCTTGATCTTTCAAATACACAAACATTTATATACACATCTTAGAAGATGCTATAAAGTTGTATACTTAGATCTAAACATATTGACATGGATATGTTAAGAATGAAAATAATAATTAACAAGAATTATAACCATTCACAAGATCTATCACATTTTATCACCTAAATAAAACTTGGTGATTTCCATGGTTCATTTAGACCTTGTATTTTATATAATCATCTAGATCCATCATACACCATGTATAGGGTGTAGATATAATCTAGAGATGATGATAACATACAACTTATAACAATAACAACATTGGTTAAAACCATAAGATCTATCTTCCTTAAATCACACAAGTTACAACTTGATGATTTTTATGAATCATATAGATCTTTTACATAATATGATTATCTAGACTCATCATACACCATATAGAAGATGGTGATGAAATTTCTAGATGATAATCAATCACTTAAAACAATTAATTGAATATAAATCAAAAGAAAAGATTAAAACACCTTAAAAGATCTTACCTAAGCTTGTTACACCAACAAGGAAGTGAAAGAGAAGGATTATTGTGGCTTTGGAAGAGAAAAAATGAGAGAGAGATGGGAGAGATCGGCCGAATGAGGGAGGGAGGAAGAAGTTAGGGTTTTTGTGATATTTTTATAAATTATTTTAGGATAAAGCCTAATTACTTCACTAATGGGCTAGGCTCAAAACTCATTTCTTTTACTAGCCCAATATAATTAAATCTTTCAATTAACTTAGCCCAAAACTTGTATTTTAATCTAACTTGGCTAATTAATTAAACCCATCATTTAAAATAACTAAATACCATGAAAATAATTAACGTACCGGAAAAAAAAGCAGGCGTTACAACTCTCCCCTACTAAGAAGGGACTTGGCCTCGAAGTCATCCCTCTGAATAACTCGGGATAATGCGCCCTCATCTCGTCTTGAGTTCCCATGTACACTCGGATCCCTTCCTATGCCGCCACCGAACCTTAATGAATAAACAGTCTTGCCGCTCCGAAGGGTCTTTGACTTTCGATCAACAACGCGATAGGTTTCTCAACATAGTTGAGCCGTTCGTCAATTTGGATGTCTTCCAGGTACCACGGCGGTATCGTCAACAATGCACTTCCTCAACGAGATACGTGGAAGGTGTTATGAATCAAACTAAGCTCGTCAGCGGCTCCAACCGGTATGCTACCTTACCAACGCGAGCTATGATCTTATAAGGTCCAATAAACCGAGGTCCCGGCTTCCCACGCTTGCGAACCTAATCACACCCTTCCAAGGGGAGACCTTTAATAACACATGATCCCCAACTGAAACTCAAGATCGGAGCGTCGCTTATCTCGCATAACTCTTCCGACGACTCCTAGCGGTGACCAAATGATCCCCGATCATTTTGATTTTCTCCGTGGTACGCAAAACAATATCGGTGCTACCGAGCACCCTCTGTCCAACCTCACCCCAACACACTGGGTTCTACACTTCCTACCATACGGTGCTTCATACGGGGCCTGTCGATGCTTGAATGATAATCGTTGTTATATGAAAACTCGGCTAAATGAAGATGATCATCCCAATCGCCTCCAAAATCAATTGCGCATGCCCGAAGCATGTCCTCCAAAGTCTGTATCGTCCGCTCACTCGCCCATCGGTTTGCGGATGGAACGCAAAGATCTTGAAATGTAATCGGGTACCCAATTCTTCTTGGAATTTCGCCAAAATCGAGAGGTGAATCGAGTATCTCGATCGAGACAATAGATACGGGCACCCTGCAATGAAACTATCTCCGAACAAAAATCTCGCCAATTTTTCACCAAGAACTTTCCTTGATGGCCAGGAAATGAGCACTCTTCAATCGATCCACAACTACCCATATCGTATCCGCTCCTTTGCGGTCTTAGGAAGTTTTGTAATAAAGTCCATGGTTAAGTGCTCCCATTTCCACTCGGGAATCTCCAAAGGTTGCAATTTCCCATGAGGTTTCGGTGTTCGGCTTTGACCTTAGGCATGTCGGGCATTCTTCTACATATCGAGCCACATCATTCTTCATCCCGTGCCACCAATAACCCTCACGAAGATCTCGGTACATTTTTGTAGCACCCGGATGAATATAAAACTTGGACCTGTGAGCATCTTCCATAAGAGTTTTCCGGTTCCCACCAGTAAATGGAACCCAAACCCTACCATAACGAGTTAGTAATCCACGCCCATCTCGCTCCATCTTAGGTAACTCATTCACAATCCTTTCACGATTTAGGTTCCCCTCTTGAGTCGCCACATCTTGAGCATCTCGAATCATACCCAATAATGATGTCTCCATTGTCATCCGAAGACATTTAGCTCGAATCGGTTCGACAGATTGCTTACGAGTGCGTCGGCTACCACATTAGCTTTACGGGGTGGTAGTGAATCTCACAATCGTAATCTTTCACCACATCTAACCATCTAACTCCGCCTCATATTCAGATCCCGCTGATCGAAAAGGTACTTCAAACTTTTATGGTCAGTGTAAATGATACACTTAACCCCGTAAAGGTAGTGCCTCCATATCTTGAGAGCAAAAACAACAGCTCCTAATTCCAGGTCATGAGTGGGGTAGTTCCTTTCGTGAGGTTTTAGCTGGCGAGACGCATAAGCTATCACCTTACCCCGTTGCATCAACACAGCACCAAAACCCAGGAGAGATGCGTCGCAGTACACTACCATGTCCTCCACTCCTTCCGGTAAAGTCAAAACCGGGGCATTACACAACCGCGTCTTAAGATCCTCAAATGCAAACTGTTGTTCCGGACCCCAAACAAATTTCTCCGACTTCTTGGTCAATCGCGTAAGAGGTAGAGCAATCTTTGAGAAATTTTCAATAAACCTACGATAGTAACTGCCAAACCTAAGAAACTACGAATCTCCGAAGGCGATTTAGGAGCTTCCCATTTCTTAACCGCATCAATCTTGGCCGGATCGACCTTGATACCTTCCTTGTTCACCACGTGGCCCAAGAATTGAACCTCTTCTAACCAAAATTCACACTTAGAAAATTTAGCATAAAGCCGTTCTCTCCGTAGTGTCTCTAGAAGTTCCCGAATGTGCTTTTCATGCTCCTCCCTGGTCTTAGAATAGACCAAAATATCGTCAATAAACACAATGACCGAACGGTCGAGCATCGGACCACACACCCGATTCATAAGATCCATAAAAGCAGCGGGTGCATTAGTGAGTCCGAATGGCATCACCACAAATTCAAAGTGTCCGTATCGGGTTCTTAACGCGGTTTTGTCAATGTCACGATCCACGAACTCGCATCTGATGATAACCGGAACGCAAATCAATCTTGGAAAACCAAGACGCTCCTTGGAGTTGGTCGAAAAGATCGTCGATACGAGGTAAAGGATAACGGTTCTTTATCGTGAGTTTATTCAACTCCCGATAATCTATACACATTCTTTGAGAACCGTCCTTCTTCTTCGCGAAAAGTATAGGAGCACCCCACGGCGAGAAACTTGGCCGTATAAACCCCTTATCACTAAGCTCCTGTAACTGATCTTGAAGCTCTTTCATCTCAGGTGGCGCCAAACGATAAGGAGATTTGGCAATTGGAACAGCGCGAGGTACTAAATCAATGCGAAACTCCACTTGCCTAATAGGTGGCAAACCCGGGAGTTCCTCAGGAAAGACGTCACCAAAGTCGGAAACAACTGGAACATTATCGAGTGCAATAGCAGAGGTACAAGAAGCAATATCCAAATGGGGAATATCTCCTTGAATAATAAGTTCTCCACCCCTAGGGTTTTGAACACGAACTTGTCTCTTGCGACAAAGAATTTCTGCATCGAATGCATCGAGCCAATCCATACCCACAATAATGCAAAGTTCCCTCATAGCAATAGGGATAAGATCAATGGGGAATTCAACTCCCGAAAATTCAAGGGTACAACCCCGATAAACATCGATACGAAGATAGTGCGATTGTCGGCAACCCGATAACCATGGGACGTGCTAGTTTCCCGACACCACGCCCCAAACGGTTTATGAACGTGCGTGACACGAAGGAGTGAGTAGCGCCAGAATCAAACATAACAGCGGCAGGGTGAGAATCTAACAGATAAGTGCCTGATTCATAATATTTAAGCAATAAAACAATTACTCTATGGCATAGCATAAGATAAAAGATAAGGAAGAGATGTTTAGAGTTGTTTACTCTGATCGCGAGCTTCGCAGCTCCTCCCTCGTAGTCGGTGGACACGTCCTCGTGTCAACATAGTTGGTCCGTTAGAGGTCGGGCAGATTGGGATTTGCATTCCCATTCTTCTTGACTTTGGGCAATCAGCTTCTTGTGCCCCTTCTCTTGGCAATTGTAACAAGCTGGTACCGCAATGATGGTAGTAACTGGGGGCTGCAATGGCTTTGGAGCCTTGCAATTCTTCGGTGATGCCCTTCCTTCTTGCGGTTATAACACACCAATGGGGTCGATCACCTGCTTCGAGATGGCTTGTATTTATATCTTGGTTTATCCCCAAACTTTGTCTTCTTATGAGCCTCATTAGAAGTTTTAGAAAAAGTGCTCTCAGTTTCCTCTTAGATTGAGTTTGCGGCTCAATCTCTCTCTCTTCAGTTTGCCCCCATGATCGCACCCAAGGTCGTAAGTCTTGCATGCTCACAAATTCCGGATCTCGGTACGTAAAATCGAGATGTACCGACTAACAAGCCATGCTTCATCTCCAGAAAAGTAGGACAGAAGAAAGCATCTCCATGAACTTGGCGTTCGGATCACTATGATTCGGTGGTCCTGTTGTAACGCCATGAATTCCGCATCATTCTTTGTTGCTCCACCCTAGGCACATACCGTGCCTCGAACCACTCCACAACCGGGCCCAAGTAATCGCCCTTACAGCTTCTTCATCATTCTTCCCGTGGTGGTGTTCCACCATGTCTTACCCGCTTCCTCGGTGGTTCTTTGCTACCAACACTCTAAACTGGTCTGGGCACCCTATAGTCATAAAGGCGCCCTCCACGTCAGATAACCAGTGCTTAGCTGCCACTGGATCGTCCTCCCCATCCCAATGAGGTGGGCTGCACTTGCCGAACTTCTCATAGTAGTACATTAAATCACGAACAGGAGGAACAGGAGCCCCCCCAGGGGGAGGTGCATCTGCCATACGCTCATCTAGCAGAGCACGAACTTGATCAATGATGTTAGCCGTGACATTCGGAATAATCTCGTTAAAAGCATTATTGAACTCCTCAGCAACGAGTTCCCTAACTTGAGCTATTTGAATTGCATTGAGGCGAGCAGGCGGAGCCATCTAAAATTGATAAGAAAAGAAAAACGATTCAACCTATGCATGTCTAAGAAATCGAAAACACTCAGCTTGCTGAAAACTTTTCAACCTTGCCCCGTCCCCCAAACCGGCTCCAATATATTGAATAATAGGGGCCTTTCTATTATTCAATATAGAAGTTCCAATTTCGGTTTCAGGTCTAGTTTCAAAATTTCAGCTTGCTCCTAGCCGTAACAGTTTAATTCACACTCATGGTAGATCTAAAAGGCCTAAATTCTCACATGGTAGATAGTAGCACTAAAGGCATATAATTATCCTCCTAGGCTAGTCTTTGGGATATGTCATAAATGGAGCATACTATTGTGTTTGATAAGTAATAAAATTTAAACTCAATTAGTTAATAAAACTTACTTGGCTGGCTGACCGGCACACCGTGACATCTTCACTGCTAGTTTTTAATAAACTTTGTACAAGAGAAATGAAATGTTTTTAAATTTGAGTCTAGACATCCCTAAGAAGGCCTAGTTCACTCAAATGAAAAGGCTCCGATACCAACTTGTAACACCCAGATTTTTTTTTTTTTTTTTTTGAAATAATATAAAGTTTGACACCAATTCATAAAGGGACTTCATTTATTTAATTTAATAAGCCAATAATGGCAATCAAGTTATCAAACTTCTAAAGAAAACAACATAAGTAAAACTTTCTAATATGGAAATGTCAAAAGAGGAAGTACTAAAAATGTTCATTGATTTAAAATAAAATCACAGTGTGTCACGAATGCTCCCGTCAGTCCTTAGCCTCCTTAATCGTAATACCTGAAAATGTTAAGTTAAACCGTAAGCACAAAGTTTAGTGAATTCCAACACAACATTATGCCAATATCCACAATCACTAGACCTAGATTAAAATATATAGTTATAACATTTAAACATAAGCCAAGAACAAATCAAAGCTTATAAGGAGGGCTAGTAGGTTACCCGCATCTCACAAACCGAAGAGTATTGGGTTAATCTTACCCTCACCTCACATCCCGGAGGGTATTGGAGTAATTATACCTAACCACGCGCACCGGACAAAAGCCGGATAATTGCTATGATCCTCAACAATAAACATACGGTGCACATGTATGATTAACAATTTAAGCATGCATTCATATTATCATACCATAATAATAATTTAACACTCACGTGCTAACCTAGCGATCATAAATATTGATACAACGGAGTGAGAGAACTCACCTTGAATACTTAAGGGAGATTGCTAAATCAAAACGGCTACCACACTTGAGCAAATGCCAAAACTTTACCTATTATAAACTAGGAGTTAGGATATACCCAAAGATGAAGCTTAAAGACTTAAACAAAAATCTGACAAAGAAGGTCTAAAAACAGACCCGCTGTTAAAGATGGATTTACTTAATTTTCCTAAGTATTAACATATCAATATTAAATTTTTCTAAGAACTAGAGTCTTTCCCCTTTTTAAAACAGTAAAGAACTCACTCAAACTCCAAAATATGAATTTATTATGATGCTTTTAAAAAGACATCGCAATGCAGTCCCAAGTCATAGGAATCAGTAGTGTTGGCCAATTCTACCCAACTTGTGGGTAGACATTGTCCAAACTAAAAATCACAGAGATAATAGACATAAATACCAAAGTCTCAGAGTTGGAATCGACCAAAAAGGGTTTCCCAAACTCTAGATATGAAATTCACAACATGACTAATTATAAAACCCTTAAAAGCTGATGACAGAAAACTGATCTGGAGTGTGAACTCAATATGACCAAGAAATACTGGGAGATAACATCCCATAAACTCCAGATCACAACTTTAGGTCATAACACACATATGGGAACTTGGAATCCCATCAGATCATTTCCGAAGCCCTAGAAACGAATAAAACAAATTGACCTATCAGATCAGACCCGGATCAGACCTACCAGCAAAGATGCTGTTCTTTCCCATGGATAAAATTCTAATTAATGAGAGTGACCTTCATAAGGAAGTTACCCAACACAATTTGTAAACTTTTGGCATAGGTTTGAGATCCGTTTGAGTTATAGAATTCAAGTTATGATTTTTGTAAAATGACTACAAATCTGATGGAAACAGAATCGTAGCCAACCCTTAATCTTTTTAACCAATCCATTCCTCTCCCTTTTGAAACACATTCCTAGATGTGTTTATCACCCAAATTCAGTCCCCTATGAGCATGGTGGCACTAAAAAGGGCTAGGGGTCATTGGCATTTCATTTAGTCACAAGGAAAAGAATCAAATCAATATAATATATGACAAACCACTTAAACTCATAATTTTCCCCCTTTTTAAGGGTTCCTTGATCTTTCAAATACACAAACATTTATATACACATCTTAGAAGATGCTATAAAGTTGTATACTTAGATCTAAACATATTGACATGGATATGTTAAGAATCAAAATAATAATTAACAAGAATTATAACCATTCACAAGATCTATCACATTTTATCACCTAAATAAAACTTGGTGATTTCCATGGTTCATTTAGACCTTGTATTTTATATAATCATCTAGATCCATCATACACTATGTATAGGGTGTAGATATAATTTAGAGATGATGATAACATACAACTTATAACAATAACAACATTGGTTAAAACCATAAGATCTATCTTCTTTAAATCACACAAGTTACAACTTGATGATTTTTATGAATCATATAGACCTTTTACATAATATGATTATCTAGACTCATCATACACCATATATAAGATGGTGATGAAATTTCTAGATGATAATCAATCACTTAAAACAATTAATTGAATATAAATCAAAAGAAAAGATTAAAACACCTTAAAAGATCTTACCTAAGCTTGTTACACCAACAAGGAAGTGAAAGAGAAGGATGATTGTGGCTTTGGAAGAGAAAAAATGAGAGAGAGATGGGAGAGATCGGCCGAATGAGGGAGGGAGGAAGAAGTTAGGGTTTTTGTGATATTTTTATAAATTATTTTAGGATAAAGCCTAATTACTTCACTAATGGGCTAGGCTCAAAACTCATTTCTTTTACTAGCCCAATATAATTAAATCTTTCAATTAACTTAGCCCAAAACTTGTATTTTAATCTAACTTGGCTAATTAATTAAACCCATCATTTAAAATAACTAAATACCATGAAAATAATTAACGTACCGGAAAAAAAAAACGGGCGTTACATGTTTACATTAATTTTCCTGGTATGATTTTCTCATTTTTTTCTCGTGTTAACTGCAGATAATTCTTGCTTGAGAAGTAAGGATCTAGAATGGTTCTTTTTCTGTCCAAGGGAGAAGAAGTATTGACATATGTGAAGTATTTCTAAAGCTTCAACAGGTGATAACCATCCTCCTATGTTTTGGATTTTCAGAGTTCTATTGAGGTGTCTATTAAAGCCAGCCAGTCAAATTTTCACATGTTCATTTTAGCTTTTTAGATTAGATCACCAGTTGCCTCATTCCCTTCAACAAGGCTTGCTATGCGATTACCCTCCATAGGGTTTCATTTTTCTCCATCTCGTTATCATTGTTTAATGCAAGTAGCTAAAATTTTTCAAGCAGATCATGCTGACCTTCCAGATCTTGTCTGTCTTTGGGATGAAGCTGATTTCGAAGGCTGGCTGTATCATCTTGCATGGAAGGTTACTTGCGTGTTTTCTTTTGGTTGTGAGTTGCCTAATATGAAGATGATAATTTTGTAGTTTCATTGCCTATCTTCTGATGCCGTTGCACATTAGGCTGATATTTCCCAATAATGCATTCTTATATGTGACGGAGGGAGTATGCCTTTATATTATTGGGAGTTCACTACCACGATAGCATCAAGTGTTGCATGCAGACTGGTATCGTTTCTATTTCAATTTTTTTTTGTGGCCCTTTAATAAACTCCAAATTACTTGTTGATCATGCAGCTTTTCTGTAGCCTCAAAGGTGCTGAAAGAATCTGCCGCTGCAGAAAATGAAGATGAAGCTACAAGCGGAAATGAAGGCAATACTGAAGATAATGGTGTGCTGAAGTTGACCAAAGCTATAAGGCGGGCAAAGTTAAAGAGATTGAAGAAAGAAACAAAGGAACGAGGGCTCTACTGATAGGATTTATTTTTATTTTTTTAATGTCAATTATTATTGTTGTAATAAATGAATGGTTGATTGTTATTGTTGAATGAAATGTTTTTTTAGTTCATATTAAGTTTTATTTATTTTATTTCTTGGTTATAATTCATATAATTTGAAATAAGTGCATCATGAAAAAAAAATGAAAAAAATACAATTGTCTAAATGAGTAGTTTTAATGCAAATAAAATTATTGTCTGATCTGTCATTAGGCAATTAGGTAATTTTAAGAAACCATTGTGTTTATGGAATCTTAACAACATATTCAAAATAAAAAACAATTGTGTTTGATAAATTCTAACAATATATTTTAAATGAACAACACTTGAGTTATAAGCAAACAGACAATGAACAACTTCTACAAAAATGTTGTGTAATTTTCTTTGTGACAAGTGTGTATTGTTCTAAAACTATTGTGTAGTAACCCAAACAACAATGGTTTCTAAGTGGAGTGTTGTTGTTTATGGCTATTACACAACGGTGTCTAGAGATGAAGTCGTTGTCTCTCACTCTTTCACACAACAGATTCTGTACCGTTGTCTGATACAGGTAAGAGACGGCGTCTCAATAGACAACGGGAAAATAGAGAGTTAGACAATGGGCAAAAACCGTTGTCTGATGCAATTTTTCTTGTAGTGTAAGCATATGATATGAAGCATCATTTCATCAGGAATAATGTTGAGAATAATGATGTTCGGATCGAGAAGATACATACAGACACCCAGTTAGCCGACATCTTTACAAAACCTCTCAGCACCACTAGATTCTGCATGCTTTGCTAGGAATTGGGAATATTACAGCCAGACTCCCTGTATGTTTTTAAATTTTACTCATTAATTGAGAGGGAATGCTGTAAGACCCAAGAATACAGTATCTATGTTAATTAACTGTACACTCAGAACTTCAAGACGTATCTTTACTGTAGGAAAAAGAAGGCATATAACATTCCTACAGATAACATGTGCATTAATTGAGAGGGAATACAGTATGACCCAAGAATATGGCATTAATCCAATATTGCTGTAAGAATTAAATCTTGTATGTACCTTTTAAGGGGGAACGCTGTATTTTTGCGGATACAGCACATGCACTGTAGGATATCAATTAATATTTTAATCGTATCCAAATTCTTATATTTTCTCATAGCAAACTATTTTAAGCCCACGTGCTCCATCTGAATTTTAAACGATTTTGCTTTCAATACTTTTAAGACACCTGGACTTTACTGCCTCAAATACCGTGATTTAAAAATTCAATCCACCGCTTCGTGCAATAGTGAAAGACGAACTGTGTCAAAAGTGGGACTGCTCATTAATTTCAAACCTGATGGATTAGATGTACAAGTTACATCCGAGTCCATCCTGTACGTTCATTTAAAAAAAATTTCCATCCCTTAAATATGACCGTTCTCTGTATACCTAATCTTCCTTGCACCCTATAAAAGGACAGCACATTGCTCTCACAGACCTTTTACACATTCTACAAATTAATAAGTCTACAACAATATGTCTACATACTTTCTCAGCACTTTCACTTGATTTATTCTTCTTCACAACTTTCATTCAAAAAATGTCTTCCCAAACTTGATCAATCTCTTTGATGAAGAAAGAAACCATCATCGATGGGTGCATTTTTCCTAAATCCATGCTCTTGGAGAGGATTGCTTCTAAAGATGAAACCGGGATGAACTTGGTGGTTGCTCGTGTGGAGCAACAAGGTCTGTACCGTGTGGGTTGTCATCACTCTGATAACTACGACGAACAGATTGTTGAAGAATTTTTTCTAGATGCAACATTCAAATACGCATCGCAGAGGAAAGGCTCTGAGATCACTGACATCATTGGAACCGTGCAAAGGATTGAGATACCTGTGAACAAGGAACTCTTGGAGAAGATCTACAAGTTGCCTTCTGACGGGCTAAAAATGGAGAAACTGGAGACTTTTAGGTCTGAAAGCTTGTTGTTGGCCTACTGGAAGCTTTTTACTACCACTACCATGGACATTAATGTCCACCCTTCTTGCCACAAGAAGAACTTCACGATTTTTGTTGCAGGGTGATTGAAAACCGCGTTGGTGCTTTCGAGATGTGCACCAATTTGAGATACAGAATGATGGTTGCGACTATTTCTGGTGAGAAAGTAAACTGGTGCCAAATCATTCTGAAGTGCATTCAGGAGGAGACATCCAAGATGAAGATTGCAAATAAATCTTTTAGCCTTATTATGAACTACATTCTTACTCGCTGCGGAGTGCAGCAGTCCGCATAGGCCAGGAAGCTTCCGACTGGAATATTCATTGGTGGATTCAAACCCATTGTCTACAACAAAGAGACCATTCTTGCTGACAGGCCCGACTTTTACAGCATGCCTACCTCGAGTGATCCTCGGGATGTTACTCTGAAGAGTTATGATGATGGGAAAAAGAAGAGGAAAAGAGCGCTTCCCGACAGCAGCTCCCCCAAAGCTGTCGAGAAGAGGAGAAAGAAGAAGTCTTCGAAAGCTGTTCCTACAGTGACTACAGTGATCATTATAGAAGTACCATCTAGTGCACCAAATGCTGAAAATATCCCATTGGGCGCAACTCCTATAGAAGAAACAATTGTTGCTCCTACAGCAGTTCCTGAGCCTATGGCGGCTATGATGGAAGAATAATTACTTGCCAAACTTGAAGATTCTCGCGAATTGGCTGCCCCTTCGGAGTTGAAAGCAATAACTCCAAACAGGGCACCCACCCCTCTACAAAGTCCCTCTCCCAACAGAGAACCCCACTCTGTTAGTAATCCCTCTCTCCAATAGGCTCCCACACCTGTTGAGGATCCCCACCGGTCAGTAGAGCCATCTGTTGTTCGGAGTCCCTCCCCAATATCTATAGTCAGTCAAACAGTCCTCCAAGTACAAATTTATGAAGCCTTCGAGCACTTCAAAATCTGGAAGTCATACAAGGTCGCTCCTTACGACACCCTGTATTATTGGAAATAATGGAGAGAAGAAGAAATGTTTGTTCTAGAGGTCACGGACACCCCGAACGTTGAGGTCTTGATCAAATGGGAAGATCACTTTTGCCTAGATATTATAACACATTACTTCATGGCAAAAGAGAAGACCCAACTAAAAGGGAAATCACAGTCCGGTGACAAAGCTCCATCACCAAGTCATCACTCTGACCCAGACTCTGACGAAGATGAGGCCCTACAAGACGGACTTCGGATAATACGCGAAGAGGCTCGGGAAGGGGAATTTTCTAACATTCAGGCTCAACAGGGCCAGAGGATATCCAATGACAAACATCAGTCCCCAACCACATAAGAAGAAGTTGCCCATGAAGAAAATAAACAGGAGAAATCAGTCCCTCCTGTCACCAATGAAGAAGCCGCTACTTCATCCCAACATGCAGCATATCCTCTACAATAAGAATATGTGCATCCGATAAAGAAAACTGCCACCTGCGCCATTCGACAAGAGGAATCAGTCCCTCTCTCGGAACAGGTGGAAGCTAAGAGTCGGCAGGAGGAATCAGTCCCTCTTATACCTCCGACTACCGAAACCCAACAGAGGTAGGAGGAATCAGTCATTTCTGTCTCCCAAACAGAATATGCAGCAAAATCTACAGAAGCACCCGCTTCCGAACAGGTTGAAATTCCTATCTCTACAGGATCTCCAACTGGATCAGATGATGGTTTCCTTGATGATGACGAGTCACACAAGCCTCATCACAATGTGGTTATCAAAGAGCTTAGAGAACCATCTGACTCCAAGATAACGCACCCACACTCTCCACGCACAGAAGCATGTATTGAGCAATTTAAAGCCATCGGTGGCCAAACCGTGTTTCTGCAGATGTCAGGAACGAACTGGATTGGATGAGGGAAACATCTCAGGACGAGATCCCGAAACTGCAAAGAGTCATTACATATGTGGAAGAGACTTTCTGCCTCATGCCCAATGCATTACGGCAAGCCTTGAATCAAATGAAGCAGCATTAGGAGCGAATCCTGAAACAAGAACAGGAAAGCTACATGTCACTGAAGCTAATACTGTTGCCGCCCTAGAATACACAGGATCAAATATTACTGACCATGATCACAAGATCAACGATCTAACAGCAGCGGTTGCAAGACTGGTGGGAAGTGTCACTGATTTGAAAGACAAATATGGTGAATCTATGGAACTCTTTCGAGTTATTCACGGCAAAGTCTCAGACATTGATACTGCCAAAAAGGGGGAAGAGTCGAGAGAGGCTGCGAGGAAGTGGAGACTGGAGAGAGTGAAAGAAATGGAGGCTGCTCTGGAGGAAAGTGTTGCAACTGCCATCGGAAGATTGGCCGGACCCGGGCCAGGTCAAGGAGCGAAAGGATATAGGGTAACTGGTTCTCGACCTGAGTTCCAGGATCCCAATTTTCCATGGAAAAATATAATACAAATGCCTGCCGAGTTATTGCTCCCAATGGATCGACGGCCTACAGCAGAGGAACTGAAAGCATGGAAAAAAAAATGAGCTGGTGAGATACTTTTGTACTCTCATCAGGGAGTCCACCATGTTCAACAAATTCAAAACACTAGAGGATGCCGCAAATGAGTTCTCGAGGCTCCTAGCAGAAGGAAATCTATCCTTGCAACTCAAAATGAAGTCTAAGCATCAGAAGAGTGATCGAATAACTCGTCCTGAAGATTGGATTCTCGCCTATGATGTCTCCTACGAAGGTCGAAGCACCTACTTGGACCGAGGTAGAGATTCCCTAATAAACTAGTAGAGAGGAACCGAACATGATCTCTCTCGCAAGACTTGGAAGCATCAGCATTATAGGGTCTAGCTTCTGTTAGTTGTACTTTGTATTTTATCCTACTGCATGCTCTCTGATGCAGTATTTTCATTTCTTTCAAGCACTTTAATTTCAAGTATAAATAAAATTTCACTGTCTTGAAAGATTATAGCTTGTAATCTACTTTTACTGTTTTGCTGTTATGATTACGATTAAATATTAAAATATTCAATAAGTACAAAACTTGATAATCCTCAACGTGTAAGAACTTGTCTGCTAACAACTCATAGATTAAGTTGTATTCAATTAAGATTACATCCTGTAAGATTGTGCCTGAACGCCAATTACAGGTTAAGTTGTAATACACTTAGTCCTGCAGGATCTTTTATTTTAGAACTTGCCTGCGAGCAGTTCAAATTTTTAGACTAAGTCATGATGATCAGATCTTTCGACAGAAGACTTGAAAACAGCCTCTCCATATCAAGGAAGTTTTGACATTATCAATAAAGGAGAAATTGTTGAGAATAATACAGTATTATTTTGATAATTGTCACCATACAGCATAAAGTCTTCAAAGTCAACATTTCGCTCTAAGTATGAAAGTTGATAGGTAATTTCATACAGCCTGTCCATATAGCAATAGATCTTCCTGCATAGTCCGTTCCTACAACGCTTATTATAAAGCAGAGATGAAGAAAGTTGGATACAACAATCTTTTTGTAGGTATTTTACCTAGGAAAAGTAAAACACATATCCAACAGGACTGAAGAAAATCTTTAAATCGTTGTGAAATAAACATTATTTATTCATAAAGTATTCATGGTTAAAGTATCATTTAATGTTGATAGGACAAGCATTTAATGCAGCCGATAGAGACAACAGTATGAACGCACTGAAGAGCATTTAATGCAAAGTCAAAAAGAATGTCTGAAGCATTAAATGCAGATCGCCTTTAATTCAAACATTTTGCAGCTGTCAATCAGAGCTGTCTCAATCTCACCAACCGGCTAATGGCTACATTTATAATGGATCTATTTACAAGGTTATAAATAACCCCAAGCAAGAGGACATTATACACTTAGTTCATTATCTCGCGAAATACATCTGATGCATTAGCTCTGACAATCTGAATATCAAGATAACAAAAGAGCAGTGTATTTACTGAGCATACAACTTCATCAACCGAAGAAATATGCAGTCCTCAATGCAAACAGCACATCATATAGCGAACGCCCTTCAGAGCATACAGTTGTTGTTTGAACTTGTTCTACACAATCTTTACGTTGAGATCACCTTAGCCCTGAGTGGACTAAGTCCTTGCTAGTTCCGACCGGTGTGGGAAGAATAGTGTTATGATGTCTTGAACTCCCGGTACGCTGAGTTATACGGGGGTATATTTTTGGCCTGTCCGATTAGGGTTTAGGGTTAGGATTCTTGCATATAATGGCTTGTAACCTAGCCAAAATATAACATAATATCAATCTGTAATCTCCTATCAGTAATAAAATTATTCCTCTCTTTTACCTGTGGACATAGCTAACTCATCATTAGTGAACCACGTAAATTATTTGTGTTCTTATCACTTTTTCATAATTTCTTTCTTACAATCGTTATAACAAATAGCATTGAAGATGAAGCTTCGATCTGTGTGAGAAGAATCAAGTCGAAAGAGCCAATGTGAACGGCCCAAGTTGTTGTCGGCTATATCAATCTGTGTGAACGAACAACGACAAGTTTAGTTAAATTCAGTAGTCGTGTATGCAGTGGTTTTAATAAACTTCTTACTCTTGTGTGAAGTATCAGTGGACATAGAGGGGTTTAACCTCGAACCACTTATATATGTGCGCATTTACATTCTGCCATTTACAATTTTCATATCTGCCTGTGTGATTTAAGTATACACATTGCTAAAACCCTATACGCACCAACCAAACAAGATAACACTTAGTTGATGTATTTACATCAACTTAATATTAGTCTTCCGCTACGCAAATAACTTCGAAAAAGATAGAACTTATTCAACTACTCTTCTAAGCTATTACTGTATACTCTGTGGCCAATAGTAAATTCTGGAAAATTTATTAGCGGAAATACTGTTCATCGTCATCAACCTCGAGATAATTCTTTCGGAAGCTTGTACAGCTTCATCTAACATCGGTTTGTATTCCGAAAATACCTCCAGAATCGTCTCGACGCGAGGAATCTAATGGTATCAAAGTTGAATATCGACCACCTTTGTAAAACTCGAAATTTTCAGCTCCTCTACAACTTCCAACGAACACTCCAAAATATCCCGATACCACTCGTTGGGATATCACACAATCATTATATTATTTACTGATGTTTTGATAGGATATTTATTCTATTAAAACTCAAGAATAAGATTACAATTTCACAAAATGAAAAACTCTCAGACTCACTCAATCTCGACTTAGATTGTTATTCACCCTCTGTAAGATATTACTATCTTTTTATTACCTTACTTGGATGCTATTCAAGATAACATATGTCAGCTATTTATAATAGTACATGGTGCTAACTCTACAAGAATGGATGGCTTTTAGATGTTGATTTTGTTGATGATAGTCTAGATATTGTTGATTTTATTATGTGATAATGACTTTCAATAGTGGTTTCCACTTAATGCTAGTTTTATGAGAATACTGCCCTTTCTCCTTTTTTTTTTTTCTTTTTCATTTTTGCAGTTTGTTTTTGAGAAAAAGAGTAGAAATCCTGCGTAAATAAATTTCATTTCAATAAAATTGTCGTAGCGATTGGCGTATGCATATACACTTTCGTCTTGATTACTCCCTTCACCATAATTTTCAATTTTAGTAGCATTGCACGGGCCAGCCCTCATACTTATTTTTCTTTTTCTTGACCGGTTTAGCCGAATTATTATTTTCCATCCCAATTAGTCCAAGATATTTTTTTGCACCTTGCTTAAGTACAAAAATAAAAAACTTGGATCAGCGTCTCATAAAAATCTCTTCTTCTATTAAAAAACCCCGATAATGCTATATGTACATATATTTGTACATACATATGCAATACCCAGTTGTAATTCATTCATTTTCATTCAATAATTATCAGTCTGTAATTGTCACTCAGTAATTTTCACTAATTAATAATCACTCATCATTCATGATTCATTCATTTGCGTTCACTGTTGGCATGTTGTAACCGTATATCAGTTACCGATCGTCATTTCATCTCCGTTTTTAGATCGAGACGGGAATATTATCATTTTCATCGGGATTGGTAGTCTTGTACTGGGAGTATCATTTTTGGTATGTGTTGGACTTGTTCACTTTCACATTCGTATGATATGTCGGATCATTCATCAGTCGTAGCGAGGAATCGGAGTTATCGGATTTTTCACCATGTCCAGCATTGAGTTACGGCCGTAAGGATTTTAGGTTACGGCCGTAACAAGGGTTCGTGGATGTCAGGCCATTTTGGACAAACGGGACTTACGGCCGTAAGGTTTCGAAATACGGTCGTAAGTTGAGCACGTACGGCCGTAAGGCTTGGCCGGTTACGGCCGTACGTGTCCAGCAGGCTGCCCAGGCATTGTTGGCCGAAGGCGAGTTACGGCCGTAAGAAGAGTACGATACGACCGTAAGTGGCATTCGTATATTTCAGGCTTTGTCGGACGGGAGGGACTTACGGCCGTAAGGGTTGCGGCATACGGCCGTAAGACGAGGAAGGTACGGCCGTAAGGCTTGGCCGGATACGGCCGTACGCTGCAGGCAGGGTGCCTGGTCATTTTCGACGAAGGGGGCTTACGGCCGTAAGTTTGGCCGGATACGACCGTATCATCCGAGTTACGCCCGTAAGGTGTGCGGGTACGGCCGTAAGGATGTCGGCAAATGTTTTAGACGAGGGCGAGTTACGCCCGTAAGTCAGGGCGGATACGGCCGTAAGCTGTCGCGAGTTTTGGGCCGAAGCGATTCTGGCCGTCTGAGTTGGCGATTCTGCCGTAAGGCCGTTGACTGGATGTTACGGCCAGTATGAAGGCCGAGTTACGGCCGTAACTTCGGCGATATATAAGGATCCTAGGGACTTTTTCTTCATTTTCACCCTTTTCTTCCATCTTGTCCGAGAGAGAGAGCTTGAGGGAGGGATTTTCCTTCATCAATCACTGGAGTACTTGATTTTCTTCATCTTCATTCGTTTGGGAAGTTTGGATACTCGATTTAACTTGTGTTCATCGGATCGAAGTGGTTGGATCTTCAAGAGGTAATTTTTTCAACAGCTTGGATTTCGTTTTTGTGTTGAGATATGATGTTTTGGACGTTATAATCATGTTATATGAAGGGATATGTATATGATTATGAGTTTGTATAAAGATTCAATGGATTATTGAGGGATTATTCAAGAACACTTTGAATATCGAGTTGGAATTGGGGGTTTTCGATGAATTGTCGTTATAATCACGTTTTTGGATATTCATTTTGGATTATTGATCGTATTGAAGATGTCTTGTTGGTTTGAAACACTTCTTGGGGATTTGATGTTGGTATTATTGAGGTTTGGTTGTAAACAATTGGAGTTGGCCACAAAGTGTTCGATATAATGCCCCAATGAACTTGGTTTAATCGTATCGACGCCTTGAGTTCGTTATTATCGTGTTTGATTTGTATATTGAACGGATTGTTGGTAATTGTCTTATTCAAGGTTGTTCGAGCGACCGATATATCAATTAGGACGTTGTTCGTGGAAGGATAATTGTCACCGGTGTTGTGTAAGTTAATTCTTACTCGGTTATAAGGATATTCATTCCTTTTTGTTGTTGATCATTCATAATCATAACTCATTCATCATTGTAATAATCATATCGATACTTGTAATTGTCAAATAATCACCTTATTAACGAGGAACGGCGGTTCCAATCATTCCATTGAAACTATCAATCACTTCATTATTACTTTCAACTCGGTGAGTCATTCTTGACTTTGTCAGATTATTATTATTCATTGATATTCATTATAGTCATTCTCGTTCATATGACCTTCTGGGTTCATATTGCGTGGCCGGGTGCGGATGTGTGGAATTTTTAGTTGGGCACGCGATGGCCATGTATTGGGAGTGATACATTGGGCTGTGCACACGGTAAAGATTAACTCCGTGAGACTAATTAGGTACAAGGACGGGTGTGTCCGGTCATCCGTCTTGTACACTTGCACAGAACACTACGGGCGTACTATGATACTCCTCTTAAGCGTAATTCATAACTAAGGATATTTCATAACTTCAGTTAAATCATGATTGTGTATTTTCAACCCTTGAGGATTGTTGCTCAGTAATCGACATTTGAGGATTTTGTTTTTCAGTCATGGCAAAAGCACGGGAATAGCATGTTGACGTCGAGTCGGTGATACTAGTAGGGCCCCCCGATCTTTCAGTTATTCATGTTGTTGTCCTTTAATTTCCGCTGCAGACTTTCATTTGGATACTCCGTTTCATTCAGTGTTGTGTATTTTATCTTCATATAAAATATACTAGTATTCGGTATTGTCCTGGTGTGTTGTACTTAAACTCCTCATCGGAGTATTTGGTAATATAATATGGTTCAGTACTACAATTATATTATTTAATTCATCATTTTCATTCGCCTGGTGGGTCCCAGTCGGGGATTTACGGCACTGTAATATCCGCCTAATTTGGGGTGTTACAACATACATGTCACTCCATTCGATTACTCTGGTACTTATTCGTTTACTGTGGGACTACAATTCAATACATGGATAAGATGCATGTCTGCATACATAGCAATACACTTGAAAACCCTAATTTCGCACCTAGCTCTTTCAGTACCTTTTAGAACTGTTAGCCGCCATAATCATCAACTTCAGATCCTCTTGCTCCTCCGCCAGTCTGTTTCATCCAAAGTTCATCATCAACGGTGACATTTTTCATATTTAGAAACGGGTGGTAGGGTTCGGTGATTTGTTAGTTTTCTCATGGTGGTTTGTGTTCTGGTTATGATGGACAACTTATTTTTGACGATACACCTTATTATTTAATACTATATCATTTGAAACATTTTGTACAATTCTGTCGGTTAAAAGAAGCATAATACTCTCGCAAATATTATTCTGCACCCCATAACACCTAGCAAGATGTCCTCCTTACTATATTTAGAGTGAAATATTATATATATAATTTTGGATTTAGTATAAGTATTACAAATATATATATATATATGATAAATGTATATGTGTACAGTAAGGTTGACACTTACTAAATGCTCCTCGGGTGGAGTACAGGTACTGTAATACTCCATGTACTTCATATTAAGTGTCCTAAAATATATACAAATATAAGAAAATAAATATTAGAAGAATTATCTTCATCCGTCACTAGTTCCGTCTCTGGGTTGTGAACAGTCTTTTGTTGCTTTCACCGCCGCGGCAACCCTCAGACGGCACGCACGGCCTATGGTAGGGGTTTGCTTGGCTCGGAGGTTTATATCTAGGAATCCGATCATGAGCCATAGCTGGATAGCTAATGTATTTAGTAGCCTCGGCTGACGGCGAGAGTGAAATGGCCACCACAAGCATAGCTAAGTTCAGCACCACCAACCTCGCCATGCTTGGTACTTTCCTCTGTGTGGATTTTATTTTCGTGTTGCTTCCTCTTCGCGTGTTTGTTCATTTAAATAGTGGCCAGATTTCAGTCGGGATGCTTAATTTGTTTTTATCAGTTGATGTTTTTAGCTTATCAGTAACTTTACATTGCGTGGTTTAAGGAAGACCCTTTAAATGTTATTTAGATTTGACCAATGATACATCCACAAAGGATTTCTCACAAAAACAATCCACACCCTGAGGTGTCATCGGGAATTGATTTTCTATGGGATCCACATCCTATAAAAACCAATCCCCCGTTGACACCTCAGCGTGTGGATTGTTTTTGTGGTATATCTTTTGTGGTTCCAGCAAAATTCTTTAAATTTTTCCCCTGAAATTGATAACCCTGTCACCTGCGTTTAGCGGGCTCACGGAAATTTTAGGTTAATTAAACCAAGAAAGCGAAATTAATGGTTTTGTAGGAAAAAAAAGGACACTTTTTGTATAAAATATGCTTTCTTTTCTTCTAATATCTGCTTTATTTTTGCAACTTTTGTAAGATTTGTACTCCCTCCCATTCAAAATATAAGTCTTTTTGGCTATTTATACTATTTTCATTTTATATGTCGTTTTGCATTTTTCAATGATAATTAATTATATTTTTTCTCAAATGATGTGCAAACTTACTAAAAATAGCTTAGTTATTGGTAATTTTAAATGTATAGTGTGAATTTCAAAGCAATTTATTAAGTGAAAGTAGAAAGTCAATATTTTCTTAATATGTGTGCATTCATCTAAAAAGACTTATATTTTGAATGGGAGGGAGTATAATTTAGGGGTTTTATTTATTCAGATAATTTTGTTATAAAATTGATAAAATAAAATTGTATAAATCTAGAAAAAAATTACATGTGATTTAGCAAAATGCGTAATTATTTTGGATATATAGCTGATTCTGATTTTATACTTTATTAGTTTAATAAACCATTAACATCTTATTATTTGGAAATTAAGTAGATATTACTGATTTGTATTATTTAGAATAACAATTATTTAACAGTAATATGGGTAGGGAGGTACCGAGATGTTCAGGAAAAATTATGTATATTTTCCATGTTGCTTTACTTAAACATATCCATCTATTCTGGCTACTAGGTGTTTGGGATGCAAAAGAAATGGTTGGATACACATAGAAAATTTGAACTAACAACAGATCTGAAAAAAATGAACAGTAGTAAATGACCACCGAAAAGAAATAGTCGAGACGAGTGAACTTCTTTAAAATTCTTATTAGTCCGTACAGTAGCTACAGTCTAGACAATGAACCTCTTAAGATACAACAACCCGATATTAGATCGGCACTATCAATGTTTAGACTTTAGCCGACAGTAAAAGTCGTCGGCTAAAGCCTATAACCGTCTGCTAAAGTGGCCGACTGTCGGCTAAAAGTTGGTCGGTCGAGGTGGGTCGGCTAAAGTTTAGCCGACGGCAAGGACGGAACGGCCAAATGTCTACAGTTTAGCCGACGGCTTGTAGGACTTTAGCCAACGATCAAAAGCAATGTCGTCGTCTAAAGTACTTTAGCCGATAACTTTAATACTGTCGGCTAAACTTTCAACCTTTAGCCGAAGACCGCGGCCGGCCGGTCTTTATCTAAAGGTTTAATTTTGGTGCTGTGGAATTTCGAAATCAATCACCCAAGCGAAGGACTCATGGCCGCCCAACTGAAAAACGTACCCTAAATTCTAAAATGAATTATTCTGCAAAATCGAGATAGATATAATGTATGAGATGCACGATTTTTATGTGCTAGGAGATGGGAGTACAATTTTCCTCTATGTAGGAGACTTTATTTATGTGTAGATTAGGTTAGAGGAGAGGAGAACCCTTGTTAAATTCGGATTTCTTGACTTGCTTCCCAAGCATTCTGGGGGTTATGGAGTCAAAAGGAGTCTAAAATTTATTAGCTCCACAGAAAATAATAAAATTCGAGCGAAATAGGGCCCTAACGGGACAATATGGGCCTGACCTCCCAAGGTACGGGTTCTAACCAAACCGAGCTCAATTGATAGATAGAAGCACGGATGCGGGCGTGTGTGGACCCCTCTACCTAAGTTTTAGGAATATACTTGGGATTTAGATGATGTCATATGTATATTAAGTTAGATTCAAATGTAAGTCAAGTTACTTGGCGTTGTAAGGAAGAAATAAAGGAGTATTTTCTATATCCCTAAAAATATATATGTAGAAAAACTATGGGAAGCTAACTCAAGACAAGCAACATCCTAGACCATAAACAGCTAAGATAGTCAACCGACAGCTGAGGGAACAATCTATAGTTAAGATGAGCAATCAAGCGAAGTTACTCGATGGGCAACTAGACAACTAAGAGGTGATAAACAGTAAACATATGCAGATAATCAAGTATGTTCATCTAAGTCTGAACACTTAGACAAATTCTCAGTAGTCTACATCAGTAGGTTGAAAAGTCAAAAAAGGAGGAAGAAATACAATAGGCAATTAGAATAGAGTACTTAGCGTAAAAACTGTTGTAGGCCGATACTCCTACCGTCATGAATCAACACAGCCACAACTTTTGACTTAGGGCTCCAAATAACTACTATAGTACCTTTTTGGAAACGGAACGGCGAAATGGGCTAGAGTCACAGCTTTGTAGTGACCTAAATGGTCCAGAACCCAAATCCTTTCATTTTCAGGCTCATTCCTATTGAAATTTCAGTTCCAGTTATTGTCTTTTGTTATAGAGGTACAAGACCTTTTTCTGGCTGTTAGAGGCTTCGTCCACTTGATATATTGGTTATTTGTATGCTTTCATGAACTTTCACCGACAAGACCATATAGTGCATTTCAAGGATGTAGACACATGCCAGCATTTTTATTACATTACCTCTAGAGTGTTGAATTTGATCACACAGTCCTCCAGCATCTAGCTAGCTCCAATGTACTCGATTTGATCAATCGGTCGTCTAGCACTTGATTATAGCATCTATTATAGTTTAATCATAATGTGAATGTCAATCATTTTTCTCTCCTGTATTCATCTGTGCGCTCCTACAACAATTACTCCTTGTAACTCTATTGGTTGGTACTGTTAGGGTTGTATACTGCAAAGCTTACTTTATGCTTGTATTACCTTATTGCCCTGTAACTACCTATGAGAATATTAATTACATTTTAACGCATATTTTGCAACTTTATTCACATTATGATTATGCAAATGTATTGTCTATTTATTTTATAATATAGACAATATGGTGTGTTGGTGTCACATGAACAATCACATAATCGGTACCTTATTAAATAATACAATAGTTCGTGTTACCCAAAATATTATACGTAATGGTTTGCTGGATATGGCTACGGGTGAGTAACAAACAAAATGCGAGAGCACGTACGAAGGAATGTAAATAACACAAGATTTGCTGGGGTTGTTAGTCCCGAGCTTGAATGCTCTCGCGAGATATTATTAATAAAAATACTGCTTTGGAGTACAAATATTATTGTTAGAGTACAATTACAGTGAGTGTAATGACCCTAGTTATCTAGCTCTTGAGTGCTGATGATTGCCGGAAGAACCAGAGTTAAAGATCTGTGAGTTCTTGTTACAAAGATGAAGTGTTCTCTGTGTTGTTTACTGTGTGTAATCCTCTCTTTCCAAATGCTGGAAGTCTCCTATTTATAGAGGAGGTAGTTTGGGATGTCTTGATCCCAAATGGGCGATCGCCGTTCCTGCATTAAATTAAGCGGGCGATCGTCTCAGCACATGGGACGGTTTCCTTAAAGTCCGCAGCTACTGCTGGCAGCCGGACGTGCGAACCAATGAGAAGACGACATGTGCCTCACGTCGCAGTCTTGGGAGGTCCCACCTGAGACCTTTCGGCGGGTCTGTCGGTAGGTGAGAGGTTGTCCCTGTCACCCACAGCTGGTAGGGAGTCAAAAAGCCTATTCCTACGGCGCCTTTTGCGGATCTGCATGTGGGCCTTCATCCGAGATTCGGTCTTCGTAGACTTTGACGGATGTTGGCTTTACATGTGGCATAAGACGGTCGTCTTGGTCAGGCACTAGAGACGATCGCTAGGTGCCAAGAGGCGATCGTCTTGGACGCCGATCGCTCGGTACTTGGTCTTGATCTGGCATCTTCGTTTGGCAAGTTTGCCTTGGTTTATCTGATGTTGGATTGGTCGCTCGGCCGTTATGACGATCGCCGTCGAGGCGTATAAATCCCCGCACAACAATTGCCCCCCAGCTCGCTCCGATGTCAAAGACGTGGGGTGAGGTGGTTCTACTGGCGATCGCTTGACTTAGACGAGTGACTCAGCTTTTTATGGAACAGACGATCGTCTCTCGAGTGGACTGATTTTGAATTTGGACGACCTACGCGGTTGCTGAAAAGAGCGGGAAGTGAAAGCTGACTTGAACCGTCGTTAGGGCACGTGTCGCTTTCCTGTTGGGGGAGTCCGACAGTTTGTCAGACTCTGTCCTTTGGCGTGCCCTCGAAACGATGCGCACGCGGGATTCGAGGGTGGCATTAAATGCGGATTTATCCGAACCTTGCGCTTCGGCCCTCGAGAATTTGTTTATTTGCCCAGAAGCCCCCCGCTCTAGCTTATAAAGAGGACTAGGGTTTCAGGATTATAACCTTATGCATTTTGCCTGAGAAGAAAGTAGCGCCCGATTTCTCTGAAGATTTGAGTTGCCGAGCGCCGTTCGACTAGACTTTTTAGGTAAGAACAAAAGCCTTTTTTCTTTTCCTTTCCTTTCTTCCGAAGATGTCCGGAGGAGTATCAAAAGTGTATGAGGCGGGTAGCACTTCCGCTGCCGCGACTTCGACTGCCCGGGATGAAACCTCAATGGAGTTCCACGTGGAGACAGACGTCGAGTCTATCCGCGCCGGGATTGAACCCGCGGAGGTTGAAGAACTTTTCAACAAAGCTGACGCGGCTAAGTCAACGGAGGCGGAGCAGAAGCGCTCGCTGGCCGAAGAGGAGATGGCAATAAAAACGTATTGGGAGCAAAACACTGCGTTCGGCAAAGCCTTTACAAACTTTGCCGAGCTTATGGAGAGACTGGCCGGGCCACTCCCAAAGTTCGACTTTCGTGCATACTCGATCGCCCATCCTTATGAACCTGAAAGGCGATCGCTGTTCCGGGCCGCTTTCCGCTCCCCGTCGACCCTTGGCCAGATTAAAAGCTCGGCGACCAGGAAGGATTTGGTTCGTTGGATGGCGGAGTTCCATGTCCCCTCTGACGTTTCCCTTTATGTGCCCGCCGAGAATGAACGTGGCGACCAACCTCTTGAGGGTATGGTCGCCGTTAATGAGTCGATCATGGGGGCCGGACTGCGGTTCCCACTGCCATTTGCCGTGCCCTACTTGTTGACTGCTTGGAACGTGGCGCCGCTCTAACTGACGCCGAATGCCTGGTTGCAGATCGTCTGCACCTTTACTCCGTTTGGCGGTCACCGGCTGTTCCGTCTTCCCTCGGCGCTGGAGATGAACTATCTCTTTAAGTTGACGGCTCAGAAGGGTTCCGTTGGCCGCTACCACATTCAAGGTCGCTCGGGCCGTGTGGTTCTTGGGGTGCCGAACAAGGTCCGGGGCGACCTGACGAAGTGGTTTTGGGTTGGCGGTGCGTGGAAATCGGCAGCGAGTGACAATTCCACCGATGAGTTGGATATCCCCACGGGATTCCGGGAGAGGAATCCGAGTAAGGGTTTTGACTCTCCCTTTGTTCGGGTAAATTCTGAACTGATCTAATTTGGCTTTCTTTTTGCAGGTACCCTTGTTCCGGCAGTAGGCGATCTACCTTTTGATTTTGCGATCGTCTGGGAGCGAATACGTAGTCTTTCGGATAGTCATATCGACGCTCACCGGATCAACAACGAAGCTCACTTGTTGGCCGCTCGGTTGTTTCGTTTTCCCCGCCACTTAAGGGTCCCAGGTACAAATATTTACAATCTTCTTTTGCTTGACGATCGACTTTGATTGAAGAAGGTGACTAACTTTTGTCGATCGCTTTCATTGCAGAAATCTGCTTCCCTCGCTTCCTAGAGCCTCCGACAGAGGTTGCTATGTCGAACCCCGGGATCATGAGTCTCCTTCGACAAGGGAAGAAGACGAGTCGAGCTCCCCCTGCGACGTTCCGAACTGTCCCGGAGGCGAGGCCTCACCTGGAGCCGGTCGCAGAGGAACAAGAAACTCGGGAGGAGGGACTTCGGCTAAACCGCAAGAAATGGAGGGCGGAGGAGCCCTCGGCCTCTGCTACTGCTGACATGCCTACCGAGGTGCCTCCGATTGCCGTGCCTCCACTTTCTGCAATTCCAATGGCGGAGGGGTCCACGCCCTCATCGGCTTTCCTGCAGGCCATGGCGACCGCCGATGCCGAGACCCCGCGTGGCAGGCCGTTCTTCGGCCGCGACCCAGAGAAGGTCGTGCTTTGCTGGGTTATGATATTTCCCTGTTGAAAATATACCAACACTTTTGTTCTTGGTGCAGGATCCGTCTCGCCGATCCGAACTGCTCGCCGATGGTGTTGGACTTCCTCGCGAGCAGATCTCCCTGTGAGGCTTGCGATGTCCCTCATTATGTTGCTCGAGCTGTCGTCGCCCTGCCGAAAGCTTGGACGACCGATTTGGATGCAATCGCACGCCGGTGATCCGTTGACGCGATGCAGGCGACCCTCGCCCTAGCCCTTCAGACGGCGACGATGGCTGCTCAGGCCGTGAAGGACTATGAGGGACGACCCTCCACTGCTCGTCTCCAGGCGGAGCTCGAGGCTGCTCCGAAACAGAACGCCTAGTTTGCCGACAGAATCGTGGCAATGGAGAAGGATTCCGTGGAGGCGGCCAAGCAGGCGAGGCAGTTCTTGACCGGGCCCAGGCGGCGACCGACCGGATGCGTGATCAAATGACGGACGCCCGCCGGTTGCACGCAGCCGCACAGAAGGAGGCGACTGAACTTAAGGCGGTTGTGGACCGGTTGAACGACGAACTGGCATCGTCGAAGGGAGAGGTGGCTGCTAAGGATGCCGAGCTCCAGTGTGCTAACCAAACGATCGCTTGGCTGAGGGGAAAGCTGGAGGCGACCGAGGCTGATCCCTTCCTTAACGTGGAGTACGTCAGCGAGTTTGCCTACTATATGGCATATGCTGACGCAATCCGCGCTGCTAAGAAGGGAGGGCTCGATGTCGGCCCTTTGGCTGAGAACTTCAAAGCCTATGCATTAGAGCACCCTTTGCAGCCCGCCTTCTTCGTGCTGATCCTGGACCTCTCGGATCTCGGTGTCGACTTGAGATGGTATCCGTCTCTCGATAATCTCGTTCGCCCGGATGCCCCGGAGGAAGGGGGTAGCGCCTGACGCCAGCGATGGAGCGCACGCCAATCTAGCGACCGGTGGCGAAGGTTGGGCCGATACAGCGGCCGATGGCGAAGGCCAGGCAGGGGCAGCCTGAGCTTGTCCGCTTTCATTTTTGTTTTTGCTTGTAACTTTTTAGGCTCCCCCCTTTTTTGTAACTTGCCCTTGGGCGATTTGTACTTGTGTTTTCAATGAAATGAAAAGAGTTTTTGAAACGAGTCTTTTCCTTCTCTGATTCCTTGTTTGTATGGTCGTCGAACGTGCACCACCAAATGAATTGATATACTTAACTCATACTGGTAACTTTTCAGAACAAAGTCGCTCGTTGTATGTTGTATGTATATTTGAACAAGGCCGATCGTCATATATGTATTTGAACAAAACCGATCGTTGTATGTATAGCTCCGCTCTCCCCCTTGTTTTTGTTTACTTAGTGAAAGTAAGTGAACGAAAATAAATCGTTTAGCGATCTATCTTTGGTTTAGTTCCTGCGATCTTCAATTTTGCAGATTCCTCGAGGAAGGCCGACCATCTCGGCCTAGAGGAACCGTGCACGGTTGTGGAGTTCGATGGAACCGACCTCCACGACCATGTCTTGTACGCGAGCAACATTCCATCTGATGGTCTACTTCGCGTGACTCACTTAATTGTGAGGGTCCTCCGTAGGCTACGTTTTGCCTCGCAATGTAGCGATGGGGCGGACGATCTCAGCCTGGAGGAGTCCTTGCACGGGGCGCCGTCGGATTAATCGACTTCGCGACCGTGGCTTGTTAGCACTTTTCTGCCTGGGACTGAAATGTTAGATGACGGACCTTCGAGGGCATACGTTGACGGGGGGAGGGACACATCGCATTGTCTGGGTCCACCACGTTAGATGATGGACCTTTGAGGGTGGGCGAGCGTGTCCACAGTTTTGTTTTGGAGGGTCCCTCGGCTACACTCACCTCGTATTTAAACAAAAGGGCGAGCGATCTTCGCCTAAAGGAACCTTGCATGGACAGGCTGTCGGTTCCATCGACCTCCAGAACCATGGCTGCACTTTTCTACCTTGGATCGTCATGTTAGATGGCGATCCTCGACGGTATACGTTGTGCTGGGGGAGGCGATCGCTTTCCTAGGTCCATCATGTTAGATGACGAAATTTAGAAGGCGATCGAGTCATCCTCTTTTTGTAGGCAGTAGCCTTTGGTTTGCTTTGCCAAAGCGAATCATTTAGGGAGAACTAGAAAATCTCATCAAGCACTTCGTACATTGAATAAATGAATACAGGGTGTTTTTATTGATAGTACTTCTTCAAATGAACGGCGTTCCAGGGATATTGGTCTGGAGTGCCGTCTGGGTGCTGGAGCTCGTAGGCTCCTTTGGTTAGCCACTTGGATATCCTGAACTGGCCTTCCCAGTTCGGACCAAATACTCCCGTTTGGGTCTGGATCTTCTTGAGGACTAGGTCGCCCACTTGAAATCGTCTCTCTTTGACCTTTGAATTGAAGAATTTTTCGGATTTTCTTTTGTGGATCATATTATTCATTTCATAGGTCAGTCGGCGTTCTTCTAGCATATCCAAATCGATTCGCTGAGCTACATCATTGTCTGCCATGATTGGTTGCGCAGTTCGGTGGCTGAGGACGACGATCTTCGATGGGATCAATGCTTCTATTCCGAAAGCGAGGGCGAATGGGGTTTCGCCAGTTGAATTTCGGGTCATCGTTCGGTAGGACCACAAAACATCCGGGAGCTCGCTCGCCCATCGCCCTTGCTTGGATTCGAGTCTGGCTTAGATCGTGTGCTTGAGGATCTTATTTACAGCCTCTACCTGCCCGTTTGTTTGAGGGTGGTAAGGGGACGAGAACAACTTTTTAATTCCCCATTTTTCGCAGAATTGCATAACTTCCAAACCATCGAACAGCTTTCCGTTGTCGGAGATGATCGCCTGGGGTAAACCGAAACGGCAGATGATGTTTTTCCAGATGAACTTGATCACTTGCTCTTGGCCGATCTTATTGAGTGGTTCGGCCTCTGCCCAATTTGTGAAGTAACCGACCCCCACGATAGCGAATTTACATCCCCTCGGTGCCGTCGGCAAAGGACCGATGAGATCGATGCCCCATTGGGCGAAGGACCACGGACTATACATAGAGGTGAGCTGCTCGGGGGAGAGCTTGATGTTCGTGCCCATTATTTGACACCTGTGACAAGATCGGGCGTAGGCGATCGCATCCTTTTGCAGGGTATGCTAGAAAAAGCCTTGCCTGGTCGTCTTGTGGATGAGGGCTCGCCCTCCCGCGTGATTTCCGCAGATCCTGTCATGGATTTCGGCTAAAACAAGTCGGACTTCCTCCGGCGTAATGCACTTGAGGAGAGGAATACTGAAAGCTCGCTTGTAAAGCTGATCGTCCAAGAGGGTGTATCTGGTCTGCCAGAGCTATAGTTGGCGAGCCTTGACCTGATCTATAGGGACCATTCCGTCCTTCAAGTATTTAATGAACGGAGTCATCCAGTTCTCTTCGACGATGGAAATTGTGGCGACCAGGCTTTTGTCGATCGCCGATCTCGCCAACTTAGTGATTTTGATGTTAGAGAAGTCTGCTGCCCCATCCGACGATGCGAGTTTGGATAGGGCATCGGCCTAGGAGTTGTGCTCTCTCGGAATTTGCTCGATCAACACTTCTTCAAAATTTATGCACATTTCGGCGACCAATTCTTGATATTTGATCATCTGTTCGCCGCGCGCCTCATATTCCCCCTTGATTTGGTTCACGATCAAGAGGGAGTCCATGAAGATGTGAAGGCGACAAACGTCCATGGCGAGCGCTAGATCGAGCCCGCCTACAAAGGCTTCGTACTCGGCTTCATTGTTGGTCGCTCGGAAATCGAAACGTACAGCATTTGTAAAACTCTGGTCATCGGGGATGATGAGGACAATCCCTGTCCTTGCTCGCGAGCTGGTCGCCGAGCCATCTACGTATAGTTTCCAAGCGGGATGGCCGACCTGGGTCGGGGTAGGCGGGAATGTTAATTCCACCACGAAATCTGCCAGAGCTTGGCCTTTGATCGCCGAGCGAGGAGCATACGTGACACTGTATTGGGCGATCTCCAGTGACCACTTGAGGAGTCACCTGTTGGTGTCTGGCCGGTGCAGAACTTGCCTTAGAGGGAGGGTCATCAGAACCTCCACTTGGTGTTTGAATAAATAGGCTCTCAGCTTGCAAATACTCATGACTAGAGCGTAGGCGAGCTTCTCCAGAGGCGTGTAACGCATCTCCGCATCATGAAGCGCTTGACTGACGAAGTAGATCGGAAAGTGGGTTTGCCCCTCTATTCGCACTAATACGGCGCTCAGCGTGACCTCCGAGGCTACCAGGTAAAGGAATAGTTTTTCGCCGGGGATCGGTTTTGCCAAAATTTGGAGATTAGAAAGATACTCCTTGATCTTGGTGAACGCCATTTGACTTTCCTTCGTCCACGCAAATTTTTTGTTCTTTATGGTGGCGAAGAAAGGCTTGCTTTTGTCTCCGAGCCGCGAAATGAAACGATTAAGGGCTGCCAAACACCCCGTGAGGCGTTGCACCTGCTTGACATTCCGTGGTTCTTGCATGTCAAGGATCACCTTGATCTTTGTGGGGTTCGTCTCAATCCCCCTTTGGCTCACGATGTGCCCCAGGAGTTTTTCGGAGCTTGCTCCGAAGTTGCATTTCTTGGGATTTAGCTTCATGTTAAACTTCTTGAGGATGGCGAACGTCTCGGCGATGTCTTTGAGGTGATTTTCCTTTTTGAAGCGCTTGACCACGATGTCGTCAATGTAAACCTCCATGGTTTTGCCGATTTGATCGGCGAACATCCCGTTGACTAGGCGTTGGTAGGTCGCCCCCGCATTTTTCAGACCAAACGGCATTCGAACCCAAAAGTACACGTCTTTTTCCGTGTGGAATGATATGTGGTTTATGTCTTTCTCCGCCATTGGGATCTGATGGTATCCAGCGAAGGCGTCCATAAATGACATCATTCCGCAACCTGCCGTGCTATCGACCAAGTGGTTAATATGAGGCATTGGAAAGTGATCTTTCGGACACGCCGCGTTGAGGTCGGTGAAATCGATGCATAACCTCCAGGAGTTGCTCGCCTTTTTGACAAGCACTGCGTTGGCTACCCACTGTGGCTTGTCGGTAGCTACCCCATCAGTTTGTTGTCGAGCAGCTTTTTGACTTCTGTGTCGAGCGCAGCATATTTCTCTAGACCGAATTTTCAATGTTTCTGGTGAACAGGCTTCCTTGCCGGGTCGATCTTTAGATAGTGGCAAGCATGTTCAGGACTGATGCCGACCATATCTTGATGCGACTAGGCAAAGATTCCGATGTTCTTTCGTAGTATACTGATCATATCATCTTTTAACTCGGGATCGACGCTTGAGCCGATCTGTAATTCCCGCTCCGGGCGAGCCGGATCGATTGCTATACTTTCCAACTCTTAGGTGGGGATGGTCGCTTCTCGTTCGGAGCGATCGCCGGACTCGATCCTTGGATCAACATCGAGGCTTGGCTCGAAGCCGATCCTCAATTTGATGTCGTCCGACGATCGATGTGAGATGCCGTCCTCTGACCCGGGCTGGTATGAGGTACTTGGCTCATCGATCTCCATTGGTTGATTGTCGATCATCCCAGTGTTACAAACATTGCAAGAAACATTTATTGGAAAAGTTACGACACAGGAGTAATTCAAACATTTCTTTGCCATTAGTTGGTCTCCTTTTACAGTATCGACTGTCCCATCGGTTGGGGGGAACTTGATACAGTAAAAGAAAGAAGAGGCGACCGCCTCAAAGGTTTCTAGAAAGCGGCGACCTAGGAACCCATTATAGATGCTGGGCATGTCTATGATTACAAAATTGAGGTTCCTAGTGATCTTAACCCTAGGATCATAATGGCAGACTAGCTCGATGGAGAACTTGATCCTTCCATAGGCTTTGCCCGTGTTGTCGCCGAACCCTTGAAGCACAGTTTTGAACGGCTTGATGAATTTGGTCAGGTTGCCGAGCTGGTCCAGAGCAGATTTGAATATGATGTTGCAAAAGCTCCCATTGTCAACCAGCACGCGGTCGACCGTCTTCCCAAGGATGCAAGCAGAGATCACCAAGGCATCCTCCTTGGGGCACTGCACCCCCTCCCTATCCTTGTTGGAGAAGGAGATGAGCGCATTTCTGGAGATGGTTAGTTCCGGGGGCACCACGACATGGACTCTGGCGAACGCCCTCAGCTCGGCCTTCCACTTTCTATTTGACATGGTGGAAACCGGGGAAAGACCCCCGAGGTTTCCACGTCCCGACTGAAGCATATTGACCCGACCGCCGGGGTTGATCGGAGGGATCGACTCGTCTGAGTCCTCCGGCTCGTTTTGCTCGATCCTGGCGATCGGATTGGGAGGTTGACGGTCATCATTCTGTCGACGATCGCGGCCCCCGGTCCTTTCAGCCTTGGGCTCTGGCTTGGTTACCAAATTGTCCAGCTTGCCTTCCTCGAACAATCTCCAGAGTTGTTTGAGGAGGTTGCGACATTGGCTGGTGTTGTGGCCGGGACTTTTGTGGTAGGCACAAAATTTACTGCGGTCCAAATGACCATTGTCCCTCATCGGATTTGGCTTGCTAAGCCATTCGCGTCCCTTGATGGCGTTGAAGATATGAGCCGGAGATAGATTGAGGTTGCGGAGGAGGTGAACTTCCACATCCTCGAAGGCCTTGAACTCACCGGGTGGCTTTGCGACCGCCTTTTTGGGCTTGTCGATCACCTTCTTTGGGACGGGAGATGGCGCCTTCCTTTCTCCGGTTGCCCTAATGACTATACGAAGGGTGAGCAACCTCTGTCTGGACAGAAAGTCAGCGGCCTTGGCACGGAAGATCGCGTTTGTCGGGGGGATGTCTTTTGTGAGGTGCCTGAACATGGGCGAAAGATCATCGAATCCCCCCAGGACTGAGTAGAGGGTGAGCTCGTCGCTAATGAGCTCGCCGGTAAGGACTATTTCATCTACCCAATCGATGTAATCTTCATCGGACTCGTCTTTCCCCTGCCTGATCTTCATCATGTGGTGGGGACCTTCTGGACTTCCTCGCGAGCAGATCTCCCCGTGAGGCTTGCGATGTCCCTCATTATGTTGCTCGAGCTGCCGCCACCCTGCCGAAAGCCTGGACCGATCTGGATGCGATCGCGCGCCTGCGATCCACTGACGCGATGCAGGCGACCCTCGCCCTAGCCCCTCAGACGGCGACGATGGCTGCTCAGGCCGTGAAGGACTATGAGGGGCGACCCTCCACTGCTCATCTCCAGGCGGAGCTCGAGGCTGCTCGGAAATAGAACACCAAGTTTGCCGACAGGATCGTTGCAATGGAGAAGGATTCCGTGGAGGCGGCCAAGTAGGTGAGGCAGGATCTTGACCGGGCGCGGGTGGCAACCGACCGGATGCGTGATCAAATGACGGACGCCCTCCAGTTGCACGCGGCCGCGCAGAAGGAGGCGACTGAGCTTAAGGCGGTTGTGGACCGGTTGAACGGCGAACTGGCGTCGTCGCAGGGAGAGGTGGCTGCTAAGGATGCCGAGCTCCAGTGTGCTAACCAAACGATCACTGGGCTGAGGGGAAAGCTGGAGGCGACCGAGGCCGATCCCTTTCTTAACGTGTAGTACGTTAGCGAGTTTGCCTACTATATGGCATATGCTGACGCAATCCACGCCGCTAAGAAGGGAGGGATCGATGTCGGCCCTTTGACTGAGAACTTCAAAGCCTATGCGTTAGAGCACCCTTTGCAACCCGCCTTCTTCGTGCCGATCCTGGACCTCTCGGATCTCGGCGTCGACTTGAGCTGGTATCTGTCTCCTGATAATCTCGTTCACCCGGATGCCCCGGAGGACGGGGGGGTAGCGCCTGACGCCGGTGAGGGCGCGCACGCCAATCTAGCGACCGGTGGCGAAGGCCGGGCCGATCCAGTGGCCGATGGCGAAGGCCAGGCAGGGGCATCCTGAGCTTGTCCGCTTTCATTTTTGTTTTTGCTTGTAACTTTTTAGGCTCCCCCCTTTTTTGTAACTTGCCCTTGGGCGATTTGTACTTGTGTTTTCAATGAAATGAAAAGAGTTTCTGAAACGAGTCTTTTCCTTTTATGATTCCTTATTTTTATGGTTGTCGAACATGCACCACCAAATGAATTGATATACTTAACTCATACTGGTAACTTTTCAGAACAAAGTCGCTCGTTGTATGTTGTATGTATATTTGAACAAGGCCAATCGTCATATGTATATTTGAACAAAACCAACCGTCGTATGTATAGCTCCGCTCTCCCCCTTGTTTTTGTTTACTTAGTGAAAATAAGGGAACGAAAATAAATCGTTTTGCGAGCTATCTTTGGTTTAGTTCCTGCGATATTCAATTTTGCAGATTCCTCGAGGAAGGCCCACCATCTCGGCCTAGAGGAACCGTGCACGGTCGTGGAGTTCGATGGAACCGACTTCCATGACCATGTCTTGTGCGCGAGCGACATTCCGTCTGATGGTCTACTTCTCACGACTCACTTAATTGTGAGGGTCCTCCATAGGCTACGTTTTGCCTCGCAATGTAGCGATGGGGCGGACGATCTCAGCCTGGAGGAGTCCTTGCACGGGGCGCCGTCGGATGAATCGAATTCGCGATCGTGGCTTGTTAGAACTCTTCTGCCTGGGACCGAAATGTTAGATGACGGACCTTCGAGGGCATACGTTGTGACGGGGGGAGGGATGCGTCGCATTGTCCGGGTCCACCACGTTAGTTGATGGACCTTTGAGGGCAGGCGAGCGTGTCCAAAGATCTGTTTTGGAGGGTCCCTCGGCTACGCTCGCCTCGTATTTAAACAAAAGTGCGAGCGATCTTCGCCCAAAGGAACCTTGCATGGACGGGCTGTCGGTTCCATCGACCTCCAGAACCATGGCTGCACTTTTCTACCTCGGATCGTCATGTTAGATAGCTATCCTCGACGGTATACGTTGTGCTGGGGGAGGTTGCCTAGGTCCATCATGTTAGATGATGAACTTTAGAAGGCGATCGAGTCATCGTCTTTTTGGAGGCAGTAGCCTTTAGTTTGCTTTACCGAAGCGAATCATTTGGGGAGAACTGGAAAATCTCATCAAGCACTTCGTACATTGAATAAATGAATACGGGTGTTTTTATTGATAGTACTTCTTCAAATGAACGGCGTTCTAGGGATATTGGTCCGGAGTGTCGTCTCGGTGCTGGAGCTCATAGGCTCCTTTGGTTAGCCACTTGGATATCCTGAACGGGCCCTCCCAGTTCGGACCAAATACTCCCTTGTGGGTCTGGATCTTCTTGAGGACTAGGTCACCGACTTGAAATCACCTCTCCTTGACATTTGAATTGAAGAATTTTTCGGATTTTCTTTTGTGGATCGTATTCTTCATTTCCGAGGTCAGTCGGCGTTCTTTGAACATATCCAAATCGATTCGTCGAGCTACATCATTGTCTGCCGTCATTGGTTGCGCAGTTCGGTGGCTGAGGACGGCGATCTCCGATGGGATCACCGCTTCTATTCTGAAAGCGAGGGCGAATGGGGTTTCGCCGGTTGAATTTCGGGTCGTCGTTCGGTAGGACCACAAAACATCTGGGAGCTCGCTTGCCCATTTCCCTTGCCTGGATTCGAGTCTGGCTTTGATCGTGTGCTTGAGGATCTTATTTACAGCCTCTACCTGATCGTTTGTTTGAGGGTGGTAAGGGGCCGAGAACAACTTTTTAATTCTCCATTTTTCGCAGAATTGCATAACTTCCAAACCATCGAACTGCTTTCCGTTGTCGGATATGATCGCCTAGGGTAAATCGAAACGGCAGATGATGTTTTTCCAGATGAACTTGATCACTTGCTCTTGGCCGATCTTGTTGAGTGGTTCGGCCTCTACCTATTTTGTGAAGTAATCGACCCCCACGATAGCGAATTTACATCCCCCCATTGCCGTCGGCAAAGGACCGATGAGTTCGATGCCCCATTGGGTGAACGGCCACGAACTATACATAGAGGTGAGCTGTTCGGGGGAGAGCTTGATGTTCGGGCCCATTATTTGACACCTGTGACAAGATCAGGCGTAGGCGATCGCATCCTTTTGCAGGGTAGGCCAGAAAAAGCCTTGCCTGATCGTCTTGTGGATGAGGGCTCGCCCTCTCGCGTGATTTCCACAGATCCCGTCATGGATTTCGGCTAAAACAAGTCAGCCTTCCTCCGGCGTAATGCACTTGAGGAGAGGAAGGCTGAAAGCTCGCTTATAAAGCCGATCGTCCAAGAGGGTGTATCTGGTCGCCCGGAGCTGTAGTTGTCGAGCCTTGACCATATCTGTGGGGACCGTTTCGTTCTTCAAGTATTCAATGAACGGAGTCATCCAGTTCTCTTCGGCGATGGCAACTGTGGCGACCAGGCTTTTGTCGATCGCCGATATCGCCAACTTAGTGATTTGGATGTTAGAGAAGTCTGCTGCCCCATCCGAAGATGCGAGTTTGCATAGGGCATCTGTTGCTACCCAAAATATTATCCGGAGATAGATATTGCTGGAATGGATGGGATAGCAAACAAATGCAAGAGCACTTCCGTGAGAAAGATAAATAACACAAGATTTGCCGGGGTTGTTAGTCCCGGGCTTGAATGCTCTCGCGAGATATTATTAATACCGATATTCGGGGATACAAGTATTAATGTAAGAATACAAATACAATGAGTGTAAAGTTTCTTGTTATCTTAGCTAGTGAGCGTGTAGATTGCCGGAAGAACCAGATTTGATGCTCTGTGAGTTCTTGTAACAAAGGTGATGAACAGTCGCGGCGGTGAGAGATCGACCGCCTCTCACGGCGAGTATATAGCCGGATGTTTGGGCTTCTGGGCTTGTGAATCCCTTGGAATCTGTCTAGTGGAGACTTACTGCTTCCATCGATCGTCTTCTGGACGAGAGATTTGGAGGGAGAAGTCCTGAGATGGATTCCGGTGAGATAGCCGGGAGCTTGATGATATATGTGTGTTCTTCAGTATTTCCGTGGATGTATCGGAATGTGAGAGAATGAGCTCTGAGCGTAAGTCAGAATGAATTGGAATCGTATATTGATGGCGGGAACTGTAGAGTGAATTCCGAGCTGTTGGTTCCAATGAATTCAGAACTGAGAACCTTTTTCCAGTAGGAGGAGGTTCTCTATTTATAGGGCCTGGATACGCCGGGCGATCGCCTTTACTGTAATATAATAATCGGGCGATCGTCTTTTAGCACATGGGCCTGTCCCTTTAAAGCCTGCAGGAGTTGTTGGCGTCAGGCGGTCGATAATGGGGAGCTTACACGCGTCCTGGGTTAGTCACATGCGGCCCTACTGACAACTTTCGGCGCACATGCCGGTAGGTGGGGTAGGTGACAGGCTCTGGTCAAAGATCTTGTCAGTTAGCAAAAGATCTTGTCAGCGCCTTTTATGGATCTGCACGTGGGTGCTTTTCTGAGATCCAGTCCTTGATGACTTTAGACGGGCGATCGTCTCTACTCGGGGCGCAGGTCGATTGCCCTTAGCCGGTCACTAGAGTAGATCGCCAGCTGCCAAAGGGCGATCGCCCTGGGAGTCGATCGCTAGGTACCTGATGGTGGTTTGATATCTTCGACTTGGCGAGCTAATCAGGGTTTGACTGGAGTTGACTTGGTCGCTCGGCCTTATAGTCGATCGCCTGTCGGGATGAATAAATCGTGACACAACAGCATCGGCCTGGGAGTTGTGCTCTCTCGAGATTTGCTCGATCAGCACTTCTTCAAAATTTGTGCACATTTCGGCGACCAATTCTTGATATTTGATCATGTGTTCGCCGCGCGCCTCATATTCCCCCTTGATTTGGTTCACGACCAAGAGGGAGTCCATGAAGATGTGAAGGCGACGAACGTCCATGGCGAGCGCTAGATCGAGCCCGCCTACTAAGGCTTCGTACTCGGCTTCATTGTTGGTCGCTCGGAAATCGAAACTCACAGCATTTGTAAAACTCTGGCCATCGGGGCCGATGAGGACAATCCCTGCCCCTGCTCGCGCGCTGGTTACCGAGCCATCTACGTATAGTTTCCAGGCGGGACGGCCCTGGGTCGGGGTAAGCGAGAATGTTAATTCCACCACGAAATTCGCCAGAGCTTGGCCTTTGATCGCCGTGCGAGGAGCATTCGTGACACCGTATTGGGCGATCTCCAGTGACCACTTGAGGAGTCGCCCGTTGGTGTCTGGCCGGTACAAAACTTGCCTTAGAGGGAGGGTCGTCAGAACCTCCACTTGATGTTCGAAGAAATAGGCTCTCAGCTTGCGGACAATCATGACTAATGCGTAGGCGAGCTTCTCCAGAGGCGTGTAACGCGTCTCCGCGTCATGAAGCGCTTGACTGACGAAGTAGACCGGCAAATGGGTTTGGCCCCTCTGCTCGCACTAATACGGCGCTCAGCGCGACCTCCGAGGCTGTCAGGTAAAGAAATAGCTTTTTGCTGGGGATTGGTTTTGCCAAAATTTGGGGATTAGAAAGATACTCCTTGATCTTGGCGAACGTCATTTCGTAACCTTCCGTGCTATCGACCAAGTGGTCAATATGAGGCATTGGAAAGTGATCTTTAGGACACGCCGCATTGAGGCCGGTAAAATCGATGCATAACCTCAAGGAGTTGCTTGCCTTTTTGACGAGCACTACGTTAGCTACCCACTGTGGCTCGTCGGTAGCTACCCCGATCAGTTTGTTGTCGAGCAGCTTTTTGACTTCTGCGTCGAGCGCAGCATATTTCTCTGGACCGAATTTCCTACATTTCTGGTGAACAGGCTTCCTTTCCGGTTCAACCTTTAGATAGTGGCAAACGTGTTCAGGACTGATGCCGACCATATCTTGATGCGACCAGGCAACGACTCTGATGTTCTTTCGTATTAAACTGATCAAATCGTCTTTTAACTTGGGATCAACGCTTGAGGCGATCTGCACTTCCCGCTCCGGGCGAGCTGGATCGATTGCTATACTTTCTAACTCTTCGGTGGGGACAGTCGCTTCTCGTTCGGAGCGATCACCGGACTTGATCCTTGGACCAACATCGAGGCTTGGCTCGAAGCCGATCCTCGGTTCGATGTCGTCCGACGATCGATGTGAGATGTCGTCCTCTGAGCCGGGCTGGTATGAGGTACTTGGCTCGTCGATCTCCATCGGTTGATTGTCGATCATCCTAGTGTTACAAACAGTGCAAGAAACGTTTAAAGGAAAAGTTACGACACAGGAGTAATTCAAACATTTCTTTTCCATTAGTTGGTCTCCTTTTATAGTACCGACTGTCCCATGGTAGTGGGGAACTTGATACAGTAAAAGAAAGAAGAGGTGACCGCCTCAAAGGTTTCTAGAAAGGGGCGATCTAGGAACCCGTTATAGATGTTGGGCATGTCTATGATTACAAAATTGAGGTTCCTAGTGATCTTAACCCTAGGATCGTAATGGCAGACTAGCTCGACGGAGAGCTTGATCCTTCCATAGACTTTGACCGTGTTGTCGCCGAACCCTTGAAGCATGGTTTCGAACGGCTTGATGAATTTGGTCAGGTTGCCGAGCTAGTCCAGAGCAGATTTGAATATGATGTTGCAAAATCTCTCGTTGTCAACCAGCACGCGGTCGACCGTTTTCCCAAGGATGCAAGCAGAGATCACCAAGGCATCCTCCTTGGGGCACTGCAGCCCCTGCCTATCTTTGTTGGATAAGGAGATGAGCGCATTTCTGGAGATGGTTGGTTCCGGGGGCACCACGACATGGACTCTGGCAAACGCCCTCAGCTCGGCCTTCCGCTTTCTATTTGACATGGTGGAAACCGGGGAAAGACCCCCGAGGTTTCCACCTCTCGACTGAAGCATATTGACCCGACCGCCGGGGTTGATCGGAGGGATCGACTCGTCTGAGTCCTCCGGCTCGTTTTGCTCGATCTTGGAGACCAGATTGGGAGGTTGACGATCAACGTTCTGTCGACGATCACGGCCCCCAGTCCTTTCAGCCCTTGGATCTGGCTTGGTTACCAAATTGTCCAGCTTGCCTTCCTCGAACAATCTTCAGAGTTGTTTGAGGAGGTTGCGGCATTGGCTGGTGTTGTGGCCGGGACTTTTGTGGTAGGCACAAAATTTACTATGGTCCAAATGACCATTGTCCCTCATCGGCTTTGGCTTGCTAAGCCATTCGCGTCCCTTGATGGCGTTGAAGATATGAGCCGGAGATAGATTGAGGTTGCGGAGGAGGTGAACTTCCACATCCTCGAAGGCCTTGAACTCACCGGGTGGCTTTGCGACCGCCTTTTTGGGCTTGTCGATCACCTTCTTTGGGACGGGAGATGGCGCCTTCCTTTCTCCGGTTGCCCTAATGACTATGCGAAGGGTGAGCAACCTCTGCCTGGACAGAAAGTCAGCGGCCTTGGCACGGAAGATCGCCTATGTCGGGGGGATGTCTTTTGTGAGGTGCCTGAACATGGGCGAAAGATCATCGAATCCCCCCAGGACTGAGTAGAGGGTGAGCTCGTTGCTAATGAGCTCGCCGGTGAGGACTATTTCATCCACCCAATCGATGTAATCTTCATCGGACTCGTCTTTCCCCTGCCTGATCTTCATCATGTGGTGGGGACCTTCTGGACTTCCTCGCGAGCAGATCTCCCCGTGAGGCTTGCGATGTCCCTCATTATGTTGCTCGAGCTGCCGCCACCCTGCCGAAAGCCTGGACCGATCTGGATGCGATCGCGCGCCTGCGATCCACTGACGCGATGCAGGCGACCCTCGCCCTAGCCCCTCAGACGGCGACGATGGCTGCTCAGGCCGTGAAGGACTATGAGCGGCGACCCTCCACTGCTCATCTCCAGGCGGAGCTCGAGGCTGCTCGGAAATAGAACACCAAGTTTGCCGACAGGATCGTTGCAATGGACAAGGATTCCGTGGAGGCGGCCAAGTAGGTGAGGCAGGATCTTGACCGGGCGCGGGTGGCAACCGACCGGATGCGTGATCAAATGACGGACGCCCTCTAGTTGCACGCGGCCGCGCAGAAGGAGGCGACTGAGCTTAAGGCGGTTGTGGACCGGTTGAACGGCGAACTGGCGTCGTCGCAGGGAGAGGTGGCTGCTAAGGATGCCGAGCTCCAGTGTGCTAACCAAACGATCACTGGGCTGAGGGGAAAGCTGGAGGCGACCGAGGCCGATCCCTTTCTTAACGTGAAGTACGTTAGCGAGTTTGCCTACTATATGGCATATGCTGACGCAATCCACGCCGCTAAGAAGGGAGGGATCGATGTCGGCCCTTTGACTGAGAACTTCAAAGCCTATGCGTTAGAGCACCCTTTGCAACCCGCCTTCTTCGTGCCGATCCTGGACCTCTCGGATCTCGGCGTCGACTTGAGCTGGTATCTGTCTCCCGATAATCTCGTTCACCCGGATGCCCCGGAGGACGGGGGGGTAGCGCCTGACGCCGGCGAGGGCGCGCACGCCAATCTAGCGACTGGTGGCGAAGGCCGGGCCGATCCAGTAGCCGATGGCGAAGGCCAGGCAGGGGCATCCTGAGCTTGTCCGCTTTCATTTTTGTTTTTGCTTGTAACTTTTTAGGCTCCCCCCTTTTTTGTAACTTGCCCTTGGGCGATTTGTACTTGTGTTTTCAATGAAATGAAAAGAGTTTCTGAAACGAGTCTTTTCCTTTTCTGATTCCTTATTTGTATGGTTGTCGAACGTGCACCACCAAATGAATTGATATACTTAACTCATACTGGTAACTTTTCAGAACAAAGTCGCTCGTTGTATGTTGTATGTATATTTGAACAAGGCCAATCGTCATATGTATATTTGAACAAAACCAACCGTCGTATGTATAGCTCCGCTCTCCCCCTTGTTTTTGTTTACTTAGTGAAAATAAGGGAACGAAAATAAATCATTTTGCGAGCTATCTTTGGTTTAGTTCCTGCGATATTCAATTTTGCAGATTCCTCGAGGAAGGCCCACCATCTCGGCCTAGAGGAACCGTGCACGGTCGTGGAGTTCGATGGAACCGACTTCCATGACCATGTCTTGTGCGCGAGCGACATTCCGTCTGATGGTCTACTTCTCACGACTCACTTAATTGTGAGGGTCCTCCATAGGCTACGTTTTGCCTCGCAATGTAGCGATGGGGCGGACGATCTCAGCCTGGAGGAGTCCTTGCACGGGGCGCCGTCGGATGAATCGAATTCGCGATCGTGGCTTGTTAGCACTCTTCTGCCTGGGACCGAAATGTTAGATGACGGACCTTCGAGGGCATACGTTGTGACGGGGGGAGGGATGCGTCGCATTGTCCGGGTCCACCACGTTAGATGGTGGAACTTTGAGGGCAGGCGAGCGTGTCCAAAGATCTGTTTTGGAGGGTCCCTCGTCTACGCTCGCCTCGTATTTAAACAAAAGTGCGAGCGATCTTCGCCCAAAGGAACCTTGCATGGACGGGCTGTCGGTTCCATCGACCTCCAGAACCATGGCTGCACTTTTCTACCTCGGATCGTCATGTTAGATAGCTATCCTCGACAGTATACGTTGTGCTGGGTGAGGTTGCCTAGGTCCATCATGTTAGATGATGAACTTTAGAAGGCGATCGAGTCATCCTCTTTTTGGAGGCAGTAGCCTTTAGTTTGCTTTACCGAAGCGAATCATTTGGGGAGAACTGGAAAATCTCATCAAGCACTTCGTACATTGAATAAATGAATACGGGTGTTTTTATTGATAGTACTTCTTCAAATGAACGGCGTTCTAGGGATATTGGTCTGGAGTGTCGTCTCGGTGCTGGAGCTCATATGCTCCTTTGGTTAGCCACTTGGATATCCTGAACGGGCCCTCCCAGTTCGGACCAAATACTCCCTTGTGGGTCTGGATCTTCTTGAGGACTAGGTCGCCGACTTGAAATCACCTCTCCTTGACATTTGAATTGAAGAATTTTTCGGATTTTCTTTTGTGGATCGTATTCTTCATTTCCGAGGTCAGTCGGCGTTCTTTGAACATATCCAAATCGATTCGTCGAGCTACATCATTGTCTGTCGTCATTGGTTGCGCAGTTCGGTGGCTGAGGACGGCGATCTCCGATGGGATCACCGCTTCTGTTCTGAAAGCGAGGGCGAATGGGGTTTCACCGGTTGAATTTCGGGTCGTCGTTCGGTAGGACCACAAAACATCTGGGAGCTCGCTTGCCCATTTCCCTTGCCTGGATTCGAGTCTGGCTTTGATCGTGTGCTTGAGGATCTTATTTACAGCCTCTACCTGATCGTTTGTTTGAGGGTGGTAAGGGGCCGAGAACAACTTTTTAATTCCCCATTTTTCGCAGAATTGCATAACTTCCAAACCATCGAACTGCTTTCTGTTTTCGGAGATGATCGCCTAGGGTAAATCGAAACGGCAGATGATGTTTTTCCAGATGAACTTGATCACTTGCTCTTGGCCGATCTTGTTGAGTGGTTCGGCCTCTACCCATTTTGTGAAGTAATCGACCCCCACGATAGCGAATTTACATCCCCTCATTGCCGTCGGCAAAGGACCGATGAGTTCGATGCCCCATTGGGTGAATGACCACGAACTATACATAGAGGTGAGCTGTTCGGGGGAGAGCTTGATGTTCAGGCCCATTATTTGACACCTGTGACAAGATCAGGCGTAGGCGATCACGTCCTTTTGCAGGGTAGGCCAGAAAAAGCCTTGCCTGATCGTCTTGTGGATGAGGGCTCGCCCTCCCGCGTGATTTCCGCAGATCCCGTCATAGATTTCGGCTAAAACAAGTCAGCCTTCCTCCGGCGTAATGCACTTGAGGAGAGGAAGGCTGAAAGCTCGCTTGTAAAGCCGATCGTCCAAGAGGGTGTATCTGGTCGCCCGGAGATGTAGTTGTCGAGCCTTGACCCGATCTGTGGGGACCGTTTCGTTCTTCAAGTATTCAATGAACGGAGTCATCCAGTTCTCTTCGGCGATGGCAACTGTGGCGACCAGGCTTTTGTCGATCGCCGATATCGCCAACTTAGTGATTTGGATGTTAGAGAAGTCTGCTGCCCCATCCGACGATGCGAGTTTGCATAGGGCATCGGCCTGGGAGTTGTGCTCTCTCGAGATTTGCTCGATCAGCACTTCTTCAAAATTTGTGCACATTTCGGCGACCAATTCTTGATATTTGATCATGTGTTCGCCGCGCGCCTCATATTCCCCCTTGATTTGGTTCACGACCAAGAGGGAGTCCATGAAGATGTGAAGGCGACGAACGTCCATGGCGAGCGCTAGATCGAGCCCGCCTACTAAGGCTTCGTACTCGGCTTCATTGTTGGTCGCTCGGAAATCGAAACGCACAGCATTTGTAAAACTCTGGCCATCGAGGCCGATGAGGACAATCCCTGCCCCTGCTCGCGCGCTGGTTACCGAGCCATCTACGTATAGTTTCCAGGCGGGACGGCCCTGGGTCGGGGTAAGCGGGAATGTTAATTCCACCACGAAATTCCCCAGAGCTTGGCCTTTGATCGCCGTGCGAGGAGCATTCGTGACACCGTATTGGGCGATCTCCAGTGACCACTTGAGGAGTCGCCCGTTGGTGTCTGGCCGGTACAGAACTTGCCTTAGAGGGAGGGTCGTCAGAACCTCCACTTGATGTTCGAAGAAATAGGCTCTCATCTTGCGGACAATCATGACTAATGCGTAGGCGTGCTTCTCCAGAGGCGTGTAACGCGTCTCCGCGTCATGAAGCGCTTGACTGACGAAGTAGACCGGCAAATGGGTTTGGCCCCTCTGCTCGCACTAATACGGCGCTCAGCGCGACCTCCGAGGCTGCCAGGTAAAGAAATAGCTTTTTGCCGGGGATCGGTTTTGCCAAAATTTGGGGATTAGAAAGATACTCCTTGATCTTGGCGAACGTCATTTCGTAACCTTTCGTGCTATCGACCAAAAGGTCAATATGAGGCATTGGAAAGTGATCTTTAGGACACGCCGCATTGAGGCCGGTAAAATCGATGCATAACCTCAAGGAGTTGCTTGCCTTTTTGACGAGCACTACGTTAGCTACCCATTGTGGCTCGTCGGTAGCTACCCCGATCAGTTTGTTGTCGAGCAGCTTTTTGACTTCTGCGTCGAGCGCAGCATATTTCTCTGGACCAAATTTCCTACGTTTCTGGTGAACAGGCTTCCTTTCCGGTTCAATCTTTAGATAGTGGCAAGCGTGTTCAGGACTGATGCCGACCATATCTTGATGCGACCAGGCAACGAATCCGATGTTCTTTCGTATTAAACTGATCAAATCGTCTTTTAACTTGGGATCAACGCTTGAGGCGATCTGTACTTCCCGCTCCGGGCGAGCTGGATCGATTGCTATACTTTCTAACTCTTCGGTGGGGACGGTCGCTTCTCGTTCGGAGCGATCACCGGACTTGATCCTTGGACCAACATCGAGGCTTGGCTCGAAGCCGATCCTCGGTTCGATGTCGTCCGACGATCGATGTGAGATGTCGTCCTCTGAGCCGGGCTGGTATGAGGTACTTGGCTCGTCGATCTCCATCGGTTGATTGTCGATCATCCTAGTGTTATAAATAGTGCAAGAAACGTTTAAAGGAAAAGTTACGACACAGGAGTAATTCAAACATTTCTTTTCCATTAGTTAGTCTCCTTTTATAGTACCGACTGTCCCATGGTAGTGGGGAACTTGATACAGTAAAAGAAAGAAGATGTGACCGCCTCAAAGGTTTCTAGAAAGGGGCGACCTAGGAACCCGTTATAGATGTTGGGCATGTCTATGATTACAAAATTGAGGTTCCTAGTGATCTTAACCCTAGGATCGTAATGGCAGACTAGCTCGACGGAGAGCTTGATCCTTCCATAGACTTTGACCGTGTTGTCGCCGAACCCTTGAAGCATGGTTTCGAACGGCTTGATGAATTTGGTCAGGTTGCCGAGCTAGTCCAGAGCAAATTTGAATATGATGTTGCAAAAGCTCCCTTTGTCAACCAGCACGCGGTCGACCGTTTTCCCAAGGATGCAAGCAGAGATCACCAAGGCATCCTCCTTGGGGCACTGCAGCCCCTGCCTATCTTTGTTGGATAAGGAGATGAGCGCATTTCTGGAGATTGTTGGTTCCGGGGGCACCACGACATGGACTCTGGCAAACGCCCTCAGCTCGGCCTTCCGCTTTCTATTTGACATGGTGGAAACCGGGGAAAGACCCCCGAGGTTTCCACCTCCTGACTGAAGCATATTGACCCGACCGCCGGGGTTGATCGGAGGGATCGACTCGTCTGAGTCCTCCCGCTCGTTTTGCTCGATCTTGGAGACCAGATTGGGAGGTTGACGGTCAACGTTCTGTCGACGATCACGGCCCCCAGTCCTTTCAGCCCTAGGATCTGGCTTGGTTACCAAATTGTCCAGCTTGCCTTCCTCGAACAATCTCCAGAGTTGTTTGAGGAGGTCGCGGCATTGGCTGGTGTTGTGGCCGGGACTTTTCTGGTAGGCACAAAATTTACTGCGGTCCCGATGACCATTGTCCCTCATCGGATTTGGCTTGCTAAGTCATTAGCGCCCCTTGATGGCGTTGAAGATATGGGCCGGAGATAGATTGAGGTTGCGGAGGAGGTGAACTTCCACATCCTCAAAGGCCTTGAACTCACCCGGTGTCTTTGCGACTGCCTTTCTGGGCTTGGCGATCGCCTTCTTTGTGACGGGAGATGGCGCCTTCCTTCCTCCGGTTGCCCCCCGACTATGCGAAGGGTGAGCAACCTCTGCCTGGACAGAAAGTTAGCGGCCTTGGCGCGGAAGATCGCGTATGTCGGGGGGGGTGTCTTTTGTGAGGTTCCTGAACATGGGTGAAAGACAATTAAATCCCCCAGGACTGAGTAGAGGGCGAGCTCGTTGCTAATGGACTCGCCGGTGAGGACTATTTCATCCACCCGGTCGATGTAATTTTCATCGGACTCGTCTTTCCCCTGCCTGATCTTCATCATGCGGTGGGGACCTTCTGGCCGAGCGACCTTGGCAGAGAAGTACGACGTGAAGTCGTTCGCCAGCTTCTCAAAACAGTTGATTGAGCGCGGTGGCAATGAGATGTACCACCTATCGGCAAGATCGCCCAATGGTAATGGGAACATTCGGCACTTCGTCGCGTCCGACGCCCCGCATCCGGTCATGTAGATCCGGAACTTGCTTAACTGAGTTTCGGGGTCCGATCTTCCCTCATACAGAGGTGTTTGAGTAGGAGTGATCTTTGGTTGCACGGGGGCAAGCTCGATCAGGACCGCGAGCGGCTCACTTGGTACGGCGACCTTTCTCTTGGCGCCTGCCCCAGTTTCTATGAGCGCCTTCATATCGTCGAGCTGGCGCTGCATTGCGGCCATCGCCATAGCCTGGCTGCTCGCGGTCTGGCTTTCGGAGCTGGAGCCGAGGCGATCATGTACCGATCTCCTGGTTCTGTTATAGGCGACGAGGTCACTGCCGCCGAGCTAAATTCTTTGGCGAGTGGGAGCCAGATGGCTGGCCTGTTTTCTGGGAGTCGGGTATGCCGAACTCCTGGTGACGGATTCGGACTCCGACGTTGTAATACCCGGATTTCCAGTATAAATTTTTTGCGTTATTTTATCTGAGGTATATTATATAGCTTGGTGTCTATACAGTATGGATAAAATAAATTGAGGACCGAGACAGTTATACTTGTGTAATTGACGTTTTGATTGACAGTTATATTGAGGATTTGTTGTATCAGGTTGAACTGGTTTGGATATCAGATATATCGTATGAGAATATTTTTTGGGATGAGTATATGTGTATTCAGTATGCCGTATGTTCGTATCTAGTATGTCGAGACGTCGGACAGGAACAGTTGGATTTTGGCTGAGTATAGAGCCCTTAACGTACACTAAGTTTAAGGACTTACGTACGCTAAATTATACGTTTTACGTACGTTATGTATAAGGCAATACGTACGTAATAAGAGGAATCAGACAAGATCCACAGGTGGGCCCTGTGTCGACAACTTTCGGCAGCGGATGTCGACAGGTGAGTCAACAGATGGATTTACGTACGTTATACAGGGTGTATTACGTACGTAATACGAGGATATACTATAGCAAGTCTACGTACGTATTTCGTACGCAATGGATTAAGTGTTACGTACGTTAGGAGGCAGCTGGCCGAGTCGTGGTTGAGGACTCGCTGGATGGCCGATCACGATCGGCAGTGACTCGTTGGATGTCCGATCACGGTCGGCAGTGACTCGCAGGGATGGCCGATCACGGTCGGCAGTGACTCGCTGGGCGTAAGGACTGGCCGATAACGGCCGTAATGGTGTGGCTGGGTACGGCCGTAAGGGCCTATTACGTACGTAAGGCTGTGCCGGTAACAGCCGTAAGGGTGTTGACCAAACTGGGCAGTAGGGTAGGCCACGGGCGGTTACGTACATAAGCCACGGCCGGTTACGACCGTAACGTGTGATTAGTGCATAATTGATCTAAAAATTTATATACAAAATATTCCTTTTACGGGCATAATCGTACTGATTTGTGATTAAAAATACATATTTTACAGATATGTCCAAACATGAGCTAAAAATGGTTATTTTACAGATTACTGACATGAAGCATAAAAGAGGACGGAAAACAAGATAAAATCCAACGACGGGAAATTTTCAAGGAGACAGTCTACAAAACGATCAAAGCCACACAGCGCAAATCAAGGCCGCTTCTTCGGCCGTTTATCACACGACGCAAATCATGACCGCTTCTTCGGCCATTTCTCACACGGCGCACATTTTCCGCCAGGTCCTTGCGCGTGTTCCGGACAAGACCGAGTCACCCTAATACGGCTATATAATACGGCGCAAAATGAGCCGTTTTCCAGCGCCGTTTTTCAGCAGATGTCATGCAAAAATAGTCCACTTTTGACCATCTTGTGAACTCAACCACAAGATATTGTTATGGTCAAAAGTCTGAAAAATCTAAGACATGGGTGAAGTGTGAACATAGAATTAATCAAGATACTACAATAGATATTTTGAATTAATTAATCAATTGTATTCTTGAAAATCACACCTTCACCCATGAATAAAAAGATCATCTCCTCTTCTTGCAAAGAAACACTCCTTTCTTCTAGCAAGATATTTTCCTTAGAACTCTCAATTTTAGTTTGTATTTCATTTTTGGTTTGAAGTTTTTCTTTCATTTAGTTTGTAATTGAAAAGTACTTGATCAATAAGCACTTAGTATTTTACTTAGTGTTTTACTTTCAATTTTTGTAAGCTTGTAACCTTTGAACAAGTTTTAAGTTATATATTGAAGTATATTTCTTGTACTTCGATACATCATATTCAAGTACATTTTCATCTATTGTCATTAAGTTCTAGTAATTAAGAGTTTCTATATATATATATATATTATGTGTATCAATTATTTCTATTATAATTTTAGTTTGTATAAACCAATGAGTAGCTAATCTTTCTTCCTAGGGGAAGGGGGATTTCTATTAGGTTATATATTGAGTATTTGATTGATTTTCACTATTTTGATTAGAAAGGACTAATTGGTTTAAATAAAGATTGATCATATCCTATTTCTACTAATGAAACCTCCTTGATTGATTGTTGAGTGAATTGAAAACATATCGTTTCAATCTATCAAGTGTTAATCTTGTTATCAACATCTTAAGATTGCGAAAGTGATTAAGACACCTTTGAATACGAAAGTTATGAGGTGAAAAGTTGGTTACTCGATAAACATTCGTTTTTCTTTTATATCTGTGTAAATCAATTCCGATACTTAATTAAAACCTAATTTAATGAACCCGTAATCCCCTAGATTTTATAAATTCCCAACTCATTTTAATTCTATTCATTTTCACTAGTTAAAAATAGTCTACTAAAAATAGTCTAGTTATAAATAGTCTTAATATAATTAGTCTATATAAAATAGTCTTATTAAAAATAGTTTAAATTAAAAAAAGTGCATTTTAATTTAGTTAATTTAAAAACCAAAAAAAAAATATTTTAGAATATTTTAGTATTTATTTCTCGCAATTCGTAACAAAATATTATACGAAGCCCTGTTGAACAATCCTCGAGAGAAAAGACCTTGGTAGAACTTACCACAACTACTTCTACCTCGTATATATTTGCGAGCGACTCAAAAACTCCTATTTTTAGGATAAGTTTCTGTCGATCAAATTTTGGCGCTGTTGCCGGGGATTGTTTTAGGCCAAATATAATTTTTGTATACTTTTGTTTATATCTTGTGATTTAATCTTTCATTATTTTTTGCATCTTTTATTCTTCTTGTTCTTAATTTTTTTTTTTCACATAAGGTACGCTTAACTGTTTTCTAGTCTATGCAGGGCCGTAGGTCCCTTGTAAGAACTTTGGTACCATACAACGAAAATGTTCATCCCGATTATCGAGTTGGAGATAGCCTGGAAGATATTAGCAGTGAAGGAGAATTTTTGATAGAAGAAAACACTGAATCTTCCGATCAAGAAGAAAAGTCAAACGAAGAACATATGGCAGACCAACAAACTTTGAAAGATTTTGCTAGACCGGTGATCGGTACAACAACGTCATGCATACAACTTGGCAAAACAGCACGAAATTATGAATTGAAATCCATTCATTTCAACCAACTCCCATCTTTTTCTGGGATGCCAAACGAGGATCCTTTAAGCTTTATTCGTGATTTTTACTTAGTTGTCAATATCTTTCCATTACAACAATTGACCGAGGATCAATTAAAAATGAGGTGTTTTCCTTACATCTTAAAGGATCGAGCAAAAACATGGATTATGACGTTGCCACCAAATTCATTGGCTGCTTGGGATGATGTGTGCAATAAATTCATGTCTAAATTTTATCCACATCATAAAACGGCAGATCTAAGAACCAAAATTGCGGCTTTTACGCAATCGGAGGGTGAACAATTTTTTGAAGCATGGGATCGTTTCAAAACTCTTTTACTAGCATGCCCCCATCATCATTATCCTTTAAACTGTTTGAGTCAAACTTTTTATGATGGGCTAACTCAAAATTGTCAATTCTCTGTTGATAATGCAGTTGGGGGAGATATAGGAACACTAACGGCACAAGCCGCTTTTGATTTATTTGAAAAACTTGTTATATCCTCCCAGCAAAAGAGTGCACGAGGCAGGAGAGTCGGAGCTAATGAAATAAATTCCACCAGCGATCCCACTGCGCATATTTCCGAGCTAACCATACAAGTCCAACGACTTACATCTCAAGGAATTTCTCAACCACCCACAGTCATGCCGTCTCAAGAAGTATTTTTCGCCAGTGGGAAGTATAACCATGCACCCAACATTAATCCCCCGACGAACCCTGAAGAGGTAAATGCTTTAAATAATTTTTACCAATGCCCCAGAAATGAACCTTTTTCTGAAACCTATAATCCCGGTTGGCGAAATCACCCTAATTTCTCTTGGGGTGGAAATTATCATCAACAACCACCACCTCCTCAACATCAAAATTTGCAACAACCATATCAAAGACCAAACCAATTCCAAGGATCATTATCAAACCAACCCAGAAAAACCTCATTAGAAGAAACACTTCAATCATTCATCAAAAACTCGGATCGAAGATTTGAAGCAATGGAAGCATCAGTGAAACGAGTTGAAACTCAAGTCGGGCAACTAGCAAGTCAACTGCAAAATAACCAGAAAGGGAGGTTACCAAGTCAATTCGAACAAGCTAAAGCTATCACCACGCTGAGAACTAGTAAGATTTATAACAATCAAGTTGATTCCCCTTCTAATGATGATATTTCAATTATTTGCAGGAAACGAGGACGAAGATAAGGAATCAAATGAAAATTCTAGAGAAGAAGTCCCCACCCCAACACTACACAAATCTACAAATCCATACAAACCCCCGATACCTTTTCCAAGTCGACAAAAAATGAAAAACTTGAGAAGCAATTTCTAAAATTTTTTGATATGCTGTCCAAAGTAAATGTAAACCTTCCTTTATTGGAAGTAATAAAAAGTGTCCCAGCATACGGAAAATTTTTCAAAGAATTACTCACGGATAAAAAGAAGTTTGGATATAGAGAAAAAATCATTGTCTCAGAGGTTATGTCTGCATTGCTCCAACAATGATTACCTCCCAAGCAAAGTGATCCAGGTAGCTTCATCATAAATATCGCTATGGGAAACGGTAAGAAGACCACTGGTATGCTTGATCTTGGAGCAGGTATAAATTTGATGCCATTACATATTTTTGAGCAACTTGATCTTGGTGAACTTAGCCCAACTAAAATATGTTTACAATTGGCCGATAGATCGATTCGTTATCCTATTGGAATTATCGAAGATATTTTGGTAGACATAGAGGGGCTTATTATTCCAGCAGATTTTGTTGTCTTAGAAATGGGATAATGTCTAGAAAATGGAAAAGATCATTCTATTGGGAAGACCTTTCATGGCTACCGCTGAAACTATAATTGATGTTAAAAGAGGAAAATTAACCATGAGTGTGTTAAATGAAACTGTGACATTTTCTGTGTTTAATTCGCCCCCTGTTCCTAGTTATGATTTATATGAGGAGTGCGCTTTTGTTGATATTATTGACAATTCTGTAGAAACTCTCATTATACAGGAACAAGTAATGGAATGTTCAGAGCTTAACCCGGAAGTTGAAGGAGAAGTGTGCGAAAATCTCTTACAGGGGATTAAGATAGATAGTCTGGAGTCGTTAATGGATAGCAAAGAAAAAGAAATACCAGAGCTTAAAGAATTACCTAAGCATTTAAAATATGTTTTTCTAGAAGAGGAAAATAAAAAACCTGTAATTATTAATGCAGAATTGAGCGAAGATGAAGAATTTCTTTTAATAGAAGTTTTGAAAAAATGCAAAGAAGCAACATGATGGGGTTTGAGTGATATTAAGGGAATTAGCCCTTCGATATGTATGCATAAAATAATCCTAGAAGAGGGAGAAAAACCAAGAAGAGAAGCACAGCGGAGATTAAATCCCAATATGCTAGAGGTAGTAAAAAAAGAAATTTTAAAATTGCTAGATGAGGGAATTATTTATCCTATTGCGGATAGTGAATGGGTAAGCCCGATACATGTGGTGCCAAAGAAGAGTGGCATAACAGTGATTGAAAATGATAAGGGGGAGCTAGTACAAACGAGGGTAACAACTGGGTGGCGGATGTGCACTGATTATCGAAAATTAAATGCCGCCACCAAAAAGGATTATTTTCCTCTATCTTTTATTGACCAAATGCTTGATAAACTTGGAGGACACAAATTGTACTGTTTTCTTGATGGCCTTTCAGGGTATTACCAAGTGGCAATTGCACCCGAGGACCAATCAAAAACCACATTCACATGTCCTTTTAGAACTTTTGCTTGTCGAAGAATGCCCTTTGGATTATGCAATGCACCAGGAACTTTTCAAAGGTGCATGTTGTCAATTTTCTCAGATATGATCGGCGATTCTATTAAGGTATTTATGGATGACTTTTCAGTATTTGGATCATCTTTTGATGATTGCTTAAATAAATTTATCAAAGTACTTGAACGTTGTATTGAATGTCATTTAACTCTCAGCTGGGAAAAAAGTTATTTTATGACAGAAAGTGGAATTTTGCTAGGCCATGTGGTGCCAAATCATGGAATTGAAGTTGACAAAGCAAAAACTGATGTCATTCAAAAATTACCGCCACCAAACAATGTAAAGGCAATCATGAGCTTTTTAGGACATGCCGTTTTTTATAGAAGGTTTATCAAAGATTTTTCAAAAATAAGTAAACCTCTCTGCACTTTGCTTACTAAAGATGTTTCCTTCATTTTCGATGACGCTTGTCTCGACGCTTTTAAAACCTTGAAAGAGAAACTAACCATGGCACCAATCGTAATTGCCCCTGATTGGTCTTCACCTTTTGAAATTATGTGCGATGCATCTGACCGAGCTGTTGGTGCAGTTTTGGGCCAAAGAATTGTTAAAATGTTCCATGTGGTTTATTACGCCAGTTTAACATTAAATGATGCACATGTTAATTATACAACAACAGAGAAATAATTATTAGCTGTGGTTTTCTCACTGGATAAATTTAGATCTTATATTGTAGGATCTAAAGTGATTGTACATTCAGACCATGCAGCTTTACGACATCTATTGAAAAAGCAACAAGCGAAACCTCGGTTGATTCGGTGGATTTTAATGCTTCAAGAATTTAATGTGGAAATAAAGGATCGGAAAGGAAGTGAAAATGTGGTCGCAGACCATTTGTCTCGTTTAAAAATAACCGAAGAAATAGTTAACAAACATGAACAAATTGTGGACTCTTTTCCACATGAAAATCTATTTAAAATTTCTTAGGTACCTTGGTTTGCAGATATTGTGAATTATTTGGTTTGTGAAATGCTCCCACCTAACATTTCTTACCAAGAAAAGAAAAGGTTTTTATCATCATGCAAAAACTACTTCTGGGACGAACCATGCCTTTCTCGATTATGCAAAGATGAAATCATGATATGATGTGTCCCAGAAGATGAGCAACAAAGTGTACTAACCTTTTGCCACGAACTTCATTGCGGAGGACATTTTGGCGAACAAAAGACCGCTAACAAAATTCTCCAATCTGGTTTGTATTGGCCATCCTTATTTAAAGACGAACATCATTTTTGTGTTCAGTGCGATAGGTGTCAACAAACTGGTAATATCGGAAAAAGAAATGAGATGCCCCTCACGATCAATTTGGTCGTAGAAATTTTTGATGTATGGGGAATTGATTTTATGGGACCATTCACTAAATCTGGAAATTTTGAGTACATTCTTTTAGCAGTCGATTATGTATCCAAATGGGTTGAGGCAATCCCCACAAGGACTAATGATGCTAATATTGTTGTTAAGTTTGTATAGGAATACATAATCAGCCGTTTCGGATTTCCCAAGGAAATAATTAGTGATGGGGGATCCCACTTCTGCAACAAGTTATTTGACAAGCTTATGGCCAAAAATGGCATAAATCAAAAAATTGCAACTCTCTACCATCCACAAACGTCGGGTCAGGCTGAAACAAGCAACCGACAAATAAAAGGGATCCCGGAAAAAACTGTGCGCCCAACTCGAAAAGATTGGGCTGAAAAATTGGTCGATGCACTTTGGGCATACCGAACAGCATACAAGAGTCCATTGGGAATGAGCCCCTACCGTCTAGTCTATGGAAAAACTTGTCACCTTCCAGTTGAAATCGAACATAAAGCTTATTGGGCAATTAAGGCTGTTTCAATGGAATTGAAAGAAGCTTGACAGGAAATACTGCTACAAATATCTGAATTAGATGAGTTAAGAAACGAAGCATACGAGAACTCGCTGATTTACAAAGACAAAGTCAAGAGACTTCATGACCGGAAGCATACCCTCAAGCACCTTGAACCAGGACAACTAAGACTCACTAGCGCCGGGCAGCCAGCCCTTTAGCATCATCTTCTGCCGCCGAGAGCGACAATTCTCAACCAAAGCATACCACGGGGACCTTTGATGCTATACGCTTTACAAGTGCTGAAAATGCGGAATGGTTTGAGCAACGATCTCATTCCAAACTTCTTGTCGAGAAAGATATCGCACAGGAGGTTGAAGATAAATTCAACCTATCTCAATTCTTCAATCACCTACATTGGGAGAATGCATTGAACCTCCCTGATCATTACTACGGAGATTTTGTCCGTGAATTCTACGCCAACGTAGAGGCTAAGCGCAAAGATGACTACGCTATACGAAGCACGGTTAGAGGGACACTGGTGGTAATCACTGAGAGCTCGATAAATCACTCGCTACACACTCCGGACGAGGGGGACAAAGTAAATTTCAGAAAAGCCTTCAATCCCCCAGAAGGACCGATGTGGAACACTAGTAGTGCCATGGTGCGGTTTGACATCCAGTACACTCATTCCCGGAAGGATGGAGTGAAGATCGGGACCTTATCATTCTCCGACCAGCACCGCCTCATTTTATACCTTCTCGGCACAAATGTTCTTCCTCGTTCGAGTAGTAAAAATGAAGCACGAGTTGGGGATTTATATTTTTTTGGATAAAATGGTGCATGGGCTAGGTGCTATACAGGGATTGAATTATGGGAGTATTATATACAATCACATGCGTGATTTCCTATGGAAAAAAAGCCCCAAGCACTCCATTCCTTATCCCCGGTTGATCACATTGATACTCGAGCAGGTGGATGTTGACTTCTCAAATGCCGACCGCACAGTAATTAAAGACCGGGACAAATTGAGGCATGCTACTTGTAGCCGAATGGATATTGAGTTCGAAGAGGATCCGGAGCACGAGCAGGAGACACATTCTCCGACTAGCGGAGCTGACAGCGAGAGCCCTTCAAGAGAGCCCACCACATCCCGCCATCCGAGCCATCGCCACCAGTCTCCGTCCCTCCTCCGTCGCATATGGGAGGCGATTGGCTGCATCAGAGACGACCAGGAGTTTATCAAAAGTGAGCTTAAAAAGGTAAACGATCGTCTCGACCGAACAGACGAGCAGATGGCACGCATTCAGTAGCACTTTGGCATCAGACAACCATCACCACCACTCGGGCCATCGGCTTAGTGCTACTTTTTTTTATATTATTTGTGTTCTTTTTTTGATTTCTTTTCTTTTGGGCTTGTTTAGACTGTTTGCGTATTTTTTCTTTTTCTTGCAATTATGGATTTTGTTTTTATTTATTTAATTTATTTAAACATGGTTTTCTGCTTTTGGTTCAAAGTTCTTTTTAGGGATTGCTATGAGGATCAACCGTACCACACGACATGGGAGTCCTTTTTCTTCTATCTTTTCAATACATTGAGGACAATGCTTATTTCTAAAGTGTGGGGTGATATCGGAAATATATGAATTTTTAAAATTAAAAAAAAATACCTCCAATAGTCAATTTGTAATATGTCTTACTACTCACCTCGGAAGACTTGTTTATAAAAATTTTGGTGCGGTAAAATGACCATGGGTTAAACTTGAATTTTCGTTGAAAGGTCAAACTCAATTGTTTCAAAAAAAAATATTTTGTGTGAATTCATGAAACATATATATATTTAAGACCTTGTGAGCTTTTGAGCCGTTGTTTACTTGCTATCATTGATTGAGTGCGCTATTTGTGTTGTGAAACTCTAGAACGTGCATTGGTATCTTACTCAAAACTACAAAGTGTGTGCAAAATAGTGAAAGTGATTTTAGGCGATTTTTTTTGAGCCTTTCAATCTTTTCGGCCTACCCCAAAAATTATTAATTCCCTCGTTAACCCAATTGAGCTTATTGCCTATTTTATTGTTAACCACATACTGAGCTTTCCATCTCTATAAATCCTTTGACCCATACTTGAACAGTTAGAAATTATTTTTGACAAGGATAAAGATATTGTGTGATGACATTGGGTGATATATATTGTTGGCAGTGTTGAAAAATGGAGAAAATATTTACTCCGCTGTTTTTGGAAACTTAGTAACCGGGTGTATTCATGTGACCCATGCTTACATTAGCGTAAAACAGTTACCTTAGATATGAGTATGCATAGAAGCAGTTTGTGTATGTTTTTATCCTAGTAACCGGGTGTATTCATGTGACCCATAGTTTACATTCGCGTAAAATAGATAATAAACAACCAAAAAAAAAGAAGAAGAAAAGGCAAAAAATATAAAAAATAAATAAAATGGTTGATTGAAAATCAAGAAAAAGAGCTCAGATAAATCGAAGCATAAGTAAGGGGATCGATAGAAAGCTTCACTAAATAGCTTCTAAAGTGCTTTCTCCTACTCCAACCAAAGAGACGACATTACAACCTAAACGTCCTTTTTGATTCACAACGTTACACACACAAGTGGTAGAGATAAAAGATGATTTGCACGCCTATGGAAATTTTCACTTCATTAAATAAGCTTGAGCGAAAATATGTCCCATATACACTTGAGAGTGAGCGATACACTTATCCGGCGAGTTCTATGAATTCATGCATTTTGTTTAAAAAGAAAACTTTCTTGAGATTTGACAAAATTATAAAAACTTGGTCTAATTTACCCCTTGAGGTGTGGTAAAATTATTGGTACGTTCAATCATACCATATCTGAGGTTTACTTGAGGAGAAGCAAATGATTAAGTGTGGGGTATTTGATTAGTGCATAATTGATCTAAAAATTCATATACAAAATATTCCTTTTACGGGCATATACGAAAAACAAGATCAAATCCAACGACGGGAAATTTTCAAGGAGACATTCTACAAAACGATCAAAGCAACACGGCGCAAATCGCTTCTTCGGCCGTTTATCACACGGCGCAAATCATGACCGCTTCGTCGGCCGTTTCTCACACGGCGCACATTTTCCGCCGGGTCCTTGCGCCTGTTCCAGACAAGACCGAGTCACCCTAATACGGCTATATAATACGGCGCAAAATGAGCCATTTTCCAGCGCCGTTTTTCAGCAGATGCCATGCAAAAATAGTCCACTTTTGACCATCTTTTGAACTCAACCACAAGATATTTTATGGTCAAAAGTCTGAAAAATCAAAGACATGGGTGAAGTGTGAACATAGAGTTAATCAAGATACTACAATAGATATTTTGAATTAAATAATCAATTGTATTCTTGAAAATCACCTATAAAAGGACACCTTCACACATGAAGAAAAAGATCATCTCCTCTTCTTGCAAAGAAACACTCCTTTCTTCTAGCAAGATATTTTTCTTAGAACTCTCAATTTTAGTTTGTATTTCATTTTTGGTTTAAAATTTTTCTTTCATTTAGTTTGTAATTGAAAAGTGCTTGATCAATAAGCACTTAGTATTTTACTTAGTGTTTTACTTTCAATTTTTGTAAGCTTGTAACCTTTGAACAAGTTTTAAGTTATATATTGAAGTATATTTCTTGAACTTCGATACATCATATTCAAGTAAGTTTTCATATATTGTCATTAAGTTCTAGTAATTAAGAGTTTCTGTATATATATATATATATATTATGTATATCAATTATTTCAATTATAATTTTAGTTTGTATAAACCAATGAGTAGCTAATCTTTCTTCCTAGGGGAAGGGGGATTTCTATTAGGTTATATATTGAGTATTTGATTGATTTACACTATTTTGATTAGAAAGGACTAATTTATTTAAATAGAGATTGATCATATCCTATTTCTACTAATGAAACCTCCTTGATTGATTGTTGAGTGAATTGGAAACATATATTTTCAATCTATCAAGTGTTAATCTTGTTATCAACATCTTAAGATTGCGAAAGTGATTAAGACACCTTTGAATACGAAAGTTATGAGGTGAAAAGTTGGTTACTCGATAAACATTCATTTTTCTTTTATATCCGTGTAAATCAATTCTGATACTTAATTAAAAACCTAATTTAATGAACCCGTAATCCCCTAGATTTTATAAATTCCCAACTCATTTTAATTCTATTCATTTTCACTAGTGAAAAATAGTCTACTAAAAATAGTCTACTAAAAATAGTCTAGTTATAAATAGTCTTAATATAATTAGTCTATATAAAATAGTCTTATTAAAAATAGTTTCAATTAAAAATAGTGCAGTTTAATTTTGTTAATTTAAAAATAAAAAAAATATATTTTAGAACATTTTAGTATTTATTTCTCGCAATTCGTAACAAAATATTATACGAAGCCCTGTTGAACAATCCTCGAGAGAAAAGACCTTGGTAGAACTTACCACAACTACTTCTACCTCGTATATATTTGCGAGCGACTCAAAAACTACTATTTTTAGGATAAGTTTCTGTCGATCAACGTGCCGACAGGACTCGGCATATATAAGGCCTAGACCGAGTCATCTTGGGGATTTTTCGTTTTTCTTCATTCCTTTCGCGATTTCTTCAACAAAGACGATGGATTTGAGTAAGAGCAACTTAGAACAATATGTTTTGGAAGTTTGATTCATGGATTAACATCATCTTCCACCCGGATCGAAGGTAAGAACACATGAACTTTTGGTTTTTGGATGTTCTTGAGGTTTCTTGCTGTTTTGGCCGATTTGATTCGTTTATTGATAGAACTTGATTGTATACTTGTAATCATTCAATTCTCTTGAAGTTTTGTGGAACAAATTCGAGCATTTCTTCGAATAAATGATTGAACTTGGAAATTCTACACATTTTTCGTATGAATGGTGATTGAATTGATATTGTTGTGATGATTCTTGGTATTTACGGGAATTTTGTTAAAGGAAGATAATGAATTGATGATCAAATGCCTTGATTATGTTGTTATTGTAACACCCCCAAAACCGTATGGGAATATTACATGCCGTAGACCCTTCTCACAAGGATCTACCAGGCTAAACATCCATAAACAACCAAATGCTTGCCCGGCCAGGGTCAAACAATATAATAATGCAGACCGTTAAGGTCACTTACACATAAACACACACAGACCGATGAGGTCACACAACTCTATCAACAGAACTGACAAACAACATTACCCACACAGGGGTCGAAACATAATACAGCGGAAGACTGAATCAATTCTAACAATACAACCAAACTCTACCAAATCTCGACTCTTGATTAGTATCGCAGCTCGTCATCCCCTTGTGCCAATCCTGTGACTGCTCCCCTGAACCCGCATGTACCTGGACGCAGAACAGACATCCACCCCCGATTACTCGGGGGTTAGTAAAACTCCACTGTTTTACTAGTGCAAGTATAAAACGATACGAAATGCAACAAGTAAATAGCAACTACGAATTTAATACAGAAATCAATTATCAAAATATTCCCAAGAAGTTTTAGAATTTCGAACTCAAGTAAGAGATATTTGAAAAGGAACACATCATCTCGGGGATTTTTAAAGCATAAATTCTTTTGGACCTCGAGTCCCAATTTACAAAACCTTTTCGTAAATATTAGGGCCTTGGCCCGATTCTCGATTCAAAACACACTAGATAAGATATCATTATGAGTCCGAGACCCATATTTAAAATGTTACTCAAACAAGCACTATAACACGATCATTGTCCGTACACATCATGTACCGAACTCCGGAGGCCTCGACGGACCTTACCCGGACCGCACACACACTATTCGTACACATCATGTACCGAACTCCGGAGGCCTCGACGGACCCTACCCGGCCGCAAACATCATTCGTACACATCATGTACCGAACCAGAGGCCTCGTCAGACCCTACTTGGATCACACACCTTGTCCGTACACGTCATGTACCGGACTCCAGAGGCCTCGTCAGACCCTACCTGGATGACACACTTTGTTCGTACACATCATGTACCGAACTCCAGAGGCCTCGTCAGACCCTACCTGGAACACACACACATACACACACATCGACACGACACAACTCATAATCATCAAATGTCAAGCCATTCCACATTACACCGAAATGTACAATCAAGTATGTAAACCAAAACAACACAAATATCATGATCATCACAACAACTCAACAATGACCAACCACGCCCGACACAAACTTAGATGATTTGCACATCCAACACAATTCCACGATGTTAACTAAGTGAAGGTACTATCTTTACCCTCAATTGTTCGTAATAATCAATTCATACGAAGCATATACACGAAAGTAAACCAATGCATCACAACCATAATACAACGTCCCTATTCACAAGACACAATTCGTATAGTAAAATACTTGCCTTAATAACCGCTACCGAATACTCCGAAGAACATGGTTCGACCGGGAAGCTCGGACCCCAAAGAAGGCGATGAACGGGAAGGTTCCGACTCGAGTTCTTCACAAGAATTCGTTCCTAAGTCACAACGATATCATTTAAATCACAATTCTACGAAAACGTATGGAACTTCCTAAGTTCTACCCATTGAAGCATTTTATCGGACACTTTGAAGGCGTAGTCCAATTCAATCGATTATTCAAAGAAATACTCAAATTCGTTCCACAAAACTTCAAGAGTATTGAATGATTACGAGTTTACAATCAAGTTTCATCAACAATCTGAATCAAAACAAAGCAAATCGGCCAAAACACCAAGAAACCCCAAGAACATCCAAAATCCAAAAGTTTAGGTGTTCTTACCTTCGATCCGGGTGGAAGATGATGTTAATCCATGATTTCAACTTCCAAAACATGTTGTTATAAGTTGATTCTACTCAAAACCATCGATCTATGGTGAAAAATCGCGGAAAGAACGAAGAAAAGTGGAAAATGCCGGATGTGACTCGGTCCACGCCTTAAATAGCCGACCCTGGCCGACCGCTTACATATGTAATCGGCCAAGGCCTACGTACGTAGTCGGCCAAGGCCGAACTCCCTGTACCCATTCTGCCGGACATGTTACGTACGTAACCGGCAGGCTGTTACGTACGTAACAGGCCTTACGGCCGTTACTGCCGGGCCATTACGGCCGTTACTCGGCCAGGTCTGGCCAGCCAGGACTCGGTCGATCCGACGGTCCGAAAAATCCCGAAACTCAGACCTGAACGTAAACCGAAAACACGATTACGAAGTACTCGCAAATACGAATCCGAACATTGAGAGAACACCCGATTTCGACCACCCGATGGCTTGAAATTCGACAACGGAAGTAATTACCCCAAACTTTGGGAAATTACCAAGGCTTACAACATGAACAATAACGTTAAATGAACTTACGAAAAACTCGAAACAATAGTTTCGGACGAGATCCGCGAGAATCGAGCTCAAGTGCGGAAAAGTCGTTTAAGAACACGGAACTCAACAAAACGATACCGAAACGAACTCGGATGACAAAAAGTGCAGAATAAAATATTCCCAGAATGACGAAACGGTCATAAGCGAGTCGTCAAAACGGACCTCCGCCGGGAAAATGAAAATCACCAGAAATCGAAATTGCGGATATTACATTCTACCCTCCTTAAAAGAAGTTTCGTCCCGAAACTTAAAACAAGTAGATAGAAGCAATATCCCCACCAGGAAAACTCGACGAGATACATAAAAACCGAAAACTCGCGCCCAACGGCGAAACGTTGCAAGAAACGCAAAGACACCTACGGCGTGAAAACACGCTCCACGACGACCAACACAACGCCACCGACTATGATTCAAAACAACAACGAGAAATTAACAACACATCACATGCACACATTTAATCAACGAAATGCACGCGACAACAAGTCGCACCCGACCACAACGACTATGCGATAGAAACGAATAGAATATCACGATAGAAATCACTCCGATTTTTATCAACAACAAAAAAAATGTCCAACGTCAAAACACAACCAATTCAAGATAACAGAAAACGAGAATACCGGATATTACATTCTATCATACTAAAAAGAAGTTTCGTCCCGAAACTTAAACTAAGGTTATCACAGTGATACGAAACAAAATATAGCGATACATAATAAAACACCATGCTCATGACCCCGCGGTCCACTGTCATGCCTCCGTAGGTTCAACAACTAAACGGGGACTTACACAAAACAAAATATCATTCAACAAGTTCCAAACGTAGAAGCGTCACAAAAAACATCTCTACACGCGAAATAATCCGTGCAGCGAGTACCAAAAACACCATCACTGGACATCACTGGGCCCTCCGGAAGTAGGAATGGAATTTCGGTCCCTTATCATCTCGACAACAATCTCGCAGTACTGAACTCGATGCCCCTCGTGTCCACAATTATAACAAGTCACTGGCGGTTTCTTACAATGCGCAGGTTCATGGCCTAGAACGTTCCAGTTGAAACACCTAGGAGCATTACCAGAACTCAAAGACACCGGCTTGGGTCTTTTGGGTTCTCTAACTGACCGAGAAAGTCCCATACTCGGCTGATACGAGGGTTGAGATGTGGGAATCCCAATTCCCTTACTTCCCGATGCGTCATCGGAGATTTTCTGCTTTTTCGCTACCGATACGGACTCAGTAGACATTATAGCCATCTCAAAAGCCAAGGCTCGATCCTGATAGTCCTTCAAGGTTGTACACATATAAGGAGCCATACACTGCCGAATCTGAGGTTTCATACGCATATCAAAATAACGAACCTTATCTGCCTCACTTTTCACCTGATCCCGTACATAACACAGCTGTCGATTATAATCGACTATCGCCTGGGATATTGACACGTCTCGGGGCGTAGCCGAGAAAAACTCGACAATCCTATGCTCTTTAACAGGCGGCGGACAATACTCGGCCTCCATGGCAGTTTTGAATTCAGTCCAAGTAGCGGTACGATCACTAGGCACTACGACCTCCCACCACTCTGCAGCTTCCCTGTCGAGTAGGTATTGAGCAATAGGCACTCTTCTCTCATCGGGGCAAGCTACAGCATCAAATGTTCTGTCCAACTGGAAGAGCCAGTTCTCCCAGCCTAACGAGTCCGAAGAATCTACAAAACGGGGCTGTTGCATTCTCATCACATCTCGTAACCACTTACTAGCTCCGCTATCTACATCCGGAATCCCATCTCGGTGCACGGTCTGATTCATATGCGCCAACTGGTCAGTCACCTGACGAAGGATGGTGGCGGCGCCAATGTCAACATTACCTCTGGATGATTGCTGCTGATCACGACCACGACTACGACCATGTCCTCGGCCTCGACCTCTCGGCATACTGGACGGACGACCAATCAGAATAACACATCCAAACAAACATCATCACGTCAAGATAAGACAATAAATAGCAGCACGTTAAAACATTAACTCCAAGTCATCACACAAGTGCACGAACTAACACTGTAATATTAGAACTTCATTCCAAAAATAATTCACCCAGTCACATCAACAGAGATGTTTGGATTTTACCAAATCAAACACGGTCAAAACCACACACATATCGCAGGGATCAAACACTAACAACAAAAATAAAATGTTTCCGGGGTATTATTCAAATGATAAAATTTTAAAATTCTCAAGTTTGAAAAAAAAGAATTTGGTGAAATGAAATTTTTGAAAACACTTGTAATACCTCGGTCGTTTAATCAAAACCTTGTATCTCATTATCAAAACTGTTTTGATTGAAGCTATTTGCAAAACAACACGTTGAGGCTTCAATCTTTTCACTAGACGATATCGTCCAAATGACCTTATCAATATATCATTATCTTTACTAGCGTTATATAGGGTAACAACATGTTACCACGTCATCCATCACTAATATATCAACAGAGATTAAATAATCAAGGGGCACGGGTACAACTGTAATAACAACTTACTAAGATTGGGTCAAAGTTTACGGCCGTAACAACATATAGTTTACGGCCGTAACAACTCTGAGATTACGGCCGTAATGGAAAACATCTTACGGCCGTAACATCTAGCTGCAGGACTGCAGTATTGTCATAGTAGCCCCCAACACACAAACACATAACATTTAAATTCCGAAAATTATGGTCGTTTTGCAAAACAAGATTTTTCCAAAAATTTTGTGACGTCAGCCTGGTGAGACCCTTGTGTGCCCTGCGGCGTGTAAACTCCCAAAGTGAAATTGTGGTGTTACATTTATGGTATCGGAGCACTAGGTTTCGGTAATACCTAGGCCTTTGGTTATTTGGGTTGTCAAGTCGTAAGAGTCGTATAGACTGATCGAGCTCAACACCTTGTGTTGCTGTCGAGCCATGTGACCCGTGGTGGTAAGACTCCTTGAACTCTCTTTGTGCCTTGTCGCTGTTATAATAGAGAAGATTTGAATTCCTTGGATTGTGAACTGTCCTGATAATTTCAATCCTTTTATATCTCAGTATGTTGAGAGGCCGTGGCGGACGTGGATGCGTCAGAGGCCATGGTCGTGGTACCGCTAATGAATCTGGCACACCATCTATTGATGCATCTGATTCTGCATCTCATACGGAGCTGAACACCGCTTCTCTGAATCCGAGCGGTCAGCCAGATCCTACTGTAAGTCAAGAACCGTCGGCTGACTCTAATGTGAATGCCGACATAGCTGCTATACTCCAGCATGTAGCAACATAGGTAGTCAAGTTGAATGAGTCCGAACATCATGACCATCCGACAGATGAGAGTAAATGGCTTCAGGGAGTGATGAAAATGCAACCTCCCCATTTTACTAGTGCGTCTGATACGTTGGGCTCGGAAGGGTGGTTGTTTTAGTTTAGTAGGATTTTTGACGCCGTTGCATGGCCCGAAGAGAGACGGGTCCCTATTGTGCATTATTTCCTTGACAAGGAGGCTGCGGATTGGTGGGAATCCGTGAGACCTACGGATCGTGTGGCCACTTGGGCCGAGTTTAAAGCTGCAATAGAGGAAGGGTATTGTCCCTGGCCTGTTAAATAAAAACGTATTTCAGATTTCTTTTCAGCAACACCTCAAGATGTGCCTGTCACCGAGGCCATTGTCACATATAATCAGAAACTGAACCCTGTTCGTGAGCAAGTAAGGACTGAAGCGGATAAAATCCGTTACTTTGATTTGAGAATGAAGCCCAAGATTTGCGAGGCTATTGAGGGCTTCAGATGTGTTAATTTGAAGGAGTATCAGGATCTTGCCTTTGCCATCGAAATGGTCATTTCTGTGTCGAGGTTGGGTACCGAGATCAAGAAGCCGAAGACGACTGGTGGCTTTTCAGGAAGTAAGAGTGGTGGATTTCATAAATCTTAAGCTTCTCATTATGCTATCGGGAAGTCCGTTCAGCAAGCCAGTAGTGCTCCGAGTTTTCGACCGGGCCAGTCTTCTGCCTTTGGTAGGGGACAATGTTTCAATTGTAATCAAACAGGCCATCAGTTTCGGGAGTGTCCACTTCCTCCCGTTATTTGTTTCACATGCGGACAAGCCGGTCATCGGGCGGCTCATTGCGAGGCTGCCACTAGATTTGTTAAACAACAGAGTTCGGCACCAACTCCGAGTGTGAACCCAGGGACTACATCTAATCAGCCGCAACATACTTTGGGACATAGAAGAGGTCGAGGCCAGTTGTATCGTCAATCTGCATCGAGTGTCGGTTCGGTACAACCGCGAGTGTACCAGATGAGACGCACGGACGACACAGAGGCCCCAATAGGTGCAGGTATCACGCAAATACTTTCTCAACCTGTATCAGTATTATTTGATTCGGGAGCTACCCATTCGTTTATTGCCCTTGATTGTGTGAAACGTTTGGATCTTAGGTGTTTGCTTGAGTGCGAACCATTCGTAGTAAGTACTCCGAGTGGGGAGCGTTTGATTGGGAACCGAGAGATTAAAAATTGTCTTGTGTGTATCGGTAGTTGAGATTGGCCTTCAGACCTCATCGTGGTAGATCTGAAAGGAGAGGATGTAATTATGGGAGATGATTGGTTGAATCATCATGGTGCTATCATGAACTACCGAACGTGATCTATTTCTATAATAGCGGAAGATGGTGTCGAGCATACTTTCTTGGGTCGTAAAACGGGTATTTCAGGAGGGGTGATTTCCGCTGTTAGGGCGATAAAATTGTTGAAACAAAACTGTATTGGTTATTGGTGTTACGCCATGAGCACATATGACGGTGAAGCCGATTTATTTTCGATTCCAATTGTGAATGAATACCTAGATGTATTTCCGGATGATCTACCGGGATTACCTCCGTCTAGAGAGGTAGAGTTTCCTATTGATCTTGTGCCAAACGCAACACCTGTCTCTCGAGCGCCGTATCGTATGGCACCGTCCGAGATGTTAGAACTGAAGAAACAATTGGGCGAGATTCTGGATAAAGGGTATATTCGACCTAGTGCATCACCTTGGGGTGCACCGGTCCTCTTCGTTAAGAAGAAGGACGGATCGTTCCGTCTATGCATTGATTATCGGGATTTTAATAAGTTAACCATTAAGAACAAATATCCTTTGCCTCAGATAGATGACTTGTTCGACCAACTTCAGGGTGCCACAGTTTTCTCTAAGATTGACTTACGATCAAGATATTACCAGTTGAGGATTAGGGATTTTGATATTCCGAAGACCGATTTCCGTACTCGGTACGGCCATTACGAATTTGTGGTTATGTTGTTTGGTCTAACCAATGCTCCTGTCGTGTTTATGCAGCTGATGAACAAAGTTTTCGTTGACTATCTTGATAAGTTTGTGGTCGTTTTCATTGATGATATTCTTGTCTACTCCCGGAATGAGGAGGATCAGGCTGAACATCTCCGAGTGGTGTTGAACACTTTGAGAATGGAGAAACTTTACGCTAAATTCTCAAAGTGCGAATTCTGGCTTAAAGAGGTGACATTTCTTGGTCATGTAATTTTGGTTGATGGAGTTCGGGTGAATCCCCAAAATATAGCGGCCATTGTTGAGTGGGAACCACCTAGGAGTGTGAAGGAGACCCGAAGTTTTCTAGGGATTGCCGGATATTATCGCAGATTTGTTGAGGGGTTTTCAAAAATCACTCGACCACTTACTCAATTACTCCAGAAATCTCATAAGTTCGAGTGGACTGATGAGAGGCAAAACAGTTTTGATGAGCTTAAACGACAGTTAACTTCAGCGCCCGTGTTATCGTTACCCCAGGGTACCGATGATTTCGAAGTGTATAGTGATGCTTCCGGACTTGGATTGGGTTGTGTTTTAATGCAGAGAGGTAGAGTAATTTCGTATGCGTCCCGACAATTGAAACCATATGAAATAAATTACCCAACGCATGATTTAGAGTTATTGGCAGTGGTATTCGCGCTAAAGATTTGGAGGCATTACGTTTATGGCTCTTCGTGTAAAATTTACACAGATCACAAAAGCTTAAAATATATATTTAGCTAGAAGGAGCTAAATATGAGACAACGTCAATGGTTAGAGCTGATTAAGGATTACGATCTTGAGATATTATACCATCCAGGAAAAGCTAATGTGGTAGCGGACTCGTTGAGTCGAAAACCCATATCGCTTCAAATGCTAAAGATGCTTACATCTCAACACGAGATCCATCGAGACATAATTAGGCAAAATATAGATATTTGGCTTCAGAAACTTCAAGGCCAATTATGTACTTTGGAAATCACGTCGTCTTTGGTCAATGAAATCAAATCGAAACAATTGGAGGATCCGTCACTAGTCCAGCTAAGAAAAGATGTGATGGTAGGAAAATCTCCCGGATTTATGATTCAGGATGATGGTGTCTTAAGGTCTAGAGGTAGACTTTGTATACCTGCAGACGTCGAGCTTAAGCAGACCATATTGAGGGAAGCACACACTATATCGTATTCTCTTCACCCCGGTACAAGCAAAATGTATAAGGACGTGAAGAATAACTATTGGTGGAGCAATATGAAAAATGATGTTGAAGAGTTCGTGTCGAAATGCGTGACGTGTCAGCAAGTCAAGATTGAACATCAACGGCCAGCGGGGTTGCTTAAATCGCTACCAATCCCAGAATGGAAATGGGAGGATATAACAATAGATTTTGTCACCAATATGTCAAGGACGCGAACGGGGATGAACATGATTTGGGTCATTGTCGATCGACTAACCAAGTCAGCTCACTTTCTGGGAATTAAGGATAATTGGGGGCCCGAGAAACTAGCTCGTGTATTCATCGCAGAAATTGTGAGGTTACATGGGAGTCCTAAGAGCATTATTTACGATCGAGATGGTAGGTTTGTGTCGCACTTCTGGCAATCCGTTCACCGAGCTTTAGGGACGGAACTGAGGCTCAGTACATCATACCATCCTCAGACTGATGGGCAGTCTGGACGGACAATTCAGACCCTTGAGGACATGCTGCGAGCATGTGCCTTAAATTGGAAGCATGATTGGGAATCGCACTTGCCACTAATCGAATTTGCCTACAATAATAGCTGGCATGCGTCGATTAAGATGGCACCGTTTGAGGCTCTATATGGACGGAAATGTAAGTCACCATTGTGCTGGGATGATTCCTCTGAACTGATTGGGACGGAGCCAGATATGTTAGTGGAGACCCGGGAAAAGATTTCTTTAATTCGCGAGAGGCTTTTGGCCGCCCAAAGCCGACAGAAGTCATATGTCGACAATCGACATCGACTGCTAGAGTTCGAAGTCGACGATCATGTGTTGATAAAAGTATCGCCAACCCGTGGAGTTTATCGCTTCGGGAAGAAGGATAAACTCAGTCCGAGATATGTTGGGCCATTCGAGATTATAGAGTGAATTGGTGAACTTGCTTACCGTGTGGGCCTTCCGCCTTCACTGAGTCATGTGCATAATGTATTTCATGTTTCCCAGTTGAGGAAATACGTACCTGGCCCTAAGTATATCATTGATTTTGGAGATATTGAATTGAATTCCGATATCACCTTTGAGGAAAAACCAATCCAGATTTTGGAGCGTCTGGTAAAACAACTTAAGCATAAAGTTATCCCTTTGGTTAAAGTACAATGGTCGAGACATGGATCGGAAGAAGCCACGTGGGAGACAGAAGAGCATATGAAGTCTAGATACCCCGAATTATTCACTTCGTATGTTTCGGGACGAAACTTGTTCTTATGGGGGAGAGAATGTAATATTAGTATCTTTTATTGGCTATAATTATAAATTCATGAACTTTGTGGTTTGGTTTGTAATTTTTCGAATATTGGTATCATGTGTTTGATTCACACATGAACAATTTTGGTGATCTCCTTCCTCTTTTGGTGATCCACACACGAACAATTTTACAAGCCAGATTGCTAGATCCTTACGAATAATATTGATAAATAGTACAACAAAAATTCCTTACTGGAAGAATTGTACTATTGATCAAGATCAACTAATGGAAGAGGATTAGACGACCGACGTCGTTCTTCTACTGTAAGAGGAAGAGGCCGATTTTTTCTTCTTCTTGGAAGGGGGCGATTTTCCTTGAGTTCTTATGATAACACCTTGTCATGGATCTCTTATTTATACTAAGTAATCCCTAGATTCAATAATCTAATATTTGCTTAGTTGCCCCTCAACTTATTAAATAATACAATATATATAATATCCAATATTATATATATTACTTATTATTTAATCTCCTTATAAATATAATATCCAATATTAAATTTATTATTCCCAGTTGATATTTATTCCTACTTGTCTATAATTGTCGTACGTGCGACCCAAAAGGCTTATATTATGTTGGCCATTATTTAATACCTTATTAAATAATAAATTATAAGCGGCCTCTAGCAAGACATTATGATTACCCAAATAATATAAGTTAATAGTCCATTAAACCTTTTAACGTGTCAAATCCCTTTGTCACGCGATATCATATTTGAACTAAGTCATGGAGCCTGTCATACTTATTTAGTTCAAATGCTTTCTCGATCTTAAGTATACTGATTGAATCAAATGACTCTTCATTCGAGCATGGCCATGCATTTCCTTCAGTCCTACTTATCGAGGGGTCCAGCAGATATCTCTCTCACTTAAGAGAGGGACAAATCCCCATCTTGATTATTCATTGCCCTCTACATGACTCCCACTAATCCCGATCGCTAACCTTTATGATCACCATGCTTCAGATGACGTTGGATTACGTCAAGCCATAGCAGTTATCATGTTGTACTCTATGATAATCTAAGGTTCAAGGATTTATTGACATACTGTTATATTGAGATTCACTAATGATATTTCCATGCAGTGATCTCAATGCGGGTCGGTCCAGTATTAGTTCTCCAACCAATACCCATAAGATTGATCTGTACCATACGCATAATCATCCGATGATTATCAATCAAACTTATACTAGTATATTAATCACTTGAGTCTCTATTCAACGCGATTTTACCAGAGACATTTGAATAATCTTATTATTCGTGAATAACCATTATTCCATTATTATAATATTAAAACATGAACACATTATAATAATCAACGAGAAATAAATGATATCAAATAACTTTATTTAAATGTGACAATTACATATCTAGGCACATCGAATGTCCTAGGGCACTATTGCCAACAATCTCCCACTTGCACTAGGACCATTCATTCATGACTTTTAGTCCTATCGCTCTAGCATGCTCAACATGCTTTCCTTGTGAGAGAGGATTGGTAAGTGTATCTGCAACATTCTCTTCCATTGCTACTTTGCATATTGTAATATCTCCTCGTCTGATGATCTCTCTGACTAGGTGATATTTTCTGAGTATATGTTTGGAATTATGATGGGACCTAGGCTTTTTAGCTTGTGCAATAGCACCATTATTGTCACAATAAAGGCTTATGGGACCCTGGATGGTCGGCACCACTCCTAGTTCGGTAACGAACTTCTTGATCCATACGGCTTCCTTAGCTACATCCGATGCTGCCAGGTACTTAGCTTCTGTAACAGAATCAGCAATCGTGCTTTGCTTGGAACTCTTCCAACTCACAGCACCTCCATTCAATACAAACATATAACCAATTTGTGATTTGAATTCGTCTCTGTCAGTTTCGAAACTTGCATCGGCGTAACCTCTTACAGCTAACTCATTTCCCACCCCTCCATAAACTAGGAAATCATCCTTAGTTCTTCTCAAGTACTTTAGGATGGTTTTCACTGCTGTCCAGTGACTTTCACCTGGATTCGATTGGTATCGACTTGTCATACTAAGGGCACACAATACATCTGGTCGAGTACAAATCATGGCATACATGATCGATCCAATAGCCGAAGCGTATGGTATCTTGCTCATGCGGGCTCGCTCATCAGGATTCTTAGGACTCTGAGTCTCACTCAGATGAATGCCATGTGACATTGGCAAGAGTCCTCTCTTGGAGTCTTGCATATTGAACCTCTTCAATATTTTATTAATGTATGTACTTTGACTCAGACCAATCGATCTCTTTGATCTATCTCTATAGATATTTATCCCAAGAATGTAAGCAACTTCTCCTAAGTCTTTCATTGAGAAACAACTTCCCAACTAAGTCTTAACTGTCTGCAAGGTGGGAATGTCATTTCCAATGAGTAATATGTCATCAACATATAAGACTAAGAAAACAACTATTCTCGCATTAACCTTCTTGTACACACAAGGTTCATCTGCATTTTGAATGAACCCAAACTCTCTGACAGTTTCATCAAAACGAAGATTCCAGCTCTGAGAAGCCTGCTTCAATCCATAAATGGATCTTTGAAGCTTGCAAACCTTTTTAGAATTTTCTGGATGAACAAAACCTTCAGGTTGTGTCATGTACACATCCTCAAGTTTCCATTAAGGAATGCTGTTTTGACATCCATTTGCCATATTTCATAATCATAGTATGCGGCAATGGCAAATAAAATTCTAATTGATTTAAGCATGAGTACTGGGGAAAAGGTCTCATCATAGTCAACAACATGAATCTGTCTATAACCTTTTGCCACTAGTCTAGCTTTATAGGCTTGCAGATTATCATCCATGTCTTTCTTCTTTTTATAGACCCATTTGCACCCAATGGTTTTAACACCCTCAGGTGGATCTATCAAGTTCCGAACTTGATTGTCATACATGGATTGCATCTCAGACTTCGTAGCTTCTAGCCATTCCTCGGACTCTGGTCCTGAAGCAGCTTCTGTATAGGTACTAGGCTCATCATCTATGAGCGGTGCATCATCATCCTCTGTTACGATATAACCATATCTCTCAGGTTCATGTCGCATCCTATCAGATCTGCGTGGGACTTGTGTACTTTGAATGGTCTCTTCAACTGATTGTTGAGCTTGTTCTGTTTCCATCGTTGAAGCGATGTCTTCTTGTGGTTCTCGAGTTTCCTCGAGAATTACTCTTCTCCCACTGTCTCTTTTGGAAATAAATTCCCTTTCTAAGAATACAGCATTTCGAGCAACAAACACTTTGTTCTCTGTGGGCTTATAAAAGTAATATCCTTTAGTTTCCTTAAGATACCCCACAAATAAACATCTTTCAGACCTGGCTGCCAGTTTGTCAAACACTTGGCGCCTTACGAACGCTTCGCAACCCCAGATCTTTAGAAAAGACAAGTTTGGTCTCTTACAAGTCCATTTCTCAAATGGTGTCTTTCCAACTGCTTTAGATGGAACACGGTTAAGGGTGAATGCTGCTGTTTCTAAGGCGTGGCCCCAAAATGATAATGGAAGCTCTCTTCGACTCATCATGGATCGAACCATATCTAATAAAGTTTGATTCGTCCTCTCGGACACTCCGTTATGCTGAGGTGTTCCGGGAGGAATAAGTTGTGAAACAATTCCACAACTCCTAAGATGATCATCGAACTCTTGGCTCAAGTATTCGCCACCTCAATGCGATCGAAGGGCTTTAATTGTCTTGCCACGTTGATTTTGTACTTCATTCTGGAATATTTTGAACATTTCAAAAGATTCATGTTTAGACTTCATAAGATAAACATATCCATATCGGCTAAAATCATCGGTGAATGTAATGAAGTATTGGTATCCGCCTCTGGCATGAGTGCTGAGAGGTCCGCATACATCAGTATGTATTATGCATAACAGATCACTAGCCCTTTCTCCATGACCGGTGAAAGGATTCTTCGTCATCTTGCCCAATAAACAAGATTCGCATGTCCCATATGATTCATAGTCAAAAGAGTCTAAAAGTCCATCATTATGGAGTTTAGAAATGCGTTTCTCATTTATGTGACCATGTCAACAATGCCATAAGTAAGTCGGATTAGAATCATTTAGATTAGGTTTCTTGGATGCAATGTTATAGACTTCCAAAGTGTCGGACTCATCTAGATCAATAATGTAAGGCTAGTATATAACTTTGCAGTACCATAAAGCAAGTCATCAAAGAAAATACGAATGATCTTATTCTTAATAAGAAAACTGTAACCTTCACAATCTAATGTAGAAACTGAAATAATATTCCTATTCATAGCAGGAACATAATAGCAATTGTTCAAAACTAACAAAAGTCCATTGGGTAAAACTAGATCATAAGTTCCTACGGCTAGTTCAGCAACTCTTGCTCCATTACCGACTCTTAGATCCACTTCCCCTTTCTTCAGTTCTCTACTGCTTCTCAACCCCTGCACATTTGTACAAATGTGAGATCCACATCCAGTATCTAATACCCAGGAGTTAGAGGTAGATAAGTTAACTTCTATAACAAATATACCTGTGGCAGTCTCACTACCCTTGGTACGCTTTAGCTCTTCCAAGTGAATCTTGCAATTTCTTTTCCAGTGTCCTGGTTTATTGCAATGATGGCAATTTCCATCTTTGGGAGCTTTAGCCTTGAAACCCGGCCTAGTAGGGTCTTTAGATTTGGCAACTTTTGCCTTACCCTTGCCCTTGCCTTTGTTCTTAAAGGATTTCCCTTTGCTGACCATCAACACATGGCTTGGTTTCTTCTTAATATTCTGCTCAGCCGTTTTAAGCATCCCATGCAGCTCAGCAATGGACTTCTCCATCTCATTCATATTATAGTTCATAATGAACTGACCGAAACTTTCGGTCAATGAGTTTAGGATCACATCCGTGGAGTGCTCCTTAGAAAGTGGAAGACCATGCCTTTCAAGATGATCAATATATTCTTTCATTTTGAGCACGTGAGCGCTGACAGATGTCCCCTCAACCATCTTGCAAGCATACAAGGCTTGAAAGGTCTCATACCTCTCTTGCCTAGCATGCTTCGAGAAAGTTTCCTTGAGGTGAGCATTTAGCTCATAAGCTTCCATTTCCTCCAGATTCTACTGAAGTTCTGGACAAATGGTGGCCAACATAAGACAACCGACATCAATGGATTCATCACAATGTTTCTTCAATTTGTCTTTTGTTGCTTTGTTTGCATTGTCAGCTGGCTCATCGGGAATTTCTTCCTCAAGAACATAAAACTTTCTTTCTTGCTTGAGAACTATTCTCAGGCTCCGGATCCAATCCAGATAGTTGCTGCCGTTTTCTTTGAGCTTGTCCTTCTCAAGGACAGATAGTAGTGAAATGGTGGATGTGTTGTTTGATGCCATTCTACAAAATTCAATATGCAAAATATTTAGTCACATTATTTTATTTCTCGAAAAATACTCCCACTAAAACAAAGTACCCTCAATTTACAACATTTGTAATTTTAGTGGGCTAAGATCCCATTTCGCACAATCTTAAACTCAGCTTTGGCATGACGCCTAGAATTGAGCTACTTTAGGTGGAAAACTCTTTATCGATTACATCATATGTAACTCTTAGATTATATCATGGGATTTGTCATCGTATGCCCAAGCATGTTATAATCCCATCTTATGCCTTAAGGTTCAAAACTATTTTGATTTCCAAATTCATCAAACTTATAGGTATCACCATTACCTATCCTACCTTACTAAGATAATCCGAGTGCCCAGCTTTGGCATGACCCACTCATGATGATCGAAGTCTTGATAGGTGTTTTTCAAATGAACGGCATTTTAAAATTTTAACGAGGGATTTTTATCCTATGTTAATGTCTATGTTTGCTAACATACATCTAAACATACATAGCATCACATACATGCATAAATTTAAACATACATCGCATCACATGACAATGAAAGCATATGACCATGTATAGCATGACCATAATCCTAACGTGATTTTCTTGAGCCAACATGAAAATCACAAAGGTCAATCTAAAGGGTTAAATATGGTCTTCATTGATCTTCCAAACTCCTTGGAACGTCATATGCGATCAATTTGCTCCTCGAGTCCGTCTTTCTCGTCCTTCTTGTCTTCATTACATTAATGAAATTTAATACTACACTAGTAAATTAAATTACAAGAAGTGCAAACGACACGCAGGCCGTAAAATAATAAACAATTTAAATAGACGACTCGCAGGCCGTAAAACCAATTATAATTAAACGACACGCGGGCTATAAAACCAACACATAAGAAATTAAATTATCCAATCACATTGGCCAATTTATGGTCATGCCATACACCATACACATACCATAAATAATTATCAAATAATTAATAAAGCATGCAATATACTAAATAATCAATATGTCTGACAATCAGACAATAAATTAAAATTGTGTCAAAAATGAATAAATCTGGAATATGGCCGAGATGGGTGTCTGCATGCTCTGGGCACGGGTCCGTCCGGGTTCGAAACCCGGTGGTTGCAGTTGCAACATTTTGCAACTATTATTTCCAAATTTACTTTAATTTTAAAACAAGCTTATAATAAAAAGAACTACTGTGAAAGTTACCAAAAACAGGACCCGACCGAGATGGTAAGTGGTGCGGAAGGAAACCCTAAAGGCGCGGGATCGAATCCCAGGTTTTGCGGAATTATTTTGCAATATTTAAAATAGATTTATTTGCCTTTTATAAAAGATCCGTGTGATACTTCCCAAACAAAATCTGCAGACCACATGGCAACACGGCACTCCGGTGTCCCATCGACCAGGGATCGAATCCCTAGAATTTCGGTAATATTTTTTATGATTAAAATTGCCCGCGGGTCCACACCTGACCTGACCCGTCTCAGAACAGATCTGTTCCAGAACAGTTGTGGAGCATACATTCGCGAAAATAGTCCAGAAAATTAATTTTTGACGATCCGATTTAATCAAATTAAACCAGAAAAAATATTTTATAAAATCCATATTTTATAAACATAATCAAGAACATACTTTACACATAAACATGCTCTACATAAACAATTAAATTACTTGCAAGTTGGCTCCGATACCACTGTTGGGTTTTCTATGCAACGAATACAAAATAATCGGAGTAAAAATGCAGCTGAACAATAAATGTGGAAACCCAATTTATGATCTCATGCAGTAATTTAATTATTTAATTAAAGGGTTAATCGAATTACCTTAATCCGATTGAACAATTCTAGATCCGGACTAGAAGCAGATGAATATCTCCTTCCTCTTTTGGTGATCCACACACGAACAATTTTACAAGCCGGATTGCTAGATCCTTACGAATAATATTGATAAATAGTACAACACAAATTCCTTACTGGAAGAATTGTACTATTGATCAAGATCAACTAAGGGAAGAGGATTAGACGACCGACGTCATTCTTCTACTGTAAGAGGAAGAGGTCGATTTTGTCTTCTTCTTGGAAGGGGGCGATTTTCCTTGAGTTCTTATGACAACTCCTTGTCATGGATCTCTTATTTATACTAAGTAATCCCTAGATTCAATAATCTAGTATTTGCTTAGTTGCCCCTCAACTTATTAAATTATACAATATATATAATATCCAATATTATATATATTACTTATTATTTAATCTCCTTATAAATATAATATCCAATATTATATTTATTATTCCCAGTTGATATTTATTCCTACTTGTCTATAATTGTCGTACGTGCGACCCAAAAAGCTTATATTATATTGGCAATTATTTAATACCTTATTAAATAATAAATCATAAGCGGCCTCTAGCAAGACATTATGATTACCCAAATAATATAAGTTAATAGTCCATTAAACCTTTTAACGTGTCAAATCCTTTTGTCACGCGATATCATATTTGAACTAAGTCATGGAGTCTGTCATACTTATTTATGTTCAAATTCTTTCTCGATCTTAAGTATACTGATTGAATCAAATGACTCTTCATTTGAGCATGACCATGCATTTCCTTCAGTCCTACTTATCGAGGGGCCCAGCGGATATCTCTCTCACTTAAGAGAGGGACAAATCCCTATCTTGATTATTAATTGCCCTCTACATGACTCCCACTAATCCCGATCGCTAACCTTTATGATCACCATGTTTCAGATGATGTTGGATTACGTCAAGGCATAGCAGTTATCATGTTGGACTCTATGATAATCCTAGGTTCAAGGATTTATTGACATACTGTTATCTTGAGATTCACTTATGACATTTCCATGCAGTGATCTCAATGCGGGTCGGTCCAGTATTAGTTCTCCAACCAATACCCATAAGATTGATCCGTACCATACGCATAATCATCCGATGATTATCAATCATAATTATACTAGTATATTAATCACTTGAGTCTCTACTCAACGCGATTTTACCAGGGACATTTGAATAATCTTATTATTCGTGAATAACTATTATTCGATTATTATAATATTAAAACATGCACACATTATAATAATCAATGAGAAATAAATGATATCAAATAACTTTATTTAAATGTGACAATTACATATCTAGGCACATCGAATATCCTAAGGCACTATTCCCAACAGATTGATCGTTGAGTAGAACAATATGTTGCGGTCGGGTTCGAGGATGTTCGTGAATTGTTTTGGGCGGGGGCCGAGGAACTTGTAGACAATGGCAAGGAATTGGTAACGGATTCACTATCATCGTATTGGTATCGAGGCAAGTTATTACTTTCTCAGTTTATAATATTTGATGAATGGTTTAAGTTTCATTCGTTTATAATTCGTATATCAATGATTATAATTGCGAACTCCGGAGATTTGGGATTGTAGGTTGTTTTCTAATTTTGGGAATTAAATCATAATGTATATGATCTACATATGTTATTGGTATACTTGGGTATCGAAGATACATTATGGTAAAGACGAGGTATGAATTATCTATAGTCCGTGGAATTTTGGATAGTCGAACATTAAGGATAATCGACGGTAATGGTTTTTGACATTGAGATTGCTCTCGAAGGACTCGTGGCAAATACTCCAATCATTTGTGTCATTTTAGTGTCAATCATGTTGTGATACATTCATGTATTGTTGTTTTCAGGCATGTCGGTTATGTTGTTATGTGTCGTGCATATGTGTTGTGATTGTTTTGTCCACCATGTGTTGGTCTGACGGGATCATCATGGGAATCTATAGCTGTGTGCGCTGGATCGTTGGACGGGTACTTCCACCATGTGTTGGTCCGACGGGATCATCATGGGGATCTATGTTGTGTGCGCTGTATCGTTAGATTACCATATGTTGTTGTTGTGCATATGTATATTATGGGTTATCCACCACGTGTTGATCTAATAGGATCATCGTGGGAATATATGATGTGTGCGCTGGATCGTTGGATTACCATAAGTATACGTTGTTGATATTGTTGTGAGGATATTGATGTCGTCATATGTGTATGCATTTGTAGGTCTTGTGTTAGGACCATATCCGTATGTGCATTGATCTGATCTCGGATTATACTGACATGATTGTCGTGGCATTACGTATCTCGAGGTACGTTCTGTATTTTCTTCTTGGTACTTGTCTTTTGATTGGAAACCAATTATGTTGTTGAGAATTCATGATATTATCCGATGGATTAGGTTGGATAGAGTTGGTGTATTTTTCGTATCAGTGTGTCATGATGATGTTTGAGAATCTTGGGTATTGTCCGAGATACAGTACAAATGTTTGTATATGATTCAGTGTGTTTTTTTGAGAATACGAGATGTGTAATATGATAAAGGTTATTTTGATGAGGATTACCATGAATTGGTAAGGTTATGACGGTAAGAGTACATTGGTAGTATTCTTACTTAGTATTTTTCATTGATATGTAATTATTGACGTGATGTGATCGTTGTCATTGTTGAATATTATGGCTGACCCCGTCGTGGGCTTTATTTTTAGGTTCTTGGGATGTCGAGCTTGTAGAGATCGTGAAGAGATGAGCTTCTCGGAGGATACTGGCTATGGCGTGTGTTTGAGAATTGAGGATTTTGTCTGATTGCTATTCGGCTGCAAAAGTATTTTTAATTATTTGTTATATCTGCTGCGAGTGTGTTTTAAAATGGCTTGCTAGTATTTTACGAACTTAGGTTATTTTGGAAAATCATTTTCTAAACTATTTTGTCGATACGTGCAATCAGTGGCTTAACGTATACTTTTAAAACTGTTGAGTTTTGGCGTTTTGGTCTTATACTTTCAAATGAGATTTTACGACGGTGCGGATAAATGGATTTTATAAAGCCTTTGAATATTTTAGAAGATATTACCGTCATCACCGCTTAGGCATATTCGAAATGTTTGTAAAAATGTCTTCTAGCCTTGTGGGTTCTGTTTCGGGGACCATGGCCCGGATGGCTCTGGGGGTGTTATAGAATATGGTGTCGGAGCTTAGGTTGTGGAAACCTAGGCTGTCGGGATGAGTCGAGTCGTGTTTTTGTCACGTCATTTGAGTTGTCGGTTGGCAAGTATTAGAGCCCTATGTTTTTGTTGTTCATGCGGGTTTGTGTGTTGTGTGGTCTACCAGTGTGGTACTGTGGTTGCTTTAAACTTATCTAAGTGGTACTAACGTGTTTCTTCGGACAAAGATGTGTTGTGTTCTCGAGTTGAACTGATTTTGCAAAATGTATGTTTTGAAAATATATGTATCGAGTATTTTCTAGAGTAGTATTATGGGGAATCGCCAGCTTCATGATCTGTAATGTAACACCCCCAATCCGCTCAGGGATATTACACGCCGTAGAACCTTTCCTCAAGGATCTACCAGGCTGGTAACAACATAGAACATCTCAACGATGCCTTCAAGGCTAAAAAGACTCAGTAGACCGATTTGGTCTTTCAATAAAAATATACAACTCAATTACAACTCATGCCCGCAGGGGTCAAAAATACAACCACACTCGTACAACGTGGAAAGTATAGTAGTGGAAAATAAGGTACAACTGAACCAATACACAATGTACGATTCCTCATGTGATTAGTGTCGATCATCTTTCATCATCCTTCGTGTCGACCCTGTGTTATGCTCCAAAACCTGAATGCAAAAACAGACATCCACCCCCCGAATACTCGGGGGTTAGCAAAACTCCACTGTTTTGCTAGTGCAAGAACAAAGTGCAAAATACGAGTCATACAATTCACATTCCACGAACGATAATAATCCGGAATCCTCAAAGATTCAAATACAACATGATGAACACTTCCCGAGGCAAGAGTTTGAGTAAAGACTTCCCAAAATTTCAAGATCAAAATATCAAGGGAAACAATTTATAAAATGATTTGAAATACAATCGGGAGTTTTAATAGAAAACAATTTAAGATTATCAAATCCCACTTTTCAAAACCCAAAAGACGAAAGGGGTCACCGCCCCAAAGGTTTACTTTCCGTAAAATAACCTTTACCAAACCGTTGGGATTTTAGCCCCAAATCCGTCAAATGACCTTTACAAAAACCATTGGGATTTTAGCCCCAATTCTCATCAACTCACAGTACACGAGAACGACAACAAGGTTCGTCTTCCAGCATCAAAATCCACAATTAAAATATTTAATACAAACAACAAAATACTCTAGTGCCATCCTAGCCAAGTAAGCCAAACGAACACTTACCTCTTACACACTTAGTCGATGCATGCAATCATGAAAACTATTCGAAAGCACTCATTTCTGGAAATGACATAATCAAATCACATTTTCAAAATGCACCACAATTAACCGTGGATCCACCCCTCCGTGGACCCCTACCGAGACCCCGTCGGATCTAACCCATAGTGGTTAAAAGCAAGCTCGCGGATCCACCCCTCCGTGGACCCCTACCGAGACCCCGTCGGATCTAACCCATAGTGAGCATACACACACACACACGTTACTCATGCAATAATAATATGCTAAGAATGTAAGTTCATTAAGAATACTCACTAGAGATGGCCACTAACTCGACACCGTTATCAAACTCTTCAAAACACAATGACAAGATTAAACACGGAATACACGATTCCATAACTTTAAACAACAGGGGTATCATCAAAGCTTTCAACGTTCAAAATAACCAAACCATAAACAATTCCTCAAAACACACCGTTCACAAGACACACACACATTTTGAAAGAGAGCTTTAACGAGGCCAAAACAAATCTTTTGAAAATTCATTTCAAATAACCGAGTAAACACACCAAGATGATCACCGATCATAATGTCAACAAAAAGAGAAGCGTATGAACAAGGTACTTTCCTCGATACCATGAGCAAATGGAAAAATGAACGGATACGTCCGGGTAGCCCTCAAATTCCCGAACACTATCTAGAACGCGATAGCACCGAAATTTACGACGGAATAACACCACACGAATCATCAAACACCAACGAGATTCAACTCGGAATCCTCGAGTACCTATAATCCTCCGGAAGGAACAATAAAACATGATTACAACGGGACTCAAAGCCAAAAACAACGGAAATCCCAACAATTATCGAAGGGAAACTCATTGGGACATTTAATCGAACACTCAATGTTCGATAACTCCCAAGAACACTCGAATCACTAATTGAGTTGAACAAACTTGAAGTATGGATAAACAACCCATAGAACACGACTAATAACATCATACTACACCAACCGATGTATCAAAATCAGACTAGAATCGAAATCAAAGACAATTTCTCTGAAAAGTCAACTTGAAGGAAAATCAAGAAATATACCTTGATTCGACGAAATACACGGATTGGATGATGATATAATCAACAAGAATCTTACAAAACATCTTGGAATTGATTAGAATCGGACAAGAACTCGATTCCCCGTCGCACCCGTCCGATAGCCGCAAGAAAAGTGAGGAAATGAACAAAAACGGGCTGCCAGGCCTTATATAGCCGGTCACTGCCGGACACTTACGGCCGTAACCGGCAGTGCCTTACGGCCGTAACTCGGCCCATACGGCCGTCCTCGACAGGCCTTACGGCCGTAACCGGCATTCGTCAAAAAAATCTGCCCAACACCTGTCGGATACTTACGGCCGTAACTGGCACACATTACGGCCGTAACCGGCCTTTGTTAGGAAGATGCCCAGCGCACGTACGGCCGTACCCGATCGCGCCTTACGGTCGTAACTGGCATTTGTCCAGAAGCAGCCAGGTGCCATACGGCCGTAACTCTCGGCCCTTACGGCCGTAACTCGGCCAGGCCAGGCCGTGCTCCGGCCGTGACTCGGCCGTGGCCACTCCGACGGCCCGGACGACCCCGAAACCCGAACCTGAGTATAAATCGAAGGTACGGTTACGACGTACTCGCAAATACGAATCTAAGAGATAAGAGAACACGCGATTCCGACCACCCGAAGGCTCGAAATTCGACAACGGAAGTAATTACCCCAAACTTTTGGAAATTACAAAAATGGCCCAAAACGCCCGAAAATCACGATACGTGATCGAATAACCAAACCGAAGTTCACAACACGTCTAACAAAGTTAAACGGACTTATGGGAAACTCGAAACAGCAGTTTCGAACGAGATTCGCAGGAATCGAACTCATGTGCGGAAAAGTCGCCAAAAAGAACGGAACTCAACAAAACGACACCGAAACTAACTCGGATGTCAAAAAGTGTAGAATTAATCATTCTCAGAATGACGAAACGGTCATGAGCGAGTCGTCAAAACGGACTTCTGCCGAAAAAAAGAAATTACCGGAAATCGAAATTACGGGTATTACATGTAAGTATTTGGATTTTTGGATAGCATTGAGGTTAATTGCAGTTATAAATTGATGTACTTTGAGAAACATTCGGAATAATATTATGTGTTACTGTATGAGGTAGCAGAATATAATAGTTGGGACAAAACCGATGATATTGAGAAGCTATGATTTTGGAAAATCAATATATCGGTTAAACTTGCAAAATGGAGTTATGTATTTGGGAGAATGTTGTGGATGGTTGAGAGGAACATGTAGTCATGCTAGATTATTTTGAGATATATGAAACTGTTTTTGAACATTTGAAAATGATACTTTTCAACATGATATATTTTGAATAAACTATTTTGATCGCTGTCATGAAAATATATTTTCTTAAATTTATTTTAAGAGACAATATTATTGTCTTTAAAAACATGTTTCATCATGGCATAGTTGAAGCGTTGCAGAATGGAATAATGGTCGATGTTGCGAGTCATCTGTGGAAAAAGAGATTTTATCAAAGTTTATCCAATAAAATTTTAGATTCTATCGTGTGATTTTCCGACCGAATGTCGGTGGAATTTGTGACGAGCTGAATTGGTATACAGGAGTATGGATATGGTCAATCATTTGCACAATTTCATTTTATTTAATCGTGTGTATTCAAAAAGAATAGTCATCGAGAACTTAACACAAGCGAGCCGATTTAACTTTTCGAAAAATGATTTTGTGGTCTTACAAAAATACATATTTTGAGTTTTGAAATTCTTGAAAGAGCTTTCGAAAATGGGTTTTTATTGACAAGATTGTATGATTTCAAAGCTATTTTGAAAATGTGATTGGTATACGTACATATCTAGTGCTTAATGCATATCATGGTGAAGTCCTGAGTAAGACTCATGAGATGCATATCACATCAATGGTATGATAAAAAAGAGATTCGAACTTCAATATTGTAGTTTGGTTATCCAGGGATGACCGTTTGGTTGATCAAATAAGTGAAATATGCTGCGTGTTGTAGATTCAGTACAAAATATGATTTTGGAACTTCGGCTTTTGTGAAACCGGGGCATATGTGCTATGTGGCTCTATTGGTGTGGTAGTAGCGTGAATTTGCTATATTGATTTTTGACTTTTGAACCATATTGATTGGAGTATGATATTCTCGGTTTTGTTTTGACCTTTGGTTGGTCCTATTGGAGTTTATCATGTCGATGATACTCTCGGTTAATTTATTGGTTGATCATTATTATTGATCGTATGAGCGTTCGGACATTGTCTCGATGTTTCGGGATTTGTTGCCATTGTTTTGGGCAGTTGTTTCACAGATGTATCACGCATTATTGGTTTTTATCAGGATTGGGACTTGATTGTGCGATCAGGCAGACAGGCTTTGGCACGGAAGGATTATTCCATAATTGAGTTATAACGTTGTATTTTGTTGAAACTTGTGAAATTGTTATTGTAAGCGTATTGAGGCTTTGAAGTGGGGTCATTTGCTAGTATCATGGGAGATAATCGACTTCACTGAGTTGTAAGTATACCGTTTTGGTTATTCATTAATGACGATGATTGATCGTTTTCGTGATGATTCTGGATATTGTGGTCAAACTTTTGAGCATGACCGGATTTTAAGTTTCGAGGATGAAACTTATTTTAAGTGGTGTAATGTGTAATATCCTGAATTTCTACTATAGTTGTTTAATGTAATTTTATCCGAATTATACTGCACAGTGTGGAATCTGTACAGTAGGGATAAAATAATTGAAGGACTGAGACATCTGTGCTGGTATAATGCATTTGAAGATATTGTGTGTCAGGCGTATTGTATGAGAATACTATTGGAAGGAGTATACGTATTCATTATTTGTGTATATGTATCCAGTATGTCGAGACGGACATGAGCAGTTTATAATTGGCTCAGTACAGAAGCCATAACGTACGCTAATATTCTAAGGGTAACATACGTTATGTATCATGCATTACGTACGTATGAGTGGAATCAGACAGAGGAATCTATACCTGACATGTGGAGCCCAGAGAACGGCTGGTGTGCAAAAAGGCAAGTCAACGAAGAGTTTAATGTACGCTATGGACTGCTCATTACGTACGTTAAATGGACATACTACTGTAGTAAGTCAACTCTGTGTTACGTACGCTATGGCATGAGTGTTACGTACGTAAGACATGATACGAAATGAGGCAGTGGCCTCTGGACTGTCGTTACATATGCTATCAAGGTCAGATAACATACGTAAGGATTGTTACGTACGTGAAGATGGTTCATGTAGCGTACGTAATGTCTTAGTCTATAAATATATGCAGTTGGGTATTGTTATTCATTTCGGCCATTTCTTCCCTTCATCCGATAGACAGAGTCTTGAAGGAAGTTTTGAGGTTCCAAAACACCTGATTATCATGGAGTTGATCGTCTTTAACAATATTGAACTTGGGAGTGATTGGAAACGGAATCAACCTTGAGAATCAACCCACTTCTTCGAAGAGGTAATTAATATTCACTTTGGACTTTGTTTTGGATGGAATATTGGTGTTCTTGATTTGATTATTAGCATATAAATGAGTTGATGAGTATGATTATGTGATAGATTACCGAATTACGATGATGATGTTGTTGATATATGGATATTGATATGATTTTTGTGGTTTGAATTGTGTTGTTCGTCTTCTTGAGATATGTTGGTTAATCCTTCTCCTCATTTTCTAGTGTTTATGTTGTTGTTGATGATTACTCCCTGTGATGATAGATTATGGAAATGTTATGATGATTCTTGATGTTTCATGGAGTTTGTATTGAGGAAGAAGATGATATATCGATATATATGCCATGGATTATGAGTTAGCCGATGGTTTAGATGTTAGAACCTATTGGATTATGTTGTTTTGTTGGTTATGATCATGGTTATGGATTATTTTGTGTTCTTGAAGAACTTATTGGTGAATATAACATAGCAAGATGACTATATGTTGAAGTATTGATGTTTTTGGATATGAACATGGAATGTTCATATCTAGAATTAAGCTATGTTGATTGGTGATGTGATTTCCGTATAACAATATGAGTATCATAATAAGATTGAATTGGAAAGATTATGGTTAATCTTCGAATATGATTATTCATAATATTGAACTCTTCGGATAATTCAGATTAGTGATTATATCGGTATTATGTTATTGTGAATTTACAATTATGAGCAAGGAGAGATCTTGTTAATCCGTATATGAGATTGATTTCAGAATTGAGTATTTACAATCCTGGTTATTGGGTTGAATTGATTGTTGATATGATTATCGGATTATGGAATCGTATTGTGGTTATAGATTCGTGATTGATTTGGGTTGTTCATATTTATGTTTAATCGAGAATTCGTGGAACCATTGAGTTTATTGGTTGGTTACATTGATTGTTGATTTTTATCGAACTTCTTGTGTATCGATTATTACAATAGGTTGTGAGGATTGACCGTTGAGTAGAATAATTTGTTGCGGTCGGGTTCGAGATGTTCGTGAATTGGTAACGGCTTCAGTATCATCGTATTGGTATCGAGGCAAGTTAATACTTGCTCAGTTTATAATATTTGATGAATGATTTCAGTTTCATTCGTTTATAACTCATATAGCAATGATTATAATTGCGAACTCCGGAGATTTGGGATTGTACGTTGTTTTCTGATTTTGGGAATTAAATCATAATGTATATGATTTACATCTGTTATTGGTATACTTGGGTATCGAACATACATTACGGTAAATACAAAGATATGGATTATCTATAGTCCGTGGAATTTTAGATCATCGAACATTGAGGATAATCGACGGTAATGGTTTTTGACATCGAGATTGCTCTCGAAGGACTTGGGGCAAATACTATAATCATTTGTGTCATTTTAGTGTCAATCATGTTATGATACATTCATGTATTGTTGTTATCAGGCATGTCGGTTATGTTGTTATGTGTCATGCATATGTGTTGTGATTGTTTTGTCCACCATGTGTTGGACCGACGGGATCATCATGGGAATCTATAGCTGTGTGCGCTGGATCGTTGGACGGGTACTTCCACCATGTGTTGGTCCAACGGGATCATCATGGGGATCTATGCTGTGTGCGCTGGATCGTTGGATTACCATGTGTTGTTTTTGTGCATATGTATATTGTGGGTTATCCACCACGTGTTGATCTAATAGGATCATTGTGGGAATCTATGTTGTGTGCGCTGGATCGTTGGATTACCATAAGTATACGTTGTTATTGTTGTGAGTATATTGACGTTGTCATATGAGTATGCATTTGTAGGTCTTATGTTAGGACCATATCCGTATGTGCATTGATCTGATCTAGGATTAGACTGACATGATTGTCGTGGCATTGCGTATCTTGAGGTATGTTCCGTATTTTCTTCTTGGTACTTTTATTTTGATTGGAAACCAATTATGTTGTTGATAATTCATGATATTATCCGATGGATTGGGTTGGACAGAGTTGGTGTATTTTTTGTATCAGTGAGTCATGATGATGTTTGAGAATCTTGGGTATTGTTCAGGATACTGTACAAATGTTTGTGTACAATTCAGTGTTTTTTTTTTTGAGAATACGAGATGTGTAATATGGTAAAGGTTATTTTGATGAGGATTACAAAGATTCGTAAGGTTATGACGGTAAGAGTACATTGGTAGTATTCTTACTTAGTATTTTTCATTAATATATAATTATTGACGTGATGTGATCATTATCATTGTTGAATATTGTGGCTGCCTCGCCGTGGGCTTTATTTTTAGGTTCTTGGGATATCGAGCTTGTAGCGGTCGTGAAGAGATGAGCTTCCCGGCAGATAATGGATATGGCGTGTGTTTGAGAATTGAGGATTTTATCTGATTGCTATTCGGCTGCAGAAGTATTTTTAATTATTTGCTATATCCACTGCGAGTGTCTTTTAAAATAGCTTGCTAGTATTTTACGAACTTGGGTTATTTTTGAAAATCGTTTTCTAAACTATTTTGTGGATATGTGCAATCGGTGGATTAACGTATACTTTTAAAATTGTTGAGTTTTGGCATTTTGGCCTTGTACTTTCAAATGAGATTTTACGACGGTGCGGATAAATGGATTTTATAAAGTCTTTGAATATTTTAGAAGATATTACCGTTATCACCGCTTATACGTATTTGAAATGTTTTTAAAAATGTCTTTTAGCCTTGTGGGTTCCGTTTCGGGGCCCACGGCGCTATAATGTTCCTGTATGGCTCTGGGGGTGTTACACTCATCTCATAAAGGCATGGAGGAAAGGACCCAGCACTCGATGCTTCCTTTCGGTCGTACTGTCCTCTACCTCTACCTCGGCCGAAATTCTGGGGTGGCTGAACACTCTGTTGCGTTTGAGGGACACTCGCCTCTTTCTGAACTGGCTGCAAAGTATGAGCTCCAAAAGATTTTGCAGCCTCTTCACAGAACACCGCACGATGTCCTTCTCGTCCACAATCATAACCAGTCATGGAGGGAAGTGAACAATCACATCGATAATGTCCTGTCCGACCAAAGTTAAAACATAACCTGGATGCATCTGCCATTGCTGATACTGATCTGGAGTTCTTTCCACCTTTGGATGGATGCGGAGGCCTCTTGAATGAATGAAAGGATGACTGCACAGGGCCCACTACTCTTGTGCTCTGCAAAACCACCAGACTTTCTGTCTCTTAGACTCAGAGAACTTTTCCATAGCTGTTTCTTTCATTTCATATGCCAGAGCTTTGTCCTGATACTGGCGGAGAGTATGCATTCAAGACCTGACATATACCTCTGTATATCCGTCTTCATTCTCATATCAAAGTGAATCATCATTCCTGCATCGGTTCTGACCATGTGTCGAACAAACGCTAGCTGCTGATTAAATATATTAATCGTTTGGGCCACAGATATGTCCGACGGTTGCGCGGAGAAGAACTCTCGAACATTAGCTTCCCTCACCATATGAGGGCAGTATTGGGCTTCCATCATCAGTTTGAACTCTCCCAATCGGCATCATGATCAGTAGGTCGAATGGATTCCCACCACTCGGATGCTTCTCCCGTCAGGAAATATTGGGCAATGGGGGCTTTCCAGTCATCCGGGCAGTTAATACCTGCAAATACTTTCTCCAACTCTCCCAGCTAGTGATCCCATGTCGGCGTCTCAGAAAAACCATCGAACTTTGGTGGGTGCATCTTCGTCACCTCCTGTATCCATCTATCTCCTAGATTTCCCAAGTCTGGGACACCTTGTGGTCTCTCTCCCAGCTGCAATCCTACCGCCACATGCATTCTGTCCACAACTTGAGCAAATTGGGTCATTTGGTTGACCACCTGACGGATGTCGGGAACAGCAGGTTTGGCATTTGTTTCCACGATTTGCTCTTGTTCATTATTGATGGACTTTTGTTGTTCGCCAGAACTGTAGTTAGTGATTTGACAGCGAATCAGGAACAAAGGGTGAAGCTTCCCTCTTAGCATTTCTACGTCCGCGTCCACGACCACGACCACGTCCACGTCCTCCTCTCAACATACTGTAAGCATAAATACTCAATATACAGGGAACAATATTGTCCTAACGTTCAATTGTAAAAAGGTATAACATGTAAAGGACAAGATAGAGTTTAGGAAACTAACAACCACCGCTCACACGAAGACGTAGGCAGTACAGTGATGTTATTCGCGGTCGGTTACCTCAAAAGACATATATGAACACTATTTTAACCCAACGGCCAAGATATCCATAATCTTAGATCCGATACCATATTCGGTAAAACCCCAAGATATTCACGATTATTATAGCGCCGTAAATACTTGATATAAGGATTTACTAGGCTAAGAATTTAAAACAACATTATTAATACTAACCGTAAAATTTATTATTACATCACAAGTCTGGAAAGTACAAATCAGCCAACACCCGAAAGTAAACCTCAAACGGCAAACAAAACGATAGCGTACTCGAGTACTTTATTAAAACAAAACACAACTGACAAACCATCCCAGCCGTAACATCACTCTGTACCCTCATCATCATGCAGCTCTAGTGGTTGTTTCCCCGTCCTCCTGTGTCCTGAACATAAAACAAATGTCCACCCCATAAGGGGTTAGCACAACGATGCTAGTACAAGTACGATAATTATAACACAACGGATTATTCAACATCTCACGAATAATGAAGACAACATCATCAATGACAAAAATAACAACGAGTCTCTACTACGAGAAGAATCACAATACCATACACAACATGATAACCACAACATGATATCACAACATACACATGGTAATTCCGATGATCCAGCGTTTACTGCATAGATCCCAACATGATCCCGTCGGACCAGCACGAGGTGGAAAAACCTATCCAATGATCCAGCGCACGCTAGCATAGATCCCAAGATGATCCTGTCGGACTAACACGAGGTGGACACACAACAACGACACATATGCACGACAACATGTATAACATCAATACATAAAACATAATTAAAGTACTTTCCTTTGAAAGATGGCAAGGAATAAACACTTCAACAACTTCAACAAACTCGAAGGCCGCCCCTTCGGTCCACCGTTCGCATACCTCGAACCTTACACAAAAGTAAATATTGACAACTCAACTTACATAGCAATACTATCACATAAACATTCTAAACATTCCAATAGTGACCGAGCATAATCATTATTGTTCGGCCTATTCCCGGCTAATTACTCGAAGAACACTACGTCGAACGAATACCATATTACATGCGAAATGAAAGGTCATAACGGTGATAACACGTTGATGTCTATGGTTTTCTAGCATATTCAAATCGTTACAATTCACTTACAAATCTGTCCAACTATTTCTAATGCATGTGTCGGTTATCTAAATGGATTCATAATCATGAAAGTACATTCAACCAAATTCTAAGTTAATCCCACTTATGATTCTCATCCTTCTGCAAGTAAATTTATCTAATACATGTTCTACGTTCACCGCGATTGTTACAACATGATCATATCGTTCTAACCATTCATATTAATCCAAACAATCTTTACAAACCCTAGATTATACTTGAAGAACGATCCCTATGTTCAGCATCTCGAATTCACCTAGTCTAGGTGATAACATAACCGATTTGTTCATCCTATAATCATCACGAAATCATCATCAAGGCAGGTTAAAATCTTCAAAAATCACATCCTTTTGATAGGCAAAATCAAGGTTCAACTATTACCAACGAAAAATCTACGTTCATCCGATCCAATCTTCCTAAACTTGTTGTTTGATTCATAATGTTCATAGTAGACTCCACAATCTCAGTAGCATATTCATAAGCGACACTAAGGATATGAATTTCAGGTGGTTAAAGCATCACATACCTTACTACGGAAGGAAACGACGAAACACTTGATGAAACTCAACGTCGGATGCTTGAACACTAATCCCCAATGATCCTTGTCTTCAGCAATCACATTCAGAGGCTGATATGAGGGGTTAATGTCGTGGTGGATGAAGGGTAAAGTGAGAAATGAAATGAGGGTGATGTCCTATATATAGGAAATGACCTTTAACATGTGCTATTCTTTTAGTTTAGCGTGCGCTAATGGGCTCACATTCTACTTTCTCTTTCTGTCCTCGGTCTTCTGTACGTTAAATAGTATTTACGTACGTTAATGCAATAGTTAGCGTACGCTATCTCCTTATCATAGCATGCGCTAACGACTTTACGAAGCTTACTAATCCCACTGTACTCGACTTAGCGTGTGTTAGCATATCTCTCATAGTGTGCGCCAAGCACCGTTGCCTCAACTTTTCCAAAAGTAGTCTGGATGCATCCACAGAACCCACGATTCCCGTGATCCGATTTCCTATCTACTGACCCTATCTAAGTCAGGTTGACCACAAATAGCGTATGCTAAGTGTCTTCTTTTGCGTGCATTAGCTCACACATTTTAGCGTACGCTACACTCACTGGTTAACGTGCGCTAATTACGTGCAAGTACATGCATGCATTAACATTAATGGAATCATACACTCTCCAATACCGGACTATGAAATACGGAGGATCATACTCTGAATAATAATACGACATACGCAATGTCACAAGGTTCAATACAGATAAAGTACATACCAAATATTCGGGTATTACAATACTCACTAATCCGCTTAGCTGCTCGATTAGGACCCTTAGATAACGATGTTATTTCCCTTTAAACAACCTCCTTCTTCCAAATTTCATCCTTGAACCACTCACATATTTCATCGGTATGTATTATTTCTCTTTTATACCTTTTGAACTTTGCATTATTGTCGACTAAGGCACGATGTTTCCTATAAATATATACAAGTATGGCATGTCAATTTAATTAAATACTGGATTATATTATTTACTTGAGAAGCATTATGGAAAATAGTAATATGTAGTAATTTGGACTTACTCAATTAGTTCTTCTGCTTCCTTGTCATTGTAGTTAAATAAGATGTATCGATAAGCTGTGATCCAAGTATCTTCAGGCAAATTAATAGATTTACCTTTTTTGTTCTTCCCAAAACCAATAGAGTACCCACCAGTTTCTGCATTAGGACTTGCACATTCATTCGACAAGTTACTCTCTCCGTCATTTAGAAATCTTGAACAAAATGTCAAACACTCATCTGCCAAGTACCCTTCCGCGATTGACTCTTCTCGTACTCTTATTACAAACATATCGTTTCAATATATCTAAGTATCGCTCGATCGCATACATCCATCTTTGGTGGACTGGTCCACCAAATTCTATTTCATTGCACAAATGCACAGGTAAGTGGACCATTATGTCAAAGAATGCAGGTGGAAATATTGTCTCCAATTGACAAAGTATTTCGACAATCTCCTTTTGTAACTTCTTTATATCATCCAAGTCGACAACTTTGGCACATATACTTCTGAAAAAATCACCAAGTCGAATTAAAGGTATTGCAACCTCGGGCTTCAATGCTCTTTTCATTGGCTAAGTGTTGTGGGTTGAAATCATATTAAGATAAGGATTGAACCCATCAGAAGCTACACCTAATCTGACGTTTCAATTTTATGATGAAAATTGCGGATATTTGGTATCCATCATCTTCCAAGCTTCACCATCAGCCGGATGTCGTAACTTCCCATCAATCTTTCGATCTACTGCATGCCAAATCATTTGTTTAGAGAATTCTTTACACATAAACATTCGTTGGAGTCTTGGTTTTAGAGGAAAATATCTCATCACTTTGGACAGAATTTTTTTGCTTTCTGGTTAAGGCCCCATAACTTTCCACCTTGAAGCGGTACAAGTTTTACAAGAAACCTGATTCTTATTTTCCCCCCAATACAACATCCAGTCATTTGGACATGCATGTACTTTTTTGTAGTCAAGACCCAAATCTTTAATGATGTTTTTAGCTGAATTAAAAGAGGCAGGCACATTAGCATCGGGAAATGCCTCTTTTAATTTAGTACCCAAACCCCAACTCGGTTACCCCATTAATGCACTTCTAGCGGTAAAGTTTAACTAAAAAACTTAGGCGAGAAAATTTATTTCAACCAGAATACAAGGGTTGTTTTCCATCCTCAACAAGACGATAAAACTTTCTACCATATTCACTCAGTCCCCTACTGTTGTAAGTAATATTTAACATCCAGTCAAGATTATCCTCAAATCCAGTATTTGCTTTCCATCATATCACTACAGTCTTTCAAATTTGATACATCGTAAATTCACCTTGCAACACTCAGAAAAGGCCCATTGCAAATAAAGTGGTCATACACATAATTTCAACCTCACCATTCACGATTATCACAACGACTACAAGGACACTTTAATTCATTTTCGATGGCATAATTGACCATTGCATTTTTCATAAATGCGTTGACCCCACTAATATATTGTGTACTGGATCTTGGAAGATTTAACCAGATATTTCCCTTTCAGTCATAACTACAATAAAAAACAATCATTGTTAAGTATATAATAACTTTTGTTCTTTTTATTATTCTTATACCTAATATAATAACTTCAGTTATTTTTAATTCACTACCTAATAGTTTCTTAGTTGTTTTATTTTATATGCCTAACACTAAGGTCTGAAAAAGCAACCCATATTTATACAATTTAGCTCCTAATATCAAAGGCATAAATTACACTCACACATAAGCAACTTAAATTTTACTAGTTCTTTTTCACTATTTGCTTCGCACAAAACACAAATATGCAAGTTAAATTTGTAATATCCGCATTTTTCCTTTTTACGGCATTCTCATTTTTGTGCAATTTTCGTTTTGAACGACTTGCTTGTAACCGTTTCGACGTTCTGAATCTATTTTATCCTTGGAGTTTTTATTTTTGGACGAGTTTCGGATATATTTTGATATAATTCCGTTTTATATTATGTGTTGTTGCATGAACGTTCGATTCTCGTAAAACTCGTATGACTTCGTAATTTCTTTAGTTGCACGAGTTCGTATGGTTGAGCTGTTCATGTTGTGAGTTTCGGTTTGTTAATCCGACGTCGTATCGTGATTTTCGGACGTTTGGGCCGTTTTGTAATTTCCTATAAGTTTAGGGAATTTTACTTCTTTGTCGTATTTCGGATTCCCCGGTAGTCAGAATTGTATTTTCCTTCAGCAGTCAGCTTTGTCGTCGTGAATATTTCGTATCTACGCTTTTGGTTTTGTCCTTGTGATGCGTCTCGACTTCGGACCGCTGGTGCAGTTAACTACATTCAGCAGTATTGAACTACTGCATGCATAACGTACGTTATGCATGCTTTCTTGCGTGCGCAATCGGCACCTTCATAACATACGTTATACCTTGGTGTTAACATACGTTATGGCCTTCAGTGGATTGGGCAGGTTGTTCTGCCTAGCCTTTACGTACGCTAACTCCTGCGTGTTACGTACGTAAAGATCCATTGTAGCGTACGCTAACTGTCCGACGTAGTGTACGCTATCGAACTCAGCGATTTGGACAGATTGTTCTGCCGAGCCATTACATATGCTAACTCCTGAGTGTTATGTATGTAATGAGCATAACGTACGTTAATATCAACATGTTAACGTATGTAACGAAGGAACAGGTTTTATAAACCTCGGTTGACCTACTTCGTCATTTCTTCATTTTTCTTCCTCCGATCGAGAGCTGCGTTCCAAGTGAGGTTTTGAGCGATTCTTCAAGTTTTGTCCATGGAGTTCATTGAGAGATTGATTGTTGTTTCCCTATTGAAGTTTATCATCATCTTAATACTCTTTCTCCATCCTTAATCCAAGGTAATATCCTAGAACCCTATTTTTAAGTAATTTGGGGGTTTTGGGGTTTTTGTCCGATTCGTTACGTATTGTTGATTTATCCATGATGGGTATGATTAATCTTAGTAGTATTCATATGTTTCCTACAAAATTTCCGTGAACTTCGGTGTGTTCTTGAAATCGAGAGGGTTTGGGGTTGTTGTCCGCCCTCGTCAATTTTATCGTATGAAATTACATGAATCCTAGGTGGGTTTCCGGGTGTTTTCCATTATCGTTGTTTTGTCGAGTTGTTGAAATCATGTTTTACGAATCTTCTAGGTTCGGTGTTCGGTTTCTCGCAACTGCGGTCGTAATCTTTCCCATTTCTCGTTGTCGTTTAATCGAGGCAAGTATTCTTAAATGAACTTACACTCTTAACATGATAGCATTGCATGAGTGATGGGTGTGTGTGTATCCTCACTACGGGTTAGATGTGACGGGGTTTCGGTAGGGGTCCACAGAGGCGTGGATCGATGAGCTTTGCTTTTATCAACTACGGGTTAGATCCGACGGGGTCTCGGTAGGGGTCCACAGAGGCGTGGATCGACGGTTAATTGTGGTGTATTTTATAAATGTGATTTGGTTATGGCATTTCCGGAAATGAGTACTTTTGAACTGTGTTTTCATGATTGCATGCATTGACTAAATGTGTAAGATGTATGTTGTTCATTTGGCCTACTTGTACTAGCATAATTGCTAACCCCTTTGGGGGACCCTTTTTAGGGAAATTCATTTTATGAATTTCAGGTAATGTTCAGCCGGGCGAGCGGGCATTGGGACATTACGAGGATGCAGGCCAGGGTTGTTGACATGTGCAAGTGAGTTTCTTTATTTTTCGTTGTCTATTTAAATATTGTTGTTTTCCAACTTGTGAACTAATAGATGTACTCGAGTACTTAGGGTCTTTTGATTTTGCAAAGTGTATTGAGTTGTTCGTTATGTTTTCGTTGGATTATTGTTTTGCTTGATTGACCAGTCGAACCGGGTGGATTATTACTGTTTTGCGTCTTTGTGATGTGGTGTTATTGCATCGACTCCGTGAGTCAATGAGTAGAGTTTATTTCCTAGCCTGGTGGGTCCCATGTAGGGGTCCACGGCGCTGTTACACTCCCGGGATTTCTTGGGGGTGTTACAGAAAATGGTATCGGAGCACTTGGTTTATGGATACCTAGGCTTGTCGGTTAATTGGGTCTAGTTGTGTTTTGTTTTGCACATTGTCACCCCGCTGCCATCATCTCGGTACTTCCCATGATCATAAGTTTTCCTTACTCGATTCCTTGCTTCCTTGTATCGCACTTTCGATTCTTGAATTGTGATTGTTTATCCTCTCGTACTTATCATCGAATTACATTTGCTAACTGTTATCTTCAGTATGGATGCTGGGAGAGGCCGAGGTAGGGGTCGCGGCCATGGTCGTGGACGCGGTCGGGAACGTGGGGCAGCTAGTGAGGCGGCCACGTCACACAATTCTGGGATGGCAGTACTGATGGTCATCAGATCCATAGTGATACTCAGGAGGGCGCAACCGGCGGTAACGCCTATCTTGGTGTTGCAGCTGTGATGCAACAAATGGTGAACCAGATGGCTGCGATAGCTCAGGCAGTTCAGAACCCGACTCCGGCCCATGCTACTCGGGGCGGAGCAGACCGTTGGCATCAGGATGTCATCAAGATGCATCCTCCTCAGTTTTCGGGGGCTTCAGACCCGTTTGGTTGGGAGGGGTGGATTAAAGAGATATCCAAGGTCTTTGTTGCCACCAACTGTCCCGAGGATCGCAAGGTTCCTATTGCCCAGTAATTTCTCACTGGGGACACTAATGAGTGGTGGCTGGCTGTTGAGCCTAAGGACCATACTGCTTCATGGGTTGAGTTCAAAGATCTGATGGAGACCGAATATTGCCCATGGCCAGTTAAACCGGCTCGAGTCCATGCTTCTATAATGCTCAGCCTCGGGATATTCCTGTTTCTCAGGCTATTGTTGATTACAACCGGGAGTTGGGCTTCGTGAAGGCCCAAGTTAGAGAGGAGAGCGACAAGATTTTCCACTTTTCCAGACGGATGATATTGAACATTCGTGACTACATGTCTGGGCTCGCCTACACCACCTTGAAAGATTATCAGAGTAGAGCTCTTGCATACGATATGTCCCTGACGTCCAGTGAGGCGGCTTGTGAGAGCAAGAAACAGAAGTCTACCGGAAATTTTTCAATCCACAAGGGTGGAGGTCAGCAGAAATCTCAGTCTGCTAACTTCCCCGCTGGTGGTAGTCCAGCTCGTTCTACTAGGGGTTTCCACGGGGCTACCAGTACTCCTTCCCGTGATGTGAAGTGTTTTAACTGTGGCCGACCAGGCCACATCAGTCGAGCTTGTCTGAGTCCCTTGCTGACGTGTAATCGGTGTGGCCAGCCGGGCCACAAGGCTGCTTTCTGTGCTGAGAGATAGAGGACTCTTGGTGCCCAGGCTTCCTTCCCAACGCCTAGGGAGACGAGTGTGAACCAGGGGTCAACTAATCCGCAGCCTCCTCCCAGTGCCAGTCGAGGAAGAGGACGGGGTCAGCCCGCTAGAGGGGAAGCTTCCCGTGTCAGCTCCGCTCATCCGCAAGTTTACGAGATGAGGAGGGCCGATGATCCAGCAAACACCATGGCCACAGGTACTGTTCATATCCAGTCTCATCCTGTCAGTGTGCTTTTTAATTTGGGTGCTACGCATTCATTCATTTCTCTGGAGTGTATGCGCCGTTTGAGTCTCGACTATTTGACGCCTTGTGAGCCTTTCATTGTTAAGATTCCTAGCGGTGATAGGATCGTTGGTGATCAGGAGGTCCGAGACTGTTCTGTGTTTATTTGTGAGAGGGATTGGCTCTCTAATCTTATTGTTGTGAGTATTGAGGGTGAGGATTTGATTCTCGGGGATGATTGGCTCGAGCGGCATGCTGCAATCATGAACTACCGCACGAGGATCATCACCATGTTAACCGAGGATGGCACCGAGCACTCTTTCGCGGGGCAAAAGAGAAAACAGAAGTTCGCGATTAACGCCTTGAAGGCGATGAGGCTCCTGCGGAAGGGGTGTACTGGTTATTGGTGCTATGCCTTGAAGGCAGGGGATGGTGGGGTCGCGTTTTCATCGATTCTAGTTATTAGTGAGTTCCCTGATGTCTTTCCTGAGGAGTTACCGGGGTTTCCACCGTACCGTGAGGTTGAGTTCGCTATCGAGTTAGAGCCTGGTGCGGCTCCAATTTCAAAGGCGCCATAGCACATGGCACCTTCAGAGATGGCCGAGTCGAAGAAGCAGTTAAGTGAGCTTCTTGAGTCAGGGTATATTCGACCGAGTTCTTCACCTTGGGGTGCAGCAGTTCTGTTTGTGCGGAAGAAGGATGGTTCACTGCGTTTATGTATCGATTACCGCAAGCTAAAAAAGTGACCATCAAGAACAAGTATCCCTTGTCGAGAATTGATTACTTGTTTGATCAGTTGCAGGGATCTACAGTATTCTCGAAGATTGACTTGAGATCGGGGTACTCTCAACTTCGGGTGAAGGAGTCCGATATTTCGAAAACAGCTTTTCGGACGAGACACAGACATTATGAGTTTGTGGTTATGCCCTTCGGTTTGACTAACGCGTCAGTGGTGTTCATGCAGTTGATGAACAAGGTCTTTATCGAGTATTTGGACAAGTGTGTCGTCGTCTTCATTGACGATATCCTTATCTATTCGAGGAATGATCAGAAGCAGGCGCATCATCTGCGTGTGGTGTTAGATGTTTTGAGAACCGAGCGACTCTATGCGAAGTTATCAAAATGCGAGTTCTGGCTGAAGGAAGTGATGTTTCTGGGTCACGTGATTTCAGCCAAGGGGGTCCGTGTGGATCCACATAAGATCAACGCAGTGCTGGACTGGGCACCACCTAGGAATGTGTAGGAGGTCCATAGTTTCTTGGGTTTGGCTGGCTACTACCGTAGGTTCATCGAGGGGTTCTCGAAACTAGCTCGGCCACTTACTCAGTTTCGCCAAAAATCCGAGAAGTTCGTCTGGAATGATGAGAGACAGTCGAGTTTTGAGGAGCTGAAGAGGCATTTGACTTCAGCCTTGATTTTAGCATTGCCTTGTGGCAACGAGGGTTTTGCCTTCTATAGCGATGCTCCGGGTCAGGGTCTTGGGTGTGTGTTAATGCAGCACGGCAACACTATTGCGTATGTGTCCAGGCAGTTGAGGCCGTATGAGCTCAACTACCCTACTCACGATTTAGAGTTAGCGGCAGTTGTCTTTGCGCTCAAGATTTGGCGTCACTATCTTTTTGGCTCTGCATGTTAGATTTTTACCGATCATAAAAGTCTGAAGTACATTTTTACTCAGGGGGAGTTGAATATGAGGCAGAAGAGGTGGTTGGAGTTGATTAAGGATTATGACCTCGAAATCCTTTATCATCCGGGCAAGGCGAATGTCGTGGCAGATGCCTTGAGTCGGAAACCGGTTGCATTGCAGACGCTTGAGATACTTACATCTCAATCTGAGCTTCAGCGGGATTTGACCGAGTTAAGTGTTGAGATTTATTTGCCAGGATATGCCAGGCAACTTTGCGCTTTGGAGATCTCGTCGTCGTTGATCGATGAAATTAAGCTGAAGCAATTGGAGGATCCGATGATTACTCAAATCCGAGAGAATGTTCTTAAGGGGAAGTCTCCCGGGTCTGTGATTCACGAGGATGGTGTGTTGAGATTCCAGAGTCGGCTTTTTGTATTGAACGACTTGGAATTGAGACAGAGTATTTTGGGAGAGGCCCATGCTACGCCTTAATCGGTTTATCCTAGTTCGAGTAAGATGTACAAGGACCTAAGGAGGAATTTTTGGTGGAACAACATGAATGAGGAGGTCGCACGGTTTGTAGCGAGGTGTTTGACTTTTCAGCAGGTCAAAATCGAGTATCAGCGACCAACTAGGTTACTATAGTCGCTTCCCATTCCAGAATAGAGATGGGAAGATATCTCGATGGACTTCGTCACGAGCTTAGCGAGATCGAAGTCCGGTATGAATATGGTTTGGGTGATTGTGGATCGTCTGACCAAGTTGGCACACTTTCTGGGCATCAAGGATACTTGGGGCCCGGAGAGGTTGGCTCGTGTGTTTATTGTGCAGATTGTGAGGCTTCACGGTACTCCGAAGTCTATTGTTTCGGATCGTGATGGCCGTTTTGTATCGCACTTCTGGCAGGTGGTACATAAGGCATTGGGCACTCGTTTGTGTCTGAGTACTTCTTTCATCCTCAGTCGGATGTGCAGTCGGAGCGCACTATCTAGACATTTGAGGATATGTTGCGTGCTTGTGCCCTCGATTGGAGCAGTGACTGGGAGGAGCATTTGTCGTTGATCGAGTTCACGTACAACAATAGTTGGCACGCGTCGATTCGAATGGCACTGTATGAGGCGCTTTATGGGCGACGATGTCGATCGTCGATTTCCTGGAAGGAGGCATCTTATTTGGTTGGGACCGAACTGGATATCGCTATGGAGACGAGGTGGATGGTGGAATTGATTCGGGAGAGGATGTTGACTACTCAGAGCCGACAGAAGTAAAATTCCAACGTTCGTCGTCGACCTTAGAGTTCGAGGTGGGAGACCACGTTTTGCTAAAGGTGTCGCCGACGAGGGGAGTTTTCTGCTTCGGAAAGAAGGGAAAGTTGAGTCCGAGATTTATTAGGCCCTTTGAGATTCTCGAGAGAGTCGGTGAGTTGGCATACCGTTTGGCATTGCCTCAGGCCTTGAGTCACGTTCATAGCATTTTCCATGTTTCCCAGCTGAGGAAATATGTTCCGGATTCTAGTCACATCATCGACTATGGTGAGATTGATGTCGCCGAGGATATTACCTTTGAGGAGCGCCCCTTGAAGATTTTGGAGCACCGTGAGAAGCGACTGAGGCATAAGACCATTCCTTTGGCCAAGGTGCAGTGGTCGAAGCATGGTGTCGAGGAGACAACTTAGGAAACCGAGGATAGCATGCGTGCTAGGTATCCCGAGTTGTTTGTTTCTTAAGTTTCGGGACGAAACTTTTCTTAGAGGGGTAGAATGTAATATCCGCATTTTTCCTTTTTCCGGCATTCTCATTTTCATGTATTTTTTGTTTTTAACAACTCGCTTGTAACCGTTTCGACGTTCTCAATCTATTTTATTCTTGGAGTTTTTCCTTTTGGACAAGTTTTTGAAGATATTTTGATGTAATTCCGTTTTATGTTATGTGTTGTTGCATGAACATTCGATTCTCATAAAACTCGTTCGACATCGTAATTTCTTTGGATGCATGAGTTCATATGGTTGAGCTGTTCATGTTGTGAGTTTCGGTTTGTTAATCCGACGTCGTATCGTGATTTTCGGATGTTTGGGCCATTTTGTAATTTCCTATAAGTTTAGGGAATTTTATTTCTTTGTCGTATTTCGGATTCCCCGGTAGTCAGAATTGTATTTTCCTTTATCACTCAGCTTCGTCATCGTGAATATTTTGTATCTACGCTTTTGGTTCTGTCCTTGTGATTCGGACCGCTGGTGCAGTTAATTACATTCAGTAGTATTGAACTGCTGCATGCATAACGTATGTTATGCATGCTTTATTGCATGCGCTATCGGCACCTTCATAACGTACGTTATACTTTGGCATTAACGTACGTTATGGCCTTCAACGTATTGGGCAGGTTGTTCTGCCGAGCCTTTACGTACGCTAACTCCTACGTGTTCCGTACGTAAAGCTCCATTGTAGCGTACGCTAATTGTCCGACGTAGCGTACGCTATCGAACTCAGCGATTTGGACAGATTGTTCTGCCGAGCCATTACGTATGCTAACACTTGAGTGTTACGTACATAATGAGCGTAACATACATTAACATCAGCATTTTAACGTACGTAACGAAGGGACAGGTTTTATAAACCTAGGTTGACCTTCACTTCTGTAATATCCGCAATTTTCGATTTTTGGTAAAATTCTTTTTTCGGACGGAGTCCGTTTTCACGACTCTCTCATGACCGTTTCGTCATTTCGAGAATGATTAATTCTGCACTTTTTGTCATCCGAGTTCGTTTCGGTATCGTTTTGTTGAGTTCCGAGCTTTTTAGCGACTTGTCCGCACTTGAGTTCGATTCTTGCGAATCTCGTCCGAAGCTGTTGTTTTGAGTTTCTCGTAAGTTCATTTAATGTTATTATTCATGTTGCGAGCTTTGGTTTAGTGTTTCGATCGCGTATCGTGATTTTCGGACGTTTTGGGCCATTTTCGTAATTTCCCAAAGTTTTGGGTAATTACTTCCGTTGTCGAATTCCGAGCCTTCGGGTGGTCGGAATTGTGTGTTCTCTTAGCTCTTAGATTCGTCTTTGCGAGTACGTCGTAACCGTATCATCGATTCGTATTCAGGTTCGGGTTTCGGGGTCATTCGGGCCGTCAGAGTTGGCCCCGGCCGAGTCATGGCCGGGCAATCTTGGCCCAGGCCGACACTGGCCGAGTTACGGCCGGTAGTGCTCGGCAGCTTCTGGCCGAGCAGGCCGTACCGTGGTCCGCGGCACATGCCGGTAGGGCCGCGACACACTCTGTGGTATTTTTCGGCCAAACCGACTGTATCGGGTGCCGCGGCACACGCCGGCCGGGCCGCGGCACACTGCCGACCACTGGGAGCCATTTTTGGGCCTGTGCCGCGGCACACTCCCGTTGGGCCGCGGCACACTGTGCAGCCTATTTAAGGTCCTGCACACGGGTTTTTGGCCATTTTTCTCCTTCTTCTCCTTCTCTTCCGCGGCTGAGAGTGATCTTACCATGGAGCCATGTTGTTTAACAACAAATCCATGAAGTTCTTGAGTTCATATCATCAATCAATCATCCGTTATCATCCTTTGATCCAGCGAATCAAGGTAATCTTCCTTAGAACCCTAATTTCGTGAATTTGGGGGTTTTTGCATTTTTGTCCGATTCGTTCCGTGTTGTTGATTAATTCATGATGGGTATGATTAATCTTGGTAGTATTATTGTGTTTAACATCATTTAATCCATTGTTCTTCGTCGAATCGAAGTATATTTCTTGATTTCCTTCAAATTGACTTTTTGGGGGATTTGTTCTCGATCTCGTTTTTCATCCGTTTTTGATGGATCGATTGTGGTTAAATGATGTTGTTAAACATACTCTATGGATTGTATATCCATATTTCAACTTGGAATTCCATTTTCGGGTTTTGACGGAACGAATCGTGTTCTTGGCCGTTTTGGGGGAAACGCTTGAACTTTCGTCATTCGTTCTTTGAATTCAACGGCTTTAAGTCGTGTTAGGGAATTCATTTCATTATTGTTATTGTCCTTCGTAGTTTATGAACGCGAGTTGGCGATCGGTGGAGTCGGCAGGTTCGTAGTCGGTTCGTGTCAACCTACTTCAGTCAATTCTTCGCATTGTTCTTATTCGAGGCAAGTACCTTGTCCATACTATTCTTGTTTTGTGGATATGATAATTGTTGATCGTCCTGGTTTGTTTGTTTGTTTTGAATTGAGTTTTTAAAAGATTTGGTTAGCCTTGTTAAAGGCCCTCTTTCAAAACCGCGTGTGTTTTGTGATTGGTGTGTTTCAAGAACGAGTATGTGACTCCTGTGGATATGTTTGGTTTGTTTGTTCACTTGGTGTTGCGTGTGGATGTATATTGTTTCATTTCGGTGCATTGTGGTTTGACGTGATGTTTTGCTAAGTGGTTGATGCCTCTGGGTGAATTGTTTGGATATCCTTGGTGTGATATGTTATTTGTGCATGATTGATTCGCTAGCCAGCTCGGGTGGGTCCGACGGGATCACGGAGGGGGATTCGTGGCTTCATCCCGGTCCTAGGCGACGTGTGGTGTTTGAGTATTTCGCTAGCCAGTTCGGGTGGGTCCGACGTGATCACGGAGTGGGATTTGTGGCTTCGACCCGGTCCTAGGCGATGTGAGTACTGTGTTTTGTGAATGTGTTTGCTCACCTCGGGAGGGTTCGACGGGACAACGGAGGGAATTCCAATGGCTTCGACCTGGGTTCACGAGTGAAACTTCACCGCTACGTGTGTATATTTTGTGATTGTTTTTCGCTCACCTCGGGAGGGTCCGATGGGATCACGGAGGAAATTCCATTGGCTTCGACCTGGATTCACGAGTGCCGTTGCTTATGTTTTGTGAATGTGTTTGCTCACCTCGGGAGGGTTCGACGGGACCACGGAGGGAATTCCATTGGCTTCGACCTGGATTCACGAGTGAAACTTCACGGGTGCGTGTGTATTTTATGTCCGTCGAGGACGCATGACGTGGGTTTTTAACCTTGTGTATTATGGTTGGTTTTATTTGTGAAAACAAAACCTTTGAAATTTGTGACTGTTGATTTTTGGAAAGCGAAGGATTCGGTAATCCTAAATTGTTTCCGATTAAAACTCTCGATGGCAATTCAAACTGTTTTATAAATAGTTTTCCCTTGATTTGTGACCTTTCGGTTTTAGAATGTTTTACCAAACTCTTGCCTCGGGAAGTACTTTTCGTCGCATTTGGATTATTAAGGATTCATGGTTATTGTTATTCGTGAAATGTGAATTGTATGGCTCGTATTTGCACTTTGTTCTTGCACTAGGAAAACAGTGGAGTTTTGCTAACCCCCGAGTATTCGGGGGGTGGATGTCTATTTTTGCATCCAGGTTTTGGAGCATAGCACAGGGTTGGCACGAAGGATGATGAAAGATGAACGATACTAATCACACGAGGATCCGTTGATGTCGTATTGGTCTAGTTGTATTTTCTTTTCCGCTGCAGTATCTTTTCCCCGTTGTACGGGAGTTTATTGTATTTTGACCCCTGCGTGGGTTTGTGTTTGGAATTGAGTTGTATGTTATTATTGAAAGACCAAATCGGTCTACCGAGTCATTTTAGCCTCAAAGGCAATGTTTAGATGTTTGATTTTTAGTTACCAGCCTGGTAGATCCTCGAGGAGGGGGTCTACGGCGTGTAATATCCCTGAGTAGATTGGGGGTGTTACATAAATGGTATCGGAGCTTAGGTTGTGGAAACCTAGGCTGTCGGGTCAGTGGTGTCTATTGAGTTTTGTCTCGTCGGATTTTGTCTGACTGAGTCGTGTCGCGATGCGTCGTCTGAGTTTGTTGGTCGTGATTAGTATCGTGGGGCGATCATCATCTTCGTGCGACCTGTGACTGTAAGTCTCCCTTCTTTGTGTTGTGCCTCGTGTGACACGAGCTATTTGTATGATTATTTGTTAATTGATGGAATCCTCTTATGGATTTTTATTTCTTGATATGTGGTTATTTGACCCTCATATTTCGTTCATATGAGGAGTAAGCGTTCTTTGGATTGTGCATGTTTGACTTTATTTCTTTTATCCATTGCGTGAGTTCTTTTGTAATGACTTTCGGTATTTTACCGACTAAGTTGTATTTCGAAAACCGATTCCTTTAACCGAGTTTTTGGCCTTGACCGTTTTGACGGTAGTTGGGTGTTTTCAAATGATTTTGTGAGTTTTGATAAGTACTACCGTCATCAGCCTTTTTGGGCATTTTTGTAATTGGTTTTTAGCCTGGTGGGTTTCGGCACGGGACCCACGGCGCTATAATGTTCCGTATAATTACCCGAAATGTTTGGGCATTCTAGCCCATTGAATTATCTTTAAAAACCTTGAGTATCTTAGAAAAATAAATTTCGAGACGTACTTTTAAAATGAATTATTTTCTCGTGGTACATACAAGGTGCCACAACATGTTTCAAAATTCTTCTACCTCGAGGACCAAAATGCTTTGAGATATTTTTAATATTTTAGAAACACTTTTATTTAGACCCGAGGGTCGAATATTCTGAAAGTTTCAACTAAGAGAAAGTGTCCTCATTTTTATCAAATGCGAAATGGTTCTCCAAAGTCTCGATAACAATGTTTCACGTTTGTACTTTTTGAAAGGTGATACTCAAGATCAACCGGTGTTCTTCTAAATTATTTTCAAAATGAGGTTTTCGTTTTTAAAATCTATCCATTCCCGTTTGAGGGCTGGGTATGTATGTGTGATGTTCGCGTTGTCATTTTGATGTTTGCTCCTGAGTATGATCGAATTGGTGGTGTGAGCGTTGAGTCGTTTTCCACACATTTGTTGTGTTAGCCCCCTTGTGAGAGGCGGGATGTTAGTGTTGAATATTGTCGTCCCGTAGTGATTTCTGAGTTATCGCTCGTGTGCGAACTGTTAGAGCTTGTTTGGTACGACCGTGTGCATCGGTGATTATTCCATTATGTGTCGGTTGTTTAATGTCTTATTACCTTGCTCCCGTTTTTGTGAATTTCGTGGACAAGGTCAGAGGTAATACCCGTACTATTTTGACCTCGGTATTTTCTCTTTCTCCATTCTATCGACTAGCTCGTGTTCGTTGATACCTTATGAACTTGTTCTGTATTTCGGTTTCATCATCCGAACGAACTGTGATCTTGTTGTGGGTTGATCTAGTTATCGCTGTAACTTTTTCGAGTTCAGTTCGATTCTTGTGAACCTTGTTCGGAAGTGACATCATTTGGTTCTATTAACTCTTCTATTTGACATAGATCGAATTTTGAATTTCTGTATTTTCGACTCTGTCGACTCGTTTATGTTCGTTGACATTTTCTGAACTTTCCCTATCCCTTGCTTTTATTGATCGAATGAGGGTGGTATTGTTTCGGGATAACTCGTTTGTCGTTGTGACTTTTCAATCGCTATTCCCTTTCTGGTGGATCTTATGGGGATGCATGTCTTGTAGTTCTCACCAGATCATCCTGGGAGTTGTTGTTTGAATTTTATTATCCTTCGTGTTTCGGACATGATTGTTCGATTTTTGTTGTCTCGGTCGTTTGTTTGTTCGGTTTTTGTCCTCGTTTCGTGATTGTTGAGCATTCAGGCTCCTTCCTAATTCCCTTAAGTTTGGGAAATTAGTCTCGTTTTCGATCTTCCAACCCTTGGGCGGTGGAATTCCGTATTTGTCCAGCGATTGGCTCGCGTTTTGGTTGATGTACCGTTGGGTTGGTCAATCGTATTGATTTTCGTTCGTTGTATTTTGTGATTGTTCGGATAATTGACTTGATTGTATTATCCATTTGATGACGCTTGTCACTTGTTGGTTTTATTATATCCCTAACGGCGACGTTGTGTTGGTCGTCGTGGAGCGTGTTTTCACACCGCATATTCCTTTGCGTTGCTTGTAACATTTCGCCGATGGGCGTAAGTTATGCGTTTCGTTGCGTATCTCGTTAAGTTTTCCTGGAGGGATATTGCTTCTCCCTACTTGTTTTAAGTTTCGTGACGAAACTTCTTTTAAGGAAGGTAGAATGTAATATCTGCAATTTTCAATTTTCGGTAAATTTCTTTTTTCGTCCGGAGTCCGTTTTGACGACTCTCTCATGACCGTTTCGTCATTTCGAGAATGATTAATTCTGCACTTTTTGTCATCCGAGTTCGTTTCGGGATCGTTTTGTTGAGTTCCGAGCTTTTAAGCGACTTTTCCGCACTTGAGTTCGATTCTTGTGAATCTCGTCCGAAACTGTTGTTTCGAGTTTCTCGTAAGTTCATTTAATGTTATTATTCATGTTGCGAGCCTTGGTTTAGTGTTTCGATCGCGTATCGTGATTTTCGGACGTTTTGGGCCATTTTCGTAATTTCCCAAAGTTTTGGGTAATTACTTCTGTTGTCGAATTCCGAGCCTTCGGGTGGTCGGAATTGTGTGTTCTCTTAGCTCTTAGATTCGTCTTTGCGAGTACGTCGTAACCGTATCATCGATTTGTATTCAGGTTCGGGTTTCGGGGTTGTTCGGGCCGTCGGAGTTGGCCCCGACCGAGTCATGGCCGGGCAATCTGGGCCCAGGCCAGCACTGGACGAGTTACGGCCAGTAGTGCTCGGCAGCTTCTGGCCGATCAGGCCGTACCGTGGGCCGCGGCACATGCCGGCAGGGCCGCGGCACACTCTGTGGCATTTTTCGGCCAAGTAAGTGCCGGGTGCCGCGGCCTGCCTTGGCCGGACGCGGCTGCTGCCACCAGGAGCCATTTTTGGGCTGTGCGCGGCACACTCCCATGGGCGCGGCACTTTGTGCGGCTATTTAAGGTCCTGCACACGGGTTTTTGGCCATTTTTCTCCTTCTTCTCCTTCTCTTAGCGGTGAGGGTGATCTTACCATGGAGCCATGTTGTTTAACAACAAATCCATGAAGTTCTTGAGTTCATATCATCAATCAATCATCCGTTATCATCCTTTGATCCAGCGAATCAAGGTAATCTTCCTTAGAACCCTAATTTCGTGAATTTGGGGTTTTTTGCATTTTTGTCCGATTCGTTCCGTGTTGTTGATTAATTCATGATGGGTATGATTAATCTTGGTAGTATTATTGTGTTTAACATCATTTAATCCATTGTTCTTCGTCGAATCGAAGTATATTTCTTGATTTCCTTCAAATTGAGTTTTTGGGGGATTTGTTCTCGATCTCGTTTTTCATCCGTTTTTGATGGATAAATTGTGCTTAAATGATGTTGTTAAACATACTCTATGGATTGTATATCCATATTTCAACTTGGAATTCCGTTTTCGGGTTTTGACGGAACGAATCGTGTTCTTGGCCGTTTTGGGGGAAACGCTTGAACTTTCGTCATTCGTTCTTTGAATTCAACGGCTTTAAGTCGTGTTAGGGAATTCATTTCATTATTGTTATTGTCCTTCATAGTTTATGAACGCGAGTTGGCGATCGGTGGAGTCGGCGGGTTTGTAGTCGGTTCGTGTCAACCTACTTCGGTCGATTCTTCGCGTTGTTCTTATTCGAGGCAAGTACCTTGTCCATACTATTCTTGTTTTGTGGATATGATAATTGGTGATCGTCCTGGTTTGTTTGTTTGTTTGTTTTGAATTGAGTTTTTAAAAGATTTGGTTAGCCTTGTTAAAGGCCCTCTTTCAAAACCGCGTGTGTTTTGTGATTGGTGTGTTTCATGAACGAGTATGTGACTCCTGTGGATATGTTTGGTGTGTTTGTTCACTTGGTGTTGCGTGTGGATGTATATTGTTTCATTTCGGTGCATTGTGGTTTGACGTGGTGTTTTGCTAAGTGGTTGATGCCTCTGGGTGAATTGTTTGGATGTCCTTGGTGTGATATGTTATTTGTGCATGATTGATTCGCTAGCCAGCTCAGGTGGGTCCGACGGGATCACGGAGGGGGATTCGTGGCTTCGTCCCGGTCCTAGTCGACATGTGGTGCTTGAGTATTTCGCTAGCCAGTCGGGTGGGTCCGACGGGATCACGGAGTGGGATTTATGGCTTCGACCCGGTCCTAGGCGATGTGAGTACTGTGTTTTGTGAATGTGTTTGCTAACCTCGGGAGGGTTCGACGGGACCACGGAGGGAATTCCAATGGCTTCGACCTGGGTTCACGAGTGAAACTTCACCGCTACGTGTGTATATTTTGTGATTGTTTTTCGCTCACCTCGGGAGGGTCCGATGGGATCACGGAGGGAATTCCATTGGCTTCGACCTGGATTCACGAGTGCGGTTGCTTATGTTTTGTGAATGTGTTTGCTCACCTAGGGAGGGTTCGACGGGACCACGGAGGGAATTCCATTGGCTTCGACCTGGATTCACGAGTGAAACTTCACGGGTGCGTGTGTAATTTATGTCCGTCGATGACGCATGACGTGGGTTTTTAACCTTGTGTATTATGGTTGGTTTTATTTGCGAAAACAAAACCTTTGGGCTATGACCCTGTTGATTTTTGGAAAGCGAAGGATTCGGTAATCCTAAATTGTTTCCTATTAAAACTCTCGATGGCAATTCAAACTGTTTTATAAATAGTTTTCCCTTGATTTGTGACCTTTCGGTTTTAGAATATTTTACCAAACTCTTGCCTCGGGAAGTACTTTTCATCGCATTTGGATTTTTAAGGATTCCTGGTTATTGTTATTCGTGAAATGTGTATTGTATGGCTCGTATTTGCACTTTGTTCTTGCACTAGCAAAACATTGGAGTTTTGCTAACCCCCGAGTATTCGAGGGGTGGATGTCTATTTTTGCATTCAGGTTTTGGATCATAGCACAGGGTTGGCACGAAGGATGATGAAAGATGAACGATACTAATCACACGAGGATCCGTTGATGTCGTATTGGTCTAGTTGTATTTTCTTTTCCGCTGCAGTATCTTTTCCCCGTTGTATGGGAGTTTATTGTATTTTGACCCCTGCGTGGGTATGTGTTTGGAATTGAGTTGTATGTTATTATTGAAAGACCAAATCGGTCTACCGAGTCATTTTAGCCTTAAAGGCAATGGTTAGATGTTTGATTTTTAGTTACCAGCCTGGTAGATCCTCGAGCAGGGGGTCTACGACGTGTAATATCCCTGAGTGGATTGGGGGTGTTACAACTTCGTCATTTCTTCATTTTTCTTTCTCCGACCGAGAGCTGCGTTCCAAGTGAGATTTTGAGCGATTCTTCAAGTTTTGTCCATGGAGTTCGTTGAGAGATTGATTGTTGTGTCCCAAGTGAAGTTTATCATCATCTTAATCCTCTTTCTCCGTCCTTAATCCAAGCTAATCTCCTACAACCCTATTTTTGAGTAATTTGGGGGGTTTTGGGTTTTTATCCGATTCGTTCCGTATTGTTGATTTATCCATGATGGGTATGATAAATCTTAGTAGTATTCATGTGTTTCCTACGAAATTTCGGTGAACTTCGGCGTGTTCTTAAAATCGAGAGGATTTGGGGTTGTCCGCCCTCGTCGATTTTGTCGTATGAAATTACATGAATAGTAGGTGGGTTTCCGGGTGCTTTCCGTTATCGTTGTTTTGTCGAGTTGTTGAAATCATGTTTGACGAATCGTCTAGGTTCGGTGTTCGATTTCTCACAACCGCGGTCGTAATCTTTCCTGTTTCTCGTCGTCGTTTAATCGAGGCAAGTATTCTTAAATGAACTTACGCTCTTAAAATGATAGCATTACTTGAGTGATGGGTGTGTGTGTGTATGATCACTACGGGTTAGATCCGACGAGGTCTCAGTAGGGGTCCACAGAGGCGTGGATCGACGGTTAATTGTGGTGCATTTTATAAATGTGATTTGGTTATGGCATTTACGGAAATGAGTACTTTTGAACTGTGTTTTCATGATTGCATGCATTGACTAAATGTGTAAGATGTAAGTTGTTCATTTGGCCTACTTGTACTAGCGTAATTGCTAACCCCTTTGGGGGACCCTTTTTGGGGAAATTCGTTTTATGAATTTCAGGTTATGTTCAACCAGACGAGCGGGCATTGGGATAGTACAAGGATGCAGGCCAGGGTTGTTGACATGTGCAAGCGAGTTTCTTTATTTTCCATTGTCCATTTCAATATGGTTGTTTTTCAACTTGTGAACTAATAGACGTACTCGAGTACTTAAGGGCTTTTGATTTTTCAAAGTGTATTGAGTTGTTCATTATGTTTTCACTTGATTATTGTGTTGCTTGATTGACCGGTCGAACCGGGTGGATTATTACTATTTTGCGTCTTTGTAATGTGGTGTTATTGCGTCGACTCTATGAGTCGATGAATGAAGTTGATTTCCTAGCCTGGTGGGTCCCACGTAGGGGTCCACGACGCTGTTACATTCCCGGGAATTCTTGGGAGTGTTGACAAAATTTCACTAGTAAAAATCAAACAAAATAAACTTATGTATACTCCATGATAGTACAAATTTCATTTCAATATAAAAAATGCATGCACTGATCTATATCAAAACATAAACATACATGTACATACAAATCTGGAGCAAGATATGTCTTCTAACCAACAAATTTTGGGGTTTCAACTTATTGAGATGGAAATTACCTTTAGATGAGAGCTAATTGACCCAGCTATGAACCCAACTATGAACCCTAATTTGTAAAGCTCTGGACCCAACTAATTGACCTGTTTGAGAATGCTCCAAACCCAACTATAAATGTGTTTGAAAATGTTATGAACCCATCTATGAACACTGCTAACAATCCCAGCTCCGAACACTGCTACTAATTTGTAAAGCTATGAACCTGTTTTGAACACAGCAAAGAACCCTAATTTGTAAAGCTCCAAACCTGTTAGAGAGAACCGTAACTACGAACCCTGATTTTTAAAGTGGAAAGACAGAGATGAGAGATGAAGAGACTGATTTTGAGAGTGAAATATTTTGTGAGACAATGAAGAAAGAGATGAGAGATGGAGTGATTATTTCACAAGTAAATTTTACTTCCCCCATTTTCTTACAAGTAAATATCCCTCACTTCCCCCCAGTTTTTAACACTTTTTATGTTAATCTACGGTAACATCCACAAAAGTGTTGCCATTGCTAACTCAATTATATTTAAGGTGACATTGGTTGACATCAACGGCAACATCAAATTAATATGGTGGCTTACATAAAAATAAGTCATCTAAGGCTACATTTTGCATGCGAACATGGGTTTTCAGTGTTGGCAAAGACCATATATGGTGTAGTGCGTATAGTATCTTGTGGTGCTGTAGTTTCAGCTTCAGCTTGTACAACATCGGCTTCGACTACTTCTGATCTTACAGATTCGGGATTAATTTCTAAGTCTACGATAGTCTCTATTGGAGTTTGAGGGTCATTAGTGGAGAGTGTTCAGATATTTTGGGTTAAGTCTTCCACTTCTGTAAGATCAAAATGAGGTTCATCGAACATTACATGAACAAATTCCTCTATTGGACAGCTTTATTTTGTTAAAGATTCTGAAAGCTTTGCTGACAGAGGAGTATCCTACAAATATCCCTTCATCTGGCTTTTCGTCAAAAGTCTTGAGTTGATCTTTCCAATTATTCAGAACATAGCATATGCATCCAAAGATGTGAAAGTATGCAACTAATGGAGTTTTGTTGTTCCATACCTCATTTGCAGTTTTTTTGTGATGCTTGTTGAGATACAACAGTTTTGTGTATAGCATGCTGTATTTGTTGCTTCGCCCCAGAACCACTGCGACAACTTGCTTGCTGCAATCATGGTTCTTGTTGCTTCTTTGATTTTCCTATTCTTTCGCCTGACAACACCATTTTGTTGAGGATTCTGGGTTGTTGAGTATTCATGTTGTATTCCATTTTCCAAACAGTATTGCTCTATAAAGCTATTTTTGAATTCAGTACCTCTGTCGGAATGAATGGATACGATACTCAACCCTTTCTCATTCTGAAGCTTTCTCAGGTGCTCAGGCAACTTCGTTGTGGTTTATTTCTTCTTGCTGAGAAAGATTGTCCAAGCATACCTAGAAAAGTCATCAAAAATAACGAGACAGTATTTCTTACCTCCCAAACTTACAGGGTCTACAGGACCGTAGAGGTCCATGTGTAGCAAGTCCAGAACCCTGTGGGTGGACAGGTATGATTTACTTTTCAGGGTGGTTTTGACATGTTGGCCTTTCTGACAGGGTCCACAGATGTTGTCTTTATGGAATGACACATAGGGCAAGCCTATAACCATTCCCTGTCTAGCGAGTTTGTTGATCATTTTGAAGTTGATGTGCGACATTCTCTTGTGCCATAGCTAGCTTTGATCTGCAGTGCCTTTGGCAACAAAACAAGGAACAGTGGAGCTCGTAGGCTTCCAGTCAACAATATACATATTACTTGACCTAGTTCCTGTGAGGTTGATTTCTTTGGTCTTTATGTCCTTCACTGTACATTGGTCTATATAGAATTTAGCTGAGAACTGTTTGTCACTTAACTGGCTAATACTAAGTAGATTATACTGTAGGCCTTCAACATATGCTACGTCAGTGACTTTGAGCTTTCCTACAAGCAGGGTTCTCTTCCCTCTTGTTCTTCCTTTGGATTTGTCACCAAAATGCACCTTTGGACCTCGACCTTCTACATAATCTGACAGTTTTCTTATATCTCCTGTCATTTGCCAAGAACATCTACTGTCAAAGTACCAGATGTCCTCTTTGATATCCTGTAAGGAAAGAGGTTAAGTAGATTTAGGTCCCCTTTGATTATTGGGTCAATGTATGCTAGTTCCTTTTGGTACGTAAATTTGCTTGACAAAAATAGGTTTGATGTAGGTTACTTTTGGTCCAGTTTTGCGGTGTCTACGTGGGGCAGGCACGTAGTCGCTGTAACCTTGATAATCATGCATGTGAAATTTAGGTTTATAGTTCCAGTATGATTGCCGTATAGTAGGTGAAGCCATTTTCTTAGGTCTTACAGGTTGTCTTCTGGATCTCCAGTTAGATTCCTAGAGCTGTTGTTGATACTGCGCGACGACCTACTTTCTTGATGGATAATGGGGCTCCTGTATCCAATATCTGGATGCGCTGTACTGTTGATAGTACTCGGTGCCTGCCTTTGATATTTCGATACAACTTTCTTTATGAATGGTTACTAGCGCTTTTAATATGCTTGGGGATCATACTATTGATTACGCCTTACAGGTCTGGGACGCTGAGGTTTCCACTATTTGTGATGTGAACTATGTGGCAGAATCGCAGATTTCGCTGTACGAGGGGTAGTTGTTACCTTTGCAGGACATCGAATTTCTTCACGTACAGGAATGGGTTCCACACCACTGACGAATACTGTACTAGACTTTCCCTAATGGGAGAATCAGTTATAACCTAAGCCACTTTTATCATGGGCATGTTGCCCAATGCTTAGAATTTCTTCCATCCGTTTAGATGATTTCTCGAATGATTTCAGGATGGTCTCTAATTCTCCTTCTCGCTACTCGAGAGTTTTACTTTGGCTTCGAGTAAAGCAAAATCATTTGTCTTGCTCTCATTATGAGAATTAGCCTCATTTAGATTGTGAGAAAGTTGATGATTGCTTTCCATGAGTTTTTCAAGTGTGACCTTGTTGTTTTCGCAATCAGTAGACATATTTTCATAGTTATTTTTCAGCAAGTCATTTTCATCTTTCAGCTCTAAGATTGAAATTTCGAGTTGTATGTTTTATCGTTTTAAAGTCTCATGGGCCTTTTGAATGTGTTTGAATTCATTCATCATAATTTTCAAAGGTATGCGATGCATTTATAGAAGTAGTTTAATTTGAGCTTACTTCATCATTGCTATCCTCATCATCCTGTATTTCTTTGGCCATAAAGCACATATATGCTATATCTTCAATCTCATCATCGGAGGAGTCACTGTCACCGATTGCCTGGAAGCACTCCTCGGTCTTTTTCAACGAACGCTGGGTTTCTGATTCGCCAATTAGGGCCTTGAGCTTATTTTTCCAGACACACCTTCTTTCGTACTTTTCTTATTGCTCAGCTTCTAGCAACTTTTGTACTTTCGGGTGTGGACATTTATTTGCATAATGTGCAGGTTTCCTACAGTTGTAGCATAAGTTAGAACCACCGGATGAAGGAGCTTCAGAACTTACCTTGTGAAAAGGCTTAGGCCTGTATGGAGTCTTTCCAGAATATTTGATGAACGTTTTGAACTTGTGCATGAGCAGGGCCATTTCATCTTGTGACACGATATCATCATCGGTGTTAGCAGTCTTGTGAGTGGATTTGGATGTGCTGGGTGCAGAGCTGTGTCTCTTGTCAGATACAGCGGCCAATGCTGTAGTATTGGCAGGTGACTCTTCGGCCTTTTCACTCCTGTCAATATTATACTCAAAGGCTTTGAGGTCAGAGAAGAGGTCAAAGGTATAAATATCATTAAAATTACAGGATACACGCATAGTTGTAGTCTTAATGTCCCATCGGGCAGGGAGTGATCTAAAGATTTTCAAATTTTTCTCCTTTTGAGTATACACTTTATCCAATGCTTCAAGTTCACCGACAATGCCAGTTAGTCTGAGGTCAAGCTCCTCAAGCGTTTCGTAAGATTTCATTTCAAAAGATTCAAATTGCTGAGTAAGTTTGGAAATTTTATTTTCTTTCGAGAGCTCAGTACCCTCACAGATCAGCTTGAGTTTCTCCCAAATTTCCTTAGCTGTTTTACAGCTCTTTACCTGTGAGAATGTGCCTTTTTCGAAAGTGACAAATAACACATTCTTGGCGATGTTGTCCACATTGGCTCGCTTGTGATGATCAGTTGTCCACTGATCGCGCTCGTTCTCCATCATCTTGGCATAGCCCTTCCATCCTTGGGGCTGTGTTGACCTTCAAAATTATGATAGGTCCTTCTTGGATGACGAATATCATCTCCTCGTGCATGGCTGCAAGATAAGTTTCCATCCTGATTTTCCAGTCATCAAACTCATTAATCGAAAACATAGGAACCTTGTTGATCATAGATGAGTCCATCTTATACATAGAGTGATGAAAATATGATACGGTTTTCAAAGGCTACTGATTTGTGGATGTGACTCAGTTAAAAATAGACTTATTCTTTTTAGAATCAACCGCTCTGATACCACTTGTTGGCCACTAAGTATACAATACACAGTTTAATAAGTAAGAGCACAATAAGCTGAACGATTTTCGAAGTTAATCACGTAGCGGATGTCTGTTGTGTGAGTTGCTATAAATACATCAACTAGGTGCTCTCCTGTTTGCTTGATGCATACAGGGTTTTACAATGTATACTTTATAAATCAGAATAGAATAAAAAGAGTAATGAGAGAAATAACACACAGTTTAAAGTGGTTCGAGGGAAACCCTTCTACGTCCACTAGTTCTCCACATGGAAGTAAAGAGTTTATTAAAATCACTACGTACATAACTATGTGGATTTAACTAATCCTGCCTATGTATCATTCACACAGATTGATACAAGGACTGTAGCTTTGGGCCGTTTAGACATATTGACTTGAGCTCTTTTGACTTGCTTATTATCACACAGATTGAGGCTTTGTTTCAATGCTATTCTTCACACACATGTTGGTATACAGAAGGATCTTTAGTCCACACAGGGCTAATGATAATCTCAACAGTGAGGGTAGAACAAATCTCAAACAGCAGCTTTATCTTTGATGAACGATTGATGTATGCTGTCCTGTTTGCGTTGAGGACTTGGTATATTTCTTCGCTTGAATACTGATGTATGCTCATGAAATATACTTCTTTGTAATTGCTAGAATGTCATAGTAATCTGTCAGATCTTTTGCCATAATGAATAAACGTGTGTATGTAGTCCTCCTGCTTGGGGCTATTTATAACGTTGGAATTGTATCCATTATAAATATAGACATTGTTGGTTGGTGATATGTTGATGTCTGTCTCTTGATTGCAGGATGCTGAATGTTTGAATTAAAGCAGATTGCATTTAATGCTTCAGACATCTTTTGTCTTTGCATTAAATGCTCTTCAGAGCGTTCAGACTTGTCTCTCTCCGGCTGCATTAAATGATGTCTTATCAGCAATAAATGCTGCTTTAACCGTGAATACTTTATGAATAAATAATTTTTATCTCACAACAGTTTAAAGCTTCTTATGTGCAGTCCTGTCGGATGGGTTTTACTTTTCCTAAGTAAAACACCTTCAGCATGTATGCTGTATCCAATGCACTTGTCTCTTTTGTGTATGACGTAGGTTCTATAGGATGAACCTTAGATGATCTCTTTGCTATAGGGACAGACAGTATGGACAGTCCTAACAACTTCCATAATCATTCCGACTCCTCTTAGACTACTTTGCTGTATGTTGGCAACTATCAAAACAGGAATGTTTATCCCAACAATATGGAAACTAGAACTTCGATAATTGCTTGTTTACCCAGAAATTGAAGGAAATTTTCATAGGATTAATGCTAATAGGAGGAAGCTCATAATGGGTGACCAAACACCTCATATGGATGAACTTGTTCGCTAGTTCCAACAGCAAATGGAACTAAAGCAACATTATATGGAGAATCAGGGGCAACAGAACACGATCGATCAAAGGAGACAGATCAGTGATAACTTCCGACCCATAGTGTAATGATATACAAGTCTGTGTTATCTCCCTACCCATCACGTAATTTCGGTAAACAACATTGAGCTTGGCCCTTGTTGGGATTCGTTCCAGCATCTTACCTGCATGGGCTTAAAATGCATGAGTCGCGGCTTGCGATTTGACCTGTGAGACTCTGCACTAGAAAGTGGTTAAATGAATTGGTTTGGACTACTTATACCAACAAGATGCATCTTTTTTTTGGTAGTCATCTCATAGAAACTTCATAGTTAAGCGTGCTTGGCCTGGAGTAGTTATGAGATGGGTGACCCACTGGGAAGTTTCTCAGGATGAGTGTTGGTGAGGACAAAACGCACTAGAAAAGACCCATGTTAGTAGAGTGAGGACAGGCTAGATCCTTCTAAGGGACTAACAATTGGAATCAGGTCAGGTCACGGGTGCGGATTCTATCGGAGTATCCTATAGTAGAGACTGCAAGAGTGCTGGGACTAGGAGGGGGCCATGCAATAGAAGTCGCCACATGGCTGAAACTGAGATGCTGGTGCAGTGATGGTTGTCAGGTGCTGGAGGGCTGTGTGATTAAATCTAGTATGTTGTAACTGAAATACATCGAAAGTAAACAGTGCTGGAACATATACTGATATCAAGTGTAGGAGGACTGTCTGAATGAATCCAATCGCTAGGGGGCTGTTTGATCAAATCTAGTTCGCAGAAGTTTCTAGACTCTAGGGATGAGATGCTAGCAGGTACTAAGAGGGGGATTGTTGGGCTTCGGTCAAGCATCCTACCAGTATGGGCTTAAAATGCATGAGGCACCGTTTGCGATTTGACCTGTGAGATATGCACTAGAAAGTGGTTAAATCAATTGATTTGAACTACTCATACTAACAGGATGCATCTTCTTTTATGTTAGTCTTCTCATAGAAACTCCAAAGTTAATCCTATTTGGCCTGGAGTAGTTATGAGATTGATGACCCCCTAGGAAGTTTATTAGAGTGAGTGTGAGTGAGGACAAAGTACATTAGAAAAGATCTATGTTGGTACAGTGAGGACCGCCTATATCATTATGGGGAGCAACAACCCTTCTTTAATTTGTCCAGCAGGAGCAGTCTTGGGGGGACTCAATAATGATTCAGAAGCCCAATTTTAATAATTCCTCAAAATTTATGAGACAGTTAAATTTAACGATCTGGGATGATCCCTGAAGATCCGTTTACTTTTAATTTCTCTCTAAAGTAAAGCAAAATTGTGGCACAATTCATTGGGTCAAGTAGAAGTCAATACCTGGGATGAGATGGAAAAAAATCTCCTACTAAAATTCTTCCCACCTACCAAGATGTTGAAGCTTCAAACTAAGATCACTCAATTCTGATAATTCGACGGAGAACCGAAGTGAGGCTTGGGGAATATTTTTGCGAATTGCTAGGGAAGTGCCCCAACATGGATTTTCGGAGGAGCACCAATTTTTATACTTCTAGAATGATCTTTCTCGTCACAACAAAACAATATTTTCACTATAGGCAAAACATAATCTGACAACACTAATCAGACAACCGTCGGTCGAATAAGTATTGGCTCAAATTAACACACAACGTTTTATTTTCATCCTCGAAAAAGTATTGTGTAATCCAAGTACCTTACAACGGTTTGAAAACCATTGTCTAGAAAAACCAATCAGACAAGGCTTTTTGTCGATGGTGTTGTGAAAACTTAGAGGATTAGACAACCGTATTAAAAACATATTGTGGGAATTAGCTTAAGACAATGCCACGTTAAACCGTTGTTCCAATAAGACAAGCATTTTTAACTATGCTTGTTTAATTACATTTCACACAACGTATCATAAAACCATTGTGCGACTCAGACAACTGTTTTTTAATATTTACATTTAATCATGCTTCAAACAACGGAACATTAAAACCATTATCAAAAGCACATACTTTATTATACCCGAAAAGACACATGTTACTTCATTAATGTGCTATGTGACACAAAAGATATTATTTTCCCACTAGTACCACACAACAAAAACTCAGACAATATTTTCTTCACACAACAATTTTGAAAATAATAAAACAATATATAACAATTTAAACGTTGTCTGAACTACTTACGTACAACGAGCCATCCCCAAAGTGTTGTGTGTGCCTATTTCAGACAATAGATATCTTATAACGGTATTACGTTTGTAACCATTGTGTCGTTTCACTCATATAACATACATGTATTTAAAAACCGTTGTCTGTTAAATACTAATGGACAAAAATTACCTTTTTACTATAAGACAAAATTTACGATCTTGACAGTTTTGTTAAAAAACATATTGAATAAACATACAAAAATTTAGTTTTTTTTATGCATGACTAAAATTGATAGATCTTGAATCCGTACGGTTGGATCGTCGAGAAGTATTTTTAAAAAAATAGAAACAAAAATTTGGGACAAAGCACTAGTTACGAGTACTAGTAAATTTAGTAGTGTCCTACTAAGATCTCAAACCAAATTAATTTTCTATTTTTTAAAAATTTGGGAACATCACTCAATATGGTTGGATCGTCGATAAATATTTTTTTAAAAAATAGAAACAATAATCCAGGACAAAGCACTAGTTACTAATACTAGTCAATTTAGTTGTGGTTTGCTAAGATCTCAAACCAATTTAACTTTTTATTTTTTGAAAATTTGGGAAATTCACTCAATTGGAATGACATCTGTACGGTTGGATAGTCGGAAAATATTTTTATAAAAATAGAAACAATAATCCGTGAAAAAGCAATAGTTACTGTACTAGTCAATTTAGTAGTGGATTGCTAAGATCTCAAACCAAATTAATTTGTTACTTTTTGAAAATTTGGGAAAATCACTCAATTAGATATATTTTGACATCCGTATGGTTAGATCATCGATAAATATTTTTAAAAAATAGAAACAATAATCCGTGAAAAGCACTAGTTACTATACTAGTCAATTTAGTAGTGGTTTGCTAAGATCTCAAACCAAATTAATTTTTCATTTATTGAAAATTTGGGAACATCACTCAATTAGATATATATTGACATCTGTTGTGGGAAATTCCCTCACAATATGCCGCAAGTGCACGGTGTCAACAAGTAATAAAGTGATAAGTAAAGTATCGTTCCCTCGAGGACTGATTTCACTAAGTACCAAAATTTAGTCAACTCACAATTTTATTTGAAGAACAATTAAATAGAGTTTATATCTAAACTAATTGCAGAAAATTAATAATAATAATAATAATAATAAGGGGTAGGATTATGATTTTCACCTCAAACAATCGGGAATGATATTTATTCGAATCAATTCACTGTTATTCAATTAATTGTAAGCCAGGAATTTCTAAATTATTCTAAAGCCTTTCCCAAGGTCGATAGAAAATACTACGAATTATTAACTCGATATATCCCTATTCGAATTAGATAATTAATAGCTAAAACAGTTCAAGAATTCCCACAATAAATAGGCTTCACAATTCGCATGAGTATATCCCTATCTCACGAAAATTATGATTCGTCTCACAAGAACTATGACTAAATTTCATCTCCCGAATCCATAAAGACATTCAAAACAATTTAACTGTTGGCCAGACAATTAAAAAGCATTAAGAACATTGAAAAGAATCCAATTCAATAGAATAATGAATGAATTGAAATAATAATTAATAAATCAAACCGTCATGTAATCAGCTACAATCAAAATCCTACTCGAATATATCTAGAAAATCAGATGCAGAAAAACTAAGAAAAACCGTAGGAATCCGTGGTCTTGTCGTCGCCCACGAATCTCCTCCTTGTGTTCTTTACCCTAGCTCTTGATCTTCCCCCTCCTTTCTGATCGATCCCCTGGTTCTCATAATTTATGTGCCTTTTATAGTTTTTCTTTTACCATCCCCCCCAGTAGTGCTCCTCTCGGCACACCACACAAAAGCAATGATCAGCGGCCCAAAGAAAATCAGCACACCAAACAAAAAAGCCCACATCCGCGGCCCAACAAAAATTCCGCACACTTACTTTCTCCTAGTGCGCCTTTTTTTCCTCCTGTGCCGCGGCTCACTTGGTGTGTGCCGCGGCACACAGTACAGTGTGCACAGCGTTCGCTGGTTGTCTTCGTGTGACGCGGTTCACTTGGTGTGTGCCGCGGCTCATGACCAAAAGCGCTATTTTCGCCGTTTTTCGTCGTTTCGGCTGCCGGACTCCGATTTCCTGCAAAATATATAAAAATAATTCATTAAAAGCTCATTTATGATGATTTAGGCTCAAGATGGATATAAATTAATGATATAAAAGCGCATAAAAATACGCCTAACAAATACCCCCAAATTTGAGCCTTTGCTTGTCCTCAAGCAAAAAAAATTATCACTTTTAGACAAAATGTATCGTGACTAATCATGCAACACATAGTGCTCAACCTAATCAATACTACCCTGAAAATCTCAAAGAATAGTACAAGTATTGTAAAAGTGAGTCGCATCCAGGACACTGATTCCACTAAGTAACCAATTTCAGTCCTAATCAATCGTTCATGAAGAAAATCAAGCTCAAAGATTAACAAGCGTGAATTTAACCGACCGTCAATATGAAGGGTTAGATTAAACAAGCCAATTCGCCCAATCCCATAGTCTAGTGGCAGAATTCGAGAGTTTCATTATCAAAATTATTCCTAGGACAATATTCCCTTATGTATGTTCAATAATATGATTCGAGTTAACCACTAGGTTTCGGCTCTCGGGATATTTCATCGGGATGATCCTAGGGTGGATTTCCATTCTCATGTATCGGGGAACCGTTTGACGTAAAATACACTCATTGGGCACATGGATGCTTCTAGTTACTAAGCCCCCCTCTACAGTGGAGAAAAAACTCGAATAGCAATTCCCGCATGTCAAGGTTGCTGTTTTACGCGAGAGTAAACAACGGGTCACGTGAATACCCCCGGTTACTAGGCTTCCCATCATCGGTAATGCGATATTTCTAAATTATTAATCTATTCAGGGTCGTCGTTTTACGCGAGAGTAAACAACGGGTCACGTGAATACCCCCGGTTACTAGACTTCCCATCATAGAACTAATATCTCGATTTTTTGAAAAAAAAACTGTCCAACTCTAAACTCAATCCTAGTGCCAACAAGATTCATATTACTGGACGACTAGCTACGCGAAAAGTTTAACCAAACGTATAAACGGCGATTTGAAAACACGTATGTCTCCTTTCTTATCTGCTAAAATTTCTACAAAAACGATAAAATTGCGGACCTAACTGAATACTCAACAGAAACATATATCGCTGACTACAACTCGACTAAACTCAACCGTTTCTTCCAAGAGAAATCAGTATCGTAACATCAGTTTTAACACATGGAAGCACGAAAAATTCACTTTTTTTAGCAAAAGCCATCAACAGCATGCGAGGACAATAGGGCAATGATGAAATCGCAATTTATAACCACGAAAAATCAAGACAATTATCGCGTGCTTCAATTTATTCCACTACACATAGCATCATCAACAATAAAACTCAATAAAAGAGATAAGGAAAAGAGAATCTTATTCCAAATGTCTTCTTGAAAGCCAGCGCATGTCTGAGTGGAACCGACTGTCCATACGTCCAATAACGCTCAACATCACGAGGGACCCCCAAACTTAGTCTCTAGTCATGAAATAACAATAGACATTAAATCAAGCAAGACTAGAATATGAAGAATAATAACTCATTGGGGTTTTATAAAAATATTAGAGAAAAAAGGGCACGAATCCAAACGAAATACAAAACAAAGAAAAATTAAAAACGAAAAATCAAATAAAAACAACTAACTAGAAAGCAAGTAAAAATGATGAGTTGCCTCCCATCAAGCGCTCTATTTTACGTCTTGAGCACGACGTGGCAAACAAATTTAACGTGGCTTCTTTCTAGGGAGATTGCCAAATGCCCCCTTCTTGCAATCTATAAGCCTCTTATTCCATAGGGGAGGCTTTGGCTCATGCCCGGTTGCCAAAAATAATGGATAAGAATAATTATGAGGACAACCAAAAAATGATGGAAGAATATAATAATGATAAGGCATGAAAAAATAAGCAGAGTTCGAATGGGTAAATAATAAAGACTTATCATGAACCACCTCATTAGAACTCGAAGAATCAGCCTCAACAAGATCAGAAGTAATGGGGTCAATCTCTCCCATTATGGATTTAGAAAAAATTATGCGCGGCACCGTCAATAAAATTTTTGGCACATAAGTGTTCGCCTTATTAGTCGAAGTTTGATGATAATTTAATGAAATTTCTTTGGAAACATCATCAATGGTAACTTCTTCTACAGGCTCATCACACTTTATGTAATTATCGGGTGCTGGGGGATCGACCCTAAAACTTAACATGTCTTTCATCTCAACCTCCCCTTCATCTTCACTACTAAATATATGAGCTGGAAAATAACCATAGTGAATCTCAAGACCACGACGTGCACATTCTAGCTCAAAAAGAGTACTATCAGGATTTTTAAGAGTGTCTACACATTGTTCAAGCATGGTCTTTTGTTTTGGGGGAGGGGGCTGACTGACCCTATTTGGCAAATTATTAAGAACATCGAAATTTATGAAATGCCAAGGGCCACGATACTCATAGGAAAACATAATGAAGAAAATAAAAATATAGAGACTAAACAAAGAAAAAAAACTTCAAATTAAAATTAGAGTCGCTTGGTATTGATATTAGCGAAAAATCAGTCCCCGGCAACGGCGCCAAAAACTTGTTGTGGGAAATTCCCTCACAATATGCCGCACGTGCACGGTGTCAACAAGTAATAAAGTGATAAGTAAAGTATCGTTCCCTCGAGGACTGATTTCACTAAGTACCAAAATTTAGTCAACTCACAATTTTATTTGAAGAACAATTAAATAGAGTTTATATCTGTAACACCCCCAAATCCTATTGGGTTATTACAGTGCCGTGGACCCCACGCCAGGAGATCCACCAGGCGAACATGACTAAAATACATTAAATTAAACAACAAGGGAAAATCATAGTCCCTACTATGATAACCGACACAATATTCCGATAAGGAATTTCAACGACAAAAGTGGCCTACATGGCCAAAATGAAATACAACAACATCCACGAACATCTGTTCGGGTAATACAACACGACAATAACTGACAAGACTGGAGTACACTCCAACTGACTGACCAACAATGAACAACTCGGACTAGTATCGCTCGAATGCCTCGTCGCCATCATCATGCCCCTGTGTCTCAACTCTCTCCTCGCAAGCACCTAAAACATGAAAACATGTTCCGCCCCCACGGGGTCAGTCATCCATATAATGAATATCAAATACATGTATAACATGATATGCATCCAAAGGCAGAATGAAACGGTACAATGATAATAATAATACGAGATGCTCACAAACCAATATAAGAACCGAGCATTCGTGAAATACTATGCCCACGGCATACTATTAATAACTGATAAAGATGTTAGAACATAAGTGCCCAACGGCGAATCATAATCACAGAGTACCACAATGAATTACACGATATGAACCAAACCAGGACTGAATTAATTATGAATCACAATGCCGAAGGCTCCAATGGAATTACCAAGACAATCACAAAGGCCTTAAAGACACTCGGTAAGGCGTCAAATATCACAATCACATGAAGTCAAAGCATTCAAGGTTATTGATTAGGGCGAAGCCACGGCATGAAAACCGTATCACAATTAGGGCCGAAGCCACGGCATGAAAGCCGTATCACAATTAGGGCGAAGCCACGGCATGAAAGCCGTATCACAATTAGGGCGAAGCCACGGCATGAAAGCCGTATCACAATTAGGGCGAAGCCACGGCATGAAAGCCGTATCACAATTAGGGCGAAGCCACGGCATGAAAGCCGTATCACAATTAGGGCGAGCCACGGCATGAAAGCCGTATCACAATTAGGGCGAAGCCACGGCATGAAAGCCGTATCACAATTAGGGCGGCCACGCATCCACCGTATCACAATTAGATCATCCAATGACCGTGACTCTTGAATTGCAGTCTGGGAAACCAACCGCGAAGGTTCAAGCCCCAGACTTACCCATAATGAGATCACCCGGTGACCGTGACCTCTTCGAACTGTAGGTGTTGGGAAACCAACCGCGAAGGTTCAAGCCCCAAGCTTACCCATCGAGCACTAGCCGAGACTAGCCTCGAACATAATTAATCACAACATTAACAAACCAAAGATTTACAAACTCACAATATTAACAGCATGATGCCTTGAGTCTGCCAACACTACAACAATAACAAACGAATGGGCACCGTCCACGGCGGACCCAATTTAACACCTCGATTGACTTAAAGCGGCCAACCGACAACAATGATGCGGCGGATGATTCAATACCTCGATTGCCTAAAGCGGTCAATCGACAACAATGATACCATAAATGATTGAACACTTCGATTTGCACGAGAACGGCCAATCGATAACAATGACACGATGAATGATTGAATACCTCGATTGCCTTAGAAAGGTCAATCGATAACAATGATGCGATGAATGATTGAACATTTCGATTTGCACGAGAATGGCCAATCGATAACAATGATACGATGAATGAGTGAATACCTAGATTGCCTTAGAAAGGTCAATCGATAACAATGATTTAGTGAATGATTAAACATTTCGATTTGCACGAGAATGGCCAATCGATAACAATGATACGATGAATGAGTGAATACCTAGATTGCCTTAGAAAGGTCAATCGATAACAATGATTTAGTGAATGATTGAACATTTGATTTACGAGAACGGCAATTCGATAACAATGATATGAAGGATGCCTCGGCACCTTTAATCGATTACCACGACGAAGGCGAGAGATGAATAAGCCAATGCCTTTAATCGGCTGCGGTTTTAATGACAATCCAAACAGGAATAACAATGATCTCAACGATGTCTTTAATTGACATCTATATTAACAACAATCGATACATCGATACCGCGAACCGGCTATCGACAATGACATTAATAATGAGTATCACAATGCCTTGGACCGGCCGTTAACGAACAACAATAAACATTTGGCAAAATTGCCGAAAGGTATCGTATCGAACGATCTCTTGATATCAATGAATTCATGAAGAGACTAAGTCTCGGAATGATACAACACATTCATACACATATATGATAACATTAATCTCATTGACTAGTACAAGTATAAAACTTGCCTCAACCGAAGGCGATGAAATCCTTCAACGAACAACGAACGGCGTCCTCCGATAAACACAAGTACTCGAACCACCTTGAATGAAATACAATTCATTCAATAACACAATATCAATCGAAAACAACATTACGGCAAAGAAACTCTTTGAGGCATTTAATCGAACACTAAATGTTCAAAGTTTCTCAAGAGCCTAAAATCATCAATCGGGTTGAATGAATCGAAAATATGGATATACAATCCATAGAACACGATGAATAATGTTTACTAACATCAACCGATTCATCAAAATCGGATTAGAATCGAAAATCAAGAACAAATCTCTAAAATCCAATCTAGGAGATTTCAAGAAATTACCTCGATCCGACGAAGAACAATGATTTGATGATGATATAATCGATAAGGATCCTCAAAAATGCTTAGAAATCGAGTGGAATCGACCAAAACTCCATTTCCGATTTTTCCGTCGCCACCGCATTTGGTGCGAAATGTGATAAAAATGAAGTCCGGGCAGTCTTTGCCTATATATGGCCGACAGTTACGGCCGTAACCGTGGCCTTACGGCCGTAACCGGCATTCGTCAAACTCGCCCGGGCCAAATGACCGCTACGGCCAGAATCCGACAGGGCCTTACGGCCGTAACTCAGACTTACGGCCAGAATCGCGAGTCCTTACTGGCCAGAATCGCATTCGTCAGAAGTCGCCTGGCACCCGTCGGCCAGTAACTCTCGGCCCTTACGGCCAGAATCCGCATTCGCTGTGCCATGCCTCGCTGAGCACGACGGCCGTAACTGCACCTTACGGCCGTAACTCGGCCAGCCGGCCCGGCCCCGTGGCCACTCCGACGGCCCGACGACCGAAACCCGAACCTGAATACGAATCGAAGATATGGTTACGACGTACTCGCAAAGACGAATCCAAGCCTTAAGAGAATACACGATTCCGACCACCCGAAGGCTCGAAATTCGACAACGGAAAGTAATTACCCCAAACTTTGGGAAATTACGAAAATGGCCCAAAACGTCCGAAAATCACGATACGTGATCGAAACACCGAACCAAAGCTCGCAACATGAATAATAACATTAAATGAACTTGTGAGAAACTCGAAACAACAGTTTCGGACGAGATTCGCAAGAATCGAACTCGAAAAGTCTTGAAAAGCCGTTTAAGAACACGGAACTAAACAAAACGCTACCGAAACTAACTGGGATGTCAAAAAGAGCAGAATTTTATATTCTCGGAATGTCGATTCGGTCTTGAGCGAGTCGTAAAAACATACTTCCGACAAAAAATTATAACATTACCGTACAATCGAATTTACGGGTATTACATACTACCCCCCTTAAAAGAAGTTTCGTCCGAAACTTAAAACAAGTAGGAGAAGCAATATCCCTCCAGAAAAATTGACGAGATACACACGAACAAGAATGATCACAATGAATGATAATGAATCGAAATCCAACAAGGATCAAGGATGCCTCATAGGTGTGAAATGATAACGTAATGAGTGACGGCTCAAATGAAATGATTGGAACCATAGTTCCCGTGAATTGAATGATTAGTTTGATAATTATAAGTCTCAACGTGATTGATATATGATGAATGACTTATATGAATGAATGAGCGACAAATGAAATGAGTGATTATCCTATTACCGAACAAGAATTAACTTGCTCAAAACCGGTGATGAATGTCCTATTGTATCACGATTAAAGCAACAACGGTCGAACTCGTAAATCAGGGATGAAGATGCTCTCCCGGACGAAGATGACTAGAAAGCGATCTCTTGGACGTCGGAGTCCGATGTCCCTCCTGAGCCTCTTCCCATACCGAGGCACGAAAGTCACGTGATAATTACGGATCTCGTATGAAGATCGCATTATGATTACGAGGCGGAGCGATAATAATGAGCATACACGCTCTAACATAATGAATGCATTAATAATGCAATGAAATGATCGTCGACATGATGTCGGGAGATGATAAGATCGCATGAAAGATCAAGTGAGGTAACATGATTATACGATGAAATTCTGAAATGATTACCTTGCACAAGTTAACAAGGTTGAAAATTCGATCCGTAAGATCAACAACTAAACCGTGAGATGGATGGATGATTAATGAATTAATTGAACAATGAGATTGGTGAGTGATAATGAATTAAGCGGCGACGAGATTAAGCGAGTGATGAATGAATTAAGCGAGCAATGAGATTGGTGAGTGATGAATGAATTGGTGAACAATGAGATTGGTGAGTGATGAATAAATTGGTGATCAATGAGATTGGTGAGTGATTAATGAATTAATCTTAACAATGAGATTGACTAAGTGATGAAAGAATTGGTGAGTGATGAATGAATTAAGCGAGCAATGATATTGGTGAGTGATGAGCGAATTAAGCGAGTGATGAATGAATTATCGAGTAATGATAGTGGTGAGTGATGAATGAATTATCCGAGTAATGATAGTGATTGAGTGATGGACGAATTAAGCGAGTGATGAATGATATTGGTGAGTGATGAGCGAATTAGCGAGTGATGAATGATATTGGTGAGTGATGAGCGAATTAACCGAGTGATGAATGATATTGGTGAGTGATGAATGAATTAACTGAGTGATGAATGGGTTAACTAAGTGATGAATTAACCGACTAATGATATTGGGTGAGTGATGAATGAATTACGAGTGATGAATTAATTAAGCGAATAATGAGATTGGTGAGTAATGAATGAATTGTGAACAATGAGATTGACTAAGTGATGAAGGAATTAGCCGAGTGATGAATGAATTAACTTGATCGACAAGATCAAAATGATGATTGAGGATTATTAATCGGTGAATGAGTTGATCCTTAGCACTTATACAGTCACACGTGCTCCAAAACAATTAGTCATGAATCAATCATAACAATAATATCACATATATGTTTCCACAAAGCATGAATAATTAATGACATGATGAATGTATGAACATAAAGAGAATCGAGTCCTTACACAGGTCATACGAAGCTTCGAGGTCTCGCGATACTAGTCTTCACTGACGACGACTCGATGAATGAATGACTCGTGCAGTCGCACTAATATTACGACTCACAAAACCTGGTGACTAGATTGTCATCACCTGACAATCCCACTACTACCGCGTCGGTAGGACCACATAACTCACATCTCAGGGTATTCCACAACCCAAAGCTCTGATACCATTTCTGTAACACCCCCAAATCCTATTGGGTTATTACAGTGCCGTGGACCCCACGCCAGGAGATCCACCAGGCGAACATGACTAAAATACATTAAATTAAACAACAAGGGAAAATCATAGTCCCTACTATGATAACCGACACAATATTCCGATAAGGAATTTCAACGACAAAAGTGGCCTACATGGCCAAAATGAAATACAACAACATCCACGAACATCTGTTCGGGTAATACAACACGACAATAACTGACAAGACTGGAGTACACTCCAACTGACTGACCAACAATGAACAACTCGGACTAGTATCGCTCGAATGCCTCGTCGCCATCATCATGCCCCTGTGTCTCAACTCTCTCCTCGCAAGCACCTAAAACATGAAAACATGTTCCGCCCCCACGGGGTCAGTCATCCATATAATGAATATCAAATACATGTATAACATGATATGCATCCAAAGGCAGAATGAAACGGTACAATGATAATAATAATACGAGATGCTCACAAACCAATATAAGAACCGAGCATTCGTGAAATACTATGCCCACGGCATACTATTAATACCTGTTCAACAGGTTAGAACATAAGTGCCCAACGGCGAATCATAATCACAGAGTACCACAATGAATTACACGATATGAACCAAACCAGGACTGAATTAATTATGAATCACAATGCCCGAAGGCTCCAATGAAATTACCAAGACAATCACAAAGGCCTTAAAGACACTCAGCCGAAGCTGTCAAATATCACAATCACATGAAGTCGAAGCTTGACCGAAGTTATTGATTAGGGCGAAGCCACGGCATGAAAACCGTATCACAATTAGGGCGAAGCCACGGCATGAAAGCCGTATCACAATTAGGGCGAAGCCACGCATGAAAGCCGTATCACAATTAGGGCGAAGCCACGCATGAAAGCCGTATCACAATTAGGGCGAAGCCACGGCATGAAAGCCGTATCACAATTAGGGCCGAAGCCACGGCATGAAAGCCGTATCACAATTAGGGCGAAGCCACGGCATGAAAGCCGTATCACAATTAGGGCGAAGCCACGGCATCGGCCGTATCACAATTAGATCATCGATGACCGTGACTGCTGAATTGCAGTCTGGAAACCAACCGCGAAGGTTCAAGCCCAGACTTACCCATAATGAGATCACCCGGTGGCAGTGACCTCTTCGAATCTGTAGGTGTTGGGAAACCAACCGCGAAGGTTCAAGCCCCAAGCTTACCCATCGAGCACTAGCCGAGACTAGCCTCGAACATAATTAATCTCAACATTAACAATCCTAAGATTTCCAAACTCACAAGAGTAACAAAGATGTCGCCTTGAGTCGGCCAACACGACAACAATAACTCACGAATGGGCCCGTCCCACGGCGGTCCCAATTTAACACCTCGATTGCCTTAAAGCGGCCAACCGACAACGATGATGCGTGGATGATTCAATACCTCGATTGCCTAAAGCGGTCAATCGACAACAATGATACCATAAATGATTGAACACTTCGATTTGCACGAGAACGCCAATCGATAACAATGACACGATGAATGAGTGAATACCTCGATTGCCTTAGAAAGGTCAATCGATAACAATGATGCAGTGAATGATTGAACATTTCGATTTGCCCGAGAATGGCCAATCGATAACAATGATACGATGAATGAGTGAATACCTAGATTGCCTTAGAAAGGTCAATCGATAACAATGATTTAGTGAATGATTAAACATTTCGATTTGCACGAGAATGGCCAATCGATAACAATGATACGATGAATGAGTGAATACCTAGATTGCCTTAGAAAGGTCAATCGATAACAATGATTTAGTGAATGATTGAACATTTCGATTTACGAGAACGGCAATTCGATAACAATGATATGAAGGATGCCTCGGCACCTTTAATCGATTCAAGCACGAAGGCGAGAGATGAATAAGCCAATGCCTTTAATCGGCGCATGCGGTTTTAATGACAATCCAAACAGGAATAACAATGATCTCAACGATGTCTTTAATTGACATCTATATTAACAACAATCGATACATCGATACCGCGAACCGGCTATCGACAATGACATTAATAATGAGTATCACAATGCCTTGACCGGCCGTTAACGAACAACAATAAACATTTGGCAAAATTGCGAAAGGTATCGTATCGAACGATCTCTTGATATCAATGAATTCATGAAGAGACTAAGTCTCGGAATGATACAACACATTCATACACATATATGATAACATTAATCTCATTGACTAGTACAAGTATAAAACTTGCCTCAACCGGCGATGAAATCCTTCAACGAACAACGAACGGCGTCCTCCGATAAACACAAGTACTCGAACCACCTTGAATGAAATACAATTCATTCAATAACACAATATCAATCGAAAACAACATAACGACCGAAAGAAACTCTTTGAGGCATTTAATCGAACACTAAATGTTCAAAGTTTCTCAAGAGCCTAAAATCATCAATCGGGTTGAATGAATCGAAAATATGGATATACAATCCATAGAACACGATGAATAATGTTTACTAACATCAACCGATTCATCAAAATCGGATTAGAATCGAAAATCAAGAACAAATCTCGAAAAATCCAATCTAGGAGATTTCAAGAAATTACCTCGATCCGACGAAGAACAATGATTTGATGATGATATAATCGATAAGGATCCTCAAAAATGCTTAGAAATCGAGTGGAATCGACCAAAAACTCCATTTCCGATTTTTCCTGTCGCCACCGCACTTGGTGCGAAATGTGATAAAAATGAAGTCTGGGCACACGCCTATATATGGCCGACAGTTACTGGCCAGAATCGCAGTGGCCTTACGGCCGTAATCGCATTCACAACTCGCCTGGCGCCGACCGCTACGGCCAGAATCGACAGTGGCCTTACGGCCGTAACTCGCACTTACGGCCAGAATCGCGAGTCCTTACGGCCAGAATCGCATTCGTCAGAAGCCGCACAGCACCCGTCGGCCGTAACTCTCGGCCCTTACGGCCGTAACCGGCATTAAATCGAGGCCATGCTCGCCGAGCACGACGGCCAGAATCGCACCTTACGGCCGTAACTCGGCCAGTTCGGCCGGCCTCGGCCGTGGCCACTCCGACGGCCCGACGACCCGAAACCCGAACCTGAATACGAATCGAAGATATGGTTACAACGTACTCGCAAAGACGAATCCAAGCCTTAAGAGAATACACGATTCCGACCACCCGAAGGCTCGAAATTCGACAACGGAAAGTAATTACCCCAAACTTTGGGAAATTACGAAAATGGCCCAAAACGTCCGAAAATCACGATACGTGATCGAAACACCGAACCAAAGCTCGCAACATGAATAATAACATTAAATGAACTTGTGAGAAACTCGAAACAACAGTTTCGGACGAGATTCGCAAGAATCGAACTCGAAAAGGAAAAGCCGTTTAAGAACACGGAACTAAACAAAACGATACCGAAACGAACTCGGATGACAAAAAGAGCAGAATTAAATATTCTCGGAATGACGAAACGGTCATGAGCGAGTCGTCAAAACAGACTTCCGACAAAAAAAAATAAAATTACCGAAAAATCGAAATTACGGGTATTACAATATCTAAACTAATTGCAGAAAATTAATAATAATAATAACAATACTAATAAGGGGTAGGATTATGATTTTCACCTCAAACAATCGGGAATGATATTTATTCGATTCAATTCACTGTTATTCAATTGATTGTAAGCCAGGAATTCCTAAATTATTCTAAAGCCTTTCCCAAGGTCGATAGAAAATACTACGAATTATTAACTCGATATATCCCTATTCGAATTAGATAATTAATAGCTAAAACCGTTCAAGAATTCCCACAATAAATAGGCTTCACAATTCGCATGAGTATATCCCTATCTCACGAAAATTATGATTCGTCTCACAAGAACTATGCCTAAATTTCATCTCCCGAATCCATAAAGACATTCAAAATAATTTAAATGTTGGCCAGACAATTAAAAAACATTAAGAACATTGAAAAGAATCCAATTCAATAGAATAACGAATGAATTGAAATAATAATAAATAAATCAAACTGTCATGTAATCAGCTACAATCAAAATCCTACTCGAATATATCTAGAAAATCAGATGCAGAAAAACTAAGAAAAACCGTAGGAATCCGTGGTCTTGTCGTCGCCCACGAATCTCCTCCTTGTGTTCTTTACCCTAGCTCTTGATCTTCCCCCTCCTTTCTGATCGATCCCCTGGTTCTCATAATTTATGTGCCTTTTATAGTTTTTATTTTACCATCCCCCCCAGTAGTGCTCCTCTCGGCACACCACACAAAAGCAATGATCAGCGGCCCAAAGAAAATCAGCACACCAAACAAAAAAGCCCACATCCGCGGCCCAACAAAAATTCTGCACACTTACTTTCTCCCAGTGCGCCTTTTTTTCCTCCTGTGCCGCGGCTCACTTGGTGTGTGCCGCGACACACAGTACAGTGTGCACAGCGTTCGCTGGTTGTCTTCGTGTGACGCGGTTCACTTGGTGTGTGCCGCGGCTCATGACCAAAAACTGCTATTTTCGCCCGTTTTTCGTCGTTTCGGCTGCCGGACTCCGATTTCCTGCAAAATATATAAAAATAATGCATTAAAAGCTCATTTATGATGATTTAGGCTCAAGATGGATATAAATTAATGATATAAAAGCGCATAAAAATACGCCTAACAAATACCCCCAAATTTGAGCCTTTGCTTGTCCTCAAGCAAAAAAAATTATCACTTTTAGACAAAATGTATCGTGACTAATCATGCAACACATAGTGCTCAACCTAATCAATACTACCCTGAAAATCTCAAAGAATAGTACAAGTATTGTAAAAGTGAGTCGCATCCAGGACACTGATTCCACTAAGTAACCAATTTCAGTCCTAATCAATCGTTCATGAAGAAAATCAAGCTCAAAGATTAACAAGCGTGAATTTAACCGACCGTCAATATGAAGGGTTAGATTAAACAAGCCAATTCGCCCAATCCCATAGTCTAGTGGCAGAATTCGAGAGTTTCATTATCAAAATTATTCCTAGGACAATATTCCCTTATGTATGTTCAATAATATGATTCGAGTTAACCACTAGGTTTCGGCTCTCGGGATATTTCATCGGGATGATCCTAGGGTGGATTTCCATTCTCATGTATCGGGGAACCGTTTGACGTAAAATACACTCATGGGGCACATGGATGCTTCTAGTTACTAAGCCCCCCTCTACAGTGGAGAAAAAACTCGAATAGCAATTCCCGCATGTCAAGGTTCTCGCTTTACGAGAGTAAACAACGGGTCACGTGAATACCCCCGGTTACTAGGCTTCCCATCATCGGTAATGCGATATTTCTAAATTATTAATCTATTCAGGGTCGTCGTTTTACGCGAGAGTAAACAACGGGTCACGTGAATACCCCCGGTTACTAGACTTCCCATCATAGAACAACTAATATCTCGATTTTTTGAAAAAAAAACTGTCCAACTCTAAACTCAATCCTAGTGCCAACAGGATTCATATTACTGGACGACTAGCTACGCGAAAAGTTTAACCAAACGTATAAACGGAGATTTGAAAACACGTATGTCTCCTTTCTTATCTGCTAAAATTTCTACAAAAACGATAAAATTGCGGACCTAACTGAATACTCAACAGAAACATATATCGCTGACTACAACTCGACTAAACTCAACCGTTTCTTCCAAGAGAAATCAGTATCGTAACATCAGTTTTAACACATGGAAGCACGAAAAATTCACTTTTTTTAGCAAAAGCCATCAACAGCATGCGAGGACAATAGGGCAATGATGAAATCGCAATTTATAACCACGAAAAATCAAGACAATTATCGCGTGCTTCAATTTATTCCACTACACATAGCATCATCAACAATAAAACTCAATAAAAGAGATAAGGAAAAGAGAATCTTATTCCAAATGTCTTCTTGAAAGCCAGCGCATGTCTGAGTGGAACCGACTGTCCATACGTCCAATAACGCTCAACATCACGAGGGACCCCCAAACTTAGTCTCTAGTCATGAAATAACAATAGACATTAAATCAAGCAAGACTAGAATATGAAGAATAATAACTCATTGGGGTTTTATAAAAATATTAGAGAAAAAAGGGCACGAATCCAAACGAAATACAAAACAAAGAAAAATTAAAAACGAAAAATCAAATAAAAACAACTAACTAGAAAGCAAGTAAAAATGATGAGTTGCCTCCCATCAAGCGCTCTATTTTACGTCTTGAGCACGACGTGGCAAACAAATTTAACGTGGCTTCTTTCTAGGGAGATTGCCAAATGCCCCCTTCTTGCAATCTATAAGCCTCTTATTCCATAGGGGAGGCTTTGGCTCATGCCCGGTTGCCAAAAATAATGGATAAGAATAATTATGAGGACAACCAAAAAATGATGGAAGAATATAATAATGATAAGGCATGAAAAAATAAGCAGAGTTCGAATGGGTAAATAATAAAGACTTATCATGAACCACCTCATTAGAACTCGAAGAATCAGCCTCAACAAGATCAGAAGTAATGGGGTCAATCTCTCCCATTATGAATTTAGAAAAAATTATGCGCGGCACCGTCAATAAAATTTTTGGCACATAAGTGTTCGCCTTATTAGTCGAAGTTTGATGATAATTTAATGAAATTTCTTTGGAAACATCATCAATGGTAACTTCTTCTACAGGCTCATCACACTTTATGTAATTATCGGGTGCTGGGGGATCGACCCTAAAACTTAACATGTCTTTCATCTCAACCTCCCCTTCATCTTCACTACTAAATATATGAGCTGGAAAATAACCATAGTGAATCTCAAGACCACGACGTGCACATTCTAGCTCAAAAAGAGTACTATCAGGATTTTTAAGAGTGTCTACACATTGTTCAAGCATGGTCTTTTGTTTTGGGGGAGGGGGTGACCCTATTTGGCAAATTATTAAGAACATCGAAATTTATGAAATGCCAAGGGCCACGATACTCATAGGAAAACATAATGAAGAAAATAAAAATATAGAGACTAAACAAAGAAAAAAAACTTCAAATTAAAATTAGAGTCGCTTGGTATTGATATTAGCGAAAAATCAGTCCCCGGCAACGGCGCCAAAAACTTGTTGTGGGAAATTCCCTCACAATATGCCGCACGTGCACGGTGTCAACAAGTAATAAAGTGATAAGTAAAGTATCGTTCCCTCGAGGACTGATTTCACTAAGTACCAAAATTTAGTCAACTCACAATTTTATTTGAAGAACAATTAAATAGAGTTTATATCTAAACTAATTGCAGAAAATTAATAATAATAATAACAATACTAATAAGGGGTAGGATTATGATTTTCACCTCAAACAATCGGGAATGATATTTATTCGATTCAATTCACTGTTATTCAATTGATTATAAGCCAGGAATTCCTAAATTATTCTAAAGCCTTTCCCAAGGTCGATAGAAAATACTACGAATTATTAACTCGATATATCCCTATTCGAATTAGATAATTAATAGCTAAAACAGTTCAAGAATTCCCACAATAAATAGGCTTCACAATTCGCATGAGTATATCCCTATCTCACGAAAATTATGATTCGTCTCACAAGAACTATGCCTAAATTTCATCTCCCGAATCCATAAAGACATTCAAAATAATTTAACTGTTGGCCAGACAATTAAAAAACATTAAGAACATTGAAAAGAATCCAATTCAATAGAATAACGAATGAATTGAAATAATAATAAATAAATCAAACCGTCATGTAATCAGCTACAATCAAAATCCTACTTGAATATATCTAGAAAATCAGATGCAGAAAAACTAAGAAAAACCGTAGGAATCCGTGGTCTTGTCGTCGCCCACGAATCTCCTCCTTGTGTTCTTTACCCTAGCTCTTGATCTTCCTCCTTTACGATCGATCCTGGTTCTCATAATTTATGTGCCTTTTATAGTTTTTCTTTTACCATCCCCCCCAGTAGTGCTCCTCTCGGCACACCACACAAAAGCAATGATCAGCGGCCCAAAGAAAATCAGCACACCAAACAAAAAAGCCCACATCCGCGGCCCAACAAAAATTCTGCACACTTACTTTCTCCCAGTGCGCCTTTTTTTCCTCCTGTGCCGCGGCTCACTTGGTGTGTGCCGCGACACACAGTACAGTGTGCACAGCGTTCGCTGGTTGTCTTCGTGTGACGCGGTTCACTTGGTGTGTGCCGCGGCTCATGACCAAAAACTGCTATTTTCGCCCGTTTTTCAAGCGTTTATTCTTAGGACTCCGATTTCCTGCAAAATATATAAAAATAATGCATTAAAAGCTCATTTATGCTGATTTAGGCTGAAGATGGATATAAATTAATGATATAAAAGCGCATAAAAATACGCCTAACAACATCCGTATGGTTAGATCGTCGTGAACTATTTTTAGAAAATTAGAAACAGAAATCCGGGATAAAGCACTAATTACGAGTACTAGTCAATTTAGTAGTGCCCTACTAAGGCTGTGTTTAGCACTAGCTTATAAGCTAGCTTATAAGCTTCAGGAGCGTATTTGAACATTGACTAAAAAAAAGCTCGTTTCGTAAACGACTAGCTTCTCAAATCAGCTAGCTTATCAGCTAGCTTATAAGCTAGCTGATTGATAAGCTAATTTTTCAAGCTTATGAAAAAAATAAGCTAGCTTCTCATCTTTATATATTCTATATATATCGTGACCTAAATAAAAATATATTTTCATGACCTAAATAAAAAAAACTACCGCTATTCCGTCTTCTCTCGCGCAAGTTTATTCATCCCCTGCTGAAAAGTTCCTCGCCGTCTGCATTCAAGGTACATCTTATATATATAAAGATTGAGTCCTTAAATTTATTGTGGAGTCTTAATGATATTAATTAATGGATATTTTTACATTTAATATTAGTTCATATTAAATTATTTCCTCTAATTTAATATATTAAATAATATTAAGTATTAAATTCATGTCTTAAATGTTTCATGTCTTAAAGATTGCCAACACATGCAGACATTATTCACGTTTAATAAGTACGGTCGCTTCTATGTGTAATTTAAAGGTAGTATATATTAAAATAATAATAGAAAAAAATATTATTTATTTTATTTTATAACAATTATTGTTAAAATATAATGAGAAAGTTTAAAAAATAGAAAAATAAAAGTGATGTCATTTTATGTAATTTTATAAAAAAAACCAGCTAGCTTATCAGCTAATTTGCTAAACATCTACATTAAAATCAGTTAACTTATCAGCTACCTAATCAGCTAGCTTATCAGCTACCCAATCAGCTACCATCTAACTTATCAGCTACCAACTAGCTTATAAGCTACCAGCTAGCTTATAAGCTAGTTTTGCTAAACATAGCCTAAGATGTCACACAAAATTAATTTTTTATTTTTTAAAAATTTGCGAACATCACTAAATTAGATATATATTGACATCGGTATGGTTGGATCATCGATAAATATTTTCGAAAAAATAGAAACAATAATCTAGGACAAAGCACTAGTTACTAGTACTAGTCAATTTAATAGTGCTTTGCTAATATCTCAAATCAAATTAATTTTGTATTTTTTTTAAATTTGTGAACATCACTCAATTAGATATATCTTGATATCTGTACGGTTGGATCATAGACAAATATTTTTAAAAAAATAGAAACAATAATCCGAGAAAAGCACTAGTTACTAGTACTAGTCAATTTAGTAGTGGTTTGCTAAGATCTCAAACCAAATTTCTTTTTTTTTTTTGAAAATTTGAGAACATCACTCAATTAGATATATGTTGACATCTGTACGGTTGGATCATCGAGAACTATTTTAATAAAAATAGAAACAAAAATCCGGGACAAAGCACTAGTTACTGTACTAGTCAATTCTATAGTGGTTTGCTAAGATCTCAAACCAAATTAATTTTTTATTTTTTGAAGATTTGGAAACATCACTCATTAGATATATTTTGACATATGTACGGTTTGATCATCGAGAACTATTTTTAGAAAAATAGAAATAAAAATCCGGGACAAAACACTTGTTATAAGTATTAGTCAATTTAGTAGTGCCCTACTAAGATGTTGTAACACCCCCAGAGAGGCTAAAAGAAATTTTTCGCAAACATTTACAAATGCCCAAGAGGCTATCGACGGTACTATATTTTAAAAATTCACAAAGACTTATAAAATCTGTTTATCAAAACCGTCGGAACATCTCATTTGAAACCACAAGGCCCGAAATGCCAAAACTCAATAGCTTGAAAACATACGATAAGCTATCGCTTACACGTACCGACAAATAGTTTAGAAAACGATTGCCAAAGTAGCCTAAATTAACAGAAACGAAAGGCCAATTAAAATACTCACGCAGTGGAAAGGACATCCAAATAAAATTACTCTAGCAGCGGAAATACAACATTAAATCAGAACACGTGATTCACAAACACACTCCATAGCCAGTATCCTCCGGGAAGCTCATCTCTCCACGACCGCTACAAGCTCGATATCCAAAGAACATAAAAAGAAAGCCCACGACGGGGTTAGTCATAATATCCAACAATGATAACAATCACATCACATCAATAATTACATACCAACGAAAATACAAAGTAAAAATACGACCAATGTAATCTTACCGCCGTAACTTTATGAAGAATCCACGATTCATATCTTTAACGATACTAATAAGCTCATACCGAAATATATGTACTGTATCTTAACAATATCCAAGGTTCTTAAAACATCATCATGACTCACTGTTACGAAATCCACTAATTCTGTTCAACCCAATCCATCGGGTAACCTCATCACATCTCAACACGATAATAGATTGTCCGTCAACAGACAGTTACCAAAGGAAATACGGAACATACCTCGGAATGCACAATACCACGACAATCATGTCAGTCTAATACGAGATCAGATCAATACAACATACGGACATGGTCCTAACGCAAGACCTACAAATACATACTCATATGACAACGTCAATATGTTCACATCAATAACAACAATGTATACTTATGGCAACCCATAATATACATATGCACAATAACAACAACACATATGGTAATCCAACGATCCAGCGCACACAACTATAGATTCCCATGATGATCTCGTCGGACCAACGCATGGTGGACATACGACAACAATGCACGACTGCACAAAACAACAATACACAATGCACGACAACAACAATACACCAATGCATGACAACAAAGATACACGCATGTATTACAACATGATCAACACAAATGACAGAAATGATTAAAAGACTCGCTCTGAGTCCTTCGAGAGCAAGCTCGATATCTAAACCATCACCAACCATTATTCTGAATATTCACCGATCCAAAACATCACGAACGGTAGATAATTCACATTTTCGTCAATACCATGATGTATCCTCGATAACAAGTATACCAATGACAATTGTAAATCATATACATTATGATTTAAATTCCCAAAACTGGAATACAACCTATAATCCCAAATCTCTGTGATTACGATTTATAAACATTGCTATACGAATTATAAACGAATGAAACTGAAACCATTCATTAAATATTATAAACTGAGCAAGTAATAACTTGCCTCGATACCGATGAGGCCGATACCAATTCCATCGCCGTCATCTACAAGTCCCTTAGTCCCAATCAATGCAATTCACGAACATCCTCGAACTCGACCGCAACACACGGTTATAATTACCGATCAATAATCTCAACCTATTACAATAATCGATAGACAACAAGTTCGACAACAATCAACAATCGATAAAACCAATTCACAAACCCAACGGCTCAACAATATCTCGGTTAACCACAATTCTGATCAAACCAACTTAAACGATCACGAATTCATAACCACAACAGGAAAATACTGCACTGTCTGCCTACTTAGCGCACGTTAAATGCATAACATAGCGTGCGCTAAGTCGCTCCCGTTAGCGTGCGCTAGACAGTAAGCTTAGCGTGCGCTAATGCAGTACAGTGGCATGCGTTCCAATTATCGACTAACACCTTGCGACTACGAATCCGAATGAAAAGGAAATCATACTCCAAGATTAACAATAACTTTCCAGATCCAAACTCATCATCATACTCGAATCATATTCGTATTCTTATACGAATATTATATCAAAACACATAACTTGGCTCTAGATACGAATATCCCATATTCATATCCAAAACACCAACACCTTCTACACATAATCATCATATCATGATTTAACTCATCTAAATCGACCACTGAAATTATCATGATTCAGAAATTCATGATTCAACCTCATCAAGTTAAACGAATCACCATTAACATGAAGAATCTTAAATAACATCCAAAAACTCTTATCATAATCCCATAAAATCTCATATAATATCGTCACATGATTATCTAACATGTTCCTGACATATAATCATCCTTAAAAACGAACAACTAACAAGGGATACGAATATTACCTGGATTAGATGAACCAAGAAGAAGAACACTTGAACTCCATTCCAAGAATCATGAGTAACTTGAAGAACAAGGCTTGAATCCATGCTCTCTATCTTAATCTTGTTAAAAATCACCACCTCACCGTGTTTGGGAACATCAAGAACCTCCCAAAGCTCTGTCTATCGACTGAAGGAGAAAGAATGGACTAAATGCATCTCAAAACCCGTCTGTGCCCTTATATAATAAACATTACTAGCACGCGCTACTCTCATAAAATAGCGTGCATTATTGCCCTAGCGTGCGCTAACTGACTTTGTTAGCATGCGCTATCGCAGTCCAGAGGCTACAATCTGGCTTCGTACATGTGCTTACGTACGTAACGCCCATGCATTAGCGTACGTAACTTACACTCTCTAGCGTACGCAAGTCCTTGCATTTAGCGTGCGCTAATATCAGTTGACTCATTTATCTGTATGCTCCAAAGACTAGTCTACACGCCGAAAGTGCTGACGAGGATAAGATTCCTTTTTGTCCAATATACCATTAGCGCGCGCTAACCTTTAGGGTTTAGCGTGCGCTAGTACTACATTACAAACATCCGTTGACTTATCAGAACGTGCGCCGAAAGTGGCCTGGTCCACACGCAGATTCCTTCCGATCTGACTGCATTAGCGTGCGCTATAATTTTACCTTTAGCGTGCGCTAACCCTGCATGGTAATGTGCGCTAAGCTTTTCTATTAGCGTGCGCTAATAAGGCTATACTTAGCCATTTACACTGATCTTGCTCGTCGTCTCAACATACTAGATACGTATACATGACACACTATATCCTTTGTCGACCAAGTACGACAATTATACCAATTCTACAATAATTTTATCCATACTGTACAGATTCCACGATGTACAACATAACGCGGATAAAATAACATTAAACAATAGTAATAGAAATTCCGGATATTACATACTACACCACTTAAAATAAGTTTCGTCCTCGAAACTTGCAATCCGTCATAAAAACAAACAAACATACCATTCAACCAAAATATCTCAAAAACAATCAATCATCATCATTACCGAATAATCAAAAGAGCATACTTACAAATACGCAGGTCAACGATCTCCTGAGATACTAGCAACTGACTTCACTGTAAAGCCTCAATGCGCTTACAATCACAATCAAGTCCCAATCAAATCACAATCAAGTCCCAATCACTGTAAAGCCTCAATGCGCTTACAAATATCCGTGTCAAATCCTGTCTGCCTGATTACACAATCAAGTCCCAATCTGCTAAAAACCAATAATGCATGATACATCTGTGAAACAGCTGCTCAATACAATGGCAACGAATCCCGAAACATCGACAGACAATCTGAACGCTCAGATGATCACCAGCAATAATCAACCAATAAATTAACCGAGAATATCATCGACATGATAAACTCTAATACGACCAATCCAAAGGTCAAAACACAGCCGAGAATATCATCATCATGATAAACTCCAATATTACCAACGAACGATCAACGAAAATCGAGAATACCTTCACACGGTAAACTCCAACACGATCAACACAGAACCACAAAAATCGATATATGAGCGAATAAAGTTCACAAAAGGACACACCAATCACATACAATGGATCTCAATAAACATACCCGACTGGTGAACATACTCCTTGGCATACGAACAACCAATCACAAACCAACGAACATATCCAATCATATGTGGAGTGAGAATGACCACTCAATATCCAAAGCAACCAGCATGGGGTCACCATCCCCAAATTTACACTTACAAAGAAATCATTCAAAGATCACTATGGTAAAATCGCGCTACTACCATACCAATGGAATCACATAGCACATATGTCCCGGTTTCAAAAAATCCCAAGTTTCCAAAATAATATTATGTGCATGAATCTACAACACGCAACATATTTCTCTTATCCGATAATTCAACCGATCATCCCTGGATAACCAAACTACTATACTGAAGTTCGAATCTCTTTCATCGTACCATACTGATGTACTACCCAGATCGTGAGTCACACTCATAGCTTCACCATAATAGCATTATGCACTAAATGCGTATGCATATCAATCACATTTTCAAAACCAGTTTGAAATCATATAGTCTCGTCAAGAAGACAAATTTTCGAAAGTTCTTTCAAAAATTTCAAAGCTCAAAACATAAATTTTGGTAAGACCACTGAATCAATTTTCGAAAAATTAAACTGGCTCGCTAATGCCAAATATTCGATAACAGTTTCCTTCGAATCCACACGATTTCGATGTTTAAAAAAAAAAACTATGCAAGTACTGGACTTCATCCATAATACTGTATACCAATTCGGTTCGTCACCAATATCCACTGATATTCCATCGGAAAACCACACGATAGAGTTCCAAAATTTCAATATATAAATTCCGACTAAAAACTCCTTTTCCACACATGACTCGCATCGTCAACCATTAATCCATCCTGGATCACCTCAAATATGCTATGGCAAAACATGGAAACCAATCAACAAATCAAACACAGCGAAAGACTTCCCGAGAAGTTTCATTTGAACAAGTAAACCAAAACCGCGAAAGGCGGAAATGAAATAGATAAACGATTGATAAAGTGTTTTACAAATCTCGAGAGTTTTAAGAAAACAGAAAAGCATTTTGAAATATTAGGGTCTCAGCCCATATCCCTTTTCGCATAACAAGAAGTTTAAAAAGTAGAAAAACCCTTTTTCGAACCCCAAGTCCTGAGTTATAAAACTATTTCAAAGTTGATTGGGTCTCGGCCCAAAATTATTTTCGGTAAAACATCCGTGAAACATTCATTTTGAAAGGTATCATTTTCAAATGCTCAAAAACAGTTCATATATCTCAAAATGAACTAACATGACTACATGTTCTCCTGAACAATCCACAATATTTCTCCCGAATACACAACTCCGTTCCAAAACTTAACCGACATATTGCTTTCCAAAAATCATAACCTCTCAAGATTATCAATTCTGTCCCAACTATGTCATCTCATACTGTAACGCATAATATCTTTCTGCTGAATCTCAAAGCATATCAACTTAGAACGGCAATAAATCTCAATGCAATTCAAAAATCCAAATACTTACAGATCATGAAGCCGACGCTTTCCCCGTGATACTGGCACATGTCTCGACTCTATAAAATACTCGACACATATATTTTCAAAACACACGTTTTGCAAAAATCAGTTCAACTCAAGAACACAATACATCTCATTCCAGAGAATCTCGTTAACATCATTTGGAAAAGTTTACAACAACCCCAGTACCACACTGGTAAATCACATAAGGCACAAGCCCGAGTGAACAACAAAAACTTAGAGCTCAAACACTTGTCAACCGACAGCTCGAATGACACGACAAACGCACGACCCAACTCAACCCAAATGCCTAGGTTTTCACAACCTAAGCTCCGATACCATATTCTGTAACACCCCCAGAGCCATCCAAGAATATTACAGCGCCGTGGGCCCCGAGACGAACCCACAAGGAAAAAAGAAATTTTTCGCAAACATTTACAAATGCCCAAGAGGCTAACGACGGTACTATCTTTTAAAAATTCACAAAGACTTATAAAATCTGTTTATCAAAACCGTCGGAACATCTCATTTGAAACCACAAGGCCCGAAATTCCAAAACTCAATAGCTTGAAAACATACGATAAGCTATCGCTTACACGTACCGACAAATAGTTTAGAAAATGATTGCCAAAGTAGCCTAAATTATCAGAGACGAAAGGCCAATTAAAATACTCACGCAGCGGAAAGGACATCTAAATAAAATTACTCTAGCAGCGGAAATACAACATTAAATCAGAACACTCGATTCACAGACACACGCCATAGCCAGTATCCTCCGGGAAGCTCATCTCTCCATGACCGCTACAAGCTCGATATCCAAAGAACCTAAAAAGAAAGACCATGACGGTGTCAGCCATAATATCCAACAATGATAACAATCACATCACATCAATAACTACATACCAACGAAAAACACAACGGTTCTACAATATCCCGATCAAACACATATCCAAACAACCCGAACCAATCAAACACGAATTCAAAACCACAATACGATTCCACAATCCGAAGATCATATCAATAATCAATTTAAACCAATAGAAAAAGGGTCTAAACATTACCGATTCCAAATTCAATATTAAATACGAATACAAGTTTTCTCCTTGTACATTCATAGTAAAAACCAATTACCGATTATCATCATCAATCCGGACGATCCGATTAATTCAACATTATAGATAACCATATTCCAAAGGTTTCAAATAATTCCATTATCCGAATTGAACACTTGTTCAATACGTATGAATTCTCAAACTCAAAAGTGAATCATAATCTTATCAAACCCGAAACCATATTCGTATTCCTATACGAATATTGTACCAAAACACATAACTTAGTTTTAGATATGAATATTCCATATCCATATCCAAAACACCAACACCTCCTAAATATGTTCATCAATTCATATAATCCAAGAGTTCCTTAAGAACACAACTTATTCCGACATCACATTCAAAATCCTCAAATGACATAATACCATGTGTTCTAACATCTAAAAAATCCTTATTCACAAAAGGTGTATCTTCAACATATACTTCTCATAACATCATGAATCGCAACAAACCACCAAGAACATCGAGAATACTATGATTCCATAATCATAACAACATAATCAAGAAATTTGATCATCAATTCATTATCTTCCCTTAACAAAATTCTTCTAAATACCAAGATTCATCACAATAATATCAATTCAATCACCATTCATATGAAAACGTGTAGAATTTCCCAAGTTCTACTCATTGAAACATTTCATCGGACACCTTGAGGGCATAATCCAATTTAATCGATTATCGAAGAAATACTCGAATTTGTTCCACAAAAATTAAAGGGTAATGCATGATTTCGAGTATACAACCAAGTTCTATCAACAATCTGAATTGAAACGAAGGAAATCGGCCAAAACATCAAGAAACTCCAAAAATATCCAAAACCAAGTGTTTAGGTGTTCTTCCCTTCGATCCGGACAAAAGATGATGTTATCCATGAATTAAATATTCCAAAACATGTTGCTATATGATGATTCCATACAAATCCATCCACTTTTGCTGAAGGAATCGCGAAAAAACGAAGAAAAAATGAAAAATGCCGAAGTGACCCGGTCCAGGCCTTAAATAGGCGGGACCTGTCGGTACCTTACGGCCGTAACCGGCCGTGGCTTACGTACGTAACCGGCCGTGGCCTACCCTCCTGTCCATTTTGGCCGACACCCTTACGGCCGTAACCGGCACCTGCTTACGTACGTAACGGGCCCTTACGGCCGTAACCGGCCACAACCTTACATACGTTATCGACCAGTCCTTGCCCCCAGCGAGTCACTACCGACCGCGATCGGCCATCCCTGCGAATCACTGTCGACCATGCTCGGCCACTACAGGTCCTCTCGGCCATGACTCGGCCAGCCACTCCGTAACGTACGTAACACTTATTTCGCTGCGTACGTAATACGCACGTTGACTTGCTACATTATTATACTCGTATTACGTACGTAATAAACCCTGTATAACGTACGTAACTCCATCCGTTGACTCACCTGTCCACATCCACGCCGAAAGTTGCCGACACCGTGCCCAACTGTCCAATTCCACTTGTTACGTACGTAATACCTTACGCATAACGTACGTTAAACGTACCAACTTAGTGTACATTAGCCCATAAACTTAACGTACGTGATGGCCTTCTGTACTTAGCCAAAATCCAACTGTTCCTGTCCGCCGTCTCGACATACTGGATACGAACATACGTCATACTGAATACACATATACTCAACCCAAAAATATTCTCATACTATATACCTGATATCCAAATCATTTCAACCTGATACAACAAATCCACAATATAACTGTGAATCAAACACGTCAATTACACAAGTATAACTGTCTCGGTCCTCAATTTATTTTATCCATACTGTATAGACACCAAGCTATACAATATATCTCTGATAAAATAACATGAAAAATTTATACTGAAAATCCGGGTATTACACATCCGCTCCTAAATGAGATATTAACACGAATCAGTCCTGAACGACATCAATAACTGAATGGAATACCCCCACAACCCCGATTTCCAAACATAACAATACATGTACGGTCAACACGGGCGAGGATTTTCACAAAACCTCCACAAATCGACAACTCACGGATCAAACACCGATGAAATGGATTTAGAATCACTCAATAACAATAACCGATAAGAAATATCACAACATCAATGAACAATTCGAGTTTAAATAGACAAATCCTGAAAAACCCCCAAAATTGACAAAGTTAGGGTTCTAAGCCAAAATACCTTGAATTCGGGTGGAGGAAGATGGATTAGGATGATGATACACTTTGTTTGGAGTACAAAAATTGATCAATCAAGGCCACGGATAACTCTCCACCAATCTCCCCAAAATACTCCAGGAAGCTCAAAATACGGACAAGGGAGAAGAAAAGAATAAAAATGACACGTCTGAGGCCGATTCAGGTTTTAAATACCTGACTGCGGAATTACGTACGTTAACATGGACAATTAACGTACGTTAAGGGTTTTACGCACGTAAAAACCCATCACTTAACGTACGTAAGGACCTCGGCAGAACATTCTGCCCAAATCGCTGAAGTCGATAATGTACGTTATATATAACAGTTAACGTACGTTAACAGTATAGGCATAACGTATGTAAGAGAGCATGCATAACATACGTTATGCATGCAGCAGTTCAGCATTGTTGAATGCAGCCCACTGCTCAAGAAGCACGAAAAGGAAAGCGATAAAAGATGGAATCCGAAGACACAGTTATGAGGTATTCGCGACGGCAAACCTAAGAGCTAAACGGAAACACCATTCTGACCACCCGAAGGTTCGGAATTCGAAGAGGGAAGTAAATTTCCCTGAAACTTTAGGAAATTACAAAATGTCCCAAACATTCGAAAATCATTATACGACATCGGATTATGAATCCGAAACTCACAACACGAATAACTCAATCATATGGACTCATGGGAACAAGGAAATAACGAAGTCGAACATGTTTTACGAGAATCGAATGTACATGTGACAAGATCATAACACAAAGCATATTACGTAAAAATACCTCCCAAAGTCATCCAAATAGAAAAATACCAAGAACAAAATAGATTCAAAATGTCGAAATAGTTACAAACGAGTCAATAAAATAGACATGCGCCCAAAAATAGAAACTGCTAAAAATAGAAAGTACGGATATTACATTCTCCCCCTCTAAAAAGAACTTTCGTCCCAAAACTTAGGGATCAAAAAGCTCGGGGTATCTCGCACGCATATCCTCCTCCAATTCCCATGTCGCTTTCTCCATTCCATGTCTCAACCATTGCACTTTAACAAAAGGAATGGTTTTGTGCCTTAACTATTTATCCCGACGTTCCAAATTCCTCACTGGCCTCTCCTCAAATGTAACATCCTTTTCGATTTCCACATACCCTAAATCGATAACGTGATTTGGGTCTGGAACATACTTTCTCAACTGAGAAACGTGAAATACACTATGCACATAGCTCAACGACGGGGGCAATGCCAAACGGTAAGCCAACTCGCCAACTCTCTCCAATATCTCGAAAGGTCCAATATCCCTTGGACTAAGCTTCCCCTTTTTCCCAAAATGGAAAACTCCCTTCGACGGAGACACTCTTAACAAGACGTGATCCCCTACCTCAAACTCTAAGGGTCGACGCCTAACATCCGCATAGGACTTTTGTCGACTCTTAGCCGCCAATATTCTCTCTCGAATCAACTCGACTTTCCTTCTAGTCTCCAACACAAAATCCGGCACGGTGCCAACAAAATCGGACGGCTCATTACAACATATCGGCGCTCGACATCGTCGGCCATAAAGAACCTCATATGGTGCTATCTTAATCTACATGCCAGCTATTATTATAAGTGAACTCGATCGGGGCCAAATGTAATACCCGATTGTAATTCAGTCATTATCATTCAGTAATTATCATTCAGTAATTGTCACTCAGTAATAATCATTCATCATTCTTATTCAATTATTGTATTCACCGTTCAGAGTATTTGTATCGTGTATCAGTTATTATTCATCTTTCTACCTGGTTGGAGGATCGAGTCGTGTTTATCATCATTGTCATCTTCATAGTGGGCTGTATGTGAGGAGTAGCGCACGCTACGTACTCTCTTTAGCACGCGCTAATTGAGTACGGGTAGCGCACGCTACCTCTCAGCATTAGCGCACGCTAGCGTGGTTCAGGCAGACAGTCCATTGGGCACTGGACTGCAGTTAAGTTGTAGTAGTGCACGCTACGAATGGTAAGTAGCACGCGCTAGTAAGTTTGGATAGCGCACGCTATGCAGTCAGTGTAGCGCACGCTATCGCGAGCAGATCAGAGAACAGGAGGTTCGGGACTTCAGTTACTGGCATCAGATATTCTGTTAGCGCATGCTAACATTTTGGGGTTAACGCACGCTAGCGAGGCAGTCAGTAGGCACTGTACTGTCCGGTTTACTCGCTAGCGCACGCTAAATATCAGGGCTTAGCGTGCGCTAAACTGGAACAGTATATATTGGACAGTGCAGTCCAGATTCATCATTTGTAATTCTCTCTTCATTCCTTCGATGGTTTTTGGCAATTTCGGACGTTTTGGAGAGATTTCTTCGAGATAAATCCATTTAACATCATCTTCAAACTTATCATTCGGATTAATCATCATTTCATCCTCTCCAACACATCAAATCAAGGTAATGATTCTTGGATCTAGAATTTCGGATTTTGAATGTTTTCCTCCCGATCTCTTCGTGTAAGCTTGGTTTTAAGTTGGAATATGTTAGATATGGATTATCTACCTTGGATAAATGTATTCCTATGGATATATGGCATATATTTCGGATTTCATGATTTGTTGGGGTTTGATTCAAGAACACCTTAGGGTTGACTTTGATTTTGGGGTTTTTTGATTATATGTTATCGTTAACTCGAGTTGTGGATTCCTATGGGATTATTGATATCATGGAAGACATTTTGTTGGTTTGAACTACTCATTTTGGAGATTAGTTTTGTTATATTTGGTATTGGTTATAATCAAGGAAGAATGTTTACAACGTATTCGTTAGAATGCCTCTATGAGTTTGGATATTGTTGTATCGACTTTTGAGTTGGTCGTGATTCGTGCTTGATACATATATTGAGCATTTGTTGGTATTCATGTTATTCAAGGTTGTTCAAGCGACCGACATCTCATTTTAGGACGTTTGTTCGAGGAAGGACTTTCTTCACCGGTATTGTGTAAGTTAATTCTTACTCGGTTAAAAGGATATTCATTCCTTTCGTTGTTGTTCATTCATAATCATAACTCATTCATAATGTATTAACCGTATTGAGACTTGTAATTGTCGAATAATCACTTCATTCACGAGGAACGACGGTTCCAATCAGTTCATTGAGCTATCATTCACTTCACTATTATTTCATCTCGGTGAGTCATTCTTGACTTTGTCGGATTGTTATTCGTTAATATTCTTCATGGTCATTCTTGTTTATATGACCTTCTGGGTTCATATTGCGTGGCTGGTTGGGGATGTGTGGAATTTTTAGTCGGGCACATGATGGTCATGTGTTCGGGTTCACGGACACAATGGACTATGCACACGGTAACGTACCTCCGTGAGACTAATTAGGTACAAGGAAGGGTGTGTCCGGACACTCGTCTTGTGCACTTGCACATACCATTACGGGCGTACTATGATGCTCCTCTTCAGCTTAATTTCATAATTAAGATATATCATGATTGTGTTTATTCAACTCTTGAGGATTCTTATTCTGTGTAATTGACCCCGTTGGGGGATGTTGTTTTCAGATCATGGCACTAAAGCACGGGAAGAGAACGTTGACGGTGAGTAGTCACAGTGATACTAGTAGGGGGGCCCAGTCCTTTTCAGTCATTCGTGTTTTCTTCATTTTATTTCCGCTGCAGACTTCCGTTTGAATACTCATTTTATTCAGTGTTGTATATTTTATCTTCATATAAAATATACATGTATTCTGTATTATCTTGGGTGTGTTGTAATGAAACTCCTCATCGGAGTAATTAATGATATAATGTGGTTCGGTACTAAAATTTTATTATTTAATTCATTAAGTTTCATTTGCCTGGTGGGTCCCAGTTGGGGGTCCACGACACTGTAATATCCACCTAGTTTGGGGTGTTACAAAGTTGGTATCGGAGAGTGGTTTTGAATACTACCTTCCGAGTCATGTCTCATTTGAAATCATCGTTCACCAGACTAGTATCATTGGACTTTCGCGTCACGTGTGACCTGTGCAAGAGCCGAGCCCCTCAGACCAAAGAACAGTAATATTTCTGACGATATGGTATAATTTCTGGCAATAAGAATCACTCATTCATCATTCAACAGTCAACAATCCTCAATCATCAATTTCATTTTGATCATGTCGATCATGTTAACTCATTAATCACTCAGTTCATTTCGTTGTTCAGTTGTTGATCTTGAGGATCGTATCATTAATCTTGTTGACTTGTTTAAAATAATCATTTCCAAGAATTTCATCAGATAATCATGTCACCTCAGTTGATCATTCATGTAATCATTGTGTTAGAGCGCGTATGCTCATTTTCATCATTTCATGACGTAATCATAATGTGATATTCATACGAGATCTATAATTATGATGTGGCTTTCCTACTTCAGTATGGAGAGAGCAGGCAGAGTACGCGGGGGAAGAGGCCGCGGTGCGGTCCGAAACCCGAGAGCTCGTGTGAATACATGCGCGAACACGAGGAATAATGCTAATTCATCGAGCAGCGACGCTGCCACTCACTCGCCCAGAAATGATCATTCACTGTCAGGGAGTCGTACCCGGGACACACCTCAATCAGAAGGTGTTCAGGTTGATCCACTCACTTTTATGTAGGGCATGATGGCCCAGGTGACACAGATGGCACGCCTCATGGAGATGATGCAGAACTCAACAGCTCAGAATCAGCAGGCTCCTCCTCCGCCACCTCAGGGGCAAGAGATGGGTGTAAGCAGTATTATTGGCGACATTTCTCGCCAAAGGCCACCTACTTTTGAGGGCTCATCTGAGACGGCAGATATTGTTCACTGTCTCGAGCATTTTGAGAAGTTATTTGCTATGATAGAGTGTCCCGAAGGGCAAAAAGTTTCAGTTGCGGCTTACTATCTGGGTAAGAGCGCTCATTCATGGTGGTTATCATTGAAGCCCACCGACGGATCTTGTACTTGGGATCAATTCAAGACTCTCATGATGGAGAGGTATTATCCGGCCTCACTCAGAGAGGCCAAGTTATCAGAATTACCCACTCCCGACCTCTCAGCGGAAGATGATGTTCTCGCCATCGCCGAGTAATTTCAGGAGCTACTTCCTTTCGCCTCATCTATTATTCATTCAGAGGCGGACAAGATCAAGTATTTCAGCAAGAGGTTGAAACCTCATATGCGGATGCAGTTGCTTAATCACAATTGCACCACTCTGGCCGAATTCATCGAGAAAGCTCTTACTTATGAGCTTATTGCTAAAGAGATTGCTAAGCAACAACCTTCATCTGCTAGCAAGAAGTCAAAGAATCGTAATCAGTCTGAAGGCTGTCAGGCAACTTTTAAGAGCCTCGTGCGGGCTCTGCTTTTTCTGAGCGACCTCCTATGGCGCCTAGACCCGCGGAATGTTAGTCCCGGGCGTCCAGTTCATCCATCACCTGTTTCAACTGTAAAGAACAGGGCCATTTCAGCACCAAGTGTCCGAGGCAGACTATCACATGCCATAACTGTGGGATTGCTGGGCATAAGGCCCGTTTTTGCCGAAGGGACTCCAAACCTACTACAGCGTCATCTCAGGCCCTGAGACAGTCAGCGGTTCAGAATCAGGCCACACAGTCCGCGTCGTTCAAGATGACATGAGCAAATAAAGGCGGAGCCAAGAGCTATCAGACGGGAGCGTCCGGTTCGGGGGCCGGCAAGCCCCAAATTTATGAGATGAAGAAGACCGATGATCCAGAGGCCCAGATGATCTCAGGTACACTCGATTTCTATCTCAACCTATGTGTACCCTTTTTGATAATGGTGCATCACATTCATTCATTTCCGAGTCATGTTTGAGTAGACTACGTTTGGGTAGTGCTACTAGTTGTGAGCCTTATGTCAGTGGTCTACCTGATGGCAGAAGAATTATTGGGAATCGTGAGATTAAGGATTGTCCGATTCAGCTTCATGGCCGTGATTGGTTAGCAGACCTAATCGTGGTAGATTTACCAAGAGACGACGTTATCTTGGGTATTGATTGGATGGATCGTCACGATGCCGTCATTAGTGTCCGTAAGCGTATGGTCACTATCATTTTAGACGATGGGGTCGAATGTGTATTTCAGGGAGGTAATCCAAGTTGTTCCGGTAAAGTCATCAACTTGATGAAAGCAGTGAAAATACTCAGTCAGGGGTGTGTTGGTTATTGGTTCTATATGACCAAGATCAATAATGTTGGGGGATATTCCGATAGTGAGAGAATATGCCGTTGTATTTCCAGATGAGTTACCTGGTTTGCCTCCACAAAGAGATGTGGAATTCACGATTGAGTTGGAGCCTGGTACGTCTCCAATATCGAAGGCACCGTATCGGATGGCCCCGACCGAAATGCAGGAACTGAAGAATTAATTGAAGGATTTGACCGAGAAAGGTTATATCCGACCGAGCGCGTCCCCATGGGGAGCACCAGTGTTATTTGTCAAGAAGAAGGACGGTCCATTTCGTTTGTGTATTGATTATTGGGAGTTGAACAGGGTGACGATTAAGAATAAATATCCTCTACCCCGTATTGATGATCTTTTGGATCAACTTCAGGGAGCTTCAGTATTTTCCAAGATCAACTTAAGATCTGGATATCACCAGTTGCGAATTTGAGAGTCGGATATCACAAGGACGGCGTTTCGAACACGCTATGGTCATTTTGAGTTCGTGGTAATGCCGTTTGGGTTAACTAATGCACCTGCGGTATTCATGGAATTAATGAATCGGGTTTTCATCAAATATTCGGATCAGTTCGTGGTTGTCTTCATTGATGACATTTTAATTTATTCTCGTGACCGTGAGGAGCACTAATTTCACCTTCATCAGGTTCTCGACGTGTTGAGACGAGAGAAACTTTATGGAAAGTTTTCCAAATGTGAGTTCTGGATGTCCGAGGTGACGTTTCTCGGACATGTAATTTCATCAAACGGAGTTCGTGTTGACCCTCAGAAGATGGAGGCGATTCGAGATTGGCAACCTCCGAAGAATGTTAAGGAAATCCGAAGTTTTCTCGGATTAGCTGGTTATTATCGGTGATTTGTGGAAGGATTTTCTAAAATCGCTCAACCCATGATGAACCTTTTATGGAAGGATAAGAAATACACGTGGTCCGATGCGTGTCAGCGGAGTTTTGAGGAACTCAAGAGTCGTTTGATTTCAGCACCTGTCCTTTCCTTGCCGCAAGGGATAGAGGGATTCGTGGTTTATAGTGACGCGTCCGGACATGGTCTTGGATGTGTATTATTGCAGAACGGGAAATTTATTACTTATGCTTCACGGCAATTGAGACCTTATGAGGTCAATTATCCGACCCACGACCTGGATCTAGCAGCCGTGGTGTTCGCTTTGAAGATTTGGCGCCATTATCTTTATGGCGTTACCTGTCAGATATTCACCGATCATAAGAGTTTGATGTACATATTTACTCAGAAGGAGTTTAATATGCGACAGAGGCGGTGGTTGGAACTAATCAAAGATTATGATATTGATATCCTGTACCACCCGGGCAAGGCGAACGTGGTTGCCGATGCCTTGAGCCGTATGTCCATTCAGGAGAAAATGCTTGCTCGTTTAACAGTTCAGAAGGAGCTTCAGCAGGAATTCCTTCATCCCGAGATTGAGGTCTGGTTACAACGAGTACAAGGGCAACTTTGTACGTTGGAGATTTCATCGCCACTTGAGGAGGTGATCAGAGTGAATCAGGGTTCGGACCCATTTTTATTGCGCATTCAAGATTATATGACTCAGTGGAAAGCCCCTGGATTTGTGGTCCACGAGGATGGACTTTTGTGATTTAAGAACCGGTTATGTGTTCCGGAGAATGACGAGTTGCAAAACTCGATTTTGAAAGAAGCTCATGCTACCCCATATTCCATTCATCCGGGGTCTAGCAAGATGTACAAAGACTTGAAACAAAATTACTGGTGGAGTAATATGAAGCGAGAAGTCGAGGAATTTGTTTCAAGATGTTTAGCCTGTCAGCAAGTCATGATAGAACATCAGCGACTGGTGGGTTTGTTGAAACCGCTCCATATTCCGGAGTGGAAGTGGGAAGATATTTCGATGGACTTCATCACGAGTTTACCGACGAGTCGTCGTGGAATGAATATAATTTGGGTAATTGTGGACCGCTTAACTAAATCAGCTCATTTCCTTGAGATTAAGGATATGTGGGGTCCCGAGAGACTTGCCCAGCTGTTCATCAAAGAGATAGTGAGATTGCACGGTACTCCTAAGAGTATCGTTTCTAATCGTGACGGGCGATTCATGTCACATTTTTGGAAATAAGTTCATCGTGCTATGGGAACTCATCTTAATCTCAGCACAACTTTTTATCCTCAGTCCGACGGACAATCAGAGAGGACTATTCAGACGTTGGAAGACATGTTAAGGGCATATGTACTCGATTGGAAGGACGATTGGGAAGCCCAACTACCGTTGATCGAGTTCACGTACAATAATAGTTGGCATACTTCGATTAAGATAGCACCTTACGAGGCCTTGTACGGTCGTCGTTGTCGATCTCCTTTGTGTTGGGATGACTAATCAGAATCAATTGGCACCGAGCCCGATATGCTTATAGCCGCCCGTGAGAAGGTATCTTTGATCAGGAGTCGTTTGTTGACCGCTCAGAGTCGACAGAAATCATATGTAGATAACCGTCATTGGCCATTAGAGTTCGAGGTGGGTGACCACGTTTTGGTCAAGGTATCCCCGAGTCGAGGTATCTTCCGTTTCCAGAAACGGGGGAAGTTGAGCCCGAGATTAATTGGACGGTTTGAGATTTTAGATCGAGTAGGCAGTCTGGGTTATCGATTGGCCTTACCTCCGGCGTTGAGCCGAATTCATAATGTGTTTCACGTCTCTCAGTTGCGGAAGTATGTTGTCGACCCGAGTCACATACTTCAGTTCGACGATATCGAGATCGCGGATGATCATTCGTCTGAGGAGCGTCCTATATGAGTCTTAGAGCGGCGAATCAAACAGTTGAAGAACAAGACGATTCCTTTGGTTAAGATCTAGTGGTCTAGACATGGAGTCGAAGAGGCTACTTGGGAAACCGAGGATAGTATGCAGGAGAGTTATCCCGAGTTGTTTGACCCTTAGTTTTAGGGACGAAACTCTTTTAAGGGGGGTACCGGTTGTAATTCAGTCATTATCATTCAGTAATTATCATTCATTAATTCACTCAGTAATTTTCACTCATTAATAATCATTCATCATTCTTATTCAATCATTATATTCACCGTTCAGAGTATTTGTATTGTGTATCAGTTATTATTCATCTTTCTACCTGGTTGGAGGATCGAGCCGTGTTTATCATCATTGTCATCTTCATAGTGGGTTGTGTGTGAGGAGTAGCGCATGCTACGTACTCTCTTTAGTGCGCGCTAATTGAGTATGGGTAGCGCACGCTAACTCTCATCATTAGCAGCAGACAGTCCAGTGGGCACTGGACTGCAGTTAAGTTGAAGTAGTGCACGCTACGAATGGTAAGTAGCGCGCGCTAGTAAGTTTGGATAGCGCACGCTATGCAGTCCGTGTAGCGCGCACTAAGGTCGATCAGGCAGAGTCCAGTGGGTACTGGAATGATCTGGAATAATTCATAGCGCACGCTATGAGTAGATTTTAGCGTACACTAATGATGTAGTAGCACACGTTGAGTTTTGGATGTAGCGCACGCTATCGCGAGCAGATCAGAGAACATGAGGTTCGGGACTTCAGTTACTGGGCATCAGATATTCTGTTAGCGCACGGTAACATTTTGGGGTTAACGCACGCTAGCGAGGCAGTCAGTAGGCATTGTACTGTCCGGTTAACTCGCTAGCGCACGCTAAATATCAGGGCTCAGCGTGCGCTAAACTGGAACAGTATATATTGGACAGTGCAGTCCAGATTCGTCATTTGTCATTCTCTCTTCATTCCTTCGACGGTTTTGGGCGATTTCGGACGTTTTGGAGAGATTTCTTTGAGCTGAATCCATTTATCATCATCTTCAAGCTTATCATTCGGACTAATCATCATTTCATCCTCTCCAACACATCAAATCAAGGTAATGATTCTTGGATCTAGAATTTCAGATTTTGAATATTTTCTTCCCGATCTCTTCGTGTAAGCTTGGTTTTAAGTTGGAATATGTTAGATATGGATTATCTACCTTAGAAAAATGTATTCCTACAAATTTAATGGCATATATTTCGGATTTCATGATTTGTTGGGGTTTGATTCAAGAACACCTTAGGGTTTTCGATTAGATGTTGTCGTTAACTCGAGTTGTGGATTCCTATGGGATTATTGATATCATGGAAGACATTTTGTTGGTTTGAACTACTCATTTTGGAGATTGGTTTCGTTATATTTGGGATTGGTTATAATCAAGGATGAATGTTTACAACGTATTCGTTAGAATGCCTCTATGAGTTTGGATATTGTTGTATCGACTTTTGAGTTGGTCGTGATTCGTTCTTGATACGCATATTGAGCGTTTGTTGGTATTCATGTTATTCAAGGTTGTTCGAGCGACCGACATCTCATTTTAGGACGTTTGTTCGAGGAAGGACTTTCTTCACCGGTATTGTGTAAGTTAATTCTTACTCGGTTAAAAGGATATTCATTACTTTCGTTGTTGTTCATTCATAATCATAACTCATTCATAATGTATTAACCGCATTGAGACTTGTAATTGTCGAATAATCACTTCATTCACGAGCAACGACGGTTCCAATCATTTCATTGAGCTATCATTCACTTCACTATTATGTCATCTCGGTGAGTCATTCTTGACTTTGTCGGATTGTTATTCGTTAATATTCTTCATGGTCATTCTTGTTCATATGACCTTCTGGGTTCATATCGCGTGGCCGGGTGGGGATGTATGGAATTTTTAGTCGGGCACATGATGGTCATGTGTTCGGGTTCACCGACACAATGGACTGTGCACACGGTAACGTACCTCTGTGAGACTAATTAGGTACAAGGACGGGTGTGTCCGGATACTCGTCTTGTGCACTTGCACATACCATTATGGGCGTACTATGATGCTCCTCTTCAGCTTAATTTCATAATTTAGATATATCATCATTGTGTTTATTCAACTCTTGAGGATTGTTGTTCTGTGTAACTGACCCCGTTGGGGGATGTTGTTTTCAGGTCATGGCAAGGATAAAGCACGGAAAGAGAATGTGGACGACGAGGAGTCCCAGTGATACTAGTAGGGGGCCCCAGTCCTTTTCAGTCATTCGTGTTTTCTTCATTTTATTTCCACTGCAGACTTCCGTTTGAATACTCATTTTATTCTGTGTTGTATATTTTATCTTCATATAAAATATATATGTATTCTGTATTATCTTGGGTGTATTGTAATGAAACTCCTCATCGGAGTAATTAATGGTATAATGTGGTTCGGTACTACAATTATATTATTTAATTCATTAAGTTTCATTTGCCTGGTGGGTCCCAGTTGGGGGTCCACGGCACTGTAATATCCGCCTAGTTTGGGGTGTTACACCAAATGTTCCTACCAATCACTACTCCAGTCTAGCGCACACACGCGCAACATATCTTTGAACGTATGAATGGTACGCTCGGACTGTCCATCAGTCTGAGGATGGAAAGATGTGCTCAAACCCAAATGTGTCCCCAAATCCTTACGTACCGCCTGCCAGAAATACGATACAAACGGACCATCCCTGTCCGAAATAATAGTCTTCGGTGTGCCATGAAGCCTCACGATCTGCGCAATAAATATACAAACCAATTTCTGGTCCCCAAGTGTCCTTGATGCCCAAAAATTGTGCCAACTTAGTTAGTCGATCCATGATCACCAACACCATGTTTATTCCCGTCTTCGTCCTCAGCAAATTCGAGACAAATTCCATAGAGACGTCCTCCCACTTCAATTTTGGGATAGGAAGTCGTTTCAACAACCCAACTGGTCGCTGATGTTCGATTTTGACTTGCTGACAAGTCAAACACTTAGCCACAAACTGCACCACCTCATTCTTCATGTCATTCCACCAAAAATTCTTCCTCAAATCCTTATACATTTTACTCGAGCCCGGATGGACCGAGTAAGGTGACGCATGAGCCTCCTACATAATGCCCTGCCTCAATTCCAAGTTGTTCGGAATACACAACCGACCTTGGAATCTCAATGCACCATCTTCATGAATCACAAATCTCGGGGCTTTCCGCTTAACCACATTCTCACATAGTTGAATAAACATCGGATCTTCTAACTGTCTCGGTTTAACGTCATCGACCAACAACGAAGAAATCTCAAGGGCGCACAACCGCCCAGTATTCCTTGGTAACACAACCTCAATACTCAACCCCATCAACTCTCGTCGGAGTCCTGGCTGAGCTGTGAGTAACTCGAGTAAGCGATACTGATTTCCGACTCAAGGCATCTTCCACAACATTTGCCTTGCCCAGATGATAAAGGATTTCGAGATCGTATTCCTTGATTAGCTCGAGCCACATTCTTTGTCTTATATTCAGCTGTTTCTATGTGAATATATATTTCAGGCTCTTGTGATCGGTGAAAATTTGACATGATGAGCCATACAAGTAATGACGCCGAATCTTCAATGCATACACAACTGCAGCCAACTCAAGATCATGTGTATGATAATTCAACTCATACGGTTTCCACTGATGGGAAGCATAAGCAATCGTCTTTTTGTTCTGCATAAGCACACTTCCAAGTCCATGGCCCGAGGCATCGCTATAAACTAAAAAGCCCTCATTACCGTATGGTAATGTTAAGATGGGAGCGGTAGATAACCGCTTATTCAACTCTTTGAAACTTTTCCGCCTCTCGTCCGTCCACACAAACTTCTCTGACTTCTACAACAACTGAGTAAGCGGTCGAGCGGGTTTAGAGAACCCCTTCAGTGTGGGCCAGAGCCAGTCAGGAACATGTTGAAAACCACGAAAAGTGGGTTAAGGATGACATTAAAGTCCGTGGCTATATGATGGGCTCTATGTCTAATGAGCTTCAGAGAGCTCATGAGAAAATAACTTCTGCTAGGCAGATCTTATCCCACTTAACCGAGCTTTATGGTGAGCACAGTCGAACTGCTAGGTATGAGATATCTAAGCAACTCTTCGGTGCCAGGATGAAGGAAGGTGAGAAGGTTAGGGGCCACATCCTCAAAATTATCTCTATGATCGAGAGATTGGAGGCTCTTGATCTTAGGATGCATGTTTCTCTCCAAACTAACCTTATCCTGCAATCTCTTCCTGATTCCTTCTCTCAGTTTGTTATGAACTTCAATTGCAATGAAATTACTTGCAATTTAGTTGGGTTGATGAAAAAACTTGTAACGCTCAGTCTCAGATGAAGACTCCGCGGGTGAAGGAATCTGCCCTTGTGATTTCTTCTAAATCTCGAAAGTCCGAGAACAAGAAGAAAAGACCAAGAAACAGATAGGCTCACAAAGTAAGGATAAGGGCAAGGCCCCGATGGTTCCTAAGAGCAAGAAGAAGGTCAAATGTCTCAAATGCGGTGAGCTGGGCCACTGGGCAAGAGATTGTCCGATACTTCATGGCACTTCAGGTACAGAACTTTTAGTTTTGGAAACGAATTGTTCTGCTACTGTATTTTCTACTTCTTGGATATTGGATTCAGGTGCTAGTTCTCACATTTGTACCATGAATCAGGATCTGGAACAAAGTAGGAAGCTTGGAGTTGTGGAAGTAATGATTACTATTGGAAGCGGACATAGTGTCGAAACAACTAGGATCACTTCTTTTAAGTTTGGAATCCACCTCTGTTATAACTTTAGATGATATACTTGTATTGCCCAAGGGGCATAAGAACATTGTATCCATTCCGATCATGGATCGGAAAGGTTTTTCATTTTTCATTAGTGATGGTTCTTGCAAAATTTATTTTTGTAATAAATCAGTAGGCACTGCCACATTATTAAGTGGACTGTATCATCTAAACATAAGTAACAAAGTCGTTGTGAACACTATGACTAGAAAGTGTGCTAGGGATGAAACTAATCAAGTTTTGAAATGGCATCTTAGACTTGGTCATATTGATCAGACCAAGGTTGACAAAATGGAAAAGGATAGACTTTTGGGTCCATTGGGATCAGATACCTTTCCAGTTTGTGAATCTTGCCTTAAAGGCAAAATGACTAAGTCCCCCTTCACAGGGACCTTTGAAAGAGCCGCTGATAAACTTGGATTAGTCCATACCGACGTATAGGTGCTTTGGAAGCAGCACGTGATGGATATCAGTATTTCATTACGTTTACGGATGATCATACTGGGTATGGTTATATGTACTTAATGAAACACAAATTCGAGGCTTTTTGAGAAATTCCAGGAATTTAAGGCCCTAGTCGAAAAAAAAACTGGTAATCATATCAATGCACTTCGGTCGGACCGGGGTGGCAAGTATATGAGTTCAGAGTTTGATGAATTACTAAAGGAGCACGGAATAGTTTCACAACCTCCACCTCCAGGAACTCCTCAGTTAAATGGTGTGTCGGAAAGAAGGAACCGAACCTTGTTGGACATGGTTCGCTTTCATGCTTAGCTACACCGACTTACCAATTTACCTGTGGGGTTATGCGCTCCTGACTGCTGCTTATATCTCGAACAGATGTCCTTCCAAGTCCGTTCCTAAAACTCCACATGAGATGTGGGAGGGCAGGAAACCAAGTCTTAATCATATTAGGATTTGGGGATGTCCCGCCTATGTCAAAAATACTAAGGCGGAGAAGTTAGAAGCTAGGTACATGACGATGGGTTATCTATTCTACATACCCAAAGATCGAAAGATCATTATTGCTTTGCAAGCATACTTCCTGGGAGATGAGTTCATTCAGGAAGGTGGAGCAGGTAGAAGTATTTCTTTGGGAGAATACAATGAAACTCCTCAGGAGACACATGTACAAGAAGTTGGAACCAAACCTTGTGAAACACAAGTACAACCACCTCGTAGGGTGTCTCAAATACCTGAGAGGTATGGCTTTATGCACTTGGAGGAACTGGGTCTCCATGAGGTTCCAGGTGATATCCAAGAGACCGATCCCATGACCTATGACCAAGCGATGGTGGATGTAGACTCCGCGAAATGGAGAGAAGCTATGGAAGTTGAGATAGACTCGATGCATGTCAATCAGGTGTGGACTCTAGTAGATCGCCCTAAGGACATAGTGCCCACTGGGAACAAGTGGATCTACAAGAGAAAGACTGATGGGGATGGCAAGGTTGACACCTATAAGGCCAGGCTTGTGGCAAAGGGTTTTACCCAAAAAGAGGGGATTGATTACCATGATACCTTCTCGCCCGTAGCTATGATCAAGTCTATTTGAATGATGCTTGCTATAGCTGCCTACCACGATTATGAGATATGGCAGATGGACGTGAAGACGTCTTTCCTAAATGGATTCCTAGAGGAGGAGATCTATATGGAACATCCTAAGGCTTTGTGTCTGACATCGATATTCATAAAGTGTGCAAGCTTCAGCGTTCTATTTATGGACTAAAGCAGGCTTCGCGTAGTTGGAACTTTCGTTTTGACGAGGCAGTCAAAGAGTTTGACTTTGTACAAAATAAAGAGGAACCTTGTGTATACAAGAGGGTTAGAAAGAGAAAGATCACATTCTTAGTACTATATGTAGATGACATTCTACTAATAGGAAATGATGTTAAAATACTCAGTTCTGTGAAATCTTCACTTTCGAGTAGGTTCTTCATGAAAGACTTGGGATAAAAAACCTATATTCTTGAGATTCGACTCTACTGGGATAGAGCGAAGAGAATGATAGGTCTTCCCAAACCCTCTATGTAGATAAGATCTTAAAGCAATTTAAGATGAATGAATCTAAATGAGGGTTCCTACGGATGCAACATGGAATAAAAGTCACCTAGAAGATTTATCCTCAAAGTGAGGAACAACAAAAGGAAATTAGTAATATACCATATGCTTTGGCCGTGGGTAGCCTTGTGTATGCCTTGTTATGTACGAGACCTGACATTGCGCATGCTGGGAGCGTGGTAAGTAGGTTTCAGGCAGACCAAGGTAGGGAACATTAGACTGCCGTAAAGAACATTCTCAAGTACTTTAGAAGGACTAGAGATCTGGTTCTTATGTATGGTGGTGGAGAACTAAATGTAATAGGCTTCACTGATTCAGACTTCCAATGACAGAAAGACGACTCTATGTCTTCTTCTGGCTATATATTACTCTGAATGGAAAAGCAGTATCTTGGCATAGTGCCAAGCAAAGTGCGGCTGCTGATTCCACCTGTCAGGCTGAGTATTAAGAGGCCTCGGAGGCCTCTTAGGAAGGGTTTTGGATTAAGAAGTTTCTGGGCGAACTTCAAGGAATACCATGTGTTGCGCTGCCTGTTCTCATTGTTATGCGATAACAATGGAGCAGTAGCACAAGCCTAGGAGCCGAGGTTTCATAATGGTACAAAACACATTGAGAGACAGTATCATTTCGTGAGAGAATTTGTTCGCAAAAGGATACATTGTGCTGCATAGAGTAAACTCAGAAGACAATGTCGTTGATCCACTGACCAAGCCACTTTCTCAGATAAGCTTGGAGCGTCATCTGGAGAACATGGGTATTAGATACCATAGTGCGTGGCATTGAGTGCAAGTGGGAGATTGTTAGGAATATGCTCTCAAATGCCACTCAGAGGATGTTTGAGAGAGGACATTATACTTGTTATTATGTAAGTTATTATCAAAAGGCAATTGTTTGTTTCTTTATTTACTGAAAGTCATTGGCATTCCTCACATGTAAATATATAGAGAGAAACTAGTCTGTGTATTTGAGAGCAAAATATTTTACTCCTTATTAGATAAGGGGATCGGCACTAGAAAGGTTTATGGCTCAAATACTTAATCGTTCACAAGTCGATGAAACTTGACTGGGCGTTAAGTTTATGTGAAGACTTTTATGACATGTTCTTTGACTAAGAAGTTCATGTCGTCACTAATGGTTAGCGGGAGCACATGCTGTAGGTATGCTAATGGGATTAGTATACTCGAACCAACTCATCCTAGATTCGTCACATGATTTTCACTCCGGGACAGTCAATGACGGAATTGATAGGTTGTGATAGGTCGTCTTGAACCTTCGACTTGAGGATTTAGTAGGGATGTGCTTTGTGATGTTAAGATTTTCACTAGAGTAGTCCAACCCATAAAGGTGAGAGGTGGGGGTCAACCTTGACATGCATCTTGACAGACAAGTAGCAGGTTCTACTAAGTACCATGATAGGATTTTTTCTCCTGTAGTGAACAGGTATATGTCTTATGTGGTCATTGGCAGATGAGATCATAAGTCTTTGGCCAAAGCATTAGAGCTAGTTGTATTAGATACACGAGAGATCGGTGATCTCGATTTGCATTAACACAAACATAGAATCAAGTACAGATAGGGTTTGACTGATCGTGACCCTATAACTTGATCGGGACATTTGAAAGAAGGGTTCATACGTTTACTGGTATTCACGACAGAATGATTCTTGAATGATCCCTATCATTTGTTCTCAGTAAGGTTACAGTATAGGCCGCGAGACTGGCTAGGTGGTGCTATTACTCCTTGGTTCCTCCCATTGCTTACTGAGACGGACCTACCGAGTCGCGCATTAGGGAGACGACGGAATAATTTGAACTGGATCTCTTATTGTGAATTTTAGACATTGGATGTCTAATTTAATTTATTGGATAAATTAAATCGATGTTGTGAATTAAATATATTACTAGGTAATTAATTTAACTCATGAATAATTATTTCTTGGAGAAATAATATTTTGATGTAATTGATTAATTAGATTAATCAATTATATAAATTTTATTTGTGACGAACCAAGATATATCAGTCGGACTGGATACACCACGGTCCGTTTCATAGACCGAAATGAACCAAATCCTACTCTATTATTATGTGGTCCGTCCCACACCTTGATCATCTTGGAAGATGACCTTTGTCCCCATTCTACATGTATTGAGGAGTCTTCCTAACACTTGGGGACAAAAAGGGGATGATAATATGGGATCTTATCATGATCACCCCTTAGGTGTGACTTTGGAATGAAGTGAAGACTCTATTATAAAATAAAGCTCATCCACTCCATCATTACAAGGAAAAATCGGCCTACACAAGATAAAGAGAGATAGAGAGTTCATCTTGTGTTCTTACACTCTTAGCGAGATAAAGAAAAACAAGGACAATATATACATCAAATACTTGAGAGAGAATATCAAATACTTGAGAGAGAATATCAAGAAGAATATATACATCACTTGGAGTGATTTCATTCTTGATAAGTAAAGTTCTTACTACTTTTTTCTAGCAGTATCCTTGGAGGATAATCGAGTAGATTGTTGTTTCCGTCATCTCCCGGCGCATGGCTAGTAGAGACGTGGTGTTTTCGGCTTTTGGATCATTGAGGGCTTGTCAAATTGGATTTGCGGTCACCGGCATCAACTTCAACCATTTAATCGACGGATTATAAGGGTATGATTTCGTATCTTCCTCTTTGTTTGTTTTTATATTCGTATATACATAGCTTGTATCGATCCTCTTAAGGGATTCATATTGCTCTTGAGTTTTTCGCTTCCGCTGCGCCCTTCGTTTTCACTTGCGAATCCCAACAGTGGTATCGGAGCCCTTTCAACAGTGGATTGGGCGGCGCCCAATCCAACACTACCTCTATCTTATGTGGGTCCACACGAACACCCTCGGCCGAGATCACGTGACCGAGAAACATAACCTCCCGCAACCAAAACTCACACTTTGAGAACTTCGCATAAAGGCGCTGAGTTCTCAAGATTTCCAACATGATATGTAGATGACGTGCATGCTCCTCCTCGCTGCTCGAGTAAATCAGAATATCATCAATAAATATGACTACACACTTATCGAGATATTCGATGAATACCTTGTTCATTAGCTGCATGAACACGACTGGGGCGTCGGTTAGCCCAAATGGCATAACCACAAACTCATAATGGCCGTATCTCGTACGAAAGGCCGTCTTCGGAATATCGGAATCCTTCAGTCAGAGTTGGTAATATCCCGATCTCAAATCAATCTTAGAGAACATTGTCGCTCCCTGCAATTGGTCAAACAAGTCATCAATCCTTGGAAGCGGATACTTGTTTTTTATGGTCACCTTGTTCAACTCTCGGTAGTCTATGCATAAACGCAGTGACCCCTCCTTCTTATTCACAAACAAAACTGGTGCGCCCCAAGGAGAAATGCTCGGTCAAATGTAGCCCGTGTCTAGTAACTCTCCCAACTGTTTCTTCAACTCAACCATCTCGGCAGGCACCATACGGTACAGCATTTTCAAAATTGGGGCTGCACCCGGCTCTAAATCAATGGTGAACTCAACCTCACGGTCTAGTGGCAAACCCGACAACTCGTCTGGAAAAACATCAGGATACTCGGTCACTACTAGAATAAACGAGAGCTCGACTCCCCCTTATTCCAATTTCAAAGCATAGCACCGGTAACCAGTGCAACCTCCTCGAAGGAGTTTCACTGCTTTCATAGCGCTGATAAAGAATCTTTGACTACTCCGTTTGCGTCCCATGAAGGAGTGTTCAGTACCATTGGAGGCTAACATCCAAATGGTCCTCGCTCTATAATTCATGATCTCCCCATGTCGATCCAACCAATCCTCACCGGAAAACCCATAACCTCATGATCCCCCACAATACTATCTCCACTAGGCAGTTTAACAACAAACGCTTCACATGCAACTAGACAATCAACATGCACACAACACATATAATCCAAAGAGATGAAAGAATGCGTAGCACCAGAATTGAATAGCACGGAAACGGGATGGTCAACGAGGTGAACGGTACCTGTAGCCAATGTCGCATCAGGATCACCGGCTCGTCTCATCTTATACACACGGGGCGGAACAGACCCCGCACTAGATGTTCCCCCTCTAGAAGACTGTCCACGTCCTCGACCTCTGCCGAAACTCTGCTGGGGCGGATTAGTTGTCGGGGCCTGATTCACGCTCGGTTCCCTCATTCCCGGGGCTGACATCTGAGTAACTGGCGCCCGACTCGCATCTCCAAAATATGCAGCACGATGCCCCATACGACCACAATTATGACACTGTAGCGGCGGTCTGTCACATTCACTCATCATATGTCCCGGACGACCACAGTTAAAACAAGTATAACCATGAACAGGAACGACCGGAGAAGACTAAGAACCATAGCCTCGCCCAAATGACGGGGATTGATTCCCAAAGGCTCTCGGACCAGACTAAGTCTTCTGATGCCCACCAAACTTACTTCCCGAAAACTGACCGGAAGTCTTTTGCTTCTTACCCTCTACTGCCACCTCCGTCGCTGAAAAAGACATCTCATAGGCCATCGCCTTGTTCTGATAGTCTTTCAAAGTCGTACACCCAAGGCCTGTCATATAATGGCGAACCCTCAGTTTCATTCGCATGTCGAAGTGGTAGATCTTGTCCTATTCGTCCCAGACCTGATTCCTTACGTAATGTAGCTACTGATTATAATCTTTGATTGCTTGAGAGATAGGAACATCCTGGGGTTTTGCCTCGAATAAGGCTCGAATCCTTCCCTCTTTCACTGGCCACGGACAATAGTCAGCCTCCATCAATTCCCGGAACTCATCCCACGTAGCTGCCCGGTCACGCGGTTTCACAAACTCAACATCACGACTGATTACTACATCATCAACATACACATGATTCCACAATTTTAAGACATTCAAAACAACTAGACCGAACCCGATAGTAATAAATAAGATCTTTCCCAAACCGGGTCCACAAACAAATACGAGTCCAAAAGAAGAAAGTACTCGAGTATTGAAACAAGTGACATAATTAATAATATTAAAAGACAAGATGCCCAACAAACGACCATTGAACAGAATCACCCTTGCCCATCATGCTCGTACGGTCCGCATGCTCGTTCGCCTCCATGACCTGTACTTGAAATACAAAAGTATTTCCCCCATTTAAGGGGTTAGCGACAACAACTAGTGCAAGTACAATAATCCATTTGAACTACCATTATAATCGGATGAGATATGCGCCAAAAATCATTTTACAAAATATTTATATTGCGGAATATTACGATGCACATGCACAAAACATAGTTCTCCAACAAAATATTTCAAAGGTTAACCATTGGTACGAGACTTACGGCCACCGCACCCCGCAGAGGCCCCATCGGACCATCCCTGGGTGATTAACCCCAATTCATGATACGCATACACACGGTACTACGTATCCCCATAGGCCCCGTTAGACCATCCCTGGGTGAACATATGCATTCACAACCACAACATACACAGAAAGCCATAAATCAAATACTAGAATATGCATACAAATGTAAAGTACTTGCCTTTGAGACATCTTCGACGACACGGAAAATAGACGACGACTACGAATGACCCGAAGTGAACACATCCGCTCCTAAACGAGATATTAACACGAATCAGTCCCAAACAACATCAATAACCGAACAGAGTACACCCACAACCCCTATTACCAACTATAAAAATACACGTACGGTCAACACAGGCGAGGGTTTTCACAAAATCTCCCTGAATCAACAACTCACGGATCAAGCACCGATGGAAACGGATTTGGAATCACTCAATAACAATAATCGATAAGAATTATAACAACATCAACGAACAATTCGAGTTTAAATAGACAAATCCCAAAACCCCCCCAAAAATTGACAAAGTTAGGGTTTTAAGCCAAAATACCTTGAATTCGGGTGGAGGAAGATGTATTAGGATGATGATACACTTCGTTTGGAGTACAAAAATCGATCCATCAAGGAACTCCACGGATAACTCTCCACAAATCGCCCCAAAATACTCCAGGAAGCTCAAAACGCGGACAAGGGAGAAGGAAAGAAGAAAAATGACGCGTGTGAGGTCGATTTAGGTTTTAAATACCTAACTGCGGAATTACGTACGTTAACATGAAGAGTTAACGTACGTTAAGGGTTTTACGTACGTAAAAACCCATAACTTAACGTACATACGGACCTCGGCAGAACATTATGCCCAAATTGCTGAAGTCGATAATGTACGTTATATCTAACAATTAACGTACGTTAACATTACAGGCATAACGTACGTAAGAGAGCATGCATAATGTATATTATGCATGCAGCAGTTCAGCACTGCTGAATGCAGCCCACTGCTCAAGAAGCACGAAAAGGAAAGCGATAAAATATGGAATTAGAAGACACAGTTACGAGGTATTCACGACGGCGAACCTAAGCGCTAAAAGGAAACACCAGTCCGACCACCCGAAGGTTTAGAATTCGACGACGGAAGTAAATTTCCCTCAAACTTTAGGAAATTACAAAATGGCCCAAACGTTCGAATATCATGATACGACGTCAGATTATGAAACTGAAACCCACAACATGAATAACTCAATCATACGGACTCATTGGAAAAAAGAAATAACGAAGTCGAACGAGTTTTACGAGAATCGAGCGTACATGCGACAATATCATAAAATAAAGCATATTACGTAAAAACACCTTCGAAACTCGTCCAAATGGAAAAATACCAAGGACAAAATAGATTCAAGACGTCGAAATTGTTATAAGCGAGTCGTTAAAATAGACATGCCCCAAAAATAGAAACTGCTAAAAATAGAAAGTACGGATATTACACCAGTCACATCCAAAGCAGTTACATTTGATTATGAAATGAAAACAAATTGTTGTTTAGTTGTACATATCATGATAACATATACTAAGGTTAGTTCTTTTAAATGTATGTGTAGCTCTATATATAAAGAATGTAGAATGTGGTGCTGAAACTGGTCCACAAGGATAACCAAAATGATGGGTTAGTATGCGAGATCTGATGGGAATCAAGAAAATTAAGGTAAATTGATCGATCTTTACCCAAAAAATAAATGTAGAATTTATAATATTGTGTAGGTATGTAGTTCAATTTTCGGACCAAATTTGATAATATATAGCGGATATTTTAATTAGATTAGTGTTATATGCTGATCTATTTTGTTATTGTTTTAGATATGTAATTGTAGTTGGCTGTAATTGTTTTTAGATAAAAAGTTTGTATCATGCTGAAGAACATAGTTTACTGGTAAGCTAATATTTGTATGCCCGTGTTTCATAAGGACCAGGTCTATGCCAATATTGGATGCTTCGAGATTCGAATATTTCATAAAGTTTAATTCCGTTTATAGAATATCTCAATTTTAAAGTTCTACCGTGGCATAAGTCTTACTGTCACCTATCCTTGTAAGCTTTTTGGGCACTAATAGCAGCAATTTTTTCTAAGCATAAATTTAGCCCAGAATAGTTGCATAGTTTTTATCTGCATCCTTTTTTAGGCTTCATTGGGTCAGAAAGGCAATTGGAAATTTGGAATGTAGCCTTTATTTTAACAAGTGTGACATCGAATTAATTAATTAAAATATGTGAAGAGGATACTTAACATTGTTCTCAAGTATATATGATTGTAAAGAGGCACACGCTCAAGCTTGCAATTAGCTGTATACTTAACAAATGTCTTTGTTCTTTTTTTGGTGCCACGCACTAAATATCTAAAGAATTATGTGTATACATATGGGTTTTGTGTAAATATATATAGTGTGAAATCTTTGAAATGAATACACATTGTTGGTAAGTACTTCTATGTGTTTGAAGATGCCATGCCTATATAACAATTTGAATTGAAACAGGGTTACAACATGGATGCCAAACTTGTGGTTAATGTACAGTGAGGGGAGTCCTGGACCAGTTCGGGCTTTGCTGAAATTGGGATCAACTGTAGAAGAGATGATTAAGCTTGTGGTGAAGAAGGCCTGAGTCCTCATCTTGATAAACATAATGCATCAAGCTTTAAGTTGCATTCTTCACATTTCAATCCTCAAAGTAAGCATATATCTAAAAATTGTTAGGATCACTTGCAAACTTGTCTTAAATTCACATTTCATTTCCACTTTATCTTAACAAATTTGTAGCTATGGGAAGCATTATTCATAAACTTGTCTTAAATTCTGTAGGGAAAATGCAACACATGATTTTGAAGACACTGGACACAGTGATAATGCTAGAGATATAATGGAAAAGTACTACAATGGCGAGATAGACCCCTCATGAACTCATAAGGGAACTATATGTAGTTTATGAAACCGAGTCATGAAACTTCAACAAGGTTTGCGTTTCTTGCAAAGGTGAAACTAAGCCGAGAAGAATGGACATGAACTAGTATATATGAAAGTCGGAGAATATTTGTTTAGATGTATAGGTACTAGTGAATATTTGTTGCTACTTTAATGACGAATATTGGTTGATATTTATTTAATTATTCATGAATATTGGTTGTTTTTTGTAAATTGAAACTATTGTTTAAATGAGTAGTTTTAATGCAAATAAAATCATCTGATCTGTCATTAGGCAATTAGGTAATTTTAAAAAATAGTTGTTAAAGTTCACATTAGGCAACAACAACATTCTAACAAAGCATTGTGTGAAAACAAGTAAAATTAGATGTTTCAATTATAAAATCGTTGTTTATAGAAAATATAAACAACACTTTGTAAGAAATAAACAATTGTGCTTAGTACATCTAACAATTATTTTGAAAAAAAAAAACCATTGTGGCCTCAACAGTTCAACAATGGCGCAAATTCAACAAAGGTTTGTGCGCTTAACCCTCAAACAATGCTATAGTCTTAAGAAACTATTGTGTTTATGAAATTTTAACAACATATTAAAAATAAAAAAATAATTGTGATTGATAAATTCTAACAACATATTTTAAATGAACAACACTTGAGTTATATGCAGACAGACAATGGACAAATTCTACAAAAATATTGTATAATTTCCTTTCTCACAAGTGTGTATTGTTCTAAAACTATTGTGTAGCATCCCAAACAACAATGGTTTCGAACTGGAGTGTTGTTGTTTCTGGCTATTACATAAAGGTGTCTAGAGATGAAGTCGTTGTCTCTCACTCTTTCACACAACAGATTCTGTATTGTTGTTTGAGGAACGTAAGACACGGAGTCTCAATAGACAACGGGAAAACAGGGGGTTAGACAACAGACAAAAACCGTTGTCTGATGCAGTTTTTCTTGTAGTGTTGATGCATCGAAAGGTGGAGCACTCCTCGGATAAATTTTACATGTATTTTAGGTTCTTTTAGCTATTATTATGTAGCGAATCGTGTTTAAGTTGGATATTTGGATTTAAATTATTTACTTTATAAGATGTCATGTGTTTTGTTTTAGTTGTGATAAAATAGGTAAAACCAGTCAAAAACAGAGTTGGGAAGCATCCGGAACCTAATCATACGAGAAAAAGAAGGAAGAAATGGACTTCGTAGGAGCAGGACCGCATAGTACATAGTGCGCGGACTGTTTGGAAAAGATGATTCAGGGCTGACTACCTTGCATGGCCGCAGAAGAACTAGTTGTGGTTTCACATGCCTGAACACTGTCCGGAGCGAATTCGGCTATTTTGAGTCCTTTCGTTCTGGGACGCAATTTTTAGCCTCGTTTTGGCCTAGTTTCATCCCTCTATATATGACCCATATGGTCGAAAATTACATCAATATTCTCCTCACGAAGAGCAGAAGCGAAGAAGCAAGATAGAGATTAAGTTTCTCCTTACAAATTTTCTTTCTCTTATTCTTATTGCGATTATATTTGGAGGCTAATAACCTCTTAGATTCTAGATCTTGTTAGTACTTTAACTTTTTCACTGGATTGCAATTAATATATTTACTCCTCTTTAGACGTTCTTGGATTTATTGTTTTAATTTCTGTATGAATAGGAGGCCAATATTTATGCATACTTTTTTGTTAACTTGAGATCTGAATAATGATAGTTGATCACAGATGAGTCAAATCCAAGACACAACAGTAGCTTCAAAAAAGTAGAAGAAGTTTGCGAGGATATATAAGCCTATATTTTAGAGGTTTAATTTTCAATACTTAGATTCAAGAGATTATGTTCGAGAATTAATTCAAGTTTTAACTTATTCTGAAAGAAAGATTAAAATACAAGTATTGAGATTAAATAAGGGTCCACTACAAAAAAAAATGGTATAGCCGACGACAAAAGTCATCGCTAAAAGTCGTCGGCTCAAACAAATGTCGTCGATTAAACTCCGGTTGGCTATTATCCGTCGGCTATATTTTATTCGATGATAATAAAGGAAGTCGTCGTCTAAACGCAAAGTTTACCCAATGATGGTGATGTTGTCGACTCAAGTTATTCCGACGAAGTCATCGGCTAAAGTCCATTTATTAATAAAGTAAGATCATTTTTAGCCGACGACGTTGGTTAAAGTATATTTTTAAATAATAAAAATAAATGTTAGCCGATCATTTTTGGAAAAATCATTAGTTAAAGTATTTTCTTATTAATAAAAATACATTTTAGCTAAGGATTAATGTATTAATTGTCGGTTAAAGTTTTTTAATTAATAAAAATCACTTTTAACCGACGATTTGGGTGAAAATGATCGGGTGAACTCTTTTTTAGTAAAAAAATAAATCTCAAATTTTGTTTTATCTAAATTTGTTTTTGAATATACATCAACATCAACCAAACACTTAACAACATACAACTTTAAATGCACAACAACTCAAACAAATGTAATATAAACCACCATCTTCACAAAGCACAACTCCATCAAGATATACTAACCTCAATTAAATCAAACATTTGAAAATATAATGTCCCAAATACTTGTGCACTAAAATCTACAGAATATTTACATCATCACTTACACAAACATATGAAAAAGATAATTAAAGACTCTTCAAACCGCAAAAGATATAATCGATACTGTCATGTGAGTCATTCTCATGTTGCTGTGAATATGCAAGTAGAGTCTGTAAATGTATAATCGGAGGGGGTGGTGCCGAAAATCCTACCTGGGTCATAGTTGATCTTAGTGAAGTCATATATTCCATCATCGTCTACGTCTGGTGAGCCATCGCATGCTGCTATCTCTACGTTGTATGCTGGGGTGCCATCGCGTGCTACTGCCGTGCCATCAATTGTTGTTGCTCTTTCTGGAAATTGGGAAACTCCTCTTCAGCCGCCTTTGGACTCAACTCAGAGCCCATTTGATATCCTCAATTGCTCCTCCAGAAAGGCCTCTTGCGTATCGCCTCGACAATATCGGAAGCCCAACACTTCCTTCAACAATCTATGACCCATGGGAAACTGGCTCCCTTTAGAAGGTTAAGGGTACCCACACCCTAGCTCTGATGTAAGGATTTGTCTGATTGACTTGGTCGATGGCTATAGTGAAATCCATCTCGGTTAACTCAAGATGCTGCTCCCTCATGATATGTGCCAACATACCATCAGACTTCATCCTGATTGTAATATCCTGACTTTTTACTAAGGTTGTTTCACGTTATTTTATCTAAGTTATATTGCACAGTGTAGAATCTCTACAGTATGAATAAAATAATTTGAGGACTGAGAAAGCTGTATTGGTATGATTGTCGTAGTTGGTTGATAATTTCTTTTGAGGATATTGTATCAGGTATATCATACGAGAAGATTATTGGAACGAATATATGTATTCAGTATGCTGAGTTGAGAGTTAGAAACAGTTGAAATTGACTAATTGTAGCCTACATGATGTACTTTAATGTACATACATTACGTAAGCTAATGGTATAGAATACGTTAAAGGTATATATTACTTACGTAAAATTATATCGAACATGATCCAGGTTGTGGCCGGTAGGTGGGTCCGGTGGTCGGCAGATCTCAGCGTGCATGTGCATGGCTGATTCAATGATGCTTAATGTATGCTAAGAGAAGTGGCTAACATACGTTAATTGATCAAGGTTATATACGCAATGTAGGTTTTACATACATAAAAATAATATCAATCCAAAGGATCTACATGTGGACCCGGCTCCCTTCGGCGCATGTTTAGATGAAGTCAATGAGGTGATTATGTAGGCTAGGGGTTAAGCATCACTTACGTTAGTCGGTTTACATACACTAGTCTGAGAGCGTTGCATACGTAAGGTATTATAACAAAGTGAGGCAGTAGCCTTTGGACTGGCGTTGCATACGCAATCAAGGTCAGGTAGTGTATGAAAGGTGCTATTACGTACATTATTATTGAGCAGTACCGGTTGTTAACAATTGTGCAAGTTAAAGTGAGGTTTGGTCTTTCATTTCCTCATGATCCAAACTGAGGATTTCTCTTCCAAAATCGCCCGTCTTTATTTGTAGGTGCTTTCCGGACACTCTAAACTTGATTGTGAGCTTGAGGGCATGGATTTGGAGCTTGAGATATGAAGCAATTAATGGTTCTTATGGTTTTTGTTGGCCACTAAGTATACTGGATACAGCTTGGAAGGTGTTTTAAACAACAAGCTGTACTGTTTTAAATCTGAGTGCATAGCGGAAGTCTTAAATACAATAAGTTGATGTGGATACAACAACTTTATGTGCAGTGTATACTTAAATAATCACAGTTAAATAAAAAAATAAAACCAAAAGGTAAATAACACAGTATTTAAAGTGGTCCGAGGTAAACCCCTCTACGTCCACTGGTCCTCCACACAGGAGTAAAGAGTTTATTATAATTACTGCGTACACAACTACGTAATTATAAACAAACCTAATCAATATATCGTTCACACAGATTGATATAATGATCTTAGCCTTCAACCGTTCACACAGATTGGTTTGAGCTAACACTTTGACTGGATTCTTCACACACAGTTTTGAAGCTTCGTCTTCTTCGATGCAAGTCCTTCACACACAGTTCAGGAGAAGCAAAGATTCCTCAGTCCACACAGGGCTGATAAGAGTTTGTTCAGAGATAGAACAAGGTTGAACAACAGCTTTGACTTTCTGGGCTGTAAGCTAATGATGTGTTGTTCAAGGTTTTGAGCACTATATATCTCTTTATATCTGAATAGCATTGAGCTTTGGAGATATATTTTGCTCTAATGTATATGATAATAACTTCGTAAGTTTTCGGTAACTGATCTTCAAAGCCTTGAGGGGATATATATAGTCTTCTGAAATATATCTGTTGAGATAAATCCGTTGAACAAGATTCCGTTCCAACGGGATGATGTGTTTGAATAAACACGATCCGGATTTTGCGCTCGTTTGAAGATCTCTGATGACTTTGATATTTAAATACTATATCCTTTAGTATTTAAATATATCTTCCTCAACAGGAGTTTGTCTTTCGTGAATAACAAAGATTCCTTCATGTCCTGTTTGAAACTGTATGGAATGATAGCTGTATTGTCGATTCGAGACAACTTCCATACTTAGTCTTTATGAGACTTCTTTGCTGTATGATAGGTTCCACTGTATGTTGGATCTACGAGAGGTCTTCGATACAGGTTGACACTTTTGATCAGCTTATCGATACAGTTTGCTTACTGTATGCTGGTTTGGCATATTTGCCAAAACATCTTATCACCACTATTCGATACAGGGATTGTTAATCCTAACTGTTTCGATACCGGGTATTGTTATCCTAACAATTTCAGATAAAGGTTGTTATCCCAACAATTTCACCCTTTTTGACAATTTGCCTTAAATCTTTCAAGCTATCTTGATGATGCCAAAACCTTCTTGATGAAGCTAATAACCTTCTTGATGACTTCGGGCAGATATCTTGGTCTTGTGTCGAATGATCTGGCTTTCAGCAACTTAGACTAATTTATGAACTGCTCGCAGGCGAGTTCGATACAGCTAAGAGTTTTTACGGCTTAAGCTTATGATTGGCGCGCAGGCACAATCTTACAATGTATTCTAGATGCATACAACTGAATCTATGAACTGTTCGCAGACAAGTTCGTACAACTTTAATTTTTAAACAAGTTTCTATACTTGTGATTAATTTCAGCAATTAAATTATGTAATCATACAGTAACACAGTAGATTACGAGTTGTAATCTTTCAAGACAGGCAAATATTTTATTGATATTCAAATAGAGTACAAGGATTGCTGTTTTGAAAGAAAAATTACCAAAAAAATTCAAGGAATTTAACTCCTATAATCTGAGTGTCTCCATGGCCTTTTGTCGGGATCATTCTCAGTTCCACGCCACCAATGTTGTAGGGAATCATTGCCTCGATCTAAGTAGATTTCTCTACCATCGTATGATTTGTCGAAGGCGAGAATCCAGTCCTCTAGATGGGTGATCCGATCTCCTCGTCTATGTTTGGACTTCATTTCTTGTTGGAGAGGAAGCTTTCCTTATTCTAACAGCTTTGTAAATTTATCTGCAGCCTCAGATAAGGTTTTATATCCTTTGAAGTAAGGTTTTATATCCTTTGAAGATGGCGGATTCCCTGTCGAGTTTTGCAAAATATCTCATCAGTTCATTTCTCCTCCATTGCTTCACTTCTTCAGCAGTGGGATGGCGGTTGGTTGGCAGACGAATTTCAGAAGGCCTTTGGATCATGTTTTGCCATGGGACGCTGGGATCATGAAACTCAGGTCGAGAACCTAAAATCCTGTATCCTTGAGCAGGTGCAGCCAATTTGTTTAGTTCTGCAGTAATGCTGTCTTGAGCAGCATTGAACTCTCTTTCTTGCTGAAGCCTTGTTCTCCTCGTGGCTTCTCTCGCTTCTTCCCCCTTTTTGGCATCGTCAAGGTATGATACCTTTTCATCAAGACGTCCTAGGATTTCCAGAGCGGTATCCTGCTTTGTCTCGATATTTGAAATTTTCTCGACCAGGGAGGAGAGCACCTGCGACATATCCTTAATGTTCTTGTCATGGATTCGCAGTTGAGAACTTGTTTCGATCATAGATGATGCTATCTCGGCCTCGGATATGCGAGTTTTAGATTCCTCTTCTCTCAGGATCTTTTCTTGCGTCTCTTGTAATTGGCTCAGGGCCTGCTTGAAGACATGTGGCAGAATAGTGAAGGCTTCCACCACTCGGGAGACTTCATGCTGTAGTCCAGTCATATCTTCAACGGCAGATGTGTGCATCCAATCAAGAGATTTTTCAACTGAGTGTAGAGCATTCACTGCGTCCTGAATGAATACAGTTTGTAGGCCAAGAGCTCACAATCGCTCTTTTCTTGTTGCAGTGCGAGGAGAATCTGGTTGGGCAAAGTCTTCTACTGCATTCAACCTTCTGAAGTTCTCGTTTGGGCGTGAAGTGAGTTGGACATCCTCAGGTGTAGTACCCTCGTTGGATTCCAAGACGGTTGGTGGGGCGGCAGCAGCTGTTCCAGTTTCGGCGGCAGGAGGTGCGACGTCCTCCTATTTCGAATTGGTTTTTGAAGACATGGGTACAGGAGGGACTGATTCCTCCTGGTGTCTCTCAGCTTCCGCCTATTCCGGCAGAGGGACTGATTGCTCTTGCTAGAAGACGCGTGATTCTTCTTCTTCGGCGGCGACAGTAGGCTCGGGTGCCTGTTCCGTTGTTGATTTCTCCTCGGTGACAGGCGCGGGTGCCTGTTCCGAAACGGATGATTGATCCTCCGCGATAGGTGGGACTGATTCCTCCTGCTCGGGAATAATTTCTGGCTGTTGCGAGGGGAGCTCATTGCGGCTTGACGTCCCTTCATCATTTTTTTGAACTTGGGGAACTTCTCTTTCGTGAGCCTCCTCACGGCTCATTCTCAGACCTGCCTGAAAGGCATCGTCGTCGTCGTCTGAGTCGTGGTCTTCTTTTGGACTTTTGGGAGATTCCTCGGACTTATCCTTTCCTTTCTTTCTGGCCTCTGTTTTTTTACAAAATATGGCTTTCAATTAACTCTTTGCAGCATAGATTATCCCATTGGATCAGGGCTTCAACTTCTGTGGAGTCCGTCACTTCCAACACGAATCTTTCTTCATTACTCCAGTCGCTCCAGTTGTACAGGTATCGTATGGAGCTAGCCTATAGCTTTTGCATTGAAGAAATCTTTCATAGGCCTGTTCAATTTGCACAGAGAGAAGGGTTTTATTGATAATAGTGTCCGGGGAGGGACTTCGTAAAACGTTTGTGTTTGCTGTAGCGATTTGTTCCTCTACACGTGTGGGATCTTGTATAGAAGAGGGATTACTTACAGGGCATGGTACCCCGAAGGAAGGTGGATCCTATACGGCTGTGGAATCCCGCATAGGAGAGGTAGCTGTTGGATCCAAAGGGGCAGCCGACTCGCTAGAGTCTTCCAAGTTGGCAGATGTCCTTGTATCCGTCGTTGCTGCCAAAGGCTCGGGATTTACTGTCGATACAATAACGGACATCTCTTCCACATGGGTTGGGCCCTGGGGTAATTCATCAGTGGGTTGAGCCACGATAGGAGCATCCTCGGAGGGTTTTGTGGATTTAGCTTTTGTGAGCCTCCGCAGCTTCCTTTTCGGATTCTCAGCAGCAACAGGTGTCTTGCTGTGAGATATCTTTCATTTCTTTGAAGATTCCACACTCTGGGACTTAGAAGAAATGTCCCTTGGATCTTCAGATAGCAGTAGGTTCCGGATGAAAGGCCTGTCTGCGATCAGAATGTTTTGTTTGAAAGAAGTAGGCTTGACTCCTCCCAAAAATATCCGGGAACTTATCTTCTTTGCATCTGCGGATTGTGGAAGTCCGCACTTCGTCAAAATGTGGTTTAAGAATAAACAAAAAGATTTCTTCTGAGTAGCAGGTTTGGACACTTCTTCCTGCAAGCGTTTCAGAATAATCTGACACCAATTGACCTTTTCACAGGTCATAATAGCTACCATCATCCTAAGTCGAAGATTAGTGCACATCCCAAATGCACCTGTACGATTTTCAATGATGCGACAGCAAAAATCATGCAAATAAACAAACGGTAAGCAAAAATTTTTCTTATGACATGTGGTGTGAACCACTTCAACCGTAGTCAAACCGGCGAACAAGCCATAATATAGAGTCAGCAACTCTTGAGACCCAAACGTCTCAAGCTCTTCCATGGTCAGGCCTTCAGAGGGTACCCTATAAATGTTTTTGAGAAGATATCGGTCGATGCAGATCTCCACTCCGCGAATGACTGCTGTGATATCAGCAACATGTCCTCCTAGGGCCAGAGGCAGAAAACGAACCACTGCGTTGAGGTAGAACTACTCAACGAGGTGAACATCATAACTTTCAGAAGTGTGTGTCCCAAGGCGGTAGAGGCCTTGTTAATGGATTCTGGTGATGACGACCTCCATTGTATCGACGTCATCAGTTTCAGCATGAATGCGTTCCACCACGACAGATCTGGAGAAGATCCATCCATCGATGAAGTTTAGAGATTTCTTGAGGGCGGGGGAAGATGTCTGAACAGACGCCATTGATGAATCTCAAGAAAAAATGAAAAAGATTCAAGAAAGATAAGCAGTAAACATAAAACTTGTAGGCTGAATTTGCTTGAGTGCTCTTAAAATATGCAGAAATCGTAAAGAGTCTCAAATGGCAATTGCAGTCCTTTTATAGTGGGCGGCGAAGAATGGTTTTTCAGAGAACGAATGGTCAGATTTAAGGGATGGGAACCGGCGTTTTGAAATGAACGGTCACGATGGACTGAGTGTAACTGGTACACTTATCCATGGAATATTAAAATAGGAGCGGGTCCCACTTCTGACATTTGTTGTTACCCTTAATGCCTAAAACGGTGGTTTTAAATATTAATCAATTTGAAAACATCACGGCTTTTGAGATTTGATTGTCCAGATGTCATGTAAGGCATTTAATGTAAATGACGTTTGACATGAAAACAGAGCACGTGGACAAAAATTATTTTTTTTAAAAAAAAATATTGTAATATATATAATGAATCGAATTCCCATAGTATGTGCTGTATCCGCGACGATACAGCGTTCCCCCTTAAAAGGTACATATAGGTTTCAATTCCATACAGCAACTTTTGGATTAATGTTGTATTCATGGGTCATACTGTATTCCCCCTTAATTATTGCACACGTCAGCTGTAGGATGATTCATATTGCTTTGTTCCCTACAGTGATGTATTGAAGGTTCTGAGTGTACAGATAATTAATGGTGAATACTGTATTCTTGGGTCTTACAGCATTCCCCCTCAATTGCTGAGTAAAAACAGTAAATACTTACAGGGAGTCAGGCTGCAGCAATCCCAATTCTTGTCGAAGCATGTTGAATATTGCTATGTCGAGAGGGTTGGTGAAGATGTCGGCCAACTGAATATTTGTATGAACCTTTTCGAGCCGAACATCCTTGTTCTCGACATGATTCCTTAGGAAATGATGCTTCATGTTGATATGCTTAGTGCGCGAGTGCAATACAGGGTTGTGCGTTATAGCAATTGCACTCGTGCTATCACACATGATTGGCGTTTCCTTGGCTTCAATCCCATAATCTGACAACTGTTGCTGCATCCAAAGGATCTGCATACAGCAACTTGATAAGTGTCATTTTTGTACACTTATCCATGGTTTGTATCGATAAAATTCACCCATAATTGAGCTAGTCTACTCGTTTTTTGCTTTTAATTTATTAATTTTAATAATTTTATTTTTATTGGATGATGATCGGATTAAATAACTGAATTACTCAAGAAACAACATGTTTAATAAATATTCTCTTTATTGAATTTTGATATATTCATGTTGTAGGGCTTTTCGAGACGAATTCGGCAGTCTTTCCGGATTCAAAATCGAGTTATATATCAAAAGTTATCATCAGAAGAAGATCCGGGGCAAAAACGCAAAGTCGAGGGAATTCGGCTGAAAACGTAACTATCAAAGCTTCAAATGAGCAAATTTACGAAACCACGTTACGGCCGTAACATTCAGGAGTTACGTCCGTAAGTCACCTCGATTACGGCCGTAACTCCGAATGTTACGGCCGTAACTCTTGACAGATTGCTATGATTTGTCTAATTTTTTATACTTTTTGTGTATTATTGAGGGGATGGCTGGCATTGATCCGATATAATGTAATAATGCTGTAGTTTTGGAGCTATTAGATGACTTTAGGTGTATAAATAGACCTCTTAGATCCTTCATCATTCACCATTCATCATATAATTTTCCATTTTCTTGTAAACTTTTCTTTTTGTGTGAAGAACACACTTGTGTTCTTGAGTGATCTTTGTAAGTGTGGTATGGTATATGTTGTTCAGAGAGTTTATTGCTTCTATCTCCTTTATCTACTAAGGGAGTTAGGATCAATTCTTTCTCTTGATTCAACTAAGAATGACCACCAAAGCTTGTAATATGTGTAATAAACCCTTTATGGGCTAAGTTTCTTAAGTTGGGATTATAAACAAGGTTAGTCATGTTATTTATGTTTGTATAAAGATATATTATGAAATACTTATTATTGTGTGTGATTTTCATTGTTTTAACAATCTTTATTTATTTGGCCAATTAATGAAGATATTTAAGATCTTAATATTTATATAAAGAAAATATGATTGATTAGTTAAAATGATCTTCAATCTAAGTTGATCTAGGGATAGAAATATACCCCTAGTCCTTAGATGATTCATTGAGTTATTTTCACAAATCCTAATGCTATGTATTGAAGCCAATCAACATAGAAATATAGTGGATTGATTCAATATGTAAGGGGCGTTTTATAGTTCGAAAGAGAAACCGTCTTTTTAAGGAAAATCGAATCTACACAACATAATAAGTAAATTCATCTTATGATCTCCAATACATCTTTTATAACTAATGACGAACTAAGTTTGTAATCCCAACTATTTCATTTTATCGATAATCAATCTATTATTATTGCTATCTTTTTATTTCCTTATAATATTAGAACTATTATTGCAATTTCTTTGCAATTATTAAACCAAACTTTTTAATTGTGTGTTTCACTCATCTTAAGTATCTATAAAAATAGACTAATAGTGTATAATTCAAATTATAACATAACTTCCTTGTGGGATCGATAAACCGGACTCAAAAAGTCCACTTTACTACTTGATACGATATCGTGCACTTGCGATAGTTACACAAAAAGCGTGTCAAGTTTTTGGCGCCGTTGCCGGGGAAGTATAAGTTATATTTGAAAAAATTACATTATTAACTATTGTTATAAATACAACTTTTTCTTTGTTGTAGATTCCCTTGTCTATGCGAAGGACATGCAATCGCGATTTAGTTTTACTAGATCCCGAGATCGAAGCCACATATAGAAGAAGGCGAAGAGAACAAAAGAAAAACATTATTTCTTCACCATCACAACTACCAGAATCATAATACTCTGATTCAGCCGTGGAAAGTGAGTTTGCCAATTGCTTCTTACTGAACCAAGAAACAAGTCTAGGTCCGAGAAAGTGACACGTTCCACTTGTACTCTTCCTATCTAGCTTGAAGCCTCCGAGATCCGAGTTGCTGTATCCAACTAAATCGAATCCGCCTTCTTTAGGATACCACAGTCCTACATCGACTGTTCCTTTAATATACTTCAGGATTCGTTTAGCTGTACTGAAGTGTTATTGTTTGGGTGATACTTGATATCTCGCACATACTCCAACAACAAAATGGATATCGGGCCTGCTAGCCGTTAGGTACAGGAGAGAGCCAATAAGCTTCCTGTAGAGTGATTGGTCAACTGGCTTTCCGGCTTCATCAGCACTAATTTGCACGGAAGTGCTCATGGGGGTTGACGATGATTTGGAAGTGTTCATTCCAAATTTGTTGAGAAGCTCCTTGCTGTATTTTTCCTGGTTGATGAAGATCCCTGTAGGCAACTGCTTTACCTGCAAACATAGGAAATAACTAAGTTCTCCCATCATACTCATTTCAAATCTACTTTGCATGAGATGAGAGAACCTTTGACATAAAGCAAGGTTAGTTGAATCAAATATAATATCATCTACATAGATTTGAACCATTAGAAGGTCATCGCCTTCATGTATTTTGAACAAGGTTTTGTCCACAACACCTTTCTCAAATCTATTATCGGTTAGATACTGGGACAGGGTCTCATACCATGCTCTATCGGCTTGTTTAAGTCCATACAGTGCTTTCCTAAGCCTGTATACTAGATCGATGCCGTCTGTGTTGGCAAACCCTGGTGGTTGTTCAACATAAACTTCTTCGGCAAGGTCTCCATTTAGGAATGCACTTTTGACGTCCATTTGGTATACAATGAAGCTCTTATGGGCGGCAAAGGCTAAAAATATCCTAATGGCTTCTAGTATGGCTACAAGGGCAAAAGTTTCATCGTAGTCTATGTCTTCTTCTTGTCTATAGCCTTGTGCGACTAGTCTGGATTTATTCCTTATGATCAGTCCATTTCGATCCTTCTTATTTCTAAATACCCATTTGGTTCCTATAACCGATTCATGTGTAGGTCTGGGTAAAAGATACCATACATTGTTTCTTTCGAAATCGTTAAGCTCTTCTTCCATAGATGTTATCCAATGAGAATTATTAAGAGCTTCTATGGTAGAAACAAGTTCGGACTGGGCTAAGAATACAGCAATAGTGCACAACTTGGATGGTGTTTTAAACAACCGCTCTGATACCACTTGTTGACCACTAAGTATACTGGATATAGCTTGGAAGGTGTTTTAAACAACAAGCTGTACTGTTTTAAATCTGAGTGCGTAGCGGAAGTCTTAAATACAGTAAGTTGTTGTGGATACAACAACTCGATGTGCAGTGTATACTTAAATAATCACAGTTGAATAAAACAATAAAAGCAGAAGGTAAATAACATAGTATTTAAAGTGGTTCGAGGTAAACCCCTCTACGTCCACTGGTCCTCCACACAGGAGTAAAAAGTTTATTATAATTACTGCGTACACAACTACGTAATTATAACCAAACCTAATCAATATATCGTTCACACAGATTGATATAATGACCTTAGCCTTCAACCGTTCACATAGATTGGTTTGAGCTAACATTTTGACTAGCTTCTTCACACACAGTTCTGAAGCTTCGTCTTCTTTGATGCAAGTCCTTCACACATAGTTCAGGAGAAGCAAAGATTCCTCAGTCCATACAGGGCTGATAAGAGTTGGTTCAAAGATAGAACAAGGTTGAACAACAGCTATGACTTTCTGGGCTGTAAGTTGATGATGTGTTGTTCAAGGTTTTGAGCACTGTATATCTCTTTATATCTGAATAGTAGTGAGCTTTGGAGATATGTTTTGCTCTAATATATATGATAATAACTTCGTAAGTTTTTGTTAACGGTAACTGATCTTCAAAGCCTTGAGGGGATATATATATAGTCTTCTGAATATATCCGTTGAGATAAATCCATTGAGCAAGATTCCGTTCCAACGGGATAATGTGTTTGAATAAAACACGATCCGGATTTTGCGCTCGTTTGAAGATCTCTGGCGACTTTGATATTTAAATACTATATCCTTTAGTATTTAAATATATCTTCTTCAACAGGAGTTTGTCTTTCGCGAATAACAAAGATTTCTTCTTGTCCTGTTTGAAACTGTATGGAATGATAGCTGTATTGACGATTCGAGACAGCTTTCATACTTAGTCTTTATGAGACTTCTTTGTTGTATGATAGGTTCCACTGTATGCTGGATCTACGAGAGGTCTTCGATACAGGTTGACACTTTTGATCAGCTTATCGATACAGTTTGCTTACTGTATGCTGGGTTGGCATATTTGTCAAAAAAATCTTATCACCACTATTCGATACAAGGATTGTTAATCCTAACTGTTTCGATACCGGGTATTGTTATCCTAACAATTTCAGATAAAGGTTGTTATCCCAACAGTTTTGGATTGTGTTGATCATCTTCAAATAGGTATGTTGGTTAATCCCTCCATTCATTTTAATTTAATTGTTGATTAATGATTACTTCAAATGGTATTTGATTGTGGAAGTAGGGTTAGGATTCTTGAGGTTTCATGAGGTAATGTCGAAGAAGGTGATGTTACATTGATATTTGTTGAAATGTGAGTTATGATCATGGTTTAAATGTTTGAACATATATTGGACTATATTATTTTGATGATTATGAACAAAGTGATGTTAATTGAACATGGTTATAGATTAATTCATGTTCTTCAGAAAGAAGGTCATACATATATATATATATATAAGATGGCTCAAATGAAAATGATTTATTGAGAAATAAAAATAAATCTGAACCGTTGGTCATTGTGTGATATACGGTCCATATTAAATTATGCATAAAAATATGCATCTCATGCAATAAAATATCAAGCATTAAAATTATGCACGCATCAAAATATCGACGCACTGAAATAATGCATTCCATGCAAGTTGCATGTGAATAAATTTTAGCCATCCATCTAATCAAAATCTATGTACCAAATATTCTTATTTCTTAACTTAAAACCTATTCTCACCAGAACCACTATATATATGTTTCATGATAAGATGAAAATATGTAAGGTGTTGATATTTTGGATATGAACATGTGTTCATATCTAGAATACAGTTATAATGATTGATGATTTTATTTTCGTATGATCATTGGAATACGAATAATGATTATGCATTTGGTGAGATTGTTATTCACTTTTGAGAATATGTGTTCATATGTATTGAATGAATGTTCAATTCTGATGTTAGGATTATTTGATAACTTTAGAATTGTGATTATTATGAATTTGATGAATATGATCAAAGGATGAACATATTATTTTGAATACGTGGCTGGAAAGATTACGATTAATCTTGGGATATGATTATTCATTGTGTTGAACCAATTAAATATTTTGGATTGTTGATAATCTTGGTTATGTTTTACCATGAATTTGACGATTATTAATATGGATCAATCTTGTTAGTTCGTATTCAAAGTTGAATTTGATTTGGGATATTATAAGTATTGATATCTAATTATCGGATTAAAGAATCGTATTTTGGATAGGAATTCGTGGTTGATTGGACTGAGTTTTGCGGTTTCTTATATGATCGAAGTATTCTTGAACCATTGGTATTGTTGATTGGGTTTATCGATTGCTGATTGTTATCGAACTTGTTGTTCATCGATTATCGCAATAGAGGTGATAACTGATTACTGACTAAACTGTTGTATTGCGGGTGAGATCAAGAGATTTGTGAATTGATTTAGTCGGGGTGGAGAAGCTCATAGACTAAGGCAAGGTAATCGGTGACGACTTTACTAACATCGTATTGGTATAGAGTTAGGTTTATGCTTGTTAAATTCATAATGCTTAATAAATGGTTTTGGTTTCATTTAATTTATAATTCATATAACAACGATAATAAATGTGAATTTTGGAGATTAGAATTTTATTTATATTTTAGTTTTGAAGTTTGACCGCGCTGTCGTGACGCGTCTGTAACACCCCCAAATCCTATTTGGTTATTACAGTGTCGTGGACCCCACGCCAGGAGATCCACCAAGCGAACAAGACTAAAATACATTAAATTAACCAACAATGGAAAATCATAGTCCCTACCACGATATCCGACGCAATATTCCGAGGAGGAATTTTAACGACAATGATGGGCCTACATGGCCAAAAATGAAAATACAACCACACCCACGAGCCTTGCTCGGGTAATACATAATGAAAATGACTGACAAACTGGAGAACACTCCAACTGACTGACCAACATGAACAACTCGGACTAGTATCACCCGAATGCCTCGTCGCCATCATCATGCCCCTGTGTCTCGACTCTCTCCTCGCAAGCACCTAAAACATGAAAACATGTTCCGTCCCCACGGGGTCAGTCATCCAGATAATGAACATCAAATACATGTATAACATGATATGCATCCAAAGGCAGGATGAAACAGTACAATGATAATAATAATACGAAATGCTCACAAACCAAGGTAAGAACCGAGCATTCGTGAAACATTATGCCCATGGCATACTATTAATACGTGTTCAATAGGTTAGAAACATGAGTGCCCAACGGCGAATCATAATCATTGAGTACCACAATGAATTACACGACATGAACCAAACCAGAACTGAATTAGATATGAATCACAATTAATTACATGAAGATGAATCATAATAAATGAATTAAGTATGAATCACAATGAATTACATGAAGGTGAATCACAATGAATGAATTAAGTATTAGAGTTGAATGATGAGTATCACAGTATGCCCGAATGAAATGTGTGAGTGCATAAATAGCCGAGTGTCCGGAGCCCCACATATACACTCGCAAGTTGGCCTAATTAGTTTCACGGAGGTACTTTACCGTGTGCACAGTCTAAATGTGTCCGGAGTCCCGCATATACACATGACCATAGTGGAGTATCATAGTATGCCCGAATGAAATGTGTGAGTGCACAAGTAGCCGAGTGTCCGGATCCCCGCATATACACACGCAACTTGACCTAATTAGTCTCACGAAGGTACTTTACCGTGTGCACAGTCTAAATGTGTCCGGAGTCCCGCATATACACATGACCATAGTGTGCCTGACTAAAAATTCCTCACATACGCCACCAGGCCACGAAGCACAATCCCGGAAGGTCACAAAAACAAAAGCGACCAAGATTACCGAATTCACGAGAATGATAGTGTGCTGCCTTGAGTCGGCCAACACGATAATGATGACTCACGGATGGGCACCGTCCTCGGCAGTTCCAATTCAATACCTTGATTACCTTAGAATGGTCAATCGATAACAACGACACAACGGATGGGAACTATCCTCGACAGCCCCAATTCAATTCCTCGATAGCCTTAGAATGGCCAACCGATAACAATGATGCAGTGGATGATTTAATATCTCGATTGCCTTAGAACGGCCAATCGATAACAATGATACAACGAATGATTGAGTACCTAGATTACCTTAGAACGGCCGATCGATAACAATGATATAATGAATTATTGAGTACCTCGATTGCCTTAGAACGGCCAATCGATAACAATGATACAATGAATGTTTGAGTACCTCGATTGCCTTAGAACGGCCAATCGATAACAATGATACAATGAATGATTGGGTACCTCGATTGCCTTTAATCGGTTACCGACGACGAAGATGAGAAATGAATACGTCAATGCCTTCAATCGGCCAAAATAACATCAAGGATAAAACTCCAACATTAATAGCAATGATTACAACGACATCTTAAATCGACATTAATATCAACAACAACAATCGATACATCGATACCGCGAACCGGCGATCGACAATAACATTAACAACGAGTATCCCAATGCCTTGAACTAGACATTAATGATTGATATTAAACATTTGGCATAATTGCCGAAGAGTATCGTATCGAACGATCCCCTAATATTAATGAACTTATGAAGAGGCTAAGTCTCAGAATGATACAACACATTCATACACATATATGATAACATGAATCTCATTGACTAGTACAAGTATAAAACTTGCCTCAACCGAAGGCGAGAAAGTCCTTCCACGATCAACGTCCTTGAAGAATATCGGCCGCTCGGACAATATACGAATCGAGCATGATCACCACCAACTCAAAAGTCGAAACAACACTACCCAAAGCTCATTGGGGCGTTTAAACAAACATGTTGTAAACAATCTCCAATTGTTTACAACCAAAACTCAATTATATCAAAAACCAAACTCCATTGGATGATTCAATCCAACAAAACCTCATGAATACTATCAATAATCCAATAGGAATACTTAAATTGGGATTTCAACTTCTAGTCGAACCCCCCCCCCCCCCCCAAATCCAAAGTCAACACGAAGGTGTTCTTGAAAAATTCCTCAATGATTCACAAATTCCGAAAATTACATAAATGAATCCGTAAGAATACAAGTATCCAAGATAGATAATCCATATCTAACATATTCCAACATAAAAGCAAGCTAACTCAAAGAGATCAGGAATAAAACCTTCAAATCCCGAAATTCAAGCTTCAATGAAAAATTACCTTGATTAGGATGAAGAATCCACAAACATGTTGTTAATCCACACCACAACTTGAAGAAGATTAAATTATCTGAGTTTTATGATACTAAATCGCCCAAAATACAACAATTCGCTCAATATACGAATCGAGCATGATCACCACCAACTCAAAAGTCGAAACAACACTACCCAAAGCTCATTGGGGCGTTTAAACAAACATGTTGTAAACAATCTCCAATTGTTTACAACCAAAACTCAATTATATCAAAAACCAAACTCCATTGGATGATTCAATCCAACAAAACCTCATGAATACTATCAATAATCCAATAGGAATACTTAAATCGGGATTTCAACATCTAGTCGACCCCCCCCCCCCCAAATCCAAAGTCAACACGAAGGTGTTCTTGAAAAATTCCTCAATGATTCACAAATTCCGAAAATTACATAAATGAATCCGTAAGAATACAAGTATCAAAGATAGATAATCCATATCTAACATATTCCAACATAAAAGCAAGCTAACTCAAAGAGATCAGGAATAAAACCTTCAAATCCCGAAATTCAAGCTTCAATGAAAAATTACCTTGATTAGGATGAAGAATCCACAAACATGTTGTTAATCCACACCACAACTTGAAGAAGATTAAATTATCTGAGTTTTATGATACTAAATCGCCCAAAATATCGCCCACAAATCACCCAAGGAGGAGAGGAAGAAGGAAAATGATGAAATGAGCTTGATTCTCATGAAACCCGCTGAAATAGGCAAACCTGCACTGTGTGCCGCGGCACAGGCTGAGTGTGCCGTGGCCCACGGCCAAAAACTGCCCAGCGCATTGGCTTTGTGCCGCGGCCCGGCCAGAAGGAGCTGCGGCCCGCGGTACAGCCCGCTCCAGCATCAAAAGGCAAACGGTCTAGTTTTAGCTATTTCGACCATAACTCCTTCCTCCGGACTTCGATTGATTCACATTTTGAACCATTGGAAAGCTAACTTGATGATCTATAATATGGAAAAGATTCAGAATTTTTGGGCCTTCCAAGAATTAATGGTGATTTTACAAAGTCGAACTTATACCTGGAAAAGTCGCTTAAGAACACGGAATTCAACAGAACGACACCGAGACGAACTCGGATGACAAAAAGGGTAGAATTAATCATTCTCAGAATGACGAAACGGTCACAATAGAGTCTCTAATATGGACTCCAATATCAACATCGATTAATGAAGTAATTATAACGATCAAGATAATATTCTCGTCTCGATTCTCAAGCAAGGTTGAAACAATGAACGATATCGATACACGACTCAACATTAGTCCGAACGGTGAACATGAATGATGAATGATTATTACTGAGTGAAAAATTTCTGAGTGACAATTACTGAATGATAACAGTGACTCCAAGGCCGGGTATTACATACCCCCCCCCCCCCTTAAAAGAGTTTCGTCCTCGAAACTAAGGGTAAACATCTCGGGATATGAACCGCCCATCATGATCTGAAAACAGCACTGCACAAATATCAATCACACGCCCAAGTCCCCATGGCTTGACGTCTCGAATCTCAATGAACAATTACCCACATAATCACGAAATCTTGGTTACAATACCAAAGTAACGCATAAATGATCTCAAAATCTCAAGATTCTCAAATACGATCCTCATAAAATCGATCAACCATAAATGATTCACAACAATGATACACCACTATGGATTGGGTTACCCAGTCATCCGGAAAAACATGGCCACATCTCAAATGTACCCAACATCGATATCCTTCATCTCATCGATCTCCTGGATCCCAACGATTCAAGGAAGACTCAAATCTGAACTCACCACTTAATATGACACTGAAAGGTTACCAAAAACGAGAGTGACTATGATGAATGATAAATTATTAGAAATCCGACAAGGATCAAGAATGACTCACCGAGGTGAACTAATAACGCAATGAGTGATAACTCAAATGAAATGATTGGAACCATTGTTCCCCGTGAAATGAATGATTAGTTTGATAATTATAAGTCCCAACATGATTGATATATGATGAACGAATTATATGAATAAATGAACGACAATGAAATGAATGATTATCCTATTACCGAGCAAGAATTAACTTGTTTAAAACCGGTGATGAATGTCCTTACCTCTGGCTCTCGAAGCCTGGTAGGACCCCTTGGATGATGCACGGGTTGTAGTAAGATCGCATTATGATTACGTTACGGAATGATGATAATGAGAATACATACTCTAACATAATGAATGCATTAATAATGCGGTAAAATGATCGTCCACATGACGCCGGAATATGATAAGATCGCATGAAAGATCAAATGAGGTAACATGATTACCTGATGAAATTCCTGAAATGATTACCTTGAACAAGTTAACAAGGTTGAAAATTCGATCCCCAAGATCAACAACTGAACAATGAGATGGACTGAATGATTAATGAATTGACTGAGCAATGAGATTGAGTGAGTGATGAATGAACTGACTGAGCAATGAGATTGACTGAGTGATGAATGAATTAACTGAGCAATGAGATTGACTGAGTGATGAATGAATTAATTGAATAATGAGATTGACTGAGTAATGAATGAATTAACTGAATAATGAGATTGACTGATTGATGAATGAATTAATTGAGCAATGAGATTGACTGAGTGATGAATGAATTAATTGAGCAATGATATTGACTGAGTGATGAATGAATTAACTGAGCAATGAGATTGACTGAGTGATGAATGAATTAATTGAGTAATGAGATTGACTGAGTGATGAATGAATTAATTGAGCAATGAGATTGACCGAGTGATGAATGAATTAACTGAATAATGAGATTGACTGAGTGATGAATGAATTAATTGAGCAATGAGATTGACTGAGTAATTAATGAATTAATATGATCGACAAGATAAAAAATGATGATTGAGGATTGTTGACTGATGAATGAGTTGATCCTTATCGCTCGCACAGGTCACACGTGCTCCAAAACAATTAGTCATGAATCAATCGTAATACTAATATCACATAAGGCCCAAAACATTGGCCCTTAAGGCCCTTAAGGCCCAAAACGTTGTATTTAGTAGGATTGGGTTTTCTATTCAAAAGGGGGTAGCGGCGCAACTTGTTGCCCGGCTACCTGCCATTGTAATGTAATCCTTATTATTATTATTATTATTATTTTTTTAATATCTCTCGCCCGCTCAATGGTGTCAAACTTCTTGGTGGTTCAGTCAGTTTGGATGATGGTTTTTGTCGGGAATTGGCTTTAAAAAGGGTTTCTAAGACCATCTCCCTAATGGAGGCGATTCACAAACTCCATGATCCCCAATGTGAACTTCTTCTTCTTCGCAATTGTGCTGGGGTTGCGAAATTATCTTATGCTTTGAGGACATGTTCACCTTTGTATTTATTGGAGGCCCAAATTCAGTTTGATCAAGCGTTACGTGCCTCCTTGGAGAAGATTGTCACAGCTTCGGGGCCGGGGTTCGGTGATTGGCAGTGGCGGCTAGCCACTCTTCCAATCAAGTTGGGTGGTCTTGGCATCATTTCAGCGGGGGACATCATCCGGTATGCTTTTCTTGCCTCCCGTATGCAATCGAGCGATCTACAGGTCAAGATACTGACTAAATCTGGTATTATCTCTCATGGTTCATCTTTTGAGCATGCCCTTGATATTTTTAACACTACTTGCAACATTGACTTGCTTTCTGTCACCACTTGCGCTTCTGCCCCCCATATGATGAATACCTTGGCAAAGTGCTACTTTGGTGCCATTGAGAAAGATCTTGTTGTTAAGTACTCACTTAGTCCACGACATGTGGCTATTCTCAGTTGTATTCGTGCCCCACATGCACAGGATTTTCTTTTCACCATCCCTATTGATGGTTTGGGATGAGGATGAACCATCGCCAATTTCGCTCTGTTTTGTGTTATAGGCTTGCTATACCTATGTTCTCTCGAAGGTAGCCTATGCCCGAGTTGCAATGTGCGTATGGACCAATGGGGTGATCATGCGGTTCACCGTTCTAGTGAAGTGGGTGTGAAGTTTAGGCACAACACGGTACGTGATATTCTTGTTGATATATGTTCCAAGGTTGGGATTATGGTGCGTAAGGAGGCTCCTATGGGTTTCCTCTCGAGGATGGGAAAGAGCTACGACTGCGCAGATCTTTTGTTGTATAATTGGCTCCAAGGTAAAGATGCGTGTTTGGATGTGACTGGAATCTCTCCTTTTGCTGGTGGGGGGTTGACTTCATGGGCTCCTGGGGTAGCTTTGCATAACGCCGTGGAGAAGAAAAAGAAGAAATATGTGTCCAAATGTGAGGATAACGGTTATAAGTTCATACCATTTGCTTTTTCTACGTTCGGAGAATTCGATACGGAAGCTTTGGACACACTTTCACGTATTAAGTCTATCGCCATCAGCCACTCAAATAACGTTAGGAGTGGTGTTTTTATCTTTCATAGAATAAGTTTTTGTATTCAGAAAGGAGTGGGAGCACAACTTGTGTCTAGACTCCCATCCAACTTTATGTAAGCTTAATTATTATTATTATTATTATTATTATTATTATTATTATTATAAAGAGTATGATAATATCACATATAGTTTCAACAAAGCATGTATAATTAATGACATGATGAATGTATGAACATAAAGAGAATCGAGTCCTTACACAGGTCATACGAAGCTTCGAGGTCTTGCGATACTAGTCTTCACTGGCGACGACTCGAAGAATGAATGACTCATGCAGTCGTACAAATTTTACGACTCACAAAACCCGGCTGTCCATATTGTCATAACCTGACAGTCCCACTACTACTGCATCGGTACAACCACATAACTCACATATCATGGTATCTCACCACCCAAAGCTCTCTGATACCATCTTCTGTAACACCCCCAAATCCTATTGGGTTATTACAGTGCCGTGGAACCCACGCCAGGAGATCCACCAGGCGAACAAGACTAAAATACATTAAATTAACCAACAATGGAAAATCATAGTCCCTACCACGATATCCGACGCAATATTCCGAGGAGGAATTTTAACGACAATGATCGGCCTACATGGCCAAAAATGAAAATACAACCACACCCACGAGCCTTGCTCGGGTAATACATAAGGACAATGACTGACAAACTGGAGAACACTCCAACTGACTGACCAACATGAACAACTCGGACTAGTATCACTTGAATGCCTCGTCGCCATCATCATGCCCCTGTGTCTCGACTCTCTCCTCGCAAGCACCTAAAACATGAAAACATGTTCCGCCCCCACAGGGTCAGTCATCCAGATAATGAACATCAAACACATGTATAACATGATATGCATCCAAAGGCAGAATGAAACGGTACAATGATAATAATAATACGAAATGCTCTCAAACCAAGGTAAGAACCGAGCATTCGTGAAACACTATGCCCATGGCATACTATTAATACCTGTTCAATAGGTTAGAAACATGAGTGCCCAACGGCGAATCATGATCATAGAGTACCACAATGAATTACACGATATGAACCAAACCAGAACTGAATTAGATATGAATCACAATTAATTAGATGAAGATGAATCACAATAAATGAATTAAGTATGAATCACAATGAATTACATGAAGATGAATCACAATGAATGAATTAAGTATTAGAGTTGAATGATGAGTATCACAGTATGCCCGAATGAAATGTGTGAGTGCACAAGTAGCCGAGTGTCCGGAGCCCCGCATATACACTCGCAACTTGGCCTTATTAGTCTCACGGAGGTACTTTACCGTGTGCACAGTCTAAATGTGTCCGGAGTCCCGCATATACACATGACCATAGTGGAGTATCATAGTATGCCCGAATGAAATGTGTGAGTGCACAAGTAGCCGAGTGTCCGGAGCCCCGCATATACACTCGCAATTGGGCCTAATTAGTCTCATGAAGGTACTTTACCGTGTGCACAGTCTAAATGTGTCTGGAGTCCCACATATACACATGACCATAGTGTGCCCGACTAAAAATTCCTCACATACACCACCCGGCCACGATGCACAATCCCGGAAGGTCACAAAAACAAAAGCGACCAAGATTACCGAATTCACGAGAATGATAGTGTGCTGCCTTGAGTCGGCCAACACGATAATGATGACTCACGGATGGGCACCGTCCTCGGCAGTCCCAATTCAATACCTCGATTACCTTAGAATGGTCAATCGATAACAACGACACAACGGATGGGAACTATCCTCGACAGCCCCAATTCAATTCCTCGATAGCCTTAGAATGGCCAACCGATAACAATAATGCAGCGGATGATTCAATACCTCGATTGCCTTAGAACAGCCAATCGATAACAATGATACAACGAATGATTGAGTACCTCGATTACCTTAGAACGGCCAATCGATAACAATGATACAATGAATGATTGAGTACCTCGATTACCTTAGAACGGCCAATCGATAACAATGATATAATGAATGTTTGAGTACCTCGATTGCCTTAGAACGGCCAATCGATAACAATGATATAATGAATGATTGAGTACCTCGATTGCCTTTATCGGTTACCGACGACGAAGATGAGAAATGAATACGTCAATGCCTTCAATCGGCCAAAACAACATCAAGGACAAAACTCCAACATTAATAGCAATGATTACAACGACGTCTTAAATCGACATTAATATCAACAACAACAATCGATACATCGATACCGCGAACCGGTGATCGACAATAACATTAACAACGAGTATCCCAATGCCTTGAGCCGACCATCAATGATTGATAATAAACATTTGGCATAATTGCCGAAGAGTATCGTATCGAACGATCCCCTAATATTAATGAACTTATGAAGAGACTAAGTCTCGGAATGATACAACACATTCATACACATATATGATAATATTAATCTCATTGACTAGTACAAGTATAAAACTTGTCTGAACCGAAGGCGAGAAAGTCCTTCCACGATCAACGTCCTTGAAGAATATCGACCGCTCGGACAACCTTGAACAATACCAATACCAACAATTCGCTCAATATTCGAATCAAGCATGATCACCACCAACTCAAAAGTCGAAACAACACTACCCGAAGCTCATTGGGGCATTTAAACAAACACGTTGTAAACAATCTCCAATTGTTTACAATCAAAACTCAATTATATCAAAAACCAACCTCCAATGGATGATTCAATCCAACAAAACCTCATGAATACTATCAATAATCCAATAGGAATACTTAAATCGGGATTTCAACAACATCTAGTCGAACCCCCAAAAAAAAAAAAAAATCCAAAGTCAACACCAAGGTGTTCTTGAAAAATTCCTCAATGATTCAGAAATTCCGAAAATTACATCAATGAATCCGTAAGAATACAAGTATCCAAGATAGATAATCCATATCTAACATATTCCAACATAAAAAGCGAGCTAACTCAAAGAGATCGGGAATAAAACCTTCAAATCCCGAAATTCAAGCTTCAATGAAAAATTACCTTGATTAGGATGAAGAATCCACAAACATGTTGTTAATCCACACCACAACTTGAAGAAGATGAAATTATCTAAGTTTGATGATGCTAAATCGCCCAAAATATCACCCACAAATCGCCCAAGGAGGAGAGGAAGAAGGAAAATGATGAAATGAGTTTGATTCTCATGAAACCCGCTGAAATAGGCAAACCTGCACTGTGTGCCGCGGCACAAGCTGAGTGTGCCGCTGCCCACGACCAAAAACTGCCCAGCACACTGGCTTTGTGCCGCGGCCCGGCCAGAAGGGGCCGTGGTCCGCGGTACAGCCCGCTCCAGCATCAAAAGGCACACGGTGCAGTTTTAGCTATTTCGACCATAACTCCTTCCTCCGGACTCCGATTGATTCACCGTTTGAACCATTGGAAAGCTAACTTGATGATATATAATATTGAAAAGATTCGGAATTTTTGGACCTTCCAAGAATTAATGGTGATTTTACAAAGTCGAACTTATACGTGGAAAAGTCGCTTAAAAACACGGAATTTAACAGAACGATACCGAGACGAACTCGGATGACAAAAAGTGTAGAATTAATCATTCTCAAAATGACGAAACGGTCAAAATAGAGTCGCTAATATGGACTCCAATATCAACATCGATTAATGAAGTAATTATAACGATCAAGATAATATTCTCATCTCGATTCTCAAGCAAGGTTGAAACAATGAACGATATCGATACACGACTCAACATTAGTCTGAACGGTGAACACGAATGAATGAACATGAATGATGAATGATTATTACTGAGTGAAAAAATTCTTAGTGACAATTACTGAATGATAACAGTGACTCCAAGGCCGGGTATTACAGCGTCAAAATTAGTTATTTATATTTGTATCCTTGGCTTACTTATACTAACTAGTAGTATCGGCAAGTAAGGGTCGATCCTACGGAGAATGGTAAATCAATTATATTTTTTAAGGATTAAGTACTTTGTGCAATTAAAATAAAATAAAACGAAGGGGGGGATTTTGTTTCTGATCTTAACTAAAATAATTTGCGTAAAATAAATTAAAATAAAATAAACAAAGGAAATAAAAATTTAAAAATATCAATTAAGGAATAATGTTGTTCTTAGCTCCGTTATCCACAGTTTCGAATTAATTCAAGTTTCAATGCAGCGCTTATCTCTTCTCTAATCTCATAAACTCCTATTCCGAAGCCAACAACAAGCTCTGTTGACCCAATTATTTCTTAAGTTTATTCAATTAAAACATGCTCTTTAATCGAACCTATCTATGCGGTGGATTCAAAACAAGCTCTTCAAATCTCGCTCGCTAGATGCATTAAAAACCAAACTAATGAAATATGCAAGATATTAAGTTCATAAGCTCGACTTAAGAATCTTGATTTTGTGTTATTCAATTGAGAAAATTCAATTGTTTGCTACTTGTGAAATTAAAATTGCAACAACTACGGATTACAACTCAATTTCTAGCATAAGACATAAAACCCCTAATCTAGTTGGCCAAACCAAATCAAGAAATTATATGGCATAGTAGTGAAGTCAATAACAAAAAAGTAATTCAAGAGACTTCGAGTTAAGAATACACTGCTGGATTAAAATATGAATAATTCAAATACGATTTCAAACTTTACTAAGAACTAGAATAGAAAATTAGCCGGACATGTTGGCTTTAGAAAACAGCAAATTAATAATATACATAGAAGAAAGAAATTCAAACGGAGTTGTCTTCCTACCCACGCGTCGGTGACGGCTCGGCTTGCTCCGGTGTGAATGACGGTTCGGTCGTCCGATTTTCCTCCTTTGCTCCAGCCGTGAGAATGGTGATAAAGATGATGATCAATAATAATCGCAGCCCTCTCCTTTTATAATACCCCCTTATCTCTTAGTTTCCTTCTTTAATTGGATCTCCTTCATTCTTATCCTTCTTGAGTTTTTAATTCCCTTGGAGTCTTTCTTTCCAAATCTATTCAAATTCCTTTTCCCAGCCTAGGGGTCGATTTTATGCCTTGTGGGACTGATAGAGACGGTTTGGAGTCGTTTCTTAGGCCCCAAGTAAGATCATTTTCGGAACAGAGCCGACACTGGGTCCCCGAATTGGCACTGGGCCACCCAGTGTCGCGCAGCAGTTTCTTCATTAAAGCCCAAATCACCTTGACTTGGTCCGTTTGATGATCCAAATTATTCCTTAAGCTTAAAAACTCCATAAAACACCTAAATTAAACAACAAATTGCCAAGTGAAGTAAATTGCATCCAAAATATAAATAGGTAGAAAATAACCAAGTGTACCAACATAAAATTCATTAAAACCTTATAATTACCAATAATTTTAGCACACTATTTTCGTCCTATCAAATCTCCCCGAACTTAAACCAATACTTGTCCTCAAGCATAATTCGAGTGAAAGAAATTCAAGAAGCATGTATTAAAAAATCCAAGATGATAGCCATATTCAAGGGAGAATAAATAATCATGAACAAGTATGAAGAAAAGTAAAGTACCTCAACCAATCTCAACATCTTCATTGGCATCAAGTGAGATAAAATTCGATGGCCTCGCAAGGGGTCACTTTCGCTCAAGTAGATATAGGGATTATTAAGCAATCACTCACGTCAAAACATGGTGTGTCATTACCACATACTCGCACAAAAATCAAATCTCCACTACTTAGATGAACTCATGCATATAATCAAAAGGTCTTTTATGGTTGTAACGGGGGTTTAGGTATGGGTAGGATAAAAAGGATAAATAAAGGATTCGTTGGCCGAGACTAATCATGAAATTAAGTGCATAACAAATCCTACAAACAATGAATCACCACCCTTTCCTTGAGCACCCTCTTAGGCACATGTAATCGCATAGCCACGAAAGACAACATTCGAGGGGGGTATTTTTACGGCCGCCCCACTATTTTTTTTATTATTATTTTTTTTCATCCTTTATTTTTTTCATCTTAATTTCAGCTCGCTTTTCTTTTCACTTCACCACCCACTTTTTGATAATTCCTCGTCCTTCCCTCGACTTGTTATACACCTAATTCACAACCAAATCTTGACCAAGGGTTCAAACGAATGAATTTTCACCAAAAATTGGATAATGGCTAATAAAATGTGCTGGATCAAATAATAAGGCTTAGGTCCGAATGGGCTTCTAATGGTGATTATGTCGAGGTGGGAAAATATAAGCCAAGTAAGTGGGTTATTCCTAATTACCTTTATCACTTTAATGCATGAGAACACTAACACAGTCTCGACATGTATAATTGATTAAGTTTTAGCATGAACACAACACGTTTGACCCCACAAGAAGAAATAGTGAGCATGTATATGTTTAATTATTTATATATATATATATATATATATATTGCTCTACAGCTCAAAACTCACGAATAAAAAAAAGCTTGTGCCATGAATCCCTCACACTTTTATCCAAATTCAAAATCAAGATAGTGAACTACCCTAATTAAAATCAAACTAGTCAATCATATCTCTCTCTTATGTCAGGCCATACTTAAATCCCCAATACACGAACTTGATTCAATCGCACAAATTCAGCTAAGGAAAATCAGAATTTTCATCTTCAATTAATCATTCCAAATCCAACTTCCCCAAACTTAAAATTAAGTACACAACTCCAAATAAAAGAAGGAAAAGAAAAAGAAAAATAAAGGATAGTAATAAGTCTAGAGTAGGAATCACCGGGCTAATGAGGGAGAAGGGCTCTCAGCTTGTGTGAAGCCGTGCTGCTGCTCGGCCTCGGTCTCATTTTCTTGCTCGGCCTCGGCCTCATTTTCTTGTTCGGCCGTAGGTTGCGGGTCGTCCACTGGCTCGCGATCGGTCGGTGATGTGTGGTGTTTGGGCTGCAGAAGAGAGGGGAAGGGAGGTTAGTTTTCTGACACCGAGCGGGGTAGAGAAAGAAAGGAGAAAGGGACGGGATTTAAGGATAAAGGAAATAACTAATAATAATAAAGGTAACAACTAAGTAGTGGAAAAATAATAAAGGAAATAGAATTTTAAAGGAAATAAGCAATTAAGAAAATTAAAAGAGGGGCATAATTGTAACACCCCCAAGTTATTTAGGGAATATTACAGCGCCGTAAGCCCCGTCGTGGGACCCACAAGGCTAAACATACGCGGAACTATAAATTTTGACCGAGAAGGTCTACACACAATGGAATGAAAAACAGTACAAAGGTATTCAAAACATAACCAATGTATCTACAGACATCACAACACGAATCAATACTTCGGCAAACACAGGCCGGAACATCAAGGAAAATGGAAAACAATACTCGAGTATTCAATAGCCAATCCAGTACAACAACACTGGATGGAAAACTCAAAACATAACTGAAAGAAAGACACAGTATCACACTTGCCCACCATCTTCATGCCGACCCGATACCTGCCTGTCCGCTCTCCTGGAACCTGAAATACATAAAACGTATTTCCCCCATAAAGGGGTTCGCCGTCGAATAGCTAGTGCAAGTATATCAAGTATGAAACACAATACTCCTCGACAATAAAGTAAATGTAACCGTCAATTCATCAATTCAAGACTAGTATTCCGGAATAACTAAATCTCATAGCATCACATCAATACGTATATGAATGCCGTGGAAACGGTTCATTCATATCATCCGTCATCAATACATATATGAATACCGTGGAACCGCACCAGAGGCTACGGAACCCTCAGAGGACCCGTCGGTCCGTCCCGAAGTGGTTAATTCATATTATCCCTGGAATCGCACCAGAGGCTACGAAACCCTCAGAGGACCCGTCGGCCCGTCCCGAAGTGGATATAAATAATCATGCCATTAATATTTCATACTTTCAAAGTCGAGAACGCACATTCATAAATATATAATTGCCTTTGAGACATCGAGAAATCGAACGGAAAAATGGTATGAGTTCGGTAGGTCCAAGAACGCGCTTCCGGCACCTAAACGATTCGCAAGGAATATGATAGTCAAATATCCATACTCAAATTACACGAAGAAATCCCCGAAACCCGTCTACGATTCACGAAAAATACACGGGTAAACAATAAGAGGTTGGAAAATCGCTCAAACTCCCAGAAGTCCGAAAAATCGTAGGAAAAGCATGTATACGGTATAGATACATCATAATCTCAAGGTTCTCAAGCTTCAAATCGGATAAATCAGGCGAATCTACGAAAAACCCCAAAATCCAACATAATATTCAAAGTGTTCTTGAATAATCTTTCAATAATCCGATGAATAATCAAACATGCCCATAATCATGCGTATATCACTCCATACACCATGATTTTAACATCCAAAACATCATTACCCAATATAAAATCGAAAACCAAGATGTTGAAGAAATTACCTCTTGAAGATCCAAGCTCTATGATCCGAAGAATACGCGATAGATCGATGATCCGGGCTTCCCAACCGAATGAAATTGATAAAAATTCAATACTCAAGAGGTAGATGATTCCAAGTTCTCTCCTCAAGCTCTCTCTCTCTCTCTCTCGCGTGGGTTGAAGAAAATGGAGGAAATGAGCTGCATCTCGCTCAAAAGCATAAATTATGCAGTTGACCGCATTGTGTGCCGCGGCTCAGCCGAGGTGTGCCGCACGAGCCCAAAATCTGCTCCTGTGGCTCGCGGTGTGCCGCGGCCATTGGCGTCTTGCCAAGGCACCGGTCTGATCCGTTTTGCTGCAGATGCCACACGAGTGTGCCGCGGCCCGGACAGGTGTGCTGCGTGTAACACCCCAAACTAGGCGAATATTACAGTACCGTGGACCCCCGACTGGGACCCACCAGGCTAATGGAAATGAGTGAATTACACAGGGCACATTACACAATTAATTACTCCGATGAGGAGTTTCATACAACACACCCAGGATGAAACTGAATACAAGTATATTTTATATGGAGATAAAATATACAACACTGAGTGAAATGAATATTCAAACAGACTGTCTGCAGCGGAATAAATGAAGGAAACATAAATGACTGAATAAATGACTGAAAAGACTGGGGCCCCCTTCTAGTATCACTGGGACTCCTCGCCGTCACCGTGCTCTCCCCGTGCTTTAGCCTTGCCATGACCTGAAAAACAATATCCCCAACGAATCGCCATTACGTAACAACAATCCTCAAGGGTTGAAAATACACAATCATGATATATCTGAAGTTATGAATTATCCTGTCGAAACATACGCAATCAAACATGCTATATGAATCAACTATCAGTACGGCTCAAAAGAATGGCGCCACACTACGTCCGGGATGGAAATGTGTCCGTGCACAAGCCACCAACGAGTATCGATCGAATACACGTGTGGTCTTGTACCTAATCAGTCTCACGAAGCCATCAACTCGTGTGCACAGTCCAATGTGAGGCCACCAACCAACACACGACTATAATGTGCCCGACATGAAAATCCTACACATACCAACCGGCACGCCAGTATGACCCGGAATGCCACAATATGACAAACGTGACAACGAAAATGAATCATGGCTCACCAAGATTAAATGATGGTGAAATGAATGACAGCTTAATGAAATGATTGGAACCGTCGTTCCTTATGACTGAGGTGATTAATTGACAATGACAAGTTTTGATACGGTTAATACAATGATGAATGAGTTACGATTATGAATGAACAACATCAAAAGGAATGAATATCCTTTTAACCGAGTAAGAATTTACTTACACAATACCGATGAAGAATGTTCGTCCACGAACAACGTCCTAAATGAAATGTCGGTCGCTCGAACAACCTTGAATAACACAATTACCAATAATCCGATCATTACGCGAATCAAAAACGATCATAATCGACTCAAACGTCGATACAACAATATTCGAACTCGAATATATCGAAACCAACTCCAAGATGAGTATTTCAAACCATCAAAACACTTTCAATGATATCAATAATCCCATAGAAATCCACAATTCGAGATTACAACAACGACAATCGGAAATCCCCAAATTAACCGAAGTCAACCCCAATGGTTCTTGAAATAAATCCCCAAAATAGTCGATAAATCCGTAGGAATATATTTATCCAAGGTATATAATCCATATCTAACATATTCCAATAACAATCCAAGCTTACACGAAGAAATCGAAAGGAAAAACCCAAAAATCCGAAATTCTAGATCCAAGAGATTAATACCTTTGATTCGATGATAAGGAGATGATGAAGTGATGATAATCCAACTCAAAGACTTGAAGATGATGATGGATGATAAAAGCTCGAAGAGAACTCTCCAAAATCGCCCAAATCGCCTAGAACCGACGAGAGAATGAGAATAGTTGACAAATGACGAAATCTGGGCTAGACTGTCCAATTTATAGCCACTCCAGGTTAGCGTGCGCTAGCCCTTGTGCGTAGCGTGCGCTAACGAGTAATTTGGGTAGTCCAGTACCCACTGTCCGAACACGGTAGCGCGCGCTACGTACCTTTTTGTAGCGTGCGCTACGGCCATACCACTAGCGTGCGTTAAAACCCATTGTTAGCGTGCGCTAACGAATTATCTGATGCCCAGTACTGGAGTCCAGAAACCTTCTGTCCTCTGATCTGATCTCGATAGCGTGCGCTACAACCAACGATTAGCGTGCGCTACTACATCGCTTGCGTACGCTGAAAACCACTCCTAGCGTGCGCTAGGAATAAATTCAATTCAGTCCAGTAGCCACTGGACTCAACCTGATCCGACCTTAGCGCGCGCTACACCGACTGCATAGCGTGCGCTACTCCGGATCACTAGCACGCGCTACTTACCATTCGTAGCGTGCGCTACCTACAATCCCAACTGCAGTCCAATGCCTTCTGGACTGCCTGCTCAACTACTCTAGCGTGCGCTAGTGTTGAGAGGTGGCGTGCGCTACCAATACTCAATTAGCGCACGCTAAAAAGAGTACGTAGCGTGCGCTACTCCTCACACACAGCACACTAAGAAATGACAATGATGGTAAACACCGCACGATTCTTCAATTAGATTGATGATGAATGACGATTGATACACGATACAATTACTCTGAACGGTGTACACAATGATTGAATATGAATGACAAATGATCATTAACGAGTGAAATTACTGAGTGATAATGACTGAATGATAAATACTGAATGATAATTACTGAATTACAACCGGGTATTACATACACCCACCCTTAAAAGAGTTTCGTCCCCAAAACTAAGGGTTAAACAATTCGGGATAACTCTCCCGCATACTATCCTCGGTTTCCCAAGTAGCCTCTTCGACTCCGTGTCTAGACCACTGAATTTTTACATAAGGAATCATCTTGTTCCTCAACTGTTTGATTCGCCGCTCTAAAACTCATATAGGACGTTCCTCATATGAATGATCATCGGTGATCTCGATTTCATCGAACTGAAGTACGTGACTTGGGTCGGCAACATACTTCCGCAACTGAGATACGTGAAACACATTATGAATTCGGCTCAACGCCGGAGGTAAAGCCAATCGGTAAGCTAACTCGCCTACTCGATCCAGAATCTCAAACGGTCCAATGAATCTCGGACTCAACTTACCCCTCTTCCCAAAACGGAAGATACCACGACTTGGGGAGACCTTGACCAAAACATGCTCACCCGCCTCGAACTCTAACGGTCGACGACGATTATCTGCATATGATTTCTACCGACTCTGAGCGGTCAACAAACGACTCCTGATCAGAGCTACCTTCTCACGGGCGGCTATAAGCATATCGGGCTCAGTGCCGATTGATTCTGATAGGTCATCCCAAAACAAGGGAGATCGACAACGACGACCGTACAAGGCCTCTTAAGGTGCCATCTTAATCGAAGCATGCCAACTATTACTATACGTGAACTCGATCAATGGTAGTTGGGCTTCCCAATCGTCTTTCCAATCGAGGACGCATGCCCTCAACATGTCCTCTAAGGTCTGGATAGTCCTCTCTGATTGTCCGTCGGACTGAGGATGAAAAGCGGTACTGAGATTAAGCTGAGTTCCCATAGCACGATGAACTGATTTCCAAAAATGAGACACAAATCGTCCGTCACGATCGGAAACGATACTTTTAGGAGTACCGTGCAATCTCACTATCTCCTTGATGAACAACTGGGCCAGTCTCTCGGGACCCCACGTATCCTTGATTTCAAGGAAATGAGCCGATTTAGTTAAGCGGTCCACAATTACCCAGATCGTATTCATGCCACGATGACTCGTCGGCAAACTCGTGATGAAATCCATAGAAATGTCTTCCCACTTCCATTCTGGAATAGGGAGAGGTTTCAGCATGCCCGCCGGTCGCTGATGTTCAATCTTAACTTGTTGACAAGTTAAGCATCTCGAAACAAATTCCGCGACTTCTCGCTTCATATTACTCCACCAGTAGTTTTGTTTCAAGTCCTTGTACATTTTGCTAGACCCCAGATGAACAGAATAAGGGGTAGCATGAGCTTCTTTTAAAATCGAGTTTTTCAACTCGTCAATCGCCGGTACGCATAACCGATTCTTAAAACGCAGAAGTCCATCCTCGTGAACCACAAATCCGGGGGCTTTCCGAGTCACATCCTCTCGAATGCGTAACAAAAATGGGTCCACACCTGATTCTCCCCGATCGCCTCCTCAAGTGACGATGAAATCTCCAACGTACAAAGTTGCCCTTGTACTCATTGTAACTGCACCTCGATCTCGGGTCTCGAAATTCTGCCGAAGTTCCTTCGAAGTTGTCGAGCAAGCATCTGCTCCTGAACGGACTTACGACTCAAGGCGTCGGCGACAACGTTCGCCTTGCCCGGGTGGTAAAGGATCTCGATATCATAATCTTTGATTAGTTCCAACCACCGTCTCTGTCGCATATTTAACTCCTTCTGAGTAAATATATACTTTAAACTCTTTTGATCGGTGAATATCTGACAGGTAACGCCATAAAGATAATGACGCCAAATCTTCAATGCGAACACCACTGCTGCTAGCTCCAGGTCGTGGGTCGGATAATTAACCTCGTAAGGTCTCAATTGTCGTGAAGCATAAGCAATAACTTTCCCGTTCTGCATGAGTACACATCCGAGACCCTGCCCGGACGCATCACTATAGACCACAAATCCTTTCGTCCCCTGCGGCAAGGAAAGAATAGGTGCTGAAGTTAACCGGCTCTTGAGTTCCTCAAAACTATGTTGACACGCGTCAGACCACGTGTATTTCTTATCTTTCCGTAAAAGATTCGTCATGGGTTGAGCGATTTTAGAAAATCCTTCCACAAATCGCCGATAATAACCCGCTAATCCGAGGAAACTTAGGATTTCCTTAACATTCTTCGGAGGTAGCCAATCTCGAATAGCCTCCGTCTTCTGAGGATCGATACGAACTCCGTCTGATGAAATTACGTGTCCGAGAAATGTCACCTCGGACATCCAAAACTCACATTTGGAAAACTTCCCGTAAAGTTGTTCTCGTCTCAACACGTCGAGAACTTGATGAAGGTGAGACTCGTGTTCCTCCCGGTCACGAGAATAAATCAAAATGTCATCAATGAAGACAACCACGAACTGATCCAGATAGTCTATGAAAACCCGATTAATTAATTCCATGAATACCGCAGGTGCATTAGTCAACCCAAACGGCATAACCACAAACTCATAATGACCATAGCGTGTTCGAAACGCCGTCCTTGCGATATCCGACTCTCGAATCCGCAACTGATGATATCCAGATCTTAAGTCGATCTTGGAAAATACTGAAGCTCCCTGAAGTTGATCTAAGAGATCGTCAATACAGGGTAAAGGATACTTATTCTTGATCGTCACCCGGTTCAATTCCCGGTAATCAATACACAAGCGGAACGAACCATCCTTCTTCTTGACAAATAACACTGGCGCTCCCCATGGGGACGCACTCGGTCGAATATAACCCTTCTCGAACAATTCCTCAAGTTGGTTCTTTAATTCCTGCATTTCGGTCGGGGCCATCCGGTACGGTGCCTTCGATATCGGGGACGTACCAGGCTCCAAATCAATCGTGAATTCCACATCCCTCTGTGGAGGCAAACCAGGTAACTCGTCTGGAAAAACATCGGCATATTCCTTCACTACCGGAATGTCCGTCAACATTACTGATAATTTCTCGGTTTTGGTCATATAGCACCAATGACCGACACATCCCTGATTGAGTAATCTTACTACTTTCATCAAATTAATGACCTTACCAGAACAGCCGGGATTACCTCCCTGAAACACACATTCGACCCCATCGTCTGAAATGATAGTGATCAAACGCTTACGGACACTAATGATGGCATCATGACGATCCAGCCTATCAATACCCAAGATGACGTCGTCCCTCGGCAAATCTACCACGATTCGGTCTGCTGGCCATACACGACCATGAAGCTGAATCGGACAATTCTGAATTTCACGATTTCCGATAATTCGTCTACCATCAGGTAGACCAATGACATAAGGCTCACAACTAGTAGCACTACCCAGACGTAGTCTACTCAAACATGACTCGGAAATGAATGAATGCGATGCACCAGTATCAAAAGGGTACACATAGGTTGAGATAGAATATCGAGTGTACCTGAGATCATCCGGGCCTCTGGATCGTCGGTCTTCTTCATCTCATAAATTCGGGGCTTGCCGGCCCCCGAACCGGACGCTCCCGTCTGATAGCTCTTGGCTCCGCCTTTAGCTCCTGTCGTCTTGAACGACGCTGACTGAGTGGCCTGATTCTGCACCGCTGAATGACCTGGGGCCTGAGATGACGCCGGAGTAGGTTTAGAGTCCCTTCGGAAAAAACGGGCCCTATGCCCAGCAATCCTGATTGTGGCACGTGATGCCTACTTCGGACATTTGGTGCTGAAATGACCCTGTTCTTCACAGTTGAAACAGGTGACAGCCGAACTGACCGCTCGAGACTGAGATTCCGCAGGTTTAGGCGTCATTGGAGGACGCTCAGAAAAGGTAGAGCCCGCACGTGGTTTCTTGAAAGTGGCCTGACTCCGTCGATCGATTACGGTTCTTAGACTTCTTGCTAGCCGATGAGGGTTGTTGCTTAGCAATTTCCTTAGCGAAGCTCGTAAGTGAGAGCTTTCTCAATGAACTCGGCAGTGGTACAATTATGATTAAGCAATCAGAGCCGCATACGAGGTTTGACCTCTTCTTGAAATACTTGATCTTGTCCGCCTCAGAGTGAATGATAGATGAGGCGAACGGAAGAAGTTCCTGAAATTTTTCGGCGATGGTGAGAACATCATCATCCGCCGAAAGGTCGGGAGTGAGTAATTCCGACAACTTGGCCTCCCTGAGTGGGGCCGGATAGTACCTCTCCATCATGAGAGTCTTGAACTGATCCCAAGTACATGATCCGTCTGTGGGCTTCAACGATAACCACCATGAATGAGCGCTCTTACCAAGATAGTAAGCCGCAACTGAAACTTTATGCCCTTCAGGGCAATCCACCATAGCAAATAACTTCTCAAAATGCTCAAGCCAATGGACAATATCCGCCGGCTCGGATGAGCCCTCAAAGGTAGGTGGTCGCTGGCGAGAGATATCGCTAATGATATTGCTTACACCCCTCTCTTGCCTCTGAGGTGGCGGCGGAGGAGCCTGTTGATTTTGAGTAGTGGAGTTATGCATCGCCTCCATTAGTTGTGCCATCTGAGTCATTTGGGCCATCATGCCCTGCATAAAGGCCAGTGGGTCAACTCGAACACCCTCTGACTGAGCTGTGTCCCGAGTTCGACTCCCTGATAGCGAATGATCACGACCAGGTGAATGAGTGGCAGCGTCACTGCTCGATGAGTTAGCATTCTTCCAGGCATTCGCACGTGTATTCACACGAGTTCTCGGGATTCGGCCCGCTCCACGGCCTCGTCCTCCACGTCCTCTGCCAGCCCTTTCTATACTAAAGTGGAAAGTCATATGATGATTATATATCTCGCATGAGTATCACATTATGATTATATTATGAAATGATGAAAATGAGCATACGCGCTCAAATACAGCGATTACATGAATGATTAATTGACGTGACATGATTATCTGATGAAATTACTGAAATGATTATCTTGAAAAATTTAACAAGATTGATGATATGATCTTCAAGATCAACAACTGAGTAATGAAATGAATTGAGTGATTAATGAGTTAACATTATCGACTTGATAACAATTGAAAATGATGAATGAGGATTGTTAACTGATGAATTATGAATGAATGATTATTGCCAGAAATTATACCATGGCATCAGAAATCTTACAGTTCTTGGTCTGATTGGCTCGGAATTTGCACAGGTCACACGTGGTGCGAAAGTCCAATGATACTAGTCCGATGACGATGATTTCAAATGAGACATGACTCGGAAGGTAGTATTCAAAACCACGCTCCGATACTAACTCTGTAACACCCCAAACAAGGCTAATGGAAATGAGTGAATTACGCAGGGTAAATGTAGTACCGAACCACATTACACAATTAATTACTCCGATGAGGAGTTTCATACAACACACCCAGGATGATACTGAATACAAGTATATTTTATATGGATATAAAATATACAACACTGATTGAAATGAATATTCAAACGGACTGTCTGCAGCGGAATAAATGAAGGAAACATAAATGACTGAATAAATGACTGAAAAGACTGGGGCCCCCTTCTAGTATCACTGGGACTCCTCGCCGTCACCGTGCTATCCCCGTGCTTTAGCCTTGCCATGACCTGAAAAACAATATCCCCCAACGGGGTCAGTTACACAGAACAACAATCCTCAAGGGTTGAAAATACACAATCATGATATATCTGAAGTTATGAATTATCCTGTCGAAACATACGCAATCAAACATGCTATATGAATCAACTATCAGTACGGCTCAAAGGAATGGCGCCACACTACGTCCGGGATGGAAATGTGTTCGTGCACAAGCCACCAACGAGTATCGATCGAATACACGTGTGGTCTTGTACCTATCAGTCTCACGAAGCCATCAACTCGTGTGCACAGTCCAATGTGAGGCCACCAACCAACACACGACTATAATGTGCCCGACATGAAAATCCTACACATACCAACCGGCACGCCAGTATGACCCGGAATGCCACAATATGACAAACGTGACAACGAAAATGAATCATGACTCACCAAGATTAAATGATGGTGAAATGAATGACAGCTTAATGAAATGATTGGAACCGTCGTTCCTTATGACTGAGGTGATTAATTGACAATGACAAGTTTTGATACGGTTAATACAATGATGAATGAGTTACGATTATGAATGAACAACATCAAAAGGAATGAATATCCTTTTAACCGAGTAAGAATTTACTTACACAATACCGATGAAGAATGTCCGTCCACGAACAACGTCCTAAATGAAATGTCGGTCGCTCGAACAACCTTGAATAACACAATTACCAATAATCCGATCATTACGCGAATCAAAAACGATCATAATCGACTCAAACGTCGATACAACAATATTCGAACTCGAATATATCGAAACCAACTCCAAGATGAGTATTTCAAACCATCAAAACACTTTCAATGATATCAATAATCCCATAGAAATCCACAATTCGAGATTACAACAACGACAATCGGAAATCCCCAAATTAACCGAAGTCAACCCCAAGGGTTCTTGAAATAAATCCCCAAAATAGTTGATAAATCCGTAGGAATATATTTATCCAAGGTAGATAATCCATATCTAACATATTCCAATAACAATCCAAGCTTACACGAAGAAATCGAAAGGAAAAACCCAAAAATCCGAAATTCTAGATCCAAGAGATTAATACCTTTGATTCGATGATAAGGAGATGATGAAGTGATGATAATCCAACTCAAAGACTTGAAGATGATGATGTATGATAAAAGCTCGAAGAGAACTCTCCAAAATCGCCCAAATTGCCTAGAACCGACGAGAGAATGAGAATAGTTGACAAAAGACGAAATCTGGGCTAGACTGTCCAATTTATAGCCACTCCAGGTTAGCGTGCGCTAGCCCTTGTGCGTAGCGTAAGGGGTAGTCCAGTACCCACTGTCCGAACATGGTAGCGCGCGCTACGTAACTTTTTGTAGCGTGCGCTACGGCCATACCACTCGCGTGCGTTAATACCCATTGTTAGCGTGCGCTAACGAATTATCTGATGCCCAGTACTGGAGTCCAGAAACCTTCTGTCCTCTGATCTGATCTCGATAGCGTGCGCTACAACCAACGATTAGCGTGCGCTACTACATCGCTTGCGTACGCTGAAAACCACTCCTAGCGTGTGCTATGAATAAATTCAATTCAGTCCAGTAGCCACTGGACTCAACCTGATCCGACCTTAGCGCGCACTACACCGACTGCATAGCGTGCGCTACTCCGGATCACTAGCGCGCGCTACTTACCATTCGTAGTGTGCGCTACCTACAATCCCAAGCTGATCCGGTGCCTTACGGATGCTGCTCAACTACTCTAGCGTGCGCTAGTGTTGAGAGGTGGCGTGCGCTACCATTACTCAATTAGCGCACGCTAAAAAGAGTACGTAGCGTGCGCTACTCCTCACACACAGCACACTAAGAAATGACAATGATGGTAAACACCGCACGATTCTTCAATTAGATTGATGATGAATGACGATTGATACACGATACAATTACTCTGAACGGTGTACACAATGATTGAATATGAATGACAAGTGATCATTAACGAGTGAAATTACTGAGTGATAATGACTGAATGATAAATACTGAATGATAATTACTGAATTACAACCGGGTATTACACTGCGGCAGTGACTCGGCAGTGTGCCGCGGCCCTGCCGGCATGTGCCGCGGCACCAGGTACAGTCTGCTCGGCCAGGTTTAGAAAATGTGTGTGTCGCGGCTTACACTCCTTGTGCCGCGGCCCACACCCCCCCCTCGGGTCCTAAAATGATGAAAAATGACCCGGGAAGAGAATAAAAGCAATAGGACTCAACATGTGGGAAATAATAACACGAAATGGAAGTACGGAAATCCCAAAACGGTGATTCCAAGCAATAATTACAAGGGTTCGCCCAACAAAACATAATTTGAACAATGAGGAGATTTGAAATGACATGAATTTCAACCGGGTATTACATTCACCCCCTCTAAAAAGAAGTTTCGTCCCGAAACTTAAGAAATAAATAGCTCGGGGTATTCCACCCGCATCTTCTCTTCCGTCTCCCAAGTCGACTCCTCGACTCCATGCCTCGACCATTGCACTTTAACCAGTGGAATGGTCTTATGCCGAAGTTGTTTCTCGCGGCGCTCAAGGATCTTCACGGGTTTCTCCGGAAAGGTAATATCCTCGGCTACGTCAATCTCACTGTAGTCGATAATGTGGCTCGGATCCGGTACGTATTTCCTCAGCTGAGACACATGAAAAACACTGTGGACGTGACTCAACGCTGGAGGCAACGCCAAGCGATATGCTAAATCTCCAACTCTGTCTAAAATCTCGAAGGGTCCGATGTACCTCGGACTAAGTTTCCCCTTTTTCCCGAAGCGGAAAACTCCCCTGGTCGGCGACACCTTGAGCAAGACATGATCTCCCACCTCAAACACAAAAGGTCGACGACGAGTATCAGCATAAGATTTCTGACGACTCTGGGCAGCTAGCAATCGATCCCGGATAATAGAAATCTTTTCCTTAGTCTCCATCAACATATCCGGCTCCGTCCCAACTAGCTCAGAAGCCTCGTCCCAACATAATGGCGACGTACATCGCCTACCATAGAGTGCCTCGAAGGGTGCCATTTTGATCGATGCATTCCAACTATTATTGTAAGCAAACTCGATCAACAGTAAGTGAAGCTCCCAATCGTTACTCCAATCCAAGGCACAAGCCCGTAACATATCTTCCAACGTCTGAATCGTCCTCTCTGTCTGACCGTCCGACTGAGGATGAAAGGAAGTGCTCAATCTCAACTCCGTACCCAGAGCCTGATGAACGGCCTGCCAAAAATGCGATACGAAACGGCCGTCTCGATCAGAAACAATGGTCTTGGGGGCACCGTGTAACCTCACGATCTCAGCAATAAAGGTTCGAGTCAGTCTATCTGGTCCACAAGTATCCTTAATACCCAAGAAGTGTGCAGACTTGGTCAACCGATCGACAATTACCCAAATCATATTCATTCCGGCCCGAGTTCTCGGCATGCCAGTGATGAAATCCATCGAGATATCTTCCCACTTCCACTTGGGAATGGGAAGTGGTTTCAACAACCCCGTTGGTCGTTGATGTTCGATCTTGACTTGTTGACATGTCAAGCACCGTAGTACAAACTCCGTAACACCCTTCTTCATGTTATTCCACCAAAAATTGCGCTTCAAATCTTTGTACATCTTACTCGTCCCGGGGTGGATTGAGTAAGGCGTAGCATGAGCTTCTCGGAGAATTCTCTGTCTCAACTCTAAATCGTTCGGAACACAAAGCCTGCCCTGAAATCTCAGAATACTATCCTCGTGAACCATAAAGCCATGAGCTTTTCCTTTAATTACATCTTCCTTCAGTTGAGAAATCATCGGGTCACTCCACTGCTTCCCTTTGATGTCATCAACTAAGGACGATGTAATTTCGAGAGCACATAATTGTCCCTGTACTCGTTGAAGCCAAACTTCTATCCCTTGCTCAATTAAATCCTGATGAATTTTTGTCTGGGATGTAAGAACCTCGAGCATTTGAAGAGATGCCGACTTGCGGCTCAAAGCATCCGCAACGACATTGGCTTTTCCGGGGTGGTAAAGAATTTCAAAATCATAATCCTTTATCAACTCTAACCAACGCCTCTGTCTCATATTCAGCTCCTTCTGACTGAAAATATACTTCAGGCTCTTGTGGTCGGTATAAATCCGGCACGGTGAACCATACAAATAATGCAACCAAATCTTGAGTGCGAAGACAATTGCGGCCAACTCTAAATCGTGAGTAGGATAATTCATCTCATAAGGCTTTAATTGTCGTGACGCAAAAGCTATTGTCTTATCATGCTGCATAAGAACATAGCCCAGGCCTTGACCCGAAGCGTCACTATAAACTGCAAAGCCTTCGCTACCATGTGGTAAAGTTAGAATCGGCGCTGAAGTCAATCGTTTCTTCAGTTCATCGAAACTCTGTTGTCTCTCATCCGTCCAAATAAACTTTTCGGTCCTCTGGAGCAATTTCGTAAGCGGTCGAGCGAGTTTCGAGACCCCCTAGACAAACCGACGGTAATACCCAGCAAGGCCCAAAAAGCTACGAACTTCCTTAACATTTTTAGGTGGTGCCCAATCTAGCACTGCCTCAATCTTCTGCGGGTCTACACGAACCCCTTCGGCCGAAATCACATGGCCGAGAAACATAACTTCTTCCAACCAAAACTCACATTTCGAGAATTTTGCATAGAGGTGCTCGGTTCTCAAAATGTCTAAAACCAAACGCAAGTGTCGGGCATGTTCCTCCTTATCTCGAGAATAGATCAAGATGTCGTCAATAAAGACGACTACACACCTGTCGAGATACTCGATGAATATTTTATTCATTAACTGCATGAATACTGCCGGTGCATTAGTCAACCCAAAAGGCATAACTACAAATTCATAATGCCCATATCTCGTCCGAAACGCCGTCTTCGGAACGTCGGACTCCCTCACCCAGAGTTGATAATACCCGGATCTTAAATCAATCTTCGAGAAAACCGCAGCCCCTTGCAATTGATCAAATAAATCGTCTATACGAGGCAAAGGATATTTATTCTTGATGGTTACTTTGTTCAGCTCACGGTAGTCGATGCACAAACGTAGTGAACCATCCTTCTTCCTCACGAAGAGGACAGGCGCGCCCCAAGGCGAAGCGCTCGGTCTGATGTACCCTTTTTCCAAAAGTTCTCCCAACTGAGTCTTCAACTCCTGCATCTCGGAAGGTGCCATCCGATAAGGTGCTTTAGAAATCGGAGCCGCATCTGGCTCTAAGTCTACGGTAAATTCTATCTCTCGATCTGGCGGTAATCTCAGGAGATCATCCGGAAAAACATCGGGATACTCATTAACAACCAGAATCGAAGAGAAATCAACTTCGTTTCCTTCCGTTTTCAAAGCATAACACCAATAGCCCGTACAACCTTTATTCAAAAGTTTTACGGTCTTCATGGCACTGATAAGTAATTTGGATTGGCCCGACTTATGTCCCAAAAATGAGTACTCAGATCCGTCTTTAGTCATCATGGTGATAACCTTGGTACGGTAATTCACAATCGCTTGGTGATTATCAAGCCAACGTCCTCGCCTTCCACATCAACTACAATCAGATTTGATAACCACTCCATACCGAATATAATCACCGGAAAATCTCTAGTCTCCCGATTCCCCACAATCCTATCCCCGCTAGGCAGTTTCACGATAAAGGGATCGCAAGCAGTCAAACAAGTTATATTCAAACGGCATACACACTCCAAAGATATAAAAGAATGTGTAGCACCCGTATCAAAAAGTACACGGACTGGATAAGATAAAATATGGATGGTACTCGAAGCCACCGCCGCGTCGGGTTCGTCTGTTCGACGCATCTCATAAACCCGAGGTTGTACCGAACCGACGCTAGAATTTCCCCCTCCAGCATTCTGACCCCATCCCCGGCCCCTGCCGAAATTCTGCTGAGGTTGACCAAAAGATTTTCGTTGATTCATACTTTGATCAAGTGGTGCTGGGGCAGAAGCCCGAGTGTCCAAAGTCTGGTTCGGTTCGTAACAATAAGCCGCTCTATGCCCCATCTGTCCGCACGTGTGACACTTCAATGGTGGAAAGTGGCATTCCAAATTAACGTGGCCTGAACGGCCACAATTATAGCAAGTCACCGTGCGATTTGAGGAACCCGGAGTAGGACGGTAGCCCCTCTTTCCTTTATTTGAACATGACGACTGTCCGGCAGAACGGTTAGTCGTCTGTGACATCTGAAAGTTGCCACTCTTAGAGTTAGAAAAGTTTCCCGCGACTTTCTGCTTCTTCGGTTCTTCAACGGTATCGTTGTCGGGGCTCAACATATCATGGGCTAAAGCTCTGTCCTGATACTCTTTCAGTGTGGTACAAGCAAATCCGGCCATGTACCGCCGTAAGTCCAAATTCATCCGCATATCAAAATAACGGATCTTATCACGTTCGTTACGCACTTGATCCTTCACATGGATCAATTGTTGGTTGTACTCCACGATCGCCTGCGAAACGGGAATATCTTGTGGTTTAGCTTCGAAAAAGGCTCGGATTCGGCCCTCTCGCACCGGCCAAGGACAAAACTCGGCCTCCAAAAGCTCCTTAAATTCATCCCACGAGGCAATACGATCATGTGGCTTGATGACCTTCCACCATGTAGCGGCCTCCTTAGTGAGGAAATACTGAGCAATCGGTACTTTCCTCACCTCGGGGCAATCAACCGCCTCGAAAATCTTCTCCAATTCCGCTAGCCAATCTTCCCAGCCTAATGGGTCTGTGGCACCGCCAAACTGTGGAGGGTGCATACGGATTACATTCTGAAGCAAGGCATCCGTGTTTGGGTTCGGGTTATTCAGCTGAACAGTTTGGGCCAAAATAGTCATTTGAGTAGCCAATTGTTAAAGTGCATTCGCCACTCCAACGTCCGCATTGTTCTCCTGACCGTCTGACTGGTCGTGCTGACTCTCGGAGTCGGGATGCACCGAGTTCGACAAACTGGGGTTGGTCGACCCCGCAACTGAACTGATGGAAACGCCCGCGCCACGACCTCTTCCTCGTCCACGGCCACGACCACGGCCACGGCCCCTACCAGCTGACATACTGAAGAACACACAAGGTACGTAAGCACAATTCAATCGCAAGTCATTAAGGTGATCGATTCTCAAGAATACCAATAAAAGAAGCATAATGAATAAGGAAACATCAGAAGAGTAAGAGGTCTTACAAGTACCGGTCGCACTGTGATGATGGAAGAGTAGTGATACTGTGGACAAATGACGACTCATTCGACCCAAAAGACCGACAGCCTAGGTATCCATGGACCTAAGCTCTGATACCATATTCTGTAACACACCCAAGTTATTCAGGGAATATTACAGCGCCGTAAGCCCTGCCGTGGGACCCACAAGGCTAAACATACGCGGAACTATAAATTTTGACCGAGAAGGTCTACACACAATGGAATGAAAAACAGTACAAAGGTATTCAAAACATGACCAATGTATCTACAGACATCACAACACGAATCAATACTTCGGCAAACACAGGCCGGAACATCAAGGAAAATGGAAAACAATACTCGAGTATTCAATAGCCAATCCAGTACAACAACACTAGATGGAAAACTCAAAACATAACTGGAAGAAAGACACAGTATCACACTTGCCCACCATCTTCATGCCGACCTGATACCTGCCTGTCCGCTCTCCTGGAACCTGAAATACATAAAACGTATTTCCCCCATAAAGGGGTTAGCCGTCGAATAGCTAGTGCAAGTATATCAAGTATGAAACACAATACTCCTCGACAATAAAGTAAATGTAACCGTTAATTCATCAATTCAAGACTAGTATTCCGGAATAACTAAATCTCATAGCATCACATCAAGACGTATATGAATGCCATGGAAACGGTTCATTCATATCATCCGTCATCAATACATATATGAATACCTGGAACCGCACCAGAGGCTACGGAACCCTCAGAGGACCCGTCGGTCCGTCCCGGAGTGGTTAATTCATATTATCCATGGAATCGCACCAGAGGCTACGAAAACCTCAGAGGACCCGTCGGCCCGTCCCGGAGTGGATATAAATAATCATGCCATTAATATTTCATACTTTCAAAGTCAAAAACGCACATTCATAAATATATACTTGCCTTTGAGACATCGAGAAACTGAACGGAAAAACGGTATGAGTTCGGTAGGTCCAAGAACACGGTTCCGGCACCTAAACGATTCGCAAGGAATATGATAGTCAAATATCCATACTCAAATTACACGAAGAAATCCCCGAAACCCGTCTACGATTCACGAAAAATACACGGGTAAACAATAAGAGGTTGGAAAATCGCTCAAACTCCCAGAAGTCCGAAAAATCGTAGGAAAAGCATGTATACGGTATAGATACATCATAATCTCAAGGTTCTCAAGCTTCAAATCGGATAAATCGGACGAATCTACGAAAAACCCCAAAATCCAACACAATATTCAAAGTGTTCTTGAATAATCTTTCAATAATCCGATGAATAATCAAACATGCCCATAATCATGCGTATATCACTTCATACACCATGATTTTAACATCCAAAACGTCATTACCCAATACAAAATCGAAAACCAAGATGTTGAAGAAATTACCTCTTGAAGATCCAAGCCCTATGATCCGAAGAATACGCGATAGATCGATGATCCGAGCTTCCCAACCGAATGAAATTGATAAAAATTCAATACTCAAGAGGTAGATGATGCCAAGTTCTCTCCTCAAGCTCTCTCTCTCTCGCGCGTGGGTTAAAGAAAATGGAGGAAATGAGCTGCATCTCGCTCAAAAGCATAAATTATGCAGTTGAACGCATTGTGTGTCGCGGCTCAGCCGAGGTGTGCCGCGGCACGAGCCCAGCACTCCCGTGGCTCGGCGGTGTGCGCGGCCTAGGCCAGCGTCTTGCCGCGGCACCGGTCTGATCGGTTTTTGGCTGCAGATGCCACATGAGTGTCCCGCGGCCCGGACAGGTGTGCCGCGGCAGTGACTCGGCAGTGTGCCGCGGCCCTGCCGGCATGTGCCGCGGCACCAGGAACAGTCCGCTCGGCCAGGTTTAGAAAATGTGTGTGCCGCGGCGCACACTCCTTGTGCCGCGGCCCACACACCCCCCTCGGGTCCTAAAATGATGAAAAATGACCCGGGAAGAGAATAAAAGCAATAGGACTCAACATCTGGGAAACAATAACACGAAATGGAAGTACAGAAATCCCAAAACGGTGATTCCAAGCAATAATTACAAGGGTTCGCCCAACAAAACATAATTTGAACAATGAGGAGATTTGAAATGACATGAATTTCAACCGGGTATTACAAGAATAATAATTTAATTTATAATAAAAGATTACTTAAAAAAACTTAGTCCTAGCAAGCAAATAAAAAAAACGAAGAAGAGAAAAAAAATGCGAAAAGTAAAAAAATTGGGTTGCCTCCCAACAAGCGCCTTTTTTTTACGTCGTTGGCTCGACGAAAAACTTCCCTTTTTAGTGAACACACCAGGGAGGTTTTTATATGGGTCTCAATAAATGTACGACTGATGACTCGTCTTCTTGAACACCAAACTTTCTTGAAGTGTTTATTGAAAACTTTCCTCCCTTGTGATGCTCATCGAAGGCTAACTCTGGTTCACTTTTTCCATATAATTCCTCATATATTGGCTGGGATTATCTTTGAAGCTCCGCGAAATCATTTTCTTTATCAGCCTCCAAGTCTTTAGTAAGCACCACTTCGAGTCTACCCCTGCAATGCAACTCAAACACTTCCTTGACGAGAGGGTCAATCACGCTTAATGCAAAAAGAGAGCAATCTTCCTCAGGAAATTTCATAGCATCATAAATATTAAACCGCACGATTTGGTCATCAAATTCCATCATGAGAGATCCTTCACGAACATCTATTTTGGTATTGGCAGTATTTAGAAATGGCCTTCCTAACAAAATATGTGTTGAATTTGATGACTCGTTTTGCATATCAAGAACATAGAAGTCGGCTGGAAATACGAGCTTATTGACTTGGACAAGAACGTCGTCAATTACCCCTTCGGGATACACAAGGCTATGATCCGCCAATTGTATAATTATCCTTGTTTCCTGAAGAGGTCCTAGATTTAAGGAGGTGTATATAGAGCGTGGCATAACATTTATTGATGCTCCCAAATCTAGCATAGCTCGTTCAAAACTCGTATTTCCAATTCGACACAGAATAGCAAACATACCTGGATCTTCCCGTTTTGGTGGGAATTTCTTTTGGAATATAGCGGACACATTTTCTCCCATTACTACCTTCTCATTCCCTTTTAATCTCCGCGTGTTGGTGCATAAGTCCTTAAGGAATTTTGCGTATTTTGGAATTTGTTGAACTGCGTCGAGTAAGGGAATGTTGATCTCAACCTTTCGAAATACGTCTAGAATTTGCTTCTCTTTATTCACGACCGCCAATTCACCTAAACTACAATATATAGGGAATATATTTCGACGGAATTGTTGACAGAGCTTCAAGCCGCTGAAGGTCTCTCATGCAGAAGTATCAAGTTCTTGCAGCAACTGGGGCTTTGACTTAGAACCCAAGTGGGTTAAGAAGAATAAGAGGAAGAAGGGGAAGAAGAAGAAAAAGAAGAAGAAGAAGTAGAAGAAGAATAAGAAGGTTGCTAGAAGCGAATGGCGCCCCCCAAACTGAAAGGCTAGGCTCCTGAGCCTGAGGCGAACAAGAGCCAAAAGGCAAGTACTGCAAGTGCGGTCAAAAGAGACATCTTGAAGTGGTATTCCCTCTCTTAAGAATGATATATCTCGTATACTAGTAGTCAAAATATGTTTGACAGCTTGTTCTACCACCTCGTAGCTAGTAGATTCAGACTCCAGTGATCATATTTATTTCGACTCACATGATTTTCAGGTAACCAGGAGGCTTAGTGCTAGTAATATTACTATCACCTGGGGTGATTGATCTAAGCTTATAGTTGTTGCAGTGAGTCGTGTGATTGGAGATTAGTGATAAGATATTAGTCCTTAATAATATATTATAGGTACCTGATTTTAGAATGAGTTTAATTATTGGTTTCTAAATTATGTAGTGATGGTTATTCATCTTTTTTTTTTATGATTTTTCTATTATTAGAAGAAATGGTGAATATATTTGTAAAGATATATATACTGATGGACTAAATATCATTAATACTGCATAAACTTTCACATAGAAAAATAAATTGCTTAACTCTTTGTTTAAGCCTAAAAAGAGACAAGAACCCTCATGCATAAACCCAATATATATGTGGCATTTATGAATATGTCATGTAAATCTTAGAAGGACTCACATATTGGGAGATGATGACCCATTGAACGAACTCCAGGTTGAGTCATTTCTGATATGTGAATCATGCCTGGAACGTAAGATGACTAAAAGGATTTTCAAAACTAAAGGAAATCATACTGAGAATATGTTAGATATGGTTCATACTAATGTATGTGGTCCAACGAACAACATGGCTAGGTGTGGTTTTGAATATTTCATCACATTTATATATAATCTTTTGAGATATGGTAGTGTTGGGATAAACAATCTTGTACCTTATTTTGATAAGTGCCAACATACAGCCAAAAGTCAAATGCCAAACATACAGCAAGTAGCTGACCCGAAGATGATCATACAGCAAAAGGATAAATTGCCATCATACAGCAACAAGTTCCTAAGTCGATATGACACCAAGTATGGAAGATGTCCAGAAATATTCATACAACACCTTCCATACAGCAGCACTAAGAGATAGCCTACAGCATTGGAACCTACAGCTACATCATTATAAATGCAACACGTTGGATACAGCAAACATGTTGTAAGTGGTAGGATCTTCAACACTTATCCAACAGCACTGAAGACCGTTGGAACGGATTCTACTTTATACGCTAAAGTTAAGCCACCGTTAGAAAAGAAGTATTTAAATACTGACTGGATAAAGTATTTAAATACCAACCGACAAAGATCTTCAGACAAGGAGCAAAATTCGGATCTTGTATTGTGCAAGTCAATCAACACGTTGGAACGGGCTCTTTGCTCAACGGATCTATTCATAACGGATCTATCCCAAAGGCTATATATATCCCGAAGTTTGAAGATCAGTTACACACATATAGGCATACAACGAACGACTGAAAACTGAACAAACTAAGATATACTGAGATTCACACGTGAACTTCACAAGAATAGTATATCAAGAGAAAACATATTTCTTCGAGCATACTGCCATTCTTAAGAGAAGAAATATACAAGTGCTCAACCTTGAACAACACATAATTTGCTCAAGCTCAAGAAGTCAAGCTGCTGTTCAAACCCGTGTTCTTACATTTGAAGAAAACTATCAGCCCTGTGTGGACTGAAGATAGCCTTGTTTTTCCTGAACTGTGTGTGACGGATCTGCATTGTAGATGAAGCTTTGGAATTGTGTGTGAATAAGTAAGTCAGGTGAAAGCTTTAACCAATCTGTGTGAATAGTTGAAAGTGACAGTCTTTATATCAATCTGTGTGAACAATACAAGGATAGGTTTGATTATAGTCACGTACTTGTATACGTAGTGATTATAATAAATGTTTTTACTCGTGTGTGGAGGACCAATGGACGTAGATGGGTCTACCTCGAACCACTTTAAAAACTGTGTTATTTACCTTCTGCATTTACTGTTTCTCATTAATGTGATTATTTTTAAGTATACATTGCATACCCTATATGCACCAAGCTAACATGAGAAAAACCTAGTTGCTGTATTTACAGCAACTTACTTTAACAGACTTCCGCTATGGATTCTTATTCGAAAAACGTACAGCCTGTTGTACCAACACCTTTCCAAGCTGTATTCTGTATACTTAGTGTCCAACAAGTGGTATTGGAGAGGTTGATGTCAAAAATAATCAGTCGCATTTTTAACCGAATCAGATCCTAAAATCAACCATTTTTGAAAACAGTATTTATCTTTCCTATTCTCATATATGGATACCTCAATGATCAATAAGGTTCCTATGTTTTCTATTAATAAGTTTGATGATTGGAGAATTAGGATGGAGGCTCATCTTGCATCCATGCACGAAGAAATGATTTTTGTCATTCAAGATGGCTCCATAAAATTCATGAAGGTAAATCCTGCAGCAAGGATTGAAGTCCAAGCTCATGTCGAGATGCTCGAGAAAGAGCGCGAGCAGTGGACAGCTGATGAGCGCAAGCATGCCAACCTCGACAACGTAGCTAAGAATGCGCTATTTGTCACTCTCGACAAAGGCACATTCTCAAAGGTAAAGAGATGTAAGACAACTAAGGAAATCTGGGATAAACTCAAGATGATTTGTGAGGGAACTGAACTCTCAAAAGAAAAGAAGATTTCAAAACTAACTCAGCAATTTGAATCTTTTGAAATGAAACCAACTAAAACTCTTGAGGAACTTGACCTCAGATTCACTGGTATTGTCGGTGAACTTGAAGCGTTGGGCAAAATATATACCTAAAAGGAGAAGAACTTAAAAATTTTCAGATCTCTCGCGGCCCGATGTGACATAAAAACCACAGCTATGCGTGTCTCATATAATCTCAATGACATTTCTACTTTTGACCTCTTCTCTGACCTAAAAGCTTTCGAGTATTACATTGACAGGAGAGAGAAGGCCGAAGAGTCACCTGCGAGGACTACAGCGTTAGCCGCTGTATCCGACAGGAGACACATCATGCCCAGCACATCCAAATCTGCCTACAAAAATGCTGAAAGTGACGATGATATCCTGTCACAAGATGAAATGGCCCTGCTCATGCACAAATTCAAGAAATTCATCAAACAGTCTGAAAAGACTGCATACAGGCCCAAGCCTTTTAACAAGGTAAATTCAGAATCTTCCCTATCTGGTGATTCTAACCTATGTTATAATTGCAGGAAACTGGGACATTATGCGAATAAATGTCCTCATCTTAAAGTCCAAAAGTTGCCGGAAGCCGAGCAACAAGAAAAGGACGAAAGAAGGCGTGCTTGGAAGAACAAGCTCAAGGCCCTGATCGACGAATCAGAAGCCTCGCCCGCTCAAACCAAAAACGAGGAATGTCTTCAGGCGGTTACTGACAGTTACTCATCTGATGATGAACTCAAAGATAAAGCATACATGTGCTTTATGGCTAAAGATATTGAAGATGATTAAAATAGCGATGATGAGGTAAGCTCAACATCTAATATTCCCATTAATGCATCTCATACTTTCGAAAATATGATGAATGAATTTAAAAACATTCAAAAGGCCCACGAGATATTAAAACGAGAAAACATACAACTCGAAATTTCTAACTTAGAGCTGAAAGATGAAAATGACTTGCTGAGAAATAATTACGAAAATATGTCTATCGATTGCGAAAACAGCAAGATCACACTGGAAAAACTCATGGAGAGCAATCATCAACTTGCTCACGAACTAAATGAGGCTAAGTCTCACACTGAAAGCAAGACAAATGATTTCGTTCTGCTTGAAGTCAAAGTAAAAACTCTCGAAAAACGAGAAGGAGAACTTGCGACCATCTTGAAATCTTTCGAGATATCATCTAAAAGGATGAAAGAAATTTTAAGCACTAGGCAACATGCTCACGATAAGAGTGTCTTAGGATACAACTCATTCTCCAATAAAGGGAAAACTAGTACTGTCTTCGTCAGGGGTGTGGAACCCATTCCTGTACTTGAGGAAACCCCAAGTCCTGTCAAGGTACCTGTTGCACCGCGTAGAGCAAAGGTTGTTATTCCGCCACCACATTCATATCACAGACAATGGAATTCTCAGCCACCCAGACATGTAAGGCGTAACCTACAACATGCTCCCCGAGCATATCAAAAGCACCAACAGCCGTCCAGAAAGAAGGCTGTACCCAAATATCAAAGGCCCGCACAGCAGTACTTCCAACAGTACAGCGCGCCTAGATACTGGATACAGGAGCCTCGTTGTCCATCGTGAAAACAGGTCACTGCACAATATCAGCAACAGCTTTGGGAATCCAATTGGAGACCCAGGAGGTGTAACACCCCCGATATATTCAAGAATATTACAGCGCCATAAATCCTTTACGTAAGAATTTACAAGGCTGAGGAAATAAAATGATAATAACAAATACCAACTAACAACGGCAGCGAAAATAAAATACAACACGAGTCTGAAACAGTACTGGAAGACAAACGTCAAATGGTGAACATTAATACATGACCAAATCCAACATCACAAACGACAACATACTTGAGTACTTAATTAAAACAACACAAACATACGACAAATTAATCCGGCCGTAACATCACTCTGCACCCTCGTTGTCATGCATCTCTAATGGTTGTTTTCCCGCTCTCCTGGATCCTGAACATAAAACAAATGTTCACCCCCGAAGGGGTCAGCACGACGATGCTAGTACAAGTACGATAATTATACAACAATGATTTATTCAACAATCCTTGAATAATAACGTCAATAATATCAACAATAATCACAACAAGTCTCTCCAATGAGAAACGGTAACAATGTACAACATATCATATCAATCTCAACATACTCGTGGTATTCCAACGACCCAACGCACACAGCTATAGATTCCCATGATGATCCCATCGGACTAACGCATGGTGGAAATACCTGTCCAACAATCCAACGCACACAACTATAGATTCCAATGATGATCCCCTTGGAACAACGCATGGTGGACAAACAATCACAACACATATGCACAATACAACAAAAACATAACCGACATCAATACGAATAAATATAATTAAGGTACTTGCCTTTGAAAGATGGCAACAAATAAACACTTCACGACTTCAACAAATTCAAAGGTCGTTCCTTCGATCAATCGTTCGCAAACCTCGAACCTTAAACAATAGGAAAATAGCGACAACTCAACTTACGTAATAAAACTAACGGATATACAACTAAAACACGAGAGTTGATCATTCACAACTATGGTCAAGCACAATATCTTACGAATGGTTGGTTACACGATCAAATCATCGGATGAACACTAGTTGGATTCTACAAAATCATGCTACGTGGATGATAATGATATCGACTTCTACGATAACAAGGGTAGGCATATCATCGACCTTCCTACTCCAACTCCATTAACAACTTCCAAAGTAGTTCGGCTAAACAACGATTCATAACAAGAGTATGATCATACGAATACTAACAAATTCTCGAAAGGAGATGAAACAACCGTGTTCTAGGTTCAATTCGATTATCCTCAACATAATCAATTCATTCTAACCAAGAATATAACGATGTTTATCAATTCAAACACCACTTACGAAATACGAAATAATCTTGGTGAAAACTCCCAGAATTCATCTTCTTGACACCTCGATTCTAGGTGATGATATTAACATGGCATTGGTATACAACTCGACCAAAACATACAACAATCTGAGAAACTACGTCATAGGGTTCAACATACCAAGGTTCGATCACAATTCTCTTGACAACGAAGAACAATCCAAGTATAACCAAACCAATCTTCCTAAAACATGATAATCGATTACTACGACATCCTTGAAACGTAATAATCTCAGTAACATACTCAAGAAACCGAATTCAAGGTTGGGTTTAGTGTCAACATACCTTTCACGAAGAATAATGATGAAAACAATCGGTAGAACTCGACACCATAGGCTTGAACACCAATCAGGGATGCATACGATCTTCTAAACTAGGTAGAGAGGCTGTATAAGGATTATATGTGAGGGCGAAAGCTCTCTGGACTTTGCAAAAATCAGCCAAAGGATGAAAGGAAATGAGTTGAAATGAAATGGGGTGCTGCCATATTTATAAAACTCGGGCCTTTACGTACGTTAACCTCATAGCATTACGTACGTTATTGTCTTAACGTACGCTATCTGAAATCTTTAGCGTGTGTTAACGTCTAACAGTAGCTACTGCCTCATTTATGACCTCCTTAACGTACGTTAACCATTACCTTTTACGTACGTAATAAGCTCTATTTAGCGTACGCTATCTTAGTCCTTTAGCCTACGTTATACCTTGTTGACTTGCTTTATCGAAAAGCTGCCCAGATCACGCGGAATCTTAGCCTATCTCATCCCAAGCTGGCCCATACGCTGACCAATCTGATCTTTTTGAATGCCTGTTATGTACGCTATGCTTCATCTATAGCGTACGCTATCCTCAGCTCATAACGTACGTTAAGCTCATCTGTTAGCATACGTTATGACGTAGCTGCATGCATGAATTTGCAAACTCTTCCTAATATTATCATGACTGTTTGGAATACGAATACGGAAAAAACCACACTTCGATTATAGATACCACAAAGTCGAATATTACAAGGTTCAAATACATATGAAAATACTCAACAATTATCCAGATATTACATACTCTCCCTCTAAAAAGGAGTTTTGTCCCGAAACTTAAGACGAAAATAATTCTGGGTATCTTGACTTCATATTGTCCTCCATCTCCCAAGTGGCTTCTTCGACTCCGTGTCACGACCATTGAACTTTGACCAAGGTGATTGGTTTATTTCTCAATTATTTGACTCGACTCTCGAGTATCTTGATTGGTTTCTCTTCGAACGTGCCATCCTTAGCGACTTCGATTCGCTGAAATCAATTACATGACTGGGATCTGTTATGTACTTCCGTAACTGAGACACATGAAACACATTATGAACATGACTCAGCAACGCCGGTAAGGCCAACCTGTACGCCAACTCCCCAACTCTCTCAAGAATCTCGAATGGTCCGATATATCTCGGAATCAGCTTTCCTTTCCTCCCTAAGCGAAAAAATCCCCGAGTAGGAGAAACCTTTAAAAGCACGTGGTCCCAATTCTAAATTCTAACGGGCGACGGCGCATGTCTGCATAAGATTTCTGCCGACTCTGGGCAGTCAACAGCCTTTAACGAATCAAAGCTACCTTCTCTTGAGTCTGCACTATCAACTCTGGTTCCATCCCGATCAAGTATGATGAATAATCCCAACACAGGGGTGATCTACATCTCCTCCCGTATAATGCTTCAAAAGGTGCCATCTTAATGAAAGCATGCTAACTATTGTTGTAAGTGAATTCAATCAACGGTAGATGAACTTCCCACTCAGTCGATCAACCTAGAGCACAAGCATGTCTTCTACTGTTTGAATAGTCCTCTCGGACTGTCCATCTGTCTGAGGATGATAAGCTGTGCTAAAGTGCATCTTGATTCCCAAGGCTCTATGAACCGCTTTACAAAAATGTGACATGAAGCGACCATCTCGATCAGAAATAATGGTCTTCGGTGTACCATGCAATCGGACTATCTCCGCAATAAACACTCGTACCAACCTCTCTGGTCCCCAAGTATCCTTAATGCCCAGAAAATGAGCCGACTTGGATAGGCGATCAACTATCACCCAAATCATGTTCATCCCTGTTCTGGTCTTCAGCATATTAGTCATAAAGTCCATCGATATATCTTTCCACTTCCATTCAGGTATCGGAAGTGGCTTCAACATTCTGGCAGGTCGTTGATGTTCAATCTTAACCTGCTGACAAGTTAAACACTTCGAGACATATTCCGCCACATCTCTCTTCATGTTGCCCCACCAAAAATTCTGCTTCAGATCCTTATACATCTTACTAGTGCCCGAGTGAATAGAATAGGGCATACTGTGAGCTTCCTTCATGACTGTCTGCTTCATAACATCAACATCGGGAACACAAATTCGACTCTGGAATCTCAAAACTCCATCATCATGAATCACAAATCCTAGGGCCTTACCCTTGTTCACTTCATCACGTAACCAAAACATCAAAGGGTCATCTAATTTCTTAGATTTGATTTCTTAGATTAACGACGAAGTTAATTCCATCACACACAGTTGCCCTTGGACTCCTTGTAACCATACTTCAATTCCTTCACGAATCAACTCTCGTTGAATGATGGACTGGGATATTAGCGTTTCCAGCATTCTAATAGAAATGGGTTTGCGTCTCAGTACATCGGCCACTACATTGACCTTGCCTGGATGGTAAAGAATCTCTAAATCATAGTCCCTAATCAATTCTAGCGATCTCTTCTGCCATATGTTTAACTCTTTCTGACTGAAGATGTATTTGAGACTCTTATGATCCTTGAATATCTGACAATGAGTCTCGTATAAATAATGTCTCCATATCTTCAAGGCGAAAACAACAGTTGCCAGCTCCAAATCATGAGTTGGATAATTTACTTCATATGGTTTCAACTGCCATGAAGCGTAGGCGATCACCTTGTCATCCTGCATCACTACACACCCGAGACCTTGGTTTGAAGTGTCACTGTAAACTACGAACCCTTCAGTTCCTTGTGGTAGTGCTAAAATTGGTGTTGTCGTCAATCTGTTTTTCAATTCATCAAAACTAGCCTGACACATATTGTTCTATTCAAACTTTTGGGTTTTCTGCAGTAATCGGGTAAGTGGGCAGGTAATTTTGGAAAACCCTTCCACGAACCGACGATAATACCCAGCAAGTCCTAGAAAATATCTGACTTCCTTCATGTTCTTAGGAGACTTCCAATCCAAAATTGCCTCGACTTTCTGGGGATCTACTCGGACTCCTTCCGATGATATCACATGACTGAGGAACGTCACTTCATTTAGCCAGAATTCACACTTAGAAAGTTTGGCATATAATTGCTCGCTTCTCAAGAGGTCCAAAATGATCCATATGTGCTGCGCATGCTCTTCTGGGCTCTTGGAATAAACCAGAATATCATCAATAAACACAACTATGAATTTGTCCAAATACTCTATAAACACTCGATTCATTGATTGCATAAATACAGCAGGCGCATTAGTGAGACCAAACGGCATCACCACAAACTCATAATGTCCGTAGCGAGTTCTGAATGCTGACTTCAGAACATCGGATTCCTTAATCCTCAACGGATGATATCCCAATCTCAAATCGATCTTGGAAAATACTGTCGCTCCTTGCAACTGGTCAAACAAATCATCAATCCGTGGCAACGGGTACTTGTTCTTGATCGTCATCTTGTTTAGCTCCTGATAGTCAATACACAATCGAAGCAATCCATCCTTCTTTCATACAAAAAGAACTGGTGCACCCCAGGGTGAAACACTTGGCTGAATATAGCCTTTGTCCAGTAACTCTTCCAGTTGCTTCTTCAATTCATACATTTCGGTAGGTGCCATATGATACGGTGCCTTAGAAATCGGTGTAGCTCCTGGTTCTAGCTCGATGGTAAACTCTACATCTCATCGTGGAGGTATTCCAGGTAATTCATCAGGGAACACATCCAGAAATTCACTCACAACAGGAATGGATGAAAGCTCTACTTTTCCGTCTTCTTTCTTCATTACGTAACACCAGTATCCAGTACAACCCTATTTTAGCAGTTTGATGACTTTCATAGCTTTTATCACTTTCCCCGAGCTTCCGGGTCTCCATCCCTCGAATAATAATTCGGAACCATCTTCGGATATCATCGATATATTCCTCTTCCGGTAGTTCACAATAGCTCTATATTGATTAAGCCAATTGTCTCCGAGAATCGGATCGTCTCCTTGTATCTCTATCATAATCAGATTTGAGGGCCACTCTTTGCCTCCAATTGATACAGGAAAATCTCTGGTTTCTAAGTTACCTACAATTCTCTCCGCACTCGGTAAACCCACAACATAAGGTTCACATTTATGAAAACAAGAAATGTTCAAACGATTAACACAAGACAGTGATATAAACGAATGTGTAGCCCTGTATTGAACAAAACACTAACTGGTTGTGAAAGGATCTGAACGTTACTTGATGCAATAGCTGTTAGGAATATGCCCTCGAATGCCACTCAGAGGATGAGAGAGTAGGGGCATTGTACTTGTAATTATGGAATAAATAACAAAAAGGCAATTCGATTCATTCACTGTTTATTGTATTTCAATTGCATTCTTGACTTGGTAAACATTGAAGTGAAGTCCATGTAAATAAACTGAACATTCCGTTCTCGTTATGGGATAATAGAAAATGTACTGGAAGTGTTTAAAGTTTATTTACGTAAATCGTTCGCAAGTCAATAAACTTAAATGGGCATTAAGTTTTAATAAGACTTGTATAACTGATGGTAGGACGTGTGCACGTCTTGATAGCATAGTTATAAAGTATATTGGTTGGACCAGTATACTCGAACACGACTCATAATCGATTCAGTCACACGGTATTCACTCTCGGAGAGTCGATGACGAATCGAAAGGTTGTGATAGTATACGTGGACCTTTGACTTGAGGGTTCAGTAGAAGATGTGCCTGTGACGTTTAGTTTGTCATTAGAGTAGTTAGACTCATTTGCTTAATTGCTGAGTCGACCTCGAAGTGCGGACTATACGGGCGGTAGCGATCTTTCTTGTACGCCAAGAAAGGATTCTATCTCTGTTAGTGAGCGGCGTATGTCCTATACGGTTAATGGCAAATAAGATCATGAGTCTTTGGCCAAGCATTACGATATAGTCGTATTAGATACACTATTAATCAGTCGGTCTTGATTTGTATTAACACATGTATAGAGTCTAGTCAATAGTAGGGTTTGACTTTACCACGACCGAAGACTTGACCGGGACATCGATAAAGGGTCTATACGTATATAGTATTCACGACATAATGGTTACGGAATGATCCCTTCATTCGTTAAGTCGGGAGTTTACGATGCGGCCCGTTAAATTTGGCTAAGTGTTGCCCGCACTCATTGGTTCCTCCCAATGCCAGCTGAGACGGACCTACGGAGTCGCGCATCAGGAGCATTGACGGATAAATGTGAATTTATTATCTCTCTATTAATATTAGATATTGGATATCTAATTATGATTTATTAGATAAATCAAAATAGCGGTCTTATGAATTAAAATTAAGTTACCGGGTAATTAATTTAATTCATAAATTATATTTCTTAGAGAAATATATTTGTATTTGATATTATTAATTAATTAGATTAATTAATTAATATAAATACATTGGTGATTAAACGGAGTGTATTTAACGGAGTCATTTGACGAACGTCCGGTATATGAGCCGAGTGACTCGGCTTGTTTCTAGGAAACTTCCTAATGGGCCGCCCCCCTCACGTGTTTTTTCCACCCTTGCATGTTATGTTGTTGTTGTCATGTTTTGTTATTATGTGTTGAGATTCTTTTCTCACATTAATAACTACATGATGCGATGTTTCCATTATATATACATCTTCACCAACATAAACAAGAAGAGAGAGAAGACACAAAAAATCAATAAACTTCTTTGCTCTGCGAGAGAAAAGCGAAGTGAGGAAGAATATTATTTTTTAAGTTATTTTCAGCTTAGAGGTGAAAGAAATTCAAAGAAAAATAGAGAGGAAATTCCTATGGTAACTTCCTAGCCGTGTTCTTGGAGAACGAAGTTACGTCGAATTTTCCGGGCAACTTCCGACACGTGTGAAGTAGAGGCTTCAAAGTTTCAGTGCTTGGAACGAAGGAATTTCGTGTTCGGGATGGGATCGTGATCATCGTCTACATTTTACGAAGATTTATATCAAAGGCTTCAAGGGTATTATCCTTTATCTTTGTATTTATTTTTTTTCGTATATACGTTACTTGATCGATCCTGTTTGGGATTCGTATTTATTTCCACTGTATATTTCGTTTTATTTTTGGAATCCCAACAGTGGTATCACAGAGAGGTCAATATTTCCGTATATACGATTATTTGTGTATTTTGAATGCTTTTGGATGATAATTATGATTTAGAATCATGTTTGGAATAATCTTAGATTTTAAATTGTTCGTTGTAGCATCACGTTTTTGGAAACGAGCCAAAAAACGAAGAAACGGGGCTGCCGGCAGTGGTGCTAGCAGCACTGCCTGGGCTGACTGCCCTGGTTGCCGAGCATAATTAAACAAGTCACTAATTTAAACTTGTCTAAATCTTTGCAGAAAACGAAATTGAATCTCTCTAAAATGGCTAAAAACCCACTTGCAATACTACTTGAAAAGAATCTCCTAACTGGCCCCAACTTTGTTGACTGGTAATCTGATGATTGTACTCAGTATGGAGTCTCTGGGATACGTCTTGGAGGCGGACATTCCACCAACTCCAATCCGGACTAGGGGTAATCAGGAAGACATTGACGTCCATGTAAAATGGGTCAAGGATGACGTGCTAGTCCGTGGCTTTATGATGGGCTCAATGACTAATGTGCTGCAGAGAGCGCACGAGAAAATGACTTCTGCTAGGCAAATTCTCGCACACTTGACCGAACTTTATGGAGAGCACAGTAGGACTGCTAGATATGAGATATCGAAGCAGTTATTCAGTGCTAGGATGAAAGAAGGAGAGAAAGTGGGAGACCACGTCCTCAACATGATCTCTATGATTGAGAGGCTCGAGGTGCTCAACTTTAATATGGATTTATCCCTTCAAATTGATCTCATCCTTCAATCTCTCCCTGACTCTTTCATACAGTTTGTAGTGAATTTCAACTGTAATGAAATTTCATGCACATTAGCTGGACTAATGAATAAAATGGTGACGGCGCAGTCTAACATGAAGACTAAACCGAGAGAGGCTGCTCTTGTGATTTCTTCTGGGCCTCGGAGGTCCAATAACAAGAATAAAAAGACATATGAGCAGTACAAACCCAAGAAATGGGTGCAAAAAGGAAAGGGCAAGGCCCGAAAGGTTCAAAAGGTAGGCGATCCAAAACCTACGGACAAATGCCTTGAATGCGGTGAGCTGGGCCACTGGCGAAGGACTTGTCCCAAGATTAATGGCGCATCAGGTACGAAACTTTTTGTTTTTGAAACTAACTGTTCCGCTACTGTATATTCTGCTTCATGGATTCTGGATTCAGGTGCCACTTCTCACATTTGTACTATGAATCAGGATTTGGAATGAAGTAGAAAACTTGAAGCTGGGGAAATAATGATCACTGTCGGAAGTGGACAAAGTGTCGAGGCAACCGATATTGGATCAATCCTTCTGGGTTTATAATCCGGTTTTATTTTGACATTAGATGAAGTACTTGTTTTGCCCAAGGGGCATAAAAAAATTGTATCCATTCCAGTCTTGGACCGGAAAGGATTTTGTTTCTTCATTGGCAATGGCAGTTGTAAAATTTATTTTCGAAATAAATTGGTTGGCACAGCTACATTGTTGAATGGTTTATATCATCTGAACATGCAAAATAAAACAGCAGTGAACACTATAACTAGGAAGTGTGGTAGGCAAGATACTAATCAAGCTCTTAAATGGCACCTTAGACTTGGTCATGTTGGTCAGACCAAGGTTCAGAAAATGGAGAAAGATGGACTTTTAAGTCCATTGGGTGTAGAACCCTATCCAACTTGTGAATCTTGCCTTAGAGGCAAAATGACTAAGTTCCCCTTCACAGGGACTTTTGAAAGGGCTTCCGATAAACTTGGATTGGTGCATACCGATGTTTGTGGTGCTTTAGAAGTAGCCCGATACGGATATCAATATTTCATAACATTCACAGATGATCATACTAGGTATGGGATTGTGTACTTAATGAAACATAAATCTGAAGCCTTTGCTAAATTCAAAGAATTTAAGGCCCTAGTTGAAAAACAAACTGGATGTCATATCAAAGCACTTCGGTCGGACCGAGGTGGCGAATATATGAGCACAGAGTTTGATGAGTTCCTTAAGGAACATGGAATAGTTTCACAATTCACACCTCCAGGAACCCCACAGTTAAGTGGTGTTTCAGAAAGGAGAAATCGGACTTTGTTGGACATGGTTCGCTCCATGTTAAATTACACTGATTTACCTATTTACCTGTGGGGCTATGCCTTACTAACCGCTGCCTATATCCTTAATAGATGTCCTTCCAAATCTGTTCCTATCATTCCACATGAGATGTGGAAGGGTAAGAAACCAAGCCTTAATCACATAAGGATTTGGGGATGTCCAGCCTATGTCAAAAAGGCTAAGGTGGACAAACTGGAAGCGAGGTCCAAAAAAGGACGTTTCATAGGATACCCAGAGGACTCGATGGGTTATCTATTCTGCATGCCAGAAGACCATAGGGTCGTTGTGGCATTACAAGCGCACTTCCTTGAGGATGAATTTATTCAGAAAGGTGGCTCGGGTAGAAATATCTCTTTGGAAGAGCATAATGAAAGTCCTAAGGAGACATCTGATCAGGGATCAAGAACCGAACCTATTGTAACACAACCTCCACTTCGAAGGTCTGATAGGGTATCTCACTTACCTGAGAGGTATGGCTATACACATGTTGAGGAACTGTGTCTCCACGACACACATGATAGCAGTGAAAACGACCCTCTCACCTATGACCAAGCAATAGTGGATGTAGACTCCGATAAATGGCAAGAAGCAATGGAAGCTGAGATAGACTCGATGCATACCAATCAGGTCTGGACTCTAGTAGATCTTCCAACTGGCATGAGGACTATTGGAAATAAATGGATCTATAAGAGAAAGACTGATGGGGATGGCAAGGTTGATGCCTATAAGGCCAGGCTTGTGGGAAAGGGTTATACCCAAAGGGAAGGAATCGATTATCATGATACCTTCTCGCCCGTAGCTATGATAAAGTCGATTCGCATGATGCTTGCCATTGCTTCCTATTATGATTATGAAATATGGCAAATGGACGTCAAAACGGCTTTTCTAAATGGATACCTCGAGGAGGAAATCTACATGGAATAGCCTAAGGATTTTGTATCCAAAGCTAATATTCATAAGGTGTGTAAGCTGCAACAAGCCATTTATGGGCTGAAGCAAGCTTCTCGGAGTAGGAACCTTCGATTTGACGAAGCAGTCAATGACTTTGACTTCGTACGAAATGAAGAGGAACCATGTGTTTACAGAAAGGTTAGTGGGAGCAACATTGTGTTCTTAGTACTATATGTAGATGATATTCTACTTATAGGAAATAACGTAGCAATGCTCAGCACTGTGAAAGCTTGGCTTTCTAAAACGTTCTCCATGAAAGACTTGGGAGAAGCTTCCTATATTCTAGCGATCCGTCTTTACAAAGATAGACCGCGAAGAATGATAGGACTTTCCCAAGCTCTCTATATAGATAAAATCCTGAGAAGATTCAAGATGGATGAATCTAAAAGAGGGTTCCTTCCCATGCGACATGGAATTCATCTCACCACGAAAATGTGTCTTCAAAGTGAGGAAGATAAGAGAGAGATGAGTAAGGTAACCTATGCCTCGGCAGTGGGTAGCCTCATGTACGCTATGTTGTGTACGAGACCAGACTTAGCCTATGCTGCGAGTATGGTAAGTCTATTTCAAGCAAACCTGGGAAGGGAACATTGGACTGCCGTAAAGAACATTCTTAAGTACTTAAGAAGAACTAGAGATTTGGTTCTTACTTACGGTGGTGGAGAACTGAAGGTGATTGGATTCACCGATTCTGATTTTCAAGGAGACAATGACGACTCTAAGTCGACATCTGGGTATTTATTTACTCTCAATGGAGGAGCAGTATCTTGGAGAAGCTCCAAGTAAAACGCTACTGCAGATTCCACCTGCCAAGTAGAGTATCAAGCTGCCTCAGAGGCTAGCAAAGAAGCATTTTGGATGCAGAAGTTTATACAAGAACTTCAAGTGGTGCCTAATGCGGAGTTGCCTATATCACTATTCTGTGATAATGATGGAGCTGTCACCCAAGCCAAGGAGCCGAGGGCTCACCACAACACCAAGCATATAGAGAGAAAGTACCACATCATTCGAGAGATGGTGGAAAAAGGATATGTTTCATTGCAAAGAGTAGACTCAGAAGACAATGTCTCTGACCCGCTGACTAAGCCATTATCTCAGGCCGTCTTAGAAAGACATCTGAAGAACATGGGTATTGGATATCATGATGTGTGGCATTGAGTGCAAGTGGAAGATTGTTAGGAATATGCCCTCGAATGCCACCCAGGGGATGAGAGAGTAGGGGCATTGTACTTGTAATTATGGAATAAATAATAAAAAGGCAATTCGATTCATTTACTGTTTATTGTATTTCAATTGCATTCTTGACTTGGTAAACATTGAAGTGAAGTCCATTTAAATAAACTGAACATTCCATTCTCGTTATGGGATAAGAGAAAATGCACCGGAAGTGTTTAAAGTTTATTTACGTAAATCGTTCGCAAGTCAATAAACTTAAATGGGCATTAAGTTTTAATAAGACTTATATAACTGATGCTAGGACGTGTGCACGTCTTGATAGCATAGTTATAAAGTATATTGGTGGGACCAGTATACTCGAACACGACTCATACTCGATTCAGTCACACGGTATTCACTCTCAGAGAGTCGATGACGAATCGAAAGGTTGTGATAGTATACGTGGACCTTTGACTTGAGGGTTCAGTAGAAGATGTGCATGTGACGTTTAGTTTGTGATTAGAGTAGTTAGACTCATTTGCTTAATTGCTGAGTCGACCTCGAAGTGCGGACTATATGGGCAGGTAGCAGTCTTTACTGTACGCCAAGAAAGAATTCTATCTCCTGTTAGTGATCAGGCGTATGTCCTATACGGTTAATGGCAAATAAGATCATAAGTCTTTGGCCAAAGCATTCTGATATAGTCGTATTAGATACACTATTAATTAGTCGGTGTTGATTTGCATTAACACATGTATATAGTCTAATTAATAGTAGGGTTTGACTTTACCGTGACCCGAAGGCTTGACCGGGACATCTGATAAAGGGTCTATACGTATATAGTATTCACGACATAATGGTTCTGGAATGATCCCTTCATTCGTTCTCAGTCGGGGTTTACAGTGCGGCCCGCTAGGCTGGCTAAGTGCTGCCCGCACTCATTGGTTCCTCCCAATGCCGGCTGAGACGGACCTACGGAGTCGCGCATCAGGAGCTTTGAAGGATAAATGTGAATTTATTATCTCTCTATTAATATTAGATATAGGATATCTAATTATGATTTATTAGATAAATCAAAATAGCGGTCTTATGAATTAAAATTAAGTTACCAGGTAATTAATTTAATTCATAAATTATAATTCTTAGAGAAATATATTTGTATTTGATATTATTAATTAATTAGATTAATTAATTAATATAAATACATTGGTGATTAAACGGAGTGTATTTAACGGAGTCGTTTGACGAACGTCCGGTACACGAGCCGAGTGACTCGGCTCGTTTCTAGGAAACTTCCTAATGGGCCGCCCCCTCACATGTTTTTTCCACCCTTGCATGTTATGTTGTTGTTGTCATGTTTTGTTATTATGTGTTGAGATTCTTTTCTCACATTAATAACTACATGATGAGATGTTTCCATTATATATACATCTTCACCAACATAAACAAGAAGAGAGAGAAGACACAAAAAAGCAATAAGCTTGCTGCTCCTGCCGAGAGAAAAACTGAAGTGAGGAAGAATATTATTTTTTTTAAGTTATTTTCATCTTAAAGGTGAAAGAAATTCAAAGAAAAATAGAGAGAAAATTCCTACAGTAACTTCCTAGCCGTGTTCTTGGAGAACGAAGTTACGTCGAATTTTCCGGGCAACTTCCGACGTGTGTGAAGTAGAGGCTTTGAAGTTTCGGTGCTTGGAATGAAGGGATTTCGTGTTCGGGACGGGATCGTGATCATCGTCTACATTTTACGAAGATTTATTTCAAAGGCTTCAAAGGTATGATCCTTTATCTTTGTATTTTTTTTCGTATATACATTACTTGATAGATCCTGTTTGGGATTCGTATTTATTTCCGCTGTGTATTTCGTTTTATTTTCGGAATCCCAACAATAGCGGCATCCTGATCGTCTGCCCTCCTCATCTCATAAAGGCGTGGGGGAACGGATCCAACACACGATGCTCCATTTCGATCGAACTATCCTCTGCCTCGTCCTCGACCAACACTCTGGGTAGCTGGACACTCTGCTGCGTCTGTGGAACACTTGCTTCCTTCTGAGCCGGGTGCGAAGTACGAGCTCTAATTAACTTAGTGGCATCCTTGCAGAACATCGCACGATGCCCTTCCTATCTGAAATCATAACATGTCACTGGAGAACGAAATCAATAACGCCAAAGGTGTCATGGGCGACCACAATTAAAACAGTTTTTGACCACATCTGTCGGTGTTGATAATGGTCTGAAGTTTTTTCCGCCTTTGGATGGGCGCGGGGGCCTCTTAAATGAATGAAACGATGAGTGGGCTTTGCGGGGCCCACCACTCTTGTGCTCTGTGAAACTACCAGAGACTTTCTGCTTCTTGGACTCCGAGAACTTTCCATAGCTGCTTATTTTATTTCATACGCCAGGGCCTTGTCTTGGTACTGGCGGAGAGTGGTGCATTCAAAACCTGAAATGTACCTCTGTATTTCTGGCTTCATTCTCATATCAAAGTGAATCATCATTTCTGCGTCGTTTCTAACCAGGTGTCGAACAAATGCCAGCTGTTGATTAAATGTCTTAATCGCCTGAGCCACCGTCACATCCGAAGGCTGTGCGGAGAAAAATTCTCGAACCTTAGCTTCTCTCACCGGACGAGGGCAGTACGGAGATTCCATCATAAGTTTGAACTCTTCCCAATCGGCATCATGATCAACAGGTCAGATGGCTTCCCACCATTCAAAGGCTTCTCCTGTTAGAAAATACTCGGCAGTAGGGGCTCTCCGGTCATCTAGACAGTTAATCCCGGAAAATACTTTCTCCAGTTCTGTCAACCAGTGATCCCATGTCAGCGTCTCAGAAAATCCATTGAATTTTGGCGGGTGCATCTTCGTCACCTCCTGTAGCCATCTATCTCCTCGATTTCCCAAGTCTGGGATGCCTTGCTGTCTTTCCCATGGCTGCAATCCTACCGCCACTTGCATCCTGTCCACAACTTGAGCAAATTGAGTCATCTGGTTGACCACCTGACGAAGGATGTCGGGAATGACAGGATTGGCATTTGTCTCCACTCTCTGTCCTCGTTCATTATTAACGGACTCTTGTTGTTCGCCAGAATTGGAGTTAGCCTGATTTGACAGCGAATCAGGAACAGAGGGTGAAGCTTCTCTCTCAACATTCCTACGTCCACGTCCACGACCGCGACCACGTCCACGTCCTTCTCTCAACATACTGTAAGCATAAACACTCAATATACAGGGAATAATATCGTCATAACGTTCAAGTATAAAAAGGTATAACATGTAAAGGACAAGATAGAGTTTAGGAAACTTACAACCACCGCTCGCATGAAGACGTAGGCAGTACAATGATGTTATGCGCGGCTGGTTACCTAAAAAGACATATACGACCGCTATTTTAACCCAAGGGCCAAGATATCCATAATCTTAGCTCCGATACCATATTCTGGAACACCCTCGATATATTCAGGAATATTACAGCGCCGTAAATACTTTACGTAAGAATTTACAAGGCTGAGGAAATAAAATGACAATAACAAATACCAACCAACAACAGCAGCGGAAATAAAATACAACACGAGTCTGAAAGAGTACTGAAAGACAAACGTCAAACGGTGAAGATTAATACATGACCAAATCCAAGATCACAAACGACAACGTAGTTGATTACTTTATTAAAACAACACAAACATATGACAAATTAATCCGGCCGTAACATCACTCTGCACCCTCTTCGTCATGCAGCTCTAGTGGTTGATTTCCCGATCTCCTGGATCCTGAACATAAAACAAATGTTCACACCCGAAGGGGTTAGCACAACGATGCTAGTACTGTAATATCCGAAATTTTCCACTACTGTTGTTTAATATTATTTTATCCGAGTTATGTTGTACAGCATGGAATCTATACAGTATGGGTAAAATAATTAAAGGACCGAGACATCTGTATTGGTATAATTGTCGTACTTGGTCGACAATTGGATGTAAGAAGTATATGTATTCAGTATGCTGTGTGTTCGTATTCTGTATGTTGAGACGTTGGACAAGAATAGCTGAAAATGGCTAAGTGTAACATTATTAGCGCACGCTAATAATCATGAGTAGCGCACGCTATCGTGCAGGTTTAGCGCACGCTACGGATATAAGATAACGCACGCTAATGAAGTCAGATCAGAAGGAATCTGCGTGTGGACCAGGCCACTTTCGGCGCACGTTCTGATAAGTCAACGGATGTTTGTAATGTAGTACTAGCGCACGCTAAACCCTAAGGGTTAGCGCACGCTAATGGTATATTGGACAAAAAGGAATCTTATCCTCGTCAGCACTTTCGGCGTGTGGACCAGTCTTCGGAGCATACAGACAAATGAGTCAACTGATATTAGCGCACGCTAAACGCAAGGACTTGCGTACGCTAGAGAGTGTAAGTTACGTACGCTAATGCATGGGCGTTACGTACGTAAGCACATGTACGAAGCCAGACTATAGCCTCTGGACTATGATAGTGCACGCTAACAAAGTCAGTTAGCGCACGCTAAGGTCGTAGCGCACGCTAAACATAAGGTTTAGCGCACGCTAGTAATATACTTTATAAAATGGGACAGACAGGTGTTATGAAGCATTTCGTCCATTTCTTTCCTTTCACCCGATAGAGAGAACCTTGGGAGGACATTTGGAGTTCCTAAACACTGAGAGATGATCCTCTTTAACAAGATTAAAGTTGGAAATCATGGATTAAAGCTTTGTTTTTTAAATCATTGGTGATTCTTGGAAATGGATTCAACCTTGGAAATCAATCCATTACTTGAAAAAGGTAGTACTCTTCATCTTTGGATTTCGTTTTGGATTGAATGTTGATGTTCTTGAGTTGATGATTATCATATAAACAAGTTGATAAGCATGATTATGAGATGGATTACCGGATTATGATGATGTTATTGTTGATATGAAGATATTGATATGATTCTTGTGGTTTGAATAGTGTTGTTCGTTTTCTTGAGATAAGTGGATTAATCCTTATCCTCAGTTTCGGATGTTGATGTTATTGTCGATGATTACTCTCTGTAATAGAAGATTAAGGAAGTATTGTTATGTTCTTGATGTTTCATGTATTGATATTAAGGAAGATGATATATGGATATAGAACTTGGATTATAAGTTGGATGATTGTTTATATGTTAAAGGATACCGGATTTCATTGTTTTGATGACTATAAACATGGTTTTGGATCACTTAGTGTTCTTGATAATCGTCATATGTTGATCGGTACCTGAAAACCATGCAAACTGTACAGCATTAGCGCATGCTAAGCTTATTGTCTAGCGCGCGCTAACGGGAGCAACTTAGCGCACGCTACGTTAAGTGATTAACGTGCGCTAAGAAGGCAGAAAATGCAGTATTTACGTGTTGTGGTTATGAATTCGTGCTAGTTTGAGTTGGATTGATCCGACTAGTGTTTAATCGAGATATTGTCAAGCCGTTAGGTTTGTGATTTGGTTTTATCGATTGTTGATTGTTATCGAACTTGTTGTCTATCGATTACTGTAATAGGTTGAGAATATTGATCGGTGAATCATTTAGGTACCAGAAGTACGTTCTCGGACCTAGCGAACTTGTATTCTTTTTCTTTCGATTCTTGATGTCTCAAAGGAAAGTATATGTTTATGATTGTACGTTCTCGACTTCGAAAGTAAGATATATGAACTATATGAGGGTATAAATCAACTCTGGGATGGGCGATGGGTCCTCTGAGGGTTCCGTAGACTTTCGTGCGGTTCTGCGGATATTTTAGGTTAACCACTCTGGGACGGGCCGACAGGTCCTCTGAGGGTTTCATTGCCTTTGGTGCGGTTCCACGGTTAATCATGTATGTATTGAATGTGATGCTATGAGATTTAGTTATTCCAGAATACTAGTCTTGAGTTGATGAATGATGATTACATTTACTTTATTGTCGATAAGTATTGTGTTTCATATTCGATATACTTATACTAGCTATTCGACGGCTAACCCCTTTATGGGGGAAATACCTTTCATGTATTTCAGGATCCAGGAGAGCGGATAGGCACGTACCGGGTCGGTATGAAGATGAAGGGCAAGTGTGATGCTGTGTCTTGTCACTGGTTATGTTTTGTATTTCCTCCATTCAGTGATGTTGTACTTGAATGGTTCTTGAGTACTCGAGTATTGTTTTTGGTTTCGTGGATGTTTTGGCCTCTATTGCCATTGTATTGATTCTGGATGTATTGTATTTAGTCTTATTGGATATCATCTTGGACGTCAACTTTATTGTTCTTCACCTGATTATACTTGGACCTTATCGGTCAAAGTTCATGGTTCCGCGTGTGAAAATCCTTGTGGGTCCCGTTGCGGGGCTCACGGCACTGTAATATACCCTGAATAACTTGGGGGTGTTACAGATCTACCTCAACAACCCATATGTATTACAATCCCGATTATTGACAACAACAATATATTTAAATTGAAGTGGGGATTGATTCACTTGCTGCCTGTATTCCATGGTTTATCTGGAGTGGATCCGCACAAGCATCTTAAGGAATTCCATGTGGTTTGCTCGAGCATGAAGCCCAATGGTGTCACCGAAGAACAACTCAAGCTTAGAGCCTTTCCATTCTCCTTGAAAGAATCGGCTAAGGATTGGCTATTCTACTTATCGTCGGCCACGATCACAGCATGGAACGAAATGGAGATATTATTTTTGCAGAAATATTTTCCAGCCTCTTGGGTAGCCAATCTATGGAAGGAAATCTTTGGTGCGAGACTGATGACAGGGGAGAAACTCCTGAAACTCCTGATAAAATACTTTTATGAATAATTAACTCCAATGGACCATAGTACGATAGACGCAGTTAACAGAAGAGCATTGGTCGATAAGACAGCAGCGACAGTAAAGGCCCTCATATCAAACATGGCTGCCAATTCACAGAAATTTGGTTAACGTGGTACCCCTGTGAGAATGGTGAAGGAGGTACATAACTCGTCTATTGAGGATAAGCTGACTGAATTAATCTCTTTTGTCAGAAAGCTTTCAGGAAATTTGCAGGTCATACCTTACCACAGAGCACACCACCGAGCACTGCAAGGTACTATTGAATGAGATCAAGGCACACGTTAATGCAGTCGGTACTTAAAATTTTTATGGAAGGAAATATGATCCCTAATCCCAAACATACAATCCTGAATGGAGAAATCACACCCATTTCAAGTGTAAATCCCAGCAAGAGGAGCATTCGTGCAATAAGGGATAATTTTACAAGCAACCCTCGGAAAATTCGGGTCCATAACTAGAAGATATGATGAAGACCCTCATTTCGAGCACGACGCATCTGCAGTTTCAGCATAACATGGATTGATTTCAGAAGGATACTAGATTGAGCATAAAAATCATTGAAAATCAAATAAGTCATCTCGCTACCTGGGTAAGTCGATTGGAGATCCAGAACAGTAGAAAACTACCCTTTCAATTGGAGGTAAATCCTATGAACGTGAGTGCCATCACCTTGAGAAGTGGTAAATAGCTGGATATCCCCCAGAAACCCGAGGAAAATCTGAACAATGAATGAGAGAAACAAAAATATGCTGTCCAGACCCACACTGGGTCTCCTAGTGTCAAACAAGCACCTAGTGCTGAATTACTGGGTAGTAAAGTAACAATGTCTAGTTCTTCTCATATTGGTGCTGACAGTGTACCTTCTCCTTCCAGGAAAAGAAGGCAGCAATGAACATCAAGGAGAGACATATTTTGGATGTGTTTCGAAAGGTGGAGATCAACATTCTATTAATTTAGTCGATTCAACAAATTCTAAAATATGCTAAGTTCCTCAAGGACTTGTGTACCAATAAATGTAATTTGAAAGGAACTGGAAAGATGCTCCTAGGAGAAAATGTGCCGGCCATTATCCATAGAAAGTTACCACCCAAATGCGATGATCCATGTATGTTTGCTATCCCTTGTCGAATAGGTAATCTACGATTCGAGCAAGCTATGTTAGATTTAGGGGCTTCTATAAATGCCATGCCGCAATCTATTTATTCTTCTTTAAAATTGGGACCCTTAAAAGAAAGAAGGATAATAATTTAATTAGTAGATCGTAGTCATGTTTATCCCGAGGGAGTTATTGAAGATGTCCTTGGTCAAGTTAATGAGCTCATTTTTTCGGCTGATTTCTATATTTTAGATATGCAATGTGACTCGTCAAATTCAACACCCATGTTCGGAAGGCCATACGAGAATAACTGTTATGAGGGTTCCATCACGATGAAATTTGATGGGGAAATAGTAAAATTTAATATTTATGAGGCAATGAAATTCCCTGAAGATGCCTGTTCTTTATTTACATCGAGTTTATTGTAGGGAGGAGCTGGAAGTGATGCGTAGTAGAAACTTGGAGGCCTATAAGGAAAAAAATTTCCATCAAGTTTCAAAAAGAATTACATTCAATGTGCAAGGATTCATATGAAAATGGTAAATTGGAGGTAGCCTTCCGTGAGCATCTCAAGAGAGGAAAATTTAAGCACTCCAAGTAAGGTTGGTGTGGTACCAAAATGCGAGGCAACAGTCAAATACTCATTGAGACCTATACAAAAAACTCCTTGGTGTGTTTGTTGAAAAGGGAAGTTCTAGTCGAGTCAACGACTTAAGATAAAGGTGCTAGCTGGGAGGCAACCCCGTATTTATTTATTTTTTTTTACTTTTTTTTAGTTGTAGAACCAAATAAATTTCTCATTTTTTTCTTTTTTATTTTTCGATGGTAACAGAGGGCCCTGGATATGGTTGGTCAACAATGAACTATGAATCAAGTTTGGGGAGGTCGACTATTATGCAGAGAAATAACACTGGGAGATTCAGTACTGTGAATCTCTCCCAGTGTGAGAATTTATAAAATGCGCATACTTTCTCTCCAAGACTAACACATCTCATTACCTCGTAAATTCTGATCCCTACTCTGTGTTCTTCTTTTCTGTACAGAGTGAAATATTGCTTGATTGGTTCTTAAAAAAATGGGAACAAGTGGTGTGATCAATTTCAAGTTTGGGGAAGTTTGTGATGTTAAAAATTGAGTTTTTAAATTATCTTTAGTTTTTGGTAACTAATTTAAGTCCTCTGCACTATTAGTCGAAGTGAGACATGCAAAATTTGAGTGGTTGTGATTGATTGTTTTAAAATTTTAGACGGGGTGTTTTATTGATTTTGACTAATGGACTCGGGTAAGGATGTGTGGAATTTACGCATAACCTTTTTCATGTGATTTTTGAACCTTAGGGCAGTCCAAATATCTATGCTCTATTCTTGTGTTGTGTGGTCAAACTTGGTATGTACATTCGAGAACTTGCTCATTTATACATTTCGAGACTGCATTAATGAATTCTTGCATTAGAAGGATAAAGACACTTAGGATTAACCCTTTGACCTAATTTTCCTTACCTTATCATAATTACCCCTAGAAGCCCTTTCGAGCCTAAGGCTTGTTTTATTAGTTTAGCATATTATTTTCCCCGTAATCCATTTTCTTTGAAGCCACATCCGTTTGCAGCCATAATTAAGGAATTAATAGTGAAATTGGATGTGTAATAAGTTTGTGAAGGGGATTTGTTAGAAAAGCTGATAGATTCATTTCCCAAATTTGGACAGATATTGTAAGTAACAGCTGATTGAATAAGGCCAAAAGAGAATGGTGTTGTCTATGACATGAAGGGTTATACCGAGTTTGCTAGGAAAATTTGCCTGGATTATTGTAACACCCCCATAAATCCACCGGGAATATTACACGCCGTAGACCCCTTTTCAGAAAGATCTACCAGGCTAATCACCACGAGACGACAAACATTTGATCGACCGGGGTCACACTACATACCGAAATTGACTGATACGGTAAAATATTAAAATACACTGACTGATGGGGTCACACGACAAAAATCTCTCTGAATATAAACTAATTACTGTATGTACCCACGCAGGGGTCAAGATACAATATAGCGGAAGACTGAAGATAACTTAACAATACAACAATATCAAAACTGAACTCTAACTCTTGATTGCGGCTCGTCTTCTTCCATGCCATCCCTGTGATTGCTCCAACGAACTAAGCATACCTGAAATGCATGAAACACATTTCCTCCATTTAAGGGGTTAGCATTTGAATGGCTAGTACAAGTATTCCAATCATAAAAAATATACCACGCAAATATCTATTATAATAAAACAACGACAAACCATGAAAGAAGTTTCCGAGATGTTTTCAATATTTAAAGTACGTCTTAAGTCCTTGAAAGTAATTTATCAACTCGGGAGTTTTAGAAAATGACAGAAATTCTTTTAAGATATGAAGTCCAAGATTATAAACCTTTTTTGAAAACAATAGGGTCTCAGCCCAAATCTCGTTTCATGTAACAAACATTTTTATAAATAGGAAATCCTTCTGGACCTCACGTCCTTAGTTACAAACCGATTTCAAGACAATTGGGTCTCGGCCCAAAGTCATTTTTTGCAAAACAACCTTTACACAATCGTTAGGGTCTCAACCCGAACTTTCTTCAAACCACAATGCACGGACATAGTAACAAAGCTCGCATTCCGACACCAAAACATTACAATATAGGGACAAGACACAAATAACACTTATTCTAGTGCCATTCTAGCTAAGTACCAAAATCCTTTATATAATATATCTCAATATCGAGAACAAAAATGTTGTGATATTCCGTACATATCACAATTATCAAAAACATCAAACATCATCAACATGACGAAAACAACACTTGGTAACCCACGGCCGTACACATTAGTATCATCCCCCAGAGGCCCCGTTGGACCCTCCCCAGGTGGGAAACCACTTCCGCGGCCGTACCCATTAGTATCGCCCCCCACAGGCCCCGTCGAACCCTCCCCAGGTGGAAGAACAACTCACACATGCTTACCTTTACAACCCGCATTGTCTCAATCGTTAATCACAACATGTATAGTTAAGGCACTTGCTAGAAATGACCACTTATCCGACACATAATCACGACCGATACAACTTTGCAACACCCTAACAATCCTAGACGCATCGCTACACATCAACAGGTATAACAATCGATCAAACCATTACAACCTACTCAACTCCATAACACACAACTTAATCCACACAACCCAGCGATCACCAAATCATTACAACACACGACTAAGTGTACTATCTAACCGACACCACGTCTCTATTGACATGTCTCTATGAGATGCAACAAGCCGACTCTAACTTAACATAACATCTACAAAGACCCATATAATGCAAAATCAACAAAAATGAACAACCATCACAAATTCATTTTACAACCTCAATTCACACAATATAAATCGTATAGACGAGAACACTTGCCTCGATGATTAACACATGAACGACTCTGAATAACGTAGCTCGACCGAAAGGCCCCAAACACCTACAACCTTCACGAGAAAAGAACGACAACATAATTACTACAAGAATACTGTAACACCCCGAGATATTCGGAATAATTACAGCGCCGTAAACCCTTTAGATAAGGATTTACAAGGCTAATTTTAAAGGAAGTGTAAAAACAATACAATCGAACAACTGAAGTTCAAATACAGATTTGATTCAACCGATCAAATAGTTAATTTATACAACCATATCGAAAGGACATTATTAAAACAGACGTACTCGAGTACTGAACGAAACAAGAAAACAACTCTCGACAACAATAACATCAATCACATCACTGAGCCATCTCATCGTCCTGTCGGTAGTGTGGCTGCCTCCCCGCTCCTCGACCACCTGAACATCAAAACAATGTCCACCCCCGAAGGGGTTAGCAAAACAATGCTAGTACAAGTATCATCATACAATAAATCATCAATACATCATAAAACATGCAAACCGGACTTCCGCCACCGGAATCCAACGATGCGAATCCTCACGATTCCATCAACACAATACATGGTAATCCAGCGATCCAGCGCCCTCAGCATAGATCCCCATGATGATCCCGTCGGACCAACGCATGGTGGACATGCGATCCAGCGCCCTCAGCATAGATCCCCATGATGATCCCGTCGGACCAACGCATGGTGGACATTCGATCCAGCGCCCTCAGCATAGATCCTCATGACCCCCTCGGATCATTTATACCATAATCAAACAATTATGCATACACATATGCATTTCAATATGTTCATCAATATAACAACGAATATCACGAGTATTCTCAGAAATACATATCATATTCAACAATATGAATAAAACCACAAGCATGATAAATCGAACTCGACATATGATACTTGCCTCGAAAATGGCAAGGGCAAAACACTTCAAAGATCTCGACACACTCGAAGGCCGCCTCCTTCGATCAACGTAACAAGCTCGAACCTTAACAAAAGGAACGATATACAAATCATCTTAAGTCGAACGATGGCCTAACAATTCGGTCTACGGTCGAAAAGATCAAAAATAATCAATGCTGAATCGCTTAGCGCGCGCTCGTACTCTACGTAGCGTGCGCTAAGGCAGGCTGTTAGCGTGACGCTATCGTATAAGACTAGCGTGCGCTAGCCACGGTCTGGCGCTAACTCGGTGGTCTCATAACGTACGCTACGTACGTTTGGCGTTAATCGACCGGCCCGATAGCGCACGTTAACTTACACGTGTTAGCGTGCGCTACTCGCATGGCGAATACCGCGAACCGAAAACTGGGTTGAAGGGTGGAAAAACTCATGAATTCTACCGTGATAATACAAGTCATCTACGGGCAAAACATGCTAACAAGGTTTGTGGAAGATTCCATTATCATGAGGTACAAATATACGGATAATCAACTCAACATCATATCCTTTCTACGATCTCCAAGAAATAACCTAAGTTCCATTTGTTCTATGTTCCAAAACACATGATTCCATCGTGTAAAACGTATCAACTGGGTAGATATCCGATTATTGATCAATACTTGATTTGAACATGCTTAGGAGTCCTATAATAAGATAATTCAAAGGTTCATACGATATATAATGCCGATACGTCAAAAGTATCCTTCTAACATGTGATGACCGATTATAAACGAATTACTTGTTTATCAAAACATGATTTAAACTTCCTTAGGACATTACTAACATTAGTGAAGAATCACCTACCTCAAGGTAGTGAAGAATACGGAGGAAAACGAAGCGATCCAACACCGAAGGCTTGAACACCAAGCTCCAATGATAAACGATCTTCAATCTCGAGCTAGGAGGTTGATATGAAGTGTTTAGGACGAAGGGAATTATGATCTAAGTGTAAGAGTTCGGGTTATGGGAGGGGAAAAACTGAAATCTCGAATAGGATGATGTCCTATTTATAATAAATGGCTATTAGCGCGCGCTAGGCCCTTCTCGTAGCGTGCGCTAACGGCTCATTGGACTAGGCAGTACTCGGCACTTAGCGTGCGCTACGCATCGACACATGGCGTGCGCTAAGGCGTTGACTCGGCTTTTCCGAAAGCCGTCCGTGGTACATCCGACACAATCCGGCTGTGGGTCCCCGGCCAGATCTCACCTACCGCACGTCCCAATCAATTTGACCACGCATAGCGTGCGCTAATTACATTCTGTAGCGTGCGCTATGAAACCATGTTAGCGACGCTACCCTTGCTTTGTAGCGTGCGCTACATGCCGCAAATTTCAACCCTACAAATCACAACCATGAAATTAAACGCTCGGCAACATCGGATTATGAAATATGGAGAATAATACTTAGACAAAAGTACAATCATTACAATATCGCAAGTTCCAATTACATAACCGAAATCTCGGGCATTACATCTTTCCTCCCTAAAAAGAAGTTTCGTCCCGAAACTTATGATGAAAACAACTCCGGATATTTAGCCTTCATACCGTCCTCCGTTTCCCAAGTGGCCTCTTCGACTCCATGTCGTGACCATTGTACTTTAACCAAGTGTATTGGTTTATTCCTCAATTGTTTGATCCGGCTCTCAAGTATCTTGATTGGTCTCTCTTCGAAGGTGCCATCATTAGCTATCTCGATCTCGTCGAAATCAATGACGTGATCGGGGTCCGGTACATACTTCGCGATTGGGATACGTGAAACACATTGTGAACGTGACCCGGCGATGGCGGTAAGGCCAACTCGTATGCTAAATCTCCCACTCTCTCGAGGATCTCAAAGGGTCCGATATATCTCGGACTAAGTTTGCCTCTTCTCCCAAAACGGAAAATCCCTCGTGTAGGAGACACCTTCAATAGTACGTGGTCTCCGGTCGAACTCTAGAGGGCGACGACGTACATCGGCATAAGACTTGTCGACTGCAGGCGATCAGCAGTCTTTCTCGAATCAAGGCTATCTTCTCTTGAGTCCGAATAATCAATTCGGTTCCGTCCGATCAAATCGAAGAATCATCCCGGACAGGTGACCGGCATCTTCTCCGCATAAAGCTTCAAATGGTGCCATCTTAATAGAAGCATGCCAACTGTTATTATAAGTGAACTCGATCAAGGGCAAGTGAATTTCCCAATCAACCGACCAATCTAATGCACAAGCTCTAAGCATGTCCTCTCTTGTCTGAATGGTCCTTTGGATGGCCGTCCGTTTGGGGATGATAAGTCATGCTAAAGTTGAGCTCGATCCCAAAGCCACGTGAATCGCTCTCGTAAATGTGACGAAAGCGGCCATCTCGATCCGAAATAATGGTCTTGTGTCCTGCAATCGACTATCTCCGCAATAAATATTCGTGCCAATCTCTCGGGTCCCCATGTATCTTTAATTCCCGGAAATGAGCCGACTTGGTTAGTCGATCAACTACAACCCAAATCATGTTCATTCTGTTCTAGTCCTTGGCATACTAGTGATGAAATCCATCGAGATATCCTCCCACTTCCATTCGGGGATCGGGAACGGCTTTAACATTCCAGTAGGTCGTTGATGTTCAATCTTAACTCACGACAGGTCAAACACTTCAAACGTACTCTGCTACATCCTTCTTCATATTCCCCCACGAAGTTTTGCTTTAAATCTTTATACATCTTATCACGCCCGGTGAATAGAATAGGGCGCCTGTGAGCTTCCTTGAGAATAGTCCTTCTCAAATCATCATCATCGGGAACACAAAGTCGACTCTGGAATCTCGAACTCCATCATCTTGTATCACGAATCCTGGGGCTTTTCCTTTCTTTACTTCGTCGCATAATCGAAGGATTAAAGAATTGTTCAATTGTTTAGACTTGATCTCTTCGACTGTGATGAAGTCGGTTCCATCACATAAAGTTGCCCTTGGATTCTGGTGCCCATACATCAATCCTCGCGGATCAGTTCTCGTTGAATACCGGGTTGGGACGTAAGTGCTTCCAACACTCGAAGGGAAACAGTTTACGGCTCAAAGCATCGGCTACTACATTTGCTTTCCCAGGATGATAGAGAATCTCCAAGTCGTAATACTTGATCAATTCAAGCCACCTTATCTGAATCATGTTTAATTATTTATGACTGTAAATGTATTTGAGGCTCTTATGATCTGTAAAGATCGACAATGAGTGCCGTACAAATAATGCCGCTGATTTTCAAGGCAAAGACCACAAAGGCTAGCTCCGGATCATGAGTAGGATAATTAACCAGACGGTTTCAATTGCCGAGAAGCATAAGCAATCACTTTATCCCTCTGCATCAACACACAACCCAAACCACGATTCAAGCGTCAGTATACCATGAATTCATCGGTTCCTGTGGCGGTGCTAATATAGGTGCTGTCGTTAGTCTCCTCTTAAGTTCGTCAAAACCACTGGCACTTCTCATTCCACGTGAACTTTTGAGTTTTCAGAATTGGTGAGTGAGCGGACGAGCAATTTTGGAAAATCCCTCTACAAAGCGGCGATAATATCCAAGAAGTCCTAAGAAGCTTCGGACTTCTTTCACGTTGCTAGGAACTTCCCATTCCAAGATTGCTTCGACTTTCTTGAGTCCTTTGAACTCCGTCGGTGATATCACATGCCCAAGGAAAGTTACTTCCTTAAGCGTAACTCACATTTAGAAAGCTTAGCGTCTGTTCCTTTCTCAAGATGCTCAAAACCACACGTAAATGTTCGGCATGTTCCTCTGCGTCCTCGAATATATCAAGATGTCGTCAATGAAAACGACCACAAATTTATCCAAGTACTCCAAGAATACCCGATTCATTAATTGCATGAATCTGCAGAGCATTGGTAAGTCCAAACGGCATCACTACGAATTCATAATGCCCGTCTTAGGGATCCGAAAGCGATTTGGTATATCCGATTCCTTAATTCTCAACCGGTGGTATCCCGATCGCAAGTCTATCTTCGAGAATACCCTTGCCCCTGCAGTTGATCAAACAAGTCGTCGATCCGAGGTATAGGATACTTATTCTTGATTGTCATCTTATTGAGTTCCCGTAATCAATACGGTCGTAGGGATCCGTCTTTCTTAGGACAAAGAGAACAGGCGCTCCCAAGGAGAAACGCTCGGTTGAATATAACCCCTCGCAACAATTCCTCCAGTTGTTTCTTGAGTTCATACATCTCGGTTGGCGCCATGCGGTATGGGGCTCTGGAAATAGGAGGCTGCTCCAGGGCTCTAGTTCGATAGTGAATTCCACTCCCCTCTGCGGAGGTAACCTGTAGTTCGTCAGAAATACATCGAGAACTCATTCACAATCGAAATGGACGAGCTCTCTACCCCTTCCTCTTTCTTCATGGCATAGCACCAAAGTCCGTGACATCCCCGGTAATTTCACGGCTTTCATTGCTTTGATCAATTTTCCCGAGCTTCGGTCTCCATCCTCGGAATAAGTGTTCGATCCGTCATCGCAATGATGGAAATGACTCTCTCTCGGTAATTGACATGACTCCATAACGGTTGAGCCAATCATCTCAGAATTAAATCGTCACCGCATATGTCAACCACAATAAGATTCGATGGCCAATCTCTTCCTTCTATAGATCTGGGAAATCTCTTAGCTTCTAAGGTTCCCACAATTTTCTCTCCGCTCGGTAATCCCACAACATAAGGTTCACAATTATACAAGCACGAGATGTTCAAACGATTAACACAGTTCAAAGATATAAAAGAATGCGTAGCTCCCGAATCGAACAAGACACTAGCTGGTTGCAAAAGGATCCGAATCGTGCTGATGCAACAGTGTGTTCTCGATCATCGATTTCCTCATCTCGTACAGGCGTGGAGGAGCGGACCCGACTTTGGATGCCTCTCTCTTCCCGGCGTTCTGCTGCTGAAATCCACTTTGCTGCGTCTGGTTCACACTCGTCTCTTTCGGAATTTGGAGGAGTACGAGTACCAAAAGATCGGGTCGCATTTCCACAAAATGTTGCGCGATGTCCTTCTGTCCACACTCAAACAGTCACGGCAGCGCGAAACAATCACGTCGAACATGTCCCGCCTTGCCACGGTTGTAACACTTCTTCCTGCGTCGAAGCTTGATCGGTCTTGCCGGAACTTCTTTCCTCCTCGACTAGGATGCGGAGGTCTCTGGATGAGTGAAAAGAGGACTGACCCCGGCGGGGCCCGCTATTCTTATTTTCCGTGAAGTTGCGGACACCTTCTGTTTCTTTGCTTCCGTCGATTTCTCTCCGCTGCTTCCTTCATATCGTAGGCCAACGCCTTGTCACAATCTTGCCTCGGGGGTGGTACAATCAAATCCGGACATATATTGCTGAATTTCCGGCTTCATTCGCATGTCAAAATGGAAAATCCTTTCCGCCTCGGTCTGACAGGTGACGCACATAAGTCAGCTGGTGATTAAAAGTCTTAATCACTTCCGTCACAGATGCTTCCGAATTTTGCGGTGAGAAAAACTCCCGAACTCGGTCCTCTTTAACTGGGCGAGGACAATATTGTGCCTCCATCATCACTTTGAATTCCGTCCAGTCAACATTGTGCTCCTGCGGTCGAATGGCCTCCCACCGGATCGAAAGCCTCCCGGTCAAAAGATCTTGGCGACCGGAACCTTCCTATCGTTGGGACAGTTAATCCTGCAAAAATCTTTTCCAATTCCTTCACCAATGATCCCACGAAAGCGTCTCGGTGGAACCGTCAAATTTCGGAGGATGCAATTTGACCACCTCGGTAAGCCATTTATCTCCCCGATTATCCACGTTATTCTGCTGTCCCATCGCCGTCTGCATGCGATCCACAACTTGAGCAAACTGGTTTATCTGGGCTACCACCTGCTGAAGCACTCCCGGCACGTTAGGATCTGCATTATTATTTTCCGATCCCTGCTGTCCCACGGAATGTGATTCCGTTTGACTAGCGGCTATCTCTGGAGTAGATACCGACTCTTCTTGCCTCGCATTACCACGTCGCGTCCACGACCGCGTCCGCGTCCACGACCTCCTCTCAACATCGTAAACATAAATACTCATTATCCAGACAAACTTTCTCAAAGTACATCCATCAATGTTTACAAGACATGAATTAAATAGAACATTAGTATTCGAGATTAGGAAACTTACAACCACAAATTCGATTAGCGATCTTTGGCTCGGCGATGATGTTACGACGACCAATAATTAAAAGCAGACCCAACTAACCCGATTGCCAAGATATCCATAAATCTTAGCTCGATACCATATTCGTAACACCCGAGATATTCGAATAATTACAGTAAACCCTTTAGATAAGGATTTACAAGGCTAATTTTAAAGGAAGTGTAAAAACAATACAATCGAACAATCAAGTTCAAATACGATTTGATTCAACCGATCAAATAGTTAATTTATACAACCATATCGAAAGGACATTATTAAAGCAGACGTACTCGAGTCTTGAGCGAAACAAGAAAACAACTCTCGACAACAATAACATCAATCACATCACGAGCCATCTCATCGTCACAGCCGTGCATGTGGTCGCCTCCCCGCTCCTCGACCACCGAACATCAAAACAATGTCCACCCCGAAAGGAAATTAGCAAAACAATGCTAGTACAAGTATCATCATACAATAAATCATCAATACATCATAAAACATGCAAACCGGACTTCCGCCACGAATCCAACGATGCGAATCCTCACGATTCCATCAACACAATACATGGTAATCCGGCGATCCGGCGCCCTCGGCATAGATCCCCATGATGATCCCGTCGGACCAACGCATGGTGGAAAAACATCCCGGCGATCCAGCGCCCTCAGCATAGATCCCCATGATGATCCCGTCGGACCAACGCATGGTGGACATTCGATCCAGCGCCCTCAGCATAGATCCTCATGACCCCCTCGGATCATTTATACCATAATCAAACAATTATGCATACACATATGCATTTCAATATGTTCATCAATATAACAACGAATATCACGAGTATTCTCTGAAATACATATCATATTCAACAATATGAATAAAACCACAAGCATGATAAATCGAACTCGACATATGATACTTGCCTCGAAAATGGCAAGGGCAAAACACTTCAAAGATCTCGACACACTCGAAGGCCGCCTCCTTCGATCAACGTAACAAGCTCGAACCTTAACAAAAGGAACGATATACAAATCATCTTAAGTCGAACGATGGCCTAACAATTCGGTCTACGGTCGAAAAGATCAAAAATAATCAATCTGCCTGAACTGCTTAGCGCGCGCTACGTACTCTACGTAACGTGCGCTAAGACGGACTGTTAGCGTACGCTATCGTATAAGACTAGCGTGCGCTAGCCACGGTCTGGCAGTCTAACTCGGCTGGTCTCATAACGTACGCTACGTACGTTTCGGGCGTTAACTGACCCCGATAGCGCACGTTAACTTACACGTGTTAGCGTGCGCTACTACTGCATGGCAGAATACCGCGAACCGAAAACTGGGTTGAAGGGTGGAAAAACTCATGAATTCTACCGTGATAATACAAGTCATCTACGGGCAAAACATGCTAACAAGGTTTGTGGAAGATTCCATTATCATGAGGTACAAATATACGGATAATCAACTCAACATCATATCCTTTCTACGATCTCCAAGAAATAACCTAAGTTCCATTTGTTCTATGTTCCAAAACACATGATTCCATCGTGTAAAACGTATCAACTGGGTAGATATCCGATTATTGATCAATACTTGATTTGAACATGCTTAGGAGTACTATAATAAGATAATTCAAAGGTTAATACGATATATAATGCCGATCGTCAAAAGTATCCTTCTAACATGTGATGACCGATTATAAACGAATTACTTGTTTATCAAAACATGATTTAAACTTCCTTAGGACATTACTAACATTAGTGAAGAATCACCTACCTCAAGGTAGTGAAGAATACGGAGGAAAACGAAGCGATCCAACACCGAAGGCTTGAACACCAAGCTCCAATGATAAACGATCTTCAATCTCGAGCTAGGAGGTTGATATGAAGTGTTTAGGACGAAGGGAATTATGATCTAAGTGTAAGAGTTCGGGTTATGGGAGGAAAAAGCGAAATCTCGAATAGGATGATGTCCTATTTATAATAAATGGCTATTAGCGCGCGCTAGGCCCTGCTCGTAGCGTGCGCTAACGGCTCATTGGACTAGACTGTACTCGGCACTTAGCGTGCGCTACGCATCGACCTATAGCGTGCGCTAAGGCGTTGACTCGGCTTTTCCCGAAAGCCGTCCAGGTACATCCGACACAATCCGACAGGGGTCCCCCGGCCAGATCTCACCTACCGCACGTCCCAATCAATTTGACCACGCATAGCGTGCGCTAATTACATTCTGTAGCGTGCGCTATGAAACCATGTTAGCGTACGCTACCCTTAGCCTGTAGCGTGCGCTACATGCACAGAATTTCAACCCTACAAATCACAACCATGAAATTAAACGCTCGGCAACATCGGATTATGAAATACGGAGAATAATACTTAGACAAAAGTACAATCATTACAATATCGCAAGTTCCAATTACATAACCGAAATCTCGGGCATTCCAAATACCGACTAAATAACGATGGAAAACACGCCCAACACCCGAGGAAAACTCATTGAAACATTTAATCAAACATTAAATGTTCAAGGTCTCCCAAGAACCCTAAAATCATCAATCGGGTTGAACATACCAAAGATATGGATATACAATCGATAGAACATGTTTAATATCATCATTTAACATATGTTGATTAATCAAAATCGGATTGAATGCGAAACCAAGAACAAATCCTCAAAAAGGTTAACTCAAGGGAATCCGGAAAATACCTTTGATCCGATGAAGAACGATGGACCAGATGGTGTTAATCGTTGCTAGGAACTCAAGAAGATTGATAGGTGATGAATTCTAGACCAACCCTAGCCTCTAGAACCAATCCCGTTGACCGTAAGAAGGAGAAGGAGAAAGAAATGATGAAAAACACGAAATGAAGTCTGCTGCCTGCCTATATATAGGTCGCAGCACGTTACGAATGCTACACTACAATGTTAGCATACGTAACAGGCCTTACGTACGTAACAGACAAATATTACGTACGTAATGCTCTACTCAGAGCTCACTGTCCCAATTCATATGCAAGTTAATATACGCAACACCTTCCATTGTTTCGTACGTAACCATCGATAACGTACGCTATATGCCTCATGTAGCATATGCTAAAGCCTCTCCAGTGGCTACTGTCCCAACTAACAGGTATCATAACGTACGTAGCCTAAACACATAACGTACGTTATCTATCACCAGTTACATACGTAATGCTCTTGTTAGCGTACATAACATGTTTTGACAACAGCACAGTCGGTACGACGATGCGACTACCCGATGAATAACACGACTCCCAGCTTGACAACGAAGTTCTGCGGTTCACAATGAGAACACTCATACGAAGAGAACAACATATAGTGTCACACCCACAAGTATATGATCAATATGACTGATGCGGCGACAAGTTGCACTTGATGAAAACCACAACACGGTATATCATACCATACACAACAGAGAGGAAGTTCCAAATAATCATCAATCGGACAAAATAAATGGCACAAAATGACAAAAAAATTCAGAATAATCGGAAACGAAAATCTCGGGTATTATATACTATCCCATTAAAAATAAGTTTCGTCCCAAAACTTAAAACTAGGCATCACCATTCCACAAACAAAACACAACTTTCAAACACCAAATATCAAATCTCTGCACAAAATATAACCCGCAATATAGAACACAAAAATACTATCACTAGGCACCACTGGGTCCTCTAGAAGTAGGACCGAAACTCCGATTCTCGTACATCTTAGCGACAGTCTCGCAATGCACTGCTTGGTGTCCCACTTGACCACATTTGAAATAGTTCACCTGTGGCGAGCGACGATTCTGCCATACATGGCCTACACGACTGCAGTTGAAGCATGTTTTTATACCGCTCACTTTACTCACTACAGGAGTAAATTTGTTGGATTGATCAAATAAACAGGGAGTCCTCCCAAAAAAAACGATTCGAATCATCAGGTTCATGGGACTCGCTTCTCTGTCCCCGTGAGGAGCTACCCGTAATCTTCTGTCTTTTACTTTCTGGACCCGCTTTTGTCATAAGAATGGCCCTCTCAATGGTTAAATTCGATCTTGATACTTCATCGCAGTACTGAACTCGATGCCCCTCGTGTCCACAATTATATCAAGCTACCGGATGCTTCTTACAACTCGCGCATACATGACCCAGAACATTATAGTTACAACAGCTACACAAGTTACCCACAGTAAATGATACTTCCTTGGGTCTGTTAGATTTTCCAGCTGACCTAGAAGGTTCCACAACTGATTGATACGGGGGTTGAGGTTTATGGACCGCCGTTCCCTTACTTCCTGATGAATCCCCTGAATTGTTCTGCTCCTTTGCCACGGACATAGGATTTGTCAATCATAGAGTCATTCGAACGATAGATTTCTGCCAATATTGACATTCTCTCCGGCTACTTGCCTATGATCACGTGCCTCACCATGCTCCTAACTACGTCCACAACTACAACCTCAACCTCGTCTTCTCGGCGTACTGAACATATAACCGCTTCGCACTATGGAACACAACATTGCATAACAATACACCATAATGCCGATTCAGCGCAACATACTAACGTAAGGCAACAATAACATCACACAAAATATCCACTCTTGAAAGTTACACGAATACAATAACAACAATTGCAATAAATAGAACTTACGGTCGTTACTGACGAATCACCTGATTGTATGAACAGTAACTTACGACCCTTACCGATACAAACACTATCAAACCATACATCATATTAACCCATCATTGATAACATTCTTTTTAAAATTCCACGAGGTACTTGTTTAAATAGTTACATTTTGAAATCTAATGTTCATAAAAGTTTCCAAAATAAGATTTAAAATATTTGATACCTCGGGATATTTTACCGAAGCTATAAGGAATAAATCGAAATCGTTTTATTTTGAAATCATTTGCAAAACCATGTTCCGGAATATCAAATTTCATCAGGAGTTCATCATCAAGAGAAATCATGTCACTACGTATCACCATCACCATTAACAACACAACATTTGGGCACACCACTGAAATTCTCCAATGAAAAAGGTAATACGACAATTATATCAGAACAACTCGACTTCACACGCAATCACGTTAGTTCCCATTCTAGTTTCTCGCTTTAAGCGATAAATTCTCATTACGCACACGCTGCATCTTAACGCGCGCTAAGTCTATGATTTGCATGCGTTAATGAGTTGTAACAACCAAGCATTCTGTCTGATCAGTTTTGTTAGCGTGCATTAATGAGGGAGTTAGCTTGCGTTAACTGACTAATCTCAAAAATCCGAACTGAAAGTTCAAGTCAAGTAAGATTTTCATCTTTCACTATTTATTTAAGTTTGAAAATGAAAAACATATTTTTTGTTTTAAAATACAAAAATTTTATGGTGTGGAAGATTTTTAAAATCGTATACTCGAGTTATTTGAAATTAACATCTGTAGGCCAAAACCATTTCTAAAATACTTTCGAACATGACAAAAGATTAATGGCAGTATCATTTTGTAAAATGTTTAAACACTTCAAAACATATCCTTTAAATACCGCCATAAGGTCTTATATGAAAATACAAGGCCAGTTTGCCAATATTTAAATATTTTAAAAATCCACATTAGATCGTCGATTGACCGTACCAATAAAATGCTTTAGAAAATATGATTTTCCACAACATACTCGAGTCTATGAAATTTTCAAAAAGAAAAATCTTTTTCAAACACACGCGCATCAATTACGATTACCAATATGAACATATCTATAACAACCAACAACAATTAGTCAAACATACCCAATTCACAAACACATGTTCATCTGGTATTTAGTCACCATACTAACTAATACCACTCATGAATGTAATCCTAAATTCAAACTTGCATCGAAACCATCTATCTGCGTTCCCAGTAATCTCTACCTTCAATACGCCTTTTGGAACACATTAGTGTTTATAAACTTCCACAACACATTGTACCACTCGAAACTCAATCTATCAATATATCTGAATTTTTACACACGTAATATATCACAAATATCAAATACGGTTTCCAACTTACCACTTACTTACAAAGTCATGTAACGTAAAATATAATATATAAGAGGGGAGACTTACATCCACAGGTCGCACGAAGATGACGGTCGCCCATGATACTAATATCGACGAACAACACGAATGACATGATATGACAACACACAAGTCGACTTGTTAACTGACAACTCGGATGATGCGACAAAACACGACTCGAAAAATCACGACTCTACTCAACCCGACAACCTAGGTTTCCGCAACCTAAGCTCTGATTCCATAAATGTAACACCCTCAGAAATCCACCAGGAATATTACACGCAGACCCCTTTTTAGAAGGATCTACGAGGCTAATCACTACGAGACGACAAATATTTGACCGACTGGGGTCAGACTACATACCGACACTGACCGATAAGGTCAAATATTAAAATACACTGACCGATGGGGTCACATGACAAAAATATCTCCGAATTTAAACTCATTACTGTATGTACCCACGCAGGGGTCAAGATATAATATAGCGGAAGACTGAAGATAACTCAACAATAAAACAACATCAAAACTGAACTCTAACTCTTGATCGAGGCTCGTCTTCTCTCATGCCATTCCTATGATTGATCCAACGAACTAAGCATACCTGAAATGCATGAAATGCATTTTCCCCATTTAAGGGGTTAGCATTTGAATCGCTAGTACAAGTATTCCAATCATACAAAATATACTACGCAAATATCTATTATAATAAAACAACGACAAACCATGAAAGAAGTTCCCGAGATGTTTTCAATATTTAAAATACGACTTAAGTCCTTGAAAGTAATTTATCAACTCGGGAGTTTTATAAAATGACAGAAAGTCTTTTGGGACATCAAGTCCAAGATTATAAACCTTTTTCGAAAATAGTAGGGTCTCAGCCCAAATCTCGTTTCACGTAACAAACATTTTTATAAATAGGAAATCCTTCTGTACCTCACGTCCTTAGTTACAAAACCATTTCAAGACAACTGGGTCTCGGCCCAAAGTCATTTTCTGCAAAACAACCTTTACACATTCGTTAGGGTCTCAGCCTGAATTTCCTTCAAACCACAATGCACGGACACAGTACCAAAGCCCGCATTCCAACACCAAAACATTACAATATAGGGACAAGACACAAACAACATGTATTCTAGTGCCATTCTAGCCAAGTACCAAAATCCTATATATAATGTATCTCAACATCGAGAACAAAAACATTGTGAGATTTCGGACATATCACAATTATCGCAAACATCAATATCATCAACATGACGAAAACCGCACTTGGTAACCCGCGGCCGTACCAATTAGTATCGGCCCCCAGAGGCCCCGTCGAAGCCTCCCCAGGTGGGAAACCACTTCCGCAGCCGTACCCATTAGTATAGGACCCTAAAGGCCCCGTCGGAACCTCCCTTTGGGGAAGAACAATTCGCACACACTGACGTTTACAACCCGCATTGTCTCAATCGTTAATCACAATATATATAGTTAAGGCACTTGCTAGAAATGGCCACTTATCCGGCACATAACCACGACCGACACAGCTTTGCAACAACCTAACAATCCAAGATGCATCGCTACACATCAACAGGTATAACAACCGATCAAACCATTACAACCAACCCAACTCCATAACAAACAACTTAATTCACATAACCTAGTGATCACCAAATCATTACAACATAAGACTAAGTGTACTATATAACCGACACCACGTCTTTATTGACATGTCTTTATGACAAGCAACAAGCCGACTCTAACTTAACATAACATCTACAACGACCCATATAATGCAAAATCAACAAAAACGAAAAACTATCACAAATTTATTTTACAAACTCAATTCACACAATATAAATCGTATAGACGAGAACACTTGCCTCGATGATTAACACACGAATGACTCTAAAGAATGTAGCTCGACCGAAAGGCCCAGAAAACCTACAACCTTCGTGAGAAAATAACAACAACATAATTACTACAAGAATACCGGTAAATAACGATGGAGAACACGCCCAACACCCGAGGAAAACTCATTGAAACATTTAATCAAACATTAAATGTTCAAGGTTACCCAAGAACCCTAAAATCATCAACCCGATTGAACGAACCAAAGATATGGATTTACAATCCTTAGAACATGTTTAATATCATCATTTAACACATGTTGATTCATCAAAATAGGATTGAATGCGAAATCAAGAATAAATCCCCAAAAAGGTTAACTCAAGGGAATCACGAAAATACCTTCGATCCGATGAAGAACGATGGACTAGATGGTGTGAATCGTTGCTAGGAACTCAAGAAGATTGATGGGTGATGTGTTGGAGAAATATTGGTCGGTATCGCCATTTGGAGATAGAGTTGTGAAACTCTTTCGCATTGCGGAAGCGATTTAAGTAAAGGCGTGGAATTTAAACGGCACAAGGATTTATAGAGGTTCAGCCAAACGTGCCTACGTCCTCTCTCGGTATGTTTTTCTATAGGCTTAAGATAAACCTCTGCACCTATCTTCTATCGGTCGAGGGATAACTGTTACAAGCTCGTCTTCTATCGGTTCGAGTAAATAGTTCAATCTCTCTTCTATCGGTCGAGATATTACCGTTACAAACTTGTCTTTATGTCGGTCCAAGTTAGACCATTTTCCTTTTCTATTGGACATGGAATCAACCATTCTACCTTTCTATCAGTACTAGATAAACCTCACTTAGATATCGATTGCGATTCTAACAATGCCGGATCCTTGATCCTAATAACACCGAATCTAATCGTATATTTTCTTTTACCTCTCGTGTAAACTATCAATATAAGCACAATTACAACAACAAGAATATCAATATCAATATCTGATCAATGAGTCGTTTGCTTTGCGTTGTTCTGGGATGAATACCATTTGAAGTGGTATTTATAGCCATTTCTCTTCCAACTAGCCGTTAGCCTTTTGTGCCTTCTTTACGTACGTTATCACCCCTTCATTACGTATGTTAGCTTCATTACGTACGTTAACATCAATATGTTACGTACGTTATACTTCATGCAAATCCGTCCAGTAGCCTTCGTTTTATGTGTTACGTACGTTAGCAAATTACTCATTACGTACGTTAACATTAGTCAACATATCAGTTGCTTGCTGATGTAATCCATGACGTCATCTCCAACGTTTTTCTTGTTTGAATACTGAAACACTTCGTTACGTACGTTATCATCATGTTGTTACGTACGTTAAGCTCAGCATATTACGTACGTTATGCTCTCAATATAGCATACGTTATCTTCCTTCTGACCAGCATTTTGCGACTTCTATTTCTTCGTTGCTTTGCTTCGCTTCTTTGTTGTTTTGCTTTGTTTTAGAAACTTAATCATCAAAACTCTATAAATGAATGTATCGAATAAAATATTCCAACAATCTCCCCCTTTTTGATGATTACAAAACAACATTGAATGGATAAACCTGCAAAAATAAAATATATGTATATTTCTACGAATCAAAGTTTTCGGCTTTGATCGTTTCGTTAGTTCTCCCAACTTTTCTTTTTCTGTCCTTTTCGACTTCTTCATTGTCATTCTCCATTTTTCGACTTTTCTCTCCCCTTTTTGTTTTTCACGGGATCTATATTTTTCGAATTCTTCGTCTTTTCTTTTCTCCTCCTTTTTGCATTTTAATTTTCTCGTCATTCTTCCATGACGTTTTTTATCAATTCAACTCCTTTATCCCTTTTTTTTGTATTCAGCAAAAAAGTGTATTAAAAATGGGTAATAAATATCAATTGATGTATATAATAAATATGCATGAAAGGGTATAACTCCCCCTGAATAAAATATCCATTTTAAAATTATACTCCCCCTGAGTAAAATATAATTTGTTAAAAATTAATTTTTGGGGATCCAACCTATAGTTGGTTTTTCTTTAGAGACATAGACGATATTCGGAATAAAACTTTCTTTGGGAATCCAAATTTTCTTAGTTTTTATCGTCCGTCGTGGGCTTTTGCAATTTGAAATATGGTGCCCAATTTTCAAACATTTTTCACGTCGGGATATTTTGAAATTTACGGATTTGTTTTTAGAAAGTTGTTTGAATCCCAACCCCTGTTTATTCAAAGTGTCTTTTTGCACCGAGAGCATTTGTTCAAATTTCTCGTTTCCACAAAAGAATTTCTTTATTAAATTTTGAGCTCGGTTTGACTTTTCAAAAGATCATTCTTCAAAATATTTTCATTCTCAAAACATTTGGAATGATCAGTTTCGATAAATTTTCCCTTTTCAAGAATTTTGGAAATCTCGGTTTCCAATAGTTTAATTTTAGATTATAGGGATTTGATCTCGGATAAAGCCTTTTGATAGTCCGTATGTAATAACTCAAAAGTTTCAAAAAGTTCATCGTAAGAGTTACTTACTTGACTTTTGACGTCACTTTCGTCGAATGAGCTTCGTGCCATGAGAGCGAGATTATTTTGATTGTTAAAATCATCATCTTCGTCTTCATCGCTCCATGTTGCAATTAGAACCTCCTTCGTGGGTTTAGCTTGGCAATTTTTCGCAAAGTGGCCTAGTTTACCACATAATCGACAAGAATTGTCGAATTTCATAGATTCGCCCGCTTGGATGTCCTTCTTTCTCCGGTTTAATAAGTGTTGGAACTTATTAATATTCTTGGCATAATATGCCGATTCTTCGTCGCTATCATCCACCGGAATTTCTTCTCTCTTTGACATCTTAGCCTTCATGGCTATTGATCGTTCCTTCGGCTTTGGCTTGACACTTGGTGATTTTAAAACTATCTCATAATTAATTAGCGAACCAACGAGGGCGCTAAAATCAAGCGTATTGAGATCTTTAGATTCCATTATCGCAGTCACGGTGCCGTCCCATTCGCTAGGTAGTGGTCGTAAAATTTTCTTGACTTTTTCACTACTAGATAATGGTTTTCCGAGTGAAGTTAGCCCATTGGTGATGACCGAAAATCGGTCGAGCATGTTGGTGATGGACTCGTCACCCTTCATCATGAATAATTCATAGTCATGGAGAAGCATATTGATCTTCGTCTCCTTGACTTGATTTGTGCCTTCATGTGTGATTTCTAATATTTTCCAAATTTCTTTGGCACTATCACAAGACGATATCAGGTTGTGTTCTTCCGGATTTAATGCACAATATAATAATTGCGTGGCTTTGCAATTATAATGATCATTTTTCCAATCCGCGTCATCATATTCTTCGAAAGATTTAAGCGTACCGTCGGACTTGATTGGAATTTTCGGACCAAGGCATATCACTTTCCAAAGCTCGATGTCATATGCTCGGATGAATATGTAAAGTTCGAGCCATCAAAAAATGGTGGTCGATTTAGAGCAAGGCCTACGACTGGAGTAATTTGAAATGCCATTTGGATCGACTCCTCGGATGTTAAGCCATTTATTGGAGGTACCGCTCCGATACCAATTGTTGGAGCAATATTGGTCAGTATCACCGTTTGGAGATAGAGTTGTGAAACTCTTTCGCGTTGCGGAAGTGATTTAAATAAAGGTGCGGAATTTAAACGACACAAGGATTTATAGAGGTTCGGCCAAACGTGCCTACGTCCTCTCTTGGTATCTTTTTCTATAGGCTTAAGATAAACCTCTGCACCTATCTTCTATCGGTCGAGGGATAACCGTTACAAGCTCGTCTTCTATCGGTCCGAGTAAACCATTTAATCTCTCTTTTATCGGTCGAGATATTACCGTTACAAACTTGTCATTATGTCGGTCCAAGTTAAACCGTTTTCCTTTTCTATTGGACAAGAGATCAACCACTCTAGCTTTCTATCGGTACTAGATAAACCTCACTTAGATATCGATTGCGATTCTAACAATGCCGGATCCTTGATCCTAATAACACCGAATCCAATCGTATCTTTTCTTTTACCTCTCGTGTATGTGTTGAATGTATAAACACTCAAACTATCAATATAAGCAAAATTGCAACAACAAGAATATCAATATCAATATCTGATCAGTGAGTCGTTTGCTTTGCGTTGTTGTGGGATGAATACCATTTGAAGTGGTATTTATAGCCATTTCTCTTCCAACTAGCCATTAGCCTTCTGTGCGTTCTTTACATACGTTATTACCCCTTCATTATGTACGTTAGCTTCATTACGTACGTTAACATCAATATGTTACGTACGTTATACTTCATGCAAATCAGTCCAGTAGCCTTCATTTTATATGTTACGTATGTTAAAAAATTACTCATTACGTACGTTAACATTTGTCAACATATCTGTTGCTTGCTAATGTAAGCCATGACGTCATCTCTAACGTTCTTCTTGTTTGAATACTGAAACACTTCGTTACGTACGTTACCATCATGTTGTTACGTACGTTAAGCTCAGCATATTACGTACGTTATGCTCTCAATATAGCGTATATCTTCCTTCTGACCAACATTTTGCGACTTCGATTTCTTCGTTGCTTTGCTTCGCTTCTTTGTTGTTTTGCTTTGTTTTAGCAACTTAATCATCAAAACTCTATAAATGAATGTATGGAATAAAATATTCCAAAATGATGAAATATCGACCAACCCTAGCCTCTAGAACCAATCCGGTCGATCGCAAGAAGGAGAAGGAGAAAGAAATGATGAAAAACATGAAATGAAGTCTGCTGCCTTCCTATATATAGGCCGCAACACGTTACGTACGCTGCACTACAAGGTTAGCGTACATAATAGGACTGCACATAACAGACAAATATTACGTACGTAATTCTCTGCTCAGAGCTCACTGTCCCAATCCATATGCAAGTTAACGTACATAACATCTCCCATTGTTACGTACTTAACCATCGATAACGTACGCTATATGCCTCATGTAGCGTACGCTAAAGCCTCTCTAGTAGCTACTGCCCCAACCAATAGGTATCATAATGTACGTATCCTAAACACGTAATGTATTTTATCCATCACCAGTTACGTATGCAATGCTCTTGTTAGCGTACGTTACATGTTCTGACAATAGCACAGTCTGAAGTTGGTACAACGATGCGACTACCCGACGAATAACACGACTCCCGGCTTGACAACGAAGTTCTGATGGTTCACAACGAGAACAATCATACGAAGAGAAACAAAATACAGTGTCACACGCACAGGTATATGATCAATATGACTGATGCGGCGACAAGTTGCACTCGATAAAAACCATAACACTGTACATCATACCATACACAACAGAGATAAAGTTCCAAATAATCATCAACCATACAAAATAAATGGCATAAAACGACAAAAAAATTTAGAATAACCGGAAACGAAAATCTCAGGTATTACAATTATCGGACAGTAGCAAAAAAAGAAAGAAGGACAACATCAACTGAAAAGTGTAAAAAACATCATATTAGCAAGGAGAGTATAAAGATTCAAACATGTTTATTATTTTTATGATTGATGTAACCTTGTCCACTGGATGTCATTCACTTGGGAGAAGTACAAATATATTGGTCGAGATCTTCATTGTAACGGATGGAAGAAGTTTATTATGCATTTGATTTCACTATTATTCTTGACCACCTTAGCTCATATTTTCTTTTTATCCTACCTTGACCCCTGAGCTCCGTTACAACCGAAAGATAGACCTTTTTATTTTTGCAAGAGTTCATACTTTACTGTATAGATTTGATTTATGAGCCAGCATATGGTAATGAAGCATCATGTTTTGACATGAGAGAATTATTTTTCTTACCCGATAATTATACACTTGAATGAAAATAATTAGTGAACTCTTTGTGAGGCTATTAAATTTTGTCACATCCGAGACTAATGAAATTGTTAGAATTTAATAGGCACCCTATCTTCTCTAACCTTCTTGAGTCATGATCATCTGCATCTCTTGATCACTCTTATCTTAGATTTCTTGATGTATGAGACTTGAATTATTTTACTTGGGTATTATTATGCTTGAGGACAAGCATTCGTTTATGTTTGGGGAGAGGGACTTTTAGTTTAGCGAAGACCTGAGAATTTTGGTCGGTGAATGGAATTTAAAGTTTTATTGAGCTTCATCGAGGGCGATTTTTTTCAAATCTTTCGATATTTTTATGCTTGAGGACAAGCATTTGTTTAAGTTTGGGGAGATTTAATTGTAGAAAATAATGACTAATTCCATGTGTTAATTGCATACTTTTATTATCTTTATTTTAGCACAACTTGTTATTTTCTACCTATTTAAATTATGAAAGCAATTTACTTCACCAAGTGGATTTTATTGATTATTTCAGATTTTTGGACTATATTTGGAATTAGAATAATCATTGGGCTACATAGAAGACAACCCAAGGAAAATTTGGATCTGAAAAATAAGTTGCAGCAGAGCACATTGGATCACCTAATGTCAAACAGACACCCAGTGCAGATTCAATTTAGGAATTTATTTACTTGGGGCCTAAAAAAGATTAAACACAATCCTAATAGCTCATACCAAAGATGGAGGCTGCTCACACCTATATAAGGAGGCCAAAACAATGGGAGAAAGGATCTATCATCACATCCATATCACATCTTACACATCTCTATCCATTTTAATTTTTCCTACATCTAGATCTCCTACCATCGAGCCAACACAAGCGAAAAAGGCAGCACCAAGGCGGACGGAGGAGCATCATCGCAACCGAGCAGGAAATTAGTGACCGAGTAGAGAAATATGAAAACAACTTGCTGCATCGAAAACCAAATTGCAGGCAGATCTACTTCATCGGTTTTATTTCTCTTCTTATTTATGAATAATTCTACGTCTGTTAAAGCCACCATGTTCGGCTAAATTCTTTATTTCAGTTCTTAGGGATGTTTAAGCCTATATCTATATTATTTATGTTTTAATCCCGTAGCATAATCTTGACTTATTTCTCTTGAAATATCTTTGTGTTATTGAGCAGATTTATTTTGCTATAATATACTTTAAATAGTCTGATCAACTTAATAGGATTTTTGTATCTTTTACTATATCTAGGATTGTAATATGTAATCGTTATAGCTCTAGATTCGTAAGTAGCAATAATGGATTTTTATCAGTTGGGTAACACAAAATCAAGAACCATTGGGTCAAGCTTGTGAACGCAATATATCTTGTCTATTTCCATTGTTTTGAATTGTAATGCATCTAACAAACCAGATTTAAAGAGCTTGTTTTGAATCCTTCGTACATATAGGTTTAAGTAAAGAGCTTGTTTTAGTTAAAATAAACTTAAGAAATGATAGGGGCTAAAAGAGCTTGTTGTTGACCTTGGAGTCGGAACTCATTGGGAATAAAAGAAAGACAAGTGCTGCATTAATCTACAAATTAAATTAGAATGGGGGATAACAGAACTAAGAAGATATTAATCGCAATCGTTTTTCCTTAGTAATTTCTACTTCTTCTATTTATTTGTTTACTTTTTATTTTGTTTTATCTTGTTTACTTTAAATCGACCAACCCGTCCCCATTATATTTAGTGTTATTTTTTTAGTATTACTATATTTGCTTCCCAGAAATATATAACTCAATAAGTTCCATTAATTCTTCTGCTCCTCGTGGGTTCAACCCTTACTTACCAATACTACTATTTAGTATAAACGAGTCAAGAAGTTTTTATAAATATTTAATTTTGATGCATCCCGATAGCGTGGCCTTGAATGGCACGCGAAGTTTTTATATTTTATGAATATCGGTTTTTGGATATGAATCCCTTAGGTTGTTCCATATTGATCTCCTCCTCGAGGAATCCATTTAGAAATGCTATTTTCACATCCATTTTCCATATTTCTTAATCCAAGTTGGCTGCTATAGCAAGCATCATACGAATAAACTTTATCATAGCTACAGGCGAGAAGGTTTCAAAGTAATCAACCACTTCTCTTTGAGAATAACCCTTTGTCACAAGTCTGGATTAATCTTGCCATCTCCATCAGTCTTTCTCTTGTAGATTCATCTATTCTCAATGGACAGTATGCCTTTAGAATGATCTTCTAAAGTCCAGACCTGATTAACATGCATCGAGTCTATCAAAGATTCCATATCTTCTCCCCAATTCACGGAGTCCACATATACCATTGCATGGTCATATATAGAGCGATCATTCTATTAACTCTTTTATGCCATCTCATGGACACCCAGTTCCTCCTGATGCAGATGGCTATACCTCTCAGGTAATTGAGAAGCTCTGCTAGACCTGCGAGGTTGTGTGTGTTTTAGAAGGTTCGGTTCCAATGTCTTGTACAAGTGTGTGTTTCTGTTATTTCTTCCAAAGAAATATTTCTACCTGCGCCTCCTTCCTTAAATGAACTCATCTTCAAGTAAGTGTGCTTGTAAAGTAACAATGACCCTATGATCTTCGTGCATGTAGAATAGATATCTCATGAAATCTCATATATATCCAATGAAACGACCTTTCATAGACCTAACTTCTGATTTGTCTACTTTAGCCTTCTTGACATAAGCAGGATATCCCCAAATCTTAGGTGATTAAGACATGGCTTCCTATCTCTCCACATCTCATATGGAGTCTTAGAAATGGACTTAAAAGGACATATGTTCAAGATATCTGCTGCAGTAAGGAGCACGTAACCCCACAGGTAAATTGGTAGATCAATATAGTTAAGCATGGATTGAACCATGTACAACAAGGTTTGGTTCCTTCTTTCTGACACACAAATCAATCATGGAGTAGACGGAGGAGTAAATTATGGCACTATTCTTAGTTCAAGAAATTATCAAACTCGGTAGTCATACACTCACCTCCTCGGTCTGACCGAAGAGCCTTAACACAATTAACTATTTGATTTTCAACTAAGGCCTTAAATCCCTTGAACTTATCAAAGGATTCGGATTTATGTCTCATTAAGTACATGAACCTATACCTAGTATGGTCATCTATTAATGTAATGAAATATTGAAAATTGTCTTGTGCTACTTCAAAAGGGCCACATATGTTCGTATGCATCAATTCAAGTTTTTCAGCAGCTCTTTCAAAAGTCCCTGTGAAGTGTAACATAGTCATTTTGACTTGTAAGCCCATTTTTCTCCATTTTATGAATCTTGGTCTTACCAACATGACCAAGACTAAGATGCCACTTAAGTGATTGGTTTGTTTCATCACTACCAGTTTTCCTAGTTATCGTGTCCACATTAGTTTTATTCTTTAGATTCAAATGGTATAAACCATTCAATAATGTAGCAGTATCAATCAATTTATTTCTAAACTAAATGTGGCAAGACACATATCTAATAAATAAATGAAATCCCTTATGGTCCATGACCGGAATTGATACAATATTTTTGTGCCCATTGGACAAAGTAATCACATCATCCAAAGTAATAATAAAACCGGATTCTAAATCCAACATAAGTGAGCCGATTTCAGTAGCCTCGACAATTTGCCTGTTGCTGGCTGTCACCATCACTTATCCATCTCCAAGCTTCCTACTTCGTTCCAGACCCTGATTTATTATACATATATAAGAACTCGCACCAGAACCAAGTATCCAAGAAGTGGAATATATAGTTACAAAATAACAAGAAGTTTCGTGCCCGAAGGCGCATTGCAGTCACGTTTTAGACAGTGCCTGTCCAGTGGACTAGCTCACTGCAGTTTAGGCATACATCCGTCCTCTTGCCCCCTTACTCTTAGGAAATATTGGAGATTTACCCTAATCTTTCTGTATCCCACCTTTGGGCTTGAGCTGCTTCTTCCCTTTTTTTTTATTGTTCTTGGACCTCCAAGGCCCAGGAGAAATGACAAGAGCAACCCTTCAGCCTAATATTCATTGGAGAATGAGTCGTACACAGTTTGTTCATCAACCCAGCTATATTATAAGCAATTTTATTGCAGTTGAAGTTCATAACAAATTGGGAGAAGATGTCAGGAAGTGACTGAAGAACAAGGTCAGTCTGGAGAGAAGTATGCATCCTAAAATCAAGAGCCTCTAATCTATCGATAATAGATATCATTTCGTGGACATGGTCCCCAACTTCCTCACCTTCATTTATCCGAGCACCAAAATTTTTTTTTCAATATCTCATGCCAAGCAGTTCGACTGTGCTCCCCATAGATCTCAACAGGATTTCCCAGAATCGCCCTTGAAGAGGGCATTTTCTCATGGGTCTTCTAAAGCTCATTGTATGTAGAGGCCATCATGAAACCATAGACCCTGACATCATCTTTGACCCATTTTTTATGGGCATCAACCTCTTCCTAATTAGCCCTAGTCCTTGCGGGAGCTGGTGGGATGTTTGCCTCCAAGATATCATCGATTCTATACTGGAGACCATCCTCAAATTGCAGAGCCAGTCAACAAAGTTGGATCCAGTAATAGTATTTTTCTCAAGTAAAATAGCGAGTGGGTTCGTTGTCATTTTGATAGAGTATAGATTGATTAATTGTAGAGAATAATATTAGATTCATTAGTGATTGTTTAATTATGATCCAAGTAAAGAAATTAAGGACTTTCTATATTCATAACTTGGCTCCCACTATTTTATCGGTATTACATATTCCCGTGTGGAATCGTGAGTCATGGTTGACTTCATAGTGGTGCTCAAGTTCTTTATAAAGTTTAATAGAGGGCAACCAATCTGGTTTTTGTTCTATCATTCTTTATAAAGTGGTGTCTAACACGAACCCATCTATTGGGTTATTTGATCTTCTTTTACCCCTACCCTCAACCCATTCGGTTTATATGGCTTGCTTAACTATCCAAGTTTAAACCGTCAACTCATATCAGTTTGATAATTGAATCTCACTCGGCAACCCATACGAATTTTAGGGATTTGATTATCACAACCGAAGGCATCAAAGGCACTCTAGGAATTTACCGACCTTCCCCAAAATACTACCCCACATACTCGGCAGAATAGTGCTTCAGTTTAGATTTCAACTTTCAATAGATTTGATGCATGTAGGAAACTTAGTTAACTTTATAACTTAGTATTTGTAAGTGAGAATATTACGTGATTATATGTTATACTTTGAACATTAATCCATTTATAAGCGCGGCTTGTCGGTTTGTTTGTTCGTCACTAGGAAACATCCATAACCTAGTATCTTTTAACATGCATCTAAACTGTTCCTAAGTACCAAGTTATCATTACTGGGTAAAAATACAAGTAATCAAAATACATGTCTTGAATCTTCGTTTTCATGGTGGTTCGTCCCCCGCTCTTCGTCATAGCTAATTTATTACATCAATAAAAATTGCATCCTACACAAATTTTTGTAATAAAATAAATTGGCTCAAAATGTCCTTTGCAACTCCATAGAATATAGATTCAAAACTAAGTCCATGAACTACATCACCATCACATAGCATTAAATACATTAAAATAATTGCATAACTACTTAATTAAATATAATGATCCAATCAATATAAAATAATCCAATTATTAAAATTAATCCAATTAATTCACACAACCGATAATTTTAACTTGGGGGAACGGCTGGAGCCCTAAGGCAATGTCCGGGGATAAAATCATTAACCCTGACCGGGCCCAGTAAGCGCGGGCCTGTAACCCAAGCGGGGGACAATGAGGCGATCAGGTCATGCTGGCAAACTTACCTCTAGATCGGGGGTGAGCTCGAGCCTCTTGGGGGGGCTCAGGACAGGGGACGATCCCCCTCGTATGCATGTGTGGGAAAAAAACTGATAATTTTAACATATTTTGGACAAAAATAAATATTACACTAAACTAATAGCCTTAAAAATAAAAATACTAGATTTTATTTTAGTCAAATTAAAATCTAATTTAAATGTGGGAAATTAATTTACAAAATATTAAACTAAAAATGGAGTTGGAAACACATGGCACGAGCCTAGCCCACGGCACAACAGGACTGCAGGGCCTTGGTCGAGAGGCCCAGTCCTCTCAAATACTGCCTTTCGAGAGCAGGCAGCTTGCTGCCGGCAGCCGCTGACAGCCTCCCAGCAGTACCGCGTTGTCAGGCCTGACCACTTTTCCAGCTCGTCTTTTCATCCTGAACTCAAAAATAATATTCTTTTAATTTTTAAATTACATATATAAATCATTTTTGCAAAAGGAAGATAGATTTATATTGTCACATAAAATCATTAAAAATAAATTTATCGATGAACAATGAAATAATAACGATCAAATTAATTTGATACCAAATCATAAAAATATTTAACCAAACATTCCAAATGTGAATATCATTTATACGATAGCATAGTCCTCGCTCCAATATTATTATTGGGATCTGGAGCCTAAAATCTGTAATATCCGCATTTTTCATATTTCTGGTATTTTTTTTGGTGTATTTTTCGTTTTTAGTGACGCACTTGTAACCGTATTGACATTTTGAGAATATTTAATACTAGACTTTTTGTCATCCGAGCTTGTTTCGGATTTGTTTTACCCAATTCTATTGTATTTTCCGTCGCTATTTGGTTCGATTCTCGTAATCATTTTTCGGAACCGCCGTTTCGGGGTTGCCTTAAATCCGTCTTATGTCATTATGGATGTCGTGAGCTTTTGTTTGGTATTTCGATTGTGTATCGTGTATTTCGGATGTTTTGGGCCGTTTTATAATTTCCTAAAGTCATGGGGTATTTATGCTTGTCGTTGTTTTCCGAACCTTCGGGTAGTCAGGAACATGTTTTCTTTTAATGTTTAAGTTCGTCGTCTCAAGCTCTTCGTAAGCGTGCTTTTGTTTCGTGTTTTGATCGTCTTGTGATTTCGTCACACCCTTGCTCGACAAACTATCCATATAGTACTGGGGAACCTTACGTACGCTATGTGAAGAGCATTACGTACGTTAAGGCTTATTACGTACGTAATGGCCCTTAGCATAACGTACGTAACAGTCCATGCATGTGTGGGCAAAATGTTTTGCCAACCTATTACGTATGTAAGCTTGGAGGACTTTTGTACGTTAAGCGGCTAACGTACGTTAGCTGTCCAGGGCTTGCGTACGTTATCGGGACTGGGTTTAAGTACCCAGGATTTGACCGGTTTTGTCCATTTTCCTTCCTTCTTCTTCTCCTCCATGTTTTGGGCAATTCATAGGCAATTTTGGGCAATTTCGACCTGGCAATCATCTAGCTATCATATTTATTGAGTTCTTGGTGTATATTAACAACACCAATACTTGTTCTTCGTCTTCGATCCAAGGTAAACTCTTAGAACCCTATTTTGGGGAAATTTTGGGGTTTTCCGATTTAATGTCCAATTCGTTCCTTATTGTTGATTAATCCATGATGTATGTGATTAATCTAAGTGGTATTCATATTTTTCCTACGAGTTCATGGTAAATTTTGTGGTATTTGTGAAATTGGGAGGGTTCGGTCGCCACCCGCCCTCGTTGTTGTTTTTGTACAAATTTATATGAATCGTAGGTGAGTTTTCGGGTGTATTCTATTTTCATACTCGTATAGAATTGGTTGTGATTGTATTCTTCGAATCGTTAGGTTTGTGGTTGTCGGTTCCTAGCAAGAGTAGTTGATTTTCCTATTCATTTTGTCGTCAATATTCTCAATGCAAGTATTCTTGTGAAACCCATATGCTTAACATGAAATGGTAATGTCTATGTGTGTGCTTTGCTCACTCTACGAGGGTCAGACGGGGCCTCAGAATGTGATTTCGCTCTTGATGCACGAGCTCGTTGGCTAGCCAATCCTTGAGGGTCCATAGAGGCCTCGGATGGGACTAGTGGTTTAGCCCCGGTCCTAGGCGATGCATGTACGTGATTTTGATTTATAACTACGGCCATTCCGTGAGGTTCCTTAGAGGCCTCGGATGGGGTCATTGGTTTCGCCCCGTTCCTAGGCAAGTTTTTAACTGTGATTATTGACTGTTTGTTTTTCGGGAAAAGACATGTCTTCTTTTTGATTTTGAAACGATTGATGCATGTACTATGAAATGTGTAAGCGAATGGTTAGCCTTGATTACTTGTAGTAGCGTAATTGCTAACCCCTTTGGGGACCCATTTTGGGGAAATTCGTGTTATGAATTTCAGGTTGCGTTCAGCCAGTCGAGCGGGTACTGGAGTAGTACGAGGATGTTGGTCAGGGTTGTTGATGTGTGCAAATCAGTCCTTTTTATTTTAGTCGTCCATTTTAAGACGTTTGTTTTCAAACTCGTGAATTGATAGATGGTACTCGCGAGTACTTAGCTGTTTTAAATTTTGGAAGATGGATTGTATATTAAATTTCTTATGTGATTTCCGATGATGTCTAGTTTACTGGTTGTACCGGGTGTTTTACTTATCTTTGCGTCTTGGTGATGTGTGTATTCTCGCTAACCGAGATGGTTAGACGAGTGGTGTATATTAGTTAGCCTGGTGAGTCCTATGTAGGGGTCCACGACGCTGTAATATACCCTGAATATCTTGGGGGTGTTACAGAAATGGTATCAGAGCACTAGATTTATGGATACCTAGGCTTGTCGGTTAATTGGGTCTAGTTGTGTTTTATTTTGCACATCGTCATCACGCTGCCATCATCTCGGTACTTCTAGTGTTCATAAGTCTTCCTTACTCGATTCTTTTGTTTTCTCGTATCGTACTTCCGTTTCTTGAACTGTGATTGTTTCCCTCTCGTACTTATCATCAAGTTGCTTTTGCTACCTTTTATCTCCAGTATGGATGCTGGGAGAGGTCGTGGTAGAGGTCCTGGTCGTGGACGCGACCGGGGACGTGGGGCAGCTAGTAGGGTGGCCACGTCACATTCTTCTAGAGCCGGCAATATTGATGGCCGTCAGAGCCATACTGCTACTCAAGATGGCACAGCCGGTAATGGCGTCGACTTTGGTGTTGCAGATGTGATGCAACAAATGGTGAACCAAATGGCTGCGATAGCCCAGGCGATTCAAATCCTGACTCCGGCTCATGCTTCTCGGGCCGGAGTGGATCGTTGGCTTCAGGATGTCACAAAGATACATCCTTCTCAGTTTTTTGGGGCTTCAGACCCGATGGATTGGAGGGGGTGGATCAAAGAGATGTCCAAGATCTTTGTTGCCACTAACTGAACTGAGAATCGCAAGGTCCCAATCGCCCAGTACTTTCTCACTAGAGACGCTGCTTATTGGTGGGAGGCTGTCGGGACTCAGGATCTTGATGCTTCGTGGGCCGAGTTCAGAGACCTTATGGAAGATGAGTACTGTCCTTGGCCATTTGTTAGGCGCGGGTCCACGCTTTTTATGATGCTCAGCCCCGAGATATTCTAGTTTCTCAGGCCATTGTAGATTTCAATCGGGAATTGGGCTTCGTGAAGGCCCAGGTTAAGGAGGAGAGTGACAAGATTTGCCACTTGTCTAGGCGAATGAAACCGAGGATTCGTGATTAAATGTCTGGACTCGCCTGCACCACCCTAAAGGACTATCAGAGTAGAGCTCTTGCTTATGATATGTCCTTCACGGCCAGTGAGGCGGCTCGAGAAAGTAAGAAACAGAAACCTATCGGTAACTTTTCAGGTCACAAGGGCAGAGTTCAGCAGAAGTCCCAACCTGCTAACGTTCTTATGGGCGGTTCGGCTCATTTTTCTTGGGGGTTTTGAGGTACTTCCAGTGCCCCCACTCGTGGGTTCAGATATTTTAACTATAGCCAATCGGGCCATAGGAACCGGGAGTGTCCCCGTCTGCCGTTGACTTGTCATACTTATGGCCAGGTGGGCCACAAGGCTTCCTTCTGTCATCGTTCAGAGCATACTCTTGGTGCCCAGGCTTCTTTCCCAGCCCCTAAGGAGCTGAGTGTGAACCAAGGGTCATTTGCTCCGCAGTCTCCATAGAGTATCCGCCGAGGGAGAGGTCGGACCCAGCCTGCTAGAGGAGGAGCTTCCAGTGTCAGCTCCGCTCATCCGCGTGTGTATGAGATGAGGAGGGCTTATGATCCAGCGGCTACCGTGTCTACAGGTACCGTTCATATTCATTCTCATCCTGTCCGTGTGTTTTTTTATTCTGGTGCTACACATTCGTTTATCTCTCTGGAATCTATGCGCCGTTTGGGTCTTGACTGTTTGTCATCTTGTGAGCGTTTCATCGTTAAACTTCCTAGTAGTGATATGATCATTGGTGATCGGGAGATCCGAGATTGTTCTGTTGTTATTTGTGAGAGGGCTTGGCTCTCCAATCTTATTGTTGTGGGTATTGAGGGTGGGGATCACTACCAAAAATCAGACTTTAGCCTACGACTTAAAGTGGTCGGCTAAACCCCAAAGTCGTCGGCTAATCATGCTAGCCGTCGGCTAAAAAACCGTCGGCCAATATTCGTTGGCCAAGGTTTAGCCGACGACTTTTGTGCAGTCGTCGGCTAAACATTGAACTTTAGCCGACCACTACTACACGGTCGTCTTCTAAACCTGTTGGGAAAAAAAAATTTAGCCGACGACCTTAACGAGCCGGTCGGCTAAAACCGGTTTTAAAAAAAAATAGAGTTTAGCCGACGACCGTCTTATATGTCGTCGGCTAAAACCCTTTTTTTTAAAAAAAAAATAAATTACTTTGGCCGACAACCGTCTTATATGTCGTCGGCTAAAACCCTTTTTAAAAAAATTTAATTGATTTTGGGATCCCAAAACTGTATTTTTACTGCAATTTTTATACACCGACTCTCATTATCAACAACAATCAACGCGCAACACATTCAACTAATACCATTAATAATATGCCCAACATTATATGCATCACAACGCACAACACATTCAAGAACATTAATTTCATCAACATACTAGTAGCGTCAATAAAATCACTTACACAATTGTAACACAAATATAAATATACAAGAGTACTACAACAACACAACTACAATCCACTGCCAAAATCATCTAAATGTCGAAATGTAGTAGTAGAAAGATTACCACCATCCCCTAGATCCTCGTCACGAGGCTGTGAAGATGGGGTCTGTCTGAAGAGAGAAGGCGGTGGAGCAGGTGCCTGCAGTCCAGCCTGAGTAATGGTCTGAGTCAGCGTCATCATATAGTCCATCATGGCCTGCTGCTGTCTATGGAAACTCTCTAACCGCGACTCAGTCCTCTGCTCGCTCTCATGTAACCGCGTCTGAGTCCTCCTTTCATTCTCAGCTCGGAGCTCCCTCTCTGCCCTCAACTGCTCCTCGAGATAGGCAGTCCGTGCATCCCGTCCGCGAATCCATTCTCAAATCACATGAAGAAACTCCCGAAACCCGTCTACGATTCACGAAACTACAAGGATAATCGCCTAGAGGTTTGAAAATCACCCAAACCCTCTCAAGTCCAAACAAGGTACAAAAGCATCCATATAATCATAGGAAAAATATGGGTACGGGGTGGATACATCATAATCTCAAATATCTCAAGCTCCAAAATGGATAAATCGTACGAATTTAAGAAAATTCCCAAAATTCCCAAAACTAGGGTTCTAAGGAATTTACCTTGATTCGGAAGATAAACACGGATGTGTAATCTTTGTTATTCCACTTAAGACATGATAGATGATGAGTAGCCGCCCCAAAATTGCCTCGAAGTCACCACTTTCATCGGAAGTGAAGGAAATGGAGAAGAAATGACGAACAACAGGGCTGACTGCCCTTATATACTGCGGTTATTTAGCGTGCGCTAAACCTCAAGATTAGTGTGCACTAACAGGGTCACCCGGTAGGCCAGTGCCTTCTGACCTGCGACGTTAGCGCGCACTACCACGCCTTAGCGTGCGCTAACTGGTATCCTGCAAAAATTCCAACTCACTGCCCAAACCCGCTAGCGTGCGCTACATCTGGGCGTTAGCGCGCGCTACGCAACACCAATAGCGTGCACTGGCTCGGGCCTAGCGCGCATTCCATGCTAGTCCAGAAAACCCCTGCTGACTCAGGCCATTAGCATGAGCTAGAGGCGACGCTAGTAAGCGCTACTCAACACGAATAGCGTACGTTAGCTAATACCTAGCTTGCACTAACTGCTACTCCAGAGGGCAGAATCAGCTACTGCCTCTACCACGCTCCGAATGTTAGCGTGCGCTAAGGCTCAAAGCTAGCGTGCACTACTTAAGTAGAAATAGCATGCTTTAGCTTAGGCCTAGCGTACGCTATCTGCCTGTCTCAAAACACTGCCGAAAGGTCTAAACAACACGAACATGATCCGAAAGGTACGAAACTCTAAAATCAACATCGACAATATCTCAATAAGTGTTTACAGAGCGACAAAAGTGAAGGAAAGTCGGAGCCAACAATCCATATAAGGTACGGGTATTACATTTTCCCCCTCCAAAAAGAAGTTTCATCCCGAAACTTAAGAAATAAAAAGCTCGGGGTATTCCGATCGCATCTTCTCTTCCGTATCCCAAGTCGCCTCCTCGACTCCATGTCTCGACCATTTCACTTTAACCAACGGGATGATTTTGTGCCGAAGCTGTTTCTCACAATGTTCAAGCATCTTCACCGGTCTCTCCGGAAAGGTAACATCCTTGGCTACATCGATCTTACCATAGTCGATAGAATGACTTAGATCCGGCACGTACTTCCTCAACTGAGAAACATGAAAAACGCTATGGACATGACTCAAATATGGAGGCAACGCCAAGCGATAAGCTAAATCTCCAACCCTGTCCAAAATTTCAAATGGTCCGATATACCGAGGACTAAGTTTCCCCCTTTTCCCGAAGCGTAAAACTCCTCTGGTGTAACGCCCCGACTTTTAGGGTAATTATTGGGGAAAATAAGTAAAAGGTAAATTTTGACGAAAAATAATTTTCTTGAGAATATATCAAAAATTCTCGCCTACAAAGTCGAGTCGCTACAATGACATCAAAATAAATACCTTTAAATATGGTAACATTTCATCATAGATACGACGCAAAATTGTGCGGTGGAAGAATAAATCATAATTTATAAATTTCTGAACGTTTCCCCAAATAAGTTTCAAAGATTTGACATAAAGAAAACATCATGTAATAAATTCTCTTTCATATGCCCTCTCGGCTCGCTCCTTCGTCCATCCGGCTTGGTTTAACCTGCGGGATCAATAAAGGTGGGTGTGAGCTTCCTTCAGCTCGTGGAAATCACACTGATGACAGTAATATACAATCTCATGGAAAGCATAACATGAATAATCTATCATATTTTTCCTCAACGTCAATGCATACTCACAATATTACGTATATCATGAATTGAGCATGCATACACGAATATTGAGGTTGCGCAGGTGTCCCCGCAACAACATATATCTTAAGATAGCCTCTTACACGAAAACAGGTTAGCCTGATTTACAACGTGCATAAAAATTTTAAACATGACTAGAACATCACATACACAGTCCAATTAAAGCAATTAAAGTGATAGTGAAAATTCCCACCTGAATAAATGATGATGTCTGACTTGAAATGAAGATGCTCGACTCACAGTCCTAAGCCCGTAAATCCTCGATAAAGTCTACATATAATAATAATTATTATTATAATCCTTGCACTTAGTTATTTATATAATAAATGAAAAGATATGAATATCACTATATAATAACTGAAAATAAATTTTTGAGTTGTTGAATCCGAATCGGTTCAGGTGGTTTTGCCGTAGAGGTTAGGTTTCATGATTTGTGCAGGTTCAGGATGAAGAATGGTTTGGGCTCGGATTTGAGGTGAAGGAATTTCACCTTTGTGATTAAAATTGCAGGCTGGTTTTGTGATTGATGCAGGGCTACGGTTTTGAGATTAAAATTACTGTAAAACTTCTATTTCTGTTTTTGTGATCAAAAGTGCAGATGAGCGAGATATAAAACTTAAGTAGAATTTACCTGTGCTGAGAAGAGTTGGAGAAGATGGAGAAAAGTTGTAGATTCCAACTTGCTGCTGGGAAGATGGAGGACGAGCAAGACAGCAGGAGTCGTAGATTAGCAGATTTTATCTTTTTCTCCTCCTTGTATTTTCTGCCGATGAACTTGTATTGTGTTTAAATATTTTCTGTATCTTTTTTTTTCTTTGAATGTTGAACGATGGATGTAAGGATTTTTGCAGTAGGAATCTTAGTGTATTTATAGGTGTAAATGTTTAAGTGTTTAAGTTGTATTAGGTTAGTGTATTAGGATGAACATTGAAGAGTTTTGATGAAGTGAAAATTCTGATAAGGTGAGAACTCTTATTAGGAACGATCTGCTCCAGCATTCTTAGTTGTGGTTAACTAACTTTAATCAAGTTTGGTTAAGTTCTAACTGATGGTTAAAGTATAAATAGTATAATAATATTATTAATAGTAGTAAATGTAGAATAATAATTTGATTGGAAATGTTGATAATAAAAATCTGAAAATAATAAAGATAATAATAGTAATATTAATACTTAATAAAACGGCATTAATAATATTCTTATTAATAATAATGATAATATTAATGACAATAGTGTTGGTATTATACCTGAATAATTAATAACACTATTATAAAATAAATAATGACCACTTAAATATATATCTGACAAAATGACTCCGGCTAGGACTTGTTATACGCCGAAATAAATGTTCATGACCCTCTAGATGAAATTAAATAAAATGAAATGCATTATAATATTTTTATAAATAATAATAATGCATTATGAAAATAGTGGGTATTACATCCTACCCCTCTTAGAAAAATTTTCGTCCTCGACAATAAATGACATACCTCGATTGAAGAAATTCGGATAACGAGCTTGAAGTTCTTCTTCACGTTCCCAAGTAGCTTCATCTTTACTGTGTTTTGTGCGGCGATTTATACGCCTCGACGGCGATCGATAACAAGGCCGAGCGACCGAGTTCACAACCAAAGGAGCTACGACGAACTTGCCTAAACGGAGATAATTGTCCACCTTCAAGCATTCAGCGATCGACTTCCAAGGCGATCGCCTTTTGGAACCTAGCGATCGACCCTGGTGCCCGACCAAGGACGACCGACCTATGCCACGATCAAGGCCATCGTCCGTCAAAGTCTACGAAGACTGGGTCTCAAAGCCAGTGCCCATATGCAGATCCACCAAAGGCGCTGCAAAACATGGATACCATCAACAGCTGTTAGTGACAAGGACGGCCTCACTTACCGACAGACCCGTCGAAAGGTCCTAAGTGGGGCCTCCCATGACAGCGACTCAGACGCGTGTTGGCCTCTCATTAGTTCGCACTTGTGGCAGCCAGCAACTCCTGCGGACTTTAAGGAGACCAGCACATGTGCTAAAGACGATTGCCCGCTTATTATAATACAGCAGAGACGATCGCCCAGCAACTCCCAGTGCTATATATAGAGAACCTCCAGCAACTGGAAAAAGGTTTTTCTCTTAGTTGACAACCACATTCAGAATATATACACACTTTCAGACTCTCGGCTTCCTCTCCCGAATCTATCTCAGGATTTCTCTCTCAGCACCTCTCAACCAGAAGACGGTCGGCAGAGGCAAGAACTCCCTGCAGTACAGATTCAAAGACACTTGCAAGCCCAGGAGCTCAAATATACAGCTAATACACACTGTGGGAGACCGTCGATCCCCCACAGTCGCCACAACATCCCATCGTTGTTATAAGAACTCACAGAGCATCACATTTGGTTCTTCCGGCAATCTTCACGCTCAATAGCTAAGATAACTAGGGTCTTTACACTCATTATAATTGTACTCTAACATTAATATTTGTATTCCAAAGTATTCGTATTAATAATATCTCGCGAGAGCATTCAAGCCCGGGACTAACAACTCCGGCAAATCTTGTGTTATTTACTTTTCCCACGGAAGTGCTCCCGCATTTGTTTGTTACTCGACCATTCCAGCAATATTCATCTCCGGATAATATTTTGGGTAGCAACAATTGGCGCTAGAGGAATGGCCTCTTAACCTTCATTTTTTATTCCTACCGTCCCGAAGAACACTGACTGTTCTCGGGGCATATACTTGAAGTGACACTCACTGCTCTTCAAAGAAAGCCTTCAGAATCATGACATCCGCCACTACATCAAAGAGAGCCACTCTCCGAACCGCCGGACATCACATCCTGGCTCGATCCGAGCCCCAGCCGATGGCAGAGGGAAGCCGCGACGACGCGAGACTCTCGATCCCGCACCTGAGGGGTGGCCCCAGCCTTTCGCTCGACCAGTTCCAAACCGCGGAACAGATCGAGGAGGCTATGGCCATCCTAAAGGAGCGACGGAGAGCATGCGTGACGCCCGTTGTAACTCCCTCGGCCATCCGCCGCGTGGACAAACGGAAGTTCAGGGGGCTACTGGGCGAGCGATCGTCAGAAAGCCCCGATCCGCAAGAAAAGGCTCTCGCAAGACCGTACGGTTCCGTATTCAGTCGCTTGGGAAGCGATCCATCGTGGCGACCGGGGCATTCTGGCCCCAACCACGAGACGACGGAATCCGAGTCCGTCACCAGGAGTTCGGCCTACCCAACTCCCAGCCGAATACAGGTCAGCCGTCTGGCTCTCGCTCCGAACGCCAGGGGGTCAGTACTTGATCGCCTCGGCTCCCGCTCCGAACGCCTAGCCGCGAGCAGCCAGGCCGTGGCGATGGCCGCTATGCAACGCCAGCTTGACGAGATGAAAGCGCTCCTGGATACTGGGGCAAGCACCAGCAGAAAGATCATCGGACCAACCAAGCCACTCGCGGTCCACATCGAGCTTGCCCCCATACAACCAAGGATTGCTCTTCCCAAGACACCTTTGTACGAAGGGAGATCGGACCCCGAAACCCACCTAAGAAAGTTCCGGATCTACATGACCGGGTGTGGGGCATCAGATGTAACCAAGTGCCGAATCTTCCCTTTAACATTAGGCGAGCTGGCTCATAGGTGGTACGTCTCACTACCACCGCGATCGATAATCTCCTTTGAGAAACTAGTGAGTAACTTCACGTCATACTTCGCCGCCAAGGTCGCCAGACCAGAAGGACCCCACCGCATGATGAAAATCAGGCAGGGGGAAGACGAATCCGATGCAGATTATATCGACCGGGTGTATGAAATTGTCCTCACCGGCGAGCCCATCAGAACGCGAGCATGCTGCGCAGCTAGAAGCTCAGTTAGCCGCAGCACAACGTACTCTTCGAGACAGAGAGACCTAATACATTCAGGCAAGAGAGGCCCTCTAGGATCAGGTGCAGCAAGAGAGAGAAATGATACGGGTTAACGCTGAGGAGATCCTTGCTATTCTCCCAGCAGCGCCAATTCCAGTAGTGGGACAAGAAGTCGCAGAAGACGAAGAAGATCCTGAGGAAGATCCCAAAGAGGACCCGGAAGAAGAGGTCGAAGATAACTCTGTTGTCGTTGACCCATGAGCTATGCTCAGTGGGGGCATGCTGTGTACTGATGTTTTTATAGATATGTATTAGTATAATGTTTACGGTTTGAGAATAAATTGTATATGAATACAATTTATGACTCGGACATATATTTCGATGACCCCCCTTTAATATTTCAAGTTTCAAGGACGAAACTTCTTTTAAGAGGGTAAGAGTGTAACATCTGCGTGCTTTATTATTAATATATCTTGTTAGTGATCGTATTCTGTTGAGAGTTGGTTTGGGAAAGTTCCATATCGTACTGTTTGGTGTCTGGAACTGTGTATATTGGAGTTGGAATTGGTATGTTGGTCGTTAATGATTGTCGAGTTATGTGCTTGTCAGGAGGTGTTCGTTCTGACCAACTCCATAGTGGTGATATTGAGAAACAACAGTTAGCGCACGCTAGGCTATGTTGCTAGCGCGCACTAATCATGTATTCGTAACGCACGTTGGTTGGCCATGGTAGTGCACGCCATTATGGCAGGTCGGTGCATGTAGAGGGTTGTGGACTTACGGGTAGCGCACGCTAGCGCGGCCAGTCCAGAGAGTTCTGCACCGCCTTTCAAAGGCGGTGGGCTATCTTATGGCTCGATAGCGCACCCAACGCCTTACCCGTAGCGCACGCTAATCGCTCCTGGTATTAATAGGACAGCGTAGTCCATTTCGTGCCATTTCCTTCCTCCTTCTTCCTCCTCCTGCGGCTGAGTGTCCCGGACATGGGGAAGGGTAGGTTTTGGCCAGTTTTCACTACCCAGCGACGTTTTAGAGTTCCTGGAACAAAGTTAACAAGATCTTAACAACTTTTGTCGTTCGAATCAAGGTAAATCCTTCGAAACCCGAGTTCTTCATACCTTAGGGTTTTCTTGAGGTTTTATGCTCTAAAGTTCAGATCTAGCCGTGGTTGTGTTGGATTATGATGATGTAATTATAATCCTTTGCTTTTCGTTGAAGTTTACGGATTGAGTTTCGAATTTTCTTCCGTAAACATGTATGATCCGAGCTGACCTTATAGTGTCCGTTTGATTGTCCCTAAGGGCAGAACTTAGGGTAAACCTTTCCGTTTCCATCGTACTATGTTTTATATAGTGCTGTGCTGTGCTAGGACCTAATATTTGAGGAAAGTCCGAGCAGCAGGTCCTTTCGTTCACCGTCCCCTATACCATTATAATTGAGGCAAGTACTTTGATTGCGTTTGATGTACCTCTCGTGAATATGTGAAAACTGTGATTTAATGAAAAGTGATAATTTCAGAAAATGTGGTTTGTGCCATGTGGTTGAGTGTGTGTGAACCGAGTTAAAACCAGTGTGGGTCCCCTGGGATCCGTTAGACCGCGAGCTATGCAGTTCACTCGGTGGGGTTGTACAACCAGGGAGGGCCTGACGAGGACTTTCTGGGGTGTGTATCTCGGGCGAGGTACAGGGCGAGTACAGCTCGGGAGATTGTTTTGAGATGATGATTATGGTATGGCATTCTGGAATACATGATGGCACATTGATCTGGTTATTTATTCATTTGTTGTACATATTCATAAATCGTTGTACTTGCACCAGCTGTTTGCTGACCCCTCGATAGCCTCCAGAAAAACGAGCCGAACCACCCCCGGGAATATTTGCAAACTGAGATTTCTGCTGCCTCCACCCTTGTGACCCGAGAAATTTCCAGCGGACTTCTGTTTCTTACTATCCCGGACCGCCGCACTGGCCGTCACGGACATATCATAGGCAAGAGCTCGCCTCTGACAATCTTTCAAGGTAGTACAGACGAGCCCGGACATATAGTCCCGAATTGACAGTTTCATCCGTCTGGAAAAGTGAAAAATTTTGTCGCTCTCCTCGACAACTTGGGTCTTCACATAGCCCAACTCCTTATTGAAACCGGCAATAGCTTGGGATACAGGAACATCCTGCGGTTGAGCATCATAGAAGGCATGGACTTGAGCCTATCTAACCGGCCACGAGCAATACTTAGTCTCCATCAGAACCTTAAATTCTACCCACGAAGCAACGTGATCCTTAGGCCCACCGGCCTCCCACCAATCAGTAGCGTCCCCAGTGAGAAAATACTGGGCAATTGGGACCTTGCGGTCCTCGGGACAGTTGGTGGCAACGAAGACTTTGGATATCTCCTTGATCCACCCTTCCCAGCCAATCGGGTCAGAGGCTTCCATGAACTGAGGAGGATGCATCTTGATGACATCCTGGAGCCAACGGTCAGCTCCGTCCCGAGCAGCATGGGCCGGATTCTGAACCGCCTGGGCTATCGCCGCCATTTGGTTCACCATCTGTTGCATAACAGCCGCGACACAAAGGTCAGCCACATCTTGAGAAGAAGCATGGCTATGTCGGTCACCGGTGCTGCCGGCTCCCGAAGAATGCGACGTGGCCTCCCCACCGGTTGCCCCACATCCCTGGCCGCATCCACGACCACGACCTCGACCACGGCCTCTTCCAGCATCCATACTGGTGTTAAGAGGTAGCAAAAGCAACTCGATGATAAGTAAGAGAGGAAAACATCCACAATTCAGGAAACGGAATTACGATACGAGAAAACAAAGAATCAGGTAAGGAAAACGTACGAGCACTAGAAGTATCGAGATGCTGGCAGCGGGGAGACAATGTGCAACACAAAACACGACTAGATCCAAATAACCGACAAGCCTAAGTATCCATAAACCTAGGACCCACCAGGCTAAAACAAGAATTCACTACTCGACTATGTAACACCCCGAGATATTCGGAATAATTACAGTGCCGTAAACCCTTTAGGTAAGGATTTACAAGGCTAATTTTAAAAAGAGTGTAAATATAAACCAATCGTACAACTGAAGTTCAAATACAGATTTGATTCAACCGATCAAATGAGTAAACTTATACAACCATATCGAAAGGACATTATTAAAACAGACGTACTCGAGTACTAAATAGACCAAGGAGACAAATCACAATAACAATGAACATCAACCACATCACTGAGCCATTTCATCATCCTGTCGGTACCGTGGTTGCTTCCCCGCTCCTCGGCTACCTGAACATCAAAACAATGTCCACCCCCGAAGCGGTTAGCAAAACAATGCTAGTACAAGTATCGTAATACATAAATCATCAATGCATCATAAAACATGCAAAATGGACTTCCGCCACCGGAATCCAACGATGCGAATCCTCATGATTCCATCAACACAGTACAGGGTAATCCAGCGATCCAGCGCCCTTGGTATAGATCCCCATGATGATCCCGTCGGACCAACGCATGGTGGAAAACCCGTCCAGCGATCCAGCGCCCTCAGCATAGATCCCCATGATGATCCCGTCGGACCAACGCATGGTGGACATTCGATCCAGCGCCCTCAGCATAGATCCTCATGATCCCCTCGGATCATTTATATCATAAATCAATCAACTATGCATACATATATGCATTTTCAATATGTTCATCAATACGAACAAATAACAACGAATACCACGAGAAATTTCAGAATATATCTCATATTCAACAACATGAACAAAACCACAAGTATGATCAAAGTTTCAATATAAATCGAACTCGACATATGATACTTGCCTCGAAAATGGCAAGAACGAAACACTTCAATGATCTCAACACACTCGAAGGCCGCCTCCTTCGATCAACGTAACAAGCTCGAACCTTAACAAAAGGAATGATATACAAATCATCTCAAGACGAACGATGGCCTAACAATTCGGTCTACGGCCGAAAAGCTCAAAATAAACAATCTGCCTGGACTGCTTAGCGTGCGCTATGTACTCTACGTAACATGCGCTAAGCCGGCCTATTAGCGTACGCTATCGTATAAGACTAGCGTGCGCTAGCCACGGACTGACAGTTTGAATCGGCTGATACATAACGTACGTTACGTACGTATTGTGCGTTAACTCAACCCGGTAGCGCACGTTAACTAACGTATGTTAGCGTGCGCTAATCTTGCATGGCAGAATACTGCTAACAGAAAACTGGGTTGGATGGTGATGAACTCATGAATTCTATGGTGATAATACAAGTCATCCTCGAGCATATCATGCTAATAAGGTTTGTGGAAGTTCTTTGATTATGAGGTACAAATATACGGATAATCATCTCAACATCATAATTCATCTACGATATTCAAGAAATATTCTAAGTTCCAATCGTCCTACGTTCCAAAACGCATGATTCCAAAGTATAAAACGTAACAACTGGGTAATATCCGTTTACTGATCATAAATCGATTTGAAAATACTAAGGAGTCCAAATACTAAGATAGTTCAAAAGTTCAAACGATATATAGTGTCGATACGTCAAAAGTATCCTTCTAACATGTGATGACCGATTATAAACGAAATACTGGCTATCAAAACATGATCAACGTCAATACTAACATCGGTGAAGAATCACCTACCTCAAGGTAGTGAAGAACACGGAGGAAATCGAAGCAATCCAACACCGAAGGCTTGAACACCAATCTCCAACGATTTACGATCTTCAATCACGAGCTAGGATGTTGATATGGAGTGTTTAGGATGAAGGAAGTTATGTTCTAAGTGTAAGAATTCGGGTAATGGGAGAAGAAAGAACTGAAATCTCGAATAGGATGCTGTCCTATTTATAAGAAATGGCTATTAGCGCGCACTAGACCCTGATCGTAGCGTGCGCTAACGGCTCACTGACTTAACTGTATTCAGTACTTAGCGTGCGCTACGCATATACCTGTAGCGTGCGCTAAGGCGTTGACTTGGCTTTTCCCGAAAGCCGTCTAGGTTCATCCCGACACGATCCGACAGGGGTCCCCCAGCCAGATCTCACCTACCGCACGTCTCAATCAAATTGACCACACATAGCGTGCGCTAATAATCCTTTGTAGCGTGCGCTATTGAGTCTATGTTAGCGTACGCCACACATAGCCGATAGCGTGCGCTACATGCGCAGAATTACAATTTGTAAATCACATACATGAAATCATATGCTCGACAACATTGGATTATGAAATACGGAGAATAATACTCGGATCAAGTACAACGATTACAATATCACAAGTTCCAAATACAAGTCAGAAATCTCGGGTATTACATCCTTCCTCCCTAAAAAGAAGTTTCGTCCCGAAACTTAAGATGAAAACAACTCTGGATATCTAGCCTTCATACTATCCTCTGTTTCCCAAGTGGCCTCTTCGACTCCGTGTCGTGACCATTGTACTTTAACCAAGTGTATTGGTTTATTCCTCAATTGTTTGATCCGGCTCTCAAGTATCTTGATTGGTCTCTCTTCGAAGGTGCCATCATTAGCTATCTCGGTCTCGTCGAAATCAATGACGTGACTGGGGTCCGGTACATACTTCCGCAATTGGGATACGTGAAACACATTGTGAACGTGACTCAGCGATGGCGGTAAGGCCAACCTGTATGCTAAATCTCCAACTCTCTCGAGGATCTCAAATGGTCCGATATACCTCGGACTAAGCTTGCCTCTCCTCCCAAAACGGAAAATCCCTCGTGTAGGAGACACCTTCAATAGTACATGGTCCCCAGCGTCGAACTCTAGAGGGCGACGACGTATATCTGCATAAGATTTCTGTCGACTCTGGGCAGTCAACAATCTTTCTCGAATTAAAGCTACCTTCTCTTGAGTCTGAATAATCAGTTTCGGCTCCGTCCCGATCAAATCCGAAGAATCATCCCAACACAGGGGTGATCGACATCTTCTTCAGTACAAAGCTTCAAATGGTGCCATTTTGATAGAAGCATGCCAACTATTATTATAAGTGAATTCAATCAAGGGCAAGTGAACTTCCCAATCAGTTGACCAATCTAATGCACAAGCTCTAAGCATGTCTTCTACTGTTTGTATAGTCCTTTCGGACTAACCGTCCATTTGGGTATGATAAGCCGTGCTAAAGTTGAGCTCAGTCCCCAAAGCCTTGTGAACTGCTTTCCAGAAGTGTGACACGAAACGGCCATCTTGATCCGAAATAATGGTCTTCGGCGTCCCATGCAATCTGACTATCTCCACAATAAATACTCGCGCCAATCTCTCGGGTCCCCATGTATCTTTAATCCCTAGGAAATGAGCCGACTTGGTTAGTCGATCAACTACAACCCAAATCATGTTCATTCCCGTTCTAGTCCTTGGCATACTGGTGATGAAATCCATCGAGATGTCCTCCCACTTCCATTCAGGGATCGGAAGCGGCTTTAACATTCCGGCAGGTCGCTGATGTTCGATCTTAACCTGCTGACAAGTCAAACACCTCGAAACATACTCTGCTACGTCCTTCTTCATATTCCCCCACCAGAAGTTTTGTTTTAAATCCTTATACATCTTACTTTGCTAGGGTGAATAGAATAGGGCGCTGTGAGCTTCCTTGAGAATAGTCCTTCTCAAATCATCATCATCGGGAGCAAAGTCGACTCAATCTCGAACTCCATCATCTTGTATCACGAATCCTGGGGCTTTTCCTTTCTTTACTTCGTCACATAATCGAAGGATCGGAGAATCGTTCGATTGTTTAGACTTGATCTCTCGACTAGTGATGAAGTCGGTTCCATCACATAAAGTTGCCCTTGGATTCTGGTGCCCATACTTCAATCCTCGCGGATCGGTTCGTTGAATACTGGTTTGGGACGTAAGTGCTTCCAACACTCGAAGAGAAGCAGGTTTACGGTGAAAGCATCGGCTACTACGTTTGCTTTCCCGGATGATAGAGAATCTCCAAGTCGTAATACTTGATCAAATCCAGCCACCTTCTCTGAATCATGTTTAATTCTTTCTGACTGAAAATGTACTTGAGGCTCTTATGGTCTGTAAAGATCTGACAATGAGTGCCGTACAAATAATGTCGCCAAATTTTCAAGGCAAAGACCACAGCTTCTAGCTCCAGATCATGAGTCGGGTAATTAACCTCATACGGTTTCAATTGCCGAGAAGCATAGGCAATCACCTTATCCTTTTGCATCAACACACATCCCAGACCCTGATTTGAAGCGTCGCTGTAAACCATGAATCCATCAGTTCCATCTGGTAACGCTAATATAGGTGCTGTCGTCAGTCTCTTCTTAAGCTCATCAAAACCAGCCTGGCATTTCTCATCCCACTTAAACTTTTGAGTTTTCTGTAACAGCTGAGTGAGCGGACGAGAGATCTTGGAAAATCCCTCTACAAAGCGGCGATAATATCCCGCAAGTCCTAAGAAACTCCGGACTTCTTTCACATTATTAGGAGCTTCCCATTCCAAGATTGCTTCGACTTTCTTCGGGTCCACCTGAACTCCGTCAGCTGATATCACATGCCCAAGGAAAGTTACTTCCTTAAGCCAGAATTCGCATTTTGAAAACTTTGCATACAGCTGTTCCTTCCTCAAAGTGCTCAAAACCACATGCAAATGTTCGGCATGCTCCTCTGTGTTCTTCGAATATATCAAGACGTCATCAATGAAGACGACCACAAATTTATCCAAGTATTCCAAGAATACCCGATTCATCAATTGCATGAACACCGCAGGAGCATTGGTAAGTCCAAACGGCATTACTACGAATTCATAATGCCCGTACCGGGATCTGAAAGCAGATTTTGGTATATCCGATTCCTTAATTCTCAACTGGTGGTATCCTGATCGCAAGTCAATCTTCGAGAATACCCTCACCCCTTGCAGTTGATCAAACAAGTCGTCGATCCGAGGTGTAGGGTACTTATTCTTGATCGTCATCTTATTGAGCTCCCTGTAATCAATACACAGTCGGAGGGATCCATCTTTCTTCCGGACAAAGAGAACGGGCGCTCCCCAAGGAGAAACACTAGGTTGGATATAGCCCTTCTGTAACAATTCCTCCAGTTGCTTCTTGAGTTCATACATCTCGGTTGGCGCCATGCGGTATGGTGCCCTGGAAATAGGAGCTGCTCCAGGCTCTAATTCGATAGTGAATTCCACTTCTCTCTGCGGAGGTAACCTGTAGTTCGTCAGGAAATACATCGAGAACTCATTCACAACTGAAATAGACGAGAGCTCTACTCCTTCCTCTTTCCTCATGGCATAGCACCAAAGTCGGTGACATCCCCGCTTGATAATTTCACGGCTTTCATTGCTTTGATCAATTTTCCCGAGCTTCCTGGTCTCCATCCTCGGAATAAGTGTTCAGATCCGTCATCAGCAATGATAGAAATGACTCTCTCTCGGTAATTCAGAATAGCTCCATAACGGTTGAGCCAATCGTCTCCGAGAATTAAATTGTCACCGTAGATGTCAACCACAATAAGGTTCGATAGTCAATCTCTCCCTCCTATAGTTACTGGAAAATCTCTAGCCTCTAGGGTTCCCACGATTCTCTCTCCACTCGGCAAACCCACAACATATGGTTCACAATCAAATAAGCACGAGATTTTCAAACGATTTACACAGTTTAATGATACAAAAGAATGTGTAGCTCTGGAATCGAATAAAACACTAACTGGTTGCAAAAGGATCTGAATTGTACCTGATGCAACAGCAGTGTTCTGATCATCAGATTTCCTCATTTCCTACAGGCGCAGAGGAACGGACCCAGCACTGGATGTCTCTCTCTTCCCAACATTCTGCTGCTGAAATCCACTCTGCTGCGTCTGGTTCACACTCGTCTCCTTCGGAACTGGAGCTGGAGTGCGAGTACCAAAAGATCGGGTCGCATTCCCACAAAATGTTGCGCGATGTCCTTCCTGTCCACACTCGAAATAGGTCACAGCAGGCGTGAAACAATTACGTCGAACATGTCCCGCTTTGCCACAGTTATAACACTTCTTCCCTACGTCTGAAACAGTTGGTGCTGCCCGGAACTTCTTTCCACCTCGAGAAGGATGCGGAGGTCTCCTGGATGAGTGAAAGGAGGACTGACCCCGGTGGGGCCCGCTACTCTTATTCTCCATGAAGTTGCCAGACACCTTCTGTTTCTTTGCTTCCGTCGATTTCTCTACTGCTGCCTCCTTCATATCATAGGCCAACGCCTTGTCCTGATACTGTCGCAAGGTGGTACAATCAAATCCGGACATATATTGCTGAATTTTCGGCTTCATTCGCATGTCAAAATGGAAAATCCTTTCCGCCTCGGTCCTGACCAAGTGGCGCACATAAGTCAGCTGGTGATTAAAAGTCTTAATCACGTCCGTCACAGATGCTTCTGAATTTTGTGGTGAGAAAAACTCCCGAACTCGGGCCTCTCTAACTGGGCGAGGACAATACTGCGCTTCCATCATTAATTTGAATTCCGTCCAGTCAATATTATGCTCCTCCGGTCGAATGGGCTCCCACCAGTCGAAAGCCTCCCCTGTCAGAAGATACTGGGCGACCGGAACCTTTCTGTCATTGGGACAGTTAATCCTCGCAAAAATCATTTCTAATTCCTTCAGCCAGTGATCCCAAGAAAGCGTCTCAGCAGAACCGTCAAATTTCGGAGGATGCAATTTGATCACCTCAGTGAGCCATTTATCTCATCGATTATCCACGTTATGCTGCTGTCCCATCGCTGTCTGCATGCGATCCACAACTTGAGCAAACTGGTTTATCTGGGCAACCACCTGCTGAAGCACTCCCGGCACGTTAGGATCTGCATTATTATTTGCCGATCCTTGCTGTCCCCCGGAATGGGAATCCGTTCGACTAGCGGTTATCTCTGGGGTAGATACCGACTCTTCTTGTCTCGCATTTCCACGTCCGCGTCCACGACCGCGTCCGCGTCCACGACCTCCTCTCAACATACTGTAAACATAAATATTCAATATCCAGGGCAAACTTTCTAAAAGTACATCCATCAATGTTCACAAAACATGAATAAAATAAAATGGTAGTATTTGAGATTTAGGAACTTACAACCACGGTCCACACGACGATGTTGGCTCAGTAGTGATGTTACGAACGACCAATAATCAAATAACGTAAACTGACCCAACTAACCCGACTGCCAAGATATCCATGAATCTTAGCTCCGATACCATATTCTGTAACACCCCGAGATATTCGGAATAATTACAGTGCCGTAAACCCTTTAGGTAAGGATTTACAAGGCTAATTTTAAAAAAGAGTGTAAATATAAACCAATCATACAACTGAAGTTCAAATACAGATTTGATTCAACCGATCAAATGAGTAAACTTATACAACCATATCGAAAGGACATTATTAAAACAGACGTACTCGAGTACTAAATAGACCAAGGAGACAAATCACAATAACAATGAACATCAACCACATCACTGAGCCATTTCATCGTCCTGTCGGTACCGTGGTTGCTTCCCCGCTCCTCGGCTACCTGAACATCAAAACAATGTCCACCCCCGAAGGGGTTAGCAAAACAATGCTAGTACAAGTATCGTAATACATAAATCATCAATGCATCATAAAACATGCAAAATGGACTTCCACCACCGGAATCCAACGATGCGAATCCTCATGATTCCATCAACACAGTACAGGGTAATCCAGCGATCCAGCGCCCTTGGTATAGATCCCCATGATGATCCCGTCGGACCAACGCATGGTGGAAAACCCGTCCAGCGATCCAGCGCCCTCAGCATAGATCCCCATGATGATCCCGTCGGACCAACGTATGGTGGACATTCGATCCAGCGCCCTCAGCATAGATCCTCATGATCCCCTCGGATCATTTATATCATAAATCAATCAACTATATGCATTTTCAATATGTTCATCAATACGAACAAATAACAACGAATACCACGAGAAATTTCAGAATATATCTCATATTCAACAACATGAACAAAACCACAAGTATAATCAAAGTTTCAATATAAATCGAACTCGACATATGATACTTGCCTCGAAAATGGCAAGAACGAAACACTTCAATGATCTCAACACACTCGAAGGTCGCCTCCTTCGAACAACATAACAAACTCGAACCTTAACAAAAGAAATGATATACAAATAATCTCAAGTCGAACGATGGCCTAACAATTCGGTCTACGGCCGAAAAGCTCAAAATAAACAATCTGCCTGGACTGCTTAGCGTGCGCTATGTACTCTACGTAACATGCGCTAAGCCGGCCTGTTAGCGTACGCTATCGTATAAGACTAGCGTGCGCTAGCCACGGACTGACAGTTTGAATCGGCTGATACATAACGTACGTTACGTACGTATTGTGCGTTAACTCAACCCCGATAGCGCACGTTAACTAACGTATGTTAGCGTGCGCTAATCTTGCATGGCAGAATACTGCTAACAGAAAACTGGGTTAGATGGTGATGAACTCATGAATTCTATGGTGATAATACAAGTCATCCTCGAGCATGTCATGCTAATAAGGTTTGTGGAAGTTCTTTGATTATGAGGTACAAATATACGGATAATCATCTCAACATCATAATTCATCTACGATCTTCAAGAAATATTCTAAGTTCCAATCGTCCTACGTTCCAAAATGCATGATTCCAAAGTATAAAATGTAACAACTGGGTAATATCCGTTTACTGATCATAAATCGATTTGAAAATACTAAGGAGTCCAAATACTAGGATGGTTCAAAAGTTCAAACGATATATAGTGTCGATACGTCAAAAGTATCCTTCTAACATGTGATGACCGATTATAAACGAAATACTGGCTATCAAAACATGATCAACGTCAATACTAACATCGGTGAAGAATCACCTACCTCAAGGTAGTGAAGAACACGGAGGAAATCGAATCAATCCAACACCGAAGGCTTGAACACCAATCTCCAACGATGTACGATCTTCAATCACGAGCTAGGATGTTGATATGGAGTGTTTAGGATGAAGGAAGTTATGTTCTAAGTGTAAGAATTCGGGTAATGGGAGAAGAAAGAACTGAAATCTCGAATAGGATGTTGTCCTATTTATAAGAAATGGCTATTAGCGCGCACTAGACCCTGATCGTAGCGTGCGCTAACGGCTCACTGACTTAACTGTATTCAGTACTTAGCGTGCGCTACGCATATACCTGTAGCGTGCGCTAAGGCGTTGACTTGGCTTTTCCCGAAAGCCGTCCAGGTTCATCCCGACATGATCCGACAGGGGTCCCCCGGCCAGATCTCACCTACCACACGTCTCAATCAAATTGACCACACATAGCGTGCGCTAATAATCCTTTGTAGCGTACGCTATTGAGTCTATGTTAGCGTATGCTACACATAGCCGATAGCGTGTGCTACATGCGCAGAATTACAATTTGTAAATCACATACATGAAATCATACGCTCGACAACATCGGATTATGAATTACGGAGAATAATACTCGGATCAAGTACAACGATTACAATATCACAAGTTCCAAATACAAGTCAGAAATCTCGGGTATTACAGACTAACCATCTCGGTTAGCGAGGAAATACACATTAACAATATAACAAATAACAACATGCCCGGAACAACCGGCGGAATAAACATCAACCGACAAATATAGTAACTCTAATAATAATAATCACAATTCGAAGAGAAAAGCCTAAGTACTCGCGAGTACAATCTATTAGTTTAGAAAATAGACAACAACCACATCGAAAGGAACAACGAGAATAAAAGGACTCAAATGCACATGTCAACGCCCTTGGCCAGCATCCTCGTACTGTCCCAACGCTCGCTCATCCAACTAATCATAACCTGAAATCCATAACAATAATTTCCCCAAAACGGGTCCCCAAAGGGGTTAGAAATTACGCTAGTACAAGTAATCAAGGCAAACTATTTGCTTACACATTTCATAGTACAATGCACCAATTCATTTCGAAACCAAAACCAGACATGTCTTTTCCGGAAACAAACAGTCAAATCACAGTTGCCTAGGACCGGGACGAAGCCACAAATCCAACTCGAGGTCTCTAAGGACCCTCCCGAGCTGGCTACAATTATAAAACAAACCACGCACAGGCATCGCTTAGGACCAGGACGAAGCCACGAATCCCACTCGAGGCCTCTAAAGACCCTCCCGAGCTGGCTAGCGAAACAAACTCGTGAATCCACAGTGAAGTCATAGATTCCTTCGAGGCCCCGTCGGGCCCTCCCGAGGTGAGCAAAGCACACACAATATACATTACCATTTCATGTTAAGCATAAAGGTTTCCAAAAAATACTTGCCTTGAATAATTGACGACGCAACGAACGGAAAGGAAAGTCACCAACGAACGATAGGAATCAACGGAACCGAACCTAACGATTCGAAGAATACTGCGTGCGCGAACAGCATTTCGGTAGCGCGTGCTATCGGCCATAGCGTGCGCTACCTGGGCACCTGACCAAGTCCAGGAGTAAACTGTCCAGTACTGGACAAACTCTCTAGCGCGCGCTACCAATCAAGCGTAACGTGCGCTACTGAAGGATGTTTAGCGTGCGCTATACCATAATATTAGCACGCGTTAGGCACAGGATAATAATGGTTCTAAACACCGAAACATGACCGAAGCCTCAAACGGAACCACACAATATGCATAATAACATGCAATGGATTTACGGCAACCCCGAAACGGCGGTTCCGAACAACAATTATGAGAATCGGATCAATAAGCGATGGAAAAACCAATAATTGCAGAACCGAAAGGCGAAAGTCCCGAAACAAAGATTCTCTAAAACTAATATGGTTACACGAGGGTTGCTAAAAAACGAGAAATACACCAAAAATGAAAGTACCGTGAGAAAGAAAAATGAGGATATTACAGTTTCCGTCATGTGGTGGTTCCAAAATTTTGTAATATAGCCCCATTGTTGTTGAATATTGGGCCATATTTATTTTGGAAACTCATGATGCTAACCGAGCAAACCGTATCTATTGTGTTGTGCTTCATTTTGATTTCAACCTGTGCCATTAATTGGATCGCGTCACTACCAAGAAATCCTCGCGATATTAGCAGTCATTTCGCATTCGTCGGGATGCCCAGAGATTGGTCATCCGACCTTATGAAATTTCCTGTTACGTGGATCGTGACACCCGAGTTTTGACTCCTTTTTCCACCCTAACTCGCTTTTGTTCGATGATATCTTCTAAAATGGTTTTGTTCTTTGATTTTTGTCGTTTGAACGAGTTGTGATGTTGTTTCAAATGAATTCGTTCACAATTGTGACTTTTCCCAAGTTCGGTTCAATTCTTGTGAGCCCTATGCAGAGTGAACGTTTTGTAATCCTTACAAGTTCAATTAATGTCTCGGGCTAGGATGCGAACTTTGGAGTTGTTGTTCGGTTGATGTCGTCCAGTTGTTATTGTTCAATCGATGTTATTCGATCATTGTGGTTCAATTGTTGTTGCTCGATCTTGCATCGTGATTATCGAGCATCTCATTTCTTTAAGGTTCAGGTAACTGTTCCAATATGTGATTTTCCAAACCTTTGAAGTTGTCGGAATTATTTATTTGTTCAGCGTTAAACCCGTATTTTGATTGTTGTACTATTCGGATTATCAACCATAGTGGTTGATGATCATTGCACTTCGTAATCGTTCTTGCGTATTGAATCAGACCGCAGCGGCTTTATACGACATGGAGTTTCGTATCCGCTGTTGGCAACAGATAGCGTGTGTTAGCTAAAGTGCCTTGCCTTGATTGTTTCATAATCTAAGTTTTTGGAACGAAACTTATTTCGAAAGAAGTGCGGGTAATAATTTTTATTTCCCCATTAGTTCCTTTTCTTTCTGATCCAGTTTTCATTTTTTTCGCTTCGCTAGTCCCGATGACCGACATCTGAGAGATGGTCATCATGCCTTGACATCAAGTGGGAATACCGAGAGTCCGTGATTGTATCTTTTAGTTGATCAGTATTTTGGTTGTATTCATACCATCGATTTAACTCGATCGTTATTGGGAATCTTTGCAAGTTTATCGTCAAGATTTTCATCACTATTATTATTGTTTTGGGCGGCGAGGGATAATGGACACTAAATGACGGCGCCGCCATAATAGCGGCTACTAGAAACAACTGTAGCACTGCTAGAACCGCCGAATTAAAATCGGTTTGATATATATAAGGCCCTGAGAGGTATTTCCATGGTAGACTCAGGATGTTGATCGAAGGTAAACAGTTGAATAACCTTGTGAGTATGGATCCTACTAAGCATATTCATTGCTTAGAACATATCGACTATCTAGAGGCCATAGTGCAATTTCATCGAGACGCAAGTCAGGCTGCGCAAGAAGCAGCTACCCGAGAATGCGAGCATGCTGCGCAGCTAGAAGCTCAGTTAGCCGCAGCACAACGTACTCTTCTAAAGAGAGAGGCCCAATACACTCATGCAAGAGAAGCCCTCTAGGATCAGATCCAGCAAGAGAGAGCAATGATACGGGTCAACGCTGAGGAGATCCTTGCTATCCTCCCAGCGGCCCCAATTCCGGTAGTAGGACAAGAAGTCGCAGAAGACGAAGAAGATCCTAAGGAAGATCCCAAAGAGGACCCAGAAGAAGAGGTCGAAGATAACTCTGTTGTCGTTGACCCATGAGCTGTGCTCAGTGGGGGCATTATATGTATTGATGTTTTTATAGATATATATTGGTATAATGTTTACAGTTTGAGAATAAAATTGTATATGAATACAATTGATGACTCGGACATATATTTTGATGACCCCCCTTTCCTATTTCAAGTTTCCAGGACGAAACTTCTTTTAAGAGGGTAAGGGTGTAACATCTGTGTGCTTTATTATTAATATATCTTGTTAATGATCGTATTCTGTTGAGAGTTGGTTTGGGAAAGTTCCATATCGTACTGTTTGGTGTCTGGAACTGTGTATATTGGAGTTGGAATTGGTATGTTGGTCGTTAATGATTGTCGAGTTATGTGCTTGTCAGGAGGTGTTCGTTTTGACCAACTACATAGTGGTGATATTGAGAAACAGCAGTTAGCGCATGCTAGACTGTGTTGCTAGCGCGCACTAATCATGTATTGGTAACGCACGTTGGTTGGCCATGGTAGTGCACGCCATTATGGCAGGTCGGTGCATGCATAGGGTGCTGGACTTAACTCGGAAAAATAACAGGTAGCGCACGCTAACCCTTATGAGTAGCGCACGCTGGCGCGGCCAGTCCAGAGAGTTCTGCACCGCCTTTCAACGGCGGTGGGTTGTCTTATGGCTCGATAGCGCACGCTACGCCTTACCCGTATCGCACGCTAATCACGCCTGGTATAAATAGGACAGCATAGTCCATTTCTTGCCATTTCCTGCCTCCTTCTTCCTTCTCCCGCGGCTGAGTGTCCCGACATGGGGAAGGGCATGTTTTGGCCAGTTTTCACTACCCAATGACGTTTTAGAGTTCCTGGAACAAAGTTAACAAGATCTTAACAGCTTTTATCATTCGAATCAAGGTAAATCCTTCAAAACCCGAGTTCTTTATACCTTAGGGTTTTCTTGAGGTTTTATGCTCTAAAGTTCAGATCTAGCCGTGGTTGTGTTGGATTATGATGCTGTAATTATAATCCTTTGCTTTTCATTGAAGTTTATGGATTGAGTTTCAAATTTTCTTCCGTAAACATGTATGATCCGAGCTGACCCTATAGTGTCCGCTTGATTGTACCTAAGGGCAGAACTTAGGGTAAACCTTTCCGTTTCCGTCGTACTATATTTGATATAGTGTTGTGTTGTGCTAGGACCTAATATTTAAGGAAAGTCCGAGCAGCAGGTCCTTTTGTGCACCGTCCCATGTACCATTGTAATTGAGGCAAGTACTTTGATTTTGTTTGATGTACCCCTTGTGAATATGTGAAAAATGTGATTTAATGGAAAGTGGTAATTTCAGAAAATGTGGTTTGTGCCATGTGGTTGAGTGTGTGTGAACCAAGTTAAAACTAGTGTGGGTCCCCTGGGATCCATTAGACCGCGAGCTCTGCGGATCGCTCGGCGGGGTTGTACAACCAGGGAGGGCCTGACGAGGACTTTCTGGGGTGTATTTCTTGGGTGAGGTACAGGGCCAGTACAGCTCGGGATATTGTTCTGAGATGATGATTATGGTATGGTATTTCGGAATACATGATGGCCCAATGATCTGGTTATTTATTCATTTGTTGTACATATTCATAAATCGTTGTACTTGCACCAGCTGTTTGCTGACCCCTTTTGGGGTGGATATACTTGTTGTGTATTCATGTACAAATTTTAGTGGCAAGCTGGCGCAGGAAGGGAACGAGGATGACGAGTAACACTGATATCACGTGTCAATGTGAGTTGGTGGTTGTTTTGGTATGGTTAGAGTCGTGTTTTGATTTTGTACTCGCGCGGGTATTGTCATATGTGTTTTGTGGTAGTGTTCGAAGTCGATGAGGGCAGGAGTGTTGCCGGGCCGTGAACGCTGGTATCAAGGTGACCAAGAGAGCTTCTTCGGTTAGCCTCTCGACTGAGGATACTTGTGGTTTAATGTATTGATGTTGGTTATGGTTGATGTGTTGGATCAGTTATGAGTTGTTGTTTTTACTGTGATCCAATAGAATCTTGTGTTGGTATGTATTTGGGGATGTATGTCGTTGTCAAAGTTGACGTTGGTTTTAAGTGCGTGAATGTCTCATTTCTATTGATGGTTATTGTCTTTTATATTGGTCATGCCTGGTAGATTCTCCAAAAAGAATCTACGGCGCTGTAATATCTCTGTAAATAACGGGGGTGTTACAGGGCACAAGCCCACAACATATCCTCCAACGTCTGAATCGTCCGCTCTGTCTGACCGTCTGACTGAGGATGAAAAGACGTGCTCAATCTCAACTTGGTGCCCAAAGCTTGATGAACGGCCTGCCAAAAATGCGATACGAAGTGACCATCTCGATCGGAAACAATGGTTTAGGGGCACCATGCAATCTCACAATCTTAGCTATAAAAGTTCGAGCCAATCTCTCCGGCCCCCAAGTATCCTTAATACCTAGGAAGTGTGCAGACTTGGTCAACCAATCGACGATTACCCAAATCATATTCATTCCGTCTCTAGTTCTCGGCATCCCAGAAATAAAATCCATAGAGATACCTTCCCACTTCCACTCGGGAATGAGAAGCGGCTTCAACAACCCGACCGGTCGTTGATGTTCAATCTTGACTTGTTGACACGTCAAGCATCGCAATACAAACTCTATGACATCTTTCTTCATATTATTCCACCAAAAATTTGGCTTCAAGTCTTTGTACATCTTACTCGTTCCGGGGTGGATAGAGTAAGGCGTAGCATGAGCTTCTCGGAGAATTCTATGCCTCAACTTTAGATCATTCGGAACACAAAGCCTATGACACGTTTTTAGTGTAACTATCGCAAGTGCACGATATCGTATTAAGTAGTAAAGTGGACTTTTTGAGTCCGGTTTATCGATCCCACAAGGAAGTTTTGTTATAATTTGAATTATACACTAGTAGTCTATTTTTATAGATACTAAGATAAGTGAAACACACAATTAAAAAGTTTGGTTTAATAATTGCAAAGAAAATGCAATATTAGTTTTAATATTATAAGGAAATAACAAGATAGCAATAATAATAGATTGATTAACGATAAAATGAAATAGTTGGGATTACAAACTTAGTTCGTCATTAGTTATAAAAGATGTATAGGAGATCATAAAATGAATTTACTTATTATGTTGTGTAGATTCGATTTTCCTTAAAAAGACGGTTTCTCTTTCGAACTATAAACGCCCTTACATATTGAATCAATCCACTATATTTCTATGTTGATTGGCTTCAATACATAGCATTAGGATTTATGAAAATAACTCAAAGAATCATCTAAGGACTAGAGGTATATTTCTATCCCCTAGAACAACTTAGAGTGAAGATCATTTGATCTAATCAAACATATTTTCTTTCGAAACATATGAAGACCATAAATATCGTCATTTATTGGCCAAATAAATAAAGATTGTTAAAACAATAATAATCACACACAATAATAAGTAATTCACAATAGATCTTTATACAAACATAAATAACATGACTAACTTTGTTTATAATCCCAACTAAAGGTTACTTAGCCCATGAAGGGTTTATTATACATATTACAAGCTTGTGTGATCATTATTAGTTGAATCAAGAGAAAGAATTGATCCTAACTCCCTTAATAGATAAAGGAGATAGAAGCAATAAACTCTCTGAACAACATATGCTATACCACACTCAAGCAAATCACTTAAGAACACAAGTGTGTTCTTCACACAAAAAGAAAAGTTTACAAAAAGTGAAAAATTATATGATGAATGATGAATGATGAAGGATCTAAGGGGTCTATTTATAAACCTAAAGTCATCTAATAGCTCCAAAACTCCAGCATTATTACATTAGATCGGATCAATGCCAGCCATCCCCTCAATAATACACAAAAAGTATAAAAAATTAGACAAATCATAACAATCTGTCAAGAGTTACTAGTAACATTCGGGAGTTACGGCCGTAACTAGGAGTGACTCTGGCCGTAACATTTTGTAGTTCTGGCCGTAACTTAAATAAATTTGTTCACTGGTTGCTTTGAAAGTTACGTTTTCATCCCAGAATTTCTCAGACTTTGCGTTTTTACCCCAAATCTTCTTCGGATGATAACTTTTGATATATAACTCTGATTTTGAATCCGGAAAGACTGCCGAATTCGTCTCGGAAAGCCCTACAACATGAATATATCAAAATTCAACAAAGAGAATATTTAATAAACAGGTTATTTCTTGAGTAAATCAGTTATTTAATCCGATCATCATCCGATAAAAATAAAATTATTAAAACTAATTAATTAAAAGCAAAAAACGAGTAGACTAGCTCAATTATGGGTGAATTTTATCGATACAAACCATGGATAAGTGTACAAAACTGACACTTATCACACCCCCAAACTTGAATTCTTGCAAGTCCCGAGCAAGACTCTTTATTATTCATGCTCCAAAAATAAAAATAAAAATAAAACAAAAATAAAAAAAATTAATACACACATAAATTAAAATATAAAAAGAGAAAAGGAGATCAAAATGCCATTAATACACAACAACCAGCTTATACAGTAGATATAAATGAATCAAGATTCAAAATAAATCTACAAATGATTTTGAAGTTAAAACACAGTTTTAGTATTGTAATTCTAAAATGAAAGGTTTCCCCCCAAAAGGTTGATTATTTCTTTCCCACTCGTGATACACACGACTCCCTTCAATGGTTGCTCTCGATCACTCGTTTATTTTTCGACTCAATATGAAGAAGAATTTCATTGGCGTCATCAAATATTGTGATTATTCACGAAATTGAGTGTATTGAAATTCAGCCGCTAATTAATTCAAATCTGCTTATAAACTACATCCCTTTTAGTGATAGCTTTCACACCGTTATTTGCTAACGTGTAGCTCTTTTCACTAACACAGTTTCTATCTCATTTTTTTAAAAGGTGATAGCTTTCACACCATTATTTCCTAACGTGTAGCTCTTTTCACCAATTTTTCTGAGAGGGCAGCTACGCACCAACAATGGTTAGTCCTTTATTTTTCGTAAAATTTAAGACCCCCAAAATTAGGCAGCTGTTGCTGCTCAACACTTCTCCTTTTCGTCATTTTTTTTTTGGTGATAGCTTTCACACTGTTATTTGCTAACGTGTAGCTCTTTTCACCAATGACTCCTTTTTTTTTTAGGGAATAGAATTTTTGCAGAAAATCATTTCTTAGTTTAAGCATGAAAAATCAAAAACTCCACAAATTAAGTAAATTTCAGTTCTATTTTTCATCAACCGATTGATTCTTCTTTTCTCAAGGTAACGAATGACTCGATTTTATATGATAATTACAAGGCTTGGAAAGAGATATTAAGGCTCAAAAGATTTTGGAATATACAATTTTTTAACCGGTTAAAACGATTTTAGAAACTTGTATATAGCTAATTTATTGGTGTTATGGCCAGATCTAGAAATCTCAAAAATCAAAATACTATATATATATAAAATTAAGGCAAATAACCAAATCAATCAAAACACACCAAAATTCTAACACACCAAAATAATTAAACAAACCACCCCCAAACTTGAAAATAAAATTGTCCTCAGTTTTTAAAAAAAATAAAATAAAAAGCAATGCAGAAAAGCAGAATACTCCATGTTAAGAAAGTCGATGTTTGAGCTAATGCCTTTTAGAATCTGCAAGAGAATAACTATACGAGGCACACAACAAAAGAAAATAAAATATACTCGTAAGTATAACACAATTTTTAAGATGCGCATCAAGAAAGTCTGAAGAGTCGCCTTACGCTGCCATCAATGCTTTTATAAAAAAAAACACACAATAAAAATTACAGCAATAAAATAACAATACATAAATCGCGAATAGATGCGCGTCAAGAGATCAAGAAGAAACTCCTTAAGCTGCCACCATTTAACACGATTATTACACACGACAGAAAGTAAAAATACAAGAGGTCCGATATGGGTTTATCAAAGGGAGAGGAATGAATCCACTTTTCGTTTTCTCACGGTAAAATCTTCCATCCAGACAATTTTAGCTAGAGCTGGATCTGGTTGAGGAACAAATTCATTGAGTTTTTTGATTAGTTCTTCTGGTGTTGTTGCAACTACTATGATTCGTTTAGCACGCTCTGAAATAAAACCCTTTTCAGCAGAGTAGTCGATGAAAGATAGTAAACCATCAAAGAAACCATTGACATTAAGCAGACCTATTGGTTTTTTATGAACATTTAGTTGGGCTCTGGTAACCACATGAAAAAGTTCCTCAAGGGTGCCAAAACTACCGGGAAGGGTGATAAAGGTGCCAGAATTATTTATCATGTGAGTTATGCGATCTTGCATATTTACAGATCTAAACTCATCTCCAATAGTTGACCCGGTGATTTTACTTTCAGCCAGAGGTTTTGGAATTATTCCCAACACTCTTACTCCTTCCATATAGGCAGAAGCAGCAGCTCGTCCCATTAATCCTAGACTTCCTCCTCCGTAAACTACATGAATGCATTTTTCTCCTAAGGTACGGCCCAAGTTGTGGGTTGCTTCGGTAAAGCATGCCTCTTTTCCATAACTAGCTTCACCAAAAATGTAGACTGTGCTAAATTTTTTTGTTGAAGATGATGACTCCATTTTTGAAAAGAAATTATTTAGAGAGAAACAGAGAAAAGTGCAAGTTTGAGGGACGAATGAAAGAAACAAGCACAATGTTTATTTATAGAAGAAAAAGAAGGTAAAAATTGTTTGACAAGTTTGTGATTGCGTTGATTGCGCTTCAACTACTCAATTAGAATAATGAATGCATTTATCGTGTATCACTTTTTTTTATTCAGAAAATCTCACCACACGACAAAAATAAAAGATACTTACGCGTATGTACAATAGTTGTGATTGTGGCTCACATCTTCCTCTGATTTTACGTTCAGAAACGGCCTAAACGCCTTCTATGAGTCGGGGAGAAGCTTCCCATCCAATTTTCTTAAAAATTGGCAAACAGGGTCTTTTAACGTCAGATTTCCAAGACGTTGTTCATATTCTGGTTTGAATTTATTCCACAAACATCGAATTCCGTAATGTACGAGTCCACTAGGATGCGTGTCAAGAGAAATTTCGATATTATCTAAATTCTCTTTATTCAGACCATCCTTAATGAACTGAATTTTATCTTCTCTGTTTGTGGATGGAATTCCTAAATATCGACATTTTAAATTACAGTTCCATCTAGCACATTTATAACAAACGGCTATCATCTTTGCTCGTCGTTTCTTCGCATATGAACTTTTTCCTAGCCCTGGTAAAAATCTAGTCGGTGTTTCTGTGAATTCACCCTCTATTCTTACTTTGGCTTCAATTATGAATCTTATGTCAAAAGGTATGCTTTTATTCATAAGCAACCTCATCCATTCAAGCCTTGCCTTGTAAATTTTTAAAATTGCATTTTTGCTTAGAAAGGGGAATCTTTTTTTCAATTTTATACAACGTTTCTTCCATGATAAAAAAAACAAATAAATAAAAAAGACAATGAAAATAATTGAAGAAAATATCTACAAATATCAGTTGTTGTGGGAAACTGAAAAATCCGACTTTAATAGTCACGGAGTACCGTTATCCGCCACTTGACCGGACAAACACAATTGAGTACTAAGTTACAACGTCGAGAAATTTGTACCTATAAAAATAGTTTACAATGTAATATTTTAAATATAACTTATACTTCCCCGGCAACGGCGCCAAAAACTTGACACGTTTTTAGTGTAACTATCGCAAGTACACGATATCGTATCAAGTAGTAAAGTGGACTTTTGAGTCCGGTTTATCGATCCCACAAGGAAGTTTTGTTATAATTTGAATTATACACTATTAGTCTATTTTTATAGATACTAAGATAAGTGAAACACACAATTAAAAAGTTTGGTTTAATAATTGCAAAGAAAATGCAATATTAGTTTTAATATTATAAGGAAATAACAAGATAGCAATAATAATAGATTGATTAACGATAAAATGAAATAGTTGGGATTACAAACTTAGTTCGTCATTAGTTATAAAAGATGTATAGGAGATCATAAAATGAATTTACTTATTATGTTGTGTAGATTCGATTTTCCTTAAAAAGACGGTTTCTCTTTCGAACTATAAAACGCCCCTTACATATTGAATCAATCCACTATATTTCTATGTTGATTGGCTTCAATACATAGCATTAGGATTTATGAAAATAACTCAAAGAAGCATCTAAGGACTAGAGGTATATTTCTATCCCCTAGAACAACTTAGAGTGAAGATCATTTGATCTAATCAAACATATTTTCTTTCGAAACATATGAAGACCATAAATATCGTCATTTATTGGCCAAATAAATAAAGATTGTTAAAGCAATGAAAATCACACACAATAATAAGTAATTCACAATAGATCTTTATACAAACATAAATAACATGACTAACCTTGTTTATAATCCCAACTAAAGGTTACTTAGCCCATGAATGGTTTATTATACATATTATAAGCTTGTGTGGTCATTATTAGTTGAATCAAGAGAAAGAATTGATCCTAACTCCCTTAGTAGATAAAGGAGATAGAAGCAATAAACTCTCTGAACAACATATGCTATACCACACTCAAGCAAATCACTCAAGAACACAAGTGTGTTCTTCACACAAAAAGAAAAGTTTACAAAAAGTGAAAAAGTATATGATGAATGATGAATGATGAAGGATCTAAGGGGTCTATTTATACACCTAAAGTCATCTAATAGCTCCAAAACTCCAGCATTATTACATTAGATCGGATCAATGCCAGCCATCCCCTCAATAATACACAAAAAGTATAAAAAATTAGACAAATCATAACAATCTGTCAAGAGTTACGGCCGTAACATTCAGGAGTTACGGCCGTAACTAGGGTGACTTACGGCCGTAACATTTTGTAGTTATGGCTATAACTTGGCTTCGTAAATTTGTTCACTGGTTGCTTTGAAAGTTACGTTTTCATCTCAGAATTTCTCAGACTTTGCGTTTTTGCCCCAAATCTTCTTCGGATGATAACTTTTGATATATAACTCTGATTTTGAATCCGGAAAGACTGTCGAATTCGTCTCGGAAAGCCCTACAACATGAATATATCAAAATTCAACAAAGAGAATATTTAATAAACATGTTATTTCTTGAGTAAATCAGTTATTTAATCCGATTATCATCCGATAAAAATAAAATTATTAAAACTAATTAATTAAAAGCAAAAAACGAGTAGACTAGCTCTATTATGGGTGAATTTTATCGATACAAACCATGGATAAGTGTACAAAACTGACACTTATCAGCCTACCCTGGAATCTCAGAAGACTATCCTCGTGGACCGTAAAACCAGGGGCTTTTCCTTTAATTACATCTTCGTTCATTGAGAGATCATCGGGTCACTCCACTATTTCCCTTTGATGTCCTCAACCAAGGATGAAGTAATTTCGAGAGTACACAACTGTCCCTATACTCTTTGAAGCTAAACCTCTATCCCTTGCTCAATTGTGTCCTGACGAATCTTCATCTGAGATGTAAGAGCCTCGAGCATCTGAAGCCATGCCAATTTGCGGCTAAAAGCATCCGCAACGACATTGACCTTTCCCGGATGGTAAAGAATTTCCAAATCGTAATTCTTGATCAATTCCAACCAACGTATTTGCCTTATATTCAGCTCTTTCTGACTGAAAATATACTTCAAACTCTTGTGGTCGGTATAAATCCGACACAGAGAGCCATACAAATAATGCCGCCAAATCTTGAGTGCGAAGACAATTGCGGCCAATTCCAAATCGTGGGTAGGATAGTTCATGTAACACCCCCAATCCACTCAGGGATATTACACGCCGTAGACCCTCTCCTCGAGGATCTACCAGGCTGGTAACAACATTTAACATCTCGACAATGCCTTCAAGGCAAAAATGACTCAGTAGACCGATTTGGTCTTTCAATAAATACATACAACTCGAATACAACTCATGCCCAAGCAGGGGTCAAAAATACAACCACACCCGTACAACGGGAAAGATATAGCAGCGGAAATAAAAGTACAACTATACCAATACGACAACAACGGGTCCTCGTGTGATTAGTATCGTTCATCTTTCATCATCCTTCATGCCGACCCTGTGCTCTGCTCCAAAACCTGAATGCAATACAGACATCCACCCCCCGAATACTCGGGGGTTAGCAAAACTCCTGTTTTGCTAGTGCAAGTATAAAATACGAAAACGAGCCATACATATCATACTCCACGGAACATGTTAATCATAAACATACTTCCCGAGGTAAATCACTTAATCAAAACGGTTAAATCGAAAGATAGGGGTAAACCCGATATACATCTTGTGAAAACATTTTACGATCTCGGGAGTTTTGAAAACACTTGGGATTTTAAGAATTCTCAAACCTTTCAAAAACATTTAGGGACATAGCCCAAAAGTCATTCTCCAAAATTCAAGTTCCGGTAACAATACGCAGGGTCCATAACCCATTTCACAAAACACGGGGTCCGTGACCCAAATCACAAATCACATGTTCCTAAGGATTATTCGTGTCCCGTGCTAACAAGCCACGAACCTCAGATGCTCCCTAAGAACAAACCCGAGTGAATAACCCAATAGGAAAAACATATCAAATCACATGTCACCGTAACCGCAGTCACGTGACTACAAGCACATATACGTACATAATCAAACCACAACCATAAGTTATCCCGGCATCGCGCTAACAAGCCACGAACCTCGAAGTCCCCGCAAGACATACCCGATGATAACCCTACAAGTTATCCCGGCATCGGGCTAGCAAGCCCCGAACCTCGGAGTCCCCGCAAGACATACCCGTATTGGATAACCTTACGGTTTCGCCCGACCCATACTAGCAAGTATGGATCCCGGAGATTCAACAAATCCTACCCGGAGGCACATCACAATACATCAAGCACACAACAATAATCACTTATCAATCCAAACAACATTAAGCATCACAAACTCCTTTCAAGGAGTAACAACTAATATCACACACATTACGTTCTTACCGAACAAGTACATAATAACAATACGTAATCTCGACAAAGGATTACGGTCTATCAAACTCACTCGAATTGATCATATTATCTTTCAACATACAAAACCAACACACATATTCCGAGAATACATATTCACGAAGTATACGAATTATCGTTGAAAGACATCATTTATCGAGAACATACCAATCCCTTTTTACGTTCATTAAATATTGGATTTCGCATAAAACCATTTATCGAGAATTATATCAACGAAACATGAAATGTATGGGCAAGATACTTGCCTCAAAATCGTACGCAAGTATTAGGCGAACACGGCTCAACCGGAAGCTTCGAAACGCCCAATGCTATCGAAACGGAAGACGACGACGAACGAAAGGGTTCAACACGGTTTCTTCGCAAGAAACACGACCCTAACATCATACAATCAATAAATCATCAACCATACGAGGAAGAATAATCGTAGAACGCCCGAAAACCCCTCTAAGACATTTTACCGGACACCTTCAAGGCGTCGGTCAAGAACTCGACTCAAACAACGAATCGATACGATCCAACCATGGAATAACAAGGAAATGATATAATACATCTAAATAATCATCAATCCATCAAAATCCTAAGTTAAATCGGATTAATCGGACGAAAACAACCAAAATACCCAAAATCCCCAAAATTAGATTTCTAGGAAATCGACTGGTCAGTAGATCGGAGGATGTTATAGGACGGATGATTGATGATATGAGCCTCAAAACTTCATGGATTGAAAGAACAACATCATGTCTCCATGATGTATACACCACATGCGAACGGGAAGAAAAGAAATGAGAAAGCTGGGTGAAAAATACGCCCGGGCCTTAAATAAGCCGACAGACTCGACCGTGTCCGACATGACACGGTCGTGGCGCGCATTGGCGGCGAGGGCTCGACCGTCTCCGGCTAGACACTCTCGTGTCGCGAAGGGGCGCTCTGCATGGACTCGACCGTGTCTGGAACACGGTCGGGCCTCAGGCGACGCTACCGGCTTATCCGGACAGTACGGCTCGGCCGTGCAGTGACACGGCCGAGTCCAGTCGGCGTGATCGGCGAATGAGCGGGTGAGCTAAAACGACCATAACTCTCTCGTCCGGACTCCGATTGACTCACCGTTTGAACCATTGGAAAGCTAACTCGATGCTCTATAATATTGCAAAGATTCAGAATTTTTGGAGTTACCAAAAATTAATGGTGATCTAACAAAGTCGAACTCATATTTAGAAAAGTCGTTAAAAAGCACGGAACTCAACAAAACGACACCGAAACGAACTCGGATGACAAAAAGTGCAGAATTAATCATTCTCGAAATGACGAAAGGTCATGAGCGAGTCGTCAAAACGAACTTCCGCCGAAAAAATAAAATTACCGAAATTCGAAATTGCGGATATTACATTCTACCCTCCTTAAAAGAAGTTTCGTCCCGAAACTTAAAACAAGTAGGGGGGAGCAATATACCCGCTAGGAAAACTCGACGAGATACACAAAAATGGAAAACTCGCGCCCAACGGCGAAACGCTGCAAGAAACGCAAAGAGACATACGGCGTGAAAACACGCTCCACGACGACCAACACAATGTCGCCGTTAGGGATACAATAAAACCAACAAATGACAAGCGTCATCAAACGGATAATATAGCCAAGTCAATTATCCGACAATCACAAAACACAACGAACGAAAGTCAATACGATTGACCAACCCAACGGTACATCAATCAAAACGCGAGCCAACCGCTGAACAAATACGGAATTCCACCGCCCAAGGGTTGGAAGATTGAAAACGAGACTAACTTCCCGAACTTAAGGGAATTAGGAAGGAGCCTGAACGCTCAACAATCACGAAACGAGAACAAAACCGAACAAACAAACGATCGAGACAACAAAAATCGAACGATCATGTTCGGATCACGAAGAACAATAAGGTTCAACCGACAACTCCGAGGTTCACATCTCGACTCGAGACAAAACAAGATCCGGTGAAAACAACAACGTATGCATTCACATAAGATCCACATGAAAGGGAATAGAAATTGAAAAGTCACAACGACAAACGAGTTATTCCGAAATGATGCCACACTCGTTCGATAAACAAAAACACGGGGCAGGACAAGCTCAGAAATGTCAACGAACATAAATGAGTCGACAAAGTAGAATATACAGAAGTTCAAAATCTGATCCACTTCGAATAAAAGAACTAGTAGAACCAAAAGATGTTACATCCGAACAAGGTTCACAAGTATCGAACCGAACTCGGAAAAGTCACAGCGATAAACAGAAAAACAAGATCACAGCTCGTTCGAACGATGAAACCGAAATACAGAACAAGTTCAGAAAGTGTCAACGAACACGAGCGAGTCGATAGACCTGAGAAAGAGGAAATGCAGGAGTCCAAAAATAATACGGGTATTATATTCGACCCCTTCTAAAAGAAGTGTCGTTTCCAAAACTCACAACATGACATCAAGGTGACAACACAACAAGCAACTGACAGAAACATCTTTCAAAGGCCTCTCAAGGCCGATTCCGATGACTGTGCTGAAGCGCGAACTCCAAAAGTCTCGGTAGACAATTCGCAAAACTGAATTCGGTGTCCCTCGAGTCCACACTTGAAATGTGTTACTGACGAGAAGGACAATTTACACGTGTATGCCCCGGAACATCACGGTTGAAATGCCCCGGCTCGGCATACCGAATAAGTAATTACTCAGCACAACAGAAAAAAAATCATAACATATACCACATACAACAATTTCCATCGTAAAGCAACATGCATACTAAAATCATAGCAACGACGGTATCGTTCAGCAATCTCAATGGCCCGAACGATAACCAGCACATAATCACAAAACATCATGGAACAATCACACATATACACGAACATACCAACCCAAGCTTCAACAGCTCACACTCGTGTGTCAACACGCAAATCACCACGAGGCGATAAACAGTAAACACCAGTTCACACCTCTCACAGAGGGCTAACAAAACATATGCGTGGCGAACGACTCAACGTTCACATCACCAATTCAATCACAATTCGGGGTTAATACCGTAACGAAAGTTCGAAAACCATACAGGCATTTCTGGTCCGCAAACAGGAATGATAGGTTTTAAAAACGAGAACCACCTTTTGAAAACAGTTTGGAAACAACCGTTGATCTTGAGTATCATTTTACAAAAAGTAGTACAAACACCATTATCGAGACTTTGAAAATCATCTAGCGTTTGAACAAAAATGAGGACACCTTTCCTTTAGTGAAAAACTTTCAAAAATATTCGACCCTTGGGTCTAAGCAACTGCATTTGAAAATATCTCAAAATATTTTTGGTCCTCAACCGGAAAATTTTTGAAATGTATTGCGGCATTAGAAAACACCTTGAAAACACCGCAAGAAAATAATTCGTTTTAAAAGTACGTCTCGAATTTTAATTTTCTAAGATACTCAAGGTTTTCAAAAATAATTCAATGGGCTAGAATGCCCAAAAATTTCACGTAATTACAAGGAACAATATAGCGCCGTGGGTCAGCGCGGAACCCACCAGGCTAAAAACCATTTACAAAAACGCCAAAGGCCGATGACGGTAATATTTCAAAAACTCACGAAGCCATTTAGAAAATAATAAATACCGTCATAAGAATTTCGCTAAAACGATCAAGGCCGTAATGCCAAAAACTCGGTTAAGGAATTGGTTTTCAAAATAAAACTCGGTCGGTAAAATACCGAAAGCCATTCTGAAGAACTCACGCAATGGATAAAAAGAAATAAAGTCAAACATGCACAAGACAGCAACATTACTCCTCATATGAACGAAAAATGGGAGTTAAATAATCACATATCACGAAATCAAAATCCATAAGAGGATTCCGTCACTTAACAAATAATCATAAAAATAGCTCGTGTAACACGAGGCACAACACAAAGAAGGGAGACTTACATTCACAGGTCGCACGAAGATGATGATCGCCCACGATACAAATCACGACCAACAAACTCAGACGACGCGTCGCGACACGACTTAGTCAGACAAAATCCGACGAGACAAAAACTCAATAGACACCACTAACCCGACAGCCTAGGTTTCCACAACCTGGCTCCGATACCATTCTGTAACACCCCCAATCCACTCAGGGATATTACACGCCGTAGACCCTCTCCTCGAGGATCTACCAGGCTGGTAACAACATTTAACATCTCGACAATGCCTTCAAGGCAAAATGACTCTGTATACCGCTTTGGTCTTTCAATTAATACTTACTACTCGATTACAACTCATGCCCACGCAGGGCACAAAAAAACAACCACACCCGAAAAAACTGAAAGAAATAGCAGCGGAAAAAAAACTACAACAATACCAAAACGACAACAACGGCTCCTCGTGTGATTACTATCGTTCATCTATCATCATCCTTCATGCCGACCCCGTGCTCGCTCCAAAACACGAATGCAATACAGACATCCACCCCGAATACTCGGGGGTTAGCAAAACTCCTTTGTTTTGCTAGAGCAAGTATAAAATACGAAAACGAGCCATACATATCATACTCCACGGAACATGTTAATCATAAACATACTTCCCGAGGTAAATCACTTAATCAAAACGGTTAAATCGAAAGATATGGGTAAACCCGATATACATCTTGTGAAAACATTTTACGATCTCGGGAGTTTTGAAAACACTTGGGATTTTAAGAATTCTCAAACCTTTCAAAAACATTTAGGGACACAGCCCAAAAGTCATTCTCCAAAATTCAAGTTCGGTAACAATACGCAGGTCCATAACCCATTTCACAAAACACGGGGTCCGTGACCCAAATCACAAATCACATGTTCTAAGGATTATTCGTGTCCCGTGCTAACAAGCCACGAACCTCGGATGCTCGAAGAACAAACCCGAGTGAATAACCCAATAGGAAAAACATATCAAATCACATGTCACCGTAACCGATCACGTGACTACAAGCACATATACGTACATAATCAAACCACAACCATAAGTTATCCCGGCATCGCGCTAACAAGCCACGAACCTCGGAGTCCCCGCAAGACATACCCGATGATAACCCTACAAGTTATCCCGGCATCGGGCTAGCAAGCCCCGAACCTCGGAGTCCCCGCAAGACATACCCGTATTGGATAACCTTACGGTTTCGCCCGACCCATACTAGCAAGTATGGATCCCGAGATTCAACAAATCCTACCCGGAGGCACATCACAATACATCAAGCACACAACAATAATCACTTATCAATCCAAACAACATTAAGCATCACAAACTCCTTTCAAGGAGTAACAACTAATATCACACACATTACGTTCTTACCGAACAAGTACATAATAACAATACGTAATCCCCGACAAAGGATTACGGTCTATCAAACTCACTCGAATTGATCATATTATCTTTCAACATACAAAACCAACACACATATTCCGAGAATACATATTCACGAAGTATACGAATTATCGTTGAAAGACATCATTTATCGAGAACATACCAATCCCTTTTTACGTTCATTAAATATTGGATTTCGCATAAAACCATTTATCAAGAATTATATCAACGAAACATGAAATGTATGGGCAAGATACTTGCCTCAAAATCGATACGCAAGTATTCCGGCGAACACGGCTCAACCGGAAAGCTTCAAACGCCCAATGCTATCGAAGCGGAAGACGGCGGCGAACGAAAGGGTTCAACACGGTTTCTTCGCAAGAAACACGACCCTAACATCATACAATCAATAAATCATCAACCATACGAGGAAGAATAATCGTAGAACGCCCGAAAACCCCTCTAAGACATTTCTGGACACCTTCAAGGCGTCGGTCAAGAACTCGACTCAAACAACGAATCGATACTATCGAACGATGTATTAACAAGGGAAATGATATTATACATCTAAATAATCATCAATCCATCAAATTCCTTAGTTATTTCGGATTATTCTGACGAAAACAACCATAATACCCAATATGCCCTAAATTAGATTTCTAGGAAATCGGCTGGTCAGTAGATCGGAGGATGTTATAGGACGGATGATTGATGATATGAGCCTCAAAACTTCATGGATTGAAAGAACAACATCATGTCTCCATGATGTATACACCTGACCGCGAACGGGAAGAAAAGAAATGAGAAATCGGCGAAAAATACGCTGCTGTGCCTTAAATAGGCCGAGACTCGACCGTGTCCGACATGACACGGTCGTGGCGCTGATTGGCAGCGAGGCTCGGCCGTGTCCGGCTAGACACGGTCGTGTCGCGAAGGGCGCTCGGCATTGACTCGACCGTGTCTGGAACACGGTCGGGCCTGCGGGCGACGCCACGGCTTATCCGACGAGTACGGCTCGGCCGTGCAGCGACACGGCCGAGTCCGTCGCGATGATCGGCCAAATGAGCGGGTGAGCTAAAACGACCATAACTCTCTCGTCCGGACTCCGATTGACTCACCGTTTGAACCATTGGAAAGCTAACTCGATGCTCTATAATATTGCAAAGATTCAGAATTTTTGGAGTTACCAAAAATTAATGGTGATCTAACAAAGTCGAACTCATATTTAGAAAAGTCGTTAAAAAGCACGGAACTCAACAAAACGACACCGAAACGAACTCGGATGACAAAAAGTGCAGAATTAATCATTCTCGAAATGACGAAAGGTCATGAGCGAGTCGTCAAAACGAACTTCCGCCGAAAAAATAAAATTACCGAAATTCGAAATTGCGGATATTACAGTTCATCTCATACGGCTTCAATTGCCGTGACGCAAAAGCTATCATTTTGTCATGCTGCATATGCACACATCCAAGCCCTTGTCCCTAAGCGTCGCTATAAACTGCAAATCCTTCACTACCCTATGGTAAAGCTAAAATCGGTGCTGAGGTCAAACGTCTCTTCAGCTCATCAAAGCTCTGTTGTCTCTCAGCAGTCCAAACAAACTTTCTATCTTCTGGAGTAATTGCGTAAGTGGCAAAGCGAGTTTCGAAAACCCCTACAAACCAACGATAATACACAGCAAGACCCAAAAAGCTACGAACTTCTTTAATATTTTTAGGCGGTGCCCAATCTAGCACTGCCTCAATCTTCTGCGGGTCTACACGAACCCCTTCGGCCGAAACCACATGGCCGAGAAACATCACTTCTTCCAACCAGAACTTACATTTCTAGAATTTTGCATAGAGGTGTTTGGCTCTCAAAACATCTAGTATCAAACGCAAGTGCCGGGCATGTTCCTCCTTATCTCAAGAATAAATCAAGATGTCGTCAATAAAGACGACCACACATCTGTCCAGGTATTCGATGAATATCTTGTTCATTAGTTGAATGAATACTGTTGGGGCATTAGTCAACCCAAAACGAATGATCACGAATTCATAATGTCCGTATCTCGTTCGAAACGCAGTCTTCGGAACATCGGACTCTTTCACTCGGAGATGGTAGTATCCTGATCTCAAATAAATTTTGGAGAATACTGCGGCTCCCTGCAACTGATCAAATAAGTCATCTATACGAGGCAAAGGATACTTGTTCTTGATGGTCACTTTGTTTAGTTCACGGTAATCAATGCATAAACGTAGTGAACCATCCTTCTTCCTCACAAAAAGAATAGGTGCGCCCCAAGGCGAAGTGCTCGATCTGATGTACCCTTTCTCCAATAGTTCTCCCAGCTTATTCTTCAATTCTTGTATCTCGGAAGGTGCCATCCGATACGGCGCCTTAGAAATCGGAGCTGCGTCAGGCTCTAAGTCCACAGAAAATTCTATCTCTAGATACGGCGATAATCCCGGGAGGTCGTCTGGAAAAACATCAGGATACTCATTAACAACTGGAATCAAAGAGAAATCGACTTCATTCCCTTTCATCTTCAAAGCATAACACCAATACCCCGTGGAACCTTTATTGAAGAGTTTTACGACCTTCATGGCGCTGATAAGCAACTTAGGTTGGCCCGATTTACATCCCATAAACAATTACTCGGAACCATCTTTAGTCATCATAGTGAGAACCTTACTGCGGTAATTCATAATCGCTTGGTGACTATCCAGACTATCCTCATCGAGGATCACATCTTCGCCATCCATATCAACCACAATCAAATTCGATAACCAATCCATATCGGCAATATTCACTGTAAAATCTCTAATCTCCCGATTCCCCATGATTCTATCCCTGCTAGGTAGTTTCACAATGAAAGGATCGCAAGCAGTTATAAAAGTTATATTCAAATGGCGTAAACACTCCAAGGAGATGAAAGAACGTGTAGCACCCGAATCAAAAAGTACACGAACTGGATGAGATAGGTATGAATGGTACCTGAGGCCACCACCGCATCGTGTTCGTCTGCTCGACGCATCTCATAGACTCGTGGGTGTGCCGAACCGATGTTAGAAACTCCCCATCTAGCGTTCTGACTCCATCCCCGGCCTTTGCCGTAACTCTGCTATGACTGACTAATTGGTTGCCGCTGATTCATACTCTGACCTAAAGGCGCTGGGGCAGAAGCCCGAGTGTCTAAAGTTTGATCTTGTTCGGGGCAATAAGCTTCTCTATGTCCCATCTGTCCACAAGTGTGACACTTCATGTAATACCCGGTTGTAATTCAGTCATTATCATTCAGTAATTTCATTCGGTGATTGTCACCCAGTGTATATTCACTCGATTATAATCATTCACCAATCATATTCATTCACCGTGTTCACCGTTCGGAAAAACTTCGAGTGGTGTATCATTATTGTTCATTGTTTCAACTTTCCTCATATGAGTTCGACTTTGTTAGATCACCATTAATTTTTGGTAACTCCAAAAATTCTAATTCTTTGCAATATTATAGAGCATCGAGTTATCTTTCCAATGGTTCAAACGGTGAGTCAATCGGAGTCCGGACGAGAGAGTTATGGTCGTTTTAGCTCAACCGCTCATTGGCGATCAGCGCCGAGCGAACTCGGCCGTGTCGTCCGACACGGCCGTGCCGTACTCGTCCGGAGAGTGCCGAGTGTACGCCTCGAGGACCCGGCCGTCGTGCAGCGCGGCCGAGTCGAACCCTTCCGGATAAGCGTAACCGATCGCCGAGCACGCCCGGCCGTGTCGCACGGCACGGTCGAGTAATGCCGAGTCGCTGTCGGACGGGTCACTGTCGGGAGGCCCTCCGCGCCGCGACCGTGTCAAGCAGGACACGGTCGAGTCACTGTCGGCCAGCTGTCGGCCAGCTGTGCGACACGACCGTGCCGATCGGCACGGGCCGTGTCCGGCAGGCAGTCAACTCCCTTAAATTCGTTTTTTTCAGCATTTCTTCCATTCCTTTCCCATTTTTTTCACTTGCAACCGAGAGAGGAGGCTTGAGGGAGGGTTTTTCCTTCACAAATCATTTGGGTGTTTGATTTTCTTCATCTCCTTTCGATCGTGAAGCCCGGATAATCAATCTAACGCGTGTTCTTCGGATTAAAGCACTTGGATCATCAAGAGGTAATTCCTTCAACACTTTGGACTTCGATTTTGTGTTGAAATAGGATGTTTTGGACGTTATAATCATGATATATGAAGGGATATGTATATGATTATGAGTTTGTATAAGGATTCATTGGATTATTGAGGGATTATTCAAGAACACCTTGTAAATCGAGTTGGAATTGGGGATTTTCGACTAATTGTTGTTATAATCACATTTTTGGATATTCATAACGGATTATTGATCGTATTGGAGATGTTTGTTGGTTTGAAACACTTCTTGGGGATTTTGATATTGGGATATCGAGGTTTGATTGTAAAATCGGAGTTTGGATACAACGTATTCGATATAATGCCCCATGAACTTAGTTTAATCGTATCGACGTTTTGAGTTCGTTATATTCGTGTTTAATTCGTATATTGATCGGATTGTCGGTAATTGTATTGAATTAAGGTTGTTCGTGCGGACACTTCATTTAGGGCGTTGTTCGTGGACGGACATTCTTCATCGGTGTTGTGTAAGTTGATTCTTACTCGGTTAAAAGGATATTCATACCTTTTGTTGTTGATCATTCATAATCATAACTCATTCATCATTGTATTAATCATATTGAGACTTGTAATTGTTGAACAATCACATCATTAACAGGGCAGCGGTTCCAACCATTCCATTAAAACTATCAATCATTTCATTATCACTTTCGTATCGGTGAGTCATTCTTGACTTTGTCGGATTATTATTATTCATTGATATTCATTATGGTCATTCTTGTTCATATGACCTTCAGGTTCATATTGCGTGGCGGGTGCGGATGTGTGGAATTTTTAGTCGGGCACGTGATGGCCATGTATTGGGAGTGATACATTGGGTGTGCACACGGTAACGATTACCTCCGTGAGACTAATTAGGTACAAGGACGGGTGTGTCCGGTCATCCGTCTTGTACACTTGCACGAACACTACGGGCGTACTATGATACTCTTCTTGGCGTAATTCATAACTAAGGATATTTCATAACTTGATTAAATCATGTTTGTGTATTTTCAACCCTTGAGGATTGTTGTTACATTTAACTGACCCATTTGGGATTTTGTTTTTCGAGTCATGGCAAGGCAAACGCACGGGAATAGCATGTTGATGTCGAGGAGTCCTAGTGATACTAGTAGGGGCCCCGATCTTTCGATTATTCATGTTATTGTCCTTTATTTTTCAGCTGAGACTTTCATTTGAATACTCGTTTCATTCAGTGTTGTGTATTTTATCTTCATATAAAATACACTAGTATTCGGTATTGTCCTGGTGTGTGTAACTAAACTCCTCATCGGAGTAATTATTGTTGTAATGTAGTTCGGTACTACATTTATCTTATGTAATTCATTCATTTTCATTTGCCTGGTGGGTCCCAGTTGGGGATCTACGGCACTGTAATATCCGCCTAGTTTGGGGTGTTACAGAGTTGGTATCGGAGCGTGGTTTTGAATACTACCTTCCGAGTCATGTCTTATTTGAAATCATCGTCATCAGACTAGTATCATTGGACTTTCGCGTCACGTGTGACCTGTGCAAATGCCGAGCCAATCAGACCGGAAGAACTGTAAGATTTCTAACGCCATGGTATAATTTCTGGCAATAGTCATTCATTCATCATTCATCAATTAACAATCCTCAAACATCATCATTCATTATGATCAGGACGATCATATTAACTCATTAATCACTTAATTCATTTCAATACTCAGTTAATGATCAGGACGATCATATTAACTCATTAATCACTTAATTCATTTCAATACTCAGTTAATGATCAGGACGATCATGTTAACTCATTAATTACTCAATTCATTTCATTACTAAGTTGTCAATCTGGATGATCATATTATCAATCTTGTTAAGTTATTCAAGATAATCATTTCAAGAATTTCATCAGATAATCATGTAACTTCAGTAAATCATTCATATAATCACTAAGTTAGAGCATGTATACTCATTTTCATCATCTCATGACATAATCATAACGTGCTAATCATGCGGGAAATATAATCATTATGCGACCTTCCTACTCCAGTATGGAGAGAAGCGTCAAGAATGCATGGGGAGAGGCAGTGCGGTGCGAAACCCGAGAAATAATCACTCAGCCGGGAAATCGTGCCCAGGACTCGGTTCGATCAGAAGATGTTCGGGTTGATCCACTCACTTTTATGTAGGCCATGATGACCCATGTGCAGTTGCTCAATCATCATTGCGCCACTCTGGCCGGATTAATCGAGCGAACTCTCCGTCTGAGCACCGCTAAGGAAATTGGCGGCAAGAACTTTGCATATGTCAACAGGAAATCAACGGCGTAATCTATCCGAAGGTGGTCGATCAACCTTCAAGAAGCCTCGTGTGAGTCCTATCGTTTCGAGCGATCTCTACGGCGCATAATCGTGCGGGATCTCGTTCCCGGCGGCGATTCGGCCATCACTGTTTCAATTGTGGGCAGCGGGTCATTTCAAGCTTGAGTGTAAAACCGTCTATCACGTGCTATAATTGTGGGAATTTTGGGCATAAGGCCCGTTTTTGCGAAAGGACTCCAAGTCGGCTCCGGCATCTCGGGCCCGAAGCAACCGGCGTTTGAGAATCGGTGCTTTGTCATCGTCGTTTAAGACAATGGAAGCAAATAGAGTTGGAGCTCGTATTTATCAAAGCGGGAGCGTCGGTTCGGGACCGGCAAGTCCCATTCATATGATGAGGAGGATCGACGATCCGGTGGCCGAATGATTTCGGGTATACTCGTAATTTTATTTCAACTTGTGTGTACCTTTTGATCTTTGGTACACCGCATTCATTCATTTTCGAATCATGCTTGAATAGACTTATTTCGGGATAGTCCTATTGCTTGTGGACCTCATACCATCGGTCTACTGACGATGGAAGAATTTTCGAATCATACCTAAGTAAGCTTAGTAACCGCGATTGGTTGGTGGACCTAATCGTGGTGAATTTATCTTAGGACGATGTAATTTCGGTATTAGTTGGTTTAACCGTCTTGATACTATCCTCAGTATTTGTTAGCGTTTGGTCGCTATCTTTCCGTCGTTGGTTGTCGAATTTGTGCTTGAAGTAATCCCGTTGTTCCAAAGAGAATTTATCTTATGACGAAAACAGAAATTCATGATCGAACTATTCAATCATTCATTGTATCATTTCCATCGATTGGCTTTTCTAAGACAATCGATTCATTCAATCATTCATTGTATCATTTTCACCGATTGGCCTTTCTAAGGCAATCGAGTTATTCAATAATTCATTGTATCATTTTCATCGATTGGCCTTTCTAAGGCAATCGAGTTATTCAATCATTCATTCTATTATTTTCTTCGATTGTCCTTTCAAAGGCAATCGAGTTATTCAAACATTCATTGTATCATCTTCATCGATTGGCCTTTCTAAGGCAATCGAGTTATTCAATCATTCATTGTATTATTTTCGTCGATTGTCCTTTCAAAGGCAATCGAGTTATTCAAACATTCATTGTATCATCTTCATCGATTGGCCTTTCTAAGGCAATCGAGTTGTTCAATCATTATTGGTATCTCTTTTTATCGATTGACCATTCTAGGGCAATCGAAATGTTCAATCATTCGTGGTATCATTGTCATCGATTGACGATGTATTTAAGGCGAGTTATCTAGTTGCCTTCACATAGAGTAAGGGAATTCGGGAGTGAGTTGGGCAGTCGTCCCCTTTATCGAAGGCACCGTATCGGATGGCCCCGACCAGAATGCAGGAGTTGAAGATTCAACTTGAGGAGTAGTTCGAGAAAGGTCATCTCCGACCGATTGCGTCCGTGAGGAGCACCAGTGTGATCTGTCAAGGAGAAGGATGGCTCGTCTAGTGTGTGTATTAATTACCAAGAATTGAACAGGCGATGATCAAGAGTAGTACCCTTTACCTCGTATTGATGATCTTTTAGATCAACTTCAGGAGCTTCGGTATTTTCCAAGATCGACTTAAGATCTGTATATCACGATTCGGATTCGAGAGTCGGATATCGCGAGGACAGCGTTTCATACACGCTATGGTCATTGTGAGCTCGTAGTTATGCCGTTCGGGCTAACTATTGCACTGTGGTATTCATGGAGTTAATGAATCGGGTTTTCATCGACTTTTTAGATCGGTTGTTATTGTCTTCATCGACGACATTTTGATTTATTCTCTTAGCCGAGAGGAACACGAGGTTCATTTTCTTCAGGTTCTCGGCGTGTTGAGACGAGCAACTTTATGGAAAGTTTTCCAAATGTGAGTTACGGAGGTCGAAATGATTTTCTCGGGCATGTAATTTCATCCGAGTTCGTGTCGACCCTCAGAAGACGGAGGCTATCCGAGATTTGCAACCTCCGTAAGATATTAAGTAAATCCGATGGTTCCTCGGATTAGCTGGTTAATTATCCAACCCACGGCCGGAGCTAGTAACCGTGGTTTTCGCGTTGGAATTTTGGCGTCGTTACCTTTATGGAATCACTTGTCAGATCTTCACCAATCACAAGAGTTGAAGTATATATTTACTCACAAGGAGTTAAATATGCGACAGGGACGGTGGTTGGAACTAATCAAAGATTTTGATATCGAGATCCTTTACCACCGGGCAAGGCGACGTTGTCGCCGACGCCTTGAGTCGTAAGTCCGTTCGGGAGCGGATGCATACTCGTTTAACGATTCGAAGGAGCTTCAGGAATTCCTTAGACCCGAGATCGAGTGCAGCGGCGAGTTCGAGACGGACTTTGTATGTTAGAGATTTCATCATCTCTGAGGATGCAATCGGGGAGAATCGAGTTCGAGACCCGGCATTGTTGCGCATTCGTGAAGATGTGGCTCGGGGAAAGCCCTGGATTCGTGGTCCACGAGGGTGGACTTTTGAGGTTTAAGAACCGGTTGTGCGTCTGGAATGACGAGTTGAAAAATTCTATTTTGAGAGAAGCTCATGCTACCCCTTATTCTGTTCATCAGGTCCACAAGATTTACAAGGACTTGAAACAAAATTACTGGTGGAGTAATATGAAGCGAGAAGTCGCAGAATTTGTTTCGAGATGCTTAACTGTCAACAAGTCAAGATGGAACCTCGGCCAGGCGAGTATGTTGATACCGCTCCTATTAGGAATGGAAGTGGGAAGACATTTCTATGGATTTCATCACGAGTTTGCCGACAGTCGTCGTGGCATGAATGCGATCTGGTGATTGTGGACCGCTCAACTAAATCAGCTCATTTCCTTGAGGTCAAGGATACGTGGGGTCCCGAGAGACTGGATCGATTGTTCATCAAGGAGATAGTGAGACCGCAGTACTCCTAAGAGTATCGTTTCCGATCGTGACGGACGATTTGTTTCCCATTTTTGGAAATCGATTCATCGTGCTATGGGAACTCGGCTTAATCTCGATCGCCTTTCATCCTCGGTCAAGCGGACAATCAGAGAGGACTATTCGGACATTAGAGGACATGTTGAGGGCATGCGTCCTCGATTAGTAGGCGATGGGAAGCCCAATTCTTGTTGTTTAAGTCCACGTCTGGTATAGTTGGCATGCCTCCATTAAGATGGCACCTTACGAGGCCTTGTGCGGTCGTCTTTGTCGATCTCCTTTGTGTTAGGATGACTTGTTAGAATCAATCGGCACCGAGCCCGATATGCTTATAGCCGTCAGGAGAAGGTAGCTTTGATCAAGAGTCGTATGTTGACAGCTCAGAGTCGACAGAAAACGTATGCTGATAATCGTCATCGACCACTAGAGTTCGAGACGGGTGACCATGTTTTGGTCAAGATTTCCCCGAGTCTAGGTATTTTTCCGTTTCGGAAAACGGGGTAAGTTGAGCCCAAGATTCATTGGACCGTTTGAAATTTTGGATCGAGTAGGCGAGTTAGCTTATCGATTGGCGTTACCTCCGGCTTTGAGCGGGATTCATAATGTGTTTCACGTCTCTCGATTGCGGAAGTATGTTGCCGACCCGATTCACATACTTGATTCGACGAAATCGAGATCGCGGATGATCATTCGTGCGAGGAGCGTCTGTGCGAGTGTTAGAGCGGCGAATCAAACAGTTGAGGAACAAGACGATCCCTTTGGTCAAGATTCGGTGGTCTAGACACGGAGTCGAAGAGGCCACTTGGGAAACCGAGGAGAATATGCGGGAGTGTTATCCCGAGTTGTTTGACCCTTAGTTTGGGGACGAAACTCTTTTAAGGGGTGTATGTAATACCGGTTGTAATTCGATCATTATCATTGATAATTTCATTCGGTGATTGTCACCCGGTGTATATTCACTCGATTATAATCATTCACCAATCATATTCATTCACCGTGTTCACCGTTCGGAAAAACTTGAGTGGTGTATCATTATTGTTCATTGTTTCAACTTTCCTCATATGAGTTCGACTTTGTTAGATCACCATTAATTTTTGGTAACTCCAAAAATTCTAATTCTTGCAATATTATAGAGCATCGAGTTAGCTTTCCAATGGTTCAAGCGGTGAGTCAATCGAGTCGGACGAGAGAGTTATGGTCGTTTTAGCTCAACCGCTCATTGGCGATCCTCGCCGAGCGAACTCGGCCGTGTCGTCCGACACGGCCCGTGCCGTACTCGTCCGGAGAGTGCGAAGTGTCGCCTCAGGACCCGGCCGTGTAAATGCAGCGCGGCCGAGTCGAACCCTTCCGGATAAGCGAGAACCATCGCCGAGCACGCCGGCCGTGTCGCACGCGGTCGAGTCATGCCGATCATTGTCGGACGGGTCGCTGTCGGGAGGCCCTCGGCGCGCGACCGTGTCAAGCGAGGACACGGTCGAGTCAGCTGTCGGCCGGTATCGGCCGGTGTGCGACACGGCCGTGCCGATCGGCACGGGCCGTGTCCGGCAGCGATCAACTCCCTTAAATTCGTTTTTTCAGATTTCTTCCATTCCTTTCCCATTTTTTTCACTTGCAACCGAGAGAGGAGGCTTGAGGGAGGGTTTTCCTTCACAAATCATTTGGGTGTTTGATTTTCTTCATCTCCTTTCGATCGTGGCTTGGGATAATCAATCTAACGCGTGTTCTTCGGATTAAAGCACTTGGATCATCAAGAGGTAATTCCTTCAACACTTTGGACTTGATTTTGTGTTGAAATAGGATGTTTTGGACGTTATAATCATGATATATGAAGGGATATGTATATGATTATGAGTTTGTATAAGGATTCATTGGATTATTGAGGGATTATTCAAGAACACCTTGTAAATCGAGTTGGAATTGGGGATTTTCGACTAATTGTTGATATAATAACATATTTGTATATTAAAAATGGATTATTGATCGTATTGGAGATGTTTGTTGGTTTGAAACACTTCTTGGGGATTTTGATATTGGGATATCGAGGTTTGATTGTAAACAATCGGAGTTTGGATACAACGTATTCGATATAATGCCCCAATGAACTTAGTTTAATCGTATCGTCGTTTTGAGTTCGTTATATTCGTGTTTAATTCGTATATTGATCGGATTGTCGGTAATTGTATTGAATTAAGGTTGTTCGTGCGACCGACACTTCATTTAGGACGTTGTTCGTGGACGGACATTCTTCATCGGTGTTGTGTAAGTTGATTCTTACTCGGTTAAAAGGATATTCATACCTTTTGTTGTTGATCATTCATAATCATAACTCATTCATCATTGTATTAATCATATTGAGACTTGTAATTGTTGAACAATCACATCATTAACGGAGCAGCGGTTCAACCATTCCATTAAAACTATCAATCATTTCATTATCACTTTCGTATCGGTGAGTCATTCTTGACTTTGTCGGATTATTATTATTCATTGATATTCATTATGGTCATTCTTGTTCATATGACCTTCGGGTTCATATTGCGTGGCGGTGCGGATGTGTGGAATTTTTAGTCGGGCACGTGATGGCCATGTATTGGGAGTGATACATTGGGTATGTGCACGGTAACGATTACCTCCGTGAGACTAATTAGGTACAAGGACGGGTGTGTCCGGTCATCCGTCTTGTACACTTGCACAGAACACTACGGGCGTACTATGATACTCTTCTTCAGCGTAATTCATAACTAAGGATATTTCATAACTTCAGTTAAATCATGTTTGTGTATTTTCAACCCTTGAGGATTGTTGTTCTGTTTAACTGACCCCGGCTAGGGATTTTGTTTTTCAGGTCATGGCAAGGCAAACGCACGGGAATAGCATGTTGATGTCGAGGAGTCCTAGTGATACTAGTAGGGGGCCCCGATCTTTCAGTTATTCATGTTATTGTCCTTTATTTTTCCGCTGCAGACTTTCATTTGAATACTCCGTTTCATTCAGTGTTGTGTATTTTATCTTCATATAAAATACACTAGTATTCGGTATTGTCCTGGTGTGTGTAACTAAACTCCTCATCGGAGTAATTATTGTTGTAATGTAGTTCGGTACTACATTTATCTTATGTAATTCATTCATTTTCATTTGCCTGGTGGGTCCCAGTTGGGGATCTACGGCACTGTAATATCCGCCTAGTTTGGGGTGTTACACTTCAGAGGTGGGAAATTGCACTCCAAATTAACGTGGCCTGGACGACCACAATAAAACAAGTTATCGGGCGAGTTGAGGTGCCCGGAGAAGAACGAAAACTCTTCTTCCCTCTAACAGAACATGACGACTGCCCGGAAGAACAGTTGGTCGCCTGCGGTCTCTGGAAGTTCCCACCTTTTGATCCAGAAAAGTTACGAGCGGTCTTTTGCTTCTTCAATTCTTCCGTGGCATCATTGTGGGGACTCAACATGTCATAGGCCAAAGCCCTATCTTGGTATTCCTTCAAGGTAGTGCAAGCAAACCCGACCATGTAACGCCGTAAATCCATATTCATCCGCATGTCAAAGTAGCGGATATTGTCACGTTCATCCCGCACTTGATTCTTCACATGGGTCAGCTATCGGTTGTATTCTACTATCGTCTGCAAGACTGGAATGTTCTGCGTCTTAGTCTTGAAAAAGTCTTAGATTTTGCCTTCTTGCACTGGCCAAGGACAAAACTCGTCCTCCAGTAGATCTTTAAACTCTCCCCACGTAGCAGCGTGATCTTGCGGCTTGATAACTCTCCATCAAGTCGCGGCTTCCTTGGTAAGGAAGTACTGAGCAATCGCTACCTTCCTCACTTTCGGACAGTCAACCGCTTCAAACACTTTCTCTAATTACACTACCCAATTCTCCCAACCCAATGGGTAGGTAGCACCGCTGAACTGCGGAGGATGCATACGGATCACATTCTGAAGCAAGGCATCCGAGGTTGGGTTCGGATTATTCAGCTGAACGGATTGGGCCAGGATAGCAATCTGGTTAGCCAATTGTTGAAGGATATTCGTAACTCCAATATCCCCATTATTCCCTTGGCCGGTCGACTGGTCGTCTTGACCCTCGGTATCAGGATGCACTGAGTTAGATAAACTAGGGGTGGTCGACCCCGCTACAGAATTGAGGGAAGCAGCCGCGCCACGTCCTCGTCCGCGTCCACGACCATGACCTCGCCTCTATTCCCTATCAGCAGACATTCTGAAGGATATACAAAGTACGTAAGTACAATTCAAATCGCACGTCATCGAAGTGACCGATTCCCAAAAATACCAAATCAGAAGCAAAGCGATCAAGGAAACACTAGGAGAGTAAGAGGTCTTACAGTACCGGTCGCACTGTGATGATGGCAAAGTGGTGATACTGTAGACAAACAATGACTCAATCGACCTAAAATACCGACATCCTAGGTATCCATAAACCTAAGCTTTGATACCATATTCTGTAACACCCCCAAGTTATTCAGGGTATATTACAGCACCGTGAGTCCCGCAACGGGACCCACAAGGCTTTTCACATGCGGAACCATGAACTTTAACCGATAAGGTCCAAGTATAATCAGATGAAGAACAATAAAGTTAACGTCCAAGACGATATCCAATAAAACCAAATACAATACATCTAGAATCAATACCATGGCAACACAGGCCAAAACATCCAGGAAACCAAAAACAATACTCGAGTACTCAAGAATCATTCAAGTACAAAACATAACCAAGACACAGCATCACACTTACCCATCATCTTAATGTCGATCCGGTACGTGCCTATCTGCTCTCCTGGATCCTGAAATACATGAAAGTTATTTCCTCCATAAAGGGGTTAGCCGTCGAATAGCTAGTACAAGTATATCGAATATGAAACACAATACTTCTCGACAATAAAGTAGATATAATCATCATTCATCAACTCAAGACTAGTATTCCGAAATAACTAAATCTCATAGCACCACATTCAATACATAAATGATTAACCATGAAGCCGCACCAAAGGCAACGGAACCCTCAGCGGACCCATCGGCCCATCCCAGAGTGGTTATCCCAAAATATCCGTAGAACCGCACCAAAGGCTACGGAACCCTCAGAGGACCCGTCGGCCCGTCCCAGAGTGAATATATGCCATCATATAGTTCATATATCTTACTTTCAAAGTCGATAACGTACAATCATAAACGTATACTTGCCTTTAAGACATCGAGAATCGTAAAGAAAAGAATACAAGTTCGGTAGCTCCAAGAACGCACTTCCGACACCTAAACGATTCGTAAGGAATACGATAATCAATAATCCATACTCAAATCACACGAAGATGAACATATACTTACCTTGATTCGGAAGATAGACACGGATCAGATGTTGTGTAATCTTTGTTATTCCACCTAAGATGATGATAAATGATGATAGATGATGATAGGTGATGAGTAGCCGCCACAAAATCGCCTCGAAGTCGCCCATTTCATCGGAAGTGAAGGAAATGGAGAAGAAATGACGAACAACAGGGCTGACTGCCCTTATATACTATGTTTATTTATCATGCGTTAAACCTCAAGATTAGCGTGCGCTAACAGGGTCACCTGGTAGTCCACTGCCTTCTGACTTGCGATGTTAGCGCGTGCTACCACGCCTTAGTGTGCGCTAACTGGTATCCTGCAAAAATTCCAACTCACTGCCCAAACCCGCTAGCGTGCGCTACATCTGGACGTTAGCGCGCGCTATGCAACACCAATAGCATGCGTTGGCTCGGGCCTAGCGTGCATTCTCTGCTAGTCCAGAAAATAGAAACACCTCACTGCCCCTGCCGACTCATCCCATTAGCGTGCGCTGCAGGCGATGCAAGTGCGCGCTACTCAACACGAATAGCGTGCGTTAGCTAATACCTAGCGTGCACTAACTGCTAGTCCAGAGGGCAGAATCAGCTACTGCCTCTACCACACTTCGAATATTAGCGTGCGCTAAGGATCAAAGCTAGCGTGCGCTACTCAAGTAGAAACAGCATGCGTTAGCTTAGGCCTAGCGTACGCTATCTGCCTCTCAAAACACTGCCGAAGGTCCAAACAACACGTACATGATCCGAAAGGTATGAAACTCTAAAATCAACATCGACAACATCTCAATAAGCGTTTACAGAGCGACAAAAGTGAAGGAACGTCAGAGCCAACAATACATATAAAGTACGGGTATTACAAGATCCGGGTTGGCAAGTTGCTTTAGTGTATTTTCACCGTTTAATGCCATTGTTTCACTCTCGTTTTATGACTCACTAGGTGACCTCTCGATGCTTGAGTGCTTCTCTCTTTCTTTTGTTCTTTGCCTGAAAAATCGATCTCATTTTGTTCTAGAAAATACTGCAAGCTTTTATCTCCGCGTGACCTTGTAATCATGCAAAACTAAAACAAAGCAGATTATTGCACAACTGACAATATTTATGAACTTTCAGAACTGACACTGAGAGACCCAGTATCGAAAAACTGCTCGAAAATGAGTTGAAAATTTTGCTGAAATATTCAATAATAAAAAATGCTGTAAAATAATAAAAATGATTTCAACTCTGAAAATAAAATTAATTTTGCACTGCTCCCCGACAACAGCGCCAAAATTTTGACCGTGTTATCAGGACGCGTCAAAATTAAATATTTATAAAGAATCCTTGACTCACTTATACTAAATAGTAGTATTGGTAAGTAAGGGTCGAACCCACGAGGAGCGGAAGGATTAATTGAACTTATTGAGTTGAATATTTTTGGGAAGGAAGAGTAATAATATAATAACACTAAATATAATAAGAGGGGGGTTTGGACGATTTAAAGTAAACAAAATAAAACAATATAACAAGTAAGCAAATAAAGAGAATTACGTAGAAATTAATAAGGAAAAACGATTGTGATTAATATCCAGTTCTTAGTTCCGTTATCTCCCATTCTAATTTAATTTATGGATTAATACAACACTTATCTTTCCTTTATTCCAATGAATTCCTACTCCGAAGTCAACAACAAGCTCTGTTAACCCCTATCATTTCTTAAGTTTATGACAAGTTCTTTAATCAAACTTATGTAGACGAAGGATTCAAAATAAGCTCTTTAAATCATGTTCGCTAGATGTATTAAAAGCCAAAGCAATGGGAATAGACAAGATATTGAGTTCACAAGCTCGACCTAGGGAATCTTGATTATGTGTTATCCAATTGATGAAAATCAATTGTTTCTACTTATGAATCTAGAGCTATAACGATTACGTATTGCAACCATAGATCTAATATAAGATATAAAAACCCTAATTAAGTTGACCAGATTAATTAAAGTAAATTATATCAAAATAAATCTGCTTAATAACATAAAGATAATTCAAGGGAAATAAGTCAAGAATATGCTACGGGATTAAAACATAAATAATATAGATACGGGTTCAAACATCCGCAAGAACTGGAATAAAGAATTCAGCCGGACATGGTTGCTTGAAAAGCATAGAATTATTCATAAATATTAAGGAAAATAAAACCGACGAAGTAGATCTAGTTTCATGCTCGGTTGCGATGATGCTCCTCCGTCCGTCTTGGTGCTGCCCTTTTTGCTTGTGTTGGCTCGATGGTGGGAGATCTAGATGTAGGAAAAATTAAAATGGAGAGAGATTTGTAAGATGTGATATGATTGTGATGATAGATCCCTTCTCCAACTATCTTGGCCTCCTTATATAAGTGGGAGCACCTTAGTACGGGCTATTAGGATTGTGTCTAATTCTTTTTTTAGGCCCCAAGTAAATAAATTCTGGAATTGAATCTGGACTGGGTCTCTATTTGACATTGGGTGACCCGGTATGCTCTGATGCAACTTGTTTTTCAGGTCCAAATTTCCTTGGGTCATCTTCTAGGTGGCCCAATGATTATTCTAATTCCAAAGATAGTCCAAAATTTTGAAATAATCAATAAAATCCACTTGGTGACGTAAATTGCTCTCATAATTCAAATATGTAGAAACTTAACAACTTGTGCTAAAATAAAGATAATAAAAGTATGCAATTAACATATGAGAATTAGTTACTAATTTCTACCGATCACTTCAACTAGTTGGAATCTTCGTTTTAACGAGACAGTCAAAGAGTTTGATTTTATACAATAGGGTTTGACATTACCATAACCCTAATACTTGATCGGGAGACATGAGTGAATGGTTTATAGGTATACGGTATTCATAATGAAAAGATTTTGGAATAATCCCTGCCATTCATTCTCAGTTGGGTTACATTGTGGGCCACGAGACTGGCTAGATTGTGCTAACACTCATTGGTTCTTTCGAATGCAAACTGAGACGAACCTACAGAGTCACAGCACAGATAGACGACGGATTATATTTAGCTTATTTTCTCTTGGTTGATATTGGACATTAGATGTTCTAATTAAATTTATATGATGAATTAAATCGGTCACGTGAATTAAATAAATTAATGGGTAATGAATTCTATTCATATAATTCCTTAGAGTTTATATTTAATATAATTAATTAAATAGATTAATTAATTATATTAATATTGGAACGTACCAAAATTTATCTGTCGGACTAGATACACGATGATCCGTTTTACGGACCAAAAATGAACCAACACCTCATACTTGGAGGATTGGCCGCCCCCCACCCTTCTCACATGGTAAACTATCACCATGTTTTGGCATGGCATGAGATATGATGAGATGTGTGGAGATTTTAATTATACTTTGATGTGTAATTAAATGAATGCGAGATTTTTTTTTTTTTTGATACCGAGGTTCCAAGCTTACACCTGACTAGTCTTCAGGATAACAGTCCCGGCCCCACAGTACTGCTACCAGTTAAATCGCGAGATATGTATCTGGCTCCCAGGTTCTTAAATATCCTCAACTACCGCGCACAAGGAGTCGTCCCCCAAGTGATTGCTCCATGCTGGACCCCCCAAATCTAACCGCAGGTTCCCACCGAGATCTGGCCTCCCACACTGCCGCTTGAAGCCCTCAATATTTAATTGTTCCACCGTCTGGAGGGCTAGGCCCTAACCCTTAGTCAAAGACTAAGGGATCATTGGGCCTTGAGAAATTCAATTCCAAAGTGTTGCCACTAGGAATTGAACCCCTGACCTACAACTTAGTTGGAGGTCAGGTGACCAACTGCGCCAAGACAGTTGGTTATGAATGCGAGATTTTTAATTATACTTTGATGTGTGATTAAATGAATGCAACTTCTGGCATGTTGTAAGGAGTTGTTTTATAAAATGAAAAACTTCATCCTCCCTCATTTGTATGGATAAGCCGCGAGTATCAAGAGCAAAGAGAGATTTTTTTCAAAGTCTTATACACTTGCATTCTAAGTGTATTTTGCGAGGAAAAATAATATTTATAAAATATTTAGAGTATTTGTAAAAATAAATATAAGCAACTTATATTTACTTCTAGGAGTATTCTTTGTGAATAAGAAGATAGAAATTTTTCCCGTCATCCTCTAACGTGTAATACGTAGAGGCACATTGTATTTGATGCTCTGAATTTTGCGAAAGTTTGAATCATTTTTCATCAATATTTAGTCAGAGGACTTCAAGGTACGATGCCTTAATTTATGATTTGAATTTTTATATTCGTATATATGATGCTTGATCGATCTTATTCAGGGATTCGGTTTATTGGTTGAATCAATCATATTATTCCACTGCGCCTTCGATTTTAGGTCCCGAATAGGACTAACCAGCAATATTTGACCCATTAATTTGTTTGAGATTGAATTTGACTATCAGTGGCAAACAATTCTATAACTTCCCCAATTTCAAGTCCACGAATGGTCTCATCGTCACCATAATCATCCATTTGTATTGAATCTTCTGAAGCCATAGGAGTCACGCAAGAATGTTGAAATGATATTTAATAAGTTCATCATTTATCAAAGAAATTTACAATATATTATTTATAATTTACATTTTTAAATTTAATATTTTTCTATTGATTTTGAATCCAAAAATAAATCTAACTTATTTTGGATTATAAGTTCTAACCAATTAAATATAAAACGTATTGTACATTTTAATAAAAAAAAATCGTGTTTGTTTCTTTTAATAATGACCCCCAAATTAGAACCCTGATTAAAATTAAAAAATAAAAAATAAAAATCTTAATTGAAATCCAAAAAATCACAAAGCCCTAATTAAAATACATAAAAACCCTAATTAATATCCCCAAATTACCCACCTAATTAAAATCCCAAAAACATGAAACCCTAACTAAAAGCCCCAGAGTTCAACCTTAATTAAAACGAGGCATTATCCAACCAGTGCGATGCACGATTTTTGATTGAATATCTACGTATTTTGTACGTAATATTGGGGCAGACGGTTGAATGAGCTGATGGCAGAATTTAAATGCCTTTTAGAGAAGTTTATATGTTTTTTTATTGTTATTGTCCTTTTATTTTAGTATATGTAATTAGTTATATGAAATGAGGCTTTACTAACCCGTATGTTGCTCCGGGGTTGTTTTTGGTTTATTCAACCCGTGCGATGCACCGATTGTATCTAAGATTTCATAGCTAAAATTTAACCATCTTGTAATTTATATTATCATTTAAAAGTTCATTTTAATCACCTTGTGTATTAGAAGGTGCACGTGTTTTGTACGTAATGTTGGGGCAGACGGCTGAATGAGCAGATGACAGAATTTAAATATCTTTTGGAGAAGTTTATATGTTTTTTTTATTGTTATTGTCCTTTTATTTTAGTCTATATAATTAGTTATATGAAATGAGGTTTTACCAACCCGTATGTTGCTCCGGAATTATTTTTGATTTATTCAACCCGTGCGATGCACCGATTGTATCTAAGATTTCATAGCTAAAATTTAACCATCTTGTAATTTATTCTATCATTTAAAAGTTCATTTTAATCACCTTGTGTATTAGAAGATGCATTTGCATTGTGATGTTTATCATAACTTTTGTATTTAAATTTGTTTATTTACATTAAAAGTTACAATTAAAATAGTCTCTTCATATATTTACAATTAAAAGTTACAATTAAATGTCCCTTCCACATTAGGGGGATAAGTATTATATAGTATAGATTAAGAAAATTAATCAGAATGCAGAAGTGTTAATTAAACAAATGTACGAATTGAAAAATGGGCTAATTAAACTCAAAAATTGATTATAAACTAACCTATTCAAATCCGCAACTAAAAACTACAAAATTATGAACCTAACTCTAGTTTTAAACATAACGAGGCGTTATGAACCCGTGCGATGCACCGGCTGTGCTTTTGGTTGAATATCTATATATTTTGTACGTAATGTTTGTGCAGATGTTTATATACTTTATATCAAGATTGCGTTAATGTGTGTAATATAAGTTATATTACTATGTAACGCCCCGACTTTCTAGGGGTAATTATTGGGGAAAATAAATAAAAGGTAAATTTAACGAAGAATAACGCCTACAAAGTCGAGTCGCTACACTGACATAAATTAAATACCTTTAATTAAGGCAATAACACGTCATAGATACGAAATAAAATTTGCGTCGGAAGAATAAATTATAAATTGTTAATTTCTAACAAAAGTTTCCCCAAGAGAATTTCGAAACATTTGACATAAGAAAAACATCATTTAATAAATTTCATTCATATGACCTCTCGGCTCGCTCCTTCGTTCATCCGGCTCGGTTTAACCTGTGGGATCAATAAAGGTGGGGGTGAGCTTCCTTCAGCTCGTGGAAATCTCACTTATCACAGTAATATACAATCTCATGAAGAGCATAAAATGAATAATCTATCATATCTTTTCCTCAACATAAATACATACACACAATATTACATATAGCATGAATCTAGCACGCATAACACGAATATTGAGGTTGCGCAGGTGTCCCCGCAACAACATGAAACATACACAAAATACCATATATAACATGAATCGAGCACGCATGTGAATATTGAGGTTGCGCAGGTGTTCCCGCAAAAACATATATCTTAAGATAGCCTCTTTACACGTATACATGTGAGCCTGATTCACAACATGTATCCTCAATTTTTAAACATGAATTGAATATCACATATACAATCCAATTAACGCAATTAAAGTGATAGTGAAAATTCCCACGAATAAATGATGTTGTCTGACTTGAATATGGAGATGCTCGACTCACAGTCCTAAGCCCGTAAATCCTCGATAAAGTCTACATGTAATAATATTTTAATCATTATAAAATATTACGATATAATGACGGAAATTAAAATATATATGCATAAAATCGGACTAATTATTAATATTAATTGAGAGCTCAATATTTTAATGTATTAGTCGAATTGGAGGTTTTAAAATTGAGTGGGGTCAAATTGTAAGAGTTGAGAAGCTGACTGGGTTAAAATCGAAGAATCATAAATCAAAAGGGTTTAAATTGAAGTATACAGAATTTCTGGGGTTAAATTGAAAGCTGCAAAAAAATGTGAGGGCTAAATTACAAAATCCTAATAAATATTTCAAAATTGGTGTCATTAATACTCCCCAATCATTTTTAGGACTCAATCTTTCATTATATATGATTATTCAAAGTACACAAGCGAATTAATATTATAACAGTAACTAAAAATCGGATAACTAAAGTAAAACATGACATGCATGGTAAAGTAATGGTGAGATGAGAGAGATCAGAAATAGATGAGAACTGAATTATTGGGAATAGTGCCCAATGATATTCGATGTGCCTAGATTTGTAATTGTCACATTTAAATAAAGTTATTTGATATCATTTATTTCTCGTTGATTATTATAATGTGTGCATGTTTTAATATTATAATAATCGAATAATAGTTATTAATGAATAATAAGATTATTCAAATATCCATGGTACAATCGCGTTGAGTAGAGACTCAAGTGATTAATATACTAGTATAAGTTTGATTGATAATCATCGGATGATTATGCGTATGGTACGGATCAATCTTATGGGTATTGGTTGGAGAACTAATACTGGAGTGACCCGCATTGAGATCACTACATGGAAATGTCATAAGTGAATCTCAATATAACAGTATGTCAATAAATCCTTGAACCTGAGATTGTCATAGAGTCCAACATGATAACTGCTATGCCTTGACGTAATCCAACGTCATCTGAAACATGGTGATCATAAAGGTTAGCGATCAGGATTAGTGGGAGTCATATAGAGGACAATGAATAATCAAAATGGGGATTTGTCCCTCTCTTTAGTGAGAGAGATATCTGTTGGCTCCCTCGATAAGTATGACTGAAGGAAATGCATGGCCATGCTCAAATAAAGAGTCATTTGATTCAATCAGTCTACTTAAGATCGAGAAAGCATTTGAACATAACAAGTATGACAATCTCCATGACTTAGTTCAAATATGATATCGCGTGACAAAGAGATTTGACACGTTAAAAGCTTTAATGGACTTTTTAACTTATATTATTTGGGTCATCATAATGTCTTGCTAGAGGCCGCTTATGATTTATTATTTAATAAGGTATTAAATAATTGCCAACATATATAAGCCTTTGGGTCGCACGGACGACAATTATAGACAAGCAGAAATAAATATCCACTGGGAATAATAAATATAATATTGGATATTATATTTATGAGAAGATTAAATAATAAGTAATATATGTAATATTGAATATTACATATATTGTATTATCTAATAATTTTGGGGGTAACTAAGCAAATACTAGAGTCTTGACTCTAGGGTTTACTTAGTATAAATATAAGGTCTTGGACAAGGAGTTGTCATAAGAAACCCAGACACAAACCACCACCACCCCCAAGATGAAAAGAAAAATCGGCTTCTTCCTCTTTATAATATCCTAGAATTTCGTTACGATTTTTCACATTATTTCATCTGAGTTGTACTGTACAGAGTGGGACCGATACAGTATGGATAAATAATTTTGGGAACTGTGACAGAGCGTGCCAGCATATCTATCGAGGCTATATTTAATTCTAGGATATTACATGCTTGATATGTTTTTCGATGTCGGATATACTGTATGAGTATTGTACAATTGTCGTACTTGGTCGACAGTTGTATTTGAGGATATCGTGCATCAGATGTATCGTATGAGAATGTTATCGGAATGAGCACATGTATTCAGTATGTCGCGTGTACGTATTCAGTATATTGAGACGGAAGACAGGAGCAGAAATGGCTAAGTATGAAAGCCATTATGTACGCTACATAATGGAACTTACGTACGTAACTAAGCAAGCTTAACGTACGTTAAGTTGTGTACACAACGTACGTTAAGAAGGGAATCGGACAGGATCGAGTTGTGGTCGGCAGGTGGGCCCGGTGTCGGCAGTTTTCGGCGCGGATGTGGACAGGTGAGTCAACTTCGAGCCTTACGTACGTTAAGGATGTATCATTACGTACGTTAAAAAGGTGTGTTACTGTAGCAAATCAACTGTGTATTATGTACGCTACGGCGAGGGTATTACGTACGTAACACAAGGTGTGAAATAAGACAGTGAGTCCTGGATGCCGATTACGTACGCTATACAGGACATGTAGCGTACGTTAAAGAGGCTTACGTACGTTAAGGTTGTGTCTTAACGTATGTAACAAACTGTGCAGGTTATATATTAAGCATCGGTCTTTCATTTCCTCACGAGAGGAAACACATCTCTTCCTCCCAAACTTCATTCCTCCTCACTCCTGGCCCTAATTCCGACCCTTGTACCTTGGTTAAGACCTTGGTGAGTTGATTAGAAGCTTAAAGCTTGGAGTTCTTGATGTTTTTGGAAGTGTTTGATCTTTGGGATTCTTCTTCAAGAGGTATGTTGGATAACTCTTCTCTTTGATTCGGATTTTGATATTGTTGTTGACGTTCTCCTTCGTATAATGATGGTTACAGTGTTGTTGTTGTGATTTTTGAGGTTGTATGAATTTTATATTGGAAAACAAAATGATGTATACCTTGGATTATGAATTAGATGATGGTTTAGATGATAGAACCCATCGAATTACGTCGTTTTGTTGGCTACAAACATGATTATGGATTAATTCATGTTCTTAAAGAACTCTTGAGTTATATATGTCGTGATTTTATGGAATTTGGAAGGACTACGGTTAATTTCGGTATATGGTTATTCGTGATGAAAACCGGTAATTGAATTTCTATGAAATTACAAAGATGAGCCGTGTTAATCCAAAATCAAGATTGATGTCGGAATCAAGAATGTTGAAGACATTGTTAGAATTATTGATTATCGAATTTTGGCTTATATTCGTATTGTTAAGAGTTGATATGGTTTGATTTTGTATGATCGAGATGTCGTTGAACCATTGAGTTTGATTGGTTGGTTATATCGGTTGTTGATTGTTATTCAACGCATCATTAATTGATCATTGCATTAGGTTGCGTTAAGTGATCGTTTATGATTAAATGTTGTGCTGCGATTGGAATTGGAGAATGCATGGATCGCCTTGGTCGGGGCTGCGGAGCTTGTAGATGAAGATGACGGGATTGGTAACAACTTCATCGTATCGGTATCAAGGCAAGTTATGCTTGCTCAGTTCATAATGTTTAATAAATGGTTTCGTTTTCATTTCATTTATGGTTCATATAGCAATGGTATCATGGAGTATGAATTGTTGTGATGATGGTATGTATATTATGCTTGGACTGAAATAAATTATAATGTATAAGATTTTAAAGATGTTTAGTGGAAACGGAGACGTAAATTATATTTGGACTATTGTACGAGGAGTTAGATATCAAGGCTAGTTATCATTGAACTCGAGATGGTGGTTTGGTATTAATGATGGACTGTACTTCATTTTGGATTGTTCGGATAACCGTGTATTCGTTCAGGGATGTTGGTCATGGAAAGGTTAGCGTCTCCAACTTGAGGTAAGTTAATATTGCTAGATTATGATAATCAACATGTTGCATTATTGCATGTGTGTGTTGATGCTTCATGTGGTGAGTGTGCATCATTGCTGGTTACATATTGTGATTGCATGAATTGTGTTAGGGGATAAGACCTAAATGGCACCTACGTTCCGGGGTATTCCCGTGAGATGCTTCCGTGACCCTTGGTTGCGACCTTGGGGTATTTTGTGATTGCATGAACTGTGTTAGGGGATAAGACCTAAATGGCATCTACGTTCCGGAGTATTCCTGTGAGATGATTCTGTGACCCTTGGATGCGGCCTTGGGGTTTATGTGTTAATATTATATGCATTGTTGAGCATGTTGTGAACTGTTGTCTGATGGAAATACGACGTTGTGGTCGTGTCGGTCTTTCATGATCGAGTTATCGTTGCTCACTTAGAAAGTCTTATGATCTTTGTTGGATATGTGTTTCTTCGATATTTGTTGTCATGTTGTATCGTGACATATCTGGAGTGAAATACGTCCTGATCGGTCATGTGTAGGATTTTCAGGGCGGGCACACGTAGCATGTGTTGGTTTCGACCTCTTATTGAACCGTGCGTACGAGATGTACTTCGTGAGACTGATTAGGTACGAGACCAAACGTCCATCTGATCAATACTCGTGGTTGGCTTGTACACTGACACATGTACGGATCGGGCATATTGTGACGTCCATCTTGAATCTTATTGATTAGTCGTTCACAGTCCATGTATAATCGGATCTGTTCAATAGTCGGGTTTGTCTTCGAATCCCGTATATATGATTTGTATATGGTTGATGATTTTATTCTCTCGTGTATCTGTCCCTGTCGATCCTTTATCAATCTCGTTTGGAGTTTCCATGTTGTTGGTAATCTCGTTGTTGTTGATTCCCTAATGATCTCATTTGAAGTTTATCATATTGTTGGTAATCTTGTTCGTTATAGATCCTTATCGATTCCGTTTGGAGTCTGCCATACCGTTGGTATTCTCGATCGTTGTAGATTCTTATTTTATCTTGTTGGAGTTTACCGTATCATTGATATTCTCGGTTGTTGATCCTTTATTGATCTTGTTGGAGTTTACCATGTCGTTGGTATTCTCGGTTGTTGATCCTTATCGATCTTGTTGGAGTTTACCGTATCATTGGTATTCTCGGTTGTTGATCCTTTATTAATCTTGTTGGAGTTTACTGTGTCGTTGGTATTCTCGGTTGTTGATCCTTATCGATCTTGTTGGAGTCTACCGTATCGTTGATATTCTTGGTTGTTGATCCTTTATTGTTCTTGTTGGAGTTTACCGTGTCGTTGGTATTCTCGGTTGTTGATCCTTATTGATCTTGTTAGAGTTTACGGTATTGTTGGTATTCTCGGTTGTTGATCCTTTATTGATCTTGTTGGAGTTTACCGTATCGATGGTATTCTCAGTCGCTGATCCTTTATTGATTTGTTGGAGTTACCACATCATGGTATCCTCGTTCGTGGTTGATCCTTTGCCGATCTTGTGTAGAGTTATCATGTCATTGATATTCTCATTCTGATGCATTGGTTGGTTACCATTATCGATTGTGTGTGCATTCATGCTTTGTATTGATATCCGGGACTTGCCATTGTCTCGGGATAGTTGATCTCCATATGTATTGTGTGATATCGGTTTTATCAGAATTGGGATCCGATTGTGCGATCCCGCGGATAGATACGGACATGGCCAGATTATTTTATATTGCAGATGTTTATGTTTGAGAATCTTGGTATCGTTTCGGATATAGTACAGATGGTTATTTTTGAATTCATTTGTTACTTGGGAATGCGATGTGCGAATTGAGGTAAGGGTTGAATTGATTGAGATTCCACGGATTGGTAAGGTTACTACGGTAAAGTTACACTAGAATTATTCTTACCTTGTAATTACATTGATATGTAATTGTATATGATGATGTGATCGTTATCATTGTTGAGTATTATGGCTGACCCCGTCGTGGCCTTTATCTTTTAGGTACTCGGAGATCGAGCTAGTAGCGGTCGTGAAGGGATGAGCTTTCCGGTGATACTTGCTATGGCATGGTTATTGGGATTTGAGTATTCTTTTCTGGTTTTTATGATTCCGCTGCAAATATATTTAATTATGTCTCTATCCGTTGCGTGTGTAATTTTATAATGACTTTCAATATTTTTCCAACTCGTGTATACTTTCTAAATACCCTTTTTGGCGTCTTTGCCTTGTGTTTTCAAATGGTATTTTATGACAGTAATTGGGAACTATGTTTTGATAAATATTTGAGTATTTAAAACATTACCGTCTTCGCCTCTTTGGCGTATTTGAAACGTTTGCGAAAATGATTTTAGCCTTGTGGGTTCCATTGTGGGGCCCACGGCGCTGTAATATTCCCGGTTGGTTTTGGGGGTGTTACACTCTTACAGTAGGAGAACGACATCGGTCATCTGATCTTCTTCCCTTAGTTGATCTTGATTCATAGTACAATCCTTATAGTAAGGAATTTGTGTTGTACTATTTATCAATATTATTCGTAAGGATCAAGCAACCCGGCTTGTGGAATTGTTCGTGTGTGGATCACTCAGAGAAGAAGGAGATATTCATCTGTTTCTAGTCCGGATCTAGATTTGTTCGTCGGATTAAAGTAATTCGATTAACCTTCTAATCAAAAGATTAAATTACTGCATGAGATCTTAAATAGGGTTTTCATATTTATTCTTCCGCTGCGTATTACTGCAGATTTATGTATTCGATGCATGGAGAACCCAATAGTGGTATTGGAGACAATTTGCATGTAATTTAATTGTTTATGTAGAACATGTTTATGTGTAATTTATGTTCTTGATTATGTTTATAAAATATAGATTTTATAAAATTATTTTCTGGTTTAATTTGATTAAATCGGATCGTTAAAAATCAATTTTCTGGACTGAACTGTTCTGAAACAGGACTGGTCCGAGACGGGTTAGGTCGGGTCAGTCCGGATCAGACCTGGACCCGCGGGCCTGTTTAATTAGCAAAAATGTTTTGCATTACCAGGGTTTCGAACCCTGGTTATCTGCCCAGGACCCTCCGCCGTCTTACCAACTGGGCTGCAGTTATAAAATATAGATTTTATAAAATTATTTTCTAGTTTAATTTGATTAAATTGGATCATCAAAAATCAATTTTCTGGACTGAACTGTTCTGAAACAGGACTGGTCCGAGACGGGTCGGGTCGGGTCGGTCTGGATCGGACCTGAACCCGCGGGCCTGTTTAATTAGCAAAAATGTTTTGCATTACAATGGTTTCGAACCCTGGTCATCCGCCCAGGACCCTCCGCCGTCTTACCAACTGGGCTGCAGTTTTCTTTTAGAAATAATACACGGATCTTTTATAAAAGGTAAAGTAATCTGCTTTAAAAATGGCAAAATATTCTTCAAAATGCGGGAATCGATCCCGAGCCATTCGGTTTTAAATCGGGCGCTTTGCCATCTACGCTGGCCGTGTGAACGTGATAATGTATCACATATTTTCCTTTTTTTACCAAAATATGTTTCAAACCATATGTTCCAAAATGATTTGTAGCTCGGGGGTTTCGAACCCACGTGGTTCTGTTGCAGAACCTCTGACCGGACCAACTGGCCTGCAAGTTTGGATTGTTTATTTTTGACACAGTCTTTTATTTATTGTCTGATTGTCAGACAGATTTATTATTTTGTATATTACATGCTTTTATTAATTATTTGATAATTATTTATGGTATGTGTATGGTGTATGGCATGACCATAAACTGACCAATGTGATTGGATACTTTATTTCCTTATGGGTTGGTTTTACGGCCTGCATGTCGCTTAATTAAATTTGGTTTTACGACCTACGAGTCGTCTATTTAAATTGTTTATTATTTTACAGTCTGAGTGTCGTTTGCATCTCTTGTAATTTAATTTACTAGTGTAGAATTAAATTTCATTGATGTAATGAAGACAAGAAGGACGGACTCGAGGAGCAAATTGATCACGTATGATGTTCCAAGGAGTTGGGAAGATCAATGAAGACCAATTATACCCTTTAGACTGACCTTTGTGATTTTCATGTTGGCTCATGAAAATCACGTTAGGATTATGGTCATGCTATACATGGTCCTATGCTTTTAATTGTCATGCGATGCGATGTATGTTTAAATTTATGCATGTATGTGATGCTATGTATGTTTAGATGCATGTTAACAAACATAGACATTAACATAGGATAAAAATCCCTCGTTAAAAATTTAAAATGCCATTCATTTGAAAAATACCTATCAAGACTTCGATCATCTTGAATGGGTCATGCCAAAGCTGGGCGCTCGAATTATATTAGTAAGGTAGGATAGGTAATAGTATACCTATGTGTTTTAATGAACTAATAATTCAAAAGAGTTTTGAACCTTAAGGCATAAGATGGGATTATAACATGCTTGGGCATACGATGCCAAATCCCATGAATATAATCTAAGAGTCGTATATGATGTAATCGATAAAGAGTTATCCACCTAAAGTAGCTCAATTCTAGGCGCCATGCCAAAGGAGTTTAGGATTGTGCGAAATGGGATTTTAGCCCACTAAAATTACAAATGTTGTAAATTGAGGGTACTTTGTTTTAGTGGGAGTATTTTCGAGAAATAAAATAATATGACTAGATACTTTGCATTTTGAGTTTTGTAGATAGTATAGAATGGCATCAAACAACACGTCCACCATTTCACTGCGATCAGTCCTTGAGAAGAAAAAGCTCAAAGAAAATGGCAGCAACTATCTGGATTGGATCCGGAGCTTGAGAATAGTTCTCAAGCAAGAAAGAAAGTTGTATGTTGTTGAGGAAGAAATTACCGATGAGCCAGCTGACAATGCAAACAAAGAAACAAAATACAAATGGAAGAAACATTGTGATGATTCCATTGATGTCAGTTGTCTTATGTTGGCCATCATTTGTCCTTAGAGGAAATGGAAGCTTATGAGCTAAATGCTCACCTCAAGGAAACTTTCTCGAAGCATGCTAGGCAAGAGAGGTATGAGACCTTTCAAGCCTTGTATTCTTGCGAGATGGTTGACGGGACATCTGTCAGCGCTCATGTGCTCAAGATGAAAGGATATATTGATCATCTTGAAAGGTGTAATGCCCCCAAAAATTGCCGGGATGCTACAGTGCCGTGAATCCTGTGTGGGACCCACAAGGCAAGTTTTAAAGAGTTTAAAAATTATTCATGAAATAATTTGCAGAAAGTAGCCCCACAATAGCGTAAGTACGAAACGAAATACTTTAAAGAAAAATAAGTCCGCATACGCGGTTATTACATAACGTGAAATGTTTTCAGAATTCAATTTAAGAAACAGAAAAACAAGGATTCTCCCCAACACTGCTCAAGCCTGACGTGAACCTTCGAGAATGTCCTGCACATATTTAACAAATTTGCCTGACACGACGAATCATGCCAGCCAACCTAGGTCGAAAAATACGAAGAAAACTCATTGATAGAATCAAATAAATCCGCAGTACAATGTTATTACTTGGTAAGGCAACATATTACAGAATACTCAATATTATCTCATCTATCAGCACATAAACTCCCAAGGTTGCAACCATGGGTCACGGAAGCATCTACACAGGAATACTCCGGACGTGGGTACCATTCAGTTTTTATCCCGCAACACACTTCCGTACGGTATATCAACATATAAACTCCCAAGGTTGCAACCAAGGGTCACGAAAGTATCTCCTCTGGAATACTCCGGACAAGATAAGTAAAACGAGCACAATTCCACAGATAGGGGCGCACATAAAATTTTGGAATTTAATATAACATAATCCGAGCAAGGGTTCACTTGCCTGAAGTCCGACGAGAGTTACTCCCTTGATAACACAACGGCTCGAACGGCCACACCCTAGAGCTCAACCTATTACATATTCGTCGATTAATACCTTATGGTGATAATGACGATTAGTGAAAATTTACCCGTCCCGTTAGGATTCTAAACCTAGTTTGTTTATGACGTCGAAACCAAAATTTCATTTTTTAACCACAATGCGGATTACTAAATTCCTCGGTCCGCCAATTTACAATTTATCATCTCGTTAAACAATAATGTTCTAGTACAACATCTCTACGTTACGACTATGACTTATAGCCACTGTAATTTCATTACTTACTCAAATTTGAAATTCTAGAATAGAACGACTAAGCACAAATCTCCCGAAATCCTAACATATTCGATCACCTATCCGATATGATAATTGTTAATTAATTCATTAAGGAATTACCAATGGGTTTACAATATGATAATTGGATTATAATCGCAATCCATAACAAGACGATTCTATGGTGTTGGTGATTTACAAGTTCTATTATGAGTCTTACAATCCAACTACGAGTACTACTACAATTCATTCAAAATACTAGCTTGATAGGTTTCGAATAATAATTGTGATTAGTTTTTACTGGTCCGATCTTTATTGAAAGTTCTAAACTACCCAAGGCATCCGAAATCTAGTACGACTCATCTAAAAACACTGAGATGAATTCAAAATTCGATAAACTTACCTTACTTGACAAGAAACGAAGAAGAACGACGAAGGATGATGAAGAACGGGAGGACAACACCTTTAAAACCTTCTCCGGAGCTTGATGAATCCACTCTACTACGATAATACACGGCTAGGAAGTCTCAAAATTCGATTTGGGGGGTTGGAGGACGATTTTTGGATGAGAAGAAGTGTTCAAGGGTCGGAGGAAATGGAAGAGGAAATGGAATTATATAACATCAGGACAGCGTTACGTACGTAATGCCTAAAGTTTTACGTACTTAAGCATCGTTACGTAGGTTACCGCCTAAGGGATAACGTATGTAAGTGTTTCTCAGAAGCTACTTCCCGAAATGTCATGGTCCATTATGTACTTAATGTGTGGCTGAATTACGTACGTAATGATCAGTTGACTAGCAGTTGTTGTCGCGCCAAAAGTTGTCCTGACCATGCAGGATCGAGAATCTCATCCGAAGACTTCATTACGTACGTAAAGTCTATGTTTTGACGTACGTAATGCTATAAAAATAGCGTACATAGTACTGCTCAAGTAACGTATGTAATGTTCGTTCAATACACTAAGTTATAGTTTAATCCTTATAACACGACTTCCATTTAGACTCATCCAGCAATTTCTCGGGGAACAAGACATTGGCCACCGTCATATTCGCACCGATAATTACTCAACGGCATCAAGGTAAGTCATAGACATATCATCAACATCAGGAAATCACATCACAACACAATTAAGTACTTTCAAGGATTTACATGCCACAACACGGTCTAAACATAATATGCTAAGTAAAAGCATCACGATGGGGCACATTATTTAATTATTAAAATGAGGTACAAGGTATTAAACAACATGGAATACTCGTGGTATTACATACCATCCCCCTTAAAATAGTTTCGTCCCGAAACTAAGAAAATAACTCGGGGTGACTCTATCTCATGCTAGACTCGGTCTCCCAAGTTGCCTCTTCAACGCCGTGATGTGACCAACGAACCTTCACAAGAGGTATAGCTTTATTCCTCAAGGTCTTTACGTGCTAATCTAGAATCGCGATTGGCACTTCCCTGAAGGTAGCATCATTTTAAATCTCTAGCTCTTCAAAATTGAGTTTGTGACTCGGATCGTAAACAAACTTCCTCAGATGGGAGACGCGGAAGACATCATGCACTACGTCTAATGATGGTGGCAGTGCTAATCGATAAGTGAGCCTACCTACACGGTCTAAAATCTCAAACGGGCCGATAAACCTTGGACTCAATTTGCCCTTCTGTCTGAAACGTCAAATGCCCCGCATCGGTGGCACTTTGATCCAAACGTGGTCTCCGACTATAAATTCCAAAGGTCGCTGGCGGTCCGCAGCATATGACTGGAAATTTTATTAATAGATTCCTGGATCAGATCTAACTCGGTGGCGACGACATCGGAAGCATCATCCCAACATAAGGGAGACTTGCATCTCCTACTGTACAAGGCTTCAAAGGGCGCCATGCCTATGCTCGCATGCCAACTGTTGTTGTATGAAAATTCCGCCAAGCAGAGGTGTTTTGCCCAATCCTTACCCCAATCGAGTACACATGCTCTTAAGAGTACACATGATCTTAAGAGTACACATGCTCTTAACATATCCTCTTGGGTCTGTATCGTACGTTCTGTATGTCCATCTGTTTGAGGGTGATAGGCTCTGCTGAAATGTATCTGAGTACCCATAGCCTTGTGAACAGCCTTCTAGAAGCAGGACACGTACTTAGTGTCTCTATCTGATATGATTGCCGAGGGAACGCCATGTAGTCTCACGATTTCCCGGATAAAGATGGTGTCCAGCTTCTCTATTCCGGTAGTCTCCTGAATTGGAATGAAATGTGCCGACTTCGTCAGTCGTTCTACAATGACCCATATCGTGTCTTTTCCTCCCGTCGTCACTGGTAACTTGGTGACAAAATCCATTGATATGCTCTCTCATTTCCATTCCGGAATGGGTAAGGGTTGCATGATTCCAGCCGGTGTGCGGTGTACAATCTTCACTTTTTGACATGTCATACATCGAGCAACGAATCTTGCTACTTCCTGCTTCTGTTGGAACATTTTGTTCCATACATAAATTAAAAGTGTTTTGATGATTAATTTTGACAAACAAAACAAAACAACAAAGAGACGAAGCCAAGCATCGAAGGAAAACGAAGTGCAAAATGCTGAAGAAAACAAAGCTAACGTACGTAACAGGAACATGTTAACGTACGTAATATGATAATGTTAACGTACGTAATACAAGAAAGATAATGTACGTAACACAGTTCAAACAAGTGAATGTTGGAGGAGTAAAATTCAGAAAAGCATGCAACGGATATATGACGTCATCAGTGATGTAATGTTAACATACGTAACGGAGTCTATGCTAACGTACGTAACTCAAAATGACAAAACTCCCTGGACTGAAACTGAAAGAAGCTTACGTAGGTAACCCGTGATGGTTAACGTACATAACGATGCTTACGTACGTAAAGTGGCGATGATAGCATACGTAATGAGCAGTCTGGCAGCTAACGGCTAGTTTGATGATGGAGCCTATAAATACCATCCCTATGGTATTGTTTGAGGACAACAACTTCAAGCATACGAGACAATCATCTGAGATTCATATTGATATTATTGTTGTTCTAATATCGAGCTTACATTGAGTGATTGAGTGTTATACACAAAATCATACACGAGTGGTAAAATAAAAGATACGATTGGATTCAGTGTTATTAGGATCAAGGATCCGGCATTATTAGAATAGCAATCGCTATCTTCGTGAGGTTTATCTAGTACCCATAGAAAGCTAGAGAGGTTGATTCCTTGTCCTATAGAAAAGGAAAACTGTTTAACTTGGACCGACACAAAGACAAGTACGAGTGGTTTATCACGGACCAATAGAAGATGTGATTGTAACGGTTATACCTCGACCGATAGAAGAGAGGCGTAGAGGTTGCTATCTTTAACCTATTGAAAAAGATAAAGAGAGGACGTAGGCTCGTTTATAGCCGAACCTCTATAAATCCCCGTGTCCTTTATTTTCCGCACTTATATTTACGCTTCCGCAAACGGCGCAATATCCGACCCCGTACCCAACAATTGGTATCGGAGCGGTACTCTGACACGCTTTTTGTGTAACTATCGCAAGTGCACGATATCGTATCAAGTAGTAAAGTGGACTTTTTGAGTCCGGTTTATCGATCCCACAAGGAAGTTATGTTATAATTTGAATTATACACTATTAGTCTATTTTTATAGATACTTAAGATGAGTGAAACACACAATTAAAAAGTTTGGTTTAATAATTGCAAAGAAATTGCAATAATAGTTCTAATATTATAAAGAAATAAAAAGATTGCAATATTAATAGATTGATTAATGATAAAATGAAATAGTTGGGATTACAAACTTAGTTCGTCATTAGTTATAAAAGATGTATTGGAGATCATAAGATGAATTTACTTATTATGTTGTGTAGATTCGATTTTCCTTAAAAAAACTGTTTCTCTTTCGAACTATAAAACGCCCCTTACATATTGAATCAATCCACGATATTTCTATGTTGATTGGCTTCAATACATAGCATTAGGATTTGTGAAAATAACTCAATGAATCATCTAAGGACTAGGGGTATATTTCTATCCCCTAGAACAACTTAGAGTGAAGATCATTTGATCTAATCAAACATATTTTCTTTCGAAACATATGAAGATCATAAATATCTTCATTAAATGGCCAAATAAATAAAGATTGTTAAAACAATGAAAATCACACACAATAATAAGTAATTCATAATATATCTTTATACAAACATAAATAACATGACTAACCTTGTTTATAATCCCAACTTAAGAAACTTAGCCCATAAAGGGTTTATTACACATATTACAAGCTTTGGTGGTCATTCTTAGTTGAATCAAGAGAAAGAATTGATCCTTACTCCTTAGTAGATAAAGGAGATAGAAGCAATAAACTCTCGAACAACATATACTACACCACACTTACAAAGATCACTCAAGAACACAAGTGTGTTCTTCACAAAAAGAAAAGTTTACAAGAAAATGGAAAATTATATGATGAATGATGAATGATGAAGGATCTAAGGGTCTATTTATACACCTAAAGTCATCTAATAGCTCCAAAACTACAGCATTATTACATTATATCGGATCAATGCCACCATCCCCTCAATAATACACAAAAAGTATAAAAATTAGACAAATCATAGCAATCGTCAAGAGTTACTAGTAACATTCGGGAGTTACTGGCCGTAATCGAAGTGACTTCTGCCGTAACTTCACGAATGTTACGGCCGTAACGTCTTCGTAAATTTGCTCATTTGAAGCTTTGATAGTTACGTTTTCAGCCAGAATTCCCTCGGACTTTGCGTTTTTGCCCTGATCTTCTTCGGATGATAACTTTTGATATATAACTCGATTTTGAATCCGGAAAGACCGCCGAATTCGTCTCGAAAAGCCTACAACATGAATATATCAAAATTCAATAAAGAGAATATTTATTAAACATGTTGTTTCTTGAGTAATTCAGTTATTTAATCCGATCATCATCCAATAAAAATAAAATTATTAAAACTAATAAATTAAAAGCAAAAAACGAGTAGACTAACTCAATTATGGGTGAATTTTATCGATACAAACCATGGATAAGTGTACAAAAATGACACTTATCACACCCCCAAACTTGAATTCTTGCTAGTCCCGAGCAAGACTCTTTATTATTCACACTCCAAAAATAAAAATAAAAATAATAAAAAATAAAAAAATTAATACACACATAAATTAAAATATAAAAAGAGAAAAGGAGATCAAAATGCCATTAATAAACAACAATCAGCTTTATACAGTAGATAGAAATGAATCAAGATTCAAAATAAATCTACTAATATTTTTGAAGTTAAAACACGGTTTTTATTTTGTAATTCCAAAATGTAAGGTTTTCCCCCCAAAAGGTTGATTATTTCTTTCCCACTCGTGATACACACGACTCCCTTTAATGGTTGCTCTCGATCACTCGTTTATTTTTCGACTCAATATGAAGAAGAATTTCATTGGCGTCATCAAATATTGTGATTTTTACAAAATTGAGTGTATTGGAATTCAGCTGCTAATTAATTCAAATCTACTCATAAACTACATCCCTTTTAGTGATAGCTTTCACACCGTTATTTGCTAACGTGTAGCTCTTTTCACTAACACAATTTCTATCTCATTTTTTTTTTCGTAAAAAGGTGATAGCTTTCACACCGTTATTTGCTAACGTGTAGCTCTTTTCACCAATTTTTCTGAGACGGCAGCTACGCACCAACAATGGTTAGTCCTTTATTTTTCGCAAAATTTAAGACTTCCAAAATTAGGCAGTTGTTGCTGCTCAACACTTCTCCTTTTCGTCATTTTTTTTTTAGGTGATAGCTTTCACACCGTTATTTGCTAACGTGTAGCTCTTTTCACCAATGACTCCTTTTTTTTTTTTTTTAGGGAATAGAATTTTTGCAGAAAATCATTTTTTAGTTAAGCATGAAAAATCAAAAACTCCACAAATTAAGTAAATTTCAGGTTTATTTTTCATCAACCAATTGATTCTTCTTTTCTCAAGGTAACGAATGACTCGATTTTATATGATAATTACAAGGCTTGGAAAGAGAGATTAAGGCTCAAAAAAATTTTTTTTGGAATATACAATTTTTTTACCGGTTAAAACGATTTTAGAAGTTTGTATATAGCTAATTTATGGTGTTATGGCCAGATCTAAAAATCTCAAAAATCAAAATACTATAAATATATATATATATATATATATATACTAAACCTAATCAATGCCAAATAATAAAAACACACCACAATGAAAATTCAAATAAAAATCATAGTTCAAAAACCACAAAATAAACACACAAGTATGAAAACATCACCCCCAAACTTATAAGTAAATCGTCCCGAGTTTTTTTAAAAAAAAAAAATATAATAGCATGCGAGAAAACAGAAAACTCCTGAAATTTTAGTTTTGTGATCCTCCAGTGTGTCGTCAGGATGTTTAGAAAACGAAAAGCTTTTCAAAGCGCTTCTCCGTTTCTAATTGTCGCCGAGTATTTCATTACGATTTCTCATAATTTCACTGGGATGTTTCTAATCCTGAACTCTTTCAAGCAAATTTTCCTCAAAAGCCGTCAACTCATAACCGACATCTTCCTCGGCCTCATATTCCTCTTCCTCGCTACTCTCCTCTTAGGTTCCAAACGTGCCCGTTTGCTTCTCAATTGAGTACTTGAAAAATACTACTCCGGCCGTTCAATCGATCCCCATGTGTTAGAATATCACCCCTGCCGAAATTTTGACTCTGCGGCTCCTGCAAATACCGGTGATAAGGCGGGGTATGGCATTTTCTGCCTAGTCGGTACCATCTTGGCATAGTGACAAATAGTAGTGTAAATGTGTGTACACAAATCCTTTTTTACCCCTCGGCGGATAGCATATAAACCTCGCGGTGGCCAATGGAAACCGTCGTCAGTCGAAGTCGGGTAAATACTCCTTTGCCCACATCCATAAATACCAAGCATCATCCATAAGGTCCGCTTGGTTGTATCGGGGTTTGATCATCCCAATCTTGTCATGCAACTCGCTCACTAACGCCCGGCGTAAAACTCTATCATCGGCACCTCTTCATTAGGCAAGATATTAATGTCAACCGCGTTAGTACCATTAACCCCAAAAACTTGTTAATGACATCCGGTGAAAAATTTATCGATTTCCCATTCACGGTGTCGATGATAAGTAGGTGACCCTACCGCCCAATGGACTTGTTGAAAGAATTGTAAAAGTTTAGGGTCAAGGTCGGGTTACCATTTGGGAGATCGGAAGCGAACTTCTCCCGCCGTTGTCTAAGAATTTTTGGATGAAAGGGGTAGTGATTGTGTTTCTATCCACATGGCCGATGAAATCATCAAGATTGAACAATCTTTCCTTAATGCACTTCGTGTTTTGCTTTCTTTGTGGCGGTGCGAACCTTGAGATGACGAGCCGACCTTTTCTTTTCCTTTTGTTGATTTCTTCGGTGCCATCCACGAAATTGAACAAAATCAACTTCTTTTCATCACACGACTATAATCATCAAGCAAAACCAATAAAAACATAAAAAAATTCAAAGATTTTCGTTGTGGCATTTCGTCGGACACCTTGAGTTCATAGTTTTTAACAAGTTTTTCTTATTCAAACTCAAATCCATAAAGCCACCACAAATCAATGAATCAAATAACGATACAAATGTCAACAATACTCACAAATGAACAAGATTTAATCAACGAATCATACGGAAATAAGAATCGAAAAACAAATATGAAGAGAAAAACTACAAACTAAAACTCAAGAATATATAAATTTAAACAAGGATTGAAAGAGAACACGATGATTATGTGTGAATGTTGATATGTTAATGAATTGTATTGATGAATTTGAGTTTTTAGCAAGTAGGGATTGATAGGGGAAAAATCGCTCTCCTAGCTTGTGTCTCAAATGCGGTGTGTGTGAAGTGTTTAAGGACGGTTTTTTTATACAGACTACTAGTTACGGCCGTAACATATACAAATTCTGGCCGTAAGTTGCTTTCATTTTTCAAAAAGGTTTTAAGATACGGCCGTAACACAAAGAAGTTACGGCCGTATGTGACGCTCGTTTTTTTAAGTGGCGGTTTTTAAAGATACGGCGTAACGTACACTAGTTACGGTCGTAATGCGCTTCGTAAAATATAATTGGACAACATACGGCGTATCTAATAACTTACGGCCGTATTTATTTATATTATTATTATTTTTTTTTATTTTTTTTTTTTAAAAAAACAAGATTATAATTATTATATGTTTGAGAATAATGAAAGAAAGACTCCCTGGATTTTATGAACGATCTGATCCTTCGTTGTTGTTGAATCCTTCCGTGTTACCCCCAAACTTATTTGCGAAATAATAGAGATTGGGTTGCCTCCCAATAAGCGCTTTGTTTAACGTCCTTAGCTTGACTTCTCGTCGATTAATTAGGTATTTCGGCATTATGATTGATTTCTTTGTCGAGAATTCTCCTCCCAGATATGGCTTTAACCGTTGACCGTTTACTTTGAAACTCCCGTCGGTTGTATTATAAATCTCCACGGCTCCATGAGAAAACACCTCTTTGATCGTGTAAGGGCACATCCCATCGTGATCGTAGCTTACCGAAAGCAGACGCGATCGTGCATTAAAAAGCGTAACTTGGTCTCCTGTTTTAAAATCTCTTCTTAGAATTTTGTTGTCATGCCATCTTTTCGTTTTTTTCTTTGTAGATTTTGGCATTTTCATATGAGTCGAGTCGGATTTCATCCAACTCATTTAAGCTGACAACCTTTTCTTTCCAAATTTGTTCGTCAAAGTTTAGTTTTTATAGCCCAAAAGCTCGATGTTCAAGTTCTCTTGGCGGTGTGAGCTTTTCCAAAAACTGCACGAAATGGAGACATGCCTATCGGTGTCTTATAGCATTCTGTAAGCCCAGAGCGCATCATCCAGCTTTTTCGACCAATCTTTTCGAGATGAGTCGATTGTCATCTCAAGTATACGTTTGAGTTCACGATTGGAAATTTCGACTTGTCCATTGGTTTGTGGGTGATAAGAGGTAGCGACACGGTGTTTTACTCCGAATTTGGTCAATAGAGCCTTAACACGGTGATTGCATAAATGAGATCCGCCATCACCGATAATAACTCTCGGAGTTCAAGCGAGTGAATATATTTTTCTTTAGAAAATTTACCACGACCTTAGCTTCGTTTGTTGGTAATGCTGACCTCCACCCATTTCGATACGTAGTCAACGGCTACAAGCATGTATTCATTAGAGAATGATGATGGAAAGGGTCCCATGAAATCAATTCCCCAAACGTCGAAGATTTCAACTTCAAGGATGAAATTCATTGGCATTTCATTTCTTTTGACATGTTTCCATGTCTTTGGCACCGGTCACACTTCGAGACAAGTGTATGTGCATCTTTGAGCAGTGGGCCAATAGAATCTGCTTCAAGAATTTTCTTCTTTGTTTTTGAACCTCCAAAATGTCCTCCATAGTGAGAGGAATGACATCTTTCTAATACCTTCTCCATTTCTTCTTAGGTATGCATCTCAGGATGATTTGATCAGTCCTCGTCGAACAATGGAGGATCTTCCAGTAATAGTATTTCAACTCGGAGAAGAATTTTTCTTTTGATGATGGGAAAAATTTGGGTGAATTATTCCACTAACAAGGAAATTAACGATGTCGCATACCATGGTGCATTTTGTTTTTCCTGGATATTAGAGATTTGGAGCAGTTGTTCATCCGGAAATACTTCATTTATTTCCTTCTCTTGAGCATTGTCTTGGTCGAGTCTAGAGAGATGATCCGCCACTTGGTTTTCTGTTCCCTTTCTGTCTCGATTTCTATGTCGAATTCTTGCATAAGTAGAACCCATCGGATTAGCCTTGACTTTGCATCTTGCTTTGTCATTAAATATTTCAAAGTGAATGATCGGTGTAGACTATGACCTTTGATCCCGATAAGTAGGATCGAAATTTGTCAAAGGCATAAACCACGCAAGCATCTCTTTTCGGTTGTTGTGTAGTTCGGTGAGCATCATTCATAGTCTGCTAGCATAATGGATCACTTGCATCATTTTGTCCTTCTTGGCCCAAGACGGCCCCTACGTCATAATCACTTGCATCGCACATTAAAATGAAAGGAATAGTCCAACGGAGAAATGATGATTGAGTGATGTAAGCTTATCCTTCAAAGTTGTAAAGGCCACGTGGCATTCATTTGTGAAAAGGAATGGTGTATCTTTCTCAAGCAAAGAACAGAGAGGTTTTGCTATTTTTGAGAAATCTTTTATAAACCTCCGATAGAATCCTGCATGTCCGAGAAAACTCCTTACTCCTTTCACCGAAATTGGTGGAGGAAGTTTTGCAATCACTTGGATCTTTGCCTTATCGACTTCAATTCCATGTTGTGAGATTCTATGGCCAAGTACGATTCCTTCTGGACCATGAAGTGACATTTCTCCCAATTGAGAACTAGATTTGTGTCTTCACATCTTTCCAAGACCATGCCTAAGTGAATTAGGCATTTATCAAATGAATCTCCGAAAACCGAGAAATCGTCCATGAAAACTTCAATGAATTTTTCAACCATGTCTGAGAATATTGACATCATGCATCATTGAAATGTGGTCGAGCATTGCACAATCCGAATGGGATTCTTACGTAGGCAAATGTTCCATAAGGGCATGTGAATGTTGTTTTCTCTTGATCTTCTGGGGCTATTACGATTTGGTTGTACCCTGAATAGCCGTCGAGAAAACAGTAGTAAGAATGTCCTGCCAATCTATCTAGCATCTGATCAATAAATGGGAGTGGAAAATGATCTTTTATTGTCGTCTTGTTTAGTTTCCTGTAATCAATGCACATTCTCCATCCTGTGATCGGTCGTGTTGGTATAAGTTCATTGTGCTCATTCTCAATGATCGTGATTCCACTCTTTTTGGACACCATATGTACAGGGCTCACCCATGGACTATCTGAGATTGGATAAATGATTCCTGCGTCAAGTAATTTAAGAATCTCTGCCTTCACAATTTCCTTCATGTTTGGATTCAAACGTCGTTGATGCTCAATTGAAGGTTTGCAGTCATCTTCCATCAAGATTTTGTGAGTGCATATAGAGGGGCTTATTCCTCTAATGTATGCAATAGTCCATCCAATTGCTCTTTTGTGATTCCTCAATACCCTTAGTAATTTCCCTTCTTCAAGTTTGGTCAATATGTTAGATATGATGACCGGAAGTGTTGAGGAAACGCCCAAGTAAGCGTATCTCAAATGTGTGGGTAGAGGTTTGAGATCAAGTGTTGGAGCTTCTTGTAAAGAAGGGAGGGGTTTAGCGGAGCTTGTCCCCAATTCTTCAAAATGTGGATGCTTTCTTAAGGTTGGTAGTGCTTCCGGATAGTTAAGCTGTTTGCCAGTGATATTCTTCTTCCATCTTTGGTTAGAGAATTTGCTATACATGTCTCAAGAGGATCTTTAGATAGAATTTTCTCTAAAGACTTGTTCACCATGGCTTCAATTGTGTCTATTTTTAGACAATACTCATCTGTGGAGGGTTGATTCAAAGTTTTTAAGACATCGAAGATGACATGTTCGTCTTCCACTCGAGAATTAGCTTTCCTTCATAGGCGTCAATAAGAGCACGTCGGTTGCGAGAAATGGTCGTCCTGAATAATGGGAATATCTGATCTTCTTCCATGTCGAGGATGATAAAATCACTGGGAATATGAATTTATCAACTTTGACGAGCACATCTTCAACTATCCCACGTGGATATTTGATTGACCGATCGGCTAATTGTAGCGAAGCTGTTGTTGCTTTTGCTTCTCCCAAATTCAATTTGTTGAAAATTGACGGGGCATCAAGTTGATACTTGCCCTAAATCACAAAGAGCTTTGCCAAAATTTACTTCACCAATTGTACGGGATTGTGAAAGTTCCGGATCTTTTAGCTTGGGTGGCAACTTCTTTTGTAGTATTGCGCTACATTCCTCTGTTAGCATGACAGTTTCGTATTCTTCAAGCCTTCGTTTGTTTGAAAGAATATCTTTCATAAATTTGGCATAGCTTGGCATTTGTGCTAGAGCATCGGCAAAAGGAATGTTGATGTGTAGCTTTTGAAGATTTCCAAGAATTTCCCGAATTGAGCATCGAGCTTGTGATTCTTCAACCGTTGAGGAAATGGGATAGGTGGAACATAAGTTTTGTAGCAATTGGACCTTTTTGAGATGAAGGTCCTGTATCGATTCTTTTTGTTTATTTTTGTTTTTCCAGATGGTTTTCCATAGAAATTTGAACATGCACTCCACTTCTTGTTGTGATAGCTTGGACATTTTCCCTTGGATTTACCTCGGTATTGCTAGGTAACATGCCTTGAGATCTTTACGAAAGTATTTTGGCCATTTGGCCAACTTGTGTCTCGATTTTTAATTGAAGCATCATTGCGTTGTTGATACTTGATTGTTGTTCGGCTAGCCGTGATTGCTTCTTCCCATCCGGGCTTCTTTTCTTGATGCGTTGGATTCAACACATTGTTGTTGTTTGCATAAGAAAAATTTGGATGATTTTTGTATCTGGATTGTATGTTGGCCCGTAAGGATTGTATGCTTGCCTTTGGAAATTCCGAGCATACGCCACTTATTCCAGTGGTGGTGGTGACTTCTTGTTGCACTAAGGGACGAGATAGTCTTTGTTGTGAGTTGCTCCACAAATTTCACATGAAAAAGCTGAAATTTGTGGAGTTTGCACCGTCTTCACAGTTGAGGAGTTGAAAAGACATTTCCTCGACTTTCTTTGATAGAGCTTCAATTTTTGCCAACATAAGTGAATAAGAATCCACTTCAAAAACACCATTTGGTTTCTTTTGGATATTTACTCGGCCATCTTGCACTTTGTTCACTTATAACCTCAAAAAGATTATAAGCCTCTTTCATAGTTTTGTTTCCCGGTGAGCCATTTGATGATGAATCGACATTGGCTCGGCATGAAGGTAAAATTCGAATATAAGTAATTGACTTGAGCTCCCAAATAGAAACCAAGGTTAGGACATTATCGTAGCATATCCTTGTATCTCTCCCATGCTTCGTGGAATGATTGAATCTTGTTGATGAAATGTAGAGATTTCGTATTTGAGTTTCGCCACTTTTATTGGTGGAAAGTATTTAGTGGTGAATTTTTGGACAAATTCGGGCCAATTTGTTATGCTTCGTGGTGGCAAAGTATCTAGCCACTCTCTTGCTCTGTCCTTCAAAGTGTGCACGAAAAGTCTCATTTTGATCGCCTCGTCATTTACATTTGGATATTTGAAATTTCCACATATTTCCACAAAACGGTTAATATGGAGATATGGATTTTCGTCGGTTCTTCCATAGAATGAGTTGTTGTTGGAGAAGAGATTGATGACATCTGGGCGAATTTGAAAATTGTCCACTCCAAATGGTGGATAGATTACACTTGATTGAACGCTCAAAGATGGGGGGTTCATGAATTCCCAAAAGAGCATGTTGTCTTCATCTATTTCTACAATAGGATATTGTTGATGTTGAATGTTTTGAACATTAGGTATTCCCCCCACCGGAGGAATTCTTTCGTTATCATTTCCTTGGGGGAGACGTGGATTTAGTTCGTCCGCCATTGATGATGAAGAAATAATGTTTTTCTTTTGTTCTCTTCGCCTTCTTCTATATGTGGCTTCGATCTCGGGATCTAGTAAAACTAAATCGCGATTGTATGTCCTTCGCATAGACAAGGGAATCTACAACAAAGAAAAAGTTGTATTTATAACAATAGTTAATAATGTAATTTTTCAAATATAACTTATACTTCCCGGCAACGGCGCCAAAAACTTGACACGCTTTTTGTGTAACTATCGCAAGTGCGATATCGTATCAAGTAGTAAAGTGGACTTTTTGAGTCCGGTTTATCGATCCCACAAGAAAGTTATGTTATAATTTGAATTATACACTATTAGTCTATTTTTATAGATACTTAAGATGAGTGAAACACACAATTAAAAAGTTTGGTTTAATAATTGCAAAGAAATTGCAATAATAGTTCTAATATTATAAAGAAATAAAAAGATTGCAATATTAATAGATTGATTAATGATAAAATGAAATAGTTGGGATTACAAACTTAGTTCGTCATTAGTTATAAAAGATGTATTGGAGATCATAAGATGAATTTACTTATTATGTTGTGTAGATTCGATTTTCCTTAAAAAGACGGTTTCTCTTTCGAACTATAAAACGCCCCTTACATATTGAATCAATCCACTATATTTCTATGTTGATTGGCTTCAAAACATAGCATTAGGATTTGTGAAAATAACTCAATGAATCATCTAAGGACTAGGGGTATATTTCTATCCCCTAGAACAACTTAGAGTGAAGATCATTTGATCTAATCAAACATATTTTCTTTCGAAACATATGAAGATCATAAATATCTTCATTAAATGGCCAAATAAATAAAGATTGTTAAAACAATGAAAATCACACACAATAATAAGTAATTCATAATATATCTTTATACAAACATAAATAACATGACTAACCTTGTTTATAATCCCAACTTAAGAAACTTAGCCCATAAAGGGTTTATTACACATATTACAAGCTTTGGTGGTCATTCTTAGTTGAATCAAGAGAAAGAATTGATCCTAACTCCCTTAGTAGATAAAGGAGATAGAAGCAATAAACTCTCTGAACAACATATACTACACCACACTTACAAAGATCACTCAAGAACACAAGTGTGTTCTTCACACAAAAAGAAAAGTTTACAAGAAAATGGAAAATTATATGATGAATGATGAATGATGAAGGATCTAAGGGGTCTATTTATACACCTAAAGTCATCTAATAGCTCCAAAACTACAGCATTATTACATTATATCGGATCAATGCCAGCCATCCCCTCAATAATACACAAAAAGTATAAAAAATTAGACAAATCATAGCAATCTGTCAAGAGTTACGGCCGTAACTGAGGTGACTTACGGCCGTAACTTCCTGAATGTTACGGCCGTAACGTGGCTTCGTAAATTTGCTCATTTGAAGCTTTGATAGTTACATTTTCAGCCCAGAATTCCTCAGACTTTGCGTTTTTGCCCCAGATCTTCTTCGGATGATAACTTTTGATATATAACTCTGATTTTGAATCCGGAAAGACTGCCGAATTCATCTCGAAAAGCCCTACAACATGAATATATCAAAATTCAATAAAGAGAATATTTATTAAACATGTTGTTTCTTGAGTAATTCAGTTATTTAATCCGATCATCATCCAATAAAAATAAAATTATTAAAACTAATAAATTAAAAGCAAAAAAACGAGTAGACTAGCTCAATTATTGGTGAATTTTATCGATACAAACCATGGATAAGTGTACAAAAATGACACTTATCATACTCCAATATGCGGCTTAACATCCGAGGAGAAGATCCAAAATGGCATTTCAATTCTCTCCGGTCGAAGGCCTTGCTCTCAACCGACCACCATTCTTCGATGGCTCAAATTATTTGACATGGAAGAAAAAAATGTCGATCTTTATTCGTGCCTATGATATAGAGATTTGGAAGATTATTTGTCTCGGCCCAAAAGTTCCTATCAAATCCGACGGTATGCTTAAGTCTTTTGAAGAATACGACGATGCCGATTGGAAAAATGACCATCTAAATTGTAAGGCCACCCAACTTTTATTTTGTGCCTTAAATTCCGAAGAGGTCAATCGAATCTCGTCGTGTGAAAGTGAAAAAGAAATATGGAAAATTCTTGAAATCACACACGAAGGGACAACTCAAGTCAAGGAGACGAAGATCAATATGCTTCTCCATGACTACGAGTTATTCATGATGAAGGGTGACGAGTCCATCACCAATATGCTCGACCGATTTTCGGTCATCACCAATGGACTTGCTTCGTTCGGAAAACCATTATCTAGTAGTGAAAAAGTTAAGAAAATTTTAAGATCACTACCTAGCGAATGGGACGGCACCGTGACCGCAATTACGGAATCTAAAGATCTCAACACGCTTGATTTTAGCTCCCTCATTGGTTCGCTAATTAATTATGAGATTGTGTTAAAGTCACGAAGTGTCAAGCCGAAACCGAAAGAAAAATCTTTAGCCATGAAGGCTAAGATGTCAAAGAAAGAAATCCCGGTGGAGGAAAGCGACGAAGAAGCGGCATATTATGCCAAGAATATTAATAAATTCCAAACCTTATTAAACCGGAGGAAGAAGGATATCTCGAGCGAATCTAAGAAGTTCGACAATTCTTGTCGACTATGTGGAAAGCCAGGCCACTTCACTAAGCATTGCCGTGCCAAACCCAAGAAGGAGGTTCTCATGGCTACTTGGAGCGATGAAGACGATGATGATGAATTCATCAATCAAAATAATCTCGCTCTCATGGCCCGGAGTTTGTTCGACGACAGCGACGTCGAAAGCCAGGTTAGTACATCCTCCCGTGATGAACTTTTTGATGTATTTGAATTACTTCATACGGATTTTCAAAATGCATTATCGGAAATCAAATCCCTTAAGTCTAAAATTAAATCGTTGGAAATTGAAAATTCCAAAATTATCAAAAAGGGAAAATTTGTTGAAATCGATCATTCAAAGTGTATTGAAAATGAAAATATTTTGAAGGATGATCTCGCTAAAATTCAAACCGAGCTTAAATCTTTGACAAAGAAATTCTCGTGCGGAAACGAGAAATTTGAACAAATGCTTGGTGTTCAAAAATTTACTTTGAATAAAGAGGGGTTAGGATTCAAAACTCGTTTGAAAAACAAATCCGTTAATTTTAAGATACCCCATTGCGAAAAATGTTTAAAAATCGGGCATCATATTTCAAGTTGCAAAAGCCCGAAACGGATGATAAAAATTAAGAAAATTTGGGTTCCTAAAGGAACAATTGTGTCAAATATTGTCTATGTTTCTAAACAAAAACCAACTATAGGTTGGATCCAAGCATTGATTTTTGGTATTTTACTCAGGGGGAGTTAATACCGTTGTATTTATTTGCATATTTCATATTTATGGAATTTTTTTGGCATTTTATTGCATTTTTGATGAATACAAAAAGGGGGAGAGATAGGAGAATGGAGAAATAAGCTGAAAATGTGATTAACCGTGAAAGGGGAAGAAAATCAAAGAAAATCGATAGCATTCAAAAAGAATTGGAAAAACGAAGGAGTTGAACAAAAATGAGGAGACGTCGAAAAGACGATGAAAAATTAATGAAATTGAGAAAAGAAAAGGAGAAAAGAAAAGAAGGAGTCGAAAAAGAAATGGGAGAAGATTCTAACAAAACGGACAAAGTCGAAAACTTTGGTCTGTACACATATACATATATTTGTATTTTTGCAGGTAAATCTCATTGACGAAGTGTTGTTTTGTAATCATCAAAAAGGGGGAGATTGTTGGAACATTTTGTTTCATACATAAATTAAAAGTGTTTTGATGATTAATGTTGACAAACAAAACAAAACAACGAAGAGACGAAGCCAAGCATCGAAGGAAAATGAAGTGCAAAATGCTGAAGAAAACAAAGCTAACGTACGTAACATGAACATGTTAACGTACATAATATGATAATGTTAACGTACGTAATACAAGAAAGATAATGTACGTAACACAGTTCAAACAAGTGAACGTTGGAGGAGCCAAAGTCAGAAAAGCATGCAACGATGATATATGACCTCATCAGTGATGTGATGTTAATGTACGTAACGGAGTCTATGCTAACGTACGTAACTCAAAATGACGAAACTCCCTGGACTGAAACTGAAAGAAGATTACGTACGTAATTCGTGATGGTTAACGTACGTAACGATGCTTACGTACGTAAAGTGGCGATGATAGCGTACGTAATGAGCAGTCTGGCAACTAACGGCTAGTTTGATGATGGAGCCTATAAATACCATCCCTATGGTATTGTTTGAGGACAACAACTTCAAGCATACGAGACAATCACCTAAGATTCATATTGATATTATTGTTGTTGTTATACACAAAATCATACACGAGTGGTAAAAGAAAAGATACGATTGGATTCGGTGTTATTAGGATCAAGGATCCGGCATTATTAGAATCGCAATCGCTATCTTCGTGAGGTTTATCTAGTACCCATAGAAAGCTAGAGAGGTTGATTCCTTGTCCCATAGAAAAGGAAAATGGTTTAACTTGGACCGACACAAAGATAAGTACGAGTGGTTTATCACGGACCAATAGAAGACATGATTGTAACGGTTATACCTCGACCGATAGAAGAGAGGCATAGATGTTGCTATCTTTAACCTATTGAAAAAGATAAAGAGAGGACGTAGGCTCGTTTATAGCCGAACCTCTATAAATCCTCATGTCCTTTATTTTCCGCACTTATATTTACGCTTCCGCAAACGGCGCAATATCCGACCCCGTACCCAACAACTTCTTGTTCTTCCACCAGAAGCTCTTCCGCAGATCTTTATACATTTTCCTAGCCCTGGGATGTACCGAATAGGGAGTAGAATGAGATTCCTTTAGTATAGTTTGCTTAATCTCGTCATTTGGTGGAATACAGATCCTGTTCTTAAATCTTACCAAGTTCCCTTGGATCCTGTAGTCTGAAATAATTCCCCCTTTGGCTCTTGTGCCGATTGAACGAAGCTCCGGGTCTTCCATTTATGATAAGCGCATCTCATCAAGCAAGGATGAATGAATGTTAATTGAGCACAACTGTCCCTGGTGGTGTTGTATCCATACTTCAATACCATTTCTCCCGAGGCCCTGCTGCAATTCCGGTTGTACCGTTAAATCGGATAGTGCCAACTCCTGTGCAGTCTTCCGACTAAGTGCATCTGCTACGACGTTGGCCTTCCTAGGGTGATATAAAATCTCCACATCGTAATCCTTGATTAGCTCCATCCAACGCCTCTGCCTCATTTTAACTCTCTTTGGGTGAAAATATATTTTAAGCTCTTGTGGTCCATAAAAATCTTACAAGTAACTCCGTAAAGGTAGTGTCTCCAAATCTTAAGGGCATAGACCACTGCAGCTAGTTCCAAGTCGTGCGTCGGATAGTTCACTTTGTACGGTTTAAGTTGTTGAGAGGCGTATGCAATAACTTTGTCATTTTGCATGAATACACATCTTAGTTTGTGCTTAGATGCATCGGTGTATATTATGAATCCTTCCGTGCCCTGTGGTAGTACCAACACCGGAGCAGTAGTCAGTCTCCTTTTTAATTCATCAAAGCTCTCCTTGCAATCCTTTGTCCAGACAAACTTGGTACTCTTCCTTAGTAGATTCTTCAACGGCCAAGCGACATAAGAAAAACCCTCGACGAACCGTCGATAATATCCTGCCAATCCCAAAAAACTCCTCACTTCTTTTACGTTTCTTGGTGGTTCCCAACTCATCACTGTCTCGATTTTCTGGGGGTCTACCTTGATGCCTTCTGCTGAAATTATATGTCCCATCAAGGTCACCTCCGGCATCCAGCACTCGCATTTAGAAAGTTTAGCATAAAGTTGGTGTTGCCTCAAAACACTTAACACCTGCCTCAAGTGTTCCTCATGCTCTTGTCGGTTCCGGGAATAGATTAAAATGTCATCAATAAAAACCACCACACACTTATCGAGAAATTCTGTCAGAACCTTGTTCATTAACTCCATAAAAACGGTTGGGGCATTAGTCAAGCCGAAAGACACCACCATGTACTCATAGTGTCAATATCTTGATCGAAATGCGGTCTTGGGAACATCCTCCTCTCGAGTCCTCAATTGGTGATATCCGGATCGTAAATCGATCTTTGAGAACACAGTCGCCCCCTGTAGTTGATCTAGTAAATCATCAATCCTCGTAAGTGGGTAACGATTCTTGATAGTGACTTTGTTTAGCTCTCTGTAATCGATACACAGGCGCAGGGAGTTGTCCTTTTTCTTCACAAAAAGGACTGGCGCACCCCATGGTGAAGTGTAACACCCCAAACTAGGCGGATATTACAGTGCCGTAGATCCCCAACTGGGACCCACCAGGCAAATGAAAATGAATGAATTACACAAGATAAATGTAGTACCGAACTACATTACAACCATAATTACTCCGATGAGGAGTTTAGTTACAACATACCAGGACAATACCGAATACTAGTGTATTTTATATGAAGATAAAATACACAACACTGAATGAAACGGAGTATTCAAATGAAAGTCTGTAGCGGAAAATAAAGGACAATAACATGAATAACTGAAAGATCGGGGGCCCCTACTAGTATCACTAGGACTCCTCGACATAAACATGCTATTCCCGTGCGTTTGCCTTGCCATGACCTGAAAAACAAAATCCCCAAATGGGGTCAGTTAAACAGAACAACAATCCTCAAGAGTTGAAAATACACAATCATGATTATATCTGAAATTATGAAATATCCTGTCGAAACATACGCAATCAAACATGCTATATGAATCAACTAACAGTACGGCTCAAAGGGTGGCGCCACACTACGCCCGGGATGGAAATGTGTCCGTGCACAAGCCACCAACGAGTATCGATCAAATACACGTGTGGTCTTGTACCTAATCAGTCTCACGAGACAATATGACCCGTGTGCACAGTCCAATGTATCACTCCCAATACATGACCATCACGTGCCCGACATGAAAATCGGACACATACCAACCGGCACGCCAGTATGACCCGGAATGCCACGATATAACAAAAGTGACATCGAAAATGAATAATGACTCACCGAGGTGGAATGGTAATGAAATAAATGACAGCTCAATGAAAAGATTGGAACCGTCATTCCTTATGACTGAAGTAATTAATTGACAACAACAAGTCTTGATACGGTTAATATAATGATGAATGAGTTATGATTATGAATGAACAACAACAAAAGGGATGAATATCCTTTTAACCGAGTAAGAATTAACTTACACAATACCGGTGACAATTATCCTTCCACGAACAACGTCCTAATTGAGATATCGGTCGCTCGAACAACCTTAAATAATACAATTACCAACAATCCATTCAATATACGAATCAAACACGAATATAACGATCTCAAAACGTCGATACGATTAAACCAAGTCCATAGAGGCATTAAATCAAACACGTTGTATCCAAACTCCGATTGTTTACAATCAAACCTCAATATACCAATATCAAAATCTCCAAGAAGTGTTTTAAACCAACAAAACATCTCCAATACGATCAATAATCCGTTATGAATATCCAAAAATGTGATTATAACAACAATTAGTCGAAAATCCCCAATTCCAACTCGATATTCAAGGTGTTCTTGAATAATTCCTCAATAATCCAATGAATCCTTATACAAACTCATAATCATATACATATCCCTTCATATAACATGATTATAACGTCCAAAACATCACATCTCAAAACAAAATCGAAGTCCAAAGTGTTGAAGAATTTACCTCTTGAAGATCCAACCAATTCGATCCAATGAAAACGTGTAAAAACGACTATCCAAGCTTCCCAAATGATTGAAGGTGATGAAAAATATACACTCAAATGATAATTGATGAAGAAATCTCTCCCTCAAGTTATTCTCTCTCGGTTGCAGGTGAAGAAGATGGAAAAAAATGGAAGAAATGAGCTCAAAATGCTCAAAAAATGAATTTATAGGGGTTGACTCGGCAGCCATACTCGACCGTGCCCGCCTGACAAGGTCGCGGCGCGCGGTGGCAGCGAGGACTCGGCCGTGTCTGCTTGACACGGTCGCGGCGTGAAGGGGCCTACCGACAAGCTGACCCGTCATGGCGCTCGGCTTTGACTCGACCGTGTCCCGGCACACGGTCGGGCCTCCGGCTGACGATTACGCCTATCCGGAAGGGTGCGACTCGGCCGTGCGCACGACACGGTGGGTCTGAGGCGTAACTTCCGGCATTATCCGGACGAAATGCAGCGCGGGCGTGTCGGACGACACGGCGAAGTTCGTTCGGCGATGATCGCCAACAAGCGAAAAGTGAGCGGTTGAGCTAAAACGACCATAACTCTCTCGTCCGACTCCGATTGACTCACCGTTTGAACCATTGGAAAGCTAACTCGATGCTCTATAATATTGAAAAGATTTAGAATTTTTGGAATTACCAAAAATTAATGGTGATCTAACAAAGTCGAACTCATATGAGGAAAGTTAAAACAATGAACAATAACGATACACAACTCGAAGTTTTTCCGAACGGTGAACACGGTGAAAGAACATGATTGATGAATGATTATAATTGAGTGAAAATACACTGAGTGACAATCACCGAACAAAATTACTGAATGATAATGACTGAATTACAACCGGGTATTACATACACCCCCCCTTAAAAGAGTTTCGTCCCCGAAACTAAGGGTCAAACAACTCGGGATAACTCTCCCGCATACTATCCTCGGTTTCCCAAGTAGCCTCTTCGACTCCGTGTCTAGACCACTGAATCTTGACCAAAGGAATCGACTTATTCCTCAACTGTTTGATTCGCCGCTCCAACACTCGTACAGGACGCTCCTCATACGAATGATCATCCGCGATCTCAATTTCGTCGAACTGAAGTATGTGACTCGGGTCGGCAACAAACTTCCGCAACTGAGAGACATGAAACACACTATGAATTCGGCTCAAAGCCGGAGGTAAAGCCAATCGATAAGCTAACTCGCCTACTCGATCCAAAATTTCAAACGGTCCAATGAATCTCGGACTCAACTTCCCCCGTTTTCCGAAACGGAAAATACCTCGACTCGGGGATACCTTGACCAAAATGTGGTCACTCGTCTCGAACTCTAGTGGTCGACGACGATTATCTGCATATGATTTCTGTCGACTCTGAGCTGTCAACATACGACTCTTGATCAAAGCTACCTTCTCCCGGGCGGCTATAAGCATATCGGGCTCGGTGCCTATTGATTCTGACAAGTCATCCCAACACAAAGGAGATCGACAACGACGACCGTACAAGGCCTCGTAAGGTGCCATCTTAATGGAGACATGTCAACTATTATTATACGTGAACTCGATCAGTGGTAGTTGGGCTTCCCAATCGTCCTTCCAATCGAGGACGCAAGCTCTCAACATGTCCTCTAATGTCTGAAAAGTCCTCTCTGATTGTCCGTCGGACTGAGGATGAAAGGCAATACTGAGATTAAGCTGAGTTCCCATAGCACGATGAACTGATTTCCAAAAATGGGATACTAATCGTTCATCACGATCGGAAACGATACTCTTAGGAGTACCGCAGGCCTCACTATCTCCATGATGAACAACTGGGCCAGTCTCTTGGGACTCCACAAATCCTTGATTTCAAGGAAATGAGCTAAATTAGTAAAGCAGTCCGCGATCACTCAGATCGTATTTATGCCACAACGACTCGTCGGCAATTCGTGATGAATTCCATAGAAATGTCTTCCCACTTCCATTCTGGAATAGGGAGCGGTATCAGCATACTCGCCGGTCGCTGATGTTCAATCTTAACTTGTTGACAGGTTAAGCATCTCGAAACAAATTTTGCGACTTCTCGCTTCATATTACTCCACCAGTAATTTTGTTTCAAGTTCTTGTACATCTTGCTGGACCCCGGATGAACAGAATAAGGGGTAGCATGAGCTTCTCTCAAAATAGAATTTTTCAACTCGTCATTCGCAGACGCACAACCGGTTCTTAAACCTCAAAAGTCCATCCTCGTGGACCACGAATCCGTGGGCTTTCCCCGAGCCACATCTTCACGGATGCGCAACAATGAAGGGTCCGAACTCGATTCTCTCGATTACCTCCTCAAGTGACGATGAAATCTCTAACATACAAAGTGTCCCCGAACTCGCCAAGCTGACCTTGATGTAGGGTATAAGGAATTCCTGTTGAAGCTCCTTCTGAACTGTTAAACGAGCAAGCATCTGCTCCTGAACGGACTTACGACTCAAGGCGTCGGCGACAATGTTCGCCTTGCCCGGGTGGTAAAGGATTTCGATATCATAATCTTTGAGTAGTTCCAACCACCGTCTCTGTCGCATATTTAACTCCTTGTGAGTAAATATATCCTTCAACTCTTGCGATTGGTGAATAACTGAAAGGTGACACCATAAAGGTAACGACGCCAAATCCCCAATGCGAAAACCACGGCTGCTAGCTCCAGGTCGTGGGTTGGATAATTGACCAACTAATCCGAGGAAACATCGGATTTACTTAATATCTTTCGGAGGTCGCCAATCTCGGATAGTCTCCGACTTCTGAGGGTCGACACGAACTCGCGATGAAATTACATGTTCGAGAAAGTCACTGACCTCCGTAACTCATATTTCGAAAACTTTCCATAAAGTTGCTCTCGTCTCAACACGTCGAGAACCTGATGAAGATGAACCTCGTATTCCTCTCAGCTACAAGAATAAATCAAAATGTCTTCGATGAAGACAACAACAAACTGATCCAAAAAAAAAAATTCGATGAAAACCCGATTCATTACCCCCCATGAATACCACAGGTGTAATAGTTAGCCCGAACGGCATAACTACGAACTCATAATGACCATAGCGTGTATGAAACGCTGTCCTCGCGATATCCGACTCTCGAATCCGCAACTGGTGATATCCAGATCTTAAGTCGATCCTGGAAAATACTGAGGCTCCCTGAAGTTGATCTAAAAGATCATCAATACGGGGTAAAGGATACTACTCTTGATCATCACCCTGTTCAACTCCTGCTAATCGATACACAAGCGAAAAGAACTATCATTCTTCTTGACAAACAAGATCGGTGCTTCCACGGGACGTACTCGGTTGGATCTAACCTTTCTCGAACAATTCCTCAAGTTGATTCTTCAACTCTCATTTCGATCGGGCCATCCGATACGGTGCCTTCGATAAATGGGACGTCTGGCTCCCACTCACTCCTGAATTCCCCTACTCTATGTGAAGGCAAATACATCGTCAATCGATGACAATGATACCACGAATGATTGAACATTTCGATTGCCCTAGAATGGTCAATCGATAAAAAGATATACAAATAATGATTGAACAACTCGATTGCCTTAGAAAGGCCAATCGATGAAGATGATACAATGAATGTTTGAATAACTCGATTGCCTTTGAAAGGACAATCGATGAAAATAATACAATGAATGATTGAATAACTCGATTGCCTTAGAAAGGCCAATTGATGAAAATGATACAATGAATGATTGAATGACTCGATTGTCTTAGAAAAGCCAATCGATGGAAATGATACAATGAATGATTGAATGACTCGATTGTCTTAAAAAAAAGCCAATCGATGGAAATGATACAAGGAATGATTGAATAACTCGATTGCCTTAGAAAGGCCAATCGATGAAAATGATACAATGAATGATTGGATAGTTCGATCATGGAATTTCTCTCGCTCGCCATAATAGAAATTCTCTTTGGAACAACGGGATTACTTCCTGAAGCATACATTCGACAACTAACGACGGAAAGATAGCGACCAAACGCTAACAAACACCGAGGATAGTATTAAGACGGTTAAACCAAATAATACCGAAATTACATCGTCCTAAGATAAATTCACCACGATTAGGTCCACCAACCAATCGCGTTACTAAGCTTACTTAGGTATGATTCCGAAAATTCTTCCATCGTCAGTAGACCGATGGTATGAGGTCCACAAGCAATAGGACTATCCCGAAATAAGTCTATTCAAGCATGATTCGAAAATGAATGAATGCGGTGTAAAGATCAAAAGGTACACACAAGTTGAAATAAAATTACGAGTATACCCGAAATCATTCGGGCCACCGGATCGTCGATCCTCCTCATCATATGAATCGGGACTTGCCGGTACCGAACCGGACGCTCCGTCTCGATAAATACGAGCTCCAACTCTATTTGCTTCCATTGTCTTAAACGACGATGACAAAGCGATCGATTCTCAAACGCCGGTTGCTTCGGGGCACGAGATGCCGCGAGCCGACTTGGAGTCCTTTCGGCAAAACGGGCCTTATGCCCAAAATTCCTACAATTATAGCACGTGATAGACGGTTTGAGACACTCGGCTGAAATGACCTGCCCACAATTGAAACAGGTGATGGCGAACCGCCGCTCGGGAATGAGATCCCGCACGATTATGCGTCGTAGAAGGTCGCTCGAAACGATAGGGCTCACACGAGGCTTCTTGAAGGTTGGTGACCGCCTTTGGGTTGATTACGCTTCGTTGATTTCTTGCCGAAAGATGAAGGTTGTTGTTCAAGACTTTCCTTAGCAGTGTCTCATACGGAGAGTTCTCTCGATTAATCCGGCCGAGTGGCGCAATGATGATTGAGCAACCGCACATGGGTCATCATGGCCTCGCATAAAAGTGAGTGGATCAACCCGACCATCTTCCGATCGAGCGAGTCACGGGCATGATTTCCGGCAATGAGTGATTATTTCTCGGGTTTCGGTCCGCACCGCGTCTCTCCCCGTGCATCCCCGATGCCTCTCTCCATACTGAAGTAGGAAGGTCGCATAATGATTATATTTCCCGCATGATTAGCACGTTATGATTATGTCATGAGATGATGAAAATGAGTATACATGCTCTAACTTAGTGATTATATGAATGATTTACTGAAGTTACATGATTATCTGATGAAATTCTTGAAATGATTATCTTGAATAACTTAACAAGATTGATAATATGATCATCCAGATTGACAACTGAGTAATGAAATGAATTGAGTAATTAATGAGTTAACATGATCGTCCTGATTATTAACTGAGTAATGAAATGAATTAGGTGATTGATGAGTTAATATGATCGTCCCGATCATAATGAATGATGATGTTTGAGGATTGTTAAATGATGAATGATGAATGAATGACTATTGCCAGAAATTATACCATGGCGTTAGTAGTCTTACAGTTCTTTCGGTCTGATTGGCTCGGCATTTGCACAGGTCACACGTGACGCGAAAGTCCAATGATACTAGTCTGATGACGATGATTTCAAATGAGACATGACTCGGAAGGTAGTATTCAAAACCACGCTCCGATACCAACTCTGTAACACCCCAAACTAGGCGGATATTACAGTGCCGTAGATCCCCAACTGGGACCCACCAGGCAAATGAAAATGAATGAATTACACAAGATAAATGTAGTACCGAACTACATTACAACCATAATTACTCCGATGAGGAGTTTAGTTACAACATACCAGGACAATATCGAATACTAGTGTATTTTATATGAAGATAAAATACACAACACTGAATGAAACGGAGTATTCAAATGAAAGTCTGCAGCGGAAAATAAAGGACAATAACATGGATAACTGAAAGATCGGGGCCCTACTAGTATCACTAGGACTCCTCGACATCAACATGCTATTCCGTGCGTTTGCCTTGCCATGACCTGAAAAACAAAATCCCCAAACGGGGTCGATTAAATGTAACAACAATCCTCAAGAGTTGAAAATACACAATCATGATTATATCGAAATTATGAAATATCTGTCGAAACATACGCAATCAAACATGCTATATGAATCAACTAACAAGACGGCTCAAAGGGTGGCGCCACACTATGCCCGGGATGGAAATGTGTCCGTGCACAAGCCACCAACAGTATCGATCAAATACACGTGTGGTCTTGTACCTAATCGATCTCACGAGACAATATGACCCGTGTGCATACCCAATGTATCACTCCCAATACATGACCATCACGTGCCCGACATGAAAATCCGACACATACCAACCGGCACGCCAGTATGACCCGGAATGCCACGATATAACAAAAGTGACATCGAAAATGAATAATGACTCACCGAGGTGGAATGGTAATGAAATAAATGACAGCTCAATGAAAAGATTGGAACCGTCGTTCCTTATGACTGAAGTAATTAATTGACAACAACAAGTCTTGATACGGTTAATATAATGATGAATGAGTTATGATTATGAATGAACAACAACAAAAGGGATGAATATCCTTTTAACCGAGTAAGAATTAACTTACACAATACCGGTGACAATTATCCTTCCACGAACAACGTCCTAATTGAGATATCGGTCGCTCGAACAACCTTAAATAATACAATTACCAACAATCCATTCAATATACGAATCAAACACGAATATAACGAACTCAAAACGTCGATACGATTAAACCAAGTCCATAGAGGCATTAAATCAAACACGTTGTATCCAAACTCCGATTGTTTACAATCAAACCTCAATATACCAATATCAAAATCTCCAAGAAGTGTTTTAAACCAACAAAACATCTCCAATACGATCAATAATCCGTTATGAATATCCAAAATGTGATTATAACAACAATTAGTCGAAAATCCCCAATTCCAACTCGATATTCAAGGTGTTCTTGAATAATTCCTCAATAATCCAATGAATCCTTATACAAACTCATAATCATATACATATCCCTTCATATAACATGATTATAACGTCCAAAACATCACATCTCAAAACAAAATTGAAGTCCAAAGTGTTGAAGAATTTACCTCTTGAAGATCCAACCAATTCGATCCAATGAAAACGTGTAAAAACGACTATCCAAGCTTCCCAAATGATTGAAGGTGATGAAAAATATACACTCAAATGATAATTGATGAAGAAATCTCTCCCTAAAGTTATTCTCTCTCGGTTGCAGGTGAAGAAGATGGAAAAAAATGGAAGAAATGAGCTCAAAATGCTCAAAAAATGAATTTATAGGGGTTGACTCGTGCCCGGACTCGTGCCCGCTCGACACGGTCGCGGACCGCACTGCCGGCAGGGACTCGACCGTGTCCCGCTTGACACGGTCGCGGCGCGAAGGGGCCTACCGACAAGTGACCCGTCCGCGGCGCCAAGATTGACTCGGCCGTGTCCCGGCACACGGTCGGGCCTCCGGGCGACGATTCGCCTATCCGGAAGGGTGCGACTGCCGCGCTGCACGACACGGTCGGGTCCCGAGGCGTAACACTTCGCATTATCCGGACGAGTATGCACGGCCGCGTGTCGACGACACGGCCGAGTTCGTTCGGCAGTGATCGGCCAACAACTGAAAAGTGAGCAGTTGAGCTAAAACGACCATAACTCTCTCGTCCGGACTCCGATTGACTCACCGTTTGAACCATTGGAAAGCTAACTCGATGCTCTATAATATTGAAAAGATTTAGAATATTTGGAATTACCAAAAATTAATGGTGATCTAACAAAGTCGAACTCATATGAGGAAAGTTAAAACAATGAACAATAACGATACACAACTCGAAGTTTTTCCGAACGGTGAACACGGTGAAAGAACATGATTGATGAATGATTATAATTGAGTGAAAATACACTGAGTGACAATCACCGAATGAAATTACTGAATGATAATGACTGAATTACAACCGGGTATTACATGAAGTACTTGGACGGATCAGTCCCTTCTTTAGCAATTCTTCGAGTTGTAAATTTAATCCCTTCATTTCGGCCGGTGCCATCCTGTATGGTGCCTTGGAGATGGCGTCATTCCCTGCTCAAGTTCGATCAAGAGATCGACCTCCCATCGTGGCGGCAGCCCTGGTAGTTCATCGGGAAAAACATCTGGAATTTCGCTCATCGTGGGAATGTTATCAACCGATAGCTGTGATGCGTCCTCCTCAAGAACATAACACCAGTAATACGTTTCTCGAGCATCACAAGATACTCCCGCTGTAAGGAGGCTGAGGGACCCCTTAGTACTGAAGTGTTCTCGACCTCTGATTATGTGAGTGGCACCGTCATGAGTTATAATGGAAACGGTCAGGTGATAGGTATCTAATATCGTCTTATGCATCGTCATCCAGTCCATACCCAAAATGACATCTTTGTTCTGAAGTGGAAAAACCCTGAGATTCGCTGTCCATCCCTGATCATCGATGCGGATCGGGCAGTTTCGACTTCCAAATTACCCCCAACTCTGCTACCCTCGGGTAGCTTAACAGTAAAAGATTCACAAGGTACACAAGAAGGTTCAAACGATTAACACATTCCACAGATATAAACGAGTGCGTCGCTTCAGTATCAAATAGTACATGAATAGGCTGGGAATTAATAAGAAGTGTACCTGAGATAGTAGGTGCAGTATGGTCATCAGTAGCCCTCAATTCGAACACGCGGGATGGAAGTGTCCCCGAGGAGGGTGCAGTGCCTCCCCCGCGCCCACTTCCTCTTCCGGCACCGTATAGAGGGGTTTGGTAAGGTGGAGATCGATAATCAGACACGGCGGGTGCCCTGGATGTCTGTACTGAACCTTGCTAACTCTGAGGAGCTGGACTGGGTGAAGAGTTGATCTACGCATAGTAGCGAGACATGTACCCACTTTTTCCACATGAAAAACACTTCGTAGACACCTTTCAACACTGACTCATGGTATATCCACCTATGCCACAATTGAAACAGCTCCAACGAAGGGATCGGTCAGATGTGCCCTTCTGCTGGTATGAAACCACTGATTTAGAGGAGAACCCAGTCCCCGAGTTCATTCTACTAGTGCTCCCACACTGATTAGACGTCTTATGCTTCTTTTGGTTATGCCTGGTATCAGAACTAACAACAGTACCGGCGTATGCCGTGACTACGTCCTCATATGCCCTCAGAGTTGTGCAGTGAAATCCGACTGCGTAACGTTGATCATCTTCCGGCAACTGTTGTGCAAGCTGCAGTATCGTGGAGCTGGTTGATTCCTAGTGGCATCTTTCGGTTCCCTGGGCAACCGATTACCTCGAAAGCAGTTTCCATTTCGGAAATCCAGTCGTCCACATGTTTATCTCCCGAACCGTCAAATAATGGTGGTCTAGCCTTCAGCATCTCTCCCATCCATCGGTCCTTTCCGGCGTACTCCTCCACGTTAATGATTGGTACCCACTCCGCTCGGTTAGCCAGAGCGATTCCTACTGCAATGGCCTGGGCGAGAGTCTGAATGAAAGCCGGATCCATTCCTCCGTTGTTCTGGTTCTCCACCTCCTGTTCATTCTGATTATTGGACGGCAGCTGGTTTCCGTCCGGAATGGTTTCAGCGGTGTTCCTGCCTTCCTGCTGGTTCACAGCAGAGCCCTGAGCGTCGTTCATGATTCTCCTAGCCCCACGACGTGCCATTTATGATAATTATTCGATCTAGAGGGTCATTTCAGAACAATCATTCTTTGAGTTCTATTGAATTCAAACATCATACCTGATTCTCAAGAAACATACGTGTTTTTCACCTTGACATTCCTCGAGGAGTTACGGTCGCTTGGAGTATTGGACTTTTGAAGCTTTTTAAACATTTTCAAGACGTTTTGATAAAACTTTCTGCGTGAGTGTTTGGCTCCGATACCATTTTCTGTAACGCCCCCAAAATTTGATGAGACGCTACAGTGCCGTGAATCCCGTGTGGGACCCACAAGGCAAGTTTTAAAGAGTTAAAAATTATTCATGAAATAATTTGCGGAAAGTAGCCCCACGATAGCGTAAGTACGAAATGAAATACTTTAAAGAAAAACAAGTCCGCGTACGCGGTTATTACATAACATGGAATGTTTTCAGAATTCAATTTATGAAACAGAAAAACAAGGCTTCTCCCCAACACTGCTCAAGCCTGACCGGAACCATCGGGAACGTAATGCATATATTCAATAAATTTGCCTGACACGACGAATCGTGCCAGCCAACCTAGGTCAGACAATATGAACAAACACATTGATAGAATCAAATAAATCCGCAGTACAATGTTATTACTTGGTAAGGCAACATATTATAGAATACTCAACATTATCTCATCTATCAGCACATAAACTCCCAAGGTCGCAACCAAGGGTGACGGAAGCATCTACACAGGAATACTCCAGACGTGGGTACCATTCAGGTTTTATCCCATAACACAGTTCCGTACGGTATATCAACATATAAACTCCCAAGGTCGCAACCAAGGGTCACAGAAGTATCTACTCATGAATACTCCAGACAAGATAAGTAAAACGAGCATAATTCCATAAATAGGGACTTACATTAAATTTTGGAATTTAATATAAGATAGTCCGAGCAAGGGTTCACTTGCCTCAAATCCGATGAGAGTTACTCCCTCGATAACACAACAGCTCGAACAGCCACACCCGAGAGCTCAACCTATTACAGATTCATCGATTAATACCTTATGGTGATAATGACGATTAGCAAAAATTTCCCCGTCCCGTTAGGATTCTAAACCTAGTTTGTTTATGACGTCGAAACCAAAATTTCATGTTTTAATCACAATAAGGATTACTAAATTCCTTGGTCCGCCAATTTACAATTTATCATCTCGTTAAACAATAATGTTCTAGTGCAACATCTCTATGTTATGCCTATGACTTATAGCCACTGTAATTTCATTACTTACTCAAATTTGAAATTCTAGAATAGAAAGACTAAGCACAAATCTCCCGAAATCCTAACGTATTTGATAACCTATCCGATTTGATAATCGTTAATTAATTCATTAAGGAATTATTAATGGGTTTACAATATGATATCGGATTATAATCGCAATCCATAACCAGATATGGTGTTGGTGATTTACAAGTTCGATTATGAGTCTTACAATCCAACTACGAGTACTACTATAATTCATTCAAAATACTAGCTTGATAGGTTTCGATTAATAATTGTGATTAGTTTTTACTGGTCCGATCGTTATCGAAAGTTCTAAACTACCCAAGGCATCCAAAATCTAGTATGACTCATCTAACAACACTGAGATGAATTCAAAATTCGATAAACTTACCTTACTTGACAAGAAACGAAGAAGAACGACGAAGGATGATGAAGAACGGGAGGACAACACCTTTAAAACCTTCCCCGGAGCTTGATGAATCCACTCTACTACGATAATACACGGCTAGGAAGTCTCAAAATTCGATTTGGGGGGTTGGAGGATGATTTTTGGATGAGAAGAAGTGTTCAAGTGTCGGAGGAAATGGAAGAGGAAATGGAATTATATAACATCAGGACAGCGTTACGTACGTAATGCCTAAAGTTTTACGTACGTAAGCATCGTTATGTATGTTACCGCTAACAAACGTAAGTGTTTCTCAGAAGCTACTGCCCGAAATGTCATGGTCCATTACGTACGTAATGTGTGGATGAATTACGTACGTAATGATCAATTGACTAGCAGTCGTTGTCGCGCTGAAAGTTGCCCTGACCACGCGGGATCGAGAATCTCATCCGGAGACTGCATTACGTACATAAAGTCTAAGTTTTAATGTATGTAATGCTATAAAAATAGCATACGTACTACTGCTCGAGTAACGTACGTAATGTTCGTTCAATACACTAAGTTATAATATTACGTTTAATCCTTATAACACGACTTCCCTTTAGACTCATCCAGCAATTTCTCGGGGAACAAGACATTGGCCACCGTCATATTCACACCGATAATTGCTCAACGACATCAAGGTAAGTCATCGACATATCATCAACATCAAGAAATCACATCACAACACAATTAAGTACTTTCAAGGATTTACATGCCACAACACGGTCTAAAAATAATACGCATAAAAGTAAAAGCGTCACGATGGGGCACATTATTTAATTATTAAAGCGACGTACAAGGTTTTAAACATCATGGAATACTCGTGGTATTACAAAAGGCTTGGTTTTCCACTTTCTAAGGAGCACTCCACATATGTGATCCTAAACTCATTGCCCGAAAGTTTCGTTCAGTTTAATATGAACTATAATATGAATGAGATGGAGAAGTCCATTGCTGAGCTGGATGGGATGCTTAAAACGGCTGAGCAGAATATTAAGAAGAAACCAAGCCATGTGCTGATGGTCAGCAAAGGGAAGTCCTTTAAGAACAAAGGCAAGGGCAAGGGTAAGGCAAAAGATTCCAAATCTAAAGACTCTACTAAGCCAGTTTTCAAGGCTAAAGCTCCCAAACATGGAAATTGTCATCATTACAATAAACCAGGACACTGGAAAAGAAATCACAAGGTTTGCTTGGAAGAGCTAAAGCGTACCAAGGATAGTGGGACTACTACAGGTATAATTGTTATAGAAGTTAACTTATCTACTTCTAACTCCTGGGTATTATATACTGGATGTGGATCTCACATTTGTACAAATGTGCAGGGGTTGAGAAGCAGTAGAGAACTGAAGAAAGGGGAAGTGGATCTAAGAGTCGGCAATGAAGCAAGAGTTGCTGCACTAGCCGTATGAACTTATGATCTAGTTTTATCCAATGGGCTTTTGTTAGTTTTGAACAATTGCTATTATGTTCCTGCTATGAATAGGAATATTATTTCAGTTTCTACATTAGATTGTGAAGGTTATAGTTTTCTTATTAAGAATAAGATTATTCCTATTTTCTTTGATGACTTGCTTTATGGTACTGCAAAGTTATATACTGGCCTTTACAATATTGATCTAGATGAGTCCGACACTTTGGTAGTATATAACATTGCATCCAAGAAACCTAAGCTCAATGATTCTAATCTGACTTACTTATGGCATTATCGACTTGGTAACATAAACGAGAAACGCATTTCTAAACTCCATAATGATGGACTTTTAGACTCTTTGACTATGAATCATATGGGACATGCGAATCTTGTTTATTGGGCAAGATGATGAAGAATCCTTTCACTGGTCACGGAGAAAGGGCTAGTGATCAATTAGGCCTAATATATACTGATGTATGCGGACCTCTTAGCACTCATGCTAGAGGCGGATACCAATACTTTATTACATTTCCCGATGATTTTAGCCGATATGGATATGTTTATCTTATGAAGTATAAACATGAATCTTTTGAAATGTTTAAAATATTCCAGAATGAAGTACATAATCAACTTGGCAAGACAATCAAGCCCCTCGATCAGATCGAGGTGGCGAATACTTGAGCCAAGAATTCGATGATCATCTTAGGAGTTGTGGAATTATTTCACAACTTACTCCTCCCGGAACACCTCAGCATAACAGAGTGTCCGAGAGGAGGAATCGAACTTTATTAGATATGGTTCGATCCACGAGGATTCGAACAGAGCTTCCATTATCATTTTGGGGCCATGCCTTAGAAACAGCAGCATTCACCCTTAACCGTGTTCCATCTAAAGCAGTTGAAAAGACACCATTTGAGAAATGGACTGGTAAGAGACCAAACTTGTCTTTTCTAAAGATCTGGGGTTGCGAAGCGTTCATAAGGCACCAAGTGTTTGACAAACTGGCAGCCAGATCTGAAAGATGTTTATTTGTGGGGTATCCTAAGGAAACTAAAGGATATTACTTTTATAAGCCCGCAGAGAACAAATTGTTTGTTGCTCGAAATGATGTATTCTTAGAAAGGGAATTTATTTCCAAAAGAGATAGTGGGAGAAGAGTAATTCTCGAGGAAACTCGAGAATCACTAGAAGACATCGCTTCACCGATGGAAATCGAATAGGGTCAACAATCAGTTGAAGAGCCCGTTCAAAGTACACAATTCCCTCGCAGATCTGATAGGATGCGACATGAACCTGAGAGATATGGTTATCTCGTAACAGAGGATGATGATGCATCGCTTATAGATGATGAGTCTAGTTGCTATACAGAAGCTTCTTCAGGGCCAGAGTCCGAGGAATGTCTAGAAGCCATGAAGTCAGAGATGCAGTCCATGTATGACAGTCAGAGGGTGTTAAAATCATTGGGTGCAAATGGGTCTATAAAAAGAAGAAAGACATGGATGATAATATGAAAGCCTATAAAGCTAGACTAGTGGCAAAAGGTTATAGACAGATTCATGGTGTTGACTATGATGAGACTTTTTCGCCAGTAGTCATGCTTAAATCAATTAGAATTTTATTTGCCATTGCCGCATACTAAGATTATGAAATATGGCTAATGAATGTCAAAACAGCATTCCTTAATGGAAACTTACTCGAGGATGTGTACATGACACAACCTGAAGGTTTTGTTCATCCAGAAAATTCTAAAAAGGTTTGCAAGCTTCAAAGATAAATTTATGGGTTGAAGCAGACTTCTCGGAGCTGGAATCTTCGTTTTGATGAAACTGTCAAAGAGTTTGGGTTCATTCAAAATGAAGATGAACCATGTGTGTACAATAAAGTTAGTGGGAGCATAGTTGTTTTCTTAGTCTTATATGTAGATGACATATTACTCATTGGAAATGACATTCCCACCTTGCAGACAGTCAAGACTTGGTTGGGAAATCATTTCTCAATGAAAGACTTAGGAGAAACTGCTTACATTCTTGGGATAAAGATCTATAGAGATAGATCAAAGAGATTGATTGGTCTGAGTCAATGTACCTACATTAATAAAATATTGAAGAGGTTTAATATGCAAGACTCCAAGAGAGGACTCTTGCCAATGTCACATAGCATTCATCTGAATGAGACTCAGAGTCCTTCGACTCTTGATGAGCGAGCCCGGATGAGCAAGATACCATACGCTTCGGCCATTGGATCGATCATGTATGCCATGATTTGTACTCGACCAGATGTATCGTTTGTCCTTAGCATGACAAGTCGATACCAATCGAATCCAGGTGAAAATCACTGGACAGCAGTGAAAACTATCCTAAAGTACTTGAGAAGAACTAAGGATGATTCCCTAGTTTATGGAGGGGTGGGAAACGAACTGGTTGTAAGAGGTTACGCCGATGCAAGTTTCGAAACCGATAGAGACGATTTCAAATCGCAAACTAGTTAGGTGTTTGTATTGAATGGAGGTGCTGTGAGTTGGAAGAGTTCCAAGCAAAGCACGGTTGCTGATTCTATTACAGAAGCTGAGTACCTGGAGCATCGGATGCAGCTAAGGAAGCCGTATAGATCAAGAAGTTCGTTACCAAACTAGGAGTGGTGCCGACCATCCAGGGTCCCATAAGCCTTTATTGTGACAATAATGGTGCTATTGCACAAGCTAAAGAGCCTATGTCCCATCATAATTTCAAACATATACTCAGAAAATATCACCTAGTCAGAGAGATCGTCAGACGAGGAGATATTACAATATGCAAAGTAGCAACGGAAGAGAATGTTGCAGATCCACTTACCAAGCCTCTCTCACAAGGAAAGCATGTTGACCATGCTAGAGCGATGGGACTAAAAGTCATGAATGACTGGTCCTAGTGCAAGTGGGAGATTGTTAGGATAAGTGCCCTAGGACATTCGATGTGCCTAGATTTGTAATTGTCACATATAAATAAAGTTATTTGATATCATTTATTTCTCGTTGATTATTATAATGTATGCATGTTTTAATATTATAATAATCGAATAATAGTTATTCATGAATAATAAGATTATTTAAATGTCCTTGGTACAATCGTTTTGAGTAGAGACTCAAGTGATTAATATACTAGTATAAGTTGGATTGATAATCATCGAATGATTATGCGTATGGTACGGATTAAATTTATGGGTATTGGTTGGAGAACTAATACTGGACTGACCCACATTGAGATCACTGCATGGAAATATCATAAGTGAATCTCAATATAACAATATGTCAATAAATCCTTGAACCTGAGATTATCATAGAGTCCAACATGATAACTGCTATGCCTTGACATAATCCAACGTCATCTGAAACATGGTGATCATAAAGGTTAGCGACCAGGATTAGTGGGAGTCATGTAGAGGGCAATGAATAATCAAGATGGGGATTTGTCCCTCTCTTTAGTGAGAGAGATATCTACTGGGCCCCTCAATAAGTAAGACTGAAGGAAATGCATATCCATGCTCAAATGAAGGGTCATTTTATTAAATAAGTCTACTTAAGATCGAGAAAGCATTTGAACATAATAAGTATGACAATATCTATGACTTAGTTCAAATATGATATCACGTAACAAAGGGATTTGACATGTTAAAATGTTTAATGGACTATTAACTTATATTATTTGGGTAATCATAATGTCTTGCTAGAGGCCGCTTATGATTTATTATTTAATAAGGTATTAAATAATTGCCAACATAATATAAGCCTTTGGGTCGCACGAACGACAATCATAGACAAGCAGGAATAAATATCAACTAGGAATAATAAATATAATATTGTATATTATATTTATGAGGAGATTAAATACTAAGTAATATATATAATATTGGATATTACATATATTATATTATTTAATAAGTTTGGGGGTAAATAAGAAAATACTAAAGTCTTGACTCTAGGGTTTACTTAGTATAAATATAAGGTCTTGGACAAGGAGTTGTCATAAGAAACCAAGACACAAAAATCGCCCCCCTCCCCCCAAGAAGAAAAGAAAATTGGCCTCTTCCTCTTACAGTAGGAGAACAACACCGGTCATCTGATCTTCTTCCCTTAGTTGATCTTGATCGATAGTACAATCCTTATATTAAGAAATTTGTGTTGTACTATTTATTAATATTATTCATAAGGATCTAGCAATACGGCTTATGAAATTGTTCGTGTGTGGATCACTCAGAGAGGAAGAAGATATTCATCTGCTTCTAGTCCGGATCTAGATTTGTTCGTCGGATTAAGGTAATTCGATTAACCCTCTAATCAAACGATTAAATTACTGCATGAGATCCTAAATTGGGTTTTCATATTTATTCTTCCGCTGCGTTTTACTACTGATTTATATATTTGATGCATGGAGAACCCAACACAAATTAGGAGTGGGGACTTGAATCGGCAAAGATATGATGAGATGAGAAAGCTACTTGGATCGGCAAGGAGATTTGAATCAGAGAAGAGGTTTGGTGAAGACTTGTGTTGTTCAAGCAAAGAGCCCGTATATAAAATTAGAACAAACATCAATGGATGAAAAAAAACATATCAGAAATAGGAACGAAGAAGAAGAAATGAAGATAAACAGAACAGGTGAATGTTTAAGAGACCACAACTATCAATATAGAGAGAAAAAAGAAAACTCTCATAAGAATGACCGGATGAGGAGCGAGGACAACCATAAATTCTAGTTTTTATACTTGGACCTTAAGGACATGTTTGGTATGACTTATGAGTAGTATAATTTAATAAACAATTAGTAATCTAAGGACATGTTTGGTATGCATAAAATTAGTGAAAAATTATCAGTTTTTTATCGGGTTAACAGTTTTGGTCCTTATTGATTTTGCTTTCAATTTCAGTACTAGTATTCGGATCACTAAGATTTTAGTTGAGTGTCGGTCCCGGGTACTATTAGGCGGTTCTTAGATGATTTTCGAATATACTTGCACCGCTAACAGTCTTACATGCGTGAAGGACACATATTAGCATAGTCTCCAGCCATTGTGGCGGTAAGCCACATGTCTGGCACAAAGGTGGACCTGCTACTAATGATGGTAGACTTGATGCTTCACATGTGGTTCGAAGGAGTATTATCATCGTGATTGCTAAGCATCTAAGAACATCCATGTTTTTTGCAAGACATGTAGATAATATTTGCCGTGGCAGTCAAACTACTAAATGATGATAATGATATAATGGAAGCAAATCACAATGCTGATCACTGCAAATCTCACCATTGTGTACGGGCCTCGACATATGGATGTCGCTCATCTAGACTAAGTCATCATTAATTTGATTTGTTATTAAGCTTTGGTTTTGTATAGTTCATGAGCAGGAGTGTGGTTTGGAAATATTTGATAAACGCATTTTAAACGTCCATAAGCATAAAATCTATTTAGGCTTGCTAATTAATTAATTACTAAGATTCATAAGTAAGTTCAAAAGCTACTATTTTTGTAGTCTATAATGGTAATTTATATTATTACTATCTAGATTTAAGATCAAGTAAAGATCTATCCTAGTAGCATGTGGTTGCAGATCTTCTGACTTCAATCTTTAGATCTTCTAGAGTATATCTCTGCCTTAATTCGGACGTTTTGTGGGCAAGAGCTACCAGATCACTTGACTTCTAGTTGCATCAGCCAAAAACGATATGCCTCTCGACTTTTCTTATATTTTTCTTGAATATTTTTGGTATATTAGACACGTGTTATCTGAATTATAAAACAAAGACAGAAGCCAAAATCTATAATTAAACACTTGCTCAGAGAAATCAAAATCTTATTGACAATGAATGTGATTCAGCCGACCTCATAAGTTTTATTTATAGGCTTTATGCTGCTCTCTGGATCTTAATGATAATTAGGGTTAGGACTCCTAATAGATATCAACTTTACATATTAATCTCTTTCGAATATAGTTGAATCTACTAATATTTTCTTAGTCCACGAAAGCATTAATACTGCACTTCCTATCCAAATCCTAATTTATCATATTGGGCTTCTTACTTAAAGGTATTATTTTCCGTGTTTAAGATGTCGAGTGTCCATTAATTAATTTAGCTATTGACAATTTTAATTAACTAACTGCTTGTCCAAGAGTAGTACCATTAAACCTTATTAATATATCAAAAATTAATCTACCTGCAGGGTTTAAAATATGAAGCGTACGAGCCAATCAGTGTGATTCTCACCCATGATAAATCAAAACAATAAATATTATAAATACACAATTAAATATTATACACTAGATATAAAAATTAATAATTATGAGAGATTTACGTTCTTATTAAAGTCATTACGGAAAAATATATCTCACTCTGATCAAGTTCTACGTCTATAAATATGCTCATGTATTCTAGTAGTCAAGACCAACTAATCTCAAATATACACTGCAACCTTTCGCATAATTTGTCTAATAACTATATAATGCAATCTTCCCAACACATCAGATTTTTTATAATATAAAATATAGACAATATATTTTTTATAAGCATAACATGAATTAATATGCAAAATATGTGATGAAAAAATAATTAATAATCTCATAGATAATTAAAAAAAATAGGGTAATATAAGCATAAGGTAAGCTTTGCAGTATAGAACCCTAACAATCTCCCACTTATACTCAAAGCATGCATTTAAGTATAACAGTTTATATATTATCTATCATATCTCCCACTTATACTCGAAGCATTATTGCATACACCGTAAATCCCATTCCCTCCACATGACCTTCAGAAGCTTTCGTAGGCAAGCCTTTCGTGAAATGATCAGCAAGATTATCTTCTGATGTAATCTTGAACACAACTACGTCTCCTTCCTTTAGGAAGTGCCATATGATATGGTTTTTGCGGTTGATATGTTTACTTGCCTTATGGGCTCGTGGTTCCCTCTAATTTACCACTGTATCGGTATTGTCACAATAAAGTGTAACACCCTTTGGCAAATTAAAAATCACATCCAAGTCTTACAGGGAGTACCTGAGCAATACCACCTCTTTGACTGCATCAGAGGCTCCCACATACTCGGCTTTGATTGTAGAGTTAGAGATGCATTTCTGCTTCACACTCCTCCAACTAATGGTTCCATCTCCCATAGTAAACACATAACCTGAAGTAGCTTGTGTAACACCCCCAGAATACATCCGTAAATGTTACACGTCGTAGGCCCTTCTTACAAGGATCTACAAGGCTAAACTCTATTAGACTACAAAATGATTGACCGACCGGGGTTAATCTAAATACAGCGCAAACCGACAAGGTCATTAAACAATTCAGAAACCAATGAACTTTACATCTCAATGACAAAAATAAACTTGAACACAGAAAAGAACGACAACTCAATTTAATAAATGAAAACTACACCCATGCAAGGGTGAATACTCGAACGACAGAGAATTACCGACCAAATGAAACAAAAGAAAAGACTCTGACTCGGGTGTGATTAGTATCATTGTCCTTCATCTCCTTCCCAGCCAATCCGGTGACTGCTCCCGAGCTGCCAAAACCTGAGCGCATAACAGGCACCCACCCCCCGAAAACTCGGGGGTTAGCAAACTACAATTTTGCTATTGCAAGTACATAATATACAAGATATACGAATAATAACAACGCAAAACTCAACAGTCGTGAAACCTTAACACAAACCACACATTTAAATGGTCAACACAGAATAGCATTACATACACAAGGTGAAAGATAATCACATTGTCATATTCTCCTTACAGAACATAACACCAATGAAACTTTAAACGAGCCCAAGGAGTCAGAAAAATCCCTTATATAAAAGGAAAAGTATTTTGATAAGAAAGTTCGAAAACATTAATACTGACTCATATTGGGGTTTTGAAAATCAAATGGAAATACTTTAGAAAATACTTCAAAAGCTCTCGGGTCTTTGACCCAACATGTGGAAAACAATTTGTAAGAAAACCATTACAACGTTATTTGGGGTCCTCGACCCAAATGGTAAAGCACTATCACAAGCGAATCATTACAACATCTCACGAGGTTCTCGGCCCAATCCAAATGATATCATCACGAGATCAAATCTCAACATCTCACGGGGTCCTCGACCCAATACACAGAATAATCGACACAAGATAATCAAAGGCATGACCTCTCATTCGACAAAGCCTCTCAAGACTTCGATTAATTAACCCTGAGATCTCGTCAAATATCCTTGGTTAATTAACCCCGATACCAACATTTAAAACAAGTTGCAAAGATTTAAATTTGAAAATCATTTGGTAACGGGGTCTTAGCTATCACTCAAATATCCGTTACCAATAAGCCTACTGTGCACCTCCCTTGCACACTGTGTACCGGCGTTCACTCCACTATATTGGCCGCCCATTGCACATGTCACCGCGCCGGCGTTCACTCCTACGAAGCCGCCTTGCTCGCGCATTAAGTAACACCGGTGTTCACCAATCATATGGAGCCGCTCATTGCACAGACATCAGCCGAGTGCACGCCCTCAGAGGTACCCGGATATGACGTCTCTCATAACAAGTATTCATATTATTACAAATACCAAGCACACAGTCAACCGTTGCAACAATTATCAAATCAGTTCCTCAATTCACATAATCCATTCGCCAATACGCAACTACGCAAAATAAACAATAACTCGCACGTTATTCATCAAGACTTATCACATTAGGCCTTCAACACTATCAATCAATACTACATAAATATCCTTATATCGTAACTCAATCCAAAATACAAACATTACCATATTACCTCTATAAACATCATTCGTACTTTAGTCTAAGTTGAGTACGTCGACTAATATTGGTATGAATCACCCAACATTTATTTCCATATGTATATTTATATACATATACATATATCTATACATATATCCACTCATATCTATATATATATATAACATAAATGCAGATATTCATAACATGATTCATATACTTCAGCAACAATGATTTCACGTAATTATAAATCGTATATCAAGGTACTTGCCTTGGTAATCTCTCGAAAATACTCCGGAAATACAGTTGATTGGAACAATCCGGAACTCCAACGGAAACGATGATCGGAAAGGCTCAACACTGGATTATCGTAGGAAATTCGTCCTTAATATCCTATCATTAAATAAACAATCAATCACACGAGGAAAAGCATAAAGAGATGGCCGAACACTAACTGTTCTCTTCGTAACGTACGTTACACACATACGTAACGTACGTTACGTCTGCACGTTAGCGCACGTAATCTACCAGGATTAGCACACGCTAAGCATGCATTGGACAGTTCTCCTCAGTTCAGACGATTGCCTTGCCTGAGGGTATAACGTACGTAATGCATAGAGCTTAACGTACGTTATATTCACACATATCATACTCATGTGAATCAGAATGACCCTATGGTGTTGATGTCTACGAATTCCCGGTTAATCCTCCCATCATAAGACTTACTCCAAATCTCGATTATAGATCCTCAAAGGTAGTTCGGAAAATCTGAGGTTGTTATCAACATTAGGTATATGATCACCATACAATATGGTTTATTAATCTCAGAAAACCTACCTTACTTGATCATAATAACAAGAATCGAACTATAATGTTCTTAACTCGGGTAACTAAAGCATGAACATTCCAACTTCCAAAAACATGATGTTCGGATAAAAAAATTATCTATGGAACTTAATAATCTCGGTGGTATGTTCATAACATCCTTAAGAACACGAATTCAAGGTTAAGGTAGCATTAACATACCTTAATATGAAAGAAACGTAGAGACAAGAGGTAGCATCCGACTCCGATTGTTTGAATATCAATCCAAGATGTTTCGTAACTTAAATGATTGAGTTAATGTGATCTATAGGTGTTTTAGAGGGCTGGAGACTCTCTAGAAATGAAGGAAAACGAAGTACAAGTGAAAGGGACGAAGTGAAATGAAATGGGGTATTGTCCATATATATAATATCTTGAGCTTTACGTACGTTAGCCTTAGCCATTTACGTACTTAATCGACTTAGCGCACGCTACCATTCTATCTTAGCGTACGCTATCGTTCACCGATAGCCATCGCCTCATTCTCGTACTAGCTTACGACGTTACTCCTATGCCTTACGACGTAAGCTACACACATTAGCGCACGCTAGTTACAAACCTTAGCGTACGTTAACACCCGTTGACCCCAAAACTGCCTGTGTTCATCCGCTGGAATCTTTCTCGAGCCCCACCACCACCGCCCATGTGCTAGCCATCTGTTCAATTATTGACCTCTTACGACGCTACGTCTAGCTCGTAGCGCACGCTATCTCCGCCAGAACGCACGTTACGCTTACCGGTTAGCGTGCGTTACGACGTAGTTGCATGCGAAGTATTAAAAGTTGATATTATCATGCATGAGGATATGAATACGGAAACGATCGTACTTCGATTATTGATAACACCAATTCAGGTAATACAGGGTTCAACTACGGACGAAAATACCCAACAATTTATCCGGATATTACATAATATCCCTCTTAAAAGAAGTTTCGTCCCGAAACTTAAAGTAGAGTGGTGGAACACCTAAGGAAAAATAACTGCTTGTTCAGCCCCAAAACATCATGAGTGATGCGCGAAAGCAAGGTTCAAAAAAAAAAAAAATACAATGATTGGACCTAGGAAGTATCAGGCACGTCAATTGAGGCGATAAATTACACGTGAACATGAGAAATTAGAGCGGAGAAGTAGAAGCTCACGGAATTAAGGAAATTCACAAACGGCTCAGATGTACTAAAATCGCGTGTCGAGCTCGTCCCACCGTATTCAAGTTCATAACACATTGGAAATATTAATCGCACGAATGGGAACAAATAGTTTCGAACAAAATTCTGCAAAGATTAAGTTCAGATGTGAATAGACCACAATAATTCACGGAGTCTAACAAATCGGTTCTGAAATTCGTTCGAATGATGGTAGGTTCAGTAGAACATGGTAGTTTGAAATTGTCAAGAGGATCACAGATGAATCATCAACAATGAAAGTCTCCCAACATTGAAAATACTAAGAAGAGCACGGGTACTACGTGTCCCCGTACCAAGAAGACATGTCAGCCCCGAAACTTAAAACAGCGGGAGTTGGAAACGAAAAGCAATTAAAATGAAAAACAATCAAAGTCACGATTGTTGGAAACAGCAACGACTAGAACACAGCACAAAATCTTCATTCGCCTATGATAGGCTCTTCAGCAGAAGGCATAAGGTTTCGGGACATTCTCCGGCCACTTGCTCTGCTCACCGACAGAGTAGCATTCTTTTCCAATTCAGAAATTATCTCACAATGTTTCTCCCGATGGCCTTCACACCCGCACCGATGACAAGTCAAGAGTGGGGAGGGACAGTTTACACGGATGTGCCCCGTACGGTTGCAGTTGAAGCACACTCTCTTCTTACCAGGAGTCACCGATGCTGGTTGGGGATTCCCAATGCTCATTCTCGACCGCGAAGACGACGCATTCGAACGACGTGGGGGTTTGAGAACCTTAGTCTCGTCACCGCCCAAAATTTTTTCAGATGTCCTCGGTCTCTTTTCTCCGCTCGTTGGCTCGGTCACCGAGGAGGTTTCATAGGTTATTGTCTGATCTTGATATTCCTTCACCGTAACATGAATCGTGGTCGTACGAACCACCTCACCGCTTCCGCTTCCGATATTACGTCTACATCCGCCAGGGCTCGTCATGCTAATGCAGATAGTACCGTTTATTGTTATCACATAGTCGGTTGTACGGTATACCACAATTATCAACATAAGGTTTAATTAGCATCCTTAGAATAACGGCAATATCGTAAAGCACGAAATTTTTTTCTAAAATCAACTTCCAATCCTTCATCTAGGATGATCATTATGCGTATGCTTTAAAAAAAAATTTTGAAACAAAAGCCAAGTCACGTTGTGCTCAAAACTTGTAAATACTGTCCTTTGTTGGAAGAGGAAGTTTATACAATGATTAAAAAAAATTTATTTTCGAGTAATGCCTATAAGAAAATTTGAAAATCAAATTATAACTAGTTTGAAATATTTCAAAAATGTTGAGTCCCAAATACCACAATTTTGAAAATCCTTCCTCTTCTACCAAAATATTTATTCGAAAGAATTTTTCACCAAAATACGTGACCATTCGACACGACTACATTAAATCATGAGGTTCACAATGTTAGGAAAATTTCAAAACACTACTTTGAAATGTTCGTATTCGGCCCGGAAATATTACATGCCGGGGATTCTGCGCTGGAACCTACCAGGCTAAAAACCATTTAAAAATCATTTCAAAATATGCCAAAAAGCCGATGACGGTAGCATTTTCCAAAACTTACAAAATCATTTGTAAAATATTAAATACCGTCATAAAAATATCGTTAAAATGTGCAAGACTAAAATGCCAAAAATGTCAGGAGTCATTTCAAAATACTCACGCAGCGGATAAAATTAACACTCAAAGATTTATCCTACTGAAATGCAGAAATTGATAAATATGTTCGACTACCAAAGTATACTACATAACCATTCTCACTCTAACCGTATACGCAGGTGATATCGTAAAACAATATAATCTCTAACAAGTTCAAACCCTAGGTTCACGTTAAGCACAATATAATCAAATACGTATATAAGGGGACTTACGATTCGGGAGGCTTACCATCACGGATTGCTTGAAGATGATGTTGGAACCACGATACTAATCACAACTCTGACGCGCGCGACTTACACAAGACATGGACTTGACCCAACGGCCTAGGTTTTTCGCAAACCTAAGCTCTGATACCATATTTGTAACACCCCCAGAATACATCCGTAAATGTTACACGCCGTAGGCCCTTCTTACAAGGATCTACAAGGCTAAACTCTATTAGACTACAAAATGATTGACCGACCGGGGTTAATCTAAATACAACGCAGACCGACAAGGTCATTAAACAATTCAGAAACCAATGAACTTTACATCTCAATGACAAAAATAAACTTGAACACAGAAAAGAACGACAACTCAATTTAATAAATGAAAACTACACCCATGCAAGGGTGAATACTCGAACGACAGAGAATTACCGACCAAATGAAACAAAAGAAAAGACTCTGACTCGGGTGTGATTAGTATCATTGTCCTTCATCTCCTTCCCAGCCAATCCGGTGACTGCTCCCGAGCTGCCAAAACCTGAGCGCATAACAGGCACCCACCCCCCGAAAACTCGGGGGTTAGCAAACTAGAATTTTGCTAGTGCAAGTACATAATATACAAGATATACGAATAATAACAACGCAAAACTCAACAGTCGTGAAACCTTAACACAAACCACACATTTAAATGGTCAACACAGAATAGCATTACATACACAAGGTGAAAGATAATCACATTGTCATATTCTTCTTACAGAACATAACACCAATGAAACTTTAAACGAGCCCAAGGAGTCAGAAAAATCCCATATATAAAAGGAAAAGTATTTTGATAAGAAAGTTCGAAAACATTAATACTGACTCGGGCCATCTCGGGGTTTTGAAAATCAAATGGAAATACTTTAGAAAATACTTCAAAAGCTCTCGGGTCTTTGACCCAACATGTGGAAAACAATTTGCAAGAAAACCATTACAACGTTATTTGGGGTCCTCGACCCAAATGGTAAAGCACTATCACAAGCGAATCATTACAAAATCTCACGAGGTTCTCGGCCCAATCCAAATGATATCATCACGAGATCAAATCTCAACATCTCACGGGGTCCTCGACCCAATACACAGAATAATCGACACAGTACAATCAAAGGCACAGCCTCTCATTCGACAAAGCCTGCTCAAGACCCCTGATTAATTAACCCTCGGAGATCTCGTCAAATATCCTTGGTTAATTAACCCTGATACCAACATTTAAAACAAGTTGCAAAGATTTAAATTTCAAAAATCATTTGGTAACGGGATCTTAGCTATCACTCAAATATCCGTTACCAATAAGCCTGCCAGGCGCCTCCCTTGCACACCTGTGTACCGGCGTTCACTCCACTATATTGGCCGCCCATTGCACATGTCACCGCGCCGGCGTTCACTCCCACAGGAGCCGCCCCTTGCTCGCGCATTAAGTAACACCGGTGTTCACCAATCATATAGAGCCGCTCATTGCAGCGTACATCAGGCCGGAGTGCACGCCCCGCCCTCAGAGGTACCTGGATATGACGTCTCTCATAACAAGTATTCACATTATTACAAATACCAAGCACACAGTCAACCGTTGCAACAATTATTAAATCAGTTCCTCAATTCACATAATCCATTCGCCAATATGCAACTACGCAAAATAAACAATAACTCGCACGTTATTCATCAAGACTTATCACATTAGGCCTTCAACACTATCAATCAATACTACATAAATATCCTTATATCGTAACTCAACCGAAAATACAAACATTACCATATTACCTCTATCAACATCATTCGTACTTTAGTCTAAGTTGAGTACGTCGACTAATATTGGTATGAATCACCCAACATTTATTTCCATATGTATATTTATATACATATACATATATCTATACATATATCCACTCATATCTATATATATAACATAAATGCAGATATTCATAACATGATTCATATACTTCAGCAACAATGATTTCACGTAATTATAAATCGTATATCAAGGTACTTGCCTTGGTAATCTCTCGCAAATACTCCGGAAATACAGTTGATTGGAACAATCCGGAACTCCAACGGAAACGATGATCGGAAAGGCTCAACACTGGATTATCGTAGGAAATTCGTCCTTAATATCCTATCATTAAATAAACAATCAATCACACGAGGAAAAGCATAAAGAGATGGCCGAACACTAACTGTTCTCTTCGTAACGTACGTTACACACATACGTAACGTACGTTACGTCTGCACGTTAGCGCACGTAATCTACCAGGATTAGCGCACGCTAAGCATGCATTGACAGCTTCTCCTCGCCTGCACGATTGCCTTGCTCGAGGTATAACGTACGTAATGCATAGAGCTTAACGTACGTTATATTCACACATATCATACTCATGTGAATCAGAATGACCCTATGGTGTTGATGTCTACGAATTCCCGGTTAATCCTCCCATCATAAGACTTACTCCAAATCTCGATTATAGATCCTCAAAGGTAGTTTGGAAAATCTGAGGTTGTTATCAACATTAGGTATATGATCACCATACAATATGGTTTATTAATCTCAGAAAACCTACCTTACTTGATCATAATAACAAGAATCGAACTATAATATTCTTAACTCGGGTAACTAAAGCATGAACATTCCAACTTCCAAAAACATGATGTTCGGATAAAAAAATCATCTATGGAACTTAATAATCTCAGTGGTATGTTCATAACATCCTTAAGAACACGAATTCAAGGTTGAGGTAGCATTAACATACCTTAATATGAAAGAAACGTAGAGACAAGAGGTAGCATCCGACTCCGATTGTTTGAATATCAATCCAAGATGTTTCGTAACTTAAATGATTGAGTTAATGTGATCTATAGGTGTTTTAGAGGGCTGGAGACTCTCTAGAAATGAAGGAAAACGAAGTACAAGTGAAAGGGACGAAGTGAAATGAAATGGGGTATTGTCCATATATATAATATCTTGAGCTTTACGTACGTTAGCCTTAGCCATTTACGTACGTAATCGACTTAGCGCACGCTACCATTCTATCTTAGCGTACGCTATCGTTCACTGATAGCTTACTGTCTCATTCTGTACTAGCTTACGTACGTTACTCCCTATGCCTTACGTACGTAAGCTACACACATTAGCGTACGCTAGTTACAAACCTTAGCGTACGTTAACACCCGTTGACCCCAAAACTGTCCAGGTTCATCCGCGGGAATCTTTCTGAGCCCCACCACCAGCCGTCCATGTGCTAGCCAGTCTGTTCAATTATTGACCTCCTTACGTACGCTACGTCTAGCTCGTAGCGTACACTATCTCCAGTTCGTAACGTACGTTATGCTTACCGGTTAGCGTGCGTTACGACGTAGTTGCATGCGAAGTCTTAAAAGTTGATATTATCATGCATGAGGATATGAATACGGAAACGATCGTACTTCGATTATTGATAACACCAATTCAGGTAATACAGGGTTCAACTACGGACGAAAATACCCAACAATTTATCCGGATATTACAGCTTGAACTTTTCTTTGCCTATTGAGAAATTTGAGTCAGTATAACCCATAGGATATAGGTCATCTGATTGATATGCCAGTATATGCTCTCTAGTCCTTCTCAGGTACTTGATTATATGCTTATGAGCAATCTAGTGCCTTTGTCCAGGATATCTAACATCCATGCCTACGGCATGACAAATTTGAGGTATAGTGCAAAGCATAACATACATGAGGCTTTCAATATTGATGCATAAGGGACCAGCTTCATATCATCCATCCCCTTCTGAGTCTTTGGACACATATTCTTAGATAGTTTAATTTCATGTCTATAAGGTAGAAAACTTTTCTTGGAATTGTCCATGCTAAACTGCTTCAATATTATATCAATATATGATGTCTGAGATAAGCACCACACCATTTTCTTGCGATCCCAAAAAATCATGATCCCAAAGATGTGTCCTTTTTCTCCTAAATCCTTCATATCGATCTGCTCAGATAGCCATACCCGTACATCTAATAACTCATCACATTATTTCTAGTGAGAAAGATATAATCTACCTGCAATACATGAAACAGTAATACATTTCTATCACTCTTCTTATACACATAACTCTCACTTGAATATTGGCCGAATCCATATGACTAAACAACCTCGTCAAGCCGAGTGCTCCCAAATCTAGATTATTACCTAAGTCCATAAATGGATCTCTTAAGTTTGCACACTAAGTCCTGTCCTCCTTAAGTAATGAAACCCTCTAGTTGGAGTATATAGATTTCCTTGTCCAGACTACCGTCTAACAATGCAGTTTTGATATCCATCTGCCAAATCTCCAGACGCAGCTATAAGCATGGATATTGGCAAAAAGGTTTCATCATAATCGATACTGCATTATGAGTGTAACCTTTCAGTAAGCCTACCTTTGAAGGTTTAAACCTAGTTGTCAGATTACTTCTTTCGCTTGTAGACCCATTTACTCCCAATGGCTTGTATCCCATTAGGTAGTCCTACTTGCCCCTACACTTGATTGGAACTCAACGATCGTGTTTCTGTTTTTATTGCTATTTTCTCGGGGTGAGTATCTTTATCTTGTATTTCCTCCTCATAGGTCCAAGAATCCGATTATCCTCGCTTAGGGATGAGTCTGAAGACTCTCACATGCTTTGAATTATTTGGGCTGACAAACAACCCTCCCAATATGATGAGGCAGGTCTTGAGTTGGTCTTAAAGTTTCAGAGTCGATATATGGTGCAATATTAATTTGTCCTTGTACGTTTGGTACATACAGAGTCCCACCATCAACAACTCTAGAATTATCTCGCTCATGAGCTTGTTAACTAATCAGATGATCCTCTTTCAGAATCTAGTATTGGTGCTAATGATGACCTTGTGATATTGGGGATATAGACATGACACTCTTTCTTCCTTTAGGGTATCCTACAAATACTCTTACTTCTATACAAGGTGTCAACTTATCAACATCTTTATTCAGTCCATGTATTGTAGAACCCCAAATCCAAACATGTCCTAGACTGGGCTGCCGCCCAATCTATAATTCTGTGGGTATTTTTGAAACTGATTTCTAAGGCACTAACTTTACGTTGTTGTTTCTAGGGCATAAACCCAAAACAAAAAAGTTAAATTTGATTAACTCATTATTGACCTAACCATATCTAAAATACTTCGGTTTCATCACGGAATAACAATATTTTGTTGTGGAGTTCCCAAAGTAGTGAGTTGGGATGTAATCCCCTTATTCACCAAGAAATTCAAAATCTCTCTACTAAGGTACTCACCACCATCACCAAATCGTAATGCCTTCATGCTCTTCCCATGACGCTTCTCCGTTTCAACATTGAAGTCTCTAAACTTTTCAAAGACTTTCGACTTACGTTACATCAAGTAGACATATCTACCTGTTGGCTACAATGTATACAGAATACATCTTGGAAAGGTGTTGGTACAATAAGCTGTACGTTTTTCGAATAAGAGTGCGTAGCGGAAGTCTGTTAAAGTAAGTTGCTGTAAATACAACAACTAGGTTTTTCTTCTGTTAGCTTGGTGCGTACAGGGTATGCAATGTATACTTAAAAATAATAACAGTAATGAGAAACAGTAAATGCAGAAGGTAAATAATACGGTTTTTAAAGTGGTTCGAGGTAAACCCCTCTATGTCCACTGGTCCTCCACACAGGAGTAAAAACGTTTATTATAATCACTACGTACACAACTACATGACTATAATCAAACCTATCCTTGTATCGTTCACACGGATTGATATAAAGACTGTCGCTTTCAACCGTTCACATAGATTGGCTAAAGCTTTCACTTGACTTGCTTCTTCACACATAGTTTCAAAGCTTCGTCTACAATGCAGATCCGTCACACACAGTTCAGGAAAAGCAAGGCTATCTTCAGTCCACATAGGGCTGATAGTTTTCTTCAAATGTAAGAACACGGGTTTGAACAACAACTTGACTTCTTGAGCTTGAGCTAATGATGTGTTGTTCAAGGTTGAGCACTTGCACATTTCTTCTCTTAAGAATGCCAGTATGCTCGAAGAAATATGTTCGCTCTTAATATACTGTTCTTGTGAAGTTCACGTGTGAATCTCAGTATATCTTAGTTTGTTCAGTTTTCAGTCGTTCATTGTATATCTATATGTGTGTGTCTGATCTTCAAATTTCGGGGTATATATAGCCTTTGGGATAGATCCATTGTGAATATATCCGTTGCGCAAAGAGTTTGTTCCAACGTGTTGATTGACTTTCACAATACAAGATCCGGATTTTGATCCTTGTCTGAAGATCTTTGCCGGCTGGTATTTAAATACTTTATACAGTCAGAATTTAAATACTTCTTTTCAAACGGTGGCTTGACTTTAGCGTATAAAGTAGATTTCGTTCCAACGGTCTTTAGTCCTGTCGGATAAGTTTTGAAGATCCTAACACTTACAGCCTGTTTGTTGTATCCAACGTGTTGCATTTATAATGTTGTAGCTGTAGGTTCCAACGCTGTAGGATATCTCTTAGTGCTGTTGTATGGAAGGTGCTGTATGAATGTTTTCGGACAGCTTCCATACTTGGTGTCATATCGACTTAGGAACTTCTTGCTGTATGATGGTAATTTATCCTTATGCTGTATGATCATCTTCGGGTCAGCTACTTGCTGTATGTTTGGCATTTGACTTTTTGCTGTATGTTGGCACTTATCAAAACAAGGTATAAGATTGTTTATCCCAAAAATTTCCCCCTTTTTGACAATGCCAAAACTTCTTTATTGATGATGCCAAAACCTTGATGCCAAAACCTCTTAAACATCTTTGATTGTAGAGGCTTTCTTCTTGATCTCATGTCGAATGTTCTGGTCTTTAGCAATTTAGAAAAATGTGAACTGCTCGCAGGCAAGTTCTAAAATGATAGCATCTAACAGGGAAGTGTATTACAACTTAAACGATTGATTAGCGCGCAGGCACAATCTTACAGTGTAGTCTAGTGTTGAATACAACTTAACCTATGAACTGTTCGCAGACAAGTTCTTACAGCTTTTAAGTTTTTACTTGTTTGTTTGCAGTAAATAAATTGATTTCGTAATCAAACAGTAACACAGTAGTAGATTATGAGTTGTAATCTTTCAAGTCAAAAAATTGAGTTTATTGATATTGGGTAAAGATTCCAATGACAGCACAAATAAAGATACAGAATTTTATGCTGCTAAAATTAATGCTAAAAAGGATCCTCCATGCTAGCTCCTATAATGAGCATGTCTCCAAGGCCTCTTGTCAGGATCATTTTCGGTTCCTCTCCACCAGTGCTCTAATGATTCCTTGCCTCGATCTAGATAGATCGCTCTTCCTTCAGCCGATTGGTCGAAGGCAAGGATCCAATCATCCGGGTGAGTGATCCGATCTCCATTCCGATGCCTTGATTTCATTGTAATTTGCAATGGGAGCATTCCTTTTTCTAGCATCTTTGCAAATTCGTCCGCAGCTTCCGCCAGTGTCCGGCATTTGTTGAAGATGGCGGACTCCCTGATGAGCTTGATAAAATACCTCATCAGTTCATTCTTCCTCCATTGCTTCACTTCATCAGCTGTAGGCTGACGCTTTGTCGGCAAACGAATCTCCAATGGCTTCTACACATTATTCTTCCATGGAAGGGGTCGTGGAACTCTGGGCGAGAACCAGATACCCTGTAACTTTTTGCAGGTATGGACAATCGGTTGATTGTAGCACTGACGCTATCTTCAAGTACAGCATCAAATTCTCTCTCTCTTTCTATCCTCCATTGCCTAGCGGCTTCCCTGGACTCTTCCCCCTTTTTGGCTTCATCAAGATAAAAGACCTTCGTATCAAGGCGTTCCAGGATTTTCATCACATTGTCCTGTTTGGTCTTCATGCTTTATAATTTATCCATTAGGGAACTGAGCATCACAGACATGTCATTGATCTTGTGATCATGTCCTGTGAGTTTGGAGCCAGTATCCTAAAGAGCGGCGACAGTCCTAGCATCGCAGATTCTGAGCTTTGCCTGCTCCTCTTTGAGAATCTCTTCCTGGTGTTTCTGAAGTTGGGCGAGAGCTTGCTTTAATGCACTTGGCAAAAAGCAAAAAGCTTCTTCAATCTTCGTGATTTCTCTCTTCACGCCGGTCATTTCATCGATGGAAGTAGCATGCAGCCAATCGAGCTGTTTGCCAATGTTGTACAGGGCATCTACGGCATCCTGTAGAAACACTGTTTGGCACCCGATTGCATGCAGTTTCTCAATCTTGGCTAGTTTGTCTTCAGCTCCATTCAGTTGGCGCAGAGCCACATTACGGCCCGGATGGTGTGGTCTATCCTCAGGTAGAAAACCGTCATCAGATTCCACTATTGGGGATAATGCAGGGGCATCAGTTGTGGGCACAGCTGGTGGTTGGTCAGCCTGTTCAGATTCACCGACAGGGGGGACTGATTCCTCCCGTTCTGTATGGGCTTCTGTAGACAAAGGTACAGGAGGGACTGAATCCTCCTGGTGTCTCTCAACATCCGCCTGCTCCGGCAGAGGGACTGATTCCTCATGCGGGATGGCGTGGGCTTGATCTTCTTCTGCGGCGATAGGCTCGGGTGCCTATTGAGAAACTATTAGTTCTTCAGCGACAGTAGGGACTGATTCCTCCTTGTCTTGGGCAGTTTCTTGCTGTCGGGGAGGGGACTACTATTGGCTAGACGTCCCTTGTCCCTGTTGCTGTTGCATCCGTGAGAAATCTTGTTCTCTAGTTTCTTCACGGCTCATTCCCAGACCTGCCTGAAAGGCGTCGTCGTCGTCTGAGTCGTGGTCTGATTTGGGACTAATAGGAACAATGTCTTCAGATTTCGATTTGCCTTTCAATCTAGCGTGAGCTTTCTCCAGAAAATAGCTCGATATCAGCTCCTTGCAAAAGATGTTGTCCCATTGAATAAGGACTTCTATTTTCTAGGAATCGGTCACCTCCAGAACAACGGATTATTCTTCCTTCCACTTGCTCCAGTTGTACAGGGTTTCGTATGGAGCGACCCTGTAGGTCTTCTACTGAACAAAGCGTTCATAAGCCGATTCAATCTGTATTGACAGCAAAGTATTGTTGATTATAGTATCGGGGGAGGGGCTGCGTACAATACGTGGGTCTACTGTAGGCACAGGTTCCTCGACAGGTATGGGAGCCTATTTCAGAGATGGATCCCTAACAGGGGTTGGTACCCTGATGGGATATGGATCCCTTAAGGGTGTGAGTTCCCGTACAGGAGATGCAGCTTTTGGCTCCGAAGGGGCAGCCGACTCGCCAGAGCTTTCAATGTTGGCAAATAGCTGACTATCCGTCGTTGACGCCAAAGGATCGGGATCTACTGTTTGAACAGTAGCAGCTATTTCTTCCGTAGGGGTTGTGCCCTGTGGGATTTGTACAGCAGGTTGCGCCATATATTTGGCTTTTGAAGCCTTCTTTTGCTTCTTTTTCGGCTTCTCGACAGTAAGAGGAGTTTTGCTGTGAGATCTCTTTCTCTTCCTGGATGTCTCCTCACTTCCGGACTTCAAGGTGGTGTCCTTGGGATCATCAGAAAGGGGAAAATTCCGGACATATGGTTTCGACCTAATTAGTCCGTTTCTGTTGAATACGGAGGGCTTGCTCCTCCGATGTATTTGCGCTGGCCAATCCTCTTGGCTTCTTTTGATAGCGGCACACCGCTTTTGGTGAGGATGTTGTTGAGAATGAGGCCAAAAGACTTCTTCTGGGTGGAAGTCTTAGAAGCCTCTTCCTGTAGCCTCTTCAGGATGATTTGACACCAATTGATCTTTTGACCACACATGATGGCGACCATCATTCTAAATCGAAGGTTGGTGCACATCTCAAATGTGCCGGTCCTGTTTTCAACAACACGACAGCAAAATCATGTAAGTATACAAATGGCAAGCAAAAATTCTTCTTGTGGCAGGAGGCATGAACATTCGTCTTGGATGCAGCTCCAGTAAATAATCACCAATAAGCGGTGAGGATTTATTGGGACCCAAATGTTTGATGAAACATGGTCAGGCCGTCAGATGGCAGCCTGTACAGATTCTGCAATAAATCCTAGTCAATGCGGATCTCAACTCTGCGGATGGTGGCAGAACTGTCAGAAATTTGTCCTCCCTTTTTCATAGAGAAGAAATGAACAGATGCAATGAGATAAAATTCTTTGACGAGTTGCTCATCATAGAGCTCAGCAGTATGGCTTCCAAGGCGATAGAGGACTTGCTGACGGATTCTTGAGACGATGATCTCCATGGCATCAACGTCCTCGTTTTCAACACGAACACGTTCCAGCCCGACGGATCTGGTGAAGATTCGCCCGTCGATGATGTTGTCTCTCTTCTTAAGTGATGGAGATGATATCTGAGAAAATGCCATTATGATTTCTAAAGAGAAAGTGAGTGAAATTGCAAAGAAAATGCAGTAAACAATATAAGTTGTTTGCTCAAAGAACTCGTTTAATTTTGCAGAAAGCATAAAGAGTCGAAGGGAGGATGTAACAGTCCTTTTATAGTGGTCGAGGAAGTTTAGGGTTTACAGACAGTGAACGGTCAGATTTAAGGGATGGGAACCATCTTTTTAAATGAACGAACAGGATGAATCGAGCGTAACTGGTACATCTTATCCATCCGATTTTAAAATGATAACCGGTCCCACATCTGACATTTCGACTTCCCTTATTGCCCGAAATGGCGGTTTGAAATAATTAAATAATTGAAAAATCACGGCGTTTGAGATAAAATAGTCCAGATGTCATGTAAAGCATTAAATGTAAAATCATTTGATTTTAAAACAAGGCACGTAGACTCAAAACTGTTTAAAAAGGAATAAAATATTAATATAATATAAATTGATGTCCCTTAGTATGTACTGTATCCGCGAAAATACAGCGTTCCCCCTTAAAAGGTACATACAGGATTCAATTCTTACGGCAGTATTTGGATTAATACTGTATTCATGGGTCGTACTGTATTCCCCCTTAATTAATGCACACGTCAGCTGTGGGATGATTTCATGTCTCATTATTCCTATAGTGTTGTCGGATTGTCTGAGTGTACAGCTAATTAATGGTGGATACTGTATTCTTGGGTCTTACAGCATTCCCTCTCAATTGTTGAGCAAAAGCATTAAAACTTACAGGGAGTCAGGGCTGTAGCATTCCCAATTCTTTTCGAAACATACAGAATCTGGCTGTGCTAAGAGGTTTGGTAAAGATGTCAGCTAACTGAATATATATATGAACTTTCTCGAGCCGAACATCCTTGTTCTCAACATGATTCCGAATGAAGTGATGCTTCATATGAATATGCTTAGTACGCGAGTGCAATACAGGATTGTGCATTATTGCAATTGCACTCGTGCTATCGCACATAATTGGTGTTTCCTTGGCAATAATTCCATAGTCTGACAGCTGTTGTTGCATCCAAAGGATCTGCATACAACAATCACCAGCAGCATAGTATTCTGATTCAGCTGTGGAAAGCGAGTTTGCCAATTGTTTCTTGCTAAACCAAGACACGAGTATAGGTCCAAGAAAGTGACATGTACCACTTGTACTCTTCCTATCAAGCTTGCAACCTCCGACATCCGAGTTGTTGTAGCCAACCAAATCGAATCCACCTTCTTTAGGATACCACAGTCCTGCATCGATTGTTCCTTTGGCATACTTCAGGATTTATTTGGCTGTTGTGAAGTGTGATTCTTTAGGTGCTAATTGATACCGAGCACACACTCCTACAGTAAATTAGATATCGGGCCTGCTAGCTGTTAGGTACAGGAGTGAGCCTATTAGCTTCCTGTAGAGTGATTGATAAACCAGCTTTCCAGCTTCATCAGCACTAATTTGCACGGAAGTGCTCATGGGGGTTGATGAGGATTTGGAATTGTTTATTCCAAACTTGTTAAGAAGCTCCTTGCTGTACTTCTCCTGGTTGATAAAGATTCCTATAGGCAACTGCTTTATCTGCAATCCTAGGAAATAACTAAGTTCTCTCATTATACTCATTTCAAATTTACTTTGCATGAAATGAGAGAACCTTTGACACAAAGCAAGGTTAGTTGAACCAAATATAATATCATCTACATATATTTGAACCATCAGGAGGTCATCACCTTCATGTATCTTAAATAGAGTCTTGTCCACAGCACCTTTCTCGAATCCATTATTTGTAAGGTACAGGGACAGGGTCTCATACCACGCTCTGGGTGCTTGATTAAGTCCATACAATGCTTTCTATAGCATGTATACAAGGTCTCCACCTTCTGTGTTGACAAATGCTGGTGGTTGTTCAACATAGACTTCTTCGGAGAGGTCTCCATTCAGGAATGCGCTCTTGACGTCCATTTGACATACAGTAAAGCTCTTATGGCGGCAAAGGCTAAAAATATCCTAATGGCTTCTAGTCTGGCAACAGGGGCAAATGTTTCATCGTAGTCTATGCCTTCTTCCTGTCTGTAGCCTTGTGCGACTAGACGGGATTTGTTTTTGATAACAAGTCCGTTCTCATCCTTCTTGTTTCTAAATACCCATTTAGTTCCAATTACGGCTTGATGCTCAGGTCTGGGTACTAAATACCATACGTTGTTTCTGTCGAAACCATTGAGCTCTTCTTCCATAGATGTAATCCAGTGAGAATTGCCTAGAGCTTCTTTGGTAGAAACATGTTCGGATTGAGCTAAGAATACAGCGATAGTGCACATTTTAAGTCTTCTAAGTTTGGCTTGAGTCTTCCATACAGGAAATGGAGATTTCACAGATTCGGGTTCTTCTTGCGCACATAGTACATTTCCTTGTGTACTATGTATTCTCCTATGGGTAGATACTCTAGCATCAATGTTTCCTATGATCAACTCTTGTTGGTGATCTCTCAACCATATTTTGTCGGGTTCTAATTCGGCGTCCCGTACTGTATCTTGAGTTGCTATAGTTTCAGCTTCAGCTTGTACAGCATCAGCTTCATCTACCTCTGTTCTTACAGCTGCGGGGTTGATTTCTAAGTCAAAGACAGGCTCTATAGGAGTTGGAGGGTCATTAATGGAGAGTTGTTGGATATTCTGAGTAAGATCTTCTACTCCTTTAGGGTTATGATGAGGTTCGTCGGATACTACATGTACTGATTCCTCAACTGTCAGCTTCCATTTTTTAAAGATCCTGTAAGCTTCCGACTTCTCATCGAAGGTTCTAAGTTGATCTTTCCCGTTGTTCAAAACATAACACCTGCATCCGAATATGTGAAAGTACTAAACTAATGGAGTTTTGTTGTTCCATACCTCGTATGCTGTTTTGTTCTGATGTTTGTTGATGAAACAGCGGTTTTGTGTATAGCACACTGTATTAGTGGCTTCACCCCAGAAACGCTGTGGCGACTTGCTTGCGGCAATCATGGTCCTTGTTGCTTCTTTGAGCGTCCTGTTCTTTCGCTCGGCAACACCGTTTTCTTGAGGTGTGCGGGCAGCTGAGTATTCATGCTGTATCTCATTGTCGAGTAGTATTTCTCTATAAAGTGGTTAGTAAATTCAGTACCTCTGTCGGAACGAATGGACACGATACTCAACCCTTTCTCATTTTGAAGCTTTCTCAGGTGCTCAGGAAACTTTGATGTGGTTTCCTTCTTCTTGCTCAGGAATATTGTCCAAGCATACCTAGAAAAATCATCAACAACAACGAGACAGTATTTCTTACCTCCCAAACTTACTGGGTCTACAGGACCGTAGAGATCCATGTGTAGCATTTCTAGAACTCTGTGAGTGGAAAGGTAGGATTTGCTTTTCAGGGTGGTCTTGATTTACTTGCCTTTCTAACAGGGTCCGCAGACGCTGTCTTTTTGGAATGACACATCGGGCAAACCTCTAACCATTCCCTTTCTAGCGAGCTTGTTGATTGTCTTGAAGTTGACGTGAGACATCCTCTTGTGCCATAGCCAGCTTAGATCTGCAGTGCATTTGGCAACAAAACAAGGAATTGTGGAACTCGTAGGCATCCAGTCAGCAATATACATATTACCTGATCTGCTTCCTGTGAGCACAACTTCTTTGGTCAGAATGTTCTTGACTTTATAGTGATCTATATAGAATTTCACCGAGAACTGTTTGTCACAGAACTGGCTAATACTAAGTAGATTATACTGTAAGCCTTCAACATAAGCAACATCAGTGACTTTGAATTTTCATACAAGCAGCGTTCCCTTCCCTCTTGTTCTTCCTTTGAATTTATCACCGAAGCGCACTTTGGACCGCGACCTTCTACATAATCTGACAGCTTGCTTCTATCTCCTATCATATGCCAAGAACATCCGCTATCGAAGTACTAGATGTTCTTATCTAAGATGTCCTGTAAACATAGAAATTAAGTAGATTTAGGTCCCCTTTGTATGTTAGGTCCATGGATGTTAGTGCCTTTAGGTACCCAGATTTTCCTGACAGCAATTGGCTTGATGTAGTTTACTTTAGGTCCGTTTTTGCGATGTCTACATGGGGCAGGCATGTAGTCCCTATAACCTTGATAATTATTATGCATGAAAAATTCAGGGTTATCATTATTAATTCAGTACGAATGCCGTCTTGGAGGTGGAGCCATTTTCTTAGGCCTTACAGCTTGCCTCCTGTAATATCTGGATAATTGTTGAGTATTTTCATCTGTATTTGAACCTTGTAATATTCGACTTTGTGGTATCTATAATCTAAGTGTGGTTTTTCCCGTATTCGTATTCCAAACAATCATGATCATATTAGGAAGAGTTTGCAAATTCATGCATGCAGCTACGTCATAATGTATGCTAGAAGATGAGCTTAACGTACGTTATGAGCTGAGGATAGCGTACGCTATGGATGAAGCATAGCGTACGTAACAGGCAGTCAAAAAGATCAGATTGATCGGCGTATAGGCCAGCTCAGGATGAGATAAGATAAGATTCTGCATGATCTGGATAGCTTTTCGACAAAGCAAGTCAACGAGGTATAACGTACCCTAAAGGACTCAGATAGCATACGCTAAACAGAGCTTATTACGTACGTAAAAGGTAATGGTTAACGTACGTTAAGGAGGTCAGAAATGAGGCAGTATCTACTATCGGACGTTAAGGCACGCTAAAGATTTCAGATAGCGTATAGATAATGACGTACGTAATGCTGTGAGGTTAACGTACGTAAAGGTCCGAGTTTTATAAATATGGCAGCACCCCATTTCATTTCAACTCGTTTCCTTCATCCTTTGGCTGGTTTTTGCAAAGTCCAGAGAGCTTTCTACCCCACATATAATCCTTATATAGCCTCTATACCTAGTTTAGAAGATCGTAGACATATCGGATTGGTGTTCAAGCCTACGATGTCGAGTTCTACCGATCATTTTAATCATTATTTTTTGTGAAAGGATTGTTGACACTAAACCCAACCTTGAATTCGATTTCTTGAGTATGTTACTGAGATTATTACGTTTCAAGGATGTCGTAGTAATCGAATATCATGTTTTAGGAAGATTGGTTTGGTTATACTTGGATTGTTCTTTGTTGTTAAGAGAATTGGGATCGAACCTTGGCATGTTGAACCCTAGGACGTAGTTTCTCAGATTTTGGTATGTTTTGGTCGAGTTATATACCAATGTATTGTTAATATCATCACCTAGAATCGAGGTGTTCAAGAAGATGAATTCTGGGAGTTTTCACCAAGATTATTTTATATTTCGTAAGAGGTGTTTGAATTGATAAACATCGTTATATTCTTGGTTAGAATGGATTGATTATGTTGAGGATAATCGAATTGAACCTAGCACACGGTTGTTTCATCTCCCTTCGAGAATTTGTTAGTATTCGTATAATCATACTCTTGTTATGAATTGTTGTTTAGCCGAACTACTTTGGAAGTTGTTAGTGGAGTTGGAGTAGGAAGGTCGATGATATGCCTACCCTTGTTATCGTAGAAGTCGATATCATTATCATCCACGTAGCATGATTTTGTAGAATCTAAGTAGTGTTTGTCCGATGATTTGATCGTGTAACCAACCATTCGTAAGATGGTGTGCTTGACCATAGTTATGAAAGATCAACGCTCGTGTGTTAGTTGTGTATCCGTTAGTTTTATTACGTAAGTTTAGTTGTCGCTATTTTCGTATTGTTTAACGTTCGAGGTTTGTGAACGGTTGATCGAAGGAACGGCCTTCAAATTTGGTGAAGTCGTGAAGTGTTTATTCCTTGCCATCTTTCAAAGTCAAGTAACTTAATTATATTTATTCGTATTGATGTCGGTTATGTTGTTGTTGTATTGTGCATATGTGTTGTGATAGTTTGTCCACCATGCGTTGGTCCGAGGGGATCATCATGGGAATCTATAGCTGTGTGCGCTGGATCGTTGGACAGGTATTTCCTCCATGCGTTGGTCCGATGGAATCATCATGGAAATTTATAGCTGTTTGCGCTGGATCATTAGAATACCACGAGTATGTTGAGATTGATATGATATGTTGTACATTGTTACCGTTTCTCGTTGGAGAGGCTTGTTGTGATTATTGTTGATATTATTGTCGTTATTATTCAGGGATTGTTGAATAAATCATTGTTGTATAATTATTGTACTTGTACTTGTAACACCCCCAGATCCGACCGGGAATATTACAGCGCCGTGGGCCCCGAGATGGAACCCACAAGGCTGAAGGGAATTTTCGCAAACATTTACAAATGCCCAAGAGGCTAATGACGGTACTGTCTTTTAAAAACATTTGAAGACTTAATAAAATCCATTTATCAAAACCGTCGTAAAATCTCATTTGAAACCACAAGGCCTCAAATGCCAAAACTCAACAGTTTAAAAACATACGTTAAGCTATCGCTTACACGTACCGACATAATAGATTTAGAAAATGATTGCCAAAGTAACCTAAGTTACCATATACCAAAAGACCATTTAAAAATACTCACGCAGCGGATAAAGACAAACAATTAAAATACTCTAGCAGCGGAATACAAGAACTGATCAGGAACTCAATACACAAATACATGTCCTAGCCAGTATCCTCCAGGAAGCTCATCTCTTCACGACCGCTACAATCTTGATAATCCAAGAACCTAAAAAGAAATCCCACGACGGGGTCAGCCATAATATCCAACAATGATAACCATCACATCACGTCAATAATTACATATCAATGGAAATACTAAGTAAGAATACGACCAATGTAATCTTACTGTCATAACTTTACGAAAATCCACGATTCGTATCCTTAACAACACAATAAGATAATATCGAAATATCTGTACGATATCTCAACAATACTCAAGGTTCTCAAAACATTATCATAACTCGCGATACGGAAATTATACCAACTCTGGCCAATTCAATCCATCGGATAACGTCGACAATACCAATACGACAATTGATTATCCATCAAAGACAAGTACCAAGGAAATACAGAACATACATCAAGATACGAAATACCATTACCATCACATCAGTCTAATCCGAGATCTGATCAACACAACATACGGACATGGTCCTAACACAAGACCTACAAATGCATACTCATATGACAACATCAATATGATCACAACAATAACGACAATATATACTTATGACAAGCCCATAATATACATATGCACAACAACAACACATGGTAATCCAACGATCCAGCGCACACATCTATAGATTCCCATGATGATCCCGTCGGACCAACGCATGGTGGCATTACCTGTCCAGCGATCCAGCGCACACAGCTATAGATTCCCATGATGATCCCGTCGGAACAACATATGGTGGACATATGACAATAATGCACAACTGCATGAAACAATAGTACACAATACACGACAACAACAATGCACAAATGCATGACAACAACGATACACGAATGTATCACGACATGATCGACACAAATGATAAAAATGATTAGAGTACTTGCACCGAGTCCTTCGAGAGTAATCTCTATGTCCAAACCATCACGGACAATTATCCTCAATACTCGACGGTACAAAATACCACGGATGGTAAATAATTCACGTCTTTGTCTATACCACAATGTATCCTCGATACCAAGTATACCAACAATAAATGTAAATCATATACCTTATGATTTAATTCCCAAAACTCGAATACAACCTATAATTCCAAATCCCCTGTGATTACGATTATAAACATTTCTATACGAATTATAAACGAATGAAACTGAAACCATTCATTAAATATTATAAACTGAGCAAGTAATAACTTGCCTCAATACCGATGAAGCCGTTACCAATTCCATTGCCATCATCTACAAGTTCCTTGGTCCCGACCAAAGCAATCTATGAACATTCTCAAGCTCAACCGCAACACACGGTTGTAATCACCGATCAATATTCTCAACCTATTACAGTAATCGATAGACAACAAGTTCGATAACAATCAACAATCGATAAAACCAAATCACAAACCCAACAGCTTGACAATATCTCGATTACACACTAGTCGGATCAATCCAAATCAAACCAGCACGAATTCATAACCACAACACATAAATACTGCACTTTCTGCCTTCTTAGCGCTCGTTAATCACTTAAGGTAGCGTGCGCCAAGTTGCTCCCGTTAGCGCGCGCTAGACAATAAGCTTAGCGTGCGCTAATGCTGTACAGTTTGCATGCTTTTCAGGTACCGATCAACATATGACAATTATCAAGAACACTAAGTGATCCAAAACCATGTTTATAGTCATCAAAACAATGAAATCCGGTATCCTTTAACATATAAACAATCATCCAACTTATAATCCAAGTTCTATATCCATATATCATCTTCCTTAATATCAATACATGAAACATCAAGAACGTAACAATACTTCCTTAATCTTCCATTACAGAGAGTAATCATCGACAATAACATCAACATCCGAAACTGAGGAGAAGGACTAATCCACTTATCTCAAGAAAACGAACAACACAATTCAAACCAGAAGAATCATATAAATATCTTCATATCAACAATAACATCATCATAATACGGTAATCCATCTCATAATCATGCTTATCAACTTGTTTATATGATAATCATCAACTCAAGAACATCAACATTCAATCCAAAACGAAATCCAAAGATGAAGAGTATTACCTTTTTGAAGTAATGGATTGATTTCCAAGGTTGAATCCATTTCCAAGAATCACCAATGATTTCAAGAACAAAGCGTTAATCCATGATTTCCATCTTTAATCTTATTAAAGAGGATCATCTCTCAGTGTTTAGGAGCTCCAAATGTCCTCCCAAGGTTCTCTCTATCGGGTGAAAGGAAAGAAATGGACAAAATGCTTCATAACACCTGTCTGTCCCTTTTTATAAAGTATATTACTCGCGTGTGCTAAACCTTATGTTTAGCGTGCGCTACGGCCTTAGCGTGCGCTAACTGACTTTGTTAGCGTGCGTTATCGCAGTCCAGAGGCTATAGTCTGGCTTCGTACATGTGCTTACGTACGTAACGCCCATGCATTAGCGTACGTAACTTACACTCTCTAGCGTACGCAAGTCCTTGTGTTGGAATATTTATTCCACACATTATTTAATTTATGTTTTGATGATTAAAGTTGCTAAACTACAAAACAACATCGAGGCGAAGCAAAACAACGAAGCAGACGAAGACTCAAAAAGTTACAATCTGGACTGCATTAGCGCACGCTAAGGCATATTAGTTAGCGCACGCTAACGCGGAGTAAGCTGCATCCCATCCAAGTTTCGAAGTAAGCTGCAGTGAAGAAAAGCTGAACTATAGCGCACGCTACACATAAGTATTAACGCACGCTATCGAGCCATGTTACTGTTGTGGAAGAATTCAAACACAGAATAACGTATGCAATGAAGTCATCATTAGCGCACGCTACACAGTATGATTAGTGCACGCTAAGTTGTTTGAATCTAGTCAATCCGAACGTTGGGAAAAGCAAGTCAAAGTCAAGCATCAAACGGATAGTTTGACAAGGAAAGGCAACGGATATATTACGTTAACGCACGCTACTCAATCATGGTTAACGTACGCTAAGTAAGTGAAATAACGTACGTAAGGAAGGAGGCATAACGACGCTAAAGAAGAAACGGCTACCGGATCAAATCGGAAATATCTAGCGACGCTACAAAAAGAAGGCTAGCGCACGCTAGCAAGTCAAAACAGCCAGCAACGGCTAGTTTATGGGAAATGCCTATAAATACCATCCCTATGGTATTGTTTGAGTACAACAACTTCAAGAAAACGAGATATACATCTGAGAATCATATACTTACATTGTTGTTGTAATATTGAGCTTATATTGTTAGTTTGAGTGTTTATACATTCAACATTATACACGAGAGGTAAAAGAAAAGAATCGATTGGATTCGGTGTTATTAGGATCAAGTATCCGGCATTGTTAGAATCGCAATCGATATCTAAGTGAGGTTTATCTAGTACCCATAGAAAGCTAGAGTGGTTGATTCCTTATCCAATAGAAAAGGAAAAACGGTTTTACTCGGACCGATAGAAGACGAGCTTGTAACGGTAATCCCTCGACCGATAGAAGAGAGGCGTAGAGGTTTTGATCTTAAGCCTAAGGAAAAAGATACATCGAGAGAGGACGTAGGCTTCGTTAATAGCCGAACCTCTATAAATCCTTGTGTGATTTATTTCCTGCAATTTTATTTACGCTTCCGCATAAAACGGCGCAAATATCCGATTTGGTACCCAACAATTGGTATCGGAGCGGTTCTCCAATACGCGGCTTAACGTCCGAGGAGAAGATCAAAAATGGCGTTTCAAATCTCTCCAGCCGAAGGCCTTGCTCTCAACCGACCACCATTTTTTGATGGCGTGAACTTCATGACTTGGAAGAAGAAGATGTCGATATTCATTCGAGCTTACGACATCGAACTGTGGAAAGTGATTTGTCTTGGTCCAAAAATCCCAATGAATTCCAACGGTACGCTTAAAAATTTTGAAGAATATGACGACTCCGATTGGAAAAACGACCATTTCAATTGTAAGGCAACTCAACTTCTCTATTGTGCCTTAAATCCGGAAGAACACAACCGGATATCATCGTGTGATAGTGCCAAAGAAATCTGGAAAATGCTTGAGGTAACACACGAAGGTACGTCTCAAGTCAAAGAGACGAAGATAAACATGCTCCTTCACGACTATGAATTATTCCAAATGAAGGACGACGAATCCATCTCGATTATGCTCGACCGATTCTCGGTCATTACTAATGGATTAGCATGTTTCGGAAAACCACTTTCGAGTAGTGAGAAAGTAAAGAAAATTCTCCGATCACTACCTCGAGAATGGGACGGTACGGTTACGGCAATAATGGAATCCAAAGATTTAAATACTCTCGATTTTAGTGCTCTCGTTGGTTCTCTTATCAACTACGAGATTGTTCTAAAATCTCGAAATGCCAAACCGAAACCGAAGGAGAGGTCGATAGCCTTCAAGGCTAAAATGTCGAAAAAGAAAGAAGAAACCCCGGTGGACGAAAGCGACGAAGAAATGGCATATTATGCCAAAAATATTAATAAGTTCCAACACTTATTAAACCGGAGGAAGAAGGACATTCAAGCGGGCGAACCTAAAAAATTCGACAACACTTGTTGATTATGTGGTAAACCAGGCCACTTTGCTAAGAACTGTCGAGTAAAGCAAAAAGAGGTTCTAATCGCAACATGGAGCGACGAAGATCCCGATGAAGATTTTCTTGAACAAAATAATCTCGCGCTCATGGCCCGGAGTTCATTCGACGATAGCGACGTCGAAAGTCAAGTAAGTAATTCTTACGACGAACTTTTTGAAGCATTCGAGTTACTACATACGGACTATCAAAATGCTTTAAATGAAATTAAGTCCCTCAAGTCTAAATATAAAACTTTGGAAATTGAAAATTCCAAAATACTTGAAAAAGGGAAATTTGTCGAAATTGATCATTCGAAATGCCTTGAAAATGAAAATATTTTGAAAAATGATCTTTTAAAAGTTCAAAATGAACTAAAAATTTTGACAAAGAAATTTTCGTGCGGCAACGATAAATTTGAACAAATGTTATGTGTTCAAAAATATACTCTAAATAAAGAGGGGTTAGGATTCAAATCACGTTCGAAAAACGAATCCGTTAATTTCAATATACCCCATTGCGAAAAGTGTTTAAAAATCGGGCATCATATTTCCAATTGCAAAAGCCCAAGACGGACGATAAAAACTAAAAGGATTTGGGTTCCTAAAGGTACAAACGTTTCAAACATCGTCTATGTTTCAAAAGAAAAACCAACTATCGGTTGGATCCCCAAAAATAAATTTTAACAAATGATATTTTACAAAGGGGGAGAAGGAATATTTTTGAGAGAAAATAATATTTTCAGGGGGAGTTTTACCCTTATGCATAAATTGATATCATGCATATTTATATTTCATTTGGTATCCTTTACATTTTTTACTTTTTGATGAAGACAAAAAGGGGGAGAAGGAGATGAATTGAGATAAAAATGAGAAAAATCGCACAAGTCGAAAAGAGAAGAAAAGCATACAAATAGGGGGGAGTTGAAAAATAAAGGAGATGTCGAAAAGAAAAGGATTGGAGAAACTAACGAAACGATCAAAGCCAAAAACTTTGATTCGTAGAAATATACATATATTATTTTTTACAGATTATCCAATTCAAAAGTTGTTTTGTAATCATCAAAAAGGGGGAGATTGTTGGAATATTTATTCCACACAATATTTAATTTATGTTTTGATGATTAAAGTTGCTAAACTACAAAACAACATCGAGGCGAAGCAAAACAACGAAGGCATTTAAGACGCAAAAAGTTACAACTGGATCGCATTAGCGCATGCTAAGGCATATTAGTTAGCGCATGCTAACGCGGAGTAAGCCGCATCGGCCAAGTTTCAAGTAAGTGCAGTGAAGAAAAGTGAACTATAGCGCACGCTACACATAAGTATTAACGCACGCTATCGAGCCATGTTCTGTTGTGGAAGAATTCAAACACGAATAACGTATGCAATGAAGTCATCATTAGCGCACGCTACACGGTATGATTAGCGCACGCTAAGTTGTTTGAATCTAGTCAATCCGAACGTTGGGAAAAGCAAGTCAAAGTCAAGCATCAAGCGGATAGTTTGACAAGGAAAGGCAACGGATATATTACGTTAACGCACGCTACTCAATCATGGTTAACGACGCTAAGTAAGTGAAATAACGACGTAAGGAAGGAGGCATAACGACGCTAAAGAAGAAACGGTTACCGGATCAAATCGAAATATCTAGCGCACGCTACAAAAGAAGGCTAGCGCACGCTAGCAAGTCAAAACAACAAGAACGGCTAGTTTATGGGAAATGCCTATAAATACCATCCCTATGGTATTGTTTGAGTACAACAACTTCAAGAAAACGAGATATACATCTGAGAATCATATACTTACATTGTTGTTGTAATATTGAGCTTATATTGTTAGTTTGAGTGTTTATACATTCAACATTATACACGAGAGGTAAAAGAAAAGAATCGATTGGATTCGGTGTTATTAGGATCAAGTATCCGGCATTGTTAGAATCGCAATCGATATCTAAGTGAGGTTTATCTAGTACCCATAGAAAGCTAGAGTGGTTGATTCCTTATCCAATAGAAAAGGAAAAACGGTTTTACTCGGACCGATAGAAGACGAGCTTGTAACGGTAATCCCTCGACCGATAGAAGAGAGGCGTAGAGGTTTTGATCTTAAGCCTAAGGAAAAAGATACATCGAGAGAGGACAGAGGCTTCGTTAATAGCCGAACCTCTATAAATCCTTGTGTGATTTATTTCCTGCAATTTTATTTACGCTTCCGCATAAAACGGCGCAAATATCCGATTTGGTACCCAACACCTTGCGTTTAGCGTGCGCTAATATCAGTTGACTCGTTTGTCTGTATGCTCCGAAGACTGGTCCACACGCCGAAAGTGCTGACGAGGATAAGATTCCTTTTTGTCCAATATACCATTAGCGTGCGCTAAACCTTAGGGTTTAGCGTGCGCTAGTACTACATTACAAACATCCGTTGACTTATCAGAACGTGCGCCGAAAGTGGCCTGGTCCACGCGCAGATTCCTTCTGATCTGACTGCATTAGCGTGCGTTATCTTATATCCGTAGCGTGCGCTAAACCTGCACGATAGCGTGCGCTACTCATGATTATTAGTGTGCGCTAATAATGTTACACTTATCCATTTTCAGCTATTCTTGTCCAACGTCTCAACATACAGAATACGAACATACGGCATACTGAATACATATACTTCTTACATCCAATTGTCGACCAAGTACGACAATTATACCAATACATATGTCTCGGTCCTTCAATTATTTTACCCATACTGTACAGATTCCACGCTGTATAACATAACTCAGATAAAATAATATTAAACAACAGTAGTGGAAAATTTCGGATATTACATACTACACCACTTAAAATAAGTTTCGTCCTCGAAACTTGCACTCCGTCATAGAAATAAACAAACCGTTCAACCAAAATATTCCGAAACCATCACGACAATGATCAATCATCATTATTAACGAATAACCAAAACAGTACACTTCCATATGCGCCAAGTCGACGATTTCCTGAGATACTAGCAAGTGACTTCCCTGTAAAGCCTCAATACGCTAACAATCACATTCCATGAGTCTCAACAAAAATATATCATCTTCGGATGAAATAATCTATCCATGTCCAATCCTGTCTGCCTGATCGCACAATCAAATCCCAATTCGTACAAATCAATAATACACGATACATCTGTGAAACAACTGCCCAAAACGACGATATAAATTATGAAAAATCGACACAAAATCTGAACGCTCATATGATCACCAACAATGATCAACCAATAAATTAACCGAGAATATCATCGACATGATAAACTCCGATACGACCAATCCAAAGGTCAAAACGCAGTCGAGAATATCATCAACATGATAAACTCCAATATGACCAACCAGAGGTCAAAGCATAATCGAGAATACCTTCACACGGTAAGTTCCAACACGATGAACACAGAACCACAGAGACAGATACACGAAAGAGCAAAATTCTCAAAACGCTAACAAATCACATACAGTAGATCTCACAGAAACACACCCGACTGGCGAACATACCCTTCGGCATATGAACAACCAATCACAAACTGACGAACATACCCAATCATACACAGAGTGGGAAACGACCAATCATTACGGCACAAAATTCAAAAGTAGTAAAATCACGCTACCACCACATCAATAGAGCCACATACCACATATGCTCCAATTTCACAAAATCCCAAGTTTCCAAAATAATATTCTATGCATGAATCTACAACACGCAACATATTTCTCTTATCTGATAACTCAACCGATCATCCCTGGATAACCAACTATTATACTGAAGTTCGAATCTCTTTTCCTCGTACCATACTGATGTCTTATCCAGTTCGTGAGTCACACTCATAACTTCACCATGATATGCATTATGCACTAAATGCGTATGTATATCGATCATATTTTCAAAACCAGTTTGAAATCATATAGTCTCGTCAAGAAGACAATTTTTCGAAAGTTCTTTCAAAATTTTCAAAACTCAAAACATAATTTTGGTAAGACCACAAAATCAATTTTCAAAAAAATTAAATCAGCTCGCTGGTGCCAAGTATTCGATAACAGTTTCCTTCGAATCCACACGATTTTGAAGTTTTAAAATGAAAACTATGCAAATGATTGACTACATCCATACTCCTGTATACCAATTCGGTTCGTCACCAATATCCACTGATCTTCCATCGAAAAACCACACGATCGAGTTCCAAAATCTCAGTATATAAACTCCGACCAAAAACTCCTTTCCCACATATGACTCGCAGCTTCAATCATTAATCCCATCCTGGATCACCTCAACCATGCTATGACAAAACATCGAATTATTAATAAATTAAACACAACGAAAGACTTCCCGAGAAGTCTCATTTGAACAAATAAATCAAAACCCCGAAAGGTAGTAATAAGGTAGATAACGATTGATAAAGTGTTTTATAATTCTCGGGAGTTTTAGAAAACATGAAAAAGTCCTTTTGAAACATTAGGGTCTCAGCCCGCATCTCGTTCCGCATTTCAAGAAACTTTAAAGTAGAAAACCCTTTTTGGACCCCAAGTCCTGAGTTATAAAACTATTTCAAAATCGATTGGGTCTCGGCCTAAAATCATTTTCCATAAAACAACTGTAAAACATTCATTTTGAAAAGTATCATTTTCAAATGCTCAAAAACAGTTCATATATCTCAAGATGAACTAACATGACTACATGTTCTTATCAACCATTCCCAACATTCCTCCCAAATGTACAACTCCGTTCCAAAACTTAATCGACATATTGATTTCTAAAATCATAACTTCTCAAGATCATCAATCATGTCCCAACTCTGTCACTTTATACTGTAATGCATAATATTCTGCTGAATCTCAAAGCAATCAACTTAGAACGGCAATAAATCTCAATGCAATTCAAAAATCCAATACTTACAGATCGTGAAGCCGACGATTCCCCGTGATACTGCACATGTCTCGACTCTATAAAATACTCGACACAGATATTTTCAAAACACACATCTTGCAAACTCAGTTCAACTCGAGAACACAACACGGCTCTATCCGAAGAAACACGTTAACACCATTTGGAAAAGTTTACAACAACCCCAGTATTACACTGGTAAATCACATAACATACAAGCCCGAGTGAACAACAAAAACTCAGAGCTCACACACTTGTCAACCGACAACTCGAATGACACGACAAAAGTACGACCCAACTCGACCCGACTGTCTAGGTTTTCACAACCTAAGCTCCGATACCATATTCTGTAACACCCCCAGATCCGACCGGGAATATTACAGCTCCATGGGCCCCGAGATGGAACCCACAAGGCTGAAGGGAATTTTCGCAAACATTTACAAATGCCCAAGAGGCTAATGACGGTACTGTCTTTTAAAACATTTGAAGACTTAATAAAATCCATTTATCAAAACCGTCGTAAAATCTCATTTGAAACCACAAGTCCCAAAATGCCAAAACTCAACAGTTTAAAAACATACGTTAAGCTATCGCTTACACGTACCGACAGAATAGATTTAGAAAACGATTGCCAAAGTAACCTAAGTTACCAGATACCAAAAGGCCATTTAAAAATACTCACGCAGCGGATAAAGACAAACAATTAAAATACTCTAGCAGCGGAATACAAGAACTGATCAGAAACTCAATACACAAATACATGTCCTAGCCAGTATCCTCCGGGAAGCTCATCTCTTAACGACCGCTACAATCTTGATAATCCAAGAACCTAAAAAGAAAGCCCACGACGGGGTTAGCCATAATATCCAACAATGATAACCATCACATCACGTCAATAATTACATATCAATGGAAATACTAAGTAAGAATACGACCAATGTAATCTTACTGTTGCAACTTTACGAAAATCCACGATTCGTATCCTTAACAACACAATAAGATAATACCGAAATATCTGTACGGTATCTCAACAATACTCAAGGTTCTCAAAACATTATCATAACTCGCGATACGGAAATTATACCAACTCTGGCCAATTCAATCCATCGGATAACGTCGACAATTCCAATACGATAATTGATTATCCATCAAAGACAAGTACCAAGGAAATACAGAACATACCTCAAGATACGAAATGCCATTACCATCACATCAGTCTAATCCGAGATCAGATCAACACAACATACGGACATGGTCCTAACACAAGACCTACAAATGCATACTCATATGACAACATCAATATGATCACAACAATAACGACAATGTATACTTATGGCAAGCCCATAATATACATATGCACAACAACAACACATGGTAATCCAACGCCCAAAGGCACAGCCTATAGATTCCCATGATGATCCCGTCGGACCAACGCATGGTGGCATTACCTGTCCAGCGATCCAGCACACACAGCTATAGATTCCAATGATGATCCCGTCGGACCAACACATGGTGGACATATGGCAACAATGCACAACTGCACGAAACAATAGTACACAATACACGACAACAACAATGCACAAATGCATGACAACAACGATACACGAATGTATCACGACATGATCGACACAAATGATAAAAATGATTAGAGTACTTGCCCCGAGTCCTTCGAGAGTAATCTCGATGTCCAAACCATCACGGACAATTATCCTCAATACTCGACGGTACAAAATACCACAGACGGTAAATAATTCACGTCTTCGTCTATACCACAATGTATCCTCGATACCAAGTATACCAACAATAAATGTAAATCATATACCTTATGATTTAATTCCCAAAACTCGAATACAACCTATAATTCTAAATTCCCTGTGATTACGATTATAAACATTGCTATACGAATTATAAACGAATGAAACTGAAACCATTCATTAAATATTATAAACTGAGCAAGTAATAACTTGCCTCGATACCGATGAAGCCGTTACCAATTCCATTGCTGTCATCTACAAGTTCTTCGGTCCCGACCAAAGCAATCTATGAACATTCTCGAGCTCGGCCGCAACACACAGTTGTAGCCCATAAAGTGCCTCATACGGTGCCATCCGAATCGACGCATGCCAACTATTGTTGTACGTGAATTCGATTAATGGCAAATGCTCCTCCTAGTCGCTGCTCCAATCGAGAGCACAAGCACACAACATGTCTTCGAATGTCTGGATAGTGTGTTCCGACTGTCCATCTGACTGGGGATGAAAAGAGGTACTCAAATGCAAACGGGTACCCAACGCCTTATGCACCGCCTGCCAAAAGTGCGATACGAAACGGCCATCACGATCCGAAATAATAGACTTCGGAGTACCGTGAAGCCTCACAATCTGCGGGATAAACACACGAGCTAACTTCTCTGGGCCCCAAGTGTCCTTGATGCCCAGAAAATGTGCCGACTTGGTCAGACGATCAACAATCACCCATACCATACTCATGCCCGACCTCGATCTCGGTAATCTCGTAACAAAATCCATCGATATATCTTCCCATTTCCATTCTGGAACGGGAAGTGACTGCAATAACCCAGTCGGTCGCTGATGCTCGATTTTGACCTGCTGACAAGTCAAACATCTCGCTACAAACTGTGCGACCTCTTCCTTCATATCATTCCACCAGAAATTCCTTCTCAGGTCCTTGTACATCTTACTCGAACCAGGATGAACGGAATAAGGTGTAGCATGGGCCTCCTGTAAAATACTCTGCCTCAACTCTGAGTCGTTCGGCACACAAAGCTGACTCTGGAATCTCAAAACACCATCCTCGTGAATCACAAACCCAGGAGACTTTCCCTTAAGAACGTTGTCTCGGATTTGAGTAATCATCGGATCCTCTAATTGCTTCAGCTTAATTTCATCGATCAAAGACGACGAAGTCTCTAAAGCACAAAGTTGCCCGACAGTTCCAGGCAACAAAACCTCAACATCTAACTCGATCAAAGTCTGCCGAAGCTCAGACTGAGACGTAAGGATCTCAAGCGTTCGCAACGCAATCGGTTTCCGACTCAAGGCGTCGGCCACGACGTTCGCCTTGCCCAGATGATAAAGGATTTCGAGGTCATAATCCTTAATCAGCTCTAACCACCTTCTCTGCCTCATATTCAACTCCTGCTGAGTAAATATGTATTTCAGACTTTTATGATCGGTAAAAATCTGACATGTAGAGCCGAAAAGATAGTGACGCCAAATCTTGAGCGCGAAAACAACTGACGCTAACTCTAAATCATGAGTAGGGTAGTTCAGCTCATATGGCCTCAACTGTCTCGACGCAAAGGTAATGGTCTTGCCGTGCTGCATCAATACGCACCCAAGACCCTGACCCGAAGCATCGCTATAAACGGCGAATCCCTCATTGCCACATGGCAATGCCAAAACCGGGGCTGAAGTCAAACGCTTCTTCAGTTCCTCAAAACTCGACTGTCTCTCGTCATTCCAGACGAACTTCTCGGATTTCTGGAGCAACTGTGTAAGTGGCCGAGCTAGTTTTTAGAAACCCTCGACGAACCTACGGTAGTAGCCAGCCAAACCCAAGAAACTACAGACCTCCTTCACATTCGTGGGCGGCGCCCAATCCAACACTGCCTCAATTTTCTGCGGATCCACACGAACTCCCTCGGCTGAAATCACGTGACCCAAAAACATCACTTCCTTCAGCCAGAACTCACATTTCGAGAACTTCGCATAGAGTTGCTCGGTCCTCAAAATGTCTAACACTATCCGCAAATGATGGGCATGCTCATCCTCACTCCTCGAATAGATAAGAATATCGTCAATGAAGACGACGACACACTTATCCAAATACACAATAAAGACTTTGTTCATCAACTGCATGAACACCGCCGGCGCATTAGTTAACCCGAAAGGCATAACTACGAATTCATAATGTCCGTATCTCATCCGAAAAGCTGTTTTCGGCACGTCGGACTCCCTCACCCGAAGCTGATAGTAACCCGATCTCAAGTCGATCTTCGAGAATACTGCAGCTCCTTGCAACTGATCGAACAAGTCATCAATCCTCGGTAGGGGATACTTGTGCTTGATGGTCACCTTGTTTAGTTCGCGGTAGTCGATACACAAACGTAGTGAACCATCCTTCTTCCGCACAAAATGGACCGGTGCGCCCCAAGGCGAGGCGCTCGGTCGAACATACCCCAACTCAAGAAGCTCACTCAACTGCTTCTTCAACTCTGACATCTCTGAAGGTGCCATGCGATACGGCGCCTTTGAAATCGGAGCCGCACCCGGCTCTAACTCTATAGCAAACTCAACCTCGCGATCCGGTGGTAGTCCCGGTAACTCATCAAGAAATACATCAGGAAACTCACTAACGATTGGAATCGATGAAAGCTCGACTCCACCATCATCCGCCTTCAAGGCGTAGCACCAATAACCAGTACACCCCTTTCGTAGGAGTCTCATCGCCTTCAAGGCGTTAATAACAAACTTCTGATTTCCCCTCCTTCGCCCCGCGAAGGAGTGCTCGGTGCCATCCTCGGCTAACATGGTGATGATCCTCGTGCGGTAGTTCATGATTGCGCCATGCCGCTCGAGCCAATCATCCCCGAGAATCAAATCCTCACCCTCAATATTAACGACAATAAGATTAGAGAGCCAAGCTCTCTCACAAATAAACACAGAGCAGTCTCGGACCTCTCGATCACCGACAATTCTATCACCGCTAGGAAGTTTAACGATGAAAGGCTCGCAAGGTGACAAACAGTCGAGACTCAAACGGCGTACACACTCTATAGAAATGAATGAATGCATAGCACCCGAATCGAAAAGCACACCGATAGGATGGGAAAGGATATGAACGGTACCTGTCGCCACAGTGGCCACTGGGTCATCAGCCCTCCTCATCTCATAAATACGAGGCTGGGCAGAGCCGACACTGGAAGCTCCTCCCCTAGCGGGCTGACCCCGACCCCTACCTCGGCCGGCACTCGGTGGAGGCGGCGGAGCAAACGAGCCCTGGTTCATACTCGGCTCCATAGGTGTTGGGTGAGAAGAACAGGCGCCGCGAAGTTGTCTGATCTGATCACAAAATAGGGCCTTGTGGCCCAACTCACCGCAAGTATGACAAGTGAACTTCGAACGAGGACACTGCCGGTTCCTATGGCCCTGCACACCACAGTTAAAGCATGTGGGTTCACGAACGGAGGTTCCGGCGGCACCCCGGAAGCTCCCAGAGAAACGAGCCGAACCGCCCGTAGAAATATTCGCAGCCTGAGATTTTTGCTGGCCTCCACTCTTGGGACCAGAAAAATTTCCGACCGACTTCTGCTTCTTGCTCTCAAGAGCCGCATCACTAGCCATCACCGACATATCATAGGCAAGAGCTCGACTCTGATAATCCTTCAAAGTAGTACAGATGAGCCCCGACATATAGTCCCGAATCGATAATTTCATCCGCCTGGAAAAATGGAAAATTTTGTCGCTCTCCTCGACAACTTGGGTCTTCACATAACTCAACTCCTTGTTAAATACACACGGAATAAAAGTTTACAAAGTACAATACGCTGCAACTAAGAAGAAGGCGCCGCAACACAAAGATAAAAGGATAAGAGAGTTGTTGAACCATTGCCCCGTTCAAATTCCGGATATATCACAAGTCCACTATTGAGAAGATAATCATTGAAACCCCATGGTAATGAACTTCACTCGAATTTTTTCTCGAGTTAATGTATTCATTATATTGCCTTGAACGAAAATTTTCTTCAATACGATAACCTTTTAACTGAAACTGGTAGACTCAAATCATCAACCCAAGCTCTTGTTTATACATGTTTGTTATAGGTAAAAGTCCTGGAAGAACGAGCTTCACATGTTTTGGTCGGCTCGGGGTAATTCCCGCAAGGCTGCTCCCGATGAGTTCAAGTATCGGGAGTATGAATGTAGGCAATTTTGTTCCTTGTTAAATGAAAATTACATGTTTCTATGTGTAGGCGAGCAGTTCAACCAACACTGCTAACCGTAAGGGTTTGATGGAGCACCACAACTTAGGTTCGCGGTCGTTAGCGAGAGTTTTGCACGAGGATACTTCTGATGAAGATGTGGCAAATGCATTTTTCTACGTGGCTCGGAAGGCATATCCAAATTGCTCGGATAGACATGTAAGTTGTAAATATATACTAACCATTTTGATATTTCAGTTACTTTTTTTGTCCCCACTTAATTAGGAGAGAGTGATGGAGGAATATGAGAGGATGTTGACAGAGATGGTGAGGGATGAGCATCCAGATTTGGACGAGACCGGCTTGTAGGTCACAAGTCGTCATGAATAAGTCTAGAGAGGGGGGTGAATAGACTTATTGAAACTTTTTTTCCATGAAGGGTTAGGAATTTCTCAGCTGATAGGTACAGATGACTTAAAGTCGTCTGTAGACAAGTATGCGAAAGTCAGCTGATGACGATAGCAGATAACTAGATGCTCTTTGTAGTTGACTAAACAATGGAACAGTTAAGTATGTATGCAGCAAGTAGATACGATGTTGAATGCAGTAAAACACGTAGGCAATTATAGTGGTCTCAGAGGTGGGGTAATCCTCTACTAATCCACTTTTCTCCCAACCAGTTGGAGATGAATTCATTATAATTTTCAACTAGTGATAAATATTATAGTGATTCAACCAATTACAACAGCTTCTAACCAGTGGAATTCTTTGCCATTGCAACTCCCTTTGGCTGCCTTGCACCTCTTGATCTATGATCCTTGGATGCCTTTACAGCCTCACAAACTTCATGCAGTGAAGTACCCCAAACTCAGGTTTAAAGACACAAGTGGTTTGTCTTCTCCAACTAAGAGCTTCTTTAAATAAGAACTTTGAACTCTTGCTCTTCACGATGCTATTGTTCGCTTTGTTTGCTTTGATTACTTTGTTCGCTTGTAAATGTTGTTCGCATCGTACTTTGCTCAATTCCAATCTTTAGGTATTTATAGATGTCGATCCTTGAGCTTCCTTCATAGCCGTTGCATTTCCTGTAATAAACCCGTCAGTTGGAGAAATAGACTTCTTTTTTTTTCGAACGTTGCAAGGCTGGATTCCCTTATTTTAATCCATTTCCGACCGTTGTGAAGACTTTCACGTTGTAGTGCCAAAACTTTAGATTATAATATGCATAAAGTCTTCAGAGTGTGGGTCTCGATGAATATTTAATTCATTTGCTTTCCGGGAATCTCTCCAGTCTGTCTCTCTATGCCTGCATGTAACTTTCCGTGATTATTGACTTTTCAACGCATGCTGACGTGGACTGGATTACTTGGCTGATCACTTATCTGATCTCGTACAGTCATCCTTATCTGATGTCGGATTTCTATGATGTAACTTCTCTGAGATGAAGTTCTCTGTCCTGACTAATCTTCTCTGATCTGAAGTCTTCTGACATGATGAACTTATCTGATCTGATGGTCAAACTTCAGTTGATTGGACTCCTTCTGATCACTTGACTGTAGTTTGGTCAAACTTCTCTGATAAATATTTTGACCAGGACTTCTCTGATAAATCTCTTTCTGCAGAACGTTGTCTGATGATAAGTTGCATGTGGTCAACCTTCTCTGTGCAGATGAGTTGACCAAGACTTCTCTGATTAAACTTGTATGCAACTCGGCTTTCTGCAGTATTTGGTCGAACCTCTATGATGTATCTGTTTGACCAAAACTTCTCTGATTTGAACTTGTCTGAAAGTTATACTCAGCCGATTTTTAGCCTAACTTACATGGCCTACAAAAGATACTCATTTGGTTCATCTTTACATTTTGTCAAGTATTCAAGTATATAAAATCTGGCCTATAGAAGATATTTATTTGGTTCTTCTTTACATTTTGCCAAGTACTTAAAACATACATTTGAATAATTAATTAAATACAGGGAGGACATCATCAAAATCTAATAAGAATTCCTAACAAATTCCCCCTATTTTGGTGATGGCAAAACTTAAACAAAATATTCAAATGTAGAACAAGTCTGCACATGATCAGGTGCAAGGCAAATCGAACTCAGACTGTTTTGAGACAACTAGTGGTTGTCATTCAAATGACCGTTATAAAAACTTTCAGAGATGTTTACAAGTACAGTGCTTTCTGAATGAACAAAATACAAAAAGATTTTACAACTACTGCAAAATGTTACAAGTAAATTCCAAGTAAAATACAAGAAAATTACAAACTCCTATCTGCCTCTTCCTCTGCCTCTTCTGACAGGCTGCTTGGGAGGCCTAAAAGGCTTTGCACCAATAGGTCTCTTGTTGACAGATGCTAGGCCATACTTCCTCTTTATGAATAGAGAGGCAAATTCTTGCTCGTCTGCAGATGAGAAGTTGTGTTCTACACATAGCTTCTTTATCTCAGCTTGCAGGGCCAGCTCATCCAGCTCATTGTTTATCAAGGTAGGAGGTTCCACTAGTAGAAACAACACTTTTAATGGCACTATTTTCATGGTATTTGGCCAAAAATGTCATTAAAAAATATTTCAATGACATTTTCGGACCCAAACGTCATGGATCTGAAACATTCTCTTAAAAAATGATATTTTACAAATGTCATTATAAATATTAATATTCAATGACACTTTTTAAATGTCATAAACTTTATGACATTTTTAAAGTGTAGTAGAAAATTAGTAAATATCGTTGAAGATATATTTCCATGACATATTCAAAAATGTCATGTAAAATATTTTATGACATTTTCAAATGTCATCCATTTCACGTACCATGATATTCGTTTAGCATCATAGATAACGGGATGCAAACATCTTCAAGGACGCTTATAAGATGTCATACATCCCCAAAATAGTATGACTTTTGATTGATGTAAATGAAAATATGCAATAACTCATTTGGTTAACGAAATTTAAGTTCCAGATAAATTAAAATTTAATGAAAATGATATCGATAGACGATCAACTAGACCGATTAACTATGTCCGGATTCAATTAATTATGACCTAGACTTGTACACGTCTAAATAAAGTAAATCTCAAATAATAAATTAATTTAACTAGTATATACAATTGTTAAAAGTGAAATGATCGGTTTCACACCGGTTTTCTTGAAACCGATGTGAATTTTATTTTGCTTTTTCAAATTTTACATCATTTTTTATGAACAGATGTTAATGTATGATTATAGCATCGGTTTTCTTTGTAACCGATGTGAATATATTTTTCTTTTTTTTATACTATCCCGAAGGGTTTGGTACCTTTTTTACTTTTGGAAGTCGTCTCTCTCTTGTCTCTCTCGTATCTGCTTTTCATCCTTCTCTCCCGTATCTACTTTTCATCCATACTCCCGTATTTTGTTAGGAGTATGCCCTCAAATGCCACTCAGAGGATGTTGAGTGAGGGCATTGTACTTGTAATTATGTAAATTATTAATATAAGGCAATAGATGTTTCTTTATTTACTGGAAGTTACTGGCATTCCTAACTCGTAAAGATACATATAGAAACTAGTCCATGTATTTGAGAGCAAAACGTTCCACTCCTTATTGGATAAGGGGTCGGCACTGGAAAGGTTTATAGCTCAAATACTTAATCGTTCGCAAGCCGATGAAACTTGACTGGGCGTTATGTTTATGTGAAGACTTGTATGACGTGTTCTTTGACATGGAGAGTGCCTGTCGAACACTAATGGTTAGTGGGAGCACACGTTATAGGTATGCTAATTGGATTAGTATACTCGAACCGACTCACCCTCAATTCGTCACACGGATTTCACTCCGGGACAGTCAATGACGGAATCGAAAGGGTGTGATAGGTATTCGTGAACCTTCGACTTGAGGATTTAGTAGGGATGTGCTTGTGACGTCAAGATTTTCATTAGAGTAGTTCGACCCTGTAAACCGGAAGGCGGGGGTCAACCTCGACGTGCATCTTGACGGGCAAGTAGCAGGTCGTACTGAATACCGAGATAGAATTCTTTCTCCCGTTAGTGATCGGGTTATATGTCCTATGTGGTTATTGACAGATGAGATCATAAGTCTTTGGCCAAAGCATTGGAGCTAGTTGTATTGGATACACGAGAGCTCAATGATCTCGATTTGCATTAACACATGCATAGCGTCAAGTACAAATAGGGTTTGACTGACCGTGACCCTATAACTTGATCGGGACATGTGAAAGAAGGGTTTATACGTATACTGGTATTCACGACAGAATGGTTCTTGAATGATCCCATCATTCGTTCTCAGTTGGGGTACAGTGTAGGCCGTCAGGCTGGCTAGGTGGTGCTACTACTCTTTGGTTCCTCCCATTGCTGACTGAGACGGACCTACCGAGTCGCGCAATAGGATTGACGACAGAATGTATCAAGCTTATTATCTCATTATGAATATTAGATATTGGATATCTAATTTGGGACATTAGATGTTTAAATCGATTTATTGGATAAATTGATTTATGGCCTAGTGAATTAAATAAATTACTGGGTGATTAATTTAATTCATACATATAATTATTTCTTGGAGAAATAATTACGTTATTATATATTTAATGTGATTAATTGATTGGATTAATTAATCGACACAAATACATCGGAACGGAATAGGAGTTTATCTGTTTGGACTCACGGGAGTCCGAAACGGAACGAACTCGTCCCGGCTCCTTCTAGATGGCCGCCCATTTTCCCTCCCCTTTCCTTTGGTCATTGTCACCACCTAAATTGGTGAATGACTTGAAGTGTCAAGGGAACAAGATCTTTTAATTAACTCATTTTAATTATTTAGTCTTGATTTGGGAGGATTTTATGGAGAATAAAATGAAGTCTCTCACTTCACTTGTTGGAACCCATTCCATACGTGAGTTTGAGTTTGAGAGAGAGAAAATGGTTTTTCCTTTTAGTCTTCATCTTCTTCTTCTTTTGTTCTTTGTTGTTCTTCGAGAAAAATCAAGAACTCAAAGAGAGATAGTGAGTTATACACTTGGAGTGTTAGAATCACAATAGCAAGCTTCTATAACCTTGTTCTAGCCGTATTCTTGGAGGATAACGAGGTTTAGTCATCCCGGTCATTTCTCCGACGCATGGCAAGTAGAGACGTGGTGCTTTCGGCATTGGATCGTTCAAGAGCTTGGAGCGGATTGGATTCGTAGAGATCAATCAAAGCTTGGAGAATAGCTCAAGAGAAGGTTACCATTTAATCAACGGACTACGAGGGTATGTTTCTCGTATCTCTTGTATTTCGTTTATATATTCGTATATACGTAGCTCGATCGATCCTCGTAGGGATTCGGATCGAATTAATTTTCGTTTTACCGCTACCGTTGGGCCTTCGATTTAGGCACCGAATCCCAACAGTGGTATCGGAGCGTAGGTCTTGCGATCGTATATACGATATTGGCATTTGGAATGCTCGATTAGATGGTGAATGATTTGAAATCATTTTAGTCATAATCGTGGTATATGTTTTTTCGTTCGTAATAGTTGTATTTTTCGTAAGTTTATGTCTAAATATAAATCTTAAATTTCTAGGAAATATGATATATATTGAAGATATGAAAGTCAGAAAATATTGATATTGGATATCCGGTCGAAAATCTAGCCCCGAATCGTCGTTGGATGACTTTTTGGTCAAAAGGTGCATTTTGGCCGAGAGTGACTCGACCGTGTCCTGGGTGACTCGGTCGTGTCCAGATCTGGCGACAGCTGCACAGCGGACCGGCCGTGTTAGGCGACACGGGCCGTGTCTGGCGGAAGGCTTCGAAAGTGACTCGGCCGTGTTAGGCGGCACGGCCGTGTCTGGCGAGAATGTGCAGGACCTGCCGGCCGCGACCCGACCGTGTCGGACGATACGGGCCATGTCCGGCGTGAGTGCCGTGATGACTCGGCAGGCGAGGCGATTTTCACCATTTCGATTTTTTCGTGTATTCTTGAAAATTAATCTCCCGCATATTAAATTGGATTTAATATGATTAAAATGTTTTATGGTATTTTATTTTATAAGGGAAATTTGATTAATTAGAATATTTATGGTCGACTGAATTATTTTGAACATTATCATATTACCGATTGTGTGAATCGATTGGATTGGTTCGTATTGTTGATTGGATCAATGTATCTCTATGATTTCCATTTATATAGTATTTATTGGATGAATGCTTTTGAATGGGGATGTGGTTCGTGGACTTAGTTTTGAATCGTTCATTTTATTCGATTGGGTTGTAAAGGCCGTTTTGAGCCTATTTATTTTACTAGAAATGTTTGTATCTAGGATGCAATTTTCGATGTAAAATTTATATGTAATGACGAATACCGGAGGAAGATCCGTTTCGAGAAGATGAAGATTCAAGACGAAGACTTGTAATTAGATTACGGAGTTTTTGTTTTCTAGGAACGGTCCATGAACCATATGTTGGTAGCAACTAGGTTGTGAATAGTTGTTTCATATTGTATGAATGCCACAATCGCGCTTAAATGAATTAATGTGCAAAGTGTAACATTAATCGCGATAATTCTCCCACAACAAATTATTAAGTTTATAAGGTTTCAAGGTTTTCCTTCCCTCCATCGAGCTTTCGGGAAATTGAAATTCAAACCGGATGTGCTATGCTTCCGAGTTATCGGGGTAGTCATTCAGGGAGGACGGATAAATTACCGGGAGCGCATTGGATGCCTTCGGTTGGAGCAAATTTTATCCCTAGAAACCTGATAGGTTGCCGGATAAGATTCAATTGTGAAACTGATTTGCGTCGATGGTATAAACTTAACTTGTTCACGAACCATAGAAACCGTATAGGTTGAGGGGAGTGAACAAGGGGAAAAAGAAGATCGAATCATCCATTAGATGGGTTGGTGTTGGACACCACTTTATGAAAATTAATAGACTAGAAACCTGTTTGGTTGCCCTCTATTAAGATTTATAAAGAACTCGATCACCACTATGAAGTAGAGCGACGATACTTCCGGATTTCACATGGGAGTGTGTTATTCCGATAAAAATAGTGGGAGATGGGTAACAAGAATAGAAAAGACCTTAATTCTATACTCAGAACATAATATAACAAGTCACTAATTAATCTGTTATACTTAATGCAGACATAACTCTCAATATGACAATGAATCCACTCGCAATTCTACTCGAAAAGAACACCTTAATGGGACCTAACTTTGTGGATTGGCTCCAAAATCTGATGATTGTCCTCAGTATAGAGGCACTGGGATACATCTTGGAGACGGACATTCCGGCGCCTCTTGTGCGGACCCGAGCCAATCAGGAAGAGATTGAAAACTAAGTGTATTATAATTTATATTATGATTATCTCATAGGCACAATCTTACAAGAAGTAATCCTATTTGAATACAACTTAATCTATGAACTGTTCGCGGACAAGTTCTTACAACTTGAGACTTGTAAAGGATTTATACTTAGTAAATATTTCAATATAAATTATAATCAAAGCAGTAACAATAGATCACGAGCTGTAATCTTTTGAGGAAAAGGTATTTTTATTGATAATTCAGTACAGTGCTGTATGGCATTTAAATATTACACCGGAGAGCATACAGGAAAAAATAGGTACAACTATAAGAAGTTATGCCTTATAGTATTGATGCTTTCAACAGGGGCAGATCCATGTATGCACGAGAAGGTGCACTGGCACCCTCTCATATTTAAAATTTTTTTTTTAATGCCATAAGAAATTTGAAAGCTCCACTTATCAGATATATTAATTATTTAGTGGGCTTGGGCTGCTCCCCACTCAAAAAAAAATTGATATGCCATAAGAAATTAGGAAGCCACTTATTACTTATCAATTATATTAATTATTTAATGGGCTTAGGATTTTCCTTATCAAATAAGCGTGCTAATTCTTTTATGAGATAAAACTCCGACCTCGCCTTCGTATGTCTAATTCCAAATCGATCATGCGATATGCGAATAAATTAAAGAAAGTAGAGACCTTCCTAAATCCTAATCATTGAATTTTATGCGTATTTATCAAAGAAAGCAGATACCTTCCTCGCCTTCGTTTTGTGCCCCCGTTCACAAATCACAATCACAATCACAATAGCACCACTTCTAAGTCAGGTTAGGGTTTTATACTTTTATAAGTCTGAAGTTTTTGTTTGCTGGTTAGTGATGAGCGAGTCCTTTTCGTTTGGATGTTTGGCATGATTGATTAGTGAAATCTTTTACTGATTTATGTATGAATTTTGATTAATGATTAGTGAAACACTTCCTATTTGATTTATGATTTTTTATTTCTAATCAATGATTTATGTGTTCTGTTGTTTAGATGAGTAAACCCTTGATTTATGATTTATGATTTTTGATCAATAATTTATGTGCTTTCTTATTTGGATTATTTGGACTAGTGAACCTTTTTGATTTATGGATCAAAGTTTTCTTTTATATCAATGATTTATGTTAATTTCCATTAAAATGATTATTTTTTATCCTAAAAGGCATCAGTGATCTTGTACAGAAAATAGTGGAATCAAAAAGGGATAAGGCATTCACTCTCGTGTATTTGCTTATAAACTTGCAATGATATTACCTGTTGTGACTGCAATAGTTGAGAGGAAATTTTCAGTTATGAACGTCGTGACGAATAGGTTGCACAATAGAATGAGAGATCAATAGATGAACGATTGCTTAGTTACTTATATCGAAAAAGATGTTTTTACTCAGCGATAATGAAGATACTATAGATAATTTTCAAAATATCAAAACTCATCGTGGTCACTGTTAAATCGGTAAAGATCAGATATCATCAATATAGATATATAATATTGTCATTTTTTCCTTCTTCATAACTTAACTTGTACATTTTTCTATTTTATATGGAGCACCCCCTCTTGTAAATTCCTGGCTCCTCTCCTGGCTTTCAAGACTTCCGATAGGGGTCATGCTCGGTTTCCTTCCACCAGTTGATTTGAGAGTCTCTGTCTCGATCCTTGTAGATGGTTCTTCCTCTCTAGGAGACATCTAAGGCGAAAATTCAGTCTTCTGGGTGAGTTAGCCGACCACCCTTCTGACGCTTACATTTCAGCTTGATTTGCAGAGGGAGCTTTCATTCCTATATGAGCCTTGAGAACTCTTTTGCAGTATCTTCAAGGGTCTTGAAGTGGTTGAACATGGCAGAAATCCCTGATGAGAGTACAAAAGTATCTCATCAGTTCATTATTCTTCCACCGTTTCAGCTCCTCGGCTGATGGCCGCCTGTCTGTCGGGAGTAGGATCTCAGCAGGCTTCTGCACTGTATTCATCCAAGGGAAATTGGGACCATGGAACTTGTAATACCCGTGATTTTCTCTTTCGGTAATTTTTCATTTTTGGCATTTTTCTGATTTTCAGAACTCACTTGCGAGCGTTTTGACATTTTGATAATTTTTTTTGTTCTGTGTATTTGGTCATCCGAGTTTGTTCCGGGACTGTTTTTACCCGAATTCATATTTTGAGCAACTTTTTATGCTATTTGGTTCAATTCATGTGATGGTGGTTCGAAACTACGGTATCCTACTTCCTATGAGTCCGTTTAAATTTGTTAGACGTGTTGTGAACTTCGGTTTGGTTATTTGATTTCGTATTGTGATTTTCGGATGTTTTGGGCCGTTTTGTAATTTCCCAAAGTTTTGGAGTATTCTTCTTTTTTTTTCATTTTTTCCCTAACCTTCGAGTTATCGGGATCACGTGTTTGTCTAGAGTTTGAGCTCGTGTGGTGATTGTGGTATTACTCGCCTTGATCGATCGTATTGTTTCGTAGTCGTTGCGTTTCGTTATTCGCATACTGAATTCAGTTGGTTCTCTGCAGTGTTGTACTGCATGTCGCTTACGTACGTAATTGGCAAGGCATAACATACGTTAATGGAATTTGTTACGTACCCTACGAGGCCTTACTTACGTACGTAAAGGACTCCAGGTATTCGGGCAGTGAGCCAAGGATGGCTCTTACGTACGTAAGGGCCTACACCTTACGTACGTTAATCGTATAACGTGCGTTAGACTGGTGCCCCTAACGTACGTAAACTTTAGTTTTCTATAAATACCTAGGGGTTGACCGTGTTCGTCATTTTTCATCCTTTCTTCATTCCTCTGCGGCTGTGGCGATTCGTGGGCGATTTTGGAGTCTTGTAACTCGAATCTTTCATCTTCCTTGAGTTCTTGGTGTTGATTAACATCAATCCGTATTCTTCGTCTTTGATTCGAGGTAACTTTCTTGAAACCTTTAGGATTCGAGCTGTTCTTCGTGAATCGTGGTGTTGTGTATCCTTATTCAGAAGTATTGAATATATTCCAGTCTTTTCACTACTATAAAAAAGACATTCAACATCGCTCGTTTAACATCGGTTTTGTACAAACCGATGTTAAAAAAGACGCGGTAGCATAATTGAAAATTTTAAAACAAATTAACATCGGTTCTGCTAAAAACTGATGTTAAATTAACAATTAACATCGGTTTTTCTAAAAACCGATGTTAAATTAATCCATCGGTTTTTAATTTAACATCGGTTTTTAGAATAACCGATGTTAATTTTTATATAAAGTTTCGTTTTTTTAGAAAAAGTTCCAGATTTTTTAAAAAAAATTACATCGGTTATACTAAAAACCGATGTTCAACAATGTTAATTTTTAATTTAACATCGGTTTTTAAAAAAACCGATGTTAAATTTTGAAAAAATCTGGATTTCTTAAAAAAATAGAAACTTTATTTTTTTAAAAAAATTGGAATATTAATATTAAAAATTGGATGTTTATATTTATTGTTCAAAAATAAAAAGTAAAAATTGGAAGTTTTTATTTAAAGTTCAAAAATAAAAAATAAACATTAGTTCGAAAATAAAAAATAAAAATCGGATGTTTTTATTTAAAGTTCGAAAATAGAAAATAAAAATCGGATGTTTTTATTTAAAGTTTTGAAAATAAGTGGAATATTATTTTCCATAAATAAATAAAAACTAAATTATTATATATATTTTTAAAAACGTGCTAGTTTTTGTTTTTGTAATTTTTTTACTTTTCATAAAAAACAATTTTATTTTTTTACAAAAAATCTAAAATTAAAAAAATGATTAAATATTAATTATAAATCGATCTAGATTTTTTAATTTATTAATTTTTATTTTCGAGCTTTAAATAAAAACATCCGACTTCTAATATTAATATTCTAGATTTTTTTAAAAAAATAAATTTTCGATTTGTTAATATATATATATTAAATTATCTTATATTTATATAAATTTATAAATGTATATAGTATATAAATATAACACATAGCAAAAAATATACAAAAAGTTCATCTGGCGGAGTGGTAATATCACACTTCCACAAGCAAGAGGTGGTGTGTTCGAAACCCACCAACAACGAAATTTAATGGTATTTGTTGTAGGTTGGTGGGGCTTGGTGCGGGTGGTTGGGGCGAGTGTCTGGGTTGGGGCTGGGTTGGGCTAGCTGGGTTAGCCGCGGTCCGATAAAATTTTAAAATCGCGAAATTTAACATTGGTTGTCCCAGAACTGATGTTAAATATCGCGATGTTAAAATTAACATCGGTTATGTTAAATGTCCAAAAAACTGATGTTAAATGTCTGTTTTGTAGTAGTATTTGATCCCTATTCTTATCGTGTTCGGGTCCGGGTGATGTTCTCAATGTTCTTGGGGAATTATTGAACCCCAAGTGTTCGATCCTTTGTTCCTACGAATTCTTATTCAGAATTTCGTATGTTTTCCATCTTCCTTGCGATTGATTTTGTAGTAATAATGTTGTCCTTGTGTTTTCATTCTAGTTGGAGGATTCGAGGGTTTCCGGTCGAGATTTTCCGTTGCTTCGCGTGCTTTGGACTTGAGGCGAGTATCTCGTCTATATTCATTATACTTTGAGAATGTGATTTGTCGTGAATTTAACGTGGACTAGTTAGTGATTGAACATTGAACCGTAACTTACTTTCAAAGTAATATGTGACTTCTATCAAGATAAATACGAACGTAAACTTGAGTTTCATGAAGAATGATAACAACCATTTAATGTTGTATTTTACTTAAAACGGATGCGAGAAATGAGTAGTTATCCGAGAAATTGTGGAATAGCGGAATATTTGTATTATTCACTTGTTAGCCTTTTTACTGAATGATGTTGTCATTTGAATATTGTGCATTTGTGTAAGTGTATGATGCGTTAACTTATGTTTTACACGGTTGCGATTGTGGTGAATATTGTACCTTTGTTGTTATATATCTTGGTGAATTGTAATGTTACCCTGGTAGGGACCCGTGAGGCCTCCGGCGGCGCGTGCTTGCGAGTACGGCCACTTGATATGGTATGACCATAAGGTTATCAAATCGGGTAGGTCTGGAGGGGGCTCCTAGAATCGTCACTTGCGAGTGCGATGTCACAATAACTTATGGGCGTGTTTGAATGATGTTACCCGGGTAGGGACCCGTGGGGCCTCCGGTGGCATGTGCTTGCGAGTACGGCCAGTTGTCATGATTTGACCATAAGGTTATCTAATCGGGTAGGTCTGGAGAGGGCTCCGAGAATCGTGACTTGCGAGTGCGCGGTCAAGATAACTTATGGGTGTATTTTAACTTGTTTGCGTTGGTCATTCCGGATGGGTCCCATCGAGGCCACGGAGGTGATTTGAGTGTTTGATGTCATAACTCTGAATTATAAATGTTTGGACCTTGGATCCCGGATGTACTTGTCTTATTAATTAGTCTCCGAGACTTGGTTGTGAATAGAATCATTTCGACGTATTTAGTAAACTCTTTTGAAAAGAAGATTTAGAAATCTTTCGTGATTTTACCCTCAGACCCCCAAAATCTTCAATTATTCTCTTAAATGTGTTTTGGAGTCGTTCTTATGATCCTTCCTAAAGGAAACTGTTTTTGAAAGGAATTTAGACTCGGGGATCGTGTTACTACCTCGGTGAAATGTTATTTTCATAAAAGTTGTATTCTTGATGTATAACTTTATAGCTTGGTTACTTGCTAGCGATTTCCATCGCTAACCCCTCGTTGGGGACTATTTTATATTCTTTTCAGGTGTCCTGATTGGAGAGAGCAACCACAGAATCGGCTTGGAGGATGATGTAAAGCAGTGATACTAGTCACAATTGTAGTCGGTTGTCTGTCGGTGATCTGTCGGTCTGAGTGTTTATTTATAAAATCTTTGTCATCCTTAAGAGGGTGGACATGTTGTGTGATTTTTGATTGAGTCGTATTTTGGTTTATCAGTTGTAATGCCATGTTGTGTTTTGAGAGACCTAATCGGTCTACGGTTTTATGTTTTGGTCGAAGTTGACCACGTGTGGGTTTTGTTTTGTAGTCTCCTTCCTGGTAGATCCTTGCGGAAAAAGGGGTCTACGACGTGTAATATCCCTGAGCGGATTGGGGGTGTTACATAAATGGTATCGGAGCTTAGGTTTGCGAAAACCTAGGCAGTTGGGTCTTGTCGAGTTATGTCACCCGGGGGGTCTAGTTGGTCTTGTCGAGTCGTGTCTTGTCGTGTCACCTGGGTAAGCAATTGTGAACAAGTGTGATCATTGTGATCCGTTGTGATCAATTGTGATTAGTTGTGATTAGTATCATGGTGCAGCCATCATCTCCGTGCGGCATATGGACATAAGTCTCCTCTTTTATGCGAGGTATCGGTATTTCATGATTTCATTTAGGTGAGATGATTGTGGTGCATAATTTTGTTTGTATGGTGTTGTGTAATGGAATCCGTCTTTGATATTCGTGGCACCGTTTGTGCATTGTGTCGAACGTATTGATGGTTGGACACCGAATGGTGCAATACGATGTGAAAACTGTGAACTTTAATGTGTTCCAGAGAATGTATCGATGGTAGAGTTCGTGGGGAATTGAGATGGATGGTTTTGACGTATGTTTAAACTTGGTGTTCACGAATTATATTTGACTAGATTTGTAATATCCTCTGCCGATTGGGCATGTAGTTTCAGGTTCGATTGCTTTTGGATAGTTGTAATTATGACCGCTGCATGTAGGTTTGAAAATGGTTTTCGTAATTGTAATTATGAGCTTGAGTATGTTTGTAAAAGAACCAATTTTTGAAAATACTTCGACGGTGCGGTTAAACAACAATTTTGTATGGATTTTGAAATCAGTTGAACATTGACGAGTTAGTCATGTATTTTCAAATGACACCTTCATACGGTACTTCAAGGAGGCGTTTTAAAGTATTTTGGACATTGTAAAATGATAACGTCATTCTGGATATGATCGAAAAGATTTTGGAAATTTTTTATACTGCAAAACGGCTTTGATTTTCAGAATTAAAAACATTATGTGTTTGTGTGTTGGAACTGAGTCGTTGCAACAAGCTTGATATGTTGTTATGCACATTGGAGAATTTTTACCGTATTTTCTAAATGTCGGAATGCATTGTTAGGAGTCGATCCTTAACCTTCGGAGCCGTTTTGAGGCTGCTGAGTTGATTCTGCTATCTTACAGTTAGCTATTAGGCCGTAAACTTCTGACTGTCATGGCAGTAACCTTGCTGTTACAGTTATATCTGTGCTCATTATCGGTCGTTTAATTCCTGTTGACATAGTCATATGGTTCGTCCGTGGCGATCGTGAACTTTAACTGTTGTATCAGTAATGTTGTACTTAGTTGTTTATCCTGTATGGATATTATTGACGTATTATTAATCGTTACCTTTCTTGTTAGCGAATTTTGGTTGTACACCTAGATGTTACGACTACATAGTTTGGTCTAATTATATTATTCTATGACGATATCAGGATGTGATAGTTGATCGGTGGTAATGATGATATGTATGGATAAGGTAATTTTGATGTTATCGTTTATCGAGTAGATTGAAGTTTCAAAATGTTGTTTTGCAAATGACTTTCCAAACGAAACATTTATTATAATGGGTTCATAGTTATGATCAAACAACTGAGGTATTAAAAATATATCTTTTCAAAAACTCATTTCAGCAAAATCATTCAAACTCATAAATTTTAAAATATTATCATTTGAACAAATACCTCGGAAAATTTTGTTTTTAAAAATATTACCCATGTTTGACCACAATGATATGTATATGGTCTTGACCGTGATTGTTTTGGTAAAGGTCGTACGTTTTTGTTGATGTAGCCAGGTAAATTACTTATGAATCTGAATCCTATTGTTGCAGTGATAGTTCGTATATTCGTGTAATGACTCGGAGTGAGTATTTTATTGTGTTACCATTGTTTCCCCATGTTGATTATGTAGTGTTTGTTTTGTCATTCTGAATGACTGTCAGCTCAGTATGCCGAGAGGTCGTGGCAATCGGTCGCGCGATCAGGATCATGCTACCAGTAATGACGTTAGTATTGGTGTTGCAACTATACTTCAGCAGGTGGCAGACCAGATGACTCATTTGGCTCAGGCGGTTCAGCGTAACACTACCGTGACTGAGAATTTCGGGTCGACTCAGTAGCTCAGAGAAGTGATTTGATGCATCGTCCTCATTTCGCAGGCATGGGTGATACTTTGGGCTGAGACGGTTGACTTTTCCAATTGGAGAAGATTTTCAAGGCGGTTGGTTGTCCAGAGGAATGGAAGAATCCTATCGCTCAGTTCCTTCTCAATAGTGACGCTGCTAATTGGTGGGAGGCCGTTGAGCCTCAAGATCATGCTGCTACCTGGGAAGAGTTTAAGAAGTTGATGGAAGCGGAGTTCTGTCCGGAGCCGATCCGAGAGCAGTGTATCCGAGATTTCTATCTAGCCGAGCCGCAGGATATACCCATGTCGCAGGCTATTATCAATTATAGTCGACAGCTCGCTTACGTGAAGAGGCAGGTGAGGACCGAGGAAGACAAAATCCGTCATTTTGATATGCGGATGAGACCAGAGATTCGACAGTACATGTCGGGTTTCACTTGTGCTACTTTGATAGACCATCAGAATCGAGCCATGGCATATAAGTTGGCATCATTATCTACTGGGACTTTACATGAGCCGAAGAGGCAGAGGATGTCTGGAGATTTTTCGGATAGTGTGAGAGTCGGAACCTCTTCTCATCGAGTTTCGCATAGTCCTATGGTGAAACCTTCCTTTTCTTCGTTTGGTGGAACCAAGAGTTCCAAGTCATCTTCGTTGACTCCTAGTCAGACTGGGAGGTGTTTCCATTGCAACATTGTAGGTCATGTGCAAGCTAATTGTCCTTCACGACCGCTTATAATTGTGGACTCGAGGGCCACAGAGTTCAGTATTGTGAACTATTCCTTGAAGTTTCCTAGAATCGAGCTTCAGCACCATTATCAGGATCGACCCCTGTAGATCGCTGAGGTTTAATTGTTCGTTCAATTTGTTGTCTGCTTAATTCACCCATTCTTTTTTTAGTTTCGGGACGAAACTTCTTTTTAGAGGGGTAGAATGTAATACCCGTGATTTTCTCTTTCGGTAATTTTTCATTTTTGGCATTTTTCTGATTTCCAAAACTCGCTTGCGAGCGTTTTGACATTTTGATAATGTTTTGTTCTGCGTATTTGGTCATCCGAGTTTTTTTCGGGGCTGTTTTACCCAAATTCATGTTTTGAGCGACTTTTTCTGCTATTTGGTTCAATTCGTATGATGGTGGTTCGAAACTATGGTATCCTACTTCCTATGGGTCCGTTTAACTTTGTTAGACGTGTTGTGAACTTCGGTTTGGTTGATTGATTTCGTATTGTGATTTTCGGACGTTTTGGGCCGTTTTGTAATTTCTCAAAGTTTTGGGGTGTTCGTCTTTGTTTCATTTTTTTCCTAACCTTCGAGTTATCGGGATCACGTGTTTGTATAGGGTTTGAGCTCGTGTGGTGATTGTGGTATTACTCGCCTTGATCGATCGTATTGTTTCGTAGTCGTTGCATTTCGTTATCCGCATACGAGATTCAGTTGGTTCTCTGCAGTGTTGTACTGCATGTCCCTTATGTACGTAATTGGCAAGGCATAACATACGTTAATGGAATTTGTTACGTATGCTACGAGGCCTTACTTACGTACGTAAAGGACTCCAGGTATTCGGGCAGTAAGCCAAGGATGGCTCTTACGTACGTAAGGGCTTACACCTTACGTACGTTAATCATATAACGTGTGTTAGACTGGTGGCCCTAACGTACGTAAACTTCAGTTTTCTATAAATACCCAGGGGTTAACCGTGTTCGCCATTTTTCATTCTTTCTTAATTCTTCCGCGGATGTGGCGATGTGTGGGCGATTTTGGGGCGATTTTGGAGTCTTGTAACTCCAAGCTTTCATCTTCCTTGAGTTCTTGGTGTTGATTAACATCATCAATCCGTGTTCTTCGTCTTTGATTCGAGGTAACTTTCTTGAAACCTTTTCTATGTATTTTGAGAATCTTTAGGATTCGAGCTGTTCTTCGTGAATCGTGGTGTTGTGTATCCTTATTCGGAAGTATTGATTATATTGTGTTTTGATCCGTATTCTTATCGCGTTTGGGTCCGGGTGATGTTCTCAATGTTCTTGGGGAATTATTGAACCCCAAGTGTTCGATCCTTTGTTCCTACGAATTCTTATTGAGAATTTCGTATGTTTTCCATCTTACTTGCGATCGATTTTGTAGTAATTATGTTGTCCTTGTGTTTTCAACCTAGTTGGAGGATTCTAGGGTTTCCAGTCGAGCTTTTCCATTACTTCGCGTGCTTTGGACTTGAGGCGAGTATCTCGTCTATATTCATTATACTTTGAGAATGTGATTTGTTGTGAATTTAACGTGGACTTGTTAGTGATTGAACATTGAACCGTAACTTACTTTCAGAGGAATATGTGACTTCTATGAAGGTAAATACGAACGTAAACTTGAGTTTCATGAAGAATGATAACAACCATTTCATGTTGTATTTTGCTTAAAACGGATGCGAGAAATGAGTAGTTATCCGAGGAATTGTGGAATAGCGGAATATTTGTATTATTCACTTGTTAGCCTTTTTCCTGAATGATGTTGTCATGTGAATATTGTGCATTTGTGGAAGTGTATGATGCGTTAACTTATTTTTTACACGGTTGCGATTGTGGTGAATATTGTACCTTTGTTGTTATGTATCTTGGTGAATTGTAATGTTACCCGGGTAGGGACTCGTGAGGCCTTTGGCGGAGCGTGCTTGCGAGTACGGCCAGTTGATATGGTATGACCATAAGGTTATCAAATCGGGTAGGTCTGGAGGGGGCCCGAGAATCATCACTTGCGAGTGCGACATCACGATAACTTATGGGCGTGTTTGAATGATGTTACCTGGGTAGGGACCCGTGAGACCTCCGGTGGCGTGTGCTTGCGAGTACGGCCAGTTGTCATGATTTGACCGTAAAGTTATCTAATCGGGTAGGTCTGTAGAGGGCTCCAAGAATCGTCACTTGCGAGTGCGGTGTCAAGATAACTTATAGGTGTGTTTTAGCTTATTTGCGTTAGTCAATTCAGATGGGTCCCATCGAGGCCACGGAGGTGATTGGAGTCTTTGATATGATAACTCTAAATTGTAAATGTTTGGACCTTAGATCCCGGATGTACTTGTATTATTAATTAGTCGTCGAGACTTGGTTGTGAATAGAATCATTTCGACGTTTTAGTAAACTCTTTTGAAAAGAAGAATTAGAAATCTTTCGTGATTTTACACTGAGACCCCAAAAGTCTTCAATTATTCTCCTAAATGTGTTTTGGAGTCGTTCTTATGGTCCTTCCAAAAGGAAACTGTTTTTGAAAGGAATTTAGACTCGGGGATCGTGTTACTACCTCGTTGAAACGTTATTTTCATAACGGTTGTATTCTTGATGTATAACTTTATAGCTTGGTTACTTGCTAGCGATTTCCATCGCTAACCCCTCGTTGGGGACTATTTTATATTCTTTTCAGGTGTCCTGATTGGAGAGAGCAACCACAGGATCGGCTTGGAGGATGATTTAAAGCAGCGATACTAGTCACAGTTGTAGTCGGTTGTTCGTCAATGATATGCCGGTCTGAGTGTTTATTTCTAAATTCTTTGTCATCCTTAAGAGGGTGGACATGTTGTGTAATTTGTGATTGAGTCGCATTTTGGTTTATCAGTTGTACTGCCATGTTGTGTTTTGAGAGACCAAATCGGTCTACGATTTTATGTTTTGGTCGAAATTGACCACGTGTGGGTTTTGTTATGTTGTCTCCTGCCTGGTAGATCCTTGCGGAAAAAGTGGTCTACGGCGTGTAATATCCCTGAGCGGATTGGGGGTGTTACAGAACTTAGGACGAGCCAGTTATCCTGTATACTCTAACTCCTTGACCTGGCCCGGGTCCGTCCAGTCTTCCGATGGATGTGGCAACACTATCATCCAAGATGTCCTCCATCTCCTTCTCCTTCTCCATCCTCCACCTCCTTCCAGCCTCTCAAGCCTCTCCCCCCTATTTCAGAGTTTTTCAAAATTGCTGCTAGTTTCTATTCCAGTTGAGACAAAAAGGAAACGTTTCTTGGTTTATGTCAAAATATTTTGAATTTCTATTACATTAATAGAATATATCAATGTGAAATAGTTCCTGAGATAATGTGTGTGGTTTATTAGTCGGTGTTTGTAAAAGTTAATGTTTGATTTTTTTCTCTTTAGGTGAGGCATTCTCCCCAACCTTTCAGCCAAAATAAGTATGTTTTAGGCTTATCTTTTTTACTTATTTTATGTGTCAGATAAGGTCTCGCAGGTAACGTTTTTTTCCATCAGGTTTTACAACTTCACTTTCTTGATGTTCTAATGGTTGACATTTTTGGTTTGATTGTTGGTATAATTGGTTTATTGTGTATCCTGAAACTCCTGAGGGTCCTTCTTCACGAAACTTAATGTTTATTGCTACTTTGAAGTTCCATTATTCTGCAGGCTTTATATCTAATATACCTGTGTCTTTTTTATGTGTTTTCCATTGCAAATTTATTTTGGTGAGAGAAGCGTGCAGAAGTATGACATAATGCTTAATGATACAACTGTAAAGGCAGCCATTGAACAACTTCAAGAAGGTGTTATTTTCCAATACTTTCAGTTTGGCTTATTAATCCAAATGAATTAGTGCCATATGCTTACATTATTTTGTTAGGTATTGTGTGTAAATAAAATGTAGTTGCTGATGACCGGGAGCCTGAGCTATCTCTACATAATCTTAATTATAACATTATATCGCAAAGTATTGGCCACCTATCGAAGTGTTCCTATCCACTGGTTTACTCATTCGGGCAACTCTGTGTAAAGGAAAGGTTTATCTTGGAATTTTAGGATTCCATAAAATTTAAGATGTTTAAAAACATTTGATTCTCTGGTTTGAAATAAGCGTCCTTGCAAATGTTTTACCAGGATATGTACTTGTTCCTAGGATTTGACCATGCAGTCATGTTTGTTGTTTGAATTTCACTAAAAATGACTTTTCACCTGGTGAATTTTAGTTTCTGTATCATGATGAGGAATTTAGTATACCTGAAGCAATGGACCAGATTCTAGGTGATTTTGTTGAAAGATCTAATGCAATCAGGAACCCTATTAAGCTGTTGTGGAAGAAAACTATGGTACTATAAAGGTGAATTCCTAACATGTAAAAAGAACTCATCATTTTCTTATAAAACATAAAGCTTTAGTTGAATTTAAGAGTCGGCACACTTGTTGTACATTTAAACTTTTCAGGAGTTTTACATATGAAAATTGATTAGTTTTATTCCATAAGGCATGAAATAATTTACCGACTAAAGCTCTAATCTTGTTGAATCAAGATAATAGTTAACTTGATATACGATGAAAAAATATATGAACTGAAACTGTTCGAAAAATCTGAAAACCTCGTACTCATTCACACCAGAGGCTGATATAATATATTTGACATATGCATGCACATCTTTCTTATCGAGTTCTGTCACCTTCCGCAGAAAAAATTTAGGTACTCTATGTTTCCATTCGTCCAGTGAGAGCCGTACTTTGAAGATAGAACTGATAACCATATTGGCTCAAAAAAAATTTACGCTTATGTGTTGAGTTTGCATATATCAGTTTGGAACTGCTTTCAATTTCAATCAGTGGGATTTCTTCTGATTTTATGGTAGTTTCATATTGTTATATTTAACTTTTAAAACGGGGGCGCCTTTAGGCCACATTTCTGGAACTCACTCTTCAGTTGGGGTTCTTTACTTAGTTTTATTCTAATTATGTGGTATGTTGTGTTTTTTATACATGCAAACATATTACATTCCAAGACCATATAAATTCTTTTACTTGTTCTAGTTAATAGAGAGTTATTTATAGATTCACATGAGTTTTGCAAACATCTAACGGGGTGAAACTTTTGTCTGGCTGCTGTCTACGCTCTATGTAATTGTTCTTTTTTACTAATCCTGCAAAATTATTATGAATATGATTCTGTTGAGGCACGGCTGAAGCTAATATGCAAAAACTGACACATAGTTTAAATATTCTTTATTGAAACTTGTTAGTGTTATTCAAATGAACGATGCCCAAGAAAAAAAGGGGAATACACACACCTCAAAAGAAAAAAATTGCTAGATATAGAAAGGACCAGGACAAGAAAATGTGAGTAGCACACAGTGAGGAAATGTCATCAATAACACAATATAATGTCGTAGAACTAGATTTCACATAACAAAGTTGTGTTGTTTAGATTCTCATATATCATTTTGGTTTCAAAAGGTTCGCACGCCAAACAACCTGACATATCATTACAGGGGCCAATACTCAAACCAAAAAAGGTCTGACTGATGCGGTGTTGGCATCTTTTGTTCGGTCTGCATATAGTGGCATTCATAATATAGAGATACACCTCAAAGAAAAATAGCTACCGTGTAAAATGCAACTTCGCATCGTAGTCTATGTATGTAACCAACTTATGTTTGAACCTCTAAAGTGTTTGTGTGATATTGCAACCTATACTGGTAAATATTTTGTTGCCGTCTGCATACATTTTCCCTTCCTTTCTTACTTTTTTCGAAGAACCTATCTTGCCTCATGAGATAGAACCACGCTAGAAATATAACCTGTATTTGTAAATGATACCCGGCAATAATGGTTTTGTTAAAAAGCAATGTTTTGTCTCAGATACTGTCACATGATGCTACATCAATATGTTGCACATGGTCTCATACTACATAATTGTGGGTGATGATAAACATCTACTCTCCTCAAAATGGGATTATCTCTACATGTTTTACTTTACAGACTCTACATAAGTTTTGCCGTCTCAAAGAGTAGTTCATTTTCATTGATCTGTCAGTATATATTGCAGTGACTAATTTTTTATTGCTACATGGCATTGATCTTCTTTTTTTTCTTAGTTGTATTATGGCTGTGAATATATGAATTTATGATTTAAAAATTATGTGCTTTCATGTGAATTTTTATATTCAAGTATTTCAATGTTAATTTTTAAAGTTTATTATTTATGTAATAATGTTTATAATGTATGAAGTTGAGCACCTGCTAATAGATGAGAAATTAAAAAGATATTCTATTTATAATCAGCTTAGCTCACCTCTTCTTAATTAATTGTACAAGATTTCAAAAGATTATAATTAGCTCGATAGTGGTCAAGATGGACATTAACTTTTATAATTATACTGCCTACTTGATTACGCTTTTTGTTATTGAACTCTGTACGATTAAGGCAGTTGTATAATCTTTGTGAATAACTTTCGAAACTCATATTTGAATATTTCTATAAATTCGTAAATTTTACATTCATCGCTTTGTATGTTACAACATCAACATGGGCACTTAGTGCATCGCATGTGGTGCTAAACTAGTACTAGTATACATATATATATATATATACACACACACACACAAAATGATACATAAGTGCACGGGTCAAAACTACTACTAGTACGAGGCATTATCCAACCCGTGCGATGCACGATCTTTGGTTGAATATCTACGTGTTTTGTGCGTAATGTTGGGGCAGACGGTTGAATGAGCAGATGGCAGAATTTAAATGCCTTTTAGAGAAATTTATATGTTTTTTTATTGTTATTGTCCTTTTATTTTAGTCTATATAATTAATTATATGAAATGAGGCTTTATTAACCCGTATGTTGCTCCGGGGTTGTTTTTGGTTTATTCAACTCGTGCGATGCACCGATTGTATCTAAGATTTCATAGCTAAAATTTAACCATCTTATAATTTATACTATCATTTATAAGTTCATTTTAATCACCTTGTGTATTAGAAGGTGCACGTGTTTTGTACGTAATGTTGGGACAGATTTGAATGAACGAGATTTATTAATTTAAATGCCTTTTAGAGAAGTTTATATGTTTTTTTATTGCTATTGTCCTTTTATTTTAGTCTATGTAATTAGTTATATGAAATGAAGCTTTACTAACCCGTGTGTTGCTCCGGGGTTGTTTTTGGTTTATTCAACCTGTGCGATGCACCGATTGTATCTAAGTTTTCATAGCTAAAATTTAACCATCTTTTAATTTATACTATCATTTAAAAGTTCAATTTAATCACCTTGAATTTGCATTGTGATGTTTATCATAACTTTTGTATTTAAATTAGTTTATTTACATTAAAAGTTACAATTAAAATAGTCTCTTAATATATTTACAATTAAAAGTTACAATTAAATTATCCTTCCACATTAAATTAAGGGGGATAAGTATTATATATATATATATATATATATACACACACACAAAGCAATACACACGGAATAAAAGTTTACAAAGTACAATACGCTGCAACTAAGAAGAAGGCGCCGCAACACAAAGAAAAGGATAAGAGAGTTGCTGAACCATTGCCCCGTTCAAATTCCGGATATATCACAAGTCCACTATTGAGCAGATAATCATTGAAACGCCATGGTAATGAACTTCACTCGAATTTTTTCTCGAGTTAATGTATTCATTATATTGCCTTGAACGAAAATTTTCTTCAATACGATAACCTTTTAACTGAAACTGGTAGACTCAAATCATCAACCCAAGCTCTTGTTTATACATGTTTGTTATAGGTAAAAGTCCTGGAAGAACGAGCTCTACATGTTTTGGTCGGCTCGGGGTAATTCCCGCGAGGCTGCTCCCGAGGAGTTCAAGTATCGGGAGCAGGGGCGGATCACAAGCCTTTCAACTGCGGGGGCCGAAGCTAATATCTTATATATTTTTAAAAATACAAAAGATACATCATCCAAAGTTATAAAAAAATATTGAAACTAGACGTTAAATATAAAAATACCAAACATCGCTCATCAAAGTGGAACCCGTCGATCCTTCGCGGCCTTGAAATCTTCTATAATTTCATCCAAATTATTTTTTTCAGCAAGTTCTCTTTTGATATACAAAACCGACTCATTTAGAAATTCATCTTTAGGGTAATATTAGTGTTGTGGGCTTTACTCTTTAGGGTAACGAGGCATTACGACCCGTGCGATGCACGGGTTTTGTTTTTCGATAAAATTTTTTAACTTTTTTTATGTCTATAACTCAACTTTTTGTATCTGTTATTATAATTAACAAACGACTTTGAGCTAAAAGTATGTACTTTTTCCTTTTATTCCATTATGCAAGGTCATACAAAAAAACGTAAATATTGGTTTCTCACTAAAAAAAATTCGTGGGTTATTAGTAAAAAATAGAAAATGACAAAGTAATACTAATGAACTAAATTTTCTTTCAAGGCCAAATTTTTTTAAAACCCATAAAATGATAGAAGCGACCGTACTTATTAAACCATCAACATTGACGTAAATAATGTCCGCATGTGTTGGCAATTTTTATCTAAATGTTTTTTATGATTTGTATTCATCTTTGTTTGTAAAAACCTTCTTGTAATAGATAAAGCATCTTGTCTAATTATTTTATTTTGTTGTTCATTGTACAACACTCCCTGTAAAATATCCATTAATATCAGTGAACTAATATTGTTTTCTTTTGGATTTGTATTATTTTCGTTTGTATTAATATTGTTTGATATGCAAAGTAAATTATTTATACACACAATATGTAGTATGTAACCTTCCATAAGAATATGAACGGTCTATTTTAATTACTTTCAAAATGAAGCTATTTATGAAAGAGAGTTAATAAATGAGTCCAAAGAATTTTGCCACCGTTTGGGTCTTGTTTGGGTTTTAGTATAAATACTAATAAAACTTTAATGAAGATGTTTGTAAAAGTTCAGAAAATTAACTTATTGCTATAGTTATGGCAAATGTTATTACAAAATTCATAAAGATTTAAATCATGAATACTCAATTTAATTCAATTAGTTGGACAATAAAATGAGATGAAGTCAAAAAGATTTGTAACGATTTTTATAAAAATGAAGTGATGGGCATTCAAGTTCATTCAAGTAAAGGAATTTAAATCGTAAAAATTTAACATGAAACTCAATTTTTAAATAAATGGTAGCTAATTGAATTATAGAATTTTAATTAATACTTTAAGACATGAAACATTTAAGACATGGATTTAATACTTAATATTATTTAATATATTAAATTAGAGAAAATAATTTAATATGAACTAATATTAAATATAAAAATATCCATTAATTAATATCATTAAGACTCCACAATAAATTTAAAGACTCAATCTTTATATATATAAGATATATCTATTAATTATTTGCAAAAAAAGCTCAGGGGCCTTGGCCCCTAAAGGCCCCTAAGGGCATCCGCCCCTGATCGGGAGTATGAATGTAGGCAATTTTGTTCCTTGTTAAATGAAAATTACATGTTTCTATGTGTAGGCGAGCAGTTCAACCAACACTGCTAACCCTAAGGGTTTGATGGAGCACCACAACTTAGGTTCGCGGTCGTTAGCGAGAGTTTTGCACGGGGATTCTTCTGATGAAGATGTGGCAAATGCATTTTTCTACGTGACTCGGAAGGCATATCCGAATTGCTCAGATAGACATGTATATCACCAATGTGTCAAACCATTCAACAATACACCGCAATACCTGTTCAAGTATGTAATCAAACCGGCACAAATATCATAATCATCACGATAACTCAATCATGGCCAATCACGCACAACACAAACCATATGATTAACACAACTAACACAATTCCACAACGTTAAACAAGTAAGGATATCACCAATACCATCAAACGTTCGCAATAATCAATTCACACGAAGCATATCCACGGAGGTAAACCAAATCATCGTAAACCCAACACGAAGTCTCTATTCACAAGACATAAATCATATAGTAAGATACTTGCCTCATTAACTGCTACCGAACACTCCGACGAACAAAGCTCAACCGGAAAACTTCGAACACCTACAATCTTCCGGGCAAAAACAACAAAAATACAATTACAATGAGAATCAAGACCAAGGATAACAGAAATCCCACCAAACTATCGAAAGGAAACTCATGGGGATATTTAATCGAACATTAAATGTTCAATGACTCCCAAGAACATTCAAATCGTCAATCGGGTTAAACAAACTCGAAATATGGATATACAATCCATAGAACACGATTAATAATACTCAATAACATCAACCGATTCCTCAAAATCGGACGAGCAACAAAAATCAAGAAGGAAATCCGAAAGTCAACCCTAGGAGATTTCAAGAAATTACCTCGATCCGACGAAGAACAAGGATTAGATGTTGTTATAATCGACAAAGGCCTTCCAAAACACCCTGTAATTGAGTAGAATTGACCAAGAATCTAAATTCCCGTCTCACCCATCCGTCAGCCGCGAGAAGAAGAGAGGAAAGGAAGAAAATGGGACAAAACTCGTCGCCTAGGCCATATATAGCCGCGCATGTTACGGCCGTAACAGGCAGAACTTACAGCCGTAACTCTTCACCCTTACGGCCGTAACACCCAGGACTTACAGCGTAAGTACCCCTCTGAACTACTGTCCAAAATATGAACGTTCATTACGGCCGTAACAACAATCGGTATACGGCCGTAACAAATGACTCATTACGACCGTAATAAAAGATACTTACAGCCGTAAGCAACACTTACGGCCTAACTCATAACTCTTACGGCCGTAACACCACTACTGAACACAGTAGTGAATCTCAAAGACCCCGACAGTCAGGTCAGACACTCGACAATGTTCCGGTTATACAAACGCACCAAATATAATTCAAAACAATAACCAACGCACTACAAAACATAACATACCATTCCACAAGCACAAACTCAATCAAAGAGACGCACGCGACAACACGTCGCACCCGACTAAAATGGCTACACGATAGTAATAACCAGTGTACCACGTTAAAACCATCCTGTTTTAATGATAACAGAAAAAAATATCCAGCAAAAAGACAACCAATACAAGATTATAGAAACGAAAATACCAGGTATTACAGGATTGGATTGTGGAGACTCAAAATCCAAGATGAGAAGGATGCGTTAACTTGGGACGAGTTCAAGAAAATGCAACTTAGTGGGCAAGTAGCAGTTTCTACTGTATACCAAGATAGGACTCTTTCTCCTATAACTGAGCAGGTAAATATCTTATGTTGTTAATGCAAATGAGATCATAAGTCTTTGACCAAAGCATTCAGAGCTAGTTGTATTTGATACACGAGAGCTAGGTGATCTCGGTTTACATATGCATAATAGAGTCAAGTTACAATAGGGTTTGACTTTACCGTGACCCTAATACTTGACCAGGGCATATGATTGAAGGGTTTATATGTATATGGCATTCACGATATAATGGTTTTGGAATGATCCGATCATTCGTTCTTACTTGGGTTACGGTGTGGGGCACTAGATTAGCTAAGTGTTACCCGTACTCCTTGGTTCCACCCATTGCCGACTGAGACGAAGCTATGGAGTCGTGCACAAGGATATTTGATGGATAAAATGTGTATTTACTATCTCTTCGTTAATATAGGATATTGGATATCTAGTTTGATGTACTTGATAAATCATAGTGGTCTTGGGGATTGGAATTAATTACTGGTGATTAATTTAATTCATAAATAATTACCTCTCGGAAATATATTATTATAATTTTATATTTGATAAAATCAATTAATCGGATTATAATTAAGTATAAATACATTTGAGATAAAATAAAATGTACTTAACGGAGTAGACACGCGAACGCCCGGTTCGTTTTCTCACCAACATCAATGTGGGCTGCCCCTGTCATTCTTCTTGGCAAGCTCATGTGGCGTGAGGTGTGTAATATTTATTATTTAAGATGAGGATATATGGATGAGATATGATATCTCATCATTTGATCACACCATGATTTATAAAATGGGTAAGTCCTTCACATCATGTGAAGAGTGGAAAAACAAACGCGCACACAAAATATCTGCTGGCCGTAAGCTCCATTGGAGAGAAGAAAAAGAATTTTATTCTTGATTTTTTTCTTGTTCATCTTAGAGACAAAGAAAAGAAAGAAGAGAACAAAAAAAATACTATATCAATTCCTAGTAGTGTTGTTAAATAACGAATGCATATATAATTTTTCCAATCAATATCTCATAATAGTTTTAATTATTAATGTTTAGTTGATCATCTAAAAAAATTATTTTTCATGATTTTGTTATAATATAAATATATTTTTCTTTTGTAAAACTGATTTATATGTGTAATATAAAAATTAAAGAAATATTAATTTTGGATTCCAGATGAAAAGTCGAGCCGAAAAAGTGGTCGGACCCGGCTACCTTGAGGCTGCCAGCCTGCCGGCAGCAAGCTGCCTGCCGAGATCAGCAGGCAGTGGCCGAGGAGCATGCTGGGATGCTCGGCCAGGGCTGGGCAGCCCCTGCCGGGCCGCGGGCTTGACCCGGGCCTTGTGTTTTCTGACTCCATTTTTATATTTTGTTCGGTAAATTAAATTTTCATAAATTAAATTGGATTTAAATTGACTAAAATATAATTATGGTAATTTTATTCTTAAGGGAATTAATTTAAGGAAATATTTATTTTCGTCTGTAACAAGTTAATATTAATGGTTGTGTGAATTAATTGGATCAATTCTAATGGATAAATTAATTTTATATTGATCATATCAATATTTAGATAAATTGTACTTGTCATTAATTTTAATTTAATTGTTGCATTATTATTTGAGTGGTTATGTAGCTCATGGACTTAGGTTATTGAATCTTTATTCGATGGAGTTGTAATGACCGTTTTGGGCCAATTTATTTTCTAGTAAATTTGTATAGGATGCAAGTTTTATTAATATAATAAGTTAGTTATGACGAAGAGCCGAGGAAGAACTGCCATGAAGAGCGGTATCTAAGAGAGATCTATGTGATCGTAGAGATGATATTAGCATTTGGAATGCTTGGTTGGATATTTTTATGATTTGAAATCATAATTGTTTTAATCGTTCATGTTTAATTGTTCGTGAAAACTTTATTTTTCATGATTTTATGTTACAATATAAATCTATATTTATTTTGAAAATGTGATCTATATATAATTTAGAAATTAAAATAATAGTATTTTTTGGATTCGAGACGAAAAGATGAGCCGGAACATTGGCTGGACCCGGCAGCTAGGGGCTGCTGGGAGGCTGCCGGCAACGGCCTGCGGCTTGCTGGCTGCTCTCGGTAGGTAGCAACCGAGGGGCAGTCTGCTCGTCCAAGGCCCGGATGTGATGCTGGGCCGCAGGCTTGGCTGGAACCAATATTTTCCAACTCTATTTTTTTATTTTGTATTTTAGTAAATTAATTTCGTGCAATTTAAATTGGATTTAATTTGAGTAAAATAAAATGTAGTACTTTTTATTTTCAAGGGAACTAATTTAATGAAATATTTATTTTCGTTCAAAACAAATTAAAATTAGCGGTCATGTAAATTAATAGAATTAATTCTAATTATATTGATTGGATCAAAATATTTCATTATTGATGTCATTACTTGAATGTATTTATTGTATTTATTATATGATGGTAATATAGTTCATGGACTTGGTTTTGAATCTTTATTCGATAGGATTGTAAAGACCGTTTTGAGTCATTTTAGTTTTTTTGGAAATTTTGTGTAGGATGTAATTTTCAACGATGTAATAAATTAACTATGACGAAGAGCCAAGGACGAACCGCCAAGAAGACGAAGATTCAAGACATGACTCGGTACTTAAGAATGGTCCATGATCTGCATGTTGGTAGATACTATGTTGTGGATGTTTTTATATTGTATGACAAGCAAACAAACTGACAAAAAGCACTTATAAATGGATTACTATGCAAAGTATAACATATAATCGTGTAATACTCCCAATTACAAACACTAAGTTATAAAGGTTGCGAAATTTCCTACTATTTGTCAAACTCATGGAAAATTGAAATCTAAACTGAAATACAATTCTTCTGAGTATGTCGTGTAGTGTTTCGGGGAAGATCGATATTTTTAGAATGCATTAGATGCATTCTGTTGCGACCTAAAAGACGTATAGGTTTCCAGGTAAAATTCAATTGTCAAACTGGTAGGATTTGACGGTTTAAACTTAGATAGTTAAGCGAGCCATAGAAACTACATGGGTTCAGGGCAAGTGAAATATGGGTGCAAGAAGATATAATCATCCATTAGATGGGTTGGTGAAAGACACCACTTTATAAAGAACGATAGAATAGAAACTGAATGGATTGCCCTCTATTAAACTTCACAAAGAACTCGGTCACCACTATGAAGTCAACCATGACCTTCGGATTCCACATGGGAGTGTGTAATGTCGATAAAATAGTAGGAGCCGAGTTAATGAATATAGAAAGTCCTTAAATTTCTATACTTAGATCATAGTTAAAAAAAAACCACTAATGAATCTAGTATTATTCGCTGCAGTCAAACAAACAACACTCTCAAAATAACATTGAAACCATTATTAATATTACTCGAAAAGAACACCCTAACGGGTCCGATCTTTATTGACTGGCTGCAGAATTTGAAGATTGTCCTCGTGATGGGAATACTAGGGTAGTCGAGGCGGACATACCTGTAATATCCGCAATTTCGAATTTCGGTAATTTTCTTTTTCGGAGGAAGTTCGTTTTGACAACTCTATCATGACCGTTTCGTCATTCCGAGAATGATTAATTCTGCACTTTTTCTCATCCGAGCTCGTTTCGGTGTCGTTTTGTTGAGTTCCGTGTCCTTAATCGACTTTTTCACATGGGAGTTCGACTTTGTAAAGTCACCATTAATTCTTGGAAACTCCAAAAATTCTGAATCTTTGCAACATTATAGAGCATCAAGTTAGCTTTCCAATGGTTCAAACGGTGAGTCAATCGGAGTCCAGACGAAGGAGTTATGATCGAAATAGCCAAGACTGCACGATGTGCCTTTTGGTGTTGAAGGGGACTATACCGTGTGCCGCGGCACACTCAGGCTGTGCCGCGGCACTAATCTGATTCCTGGGCATTTTTTGTGGCCCTGGGCTGCGGCACACTTATCCTGTGCCGCGGCACACGGGCTTTTTCTGCGTTTTTTAGCAGATTTTCGAGGAGAAAACTTCATTTTTCTCCTCTCTTCTTCCTCCTTCCATCTAGAGCGATTTCAATGGCGATTTTGGGCGATTTGAGTGCTCCCAAACTTGTAAAGATCATCCACATCAAGTCTTGTTGTAGATTTTCGACCTCTACTTGAATCCTTCATCCAAATCAAGGTATTTTGGCTTGAACCCTTGTTTTTGTAGATTTGGGGATTTTCCTTTTTGATTTCGATTCCAATCCGTTTTTAATCAATTAATTGTTGTATAAACGTTGTTTTGAACTTGTTCTACGGATTGGATACTCGTATCTTTGGTTCGTTCAACCCGAGCGGTGATTTCTTTGTTCTTGAAGGGTCTTGAACATTTAATGTTCGATTAAATGTTCGAATGAGTTCCCTTTGATAGTTTGTTGGGATTTCCGTTGTTTTCGGCCTTGATTCTCGTCGTAATCATGTTTTATTATTCCTTACGGAGGATTATAGGTTCTCGATGATTCCGATGTTGAATTCCGTTAGTGATTGATGATTCATGTGGTGTTTTCCCGTAATAATTTCGGTGTTATCGCGTTCTAGATAGTGTTCGGGGACTTGAGGGCTACCCGGCCGTATCCGTTCACTTTTCCGTTGCTCGTGATATCGAGGCAAGTACCTTGCCCATACTTTTCTTATTTTGTGGATATGATGATCGGTGATCGTATTAGTGTGTTTGTTTGGTTGTTTGAAACGAAGTTTCAAAAGATTTCGGTTTGGCCTCGTTAAAGGCTTTCTTTCAAATGCGTGTGTGTTTTGTGAACGGTGTGTTTTGGGAATTGATTATGATTTGATTATTTTGAACGTTGAAGGATTTGATGATGATACTCCTATTGTTTAAAGTTATGGAATCGTGTATTCCGTATTTAATCTTGTATTGTGTTTTGAAGAGTTTGATAATGGTGTCGAGTTAATGGCCATCTCTAGTGAGTATTCTTAATGAACTTACATTCTTAGCATGTTAGTATTGCATGAGTAACGTGTGTGTGTGTATGCTCACTGCGGGTTAGATCCGATGGGGTCTCGGTAGGGCTCCACGAAGCTGTGGAACCGCGAGCTTGCTTTTAACCACTGTGGGTTAGATCCGACGGGGTCTCGGCAGGGATCCACGAAGACGTGGGTCCGCGGTTAATTGTGGTGCATTTTACAAATGTGATTCGATATTGGCATTTCCGGAAATGATTGCTTTGGAACTGTGTTTTCATGATTGCATGCATCGACTAAGTGTGTAAGAGGTAAGTGTTCGTTTGGCTTACTTGGCTAGGATGGCACTAGAGTATTTTGTTGTTTGTTTTAAATCCTTTATTTGTGGATTTTGATGTTGGGAGACGAACCTTGTGGTCGTTCTTGTGTACTGTGAGTTGATGAGATTTGGGGCTAAAATCCCAATGGTTTTGTAAAAGTCATTTTATGGATTTGGGGCTAAAATCCCAACGGGTTGGTAAATGTCATTTTTCGGAAAGTAAAGATTTGGGGCGGTGACCCCTTTTGTCTTGTGGATTTTGAAAAGTAGGATTTAATAATCCTAAATGGTTTTCTATTAAAACTCTCGATGGCATTCTAAACCGTCTTATAAATTATTTCCATTGATTTATGGTATTTCGATTTTTAAAGGTTTTCTCAAACCCTTGCCTCGAGAAATACTTTTCGTTTCGTTTGGATCTTTGAGGATTCCTGGTTATTGTTATTCGTGGAATGTGAATTGTATGGCTCGTATTTGCACTTTGTATTTGCACTAGCAAAACAGTGGAGTTTTGCTAACCCCCGAGTATTCGGGGGGTGGATGTCTATTTTTGCATTCAGGTTTTGGAGCATAACACAGGGTCGGCACGAAGGATGATGAAAGATGAAAGATACTAATCACACGAGGATCCGTTGATGTCGTATTGGTCTAGTTGTATTTTCTTTTCCGCTGCAGTATCTTTTCCCTGTTGTACGGGAGTTTATTGTATTTTGACCCCTGCGTGGGTATATGTTGTAATTGAGTTGTATATTTTTATTGAAAGACCAAATCGGTCTACTGAGTCATTTAGCCTTGAAGGCATTGTCGAGATGTTAAATGTTGTTACCAGCCTGGTAGATCTTCGAGGAGAGGGTCTACGGCGTGTAATATCCCTGAGTGGATTGGGGGTGTTACATAAATGGTATCAGAGCTTTAGGTTGAGGAAAACCTAGGTTGTCGGGTCAAGTCGTGTTGTTTGAGTCTTGTTTCATCGGATTTTATCTGACTGAGTCGTGTCGCGATGCGTCGTTTGAGTTTGTTGGTCGTGATTAGTATCGTGGGGCGATCATCATCTTCGTGCGACCTGTGGAAGTAAGTCTCCCTTCTTTGTGTTGTGCCTCGTGTGACACGAGCTATTTTTATGATTATTTGTTAAGTGATGGAATCCTTATGTGGATTTTGATTTCACGATATGTATTTAATCGACTCTCGTATTTGATTTATACGAGGAGTGTCGTCGCTTGTGATGTCTTTTTATTGTTGTTTTTGTCCGTTGCTGGTGATTTTCGAATCGATTTGCACGTTTTACAAGTTCTCTTGTGGAAGCTTTATGCTTATACACGTTCGACTTGTTCACTAGCCAGTGCGGTAGGGTCTTTAGAGGCCTCGAATGGGGCCAGTGGTTTTGTTCTGAATGTGGTTATTTGACTCTAATATTTTGTTCTTATGAGGAGTAGTGTTGCTGGATTGTGCATGTTGAACTGTATTTCTTTTATCCGCTGCGTGAGTTCTTTTGTAATGACTTTCGGTATTTTACCGACTGAGTTTTATTTCGATAACTGCTTCCCTTAACCGAGTTTTTGGCATTATGGCCTTGATCGCGTTGGCGAAATTCTATTGACGGTATTTAGTATTTTGTAAATGGCTTTCGTGAGATTTTGAAATATTACCGTCATCAGCCTTTTTGGCATTTTTGTAAATGGTTTTTAGCCTGGGGTTCCGACGCGGGACCCACAGTGCTATGATGTTCCGTGTGATTACCTGAAATTTTTGGGCATTCTAGCCTTTTTGGCATCGTCCTTTTTGGCATTGAATTATTTTCGAAAACTTGAGTATCTTAGAAATAAATTTCGAGACATATTTTTTTCAGATGAGTTATTTTCTTGTGGTACATCCAGGTGCCACAATATATTTCAAAATTTTTCTGCCTCGAGGACCAAAATGTTTTGAGATATTTTCAATGTTTTAGAAACATTTTTATTTAGACCCGAGGGTCGAATATTCTGAAAGTTTTCACTAAGAGAAAGTGGCCTCATTTTCATCAAATGCGAAACGGTTCTCCAAAGTCTCGATAACGATGTTTCACGTTTGTACTTTTTGAAAGGTGATACTCAAGATCAATCGGTGTTCTTCTAAATTATTTTCAAAATGAGGTTTTCGTTTTTAAAACCTATCCATTCCCGTTTGAGGGCTGGGTATATATGTATGATGTTCGCGTTGTCATTTTGATGTTTGCTCCCGAGTATGACTGAATTGGCGGTGTGAGCGTTGAGTCGTTTTCCACACATTTGTTGTGTTAGCCCCTTGTGAGAGGTGGGATGTTGGTGTTGAATATTGTCGCCTCGTGGTGATTTCTGCGTTGTCGCGCATGTGTGAGCTGTTAGAGCTTGGTTTGGTATGACCGTGTGTATCGGTGATAGTTCCGTTATGTGTCGGTTGTTTAATGTCTTGTTACCTTGCTCCCGTTTTTGTGAATTTCGTGGACGAGGTCGGAGGTAATGCCCGTACTATTTTGACTTCTGTATTTTCTCTTTCTCCAGTCTATCGATTCGCTCATGTTCGTTGACACTTTATGAACTTGTTCTGTATTTCGGTTTCATCGTTCGAACGAGTTGTGATCTTGTTGTGGGCCGATCTGGTTATCGATGCGACTTTTTTCGAGTTCGGTTCGATTCTTGTGAACCTTGTTCGGGAGTAACATCATTTGGTTCTACTAGTCCTTTTATTCGAAGGGATCGGATTTTGAACTTCTGTATATTCTACTTTGTCGACTCATTTATGTTCGTTGACATTTCTGAGCTTGTCCTGCCCCTTGTTTTTGTTTATCGAACGAGTGTGGCATCATTTCGGAATAACTCGTTTGTCGTTGTGACTTTTCAATTTCTATTCCCTTTCATGTGGATCTTATGTGAATGCATACGTTGTTGTTTTCACCGGATCATATATTGTCTCGAGTCGAGATGTGAACCTTGGAGTTGTTGTTTGAATTTTATTGTTCTTCGTGATTCGAACATGATTGTTCGCTTTTTGTTGTCTCGACCGTTGTGGTTCGGTCATTTGTTTGTTCGGTTTTTGTCATCGTTTCGTGATCGTTGAGCATTCAGGCTCCTTCCTAATTCCCTTAAGTTTGGGAAATTAGTCTCGTTTTCGATCTTCCAACCCTTGGGCGGTGGAATTCCGTATTAGTTCAGCGATTGGCTCGCGTTTCGATTGAGGTACCGTTGGGTTGGTCAATCATACTGACTTTCGTTCGTTGTGTTTTGTGATTGTCGGATAATTTACTTGGCTATATTATCCATTTGATGACGCTCGTCATTTGTTGGTTTTATTATATCCCTAACGGCGACGTTGTGTTGGTCGTCGTGGAGCGTGTTTTCACGCCGTATGTCTCTTTGCGTTTCTTGCAGCGTTTCGCCGTTGGGCGCGAGTTTTCTATTTTTTGTGTATCTCGTCGAGTTTTCCTGGCGGGTATATTGCTCCCCCCCTACTTGTTTTAAGTTTCGGGACGAAACTTCTTTTAAGGAGGGTAGAATGTAATATCCGCAATTTCGAATTTCGGTAATTTTCTTTTTCGGAGGAAGTTCGTTTTGACAATTTTATCATGACCGTTTCGTCATTCCGAGAATGATTAATTCTGCACTTTTTGTCATCCGAGCTCGTTTCGGTGTCGTTTTGTTGAGTTCCGTGTCCTTAATCGACTTTTTCACGTGGGAGTTCGACTTTGTAAAGTCACCATTAATTCTTGGAAACTCCAAAAATTCTGAATCCTTGCAACATTATAGAGCATCAAGTTAGCTTTCCAATGGTTCAAACGGTGAGTCAATCGGAGTCCAGACGAAGGAGTTATGGTCGAAATAGCCAAGACTGCACGATGTGCCTTTTGGTGTTGAAGGGGACTGTACCGTGTGCCGCGGCACACTCAGGCTGTGCCGCGGCACTAAGCTGATTCCTGGGCGTTTTTTGTGGCCCTGGGCCGTGGCACACTTATCCTGTGCCGCGGCACACGGGCTTTTTCTGCGTTTTTTAGCAGATTTTCGAGGAGAAAACTTCATTTTTCTCCTCTCTTCTTCCTCCTTCCATCTAGAGCGATTTCAATGGCGATTTTGGGCGATTTGAGTGCTCCCAAACTTGTAGAGATCATCCACCTCAAGTCTTGTTGTAGATTTTCGACCTCTACTTGAATCCTTCATCCAAATCAAGGTATTTTGGCTTGAACCCTTGTTTTTGTAGATTTGTGGATTTTCCTTTTTGATTTCGATTCCAATCCGTTTTTAATCAATTAATTGTTGTATAAACGTTGTTTTGAACTTGTTCTACGGATTGGATACTCGTATCTTTGGTTCGTTCAACCCGAGGGGTGATTTCTTTGTTCTTGAAGGGTCTTGAACATTTAATGTTCGATTAAATGTTCGAATGAGTTCCCTTTGATAGTTTGTTGGGATTTCCGTTGTTTTCGGCCTTGATTCTCGTCGTAATCATGTTTTATTATTCCTTACGGATGATTATAGGTGCTCGATGATTCCGATGTTGAATTCCGTTGGTGATTGATGATTCATGTGGTGTTTTCCCGTAGTAATTTCGGTGTTATCGCGTTCTAGATAGTGTTCGGGGATTTGAGGGCTACCCGGCCGTATCCGTTCACTTTTCCATTGCTCGTGATATCGAGGCAAGTACCTTGCCCATACTTTTCTTATTTTGTGGATATGATGATCGGTGATCGTATTAGTGTGTTTGTTTGGTTGTTTGAAACGAAGTTTCAAAAGATTTCGGTTTGGCCTCGTTAAAGGCTTTCTTTCAAATGCGTGTGTGTTTTGTGAACGGTGTGTTTTGGGAATTGATTATGATTTGATTATTTCGAACGTTGAAGGATTTGATGATGATACTCCTATTGTTTAAAGTTATGGAATCGTGTATTCGTATTTAATCTTGTTATTGTGTTTTGAAGAGTTTGATAATGGTGTCGAGTTAATGGCCATCTCTAGTGAGTATTCTTAATGAACTTACATTCTTAGCATGTTAGTATTGCATGAGTAATGTGTGTGTGTGTATGCTCACTGCGGGTTAGATCCGACGGGGTCTCGGTAGGGCTCCACGAAGCTGTGGAACCGCGAGCTTGCTTTTAACCACTGTGGGTTAGATCCGACGGGGTCTCGGCAGGGATCCACAAAGCTGTGGGTCCGCGGTTAATTGTGGTGCATTTTACAAATGTGATTCGATATTGGCATTTCCGGAAATGAGTGCTTTGGAACTGTGTTTTCATGATTGCATGCATCGACTAAGTGTGTAAGAGGTAAGTGTTCGTTTGGCTTACTTGGCTAGGATGGCACTAGAGTATTTTGTTGTTTGTTTTAAATCCTTTATTTGTGGATTTTGATGTTGGGAGACGAACCTTGTGGTCGTTCTTGTGTACTGTGAGTTGATGAGATTTGGGGCTAAAATCCCAATGGTTTTGTAAAAGTCATTTTATGGATTTGGGGCTAAAATCCCAACGGGTTGGTAAATGTCATTTTTCGGAAAGTAAAGATTTGGGGCGGTGACCCCTTTTATCTTGTGGATTTTAAAAAGTAGGATTTGATAATCCTAAATGGTTTTCTATTAAAACTCTCGATGGCATTCTAAACCGTCTTATAAATTATTTCCATTGATTTATGGTATTTCGATTTTTAAAGGTTTTCTCAAACCCTTGCCTCGAGAAGTACTTTTCGTTTCGTTTGGATCTTTGAGGATTCCTGGTTATTGTTATTCGTGGAATGTGAATTGTATGGCTCGTATTTGCACTTTGTATTTGTACTAGCAAAACAGTGGAGTTTTGCTAAACCCCGAGTATTCAGGGGGTGGATGTCTATTTTTGCATTCAGGTTTTGGAGCATAACACAGGGTCGGCACGAAGGATGATGAAAGATGAAAGATACTAATCACACGAGGATCCGTTGATGTCGTATTGGTCTAGTTGTATTTTCTTTTCCGCTGCAGTATCTTTTCCCCGTTGTACGGGAGTTTATTGTATTTTGACCCATGCGTGGGTATATGTTGTAATTGAGTTGTATATTTTTATTGAAATACCAAATCGGTCTACTGAGTCATTTAGCCTTGAAGGCATTGTCGAGATGTTAAATGTTGTTACCAGCCTGGTAGATCTTCGAGGAGAGGGTCTACGGCGTGTAATATCCCTGAGTGGATTGGGGGTGTTACAATACCAGTGGCTCCTGCAAGAACTCGAGCCAATCAAAAAGAAGTCAATGTCCATGAGAAATGGGTGAAAGACGATATAAGAGTGTGTGTGTACATATTATCCCCAATTATTAATGAGCTTCAACGTGCCCATGATAAGATGACGTCTTCAGGAGCCAAATTAGCACACCTTATTGAGCTCTATGGAGAGCATAGTGAAACTGCTAGATATGAGATATCAAATAAACTGTTCGACGCCGTGATAAAGGCAGGAGAGAGAGTTGGGGACCATGTCCTAAAACGATCTTAATAATTGAGAGATTGGAAGCTCAGGCTTTCAGATGCATGTCTCCCTCCAAACTGACCTCATTCTGTAGTCACTTCCTGACTTTTTTTTCCAAATTTATCATGAACTTCAACTACAATGAGATTGCATGTAACTTAGCTGGGATAATGAACAAACCTTCGACTGTCCATTCACAAATAAAGATAAATGGGAAAGGGAGCTATACTTGTTATTTCTTCTGGGCCTTGGAGGTCTAAGAATAAGAAGAAAAATGACAAGAAGCAATTTTTCCGACCCAATATCGATAAGGGTAAGAGAAAAGCCCCAGTGTTTCCTAAGAGTAAGCAGGCCAAGAAGACAGACGTATGCCTCAACTGCAGTGAGCTAAGACACTGGAGGCGATACTGCCCAAAACTTGACGGCAGTGCACCTTCAGCAACTGCTAGTTTTGGAAACAAATTATTTTGTAACTATTTATTCTACTTCTTCGATACTTGATTTTGTTACGAGTTCTCATATATACAATGAATAAGGATCTGGAACGAGGAAGTATGGAGCTGGACAAGTTATGGCGACAGTCGACAGCGAGCATATTGTCGAGGCTACTAACATCGGATCACTTATGCTAGATTTAGAATCTGACTTTAGTATTACTTTGGATTATGTACTTATTTTGCCCAAGGGGCATAAAAATATTGTATCACGTTCGGTCATGGACCGTAAGGGATTTTATTTCTTTATTAAATATGGGTCATGTCGAATTTATTGTAGAAATAAATTAGTTGGTACTGCTACATTATTGAATGGTTTATATAATTTAAATCTAGAGAATAAAAAAATTGTGAACACTATAACTAGGAAGCGTGGTAGGAATGATACAAACCAAGTGCTTAGATGGTATCTTAGACTTGGTCATGTTGGTCAGACAAAGGTTCATAAAATGGAGAAAGATGGACTTATCAATTCATTGGGATTTGATCTCAATCCAACTTGTGAATCTTGCCTTCAAGCAAAATGACTAAGCTACCCTTCACAGGGACTTTTGAAATAGCTACTGAAAAACTTGGATTGATCCATACTAATATATATGGCCCTTTTGAAGTGGCACGCGATTGCTTTCAGTATTTCATTATATTCACTGATGACCATGCTAGGTATAAGTTCGTGTACTTAATGAAATATAAATCTGAAGCCTTTGATAAATTCAAGGAATTCAAGGCCCTAGTCGAAAATCAAACGGGTCATCATGATAAGGCACTTCGGTCGCACCAGGTGGCGAGTATATGAGTATCGAGTTTGATGAGTTCTTGAAAGAACTATTAATACTATCATAATTTACACCTCCAGCTACTCCACAATTAAATGGTGTGTCATAAATAAGGAACGAACCTTGTTGGACATGGTTCTCCATGCTTAAATATATTATTCTACCAATTTACATGTGGGGTTACGCGCTCCTTACTGTTGCATATATATTGAACATATGTCCTTGCAAATCCATTCCTAAGACTCCACATGCGATTTGGATAGGTAAAAAAATCCAAGTCCTGATCACATTAGGATTTGGAGATGTCCTGCTTATATCAAGAATACTAAAGTAGAGAAGTTAAATGACAGGTCTGTGAAAGGTCACTTCATAGGATACCCAGGAGATTTTATGAGATATCTATTCTACATGCACGATGATCATAGGATCATTAATGATTTACAAGCACACTTCCTTGAAAATGAGTTTATTCAGGAGGAGCCGCAGGTAGAAATATTTCTTTGGAAGAAACAAAAAAACACCCAATGAGACACCTATACAAGATATTGAAATCTAACTTTATGAAATACAAACACAACCTCACAGGTCTAGTAGAGCTCTCATTTACCTAAGAGGTATGGATATCGGCATGAAGAGAAATTGTGTCTCATTTAGATGACAGAAAGTAGCCAAGACAATGATCCTTCTACGTATAACCAAGAGATGATAGATGTGGACTCCATAAAATGGCGAGAAGCTACGGAAGCTGAGATATACTCTGTGCATGCTGTTCAAGCCTGGACCTTAGTGGATCGACCTAATGCCATAGTCCTATTGGGAATAAGTGGATCTATAAGATAAGGACTGGTGGAGGTGGCAAGGTTGATACCTATAAGGCCAGGCTTGTGACAAAGACTTATTCCCAAAGAGAAGGAGTCGATTACTTCGAGATCTTCTCACATGTAGTAATGATTAAGTCTATTTTTATGATGCTTACCATAGCAGCCCACTTGGATTATGAAATATGGCAAATGGATGTGAAAATGGCGGTTCTAAATAGATTCCTCGAGGAGGAGATCTATATTGAACAACCTAATGGATTTATATTCAAAACTGATATTCATAAAGTGTGCAAGTTCCAACGTGCCATTTGTGGCTGCAGCAAGCTTTGTGAGTTCGAATCTTCATTCTGATGAGGCGGTCAAAGAGTTTAATTTTGTCCAGAACAAGTAAGAGCCATGTATTTACAAGAAGATTAGTGGGAGAAAAATTATGTTCTTAATACTATATGTGGATGACATTTTACTTATAGAAAAAGACATAGAAATGCTTAGTTCGGTGAAACCTTTACTTTTGACTGAGTTCTAAATGAACGAATTAGGAGAAGCTAGCTTTATTTTGGATATTCGTCTCTATCGGGATAGAGCAAAAAGAATGATGCGTCTCTCTCAGGCCCTATATATAGAAAAAACCCTAAAGCAATTTATGATGGAAGATTCTAAAAGAGGATTCTTACCTATACGGCATATTATAAAACTTTCCTTAGATATGTGTCCTCAAAGTGAGGCAGATCGTAGGGAAATGAGTAAGGTACCCTATGCTTCGGCATTGTGTAGCCTCATGTATGCTATGATTCGCACCAGACCAGATATTGCTTATGTTGTGAGCATGGTAAGTCGGTATCAATCAAATCCAGGGCAGGAACATTGGACTGTTGTAAAGAACATTCTTAAAGTACCTTAAAATAAAGACTTGGTTCTTACATACGCTAGTGGAGAACTAAAAGTGGAGGGTTACACGGACTCAGATTTTTTAGGAGATAGGATGTGAAGATTTCCGCTTCAGGGTATATCTTTACTCTCAATGGTGGAGAAGTATCTTGGAGAAGTAACAAACAAAGTGTGCTGAAATTTCTATATGTCAAGACATTTCAGGCAGCTACGGGGGCTGCTAAGGAATCATTTTAGATTAAGAACTGTATTGAGGAACTTCAAGTGGTCCCTAATGCAGAACATCCTGTGGCATTGTTTTGCGACAATGATGGGGCTGCTGCGCAGGCTAAGGAGCCTAGGACTCACCACAACACCAAACACATTGACAGGAAATATCAATTTGTTAGAGAAATAATTCAGAAGGAAAATGTTACACTGCATAGAGTAGACACAAAACAACGTTGCTCATCCACTGACCAAGCCACTGTCTCAGATGGTCTTAGAGCGACATCTGGAGAGTATAGGTTTTAGATACCATAGTTTGTGGCATTCAATATTAGTTGGAGACTGTTAGTAATATGTCCTCGAATGCCACTCAGAGGATGAGAGAATGAGAGCATTGTATTGTAATTATAAACATCAATCGTATAAGGTATTTATTATTGCTATATTATTGTATATCATTGGCATCATGATGTGCTATATAGAATAATAGTCCGTTAATTTGAGAGCAAATATTCCACTCCTTATGAAGATAAGGAGATAGGCATTGTAAGTATTTAGTGCTCAGATGCTTGACTGGTTCGTAAGTCGATAAAATTTAACTAGCCATTAAGTTTAGACAAAACTTGTATAACGTGTACTTTGACATGGAGAGTGCCTGTCTTCACTAAGAATTAGTGAGAGCACACGTTAGATATGCTAATAAGATTAACGTACTTAGACACGACTCACCTTAATTTGGTCATATGGATTTCACTCCTGTATAGTCAATGACTGAATCGAAAGAGTGTGATAGGTATATGTTGTAACACCCCTAGATTTAAACGGGAATATTACAGCGCCGTGGGCCCCGAGATGGAACCCACAAGGCTAAAGGAAATTTTCGCAAACATTTACAAATGCCCAAGAGGCCGACGACGGTATTATCTTTAAAATATTTGAAGACTATATAAAATCTGTTTATCAAAACCGTCGTACAAATCTCGTTTGAAAGGACAAGGCCAGAACTCAGGAGTTTAAAAATATACGTTGAGATATCGCTTACACGCACCGACAGAATAATTTAGAAAACGGTTGCCAAAGTAACCTAAGTTACCAGATACCAAAAGGCCATTTAAAATACTCACGCATCGGAGAAGACAAACAATTTAAAATACTCTAACAGCGGAATACAACAACTAAACAGGAAATTCAATACACAATTACATGCCCTGGCCAGTATCCTCCGGGAAGCTCATCTCTCCACGACCGCTACAAGCTCGATATCTCAAGAACCTAAAAAGAAGGCCTACGACGGGGTCAGCCATAATATCCAACAATGATAACCGTCACATCACATTAATAGTTACATACCAATGAGAATACAAAATAAGAATACGGCCAATGTAATCTTATCGTCATAATTTTACTTACTCAAATAATTCTCAACAGAACAACAATTATCACATTTCACATCTCGTACTCGATTAACCAATCAATTCAAACATAATGTCTGTATTGTACCTCAAACAATACTCAAGGTTCTCAAACTATCATCACCAACTCACGATACGGAAATATACCAGTTCTGACCAATACGATCCATCGGATAGCATCATCAAATCCCAAGACGACAACCGATTGTCCATCAAAAGACAAATACCAAAGGAAAATACGGAACATACCTCAAGATATGAAATGCCACGACAATCATGTCAGTCAAATCCGAGATCGGATCAATACCACACACGGACATGGTCCTAACACAAGATCTACAAATGCATACTCATATGACAACATCAATATGCTCAAAACAATATCAACAGTGTATACTCAATGGAAATCCCATGACCCAGCGCCCTCAGCATAGGTTCCAAGATGATCCTACCAGATCAACACGAGGTGGATAACCAATAATATGCATATACACAACAACATATGCAAAACCAATGATGTGAATCCATAAGATTCCATCAACACAACACTGGGTACTCCAACAATCCAGCGCCCTCAGCATAGATCCCAAGATGATCCCGTCGGACCATAACGAGGTGGAAGAGCCCGTCCAATGATCCAATGCCCTCAGCATAGATCCCAAGATGATCCCGTCGGACCATAACGAGGTGGACATCTGATCCAACGCCCTCAGCATATATCACACGATCCCAACGGATCAACACAACATAAACAATACAATTATGCATACACATATGTAAATCCATATGCTCATAGACATGAACAACACATGACTCAAAAACATGAACGACATTATGACAAAACACTAGGACGACCTCATGTTCAACAATATGAAAGACAACCTGCATGATCAACATCATCAACACTAAACCAAAATCAGAACTAAAATACTTGTCCCGGGTACTTCAGGAGCAATCTCAATGTCAAATCATCACCGGCGATTATCCTCAATGCTCGACGATCCAAACGCACCATGAACTATAGATATTTATATCCTCATCTTTATCGCAACGTAACCTTGATACCATGAACTATAGATATTTATATCTTCATCTTTATCGCAACGTAACCTTGATACCCGAATATGCCAATAACCGAGATAAAGCATATACATTATGATTTAACTCCCAGAATCGGAAAGACAACATATAATCCAAATCTCCAGAATTTGCAGTAATAATCATTGCTATATGCATTATAAACGAAATGAAATTGAAACCATTCATTAAACATTATAACTGAGTAAGTAATAACTTGCCTCGATACCGATGAAGCCGTTACCAATTCCTCGTCGTCGTGTACAAGCTCCTCGTCTCCTGGCCCAAAGCGATTCACGAACGTACTCGAACACGACCGCAACATACGGTTATAATCACCAATCAATAATCTCAACCTATTGAAATAATCAATTAACACATATTCGATAACAATCAACAACCGACACGACCAACCAATCAACTCAACGATTCAATGATATCTCAATCGTACACAAAACCAAATAATATACTTAAACCATTTTACGAATTCATATCCTTTATATGAGCCGAGATCCGATAATTACTAATCAATATAAATGATCGACAAACTCAACGATTTCACAATATCTCGATTAAACATAAGTCCGAACCATCCAACTCAACAATTACGAATTCATAACCAAAATACGATTATGGATACGAATGTAAAGGAAATCATATTCGGTGATCAATCACAATCTTTCCGGATTCCAAATTGATATCATGATTAGTATTTCATCAAGAACATACGAATTCTACCACTACAATCGACGAACATTCGATCTTCATATCTAAAGATACCGATAATTCAACCTACGATCATCTTGCTATGTTCAATTCATCAAGGAGTTCCTCAAGAACACTAAATGATTCAAAACCTTGTTCATAGCCATTAAAACAACATAATCCGATGTTTTCTAACATCTAAACAAATCCCTAATCATAATTCAAGGTGTATATCATCATGTTCTTCAACATACGATCTTCCTAACGTCAAAAATCGCAACAACAATACCAATAACATCAAGAACTCTATGATTTCATAATCATAATCAACATATTCAAGACATAAACCAACATATCATCATCTTCCTTCAACAAACACCTCATATATCCTCAAGAATCGTAACATCAAGCCCTTAATCATCTTCATATGAATCAATCATCAATAACAACATCAAAATTCCAAAATGAAATGGAATATTATCCAACTTACCTTTTAGAAGATGAAAACACTAGCAATTACTTCAAGAATCAACCATAGCTCCATATCCAAGCCTCAAATCAAAGTCCTCAAGCTCAAAATTGACTTAGGAGAGCTAACTCTCTCTCTCTCTCTCTCAGTGTTTAGAGTCGAAAAACGAAGTGAGGTGCTGAAGTGAAATGAAAGAACGAACTTCATTTTATAAACTGCATAACTCATTACGTACGTTATCCTTCATAATTAACATACGTAATGCTCTTTAGCGTACGCTACTCGTCCCACGTAGCGTACGTAACCTCATCCCAGAACTTACTGACCTGTTTTGTTAACATGCTTACGTACGTAACAATTTCATCATAACGTACGTAATACGTACGTTGACTTGCTACAATACCATACCCATATTAGTACGTAATACTACATGCGTAGCGTACGTAATGGCCGAGGTTGACTCGCCTGTCCACATCTGCTGCCGACACCGGGCCCCACCTGCTGACCATGACTCAATCCTGTCCGATTCCCTTCGTTACGACGTAATGCCTTACGCATAACGTACATAACACATGACAACTTAGCGTACGTTATCTCACAGTCCTAATGTACGTTAACAATTCCATACTTAGCCATTTTCAGCTATCCTTGTCCAACGTCTCGACATACTGAATACGTATACACGACGCACTGTATCCTCAAATGCAATTGTCGACTAAGTACGACAATTATACCAATACAGCTCTCTCAATCCTTCATTTATTTTATCCATACTGTACAGATTCCACGCTGTACAATATGAATCGGATAAAATAATATTAAACAACAGTAGTAGAAATTTCGGATATTACATACTACACCACTTAAAATAAGTTTCATCCTCAAAACTTGCAATTTGTCATAGAAAAACCAACAACCCGTTCAGCCAAAATATTCCGAAACCATCACAACAACGATCAATCATCATCACTAATGAATAACCAAAACAGTACACTTACATATGCGCCAAGTCGACGATCTCCTGAGGTACTAGCAAGTGACTCCACTGTAAAGCCTCAATACGCTTACAATAACAATTCCATGAGTCCCCACCAAATATATCATCGTCGGATGAAATAATCTATCCGTGTCAAATCCTGTCTGCCTGATTACACAATCAAGTCCCAATCTGCTAAAAAAACAATAGTGCACGACATATCTGTGAAACAACTGCCCAACACAATGGCAACCAATCCCGAAACATCGACACAAAATCCGAACGCTCAGATGATCACCAACAATGATCAACCAATAAATTAACTGAGAATATCATCGAAATGATAAACTCTAGTACGACCATCCAAAGGTCAAAACACAACTGAGAATATCATCAACATGATAACCTCCAATATGACCAACGAGAGGTCAAAGCACAATTGAGAATATCATCATTATGATAAAATGACCAACGAACGATCAACGATAATCGAGAATATCTTCACACGGTAAGCTCCAACACGGTCAACACAGAACCACAGAGACAGATATACGAAAAAATAACATTCTCAAAACGACACACGAATCACATACAGTGAATCTCAATAAACATACCCGACTAGTGAACATACTCCTCTACATACGAACAACCAATCACAAACTGACGAACATATCCAATCATATGTGGAGTGGGAATGACCACTCAATATCCAATGCAACTAGCATGGGGTCACCATCCCCAATTCTACACTTACAAAGAAATCATTCAAAAGTCATTATGGTAAAATCGCGATACTACCATACCAATGAAATCACATAGCACATATGTTCCGGTTTCACAAAATCCCAAGTTTCCAAAATAATATTATGTGCATGAATCTACAACACGCAACATATTTCTCTTATCCGATAATTCAACCGATCATCCCTGGATAACCAAACTACTATACTGAAGTTCAAATCTCTTTTCCTCGTACCATACTGATGTCTTATCCAGTTCGTGAGTCACACTCAGAACTTCACCATGATATGCATTATGCACTAAATGCATATGTATATCGATCATATTTTCAAAACCAGATTGAAATCATATAGTCTCGTCAAGGAGACAAATTTTCGAAAGTTCTTTCAAAAATTTCAAAACTCAAAACATAAATTTTGGTAAGATCACGAAATCAATTTTGAAAAGTTAAACTGGCTCGCTGGTACTAAGTATTTGATAACAGTTTCTTTCGAATCCACACGATTTCGAAGTTTAAAATGAAAACTATACAAATGCTGGACTACATCCATACTACTGTATACCAATTCGGTTCATCACCAATATCCACTGATATTCCATCGGAAAACCACACGATAGAGTTCCAAAATTTCAATATATAAATTCCGACTAAAAACTCCTTTTCCACATATGACTCGCAACGTCATCCATTTTCCATCCTGGATCACCTCAATTATGCTATGACAATGCATTGAAACAAATCAACACAGCGAAAGACTTCCCGAGAGGTTTCATTTGAACTAATAAATCAAAACCCCGAAAGGTAGTGATAAAGTAGATAAATGATTGATAAAGTGTTTTACAAATCTCGGGAGTTTTAAGGAAAACAGAAAAGCCTTTTGAAACATTAGGGTCTCAGCCCGTATCTTGTTCCGCATTACAAGAAGTTTAAAAAGTAGGAAACTCTTTTTTTCGGACCCCAAGTCCTGAGTTATAAAACTATTTTAAAAATCTATTAGGTCTCGGCCCAAAAATCATTTACGGTAAAACATCCGTAAAACATTCATTTTGAAATCTATCATTTTCAAATGCTCAAAAATAGTTCATATATCTCAAAATGAATTAACATGACTACATGTTCTTCTCAACCATGCACAACATTTCTCCCAAATGCACAATTCCGTTCCGAAATCTAACCGATATATTGATTTCCAAAATCATAGTTCCTCAAATCATCAATCATGTCCCAACTCTGCCATCTCATATTGTGACGCATAATATTCTACTGAATCTCAAAGCATATCAATCTAGAACAGCAATAAATCTCAATGCAATTCAAAAATCCAAACACTTACAGATCGTGAAGCCGATGATTCCCCGTGATACTGGCACATATCTCAACTCTAGAAAATACTCGACATAGATATTTTCAAAACACACATTTTGCAAACTCAGTTCAACTCGAGAACGTAACACAGCTCTATCTGAAGAAACACGTTAACACCATTTAGAAAAGTTTACAACAACCCAATACCACAGTGGTAAATCACATAATGCACAAGCCCGAGTGAACAACAAAACTCACGGCTCTACTATTTGTCAATCGACAACTCGAATGACACGACAAAAGCACGACCCAACTCGACCCGACTGCCTAGGTTTTCTCAACCTAATCTCCGATACCATATTCTGTAACACCTCCAGATTTAACCGGAAATATTACAGTGTCGTGGGCCCCGAGATGGAACCCACAAGGCTAAAGGAAATTTTCGCAAACATTTACAAATCCCCAAGAGGCCGACGATGGTATTATCTTTAAAATATTTGAAGACTATATAAAATCTGTTTATCAAAACCGTCGTAAAATATTTGAAGACTATATAAAATGTTTGAAAGGACAAGGCATGACATGCCAGAACTCAGCAGTTTAAAAACATACGTTGAGCTATCGCTTACACGCACCGACATAATAGTTTAGAAAACGGTTGCCAAAGTAACCTAAGTTACCAGATACCAAAAGGCCATTTAAAATACTCACGCAGCGGAGAACACAAACAATTTAAAATACTCTAGCAGCGGAATACAACAACTTAACAGGAAACTCAATACACAATTACATGCCATAGCCTGTATCCTCCGGGAAGCTCATCTCTCCACGACCGCTACAAGCTCGATATCTCAAGAACCTAAAAAGAAAGCCCACGACGGGGTCAGCCATAATATCCAACAATGATAACCGTTACATCACATTAATAGTTACATACCAATGAGAATACAAAATAAGAATACGACCAATATAATCTTATCGTCATAACTTTACTTACTCTAATAATTCTCAACAGAACAACAATTATCACATTTCACATCTCGTACTCGATTAACCAATCAATTCGAACATAATGTCTGTATTGTACCTCAAACAATACTCAAGGTTCTCAAACTATCATCACCAACTCACGATACGAAAATATACCAGTTCTGACCAATACGATCCATCGGATAACATCATCAAATCCCAAGACGACAACAGATTGTCCATCAAAAAACAAATACCAAAGGAAAATACGGAACGTACCTCAAGATATGAAATGCCACGACAATCATGTCAGTCAAATCTGAGGTCGGATCAATACCACACACGGACATGGTCCTAACACAAGACCTACAAATGCATACTCATATGACAACGTCAATATGCTCAAAACAATATCAACAGTGTATACTCAATGGAAATCCCATGACCCAGCGCCCTCAGCATAGGTCCCAAGATGATCCTACCAGATCAACACGAGGTGGATAACCAACAATATACATATACACAACAACATATGCAAAACCAACGATGCGAATCCATAAGATTCCATTAACACAACACTGGGTACTCCAATGATCCAGCGCCCTCAGCATAGATCCCAAGATGATCCCGTCGGACCATAACGAGGTGAAAGAACCCGTCCAATGATCCAGCGCCCTCAGCATAGATCCCAAGATGATCCCGTCGGACCATAACGAGGTGGACATCTGATCCAACGCCCTCAGCATAGATCACACGATCCCAACGGATCAGCACAACATAAACAATACAATTATGCATACACATATGCAAATCCATATGTTCATCGACGTGAACAACACATGACTCAAAAACATGAACGACATTATGACAAAACACTAGGACGACCTCATGTTCAACAATATGAAAGACAACCTGCATGATCAACATCATCAACACTAAACCGAAATCAAAACTAAAATACTTGTCCCGAGTCCTTCAGGAGCAATCTCAATGTCAAATCATCACCGGCGATTATCCTCAATGCTCGACGATCCAAACGTACCATGAACTATAGATATTTATATCCTCATCTTTATTGCAACGTAACCTTGATACCCGAATATGCCAATAACTGAGATAAAGCATATACATTATGATTTAACTCCCAGAATCGGAAAGACAACATATAATCCAAATCTCCAGAATTTGCAGTAATAATCATTGCTATATGCATTATAAACGAAATGAAACTGAAACCATTTATTAAACATTATAACTGAGCAAGTAATAACTTGCCTCGATACCGATGAAGCCGTTACCAATTCCTCGTCGTCGTGTACAAGCTCCTCGTCTCCCGACCCAAATCGATTCACGAACGTACTCGAACACGATTGCAACATACGGTTATAATCACCGATCAATAATCTCAACCTATTGAAGTAATCAATTAACACATATTCGATAACAATCAACAACCGACACGACCAACCAATCAACTCAACGATTCAACGATATCTCGATCGTAAAGAAAACCAAATAATATACTCAAACCATTTTACGAATTCATATCCTTTATATGAGCCGAGATCCGATAATTACTAATCAATATAAACGATCGACACTCAACGTTTTCACAATATCTCGATTAAAGATAAGTCCGAACCATCCAACTCAACAATTACAAATTCATAACCAAAATACGATTATGGATACGAATGTAAAGGAAATCATATTCGGTGATCAATCACAATCTTTCCGGATTCCAAATTGATATCATGATTCGTATTTCATCAAGAACATACGAATTCTACCACTACAATCGACGAACATTCGATCTTCATATCTAAAGATACCGATAATTCAACCTACGATCATCTTGCTATGTTCAATTCATCAAGGAGTTCCTCAAGAACACTAAATGATTCAAAATCTTGTTCATAGCCATTAAAACAACATAATCCGATGTTTTCTAACATCTAAACAAATCCCTAATCATAATTCAAGGTGTATATCATCATGTTCTTCAACATAAGATCTTCCTAAGGTAAAAAATCGCAACAACAATACCAAGAACATCAAGAACTCTATGATTTCATAATCATAATCAACATATTCAAGACATAAACCAACATATCATCATCTTCCTTCAACAAACACCTCATATATCCTCAAGAATCGTAACACCAAGCCCTTAATCATCTTCATAAGAATCAATCATCAATAACAACATCAAAATTCCAAAATGAAATGGAGGATTATCCAACTTACCTTTTAGAAGATGAAAACACTAGCAATTACTTCAAGAATCAACCATAGCTCCATATCCAAGCCTCAAATCCAAGTCCTCAAGCTCAAAATCGACTTAGGAGAGATAACTCTCTCTCTCTCAGTGTTTAGAGTCGAAAAACGAAATGAGGTGCTGAAGTGAAATGAAAGAACGAACTTCATTTTATAAACTGCATAACTCATTACGTAGGTTATCCTTCATAATTAACGTACGTAATGCTCTTTAGCGTACGCTACTCGTCCCATGTAGCGTACGTAACCTCATCCCAGAACTTACTGACCTGTTTTGTTAACATGCTTACGTACGTAACAATTTCATCATAACGTACGTAATACGTACGTTGACTTGCTACAGTACCATACCCATATTACGTACGTAATACTACATGCGTAGCGTACGTAATGGCCGAGGTTGACTTGCATGTCCACATCCGCTGCCGACACCGGGCCCCATCTGCCGACCATGACTCGATCCTGTCTGATTCCCTTCGTTACGTACGTAATGCCTTATGCATAACGTACGTAACACATGACAACTTAGCGTACGTTATCTCACAGTCCTAATGTACGTTAACAGTTCCATACTTAGCCATTTTCAGCTATCCTTGTCCAACGTCTCGACATACTGGATACGTAAACACGATGCATTGTATCCTCAAATGCAATTGTCGACTAAGTACGATAATTATACCAATACAGATATCTCAGTCCTTCATTTATTTTATCCATACTTTACAGATTCCACGCTGTACAATATGACTCGGATAAAATAATATTAAACAACAGTAGTAGAAATTTCAGATATTACATACGTGAACCTTTGATATGAGGATTCAGTAGGAAATGTGTTCGTGATATTAAGTTAGTCACTAGAGTAATTCAATTCAATTGCCGGCTGGTGCGGTCAACCTCGGCGTACAACTTGGTGGGCAAGTAGCAGTCTCTACTGATTATCAATACAGAATTCTTTCCTTTGTAAGTGAACAAGTAAATGTCATATGCGGTTAGTGGCAAATGAGATCATAAGTCTTTAGCCAAAGCATTTAGAGCTAGTTATATTTGATACACGAGGGCTTGGTGATCTTAGTTGGCACTAACAAATGTATAAAGTCAAGTTACAATAGGGCTTGACATTACCGCGACCCTAATACTTAATCGAAACATATAATTGAAGGGTTTATACGTATACGGTATTCATAACATAAAGGTTTTGAAATAATACTTATCATTCGTTCTCAGTTGGGTTACTGCTGGGACGGACCGACGGGTACTCCGAGGGTTCCGTAGCCTCTGGTGCGCTTCGGCGGTTAATCATGTATGTATTGATTATGTGTAACGCCCCGACTTTTTAGGGTAATTAATGGGGAAAATAAGTAAAAGGTAAATTTGACGAAAATAATTTTCTTGAGAATATAAAAATTCTTGCCTACAAAGTCGAGTCGCTACAATGACATGAAAATAAATACCTTTAAATAAGGTAACATTTCATCATAAATACGAGGTAAAATTTTCGGCGGAAGAATAAATCATAATTTATAAATTTCAAATCTAAATTTCCCCAAATAAGTTTCAAACATTTGACATAAAGAAAACAACATTTAATAAATTCTTTTTCATATGCTCCCTCGGCTCGCCCCTTCGTCCATCCGGCTCGGTTCAACCTGCGGGATCAATAAAGGTGGGGGTGAGCTTCCTCCAGCTCGTGGAAATCATACTGATCACAGTAATATACAATCTCATGGAAAACATAACATGAATAAACTATCACATTTTTCCTCAACATGAATGCATACTCACAATATTACGTACAGCATGAATCGAGCACGCATAACGCGAATATTGAGGTTGCGCAGGTGCCCCCGCAACAACATGAAACATACACGCAATACCACATATAACATGAATCGAGCACGTATGTGAATATTGGGTTGTGCAGGTGTCCCCACACAACATGAATCTTAAGATAACCTCTTACACGAATACAGGTGAGCCTGATTTACAATGTGTATCATAATTTATAAACATGAATTGAATATCACATATGCAGTCCAATTAAAGCAATTAAAGTGATAGTGAAAATTCTCACCTGAATAAATGATGATGTCTGACTTGAAATGAAGATGCTCGACTCACATTCTTAAGCCGTAAATCCTCGATAAAGTCTACATATAATAATAATAATAATAATAATAATAATAATTATAATCCTTACAATTTATTATTTATATAATAAATGAAAAGATACAATTATCACTATATACTTACTAAAAATAAATTACAATTGCTTATTAATTTTAATCGAAGAGTTAACATTATTAATGACTGAAATTAAAATAGTTATGCATAATTTAAGATTAATTATTAATATTAATTGAAAATTCAACATTTTAATGTCTTGATCAAAAGTGGATTGAATTGAAGTTTTAAAGTTGACTGGGGTTAGATTGTAAGAATTGAGAAGCTGACTGGGTTAAAATCGAATTAATTTAAACTGTCTGGGGCTGAAATGAATGTTTCTGAAAGATGTTAGGGCTAAATCGAAAACCCAAAATATCGCGGGTATAAATACCCTTTTCTTACGGTTCAGCCGACAGTTCTTCATTCTTCACTTCTCCCTCACCGATTTCTCTCTCCAGAACTCTCTCTCTCTCATCTCACCTCCCGTCCGCTTCCATCTCTCTCATTTCATCTCAAAATTCCTCTCGGCCATGAAAGAATTTCCGAAACACACATACACATGGTCGGAGGAATCACACACATTACGGAAATCCCACACAAATCAAAACAACCGAGCACACACACACTCCACGCAACCGGCAAAATCCGGGATAGAAAGCAGCGGCGACGGGGCAGCGCGCTGCGGCGACGGGGCAGCGCGCTGCGGCGCGGAGGTGCAAGTGCGGTGGTTTATCGACGGGGAGCTCGCGGTAAAGGTTCGTCGACCTAGGTTTCGTCCGATGGGGAAGTCGGGTGAACTCAGATGAAGGGTATGTCGGGTCTGGGTTTGATTTGGTTTTGGTAAGCGCGGGGGCCTCAGTTCTCCGGCGGCGCGGAGGCATCCACTGCCGGTGGCGGCGAGTTTTCACTCCAGTCCCTGAAGGGTGACGGACCTCTATTGTTTTTTTTTTCGGGTAAATGAAAAAGTGTTAAATTTTGATTTCTCTGGGTTGAGGGTGTTTTGAATCTGGTTCGTGTTGAAGGGTCGGACTTGAATTGGATTTTCGGGTTCGAAAGGGTCGAAAGGTTATTGATTTTTGATATTCAAATCTGGTTTTTGGTTGAAGGAGATGTTTCTGTCGTGTAATAGATTTCAACTAGATGTGGTTTATGGCTCGACGAGCAGCAAGTTTGTGTTATTGAAGTTGAAACTCAATTGATGGATTTATCATATTTGAAGGGGATTTGTTCACATGATTGAAAGTTTCGTTTTTTTTAAGTTTGGTAACCAAAAGTAAAGTGTAGAGGAGCAAGACATAAAAACTGAAGTAGAATTGTACCTGTGTTGGGAAGAGTTGGAGAAGATGGAGAAAAGTTGCAGGAGGGCTGAATTTGGTGCTTCGATCGATTGGTGGCACCTTCAATATTTTTTTGTTCCGTGTATTCCTTTGTGTATAATTATTTTGTACTGCAGAATTGTTGGGGTTGGGGAACGATCGGCTGAGGGAAGGGCTGTATTATGTGTTGTAAGATTTTGTACTGTATGGTGTATTTATACTGTATTAGAATTAGGGTTAGGGTAATTTTTCTGGCTTTAATAGTGGGTTCGGGTCAGCACCATATATCTGGGCAGGGTAATAATGATAATAAAAATAAAAATAATAATAATGATAAAATGATAATAGTGACGGTAGAAATAATATTGATAATATCGATACTAATAATAATAATATCGATAATATAAATGATGATATCGAAATGATAAAGATAAAAATATTAATACCGTCAATATTAATATGGTTCCTATTATAAATATTATTATTAATAATATTACCTCTAATAATTATCTATATATATATAAAAATTGAATTTCATGTATTAATGTGAGCATTTATGTCATAAGCTAGAGTCATTCATATCAATTGAAATATTGCTAATCTCTAAAGTTTTTTTAAAAGCTTTAAAAAGATTTTACAAACCACAATTAAAAAGAAATGCAAGAATAGAAAACGTATGCATACCTGTTCATTTCCATAAGCTAAATTAATTCAACCAACTAAAACATATCAAAGTCTCATTATTAAATTTTAAGAATTTCTATAGTCATACGACACAAAACATGTTTATTGTTTAACTCTTTCAACTTCTTATTTGAAGTATTTATGCTCCCTTATAAACAAACCAAAAAGTCACACAACTCACTCACAAAATAGGTCACACCCACCACCTTAAGTAAAGCAGATTCCTCTGCCGCCACAGCCACCGGAACCGCTGCCAACATCAACTGCTTCCGCCGCCAACACCACCGAATATTAATTCAATAGGTAGTGTTTCGAGCTTGGGTGGTTTCGTTGTTGTTTTAGTGGTTCCGACATACCAAACTTGAAATGTCAAACAATTTTCTTATAAACAATTAAACAACTAAAACGTTTCTATTCAAAATAGCCTACAGATACCTACAAACCATGAGATATCCAAAACATTATAAAATCAAATTGTCAATTCCCACCAAATCTTTAAAAGATAAAGATGACATCGAGTTCTTTATAGTCAAAATAATGGATCGATTGCCAAGATGGGTTTTAAATATTGGTGGTTTGGCGACAAGGGTGTGGTTACGTGGTGGTTTTGGCTGGTGTTAGGTTGTTGGTCAATGATGGTTTAGTGAGAGAAATGAAACGGTCGTATATATTTTGTGATGAGAAAAAAAAAGTGTGTTTTTGGGCAGAGGATACAACTTACAAGTAATACTGTCAACAATCATCTATGATCCATCACTATTTTCTTAACACAATTATATTAATAATATACTCAACAACTTTTATCAAAACTCATGCATAATATTTTTAAGCATATATTTGAGAGACGAATGGGCTATAATCTCAACCTACAACAGAATCGAACCATTTTTTGTTCCATTCTAGATTTATTAAAAATGACACTTCTGAAACGGAACTCACCTCTAATTACAAGTAGACTTACAAGTAGTTAATTTTGATAGATAAAATAAAATTAAAGAAAATAATATGAAAGGACAATACCCTCTTATTTAACAATCAAACTAACGGAGTTAGGAAATTCGGATCAAATCCGAAGCGGATGTTTCACTTTTTGGGGCAATTTCATATATACCCAACTTAAACATAATAATTTCATATTTCCTTAACAAATTCTTTAAAGGCATTGCACTTATACACTAAAAATTTGTGTTTTGGGGAAATATGGTATTTTGAATTTCAGATTGGGTAAATATGGAATTATTCTTTCACTTTTGGACCAAACCTAAAACTTTTTCAAAATTTGGACTGAAATGAAATACCCCGCAAACCACAAGGACTAAAAATGTAGTTAACTCTAATTTTAAAGGATAGTAAATTCAAGTCTGTCAATTCAAAATGGAAGGCAATGCAAAGATGATAGATATTAAAAAAATTGATTATATTCCACAAAAATAAAGATGGTTTAACTAATTTTAAAAATTTACAAATTTAAAAATTCGAGGTTATACAGTTTTGAGAACACACATACCACGAAATACATGCACATGACACAAAATAATATTATTTAGATAAAAAATACTCTATGAACAACTAAGAGTGCAATTTTTTTTACATCTAAAAAATATAAACTACTAAGGAGTAAGAGTGAAATATGTATAAAAATCATAATATTTGCCATAAGGATTTCAAAGTATAAGAATGTGTGAGAAAAATTAATTCAAATATGTAGCATCATAGGCGTAATAAGTGTTTGATTAAATGGCAACAAATCATTCGTTTTAAATGATCGTACATGTTTGGTAACTTGACTATATAGATATCAATTCGATATCTTAATATGCTATATATGAACCCATTGTTTGAAATCAACCTCATATAGTACCCCACATATTGACACTAGGATGCACCACCGAATAAGCTATATATGATAGTTAGATGCTACTAATTAAAAAGTAGTTCGTAATGATTTCTGTAAACACGAACAAATATTTTGCTTCAGTGAGATATAATCCATCTTAAGAAATGCACATGTAATTTTTTTATAGTGTTAGTATCATGGATAAATATGTTGAGTACAAGTCATTTTAACATGTCAATAACCCAATCTAGGCCATACTTGATATTAAATATGTTATATAAAAATACGATGTTTTAACTTAGAATAATTTCACTCAAAAAACAAAAACTGTGAATGCTCGGGCTTTGAAACAATATGTAATATAAATATGATATTCGATATTATCAAAAATAAAGTACCCGTATTTTAGGATGAATAAAGCCCGTGCATCGCACGGGCCATGATGTCTCGTAATATTAATAACAATGACTAATATTAAATGTTCTGAAATTAACTTGAGAAATTGACTCGGACTAGGACTTGTGATACGTCGAAATAAATGTTCGTGATCCTCTAAATGAAATTAAATAAAATGAAATGTATTATAATATTATTATAAATAATAATATTGCATTATAAAAAATGGCGGGTATTACATTGTGATGCTATGAGATTTAGTTATTCCGGAATACTAGTCTTGAATTGATGAGATGATGATTACATTTACTTTATTGTCGAGGAGCGTTGTGTTTTATATTCGATATACTTGTACTAGCTATTCGACGGCTAATCCCTTTATGGAGGAAATACCTTTTATGTATTTCAGGATCCAGGAGAGCGGATAGGCATGTACCTGGCTAGGTGGTGCTAATACTCTTTGTTTTCTGCCATTGGTAACTGAGACGAACCTACAGAGTCGCGCACACAGGATAGACGACTGATTATATTGAGCTTATTCTCTCTTGGTTAATACTGGACATTGGATGCCTAATTTAATTTGTTGAATAAATTATATTAGTCTCGTGAATTAAATAAATTACTGGGTAATTAATTTTATTCATATTATTTTTTAGAAAAATTATATTTAATATAATTAATTAATTAGATTAACCAAATATATCAATATTGAAACGTATCAAGTGTATCAATCGAATTAGATGCATGACGATCCATTTCACGGATCAAAACGAACCAACTACATATTATTGCATGCCCCCCATATTACCATGTTTCGTCTGTTGATAATACGCTTGGTGTATATTTTAATGGAGCCTGTGAAATGTAGATGTAACTTCCTCCTCATTTTATACTTTGACCGTGAGCATTGGCAGAGAGGAGGGAAAATCTTTCTCAAGTTGTCAACTTGAGTTCAAGTGTGGTCCTGAGAGAAAATTTGAGAAATATACTTAGAGTATTTAAATATGTAGAAATAGCTTGTTTTGCCCTTTGGCATTTAGTAATATTCTTTTCTGCCCCAAGTTTAGTAACAATTCTTTTGATACCCAAATTGTCTAAATTGACCTTTACTCGAATAAAATTCGAGTCATATATTATAATTTCGAGTAATATAATTTCGAGTCAACTTCAAAAAAACAATATCGAGTCCAATTCGTGTCACCCGAATACAATTCGGGACATGTAAATAAAAAAAAGTCGGGTTACACGAGTCCGATTCGTGTCACCCGAATATAATTCGGGACATGTAAATAAAAAAAAAAGTCTCCCGAATTCATTCGGGAGATGTAAAATAAATCTGATAAATTCGAGTAATAAATTCGGGTTGCAATTTATTACTCGAATATTCAAGTTATACGAAAAAAAAAATTCGGGAGATGTAAAATAAATCTGATAAATTCGAGTAATAAGAATATTCGGGTTATACGAAAAAAAAAAATTCGGGAGATGTAAAATAAATCTGATAAATTCGAGTAATAAATTCGGGTTACCCGAATTTATTACTCGAATATTCGGGTTATACGAAAAAAAAAAAAAATCGGGTAACCCGAATATTCGGGTTATACGAAAAAAAAAAAATTCGGGAGATGTAAAATAAATCTGATGAATTCGAGTAATAAATACCCGAATTTATTACTCGAATATTCGGGTTATATGAAAAAAAAAAATCGGGTAACCCGAATATTCAGGTTATACGAAAAAAAAAATCGGGGTTGACCTTTAAAACAATACTCGATAGGCTTCTTCTTCATCTCCTTCCTCACGAATCGGATTACTCACGAATCTTCTTCACGAGTTTCACGAAACAAAGACTTCATTCTTCACGATTCGAGTTTCACGAATCGAGTTTCACGAAAACAATACTCGAACGGGCTTCTTCTTCACGAATCCGAATCGAGTTTCACGAAAACATTCTTCCCAGTCGTCTTCTTTCTTCCTTCTTCACGAGTTTCACGAATCTGTGGAATTCGAGTTTCACGAATCTTAGTTTCAAGAATCCGAATTATTTCCTCATCCTCGATGGCGGATTCGACTTCCCGAATAGCGCCAGCGGAAATGCCGAAACATTGCCGCTTCGCGCCGCCGCAGCCACATGCATTGCCGCCGCTTGGCTAACTGCCATGCCGCTTCCGCCGCCCTTGTGCCGAAAACCAGGTAAGATTTTATTTTCGTGTCACTCGAGTATGCTCGTTGCTCGATTTTGGTTTACACATTTTATATTTGATTTACACGATTTGCATTGAATTATAAGATTTGCATTCGATTTACACGATGAAAAAATAAATTAAAATAGAGAAATTTGAATTTGGGAATTAAGTAGCGCGGCCAACCCCAAATACTTATCGTGTGTTGATATCGTAACTATTGTTTATGTATGAATTGATATCGATTGAATTGATGTCGTGTTGAATTGATTATTTATGTAACCTTGGCAATTCGTATTCGAGTTTCAATTCGAATTTGGGAATGTTATAGATATGGATATGTTTTGAATTTAGTTAGTTTGTTTCGTTTAGTTAGTTTATTTCGTTTAGTTAGTTTAGTTCGTTTTTTTTTTATTTGTCTTACTCGAATATAGTTTATAAGTTACTCAAATTGGACTAATGGCCTTCCACAATTAGAACGACGCAAATTTATTTATGATTATTCGAATTGACATAAAACTACTAGAATTAGGATGACTCGGATTGTATTAGAATGTCTCGAATTGCATTAGATGATTGAAATTGAATTAGGATGTCTCAAGTTGAATTAGAATAACTCGATGGAAATAAATCGAATAAATCCCACTGTTACTCGAATTATCCACTTACTTTTTCCCGATTACATATTACTTCAATACACCTGCATGAAGCTAAAATTAAGATAAATTTGAATCGGCAGGTTGTTTGGAAGAGGCCGAATATGCGAGGTTCGAAATGCTCCATAAATGGGTATGTTAGGTTAGGGATTGTTAAGACGATTGTTGCTGAGCTGCGGAGTGTAGGTGATGACACTATTAGGGAGTTTAGAGAGTCGTGTCTTGGACACTTTGTCCGGGAGGAGTGGGGGGGGTTTGTATCTAATGCCGCATTGCATGCCTTGTTCTCGAACGAGGTAATTAGACCGGATGCACAGGCCGATGAGTTTTGGTTTAGGCTCGGTCATCGATTTATTCGATTTTCTAGATATGAGTATGCGTTAGTCACCGGCTTGCGATTCGGAGACTCCGACTTTGATGTACACGGGGACGATGTTCCACCGGAGGGGAGCGTGTACGATCGGTATCCGTTGCTCAGTGGTGGGGGGCAGATGTTAGACCGTATTCGTGATCGATTTGTTCTTTGGATATTTTAGAGAGCATCCGGTGATGCGCCGAAGGTCGCTAAGGTGTTGTGTCTCGCTATTTGATATTCGGTGTGGATGGTGGCAAGCGTATTGCTGACCGGTGGTTGTGGACATTGGTTGAGGACCAGACTCGGTGGGAGAGCTTTCCATGGGGCTTATATTCATATCAGATTTTGGTTACGTATTTGAGCGATGTTCCCACTGAGGTCCCCGCTGGTCTGGATCCGAGTTACCATTTTTATGGTAACATATACGCTATTATGGTACGTCCTCGCATTCATTAACTTAATTATATACTCAAACTCAGAATAAATATTGTTATTGTTTCTTATGTTGGGATTCAATTATTGTTTTCAGATATGGGCTTGCGAGGCTATACCTTCGTTAGGCTCTAAATGTGGGACCATGCTCGGAGCTTCTTTCATCCAAATGACCTCGTTGTACACGCCTGGAAGTTGAAGAAGCTGGTCATGTTGATTTTACCACATTCTTCGATGATGAGGTAATCAATTATAGGTTTTCAATACGTAAAAACTTTTGTAGATATTTAAGGTAATAATTACGAAAATGAATCATTGAATTGTATTTAGATTGATTGTTTTGAGGTGTTATCTCCGACACTGAGGAGGAGCAGGAGCCGTAAATGCGATCCATTAGTGATGCCGCCAGCGAGCGGGTGCGATATACGCACAGGATGGCCCTATGCAAGAAGGGTGTGGGGAAGGGGAAGGGGAAGGGGAGGGCTCGTGATGGTGATGCTTCGTCGGTGATCTATCCGGAGAGCGTATTGTCCGGCGGCGGACATCCGGTCCGGTTATTTCGACCCTATATATCTTACTCATGGACGTGAGTCATCGCAGAGCCTCATGAGCCTGTGCATACCGATTTGCCGCCCCATAGTTCTCCGATACGGGTTCCGCACTGCATCGCATCTTCTTCGGCACGGTACTCGTGAGATCGCGCCGACATCGATTTTGATACTCTTTTCACCCATATCCGTGCATATATGGATTCATCGGTCGAGCAGATGCGTCGATATGTTGATGACGCAGAGGCAAGTTATGTCGACATATTGATGAGGTAGTGGGCGATCTGCTCCTCTTGATACGCCGGCATGGGACTTTGGAGGTATTAATGATCTTATGCGCGATTTTCCTTCTCATGCCTCGATTCCGACAGAGCCTCGATTTGACGGAGCGCCTATTCCCGAGCGGACCGAGAGAGTCCCCGACGCCGGCGGATCATCGTTGCCGACAGAGACTCGTGTGGATGGAGTGTCGTCTCCCGCCGAGCAGATCGTGGGTGTCCCTAGCCCCGGCGGAGCATCGGTCCCGGTAGAGCGCACTGCGAGTCTCGATCATCATGCCGATGGAGCCTCGGTCCGTAGAGCGCACCGTGAGTCTCGATCATCATGCCGATGGAGCCTCGGTCCCAGAGAGCGCACTGCGAGTCTCGATCATCATGCCGATGGAGCCTCGGTCCCGATAGTTACCCCCGATTCTTCCCGCCGAGACGTTGATGACAGCACTGAGAGATTGCCCTCAGGTCTCGACCATCCTCTTCCACCGCGGATCTCGAGCCCTATCCCGCTGAGTACTCTCTTATTTCTATTCGAGCAGATGCGAGTGCCGTGCCTAGATCGCAGATAGGTCATACAGACCGCATTCCCCTTCTCGACCACCGTAGTTCTAAGAGGAAGGACTTGGATGAGGACGCGTATAATGTGGTTGGAGACAAGGCGAGAGGTGAGTTAAATTGTAAATTCAATATTATTTACTAAAATTGTCCGTACTTAAACAAAAAGTAAATTGTAGTGTCAATGTTGGTGCTGCATTCGGAGCTAGTGCCTCCTGGTTTATGATGCTACAGGACGGATCCAGATTGATAGATGGAGAAGTAAGTTTTTCAATTTATATGTAGGTAATCTCTTATTGAAACGTGTAGTTATTGAAAATGTTTAAATTATTCTTAATTTAAATGATATCCAGCATCTGGATGCATATATGGGGATCCTACAGTTTGATCCCGGATTTGTTGGCGTGCGATGGCTCGATGATTGGGCCGCTCATAGGGTTTTGGTTCATACGAGCTTCTTGGTAATGAAAAAATATTAATAAATTTATTCCAAATTAATTTAGTGCTTATCGACAAAATTATTTTATATTAGGCCACGTGTATCAATGTATGGAATAACTCCAATAGGAGAGGAGGTTCATTGAGTATTGACGATGATGATCTCGATTTCTTGATCAGCCACGTTCACGGTCTGAGACCATTTTGGGGCGATCATCGCCCATGGTGGGAGTTACGCGAGGTGGTAATTTATTGCATAATTTGTTATTTATTTGTATTAGTTATTCGTGTGATATTGTCGACAATGTACTTTTGAACAATCCAGTGTTGACCATCCGGAATACGTCTCCGAGTCCTCGAGCGGACATTGGGTTGTTCTCCGCATTATACTCGAGGAGGGTATCATCATCATGCACGATTCTCGGCGCAGAACACGATGCATATTGGAAGTTGAGATCGCGGCGGTCATCGGGTATATGTCGCTTACTTCCTACCATTATACAAATGCTCGATTTTACGAGCGCGCCCGATATCACCCGGTGACTTCGCTTCGAGTTGCTACAGCGAGGAAGGATTTATGCTATGCTCGGGATGACTCGACCTCTTGTGGTGCGTATTCTATACGGACTATAGAGTCTCTCGCTGCCATCTTTCTCTCATGGAAAGACCGAGGCGGATATTTATGCATTTAGAGGACGTATGGCCCGATCTATATGGAGGTTTAGCGATGATATAGATATCAGAGTGTGTGATCCCACTAGTTTATTTATACGGTGGGATGATAGAGATTAGTGATAGTATTAGCGATGATGTAAATACTGATTTCGTTTTTATAATGATTATTGTGTATCAATTTTAACTTATTGATGGTTACTATATGTTACTTAATCAATTTGAAATTTGAAATATTACTAACCGATTTGAAATTGAACCTAACCAATTTGAAATTAAACTTAATCAATTTGAATTAAACTTAATCGGTTCAAATAAAACGTAATTGATTCAATTTTAACTTAATCAATTTGAAATTCGAACTTAGTCGATTGAAATTGAACATAATCTGTTCAAATTGAACCTAACCGATTTACCTTGGATTGTCTGGTGGTTCACAAACTTTTACCTTGATGTTAGCAGGAATGAACCAATCACTTGGGTGAGGTACTGGAATCACAGACCGTCCCCACATTTGGCGAAGGGTGGACACTTTATAGTAATCATGTATATACACAGTTTGGTCGTGATTTAGGTACCTTAGGCCCTGTTCTTTTGGACTTATTTTTCAGTTTGATTCGATTCGCCGATTCGAGTCCATTCGATTCGATTCGATTCGATTGGGCCAGAGTCCATTCGATTGCCTGATTCGATTCGATTGGGCCTAGACTCCGTTCTTCTTCTTCTTCTTATTTTTATTATTAATCTTAATTATTATTGTTGTTATTATTACTAATAATATTACTATTATCGTTGTTGTTGTTAATTACTATTATTATTATTATTTACCATTATTATTATTATTATTTACCCTTAATATATATTTCGATTCGATTCGATTCGATTCGATTCCATTCGGCCGATTCGATTCAGATCCATTCGATTCGATTCGATTGGATTCAGATTCATTCAGTCCAAAAGAACAGAGCCTTATAGCTGCAGCGGCATGATTGCACGAGATCATATCATGCTGGAACATCATACAACTGCATTTTTGCACTCTCAAGTCCACAACATAATTTTTCCTGTTAGAGGTCACCTTGAACACCCCATCACTAAGAAATTGAACGTTCATGTTCGATCCAGCTCCGACCGCCTTCATCAATATCTCGTATGCATGATACGTTAAAGGTCCAGGACACTCATTTGCATTTTTATGTCGATCAGATATCCATTCTTCTACCACGGTTCGACATACCTCGAGAAGTGCGTAAACGGGCAGCCTTCTAGCCCATAGAAGACGGTTGTTCATGCTTTCAACGGCATTTGAATTCATAACCTCGAATCGCCGGACTGGGCACTTCACACGAGCCCATTTATTTTCACCGACGCTTCTTTCAAGTAGGTAGCCGCACTTGGACATGCTATTTCTAAACTTTCCATATGCCTATTATAGTCCTCAATACGATAACTGTAAGCTGCCGCATTGAAAATTGCAACCACATGTTGACCATACTTAACCAAATGCTTCTGAACGTGGTAACAACATAACCCGTGATGCGCAAGTGGGAATACCTCTCTAATAGCATTTGCTATGGATTTGTGCCCGTCAAACAATCAAGAGGTCCCTTGGACAACCAAAGGCCTCTTTCAATTTGTACATGAAATACTTCCACGACTCATCGCATTCGACGTCGCCAACTCCAAAAGCAAGTGGAAATATCTGATTGTTACCATCTTTTGTAACAACAACAAATAATACTCCTCGATACTTACCCCGAAGGTGTGTCCCATCAACAACAATAATTGGTCTAGCATAACGAAATCCAGATACCGAAGCCCCCAAAGCATAAAACATGTATTTAAATTTTCCAAGATTTGCATCAACCACATAATCGGTTATGGTACTGGATTCGTCACCTCCAACATATGCAAGTACGATGGGATCATTCGAAAGAATCTGATGGTCTCCATATATCACCGAGATAGCATGGTTGCGAATACTCAATGCCAAGCCATAACGGATCACAAACAATAGTCATTCTTAAGTTGAGCTCGCACTAGCTTCGAGTCATAATCTGTCCTTCCACTAATAGTTTGTCGGACATGTATTCACCGAGCATCTTAGAAGGCAACCGCTAGGTGCCTTGCGATTTGGGTCAAAATGACACGTATGCTCGCTCGCAAGTGCACTCTCCAAAATCCACCCTCCCGGAGGCGCTCAACAAAAATTACAGGTTTTTATCTCGTACAAACGGCAGAATAGCGCCGCTTATCGATTTTAAAATACGATAATCGACTTCCTTTCCAAATGATATCGCCAACAATGCTTTTTCAACCTATCTTTGAGAGAAATACAGACTCTTTGTAAAGATAGTATATTTGCAGGATGAAATTTCTCGTCCATATCATCATCAACTTGAAGGAGACACATATGGAGGTCTACTCGGAATTTTCCACCCAGGACCGGGGAGGAGCCGGAGCACCCTCTTCATCTACTAATTGATCGAAATCAAAGCGCCTCCATTCAGGTTCTGCCTGGTTCTGCTTCTTTTACCAATCTTTTGTTGAACATGCCCCTTTTCTCACAATATTTGCAAAATTTTTCAAACCAATGTTTTTGAACCTCGACATCTTCGAGATCGATATCATCGATATTTATGTCGTTATTATCATCATCACTACCATCATCAAAGACTACCACCACCACAATTACCACCAACATCACATACATTATTTGAAGGACCGCAACCATCAAATCGAGAACCATCAAATTCCCGAGGAATTTGCATGCTTGAACCCCAATCACCAAATAATCCATACGATTAGAATTGTACGGTACCGGAAAAGAGCTGGATCCAGGTAAGTCAAATTGTGGACCAAATGAGGGAGCTTTTGGAGGAATGCTAGTTGCATTCTGAAGGCTAACAAAAATCACAAGCTCAACATTAGATTGGAACAAGTAATTTATATCAGAATCATTCTTTATCTTCATCTTTCTTCTTTTTTCCCATCAAAATCAATTGAAAATAGAACATAAACATGTTTTGTTCTATCAGCTTCAACAATAGAGTGGACATTATCTACTAATGTTGCATAGTTCACACCAACGGGCACAGGCAATATTTGTTCTTCTCCACCGTGATAGTCCAAATCTTGCCACTTGCCATTAAAACGAATGATAACTTTTTTCCAAAAACTCATCTGTCAAATAATATAAAAAATTTAGATTATTAACTAAAAATTTACACAATTAAATAGTATTTGAATATTTTTGATATTTCAAGTATAAACATTATTGGAAATTGAGCGATAAATATACCTTTTATTTTTGCAAATAAATAATCCTTCTTCTTCGATGTGAGAGAGCTCGAGATAATTAATCGGAGAAAAAGGAAAAAATTATCGGTGAGATAATATCGAAAAGAAAGGTGGAAATATTCCGAGAAATAGTTCAATTCAATGGATGTTGTGGCGTCTTGAGCATGGTATTTTTATAAGTCAAAATTTTATGATAGTTTCGGGTCACACGAATTCGGGTCACACGAATTCGTGTTGAGTAATCCGAACCCCGAGCTCCCTCATGCGATTCGCCAATGATGTATTTCGTGACTAATAATTACATTTAATTATTTCGTGTGACCAAAAATTTTTATGAAATTTTCGGGTCACACGAATTCGTGTTGAGTAATCCGATTCGTGAGGAAGGAGATGAAGAAGAAGACTATCGAGTATTGTTTTAAAGGTCAACTCCGATTTTTTTTTTCGTATAACCCGAATATTCGGGTTACCCGAATTTTTTTTTTCCATATAACCCGAATATTGGAGTTATAAATTGTAACCCAATTTATTACTCGAATTCATCGATTTATTTTACATCTCCCGATTTTTTTTTTTCGTATAACCGAATATTCGGTTACCCAATTTTTTTCGTATAACCCGAATATTCGAGTAATAAATTCGGGTAACCCAATTTATTACTCGAATTTATCGATTTATTTTACATCTCCCGAATTTTTTTTTCGTATAACCCGAATATTCTTATTACTCGAATTTATCGATTTATTTTACTTCTCCCGAATTTTTTTTTCGTATAACCCGAATATTCGAGTAATAAATTCGGGTAACCCGAATTTATTACTCGAATTTATCAGATTTATTTTACATCTCCCGAATGAATTCGGGAGACTTTTTTTTATTTACATGTCCCGAATTATATTCGGGTGACACGAATTGGACTCGTGTAACCTGACTTTTTTTTTATTTACATGTCCCGAATTGTATTCGGGTGACACGAATTGGACTCGATATTGTTTTTTTTAAGTTGACTCGAAATTATGTTACTCGAAATTATAATATATGACTCGAATTTTATTCGAGTAAAGGTCAATTTAGACAATTTGGGTATCAAAAGAGTTGTTACTAAACTTGGGGCAGAAAAGAATATTACTATATGCCAAAGGGCAAAACAAGTTTTCTCCCTTAAATATATATAAGCTTATACTATCATCTTCTAGTCTTGTTCTTAGAGAACAAGAAGATCGAAGTTAATCCCAATTATCTTTCCGACGCGTGATTCGTAGAGGTACGGTATTTTCGATACTCAGAATTTTGCTAAAATTTCATCAATTTGAATCGTATTTATAATCGACATTTAACCAAAGGACTTGAAGAGTATGATTTCTAAATTTATACTTTGAATTATTTTATTCATATATATGATGCTTGAGTGATCTTGTTTAGGGGTTCGGTTTATTGATTGGATCAATATGACTATTCCGATGCACCTTCGATTTTAAGCCCCGAATCCCAACCATTAATGCACAGTTGCATGCATTTTTTCATATTATATATATTATACATAAATATTTTCATATTATATATATTAATTATTACTTCATATTTTGTGATTTTAACACACATTTTAGTACTTTTAGTTATTAAATACATAAAATACTACTCCCTCAATCCGCCACAAATTTGCACACTTGCTGTAATATTAAATATGTTTAGTTTCATAGTAAATACAATATTATCTACATTTTTAGTTTTTGCTGTTTTCATACAAATTTTAAAGTTTTAAAACAAATTTCAAGGTTCTTTTATTAGAATTAGTTAGAAGTAATGGGACCAAACTGCTCAAAAAAATAGAGGTTTTCAGCCTTTAAAATTTAATAAACGTGGAACGAATTCTGCATATTCTAATGCTTTTAGACTAATTTTGCATGAAAAGCGGGTGTTGTGGTTTACACCCCATTTTGACCAAATTTTATCAGGGGAGTGTTCATTTTGGCTTTGTGGGTTTATACCCTATCAATTTAGGAGGGACACCCCATCATATACCAATTATTAATTTTTTTTTTGTATTTTGTCTTTTTGTTTTTTTTCTTTGAATAATGCTACACACACATATAAATGCACACACAAATGCACACCCCTGTTTTGTAGGGTTGTACCCTGCGTAGTAGGAGTTGTACCCCTACACAACCCCTACTACCTATAAAGCAGGGTACAACCCCTACAAAGCAGGGGTGTGCATTTGTGTGTGCATTTGTATGTGTGTAGCAGCTTTGTAATACTTAATTATTTTGTCTTTACTTTTAGTGTAATTTCTAATTATATGTTTTGTCGGTGTATTATCAGAATATATGTTAGTTAACGAGAAAATAAATTGCCTATTAAAAAATAGCAAAATGTAACAACTATAATCACTTTATAAAATAAAGAGTCATGATTACATTAACGAAAATGCTACAATTGTCTTCGATTATCAATATATTCAGTCTGTGAGTTGTCGACTTAAATATATGTCTTGCCATGCGGATGCGTCCCCACTCTTGTACCTCCTCCATTGTGGGTGAGTTACTGGGATTGGACAACTTTCATCTAATATCACATTAATGTAATGATCACCCCTCACATGCGCAATCACAATGGGACCACTTGGTTGTGACCAGTTTGGACTGTACCAAAACGGAAAACATGTATAATTTTGTTACATGGATAAGAATATAACTGGCTGGTTATAGAGTGAAGCAATAACCGACCCTGTGTTCACCATCAAATCGAGAGCCTCATTTGAGACGACACCCTGTAGTAAACTGAAGCATGGTATATTGTGTTTATGATAACGAGAAATTTCATTTTTCACAAAACTTTCTTTGATTGCCGTAAGTTGTGAATCTACGATCTTATCAATACAAAGAACAAATTTATACAAAGTGTAACTTCGATTATACATGTAATTCTTCAACTTCGCATGTTGGCTCTCAACTCTGTTGGTAGTGCAATTTCCAAAGTTCAAACATTGGTCAATTGAGGCAGAGACAAAATGGTTTTTATATTTGTCCAGCCAGTTATTATGTACGTATCTTAAAACACCTGAAATGATAGAAAAACAAGCATTAGAAAGAAAAATAAATATTTGATAGAAAAATAAATATTGTATAGAAAAATAAACATTGTATAGAAAAATAAATATTGTATAGAAAAATAAACACTGTATAGAAAAATCAATATTGTATAGGAAAATAAATACTGTATAGAAAAATAAGTAATATAAAAGACTTACGGGGGTATTTTGACAACAATGTTCGAAGTTTCTCATAGTTTTACGTGTGCAATATCCACGTTGGATAATCTTCTAGTAACTTCCACGCCAATTGAAAAAGGTTCCAACCACGTTGCGACCTAATAGTTTGTGTGCAATTCTTCCAAATATTTTGAACAATGTGCCATCTACAAAGTAAATGATTGGCGTGCGGAAAAACTATTTCACACGCTTTCATAAGAGCCAACTCTATATCCGTTACTATGACACGTGTAATACCCGGTTGTAATTCAGTCATTATCATCCAGTACTTATCGTTCAGTAATTGTCACTCAGTAATTTTCACTCATTAATGATCATTTGTCACTCATATTCAATCATTGTATTCACCGTTCAGAGTAATTGTATCGTGTATCAATCGTCATTCATCATCAATCTAGTTGGAGTATCGTGCCGTGTTTATCATCGTTGTCATCTTCATAGTGTGCTGTGTGCGAGGAGTAGCGCACGCTACGTACTCTCTTTAGCGTGCGCTAATTGAGTATGGGTAGCGCACGCTACCTCTCAACACTAGTGCACGCTAGTGTAGTTCAAGCAGGCAGTCCAGAAGGCACTGGACTGCAGTTGGGTTGTAAGTAGCGCACGCTACAAATGGTAAGTAGCGCACGCTAGTAGGCCGGAGTAGCGCACGCTATGCAGTCGGTGTAGCGCGTGCTAAGGTCGGATCAGGCTGAGTCCAGTGGCTACTGGACTGAATTGGATTAATTCCTAGCGCACGCTACGAATAGTTATTAGCGTACGCTAATCGGGGTCAGTAGAGCACGCTGAATCTTGTGTGTAGCGCGCGCTACCGCGAACAGACCAGAGAACAGAAGGTTCTGGACTCCAGTACTGGGCATCATATAATTCGTTAGCGCACGCTAACCATTTGTGTTAACGCATGCTAAGTACATGGTTGTAGCGCACGCTACCGTTGCGATCAGAGGATTCTGGACTACCCATTTCACCCGTTAGCGCACGCTACACACAGGAGCTAGCGCGCGCTAACCTGAGGACAGTATATATGGGACAATGCAGTCTATTTCGTCATTTCATCATCTCACCTCATTCCTTCGGCGGTTTTGGGCGATTTCGGGCAATTTGGAGAGTTTTCTTGGAGCTGAATCCACAAATCATCATCTTCAAGCTTATCATTCAGATTAATCATCATTTCATCATCCCCATCACATCAAACCAAGGTAATGATTTCTTGAATCTAGAATTTTGGATTTTTGGGTTTTTCCTTCCGATTTCTTCGTGTAAGCTTGGATTGTTTTTGGAATAGGTTAGATATGGATTATCTACCCTGGATAAATGTATTCCTATGGATTTATTGTTGTATATTTCGGATTTCATGAATATTGGGGCTGAATCAAGAACACTTTGGGGTTGACTTCGATATATTTTGGGGGTTTGTGATTAGATATTGTCGTTAACTCGAATTGTGGATTCTTATGGGATTATCGATATCATTGAAGTTGTTTTGTTGGTTTGAATATTCATTTTTGGAGTTGGTTTTGATATATTCGGGATTTGAATATTATCGAAGGATGTATGTTGCTAAGTATTCGCTAGAATGTCTCAATGAGTCGGATATTGTTGTATCGACGTTTGAGTTGGTTATAATCGTGTTTGATACGTATATTGAGCGTTTGTTGGTAATTGTCATTCAAGGTTGTTCGAGCGACCGACATCTCATTGTAGGACGTTTGTTTCGAGGAAGGACATTCTTCACCGGTTGAGTAAGTTAATTCTTACTCGGTTAAAAGGATATTCATTCCTTTTGTTGTTGTTCATTCATAATCAAATTCATTCATAATGTATTAACCGTATTGGGACTTGTAATTGTCAATTAATCACTTCATTCACAAGGAACGATGGTTCCAATCATTTCATTGAGCTATCCTTCGTTTCACTATCATTTCATCTCAGTGAGTCATTCTTGATTTTGTCGGATTGTTATTCATTATTACTCTTCATGGTCATTCCTTGCCAATATGACCTTCTGGGTTCATATTGCGTGGCCGGGTGGGGATGTGTAGAATTTTTAGTCGGGCACGTGATGGTCATGTGTTGGGTTCACCGACACATTGGACTGTGCACACGGTAATTTACCTCCGTAAGACTAATTAGGTACAAGGACAGGTGTGTCCGGACACTCGTCTTGTGCACTTGCACATACCATTACGGGCGTACTATGATGCCTCTCTTCAGCGTCATTTCATAATTAAGATATATCATGATTGTGTTTATTCAACCCTGGAGGATTGTTGTTCTGTTTAACTGATCCCATTGGGGGATGTTGTTTTCAGGTCATGGCAAGGCTAAGGCACGGGAAGAGAACGTTGACTGCGAGAAGTCCCAGTGATACTAGTAGGGGGCCCCAGTCCTTTCATTCACTCATGTTTTCTTTATTTTATTTCCGCTGCAGACTTCCATTTGGATATTCATTTCATTCAGTGTTGTATATTTTATCTTCATATAAAATATACATGTATTCGGTATTATCTTGGGTGTGTTGTAATGAAACTCCTCATTGGAGTGATTGATGATATATTGTGGTTCGGTACTACAATTATATTATTTAATTCATAAATTTTTATTTGCCTGGTGGGTCCCAGTCGGGGGTCCACGACACTGTAATATCCGCCTAGTTTGGGGTGTTACAGAGTTGGTATCGGAGAGTGGTTTTGAATACTACCTTCCGAGTCATGTCTCATTTGAAATCATCGTTCATCAGACTAGTATCATTGGACTTTCGCGTCACGTGTGACCTGTGCAAGAGCCGAGCCCCTCAGATCAAAGAACAGTAAGATTTCTAACGCCATAGTATAATTTCTGGCAATAGAATCACTCATTCATCATTCAATAGTCAACAATCCTCTTTCATCATTTTCATTTTTGATCAAGTCGATCATGTTAATTCATTAATCACTCAGTTCATTTCATTGTTCAGTTGTTGATCTTGAGGATCATATCATTAATCTTGTTAACTTGTTCAAGATAATCATTTCAAGAACTCCATCAGATAATCACGTCACTTCAGTTGATCATTCATGTAATCATTATGTTTGAGCGCGTATGCTCATTCTCATCATTTCATAATATAACCATAATGTGATATTCATGCGAGATATATAATCATCATATGACTTTCCACTTCAGTATGGAAAGAGCTGGCAGAGGACGCGGGGGAAGAGGCCGTGGTGCGGACCAAAACCCGAGAGCTCGTGTGAATACACGTGCTAATGCAAGGAATAATGCTAATTCATCGAGCAGTGACGCTGCCACTCATTCACCTGGACGTAATCATTCACTATCAGGGAGTCGTACAGGACACATTACCAAGGTGTTCGGGTTGATCCACTCGCTTTTATGCAGGGCATGATGGCCCAAATGACTCAGATTGCACAACTGATGGAGACGCTGCATAACTCGACTACTCAAAATCAATAGGCTCCTCCGCCGCCACCTCAGAGGCAAGAGAGGGGTGTGAGCAGTATCATTGGCGACATCTCTCGCTAGAGACCACCTACTTTCGAGGGCTCATCTGAGCCGGCGGATATCATTCATTGGGTTAAACATTTTAAGAAACTGTTTGCTATGGTGGACTGTCCTGAGGGACACAAAGTTTTAGTTGCGGCTTACTATCTTGGTAAGGGCGCACATTCATGGTGGTTATCGTTGAAGCCCACCGATGGATCTTGTACATGGGATCAATTCAGGACTCTCATGTTGGATAGGTATTATCCGGCCCCACTCAGGGAGGCCAAGTTGTCAGAATTACTCACTCCCAACCTCTCAGCGGACGATGATGTTCTCGCCATCGCCGAGAAATTTCAGGAGCTACTTCCGTTCACCTCGTCCATTATTCACTCTGAGGCGGACAAGATCAACTATTACAGCAAGAGGTTGAGGCCTCGTATGCGGATGCAGTTGCTTAATCACAATTGCACCACTCTGGCCGAATTCATTGAGAAAGCTCTTACTTATGAGCTTACTGCTAAGGAGATTGCTAAGCAACATCCTTCATCTGCTGGCAAGAAGTCTAAGAATCGTAATCAGTCTGACGGCAGTCAGGCCACTTTCAAGAAACCACGTGCGGGCTCTACTTTTTCTGAGCGACCCCCTATGGTGCCTAGACCCGTAGAATCTCAGTCACGACGGCCAGTTCGGCCATCACCTGTTTCAACTGTGAAGAACAGGGTCATTTCAGCACCAAGTGTCCGAGGCAGACTGTCACGTGCCATAACTGTGGGATTGCTGGGCATAAGGCCCATTTTTGCCGAAGAGACTCTAAACCTACTCCGGCGTCATCTCAGGCCCCGATACATTCAGCGGTGCAGAATTAGGCCACTCAGTCCGCGTCATTCAAGACGACAGGAGCAAATAAAGGTGGAGCCAAGAGCTATCAGACGGGAGCGTCCGGTTCGGGGGCAGGCAAGCCTCGAATTTATGAGATGAAGAAGACCGACGATCCAGAGGCCCGGATGATCTCAGGTACACTCGATATTCTATCTCAACCTGTGTGTACCCTTTTTGATACTGGTGCATCGCATTCATTCATTTCCGAGTCATGTTTGAGTAGACTACGTCTGGGTAGTGCTACTAGTTGTGAGCCTTATGTCATTGGTCTACCTGATGGTAGAAGAATTATTGGGAATCGTGAGATTAAGGATTATCCGATTCAGCTTCATGGACGTAATTGGTTAGCAGACCTAATCATAGTAGATTTACCGAGAGACGACGTCATTCTGGGTATTGATTGGATGGATCGCCACGATGCCGTCATCAGTGTCCGTAAGCATATGGTCACTATTATTTCAGACGATGGGGTCGAATGTGTATTTCAGGGAGTTAATCCCGGCTGCTCCAGGAGGGTCATCAACTTGATGAAAGTAGTGAGATTACTCAATCAGGGGTGTGTCTGTTATTGGTGCTATATGACCAAGACCGAGAAACCATCAGTAATGTTGACGGATATTCCTGTAGTAAGAGAATATGCCGATGTTTTTCCAGACGAGTTACCTGGGTTGCCTCCACAGAGAGATGTGGAATTCACGATTGAGTTGGAGCTCGGTACGTCCCCAATATCGAAGGCACCGTACCGAATGGCCCCGACCGAAATGCAGGAGTTGAAGAATTAATTAGAGGATTTGACCGAGAAGGGTTATATTCGACCGAAAAGGCCCCCGTGGGGAGCACCAGTGTTATTTGTCAAGAAGAAGGATGGTTCGTTCTGCTTGTATATTGATTACCGGGAATTGAACCGGGTGACGATCAAAAATAAGTATCCTCTACCCCGTATCGATGATCGTTTGGATCAACTTCAGAGAGCTTAAGTATTTTCCAAGATCGACTTAAGATCTGGATATCATCAGTTGTGAATTCGAGAGTCAGATATCGCAAGGATGGTGTTCCGAACACGCTATGGTCATTATGAGTTTGTGGTTATGCCGTTTGGGTTAACTAATGCACCTGCGGTATTCATGGAGTTAATGAATCGGGTTTTCATCGACTATTTGGATCAGTTCGTGGTTGTCTTTATTGATGACATTTTAATTTATTCTCGCGACCGGGAGGAGCACGAGTTTCACCTTCATCAGGTGCTCGACGTGTTGAGACGAGAGCAACTTTATGGGAAGTTTTCCAAATGTGAGTTCTGGATGTCCGAAGTGACGTTCCTCGGACATGTAATTTCATCAGACAGAGTTCGTGTCGACCCTCAGAAGACGGAGGCTATCCGAGATTGGCTACCTCCGAAGAATGTTAAGGAAATCCGAAGTTTCCTCAGATTAGCTGGTTATTATTGGCGATTTGTTGAAGGATTTTCTAAAATCGCTCAACCCATGACGAACCTTTTAAGGAAAGATAAGAAATACACGTGGTCCGATGCGTGTCAACAGAGTTTTGAGGAACTTAAGAGCTGGTTAATTTCAGCACCAGTCCTTTCTCTAACGCAAGGGACGGAAGGATTTGTGGTTTATAGTGATGCGTCCGGACAGGGTCTCGAATGTGTACTAATGCAGAACGGGAAAGTTATTGCTTATGCTTCATGGCAACTGAGACCTTACGAGGTTAATTATCCGACCCACGACCTGGAGATAGCAGCCGTGGTATTCGCATTGAAGATTTGGCGTCATTATCTTTATGGCGTTACCTGTCAGATATTCACTGATCATAAGAGTTTAAAGTATATATTCACTCAGAATGAGTTAAATATGCGACAGAGACGGTGGTTGGAACTAATCAAAGATTATGATATTGAGATACTTTACCACCCAGGCAAGGCGAACGTTGTCGCCAACGCCTTGAGTCGTAAGTCTGTTCAGGAGCAGATGCTTGCTCGATTAACAGTTCAGAAGGAACTTCAGCAGGAATTTTTGAGACCCGAGATCAAGGTCTGGTTACTGCGAGTACAAGGGCAACTTTGTACATTAGAGATTTCATCGCCACTCGAGGAGGCGATCAGGGAGAATCAGGGTTCGAACCCATTTTTGTTACGCATTCGAGATGATGTGACTCAGGGGAAAGCCCCTGGGTTTGTGGTCCACGAGGATGGACTTTTGCGATTTAAGAATCGGTTGTGCATACCGGCGAATGACGAGTTGAAAAACTCGATTTTGAGAGAAGCTCATGCTACCCCTTATTCCGTTCATCCGGGGTCTAGCAAGATGTATAAAGACTTGAAACAAAATTACTGGTGGAGTAATATGAAGCGAGAAGTCGCGGAATTTATTTCGAGATGTTTGACCTGTCAGCAAGTCAAGATAGAACATCAGCGACCGACGGGTATGCTGAAACCTCTCCCTATCCCAGAGTGGAAGTGGGAGGATATTTTAATGGACTTCATCACGAGTTTGCCGACGAGTTGTCGTGGCATGAATACAATCTGGGTAATTGTGGACCGCTTAACTAAATCAGCTCATTTCCTTGAGATTAAGGATACGTGGGGTCCCGAGAGACTTGCCCAGTTGTTTATCAAAGAGATACTGAGACTACACGGTACTCCTAAAAGTATCGTTTCCGATCGTGACGGACGGTTCGTGTCTCATATTTGGAAATCAGTTCATCGTGCTATGGGAACTCAGCTTAATCTCAGTATAGCTTTTCATCTTCAGTCCGACGGACAATCAGAAAGGACGATTCAGACTTTGGAGGACATGTTGAGGGCATGTGTTCTCGATTGGAAAGATGATTGGGAAGCCCAACTACCATTGATCGAGTTCACGTACAATAATAGTTGGCATGCTTCGATTAAGATGGCACCTTACGAGGCCTTGTACGGTCGTCGTTGTCGATCTCCTTTGTGTTGGGATGACTTATCAGAATCAATCGGCACCGAGCCCGATATGCTTACAGCCGCCCGTGAGAAGGTAGCTTTGATCAGGAGTCGTTTGTTGACCACTCAGAGTCGACAGAAATCTTATGCAGATAATTGTCGTCGACCATTAGAGTTCGAGACAGGTGACCATGTTTTGGTCAAGGTATCCCCGAGTCGAGGTATCTTCCGTTTTGGGAAGAGGGGAAAGTTGAGTCCGAAATTCATTGGACCGTTTGAGATTTTGGATCGAGTAGGCGAGTTAGCTTATCGATTGGCCCTACCTCCGGCGTTGAGCCGAATTCATAATGTTTTTCAAGTCTCTCAGTTACGGAGGTACGTTGCCGACCCGAGTCACATACTTCAGTTCGACGAAATCGAGATCGCTGATGATCATTCATATGAGGAGCGTCCTATACGAGTCTTAGAGCGGCGAATCAAACAATTGAGGAACAAGACGATTCCTTTGGTTAAAATTCAGTGGTCTAGACATGGAGTCGAAGAGGCTACTTGGGAAACCGAGGATAGTATGTGGGAGAGTTATCCCGAGTTGTTTGACCCTTAGTTTCGGGGATGAAACTCTTTTAAGGGGGGGTGTATTAATACCCGGTTGTAATTCAGTCATTATCATCCAGTATTTATCGTTCAGTAATTGTCACTCAGTACTTTTCACTCATTAATGATCATTTGTCACTCATATTCAATCATTGTATTCACCGTTCAGAGTAATTGTATCGTGTATCAATCGTCATTCATCATCAATCTAGTTGGAGTATCGTGCCGTGTTTATCATCGTTGTCATCTTCATAGTGTGTTGTGTGCGAGGATTAGCGCACGCTACGTACTCTCTTTAGCGTGCGCTAATTGAGTACGGGTGGCACACGCTACCTCTCAACACTAGCGCACGCTAGTGTAGTTCAAGCAGGCAGTCCAGAAGGCACTGGACTGCAGTTGGGTTGTAAGTAGCGCACACTACGAATGGTAAGTAGCGCGCGCTAGTAGGCCGGAGTAGCGCACGCTATGCAGTCGGTGTAGCGCGCGCTAAGGTCGGATCAGGCTGAGTCCAGTGGCTACTAGACTGAATTGGATTAATTCCTAGCGCATGCTACGAGTAGTTATTAGCGTACGCTAATCGGGGTCAGTAGCGCACGCTGAATCTTGTGTGTAGCGCGCGCTACCGCGAACAGACAAGAGAACAGAAGGTTCTGGACTCCAGTACTGGGCATCAGATAATTCGTTAGCGCACGCTAACCATTTGTATTAACGCATGCTAAGTACATGGTTGTAGCGCACGCTACAAGAGGTACGTAGCGCAGGCTACCGTTGCGATCAGAGGATTATGGACTACCCATTTCACCCGTTAGCGCACGCTACGCATAGGAGCTAGCGTGCGCTAACCTGAGGACAGTATATGTGGGACAGTGCAGTCCATTTCTTCATTTCATCATCTCACCTCATTCCTTCGGCGGTTTTGGGCGATTTCGGGCGATTTGGAGAGTTTTCTTCGGGCTGAATCCACAAATCATCATCTTCAAGCTTATCATTCGGATTAATCATCATTTCATCATCTCCATCACATCAAATCAAGGTAATGATTTCTTGAATCTAGAATTTTGGATTTTTGGGTTTTTCCTTCCGATTTCTTCGTGTAAGCTTGGATTGTTGTTGGAATAGGTTAGATATGGATTATCTACCCTGGATAAATGTATTCCTACGGATTTATTATTGTATATTTCGGATTTCATGAATATTGGGGTTGAATCAAGAACACTTTGGGGTTGACTTCGATATATTTTGGGGGTTTGCGATTAGATGTTGTCGTTAACTCGAATTGTGGATTCCTATGGATTATTGATATCATTGAAGTTGTTTTGTTAGTTTGAATATTCATTTTTGGAGTTGGTTTTGATATATTCGGGATTTGGATATTATCGAAGGATGTATGTTGCTAAGTATTCGCTAGAATGCCTTAATGAGTCGGATATTGTTGTATCGATGTTTGAGTTGGTTATAATCGTGTTTGATACGTATATTGAGCGTTTGTTGGCAATTGTCATTCAAGGTTGTTCGAGCGACCGACATCTCATTGTAGGACGTTTGTTTCGAGGAAGGACATTCTTCACCGGTTGAGTAAGTTAATTCTTACTCGGTTAAAAGGATATTCATTCCTTTTGTTGTTGTTCATTCATAATCATAATTCATTCATAATGTATCAACCGTATTGGGACTTGTAATTGTCAATTAATCACTTCATTCACAAGGAACGACGGTTCCAATCATTTCATTGAGCTATCCTTCGTTTCACTATCATTTCATCTCGGTGAGTCATTCTTGATTTTGTCGGATTGTTATTCATTATTACTCTTCATGGTCATTCCTTGCCCATATGACCTTGTGGGTTCATATTGCGTGGCCGGGTGGGGATGTGTGGAATTTTTAGTCGGGCACGTGATGGTCATGTGTTGGGTTCACCGACACATTGGACTGTGCACACGGTAATGTACCTCCGTGAGACTAATTAGGTATAAGGACAGGTGTGTCCGGACACTATCTTGTGCACTTGCACATACCATTACGGGCGTACTATAATGCCTCTCTTCAGCGTCATTTCATAATTAAGATATATCATGATTGTGTTTATTCAACCCTGGAGGATTGTTGTTACGTATGGCGGCCGTTGGGGGATGTTGTTTTCAGGTCATGGCAAGGCTAAGGCACGGGAGGAGAACGTTGACGGCGAGGAGTCCCAATGATACTAGTAGGGGGCCCCAGTCCTTTCATTCACTCGTGTTTTCTTTATTTTATTTCCGCTGCAGACTTCCATTTGGATATTCATTTCATTCAGTGTTGTATATTTTATCTCCATATAAAATATACATGTATTTATCTTGGGTGTGTTGTAATGAAACTCCTCATCGGAGTGATTGATGATTATTATATTATTTAATTCATAAATTTTCATTTGCCTGGTGGGTCCCAGTCGGGTGTCCACGGCACTGTAATATCCGCCTAGTTTGGGGCGTTACAACACGTGGGTGCATGCACTCATTTAGCGTCAACTTTAGTTGTTCCAAGGCCCATTTATAATTGTCCATCTTTTCTTCACTTATAAAGACCAAAGCTATGCAAAATGTCTTTTCGGTTGAAGTTACACCAACAATTTGAACAAAAGGCATATTATATATGTTTGTCTTGTACGTGGCATCTACAATCAACACGTGTGGGAATGCACGCCATATCTCATAAGATGTAGGATGAATAAAAAATAAAGCTTGCAATTTGTTGGTAACTGGGTGTGTATAAGACTAATAAACATAGCGATTACTATGCAAAAGTGACATAAGAACCTGCATAGGCATTTTCCCGGCTCTCGCGTCCTTGTGAATTTTCTTTTGTGCCTCATATATTTTCGGGAGTGTTGACAAGTTATTCTCATCTTGATCCTTTAACGTTGATAGAATTTCACGTGGTGGCACACTTTTCCACGTCAAATCTTCTACCAAACGGAATTCATCATCAGATAAACGTCTTGCATATGCATGACCCTCTAGATTCACTGTAGGGGGGTGGTTATGTTGATCGCATACAACTCTTATCGTCCAATAATGATGTTCCAATGAATATTTACCTACCAACTTAAACGGACAATATATCTTTTTGGAACTAGTATTTGTACTTGATCCGGATCCGCTAGGTTTACCACCACGGTCACACATAAGAACCAATTTATTCGTGAGACCATTTTTACATTGCTTTGATATTTGTGTGACAATGACATACCAAGCGAGTATGCGTTATTTTTCACCCAATTCATCATATCTTCACGAGACCCAAAAGCCTACAATTAAATTTATTTTTGTTAATGGTGTGGTGACAAATATTAATTTTACTAATATAGTATAAATATTTATTATTTATGGTCTATTGTACCTGATCGGTAAAAAAAGATGATGTCCATGTAGAAAATTGAGCTTCTTCTGTTCCATAAAAATAGTGAACGTCGTCACCGCCTGGATTTGAGTAGTCTTGATAAAAAATGATATTTTTTTATCAGAACAAAGCAATTTCTTGCATTTAAAAAGAAAAAAAATCATCATAATTTTATATAATAAACAAAATCAAATTTTGTGGATAATTATATAAATAAATTGGAAGAAAATTGACCATTTATATTCAGCATTAAATTAAGGATATTTTGGGGAATCGAATTTTGGGAATAATTATATAAATAAATTGGAAGAAAATTGACCATTTATATTCAGCATTAAATTAACGATATTTTGGGGAAAATAGCATCAAATTAAAGGAAATTACAAAAAATTTGCTTATATATTAAACCACGAAAATTAGAATTATTTTTTATATTGTTGACCAGAGACCTAATAAATTTGATTATCACTATGACATCAATTTCCTTAAAACTAAATTTTAAAACTAATAAATACAAAAATTTTGGAAAATAAATTATAAAAAAAATCTATATCAAACTCTAAAAACTGAAAGAGAGCGTAAAAAATAAAACTACACTAAAAAGATTAGCATTAAATGAAATATATATATAATTTAATTCTAATTTTTTATTTTATATATATATATATATATATTGACATGTACCACCAGATGTATAGCAGATTGCTGCAGAATTTTCACCCAAAATCTCCTCTCTGAATGCCTATGTACAGCTCCTCATTCAGATAAACGCAGTCGTTTTGACCACTGGCCTGGAACATCAGGATTTGATCAAATAATCTCTTTTAGACATAGCTACATATAGTGTGTGTGATGTGAGACATTTCTCGTGAGGTTATATATATATATACATACATACATACATACATACATACATACATACATACATACATACATACATATATACATACAAAGTGACAAGACCCAAAAAAAAAGAACACTCACGTGACAAAATTTGGTCAAAATGAGGTGGGGTGTATATTTCTCAAGACGGCCCAACGCCTAATGTGGACCCGAGATGTCTGCCCGCATGGGCCCATTAAAATATTATTTGCATGAATGACGTGACATTTGCTTTTTTCTTTTTTTTTTAGTTGGGAAGCGGACAAGACCAAAAAAAATGAACACTCCCGTGATAAAATTTGGTCAAAGTGGGTCTTGTCCGCTTCCCAACTAACCTCACGGGAGTGTTCATTTTTTTTGGGTCTTGTCCGCTTCCCAACTAAAAAAAAATGTCAGTCATTCATGCAAATAATATTTTAATGGGCCCATGCGGGCAGACATCTCGGGTCCACATTAGGCGTTGGGCCGTCTTGAGAAATATACACACCACCTCACTTTGACAAAATTTTGTCACGTGAGTGTTCTTTTTTTTCTTGGGTCTTGCCACTTTATATGTATGTGTGTGTGTATATATATATATATATATAAGCTCACGAAAAATATCTCACACCACACACACTATATATATATATAGCTATGTCTGAGATTATTTGATCAAATCCTGATGTTTCAGGCCCGTGGTTAAAACGACTGCGTTTATCTGAATGAGGAACTGTTCATAGGCATTCAGAGAGGAGATTTTGGGTGAAAATTCTGCAGCAATCTGCTATACATCTGGTGGTACATGTCAATATATATATATATAATAATAATAATAAATTAGAATTTAATTATATATATTTTATTTAATGCTAATTTTTTAAGTGTACTTTTATTTTTTACGCTCTCTTTCAGTTTTTAAGGTTTGATATAGATTTTTTATAATTTATTTTCCAAAACTTTTGTATTTATTAGTTTTAAAATTTAGTTTTAAGGAAATTGATGTCGTAGTGATAATCAAATTTATTAGGTCTCCGGTCAACAATATAAAAAAAATTCTAATTTTCGTGTTTTAATATATAAGCAGATTTTTTGTAGTTTCCTTTAATTTGATGCTATTTTTCCCAAACTATCCTTAATTTAATGCTGAATATAAATGGTCAATTTTAAAATAAAAGTATTAAAATAAAGAATAAAATAAAATAATTAAGTATTAATAACAAAAACTAAAATAAAGAATAAAATAAAATATAGTAAAGCTAAAAAAGAAAGAAAAAGCCAAAAACAAAAAGACAAAATACCAAAAAAAATTAATAATTAGTATATGGTGGGGTGTCCCTCCTAAATTGATGAGTATAAACCCACAAAAAACCAAACCAAACCAAACCAAACATTCCCAGTATCCCGCTCAGAGCAGGGTCTGGGGAGGGTAAGATGTACACAGACCATGCCCCTACTTATTACGGTAGGAAGGCTATTTCCGTGAAGACCCCCAACTTAGTGCACAGCAGAATATTGAGTGATAAATACAAAAAAAAAGCATATGATTCTAAAAAGCTCGATACCATACCTGAACCAATGGTTTAATCCACATGGGACTTACCTAAGCGGAATTTGGCTACTTCACTCCCGATGAACGCTGCTCTAACAGAAGAGAGGTTGGCTCAACGCACAGCTCCCTGTCAAAAATACACCACACGCACAGCTCCCTGTCAAAAATATCTCACACCACACACACTATATATATAGCTATGTCTGAGATTATTTGATCAAATCCTGATGTTTCAGGCCCGTGGGCTTTCTTTTTAGGTTCTTGGATTATCAAGTTTGTAGCGGTCGTGGAGAGATGAACTTCCCGGAGGATACTGGCATGGGCATGTATTTGTGTTTTGAGTTTCTGATCAGTTGTTGTATTCCGCTACTAAAGTATTTCAATTGTTTGTCTTCATCCGCTGCGTGAGTATTTTTAAATGGCCTTTTTGGTATCCGGTAACTTAGGTTACTTTGGCAATCATTTTCTAAATCTATTCTGTCGGTACGTGTAAGCGATAGCTTAACATATGTTTTTAAACTGTTGAGTTTTGGCATTTTGGGCCTTGTGGTTTCAAATGAGTTTTTACGACGGTTTGATAAACGAGCTTTATAAATCTTCGAATGTTTTTAATAGATAATACCGTCGTTAGCCTCTTGGGCGTTTGTAAATGTTTGCGAAAATTTCCTTCAGCCTTGTGGGTTCCATCTCGGGGCCCACGGCGCTGTAATATTCCCGGTCGGATCTGGGGGTGTTACAATTCGTATCTTTTGGTTTGGCTTCATCACCATGTAAGGGTAAATAGAGATCCTTACAATAGAGAATATCTAACATACTTGGTTTCCGGATTGAGTCATTTGACCCGTTCAACTTGAATATACCGCCAAGAGATGATGATTCCTCCATTTTTTGTTAATCCGCCTTCTCAACCTAATGGATCCGATACCGCTTGTTGGGAAAAATTACACTTGTTTAGAAAAATAGCGTCAAAATAAATAACACTTGCAAGCGGAATTAAGATAAATATTTTTCCCGTTAGCTGGATTTTAAAAAGATAGGATAAACAAATAAATAAGACGATATTTTATGTGAAAAGGCCAAATCGGGAAAAACCATGGTGGACCTTAGTCCGAAAAACTTCCACTATGATTATAGTGGACTTTACGAAATTCTCCCTAGACAACATAGGGTAGGGGTGGCATTTCGGAACCAAAAATCGAAAACTGAACCGAAAAACCCGAAAAAAGAACCGAAAAACCGAAACCGAAGAAGACCAAACCGAGAAACAAAAAAACAGAACCGAACCAAACTAATTTGGTTTAGTTCTCGGTTTGGGGTCGGGCGAAACTGAACCGGACCGAAATGGATTGAAGTCAAATTTCAACATACTAAAATGACCTTGTTTTTTGTGATTTTGGTGTGTTTCGAATTTTAGTATAATTCTTTTTTCTTTTGTAGTGGGTCCAAGGAGGATCGATAATATGCTCATGTAATTTGTGATTCAATTAATTTAGGTTGAGAGAATGAGCTACTGTGATTTATGATTGTTATATATTTTGAGATATTTGTAAATTGCTATGCAACTCTAGCTTTTATCTTGAACATATATATAACTCTTGTTGGCTTGTTGTTATATACTTCATCCGTTCTCTTATTATTGCAACGTGTTGATTATTACACTATTAACATACTCTCTTTTGACCATCTTTTGTGATTTATACATATGAAAAAATATAGTCATGTGAGATCTTGTTAGATTCATCTCGAAATATACTTTCAAAATATCAACTTCTTATAATTTTTAAAAATAAAGAATTGAAGATATTAACAATCAAAATTGTGCATTGGCAAGCGTGAAAGTCCAGATGTTGCAGTTATAAGAGAACGAAGGTAATATAACTTATTCTATTGCATATAATATTTGCTATTATATTGTGAAGAACCGAAAAAATATCAAACCAAATCGAAACCGAACCGAATATTTATAAAACCGAACTTAACCGAACCGAACTTCAAAAAGAACCGAACCAAACCAAAACTGAATATTTGGTTCGATTCTCGGTTTCGGTCAAAAACTGAACCGAATGGAATCGAGTCCACCCCTAACATAGGGGATACCATCTCTCAAGAGGATATCTATCAGAAAACAAAATATCTCAAGTTTTTACCCTGGAATTACTAAGAAAAATGGAACACTCTTGATGAGATAGAAAAATACTCATTATTTTTCTCACTCTCTTCTCTCAAAGACACTCTAAGACACTCTGTTTTTCTCTCCATATTCTTTTCTCAAATCTCTCGGACACTGAGGAATACTTGGATTCTTTGATGTCTTTCTTCATCTCCGAATGAAGCCTTTTTATAGTGGTGTCGGCAGTCTCCATTGCAGCAAATTATTCAATTATATATGTGAATCTGACTTCCTTGTTAAGAGTTGCAGCCGGTACCGTCCATGGTACACCCCCATGTAGTGCATCTCCTGCCGGATGCACTACACGTGGCATGTATGGACGGTGCAGATTGATGCACTAGATGGAGCATCGATCTGTATCGTCCATGCATGCTATGTAGTGCATCCGGCAGGGGATGCACTACATGGACTGTACCATGGACCCAACCGTTGCAACCTGTGACCACTTTTTTTTTCAACATTGGAGGTTTATGCAACAAAGGTTTGAATTTAAATTTTTCATTCAAAGATTACGGCTAGTTGATGTCAAGAAATGAGGGGTGGTACCACATGGGGTGGACCCCAACAGGAAGACCTAAGTCCTCCTTATACGGGGGATTTTGTTTCAAGTAACACACGTAATAAATCCACAAATGAGAATTATTCCTAATTAGGAAAACTCGTAAACTAACAGACTTAGCCACACAATAGGTATTATTCCTTTAACACTCCCCCTTGTGCCTAGTCAACAAGCGCATGTCATGTTGCCTCGTTAAAACCTCGTCAAGCAAAAACCTAGTGGGAAAAATGTGTTGATCGTAAGGAAAAGAGTACAGCATCTAGACACATCAAGTTTAGACTTCGTCCTTTGAATCTATCCTCTCATATGATCGTTACATTTGATCATAGCGCTAGTAAGGTGAGCATTCCATCGATCCCTAAAATCGTACATCTTGTTACCTCGTTAAAAACCTTTCCAAGCGATAAAAACCCTGTGGGAAAAATGATCCTTGGAAGGAAAAGAGTATAACGTATGTTGTGGATGTAAGACTCCCCCTCAAGTCTACATCTCCCCCTGATTTGTACATCAATCAAGTAGTCGTTGCCTTATTAAAAACTTTGCCAAGTAACAAAACCCAATGGGAGAAAATGAACCTTGGTCAAAGAAAAGAGTACAACACATGTGATTAAGTTTCTTTATAAACCACAATTTCCTTGTGATCTTTACTTCGATCTCGAGAGATGGAAAAATCTTTAGCTCCCCCTAATGCTTACATTCATATACCGTTGCCTCGTTAAAAACCTTGTCAAGTAACAAAACCCAGTGGGAAAAATAAACCTTGGTCTAAGGAAAAGAGTGCAACATATGTAAGTATGTTCCATTATATCTCACATATTTCCCATTATGATCATTCCATCAATCAAGGGGATTTACAAGTTACATCATGTTCATAAATGTAAGTATGCTCATCAGTGGCAGTACTTAACCGCTAGTTCCTCACAAGTGTAGAATGATAGTTCTTAATCATGTACACTCACGGACTGATTCATGCAAAGCAATAATCATGTCGTGAAGGAGGTAGACAAAAGGGGTTTGCTTAGTCGATTTCCAAAACATAAGCAATTCATACCAACACATACTTTGTGGTAGTTGCTTCGGCACCATCATTTACTTTAGCATTTGCCTTTTCGTAAGCAGCTTCCTTTGGCTGCTTGTAGGGAAAGAATAGTCCCAAGTCAATGGTTTCTTTTAAGTATCAGAAGATATTCTTGATACCATTCCATTGATATTGCTTCGATGCTGAACTAAATCTAGTCAGCAAATTAACTGAGGAGTGATATCAGGTCGTGTACATTGAGACAAGTACAATAATGCGCTATTGCACTCAAGTAGGGAATTTCAGCTCCCAAAGCTCTTCGTCACTTTTCTTTAGACGAAATGGATCTTTCCTTTGCATCCAAATGTCCGACCTATCATGGGGTGCTAGTCGGGTTTACCTTGTCCATGTTAAAGTGCCTGAGAATCTTCTGGACATAGGTAGACCGGTGGAATGAATTCCACAAACTCGTTGTCTATGTCAGTGCCTCGACAGAACCGAGTTTTCCCAAGATTTTTCATCTCAAACTCAGATTTCCATTGTCCGGTGGTTTCTCTTATTTCATCAAGACCGATTATGTTCATGCCATCGGCATTCATTGCGATGATCGTGAATCCGGAACTTATTTGTGAAGACGCAGGGACATTGTTCATCGTTCTTTTATCCCTTCCCAATCAAGTAGTCACTTAGACGGTTATACCACATCCTTAAAGATTGCTTCAAAACCGTAAAGTTGAGCGTTTCAGTCAAATTGCAAACGCACTCTGTGGTCTAGAGTCACTTGATTTGGGCAATGAAATACCTTCGGGCACTTTCATGTAAATCTCCGTATCTAGATCCCCATAGAGATACGTAGTAACCACCTCTATTGGCTGCATTTTCAGTCCCTCGGAAATTACTATGCTATCAAATAGCGGATACGTATACGTGGGAGTACATTTCCTCGTAATCAATTCCAGGGCATTGTGAGAAGCATTGCTTCGTGAACCTTGTACATTAGGACTCTACTATTCTCACTATGATTTACGACAAAGGTTCGATTATGTCCTCCAGGCTTTACACTTGGTTAGGTTAGCACTACCTACACTAAATACCTGTCTCTTTGTCGGAGAATCTAGTTCTACCTGGAATATTTGTCTTACAGGCCAATCAGCTCTATGTTTATTTCGTCCAACTGAGCGAGGTTCGACATCATCGTACTTTATGATTCATGACATGTCATCAAAGTGGGTGGTTGATCAGGACACACCCTCATAATTTCATCGAGATTCTTGATTTTCTGAATCATATCTTCGGGGTGTCCCCCTCGTCATGATTCATGGACATAATAAAATCAAGCATGATCTCATGAAATGAGTTCATTGATGGTTAACATGTGAAGTTGTGCCATACTCTACCTCTTACTTGGGTGAGTATTTAGTCGAACCATGTGGCTTCCACCCCTTCCTTCACAGGGAACCACGGCCTCAACCACACCTCCACCAGGTGCAGTTGCATCACCCGGTTCATTGGTGATGTGCCCCTTGCAGGGGACTTCTAACCTTACAGGCACATTTGCAGCTGTAATGTGAGATCTTGAATGATATCAGAAAATGCATCAGGCATCGAATCTGCTACGTCTTGAAGATCGAGTGTCCTTTGTGCTTCACGGTAACATTTTGAAGTTCGGGGATGATAATGAGACAAAGTGGGGACACACCACGACAATTCCTGTCGTTCCCCGAGAAATTAAATTTTCTCTCCTCCCCCTAACGACGGGAAGGTTGTCTCATTAAAGTGACAATCCGCAAATCCTGTGGTAAAGAGATCACTGTGAAGTTTCTAAATAGCGGATAAACATCTGGAGATTCTTATCCAACATGAATACTTAATCGTATCTAAAGACCACTGCGCTGTGGGGCGCAGAAGGCACATATAATGCGTAACCAATTATGCGCAATTGGCACTCAAGTCCGTCTGGGACCAAAATATAAAAATCAGGCTATCTAGTCACCAACTGGTACACATAAACTAATTGGTTAGCAGAGGGTCTAAGGATGAACGATTTAAGTAAAGTTGCATGCAATATTGCATAATCCCAGGCAAAAATATGCTAATTTATGCGCATAACCAATTACATAATCACCATACATATTCTTTCGACGGTGGTTTATGTGAGACCATTTGCATATGCACATGGGACGAGATACTATTCATTAATCTCTATCATGCAATAAACATCAAATACTTTTTGATGTGAACTCTCCAACATCATCAAGTCCTTTAGATGTGATAAGGGAGGTGAGTCCTTATAAATTATTTTGGAAGTTCTGCATCAGTTTAAGTGGACAGGAGAGCGACATGTGACCAACATGTCGGAGGATGCATCAAAACCATAAAATACATAAATGGTCCGCATATCAGATAGATGGATCCACAAATATCTCCTTATATTCAGCGTAAGAATGGAATGTTTGCTTTTGTTTCTTTAGTGTAGGAAGGTCTCGCTCCTACTTTGGCTAAAGAGCAGGCTTTGCAACACTAAGTGGTTGGCATTTGATATGCATCCGGTTCTTTCGATGATATAACACGATTAACATCAACATTGTTCTTTATGTTGAGTTGTTGCTACATTTTCGCTCTAAAAGTAATGATGTGCGTACAAGTTCTTAAGTATATGGATCATTATACTTCGACCAGGATGACCTAGTCTATCGTGCCAAAGCCTATATGAGTCTATGTAACAAAGTACATTGTTGGTGACAACATAAGATTTTAAAAACCTAATAGTAGTGAGGTACAGTCCACTAGATTGACTCATGAGTTATTCTAAAATGCGTTTACGTCCACATTCATTAGAATTAATAATAGAAACTCTATTCCATTCTCACAGTGGGTTTCAATCTGGAAACCATTGCTACGTATATTTTGAAGCTAAGTAAGGTTCGAAGGGCTCTAGGTGCATACAGAGTATCGGTAACTTGTAATTGAGTGCCATTTAGGCATCAAAGATTGAGCATTACCTCGCCCTTTGATGAGTTGGGAGGACCCAATCATCGTAGTTACCGAGGTTTGGCAGGCGACTTATTCAATGAATAGAAACCTTATTCTAAGAACATTCAAGTTCTACTCGATTCATTACTTAGAAGAGAGTGAAATTTCGAACCATTAGCATTCAAGCAATATTCAGTACTTCGGAATAAAGCTAAGAATCTAACGTAAGCAATATTAATATCTTGTTCGTGAAACAACGTTGCATCACGCCATTATTGAAAAGAAAACACCAACACAATCGTCTTGAGGCAACTATACCAAATGTAAACAAGAAAGTAAACATAATACTAAAATTCAGTCTATAGACTGTGGCTCGTATGACTCTATTCGACGATTGGTGACCGTGAAATTGACATAGAGGGACTTGTCTAGATCATATTCCTCCATATAGTGAGTTCTCCTTTCTTTGGACTCTCTATATTTCTTGTAGTGAGATGCGACTTGCTTGTTTGCATGGCAGTTCTTGTACCATGTGCAGCATCTCCACAATGATAGCACGGTTCATTGCCAACTCGAGCCTTAGAGGCGATAGGATGGGTGGGTGCTTTTTGGTTCCCTTAGCTAGTAGAGCCGGGAGCACCAAGTATTCGCATTACATTGGAAGAACCCCCACGTCCTTGACCACGAAGCCTATCATGTCCAGTCCCCTATTCATTGGGGTAGTTTTCATCCTTCACTTTGCCATAATTGGCCTTGGGAATTTTCTTTGTCCCAAACGACCTGGCATTATTGCTCACTAACACTTCGTTATGCCTCTCAGCCACTTGCAGTAGGTTGATTAGCTTACTGAAGGTAGTGATGCGTTTATTATCATACTCCAGCCTATACTGGTTCGCTAGTATAAGAGCGGAAGTAGGGAAGATGAAAACAAAAATTCTGGATCATGTCGTCTTCTGTGATGTCCTTCCCACAGAAATTTAGGCGTTGCCTTGAGAGAGAGCATATCTTTGTTGAAATGGTTGATCCGTTTATAGTCAAGCAAGCGGATTTCATTCCACTGCACGGTCAACTCTGGGAGAAAGGTATTGTGGATATTCCCAAAACGGCCCTTAAGGGCGTCCCACAGTTCTTTCGGGGATTTCAACTGCAGATATTCCCATCTTAGGTTGGGGTCGATATGTTGCCTAAGGAACATTAATGCACTAGCTTTGGTTTTGTCAGACGGTACTTCACCTGCTTTTTCAAAGATAGTAGCACTATAGTCCTTAGCGACAAAAGTGGTCTCTACGTCAGAAACCCATCTATGGTACTCAAGTCCTTCTGCGTCCAAGATGTCAAATTCAGGACGAGTTGGATTAGCCATCTTGAGACAAGAAAAAAAAAGAAAAATGAATTTTCACAGTATATCATGAGTACTTTCCATGATAAAATTTTCAATAATGTGGAGGGTTATTATTTTTCAGAACCAAGATATGGTCAAAATTACTTTCGATGCTATTGGGGTTACCGATGAAATTACTTTATCACGGTTCGAGTTGATATAGACAGTAGAAATAAGTCCTCTAGGTTCTACTAATGATGAACCTAATACACATGCCATAACTAACGATGCATGCAAAGTATATATATAATTATAGATATAATCACATAGCCCTATGAATATATCTATACACGTATATATGCAGTCAAAGAGGTGTCTTATGCCGCAATAATTATTAATTCAACGTTTATTTAATTCAATGTTGCTATAAGTAATTTGTTTTAATTTAATTGAAGTATCATGCTTTTAATTGATTTAATAGGCATAAATAAATTCGGAGTATAATATGCAATCAATAGTAATTAAAAATATGTAAGTTCGCACATTGCAGATAGTAGGGTTCGTATTTGTGTACTTTATTTCGTGTGGATAGGGGCAGAAAAACGGACTGGAGAGATAAAAAATGGGACTGCTGGCGGATCGGGCTGGGTCAGCAACCGTGTCTGGATCGCGGGCCGAGTAGTGGGCTGCAGGCACGGGTCGGGCTGGAAAACCGGGCTGGTCAGTCGGGCGGGCCGAAGTCTGCAGACGGGTCGAGACTGGTCGGAGCAGGAGCCGGGGGACGGGTCACGGTATTTCACGGGTCTGTGCGGTCAGCTTTGGATTCGCGGTCAGATTTCCAGTAGGTACGAAAAAAAAACGATGGGTCGCGATCTGGTTGGGACTGGGGAAGACGATCGAATCGGTGTGCCAGAGGTGGAGGTCGCGACGCGCGACAAGGGAGGAGATCGAGGGTTCGATCTGGTTTGGTTGTCTAGTGGTCGGGATGATGGCGGTCGGTGGATGCCAAGGGGGTTAGGGTTTCCGGCAATTTGGGTCGGACGAGGACGATGAACTTCGCGGCCGGTCTTGGTCTGCACGGCGGCGATCTTCTTGTTGAAGAAGATGAAGGCTAGGGTTTCTCCAGAAAACGATTTTTCATTTTTTTTACGGAATTTTGCAGAAAATCGGGAGGAAAAAAATTCTTGCTCAGCTGGGAACTACGTGCTTATAACGTGTTGAAGGGAAAATAACTGAGACAGAAAGTAGGGCGAAAGTTGTTGTATTATTCCATTGATGACACCCCTTTAAATAGGGTGAAATACATACAAACAGGCCTTAGCCAAATCCTAACTAGGAAAGCCCGTAAACTAACAGACTTAAGCACACAATGGGTATTATTCCTTTAACAAGGACAAGGATTTGTCCCAATTACTAGGCTTTACCTACGCCTTGGACTTTTTATTATACGAGGCATTATCCAACCCGTGCGATGCACGGTCTTTGGTTGAATATCTACGTGTTTTGTACGTAATGTTGGGGCAGACAGTTGAATGAGCAGATGGCATAATTTAAATGCCTTTTAGAGAAGTTTATATGTTTTTTTATTGTTATTGTCCTTTTATTTTAGTCTATGTAATTAGTTATATGAAATGGGGCTTTACTAACCCGTATGTTGCTCCGGGGTTGTTTTTGGTTTATTCAACCCGTGCGATGCACCGATTGTATCTAAGATTTCATAGCTAAAATTTAACCATCTTGCAATTTATACTATCATTTAAAAGTTCATTTTAATCACCTTGTGCATTAGAAGGTGCACGTGTTTTGTACGTAATGTTGGGGCAGATGGTTGAATGAGCAGATGGCAGAATTTAAATGCCTTTTAGAGAAGTTTATATGTTTTTTTATTGTTATTGTCCTTTTATTTTAGTCTATGTAATTAGTTATATGAAATGAGGTTTTACTAACCCGTATGTTGCTCCGGGGTTGTTTTTGGTTTATTCGGCCCGTGCGATGCACCTATTGTATCTAAGATTTCATAGCTAAAATTTAATCATCTTGTAATTTATACTATCATTTAAAAGTTCATTTTAATCACCTTGTGTATTAGAAGGTGCATTTGCATTGTGATGTTTATTATAACTTTTGTATTTAAATTAGTTTATTTATATTAAAAGTTACAATTAAAATAGTCTCTTCATATATTTACAATTAAAAGTTACAATTAAATTCCACTTTCACATTAAATTAAAGGGGATAAGTATTATATAGTATAGATACACAAGACATATGTTGCGTGTCATGTTTTTATGGTGCCATATATCCGCTTGTGAAATTGACATAAACTATCCCTTATTACGATCTATATTATAATGTTATAATTTTAGATTCAATCTGTGGATATATTAATTAATACACAATAAGGTAAAAATTTTAAATTTTGTTCAAGATTTCCATGATTTGTTCGTGGATTAACCACAAATTCTAGAAGGTCGGCACAAACCACCATCAACTATTAAATAGCAAAAAAATATTTTTGCTCTCCTTGAGTCAGGTGGTTTATACCCCCTTGAGTAACTTTTGACGAATTTTTTGGATCATTCCTCTCCTTTCTTAGATGGTGTTTTTTGACTTTATTTGTGTAGACATTTTTTTCTTATTCTTTTTCTTGATCAAGTTTTATAAATTTATATTATATGGGAGTTATATTATATGTTAATAGAATCATTCGATTCGTTGTTTAAAAAAATTGATCAGAATGTGGGGTTTAAGAAATTAAAATATCAAATCATGTATAAAAGGTTTTTATCTGTCGCACCAAGACAATATCAGTTTACTAAATTATTTTATATTTAAAAAAGTGCATTTATTTTTCAAAACTATAAGTTACTAATTAAATTGCTAAATTGCTAAATTGCTATAAGTTTCCGTTACTAAACTATAAGTGAAGGCAATATGGCAATATTTTTCCAAGTTTCAATTGCTAGTGTATTTATTTGTCATATACAAATGGTCTTAAAAGGTTTTGAGTGGCAAGTTTTTTACACTAGTTATTTATTTGGATGGAAAAGATGTAGTAGAGTAAAGTAAATATTTAGTAGGGTAGTTCTGCGGTCCACCAAGAATTTACTTGGTGAATATACATCAAGTTAAAATATACTTAATTCTCAGATTAATTGTATATATAATGAAATCAGTTGTACTAAATCTTAGCCATATGTTTATTGTAAATCTAGTACAAGTATTTTGTTAGAGTCGTACTTTTAGAATTGAAATTACGTATTTAACCTATTATTTTTTATATTAAAAAATAAATTTCACACCTAAATAATTTTTTTTTATTTTTCCAATTCGGTAATTTTTATTTATGATTTTGTATATATTCCTACGGAATTCTGGAAAATCTAAAAAATCTGAAAAAATCTGAAAAAATCCGGAAAATCTAAAAAATCTGAAAAAAATAAAAAAAAATTCTGAAAATTCTCGAAAATTCCGCAAAATTAAAAAAATCCGAAAAAAATCAAAACTTTTATTTTTTAAGAAAAATTATCTTGAATAATAATATTAAAAATCAGATATTTTATTTAAAATTCAAAAATAAAAAGTAAAAAATAAAAAAACTAGAAAATTTAAAATAAAATTCTGAAAATAATAATATTAAAAATAAGAACTTTTATTTTTTATTTTTGAATTTTAAATAAAAGATTTAAGTTTTAATATTATTATTCCAGATAATTTTTTTAAAAAATAAAAGTTTCGATTTTTTTTTTCAGATTTTTTAAATTTTCCAGAATTTTCAGAATTTTTTATTTTTTACTTTTTATTTTCGAATTTTAAATAAAAAATTCTCATTTTTAATGTTATTCCATATATTTTTAAAAAAAAATTAAAAGTTCCGATTTTTTTTTTCAGATTTTTCAAATTTTGCAAAATTTTCCAGATGTTTTTATTTATTTTCAGTTTTTTTAAATTTTTCGGAATTTTCAGAATTTTTTTTTAATTTTTATTTTTTTGACGGAAATTCTTAACGCTATCCACAATATTTGTGTGATTTCAAAATTTTTGAAAGCTTTTGGTGTAAAAAAATTTATCCAAAAATATATATATATAAAAATATAATGTACTACAATTATAATATATGTGGTTAAGATATAGTACAATTATTTATGCTAAAAATTTACTATTAATCCAAAGGTTATAATTAAGTACACCTTAAGGTAGTGTATGTTAGCGAATCTGAGGAATGGTGAGCATAGAATTCCCCATCTTTAGTATTATAGAAAAATAATTTAGTAAACTGATATTGACTTTTGTGCAACAGATAAAAACCTTTTATACATGATTTGATATTTTAATTTCTTAAACTCCACATTACAGCCAAAAATTTTTTAAACAACGAACTGAACAGATTCTATTAACATATAAGATAACTCCCATATAATATAAATTTATAAAACTTGATCAAGAAAAAGAATAAGAAAAAAATGTCTACACAAGTAAACTCAAAAAGCATGATCTAAGAAAGGAGAAGCATGTCCAAAAAATTGGTCAAAAGTTACTCAAGTGGGGTGTCCATCCTAAGTTGATGGGTATAAACCCACAACCAAATCAATATATAGATATTTGCTTAGAATCCAATGTATAATTCCAAAGTTTGATATTAAGATAAATTCTTTTTTAACATCATTGTCAAAGGGGTGTGCATCCTAAATTAATGGGGTATAAACCCACAAAGCCAAAAATATAAACATCAATCCCGTGAGTATTAATCATATATTAAGGTTCATGCATATACTTCTTAGTCAATAAATTAGTATACGGAGTTGTCCAATACATACCGTTCAGATCTCGTCTGTGGTCACTAACTCCAGCATATATTTTTTACAAATTTACATTTTCCCTATTTTTTTACAACTTACTACAAGATCATGTCTTCAAAATTCTAAAGCTACTTTACCCTTTGTCATCAAACGATCAATCTTCACGCATGGACTTGAAGAAAACCCTCCAAATTATCTTCAAAATATCACTTCTTCCTAATTTGACTAATTATTCATTCAAAATTATCTTTATATATCTTTTTCTTCCTCTTAATTTTACTAAGGGGGGAGGGAGTGGGGCTCGGGTAAGGGGATCGGGTACCCTTACCCGAGCGGTAACACCGCCGCCGCGGCATCGGGTAAGGCGGGCGGGTTACCAAATCGGCTTCTGAAGCCGATCGGTGGGGGGGTGCTTTAGGGTTTTTTTTTTCTTTTTTTTTTTGTGTTTGGTAATAATATTTTTTTTTCTTTTTCTTTGTTTTTGTTTTGTTTTTAATCTAGTTATTTTTAAGTATTATGTTATGTTTCTTTTTTTAAGTATTATGTAATGTTTTTATTTTTAATGAAATGGTATGTTTTTATTTTAATATTGTATGTGATTTTATGTATGAAAAAAAAATCGAGTATGTTTTTATGTAATGTTTTTTTTTAAGTATTATGTAATGTTTTTATTTTTAATGAAATGGTATGTTTTTATTTTAATATTGTATGTGATTTTATGTATGAAAAAAAAATCGAGTATGTTTTTATGTAATGTTTTTTTTTTAAGTATTATGTAATGTTTTTATTTTTAATGAAATGGTATGTTTTTATTTTAATATTGTATGTGATTTTATGTATGAAAAAAAAATCGGGTAGTATAGGTGACCACTCCCTCCACTTAGGGTAGTGTTAGGGTAGAATTGGGTATTTTTGAGTTGGAGGGTTTTTATTGGATAGAGGTGATGTGGCACCTAGGGTATTAGGTGACCACTCCCTCCCCCTAACTCTTCTTCCTATTTTTATTCTTCTTAATTGTACTAATTCCTTAGATTCAATTTTATGAGAAATGTGAGAAACTTAGGGCAGTGGCAGTGGAGCGGCATCAACTCTCGGCATCAAGCATACCGCTCGGCAACACGAATGCCACAAGCTCGGCATGGACTCGGCATCAACATGCTCGGCATCTATTGCCGCAGAATCATGGAAAATGGAAGGCAAGAAACTAGCCGTTGGGTTTTTAATTATTCGACCGTTTGCCATTTAATTGGCATTTAAACAAAAAAATAAAAAAAAATCCCTATAAATAAACACTTTCAATTCACATTTTATTCACTACTTCCACTTTCAACTCTCATTCTTTTAAAAAAAATGGATCCAAAGAAAGCAAAAGGTGTTTCAACCTCATCCAAAGTCATGGACGGGTCTCTCGATCACAACCCGTTCGTCCGCAAGTTCAATCACAATCCGTTCGTCCGCAAGTTCAATCACAACTCCCTCCCTACTATCCCCAAATGAGTCCTCAACCCGCTCACTATTATCCCCAACCTCCACCGGTGAATCCACCATCACATCAACGCCAATATTATCCCCAACCTCCACCGATCAATCCAAGACAATACTCGATATCAATGACAAGTGAATTCGACCCATTCAATGACTTCCATGACGGTCCTTCGCGGCGTGAACCAAGTGTCGAACGAGAACTACCGCTACATGATTACGAGGATGATGAAATTGATTTTGTTCCCGAAACGCAACAAAATCCAATCGGTATACTTTTTTTTAATCCAATCGGTATACTTTTTTTAATGTATTTGTTATAATTTTATTTGTTATAATTTATTTGTTATAATATTATTTGCTTAATTTGTTATAATTTTATTTGTTAAAATTTTATTTGTTATAATTTATTTGGTATACTATGTATTAGGCCAAGCACAAAATGATGAAGATGTTCAAGAAGTTCAAGAAAACTACAATGTCCAAAAAAAAAAAACAATCCACTAAAGCGGAAAAAAATTGGACGTCGGCCGAAGAGGTGGCTTTGGCAAAAGCGTGGGTTCATATCTCGACATGTCCAAAAGTCGGGAATGAACAAAGCGTGGGTTCATATCTCGACATGCGAGAGTTCACTCTTACCAAAAAACGTGAGCTCGCGAAGAAATATGGATGGACTTGCGATTTTTAGATATAATTATGTTTTTTTTCTAAGTATTATGTAATTTTCTTTTAATTATTAATGAAATATTATGTTTTTATTAAATTGTTTAATATAATTATGAATATAAAAAATAAAAAATAAAATTAGTTGAGGCATGGAATCATGGTTGCCACTAAAAAAGTATGATGAGACATGGTTGAATCATGGAATGAGGTGGCAGGATATTATTGGTTACTGGTGAGGCATGGGGGAGGCATCGAATCATGACTGTCACCCCCTTACAGTTTTGGTCTCACCAACTATGGGGACTCATGAGTTTAACTCATTATTTGCAGGGCTAGTCCACAATTAGCTTTGGCTTTGTGGGCGAGAAGGTGGGAAGGATCTGAAGGGTGAGAAGGCAGCAGTATTCAAGGAGTCTCTGACCCGCGAAGGAGGTTTTCTGCGGGGGATGCTAACCTTATGTGGACCAACATGGCCAATGCTATTAGGAGGGTGGGCGAGAAGGTGGTAGGGGTTTCTTCGGGCAGGTCTAGTGGACCTAGGGAGGCATGGTGGTGGAATGAGGAGGTCCAAAAGAAGGTTAAGGCAAAACAAGCGCTATTTAAGGAGCTTTTGTCGGTTAGTGCTGGGAAGGAGAGAATCTTGAAGATTGTAGCGTACAAGGTGGTAAAAAGAGAGGCTAAGAAGGCAGTGGCTAAGACTAAAGTTGAGGCTTACGAGGAGATGTACAAGCGCCTAGACACCAAAGAAGCGAATGCTATTTTTAAACTAGCGAAAGCTAGGGAAAGAGGGCGGCGCGACCTGGGTCCCGTTAAGTTTATTAAGGATGATTTGGGCCAAGTGTTAGTGAACGATGTGGCTATTAAGGAGAGGTGGAATAGGTATTTTTCGAATTTTTTAATGAGGCTAGGGGTAGTGACTCGGTGGTGCAAGGAGTTAGTTTATCTTCTGCTCGTTCGTTTAGTTCCTGTGAGAGCATCAGCAAGGAGGAAGTAAAGGGTGCCCTAATGAAAATGGGGAGAGCTAAGGCTGTAGGCCCGGATCAGATCCCTATTGAGGTGTGGCTTTGTCTGGGGGATGTCGGAGTTCACTGGCTAGCAGAACTGTTCAACATCCTCCTCAGATGTTCTAAGATGCCGACGGAGTGGAGGCATAGGCGATGCTCAGAGTTGTAGTAACTATAGGGGTATTAAACTCCTCAGTCATACTATGAAACTTTGGGAAAGAGTGGTGGAATGCAGGGTTAGAAGAGAAGTTGAGATCTCAGAGAACCAATTTGGCTTCATGCCGGGGAGGTCCACGACAGAGGCCATTCATCTCGTCAGACGCCTTATGGATAAGTTTAGAGAGCGGCGTAAGGACCTCCATATGGTGTTCATAGATCTAAAGAAGGCTTATGATAGCATTCCGCGCGATGTTATTTGGAGGAGCCTAATAGAGAGGAGGGTGTCGTTACCGTTCGTTAGGGCGATCCAAGACATGTACTCCCAAGCTAGGACAGGCGTTAGTGTAATATCCGCATTTTTCTTCTTTTTCCGATATTCCCGTTTTGGTGTATTTTTATTTTTTGGTAGCTCGCTTGTAACCATGTCAACATTTTGAATTTATGTTATTCTTGGAGTTTCTCCATCTGGGATGATCTTGGTGATGTTTTGATATTATTCCGTTTTATGTCATGTATTATGGCATGGACGTTCGATTCTCGTGAAACTCGTTCGCTTTTGTAATTTCTTTGGTTTCACGAGTTCGTATAGTTGAGTTGTTCGCGTTGGGAGTTTCGGTTTGTTAATCCGACGTCGTATCGCGGATTTTGAACGTTTGGGCTGTTTCGTAATTTCTCTAAGTTACGGGGTGGTTTCCATCCCTGTCTGTTCCGAACCCTCGAGTAGTCGGAATCATGTTTCATTTTATATCTTTTGTCGTTGGCTTGAATCTGTCGAAAGTGTATCGGTTGGTAGCAGATACGTCTCGTTACTTCCCGATCATTTCCTCGTCGAGAAGTGATTCAGATTTCTGCTTGCTGTCTCAGGCTATGTTACGGCCGTAAGCCGTATTGTTACGGCCGTAATGCTCGAGAGTTACGGCCGTAAGTTTCCCTTATACGGCCGTAATATGAGTTCGTTTTCTGCACTTGAATCCAGTGGGGGGGGTTACGGGCGTAACACGCTAGAGTTACGGCCGTGAGAATTGTTACGGCCGTAACCTCATCTTGATACGGCCGTATGTCGGCCGTCAGTTGCCGAGTTTCATTCACAGGAAGCGATTACGGCCGTAAGGCGGGAAATTCTGGCCGTAATGTTCCTATGTTACGGCCGTATGTTATGGATGTTACGGCCGTAACACCGCCGATATATAAACCGACGGCGTAGTATTTTCCTCATTTCTCACTTCTCTCACTTCTCGTCGCGACGGGAACGACCTGGAGAGCTAGGTTTCGCCCGATTTTCGCCCAAACACCATTGTAGAAGTGTATTCAAGCTTCATATCATCAACCTATCACTAATCATTCATTGTTCATCGTCAAATCAAGGTAAAATCTCTTAGAAAACTACTTTTGGATAATTTGGGGTTTTGGGATTTTCTTCCGATTCGTTCCGTTTTGTTGTTGGATTCAAGATGAATATGATTCATCTTGTGATATCATTAGTTTTACTATGGATTCATGGTATATTTTCATAGTTTTGCGAAATCGGGAGGGTTTGGTTGTGGTCCGCCCTCGTTATTATTTTATTCGAATATACATGAATCGTAGGCGGGTTTTTGAGTGTTTTCCAATTCCGTATTCGTTTAGAATTGGTTGTGATTGTGTTACTTGAATCGTTAGGTTCATTTCCGCCGGTTCCTCGCGGTCGTGTTCGATTCTTCCTTTCCGTTCGTATCACCGTCTATTAACCGAGGCAAGTACCCTTATGAACTTACATTCTTGACATAATAATAATGTGTGAGAAATGGTGTGTGTGTGTGTATGCTCACTACGGGTTAGATCCGACGGGGTCTCGGTAGGGGTCCACAGAGATGTGTATCGACGAGCTTGCTTTTAACCACTACGGGTTAGATCCGACGGGGTCTCGGTAGGGGTCCACAGAGACGTGGATCGACGGTTAATTGTGGTGCGTTTTACAAATGTGGTTGATTATTGGCATTTCCGGAAATGAGTGTTTTAGAACTATGTTTTCTTGATTGCATGCATTACTATATGTGTAAGATGTAAGTCGTTCATTTGGTTACTTGTACTAGCGTAATTGCTAACCCCTCTGGGGACCCGTTTTGGGGAAATTCGTTTTATGAATTTGAGTCGGAGTTCATCGAGGCAATGGTCTTTGGACGGTATGCAGATGATGGCCGTGTGTGATGATTGTGCACGAGTGGTGTCTTGTTGCTTTCTATCTTTTACCTTTTGTGGTCTTTAAACTAATAGAAGTAATCGAGTACTTAAGAATTTTTACTTGTCGGGATTGTATTGTTGCTTATTATGTTGTGATGGATTATGGTGTCATGTTTGACCGGTTGAACCGGGTGAATTATTTTGTTAGGCGTCTTTATGACGAGGTATTATTCTGTTGTTTCTGTGAGTCAATGAGTATGATGCTTGTTCAGCCTGGTGGGTCCCATATAGGGATTCGCGGCGCTGTAATATACCTCGGATATCCTGGGGGTGTTACAGAAAATGGTATCGGAGCACTAGGTTTATGGATACCTAGGCTTGTCGGTTTATTGTGTCTTGTTGTGTTTCGTTTTGCACATCATCGTCATCCGCCATGATTAGGTACTACCAGTGTCCGTAAGTTTTCCTAACTCTATTCCTTATTTCATTGTATCGCACCTTTGATTTTCGATTGTGATTGTTCTCTTCTCGTACTTATCATCGTATGACCGTTGTTACTTCTTTAACATCAGTATGGATGCTGGAAGAGGTCGTGGTCGTGGTCGCGGTCGTGGTCGTGGACGCGGCCGGGGATGTGGGGCAGCCGGTGGGGCGGCCACGTCGCGATCTTCGAGCCGGCAGTCTGGCGCATCACGATCATGCTTCTTCTTAGGAGCGCACCGACCTTGGTATTGCGGATGTTATGCAAATGGTGAACCAAATGGCGGCAATAGCTCAGGCGGTTCAGAACCCGGATCAGGCCCATGCTAATCGGGGCGGAGCGGACCGTTGGCTCCAAGATGTCATCAAGATGCATCCTCCTCAGTTTTCGGGAGCTTCAGACCCGATCGGCTAGGAAGGGTGGATCAAGGAGATATCTAAAGTCTTCACTGCTACCAACTGTCCCGAGGACCGTAAAGTCCTTATTGCTCAATACTTTCTCACTGGGGACGCCACAGATTGGTGGGAGGCCGCTGGGCCCAAGGATCATGTTGCTTCGTGGGCCGAATTTCAAGGATTGATGGAGATCGAATATTACCCGTGGCCGGTCAGACAGGCTCGGGTACATGCTTTCTATGATGATCAACCACGGGATATCCCCGTATCTCAAGCTATTGCCGATTTTAATAAGGAGTTGGGTTATGTGAAGACCCAAGTTGTCGAGGAGAGCGACAAAATTTTCCATTTTTCCAGACGGATGAAATTGTCGATTCGGGACTATATGTCGGGGCTCGTCTGTACTACCTTGAAGGATTATCAGAGTAGGGCCCTTGCTTACGATATGTCAGTGACGGCTAGCGAGGCGGCCCGCGAGAGCAAAAAGCAAAAGTTCGTTATTAACGCCTTGAAGGCGATGAGACTCCTGCGAAAGGGGTGTGCGGCTTTTGGTGCTACGCCTTGAAGGCGGAGAGTGGTGGAATCGAGCTTTCGTCGATTTCAATCGTTAGTGAGTTTCCTGAAGTGTTTCCTGACGAGTTGCCGGGATTGCCACCGGACCGTGAGGTTGAGTTTGCTATAGAATTAGAGCCGGGCGCGGATCCAATTTCTAAGGCGCCGTATCGCATGGCACCTTCAGAGATGTCAGAGTTGAAGAAACAGCTGAGTGAGCTTCTTGAGTCGGGGTATGTTCGACCGAGCGCCTCGTCCTGGGGCGCACCGGTCCTGTTTGTGCGGAAGAAGGATGGTTCACTATGTTTGTGTATCGACTATCGCGACCTAAACAAGGTGACCATCAAGAACAAGTATCCTTTGCCGAGAATTGATGACTTGTTCGACCAGTTGCAGGGAGCTGCGGTATTCTCGAAGATTGATTTGAAATCGGGGTACTATCAGCTCCGGGTGAGGGAGTCCGATGTGCAGCAGCTTTTCGGACGAGATACGGACATTATGAGTTTGTAGTCATGCCTTTCGGATTAACTAATGCGTCGGCGGTGTTCATGCAGTTGATGAACAAAGTCTTTATCGAGTATCTGGATAAGTGTGTCCTCGTCTTCATTGATGATATTCTTATCTATTCGAGGAATGAGAAAGAGCATGCCCATCATTTGCGGACAGTGTTAGACATTTTGAGGACCGAGCAACTCTATGCGAAGTTCTCGAAATGTGAGTTCTGGCTGAAGGAAGTGATGTTTTTAGGTCACGTGATTTCAGCCGAGGGAGTTCGTGTAGATCCGCAGAAAATTGAGGCAGTGTTGGATTGGGCACCGCCCACGAATGTGAAGGAGATCCGTAGTTTCTTGGGTTTAGCTGGCTACTACCGTAGGTTCATCGAGGGTTTCTCGAAACTAGCTCAGCCACTTACGCAGTTGCTCCAGAAATCCGAGAAGTTAAATGCGGAATGTCGAGAGAGTCGAGTTTTGAGGAACTGAAGAGACGTCTGACTTCAACCCCGGTTTTGGCGTTGTCGTGCGGCAACGAGGGTTTTGCTGTTTATAGTGATGCTTCGGGTCAAGGTCTTGGGTGCGTATTGATGCAGCACGGAAAGACCATTGCCTATGCGTCGAGACAGTTGAGGCCGTATGAGCTGAACTACCCTACTCATGATTTGGAGTTAGCGGCAGTCGTTTTTGCGCTCAAGATTTGGCGTCACTATCTTTTCGGCTCTGCATGTCAGATTTTTACCGATCATAAAAGTCTGAAATACATATTTACCCAGCAAGAGTTGAATATGAGGCAGAGGAGGTGGTTAGAGCTGATTAAGGATTATGACCTCGAAATCCTTTATCATCCGGGCAAGGCGAACGTCGTGGCCGATGCCTTGAGTCGGAAACCGGTTGCGTTGCGAACGCTTGAGATCCTTACATCTCAGTCTGAGCTTCGGCGGGCTTTGATCGAGTTAGATGTTGAGGTTTTGTTGCCTGGAGCTGTCGGGCAACTTTGTGCTTTAGAGATTTCGTCGTCTTTGATCGATGAAATTAAGCTGAAACAGTTAGAGGACCCGATGATTACTCAAATCCGAGAGAACGTTCTTAAGGGAAAGTCTCCTGGGTTTGTGATTCACGAGGATGGTGTTTTGAGATTTCAGAGTCGGCTTTGTGTACCGAACGACTCGGAGTTGAGACAGAGTATTTTGCGTGAGGCCCATGCTACACCTTACTCCGTTCATCCTGGTTCGAGTAAGATGTACAAAGACCTGAGGAGGAATTTCTGGTGGAATAATATGAAGGAGGAGGTCGCACAGTTTGTAGCGAGATGTTTGACTTGTCAGCAGGTCAAAATCGAGCATCAGCGACCGGCCGGATTATTGCAGTCACTTCCCGTTCCGGAATGGAAATGGGAAGATATATCGATGGATTTCGTTACGAGTTTGCCGAGATCGAGGTCGGGCATGAATATGGTATGGGTGATTGTTGATCGTCTGACCAAGTCGGCACATTTTCTGGGCATCAAGGATACTTGGGGCCCGGAGAAGTTGGCTCGTGTGTTTATTGCACAGATTGTGAGGCTTCACGGTACTCAAGTCTATTGTTTCGGACCGTGATGGCCGTTTTGTATCGCATTTCGGCAAGCGGTGCATAAGGCGTTGGGTACTCGGTTGCGTTTTAGTACCTCTTTTCATCCTCAGTCAGATGGACAATCGGAATGCACTATCCAGAAGTTTGAGGATATGTTGCGTGCTTGTGCTCTCGACTGGAGTAACAACTGGGAGGAGCATTTGCCGTTGATCGAATTCACATACAACAACAGTTGGCACGCGTCGGTCGGATGGCACCGTATGAGGCACTTTACGGGCGGCGATGTCGATCACCGATTTGTTGGAATGAGGCGTCCGATTTGGTCGGGACCGAGCCGGATGTTGTTTTAGAGACGAGACGGAAGATAGACTTAATTCGGGAGCGGATGTTGACTGCCCAGAGTCGACAGAAGTCGTATGCCGATGTCCGTCGTCGACCTTTGGAATTCAAGGTGGGAGACCACGTTTTACTAAAGGTGTCGCCGACGAAAGGTGTTTTCCGTTTCGAGAAAAAGGGGAAGTTGAGTCCGAGATTTATCGGGCCCTTCGAGATTCTTGAGCGAGTCGGTGGGTTAGCATACCGTTTGGCGTTACCTCCGGCCTTGAGTCACGTTCATAGCGTTTTCATGTTTCCCGGTGAGAAATATGTTAGGATCCTAGTCACGTCATCGATTATGGGGAGATTGATGTTGCCGAGGATATTACTTTTGAAGAACGTCCTTTGAAGATTTTGGAGCACCGTGAGAAACGACTAAGGCATAAGACCATTCCCTTGGTCAAGGTGCAGTGGGTGAGGCATGGTGTCGAGGAGGCAACTTGGGAAACCGAGGATAGCGTGCGTGCTAAGTACCCCGAGTTGTTTGTTTCTTAAGTTTCGTGACGAAACTTATTTTTAGAGGGGTAGATTGTAATATCCGCATTTTTCTTCTTTTTCCGATATTCCCGTTTTGGTGTATTTTTATTTTTTGGTAGCTCGCTTGTAACCATGCCGACATTTTGAATTTATGTTATTCTTGGAGTTTCTCCATCTGGGATGATCTTGGTGATGTTTTGATATTATTAGTTTTATGTCATGTATTATGGCATGGACGTTCGATTCTCGTGGAACTCGCTTTTGTAATTTCTTTGGTTCCACGAGTTCGTATAGTTGAGTTGTTCGCATTGGGAGTTTCGGTTTGTTAATCTGACGTCGTATTGCGGATTTTGAACGTTTGGGCCGTTTCGTAATTTCTCTAAGTTACGGGGTGGTTTCCATCCCTGTCTGTTCCGAACCCTCGAGTAGTCGGAATCACATTTCATTTTATATCTTTTGTCGTTGGCTTGAATCTGTCGGAAGTGTATCGGTTGGTAGCGATATCGTCTCGTTACTTCCCGATCATTTCCTCGTCGAGAAGTGATTGATTTACGCTTCTTTGTCTCGAGGCTATGTTACGGCGTAAGCCGTATTATTACGGCCGTAATGCTCGAGAGTTACGGCCGTAAGTTTCCTTATACGGCCGTAATATGAGTTCGTTTTACGCACTTGAATCCAGTGGGGGTTACGGGCGTAACACGCTAGAGTTCTGGCCGTGAGAATTGTTACGGCCGTAACCTCATCTTGATACGGCCGTATGTCGGCCGTCAGTGCGATTTCATTCACGGGAGCGATTACGGCCGTAAGGCGGGAGAGTTACGGCCGTAATGTTCCTATGTTACGGCCGTATGTTATGGATGTTACGGCCGTAACACCGGCCAGTATATAAACTGACAGCAGCCGTATTTTTCCTCATTTCTCACTTCTCTCACTTCTCGTCGCGACGGGAACGACCTGGAGAGCTAGGTTTCGCCCGATTTTCGCCCAAACACCATTGTAGAAGTGTATTCAAGCTTCATATCATCAACCTATCACTAATCATTCATTGTTCATCGTCAAATCAAGGTAAAATCTCTTAGAACCCTACTTTTGGATAATTTGGGGGTTTTGGGATTTTCTTCCGATTCGTTCCGTTTTGTTGTTGGATTCAAGATGAATATGATTCATCTTGTGATATCATTAGTTTTACTATGGATTCATGGTATATTTTCATAGTTTTGCGAAATCGGGAGGGTTTGGTTGTGGTCCGCCCTCGTTATTATTTTATTCGAATATACATGAATCGTAGGCGGGTTTTTGAGTGTTTTCCAATTCCGTATTCGTTTAGAATTGGTTGTGATTGTGTTACTTGAATCGTTAGGTTCATTTCCGCCGGTTCCTCGCGGTCGTGTTCGATTCTTCCTTTCCGTTCGTATCACCGTCTATTAACCGAGGCAAGTACCCTTATGAACTTACATTCTTGACATAATAATAATGTGTGAGAAATGGTGTGTGTGTGTGTATGCTCACTACGGGTTAGATCCGACGGGGTCTCGGTAGGGGTCCACAGAGATGTGTATCGACGAGCTTGCTTTTAACCACTACGGGTTAGATCCGACGGGGTCTCGGTAGGGGTCCACAGAGACGTGGATCGACGGTTAATTGTGGTGCGTTTTACAAATGTGGTTGATTATTGGCATTTCCGGAAATGAGTGTTTTAGAACTATGTTTTCTTGATTGCATGCATTACTATATGTGTAAGATGTAAGTCGTTCATTTGGTTACTTGTACTAGCGTAATTGCTAACCCCTCTGGGGACCCGTTTTGGGGAAATTCGTTTTATGAATTTCAGGTCAGGTTCATCGAGACGAGCGGGTGCTGGACCAGTATGCAGATGATGGCCGTGTGTGATGATTGTGCACGAGTGGTGTCTTGTTGCTTTCTATCTTTTACCTTTTGTGGTCTTTAAACTAATAGAAGTAATCGAGTACTTAAGAATTTTTACTTGTCGGGATTGTATTGTTGCTTATTATGTTGTGATGGATTATGGTGTCATGTTTGACCGGTTGAACCGGGTGAATTATTTTGTTGGGCGTCTTTATGACGAGGTATTTTTCTGTTGTTTCTGTGAGTCAATGAGTATGATGCTTGTTCAGCCTGGTGGGTCCCATATAGGGATTCGCGGCGCTGTAATATACCTCGGATATCCTGGGGGTGTTACAGAAAATGGTATCGGAGCACTAGGTTTATGGATACCTAGGCTTGTCGGTTTATTGGGTCTTGTTGTGTTTCGTTTTGCACATCATCGTCATGCTGCCATGATTCCGGTACTACCAGTGTCCGTAAGTTTTCCCTAACTCTATTCCTTATTTCATTGTATCGCACCTTTGATTTTCGATTGTGATTGTTCTCTTCTCGTACTTATCATCGTATGACCGTTGTTACTTCTTTAACATCAGTATGGATGCTGGAAGAGGTCGTGGTCGTGGTCGCGGTCGTGGTCGTGGACGCGGCCGGGGATGTGGGGCAGCCGGTGGGGCGGCCACGTCGCAGTCTTCAGGAGCCGGCAGTACCGGCGACTGTCACAGTCATGCTTCTTCTTAGGAGCGCACCGACCTTGGTATTGCGGATGTTATGCAGCAAATGGTGAACCAAATGGCGGCAATAGCTCAGGCGGTTCAGAACCCGGATCAGGCCCATGCTAATCGGGGCGGAGCGGACCGTTGGCTCCAAGATGTCATCAAGATGCATCCTCCTCAGTTTTCGGGAGCTTCAGACCCGATCGGCTAGGAAGGGTGGATCAAGGAGATATCTAAAGTCTTCACTGCTACCAACTGTCCCGAGGACCGTAAAGTCCTTATTGCTCAATACTTTCTCACTGGGGACGCCACAGATTGGTGGGAGGCCGCTGGGCCCAAGGATCATGTTGCTTCGTGGGCCGAATTTCAAGGATTGATGGAGATCGAATATTACCCGTGGCCGGTCAGACAGGCTCGGGTACATGCTTTCTATGATGATCAACCACGGGATATCCCCGTATCTCAAGCTATTGCCGATTTTAATAAGGAGTTGGGTTATGTGAAGACCCAAGTTGTCGAGGAGAGCGACAAAATTTTCCATTTTTCCAGACGGATGAAATTGTCGATTCGGGACTATATGTCGGGGCTCGTCTGTACTACCTTGAAGGATTATCAGAGTAGGGCCCTTGCTTACGATATGTCAGTGACGGCTAGCGAGGCGGCCCGCGAGAGCAAAAAGCAAAAGTTCGTTATTAACGCCTTGAAGGCGATGAGACTCCTGCGAAAGGGGTGTACTGGCTTTTGGTGCTACGCCTTGAAGGCGGAGAGTGGTGGAATCGAGCTTTCGTCGATTTCAATCGTTAGTGAGTTTCCTGATGTGTTTCCTGACGAGTTGCCGGGATTGCCACCGGACCGTGAGGTTGAGTTTGCTATAGAATTAGAGCCGGGCGCGGATCCAATTTCTAAGGCGCCGTATCGCATGGCACCTTCAGAGATGTCAGAGTTGAAGAAACAGCTGAGTGAGCTTCTTGAGTCGGGGTATGTTCGACCGAGCGCCTCGTCCTGGGGCGCACCGGTCCTGTTTGTGCGGAAGAAGGATGGTTCACTATGTTTGTGTATCGACTATCGCGACCTAAACAAGGTGACCATCAAGAACAAGTATCCTTTGCCGAGAATTGATGACTTGTTCGACCAGTTGCAGGGAGCTGCGGTATTCTCGAAGATTGATTTGAAATCGGGGTACTATCAGCTCCGGGTGAGGGAGTCCGATGTGCCGAAAACAGCTTTTCGGACGAGATACGGACATTATGAGTTTGTAGTCATGCCTTTCGGATTAACTAATGCGTCGGCGGTGTTCATGCAGTTGATGAACAAAGTCTTTATCGAGTATCTGGATAAGTGTGTCCTCGTCTTCATTGATGATATTCTTATCTATTCGAGGAATGAGAAAGAGCATGCCCATCATTTGCGGACAGTGTTAGACATTTTGAGGACCGAGCAACTCTATGCGAAGTTCTCGAAATGTGAGTTCTGGCTGAAGGAAGTGATGTTTTTAGGTCACGTGATTTCAGCCGAGGGAGTTCGTGTAGATCCGCAGAAAATTGAGGCAGTGTTGGATTGGGCACCGCCCACGAATGTGAAGGAGATCCGTAGTTTCTTGGGTTTAGCTGGCTACTACCGTAGGTTCATCGAGGGTTTCTCGAAACTAGCTCAGCCACTTACGCAGTTGCTCCAGAAATCCGAGAAGTTCGTCTGGAATGTCGAGAGAGAGTCGAGTTTTGAGGAACTGAAGAGACGTCTGACTTCAACCCCGGTTTTGGCGTTGTCGTGCGGCAACGAGGGTTTTGCTGTTTATAGTGATGCTTCGGGTCAAGGTCTTGGGTGCGTATTGATGCAGCACGGAAAGACCATTGCCTATGCGTCGAGACAGTTGAGGCCGTATGAGCTGAACTACCCTACTCATGATTTGGAGTTAGCGGCAGTCGTTTTTGCGCTCAAGATTTGGCGTCACTATCTTTTCGGCTCTGCATGTCAGATTTTTACCGATCATAAAAGTCTGAAATACATATTTACCCAGCAAGAGTTGAATATGAGGCAGAGGAGGTGGTTAGAGCTGATTAAGGATTATGACCTCGAAATCCTTTATCATCCGGGCAAGGCGAACGTCGTGGCCGATGCCTTGAGTCGGAAACCGGTTGCGTTGCGAACGCTTGAGATCCTTACATCTCAGTCTGAGCTTCGGCGGGCTTTGATCGAGTTAGATGTTGAGGTTTTGTTGCACGAGTCAGGGCAACTTTGTGCTTTAGAGATTTCGCTGCCTTTGATCGATGAAATTAAGTCAAACAGTTAGAGGACCCGATGATTACTCAAATCCGAGAGAACGTTCTTAATGGAAAGTCTCCTGGGTTTGTGATTCACGAGGATGGTGTTTTGAGATTTCAGAGTCGGCTTTGTGTACCGAACGACTCGGAGTTGAGACAGAGTATTTTGCGTGAGGCCCATGCTACACCTTACTCCGTTCATCCTGGTTCGAGTAAGATGTACAAAGACCTGAGGAGGAATTTCTGGTGGAATAATATGAAGGAGGAGGTCGCACAGTTTGTAGCGAGATGTTTGACTTGTCAGCAGGTCAAAATCGAGCATCAGCGACCGGCCGGATTATTGCAGTCACTTCCCGTTCCAGAATGGAAATGGGAAGATATATCGATGGATTTCGTTACGAGTTTGCCGAGATCGAGGTCGGGCATGAATATGGTTTGGGTGATTGTTGATCGCCTGACCAAGTCGGCACATTTTCTGGGCATCAAGGATACTTGGGGCCCGGAGAAGTTGGCTCGTGTGTTTATTGCACAGATTGTGAGGCTTCACGGTACTCCGAAGTCTATTGTTTCGGACCGTGATGGCCGTTTTGTATCGCATTTCTGGCAAGCGGTGCATAAGGCGTTGGGTACTCGGTTGCGTTTTAGTACCTCTTTTCATCCTCAGTCAGATGGACAATCGGAATGCACTATCCAGAAGTTTGAGGATATGTTGCGTGCTTGTGCTCTCGACTGGAGTAACAACTGGGAGGAGCATTTGCCGTTGATCGAATTCACATACAACAACAGTTGGCACGCGTCGATTCGGATGGCACCGTATGAGGCACTTTACGGGCGACGATGTCGATCACCGATTTGTTGGAATGAGGCGTCCGATTTGGTCGGGACCGAGCCGGATGTTGTTTTAGAGACGAGACGGAAGATAGACTTAATTCGGGAGCGGATGTTGACTGCCCAGAGTCGACAGAAGTCGTATGCCGATGTCCGTCGTCGACCTTTGGAATTCAAGGTGGGAGACCACGTTTTACTAAAGGTGTCGCCGACGAAAGGTGTTTTCCGTTTCGAGAAAAAGGGGAAGTTGAGTCCGAGATTTATCGGGCCCTTCGAGATTCTTGAGCGAGTCGGTGGGTTAGCATACCGTTTGGCGTTACCTCCGGCCTTGAGTCACGTTCATAGCGTTTTTCATGTTTCCCAGCTGAGGAAATATGTTCCGGATCCTAGTCACGTCATCGATTATGGGGAGATTGATGTTGCCGAGGATATTACTTTTGAAGAACGTCCTTTGAAGATTTTGGAGCACCGTGAGAAACGACTAAGGCATAAGACCATTCCCTTGGTCAAGGTGCAGTGGGTGAGGCATGGTGTCGAGGAGGCAACTTGGGAAACCGAGGATAGCGTGCGTGCTAAGTACCCCGAGTTGTTTGTTTCTTAAGTTTCGTGACGAAACTTATTTTTAGAGGGGTAGATTGTAATATCCGCATTTTTCTTCTTTTTCCGATATTCCCGTTTTGGTGTATTTTTATTTTTTGGTAGCTCGCTTGTAACCATGCCGACATTTTGAATTTATGTTATTCTTGGAGTTTCTCCATCTGGGATGATCTTGGTGATGTTTTGATATTATTCCGTTTTATGTCATGTATTATGGCATGGACGTTCGATTCTCGTGGAACTCGTTCGCTTTTGTAATTTCTTTGGTTCCACGAGTTCGTATAGTTGAGTTGTTCGCATTGGGAGTTTCGGTTTGTTAATCTGACGTCGTATTGCGGATTTTGAACGTTTGGGCCGTTTCGTAATTTCTCTAAGTTACGGGGTGGTTTCCATCCCTGTCTGTTCCGAACCCTCGAGTAGTCGGAATCACATTTCATTTTATATCTTTTGTCGTTGGCTTGAATCTGTCGGAAGTGTATCGGTTGGTAGCAGATACGTCTCGTTACTTCCCGATCATTTCCTCGTCGAGAAGTGATTCAGATTTCTGCTTGCTGTCTCAGGCTATGTTACGGCCGTAAGCCGTATTGTTACGGCCGTAATGCTCGAGAGTTACGGCCGTAAGTTTCCCTTATACGGCCGTAATATGAGTTCGTTTTCTGCACTTGAATCCAATGGGGGGGTTACGGGCGTAACACGCTAGAGTTACGGCCGTGAGAATTGTTACGGCCGTAACCTCATCTTGATACGGCCGTATGTCAGCTTCATCAGATTGCCCGCCATTCTGGGAACGAGCTACGGCCGTAAGGCAGAGAGTTACGGCTGTAAAGATCCTATGTTACGGCCGTATGTTATGGATGTTACGGCCGTAACACTGGCCAGTATATAAACTGACAGCAGCCGTATTTTTCCTCATTTCTCACTTCTCTCACTTCTCTTCGCGACGGGAATGACCTGGAGAGCTAGGTTTCGCCCGATTTTCACCCAAACACCATTGTAGAAGTGTATTCAAGCTTCATATCATCAACCTATCACTAATCATTCATTGTTCATCGTCAAATCAAGGTAAAATCTCTTAGAACCCTACTTTTGGATAATTTGGGGGTTTGGGGATTTTCTTCCGATTCGTTCCGTTTTGTTGTTGGATTCAAGATGAATATGATTCATCTTGTTGATATCATTAGTTTTACTACGGATTCATGGTATATTTTCATAGTTTTGCGAAATCGGGAGGGTTTGGTTGTGGTCCGCCCTCGTTATTATTTTATTCGAATATACATGAATCGTAGGCGGGTTTTTGAGTGTTTTCCAATTCCGTATTCGTTTAGAATTGGTTGTGATTGTGTTACTCGAATCGTTAGGTTCATTTCCACCGGTTCCTCGCGGTCGTGTTCGATTCTTCCTTTCCGTTCGTATCACCGTCTATTAACCGAGGCAAGTACCCTTATGAACTTACATTCTTGACATAATAATAATGTGTGAGAAATGGTGTGTGTGTGTATGCTCACTATGAGTTAGATCCGACGGGGTCTCGGTAGGGGTCCACAGAGACGTGGATCGACGAGCTTGCTTTTAACCACTACGGGTTAGATCCGACGGGGTCTCGGTAGGGGTCCACAGAGACGTGGATCGACGGTTAATTGTGGTGCGTTTTACAAATGTGGTTGATTATTGGCATTTCCGGAAATGAGTGTTTTAGAACTATGTTTTCTTGATTGCATGCATTACTATATGTGTAAGATGTAAGTCGTTCATTTGGTTACTTGTACTAGCGTAATTGCTAACCCATCTGGGGACCTGATGGATTCAAATTAAATACTCGCAAGTGTATGAATCGCTCTTGTAGTAAGCGGCAAGTAACTCCGAGGTTGATCTCTCGAGGAATTGGAAGCGGTTTAAAATTCGATAATGTTCGGCAAATAGTCGAATGAAGAAAAGTAAATTAAATTAAAATACATCATTGGTTGATTATGATTACAATTACTAATGCACAAAATTTAAATTGAACTAAGTGATAACAACACCAATTTGATAGTCGGATAAATGAGAGATAACAATAATGAGATTAATATGGGAATTTAGAGTCACCGACACACACGTAATCAATTATTAGTTCCGATACTCAAATAAATAAGGTTAGGAATTATCGATTGCTCATGATTAAAAGAAATCCGTTTGATGGCGGTAATTCTAAAAATCACGATTGTTCTCAACGAAAATTAAGGGTTACTCTTTTGATGGGGACGAAACCCTAGCTAACAATCAATTAACCGACTACTTTTGATGAGGTAAATCGTTAAAAGATCGCGCGAAAAAGCTCGAGAACATTCACAATCGTTTCTATCGGGTCGTTTGATGGCGAACACCGACAAAAACCCTCTATTTGAATAATAATAACAACAATGAATAAGGTTTGATGATCTAATTCAAAGTTCTAAAACGAAGAACGAACAAGAGGAACAATCCCAAACTTTTACCCGGAAAATCAAAAGGAACTAACAATCAAAAACATGTGTGTGGCTATATCTAAAAATCCATATGAAGTGTTTAGCCACACATGATTAATTCAACAACAATAATGGAAATTGAAGAACAAAACATGGTAAAAACTTCCCTTGTAAATGCCGAAATCGAATTCCCGATGAAGGTTTGATGATCTTCTTACAAGAACTCACAACAAATTTATACAAGGAATTATTATATCTCACAAAAGTATTTTTCTCACTCCAAGAACATACAAGGAAGATGATGAAAATCTCTCTCTTTCCCACTCTTTTGGTGTTTTTCCTCCCTAATCTTATGTTTTTCCACAAAATATCTTCTTCACAAGACAAGCACACCTCTCAAGGGGTCACTACACTTTGTTTTATATCCAAAGAAATCAAGACAAAGGCTTAAAGTTGTGCAAAAATGTCAAGGAAAGTGACATGAACCGAAAAGTGGCACGGCCCGTGTCCTGGGACACGGTCGTGTCGCACTGCGCTGAATAACGAAAAGGTAGTCTGTCAAGGGGCTCGGCCGTGTCCCGTGACACGGCCGTGCAGCACTATGCGTCAAAGGCAAAATGGCCGATAGTGACTCGGCCGTGTCCCAAAAGGCACGACCGTGTCGTACCCTTCTGAAAATAGCAGTTCGCGCTGGAATGAGACCCGGCCGTGTCCCATGGCACGGCCGAGTTACCTGATGCAGCCGAGCGCCTGTCGCAGCCTAGTTGAGTCGCCTGGTGCAGCCTAGTCCGGTTGCCTGGTGCAGCCAAGTCCGGTTTTTGGTCTTCTTCGGCATGATCCTTCGTTCTTATATTAATTCACATCGGATTTTAGCATATGATATACCGTTTCGAAGATAATTTCACAAGGAATTTATATCAAAGGAGAATACATCTCAATTCGGAGTGGAGATTCTAGTATTTAGGAGATTAAACCGATACTGCTTAAATCTTTCGTCGTTTTAGGCCCCGTTTTAGCTTTTGATTGTCATAAACTCCAATATTAGCTATGAAAGCGCATATTTCACCACAATCTTCGTCCGGATACCTACAAAACAAAAACACAACATACCACGCGTAAAAAGGGCAAAAACACTCGAAAACAAATGAAAGTGCGACTCGATAGAACAGAATGAGACGATCAAAAATCGACTCATCAAATCCCCCCAAACCTAAACTTTGCTTGCCCTCAAGCAAAAAGAAATAAAACACACGACAAATAAACGAGAAGGATTGAATAATCAAGTTAATCATCGGGTATACATACAATCAACCGGGAATGTAAAAGTATCGTAAAGTCTCGTAATTCATCATGGAAGCCTAAACTCACAAATGAGTGGAAAGCAATGGCACTTGATCGAACATGCAAGAAAACAAGTCTTAATAGTCCCTCACTGAATTATATCGATTCACTCATCTCTCAAGTGTTTAGATAGGTCAATACGCTCAACTCGATTCAAATGGAAAGTTCTACTATATGCTTGCACTTCTTCTCTTCATCAAACGCATCAATATTCACAAAACATGAGTCATAGGGTCTTACTTTTGGTTGTAACAGGGTTGTGGCTCACGTTGGGAAAATTTGGCTAGTAGTTACAAGTTCAGTCCAAGTAGAGCATATACGATCCTCATATATATGAAATAAACACTCAAAGCAAGATCGATCATTCTACTTCAATTCTCCCGTATATATATCTCCCTCTCTTTTTTCTAGGCCTTGTTAAGTGTAATTCTTATGATATTGGCCTATTTCTCACAACCCAACGACTTCCCTTTTGTTTTTCTTAGGCTCACTCCTCTCCTCCCCTATTTTTTTTCTATCCCACTATTATTATTAGGATCACCCTATTTTTTTGTGTGTGGGGCTTATTATTTTCAGGGGAACGGGAGAGAAGATTTTTGCCTCTATACAACACAAACTTTGCACACCTTCATTTTTCAAATATACCCTCCCATGCTCTTACGTGGACCAATACTTGGGTAAGTGATGGCTTTTGGATATGGAGCAATAAGATGTGGGTTTTTCGAACAAAATTACGGCTAAAGGCTCAACGAGGCTAGCAAAGGATATTGATATGAATTGGTGGATATTTTTAGATAAGTAGGTTCAAGACAAAAAATGGGCAGCCCTAATCATTTCTCGTGTATGTAAATATCAACACGTCATCCGACAGAATCATGCAAGTTCTAAAGAATACAATCCATAAGAAGAGAAATCACTCATGAAAGAATTTCACCGCTAAAAGTGAACGGTTCAATTAGGCACAAGGACTCACGGCTTTTGGACTACCATACTCATTCCTTACACGTCAAATCAAGTAACCAAAAACTATACATTCACATGCAAGGTCAAGCAATCAATTAGATTTATTAAACTCTACGAGCCAAATACAAACACGATTAATCATCCATATACCCAACAGTTAACAAGGTTATTGCAATCCAACTACAACATTACGCAAGAAAAAAAAAATAAAGAAAGGAAACAAACATCACCCAAACAAATAAAAATTGAAGAAGTTGCACCCCCCCAAACCTAAACCTTTGCTTATCCCCAAGCAAAAAGATTAAGTCAGGAAAAATACAAAAACGCAAATTAAAAAGAAAATAAATAAAAATACCGGATTAAGAAGTGTGGTTTTTGATCGCGGGGCACCATGCTTTTGTGCTCGGGTCTCTACTTTCAATAGGCTAGCTTTCTTCCTCAGATGAATACTTCCTTTTTTATTTCCTACACACACCATAAAAAAAAGAAACAAATAGAAGCAATAATAATAATAATAATGAAAGCGGTAAAAATTAAAAACTCCCTTGGGTTGCCTCCCAAGCAGCGCTTTTTTATAGTCTTTAGCTCGACTCTTCAGCTTCTTCTATCCTGGATTAAATGGAAACGTGTCATGTCCATCCATATAGCTCGTCATTTTTCGCTCGTTTTCCTTTGTCAGGATATGGATAGTGGTTTCATGGATTTCCATTGTGAGCGCTTTTGTCACCATTTCAATTTTCATTATCATCGTCACCATGAAATGTCTTCCTTGAAGAATAAGTGACGTGATTTTTGTTGGTGATGTTTCTTCTATGTTTGGTATCACGAAATCCATCGGGACTATCACCTCCCCCAAACCTAGTTGCGAGTATATTAGTTTTTGTGTTAAATTAATACTCGCTCCTAAGTTCACAATGGGAACTTCTTTCTCCACGAAAAGAACTTCCATATCAAAACTTTCTAGGTCCTTCTCTCGATGCATTGATTCGACTGGTTCACTCTTATTCTCTTCAATTGGCTTCTCGATTGGATCTTTAGATTTCTCCGACTGACTCCGCAATTCTTCTTTCTGACCGCCCCTCTCTTTCGCTTCGGAAATTATCTCTTTATTTATCACTTTACCACTTCGGAGGGTGGTAATGGCTTGAGCTTGCTCGGGCTGACTTGGTAGTTTACCCTTTTCTTGGTTGCATGCCTCGGTAGCAAGTTGCCCAATTTGAATCTCCATTTTCTTCATCGAAGCTTCTAAAGATTCGAACCTTTTATTGTTATCCTCTCGGTTTTCCTTGCCCTCCTTAATGAATGCCGCAATACTCTCCTCAAGAGAGTTCCTTTGTTGTGGAGGTGGTTCACTTCGCGTTGGTTGTTGGGCTCGGTTTACTCCGTTGTATTGAGTTTGGACATTTGCGTCGTATGTCATCGGGTTGTTGTTTCTCCATGAGAAATTCGGATGGTTTCTTAGCCCATGATGATAAGTATTTGGGAGAGGTACATTTCTTGCGTTTCCGCCATAATTATTTCTCCTCTCCTCCCACTCGGGCCTTCCCGTGCTTTGTCCCATATCCCAATTAACTTGTTCGGTTTGTTCTCCCGGAAAAATATAAGGGCAAGAATTAGCATGATGTCCGGGTCCCCAACAAATTTCGCAAACTCGTGAGCTCGAAGATTTATTTTGAATCTTGAGTTGTCTTAGTTCCTTCATTAACTCATCGATTTTAGATTGCATCTCGTCCTCCTCGCTTACTTGGTTCACAACTCCTCTATGAACACGCACATTTTTTTTGTTGAGAATTAGCCCCCAATAATTCAAATACGTCATAAGCTTGTCTCTCCGTTAACCCCCAAAACGAACCACCGGCGGCGTTATCCACCGCACCTTGGCAATATTGTGTCAACCCATCATAGAAGAATTGATTAAGTAGTTGAAGCGGATAGTGATGGTGTGGGCATTGAATGAGGAGCATCTTGAATCGGTCCCATGCTTCATGAAATGCCTCTCCGTCTTGTTGTCCGAATGTTGAGATTTGGGCTCTCAATTGTGTAGTCTTCGAATGGGAGAAGTATTTGGTAATGAATTTATCGTAAACTTCATCCCATGTTCTTAGCGATCCGGGCGCCAAAGTCATCAACCATTGTTTCGCCCCGTCCTTGAGTGTATAAGGGAAACACTTCATTCGTAGTTGATCCTCACTCAACCCGTTCAATGGGAAGTTATCAATCGCCACATAGAAATCTCGGATGAATGATAACGGATCATCTCGTGCTAATCCGTGAAATGAGGGCAATTGCTCGATGTGAAATCCGCTTATGTGGTAGTTCCTTGCGGCGAAGCACTAATTGGATGTATGAAATGGCGGTGTTCACTACGGGCTTTGCATAGTCCCTCATAAGATGTTCGACCGGAGGTTGTTGCGGCATGTTATAGTTCGCCTCCATCCCATATCGAGGTCCGGGATAATAATTCGCTCCATATTGCATTCCGACGGGTGGTTGTCTCGGATAAAAGTACCTCCCTTGTTGAGCTTCCGGTATCCCTTGATTGCGCCCAACATTATCATATCTCGGAAACCTTGGTTGACGAATTTCTTCCTCATCAAGCAATTGGTGCTCTTTAAGATTCGGATTATTCTCGTCGTTTGCCATTGATGATTGCGCTATTATTTTTGGTGCTCTAATTCTTTGAACCTCATCTATGGGTGAAAGAATCGGGTTTCCCAACGATCCCCTACCAAGCATAAACAAGAGAAGTTAGAGCGAATTTTTAGACTTTATCGAAAATAATGAAAACGGAAAAATAATCAAGAAAAACAATTCAACTATTATTAAAACAAGATCAAAAATTAAACGCCAATTCCCCGGCAACGGTGCCAAAAACTTGATGGATTCAAATTAAATACTCGCAAGTGTACGAATCGCTCTTGTAGTAAGCGGCAAGTAACTCCGAGGTCGATCTCTCGAGGAATTGGAAGCGGTTTAAAATTCGATAATGTTCGGCAAATAGTCGAATGAACAAAAGTAAATTAAATTAAAATACATCATTGGTTGATTATGATTACAATTACTAATGCACAAAATTTAAATTGAACTAAGTGATAACAACACCAATTTGATAGTCGGATAAATGAGAGATAACAATAATGAGATTAATATGGGAATTTAGAGTCACCGACACACACGTAATCAATTATTAGTTCCGATACTCAAATAAATAAGGTTAGGAATTATCGATTGCTCATGATTAAAAGAAATCCGTTTGATGGCGGTAATTCTAAAAATCACGATTGTTCTCAACGAAAATTAAGGGTTACTCTTTTGATGGGGACGAAACCCTAGCTAACAATCAATTAACCGACTACTTTTGATGAGGTAAATCGTTAAAAGATCGCGCGAAAAAGCTCGAGAACATTCACAATCGTTTCTATCGGGTCGTTTGATGGCGAACACCGACAAAAACCCTCTATTTGAATAATAATAACAACAATGAATAAGGTTTGATGATCTAATTCAAAGTTCTAAAACGAAGAACGAACAAGAGGAAAAATCCCAAACTTTTACCCGAAAAATCAAAAGGAACTAACAATCAAAAACATGTGTGTGGCTATATCTAAAAACCCATATGAAGTGTTTAACCACACATGATTAATTCAACAACAATAATGGAAATTGAAGAACAAAACATGGTAAAAACTTCCCTTGTAAATGCCAAAATAGAATTCCCGATGAAGGTTTGATGATCTTCTTACAAGAACTCACAACAAATTTATACAAGGAATTATTATATCTCACAAAAGTATTTTTCTCACTCCAAGAACATACAAGGAAGATGATGAAAATCTCTCTCTTTCCCACTCTTTTGGTGTTTTTCCTCCCTAATCTTGTGTTTTTCCACAAAATATCTTCTTCACAAGACAAGCACACCTCTCAAGGGGTCACTACACTTTGTTTTATATCCAAAGAAATCAAGACAAAGGCTTAAAGTTGTGCAAAAATGTCAAGGAAAGTGACATGAACCGAAAAGTGGCACGGCCCGTGTCACGACACGGCCGTCGCCTCGCGCTGAATAACGAAAAGGTAGTCTGTCAAGGGGCTCGGCCGTGTCCCGTGACACGGCCGTGCAAGACTATGCGGGAAAGGCAAAATGGCCGATAGTGACTCGGCCGTGTCCCAAAAGGCACGGCCGTGTCGCACTTTCCGAAAATAGCGATTCGGCTGGAATGAGACCCGGCCGTGTCCCATGGCACGGCCGAGTTACTGATGCAGCCGAGCGCTGTCGCAGCCTAGTTGAGTCGCACAGTGCGGCTAGTCCGGTTGCCTGGTGCAGCCAAGTCCGGTTTTTGGTCTTCTTCGGCATGATCCTTCGTTCTTGTATTAATTCACCTCGGATTTTAGCATATGATATACCGTTTCGAAGCTAATTTCACGAGGAATTTATATCAAAGGAGAATACATCTCAATTCGGAGTGGAGATTCTGGTATTTAGAAGATTCGACCGATACTGCTTAAATCTTTCGTCGTTTTAGGCCCCGTTTTAGCTTTTGATTGTCATAAACTCCAATATTAGCTATGAAAGCGCATATTTCACCACAATCTTCATCCGGATACCTACAAAACAAAAACACAACATACCACGCGTAAAAAGGGCAAAAACACTCGAAAACAAATGAAAGTGCGACTCGATAGAACAGAATGAGACGATCAAAAATCGACTCATCAGGACCCGTTTTGAGGAAATTCGTTTTATGAATTTCAGGTCAGGTTCATCGAGACGAGCGGGTGCTGGACCAGTATGCGGATAATGGCCGTGCGTGATGATTGTGCACGAGTGGTGTCTTGTTGCTTTCTATCTTTTACCTTTTGTGGTCTTTAAACTAATAGAAGTACTCGAGTACTTAAGAATTTTTACTTGTCGGGATTGTATTGTTGCTTATTATGTTGTGATGGATTATGGTGTCATGTTTGACCGGTTGAACCGGGTGAATTATTTTGTTGGGCGTCTTTATGACGAGGTATTTTTCTGTTGTTTCTGTGAGTCGATGAGTATGATGCTTGTTCAGCCTGATGGGTCCCATATAGGGATTCACGGCGCTGTAATATACCTCGGATATCCTGGGGGTGTTACAGTTAGGACCCCAGTTGGTGACACCCAGTATTTCCCGGTTGAGATAGGGCTACACCAGGGGTCGGCGCTAAGTCCTCTTCTCTTCGCTCTAATCCTTGACGTCATTTCACGGGGGATACAAGATGGCGTCCCGTGGTGCATGCTTTTTGCTGATGATATTGTGTTAGTGGTGGAGTCGAGGAGGGAGGTGAACTCGAAGTTGGAGCTATGGAGGTCTAAGTTAGAATCCCAGGGCTTGCGTGTGAGCCGGTCTAAGACCAAGTATCTCTTGTGTAACTTTAGTGGTGAGGCCAACGAGGAAGATGTAGAGGTTATGATTGCGGATCAGATCGTACCCCGTACGGATAAGTTCAAGTATTTGGGTTCGATCATTCAGAAGGAAGGTGAGTGTGATGATGATTCACTCATCGCGTCAAGGCGGGGTGGCTAAGGTGGAGAGCAGCGACATGGGTCCTGTGCGACAAGAAAGTCTAAAGTTGAAGGGTAAATTCTATAGAGCGGCAATCCGACCTGCAATGTTGTTTGGCTCCGAATATTGGGCGATGAATAAGTCACTTGAGATCAAGTTGGAAGTGGATGAAATTAGAATGTTACGTTGGTCATGTGGTCGCACAATGTTAGATAGAATCACGAACGGGTTTTTCAGGAACGCACTTGAAGTGGTGCCCATTTCAGCGAAAGTTAGGGAAGGGAGATTGAGATGGTTTGGCCACATCCGCAGGAGGCAGGCATCTGATCCGGTGAGGAGGGTCGAGAGTTTATTGGTTTTCGGGGAGAGGAGGAGAGGCAGACCGAGGAGGACGTGGGAGGAGCAGCTGAGATTAGATTTGAAGGCCTTAAACCTTTCCGAGACCATGACTGTTGATAGGTGCGCTTGGAGGCACCAGATCAGAGTTGTGGATTCTTTTGTAGGGAGCGGTGCTGTAGTTGAGATCCTCAGGGTTGGGTTGTCTCGGTTAGCTTTGACCTAGAGCATTATATTTTTTTTACTTTTATTGTTTATTTTATCCTATTGTCTTTGCGTGTGGTGTATTTTTGACAGGGAGCTGTGCGTTGAGCCAACCTCTCTTCTGTTAGAGCAGCGTTCATCGGGAGTGAAGTAGCCAAATTCCGCTTAGGTAAGTCCCATGTGGATTAAACCATGGGTTCAGGTATGGTATCGAGCTTTTTAGAATCATATGCTTTTTTTTTGTATTTATCACTCAATATTCTGCTGTGCACTAAGCTGGGGGTCTTCACGGAAATAGCCTTCCTACCGTAATAAGTAGGGGCATGGTCTGCGTACATCTTACCCTCCCCAGACCCTGCTCTGAGCGGGATACTGGGAATGTTTGGTTTGGTTTGGTTTGGTTTTTTGTGGGTTTATACTCATCAATTTAGGAGGGACACCCCACCATATACTAATTATTAATTTTTTTTGGTATTTTGTCTTTTTGTTTTTGGCTTTTTCTTTCTTTTTTAGCTTTACTTTATTTTATTTTATTCTTTATTTTAGTTTTTGTTATTAATACTTAATTATTTTATTTTATTATTTATTTTAATACTTTTAGTTTAAAATTGACCATTTATATTCAGCATTAAATTAAGGATAGTTTGGGAAAAATAGCATCAAATTAAAGGAAACTACAAAAAATCTGCTTATATATTAAAACACGAAAATTAGAATTTTTTTTATATTGTTGACCGGAGACCTAATAAATTTGATTATCACTACGACATCAATTTCCTTAAAACTAAATTTTAAAACTAATAAATACAAAAGTTTTGAAAAATAAATTATAAAAAATCTATATCAAACCTTAAAAACTGAAAGAGCGTAAAAAATAAAAGTACACTTAAAAAATTAGCATTAAATAAAATATATATAATTAAAAACTGAAAGAGCGTAAAAAATATATATATAATTAAATTCTAATTTATTATTATATATATATATATATTGACATGTACCACCAGATGTATAGCAGATTGCTGCAGAATTTTCACCCAAAATCTCCTCTCTGAATGCCTATGAACAGTTCCTCATTCAGATAAACGCAGTCGTTTTGACCACGGGCCTGAAACATCAGGATTTGATCAAATAATCTCAGACATAGCTATATATATAGTGTGTGTGGTGTGAGATATTTTTCGTGAGGTTTTATATATATATATATATATATAAATATATATATATATATATATATATATATATATATATATATACACACACACATACATATAAAGTGGCAAGACCCAAGAAAAAAAAGAACACTCACGTGACAAAATTTGGTCAAAGTGAGGTGGTGTGTATATTTCTCAAGACGGCCCAACGCCTAATGTGGACCCGAGATGTCTGCCCGCATGGGCCCATTAAAATATTATTTGCATGAATGACTGACATTTTTTTTTAGTTGGGAAGCGGACAAGACCCAAAAAAAATGAACACTCCCGTGAGGTTAGTTGGGAAGCGGACAAGACCCACTTTGACCAAATTTTATCACGGGAGTGTTCATTTTTTTTGGTCTTGTCCGCTTCCCAACTAAAAAAAAAGAAAAAAGCAAATGTCACGTCATTCATGTAAATAATATTTTAATGGGCCCATGCGGGCAGACATCTCGGGTCCACATTAGGCGTTGGGCTGTCTTGAGAAATATACACCCCACCTCACGTTGACCAAATTTTGTCACGTGAGTGTTCTTTTTTTTGGGTCTTGTCACTTTATATGTATGTATGTATATATATATATATATATATATATATATATATATAACCTCACGAGAAATGTTTCACATCACACACACTATATGTAGATATGTCTAAAAGAGATTATTTGATCAAATCCTGATGTTCCAGGCCAGTGGTCAAAACGACTGCGTTTATCTGAATGAGGAGCTGTACATAGGCATTCAGAGAGGAGATTTTGGGTGAAAATTGTGCAGCAATCTTCTATACATCTGGTGGTACATGTCAATATATATATATATAATAAAAAATTAGAATTAAATTATATATATTTCATTTAATGCTAATCTTTTTAGTGTAGTTTTATTTTTTACGCTCTCTCTCAGTTTTTAGAGTTTGATATAGATTTTTTTTATAATTTATTTTCCAAAATTTTTGTATTTATTAGTTTTAAAATTTAGTTTTAAGGAAATTGATGTCATAGTGATAATCAAATTTATTAGGTCTCCGGTCAACAATATAAAAAATAATTCTAATTTTCGTGGTTTAATATATAAGCAAATTTTTTGTAATTTCCTTTAATTTGATGCTATTTTCCCCAAAATATCCTTAATTTAATGCTGAATATAAATGGTCATTTTTTTTCCAATTTATTTATATAATTATTCCCAAAATTCGATTCCCCAAAATATCCTTAATTTAATGCTGAATATAAATGGTCAATTTTCTTCCAATTTATTTATATAATTATCCACAAAATTTGATTTTGTTTATTATATAAAATTATGATGATTTTTTTTTTTAAATGCAGGAAATTACTTTGTTTTGATAAAAAAAATATCATTTTTTATCAAGACAACTCAAATCCAGGCGGTGACGACGTTCACTATTTTTATGGAACAGAAGAAGCTCAATTTTCTACATGGACATCATCTTTTTTTACCGATCAGGTACAATAGACCATAAATAATAAATATTTATACTATATTAGTAAAATTAATATTTGTCACCACACCATTAACAAAAATAAATTTAATTGTAGGCTTTTGGGTCTCGTGAAGATATGATGAATTGGGTGAAAAATAACGCATACTCGCTTGGTATGTCATTGTCACACAAATATCAAAGCAATGTAAAAATGGTCTCACGAATAAATTAGTTCTTATGTGTGACCGTGGTGGTAAACTTAGCGGATTCGGATCAAGTACAAATACTAGTTCCAAAAAGATATATTGTCCGTTTAAGTTGGTAGGTAAATATTCATTGGAACATCATTATTGGACGATAAGAGTTGTATGCGATCAACATAACCACCCCCCTACAGTGAATCTAGAGGGTCATGCATATGCAAGACGTTTATCTGATGATGAATTCCGTTTGGTAGAAGATTTGACGCGGAAGAGTGTGCCACCACGTGAAATTCTATCAACATTAAAGGATCAAGATGAGAATAACTTGTCAACACTCCCGAAAATATATGAGGCACAAAAGAAAATTCACAAGGACGCGAGAGCCGGGAAAATGCCTATGCAGGTTCTTATGTCACTTTTGCATAGTAATCGCTATGTTTATTAGTCTTATACACACCCAGTTACCAACGAATTGCAAGCTTTATTTTTTATTCATCCTACATCTTATGAGATATGGCGTGCATTCCCACACGTGTTGATTGTAGATGCCACGTACAAGACTTACATATATAATATGCCTTTTGTTCAAATTGTTGGTGTAACTTCAACCGAAAAGACATTTTGCGTAGCTTTGGTCTTTATAAGTGAAGAAAAGATGGACAATTATAAATGGGCCTTGGAACAACTAAAGTTGACGCTAAATGAGTGCATGCACCCACGTGTTGTAACGCCCCAAACTAGGCGGATATTACAGTGCCGTGGACACCCGACTGGGACCCACCAGGCAAATGAAAATTTATGAATTAAATAATATAATAATCATCAATCACTCCGATGAGGAGTTTCATTACAACACACCCAAGATAAATACATGTATATTTTATATGGAGATAAAATATACAACACTGAATGAAATGAATATCCAAATGGAAGTCTGCAGCGGAAATAAAATAAAGAAAACACGAGTGAATGAAAGGACTGGGGCCCCCTACTAGTATCACTGGGACTCCTCGCCGTCAACGTTCTCCTCCCGTGCCTTAGCCTTGCCATGACCTGAAAACAACATCCCCCAACGGGCCGCCATACGTAACAACAATCTTCCAGGGTTGAATAAACACAATCATGATATATCTTAATTATGAAATGACGCTGAAGAGAGGCATTATAGTACGCCCGTAATGGTATGTGCAAGTGCACAAGATGAGTGTCCGGACACACCTGTCCTTATACCTAATTAGTCTCACGGAGGTACATTACCGTGTGCACAGTCCAATGTGTCGGTGAACCCAACACATGACCATCACGTGCCCGACTAAAAATTCCACACATCCCCACCCGGCCACGCAATATGAACCCACAAGGTCATATGGGCAAGGAATGACCATGAAGAGTAATAATGAATAACAATCCGACAAAATCAAGAATGACTCACCGAGATGAAATGATAGTGAAACGAAGGATAGCTCAATGAAATGATTGGAACCGTCGTTCCTTGTGAATGAAGTGATTAATTGACAATTACAAGTCCCAATACGGTTGATACATTATGAATGAATTATGATTATGAATGAACAACAACAAAAAGAATGAATATCCTTTTAACCGAGTAAGAATTAACTTACTCAACCGGTGAAGAATGTCCTTCCTCGAAACAAACGTCCTACAATGAGATGTCGGTCGCTCGAACAACCTTGAATGACAATTACCAACAAACGCTCAATATATGTATCAAACACGATTATAACCAACTCAAACATCGATACAACAATATCCGACTCAGTAAGGCAATCTAGCGAATACTTAGCAACATACATCCTTCGATAATATCCAAATCCCGAATATATCAAAACCAACTCCAAAAATGAATATTCAAACTAACAAAACAACTTCAATGATATCAATAATCCCATAGGAATCCACAATTCGAGTTAACGACAACATCTAATCGCAAACCCCCAAAATATATCGAAGTCAACCCCAAAGTGTTCTTGATTCAACCCCAATATTCATGAAATCCGAAATATACAATAATAAATCTGTAGGAATACATTTATCCAGTGTAGATAATCCATATCTAACCTATTCCAACAACAATCCAAGCTTACACGAAGAAATCGGAAGGAAAACCCCAAAAATCCAAAATTCTAGATTCAAGAAATCATTACCTTGATTTGATGTGATGGAGATGATGAAATGATGATTAATCCGAATGATAAGCTTGAAGATGATGATTTGTGGATTCAGCCCGAAGAAAACTCTCCAAATCGCCCGAAATCGCCCAAAACCGCCGAAGGAATGAGGTGAGATGATGAAATGACGAAATGGACTGCACTGTCCCACATATACTGTCCTCAGGTTAGAGCACGCTAGATCCTATGCGTAGCGTGCGCTAACGGGTGAAATGGGTAGTCCATAATCCTCTGATCGCAACGGTAGACTGCGCTACGTACCTCTTGTAGCGTGCGCTACAACCATGTACTTAGCATGCGTTAACACAAATGGTTAGCGTGCGCTAACGAATTATCTGATGCCCAGTACTGGAGTCCAGAACCTTATGTTCTCTTGTCTGTTCGCGGTAGCGCGCGCTACACACAAGATTCAGCGTGTGCTACTGACCCCGATTAGCGTACGCTAATAACTACTCGTAGCATGCGCTAGGAATTAATCCAATTCACCCAAAGAGCCACCGGACTCACCGATCCGACCTTAGCGCGCTTACACCGATCGCATAGCGTGCGCTAATCCGCCTACTAGCGCGCTACTTACCATTCGTAGCGCGGCGCTACTTACACCCAACCGCAGCCAGCCTTCGGATCGCCCGTTGAACTACACTAGCGTGCGCTAGTGTTGAGAGGTAGTGTGTGCCACCCGTACTCAATTAGGGCACGCTAAAGAGAGTACGTAGCGTGCGCTAATCCTCGCACACAACACACTATGAAGATGACAACGATGATAAACACGGCACGATACTCCAACTAGATTGATGATGAATGACGATTGATACACGATACAATTACTCTGAACGGTGAATACAATGATTGAATATGAGTGACAAATGATCATTAATGAGTGAAAAGTACTGAGTGACAATTACTGAACGATAAATACTGGATGATAATGACTGAATTACAACCGGGTATTAATACACCCCCCCTTAAAAAGAGTTTCATCCCCGAAACTAAGGGTCAAACAACTCGGGATAACTCTCCCGCATACTATCCTCGGTTTCCCAAGTAGCCTCTTCGACTCCATGTCTAGACCACTGAATTTTAACCAAAGGAATCGTCTTGTTCCTCAACTGTTTGATTCGCCGCTCTAAGACTCGTATAGGACGCTCCTCATATGAATGATCATCAGCGATCTCGATTTCTTCGAACTAAAGTATGTGACTCGGGTCGGCAACGTACCTCCGTAACTGAGAGAGTTGAAAAACATTATGAATTCGGCTCAACGCCGGAGGTAGGGCCAATCGATAAGCTAACTCGCCTACTCGATCCAAAATCTCAAACGGTCCAATGAATTTCGGACTCAACTTTCCCCTCTTCCCAAAACGGAAGATACCTCGACTCGGGGATACCTTGACCAAAACATGGTCACCTGTCTCGAACTCTAATGGTCGACGACAATTATCTGCATAAGATTTCTGTCAACTCTGAGTGATCAACAAACGACTCCTGATCAAAGCTACCTTCTCACGGGCGGCTATAAGCATATCGGGCTCGGTGCCGATTGATTCTGATAAGTCATCCCAACACAAAGGAGATCGACAATGACGACCGTACAAGGCCTCGTAAGGTGCCATCTTAATCGAAGCATGCCAACTATTATTGTACGTGAACTCGATCAATGGTAGTTGGGCTTCCCAATCATCTTTCCAATCGAGAACACATGCCCTCAACATGTCCTCCAAAGTCTGAATAGTCCTTTCTGATTGTCCGTCGGACTAAAGATGAAAAGCTATACTGAGATTAAGCTGAGTTCCCATAGCACGATGAACTGATTTCCAAAAATGAGACACGAACCGTCCGTCACGATCGGAAACGATACTTTTAGGAGTACCGTGTAGTCTCACTATCTCTTTGATAAACAACTGGGCAAGTCTCTCGGGACCCCACGTATCCTTAATCTCAAGGAAATGAGCTGATTTAGTTAAGCGGTCCACAATTACCCAGATTGTATTCATGCCACGACGACTCGTCGGCAAACTCGTGATGAAGTCCATTGAAATATCCTCCCACTTCCACTCTGGGATAGGGAGAGGTTTCAGCATACCCGCCGGTCGCTGATGTTCTATCTTGACTTACTGACAGGTCAAACATCTCGAAATAAATTCCGCGACTTCTCGCTTCATATTACTCCACCAGTAATTTTGTTTCAAGTCTTTATACATCTTGCTAGACCCCGGATGAACGGAATAAGGGGTAGCATGAGCTTCTCTCAAAATCGAGTTTTTCAACTCGTCATTCGCCGGTATGCACAACCGATTCTTAAATCGCAAAAGTCCATCCTCGTGGACCACAAACCTGTGGGCTTTCCCCGAGTCACATCATCTCGAATGCGTAACAAAAATGGGTTCGAACCCCGATTCTCCCCGATCGCCTCCTCGAGTGGCGATGAAATCTCTAATGTACAAAGTTGCCCTTGTACTCGCAGAACTGCACCTTGATCTCGGGTCTCAAAAATTCCTGCTGAAGTTCCTTCTGAACTGTTAATCGAGCAAGCATCTGCTCCTGAACAGACTTACGACTCAAGGCGTTGGCGACAACGTTCGCCTTGCCCGGGTGGTAAAGTATCTCAATATCATAATATTTGATCAGTTCCAACCACCGTCTCTGTCGCATATTTAACTCATTCTGAGTGAATATATACTTTAAACTCTTATGATCAGTGAATATCTGACAGGTAACGCCATAAAGATAATGACGCCAAATCTTCAATGCGAATACCACGGCTGCTAGCTCCAGGTCGTGGGTCGGATAATTAACCTCGTAAGGTCTCAATTGCCATGAAGCATAAGCAATAACTTTCCCGTTCTGCATTAGTACACATTCGAGACCCTGTCCGGACGCATCACTATAAACCACAAATCCTTCCGTCCCTTGCGTTAGAGAAAGGACTGGTGCTGAAATTAACCGGCTCTTAAGTTCCTCAAAACTCTATTGACACGCATCAGACCACGTGTATTTCTTATCTTTCCTTAAAAGGTTCGTCATGGGTTGAGCGATTTTAGAAAATCCTTCAACAAATCGCCAATAATAACCAGCTAATCTGAGGAAACTTCGGATTTCCTTAACATTCTTCGGAGGTAGCCAATCTCGGATAGCCTCCGTCTTCTGAGGGTTGACACGAACTCTGTCTGATGAAATTACATGTCCGAGGAACGTCACTTCGGACATCCAGAACTCACATTTGGAAAACTTCCCATAAAGTTGCTCTCGTCTCAACATGTCGAGCACCTGATGAAGGTGAAACTCGTGCTCCTCCTGGTCGCGAGAATAAATTAAAATGTCATCAATAAAGACAACCACGAACTGATCCAAATAATCGATGAAAACCCGATTCATTAACTCCATGAATACCGCAGGTACATTAGTTAACCCAAACGGCATAACCACAAACTCATAATGACCATAGCGTGTTCGGAACGCCATCCTTGCGATATCCGACTCTCGAATTCACAGCTGATGATATCCAGATCTTAAGTCGATCTTGGAAAATACTGAAGCTCTCTGAAGTTGATCCAAACGATCATCGATACGGGGTAGAGGATACTTATTTTTGATCGTCACCCGGTTCAATTCCCGGTAATCAATATACAAGCGGAACGAACCATCCTTCTTCTTGACAAATAACACTGGTGCTCCCCACGGGGACGCACTCGGTCGAATATAACCCTTCTCGGTCAAATCCTCTAATTAATTCTTCAACTCCTGCATTTCGGTCGGGGCCATTCGGTACGGTGCCTTCGATATTGGGGATGTACCGAGCTCCAACTCAATCGTGAATTCCACATCTCTCTGTGGAGGCAACCCAGGTAACTCTTCTGGAAAAACATCGGCATATTCTCTTACTACAGGAATATCCGTCAACATTACTGATGGTTTCTCGGTCTTGGTCATATAGCACCAATAACAGACACACCTCTGATTGAGTAATCTCACTACTTTCATCAAGTTGATGACCCTCCTGGAGCAGCCGGGATTAACTCCCTGAAATACACATTCGACCCCATCGTCTGAAATAATAGTGACCATATGCTTACGGACACTGATGACGGCATCGTGACGATCCATCCAATCAATACCCAGAATGACGTCGTCTCTCGGTAAATCTACTATGATTAGGTCTGCTAACCAATTACGTCCATGAAGCTGAATCGGATAATCCTTAATCTCACGATTCCCAATAATTCTTCTACCATCAGGTAGACCAATGACATAAGGCTCACAACTAGTAGCACTACCCAGACGTAGTCTACTCAAACATGACTCAGAAATGAATGAATGCGATGCACCAGTATCAAAAAGGGTACACACAGGTTGAGATAGAATATCGAGTGTACCTGAGATCATCCGGGCCTCTGGATCGTCGGTCTTCTTCATCTCATAAATTCGAGGCTTGCCTGCCCCCGAACCGGACGCTCCCGTCTGATAGCTCTTGGCTCTACCTTTATTTGCTCCTGTCGTCTTGAATGACGCGGACTGAATGGCCTAATTCTGCACCGCTGAATGTCTCGGGGCCTGAGATGACGCCGGAGTAGGTTTAGAGTCTCTTCGGCAAAAACGGGCCTTATGCCCAGCAATCCCACAGTTATGGCACGTGACAGTCTGCCTCGGACACTTGGTGCTGAAATGACCCTGTTCTTCACAGTTGAAACAGGTGATGGCCGAACTGGCCATCATGACTGAGATTCCGCGGGTCTAGGCACCATAGGGGGTCGCTCAGAAAAAGTAGAGCCTGCACGTGGTTTCTTGAAAGTGGCCTGACTGCCGTCAGACTGATTACGATTCTTAGACTTCTTGCCAGCAGATGAAGGATGTTGCTTAGCAATATCCTTAGCAGTAAGCTCATAAGTAAGAGCTTTCTCAATGAATTCGGCCAGAGTGGTGCAATTGTGATTAAGCAACTGCATCCGCATACGAGGCTTCAACCTCTTGCTGTAATAGTTGATCTTGTCCACCTCAGAGTGAATAATGGACGAGGTGAACAGAAGTAGCTCCTGAAATTTCTCGGCGATGGCGAGAACATCATCGTCCGCTGAGAGGTTGGGAGTGAGTAATTCTGAAAACTTGGCCTCCCTGAGTGGGGCCGGATAATACCTATCCAACATGAGAGTCCTGAATTGATCCCATGTACAAGATCCATCGGTGGGCTTCAACGATAACCACCATGAATGTGCGCCCTTACCAAGATAGTAAGCCGCAACTAAAACTTTGTGTCCCTCAGGACAGTCCACCATAGCAAACAGTTTCTTAAAATGTTCAACCCAATGAATGATATCCGCCGGCTCAGATGAGCCCTCGAAAGTAGGTGGTCTCTAGCGAGAGATGTCGCCAATGATACTGCTCACACCCCTCTCTTGCCTCTGAGGTGGCGGCGGAGGAGCCTATTGATTTTGAGTAGTCGAGTTATGCAGCGTCTCCATCAGTTGTGCAATCTGAGTCATTTGGGCCATCATGCCCTGCATAAAAGCGAGTGGATCAACCCGAACACCTTCTCGATCGAGCCGTGTCCTGCACGACTCGATAGTGAATGATTACGTCCAGTGAATGAGTGGCACACATCGCTCGATGAATTAGCATTATTCCTTGCATTAGCACGTGTATTCACACGAGCTCTCGGGTTTCGGTCCGCACCACGGCCTCTTCCCCCGCGTCCTATGCCAGCTCTTTCCATACTGAAGTGGAAAGTCATATGATGATTATATATCTCGCATGAATATCACATTATGGTTATATTATGAAATGATGAGAATGAGCATACACGCTCAAACATAATGATTACATGAATGATCAACTGAAGTGACGTGATTATCTGATGGAGTTCTTAAAATGATTATCTTGAACAAGTTAACAAGATTAATGATATGATCCTCAAGATCAACAACTGAACAATGAAACGAACTGAGTGATTAATGAATTAACATGATCGACTTGATCAAAAATGAAAATGATGAAAGAGGATTGTTGACTATTGAATGATGAATGAGTGATTCTATTGCCAGAAATTATACCATGGCGTTAGAAATCTTATTGTTCTTTGGTCTGAGGGGCTCGGCTCTTGCACAGGTCACACGTGACGCAAAAGTCCAATGATACTAGTCTGATGAACGATGATTTCAAATGAGACATGACTCGGAAGGTAGTATTCAAAACCACTCTCCGATATCAACTCTGTAACACCCCAAACTAGGCGGATATTACAGTGTCGTGGACCCCCGACTGGGACCCACCAGGCAAATAAAAATTTATGAATTAAATAATATAATTGTAGTACCGAACCACAATATATCATCAATCACTCCAATGAGGAGTTTCATTACAACACACCCAAGATAATACCGAATACATGTATATTTTATATGAAGATAAAATATACAACACTGAATGAAATGAATATCCAAATGGAAGTCTGCAGCGGAAATAAAATAAAGAAAACATGAGTGAATGAAAGGACTGGGGCCCCCTACTAGTATCACTGGGACTTCTCGCCGTCAACGTTCTCTTCCCGTGCCTTAGCCTTGCCATGACCTGAAAACAACATCCCCCAATGGGATCAGTTAAACAGAACAACAATCCTCCAGGGTTGAATAAACACAATCATGATATATCTTAATTATGAAATGACGCTGAAGAGAGGCATCATAGTACGCCTGTAATGGTATGTGCAAGTGCACAAGACGAGTGTCCGGACACACCTGTCCTTGTACCTAATTAGTCTTACGGAGGTAAATTACCGTGTGCATAGTCCAATGTGTCGGTGAACCCAACACATGACCATCACGTGCCCGACTAAAAATTCTACACATCCCCACCCGGCCACGCAATATGAACCCAGAAGGTCATATTGGCAAGGAATGACCATGAAGAGTAATAATGAATAACAATCCGACAAAATCAAGAATGACTCACTGAGATGAAATGATAGTGAAACGAAGGATAGCTCAATGAAATGATTGGAACCGTCGTTCCTTGTGAATGAAGTGATTAATTGACAATTACAAGTCCCAATACGGTTAATACATTATGAATGAATTTGATTATGAATGAACAACAACAAAAGGAATGAATATCCTTTTAACCGAGTAAGAATTAACTTACTCAACCGGTGAAGAATGTCCTTCCTCGAAACAAACGTCCTACAATGAGATGTCGGTCGCTCGAACAACCTTGAATGACAATTACCAACAAATGCTCAATATACGTATCAAACACGATTATAACCAACTCAAACGTCGATACAACAATATCCGACTCATTGAGACATTCTAGCGAATACTTAGCAACATACATCATTCGATAATATTCAAATCCCGAATATATCAAAACCAACTCCAAAAATGAATATTCAAACCAACAAAACAACTTCAATGATATCGATAATCCCATAAGAATCCACAATTCGAGTTAACGACAATATCTAATCGCAAACCCCCAAAATATATCGAAGTCAACCCCAAATTGTTCTTGATTCAACCCCAATATTCATGAAATCCGAAATATACAACAATAAATCCGTAGGAATACATTTATCCAGGGTAGATAATCCATATCTAACCTATTCCAAAAACAATCCAAGCTTACACGAAGAAATCGGAAGGAAAAACCCAAAAATCTGAAATTCTAGATTCAAGAAATCATTACCTTGGTTTGATGTGATGGGGATGATGAAATGATGATTAATCCGAATGATAAGCTTGAAGATGATGATTTGTGGATTCAGCTCGAAGAAAACTCTCCAAATCGCCCAAAATCGCCCAAAACCGCCGAAGGAATGAGGTGAGATGATGAAATGACGAAATAGACTGCATTGTCCCATATATACTGTCCTCAGGTTAGCGCGCGCTAGCTCCTGTGTGTAGCGTGCGCTAACGGGTGAAATGGGTAGTCCAGAATCCTCTGATCGCAACGGTAGTGTGCGCTACAACCATGTACTTAGCATGCGTTAACACAAATAGTTAGCGTGCGCTAACGAATTATATGATGCCCAGTACTGGAGTCCAGAACCTTATGTTCTCTGGTCTGTTCGCGGTAGCGCGCGCTACACACAAGATTCAGCGTGCTCTACTGACCCCGATTAGCGTACGCTAATAACTATTCGTAGCGTGCGCTAGGAATTAATCCAATTCAGTCCAGTAGCCACTGGACTCAGCCTGATCCGACCTTAGCACGCGCTACACCGACTGCATAGCGTACGCTACTCCGGCCTACTAGCGTGCGCTACTTACCATTTGTAGCTTGCGCTACTTACAACCCAACTGCAGTCCAGTGCCTTCTGGACTGCCTGCTTGAACTACACTAGCGTGCACTAGTGTTGAGAGGTAGCGTGCGCTACCCGTACTCAATTAGCGCACGCTAAAGAGAGTACGTAGCGTGCGCTACTTCTCGCACACAGCACACTATGAAGATGACAACGATGATAAACACGGCACGATACTCCAACTAGATTGATGATGAATGACGATTGATACACGATACAATTACTCTGAACGGTGAATACAATGATTGAATATGAGTGACAAATGATCATTAATGAGTGAAAATTACTGAGTGACAATTACTGAACGATAAGTACTGGATGATAATGACTGAATTACAACCGGGTATTACACGTGTCATAGTAACGGATAAAGAGTTGGCTCTTATGAAAGCGTGTGAAATAGTTTTTCCGCACGCCAATCATTTACTTTGTAGATGGCACATTGTTCAAAATATTTGGAAGAATTGCAGACAAACTATTAGGTCGCAACGTGGTTGGAACCTTTTTCAATTGGCGTGGAAGTTACTAGAAAATTATCCAACGTGGATATTGCACACGTAAAACTATGAGAAACTTCGAACATTGTTGTCAAAATACCCCCGTAAGTCTTTTATATTACTTATTTTTCTATACAGTATTTATTTTCCTATACAATATTTATTTTTCTATACAGTGTTTATTTTTCTATACAATATTTATTTTTCTATACAATGTTTATTTTTCTATACAATATTTATTTTTCTATCAAATATTTATTTTTCTTTCTAATGCTTGTTTTTCTATCATTTCAGGTGTTTTAAGATACGTACATAATAACTGGCTGGACAAATATAAAAACCATTTTGTCTCTGCCTCAATTGACCAATGTTTGAACTTTGGAAATTGCACTACCAACAGAGTTGAGAGCCAACATGCGAAGTTGAAGAATTACATGTATAATCGAAGTTACACTTTGTATAAATTTGTTCTTTGTATTGATAAGATCGTAGATTCACAACTTACGGCAATCAAAGAAAGTTTTGTGAAAAATGAAATTTCTCGTTATCATAAACACAATATACCATGCTTCAGTTTACTACAGGGTGTCGTCTCAAATGAAGCTCTCGATTTGATGGTGAACACAGGGTCGGTTATTGCTTCACTCTATAACCGGCCAGTTATATTCTTATCCATGTAACAAAATTATATATGTTTTCCGCTTTGGTACAGTCCAAACTGGTCACAACCAAGTGGTCCCATTGTGATTGCGCATGTGAGGGGTGATCATTACATTAATGTGATATTAGATGAAAGTTGTCCAATCCCAGTAACTCACCCACAATGGAGGAGGTACAAGAGTGGGGACGCATCCGCATGGCAAGACATATATTTAAGTCGACAACTCACAGACTGAATATATTGATAATCGAAGACAATTGTAGCATTTTCGTTAATGTAATCATGACTCTTTATTTTATAAAGTGATTATAGTTGTTACATTTTGCTATTTTTTAATAGGCAATTTATTTTCTCGTTAACTAACATGTATTCTGATAATACACCGACAAAACATATAATTAGAAATTACACTAAAAGTAAAGACAAAATAATTAAGTATTACAAAGCTGCTACACACACATACAAATGCACACACAAATGCACACCTCGCTTCAGAGGCCAGACTCGCTTATAGGTAGAGGCCAGAGAGACAACTCCTACTACGCAGACAACTCCTACAAAACAGCAAGATTCACACTGCATTTATATGTGTGTGTAGCATTATTCTAAGTATTAATAACAACAACTAAAATAAAGAATAAAATAAAATAAAGTAAAACTAAAAAAAGAAAGAAAAAGCCAAAAACAAAAAAACAAAAAGACAAAATACAAAAAAAAAAATTAATAATTGGTATATGATGGAGTGTCCCTCCTAAATTGATAGGGTATAAACCCACAAAGCCTAATTATATTAACATATGCTTGCCTCTCTCTCCCTTATTCTTTTTCAGATTCTTTTTTCTTCATCTTCTTATTTCGTGTGAAACCATGACCTCTCTCCCTCCTCCTTCACGTCTTCTCACGCACCAGCCATCTTTTTTTTTTTGAGACCTGCTATTCCCCCCCACCCCCCCCCCACCCCCCACACCCCTCTTCTTTTTTTTTCCTTCTATCCTTTAGTTATTTTTGTTTTTTTTTATTTTTTTAGCAATTTTATCTTAATATATTTAATATTAATATTATTTTTTTGTTATTATTAAAATTAATAGTTTCTCATATTTTATATATTATTTTAAAATATATTGTTAGAAACTTTATTTTTTTTCCTTTTCTATCCTTTACTCCTTTGCACTTTAATTTTTTTTCATATTATTTATTTATTTGTTCTTTTTTCTTTGAATTTTTATTTTACTTTATTATTATCAAAATTAAAAATTCTATTATTTATTTATTTATTTATTTATTTTATTTATATTATTTATGATTAAAAATAACTACGACACAATATAATAAATAATAAATGCAAAAAATATGATCAATATTGATAAATAAATTATTCAATTACATTATCTGGTCATCAAATCGAACCAAGATTGTATCATTTCTCCATATGGATCAGCCCATCCTTTACAATCTTCACTCACATTATTCCACCATAAAATTAGAATTGGTGGTACAGGATAATCGGAGTTCAAAAAAACTTGTACAAAGTGATTACCATTAACTAATGCAATTGCTATATGTTGACGTTGTTGAAATGGAATTGGAGCTGACCTTAATGGCAAGTGTGTAAAACAACTTCCACTAAGATGAGTAAATGCATGCAGCACAATATTATATCGTGTTGCAATGACAGCCCCACACATAATGTCCATCCAACTCCACTGTGGTGCCAGAGATTCGAAGAAATTTAGTGCTCGCATCATATTATCGGCAACACCTCGTTCAAGATAAACACGATCGTAGAACTCCATATTTTGTTCAATTTCAAAGTAAAGATCTGTCTGAACCTACTTCCAACCATCTTCTGAATTATACCCGACTTGTGCGGCTATCGCTCTGTATCCGCAGTTACCATCCCCAGACTCCGATATGCACCTGGCATTTGTGTGATATATGGATCATTGATTCCTTTTCCTGAATTTCGTGTACGAGTATTCGTAGACTCAAAGCAAGAGCGCATCCTCGGCTGACTTTGCTCTTTTTTACTAGGCCGACCTTTATTTTTTGTGTTGTAGGGTGGTTCTTGATATTTACAGTTAGATGGATCTACCATGTCAATCATTTTATCTAACATATGATATCTCATGGCTGGATCCATTTTATCCAACTGCGTCTTTAACGTTGTCATTCTATCGGGAGATCTCGCCTCATTTGGCAAAGCAGAGGTCATGGATAACCTTTTCCAGTGGCAGTGGATCTCGTCTATTGGAATTGACAAGAATTGTGATTGATAAAACGATAAGCGATGCTTACATGGCAAACCATATACAAATTTGAAACTACAATTGCAATTGTCCAGATATTGTCCGTCGACCTTCTTCAACTCATTAGAGATCAGGTGGAGCGCCTCCAAGGATATGCAGCCTAGTAAATTTTCGTAGATTTCATCATTAAAATCATGACATCTCATAATACGCGACCTTTCAAATGATGCTTTGATATCTCCAAATTCCAGAATCAACATCTTGTCGATTTTTTCAACAGATGTGTCGATCGAAGACATTGTATCACCCAAATATTTTTTCAATCTTGAATGGGCTGACTCTACCCTGAAAATTTATAATATTGTGTTAGAATATGAAATCAAGATGGATAAATACTAGTATTTTAAGTACATAACATAATACCTTTGACTTGAACGACATCCGATGTGCATATAATTATTCGTCCAAGCGTAGACAAATCGATCACTGTAAGGCAATAACCATGTTGATCATAGATATTCTATCACTTCCGGGTACGATTTATATTTATCTATCTACATCTTCCATTCATGTTCAAAAGAACCCATATCGGATGACATATAAACTTTGTGCCAAGATCGATTAAAGTTAGTCCATTCGGCACCTAAGAAGGGACTCGCATTTTTCATGACATTTTTATTTATGTGCCATATGCATAATGTGATGTGCGTTGGGAAAAACTTCTCCTATTGAAGATATTAGTGCCAAATCTCTATCCAGAATAAGCACAGATGGCATTAATACCCCTTTTTCAAGCATAATTTTTTTAGACAATTTAAATGCCAAGTGTATCGCTCATTAGTTCATCACACATATAGCCAAACATAAGTGAATAAGTTAGCTTCGTGGATGTGATACCCACGACCTCCAAGAAAGGAACCCGATATTCGTTCGTCTTGTAAGTGACGTCAATAACGAGTACCGTAGGAAATTGCGCATATAACTCAATACTATCTCTATGAATCCAAACAATATCTGTAATTGCTTGTGTCTCCGGATGCACACGGTACATATGGAAATAACCTGCATGTACCAAAAATAGTTATTTAATAGATGGACAACTTATATTAATATTTCAAATGGAAAAAAAACTTAATTACCTTTATGAATTAATTGAGATAAAACATATTGGACGATGCTTAATAAACCCTTTTTGGCCAAAAAACGACGTTTAGGCCTTCGATTTTGCTTTTTGCTGTTTTTAGGGACTTAATTGTAATTTTCTAAAAGTTTGTGTGGTTGTTATTAATTGCCGTGATTTTAACTCTAGCTTCCATAGGGTATATATATATGTGTGTAAGGCCATTATTTCAGAAGTTTTCTCTAAATTTTCTTGAAATTCTTAGATCGGTTGAATCTAGATCTGTTCGAACATATTTTCTAAATATTTTTTTTAAATATAAATATATTGTATAGAAATAAATTTATAAATTAGTAAAAAATTATCGAAAAAATATCAGTAAAAAATTGAAAAAAAAATTAAAGTATTATATATATATATATGTTTTTAAAAAATGAAAGAGACAAAAAAGATATTTTAATTTTTTTTGTCAAGAGGGGGGATTAGTAGGGCTGGGAAAAATACCGAAAATATCGCCGTATCGAAAAATATCGAAAATATCGAAATTTTCAGTATATCGATTTTTTCGGTACGGTATGATACCGTTACCGGTATTTTCGGTACGGTAACGGTATGAGTTTTTAAAATTTTCGATATACCGAGGTATACTGAAAATTTTCGGTATACGAATTTTTTTAGACATATACCGAAAATTTTCGATATACCTAAAAATTATCGGTATATCGAAATTTTTCAGTATACCAAACTCTGTATAGTATATTGAATTTTTTTAATATATCTTAAAATTTTCGGTATACCGCATAAGTTTCGATATACCGAAAAATTAACGGTATACCGAATTGATTTCGGTATACCGATATTTCGGTACAATAACGGTATGTAAATATGTCATATCGAAATTTTCAGATACGGTTTTCAGATACCGAAAATTTCAGACAGAATGGTATGATTTTTGTCATACCGAAAATTTTCGGTACGATTTACGGTATGGATGATAATTTTCGGTATACCGTACCGAACCACCCCTAGGGAATAGCATACCTTTTTTTTTCCCATCTGAACATAAAACCCATACTCTTGGTTGCCATATGCTTCAAAAACAGTTGCACACAACTTTTGATCCACTCACGTCTGAACACATGCACCAGCCGTCTTTTTTTTCTTCCATCTGAACATAAAACCCATACTTTTGGTTGCCATATGCTTCAAAACAGCAGCACACAACTTCAGGTCCACAGATCTGGGCAGCCCCAACCTCGCCGCCCCAGCTCAGATCCGCACGATCCGAAGTCCAAAAACCCAAATTCGATGGGGATGTTTTTTTACCACGTCTCCAGCGAAAATTAGCCGGAAAACATGGGTTCTCCTACACCACCAAGGCTACGGCCGTCCGGTGTCCGATTCAGGTTGCGGTTATGCATATATATGCATGTGCAGTTGAGGAGATGGTCGCCCGTCAACAGATCTGCTTCTCTTTTCTTCTTTTAGGATATGATTCAATCTTATCTGCCTTTTCTTTTGTTATTTTCTTCTTTCTTTTGTTGTTCCCGGTGGTTGTTATTTAGAGTGCGGTTATGTTTGTCATTTTCCTCTTTTCTTTTGTTGTTTCCTGGTGCTTTTTTGGGCCGATCGTGGCTGACAGTGAACAGCTACAGCCAAAATACTCGTTAGTATGATGTTAGAATATGGTAATTTGAAATATATATTGGTGATCTGTTAACATTTGTATGTCGGTTGTTGTTGCTATACGGTAATATGAAATACTTGTCGGTAATTTAAACTAGCGGTGTGTGATTTTGTCGGCCGGTGGTGATTGAAAGTGCACGGCCATAGTAAATATAACCATCAGTATGCTATTACCATATGATAATTTAGAATACCTGTCGGTAATTTGAATTACCAATCGTTAATTAAACCGCCAGCCCGTGTCGACTAACAGTGGTCAGTGATGTTTAGAAAATCGGTTGATAATATAAAGAGTAAATTGCAAAAATCGTCCCTAAAGTTTGGCCAAATTGCATGTTTCGTCCCAAATGTTTAGAAAGTGTAAGGATCGTCACTGTGGGAAATATTTGGGGCAAATATTGTCCTTGACCACCATCAAATGACTAAAATACCTTTGTCTTCTTCTTTTTCTATATTTCTTTTCATTTTCTTGCACAAATGGTCCTTGTGTTTTGTCAGGTTTTACAAATTTAGTCCTATTTTTTTTTTAAATTATTTATTTAACTATTATTATTAGTATTATTTTTTATACGTTTTCGACCGTTTTTCTTACGTTTTTGTCTGTTTTTCTTATATTTTTTTTCGTTTATATGCCTTTGTCTATTTTTTCTAACGTTTTTGCCCGTTTTTTTTACGTTTTTTCCGTTTACATACGTTTTTATCCGTTTTTATATGTTTTCGCCCGTTTTCTTACGTTTTCATCCGTTTTCGTCCGTTTTTCTTACGTTTTTTCGTTTTCATACGTTTTTGTCAGTTTTTATAGTTTTTGCCCGTTTTCTTACGTTTTCATCTGTTTTTATACGTTTACGTCTGCTTTTCTTAAGTTTTGTCTGTTTTTATCGGTTTTTGTCAGTTTTTGTTCATTTTTCTTATGTTTTTGTCCGTTTTTCTTACGTTTTTTCCGTTTTTATACATTTTCGCCCGTTTTCTTACGCTTTCATTTGTTTTTATACGTTTTCGCCTGTGTTTCTTACTTTTTTGTCCGTTTTTATTTGTTTTTGTCCATTTTTCTTACGTTTTTTTCAGTTTTTCTTATGTTTTTTCCGTTTTCATACGTTTTTGTCCGTTAATATATGTTTTTGCCCGTTTTCATCCATTTTTATGCATTTTCGTCAGTTTTTCTTAAGTTGTTTTCCGTTTTTTCGGTTTTTGTCCGTTTTTCTTACGTTTTTGCCGTTTTTCTTGAGTTTTTTCCGTTTTTATTCATTTTTGTCTGTTTTTCTTACGTTTTTTTTCCGTTTTTATTCGTTTTTATCCATTTTAAACGTTTTCACCCGTTTTCTGACGCTGTCATCCATTTTTATATGTTTTCATCCGTTTTCGTCCGTTTTTGTCCTTTTTTATACTTGTTGTCCATTTTACCCGTTTTGGTATGCATAAAAACGTAAGAAAAACAGACGAAAACGTATAAAAATGGATGAAAACGTAAGAAAATGGGCGAAAATGTATAAAAACGGATAAAAACGTATGAAAACGGAAAAAATGTAAGAAAACTGACAAAAACGTAAAAAAATAGGCGAAAACGGATGAAAACAGAAAAAACGTAAGAGGAACGTACAAAAATGTAAGAAAAATGAATAAAAACAGATAAAAACGGGCAAAAATGTAAGAAAAACGAGCGAAAACGATAAAAATAGATGAAAGAGTAAGAAAACGGGTGAAATCGTATAAAAACAGATAAAAACGTATGAAAACGGAAAAAAACGTAAGACAAACGGACAAAAACGCAAGAAAAATGAATAAAAACTGACAAAAACCGATAAAATGATGGTGGTTAGGGACGATATTTGCCCCAAAGGTTTCCCAATGGACGATCCTTGCACTTTCTAAACGTTTGGGACGAAACATGCAATTTGGCCAAACTTTAGGGACGATTTTTGCAATTTACTCTAATATAAATTATCAAATTACAATCATCGTCGACTGGTTGGTAGTAAAAAAAATAAAAAAAAATCGGCGGCGACCGCTGGTTATCCGCTGGCCGGTGAGTGGCCAGCAATGGGCGGCCGGTCAACGATCAACTTGTGTAAATATTCCATTATTATTTCAAATTTGAAGAAGGGCATAATTGGTATATATAAAATATTATTATTTTAATAATGTGTCTTAACTGATATAAGACTTGTGTTTTGAGTAACAAATTTAAAATAAATGTGTTTTGGGACAAAAAGCTATTAGTAATGTACCTTAGGTTATTCCCCCTAAATTTATTTCTATCTGCCAAATATTAGTTATTCCATGCTTTTAAAATAATTCGACTATCTATTATATTAAGTTAACCTGCAATTGTGAACAGACTAATATAAATCCCGTATAATACAAAGAATATCTCATAAAAATAATCTTATATTTGTATTCTAAGATAATGTTAAATTATAAAAGCAGAAAAACATCAAATTATTATTTTAATAAGATTTGCTCTTTATAAATCCAAGAAAATATATATATTACATAATACACAACAAATTAAAATAGAAGATAATTCACATAATCACAAGATATTTATTAATTAATATTTAGTATATATAATATGTGTAAATATGACAATGTGTAGGATATTCATCCACCCGTTGGGTATACATATTCAACTGTGGTTTAAAATAGTAATACTCTTATCTATATGATATCCTTTCAAAAATTAACACTATTATCCGTACCCGACAAACATACAACCATAAAAACCCAAGTAATATTATTGGCTGGTCAAAATAAATTTATTTCTCTTATAAATATATATTCAAATAAATAGCTAAGATGTTCTAAAAAAAAAAAATAGCTAAGATCATGTAGTAATACTTGGAAAAATTACAATCTATGCAATTCTTTCTCTTTTTTTCTCAAGATATTTTTAGATCTTTTAATATATTTCTTAGATTATCTAAATATTATATTTTTTTATATTTATTTTTTTAGATATATTGAAATATTGTTCTAGGTTCTTAAAATATTTTTTGAGAATATTGCATATATTATATATGATTTTCAGATTTTCACATAATTTTAATATTTATTGTATGCTTTTTAATAATAAATCATTTTTGTATATTTGCTGTATATTTAGTTATAAATTTTTTATTTTAGCTGAACTTATTTTTTTTTAATAACATGTACAAATAATGTAATACACAATTTATTTAAAGAGTAAATTGCAAAAATCGTCTCTAAAGTTTGGCCAAATTGCATGTTTCGTCCCAAATGTTTAGAAGTGCAAGGATCGTCCCTCTGGGAAACATTTGGGGCAAATATCATCACTGACCACCATTAAATGACTAAAATATCATTGTCTTCTTCTTTTTCTATATTTCTTTTCAATTTCTTGCACAAATAGTCCTTGTGTTTTGCCCGGTTTTACAAATTTAGTCCTATTTTTTTTTAAATTATTTATTTAACTATTATTATTAGTATTATTTTTTATACGTTTTCGACCGTTTTTCTTATGTTTTTGTCCGTTTTTCTTATGTTTTTTTTCGTTTTCATACGCGTTTGTCTATTTTTTCTTACGTTTTTGCCCCTTTTTCTTACGTTTTTTCCGTTTACATACGTTTTTATCCGTTTTTATACGTTTTCGTCCGTTTTTATATGTTTTCGCCCGTTTTCTTATGTTTTCGTCTGTTTTTCTTACATTTTTTCGTTTTCATACGTTTTTGTCCGTTTTTATAGTTTTTGCCCGTTTTCTTACGTTTTCATCTGTTTTTATACGTTTACGTCTGCTTTTCTTAAGTTTTGTCCGTTTTTATCGGGTTTTGTCAGTTTTTGTTCATTTTTCTTACGTTTTTGTCCGTTTTTCTTACGTTTTTTTCGTTTTTATACGTTTTCGCCCGTTTTCTTACGCTTTCATCTGTTTTTATACATTTTCGCCTGTGTTTCTTACGTTTTTGTCCGTTTTTATCTGTTTTTGTCCATTTTTCTTACGTTTTTGTCAGTTTTTCTTATGTTTTTTCCGTTTTCATACGTTTTTGTCCGTTTTTATATGTTTTTGCCCGTTTTCTTACGTTTTCATCCATTTTTATATATTTTCGTCTGTTTTTCTTAAGTTGTCCGTTTTTATCGGTTTTTGTCAGTTTTTGTCCGTTTTTCTTACGTTTTTGCCGTTTTCTTGAGTTTTTTCCGTTTTTATTCGTTTTTGTCCGTTTTTCTTACGTTTTTATTCATTTTTAAATGTTTTCACCCGTTTTCTGACGCTTTCATCCATTTTTATACGTTTTTGTCCGTTTTTGTCTATTTTGGTCCGTTTTTGTCCTTTTTATACTTGTTGTCCATTTTACTCGTTTTGGTATGCATAAAAACGTAAGAAAAACGGACGAAAACGTATAAAAATGGATGAAAACGTAAGAAAATGGGCGAAAACGTATAAAAACAGATAAAAACGTATGAAAACGGAAAAAACATAAGAAAACTGACAAAAACCTAAGAAAACAGGCGAAAACGGATGAAAACGTAAAAAACGTAAGAGAAACGGACAAAAACGTAAGAAAAATGAATAAAAACAGATAAAAACGGGCAAAAACGTAAGAAAAATGAACGAAAACGATAAAAACAGATGAAAGAGTAAGAAAACGGGTGAAATAGTATAAAGACAGATAAAAACGGAAAAAACGTAAGAAAAACGGGCAAAAACGCAAGAAAAACGAACAGAAACTGACAAAAACCGATAAAACGGACAAAAACTTAAGAAAAATGGACGAAAACGTATAAAAACGAATGAAAACGTAAGAAAACGGGCAAAAACTATAAAAACGGACAAAAACGTAAGAAAAACGGACGAAAACGGATGAAACGGGCGAAAACGTATAAAAATGGACGAAAACGAATAAAAACTGAAAACACGTTAGAAAAACCGGCAAAAACGTAAGAAAAACAGACAAAAACGTATGAAACGAAAAACATAAGAAAAACAGACAAAAACGTAAGAAAAATGGACGAAAATGTATAAAAATATAATACTAATATTAATAGTTAAATAAATAATTTAAAAAGAAACTGAAAAGAAATATAGAAAAAGAAGAAGACAAGGGTATTTTAGTCATTTGATGGTGGTCATGGATGATATTGTAACACCCCCAGATTTAACCGGGAATATTACAGCGCCGTGGGCCCCGAGATGGAACCCACAAGGCTGAAGGAAATTTTGGCAAACATTAACAAATGCCCAAGAGGTCAACGACGGTACTATCTTTAAAAATTCACAAAGACTTATAAAATCTGTTTATCAAAACCGTCGTAAAATCTCGTTTGAAAGGACAAGGCCTGAAATGCCAGAACTCAACAGTTTAGAAAAAGATTTCCAAAGCAACCTCAGTTACCAGATACCAAAAGGTCATTTCAAAATACTCACGCAGCGAAGAAAAGACCAACCATAAAGATACTCTAGCAGCGGAATACAAGAACCAATCAAGAAACTCAATGCACAATACATGTCCTAGCCAGTATCTTCCGGGAAGCTCATCTCTTCACGACCGCTACAAGCTCGATACTCCAAGAACCTTAAAAGAAATCCCACGACGGGGTCAGCCATAATATCCAACAATGATAACCGTCACAATACATTAATAATTACAAACCAATGAGAATACAACATAAGAATACGACCAACATAATCTTACCGTCATAACTTTACTTACTCAAGTAATTCTCATCAGAATAATCATTATCACAGTTCGCATCTCGGACTCGATTAACCAATAAGCTCGAACATAATATCTGTATTGTACCTCAAACAATACTAAAGATTCTCAAACTATCATCACCAACTCGCGATACGGAAATATACCAGTTCTGATCAATGCAATACGGACAAGGTCCTAACACAAGACCTACAAATGCATACTCATATGACAACGTCAATATGCTCAAAAACAATAACAACTATGTATACTCAATGGAAATCCCATGATCCAGCGCCCTCAGCATAGATGCCAAGATGATCCTACAAGATCAACACGAGGTGGATAACCAACAATATACATATGCACAACAATAACACAATACTGGGTAATCCAACGATCCAGTGCCCTCAGCATAGATCCCCATGATGATCCCGTCGGACTAACGCATGGTGGAAAACCTGTCCAGCGATCCAGCGCCCTCAGCATAGATCCCATGATGATCCCGTCGAACCAATGCATGGTGGACATTCGATCCAGCGCCCTCAGCATAGATCCTCATGATCCCATCAGATCATTTACAACATAAACAATACAATCATGCATACACATATGCAACTCAATATGTTCATCAACATGAACGACATATGGATCAAAACATGAACGACACTATGATGACACAACTAAGACAACTTCATGTTCAGCAACATGAATGACAACCTGCATGATCAATGAATAATCATATTCCAAAGTCATCCGTAACCTTTCCAATTTCCAGTTCTTATTCATAACAATCATGACATATATAATTCAATAGTTCTTCAAGAACACGAATTATCCGAATTCGCGCTCATGATCCATAAAATGACAAAATTCGATGTGTTCTAACATCTAAAAATCCTTATTCACCATGTTCTTCGACATACAATTCATATAACTTCAAGAATCACAATAACACTACCATAATCGTTACCATACGAAGTAATCAACGACAAAACATCAAAAATCCGAATTGAAGAAGGGAATTACATCAACATATCTCTTGAATTCCATCCAAAACCATACGAAACATATCAATACTCATATATTGATAACAACACTAACTTAGTTCGGTAATCCAACTCGTTATCATGCTCATCAACTCGAATATATGATAATCATCAACTCAAGAACATCAATAATCAATCTAAATGAAATCCAAAAGTGAAGAACTATTACCTTGTATAGACGAATCATGAAGGAGAACAATCAATTTCATTCCAAGAATCATCAATAATTTCAAGAACAAGACTTTAATCCATGTTCCTCAGCTTAATCTTTGTTAAAGATTATCATCTCTCAGTGTTTGGGACCTCAAACTTCTCTCTAAAAGCTCTCTCTCTCGGTTGCAAGGAAGGAATGGACGAAATGCTTCATAACACTCTTCTGTCCCTTTTTATAAAGTATATTACTAGCGTGCGCTAAACCTTATGTTTAGCGTGCGCAACAGCCTTAGCGTACGCTAACTGACTTTGTTAGCGTGCGCTATCGCAGTCCAGAGGCTACTGTCTGGCTTCGTACATGTGCTTACGTACGTAATGCCCATGCATTAGCGTACGTAACTTACACTGTCTAGCGTACGCAAGTCCTTACATTTAGCGTGCGCTAATACCAGTTGACTTGCTACAGTCTACACCTACCACGAAGATGCTCGTGACCCCACATACCAAAAGCAACCAATAAAGCCAAGATTCCCTATTGACCGATATACAATTAGCGTGCGCTAATCAACATGCATTAGCGTGCGCTAACACTACATTACAACATCCGTTGACTTATCAGAACGTGCGCCGAAAGTGGCCTGGTCCATGCGTAGATTCCTTACGATCGGACTGCATTAGCGTGCGTTAACTTATATCCGTAGCGTGCGCTAAACCTGCACGATAGCGTGCGCTACTCATGATTATTAGCGTGCGCTAATAATGTTACACTTAGCCATTTTCATCTATTCTTGTCCAACGTATCGACATACCAAAAACGAACATAAGATACACTGAACACAAACACTGAATCCAATAATATTCTTATACGATATACTCTATATCAAAAGTACGATAACCTGATACACGATATCCTCAAATGCAACTGTCGACCAGATACGACAATTATACCGATACTGACATCTCAGTCCTTTATTTATTTTATCCCTACTGCAGAGATTCCATGCTGTACAATATAACTCGGATAAAATAATATCAAACAACAGTAGTAGAAATTCCGGATATTCAATTCTACACCGCTTAAAATAAGTTTCGTCCTCGAAACTTGCAATCCGTCATAAAACAAAAAAACATACCGTTCAACCCAAAATATCCCAAAACCATCACGATAATGATCAATCATCATCACTATGGAATAACCACAACAGCATATTTACCAATGCGCAAAGTCGAGGATCTCCTGAGATACTAGCTAGTGACCTCACTGTAAAGTCTCAATACACTTTACAATCACAATTCCTTGAGTCTCAACAAAATATGTCATCTTCGGATGAAGCAATCTGCCCGAATCAAATTACGTCTTTGATTACATAATCGTGTCTCAATTCCGATAAGACGAATAATATACAATACATCTGCGAAACAATCGCCCAAAACAACGATACGAATCCCAAACGTTGACACAAAATCCGAACGCCGATGATCACCAACAATGATCAACAATCAACCGAATTTATCATCGACATGATAAATTCCAATATGACCAACCGAGGTCAAAACACAATCGAGAATATCATCAACGTGATAAACTCCAACACGATCAACACAGTAACCACGTAAATGTATATACAAAAGAATAACATTCTCAAAATGACACACCAATCACATACGTGTATCTCAATAAACATACCCGATCGGTGAGCATACTCCTCGCATTTAACAACCAATCACAACCCGTCGAACATACCCAAATTATACATGGAGTGCGAACGACCAATCGATACTCAAAACAACCAGCATGAGGTCAACAACCCCAAATCTTCACTTACAAAGAAATCATTCGAAGATCACTATGGTAAAGTCGAGCTACTACCATACCAAAGTTCGGATCTCAATTCATCGTACCATAGGAATGTCATAACCAGTTCGTGAGTCACACTCACAACTTCACCATGTTATGCACTATGCACCAAATGCGTATGTACATCAATCATACTTTCAAAACCAGTTTAAAATCATATAGTCTCGTCAAGAAGACAAATTTTCAAAAGTTCTTTCAAAATTTTCAAAACTCAAAAACATAAATTTTGGTAAGACCACGAAATAAATTTTCGAACCCACCGGCTCGCTCGTGTCAAGTTCTCGATAAAAATTCTTTTCAAATACACACGATTAAATAAATTGGGATTTATGCAAATGCTTGACCATATCCATACTCATGTTTACCAGTTCAGCTTGTCACCAATATCCACTGATATTCCATCGGGAAAACCACACGATAGAGTTCCAAAATCTCAATATATAAAAATTCTGTTAAAACTACTTTTTCCTCACATATGACTCGCAACGTCAAATATTAATCCATCCTGGATCACCTCAAATATGCTATGACAATCACTGATTAATCGACAAATCAAATACAGCGAAAGACTACCCAAGAAGTTTCATTTGAACAAGTAAACCAAAGCCTCGAAAGGCGGAAATAACATAAGTAAATGATTGGTAAAGTGTTTTACAAATCTCGGGAGTTTTAGAAAACAAGAAAAAGCCTTTTGAAATATTAGGGTCTCAGCCCATATCTCGTTCCGCATTACAAGAAGTTTAAAAAGAATAGAAAACTCTTCTGGACCTGAAGTCTTGAGTTATAAATCTATTTCAAATCGATTGGGTCTCGGCCCAAAAATCATTTTCCGTAAAACATCCGTAAGACATTCATTTTGAAAAGTATCATTTTCAAATGTTCAAAAGCAGTTCATATATATCACAACATGAACTAACATGACTACATGTTCTTCTCAACAATCCATAGTCCTTCTCCCGAATACACAATTCCGTTTCAAAATCTAACCAACATACTGATTCTCAAAATTATAACTCCTCAAGATCATCAATCCTGTCCCAACTCTGACATCTCATACTGTAACGCATGATATCTGCTGAATCTCAAAACATATCAACTTAGAAAATACTTACAGATCGTGAAGCCGACGATTCCCCATGATACTGGCACATGTCTCGATTCTAGAAAATACTCGATATAGATATTTTCAAAACACACGTTTTGCCAAATCAATTCGACTCAAGAACACAATACATCTCATTCCAGAGAATCTCGTTAACACCATTTGGAAAAGTTTACAACAAACCCAGTACCACACTGGTAAATCACATAATGCACAAGCCCGAGTGAACAACAAAAAAACTCACGGCTCTAGTATTAGTCAATCGACAACTCGAATGACGCGACCAAAACACGACCCAACTCGATCCAAATGCCTAGGTTTTCTCAACCTAAGCTCCGATACCATATTCTGTAACACCCCCAGATTTAACCGGGAATATTACAGCGCCGTGGGCCCCGAGATGGAACCCACAAGGCTGAAGGAAATTTTGGCAAACATTAAAAAATGCCCAAGAGGCCAACGACGGTACTATCTTTAAAAATTCACAAAGACTTATAAAATCTGTTTATCAAAACCGTCGCAAAATATCGTTTGAAAGGACAAGGCCTGAAATGCCAAAACTCAACAGTTTAGAAAAAGATTTCCAAAGCAACCTCAGTTACCAGATACCAAAAGGTCATTTCAAAATACTCACGCAGCGAAAAAAAGACCAACCATAAAGATACTCTAGCAGCGGAATACAAGAACCAATCAAGAAACTCAATGCACAAAACATGTCCTAGCCAGTATCTTCCGGGAAGCTCATCTCTTCACGACCGCTACAAGCTCGATACTCCAAGAACCTTAAAAGAAATCCCACGACGGGGTCAGCCATAATATCCAACAATGATAACCGTCACAATACATTAATAATTACATATCAATGAGAATACAACATAAGAATACGACCAACGTAATCTTACCGTCATAACTTTACTTGCTCAAGTAATTCTCATCAGAATAATCATTATCACAGTTCGCATCTCGGACTCGATTAACCAATAAACTCGAACATAATATCTGTATTGTACCTCAAACAATACTAAAGATTCTCAAACTATCATCACCAACTCGCGGTACGGAAATATACCAGTTCTGATCAATGCAATATGGACAAGGTCCTAACACAAGACCTACAAATGCATACTCATATGACAACGTCAATATGCTCAAAAACAATAACAACTATGTATACTCAATGGAAATCCCATGATCCAGCGCCCTCAGCATAGATCCCAAGATGATCCTATAAGATCAACACGAGGTGGATAACCAACAATATACATATGCACAACAATAACACAATACTAGGTAATCCAACGATCCAGCGCCCTCAGCATAGATCCCCATGATGATCCCGTCGGACCAACGCATGGTGGAAAACTCCGTCTGATCCGGCCTCAAAGATAGATCCCATGATGATCCCGTCGAACCAACGCATGGTGGACATTCGATCCAGCGCCCTCAGCATAGATCCTCATGATCCCATCAGATCATTTACAACATAAACAATACAATCATGCATACACATATGCAACTCAATATGTTCATCAACATGAACGACATATGGATCAAAACATGAACGACACTATGATGACACAACTAAGACGACTTCATGTTCAGCAACATGAATGTCAACCTGCATGATCAACATCATTAACACTAAACCGAATCAATCTAAGATACTTGTCCCGAGTCCTTTAGGAGCAATCTCGATGTCAAATCATCACCGGCAATTATCCTCAATGCTCGGCGATCCAAACGTACAATGAACTATAGATACTCATATCCTCGTCTGTACCGTAATGTAACCTCGATACTCGAACATACCAATAACTGAGATAAAGCATATACATTATGATTTACCTCCCAGAATCGAAAGAACGATATGCGATCCGAATACCCAGAGTTCACAATAATAATCATCGCTATATGCATTATAAACGAAATGAAACTGAAACCATTCATTAAATATTATAACTGAGCAAGTAATAACTTGCCTATATACCGATACCACAAAGCTGCTACCGAACACATTGCCTTTGTCTACGAGCTCCTCAGCCCCGATCAAAAGCAATACAATGGACATACTCGAACACGACCGAAACGTCCGGTTATAATCACCGATCAATAATCTCAACCTATCGAAGTAATCAAATAACACATATCCGATAACAATCAACAACCAACAAAACTAACCAATCGAACTCAACGGTTCAACACAACCTCGAATAAACGCAGTCAGAACAAACAAAATCAAATCATCACGATTTCATAATCAAAACATAAAAATACTGCACTGTCTGCCTACTTAGCGCACGTTAAACGCATAACGTAGCGTGCGCTAAGTTGCTCCCGTTAGCGTGCGCTAGCCAGTAAGCTTAGCGTGCGCTAATGCTGTGCAGTGGCATGTATTTCAAGCATCGTCTAACACTTCCATCATGTCAATGATCAACTCCTCTCGATATTAAGGATTTCATAACATATTTGATTCCAACTTTTATCTTTAAACACGAATCAACAAGATTCTTCCTTGTTCGTATTTGGTAACTTCATAGAACAATTTACCGGTTATTATCATGAATAATCATATTCCAAAGTCATTCCTAACCTTTTCAATTTCCAGTTCTTATTCATAACAATCATGACATATATAATTCAATAGTTCTTCAAGAACACGAATTATCCGAATTCGCGTTCATGATCCATAAAATGACAAAATTCGATGTGTTCTAACATCTAAAAATCCTTATTCACCATGTTCTTCGACATACAATTCATATAACTTCAAGAATCACAATAGCACTACCATAATCGTTACCATACGAAGTAACCAACGACAAAACATCAAAAATCCGAATTGAAGAAGGGAATTACATCAACATATCTCTTGAATTCCATCCAAAACCATACGAAACGTATCAATACTCATATATTGATAACAACACTAACTTAGTTCGGTAATCCAACTCGTTATCATGCTCATCAACTCAAATATATGATAATCATCAACTCAAGAACATCAATAATCAATCTAAATGAAATCCAACAGTGAAGAACTATTACCTTGTATAGACGAATCATGAAGGAGAACAATCAACTTCATTCCAAGAATCATCAATAATTTCAAGAACAAGACTTTAATCCATGTTCCTCATCTTAATCTTTGTTAAAGATTATCATCTCTCAGTGTTTGGGACCTCAAACTTCTCTCTAAAAACTCTCTCTCTCGGTTGCAAGGAAGGAATGGACGAAATGCTTCATAACACCCTTCTGTCCCTTTTTATAAAGTATATTACTAGCGTGCGCTAAACCTTATGTTTAGCGTGCACAACAGCCTTAGCGTGCGCTAACTGACTTTGTTAGCGTGCGCTATCGCAGTCCAGAGGCTACTGTCTGGCTTCGTACATGTGCTTACGTACGTAATGCCCATGCATTAGCGTACGTAACTTACACTGTCTAGTGTACGCAAGTCCTTACATTTAGCGTGCGCTAATACCAGTTGACTTGCTACAGTCTACACCTACCACGAAGATGCTCGTGACCCCACATGCCAAATGCAACCAATAAAGCCAAGATTCCCTATTGACCGATATACAATTAGCGTGCGCTAATCAATATGCATTAGCGTGCGCTAACACTACATTACAACATCCGTTGACTTATCAGAACGTGCGCCGAAAGTGGCCTGGTCCACGCGTAGATTCCTTACGATCGGACTGCATTAGCGTGCATTATCTTATATCCGTAGCGTGCGCTAAACCTGCACGATAGCGTGCGCTACTCATGATTATTAGCGTGCGCTAATAATGTTACACTTAGCCATTTTCAGCTATTCTTGTCCAACGTCTCGACATACCAAAAACGAACATAAGACACACTGAACACAAACACTGAATCCAATAATATTCTTATACGATATACTCTATATCAAAAGTACGATAACCTGATACACGATATCCTCAAATGCAATTGTCGACCAGATACGACAATTATACCGATACTGACATCTCAGTCCTTTATTTATTTTATCCCTACTGCAGAGATTCCACGCTGTACAATATAACTCGGATAAAATAATATTAAACAACAGTAGTAGAAATTCCGGATATTACAGATATTTGCTCCAAAGGTTTCCCACAGGGACGATCCTTGCACTTTCTAAACGTTTGAGACGAAACATGCAATTTGGCCAAACTTTAGGGATGATTTTTGCAATTTACTCTTAGTTAAATAAACATATCATTAAAGTATATATGTCACATGTAGTTCTTAGAACAAAATATTCATTTCATCTTCTATTTAAGAAAAATCATATATATAGTTTAATATCATAACGACATTAATGTACGTTGACATTAATAGAATTGAGTAGACGTAGCAATACTTTTTAATTTAATTTTTAGGTGCATTATAACTATGACATGTTATAATAATTGAATATATTTGGTTAATAAATAATTTAACTCCAATTATATGCCATGTGTCGATATGGTTTCACATTTAATATATATGGGATATTATTAGAATATTACCAAATCAAACCAAACAAATCTTTATCTCACTATAGTGAGGTCGGCTATATGGATATGACGCCTTCAATCAGCTCAACGCTAAGTCATCTCATCTGTTAAGTTCATCTGCTACATGTCCCTTTTAACAGTTTCCCTCTTAATCTTCTTTGGCCACTCTCTCTTCTTTTGACCTCATTTGCTGTCTATAATTTTACACCTCCTCACTCGAGCCTCTAGCGAGCTTCTCTGTGAATGACCATACCATATTAGTCGTTTTTCCTCAATTTGTCCTTTTGGGGCCATCCCTAACTTACCCCGAGTCACTTCATTTCTGATTTTGTCTCTGCGAGTGACTACACACATCCACCTTAATATTCTTATTTCTGCCATCGCCGTCTTCTATATATGTTGGTACTTCACTACCACATTGTAATACCCGTAATTTCGATTTTTCGGTAATTTTTTTTTTTTTTTTTGGCGGAAGTCTGTTTTGAGGACTCGCTCATGACCGTATCGTCATTCTGAGAATGATTAATTCTGCATTTTTTGTCATCCGAGTTCGTTTCGGTATCGTTTTGTTGAGATCCGTGTTCTTAAGCGGCTTTTCCGCACTTGAGTTCGATTCTTGCGAACCTCGTCCGAAACTGTCGTTTCGAGTTTCTCGTAAGTTCATTTAATGTTATTATTCATGTTGTGAGCTTTGGCTTGGTGTTTCGATCGTGTATCGTGCATTTCGGACGTTTTGGGCCATTTTCGTAATTTCCCAAAGTTTGGGGTAATTACTTTCCGTTGTCGAATTTCGAGCCTTCGGGTGGTCGGAATCGTGTATTCTCTTAAGGCTTGGATTCGTCTTTGCGAGTACGTCGTAACCATATCTTCGATTCGTATTCGTGTTCGGGTTTCGGGTCGTTTGCCGTCGAGTGGCCACGGCCGAGCGGCCGCCTCGCCGAGTTACGGCCAGAAGGTGCAGTTACGGCAGACGTGCTCGGCAGTGCATGGCCTCGAAATGCCGGTTACGGCCGTAAGGGCCGAGAGTTACGGCCAGACGGTGCTGTGCGGCTTTCGACGATGCACGGCCATGGCCAGTGACACGCGACATTACGGCCAGAGTGCGAAGTTACGCCGTAAGGCCTGTCGCTTGCTACGGCCGAAGCGGTCGGGCGCTGGGCGAGTTTGACGAATGCCGGTTACGGCCGTAAGGCCCCGGGTTACGGCCAGAATCGTCGGCCATATATAGGCAAAGGACCGCCCAGACTTCATTTTTATCACATTTCTTCACTTAAAAGCGGGCGACGGGGAAAATCGGGAAATGGAGTTTTTGGTCGATTCCACTCGATTTCTAAGCGTTTTTGAGGATCCTTATCGATCATATCATCATCTAATCCGAGTATTTCGTCGAATCAAGGTATATTTCTTGATTTTCTTTCAAGTTGACTTTTTGGAGATTTGTTCTTGATTTCGATTCTAGTCCGATTTTGATGAATCGGTTGATGTTAGTAAACATTATTAATCGTGTTCTATGGATTGTATATCCATATTTTCGATTCATTCAACCCGATTGATGATTTTAGGCTCTTGAGGAACTTTGAATATTTAGTGTTCGATTAAATGCCTCAAAGAGTTTCTTTCGGTCGTTATGTTGATTTCGATTGATATTGTGTTATTGAACGAATTGTATTTCATTCAAGGTGGTTCGAGTACTTGTGTTTATCGGAGGACGCCGTTCGTTGTTCGTGGAAGGAATTCATCGCCTTCGGTTTGAGGCAAGTTTTATACTTGTACTAGTCAATGAGCTAATGTCATCATGTATGTGTATAGATGTGTTGTATCATTCCGAGACTTAGTCTCTTCATGAATTCATTGATATCAAGAGATCGTTCGATACGATACCTTCCGGCAATTTTGCCAAATGTCATTGTTGTTCGTTAACGGCCGATTCAAGGCATTGTATTACTCATCATTAATGTCATTGTCGATAGCCGGTTCGCGGTATCGATGTATCGATTGTTGTTCATATAGATGTCAATCTAAAACATCGTTGAAATCATTGTTATTCCTGTTGGGGTTGTCATTCAAACTGTATTGGCCGATTAAAGGCATTAGCGTATTCATTTCTCATCTTCGTCGTCGGTAACCGATTAAAGGTGCCGAGGTATCCTTCATATTACTCTTATCGATTTGCCGTTCTAAGGTAATCGAAACACTCAATCATTCATGGAATCATCCACGCATCATTGTTATCGTGTTGGCCGACTCAAGGTAGCACACTATCATTCTCACGAATTCGGTAATCTACGAATCGTTGTCATTTGTGATTTATTATATTTTTGGAGGCTAGTCTCGGCTAGTGCTTATTATGGGTAAGCTTGGGGCTTGAACCTTCGCGGTTGGCTTCCCAACACCTACAACTTAGTAGGTCACGGTCGTGTTTATGATCTTATGGGTAAGCTTGGGGCTTGAACCTTCGCGGTTGGCTTCCCAACACCTACAACTTAGTAGGTCACGGTCGTGTTTATGATCTTATGGGTAAGCTTGGGGCTTGAACCTTCGCGGTTGGCTTCCCAACACCTACAACTTAGTAGGTCACGGTCGCGCTTTATGACCTTATGGGTAAGTTTGGGGCTTGAACCTTCGCGGGCTTCCCAACACCTACAACTCGGTGAGGTCACGGTCGTGGTTATGACCTTATTAGCCCTCATTAACTATAGCTTCGGCTGTTCCGGTTTCAAGTGTTTATGATATTTGTTAACTTCCATGAATGACTTTCGTGCCTTTTGTAATGTCTTGGTATTTTCATTGGAGCCTTTGGGCATTATGATTCATATTAAATTCGATTCTGGTTTGGTTCATGTCGTTTAATTCATTGTGGTATTCGTGATTATGATTCGCCGTTGGGCACTTATGTTCTAACACGTCGAAAGGGTATTAATAGTATGCCGTGGGCATAGTGTTTCACGACCGCTCGGTTCTTACATTGGTTTGTGAGCATCTCGTATTATTATCATTGTACTGCTTCATTCTCGCTTTGGATGCATATCATGTTATACATGTATTTGATATTCATTATCTCGGTTGATCGACCGTGGGGCGGAACATGTTTTCATGTTTTAGGTGCTTGCGAGAGAGAGTTGAGACACAGGGGCATGATGATGGCGACGAGGCATTCGAGCGATACTAGTCCGAGTTGTTCATTGTTGGTCAGTCAGTTGGAGTGTACTCCAGTCTTGTCAGTTATTGTCGTGTTGTATTACCCGAACAGATGTTCGTGGATGTTGTTGTATTTCATTTTGGCCATGTAGGCCACTTTTGTCGTTGAAATTCCTTATCGGAATATTGTGTCGGTTATCATAGTAGGGACTATGATTTTCCCTTGTTGTTTAATTTAATGTATTTTAGTCATGTTCGCCTGGTGGATCTCCTGGCGTGGGGTCCACGGCACTGTAATAACCCAATAGGATTTGGGGGTGTTACAGAAATGGTATCAGAGAGTTGGGTTGTGAAATACCCTGAGATGTGAGTTATGTGGTCCTACCGACGCGGTAGTAGTGGGATTGTCAGGTTATGACAATCTAGTCAGTCAGGTTTTGTGAGTCGTAATATTAGTGCGACTGCACGAGTCATTCATTCATCGAGTCGTCGTCAGTGAAGACTAGTATCGCGAGACCTCGAAGCTTCGTATGACTCCGTAAGGACTCGATTCTCTTTATGTTCATACATCCATCATGTCATTAATCGTTCATGCTTTGCTGAAACCTATATGTGATATTAGTGCTATAATTGATTCATGATCAATTGTTTTGGAGCACGTGTGACTTGTGTAAGCATTAAGGATCAACTCATTTATCAGTTAATAATTTTCAATCATCATTTTGATCTCATCACTCAGTTAATTCATTCATCACTCAGTCAATAACATCACCCAGATAATTCATTCATCACTCAGTTAATTCATTCATCACTCAGTCAATAACATCACCCAGATAATTCATTCATCACTCAGTTAATTCATTCATCACTCAGTCAATATCATCACTCAGATAATAGTCAGTTAATTCATTCGTCACTCAGTCAATATCATCACTCAGATAATTCATCTATCACTCAGTTAATTCATTCCTCACTCAGTCAATATCATCACTCAGATAATTCATCTATCACTCAGTTAATTCATTCCTCACTCAGTCAATATCATCACTCAGATAATTCATCTATCACTCAGTTAATTCATTCCTCACTCAGTCAATATCATCACTCAGATAATTCATTCATCAGTCAGTTAATTCCTTCATCACTCAATCAATATCATTCATCACTCGGTTAATTCATTCATCACTCGGTTAATTCATTCATCACTCGGTCAATATCATTCATCACTCGGGCCTATCTGCTCATCACTCACCAATATCATTCATCACTCGTTCATTCGCTCATCACTCACCAATATCATTCATCACTCGGTTCATTCGCTCATCACCCACCAATATCATTACTCGGATAATTCATTCATCACTCGGTCAATTCATTCATCACTCACCAATATCATTGCTCGCTTAATTCATTCATCACTCACCAATTCCTTCATCACTTAGTCAATCTCATTGTTAAGATTAATTCATTAATCACTCACCAATCTCATTGTTCACCAATTTATTCATCACTCGCTTATTCTCATCGCTCGCTTAATTCATTATCACTCACCAATCTCATTGTTCCGTCAATTCATTCATTACTCACCAATCTCATTATTCGCTTAATTAATTCATCACTCGATAATTCATTCATCACTCACCAATATCATTAGTCGCTTAATTCATCACTTAGTTAACTCATTCATCACTCGCTTAATTCATTCATCATTCACCAATATCATGGCTCGCTTGCTTCGTTCATCACTCAATTAACCTCATCGCTCGGCTAATTCATTCATCACTCAATTAATCTCATCGTTTAGCTAATTCACTCGTCACTCACCAATCTCATTGTTCAGTTAATTCATTAATCATTCAGCCCATCTCACGGTTCGGTTGTTGATCTTGAGGATCGAATTTTCAACCTTGTTAACTTGTTCAAGGTAATCATTTCAGAATTTCATCGTGCAATCATGTTACCCCATTTGAGGTCTCATGCGATCTTATCATCTCCCGACATCATGTCGACGATCATTCCATTGCATTATTAATGCATTCATTATGTTAGAGCGTGTATGCTCATTGTTATCGTTCCGTCTCGTAATCATAATGCGATCTTCATACGAAATCTGTAATTATCACGAGACTTTCCCGCCTGTATGGGAAGAGCTGCCAGAGGGACATCGGACTCCGACGTCCAAGAGATCGTTTTCTAGTCATCTTCGTGCTGGGAGAGCATCTTCATCTCGGACGACGAGTTCGACTGTTGTTTGCTTTAACTGTGATCGTCACCGCTTTTGAGCAAGTTAATTCTTGCTCGGTAAGAGGATAATCATTCATTTCATCGTCGTTCATTCATTCATATAATTCACTCATCATATATTAAACACGTTGAGATTTATAATTATCAAACTAATCATTCAATTCACGGGGAACTATGGTTCCAATCATTTCATTTGAGCTGTCACTCGTTTATCATTTCACAACGGTGAGTCATTCTTGATCCTTGTTGGATTTCGATTCATTATCATTCATTGTGATCATTCTTGTTCGCGTGTATCTCGTCAATTTTTCCTGGAGGGATATTGCTTCTCCCTACTTGTTTTAAGTTTCGGGACGAAACTTCTTTTAAGGGGGGTAGTATGTAATACCCGTAATTTCGATTTTTCGGTAATTTTTTTTTTTTTTTTTTGGCGGAAGTCTGTTTTGACGACTCGCTCATGACCGTATCGTCATTCTGAGAATGATTAATTCTGCACTTTTTGTCATCCGAGTTCGCTTTGTATCGCTTTTGTTGAGATCCGTGTTCTTAAGCGCTTTTCCGCACTTGAGTTCGATTCTTGCGACCTCGTCCAAACTGCGTTTCGAGTTTATCGTAAGTTCATTTAATGTTATTATTCATGTTGTGAGCTTTGGCTTGGTGTTTCGATCGTGTATCGTGCATTTCGGACGTTTTGGGCCATTTTCGTAATTTCCCAAAGTTTGGGGTAATTACTTTCCGTTGTCGAATTTCGAGCCTTCGGGTGGTCGGAATTGTGTATTCTCTTAAGGCTTGGATTCGTCTTTGCGAGTACGTCGTAACCATATCTTCGATTCGTATTTAGGTTCGGGTTTCGGGGTCGTCGGGCCGTCGGAGTGGCTACGGCCGAGCCGGCCGCTCGCCGAGTTACGGCCGTAAGGTGCCGATGGCCAGACGTGCTCGGTGCATGGCTCGACGAATGCCGATTACTGTAAGGGCCGAGAGTTACGGCCAGACGGTGCTGTGCAACTTTCCTCGACGAATGCGATACGGCCGTAAGGACTCCGATTCTGGCCGTAAGTGCGAGTTACGGCCGTAAGGCCTCGCTTCTACGGCCAGAAGCGGTCGGCCGTTGGCGCCGGGCGAGTTTGACGAATGCCGTTACGGCCGTAAGGCTCGCTGTTACGGCCGTAACTCGTCGGCCATATATAGGCAAAGTGACCGCCCAGACTTCATTTTTATCACATTTCTTCACTGGTGCGGCCGGGCGACGGGGAAAATCGGGAAATGGAGTTTTGGTCGATTCCACTCGATTTCTAAGCGTTTTGAGGATCCTTATCGATCATATCATCATCTAATCCGAGTATTTCGTCGAATCAAGGTATATTTCTTGATTTTCTTTCAAGTTGACTTTTGGAGATTTGTTCTTGATTTCGATTCTAGTCCGATTTTGATGAATCGGTTGATGTTAGTAAACATTATTAATCGTGTTCTATGGATTGTATATCCATATTTTCGATTCATTCAACCCGATTGATGATTTTAGGCTCTTGAGGAACTTTGAACATTTAGTGTTCGATTAAATGCCTCAAAGAGTTTCTTTCTCGTTATGTTGATTTCAATTGATATTGTGTTATTGAACGAATTGTATTTCATTCAAGGTGGTTCGAGTACTTGTGTTTATCGGAGGACGCCGTCGTTGTTCGTTGAAGGAATTCATCGCCTTCGGTTTGAGGCAAGTTTTATACTTGTACTAGTCAATGAGCTAATGTCATCATGTATGTGTATAGTTGTGTTGTATCATTCCGAGACTTAGTCTCTTCATGAATTCATTTATATCAAGAGATCGCTCGATACGATACCTTCCGCAATTTTGCCAAATGTCATTGTTGTTCGTTAACGGCCGATTCAAGGCATTGTATTACTCATCATTAATGTCATTGTCGATAGCCGTTCGCGGTATCGATGTATCGATTGTTGTTCATATAGATGTCAATCTAAAACATCGTTGAAATCATTGTTATTCTGTTGGGGTTGTCATTAAAACCGTATTGGCCGATTAAAGGCATTAGCGTATTCATTTCTCATCTTCGCTGCCGTAACCGATTAAAGGTGCCGAGGTATCCTTCATATTACTCTTATCGATTTGCCGTTCTAAGGTAATCGAAACACTCAATCATTCATGGAATCATCCGCTGCATCATTGTTATCGTGTTGGCCGACTCAAGGTAGTACACTATCATTCTCACGAATTCGGTAATCTACGAATCGTTGTCATTTGTGATTTATTATATTTTTGGAGGCTAGTCTCGGCTAGTGCTTATTATGGGTAAGCTTGGGGCTTGAACCTTCGCGGTTGGCTTCCCAACACCTACAACTTAGTAGGTCACGGTCGTGTTTATGATCTTATGGGTAAGCTTGGGGCTTGAACCTTCGCGGTTGGCTTCCCAACACCTACAACTTAGTAGGTCACGGTCGTGTTTATGATCTTATGGGTAAGCTTGGGGCTTGAACCTTCGCGGTTGGCTTCCCAACACCTACAACTTAGTAGGTCACGGTCGCGTTTATGACCTTATGGGTAAGTTTGGGGCTTGAACCTTCGCGGTTGGCTTCCCAACACCTACAACTCAGGAGGTCACGGTCGTGGTTATGACCTTATTAGCCCTCATTAACTATAGCTTCGGGCTGTTCCGGTTTCAAGTGTTTATGATATTTGTTAACTTCCATTGAATGACTTTCGTGCCTTTTGTAATGTCTTGGTATTTTCATTGGAGCCTTTGGGCATTATGATTCATATTAAATTCGATTCTGGTTTGGTTCATGTCGTTTAATTCATTGTGGTATTCGTGATTATGATTCGCCGTTGGGCACTTATGTTCTAACCTGTCGAAAGGTATTAATAGTATGCCGTGGGCATAGTGTTTCACGACCGCTCGGTTCTTACATTGGTTTGTGAGCATCTCGTATTATTATCATTGTACTGTTTCATTCGCCTTTGGATGCATATCATGTTATACATGTATTTGATATTCATTATCTGGTTGATCGACCGTGGGGGCGGAACATGTTTTCATGTTTTAGGTGCTTGCGAGGAGAGAGTTGAGACACAGGGGCATGATGATGGCGACGAGGCATTCGAGCGATACTAGTCCGAGTTGTTCATTGTTGGTCAGTCAGTTGGAGTGTACTCCAGTCTTGTCAGTTATTGTCGTGTTGTATTACCCAAACAGATGTTCGTGGATGTTGTTGTATTTCATTTTGGCCATGTAGGCCACTTTTGTCGTTGAAATTCCTTATCGGAATATTGTGTCGGTTATCATAGTAGGGACTATGATTTTCCCTTGTTGTTTAATTTAATGTATTTTAGTCATGTTCGCCTGGTGGATCTCCTGGCGTGGGGTCCACGGCACTGTAATAACCCAATAGGATTTGGGGGTGTTACACACATACTGATCCATAAAGTATTACTAGTCTAATTGCCATCTTGTATTATTTATCCTTGACCTTCTTAGGCTATCACATAAAACTCCTAATGCACTTCTCCATTTCTTCACATTGCTTGGATCCTATGACGAACATCTGCATCGAATTTCCCACTGTTCTAAACAATTAACCCCAAATACTTGAACTTATCATTTTCAAGAATCTGTTGAAAATAAAACGTAGTGGAAGCGTAGTGTTGGGATAAACAATCCTGTACCGTGTTTTGATAAAGTGCCAACATACAGCAAAAGTATAAAATACCAACATACTACAAGTAGTTGTCCCGAAGATAATCATACAGCAAGATGTGTGTTTGGATAGAGTGCCAACATACAGCAAAAGTATAAAGTGCCATCATATAACAAGAAGCTCATCAGTCAATATGACACCAAGTATGGAAGTTGTCATGAAACATTCATACAACATCTTTCCATAGAGCATCCCTAAGATAGCCTACAGCGTGGAACCTACAACTACATCATTGTAAACACAACATGTTGGATACAGCATACAGGCTGTAAGTGTTGAGATCTTCAACACTTATCTAACAGGACTGAAGACCGTTGGAACGGAATCTGCTTTATACGCTAAAGTCAAACCACCGTTTGAAAAGAAGTATTTAAATACTGACTGGCTAAAGTATTTAAATACCAGCCGACAAAGATCTTCAGACAAGGAGCAAAATCCAGATCTTGTACTGTGCAAGTCAATCAACACGTTGGAACAGACTTCTTGCTCAACGCCGTTGTTCAAAATATAACACCTGCATCCGAATATGTGAAAGTACGAAACTAATGGAGTTTTGTTGTTCCATACCTCGTATGCTGTTTTGTTGTGGTGTTTGTTAATGATACAACGGTTTTGTGTGTAGCACGCTGTATCGGTGGCTTCGCCCCAGAAATGCTGTGGCAACTTGCTTCCAGCAACCATGGTCCTTGTTACTTATTTGAGCGTCCTGTTCTTTCGCTCGGCAACACCGTTTTGTTGAGGTGTTTGGGCAGCTGAGTATTCGTGATGTATCCCATTTTCCGAATAGTATTGCTCTATAAAGTGGTTAGTAAATTCAGTACCTCTATCGGAACGAATGGACATGATACTCAACCCTTTCTCATTTTGAAGATTTCTCAGGTGCTCGGGCATCTTTGATGTTGTTTCCTTCTTCTTGCTTAGGAAGATTGTCCGAGCATACCTAGAAAAAGCATCCACAATAATGAGACAATATCTCTTACCTCCCAAACTTACCGGGTCTACAGGACCGTAGAGATCCATGTGTAGCATTTCTAGAACTCTGTGAGTGGAAAGGTAGGATTTGCTTTTGAGGGTGGTCTTGATTTGCTTGCCTTTCTGACAGGGTCCACAGACGCTGTCTTTTTGGAATGACACATTAGGCAAACCTATAACAATTTCCTGTCTGGCGAGCTTGTTGATCATCTTGAAGTTGACGCGAGACATCCTCTTGTGCCATAGCCAGCTTAGATCTGCAGTGCCTTTGGAAACAAAACAAGGAATTGTGGATCTCGTAGGCATCCAGTCAGCAATATACATATTACCTGATCTGCTTCCTGTGAGCACAACTTCTTTGGTTAGGATGTTCTTGACTCTACAGTGATCTATATAGAGTTTCACAGAGAACTGTTTGTCACAGAACTGGCTAATACTAAGTAGATTATACTGTAAGCCTTCAATATAAGCTACAAATCAACTTAGAACCTTCTATGAGAAGTCGGATGAAGGGATATTTGTAGGATATTCGCAAAGCTTACAGGATCTTTAATAAATGGAAGCTGACAATTGAGGAATCAGTACATGTAGTGTTCGACAAACCTCACCATGATCCTACAGGAGTGGAAGATGTTACACAGAACATCCAACAACTCACCATTGATGACCCTACAACTCTTATAGAGCCTGTCGTTGACTTAGAAATCAACCCCGCAGCTGTAAGAACATAAGTAGATGAAGCTGATGTTGTACACGCTGACGCTGAAACTACAACAACTCAAGATACAACACGGGACACCGAATTAGAACCCGACAGAAGATGGTTGAGAGATCACCCACAGGAGTTGATCATAGGAAACATTGATTCTGGTGTATCTACCCGTAGGAGAATACAGAGTATATAAGGAAATGTACTATGTGTGTAAGAAGAACACGAATCTGAGATATCTCCATTTCCTGTATGGAAGTCTCAAGCTGAACTTAGAAGACTTAATATGTGCACTATCGCTGTATTCTTAGCTCAATCTGAACCTGTTTCTACCAAAGAAGCTCTAGACAATTCTCACTGGATTACATCCATGGAAGAAGAGCTTAATGGTTTCGAAAGAAACAATGTATGGTATCTAGTACCCAGACTTGAGCATCAAGCCGTAATTGGAATAAAATGGGTATTTAGAAACAAGAAGGATTCAAATGGACTTGTTATCAGAAACAAATCCCGTCTAGTCGCACAAGGCTACAGACAGGAAGAAGGCATAGACTACGATGAAACATTTGCCCCTGTAGCCAGACTAGAAGCCATTAGGATATTTCTAGCCTTTGCCGCCCATAAGATCTTTATTGTATATCAGATGGACGTCAAGAGCACATTCCTGAATGGAGACCTTGCCGAAGAAGTCTATGTTGAACAACCACCAGGGTTTGTCAACACAGAAGGTGGAGACCTTGTATACAGGCTACGGAAAGCACCGTATGCACTTGAGCAAGCACCCAGAGCATGGTATGAGACCCTGTCCCTGTACCTTACCAATAATGGATTCCAAAAAGGTGCTATGGACAAGACCCTATTTAAGATACATGAAGGTGATGATCTCCTGATGGTTCAAATATACGTAGATGATATTATATTGGGTTCAACTAAGCTTGCTCTATGTCAAAGGTTCTCTCATCTCATGCAAAGTAAATTTGAAATGAGTATGATGGGAGAAATTAGTTATTTCCTAGGATTGCAGGTAAAGCAGTTGCCTACAGGAATCTTCATCAACCAGGAAAAGTACAGCAAGGAGCTTCTCAACAAATTTGGGATGAATAACTCCAAATCATCGTCAACCCCCATGAGCACTTCCGTGCAAATTAGTGCTAACGAAGCTGGAAAGTCGGTTGATCAATCACTCTACAGGAAGCTTATTGGCTCACTCCTGTACCTAACAGCAAGCAGGCCCGATATCCAGTATGACGTAGGAGTGTGTGCTCGGTATCAAGTAGCACATAAAGAATCACACTTTACAAAAGCCAAATAAATCCTGAAGCACATCAAAGGAACAGTCGATGTAGGACTATGGTATCCTAAAGAAGGCGGATTCGATTTGGTTGGCTACAATGACTCGGATCTCGGAGGTTGCAAGCTAGATAGGAAGAGTATAAGCAGTACTTCTCACTTTCTTGGACCTAGACTTATGTCGTGGTTTAGCAAGAAACAATTGGTAAACTCGCTTTCCACAGCTGAATCAGAATACTATGCTTCTGGTAGTTGCTGTATGCAGATCCTTTGGAAGCAACAACAGCTGTCAGATTATGGTATCACTGTCAAGGAAACACCAATCATGTACGATAGCACGAGTGCAATTTCAATAACACACAGTCCTGTATTGCACTCGCGTACTAAGCACATTCATATGAAGCATCACTTCATTAGGAATCATGTTGAGAACAAGGATGTTCGGCTCGAGAAAGTTCATACAAATATCCAGTTAGCCGACATCTTTACCAAGCCTCTCAGCACAACAAGATTTTGTATACTTCGACAAGAATTGGGAATGCTACAGCCCGACTCCCTGTAAGTTTTTAATGCTTTTACTCAACAATTGATGGGGAATGCTGTGAGACCCAAGAATACAGTATCCACCGTTAATTATCTGCACACTTAGACAATCCGATACCACTGTAGGAATAAAAAGACATAAATTCATCCTACAGCTGACGTGTGCAATAATTAAGGGGGAATACAGTATGACCCATGAATACAGTATTAATCCAAAAATTACTGTAAGAATTGAATCCTGTATGTACCTTTTAAGGGGAAACGCTGTATTTTCGCGGATACAGAACATACTATGGAATTAATTAATATTACACTAATATTTTATTCATTTTAAAATAGTTTTAGGTCCACGTGCCCTGTTTTAAAATCAAACATCTTTGCATAAAATGCTTTACATGACATCTGGACTATTTTATCTGAAACACCGCGATTTTTCAAATTAATTAATAATTTCAAACCGCCATTTCGGGCAATAAGGGAAGTCGAAATGTCAGATGTGGGACCATTTATCATTTCAAAATTGGATGGATAAGATGTACCAGTTATGCTTGATTCATCCTGTTCGTTAATTTTTAAAACGATGGTTCTCATCCCTTAAATCTGACCGTTCACTATCTAGAAACCCTAATCTTTCCCGCCCACTATAAAAGGACTGTTACTTGCTCCCTTCGACTCTTTACGCTTTCTGCAAAATTAAACGAGTCCTTTGAGCAAACATCCTATAGTGTTTACTGCATTTTACTGCATTTTCTTTGCATCTCACTCACTTTCTCTTCAAGAAATTACTATGGCATCTTCACAGACTTCATCTCTATCTCTCAAGAAGACCGCCACCATCATCGACGGGCGAATCTTCGCCAGATCTGTTGTAGTTGAACGTGTTCGTGCTGAAACTGATGACGTTGACTCCATGGAGATCATCGTCTCAAGGATACGTCAGCAAGGCCTCTCGCGCCTTGGAAGCTACACCACTGAGCTCTACGATGAGCAAATGGTCGAGGAATTCTACCTCGACGTCTCTGTTCGTTTCTTCTCCCTAGTAAGAGGAGGAAACATTTCCGACATAACTGCCACCATTCGCGGAGTTGAAATCCGTGTTGACCAGGAATTTCTGCAGAATTTGTACAGGATACCTGCTGATGGCCTGTCTATGGAGGAACTTGAGACCTTTGGGTCCCAAGAGGTCCTCACCAAATATTGGGGATTATTTACTGGCTCTGCATCGAACGTGAATGTCCATGCGTCCTGCCATAAGAAAATTTTTTGCTTACCATTCGTTTATTTACATGATTTTTGCTGCCGTGTTATAGAGAACAGGACTGGAGCTTTTGAGATGTGCACCAATCTTAGATTCAGAATGATGGTCGCCATCATGTCTTGAGATAAGCTTAATTGGTGCTAGATTGTCCTCAAAAGACTGCAACAAGAGGCTTCTAAGCCTGCTTGACAGAAGAAATCCTTTAGTCTTATTCTTAACTACATCTTAACCAAGTGCGGTGTGCCGTAATCAAAGGAAGCAAAGAAGATCAATCAGTGGAAATATATTTGAGGAAGCAAGCCCTTCGTGTTCAACAAAGAGAGATTGATTGGGTCAAGGCCCTTCGTCAGAAATATGCCCCTGTCTGCTGATCCCAGGGACATAACTTCGAAGTCCGGAAGCGAGGAGACTTCAAGGAAAATGAATAGATCTCACAGCAAAACTCCCCTTGCTGGTGAGAAGACGAAAAGGAAGCTAAGGAGGCTCTCCAAAGCCAAGGCTGCAGAGATTACAACAATCTCTGTGGATGCCCCTTCGAAGGCGCAACCCACTGTATCAAACCCTCAGGGCGCAACCCCTGTTGAAGAGATAGCTGCTACTGTTCAAACAGTAGATCCCGAGCCTTTGGCGGAAATGACGGATGAACAGCTACCTGCCAACGTTGAAGTCTCTGGTGAGACGGCTGCCCATTTGGAGCCAACAGCCACATCTCCTGTACGGGAACCCACACCCGTAAGGGATCCATCTCCCCTCAGGGTACCATCCCCTGTACATGATCCCTCTCCAATACAGGTTCCCACACCTGTAGTGGAAACCATGCCTACAGTGGACCCATGCACTGTACGCAGCCCCTCTCCCGACACCATAATTAACAAAACTTTGCTGTCAGTTCAAATTGAACAGGCTTACGAATGTTTTGTTCAATGGAAATCCTACAGGGTCGCTTCTTATGACACTTTGTATAACTGGAGCGAGTGGAAAGAAGAAGAATTGTTTGTCCTGGAGGTAACAGATTCGCCAATTGAAGTCCTATTCCAATGGGACAACATCTTCTGCAAAGAGCTGATTTCGAGCTATTTCATGGACAAAGATGATGCTTGAATGAAAGGAAAATCTGTATCCAAAGACACCATTTCTGTCAGTCCCAAAACAGACCACGACTCAGACGCCGCCGCCGCCGCCTTTCATACGGGTCTGAGAATGAGCCGTGAGGAAACTAGAGAACAGAAGTTTTCGCAAATGCAACATCAACAGGGAGAAGGGACCTCGAGCCAATAGTCCACAACATCAACAGGGAGAAGGGACCTCGAGCCAACAGTCCACTCCCCGATAGCAAGGAACTGTCCAAGACCAGGAGGAATCAGTCCCTCCTGTCCTCGAAGACCCGACAGTTTCACAACAGGCACCCGAGCCTGTCGCCGCCCAACCATACGATCAATCCCGCGCCATCCCGCATGAGAAATCAGTCCCTCTGCAGGAGCAGGCGGACGCTGAGAGACAACAGGAGCAATCAGTCACTTCTTTACCTTTATCTACAGAAACCCATGCGGAACAGGAGGAATCAGTCCCGCTGTCACCGAGACTAATGAGACCGAATTGCCACCAACACCAATAGCAACTGATGCCTCTGCATCACCGATTGATGTGGAATCCGACGACAGTTTATTACCTGAGGATGAACCATAATGGCCACGCACTCATGTGGTCGTCAGATAGCTCAATGGAGCTGATGAAGAAAATCCAAGCTCTCCAGCTAGGCATGAGCAACTTCATGCTCTCGGTCGCCAAGCTGTCTTCCTATAGGAAGCTGTGAATGCTCTGCACAATGTTGAAAAGGAGATTAACTGGTTGCACGAGACTGCCATTGACGAAATGACGGGCGTAAAAAGAGAAATCTCCAAAGTGGAAGAAGCCTTCCGCATTTTGCCCACCGTCTTAAGGCAAGCTCTCAATGAACTTCAACAGCGTCAGGAGCAGATTCTCATGGAGGAACAAGCAAAGCTCCGCATATCTGAAGCCAAAACTGTATCTGCCCTACAGGAAACAGGCTCCCAGCTAAGAGGACATGATCGAAAGATAGAAGATATGTCGCTGGTGCTTCAATCCATAGTTGATAAAATGTCAAGCAAGGAGACCAAACAGGATAATGCAATAAAGATCCTGGAACGCCTTGATACAAAGGTCTCGTATCTTGATGAGGCCAAAAGGGGGGAGAAGCCATAGATGCTCGAAGACAATGGAGGCTAGAGCAAGAAAATGAATTTGAGGCTGCTCTAGAAGATAGCGTCAGCGCTGCAATCAACCGAATGGACACTCCTGAACAATCATACAAGGTATCTGGTTCACGACCTGAGTTCCACGACCCCAACTTCCCATGGAAAAATAATGTGCAAAAGCCATCGGAGATGCATCTGCCGTCCAATCGTCAGCCTACATCTGATGAAGTGAAGCAATGAAGGAAGAATGAACTGATGAGGTATTTTGTCAAGCTCATCAAGGAGTCCGCCATCTTCAACAAATGCCGGACATTGGCAGATGCTGGCGTAGAATTCGCTAAAATGCTAGAAGAAGGAATGCTCCCATTGCAGATCACAATGAAGTCAAGGCATCGGAAAGGATATCAGCTCGCTCACCCGGATGACTGGACTCTTGCCTTCAACCAATCGACTGAAGGAAGAGCGATCTATTTAGATCGAGGCAAGAATTCATTGGAACACTGGTGGAGAGGAACCGAAAATGATCCCGATAGAAGACCTTGGAGACATGCTCACTACACGAGTTATCTTGGAGGATCCTTTTAGCAAAATTTTAGAAACAGCATAAATTCTGTATCTTTATTTTTATTTTCCTTGTAATCTTTGCCTAATATCAATACAATCTATTTTTGTCTTGAAAGATTACAACTCGTAATCTACTACTGTGTTACTGTGTGATTACAAAATTAATCTATTTGCTGCAAACTAACAAGTAAAAACTTGTATAGTACAAAGCTGTAAGAACTCGTCTGCAAACACTTCATAGATTAAGTTGTATTCAACTAGATCATACTGTAATATTGTGCCTGCGTGCCAATCATAAATTTAATACACTTCCTTGTTAGATGCTATCATGTTAGAACTTGCCTGCGAGCAGTTCACACATTTTTTAATGCTGAAGACCAGATCACTAGTAGAAAACTAACATTAAGTAACACACATAAAGTGCTACCTAAATGCCCGAAAATGTTACTATAGCTCATAGGTAACAATTTTGTGGGTGATACTCCTGCTCGTGTTCCCTATGCTCTTAAGTATCACTTTCGATCATTTTTGGTAACAGTTTAACAAGTGTTCTATTAAGTCATTTTATGTATCACTTTTCATAACACTTCCAAAGTGTTCTCTAAATTTCTTAAGTAACACTATTTTACTTTTAGTAACATTTCTAAAGTGTTCTCCAAATTTATTAGGTAACACTATTTTACTATTAGTAACAGTTCTAAAGTGTTCTCCAAATTTATTAGGTAACACTATTTCACTATTAGTAATATTTTTAAAGTGTTCTTCAAATTTCTTAAGTAACACTATGTCACTATTAGTAACATTTTTAAAGTGTTCTTCAAATTTCTTAAGTAACACTATTTCACTATTAGTAACATTTTTAAGATACATTAAGAACACTATTCCAACTTATATGTATCACTTTGTACCAACTCATGTAACACATTGATCATTATAAAGTAACACTTATTTTTATTATTATGATTATTATTATAATTTTTTTTATTATTATTATTATTATCATTATTATTATTATTTTTATCATATATAATAAATAAGAAGTACATTAATAAAATTAATAAACGCAAACAAAAATATTTCATAACAAAAATATTGTTTCAATAGATGAAAATAATTCAATGACATAATCCATATTCTGTAGACAATAACCAAAATAACAATGAAAATAATTCAATGACATAATCCATATTCATCATTTATAACAATATATAAATTGAATAAATACAACTAAAGTCCACAGATTAATATAATTGTATTATTTCTATGCCACGACTTTTCAATATTCGATCATACGCCATCTCTACGCCTCCGAGATGCATTACTCCACCTCATCGTCTTGATCCTACAAGAGAAAAATAAACACATGATGAATATTTGTTTTTGTTAAATTAGTGATCTTATAAAACTAAAAAATAAGGCTACAATACAAATGGTTGTAAATAAGTCAATAAAACCCGGAAAAATAAAATGAAAAAAATATTTTGTCTATAAAAGAAACACACACTTGAACATATTCTCCAGAAGGATTTTTGGCATTATCGCGTTCTTGATCAGTTTTTAATTCTGGAACATATGATAAACCACCGAGTGTTTGACTCAAATTAGCAAAGGTTTCCGGGTGGAGTTGTTGCTTGAACATATTTATTACATCTCCAACAGTGTCTTTCATAATTTTCTCTTTAATTGGTTGTAGATACTCATCGGGAATTATTATGCCACCCACTGAAACCCTCTTACTCTGTCCGTTGATGATAGAGCACTTCCTCAATTGCATTTGACTTTTTGACTTATCGGACTCCATTACTTCACAATATGCACTATCTCCATCAACTTTCCTTTCTAATTGGACTTGATCCATCTTGTCCTACATTAAAACTAAAGAATTAACAAGATGAAACATAAATGCAGAATAAAATCTGCAATATAATGATGTAACTAAAATGAAGAGGGGAAAAGGGGAACATGGGAACAGGGTAAGGCAGTGATGCAACTAAAATGATGCAAATAATATTTGTAACTGATTCATTTAAACAGGGGAAGGCAGTTGATACAACATCATTTAAACTAAAAATTTCAGTTTCATTGGTTTGATCAGGAGGTTCATCATACAATCATACTCGGCAAAACAAAGATAACCAACACTACTGTCAAGATTCAAGATTCTACCTATGAAATCCTCATCCTATATCTCTAGAAACAAGATCCTGACAAGAATTCATAATCATAATGCGCTCATAAGATTTTAAGGAAACACCATAATGACCACCTCTTACTGTGGTCGTCATGGATTCATTCCTGACAATAATTCATATGAGAAGCTAGATGTGCATAGTTATGGTGGCCTCTTCTCTGCATCTTGTTGTTGCTATCACAAAATTTCAAATTACAGAAATAGTTTACATTGGGATAAAAGGATAAAATAGTGTTATAGTAAATAAAGCGAATCATTAACAGTTCATTCACCAATTCATATTGCTTCCTCGCAAAGCTCATAGGACCCATGGTGTGCCTATCTATTTGGTTCGTACTGCTTTCCTGTTTCTTTTTGCTTTCTGCCTGTTTTTTCAGAATAAAACAACCCATAAGAAAAGGTCGAATCTATGTCTCTAATGATATAGGTTAAAATTATAGTGTGAGTTTCAATTTGAACCACTTAGTCGAGTTACTCGACTTTACTGTGGTTCCCAGATACATTTCAATATCATTTCTTTACATGCAATGAACTCGAGAACTAATGCTTCAACGTTACACGTCTATCCCCAACTTTAGCTTATTAAATCCACAAAATTGTCCTACATTCTTAATGAATGTCTAGAATCCTGACTTCATTATAAATCTCAACAACAATTTTCCAGGATCCCATCACATATCACATTCTACAAATAGTTATCCACATATACTACTACTGCATATTCCTAGGAAAATGGTTGGAACTAAATCTTATACTACAATTTATATCCTAGTACTCTTCATGCCTTTTGTTGTGCAAGGGGGTGTAGTCCTATAATTATGCAATAACAAACTCCACCAATTTAACCGATTGAAAAAATCTTGTTAGCATATACCCAGGCCTGACATAAGACTATAAGGTCCAGCATATTTTTGATCCACAGAGTGACAGTTCTAAGGAAAACAATAGCATACCTGCACTATTTCCAAATTCCAATACTCTAACAAGTCTGTAAAATGCTTTTCTGGAATTGTATCCGGAGCATGTTCTAGCCTATCATCTGTAATACCCCGATTTTTTGGATATATTTTTCGTTTATATATTGGATATCGTGGATGGTTAATTATGCTCGAGGACGTTGTGAACGTTTGATAATGTTATTGAATTGAGTATATGTATTGATTTTGTCGTATGCTCGTATTTGGTATGTCGTGACATTGGACATGAATTGCTGTAAATGGCTAAATATGGAAGCCATTACGTACGTTATGTGTTGAAGCTTACGTACGTTAAATTGGTAGAGTTACGTACGTTATGGCTAAGACATTACGTACGTAACATGGGAATCAGACGATCGAGTCGTGGTCGGCAGGTGGGACCCTGTGTCGGCACCTTTCGGCGGAGGATGTTGATAGGTGAGTCAACGTACGTGTTACGTACGTTATACAGGACGTGTTACGTACGTAATACGACCTTTGTACTGTAGCAAGTCAACTGGTATATTACGTACGTTATATGGCATGGGTTACGTACGTAAGAAAGTTCATGTTTTGAGGTAGTAGGGTCTGGGATGGCATTACATACACTAACCAGGACAAGATAGCGTACATAAAAGGTGTAACGTACGTTAACTTGGGAATGTTACGTACGTAACGAGCGGGGAGTTTATATAAGGATTGGCTGTCATTTCATTTCACTTCAGCTTTTCACTTCGTTTTTCTCACCTTCAACCCTTATAGATGGGTTCTTAATCCTTCTAAGTCGATCATGAGCTTAAAAACATGGAATTGGAGATCGGGATATGTAGATATTGATGATTCTTGAAGTTATTCATGGTTCTTGGATTATAGTTCAATTGTTCCTCTTCTTGATTCGTCCATACAAGGTAATTTTCGTATTCCTTTGATAGCTGGTAGTTCTTCAAGGATGATTACATGTGAGGAACATGTTGGACATGTAACACCCCCAAGTTATTCAGGGTATATTACAGCGCCGTGAGCCCCGCCGTGGGACACACAAGGCTAAACATACGCGGAACTATAAAACTTGACCGAGAAGGTCTACATATACTGGGGAGAAAGACGATACAAAGGTATCCAAAAACATAACCAATGTATTCACAGACATTACATCACAAATCAATACTTCGGCAAACACAGGCCGGAACTTCAAGGAAAGAGGAAAACAATACTCGAGTATTCAATAATCAATCCAGTACAACAACACTGAATGGAAAACTCAAAACATAACTGGAAGACCAACACAGTATCACACTTGCCCACCATCTTCATGCCGACCTGCACACTCGTCCGATCTCCTGGAACTTGAAATACATGAAACGTATTTCCCCCATAAAGGGGTTAGCCGTCGAATAGCTAGTGCAAGTATATCAAGTATGAAACACAATACTCCTCGACAATAAAGTAAATGTAATCCGTCAATTCATCAATTCAAGACTAGTATTCCGGAATGACTAAAATCTCATGACGTATGTGAATGCCGTAGAAACGGTTCGTTCAGATCATACGCCGTTACATGTAGGAATGCCGTCAAAACGGTTCGTTCGTTACATGCCAATAATACATATGTGAATGCCGTAAAAACGGTTCGTTCATAATATGCCATCAATATATCTATGAATGCCGTGAAAACGGTTCGTTCATATCATACCATCAATTCCTCTTACTTTCAAAGTCGAGAACGCACAATCATAAATGTATACTTGCCTTTGAGACATCGAGAAAATTGAACGGAGGAAGGGTATGAGTTCGGTAGGTCCAAGAACGCGCTTCCGGCACCTAAATGATTCGCAAGGAGTATGATAATCAATCATCCATATTCAAACTACACGAAGGAACTCCCCAAACCCGTCTACGATTCATAAAGATATACGGATAATCAGCTAAAGGTTGGAAAATCGTCCTAAATCTCACAAGTCCGAAAACGGCACAATCTAAACCATAAAATCGTAGGAAAAGTATACACACGGTATAGATACATCATAATCTCAAGGTTCTCAAGCTTCAAAACGGGTAAATCGGATAAATCTACGAAAAACCCCAAAATTCCCAAAAGGTAGGGTTCTAAGGATTTTTACCTTGATTCGGACGTTAGGAGGAATTAGATGTTGAGAAATCCTTGTTCTCCAAGCAAATATATTGTTGTTAGAAGGAAGATCGCTTCCAAACGCCTAAGATCGCCTCTCGAGTGATTCCGTCGAAAAGGAGTGAAGAAGGTGAGAAATGACGAAAATAAAGTCAACCGCCATATTTATGTATGTCCAGTCTAGCGCACGCTACGCCTCCTTCATTAGCGTGCGCTAGCGAAGTCACCGGATAGTCCAGTGGCTCTGTCGGTCTCGTTAGCGTGCGCTAATCATTTGCCCCTAGCGTGCGCTTAGCCCAAAATATGGCATCCAAGATCGGAGTCCGTAACTTACCGACTCGCCCGCTCAATACTTAACGTGCGCTACCGCCAATGCTTAGCGTGCGTTATGCTATAGCTTTAGCGTGCGCTAGTCGGCCTAGCGTACGCTATCTCGATAGTCCAAAAACCTCGGCAACTACATCGCTGCTGACCAGCCCGGTAGCGTGCGCTACGGACGGATGTTAGCGTGCGCTACTATACATGGATAGCGTGCGCTAACAAACTCCTAGCGTGCGCTAATCCGCCACCCGAGAGCGATCCGAATCGGTTCGACTGATCGATACTCTTAGCGTGCGCTACGGCTCAAAGCTAGCGTGCGCTAATCGTGCGTAATTAGCGTGCGTTAGCCTAGGCCTAGCGTGCGTTATATCTCAGGTCCAGAACATTTCCGCAAGGTCCTAAACGACATGATCAAGAACCAAACGAGATACGAAACTCAATAGCAATATCAACCACGTCTCCAAGCATTTACAGAGCGACAAAAATAAGGAGGATGACAGAGTCAAACAATAATAAAAGTACGGGTATTACATTCTCCCCTCTAAAAGAAGTTTCGTCCGAAACTTAAGAAATAAATAGTTCGGGGTATTCCACCCGCATCTTCTCTTCCGTCTCCCAAGTTTCCTCCTCGACTCCATGTCTCGACCATTGCACTTTAACCGGGAACGGTCTTATGCGAAGTTGTTCTCGCGACGCCAAGGATCTTCACGGGTCTCTCTCGGAAAGGTAATATCCTCGCCACGTCAATCTCACTGTAGTCGATGATGTGGCTCGGATCCGGTACGTACTTCCTCAACTGAGACACATGAAAAACACTATGGACGTGACTCAAAGCTGGAGGCAACGCCAAGCGATAAGCTAAATCTCCAACTCTGTCCAAAATCTCGAAAGGTCCGATATACCTCGGACTAAGTTTCCCCTTTTTCCCGAAGCGGAAAACTCCACGGGTCGGCGACACCTTGAGTAAGACATGATCCCCCACTTCGAACTCCAAGGGTCGACGACGAGTATCAGCGTAAGATTTCTGACGACTCTGGGCAGCCAATAATCGGTCCCGGATAATAGTAATCTTTTCCTTAGTCTCCATCAACATATCCGGCTCCGTCCTAACTAGTTCGGAAGCCTCGTCCCAACATAATGGCGACCTACATCGCCTACCATAAAGTGCCTCGAAGGGTGCCATTTGGATCGACGCATGCCAACTATTATTGTAAGCAAACTCGATCAACGGCAAGTGAAGCTCCCAATCATTACTCGATCTAAGGCACAAGCCCGTAACATATCTTCTAACGCTTTGAATCGCCCTCTCTGCCTCGACCATCCGACCGAGTGAGGATGAAAAGAAGTGCTCAATCTCAACTCGCACCCAAAGCCCGATGAACGGCTCGCCAAAAGTGCGATACGAAACGGCCGTCTCGATCGAAACAATGGTTTTGGGGGCACCATGTAACCTCACGATCTCGAATAAAGGTTCGAGCTCCTATCCGGCCCCCAAGTATCCTTAATACCCAAAAAGTGTGCAGACTTGGTCAACCGATCGACAACTACCCAAATCATATTCATTCGGCCCGAGTTCTCGGCATGCCAGTGATGAAATCCATAGAAATGTCTTCCCACTTCCACTCGGGAATGGGAAGCGGTTTCAACAACCCTGCTGGTCGTTGATGTTCGATCTTGACTTGTTGGCACGTCAAGCACCGTAGTACAAACTCCGTAACATCCTTCTTCATGTTATTCCACCAAAAATTTCGCTTCAAATCTTTGTACATCTTACTCGTCCCAGGGTGGATTGAGTAAGGCGTAGCATGCGCTTCTCGGAGAATCCTCTGTCTCAACTCTAAATCGTTCGGAACACAAAGCCTGCCCTGAAGTCTCAGAATACTATCCTCGTGTACCATAAAGCCAGGAGCTTTTCCTTTAATTACATCTTCCTTCAGTTGAGAAATCATCGGGTCAATCCACTGCTTCCCTTTGATGTCATCAACTAAATACGAAGTAATTTCGAGAGTACACAGTTGCCCCTGCACTCGTTGAAGCCAAACTTCTATCCCTTGTTCAATTAAGTCCTGACGGATTTTTGTCTGAGGTGTAAGAACCTCGAGCATTTAAAGAGATGCCGATTTGCGGCTCAAAGCATCCGCAACGACATTAGCTTTTCCGGGGTGGTAAAGAATTTCCAAATCATAATCCTTTATCAACTCTAACCAACGCCTCTGTCTCATATTCAGCTCCTTTTGACTGAAAATATATTTCAGACTCTTGTGATCGGTATAAATCCGGCACGAAGAACCATACAAATAATGTCGCCAAATCTTGAGTGCGAAGACAATTGCGGCTAATTCCAAATCGTGAGTAGGATAATTCATTTCGTAAGGCTTTAATTGTCGTGACGCAAAAGCTATTGTCTTATCATGCTGCATAAGGACACAACCTGTGCCTTGACCAAGCGCCATCAGAAATCGCAAAGCCTTCGCTACCATGTGGTAAAGTTAGAATCGGCCAAGTCAATCGTCTCTTTAGTTCATCGAAGCTCATTGCCTCTCATCCGTCCAAACAAACTTTTCGGTCTTCTCGGAGTAATTTCGTAAGCGGTCGAGCGAGTTTCGAGAACCCTCGACAAACCGACGGTAATACCCGCAAGGCCCAAAAAGCTACGAACCTCCTTAACATTTTTAGGCGGTGCCCAATCTAGCACCGCCTCGATCTTCTCGCGGTCTACACGAACCCCTTCGGCCGAAATCACATGGCCGAGAAACATAACTTCTTCCAACCAAAATTCACATTTCGAGAATTTTGCATAGAGGTGCTCGGTTCTCAAAATGTCTAATATCAAACGCAGGTGTCGGGCATGTTCCTCCTTATCTCGAGAGTAGATCAAGATGTCGTCAATAAAGACGACTACACATCTGTCGAGGTACTCGAATATCTTATTCATTAATTGCATGAAAACGCCGTGCATTAGTCAACCCGAAAGGCATAACTACAAATTCATAATGCCCATATCTCGTCCGAAATGCCGTCTTCGGAACGTCTGACTCCTTCACCCTGAGTTGGTAATACCTGGATCTTAAATCAATTTTCGAGAAAACTGCAGCCCCTTGAAATTGATCAAATAAATCGTCTATACGTGGCAAAGGATACTTGTTCTTGATGGTTACTTTGTTCAGCTCACGGTAGTCAATGCACAAACGTAGTGAACCATCCTTCTTCCTCACAAAAAGAACAGGCGCGCCCCAAGGCGAAGCGCTCGGTCTGATATACCCTTTTTCCAGAAGTTCTCCCAACTGATTCTTCAATTCTTGCATTTCGGAAGGTGCCATCCGGTAAGGTGCTTTATAAATCGGAGCCGCATCTGGCTCTAGGTCCACGGTAAACTCTATTTCTCGATCTGGCGGTAATCCCGGGAGGTCATCCGGAAAAACATCAGGATACTCATTAACAACCGGAATCGAAGAGAGATCGACTTCGTTTCCTTCCATTTTCAAGGCATAACACCAATAGCCCGCACAACCTTTATTCAAAAGTTTTACGGCCTTCATGGCACTGATAAGTAACTTGGGTAGTCCCGACTTACGCCCCAAAAATGAGTACTAAGACCCGTCTTCAGTCATCATGGTGACAACCTTGGTACGGTAATTCATAATCGCTTGATGACTATCAAGCCAATCCTCAACGAGGATTACATCCTCGCCTTCCATATCAACTACAATCAGGTTCGATAACCATTCCATACCGGATATAATCACCGGAAAATCTCTAATCTCCCGGTTCCCCAAAATTCTATCCCCGCTAGGCAGTCTCACGATGAAGGGATCACAAGTAGTCACACAAGTTATATTCAAACGGCGTACACACTCCAAAGAAATAAAAGAATGTGTAGCACCCGAATCAAAAAGTACACGGACTGGATGAGATAGAATATGAATGGTACCTGAAGCCACCGCCGCGTCGGGTTTGTCTGCTCGGCGCATCTCATAAACCCGTGGTTGTACCGAACCGACGCTAGAGTTTCCTCCAAAGATTCTCGACCCCGTCCCGGCCCCCAAAATTCCGCTGAGGTTGACCAAAAGATTGCCGATTAATACCTTGATCAAGTGGTGTTGCGTGGCTCGAGTGTCCAAAGTCCTGGTTCGGCTCGGAGCAATAAACCGCTCTATGCCCCATCCGTCCACACGTGTGACACTTTAATGGTGGAAAGTAGCATTCAATTCAAGTGGCACGGCGGCCACGATTATAGCAAGTCACCGTGCGATTTGAGGTACTTGGAGTGGAACGGTAACCCCTCTTCCCTTTATTAGAACGCGACGATTTGTCCGCGAAACGGTTAGTCGTCCGAGACTTCGAAAGTTGCCACCTTTAGATCCGTAAAAATTTCCCGCAACTGCTTTCTTCGGTTCTTCAACGGTATCGTTGTCGGGCTCAACATATCATGGGCCAAAGCTCGTCTTGATACTCTTTTAGTGTGGTACAAGCAAATCCGCCATGTACCGTAGAATCCAAATTCATCCGCATATCAAAATAACGGATCTTATCACGCGTTACGCACTTGATCCTTCACATGGATCAATTGTTGGTTATACTCCACGATCGCTGCGAAACGGAATATCTTGTGGTTTAGCCTCGAAGAAGGCTCGGATTCGGCTCTCGCACCGGCCAAGGACAAAACTCGGCCTCCAAGAGCTCCTTAAACTCGTCCCACGAGGCAATACGATCATGTGGCTTGATGACCTTCCACCAAGTAGCGGCCTCCTTAGTGAGGAAATCGAGCAATTGGTACTTTCCTCACCTCGGGGCAATCAACCGCTTCAAAATCTTCTCTAATTCCGCTTAGCGCCTTCCCACTTAACGGGTCTGTGGCACCGCCAAACTGTGGAGGGTGCATACGGATTACATTCTGGAGCAAGGCATCCGTGTTTGGGTTCGGGTTATTCATCTGAACAGTTTGGGCCAAAATAGTCATTTGAGTAGCCAATTGTTGAAGTGCATTCGCCACTCCAACGTCCGCGTTGTTCCCTTGACCGCCTGACTGGTCGTGCTGACTCTCGGTATCGGGATGCACCGAGTTCGACAAACTGGGGTTGGTCGACCCCGCAACTGAACTGATGGAAACGGCCGCGCCACGACCTCTTCCTCGTCCACGGCCACGACCAAGGCCACGGACCCTACCAGCTGACATACAGAAGAACACACAAGGTACGTAAGCACAATTCAAACACACGTCATTAAGGTGATCGATTCGCAAGAACATCCATAGATGAAGCATAATGAGTAAGGAAACATCAGAAGAGTAAGAGGTCTTACAAGTACCGGTCGCACTGTGATGATGGCAGAGTAGTGATACTATGGAAAATTGACGACTCATTCGACCCAAAAGACCGACAGCCTAGGTATCCATAGACCTAAGCTCTGATACCATATTCTGTAACACCCCCAAGTTATTCAGGGTATATTACAGCGCCGTGAGCCCCGCCGTGGGACACACAAGGCTAAACATACGCGGAACTATAAAACTTGACCGAGAAGGTCTACATATAATGGGGAGAAAGACGATACAAAGGTATCCAAAAACATAACCAATGTATTCACAGACATTACATCACAAATCAATACTTCGGCAAACACAGGCCGGAACTTCAAGGAAAGAGGAAAACAATACTCGAGTATTCAATAATCAATCCAGTACAACAACACTGAATGGAAAACTCAAAACATAACTGGAAGACCAACACCGGATCACATTGGCCCACCATCTTCATGCCGACCTGCACCGCTGTCCGATCTCTGGAACTCGAAATACATGAAACGTATTTCCCATAAAGGGGTTAGCCGTCGAATAGCTAGTGCTAGTTTATTAAGTATGAAACACTTTACTAATCGACAATAAAGTAAATGTAATCCGTCAATTCATCAATTCAAGACTAGTATTCCTAATGACTAAAATCTCATGACGTATGTGAATGCCGTAGAAACGGAACGGTCAGATCATACGCCGTTACATGTAGGAATGCCGTCAAAACGGTTCGTTCGTTACATGCCAATAATACATATATGAATGCCGTAAAAACGGTTCGATCATAATATGCCATCAATATATCTATGAATGCCGTAAAAACGGTTCGTTCATATCATACCATCAATTCCTCTTACTTTCAAAGTCGAGAACGCACAATCATAAATGTATACTTGCCTTTGAGACATCGAGAAAATTGAACGGAGGAAGGGTATGAGTTCGGTAGGTCCAAGAACGCGCTTCCGGCACCTAAATGATTCGCAAGGAGTATGATAATCAATCATCCATATTCAAACTACACGAAGGAACTCCCCAAACCCGTCTACGATTCATAAAGATATACGGATAATCAGCTAAAGGTTGGAAAATCGTCCTAAATCTCACAAGTCCGAAAACGGCACAATCTAAACCATAAAATCGTAGGAAAAGTATACACACGGTATAGATACATCATAATCTCAAGGTTCTCAAGCTTCAAAACGGGTAAATCGGATAAATCTACGAAAACCCCCAAAATTCCCAAAAGGTAGGGTTCTAAGGATTTTTACCTTGATTCGGACGTTAGGAGGAATTAGATGTTGAGAAATCCTTGTTCTCCAAGCAAATATATTGTTGTTAGAAGGAAGATCGCTTCCAAACGCCTAAGATCGCCTCTCCCGAGTGATTCCCGTCGAAAAGGAGTGAAGAAGGTGAGAAATGACGAAAATAAAGTCAACTGCCATATTTATGTATGTCCAGTCTAGCGCACGCTACGCCTCCTTCATTAGCGTGCGCTAGCGAAGTCACCGGATAGTCCAAAGGTGGCTCTGCCGGTCTCGTTAGCGTGCGCTAATCATTTGCCCTCAGCGTGCGCTAGCCCAAAATATGGCATCCAAGATCGGAGTCCGTAACTTACCGACTCGCCCGCTCAATACTTAACGTGCGCTACCGCCAATGCTTAGCGTGCGTTATGCTATAGCTTTAGCGTGCGCTAGTCGGCTCAGCGACGCTATCCGATAGTCCGAAAACCGGCAACTACATCGCCTCACGGCCGGCCGGTGGCGTGCGCTACGGACGGATGTTAGCGTGCGCTACTATACATGGATAGCGTGCGCTAACAAACTCCTAGCGTGCGCTAATCCGCCGACCAGAGCGATCCAGCCGGGTTCGACTGACCGATACTCTTAGCGTGCGCTACGGCTCAAAGCTAGCGTGGCGCTAATCAGCGTAATTAGCGCGTTAGCTAGCCTAGCGTGCGTTATATCTCTGGTCCAGAACATTTCCGCAAGGTCCTAAACGACATGATCAAGAACCAAACGAGATACGAAACTCAATAGCAATATCAACCACGTCTCCAAGCATTTACAGAGCGACAAAAATAAGGAGGATGACAGAGTCAAACAGTCAATAAAAGTACGGGTATTACAGGACAATCATGTTATAATATTATATGTTGATTATGATTGTGGGATCATAGAGTTCTTGATGTTCTTGAGGCCATATGATGACTATGATGACTTGATGATCCGTTTAACCGATTTAAGATGGTATTCTAAATCATAGTGATGATAGTGATTGATTTAGATGAGATGAATCTTTATATGAGGTTGAATTCTGGATTGAATATGTCATGATCATTGTTACCAAGTTGGTTCGATTATTGATATGATTATTGTTCTAGGTTGATTAACCAATAGGTATAATCGTCTTGCCGCGGTGAAAGGCCGTAGATTCCATCCAGTCGGGGCTGAAGAGCTCATAGACGAGGGCGATGAGTTCGGTGTTGGTTTTGTCATGTTGGTATCCAGGCAAGTGTTTACTTGTTCGGTTGTAATGTTTTGATGAGAAATTCCATTTACATTTCATAAGTATTTTATGTTGTATTGCATATTGACGAATGTTCAGTGATGTTCTAAAAGGATTAGAATGCACAGTTGATGATTGTTGAGATACTTGGACAATCTTCGGAAGATTGTAGTATTCGGATATTGTTGATGTCATTTTGGATATTCTTGGTTTGTGGTATGCATTCCGGAAGGAAGTACGGATAGAGGTATGTTTTATGGTAATCGTACATAGAGGATTATGTACGAGAAAGTATTCAGTATTGAGGTATTATACGGTATTGTTGTGATACTGAGATTTTTATGGTATTATCGTGATATTGGGATTTTGACGAGAATCGTTGGATTACCGGAAGTGGTAAGGTTATCGTTGAGGTTATTATTCTCATGATGCATGGCATGTGAATATTTATGTTTATGTACTTGCGGTTATTTGTCGGGCATTATTGCTGACCCCGTTGTGGGACTTGTTTTTCAGGATTGAGGACTTTGATGGTAGCGGTCGTGAGGCGAGGATTCCGGACGATACTGGCTATGGCATATTGTTGGGGAATCATGTATTTTGTTTGTGTATATCATTATTGATGTATATGTATCTTGGACTATGTTTTTATCCGCTGTGTGAGTTCTTTCAAATGGTTTTCGGCTTTATGCCAACTGAGTTTGATTTCGAAAACCGATTCCCTTAACCGAGTTTTTGGCCTTGATCGTTTTGACGGTGTTTGGTGTTTTCAAATGATTTTGTGAGTTTTGATATAAAATACTACCGTCATCGGCCTTCTTGTCGTTCTTGTAATTGGTTTTTAGCCTGGTGGCTTCCGGCGCGGGGCCCACGGCGTGTAATACTCCCGTAAGGTTTTGGGGGTGTTACAAATATGGTATCGGAGCCCAAGGTTTTGTGATAACCGGGCATGTTTTTTTTTTTTTACCGGTGTGGTAGTAGCGTGATGTTTGTGATGTTTTGGAACTGTGTGATTTTTGAGTACTGTCGTGGTGATGTGTGGGTTTGGGGATTGTTGGTATTCCCGAGATCGACAAGGCAGGGAGTGAACGCCGGTGCTGTGGTCATGTGCAATGTGCGGCTCCAATCGGGAAGTGAATGCCGGTGCGAGGCACGTGCAATGTGCGACTTTCGATGTGGAGTGGAACGCCGGTGATACGTGCATGTGACAAGGAGCGGCTCATGCGCTTTAGGTGAGGAGAGACAGCGTCACAGATCCCACAAAACTCGACAGTGCTCTAAACTTGTTGTGGCCTCGGCGGAGACCAATCGTTTTCAAATGGTGATTATTCCTGTTTTGGCATTCTTGTTGTGTCGAGAATTTTTTTGAAATGGTGCCATATGCTAGTATCACGGGAGATCTTCGTCTTCACTGACCTGTAAGTATGCTATTCGGATTATTCGATAATTCTTGGTTATCTTGGTGATTTTGGATTTTCCGTTGAAATGTTGTTTGTGCGAGTGATTGCAAGTTTCGAGGACGAAACTTATTTTAAGGGGGGTAGAGTGTAATACCCCGATTTTTCGGATATATTTTTCGTTTATATATTGGATATCGTGGATGGTTAATTATGCTCTAGGACATTGTAAACGTTTGATAATGTTATTGAATTGAGTATATGTATTGATTTTGTCGTATGCTCGTATTTGGTATGTCGTGATGTTGGACATGAATTGCTGTAAATGGATAAGTATGGAAGCCATTACGTACGTTATGTGTTGAAGCTTACGTACGTTAAATTGGTAGAGTTACGTACGTTATGGCCGAGACATTACGTACGTAACATGGGAATCAGACGATCGAGTCGTGGTCGGCAGGTGGGACCCTGTGTCGGCAACTTTCGGCGGAGGATGTTGACAGGTGAGTCAACGTACGTGTTACGTACGTAATACGACCTTTGTACTGTAGCAAATCAACTGGTATATTACGTACGTTATATGGCATGGGTTACGTACGTAAGGAAGTTCATGTTTTGAGGTAGTAGGATCTGGGATGGCATTACGTACGCTAACCAGGACAAGATAGCGTACGTAAGAGGTGTTACGTACGTTAACTTGGGAATGTTACGTACGTAACGAGCGGGGAGTTTATATAAGGATTGGCTGTCATTTCATTTCACTTCAGCTTTTCACTTCGTTTTTCTCACCTTCAACCCTTATAGATGGGTTCTTAATCCTTCTAAGTCGATCATGAGCTTAAAAACATGGAATTGGAGATCGGGATATGTAGATATTGATGATTCTTGAAGTTATTCATGGTTCTTGGATTATAGTTCAATTGTTCCTCTTCTTGATTCATCCATACAAGGTAATTTTCGTATTCCTTTGATAGTTGGTAGTTCTTCAAGGATGATTACATGTGAGGAACATGTTGGACAATCATATTATAATATTATATGTTGATTATGATTGTGGGATCATAGAGTTCTTGATGTTCTTGAGACCATATGATGACTATGATGACTTGATGATCCGTTTAACCGATTTAAGATGGTATTCTAAATCATAGTGATGATAGTGATTGATTTAGATGAGATGAATCTTGATATGAGGTTGAATTCCGGATTGAATATGTCATGATCATTGTTACCAAGTTGGTTCGCTTATTGATATGATTATTGTTCTAGGTTGATTAACCAATAGGTATAATCGTCTTGCCGCGGTGAAAGGCCGTAGATTCCATCCAGTCGGGGCTGAAGAGCTCATAGACGAGGGCGATGAGTTCGGTGTTGGTTTTGTCATGTTGGTATCCAGGCAAGTGCTTACTTGTTCGGTTGTAATGTTCTGATGAGAAATTCCATTTACATTTCATAAGTATTTTATGTTGTATTGCATATTGACGTATGTTCAGTGATGTTCTAAAAGGATTAGAATGCACAGTTGATGATTGTTGAGATACTTGGACAATCTTGGGAAGATTGTAGTATTCGGATATTGTTGATGTCATTTTGGATATTCTTGGTTTGTGGTATGCATTCCGGAAGGAAGTCCGGATAGAGGTATGTTTTATGGTAATCGTACATAGAGGATTATGTACGAGAAAGTATTCAGTATTGAGGTATTATACGGTATTGTTGTGATACTGAAATTTTTATGGTATTATCGTGATATTGGGATTTTGACGAGAATCGTTGGATTACCGAAAGTGGTAAGGTTATCATTGAGGTTATTATTCTCATGATGCATGGCATGTGAATATTTATGTTTATGTACTTGCGGTTATTTGTCGGGCATTATTGCTGACCCCGTTATGGGACTTGTTTTTCAGGTATTGAGGACTTTGATGGTAGCGGTCGTGAGGCGAGGATTCCGAACGATACTGGCCATGGCATATTGTTGGGGAATCGTGTATTTTGTTTGTGTATATCATTATTGATGTATATGTATCTTGGACTATGTTTTTATCCGCTATGTGAGTTCTTTCAAATGGTTTTCGGCTTTATGCCAACTGAGTTTGATTTCGAAAACCGATTCCCTTAACCGAGTTTTTGGCCTTGATTGTTTTGACGGTGGTTGGTGTTTTCAAATGATTTTGTGAGTTTTGATATAAAATACTACCGTCATCGGCCTTCTTGTCGTTCTTGTAATTGGTTTTTAGCCTGGTGGGTTCCGGCGTGGGGCCCACGGCGTGTAATACTCCCGTAAGGTTTTGGGGGTGTTACATCATCATCATTGTCAAAGGCAAAATAGTGCTTTGCCTTGACATTGGATTTGTGTTTACGCCAGAGTCTTCCTACGCTCCCAAGCACATGTCTTTTACCTTTTTCAAATATAATGTACTTCTTCTGCATCAAATATTATTCATAGTTGAGTTTTCATCTGAGTTCATACTATATATAATTGAACCAACTCTAACAGTATAAAGTATTTCAACATCTTAAAAAAAGGTTACCTTGACGTAATTCCAAATGTTATCCTTATCTAGAACATAATGCCAACTGATCTTGTTCAATGGTGCAAGCGTAGAATTACGAGCTAACGTACCTAAGAAACTAGAAAATTTATCCAAAGTCTCCTTATCAGGACCAATAGGCTCCCCCCTTTCATTTAAAATGATAGGTTTACGCTGATCGAATATCCATTCATGGACATCTTTGTACAGAGTTGGCCCTCTAGTTCGCTTTATCTTTGGTCTTGAAGGCTCTGCAATTAGGTTACAAATCTTGATTACTAAATATAAATGTGTGGTTTAAAATGCATCAGAATTATATATTAATATTTGATGCGTAAATAATTAGCAATGTAGTTGTTTACCTTCCTGGTCTTGGTCAATTACTGGATCAAATTCCATCTCCAGTTGATCATTATTACCAATATGCACTCCATCACTGCAATCAACACCTTCTTCTCTTTCTACTTCTAAACCACATTCACTTAAACTCATAGAATTGTCGTACTCTTCCCCTGATACATGTCCAAGTGGTTGTGAATCACTTCTACGTATTACAGGGGTGCTAGAGCGCTTATATTTTGCAGTTAGCAATTCTTGATTCTGGAGACAAAGTTTCTGTACCAATGCATCACTTTGTTTCCCTCTCAATTCTTTTTCTCTTAACTTTGCTTTAAGCTGCAAATAAGCGCTCATTGACCCTGCAGCAATGATTACCTTACGCTGTTGTGCATTATGTTGGACATCAGCCTTTTTCTCTTGTTGTCTTTGTAAGGATAACTTTCTTTGTGTAGAAGACTTTCCTAATCTCACTTGATCAGATATGGACAAACCCCCTTTGTTTTGTCCAGAGTGCAGTAGTGGTGTACCTTGCTGGAGATTTGCTTCACTAGAAACCAATCTCTTTTGTTTAATTTGATCTGATGAACTCTGCTGTTTGGTTTGTGCTACAACTTCTGTTTGTGGCTCATTATCCAAGCATTTGTTCTTGTTATTTGAATGGCGCATCTTCACTAAATCAGACATTGCTATAGAAGAAGTATTTGAAACCTTAAAACAATTAACAATGACAATTATTACAGATATACACAAATAAGTAGCAATTAAGTGAGGAAGCAAAGAGGAAAAAAGTTTCACAAATGCCATAACATAAAGAACGACCTTCTTTGAGCGAGAGCGCAACTGTACAGTGTTAATCATTGGCTCATTTTCGTCTTCACTTGAGTTGAGTTCAGCATTTCCAGTCGGTGTGTACTCGTCATTATAGTTATTTGAATTAGGCTTTGAATGCATCTTACTTATCTTCTTGGAAGTCTTGTTTAACTGGCTCATCACATTAGCAGCTTTTTTGAGCCAATATTCTTCCATTTTCAGTCTATTTTCTTCTATCCTTTTTTGCCTTATTTTCTCGTAAGATGCCATATAAATACCTGTAATAGAAAAACAAAAGCCACACAATCAGAGGCAATAATCAGAGGCAATAATCAGATCCACACAATCAGGATCAACAAACAATAGCATATAAAAGACATTTAATATGGAATGATGACACCGAGTTACCACGCCTTGTCACTAAAATCAGGAGAACAAAAAAAGAAAGCTGAAGATTCATGATCCAAAGTAGAAAGTAGAGTAAAGTTCGATATTTCCCAGTAGCGACATCTACCACACAAACATAAGAATAAATTACTAAAGTACTTGAAGCTATAACAATAAATGTAACCGTACACGCCTTGTGACTAAAGTCGGGAGAATAAAAAAAGGAAAGATGGAGATTCATGATCCAAAGTAGAAAATAGATTAAAGTACGATGTTTCACAGTAAGAACATAAACCACACAAACATAAGAATAAATTACTAAAGTTCCCTTTCGTAGCAGCAAAAAAAAAATTACTAAAGTTTGTAGCTATAACAATAAATATAACTGTAGCACGTTAGTTCGTTGGTTCCATCCAATCCCAGTCTGTTTCATCAACATCGGAACTGTTTTCATTCCTCTCAGTGTTTTGATGCACGTCAACTCTTTCGGAAACACCTTCTCTGCACAACCTTATATCATCATCATTAACCGTAGCTTGATTTTGGATCTCGACACGTTCACGAAGTCTGTTCATATATGTATCTTCATATTACCCCTCAACATATTCAAAGTCTCGTGGCAACATTTGATTCACATGGTGCCAATCTATGTCAACACCATCTTCCATGTAGAAAACTTGATGAACTTGTGATGCCAAGACGAATCGGTCATCTTTAGAACACAATTTACTAAAATTCACACGACTTAGACCAAGATCGTCTACTTCTGTATGAAACCAATCACACTCAAATAGCACGACACTAAATACGCTCCAATAATCTATCTCAATTATTGATCTTATAACCCCATAGTAAGTGACATTACCAAGAACAGGATTAAGATCCTTACTATTAGCAAAGCTTGGAGTTAAAGCTGATAATGAAACTCCACTATTCTGCGTTTTCCATTTCTCATCGTGCTATTTTGTGTAGAACTTGTAACCATTACAGAAATATCCAGTATATCTCCTTGCAGTACTGGAAGGACCCAATGCTAACCACTTAATGTAGTCAGGGGCATTATCCAACTCAACCTTTTCTTTGAACCAACTCATAAATTCATTGCTATGTTTTTGCGCCTCCATCCACCTTCTCTTCCTTTTACTTCTCGACTTCTTTTTTACAAACTGTTCATGTTCCCCTACATTTACAACAACAATAAAATAAGCAAGTAAAACATAAAACTAGTCAGTTGATCATATACAAAAAAAATACAAAAAACTTACTTGATGTAATTCTCAACCTGCTCATTGTCACAATTGAACAGAACATATCGATGCGCTAAAACCTTTATGTCCGAATCCAGAGTATATGCCTTCCCTTTCTTTCTTCCTTTCTTCTTCCTCCCAAGAGGATAGACTATCTTAGGAAACAAAGGTGATTCCTCGGCAACTGTGTCGACCTGGTCAGTTTCAGTACTCTGATTGAGATTTTCGGATCGCTTACTTGCACCATCATGCAAATATCTAGAGCAGAATATCAAGCACTCTTCCGCTAAATAATCTTCTGCAATGGAAGCCTCTGGGCGGCATCTATTTTTAACATATGATTTCAGCTTTCCGAGGTATCTCTCTATAGGGTACATCCACCAATCATAGACAGGACCACCAAGTTTTATTTCATTGACCAAATGTATCGGGAGGTGGACCATGATGTCAAAAAAAGACGGTGGAAATATTCTTTCAAGCTCACAAACAATCTCAGAAATTTCAACTTGGAGACGATCCAAATCATTTCGATTGATGACTCTTTCACAAATAGATCGAAAGAAGCCACTCAGTCTAATAAGAGGTAAAGCGACATGTTTTGGCAGAGTGTTTCTAACAGCAGCTGGAAGTAAATATTGCATCATAATATGCGCATCATGGCTCTTATACCCTGATATTTTTCCCTCATTCACTTGCACACACCTTGATATATTAGATGCACAACCCTTTGGTAACTTCACCTTTTTAATAACACTGCAGAATATACTCTTCTCCTCTTTTGACATTGAAAATGATGCCTTGGGTAGCAACACATACCGATCATCACCTGAAGCTTGATGATGTAATTCTGGCCGAATCCCCATTTGTTTCAAATCTAATCAAGCATTATGATGATCTTTGGATTTTCCAGGAATACTTAACAAAGTTGCGAGCACACTATCGCATATATTTTTTTCTATATGCATGACATCCAAATGATGGCGACACCTAATATCTTTCCAGTATGGCAAACAGTGAAAGATGGAAGACTTTCTCCACGGACACTCATCAAGTTTCTTCTTTGGTTGTAACTTCCCAAAACTATTTTCCCAATTTTTCAGCAACTCTAAAATCTCGGACCCTGTTAAAGGTTCCGGAGCAGCCCTCTCCTCTATCTCTCCGTCAAGCGCCTTAGTATCATAGCGCCAAGGATGATCAGCTTCTAAAAACCGACGATTACCCAAATAACATGACTTGTTACTATTACTCAACGATCGATGGTCAGTTTCATAATGACAATGGGGACAAGCAAATTTCCCTTTGGTACTCCAACCAGACAACATTGCATATCCTGGAAAATCGCTTGTCGTTGATCTTAATGCTGCATGCATTCTGAAGGTCTGGTTCTTCGATGAGTCATAGGTGTCTAACCCATTAAACCATAGATCTTTCAGCTCTTCTACTAATGGTTGAAGGTAGACATCAATGTCATTACCGGGAGAGTCAGGCCCTGGAATAAGCAAAGAAAGCATCAGGAACTCTGACTTCATGAACAACCAGGGTGGTAAGTTATAATTCATTAAAACAACAGGCCATGAACTGTGTTGTGTGCTCATAGTTCGAAAGGGATTAAATCCATCACTTGCAAGACCCAAACAAACATTGCGTGCTTCACTTCGAAAGTTTGGGTATAGTTGATCAAATTCTTGCCAATCGTCACCATCAACAGGATGCCTCAGTTGCCCATCTTTTTCTCTTTTTTCATCATGACACCTCATTAGCTCTGCTGTTTCAGAGCACATGTACATCCTCTGAAGCCTAGTTTTAAGAGGAAAATGCCAAACAACTTTAGCAGGAACTGGACGACCACTTTCAGTTTGTTGATTTTCATTATTTTCTAGGTTTCTGACCTCTTTCTCTTTCCACCTTGGTGCATGACACACATGACATAATGTATCATCAGAATGCTCCTTCCAATATAACATACAATCATTACGGCATGCATCAATTTTGACGTAATGAAGGCCTAAATCTTTCACTACTTTCTTTGCTTCATAAAAAGATCTTGGCAACTTAGCTTCTGGCAATAGCTCCCGAATCAACTCCAATAAATCTGAAAATGTAGTATTACTTATTCCATGAGTGCACTTCAATAGGTGCATGCGAATGATAAATGACAGCTTTGAAAATGTTTTGCAACCAGGGAACAGTTCATGTTTCCCATCTTCAACCAACTTATAAAACCTTTTAGCCTCTGGATTTGGTTGATCTCCAACCCCTTCATGGTTGTTAGGTAACCTTTCTGCCACATCTCTATGAATTTCGTACAATAACCGACCAAGATCATCATGAGTGTCATGTGTATTATCTTTAGCCATCCTCTCGAAAACTGACGTCGGGGGTATACCATCGTCATTGCAATACCAGTCTTTGGTGCCCGACTCAATCCCATTAGCTATCAAATGATTGAAGACTGTCTCTCTACGATGCCAGAAACGATGATAACATTCCTTACAAGAACAAGTAATTTGATCTCAAATTGCTCGTGTTGCAAATGCTTTATTTAAATAAGCTTCCACACCTTTTTCATACTCATTACTAGATTGTAGGAAATTGGTCCAACTACTCATTTCGTCACCTTTATCAAGGTATAAGAAATTTGTTCTTAGGGATTAAAAACATTAAGATATAATTATATGATATGTGTAAAATAGGAAATAAAAGTATAAATAACTATGTACAGTTTAGTTACATGAATTTTATTATACATCAGTTGGGAAAAAAATTATCATTATTATAATTCAGTTGGGAAAAAAAAATTCATTTTCACATACAAGTTTCAGATTTTTTCAACAACATAAATATACCTTAACAAATAAATTGTTCACATATTTCAGATACAAAAAGAGTGCAGCAAAGGATAATTCAAAAAATCCTGAGTTCTAGAGCTCATATACTATTGGCTCTAATACTTTGTTTCTGGCAACATTATCCATCAGGAACCTATATCTGGAAATTCAAGGAGAAGCTCCAAGAGTGGCATGGCACATGATGATTACAAGAAACATTGCTCCTCCCAAGTTCATGTTTATAACTTGGTTGGCTATTATGAAAAGACTCTCTACCTGTGATCATTTGGTGAAGTTTGGGGTTCAATGTGAGCAAGAATGTTGTCTCTGTTTACAAGAAAATGAGTCACATAACCATTTGTTCTTTAAGTGTTCTTTCTCTTCGATGGTGTGGAGGCAAATTGCTGATTGGTGTGGGTTTCATACTCATGTATATGAATGGCAGGATGAGCTGGAATATATGAAGACCCAATACACAACCAAATCTGGTAAATAGTTCCTTTACAGATTGGTTTTGTCCACATTGGTGTATTTGCTTTGGAAAGAGAGAAATAGAAGAAAGTTTTGTGATGAGAGTAGTCCAGTGGAAAGAGTGGCAAGGCAATGTCAATTATCCATTGCCACGGTAGGGGATCAATATGGCAAAGCGATGCAGTATTTGAAGTCATAGAGGTTAGAGTAGATGATAGAATTGAGTAGTTTGTTGGATTGTTGGTTGTATAGCCTTGCTTACAATGCTTCACTTGGTAATAAAAATCATTCTAATTACCCCCCCCCCCCCCAAAAAAAAGAGTGCAGCAAATAATTTTATGATGCACTGTATATAAGTAACATAAATGTACTACAAATCATGACAACTATTTTAAAACAGGAGATTAAAGTTAGGACGACAACTAAAAATAAAAACGGAACGACTTTGTATATAAAATATAACAAATTTCATTACAACTTAAACACGTTCCTCAACTATACCATACATAAATCTAAACTAGATTAGGTCATATCAATTTCTCAGTCTAATAAGCATCAAATTATTAAGAGCAGTTCATTAAACCAAATTTCTAAATTTAAACAAGTCCAACAAGAGAATCAATTTCTACACAAGAATAAAAACCAAAACTGATAAAAAATGAGCAACAAAAACATAAGTTACATAACATAACATACCTTACTAATGTCTGGATTCAACAACCGCAGCAATGACCGAGCTATTGAATCCTAATTATGTGAATTGCAGCCTTGAACTGGAAAAAAAATAGAAAATTAACTATACTGCAGCAATTTCAATCGATACCAATAACAAAAATTAACAAAATACTAAATAATAATACCAATGCTAATAACAACATCAACTCAGGTGTACAATTTCAATCGAATATTCATAATTAGTGTTAAAAATTAAAACATAAATTCATACAAATTGAAAAGGTACGAAAAAGAGGATGATGATTAGGCAAAAAAAATTGAAACATACAAAGATAGTGTCGATTAAGAGACGGAATTCACTTAATCCCCATTTTTTCTTCACACGTCAGAGGAGTTCACCGGGGGAGTAGGGCACTGCGGCTGCGCGGGAACAATATTAATTGTATTCTTTTTGTTTTTATTTCTTTTGTTTTAGAATAGGGATTGTTTTTGGTCCTTTTGTTTTAGAAGATGGTATTTTTTTATTCCTTTTGTTTTTGTATATCCAGTTCAGCGGTAGTTTTTATTATTAATTAGGTTGATATACTAAAGCAATTAATTAGATGGACTAAATTTCACTAAAATTTTTGCCGCCCAAAATTCTTATCAATCCTTAATTAATTAGTTTTTGTATACCGCCAAAATTTCACTAAAATATTTAAACCTTCATTATTAGAGCTAAAATAAGTAAAAGTGAAATAATTTAAATTTCTATGAATATCGAATAAAATTGATACCTTAAAATGTTACTATTCTTAATATGTTACATAAAGTGATACATAAAGGTAAATCGAATTTCAATATAAACGATGTAACACAAAATAGTGATACTTTTAAATATTACTAATTTTTAAATTGTTACGTTAAGTGATACATAAAAGTAAATTGAATATGTAACACAAAAAAATAATACCTTAAAATGTTACCTATTTTTAAAGTGTTACATTAAGTGATACATAAAGGTAAATTGAATATGGAACACAAAAAACTGATACCTTAAAATGTTACATATTTTAAAAGTGTTACATTAAGTGATACATAATAATAAAGTGCTACATAATTGTTACCTATACATTCACCAATTTTTAATTATTAAAAGTGGTACCTTTGGGTGTTACATATTCTCACTTTTCTACTAGTGTTCGATCATTCGACAGAAGATCAAGAAGAAAGCCTCTCAAGCAAAGAAGTTTTAGAGGTTTTGGCATCTAGGTTTTCGCATCATCAAGAAGTTTTGGCTAATATCAAAAAGGGGGAAATTATTGGGATAAACAATCCTGTTCCGTGTTTGATAAAGTGCCAACATACAACAAGTAGCTGTCCCGAAGACAATCATACAGCAAGATGTGTGTTTTGATAGAGTGCCAACATACAGCAAAAGTCTAAAGTGCCATCATACAGGAAGAAGCTCATCAGTCAATATGACACCAAGTATGGAAGCTGTCCTGAAACATTCATACAACATCTTTCCATACAACAACTCTAAAATAGACTACATCGTGGAACCTACAGCTACAGCATTATAAACGCAACATGTTGGATACAGCATACAGCTGTAAGTGTTGAGATCTTCAGCACTTATCCAGCAGGACTGAAGACCGTTGGAACGGAATCTGTTTTATACGCTAAAGTCAAACCACTGTTTGAAAAGAAGTATTTAAATACTGACTGGATAAAGTATTTAAATACCATCCGACAAATATCTTCAGAGAAGGAGCAAAATCCGGATCTTGTACTATACAAGTCAATCAACATGTTGGAATGGACTTCTTGCTCAACGGATCTATTCCCAACCGATATATTCCAAAGGCTATATATACCCCGAAGTTTGAAGATCAGATACACACGATTACACACGTATATACTCGAATGTACGAATATACGTAAGATCAAGATCTGAGAACTGAGCAAACTGAGATACACTCGTGAACATCTCAAGAACAGTATATCAAGAGCAAACATATTTCTTCAAGCATTCTGCCAATCCTGAGAGAAGAAATATACAGGTGCTCAACCTTGAATAACACACTATCAGCCCAAGCTCAAGAAAGTCAAGCTATTGTTCAACCCGTGATCTTACATTTAAAGAAAACCATCAGCCCTGTTTGGACTGAGAAAGCCTTGTTTTTCCTGAACTGTGTGTGACGGATCTGCATTGAAGAGACGAAGCTTCGGAACTGTGTGTGAAGAAGCTAGTCAAGTGAAAGCTTTGACTAATCTGTGTGAACAGTTGAAAGCGACGGTCTTTGTATCAATTTGTGTGAATGATACAAGGATAGGTTTGATTATAGACACGTAGTTGTGTACGTAGTGTTTATAATAAACATTTTAACTCCTTTGTGGAGGACCAGTGGACGTAGAGGGGTTTACCTCGAACCACTTTAAATATCGTGTCATTTACCTTCTGCAACTTACTGTTTTCATTACTGTGATTATTTTACAAGTATACACTGCATACCCTGTACGCACCAAGCAAACAGGAGAAAACCTAGTTGCTATATTTACAGCAACTTACCTTAACAGACTTCCGCTACGCACTCTTATTTGAAAATCGTATAGCTTGTTGCTTAAAACACTTTCCAAGCTGTATTCTGTATACTTAGTGGCCAACACATAGTTTGAAATAATTTGATAAATACATTTTACGAATCCACGAGTACAAGATCAATTTAGGCATACTAATTAATGAATTACTAATATTAATTAATATTTTAAATGCTATTATTATTTATTTAATATGGTAAAAGTAATATCCTAATCTAGATTATAAGATCATAGGATATTTACCTTTGAAGCAAAGTGGTTGCTTCAATCTCTTCGATAAAAATCTTTTAGAGTATATCCCCACCTTAATCGGACGTTGTGTGGGCAACGAGCTACCAGAGCTTGCTTGAACTTCCAAGTTGGTCGACCAAAATTTTTTGTCAAGAGGCGCACGATTTCCTCTCTGTTTTTCTGAATATGTTTGGTTGTTTAGAAAAATTAATGTGTTATCTAAATTGTAGAACAAAGACACAAGTCAAGATCTACAATTAAACACACTTTAAAAATTAATCTCAATTGCTCTTGCACTATGATTTCGGCCGCCCCTATAATCCTATTTATAGGCTTTGGCTACTCTAGGGACCTTAATGATGATTAGGGTTAGGACTCCTAGTATAACTCAACTTTCCATATTAAGCAGTTCCAAATATGATTGAGCTTACTAATATCAATTCATCCACTAAAGAATTGATATTGCACTTCCTAACCAAATCTCAATTTATGAAATCGAGTTTCTATTTAAATATTTTATTTCTCATTTTTAAGATATCGAATGTTCATTGATTCATTTAAGCTACTGAGAACTTTAATTAATTAATGATTTATCCAAGAATAGTACCACTCAGACCTTAATATTATATCATAATTAAATTCACCTACATGATTTAACATAATAATCATTGTCGAGCTCCTCAAGGGTGTAATACCCGGTTGTAATTCAGTCATTATCATTCAGTAATTTCATTCGGTGATTGTCACTCTGTGGATTTTCACTCAATTATAATCATTCATTAATCATGTTCTTTCACCGTGTTCACCGTTCGGAAAAACTTCGAGTTGTGTATCGTTATTGTTCATTGTTTCAACTTTCCTAATATGAGTTCGACTTTGTTAGATCACCATTAATTTTTGGTAACTCCAAAAATTCTAAATCTTTGCAATATTATATAGCATCGAGTTAGCTTTCCAATGGTTCAAACGGTGAGTCAATCGGAGTCCGGACGAGAGAGTTATGGTCGTTTTAGCTCAACCGCTCATTTTTCAGTTTTGGCCGATCACTGCCGAACGAACTCGGCCGTGTCGTCCGACACGGCCCGTGCCGTATTCGTCCGGAATGTGCCAAAGTGTTCGCCTCGAGGACCCGACCGTGTCGTCGCACGGCCGAGTCGAACCCTTCCGGATAAGCGAGCGGCGCGACACGCCCGGCCGTGTCGCCCTGAGCAGTCGAGTCATGCCGAAGTCGCCGCCGGACGGGTCATCGGGAGGCCCTCCGCGCCGCGACCGTGTCAAGCGGGACACGGTCGAGTCCTGTCGGCCAATGTCGGCCGGTATGCGACACGGCCGTGCCGATCGGCACGCGGGCCGTGTCCGTGACGATCAACTCCCTTAAATTCGTTTTTTGACATTTCACCAATTTTCCCCTTTTCTTCACCTTCAACCGAGAGAATAAGCTTGAGGGAGGGTTTTTCCTTCACAAATCATTTGGGTGTTTGATTTTCTTCATCTCCTTTCGATCGTGAAGCCCGGATAATCAATCTAACGCGTGTTCTTGGATTAAAGTACTTGGATCATCAAGAGGTAATTCCTTCAACACTTTGGACTTCGATTTTGTGTTGAGATATGATGTTTTGGACGTTATAATCATGTTATATGAAGGGATATGTATATGATTATGAGTTTGTATAAGGATTCATTGGATTATTGAGGAATTATTCGAGAACACCTTGAAAATCGAGTTGGAATTGGGGATTTTCGACTAATTGTTGTTATAATCACGTTTTTGGATATTCATAACGGATTATTGATCGTATTGGAGATGTTTTGTTGGTTTGAAACACTTCTTGGGGGATTTGATATTGGTATATTGAGGTTTGATTGTAAACAATTGGAGTTTGGTCGCAACGTGTTTGATTTAATGCCTCTATGGACTTAGTTTAATCGTATCGACGTTTTGAGTTCGTTATATTCGTGTTTGATTCGTATATTGAACGGATTGTTGGTAATTATATTTATTCAAGGTTGTTCGAGCGACCAATATCTCAATTAGGACGTTGTTCGTGGACGGACATTCTTCATCGTTGTTGAGTAAGTTAATTCTTACTCGGTTAAAAGGATATTCATCCCTTTTGTTGTTGTTCATTCATAATCATAACTCATTCATCATTATATTAATCATATCAAAACTTGTTGTTATCAATTAATCGTTTGACCATAAGGAGCAGCGGTTCCAATCTTTTCATTGAAATTTGTCATTTATTTCGTTACCATTCCACCTCGGTGAGTCATTATTCATTTTCGATGTCACTTTTGTTATATCATGGCATTCGGGTCATCTTGGCGTGCGGTTGGTATGTGTAGGATTTTTATGTCGGGCACATTATAGTCGTGTGTGTTGGTTGATGGCCTCACATTGGGTGCACACGAGATTGATTGTTTCGTGAGACCGATTAGGTACAAGACCACGCGTGTATTGATCGTTGGTGGCTTGTGCACGGACACATTTCCATCCGGGCGTAGTGTGGCGCCACCCTTTGAGCCGCATCGTTAGTTGATTCATATAGCATGTTTGATTGCGTATGTTTCGACAGGATATTTCATAATTTGAGATATAATCATGATTGTGTATTTTCAACCCTTGAGGATTGTTGTTCTTTATGGCGGCCCGTTTGGGGATTTTGTTTTTCGTGTCATGTCCAGCAAGCGCGGGGATAGCACGTTGACGGCGAGAGTCCTAGTGATACTAGTAGGGGCCCCGATCTTTGATTATTCATGTTATTGTCCTTTATTTTCAGCTGAGACTTACATTAGAATACTCCGTTTCATTCAGTGTTGTGTATTTTATCTTCATATAAAATACACTAGTATTCGGTGTTGTCCTGGAGTGTTGTAACTAAACACCTCATCGGAGTAATTATTGTTGTAATGTAGTTCGGTACTACATTTATCTTGTGTAATTCATTCATTTTCTTTTGCCTGGTGGGTCCCAGTTAGGGATCTACGGCAATGTAATATCCGCCTAGTTTGGGGTGTTACAGAGTTGGTATCGGGCGTGGTTTTGAATACTACCCTCCAAGTCATGTCTCATTTGAAATCATCGTCATCGGACTAGTATCATTGGACTTTCGCGTCACGTGTGACTGTGCAGATCTTGAGCCAATCGACCAAGAAGAACGTAAGACTTCTAACGCCATGGTATAATTTACGGCAATAGTCATGCATTCATCATTCATCATTTAACAATCCTCAAACATCATCATTCATTATGATCGGACGATCATATTAACTCATCAATCACTTAATTCATTTCATTACTCGATTAATAATCGGACGATCATGTTAACTCATTAATTACTCAATTCATTTCATTACTCGATTGTCAATCGGATGATCATATTATCAATCTTGTTAAGTTATTCAAGATAATCATTTCAAGAATTTCATCGGATAATCATTTAACTTGATAAATCATTCATATAATCACTAAGTTAGAGCATGTATACTCATTTTCATCATCTCATGACATAATCATAACGTGCTAATCATGCGGGAAATATAATCATTATGCGACCTTCCTACTCAAGATGGAGAGAGCTGTCGGGGATGCACGGGAGAGGCGCGGTGCGGACCGAAACCCGAGAAATAATCACTGGCTGCCGGGAAATCGTGCCTGTGACTCGCTCGACCAGAAGATGTTCGGGTTGATCCACTCACTTTTATGCAGGCCATGATGACCCATGTGCAGTTGCTCAATCATCATTGCGCCACTCTGACCGGATTAATCGAGAGAACTCTCCCGTATGAGACGGCTGCTAAGGAAAGTGCTGAACAACAATCTTCATCTTTCAGCAAGAAATCAACGAAGCGTAATCAACCCAAAGGCAGTCAGTCAACCTTCAAGAAGCCTCGTGTGAGCCCTATCGTTTCTGAGCGACCTTCTACGGCGCATAATCGTGTGGGATCTCATTCTCGAGCGGCCAGTTCGGCCATCACCTGTTTCAATTGTGGAACGCCGGGTCATTTCAGCACTGAGTGTCTGAAACCGTCTATCACGTGCTATAATTGTGGGAATTTTGGGCATAAGGCCCGTTTTTGCCGAAAGGACTCCAAGTCGGCTCCGGTGGCATCTCAGGCCCCGAAGCAACCAGCGTTTGAATCGATCGCTTTGTCATCGTCGTTTAAGGCAATGGAAGCAAATAGAGTTGGAGCTCGTATTTATCAGACGGGAGCGTCCGGTTCGGGGACCGGCAAGTCCCAGATTCATATGATGAGGAGGATCGACGATCCGGTGGCCCGAACGATTTCAGGTATACTCGTAATTTTATTTCAACTTGTGTGTACCTTTTGATGCTGGTACACCGCATTCATTCATTTTCGAATCATGCTTGAATAGACTTATTTCGGGATAGTCCTATTGCTTGTGGATCTCATACCATCGGTCTACCTGACGATGGAAGAATTTTCGGAATCATACCTAAGTAAGCTTAGTAACCGCGATTGGTTGGTGGACCTAATCGTGGTGAATTTATCTTAGGACGATGTAATTTCGGTATTAGTTGGTTTAACCGTCTTAATACTATCCTCAGTGTTTGTTAGCGTTTGGTCGCTATTTTCCGTCGTTGGTTGTTGAATGTGTGCTTCAGGGAAGTAATCCCCGTTGTTCCAGAAGAAGTATTATTATGACGAAAGCAGAGAAATTCCGCAATCGAACTATTCAATCATTCATTGTATCATTCTCATCGATTGGCCTTTCTAGGACAATCGAGTTATTCAATCATTCCTTGTATTATTTCCATCGATTGGCTTTTCTAAGACAATCGAGTCATTCAATCATTCATTGTATCATTTTCATCGATTGGCCTTTCTAGGGCAATCGAGTTATTCAATCATTCATTGTATCATCTTCATCGATTGACCTTTCTAAGGCAATCGAGTTGTTCAATCATTATTGGTATCTCTTTTTATCGATTGACCATTCTAGGGCAATCGAAATGTTCAATTATTCGTGGTATCATTGTCATCGATTGACGATGTATTTCCAGACGAGTTATCTGGTTGCCTTCACATAGAGTAAGGGAATTCAGGAGTGAGTTGGAGCCAGTACGTCCCCTTTATCGAAGGCACCGTATCGGATGGCCCCGACCAGAATGCAGGAGTTGAAGATTCAACTTGAGGAATAGTTCGAGAAAGGTTATCTCCGACCGATTGCGTCCCCGTGAGGAGCACCAGTGTGATCTGTCAAGGAGAAGGATGGCTCGTCTCGTGTGTGTATTAATTACCAGGAGTTGAAAAGGGTAATGATCAAGAGTAGTATCCTTTACCTCATATTGATGATCTTTTAGATCAACTTCAGGGAGCTTCAGTATTTTCCAAGATCGACTTAAGATCTGGATATCACCAGTTGCGGATTCGAGAGTCGGATATCGCGAGGACAGCGTTTCATACACGCTATGGTCATTATGAGTTCGTAGTTATGCCGTTCGGGCTAACTATTGCACCTGTGGTATTTATGGGGGTTAATGAATCGGGTTTTCATCGACTTTTTGGATCAGTTTGTTGTTTTCTTCATCGACGACATTTTGATTTATTCTCGTAGCCGAGAGGAATACGAGGTTCATCTTCATCAGGTTCTCGACGTGTTGAGACGAGAGCAACTTTATGGAAGGTTTTCCAAATATGAGTTACGGAGGTCCAGTGACTTTCTCGGGCATGTAATTTCATCCGCGAGTTCGTGTCGACCCTCGAAGACGGAGGCTATCCGAGATTTGCAACCTCCGAAAGATGTTAAGGAAATCCGATGTTTCCTCGGATTAGTGGTTAATTATCCAACCCACGGACGGAGCTAGCAACCGTGGTTTTCGTGTTGAAAATTTGGCGTCGTTACCTTTATGGCATCACTGTCGATCTTCACCAATCACAAGAGTTGATGTATATATTTACTCAGAAGGAGTTAAATATGCGACAGAGACGGTGGTTGGAATTAATCAAAGATTTTGATATCGATATCCTTTACCACCCGGGCAAGGCGAGCATTGTCGCCGACGCCTTGAGTCGTAAGTCCGTTCAGGAGAGCGGATGCTTGCTCGTTTAACAATTCGAAGGAGCTCCAACAGAATTCCTTAGACCCGAGATCGAGGTCCGGCTGAGTCGAGTGGACAGCTTTGCATGTTAGAGATTTCATCATCTCTTGAGGATGCAATCAGGGAGAATCAGGGTTCAGACCCAGCATTGTTGCGCATTCTTGAGGATGTGGCTCAGGGGAAAGCCCCTGGATTCGTGATCCACGAGGATGGATTTTTGAGATTTAAGAATCGGATGTGTGTACCGGCGAATGACGAGTTAAAAAACTCTATTTTGAGAGAAGCTCATGCTACCCCTTATTCTGTTCATCTGGGGTCCAGCAAGATGTACAAAGACTTGAAACAAAATTACTGATGGAGTAATATGAAGCGAGAAGTCGCAGAATTTGTTTCGAAATGCTTAACCTGTCAACAAGTCAAGATGGAACCTCAGCGACCGGCGAGTATGCTGATACCGCTCCATATTCCAGAATGGAAGTGGGAAGACATTTCTATGGAATTCATCACGAATTGCCGACGAGTCGTCGGGGCATAAATACGATCTGAGTGATCGCGGACTGCTTTACTTATTTATCTCATTTCCTTGAAATCAAGGATATGTGGAGTCCCAAGAGATTGGCCCAGTTGTTCATCAAAGAGATAGTGAGACTTCACGGTACTCCTAAAAGTATCGTTTCCGATCGTGACGGACGGTTTGTGTCACATTTTTGGAAATCAGTTCATCGTGCTATGGGAACTCAGCTTAATCTCGATCGCCTTTCATCCTCAGTCCGACGGACAATCAGAGAGAACTATTCAGACATTAGAGGACATGTTGAGGGCATGCGTCCTCGATGGGAAGGACGATTGGGAAGCCCAACTACCACTGATCGAGTTCACGTACAGTATAGTTGGCATGCCTCCATTAACATGGCACCTTACGAGGACTTGTACGGTCGTCGTTGTCGATCTCCTTTGTGTTGGGATGACTTGTCGAATCAATCGGCACCGAACCCGACATGCTTATAGCCGCCGGGAGAAGGTAGCTTTGATCAAGAGTCGTATGTTGACATTTCGAGTCGGCGAAATCATATGCGATAAATCGTCGTCGACCACTAGAGTTCGAGACGGGTGACCATGTTTTGGTCAAGGTATCCCAGAGTCGAGGTATTTTCCGTTTCGAAAACGGGGAAGTTGAGTCCGAGATTCATTGGACCGTTTGAAATTTTGGATCGAGTAGGCGAGTTAGCTTATCGATTGGCTTTACCTCCGGCTTTGAGCAGATTCATAATGTGTTTCACGTCTCTCGATTGCGGAAGTGCATTTGGACCGAGTCACATACTTCAGTTCGACGAAATCGAGATCGCGGATGATCATTCGTACGAGGAGCGTCCTGTACGAGTGTTAGAGCGGCGAATCAAACAGTTGAGGAACAAGACGATCCCTTTGGTCAAGATTCAGTGGTCTAGACACGGAGTCGAAGAGGCCACTTGGGAAACCGAGGAGAATATGCGGGAGTGTTATCCCGAGTTGTTTGACCCCTAGTTTCGGGGACGAAACTCTTTTAAGGGGGGTGTATGTAATACCCGGTTGTAATTCAGTCATTATCATTCAGTAATTTCATTCGGTGATTGTCACTCTGTGGATTTTCACTCAATTATAATCATTCATTAATCATGTTCTTTCACCGTGTTCACCGTTCGGAAAAACTTCGAGTTGTGTATCGTTATTGTTCATTGTTTCAACTTTCCTCATATGAGTTCGACTTTGTTAGATCACCATTAATTTTTGGTAACTCCAAAAATTCTAAATCTTTTCAATATTATAGAGCATCGAGTTAGCTTTCCAATGGTTCAAACGGTGAGTCAATCGGAGTCCGGACGAGAGAGTTATGGTCGTTTTAGCTCAACCGCTCATTTTTCAGTTTTGGCCGATCACTGCCGAACGAACTCGGCCGTGTCGTCCGACACGGCCCGTGCCGTACTCGTCCGGAAAGTGCCGAAGTGTGCGCCTCGAGGACCGGCCGTGTCGCAGCACGGCCGAGTCGAACCCTTCCGGATAAGCGAGCGGCTGCCGACACGCCCGGCCGTGTCGCCGCGGTCGAGTCATGCCGAGTCGCTATCGGACGGGTCATTGTCGGGAGGCCCTCAGCGCCGCGACCGTGTCAAGCGAGGACACGGTCGAGTCCTGTCGGCCAACTGTCGGCCAGCTGTGCGACACGACCGTGCCGATCGGCACGGGCCGTGTCCGGCAGGCAGTCAACTCCCTTAAATTCGTTTTTTTTCAGCATTTCAGCCATTTTTCCCCTTTTCTTCACCTTCAACCGAGAGAGTAAGCTTGAGGGAGGGTTTTTCCTTCACAAATCATTTGGGTGTTTGATTTTCTTCATCTCCTTTCGCTCGTGAAGCCCAGATAATCAATCTAACGCGTGTTCTTCGGATTAAAGTACTTGGATCATCAAGAGGTAATTCCTTCAACACTTTGGACTTCGATTTTGTGTTGAGATATGATGTTTTGGACGTTATAATCATGTTATATGAAGGGATATGTATATGATTATGAGTTTGTATAAGGATTCATTGGATTATTGAGGAATTATTCGAGAACACCTTGAAAATCGAGTTGGAATTGGGGATTTTCGACTAATTGTTGTTATAATCACGTTTTTGGATATTCATAACGGATTATTGTGTTAGGAGTATGCCCTCGAATGCCACTCAGAGGATGTTGAGTGAGGGCATTGTACTTGTTATTATGTAAACCATTTATATAAGGCAAATGAATGTTTCTTTATTTACTGGTAGTTACTGGCATTCCTAACTCGTAAATAAACATATAGAAACTAGTCCGTGTATTTGAGAGCAAAACGTTCCACTCCTTATTGGATAAGGGGGTCGGCACTGGAAAGGTTATAGCTCAAATACTTAATCGTTCGCAAGTCGATGAAACTTGACTGGGCATTAAGTTTATGTGAAGACTTGTATGACGTGTTCTTTGACATGGAGAGTGCCTGTCGAACACTAATGGTTAGTGGGAGCACACGTTATAGGTATGTTAATTGGATTAGTATACTCGAACCGACTCACCCTTGATTCGTCACACGGATTTCACTCCGGACGATCAATGACGGAATCGAAAGGTTGTGATAGGTATTCGTGAACCTTCGACTTGAGGATTTAGTAGGGATGTGCTTGTGACGTCAAGATTTTCATTAGAGTAGTTCGACCCTGTAAACCGGAAGGCGGGGGTCAACCTCGACGTGCATCTTGACGGGCAAGTAGCAGGTCCTACTGAATACCAAGATAGAATTCTTTCTCCCGTTAGTGAGCGGGTTATATGTCCTATGCGGTTATTGGCAGATGAGATCATAAGTCTTTGGCCAAAGCATTGGAGCTAGTTGTATTAGATACACGAGAGCTCGATGATCTCGATTTGCATTAACGCATGCATAGCGTCAAATACGAATAGGGTTTGACTGATTGTGACCCTATAACTTGATCGGGACATTTGAAAGAAGGGTTTATACGTATACTGATTCACGACAGAATGGTTCTTGAATGATCCCAATCATTCGTTCTCAGTTGGGGTACAGTGTAGGCCGCCAGCCTGGCTAGGTGGTGCTACTACTCTTTGGTTCCTCCCATTCTTTCGAGACGGACCTACCGAGTCGCGCAATAGGATTGACGACGGAATAAATAAAGCTAATTCTCTCATTATGAATATTAGATATTGGATATCTAAATTTGAGACATTAGATGTCTAAATCGATTTATTGGATAAATTGATATACGGCCTAATGAATTAAATATATCACCGGGTGATTAATTTAATTCATAAATATAATTATTTTTTGGAGAAATTAATTATGTTATTTTGTATTTGATATGTTTAATTAATTGGATTAATTAAATGACACAAATACATCGGAACGGAATAGGAGTTTATCTGTTTGGACTCACGGGAGTCCGAAACGAACCGAACTCGTCCCGGCTCCTTCTAGATGGCCATCCCATTTTCCCTCCTCTTTCCTTTGGTCATAGTCTCCACCTTAATTGGTGGAAGACTTGAAGTATCAAGGGAACAAGATCTTTTAATTAATTCATTTAATTATTTAGTCTTGATTTGGGAGGATTTTATGGAGCATAAAAAGAAGACTCTCCTCACTTGTTTGACAAGCCTTCCAACGTGAGTATTGAGAGAGAGAGAAAGATATACTTTGAGTTTAACACTCATTCTTCATCTTCTTCATTCACTTCCTCTTCATTTTTCTTGGAGAAAAATTGAGAGAAAATTATTGAGAGATATATTATACACTTAGAGTGTAATAATAAAAGCTTCATCATTTGATTCTAGCCGTAACCTTAGAGGTTAATCAAGTGTTGTTATTCCGGTCGTTTTTACGGCGCGTGGCAAGTAGAGACGCGGTGTTTTAGGCGTTGGATCGTTCAAGGGCTTGGAGCGGATCGGATACGTAGAGATCAACTAAAGCTTGGGGAATAGCTCAAGAGAAGGTTTCCATTTAATCAACGGACTTCGAGGGTTAGTTTCTTACGACTCTTGCTTTTCGTTTATATATTCGTATATACGTAGCTCGATCGATCCTCGTAGGGATTCGGATCGAATTAATTTTCGTTTTACCGCTTCCGCTGGGCCTTCGTTTTAGGCACCGAATCCCAACAGTGGTATCAGAGCGTAGGTCTTGCGATCGTATATACGATATTAGCATTTGGAATGCTTGATTAGATGGTGAATGATTTGGAATCATTTTAGTCATAATCGTGGTATATATTTTTACGTTCGTTGTAGTTATATTTTTCGTAAGTTTATGTCTAAATATAAATCTTAATTTCTTGGAAATATGATTTATATTGAAGATATGAATGTTGAAAAATATTGATATTGATATCCTATTGAAAATCGAGCTCAATCGTCGTCGGACGATTTTTCGGACAAAGGGCGTGTCTTTGCCCGGTGACTCGGCCGTGTCCGTGACACGGGCCGTGTCGGCGATCCCGTGCCACTACGAGCAGACCACCGTGTCGGAGACACGGTCCGTGCCCGACGGCGTACCGCCGATCGTGATCGGCCATGCTGGCATGTCTGCCGGCATCTTTGCCGGCGATGACTTCGCCATGGCAGCCAATTTCGCCCGGCTCGATCTTTCGTGTATTCTTGAAAATTAATCTCCCGCATGTTAAATTGGATTTAATATGATTAAAATGATTTATGGTATTTCATTTTATAAGGGAAATTTGATTAATTGGAATATTTATGGTCGACCGAATTATTTTGAACGTTATCATATTACCGATTGTGTGAATCGATTGGATCGGTTCGTATTGTTGATTGGATCAATCTATCTCTACGCTTTCCATTTATATAGTATTTATTGGATGAATGCTTTTGAATGGGGATGTGGTTCGTGGACTTAGTTTTGAATCGTTCGTTTTATTCGATTGGGTTGTAAAGGCCGTTTTGAGCCTATTTATTTTACTAGAAATGTTTGTATCTAGGATGCAATTTCGATGTAAAATTTATATGTAATGACGAAGACCGGAGGAATATCCATTTCGAGAAGACGAAGATTCAAGACGAAGACTTGTAATTAGATTACGGAGTTTTTGTTTTCTAGGAACGGTCCATGAACCACATGTTGGTAGCAACTAGGTTGTGAATGGTTGTTTCATATTGTATGAATGCCACAAACACGCTTAAATGATTAATGTGCAAAGTGTAACGTTAATCGCGAAAATTCTCCCACGATAAATTATTAAGTTTATAAGGTTTCAAGATTTTCCTTCCCTCCATCGAGTTTTCGGGAAATTGAAATCCAAACCGGATGTGCTATGCTTCCGAGTTATCGGGGTAGTCATTCGGGGAGGACGGATAAATTACCGGGAGCGCATTGGATGCCTTCGGTTGGAGCAAATTTTATCCCTAGAAACCTGATAGGTTGCCGGATAAGATTCAATTGTGAAACTGATTTGCGTCGATGGTATAAACTTAACTTGTTCACGTACCATAGAAACCGTATAGGTTGAGGGGAGTAAACAAGGGGAAAAAGAAGATCGAATCATCCATTAGATGGGTTGGTGTTGGACACCACTTTATGAAAATTAATAGACTAGAAACCTGTTCGGTTGCCCTCTATTAAGATTTATAAAGAACTCGATCACCACTATGAAGTAGAGCGACGATACTTCCGGATTTCACATGGGAGTGTGTTATTCCGATAAAAATAGTGGGAGCTGGGTAACAAGAATAGAAAAGACCTTAATTCTACACTCAGAACATAATTGAATGAGTCACTAATTAATCTGTTATACTTAATGCAGACAAATCTCAATATGACAATGAATCCACTCGCAATTCTACTCGAAAAGAACACCTTAATGGGACCTAACTTTGTGGATTGGCTCCGCAATCTGATGATTGTCCTCAGTATAGAGGCATTGGGATACGTCTTGGAGACGGACATTCCGGCGCCTCCTGTGCGGACCCGAGCCAATCAGGAAGAGATTGAAAACCATGAAAAGTGGGTTAAGGATGACGTGAAAGTCCGTGCTTATATGATGGCTTCCATGTCTAATGAGCTTTAGAGAGCTCATGAGAAAATGACTTCTGCTAGGCAGATTCTATCTCACTTAACCGAACTTTATGGTGAGCACAGCAGAACTGCTAGATATGAGATATCCAAGCAACTGTTCGGTGCAAGGATGAAGGAAGGTGAGAAGGTTGGGGAACATGTCCTCAAAATGATATCCATGATCGAGAGATTGGAGGCTCTTGATTTTAAAATGGATACTTCTCTCCAAACCGACCTTATCCTACAGTCTCTCCCTGATTCCTTCTCACAGTTTGTTATGAACTTCAACTGCAATGAGATTGCATGTAACTTAGCTGGGCTAATGAACAAACTTGTGACCGCTCGGTCTCGGATGAAGACTCCGCGGATGAAGGAGTCTGCTCTTGTGATTTCTTACGGACCTCGGAGGTCTAAGAACAAGAAGAAAAAGACCAAAAGGCAACCTGGACCACAAGTTAAGGACCTTAAGGGTAAGGGCAAGGCCCCAATGGTTCCAAAGAACAAGAAGAAGAAGGATGCTTGTCTCAAGTGCGGTGAGTGGGCCATTTGGGCTAGAGACTGTCCGATTCTTCATGGCACTTCGTCTGAGAACTTTTAGTTTTGGAAACAAATTGTTACGCTCTTGTATTTTCTACTTCTGGATCTTGGATTACGGTGCTAGTTCTCATATTTGTACCGTGAATCAGGATTTGGAACAAAGTAGGAAGCTTGGAGCTGGAGAAGTTATGATCACAGTCGGAAGCGGGCATATTGTCGAGGCGACCGACATAGGATCACTTCTTTTGGGTTTAGAATCCGGCTTTGTTTTAACTTTAGAAGATGTACTTGTTTTGCCCAAGGGGCACAAAAACATTGTATCCATTCCGGTCATGGACCGAAAAGGCTTTTCATTTTTCATTGGTGATGGTTCCTGCAAAATTTATTTTAGAAATAAACTAGTGGGTACTGCTACATTGTTGAATGGATTGTATCATCTAAATCTCAGCAACAAAGTAGTTGTGAATACTATAACTAGAAAACGTGGTAGGGATGAAACCAATCAAGTTTTGAAATGGCATCTTAGACTTGGTCATGTTGGTCAGACCAAGGTTTACAAGATGGAAAAAGATGGACTTATGGGTCCATTGGGATCGGATCCCTTTCCTACTTGTGAATCTTGCCTTAAAGGCAAAATGACTAAGTCCCCCTTGACAGGGACATTTCAAAGAGCCGCTGATAAACTGGGATTAATCCATACCGATGTATGTGGTGCTTTGGAAGCAGCACGTGACGGATATCAATATTTCATTACGTTTACAGATGATCATACTAGGTATGGTTATGTATACTTAATGAAACATAAATCCGAGGCCTTTGAGAAATTCCAGGAATTCAAGGCCCTAGTCGAGAAACAAACTGGTAATCATATCAAAGCACTTCGGTAGGACCGAGGTGGCGAGTATATGAGTACGGAGTTTGACGAGTTCCTAAAGGAACATGGAATAGTTTCACAACTAACACCTCCAGGTACTCCTCGGTTAAATGGTGTGTCGAAAGAAGGAACCGGCCCCGTTGAACATGGTCCGTTCCATGCCGGGCTATACCGACTTGCCGATTTACCCGTGGGGTATGCACTGATCGCCGCGTATATCTTGAACAGATGTCCTTACAAATCCGTTCCTAAAACTCCACATGAGATGTGGGAAGGAAGGAAACCAAGTCTTAATCATATTAGGATTTGGGGATGTCCCGCTTATGTCAAGAAGACTAAGGTGGAAAAGTTGGAAGCTAGGTCTGCGAAGGGACGTTTCATTGGATTCCCATCTGGGACGATGGGATATCTATTCTACATGCCCGAAGATCGAAGGATCATTGTTGCTTTACAAGCACACTTCCTGGAAGATGAGTTCATTCAGGAAGGCGGAGCAGGTAGAAGTATTTCTTTAGAAGAATATAATGAAACTCCTCGAGAGACACCTGTGCAAGAAACTGGAACCGAACTTTCTGAAACACAAGTACAACCACCTCGTAGGTCTAGTAAGGTGTCTCATTTACCTGAGAGGTATGGCCTTGTGCACTTGGAGGAGCTGGGTCTCCATGAGGTTCCAAGTGATAGCCAAGAGACCGACCCAACAACCTATGACCAAGCGATGGTGGATGTAGACTCCGCGAAATGGCGTGAAGCTATGGAAGCTGAGATAGACTCGATGCATGTCAATCAGGTCTGGACTCTAGTAGACCGCCCCAAGGGCATAGTGCCTATTGGGAACAAGTGGATCTACAAGAGAAAGACTGATGGTGATGGCAAGGTTGACGCCTATAAAGCTAGGCTTGTGGCAAAGGGTTATACCCAGAAGGAAGGGATCGATTACCACGATACCTTCTCGCCCGTAGCCATGATCAAGTCTATTCGCATGATGCTTGCTATAGCTGCCTACCACGATTATGAGATATGGCAAATGGACGTAAAGACGGCTTTCCTTAATGGATTCCTCGAGGAGGAAATCTATATGGAGCACCTAAAGGCTTTGTGTCCAAGTCGATATTCGAAAGTGTGCAAGCTTGCGTTCCATTTATGGATCAAGCAAGCGTCGCGTAGTTGGAACCTTCGTTTTGACGAGGCGGTCAAAGAGTTTGACTTCGTGCAAAATGAAGAGGAACCTTGTGTATATAAGAAAGTTAGTGGGAGCAAGATCGCATTCTTAGTACTATATGTAGATGACATTCTACTAATAGGAAATGATGTGGGAATGCTCAGTTCTGTGAAAGCTTGGCTTTCGAGTAATTTCTCCATGAAAGACTTGGGAGAAGCAACCTATATTCTTGGTATTCGACTCTACCGGGATAGAGCGAAGAGAACAATAGGCCTTTCCCAAGCCCTCTATATAGATAAGATCTTAAAGCGATTTAAGATGGATGATTCTAAAAGAGGGTTCCTACCGATGCAACATGGAATAAAACTCACCTTGAAGATGTGTCCTCAAAGTGAGGAACAACGCAAGGAAATGAGTAATATACCATATGCTTCGGCCGTGGGTAGCCTTATGTATGCTATGTTGTGTACAAGACTCGACATCGCGCATGCCGTAAGCGTGGTGAGTAGGTTTCAGCAAACCTGTAGGGAACATTGATCGCCAGAAAGAACGTTCTCAAGTACTTAAGAAGGACTAGAGATATGGTTCGATGTATGGCGGTGGAGAATTGGATGTGGTGGGATTCACCGATTCGGACTTCCAAGGACCGAAGGACGACTCGATGTCCACTGCGCTACATATTTACTCTTAATGGAGGAGCGATCTTGGCGTAGTGCCAAGCAAAGCGCGACCGCGATTCCACCGTCAGCCGAGTATCAAGCACCTCGGAGGCTTCCAAGGAAGGGTTACGGATTAAGAAGTTTCGGGAGAACTTCAAATGATACCATGTGCCGAGTCTGTTCTACTGCATCGCGACAACGACGGAGTCAGAAGCGCAGCCAAGGAGCCGAGGTTTCACAACAAAGACCAAACATATTGAGAGGAAGTATCATCTCGTAAGAGAATTTGTTCGCAAGGGATACATTGTGCTGCACAGAGTAGACTCGGCCGACAACGTCGCCGATCCACTGACCAAGCCACTTTCTCAGACTAGCTTGGAGCGTCATCTGGAGAACATGGGTATTAGATACCATAGTGTGTGGCATTGAGTGCAAGTGGGAGATTGTTAGGAGTATGCCCTCGAATGCCACTCAGAGGATGTTGAGTGAGGGCATTGTACTTGTTATTATGTAAACCATTTATATAAGGCAAATTAATGTTTCTTTATTTACTGGTAGTTACTGGCATTCCTAACTCGTAAATAAACATATAGAAACTAGTCCGTGTATTTGAGAGCAAAACGTTCCACTCTTTATTGGATAAGGGGTCGGCCTTTGGAAAGGTTATAGCTCAAATACTTAATCGTTCGCAAGTCGATGAAACTTGACTGGGCGTTAAGTTTATGTGAAGACTTGTATGACGTGTTCTTTGACATGGAGAGTGCCTGTCGAACACTAATGGTTAGTGGGAGCACACGTTATAGGTATGTTAATTGGATTAGTATACTCGAACCGACTCACCCTTGATTCGTCACACGGATTTCACTCCGGACACCAATGACGGAATCGAAAGGTTGTGATAGGTATTCGTGAACCTTCGACTTGAGGATTTAGTAGGGATGTGCTTGTGACGTCAAGATTTTCATTAGAGTAGTTCGACTCGTAAACCTAAGGCGGGGTCAACCTCGACGTGCATCTTGACGGCAAGTAGCAGGTGTCCTATCAATACCAAGATAGAATTCTTTCTCCCGTTAGTGAGCGGGTTATATGTCCTATGCGGTTATTGGCGAGATGAGATCATAAGTCTTTGGCCAAAGCATTGGAGCTAGTTGTATTAGATACACGAGAGCTCGATGATCTCGATTTGCATTAACGCATGCATAGCGTCAAGCACGAGATAGGGTTTGGTGATCGTGACTTTATAACTTGATCGGGACATTTGAAAGAAGGGTTTATACGTATACCGGTATTCACGATGTAATGGTTCTTGAATGATCCCAATCATTCGTTCTCGATTGGGGTATGCAGTGTAGGCCGCCAGCCGGCTAGGTGGTGCTACTACTCTTTGGTTCCTCCAATTGCCGATCGAGACGGACCTTACCGAGTCGCGCAATAGGATTGACGACGGAATAAATAAAGCTAATTCTCTCATTATGAATATTAGATATTGGATATCTAAATTTGAGACATTAGATGTCTAAATCGATTTATTGGATAAATTGATATACGGCCTAATGAATTAAATATATCACCGGGTGATTAATTTAATTCATAAATATAATTATTTCTTGGAGAAATTAATTATGTTATTTTGTATTTGATATGTTTAATTAATTGGATTAATTAAATGACACAAATACATCGGAACGGAATAGGAGTTTATCTGTTTGGACTCACGGGAGTCCGAAACGAACCGAACTCGTCCCGGCTCCTTCTAGATGGCCATCCCATTTTCCCTCCTCTTTCCTTTGGTCATAGTCTCCACCTTAATTGGTGGAAGACTTTAAGTATCAAGGGAATAAGATCTTTTAATTAATTTATTTAATTATTTAGTCTTGATTTGGGAGGATTTTATGGAGCATAAAAAGAAGACTCTCCTCACTTGTTTGACAAGCCTTCCAACGTGAGTATTGAGAGAGAGAGAAAGATATACTTTGAGTTTAACACTCATTCTTCATCTTCTTCATTCACTTCCTCTTCATTTTTCTTGGAGAAAAATTGAGAGAAAATTATTGAGAGATATATTATACACTTAGAGTGTAATAATAAAAGCTTCATCATTTGATTCTAGCCGTAACCTTAGAGGTTAATCAAGTGTTGTTATTCCGGTCGTTTTTCCGGCGCGTGGCAAGTAGAGACGCGGTGCTTTCGGCGTTGGATCGTTCAAGGGCTTGGAGCGGATCGGATACGTAGAGATCAACTAAAGCTTGGGGAATAGCTCAAGAGAAGGTTTCCATTTAATCAACGGACTTCGAGGGTTAGTTTCTTACGACTCTTGCTTTTCGTTTATATATTCATATATACGTAGCTCGATCGATCCTCGTAGGGATTCGGATCGAATTAATTTTCGTTTTACCGCTTCCGCTGGGCCTTCGTTTTAGGCACCGAATCCCAACATATTGATCGTATTGGAGATGTTTTGTTGGTTTGAAACACTTCTTGGGGGATTTGATATTGGTATATTTAGGTTTGATTGTAAACAATCGGAGTTTGGTCGCAACGTGTTTGATTTAATGCCTCTATGGACTTAGTTTAATCGTATCGACGTTTTGAGTTCGTTATATTCGTGTTTGATTCGTATATTGAACGGATTGTTGGTAATTATATTTATTCAAGGTTGTTCGAGCGACCGATATCTCAATTAGGACGTTGTTCGTGGACGGACATTCTTCATCGTTGTTGAGTAAGTTAATTCTTACTCAGTTAAAAGGATATTCATCCCTTTTGTTGTTGTTCATTCATAATCATAACTCATTCATCATTATATTAATCATATCAAAACTTGTTGTTATCAATTAATCGTTTCAGTCATAAGGAACGACGGTTCCAATCTTTTCATTGAGCTGTCATTGATTTCGTTACCATTCCACCTCGGTGAGTCATTATTCATTTTCGATGTCACTTTTGTTATATCGTGGCATTCCGGGTCATACTGGCGTGCCGGTTGGTATGTGTAGGATTTTCATGTCGGGCACATTATAGTCGTGTGTTGGTTGATGGCCTCACATTGGACTGTGCACACGAGATTGATTGTTTCGTGAGACTGATTAGGTACAAGACCACGCGTGTATTGATCGTTGGTGGCTTGTGCACGGACACATTTCCATCCCGGGCGTAGTGTGGCGCCACCCTTTGAGCCGTACTGTTAGTTGATTCATATAGCATGTTTGATTGCGTATGTTTCGACAGGATATTTCATAATTTCAGATATAATCATGATTGTGTATTTTCAACCCTTGAGGATTGTTGTTCTTTGTAACTGACCCCGTTTGGGGATTTTGTTTTTCAGGTCATGGCCAGGCAAACGCACGGGGAGAGCACGTTGACGGCGAGGAGTCCTAGTGATACTAGTAGGGGGCCCCGATCTTTCAGTTATTCATGTTATTGTCCTTTATTTTCCGCTGCAGACTTTCATTTGAATACTCCGTTTCATTCAGTGTTGTGTATTTTATCTTCATATAAAATACACAAGTATTCGGTGTTGTCCTGGTGTGTTGTAACTAAACTCCTCATCGGAGTAATTATTGTTGTAATGTAGTTCGGTACTACATTTATCTTGTGTAATTCATTCATTTTCATTTGCCTGGGGGGTCCCAGTTGGGGATCTACGGCACTGTAATATCCGCCTAGTTTGGGGTGTTATAAAGGGAACGTTATCAACCCGCACGAGTAGGGACACACTTTATAGTTATAATATAAATCGTCATGTAAATAATATTATTGCCCAAAATACTAAGCATATTGAGTCGATCAATGTCACTATCACCTATGGTAAATCAAAGCAATAATTATTATAAATACATAATTAAATATACTAGAATTAATAAATAATAATTATCTGAGAGGTTCTTCTTACAATCTGTACATAAGAATCTATCTCACTGCGATTCAGTTCGACATATATAAATACGCTAATGTATGCTAATAGTGAAGGCAAACTAAACTCAAGCATAACTACACCCTTTTTCACATAATTTGTCTAATAATTATATATGTTGTGAACTAATATATTATTTTATAAGACACCGATAATGTGATCTTTCATATGACACCAACACATCACATTATCTACAATATCAAATTGAACAAACAATACATTTGTATAAACATAACGTGAATTAAGATGCAAAATATATGACAAAATATAATTAATATTCTCGTAGGTAATTAATAAACAAGCGTAAAGTATGCTTTGCAGTATACCACCCTAATAGAATCACCGTGCTCCAATACTTACTTGTGTGGTATTTGTACCATTGCTCTTGTTGAAACTACAGTTCATATATTCTATCATAATACGACTTATTTAAATTCTTTATTCTCCAAATCTTCTCTTCAGATCTCAAACTTTGCATTAACACATATCCGGTCCTCTAAAATAATATCATCTGCAAATAACTTGTTTGATGAGTTCCCACATAACCAAAGCAAATAAGTAAGGGCTCAAAGGAGAGTCTTGGTATAGTCCAATTGTAACGTGGGATTCGCCCTCGTCCACTTCTCTTAATCGACGTCACCACTCTCTCATACGTGTCTTTAATTGTTTCGGTATACCCAAGACAAACTCCTTTCTTTTCTAAAATCTTTCAAAGAAGTCCTCGAGGGACTCGGTTATATGCTTTTTCCAGGTCAATGAATATTATATGAGTCTCCTTTTGGTTGTTCCTGTAATGTTCAACTAGTCTCTTTTAGTAGAAAAATGGGTTCCATCATAGATCTACTCGACAGAAAACCGAATTGGTTCTCAAAGACGTTGGTAATATGGCGCATTCTCCTTTCCAGGACTCTTTCCAATAACGTCGATATATGACTCATAAGTTTGATCCCATGGTAGTTACCGTACTCTTGGATATTCTATTTGTTCCAAAATATTAAGGAAGATTTGATGGAAGTGAGTAGCAATGTAAATGGTAAGTGGAATAGGGTTGTATATGCTTGATTAGGATCGGGAAAGAAGTATTAGGGGAATCTAAATAAGATGCCCCAATACAGAAGGAAGTGTGGGGATGGAGTGACGAAGTCCAAGAGAAACAAAAGCACAAGAGGAAAAGTTTCAAATTGTGGCAAAAGAAGCAGACTAATAAAGGCTTGGAGAGGTATAAAGAAACCAAGAGAGAAGCAAAAAAGGCGCTTAGTGTAGCAAAGACAAAGTCCTATGAAGACGGACACAACCGACTGGTAACAAAAGAGGGAAAAAAAGATTTTAAGACTTGCCAAGGCTCGATAGGCGCACAAAAGATTTGACCCAAATTTAATGCCTAAAGGACGAAGAAGTAACCTTTTGGTGGAAAAGGATGATGTGAAATATTGTTGGAGAGGAATTATGCAGGTTTTTCAATGAAGGAACCGGTAGGGATATACATTGCGAGGAACTAAACATTCCCAAGAAAAATATTAATGAAAATATTTATAGGAGAATCAGTATGAATGAAGTTGCGGAACCTTTGGAGAAGATGATATAGTAAAGCAGTTGGACCAGATAAGATTCTATAAAAGTGTGGAAGTGTTTAAGCACCAAATGTATTGATTAGTTCACCGGTCCTAGTAATGTCATATTAAAAACAAGATTTCTCTAGCTCCCCGGAGCTAACTCGAGCGACTGCTAATCAATGTTTAATCTCGCGTCAAGCGGCAGTGTGGGATTATTTCCTTGCTGGGAACCCGGAGGTGTAACACCCCCAGATCCGAACGGGAATATTACAGCGCCGTGGGCCCCGAGATGGAACCCACAAGGCAGAAGGAAATTTTTGCAAACATTTACAAACGCCCAAGAGGCTAACGACGGTATTATCTATTAAAAACATTCAAAGATTTATAAAACTCGTTTATCAAACCGTCGTAAAAACTCATTTGAAACCACAAGGCCCAAAATGCCAAAACTCAACAGTTTAAAAACACATATGTTAAGCTATCGCTTACACGTACCGACAGAATAGATTTAGAAAATGATTGCCAAAGTAACCTAAGTTACGAGATACCAAAAAGGTCATTTAAAAATACTCACGCAGCGGATAAAGACAAACAATTAAAATACTCTAGCAGCGGAATACAACAACTGATCAGAAACTCAAAACAAAAATACATGCCCTTGCCAGTATCCTCCGGGAGGTTCATCTCTCCACGACCGCTACAAGCTTGATAATCCAAGAACCTAAAAAGAAAGCCCACGACGGGGTCAGCCATAATATCCAACAATGATAACCATCACATCTCATCAATAATTACATATCAATGGAAATACTAAGTAAGAATACGACCAATGTAATCTTACCGTCGTAACTTTACGAGAATCCACGATTCGTATCCTTAACAACACATTAAAATAATACCGAAATATCTGTACGGTATCTCAACAATACTCAACGTTCTCAAAACATTATCATAACTCGCGATACGGAAATTATACCAATTCTGGCCAATTCAATCCATCGGATAACATCGACAATTCCAATACGATAATCGATTGTCCATCAAAGACAAGTACCAAGGAAATACGGAACATACCTCAAGATACGAAATACCATTACCATCACGTCAGTCTAATCCGAGATCAGATCAACACAACATACGGACATGGTCCTAACACAAGACCTACAAATGCATACTCATATGACAACGTCAATATGAGCACAACAATAACGACAATGTATACTTATGGCCACCCATAATATACATATGCACAATAACAACAACATATGGTAATCCAACGATCCAGCGCACACAGCTATATATTCCCATGATGATCCCATCGGACCAACGCATGGTGGCATTACCTGTCCAGCGATCCAGCGCACACAGCTATTGATTCCCATGATGATCCCGTCGGACCAACGCATGGTGGACATATGACAACAATGCACAACTGCACAAAACAATAGTGCACAATACACGACAACAACAATGCAAAAATGCATGACAACAACGATACACGAATGTATCACAACATGATCGACTCAAATGATAAAAATGATTAGAGTACTTGCCCCGAGTCCTTCAAGAACGATCTCAATGCCTAAACCATCACGAACCATTATCCTCAATACTCGACGGTCCAAAGTATCAAGGATTGCAGATAATTCATATCTCCATTTTTATCACGATATATCCTCGATATACAAGTATACCAATAACAAAAGCAAATCATATACATTATGATTTAGATTCCCAAAACTCGAATATGATTTATAATCTCAAGTCTCCTGTGATTACGATTATAAACATTGTTATATGAATTATAAACGAATGAAACGGAAACCATTCATTAAATACTATAAACTGAGTAAGTAATAACTTACTTCGATACCGATACAATGACGAGGAAGCTGTTACCAAATCCATTGCCGTCATCTACAAGTTCCTCGGTCCCGACCATAGCAATCAACGAACATCCTCGAGCTTGACCGCAACACACGGTTGTAATCACTGATCAATATTCTCAACCTATTACAGTAATCGATAGACAACAAGTTCGACAACAATTAAAAATCGATAAAACCAATTTACAAACCCAACGGCTCGACAATATCTCGATTAAACACTAGTCGGATCAATCCTACTCAAACCAGCACGAATTTACAACCACAACACGAAAATACTGCACTTTCTGCCTTCTTAGCGCACGTTAATCACCTAACGTAGCATGCGCTAAGTTGCTCCCGTTAGCGCGCGCTAGGCAGTAAACGTAGCGTGCGCTAATGCTGTACAGATGCATGTTTTTCATATACCGATCAACTTATGGCGATTTCAAGAACACCAAGTGATTCTGAATCATGTTCAAAGCTATCAAAACAATGAAATCCGATATCCTTTAACATATAAACAATCATCCAACTTATAATCCAAGTTCTATATCCATATATCATCTTCCTCAATATCAACATCATGAAACATTAAGAACGTAACAACACTTTCACAATCTATCATTACAGGGAGTAATCATCGACAATAACATCAACATCCGAAACTGAGGAGAAGGATTAATCCACTTATCTCAAGAAAACGAACAACACTATTCAAACCACAAGAATCATATCAACATCTTCATGTCAACAATAACATCATCATTTACCGGTAATCCATCTCATAATCATGCTTATCAACTTGTTTATGTAATAATCATCAACTCAAGAACATCAACATTCAATCCAAAACGAAATCCAAAGATGAAGAGTAATTACCTCTTTGAAGGAATGGATTGAATCCCAAGGTTGAATCCGTTTTCAATCACTTCCAAGTTTCAAATGTTGTTAGGAATGATCAACTCAAGTGTTTGGGACCTCAACTTCTCTCTAAGACCTCTCTCTATCGTCTGAAGGTGAAAGAATGGACGAAATGCTTCATAATACCCGTTTGTCCCTTATATAGAATACATTACTAGCGTGCGCTAAACCTTATGTTTAGCGTGCGCTACGGCCTTAGCGTGCGCTAACTGACCTTTGTTAGCGTGCGCTATCGCAAATCGCAGGCAAATCGTCTTACTGCATGAAGTGATTTACGTACGCAATGCCCATGTAATAGCATACGTAAATGCCTCTATTTAGCGTACGCAAGTGTCTTACCTTAGCGTGCGCTACTCATAGTTGACTCGTTTGTCTGTATGCTCCGAAGACTGGTCCACACGCCGAAAGTGCTGACGAGGATAAGATTCCTTTTTGTCCGATATACAGTTAGCGTGCGCTAATCAACATGCATTAGCGTGCACTAACACTACATTACAACATCCGTTGACTTATCATAACGTGCGCCGAAAGTGGCATGGTCCACACGCAGATTCCTTCCGATCTGACTGCATTAGCATGCGTTATCTTATATCCGTAGCGTGCGCTAAACCTGCACGATAGCGTGCGCTACTCCTGATTATTAGCGTGCGCTAATAATGTTACACTTAGCCATTTTCAGCTATTCTTGTCCAATCGTCTCAACATACAGAATACGAACATACGGCATACTGAATACATATACTTCTTACATCCAATTGTCGACCAAGTACGACAATTATACCAATACAGATGTCTTGGTCCTTCAATTATTTTACCCATACTGCATGCATTCCACGCTGCATAAATATAACTCGATAAAATAATCTTAAACAACGATAGTGGAAATTCCAGATATTACAGAGGTGGCCGACTAATCGTGGTTGTTCTCGAGAAGCTGTGGCCGGGAACCTGAGGCGATGTTAATCAGTTAAGGGCTCCTCCTTGTGCGCAGAAGTGTACAAAAAAAGGCATTGGGAACCCTGGAATTCCTCGAGCGAGTCGCGATTTACTTCTCTCAATGGGTTAGGAGTGAGTTCGTTGAGGGACTAGGATTAGTCCGACTAAACTGGGATCACCTAGTTATCAAAAAAAAAACAAGATTTGTATCATTTTTTATGTTCCACATTTAAGGCGTTGTCATCTGGCCACCATTATTAGAATATTACTTTAACTAACATTTTACTGTATCCACTAAATTAAAAGTCCAGCCCATTTACTAATTTAGAATCTAATATTAAATAATATATATATATATATATGTTATTAACTTTACAGTTAAATAACAAACCCAAAAATACACAGTTAAATGTCTCAACATTTTTTAAAAATACATAATATTATTTCAAGTATTTTTAGTAATGGCAAACAAGATAGAGAAAAATAATACCCGCTTGCTGAAGCATTAAAAAAACAGCCATCTTGATCACTAGTAAGAAAACTCATGACATTTGTCTCAAAATTAAAGTTTACAACAATTATTTTATTATTGTTGTATGCTATACTAATTCAGTCTAATGCATGCTCTTATGCAGTCTATTGCATAATATTATTTCAAGTATTTGGTTCTCTTATTGGTAAAATAATAAATATTGTATGCTTAAATTACTAATATTAGTGTTTATATATTTCTTAACAAAAATTGATATGTTGAATTGGTTAAATCATGTGGAACTAACATTACACTATTTAACTTTTTAAAAGGAAATGTAAAGTTAGTTAAACAAGAATTTATTTGGATTAGGGATCCTAAATTACAATAATAGAATGTGATGTACGAAAAGTTGCCTTAGATCAACATGTGAACAACCAACGTCTCTGATAGAGCTGGTCAGTGGGCCGGGTCGAGCCGAGAACAACCAACATCTCTGATAGAGCTGGCCAGTGGGCTGGGTCGGCCCAGCCCAATCCGTCCCAATCCAGATTTTTCAAGCTCACGTGCCCGGTGGACTAGCCCGGCCCATGCCCGTGGCCCATTCCACCGCGGCTCTGGGCGGTCCTGGGCCCTCTCCCCCCAGCTCAAGCCCAGCCTGAGGCATCCCCCAGCCCAGACCGGCCGGTCCCTAGCTCACCCTCAGCCCATCCCGCCAGTCCAACCCAACCGCCCAGTCCACTATTCAAATTATAAAATTTGAATGGTATTCTCACCGCATTAAATAATCTCATTTTTACAAATTAACTCCAAGTCCAATTTTTTCTCCCATTTTCTCTCCGTTTAATTTAATATTAACATATTTTTTTAATTCAAAATAATATTTTAATTTAAATTTCACTTTAATGTTAACAGATTCTTTTGAAATAATTCAAAACATATTTTTGTAAATTGATTTTTTAACTAATGTTAGCAGAACATTTTAAAAGTTCAAAACAGATTTTTTAAAATTGATTTATTAATTTAATCAAAACAATTTTTTTGTCTTAAATTCAAAGTTTTTTTTTTAAATATAGGCCCGGACCGGCTCAGCCCGGCCCACAGACAGTGCAGGGCGGGTGGGTGGTGGGCTTCGACCTTCCGGCGCAGGCCCAACCCACCCCATCCCGCCCCATACATGGGCCGGTCCTGGGCCACCATGTGTCAGCCCAGCCCGACCCGTCACATGGCCATCTCTAGTCTCTGGGTTCCTGTAGGAAAAGAAAAACCAGAGACACCCACTGTGGTAGATTGGGAGATGCTTTAGCCTTAATATGAGAGTAGTGTATGTTATGTCACGATTTATTCATCCCGACAGGCGATCGACTATAAGGCCGAGCGACCAAGTCAACTCCAGTCAAACTATGGCTAGCTTGCCAAGTCGAAGATATCAAACCACCATCACTCTCCTAGCGATCGACTCCCAAGGCGATCGCCATTTGGCAGCTGGCGATCTACTCTAGTGACCGGCTAAGGGCAGTCGACCTACGCCCCGAGCAGAGACGATCGTCCGCCAAAGTCATCAAGGACTGGATCTCAGAAAAGCACCCACGTGCAGATCCACCAAAGGCGCTGACAAGATCTTCTGCTGACAGACAAGATCTTTTGACCACAGCCTGTCACCTACCTCACCTACCAGCATGCGCGCCGAAAGTTGTCAGTGGGACCACTGTGATAAAGAACTCGTGACGCGTGTAAGCTCCCCATTGGACCGCATGATTGATCGCCAAAGAACTCCCCGCAGACTTTGAGGGGACAGGCCCATGTGCTAAAAGACGATCGCCCGATTATTATATTGCAGAGAAGGCGATCGCCCGACATATCCAAGTCCTATAAATAGAGAACCTCCTCCTACTGGAAAAAGGTTCAGAACTCATCCACTACGGTTCGGAATTCATTCGACTTACGTCCGAAATACATTCCACCAAAAGGTTCACATTCTCTCACATTCCGATATATTCACGGAAATACTGAAGAACATACATATCATCAAAGCTCCCGGCTATCTCACCGGAATCCATCTCAGGACTTCTCTCTAAATCTCTCGTCCAGAAGACGATCGGCAGAAGCAGCAAGTCTCCACTAGACAGATTCCAAGAGATTCACAAGCCCAGGAGCCCAAGCATCCAGCTAAATACTCGCCGTGAGAGATGATCGATCTCTCCCCGCCGCAACTGTTCATCTCCTTTGTTACAAGAACTCACAGAGCATCAAATCTGGTTCTTCCGGCAATCTACACGCTCACTAGCTAAGATAACAAGAATCTTTACACTCATTGTAATTGTATTCTTACATTAGTACTTATATCCCCGAATATTGGTATTAATAATATCTCGCGAGAGCATTCAAGCCCGGGACTAACAACCCCGGCAAATCTTGTGTTATTTATCTTTCTCTCGGAAGTGCTCTTGCATTTGTTTGCTATCCCATCCATTCCAGCAATATCTATCTCCGGATAATATCTTGGGTAGCAACAATTGGCGCTAGAGGAAGGACAGATCTAACCCTCATACTTTTATTTCTACCGTCCCGAAGAACACTCACTGTTCTCGGGGCATATACTTGAAGTGACACTCACTGCACTTCAAAGAAAACCTTCAGAATCATGACGTCCGCCGGTCCATCGAAGAAAGCTGCTCTCCGAACCGCCGGACACCATTTCCCGGCTCAGTCCGAACCCCATCCGACGACAGGGGGAAGCCGAGGCAACGCGAGACTCTCGATCCCGCATCCGAGAGATGGCCCCAACCTCTCACTCGATCAGTTCCAAACCGAGGAACAGATCGAGGAGGCTATGGCCATCCTGGAGGAGCGACGGAGAGCATGCGCGCCGCCCGCGATAACTCCCTCGATCATCCGCCGCATGGGAAAACGGAAATTCAATGGGCTACTGAACGAGCGATCGTCAAAAAGCCCCAATTCGCGAGGAAAGGCTCTCGCGCGACCGGACGGATCCATATTCGATCGCTTGGGACGCGACCCGCCCTGGCGGCCGGGCATTCTGTTTCCAACCTTGACAAGACGGAATCCGAATCCGTCACTGTGACTTCGCCTACCCGCCTCACCGAACGCAGTCGCCATCTCGACTCCCGCCCGATCGCTGTGGATCGATCGGATCGCCTCGGCCTCGCTCCGAGCGCGAGCCGCTAGCGGCCAAAGCACGGCGATGGCCGCCATGCAACGCGCCGACGAGATGAGAGCACTCTTGACACCGGGGCAAGCACCAAAGAAGAAGATCGCCGGCCGACCGAGCCACTCGCGGTCCACATCGAGCTTGCCCCCATACAACCAACGATCGCTCCTCCCAAAACACCTCGTATAAGGGGAGATCGGACCCGAAACCCACCGAGTAAATTCCGAATTTACATGATCGGGTGTGGGGCATCCGATGCAACCAAGTGCCGGATCTTCCCGCCGACATTGGGCTTAGCCGCCCATAAGTGGTACGTCTCACTACCACCACGATCGGTCACCTCTTTTAAGAAATCGCGAATGACTTCACGTCATACATCGCCAAAGAAGGTCGCCAGACAGAAGGCCCCCACCGCATGATAAAAATCAAGCAGGGGAAGGACGAAACTGACGCAGATTACATCGACCGGGTAGACGAAATCATCCTCACCGGCGAACCCGTCAGTGATGAGCTCGCTCTCTATTCGGTCATGGGGGGATTCCACGGTCACTCTCCCATGTTCAGACATATCTCCAAGGATATTCCCCCAACTTACGCGACCTTCCGCGCTAAAGCTGCCAACTTCCTGGCCAGGCAAAGGCTACTCACCCTCCGCTTAGACGAGGAAACGCCACCTCTTGCCCAGAAGATAGCGATCGCCAAAGCAAAGAAGGCGATCGCCAAGACACCCGGATATCTCAAGGCTTTCGAGGACATGGAAGCCCATCTCCTCCATACGTTCAACAGAACTCCGGCACATATTTTCTATGCCATCAAGGGGCACGAAGAGCTCAAAAAGCCAAAGGCGATAAGGGACCATGGTCACGTGGACAACAATCAATATTGTGCCTACCACAAGAGTCCCGGCCACAGCACCAACAAATGCCGCGACCTCCTCAAACAGCTCTGGAGATTGTTCTAGGAGGGCAAGTTGGACAGCTTATTGGTTTAGCCGAAGCCCCTACCAATCTCTATAGACGATCGTCCGAGTCGAACACAAAACAGGCTGGAAAGCTCATATGAGCCGACCCCTGTATCAACCTCGGCGACCGTCCCTGCATGCTTCAATCAAGAGGAGACAACGGAAGTCACCCCGATCTCCCTCCTTATTTAGAAACCGGAGGACTCGATCGCCATCTACAGTTCATCATCTAACATGGTGAACCCGGACAATGCGACGTGCCACAACCCCCGTCTCAACGTACACCGTCGAGGTCGGCCATCTCCATGGCTGGCCGAGGTGGAAGCAGAGCTAACTAGCCGCGGGTGCGGAGTTGATTCATCCGACGCTGCCCCGCGCAAGGACTCCTCTAGACCGAGACCGCACGCCCTTCGTTTAAATACGAGGCGAGGCGCAACCTAACAGAGGACCCTCATAATAAAGTAAGTCACGAGACACTCAATGTCTTCGCGCATCAAGACATGATCAAGGAGTCGGTCCATCGAACTCCGCGATCGTGCACGGTTCCTCAAGATGGACGACCGTCCCCGAGGATTCGACGAAGTTGAAGACCGCTCACTCAAGGAATTATTTCCATCCCCTTACTTCCACTAAGTGAATAAAAACAAGGGGCAATAAGAGTGCGGACTACCTACACGACGATCGACGCTATTCAACCACATACGGAGATCGTCATTTTTTCAGAAATAAGAGTGCGGACTACCTACACGACGATCGACGCTATTCAACCACATACGAAGATCGTCATTTTTTCAGATGTAGTGCAGCGATCGAATTTGTTGTAAAAAGTTATCTTTATGAGTTTATCAATTCATTTGGAACTACCCTTGCAACGATCTCTCCTCACACATTTGTACAAAGTCAAATAAAGACTTAAAAATAACCATTCATTCAAGTGATAAGTCAGAAATCCAAATGCTCATTTCATTACTTGAAAAATCGGAGTACACGATCGCCCGAAGGCCTAAGTGCTACTAAAGAAAGCTACAAACTACAAAGAAAGTAAGCTAGAAACGTCAAAAATGAAGCGCCTCAGGCCCCTGCCTGGCCTTCGCCATCAGCATTCGGCGCGGTCCCCTCATCCTCCGGAGCGTCGGGATGAGCAAGATTGGCTGGAGACGGATACCAGCTCAAATCCACGCCGATGTCCGCCAGGTCCAAGATCGGCAAGGAGAAAGCCGAATGGAGAGGATGCTCCAATGCATATGACTTGAACTTCTCAGCTAGAGGACCGACCTCCAAGCCTCCCTTCTTAGCCGCTCGGATCGAGTCGGCGAACGCCAAATAATAAGCGAACTCGCTGACATACTCCAAGTTTTGGAAGGGATCGGCCCTGATCGCCTCAACCTCTCCTCTCAGCTCGGCCCTCGCTGTGCGATCCACGAGCTCGGCCTCCCTCGCAGCAACCTTCTCCTTCGCCTCCGTCAGCTCGCTGTTCAGCCGAGCGATCGTCACCTTCTGGCGATCGGCCTCCTCTTCAGCAACGTTCCTCGCCTGGACGGCGTCCTGCATCTGGTCCCGGAATCGGTCGACCGCCATTCGATATTTCTCAGTCTCTTTCTTCTCCAGCTCAAGCTCATGGCTCGCCCGCTTGGCCGCCTCCAGAGCGTCCTTCTCCATCGCCGCGATCTTGTCAGCAAACTCGGCGTTCTCTTTCCGAGCCGCCTCGAGATCCTCCTGCAGGCGAATAGTGGAGGGCCGCCCCTCAAACTCCTGAGCAGCCTGGACGGCCATGGTCGCCGTCTGAAGAGAAAGGGCGAGAACAGCATGCATCGAACTCGACGATCGCTGCCGGGCGATCGCATCCAGATCAGTCGTCCACGCCTTCGGCAAAGCAGAAGCAGCCTTGCTAACATATGGAGGAATATCACAGGAATGGCGAGGAGATCGGCTCGCCAGGAAATCCACGACCATCGGTGGACAAGACGGATCTGCGCGACGGATCCTGCATCAAAACAACTAAAGTTAATACAACTCCTATGCAGATGCAATTTTCAACACAAAAATGCTATCTACCTCTCAGCCTTCTCGGGATCCCGACCGAAAAACGGCTTCCCTCGAGGAGTCTCTGCATCCGCGATCGCCGTCTCCCGCAGAAAAGCCGCAGAGGGCGGCTCGCTCTCCGGAGCAACGGTGGTGATCGGAGGCGCGGCGATCGGCACTTTATCGCCCGGGGCAGGAAACGAAGTTTCTTCCGGCCTCAGCCTCTTGCGATTCGCCCGAAGCCTCTCCTCCGGAATTTCCTCCTCTACCACGACCTGCTCCACGCGAGGCTCCGGCTCCACGCGAGGCTCCGCCTCCGGAACTATAGGCAATGCAACGGGTGGAACCCGAGTCGACCTCTTAGCGCGAAGACGGCCTAGGACTCCTGGGTTCGACATAGCGATCTCCGTCGGAGGCTCCAAGAAGCGAGGAAAGCGAACCTCTGCAATTAAAGACGATCGACTAACGGTCAGGCACTATCCTCAAGTAAGGCGATCGCCTAGAAATTGAAGGTCGCATAAAGTCATACCTAGCACCGCGAGATGTCTCGGGAAGCGGAATAATCGAGCCGACAACCAGCGACTCTCCTTGTTGATCCGAGTGGCGTCTAGGTCGTCGTCCGACAAGCTCCTAATTCGCTCCCAAACAACGAGAAAGTCGAAAGGCAGCTCCTCGATCGCCGGAATATGAAAGCCTACAAAACAGAAATCAAATTAGATCAGTCCAAAACGCATCCAAAAGAAGGGAGAGTCTAAACCCTTACTGGGATTCCTCTCCCGAAATTCAGTGGGGATCTCCAGTTCGCCCGTGGGATTGTCGCTCGCCGAAGCTCTCCACTTGCCGGCGACCTTAACCACTTCGCCTCGATCGCCCGTATCTTATTTGGGACTCCATGAATCACCCGACCAGATCGGCCTTGAATATGGTAACCGCCGACCAACCTCTCGTGAGCCGTCGCTTAAACAAATGATTCATCTCCAACGGCGACGGAGGCGTGACAGGTGACCGCCGAATAGGGTGAGAGTGCAGATGATTTGGAGCCGGGCTCGGCGTCCTGAAGTGGCGCCACATTCCAAGCGGCCAACGATGGGAGACCGCAAAGGATAGAGGGAAGCATAGCCGGCCTCCATAACGGCCTCACTCACCGCGACCATACCCATCGGAGGCCGGTCGGCTCGTTCATTCTCCGCGGGCGCGAACATGTCCACATCTCGAAGGAACATGGAATCTTGTCCTCCAGACGGCGATCTCTCCGGTCGCCGAGCTCCGATTTGGCCGAGCGACCACAACGATCGCGCTGCACGACATCGCGACCGCTTGGGAAGCACATAGGGATAAGCGACCGAATATCCCCTAAGTCGAATCTCGGAGTAGGACCGGCTAATCTCTCCATTATTTCAAAGAAAGGCCCTATATGCCCGACCAAAATCGCTATGTTGCTCCAAGGTAAGCCCCGATCGCGATCTCTCTCGATCTGCGATCGTCTTTCTTCGCACGACTCCCTAGCAACATCGGCCTCATTGAACAAAGACTCGACTTCAGCCGGGTCGATTCCGGCCCGAATAGCTTCCGCCGCCGTCTCCAGGTGGAAGGCGGAAGAAGATTCTCCCCGGGCAGCCGATGTCCCGGCGGCAGAACTAGTTCCCGCTCCAAATGATGATGAGGTTCCGGCCATTTTCAGAGATAGAAAAGAAGAAAAGGATTTTTCTTACCCTACAGTGAAATCGATCGACGATCGGCGCTAAGATCTTCAGAAAATTCGGCAGCAGGTCCTTCTTTCTCCAATAAGCACGCGTGAGTGAAGCTGCAGCCCCGCGCCCCCTTTTATAGGAGAAGGCAGGGACCCGATTGCAATAAGGGAAAACCTCAGGGGTCGGATCTCAAAAGACGCCTTAGTTGACCCCCTGGAGGGAGAGAGCGAAAGAAGCTTGCATTGTATTCCCGGATCGCTGGCAAGCGACCGCATCTAAGTCCGTCGTCCAGGCCATCGGTAAAGCAGAAACGGCCCGGTTGACATACAGTGGGACATCGCAGGCCGCGCGAGGAGATCGGCTCGCGAGGAAATCCAGCACCATCGGCGGGAAAGCTGGGTTAGTGCTACGGATCCTGCATCAAACAACAAAAAGTTAGCACATCTCCCACGCAAGTGACGAAACTCAACGAGCGAACAAAGTCTACCTTTCGGATCTCTCGGGGTCGCGACCAAAGTATGGTTTCCCACGAGGGGTCAGCCTCGGTGATCGCCATCTCTCGCAAGAAAGCCGCAGAGGGCGTAGGCTCATTCACCGGAGGAACATCGGTGATAGGAGACGCGGCGATCGGCACCTCACTAGCAGGGGCAGAAACTAGAGGTTCTTCCGACCTTTGCCGCTTGCAGTTCGATCGGAGCCCCTCCTCCCGAGCTTCCTCCCCCGTCATGATCGGCTCCATATTGGGCCTCACCTCCGGAATGAGAGGTAACGCCACCGGAGGAACCTGAGATGACTTCTTCTGGCGAAGACGGCTCAGAACTCTGGGGTTCGACATGGCTATCTCCGCTAGAGGCTCCAAGAAACGAGGAAAGCGGACTTCTGCAATAAAGAACAATCAAACAACGATTAGACACACTCTCCAAGCAGGACGATCGCCAAGCAATTAGAGATCGCAGAAACTCATACCTGGGACCGAGAGATGTCGTGGGAAACAGAATAGCCGAGCAGACAGCCAACGACTCTCTTTGTTGATCCGGAGAGCGTCTAAGTCGTCGTCCGGCAAACTTCGTATCCGCTCCCAGACAACCAAAAAGTCGAAAGAAAGCTCGTCGATCGTCGGAATATGGAAACCTGCAAAAGGAAAACCAAATTAGATCAGTTCAGAACATATCCAAACAAAGGGAGAGTCAGAACCCTTACCCGGATTCCTCTCCCTAAAGCTAGTGGGAATATTCAGCTCGTCGGTAGGATTGTCGCTCGCTAATGCCTTCCATGAACCGCCGACCCAGAACCACTTCGCCGGGTCGCCCCTCACCTTGTTCGGGACTCTGAGGATCACCCGACCGGATTGGCCTTGAATATGATAGCCTATGACCGACCCTTTCTGAGCCGTCAGCTTGAACAGGTGGTTCATCTCCAACGGCGAAGGAAGGCGGTACAGTCGGTGACCGCCGAACAAGGTGAGAGCGCAAATGATCTGGAGCGAGGCATTCGGCGTCAACTGAAGAGGCGCCACGTTACAAGCAGCCAGCAGATGGGAGACGGAGAACGACAAAAGGAACCGCAACCCAGCCTCCATGATTGCTTCGTTCACGGCGATCATGCCCTCCGGAGGCTGATCGGCTCGTTCATTCTCGACCAGCACAAAAAGATCCACATCTGAAGGGACATGAAACCTCGTCCTCCAGATGGCCAGGTCCTTCCTGGTCGCCGAGCTCCTTATCTGGCCAAGGGACCATGGAGATCGGCGGCCAAACAAATGACCGCTTAGCAGGTTGATAAGGATGAGCGATCGAGTACTCCCGGTAATTGAATTTAGGAGACGGACCGGCCAACCTCTCCATGATTTCAGTGAAGGCCAAATAGGCCTGGCCAAAGGCACTATGCTGCTCCCAGTAGGCCTTCACCGCCAAATCTCTCTCCGTATGCAAGCGTCTTTGCACGACCGCCGCCTCCCTGGCAACGTCGGCTTCATTGAACAGCGCCTCGACTTCTGCGGGGTCAATACCGGCCCGGATAGCCTCGGCAGCCGTCTCCAAATGGAACTCTGTGGAGGATCCTCCCCGGGCAGTCGAAGCCCCGGCGGCGGAGGTGGTGCCCATTCCGTGCGAAGAATATGTTCCAGACATTCTCGAAACAAGAAGAGGAGAAAGGGAGTGTTTTCTTACCAAGGATTGAATCGATCGACGATCGGCAGTCAGATCTTCAGAAAAAATCTTCAGCAAAATTCTTCTTCTCCGGTAAAAGCGCGTAAGGGTCCTAACACTGCAACCCGGCGCCTTTTTATAGGAGATGGCAGGGACTTCCGCACAAATATGGAGAATCTCAGGGGTTGGAGTGCAACCGTCGCAATTAATGATTGTCTTGAAACCCGCGACACGTCGTTTAGAGGGCACGCCAGACGAGGAGTCGCAAATAACCTTCGGTGTCCCCCAACAGGAACGCGACATGTGCCCCGGAGACTTTTCCATGACCACTGTCAATTCCCGCTCATTTCAGCGACCGACTCGGTCGTCCAAGTTCAAAACCAAACCACTCAAAGACGATCGCCAGTTCCGTAAGATGCAGAGTCACTCGTCAAAAGTCAGCGATCGCCAGCAGAACCACCTCACCCCAAATTTCCAACATCGGAGCGAGCTGGGGGGCAATTGTTGTGCGGCGATTTATACGCCTCGACGGCGATCGATAACAGGGCCGAGCGACCGAGTCCATAACCAAACATACGAAGGTAGCAGTCCACCTTCGAGTGTCCAGCGATCGACTCTCAAGGCGATCGCTTTTTGGCACCTAGCGATCGACTCTGGTGCCCGACCTAGGGCGAACGTCCTGTGCCACGAACAAGAGCTTCGTCCGTCAAAGTCTACGAAGACTGGATCTCAAAGTAGCGCCCATGTGCAGATCCGTGAAAGGCGCCGCAGAACATGGATCGTTGACCACAGCCTATCACCACCTTCTCACCTACCGACAGACCCGCCTAAAGGTACAAGGTGGGACCGCTCGTGACAGCGACTCAAACGCGTGCAGACTTCTCATTGGACCGCACAGCTGGCTGCCAGCAACTCCTACGGACTTTAAGGAGACCAGCCCATGTGCTAAAAGACGATCGCCCGCTTATTATAATACGGCAGAGGCGATCGCCCAGCATATCCCAGTCCTATAAATAGAGAACCTCCAGCAACTGGTAAAAGGTTCGCAATTCATTTCGAAATCCGTAAAGGAAAACATACATTCTTTCGGGCTCTTAGCTTTCTCTCTTGGATCTACCTCAGGATTTCTCTCTCAGCACCTCTCATCCAGAAGACGGTCGGCATAGGCCAGAACTCCATGTAGTACAGAATCGAAGAGACTCGCAAGCCCAGGAGCTCAGACATACAGCTAATACACACCGTGAGAGACTGTCGATTTCTCACGGTCGTCACAGCTCATCAACGTTGTTACAAAAACTCACAGAGCATCATATCTGGTTCTTCCGGCAATTTTCACGCTCTATAGCTAAGATAACTAGGGTCTTTACACTCATTGTAATTGTACTCTAACATTAATACTTGTACCCCAGAATATTTGTATTAATAATATCTCGCGAGAGCATTCAAGCCCGGGACTAACAACCCCGGCAAATCTTGTGTTATTTATTTTCCCACGGAAGTGTTCTCGCACTTTGTTTGCTACTCGACCATTCCAGCAATATCTATCTCCGGATAATATTTTGGGTAGCAACACAATGTTCTAACATCTAAGCCATCATCTAACTCATAGTCTAAGGCATATATCATCATAACATCAGGAATCGCAATAATACTGCCAAGAACACTATGATCCCCTAACCATACTCATGACAACATAACATAAACCAACATATAAGTCATCATGTCATCATCTTCCTTAACAAACTTACCGTGGGATACCAAGAATCATCAAAACGCCTCCATAACTATTATCATACGAACTAATCATCAACAAAAACATCAAAGTCGAAATGCCTGGAAATATTAACCAACATATCTCTTGAAGATAAACAACACCATTCAAAACCACACGAATCATATCAATATCCGCACTTCAACAATAATATCAACATAACGAGGTAATCCATCCATAATCATACTTATCAACTCATATACATGACGTTTATCAACTCAAGAACAACGATATTCAATCCAAAACCAAATCCAAAGTGAGAATTAATTACCTCTTCGAAGAAATGGATTGATTCTCAAGGTTGAATCCGTTTCCAATAGATTTCAAGCTTAGAGTTGTCAAAACGATCGCGGGCGACTTGCCATAGCGTGCGTAACTGACTTTGTTAGCGTGCGCTATCGAGGTCCAGAGGCTACTGCCTCATTTCGTGCCAAGTGTTGCGTACGTAAAATCCTTGTCATAGCGTACGTAACATAGCATTGACTTGATACAATAAATGTCTCATTAGCGTACGCTATTATCCACCCGTAGCGTGCGCTAATAATAGTTGACTCGACAGCTTGCACCTACCCAGAAGATGCTTGTGCCCCACATGCCGAAAGCACCCGCGATTGTCGGGATTCCCTTGACTGTTCCACATTTAGCGTGCGCTAAATGCCGTTGACGCATGAAACCCAGAATCTGTCGACAACTTTGCCAACCACTCGGATAAGTTCTGACATGGCCTGGCGCGCGCTAGTCCAAGTCTTTAGCATGCGCTAAGTTTGTACACTAGCGTGCGCTATGCTTCACTATTAGCATGTGCTAATCAGGCTACACTTAGCCAATTCCAATGGTTCCTGTCCGTTGCCTCGACATACTGGACACGTATATACGACATGCTGAATACATTTTTTTTTTTAAAAAAAAAACGAAATTTATTAAAAGGACCAGAAATGTGGGGGGACGAGGCCCACTACACGCCCAAAAAAGATTGAGGGAGGACGAGCCCCTCTACACGCCCCAATTAACGACAATAACAGTCGAGGAGATTATTTAAACCTAACATATGAAAAATTATTTTTATCGAGCCTAATCAAGCCATTAATCTTCCCGGGCAGATCAGACGGGCTATAAAGCTGAAAATTTCTGAACTTATAACCTTCATTAGCCAGGTGGTCCGCAATGGTGTTCCCTTCCCGATAAATGTGAGAGAATGAGATATCCATGACACGCCTGAATGATGCAATTTTGTGACAGATGTTTAGCACTTGCCAATTACCCTTGTTAGGCGAGTTGACTAGAGAAAGGGCAATGGCCGAGTCCATCTCAACCCAAACCTTACGAATGTTTCTGTCGTGGCAAAGGTCCAGCGCTCTCCAAATAGCAAAAAGTTCGGCAAAATTATTAGAATGATTGCCGATAAATTCGTGAAAAGCAAAGATAGGTTCACCCAAAAAATTCCTAGCAATCCCCCCCACAGCCGACTCCCCGGGGTTGCCTTTTGAGGCCCCGTCTGTGTTGATTTTGGTTGTCCCAGGAGTCGGCTTGACCCATCTCACTATGTAGATTTTTTTCTTTTTTTTGTTTTTACAATTACATGCAAAATTATTAATAAAATTGCAGGGGCAGAAATGAAGACCCAAAATATCTGAAAGAGCCGGGCGCTAGCTGTGCCCGCGGCGGAATGCATTTGTGGCCTTTAGTCATGAACAGGAAGTCCCAAATTCGATCGCACACACGCTGAGCCGTGAACGGAATCTTCTTGACCCGCATGTCGTTCCTAGAGCACCAAATAAACCACAGAATGAGTATAGGAATGATGCGTAAAATGTGGATAGCACCCGAGGCTTTATTAAACCAATGGGACAAAACTAAAGTAATAGATCTGGTTTGTAAAAGAGGGATGCCCAATAAGGAACAAAAGTTGGCCCAAACCGAAGATGCGATCGGGCCATTAAGAAAAAGATGAGGCAGGTCCTCGGTGCTATCACAACAAAAACAAGAATTATCAGCAATAATGCCCCTCATTCTAAGGCCTTCCGGAGTGGGAATCCATTTTCTCAAAAGTCTAACCATGAAAAACGACATAGTAGGGGTAATAATTTGATTCCAACAATGTTTTAAAATAAGATGAGTATCATGACGTTGGCGGATAGCCTCCCACGCACTTTTAAAGGAAAAACCGCCGTGGGAGGTAAGTTTCCAGACGGCCTTATTAGCGATAAGGCCCGACTCAACATGAGTGGGAAAGGTCATAACAAAATCCCCAAGATCCGAGGGAATGACGGAGAGAAGTTTGGATCGATCCCACCCATGTGAAGTCCAAAAATGGTTAATGGTGGTGTTTAGCCGGGGGTTAGAGGCCCATTGGGACAGCGGGCTAAAGTCACACCAATTGTCGTGCCAAAACGAGATATCGCCATCACCAATATACCAAAAAATCCATTTATCAGCTAAGGAACGAATGTCACAAAGATTTTTCCATGTAGGAGAGTCATTGGGGTTGGATTTAACCACCATGGGGTGGAGACGTTTACAATACTTAGCCTTCATGAATTGGGTCCAAATATTAGATGAGGTACGAAACCTACACCAAAGTTTAATTTGAGCCGCTTTAATGATGTCCCCCAGACTCCTACAACCAAGACCACCTTCTTCCTTAGGGTAACAGAGCCTAAGCCATGCTGCCCAATGAAGTCTCTTTCTATTGTCGTTGGAACCCCAAAGAAATTTGTTAAAAAGTCGTTCAAAGAAGATAATGACATTTTTAGGGGGTTTAAGGACTTGGAGACAATAGAAAGGAATAGAGCTCAAGGTAGTTTTAATAAGTTCGAGTCTGCCACCCGAGGTAAGTAATAGGTGATTCCACGACTGGAATTTGGCGCTGGTTTTAGCAATAAGCTCACCATACATGTCAAAAGTTTGATTCCCTTTCCATAATGGGGCTCCCAAATAATTAATTGGGAGACTCTTTTGAGAAAATCCAGTCGTTTGTTTCACCATACGAACCAACAAATTGTTCGGCTTGGCAAAAATAAAAGAACTTTTTGAGTTATTAATTTTTTGTCCTGAGCTCGCGGTGTAGTGATCTAGGCAATTTTTGAGAATGAGGAGATTATTGTAGGAAGCATTGGTAAAGATTAACACATCATCAGCATAAGCAAGGTGTGAAATCCGAACCTTCTTCCTGATTTTGAGAAACATATCGGGGTGGGCAAGAAAAGTTTTATCCAATAGTCTAGATAAATAGTCGGACGCAATCACAAAGAGAAGAGGCGACAGGGGGTCACCTTGTCTGATGCCCCTGTCGGATTTAAAAAAGCCCACAGGACTCCCATTAATGAGAATCGAAAACCAACAATTTGAAATGCAACGATAAATCATGGCAGCCCAAGCATCCGAGAAACCAAAGGCTTTTAAAATTTTTAATAGAAAAGCCCAGTTAAGCCTATCGTAGGCTTTTTCCATATCTAATTTAATCAAAACGTTTGAATCAGCTGTAGATATGTCATGACAAACTTCTTGGGCCGTTAAAATATTATCAGTAATGAGGCGGCCTTTAATAAAGCCATATTGGGCTGGGCTGAGAATTTTCGGAAGAAGGCGGCCCAATCTGGTACTGAGGATTTTCGCAATGATTTTATAAGTGGTATTACAAAGGCTTATCGGCCTAAAATCCTTCCAAGCAAGGGGGGAGTGCATTTGGGGATAAGAGAAATAGTAGTACACGAAAAGGATTTGGGCATGGGGTTTCCGGAGAAAAAATACCACACTGCCTCACATACATCAGTAGCAATAATGTCCCAGCACTTATGAAAAAATAAGGCATTAAAACCATCCGGGCCGGCCACACTGCCTGGATCAATACTAAAAACAGCTTGTTTAATTTCATCCACATCCGGCATGGCACACAAATTGTGGTTGTCAACAGTATTAATGAGACAGGGGATAATGTCAGGCTTAATATCAGCCGGAGTAAAATCAGAACGTTTAAAAAAAGTAGAAAAGTAATTAACTCCAGAATTTTGGATATTGACGGGGTCCGTGATTTGGATGCCATCCATAATTTGAAAGATTTTGCCTTTGCTCCTTTTGGATTTGATAAGGTCATGAAAAAATTTGGTGTTCCGTTCCCCTTCAAGGCACCATTTAAGATTGGTTTTTTGTTTCCAAAAGTCCTCTTCCATAGCCATCGTAAGATTGAGATTGGCTCTGGTTTTGTTTAAAAAAATAAGATTGTTGTCGGAAGGGTTATTATCAAACTTGATCTCGGCATCCGACACAAGCTCCCTAGCTTCAAAAACTTTAGTGAAAATATCACCAAAATGAGTTTTATTCCAATCTTTTAAAGAAAGTTTAATTCTCGAAAGTTTGTTCAAAAGTTTGAGCATACCCGACGAATGCACCGGGATCTGCCAAGAATCGCTAACAATCCCCATAAAATCTTTATGCTTGACCCACATATTTTGAAAAAGAAACGAGGGTTTAGGTTTGAACTTGTTGTTACCAAAACTACATAAAATCGCCGAATGGTCCGAGTGAAGGCGGGATAGGTGTTTCACACTCGAATCCGGGAAGGTATCAAACCAAGCCGGAGAGTGTAAAACTCTATCGAGCCTTTGCCAAATAAAATTACTATACCACGTAAACGGCGAACCAATGTAGCCAAAGTCAATAAGATTACAGTCAAAAAGAGCATCATGGAAGTCTTCCATCTCCGAAGGGATAGGGGACGCACCACCTTTTTTTTCATGGGAGTGTAAAATAATATTAAAATCGCTTCCCACGATCCACGGCCCCGGATTATTGCTAACAGTATCCCAAAGAGCTCTCCTTTCGACCCTAGTATTTTTCCCATAGACAATGGTTAAATAATAGGGGACAGGAGAAGCATTTGAATTGATTTCCATGTGAAGCAAGTGAGCCGTGTTATGCAAAATTTGAAAAGAGAAATTGTGATCAAAAAACACCCAAATGTGGTTACTTTGGTTCGCAACAACTTTATCGAAACCGAGATATTTACAAAAGTAGGCCGAATCAAGTGAAATTTTAGGTTCAATCAGAGCCAAAATATTCACGTGGTGGTCTCTACTCAGGTTTTTAACATTCCGTTTAGCATCTTTCTTACCCATCCCCCTAACATTCCAGATAAGGGTGTTATTCATTGGACACATTAGGGGGTTTTTGGATCCTGGCGCTCCTCCTGAGCTCCGTGTTAGGAATGGCCAGAGAACCCAAGTCCTCGTTATCACCGCGGCTTTGGGCCTCCCTTTCAATTTTTCGCCCGTATTCAATGAGACGACGCTGTCTTTCCTGTCTCTTCAGGCTCCGAGGAGAAAGAGGAGATTGAGGAGATTGATGCTGGGGCAGGGAAAGCGCCAACACAATTCCACTATTATCTGCACAAATGCCATCAAAATTAGCCAATGGGGTTTCCAAATCTGACTCGGTATCTCCGCAAGAGCCAGAGGAAGCTGAGTTAGTATCCCCGAAAGAGTAACTATGCTCATCTTCCTTCTGTTTCTTGTAGGAGCACTCGGGGTCATCTTTGGCAGATCCCTTTGTCTGGGGGAGGGTAGGTGAGATTAATAAGGGCACCTCCTGCTGGGCCAGAGCAAGATCCGGGGAGTTTAAATCTCTCCCAGGCATGTCTACCTTAGCAGCCGGGGTTGGGGAAGAGGCGGGAGTTCCCGGGGCCCTGTCCACAAGATCCAAAACAATGAGTTCAGTACCATCTTTCAAAGAAGTTGAAGGAACTTGAGGTTCTACATCATCAATCAAAACATTAAACGAGTTATGAGATAAAATTTCATCCATTTTAGGTGTGGTAATTTTTTTCTGGGGGGATTTTTCTTTAGATGCACGATGTTCAACCTGTTCCCAGACAGCTTTAGGTTTTTCCACCTTTTTGTTATCTTTGACAATATGGTTCAGTTGTGGAATTTTTTCAGCAAGGAGTTTGTTTTTTCCAGCAAAATTAGGCCGAAGTTTATGGTTTTTAATATAACAATCCTTTTCTTCGTGTCCAATATGATGACAGAAGTGACAATATTTAGGCAATCGTTCAAATTGAACATTTATATCAACAGATTTACCATTACATGAAATGGCGAATTTTTGAACAGGGGGTGTCTCAAGATTGATTTCGACACAAAAACGAGCATAGTTTAACCGAGATTTAGATAGGGTTGCTTCGTCCGCCATAACGAATTCACCAAAAACACTAGCAATCGTTTTAAGACTCCGAATATCATACCATTGAATTGGTAGTGCGAAAGCTTTGAGCCAGACCGGAACCACCGGCGGTTCGTTTTTAAAATCAAAGTCGGGCGTCCATTTTAAAATTCTCATCGGAAGTCCAGCAATCGGAATCTCACGTTGAATACGAAGTTTATCAAATTGTTCCTCATTAAAACAAGTAATTAACACATGGCGGAGATTTAGATATTGAACTTTACACGGTTTATACCCAAGATTATTAAGGGTAGTTCGGATTACCTCATTTGTCGGTTTTCCGTAGGAAAACTTACCAACTACCGAGAGACGAAAAGCTTCAGAAGCTTTATCACATTCCGGTTTAGAGAAAAGAACAGTGGGCACATTACCAGAGCGGTCAACCGAACCGAAAGCGTCATGCAAGTGGTCTGCTCCGCCATAGGTCGCCGCCGCGTACGATTTTAAAACCGGAGCAGAATCGGAGATACCCCCTTTAGGCGGTTGGGAGCTCGCGACGGTTTTTCCCTTATCGGTGGAGTCTGGATTCAGAGACTTCAGGTCGTTTAGAGGCGCACCAGTAGTTTTTAAAACATCGCCCGCTGCCACTTCGGGAAGAGCATCTGACGACGTCAGGACCCCTCCTTTATTAAGAGGCGACTGCTCTGTAGGATTAAGATTGAAGGAATCAGCTCCATATTGAGGTTCGCGGGAGGAAAAATCCTCCAAGTTTTCAACCGACAGCAATTTCGAAGTTGGATTAGTGGGATTTTTAATCTGATTCCCAAAAGTGTCCGAGGGATTTTGAGTGTTGAAACCAGAATTTTGGTTGATAAAATCCGGCTGTAAAGTTGGAGAAGATGGGAGAGAGGATGGTTTTTTTTTTTCAGGTGGGTGATACAATATGGGGGGAGGTGGGGTTAACGTTGTCGGTCACGGGTGATGAAGGACAAGAAATTTTTTTTTAATTAACAGATATCTCGGTCTGTGGGGCTTTGTGGTTGGTGGGTAGCGGGCCTGGGAGATGGAGGACAAAAAATATTTTTTAACTGGGTAGAATCTGATTTTGGGGAGGGAGATAATTGACTGGCGGGACAATTAATAGAGGCATGTGAATGCGGCCCCACTGGTTGAAAGCTGACAGCGGGATTCCTGGGTGGGGAGGGTTGACGGACGGGACATTCAAAGGAGGCACATGGTGCCGGCCCCACCGGTTGAAGATTGTCTGCCATTCGGCAGATAAAAAAATGTATTATATATATATTTTTTTTTTAAAAAAGAAGGACCGCCGCACTAGGCGGCGGAAAAGAGAGGGAGATAGGCGATCCCAGATGAATATCGCCCGGAAAACTCAAAAATGCAAGAGAAGAGTATGAAGAATGTAGAGAGAAGGTAGAGAAAAAATCTAGAGAGAGAGAGCATTCAGAAACCGCGGAAGAGGAATTCTCATATGATAATTTCACGTCGACATGCTGAATACATATACTTGATTCAATAACATTCTCATATGATATGCCGGGTATCCAAATTAAACAACCTGATACACGATATCCTTAATTATAACTGTCAACCAATAACAGATCAACCCAGAATTTCCAAACTCATCACAAGAGCAATCAATCGTTGCCACGAGCGAATAACCAAAACAGTGTACTTACATGTGCTTGAAGTCGATGATCTCCCATGATACTAGCATCCGACTGTTAGGAATATGCCCTCGAATGCCACTCAGGGGATGAGAGAGTAGGGGCATTGTACTTGTAATTATGGAATAAATAATAAAAAAGGCAATTCGATTCATTCACTGTTTATTGTATTTCAATTGCATTCTTGACTTGGTAAACATTGAAGTGAAGTCCATGTAAATAAACTGAACATTCCATTCTCGTTATGGGATAAGAGAAAATGCACTGGAAGTGTTTAAAGTTTATTTACGTAAATCGTTCGCAAGTCAATAAACTTAAATGGGCATTAAGTTTTTAATAAGATTTGTATAACTAATGCTAGGACATGTGCATGTCTTGATAGCATAGTTATAAGTATATTGGTGGGACCAGTATACTCGAACTCGACTCATACTCGATTCAGTCATATGGTATTCACTCTCGGAGAGTCGATGATGAATCGAAAGGTTGTGATAGTATATGTGGACTTTTGACTTGAGGGTTCAGTAGAAGATGTGCCTGTGACGTTTAGTTTGTCATTAGAGTAGTTAGACTCATTTGCTTAATTGCTGAGTCGACCTCGAAGTGCGGACTATACGGGCAGGTAGCAGTCTTTACTGTACGCCAAGAAAGGATTCTATCTCCTGTTAGTGAGCAGGCGAATGTCCTATACGGTTAATGGCAAATAAGATCATAAGTCTTTGGCCAAAGCATTCTGATATAGTAGTATTAGATACACTATTGATCAGTTGGTCTTGATTTGCATTAACACATGTATAGAGTTTAGTCAACAGTAGGGTTTGACTTTACCGTGACCCGAAGACTTGACCGGGACATCTGATGAAGGGTCTATACGTATATAGTATTCACGACATAATGGTTCTGGAATGATCCCTTCATTCGTTCTCGATGGGGTTTACAAAGGCGGCCCGCTAAGTGGCTAAGTGCCGCACGCACTCATTGGTTCCTCCCAATGCCTACCGAGACGGACCTACGAGTCGCGCATTAGGAGCATTGACGGATAATTGTGTATTTATTATCTCTGTATGTATATTAGATATTGGATTTCTAATTATGAATTTTTGGTTAAATCAAATAGCGGTCTTATGAATTAAAATTAAGTTACGGATAATTAATTTAATTCATAAATTATATTTCTTAGAGAAATATATTTGTATTTGATATAATTAATTAATTAGATTAATTAATTAATATAAATACATTGATAATTAAACGGAGTGTATTTAACGGAGTCGTTTGATGAACGTCCGATACACGAGCCGAGTGGCTCGGATCGTTTCTAGGAAACTTCCTAAATGGGCCGCCCCTTCCCTACCTCACATGGTATTATTACTTGCATGTGTGTTGTGGTTGTCTTGATTAAGTCTTCATGTGTTAAGATGCTTGATGATTTTATTATATATACATGTGAGTTGTTTTTGTATATATATATAATCATCAACACATCAACTCAAGTGTGGACTTGTGACAACACACACACATACTAACCTGCAAAAAAAAAACAGCCCTGGACGTGAGTTCAAGTGAGGAGAGAGAGAAAAAATTTTCCTTCTTCATTTTGTTCATCTTTGAGGTGAAAAGAAGTAAGAAAAATTAAGAGAGAAAAAATTCCTACAACACTTCCTAGCCGTGTTCTTCATAGAACGGAGTGTTGTATATTTTTCCGGGCAACTTCCGACGCGTGTGAAGTAGAGGCTTCGAATTTTCGGTGCTTGGAACGAAGGGATTTCGTGTTCGGGACGGGATCGTGATCATCGTCTACACTTTACGAAGATTTATTTCAAAGGCTTCAAGGGTATGAATCTTTATCTTTGAATTTTTTTTTTCGTATATATGTTACTTGATCGATCCTGTTTGGGATTCGTATTTATTTCCGCTGCGTATTTCGTTTTATTTTCGGAATCCCAACAGTGGTATCGGAGCGAGGTCAATATTTCCGTATATACGATTATTTGTGCATTTTGAATGCTTTTGGATGATGATTATGATTTAGAATCATGTTTGGAATAATTGTAGATTTAAATTGTTCGTTGTAGCATCACGTTTTTTGAAACGGGCCGAAAAACGAAGAAACGGTCGTTTGCAGGCCGGCAAAGATCGCATGGCCGTCGCCAGGACTTCCGAGCATGATCGGCATGTCTCGCCACAGCGCCGAGAATGATCGGCCACCGCCAAGCTTGGCTCGGCCAGTGACCCTGGGTTTTTGGCCCGATTTTGAATCGGCCATGGCCGGGCCTAAAACCAGTTGTCCGGACTCGCTTTTAAGTTTATATTTCATTGTAATTATTTCCCAAAATTTAAATTGGATTTTAATTTGACTAAATTAATATTTGGAATATTTTTTTGTGTTAAGGGAAATAAATTAAACGAGAATATTATTTTAATGGATTACTTGAACGAATTAAAATGACAATTATTAGTATTAATTGGATTAATACCATTAAAATTGAATAGATTAATTTTATATTGATTGGATTAATATATTAATTGATTATTTAATTTTAATGCCACTTTATATTAATTGGATTAATATAGTAGAAATTGAATAGATTAATTTATAGATTAATTAGATTAATTTATATTAAAAATTAATTGTTTAATTTCATTGCCATTACATGTTGTATGAAATCCTTATGTGATGGTGATATAGCTCGTGGACTTAGTTTTTGATTTGTTCGATTCGATTGGGTTGTAAAGGTCGTTTTGAGCCTATTTATATTTACTAGAAAAACTTGTATAGGATGCAATTTTTCAATAATGTAATTATTATTTTGGGTATGTAGAAGACCGAAGACAACCGACCGAGAAGACGAAGAATCGAAGATTTTTTTTTTATTGGGTCATTCGCTTGGCCCAGTACTTAGGAATTAGGTCCATGAGCTATATGTTGGTAGTAACTAGGTTACTGTTTTCTGTTTTCATTTTGAATGATTGACAAACCAACAAACGCGCGTATAATTGAATTAATGTGCAAAGTGTAACATTAATCGCGAAATTCTCCCGACTACAAACAGACTAAGTTTGAAAAAGGTTACGAGGTTTCCTACCCTCCATCAAACTCATAGAAAATTGATACCCGAGCTGGTGTGCTATGCTTCCGAGTTATCGGGGTAGTACATTTGGTAGAGGTTGAAAAATTCTTGAGTGCATTAGATGCCTTCGGTTGGTGATAAATTTCGCCCCTAGAAACCTGATAGGTTGCCGGGTGAGATTCAATAGTCAAACTGATAGACGTTGATGGTCAACAACTTAGATAGTCTGGATTGACAAGAAACCTGATAGGTTGAGGGCATGAAGACTAGGGGTAAAAGAAGATCAAATCATCCGTTAGACGGGTTGGTGTTAGACACCACTTTACAGAAATTAATTAGCAAGAAACCTGATAGGTTGCGTCTGTTAAAATTTGTAAAGAACTTGATCACCACTAAGAAGTCGATCTAACCATGATTTCCGGATTATAACATGGGAGTGTATAATTAGATAAAATTAGTGGGAGCCGAGACAAGAATTATACAAGCCCTTAAGTTCTATACTCGGTCATAATTAAACAAGTCACTAATTTAATCTTGTCTAAATCTTTGCGTAAAACGAAATTGAATCTCTCTAAAATGGCTAAAAACCCACTTGCAATACTACTTGAAAAGAATCTCCTAATCGGCCCTAACTTTGTTGGTAGTTGCGGAATCGATGATTGTACTCGGTATGGAGTCTGGGATACGTCTTGGAGGCGGACATTCCACCGACTCCAATCCGGACTAGGGGTAATCGGGAAGACATTGACGTCCATGAAAAATGGGTCAAGGATGATGTGCTAGTCCGTGGTTTTATGATGGGCTCAATGACTAATGAGGCTGCAGAGAGCGCACGAGAAAATGACTGCCAGGCGATTCTCGCACACTTGACCGAACTTTATGGAGAGCATGAGGATCGCTAGATATGAGATATCAAAGCGGTTGTTCGGCTAGGATGAAAGAAGGGGAGAAAGTGGGAGACCACGTCCTCAAGATGATCTCTATGATTGAGAGGCTCGAGGTGCTCAACTTTAATATGGATTTATCCCTTCAAATTGATCTCATCCTTCAATCTCTACGACTCTTTCACGCAGCTTTGTAATGAATTTCAACCGTAATGAAATTACATGCACATTAGCCGGGCTAATGAATAAACCGGTGACGGCGCAGTCTAACATGAAGACTAAACCGAGAGAGGTCGCTCTTGTGATTTCTTACGGGCCTAAGAGGTCCAAGAACAAGAAGAAAAAGACCTACGAGCAAGACAAACCCAAGAAAGGGGTGCAAAAGGAAAGGGCAAGGCCCGAAAGGTTCAAAAAGTAGGCGGTCCAAAACCTACGGACAAATGCCTTGAATGCGGTGGTGAGTCACATCGCGAAGGACTTGTCCCAAGATTAATGGCGCATCAGTGCACGGAACTTTTGTTTTTGAAACTAATTGTTACATCGTATATTCTCGCTTCATGGATTCTCGGATTCGTGCCACTTCTCACATTTGTACTATGAATCAGGATCGGAACGAAGTAGAAAACTTGAAGTCGGGAAATAATGATCACCGTTGGAAGCGGACAAAGTGTCGAGGCAACCGATATTGATCAATCCTTCGGGTTTAGAATCAGGTTTTATTTTGTGATTAGATTATTTACTTTTTTTGCCCAAGGGGCTTAAAAATATTGTATCCATTCCAGTCTTGTACCGTAAAGTATTTTTTTTCTTCATTGGCAATGGCGGTTGTAAAATTTATTTTCAAATAAATTGGTTGGAACAATACATTGTTGAATGGTTTATATCATCCGAACATGCAAAATAAAACAAAGATGAACACTATAACTAGGAAACGTGGTAGGCAAGATACTAATCAAGCTCTTAAATGGCACCTTAGACTTGGTCATGTTGGTCGACCAAGGTTCGAGAAAATGGAAAAAGATGGACTTTTAAGTCCATTGGGTGTAGAACCTTATCCAACTTGTGAATCTTGCCTTAGAGGCAAATGACTAAGTTCCCTTCACAGGACTTTTGAAAGGGCTACCGATAAACTTGGATTGGTGCATACCGATGTTTGTGGTGCTTTAGAAGTAGCCCGAGACGGATATCAATATCTCATAACGTTCACGAGATGATCATACTAGGTATGGGATTGTGTACTTAATGAAACATAAATCAAGCCTTTGCTAAATTCAAAGAATTTAAGGCCCTAGTTGAAAAGCAAACCGGATGTCATATCAAAGCACTTGGTCGGACCGAGGTGGCGAATATATGAGCACCGAGTTTGATGAGTTCCTTAAGGAACATGGAATAGTTTCACAATTCACGCCTCCAGAACCCCACGGTTAAATGGTGTTTCAGAAAGGAGAAATCGGACTTTGTTGGACATGGTTCGCTCCATGTTAAATTACACCGATTTACCTATTTACGTGGGGTATGCCTTACTAACCGCCTATATCCTAAATAGATGTCCTTCCAAATCTGTCCTATCACTCCGCATGAGATGTGGAAGGGTAAGAAACCAAGCCTTAATCACATAAGGATTTGGGGATGTTCACCTATGTCAAAAAGGCTAAGGTGGACAAACCGAAGCGAGGTCCATAAAAGGACGTTTCATAGGATACCCAGAGGACTCGATGGGTTATCTATTCTACATGCCAAGACCATAGGTCGTTGTGGCATTACAAGCGCACTTCCTTGAGGATGAATTCATTCAGAAGGTGGCTCGGGTAGAAATATCTCTTTGGAAGAGCATAATGAAACTCCTAAGGAGACATCCGATCGGGGATCAAGAACCGAACCTATTGTAACACAACCTCCACTTGAAGGTCTGATAGGGTATCTCACTTACTCGAGAGGTATGGCTATACACATGTCGAGGAACCGGGTCTCCACGACACACCCGATAGCAGTGAAAACGACCTGTCACCTATGACCAAGCGATAGTGGATGTAGACTCCGATAAATGACAAGAAGCAATGGAAGCCGAGATAGACTCGATGCATACCAATCAGTCTGACTCTAGTAGATCTTCCAACCGGCATGAGGACTATTGGAAATAAATGGATCTATAAGAGAAAGACCGATGGGGATGGCAAGGTTGATGCCTATAAGGCCGGCTTGTGGCAAAGGGTTATACCCAAAGTGAAGGAATCGATTATCATGATACCTTCTCGCCCGTAGCTATGATAAAGTCGATTCGCATGATGCTTGCCATTGCTGCCTATTATGATTATGAAATATGGCAAATGGACGTCAAAACGGCTTTTCTAAATGGATACCTCGAGGAGGAAATCTATATGGAACAACCTAAGGGTTTTGTGTCCAAAGATAATATTCATAAAGTGTGTAAGCTGCAACGAGCCATTTATGGTCTGAAGCAAGCTTCTCGGAGTTGGAACATTCGATTTGACGGCGATCAAGGACTTTGACTTCGTACGAAATGAGGAGGAACCGTGTGTTTACAAAAAGGTCAGTGGGAGCAACATTGTGTTCTTAGTACTATATGTAGATGATATTCTACTTATAGGAAATAACATAGCAATGCTCAGCACTGTGAAAGCTTGGCTTTCTAAAACGTTCTCCATGAAAGACTTGGGAGAAGCTTCCTATATTCTAGGGATCCGTCTTTACAGAGATAGACCGCGAAGAATGATAGGACTTTCCCAAGCCCTTTATATCGATAAAATCCTGAGAAGATTCAAGATGGATGAATCTAAAAGAGGGTTCCTTCCCATGCGACATGGAATTCATCTCACCACGAAAATGTGTCCTCAAAGTGAGGAAGACAAGAGAGAGATGAGTAAGGTACCCTATGCCTCGGCAGTGGGTAGCCTCATGTACGCTATGTTGTGTACGAGACCAGACTTAGCCTACGCTGTGAGTATGGTAAGTCGATTTCAAGCAAACCCGGGAAGGGAACATTGGACTGCCGTAAAGAACATTCTTAAGTACTTAAGAAGAACTAGAGATTTAGTTCTTACTTATGGTGGTGGAGAACTGAAGGTGATTGGATTCACCGATTCTGATTTTCAAGGAGACAATGACGACTCTAAGTCGACATTTGGGTATTTGTTTACTCTCAATGGAGGAGCAGTATCTTGGAGAAGCTCCAAGCAAACCGCTACTGCAGATTCCACCTGCCAAGCAGAGTATCAAGCTGCCTCAGAGGCTAGCAAAGAAGCATTTTGGATGCAGAAGTTTATAGAAGAACTTCAAGTGGTGCCTAACGCGGAGTTGCCTATATCACTATTCTGTGATAATGATGGAGCTGTCGCCCAAGCCAAGGAGCCGAGGGCTCACCACAACACCAAGCATATAGAGAGAAAGTACCACATCGTTCGAGAGATGGTGGAAAAAGGATATGTTTCATTGGAAAGAGTAGACTCGAAGACAATGTCTCGACCCATCGACTAAGCCATTATCTCGGGCCGTCTTGGAAAGACATCCGAAGAACATGGGTATTGGATATCATGATGTGTGGCATTGAGTGCAAGTGGGAGATTGTTAGGAATATGCCCTCGAATGCCACTCGGGGATGAGAGAGTAGGGGCATTGTACTTGTAATTATGGAATAAATAATAAAAAGGCAATTCGATTCATTCACTGTTTATTGTATTTCAATTGCATTCTTGACTTGGTAAACATTGAAGTGAAGTCCATGTAAATAAATGAACATTCCATTCTCGTTATGGGATAACGAGAAAATGCCTTTGGAAGTGTTTAAAGTTTATTTACCTAAATCGTTCGCAAGTCAATAAACTTAAATGGGCATTAAGTTTTTAATAAGATTTGTATAACTAATGCTAGGACATGTGCATGTCTTGATAGCATAGTTATAAGTATATTGGTGGGACCAGTATACTCGAACTCGACTCATACTCGATTCAGTCACACGGTATTCACTCTCGGAGAGTCGATGACGAATCGAAAGGTTGTGATAGTATATGTGGACTTTTGACTTGAGGGTTCAGTAGAAGATGTGCCTGTGACGTTTAGTTTGTCATTAGAGTAGTTAGACTCATTTGCTTAATTGCTGAGTCGACCTCGAAGTGCGGACTATACGGGCAGGTAGCAGTCTTTACTGTACGCCAAGAAAGGATTTTATCTCCTGTTAGTGAGCAGGCGAATGTCCTATACGGTTAATGGCAAATAAGATCATAAGTCTTTGGCCAAAGCATTCTGATATAGTAGTATTAGATACACTATTGATCAGTTGGTCTTGATTTGCATCAACACATGTATAGAGTTTAGTCAACAGTAGGGTTTGACTTTACCGTGACCCGAAGACTTGACCGGGAGATCTGATGAAGGGTCTATACGTATATAGTATTCACGACATAATGGTTCTAGAATGATCCCTTCATTCGTTCTCAGTCGGGGTTTACAGTGCGGCCCGCTAGGCTGGCTAAGTGCTGCCCGCACTCATTGGTTCCTCCCAATGCCGGCTGAGACGGACCTACGGAGTCGCGCATTAGGAGCATTGACGGATAAATGTGACTTTATTATCTCTCTATTAATATTAGATATTGGATATCTAATTATGATTTATTGGATAAATCAAATAGCGGTCTTATGAATTAAAATTAAGTTACCGGATAATTAATTTAATTCATAAATTATATTTCTTAGAGAAATATATTTGTATTTGATATAATTAATTAATTAGATTAATTAATTAATATAAATACATTGATAATTAAACGGAGTGTATTTAACGGAGTCGTTTGATGAACGTCCGATACACGAGCCGAGTGGCTCGGATCGTTTCTAGGAAACTTCCTAAATGGGCCGCCCCTTCCCTACCTCACATGGTATTATTACTTGCATGTGTGTTGTGGTTGTCTTGATTAAGTCTTCATGTGTTAAGATGCTTGATGATTTTATTATATATACATGTGAGTTGTTTTTGTATATATATATAATCATCAACACATCAACTCAAGTGTGGACTTGTGACAACACACACACATACTAACCTGCAAAAAAAAAAACAGCCCTGGACGTGAGTTCAAGTGAGGAGAGAGAGAAAAAATTTTCCTTCTTCATTTTGTTCATCTTTGAGGTGAAAAGAAGTAAGAAAAATTAAGAGAGAAAAAATTCCTACAACACTTCCTAGCCGTGTTCTTCATAGAACGGAGTGTTGTAGATTTTTCCGGGCAACTTCCGACGCGTGTGAAGTAGAGGCTTCGAATTTTCGGTGCTTGGAACGAAGGGATTTCGTGTTCGGGACGGGATCGTGATCATCGTCTACACTTTACGAAGATTTATTTCAAAGGCTTCAAGGGTATAAATCTTTATCTTTGAATTTTTTTTTCGTATATACGTTACTTGATCGATCCTGTTTGGGATTCGTATTTATTTCCGCTGCGTATTTCGTTTTATTTTCGGAATCCCAACACCGACTCCCATACAGAGTGTCAACATAACACAAACACACATCAGTACCGCAATTAGAATTTTTGAAAATATCTCAAAGAAAAGTCCGCGTCCGCGACCACAGTCTCGTTTCTGTCCCCTGTCAGCAGACATTCTAAAGGATACACAAAGTACGTAAGTACATCCAAATCGCACGTCCTCAAAGTGACCGATTCTCAAGAATATCAACAAAAATCAAAACGATTAAGAAACGCAAGAAGAGTAATAGGACTTACAAGTATCGGTCGCATTGTGATGATGGCAGAGTAGTGATACTGTGGACAAATGACGACTCAACCGACCCAAAAGACCGACAGCCTAGGTATCCATAGACCTAAGCTCTAATACCATATTCTGTAACACCCCCAAGTTATTCAGGGTATATTACAGCGCCGTGAACCCCACCAAGGGGCCCACAAGGCTAATCATACGCGGAACTATAAAACTTGACCGAGAAGGTCCAAATACAATGAATTGAAAGACGATGCAAATGGTATTCAAACCATGTCCAATGTATCCAAATACATCACGGTACAAAGTCAAAACCTCGGCAACACAGGCCGGAACATCAAGGAAGACTGAAAACGAAAAATATTCGAGTGTTCAATAACCATTCTAGCACAACGACACTGAATGAAGGAACACAAAACATAACCGGAGATAAAACACAGTATCACGCTTGCCCGTCATCTTCATGCCGACCCAGTACCTGCCTATCCGCTCTCCTAGAACCTGAAATACATAAAAATTATTTCCCCCATAAAGGGGTTAGTCGTCGAATAGCTAGTGCAAGTATATCAAGTATGAAACACAATACTCCTCGATAATAAAGTAAAGGTAACCGCCAATTCATCAATTCAAGACTAGTATTCCGGAATAACTAAATCTCATAGCATCACATCAATACATATATGAATACCGTGGAACCGCACCAGAGGCTACGGAACCCTCAGAGGACTCGTCGGTCCATCCCAGAGTGGTTCGTTCATATCATTCTTGGAATCGCACCATGAGGCTACGAAACCCTCAGGGGATCCGTCGGCCCGCCCCAGAGTGGATATAAATAATCATGCCATAAATATATCTTACTTTCAAAGTCGAGAACGTACAATCATAAATATATACTTGCCTTTGAGAAATCGAGAAATTGAACGGAAAAAGGGTATGAGTTCGGTAGGTCCAAGAACGCACTTCCGGCACCTAAACGATTCGCAAGGAATATGATAATCAATTATCCATACTCAAATTACACGAAGAACTCCCGAAACCCGTTTACGATTCATGAAAATACACGGATAAACCACTAGAGGTTGGAAAATCGACCAAACCCTCACAAGTCCGAAAACGGCACAATCCAATCCGTAAAATCGTAGGAAAAACATGCATACGGAATAGATACATCATAATATCAAGGTCCTCAAGCTTCAAAACGGATAAATCAGACGAATCTATGAAAAACCCCAAAATTCCCAAAAACTAGGGTTCTAAGGAAATTACCTTGATTAGGAGGATAGGAATGCATTAGATGTTGTATAATCCTCGTTATCCAACCCAATATGATGATATCTGAAGAAGAACCGCCTCAAATCTCCCCAAATCGCCTCTCCCGAGCTCTCCCGATCGGAAAAAGTGGAAATGATGTGAAATGACAAGTGCAGGGGTTGACTGTCCCCTTAAATACTGTCCCAGTCTAGCGCACGCTACGCCTCAATATTAGCGTGAGCTACTTCCCTGACCCAGAACACTACCGAAAGGTCTAACCAGCATGATCATGATCCAAACAAGGCATGAAACTCTAGATCAACGCCGACTACATCACAAAGAGTTTACAGAGCGACAAAACGGGAAGAACGGTAAGGACAAACAGTCAATAAAAAGTACGGATGTTACATGGGCAAGATACTTGCCTAGATACCATGAGCACGGAACCACGAACGGACACGGCTCAACCGGGAAGCTTCGGAACGCCCGATGCTATCGACAAGGAAGACGACAACGAACGGAAGGGTTCAACTTGGTTTCTTCGCAAGAATCTCGACCCTAATGACATATAATTAATAAATCAACGATCATGCAAGGAAGAATAATCGTAGAACGTCCGAAAAACCCTCTATGACATTCTACCGGACACCTTCAAGGCGTCGATCAAGTACTCGACCAAGAAAAACGAATCGATACGATCCAACCATGGAACAACAAGGGAAATGATATAATACATCTAAATAATCAATAATCCATCAATAATCTAAGTTATTACGGCTCAAACAGACGAAATCCAACAAAAACTCCAATTTCCCCAAAATTAGACTATCAAAAAATCTAACCTTGATTCGGTAGATCGAAGGAGGTTATGGGATGATTGATCGATGTTAGAAACTCAAGAACTTCGTGGATTGATAGATAAACAACATCTAATCACGTACTCCAAGCCCCAGCCGCGGAAGGAAATGAGAGGGATGAGAAAAATGGGTGTAAACCCGTCTGCTCGATCATATATATACTGCCCAGCATCATGCCGACCACTTACGGCCGTAACCGGCAGACCTTACGGCCGTAACCGGCATTCGTCCGGATGCTGCCCAGCACCTTACCGCCGTACCCGATCACGCCTTACGGTCGTAACTGGCATTCGTCCGGAACCTGCCTAGCATCTTACGTCCGTATCCGGCACCTTACGGCCGTAACTCGGCCAGTGCCGGCCTGGGCCCAACCTGCCCGGCCATGACTCGGCCGGGACCAACTCCGACAGCCCGGATGACCCCGAAACCCGAATCTGAATACGAAACGAAGATACGGTTATGAAGTACTCGCAAATCTCGAGCACTAAGAGAACACACGATTCCGACCATCCGAAGGCTCGAAATTCGACAACGGAAAGTAATTACCCCAAACTTTAGGAAATTACGAAAATGGCCCAAAACGTCCGAAATACACGATACACGATCGAAACACCAATCCAAAGCTCGAAATACGAATAATAACATTAAATGAACTTACGAGAAACTCGAAACAACAGTTTCGGACGAGATTCGCAAGAATCAAACTCAAGTGCGGAAAAGCCGCTTAAGAACACGGAACTCAACAAAATGATACCGAAACGAACTCGGATGACAAAAAGTGAAGAATTAATCATTCTAGAAATGACGAAACGGTCATTAGAGAGTCATCAAAATGGACTTCCGCCAAAAAAAGAAAATTACCGGAAATCGAAATTGCGGGTATTACACGTACTGTATCTTGAGTTGCTGTAGTTTCAGCTTCAGCTTGTACAGCATCGGCTTCATATACATCGATTCTTACAGCTGCGGGGTTGATTTCTAGGTCAACAACAGGTTCTATAGGAGTTGGTGGATCTAAGATGGAGAGTTGTTGGATGTTCTGAGTAACAGCTTCTAATCCTGTAGGGTCATGGTGAGGTTCGTCGAACACTACATGAACTGATTCCTCGATCGTCAGCTTCCTTTTATTAAAGATCCTGTAAGCTTTGCTGATGGAGGAGTATCCTACAAATATACCTTCATCTGACTTCTCATCAATGGTTCTAAGTTGATCCTTCCCATTATTCAACAGATAGCACCTGCTTCCAAAAATGTGAAAATATGAAACTAATGGAGTTTTGTTGTTCCATACCTCGTATGCTGTTTTGTTGTGGTGTTTGTTGATGATACAGCGGCTTTGAGTGTAGCATGCACTATTGGTTGCTTCACCCCAGAAACGATGTGGGAACTTGCTTGCGGCAATCATTGTCCTTGTTGCTTCTTTCAGCGTCCTATTCTTTCGCTCGGCAAAACCATTTTGTTGAGGTGTACGGGCAACTGAGTATTCGTGTTGTATCCCATTTTCCGAATAGTACTGCTCTATAAAGCGGTTAGTAAATTCTGTACCTCTGTCGGAACGAATGGACATGATACTCAAACTCTTTTCATTTTGAAGCTTTCTCAGGAGCTCGGGCAACTTTGATGTTGTTTCCTTCTTCTTGCTTAAGAAAATTGTCCAAGCATACCTGGAGTAATCATCAACAACAACAAGACAGTATTTCTTATCTCCCAAACTTACCGGGTCTACAGGACCGTAGAGATCCATGTGTAGCATCTCCAACACTCTGTGGGTTGAAAGGTAGGATTTGCTCTTCAGGGTGGACTTGATTTGCTTGCCTTTCTGACATGGTCCGCAGACGCTGTCCTTTTTGAATGACATGTTTGGCAATCCTCTAACCAGTCCCTGTCTTGAGAGCTTTTTGATCGTCTTGAAGTTGACGTGAGACATCCTCTTGTGCCATAACCAGCTTAGATCTGCAGTGCCTTTGGCAACAAAGCATGGAATTGAGGAGCTCATAGGCTTTCAGTCAGCAATATACATGTTACCTGATCTGCTTCCTGTAAGCACAACTTCTTTGGTCTGGATGTTCTTGACTCTACAGCGATCTATATAGAATTTCACCGAGAACTGTTTATCACAGAACTGGCTAATAGTAAGTAGATTGAACTGTAAGCCTTCAACATAATCTACATCGGTCACTTTGAATTTTCCTACAAGAAGGTTTCCTTTTCCTCCTGTTCTTCCTTTAGATTTATCACCGAAGCGCACTTTTAGACCGCGACCTTCTACGAAATCTGATAGCTTGCTTCTATCTCCTGTCATGTGCTGAGAGCATCCACTATCGAAGTACCAGATGTCCTCCTCTAGGATGTCCTGTATGCAAAGAGATTAAGTATATTTAGGTCCCCTTTGATTGTTGGGTCCATGAATGTTATTGCCTTTAGGTACCCATATTTTCCTGACAGCAATTGGTTTACTGTAGGTAACATTTGGTACAGACTTGCGGTATCTACGTGGGGCATGTACGTAGTTACTGTATCCATAATAATCATTATGAATGTAAAAGTCAGGGTTATTATTATTAATCCAGTACGTATGCCATCTCGGAGGTGGAGCCATTTTCTTTGGCCTTACAGCTTGCCTTATGGGTCTCCAGTTGGATTCCCAGAGCTGTTTTTGATACTATGCGGACACTTGCTGTCTTGATGGATAATGCAGCTCCTGTATCCAATACCAAAGGCCCGCACTATTGGTCCCCAGAATGATGAAGACTGTCCTTACTGTACCAATATGAGTCTTTTCTAGCGCGCTTTGTCCTCACTCACGCGTACCTGAGAAACTTCCCAGGGGGTCACCCATCCCATAACTACTCCAGGACAAGCACGCTTAACTTTGGAGTGTGTATGAGATGGATACCAGAAAAGAAGATGCATTGTGTTGGTATGAGTAGTCCAAATCAATTCATTTAACCACTTTCTAGTGCAGATATCACAGGTCGAATCGCAAGCCGCGCTTCACGCATTTTTAAGCTAATGCAGGCAGGATGCTGACCAAAGCCCAACAATCCCCCTCCCAGTATCTGCCAGCATTTCAGCGCCATAGTCTGGAAACCTCCGCGAACAAGATTTGATCACACATCCCTCTAGCGGCTAGATTCATTCACACAGTCCTCCAACACTTGACATCAGCATATGTTCCACCTCCGTTTACTTCCGCTGCGCCAGTATCTCAGTTCCAGCATACTAGATTTGATCACATAGCCCTCCAGCACCTGACAACCTCCACTGCACCAGCATCTCAGTTCCGGCCAAGTGGCAATATCTACTGCATGCCCGCCTCTCAGTTCCAACATTCTGGCAACCTCTATTTTAGGATACTCCGAGGGAATCCGCACCCGTGACCTACTCCGATACCACTTGTTGGCCACTAAGTATACTGGATACAGCTTGGAAAGTGTTTTAAACAACAAGCTGTACTAATTTTAAATCTGAGTGCGTAGCGGAGGTCTTAAATAGTAAGTTGCTGTGGATACAACAACTCGATGTGTAGTGTATACTTAAATAATCACAGTTTAATAAAACAATAAAGGCAGAAGATAAATAACATAGTATTTAAAGTGGTTCGAGGTAAACCCCTCTACGTCCACTGGTCCTCCACACAGGAGTAAAAAGGTTATTATAATTACTGCGTACACAACTACGTAATTATAACAACACTTAATCAATATATCGTTCACACAGATTGATATAAAGATCTTAGCTTCAACCGTTCACACAGATTTGTTTGAGCTAACACTTGACTTGCTTCTTCACACACAGTTCTGAAGATTCGTCTTCTTCGATGCAATTCCTTCACACACAGTTCCGGAGTAGCAAATATTCCTCAGGCCACACAGGGCTGATATACGTTTGTTCAAGGTTTAGAACAATATATGAACAATAGATTTGACTTTTTGAGCTTCTAGTTGATGATGTGTTGTTCACGGTTTGAGCACTGTATATCTCTTATATCTGAATAACAGTGAGCTTTGGAGATATGTTTTGCTCTGATGTATATGATAATAACTTCGTAAGTTTTTGGTATTGGTAACTGATCTTCAAAGCCTTGAGGGGATATATATAGTCTTCTGAAATATATCCGTTGAGATAAATCCGTTGAGCAAGATTCCGTTCCAACAGGATGATGTGTTTGAATAAAACACGATCCGGATTTTGCGCTTGTTTGAAGATATTTTGACTTACAGTATTTAGATACTTTATCCTTTAGTATTTAAATACTTATTTATCAACGGGACTTGACTTCTAGCGAATACAAAAGATTCCTTCTTTGTCTTGTTGAGAGTTGTATGGAAGGATCACTGTATTGTCAATTCGAGACAGCTTCCATACTTAGTCTTTATGAGACTTCTTTGCTGTATGATAGGTTCCACTGTATGCTGGATCTATGAGAGGTCTTCGATACAGATTGACATTTATGATCAGCTTTTCGATACAGTTTCCTTACTGTATGCTAGATTGGCATATTGTCAAAACATCTTATCACCACTATTCGATACAGGGATTGTTTATCCTGACTGTTTCGATACCGGGTATTTGTTATCCCAACAGGACCCTCGGACTCAGATGAAGTTGCATCAGATGCAATTGTTAAAACTGCAGCTGAGATCCAAACCACAGTTGAAACCGCACTTGCTCCAACCCCTGTTGTAAAAACTGCAGCTGACATCCCGACTGAATAGTTAACTGCAGATGAAGATATCCCACCTGCTGCTACAACCGCACCTGCAAACAGCCAGGACAGTGGCAACATACCTATCTCTAAGCTTTTAAAGAGGAAGTCACCTGAGAGAGCATACATTGTCCATGTCACCTCATCTCCTAAACAATCTCCTAAGAGGCAGAAGGACCACTCATTTGAAGAAAAGGAGGAGATACAACAAGCCATCAACATCCTAGTTGCACTGCCACTCACCTCATCTGCAGAACAACCAGCTCACTCTACTAAGCTGATAACAGAGGGGATTCCACTCCTGACACTCCCTAGTGTCACAGAAGAAGAAGAACCAGAGGAACTTCTTGAGGAACAAAATGTCCAGTACTCCTTGAACCTCAGGGAGAATAATTCTCTGAATCTTACCAGGCACAACTGAAACTGGTAAAGAAACAAGCTCTGAAATACTCTTTTGTAAATATTTATAAAGAATGGATGGGACTAAATACCTTTAGCTTCCCTGAGCTTAAGGAGTCAGTTGAGAAAAATGGATGGGACTATCCCATAGACACTGAACACCTCTTGATTGTAATACCCTCGCCTTTACTACTGTGTTTTCCAAATTTAATCGAGCATTGTCGTACCATACCTGTGTTTCTTGGAATAAATATATGGATGAGTTGTGTTAAATTGAATTGTTAATCTTAGTCATTCACACTATAGTTGCTTATTAGATGATTAGTGGGGATTTCATTTTACTTGTTGATGTTGCCCTTAGCATACGTTATCGCACTAAGCTTACGTACGCTATATAAGCCGAATTACATACGTAACCATTTCATGTTAACGTACATAATGCGGGGGATCATTCAGCAGATCACCTTTCGGCGGGTGGGGCCGAGTGCATAGGTGGTGGTCGGAGGTCGATCGCGATAGCCAAGTCAACAACTATTACGTACGTAATGGCTATATATTTACGTACGTAACGACGTGTGTATTTTAAGTCAGAAACATATGATAAATCGACTACGTACGTAATGTTCATGAGATTACGTATGTAAGGACTTTAACGTGCGTTAGCCCCTCTCTTTAATGTACGTAATGTTGAATTCGGGTTATAAAAGTATGTCTTGCCTTTCATTTTTTTGCTCGACCCATTCAACCTTCCATCTGAGAAAACGATTCCCCACCTTGCCAAATCAATTTCTATCCTTTCTATCTTGTGTTGGAACTTCGACACTTGGCTTGTGACTTGGAGATTAGGAGATTGAAGTGTGTTCTTGGAAGTGTTGGTGTTGTTCTTCATTTTGAGGTTGGTTTTTCTTTAACTCATATTAAATCTATGCTTGTGATGATTCTAATATATAAATACCTCTCATAATGTTAGTTCAATATAGTATAAACATGATAAATTATTTGAATCATGCTCAAACTAAGTGAAGAACAACATTAGGAATGTTAATATCACTTCTTGATGTATGATGACTTCATAATATAGTTGTGTTGATAATGATAGATAAAACCTGATTAATAACATGATAATCAGAAGTTGATTATAGTCTTGACACTAAGAACATGTAAGGAATCAAATCCTTAATGATTAGAGGTGGGAGATACTAATATTGTCTTGAACATTCGATTGATTCTTGAAAGGAAACATGGAACCATATTTAGCCCTCTAAAATCGATACATTTGTGATGAATCAAAATCGATGAAATAAATTGTTTAAAGGATTATGTTAACCCCCTGAAGATAATTATTACAAGATGGGATGAAGTTATGTTTAGAGTTCCAAACATCCAATGGTATAACTAGGTTTTTAATAACTTCTTAAAAGTAAAACAATGGATTTCGGTAGAACACAATCATAATCTTCATATGTTCAAGTTAATCGATTTCGTTGATAACTTAAAGAGATGTTAATCACAAAATTAATATGTTGATAATGTTCTTAGGATGATTATGATGATAATGATGCGGTAGAATTGGTAGCCGAATTCAATTACATTAATCCGCGTATATTAGGAGACATATAATAGGATGACGTTCTTAGGTTGTTAAAAACTTAAACTTACAATTTCAATTCTGGACCGGTTTAATGTAATCATTGGTAAGATAATGAAGAATGTAATTAAACACAAACTTATATCATAATTGGAAGTGCCGATGATTTGAAAAGATGTTTTACAATGTTACATTGGTAATATTTTTGACTTCAAATGCTTGACATTAATACTAGAATATGTGAATGAACGTAATAAACATGTTATATGAGCATTCGTAATTGGAACATTAGAATGTTCAATAGGATAATTGAACTATTCAAGTAAATTTATGAATATTATTTCTATGTAATAATACCATTATCGTACGAATGTGTTGTTGAATGAATTACGTTTCATTCAAGGTTGCTTGTTCACGTGAATATTGTTAGACGAGGATATCGTTCGTTTAATCATTCAAATAAGGATTATTCATCACCGGAATTGAAGCAAGTTATCTTGCTTGGCTATAATGATGATTGAATTCTTGTGATTATTATGCGTTTCGTGTATATGAAATGTTCTGAGAATCTATGATTCATGATATGGTGATGTCCTTGATCGTGTTATCATTTGTGGTGGGATGGTATGCCCGAGTTTACCGTCTTGTTACCGTTGGTTCTATTGAGCTTTGTTGACACTTCGGTGAGTTGTTCGATTCCTTGATAAAGGTGTAATTCGTTGAGTTTCGTTGTCATGTTGCATCGTGACATCTCTGGAGTCATATCTGCGTGCCGATTGGTTATGTGTAGGATTTTTAGCTGGGCACTTGATGATCATGCGTGGATGTTTCCGCATTTAGATCATGCACACGAGACGTAGTTCGTGAGGCTAATTAGGTACATCGTCCCACGTATATTCTGGATTCCATATACGGGGTGTACATGTGCACGGACACATTTCTGGATTGGGCGTACTGTGACGTCCGTCTTGAGACATATTATTTGGTCGGTCGTATATTTGGATATGTTCGACAGTTGGGACTGACTGTTTATACGCCTGCGGGGTATATTCAGTAGTCGGTTATTTGTTTGAGATCCGTATGTATATGAATTGTATAATGTCATGAGAATTATTATCATGTATAGCTGACCATGTGGTTTGGGCGAAATACTTGTATTTCAGGGCGAGGAAAGGGCAAGGCACAGGAAGAGTACGATGGTGACGGAGGGTTTTGAAGGATGCTAATGTTGGTATAAAATCGGATATTTGCGCCGTTTGTGCAGAAGCGTAAATAAATTGCGGAAAATAAAGCACACAAGGATTTATAGAGGTTCGGATATTAACGAAGCCTACGTCCTCTCTCGGTGTATCTTTTTCTTTCTGATTAAGATCAAAACCTCTACGCCTCTCTTCTATCGGTCGAGGGATTACCGTTACAAGCTCGTCTTCTATCGGTCCGAGTAAAACCGTTTTTCCTTTTCTATTGGATAAGGAATCAACCACTCTAGCTTTCTATTGGTACTAGATAAACCTTACTTAGATATCGATTGTGATTCTAATAATGTCGGATCCTTGATTCTAATAACACTGAATCCAATCATATCTTTTCTTTTACCTCTCGTGTATAATGTTGAATGTATAAATACTCAAACTAACAATATAAGCTCAATATCACAACAACAATGTAAGTATATGAATATAAGATCAATGTCTTGATTGCTTGAAGTTGTTGTATGGAATATTACCAAAGATATGGTATTTGTAGCCTTCATCCACCAAACTAGCCGTTAGTCTGTTTTGACTAATTAGCGTGCGCTAGGCTTTTTTTTAGCGTGCGCTATCGCGTGTAGCGTGCATGTAGCGTGCGCTAGACTGTTCCCAGTTTCAGTCCAGTGGCTTCGTTTCTCCTTTAGCGTACGTTATGACTTCTTCCTTACGTACGGTATACTCTTGCTTTAGCGTGCGTTAATAATACAATAAAGCGTGCACTAAGCAATATATCCGTTGCCTTCATTTGTCAAAGTATCCGTTTGATATGCTGACTTTGACCTGCTTTTCCCAACGTTCTGATTGACTAGAATTCAAACTGACATTTAGCGTGTGCTCAATGTCATTCCTTGCGTGCGCTAATACTGACTTCATTGCATACGTCGTTCTGTGTTTGAATATCTTCCAAACGGTAACAATACTTCGATAGCGTGCATTAATGACTATGTGTAGCGTGCGCTACCTCATCAGCTAACTTCACTTCAGGTAACTTCGAACTAGGCTGATATGCAAATGACTTTCCATTAGCGTGCGCTAACATGTGATGGCTTGCGTGCGCTAATGCAGTCCAGATTGCAACTTTTTGCGTCTTCGTCTGCTTCGTCGTTTTGCTTCGCCTTTATGTTGTTTTGTTTGTTTAGCAACTTAATCATCAAAACATAATTTATTAATATGTGGAATAAATATTCTAACAATCTCCTCCTTTTTGATCATTACAAAACAACTCTTGAATTGGATAAAATCTGCAAAAGTAAAAATATATATCTATGTACGTTTCAAAGTTTTCGGCTTTGATCGTTTCGTTAGTTTCTCCAATCCTTTCTTTTTCAACTTTATTTTTCAACTCCGTCGTTTCTCCCCCTTTTTGTATGTTTTCTTCTCCTTTTCGACTTCTTCGATTTTTATTTTTCTCCTCCTTTCATTTTATCCGATCACCTTCTTCTCCCCCTTTTTGTATTCAGCAAAAAGTAAAGAATATATAGAATACCAATGAAATATAAATATGCATGAAACCAATTAATTAATATGTATTAATAAGGGTATAAACTCCCCTTGAAAGTATTATCTCCCCCTTTGTAAAATATCAATTTTTAAAAATTAATTTTTGGGGATCCAACCTATAGTTGGTTTTTGTTTTGAGATATAGACGATATTAGGAATAAACGTTCCTTTGGGAATCCAAATTTTCTTCGTTTTTATCGTCCGTCTTGGGCTTTTGCAATTTGAATTATGATGCCCAATTTTCAAACATTTTTCACACCATGGTATTTTAAAATTTACGGATTCATTTTTAGAACGTGGTTTGAATCCTAACCCCTCTTTATTTAACGTGTATTTTTGAACCGAGAGCATATTTTCAAATTTCTCGTTCCGAGAGAAAATTTCTCGTTCCGATATAAAATTTCTTCGTTAAATTTTTGAGCTCGGTTTGAACTTTAACAAGATCATTCTTTAAAATATTCTCGTTTTCAATGCATTTTGAATGATCGATCTCAATAAATTTTCCCTTTTCAAGAATTTTGGAGTTTTCAATTTCCAAAGATTTATATTTAGTTTGAAGGAATTTAATTTCTTTTAAAGCATTTTGATAATCGGTATGTAATAACTTGAATGCTTCAAAAAGTTCGTCGTAAGAGTTACTTACTTGGCTTTCGACATCACTGTCGTCGATTGAACTCCGGGCCATGAGTGCGAGATTATTTTGATTCATGAAATCATCATCAGGATCTTCGTTACTCCATGTTGCAACTAAGACTTCCTTTTATTTTACTCGATAGTTCTTAGCAAAGTGGCCTGGTTTACCACATAATCGACAGGTGTTGTCGAATTTCTTAGATTCGCCCGCTTGGATGTCCTTCTTTCTCCGGTTTAATAAGTGTTGGAACTTATTAATATTCTTGGCATATTATGCCGATTCTTCATCACTTTTGTCCACCGGAATTTCTTCTTTCTTTCTTGACATTTTAGCCTTCATGGCTATCGACCTCTCCTTCGGTTTCGGTTTGGCATTCTGAGATTTTAAAACAATCTCGTAGTTGATAAGAGAACCAACAAGAGCACTAAAATCAAGATTATTTAAATCTTTAGATTCCATTATTTCCGTAACCGTACCGTCCCATTCTCGAGGTAGTGATCGGAGAATTTTCTTTACTTTCTCACTACTCGAAAGTGCTTTTCCGAAACATGCTAATTCATTAGTGATGACCGAAAATCGGTCGAGCATAATCGAGATGGATTCGTCGTCCTTCATTTGAAATAGTTCATAATCGTGAAGGAGAATGTTTATCTTCGTCTCTTTGACTTGAGACGTACCTTTGTGTGTTAACTCAAGCATTTTCCAGATTTCTTTGGCACTATCACACGATGATATTCAGTTGTGTTCTTCCAGATTTAAAGCACAGTATAATAATTGCGTGGCTTTGCAATTATAATGGTCGTTTTTTCAATCCGCATCATCATACTCTTCAAAGGTTTTGAGATTTCTGTTTGAGTTCATCGGAATTTTGGGACCAAGATATATCACCTTCCATAATTCGATATCGTAAGCTCGGATGAAAATAGACATTTTCTTCTTCCAAGTCATGAAATTCGATCCATCAAAAAATGGTGGTCGGTTGAGAGCAAGGCCTTCGACTGGAGCCATTTGAAACGCCATTTTGGATCTTCTCCTCGGATGTTAAGCAGCGTATTGGAGTAACCGCTCCGATACCAATTGTTGGTATAAAATTTGATATTTGCGCCGTTTGTGCGGAAGCGTAAATAAATTGCGGAAAATAAATCACACAAGGATTTATAGAGGTTCGGCTATTAACGAAGCCTACGTCCTCTCTCGGTGTATCTTTTTCTTTAGGATTAAGATCAAAACCTCTACGCCTCTCTTCTATCGGTCGAGGAATTACCGTTACAAGCTCGTCTTCTATAGGTCCGAGTAAAACCATTTTTCCTTTTCTATTGGATAAGGAATCAACCACTCTAGCTTTCTATTGGTACTAGATAAACCTTACATAGATATCGATTGTGATTCTAATAATGCTGGATCCTTGATCCTAATAACACTGAATCAAATCGTATCTTTTCTTTTACCCCTCGTGTATAATGTTGAATGTATAAACACTCAAACTAACAATATAAGCTCAATATCACAACAACAATGTAAGTATATGAATATAAGATCAATGTCTTGATTGCTTGAAGTTGTTGTATGGAATAATACCAAAGATGTGGTATTTATAGCCTTCATCCACCAAACTAGCCGTTAGTCTGTTTTGACTAATTAGCGTGCGTTAGGCTTTCTTTTTAGCGTGCGATATCGCGTGTAGCGTGCATGTAGCATGCGCTAGACTGTTCCCAGTTTCAGTCCAGTGGCTTCGTTTCTCCTTTAGCGTACGTTATGACTTCTTCCTTACGTACGTTATACTCTTGCTTTAGCATGCTTTAATAGTACAATATAGCGTGCGCTAAGCAATATATCCGTTGCCTTCATTTGTCAAAGTATCCGTTTGATATGCTGACTTTGACCTGCTTTTCCGAACGTTCTGATTGACTAAAAGTCAAACTGATATTTAGCGTGCGCTAAATATCATTCCTTGCGTGCGCTAATACTGAATTCATTGCATATGTCTGTGTTTGAATATCTTCCCAACAATTACAATCCTTCGATAGCGTGCGTTAATGACTATGTGTAACGTGCGCTACCTCATCAGCTAACTTCACTTCAGGTAACTTCGAACTAGGCTGATATGCAGATGACTTCCCGTTAGCGTTTGCTAACGTGTGATGGCTTGCGTGCGCTAATGCAGTCCAGATTGCAACTTTTTGCGTCTTCGTCTGCTTCGTCGTTTTGCTTCGCCTTTATGTTGTTTTGTTTGTTTAGCAACTTAATCATCAAAACATAATTTATTAATATGTGGAATAAATATTCCAATAGCTAATTCGGGGGGCCCGAGTCTTTTGATGTTCGGATTGTGTCTTATTGAAATTTTCATTTATATTTTGTGTCGGATAAATGTATTATAATTTTTAAGGTATTGCCCATCGTCATATGGTCTGTACCGAACTTGGATCCTGTGTACGATTGTCCAAATTAAGACATGTATAATTTATACTCCACATCGGGGTTTTGATTAATATTGTGGTACGGTGCCACATTGTCGGGTTATAGGTGCATATCGTGATATCGCCTAGTGGGTCCCGGTAGGGGTCCACGGCACTGTAATAGCTGCCGTTTTCGGGCTGTTACAGAAGATGGTATCGGAGAGTGTGTTTTCTTTTGAGTCATTGTAGAATCGAATTAGCATCAAGAAACCTTCGTGCCACGTGTAACCTGTGCAAGCGCCTGACCCGTCGAATACAGTATGTTTCTCATGAGTCATGATTTAATTACTGGCATAATATTGATGACATATTGATCTCTTCATTGATCTTGGCATCTTGATAACGTGTGGTAAGATTCATCTGTTTGATTTTCTGAGGAAAACCTAAATTGATTATGTGATTGGAACTAGTTCGATTTGATGTTGATATGATATTGAGTGTGTAGCACCCGCGGTGCCAGTGATTCATTAGGAACTGTTTTTATTGGATATGTAATTCCTTGTTGCTATTGACTTAACATGAATTATGATTGATAACTTGAACTGTACTTATGATTTGATTCTTTCAGTATGGAAAGAAATCTGAGAGGCCGTGGCAGAGTGGGACGAGGCCGCGGAAGGGGCCAAATCCCGATACCACGAGCCAACAGGCGCGCGAATGTGGAACAGAGTTCCGCAGGCAGTGATTCGCCTTCTAGGGACCAATCACACCACACTGGAGAAAATGCACGTGTCGATCCTTACACTGTGATGCAGGGCATGATGGCCCAGATGACCCAAATGGGTCAGCTGATGGAAGCTATGCAGAGGAATACTACTGGTCAACAGCAGGGGCAGCAGCCTCCGCCTCCGGTGCATGGCGGGATCGTGAGTCGGATTATTAGCGACATATCACGATAGCGACCTCCAACTTTTGAAGGCTCATCTGAGCCTGCTGACATTGTACACTGGATAGAGCATTTCGAGAAACTGTTCGAGAGGGTGGAGTGCCCATAGGAGAATCGAGTTGCTGTGGCAGCCTACTACCTTAGTAAGAGTGCCCATACTTGGTGGCTTTCTGTGAGGCCTGCTGATGGCGCGAGTACTTGGGAAGAATTCAAGAATCTTATGCTAGATCGTTACTATCTTGCAGCCCTCCGTGAGGCCAAACTGTCTGAATTACTGAACCCCGATCCATCTGAAGACGAGGATGTGTTAACTATTGTCGAGAAATTCCAAGCACTTCTCCCTTTTGCTACGTCAGTTGTCCGTTCGGAAGATGATAAGATTAAATACTTCCTCAAGAGGCTCCGAATGAGGATGTAATTGCTCAATCACCATTGTGCAACCCTACCAAAGTTTATTGAGAGGGCTTTGGAGTATGAACTTACTGCGAAGGAGATTTCCAAGAAGCAGCCTCAGTTTTCCAACAAGAGATCCAGGAACCAGATCCAGGCAGACAGTAACCGAGGGCCGTTCAAAAAGCCCCAGTCTATACCAAATTCTTCTGAACGGCCACCTATGGCGCCGAAGCCGACCGAAATGCATTCTCGGGTAATCAGCTCAGATGTCGTGTGTTATAACTGTGGGGACCAAGGACATATCAGCTCTAAGTGTCTGAAGCCGCCCGTTGCCTGTCACACTTGTGGAAAGAACGTACATCGTGCTCGCTATTGCAGGGGTGGACCCAGGCGTACTCCAGTAGCATCTCTTGCTCCAGTACAGTCTTCTGTACAGGATCGTGCTCCTCCGTCCGCTTCCTATCATACTACCGGGGCAAACAAAGGGATGGGCCGTGGAAATCAAGCTGGTACACCTGGTACCGGAGTTGCAAAACCCAGAGTCTACGAGATGAAGAAAGTCGACGATCCCGAAGCCAGCATGATCGCAGGTACTCTCCAGATCCACTCTCATCCCGTTTGTGTTCTTTTCGATACTGGTGCTTCACACTCCTTTTTGTCTGTCTCTTGTTTGAATCGTTTGCAATTAGATCATGTTACCAATTGTGAACCTTATGTCATTGGTCTACCCGATGGTAGAAGAATTGTTAGGAGTCGCGAAGTGCAGAACTGTCCAATTCGCATGAACGACCGTGAGTGGTTGTCTGACTTGATTGTGGTTGATCTACCTAAAGATGATGTAATATTGGGTATCGACTAGATGGATCGTCATGATGCCGTGCTTAGCGTCCGTAAGCGAATAGTGACCGTCACATCCGATGATGGCGTCGAGTGCATTTTTCGGGGTGATAATCCCAATCATTCTGGGAAAGTCATCAGCGCTATGAAGGCTGTGAGATTATTGAACCAGGGATGTATTGGTTATTGGTGTTACATGACCAAGACAACTGACCGACTAGTTGAGTTGGTCGATATTCCGGTAGTTCGAGACTACCCAGATGTATTTCCAGATGAGCTGCCAGGACTACCCCCACAGCGAGAGGTAGAATTCACCATCGAGTTGGAGCCAGGGACGTCCACGCTTTCGAAAGCACCGTATCATATGGCCCCGACTGAGATGTAGGAGTTGATGAGGCACCTTGGGGAGTTAACTGAGAAAGGCTATGTTCGACCCAGTGCGTCCCCTTGGGTAGCACCAGTGTTATTTGTACGGAAGAAAGACGGATCGCTACGTTTGTGTATTGATTACCGTGAGCTGAACAAAGTACAGATCAAGAACAAATATCCTTTACCTCGTATCGATGATTTGTTGGATCAGCTCCAGGGAGCCGCTGTATTTTCCAAGATCGACTTGAGATCCGGGTACCACCAATTGCGGATTCAAGAGTCTGACATTCCGAAGACAGCTTTTCGCACTCGCTATGGGCATTATGAGTTCGTTGTCATGTCATTCGGACTGACTAATGCACCGGCAGTATTCATGGAATTGATGAATCGGGTTTTTATTAATTATCTGGATCGGTTTGTAGTCGTTTTTATCAACGACATTCTGATCTACGCTCGTGACCATGAAGAGCATGAGTGTCACCTCCGCTAGGTTCTCGATGCGTTAAGGCGAGAACAACTCTATGGAAAATTTTCTAAATGTGAATTCTGGATGCCTGAAGTTATTTTTCTGGGGCCTGTAATATCGGCAGATGGAGTGAGACTAGACCCTCAGAAGACAGAAGCCATCCGATACTGGCTACCTCCGAAGGACATGAAGGAAGTTCGTAGTTTTCTGGATCTAGTAGGCTATTACCGATGATTCGTGGAAGGTTTTTCCAAAATTGCTCAACCGATGACTAATCTGTTGAGGAAAGATAAGAAATACTTGTGGTCGGAAGCATGTCAGCAAAGTTTTGATAAACTCAAGAGTCGATTAATTTCAGCACCTGTTTTGGTTCTACCTAAAGGAATGGAAGGATTTGTGGTATATAGCGATGCGTCGAGACAGGGCCTTGGTTGCGTATTAATGCAGAATGGAAAAGTGATCGCCTATGCATCTAGACAGTTGCGACCTTACGAGGTCAACTACCCGACTCATGATTTGGAGTTAGCAGTTGTAGTGTTTGCTTTAAAAATCTGGCGCCACTATCTGTATGGAGTTACCTGTCAGATTTTTACGGATCACAAGAGCTTGAAGTATATTTTTACTCAGAAGGAATTGAATATGAGACAGAGGAGGTGGTTAGAGCTAATCAAAGACTATGATATCGAGATCCTTTATCATCCAGACAAGGCAAATGTGGTTGCCGATGCCTTGAGCCGTAAGACAGTGTAGGAACAGAAACTGGTCCGTTTGACCTCCCAGAGGGAATTGCAGTTAGAGTTCATGAGACCAGAGATTGAGGTCTGGTTACTGCGCATTCAGGGACAACTTTGCACGCTTGAGATTTCATCATCCCTGGATGAGATGGTCAGGACGAGACAGATGACGGACCCGTTCTTATCTAGAATTCGAGGAGAAATCGATCAGGGGAAGGCCCCTGGATTTGTGGTTCACGAGGACGGACTGATACGCTTCAAAAACCAAGTATGCGTACCAGCAGACGAAGATTTGAGGAATACTATTCTGAAGGAGGCTCATGCTGCCCCGTATTCCAAACACCCGGGATCGAACAAAATGTATAAGGATTTGAAGCCGTATTATTGGTGGGGTAACATGAAACGGGAGATTTACGAATTCATTTCGAGGTGTTTGACCTGTCAGCAGGTCAAGATTGAGCATCAGCGACCAGCTGGCATGATGAAACCACTCCCGATTCTCGAGTGGAAGTGGGAAGACATATCGATGGATTTCATTACTAGCTTGCGGACGAGCCGTCGAGGCATGAATACAATTTGGGTGATTGTGGATCGACTGACTAAATCAGCCCACTTCTTGGAGATTAAGGATACGTGGGGCCCTAAGAGATTGGCCCAGTTGTTCATCAAAGATATTTTGAGGCTGCATGGTACCCCTAAGAGTATTGTATCAGATCGTGACGGACGGTTCGTGTCACACTTCTGGAAGGCGGTTCATCATGCGACGGGTACATAGTTGAACTTCAGTACGGCTTTTCATCCTCAGACCGATGGTCAGTCTGAGAGGACTATTCAAACTCTGGAGGATATGTTGAGGGCATGTGCTCTCGATTGGAAGTACGACTGGGAAGCCCAACTACCGTTGGTAGAATTCACATATAATAACAGCTGGCACACCTCGATCAAGATGGCACCTTATGAGGCATTGTATGGTCGTCGTTGTAGGTCCCCTTTGTGTTGGGACGACTTGTCTGAATCTATTGGTACGAAGCCTGATATGTTATTAGCATCCTGTGAGAAGATTACTCTGATCAAGAGTCGTCTATTAACGGCCCAGAGCCGCCAGAAATCATATGCAGATAATCATCGACGACCACTCGAGTTTGAGGTTGGTGATCATGTACTAGTCAAAGTATCTCCTACTCGAGGTTTTTTCCGATTCGGGAAGAGGGGCAAGTTGAGCCCAAGGTATATTGGTCCGTTTGAGATTCTGGAACGAGTGGGCAACCTAGCATATCGCTTATCGTTACCACCAGCCTTAAGATGGATTCACAACGTATTCCATGTATCTTAGTTGAGGAAGTATGTTGCTGACCCGAGCCACATTATTCAATTTGACGAGGTCGAGATAGCCGATGACCATTCGTATGAGGAGCGTCCTATATGGATACTTGACAGGAGAGTTAAACAGTTGAGGAACAAGGCGATTCCCTTATTAAAGATTCAGTGGTCGAGACACGGAGTCGAGGAAGCTATGTGGGAGACTAAGGATAGCATGCGAGAGAGATACCCCGAGATGTTTACCCCTTAGTTTCGGGGACGAAACTCCTTTCAAGGGGGGGAGTATGTAATACCCTCGCCTTTACTACTGTATTTTCCAAATTTAATCGAGCATTGTCGTACCATACCTGTGTTTCTTGGAATAAATATATGGATGAGTTGTGTTAAATTGAATTGTTACTCTTAGTCATTCACACTATAGTTGCTTATTAGATGATTAGTGGGGATTTCATTTTACTTGTTGATGTTGCCCTTAGCATATGTTATCGCACTAAGCTTACGTACGCTATATAAGCCGAATTACGTATGTAACCTTTTCATGTTAACGTACGTAATACGGGGGATCATTCAGCAGATCACCTTTCGGCGGGTGGGGCCGAGTGCGTAGGTGGTGGTCGGAAGTCGATCGCGACATCCAAGTCAACGACTATTAGGTACGTAATGGCTATATATTTACGTACATAACGACTTGTGTATTTTAAGTCAGAAACATTTGATAAATCGACTACGTACGTAATGTTCATGAGATTACATACGTAAGGACTTTAATGTACATTAGCCCCTATCTTTAACGTACGTAATGTTGAATTCGGGTTATAAAAGTATGGCTTGCCTTTCATTTTTTTGCTCAACCCATTCAACCTTCCCTCTGAGAAAACGATTCCCCATCTTGCGAAATCGATTTCTATCCTTTCTATCTTGTGTTGGAACTTCGGCACTTGGCTTGTGACTTGGAGATTAGGAGATTTAAGTGTGTTCTTGGAAGTGTTGGTGTTGTTCTTCATTTTGAGGTTGGTTTTTATTTAACTCATATTAAATCTATTCTTGTGATGATGCTAGTATATAAATACTTCTCATAATGTTAGTTCAATCTAGTATAAACATGATAAATTATTTGAATCATGCTCAAACTAAGTGAAGAACAACATTAGGAATGTTAGTATCACTTCTTGATGTATAATGACTTCATAATATAGTTGTGTTGATAATGATAGATAAAACCTGATTAATAACATGATAATCAGAAGTTGATTATAGTCTTGACACTAAGAACATGTAAGGAATGAAATCCTTAATGATTAGAGGTGGGCGATACTAATCTTGTCTTGAACATTCAATTGATTCTTGAAAGGAAACATGGAACCATATTTAGCCCTCTAAAATCGATACATTTGTGATGAATCAAAATCGATGAAATAAATTGTTTAAAGGATTGTGTTAACCCCCTGAAGATAATTATTATAAGATGGGATGATGTTATGTTTAGAGTTCCAAACATCCAATGGTATAACTAGGTTTTTAATAACTTCTTCAAAGTAAAACAATGGATTTCGGTAGAACACAATCATAATCTTCATATGTTCAATTTAATCGATTTTGTTGATAACTTAAAGAGATGTTATCACTAAATTAATATGTTGATAATGTTCTTAGGATGATTATAATGATTATAATGATAATGATGCAGTAGAATTGGTAGCCGAATTCAATTACGTTAATCCGCGTATATTAGGAGACATATAATAGGATGAAGTTCTTAGGTTGTTAAAAACTTAAACTTACGATTTCAATTCTGGACCGATTTAATGTAATCATTGGTAAGATAATTAAGAATGTAATTAAACACAAACTTATATCATAATCGGAAGTGCCGATGATTTGAAAAGATGTTTTCACAATGTTACATTGGTAATATTTTTCACTTCAAATGCTTGACATTAATGCTAGAATATGTGTAAACATGTTATATGATCATTCGTAATTGGAACATTAGAATGTTCAATAGGATAATTGAACTATTCAAGTAAATTTACAAATATTGTTTCTATGTAATAATACCATTATCGTACGAATGTGTTGTTGAATGAATTACGTTTCATTCAAGGTTGTTTGTTCACGTGAATATTGTTAGATGAGCATACCGTTCATTTGATCATTCAAAGAAGGATTATTCATCTACAGAATTGAGGCAAGTTATCTTGCTTGGTTATAATGATGGTTGAATTCTTGTGATTATTATGCGGTTCGTGTATATGAAATGTTCTGAGAATCTATGATTCATGATATGGTGATGTCCTTGATCGTGTTATCATTTGTGGTGGGATGGTATGCCCGAGTTTATCGTCTTGTTACCGTTGGTTCTATTGAGCTTTGTTGACACTTCGGTGAGTTGTTCAATTCCTTAATAAAGGTGTAATTCGTTGAGTTTCGTTGTCATGTTGCATCGTGACATCTCTGGAGGCATATCTGCGTGTCGATTGGTTATGTGTAGGATTTTTAGCCGGGCACATGATGATCATGCGTGGATGTTTCCGCATTTAGATTGTGCACACGAGACGTAGTTTGTGAGGCTAATTAGGTACATCGTCCCACGTATATTATGGATTCCGTATATGGGGTGGACATGTGCATGGACACATTTCTGGATCGAGCGTACTGTGACGTCCGTCCTGAGCCATATTATTTGGTCGGTCGCATATTTGGATATGTTCGATAGTTGGGACTGACTTTTTATACGCCTGCGGGGTATATTCAGTAGTCGGTTATATATTTGAGATCCGTATGTATATGAATTGTATAATGTCATGAGAATTATTATCATGTATAGCTGACCCTGTGGTTTGGGCGAAATACTTGTATTTCAGGGCGAGGAAAGGGCAAGGCACAGGAAGAGCACGATGGTGACGGAGGGTTTTGAAGGATGCTAATTCGGGGGGGCCGAGTCTTTTGATGTTCGGATTGTGTCTTATTGAAATTTTCATTTATATTTTGTGTCGGATGAATGTATTATAATTTGTAAGGTATTGCCCATCATCATATGGTCTGTACCGAACTTGGATCCTGTGTACGATTGTCCAAATTAAGACATGGATAATTTATACTCCACATCGGGGTTTTGATTAATATTGTGGTACGGTGCCACGTTGTCGGGTTATAGGTGCATACCGTGATATCGCCTGGTGGGTCCCGGTAGGGGTCCACGGCACTGCAATAGCCGCCGTTTTTGGGCTGTTACATTGATGACATTCTGTCATGAGTCCAACCTGTACTACTGGATGAAAACTGGTTCATATCAAACTTCAAACAAAATATGGACCATTTCATTTTTGACATTATGGAAGGAGTAGCTCAGGGGAAGTCTTTTGATGATGAAGAAATTAAAGGAAGAGAAGGAGAAAAACAGGATGAAGGAGAAAACGAGGAAGTTGTTGAAAAGGATAAAGAAAAAGAAAAAGAAGTAGAAAAAGAGAAAGTATATGACAGAGAAGGAGAGAAAGAAGTTGAAAAAGAGGAAGAAAAGAAGGAAGAAGAAAAAGCAGAAGAAGAGAAATAAGTAAAAGAAGAAAAAAAAGATGATAAGGACCATGATCAGGATGCACCTGATCAGGCCTCCAACTCTTCTCAGCCCATAGAAGACGAAGAATCAGGACAACCAGAAAAAACCCCATCTGATCATAAAGCAGCTGACAAGAGAATCTCAACTTAGAAATCCATCACTCAAAAGTCACCTGCACAGGAGAGCTTAGCTAAAAACACCCATCAGGTAGAGGTGCCTGCATATCAGCTGCCTCCTAACTTCACTGAGATGGTCAGAGCCATAGTTGAGGAGCCAGTTGCTAATCTTCTGGCAACAAAGGTAGAACCTCACCTGCTATCCTTAAACACCAATATGGACTCCCTCTTAAACAAAAATGAACCCTCTCCACCACATTCATCTTCAAGGATGCCTTTTGGCATGATAGACTTCATGCATAAGGTGGAGGAGCAGCTGGCACAGATTACTGATGCTGGCAAAATAGGGGAATAGTTGACGACCAAAAGAAAACATGAGGTACTAACCCTAGTTCCCAGAAGTGCACCACCTCAAATCATCCATTTCCCAGAGACTGAGACTTCAAATTTCCAGAAGAGAAAAACCACAGCTGCACCACAAGAAAAAGGTCCAACAGCTAAGAAGAGAAGAATCAGACATGATTTTCCTCGGCCACTTCAGTAGGAAGGGAAAGAATTATACTATGTGGAGGAGTTCTTGCCTGTTGAATCTGAATCAATGTGGGGAACAGCAAGGAAGCAATTTATTGAAAAATACTACTTATGGAAAATCGTTCAAGGTCCTGACTGCTCCCCACAGCAGATTTTCATAGACTTCATGGAGCTCAACTGGCCCAATCTATGGGAAGTTTTGAAAAGGCATGATGAGAAGGAATTCAATGCATAAACAATGATTCCAGATCTTAGACCTGACGGAGCACCCACTCTAATGAATGGAGAACTGGATGAAGTTGCTCTTCAAAAATAAATTAGACAAGTGTGCATTGAAAACAAATACACCTCACCAGAAGAACAAGAGTTTGCTTCTTCAATAGTCAAAAAGAAATTTGGGCTTATCCCAGTTGCAAAGAGGCCAACAGGTACAAACCCACCGAGGTCTCTCCCTCTAGCAAGAACCAAAGGAAGATGAAGATGAAGAGAGAGATTTTAAAGCTTTTTTCAATCACTTGTAATTTTTTTTACTTGCATTTTATGTTGTAATCTTTCATTGAAAAACTGCACTGTAATTCCAAAATAATGAAAGTTTATTTTCGGTCGACTTGAATGACAACCACTAGTTTTCTCAAACAGACTAAGTCTTTACATTTTAGTATTTTACTTGTCTGTATGATGATTTTATTACAGTTGATCATTAAGTTTTTCCATCATTAAAATAGGGGAGAATTTTTTAGGAATATAATTTCAAGATTTTGATGATGTCATACCTGTATTCAAGATTACTTCAAATAGACATACTTGGTATTGTAAATAAGAACCTAATGAGTATCTTCTATAGGCCTTTAAAAGATTAGGCTAAGTATTGATCATGTTGATCAAGTAGAAAATTGGCTAAGTATAGAACATGCATATTATCAGTCGATGTTTTAGTCAACACAAGATATCAGCTGAGTTTGACCGATAAAATATCATGGGAGTTTCGGTCAAAAGAAAATATCATGTGGGTTTGACCAGGTCTGAAGTACAGCTGAAATATCTCTGAAGAAAAGTTTTGACTAAGTACATAACAGCCAAAATATCAGTCGAGGTTTTGGTCAAAGCATAATATCAGTTGAGGTTGACCAAGGGAATATCAGCCAACTTTCTGAAGACGAGATATCAAACAGCTCTTATCCAGGCAGAACATCAGCCAGGTTTGACCAAAAAAATATCAGATGAGTTTACCTCAGACAATATATCAACCAAGTTTTGGATATCAACTGTCCACATCAGCAAACGTAGAAAAGTGAACAATAACGACAAAACACTGCGGGCGAAAAAGCCACGGGTACAAAGTGATTGATTCCTGGAAGTTAACGAATATTCTATTCCTAGAGATTCGCGCCCTGAAGACTTTCCAATTATAATAATCACGAAAAGCAGCGCAATGGGAAGATACATCTTCAAATGGTTAGATTTGAAGAAAGAGACAAAAGCCTAGCAAAGAGATGAACGGATAAACAAGGAAGTACACTCTCCAACGGACAGAATTTTTACAAGATGCAACGCATATGAAGAAGCTCAAGGATCATACTATAAATATCTGAAGAAAGATTGAGCATAAGAACGATGCGAACAATACTTACAAGCAATCAAAACAATCGAAGCAAATCTATAGCATCGTGAAGAGGTAGTTTCTAAAGTCATATATAGAGAAGATCTTAGTTGGAGAATACCACACTCTTGTATTAAAGTTTGAGTAAGGGGTACTTTCTTAAACGAGGTTCTTGAAAGTGAGGGGTTGTAAAACATCCACGGGTTCTTGATTGGAAGGTGATAGGTAGCTTGCGAGTTGTTGAGGCATCCATGGGTTTTCGATCAAGAGGTGTTAAGCAACCAATGGAAGGAGTTGCAACGGTCACGGGTTTCCACTGGTTGGAAGCTGTTGTAACAAGATTCATTGTAAAATAATTTCACTGGTTGAAAGTTATAGTGAATTTATCTCCAACTAAGTGTACTAGTAGATGATTATTCCACCTCTGAAACCACTACAAAAGTGCTGTGTGAATTACTGCTTTCATCATTATACTTAACTGTTGCATTCGTATTAACTGTTGCATTCAAAGTCAGCTGTCATTCCGCAAAATCATTTTACAGGTGACAAAGGTTACCTGCATTATTGTGAGATGAGTAACCTAAGTTGCATTCACTTCAACCGTGTTTTTTTAAAACGGTTATTTAAGTAAAATATTTTGTAAGTCTATTCACCCCCCCCCCCCTCTCTAGATTTATAGCTGACGCCTTGTGACCTACACAAATGTCCGGGCCTTTTATGCCATAACTCAATGGAGGGATTTTTTACAACTGTATTCACCTCTGCATTGGATAATTTTGCATGCATCAAGTAGAGGAAATTTTCTTTTCTACCTCTTGCTGCAATAAGGGAGCCTTTGATGAGTTTTCATATTTCTTGGCCATTCTGACTTTGCCAAAGCTTCCGCTTACAAACATATCACGATATGATTTAATATGATAAGATGCACCCGAATCTACAATCCAGTCTTTTTTTGGCATGACATACTTAAAAGGGTGTCATCACAACACATGATGATATCCCATCAACTGTAACTACCGTCACATCATTCTCAGTATTTTTCTTATTTCTGTGCTTTTGTTCCCTTTTCTTCCTTATACGGTCTCTTTCATAGTGTTTTAGACCTCGACAATTATGGCATTTGAAGTCTTTTTTGGGTTTAGACTTCCCCCTAGATTTCTCTCTCGTATATTTAAAACTTTTATTTTACTTCTCCCATGATCAATATTTTCAGCAACCATCGCCTTTATCTTAAAAGAATGATCTTGATCATTCTTTCTGGATTATTCATTGAGGAGATAATATTTGACCATCTATAAAGTCAATGCTCCATTTGGAGTTGAGTTGCTAATTGACACCACAAGAATGTCCCAACTCTCCAACAATGAATTCAGTAGCAATAAAGCTACAACTTCATCATCAATGGAAATATTCATATTGATGGATTCATTGATAAGACACTGATATACATTCAGATGCTATGTTATGTAAGCACCCTATACATATTGCAATCGAACAATTCTTCTGATTATTGAAGCTTTGTTTAAGGCAGTTTTCCTCTCAAGCATAGCTTCGATTTTCTTCCAAAGAACATCAGTTTTTTCTTCATTAGAAAAATGATGGAAATACTATGTTCAATGAAGCGCCGGATGTAGCCAACAATATTTCTTCGCATGATTTTCCATTCAAGATCATTCGTATCTTTTGGTTTGGCTTCATCACCATGTAAGGGTAAATAGAGATCCTTACAATAGAGAATATCTAACATACTTGGTTTCCGGATTGAGTCATTTGACCCGTTCAACTTGAATATACCGCCAAGAGATGATGATTCCTCCATTTTTTGTTAATCCGCCTTCTCAACCTAATGGATCTGATACCGCTTGTTGGGGAAAATTACACTTGTTTAGAAAAATAGCGTCAAAATAAATAACACTTGCAAGCAGAATTAAGATAAATGTTTTTCCCGTTAGCTGGATTTTAAAAAGATAGGATAAACAAATAAATAAGACGATATTTTATGTGAAAAGGCCAAATCGGGAAAAACCATGGTGGACCTTAGTCCGAAAAACTTCCACTATGATTATAGTGGACTTTACGAAATTCTCCCTAGACAACATAGGGTAGGGGTGGCATTTCGGAACCGAAAATCGAAAACTGAACCGAAAAACCCGAAAAAAGAATCGAAAAACCGAAACCGAAGAAGACCGAACCGAGAAACAAAAAACAGAACCGAACCAAACTAATTTGGTTTAGTTCTCGGTTCGGGGTCGGGCGAAACTGAACCGGACCGAAATGGATTGAAGTCAAATTTCAACATACTAAAATGACCTTGTTTTTTGTGATTTTGGTGTGTTTCGAATTTTAGTATAATTCTTTTTTCTTTTGTAGTGGGTCCAAGGAGGAGCGATAATATGCTCATGTAATTTGTGATTCAATTAATTTAGGTTGAGAGAGTGAGCTACTGTGATTTACGATTGTTATATGTTTTGAGATATTTGTAAATTGCTATGCAACTCTAGCTTTTATCTTGAACATATATATAACTCTTGTTGGCTTGTTGTTATATACTTCATCCGTTCTCTTATTATTGCAACGTGTTGATTATTACACTATTCACATACTCTCTTTTGACCATCTTTTGTGATTTATACATATGAAAAAATATAGTCATGTGAGATCTTGTTAGATTCATCTCGAAATATACTTTCAAAATATCAACTTCTTATAATTTTTAAAAATAAAGAATTGAAGATATTAACAATCAAAATTGTGCATTGGCAAGCGTGAAAGTCCATATGTTGCAGTTATAAGAGAACGAATGTAATATAACTTATTCTATTGCATATAATATTTGCTATTATATTGTGAAGAACCGAAAAAATATCAAACCAAATCGAAACCGAACTGAATATTTATAAAACCGAACTTAACCGAACCGAACTTCAAAAAGAACCGAACCAAACCAAAACTGAATATTTGGTTCGATTCTCGGTTTCGGTCAAAAACTGAACCGAATGGAATCGAGTCCACCCCTAACATAGGGGATACCATCTCTCAAGAGGATATCTATCAGAAAACAAAATATCTCAAGTGTTTACCCTGGAATTACTAAGAAAAATGGAACACTCTTGATGAGATAGAAAAATACTCATTATTTTTCTCACTCTCTTCTCTCAAAGACACTCTAAGACACTCTGTTTTTCTCTCCATATTCTTTTCTCAAATCTCTCGGACACTGAGGAATACTTGGATTCTTTGATGTCTTTCTTCATCTCCGAATGAAGCCTTTTTATAGTGGTGTCGGCAGTCTCCATTGCAGCAAATTATTCAATTGTATATGTGAATCTGACTTTCTTGTTAAGAGTTGCAGCCGGTACCGTCCATGGTACACCCCCATGTAGTGCATCTCCTGCCGGATGCACTACACGTGGCATGTATGGACGGTGCAGATTGATGCACTAGATGGAGCATCGATCTGTATCGTCCATGCATGCTATGTAGTGCATCCGGCAGGGGATGCACTACATGGAGTGTACCATGGACCCAACCGTTGCAACCTGTGACCACTTTTTTTTTTCAACATTGGAGGTTTATGCAACAAAGGTTTGAATTTAAATTTTTCATTCAAAGATTACGGCTAGTTGATGTCAAGAAATGAGGGGTGGTACCACATGGGGTGGACCCCAACAGGAAGACCTAAGTCCTCCTTATACGGGGGATTTTGTTTCAAGTAACACACGTAATAAATCCACAAATGAGAATTATTCCTAATTAGGAAACTCGTAAACTAACAGATTTAGCCACACAATGGGTATTATTCCTTTAATACTCCCCCTTGTGCCTAGTCTACAAGCGCATGTCATGTTGCCTCGTTAAAACCTCGTCAAACAAAAACCCAGTGGGAAAAATGTCTTGATCGTAAGGAAAAGAGTACAGCATCTAGACACATCAAGTTTAGACTTCGTCCTTTGAATCTATCATCTCATATGATCGTTACATTTGATCATAGCGCTAGTAAGGTGAGCATTCCATCGATCCCTAAAATCGTACATCTTGTTACCTCGTTAAAAACCTTTCCAAGTGATAAAAACCCTGTGGGAAAAATGATCCTTGGAAGGAAAAGAGTATAACGTACGTTGTGGATGTAAGACTCCCCCTCAAGTCTACATCTCCCCCTGATTTGTACATCAATCAAGTAGTCGTTGCCTTATTAAAAACTTTGCCAAGTAACAAAACCCAATGGGAGAAAATGAACCTTGGTCAAAGAAAAGAGTACAACACATGTGATTAAGTTTCTTTATAAACCACAATTTCCTTGTGATCTTTACTTCGATCTCGAGAGATGGAAAAATCTTTAGATCCCCCTAATGCTTACATTCATATACCGTTGCCTCGTTAAAAACCTTGTCAAGTAACAAAACCCAGTGGGAAAAATAAACCTTGGTCTAAGGAAAAGAGTGCAACATATGTAAGTATGTTCCATTATATCTCACATATTTCCCATTATGATCATTCCATCAATCAAGGGGATTTACAAGTTACATCATGTTCATAAATGTAAGTATGCTCATCAGTGGCAGTACTTAACCGCTAGTTCCTCACAAGTGTAGAATGATAGTTCTTAATCATGTACACTCACGGACTGATTCATGCAAAGCAATAATCATGTCGTGAAGGAGGTAGACAAAAGGGGTTTGCTTAGTCGATTTCCAAAACATAAGCAATTCATACCAATACATACTTTGTGGTAGTTGCTTCGGCACCATCATTTACTTTAGCATTTGCCTTTTCGTAAGCAGCTTCCTTTGGCTGCTTGTAGGGAAAGAATAGTCCCAAGTCAATGGTTTCTTTTAAGTATCAGAAGATATTCTTGATACCATTCCATTGATATTGCTTCGATGCTGAACTAAATCTAGTCAGCAAATTAACTGAGGAGTGATATCAGGTCATGTACATTGAGACAAGTACAATAATGCGCTATTGCACTCAAGTAGGGAATTTCAGCTCCCAAAGCTCTTCGTCACTTTTCTTTAGACGAAATGGATCTTTCCTTTGCATCCAAATGTCCGACCTATCATGGGGTGCTAGTCGGGTTTACCTTGTCCATGTTAAAGTGCCTGAGAATCTTCTGGACATAGGTAGACCGGTGGAATGAATTCCACAAACTCGTTGTCTATGTCAGTGCCTCGTAACCGAGTTTTCCCAAGATTTTTCATCTCAAACTCAGATTTCCATTGTCCGGTGGTTTCTCTTATTTCATCAAGACCGATTATGTTCATGCCATCGGCATTCATTGCGATGATCGTGAATCCGGAACTTATTTGTGAAGACGCAGGGACACTGTTCATCGTTCTTTTATCCCTTCCCAATCAAGTAGTCACTTAGACGGTTATACCACATCCTTAAAGATTGCTTCAAAACCGTAAAGTTGAGCGTTTGATCAAATTGCAAACGCACTCTGTGGTCTAGAGTCACTTGATTTGGGCAATGAAATACCTTCGGGCACTTTCATGTAAATCTCCGTATCTAGATCCCCATAGAGATACGTAGTAACCACCTCTATTGGCTGCATTTTCAGTCCCTCGGAAATTACTACGCTATCAAATAGCGGATACGTATACGTGGGAGTACATTTCCTCGTAATCAATTCCAGGGCATTGTGAGAAGCATTGCTTCGTGAACCTTGTACATTAGGACTCTACTATTCTCACTATGATTTACGACAAAGGTTCGATTATGTCCTCCAGGCTTTACACTTGGTTAGGTTAGCACTACCTACACTAAATACCTGTCTCTTTGTCGGAGAATCTAGTTCTACCTGGAATATTTGTCTTACAGTCCAATCAGCTCTATGTTTATTTCGTCCAACTGAGCGAGGTTCGACATCATCGTACTTTATGATTCATGACATGTCATCAAAGTGGGTGGTTGATCAGGACACACCCTCATAATTTCATCGAGATTCTTGATTTTCTGAATCATATCTTTGGGGTGTCCCCCTCGTCATGATTCATGGACATAATAAAATCAAGCATGATCTCATGAAATGAGTTCATTGATGGTTAACATGTGAAGTTGTGCCATACTCTACCTCTTACTTGGGTGAGTATTTAGTCGAACCATGTGGCTTCCACCCCTTCCTTCACAGGGAACCACGGCCTCAACCACACCTCCACCAGGTGCAGTTGCATCACCCGGTTCATTGGTGATGTGCCCCTTGCAGGGGACTTCTAACCTTACAGGCACATTTGCAGCTGTAATGTGAGATCTTGAACGATATCAGAAAATGCATCAGGCATCAAATCGGCTACGTCCTGAAGATCGAGTGTTCTTTGTGCTTCACGGTAACATTTTGAAGTTCGGGGATGATAATGAGACAAAGTGGGGACACACCACGACAATTCCTGTCGTTCCCCGAGAAATTAAATTTTCTCTCCTCCCCCTAACGACGGGAAGGTTGTCTTATTAAAGTGACAATCCGCAAATCCTGTGGTAAAGAGATCACTGTGAAGTTTCTAAATAGCGGATAAACATCTGGAGATTCTTATCCAACATGAATACTTAATCGTATCTAAAGACCACTGCGCTGTGGGGCGCAGAAGGCACATATAATGCGTAACCAATTATGCGCAATTGGCACTCAAGTCCGTCTGGGACCAAAATATAAAAATCAGGCTATCTAGTCACCAACTGGTACGCATAAACTAATTGGTTAGCAGAGGGTCTAAGGATGAACGATTTAAGTAAAGTTGCATGCAATATTGCATAATCCCAGGCAAAAATATGCTAATTTATGCGCATAACCAATTACATAATCACCATACATATTCTTTCGACGGTGGTTTATGTGAGACCGTTTGCATATGCACATGGGACGAGATACTATTCATTAATCTCTATCATGCAATAAACATCAAATACTTTTTGATGTGAACTCTCCAACATCATCAAGTCCTTTAGATGTGATAAGGGAGGTGAGTCCTTATAAATTATTTTGGAAGTTCTGCATCAGTTTAAGTGGACAGGAGAGCGACATGTGACCAACATGTCGGAGGATCCATCAAAACCATAAAATACATAAATGGTCCGCATATCTGATAGATGGATCCACAAATATCTCCTTATATTCAGCGTAAGAATGGAATGTTTGCTTTTGTTTCTTTAGTGTAGGAAGGTCTCGCTCCTACTTTGGCTAAAGAGCAGGCTTTGCAACACTAAGTGGTTGGCATTTGATATGCATCCGGTTCTTTGGATGATATAACACGATTAACATCAACATTGTTCTTTATGTTGAGTTGTTGCTACATTTTCGCTCTAAAAGTAATGATGTGCGTACAAGTTCTTAAGTATATGGATCATTATACTTCGACCAGGATGACCTAGTCTATCGTGCCAAAGCCTATATGAGTCTATGTAACAAAGTACATTGTTGGTGACAACATAAGATTTTAAAAACCTAATAGTAGTGAGGTACAGTCCACTAGATTGACTCATGAGTTATTCTAAAATGCGTTTACGTCCACATTCATTAGAATTAATAAAAGAAACTCTATTCCATTCTCACAGTGGGTTTCAATCTGGAAACCATTGCTACGTATATTTTGAAGCTAAGGTTCGAAGGGCTCTAGGTGCATACAGAGTATTGGTAACTTGTAATTGAGTGCCATTTAGGCATCAAAGATTGAGCATTACCTCGCCCTTTGATGAGTTGGGAGGACCTAATCATCGTAGTTACCGAGGTTTGGCAGGGGACTTATTCAATGAATAGAAACCTTATTCTAAGAACATTCAAGTTCTACTCGATTCATTACTTAGAAGAGAGTGAAATTTCGAACCATTAGCATTCAAGCAATATTCAGTACTTCGGAATAAAGCTAAGAATCTAACGTAAGCAATATTAATATCTTGTTCGTGAAACAACGTTGCATCACGCCATTATTGAAAAGAAAACACCAACACAATCGTCTTGAGGCAACTATACCAAATGTAAACAAGAAAGTAAACATAATACTAAAATTCAGTCTATAGACTGTGGCTCGTATGACTCTATTCGACGATTGGTGACCGTGAAATTGACATAGAGGGACTTGTCTAGATCATATTCCTCCATATAGTGAGTTCTCCTTTCTTTGGACTCTCTATATTTCTTGTAGTGAGATGCGACTTGCTTGTTTGCATGGCAGTTCTTGTACCATGTGCAGCATCTCCACAATGATAGCACGGTTCATTGCCAACTCGAGCCTTAGAGGCGATAGGATGGGTGGGTGCTTTTTGGTTCCCTTAGCTAGTAGAGCCGGGAGCACCAAGTCTTCGCATTACATTGGAAGAACCCCCACGTCCTTGACCATGAAGCCTATCATGTCCAGTCCCCTATTCATTGGGGTAGTTTTCATCCTTCACTTTGCCATAATTGGCCTTGGGAATTTTCTTTGTCCCAAACGACCTGGCATTATTGCTCACTAACACTTCGTTATGCCTCTCAGCCACTTGCAGTAGGTTGATTAGCTTACTGAAGGTAGTGATGCGTTTATTATCATACTCCAGCCTATACTGGTTCGCTAGTATAAGAGCGGAAGTAGGGAAGATGAAAACAAAAATTCTGGATCATGTCGTCTTCTGTGATGTCCTTCCCACAGAAATTTAGGCGTTGCCTTGAGAGAGAGCATATCTTTGTTGAAATGGTTGATCCGTTTATAGTCAAGCAAGCGGATTTCATTCCACTGCACGGTCAACTCTGGGAGAAAGGTATTGTGGATATTCCCAAAACGGCCCTTAAGGGCATCCCACAGTTCTTTCGGGGATTTCAACTGCAGATATTCCCATCTTAGGTTGGGGTCGATATGTTGCCTAAGGAACATTAATGCACTAGCTTTGGTTTTGTCAGACGGTACTTCGCCTGCTTTTTCAAAGATAGTAGCACTATAGTCCTTAGCGACAAAAGTGGTCTCTACGTCAGAAACCCATCTATGGTACTCAAGTCCTTCTGCGTCCAAGATGTCATATTCAGGACGAGTTGGATTAGCCATCTTGAGACAACAAAAAAAAAAAAGAAAAATGAATTTTCACAGTATATCATGAGTACTTTCCATGATAAAATTTTCAATAATGTGGAGGGTTATTATTTTTCAGAACCAAGATATGGTCAAAATTACTTTCGATGCTATTGGGGTTACCGATGAAATTACTTTATCACGGTTCGAGTTGATATAGACAGTAGAAATAAGTCCTCTAGGTTCTACTACTGATGAACCTAATACACATGCCATAATTAACGATGCATGAAAAGTATATATATAATTATAGATATAATCACATAGCCCTATGAATATATCTATACACGTATATATGCAGTCAAAGAGGTGTCTTATGCCGCAATAATTATTAATTCAACGTTTATTTAATTCAATGTTGCTATAAGTAATTTGTTTTAATTTAATTTAAGTATCATGCTTTTAATTGATTTAATAGGCATAAATAAATTCGGAGTATAATATGCAATCAATAGTAATTAAAAGTATGTAAGTTCGCACATTGCAGATAGTAGGGTTCGTATTTGTGTACTTTATTTCGTGTGGATAGGGGCAGAAAAACGGACTGGAGAGATAAAAAATGGGACTGCTGGCGGATCGGGCCGGGTCAGCAACCGTGTCTGGATCGCGGGCCGAGTAGTGGGCTGCAGGCACGGGTCGGGCTGGACAACCGGGCTGGTCAGTCGGGCGGGCCGAAGTCTGCAGACGGGTCAAGACTGGTCGGAGCAGGAGCCGGGGGACGGGTCACGGTATTTCACGGGTCTGTGCGGTCAGCTTTGGATTCGCGGTCAGATTTCCAGTAGGTACGAAAAAAAATACGATGGGTCGCGATCTGGTTGGGACTGGGGAAGACGATCGAATCGGTGTGCCAGAGGTGGAGGTCGCGACGCGCGACAAGGGAGGAGATCGAGGGTTCGATCTGGTTTGGTTGTCTAGTGGTCGGGATGATGGCGGTCGGTGGATGCCAAGGGGGTTAGGGTTTCCGCAATTTGGGTCGGACGAGGACGATGAACTTCGCGGCCGGTCTTGGCCTGCACGGCGGCGATCTTCTTGTTGAAGAAGATGAAGGCTAGGGTTTCTCCAGAAAACGATTTTTCATTTTTTTACGGAATTTTGCAGAAAATCGGGAGGAAAAAAATTCTTGCTCAGCTGGGAACTACGTGCTTATAACGTGTTGAAGGGAAAATAACTGAGACAGAAAGTAGGGCGAAAGTTGTTGTATTATTCCATTGATGACACCCCTTTAAATAGGGAGAAATACATGCAAACAGGCCTTAGCCAAATCCTAACTAGGAAAGTCCGTAAACTAACAGACTTAAGCACACAATGGGTATTATTCCTTTAACAAGGACAAGGATTTGTCCCAATTACTAGGCTTTACCTACGCCTTGGACTTTTTATTATACGAGGCATTATCCAACCCGTGCGATGCACGGCCTTTGGTTGAATATCTACGTGTTTTGTACGTAATGTTGGGGCAGACAGTTGAATGAGCAGATGGCATAATTTAAATGCCTTTTAGAGAAGTTTATATGTTTTTTTATTGTTATTGTCCTTTTATTTTAGTCTATGTAATTAGTTATATGAAATGAGGCTTTACTAACCCGTATGTTGCTCCGGGGTTATTTTTGGTTTATTCAACCCGTGCGATGCACCGATTGTATCTAAGATTTCATAGCTAAAATTTAACCATCTTGCAATTTATACTATCATTTAAAAGTTCATTTTAATCACCTTGTGCATTAGAAGGTGCACGTGTTTTGTACGTAATGTTGGGGCAGATGATTGAATGAGGAGATGGCAGAATTTAAATGCCTTTTAGAGAAGTTTATATGTTTTTTTATTGTTATTGTCCTTTTATTTTAGTCTATGTAATGAGTTATATGAAATGAGGTTTTAGTAACCCGTATGTTGCTCCGGGGTTGTTTTTGGTTTATTCGGCCCGTGCGATGCACCTATTGTATCTAAGATTTCATAGCTAAAATTTAATCATCTTGTAATTTATACTATCATTTAAAAGTTCATTTTAATCACCTTGTGTATTAGAAGGTGCATTTGCATTGTGATGTTTATTATAACTTTTGTATTTAAATTAGTTTATTTATATTAAAAGTTACAATTAAAATAGTCTCTTCATATATTTACAATTAAAAGTTACAATTAAATCCCCCTTTCATATTAAATTAAGGGGGATAAGTATTATATATTTACGATTAAAAGTTACAATTAAATTCCACTTTCACATTAAATTAAAGGAGATAAGTATTATATAGTATAGATACACAAGACATATGTTGCGTGTCATGTTTTTATGGTGCCATATATCCGCTTGTGAAATTGACATAAACTATCCCTTATTAGGATCTATATTATAATGTTATAATTTTAGATTCAATCTGTGGATATATTAATTAATACACAATAAGGTAAAAATTTTAAATTTTGTTCAAGATTTCCATGATTTGTTCGTGGATTAACCACAAATTCTAGAAGGTCGGCACAAACCACCATCATCAACTATTAAATAGCAAAAAAATATTTTTGCTCTCCTTGAGTCAGGTGATTTATACCCCCTTGGAGTAACTTTTGACGAATTTTTTGGATCATTCCTCTCCTTTTTTAGATGGTATTTTTTGACTTTATTTGTGTAGATATTTTTTTCTTATTCTTTTTCTTGATCAAGTTTTATAAATTTATATTATATGGGAGTTATATTATATGTTAATAGAATCTGTTCAGTTCGTTGTTTAAAAAAAAATTGACTGTAATGTGGGGTTTAAGAAATTAAAATATCAAATCATGTATAAAAGGTTTTTATCTGTCGCACCAAGACAATATCAGTTTACTAAATTATTTTATATTTAAAAAAGTGCATTTATTTTTCAAAACTATAAGTTACTAAATTGCTAAATTGCTAAATTGCTATAAGTTTCCGTTACTAAACTATAAGTGAAGGCAATATGGCAATATTTTTCCAAGTTTCAATTGCTAATGTATTTATTTGTCATATACAAATGGTCTTAAAAGGTTTTGAGTGGCAAGTTTTTTACACTAGTTATTTATTTGGATGGAAAAGATGTAGTAAAGTAAAGTAAATATTTAGTAGGGTAGTTCTGCGGTCCACCAAGAATTTACTTGGTGAATATACATCAAGTTAAAATATACTTAATTCTCAGATTAATTGTATATATAATGAAATCAGTTGTACTAAATCTTAGCCATATGTTTATTGTAAATCTAGTACAAGTATTTTGTTAGAGTCGTACTTTTAGAATTGAAATTACGTATTTAACCTATTATTTTTTATATTAAAAAATAAATTTCACACCTAAATAATTTTTTTTATTTTTCCAATTCGGTAATTTTTTATTTATGAATTTGTATATATTCCAATACGGAATTCGAAAATCTAAAAATCAAAAATCAAAAAATCCGGAAAATATAAAAATCTGAAAAAATAAAAAAATTCTGAAAATTCTCGAAAATTCCGCAAAATTAAAAAATCCGAAAAAATCAAAACTTTTATTTTTAAGAAAAATTATCTTGAATAATAATAATAAAAATCAGATATTTTATTTAAAATTCAAAAATAAAAAGTAAAAAATAAAAAAAACTGGAAAATTTAGAATAAAATTCTGAAAATAATAATATTAAAAATAAGAACTTTTATTTTTTATTTTTGAATTTTAAATAAAAGATTTAATTTTTAATATTATTATTCCAGATAATTTTTTTAAAAAATAAAAGTTCCAATTTTTTTTCAGATTTTTTAAATTTTCCAGAATTTTCAGAATTTTTTATTTTTTACTTTTTATTTTCGAATTTTAAATAAAAAATTCTCATTTTTAATGTCATTCCATATATTTTTAAAAAAAATTAAAAGTTCCGATTTTTTTTTCAGATTTTTCAAATTTTGCAAAATTTTCCAGATGTTTTTATTTATTTTCAGTTTTTTTAAATTTTTTGGAATTTTCAGAATTTTTTTTTACTTTTTATTTTTTTGACGGAAATTCTTAACGCTATCCACAATATTTGTGTGATATCAAAATTTTTGAAAGCTTTTGGTGTAAAAAAATTTATCCAAAAATATATATATATAAAAATATAATGTACTACAATTATAATATATGTGGTTAAGATATAGTACAATTATTTATGATAAAAATTTACTATTAATCCAAAGGTTATAATTAAGTACACCTTAAGGTAGTGTATGTTAACCAAATACAAGGAATGGTGAACCCTAGAATTCCCCATCTTTAGTATTATAGAAAAATAATTTAGTAAACTGATATTGACTTTTGTGCAACAGATAAAAACCTTTTATACATGATTTGATATTTTAATTTCTTAAACTCCACATTACAGCCAAAAATTTTTTAAACAACGAACTGAACAGATTCTATTAACATATAAGATAACTCCCATATAATATAAATTTATAAAACTTGATCAAAAAAAGAATAAGAAAAAAATGTCTACACAAATAAAGTCAAAAAGCATGATCTAAGAAAGGAGAAGCATGTCCAAAAAATTGGTCAAAAGTTACTCAAGTGGGGTGTCCATCCTAAGTTGATGGATATAAACCCATAGCCAAATCAATATATAGATATTTGCTTAGAATCCAATGTATAATTCCAAAGTTTGATATTAAGATAAATTCTTTTTTAACATCATTGTCAAAGGGGGTGTGTATCCTAAATTAATGGGGTATAAACCCACAAAGCCTAAAATATTTAGGGGAGTGGACAAAAATTGTGTTTTGAGGTATAGAATTAAAGTCATTGTCTTTAGGGCGGTCACCCCTTTTATTTTATACTACCCCGTTCTTATTTAGTTGTCCTGTTCTTTCAATGGTCAAATTGATCAATTTTTAATCAAAGATTACGTATAATTCTTTTATTATTTTTAGAAAATAAAAATTACATTTTAAAATAAGTTATATGTACTTTACAATGATATAATTTTTTATTTTATCAATTATATAAAATTCGTAAATTTCAATCAAATTTTAATCAATGAGCGGTCAAAAATCAATCTGGACAACTAAAAAGAGACCGAGGGAGTACTAATGAGTCATTTCCCCATAAATTTACTCAACAATTGTTGGGTACCCCTTCTTTGGACAAATATTTGATGACTAAAGCCCTGTTCTTTTGGACTTATTTTTGATTTTCGATTGATTCGATTCAGTCCATTCGATTCGATTTTCACTTCTTCTTCTTATTATTATTATTAATTTTAATTATTATTGTTATTATTACTAATAATATTACTATTATCGTTGTTGTTAATTACTATTATTATTATTATTTACCATTATTATTATTATTATTATTTACCTTTAATATATATTTCATTTCAGTTCAGTTCCATTCAGTTCAGTTCAGTTCCGTTCATTCAGTCCAAAAAGAACAGAGCCTAAATAGTTGACAAATAAACTACTATGTTCATAGTTGAACAATATTATCAGGTAATAAATGTGTGTATTGATTGAACATGAAAAGTGGTAAATTAGCGAAGCATAAGAATTAAAATTCATTAACTACTGAAATATATTGATTAGAATTCATTAAGTGTAAAAAATTAGGACAAATCAAATAAGGATTGATAATATACATTTATTCCTAATTATTTATTAGTCTAAACGTGACTAATCCTCAGTGTGTGTATATATATACACACTTAAATTATCCGACTGCAAAGTTGATATCCCAGACCAGGAGATAAAAAAGAATTGATAAAACAACTTCATTCAGCAACAGAAACCTCGAAATTTTGTATAATATAACTTTTGCAAATACAAAGAAATTAACTGATCAAAATAGCTATATATAGTACACTCGCTATCAATTCTTTGATGGCAAAAGAAAAAAGAAAAAAAAATTAACTTATCTATCCGAAGACGACAACACACATCTGAACCCCTTTCTATCTAAATTTCCACACAAGCAGGCAGTGCCCCATCTACTCGAGATCAAGTTTCAAATGGAAAAAACATTACCGCGACAAACGCACTGAAGGTGAAACCAACCAGTCTTTCGCCCGTCACAGTGAGACAACAAGCTCCATTTTTTAGTTCAGACGATGCAGTTCTCAACACTTAAGTTATCCGGCTCAAGGTTTTTGAAATATATATATATATATATATATTCATATTTATATATATCTACAACATTTTACTACAAGGTGGGGTCAAGAATTGGAAGCAACCTCAGCTGCACGTTGCCTCATCATTTCCATAACAGCAGCCCTTCGTCGAGAATCAGACTGCTGTTGCAGCCTTCTCATATGCTCCTTCAAGTCTCTGCACCCCCCAAAAAAATTCATGAATGACATCTTTGAGTATCAAAGTAGAGATAAAGACAAAAACACCCTCCGGATACGGCCTAAGTGCGAAAAGAAAATTCTCTTTTTTTCCCCAAAGGTACCCTATGGAATCAAACTCACCCCAATCTAGGGGTAAGTTTACCTGCTCGCCCTGCGTTGGCCCTGCTTGGGTTACACTGAGCTCGGCATAAAGAAACTCAATTATCTTTCAAGAGAAAAATGCGCTTTTGGTTTCAAGTGGTTGACACCTATGGGTCCCATAATTCGTTTTTGGTATAAGGTATCTTTTGCACTTTTGGTCCCACCCGAAGGTTTCTTTGCACTTATGGTCCCACCTGTTTTTCTTTTTCAAACGATGCAAATGATTGATTCTTATCGAACGCTTTTGCTAAGTTTTTTTAATGTTGGGGCTGAAATTGCAATTATGAGACCAAAAGTGTCGGGTCTCAAACATGCCGGACCAAAAGTTTCAGGATCTCAATCATGTGGGACCAAAAGTGCCATTTTTCTCTATCTTCCATAATTACAAATACCCCTTTAAGGTATTAACATGCCCCCCACCCCCCCTCTCCTTCAGGTCTGTATTTTCTTGACAATCGAGGTGTAATTCTTAAAATAGAAACAGCCCCCCAACAAATATCAGCAGCAGCTGCACCTCAAAGGCATGAAGATGATTATACTTCAAATAATGGTCCAGAAACACTATAAAATAGATGAAAGTTATATGCCGGATGCCCTTCCTGTCGCAACCTTCGTAGGAAGGAAAAAGGAGATGAAATTCCAAACTGTCATCATCATATATTTTTCCAAATACGGAGATTAGTGGGAATATTACTAATTTCCTATAGTCGTGCCCCATTACAGGATCAATATTGTAAAATCAACATGAACATTGTGGACTGTGATGAATGATATATGTATTGCGAAAAAATTAGAAACACCCCCTTCAATTTGCATCCATTTAGCAAATATACCCCTATTGATGGTGTCATTTATCAAAATAGAAAAAATATTAAGGGGGTACTTAGTCTTATTATTTATAATTCTAAAGATAGTTTAATTTTCTTTTTTTTTTTAATCAAGCTAAACTGTAAAGGTACTTTTTGCAATTATCCCCATGAAAAATATGACGAAGTCAAAATGCGGTAACTGACCTGCATCTTGGCACATTGCATTCGGATTCTTTGCATGCTCGAGCATGAAGCTGAAGGAGATACCACATTTTCTTACAGAGTACACACCCTCCAGAAGCACGTACTTTGCACAACATACCGTGCTGGAAAAGTCCCTTCACCTTGCGACAATTTGGATATTGGCAGTGTGAAGAACGACACTGAGTGGCATGCACTAGGAGCTCAAGCATTTTTCTCAGCTGCAAAGCCAGACGACAGAAGCTTAGTCTCAAAAACCGTACAAGAAATTGCTATCCACCATCATGAAACCAACCATTTATATCCTTATTAGATAATTATCATAGGAGCATTTTGCATATGATGCACATCAAAATAAGGGATAATTACAAGAACTACCACTGAGTGTTCAGTGTTTTGTTCATAAAAAAACCCAAGTAACTTTAAAAATTACAAAAATCACCCTTGAAAGATATAATTGTAGAAATATTTGATGATGCCAGCAATTTTCATTAGCTTCACTAATGACAAATTCAAAATATAATACAAGATGTAACCTCAAGGGTGGTTTTGTAATTTTCGACATTAGCTGGATTTTTTTTTTTTTTGATAATTTGGCCACACCTCAAGGTTTTTTTCGTAATTATCCCTCAAAATAATGGATAAATCGTCTTAGAAAATAGAACCTCAACCTTTATTACACGCCTCCTTCCGGTTAAGAAGAGTTATGAATAATTACAATTTTCTTACAGAACAAAACCGAAAAGTAAATGAAAAAAAGGCCTGATATCAAAGAAAATAAATTCTACCTGCATAACTCGTAATTGTCTGGCTTCTTTGTTCTGTGCATCGCGGTCATTCGATGGATGATTTGTCAATTTATGAGGATGATCGATTCCTCCATCCTTTGAGTAACATGAATTGCATACGTCATAGTCAGGGCATGTCTCACACCGCCAACCTTGCCCAGTTTCAATATCAAGGTTACATACATTGCATGTCATCACAAACGCAGGGGCAGTAGGATTGTGGAGATGATAGAGGACCATCATTGACGAATGTTTAGCTCGGCGAAGGGTATCATACTGATAATGGTTTCCTTGACAAAGGCTGAGAAACGCCTGTCTCGTGTCAAAAAATTCACTCTCAAGAATATCATCTCTATCTTTGGTATCATCAGGAATACCAGTAATCTCAATCTGCATGTTCACAAACTTGCTTACTTGGAAAGCAAAACCGATGAAAAATATATAAAAAAAAAGTGCAAAAAACTAAGTCAAAATTGTAAATTCTATGGACTTACAGAATAAAGTAGATGTTTGTCCTTGTGGTGGATGGGATGTCTCTCTCTATCCTCGCGTTTTCTCTCAGCATCGTAGCACCTGAAACCGTAAGATATGTATGATTACTCTAATGGAGTAATGGTGAATGGATCATAATGGTGCGGCAACAATGCAGGAGAGAAAATAATTTCTCAAGGATGGATATACAAAATAATATCAGAAAATGCACTTGATCCAACATATTCCATTTCTGTCGCATCAAACAATAGCAATTGTCGGTCAAACTTAAATGAGCACCACCATTTTGTCAAAACACCTATTTCCTCAATCATGAAGAAAAGGTCTAAGGACATAAACGGCCTTACGCCTCTCTCTTCTTTTCTTGATTCTTTATGGATATCCATAACATATATTCCAAAAACATACAGATACTGAGAGACAATTTAAATGGACAGTGGGTTTTTACTATGACGAGAAAACAATCAACAGAATCCTTACTTGTCACACAGCTGAAAATTTTTGCACTGTCTGCAAACCCAACGATTTCCAGACACCATTAGAATGCAGCAGTGCGAGCATGAATGTTGCAAGTGAACCATGATAAAGTCTTCCTTCATTGGAGATATTGTCTCACCAAGCTACATAAAAAACAAAATCATTTTATGAAACAATCAAATGAAGCAGCAGCAGCAGCAAGAATTTTACTATAATAAGGGTCGGAAAATGAGAACCATAAATAACAGAACACTGGTGTAGCAAAAAAACATAATAATTAGTGTTAGTTACTCAAAATGGTATAGTAGGTTATGCACTTATAGATTGTCTAATTGTAGAACGACAAAAGTAACTATACCATAAAAGATAGAATTAGATGAAATGCAAACTTCAAAAAACAACTAAAAGACAGAACTTTACTTTGTGCATTAGCAGAATATCCTTTGATGCATTGCCAGAAAGATCAGTTTGTCCAGATGCCTTTAGAGCTCTTTTCGTGATGTTTTTTTTCGTAAGTCCCTTCTTATGCAGCTTTCTCCCATCCTCTTCTTGTTGTAGTTGAAAAATCATGTCCTCAGCTGCACCAGGCCAATAATCTCCATCAAAGTATGGCAGCCTAGCTGCAGTAACTTTTGCTTTACATTCACCGGTAGAAACAAAGAAGTGGTCATACAGATTTGTAAGATTAACTACAATATTTTCCTTAGCAGCTTTCCTTAACATGCACAAATACCTGAAACCAAAGAAAGAAAGAAATTAAAAAAAAAAAAGTGAAACGTAATAGCCAATTAGTCGTAACCAGCAGTCTCGTAATCAAAAACATCAAAAACGTACCATTCCCTCAGTTTATCAGACTTTGGTGTTTTCTGAATTTCCGGATGGCAATATAAAATATAGTCTTCCCCCTTCAGTGGAGGGCAAGCCCATATATAGCAGCTTGCAAAGCCACGCAATTTGCAGTATTCTAAGTATCCAATCTGAAACAAGAATATAAAGATTACAATTTGCCACAAACGGTAGCGACAATTTCTAGAAAAAAAAAAATTCAGGTACAAGTAACAGAAGAGATTGCAGCAAAACACAAACGGATTCAGAAACTTGCCAATATTTCATGGTACACAAATGTCCGAAGAGCCTCGCCTGTCACTGCTCTGACCTCTGGCCTGAAATACTTAACCGAGTCCAAGTAAGACAGGTAGACTCGTCTATGATTTGGCTGCTGACACTCAGATCCAAATTCTTGAACGTACATGCCAAATAAGCATACTTCAACACCTTCGATTTTCTGAAACAATAGTACCACCTGGGAAATAGAAATCAACATTTTAGGCAATACAAGTTTTAGATCAAGTAGACTTTACTTAGTAGCAAGATAAGGAAGCAATTCAGGACAATCCAGTGGAAATAACCACAGAAATAAACAAAATTGCAAGTATCAATTGTCCAGTTGAAAACCCTGATAAAAGTTCAACAATAGGACAGTTCTCTACACCCAACCAATGTTTTAAAAGGCGCTCGAGGCGCACGCCTCGAGGCGTGCCTTGAGGCGAGGCGGCGGAAAAGCGCCTCCGAGGCGGCGCCTCTTCCACCTTTGTTGAGGCTCACGCCTCGATTTTGTGAGGCGCACTTGAGGCGCGTTTGAGGCGCGTTTTAACGCCTCAAAACTGTGAGGCGTTCGCCTTTATCTGAGAAAGAAAAAAAAAAAAAAAAACTCACTTGGGAGTCTGCGTGAGAGCTGCGGGTCTGTGGTGAGAATAGGGATGAGATGTGAAATAAGTCAAAGAGAGGGGTTTTTATTAGAAGTGGTTAAAGACCTAACTATCCCTACTTATATCAAGTATTATTAGACTTCATAAATATAGAATTACAATTGGATATATTAAATTTATGAGTAGTTTTCTTTTCTTTAAAAAACATAAAAATATATGAAATTATTTTTTATTAAATCTTCTCAAATTAATACATAGTGATTAAATATTAAAATTTAGTGGAAATTTTGGTAGAGAATGCAATTTAATTTAGTGAAAAAAAAAGGTAACCTAATGTTGATATAGTTTTAAATCTTTACTAAAGAAATAAAATAAAATTGAGGCTTACACCTCATATTATAGTAATCTAATTTATACTTTTTGCTCTTTTACTAATGCCTATCAATATTATAATACTTTTATGAGTTTTTTTTATGATTTTTCTAATTTTAATCGAGGCTTACGCCTCAATGCGCCTCGAGGCTTACGCCTCGCCTCGCCTCGCCAAAACGCCTCAAACTCGCCTCGCGCCTTTTAAAACATGGCACCCAACTTTTGCTGAATTGAAATTATTTTACTGATTAAAACTGATTAGAATTGAGTTTTAGTGATTCACTGGTGTATTTATTTATATGAAGTTACTGATTTTTACCGACTATAACTGAACTTTACTGACTAAAACTGATTTTACGTATTAAAACTGATTTTTACTGATCAAAACTGATATTTACTGATTAACACTTATTTTTACTGAGTATTATTTCTGTAAGTTGGATTGGAGAGAACAGGCCCTAGCTCGTCTAGATCTTAATTTCTTTCATATAATCACAAATTAATATTTGTCATGCATCCTTCATTTTTTTTCTCCAGGGTAAAACGGTTAACTCATTTCAGAAAAACTCTTGTAAATCAGCCACAGACTGTAATAGTTATATGGGCTAAACCAGGCATCATAATTCTATAGTTAGTGTCAGGCAATTGCTTCACGTACGTACATAAGACACACCTTGGACTTGTATGGATACTCTACAGGATAGTTCTCCTCCTGGAAAATTTCAAGATACCGTGGTTTAACTTCCAATTTCTTGTCTACCGATGACACAACTCTTACAACCAGTGATTCAGCTCCGGGGACCTGGCGTAGATGACATAATCATAATAATTATATTAACCAGAATAATACAACAACAACTGAGCCTTAATCCCAAAATGATTTGGGGTCGGCTACCATGAATCATCCTTCTAAATCGTCAACGACCAAGAAAATCAATTAAAGAAAATCAATTAATAGCGATAAAAAAATACAAAATAAATAAATGGAAGATACAAAGTGTAAAGAAAAATCAAATCAACTTCAGAGAAAATCAACCAGAATAATACAAATGAAATAATAGTACTGAATACAGTGAGCAATGCCTAAAATATCTTGTCGCCATGGTGGAAAAAAAGATCCAAATCATCCGTACAATTCGGTAACAAACACACGTGGATAGAGAAAAAGGAAAAAAAAAAGGTTGTGTACGTATTCACCGTTCTCGGAACTGAAATCCTGTTTTATTTGGTATATTTCTGAGAATATTCTTCTTTCCGGAAGAAAACCCTATTCAAACCGCAAACCCAGATTTTCAATTCCATTCTCCAAGCGTAAACCCCATTTTTTCAAAAGCCTATACTCCATTTTCGGGAAAAATTAGTATTTTATTTTACATATAAAATAAATAAACCGAATGTATTTTCATAAAATGACATGTCACGTCAATTGGCCCAACATTACAACTCGGCTATCATTTTTTCATTTCCACACATAACCAAGAGAATCTTCCCAATATATTTCAGCAAATACGGGCATAAATAATAATCTAAACGACTCCAAACCGAGCTCCAGTAATATTTTCGGTGATTCGTGGAAGTGGTTGTGAATAATTGAAATTAAAAATAACAAAGTTAAGTAATAACTGTTTGCTTAATTTACAAACTCAAACATATAATACAATAATTATCATCATTTTTAAGAAACGGAAACAGAATAAAAACATACTTCAGTTGTATAGTTAATCTAGGACAAATTGAGGATGTGATAGATACTCCCTCCGTCCCACAAAGATAGCCCGGTGGGTATTTTCGCACATTAAGAAAATGGTAGTTAATTAAGTTAATGCATTATATTTTCATTAATATTATTGGTTGTTTAAAATCACGCCTGTAGGTACTCACATATATTAAAAAAACGGTAGTTAATTAAGTCAATGCATAAAATTTTACATTAATATTAATGGTTGTTTAAAATCATTTGAATGCATAGGCAGTTGAAGAGATAATAATTAGTCGTATTGATGTAAATGAACAATTAACGAATACTTATTATAGGAAGTGGACTGTCTTTTTTTGGGGGATAGAAAAGGAGTACTAGACTATCTTTATGGGAGGGAGGGAGCATTAAAAAGTACCAGGATTTTAATTAATATTTTAAGAAGTGGCCATTATCAATCCATTAAAAGCTTGACAGATGAGGTTTCAAAGTACTAAATCTTGCAAGTTTCCCATAAACTCTTAGCTACATCCGTTTAAGCAACTCTCCGGCCCATTTACAACAAATCTCAACATTGAAAAGGAACACGTCTCATGTGAACTATCATCCCAGATAATTGGGAAATGGAAAATACATCTTAATACTACACAAGTAAAATAGGATCACCTCATCGTAACTTTTGCCTTGAAGCCTTGCTCTGTCCAGCCTTTCTTGCCTCAATTTTGCAAATAATCGCTGCTCCATGTGATCACTCAGAATTGTTCTGGGTAGATCCTTGGCGCCTAGAACAGCACTTTGTGGTAACGGCACACGTTCTCCCCTTTCAACCTCTTCTATATAACAATTTGGACAAGTGTACTCGGCTTGTCCACCATCATTTCTTCTACCATTGAATAACGCACATATTTGATGTTGCCAAGCTTCACATTTGTCACATTGAACCCACTGCAAATTATATATATATATATATATATATATATATATATTCAATATGTCAACAAATTTCCCATGGGCAAAAGAAAACTCGGACAATTATATCTGACATACCCATTCTTCGGTTTCTTCATCATTTTTCTTCTTCTCCATCCTTGCCTTTAGAATAGCAGATCCATCAACTACAATGGCGTCTCCACGAGCCTCGTTATAGCAAGGAATGCAGAAATAATGACGAGTTTCACCAGCTCCGAATGTATAATACATAGCATTCCTCTTAATGCGAGCACCACAAGGTGTACAATATAAAGGAGGTGGTTCAAAGGTAAGTTTCTCAACTGCACACAACTGGCAAGAGTTCTCACTCATTACATGCTCCATTGCTTGATTTTTTTCAGCTTTTGATTTAGTCTGTGTACAAAACAAGAATTGTAAGTTCCAGCTTCCGACAGAAAAGCGAATCAAACATAAAGAGACTTGATGGTACATCAAGCTTTGTGAGAGACGAGGGCAAAAATAGACGTGACAGACAGTGAAAAGGATACCAAAAGGGTCTTGATGCAAAAGAAGAAAGAACTGATGGTGACAATGGCTACTGTAAGATAGGACCGTTAACAACTTGCAAGGAGACAAAAATGATTCAAAAAGTGGAGTCATAAACATTCGCCTCCCTCTTTCTAGAAGAAAGTCGGCACAAGAACAAAATAGCCACACTACTGTAGAATAATACAAGATGCAAATCAGTACAAAAGATAAATTCTCACTTAATACGCATATATAACTACAAAAGGGAAAATATTTGTTGCTCTTCTCTGCATCTACCAATTCAGTATCTACCAAACTTTACATGATACTTGATTAAGTTTGATTCATAGTTCATAAATTGTCTACTTTAGCAAGATCATAAGTTTCCAACCGTCAACTTTTGCCTTGGGTAGTTGCTTTATAAATTCAAGTGGTGATAATAAAAGTATGTGAAAAACTGAAAATGGGGTTTCAAACGTAGATAATACCACTCAGGCCCTTCTAACGGACATGAAAGTATTCATTTGTTAGAATCAGAATGTAAGCACTGGCCAGGCAAGAATAGACAACACATAAGAGTGCAAGACTGACCTGGCCTACCCACTGCCTAAGACCAGTAATATGTTGCCGGACTTGTTCAGGGGTGAACAACTCTGTCAGTGATACTCCCTTTATTTTTGGCTTCCCAGACTTGGATGTATTCTCAGAAGGTAAAGGCAGATTTTCCACCTTAGCCTGCCTCATTTCCTTCTCATTCTTCATAACCTCCTGTACACCAAAGCCAGTAGAGTCGTTTGATGCAATAGGATCAATTTTCGGCCTTTCGTTGTACTGATCTTCTAAATTGTCCTTTTTCATTTCAATTATCATGGAACTTAATTGCCCAATACACCCTTGAACTTCTATTTTCACTTCAGTTCTAGATTTGGTAGGAATATGTGAATCATGATGCTGTTCAGAATGTTGTGCAGCACCCTGTAGAGGAGATCCTTCAACAGCAGAAGCCAGCAAAACAGAAGTATCACTTTCAGAAACAACAGTCTGGGAGCCCTGTTCAATTTTCATGCGCTTAATAGAAGGTCGCAGATCTTCAGGAGTCTCGGCCATAATCGGGATTTTCTTAGGACTTAACCTTCCAGAAGTTTCAACACTCTCATATGGTTTACAAGAATCATTGACAGAAGTAGGCAACCCTGAATTAAAATCAGCACGAGCAATTGCCTTTAATTGTGCCTGTTGCACATAATTCTTGACAGGAACACACACGGGGCAGCTTCTATCACGACACCATCTATGATGATTGACTATTACTCTAGTAGCACCGCAACGAGGATACGGACACTGAAATACATTGCAATGTTCCATATGTTTCAATAGCTTCTGAACTGTTAAACAGTTAGACTCTTGGCATTTCCCTTCTGGAGCAGGACACCGACGAGCATGTCGTAAAAACAACAGCCATCTCTGCTGGTTCTTGAACTGCCTCTCGCGATCAAAGTTATCTGTTCGACACACAGCATTGGGAGGTTCTGCTAATCCGGAAGCATCTGATTGGCTGATCATTGATTCTTCAGATGATAAATTATTTAGTAGAGCTGCATCATGTCCATTTATTCTGTGACGAAATTCCTCTTGGACATTTTGATCAAGTGGGGATCTCCGTGGTGCATCTTGCGACTTGCAATACCATTTATCACTTTGAGGGTTAGCAACATATTGGTGAGGATGCAACAACTGCTGCATCCGGTCTGAACTTTGATCCAGAGACGAACTAACGTCCTGTGGCCCAGAAGGACGTGACAGTAACCGAGTAGCTCTTGAACGGTCTTCCATAGACTTCTGTTGAAACTGACTCTGCATATCAGAAAACTGGAAGGGGTCAGAGATTTGTGTCTGAAGACTTCCATCATGATGCTCGGACTTCGCCTCAGAAATCATATCGGATGATAACTGAGATTGACCAAAAGAATCATTATTTAACAAAAGCTGGCTTTGAGTTTGCTGTCCATGCTGTAGAACTTGCTGGCGCTGAAACTGGTGAGATGACTGTTGAAACTGTTGATGTTGATTAGATTGTACAAGATTTTCTCGAACTGAATACTGGGGTTGAAAAATCGTTTTTTCAGATTGATTCATCATTTGAGGCTTCACAGTCGCTGTCACCTGTTGAATAGAGTGTGAATTTGGCTGATTATTGTTGATCATCGAGGGAGAGTTTGTTTTTGCCATATTTTGCATGGTTATGCCATTCAAACTCTGATTATTCATCATTGACCCAACATATGATACAGGAGCATATAAGTTTCCAGACCCAGAAGCATCAGCCACGCCAACTACATATCCATCGTCTATCAAATAGAATAATTTACAATGAGACTCAAATTTAAGAGTTCTATTGAGACTAAATTCCATACTATTGCAATGCACCCCATACACAAAAAAACACACACACAGATACAGAAAAATTAACACCAACGATTTTAAAGATAGAACAACAATACCCTGAGTTACTGGTCGCTGATGTTGGTCAAAATGCTGATGTAAGGGTTTGGTGGAGTTTCCATATATTGCTCCTGATAGATAGCCCTCGGTGGTTTCTTGACCATTCATCATTGACATATTGTTTCCCATCATCCCCAACCCTCCGTTTATGGGCCCACTTAATCCATAGGATTTCTGATGCAACGTAGTTCTAATTCCACTACCCATATGCCCACCAATATTATGTAATATACGACTGTTTTGACCACCAACACGCTGCTTCGGTTGTATAGGCGGTGATACAATTGAAGATTCAACAGGTGTATATGTGCCGATGTTATTGGATGACTCCATATTCATGAATGACTGATTACTAGAATTGTTATTTACTTCATTATTAATATTATTAAAATTACTATTACTATTATTAAATCCAGGAGTAGGGATCATTTGACTTGTCATTCTCTGTACGCCCATGGATGTCACCATGTTATTTCCCCCTGAATTTACAGAGAAAGCAGAAGATTGTTGAAATCCGCTAGTGAAAGCTCCTGAAACAAAATCTTATGTCAGGCCACAGGTGAAAGTCAATGCTAAAAGATAAGATCACAAAGGCTTGAAATACCGTCAAATGGACCGAAAAAACCACCATGCATATTTCCAGAAGATCCACTTCCAGTTGGCAAGAAGGTCCCAAGATTCGCAGCAGAGGATGCAAATGTGTTGGAGGTATTGTTAGCAACAACAGGGCTATCTACAGATCGAGCACCAACAATGCTAGAGTTTCCCGTTTGTTGCAATCCAGGAGTTGGGATCATTGTACCAATAGAAGGAGAAGAATTAACATGTGAAAACTGCTGGTTGTGATTGCTCATAGGTAGACGTTTTATCAGAACATGTAAACGTGTTTCCAAAGTTGCCAGGTTGAGATATTCCTCCTGACAAGATAGAAATCAACCTATGTAAAGCACTTCAAAAATAATCCAACAGACAATTAACCTTAGAACTCTAGAAACATTTTAATGAATACCATATGAGAAAAAAGCAATATCAACTTCAGAATAAAATGGTTACACACCGTTGTCGTAGCACTCTTGAACAACCCCTCTTCTAAACGTTTCACTAAATCGCTCATTTTCTTATTAGGCACCTGCTGAGATTGTGGGCGCCGCTGCATAAAAAATTCGCAGCTGCAGAGAGCAAAGCAAAAACTTCAGCGCTGCTTATTGTGAAGGCAATACCAGCAGTGTCGGTAGAAAGAGCAGTTTTCAGAAAGGGTTGTTGACACATAACCCATGTAACAATTAAGGCTTTGCCAGTAATTGGTAAAGACAAGGAAAGTTAAATAACATTGAACCAGACAAGCAACAGAGTAGTGTAATATAATAATGGAAGGATACCCCTGCCTGTGGATTTAGAAAAATATTACTTTCAGTTCATTCCCCAAAAAACAAAAAATTGTTTACACTTGCTCTCATTTTTTCCACTCACCAACCACATCTGTACACTTTTTCCTAAAGAAAATCCATCACTCCACATTTCCATACAATTCACGCACTCACATAAGCCTAACTACCAATCATTTTCAATCGTTGTTTAACAATTTTTATATACAGCAACTATCGTCATGACATTTTCATCACAACCAACAATCACACTCCCAAAATTTATTTTAACTTTTTAGAAGTAACTTTTCCAAACTAATGTATTAATGAAATTGAAAAAAATGAAAGGTCACTGAATCAAACACTACATCATTTCTTCCATTTCCAAATGATATGGCATTTCAAAGAAATGGATGCACAAAACTACATCTCCACCCAATTTGACAGGAATGAGTATGATAATTACGAGAAAAGAAAGCAAAAAAAAAAACTCTCATTTAAAATAGAATAGGTCTTACATCTTTTCTTGCATATATCTGCGTGTTTTCACATATTCACTGTCCGGATTAGGAACACCACGATGAATATTAGGATTTTGCATCTGCCCAAGTACAGGAATGCAATTTTCTTGTGGTAGCCCAGGCAACATAGTACCAGCTTGGCTTGATACTTGACCTGATATCTTTCCTGAATGGTGTGATTGTAAATTCATTTTTTATTGGGCTAACAAACATGTCTTTCATAAGACATAGAAACCATAATAAACTAGTTGAATAGTGCAGCTCTATGGGTCAAGTTTGACTTGAAATGAACACGAAGAATCCAAACTCAATCAGACTACCTGTAAAGTAAAGGACCCAAGAATTGCAAAGAAAAGATGAAATCAAAAACCAATTCAACTAAAGATCTGAAAATATTACATAGATTGTGCATGCAATCCTCTTCTCAACAAAAGAGGCAGCAGAAAAACATTCAGGAAGACAGACATCTTACATATGATCAAACGAGCAACTGAAATTGAGACAATATTGCAAATTTACATGTAAACACACACCTCTTACGGTTGATCAGCAATTCGATTTTAGCTATTACCGTCGCATCTCAACCTAATTTAAATTTTCAAACCCAGACATCTATGTAAGATGGCAATATTAACATAATTCATAAATTATTTCTCACTTTGAATTCAATTCTAGTCATGCAATTGAATTTACAGTAAAAATACAAAGAACCAAAGGATGTCGATATGAGAAGTCCACATTCCAAGAAGAGATCCCAATCGTGGAAATATTGAATCTAAGAATGCCCCTCTTTCACTCACTAGCTTTCATCCACTACAGTTCACATGTTCCATGTTCCAGAATGCATCACCATGACAAAAGTCATATTATAACCGAATAAACACAATAACAATCTTCATCAACAGTTCAAACTAAGCCCTAAGATTCCCAAAAAACTACACCGTCAACCACAGTATAACCTAAAACCTATAACCAGGCACAAACAGACGCTGACCAACAAGATACAAACAGCCAAGATCAAATACAAAAATAAATCATTTCCCAAAAGCATAAAAGAAGCTTAACTCAAAGAAGAATGATCCCCAATAATCATCTGCAGTCCACACACATAGCTATGACATGACTTCAGAAATTTAAATCAGAAACAAAAAAATATAATATAAACTTCCAAAATCGGAAGGTTATAATTGGACCAAACTAAAATTAAAACAAGAAAGGCTATCATATCCCAAAGATGAGGTTTCATCATAATTCTCTTCCCCCATAAGTGTCAGACAAGTAGAACCCATTTCGGTGCCTATTAAGTGCATATAGCTTCTTCTCATTAGTTCACATTGAAATTCTACTCCAATTTACGTAATTGTACAATCCGAAAGCTCCACTCTTAGCTATGGGTTACAGAATTAAAGGATCATCGGAACAACTAATTAGCATTTGATCCTAACAGGCATAGATACAAAATAAGACTGAAGGTCTGGACTGGAATCTAAATTTTCAATTTAGCAACCATCAGACAACGCTGAACCAAATTGTGCAATTAGCATTGGATCACAGAGAATCCTGATCACATGCATAACATACAAGAGTTCAATCAGGCACGCAGGTAAATTGGGCAGTCTTGAAATCAGTTTCACATAACTGATCAATCCACATTCAAGAAAATTGAGACATGCTAAGGTTTCATCAAATTGGGGAAATCAAATTAGCGCATCAATTTCGATAAGATACACGCTTTGGTGTTAATACGGATTACAATTAACAATTAGGTCCCCAATAACAGCGAAGAACCCACTGACCCACATGAAATCAAAGAGGATACCAAAAGGAAAGCGCGAGGAATAGGTGACAATGAACAGAAAGTCATACTAACAAATAACAGAAAGCCAGACGAGCCGGGCTGTGAGCTAATGGTAACACCTAAACTTGAACAGCGTCGTCAGAGGTCTCGGTGGAAAAGGACGACTTGGAAAAGAAAATGGCTGATTTAAGAGATGGGGCAATCCGGGTATAGTTGACGGGTAACTTTAAAAAAAAAAAAAAAAAAAAAAAAGAAAAGAGACAAACTCTTCCACTAAAATATTTGATATCCGGTATGTAATCCAAAATTTCGAAAATACCAAATTTTGGATATCCCAAAAATTCGGATATTCTAAAATCAAACATTCATTTTTTCGAATTCGGATATCGGATATACCTTTTTAAAATTTTCGGATATTTAGATATCCGAAATATCCAAAAAATCTATAATTTATATTTTTTATATTTCAAATAATATGAAGATATACACTTTGTTGGCAAATAATATGAATATATTTACTTTTATTGGTTTGAATTGGTATTGTAATATTATTTATTTAAGATAAATAATTGTTTGGGTCTATATTTAATTGGTTGTAAAAAAATTTATAGCAAAAAAAATATTTCGGATATTTATTTTGGATATTCGGATATCCGATATCCGTATCCGACAATCGGATATCCGAAATTTCGGATACGGATATCGGATATCAATATTTACTATCCGAACTTTTGAATATCCGAAATTTCGAATATCCGATAATTCGGATATTCGATTTTGAACACCCATACTTTCCACCACTAAAACAAAGCACACCTTATTCTTAACAGCTAACTACATATTTTTTTTCCTTTTTTCTAACTGATTACTACAAATACATTTTTTTTATGACTATATACCCTTTTGTACAAATAAGTCACCAATGCTCATCGGCCATTGATTTGTATTCCTATAAGAAAAAAATTGTTTAATAATTTGTCATTTTAGTTTTTGTGCAAATAAATTATTATAGCTTGTTTGTTTGAACTATTAAAATAATTAAGATACTTGTTTATTTATTTTATCAATAGATTTTAATTATATATAAACTATTTTATTAATATTTATCATATATGTATTCTAAAATTTTCAAGAATTGTTGTATATCATACCTGTATCAGTGCTTTCTTGGTTGTAATAGAACCGGTTGGCCACTAAGTATACAGTATACAGCTTGGAAAGTAATAGTACAACAAGCTGTACGGTTTTCGAATGTGAGCGCGTAGCGGTAGTTTGTTTAAGTGAGTTGTTGTAAATACAACAACCAGGCTTTCTCCTGTTTGCTTAGTGCGTACAGGGTTTTGCAATGTATACCATTGTTCTGCAAAGAAAGGATTTGAAGAAACAAAGAAAAAGAGTGTAGAAAATTTGCAGAGAATGTAGGCTATTTGCTCTGGACTCGTTTAATTTTGCAGAAAGCGTAAAGAGTCAAAGGGAATGTACAGTCCTTTTATAGTGTGCAGGGAGGATTAGGGTTACTCACAGTGAATGGTCAGATTTAAGGGATGAAAATCGTCTTTTAAAAGAACGAACAGGATGAACTTAGAGTAACTGGTACATCTTATCCATCTGTTTTTGAAACTAACAACCGGTCCCACTTCTGACAGTTCGTCTCCCTCATTGCACGAAACGGCGGTTTTGAAATTATTAATATCGCGGTTTCTAAGAGAGTGAAGTCCAGATGTCGTGTAAAGCATTAAATAATAAAACGTTTGAATTTTAAAACAGGGCACGTGGACTAGAACCTGTTTTCAGTACGAATAGAATAATAATATATATTAATTGACATCCCATAGTGTATGTACTGTATCCGCGAATAATACAGCGTTCCCCCTTAAAAGGTACATACAAGATTCAATTCTTACAGCAATGTTTGGATTAATACTCTATTCGTGGGTCGTACTGTATTCCCCCTTAATTAATGCACACGTCAGCTGTAGGAAGGTTTCATGCCTTCTTTGTCCTACAGTGATGTCTGACTGTCTGAGTGTACAGGTAATTAATGGTGGATACTGTATTCTGCGATCTTACAGCATTCCCCCTCAATTGATGAGTAAAACGTAAAACTTACAGGGAGTCAGGCTGTAGCATTCCCAATTCTTGTCGAAGCATACAAAATCTGGTTGTGCTTAGAGGTTTTGTAAAGATGTCGGCTAGTTGAATGCCTGTATGAACCTTCTCGAACCGAACATCCTTATTCTCAACATGATTCTGGACGAAGTGATGCTTCATATCAATATGGTTAGTTCGCGAGTGCAATACAGGATGGTGCGTTATTGCAGTTGCATCGTGCTATCGCACATGATCGGAGTTTCTTTGGCAATGATTTCATAATCAGATAACTGTTGTTGCATCTAGAGAATCTGCATACAGCAACTTCCAGCAGTATAGTATTCCGATTGAGCTGTAGAAAACGAGTTTGTCAATTGCTTCTTACTGAACCATGACACTGTTGGAATATAAAACTCAGCTGAAGCAAGTTGGTGGTGATAATTTAATAAAAGGTTTTATAAACTAACCAACAGAAAAATCGGATCTATTTAGGCTTGTCAACTAATTAACTAAACAGATTAATAAACATATTTACGCATGAGAGTCGGTAATTTTTACCTTTGACGCGAAGTGGTAGAAAAATCCCTTTTTGATCGATTTATGTCCTTTTTGTGTTCCTCTCCGATCTTCTTGTATTTCTACCTCAAGATCTTCTAGAGTATATCCCGCCTACGTCCGGATGTCGTGTGGGCAACAATCTACCGGATCAAATATGGACAGCTGGAGTTCGGCTGAAATCTCTTCTCAAGAAACTTACGATTTTTGTTCTCTCTATTTTTCTTGAATATTTTGAGTATTTTAGAAAAATATTGTGTTAACTAAATTGTGGAATCCAAGACACAAGTCAAGATCCACAATTAAACACATACACAAAAAATCAATTTTCTTGGACAGTAATGAATGTAGAAAAATCGGCCACCCCTATGTCCTTATTTATAGGTGTTTTGGGCTACTCTAAGGACCTTAAGGAGGATATGGTAAGGACTCCCAATAGATGTCTTCTTTCCAATATTAGGACTCTTCCTAATATTAAGACTCTATTAATATCAACTTAGTCCACTAATAAGTTAATATTGCACTTCCTACCAAAATTTCAAATTACCAAATTGGGCTCCTTTTTGAATTAATTATTTCCCGTGTTTAAGATATTCCATGTCCATTAATTAATTTAAGCTACTGACAGCTTTTAATTAATTAATATATTATACATGAGTATACCACTCGACCTTTATTATTATATCAGAAAATTAATTCCACCTGCAGGGTTTAATATAATACTCCTTTCGAGTGCCTCAAGGGACATGATCAACCCGACAGGTCGGGACACGATTTCTAGCTATAATATTAATTATCATATAAATAATAATATTGCCCAAAATATCGAGCATATTGAGTCAATCACTGTGGCTCTCACCCATGATAAATCAAAGCAATAAATATTAAATATATAATTAAATATTAATCACTAGAATTAAGAAATAATAATTGTCCGAGATGTACGTTCTTCTTATAGTCAGTACAGAAGAATCTATCTCACCTCGATCCTGTTCAACGTATAACGAATACGCTAATATATGCTAATGGTCAAGACCAACCAATCTCAAGCATATACTACAACCTCTCACATAACTGTCTAATGTTATATAGGTTGTGAACTAAATATTACTATATAAGGAACCGATAATGTGATCTTCTGTGTGACACGACACACCACATTATCTACAATATAAAGTAATTTAGAGTACATTTGCATAACCATAGCGTGAATAAATACGGAAAACATGTGATAAATGAATTAAATATTCTCATAGATAAAGACCGGGAAATTATTACAAGCATAAAGTATGCTTTGATGTATACAACCCTAACATACACAAGTCTAGGTCCAAGAAAGTGACAAGTATCGCTTGTACTCTTCCTATATAGCTTGTAGCCTCCGAGACCCGAGTCGCTGTAGCCAATCAAATCGAATCCACCTTCCTTAGGATACCATAATCCGGCATCAACTGTTCCTTTAACATACTTAAGGATTTGTTTGGCTGTTGTGAAGTGTGATTCTTTAGGTGCTAGATACCGAGTACACACTCCTACAACAAACTGGATATCGGGCCTGCTAGCTGTTAGGTACAGGAGTGATCCAATTAGCTTCCTGTAGAGTGATTGATCAACCGGCTTTCCAACTTCATCAGCACTAATTTGCACGGAAGTGCTCATGGGGGTTGATGATGATTTGGAGTTATTCATCCCAAACTTGCTGAGTAGCTCCTTGATGTACTTCTCTTGGTTGACGAAGATTCCTGTAGGTAACTGATTTACCTGCAATTCTAGGAAATAACTAAGTTCCCCCATCATACTCATTTCAAATTTACTTTGCATGATATGAGAGAACCTTTGACATAAAGCAAGGTTAGTGGAACCAAATATAATATTATCCACATATATTTGAACCATTAACAGGTCGTCTCCTTCATGTATCTTAAATAGAGTATTGTCCACAATGCCTTTCTCAAATCCATTATCTGTAAGGTACAGGGACCCACTACAAATGGTTCACACTCGAACAAGCAGTCAAAACCAATACGACTCACACAATCCGAAGCAATAAAGGAGTGGGTAGCACCCGAATCAAAAAAGCACTGAAACTGGATGAGAAAGGATCTGAGTGGTACCTGACGCCACCGGAACGTCTGCCTCCTCTGTGCGCCTCATATGATACAATCGAGGGTGAACTGAGCCCGAACTCGATGCTGTACGGCGATCCTACTGACCCCGACCCCTACCATGGCCCGAACTCTGAGGAACATGAGTAACTGGAGTGCTGTGTTCCTTCTGAACGGTGGTGGTAGTCGGAGCTCTGGCGACCCTGGTGGCCCTCTCGCAATGAACTGCCCGATGCCCGGCATGTCCGCAACTAAAGCAAGTAACTAACGGAAATAGGCAATCCTTCATCACATGCTCATACTGACTGCAATTAAAACAAACTCTCATGCCAGATGCAACAGACTGGACTGAACGGTTACCCTGAGATCCACCAGCCTGATGAAACGGCTTCTTCCCAGATGTAGAAGCAGACCGAGACCTCAAAAATTGACCACTCTTACCGGCTGAGAAACTGCCAGTAGTCTTCTACTTCTTAGTTTTGGAACCCGACTTTGATTACGGGATAGCCATCTCGATCGCTAGGGCGCGATCCTGGTATTCTTTCAAGGTGGCACACATTAGCGGTGCCATACTCTGCTTGATATGTGGTTTCATACGCATATTGAAATAACAGATTTTATCGGCCTCCGTCCTCACCTGATCCTTCACAAATCCCAACTGCTGATTGTAGGAGATAATGGACTGGGAAATCAGTACATCCTGAGGTGTGGCAGTGAAGAACTCTACAATCCTGCGTTCTTTGACTGGCGGCGGACAATATTCTGCTTCCATAGCAGTTTTGAATTCCTCCCAAGTGGCTCGGCGGTCTCTGGGTGCCACAGCCTCCCACCATTTCGCAACTTCCTTATCCAGGAGGTACTGAGCAATATGTACCCTCCTGTCATCGGGACACGCTACGACATCAAAAGTCCTGCTTAACTGAAAGAGCCAATTCTCCCAACCGAGGGAGTCAGAAGATCCAGAGAAACGAGGAGGGTGCATCTTAGTCACCTTCTGAAGCCACTTACTAGCTTCTTCCTCAGGAGTTGGGGGTGGATTCTGACGTCCTCCCTGAGCTATCTGGGCAAGCTGGGCTACCAACTGCTGAAGTACGACAACAGCCCCGGTGTCGGCATTATTACCCGATGATATATCCTGACTGACCGACATATCCCGCTGCCCGTCAGAGATCAGAGGTAGAGTGCTCGGCACTGACTGAGAGGCCGAATCTGCAGAGGACTGAGAAAGTGAGACTTCCTCATTAATAGCACCCCGACCACGGCCTCGGATGTGTCCCCTAGCTGGTCTACCGCGACCTCTCAACATACTGAAGAAAATATATGAAAGGAACAAGATCAGCAAAATTCACAGTTTGCAAAGTCGATGCCACAATTCACAATCCGAACAACACAAGGAAACGAATTACAGAAATATAAGAGTTCGAGGAGACTTACAGTCATGGGTCGCACGAAGAGATGGTAGCATGATGATATTAGGCTCAACAACTGACTTTAACGACATGACTGACAGACCCAATATTAACCGACAACCTAGGTATTCATAACCTAAGGCTCCGATACCATAAATGTAACACCCCAAATCACAAATGGGACATTATATGCCGTAGAATCTTCATGAGGTCTACCAGGCTAACACATAACACACAATCCGAATATGAAATCCCAAAAGACGAAATCATCATAGTAATATAGGGCCGTGGCCTCGGCCAAAACATTTTAATCAAGTATTGAAGAGTATAACTCCATATGAATCCATTGCCCATGCAGGGGACTTAAACCAATTTATAAAACACTCAGTCTAACTCCAACATCAAGATAAATGCAATAGTAAAACATAAAACACGACTCGAGCCTCATCATCATGCGGGTCCATCATTTACATGCATATCCCATGCCAGCTCCTCGGCTCGACCAGTACCTGAAATGCATAAGATGTATTTCCCCAATTTAAGGGGTTAGCATTCGAATAGCTAGTGCAAGTACACAATTACACTACATTATATACATACACGATTCGACACAAGTAATCTGTTTGAGAAAAACATTTGAAATCAATATTCCGGAATATTACATTTACACCAAAACAGTATATTATCAAGTTTCCACATCACAACTATCCACGCTTGGTAACCCGCAGTCGTACCCATTAGTATCGACCCCCGTCAGACCATCCCCGGGTGAGAAACCACTTCCGCGGCCGTACCCATTAGTATCGGCCCCCAGAGGTCCCGTCGAACCGTCCCTGGGTGGAAGAACATCAACACACACACCCAAGTCCACTTCCGTGGCCGTACCCATTAGTACCGGCCCCCAGAGGCCACATATTCCATCCCCGGGTGGAAGAGCAACAATCACATTCATTCAATAGCACAATTTACATCATTCGCATCAAAACCATACACACACAATGAAATGTAATACATGTACTTGCCTTGGATAAAATGACGTGAAAGGAAAAGGTGAACGACAAGGTTTCGGTCTGAACAATCTTCACGAATCCGATCCTATACATCCACGATATACAATCGATCTCAATAACATGGAAACATAAGAATTCGCCTTAATTCTACCCGTTGGGACGTTTCGTCGGATAATACAAGGTCAAAACCGATTCTAAACTATCAACGGGGAGAAACATCGAGTTTAATCCGCAAAACCACAAGAGAAACAAGGGATGGTGATTATGCTATCGAAATCTAACAATCATAAGAGGCAAATCGGACTAGAAGGGTGAAAACCAAAACAAAATCCCAAAATCCCCAAAAGTTAGGGTTCTAAGAAAATATACCTCGATTCGGATGGAAAGATATGATTACGATGATGATAAACCTTGCTTGAAGCACAACAATCGATATAAGGATGAACTTTATGGAGTATTCTGCACAAATCGCTCCAAATCGCCCGAGGAGTTCACGTCGCGGACAAGGGAAGGAAAAGAAAGGAAATGACGTATCTGAGGTCAACTCAGAATTTAAATACCTGACAGAGCATTACGTACGCTAACATGAATAGTTAACGTACGCTACGGTGTCTTACGTACGTAATTCCTTTGAGTTAACATACGTAAGAGCCTGGCAGAGCGTTCTGCCCGATTGGCTGAGGTCGATAGCGCACGCTACGCCAAACCGTTAACGTGCGCTACGAAGAGTTTTACGTACGTAACAAACGCCCGTTAATGCACGTAAGGGCTAGGCGTAAATCGAGAACCCCATTGAAGTCCATAACGACGTTATTTACTAAGGCATAACGTACGTTATGCAGGTAACGATAGCGCATGCTAAATAGCATGCATAACGTGCGTTATGTATTCAGCAGTTCAGTACTGCTGAACATCGTTTTCTGCACTGGACGATACGAAAACAGAATGCAACACAAGATCAAACCCAGAAGTGTAAACATGAGATATTCACGACAGTGAAGTTAAGTACTGAAAGATAATACACTCCCAACTACCGGGGAACCCAAAATAGGATAAGGAGGATAAAATTCCCTATACTTTTAGGAAATTACAAAATGGCCCAAACGTCCGAAAAATCACGATATGACGTCGGATTAACAATACGAAACTCACAACATGAGTTGTAATATCCGGATTTTCTACTACTGTTGTTTGAGATTATTTTATCCGAGTTTTACTATACAGCGTGGAATCTGTACAGTATGGATAAAATAAATGAAGGACTGAGATGTCAGTATTGGTACAATTGTCGTATTTGGTAGACAATTATAATTGAGGATATCGTGTATCAGGTTATCGCACTTTTGATATTGGGTATATCGTATGAGAATATTATTGGATTCAGTATACGTATTCAGTATGCCGTTGTTCGTATTCTGTATGTCGAGACAGGTGGTAACAGTTAAAATTGGCTAAGTATAGAATACTTAGCGTACGCTAATGTTGAAGACTTACGTACGCTAAGTGGTGTAGAATATACGCTAATGTTCGTATTACGTACGCTAAGTTTCGAGGCCGAAACTTATTTTAAGTGGTGTAGAATGTATTATCCAGATTTTCTACTACTGTTGTTTGAGATTATTTTATTCGAGTTTTACTGTACAGCGTGGAATCTGTACAGTATGGATAAAATAAATGAAGGACTGAGATGTCAGTATTGGTACAATTGTCGTATTTGGTAGACAATTATAATTGAGGATATCGTGTATCAGGTTATCGCACTTTTGATATTGGGTATATCATATGAGAATATTATTGGATTCAGTATACGTATTCAGTATGCCGTATGTTCGTATTCTGTATGCCGAGACAGGTGGTAACAGTTAAAATTTTGCTAAGTATAGAATACTTAGCGTACGCTAATGTTGAAGACTTACATACGCTAAATCACAAGAGTTACGTACGTTATGGCCAGTTATAGTGAATTTATCTCCAAATGGTTTGGAGAGAAGTGGATTAGTAGAGGATTACCCCACCTCTGAGACCATTATAAGTTCCTGCGTGTTTTTTTTACTGCATTGAACATCATATCTACCTGTTGCATACATATTAACTGTTCCATTGATTAGTTATCTGTAGAGAGCATTTAGTTATCTGTTATCGTCATCATCTGCCTTCCACATACTTGTTTGCAGACGACTTTAAGTCATTTGTACCTATCAGCTGAGAAACTCACCTGACTTCAGGAAAAAGAGTTTCAATAAGTCTATTCAACCCCCCTCTAGACTTATTCCTAACGACTTGTGACCTACACATAATAGCTCCATAACGGCTAAGCCGATCGTCTCCGAGAATCAGATCATCGCCTTGTATCTATACTACAATCAGATTTGAGGGCCACTCTGTAATGCCCGAATAATTATTGTGTATTTATCCTGTATTCGATCTTGTAAGATTCAACTTTGTGATGTTATTAATCGAAGATTAGTTTCACAGATTCATATCCTTACATTTTCGTATCTCCAACATTTTGCATGCATGGTTCTGCACGTGATAACATATGCTAGATGATGATCCTAGCATATGCTAAGACTGCAATATAATGTATGTTAGTTATCAAACTTAACGTACGTAAGCTCAGTCAACTCGAGATCCGACAAGGGTCGGCGTGTGGGGGCCAGTGTAGATTCATGAGAGGCTCCACGTGAACCTGGACAGTTTTCTAGCTAAGCAAGTCAACAGACTTAACGTACGCTAAGGGGGATTTTTAACATACGCTAAGGTCCTAGCGATTACATACGTAAAACCTGTATGCTAACGTACGTAAGCCAATGCCAGAAACAGGTCAGTGAGCTCTATGTTAATGTACGTTAATCTTCGAGCATAGCGTATGCTAAAGTTGTTAGGTACGTAATGTATTGTGTTTAGCGTACGTAAAGGGTTGGATTTCTATTTATATACCTCAACCCCCATTTCATTTCTCACCCTCACCTTGGCCGATTTTCGTGTTCTGGAGACTATCCCTCACCTTTTATCCCTCATATCATCATCTGGGCCGATTTTTAGGAAGCTTAGACCTTGTGGATTGGTGTTCAAGCTTCCGATGAAGAGTTTCTTCGAGATTTTCATTGTTCTTCCCTTCTTTTAGGTATGTTAACTCTACACCAAGATGGAGATTATGTTCTTAGTTATTTTATGAGCTTGTCACAGAGGTTATTGAGCTTGTTATGTCATAGTGAATCCAACACCATGTTTGAAGGATTGTATTGGGTGAATTAAGGTTTCCATTGTTATTAATTGAGCCATAATCTTTACCAACTTTAAGAATAGAATTTTCTGAGATGAACACACCTTGATGATGCTTTCGTAACACTCTTTTAAGGAACAAAGTGTTAAGGCTTACCCCCTGTATAAGATGAATTCAAGAAGGTGAATATGAAGGGTGTTCAATTATAACTCTTGCCTTAGATGAACTCGTTGTTAATATACTTGGATGATTAGAATTAGAAAAGGGTTATTGGGGCAATCATTTGAATGTAGAACTTGAAAAGAAGAACTACTCGCGGAAGAACGAGAATCGTAGAGGTGAATTAACCTAGAACTAGATTGATCATGATTATCTCGTTATGTATCGTTGTAGCAACCGAACCAAACATTTGAGTTGATAATCGGAATTAAAGTATGGAGCTTCATGGTATGATAAACATCTTTGGAATTGTAGACACCGGCTTTGTGCCCCATTGTGATCTCGTGAATTTACATCCATTTTTCCAAACTTAGGATGTGTCGGGAGATAGGACCGAGATCCGATCGTTCATTTTTGATAACTCGATTATAACTTAGGGTGTTCGGTGCTCATGTGTTAGTTTCGTGAGGTTGTTGAATTCCTTGTTATTTCCTTGTACAAGGTGATCGATCGAGGAGCAGCGACCTTCGGACGTATTTACATTCGTTGGAGTATTTAGTTCTTGCCATCTTTGAGGCAAGTATCGTATTTTAAAATCGTTAATATTGGAATTTTTGATCACGCATACAGTTTATTCCTGTTGTTGAACATGAGCTTAGTTCCTTTGAATTATCATGGTATTCGTTATTGATTTCTTGAATGTTCATGTTGATGGACATACCGATTTGGCATATGTATATGCATGGTTTGTGTTTATGTACATTGTGATGATCTGTAGGGGTCAGAGCGATCTATGCTGAGGGCGCTGGATCGGATGTCCAGCATGCGTTGGTCCACCCGCACCATGATCGCCCGACTACCAGGTTGGTTATCGAACGCCCACGTTAGAGAATGTCTCTCGCTCACACTACCCACCAGAGCAAGTCACCGGAATCTTGTTCTCGACACTGTCGGAAAAATTTCTTGTGTGTTTCTTTAGAGGGTGACTACTGGACTCGGCCCTTGGAAGTTACTCACAAGTAAGCAGCCAGCTCGCTGACACCCTCTCACACACCCTCCCCCCTATAATAGGCTTAGAAGAATAATCCCTTGTGAGTGCAGTAGATATTGAAAGGCTGATATCGTTCCCTCGAAGACTGACGTACTAATTACCAATTTATTTGTATTCTAGTTTTATTTGAACGATCGAATTTGGTGGTGGAAGAATTACTAAAAACTAAATAATGCGATAACCTAAAAACAACTAATAAAGTCAATAGTCCGATAAAAGATGATCAAATAAGAGAAGAATCTAGGATTGACAATCCGCCTCGATTAATCCGAATTAATCTTGATAAATATAATTTACGTAATTTCCCAATTTATCGAAAGCGAATATTTCTAAGATAATCTAATGCCTCTCCCGAGGAAATAGAATTTTCTAAGGTGAATAAATCACTCTATTCCTAGGTGAGTTAATTCAACAATAGCCAAAAGGTTTAAAATCTTCAAACGAGCTACGTAATAGTTGTGAGTATATTCCTATCCCACAAAATAAAACGGTCTAATGTATTTACGCTGATTGATCTTATTCGCTTCCTTCGATTGCGGAACACCGCACTTAGTCAGAATATTATTCAGAATCAGACTAAAGGATTTCTTTTGAGAGGCAGGTTTAGAGACTTCTTCCTGCAACCTCTTAAGGACAATCTGACACCAATTCACCTTCTCTCCAGACCGGATGGTGACCATTATTCTGAATCTGAGATTGGTGCACAAGCACCTGTTCTGTTTTCAATCATGCGGCAACAAAAGTCATGTAAATAGATAAATGGTAAGCAAAAATATTTCTTCTGGCATGAAGCATGAACAGTCTTGTTCGATGCAGAGCCAGTGAATAATCCCCAATATTTGGTGAGGACTTCTTGGGACCCAAAGGTCTCAAGTTCTTCCATAGACAGGCCATGAGAAGGTAGCCTGTACAAGTTTTGAAGCAAATCTTGCTCCACGTGGATCTCCACTCTGCGGACGGTGGCATAAATGTAAGCAACATTTCCTCTTTGTGCAAGAGAGAAGAAATGGACAGAGGCGTTGAGGTAGAATTCCTCAACCATTTGCGCATCGTAGTGCTCAGGGGTGTGGCTACCAAGGCGATAGAGGCCTTGTTGACGAATCCTTGTAATGATGATCTCCATGGAGTCAACGTCGTCAGTTTCAGCGTGGACACGTTCAACAACCACAGATCTGGCAAAGATCCGCCCGTCAATGATGGTGGCGGTCTTCTTGAGAGATGGAGAGGAAGTCTGCGACGATGCCATAGTGATTTCTTGAAAAGAAAGTGAGTGAGATTCAAAGAAGATGCAGAGAAGTGCAGTAAGTCTTGTAGGCTATTTGCTCAAGAACTCTTCAATTTTGCAGAAAGCGTAAAGAGTCGAAGGAGCAATAAACAGTCCTTTTATAGTGGGCGGTGGAAGATTAGGGTTTTTCAGACAGTGAATGGTCAGATTTAAGGGATGGGAACCGTCGTTTTAAATGAACGAACAGGATGGACTGAGCGTAACGGGTACATCTTATCCATCTGATTTTGAAATGATAGCGGGTCCCACATCTGACGTATCAACTTCCCTTATTACCCGAAATGGCGGTGTGAAAATATTAAATAATTTGAAAAATCACGGCGTTTGATATAAAATAGTCCAGATGTCATGTAAAGCATTTAATGCGAAAGACGTTTGAATTTTAAAACAGGGCACGTGGACTCAAAATTGTTTTAAAATGAATAGAATATTAGCATATTATTAATTGATTTCCCACAGTATGTGCTGTATCCGCGAAAATACAGAGTTCCCCCTTAAAAGGTACATACGGGATTCAATTCCATACAGCAATTTTCGGATTAATAATGTATTCATGGATCATACTGTATTCCCCTTTAATTATTGCACACGTCAGCTGTAGGATAATTTCATATCTCTTTGTTCCTACAGTGCTGTTCGGATTATCTGAGTGTACGGATAATTAACGGTGGATACTGTATTCTTGGGTTTTACAGCATTCCCCCTCAATTGTTGAGTAAAGGCATTAAAAACTTACAGGGAGTCAGGCTGTAGCAATCCCAATTCTTGTCTAAGCATACAGAATCTTGCTATGCTGAGAGGTTTGGTAAAGATGTCGGCTAACTGGATATCTATATGGACTTTCTCGAGCCGAACATCCTTGTTCTCAACATGATTAGTAATGAAGTGATGCTTCATGTGAATATGCTTAGTACGCAAGTGCAATACAGGATTGTGCGTTATTGCAATTGCACTCGTGCTATCGCACATAATTGGTGTTTCCTTGATAGTGAATCCATAATCTGACAGTTGTTGTTGCATCCAAAGGATCTACATACAGCAACTACCAGCAGCACAGTATTCTGATTCTGCTGTGGAAAGCGAGTTTGCCAATTGCTTCTTACTGGACCAAGATACAAGTGTAGGTCCAAGAAACTGACAAGTACCGCTTGAACTCTTCCTATCTAGCTTGCAGCCTCCGAGATCCGAGTTGCTGTAGCCAACCAAATCGAATCCGCCTTCTTTAGGATACCAAAGTCCTACATCAACTGTTCCTTTGACTTACTTCAGGATTCGTTTAGCTGTTGTGAAGTGTGATTCTTTAGGTGCAACTTGATATCGAGCACACACTCCTACAACAAACTGGATATCGGTCCGGCTACATGTTAGGTACAGGAGTGAGCCTATAAGCTTCCTGTAGAGTGATCGATCAATGGGCTTTCCAGCTTCATCATCACTAATTTGCACGTAAGTGCTCATGGGAGTTGACGATGATTTAGAATTATTCATACTAAATTTATTGAGGAGCTCCTTGTTGTATTTTTACTGGTTGATAATAATCCCTGTAGGCAACTGCTTTACCTGCAAAACTAGGAAATAACTAAGTTCCCATCATACTCATTTCAAATTTACTTTGCATGAGATGAGAGAACCTTTGACATAGAGCAAGGTTAGTTGAACCAAATATAATATCATCTACATATATCTGAACCATCAGGAGGTCATCACCTTCCTGTATTTTAAATAGGGTTTTGTCCAGAGTAGCTTTCTCAAATCCATTATCAGTAAGGTACAGGGACAGGGTCTCATACCACGCCCTAGGTTCTTAAGTCCGTACAGCGCTCTCCGTAGCCTGTATACAAGGTCTCCGCCTTCTGTGTTGACAAACCCTGGTGGTTGTTCAACATAGACTTCTTCGGCAAGGTCTCCATTCAGGAATGCGCTCTTGACATCCATTTGATATACAATAAAGCTCTTATGGGTGGCAAAGGCTAAAAATATCCTAATGGCTTCTAGTCTGGCAACAGAGGCAAAAGTTTCATTATAGTCTATGCCTTCTTCCTGTCTGTAGCCTTGTGCGACTAGACGGGATTTGTTTCTTATAACAAGTCCGTTTGAATCCTTCTTGTTTCTAAATACCCAATTAGTTCCAATTACGGATTGATGCTTAGGTTTGGGTACTAGATACCATACATTGTTTCTTTCGAAACCATTAAGCTCTCTTCCATAGATGTAATCCAGTGGGAATTGTCTAGAGCTTCTTTGGTAGAAACAGGTTCGGACTGAGCTAAGAATACAGCAATAGTGCACATATTAAGTCTTCTAAGTTCAGATTGAGATTTCCATACAGGAAATGGAGATATCTCAGATTTGGGTTCTTCTTGCGCACATAGTACATTTCCTTGTGTACTCTGTATTCTCCTACGGGTAGATACTCCAGCATCAATGTTTCCAATGATCAGCTCTTGTGGGTGATCTTTTATCCATCTTCTGTCGGGTTATAATTCGGCGTCCCGTACTGTATCGTGGGTTGATGTAGTTTCAGCTTCAGCTTGTACAACATCAGCTTCATCTACTTCTGTTCTTACAGTTGCGGGGTTGATTTCTAAGTCAACAACAGGCTCTATAGGAGTTGGGTCATCAATTGTGAGTTGTTGGATATTCTGAGTAAGGTCTTCTACTCTTGTAGGATCATGGTGAGGTTCGTCGAATACTACATGTACTGATTCCTCAACTATCAGCTTCCGTTTATTAAATATCCTGTAAGCTTTGCTGACAGAGGAATATCCTACAAATACTCCTTTATCCGACTTCTCATCAAAGGTTCTAAGTTGATCCTTCCCGTTGTTCAAAACATAACACCTGCATCCAAATATGTAAAGTACGAAACTAGTGGAGTTTTGTTGTTCCATACCTCGTGTGCTGTTTTGTTGTGGTGTTTGTTGATGATACAGCGGTTTTGTGTATAGCACGCTGTATTGGTGGCTTCACCCCAGAAACGATGTGGGAGCTTGCTTGTGGCAATCATGGTCCTCGTTGCCTGTTCTTTTGCTCGGCAACACCATTTTATTGAGGTGTGCGGGCAGCTGAGTATTCATGTTGTATCCTATTTTCCGAATAGTATTGCTCTATAAAGTGGTTAGTAAATTAAGTACCTCTGTCGGAACGAATGGACACGATACTCAACCCTTTTTCATTTTGAAGCTTTCTTAGGTGCTCGGGTAGCTTTGATGTTGTTTCCTTCTTCTTGCTTAGGAAGATTGTCCAAGCATACCTGGAAAAATCATCAACAATAACGAGACAGTATTTCTTACCTCCCAAACTTACCGAGTCTATAGGACCGTAGTGATCCATGTGTAGCATTTCCAGAACTCTGTGAGTGGAAAGATAGGATTTGTTCTTCAGGGTGGTCTTGATTTGCTTGCCTTTCTGACAGGATCCACATACGCTGTCTTTTTAGAATGACATATTGGGCAAACCTCTGACCATTTCTTGTCGAGCAAGCTTATTGATTGTCTTGAAATTGACGTGAGACATCATCTTGTGCCATAGCCAGCTAAGATCTGCAGTGCCTTTGGCAACAAAACAAGGAATTATGGAGCTCATAGGCATCCAGTCAGCAATATACATGTTATCTGATCAGCTTCCTGTGAGCACAACTTCTTTGGTCAGGATGTTCTTGACTCTACAGTGATCTATATAGAATTTCACCGAGAATTTGTCACAGAACTGGCTAATACTAAGTAGATTATACTGTAAGCCTTCAACATAAGCTACATCGGTGACTTTAAATTTTCCAATAAACAGGGTTCCCTTACCTCTTGTTCTTCCTTTTGATTTATCACCGAAGCGCACTTTTGGACCGCGACCTTATACGTAATCTGACAGTTTGCTTTTATCTCCTGTCATGTGCCGAGAACACTCGCTGTCGAAATACCAGATGTCCTTCTCTAAGATGTCCTGTAGGCAAAGAAATTAAGTAGATTTAGGTCCCCTTTGTATGTTGGGTCCATGGATGTTAGTGCCTTTAGATACCCAGATTTTCCTGACAGCAATTGGTTTACTGTAGGTTACGTTAGGTACGTTCTTGCGATATCTACGTGGGGCAGACACGTAGTCGTTGTAACCTTGATAATGATTATGCATGTAAAACTCAGGGTTATTATTATTAATCCAGTACGAATGCCGTCTTGGAGGTGGAGCCATTTTCTTCGGCCTTACAGCTTGCCTTCTGGGTCTCCAGTTAGATTCCCAAAGCTATTGCTGATACTGTATGGATACCTACTTTCGTGATGGATAACGAGGCTCCTGTATCCAATATCTAGGAGCGCTGTACTGTTGGAAGTACTGCTGTGCGGACCTTTGATATTTGGATACATCATTGTTTCTTGATATTTGGTTATGCCTTACAGGTCTAAATGGATGAGGATTCCGCTGTCTGGAATATGACTGTGGTGGCGGAATGGCAGCCTTTGCTGTTCGCGGTGCAAAAGGTTCCTTCACAGGACTCGGGATTTCTTCTGATACAGGAATGGGTTCCATACCCCTGACGAACACAGTACTAGTTTTTCCTTTATTGGAAAATGAGCTGTATCCTAACACACTTTTATCATGAGCATGTTGCCCAGTGCGTAGAATTTCTTCCATCCTTTTAGATGATTTATCGAAAGATTTCAAGATGGTCTCAAGTTCTCCTTCTCATTTTTCGAAAGTCTTTATTTTATCTTGGAGTAGAACAAAATCATTTATCTTGATTTCACTGTGAGACTTATCCTCATTTAGTTCGTGAGCAAGTTGATGATTGCTCTCCATGAGTTTTTCGTGATCGACTTTGCTGTTTTCACAATCAACACATATATTTTCATAATTTACTTTCAGCAAGTCGTTTTCTTCCCTCAGCTCTAAGTTAGAAATTTGGAGCTGTATGTTTTCATTTTTCAATGTCTCATGGGCCTTTTTAATGTTTTTAAACTCATTCATCATGTTTTCAAAGGTATGAGATGCATTTGCAGGACCAATTGAGGTTGAGCTTACCTCATCATCGCTATCTTCATCTTCCAGTATGTCTTTGGCCATAAAGCACATATAGGCTTTATCTTCGAATTGTGACGAGTCATTGTTAGTGACTGCCTGAAGATATTCTTCGGACTTTGTTGGTGCGTGGGAGGCTTATGATTCGCCAATCAAGGCCTTGAGCTTGTTTTTCCAAGCACGTCTTCTTTCGTATTTCTCTTGTTGCTCGGCTTCCGACAACCTTTGAACTTTAGGATGAGGACATTTATTTGTATAATGTCCTGGCTTCCTGCAATTGTAACACAGGTTAGCATCATCAGAGGAAGATTCGGTACTTACCTTGTGAACAGGCTTGGGCCTGTAGTGAGTCTTTCCAGACTGCTTGATAAATTTCTTGAATTTATGCATGAGGAGCGCCATTTCAGGATATCATCATCACTGTTAGCATTCTTGTGGGTAGACTTTGATGTGTTCGGCATGTTATGCCTTATGTTGGATACAGCAGCTGGTGTTGTAGTCCTCGCAGGTGATTCTTCAACTTTCTCTCTCCTGTCAATATCATATTCAAATGCTTTGAGGTCAGAAAAGAGGTCGAAAATAGATATGTCATTAAGATTACATGACACATGCTTAGCTGTTGTCTTAATGTCCCCTCGGGCAGGGAGAGATCTGAAAATTTTCATATTCTTCTCCTTTTCGGTATAAATTTTGCCCAACGCTTCAAGTTCACCGACTATGCCAGTGAATCTGAGGTCAAGTTCCTCAAGAGTTTCAGTTGGTTTCATTCCAAAAGATTCGAATTGCTGAGTTAGTTTTGAAATTTTATTTTCTTTTGAGAGCTCAGTACCCTTGCAAATCATCTTGAGTTTTTCCCAGATTTCTTTTGCTGTCTTACAGCTCTTTACCTTCGAGAACGTGCCTTTGTCAACATTGACAAATAGCGCATTCTTAGCAACATTGTCGAGGTTGGCGCATTTTCGATAATCTGTGGTCCATTGATCACGCTCTTTCTCGAGCATCTCGGCATGAGCTTGGCCTTCAATCCTTAGGGCAGGATTCAACTTCATGATTTTTATGGGGCCTTCTTGGATGACATAAATCATCTCTTCATCCATGGTGGTAAGATGAGCCTCCATCCTAATTCTCCAGTCATCAAACTCGTTAATAGAAAACATTGGTACCTTATTAATCAGTGAGGTATCCATGTCTAAAATTAGGAAAGATAAAGAAGTTTTCAAAAATTAAGTGATTTAAGGATCTGATTCGGTTAAAAATACGACTGATTCTTTTTAGAATCAACCGCTCCGATACCACTTGTTGGCCACTAAGTATATAGAATACAGCTTGGAAAGTATTTAAGCAACAAGTTGTACGATTTTCAAGTTAGAGGCGTAGCAGAAGTCTTGTAACAGTAAGTTTCTAAGTTGCTGTAAATACAGCAACTAGGTTTTCTCCTGTTTGCTTGGTGCGTACAGGATATGGAGTGTATACTTGTAAAATAATCACAGTTTATGAAAACAGTAAATTGCAGAAGGTAAATAACACGGTTTTAAAGTGGTTTGAGGTAAACCCCTCTACGTCCACTGGTCCTCCGCATAGGAATGAAAATGTTTATTATAAACACTACGTACACAACTACGTGTCTATAATCAAACCTATCCTTGTATCGTTCACAAAGATTGATACAAAGACCGTCGCTTTCAACCGTTCACACAGATTGGTCAAAGCTTTCACTTGACTAGCTTCTTCACACACAGTTCCGAAGCTTCGTCTCTTCAATGCAGATCCATCAGTTCAGGAAAAGCAAAGCTTTCTCAGTCCACACAGGGCTGATGGTTTTCTTCAATGTATGATCACGGGTTGAATAACAGCTTGACTTTCTTGAGCTTTGAGCTAATGATGTGTTGTTTAAGGATGGGCACTTGTGTATTTCTTCTCTTAGGATTGGCAGTATGCTTGAAGAAATATGTTTGCTCTCGATATACTGTTCTTGAGAAGATCTCGTGGAGTCTCAGTATATCTCAGTTTTCAGATCTTGATCTTATGAATATTCGTATATGCTCGTGTATTCATTCGTGTTTCTGATCTTCAAACTGCGGGGTATAAATAGCCTTTGGAATAGATCCGTTGAGAATAGATCTGTTGAGCAAAAAGTCTATTCCAACGGGATGATTGACTTGTATAGAACAAGATCCGGATTTTGCTCCTTGTCTGAAGATCTCTGTCGGTTTAGTATTTAAATACTTTATCCTTTCCGTATTTAAATACCTCTTTTCAAACGGGACTTGACTTTAGCGAATAAAGCAGATTCCGTTCCAACGGTATTCAGTCCTGTTTGGATAAGTATTGAAGATCTCAATACTTACAGCCTGTATGCTGTATCCAATATGTTGCGTTTTCAATGTTATAGGTTCCAACGCTGTAGGCTATCTTTAATGCTGCTGTATGTAACGATGTTGTATGAATATTTCAGGACAACTTCCATACTTAGTGTCATATCGACTGATGAGCTTTTGTTGTATGATGACACTTTATCAAAACTCATGTCTTGTTGTATGAATATCTTCGGGAGAGCAACTCGCTGTATGTTGATACTTCATCCTTTTTGCTGTATGTTGGCAGTTTATCAAAACACCGAACAAGGTTAATTATTCCAACAAGCGACCGACTGGGTTATTGCAGTTGCTTCCCGTTCCGGAATGGAAATTGGAAGATACTTCGATAGACTTCGTCACTAACTTCTCGAGATCGAAGTCGGGTATCAATATGGTTTGGGTGATTGTGGATCGTATGAACAAGTCGGCACATTTCTTGGGCATCAAGGATACTTGGGAACCGGCGAGGTTGGCTCGTGTGTTCATTGCGCAGATTGTGAGACTTCACGGTACTCTGAAATCTATTGTTTTGGATCGGGATGGCCGTTTTATATCGCACTTTTGGCAGGCGGTGCATAAGGCGTTGGGTACTCGGTTGCGTCTGAGTACTTCTTTTCATCCTCAGTCGGACGGGCAGTCGGAATGCACTATCCATACATTTGAGGATATGTTGTGTGCTTGTGCTCTCGATTGGAGCAGCGACTGGGATGAGCATTTGCCGTTGATCGAGTTCACATACAACACTAGTTGGCACGCGTCGATCAAGATGGCACCGTATGAGGCACTTTATTAGCGGCGTTTTCGATCACCAATTTGCAGGAACGAGGCATCTGATTTAGTTGGGACCGAACTGGATATCGCCTTGGAGACGAGGCGGAATGTGGAATTGATTCGGGAAAGGATGTTGACTGCTCAGAGTCGACAAAAATCATATGCGGATGTTCGTCGTCCACCTTTGGAATTCTAGGTGGGAGACCACGTGTTGCTTAAGGTGTCGCCGATGAGAGGAGTTTTCCACTTCGGGAAGAAGGGAAAGTTGAGGCCGAGATTTATTAGGCCCTTTGAGATTCTCGAGAGAGTCGGCGAGTTGGCATACCGTTTGGCGTTGCCTCTGGATTAGAGTCACGTTCATAGTGTGTTCCATGTTTCCCAGCTGAGGAAATATGTTCCAGATCCTAGTCACGTCATCGACTATGGTGAGATTGAGATCACCGAGGATATTACCTTCGAGGAGCGTCCCTTGAAGATCTTGGAGCACCATGAGAAGAGACTGCGGCATAAGACCATTCCTTTGGTCAAGGTGCAGTGGTCGAGGCATGGTGTCGGGGAGGCAACTTGGGAAACTGAGGATAACATGTGTGCTAGGTACCCCGAGTTGTTTGTTTCTTAAGTTTCGGGACGAAACTTGTTTTTAGAGGGGGAGAATGTAATATCCGCATTTTCTTTTTCCTGGTATTTATCTTTTTGGTGTATTTTTTGTTTTTAGTGACTCGCTTGTAACCGTATTAATTGGTATTTTGAGAATACTTAATGCTGGGCTTTTGTCATTAGGGCTTGTTTCGGACTTGTTTTACTCAATTCCGCGTTTATTGGCTTTCCGTCACTATTTGGTTCGATGCTCGTAATCGTTGTTCGGAACTGCCATTTCGGGGTTGCCGTAAGTCCATCTTATGTTATTATGCGGGTTGTGAACTTTCGTTTGGTGTTTCGCCCGCGTATCTTGTATTTCAGAGTTGGTTTCGTTCTGGGTGCATTCAGAGTCGTGTCAGGCTCGATGTTAGCCTTTGATCCTTGCACACTAGCAGGCCACACGAGCATTTGACCGTGCGTGGCGCTCGTGCGCGTCTGATGCTCGGCAGTGGACTCCAGGGACGCACGAGCAGGATGCGCGAGCGGGTTCTCGTGCACGTTGCTCGTGCGTGTTGGACAGAAGCTGGACAGTGGCTTAGCGCACGACCAAGTACCCGAGCAATTGGTCGTGCATGTTGCTCGTGCGCAACCGCTGTTCGGCAGTAACTCCCAGGGAGGGACGAGCAGTACACATGAGCAATTGCTCGTGTGCAGTGCTCGTGTGTGATGACAGTAGTCGGCCAGTGGCCTAGCGCACGACCAGACGCACGAGTGATTGGTCGTGCGTGATTGGTCGTGCGTCCCTGATGTATTTAAGGGGACAATCGCGTTTTTCAGCCTCATTTCTTCTCTCCTTCTTTCTTCTCCGAGGGTTAGGCGATTTGGGGTGATTGGAAACTTAGACTTTAATCGGGTATCATCATCCATCCATGATTTCGAGTTCCTAGCACCAAGTTATCATCATCTAAACATCTTTTACCGATTGAATCAAGGTAAAATCTCTTAGAACCCTAGTTTTGGTAAATTTGGGGGTTTTTGGGTTTTTGTCCGATTTGTTCCGTATCGTTGATTAATCCTTGGTGTATATGATTAATATTGGTGGTATGCTTGTTTTCCCTATGATTTCATGGTAAGTTTCGTTGTATTTGTGAAATCGAGAGGGTTCGGTTGCGATCCACCGTCGTTGTTGTTTTTGTACGAATTTACATGAATCGTAGGTGGGTTTCCGGGTGTATTCCATTTCCGTAATCGCTTAGAAATGATTGTGATTGTATTCTTCGAATCGTTAGGTTCGTGTCGTCGTCAATTATTCAAGGCAAGTATTCTTGAAAACCTTTATACTTAACATAAAATGGTGATGTATTTTTGTGTGCCTTGCTCACTCTGGAGGGTCTGATGAGGCATCGGGGGAATCTATGACTTCACTCTGGATTCATGAGCTTGATTCGCTAGCCAGCTCGGGAGGGTACTTAGAGGCCTCGAGTGGGATCAGTGGCTTCACCCCGGTCCTAGGAGATGCCTGTGCGTGATTTGCTTTTATGATATGACCAGCTCGGTAGGGTCCTTAGAGGCCTCGAGTGGGACTAGTGGCTTCACCCCGGTCCTAGACAAATTGATTATTGACTCTTTGTTTCCATAAAAAACATGTTTGGTTTTGGCTTTTGAAATAAATTGATGCATGTACTATGAAATGTGTAAGCGAATGGTTTGCCTTGATTACTTGTACTAGCGTAATTGCTAACCCCTTTGGGGACCCGTTTTGGGGAAATTCTTGTTATGAATTTAAGGTTATGTTCAGCCGGACGAGCGGGCGCTGGGACAATACGAGGATGCTGGCCAGGGTTGTTGACGTGTGCATTTGAGTTTCCTTGTTTCTGTTGTCCTTTTCCGTATGGTTGTTTTCTAAATTTGCAAACTTATAGATAGTACTCGCGAGTACTTAGGCATTTTACTCGGATTGTGATATGTATCATTAAATGTTGACTATGATTGTCGGGGATGTTTGTTCCGCCGGTTATACCAGGAATTCTATTTCACCTTCGTCTTGGTGATGTGTGTTTTACTCGCTAACCGAGATGGTTAGACGAGTGGTATTTCTTATTTAGCCTGGTGGGTCCCATGTAGGGGTCCACGATGCTGTAATATACCCTGACTATATTGAGGGTGTTACAAGCATGTCCTCTTGCTTGGGGCTATTTATAACCTTGGAAATAGATCCGTTATAAATGTATCCGTTGACCGGTTCGTGAAATTTAGACGTCTCTGATTGGCGGCTGCAGAATGTTTGAATTAAAGGCGATTCGCATTTAATGCCTTAGACATTCTTTTTTACTTTGCATTAAATGCTTTTCAACGCGTCCAGACTATTGTCTCTTTCGACCGCATTAAATGTTGTCCTATCAGTAATAAATGTTGCTTTAACCGTAAATACTTTATGAATAACAAAGTTTATTTCACAACGGTTTAAAGCTATTCTTCAGTCCTGTTGGATGAGTTTTACTTTTCTAAGTAAAACTCCTACAGCTAGACTGCTGTATCCAAGACTCTTCAACTTCTGTCGTGTGAAGATGTAGGCTCTGTAGGATGATCTCTTGCTGTATGGATATGTTGTACGGCATTTCCTAACATCTTCCATACTTAGCGAATTGCTGACTCTGAAGACTTCTTATTTACGATGGTGATTATCAAAACAGGCTATGTTTATCCCAACAATGTCTATGTTGGCTAACATACATCTAAACATAAATCGAATCATATATATGCATAAATTTAAACATCCATAGCATCACATGACATAAAAAGCATAGGACCCTGTATAGCATGACCATAATTCTTACGTAATTTTTATGAGCCAATATGAAAATCACAGAGGTCAATCTAAAGGGTATAATTGGTCTTGATTGCTCTTCCAACTCCTTGGAACGTCATACGCGATCAATTAGCTCCTCGGGTCCGTCCTTCGTCTCCTTCTTGTCTTCATTACATTAATGATAAATATACTACACTAGTAAAGTAAACTACAAGAGGGCAAACGACATGTAGGCCGTAAATAATAATAAATTAAAAGACAACTCGCAAACCGTAAAAACCAATTATAATTAAACAACACACAGGCCGTAAAACCAACCCATCCAATCATATTGGTCAATTTATGGTCATGCCGTACAACATACACAAACTATAATTAATTATCACATAATTAATTAAAAATACTGTTAAAATTAATTATCACATAATTAATTAAACTGTAATATCCGCCATTTTTATAATATAATATTATTATTTATAATAATATTAATAATGCATTTTTATTTCATTTAATCTCATTTAGAGGATCATGAATATTTATTTCGACGTATCACAAGTTCTAGCCCGAGTCATTTGGTGAGTAGTCATTTTTATAATATTGTTATTAATTATTTAAGCATAATACTAACACTACTATTATTAATATTATCATTATTAATAATAATACTATTATTAATACTATTTTATTAGTACTAATATTATTATTATTATTATCATTATCATTTTCAGATTATTATTATTATCAATATTACCAAATTATTATTTTTACATTTACTTTTATTAGTATTATTATTATTATATCATTTATATTTAATCATGTATTATAACTTAACCAACTATGATTAAACTTAATTAATCATAATTAAGAACTCTTCTTTTCCCAGTCCATCGTTCCCCTCGCCAATTCTTTCACTTTATCAAAACTTCTTATCTTTATCCTAATACAATCCTAATTCAACTAAAATACTCAAAACCTATATCTATTAATACAATTCTGAGTACATAAAAATACAAATACTACACAAACAGAATACAGATTCTTCACGGCTGATTTTTCTAGCAAACCCCCCTTCTCTACTATCATATACATCAAACCCATCTCTCGGCATTCAAATAAGAACAGAAAAGGGATTTCGACAATACCAGAAGAAGAAGAAGAAAACATAGTTGCGGCCTATCGTCAAGTCTCCAGCCGATTACTGCCGAGCTATGTCGAATCTTGCGAAGGTAACCCGACTCTCAATCTGTACCCTTTTTGATAAATTTCGTAAAAACTCGTATTTTTCATCTTCTTACCACTGGAGAAGATGTTAATTAGTTCATCCTACTGCAAATTCAAAACAGAATACAAAAATCTTTGAAGCCCAACCGAATCTGTCTTCCAGCCTGATTCGAGTACGACTCATAATCGGCCTAACCCAACCAAGTTCACCACCAGACCCGAAATCGAGTTCGATCCTCGAACCATATATATACCTCCAGAAATTTGTTAAAATTCATCATGAATCCATAATTTATCTACAGAAATTGTCTAACAACAATAACAAATCAAAATAAATCTGGGCCGAGCCAGAATTCAAACTCGAAACCCGAATATACAACCCTCGCCGTGAACTTAACTCTCAGATTTCCAGAACCCACGACCCGAACCCGAGACCATGGCCCGCATCAGGAACTGATCACCAGGTCAGGAATCATTCAGCCAGCGACCAACCCAATCGAGCCACCGCTACATCTTACTCAAATCCTAAGCCAACTTCATTCGATCCGACCCAAAACCAGAAATATCCAAACTTACCTAAATCCGGAACCCGCTGCCACCACCGGTTGTGACATGCCGCCGCACCACTGAAGTTGAGGTCGCCGCTGCTATATGGCACGAGTCGAAATCCGACGGTAAGCCCTTCGGTTCTGCCACCATTCCCGGAGACTTTAATCGCCGCCACCGTAGCCCCGAGCCCTGTGGCTGGTTAATCCAAGCTCGGGCGAGCCGTAAAGGGTGTGTGTGTATGTCAGCCCGAGAGTGAGTGAGAGTGTGCGTGTGATTTTCTGTAGGATTTATCATCGACCGAGGAATTTTAGAGAGAGAAGGGAGAGGACAGAGAGAGGCGAGAGAGAAGAGTGGGGGACGGGGGAAGGAATGAGTTTTGTCGGTTGAAGGATAGGGTTAGGGTATTTATACCCGCGAGATTTCAGGGTTTTTCAGTTTAGCCCTCACTTTTTCCAGTAACGTTCAATTTAATCCCAGACTCTTTTATTTACTTCAAATCGACCCCTGACGGTTTTTTATATCTTCAATTCAGTCCTATTTCAACCCAAACATTAATAATGTTAACACTAAAACTAATGTTAATAATTAGTCCAATTTTATGCAATATATATTTTTATTTTCATTTTCGGTCATACATCATAGTATTTTATAATGATTAAAATCATCATTTTATGTAGACATTAACAAGGATTTATGGCTTAGGACTGTGAGTCGAGCATCTTCATATTCAAGTTCAAGCAACGTCATTTATTCAGGTGGGGATTTTCACTATCACTTTAATCGATTTAATTGGATTGTATATGTGATATTCTATTTATGTTTAAAATTGATGATATATGTTGTAAATCAGGCTCACCTATATACGTGTAAAGAGGCTATCTTAAGATATATGTTGTGTGGAGACACCTGCACAACCTCAATATTCACATGTGTGCTCGATTCATGTTATATGTGGTATTGTGTGTATGTTTCATATTGTTGCGGGGACACCTGCGCAACCTCAATATTCGTGTTATGCGTGCTAGATTCATACTATACATAATATTATGTGTATGTATTCATGTTGAGGAAAAGATATGATAGATTATTCATGTATTGCTTTCCATGAGATTATATATTACTGTGATATGTGTGATTTCCACGAGCTGAAGGAAGCTCACCCCCACCTATATTGATCCCGCAGGTCAAACTGAGCCGGATGTACGAAGGAGCGAGCTGAGAGGGCATATGACGAAATTTTTATTAAATGATGTTTTTCTTTATGTCTAATGTTTTAAAATTTATTTGGGGAAACTTTGATTAGAAATTAACAATTTATAATTTGTTCTTCCGCCGCAATTATTATCTCTTATCTATGACGTGTTGTTGCCTTAATTAAAAGGTATTTATTTTTAGTCAGTGTAGCGACTCGACTTTGTAGGCGAGAATTTTAATATTCTCAAAGGAATTTATTTTTCGTCAAATTTACCCTTTTTACTTATTTTCCCCTATAATTACCCCTAGATAGTCGGGGCGTTACATAGTGGTATCAGAGCGGGTTTTACCTTTCTGTAGACTCACTAAAATATAAAATTATCATATGCTCTCAGTTTTGCCACTTCGTCACTCCGTCCAAGGTACCAAATTTTAGTCATTATTCATGCATATATCATTTCATTTTATTTACATGCTTGTATATGTATATGCGAATTATTAGAATGGCCAAACCTAGGATGACACCACGCAAGAGGGTTCCCGCTACATTTGAGTCACGTCTTCTGGCACGCAAAGATTGGTGGGACGATCCGAGTTTACTAGAAAATGCACCACACTATGTCATCAACAGGCTGAGCAAGTGGTTGCAGTCTGGGAAACGAGGTTCCGTCCACTACGCCATAGATGGTCTATCGCCACCTCATGGGCATGGTGTTGCCTTCTCAGGTGTTGCAGTAGCTGTGAAATTTTTGCCCTATCGCAACCTTGTAACCTTGGTGTTACCGTAGATATAAATCTGTGTTGCTGTAGCTATAAGTAACACACTAGAACACTATGCCTGTGTTGCCTTAGACTATTAATAAATAAAAAAATAAATTTCTTTCAAAATAAAAATTATACTTTAAGGCTAATTAAAATTTATTAAAACCAAAAAAGATATTTTATATAAAACATGTCTCCATTAAATAAATACTATATTTATTTTATAAATACTATTTTTTTCAAAATTTTCTTACAATATATAATTTTATTAAAAAAATTAAAAAAATAATACGTAAAAATTTATTAAAACAAAAAAAGATATTTTATACAAAATATGTCTTCATTAAATAAATACTATTTTTATTTTATAAATACTATTCTTTTTCAAAATTTTATTACAATATGTCATTTTATTAAAAAACTAAAAAAAATAATATATTAGAAGTAAAATACTATAAACAACTTCACTTTAGCATTTGGTGCAGTAACACAATATATTAGACTTCACCCAAAAAAAACACAGGATAGGTCGAAAATTTTAAGTTGAATATACTTCAGTAATTTGGTAATTGCTGAAGTAAAAAGCGCAATGAATTTTTTTGAATAAAAATATCTCCCCATTAGTGAAGCAACAGCGTATCTAAACCGGAATTTTACCCAAACCCTACTTCTTGGTAACCGCCCCCTCAATCTTCTCATTTTTTGCCTTTTCTTTTCTCTCCCTGTCTCTCTGTCCTTCCCCTCCCGATCTCCCTCTCCCTGTTCTTATTCTTTTTTTTCTCTCTCAAAACTCACACACTCACACACACACTGGGCTCCGCCTGCACACACACGCACACGATTTGAGCAGCGGATGTGAGATCGGAGGAGCATCGAGCGGTTGGGGCTGCGGTGCGGCGGAGAGGGCTGCGACGGCGATGATGGTGGTCGCGATTGGATGTGAAGCTCTCCCTAGTCGTTTGCAGGTATACTTGTTGAAGACCTTTGTTTTCATACCTTATTGTTTATTTCCTTGCTCCAATTGTCTACTGAGTGACTAATTCGGCTAGACTAGATATCAATTTGGTTTCTTCATTTTTGGATCGAGTCTGATTTATGCTGGAAGTGAAGTTTAGAATGCTGAGTTTGCATCACATGTAATGATTGATATGTGCATGATCGAGATGTAGGGGTTTCTTTGGTAATCTTTTTTAGTTGTTGTGTTTTATTTGAGGCTAAATCAGATTCGTTGAGTCTACTATTAGCTTTTTAGGGTAGTGTCATAAAAACTATCAACTGGAAATAAATTTAACTTGGCAGATGAAATTTTAGTGCAGATAGATGGTTACTATATAATTGGGCTTTTTGATCTATCAAATCAGATCCTTGCTACTGTTAGTGGAGTGGAATTTTGCTATTATTCTGGGAACAAGAGTTTCCAATTTTGGATTACAAAAGTTGAAATCAAGTATGAGTAAATTTCTGAGCGATTTCAACTTACTTTGAATTTTAATGCAGTGAAGTGAAACTTTGGTTATAATTCTTTTACACAGTTAGAACTAAGAAATAGTGGATTTTGGAAGTTTTGCCAAAGTAAATTGTTTAAAAACACCTCATATATTAATCTCCTTTTGATACTATATGTTCTTGTATATTCTACACAAGAGTTATACCATCTTAAAGGAAGAAGATATACAACAACGTCACAAGAGGAAGACATTACCAAGATTTATACCGTCCTTTCAATTCCAAGGGACGCTACATGCATACTATTGCGTCGTTATAATTGCTAATCCTGGTCCTTCGTTTATCCAAATTAAGGTCTATTTGAGATTGTTATACCAAATTTTGTTTTTTCTTTTTGCTTTCTTGGGCTGAAATTGTTTTATTTGATATATCATGTATGTTCATGAAATTTTAAGCCAGCCTCAAGTAAATAAATTCGTTGAAGTCCCTAAATCCTGCCTGCAACTGCTTTTTAATATGATATCTTCTATGGTTACATTTCTTCTTTTGATTCATTTCCTTTTAGATAATTAATTGTTTATGCAGGAGTGTGAATAATGTGCATGAGGAATGGTTTGCTAATGAAGAAGTAGTTCGTAAAGTTGTTGGCTTGTTGGAGAAACCCCTTGTTAAGTGTCCGAATTATAAGGAAGTGAGTTACTTACTAATCGGCAGGAGCTTGTTGATGAAGTGGAGGCGAAGGTTACCGGTAGGGTCAATGAAGAAATGGATGCCAAGGTGAATCAGAAGGTCCGGCACAACCAGACATGGATTCAGAAAAAATTAGGTGAAGCCAACCCAGACTTGAAAATTGATATTAGTGCAACACTTTTTGGTGACACGCGAGAAGATGGCACTCCAATTACGCGAGAAGATGGCAGCCCAATTAGGCAAGAATATGACACTCCAGTTACAGGAGGCCCTAGCTCTTAGATGTCATCCATTTGTTCTTCTATTTTGAACAATTTTCAACCATCTATCCCCCCTATTACATTTTCATGTGGTTGGTTGACTAACCATATTATTTTCTAGTACTTCTACTTATGTTCTTGAATTGGTTGTCTATTTGGTTGATGTAGTGGATTGGTTGATGTTTTTGATGGATTGATGTACTTGTTGGTTTAACTATAGCTAGTTAATGATGCAGAATTGGTTTTTTTGGGAAATGCAATATTTAAAAATGCTATATTTTTATTCTGTTCATTTGAGGTGTTGCAATATGTAGTTAGTGTGTTGCAATTGGTTAATATTTTGCAATACACATTGGGTTGCAGTTATTATCTGGTGTTGCGTTAGACAGAACCATGTTGCCACAATATGGGCCCCACAGGTGGGCCCCACACAATTTGGTATCTATTTTATTAAATTATAACATCTATTACCTTAGGCAGTTCGCGTGTTGCCTTTGTGGTCAAAGGCAACTGCTGAGAACACAACACACTTTTGGCGTTACCTTTGCCCTTTTCGGGGCTAAGGCAACACTAAATCAGGTCTATGGTGACACAGTTTCAGGGTTGTTGTAGGCCATCTATGGCGTAGTGGTCACGCAACAGCTGGACCACCTAATGGAGAAGTTACCCGATGATTGGAGTTATTATATCTTTCGGCTTTGGAAAGAGTCCATAAAGAGATCACCAGAAGAGCGAGAGACCGCAGACAATTTCCAGTTCATAGCCGGGTGTTTGTTAGATATCTACGCCCGAGATGTCATACCAGCTGGAAATTGGAGTTCGGACTCTATGGAGGAAGAGCATCCCAAAGAAGAACCTGGGGAAGACCGTGGAGAGGATTCTAAAGAAGATCCAGAGAAAACACCCGAAGGGGAGCCAGAACCACGGGAAGAGTTGGATGTGTGGCAGATGGGAGACTCGAGTGATGCTAAGATGGCTGATAGTGAGTCCAATAGCGAAGGCGAGGAGATGGTCATGGAGAAGTACTAGCCGAGGGTGTACAAGGCTAATATATAGAGGGAGTTCTTAGACTTGACGCATGGTAGCATAATGGTGACAGATTACGAGAAAAAGTTCAACCACATGTGCGGTTTTGCTCCTTACATGGTCGAGAAATTTTGAGATGGGCTACATGACCGGATTCGTCACCACCTGGCTGGTCATGGGCGTCTGACCTATAATGAAGTAGTTGCAAGGGCCGAGGACATTTCTGCCAGTTTGGATGTGGAGAAGGCAAGAGCACCACCAATCGCAGCAAATAAGAAGCGCAAGTGACACGATCAAGGGAGTGGTTGTAAGAAGAATGCTAAGACTTGATTTTAGGGGGCGAAACCCCAGTCCGATAAACCTATATGTGCTACTTATGGCAAGGGACATAAAGGTACATGTATGCTTGGTCAGAATTGGTGCTACTTCTGCCGTGAGGAAGGACACATGGCCTCAGCATGTCCGAAGAAAGGAAAAGGCCCAGGAAATAGTGTGCAAGGTCAAGGCTCAGGAGGCAAAGCTCGAGTGTATAGCATGGCCAAGGCCGAAGAAGAGACTGAACCCTAAACCATGCCAGGTATGTTGTTAGTTGCAAATATTCCTGCTTTGGTATTGTTTGATACGGGTGCATCTCATTCGTTCATCTCTAGGAAGCTTTATACTATGATTGGTTGTAGAAGTAGTAAAGCCCCCAGATCTATGTTAGTTAGCATGCCTGCGGGGGGAGTAGTGCATGTAAACTCTATAACTAACAATGTGAAGATAGATATTAACGAACATAGCTTCTAAGCCAACTTGCACATAGTTGAACTCAGTGATTTTGATGTTATTTTGGGTATGAATTGGTTGGACAAACATAAATATGTAGTTGAATGCTCCGAAAGAAGGGTAACCTTATGTCCGTCTGTTGGTGTCAAGACCGTATTCGAGGGAGTAAGACACAGTAGTAGCCCAAAGGTGATTTCAGCCATGAAAGCGGTGAAGATGTTGAAGAAGCGTAGTTGCGAAGGATTCCTGGTGAATGTGATGTGGAAAACACTTCGAAGAAGACGGTAGCTGATGTACCTATCATCAAGGAGTATCCAAATGTCTTTCCCGAAGACTTGCTGGGAGTTCCACCGAGTCGTCAAGTTGAGTTCTCGATTGATTTAGTGCCAGGAGCGGCACCAATATCGAAAGCCCTCTATAGAATGGCGCCAAGGAATTACAATAGCTGAAAGTACAACTTCAGGAACTGCTTGACTCTGGATTTAACCGACCAACTATTTCGCCATGGGGTACGCCAGTACTCTTCGTGAAGAAAGAGGATGGAAGTTTGAGGATGTGCATAGACTATCGTGAACTTAATAGACCCACGATAAAGAATAAATATCCACTTCCTAGAATAGAGGACCTATTCGATCAACTTGGAGGATCATGAGTGTTCTCGTAAATATATTTGAGATCCGGATATCACCAACTGAGGATTTAGGACGATGATATCCCGACGACCTCATTTCGAACTCGATATGGACACTACGAGTTTATAGTGATGCCATTTGGTTTGACTAATACGCCAGCAGTATTCATAGACCTCATGAATTGTGTATTTCAACCTTATTTGGATAAGTTTGTCATTGTATTCATAGATGACATACTTGTGTATTCAAATAGCAAGGTTGAACATGAGCAGCATCTTAGAACAATATTGGGAATACTGCGGAAGGAGAAATTGTATGCGAAGTTCAACAAGTGTGAATTCTGGCTTAACCGAGTTGCATTTTTAGGACATGTGATCACTTCTAGAGGAATCGAGGTTGACCCGGTTAAGGTAGAGGCAGTCAATGATTGGAAAGTATCGAGTAATGCAAATGAAGTTCGCAGCTTCTTGGGTTTAGCCGGTTATTATCAGAGATTTATCGAGAGATTTTCGAAGATAGATACACCAATGACTAGATTGACAAGGAAGGGAGAAGTTTTCTTATGGAATGAGAAGTGTGAAAAGAGTTTCCAAGAACTTAAGCGAAAGTTGACTGCAACACCAGTTTTGACCATTCCCGATCTGACGAGAGAATTCGTCATCTACAGTGATGCATACAAGTAAGGCTTGGGATGTGTATTGATGCAGTAAGGAAGGTAGTTGCCTATGCTTTGAGGCAACTAAAACTGCACGAGCTGAACTACCCTACTCATGATTTGGAATTAGCAGCGGTAGTTCATGCCTTGAATATTTGGAGATATTACCTGTATGGAGGTAAGTGTGAAATTTATACAAACCACAAAAGTCTGAAATATATTTTCACACAAAAGAAATTCAATATAAGGCAGCGCAGATGGCTAGAGTTGGTCAAAGACTACGATTGTACAATTCATTACCACCTTGGTAAAGCAAACGTAGTTGCTGATACACTGAGCCGTAAGGCAAGAGGAGACCTAGCCTATTTGTTGACCAAAGAGGAAAGCTTGGTCAAGGAATTTGCAAGAATGAACCTTGAGATGGCTACACCATCGAATACAGTTGAGTCATTATTGGCTAGTTTAAAGGTACAACTGTAATATCCGCAATTTCAATTTTCGGTAATTTTCTTTTTGGTGGAAGTCCATCTTAGCGACTCTATTATGACCGTTTCGTCATTCCGAGAATGATTAATTCTGCACTTTTTGTCATCCGAGTTTGTTTCGGTGTCATTTTGTTGAGTTCCATGTTCCTAAGCGACTTTTCCGCACTTGAGTTCGATTCTTGCGAAACTCGTCCGAAGCTGTTATTTTGTGTTTCCGTAAGTCTGCTAAACGTTGTTAGATGTGTTGTGAACTTCGGTTTGGTTATTCTATCACGTATCGTGAATTTTCAGAAGTGTGCGCCGCGGCACACACCTCGCAGAAGTGAGCCTGGCGCGACTGTACCGCAGGCCGCGTCCCCCTTCTGGCCATGCCGCGGCCCCCTTCTGGCCATGCCCCCTTGTGACCCCTATTGATTTTGGAACGAGAATGATTCGATAATCCTAAATTTTTTTCTATTAAAACTCCCGATGACATTTTAAAATAATTTTGTAAAATGTTCCCTTGAACTGTGATCTTTAATTTTTGGAAAGTTTTACTCAAACTCTTGCCTCGCGAAGTACTTTTCATTATGTTTGAATCTTTGAGGATTCCTGGTTATTGTTATTCTTGGAATATGATTTGTATGACTCATATTTGTACTTTGTACTTGCACTAGCAAAATAGTGGAATTTTGCTAACCCCCGAGAAATCAGGGGGTGGATGTCTGTATTGCATTCACGTTTTGGGGAGCATAGCACAGGGTCGGCATAAAGGATGATGAAAGATGATTGATACTAATCACAAGAGGACCCGTACGTTGTTGTATTAGTTCAGTTGTATTTTATTTCCGCTGTAGTATTCTTTCCCCGTTGTACGGGAGTGTGTTGTATTCGACCCTTGCGTGGGCATGTATTGAGATTGAGTTGTGTATATTCATTGAAAGACCAAATCGGTCTACTGAGTCATTTTTGCCTTAAAGGCATTTTTGAGATGTTCGATTTTGCTACCATCCTGGTAGATCCTTGAGAAAAGGTTCTACGGCGTGTAATATCCCCGAGCGGATTGGGGGTGTTACATAAATGGTATCGGAGCTTAGGTTGTGGAAACCTAGGCTGTCGGGTTTAGTGGTGTCTGTTGAGTTTTGTCTCGTCAGATTTTGTCTGACTGGGTCGTGTCGCGACGCGTCATCTGAGTTTGTTGGTCGTGATTAGTATCGTGGGGCGATCATCATCTCCGTGCGACCTGTGGATGTAAGTCTCCCTTATTTGTGATTATGCCTCGTGTGATACGAGTTACAGGTATGATTATGTGTTAAGTGATGGAATCCTTATGTAGATTTTTGGTTCCATGATATGTGTTTATTCGACTCTCATATTTTGTTTGTATGAGGAGTGTTGTCACTGCTTATGCCTTTTTGACTGTTTGTTTTCCAGGAAGAGACATGTCTTGTGTTGAATTTGAACGACGTGACACGTGTGCTATGTGACGGGTAAACGAATGTTGTTACATGTGAGTTTTTGGGCATTCTAGCCTAATGGATTTCTGAAAAAAACCTGAGTATCTTAGAAAATAAATTTCGAGACATACTTTTAAATGGATTATATTTTCGAGGCGCCTACTAGCGCAAGTATATGTTTCAAAAATTATTTTACCTTGAGGACCAAAATATTTTTAGATCTTCCAGTAATTTATAAACGCATTTTCTTAGACCCGAATGTCGAATATTTCCGAAAGTTTTAATTTAAAAGAAAAGTGTCCTCATGTTTATCAAATGCAAGATGGTTTTTCAAAGTCTCGATAATGATGTTTCAGGTTTGTATTACTTTTTTTTTTGAAATATGATACTCAAGATAGACTGATGTTCCCAAATTGTTTTCAAAAAGGTGGTTTTTGTTTTTAAAACCTATCGTTCTTGTTTGCGGTCCAGGGATGTATGTATGATGTTCGCACTTTCGTTAGGGTGTTAACCCCCGAGTTGTGATTGAATGGGTGGTGTGAGCATTTAGTCGTTCGCCACGCCTTTGTTGTGTTAGCCCTCTGTGAGAGGTGTGATGTTGATCTTTAATATTGTCGTTTCGTGGTGATTTGCATGATATCGCACCTGTGCGAGCTGTTAGAGCTTGGGTTTTGTATGATTGTGTACATCTGTGATTCTTTCATGATGTTATGTGATTGTGTGCGGGTTATCGTTCGGGCCATTGAAATCGCCGAATGTATGCCGTTGTTGCTGTGATTTGGTGTACATGGTTGCCTTACGTGGATATGTTGTGCTGAGTTGACATCTCTAGTATGTTGTTATGCCATGTTATATTCCATTATACCTAGCAGTTGTATTTTTGGTATGCCGAGGTACTCTATCTGTAATGTGCCGGGGCATGTACATGCAAATTGTCCTTCTCGCCAGTAACGCGTTTCAAGTGCGGACTCGAGGGACACAGAATCCAGTTTTGCGAGTTGGTTACCGAGTCTTCCGGAGTACGAACTTCAGCACAGTTATCTGCAGTTTTGGGAGGCCTTTAAAAGATGTTTCTGTCGGTTGCTTGTTGTGTTGTCACCTTGATTTCGTTGTTGTGAGTTTCGGGGACGACACTTCTTTTAAAAAAGAGGTCGAATGTAATACCCGTATTATTTTTTTTGACTTATGCATTTTCTCTTTCTAAATTCTATCGACTCGCTCTTGTTCGTTGATACCTTCTGAACTTGTTTGGTATCTCGGTTGTCATCGTTCGAACGGGTTGTGACCTTGATTCGGATCAATCTGTTTATCGTTGTGACTTTTCCGAGTTCGGTTCGATTCTTGTGAACCTTATTCGAAATTAACGTCTTTTGGTTTCTACAAGTTTTGTTTATATCTTTAGTTGAAATGTGAACTTCGGAGTCGTTGTTCGATAGTTGTTGTTCGATCATTGTTGTTCAATTGTGGTCGTCCGATTGTTGTTGTCTTGTCTCGTACTGCGAGGAATTGTTGTTCACCATTGGTCAGTTGTTTCGATTGCGGTCATTTGGGACACCGAGCCGTGCATTACGAGATGGTAGCTGAGAGGTTTGGGGATTGAGTTGCGTCTCTACTCCGAAAGGACACCAAAATGACTAATGTGGTTTCGAGAATTTCGGCGTGGTCGGAGTTCTTCGTGGTTACCCTCACGAATTGTAGTGTGTTTAATTTCTATTTTGTTCGACTGTGCGTGTTTCTTGTAATATGTGCCTTTTGTTTTGTGATTATTCGTATAATTGATTTGATTGTGCTACCTGTTTGGTGATACTTGACACTTGTTGGTTTTATTATGTCTCTACCTGTGGCGTTGTGATGGTCGTCATGGAGTGTGATTTCACGCCGTATGTTTCTTCGCGTTGCTTGCAACGTTTCGCCGTTGGGCGCGAGTTTTTGGTTCTTGTGTATCTCGTTGAGTTTTCCTGGCGGGATATTGCTTCTCCCTACTTGTTTTAAGTTTCGGGACGAAACTTCTTTTAAGGAGGGTAGTATGTAATATCCGCAATTTTGATTTCCGGTAATTTTATTTTTTTGGTGGAAGTCTATCTTAGCGACTCTATTCTGACTGTTTCGTCATTCCGAGAATGATTAATTCTGCACTTTTTGTCATCCGAGTTCGTTTTGGTGTCATTTTGTTAAGTTCCGTGTTCCTAAGCGACTTTTCCGCACTTGAGTTTGATTCTTGCGAATCTCATCCGAAACTGTTATTTCGTGTTTCCGTAAGTCTGCTTAACGTTGTTAGACGTGTTGTGAACTTCGGTTTGGTTATTCGACCACGTATCGTGAATTTTCGGCACTTTTTGGGCACGAACAGTGTGCGCCGCGGCACAGGGGAGTGTGCGCCGCAGCACACACCTCGCAGAAGTGAGCCTGGCGTGGCTGTACCGCGGGCCGCGGCCCCCTGCTGGCTGTGCCGCGGCACTAAGCTGGCAGCTGCTCGCAATTTTCAGCCGTGGGTCGCGGCACACTCAGTCCGGGCCGCGGCACACGAGTCAGATTAGCCATTTTTCAGTGGATTTTTGGGAGAGGATTTCATTTCCTCTCCTCCCTTCTTCTCCCTCACGATCTAGGCGATTTAGGGGCGATTTTTGGGCAATTTGTCTCAGATATATCATCCTCCTCAAGTTCTTGGTGTGGATTAATAACATCAATTCGTGTTCTTCGTCATTAATCCGAGGTATTTTCTTGATTCTCTGGAGTTGACCTTTTTGCGAGTATTGTTCTTGATTTCATTTTCTATCCGATTTTGATAAATCAATTGATGTTAGATGTTGTTATTAAACATGTTTTATGGATTGTATATCCATATCTTCGGTCCGTTTCTACCCGAAGGATGATTTCGGTGTTCTTGAGGTGTAGTGAACATTTGAGGTTCGATCAAATGTTCGAATGAGTTTTCCTTCGATAGTTTGTTGTAATCTTCATCGTTTTTGGTCTTGATCCTTGTCGTAATCATGTTTTTATTGTTCCTTCCAGAGGATTATAGGTGCTCGAGGATTCCGAGTTGAATCCCGTTTGGTGATTGATAATTCATGTGGTGTTATTCTCGTACATGGTGCTATCATGTTCTTGATAGTGTTCGGGAGTTTGGGGCTGTCGACCGCATCCTATCCGTCGTCTCATTGGGATCGCAGTTTTGAGGCAAGTATCTTGTCCATACATTTCTTGTTTTGTGGATATGATGATCGGTGATCGTCTAAATGTGTTTGTTTGGTTGTCGAAATGAACTTTCAAAGATTCGGTTAGCCTCGTTAAAAGCTCCCTTCCAAACTCGTCTGTATGTTGTGATTGTTGTGTTTTTGTAAATGACTATGTGAATCCTATGGATATGTTTGGTGTTGATGTTGTGCTTGGTAATGCGTGTGTACATATATTGCTTCATTTCGGTGCGTTGTGGTTTGACGTGGTGTTTTGCTAAATGTTTGATGCCTCTGGGTGAATTGTTTGGATATCTTTGTTATATTGTGCTATGTGTGTGAATGTGTGAATGTGGGCGGGGCCTACGGTGACACATGGCATGCGATCATGTGGTCAGGATGCAACAAGCGATTGATCCAACCGTGAGAGCCTAAGAAAAACTACGGTGACACATGGCTTGCGATCATGTGGTTAGGATGCAACAAGTGATTGATCCAACCATGATCGTCAAATAATACCTATGGTGATACATGGCATGTGATCATGTGGTCAGGAGACAACAAGTGATTGATCCAACCGTGAGATGCCGTGGCAAGTGATCACGCTAGTGTGTATATGATTTGTGAATGTGTTTTGCTCACCTCGTGAGGGTCCGACGAGGCCTCAAGGGAATCCAATGGTATAGTCCTGGATTCACGAGTTAGTGTTGTATTTGTGTGACCTTATCCAATGTTTTTGCCAGGTCGAGTACCTTGGACGTGTGACCAAGATTTGTGTATCCTGGGTGATTATTTTGTGTTGATTTTATGTCCGTCGAGGACACGTGATGTGGTTTATGACTCTGTGAATGGTTGTTGGTTTTATTCGAGAAAGCAAATCTTTGGGCTGTGACCCCTGTCGATTTTGGAACGAGAAGGATTCGATAATCCTAAATTGTTTTCTATTAAAACTCCTAATGGCATTTTTAAACCATTTTGTAAATTGTTCCCTTGAACTGTGATCTTTGATTTTTGGAACTCTTGCCTCGGGAAGTACTTTTCGTTATTTTTGAATCTTTGGGGATTCCTGGTTATTGTAATTCTTGGAATATGATATATATGACTCGTATTTGCACTTTGTACTTGCACTAGCAATATAGTGAAATTTTGCTAACCCCCGAGAAATTGGGGGTGGATGTCTGTATTGCATTCAGGTTTTGGGGAGCATAGCACAGGGTCGGCATGAAGGATGATGAAAGATGATCGATACTAATCACAAGAGGACCCGTACGTTGTTGTATTGGTTCAGTTGTATTTTATTTCCGCTGTAGTATTCTTTCCCTGTTGTACGAGAGTGTGTTGTATTCGACCCCTGTGTGGGCATGTATTGAGATTGAGTTGTGTGTATTCATTGAAAGACCAAATTGGTCTACTGAGTCATTTTTGCCTTAAAGGCATTTTTGAGATGTTCGATTTTGCTACCAGCCTGGTAGATCCTTGAGGAAAGGTTCTACGTCGTGTAATATCCCTGAGCGGATTGAGGGTGTTACAACAACGAACCTTGAGGAAGCAGATCAAAGAAGGTCAAGGACAAGACGACTTCTTGGTCAAAATGAAATAACGTACTCTTTCAGGTGAGGATAAGGGATTCAGTGTGTCCGATGATGGCATAATGTACTATGAAGGGAGAATTTGTGTGCCCAATGTTGTCAAACTGGGAGAAGCAATATTGAAAGAGGCACATAATACTCCATATACAGCACATCCTGGAAGTACAAAGATGTACCAAGACCTTAAGGGGACATTTTGGTGGGAAGGTTTGAAAAGAGATGTGGCAGACTTTGTCAGAAGGTGTATAGTTTTGTAATATCCTGAATTTTCAAGCATTATTTTTTCGATGATTTTATTGGAATATTTATATGGTGAGTTTATCTTTGTGACTTCATGTTAATGAGATTTAATAAGTCGGATGGTATTTTAAAATCCCGTCGAATAATCATTGGTAGAATGCAGCGGTGTACAACGTTATATTCTCTGATAAATTATTCAACGAAGGTTAGAGAAAGTATCTGGATTAAGTAAGGGATTATTGAGTTGTCATAGATATATTGAAGATGCAATTATGTTCTCGGATGGTTTAAAGTACGAAAAAGTACCGAAAGTATTAGTGAAAATAAGATTGGATATTTTATTGGAAAGTGTTGTGCACAAGGCTTGACTTTGGAAAATCACCATGGACTTTTGGAATGTTTGAAAATTCTAAAAATTAACAGTATTATATATATTTGAGTTAGATGTCCAACGGTTCAAACAACGATCCAATAGGGGTTGGTGTGAAGAAGTTATGGTCGAATTAGTGGAAACTATTTGCAGAAATTTAGTTCCGTCAATGAACATTCATCCGTGCAGTAATGTTACAGACATAATTCATAAAAATCCAACCGTCGATTAACATGAAATTTTGTCAGTCAGTTCTAAACACCGTAAACTATATTTTGGACGGTGGAGATTGGATTTGGATGTACCATGTGACCGTACTAATTAAAAGAACGAGAGGTTCCTGTTTTCGGATTTATATTGAGAAGTCTCAGTATTTTGTATTTTACGAAGATTTAACCGTTGGATTATGCTAAATTTTGGATATGTTATTTATCAAATAGTTTGGTATAATATGAATGGTGGAGATTATATTTAGATTTTGTTTATAAGAGTTATGGCTCTCGGACAATAGTTGTGTTTTGAAGGATGTGTTTTATCCGACATCGATTGAGAATAAAGATGAGAAGCACTGGTTATACTATAAGAATATATTTTTTGTCCCAAATCAGTTGAAAATGAAAGGCAAAAGCCTTATTTATTCTATATAAGGAGTCTTGGTGCCTTTCTTACAAGTACACCCAAGTAATACACTTTAGTCTTATTTGATTCAAATTAAATTCCTTTCTTGTATTCTCTTTAAAGAGAGTGGTGAGAAGGGTGAGAATTATGTAGACTTGTAATAGTGTAGGGGTGTCGAGTTAAAAGAAAGAAATTCTATATGATTGTAGAAATATATCATATAGTGAAGTTTTTTTTGAGTGGATCGTGGTTTTCTTCCATATTTGGAGTTCCATTTTCGGTGGAGCAGCCGTGATTGGCTAGCTCGATGAAGGGCAAGACGTGGTCCGATTTTACTGAATTTTGGACAGATTGTTGCCGACTCATGGTCTTCATTTTGACCGGTTGGATCGTGATTTGGAGTTCTAGACCGTGAGTTATTGCTGCTGCACGTTACTGGGCAGATTCGGCTTCGTCGTATCGACATTGAGGCAAGTTATACTTGTTCAGTTTATAATATTTGATGAATGGTCTCATTTTCATTTAATTTATAATTCGTATAGCAATGTTGTTAGAATGTAAATTGTTGGGATGATGGTTTTTTCATGGAGAGGATAGTATCGTCGGCTTGAGGTAATTTAATTATTGTTCAGTCATGAGAATAATCATTATAAAGTTGAATTGTTGTATATGTTGTATGTTGAGGTTTCGTATGATGAGATTCGTATTGGCTATTGAGAGATGTTGGTCCCAGGACTGTTGTATTTAGGTCGTTGATCATGTGGATCATTCATTGGGGATGAGGATCTCAGGGTTTGTTTTGGATATTGACTAGTCACGTCGATTTTTCATTGTCAGTCTGTTGTTCACTTCGGTGAGTCTTTTGATCCTTAATTGGATATGTGATTCTTTGAGTTTCATTGTCATGTTGCATCGTGACATATCTGGAGTCATATTTGCGTGCCGATCGGTTATGTGTAGGATTTTCATGGCGGGCACATATAGACGTGTGATGGGGTCATGTCCTCACATTGGACTGTGCACACGAGAAGATTACTTCGTGAGACTGATTAGGTACAAGACCACACGTGATTTGATCGATACACAGGGTGGCTTGTGCACGGACATATTTCCGGATCTGGCGTACTGTGACGTCCATATTTGATCCATATTGTTTGGTCGTTCATTCTCCATTTATGGTTGGGTATGTTCGACGGTTTGTGACTGGTTGTTTCATACGCCTGAGGGGTATGTCCGACAGTCGGGGTTATTTCTTTGAGATCCATTATTGTTGTTTGTTTGGAGTTTACCTTGTTGATGGTAATCTCGGTCGTTATTGGTCTTTCCTTGATCGTTTGGAGTTTACCTTGTCGAGGGTATTCTTGGTCGTTGTTGGTCTTTCGTTGATCGTTTGGAGTTATTATGTCGATGATATTCTCGGTTGATGTGTTGGTTGATCATTGTTATTGATCGTATGAGCATTCGGACTGTACATCGGTGTTTCAGGATTTGTATTCATTATTTTGTGGTAGTTGATCTACAGATATATTGTAGGCTATTGGTTTTCCAAGATTGGTACTTGATTGTGCGATCCGACGGACATAATTTGGCACAGATGGATTATTTCCCACTTATGAGTTATGATGATATTTTTGAGGATTTTGAGTACTGTTTTGATTCAGTACAGATGATTGTTGTTAAGTTCATTTCGTCATTTGAGAATGCGAAATGTGGATTATGGTAAGGATTGAATTGGTATGGATTGCTATGGATTGGTAAGGTTATGACGGTAAGATTACGTTGGTAGTATTCTTACAGTATTATTACATTGGTATGTAATTATTTATGTGATGTGATCGATATCATTATTGAGTATTGTGGTTGACCCCGTCGTGGGCTTTATTTTTAGGTACTCGGAGATCGAGCTAGTAGCGGTCGTGAAGGGGTGAGCTTCCCGAGTGATACTGGCTGAAGCATGTTTTCGGAGAATTGAGTATTGTTTTATGGTTGTTTATTTCCGCTGCAATTGTGTATTTTTAACTGCATTTTATCCGCTGTGTGTGTATATTTCAAAATGTCTTTCCGATATTTTTACCAAATCGTGTGTACATTTCAAAATGGCTTTTTGGGTACTTCATAAACTTGGATTATTTCGTAAAACCGATTCCCTGGACCGAGTTTTGGCATTTTGGTCTTGAACGTTTTAAAGATATTTTCATGACGGTATTTGATACTTTATAATGACTTTTGTGAGTATCTGGAAAATATTACTGTCATCCGCCTTTCGGACGTTTTTGAACGTTTTTTAAAATGATTTTTAGCCTGGTGGGTTCCGGCGCGGGGCCCACGGCGCTGTAATATCCCGGATGGTTTTGGGGGTGTTACAAGTTTGTCAATAAGTGAAGGCAGAACACCAACGCCCCTTTGGAGTACTTAAATCACTTCATATTCCGGAATGTAAATGAGAATATATTACGATGGACTTTGTGGTAGGTTTGCCTCGAACAGAAAGAGGGAACCACGCTATTTGGGTTGTTGTGGATCGACTCACAAAGTTAGCTCATTTCATCTCAGTTAAGATGAACTTTCGAATGGATCAGTATGCTCAACTTTACATCAGTGAGATTATTAAGTTGCATGGAGTGCCAGTATCTATAGTATCCGACAGGGATACTCGTTTCACATCGCGTTTTTGGGGAAGTTTGCAAGAAGCCTTGGGAACGAAGTTGAATTTTAGTACGGCCTATCATCCTCAAACGGATGGTCAGTCTGAGAGGACCATTCAGATCCTTGAGGATATGTTGCGAGCATGTGTGTTAGACATGGGCAATAATTGGGAACGATTATTGCCTTTGGTAGAATTTGCTTACAACAATAGTTATCAATCGACGATCGGTATGGCACCATATGAAGCCTTATACGGTAGGAAGTGTCGATCACCACTGTATTGGGATGAAGTAGGTGAAAGGAAAATTTTGGGTCCCGAGGCGATTGAACAAACAGTAGGTGTGGTGGATAAGATTCGTGAGAGGATCAAGATAGCACAGGATCATCAGAAGTCTTACGCCGACATGTAATATCCGCAATTTCGGATTTCCGGTAATTTTCTTTTTTCGGCGGAGGTCCATTTCGACGACTCGCTTGAGACCGTTTCATCATTCTGAGAATGATTCATTCTGCACTTTTCGACATCCGAGTTTGTTTCGGTGCTGTTTTGCTGAGTTCCGTCTTTTTAGCGACTTTTCCGCACTTGAGTTCGATTCTTGCAAATCTCGTTCGAAACTGCTGTTTCGAGTTTCCCGTAAGTCCATTTAACTTTATTAGACATGTTATGAACTTCGGTTTGGTTATTCGATCACGTATCGTGATTTTCGGGCATTTTGGGCCATTTTGTAATTTACCCAAAGTTATGGGTATCTGTATATGTATTTGTTGTCTCGACCCTTTTCTTGGTCGCGTATGATTAATTATTGCATTATGTCTTCATTTCGGGTCGTTGATATCGTCCGTGAACTTTTCATCATGTTCGTTCCGTGCGTTTTCGAAGATCGAGTCGTCGAGCCCTAGTGTTCGAGCACTGGCCGGACGGTTGCGGGACTGGCCGGACAATTGCGGGCGCCGTCCGGATGGGTGCGGCAGGAACCGGCGTAGTGCACGCTACGGCCGGAAGGCTGCGCGCGCTAACCGGCAGGTGTAGCGCACGCTATCGGCTGGCCTAACGCACGCTATCGGAGTGCAGGCGGTGGAGTCTGGGGTTACGGAGTCGGTTAGGCTCGGCGGGTAGCGCACGCTGCTTGCCAAGACGCTGCGCTGCCTTCGGCCGTGAGTAGCGCGTGCTACGGCGGAAAGGCTGCGCACGCTACTGGCGAGTCGGTAGGGCGGTGGGGTTACGGATTGCGGCACAGGCGATAGCGCACGATAGCTCGGCAGACTAGCGCACGCTAGTCCGGCCCAGTATAAATGTGGCAGAGCAGCCTCATTTTCACTCATTTTTCATTTCATTTCTTTTCGATCCACGGCTGGAGCTTCGGAGGTGACGAAGCCATGTTGTTTAACAACAAATCCACGAAGTTCTTGAGTTCATAACATCAATCAATCATCCGTTATCATCCTTTGATCCAGCGAATCAAGGTAATCTTCCTTAGAACCCTAATTTCGTGAATTTGGGGGTTTTTGCATTTTTGTCCGATTCGTTCCGTGTTGTTGGTTAATTAATGATGGGTATGATTAATCTTGGTAGTATTCTTGTGTTTAACATCATTTAATCCATTGTTCTTTGTCGAATCAAAGTATATTTCTTAATTTCCTTCAAATCGACTTTTTGGGGGAAACCCTTGAACTTTCGTCAATTGTTCCTTGAATTAAGCGGCTTTGGGTCGTACTTTTGAATTCATTTTTGTTGTTATTGTTGTCCTTCGTAGTTTATTGTTGCGGGTTGTCATTCGGTGGAGTCGGCGGGTTCGTAGTCGGTTCGTGCCAACCAACTTCGGTCGATTCTCCACGTCGTGGTTTCGAGGCAAGTATTTTACTATACGAATTGTGTCTTGTGAATAGGGACGTCGTGTTATGGTTGTGATGCATTGGTTTACTTTCGTAAATATGTTTCGTATGAATTGATTTTCATGAATGATTGATGGTAGCGATAATACCATCACTTAGTTAACATCGTGGAATTGTGTTGGATGTGCAAATCATCTAAGTTGTGCCGGGTGTGATTGTTCATTGTTGAGTTGTTGTGATGATTATGATATTTGTGTTGTTTTGATTTACATACTTGATTATGCATTTCAGTGTAATGTGGAATGGCTTGACATTTGATGATTATGAATTGTGTCGTATCGAGGTGTGTGTGTGTTCCAGGTAGGGTCTGACGAGACCTCTGGAGTTTGGTACATGATGTGTACGAACAAGGTGTGTGATCCAGGTAGGGTCTGACGAGGCCTCTGGAGTTCGGTACATGATGTGTACAAACAGAGTGTGTGGTCCGGGTAAGGTCCGTCGAGGCCTCCGGAGTTCGGTACATGATGTGTACGAACAGAGTGTGTGGTCCGGGTAAGGTCCGTCGAGGCCTCCGGAGTTCGGTACATGATGTGTACGAACAGAGTGTGTGGTCCGGGTAAGGTCCGTCGAGGCCTCCGGAGTTCGGTACATGATGTGTACGAACAACGGTCGTATAGCAGTGATTGTTTGGATAACATTTTAAATACGGGTCTCGGACCCATAATGATATCTCATCTATTGTGTTTTGAAAAGAGAATCAGGCTAAGGCCCTAATGTTTTCGAAAAGGCTTTGTAAATTGGGACTCGAGGTCCAAAAGAATTTCTGCTTTAAAAATCCTCGAGATGATGTGTTCCTTTTCAAATATCTCTTGCTTGAGTTCAAAATTAATAAAACTTCTTGGGAACATTTGATAATTGATTTCCATATTAAATTCGTAGTTGCTATTTACTTGTTGCATTTCGTATCGTTTTATACTTGCACTAGTAAAACAGTGGAGTTTTACTAACCCCCGAGTAATCGAGGGGTGGATGTCTGATACGTGTCCGGTACATGCGAGTTCGGGAGCGATCACGGGATTGGCACAAGGGGATGATGAGTGCGATACTAATCAAGAGTCGAGAGTTGGTAGAGTTTGGTTGTATTATTAGAGTTGATTCGGTCTTATTTGTATTGTGTTTCGACCCTGTGTGGGTAATGTTGTTAGTCATTTACGTTGATAGAGTTGTGTGACCTCATCGGCCTGTGTGTTTATGTGTAAGTGACCTTAGCAGTGCAGTATTATTATATTGTTTGACCCTGGCCGGGCAAGCATTTGGTTGTTTATGGATGTTTAGCCTGGTAGATCCTTGTGTAAAGGGTCTACGGCGTGTAATATTCCCATACGGTTTTGGGGGTGTTACATTTATGGAATCAGAGCTTAGGTTGCGGAAACCTAGGCTGTGTAATACCCGGTTGTATTTCATTCATTTTCATTCAGTAATTATCAGTCTGTAATTGTCACTCAGTAATTTTCACTCATTATTAATCACTCGTCATTCATGATTCAGTCATTTGCGCTCACTGTTGGCATGTTGTAACCGTGATTGTCATTTTCATCTCCGTTTATAGATCGAGACGGGAGTATTATCATTTTCACCGTGTTTGGTAGTCTTGTACTGGGAGTATCATCTTTGGACTTGTTCACTTTCACATTCGTATGATATGTCGGATCATTCATCAGTCGTAGCGAGGAATCGGAGTTATCGGATTTTTTCACCTTGTCCAGCATTGAGTTACGGCCGTAAGGATTGTAGGTTACGGCCGTAACAAGGGTTCGTTGTTTTCAGGCCATTTTGGATGAATGGGACTTACGGCCGTAAGGTCTTGTAATACAGCCGTAAGTTGAGCAGGTACGGCCGTAAGGCTTGGCCGGTTACGGCCGTACGTGTCCAGCAGGCTGCCCAGGCATTTTTGGCCGAAGGCGAGTTACGGCCGTAAGAAGGGTAGGATACGGCCGTAAGTGGTATTCGTAAATTTCAGGATTTGTCGGGCAAGGGGGACTTACGACCGTAAGGGTTGCGGCATACGGCCGTAAGACGAGGAAGGTACGGCCGTAAGGATTGGCCGGATACGGCCGTACGCTACAGGCAGGGTGCCTGGTCATTTTCGACAAAGGGGGCTTACGCCCGTAAGTTTGGCCGGATACGGCCGTATCATCCGAGTTACGCCCGTAAGGTGTGCGGGTACGGCCGTAAGGATGTCGGCAGATGTTTTTGACGAAGGCGAGTTACGCTCGTAACTCAGGAGCGGTTACAGCCGTAAGTCTGTCGGCAGGCTTTTGGACGAAGCCGAGTTACGACCGTACGAGTTGGCCGGTAATGGCCGTAAGGCCGTTGACCTGGGATGTTACGGCCGTATGAAGGCCGAGTTACGGCCGTAACTTCTGGCAGTATATAAGGACCCGGCCGGGACTTTTTCTTCATTTTCACCCTTTTCTTCACTTTGTTCCGAGAGAGAGACTTGAGGGAGGGATCTTTCCATCATCAATCATTTTAGTGTGTAATTTTCATCATCTTCATTCATTTGGAAAGCTTGGATACTCGATTTAACGCGTGTTCATCAGATCGAAGTGGTTGGATCTTCAAGAGGTAATTTCTTCAACATCTTGGATTTCGATTTTGTATTGAGATATTATGTTTTGGACGTGATAATCATGTTATATGAAGGGATATGCATATGATTATGAGTTTGTATATAGATTCATTGGATTATTGAGGGATTATTCAAGAACACTTTGAATATCGAGTTGGAGTTGGGGATTTTCGATTAATTGTTGTTATAATCACGTATTTGGATATTCATAATGGATTATTGATCGTATTGAAGATGTTTTGTTGGTTTGAAACACTTCTTGGGGGTTTGATGTTGGTATTATTGAGGTTTGGTTGTAATTAATCGAAGTTGGCCACAAAGTGTTCGATATAATGCCCCAATGAACTTGGTTTAATCGTATCGACGTTTTGAGCTCGTTATATTCGTGTTTGATTCGTATATTGAACGGATTATTGGTAATTGTATTGATTCAAGGTTGTTCGAGCGACCGACACTTCATTTAGGACATTTGTTCGTGGAAGGACATTCTTCATCGGTATTGTGTAAGTTAATTCTTACTCGGTTAAAAGGATATTCATTCCTTTTTGTTGTTGATCATTCATAATCATAACTCATTCATCATTGTAGTAATCATATTGAGACTTGTAATTATCGAATAGTCACTTCATTAACGAGGAACGGCGGTTCCAATCATTTCATTGAAACTATCAATCACTTCATTATTACTTTCATCTCGGTGAGTCATTCTTGACCTTGTTAGATTTTTATTATTCATTGATATTCATTGTGGTCATTCTCGTTTCATATGACCTTCTGGGTTCATATTGCGTGGCCGGGTGCGGATGTGTGAAATTTTTAGTCGGGCACGTGATGGCCATGTATTGGGAGTAATACATTGGGCAGTGGACACGGTAAAGATTAACTCCGTGAGACTAATTAGGCACAAGGACGGGTGTGTCCGGTCATCCGTCTTGTACACTTGCACAGAACACTACGGGCGTACTATGATACTCCTCTTCAACGTAATTTATAACCAGGGATATTTCATAACTTCAGCTAAATCATGATTGTGTATTTTTCAACCCTTGAGGATTATTGTTCTGTGTATCTGACCCCGTTTGGGGAATTTTGTTTTCAGGTCACGACAAGGCAAAGGCACGGGAAGAGCATGCTGACGGCGAGGAGTCCTAGTGATACTAGTAGGGGCCCCATCATTAGTGTATTTCGATCATTTGATCGTTCTAGTCATTTGAAATTATTATTTCTCTTGATTGTATTTCATTTGCAAATTCCGTATGAGATGTTATTTATTCAGGGTGGTGTATTTTATCTCCATATAAAATATACTAGTATTCTGTTTTGTCCTGGTGTAATGTACTTAAGCTCCTCATCGGAGTATTTGGTAATATAATGTGGTTCGGCACCACAATTATATTATTTAATTCATCAGTTTTCATTCGCCTGGTGGGTCCCAGTCGGGGGTCCACAACACTATAATATCCGCCTAGTTTGGGGTGTTACAGAGTTGGTATCGGAGCGTGGTTTGAATACTACCTTCTGAGTCATGTCTCATTTGAAATCATCGTCATTGGACTAGTATCATTGGACTTTCGCGTCACGTGTGACCTGTGCAGATGCCGAGCCAATCAGACCGAAAGAACAGTAAGATTTCTAACGCCATGGTATAATTTCTGGCAATAAGAATCATTCATTCATAATTCATTAGTTAACAATCCTCAACCATCATTTTCATTTTGACCAGGACGGTCATGTTAGCTCGTTAATCACTCAATTCATTTCATTACTCAGTTGTTGATCAGGAGGATCATATTATTAATCTTGTTAACTTGTTCAAGATAATCATTTCAATAATTTCATCAAATAATCATGTCACCTCAGTTGATCATTCATGTAATCACTGCGTTAGAGCGTATGCTCGTTTTCATCATCTCATGTCATAACCATAACGTGATATTTATACGGAAAATATAATCATCATGTTACTTTCCTACTTCAGTATGGAGAGAGCAAGAAGAGGACAAGGAGGACGAGGCCGTGGTGCGGGCCGAATCCCGAGAGCTCGTGTGAATACACGTGCGAACGCGAGAAATAATGCTAATTCCTCGGCGGCACTTGCCACTCATTCACTGGGCGTGATCATTCACTATCGGGAGTCGTGCAGGACACGGCTCGGTCGGAGGGTGTCGGGTTGACCCACTCGCTTTTATGCAGGGCATGATGGCCCAAATGACCCAGATGGCACAGCTGATGGAGACGATGCATAACTCAGTCAATCAAAATCAGCAGGCTCCTCCGCCGCCACCTCAGAGGCAAGAGAGGAATGTGAGCAGTATCATCGGAGACATCTCTCGCCAAAGGCCACCTACTTTTGAAGGCTCATCTGAGCCGGCGGATATTGTTCATTGGCTCGAACACTTCGAGAAGTTATTTGCGATGGTAGAGTGTCCCGAAGGACACAAAATTTCAGTTGCGGCTTACTATCTGGGTAATAGCGCTCATTCTTGGTGGTTATCGTTGAAGCCCACCGAAGGATCGTGTACTTGGGATCAGTTCAAGACTCTCATGATGGAGAGGTATTATCCGGCCCCACTCAGAGAGGCCAAGCTGTCAGAATTACTCACTCCCGACCCCTCATCAGACGAGGATGTTCTCGCCATTGCCGAGAAATTTCAGGAACTTCTTCCGTTCGCCTCATCTATCATTCATTCCGAGGCGGATAAGATTAAGTATTTCAGCAAGAGGCTGAAACCACGTATGAGATTACAGTTGCTTAATCATAATTGCACCACGTTAGCCGAATTCATTGAGAAAGCTCTTACCTATGAGCTTACTGCTAAAGAGATTGCTAAGCAGCAACCTTCGTCTGCTAGCAAGAAATCGAAGAATCGTAATCAGTCTGAAGGCGGTCAAACAACCTTCAAGAAACCTCGTGCGGGCTCTGCTTTTTCTGAGCGACCTCCTGTGACGTCTAAACCTGCGGAATCTCATTCTCGAGTGGCCAGTTCGGCCATCACCTGTTTTAACTGTGGGGATCTTGGTCATGTCAGCACCAAGTGTCTGAGACAGTCTGTCACGTGTCATAACTGTGGAATTGTTGGGCATAAGGCCCATTTTTGCCGTAGGGACTCCAAACCTACTCAGACGTCATCTCAGGCCCCTAAGCAGTCAGCCGTTCAGAATCAGGCCTCTCAATCAGCGTCGTTTAAAACGACAGGAGCGACTAAAGGTGGAGCCTATAGCCGTGACGGGAGCATCCAAGGTCTGGGACTAGCAAGCCTGAATTTATGAGATGAAGAAGACCGATGATCCAGAGGCCGAATGATCTCGAGTACACTCAATATTCTATCTCAACTTTGTGTGTACCCTTTTTGATCCGGTGCATCGCATTCATTCATTTCCGAGTCATGTTTGAGTAGACTACGTGGGTAGTGCTACTAGTATTGAGACTTATGTCATTAGTCTACACGATGGTAGACGAATTATCGTGTCGTGAGATTCGAATTGTCGATTGACTTCAAGGTCGTGTATGGCCAGCGGACCTAATCGTAGTAGATTTGCCGAGAGACGACGTCATCTTGGGTATTGATTGGATGGATCGTCATGATGCCATCATTAGTGTCCGTAAGCGTATGGTCACTATCATTTCAGACGATGGGGTCGAATGTGTGTTTCAGGGAGGTAATCCCAGCTGTTCTGGAAGAGTTATTAATTTGATGAAAGCAGTGCGATTACTCAGTCAGGGATGTGTTGGTTATTGGTTCTATATGACCAAAACCGAGAAATCATCAGTAATGTTGACGGATATTCCGGTAGTGAGGGATTATGCCGATGTTTTTCCAGACGAGTTACCTGGTTTGCCTCCACAGAGAGATGTGGAATTCACGATTGAGTTGGAGCCCGGTACGTCCCCGATATCGAAGGCACCATACCGGATGGCCCCAACCGAAATGCAGGAGTTGAAGAATAAACTTGAGGAATTGTTCGAGAAAGGTTATATCCGACCGAGTGCGTCCCCGTGGGGAGCACCAGTGCTGTTTGTCAAGAACAAGGATGGTTCGTTCCGTTTGTGTATTGATTACCGGGAATTGAATCGGGTGACGATCAAGAATAAGTATCCGTTACCCCGTATTGATGATCTTTTGGATCAACTTCAGGGAGCTTCAGTATTTTCCAAGATCGACTTAAGATCTGGATATCATCAGTTGCGGATTCGAGAGTCGGATATCGCAAGGACGGCGTTTCGAACACGCTATGGTCATTATGAGTTTGTGGTTATGCCGTTTGGACTAACCAATGCACCTGCGGTATTCATGGAGTTAATGAATTGGGTTTTCATCGACTTTTTGGACCAGTTTGTTGTTGTCTTCATCGATGGTATTTTGATTTATTCTCGTAACCGAGAGGAACACGAGGTTCACCTTCATCAGGTTCTCGACGTGTTGAGACGAGAGCAACTTTATGGAAAGTTTTCCAAATGCGAGTTCTGGATGTCCGAAGTGACTTTTCTCGGACATGTAATTTCATCAGATGGAGTGAGTGTTGATCCTCAGAAGACGGAGGCTATCCAGGATTGGTTACCTACGAAGAATGTTAAGGAAATCCGAAGATTTCTCGGATTAGCCGGTTATTATCGGCGGTTTGTGGAAGGATTTTCTAAAATCGCTCAACCCTTGACGAACCTTTTGCGAAAGGATAAGAAATTCACGTGGTCCGACGCGTGTCAGCGGAGTTTTGAGGAACTCAAGAGCCGGTTAATCTCAGCACCTGTACTTTCCTTGCCGCAAGGGATGGAAGGGTTTGTGGTTTATAGTGATGCGTCCGGGCAGGGTCTCGGATGTGTGCTCATGCAGAATGGGAAGGTTATTGCCTATGCCTCACGGCAATTGAGACCTTACGAAGTTAATTATCTGACCCACGACCTGGAGCTAGCAGCCGTGGTGTTCGCTTTGAAAATTTGGCGTCATTACCTTTATGGCATCACCTGTCAGATTTTCACCGATCACAAGAGTTTAAAGTATATATTTACTCAGAAGGAGTTAAATATGCGTCAGATACGGTGGTTGGAGCTAATCAAAGATTATGATATTGAGATACATTACCACCCGGGCAAGGCGAACGTTGTCGCCGACGCCTTGAGTCGTAAGTCCGTTCAGGAACAGATGCTTGCTCATTTAACAGTTCAGAAGGAGCTTCAACAGGAATTCCTTAGACCCGAGATCGAGGTCTGGCTTCAGCGAGTTCAGGGACAGCTTTACGTGTTAGAAATTTCATCATCACTTGAGGAGGAAATCAGGGAGAATCAGGGTTCAGACCCAGCATTTTTGCGCATCCGTGAGGATGTGGCTCAGGGGAAAGCCCCTGGATTCGTGGTCCACGAAGATGGACTTTTGAGATTTAAGAATCGGTTGTGCGTACCGGCGAAAGACGAGTTGAAAAACTCGATTTTGAGAGAAGCTCATGCTACCCCTTATTCTGTTCATCCGGGGTCTAGCAAGATGTACAAGGACTTGAAACAAAATTACTGGTGGAGTAATATGAAGCGAGAAGTTGCAGAATTTGTTTCGAAATGCTTAACTTGTCAACAAGTTAAGATTGAACATCAGCGACCGGCGGGTATGCTGAAGCCTCTCCCTATTCCAGAATGGAAGTGGGAAGACATTTCTATGGATTTCATCACGAGTTTGCCGACGAGTCGTCGTGGCATGAATACGATCTGGGTGATCGTGGACCGCTTAACTAAATCAGCTCATTTTCTCGAGATTAAGGATACTTGGGGTCCCGAGAGACTCGCCCAGCTGTTCATCAAAGAGATAGTGAGACTGCACGGTACTCCTAAGAGTATCGTTTTCGATCGTGACGGATGGTTTGTGTCTCATTTTTGGAAATCAGTCCATCGTGCTATGGGAACTCAGCTTAATCTCTGTACCGCTTTTCATCCTCAGTCCGACGGACAATCAGAGAGAACCATTCAGACATTAGAGGACATGTTGAGGGCATGCGTCCTCGATTGGAAAGACGATTGGGAAGCCCAATTACTATTGATTGAATTCACGTATAATAATAGTTGGCATGCTTCGATCAAGATGGCACCTTACGAGGCCTTGTACGGTCGTCGTTGTCGATCTCCTTTGTGTTGGGACGACTTATCAGAATCAATCGGCACCGAGCCCGATATGCTTATAGCCGCCCGTGAGAAGGTAGCTTTGATCAGGAGTCGTTTATTGACCGCTCAGAGTCGACAGAAATTATATGCAGATAACCGTCGTCGATCATTAGAATTTGAGACAGGTGACCACGTGTTGGTCAAGGTATCCCCGAGTCGAGGTATCTTCCGTTTTGGGAAACGGGGAATATTGAGTCCAAGATTCATCGGACCGTTTGAGATTTTGGATCGAGTAGGCGAGTTAGCTTATCGATTGGCTTTACCTCCGGCGTTGAGCCGAATTCATAATGTGTTTCACGTCTCTCAGTTGCGGAAGTATGTTGCCGACCCGAGTCACATACTTCAGTTCGACGAAATCGAGATCGCGGATGATCATTCGTACGAGGAGCGTCCCGTATGAATTTTAGAGCGGAGAATCAAACAGTTGAGGAACAAGACGATCCCTTTGGTCAAGATTCAGTGGTCTAGACACGGAGTCGAAGAGGCCACTTGGGAAATCGAGGAGAGTATGCGGGAGAGTTATCCTGAGTTGTTTGGCCCTTAGTTTCGAGGACGAAACTCTTTTTAAGGGGGGGAGTATGTAATACCCGGTTGTATTTCATTCATTTTCATTCAGTAATTATCAGTCTGTAATTGTCACTCAGTAATTTTCACTCATTATTAATCACTCGTCATTCATGATTCAGTCATTTGCGCTCACTGTTGGCATGTTGTAACCGTGATCGTCATTTTCATCTCCGTTTATAGATCGAGACGGGAGTATTATCATTTTCACCGTGTTTGGTAGTCTTGTACTGGGAGTATCTTTGGACTTATTCACTTTCACATTCGTATGATATGTCGGATCATTCATCAGTCGTAGCGAGGAATCGGAGTTATCGGATTTTTTACCTTGTCCAGCATTGAGTTACGGCCGTAAGGATTGTAGGTTACGGCCGTAACAAGGGTTCGTTGTTTTCAGGCTATTTTGGATGAATGGGACTTACGGTCGTAAGGTCTTGTAATACGGCCGTAAGTTGAGCAGGTACGACCGTAAGGCTTGGCCGGTTACGGCCGTACGTGTCCAGCAGGCTGCCCAGGCATTTTTGGCCGAAGGTGAGTTACGGCCGTAAGAAGGGTAGGATACGGCCGTAAGTGGTATTCGTAAATTTCAGGATTTGTCGGGCAAGGGGGACTTACGGCCGTAAGGGTTGCGGCATACGGCCGTAAGACGAGGAAGGTACGGCCGTAAGGCTTGGCCGGATATGGCCGTACGCTACAGGCAGGGTGCCTGGTCATTTTCGACGAAGGGGGCTTACCCCCGTAAGTTTGGCCGGATACGGCCGTATCATCCGAGTTACGCCCGTAAGGTGTGCGGGTACGGCCGTAAGGATGTCGGAAGATGTTTTTGACGAAGGCGAGTTACGCCCGTAACTCAGGAGCGGTTACGGCCGTAAGTAAGTCAGCCAGCGAGCTTTTGGGCCAGCCGAGTTACGGCTGTACGAGTTGGCCGGTTACGGCCGTAAGGGCGTTGACCTGGGATGTTATGGCCGTATGAAGGCCGAGTTACGGCCGTAACTTCCGGCAGTATATAAGGACCCGGCCGGGACTTTTTCTTCATTTTCACCCTTTTCTTCACTTTGTTCCGAGAGAGAGACTTGAGGGAGGAATCTTTCCATCATCAATCATTTGAGTGTGTAATTTTCATCATCTTCATTCATTTGGAAAGCTTGGATACTCGATTTAACGCGTGTTCATCGGATCGAAGTGGTTGGATCTTCAAGAGGTAATTTCTTCAACATCTTGGATTTCGATTTTGTGTTGAGATATGATGTTTTGGACGTGATAATCATGTTATATGAAGGGATATGCATATGATTATGAGTTTGTATATAGATTCATTAGATTATTGAGGGATTATTCAAGAACACTTTGAATATCGAGTTGGATTTGGGGATTTTCGATTAATTGTTGTTATAATCACATATTTGGATATTCATAACGGATTATTGATCGTATTGAAGATGTTTTGTTGGTTTGAAACACTTCTTGGGGGTTTGATGTTGGTATTATTGAGGTTTGGTTGTAATTAATCGAAGTTGGCCACAAAGTGTTCGATATAATGCCCCAATGAACTTGGTTTAATCGTATCGACGTTTTGAGCTCGTTATATTCGTGTTTGATTCGTATATTGAACAGATTGTTGGTAATTGTATTGATCCAAGGTTGTTCGAGCGACCTACACTTCATTTAGGACATTTGTTCGTGGAAGGACATTCTTCATCGGTATTGTGTAAGTTAATTCTTACTCGGTTAAAAGGATATTCATTCCTTTTTGTTGTTGATCATTCATAATCATAACTCATTCATCATTATAGTAATCATATTGAGACTTGTAATTATCGAATAGTCACTTCATTAACGAGGAACGGCGGTTCCAATCATTTCATTGAAACTATCAATCACTTCATTATTACTTTCATCTCGGTGAGTCATTCTTGACCTTGTCAAATTTTTATTATTCATTGATATTCATTGTGGTCATTCTCGTTTCATATGACCTTTTGGGTTCATATTGTGTGGCCGGGTGCGGATGTGTGGAATTTTTAGTCGGGCACGTGATGGCCATGTATTGGGAGTAATACATTGGGCAGTGCACACGGTAAAGATTAACTCCGTGAGACTAATTAGGTACAAGGACGGGTGTGTCCGGTCATCCGTCTTGTACACTTGCACAGAACACTACGGGCGTACTATGATACTCCTCTTCAGTGTAATTTATAACCAGGGATATTTCATAACTTCAGTTAAATCATGATTGTGTATTTTTCAACCCTTGAGGATTGTTGTTCTGTGTATCTGACCCCGTTTGGGGAATTTTGTTTTCAGGTCACGGCAAGGCAAAGGCACGGGAAGAGCATGCTGACGGCGAGGAGTCCTAGTGATACTAGTAGGGGGCCCCAGTCATTCCGTGTATTTCAGTCATTTTAGTCGTTCTAGTCATTTCAGAAATTATTATTTCTCTTCAGTTGTATTTCCGCTGCAAATTCCGTATGAGATGTTATTTATTCAGGGTGGTGTATTTTATCTCCATATAAAATATACTAGTATTCTGTTTTGTCCTGGTGTAATGTACTTAAGCTCCTCATCGGAGTATTTGGTAATATAATGTGGTTCGGTACCACAATTATATTATTTAATTCATCAGTTTTCATTCGCCTGGTGGGTCCCAGTCGGGGGTCCACGGCACTGTAATATCCGCCTAGTTTGGGGTGTTACAGGCTGTCAGGTCAAGTCGAGTCGTGATTTGTCGAGTATTGTGTTGTCTTGTCGTTCGAGTCGTCAGGTGACCAGTTGAGTAGTGCGTAGTCACAACGTGTCGGATATGTTGTCGTATGAGATTAGTATCGCGGACGACCGTCATCTCCGTGCGACCTGTGGATGTAAGTCTCCTCTTTTATGCATAATACCTGTGTGTCTCGATTTTATCTTAGTGAGTTAATTGCGGTGCATAATTTTATTTACATAGTATTGTGTAATATAGTTGTGTTTAATACTCGTGGCACATAGTATGTGTATAGAACTGGGCCTATTGTTGTTTTACCTTTGAACCACTGTGAGGGGTGGTATGGTGTGAAAATTGAGAACCTTGTTGGGTTTCGAATAAGGTATCGACGATTGAGTTCGTGAGAAACTTCGAGGAATGGTTTTGTTGTACGTTTAAACTATACTGTGAGATGTATTCCATTTGGATTGTGCATGTTGGACTGTATTCCTTTTTCCGCTGCGTGAGTTCTTTTGTAATGGCTTTCGGTATTTTACCGGCTGAGTTTTATTTCGAAAACCGATTCCCTTAACCGAGTTTTTGGAATTATGGCCTTGATCATTTTGGCGAAATTCTTATGATGGTATTTAGTATTTTGTAAATGGCTTTTGTAAGTTTTTGAAATATTACCGTCATCAGCCTTTTTGGCATTTTCGTAAATGGTTTTATCCTGGCGGGTTCCGGCGCTGGACCCACGGCGCTATAATGTTCCGTTTAATTACCTGAAATTTTTGGACATTCTAGCCCATTGAATTATCTTTGAAAACCTTGAGTATCTTAGAAAATGAATTTCGAGACGTACTTTTAAAATGAATTATTTTCTCGTGGTACATCCAAGGTGCCACAACATGTTTCAAAATTCTTCTACCTCGAGGACCAAAATGTTTTGAGATATTTTCTATGTTTAGAAACACTTATACTTAGACCCGAGGGTCGAATATTTCTGAAAGTCTTTCGCTAAAAGAAAATGTCCTCATTTTTACCAAACGCATGATGGTTTTCAAAGTCTCGATAACGATGTTTCACGTTTGTACTTTTTTTGAAAGGTGATACTCAAGATCAACCGGTGTTCTTCTAAAATTATTTTCAAAATGAGGTTTTCGTTTTTAAAACCTATCAATTCCCGTTTGCGTTTGGAAATGTACGTATGATGTTTGCTTTGTCGTTATGATGTTAACTTCCGAATATGATCGAATTGGTGGCATGAACGTTGAGGCGTTGCCACGTATTTGTAGTACTAGCCCTCTGTGAGAAGTGTGAACTGGTACTTACTATTTGTCGCCTCGTGGTGATTTCCGTGTTGTCGCACGAGTGTGAGCTGTTGAAGCTTGGGTTTGTACGTTTGGGTACATGTGTGATTGTTTCATGATGTTTGTAATTATGTGCTGGTTATCGTTCGGGCCGTCGAAGTTGGCTCCGATACCTGTTGGGTTTTCTATGCATCGAATACAAAATAATCGGAGTAAAAACGCAGCGGAACAATAAATGTGAAAACCCAATTTAGGATCGCATGCAGTAATTTAATTGTTTAATTAAAGAGTTAATCGAATTACCTTAATTCGATTGAACAATTCTAGATCCGGACTAGAAACAGATGAATATCTCCTTCCTCTTTTGGTGATCCACACACGAACAATTCCACAAGCCGGATTGCTAGATCCTTACGAATAATATTGATAAATAGTACAACACAAATTCCTTACTAGAAGGATTGTACTATTGATCAAGATCAACTAAGGGAAGAGGGACGACCGACTCCGTTCTCCTACAATATGATGTAGATGGCCGATTTTTCTTCTTCTTGAAGGGCCGATTTTAGGTCTTGTATTCTGGTTACAACTCCTTGTCCAAGACCTTATATTTATACTAAGTAAACCCTAGATTCAATAATCTAGTATTTGCTTAGTTGCCCCTCAACTTATTAAATAATACAATATATATAATATCCAATATTATATATATTACTTATTATTTAATCTCCTTATAAATATAATATCTAATATTATATTTATTATTCCCGATTGATATTTATTCCTACTTGTCTATAATTGTCGTATGTGCGACCCAAAGGCTTATATTATGTTGGCAATTATTTAATACCTTATTAAATAATAAATCATAAGCGGCCTCTAGCAAGACATTATGATTACCCAAATAATATAAGTTAATAGTCCATTAAACCTTTTAACGTGTCAAATCCCTTTGTCACGCGATATCATATTTGAACTAAGTCATGGAGTCTGTCATACTTATTTATGTTCAAATGCTTTCTCGATCTTAAGTAGATCGATTGAATCAAATGACTCTTCATTTGAGCATGGCCATGCATTTCCTTGATCCTACTTATCGAGGGCCAATGAGATATCTCTCTCACTTAAGAGAGGGACAAATCCCCATCTTGATTATTCATTGCCCTCTACATGACTCCCACTAATCCCGATCGCTAACCTTTATGATCACCATGTTTCAGATGACGTTGGATTACGTCAAGGCATATCAGTTATCATGTTGGACTCTATGATAATCTCAGGTTCAAGGATTTATTGACATACTATATTGAGATTCACTTATGATATTTCCATGCAGTGATCTCAATGCGGGTCGGTCCAGTATTAGTTCTCCAACCAATACCCATAAGATTGATCCGTACCATACGCATAATCATCCGATGATTATCAATCAAACTTATACTAGTATATTAATCACTTGAGTCTCTACTCAACGCGATTTTACCAGGGACATTTGAATAATCTTATTATTCGTGAATAACTATTATTCGATTATTATAATATTAAAACATGCACTTATTATAATAATCAACGAGAAATAAATGATATCAAATAACTTTATTTAAATGTGACAATTACAAATCTAGGCACATCGAATGTCCTAGGGCACTATTCCCAACAATCTCCCACTTGCACTAGGACCATTCATACATGACTTTTAGTCCTATCGCTCTAGCATGCTCAACATGCTTTCCTTGTGAGAGAGGCTTGGTAAGTGGATCTGCAACATTCTCTTGTTGCTACTTTGCATATTGTAATATCTCCTCGTCTGACGATCTCTCGACTAGGTGATATTTTCCGAGTATATGTTTGGAATTATGATGGGACCTAGGCTCTTTAGCTTGTGCAATAGCACCATTATTGTCACAATAAAGGCTTATGGGACCACGGATGGTTGGCACCACTCCTAGTTCGCAACGAACTTCTTGATCCATCTGGCTTCCTTAGCCGCATCCGATCTTGCCAGTACTCAAACCACATGTGAGAATCGGCAACCGTGCTTTGCTTGGAACTCTTCCAACTCACGGCACCTCCATTCAATACAAACACATAACCAGCTTGCGATTTGAAATCGTCTCTGTCGGTTTCGAAACTTGCATCGGCGTAACCTCTTACATCCATTTCGTTTCCCACCCTCCATAAACTAGGAAATCATCCTTAGTTATTCTAAAGTACTTTAGGATGGTTTTCACCGCCGTCGATTGACTTTCACCTGGATTCGATTGGTATCGACTTGTCATACTAAGAGCAAACGATACATCCGGTCGAGTACAAATCATGGCATACATGATCGATCCAATAGCCGGCGTATGGTATCTTGCTCATACGGGCTCGCTCATCGGGAGTCTTAGGACTCGAGTCTCACTCAGATGAATGCCATGTGACATTGGCAAGAGTCCTCTCTTGGAGTCTTGCATATTGAACCTCTTCAATATTTTATTAATGTATGTACTTTGACTCAGACCAATCAATCTCTTTGATCTATCTCTATAGATCTTTATCCCAAGAATGTAAGCAGCTTCTCCTAAGTCTTTCATTGAGAAACAACTTCCCAACCAAGTCTTGGTATGCGCAAGGTGGGAATGTCATTTCCAATGAGTAATATGTCATCTACATATAAGACTAAGAAAACAACTATTCTTCCACTAACCTTCTTGTACACACAAGGTTCATCTTCATTTGAATGAACCCAAACTCTTTGTGATTTCATCAAAACGAAGATTCCAGCTCCGAGAAGCTGCTTCAACCCATAAATGGATCTTTGAAGCTTGCAAACCTTTTTAGAATTTTACGGATGAACAAAACCTTCAGGTTGTGTCATGTACACATCCTCGAGTAAGTTTCCATTAAGGAATATTGTTTTGACATCCATTTGCCATATTTCATAATCATAGTATGCGGCAATGGCAAATAAAATTCTAATTGATTTAAGCATGACTACTGGCGAAAAGGTCTCATCATAGTCAACACCATGAATCTGTCTATAACCTTTTGCCACTAGTCTAGCTTTATAGGCTTGCAGATTATCATCCATGTCTTTCTTCTTTTTATAGACCCATTTGCACCCAATGGTTTTAACACCCTCAGGTGGATCTATCAAGTTCCAAACTTGATTGTCATACATGGATTGCATCTCAGACTTCATGGCTTCTAGCCATTCCTCGGACTCTGGTCCTGAAGCAGCTTCTGTATAGGTACTAGGCTCATCATCTATGAGCGATGCATCATCATCCTCTGTTACGAGATAACCATATCTCTCAGGTTCATGTCGCATCCTATCAGATCTGCGTGGGACTTGTGTACTTTGAATGGGCTCTTCAACTGTTTGTTGAGCTTGTTCGGTTTCCATCGGTGAAGCGATGTCTTCTTGTGGTTCTCGAGTTTCCTCGAGAATTACTCTTCTCCCACTGTCTCTTTTGGAAATAAATTCCCTTTCTAAGAATACAGCATTTCGAGCAACAAACACTTTGTTCTCTGCGGGCTTGTAAAAGTAATATCCTTTAGTTTCCTTAGGATATCCCACAAATAAACATCTTTCGAATCATTGCCGGTTGTCAAACACTTGGCGCCTTACGAGCGCAACCCCAGATCTTTAGAAAAGACAAGTTTGGTCTTTTACTCCATTTCTCAAATGGTGTCTTTTCAATCGCTTTAGATGGAACACGGTTAAGGGTGAATCTGCTGTTTCTAAGACGTGGCCCCAAAATGATAATGGAAGCTCTGTTCGACTCATCATGGATCGAACCATATCTAATAAAGTTCGATTCCTCCTCTCGGACACTCCGTTATCCGAGGTGTGGGAGGAGTAAGTTGCGAAACAATTCCAAAACTCCTAAGAAGATCATCGAATACTAGGCTCAAGAATTCCCCACCTCGATCTGATCGAAGGGCTTTAATTGTCTTGCCAAGTTGATTACGTACTTCATTACGGAATATTTTGAACATTTCAAAAGATTCATGTTTATACTTCATAAGATAAACATATCCATATCGGCTAAAATCATCGGTGAATGTAATGAAGTATTGGTATCCGCCTGGCATGAGTGCTAAGAGGTCCGCATACATCAGTATGTATTAGGCCTAATAGATCACTAGCCCTTTCTCCATGACCGGTGAAAGGATTCTTCGTCATCTTGCCCAATAAACAAGATTCGCATGTCCCATATGATTCATAGTCAAAAGAGTCTAAAAGTCCATCATTATGGAGTTTAGAAATGCGTTTCTCGTTTATGTGACCAAGTCGACAATGCCATAAGTAAGTCGGATTAGAATCATTGAGCTTAGGTTTCTTGGATGCAATGTTATAGACTTCCAAAGTGTCGGACTCATCTAGATCAATATTGTAAAGGCCAGTATATAACTTTGCAGTACCATAAAGCAAGTCATCAAAGAAAATACGAATGATCTTATTCTTAATAAGAAAATCGTAACCTTCACAATCTAATGTAGAAAGCGAAATAATATTCCTATTCATAGCGGGAACATAATAGCAATTGTTCAAAACTAACAAAAGCCCATTGGGCAAAACTAGATCATAAGTTCCTACGGCTAGTGCGGCAACTCTTGCTCCATTGCCAACTCTTAGATCTACTTCCCTTTCTTGATTCTCTCTGCTTCTCAACCCCTGCACATTTGTACAAATGTGAGATCCACATCCAGATCTAATACCCGGGAGTTAGAGGTAGATAAGTTAACTTCTATAACAAATATACTGTGGCGGTCTCACCGCCTTAGTACGCTTTAGCTCTTCCAAGTAAATCTTGCAATTTCTTTTCAGTGTCCTGGTTTATTGCAATGATGGTAATTTCCATCTTTGGGAGCTTTAGCCTTGAAACCCGGACTAGTAGGGTCTTTAGATTTGGCAACTTTTGCCTTACCCTTGCCCTTGCCTTTGTTCTTAAAGGATTTCCCTTTGCTGACCATCAACACATGGTTTGGTTTGATCTTAATATTACCTTTCGGCCGTTTTAAGCATCCCATGCGGCTCAGAATGGACTTCTCCATCTCATTCATATTATAGTTCATAATGAACTGACCGAAACTTTCGGCAATGAGTTTAGGATCACATCCGTGGAGTGCTCCTTAGAAAGTGGAAAACCAAGCCTTTCAAGATGATCAATATATCCTTTCATCTTGAGCACGTGAACGCCGACAGATGTCCCTCAACCATCTTGCAAGCATACAAGGCTTGAAAGGTCTCATACCTCTCTTGCCTAGCATGCTTCGAGAAAGTTTCCTTGAGGTGAGCATTTAGCTCATAAGCTTCCATCTCCTCCAGATTCTTACAAGTTACGGACAAATGGTGGCCAACATAAGACAACCGACATCAATGGAATCATCACAATGTTTCTTCCATTTGTCTTTTGTTGCTTTATTTGCATTGTCGGTGGCTCATCGGGAATTTCTTCCTCAAGAACATACACTTTCTTTCTTGCTTGAGAACTATTCTCGGGCTCAGGATCCAATCCAGGATAGTTCTTTGCCATTTTCTTTCACTTGTCCTTCTTAAGGACGGATCGCGATGAAATGGTGGATGTGTTGTTTGATGCCATTCTACAAAATTCAATATGCAAAATATTTAGTCACATTATTTTATTTCTCGAAAAATACTCCCACTAAAACAAAGTACCCTCAATTTACAACATTTGTAATTTTAGTGGGCTAAGATCCTATTTCGCACAATCCTAAACTCAGCTTTGGCATGACGCCTAGAATTGAACTACTTTAGGTGGATAACTCTTTATCGATTACATCATATGTAACTCTTAGATTATATCATGGGATTTGGCATCGTATGCCCAAGCATGTTATAATCCCATCTTATGCCTTAAGGTTCAAAACTATTTTGATTTCCAAATTCATTAAACGTATAGGTATCACCATTACCTATCCTACCTTACTAAGATAATCCGAGTGCCCACTTTGGCATGACCCACTCATGATGATCGAAGTCTTGATAGGTGTTTTTCAAATGAACGGCATTAAAATTTTAACGAGGATTTTTATCCTATGTTAATGTCTATGTTTGCTAACATACATCTAAACATACATAGCATCACATACATGCATAAATTTAAACATACATCGCATCACATGACAATAAAGCATAGGACCGTGTATAGCATGACCATAATCCTAACGTGATTTTCATGAGCCAACATGAAAATCACAAAGGTCATCTAAAGGGTTAAATATGGTCTTCATTGATCTTCCAACTCCTTGGAACGTCATACGCGATCAATTTGCTCCTCGAGTCCATCTTTCTCGTCCTTCTTGTCTTCATTACATTAATGAAATCTAATACTACACTAATAAATTAAATTACAAGAAGTACAAACGACACGCAGGCCGTAAAATAATAAATAATTTAAATAGACGACTCGCAGGCCGTAAAACCAATTATAATTAAACGACACGCAGGCCGTAAAACCAACCCATAAGAAATTAAATTATCCAATCACATTGGTCAATTTATGGTCATGCCATACACCACACACATACCATAAATAATTATCAAATAATTAATAAAGCATGTAAAATACTAAATAATCAATTTGTCTGACAATCAGACAATAAATTAAAATTGTGTCAAAAGTGAACAAATCTGGACTTGGTCGAGATGGTTGTCATTCTGCCCTGGGAACAGGTCCACCCGGGTTCGAAACCCGGCGGTTGCAGTTGCAACATTTTGCAACAATTATTTCCAAGTTTACTTTTATAATAAAAGGACTTATAAAAAGAACTACTGAAAAGTTACCAAAACAAGATCCAGTCGAGTTGGTAAGTGGTGCTGAAGGGTAGCCGAGTGGCGCGGGATCGAATCCCAGTTTTTGCGGAAGTATTTTTGCAATATTTAAAACAAATTTATTGCCTTTAATAAAACATCTGTGAGAAAAATTCCAAAACAAAATTGCAGCGCACTTGGTAAGTAGCTAGGCGGCTGGCCTGGATCACCAGGGTTCGAACCCCTGGTGATGCAAAATCATTTTTGCTAATTAATACAACCCGCGGGTCCAGGCCCGACCCGCCCGGACCCGAATCTGCCCGACACGCCTACTGTCTTGTTCGAGCGATTCGGACAACTTGATTTTTGCGAAAACTTGATCCAGAAAATTATTTTTGACGATCCGATTTAATCAAATTAAACCAGAAAAATATTTTATAAAATCTATATTTTATAAACATAATCAGGAACATAATTTACACATAAATATGTTCTACACAAACAATTAAATTACATGCAAGTTGGCTCCGATACCACTGTTGGGTTTTCTATGCATCGAATACAAAATAATCGGAGTAAAAACGCAGCGGAACAATAAATGTGAAAATCCAATTTAGGATCGCATGCAGTAATTTAATTGTTTAATTAAAGAGTTAATCGAATTACCTTAATTCGATTGAACAATTCTAGATCCGGACTATGTAACACCCCCAGATTTAACCGGAAATATTACAGCGCCGTGGGCTCCGAGATGGAACCCACAAGGTTAAAAGAAATTTTCGCAAACATTTACAAATGCCCAAGGGGCCAACGACGGTACTATCTTTAAAAATTCACAAAGACTTATAAAATCCATTTATCAAAAACCGTTGTAAAAACTCATTTGAAATCGCGAGGCCAAACAGCCGACACTCAAAAGTTTAGAAAACGACTTCCAAAGCAACCTCAGTTACCAGATACCAAAAGGTCATTTCAAAATACTCACGCAGCGGAAAAAGACCAACCATAAGGATACTCTAGCAGCGGAATACGAGAACCAATCAAAAACTCAATGCACACAACATGTCCTAGCCAGTATCCTCAGGGAAGCTCATCTCTTCACGACCGCTACAAGCTCGATACTCCAAGAACCTAAAAAGAAATCCACGACGGGTCACCATAATATCCAACAATGATAACCGTCACATCACATTAAGAATGCATACCAATGAGAATAAGAATACGACCAATGTAATCTTACCGCCATGACTTTACTTACTCAAGTAATTCTCATCAGAATAACCATTAAACTCGAACATAATATTTGTATTGTACCTCAAACAATACTCAAGATCCTCAAACTATCATAACCAACTCACGATACGGAAATCTACCATTTCTGACCAATACGATCCATCGAATAAAATCATCAAATCTCAAGACGATAACCAATTGTCCACCAAAGACAAGACCAAGGAAAATATGGAACATACCTCGAGATATGATGTGCCACGATAATCATATCACTAATCCGATATCAGAACAATGCAATGCGGACAAGGTCCTAACACAAGACCTACAAATGCATACTCATATGACAACGTCAATATGCTCAAAACAATAACAACTATGTATACTCAATGGAAATCCCATGATCCAGCGCCCTCAGCATAGATCCCAAGATGATCCTACAAGATCAACACGAGGTGGATAACCAACAATATACATATGCACAACAATAACACAATACCGGGTAATCCAACGATCCAGCGCCCTCAGCATAGATACCCAAGATGATCCCGCCGGACCACCACGCCGTGGAAAAACCCGTCCAATGATCCCGCGCCCTCATCAAAGATCCCAAGATGATCCCGTCGGACCAACACGAGGTGGACATCCGATCCAGCGCCCTCAGCATAGATCGCGCGATCCCATCGGATTAACACAACATAAACAACACAATATGCATACACATATGCAAAACAACACATTCATCAACATGAACAACATAACATGCACGACAACATGACAATTTACTAGACGACTTCATGTTCAACAACATGAAAGAGAATGTACGAGACCAAAATAAATAACATAAAACCGTGACCAATATGGAATACTGCTTGAGTCCTTCTAAGCAACCTCGATGTCCAATCATCACCGACGATTATCCCCACCGCTCGGCGATCCAAACGCATAACGAACTATAGATACTCATATCCTCGTCCTTACTGTAATGTAACCTCGATACTCGAACATACCAATAATCGAGATAAAGCATATTCATTACGATTTACCTCCCGAATCGAAAGAATGATATGCGATCCGGATACCCGAGTTCACAATAATAATCATCGCTATATGCATTATAAACGAAATGAAATCGAAACCATTCATTAAATATTATAACCGAGCAAGTAATAACTTGCCTCGATACCGATACCACGAAGTCCGCCGCCAACACACCGCTTTATCTACGAGCTCCTCACTTTCGATCAAAAGCAATACAATGGACATACTCGAACACGACCGCAATATCCGTTTATAATCACCGATCGTTAATCTCAACCTATCAAGAAATCAAATAACACATATCCGATAACGGTCAACAATCGATAAAACTAGCTACCGAACTCAACGGTCAACACAACCTCGAATAAACACAATGTAACCAACCAAGTCAAACCATCACGAATTCCTAATCAAAACACAAAAATATCGCATCGTCCGCCTACTTAGCGCACGTTAATCACCTAATGTAGCGTGCGCTAAGTTGCTCCGTTAGCGCGCTAGGCAAGAACGAGCGTGCGCTAATCTTTGTGCATGGCATGCATTTCAAGCATCGTCTAACACTTCCATCATGACAATGATCAACTCATCTCGAGATTAAGGATTTCATAACAATCATGACATATAATTTAATAGCTCTTCAAGAACACGAATTATCCAAATTCACGTTCATGATCCATAAAATGATAAAATCCGATGTGTTCTAACATCTAAAAATCCTTATTCATCATGTTCTTCGACATACAATTCATATAACTTCAAGAATCACATTAGCATCACCATAATCGTTACCATACGAAGTAACCAACGACCAAACATCAAAAATCTGAATTGAAGAAGGGAATTACATCAACATATATTTTGAATTCCATCCAAAACCATACGAAACATATCAATACTCATATATTGATAACAACACTAACTTAGTACGGTAATCCAACTCGTTGTCATGCTCATCAACTTGTTTATATGATAATCATCAACTCAAGAACATCATATACAATCCAAAACGAAATCTCAAAGTGAAGAGTAATTACCTTTTTGAAGGAAAGGATTGATTTCCAAGAATCACCAATGATTTCAAGAACAAAGCTTTACTCCATGATTTCCATCTTTAATCTTGTTAAAGAGGATCATCCTCGGTGTTTAGGAACTCCAAATGTTCTCCCAAGGTTGTCTCTTTCGGGTGAAAGGAAAGGAATGGACGAAATGCTTCATGACACTCGCTTGTCCCTTTAAATAGAATACATCACTAGCGTGCGCTAAACCATTATGTTTAGCGTGCGCTAGCCTTAGCGTGCGCTAATCGACTTTGTTAGCGTGCGCTATCGCACCCGCAGGCTACCGCCTTGCTTCGTAAACTACCTTACGACGTAATGCCCATGCATTAACGCACGTAAATCATCATGTCTAGCGACGCAAGTCCTTACTCTTAGCGTGCGCTATCCGAAGTTGACTTACTACCGTGTTCACCTACCACTCGCCCCACATTCCGACAAAGATTCGGCAAGGATAAGATTCCTTGTTGATCGATACATAGTTAGCGGCGCTAAGCCTAATATTATAGCGTGCGCTAATACTTGTGACAACAACCGCTGACTTACTGCAGCGTGCGCCGAAAGCAAGGGTCCACACGCAGATTCCTTCCGACCGTCTCGCACTAGCGACGCTAACCTATAAACGTAGGCGGCGCTAATCCCGCACGATAGCGTGCGTTATGCATGAATATCGCGTGCGCTAATAAGGCTATACTTAGCCATTTTCACTATCCTTGTCCAACATCTCGACATATCAAATACGAACATACGGCATATCAAATATACATTACTCAACACATTATATCTCAAATACAATTGTCGACTAAATACGACAATTATACCGATATCGATATCTCGGTCCTTTATTTATTTTATCCCTATCGTAGATTTCACTGCATAATATAACTCGGATAAAATAATATTAAACAACGTAATAGAAATTCGGATATTACATTCTACACTTTTAAAATAAGTTTCGTCCTCGAAACTTGCAATCCATCATAAAACGAACAAACATACCGCTCAACTCAAAATATCCCAAAACCATCACGACAACGATTTATCATCATCATTACCGAATATCCAAAAGAGCATACTTCCAAATACGCAGTCGACGATCTCCGAGATACTAGCGGCGTTCACCAGACAGCCTCAATACGCTTACGATCACAATTCCCGATTCTCAACAAAATATATCATCTTCGGATCAAACAATCGCCCGAATCAAATCCTCGTCTGCTGATTACATAATCAAGTCTCAATTCGATAAAACGAATAATATCCGATGTATCCGTGAAACAACCGCTCAATACAATGGCAACGAATCCCGAAACATCGATAGACAATCAACGCCGATGATCACCAACAATGATCAACAATCAACCGAATTTATCATCGACATGATAAATTCCAATCACCAACCAGAGGTCAAAACAATCGAGAATATCATCAACGTGATAAACTCCAATATGACCAACGAACGATCAACGGAAATCGAGAATACCTTCACACGGTAAACTCCAACACTATCAACACGTAACCACGTAAATGTATATACGAAAAGCAAAATTCTCAAACGACACACCGATCACATACGGTGGATCTCAATAAACGATCCGATCCGGGGAACATACCCCGCATATGAACAACCAATCACAAACCGACGAACATACCCAATTCATACAAGGAGTGGGAACGACCACTCAATATCCAAAACAACCAGATGGGGTCACCATCCCCAAATTTGCACTTACAAGGAAATCATTCCGCATTCACCGTGGTAAAATCGCGCTACTACCGTACTCAATGGAATCACATGGCACATATGTCCCGGTTTCACAAAATCCCGATTTCCAAAATAATATTATGTGCATGAATCTACAACACGCAACATATTTCTCTTATCCGATAAATCAACCGATCATCCGTGGATAACCAAACTACCATACTAATGTTCGAATCTCTTTCATCGTACCATACCGATGTACCATCCATTCGTGAGTCTCATTCGAACTTCACCACGATATGCATTATGCACTAAATGCGTATGTACCTCAATCACATTTCCAAAACCAGCTTTGAAATCATATATTCTTGTCACGAAGACAATTTTGAAAGTTCTTTCAAGGGTTTGAAAACTCAAAACATAAATTTTGGTAAGACCACGAAATAAATTTTAAAAATTAAATTGGCTCGGGTGCCAAGTTCTCGATAAAAATTCTTTTCGAATACATACGTTTAAATAAAAATGGAATCATGCAAATGATTGACCACAACCATACTCCCGTATACCAATTCGCTCACAATCCACTTGACATTCCAACGGAAACCACACGATCGAGTTCCAAAACCTCAATATATAAACTCCGATAAAAACTCCTTTTCCACACATGACTCGTATCGCCAACCATTTACCCATCCCGGATCACCTCCAATATGATATGACAAAACGTTGAAACAAATCAAGCAAATCAAACACGGCGAAAGACTTCCCGAGAGGTTCCATTTGAACAAGTAAACCAAAGCCTCGAAAGGCGGAAATAACATAGGTAAACGATTGGTAAAGTATTTTACAAATCTCGGAGTTTTAAGAAAACAAAAGCCGTTAGAAACATTCGGGTCTCACTCGTATCTCGCTCCGCATTACAAAAAGTTTAAAAATAGAAAACCCCCTTTTTCGGACTCCAAGTCCCGAGTCACAAAACCATTTCAAAATCGATTTTGGGTCTCGCCCAAAATCATTTTCCGTAAAACATCCGTGAAATATTCATTTTGAAAAGTGTCATTTTCAAATGCTCAAAACAGATTCATGTATCTCAAATGAATTAACATGCTACATGTTCTTCTCAACAATCCATAGTCCTTCTCCGACATTACACAATTCCGTTCCAAAATTTAGCCGATATACCGATTTCCAAAAGCATAACTTCTCAAGATCATCAATCCTATCCCAACTCTGTCACCTTATATTGAAATGCATAATATTCAAATGAATCTCAAAACGTATCAACTTAGAACGGCAATAAATCTCAATGAAATTCAAAATCCAAATACTTACAGATCGTGAAGCCGACGATTCCCGTGATATCGCACATGTCTAGACTCAAGAAAATACTCGACACAGTATTTTCAAAACTCACGCTTTGCAAACTCGGCAACTCAAGAACACAATATATCACGTAAACACCATTTGGAAAAGTTATAACAAGCCCAAGACGATACTGGCAAATCCGATAACGCACAAGCCCGAGTGAACAACAAAGACTCACGGCTCTAGTATTTGTCAATCGACAACTCGAATGACGCAACAAAAACACGACCCAACTCGACCCAAATGCCTAGGTTTTCTCAACCTAAGCTCGATACCATATTACGTAACACCCCGCATTTAACCGGAAATATTACAGCGCCGTGGGCTCCGAGATGGAACCCACAAGGCTAAAAGAAATTTTCGCAAACATTTACAAATGCCCAAGGGGCCAACGACAGTACTATCTTTAAAAATTCACAAAGACTTATAAAATCCATTTATCAAAAACCGTCGTAAAAACTCATTTGAAATCGCGAGGCCAAACAAATTGACACTCAAAAGTTTAGAAAACGACTTCCAAAGCAACCTCGGTTACTGATACCAAAAGGTCATTTCAAAATACTCACGCAATGGAAAAAGACCAACCATAAGGATACTCTAGCAATGAATACGAGAACCAATCAAAAACTCAATGCACACAACATGTCCTAGCCAAGATCCTCCGGAAGCTCATCTCTTCACGACCGCTACAAGCTCGATACTCCAAGAACCTAAAAAGAAATCCCACGACGGGTCACCATAATATCCAACAATGATAACCGTCACATCACATTAAGAATGCATACCAATGAGAATAAGAATACGACCAATGTAATCTTACCGCCATGACTTTACTTACTCAAGTAATTCTCATCGAATAACCATTAAACTCGAACATAATATTTGTATTGTACCTCAAACAATACTCAAGATCCTCAAACTATCATAACCAACTCACGATACGGAAATCTACCATTTCACCAATACGATCCATCGAATAAAATCATCAAATCTCAAGACGATAACCAATTGTCCACCAAAGACAAGACCAAGGAAAATATGGAACATACCTCGAGATATGATGTGCCACGATAATCATATCGCCTAATCCGATATCGAACAATGCAATGCGGACAAGGTCCTAACACAAGACCTACAAATGCATACTCATATGACAACGTCAATATGCTCAAAACAATAACAACTATGTATACTCAATGGAAATCCCATGATCCAGCGCCTCAAAGATAGATCCCAAGATGATCCTACAAGATCAACACGAGGTGGATAACCAACAATATACATATGCACAACAATAACACAATACCGGGTAATCCAACGATCCAAGCTTCTCAAAGATAGATCCCAAGATGATCCCGTCGGACCAACACGAGGTGGAAAACCCGTCCAATGATCCGGCCTCAAAGATAGATCCCAAGATGATCCCGCGGACCAACACGAGGTGGACATCCGATCCAGCGCCCTCAAAGATAGATCGCGCGATCCCATCGGATTAACACAACATAAACAACACAATATGCATACACATATGCAAAACAACACATTCATCAACATGAACAACATAACATGCACGACAACATGACAATTTACTAGACGACTTCATGTTCAACAACATGAAAGAGAATGTACGAGACCAAAATAAATAACATAAAACCGTGACCAATATGGAATACTCGCCTGAGTCCTTCTAAGCAACCTCGATGTCCAATCATCACCGACGATTATCCCCACCGCCGGCGATCCAAACGCATAACGAACTATAGATACTCATATCCTCGTCCTTACCGTAATGTAACCTCGATACTCGAACATACCAATAATCGAGATAAAGCATATTCATTACGATTTACCTCCCGTAATCGAAAGAATGATATGCGATCCGATACCCGAGTTCACAATAATAATCATCGCTATATGCATTATAAACGAAATGAAATCAAACCATTCATTAAATATTATAATCGAGCAAGTAATAACTTGCCTCGATACCGATACCACGAAGCCGCCGAACACACCGCTTTATCTACGAGCTCCTCAGCCTCGATCAAAAGCAATACAATGGACATACTCGAACACGACCGCAATATCCGGTTATAATCACCGATCAGTAATCTCAACCTATCGAAGAAATCAAATAACACATATCCGATAACGGTCAACAACTGATAAAACTAACCAGTCGAACTCAACGGTTCAACACAACCTCGAATAAACACAATGTAACCAACCAAGTCAAACCATCACGAATTCCTAATCAAAACACAAAAATACTGCACTGTCTGCCTACTTAGCGCACGTTAATCACCTAATGTAGCGTGCGCTAAGTTGCTCCCGTTAGCGCGCGCTAGGCAGTAAACGTAGCGTGCGCTAATGCTGTGCAGTGGCATGCATTTCAAGCATCGTCTAACACTTCCATCATGACAATGATCAACTCATCTCGAGATTAAGGATTTCATAACAATCATGACATATAATTTAATAGCTCTTCAAGAACACGAATTATCCAAATTCACGTTCATGATCCATAAAATGATAAAATCCGATGTGTTCTAACATCTAAAAATCCTTATTCATCATGTTCTTCGACATACAATTCATATAACTTCAAGAATCACATTAGCATCACCATAATCGTTACCATACGAAGTAACCAACGACCAAACATCAAAAATCCGAATTGAAGAAGGGAATTACATCAACATATATTTTGAATTCCATCCAAAACCATACGAAACATATCAATACTCATATATTGATAACAACACTAACTTAGTACGGTAATCCAACTCGTTGTCATGCTCATCAACTTGTTTATATGATAATCATCAACTCAAGAACATCATATACAATCCAAAACGAAATCTCAAAGTGAAGAGTAATTACCTTTTTTGAAGGAAAGGATTGATTTCAAGAATCACCAATGATTTCAAGAACAAAGCTTTACTCCATGATTTCCATCTTTAATCTTGTTAAAGAGGATCATCCTCGTTGTTTAGAACTCCAAATGTTCTCCCAAGGTTGTCTCTTTCGGGTGAAAGGAAAGGAATGGACGAAATGCTTCATGACACTCGCTTGTCCCTTTAAATAGAATACATCACTAGCGTGCGCTAAACCATTATGTTTAGCGTGCGCTAGCCTTAGCGTGCGCTAATCGACTTTGTTAGCGTGCGCTATCGCATCCGCAGGCTACCGCCTTGCTTCGTAGAACTACCTTACGACGTAATGCCCATGCATTAACGCACGTAAATCATCATGTCTAGCGACGCAAGTCCTTACTCTTAGCGTGCGCTATCCGAAGTTGACTTACTACCGTGTTCACCTACCACTCGCCCCACATTCCGACAAAGATCCGGCAAGGATAAGATTCCTTGTCGATCGACATAGTTAGCGTGCGCTAAGCCTAATATTATAGCGTGCGCTAATACTTCAGACAACAACCGTTGACTTACGAGCGTGCGCCAAAGCAAATGTCCACACGCAGATTCCTTCCGACCACGCACTAGCGACGCTAACCTATAAACGTAGGCAGCGCTAATCCCGCACGATAGCGTGCGTTATGCATGAATATCGGCGTGCGCTAATAAGGCTATACTTAGCCATTTTCACTATCCTTGTCCAACATCTCGACATATCAAATACGAACATACGGCATATCAAATATACATTACTCAACACATTATATCTCAAATACAATTGTCGACTAAATACGACAATTATACCGATATCGATATCTCGGTCCTTTATTTATTTTATCCCTACCGCATGATTTCACGCTGCATAATATAACCTTGATAAAATAATATTAAACAACGGTAATAGAAATTCGGATATTACATTCTACACTTTTAAAATAAGTTTCGTCTCGAAACTTGCAATCCATCATAAAACGAACAAACATACCGCTCAACTCAAAATATCCCAAAACCATCACGACAACGATTTATCATCATCATTACCGAATATCCAAAAGAGCATACTTCCAAATACGCAGTCGACGATCTCCGGAGATACTAGCCGTTCTCACGCATACCTCAATACGCTTACGATCACAATTCCCGATTCTCAACAAAATATATCATCTTCGGATCAAACAATGCCCGAATCAAATCCTGTCTGCCTGATTACATAATCAAGTCTCAATTCGATAAAACGAATAATATCCGATGTATCCGTGAAACAACCGCCAATACAATGGCAACGAATCCAAACATCGATAGACAATCAACGCCGATGATCACCAACAATGATCAACAATCAACCGAATTTATCATCGACATGATAAATTCCAATCTGACCAACCAGAGGTCAAAACACAATCGAGAATATCATCAACGTGATAAACTCCAATATGACCAACGAACGATCAACGGAAATCGAGAATACCTTCACACGGTAAACTCCAACACTATCAACACGTAACCACGTAAATGTATATACGAAAAAGCAAAATTCTCAAACGACACACCGATCACATACGGTGGATCTCAATAAACGTATCCGATCGGGAACATACCTCGGCATATGAACAACCAATCACAAACCGACAAACATACCCAATTCATACAAGGAGTGGGAACGACCACTCAATATCCAAAACAACCAAAGATGGGGTCACCATCCCCAAATTTGCACTTACAAGGAAATCATTCCATTCACCGTGGTAAAATCGCGCTACTACTACCGTACTCAATGGAATCACATGGCACATATGTCCCGTTTCACAAAATCCCCGCCTAAAATAATATTATGTGCATGAATCTACAACACGCAACATATTTCTCTTATCCGATAAATCAACCGATCATCCGTGGATAACCAAACTACCATACTAATGTTCGAATCTCTTTCATCGTACCATACCGATGTACCATCCATTCGTGAGTCTCATTCGTAACTTCACCACGATATGCATTATGCACTAAATGCGTATGTACCTCAATCACATTTCCAAAACCAGCTTTGAAATCATATATTCTTGTCACGAAGACAATTTTCGAAAGTTCTTTCAAGGGTTTGAAAACTCAAAACATAAATTTTGGTAAGACCACGAAATAAATTTTAAAAATTAAATTGGCTCATGGTGCCAAGTTCTCGATAAAAATTCTTTTCGAATACATACGTTTAAATAAAAATGGAATCATGCAAATGATTGACCACAACCATACTCCCGTATACCACCCGGCTCGCCACAATCCACTTGACATTCCAACGGAAACCACACGATCGAGTTCCAAAACCTCAATATATAAACTCCGATAAAAACTCCTTTTCCACACATGACTCGTATCGTCAACCATTTACCCATCCCGGATCACCTCCAATATGATATGACAAAACGTTGAAACAAATCAAGCAAATCAAACACGGCGAAAGACTTCCGAGAGGTTCCATTTGAACAAGTAAACCAAAGCCTCGAAAGGCGGAAATAACATAGGTAAACGATTGGTAAAGTATTTTACAAATCTCGGAGTTTTAAGAAAACAAAAGCCGTTAGAAACATTCGGTCTCGGCCGTATCTCGCTCCGCATTACAAAAAGTTTAAAAATAGAAAACCCCCTTTTTCGGACTCCAAGTCCCGAGTCACAAAACCATTTCAAAATCGATTTTGGGTCTCGGCCCAAAATCATTTTCCGTAAAACATCTGTGAAATATTCATTTTGAAAAGTGTCATTTTCAAATGCTCAAAACAGTTCATGTATCTCAAATGAATTAACATGCTACATGTTCTTCTCAACAATCCATAGTCCTTCTCCCGATTACACAATTCCGTTCCAAAATTTAGCTGATATCGATTTCCAAAAGCATAACTTCTCAAGATCATCAATCCTATCCCAACTCTGTCACCTTATATTGAAATGCATAATATTCAAATGAATCTCAAAACGTATCAACTTAGAACGGCAATAAATCTCAATGAAATTCAAAAATCCAAATACTTACAGATCGTGAAGCCGACGATTCCCCGTGATACTGGCACATGTCTAGACTCAAGAAAATACTCGACACAGGTATTTTCAAAACTCACGTTTTGCAAACTCAGTGCAACTCAAGAACACAATATATCACGTAAACACCATTTGGAAAAGAAAAAACAAGCCCAGAACGATACATGCAAAAACTATAACGCACAAGCCTGAGAGAACAACAAACACTCACGGCTCTAGTATTTGACAATCGACAACTCGAATGACGCAACAAAAACACGACCCAACTCGACCCAAATGCCTAGGTTTTCTCAACCTAAGCTCGATACCATATTCGTAACACCCTGCATTTAACCGGAAATATTACAGCGCCGTGGGCTCCGAGATGGAACCCACAAGGCTAAAAGAAATTTTCGCAAACATTTACAAATGCCCAAGGGGCCAACGACGGTACTATCTTTAAAAATTCACAAAGACTTATAAAATCCATTTATCAAAAACCGTCGTAAAAACTCATTTGAAATCGCGAGGCCAAACAGCCGACACTCAAAAGTTTAGAAAACGACTTCCAAAGCAACCCCAGTTACCAGATACCAAAAGGTCATTTCAAAATACTCACGGAGCGGAAAAAGACCAACCATAAGGATACTCTAGCAGCGGAATACGAGAACCAATCAAAAAACTCAATGCACACAACATGTCCTAGCCAGTATCCTCCGGGAAGCTCATCTCTTCACGACCGCTACAAGCTCGATACTCCAAGAACCTAAAAAGAAATCCCACGACGGGGTCAGCCATAATATCCAACAATGATAACCATCACATCACATTAAGAATGCATACCAATGAGAATAAGAATACGACCAATGTAATCTTACCGCCATGACTTTACTTACTCAAGTAATTCTCATCAGAATAACCATTAAACTCGAACATAATATTTGTATTGTACCTCAAACAATACTCAAGATCCTCAAACTATCATAACCAACTCACGATACGGAAATCTACCATTTCTGACCAATACGATCCATCGAATAAAATCATCAAATCTCAAGACGATAACCAATTGTCCACCAAAGACAAGACCAAGGAAAATATGGAACATACCTCGAGATATGATGTGCCACGATAATCATATCAGTCTAATCCGATATCAGAACAATGCAATGCGACAAGGTCCTAACACAAGACCTACAAATGCATACTCATATGACAACGTCAATATGCTCAAAACAATAACAACTATGTATACTCAATGGAAATCCCATGATCCAAGCGCCTCAAAGATAGATCCAAAGATGATCCTACAAGATCAACACGAGGTGGATAACCAACAATATACATATGCACAACAATAACACAATCTTGGTAATCCAACGATCCAGCGCCCTCGGATAGATCCCAAGATGATCCCGTCGGACCAACACGAGGTGGAAAACCCCGCCCAATGATCCAGCGCCCAAAGATAGATCCCAAGATGATCCCGTCGGACCAACACGAGGTGGACATCCGATCCAGCCGCCTCAAGATAGATCGCGCGATCCCATCGGATTAACACAACATAAACAACACAATATGCATACACATATGCAAAACAACACATTCATCAACATGAACAACATAACATGCACGACAACATGACAATTTACTAGACGACTTCATGTTCAACAACATGAAAGAGAATGTACGAGACCAAAATAAATAACATAAAACCGTGACTAATATGGAATACTCGCCCGAGTCCTTCTAAGCAACCTCGATGTCCAATCATCACCGACGATTATCCCCACCGCCGGCGATCCAAACGTACATAACGAACTATAGATACTCATATCCTCGTCCTACTGTAATGTAACCTCGATACTCGAACATACCAATAACTGAGATAAAGCATATTCATTACGATTTACCTCCCATAATCGAAAGAATGATATGCGATCCGGATACCCAGAGTTCACAATAATAATCATCGCTATATGCATTATAAACGAAATGAAACTGAAACCATTCATTAAATATTATAACTGAGCAAGTAATAACTTGCCTCGATACCGATACCACAAAGCTGCTGCCGAACACACTGCCTTTATCTACGAGCTCCTCAGCCTCGATCAAAAGCAATACAATGGACATACTCGAACACGACCGCAATATCCGGTTATAATCACCGATCAGTAATCTCAACCTATCGAAGAAATCAAATAACACATATCCGATAACGGTCAACAACTGATAAAACTAACTACCGAACTCAACGGTTCAACACAACCTCGAATAAACACAATAACCAACCAAGTCAAACCATCACGAATTCCTAATCAAAACACAAAAATACTGCACTGTCTGCCTACTTAGCGCACGTTAATCACCTAATGTAGCGTGCACTAAGTTGCTCCCGTTAGCGCACGCTAGGCAGTAAACGTAGCGTGCGCTAATGCTGTGCAGTGGCATGCATTTCAAGCATCGTCTAACACTTCCATCATGACAATGATCAACTCATCTCGAGATTAAGGATTTCATAACAATCATGACATATAATTTAATAGCTCTTCAAGAACACGAATTATCCAAATTCACGTTCATGATCCATAAAATGATAAAATCCGATGTGTTCTAACATCTAAAAATCCTTATTCATCATGTTCTTCGACATACAATTCATATAACTTCAAGAATCACATTAGCATCACCATAATCGTTACCATACGAAGTAACCAACGACCAAACATCAAAAATCCGAATTGAAGAAGGGAATTACATCAACATATATTTTGAATTCCATCCAAAACCATACGAAACATATCAATACTCATATATTGATAACAACACTAACTTAGTACGGTAATCCAACTCGTTGTCATGCTCATCAACTTGTTTATATGATAATCATCAACTCAAGAACATCATATACAATCCAAAACGAAATCTCAAAGTGAAGAGTAATTACCTTTTTTGAAGGAAAGGATTGATTTCCAAGAATCACCAATGATTTCAAGAACAAAGCTTTACTCCATGATTTCCATCTTTAATCTTGTTAAAGAGGATCATCCTCAGTGTTTAGGAACTCCAAATGTTCTCCCAAGGTTGTCTCTTTCGGGTGAAAGGAAAGGAATGGACGAAATGCTTCATGACACTCGCTTGTCCCTTTAAATAGAATACATCACTAGCGTGCGCTAAACCATTATGTTTAGCGTGCGCTAGCCTTAGCGTGCGCTAATCGACTTTGTTAGCGTGCGCTATCGCACCCGCAGGCTACCGCCTTGCTTCGTAAACTACCTTACGACGTAATGCCCATGCATTAACGCACGTAAATCATCATGTCTAGCGACGCAAGTCCTTACTCTTAGCGGCGCTATCCGAAGTTGACTTACTACCGTGTTCACCTACCACTCGCCCCCACATTCCGACAAAGATCTCGCAAGGATAAGATTCCTTGTTGATCGATACATAGTTAGCGGCGCTAAGCCTAATATTATAGCGTGCGCTAATACTTCAGACAACAACCGTTGACTTACGAGCGTGCGCCGAAAGCGGGTCCACACGCAGATTCCTTCCGATTCTTCGCACTAGCGACGCTAACCTATAAACGTAGCGTGCGCTAATCCTGCACGATAGCGTGCGTTATGCATGAATATCAGCGTGCGCTAATAAGGCTATACTTAGCCATTTTCAGCTATCCTTGTCCAACATCTCGACATATCAAATACGAACATACGGCATATCAAATATACATTACTCAACACATTATATCCTCAAATACAATTGTCGACTAAATACGACAATTATACCGATACTGATATCTCAGTCCTTTATTTATTTTATCCCTACTGTACAGATTTCACGCTGTACAATATAACTCGGATAAAATAATATTAAACAACGGTAATAGAAATTCCGGATATTACAGACTAGAAGCAGATGAATATCTCCTTCCTCTTTTGGTGATCCACACACGAACAATTCCACAAGCCGGATTGCTAGATCCTTACGAATAATATTGATAAATAGTACAACACAAATTCCTTACTAGAAGGATTGTACTATTGATCAAGATCAACTAAGGGAAGAGGGACGACCGACTCCGTTCTCCTACAATATGATGTAGATGGCCGATTTTTCTTCTTCTTGAAGGGCCGATTTTAGGTCTTGTATTCTGGTTACAACTCCTTGTCCAAGACCTTATATTTATACTAAGTAAACCCTAGATTCAATAATCTAGTATTTGCTTAGTTGCCCCTCAACTTATTAAATAATACAATATATATAATATCCAATATTATATATATTACTTATTATTTAATCTCCTTATAAATATAATATCTAATATTATATTTATTATTCCCAGTTGATATTTATTCCTACTTGTCTATAATTGTCGTATGTGCGACCCAAAAGGCTTATATTATGTTGGCAATTATTTAATACCTTATTAAATAATAAATCATAAGCGGCCTCTAGCAAGACATTATGATTACCCAAATAATATAAGTTAATAGTCCATTAAACCTTTTAACGTGTCAAATCCCTTTGTCACGCGATATCATATTTGAACTAAGTCATGGAGTCTGTCATACTTATTTATGTTCAAATGCTTTCTCGATCTTAAGTATACTGATTGAATCAAATGACTCTTCATTTGAGCATGGCCATGCATTTCATTCAGTCCTACTTATCGAGGGGCCCAGCAGATATCTCTCTCACTTAAGAGAGGGACAAATCCCCATCTTGATTATTCATTGCCCTCTACATGACTCCCACTAATCCCGATCGCTAACCTTTATGATCACCATGTTTCAGATGACGTTGGATTACGTCAAGGCATAGCAGTTATCATGTTGGACTCTATGATAATCTCAGGTTCAAGGATTTATTGACATACTGTATTGAGATTCACTTATGACATTTCCATGCAGTGATCTCAATGCGGGTCGGTCCAGTATTAGTTCTCCAACCAATACCCATAAGATTGATCCGTACCATACGCATAATCATCCGATGATTATCAATCAAACTTATACTAGTATATTAATCACTTGAGTCTCTACTCAACGCGATTTTACCAGGGACATTTGAATAATCTTATTATTCGTGAATAACTATTATTCGATTATTATAATATTAAAACATGCACACATTATAATAATCAACGAGAAATAAATGATATCAAATAACTTTATTTAAATGTGACAATTAAAAATCTAGGCACATCGAATGTCCTAGGGCACTATTCCCAACAATACCGTCGTTGCTGTAGTGTTTGTGTGTATATTAGTTTACGATGGTAATCGTTGTATATGATATGTGTTATGATTCCTTGTTGTGCTGAGTTGGCATCTCCGCTATGTTGTTTTGCGACGTTATGCCCCACTGTATCTAGCATTTGTATTTTCGATATGCCGAGCCGAGGTGTTTCAACCATGATGTTCCGGGGCATACACATGTAAATTGTCCTTCTCGTCAGTAACGCATTTCAAGTGAGGACTCGAGGGACACCGAATTCAGTTTTGCGAATTAGCAACCGAGACTCTCGGAGTTCGCGCTTCAGAATAGATATCAGGATCGGCTATGAGAGACCCATGGGAGATTTTCCGGTCGGATGTTTTTTTTGTTGTTGTTACCTTGTTTCCGTTGTTGTGAGTTGCGGGGACGACATTTCTTTTAGAAGAGGTCGGATGTAATACCCGTACTATATTTGACTTCTGGAGTTTCTCCTTCTAAATTCTATCGACTTGCACGTGTTCGTCGATACTTTTTGAACTTGTTTGATGTCTCAGTTGTCATCGTTCGAACTGGTTGTGACCTTGTTTCAGATCGACCTGTTTGTCATCGTGACCTTTCCGAGTTCGGTTCGATTCTTGTGAACCTTGTTTGGAAGTAACATCTTTCACTTTCTACCAGTTCTTTTAACGTCTGGATTGAAGTGGGGACTTCAGAGTCATTGTTCGACTGTTGTTGTTCGATCATTGTTATTTGATCGTTGTTGTTCGATCATTGTTATTTGATCATTGTTGTTCAATCATTGTTATTTAATCGTTATTGTTCGATCGTTGTTGTTCGAACGGGGTTGTCTGACTATTGTTGCCTGATCTCGTACTGCGAAGAATTGTCGTTCACCGTTAGTCAACTGTTTCGAGTGTGGCCAAGTGGGTCACCGAGCGGTGCATTGTGAGACCGTTGCCAAGATGTTCGGGAATTGGGTTTTCGTTCCTGCTTGGGGAGTGCCTGGTGGTGTCCCGTGATGTAGTTGTGTATCGTACTTTGTGCTGTAATTCGTGTAGAAATTGATATTTGTTGCGTGAACTTTTTGGTTTTGTTTGTATTCTACCATGATGTTTTATTTTAAGTTTCGGGACGAAACTTATTTTTAATAGGATGGAATGTAATGTCCGGTATTCTCGTTTTCTGTTATCATGAATTGTTTGTGTCTTGACGTCGGACATTTTCTTGTTGACGAGAATTGAAGTGAATTCTATCATAATACTATATTGTTTCAACCGCATAGTCGTTGTGGTCGGGCGCGACTTGTTGTCGCGTGCGTTTCTTTGATTAAATGTGTGCATGTGATATGTTGTTAATTACTCGTTGTTTTGAAACAGAGTCGGTGGCGTTGTGTTAGTCGTCGTGGGGCGTGTTTTCACGCCGTATATTCCTTTGCGTTGCTTGTAATGTTTCGCCGTTGGGCGCGATTTTTTTCGGTTCTTGTGTATCTCGTTGAGTTTTCCTGGCGGGATATTGCTTCTCCCTACTTGATTTAAGTTTCGGGACGAAACTTTTTAAGGAGGGTAGAATGTAATATCCACAATTTCGGATTTCCGGTAATTTTCTTTTTTCGGCGGAGGTCCATTTCGACGACTCGCTTGGGACCGTTTCATCATTCTGAGAATGATTAATTCTGCACTTTTCTTCCGAGTTTGTTTCGGTGCTGTTTTGCTGAGTTCCGTGCTTTTTAGCGACTTTTCCGCACTTGAGTTCGATTCTTGTGAATCTCGTTCGAAACTGCTGTTTCGAGTTTCCCGTAAGTCCGTTTAACTTTATTAGACGTGTTATGAACTTCGGTTTGGTTATTCGATCACGTATCGTGATTTTCGGGCATTTTGGGCAATTTTGTAATTTACCCAAAGTTATGGGTATCTGTATCTGTATTTGTTGTCTCGACCCTTTTCTTGGTCGCGTATGATTAATTATTGCATTATGCTTTCATTTCGGGTCGTTGATATCGTCCGCGAACTTTTCATCGTGTTCGCCTGCGGCGCTTTCGAAATCGAGTCGCCGAGCCACGTGTTCGAGCACCGCCGGACGGCTATGGATCTGGCCGACGATTGGTGCACCAAATGGACGGTGCGGCAGAACCGGCAGTGTAGCGACGCTATCGGCCGCCTAACGACGCTTATCGGTCCGGACGGTGGAGTCACGGGGTTCTGAGTCGGTTAGGCTCGGCGTAGCGACGCCATCGCCGGTATCTGCAGACGCTACGACCGGCAGTGTAGCGCGCACGGCCAAAAGGTCGCGCACGCTACTCGGCAGCCGCAGAGGCGGTGGGGTTCTCGATTGCGGCTCGGGCCGAGAAGACGCTAGCTCGGCAGACTAGCGCACGCTAGTCCGGCCCAGTATAAATGTGGCAGAGCAACCTCATTTTCACTCATTTTTCATTTCCTTTCTTTTCGATCCACGGCTGGAGCTTCGGAGGTGACGAAGCCTTGTTGTTTAACAACAAATCCACGAAGTTCTTGAGTTCATAACATCAATCAATCATCCGTTATCATCCTTTGATCCAGCGAATCAAGGTAATCTTCCTTAGAACCCTAATTTCGTGAATTTGGGGGTTTTTGCATTTTTGTCCGATTCTTTCCGTGTTGTTGGTTAATTCATGATGGGTATGATTAATCTTGGTAGTATTCTTGTGTTTAACATCCTTTAATCCATTGTTCTTCGTCGAATCGAAGTATATTTCTTGATTTCCTTCGAATCGACTTTTTGGGGGAAACCCTTGAACTTCCGTCGTTTGTTCCTTGAATTCAGCGGCTTTGGGTCGTACTTTGGAATTTATTTTCGTTGTTATTGTTGTCCTTCATAGTTTATTGTTGCGGGATGTCATTCGGTGGAGTCGGCGGGTTTGTAGTCGGTTCGTGCCAACCAACTTCGGTTGATTCTCCGCGTCGTGGTTTCGAGGCAAGTATTTTACTATACGAATTGTGTCTTGTGAATAGGGACGTCATGTTATGGTTGTGATGCATTGGTTTAATTTCGTAAATATGTTTCGTATGAATTGATTTTCATGAATGATTGATGGTAGCGATAATACCATCACCTAGTTAACATCGTGGAATTGTGTTGGATGTGCAAATCATCTAAGTTGTGCCGGGTGTGATTGTTCATTGTTGAGTTGTTGTGATGATTATGATATTTGTGTTGTTTTGATTTACATACTTGATTATGCATTTCGGTGTAATGTGGAATGGCTTGACATTTGATGATTATGAATTGTGTCGTGTCGAGGTGTGTGTGTGTTCCAGGTAGGGTCTGACGAGACCTCTGGAGTTCGGTACATGATGTGTACGAACAAGGTGTGTGATCCAGGTAGGGTCTGACGAGGCCTATGGAGTTCGGTACATGATGTGTACGAACAGAGTGTGTGGTCCGGGTAAGGTCTGTCGAGGCCTCCAGAGTTCGGTACATGATGTGTACGAACAGAGTGTGTGGTCCGGGTAAGGTCCGTCGAGGCCTCCGGAGTTCGGTACATGATGTGTACGAACAAAGTGTGTGGTCCGGGTAAGGTCCGTCGAGGCCTCCGGAGTTCGGTACATGATGTGTACGAACAACGGTCGTATAGCAGTGATTGTTTGGATAACATTTTAAATACGGGTCTCGGACCCATAATGATATCTCATCTATTGTGTTTTGAAAAGAGAATCGGGCTAAGGCCCTAATGTTTTCGAAAAGGCTTTGTAAATTGGGACTCGAGGTCCAAAAGAATTTCTGCTTTAAAAATCCTCGAGATGATGTGTTCCTTTTCAAATATCTCTTGCTTGAGTTCAAAGTTAATAAAACTTCTTGGGAACATTTGATAATTGATTTCCATATTAAATTCGTAGTTGCTATTTACTTATTGCATTTCGTATCGTTTTATACTTACACTAGTAAAACAGTGGAGTTTTACTAACCTCCGAGTAATCGGGGGGTGGATGTCTGTTCTGCGTCCAGGTACATGCAGGTTCAGGGGAGCCGTCACAGGATTGGCATAAGGGGATGACGAGCTGCGATACTAATCAAGAGTCGAGAGTTGGTAGAGTTTGGTTGTATTATTAGAGTTGATTCAGTCTTCCGCTGTATTGTGTTTCGACCCCTGTGTGGGTAATGTTGTTAGTCATTTATGTTGATAGAGTTGTGTGACCTCATCGGTCTGTGTGTTTATGAGTAAGTGACCTTAACGGTCTATATTATTATATTGTTTGAACCTGGCCGGGCAAGCATTTGGTTGTTTATGGATGTTTAGCCTGGTAGATCCTTGTGTAAAGGGTCTACGGCGTGTAATATTCTCATACAGTTTTGGGGGTGTTACACGACAAGCGTAGGAAAGATCTCGAATTCTGTGTTGGCGACAAAGTATTCCTGAAGTATCTCCTACAAAGGGAATTGTTCGTTTTGGTCCAAGGAGAAAGTTGAGGCCGAGATATATTGGACCGTTCGAAATTCTTGAACGAATTGGAGAATTAGCTTACCGCTTGGCTTTACCGCCAGAACTTTCGGCCGTGCACAACGTTTTTCATCTATCGTTGTTGAGGAAGTATGTTCCCGATCCCAGCCACGTCATCAACTATACCGCCGTGGAGGTGCACAAAGATCTTACTTATGAAGAACAGCCTGAAGTTATTCTCGACCGATCAGTCCGGCAGTTGAGGAAGAAAGAGAAGGTGTTTGTCAAAATCTAATGGCGTAACCACAGTAAAGATGAGGCTACTTGGGAGCGCGAAGAAGAACTTCAAGCTCGTTATCCAAATTTATTCAATCGAGGTATGTCATTTATTTTCGAGGACGAAAATTTTTCTAAGAGGGGTAGGATGTAATATCCGCCATTTTTATAATACAATATTATTATTTATAGTAATATTAATAATGTATTTTCATTTCATTTAACCTCATTTAGATGATCATGAATATTTATTTCGACGTATCACAAGTTCTAGCCCTAGTCATTTTTATAATAGTGTTATTAATTATTCAAGCATAATACTAACACTACTATTATTAATATTATCATTATTATTAATAATAATATTATTAATACTATTTTATTAGTACTAATATTATTATTATTATCATTATCATTTTTCAGATTATTATTATTATCAATATTACCAAATTATTATTTTTATGTTTACTATTATTAATATTATTATTATTATATCATTTATATTTAAACATGTATTATAATTTAACCAACTATGATTAAACTTAATTAATCATAATTAAGAACTCTTCTTTTCCCAATCGATCGTTCCCCTCACCAGTTCTTTCACTTTATCAAAACTCCTTATCTTTATCCTAATACAATCATAATTCAACTAAAATACTCAAAACCTATATCTATTAATACAATTTTGCAGTACACAAAAATACAAATACTACACAAACAGAATACAGATTCTTCACGGCTGATTTTTCGAGCAAACCCCCCTTCTCTACTATCATATACATCAAACCCATCTCTCGGCATTCAAAGAAGAACAGAAAAGGGATTTCTACAATACAAGAAGAAGAAGAAAAAAAAAACATAGTTGCGGCATATCGTCAAGTCTCCAGCCGATTACTGCCGATCTATGTCAAATCTTGCGAAGGTAACCCGACTCTCAATATGTACCCTTTTTGATAAATTTCGTAAAAACTCGTATTTTTCATCTTCTTACCACTGGAGCGATGTTAATTAGTTCATCCTACGGCAAATTCAAAACAGAATACAGAAACCTTTGAAGCCCAACCGAATCTGTCTTCCAGCCTGATTCGAGTACGACTCATAATCGGCCTAACCCAACCAAGTTCACTATCAGACTTGAAATCGAGTTCGATCCTCGAACCATATATATACCTCCAGAAATTTGTTAAAATTCATCATGAATCCATAATTTATCTACAGAAATTGTCTAACAGCAATAACAAAGCAAAATAAATCTTGGCCGAGCCATAATTCAAACTCGAAACCCGAATATACAACCCTCACCGTGAACTTAACTCTCAGATTTCCAGAACCCATGGCCCGAACCCGAGACCATGGCCCGCATCAGGAACTGATCGCCAGGTCAGGAATCATTCAGCCAGCGACCAACCCAATCGAGCCGCCGCTACATCTTACTCAAATCCTAAGCCAACTTCATTCGATCCGACCCAAAATCAGAAATATCTAAACTTACCTAAATCCGAAACCCGCTGCCACCACCGGTTGTGACATGCCGCCACACTGCCTGATGCTGAGGTCGCCGCTGCTATATGGCACGAGTCGAAATCCGACGGTAAGCCCTTCGGTTCTGCCACCATTCCCGACGACTTTAATCACCGCCACCGTAGCCCCGATCCCCGTGGCTGGTTAATCCAAGCTCGGGCGATCCATAAAGGGTGTGTGTGTCTGTCAGCCTGAGAGTGAGTGAGTACGTGTGTGATTTTCTGTAGGATTTATCATCGGCCGAGGAATTTTAGAGAGAGAAGGGAGAGGACAGAGAGAGGCGAGAGAGAAGAGTGGAGGACGGGGGAAGGAATGAGTTTTGCCGGCTGAAGGATAGGGTTAGGGTATTTATACCCGCGAGATTTTAGGATTTTTCAGTTTAGCCCTCACTCTTTTCAGTAACGTTCAATTTAACCCCAGACACTTTTAATTACTTCAAATCGACCCCAGACAGATTTTTATATCTTCAATTCAGTCCTATTTCGACCCAAACATTAATAATGTTAACTCTAAAACTAATGTTAATAATTAGTCCAATTTTATGCAATATATATTTTTATTTTCATTTTCGGTCATTACATCATAGTATTTTATAATGATTAAAATCATTATTTTATGTAGTTAACAAGGATTTACGGGCTTAGGACTGTGAGTCGAGCATATTCATATTCAAGTTCAAGCAACATCATTTATTCAGGTGGGAATTTTCACTATCACTTTAATTGCTTTAATTGGATTGTATATGTGATATTCTATTTATGTTTAAAATTGATGATATATGTCATAAATCAGGCTCACCTGTATACGTGTAAAGAGGCTATCTTAATATATATATTGTGTGGGGACACCTGCACAACCTCAATATTCACATGCGTGCTCGATTCATGTTATATGTGGTATTGTGTGTATGTTTTATATTGTTGCGGGGACACCTGCGCAACCTCAATATTCGTGTTATGCATGCTAGATTCATGTTATACGTAATATTGTGTGTATGTATTCATGTTGAGGAAAAGATATGATAGATTATTCATGTATTGCTTTCCATGAGATTGTATATTACTGTGATATGTGTGATTTCCACGAGCTGAAGGAAGCTCACCCCCACCTATATTGATCCCGCAGGTCAAACCGAGCCGGATGGACGAAGGAGCGAGCTGAGAGGGCATATGACGAAATTTTTATTAAATGATGTTTTTCTTTATGTCTAATGTTTTGAAATTTATTTGGGAAAACTTTGATTAGAAATTAACAATTTATAATTTGTTCTTCCGCCGCAATTATTCTCTTATCTATGACGTGTTGTTGCCTTAATTAAAAGGTATTTATTTTTAGTCAGTGTAGCGACTCGACTTTGTAGGCGAGAATTTTAATATTCTCAAAGGAATTTATTTTTCGTCAAATTTACCCTTTTTACTTATTTTCCCCTATAATTACCCCTAGATAGTCGGGGCGTTACTAGTGGTATCACATCGTGTTTTACCTTTCCGTAGACTCGCTAAAATATAAAAGTATCATATGCTCTCAGTTTCGCCACTTCGTCACTCCGTCCAAGGTACCAAATTTCAGTCATTATTCATGCATATATCATTTCATTTTATTTACATGCTTGTATATGTATATGCGAATTGTTAGAATGACCAAACCTAGGATGACACCACGTAAGAGGGTTCCCGCTACATTTGACTCACGTCTTTTGGCACGCAAAGATTGGTGGGACGATCCGAGTTTACCAGAAAATGCACCACACTATGTCATCAATAGGATGAGCAAGTGGTTGCAGTTTGGGAAACGAGGTTCCGTCCACTACGCCATAGATGGCCTATCGCCACCTCATGGGCATGGTGTTGCCTTCTCAGGTGTTGCATGTTAGGAATACTTGTTAGATTTTGATGATGTCATTAATATAAAATCAAATGTTTATTACTTGGCAAAATGTAAGGAAGAACCAAATGAGTATCTTCCATAGGCCAAAATATGTTAAGTATAAAACTTGGCAAAATGTAAAGAAGAACCAAATGAGTATCTTCTATAGGCCAAAAATTAGTTAGGCTAAAAATCGGCTAAGTACTAAGTACAGCTAAGTCCATCAGAGAGGATCAGTCGAGTCGAGTCAGAGTAGTCCTGGTCAACATAATTTATCAGAGAGGTTTGACCAGACTGCAGCCAAGGTACCTCAGGCAAGTCACCTGATCAGATAAGTCACAAACAGTGAACAGCAGAGAGGTCCAAACTGCAGAGATGTTAGCTGCTCATCAGCCTAGTCGAAGTCAGCCAAGTACTCCAAGTCCACGTCAGCATGAGTTGAAAAGTCAAGTATTACGGAAAGTCACATGCAACGTGAAGAGACAAATTGGAGTGATTCCCGCAAGAGATATGATTTAAATAAATCATCCAGACCCACCTTGAAGACTTTAATAGTTTTATATATTCAAAAGATTCGGCGCATCACATGCAGAGTCTTCACAACGGTCGGAAGATAGAATAAAATAATGGGAATCCAGCCTTGGAACGTTCAGAAAGATTAAACAAAGAAGTCTCCCTCCAACGGACGGATTTGTTCAAAAGATTTGCAACGGCTACAAGGAAAAAGCTCAGAGATCGTGACCTATATATATTCGAAGATTTGACACTGAGCAACTACCGGTGCGAACATACTTTCAAGTGATCAAAGCAATCAAGCAATCTAAAGCAATCAATAGCATCGTGAAAAGAGCGGTTCTAAAAGTTCATACTTAAAGAAGCTCTTAGTTGGAGAAGACAAAAACTCTTGTCTATAATCCTGAGTTCGGGGTACTTCACTGGTTGAAGTAAGAGACTGTAAAGGCATCCGAGGATCGAGGATCAAGAGGTGCAAGGCAGTCAAGTGTGTTACAACGGCACGGATTTCCACTGGTTGGAAGCTGTTGTAGTGTGGTTTGAATCACTGTAATATTTATCACTGGTTGAGAATTATAGTGAATTCATCTCCAACTAGTTTGGAGAAAAGTGGATTAGTAGAGGATTACCCCACCTCTGAGACCACTATAATTGCCTGCGTTATTCTTGCTTTTCTTGCATCATACTTTAACCGCCGCATACATTGTTAAGTGTTTCATTAGTTGCTTTATATTCGTCATCAGCTGACTTCCGCACATATATTAAAGAACAAACGACTCCAAGTCATTTGTCTACCTATCAGCTGAAGAAACTCACTCTTCGTGAAAAAGAGTTAAAGAGTTTCTACAAGTCTATTCACCCCCCCTCTAGACTTGTACCTGGACGACTTGTGACCTACAAGTGGTATCAGAGCGGTTGGTTCATTTATTTCACGAACCAGATCTATATCAGATATATATCTTCACTCTCACTTTATAATAGAACACATGCATTCTAGACTCCCTGTGTTTTCAGTTGACGAGTATGATCTGTGGAAGATAAGGATGCAGGCACACTTATATTCGATTCATGACGACATGTGGTGCATCATCGAGGACGGTCCATTCATCTTTGAGAAGGACAACACAACAGAGGAGATCGCAGCAGGGAAGCCAGAAAAGATTCCTAAGAAGAGGACGGAGCTGACTCCCGAAGAAAGAAAGCTGGCCAATCTTGATAACCGGGCCAGAGATGTATTATATCAAACTCTTGACAAATCCACCATGGTCAAGATCAAGAACTGCAAGAATGCCAAGGAAATCTGGGACACATTAGCCCTAATGTGTGAAGGAACGGAGGTAATCAAAGAAAATAAATTGTCAATCGCTATTCAAAAGTTTGACAATTTCAAAATGAAGAACGGCGAATCCATAGATCAAGTGGACACAAGGTTCACTGAGATTATTAATGAGATCAACTCCCTGGGCAAAACCTATGGCAACAGGGAAATGGCACTGAAGGTTCTCAGATCTCTCAACCCTGAATGGAGCATGAAGGCCGTGGCCATGAGAGAGTCCAAGGATCTGAATAAGATAAAAATTCAAGAGCTGTTCTCTGATCTGAAGGCTTATGAGTTCGAGCTTCCAAGTTCATCCTCGACTGAGCCTGCAGAGAAGGGAATCGCATTTGCAGCCGAGTCCCCTACCAAGAGCCTATATGATGTGAAACCTCCAAATCCACTAGATTTTGAGGAAGAAATGGCGTTTATAATGCAAAGGTTCAACAACTTTAGAAAGAACTACTCCAAATACAAGAAAAATTATAAGGAGAATCCAAGAAGGAACCAGAAGGCTGGAAGCTGGAATGTAGAATGCTACAATTGTCACAAGACAGGACACATCCAAATGGACTGTCCTGAGCTCAAGAAGGACGAAACCAAGAAGGAGGTGGGCAGAAAAGAAGATAGAAGAAAGGCCCTCATCGGAGAAGACCAGGAGCATGTCGAATCAAGCAGCGGATTCTCTTCTGATGAAGATGAAGAGTATGACTGCCTGATGGCAAACCTAGCTGATGAAGAGGTAACTTCTAAACCCACCGGTTCAAATAATAGCTCAGCCATGTCACAAGATATGGATCTACACGAATCGGTAAATCAGTTATTTAAAGATTTTGAAACACTCAAATCTGCACACCAAACTGTATCAGCAGAGAAGACTCAGCTGCAAGATGAGAATAGGCAGCTGAAAAATGATTTCGAAAAACTCAGTCTAGATCTGAATAAGGTTGAGATAACTGCAGCCGATTTTAAAAACCAGGCTGATGTTAATACAGCTGAGATAAACAGACTAACCATTTTACTTAAAGAAAAATCAGCTGCACTTGCTCATGCCAAAGCTGAGTTTACTAAGCTGTCACAGGTAAATAAGACTCAGACACAGGAAATAACCTCCCTGAAGGCGTCTTCAACCCTGGAAGAATTGTGTACCAATAAAAGGCCACTATATTCCAAATCAGGCCTTGGATATGATCCTCACACTCCCTCTAGTTCTAAAAGAAAATTTATCAAGGGAGAAACAATTGTCTCGACTGTTGAGCCTACGTATAAACCGATATTCAAAAACAGGCAACAACCAAGTCAAATATCTAGCCGCAATCGAGTTACACCAGTGACCACCTAGACAGCGACTAGGCAATGGCCTGGCAAAAGCAAAGCTGCACAACATGCCCACTATTACCAACAACTCCCTAAAAACATATTTCAAAATGGGAGGGGCAGATGGAAACCTCAAGGTTATCCCAATTTCCAAAATAAACAAGTGTGGAGACCACAAAGATTTAATAAATGGTCTCAGCCTAGATTTAGAAATGGCCCACACTATCAACATTTTGAGGAATATCCGGTATACAATCCAATCAGGAGATTCAGACCTCGACCTTACACACCTTATGAGGGTTATAATAATAATAACAATTTCTATAATCCAAGGAGAAATCAATTCTCCAGGAAACCAGTTAACCCCAAAGGACCCACACAGATTTGGGTACCTAAATCTCTGCTTGTCTGATTGCAGAAAAGGTGGAAGGACTACAACCACATCTCCACAAGCTCAAATTTTGGAGGTGAAGAATGGTTCGTAGATTCTGGATGCTCGAGGCATATGACCGGGAACAAGAAGATGTTGTCCAAATACACCAAAGAAAGAGGTCCAGATGTAACCTTTGGAGATAGCTCTAGAGGACAAACAAAAGGCTTTGGAGAGCTACACCGAGGAAATATTGTGATATCCAAAGTTTATTATGTCAAAGGACTCAAGTACAACCTTCTGAGCATAAGCCAGTTCTGCGACGAGAAGAACCTAGTAGTCTTCACCATCTGGAAGTGTATGGTGATAGATATCTTATCTGGAGAAGTAAAGCTACAAGGTTTCAGAAGGAGAGATGTCTATATGATTGATTGGAACACAGGAACACCTAACTCCTGTTTTTTATCCAAGACAGTAGCTGAGAATGGATGGCTGTGGCACAAAAGACTATGTCACCTGAACTTCAAAGCCATCAACAAGATTAGTTCTTAGAAGCTGGTCAGAGGACTTCCAAATGAAGCATTCAAGAAGGAAGCGCTTTGTGATGCATGTCAGAAAGGAAAGCAGACCAGAGCATCGTTCAAGCCAGTTCAGCCTACAACGCTCACAACAAGGATCTTAGATCTACTCCATATGGATCTATTTGGTCCTATCAAGCCAAGGACTCTGAGCGGACAAAAGCATGCACTTGTAATAGTAGATGATTTTTCAAGGTACACTTGGATCATCTTCCTATATAAGAAAAGTGAAACCTTGAGCAAGTTACCTGAGTTGCTGAGAAGGATCCAGAATGAGAAATCCCTATCCATCATCAAGATCAGATCAGATAGAGGAGGAGAGTTTCTCAACAAGGCGATAACTGATTACAGTGATCAGAATGGGATCCAACATGAGCTCTCTGTAGCCAGGACGCCCCAGCAGAATGGTGTTGCTGAAAGAAGAAACAGAACCCTGAAAGAAGCAGCAAGGTCCATGATTGCGTGCGGACTGCCCAAGAGGTTCGGGTCAAGTCACAACACACTGTCACACCTGCATCAGAGTATGATAATAGGGAGACATGGCAAAACTCCCTATGAGGTTTGGAATAATAGAACTCCTACTGTTGCTTACTTTCATGTTTTTGGTTGTAAGTGTTTCATCCACAACAATGGTAAAACACAACTAAATGCCTTTGATGCTAAAACTGATGACGGTCTCTTTATGGGATATTCAAAAAGAAGCAAGGCATACATAGTTTTTAATAAAAGAACCTTAGTTGTGGAGGAAACACCCCATGTTGTTTTTGATGAATCTACCGTTGAGTACAGGAAACAAGTTGAGCTAATTGAGAATAAGCTCAAGTCAGCAACCCTTGAAGAAGTCATTGTACATGACACTGGAATGGTGGACTCACCTGCAGACCAGCCTGATGACCCAACTGCAGCTGCTGAAGACCCAATTGCAGATCAGACAGGATCACCAAACCTATCTGATCCGGTTGCCGCTGATGAAGACCCAGCCGTAGCTGATAAAGACTCACCTGCAGATCAGACCAAACCTGCAGATGACAAGACGGTAGCTGATCCCGTTGCAGACCAGAACCCAGCTGATGCAGAAATCCACCAGAGCAATCCATCAGGGGGAACAGACCCAGAAGAAGACGATATCCCCAAATGGCTCAAGGATCACCCAATCCAGCAAATTATCGGAAAGTTGACTGATGGAGTTAAGACGAGACAGTCAACCCTACCAGCACGAATGGCGATGTTCTCATGTTTTATGTCACAAATTGAACCCAAGACAACAGAAGAAGCCTTGGAAGATTATTCATGGATCAATGCCATGCAAGAGGAATTGGAGCAGATGGAAAGAAACAAAGTTTGGGAACTAACAGACAGACCTGATCACAGGAAAGTTATTGGCACCAAATGGGTGTACAAAAATAAGAGTGATGAAGACGGAGCTGTTGTTAGGAATAAGGCCAGACTTGTAGCAAAAGGGTATGCACAGTGTGAAGGAATAGATTTTGATGAAACATATGCACCTGTTGCAAGATTAGAGGCCATCAGACTATTCCTCGCATATGCTGCATTCAAGGACTTTGAAGTATATCAGATGGATGTAAAGAGTGCTTTTCTAAATGGAATCCTAGAAGAAGAAGTCTATGTAGAGCAACCCTGTTTTGTCAAAGGAGACAAAGTCTATAAGTCATTAAAGGCTCTCTATGGACTTAAGCAAGCACCTAGAGCGTGGTATGAAACATTGTCTGTGTTTCTTGAGAAAAATGGTTTTTGCAAAGGGAAAGTGGACAAAACCCTATTCAGTGGAGCACGAAGGCCACATATTAATAGTCCGGATATATGTGGATGACATCATATTCGGATCAACCAATCCAGAGCTATGCGAGAAATTCTCCAACCTCATGCAAGGAGAATTTGAGATGAGTATGATGGGAAAGCTTAACTTCTTTCTCGGACTACAAGTTAAGCGAGATGGAAAAGGAATTTTCATCAACCAAGCAAAGTATACCGGAGACCTTATCAAGAGATATGGAATGGAATCACCAAGCCAAAGAAGAATCCCTATGAGCACAAGTACTCACCGGATGCGCAGGCGGGCATATCGGTGGACTCAACCCACTACAGAGGACTCATTGGATCTCTTCGCCTCACCGCAGCGTGCCGGACATATCCTATGCCGTAGGAGTTTGTGCACGATTCCACCAAGCCGAAGCAATCACACCTAGATGCGGCCAAGAGGATAATAAAATACCTTAAGTCTACAATCAATGTTGGACTATGGTATCCCAAGGATGATAATTTGAGTGTCAGATACTCAGATGCAGATTTCGCAGGATGCAAAATCAACAGGAAGAGCACTAGTGGAACGTGTCAATTCCTAGGAACCAGACTGATATCCTGGTTTAGCAAGAAGCAGGTTTCTAACTCTATCTCCACTACAGAGTCAGAATACCTAGCTGCAGGTAGCTGTTGTGGACAGATTTTATGGATCAGATAACAGCTAAGGGATTATAATATTATTGCAAATGAAGTTCCGATCTGGTGTGACAATAATAGTGCTATTGCAATAACCAACAATCCGGTTTTGCATTCAAGGACGAAGCACATTGACGTTAAGCACCACTTCATCAGAGACCATGTGCTTAACAAAAGGGTTAGAGTTGAAAGAGTCAGCACAGACTACCAGATAGCTGACATCTTTACCAAACCCTTGCCAGAAGAAAGATTTTTGGAGCTGAGCAGAGATCTTGGATTACTAGATTGGGAATCTAGTACTGAAGCAAGCTGAAGCATTTCAGAGGAAGGACGGACCCAGCTGAAGAATCAGATCCTAACTGATGCAGGCAAGAAGACGAAGGATGGACAAAGGAACCTAGCTGATCAGAATACCAGGCGAAAAGTCAACTCACCTGATGCAGAGCGGTCAACAGTCAACAAATCAGACCAGCTAAGTTTTCTAAACTGACCTCTGAATATTTAATTATTATCTGCCATATTTATAATATTATTATTTTTGGTTAACAAATGGCATTTAAATATATATTTTCCTAAGCCAAGTGGCAATTTTAATACACGCGTCAATCGCTTATTAAATCGACCTCCACGGTGGCCAATCAGAATCAACCGTCAAATTTTAAAAATGGGCCACCGATTCAAATTTGAAATTCAAAAGAATATCAAAAGGCGTATCACCGTTTCAAATATATAATAAATTAATCCATACGTCTTTTCATCTTCTTTATAAGGAAAGAAAACCAGTTACTTTACCTTTTACGCTTACCAGAAACCCTAGATTTTTCAGAGCAAAAATTTCTTGAACACCAAATACACTAAAATCTTTTATTTGCAGAAATGGCATCCTACTTCGAAGGCGTTAATCTGAACGCGGTCAAAGACCAGATCATTTTCTCGCTAGTCGTCGATTTTGAAGGCTTATTGGAAGCGAATTTGGAGGATTACGATGTGCTTGACCTGATTCGCGCAATGAAGCTCAATGGGATCTACCCATTCCTAGACATCAATCCTCAACACCTGTACAAGGAGGATGTTATCTCGTTTGATTCAAGACGGAATTCGAAGCACTGTTCGCGGAAGGCAAATCGACATAACGTGAGAGTCGATTCGCAGAGTTTTCGGTATGAAGCACCGCGGCATAGCCGTCGAAGCTCTCAAGCAGTCTTCTGCCGAAATCTGGAAGAAGATTAAGGTGGAGAATATCCCGGAAAAACTGAAACTAACTGCCAAGAGGAATGAGCTTAAGAAAGTTTATCATTTTGCGTTGCACATAACCAACAAAATAATCATGGGGATGGCCGACAGTTATGACCAACTATCGTCGGCAAAATTTATGGTGCTGGGAGCACTAATTCAGGAAGAATAAATTGACTGGGCAGACTACATATTCAGGCAACTCGTGCGAGAGGTCAACAAAGTCGAGTGGCTTGACCATGAGAAGAGATTTAAGACAAAGCTGGCGTTTGGAATGCAGCTAAGTTGGTTTTTGGAAAAGACTGGTGTGGCGAAGGGAAGCACTGACCCCTTCCACCCCAACAAAAGACTTGGTCATATGGACCACGAGAAGGTGAGAAAACTGGGAGGCGCTGGGAGAGCAGCTCAGATGTTGAAGGAGCTGCCGGACATAAGGACATATCCGAGATATTATTCATCAGGAGAGTCGGACCGACCTGCAGCCGACATACCAACTGCAGTTGAGTCAGACACCGAGTCCGACGACACTCCCATAGCAGTCAGATTTAAGAGAAGGGGACCAGCCCCTGAAGGACCTTCTATCATGCAGTCGTCACCAGAACCCTCTCCCAAGAGGCCAAGGAAACTGCAATTTAGTGAGGAAGAGCAGTCTGAACATCTTGCCAGCCCCTCAGCTAGATCACCAACTCATCTGGAAGACCAGCCTGCCCCAGGCACCCACGAGACTCGGATTGTGGCTGTACTCACCCCCCAGCCTACATCTCCGAGGAAGAAGAAGCAGGTCTAATAATTTCTATCCCTGAAGCTAATTATACCTTTAACCTGCTAGAAAACAATACTTTCAATCTATCCATTGAACAACTACAACTTGTTAAACCACAAGCATTAAAACACTCTTTTGTCAATATTTTTGAAGAGTGGAAGTTTTTCAAAACTCTGACATTTACAAACCTTCAAACTTACATTGAAAACAGTGGTTGGGAATATCCCCAAGCCACAGAGGAGGTACAGATTCACTTTTGCAAAGAATCAGACTTAGTGTTGATCCTCCAGGATAATTGGTTGATGTCTCATTTTAAAACCAACATGGACCAATTCATCCATTCCATAATGCTTAGCATTTTTGATGGTTCTTTTGGAGAAGAGGAGGAGGAGGAAGTTGAAAAGGAAATTAGAATTGAGGAGGTAGATGGAGAAGAAAATAAAGAAGTTATTGATTTGGATGATGAAGAAGAAAAAGAAGAAGAGCAGGAAGAGAAAAGAACATAAGAAAACACTCTAGTTGAAAAACAGTCAGAAGAAATTGAGAAAACAGAAGAGTTGGCTGATGAAGAAGAAGAAGAAGAAGGAGAAGAGGTAGAACAAGAAAAAGATGGAGAAAAGGAGGATGATGATGAAAAGGAGAATGATGATGAAGGAAAAAAAGAGGAGAAGGATGATGACAACAACAATGATGATGATAATGATGATGATGATGGAGGAGATGAAGGAGCTGAAAAAGAAAATGAAAAAGAAAATGATGAGGAGGAAGAAAAGGAAAATGTTGAAGAAAAGGCAGAAGAAGAGAAGGAGGAGGATCAGGAGAAAGAGGAAGAGAAAGAAGAATAAAAAGAGCCGGAGCCAGAGCAGACACAAGAGGCTGCAGATAGGACTGTGGTACCTGCCCGGTACACCAGCCTAGACGCGGAGTTAGCTGAAGACTCCAGATCAGGGACCCCAGGGAAGACCCCCTCTGGAGTACCAGCTGCAGACAGAAGCTTGCAGTCCAGTGGTTCTTTTGCAGAAGGCTCAGGAGAGCACTCTCCATCAGTTCAGATATCACCTGCCGTGACTGAGCTGATCAGGCAGATAGTCAAAGATACAACTGGAGAGCTGCTGGCGTCTCAGGTCACTCCTGACCTTCAATCAATCAATGCAAAGATCGACACTCTGTTGCAGAGAGAAGTTCCTCAACCTCCTCCCCCTACCAACAACAGAATGCCATTTGGCATGTCTGATTGGATGAGCAGAATGGAGCAGCAATTAACTACCCTAGTTGATGCTGGCAAAAAGGGGGAAGAGAGAGTTCAGGGTGAAGGAAGTAATCAAGGAGAGATAAGGGCGGAGATAAGAACAAAGAAGAGGCAAGATATCCTTCAAATTGAAGGACCTTCAAGTCTGAAGAGGAAGGGAGGAGCAGATCCAGATGAACAGGATGACAAGCCTGAAGGCAAGAAAAGGAGAACTAGAGGAGGTTTTGGGCCTACTCTAGAATGGGAAGGCAAGGAGCTGTGGTGTGTAGAGGATTTTATACCATATGAAGCCCTGCCCATGTGGGGAACTGCAAAGAAGAAATTCATCAGAGACTACTACATCTGGGAAATACCCCAGGATGATAATCTCTCCCCACAGTAGATCTTCATCAATTTCATGGAAACAGCTCATCCAAAACTCTGGGCTATTCTGAAGAAGCATGCTAAGGATCAAAATGCTTATCCTATGATTCCATCATTCAAAGCAGAGGAAGCGCCGACCCGTCTGGACAATGAGCTTAATGAGCTAGAGCTTCAAAGAGAAATCAAGCAGTTATGTCTTGAGAATAGATTTTCATCCCAACAAGAACAAGACTTTGCAGCTCTTGTTGTGAAGAGGAAGTATGATCTTGCTCCAGTCAAGATAAGACCAATTGGAGCTAAACCCTTCAGACCTGCCAAACAGCCTATTCGCAGAGGCAGAGGAAGAGGCAGATGACTTTATTTCTTTGTACTTGTAATTTTATTTCTGTACCTGTAAAAACTTTCTTGTAAATTTCAATCATAATCAAGTCAGAAAGTTTTATAATGCATTGAATGACAATTTCCAGTTGTCTCAATATTAGACTGATTTCAGTTTGTGTCTTGCACTTAAGTGCAGACTTGATCATTTGATTACTTGTTTAAAGTTTTGCCATCATCAAAATAGGGGGAATTTGTTAGGAATACTTGTTAGATTTTGATGATGTCATTAATATAAAATCAAATGTTTATTACTTGGCAAAATGTAAGGAAGAACCAAATGAGTATCTTCCATAGGCCAAAATATGTTAAGTATAAAACTTGGAAAAATGTAAAGAAGAACCAAATGAGTATCTTCTATAGGCCAAAAATTAGTTAGGCTAAAAATCGGCTAAGTACTAAGTACAGCTAAGTCCATCAGAGAGGATCAGTCGAGTCGAGTCAGAGTAGTCCTGGTCAACATAATTTATCAGAGAGGTTTGACCAGACTGCAGCCAAGGTACCTCAGGCAAGTCACCTGATCAGATAAGTCACAAACAGTGAACAGCAGAGAGGTCCAGACTGCAGAGATGTTAGCTGCTTATCAGCCTAGTCGAAGTCAGCCAAGTACTCCAAGTCCACGTCAGCATGAGTTGAAAAGTCAAGTATTACGGAAAGTCACATGCAACGTGAAGAGACAAATTGGAGTGATTCCCGCAAGAGATATGATTTAAATAAATCATCCAGACCCACCTTGAAGACTTTAATAGTTTTATATATTCAAAAGATTCGGCGCATCACATGCAGAGTCTTCACAACGGTCGGAAGATAGAATAAAATAATGGGAATCCAGCCTTGCAACGTTCAAAAAGATTAAACAAAGAAGTCTCCCTCCAACGGACGGATTTGTTCAAAAGATTTGCAACGGCTATAAGGAAAAAGCTCAGAGATCGTGACCTATATATATCCGAAGATTTGAAACTGAGCAACTACCGGTGCGAACATACTTTCAAGCGATCAAAGCAATCAAGCAATCTAAAGCAATCAATAGCATCGTGAAAAGAGCGGTTCTAAAAGTTCATACTTAAAGAAGCTCTTAGTTGGAGAAGACAAAAACTCTTGTCTATAATCCTGAGTTCGGGGTACTTCACTGGTTGAAGTAAGAGACTGTAAAGGCATCCGAGGATCAAGGATCAAGAGGTGCAAGGCAGTCAAGTGTGTTACAACGGCACGGATTTCCACTGGTTGGAAGCTGTTGTAGTGTGGTTTGAATCACTGTAATATTTATCACTGGTTGAGAATTATAGTGAATTCATCTCCAACTGGTTTGGAGAAAAGTGGATTAGTAGAGGATTACCCCACCTCTGAGACCACTATAATTGCCTGCGTTATTTACTGTTTTACTGCATCATACTTTAACTGCCGCATTCATTGTTAAGTGTTTCATTAGTTTCTTTATATTCGTCATCAGCTGACTTCCGCACATATATTAAAGAACAAACGACTCCAAGTCATTTGTCTACCTATCAGCTGAAGAAACTCACTCTTCGTGAAAAAGAGTTAAAGAGTTTCTACAAGTCTATTCACCCCCCCTCTAGACTTGTACCTGGACGACTTGTGACCTACATTGCAGTAGCTATGAAATTTTTGCCCTATCGCAACCTTGTAACCTTGGTATTACCATAGACATAAATCTGTGTTGCTGTAGCTATAAGTAGGTGTTACACACTGGAACACTATGCCTGTGTTGCCTTAGACTATTAATAAATAAAAAGATAAATTTCTTTCAAAATAAAAATTATACTTTAAGACTAATTAAAATTTAATAAAACCAAAAAAGATATTTTATATAAAATATGTCTCCATTAAATAAATACTATATTTATTTTATAAATACTATTTTTTTCAAAATTTTCTTACAATATATAATTTTATTAAAAAATTAAAAAAATAAAATGTAAAAATTTATTAAAACAAAAAAAAGATATTTTATACAAAATATGTCTTCATTAAATAAATACTATTTTTATTTTATAAATACTATTCTTTTTCAAAATTTTCTTACAATATGTAATTTTATTAAAAAAACTAAAAAAAATAATATATTAGAAGTAAAATACAATAAACAACTTCACTTTATCATTTGGTGCAGTAACACAATATATTAGACTTCACTCAAAAAACACGGGATAGGTCGAAAATTTTAAGTTGAATATACTTCAGTAATTTGGTAAATGCTGGAGTAAAAAGCGCAATGAATTTTTTTGAATAAAAATATCTCCCCATTAGTGAAGTAAGGCTCGTTTTTCGATCAATGAATTCAATCAATCGAATCGAATCAATCGAATCGAATGGATTCGAATCGAATCGAACTAAATCGAATCGAATCGAATGGAATCGAATCGAATCGAATCGAATCAAATATATATTAAGGGTAAATAATAATAATAATAATGGTAAATAATAATAATAATAGTAATTAACAACAACAACTATAATAGTAATATTGTTAGTAATAATAACAATAATAATAATTAAGATTAATAATAATAATAATAATAAGAAGAAGAATAAGAATCGAGTCAATTGAATCGAATCGAATCGAATCGAATCGAATCGAATGGACATGAATCGAATCGAATCGAATCGAATGGACTCGAATCGAATCGAATCGAATCAAAATCAAAAATAAGTCCAAAAGAACAGGGCCTAACAGCGTATCTAAACCGGAATTTTACCCAAACCCTACTTCTTGGTAACCGCCTCCCTCAATCTTTTCATTTTTTGCCATAAAATTAATTTTGAACGATCCGATTTAATCAAATTAAATCATAAAAATATTTATAAATTCCCTATTTCATAAATATGATCAAGAACATAATTTTACTTATTCAACGCATATAAAACGTGCTCTACATAAATAATTAAATAACTGTATGTTGGCTCCGATACCACTGTTGGGATTTATGAGTATCTAATACAACGAAATCTGAGCAAAACGCGTCGGAAAATTAACGAAAAAACCCAGATGAGGATCTTCATGTAGTAATTTAATTGATATATAAAGAGTTCGTTGAATTACCTTAATTTGAAGAACAGATCGGTAACTCGGACCAGAAGCTGATTAATATCGTCTTCCTCTTTCGGTGATCCACACACGAACAACTGGTACAAGCTGGATTACTATATCCTTATGAATAATGTTGATAAACAGTAGAACAAATAATTCCTTTAGTACTGTTGATCAAAATCAACTAAGGGAAGAAGGCGGAGATGGCCGAAACACACTTCCGGGATATAAAATTTCGGTCGAACAAAAGAAGGGGGAGGACCGATTTTTATCTTCACACAATTAGGGTTGTGTAATTTTTGTCTTATGACAACTCCTTGTCCAAGACCCTTTATTTATGCTAAGTAAACCCTAGAGTCAAAATCAAGCATTGCTTAGTTTCCCCTCAATTTATTAAATAATACAATATATACAATATCATATATATTATATATATTACTTATTATTTAATCTTCTAATAAATATAATATCCAATGTTATATTTATCTTTCCCAGTTGATGCAATTAAATAATATAATATATAATATCCTATATTATATATTACTCATTATATAATTTCCTTAATACATATAATATTCAATATTATATCTATTAATTATTCTTGCTTGTATTTAGTTGTCGTATGGGTGACCCAAAAGGTTTATATTACATTGATAATTATTTAATACCTTATTTAAATAATAAGTCATACGGTCTGTAGCAAGACATTATGACTACCCAAATAATATAAGTTTATAGTCCATTAAAATATTTAACGTGTCAATTCCCTTTATTGCGCGATATCATATTTGAACTAAGTCATGGAAATTATCATACACATTATGTTCAAATGCTTTCTCGATCTTAATTAGACTGATTGAATCAAATGACTCTTCATTTGAGCATGGTCATGCATTTCCTCCAGTCCTACTTGTCGAGGGGACCAACAGATATCTCTCTTCCTAAAGAGAGGGACAAATCCTCATCTTGATTATTCATTGTCCTCTACATGACTCCCACTAATCCCGATCCCTAACATTTATGATCACCATGTTTCAGATGACGTTGGATTACGTCAAGACATAGTAGTTATCATGTGGGACTCTACGATAATTTCAGGTTCAAGGATTTATTGACATACTGTTATATTAAGATTCACTTATGACATTTCCATACAGTGATCTCAATGCGTGTCTGTCGAGTATTGCGTTTTCCAACCAATAGCCATAAGTTTGATTCGTACCATACTCATAATCATCCGATGATTATCAATCAAACTTACACTAGTATATTAATCACTTGAGTATCCACTCTACGTGATTGAACCAGGGACATTTGAATAATATTATTATTCATGAGTAACTATTATTCGATTATTATAATAGTAAAACATGCACACATATAATAATCAATGAGAAATAGATGATATCAAATAACTTTATTTAAATGTGACAGTTACAAATCCAGGCACATCGAATGTCCTGGGGCACTATTCCCAACATAAGAAATTGTCACGCCCCCACACCGGGGTTGGACGAGAACGCGACAGTTAACGTAATAAATAACGTTTGTGATAATACATTCTAGTAAAGCATACACATGCCAGATCTCAGCCCGGTGAACTAAGACTGGTTATTTCATAGAAAATAAATATTCAAGAGTACAGCGGAATTATTACATCAAGTGCAAAAGAGTACATCAGAAACCAAAATACATTATGACACAAGAATAAAAAGAAGCGTTAAAGCAGCATCCTAATTCCTACGTCTTGGTAATAATTTGAGGACGGTCTTCAGAGGTCGTCAGCATCTGTCTCTTCTTCTTCTTCTTGGTTCTCTTCATCTAGTGGGGTTTTAGAAAATAATTCAAAATGAGGTGAGAATAATGGATTCTCAGTGAGTTAGGTTTGGGTATTTAATGAGTTTATTATTTAATAAACATTATGTTTCTCCCACTTTTGAAAAATAGTGTTGTTTAAAAATTGGTGCAAGTTTTAAAGAAGAATATTATGAATTATGACATGAATGTATAGTCAATCTCCGTAGATTGCGGTTAAGAATGAATAATGTACGGTGTCGAGTGCCCAATGAGTATTTAGCTTTGGGAGGTCGTCTACATGACTAATCACTTAGCCTCCTTATAACATCTTAGACCGTTATCAGTGTTTGATCTTCAACTATCGCCACGACCTTTGGTTTGATAACCGTAGCCTTGGGCGTTTGTGGGACCATCACTATAACATTGGCCTTTGAGCTTTATCGCTCTCACGCTTGGTGACGTGCTGCCTTATCTCTTATCTGGGCTCGATATGTCCTTAGCTTGGGTCTATGCCCGGATCATATCATAATCGCGACTATACCCGAATTCTACGACACAGTCACCTTAGGATCACTCCGTCCTTCGGCTTCAAGGGAATAGGATACGACGGTAGCTTTGCCTAGAACCACAGCCACGCTGCTCGATTCATGACCTAAACTAACCACCCGTCATGCATATAAATAGAAAAAGGGACTCTAAAGGTAATCGTACGGAATCTACCGGTGGCTTCCGCCCGAAGGTCGTAGCACTTAGCTCCGCACAGCACTTACTCCCGATTTCAATTGAATAACAATTATTGTCGTGATTAACAACGATTATGCATATTATAAGATATCAATATGATTATTTGATAGTAAATAGACTTGGATAAACTAGAGGAATTAGTTCAACCGGTTGATGATTAAATTGCTATTGTGCGAGTCTTAGCATAATCTTATAATAAATTCATAAACTTGAATAGTTCGGTATGGATTGATTATACGTCCGAAAATTACGAACTTTATTGCGAAAAGTCCGTTATGATATGAGGATTGAAGGTCAGAAGTTGCATGAAAGTTTTATCTTTCGGAAATTACAGTTCTGCTCTTTCGTCTTTTAAGTACTATCATTATTTTTACTAAATTTTATAAATTTGGATAATTCGGTACGGGTTGATTATAAGTCCGAAAATTACGAACTTTATTGCGAAAAGTCCGTTATGATGTGAGGATTGAAGATCAGAAGTTTCATGAAAGTTTTACCTTTCAGAAATTACAGTTCTGCCCTTTCGTCTTTTAAGTACTATCATTATTTTTACTAAATTTTATAAATTTGGATAATTCGGTACGGGTTGATTATAAATCCGAAAATTACGAGTTTTATTGCGAAGATCCGTTATGATGTGAGGATTGAAGATCAGAAGTTGCATGAAAGTTTTACCTTTCGGAAATTACAGTTCTGTCCTTTCGTCTTTTAAGTACTATCATTATTTTTACTAAATTTTATAAATTTGGATAATTCGGTACGGATTGATTATAAGTCCGAAAATTACGAACTTTATTGCGAAAAATCCGTTATAATATAAGGTTCTGAGATCAGAAGTTGCATGGAGGTTTTTCCTCCCATAAATTACAATTCTGCCCTTTCGAAATTATTGTACTATTATTATTATTTTTATTTAGTTTTATCTTATAATTTTGATTAATTCGTTTGGATTAATTTAAACTCCGAAAATTATGAATCTAGTTGCGATTTGAACCTTACGACTTGTAATTTCAGATTACGTTCAGTTTTAATTTTTATTCTTTTATAATTTACGATTTTACCCCTTTGTTTTGTCTTAATCGACATTTTAGTATTCAGGTCATATCTTTTTCGTTTCTTGTCGGATTGAACTCAAATTTTTGGGGTAGACTCTTTATGTTATTATCAGTACAAAGAGTTCAACATTTCTGAATATTTTATTTTCGAAACAGTAAGTTTCTGTAAATTACAGTTTTGGCCGTGAATTCTTGAAATTTATATTTTTGCCCCAATTTTCTATTTTAGTAAATTCCGATTTAGGTGAAATTTTATAGAGAACTTATTTTTGATATTTTAAGACTTAATTTTAAGACATAAGACCAGAATTATGGATCTTAACAATTTTACCTCAAATTTATCTTATTTAAACTATTTTAGTTTATCCTTCGAACTTAGGTTCGAATTATCAAATCTTCCGGTGACTAATTATCCTCTTACCATAGTCCAATATATAATCATATATTTTTGGGATTTTAATCCCCAAAGATCATATTTGTCATACTCAACCAATATTTCCATTAATAAATTAATTTGCACATATAATTAAAATATTACAAACAAAAATTCAACAAATATCAAGACCATTACATGCATGGTAATGAATGTCAATCAAGTATAGATAACCAAGGTTTTAATACTTGCATGCACCATATATTTAACTTGTATAAATTTTTAAATAAGAGAAAAGAAAGAAACAATTTTACCCACCTCGATTTCTTGTCGGAAATAAATGGTGCTAGGTCTCGGAAGTGGAAAAAAACGATCTCCCTCCTTGAACTACATGGTTCGGCCGATTCAAGTATCCATGCATCCATGATGTATATTTTGTTTGCATGTTTATCATTAGAGTTATATTAGGAAGGTTTTTTATACTTATATAAGGAAAAAAAAAGTAGGGAAGGGGATTACCTATTTCTTGTTGAACCCTATTCTTCCTTCTCGCTTCTTCTTTGGTTCAGCCCTCTCTCTCTCTCTAGTCTCTCAATTTTCAGATTTTGCTTTGGTGTGTGTAGGAGAAAGTGTGTTGGGTGTAAGTATTAAAAAGGGTGTATTTTTAAGTATGGTCAAGGCATGGGAAATGGCGTAGTAACTATGTCTCTTGCATGGGGAGACATGGGGCTTTAAAAAATGTTGATTCCACCTCTTTGTCTCCCCATTTGGCAGCCCCAATATGTGTGTGTGTGTATATATTATTTTTTTTGTATTTTAAATGTGTAGAATGTTAATATATTTAGTTGGGTATTTATTTAATTGTAAGTGGATTAAGTAGTTTGGGTTGGGCTTTCAATCATAATTCCAAGACTTAGGAATTTTATTAAGTTGGGTTTGAGTCCTTTAGTGTTTATATTAGTAAATGTTGGTACACGTAGCCCAATTAGGTGAATCAATATTCTACTTTAACTTTCAATTAATTTATGAAACAATTAAGTAAAATAAAATAAAACTAGATGTAGATTATATTATATCATAACAAATGTTATTAAAGTACATCACGATATAATAAACCGTACATATACTGAGCTATCGAATTTAGGGGGTTCTACATCCTCCCCTCTTTAGAAGAATTTGGTCCCCAAATTCCTTCTCGAACAACTCGGGATATGATTTCTTCATTTCTTCTTCAGCTTCCCATGTAACGTCTTCCTCTCTGTTGTGATTTGTCCAGACGACCTTGACCAATGGTATCTTCTTGTCTCTTAGTTCGCATACTCGGTGATCCACGATCCTAATCGGCTTCTCGATATAAGTTAAATCTTCTTTGATTGGTGGTATGTCATGCGTGATGACATGTTCAGGATTTGGATGATATTTCTTCAATCTTGAGACATGAAATACGTCGTGCATTCCGGAAAGATCGGTTGGTAGATCGAGATGATATGCCAGTTTTCCAATTCGTTCTGGGATTGTGAAAGGTCCGACATATCTAGGGCTAAGCTTTCCTCCTTTCTTCGGGTTGATCAATCCATTACGTGGTGATAAACGAAGGAATACTTTGTCTCCGGTGTCGAATTCCAAATCCTTCCTTCTCCGTTCTGCATAACTCTTCTGTCGGCTCTGAGCGGTGCGAATTCAATCCCGAATGATTCGAACCTTATCCATGGCATCTTTACTAGATCAACTTTTGGTATCGGGTTTCGGTTCTGCTAATTAGTCCTTGGTGTCCATCGGTCGTCAATCTCCCAATGTATTGGTGATCGGCACTTTCTTCCGTATAATGCTTCATATGGAGCCATCCCGATAGTTGCCTGATAGCTGTTGTTGTAAGCAAACTCAGCTAAGGGTAGGTGGTGACTCCAATTCTTTTGAAAATCCAGTGCACATGCCCGCAACATATCCTCAAGGACTTATATCGTTCACTCGGATTGTCCGTCCGTCTGAGGGTGTGCAGCAGTATTGAAACTTAATGCCATCCCAAGTTCTTGATGAAGGCTCTTCCAGAATCTGGAGACAAATCAGAGGTCGCGGTCTGACACAATGTCTACAGGTACTCCATGTAATCTAACGATTTCTCGGATATACGTCCTTGCTAGCTTCTGCAGACTATCATTCTTTCTTACGGGTAGGAAGTGAACTGACTTTGTAAGTCTATCCACGACTTCCCAGATTGTGTTATATCCTCCACTGGTTGTTGGTAGATCCGTCACGAAGTCCATCGTGATTAGTTCCCATTTCTATTCAGGAATCTTGAGTGGTTGTAACAACCCTGATGGTCTTTGGTGTTCAGCCTTCCCCCTTTGACAATTTAAACACCTTGCTACGAATTCTGCAACTTGGTTCTTCATATTCACCCACCAGTAGTGTTTCTTTAGATCCATATACATCTTATTACCACCTGGATGAATAGTATACCGAGATCAGTGAGCCTCTGCTAAAATTTTCTTCTTGAGTTCGTAATTATCGGGAACACATATACGGTGTTTGAATTTTAGTGTTCCATCTTCCGACATGCTAAACTCAAATTTCTCGCCTTGTGCGACCTTTTCCTTAAGTTTACACAACTTCTCATCTTGTGTTTGTGCTTCTCGGATTTCCTCAAGTAAATACGGCTTCATTGACAAATTTGCGCATAAAACGTGTGTCTTAGCCTGCCTTGGGTTCCATTAGATTATTTCTCTCAGGGCATTCCATTCTCTTATTATGAGTCTAGCCACACTCGCTTTCTTACTCAAGGCGTCTACTACGACATTGGCCTTGCCTGGATGATGCTGAATGGTGAGGTTATAATCCTCAATAAGTTCTATCCACCGTCTCTGTCTTAGATTCAACTCCTTCTGAGAGAACAAATATTTGAGACTCTTGTGGTCGGTAAAGATGGTGAATGTAGCTCCATACAGGTAGTGTCTCCATTTCTTCAAAGCAAACACTATTGCTGCTAGTTCAAGGTCATGAGTCGGATAATTCATCTCGTAGGTTTTTTAGCTTTCGTGATGCATAAGCCACAACCTTGCCATTTTGCATCAGCACAGCTCTTAATCCTTCCTTTGATGCATCGCTGTATACCACAAATCCTTCACTTCCTTCGGGAAGTGTTAGTACTGGTGCAGTGGTGAGTTTTCTCTTGAGTTCTTGGAATCTCAACTCACACTTATCATTCCACTCAAATTTGACGTGCTTCTGCGTCAGTCTTGTGAGTGGTCCTGCGATTTTGGAAAAATCTTTAATGAATTTGCGGTAGTAACCCGCAAGTCCAAGAAAGCACCGTATCTCCGTGACTGTTTCTGGCCTCTTCCAATCCAAAATAGTCTCCACCTTTGATAGATCTATTGCGACTCCATATCCAGATATTATGTGTTCCCAAAATGCTACTTCTCTTAACCAGAATTCACACTCACTGAATTTGGCATACAACTTATGACTCCTTAGCGTTTCTAGCACCAATCTTAGGTGAGTTTCGTGATCCTGATCCAACTTGGAATATACGATTATGTCGTCGATAAATATGACTATGAATTGATCCAAATATGGTTTTAATATACGGTGCATTAAATCCATAAATGCAGCCGGTGTGTTGGTCAATCCAAAAGGCATTACCACGAATTCGTAATGACCATACCTAGTTTGAAAGGCAGTCTTTGGTATGTCATTCTCTTTGATCCTCAATTGGTAATATCCTTGTTGAAGATCGAACTTTGAGTAAACCATTGCTCCTTGTAGTTGGTCGAATAGTTCGTCGATCCTGGGAAGTGGATACTTGTTCTTAACAGTAATATTGTTAAGTTCTCGGTAATCGATGCACAATCTAAGTGTACCATCTTTCTTTTTTACGAATAGCACTGGTGCTCCCCAAGGAGATATAGTCGGTCGGATAAATCCAACCTCTAGCAATTTCTACAACTGAATCTTCAGTTCTTGTAGTTCCAGTGGGGCCATTCGATATGGCGTTCTAGCCACAGGTGCCTTTCCCCAGCAAGATATCAATGCTGAATTCAACTTCCCTATCTGGAGGTAGAGAAGTAAGTTCCATGGGGAAAATATCATGGTATTCTGATACTACTGGTATAGCTTCAATCTCCATTTTACTCTTGGGTTTGTTAATGACAAAATCCAAATACCCCGTTGCTCCCTTCTAGATGGCCCTTCTCACCTTCGTTGCTAATATGACTGGGGCCAAGTTAATTCTAGCATTCCCGTGTAGTTCAACTACTGGGTGGTTAGATTTGCAGAATCGAACTATCTTAGAATGGCAGTCGACTTGCGCATAGTTTTTAGATAGCCAATCCATCCCAAGTATGAGGTCATACTCAAGTATGGGAAGAATTATTAGGTCGGTAGGAAAACAATGACCCTCAACTATTACTTCACAATCCTTAAATACCGAATCTATTTCTCGGCTTGTACCCATAGGTGTGGATACTTCTAAGCTTACGGATAGTGATTATTGAAGTGAGTGTTAATTAAGATGCTTGCATTTGGTTGTTGAGTATCAAGAAATGTTATCATTATTCTGTAATATCCACATTTTTCTCTTCCCGGTATTTTCATTTTTTGGTGTATTTCTCGTTTGTAGCGACCCTCGTATATTTTTTTCAGTGTATTTCTTCCGTCATCTATTGATCTGATTCTCGTAATTGTTGTTCGGAACCGTCGTACGGGGTTGCCGTAGATCCATTGTATATTATCATACGTATTGTGTTGTACCGTTTGATGCTTCGTTCGTGTTTCGGTGTTTCGGACCGTTGTTACCCTGTGCCTAACGCGCGCTAATGTTACTTTATAGCGCGCGCTAATCATCCTTCGGTAGCGCACGCTACGCTTGTTTTGTAGCGCGCTAGCGTAGTCTGCCCAAGATCGATGCTTTGCCATCGACTCGGATAGGTGCCCAGGTAGCGCACGCTCTGGCCGATAGCGCGCGCTATCGATACGCTTTTAGCGCATGCTACGGTTGCCCGATAGCGCGCGCTAATGGGGTCAGGTGAGTACTGGGCAGTTCACTTCTGGACTCGGCTGATGTCCAGGTAGCGCATGCTATGGCCGATAGCGCACACTACCGAGAGGATATTAGCGCACGCTACGTTTCGGGTAGCACACGCTAACGGCCAAAAATCTGGCTACTGGACTGGGACGCTAACTGTCTGGACCGGAGTTTTGTCCCCTTAGCGCATGCTAACTTTTGAGGATTAGCGCGCGCTAACGCTCCCTGTCTATATAAACCAGGGAGTTGACCCAGATTTTTACTTTTCTTTCATTCCTTCTCCTCCCCGCGACGTAGAGCTCCTCCAGGCGATTTTCGGGCGATCTCTTCCTCCGATCATTTCAGGCGTCTTCTACCTTGAGTTATTGAAGTAGATTAACAACACCTACTTGTGTTCTTCATCCTCAATCCAAGATAAATCTCTTAGAACCCTACTTTTGGGCGATTTGGGGGTTTTTGGATTTTCGTCCGTTTCGCTCCATTTTGTTGGTTAATTCATGATGAATATGATTAATCTTGTTGATATCATTAGTTTTCCTATGGATTCATGTTATATTTTCGTGGTTTGCGCAATCGAGAGAGTTTGGTTGTGGTCCACCCTCGTTGTCATTTTATTCGAATATACATGAATCGTAGGCGGGTTTTCGGGAGTATTCCATTTCTGTAATCGTTTAGAAGTGGTTATGATTGTATTCTTCGAATCGTTAGGTTCGGTTTCGATGATTCCTCGCGGTTGTGTTTGACTCTTCCTTCCTGTTTGAGTCACCGTCTATTAATCGAGGCAAGTACCCTTATGAACTTACAATCTTAACATAGTAGTATTGCATGAGAATTGTGTGTGTGTGTGTATGCTCACTATGGGTTAGACCCGACGGGGTCTCGGTAGGGGTCCACGGAGGGGTGGATCCGCGAGCTTGCTTTTAACCACTATGGGTTAGATCCGATGGGGTCTCGGTAGTGGTCCACGGAGGGATGGATCCACGGTTAATTGTGGTGTTTTTCACAAATGTGTTTTGATATTGGCATTTCCGGATATATGTGTTTCAACCAAAGTTTTCATTATTGCATGCTTTGACTATATGTGTAAGATGTAAGTTGTTCATTTGGTTACTTGTACTAGCGTAATTGCTAACCCCTTTGGGGACCCGTTTGGGGAAATTCGTTTTATGAATTTCAGGTCAGGTTCATCGATACGAACGGGCGCTGGACCAGTATGCGGATGATGGCCGTGCGTGATGATTGTGCACAAGTGGCGTCTTATTGTCTTTTACCTTTTTACCATTTGTGGGTTTGTAAACTAATAGAAGTACTCGAGTACTTAGGAGTTCTTATTTGTACGGATTGTATCGTTGTCTATTGTGTTTTGTATCGGATGTTTGTGTTGTGTTTGACCGGGTTAACCGCGTGGATTATTTTCATTTTACGTCTTTATGACGAGGTGTTATATTGTTGTTTCCGCGAGTCGATGAGTATGATGGTTGTTTAGCCTGATGGGTCCCAAGTAGGGATTCACGGCGCTGTAATATACCTCGAATATCTTGGGGTGTTACAAAAAATGGTATCGGAGCGCTAGGTTTATGGATACCTAGGCTTGTCGGTTATTGGGTCTTGTTGTGTGTCGTTTTGCACATTATCATCATGCTTCCATGATTCCGATGCTACCGGTGCCTGTAAGTTTTTCCTTACTCCGTTCTTTGTTTTCTTGCATCGCACCTTTGATTATTGATTGTGGTTGTTTTTCCTCTCATACTTACCACCGTATGGCCTTTGCTACTTCTTTAACATCAGTATGGATGCTGGAAGAGGTCATGGTCGTGGTCGTGGCCGTGGACGCGGCCGGGGACGTGGAGCATCCGGTGGGGCGGCGACATTGCATTCTTCGGGAGCCGGCAGTACCGGCGACCGTCACAGTCATGCTTCTTCTCAGGAGCGCGCTGACCTTGTCATTGCGGCTGTTATGCAGCAAATGGTGAACCAAATGGCGGTGATAGCTCAGGCGGTTCAGAACCCGGATCCGTCCCATGCTAATCAGGGCGGAGCAGACCGTTGGCTCCAAGATGTCATCAAGATGCATCCTCCTCAGTTTTCGGGAGCATCAGACCCGATCGGCTGGGAGGGATAGATCAAGGAGATATCTAAAGTCTTTGTTGCCACCAACTGTCCCGAGGACCGTAAGGTCCCTATTGCCCAGTATTTCCTCACTAGGGACGCTACTGACTGGTGGGAGGCCGTTGGGCCTAAGGACCACGTTGCTTCGTGGGCGGAATTCAAGGACCTAATGGAGATCGAATATTGCACGTGGCCAGTTAGACAGGCTCAAGTTCATGCCTTTTATGATGCTCAGCCTCGGGATATTCCTGTTTCTCAAGCAATTGCCGATTTTAACAAGGAGTTGAGCTATGTCAAGACCCAAGTTGTTGATTCGCGACTACATGTCTGGGCTCGTCTGCACTACCTTGAAGGATTATCAGAGTAGGGCCCTTGCTTATGATATGTCGGTGACGGCTAGTGAGGCGGCCCGCGAGAATAAGAAGCAGAAGTCTGCCGGGAATTTTTCGGGCCACAAAGGTGGGGGTGAGCAGAAATTCCAGTCTGCTAACTTTTTCGCTGGTGATGGCCCAGCTCGATCTACTGGGGTTCCCCGCAGGGCTGCCAGTGCCCCTTGTCGGCAGGTGAAGTGTTTTAACTGTGGCCAACCGGGCCACATCAGTCGTAATTGTCCGAGCCCTTTGCTGACGTGTAATCGGTGTGGCCGGCCAGGCCACAAGGCTGCTTTCTGTGCCGAGAGAGAGAGAGAGAGTTCTTGGTGCCTAGGGTCCCATTCCAGTGCCCCGCGAACCAAGCGTGAATCAAGGATCGTTTGCTTCTCAGTCCCCACCGAGTGCCAGTCAAGGGAGAGGTCGGGGTCAGACCGCCAGAGGGGGAGCTTCTACTGTCGGCTCTGCCCATCCACGAGTTTACGAGATGAGGAGGGCCGATGATCCGACCGCTACTATTGCCATAGGTACCGTTCACATTCATTCTCATCCTGTCAGTGTGCTTTTCGATTCTGGTGCTATGCATTCATTTGTCTCTCTAGAATACGTGCGCCGTCTGGGTTTTGATTATTTGTCGCCCTGCGAGCCTTTCATCGTTAAACTTCCTAGCGGTGATAGGATCGTTGGGGATCGAGAGATCCGAGATTGTGCTGTGATTATATGCGAGAGGGCTTGGCTCTCAGATCTTATTGTCGTGGGTATTGAGGGTGAGGATTTAATTCTTGGGGATGATTGGCTCGAGCGGCATGGTGCGATCATGAACTACTGCATGAGAATCATCACTATGTTAGCCGAGGACGGCACCGAGAACTCTTTCGCGGGGCGAAAGAGGGGAAACCAGAAGTTCGTTATTAACGCCTTGAAGGCGATGAGCTCCTGCGAAAAGGGTGTACTGGTTATTGGCGCTATGCCTTGAAGGTGGAGGAGGGTGGAGTCGAGTTTTCTTCGATTCCAGTCGTTAGTGAGTTTCCTGATGAATTTCCTGACGAGTTATCGGGTTTGCCACCGAATCGTGAGGTCGAGTTTTCTATAGAGTTAGAGCCGGGCGCGGCTCCGATTTCAAAGGCATCGTATCGCATGGCACCTTCAGAGATGTCCGAGTTGAAGAAGCAGGTGAGTGAGCTTCTTGACTCGGGGTATGTTCGACCGAGCACCTCGCCTTGGGGCGCACCGGTCCTGTTTGTGCGGAAGAATGATGGTTCACTGCGTTTGTGTATCGACTATCGCGAACTAAACAAGGTGACCATCAAGAACAAGTATACTTTGCCGAGGATTGATGACTTGTTCGATCAGTTGTAGGGAGCTGCGGTGTTCTCGAAGATTGATTTGAGATCGGGGTACTATCAGCTCTGGGTGAGGAAGTCCAATGGGCCGAAAACAGATTTTCAGATGAGATACGGACATTATGAGTTTGTAGTTATGCCTTTCGGGTTAACTAATGCGCCGGCGGTGTTCATGCAGTTGATGAACAAAGTCTTTATCGAGTATTTGGATAAGTGTGTTGTCGTTTTCATTGACGATATTCTTATTTATTCGAGGAAAGAGGAAGAGCACGCGTATCATTTGCGAGTAGTGTTGGACATTTTGAGGACCGAGCAACTCTATGCGAAGTTCTCGAAATGTGAGTTCTGACTGAAGGAAGTGATGTTTCTAGGTCACGTAATTTCAGCCGAGGGTGTTCGAGTGGACCCGCAGAAGATTGAAGCAGTGTTGGATTGGGCACCGCCCAAGAATGTGAAGGAGATCCGTAGTTTCTTGGGTTTGGCCGGCTACTACCGTAGGTTCGTCGAGGGTTTCTCGAAGCTGGCTTGATCACTTACACAGTTGCTCCAGAAGTCCGAGAAGTTCTTCTGGAATGACGAGAGGCATTTGAGTTTTGAAGAGCTGAAGAGGCGTTTGACTTCAGCCCCGGTTTTAGCATTGCCGGGTGGCAACGAGGGTTTTGCTATTTATAGTGATGCTTCGGGTCAGGGTCTTGGGTGCGTGTTGATGCAGCACGGCAAGACCATTGCATATGCGTCGAGACAGTTGAGGCCATACGAGCAACTACCCTACGCACGATTTGGAGTTAGCGGCAGTCATTTTTGCGCTCAAGATTTGGCGTCACTACCTTTTTGGCTCCGCATGTCAGATTTTTACCGATCATAAAAGTCTGAAATACATATTTACTCAGCGAGAGCTGAATATGAGGCAGAGGAGGTGGTTAGAGCTGATTAAGGATTATGACCTTGAAATCCTTTATCGTCCGGGCAAGGCGAACGTCGTGGCCGACGCCTTGAGTCGGAAACCGGTTGCGTTGCGAACGCTTGATATCCTTACGTATCAGTCTGAGCTTCGGCGGGTTTTGATCAAGTTTGATGTTGAGGTTTCGTTGCCTGGAGCTATCGGCCAACTTTGTGCTTTAGAGATTTCGTCGTCTTTAGTCGATGAAATTAAGCTGAAGCAGTTGGAGGATCCGATGATTACTCAAATCCGAGAGAACGTTCTTAAAGGAAAGTCTCCTGGGTTTGTGATTCACGAGGATGGTGTTTTGAGATTCCAGAGTCGGTTTTGTGTACCGAAAGACTCGGAGTTGAGACAGAGTATTTTGCGTGAGGCCCATGCTACACCTTAATCCGTTTATCCTGGTTCGAGTAAGATGTACAAGGACCTGAGAAGGAATTTCTGGTGGAATGATATGAAGGAGGAGGTCGCACAGTTTGTAGCAAGATGTTTGACTTGTCAGTAGGTCAAAATCGAGCATCAGCGACCGGCCGGGTTATTGCAGTCACTTCCTATTCCAGAATGGAAATGGAAAGATATATCGATGGATTTCATTACGAGTTTGCTGAGATCGAGGTCGGGCATGAATATGGTATGGGTGATTGTTGAACGTCTGACCAAGTCGGCACATTTTTTGGGCATCAAGGACACTTGGGGCCTGGAGAAGTTGGCTCGTGTGTTTATCACGCAGGTTGTGAGGCTTCACGGTACTCCGAAGTCTATTGTTTCGGATCGTGATGGCCGTTTTGTATCGCATTTTTGGCAGGCGGTGCATAAGGCGTTGGGTACTCGTTTGCGTTTGAGTACCTCTTTTCATCCTCGCCGATGGATACTAACGCACTATCCAGACGTTCGAGGATATGTTGCGTGCTTGTGCTCTCGATTGGAGCAGTGACAGGGAGGAGCATTTGCCATTGATCGAATTCACGTACAACAATAGTTGGCACGCGTCGATTCGGATGGCACCGTATGAGGCACTTTATGGGCGACGTTGTCGATCACCGATTTGTTGGAATGAGGCGTCCGATATGGTCGGGACCGAGCCGGATATCGTTCTGGACACGAGGCGGAATATAGAATTAATTCGGGAACGGATGTTGACTGCCCAGAGTCGACAAAAGTCATATGCCGATGTCCGTCGTTGACCTTTGGAATTCGAGGTGGGAGACCACGTTTTGCTAAAGGTGTCGCCGACGAGAGGATTTTTCCGTTTCGGAAAAAAGGGGAAGTTGAGTCCGAGATTTATTGGACCTTACGAGATTCTCGAGCGAGTCGGTGGGTTGGCATACCGTTTGGCATTACCCCAGCCCTGACTCGTGTTCATAGCATTTTTCATGTTACCCAGCTGAGGAAATATGTCCCATATCCTAGTCACGTCATCGATTATGGTGAGATTGATGTCGCCGAGGATATTACTTTTGAGGAGCGCCCTTTGAAGATTTTGGAGCATCGCGAGAAGTGACTGAGGCATAAGACCATCCCTTTGGTCAAGGTGCAGTGGTCGAGGCATGGTGTCGAGGGGGCAATTTGGGAAACCGAGGGTAGCATGCGTGCTAGGTACCCCGAGTTGTTTGTTTCTTAAGTTTCGGGACGAAACTTATTTTTAGAGGGGTAGAATGTAATATCCGCATTTTTCTTTTCCCGGTATGTTCATTTTTTGGTGTATTTCTCGTTTGTAGCAACCCTCGTATATTTTTTCAGTGTATTTCTTCCATCATCTATTGATCCGATCCTCGTAATTGTTGTTCGGAACCACCGTACGGGGTTGCCGTAGATCCATTGTATGTTATCATACGTATTGTGTTGTTCCGTTTGATGCTTCGTTCGTGTTTCGGTGTTTCAGACCGTTGTTACCCTGTGCCTAACGCGCGCTAATGTTACTTTATAGCGCACGCTAATCATCCTTCGGTAGCGCACGCTACGCTTGTTTTGTAGCGCGCGCTAGCGAGTCTGTCCAGTACTGGACAATTTGCCACTGGACTCGGATAGGTGCCCAGGTAGCGCACGCTATGGCCAATAGCGCGCCCTACCGATACGCTTTTAGTGCACGCTACGGTTGCCCGATAGCGCGCGCTAACGGGGTCAGGTGAGTACTGGGCAGTTCACTTCTAGACTCGGCTGATGTCCAGGTAGCGCACGCTATGGCCGATAGCACGCGCTACCGAGAGGCTATTAGCGCACGCTACGTTTCGGGTAGCGCACGCTAACGGCTAGAAATCTGGCTACTGGATTGGGATGCTAACTGTCTGGACTGGAGTTTTGTCCCCTTAGCGCACGCTAACTTTTGAGGATTAGCGCACGCTAACGCTCCCTGGCTATATAAACCATGGAGTTGACCCAAATTTTTACTTTTCTTTCATTCCTTCTCCTCCCCGCGACGTAGAGCTCCTCCAAGCGATTTTCGGGCGATCTTTTTCTCCGATCATTTCAGGCGTCTTCTACCTTGAGTTATTGAAGTAGATTAACAACACCTACTTGTGTTCTTCATCCTCAATCCAAGGTAAATCTCTTAGAACCCTACTTTTGGGCGATTTGGGGGTTTTTGGATTTTTGCCCGTTTCGTTCCATTTTGTTTGTTAATTCATGATGAATATGATTAATCTTGTTGATATCATTAGTTTTCCTATGGATTCATGTTATATTTTCGTGGTTTTGCGCAATCGAGAGGGTTTGGTTGTGGTCCGCCCTCGTTGTCATTTTTATTCGAATATACATGAATCGTAGGAGGGTTTTCGGGAGTATTCCATTTCCGTAATCATTTAGAAGTGGTTATGATTGTATTCTTCGAATCGTTAGGTTCGGTTTCGACGATTCCTCGCGGTTGTGTTTGACTCTTCCCTCCCGTTTGAGTCACCGTCTATTAATCGAGGCAAGTACCCTTATGAACTTACAATCTTAACGTAGTAGTATTGCATGAGAATTGTGTGTGTGTATGCTCACTATGGGTTAGACCCGATGGGGTCTCGGTAGGGGTCCACGAAGGGGTGGATCCGCGAGCTTGCTTTTAACCACTATGGGTTAGATCCGACGGGGTCTCGGTAGGGGTCCACGGAGGGGTGGATCCACGGTTAATTGTGGTGTTTTTCACAAATGTGTTTTGATATTGGTGGTTCTGGAAATGTGTGTTTCAACCAAAGTTTTCATTATTGCATGCTTTGACTATATGTGTAATATGTAAGTTGTTCATTTGGTTACTTGTACTAGCGTAATTGCTAACCCCTTTGGGGACCCATTTGGGGAAATTCGTTTTATGAATTTCAGGTCAGGTTCATCGAGACGAACGGGCGCTGGACCAGTATGCGGATGATGGCTGTGCGTGATGATTGTGCACAAGTGGCGTCTTATTGTATTTTACCTTTTTACCGTTTGTTGGTTTGTAAACTAATAGAAGTACTCGAGTACTTAGGAGTTCTTATTCGTACGGATTGTATCGTTGTCTATTGTATTTGTGTCGGATGTTTGTTTTGTGTTTGACCGGGTGAACCGGGTGGATTATTTTCATTTTGCGTCTTTATGACGAGGTGTTATATTGTTGTTTCCGCGAGTCGATGAGTATAATGGTTGTTTATCCTGGTGGGTCCCAAGTAGGGATTCACGGCGCTGTAATATAACTCGAATATCTTGGGGTGTTACATATTCAACATTATTATTACATTCGCAATGCTGTTTCATGAAGAAATACAGCATTGGATAAGGAAAAGTAGGTTTTCCTCACCAACTATCGATAGTAGGTAACATCTCAAAGAGACAGTTCATAGGACGGAAATACACAAATAATTATTAAGAAAATATGTCTTAATAATTCAAATCAAACTATAATTTTTTGCAAAGTTTGGATTTCGCCCCATTCGGATGGGTCAAATATTTTGAATAATGCCTTATAGTAATAGCTTTACATCTTCCGAACGAATAACATAGCTAAGTTGACTACGAGGTACGTAGCAACACAGAACTTTAATAAGTTGACATTACTATTCCAAACGAATAGTATAGCGACTCAATTGTTTTTGACAATACTGATTGGTGACGCTTATTCTGGATGAATAGTTAATGGATTGAGATATATCTTAATGGACGACATGAATTAGACCTTAAGTTAGGTTCTAGAGATTCCTATCTCAAAAGGTCTTCTTGTAGAATAATATTTACTTCGTACTAGGTGGGGATTCTAATTAAGTCCGAAGAATCTTATCCTGGAAAAGCTCGATGTAAGTGTCCTTCTTACAAAGCGAGCTCTGATACCACTCATGTCACACCCCCACACCGGGGTTGGACGAGAATGCGACAGTTAACGTAATAAATAACGTTTGTGATAATACATTCTAGTAAAGCATACATATGCCAGATCTCAACCCGGTGAACTAAGACTGCTTATTTCATAGAAAAGAAATATTCAAGAGTACAGCGGAATTATTACATCAAGTGCAAAAGTGTACATCGGAAACCAAAATACATTATGACACAGGAATAAAAAGAAGCGTTAAAGCGGCATCCTAATTCCTACGTCTTGGTAATACTTTGAGGACGGTCTTCAGAGGTCGTCAGCATCTGTCTCTTCTTCTTCTTCTTGGTTCTTTTCATCTAGTGGGGTTTTAGAAAACAATTCAAAATGGGGTGAGAATAATGGATTCTCAGTGAGTTGGGTTTGGGTATTTAATAAAACAAAACCAAACCAAATATACCCAGTATATCTCGCTCAGAGCAGGGTCTGGGGAGGGTAAGATGTACGTAGACCATGCCCCTACTTATTACCGTAGGAGGCTGTTTCCGTGAAGACCCGCAGCTTAGTGCACAGCAGAATCTTGTGTGATAAATACAAAGGAAAACATGTGATTCGAAAAAGCTCGAGACCATACCTGAGCCCATGGCTTGATCCACATGGGACTTACCTAAGCGAAACTTGGCTACTTCACTCCCGATGAACGCTGACAGCTCCCTGTCAAAAATACACCACACGCAAAGATAATAGGATAAAATATACAATAAAAGTAAAAATGCAATGCTCTAGGTCAAAGCTAACCGAGACAACCCAACCCTGAGGCTCTCAACTACAGCACCGCTCCCTACAAAAGAATCCACAACTCTGATCTGGCGCCTCCAAGCGCACCTATCAACAGTCATGGTCTCGAAAAGGTTTAAGGCCTTCAAATCTAATCAGTTGCTCCTCCCACGTCCTCCTCGGTCTGCCTCTCCTCCTCTCCCCGACAACCATTAAACTCTCGACCCTCCTCACCGGAGCAGATGCCTGCCTCCTGCGGACGTGGCCAAACCATCTCAATCTCCCTTCCCTAACTTTCGCTGAAATAGGCGCCACTTCCAGCGCGTTCCTGAAAACCCCGTTCGCAATTATATCTAACATTGTACGACCACACGACCAACGTAACATTCTCATTTCAGCCACTTCCAACTTGCTCTCAAGCGACTTCTTCATTGCCCAACATTCGGAGCCATACAACATTACAGGTCGGATTGCCGCTCTATAGAATTTACCCTTCAACTTAAGAGGTACTTTCTTGTCGCACAGGACCCCTGTCGCTGCTCTCCACCTTAGCCACCCCGCCTTGATGCGATGCGTGACATCATCTTCACACTCACCTTCCTTCTGAATGATCGAACCCAAATACTTGAACTTATCCGTACGGGGTACGATCTGATCCGCAATCATTACCTCAACATCTTCCTCGTTGGCCTCACCACTAAAGTTACACCAGAGATACTCGGTCTTAGACCGGCTCACACGCAAGCCCTGGTATTCTAACTTAGCCTTCCAAAGCTCCAACTTTCACCTCCCTCCTCGACTCCACCACTAACACAATGTCGTCAGCAAAAAGCATGCACCACGGGATGCCATCTTGAATCCCTCGCGAAATGACGTCAAGGATTAGAGCGAAGAGAAGAGGGCTTAGCGCCGACCCCTAGTGTAGCCCTATCTCAATCGGAAAATACTGGGTGTCTCTAACTGGGGTCCTAACACACGTCCTAGCTTGGGAGTACATGTCTTGGATCGCCCTAACGAACGGCAACGACACCCTCCTCTCTACTAGGCTCCTCCAAATAACATCGCGCGGAATGCTATCATAAGCCTTCTCCAGATCTATGAACATCATATGGAGGTCCTTACGCCGCTCTCTAAACTTCTCCATAAGGCGTCTGACGAGATGAATGGCCTCAGTCGTGGACCTCCCCGGCATGAAGCCAAATTGGTTCTCTGAGATCTCAACTTCTCTTCTAACCCTGCATTCCACCACTCTTTCCCAAAGTTTCAGAGTATGACTGAGGAGTTTAATACCCCTATAGTTACTACAACTCTGAGCATCGCCTTTGTTCTTGAAAAAAGGCACGACAATACTATGCCTCCACTCTGTCGGCATCTTAGAGCCTCTGAGGAGGATGTTGAACAGCTCTGCTAGCCACTGAACTCCGACTTCCCCCAGACAAAGCCACACCTCAATGGGGATCTGATCCGGGCCTATAGCCTTAGCTCTACCCATTTTTATTAGGGCACCCTTTACTTCCTCCTTGCTGATGCTCTCACGGAACTAAACGAACGAGCAGAAGACAAACTATCTCCTTGCACCACCGAGTCACTACCTCTAGCCTCATTGAAAAGTTCGAAAAAATACCTATTCCACTGCTCCTTAATAGCCACATCGTTCACTAACACTTGACCCAAATCATCCTTAATAAACTTAACGGGACCCAGGTCGCGCCGCCCTCTTTCCCTAGCTTTCGCTAGTTTAAAAATAGCATTCGCTCCTTCTTTGGTGTCTAGGCGCTTGTACATCTCCTCGTAAGCCTCGCATTTAGCCTTAGCCACTGCCTTCTTAGCCTCTCTTTTCTCCACCTTGTACGCTACAATCTTCAAGATTCTCTCCTCTCCAGCACTAACTGACAAAAGCTCCTTAAATAGCGCTTGTTTTGCCTTAACCTTGTTTTGGACCTCCTCATTCCACCACCAAGCCTCCCTAGGTCCACTAGACCTGCCCGAAGAAACCCCTACCACCTTCGAGCCCACTCTCCTAATAGCATTGGCCATGCTGGTCCACATAAGGTTAGCATCGCCCGCACGCAAAAAATCTCCTTCGCGGGTCAGAGACTCCTTGAATACTGTTGCCTTCTCACCCTTCAGATCCTTCCAGAGAATCCTAGGTCTGGCTTCTCTAACCCTGCTAACAACACGACCTCCCATAGATAAATCCATAGCTAGCATTCGGTGTTGAGAAGCACATGCCTCGCTCCGGAACACCTTGCAGTCCACGCATGCCCTAGCATCACGACTGCGCAAAAGAAGGTAGTCAATTTGCGTGTTGTGCCCCCCACTACTGAAGGTGATGAGGTGCTCAGCTCTCTTCTGAAAAACAGAGTTAGTAATTACCAACTCATGCGAAGTGGCAAACTCCAACAGAGCGGAACCTCCTGCATTCCTAACTCCGAAGCCGAAACCCCCATGCGCACTATGATAACCATCCACCCCCTCACCAATGTGCCCATTGAAATCGCCCCCCAAAATAATAAATTGATCGTCCGGAATACACCCGACCAACTCATCTAAACAGACCCAAAAAGCTTCCTTATCAAGCACACCCAAACCAACATGTGGGGCATACGCACATACCACATTAACCACCTTCTCCCCAACTACCACTCTAACGGACATAATCCTATCATTGCACCTCTTCACTTCCACGACGTTGTCCTTAAGCTCCTTAGACAAAAGAATGCCCACACCATTGCTCGAGTTAGCAAGGCCTGAATACCACAATTTATAACCGTTCACCTCCCTGGACTGCGCCCCCTTCCACCTAGTCTCCTGAATACAAGCCACATCAACCCTTCTCTTACCCAAAACATCCACAAGCTCCAAAAGCTTACCTGACAAGGTACCCAAATTCCAACTACCAACCCGCAAACAGTGCGACATCGACCTATACAAAACCCTAACGCACTACGAGAAATAAAATGGGGTAGTGAAGCCAAAAATGAAAATAAGATGAGAATGACAAAGACAATATAAAAGCAAGCAAACTGCATAAAAATCGCAGTAAATGGTAGATATATGGCAGACAAAAATAAAATTTAATAGAAAAGCACAATGATACCGGACTTCGACACGCCTTGGAGACGAGGGAGGAGAAGCTGCGGAAGCTGGAAAACGATCGACTCCTGAACAGGGAAAAGGCGATCGATAGGCCGACGACACCTGGGAGCAGCACGGGAAACCTGCAAAACAGACAGCTAAAATGCAATACTACTGTTAGATTGACGGGGAGGGATGAGCGCCGCGGTGTAAAGTTATTCTTCCGGCGATACGCCGGTTTGGGTATTTAATGAGTTTATTATTTAATAAATATTATGTTTCTCCGACTTTTGAAAAAAGTGTTGTTTAAAAATTGGTGCAAGTTTTAAAGAAGAATATTATGATTTATGACATGAATGTATAGTCAATCTCCGTAGATTGCGGTTAAGTATGAATAATGTGCGGCGTCGAGCGCCTAATGAGTATTTAGCTTCGGGAGGTCGTCTACATGACTAATCCCTTAGCCTCCTTATAACATCTTAGACCGTTATCAGTGTTTGATCTTCGACTATCGCCACGACCTTTGGTTTGATAACCGTAGCCTTGGGCGTTTGTGGGACCATCACTATAACATTGGCCTTTGAGCTTTATCGCTCTCACGCTTGGTGACGTGCTGCCTTATCTCTTATCTGGGATCGATATGTCCTTAACTTGGGTCTATGCCCGGATCATATCATAATCGCAACTATACCCGAATTCTACGACACAGTCACCTTAGGATCACTCCGTCCTTCGGCTTCAAGGGAATAGGATACGACGGTAGCTTTGCCTAGAACCACAGCCACGCTGCTCGATTCATGACTTAAACTAACCACCCCTCATGCATATAAATAGAAAAAGGGACTCTAAAGGTAATCGTACGGACTCTACCGGTGGCTTCCGCCCGAAGGTCGTAGCACTTAGCTCCGCACAGCACTTACTCCCGATTTCAATTGAATAACAATTATTGTCGTGATTAACAACGATTATGCATATTATAAGATATCAATATGATTATTTGATAGTAAATAGACTTGGATAAACTAGAGGAATTAGTTCAACCGGTTGATGATTAAATTGCTATTGTGCGAGTCTTAGCATAATCTTATAATAAATTCATAAACTTGAATAGTTCGGTATGGATTGATTATACGTCCGAAAATTACGAACTTTATTGCGAAAAGTCCGTTATGATATGAGGATTGAAGGTCAGAAGTTGCATGAAAGTTTTATCTTTCGTAAATTACAGTTCTGCCCTTTCGTCTTTTAAGTACTATCATCATTTTTACTAAATTTTATAAATTTGGATAATTCGGTACGGGTTGATTATAAGTCCGAAAATTACGAACTTTATTGCGAAAAGTCCGTTATGATGTGAGGATTGAAGATCAGAAGTTGCATGAAAGTTTTACCTTTCAGAAATTATAGTTCTGCCCTTTTGTCTTTTAAGTACTATCATTACTTTTACTAAATTTTATAAATTTGGATAATTCGGTACGGGTTGATTATAAGTCCGAAAATTACGAACTTTATTGCAAAAAGTCCGTTATGATGTGAGGATTGAAGGTCAAAAGTTGCATGAAAGTTTTACCTTTCGGAAATAACAGTTCTGCCCTTTTGTCTTTTAAGTACTATCATTATATTTACTAAATTTTATAAATTTGGATAATTCGGTACGGATTGATTATAAGTCCAAAAATTACGAACCTTATTGCGAAAAGTCCGTTATAATATAAGGTTCTGAGATCAGAAGTTGCATGGAGGTTTTTCCTCCCATAAATTACAATTCTTCCCTTTCGAAATTATAGTACTATTATTATTATTTTTATTTAGTTTTATCTTATAATTTTGATTAATTCGTTTGAATTCATTTAAACTCCGAAAATTATGAATCCAGTTGCGATTTGAACCTTACGACTTGTGATTTCAGATTACGTTCAGTTTTAATTTTTATTCTTTATAATTTATGATTTCACCCCTTTGTTTTGTCTTAATCGACATTTTAGTATTCGGGTCATATCTTTTTCGTTTCTTGTCGGATTAAACTCAAATTTTCGGGGTAGGCTCTATATGTTATTATGAGTACAGAGAGTTCAACTTTTCTGGAAATTTTATTTCTGAAACAGTAAGTTTCTGTAAATTACAGTTTTGGCCCTGAATTCTTGAAATTTATATTTTTGCCCCAATTTTCTATTTTAGTAAATTCCTATTTAGGTGAAATTTTATAGATAACTTATTTTTGATATTCTAAGACTTAATTTTAAGATATAAGACCAGAATTATGGATCTTAACGATTTTACCTCAAATTTATCTTATTTAAACTATTTTAGTTTATCCTTCGAACTTAGGTTCGAATTATCAAATCTTCTGGTGACTAATTATCCTATTACCATAGTCCAATATATAATCATATATTTTGGGGATTTTAATCCCCAAAGATCAGATTTGTCATACTCAACCAATATTTCCATCAATAAATTAATTTGCACATATAATTAAAATATTACAAACAAAAATTCAATAAATATCAAGACCATTACATGCATGGTAATGAATGTCAATCAAGTATAGATAACCAAGGTTTTAATACTTGCATGCACCATATATTTAACTTGTATAAATTTTTAAATAAGAGAAAAGAAAGAAACAATTTTACCCACCTCGTTTTCTTGACGGAAATAAATGGTTCTAGGTCTCGGAAGTGGAAGAAAACGATCTCCCTCCTTGAACTATATGGTTCGGCCGATTCAAGTATCCATGCATCCATGATGTATATTTTATTTGCATGTTTATCATTAGAGTTAGATTAGGAAGGTTTTTTATACTTATATAAGAAAAAAAAAAGTAGGGAAGGGATTACCTATTTCTTGTTGAACCCTCTTCTTCCTTCTCTCTTCTTCTTGGATCAGCCCTCTCTCTCTCTCTAGTCTCTCAATTTTCAGATTTTGCTTTGGTGTGTGTGGGAGAAAGTGTGTTGGTTGTAAGTATTAAAAAGGGTGTATTTTTAAGTATGGTCAAGGAATGGGAAATGGGGTAGTAACTATGTCTCTTGCATGGGGAGACATGGGGCTTTAAAAAATGTTGATTCCCCCTCTTTTTCTCCCCATTTGGCAGCCCCAATATGTGTGTTTGTATATTTTTTTTATATATTTTAAATGTGTAGAATGTTAATATATTTAGTTGGGTATTTATTTAATTGTAAGTGGATTAAGTAGTTTGGGTTGGGCTTTCAATCATAATTCCAAGACTTAGGAATTTTATTAAGTTGAGTTTGAGTCCATTAGTGAGTTTATATTAGTAAATGTTGGTACGCATAGCCCAATTAGGTGAATCAATATTCTACTTTAACTTTCAATTAATTTATTATTTATGAAACAATTAAGTAAAATAAAATAAAACTAGATGTAGAATATATTATATCATAACAAATATTATTAAAGTACATCACGATATAATAAACCGTATATATACTGAGGTATCGAATTTAGGGGGTTCTACAGAAATAACAAGTGCAACCTCTTTTCCCTTTGTCTTTATTGAGACTGAGCAGTCATCAATTTATTTTATTAGCGCAGATAACTTCTATGCAATCTTATTGCAGTTGAAGTTCATGACAAATTGGAAAAAGAGCCAGGAATTGACTGCAGGATAAGGGATGTCTGAAGATATGTATGCATCTGAAAATCGATAGCTTCCAATCTCTCAATCATCGAGATCATATTGAGGATATGGTCCCCAACTCTCTCTCCTTCCTTCATCCTGGTGCCGAACAATTTCTTTGATATCTCATATCTATTAGTGCGACTATGCTCTCCGTAGAGCTCAGTCAAGTGCATCAAGATGGCTCTCAAAGACGTCATATTTCCATGGGTACGTTGAAGCTCATTAGTCATTGAGCCCAACATGTGCCCGCACACTCTTATGTCGTTTTTCACTCTTTTCTCATGGGTGTTGACTTCTTCCTGATTGGCTCGGTTTCTTGCAAGAGCCGCTGGGATGTCTGCCTCCAAGACGTAGCCCAATATTTCCATCACAAGGACAATCCTCAAGTTCTGCCGCTAGTTGTTGGCCACTAAGTATACTGGATACAGTTTGGGAAATAGTTTAAACAACAAAGTGTATGGATTTTAAATCTGAGTGCGTAGCGGAAGTCTTGGATACAGTACGTTGCTGTGGATACATCAACTAAATGTATAGAGTATACTTACTTAATCACAGTAATTAAAACAGTAAAAGCTGAATGTAAATAACACAGTAATTAAAGTGGTTCGAGGTAAACCCCTCTACGTCCACTGGTCCTCCACACAGGAGTAAAAAGTTTATTATAATTACTACGTACACAACTACGTAATTATAACAACACACACAATCAATATATCGTTCATACAGATTGATATAAAGATCTTAGCTTCAACCGTTCACACATATTGGTTTTGAGCTAATGCTTTGACTTGCTTCTTCACACACAGTTTTGAAGCATCGTCTTCTTCAATGCAAATCCTTCACACACAGTTCCGGAGAAGCACAGATTGTTCAGTACACAAAGGGCTGTTTGTTCAAAGTATAGAACAGATTGGTGAACAACAACTTTGAATTTAAGAGCTTTCAGCTGATGAAGTGTTGTTCAGAATGATGAGCACTGTATATCTCTTTTGATCTAAGTTGCAGTAAGCTTTGGAGATATGTTTTGCTCTGACAATGATTTCGATAGCTTGGGTTTTTGGTTACTGATCTTCAATGCCTTCATAAGATATATATAGTCTTTGAAATATATATCCGTTGAGATGTATCCGTTTGAGTGAGATTTCGTTCCAACGGGATTATGACACGATCCGGATTTAGCGGGATTTTGAAGATCTGTTGACTGACAGTATTTAAATACTTTATCCTTGAGTATTTAAATACTTCTTTATTCAACGGGACTTGACTTCTGGAGATTCCTTCTTTGTCCTGTTGTGAGCTGTATGGAAGATAACTGTATTTGTGTTTCGAGACAGTTTCCATACTTGGTCTTTTATAAGACTTCTTGCTGTACTGAAGGGCTTCATAATATGCTGATTCAAGCCAGGTCTTCGATACAGGATAATGCCTCAATGCTTCGATACAGTTTCCTTTACTGTATGCGGATTGGCATATATGTCAAAACCTCTTTATCAAATACCGTTCGATACAGGGTTTAGATATCCCGGCTGTTTCGATACAGGGTTCTTTTTCCCAACAATTTCCCCCTTTTTGACAATTTGCCAAAACTTACTTTCTTAACTTTTCAAGTCTTCTTGATGATGCCAAAACCTTATTCATGAAGCGATCTTGTTTGATGTCTTCTGGCAGATTTCTTGGTCTTTCGTCAAAAGGTCTGTCTTTAGTCTAAATGATGAACTGCTCGCAGGCAAGTTCGATACAGTTTAAGGGTTATTACAACTTAAGCTTATGATTGGCGCGCAGGCACAATCTTTACAATGTATTCTAAGCTTACAACTGAAATTATGAACTGTTCGTAGACTAGTTCGTACAGCTTTATTTTCAATCAAGTTATCTAACTTGAGTTTGTTTATCAAACAATTTAAGTAATCATACATCAACACAGTAGATTACGAGTTGTAATCTTTCAAGACAAACAAACACTTTTATTGATATTCAAAATAAATTGAGTACATGGATTGCTGTTTCGAAGGAAAAATTACAAAGACAAAAAAAATAATATACAAAATAATATACAAGGATTTCAGCTCCTATAGTGATCTGCATGTCTCCACGGCTTTCTCCCTGGATCATTCTCGGTACCACGCCACCGGTTCTGTAGGGAATCATTGCCTCGATCCTGGTATATAGCTCTTCCTTCATAGGATCGATCAAAGGCAAGAATCCAGTCTTCTGGATGGGTGATCCGGTCTCCTCTTTTGTGTTTGCTCTTCATATCAAGCTGGAGAGGGAGTTTTCCGTCTTCTAGCATCTTCGTGAATTTCTCTGCGGCCTCCGCTAAAGTCTTATAGCTCTTGAAGATGGCGGATTCCCTGACGAGTTTTGCGAAGTATCTCATCAGTTCGTTTTCCTCCATTGCTTCACTTCATCGGCGGTAGGGTTGCGGTTGGTCAGACGAATTTGAAGGTCTCTGGATAAGAGTTTGCCATGGGACATTTGGATCATGAAATTGTGCCTGAGCCCGAAATCCTAAAACTTTGGGATTGAGGGGCTAGCTTGTTTAGCTCGGAAGTGATGATGTCTTGAGCCCTCAAATTCCCTTTCTTGTCAGCTTTGATTCTCTAGCAGCTTCTCTTGCCTCTTCCCCCTTTTTGGCTTCATCAAGACTTTTTAGGATTTCTAGTGCAGCATCCTGTTTTATCTCGATGTTAGACATTCTTTCCACAAGGGAGGAAAGCGTTTGCGACATATCCTTAATGCATTTGTCGTGGGCGCGAAGTTGAGAGCTGTTTTCAATCATGGCACATGCGGTCTTGGCTTCAGCTATTCGCGTTTTTGATGCTTCTTCCTTCAGGAATTGCTCCTGCTTGTCTTCCATGATTTTCAAAACTTGCTTGAAAACTTCTGGCAGAAGAATGAATGCCTCGACAACACGAGATACTTCATGTTGTAGAGTGGTCATTTCCTCCACAGCAGAAGTATGCATCCAATTTAATGCTTTCTCAACGGAAGACAGAGCATTCACTGCATCCTGGATGAATACAGGTTGAAGACCAAGTGCGCGCAGGCGCTCTTTCCTAGCGGCAGAAATAGGAGAATCTGGTTGAGCAAAGTCTTCAGAGCTATTCAACCTCCTTACGTTCACGGTTGGGCGTGAAGTAAGTTGGACATCCTCAGGTTCGATACCGTCCTCGGATTCCACGGTTGAAGGGGCGGGAACAGCTAGTTCTTGTTCGGCGACAGGGGGTTGAGTGGCTTCCTAATGCAAATTTTCTTCAGTGGACATGGCTACAGGAGGGACTGAATCCTCCTGTTGTTTTTCAGGTACAACTTCTTCGGTGGCAGCAGGCTCAGGTGCCTGTTCCAAAATTGCTTCAACTTCCTCGACTGGAGGGACTGATTCCTCTTCGTCGGGAATGATCTCATGCTGTGGCGAAGGGGAATTGTTCTGGGTTGATGGCCCTTCGTCGTCTTTGGGTGGAGAGGCGTCTCTAGCTTCAGCCTCTTCACGACTCATTCTCAGACCAGCTTGAAAAGCATCGTCGTCGTCGTCTGAGTCATGGTCATCGTCTTTTGGATTTGCAGGAGAATCTTCTGACTTGTCCTTTCCTTTCCGTCTAGCGTCAGATTTCTGCATCAGATGGCTTTCAATCAGCTCCTTGCAGAAAGCATTTTCCCATCGGATCAGGGCGTCAATCTCCATTGAGTCCGTCACTTCTGAGACAAATTTTTCTTCTTGGCTCCAATCGCTCCAGTTGTACAATGTTTCGTACGGAGCTAGCCTGTAGCCTTTCCATGTGAGAAATCTTTCGTAAGCCTGTTCAATTGGAACAGAAAGAAGGGTCTTATGAATGATGGAGTCGGGGGAGGGACTACATACAACGTCTGGAGACGCTGTCGCGAGGGATTCCTGTACAGGTATGGGATCCTGTATGGAAGTGGGATTCCTTACAAGGGATGGTGCCCTGAAGGAAGTTGGATCCTGTACGGGTGTGGGATCCCGTAGAGGAGAAGTAGCTGTTGGCTCCAAATGGGCAGCCGACTCGCTAAACTCTTGTTCGTTGGCAGATGTCTCATTATCCGTCCTAGCTGCCAAAGGCTCAGGATCTACTGTCGATACAGTAGGAGACACCTCTTCTACAGGGATTGGGCCCTGGGGTTGTTTTTCAGTGGGTTGAGCCACGGTGGAGACTTCTTCAGAGGGCTTGGCAGATTTGACTTTCGAAAGCCTCCTAAGTCTCTTCTTGGGCTTCTCACCAGCAGTGCGTTTCTTGCTGTGAGATCTCTTTCTCTTCTTTGAAGATTCCACTTCTTGGAACTTCAAGGATTCATCACGTGGATCTGCGGAAATGGGCATACTTCCAGTTTTTGGCTGGTTGCAGACCATCGAGGTTTGATTATACGCAGTAGGCTTGACGCCTCCTAGGTATATCCTGGGGTTATTCTTCTTAGCATCGGCGGATTGCGACAGTCCGCATTTTGTCAGGATATGGTTTAGCATCAAACCAAACGATCTCTTCTGGGTGGCCGGTTTGCACACCTCCTCTTGCAGGCGTTTCAGAATTATTTGGCACCAATTGACCTTTTCACGGGTCAGAATAGCCACCATCATCCTGAATCTCAGGTTAGTACATATTTCGAACGCACCGGTTCGATTCTCAATTATCCTGCAGCAAAAATCATGAAGATATACATATGGAAGACAGAAATTTTTCTTGTGACATGTAGTCTGAACCATGTCAACAACTTTGGATCCTGTGAATAGTCCATAAAATTTAGTGATCAGCTCTTGAGACCCGAACGTCTCAAGTTGTTCCATAGTCAGGCCATCAGCGGGTAGCCTGTAGATGTTCTGGAGTAGATCGTTATTAATACAGATCTCAACATCCTGGATAGTAGCGGTGATGTCGGCAACATGACCTCCTTGGTCCAATGACAGAAAGCGTACGGCGGCGTTGAGGTAGAATTCCTCAACCAGATGTGCATCATACTTATCAGCAGTCTGACTTCCAAAGCGATAAAGGCCTTGTTGACGAAGTCGAGTTATGATGTACTCCATGGGTTCTGCGTCGTTGGTTTCAGACAGAATGCGCTCAATGATAACAGATCTCGAAAAGATCCGGCCATCAATGATGTTAGCAGTCTTCTTCAGAGCAGGAGAAGAGGTTTGTCCAGCCATTTGATGATTACTTAAGAAAAAGTGCAAGAAAATAATCGAAATATGCAGTAAAATGCAGAAAAGTATGTAGGCTGTTTTTGCTTGAGAACTCTTGAATTTGCAGAAAGCGTAAAGAGTCTCTAATGGCAGATTCAGTCCTTTTATAGTGGGCGGCGAAATAGGGTTTTGCAGAGTACGAAAGGTCAGATTTTAAGGGATGGGAACCGGTTTTTGAAATCAACGGTTAAGATGGACTGAGTGTAACTGGTACGCTAATCCATTAAAATGTTTAAAAAATGAGCGGGTCCCATTTCTGACATTGTGTCACCCTAAATGCCTAAAACGGCGGTTTTGAAACAATAAACAATTTAAAACATCGCGGCTTTTGAGATTCAGTTGTCCAGATGTCGTGTAAGGCATTTAATGTACATGACGTTTGACATAAAAACAGGGCACGTGGACAAAAATCATTTTAAAAAGAAATAATATGATATTATATATATACTGAATCGAAATCCTATAGTATGTGCTGTTTCCGCGTCGATACAGCGTTCCCCCTTAAAAAGGTACATATAGGTTTTAAATTCCATACAGCAACTTAAGGATTAATGCTGTATTCATGGGTCCTACAGTATTCCCCCTTAATTATTGCACACGTCAGCTGTAGGATTCATATGTCTTTGCTCGCTACAGTGCTATATTGACGATTATGAGTGTACAAATAATTAATGTTGGATACTGTATTCTTGGGTCTTACAGCGTTCCCCCTCAATTTGTTGAGTAAAAACAGTAAATTACTTACAGGGAGTCTGGCTGTAGCATTCCCAATTCTTGTCTGAGCATGTTGAATCTTGCTGTGTCGAGCGGCTTGGTGAAGATGTCGGCTAGCTGAACATCTGTATGAACTTTTTCAAGTCGAACATCCTTGTTCTCGACGTGATTCCTTATGAAGTGATGCTTCATGTTGATATGCTTAGTGCGCGAGTGCAGGACAGGATTGTGCGTGATTGCGATTGCACTCGTGCTATCACACATGATTGGAGTCTCTCTGGCATCGATTCCATAGTCTGACAACTGTTGCTGCATCCAAAGGATCTGCATACAAAGAACTACCAAAAGATAGTACTGATTCAGCCGTGGAAAGAGAATTAGCCAATTGCTTCTTACTGAACCAAGAAACGAGTCTAGGTCCAAGAAAGTGACAAGTTCCACTTGTACTCTTCCTATCTAGCTTGCAGCCTCCGAGATCCGAGTCACTGTATCCAACTAAGTCGAATCCACCTTCCTTAGGATACCAAAGTCCTGCATCGACTGTTCCTTTAACGTACTTCAGGATTCGTTTAGCTGTATTGAAGTGTGATTCCTTAGGTGCAACTTGATATCTTGCACACACTCCAACAGCAAACTGGATAGCAGGCCTGCTAGCCGTTAGGTACAGGAGCGAACCAATGAGCTTCCTGTAGAGTGATTGGTCAAACGGCTTTCCAGCTTCATCAGCACTAATTTGCACGGAAGTGCTCATGGGGGTTGGCGAGGATTTGGAAGTGTTCATTCCAAATTTGTTGAGAAGCTCCTTGCTGTATTTTTCTTGGTTGATGAAAATACCTGTAGGCATCTGATTTACCTGCAAACCTAGAAAATAACTAAGTTCCCCCATCATACTCATTTCAAATTTACTTTGCATGAGATGAGAGAACCTTTGACATAGAGCAAGGTTAGTTGAACCAAAAATAATATCATCCACATAGATTTGCACCATAAGAAGGTCATCACCTTCCTATATCTTGAACAAGGTCTTGTCCATGACCTTTCTCAAATCCGTTGTTGGTTAGATCTTTGGGACGAGTTTCGTACTGTGCTCTAGGGGCTTGTTTAAGTCCATACAGCGCTTTCCTTAGCCTGTAAACTAGATCGATACCGTCTGTGTTGGCAAACCCTGGTGGTTGTTCAACATAAACTTCTTCTGCAAGATCTCCATTCAGGAAAGCACTTTTGACGTCCATTTGGTATACAATAAAACTCTTATGGGCGGCAAAGGCAAGAAATATCCTGATGGCTTCTAGTCTCGCTACAGGGGCGAAGGTTTCATCATAGTCTATGCCTTCTTCCTGACTATAGCCTTGTGCTACTAGTCTGGATTTGTTCCTTATGATAAGTCCATTTCGATCCTTTTTGTTTCGAAATACCCATTTGGTTCCTATAACCGATTGATGTGTTGGTCTGGGTACAAGATACCATACATTGTTTCTTTCGAAACCGTTAAGCTCTTCTTCCATAGATGTTATCCAATGAGAATTATTAAGAGCGTCTATGGTCGAAACAGGTTCGGACTGGGCTAAGAATACAGCAATAGTGCACATATTGAGTCTTCTAAGCTCGGATTGAGATTTCCATTTAGGAAACTGTGATATCTCAGCATCAGATTCTTCTTGTGCACAAAGTACATTTCTTTGTGTACTCTGTATTCTCCTACGAGTAGAAACACCAGCATTTATGTTTCCAATGATCGGCTCTTGCGGGTGATCTCTCAACCATCTTCGGTCGGGTTCTAATTCAGGATCCGTCATCAGTATCGAAAGATTCTGTGGATACGGCTTGGCTTGTACAGCGTCGGCTTCATCCACATCGATTCTTACAGCTGCGGGGTTGATTTCTAAATCAACTACAGGTTCTATGGGAGTTGGAGGATCCAAGATAGATAGATGGTGAATGTTCTGAGTGATATCATCTACTCCTGTAGAGTTAAGGTGTGGTTCGTCTAACACTACATGAACTGATTCCTCGATCGTCAGCTTCCTTTTATTAAAGATTCTGAAAGCTTTGCTGACGGAGGAGTATCCTACGAATATTCCTTCATCTGATTTCTCATCAAAGGTTCTAAGTTGGTCTTTCCCATTATTCAATACATAACACATGCATCCAAAAATGTGGAAATACGATACTAACGGAGTTTTGTTGTTCCATACCGCATATGCTGTTTTGTTGTGGTGCTTGTTGACGATACAGCGGTTTTGAGTGTAGCATGCTGTATTGGTTGCTTCACCCCAGAAACGATGTGGCAATTTGCTTGCGGAAATCATTGTCCTTGTTGCTTGTTTCAACGTCCTATTCTTTCGCTCGGCAACACCATTTTGTTGAGGTGTACGGGCAGCTGAGTATTCGTGTTGTATTCCATTCTCCAAACAGTATTGCTCTATAAAGCGGTTAGTAAATTCTGTACCTCTGTCAGAACGAATGCACACGATACTCGACGCCTTTTCATTTTGAAACTTTCTCAGGAGCTCGGGCAGCTTTGATGTTGTTTCCTTCTTCTTGATAAGAAAGATCGTCCAAGCATACCTGGAATAATCATCAACAACAACCATGCAGTATTTCTTACCTCCCAAACTTACTGGGTCTACAGGACCATAGAGATCCATGTGTAGCATTTCCAACACTCTTTGGGTTGAAAGGTAGGATTTGCTCTTCAGGGTTGACTTGATTTGTTTGCCTTTCTGACATGGTCCGCAGACGCTGTCCTTCTTGAATGACACATTTGGCAAACCTCTAACCATTCCCTGTCTTGAGAGCTTGTTGATTGTCTTGAAGTTGACGTGAGACATCCTCTTGTGCCATAACCAGCTAAGATCTGCAGTGCCTTTGGCAACAAAGCATGGAATTGAGGAGCTCATAGGCTTCCAGTCAGCAATATACATATTACCTGATCTGCTTCCTGTAAGCACAACTTCCTTGGTTTGGATGTTTTTGACTCTACAGCGATCTATATAGAACTTCACCGAGAACTGTTTATCACAGAACTGGCTAATACTAAGTAGATTATACTGTAAGCCTTCAACATATGCAACATCGGTGACCTTAAATTTCCCGACAAGTAGGTTTACTTTCCCTCTTGTTCTTCCTTTAGATTTATCACCGAAGCGAACTTTTGGACCGCGACCTTCTACAAAATCTGATAGCTTGCTCCTATCTCCGGTCATGTGTCGAGAGCATCCACTATCAAAGTACCAGGTATCCTCCTCGAGAATGTCTTGTAACAAAAAGATTAAGTAGATTTAGGCCCCCTTTGATTTTTGGGTCCATGATTGTTAGTTCCTCGTGGTACCCAAGTTTTCTTGGCAGCAATTGGTTTACTGTAGGACATACTTGGTACAGTGTTTTGATATCTACGGGGGCATATCCGTAGTTGTTATAATCATGATAATTATTATGCATGAAAAATTCAGGGTTATTATTATTAATCAAGTACGAGTGCCGTCTTGGAGGTGGAGCCATTTTCTTAGGCCTAACAGCTTGCCTTCTGGGTCTCCAGTTGGATTCCCAATGCTGTTGTTGATACTGAACCGGCATCTGCTGTCTCGAGGGATAACGGGGCTCCTGTATCCAATACCTCGGCGTGCTGTACTGATAGTACTGCCGTGCGGGCCTTTGGTGATTGGATACAGCCTTCCTTCTGAACGGCTGTTGGCGCTGTTGATATGCTCTGGGAGCATGCTGTTGAGTGCGCCTCACAGGTTGGAACGGCTTATGATTCCGCTGTCTGGAATAGGATTGCGGGGGCGGAATAGCAGCCTTTGGTTTTCTCGGTACAGCAGGTTCCTTCACGGGACTAGGGATTTCTTCCGATTCTGGAATGTGTTCCACACTCTTGACGAACAATGTACTAGTTTTCCCTTTGTTTGAACATGATCTATATCCTAAGCCACTTTTATCATGAGCATTTTGCCCAGTGCTCAGAATTTCTTCCATTCTTTTGGACGATTTCTCAAACGATTTCAGAGTGGTCTCAAGTTCAGTTTCTCGCTTTTCGAGAGTTGTGATTTTGGCTTGTAGTAGAACCAAATTATTTGTCTTGCTCTCGTTGTGAGTTTTAGCCTCACTTAGTTCATGAGCAAGTTGATGATTGCTCTCCATGAGTTTTTCAAAATCGACCTTGCTGGTTTCACAATCAAGAGATATATTTTCATAATTTATTTTCAGCAAGTCATTTTCATCTTTCAGCTCTAAATTAGTTAATTGAAGCTGTATATTCTCATTTTTTAGAGTCTCATGGGCCTTTTGAATGTTTTTAAATTCATTCATCATATTTTCGAACGTATGAGATGCATTTGACAGAATAGCTGAGGTTGAACTTACCTCATCGCTGTCTTCACCTTCTGGAACATCTTTGGCCATAAAGCACATATATGCTTTATCATCAAACTCATCGTCAGATGAATCACTTTCAGTGACCACCTGAAGACATTCTGTGGATTTGGATGGTGTGGGGGAGGCTTCTGATTCTCCAATCAGGGCCTTGAGCTTGTCTTTCCAAGCACGTCTTCTTTCATCTCTCTCTTGTTGCTCGGCCTCCGGCAATCTTTGGACTTTGGGATGAGGACATTCATTTGCATAATGCCCTGGTTTCCTGCAATTATAACACAGGTTAGCATCGCTAGATGATGTTTCGGTACTTACCTTATGGACAGGTTTGGGCCTGTAGGGAGTCTTTCCATACTGTTTGATGAACTTTTTGAATTTATGCATGAGAAGCGCCATTTCATCTTGAGACAGGATGTCGTCGTCACTGTCAGCATTCTTGTGACTAGGCTTCGACGAACTGGGCATGCTGTGTCGACGGTTCGATATAGCGGCTAGAGCTGTGACCTTTGAAGGAGATTCTTGAGCTTTCTCTCTTCTGTCAATATCATACTCAAAAGCTTTGAGGTCAGAGAAGAGATCAAAAGTAGATATTTTATTAAGATTACAAGATACACGTATAGCTGTGGTCTTAATGTCCCATCGGGCTGGGAGAGATCTGAAAATTTTTAAGTTCTTCTCCTTTTGGGTATAGATTTTGCCCAACGCTTCAAGTTCACCGACAATACCAGTGAATCTGAGGTCAAGTTCCTCAAGTGTCTCAGTTGGTTTCATTTCAAAAGATTCAAATTCCTGAGTCAGTTTTGAAATCTTGTTTTCTTTTGAGAGCTCAGTTCCCTCACAAATCAACTTGAGTTTATCCCAGATTTCTTTGGGCCGTTTTGCGCCTTCTTACCTTCGAGAACGTGCCTTTGTCAAGAGTGACAAATAACGCGTTCTTAGCTACGTTGTCAAGGTTTGCTCGCTTTCTTTCATCTGTGGTCCATTGCTCGCGATCCTTCTCGAGCATCTCCGCATGGGCTTGGCCTTCAATCCTTGCGGCCGTGTTCACCTTCATGATCTTGATAGGACCATCCTGTATAACAAAAATCATCTCTTCGTGCATTGCTGCAAGATGAGCCTCCATTCTAATTCTCCAGTCGTCAAATTCGTTAATAGAGAACATAGGAACTTTGTTAATCATAGAAGTATCCATGTGATAATACAGTAATGAAAGAGACTGTTTTGAAAATAAGTGATTTGAATCTGATTCGGTTAAAAATACGACTGATTCTTTTTAGAATCAACCGCTCTGATACCACTTGTTGGCCACTAAGTATACTGGATACAGTTTGGGAAATAGTTTAAACAACAAAGTGTATGGATTTTAAATCTGAGTGCGTAGCGGAAGTCTTGGATACAGTACGTTGTTGTGGATACAGCAACTAAATGTATAGAGTATACTTACTTAATCACAGTAATTAAAACAGTAAAAGCTGAATGTAAATAACACAGTAATTAAAGTGGTTCGAGGTAAACCCCTCTACGTCCACTGGTCCTCCACACAGGAGTAAAAAGTTTATTATAATTACTACGTACACAACTACGTAATTATAACAACACACACAATCAATATATCGTTCACACAGATTGATATAAAGATCTTAGCTTCAACCGTTCACACAGATTGGTTTTGAGCTAATGCTTTGACTTGCTTCTTCACACACAGTTTTGAAGCTTCGTCTTCTTCAATGCAAATCCTTCACACACAGTTCCGGAGAAGCACAGATTGTTCAGTCCACACAGGGCTGTTTGTTCAAAGTATAGAACAGATTGGTGAACAACAACTTTGACTTTAAGAGCTTTCAGCTGATGAAGTATTGTTCAGAATGATGAGCACTGTATATCTCTTTTGATCTGAGTTGCAGTAAGCTTTGGAGATATGTTTTGCTCTGATAATGATTTCGATAGCTTGGGTTTTTGGTTACTGATCTTCAATGCCTTCATAAGATATATATAGTCTTTGAAATATATATCCGTTGAGATGTATCCGTTTGAGTGAGATTTCGTTCCAACGGGATTATGACACGATCCGGATTTAGCGGGATTTTGAAGATCTGTTGACTGACAGTATTTAAATACTTTATCCTTGAGTATTTAAATACTTCTTTATCAACGGGACTTGACTTCTGGAGATTCCTTCTTTGTCCTGTTGTGAGCTGTATGGAAGATAACTGTATTTGAGTTTCGAGACAGTTTCCATACTTGGTCTTTTATAAGACTTCTTGCTGTACTGAAGGGCTTCATAATATGCTGATTCAAGCCAGGTCTTCGATACAGGATAATGCCTCAATGCTTCGATACAGTTTCCTTTACTGTATGCGGATTGGCATATATGTCAAAACTTCTTTATCAAATACCGTTCGATACAGGGTTTAGATATCCCGGCTATTTCGATACAGGGTTCTTTTTCCCAACACTAGTCCACAAATTTCGGACCCGTTAGGGTGTTCTTCTCGAGTAATATTGATAGTGGGTTTAACGTCATATTGAGAGTTTGTTCATTTTATTTCAGAGAATAATACTAGATTTGTTGATGATTGTTTAATTATGATTCGAGTATAGAATTAATGACTTTTTATATTCATTAACTCGGCTCCCACTATTTTTATCGACATTACACACTCTCATGTGGAAATCAAAAGTCATGGTTGGCTTTATAGTGGTGATCAAGTTTTTTACAAAGTTTAATAGAAGGCAACTCATTCGGTATCTATTCTATCATTCTTTATAAAGTGGTGTCTGACACCTACCCATCTAATGAATGATTCGATCTTCTTTTACCCCTAGTTCACTTGCCCTCAACCCATATGGTTTTTACGGCTCGCTGAACTATCTAAGCTTATATCGGTTTGACAATTGAATCTTACTCGGAAACCCATGTGGTTTCTAAGCATTTGATTTGTCACAACCGAAGGAATCTAATGCACTCTAGGAATTTATCAATCCTCCCTAAAAATATTCTCCCGACATACTCAGAAGAATAATATTCGGGTTTAGATTTTAATTTTTCAATGAGTTTGACGTGGGATAGGAAACCTCGTAACTTTTTTAACTTCGTGTTAGTAAGTGGGAGTATTATGTGGTCATATGTTACACTTTGCACATTAATCCATTTATAAGCGCGGCTTGTCGGTTTGTTTGTTTGTCATACAATATGAAAACATCCACAACTTATATCTACCAACATGCAGTTCATGGACCGTTCCTAAGTACCGAGTCATCATCGACGCGATAAAATTATAAGTAATCGAATTACATGTCTTGAATCTTTGTCTTCGTGGCGGTTCGTCATCGGCTCTTCGTCATAGCTAATTTATTACATTAATAAAAATTGCATCTTATACAAAACTCACTAATAAAATTAAATTAGCTCAAAATAGCCTTTACAACCCCATTGAATAAAGATTCAAAACTAAGTCCATGAACTACATCACCATTCACATAATAATATTACAATCACATTAAAATAAATGACATAAATAATTAATCTCAATATTGATCCAATCAATATAAAATTATTCCATTCATAAGAACTAATCCAATTAATTCACGCAGCTATTAAGTTTAACTTGTTCCGGACGAAAATGAATATTCCACAAATTAATTTCTTTAAGAATAAAAATGCCATATTTATATTTTAGTCAAATTAAATCCAATTTCGTTTGCGGAAAATTATTTTCCCGAATAAAATATAAAAATATAGTCGAAAAACACAAGGCCCGGGCCAAGCACGCGGCGCGGAAGGGGCTGCCCAACCCTGGAGTACAGTGCTCGGGCGTTGCCTGCCAAGTGATGCACAGTGCTCGGCCGCTGTCTGCCCTTGGCAGGCAGCTTGCTGCCGGCAGTGTCCCGGCAGCCCCGAGCTGCTGGGTCCGTGTAACATCTGTAACACCCCGAGATATTTGAAGTATATTACAGCGTCGTAAACCCTTACATGGGACCCACCAGGTTAAAACAAGAAAAACATTACTCGACTAACCGTCTCGATTAGCGAGGAAACATACATTAACAATACAACATATAACCACGCGCCCGGAGCAACCGGCGTAATAAACATCAACCGACCAATATAGTAGCTTCAACAAATAACAATCACAATTCGATGAGGAAAGCCTAAGTACTCGCGAGTACTATCTATAAGTTTGAAAGTAAACAACAACATAACGAAAGGAACAACGGAAATAAAAGGACTCAATTGCACATGTCAACGATCCTGTCCAGAATCCTCGTACTGACCCAGCGCCCGCTCGTCTGGCTGAACATAACCTGAAATCTATAACAAGAATTTTTCCAAAACGGGTCCCCAAAGGGGTTAGCAATTACTCTAGTATAAGTAATCAAGGCAAACCATTCGCTTACACATTTCATAGTACAATGCAATAATTCATTTCAAAAACCAAAACCAGACATGTCTTTTCCGAAAACAAATAGTCAATCAATTTGTCGTGGGAACAGGGCTATACCATTGATCCCGCTCTGTGGCCTCTAAGGACCCTCCCGAGCTGGCCATATTATAAAACAAATCACGCACGCGCATCGCCTTGGGAACAGGGCTATACCATTGATCCCGCTCCGTGGCCTCTAAGGACCCTTCTGAGATGGCTAGCGAAACAAACTCGTGAATCCAGGGCTATACCATTGGATTCCCTCCGTGGCCCTGTTGGACCCTCCCGAGGTGAGTAAAGCACACACAATATACATTACCATTTCATGTTAAGCATAAAGGTTTCCAAAAATACTTGCCTTGAATAATTGACGACGCAACGAATGGAAAGTAAAATCACCGATGAATGCTAGGAACCAACGAAACCGACCCTAACGATTCGAAGAATACGATCACAATCATTTCCAAACAAATATGGAATTGAAATACTCCCGAGAACCCGCCTATGATTCATGTATATTCGTATAAAAATAACAACGAGGGCGGACCACAACCAAACCCTCTCGACTACGCAAAACCACGAAATATACCTTGAATCCGTAGGAAAACTAAGGATATCAACAATATAAATCATATTCATCATGAATTAACCAACAAAACGAAATGATTCGGACAAAACGTGAAAACCCCCAAATCTCCCCCAAAATAGGGTTCTAGAAGATTTACCTTGATTCAAGAGGTAGAAGATGATTAAATGATGATAATCTGGTGTTAGAGACTCAAGATCTTGAATAAATGATGAAAATCGCCCCAATCCAATCGCCCAAGTCGCCCAAATCGCCCAGCTCATGGTGGAGAAAAGGAAAGAAGAAAAGTGAACTGTTCCGGGTCAACTCCCTGGTCTTTTATAGCCAGGGAGCCTTTAAAAGTTAGCGTGCGCTAACGGGCGAAACCCCAGTCCAGAAAGTTAACACCCCAGTCCAGGACTTAAAGTTCTGGACCGTTAGTATGCGCTATTAATAATTAGCGTGCGCTAATGGCCTCTCGGTAGCGCGCGCTATCGGGCCGTAGCGTACGCTACCTGGACATCAGCCGAGTCCAGAAGTAACCTGCCCAGTACTCACCTGACCGTATTAGCGTGCGCTACCGGCCACTCTGCATGCGCTAACAGCATCTCGGTAGCGCGCGCTATCGGTCCATAGCGTGCTCTACCTGGGCACCTGACCGAGTCCAGGAGTAAACTGTCCAGTACTGGACTGACTCGCTAGCGCGCGCTACCAACAAGCGTAGCGTGCGCTACTGAAGGATGCTTAGCATGCGCTATACAATAATATTAGCGCGCGTTAGGCACAGGATAGTAACGGTCCTAAACACCGAAACACGACTGAAGCATCAAACGGAACCACATAATATGCATAATAACATACAACGGATTTACGGCAACCCCGAAACAGCAATTCCGAACAATAATTATGAGAATCGGATCAATAAGCGACAGAGAAGTTAACGATTGCGGAATTGAGTAAAATAAATCCGAAAATAAGTATTCTCGAGATACACATATGGTTACACACGAGCCACCAAGACAAGAAAAGCACAAAATCGAGAAATTACTGGGAAAATAAAAATGCAGATATTACATTTCGTCCCGAAACTTAAGAAATAAACAACTCGGGGTACCTAGCACGCATGCTATCCTCGGTTTCCCAAGTTGCCTCCTCGACATCATGCCTCGACCACTGCACTTTGACCAAAGGAATGTTCTTATGCCTCAGTCGCTTCTCACGGTGCTCCAAAATCTTCACGGGACGCTCCTCGAAGGTAATATCCTTGGCGACATCAATCTCACCATAGTCAATGACGTGACTAGGATCCGGAACATATTTCCTCAGCTGGGAAACATGAAAAACTCTATGAACATGACTCAAGGACGGAGGTAGCGCCAAATGGTATGCCAAATCACCGACTCGCTCGAGAATCTCAAAGGGTCCGATAAATCTCGGACTCAACTTCCCCTTCTTTCTGAAGCGGAAAACTCCCCTCGTCGGTGACACCTTAAGCAAAACATGATCTCCCACCTCCAACTCCAAAGGTCGACGACGAGCATCGGCGTACGACTTCTGTCGCCTCTAAGCAGTCAACATCTGTTCTCGAATCAATTCCACCTTCCGCCTCATCTCTAAAGCGATATCCGGTTCGGTCCCGACCAAATTGGATGCCTCATTCCAACAAATTGGTGATCGACAATGCCACCCATAAAGCGCCTCATATGGTGCCATCTGAATCGACGCGTGCCAACTATTGTTGTACGTGAATTCAATCTATGGCAAATGTTCCTCCCAGTCACTGCTCCAGTCGAGAGCACAAGCACGCAACATATCCTCGAATGTCTGGATAGTGCGTTCCGACTGTCCATCTGACTGCGGATGAAAAGAGGTACTCAAACGCAAACGAGTACCCAACGCCTTATGCACCGCCTGCCAAAAATGCGATATAAAACGGCCATACCGATCCGAAACAATAGACTTCAGAGTACCGTGAAGCCTCACAATCTGCGCAATAAACACACGAGCCAACCTCTCCGGGCCCCAAGTATCTTTGATGCCCAGAAAATGTGCCGACTTGGTCAGACGATCAACAATCACCCAAACCATATTCATGCCCGACCTCGATCTCAGCAAACTCGTGATGAAATACATGGAAATATCTTCCCATTTCCATCCCGGAACGGGAAGTGACTGCAATAAACCAGCCGGTCGCTGATGCTCGATTTTGACCTGCTGACAAGTCAAACATCTCGCTACAAACCGTGCGACCTCCTCCTTCATATCATTCCACCAGAAATTCCTCCTTCGGTCCTTGTACATCTTACTCGATCCAGAATGAACAGAGTAAGGCGTAGCATGGGCCTCACACAAAATACTCTGCCTCAATTTCGAGTGGTTCGGCACACACAGACGACTCTGGAATCTCAATACCCCATCTTCATGAATCACAAACCCAGGAGACTTTCCATTAAGAACATTATCTCATATTTGAATAATCATCGGATCCTCCAGCTGCTTCAATTTAATTTCATCGATCAGAGACGATGAAATCTCTAAAGCACAAAGTTGCCCTATGGCTCCAGGTAATGAAATCTCAATGCTCAACTCAATCAAATCCCGCTGAAGCTCAGACTGAGACGTAAGGATCTCAAGCGTCCGCAACGCAACCGGTTTCCGACTCAAGGCATCAGCCACGACGTTCGGCTTGCCCGGATGATAAAGGATTTCGAGATCATAATCCTTAATCAACTCTAACCACCTCCTCTGCCTCATATTCAACTCCCGTTGAGTAAATATGTACTTCACACTTTTATGATCGGTAAAAATCTGACATGCAGAGCCAAAAAGATAGTGATGCCAAATCTTGAGCGCAAAAACAACTGCCGCTAACTCCAAATCGTGAGTAGGGTAGTTAAGCTCATACAGCCTCAACTGTCTCGACGCAAACGCAATAGTCTTGTCGTGCTGCATAAACACGCACCCAAGACCCTGACCCGAAGCATCGCTATGGACGGCAAATGGCAACGCCAAAATCGGGGCTGAAGTCAAACGCCTCTTCAGCTCCTCAAAACTCGACTACCTCTCGTCATTCTAGACGAACTTCTCGGACTGCTGGAGAAACTGTGCAAGTGGCCGAGCTAGTTTCGAGAAACCCTCGACGAACCTACGGTAGTAGCCAGCCAAACCCAAGAAACTACGGACCTCCTTCACATTCTTGGGCGGTGCCCAATCTAACACTGTGTAACACCCCCAAAACCGACCGGGAATATTACAGCGCCGTGGGCCCCATATTGGAACCCCACAAGGCTAAAATCATTTTCGCAACCATTTAAAAATGCCAAAAGGCCCTTTGAAAGTACACACACACGCAGCGGATAAAAACACAGTTCAAAGAATACCGAAAGCCATCTAGAAACATACACACACAGCGGATAAAAACATAATTAAATACATTTGAAGCGGAATTATAAAAACTAGAAAGAACACTCGAATCCCAACAACCACGCCATAGCCAGTATCACCGAAAAGCTCATCCCTTCACGACCGCTACTAGCTCGAACTCCGAGCACCTAAAAGATAAAGCCCACGACGGGGTCAGCCACAATACTCAACAATGATAATGATCACATCTCAAAACAATACATATCAATGTAATGACAAGGTAAGAATAATTCCAATGTAGTCTCACCGTAGTAACCTTACCAACCTGTCACAATCCATGACAAATCAATTCTTACCATAACCCACGCCTCGTGTCCTTAAGTGATGAATGAATTCAAAAGTAACCACCTATATTGTATCCGAAACGATACCAAAATTCCCAAACTTATCATATCTCAATTATAGAATGATCTGGACATGACTAACTCTGTCGGCTGGGTCGCACAATCGGATCCCAATCCTGATAAAACTGATATCACACGGCAAATCTGTAAACCAACAGTCCCGAGACAAAGGCAGTCCCGGATATCCATACTAATCATGAATGCCCACACAATCAATAATGATAAACAATCAATGCATCAAAACAGAATACCAATGACATGATATTTCCACACAAGATCGACAAAGGATCAACCACGATTGAGAATACCATGATGTTGTAACTCCAACAAGATCAATGAAAGATCAACCACCGGGAATGCTAACAATACGGTAACTCCAACGAGATCAATAAAGAATCGACAACCGAGAATACCGACAACACGGTAAACTCTAATAGGGATAATAAGGGATCAACAACCGAGAATACCAACGGTAAGGCAAACTCCCAAACGGAATCAATAAGGATATATAAAGAACGAGACTACCAATGATAGAGGAACTCCAAACGAGATTAATAAAGGATCGATAAGAAACAAGTTGACCATCGATATGGTAACTCCAAACGAGATCAGAAAATGATCAACGGGGATAGATACACGAGAGAATAAAATCGTCAACCATATACAAATCATATATACATGATTTCAAAGACAACCCGCATATCGAACAGATCCAATTATACATGGACTGTGAACGACCAAAGACTCAAGATGGACGTCACGATACGCTCGATCCAGGCATGTGTCCGTGTACAAGCCAACCACGGTATTTATCAGATACTCGTCTGGTCTCGTACCTAATCAGCCTCACGAAGTACGTCTCGTGTGCACGGTTCAATATGAGGTTGAAACCAACACATGCTACACGTGCCCGTCCCGAAAATCCTACACATGAACGATCAGAACGTATCTGACTCCAGATATGCCACGATACAACATGACAACAAATCTTAAAGGAGCGCATATCCATCAAGGATCAGAAGACCTCCCAAAAGAGCAACAGTAACTCGATCATGAAAGATCGACACGACTACAATGTCGTATTTCCATCAGACAACAGTCCACATCATGCTCAACAATACATATAATATTAACACATAAACCCCAAGACAACAGCCAAGGGTCACGGAAGCATCTCACAGGAATACTCCGGAACGTAGGTGCCATTTAGGTCTTATCCCATAACACATTTCCATTCGGGTACCATACAGGTTTTATCCCCAACACATCGGCCCCACAGATTACATCTCAAAGAAAGAGCACATCACAAAACATAACAAACAATGGTGCACATTCACCACATGAAATATCAACACACACATGAAATAATGCAATATGATGATTATCATAATCTAACAATATTAATTTACCTCAAGCTGGAGACGCCAAACTTTCCACGACCAACCGCCCTGAACGAATACACAGTTTATCCGAAAAATCCAAAATGCAATACAGTCTGTTACTAATACCAAATCACCATCCCGAGTTCAACATCGGCAGGATAACTAGCCTTGATATCTAACTTCTCATATAATAGACCAATTATAATTCACGTTCCCATTTCCACTAGACATCCTTAAAATCATATACCTTATGATTTATCTCGGTCCAATCATAATATACGTACAATCATTCCGACAACTCATATTCCACTATACCATTGCTATATGAATCATAAATGAATGAAAACAAAATCATTTATTAACATTATGAACTAAGCAAGCATAAATTGCCTTGATACCAATTCGACGAAGCCGCTATCAATCTCGCCGTCTTTATCTACAAGCTCCTCAGCCCCGACCAAGACGATTCATGCATTCTCCAACCTCAACTGCATCGCAACGGTTAACATCAACGATCACTAAACGCAACCTAATGTAATAATCAATTAACGATACGTTCAATAACAATCAACAACCGAAATGACCAACTAATCAAACTCGATGGTTCAACGATATCTCGAGCATACGAAACCAAACTGTATCAACTCTTAACAATACGAATACAAGCCGAAATTTGATCTTCAATAGTCCTAACAATGTCTTCAACATATATACGTCTCATAACATCATGAATCACAACAAACTACCAAGAACATCGAGAATACTATGATTCCATAATCATAACAACATAATCGAATCATTTGATCACCAATTTATTATCTTCCCTTAACAAAATTATCGTAAATACCAAGAATCATCACAAAAATATCAATTCAACCATCATTCATACGAAAACGTGTAGAATTTTCCAAGTTCTACTCATTGAGACATTTCATAGAACACTTTGAAGGCATAGTCCAATTCAATCGATTATTCAAAGAAATACTCGAATTCGTTCCACAAAACTTTAAGAGTATTGAATGATTACGAGTTTACAATCAAGTTCAATCAACAATCTGAATCAAAACGAAGCAAATCGGCTAAAACACCAAGAAACCTCAAGAACATCCAAAAACCAATAGTTTAGGTGTTCTTACCTTCGATCCGGGTGGAAGATGATGTTAATCCATGATTCCAACTTCCAAAACATGTTGTTATAAGTTTCTCTTACTCAAATCCATCATCTTTGCTGAAGAAATCGCGAAAGGAATGAAGAAAAACGAAAAATGCTCAAGGTGACTCGGTCCAGGCCTTATATAGGCGGGACCTGCCGGCATGTTATGGCCGTAACCGGCCGTGGCCTACCTTACTGTCCAGTTTGGCCGACAGCCTTACGTACGTAACCGGCAGCTGCTTACGTACGTAACGGGCACTTACGGACGTAACCGGCCACAGCCTTACGTACGTTATCGGCCAGTTCTTGCCCCCAGCGAGTCACTGCCGACCGTGATCGGCCATCCCTGCGAGTCACTGCCGACCAGGCTCGGCCACTGCAGGTCCTCTCGGCCACGACTCGGCCAGCCGCCCCGTAACATACGTAACACTTATTCCGTTGCGTACGTAATACGTACGTTGACTTGCTACAATATTATACTCATATTACGTACGTAATACGCCCTGTATAACGTACGTAACTCCATCCGTTGACTCACTTGTCCACATCCGCGCCGAAAGCTGCCGACACCGGGCCCAACTGTCCGATTCCTCTTGTTACGTACGTAATACGCGCATAACATACGTAACACGTACCAACTTAGCGTACGTTATCTCAAAGTCTTAACGTACGTTAACAGTTCCATACTTAACCATTTCCAACTATTCCTGTCCAACGTCTCGACATAACAAATATGAACATACGACATACTGAACACATATACGAAATCCCAAAAATATTCTCATACAGTACGTCTGATGCACGATATCCTCAATTACAACTGTCGACCAAGTACGGAAATCATACAAATACTCATACGGTATATTCGACATCGAAAACACACCAAGCATGTAATATCCTAGAATCAAAATAACCTCGATAGACATACTGGCACGACTGTCACGGTTTCCAAAATTATCCACTCATATCGTGTCGGTCCCACTCTGTACAGTACAACCCAGATAACATAATGCGAAAAATTCATAGTGAAATTCTAGGATATTACATATATACCCACTTAAATAAGTTTCGTCCTCGAAACTCAACACCTGTCATAATCAGTATCTCAATCCCGAAATACCTCAAAATCACGACACCATACTCAAATACTCATCATCAAAACTGAAATAACTGAAAGAACATACTTACAGGTCCGTGAAGTCGATGATCTTCCGTGATACCAGTATACGACTCCCATACAAAGTCTCAACACACTAATAACACACCGGCATCGCAAAAATTTTGAAATCTCCAAAATCGGTTTGACTCAAAAGTCAGAAAATCATTTTCAAAAGTCACGCTACTACCGCACCGGTAGAGCCACATAACACACACGCCTGGGTTTTACGAAACCCAAGCTCTGATACCATCTTCTGTAAGACCCCCAAAACCGACCGGGAATATTACAGCGTCGTGGGCCCCATATTGGAACCCACAAGGCTAAAATCATTTTCGCAACCGTTTAGAAATGCCAAAAGGCCCTTTGAAAGTACACACACACGCAGCGGATAAAAACACAGTTCAAAGAACACCGAAAGCCATCTAAAAACATACACACACAGCGGATAAAAACATAATTAAATACATTTGCAGCGGAATTATAAAAACCAGAAAGAACACTCGAATCCCAACAACCACACCATAGCCAGTATCACCGGAAAGCTCATCCCTTCACGACCGCTACTAGCTCGAACTCCGAGTACCTAAAAGATAAAGCCCACGACGGGGTCAGCTATAATACTCAACAATGATAACGATCACATCTCAAAAACAATACATATCAATGTAAGTACAAGGTAAGAATAATTCCAATGTAGTGTCACCGTAGTAACCTTGCCAACCTGTCACAATCCATAACAAATCAATTCTTACCATAACCCACGCCTCGTGTCCTTAAGTGATGAATGAATTCAAAAGTAACCACATGTACTGTATCCGAAACAATACCAAAATTCCCAAACTTATCATATCTCAATTATAGAATGATCTGGCCATGACTTACTCTGTCGGCTGATCGGATCCCAATCCTGATAAAACTGATATCACACGGCAAATCTGTAAACCAACATTCCCGAGACAAAGGCAGTCCCGGATATCCATACTAATCATGAATGCTCACACAATCAATAATGATAAACAATCAATGCATCAAAACGGAATACCAATGACATGATATTTCCACACAAGATCGACAAAGGATCAACCACGATTGAGAATACCATGATGTGGTAACTCCAACAAGATCAATGAAAGATCAACCGCCGGGAATGCTAACAATACGGTAACTCCAACTAGATCAATAAAGAATTGACAACTGAGAATACTGATAACACGGTAAACTCCAATAGGGATAATAAGGGATCAACAACTAAGAATACCAACGGTAAGGCAAACTCCCAAACGGAATCAATAAGGATCGATAAAGAACGAGACTACCAATGATAGGGGGAACTCCAAACGAGATTAATAAAGGATGGATAACAACAAGTTGACCATCGATATGGTAACTCCAAACGAGATCAGAAAAGGATCAACGGGGACAGATACAAGAGAGAATAAAATCGTTAACCATATACAAATCATATATACGGGATTTCAAAGACAACCGGAATATCGAACAGATCCAATTATACATGGACTGTGAACGACCAATCAATAAGACTCAAGATGGACGTCATGATACGCTCGATCCGACATGTGTCCGTGTACAAGCCAACCACGGTATTGATCAGATACTCGTCTGGTCTCGTACCTAATCAGCCTCACGAAGTACGTCTCGTGTGCATGGTTCAATATGAGGTCGAAACCAACACATGCTACGCGTGCCCATCCCGAAAATCCTACACATGAACGATCAGAAAATATCTGACTCCAGATATGCCACGATACAACATGACAACAAATCTTAAAGGAGCGCATATCCATCAAGGATCAGAAGACCTCCCAAAAGAGCAACAGTAACTCGATCATGAAAGATCGACACGACCACAATGTCGTATTTCCATCAGACAACAGTCCACATCATGCTCAACAATACATATAATATTAACACATAAACCCCAAGACAGCAACCAAGGGTCACGGAAACATCTCACAGGAATACTCCGGAACGTAGGTGCCATTTAGGTCTTATCCCCTAACACATTTCCATTCGGGTAGCATACAGGTTTTATCCCCAACACATCGGCCCCACAGATTACATCTCAAAGAAAGAGTACATCACAAAACGTAACACACAATGGTGCACATTCACCGCATGAAATATCAACACACACACATGCAATAATGCAACATGATGATTATCATAATCTAACAATATTAATTTATCTCAAGCTGGAGACGCCAACCTTTCCATGACCAACCGCCCTGAATGAATACACGGTTTATCCGAAAAATCCAAAATGCAATACAGTCCGTTACTAATACCAAATCACCATCCCGAGTTCAACATCGGCAGGATAACTAGCCTTGATATCTAACTTCTCATATAATAGACCAATTATAATTCACGTTCCCATTTCCACTAGACATCCTTAAAATCATATACCTTATGATTTATCTCGGTCCAATCATAATATACGTACAATCATTCCGACAACTCATATTCCACGATACCATTGCTATATGAATCATAAATGAATGAAAACGAAATCATTTATTAACATTATGAACTGAGCAAGCATAAATTGCCTTGATACCAATTCGACAAAGCCGCTATCAATCCCGCCGTCTTCATCTACAAGCTCCTCAGCCCCGACCAAGACGATTCATGCATTCTCCAACCTCAACCGCATCGCAACGGTTAACATCAACGATCACTAAACGCAACCTAATGCAATAATCAATTAACGATACATTCAATAACAATCAACAACCGAAATGACCAACTAATCAAACTCGATGGTTCAACGATATCTCGAGTATACGAAACCAAACCGTATCAACTCTTAACAATACGAATACAAGCCGAAATTCGATTTTCAATAGTCCTAACAATGTCTTCAACATATATACTTCTCATAACATCATGAATCACAACAAACTACCAAGAACATCGAGAATACTACGATTCCATAATCATAACAACATAATCGAATCATTTGATCACCAATTCATTATCTTCCCTTAACAAAATTCTCGTAAATACCAAGAATCATCACAACAATATCAATTCAACCATCATTCATACGAAAACATGTAGAATTTTCCAAGTTCTACTCATTGAGACATTTCATCGAACACTTTGAAGGCATAGTCCAATTCAATCGATTATTCAAAGAAATACTCGAATTCGTTCCACAAAACTTCAAGAGTATTGAATGATTACGAGTTTACAATCAAGTTCAATCAACAATCTGAATCAAAACAAAGCAAATCAGCTAAAACACCAAGAAACCTCAAGAACATCCAAAAACCAAAAGTTAGGTGTTCTTACCTTCGATCCGGGTGGAAGATGATGTTAATCCATGATTCCAACTTCCAAAACATGTTGTTATAAGTTTTTCTTACTCAAATCCATCATCTTTGCTGAAGAAATCGCGAAAGGAATGAAAAAAACGAAAAATGCTCAAGGTGACTCGGTCCAGGCCTTATATAGGCGGGACCTGCCGGCACGTTACGGCCGTAACCAGCCGTGGCCTACCTTACTGTCCAGTTTGGCCTACAGCCTTACGTACGTAACCGGCAGCTGCTTACGTACGTAACGGGCACTTACGGACGAATCGCCACGCCTTTACGACGTTATCGGCCGCCTTGCCCCACGAGTCATTGCCGACCGTGATCGGCCATCCTCGCGAGTCACCGCCACTGTGCTCGCCACCGCAGTCCTCTCGGCCACGACTCGGCCAGCCGCCCCGTAACGTACGTAACACTTATTCCGTTGCGTACGTAATACGTACGTTGACTTGCTACAGTATTATACTCATATTACGTACGTAATACACCCTGTATAACGTACGTAACTCCATCCGTTGACTCACCTGTCCACATCCGCGCAGAAAGATGCCGACACCGGGCACAAATGTCCGATTCCTCTTGTTATGTACGTAATACCTTACGCATAACGTACGTAACACGTACCAACTTAGCGTACGTTATCTCAAAGTCTCAACGTACGTTAACAGTTCCATACTTAGCCATTTCCAACAATTCCTGTCCAACGTCTCGACATAACAAATATGAACATACGACATACTGAACACATATACGAAATCCCAAAAATATTCTCATACAGTACGTCTGATGCACGATATCCTCAATTACAACTGTCGACCAAGTACGGATATATCCGACATCGAAAACACACCAAGCATGTAATATCCTAGAATCAAAATAACCTCGATAGACATACTGGCACGACTGTCACGGTTTCCAAAATTATCCACTCATATCGTGTCGGTCCCACTCTGTACAATACAACCCAGATAACATAATGCGAAAAATTCATAGTGAAATTCTAGGATATTACACACTGCCTCCACCTTCTGTGGATCCACACGAACTCCCTCGGCTGAAATCACGTGACCCAGAAACATCACTTCCTTCAGCCAGAACTCGCATTTCGAGAACTTTGCATAGAGTTGCTCGGTCCTCAAAATGTCTAACACCACACGCAGATGATGGGCGTGTTCCTCCTCGTTCCTCGAGTAAATAAGGATATCGTCAATGAAGACGACGACACACTTATCCAAATACTCAATAAAAACCTTGTTCATCAACTGCATGAACACGGCCGGTGCATTAGTTAACCCGAAAGGCATAACTACAAACTCATATCGTCCGTATCTCGTCCGAAAAGCTGTTCTCGGAACGTCGGATTCCTTCACCCGAAGCTGATAGTACCCCGATCTCAAGTCGATTTTCGAGAATACCGCAACTCCCTGCAACTGATCGAACAAGTCATCAATCCTCGGCAGAGGATACTTGTTCTTGATGGTCACCTTGTTTAGCTCGCGATAATCGATACACAAATGCAGTGAACCATCCTTTTTCCGGACAAACAAAACCGGTGCGCCCCAAGGCAAAGCGCTCGGTCGAATATACCCCGACTCAAGAAGCTCACTCAACTGTTTCTTTAACTCGGCCATCTCAGAAGGTGTCATGCGATACGGCGTCTTCGAAATCGGAGCCGCACTCGGTTCTAACTCGATAGCAAACTCTACCTCACGGTCCGGTGGCAACCCAGGTAACTCATCAGTAAAGACGTCAGGAAACTCACTAACAACTGGAATCGATGAAAGCTCGACTCCACCACTCTCCGCCTTCAAGGCATAGCACCAATAACCAATACACCCCTTTCGCAGGAGTCTCATCGCCTTCAAGGCATTAATAACAAACTTCTTGTTTCTCTTTCACCCCACGAAAGAGTGCTCGGTGCCGTCCTCGGCTAGCATGGTGATGATCCTCATGCGGTAGTTCATGATTGCACCATGCCGCTCGAGCCAATCATCCCCGAGAATCAAATCACTCTAAATACCAACAACAATAAGATTAGAGAGCCAAGCCCTCTCACAAATAAATACAGAACAACCTCGGATCTCTCGATCGCCAACGATTCTATCACCGCTAGGAAGTTTAACGATGAAAGGCTCGCAAGGCGATAAACAGTCAAGACTCAAACGGCGCACACACTCTAAAGAAATGAATGAATGCGTAGCACCCGAATCAAAAAGCACACTGACAAGATGGGAATGGATTTGAACGGTACCTGTTGCCACAGTGGCCGCTGGATCGTCGGCCCTCCTCATCTCATAAATACGGGTCGAGCCCCTCAGACCAAAGAACAGTAAGATTTCTGACGCATGGTATAATTTCTGGCAATAAGAATCACTCATTCATCATTTTCATTTGTGATCATGTCGATCATGTTCACTCATTAATCACTCAGTTTATTTCACTGTTCAGTTGTTGATCTTGAGCAGCATATCATTAACCTCGTTAACTTGTTCAAGATAATCATTTCAAGGATTTCAACAGATAATCTCATCACTTCAGTTGATCATTCATGTAATCATTGTGTTTGGGCGTGTGTGCTCATTTTCATCGTTTCATAACGAAATCATGATGTGATATTCATGCGAGATATATAATCATCTTGTGACTTTCCCACTTCAGAATGGAAAGAGCTGGCAGAGGACGCGGGGAAGAGGCTGCGGTGCGGGCCGAACCCCGAGAACTCGTGTGAATACGCGTACGAACGCGAGGAATAATGCTAATTCATCGAGCAGCGACGCCGCCACTCATTCTCCTATAAATGATCATTCACTGTCATGGAGTCGTACCCGGGACACAGCTCATTCAGAGGGTGTTCGGGTTGACCCACTCGCTTTTATGCAGGGCATGATGGCCCAAATGACTCAAATGGCACGCCTCATGGAGACGATGCAGAACTCAGCTACTCAGAATCAACAGGCTCCTCCGCCGCCACCTCAGGGGCAGGAGAGGGGTGTGAGCAGTATTATTGGTGACATCTCTCGCCAAAGACCACCTACCTTTGAGGGCTCATCTGAGCCGGCGGATATTGTCCATTGGCTTGAGCATTTCGAGAAGTTATTTGCTATGGTGGGTTGCCCCGAAGGGCATAAAGTTTCAGTTGCGGCTTACTATCTGGGTAAGAGCGCTCATTCGTGGTGGTTATCGTTGAAGCCCACTGACGGATCATGTACTTGGGATCAAGACTCTCATGATGGAGAGGTATTATCCGGCCCCACACAGAGAGGCCAAGTTATCGGAATTACTCACTCCCGACCTCTCAGCGGACGATGATGTTCTCGCCATTGCCGAGAAATTTCAGGAGCTTCTCCCTTTCGCCTCGTCTATTATTCACTCCGAGGCGGACAAGATCAAGTATTTCAGCAAGAGGTTGAAGCCTCGTATGCGGATGCAGTAGCTTAATCAAAATTGCACCACTCTGGCTGAATTAATCGAGAAAGCTCTTACTTATGAGCTTACTGCTAAAGAGATTGCTAAGAATCAAACTCCATCATCTGGCAAGAAGTCAAAGAATCGGAATCAGCCTGAAGGCAGTCAGGCAACTTTCAAGAAGCCTCGAGCGGGCTCTACTTTCACTGAGCGACCTCCTATGGCGCCTGCAGCGGAATCTCGGCCACGAGCGGGCTTCGCCATTACCTGTTTCAACTGTGGAGAACAGGGTCATTACAGCACGAAGTGTTTGAGGCAAACCGTCACGTGCAATAACTGTGGAATGGCGGGGCATATGGCCCGTTTTTGCCGAAAGGACTACAAACCTAATCCGGCGTCATCTCAGGCCCCAAAACAGTCAGTGGTTCTGAATCAAGCTACTCAGTCCGCGTCGTTTAAGATGACGGGAGCTAACAAAGGCGGAGCCCACAGCTATCAGACGGGAGCATCCGGTTCCGGGGATGGCAAGCCCCGAATTTATGAGAAGAAGAGAGCTGATGATCCGGAAGCCCGAATGATCTCAGATACACACGAAATTCTATCTCAACATGTGTGTACCCTTTTTGATACTGGTGCATCGCATTCATTTATTTCCGAGTCATGTTTGAGTAGACTACGTCTGGGTAGTGCTACTAGTTGTGAGCCTTATGTCATTGGTCTACCTGATGGTAGAAGAATTATTGGGAACAGTGAGATTAAGGATTTTCCGATTCAATTTCATGACCGTGATTGGTTAGCAAACCTAATCGTGGTAGATTTACCGAGAGACGACGTCATCTTGGGTATTGATTGGATAGATCGTCATGATGCCACCATTAGTGTCCGTAAGCATATGGTCACTATCATTTCAGAAGATGGAGTCGAATGTGTTTTTCAGGGAGGTAATCCCAGCTGTTCTGGTGGGGTCATCAACTTGATGAAAGCAGCGAAATTACTCAATCAGGGGTGTGTCGGTTATTGGTGCTATATGACCAAGACCGAGAAACCATCAGTAATGTTGACGGATATTCCTGTAGTGAGATAATATGCCGATGTATTTCCAGACGAGTTACCTAATTTGCCTCCACAGAGAGATGTAGAATTCACGATTGAGTTGGAGCCTGGTACGTCCCCAATATAGAAGGCATCGTACCGAATGGCCCCGACCGAGATGCAGGAGTTGAAGAATCAATTAGAGGATTTGACCGAGAAGGGTTATATTCGACGAGTGCGTCCCCGTGGGGAGCACCAGTGTTATTTTTCAAGAAGAAGGATGGTTCGTTCCGCTTGTGTATTGATTACCGGGAATTGAACCGGGTGACGATCAAGAATAAATATCCTTTACCTCACATCGATGATCTTTTGGATCAACTTCAGGGCACTTCAGTATTTTCCAAGATCGACTTAAGATCTGGATATCATTAGCTGCGAATTCGAGAGTCAGATATCGCAAGGACGGCGTTCCGAACACGCTATGGTCATTATGAGTTTGTGGTTATGCCGTTTGGGTTAACTAATGCACCTGCGGTGTTCATGGAATTAATGAATCGGGTCTTCGTCGACTATTTGGATCAGTTTGTGGTTGTCTTTATTGATGACATTCTAATTTAGTCTCATGACTGGGAGGAACACGAGTTTCACCTTCATCAGCTGCTCGACGTGTTGAGACGAGAGCAACTTTATGGGAAGTTTTCCAAATGTGAGTTCTGGATGTCCGAAGTGACATTTCTCGGACATGTAATTTCATCTGACGGAGTTCGTGTCGACCCTCAGAAGACGGAGGCGATCCGAGATTGGCAACCTCCGAAGAATATTAAGGAAATCCGGAGTTTCCTCGGATTAGCTGGTTATTATCGGTGATTTGTGGAGGGATTTTCCAAAATTGCTCAACCCATGATGAACCTTTTACGGAAGGATAAGAAATACACATGGTCCGACGCGTGTCAACAGAGTTTTGAGGAACTCAAGAGCTGATTAATTTCAGCGCCTGTCCTTTCTTTACCGCAAGGGACGTAAGGATTTGTGGTTTATAGTGATGCGTCCGGACAGGGTCTCGGATGTGTACTAAAGCAGAACGGGAAAGTTATTGCTTATGCTTCACGGAAATTGAGACCTTACGAGGTCAATTATCTGACCCATGACCTGGAGCTAGCAGCCGTGGTGTTCGCATTGAAGATTTGGCGCCATTATCTTTATGGCGTTACTTGTCAGATATTCACCGATCATAAGAGTTTGAAGTATATATTTACTCAGAAGGAGTTAAATATGCGACAGAGGCGGTGGTTGGAACTAATCAAATATTATGATATTGAGATACTATACCTGTAATATCCGCGTTTTCTATTTTCGGTAATTTCTATTTTTGATGTATGTTCGTTTCGGACAACTCGCTTAGCACTGTTTTGGAATTCTGAATCTATTTTGTTCTTGGAGTTTTTCCGTTTAGACGGGTCTCGATAATGTTTTTGCGTAATTTCATCTTGTGTTATATTCTGTCTCATGTGTAGTCGATTCTCGTTAAACTCGTTCGATTTCGTCGCTTTCTTACTTCCATGAGTTCGTATGCTTGAGTAGAGCATGTTGTGAGTTTCAGATTGTTAAATCGACGTTGTGTCGTGATTTTTCGGATGTTTGGGCCGTTTTTGTAATTTCCTAGAAGTTTAGGGAATTTGTCCCTTGTTCGACTTTGATTGTGTACCTCAGATCATTTTTGGGTTCCGTACTTCCATTTCGTGTTATTGTTGCCCAAATATCGATCCCTATTGCTTTTATTCTCTTTCCGGATCATTTTTCGTCATTTTGGGATCCGAGGGGAGGTGTGGGCCGCGGCACAAGAATTGTGTGCCGCGGCACACACATCACCCAGCTGTTGTCCGAGCAAACTGTACCGTGTGCCGCGGAACAAGGATTGTGCGCCGCGGCACACAGCCAGTCGGCTGCGGCACACTTATCCGGCCGCAGACACTGTAGCTCTTGCCGGCTAAAATCGATCAGACACAGGTGCCGCGCAGCCTATCCGGCAGGGCCGCGGCACATGCCGAATCTGCGCCGCGGCACACTTCGAATGAGCCGCGGCACAACGAGCGGTCGGCCGATCATCAAGGCGCGATTTTGGCCTGTGCCGCGGCACAGTTCAGATGAGCCGCGGCACACAATGCGGTCAATGTATATCAGCGTCTTTTCAGCGGCTACAGCTCATTCTTTCCCTTCCCTTCTTCAACCGTGCGAGAGAGAGAGACTTGAGAGGGGGTTTTCCTCCATTTATCACTTATTGGTGTAAATTTCTTCATCTCTTTTCGATCGGGTGGCTCAAATTGCGGATCTAACACGTGGTTTTCGGATTTGAGTGCTTGATTCTTCAAGAGGTAAGAACTCCTTTGACCCTAGTATGATTTTGGGGAGGGTTTGGTGGTGATCTTGTGTTTTAATCCGAATTTTACCGATGTTGTTGTTAGATTTTGATAGTATACTCGTGACCCTTGGTTTTCTTGTTATTGGTTGGGATGAAATCCCGTTATTCCACCATTGACCGATTTCTTTTCCTTATGCACGCGTGGTGTCCGATGAATTGTCCCAACGGGTAGAACTAGGATGAATTTCTTCGTATTCATGGTGTTGAGATTGGTTTTATATCATTATTGTGTTAGGGTCGGATTTGAGAGGATTGTTCGGACCGTAACCGTTCCTTCGTCGTTTCCTTCGCGTCGTATTATCCAAGGCAAGTACACGTATTACATTCCGTTATGTGCGTATGATTTTGATGCGAATGATGTAAATGGTTTTATTGAACGAATGTGATTGTTTCTCTTACACCTGGGGATGGCGTGTGGCCTCTGGGGGCCGATACTAATGGGTACGGCCACGGAAGTGGACTTGGGTGCGTGTGCTGATGTTCTTCCACCTGGGGACGGTTCGACGGGACCTCTGGGGGCCGATACTAATGGGTACGGCCGCGGAAGTGGTTTCTCACCTGGGGACGGTCCGACGGGACCTCTGGGGACCGATACTAATGGGTACGGTCGCGAGTTACCAAGCGTGGATAAATGTGATGTGGGAAACCTGTTAATATACTGTTTTGGTGTTAATGTGATATTCCGGAATATTGGTTTTCAAAATGATTTCCTAACGATTTATTTGCATTGAATCGTGTATGTATATAATGTTGTGTAATTATGTACTGGCACTAGCTATTCGAATGCTAACCCCTTAAATGGGGGGGAATGCGTCTTATGCATTTCAGGTACTGGTCGAGCTGAGGAGCTGGCACGGGATGCGCATGCGAAGGATGGGTTGGCATGATGATGTGGCTCGAGTCTGCATTTTTCTGTTTTGTCATTGCATGTGTTGAGTACTGGAGATAGATTGTTTATTTTTAAACATGGTTTAAGTCCCCTGCGTGGGCAACGTTTTGGTATTTAACTTATGTCTCATGTACTCTGTTAAAATGTTTTGGCCGAGGCCACGGCCTTATTTACTTTTTGGATACACCTTTTGGGTTATCATTGTGGTTCATGTGTCATGAGTTAGCCTGGTAGACCTCACGGGGGTTCTACGGCGTGTAATGTCCCTTTTGTGAATTGGGATGTTACAATTATGGTATCGGAGCTTTAGGTTTTGAATACCTAGGTTGTCGGTGGAATTTGGGTCTGTCAGTTGCGTCATTAGAGTCAGTTGTTGAGCCAAATATCATCATGCTACCGTCTTTTCGTGCGACCCGTGGCTGTAAGTCTCCTCGAACTCTTATATTTCTGTAATTCGTTTTCTTGCGCTGTTCGGAATCGTGACTTGTGTTACCAACCATGTGAATTGGGAATCTTTCTGATCTTGTTCTTTTCTTATTTTCCTTCAGTATGTTGAGAGGTCGTGGTAGACCGGCTAGGGGACGCGGCCGAGGCCGTGGCCGTGGTGCTGATAATGAGGAGGGCTCACTTTCTCAGTCCTCTGCGGACTCAGCCTCCCACTCAGTGCCGTCGGGTAACAATGCCGACGCCGGGGCTACTGCCGTACTTCAGCAGTTGGTAACCCAACTTACTCAGATAGCTCAGGGTGGACGCCAAAATCCGCCCCCGACACCGGAGGAGGAGGCTAGTAAGTGGCTTCAGACGGTGACTAAGATGCACCCTCCTCGTTTCTCCGGAGCTTCTGACTCCCTCGGTTGGGAGAATTGGCTCTTTCAGTTGTCCAGGACCTTTGATGCCGTAGCTTGCCCTGAAGACAGGAGGGTACACATCGCCCAGTACCTCCTGGATAAGGAAGCTGCGGAATGGTGGGAGGCCGTTGTGCCCAGAGACCGTCGAGCTACTTGGGAGGAATTCAAGGCTGCTATGGAAGCAGAGTATTGTCCGCCGCCAGTCAAGGAACGCAGAATTGTGGAATTCTTCACCGCTACACCTCAGGATGTGCCTATTTCTCAGGCCATCATTTCTTACAATCAGCAATTGGGTTTCGTGAGAGATCAAGTGAGAACGGAGGCTGACAAAATCCGTTACTTCAATATGCGCATGAAGCCGCATATTAGCAGTATGGCGCCGCTCATGTGTGCCACTTTGAAGGAATACTGTGATCGCGCTCGCGATCGAGATGGTATCCGGAATCGAGTCGGTTTCGAAGCTAAGAAGGTAAGACTACCGGCGGTTATCGGCGGTAAAGGTGACATTTTCGAGGTCTCGTTACGCTCCTACACCGTGGAAGAGGCCGTTTCATCGGGCCGGTGGATCCTGTGGTAACCGCTCGGTCGATCTGTGGCACTGGCGGGAGAGTTTGTTTTAATTGATCGGCCGAGCACGTTATGAAGGATTGCCCATTTCCGTTAGTTGCTTGCTTTACTTGCGATGCACAGGACATCGGGCGCTCATTGTGAGAGGGCCACCAGTGGCCGCTAGAGTTCCGACTACCACTACCGATCGAAGGATCACGCTTTCCACCCACTCATGTTCTGCAGGTTCGGGTCGTGGTAGGGGTCGGGTCACCGGATCGCCGTGCGGCCTCGAGTTCGGGTTTAGTTCACCCCGGTTGTATCGATGAGGCGCACAGAGGAGGCGGACATTCGGTGGCGTCAGTACCACTCGATCCTTACTCATCCAGTTTCCGTGCTTTTTGATTCGGGTGCTACCCATTCCTTTATTGCATCGGATTGTGTGAATCGTATTGGCTTTAACTGCTTGTTTGAGTGTGAACCGTTTGTGGTGGGTACGCCTAGCGGGGATCGTATGGTTGGGGACCGGGAAGTTAGGGATTGCCCAGTGAGGATCGGGAGCCGGGATTGGCCCTCGGATCTCATTGTTATAGACCTTAAGGGTGAGGATTTGATCCTCGGGGACGATTGGTTGGATCGTCATGGTGCTATCATGAACTATTGGACTCGTACCATCTCGATAGTTGCCGAGGACGGCACCGAGCATACTCTCGTCGGCTGTAAGCTGGGTAGATCGGGGTGTGTGATTAGCGCCTTGAAGGCGATGAAACTTTTGAACCAAGGTTGTGTCGGCTACTGGTGTTTCGCTCTGCAAGCGGAGGATGGTGGAATTGACATGTCGTCAATTCCAGTTGTTTGTGAGTATCCCGATGCTTTCCCAGACGACTTGCCGGGATTACCACCGCAGCGAGAGGTGGAGTTTCCTATCGATCTTGAGCCGAATGCAGCCCCTATTTCTCGAGCACCGTACCGTATGGCACCGTCGGAGATGCTAGAGTTGAAGAATCAGTTGGGAGAATTATTAGATAAAGGGTACATTCGACCGAGCGCATCGCCTTGGGGTGCGCCTGTACTTTTTGTCAAGAAGAAGGATGGATCGCTTCGTTTATGCATCGACTATCGAGAATTAAACAAGCTAACCATCAAAAATAAATACCCTTTGCCCAGGATTGACGATTTGTTTGATCAGCTTCAGGGGGCGACAGTCTTTTCGAAGATTGACTTGCGATCGGGCTACTACCAGTTGAGGATTCGGGACGTCGATATTCCGAAAGCTGCCTTTCGGACGAGATATGGCCATTGCGAGTTTGTGGTTATGCCTTTCGGGCTAACTAACGCCCCAACAGTGTTCATGCAGTTAATGAACAAAGTTTTTATTGAGTATTTGGACAAATTCGTGGTCGTTTTCATCGACGATATTCTTGTCTATTCTCGGAGTCGGGAGGAGCATGCCCTACATCTCCGGATTGTGTTAGACACCTTGTGGGCTGAGCGGTTGTACGCGAAGTTCTCTAAGTGTGAGTTTTGGCTTGAGGAAGTGACGTTCCTCGGGCATGTGATTTCAGCAGAGGGAGTTCGGGTAGATCCGCAGAAGATAGAGGCAGTGATGGCTTGGGAGCCGCCTAAAAATGTGAAGGAGGTGAGGAGTTTTCTGGGTCTTGCCGGTTATTACCGTAGATTTGTTGAGGGATTTTCTAAGATCGCTAGACCACTCACTCAGCTGCTCCAGAAAACTCAGAAGTTCGAGTGGACTGCAGACAGGCTGGTCAGTTTTGACGAGTTAAAGAGACGTTTGACTACCACACCCGTGTTAGCGTTGCCTCATGGGAACGAGGATTTCGTAGTGTACAGTGATGCTTCGGGCCTTGGTCTGGGATGTGTTTTGATGCAGAGAGACAGAGTGATTGCGTATGCGTCCCGCCAGTTGAAACCTAATGAGGTGAATTACCCCACGCATGATTTGGAGTTAGATGCGGTCATTTTCGCCTTAAAGATCTGGAGGCATTATCTCTATGGGTCGTCGTGTAAGATTTTTACAGATCACAAGAGTTTGAAGTATATCCTCAGTCAGAAAGAGTTAAATATGAGACAGCGTAGGTGGTTGGAGTTAATTAAAGATTACGACCTCGAGATACTTTACCATCCGGGTAAGGCTAACGTAGTGGCGGATGCGTTGAGCCGTAAGCCGATGGCGTTGCAGATGCTAGAAGTACTTACACCGCAGAGTAGGATCCAGCGAGATCTTATTTGTCAGAATATTGAGGTTTGGGTTCAGAGAGTTCAGGGCCAGTTGTGTGCATTAGAGATCACTTCGTCCTTGACTGATGATATCAAGGCGAAACAGTATGATGATCCGTGTTTGGTCCAGTTGAGGGAGGATGTGAGGCAGGGGAAAGCCCCTGGATTTGTGGTTCAGGATGATGGCGTTCTGAGATTTCGCGGCAGACTATGTGTACCGAATGATATTGAGCTGAGACAGAAGGTCTTGAGTGAAGCTCATACCACGCCTTACTCCATACATCCTCGTACGAATAAAATGTACAAGGATGTGAGGAGCAACTACTGGTGGAGTAATTTGAAGACAGACGTTAGCGAGTTTGTGTCGAAATTTTGACTGTCACGAGTTAAGATCGAGCATCAGCGACCCGCTGGGTTTTTGCGACCACTTCCCATCCCGGAGTGGAAATGGGAGGATATTTCTATGGACTTCATTACTAATATGCCTAGGACTCGGAATGGAATGAACATGATTTGGGTTATTGTCGATCGACTGACCAAATCAGCTCACTTTCTGGGTATTAAGGACACTTGGGGCCCGGAGAGGCTAGCACGAGTGTTTATTGTAGAGGTCGTGAGATTGCATGGGACTCCTAAGAGTATTGTTTTGGATCGTGATGGCCGGTTCGTGTCACATTTCTGGCAGGTTGTTCATCGAGCTTTGGGGACTGAGTTGAGACTCACTACATCTTATCACCCTCAGACTGACGGGCAGTCAGAGCGGACGATCCAGACGTTAGAGGATATGTTGAGAGCCTGTGCCCTAGAATGGAAGGATGATTGGGAGTCGCACTTGCCGTTGATCGAGTTCACGTACAACAATAGTTGGCACGCCTCGATCAAAATGGCGCCATTTGAGGCGTTGTATGGGAGGAGGTGTAGATCGCCGTTGTGTTGGGATGATGCGTCCGAACTGATTGGTACCGAGCCCGATATGGTAGTTGAGACGAGAGAGAAGATTACTCTGATTCGGGATAGATTGTTAACGGCCCAGAGTCGGCAGAAGTCTTATGCCGACACGCGTCGCCGTCCGTTGGAGTTTGAGGTGGGAGATCATGTTTTGCTTAAGGTGTCGCCGACACGGGGAGTTTACCGCTTCGTCCGGAAGGGTAAACTTAGTCCGAGATTTATTGGGCCGTTTGAGATTTTAGAGAGAGTGGGAGAGCTTGCCTATCGGCTAGGCTTACCGCCGTCCCTGAGCCACGTTCATAACGTATTTCATGTTTCCCAGCTTAGGAGGTACATATCGGACCCTAGCCATATTATCGATTTTGGAGAGATCGAATTGGGACCCGACCTTACCATCGAGGAGAGGCCGATTCAGATTTTAGAGCGTCGGGTGAAGCAACTTCGTCATAAAACCATCCCTCTGGTTAAAGTTCAATGGTCGAGACATGGGTCCGAAGAAGCCACATGGGAGACGGAGGAGAGTATGCAGTCGAGATACCCCGAGTTGTTCGCGTTGTAAGTTTCGGGACGAAACTTATTTTTAGGGGGAGATAATGTAATATCCGCGTTTTCTATTTTCGGTAATTTCTATTTTTGATGTATGTTCGTTTCGGACAACTCGCTTAGCACTATTTTGGAATTCTGAATCTATTTTGTTCTTGGAGTTTTTCCGTTTAGACGGGTCTCGATAATGTTTTTACGTAATTTCATCTTGTGTTATATTCTGTCTCATGTGTAGTCGATTCTCGTTAAACTCGTTCGATTTCGTCGCTTTCTTACTTCCATGAGTTCGTATGCTTGAGTAGAGCATGTTGTGAGTTTTGGATTGTTAATCCGACGTTGTGTCGTGATTTTTCGGATGTTTGGGCCGTTTTTGTAATTTCCTAGAAGTTTAGGGAATTTGTCCCTTGTTCGACTTTGGTTGTGTACCTCAGATCATTTTTGGGTTCCGTACTTCCATTTCATGTTATTGTTGCCCAAATATCGATCCCTATTGCTTTTATTCTCTTTCCGGATCATTTTTCGTCATTTTGGGATCCGAGGGGGGGTGTGGGCCGCGGCACAAGAATTGTGCGCCGCGGCACACACATCACCCAGCTGTTGTCCGAGAAAACTGTACCGTGTGCCGCGGCACACAGCCGAGTCAGTGCCGCGGCACACTTATCCGGCCGGCACACACTGTAGCTCTTGCCCCAAAACCGATCAGCGCGTGCGGCCTGATCCGGCAGGCTGCGGCACATGCCGACCGCGCCATGCACACTTCGAATGAGCCGCGGCACAACGAGCGGTCACCGATCATCGGGCGCGATTTTGGCCCTGTGCCGCGGCACGATTCGGATGAGCCGCGGCACACAATGCGGTCAATGTATATCAGCGTCTTTTCAGCGGGTGCAGCTCATTCTTTCCCTTCCCTTCTTCAACCGTGCGAGAGAGAGAGACTTGAGAGGGGGTTTTCCTCCATTTATCACTTATTGGTGTAAATTTCTTCATCTCTTTTCGATCGGGTGGCTCGGATTGCGGATCTAACACGTGGTTTTCGGATTTGAGTGCTTGATTCTTTAAGAGGTAAGAACTCCTTTGACCCTAGTATGATTTTGGGGAGGGTTTGGTGGTGATCTTGTGTTTTAATCCGAATTTTACCGATGTTGTTGTTAGATTTTGATAGTATACTCGTGACCCTTGGTTTTCTTGTTATTGGTTGGGATGAAATCCCGTTATTCCACCGTTGACCGATTTCTTTTCCTTATGCACGCGTGGTGTCCGATGAATTGTCCCAACGGTAGAACTAGGATGAATTTCTTCGTATTCATGGTGTTGAGATTGGTTTTATATCATTATTGTGTTAGGGTCGGATTTGAGAGGATTGTTCGACCGTAACTGTTCCTTCGCTGCTTCCTTCGCGTCGTATTATCCAAGGCAAGTACATGTATTACATTCCGTTATGTGCGTATGATTTTGATGCGAATGATGTAAATGGTTTTATTGAACGAATGTGATTGTTTCTCTTCCACAGGGATGGCGTGTGGCCTCGGGGCCGATATTAATGGGTACGGCCACGGAAGTGGACTTGGGTGCGTGTGTTGATGTTCTTCCACAGGGACGGTTCGACGGGACCTGCGGGGACGATACTAATGGGTACGGCCGCGGAAGTGGTTTCTCACTGGGACGGTCCGACGGGACCTCTGGGGACCGATACTAATGGGTACGGTCGCGAGTTACCAAGCGTGGATAAATGTGATGTGGGAAACCTGTTAATATACTGTTTTGGTGTTAATGTGATATTCCGGAATATTGGTTTTCAAAATGATTTCCTAACGATTTATTTGCGTTGAATCGTGTATGTATATAATGTTGTGTAATTATGTACTGGCACTAGCTATTCGAATGCTAACCCCTTAAATGGGGGGGGAATGCGTCTTATGCATTTCAGGTACTGGTCGAGCTGAGGAGCTGGCACGGGATGCGCATGCGAAGGATGGGTTGGCATGATGAGGTGGCTCGAGTCTGCATTTTTCTGTTTTGTCATTGCATGTGTTGAGTACTGGAGATAGATTGTTTATTTTTAAACATGGTTTAAGTCCCCTGCGTGGGCAACGTTTTGGTATTTAACTTATGTCTCATGTACTCCGTTAAAATGTTTTGGCCGAGGCCACGGCCTTATTTACTTTTTGGATACATCTTTTGGGTTATCATTGTGGTTTATGTGTCATGAGTTAGCCTGGTAGACCTCACGGGGGTTCTACGGCGTGTAATGTCCCTTTTGTGAATTGGGATGTTACAATACCACCCGGGCAAGGCGAACGTTGTTGCCGACGCCTTGAGTCGTAAGTCCATTCAGGAGCAGATGCTTGCTCGACTAACAGTTCAGAGGGAACTTCAGCAGGAATTTCTGAGACCCGAGATCGAGGTCTGGTTACAGTGAGTACAAGGGCAACTTTGTACGTTACATCGCCACTTGAGGAGGCGATCAGGGTGAATCATGGTTCAGACCCATTTTTGTTACGCATTCGAGATGATGTGACTCACGGGAAAGCCCCTGGATTTGTGGTCCACGAGGATGGACTTTTGCGATTTAAGAAACGGTTGTGCGTACCGGCGAATGACGAGTTGAAAAACCCGATTTTGAGAGAAGCTCATGCTACCCCTTATTCCGTTCATCCGGGGTCTAGCAAGATGTACAAAGACTTGAAACAAAATTACTGGTGGAGTAATATGAAGCGAGAAGTCGCGGAATTTGTTTCGAGATGGTTAACCTATCAGCAAATCAAGATAGAACACCAGAGACCGGCGGGTATGCTGAAACCGCTCCCTATTCCAGAGTGGAAGTGGGAAGATATTTCGATGGACTTCATCACGAGTTTGCCGACGAGTCGTCGTGGCATGAATACAATTTGGGTAATTGTGGACCGCTTAACTAAATCATCTCATTTCCTTGAGATTAAGGATACGTGGGGTCCCGAGAGACTTGCCCAGTTGTTCATCAAAGAGATAGTGAGATTGCACGGTACTCCTAAGAGTATCGTTTCCGATCGTGACGGACGATTCGTGTCTCATTTTTGGAAATCAGTTCATCGTGCTATGGGAACTCAGCTTAATCTCAATACAGCTTTTCATCCTCAGTCCGACGGACAATCGGAGAGGACTATTCAGACGTTGGAGGACATGTTGAGGGCATGTGTTCTCGATTGGAAAGATGATTGGGAAGCTCAACTACCATTGATCGAGTTCACGTACAATAATAGTTGGCATGCTTCGATCAAGATGGCACCTTACGAGGCATTGGACGGTCATCGTTGTCGATCTCCTTTGTGTTGGGATGACTTATCAGAATCAATCGGCACCGAGCCCGATATGCTTATAGCCGCCCGTGAGAAGGTAGCTTTGATCAGGAGTCGTTTGTTGACCGCTCAGAGTCGGTAGAAATTATATGCAGATAATCGTCATCGACCGTTAGAGTTCGAGACGGGTGACCATGTTTTGGTCAAGGTATCCCCAAGTCGAGGTATCTTCCATTTTGGGAAGAGAGGAAAGTTGAGTCCGAGATTCATTGGACCGTTTGAGATTTTGGGTCGAGTAGGCGATCTAGCTTATCGATTGGCCTTACCTCCAGCGTTGAGCCGAATTCATAATGTGTTTCACGTCTCTCAGTTGCGGAAGTATGTTGCCGATCCGAGTCACATACTTCAGTTCGACGAAATCGAGATCGCCGATGATCATTCATATGAGGAGCGTCCTATACGAGTCTTAGAGCGGCGAATCAAACAGTTTTGTGTAAGTGAATTCTTACTCGGTTAAAAGGATATTCAATTCCTTATGTTGCTATTCATTCATACATGTAATTCACTCATAATGTATCGTTCATGTCGAGACTTGTAATTTTCAACTCATCATGTAACTCACGAGGAATGACGGTTCCAAAATCATTTCATTGAAGCTATCACTCGTTGTATCATTATTTCATCTCGGTGAGTCATTCTTGATCCTTATCGGATTTTACTCATTACCCTTCACCTTGTCATTTTGTTCTGGTGATCTTCCGAAATTATATTGCATGGCCAGTTGGCGCATGTATGGAATTTTAGTCGGACACACTATGGTCATGTGTATATGCGGGACTCCGGACACATTGGACTGTGCGCATGGTAATGTGTATACGCGGGGCTCCGGACACATTTAACCGTGAGACTAATTAGGCCAATAGCGAGTGTATATGCGGGACTCCGGACACTCGGCTATTTGTGCTATTACTCAGTTCATTCGGGCGTATATTGATGCTCATCATTCAACTTAATTCATTAATTCATTCATGTGATTGTTGTATATTGTTCAACTCTTGAGGATTGTTGTTCTGTGTAACTGACCCCGTTGGGGGATGTTGTTTTCAGGTCACGGCAAGGCTAAGGCACGGGAAGAAAACGTTGACAGTGAGGAGTCCCAGTGATACTAGTAGGGGGCCCCAGTCCTTTCAGTCTTCATGTTTTCTTCATTTGTATTCCGCTGCAAACTTCCATTTAAATACTCATTTTAATTGGTGTTGTATATTTTATCTTCACACAAAATATACATGTATTCTGTTTTATCTTGGGTGTGTTGTATTTGAAACTCCTCATCGGAGTAATTATTGATATACTGTGGTTCGGTACTACAATTATATCACTTAATTCATAAATTTTCATTCGCCTAGTGGGTTCCAGTCGGGGGTCCACGACACTATAATATTCGCCTAGTTTGGGGGTGTTACAGGGTTGGTATCGGAGCGTGGTTTTGAATACTACCTTCCGAGTCATGTCTCATTGAAATCATCGTTCATCAGACTAGTATCATTGGACTTTCGCATCACGTGTGACCCGTGCAAGAGCCGAGCCCCTCAGACCAAAGAACAGTAAGATTTCTGACGCCACCATATAATTTCTGGCAATAAGAATCACTCATTCATCATTTTCATTTGTGATCATGTCGATAATTTTCACTCATTAATCACTCAGTTCATTTCACTGTTCAGTTGTTGATCTTGAGCATCGTATCATTAACCTCGTTAACTTGTTCAAGATAATCATTTCAAGGATTTCAACAGATAATCTCGTCACTTCAGTTGATCATTCATGTAATCATTGTGTTTGGGCGTGTGTGCTCATTTTCATCGTTTCATAACGAAATCATGATGTGATATTCATGCGAGATATATAATCATCTTGTGACTTTCCCACTTCATAATGGAAAGAACTGGCAGAGGACGCGGGGGAAGAGGTCTCGGTGCGGGCCGAACCCCGAGAACTCGTGTAAATACGCGTGCGAACGCGAGGAATAATGCTAATTCATCGAGCAGCGACGCCGCCACTCATTCTCCTGGAAATGATCATTCACTGTCAGGGAGTCGTACCCGGGACACAGCTCATTCAGAGGGTGTTCGGGTTGACCCACTCGCTTTTATGCAGGGCATGATGGCCCAAATGAATCAAATGGCACGCCTCATGGAGACGATGTAGAACTCAGCTACTCAGAATCAACAGGCTCCCCCACCGCCACCTCAGGGGCAGGAGAGGGGTGTGAGCAGTATTATTGGCGATATCTCTCGCCAAAGACCACCTACCTTTGAGGGCTCATCTGAGCCGGCGGATATTGTCCATTGGCTTGAGCATTTCAAGAAGTTATTTGCTATGGTGGGTTCCCCCGAAGGGCATAAAGTTTCAGTTGCGGCTTACTATCTGGGTAAGAGCGCTCATTCGTGGTGGTTATCATTGAAGACCACTGACGGATCATGTACTTGGGATCAATTCAAGACTCTCATTATGGAGAGGTATTATCCGGCCCCACTCAGAGAGGCCAAGTTATCGTAATTACTCACTCCCGACCTCTCAGCGGACGATGATGTTCTCGCCATTGCTGAGAAATTTCAGGAGCTTCTCCCTTTCGCCTCGTCTATTATTCACTCCGAGATGGACAAGATCAAGTATTTCAGCAAGAGGTTGAAGCCTCGTATGTGGATGCAGTTGCTTAATCACAATTGCACCACTCTGGCCGAATTAATCGAGAAAGCTCTTACTTATGAGCTTACTGCTAAAGAGATTGCTAAGAATCAAACTCCATCATCTGGCAAGAAGTCAAAGAATCGGAATCAGCCTGAAGGCAGTCAGGCAACTTTCAATAAGCCTCGAGCGGGCTCTACTTTCACTGAGCGACCTCCTATGGCGCCCAGACCCGCGGAATCTCAGTCACGAGCGGCCAGTTTGGCCATTACCTGTTTCAACTGTGGAGAACAGGGTCATTACAGCACGAAGTGTTTGAGGCAAACCGTCAAGTGCAATAACTGTGGAATGGCGGGGCACAGGGCCCGTTTTTGCCGAAAGGACTCCAAACCTAATCCGGCGTCATCTCAGGCCCCAAAACAGTCAGTGGTTCCGAATCAGGCTACTCAGCCCACGTCGGTTAAGACGACGGGAGCTAACAAAGGCGGAGCCCATATCTATCATACGGGAGCATCCGGTTCCGGGGCTGGCAAGCCACGAATTTATGAGATGAAGAGAGCTGATGATCCGGAAGCCAGAATGATCTCAAGTACACTCGAAATTCTATCTCAACCTGTGTGTACCCTTTTTGATACTGATGCATCACATTCATTCATTTCCGAGTCATGTTTGAGTAGACTACGTCTGGGTAGTGCTACTAGTTGTGAGCCTTATGTCATTAGTCTACCTGATGGTAGAAGAATTATTGGGAATAGTGAGATTAAGGATTGTCCGATTCAATTTCATGACCGTGATTGGTTAGCAAACCTAATCGTGGTAGATTTACCGAGAGACGACGTCATCTTGGGTATTGATTGGATGGATCGTCATGATGCCACCATTAGTGTCCGTAAGCGTATGGTCACTATCATTTCAGAAGATGGAGTCGAATGTGTTTTTCAGGGAGATAATCCCAGCTGTTCCGGTAGGGTCATCAACTTGATAAAAGCAGCGAAATTACTCAATCAGGGGTGTGTCGGTTATTGGTGCTATATGACCAAGACCGAGAAACCATCAGTAATGTTGACGGATATTCCTGTAGTGAGAGAATATGCCGATGTATTTCCAGACTAGTTACCTGGTTTGCCTCCACAGAGAGATGTAGAATTCACGATTGAGTTGGAGCCTGATACGTCCCCAATATCGAAGGTACTGTACCGAATGGCCCCGACCAAGATGCAGGAGTTGAAGAATCAATTAGAGGATTTGACCGAGAAGGGTTATATTCGACCGAGTGCGTCCCCGTGGGGAGCACCAGTGTTATTTGTCACGAAGAAGGATGGTTCGTTCCGCTTGTGTATTGATTACCGGGAATTGAACTGGGTGACGATCAAGAATAAATATCATTTACCTCGCATCGATAATCTTTTGGATCAACTTCAGGGAGCTTCAGTATTTTCCAAGATCGACTTAAGATCTGGATATCATCATCTGCAAATTCGAGAGTCGGATATCGCAAGGATGGCGTTCCGAACATGCTATGGTCATTATGAGTTTGTGGTTATACCGTTTGGGTTAACTAATGCACCTGCGGTGTTAACTGATAGATCATATAATCGTAAAAAAGGTTAAAATTCCAACATCACAAAAAGGATCTCACGGTCGTAACTGATAGATCATATAATCGTACTAACCGAAGACTTACAATCCATACTGGCATAAACGCGGCCGTAATAAAATTACATATAATGGTAGTCAACTATTGGTTCTTCAAAACTCTACGAGGTATTCATTTGAATAATATCATTACAAATGCTTGAATCTATAAGTTTATTCGAAATAAAATTTTGAAAGTACTTTTGGTACCTTGGGCTGTTTTATCAAGACTAGAACCACAGTTCATAACCGTTGTTTTGAAAATCTTTGCAAAACCCTAACACGGAACATCAAGTTTCCTCGAGTTCGACGTTATCAAGATGACCATGTAATCACTTATCATAATCTCAACTAACAACACACAAGGTATCGCGTGGCCATGCCCTCTTAGCATCGACCCTCGAAGGTTTCATCGAATCATTCCCAACTGAACAAACTATTCATATTAGCACTAATCACTTCCACAACCAACATCATTCGGATAACATCATACGAGTTACAAAGCCGGTCCAACTAATGCAAAACACAATCGGATACTCAACCCAAAATTCCTTAACAAGAAAGGCAACACGACAATAAATCAAATCACTCGGCCTCACAAGCCATCACTTTAGTTTAATCTCTAGTCTCTTACTCTAAGTGATAAATCCACGTTACGCACAATCGTATATTAATGTGCGCTAAGTACACAATTAGCATGCGTTAACCGATTCAATACAGATAATTTTCCAATCCGAGTTTAAAGATTAAACCGAATGAGATTTTTCATCTTTCACCATTTATTTTTGAAGGTAAAGATAATATTTTTATTTTGAAATATAAAAGTTTTATGGTGTGAAAGGTTTAAATCGTGTACTCGAATTATTTGAAAATAAAACCAATGCGTTTAAATCATTTCCGAAAAAATCCTCTCAAACATGACAAAAGATTAACGACGGAGACTTTTTACAAAATGTCCAAAATACTTTAAAACACCTCTTTCAAATACCGTCGTTGGGTTTCATTTGAGAATACAAGGCCGGCTCGTCAGTTTCAAACAATTTTCAAAATCCATACGAAACTGCCGCTTAACCGCACCGTCAAAACATTTTCGAATATTGGTTTTCCACAAACTTATTCAAGTCTATGAAATTATAGGAAAACGTTTTCAAATAAGCACGCAACAGACATATTTCAAATGGAAACACGTTTCAAATAACAACTAGCCAAAATAGGCAATTCTCAAACACATGCCAACACGACATTCAAAATCACCAATTCATCAAATATAATTCATTACTCCCAAATTCAAACACACGTCAAAACCATGCATCTGAGTTTCTCAACAAACTCTACCATCGAAACATTTCTTAAAACACATCAAGGTTCAAGGTTTCATATCATACTACACTGCTTGGTGTTAAATCCATCAATACCTACAGCTCATTACACACGTAATATACCACATGCATCAAATAGGAATTCCACCTCCATGACACGCATGTAAATAGAGTCATGGAACAAAGCTAATACACATAAAAAAGGAGACTTACATACACAGGTCGCACGAAGATGATGGCTGCAACACGATACTAATCATGACCGATAACTCAGACAACGCGTCGCGACACGACTCAGTCAGACAAAATCCGACAAGACAAGACTCAACAATATACGACCTGACCCGACAGCCTAGGTTTCCATGACCTAAGCTCTGATACCATATTCTGTAACACCCCTAATCCAACTTGGGAATATTACAGCGCCGCAGAACCTCTGAGTGAGAATCTACCAGGCTAGATACTTAAACAAGACATCAAAACAAATGCCAACATGGCTAAATATTAATCAGTATACCGATTTGGACTTTCATCAATAACATACAACTTAAACTTCATATACACCTCTATCTCGACTCGTACCCATGCAAGGGTCAAAATACAACAACACTCCCATATGACGAGAAAACACTATAGAGGAAAAGAAAAATACAATACAACCACCAGTACCAAGTACTAGTCTTCATGTGATTAGTATCGTTTATCTTTCATCATCCTCAGTACCGATCCCGTGGTTTGCTCACCAAGAATCCTGCACGTACCTGAATGCAATAACAGGCATCCACCCCTGAATATTCGTGGGTTAGCAAACTGGAATTTTGCTAGTGCAAGTATAAAGTGCAATTACGAGCCATACACATATACTAATCTGAACGAAACAATGGTATATAACTTAGGGTCACATGCAATCGATGGTGAATAAATGAAATCATATAATTCAATATTAGTATTCCGGAATAACTAAATCTCATAGAATCTCACTTCAATACATATGTGATTAACCATGGAACAGCACCAACGGCAATGGAACCCTCTGAGGCCCCGTCGGACCCTCGTACAATGGTTAACCCAAAAATATTCGTGGAACCGCACCAACGAAAACGGAACCCTCTGAGGCCCCATCAGACCCTCCCAGAGTGGTTAACCCAAAAATATTCGTGGAACCGCACCAACGGAAATGGAACCCTCTGAGGACTCGTCAGTTAGTCCCAGAGTGAATATATATAATTAATAGGATTCAAGACTAGTATTTCGGAGTATCGAAGTCTCATTGTAAGTCACATTTCATTTATATGAGTGATTAACCATGGAACCGCACCAGAGGTAACGGAACCCTCTGAGGCCACGTCGGACCCTCCCAGAATGGTTAATCCAAAAATATTCGTGGAACCGCACCAACGGCAACGGAACCCTCTGAGGACTCATGAGTCCATCCCAGAGTGAATATATGGATATGATCACAACCACGAGGAGATATAATTCCCAAACAACACCGAATAGTACCACCTCCTCACAAGGGAGTCAACAAGCAATACAACATAAGATTACACACCAAACAAATAAATACGCATTCCAGCATACCACCCTTAACGGGGACAGAGAGCTTTAATAGTCGCATAACAGAAGATAATATACTTCGATTCGCAACCACAAGACAACATATTCGTAAAATTTATCTATTCGCAAAGTACTCAAGTATTTTGAAAGAAAGCCATTAACGAGATTATACCAATCCTTTGAAAGTTCACTATGAGTACTCAAATAGCACACCTAGTCGATTACTAATTATTATATCTATGAAACACAAAATATATGGACAAGATACTTGCTTCGAAATCGGCACGCAAATACTCCGACGAACACGGCTCGGTCGAAGTGCCTCGGAACCTACAACTTCCGCAAGAAACAATGAAAAATGATCACAACGAGGAGTAAGACCAATAACAACGGTAATCGCCTCAAACCAACGAAGCAGAACTCATTGAGATATTTAATCGAACACTAAATACTCAAGACTCCTCTTGAACACAAAAATCACATTTCGGAATATACGAAATCAAAATATGGACATACAATCCATAGGATAAGTTCAACAACATCATTTAACACCAAACGATTCATCAAAATCGGATTGAATGCGAAATCAAGAACAAAACGCAAGTCAACTCTAGGGAAAATCAAGAAAAAGACCTCGATCCGACGAAGAAGAATGGATTAGATGATGTCATAATCACCTAGGATGCTCCAAAACACCTTGGAATAGAATAAAATCGGCCAAGATCACGAAACCTAGTCGCCCTTGACTCACACCCGCGGAGAGAAGAGGAAAGAAGGTAAAAATGAGAAAACATGATTGCTGTCCAGTTTATATATTGGACAGCTTAGCGTGCGCTAATCACCAAGTATGAGCGTGCGCTATCGAAGCAACATTTTGCCCAAAACGTACAGTTAGCATGCGCTAACAAGACCTCCAGACCCAGTCCAAAAGCTTTTGTATTGCCTCGAACTACCAGTTAGCGTGTGCTAACTGCTGAACCTTAGCGCGTGCTATAGAGCTGCATAGCGTGCACTGCCGAACTCCCAGTCGAATGCAGTAGCTTCTGCATCTCGCATTAGCATGCACTATATACAAGGTAGCGTGCACTAACTCTGCACAGTAGCGCGCGCTACAACTACCAGTAGCGTGCGCTACCCTATATTGAACCAAAACTCATCACAACAACGATACTTCCCCTCCAGGATGTCAAAAACGCAACGATCTGAATCGTAACCAAACACGTGTCCAAATGTGACACACGATCTCAAAGACATGAACGACAACAATCCGCTAAACCGCAGAAAGAAAATTCAACGCAACCGGAACGAAAATCTCAAGTATTACAGTACGGCCGCTTTTTTGGCTCGTCTTTTTGACCCCAATCTAAAAATAATATTTTCCTAATTTTTATATTACACATTTAAATCATTTTTTCAAAAGAAAAATAGATTCATATTGTAACATAAAATCATGAAAAATAATTTTTAGATGAACAATTAAAAATTAGTGATTAAAACAATTATAATTCTAAATTATAAAAATATCTAATCAAGCATTCCAAATGCTAATATAGTCTATACGATCGCATAAACCTCGCTCTGGTACCACTATTGGGATTCGATAATAATAATCGAAATACGCAGTGAAAAAATAAATGGATCAAACAAATAAACCAAACCCCTTCATGTATCGTATATATGAATATTAGACCTGGAAAAAGTGGCCCAAGCCCATGGGCCGGCCCAGCCCGTTCATTAAAAATTGGGCTTTGGGCTTTAGTTTTTTAGCCCAAAAAAATCTGGGCCTTTTTGGCCCGCCCATATTTTGGCCCAGCCCAAAAAGGCCCAGCCCACGGGTGCCCAACAGCCCATAAGAAACTTATACTATAATTATAATTAAATGTATTTTAATTAGTTTATTGGTTAGGGTTACTTATCATATCGCATTCGCCGTTTTGCTTTCTTCTGCTCAACAACAAGAGTTGACAATCACTTTCTTTCAAGTTTCACTTCTCACTCACTTCTCTGCAAGTTTGCAACACCTCTCAACAACAAAAATCTTTCTTTCACTTCTTAGTTCTCAATCTTTCATTCACCTTGAGTCCGACTCCGTCTGTCCGTGACCTCCGTCGGTATCGACCATTCCGTCAACCATGTGCTTCTCACTTCTGAACTTCTCCCTTTTTTGCAATCGCCAATGAACCAGCAGCGGTCCTCTCCTCCTCGACATCGCGGCCAAAGCAGTGGTACAGGTACTGGTCGAGTTTTTGTTTGTTTTTAGTTTGTGATGAGCAGTTCCTCTCCATCGTTATTTCTACCTTTTGTTCCTGTGTTTGATTTTGTTCTGTCATCTCTTTCGACTTTCAGTAGCTTCTTTTTTTGTTCCTGGATTTTATTTTTAGTTCAAAAAACTCTAATTATCTTGCAGTATAAACTTCCAGTGCAGGGGTCGTTTTGGCCCATGGGCTGGGCTAGGCCCACTCGATATTGGCCATGGGCCTCAATACTTAGGCCCAAAAAATCCTGGGCCTTTTTGGCCCAGCCCAAAATTAGCCCGCCCATTGGCAGCCCAGCCCATTTGGGCTGGCCCAGCCCGTTTGCCAGGTCTAATGAATATAAATACAAATTATGAATTAGAAATCATACCCTTGAAGTCCTTTAATTAAATATTGTAGAAAATGATCCAAGCTTTCACAAAATTCCGAGCACTGAAAATACCGTGCCTCTACGTATCACGCGTCGGAAAGATGACCGGAAAAATATAATCATCACTCCAAGACTTCCAAAGATTGGAAAAATAAGGAACAAATCCTTTCTCCTTTCTTTTCCCTCTCTTCCTTCTCTCTTTCATTTTCCTTTCCCGTTTTTCTCTTCTGCTGGGAGCTAATCTTCAGCTCTTCCCATTTCTCACTCACCAAGTCATTTTGTAATGTAATGTAACGCCCCGACTTTCTAGGGGTAATTATAGGGGAAAATAAGTAAAAGGTAAATTTTGACGAAAATAATTTCTTTTGAGAATATTAAAATTCTCGCCTACAAAGTCGAGTCGCTACACTGGCTGAAATAAATACCTTTTAATTAAGGCAATAACACGTCATAGATAAGAGATAATAAGGCCCTGTTCTTTTGAACTTATTTTTCAGTTTCGATTCGGCCAGTCTATTCGATTCGATTCGAGTCCATTCACCGATTCAGTCAGTCCATTCGATTGATTGATTCGAGTCCATTCGATTCGTTGTTTCTTCTTATTATTATTATTATTATTAATCTTAATTATTATTATTGTTATTATTACTAATAATATTACTATTATCGTTATTGTTGTTGATTACTATTATTATTATTATTATTTACCATTATTATTATTTACCCTTAATATATATTTGATTCGATTCGAGTCCATTCAATTCGATTCGAGTCCATTCGATTGATTCGATTCGATTCAGATTCATTCAGTCCAAAAGAACAGAGCCTAATTGCGGCAGGAGAACAAATTATAAATTATTAATTTCTAGTCAAAGTTTCCCCAAATAAATTTCAAAACATTAGACATAAAGAAAAACATCATTTAATAAAAATTTCATCATATGCCCTCTCGGCTCGCTCCTTCGTCCATCCGGCTCGGTTTAACCTGTGGGATCAATAAAGGTGGGTGTGAGCTTCCTTCAGCTCGTGGAAATCACACATATCACAGTAATATACAATCTCATGGAAAGCATTAAAATGATTATTCTACACACAATACCGCATATAACATGAATCAAGCACGTATGTGAATATTGAGGTTGTGCAGGTGTCCCCACACAACATATATATTAAGATAGTCTCTTACACGTACACAAGTAAGCCTGATTTACAACATGTATCATCAATTTTAAACATAAATTGAATATCACATATACAATCCAATTAAAGCAATTAAAGTGATAATGAAAATTCCTACCTGAATAAATGATGCTGCTTGAACTTGAATATGAAGATGCTCGACTCACAGTCCTAAGCCCGTAAATCTTTGTTAATGTCTACATAAAATAATGATTTAATCATTATAAAATATTATGATTTAATGACTGAAAATAAAAATATATATATATAGAATTGGACTAATTATTAACATTAATTGAAGAGTTAATATTTTAATGTCTTGGTCAAAATAGGACTGAATTGAAGGTATAAAATCTGTCTGGTGTCAATTTGAAATAATTAAAAGTGTTTGGGATTAAATTGAAAGTAACTGGAAAAAGTAAGGGCTAAACTGAAAAATCTTAAAATCTCGCGGGTATAAATACCCTATACATCACGGGTCAGCCGACACCTCCCCCTATTTTTTCACTTCTTCTCCCGTGAACTCCCCTCTCTCTCTCTCACAGTTCTGATTCGAAGGGAATAAAAATCATTCATGGCCTACGGAATTATGCACACACACACACGCACACAAACACTAGTCACGAGTCTTTCACAGACACACGAATTGCGATATGGAGGTATACACCAGCAAGTCCAAACCAGATTGTCCACGGTCGCCGACAGCGATGCAGCAGCGGCGCGACGAACGTTTCGGCTCAGGAAAAGGTTTTGATTGTGCAGCCGAGAAGAAGGTGATGGCGCATGGGCTGGGTTCGGATTTGGGATTCTGAGTCAGACGAATTCGGATGAAAAGGTAAGTCGGGTCTGAGTTCGATTAGGGTTTGAATGTTCAGTTTCGGGCTCAGCCCGGTTTCGGGTTTCTTATGTTCAGGTAAGTGAAAAATATTGAGTTTTTGATTTGGTATTTGGCTTGAATCATTTGGGTTCATCGCTCATGGATTTTCTGGTTTGCAGTTCTGGTCGGATTCAGAATGGGACTTGATGTTGGGAGTTTAGCTTCTAGGTTGAGGGCCGATTGTTTGGGTTTGGCCGCGGCCCTGGATTGCCGGTCGTGGGAATTGATTATGGGTTACTGGTTTCGACCCTTAATCTACGACGGCACACAACAAAAAGGTGGGTTGTGGTCGGAGTTCAGAATTGTATTGTGGTCACCCGACTGGGACTAGAGTTGGATTCTGGATTCGGCATCCGGTTATGGTTCTGATTCAGGCAATGAATTTGTATTCAAGAATTGAAATTTGCAGACGAGTAGAATAAAACTAAGATATAATTTTACCTGTTGCTGAAGGGAGAAGATGAGAATCTGAGTGCTTTAAGCTGGAACGATAGACTGCTGGATCGATCGTGCAGTAGAGAGATGATGCCTTCTTCTCCTTATTTGTATCGTAAATTCTGGCGATGAACTTGTTGGCAGAAAACGTGTATTGTATTTTCTTTTCTTTTTTTTTGTTTGGATGCTGATCGATGATTGGTAAAAGATTTGCTATAGGATTATTAGTATATTTATAGGTATGTTCCGGGAAATCCTTCCCGCATTGGTGTCTTACCTAATACTAGTTGTAGGGGAATAAGAGTTATGGTAGGTTCTAGACTCTTCCATAAGTAGTTGGATCCTGTTAGATGTCTTAACTTAACTAGGAATCCTATGTATGGAAAGACTCTCTTTGTAATGCCTATATAAAGGCCTCTCTATTCATTGTTATTAATACAATTGATTGTTGTCTTTACTTTTCTCCTCAAACACGTTATCAGCACGTAGCTCGAACGAAAAAAAAAAGAAAAAAAAAATCGGCCAAAAGCCTACCGCCGAGCTCCGCCGCCGACCACCGCCGTCAGCCTCCGACCGCCGCTGACACCACCGCCCAGAATCGCTCCAGCCACCACCGGACCAACCAGCCGTCGCCGGACGTCCAGCACCTCCGCAACCGGACCACCGCCACCGGACCGCCTGTCACGCGGACCTCCGCCACCTGTGAGCCGGACTCCGCCACCAACCGCAATGGACCGCCGCCTCAGAATCGCTGCCGCCGTCGCTCACACGCCACGCCACAGAACCGCCTGCCAGCGCCGCTCGCGCGCTCACCGCCGCTGCGCTGGGCCGCCGCCAACGCGCTGTCTCCGCCAAGCCTGCCGGACGCCCAAAGACTCTCCGCAACCGACCACCGCCACCGGACCGCCCGTCCGCCGGACCTCCGCCACCTGAGCCGCTGGACCGCCGCCACCAACCGCCGCCAAAGACACTGGCCGACGCGCCAAGACATCCGCTGACGCGCCAAGACTGCCTCCGCTGCGCTGAAGCGCGCCGACCACCGCGACCGCCGCAAGGACGCCGCCGACTGGGCCTCCACTTAGTCCGACCTGGGCCCGACTCTCGGACCAAAACCCGAACATCAACTTATCTTCTAAGCCAAAATTGCGCCTCCGGTTTCACGTTGCCGCATCGAGTACCAACCGGTAGATCGAAGCACAAGACAGATTCAGCACGTGCCTAATTTTATAATCGAGGTAACTATCTGACTTGTCCCTTTTCAATTCTCTCCTTTTTGGGAATTTTTCTTTTGGGGACACGGGTTTTGGGTTCTTTATCTCCCACGCTACTTTGCGGTGGATGAGACCGCGAGAGAAGTCGGTATCTCTGCGTGTCGAAGAAAACTGTGTGACGGTCCTTGGGGAGTCACGTAATTGTTGAAAAGTCGATACTTGTGGTTGTTGCATACACCACGTATCCGGGTGCGATCCGATATCGCCGTTTTTGTCGACTTTACTAAACAACAATTAAGAGAAGTAAATCGAGTAACGGTTATGTTACACGCTTTTAAAAGCATCGATTGTGACCGTTTACATTGTCACTGAAAATCCAACAAGACTAACTTCCTCTTGTTTATATCTTGTAGATGGCACAAAGCTCCAATGTTCATCCGGAGTTCGACATCCTTGACCATGCTGGTAAGGAGTACCATAGGTGGGTCTCAGACGTTCGCTTGGCGTTCGTCGGTAAGAGATTTACTACCACCATCTTTCCCTCTAACGAGCCTAACGCTCAAGAACCGAGCGAGGAAACCAAGGCTAATGCACTGATGTACTTGCGTAGACATATACATCCGTTGTTGAAAAAGTGTTATATGAACTTACAAACCCCTAAAGAACTATGGGACACACTCGAACAACGATTTAATAATGTGCATGATCGGCGCTTCCCGAATTGCAACTTCGGTGGGAGCAAATCCGATTTTGGATTATGCGAATGTGGAAGCGTATAATCAAGCCGCCCTCGATCTTCGCGCTGATCTTGGTTTTGTGGTGTCAAGAAGTCCGATCAAGATTTGATCGAGAAGACTCTTAACACGTTTCCCGTGGGAGCAAGTGTAATTGCTCATCACCGGCGTTGCCTATGAGGAAGGGAGAATTAAGAACTTTAGTGACCTTATCTCCCACCTCGCGAAAAAAGAAAGGCACCATGAGATTATTCTCAATAGCAATGCGCGCCGAGCTGGTACGAAGCCGATTCCGGAAGTGAATCAGGCTACCCACAGGAAAGCACCACGACAAAATAGAAAAGGCAACGCTACTCAGTTTTTGCAAGCACCACGGATGCATGACTCGAGCAAGCAAGGGAAAAGACGAGGTCATCGTTCCAACGTGTGGAAGAGGCAAGGTGGCTCGGCCACGGGACCTAGTGGAACCCAACCAGGTGGGCCGCCTCCTGCCGCCGGGAATGGAACCACTCCAAAGGAAGGCCGGAATTGCTATACTTGCGGATCGAAGAAGCATACTTACGGCAATTGCAAAGCGCCAAAGAACATCCAAGCTTACTACAAGCACTATAAACAATATTTGACTCAAGAGTCGAATTACATGGAAGTAGATAATGAGAATACGGAGGTGAACCATATTGAGATCCAGACTGAGATCCCTCCTCTCACCATTGCGGACAAAGACCAACATATGGATGTTGCCGACTTTGACTAGTTTTACGCTTTGGTTATGTTTTGTCTTGTTTCTAGTTTCCGAGAACTACTTTGGATTTTCATGAATGTAATAAAGTTGGCCATGATGAATAAAATTCTTTTAATTGCTGTGATTGTGCAAAGATGAATTTTATTTTTCCCTTCGAAAGCATGTTTGGTTTATCACAAAATAATTGCTAGCAACGAATTGCTTGGTTAAAAATTTGATACATTGGTAGGATTTCATCAAAACTTTTGATCAAGACTAGGCGCATCCTCCTTGGTATTTGTTTATGCTTTGAGAGTTCAAACGGAATCAGTGGTTTTTAAACAAATTTAGTCAGCATCGACATTCCTACTTTCTCTGCAAGTCTACCAAGTTGGAGTTACCGAAAGGATCATTAGTAGAGATATAAATCGTAAACCAAGATGCGTTTCAAAGTATCTAAACGCTCCTATGGCCATATTTCCATAGTATTGTATCAACAATAATGCCTTTGAAAAAGGCTTAAACCTTGCTCTTTCACTCAACAATAGGGAAATACCAAAATAGCAAATTAAAACGAGCACTGAGATCTGAGTTTAATGATCCATAAAGTGCACGACCTATGGATAGAAAGATACGGAAGTCTAGTTTCCAGAACAACTGACCGTTCGTCCATAGCCTTCTTAACGAAGAAGTTATTGCTGTTTTAATGAACAAAGGTCAAGCTGCGCAGAAATTATTTCCAGCGATTGTGCTAACTTTGATCCTAACCAACTTGGTCGAATTTCCCCAAACTTGATGTAAATGAGTTTTCGCTATGTCTCTAAACATAAGACTAATCGAGTTTCATGTCTTATTGTAGATGTCTCGTGGCGAAATTGAGTGCCTTGCTGATAGTGGAACAACCCACACTATTCTTCGGAATAGGCAATTATTCAAGGATATTGTGTCATACTTATCCTCAGTGACAACAATGATTGGTTCCTCCCAAGTAATTCAAGGGAGGGGACCTGCTCATTTCTTGCTACCTAACGGTACGCATATTAATGTCACAAATGCTCTCTATGCCCCAAGAGCAAACCGAACCTTGCTAAGTTTTAGGGACATCCGTGCCAACGGTTATCACCTTGATACACATTGTGAGAATGGGACAGAATTTTTGTGTGTTACTCTGGCAGAATACGGAAGACGCCGCGTTCTCGAGAAACTTATGAGTCTAAGTAGCGGTTTATACCAGACTACAATAAGGGTTATTGAATCCTATGCTGTGAGTCACGAACTGTGTGATTCCGAAGCATACCAACTATGGCATGACCGACTCGGTCACCCTGGACGCGACATGATGATTCGCATTTTGAAAAACTCACATGGTCATCCGTTTTTCAAGTCCAGAAAACAATTGGAATCACCACTCGATATCGGCATTGATGTGAGTGAGCTTGATACCGTATCACCGGGACTAAAGATCGCACGCCCTAATAAGGTTGACGGTGCATCTCTCGTAAATCCCGAGGCTTCCGTGGCAATTTCTAATGCCCATAAATCGTTTTGTAAAGCCTGTTCACTAGCAAAGTTGATACCCTCTCCGTCCTTTGCTAAAGACTCAACACAAAATATTCGCTTCTTACAAAGAATTCAAGGGGACATATGTGGACCTATTCAACCAGAGTGCGGACCATTCAGATATTTTATGGTTCTGGTTGATGCATCGACGCGATGGTCACACGTCGCTCTGCTATCCACAAGAAACGCTGCATTTGCTAAACTCCTAGCACAAATCATCAAGTTACGGGCTAACCACCCCGACTTCCCAATCTCGTCATTAAGATTGGACAATGCCGGAGAGTTTGCGTCAAAGTCTTTGACGACTATTGCATGTCGATTGGAATTGATGTTGAACATCCCGTCCCCCACGTTCATTCGCAGAATGGCCTTGCCGAGGCTATGATTAAGCGATTCTGACTTATCGCCCGAGCATTGGTATTGCGCACCAACTTGCCGATTTCGCATGGGGTTATGCAATTTTGCATGCGGCTATACTTATTCGCCGACCCACCGCCAATCAACCGTTTAGTGCGTATCGGTTGGTAAATCGGATATGAGCCTGATATTTCACACTTACGCATTTTTGGTTGTGCGGTATATGTGCCAATTACGCCTCCACAGCGTACTAAAATGGGTCCGCAAAGACGATTAGGTATATATGTTGGCTATGAATCGCCTAAAATTATCCGCTATTTGGAACCTTTGACAGGAGATCTGTTCACTACAAGATTTGCAGATTGTCACTTTGATGAGACAAACTTCCCGTCGTTAGGGGGAGAGGAATCGAACGATTCCAGCTTGAACGCCAGAAATTGTCCGGTGTGCTCCTCCTTGCCTCATCAAGATCCCCGCATGCCTCAATCCGAGCTAGAAGTGCAACGTATTCTCGCCTTGAAAGTTGCGGATTCGATGCCCGGCGCCTTTACCGAGCATCTGCGAAAGTGACAAGATCTACCATTCACGCTGCGAATGTTCCCGCAAGGTTGGAAGTCCCGCTTATAGGGCAAGGTTCGGCCGCCAAAGGAATGATGCCACCGGCGTCAACCTTAGTGGTGGGGCTACTGCTTCACGCTCTTATCCCTACTCGAAAGAGGGGAGGCCAGTGGGTAGAAAGGATACCGAACCTCGAAAGAGAAGAGGAACAGAGGCACAAAATCCTCTCATCATCGACACGGTGACTCCGTCACACGAGATTATCTCGACTACGGATATGTCCTCGAATCAACAATGGAACAATCGACGGACGCCGGAAACTTTGTTGATGTCGAAAATAAAGAAATCTCGATGCAATCTACGAGTGAATACGCATTTATCGACAGTGTCGCCCACGCTAGTCGACGATGCTTTTGCCTACTCCGTCGTTCAAGAAATTATTGAAGACGACGACGCTGAGCCGCGCTCGGTTGCTGAGTGTCAACAACGAGCCGATTGGCCGAAATGGAAAGATGCAATGCAGTCTGAACTAGACTCATTGGCTAAACGTGAGGTATTTGGCCTTATCGAGCCTATACCCGTGGGAGTTAAACCAGTTGGACATTAGTGGGTCTTTGTTCGTAAACGCAATGATAAGGTTGAAGTCATGCATTACAAAGCGAGACTAGTTGCCCAAGGCTTCTCGCAGTATCCTGGCATTGACTACGAGGAGACGTATTCTCCCGTTATGGACATCATCACTTTCCGCTACTTAGTCAGTTTGGTAGTGTCCGAAAATCGAACATGCAACTTATGGATGTGGTTACAGGCGTATCTTTATGGGGATCTAGATACGGATATCTATATGAAAGTCCCCAAGGAATTTCATGGCCCAAATCAAGTAGCTCTAAACCACGGATCGCGTCTTGTGAAATTGCGCTGCTCACCGTATGGCTTGAAACAATCCTAAGGATGTGGTACAACCGCCTAAGTGAATACTTGGTTGGGAAGGGATACAAGAACAAAGGACATCCGTCCATGCATATTCGTGAAAAGAACAGATGATGCAGGATTCGTGATTGTAGCCGTCTATGTAGATGACATGAATGTCATCGGTACCATAGATGAGGTCAATGAAACGGCCCGCTAACTTAAATCCGAATTCGAGATGAAAGATCCGGGAAGACTCGATTCTCGCTTGGGCTTAGAGCTAGAACATCGAGATGATGGTATACTCATTCATCACCGCCTATGTCCACAAAATGCTCGGGCGATTTAGCATGGACAAGGCACATCCTCTTGCTACCCCCATGATTGGTCGAAGTTCTGAAATGAACAAGGATCCATTTCGCCCTAAAGAGGAGGATGAATAGGTCCTTGGAGCGTAAACACCGTACCTTAGCGCAATCGGTGCGTTGTTGTATCTCGGCTCAATGTACTGGCCCGACATCGCATTCTCTCGTGAATCATTAGCGAGATTTAGCTCCGCTCCCACGATAAGGCATTGGAATGGAGTAAAACACATCTTTCGATACTTGAAAGGCTCCAGTGACCTTGGATTGTTCTTTCCTTACGCAAAAGAGAGTGATATTCCGAAAGGAATTGTTGAGGTGAAGACGATGCATACCGACCGTCGATCTTCCTCTGATATTGCAGAAAAGCATGGTAGCTTGACTACCAGAAGTGCTAATGCGAGCAAGCTTACCCCTTATGCAGAGAATCCTAACGACACGTTAGTTGGATTTGCTGATGCGGGTTATCTCTCTGACCCGCATAAAGGACGTTCCCAAACTGGTTATGTGTTCACCATTGGGAATACGGCGATATCTTGGCGATCTACCAAGCAGACCCTAGTTGCTACTTCCTCGAACCATGCAGAGATAATTGCACTGCACGAATCCGTAAGGGAGTGCATTTGGCTCCTGGCCACCATAGACCATATACGAGGAACGTGTGGATTAGATCCCACTACAGCAACTCCTACTTGCATCTTTGAGGACAATGCGGCATGCATTGAGCAGATGAAGTTAGGTTTCATAAAGGGTGACAATACCAAGCATATTGCGCCGAAGTTCTTCTATAATCAGCAGCAGCAGAAATTGCTGAATATTGAAGTGAAACAAGTGAGTTCCGATGAGAATATCGCAGACTTGTTCACTAAGTCTCTGCCGAAATCTACATTTGAGAAACATGTGAGAAGCATCGGAATGTATCGATTATCCGAGCTCAATTAAAGATGGCTCGATGGAATGAGCTGTCATGTATACCTCAGGGGGAGTATACTTCACATGATTCTGACATTTGTAGTTGGTGCGTTGCGCTCTTTTTCCTCACCAAAGTCTTTGTTTTTCCCACGGGGTTTTATTTGACTTGGAAACGTTTTTTACCGAGGCAACACTTTGTGCACCATGTTAGTATTAGCGTTCGACACAGGGGGAGTGTTCCGGGAAATCCTTCCCGTATTGGTGTCTTACCTAATACTAGTTGTAGGGGAATAAGAGTTATGGTAGGTTCTAAACTCTTCCATAAGTAGTTGGATCCTGTTAGATGTCTTACCTTAACTAGGAATCCTATGTATGGAAAGACTCTCTTTGTAATGCCTATATAAAGGCCCCTCTATTCATTGTTATCAATACAATTGATTGCTGTCTTTACTTTTCTCCTCAAACAAGGTATAGGTTTTTGGAGTGATTTGGTGGAAGTAGGATTGTGTTAGGATAAACATTTAGGAGTTTTGATGAAGTGAGAGAACTGTAATGGTGAATGATCGGTGGAGAAAAGAAGAGTTCTTAATTGTGGTTAATTTAGTTTAATCATAGTTGGTTAAGTTATAATACATAATTAAATATAAATGATATAATAATAATAATACTAATAATAGTAAATGTAAAAATAATAATTTGGTAATATTGATAATAATAATCTGAAAAATGATAATGATAATAATAATAATAATATTAGTACTAATAAAATAATATTAATAATATTATTATTAATAATAATGATAATATTAATAATAGTAGTGTTAGTATTACGCTTGGATGAATAATAACACTATTATAAAAATAAATAATGACTACTTGAATATATCTGACAAAATGACTTGGGCTAGAACTTGTTATACGTCGAAATAAATATTCATGATCCTCTAAATGAAATTAAATGTATTGACTTGTACGTGAAGTGAAAATAATTGTACAAGAATTACTCACTCGGTAATGAAATGAGACTAAATGAATGAAATGCATTATTAATATAATAATAGTATATTATGAAAATGTCGGGTATTACATCCTACCCCTCTTAGAAAAATTTTCGTCCTCGAAAATAAATGACATACCTCGATTGAAGAAATTCGGATAACGAGCTTGAAGTTCTTCTTCGCGCTCCCAAGTGGCTTCATCTTTACTGTGGTTACGCCATTGGATTTTGACGAACACCTTCTCTTTGTTCCTCAACTGCCGGACGGATTGGTCGAGAATAACTTTAGGTTGTTCTTCATAAGTAAGATCTTTGTTTACCTCCACGGTGGTATAGTTGATGACGTGGCCGAGATCGTGCACATACTTCCTCAACAACGATATGTGGAAAACGTTGTGCACAGCCGAAAGTTTTGGGGGTAAAGCCAAGCGGTAAGCTAATTCTCCAATTCTTTCAAGAATTTCGAACGGTCCAATGTATCTCGACCTCAACTTGCTCCTTGGACCAAAATGAACAATTCCCTTCGTAGGAGATACCTTCAGGAATTCTTTGTCGCCAACACCGAATTCAAGATCTTTCCTACGCTTGTCGGCGTAAGACTTCTGACGATCCTGTGCTATCTTGATCCTCTCAAGAATTTTATCCACCACACCTACTGTCTGTTCAATCATCTTGGGACCCAAGATTTTCCTTTCACCTACTTCATCCTAATATAGTGGTGATCGACACTTCCTACCATATAAGGCTTCAGACGGTGCCATACCGATCGTCGACTGATAACTGTTGTTGTAAGCAAATTCTACCAAAGGCAACAGTCGTTCCCAATTATTGCCCATGTCTAACACACATGCTCGCAACATATCCTCAAGAATCTGAATGGTCCTCTCAGACTGACCATCTGTCTGAGAATGATAGGCCGTACCAAAATTCAACTGCGTTCCCAAAGCTTCTTGCAAACTTTCCCAAAAACGCGATGTGAAACGAGTATCCCTGTCGGACACTATAGAGACTGGCACTCCATGCAACTTAATAATCTTACTGATGTAAAGTTGAGCATACTGATCCATTCGAAAGTTCATCTTAACTGGTATGAAATGAGCTGATTTTGTGAGTTGATCCACAACAACCTAAATAGCGTGGTTTCCTCTTCTTGTTCGAGGCAAACCTACCACAAAGTCCATCGTAGTATGTTCCCATTTCTATTTCGGAATATGAAGTGATTTAAGTAGTTCAAAGGGGCATTGGTGTTCTGCCTTCACTTGTTGACAAACTATACACCTTCTGACAAAGTCTGCCACATCTCTTTTCAAACCTTCCCACCAAAATATCCCCTTAAGGCCTTGGTACATCTTTGTACTTCCAGGATGTGTTGTATATTGAGTATTATGTACCTATTTCAATATTGATTCTCTCAATTTAACAACATTGGGCACACAAATCCTCCCTTCATAGTACATTGTGCCATCATCGGACACACTAAAACCTTTATCCTCACTTGAAAGAGTACGTTCTTCCATTTTGACCAAGAAGTCATCTTGTCCTTGACCTTCTTTGATCTGCTTCCTCAAGGTTGGTTGTACTACCAAACTAGCCAATAACGATTCAACTAGCTTTGATGGTGTAGCCATCTCAAGGTTCATTCTTGCAAATTCCTTGAGCAAGCTTTCCTCTTTGGTCAACAAACAAGCTAGGTCTCCTCTCGCCTTATGGCTCAGTGCATCAGCAACTACGTTTGCTTTACCAAGGTGGTAATGGATTGTACAATCGTAGTCTTTGACCAGCTCTAGCCATCTGCGCTGTCTCATATTCAACTCCTTTTGTGTGAATATATATTTCAGACTTTTGTGGTTTATATAAATTTCACACTTACCTCCATACAGGTAATCTCTCCAAATCTTCAAGGCATAAACTACCACTGCTAATTCCAAATCATGAGTAGGGTAATTCAGCTCGTGCAGTTTTAGTTGTCTCGAAGCATAAACAACTACCTTGCCCTCCTGCATCAATACACATCCCAAGCCTTGCTTGGATGCATCACTGTAGATGATGAATTCTCTCGTCGGATCGGGAAAGGTCAAAATTGATGCTGCAGTCAACCTTCGCTTAAGTTCTTGGAAACTCTTTTCGCACTTCTCATTCCATAAGAAAATTTCTCCCTTCCTAGTCAATCTAGTCATTGGTGCAGCTATCTTCGAAAATCCCTCGATAAATCTCCGATAATAACCGGCTAAACCCAAGAAGCTACGAACTTCATTTGCACTCGGTACTTTCCAATCTGTATGGCTCTACCTTAACCGGGTCAACCTCGATTCCTCTACAAGTGATCACATGTCCCAAAAATGCAACTCGGTTAAGGCAGAATTCACACTTGTTGAACTTCGTATACAACTTCTCCTTGTGCAGTATTCCCAATACTGTTCTAAGATGCTGCTCTTGTTCAACCTTGCTCTTTGAATACACAAGTATGTCATCTATGAACACGATGACAAACTTATCCAAATAAGGTTGAAATACACGGTTCATGAGGTCCATGAATACCGCTGGCGCATTAGTCAAACCAAATGGCATCACTATAAACTCATAGTGTCCATATCGAGTTCGAAATGCTGTCTTCGGGATATCGTCATCCTTAATCCTCAGTTGGTGATATCTGGATCTCAAATCTATTTTCGAGAATACTCCTGATCCTCCAAGTTGATCGAATAGGTCCTCTATTATAGGAAGTGGATATTTATTCTTTATCGTGAGTCGATTAAGTTCACTATAGTCTATGCACATCCTCAAATTTCTGCCCTTTTTCTTCACGAAGAGTACTGGCGCACCCTATGGCGAAGCACTTGGTCGGATAAATCCAGAGTCAAGCAGTTCCTGAAGTTGCACTTTCAGCTCTTGTAATTCCTTGGGCGCCATTCTATAGGGGGCTTTCGATATTGGTGCCGCTCCTGGCACTAAATTAATCGAGAACTCAACTTGACGACTCAGCAGAACTCTTGGAAAGTCTTCGGGAAAGACAACTGGATACCCCTTGATGATAGGTACATCGTCTACCGTCTTCTCTGAAGTTGTTTTCCCCATCACATTCACCAGTAATCCTTGGGAACTACGCTTCTTCAACATCTTCACAGCTTTCATGGCTGAAATCACTTTCGGGGTACTACTGTGTCTTACTCCCTCGAATACGGTCTTGACATCAACAGGCGGACATAAGGTTACCCTCCTTTCGGACCATTCAACTACAGATCTATGTTTGTCCAACCAATCCATACCCAAAATAACATCAAAATCACTGAGTTCAACTATGTGCAAGTCGGCTAAGAAGCTATGTTCGTTAATCTCTATCTTCATATTGTTAGTTATAGAGTCTACACGCACTACTCCCCCCGCAGGCATGCTAACTAACAGAGATCTAGGGGCTTTACTACTTCTACAACCAATCATAATACAAAGCTTCCTAGAGATAAATGAATGAGATGCACTCGTATCAAACAACACCAAAGCAGGAATATTTGCAACTAACAACATACCTGACATAGTTTGGGGTTCAGTCTCTTCTTCGGCCTCGGCCATGCTATACACTCGAGCTTTGCCTCCTGAGCCTTGACCTTGCACACTATTGCCTGGGCCTTTTCCTTTCTTCGGACATGCTGTGGCCATGTGTCCTTCCTCACGGCAGAAGTAACACCGATTCTGACCAAGCATACATGTACCTTTATGTCCTTTGCTACAAGTAGCATATGTAGGTTTATCGGACTGGGGTTTCACCCCCGAAAATCCAGTCTTAGCATTCTTCTTACTACCACTCCCTTAATCGTGCCACTTGCGCTTGTTATTTGCTGCGACTGGTGGTGCTCTTGCCTTCTCCACATCCAAACTATCAGAAATGTCCTCGGCCCTTGCAACTGCTTCATTATAGGTCAGACACCCATGACCAGCCAAGTGGTGACGAATCCGGTCACGCAGTCCATCTTGGAATTTCTGAGACTTCATGTCATCCATATCGACCATGTGAGGTGCAAAACGACACATATGGTTGAACTTGCGCTCATAGTCGGTGACCGACATTCCTCCTTGGGTCAGATCGAGGAATTCCTTTTGCATCTTGGTTTTGTACGCCCTCTGGTAGTACTTTTCCATAACTGTTTCCTTGAACTGGTCCCAAGTGAACGCATCTTTCTCGTCTTGGGTTTTGAGTTTCCACACTCTAATCCACCATGTCCTAGCATCCTCCTTGAGCTGGAACACATCACATGACACTTTCTGAGCATCGGTGCATGCCATGTAGTAGAAGATGTTGTCCAGGTTTAACAACCACTCTTCTATTGATGTTGGTCCCTCACGACCAAGAAAGATGGGTGGCTTGAAATGATTGAACCGCTTGATAACTTGAGCCTGAGCTTGCTCAGGATTATTAGGCGGTAAAATGGTTACGCCTTGAAGCAATGTGGCCAATCCAGCCAAAAGCTGATCTTGGGTGGGTTGAGCATTGCGGTTTCCACGGTTAGCCATATGAGTCTGCCAACGAGTTGTAAGACCCATTAGTCGACGCAGTGCGAGAAATAAAAGAATAAGAAGATATCGGTAGAATGCATATAATGGTCACAACGCATAAAAATATAAATGCAATAGAATAACTGATATTCATTATACATAATATGTTTTGAAAGAAATGGAACTGGAAACATCCACTGGAAATCTCAACATAATAGTTATACAATAAAATAAACTAAGCCTACGGCTATTCCTCATCGTCACTGCTAATAATCTCTATAATAGGAATAGGGGGTCGTGACTCAATCCATGGAGTGACGTCATCATCAGACTCAATGCCTGCCATCAAAACATCCTTCATATTTTCTGCGAGGTCCACCTTCTGTAATATCCGGATTTTCAGTATAAATTTTTCGTGTTATTTGATCTAAGATATACTGCATAGCTTGGTGTCTATACAGTGTGGATAAAATAATTTGAAGACTGAGATAGCTATATTTGTCTAATTGTCGTACTTGGTCGACAATTGCATTTGAGGATATCGTGTATCAGATGTATCGTATGAGAATATTTTTGGGATGAGTATATGTATTCAGTATGTGTGTATACATATCCAGTATGACGAGACGGACAAGAACAGTTGGATTTGGCTAAGTGCAGAAGCCATTACCTACGCTAAGCTTAGGGGCTTACGTACGCTAAGATGGTAAGCATAACGTACGTTATGTATCATGCATTATGTACGTTATGAGAGGAATCAGACATGATCCAGGTTGTGGCCGACAGTGGGCCCGTGGTCGGTAGCTTTCAGCGTGGATGTGGACAAGTGAGTCAATGGATTGTTTAACGTATGTTATGTAGATGGTGTTACTTACGTTAATAGTATGAAGATTACGTACGTTATACTTATTGTGTTACGTACGTAATGGTATCAGTTGATAAGGACAATAGTTTCTGGATTGAGGATAACGTACGCTATTCTTAGGTGATTACGTACGCTAACGGATTGTTGCATCCGTAAGGAGTTGGATATTACGTACGTAACTGAGTTACTGTAGAAAGTCAACACCTATATTACATACGCTAAGGCATGGGTCTTACGTACATAAAGCATTGAGTGAAATGAGACAGTAACCTCTGGGTTGTCGTTACGTACGCTATCAAGGTCAGATAGCGTATGTAAAGGGTGTTTACGTGCGTTAATGGTTGCATGTTATGTACATAACGGTTTGAAGTTTATATAAGTGAGATGCCCGTCACTTCATTTTTTTTCAGAACTTCATTTCATTTTTCGCCCTTCAACCCTCAGAGATGTATTTTGGTCCTTCTAACTTGATTATGAGCTTGGAGGCATGGAATTGGAGCTTGAGATATGGAGCTATTGTTGATTCTTGAAGTGTTTGCTTGTGTATTTCATCTTCAAAGAGGTATATTAGATAATCCTCTCTTTAATTTCGGATTTTGATGTTGTTGATGATTAGTTCGTATGATGATAGTTTATGGAGTTGTTGTGATGACTCTTGGTATTTCACAGGAATTTGTTTAAGGAAGATGATGATATGATGATGTATGTCTTTGATTATGTTGTTTATGATTATGGAATCATAGTGTTCTTGGTGTTTTGTGAGGTATGTGTTGAAGAAGACGATGATGAGATTTCACTAATTGGTTTATGTGTTAAAGTTACGGATTATATGATTATGAACGTGATTATGGAATCATGGTTGGATTGATTCATATTTTTGAGAATTTCATGAAGTAAATAGGGTGATTTTGACAAGTTTTGTTAAGGTGTTTATGTTTTCTTTATATGAACATGGAATGTTGATATCTAGAAAAAGTGATGATGATTGTTGAAGTCAATATACAAGTCATGTGAGTGGTGATGATTTTCGTATGGTCTTAATGATATACGAATTTTGATTATGATGGTGTTGTTACGGTTTTTGATGTTATGAGAAGTGTATGTGGAAGAGTATAATGATATATGCCTTGGATTATGAATTAGATGATTGTTGAGATGTTAGAAGACATCGGGTTATGCCGTTTTGTTGAGTATGAATGTGAATTCGGATAATTCGTGTTCTTGAAGAACTCTTGAGTTATATATGTCATGATTTTATGAATAAGGGATGGAATTTGGAAAGATTACGGATAATTTTGGAATATGATTATTCATGATAATAACCGGTAAATTGTTTTCTATGAATTTACGAAAATGAACAAGAAGTAACCTTGTTAATTCGTATTTAAAGTTGAAATTGGAGTCGAGTATGTTAAGACACTTGGTTAAATTGATTGTTGATATGATTTTCGGATTGTGGAATCGTATTATGGTTATGAGTTCATGATTGATTGATTTGGGTTGTTGGATTTGTGTTTAATCGAGATATTGTGGAACCGTTGGGTTTGTTGATCGGTTATATTGATTATTAATTATGATTTATCGATTTGCGGTTTGTATTGTCGATATGAGTTCGTAATTGTTTGAGTTATATGGTTCGGTTTTGTATATGATCGAGGTATGTTGCGATATTTCCTACACGCAAGTGCACGTCATCGTTTACAAGTAATAAAGTGATAAGTAGAGTATCGTTCCCACGAGGATTGAATCTCTAACTACCGACGTTTTCGTATTCCAATTTTATTTGAACAATCGAAGTTGGGTTTTTCGATTAATAACTAAAAGAATTTCTAAAATACTAAGCAGTAGAAAACAATATCTTGGATTAAGGAAATCAAATGATGAATACGTCTAGGGTTCTGAATCCACCTTAGTTTATCCGAATTTACTCTCGATTATCCGTAATAAATAATTTTCCCAATTTACTGAAGGCGGAGATTGCTAATATATTCTACCGCCTCTCCCAAGGTCAATAGATTTATCTAACGGCGACTAACGCACTCTATCCCTAGGTGAATTATCTCGTCGATAGGCAAAAAGCATGAAATCTCCTAAAGGCCACGCAGTTTCTATGAGTATATTCCTATCTCACAGAATAAAACGGTCCTCACCAATAGTTCCTCACCAAGTCTCCTCTCCCGATTCGAAGTGAATGATTAAATCAATACAACTATTGGCCAGATAATTGCAAGCATTAAACATAATTGGGAAAACTCAATAAAAAGGTAATAAATTGGATAATCTTAATCAATTCGTCAAAACAAAGGTTTCATCAAAACCCTAGATTAGGGCTTTAGCCTGACATACTAAAAACTGAAAATACAGAATAAATAAACGAAAGCATAAAATTCAAACGCGAGATGAAGCTCGGATTCCTCCGTTCTTGACTCCCGCCTTCTGCCCTTGAATTCTTCTGCTTTTCTCCTCTTCTCTGTCTCCAAGCTTAAGCTCTCCTAGGTTTAGATTCAATGATTCCAAGATAATTAAATTAGGGTCTTAAGCCCTATTTATAGCTCAGCACCTCCACAAATCGCGTCCGTATTAATCGGTTGAAAATCGCCAAACGCCGAATCCGCGCAGACGTACCAAACCCGCTAAGTGTGCCGCGGCTCATCAACTGCCGCACATCGCCAAAAGTCAATACAGGCGTTAAATAATTCTTCAGGCCGCGGCTCACTGGCCGTGGCCGCGCACGCAGATTACTCGCCCTTCGGCCGGTGTCTTCTGTGCCGCGGCTCGATTCCTTGCGCCGCGGCTCATCGTCCGCTTTTGCTGCCCGCTTTGCCTCGTTTTAGCTCCGGACTTCAATTTCGTCAATCATACAAAATCAAGGCATTAAAAGCTCATTTAGATGATTTCACTCACCAAAACACTACAAAATAATGATAAATAAGCGTATAAAAATACGCCTAACAAATACCCCCAAACTTAAGCCTTTGCTTGTCCTCAAGCAAAAAGAATTTAAGTCAATAAAAGAATGTCGTGAATAATTGTGCAACTCATAGTGTTCAACCTAATCAATACTATCCTGTAATTCTCTAAATAACACGAGTGTCATAAAAGCGAGCTGCACTCAGAATAATGATTCCGCAAAGTAATCAAGTTCAGTCCTAATCGCTCGTTCATGAAGAAAATCCAGCTCAAAGATCAACAAAATGTGAGTCAAATCGACCGTCAATATGAAAGGCTAACATAAACAAGCTAGTTCGCCGTTCCCACGCCTAAAGGCACAATTTTCACGAGTCTCATAATAAATAAACCTCTGACAAGATCCCCTTATATATATGCTCAAAATTTGATTCGAGTCAACCACTAGGTTAGGATCTCGGATGTTTCATCGGGATAATCCTAGGTGGAACTTCCATTCTCATGTATTCGGAAACCGCTTTGACGTAAAAGACACTCATGGGGCACATGGATGCTTCTAGTTACTAAGTTCCCGTTTACGTGAGAAACAACTCGAATACATAATTTCCGCATGTCCGAATCAAGGTTGCCGCTTTACGCGAGAGTAAACAATGGTCACGCGAATGCCCTTGTTACTAGGCTTCCTATCATTGGCACATGTGAAATATCTAAATCATTAATCTAATCAGGGTCGTCGTTTTACGCGAGAGTAAACAACGGGTCACGCGAATGCCCCCGGTTACTAGACTTCCCTTCATAGAACACTTTATCTCGACTTTTAGGGAAAAATTGACCGACTCAAAACTCAAACTAAGTGCTAACACGACTGAAGAAACAGTACGACTCACTATCCGGGAAAATGTAGCCAAACGTATTGATGGGGATTTTAAACAAGTATGTATCGTCTCTTATCTGCCAAGACCTCTACAATCACGAAAAAATTTCGGACCTAATTGAATACTAAGCAGAACAGAAATAACTGACTACAACTCGACTAGAACTCGCCCGCTTCTTCAGAGAGAAAGACAGTGTCGTAACATCAGTATCACACAAAATAGAAGCACGAAAAAATTCACGAATAAAGAAAACTAAGACAAGCAAGGCTATCTAAAAAAAATTACGCAAAGAAACGAAAAGTGCAACGAAATAATGTACAGCAAGAAAATAAGATACAACAATGAATGTAGACTGAATGTAAATCCCCCCCCAAACTTAGGACGTACATTGACCTCAATGGACAAAAAATGAAATGCAAGAAAAGTAAAAGGTCAAGTACTCCCCTCCGGTCTGCTCAGGAGCTGGTGCCGGCATCGTCCGGTGAGGATGCACGCTTCTTGACTACATCATGCGGAGTGTGAATAAACAAGCTTGCATCATCAAAAAGGAAGTTAAGTATAGCTCTCAAGTTGAACATGATGTAGAGGTTGGGGATAATGTGACAACATGATTCATTGCATATAAGTTGGAAAATGCCTAGCTTACCCATTTTTCATTGCTGCAATTTATCAAACACCTTGTGTGCACAAGTTAAAATGAAGAACAAAAATTTTCATGGTTAATTCCAAATCCCAAAAATAATAACACAGATTATAACCCTGAATTACGAAAACCATCATCAACAATTCGTTCATAAACATCAATTCCATCACAATAACAAATTCCCCATATTCCAACTCCATTTTAGAAACAACAATGAAGAATAACTAGCAATATAAAACTCCAAATCTTTTCACATCAAGAATCATTTATGATTTAGAAATCAAAAATAACCTGGAGAATTTGAGAAGGAGACTCATAGAGTGGAGCCAACTAACCACCATGTGTGCAGGAAGGAAGGAAGAGAGGGAAGAAATATCCTATGCAGGCCGATCGACTGAATGAGCCTTACCTGGCTGTTCTTATTTTGCGACGGGGGCCGCGGCACAATAAAAGTGAGCCGCGGCGCAAAGTACAGTCCCCTTTACCTGTGTCTCGTTTTATCGTGTGCCGCGGCACATATTACGTGTGCCGCGGCTCATTGCGCAAGTGTGCCGCGGCTCATTTATGCCCTGCCGCGGCACAAAGTACAGTCGGTTTTGCCTCCCCCTGCGAACGATGTGTGCCGCGGCTCACAATAACTGTGCCGCGGCTCATACTCCAGTTTCTTCCCTGGGACTTTCCTGCACAGAATTTTGAAAAGAAGACGTTAAAAATGAGAGGCAGAAGCAATTAGAAGCACAAAAATGATGAAAAATAAGAATCACGAATACAAGAAAAATAAAGAAATGCAAAAATCTACAACTACGTGCTCGGGTTGCCTCCCGAGAAGCGCTAAGTTTATAGTCTTCAGCCGGACCTATTGGACGACGTTAGTTCGCTTTTCGCAAACTCCATTTGGCTTCCGCCCCGTTCATCGAACCGTTTATATTTTGGTTAAAATTATGACCATTGGTCATCAGTGGTTCGAGTTTCGGTTCGGTCATCAAATGTTGTTTGTAAAAAGGTTTCAACTTGAATAACTTTCCGAAACACCCGGTTTCTCCATGACTAATTTTCCACTTGGCTTTCGGCTCACTCTCCTCCTTCACAAACGAACTCACGATTGCAGCAGATTTTTCCTCATGCTCGAGGAACACCACTTGTTCTACATCCTTCTTAAAGCTTGGGCCATTCAACACAAAATCTGAATTTTTCCACCGACAATGTTTTCGGTGCTTTCCTCTTTCAACAACATCCACACTTTCAATTTGAGACTCTTTATCAGCACTTCCGGGAAATGGGAACGATTTGAACACTTGAAAAGTAACTTGCTCGTCTTGGACCCTCAAAGTTAACTCCCCTCTTTCCACGTCTATAAGGGTTCGGCCCGTCGCTAGAAATGGTCGTCCCAAGATGATCGGAATATTGTCATCTTCCTCCATGTCTAGTACGATGAAGTCGGCTGGAAAGATGAACTTGTCAACCTTAACTAATACATCCTCGATCACTCCCCTCGGATACTTTATCGATCGGTCCGCCAATTGTAATGAGACTGTGGTTGGCTTAGCTTCCCCAATATTCAGCTTTTGGAAAATCGACAGAGGCATGAGGTTGATACTCGCACCAAGATCGCATAGTGCCTTATTAAATGAAAAATTCCCCATGGTGCAAGGTATGTTGAAGCTTCCCGGATCTTTTAATTTAGGTGGGAGCTTCTTTTGAAGAATTACCTTTGCACTCCTCTGTCAAGGTGACCGTTTCAAACTCTTCAAGTTTTCTCTTCTTAGATAATATCTCTTTCATGAATTTGACATAACTCGGCATCTGCTCCAATGCGTCGTGACGGAATATTTATGTGAAGCTTTTGAACACATCAAGGAATTTAGAAAATTGTTTGTCCGCCCTTCTTTCTTGTAGTCTGCGGAAGCGGGCAGGGGAACACATGTCTTCAAGTTATCCGGCTTCACATCCTTTGACTCCTCGGCTTTAAATCCATCTCTTCCTCAATCACTTTCTTCTCTTTACCTGACTCAGGTGATCCGGCAACTCTCTCCGCTTCTCAAGCTAGCTGCGTTTAGACTCTCTCTAGGATTAGTCTGTTGTACTCGGCAATGCTCCCTCCGGACGAGTCAACACATTAGCGATTTGGCCCACTGGACCTCCAAATTCGAATGGAAGCAGAATGATTTTGTAGTGTAGCTTCCGTCCGAGTCATAAATTGACTCGTATTTGCAATTTTGCAAGCGCTTCCTCGAGAGACACTTTGGGAGCGGAAGGGGCCGCTTTGATTCTCTGGGCGAAAGGGGGCTGGTGTGCGTTCTGTCCGTTTCTCCATGAAAAGTTGGGATGATTGCGCCACCCCGGATTATAAGTATTGGAGTACGGGTTATTCGGTCGATTCCCATTTCCTACGAATTGAGCCTGCTCCATCTGATTTTCCTCGAACGGATTTCCAAATTGACATTCTGCACTCGGGTGTGATCCGTTACACCAATTGCATGTCTCTATGGTAACGGGGGCTGGTGCGTGCGAAAATGTTTGGAGCTGTTGTGTCAAAGCGGCGACTTGAGCTGTCAAGGTGGAGATCGGATCATTGCTTAAAACTTCCATTACTCTTTTCGGTGTCAATCTTTCTGATGGCCATTGGTATGCGTTTTCGGCCATATCTTCCAAAAGCACGTGTGCCTCGGCCATAGATTTTCCCATGAATGTCCCACCGGAGGCCGCATCCACTAACGTGCGTGTAGAAGCACTCAAACCACCATAAAACGTATGAAGCTGAAGCCAATCAGGAATACCGTGATGAGGGCATCTTCGTAGTAATTCTTTATATCGCTCCCACGCCTCGTGGAGCGTTTCCATATCGAACTGGGCAAAAGTGGTTATTTCGTTTCTCAACCTCGCCGTCTTAGCTGGTGGGAAAAATTTTGCAAGGAAAGCTTGCACTAACCTCTCCCATGTTGTAATCGACCCCGGCGGTAAAGAATTTAACCAGAATTTTGCTTTGTCCCTCAAAGAGAAAGGGAAAAGCCTCAATCGGATGGCATCGTCGGTGACACCATTAGTTTTGAAAGTATCGCATATCTCAAGGAAAGACGCAATGTGGGCATTCGGGTCGTCCTTCGGCAATCCACAGAATGGGGTCGCTTGCACCATCTGAATAATGGCGGGCTTGATCTCAAAATTATTTGCTTAGATAGTGGGACGCCGAATTCCCGAAAAATTAGCGTTGACCTGCGGCATGGCATAATCTCGAAGAGCGAGTTCCGGTTGAACTTGCCGCACTTGGTTGTCTCCTCCTTGGATTTCAATATTCTCGGCCATGATGACCGCCGTCTGCAGTTCTCTTTTCTCCTTCTTGTTCCTTCTTAGAGTGCGCTCGAGCTCGGTGTCCAAAGGTAGTAGGCCTTCGTTACCGAGTCTTCTCATGCACTACACAAAAGGTCCTGAAAGGAAAAACAAATAAACGAAAATAAATACACAAAAATAAAAATTAAAAGTTCAATTTAAGAGTGGTAATACTTAAATAGATTTTAGAATAATTTCAATCCCCGGTAACGGCGCCAAAAACTTGTTGCGATATTTCCTACACGCAAGTGCACGTCATCGTTTACAAGTAATAAAGTGATAAGTAGAGTATCGTTCCCACGAGGATTGAATCTCTAACTACCGACGTTTTCGTATTCCAATTTTATTTGAACAATCGAAGTTGGGTTTTTGGATTAATAACTAAAAGAATTTCTAAAATACTAAGCAGTAGAAAACAATATCTTGGATTAAGGAAATCAAATGATGAATACGTCTAGGGTTCTGAATCCACCTTAGTTTATCCGAATTTACTCTCGATTATCCGTAATAAATAATTTTCCCAATTTACTGAAGGCGGAGATTGCTAATATATTCTACCGCCTCTCCCAAGGTCAATAGATTTATCTAACGGCGACTAACGCACTCTATCCCTAGGTGAATTATCTCGTCGATAGGCAAAAAGCATGAAATCTCCTAAAGGCCACGCAGTTTCTATGAGTATATTCATATCTCACAGAATAAAACGGTCCTCACCAGTAGTTCCTCACCAAGTCTCCTCTCCCGATTCGAAGTGAATGATTAAATCAATACAACTATTGGCCATATAATTGCAAGCATTAAACATAATTGGGAAAACTCAATAAAAAGGTAATAAATTGGATAATCTTAATCAATTCGTCAAAACAAAGGTTTCATCAAAACCCTAGATTAGGGCTTTAGCCTGACATACTAAAAGCGAAAATACGAATAAATAAACGAAAGCATAAAATTCAAACGCAGATGAAGCTCGGATTCCTCCGTTCTTGACTCATATCGCCCTTGAATTCTTCTGCTTTCCTCCTCTTCTTTGTCTCCAAGCTTAAGCTCTCCTAGGTTTAGATTCAATGATTCCAAGATAATTAAATTAGGGTCTTAAGCCCTATTTATAGCTCAGCACCTCCACAAATCGCGTCCGTATTAATCGGTTGAAAATCGGCCAAACGCCTGAATCCGCGCAGACGTACCAAACCCGCTAAGTGTGCCGCGGCTCATCAACTGTGCCGCGGCACATCGCCAAAAGTGAATACACAGGCGTTAAATAATTCTTACGTGCGCGGCTCACTGGCGTGCCACGGCACGAGTCTGATTACTCGCCCTTCGGTGGTGTCTTCTGTCGTGCGGCTCGATTCCTTGCGCCGACTCATCGATTTTGCCGTTTTCGCCCGTTTTGCCTCGTTTTAGCTCCCGGACTTCAATTTCCTGTCAATCATACAAAATCAAGGCATTAAAAGCTCATTTAGATGATTTCACTCACCAAAACACTACAAAATAATGATAAATAAGCGTATAAAAATACGCCTAACAAGGTACTATTGAGCCGTTGAGTTTGATTGGTTGGTTATATCGGTTGTTGATTATTATCGAATGTGTGTTAATCGATTATTGCAATAGGTTGTGATAATTGATCGTTGATTATGACCGTTGTGTTGCGGTTGAGGTTGAAGAGTTCGTAGATTGCTTTTGGTCGGGGTTGAGGAACTCGTAGACTAAGGCAATGGATTTGGTAACGGCTTCGTTGTATCGGTATTCAGGCAAGTTATACTTGTTCAGTTTATAATATTTAATAAATGGTTTTGCTTTCATTTCATTTATAATTCATATAGAAATGATATTATAAATGTAAATTGTCGGGATGATGGTTTGTATATTGTGCTCTAGTTTGGATTAAATCATAATGTATATGATTTAATTGTGTTTGATTGAAGACGGAGATGTGAGTTATCTTTGGTCTGCGATATGGAATGTCGGATATCGATGATGGTTTACCGTGTCGACATTGATGTTGGGACGGTGGTTTGTTGATATTAATGGATTGTACCTCATTCAAGATTATTCGAATAACTGTGCATTCGTTCAGGGTTGTTTGTTCATGAAAAGGATATTGTCTTCGGCTTTGAGGTAAAGTAAGTATTGTTTAGTTATGAGGATAATTATTCTGGTGAATTGTTGTATATGTTGTATGTTAATGTTTCGTATAATAGGATTCATATTGATTGTTTCGTTGAGGGATGTTGATCCCAGGACTGTTGTATTGAGATCGTTTATCGTGTTGATCATTCATCGGGGGATGATGATTCCAGGATTGTTGTTTTGGATATTGATTGGCCGTGTCAACTTTTCATTGTCAGTTATCATTGTTCACTTTAGTGAGTCTTTTGATCCTCATTGGATATGTGATTCTTTGAGTTTCATTGTCATGTTGCATCGTGACATATCTGGAGTCATATCTGCGTGCCGATTGGTTATTGTGTAAGGTTATTACCCAGGCACATATGGTCATGTGTTGATATTTCCACATTGGACCGTGCACATGAGACGTAGTTCATGAGGCTAATTAGGTACATGTCTCACGTATATCCTGGATTCCGTATACGAGGTGGACATGTGCACGGACACATTTCTGGATCGGGCGTACTGTGACATCCATCCTTGAGCCATATTGATTGGTCGTTCATCCTCCATTTATGGTTGGGTATGTTCGACGGTTTGCGACTGGTTGCTCATACGCCCGAGGGGTATGTTCGACCGTCGGGGTTATTTCTTTGAGATCCATTATATTTGATCTTGTTTGGAGTTTGTCATGTTGATGGTATTCTCGGTCGTTGTTGATCCTTTGTTGATCGTGTTGGAGTTTATTATGTTGATGATATTCCTGGTTGTGGTTGGCCTTTGGTTGGTCGTATTGGAGTTTATCATGTCGATGATATTCTCGGTTGATGTATTGGTTGATCATTGTTATTGATCGTATGAGCATACGGACTGTACGCCGATATTTCGGGACTTGTTATTATTGTTTTGTGGTAGTTGATCTACAGATATATTGTGTGTTATTGGTTTTTATCCAGATTGAGATTTGACGGTGCTTCCGACGGATAGGATTTGGCACAGATGGTTCATTCCACACTTATGAATTATGATGATGTTTTGATGATTCTTGGTATTGTATGAATACAGTACACATGGTTGTAGCTGAGTTCATTTCGTCATTTGAGAATGCGAAATGTGGATTATGGTAAGGATTGATTTGGTATAGATTGTATATGGGGTGGTAAGGTTATGACGGTAAGATTACATTGGTAGTATTCTTACTTTGTTATTAGATTGGTATGTAACTATTTATGATGATGTGATCGATATCATTGTTGAGTATTGTGGCTGACTCCGTCGTGGGCTTTATTTTTAGGTACTCGGAGATCGAACTAGTAGCGGTCGTGAAGGGATGAGCTTCCCGGGTGATATTGGTTATGGCATGTATTTGGAGAATCGAGTATTCTTTTCTGGTTGTTTTATTTCTGCTGCAAATGTATATTTTGAACTGTGTTTTTATCCGCTGCGTGTGTATTTCAAAATAACTTTCTGGTATTTTTACCAAATCGGATGGTGGATGGAGTGTGATTCCTTTTTTTTTACATTCATTCTCTTTTTTTATTTGCTTTTTTCTCTACTTTTTCCCTCTTTTTTCCTTTTATGTTATTTATGTAACGATTATTGACGGTTTCAAAGTTTGATTCATGTTAGCCGACCCCAAATCATTTTGGGACTAAGGCTTAGATGTTGTTGTTGTGTATAACTTTAAAATGGCCTTTTTGGTTATTTCGTAAATTTGGGTTATTTCGTTAAACCCTTTTTCCCTAAACTATTTTATCGGTACGTATAAGGGGTGGCTTAACGTACATTTTGAAACTATTGAGTTTTGGCGTCTTCGCCTTGTACTTTCAACTGGTATTTTATGACGGTATTTGAGAACTATATTTTGGAAAATATTTGAGTATTTAAAATATTACCGTCTTTGCCTCTTTGGCGTGTTTGAAACATTTGTGAAAATGAGTTTTAGCCTGGTGGGTTCCGGCGCGGGGCCTACGGCACTGTAATATTCCAAGATGTTTTTGGGGGTGTTACACCTTCGAGCTCTCATCGGGAACTTCCTCTAGATCTTCTTCAGGATCCTCCTCAGGGTCTTTTTCGAGATCCTCTTCTGAGTCTTCTTCATCCGTAGAGTCGGAACTCTAATTTGCAGTTGGTATCGCCTCTCGAGCGTACATATCCAATAAACGTCCAGCTACGAACTGGAAATCATCTGTGGTCTCTCGCTCTTCTGGTGATCTCTTTATGGACTCTTTCCAAAGCCGAAAGATGCAATAACTCCAATCATCGAGTAACTTATCCATAAGGTGGTTCAGCTGTTGCGTGACGGAACCTTGTTTCCCAGACTGCAACCACTTTCTCATCCTGTTGATGACATAGTGTGGTGCACTTTCTGGTAAACTCAGATCGTCCCACCAATCTTTGCGTGCCAGAAGACGCGAGTCAAATGTAGCAGGAACCCTCTTGCGTGGTGTCATCCTAGGTTTGGCTATTCTAACAATTCATACATACACATACAATCATGTAAATAAAATGAAATGGTATATGCATGAATAATGATTGAAATTTGGTACCTTGGACGGAGTGATGAAGTGGCGAAGCTGAGAGCATTTGATACTTTTATATTTTAGCGAGTCTACAGAAAGGTAAAACCCACTCTGATACCACTATGTAACGCCCCGACTTTCTAGAGGTAATTATAGGGGAAAATAAGTAAAAGGTAAATTTTGACGAAAATAATTTCTTTTGAGAATATTAAAATTCTCGCCTACAAAGTCGAGTCACTACACTGACTGAAATAAATACCTTTTAATTAAGGCAATAACACATCATAGATAAGAGATAATAATTGCGGCGGAAGAACAAATTATAAATTATTAATTTCTAGTCAAATTTTCCCAAATAAATTGCAAAACATTAGACACAAAGAAAAACATCATTTAATAAAAATTTCATCATATGCCCTCTCGGCTCGCTCCTTCGTCCATCCAGCTCGGTTTAACCTGCGGGATCAATAAAGGTGAGGGTGAGCTTCCTTCAGCTCGTGGAAATCACACATATCACAGTAATATATATTATTCTACCAATAACATTTTCCTCAACATGAATACATACACACAATACCACATATAACATGAATCGAGCACGCATGTGAATATTAAGGTTGTGCAGGTATCTCCACACAACATATATCTTAAGATATCCTCTTACACGTACACAGGTGAGCCTGATTTACAACATGTATCATCAATTTTAAACATAAATAGAATATCACATATACAATCCAATTAAAGCATTTAAAGTGATAGTGAAAATTCCCACCTGAATAAATGATGCTGCTTGAACTTGAATATGAAGATCTTCATTCATGATCCTGCCAAGTAAATCCTTATTAATGTCTACATAAAATAATGATTTAATTATTATAAAATATTATGATTTAATGACTGAAAATAAAAATATATGTATAGAATTGGACTAATTATTCACATTAATTGAAGAGTCAACATTTTAATGTCTTGGTCAAAATAGGACTGAATTGAAGCTATAAAATCTGTTTGGGGTCAATTTGAAATAATTAAAAGTGTCTGGGGTTAAATTGAAAGTTACTGGAAAAAGTAAGGGCTAAACTGGAAAACCCTAAAATCTCGTGGGTATAAATACCCTATACATCACGGGTTAGCCGACACCTCCCCCTTATTTCTCACTTCTCCCGTGAACTCCCCTCTCTCTCTATACCTCTACTCGCTCTCTCTCTCTCTCGCTCTCTCTCGCTCAGTTCCAATTCGAAAGGAATAAAAATCATTCATGGCCTACGGAATTATGCGCACACACACACACACAAACACTAGTCACGAGTCTTCCACAGATATACGAATCACGATACGGTGGTATACACCAGCAAGTCCAAACCGGATTGTTCACGGTCGCCCACAGCATTGCAGCAGAGGCGCGACGGAAATTTCGGCTCAGGAAAAGGTTTTGATTGTGCAGCCGAGAAGAAGATGATGGCGCACGGGCTGGGTTCGGATTTGGGATTCTGAGTCAGATGAATTCGGATGAAAAGGTAAGTCAGGTCTGAGTTCGATTAGGGTTTGAATGTTCAGTTTCGGGCTCAGTCCAGTTTTGGGTTTCTTATGTTCATGTAAGTGAAAAATATTGAGTTTTTGATTTGGTATTTGGCTTGAATCATTCGGGTTCATCGCTCATGGATTTTCTCGTTTGCAGTTCTGGTCGGATTCCGAATGGGACTTGATGTTGGGAGTTTGGCCGATTGTTTGGGTTCGGTCGCGGCCCTGGATTGCCGGAATCGGGCCTTGGGAATTGATTATGGGTTACTAGTTTCGATCCTTAATCTACGACGGCACACAACAAAAAGGCGGGTTGCGGTCGGAGTTCAGGATTGTATTGTGGTCACCCGATTGGGACTAGAGTTGGATTCTGGATTCGGCATCCGGTTATGGTTTAGATTCAGGCAATTAATTTGTATTCAAAAATTGAAATTTGCAAACGAGTAGAAGACCTAAGATATGATTTTACCTGTTGCTGAAGGGAGAAGATGAGAATCTGAGTGCTTTAAGCTGGAACGATATTGTGCAGAAAAGTTTTCTCGAGACTGGGAGATGATGCCTTCTTCTCCTTCTTTGTATCGTAAATTCTGGCGATGAACTTGTTGGCAGGAAACGTATATTGTATTTTCTTTTTTTTTTTTTTTTTGGATGTCGATCGATGATTGGTAAAAGATTTGCAGTAGGATTATTAGTATATTTATAGGTATAGGTTTTTGGAGTGATTTGATGGAAGTAGGATTGTGTTACGATAAACATTGAGAAGTTTTGATGAAGTGAGCGAACTGTAATGGGAACGGGAATTGTGGTTAATTTAGTTTAATCATAATTAGTTAAGTTATAATACATGATTAAATATAAATGATATAATAATAATAGTAAATATAAAAATAATAATTTGGTAATATTGATGATAATAATCTAAAAAATGATAATGATAATAATAATAATAATAATAATAATAATATTAGTACTAATAAAATAGTATTAATAATATTATTAATAATGATAATGATAATATTAATAATAGTAGTGTTAGTATTATGCTTGGATGAATAATAACACTATTATAAAAATAAATAATGACTACTTGAATATATCTGACAAAATAACTCGGGCTAGAATTTGTGATATGTCGAAATAAATATTCATGATTCTCTAAATGAAATTAAATGTATTGACTTGTACGTGAAGTGAAAATAATTGTACAACAATTACTCACTAGGTAATGAAATGAGATTAAATGAAATGAAATGTATTATTAATATAATAATATTATATTATGAAAATGACGGGTATTACATGTAAAGACTTCCGAGTCTTTGATTAACATTACATTTAATTAATGAATTTTAAAATCATTTTCAACTCACCATGTGAGAATATAAAATGACTCACATCAGAAGTAAGAGTTCAATATTATTCAATGGAATAATGTTGATGTGTTTTCCAAAAGAGAATAAGTTAGCCTTGGTTGATTTCGGTCCGTAAAACGGACCCTTGTGTATCTAGTCTGATTGATAACGTTTCAAATTAGTACAATTAATTAATCCAAATTAATTAATTATATTAAATATAACTTCTTCAAGAAATAATATGAATTAAATTGATTATCCAATAATTTATTTACTTCACTACATCAATTTAATTTATCCAATAAATTAAAATAACAATCATCGGATGATTATGCGTATGGTAGGATCAAACTTATGTGTATTGGTTGGAGAACACAATACTGGACAGACCCGCATTAAGATCACTACATGGAAATGTCATAAGTAAATCTCAATATAATAGTATGTCAATAAATCCTTGAACCTGAGATTATTACAGAGTCCAACATGATAACTGATATCCCTTGACGTAATCCAACGTAATCTAAAACATGGTGATCATAAAGGTTAGCGATCGGGATTTGTGGAAGTCATGTAGAGGGCAATGAATAATCAAGATGGGAATTTATCCATCTCTTTAGGGAGAGGGATATTTGTTGGGGCGCTCGATAAGTAGGACTGAAGGAAATGCATGGTCATGCTCAAATGAAGAATCATTTGATTCAATCAGTCTACTTAAGATCCAGAAAGCATCTGAACATAATAAGTATGACAATTTTCATGACTTAGTTCAAATATTATATCGCGCGACAAAGGGATTTGACACGTTAAATGGTTTAATGGACTATAAACTTATATTATTTGGGTAGTCATAATGTCTTGCTAGAGACCGCTTATGATTTATCATTTTAATGAGGTATTAAATGATTGCCAACATAATATAAGCCTTTTGGGTCACACATACGATAATTAAAGACAAGCAAAAATAATTAGTATATATAATATTGGATATTATATTTATTAAGAAATTGAATAATGAGTAATATATAATATATGATATTATATATTATATTATTTAATTATATTAATTGGGAATGGTAAATATAATATTGGATATTATATTTTTTTGGGTAAAAGTGCGGTTTTATTACCAACTGAGAACCATGAAAGTACAAACACATAAAGCAATACAAGCTACAACAACACAGACTATAACATTAACTATCTAGCAGCTTCAACACTTTGGGGTCTTTTGCTCCACATAAGGCAGCCTGGAATTGACATCGTCGAACCACAGTATCGATAGTAGAAGACCTGGCTTGAAATCTTCTGAGGTTTCTTTCTCTCCAAATCTCATAGACAGCCACTGACAACACCATCCTATAGAGAAGTTGTTTACATGATTTAGATCTACACTGTGTAATCATAAAAAGCTTCTCAGAATCCCAGCTTCTACTATCACTGTGAGTTCCACTCCACACAGTAAGATGAGTCCATACTTGAGCAGAAAAGGGACAGGAAAAGAAAAGATGATTTAGTGTTTCATCATTCTGCAAACACAGAATACAAACCTGGTCACAATGAATACCAAATTTCACCAATCTATCACATGTGGCCAATCTGCCCAAGACAGCTAACCATGTGATAAAAATAACTTTGAGAGGAGCAAAATTCCTACTGATAAGCTTGTGCCAAGAGACTTTAGGAACATCACCCCTCATCTCACAATACATTCTGCCAATGGAGAATTGAGGCAACTGAAGGAGGCTCAAACTATTAATCTTAGCTAGATATTCCCTAGCTCCAATAATCTTCTTAATAACCCATGATGACTGAATTGGGATCTTCATTAAACTGATTTGTTGCCTCTTTATATAGTACTCATGCACCCATTTAATCCATATCTTATCCTTTTTTTGCGCAAGGCTCCATAGCTGCTTACAGAGTGCTGCTTTATTCCAGTCAAGCATATTTGGGAGGTTCCACTCTCCAGCTACCTTTGGCAAACAGAGATTTTCCCATGCCACCAATGCCTTCTTGGTTAGGTTAGAATTTCCAGACCAAATAAAACTTCTGCATGTAGCCTGGATAGCTTTGATTACCTTCTGAGGAAGCAGAAAAACATGGCACCAGTAAGCTTGGATACTAAACAGAACAAATTTAATTAATTGTAGCCTTCCTGCATAAGATAGCAATTTGGAGGACCAACAACCAATTCTAGTCATAATCCTCTTTATGAGTGGTTGACACTGTGCAATAGAGAGCTTTTTAGAAGAGAGGGGAACTCCCAAATACCTGAAAGGAAGCTCTTCTTTTGTCATACCAAACTCACTGAGAATTGAGTCTTGCACAGCTCCACTAACACCACCAAAATAGATACAATTTATAGTCTCATTTGCTTTTAATCATGACACAGTTGAGAATTTGTTAAAAGCAGCAAGAAGTTTCCTAATTGATCTGATATCTCCCTTAACGAACAAGAGCAAATCATCGGCAAAACAAACATGAACCAAGCCCATCTTCTTGCACCTAGGGTGGAACTGGAAAGTTTTCTCAGATTTCAGCTCTAACAGACATCTATTAAGGTACTCCATACAAACAACAAATAGATAGGGATAAATAGGGTCTCCTTGTCTGAGGCCCTTTCTAGCTTCAAAAGAATTAGAGATATCTCCATTGATATTCACTGAATAGGCAACAGAACTGAGACAAGCCATGATCCGGCCAACAAACTTAAAAGGGAAACCCAGCTCAAGTAAAAGGAACTTCACAAAGGCCATTCCACAGAGTCATAGGCCTTTTGGATATCAATCTTGACCATGCACCTAGGAGAAATATGTTTCCTGCCATACCCACTTACAATCTCATGACTCAACAAAATGTTTTCAAAGATCACCCTTCCCTTGACAAAAGCGGACTGGTTATCACATATGATGGAATCCAAAACACCTTGCATCCTATTGGTTAGTACCTTGGATATGATTTTGTACATCACACTACAACATGCAATAGGTCTAAATTCTTTGATAGAGCTGGCATTAGTAGTTTTAGGTAACAAGGTAGGCAGAGTAGTATTGAGAGTTTTAGGGAGAAAACCTATATCAAAGAACTCCTTAATAGCTGCAATAATATCATCACCAATGAGACTCCAAGAATGTTGGAAGAAATGAACAGTAAAACCATCCAATCCAGGAGCTTTATGTGGGTTCATGCTGAAAACAGCTGTTTTAATCTCATTATCAGAAAATGGATCACACAACATCAACTGTTGGTTGTGGTTGAGAGTTGGACCTCTGGCCACTATATCTTTGTCAAGAATAGGCACTGATTGAGCTGCACTTCCCATTAATGCCATGTAAAAACCTCTAACCTCATCTGAAATTTGTTGCTGGTTCAAACACCTTATGCCATCAGCTCTAACCAGCGGTTTGATAGTATTAGCAGCCTGTCTTGCTTTTGTGTATGCATGAAAGAACTTGGTATTGTGATCACCAAGCCTAATCCAGTCTACTCTGGATTTTTGCCTCTAGATTTTCTCCTCAATAAGACTCCATTTCTCCAACTCTCTTAACATATTCTTCTCCTGAGCAATTAACTCTTCATTAAGTTTATCTTGATCTAGACGTTTCTGTGTGTTGCTCAACTCACATCTAATAAGATCCAGCTTATCTCCAATATTTCTGAAGTGGGAGGTATTCAACATTTTCAGAGGATATTTGAGATGTTTCAATTTATACTAAATGTTGAGGAGCTTATTTCCATGGTAATGGTGGTTCCATGTTTCCTCAAGAATCTTTCCAAACTCTGGATGTTCAGTGAGCACGTTGAGGAATCTGAACGGAGCTTTCCTCAAAACAGTACCATTATCAATATTCAGCAGCTGGGGCGCATGGTCTGAGATTCCTTTATCTAATAACTCAACAACCACAGCAGGATATTCACTCATCCATTGAGTATTAGCCACTGCCCTATCAATAAGAGAGTAAATTCTGCCTGCACCTAATTGATTTTTGCACCAAGAAAAGTCACTGCCTATATGCATAATAGGTGTAAGCTCATCATCAGTTATGTAACACCCCCAATCCGCTCAGGGATATTACACGCCGTAGAACCTTTCCTCAAGGCTCTACCAGGCTGGTAACAACATCGAACAACTCAGTAATGCCTTTAAGGCTAAAAATGACTCAGTAGACCGATTTGGTCTTTCCATAAATACATACAACTCAATCTCAATACATGCCCACGCAGGGGTCGAATACAACACACTCCCGTATAACGGGGATGGAAAACTGCAGCGGAATAAAATACAAACAACAATACAATAATGTACGGGTCCTCATGTGATTAGTATCGATCATCTTTCATCATCTTTCATGCCGACCCTGTGTTACGCTCCCAAAACCTGAATGCAAATACAGACATCCACCCCCCGATTACTCGGGGGTTAGCAAAATTCCACTATTTTGCTAGTGCAAGTACAAAGTGCAAATACAAACCATAAAATTCAAGTTCCAAGAATAATCTGTAATACCCGGTTGTAATTCAGTCATTATCATTCAGTAATTTCATTCGGTGATTGTCACTCAGTGGATTTTCACTCATTTATAATCATTCATCAATCATATTCATTCACCGTGTTCACCATTCGGAAAAACTTCGAGTTGTGTATCGTTATTGTTCATTGTTTCAACTTTCCTCATATGAGTTCGACTTTGTTAGATCACCATTAATTTTTGGTAACTCCAAAAATTCTAAATCTCTGCAATATTATAGAGCATCGAGTTAGCTTTCCAATGGTTCAAACGGTGAGTCAATCGGAGTCCGGACGAGAGAGTTATGGTCGTTTTAGCTCACCCGCTCATTTTTCAGATTTTGGCCGATCACGGCCGACCGGACTTCGGTCGTGTCGTCCGGCGGCCCGTGCCGTGCTCGTCCGGATAATGCCGAAGTGTACGCCTCAGGACCCGACCGTGTCGCGCACGGCCAGTCGCACCCTTCCGGATAGGCTGAACTGTCGCCGGAGGCCCGGCCGTGTCTAGGACACGGTCGAGTCAATGCCGAGCGCCGCGACGGGTCCTTGTCGGTAGGCCCCTTCGCGCGCGACCGTGTCATGCGGGACACGGTCGAGTCCTCGCCGGCCAGATGCGCGCGCGACCGTGTCGCGGCACGGCCGAGTCTGGGCCGCGAGTCAACCCCTATAAATTCATTTTTGAGCATTTTGAGCTCATTTCTCCCATTTTTCCATCTTCTTCACCGCAACCGAGAGAGAATAACTTGAGGGAGAGATTTCTTCATCAATTATCATTTGAGTGTGTATTTTCATCACCTTCAATCATTTGGGAAGCTTGGATAGTCGTTTTTACACGTTTTCATCGGATCGAATTGGTTGGATCTTCAAGAGGTAAATTCTTCAACACTTTGGACTTCGATTTTGTGTTGAGATATGATGTTTCGGACGTTATAATCATGTTATATGAAGGGATATGTATATGATTATGAGTTTGTATAAGGATTCATTGGATTATTGAGGAATTATTCAAGAACACGTTGAAAATCGAGTTGGAATTGGGGATTTTCGACTAATTGTTGTTATAATCACATTTTGGATATTCATAACGGATTATTGATCGTATTGGAGATGTTTTGTTGGTTTGAAACACTTCTTGGGGAATTTTGATATTGGTATATCGAAGTTTGTTTGTAAACAATCGGAGTTGGATACAACGTGTTTGATTTAATGTCTCTATGGACTTGGTTTAGTCGTATCGACGTTTGGAATTCGTTATATTCGTGTATTGATCGGATTGTTGGTAATTGTATTGAATTAAGGTTGTTCGAGCGACCGATATCTCAATTAGGACGTTGTTCGTGGAAGGATAATTGGCATCGGTATTGAGTAAGTTAATTCTTACTCGGTTAAAAGGATACTCATTCCTTTTGTTGTTGATTGCTCATAATCATAATTCATTCATCATAATATTAATCATTTTGAGACTTGTAATTGTCGAATAATCATTTCATTCAGGAGCAGCGGTTCCAAATCATTTCACCGGGTTATCAAACACGTCACTATAAATATCAAATTGGTGAGACATCTTGGCCTAGACTAATTGTTATTCATTGATATTCAACATGGTCATTCTCGTTCATGTGACCTTAGGGTTCATATTGCGTGGCGGGTGTGGCTGTGTGGAATTTTTAGTCGAGCACACGATGGTCATGTATTGGGTTCACCGATACATCGGACCGTGCACACGGTAACGCTTACCTCCGTGAGACTAATTAGGTACAAGGACGGGTGTGTCCGGTCATTCGTCTTGTACACTTGCACAGAACATTACGGGCGTACTATGATACTCCTCTTCAGCGAAATTCATAATTAAGAATATTTCATAACTTCAGTTAATTCATGATTGTGTAATTTCAACTCTTGAGGATTGTTATTCTTTGAAACTGACCCCGTTTGGGGGATTTTGTTTTTCAGGTCATGGCAAGGCAAACGCACGGGAATAGCATGTTGATGTCGAGGAGTCCTAGTGATACTAGTGGGGGGCCCCAAATCCTTTCAGTCATTCCTATTGTTGTCATTTATTTTCCATTATGATTTTCATTTGAATACTCCGTTTCATTCAGTGTTGTGTATTTTATCTTCATATAAAATACACTAGTATTCGGTATTGTCCTGGTGTGTTGTAACTAAACTCTTCATCGGAGTAATTATCGTTGTAATGTAGTTCGGTACTACATTTATCTTGTGTAATTCATTCATTTTCATTTGCCTGGTGGGTCCCAGTTGGGGATCTACGGCACTGTAATATCCGCCTAGTTGGGGTGTTACAGAGTTGGTATCGGAGCGTGGTTTTGAATACTACCCTCCAAGTCATGTCTTATTTGAAATCATCGTCATCAGATTAGTATCATTGGACTTTCGCGTCACGTGTGACCTGTGCAAATGCCGAGCCAATCAGACCGGAAGAACTGTAAGGTTTCTAACGCCATGGTATAATTTCTGGCAATAGTCATTCATTCATCATTCATCAATTAACAATCCTCAAACATCATCATTCATTGTGATTAGGACGATCATGTTAATTCATTAATCACTTAAGTCATTTCATTACGCAGTTAATAATCAGGACGATCACGTTAACTCATTAATTTCTCAATTCATTTCATTACTCAGTTGTCAATCTGGAAGATCATATTATCAATCTTGTTAAGTTATTCAAGATAGTCATTTTAAGAATTTCATCAGATAATCATGTAACTTCAGTAAATCATTCATATAATCACTAAGTTAGAGCATGTATACTCATTTTCATTATCTCATGACATAATCATAACGTGTTAATCATACGGGAATTATAATCATTATGCGACCTTTCTACTTCAGTATGGAGAGAACTGTCAGGAGATGCACGGGGAGAGGCCGCGGTGCGAACCGAAACCCGAGAAATAATCACTCATGCCCGGGAAATCGTGCGAGGACTCGGCTCGATCGAGAAGATGTTCGGGTTGATCCACTCACTTTTATGCGAGCCATGATGACCCATGTGCGGTTGCTCAATCATCATTGCGCCATTCGACCGGATTAATCGAGAGAACCCTCCGTATGAGCATTTGCTAAGGAAAGTCTGAACAACAACTTTCATTTGTCGGCAAGAAATCAACAGCGTAATCAATCCGAAGGCGGTCGATCAACCTTCAAGAAGCCTCGTGTGAGTCCTATCATTTCGGCGACCTCCTACGGTGCATAGTTGCGCGGATCTCGCCTCGAGCGGCCAATTCAGCCATCACTGTTATAACCGTGGGGATCTTGGTCATGTCGGCACCAAGTGTCCGAGACACCATCACGTGCTATAATTGTGGGAATGTTGGACATAAGGCCCGTTTTTGCCGAAAGGACTCCAAGTCGGCTCGTCGGCATCCCAAGCCCAAGCAACCAAAGATTTCGTAATCGATCGCTTTGTCATCGTCGTTTAAGATAATGGAAGCAAATAGAGTTGGAGCTCGTATTTATCGACGGAGCGTCCGGTTCGGGAGCGGCAAGTCCCGATTCATATGATGAGGAGGATCGGCGATCCGGCCCGAATGATTTCGTATACTGTAATTTTATTTCAACTTGTGTGTACCTTTTGATTCTGGTACACCGCATTCATTCATTTTCGAATCATGCTTGAATAGACTTATTTCGGGATAGTCCTATTGCTTGTGGACATCATACCATCGGTATACCTGACGATGGAAGAATTTTCGGAATCATACCTAAGTAAGCTTAATGACCGCGATTGGTTGATAGATCTAATCGTGGTGAACCTATCTTAGGACGATGTAATTTTCGGTATTAGTTGGTTTAACTGTCTTGATACTATCCTCAGTGTTTGTTAGCGTTTGGTCGCTATCTTTCCGTCGTTAGTTGTCGAACGTGTGCTTCAGGGAAGTAATTCCCGTTGTTCCAGTAGAATTTCTATTATGGCGGAAGCAGAGAAATTCCGCAATCGAACTATTCAATCATTCATTGTATCATTTTCATCGATTGGCCTTTCTAAGGCAATCGAGTCATTCAATCATTCATTGTGTCATTTTCATCGATTGGCCTTTCTAAGACAATCGAGTCATTCAATCATCCATTGTATCATTTTCATCGATTAGTCTTTCAAAGGCAATCGAGTTATTCAATCATTCATTGTATCATCTTCATCGATTGGCCTTTCTAAGGCAATCGAGTTGTTCAATCATTATTGGTATCTCTTTTTATCGATTGACCATTCTAGGGTAATCGAAATGTTCAATCATTCGTGGTATCATTGTCATCGATTGACGATGTATTCGAGCGAGTTATCTAGTTACCTTCACATAGAGTAGGGAATTCAGAATGAGTGGGAGCCAGACGTCCCATTTATCGAAGGCACCGTATCGGATGGCCCCGACTGAATGCGGGAGTTGACGATTCATCTTGAGGTATAGGTCGAGAAAGGTTATCTCCGACCGATTGCGTCCCCGTGCGGAGCTCCCGTGTGCTCGGTCAAGGAGAAGGAGGGCTCGTCTGGTGTGTGTATTAATGTCTTGGAGTTGAACAGGGTGATGATCAAGAGTAGTATCCTTTACCTCGTATTGATGATCTTTTAGATCAACTTGAGGAGCTTGATTTTCCAGATCGACTTAAGATCTGGATATCACCGATTGCGGATTCGAGAGTCGGATATCGCGAGGACGCTTTCATACACGCTATGGTCATTATGAGTTCGTAGTTATGCCGTCGGGCTAACTATTACACCCGTGGTATTCATGGGGTTAATGAATCGGGTTTTCATCGACTTTTGGATCGCTTTGTTGTTGTCTTCATCGACGACATTTTGATTTATTCTCGTAGCCGAGAGGAACACGAGGTTCATCTTCATCAGGTTCTCGACGTGTTGAGACGAGAACAACTATATGGAAAGTTTTTCCAAATGTGAGTTCTGGAGGTCCGAGGTGACTTTCTCGGGCATGTAATTTCATCTGACAGAGTTCGTGTCGACCCTCAAGAGACGGAGACTATCCGAGATTAGCAACCTCCGAAAGATATTAATTAAATCCGATGTTTCCTCGGATTAGTTGGTTAATTATCGACCCGACCGGAACTAGCAGCCGTGGTGTTCGCTTTGAAAATTTGGCGTCGTTACCTTTATGGCGTCACCTTTCAGTTATTCACCAATCACAAGAGTTGAAGGATATATTTACTCACAAGGAGTTAAATATGCGACAGAGGCGGTGGTTGGAACTAATCAAAGATTTTGATATCGAGATCCTTTACCACCGGACAAGGCGAACGTTGTCGCCGACGCTCTGAGTCGTAAGTCCGTTCAAGAGCAAATGCTTGCTCGTTTAACAGTCAGAAGGAGCTTCAGCAGGAATTCCTTAGACCCAAGATCGAAGTCTGGCTTCAGCGAATTCAGGGACAGCTTTGTATGTTAGAGATTTCATCGTCACTTGAGGAGGTAATCAGAGAGAATCAGAGTTCATACCCTTCATTGTTGCGCATCCGTGAAGATGTGGCTCAGGGGAAAGCCCCTGGATTCGTGGTCCACAGGGATGGACTTTTGAGGTTTAAGAACCGGTTGTGCGTACCGGCGAATGACGAGTTGAAAAACTCTATTTTGAGAGAAGCTCATGCTACCCCTTATTCTGTTCACCCGGGGTCCAGCAAGATGTACAAGGACTTGAAACAAAATTACTGGTGGAGTAATATGAAGCGAGAAGTCGCGGAATTTGTTTCGAGATGCTTAACTTGCCAACAAGTCAAGATTGAACATCAGCGACCGGCGAGTATGCTGATACCGCTCCCTATTCCAGAATGGAAGTGGGAAGACATTTCTATGGAATTCATCACGAATTGCCGACGAGTCGTCGTGGCATAAATACGATCTGAGTGATCGCGGACTGCTTTACTAATTTAGCTCATTTCCTTGAAATCAAGGATATGTGGAGTCCCAAGAGACTGGCCCAGTTGTTCATCAAGGAGATAGTGAGACTGCACGGTACTCCTAAGAGTATCGTTTCCGATCGTGACGGTCGATTTGTGTCTCATTTTTGGAAATCAGTTCATCGTGCTATGGGAACTCAGCTTAATCTCAGTACTGCCTTTCATCCTCAGTCCGACGGACAATCAGAGAGGACTATTCAGACATTAGAAGACATGTTGAGAGCTTGCGTCCTCGATTGGAAGGACGATTGGGAAGCCCAACTACCGTTGATCGAGTTCACGTATAATAATAGTTGGCATGCTTCCATTAAGATGGCACCTTACGAGGCCTTGTACGGTCGTCTTTGTCGATCTCCTTTGTGTTAGGATGACTTGTCAGAATCAATCGGCACCGAGCCCGATATACTTATAGCCGTCCGGGAGAAGGTAGCTATGATCAAGAGTCGTATGTTGACAGCTCAGAGTCGACAGAAATCGTATGCGAACAATCGTCGTCGACCACTAGAGTTCGAGACGGGTGACCATGTTTTGGTCAAGGTATCCCCGAGTCGAAGTATTTTTTTTCGTTTCGGAAAACGGGGGAAGTTGAGCCCAAGATTCATTGGACCGTTTGAAATTTTGGATCGAGTAGGCGAGTTAGCTTATCGATTGGCTTTACCTCCGGCTTTGAGCAGGATTCATAATGTGTTTCACGTCTCTCGATTGAAGTATGTTGCCGATCCGAGTCACATACTTCGCCGACGAAATCGAGATCGCGGATGATCATTCGTACGAGGAGCGTCTGTACAAGTGTTAGAGCGCGAATCAAACAGCTTGAAGAATAAGTCGATTCCTTTGGTCAAGATTCAGTGGTCTAGACACGGAGTCGAAGAGGCTACTTGGGAAGCGAGGATAGTATGCGGGAGAGTTATCCCGAGTTGTTTGACCCTTAGTTTTGGGGGACGAAACTCTTTTAAGGGGGTGTATGTAATACCGGTTGTAATTCATCATTATCATTCAGTAATTTCATTCGGTGATTGTCACTCAGTGGATTTTCACTCATTTATAATCATTCATCAATCATATTCATTCACCGTGTTCACCATTCGGAAAAACTTCGAGTTGTGTATCGTTATTGTTCATTGTTTCAACTTTCCTCATATGAGTTCGACTTTGTTAGATCACCATTAATTTTTGGTAACTCCAAAAATTCTAAATCTTTGCAATATTATAGAGCATCGAGTTAGCTTTCCAATGGTTCAAACGGTGAGTCAATCGGAGTCCGGACGAGAGAGTTATGGTCGTTTTAGCTCACCCGCTCATTTTTCAGATTTTGGCCGATCACGGCCGACCGGACTCGGTCGTGTCGTCCGGCACGGCCCGTGCCGTACTCGTCCGGATAATGCCGAAGTGTCTGCCTCAGGACCCGACCGTGTCGTCTGGCACGGCCGAGTCGCACCCTTCCGGATAGGCCAGAACCGTCTGCCCAGAGGCCCGACCGTGTGCCAGGACACGGTCGAGTCAATGCCGAGCGCCGCGGACGGGTCACTGTCGGTAGGCCCCTTCGCGCCGCGACCGTGTCATGCAGGACACGGTCGAGTCCCTGCCGGCCAGATGCGCGCCGCGACCGTGTCAGGCGGGCACGGTCGAGTCTGGCTGCCGAGTCAACCCCTATAAATTCATTTTTTGAGCATTTTGAGCTCATTTCTCCCATTTTTTCCATCTTCTTCACCTGCAACCGAGAGAGAATAACTTGAGGGAGAGATTTCTTCATCAATTATCATTTGAGTGTGTATTTTTCATCACCTTCAATCATTTGGGAAGCTTGGATAGTCGTTTTTACACGTTTTCATCGGATCGAATTGGTTGGATCTTCAAGAGGTAAATTCTTCAACACTTTGGACTTCGATTTTGTGTTGAGATATGATGTTTTGGACGTTATAATCATGTTATATGAAGGTATATGTATATGATTATGAGTTTGTATAAGGATTCATTGGATTATTGAGGAATTATTCAAGAACACGTTGAAAATCGAGTTGGAATTGGGGATTTTCGACTAATTGTTGTTATAATCACATTTTTGGATATTCATAACGGATTATTGATCGTATTGGAGATGTTTTGTTGGTTTGAAACACTTCTTGGGGAATTTTGATATTGGTATATCGAAGTTTGTTTGTAAACAATCGGAGTTGGATACAACGTGTTTGATTTAATGTCTCTATGGACTTGGTTTAGTCGTATCGACGTTTGGAATTCGTTATATTCGTATTGATCGGATTGTTGGTAATTGTATTGAATTAAGGTTGTTCGAGCGACCGATATCTCACCAGACGTTGTTCGTGGAAGGATAATTGGCATCGGTATTGAGTAAGTTAATTCTTACTCGGTTAAAAGGATACTCATTCCTTTTGTTGTTGATTGCTCATAATCATAATTCATTCATCATAATATTAATCATTTTGAGACTTGTAATTGTGGAATAATCATTTCATTCACGAGGAACGACGGTTCCAAATCATTTCACTGGGTTATCAATCACGTCACTATTACTTTCATATTGGTGAGTCATCTTGGCCTAGTCTAATTGTTATTCATTGATATTCATCATGGTCATTCTCGTTCATGTGACCTTAGGGTTCATATTGCGTGGCCGGGTGTGGCTGTGTGGAATTTTTAGTCGAGCACACGATGGTCATGTATTGGGTTCACCGATACATCGGACCGTGCACACGGTAACGCTTACCTCCGTGAGACTAATTAGGTACAAGGACGGGTGTGTCCGGTCATTCGTCTTGTACACTTGCACAGAACATTACGGGCGTACTATGATACTCCTCTTCAAATGAAATTCATAATTAAGAATATTTCATAACTTCAGTTAATTCATGATTGTGTAATTTCAACTCTTGAGGATTGTTGTTCTTTGTAACTGACCCCGTTTGGGGGATTTTGTTTTTCAGGTCATGGCAAGGCAAACGCACGGGAATAGCATGTTGATGTCGAGGAGTCCTAGTGATACTAGTGGGGGGCCCCAAATCCTTTCAGTCATTCCTATTGTTGTCATTTATTTTCCGCTGCAGATTTTCATTTGAATACTCCGTTTCATTCAGTGTTGTGTATTTTATCTTCATATAAAATACACTAGTATTCGGTATTGTCCTGGTGTGTTGTAACTAAACTCCTCATCGGAGTAATTATCGTTGTAATGTAGTTCGGTACTACATTTATCTTGTGTAATTCATTCATTTTCATTTGCCTGGTGGGTCCCAGTTGGGGATCTACGGCACTGTAATATCCGCCTAGTTGGGGTGTTACATAATCATAATCAGGAATCCTCAAAATATTCGAACACAACGAAAATACTTCCCGAAGCAAGAGTTTGGGTAAAACATTCCAAAACCAAAAGATCACAATGCAAGAGAAATCAATTTACAAAATGGTTTAATAAGCCATCGGGAGTTTTAATAGAAAACAAACTAGGATTATCGAATCCTTCTCTTTCCAAAAATCAACGGGGGTCACAGCCCAAAGGTTTTATTTTCACAAATAGAAAACCAACAACAATTCACAGGGTCAAAACCCACATCACGTGTCCTCAACGGACATAAAAATCAACACAACATAATCACGCACGCCCATCGCCTTGGGAACAGGGCTATACCATTGATTCCGCTCCGTGGCCTCTAAGGACCCTTCCAAGCTGGCTAGCGAAACACATTCACAATCATACACATAACACCGTGAACACATGCCACATCATCTCACGGTTGGATCAATCACTTGTTGTCTCCTGACCATATGATCGCATGCCATATGTCACCGCAGGTCTTATCATCTCACGGTTGGATCAATCACTTGTTGCATCCTGACCACATGATCACAAGCCATGTGTCACCGTAGATTGTCTTAAGCTCTCATGGTTGGATCAATCACTTGTTGCATCCTGACCACATGATCACATGCCATGTGTCACCGTAGACCTTCGACCATATCCACACATTCACACAAATAATATATCACACCAAGGATATCCGAACAATTCACCCAGAGGCAGCAAACACATAGCAAAACACCACGTCAAACCACAACACGATGGAAAGAAGCAATATACGTACACACACATTATGAAGTGCTACATCAACACCAACCATATCCATAGGATTCACCTAATCATTTACGAAACACTCCAATCACAAAATACACACGGTTTTGAAAGAGAGCCTTTAACGAGGCTAGCCGAATCTTTTGAAAGTTTATTTCAAACAACCAAACAAACACTTTTAGACTATCACCGATCATCATATCCACAAAACAAGAAAAGTATAGACAAGGTACTTGCCTCGAAATCGGCACGTAAGTACTCCGTCGCACACGGCTCGACCGGGAAGCTTCGAAACCCTCGATGCTAACAAAAATGAAGACGATGATGAACGGAAGGTTTCAACACAGGTTCTTCGCAAGAAACTCAACCCTAAAATCATATAATTAATAAATCAATGATCATACGAGGAAGAATAATCGTAGAACATTCGAAAACCCCTCTATGATATTTTACCGAACACCTTCAAGGCGTCGATTAGGAATTCAACAAAACGACGAATCCTAGATGACCCAACCATGGAACAACAAGGAAATTGGTAGAATACACCCTAATAATCAACAATCCATCACTAACATAGGTTAAATCTGTAATATACGACTGTAATTTTTCTTTTTATCTGTCGTTATATATTCGGATAATTTGATTATCGTGGATCGTTGCATTTAGAGTTATGTTGAGGTATTATATATTTGGGCTTCATATCGTTGTTGTTTCATTTCATACTTGATGATTCGATGTTAATTGGAGAGTTGCATTTTTGAACTTTTTATGTTGGTGTAGCGTACGCTACGTAGCTTAACTAGCGTACACTAAACTCGTGATTTAACGTACGTAATATGTTGTCTGTTGCGTATGTTAGGAAGGAATATGACATCAGTTGACTTCCGCACGTGAACTTGTTATCCGTTGGCATGCATGTGATGATGTCTGGGCTGTCGTGTCGGCCAGAGTCAACTTTTATTAGCGTGCGTAACACTTTTTTTACTAGCGTGTGCTAATGGCCTGCGGATTCAAGACAGTAGCCACTGTAAGCTGCTTATGTATGTAACATTAACTGGTTAGCGTACGTAAGAGAGTTAACGTACGCTAAATTTCCCCGATAGCGTACGTTAAGCCGGTACAGTCTATTTATATGACCAGCCTGTTTTTCACTTCTTCACAACTCTAAACCGATTTTCTCTCCATATATCGTCCCTCTGCACTTCCAAATCGATATCAACCTCCTCCAACTTGTGTTTAAGCCTTAAATCTTGGAGTGGAGCTCATTATCTTGAAGATTAGGAGGTGTTCTTGAGCTTGGAGTGTACTTTCTTGTAGTGTTGAGGTTGTTCTTCGTTTCTGGAGGTAGGTGTACTTTCTTCTCTGTATTGTTTTCATATGTTGATGTTGGTAATGAAGTATACTTCACCTAAAGTTAGATTAATCAAGTAAAACATGGTTTTAATTAAACTTCTTCACACTTCTTGATGAATATGATAAAAAGGGTTTGAAATGGATGTGTTCTTGAGGTTATAATGATAGTAACCATGTTTAGAATCTTCATGCTCACCTTGCTGGACGAATTCATATCAGTATAACCTTGATAAATCAGTTAGCTTCATCATGGTTAGACTTGAACAATGAAATTGTTATCATAAAGTGTTCAAACACCATACTTGATATTCACTTACCTTGGGAAGAACTTGGCAATGTTAGAAGTATGAGGATGTTCTCTTGTTCAGAATTCTTAAGAGTTATAACCTCCTTATGTTTCAGCCCAGCAAGACTTTGAAGATTGATAAGGATATTTGTGAAAACAGCAATAACTTCTTATTAACGGGATGTGTTGATAACCTAAGAATGTGTTTGATCATCTTTTGGTGTTCTTAAGGTAGTGAACTCATAAATGATATTAATGAATCCTCTAGGTTTGTAAGAATGATTTTGATAACCTTCATGAATATGGTGTAATCTCATAACTAATATAACCTTATTGTAAGCTTAATATTCAATTTAGATGAGATGTATTGATGAACATAATTGTGCAGATTTTACCTTTCAACATGGTAATGTTTTGGAAAGTTTAATCAACATAAGATGATATTGACAACATAAGTGGTTTTTTCACATGTTCTTGATAAAATTCTTATTTATGAAGAATCGTGTGAACTTTCGGTAAAAGTATTGTGAACCGATTTTATGGTTGTAATGAGGTAAAAAGAATTCTTGGTATAAGACTTCGATATTTTGAGATAGCGAAAGTATTCTAATGGATTGTAGGGTTTCGTCTTACTAATCCTATATTGATAATTATACAAATATGTTATTGAGTAAAATGTATTTCGTTTAAGGTTGATTGTTTGAGTAAACGATATTAGTCGAGGACCGTTCGTTCGTTTCGACAAGAAGAGGATTATTCTTGTCTCCGTATTGAGGCAAGTTATCTTGCTTGGTTATAATGATGATTAGATTCTTGTGATGTTTATACATTTCATGTTTATGAAATGTTTATGAAATGTTTGTCGTGATTTGACATTTTGACGTTATTCCGTTTTCATCATGGGGTTGCATTCCCAAGTCCGTCACTTTGAATCGTTGATCTTGATGGTTCTTATTATCACTTTGGTGAGTTTTTCTTGATCCTTAATCGGATATGTAATTCGTTGAAATTCATTGTCATGTTGTATCGTGACATTTCTGGAATCATATCTGTGTGCCGATTGGATATTGTGTAGGATTTTTAGCCGGGCACTTGTATAGTCATACGTGGATGTTTCCGTATTGGACTGTGCACACGAGACGTAGTTCGTGAGGATAATTAGGTACATTGTCACACATATATTCTGGATTCCGTATACGGGGTGGACATGTACACGGACACGTTTCCGGATCGGGCGTACTATGATGTCCATCTTGAGCCATATTGTTAATCGTTCATAGTCCATGTATGATTGGATGTGTTCGACGGTTTGTGACTGATTGTTTCATACGCCCGAGGGGTATGAATAATAGTCAGGATGTTTCCTTGAGATCTATATATGTGAATTGTATAATGTCGGAAGAATTAATTCTCATGTATATCTGACCCTGTGTTATGGGCGAAATACTTGTGTGGTATTTTAGGTCGAGGCAAAGGCAAGGCACGGGAAGAGCATATTGACGGCGAAGGGTTCGAGGGATACTAGTTCGGGGGGCCCCAAGTCTATTGTTGTCCGGTTATGTTTTAAGCCGTGTAATATTACTTTAGTTCTGCCTTATTTAAATTTTTGTCTCGTTGGATTAATGTTTAAGTATATTCCATCTCCATATGGTTTATACTTGTATTTCGGATCCTGTGTATCATAAGGCCATTGGCCATAGTTTTAATAAACTCCTAATCGGAGAAATGACTATTTATTGTGGTTCGGTATCACAAGTAATATTTATTGAATCTGTTTTTGGATATCGCCTGGTGGGTCCCAGTGTGGGGTCCACGGCACTTTAATAGCCGCCTTTTGGGGTGTTACAAAATTGGGTTAAACGGACGAAATCCAACAAAATCCCCAATTTCCCCAAAACTAGATTTGTAGAAAATCTAACCTTGATTCGGTCGATCGGAGGAGGTTATGGAATGATTAATCGATGTTAGAAATTCAAGAACTTCGTGGATTCACCGCCTGACAACATGCCTTCGACATCTCCAAGCTTCCAGCCGCGGAAGGAAAAGAAACGAAATGAAAAACGGGTGAAGAAGTAGCCTGCCCGACCATATATATACTGCCCAACGACGCACGAGCAGGCACGCACGAGCGGCTGGTCGTGCGCCGGGTCGTGCGCTCCCACTGTCAGCAATCTGCCGGGACACACGAGCACTGGGCACAAGCACTCGCTCGTGTGTGTGCAGTCAGGTCCGCACGAGCACCGGATCGCGGCGCGCGGCGCCACGCCAGGCGCACCTGGCCGGTCCCTGCCGCACGTGGCCGGCCCGTGCCTAGCCGCCATGACTCGACGACTCGAATTCCCGAAAACGTACGGAACGAACATGATGAATAGTATAACATTCAAAACACGAGTGAAGCACTAAACAAACACATGGTTCCGACAACCCAAAGACGATACGAAGGCAAACACCCCAAAACTTTGGAAAATTACGAAATGGCCCAAACGCCCGAAAATCACGATACTTGATCGAATAACCAAACCGAAGTTCACAACACGTCTAACAAAGTTAAACGGTTTTACGGAAAACTCGAAACAGTAGTTTCGAACGAGATTCGCAAGAATAGAACTCAAGTGCGGAAAAGTCGCTAAAAAGCACGGAACTCAACAAAACGACACCGAAACGAACTCGAATGCCAAAAAGCGAAGAATTAATCATTCTCATAATGACGAAACGGTCACAAGCGAGTCGTCGAAATGGGCTCCCGCCGAAAAAAGAAAAATTACCGGAAATCGAAATTGCGGATATTACATACTACCCTCCTTAAAAGAAGTTTCGTCCCGAAACTTAAAACAAGTAGGGAGAACCAATATCCCGCCAGGAAAACTCCACGAGATACACAAGAAACGCGTAACTTTCACCCATCGGCGAAACGTTACAAGCAACACAAATGAATATACGGCGTGAAAACACGCTCCACGACGACCAACACAACGCCACCGGTAGAGACATAATAAAACCAACAAGTGACAAACGTCATCAAACAGATAATATAATCAAGTCGATTATCCGAACAATCACAAAACACAAAGTACCTATTACAAGGAAACACGCACAGTCAAGAAAACAGAAAGTAAACACAAACAATTCACAAGGGCAATCACAAACAATTCAGACTACGCCGAAATCCTCAAAAACCACACTAGGCATCTCTGTGTCCTTTCGGAGCAGAGACGCAACCTCGATCCCCAAATCTCTTAGCTATTGTCTCGCAATGCATGGCTCGATGACCCACCTGGTCACACTCGAAACCACATACTAACGGTGAACGACAATTCTTCGCGGTACGAGATCAGGCAACAACAGTCAGACAACCCCGATCGAACAACAACGATCGAAAAAACAATGATTGAGTAATAACGATCGAACAACAATGATCGAATGACAACGGTCGAACAATGACTCCGAAGTTCACACTTCAACTCAAGACATTAAAAGAGCTGGTAGAAACTAAAAGATTTTACTTTCGAACAAGGTTCACAGGAATCGAACCGAACTCGGAAAAGTCACAATGATAAACAGATCGATCTGAAACAAGGTCACAACCCGTTCGAACGATGACAACCGAGATACCAAACAAGTTCAAAAAGTATCAACCAACATGAGCAAGTCGATAGAATTTAGAAGGAGAAAATGTAGAAGTCAAAAATAATACGGGTATTACATTCGACCTCTTATAAAAGAAATGTCGTCCCCGCAACTCACAACAACGGAAGGAAGGTAACAACACAAAAAGCAACCGACAGAAACATCTCCCATGGGCCTCTCAGAGCCGATCCTGATATCTGTGCTAAAGCGCGAACTCTGGAAGTCTCGATAACTAATTCGCAAAATTGAATTCTGTGTCCCTCGAGTCCACACTTGAAATGCGTTACTGACGAGAAGGACAATTTGCATGTACATGCCCCCAGCATAATACAGTCGAAATGCCTCGGCATACCGAATATACAACTGCTAGGTACAATGGAATATAACGTCGCAAAACAATAAACCGGAGATGCCAACTCGGCACAACAGAAAATCATAACACGTAACACATACGATGATTACTATCATAATGCAACACATATATCAACATCATAGCAACGACGGCATCGTTCGGCGATCTCAACGGCCCGAATGATAGCCAGCACATAATCACAAAACATCATGAAACAATCGCAGATGTACACAATCATATAAACCCAAGCTCTAACAACTCGTACAGGTGCGATAGCATGCAAATCACCATGAAATGACAACGTTAAAGATCAACATTACACCTCTCACCGAGGGCTAATACAACAATCGCGTGGCGAACGACTCAGCACTCACACCATCAATTCAATCACAACTCGGGGGTTAACACCCTAACGAAAGTGCGAACATTATACATACATTCCCGGACCGAAAACAGGAATGATAGGTTTTAAAAACGAAAACCACCTTTAAAAAAATGATTTTGGAAACACTAGTTGATATTGAGTATCACCTTTTAAAAAGTAGTACAAACGCCATTATCGAGACTTTGAAAACCCTCTTGCGTTTGATAAAACGAGGACACTTTCCTTCTAGCGAAAAACTTTCAGAAATATTCGACCCTTGGGTCTAAGCAAATGCATTTCCAAACTTACTGGAATATCTAAAAAAAATTCGGTCCTCAAAGTAGAAGAATTTTGAAATAGATAGTTGCGCTAGTATGCGCCTCGAAAATACAATCCATTTAAAAGTACGTCTCGAATTTTATTTTCTAAGATACTCAAGGTTTTCAAGAATCCAATAGGCCAGAGTACCCAAAACTCACACGTATCGACATTCACTTACATGCATCATAATACACGCATCAGCTCGTTCAAAACCAAGACAACACTTGTCTTTTACCGGAAACAAACAGTCAATATCATAGTCAAAATGACATAAATAACAACACTCCTCACATAAATGAAATATGAGTCACATAAACGCATCACGAAACCGAGAATCTGTATAAAGATTCCATCACTTAATACATAATCATACCAGTAGCTCACGTCAGACGAGGCACAAACACAAAGAAGGGAGACTTACGTCCATAGGTCGCACAAAGGTGATGATCGCCCCATGATACTAGTCACGACCAACCAACTCAGATGACGCGTCGCGACACGACTCAGTCAGACAAAATTCGACGAGACAAAAACTCAACAGACACCACTAACCCGACAGCCTAGGTTTCCACAACCTAAGCTCCGATACCATTTCTGTAACACCCCCAATCCGCTCAGGGATATTACACGCCGTAGAACCTTTCCTCAAGGCTCTACCAGGCTGGTAACAACATCGAACAACTCAACAATGCCTTTAAGGCTAAAAATGACTCAGTAGACCGATTTTGTCTTTCCATAAATACATACAACTCAATCTCAATACATGCCCACGCAGGGGTCGATTACAACACACTCCCGTATAACGGGTAAGGAAAACTGCAGCGGAATAAAATACAACCAACAATACAATAATGTACGGGTCCTCATGTGATTAGTATCGATCATCTTTCATCATCCTTCATGCTGACCCTGAGTTACGCTCCCAAAACCTGAATGCAAATACAGACATCCACCCCCCGATTACTCGGGGGTTAGCAAAATTCCACTATTTTGCTAGTGCAAGTACAAAGTGCAAATACAAACCATACAATTCAAGTTCCAAGAATAACCATAATCAGGAATCCTCAAAATATTCGAACACAACGAAAATACTTCCCGAAGCAAGAGTTTGGGTAAAACATTCCAAAACCAAAAGATCACAATGCAAGAGAAATTTACAAAATGGTTTAATAAGCCATCGGGAGTTTTAATAGAAAACAATTTAGGATTATCGAATCATTCTCTTTCCAAAAATCAACGGGAGTCACAGCCCAAAGGTTTTGTTTTCACAAATAGAAAACCAACAACAATTCACAGAGTCAAAACCCACGTCACGTGTCCTCGACGGACATAAAAATCAACACAACATAATCACGCACGGGCATCGCCTTGGAACAGGGATATACCATTGATCCCGCTCCGTGGCCTCTAAGGACTCTCCCGAGCTGGCTAGCGAAACACATTCACAATCATACACATAACACCGTGAACACATGCCACGTCATCTCACGGTTAGATCAATCACTTGTTGTCTCCTGACCATATGATCGCATGCCATATATCACCGCAGGTCTTATCATCTCACGGTTGGATCAATCACTTGTTGCATCCTGACCACATGATCACAAGCCATGTGTCACCGTAGATTGTCTTAGGCTCTCACGGTTGGATCAATCACTTGTTGCATCCTGACCACACGATCAAATGCCATGTGTCACCGTAGACCTTCGACCATATCCACACATTCACACAAATAATATATCACACCAAGGACATCCGAACAATTCACCTAAAGACAACAAACACATAGCAAAACACCACGTCAAACCACAAGGCGATGGAAAGAAGCAATATACGTACACACGCATTATCAAGCGCCACATCAACACCAACCATATCCATAGGATTCACCTAATCATTTACGAAACGCACCAATCACAAAATACACACGGTTTTGAAAGAGAGTCTTTAACGAGGCTAGCCGAATCTTTTGAAAGTTCATTTCAAACAACCAAACAAACACATTTAGACGATCACCGATCATCGTATCCACAAAACAAGAAAAGTATGGACAAGGTACTTGCCTCGAAATCGGCACGTAAGTACTCCGTCGCACACGGCTCGACCGGGAAGCTTCGAAACCCTCGATGCTAATGAAAATGAAGACGACGACGAACGAAAGGGTTCAACACAGGTTCTTCGCAAGAAACTCGACCCTAACATCATATAATTAATAAATCAACGATCATACGAGGAAGAATAATCATTGAACATTCGAAAACCCCTCTATGATATTCTACCGGACACCTTCAAGGCGTCGATTAGGAATTCAACAAAACGACGAATACTAGACGATCCAACCATGAAACAACAAGGAAATTGGTAGAATACACCCTAATAATCAACAATCCATCACTAACATAGGTTAAATCGGGTTAAACGGACGAAATCCAACAAAATCCCCAATTTCCCCAAAACTAGATTTGTAGAAAATCTAACCTTGATTCGGTCGATCGGAGGAGGTTATGGAATGATTAATCGATGTTAGAAACTCAAGAAGTTCGTGGATTCACCGCCTGACAACATGCCTTAGACCTCTCCAAGCTTCCAGTCGCGGAAGGAAAAGAAACAAAATGAAAAACGGGTGAAGAAGTAGCTTGCCCAACCATATATATACTGCCCAGCGACGCACGAGCAGGCATGCACGAGCGGCCAGTCGTGTGCGCCAACTGTCAGCAATATGCCGGGACACACAAGCACTCGCTCGTGCGTGTGCAGTCAGGGCCGCACGAGCACCGGATCGTGCGCACAGCTCGTGCGCCACGCTCGTGCGCACCTGGCGGCCCGTGTCTAGCCGTCATGACTCGACGACTTGAATTCCCGAAAACATACGGAACGAACACGATGAATAGTATAACATTCAAAACACGAGTGAAGCACTAAACAAACACACGGTTCCGACAACCGGAAGGTTGAAAGGACAATATGAAGGCAAACACCCCAAAACTTTGGGAAATTACGAAATGGCCCAAATGCCCGAAAATCACGATACGTGATCGAATAACCAAACTGAAGTTCACAACACGTCTAACAAAGTTAAACGGTTTTACAGGAAACTCGAAACAACAATTTCGAACAAGATTCGCAAGAATAGAACTCAAGTGCGGAAAAGTCGCTAAGAATCACGGAACTCAACAAAACGACACTGAAACGAACTCGGATGCCAAAAAGTGAAGAATTAATCATTCTCATAATGACGAAACGGTCACAAGCGAGTCGTCGAAATGGGCTCCCGCCGAAAAAAGAAAAATTACTGGAAATCGAAATTGCGGATATTTCAAGTTAAACACTCCGAGAAGTCCTTAGAATCAGCAGTAGTTACTTAGTTTCCTTGAAATCATTCATCAGCATTCAAGATGGTATTAAAGTCTCCACCAAATATGAGAGGGCTAGTAACAGATTGAGAGATTCTTGCCATAGTTAGCCAAAGACTTTTCCTTAATTCAGCTGTGTTATATGCATATACGGCTACCGGATGCATCTCTTTACCAGATACCAAATCAGTTAAAATACAATGTATACTTTGATCTTGGTTCTCCACCCAAACACCATTAACAGTCTTAGGATTCCAGCAAACCCAAATCCTACCATTACTAGCATGAGTATAGTTATTCACCACCATCCAATTCCTACAGATTTTTTCTGAAATTTTCTTAAACTTTCCTTCCTTGACTCGAGTTTCGAATAAAGCAGCACAGTTAATCTTATTTTTCAGCAAAAAGGTTTTGATTTCTTTTTGCTTTGAGAGGTTATTACATCCTCTCACATTCCAGATGAGAATCCTCATGTTCCCACCAAGGGGAATGGGCCCCTTATTTGTGGTATGTAAGTACTCTATGGAGCAGCAATCAACTGGAAGGGGTTCTCAGAAACAAGGTTCATTGTTGGCGCACTTGGGGATGCTTTATTAGCAGTCTTCTTAGGCACAATCCACACCTCCATTGGTTCAGTTCTTTTAATAACCCCATGTGGCACAGGTGTTCTCTTCTCAATCACTTGAACCACTGGGGGTTCAACAGTCTGAGCTTCAACAATTGGCTTAGAATTCACTAGTTGTGTGTTTGCTATTTTCTTCTTGACCTCAGGCTGCCACTGCTGCATTTTAAGTGCTTCTTGATACGATCGGGGCTTCACTTTATCATTACAGTTGTGTCCAGCTGCTTGACAAATATTGCAGAAAGGGGGAATCCAATCATAGACAATTCTTTGTTCCACCTGCTTTCCATTTGCCCCATCAATCATGACTTTATATTGGATTGGTTGTGTGACATCAACCTCAACCAGCATTCGAGCATAAGAAATCCTACTCTGAGTTGATGTGCATTCATCTGCAAATAGTGGTTTTCCAATTATGCTCCCTATCCTGCTCAGGGAGCGGGCACCCCAACAATTAAGGGGAAGATTTGGAAGTTGAATCCACAGTGGAACAACTTTCAGAATTTCTTTCTCAAAACAAAACTCTGTTTCCCACGCTTTAACAATAACTGGTTTATAGGCAATGGTATGTGGCCCAGAAAACAGAATTTCATTCCTCTCCTCTATAGTCTTAAACTGAATCACAAAATACCCCTCATTGTGATAGAATATTTCCGGTTTATTTTCAATGTTACATTGTTTCATCAAATAGGCATTGACATAAGAAATAGTAGGAGAATCTCCAATCACATAGAGTATAATAGCAGTCTCCCATTTGACAGCTTCAACCTCAATTTCATGTTTCTACAAACACGCAGTAGGAATACCATTCTTCAAAATTGGAGGCACATACTCAAGTTTCATACCTGGTTTTATCGGTTTGGGCCCAGAATTTTCCTCTTTTTGGAGTTGTGGAGAATCCATGTTCAACCTCCTGCTAGTTTCCGTTGGCTCTGTGTGAGTGGCAGATCCTTCAATCTCCCCCAATTCCACTACTGGACTCAAGTATTCCTTTCTTACTATCATTACATCTGCCTTCTCCTTTCCTTTCAGTGATTTGACAAGCTCAGGCATGGTTTCATCATTCAAAACTCTCGTCTGTGATGCGGAACCAGTCGGCGTTGTCTCCTCTATCATTTCCGGTATCTGATCCTTCTTACGACGACACCTCTTGCCCATCCGTACAATGTCGAGCGCACGTTAACCTTCATTCACTAACATGCGCTTTCTCTCTTTCTCCTTCAGTTAAAGGTATTCAGGTGGACAATTTTTCTCTTAGTTTTAGTCACGACCTTATAATTTCATAAATCTTACGAGTTTTATTGGATATTATATTTATTAGAGAATTAAATAATAAATAATATCTAATATAAGATATTATATATATTGTATTATTTAATAAGTTGAGGGTAACTAAGCAAATACTAGAGTTTGACTCTAGGGTTTACTTGTATAAATAAAGGGTCTTAGACAAGGAGTTGTCATAAGAAATAAGTGAAGAAAATAGACCCACCCTTTCTCCAAAATCGGCCGCCCTTTTCTTGTGAAGAAACCCCGGTTCGGCCATATCCGTCTTCTTTCCTTAGTTGATTTTGATCAACAGTACTGTTTATTAACATTATTCGTAAGGATCTAGCAATTCAGCTTGTACCAATTGTTCGTGTGTGGATCACCGAAAGAGGAAGACGGTTTTCATGAGCATCTGGTCCGGGTTCAGATATGTTCTTTGGATTAAAGTAATTCGACGAACTCTTTCAAAATCAATTAATTTACTACATGAAGATCTTCATCTAGGTTTTTGATAATTATCCTGTTGCATTTTGCTCATATTTATTGTATTAGATACATGTAAAACCTCAACAATGGTATCGAAGCCAACTTGTTTATGTAGAACATATTTATATGCTTTGAATATATAAATTGTGTTCTTGATTACGTTTATATAATAGAGATTCTATAAGTACTTTTATGGTTTAATTTGATTAAATCAGATCATTAAAAATTAATTTTATGGACTTTTTTTGCAATTTTTTCTGTCTAGAACTGTTCTGGAACAGATCTGTTTCTGGCAGGTAGGCGGACCGGGTCGGGCCTGGGTCGGGTTGTGAACCGCGGACCAGAACCCGCTGGTCACAGGAAAATTCGCAAAAAAATTTGGGCTGCGGGCGAGATTCGATCATGCGGTGTCCGAACGCCACTGCCGTGTCTCGCCAACTGGGCTGCAGCGCCTGTTTCTTATTTTAAATCACTGATTCTATTTGCCTGGTATAGTCTGTTCAAAAGTCCAAATAAATGTTGCCAAAAATGTTGTTTTTGTAGGTGGCGGGTTTCGAGCCTGCACGATTTCGAGCCTGCACGACCGTGTGCGGCCTGTGACTGCTCTGCCAACTAGGCTAATGTCTCAGATTGTTACTCTTGCGTGGATATTTATCTTATGCCTGGCTATCAGGCAGATTCATATTATGTGTTTAATTAATTATGTGATAACTAATTTTAGTATATGTTTAGTGTATGGCATGACCATAAATTGACCAATGTGATTGAATGTTTCAATTTAGTTTTGGGTAGGTTTTAACGGCCTACATGTCGTTTAATTATAATTGGTTTTTATAGCCTGCGAGTTGTCTTTTAATTTATTATTATTTACGGCCAGCTTGTCGTTTGCCCTCTTTTAATTTACTTTACTAGTGTAGTATAGTATTTCATTAATGAAATGAAGACAGGAAGGAGACGAAGGACGGACTCGAGGAGCGAATTGATCACGTATGACGTTCTAATAAGCTGGAAGATTAATGAAGACCAATTATACCCATTAGATTGACATTTACAATTTTCATGTTGTCTCATAAAAATCATGTTAGGATTATGGTCATGCAATACAAGGTCCTACGCTTTATTATGTCATGTGATGCTATGTATGTTTAAATTTATGCATGTATGTGGTGTTAGGAGTATGCCCTCGAATGCCACTCAGAGGTTGTTGAGTGAGGGCATTGTACTTGTAATTATGTAAAACATTTATATAAGGCAAAGGAATGTTTCTTTATTTACTGGTAGTTACTGGCATTCCTAACTCGTAAATAAACATATAGAAACTAGTCCGTGTATTTGAGAGCAAAACGTTCCACTCCTTATTGGATAAGGGGTCGCACCGGAAAGGTTATAGCTCAAATACTTAATCGTCAGAAGTCGATGAAACTTGACTGGGCGTTAAGTTTATGTGAAGACTTGTATGACGTGTTCTTTGACATGGAGAGTGCCTGTCGAACACTAATGGTTAGTGGGAGCACACGTTATAGGTATGTTAATTGGATTAGTATACTCGAACCGACTCACCCTCGATTCGTCACACGGATTTCACTCCGGGACAGTCAATGACGGAATTGAAAGGTTGTGATAGGTATTCGTGAACCTTCGACTTGAGGATTTAGTAGGGATGTGCTTGTGACGTCAAGATTTTCATTAGAGTAGTTCGACCCTGTAAACAGGGAGGCGGGGGTCAACCTAGACGTGCATTTTGATGGGCAAGTAGCAGGTCCTACTGAATACAAAGATAGAATTCTTCCTCCTGTTAGTGAACGGGTTATATGTCCTATGCGGTTATTGGCAGATGAGATCATAAGTCTTTGGCCAAAGCATTGGAGCTAGCTGTATTAGATACACAAGAGCTCGATGATCTTGATTTGCATTAACGCATGCATAGCGTCAAGTACATATAGGGTTTGACTGACCGTGACCCTATAACTTGATCGGGACATTTGAAAGAAGGGTTTATACGTATACTGGTATTCACGACAGAATGGTTCTTGAATGATCCCAATCATTCGTTCTCAGTTGGGGTACAGTGTAGGCCGCCAGACTGGCTAGGTGGTGCTACTACTCTTTGGTTTCTCCCATTGCTGACTGAGACGGACCTACCGAGTCGCGCATTAGGATTGACGACGGAATGAATCAAGCTAATTCTCTCATTATGAATATTAGATATTGGATATCTAAATTTTGGACATTGGATGTTTAAATCGATTTATCGGATAAATTGATTTACGGCTTAATGAATTAAATATATCACTGGGTGATTAATTTAATTCATGAATATAATTATTTCTTGGTGAAATTAATTATATTATTTTTTATTTCATATGTTTAATTAATTAGATTAATTAATCGATACAAATACATCGCAACGGAATCGTAGTTTATCTGTTTGGACTCACGGGAGTCCGAAACGAACCGAACTCGTCCGTTTTTGCATAGTAGCCGCCCCCCCTTTGTTTCCACACACTTTCCTCTTGTCTTGTTGCTTTCATTTTATATGAAATAACATGACATTGTGGGGTTTAAAATCATGTGGCATGATTTGTATTATTAAAGTGAGAGTTGAATAAAGGGAAGAAGACATCTCTCACTTCTCATTCCATGCCATTTCCAACGTGAGTTTTGAGAGAGAGAGAGAGAGAGAGAGAGAGAGAGAGAGAGAGAGAGAGAGAGAGAGAGAGAGAGAGAGAGAGAGAGAGAGAGAGAGAGAGAGAGAGAAAACTTTTCTCAAAGTCTTCATCATCTTCTTTAAGTGTTCTTGGTGGTTCTTAGAGAAAAATCAAGAAATCAAAAGAGAGATATATATATTATACACTTAGAGTGTAATAATAAAAAGCTTCATCACCTAGCTCTAGCCGTATCCTCGGAGGATAGCAAGGTGTTGTCATTTCGTTCGTTTTTCCGGCGCGTGGCAAGTAGAGACGCGGTGCTTTCGGCGTTGGATCGTTCAAGAGCTTGGAGCGGATTGGACTTGTAGAGATCAATCTAAAGCTTGGGGAATAGCTCAAGAGAAGGTTACCATTTAATCAACGGACTTCGAGGGTTAGTTTCTTACGACTCTTGCTTTTCGTTTATATATTCGTATATACGTAGCTCGATCGATCCTCGTAGGGATTCAGATCGAATTAATTTTCGTTTTACCGCTTCCGCTGGGCCTTCGTTTTAGGCACCGAATCCCAACAGTGGTATCGGAGCGTAGGTCTTTCGATCGTATATACGATATTGGCATTTGGAATGCTCGATTAGATGGTGAATGATTGGGAATCATTTTAGTCATAATCGTGGTATATGTTTTTCGTTCGTAATAATTGTATTTTTTCGTAAGTTTATGTCTAAATATAAATCTTAAATTTATGTGAAATATGATTTATATTGAAGATATGAAAGTCGGAAAATATTGATATTGGATATCCGGTCGAAAATCTAGCCCCGAATCGTCGTCGGACGACTTTTTGGACAAAAAGGGTAATCTGGCCGAGAGTGACTCGACCGTGTCCTGGGTGACTCGGTCGTGTCCGGCAGTGTGGCCAAGTCATCGCCGACGAGACTCGACCGTGTCTGGGTGACTCGGTCGTGTCAGCGATCGGCAAGTCATCGCCAGTGCACCGACCGTGTCCTGGGTGACTCGGTCGTGTCCTGGCCGGCATCTTCCGATCGTGACTCGGCCATGCCAGGCCTGACTGCCGGCAGCCTGCCGAGGGTAACTCGGTCATGCTGGCGAGTTTTCACCCCGGCTCGATTTTTTCGTGTATTCTTGAAAATTAATCTCCCACATGTTAAATTGGATTTAATATGATTAAAATGATTTATGGTATTTCATTTTATAAGGGAAATTTGATTAATTGGAATATTTATGGTCGACTGAATTATTTTGAACGTTATCATATTACCGATTGTGTGAATCGATTGGATCGGTTCGTATTGTTGATTGGATCAATGTACCTCTACGCTTTTCATTTATATAGTATTTATTGGATGAATACTTTTGAATGAGGATGTGGTTCGTGGACTTAGTTTTGAATCGTTCGTTTTATTCGATTGGGTTGTAAAGGCCGTTTTGAGCCTATTTATTTTACTAGAAATGTTTGTATCTAGGATGCAATTTTCAATGTAAAATTTATATGTAATGACGAAGACCGGAGGAAGATCCATTTCGAGAAGATGAAGATTCAAGACGAAGACTTGTAATTAGATTATGAAGTTTTTGTTTTCTAGGAACGGTCCATGAACCACATGTTGGTATCAACTAGGTTGTGAATGGTTGTTTCATGTTGTATGAATGCCACAAACGCGCTTAAATGATTAATGTGCAAAGTGTAATGTTAATCGCGATAATTCTCCCACAACAAATAATTAAGTTTATAAGGTTTCAAGGTTTTCCTTCCCTCCATCGAGTTTTCGGGAAATTGAAATCCAAACCGGATGTGCTATGCTTCCGAGTTATCGGGGTAGTCGTTCGGGGAGGATGGATAAATTACTGGGAGCGCATTGGATGCCTTCGGTTGGAGCAAATTTTATCCCTAGAAACCTGATAGGTTGTCGGATAAGATTCAATTGTGAAACTGATTTGCGTCAATGGTATAAACTTAACTTGTTCACGAACCATAGAAACCGTATAGGTTGAGGGGAGTGGACAAAGGAAAAAAAGAAGATCAAATCATCCATTAGATTGGTTGGTGTTGGACACCACTTTATGAAAATTAATAGACTAGAAACCTGTTCGGTTGCCCTTTATTAAGATTTATAAAGAACTCGATCACCACTATGAAGTAGAGCGACGATACTTCCGGATTTCACATGGGAGTGTATTATTCCGATAAAAATAGTGGGAGCTGGGTAACAAGAATAGAAAAGACCTTAATTCTATACTCAGAACATAATTGAATGAGTCACTAATTAATCTATCGTACTTAATGCAGACTCAAATCTCAATATGACAATGAATCCAGTTGCAATTCTACTCGAAAAGAACACCTTAATGGGACCTAACTTTGTGGATTGGCTCCGCAATATGATGATTGTCCTCAGTATAAAGGCACTGGGATACGTCTTGGAGACGGACATTCCGGCGCCTCCAGTGCGGACCCGAGCCAATCAGGAAGAGATTGAAAACCACGAAAAGTGGGTTAAGGATGACGTGAAAGTCCGTGCTTATATGATGGCTTCCATGTCTAATGAGCTTCACAGAGCTCATGAGAAAATGACTTCTGCTAGGCAGATTCTATCTCACTTAACCGAACTCTATGGTGAGCACAGCAGAACTGCTAGATATGAGATATCCAAGCCATTGTTCGGTGCAAGGATGAAGGTGTAACACCCCCAAAACCATATAGGAATATTACACGCCGTAGACCCTTTCCACAAAGATCTACCAGGCTAAACATCTATAAACAACCAAATGCTTGCCCAGCCAGGATCAAACAATAAAATGATACAGACCGATATGGTCACTTACCCGTGAATACACAGACCGGTGAGGTCACACAACCCAATCGACAAAACTGACTTAAATAACATTACCCACACAGGGGTCGAAATACAATTCAGCGGAAGACTGAAATCAACTCTGACAACATAACAAAAATTAAATCAACTCTCGACTCATGATTAGTATCGCAGCTCGTCATCCTCTTGTGCCAATCCTGTGTTGCTCCCCGAATCTGCATGTACCGACGCAAAGCAGACATCCACCCCGATTACTCGGGGGTTAGTAAAACTCCACTGTTTTACTAGTGCAAGTATCAAATCATACGAAATGTAACAAGCAAATAATAATCGTGAATCCAATATAATAATCAAGTATCAAAATATTCCCGGTAGGTTCTCACAAGGGAAGATAAACTATGAAGCATTCGAAAATAAGATTATCATCTCGGAAATTTTTAGAATTTCAAAACCTTTCGAAAATCTTAGGGTCTTAACCCAAATCTCAAATTGTATTACAACAATTTACATTACGAAAACATTTCCATAAATCTCGCGGGGCTCGGCCCAACATTCTTTTCTTAAAACTTTCTTACAAAGAGTTTGATTTACAAAACATAAATCGTGACACCGTGATCCCCTGTCACGTGTCTCCGTAGGTTCGACAACCTGCACGGACTTAACCAATCACAACAATCACAACAATCAATCATGCTCATGACTCCGTGATCGTTTGCCACGAGTCTCCGTAGGTTCAACAACCCACACGGATTAAGCAAACACAACAATCACAACAATCAATCATGCTCACGACTCCGTGATTGCTTGCCACGAGTTTCCGTAGGTTCAACAACCCACACGGATTGAGCAAACACAACAATCACAACAATCAATCATGCTCACGACTCCGTGATCGCTTGCCACGAGTCTCTGTAGGTTCAACAACCCACACGGATTGAGCAAACACAACAATCACAACAATCAGTCCCGACCCCGTGAACCTGTGTCACGTGTCACAGTAGGTTCCGTCGAACCCGCACGGTTGGACGTACTGTGTCCAGATTCAATGGACCTGTGCCATGAATCATCATAGGCCTCGTCAGACCCGCACGATTGGACCTCAGCACCACACACTAAGTTCTGATCCCATGGACCTGTGCCATGAATCCTCGTAGGCCCCGTCGAACCCGCACGAGTGAACTTAGCGTTCCAGCACATCACATTCACATTCACATTACATACAACAATGAGCACAGTTAGTAAATCACGTTGATCACCACAAAACCGTACGTCACACGCACATAACACAATCTCAACACTCTCAACAACTATCATCAATCAACGATGTACAACCAACATACCACACGTTGATGCAGTAATGCATTGCCAGACTAACACATATACCAATATAACACTATTATCACAAAGCCTTCAAATTTCGGAAAGCACAAACAACTCAAACGGAACATATTTACGAAGACAAGCAAAATCTTCATAAATCGCATACGTGATTACTAGTCGCAAGATACAAGTCGTATAGTAAGATACTTGCCTTAATAATCGCTACGAACGCTCAGAAGAACACGGTTCGACCAGGAAGCTCGGACCCCAAAGAAGGCAACGACGGAAGGGTTCCGACTCGAGTTCTTCACAAGAATTCGTTCCTAAGTCACAACGATATCAATTCAATCACAATTCTACGAAAACGTATGGAACTTCCCAAGTTCTACCCATTGAAGCATTTTATCGGACACTTTGAAGGCGTAGTCCAATTTAATCGATTATTCAAAGAAATACTCAAATTCGTTCCACAAAACTTCAAGGGTATTGAATGATTACGAGTTTACAATCAAGTTCTAACAATAATATGAATCAAAACGAAGCAAATCGGCCAAAACACCAAGAAACCGCAAGAACATCTAAAAACCAAAAGTTTAGGTGTTCTTACCTTCGATCCGGGTGGAAGATGATGTTAATCCATGATTCCAACTTCCAAAACATGTTGATATAAGTTTATTCTACTCAAAACCATCGATCTATGGTGAAAAATCGCGGAAGGAACGAAGAAAAGATGAGAAATGGCCGGATGACTCGGTCCAGGCCTATAAATAGCCGACCACAGCCGGCGCCACGCACGTAATCGGCCAAGGCCTACGCATGTCGGCCAAGGCCGAACTCTGGGCGATTCTGCCGGACATGTTACGTGCGTAACCGGTATTCGTCACGTAACCGGCCTTACGGCCGTTACTGCCGGGCCATTACGGCCGTTACTCGACCAGGCCTGGCCAGCCAGGCCTCGGTCGATCCGACGGTCCGGAAAAATCCCGAAACTCAGACCTGAACGTAAACCGAAAACACGATTACGAAGTACTCGCAAAGACGAATCCGAACACTAAGAGAACACACGATTCCGACCACCCGAGGGCTCGAATTTCGACAACGGAAGTAATTACCCCAAACTTTAGGAAATTACGAAAATGGTCCAACACGTCCGAACTACATGATACACGATCGAAACACCAAAAAGAAGCTTACAACATGAATAATAACATTAAATGGACTTCCGAGAAACTCGAAACAACAGTTTTGGACGAGATTCGCGAGAATCGAACTCAAGTGCGGAAAAGTCATTTAAGAACACAAAACTCAACAAAACGATACCGAAACGAACTCGGATGACAAAAAGTGTAGAATTAAATATTCTCAGAATGACGAAACGGTCAAAAGCGAGTCGTCGAAACGGACCTCCGCCGAAAAATGAAAATTACCGGAAATCCGAAATTGCGGATATTACATTCTACCCTCCTTAAAAGAAGTTTCGTCCCGAAACTTAAAACACGTAGGGAGAAGCAATATCCTGACAGGAAAACTCAACAAGATACACAAGAAATGCGTAACTATCGTCCATTGGCGAAACGTTACAAGCAACGCGAAAGAATATACAGCGTGAAAACACGCCACATGACGACCATAACAACGCCACCGGCAATGATTCAAAACAATAACGATCAATTAACGACGCATCACATATCACATCATATGCACACATTTAATCAAAGAAATGTACGCGACAACAAGTCGCACCCGACTAAAACGGCTATGCGATAGAAACAAATAGAGTATTACGATAGAAATCATTCCGATTCTCATCAACAAGAAAATGTCCGACGTCAAAACACAAACAATTCAAGATAACGGAAAACGAGGGTACCGGATATTACATTCTATCTCATAAAAAATAAGTTTCGTCCCGAAACATAAAATAAAACATCAGGGTAGACTACAAACAAAACCAAAAAGTTCACGCAACAAATATCAATCTCTACTCGGATTACAACACAAATACAACACGCAACTATGTTACTGGGCACCACTGAGCTCTCCACGCATAGGGGCGGGATCTCGGCTTCCGAACATCTCAACGACGGTCTCGCAGTGTACCGCCTGATGTCCCACATGTCCACATTTGAAACAGTTAACTTGCGGCGAGCGACAATTCTTACGAGTATGGCCCACACGGCTACAATTGAAACATAACTTCACGCCGCTTGTCTTACTCGGCTCGTGAGTAGGATTCTTAGACTGGTCAACCGAACGAGGAGTGCTCCCAGAAGGAAACTGCGAAGCAACAGGCTCACGGATCTCACTTCTCTGGCCTCTTGAAAAGTTACTCGAGGTATTCTGCCTCTTACCTCCTGAGCTACCCTCTGACATGGAAACAGCCATCTCGATGGCTAGAGCTCGATCCTGATAATCTTTTAAGGTGGTACACATGAGCGGAGCCATACTCTCACGGATATGGGGTTTCATGTGCATATTGAACTATCGGACCTTGTCCGCTTCACTTCTCACTTGATCACGAACATAAGCCAGCTGTCGATTAAAATCGACTATTGCCTGGGATATCGACACATCCTGGGGCGTGGCCGAGAAAAACTCAACGATCCTGCGTTCACGAACAGGCAACGGGCAATACTCTGCCTCCATGGTGGTCTTAAACTAAGCCCATGTAGGTGTACGATCTGCAGGCACTACAGCCTGCCACCAGTCTGCAGCTTCTTTGTCAAGCAAGTACTGAGCAATGGGTACCCTCTTCTCATCCGGACAAGCTACAACATCAAATGTTCTGTCCAACTGGAAGAGCCAGCCTTCCCAACCTAACGAGTCAGATGAACCCACAAAATGGGGCGGCTGCATCCTCATCACATCTCGTAACCACTTACTAGCCCCGTTATCCCCATCTGGGTTCTCATTCCGATGTACGGCCTGATTCATCTGCACTAACTGATCAACCACCTGACGAAGGATGGTGGCGGCGCCAACGTCAACATTAACGCTAGTCGAATGTCCCTGATCTGTACTGAGCTGATCGGTACTCGGCAAGGAGGGAGTCGCCCTCTCATGCTCCTGATCACGACCACGTCCTCGGCCACGACCTCTCGGCATTCTGAACAGACGACCCAAACAGAATAACGCAACCAAACAAACGTCACAACGTCAACATAGGACGATAATAGCAGCACGATAAAGCATCAACTCCAAGTCATCACACAAGTGCATGAACTAACACTGTAATTTAAGAACTTCATTAAAAAATAATTCACACAGTCACATCAACAGAGGTGTTTGGATTTTACCAAACCAAACACAGTCAAAACCACACACGTATCGTAGGGATCAAACACTCGCAGCAAAAATAAAATATTTCCGGGGTATTATTCAAATGATAAAATTTTAAAATTTTCAAGTTTGAAAAATTTGGTGAAATGAAATTTTTGAAGACACTTTTAATACCTCGATCGTTTAATCAAAACCATGTATCTCAACATTTAGAAAACACTAAAACATTCTCCGGCGAGCACAACAACACTACAAACTTATCACAACCACTTAGCCCCAACACATGGACATAAGAAGTTCAAAATTCCAAAAACCAAAAATCGTTCTGCAAAATAAAGATTTCCCAAAATCCTTTAGTTCATAAACAAAACGACGGTAATATTTTACAATGTCCGAAGTACTTCAAAACACATTTTTCAAATACCGTCTGATGGTGTCATTTGAAAATACACGGCCCATTTGTCAAAATTTACAAATTTTAAAAATCCATATAAACCGTGCTTTGACCGAACCACCAAAATATTTTCCAAAAATCGATTTCTACAAAAATTCCCAAACTGTAAAGTCCTTCAGAAAATATTCTTAAAGTTACCCATAGCGGACAAAAATTACAACATTCCAAAAACAGTCAAATTTAAAACCACATACTCAAATGGCAACCAGGGTCGCCAATTCAATCAAATGCATCTCGTGGTATTAAGTTTAAACACACAGCAAAATCATTCATCGGAGTTTCTCACAAATTCTACCATTGATATCTTCACAGAACTCATCAAGGTTTACATCTTTCACACCATACCACCCCACACGGTGGTTCAAAAGTAAAACAACAAGACGCCCAGCTATACTCATACCATGTACCACAAGTATTAAACACAACTACATCACACAATACTGTGTAAACAAAATCATGCACCACAATTAACTCACTAAGATAAAATCGAGATACACAGGTATTACGCGTAAAGGAGGAAACTTACATCCACAGGTCTCACGGAGGTGACAGTCGCCCACGATACTAATCTCGTCCGACAACATAACTGACACATTGTGACTACGCACAACTCAATTTGTCACTGACGACTCGAACGACAAGACAACACATTACTCGACAAATCACGACTTGACTCGATCCGACAACCTAGGTTTCCACAACCTAAGCTCCGATACCATAAATGTAACACCCCCAAAACCATATGGAAATATTACACGCCGTAGACCCTTTCTACAAGGATCTACCAGGCTAAACATCTATAAACAACCAAATGCTTGCCCAGCCAGGATCAAACAATAAAATGATACAGACCGATATGGTCACTTACCCGTGAATACACAGACCGGTGAGGTCACACAACCCAATTGACAAAATTGACTTAAATAACATTACCTACACAGGGGTCGAAATACAATTCAGCGGAAGACTGAAATCAACTCTGACAACATAACAAAAATTAAATCAACTCTCGACTCATGATTAGTATCGCAGCTCGTCATCCTCTTGTGCCAATCCTGTGACTGCTCCCCTAAATCTGCATGTACCTGGAGGCAAAACAGACATCCACCCCCCGATTACTCGGGGGTTAGTAAAACTCCACTGTTTTACTAGTGCAAGTATCAAATCATACGAAATGTAACAAGCAAATAATAATCGTGAATCCAATATAATAATCAAGTATCAAAATATTCCCGGTAGGTTCTCATAAGGGAAGATAAACTATGAAGCATTCGAAAATAAGATTATCATCTCGGGAATTTTTAGAATTTCAAAACCTTTCGAAAATCTTAGGGTCTTAACCCAAATCTCAAATTGTATTACAACAATTTACATTACGAAAACATTTCCATAAATCTCGTGGGGCTCGGCCCAACATTCTTTTCTTAAAACTTTCTTACAAAGAGTTTGATTTACAAAACATAAATCGTGACACCGTGATCCCCTGTCACGTGTCTCCGTAGGTTCGACAACCTGCACGGACTTAACCAATCAAAACAATCACAACAATCAATCATGCTCATGACTCCATGATCGTTTGCCACGAGTCTCCGTAGGTTCAACAACCCACACAGATTGAGCAAACACAACAATCACAACAATCAATCATGCTCACGACTCTGTGATCGCTTGCCACGAGTCTCCGTAGGTTCAACAACCCACACGGATTGAGCAAACACAACAATCACAACAATCAATCATGATCACGACTCCGTGATCGCTTGCCATGAGTCTCCGTAGGTTCAACAACCCACACGGATTGAGCAAACACAACAATCACAACAATCAGTCCCGACCCCGTGAACCTGTGTCACGTGTCACTGTAGGTTCCGTCGAACCCGCACGGCCGACGCATCGTGTCCGCATTCAATGGACCTGTGCCATGAATCATCGTAGGCCTCGTCAGACCCGCACGATTGGACCTCAGCACCACACACTAAGTTCTGATCCCATGGACCTGTGCCATGAATCCTCGTAGGCCCCGTCGAACCCGCACGAGTGAACTTAGCGTTCCAGCACATCACATTCACATTCACATTACATACAACAATGAGCACAGTTAGTCAATCACGTTGATCACCACAAAACCGTACGTCACACGCACATAACACAATCTCAACACTCTCAACAACTATCATCAATCAACGACGTACAACCAACATACCACACGTTCGGTACACAATGCATTGCACAGCAGCTAACACATATACCAATATAACACTATTATCACAAAGCCTTCAAATTTCGGAAAGCACAAACAACTCAAACGGAACATATTTACGAAGACAAGCAAAATCTTCATAAATCTCATACGTGATTACTAGTCGCAAGATACAAGTCGTATAGTAAGATACTTGCCTTAATAACCGCTACCGAACGCTCCGAAGAACACAGTTCGATCGGGAAGCTCGGACCCCAAAGAAGGCAACGAACGGAAGGTTTCCGACTCGAGTTCTTCACAAGAATTCGTTCCTAAGTCACAACGATATCAATTCAATCACAATTCTACGAAAATATATGGAACTTCCCAAGTTCTACCCATTGAAGCATTTTATCGGACACTTTGAAGGCGTAGTCCAATTTAATCGATTATTCAAAGAAATACTCAAATTCGTTCCACAAAACTTCAAGGGTATTGAATGATTACGAGTTTACAATCAAGTTCTAACAATAATATGAATCAAAACGAAGCAAATCGGCCAAAACACCAAGAAACCGCAAGAACATCTAAAAACCAAAAGTTTAGGTGTTCTTACCTTCGATCCGGGTGGAAGATGATGTTAATCCATGATTCCAACTTCCAAAACATGTTGATATAAGTTTATTCTACTCAAAACCATCGATCTATGGTGAAAAATCACGGAAGGAACGAATAAAAGATGAGAAATGGCCGGATGACTCAGTCCAGGCCTATAAATAGCCGACCCTGGCCGGCCGCTTACGTACGTAATCGGCCAAGGCCTACGTACGTAATCGGCCAAGGCCGAACTCTCTGGACTGATTCTGCCGGACATGTTACGTACGTAACCGGCAAGCTATTACGGAAAAATCCCGAAACTCAGACCTGAACGTAAACCGAAAACACGATTACGAAGTACTCGCAAAGACGAATCCGAACACTAAGAGAACACATGATTCCGACCACCCGAGGGCTCGAATTTCGACAACGGAAGTAATTACCCCAAACTTTGGGGAATTACGAAAATGGCCCAACACGTCCGAACTACATGATACACGATCGAAACACCAAACCGAAGCTTGCAACATGAATAATAACATTAAATGGACTTCCGAGAAACTCGAAACAACAGTTTCGGACGAGATTCGCGAGAATCGAACTCAAGTGTGGAAAAGTCATTTAAGAACACGAAACTCAACAAAACGATACCGAAACGAACTCGGATGACAAAAAGTGTAGAATTAAATATTCTCAGAATGACGAAACGGTCAAAAGCGAGTCGTCGAAACGGACATCCGCCGAAAAATGAAAATTACCGGAAATCCAAAATTGCGGATATTACAGAAGGAAGGTGAGAAAGTTGGGGAACACGTCCTCAAAATGATATCCATGATCGAGAGATTGGAGGCTCTTGATTTTAAAATGGATACTTCTCTCCAAACCGACCTTATCCTACAGTCTCTCCCTGATTCCTTCTCACAGTTTGTTATGAACTTCAACTGCAATGAGATTGCATGTAATTTAGCTGGGCTAATGAACAAACTTGTGACCGCTCAGTCTCAGATGAAGACTCCGCGGATGAAGGAGTCTGCTCTTGTGATTTCTTATGGACCTCGGAGGTCTAAGAATAAGAAGAAAAAGACCAAGAAGCGGACTGGACCACAAGCTAAGGACCTTAAGGGTAAGGGTAAGGGCAAGGCCCCGATGGTTCCAAAGAACAAGAAGAAGAAGGATGCTTGTCTCAACTGCGGTGAGCTGGGCCACTGGGCTAGAGACTGTCCGATTCTTCATGGCACTTCAGGTACAGAACTTTTAGTTTTGGAAACAAATTGTTCTGCTACTGTATTTTCTACTTCCTGGATACTGGATTCTGGTGCTAGTTCTCATATTTGTACCGTGAATCAGGATCTGGAACAAAGTAGGAAACTTGGAGCTAGAGAAGTTATGATCACAGTCGGAAGCGGGCATAGTGTCGAGGCGACCGACATAGGATCACTTCTTTTGGGTTTAGAATCCGACTTTGTTTTGACTTTAGAAGATGTACTTGTTTTGCCCAAGGGGCACAAAAACATTGTATCCATTCCGGTCATGGACCGAAAAGGCTTTTCATTTTTCATTGGTGATGGTTCCTGCAAAATTTATTTTAGAAATAAACTAGTGGGTACTGCTACATTGTTGAATGGATTGTATCATCTAAATCTCAACAACAAAGTAGTTGTGAATACTATGACTAGAAAACATGGTAGGGATGAAACCAATCAAGTTTTGAAATGGCATCTATGACTTGGTCATGTTGGTGAGACCAAGGTTTACAAGATGGAAAAAGATGGACTTATGGGTCCATTGGGATCGGATCCATTTCCTACTTGTGAATCTTGCCTTAAAGGCAAAATGACTAAGTCCCCATTCACAGGGACTTTTGAAAGAGCCGCTGATAAACTGGGATTAATCCATACTGACGTTTGTGGTGCTTTGGAAGCAGCACGTGACGGATATCAATATTTCATTACGTTTACAGATGATCATACTAGGTATGATTATGTATACTTAATGAAACATAAATCCGAGGCCTTTGAGAAATTCCAGGAATTCAAGGCCCTAGTCGAGAAACAAACGAGTAATCATATCAAAGCACTTAGGTCGGACCGAGGTGGCGAGTATATGAGTACGGAGTGTAATACCCGGTTGAAATTCATGTCATTTCAAATCTCTTCATTTTGCGAATACTGATTTGTTGGGCGAACCCTTATAATCATTGCTTGGAACCACCGTTTTGGGATTTCCGTACTTCTATTTCGTGTTATTGTTGCCCAGATATTGAGTCCTATTGCTTTTATTCTCTTCCCGGGTCATTTTTCATCATTTTAGGACCCAAGGGGGGTGTGAGCCGCGGCACAAGGAGTGTGCGCCGCGGCACACACATTTCCTAAACCTGGCCGAGCGGACTGTACCGGGTGCCGCGGCACATGCCGGCAGGGCCGCGGCACACTGCCGAGTCACTGCCGCGGCACACCTAGGCTGAGCCGCGGCACACTTGTGTTGCATCCTCAGCCAAAAACCGATCAGACCCGGTGCCGCGGCACACCTGGTGAGCCGCGGCACCGCCGAACCACAGGAGCAATTTTAGGCTGTGCCGCGGCACACCTGGGCTGAGCCGCGGCACACAATGCGGTCAACTGCATTATTTGTGCTTTTTGAGCGAGATGCAGCTCATTTCTCCATTTCCTTCTTCCACCTGCGAGAGAGAGAGTTTGAGGGGAGGAGTTTTCTCACATCTATCACTTGTGTGTTGGATTTTTACCATTTTCATTCGTTTAGGAAGCCCGGATAGTCGATCTAACGCGTATTCCTTGGATCATAGAGCTTGGATATTCAAGAGGTAATTTCTTCAACATCTTGATTTCTCGATTTTGTATGGGTATTGACATTTTGGATGTTAAAATCATGGAGTATGAAGTGATATATGCATGATTATGGACATGTTTGAGTATTCATCGGATTATTGAAAGATTATTCAAGAACACTTTGAATTTTGTGTTGGATTTTGGGGGTTTTCGTAGATTCGTCCGATTTGTCCGATTGAAGCTTGAGAACCTTGATATTATGATATATCTATACCGTATGCGTGTTTTTCTTGCGATTTTACGGGTTGGATTGTGCCGTTTTTGGACTTGTGGGAGTTTGGGCGATTTCCCAACCTTTAGTTGTTCACCCGTGTATTTTCTTGAATCGTAGACGAGTTTCGGGAGTCTCTTCGTGTAATTTGAGTATGGATAATTAATTGTCATATTCCTTGCGAATCGTTTAGGTGCCGGAAGCGCGTTCTTGGACCTACCGAACTCTTACCTTTCCTCCGTTTGATTTCTCGATGTCTCAAAGGCAAGTATACATTTATGATTGTACGTTCTCGACTTTGAAAGTAAGAAATAATGATGGTATGATATGAACGAACCATTTTTACGGCATTCATAGATATATTGATGGCATATTATGAACGAACCATTTTTACGGCATTCATATATGTATTAATGGCATGTAATGAACGAACCGTTTTTACGGCATTCCTACATGTATCGGCGTATGATATGAACGAACCGTTTCTACGGCATTCACATACGTATCGGCGTATGATATGAATGAACCGTTTCTACGGCATTCACATACGTCTTATTGTGGCACCATGAGATTTTAGTTATTCCGGAATACTAATCTTGAATTGATGAATTGACGGTTACATTTACTTTATTGTCGAGAAGTATTGTGTTTCATATTGATATACTTGCACTAGCTATTCGATGGCTAACCCCTTTATGGGGGAAATACGTTTCATGTATTTCAGGTTCCCGGAGGTCGGACAGGCAGGTAGTGGGTCGGCATGGAGATGGTGGGCAAGTGTGATACTGTGTCTTTCTTCCAGTTATGTTATGAGTCTTCCGTTCAGTGTTGTTGTACTGGATTGGCTATTGAATACTCGAGTATTGTTTTCCATTTTTCTTTGATGTTCCGGCCTGTGTTTGCCGAAGTATTGATTCGTGTTGTGATGTCTGCGAATACATTGGTTATGTTTTTGAACACCTTTGTTTTGTTTTCATTCCATTGTGTGTAGCCTTCTCGGTCAAAGTTTACAGTTCCGCGTATGTTTAGCCTTGTGGGCCCCATGGCGGGGCTTACGGCGCTGTAATATTCCCTAAATAACTTGGGGGTGTTACAGAATATGGTATCAGAGCTTAGGTCTATGTATACCTAGGCTGTCGGTATTTTGGGTCGAATGAGTCGTCAATTGTCCACAGTATCACTACTCTGCCATCATCACAGTGCGACCGGTACTTGTAAGACCTCTTACTCTTCTGATGTTTCCTTATTCATTATGCTTCTTCTATGGATATTCTTGAGAATCGATCACCTTAATGACATGCGATTGAATTATGCTTACGTACCTTGTGTGTTCTTCAGTATGTCAGCTGGTAGGGGCCGTGGCTGTGGTCGTGGCCGTGGACGAGGAAGAGGTCGTGGCGCGGCCGTTTCCATCAGTTCAGTTGCGGGGTCGACCAACCCCAGTTTGTCGAACTCGGTGCATCCCGACACCGAGAGTCAGCACGACCAGTCAGACGGTCAGGGGAACAACGTGGACGTTGGAGTGGCGAATGCACTTCAACAATTGGCTACCCAGATGACTATTTTGGCCCAAACTGTTCAACTGAATAACCCGAACCCAAACACGGATGCCTTGCTTCAGAATGTAATCCGTATGCACCCTCCACGCTGATGGTGCGGTGCACTGCTAGCCGGGAAGACTGGATAGCGGAATTAGAGAAGATTTTCGAGGCGGTTGATTGCCCCGAGGTGAGGAAAGTACCAATTGCTCAGTATTTCCTCACTAAGGAGGCCGCTACTTGGTGGAAGGTCATCAAGCCACAGGATCGTATTGCCTCGTGGGATGAATTTAAGGAGCTCTTGGAGGCCGAGTTTTGTCCTTGGCCGGTACGAGAGAGCCGAATCCGAGCCTTCTTCGAGGCTAAACCACAAGAAATTCCCGTTTCGCAGGCGATCGTGGAGTACAACCAACAATTGATCCATGTGAAGGATCAAGTGCGTAACGAGCATGATAAGATCCGTTATTTTGATATGCGGATGAATTTGGACTTACGGCGGTACATGGCCGGATTTGCTTGTACCACACTGAAAGAGTATCAGGACAGAGCTTTAGCCCATGATATGTTGAGCCCCGACAATGATACCGTTGAAGAACCAAAGAAGCAGAAAGTCGCAGGAAATTTTTCTGGCTCTAAGGGTGGCAACTTTCAGAAGTCACAGACGACTAACCGTTTTGACGGACAGTCGTCACGTTCTAATAAAGGGAAGAGGGGTTACCGTCCCACTCCGGGTACCTCAATCGCACAGTGACTTGCTATAATTGTGGTCGTCCAGGACACTTTAATTCGGAATGCTACTTTCCACCATTAAAGTGTCACACGTGTGGACAGATGGGGCATAGAGCGGTTTATTGTTCCGAGCCGAACCAGACTTTGGACACTCGGGCTTATGCCCCAACACCACTTGATCAAGGTATTAATCAACGACAATCTTTTGGTCAACCTCAGCAGAATTTTGGCAGGGGCCGGGGTCGGGGTCAGAACGCTGGAGGGGGAAACTCTAGCATCGGTTCGGTGCAACCACGGGTTTATGAGATGCGTCGAACAGACGAACCCGACGCGGCGGTGGCTTCAGGTACCATCCATATTTTATCTTATCCAGTTCGTGTACTCTTTGATACGGGTGCTACACATTCTTTTATTTCTTTAGAGTGTGTACGCCGTTTGAATATAACTTGTTTGACTGCTTGCGATCCCTTTATCGTGAAACTGCCTAGCAGGGATAGGATTGTGGGGAATCGGGAGATTAGAGATTTTCCGGTGGTTATATCCGGTATGGAATGGTTATCGAATCTAATTGTAGCTTATATGGAAGGCGAGGACGTAATCCTCGGCGAGGATTGGCTTAATAATCACCAAGCGATTATGAATTACCGTACCAAGGTTATTACTATGATGACTAAAGACGGATCTGAGTACTCGTTTTTGGGACGTAAGTCGGGCCAATCCAAGTTACTTATCAGTTCCATGAAGGCCGTAAAACTTTTGAATAAAGGTTGTACGGGCTATTGGTGTTATGCTTTAAGAACGGAAAGAAACGAAGTCGATTTCTCTTCGATTCCGGTTGTTAATGAGTATCCCGACATTTTTCCGGGTGATCTTCCGGGACTACCGCCAGATCGAGAGATAGAATTTACCGTAGACTTAGAGCCAGATGCAGCTCCGATTTCTAAAGCACCTTATCGGATGGCACCTTCCGAGATGCAGGAATTGAAGACTCAGTTGGGGGAACTTTTGGAAAAAGGGTACATCAGACCGAGCGCTTCGCCTTTGGGCGCGCCTGTCCTCTTCGTGAGGAAGAAATATGGTTCACTACGTTTGTGCATCGACTAGCGTGAGCTGAATAAAGTAACCATCAAGAATAAATATCCTTTGCCTCGTATAGACGATCTATTTGATCAATTGCAAGGAGCTGCGGTTTTCTCGAAGATTGATTTAAGATCCGGGTATTATCAACTCAGGGTGAGGGAGTCCGACGTTCCAAAGACGGTGTTTCAGACGAGATATGGGCATTATGAATTTGTAGTTTCCTTTTGGGTTGACGAATGCGCCGGCAGTATTCATGCAGTTAATGAATAAAATATTCATCGAGTACCTCGACAGGTGTGTAGTCGTCTTTATTGACGACATCTTGATCTATTCTCGAGATAAGGAGGAACATGCCCGACACTTGCGTTTGGTTTTAGACATTTTGAGAACCGAGCACCTCTATGCAAAATTCTCGAAATGTGAGTTTTGGTTGGAAGAAGTTATGTTTCTCGGCCATGTGATTTCGGCCGAAGGGGTTCGTGTAGACCCGCAGAAGATCGAGGCAGTGCTAGATTGGGCGCAGCCTAAAAATGTTAAGGAAGTTCGTAGCTTTTTGGGCCTTGCTGGATATTACCGTCGGTTTGTCGAGGGGTTCTCGAAACTCGCTCGACCGCTTACGAAATTACTCCAGAAGACCGAAAAGTTTATTTGGACGGATGAGAGACAACAGTGCTTCGATGAACTGAAGAGACGATTGACTTCAGCGCCGATTCTAACTTTACCACATGGTAGCGAAGGCTTTGCTTCTGATGACGCTTCGGTCAAGGCACAGGCTATGTCCTTATGCAGCATGATAAGACAATAGCTTTTGCGTCACGACAATTAAAGCCTTATGAGATGAATTATCCTACTCACGATTTAGAGTTGGCCGCAATTGTCTTCGCACTCAAGATTTGGCGGCATTATTTGTATGGTTCACCGTGCCGGATTTATACCGATCACAAGAGCCTGAAGTATATTTTCAGTCAGAAAGATTTGAATATGAGACAGAGACGTTGGCTAGAGTTGATAAAGGATTATGATCTGGAAATTCTTTACCACCCCGGAAAATCCAATGTCGTTGCAGATGCTTTGAGCCGCAAATCTGCATCTCTACAAATGCTCGAGGTTCTTACATCCCAGATGAAAATTCGTCAGGATTTAATTGAACAAGGGATAGAAGTTTGGCTTCGAAGAGTACAAGGACAGTTGTGTACTCTCGAAATTACTTCGTCCTTAGTTGACGACATCAAAGGAAAGCGGTGGAGTGACCCGATGATTTTTCAACTGAAGGAAGATGTGATTAAAGGAAAAGCTCCTGGATTTATGGTTCACGAGGATAGTATTCTGAGATTTCAGGGCAGGCTTTGTGTTCCGAACGATTTGGAGTTGAGACAGAGGATTCTCCAAGAAGATCATGCTACGCCTTACTCAATCCACCCCAGAACGAGTAAGATGTACAAAGATTTGAAGCGCAATTTTTGGTGGAATAACATGAAGAAGGATGTTACGGAGTTTGTACTACGATGCTTGACGTGTCAACAAGTCAAGATCGAACATCAACGACCGGCGGGGTTGTTGAAACCACTTCCCATTCCCGAGTGGAAGTGGGAAGACATCTCAATGGATTTCATCACTGGCATGCCGAGAACTCGGGCCGGAATGAATATGATTTGGGTGATTGTCGATCGGTTGACCAAGTCTGCACACTTCTTGGGTATTAAGGATACTTGGGGACCGGATAGACTGGCTCGAACCTTTATTGCTGAGATCGTGAGGTTACACGGTGCCCCCAAGACCATTGTTTCTGATCGGGACGGCCGTTTCGTATCGCATTTTTGGCAGGCCGTTCACCAGGCTCTGGGTACGGAGTTGAGATTGAGCACTTCCTTTCATCCTCAGTCGGACGGTCAGACAGAGAGGACGATTCAGACATTGGAAGATATGTTACGGGCTTGTGCCTTGGATTGGAGTAATGATTGGGAGCTTCACTTACCGTTGATCGAGTTTGCTTACAATAATAGTTGGCATGCGTCGATCAAAATGGCACCCTTCGAGTCACTCTATGGTAGGCGATGTAGGTCGCCATTATGTTGGGATGAGGCTTCTGAGCTAGTTGGGACAGAACCGGATATGTTGATGGAGACTAAGGAAAAGATTTCTATTATCCGAGATCGATTGCTAACTGCCCAGAGTCGTCAGAAATCTTATGCAGATACTCGTCGTCGACCTTTGGAGTTCGAGGTGGGAGATCATGTCTTGCTCAAGGTGTCGCCGACCAGGGGAGTTTTCCGTTTCGGGAAAAAGGGGAAACTTAGTCCAAGGTACATCGGACCCTTCGAGATTTTGGACACAGTTGGGGATTTAGCTTATCGCTTGGCATTGCCTCCAGCTTTGAGTCACGTCCACAGTGTTTTTCATGTGTCTCAGTTGAGAAAGTACGTACCGGATCCGAGCCACATTATCGACTACAGTGAGATTGACGTAGCCGAGGATATTACCTTTCCGGAGAAACCCGTGAAGATTCTTGAGCGCCGCGAGAAACAACTTCGACATAAGACCATCCCACTGGTTAAAGTTCAATGGTCGAGGCATGGGGTCGAGGAGGCGACTTGGGAGACGGAAGAGAAGATGCGGGTGGAATACCCCGAACTATTTATTTCTTAAGTTTCGGGACGAAACTTCTTTTTAGAGGGGGAGAATGTAATACCCGGTTGAAATTCATGTCATTTCAAATCTCTTCATTTTGCGAATCGTGATTTGTTGGGCGAACCCTTATAATCATTGCTTGGAACCACCGTTTTGGGATTTCCGTACTTCTATTTCGTGTTATTGTTGCCCAGATATTGAGTCCTATTGCTTTTATTCTCTTCCCGGGTCATTTTTCATCATTTTAGGACCCAAGGGGGGGTGTGAGCTGCGGCACAAGGAGTGTGCGCCGCGGCACACACATTTCCTAAACTCCGGCCGAGTGATCTGCACGGTGCCGTGGCACATGCCGGGCAGCGGCTGCACACCGCCGAGTCATCGCGCGGCACACCTAGTGAGCCGCGCACACTTGTGTTGCATCCTCGGCCAAAAACTGTACCGGTGCCGCGACACACTGGCTGAGCCGCACACCGCCGAACCACAGGAGCAATTTTAGGCTCGTGCCGCGGCACACTGGCTGAGCCGCGGCACACAATGCGGTCAATGCATTATTTGTGCTTTTTGAGCGAGATGCAGCTCATTTCTCCATTTCCTTCTTCCACCTGCGAGAGAGAGAGTTTGAGGGGAGGAGTTTTCTCACATCTATCACTTGTGTGTTGGATTTTTACCATTTTCATTCGTTTAGGAAGCCCGGATAGTCGATCTAACGCGTATTCCTTGGATCATAGAGCTTGGATATTCAAGAGGTAATTTCTTCAACATCTTGATTTCTCGATTTTGTATGGGTATTGACATTTTGGATGTTAAAATCATGGAGTATGAAGTGATATATGCATGATTATGGACATGTTTGAGTATTCATCGGATTATTGAAAGATTATTCAAGAACACTTTGAATTTTGTGTTGGATTTTGGGGGTTTTCGTAGATTCGTCCGATTTATCCGATTGAAGCTTGAGAACCTTGAGATTATGATATATCTATACCGTACACGTGTTTTTCTTACGATTTTACGGGTTGGATTGTGCCGTTTTCGGACTTGTGGGAGTTTGGGCGATTTCCCAACCTTTAGTTGTTCACCCGTGTATTTTCTTGAATCGTAGACGAGTTTCGGGAGTCTCTTCATGTAATTTGAGTATGGATAATTAATTGTCATATTCCTTGCGAATCGTTTAGGTGCCGGAAGCGCGTTCTTGGACCTACCGAACTCATACCTTTCCTCCGTTCGATTTCTCGATGTCTCAAAGGCAAGTATACATTTATGATTGTACGTTCTCGACTTTGAAAGTAAGAAATAATGATGGTATGATATGAACGAACCGTTTTTACGGCATTCATAGATATAATGATGGCATATTATGAACGAACCGTTTTTACGGCATTCATATATGTATTAATGGCATGTAATGAACGAACCGTTTTTACGGCATTCCTACATGTATCGGCGTATGATATGAACGAACCGTTTCTACGGCATTCACATACGTATCGGCGTATGATATGAACGAACCGTTTCTACGGCATTCACATACGTCTTATTGTGGCACCATGAGATTTTAGTTATTCCGGAATACTAATCTTGAATTGATGAATTGACGGTTACATTTACTTTATTGTCGAGAAGTATTGTGTTTCATATTGATATACTTGCACTAGCTATTCGATGGCTAACCCCTTTATGGGGGAAATATGTTTTATGTATTTCAGGTTCCCGGAGGTCGGACAGGCAGGTATCGGGTCGGCATGAAGATGGTGGGCAAGTGTGATACTGTGTCTTTCTTCCAGTTATGTTATGAGTCTTCCGTTCAAAGGTTGTTGTATCTTGGATCGCTATTGAATACTCGAGTATTGTTTTCCATTTTTCTTTGATGTTCCGGCCTGTGTTTGCCGAAGTATTGATTCGTGTTGTGATGTCTGCGAATACATTGGTTATGTTTTTGAACACCTTTGTATTGTTTTCATTCCATTGTGTGTAGACCTTCTCGGTCAAAGTTTACAGTTCCGCGTATGTTTAGCCTTGTGGGCCCATGGCGGGGCTTACGGCGCTGTAATATTCCCTAAATAACTTGGGGGTGTTACACGGAGTTTGACAAGTTCCTTAAGAAACATGGAATAGTTTCACAACTAACACCTCCAGGTACTCCTCAGTTAAATGGTGTGTCAGAAAGAAGGAACCGGACCCTGTTGAACATGGTCCGTTCTATGCTGGGTTATACTGACTTGCCGATTTACCTATGGGGGTATGCACTCCTGACTGCCGCGTATATCTTGAACAGATGTCCTTCCAAATCCATTCCTAAAAATCTACATGAGATGTGGGAGGGAAGGAAACCAAGTCTTAATCATATTAGGATTTGGGGATGTCCCGCCTATGTCAAGAAGACTAAGGTGGAAAAGTTGGAAGCTAGGTCTGCGAAGGGACGTTTCATTGGATTCCCATCTGGGACGATGGGATACCTATTCTACATGCCCGAAGATCGAAAGATCGTTATTGCTTTACAAGCACACTTCCTGGAAGATGAGTTCATTCAGGAAGGCGGAGCAGGTAGAAGTATTTCTTTAGAAGAATACAATGAAACTCCTCGGGAGACACCTGTGCAAGAAACTGAAACCGAACCTTCTGAAACACAAGTACAATGACCTCGTAGGTCTAGTAGGGTGTCTCATTTACCTGAGAGGTATGGGCTTGTACACTTGGAGGAGCTGGGTCTCCATGAGGTTCCAAGTGATAGCCAAGAGACCGACCCGACGACCTATGACCAAGCGATGGTGGATGTAGACTCCATGAAATAGACTGTAGCAGTCTTCATGTAGTTGGGACCTTCGTTTTGACGAGGCGGTCAAATAGTTTGACTTCGTGCAAAATGAAGAGGAACCTTGTGTATACAAGAAGGTTAGTGGGAGCAAGATCGCATTCTTAGTACTATATGTAGATGACATTCTACTAATAGGAAATGATGTGGGAATGCTCAGTTCTGTGAAAGCTTGGCTTTTGAGTAATTTCTCCATGAAAGACTTGGGAGAAGCTACCTATATTCTTGGTATTCGACTCTACCGGGATAGAGCGAAGAGAACAATAGGTCTTTCACAAGCCCTCTATATAGATAAGATCTTAAAGCGATTTAAGATGGATGATTCTAAAAAAGGGTTCCTACCGATGCGACATGGAATGAAACTCACCTTGAAGATGTGTCCTCAAAGTGAGGAACAACGCAAGGAAATGAGTAATATACCATATGCTTCGGCCGTGGGAAGCCTTATGTATGCTATGTTGTGTACAAGACCTGACATCGCGCATGCCGTAAGCGTGGTGAGTAGGTTTCAGGCAAACCCAGGTAGGGAACATTGATCGTCAGAAAGAACGTTCTCAAGTACTTAAGAAGAACTAGAGATATGGTTCTTATGTATGGCGGTGGAGAATTGGATGTGGTAGGATTCACTGATTCGGACTTCCAAGGACTGAAGGACGACTCGATGTCCACTTCTGGCTACATATTTACTCTTAATAGAGGAGCAGTATCTTGGCGTAGTGCCAAGCAAAGCGCGACTGCTGATTCCACCTGTCAGGCTGAGTATAAAACGGCCTCAGAGGCTTCCAAAGGAAGAATTTAGAAGTTAGTGGGTAAACTTCACGTGACACCTTGTGCTGCGCTACCAGAGCGGTAGCACAGGACTAGGAGCCGAGGTTTCACAATAGTACCAAACATATTGAGAGAGAGTATCATCTCGTAAGAGAATTTGATCGCATAGAGATACATTTTGCTGCATAGAGTAGAGTCAGCCGACTACGTCGCTGATCCACTGACCAAGCCACTTTCTCAGATTAGCTTGGAGCGTCATCTGGAGAACATGGGTATTAGATACCATAGTGTGTGGCATTGAGTGCAAGTGGGAGATTGTTAGGAGTATGCCCTCGAATGCCACTCAGAGGTTGTTGAGTGAGGGCATTGTACTTGTAATTATGTAAAACATTTATATAAGGCAAAGGAATGTTTCTTTATTTACTGGTAGTTACTGGCATTCCTAACTCGTAAATAAACATATAGAAACTAGTCCGTGTATTTGAGAGCAAAACGTTCCACTCCTTATTGGATAAGGAAGTCGGCACTGGAAAGGTTATAGCTCAAATACTTAATCGTTCGCAAGTCGATGAAACTTGACTGGGCGTTAAGTTTATGTGAAGACTTGTATGACGTGTTCTTTGACATGGAGAGTGCCTGTCGAACACTAATGGTTAGTGGGAGCACACGTTATAGGTATGTTAATTGGATTAGTATACTCGAACCGACTCACCCTCGATTCGTCACACGGATTTCACTCCGGGACAGTCAATGATGGAATCGAAAGGTTGTGATAAATATTCGTGAACCTTCGACTTGAGGATTTAGTAGGGATGTGCTTGTGACGTCAAGATTTTCATTATAGTAGTTCGACCCTGTAAACCATAAGGCGGGGGTCAACCTCGACGTGCATCTTGATGGGCAAGTAGCAGGTCCTACTGAATACCAAGATAGAATTCTTTCTCCTGTTAGTGAACGGGTTATATGTCCTATGCGGTTATTGGCAGATGAGATCATAAGTCTTTGGCCAAAGCATTGGAGCTAGCTGTATTAGATACACAAGAGCTCGATGATCTCGATTTGCATTAACGCATGCATAGCGTCAAGTACAGATAGGGTTTGACTGACCGTGACCCTATAACTTGATCGGGACATTTGAAAGAAGGGTTTATACGTATACTGGTATTCACGACAGAATGGTTCTTGAATGATCCCAATCATTCGTTCTCAGTTGGGGTACAGTGTATGCCGCCAAACTGGCTAGGTGGTGCTACTACTCTTTGGTTCCTCCCATTGCTGACTGAGACGGACCTACCGAGTCGCGCATTAGGATTGACGACGGAATGAATCAAGCTAATTCTCTCATTATGAATATTAGATATTGGATATCTAAATTTTGGACATTAGATGTTTAAATCGATTTATCGGATAAATTGATTTACGACTTAATGAATTAAATATATCACTGGGTGATTAATTTAATTCACGAATATAATTATTTCTTGGTGAAATTAATTATATTATTTTTTGTTTGATATGTTTAATTAATTAGATTAATTAATCGATACAAATACATCGCAACGGAATCGTAGTTTATCTGTTTGGACTCACGGGAGTCCGAAACGAACCGAACTCGTCCGTTTTTGCATAGTAGCCGCCCCTCCTTTGTTTCCACTCACTTTCCTCTTGTCTTGTTGCTTTCATTTTATATGAAATAACATGACATTGTGGGGTTTGAAATCATGTGGCATGATTTGTATTATTAAAGTGAGAGTTGAATAAAGGGAAGAAGACATCTCTCACTTCTCATTCCATGCCATTTCCAACGTGAGTTTTGAGAGAGAGAGAGAGAGAGAAAACTTTTCTCAAAGTCTTCATCATCTTCTTTAAGTGTTCTTGGTGGTTCTTAGAGAAAAATCAAGAAATCAAAAGAGAGATATATATATTATACACTTAGAGTGTAATAATAAAAAGCTTCATCACCTAGCTCTAGCCGTATCCTCGGAGGATAGCAAGGTGTTGTCATTTCGTTCGTTTTTCCGGCGCGTGGCAAGTAGAGACGCGGTGCTTTCGGCGTTGGATCGTTCAAGAGCTTGGAGCGGATTGGACTCGTAGAGATCAATCTAAAGCTTGGGGAATAGCTCAAGAGAAGGTTACCATTTAATCAACGGACTTCGAGGGTTAGTTTCTTACGAATCTTGCTTTTCGTTTATATATTCGTATATACGTAGCTCGATCGATCCTCGTAGGGATTCGGATCGAATTAATTTTCGTTTTACCACTTCCACTGGGCCTTCGTTTTAGGCACCGAATCCCAACATGTGGTGCGATGTATGTTTAGATATATATTAGCCAACATAGACATGAAATGTAGGATAAAATCCCTCGTTAAAAAATTTAATGTCGTTCAATTAAAACAACTATCAAGACTTCGATCATCTTGAGCTGGTCATACCAAAGCTGGTGCTCGGATTATCTTAGTAAGCTAGGAGAGGTAATGGTGATACATATGTGTTTTAATGAACTAAGAATTCAAAATAGTTTTGAACCTTAGCATAAATTGGATTATAACATGCTTGGGAACAAGATGCCAAATCCCATAAATATAATCTAAGAGTTATATATGATGCAACCGATAAAGTGTTATCCACCTAAAATAGCTCAATTCTAGGCGTCATGCCAAAGCTGAGTTTAGAATTGTGAAAAATTGGATCTTAGCCCACTAACATTACAAATGTTGTAAAATTGAGGGTATTTTATTTTGTGGGAGTATTTTTCGAGAAATAGAAATGTGACTAAATACTTTATATTGCATTTTGTAGATAATAAAATGGCATCAAACAACACATCCACCATTTCACTACGACCCGTCCTTGAGAAGGACAAGCTCAAAGAAAACGACAGCAACTATCTGGATTGAATCCGGAGCTTGAGAATAGTTCTCAAGCAAGAAATAAAGTTGTATGTTCTTGAGGAAGAAATTCCCGACGAGCCGGCTAACAATGCTAACAAAGCAACAAAATACAAATTGAAGAAACATTGTGATGATTCCATTGATGTCAGTTGTCTTATGTTGGCTACCATTTGTCCAGAACTTCAGAAGAATCTGGAAGAAATGGAAGACTATGAGCTTAATGCTCACCTCAAGGAAACTTTCTCAAAGCACGCTAGGCAAGAGAGGTATGAGACCTTTTAAGCCTCGTATGCTTACAATATGGTTGAGCGGACATCTATCAGCGCTTATGTACTCAAGATGAAAGGATATATTGATCATCTCGATAGGCTTGGTTTTTCACTTTCTAAGGAGCACTCCACGGATGTGATCCTAAACTCATTACCCGATAGATTCGGTCAGTTCATTATGAACTATAATATGAATGAGATGGAGAAGTCCATTGTTGAGCTGCATGGGATGCATAAAACGGCTGAGCAAAGCAAAATATTAAGAAACCAAGCCACATACTGATGGTCAGCAAAGGAAAGTCCTTCAAGAACAAAGGCAAGGGTAAAGGTAAAGCAAAAGTGGCCAAAGCTAGATACCCAACTAAGCCGGTTTTCAAGGTAAAAGCCCCCAAAGATGGAAATTGCCATCATTGCAATAAACTAGGACACTGGAAAAGAAATTGCAAGGTTTACTTGGAAGAGCTAAAGCGTATCAAGGCTAGTGATACTGCCACATGTATATTTATTATAGAAGTTAACTTATCTACTTCTAACTCCTCAGTATTGGATACAAGATGTGGATCTCACATTTGTACAAATGTGCAGGGGTTGAGAAGCAGTAGAGAACTGAAGAGAGGGGAATTGGGTCTAAGAGTGAGCAATGGAGCAAGAGTTGCTGCACTAGCCGTTGGAACTTATGATCTAGTCTTACCCAATGGGTTTTTGTTAGTTTTGAACAATTTCTATTATGTTCCTGCTATGAATAGAAATATTATTTCAGTTTCTACATGAAGCATAAATATGAATCTTTTGAAATGTTCAAAATATTCCAAAGTGAAGTACATAATCAACTTGGCAAGATAACAAAGCCCTTCTATCAGATCGAGGTGGCGAATACTTGAGCCAAGTATTCGATGATCATCTTAGGAGTTGTGGAATTATTTTACAACTTACTCCTCGTGGAACACCTCAACATAACAGAGTGTCCGAGAGGAGGACTCGAACTTTATTAGATATGGTTCTATCCATGATGAGTCGAATGGAGCTTCCATTATCATTTTGGGTCCACGCCTTAGAACAAAAAACATTCACCCTTAACCGTGTTCCATCTAAAGAAGTTGAAAAGACACCATTTGATAAATGGACTGGTAAGAGACCAAACTTGTCTTGTCTAAAAATCTGGCATTGTGAAGCATTCATAAGACGCCAAGTATTTGACAAACTAGCATCCAGATCTGAAAGATGTTTATTTGTGGGATATCCTAAGGAAACCAAAGGATACTACTTTTATAAGCCCGTAGAGAACAAGATGTTCGTTGCTCGAAATGCTGTCTTCTTAGAAAGGGAATTTATTTCCAAAAGAGACAGTGGGAGAAAATTAATTCTCAAGGAAACTCGAGAACCACAAGAAGACATTGCTTCACCGATGGAAACTGAACAGGCTCAACAATTAGTTGAGGATCTAGTTCAAAGTACACAAGTTCCTCGCAGATCTGATAGAGTGCGACACGAACCTGAGAGATATGGGTATTTCATAAAAGAGGATGATGTCACATCGCTCATAGATGATGAGCCTAGTACCTATACAGAAGCTGCTTCAGGATCTGAGTCCGAGGAATGACTAGAGGCCATGAAGTCAGAGATGTAGTCCATGCACGACAATCAAGTTTGGAACTTGGTAGATCCACCTGAGGGTGTTAAAACCATTAGGTACAAATGGGTTTTCAAAAAGAAGAAAGACATGGACGATAATCTGCAAGCCTATAAAGCTAGACTAGTAGCAAAAGGTTATAGAGAGACTCATGGTGTTGACTATGATGAGACCTTTTCGCCAGTAGTCATGCTTAAATCAATTAGAATTTTATTTGCTATTGCCGCATACTATGATTATGAGATATGGCAAATGGATGTCAAAACAGCGTTTCTTAATGAAAACTTACTCGAGGATGTGTACATGACACAACCTGAGGGTTTTGTTCATCCAGAAAATTCTAAAAATGGTTGCAAGCTTCAAAGATCTATTTATAGGTTGAAGTAGGCTTCTCGGAGCTGGAATCTTCGGTTTGATGAAATTGTCAAAGAGTTTGGTTTATTCAAAATGAAGATGAACCATGTGTGTACAAGAAGGTTAGTGGGAGCATAGTTGTTTTCTTAGTTTTATATGTAGATGAAATACTACTCACTGGAAATTACATACCCACCTTGCAAACAGTCAAGACTTGGTTGGGAAGTTGTTTCTCCATGAAAGACTTAGAAGAAGCTGCTTACATTCTTGGGATCTATAGAGATGGATCAAAGATAATAATTGGTCTGAGTCAGAGTACCTAAATTTAAAAATATTGAAGAGGTTCAATATGCAGGAATCTAAGAGAGGACTCTTGCCAATGTCACATGGCATTCACATGAGTACGACTCAGAGTCCTTCGACTCCTGATGAGCGAGCCCGCATAAGCAAGATTGCATATGCTTCGGCCATTAGATCGATCATGTATTCCATGATTTGTACTCAAGTAGATGATTCGTTTGCCCTTAGCATGACAAGTCGATACCAATCAAATCCAGGTGAAAGTCACTTGACACTAGTGAAGACCATCCTAAATTACTTAAGATGAACTAAGGATGCGTTCCTAATTTATGGAGGTGTGGGAAACGAGTTGATTGTAAATGGTTACGCCGATGCAAGTTCTGAAACCGATAGAGATGATTTTAAATCGCAAACTGGTTATGTGTTTGTATTAAATGGAGGTGCTGTGAGTTGGAAGAGTTCCAAGCAATGCACAGTTCTTGATTCTATAACAGAAGCCGAGTACCTGGCAGCATCGGATGCAGCTAAGGAAGTCGTATGGATCAAGAAGTTCATTACTGAACTAGGAGTGGTACCGACCATCCAGGGTCTCATAAGCATTTATTGTGACAATAATGGTGCTATTGCACAAGTTAAAGCGCCTAGGTCCCATCATAATTCCAAACATATACTCAGGGAATATCACCTAGTCACGGAGATTGTCTGACGAGGAGATATTACAATATGTAAAGTAGCAATGGAAGAGAATATTGTTGATCCTTACCAAGCCTCTGTCGCAAGAAAAGCATGAAGAGCATGCTAGTTCGATAGGATTAAAAGTCATGTGTAATGCCCTGACTTTCTAGGAATAACTATAGGAGAAAATAAGTAAAAATGTGAATTTTGACTAAAAATAAATTCCTTTGAGAATATTAAAATTATCGCCTACAAAGTCGAGTCGCTACACTGACTAAATAAATACGTATTAATTAAGGTAACTACATGTCATAATTAAGAGGTCATAATTGCGGCGGAATAAATTTAAAAACTATTATTACCAATCAATAGTTTCCCCAAATAAAATATATGTTTCAAGTATAAGATATAAAAAAAGACATCGTTTAATAAAAACTCTCATCATATGCCCTCTCGACTCGCTCCTTCATCCATCTGGCCTAGCTTAACCTGCAGGATCAATATAGGTGGGGGTGAGCTTCCTTCAGCTCGTGGGAATCACACATATCACAATAATATACAAACTCGTGGAAAGCAATTAAATAATTATTCTATCAATAATATTTTCGTCAACATGAATACATCCACACAATATCAAATATAACATGAATCTAGCACGCATGAGAATATTGAGGTTGTGCAGGTGTCCCCACGCAACATATATCTTAAGATAGCCTCTTTACACGTACACAGGTGAGCCTGATTTACACCATGTATCCTCAATAAATAGAATATCACATGACAGTCCAAGTAAAGCAATTAAAGTAACAGTAAAAATTCCCACCTGATAAAATGATACTGCTAGATTTGAATATGAAGATGCTCGACTCACAGTCCTAAGCCCGTAAATCCTTGTTAATGTTTACATATAATAATAATTATAATCATTATAAAATATTTTGATATAATGACTGAAAATAAAATATAATGCATAAAATTGAAACTGATTATTAATATTAATTGAAAAGTTAACATTATAAGTACCTTATGTCGAAATAGGGCTGGATTAGAAGATATAAAGCTACATGGGGTCAATTGAAGAAATTAAAGGCAATCTTGGGTCAAAATGATAAGTTCAGGGCTAAATTATTAAACTTGACCTAAAATTAAGGGTATAAATACCTTTTCCATCGTTCAGCCATCTCATTTCTCACTTCTCTTTCCTCTCGTCTCTCTCTATGTCCTCTTCTCTCTCTCTCTCTAAAACTTCTCTCGACCGAAGAAAATTTTTTGCAGAATATCACACACACACACACATAATCGATCGCGGTTGGACTAAAACTGGGTGATGGTGGCAGAACTGAAGGGCTTTTCGATGGATTCCGACTCGTGCCATGTGGCAGCAGCGGCCGGGATTCACAGATCGGGCGGCGACCTCAGCTTCAGGTGGTGCGGCGGCAACATCTCACAGCAGAAGAAGGTAAGGGTTTCTTATTTCTGAAAAGGGATTTTGAGTCTGATTATAATTGTAAAATTTCGGGTTTTGGATTTGGGCTAGGCCTGAATGGTTTTAGAGTTTAGAGTCTGATGAGTTTTTGTTTTAAATTTGCATATGAGTCCGTGTTGTAAATCAAATGACTGTGTCACGGGTTGAAAGTTCGGGTTACGTATTGGTAGTGGCCGGATTTGATTCGAGGCAGATTTGTCCTGGCTTGAGTATTGGTTAAAATTATGGAATTCGTTTGAGCCGAAGTCTGATTGACTGAAATTGGATTCGGCTGAGATTGAATTGGAAGATGGGGCCCGATTCTAGGGTTTTTAGAAACTCAGTTGCTCGGGTTGCTCGATAAATTGGCATTGAGTGAGTGTATAGTTATTTGTGTTTTGAATCATTCCAGTTGTTCATCATTAGGTACAAAACGTATAACCAACAATGAAGGGTTCGAACGATATAACATCCAAACCCACAACCGAATGCATACCGGACCCAACAACCCACCACATGTCAGTCCAAAAGTGCTAGCAGATTGGTACACATTGGTTGTAAATTTGTATCTATAAAGGACCTGAATATTCTTATTCTTATCGATGTGGGATGTTACAAACACCCCCTCTTATTGGGTCGACGTCCTCGTCGAGCCCACACACAAACTTACAGAACCCGGCCAGTGCCTCTGCACTTCAAGCCGGACAGAGCTCTGATACCATTTATAACATCCAAACCCACAACCGAATGCATACCGGACCCAACAACCCACCACAGGTCAGTCCAAAAATGCTAGCAGATTGATATACATTGGTTGTAAATTTATATCTATAAAGGACCTGAATATTATTATTCTTATTGATGTGGGATGTTACAAACAATAAGGTAGTGCGCAACCCTAGGCAAATCCCACATCGACGAAGCACGGGAGAGATCCATGGGCTATAAGGAATAGACCAACCCTAACTGACAAGACGCGTTTTGGGGTGAAATGGAAGAGTTCCCACAAGAACTCTTTGTTAGGAGTATGCCCTCGAATGCCACTCAGAGGATGTTGAGTGAGGGCATTGTACTTGTTATTATGTAAACCATTTATATAAGGCAAATGAATGTTTCTTTATTTACTGGTAGTTACTGGCATTCCTAACTCGTAAATAAACATATAGAAACTAGTCCGTGTATTTGAGAGCAAAACGTTCCACTCCTTATTGGATAAGGGGGTCGGCACTGGAAAGGTTATAGCTCAAATACTTAATCGTTCGCAAGTCGATGAAAATTGACTGGACGTTAAGTTTATGTGAAGACTTGTATGACGTGTTCTTTGACATGGAGAGTGCCTGTCGAACACTAATGGTTAGTGGGAGCACACGTTATAGGTATGTTAATTGGATTAGTATACTCGAACCGACTCACCCTTGATTCGTCACACGGATTTCACTCCGGGACAGTCAATGATGGAATCGAAAGGTTGTGATAGGTATTCGTGAACCTTCGACTTGAGGATTTAGTAGGGATGTGCTTGTGACGTCAAGATTTTCATTAGAGTAGTTCGACCCTGTAAACCGGAAGGCGGGGTCAACTCGACGTGCATCTTGACGGCAAGTAGCAGTCCTACGAATACCAAGATAGAATTCTTTCTCCCGTTAGTGAGCGGGTTATATGTCCTATGCGGTTATCGCGATGAGATCATAAGTCTTTGGCCAAAGCATTGGAGCTAGTTGTATTAGATACACGAGAGCTCGATGATCTCGATTTGCATTAACGCATGCATAGCGTCAAGTACAGATAGGGTTTGACTGATCGTGACCTTATAACTTGATCGGGACATTTGAAAGAAGGGTTTATACGTATACTGGTATTCACGACAGAATGGTTCTTGAATGATCCCAATCATTCGTTCTCAGTTGGGGTACAGTGTAGGCCGCCAGGCTGGCTAGGTGGTGCTACTACTCTTTGGTTCCTCCCATTGCTGACTGAGACGGACCTACCGAGTCGCGCAATAGGATTGACGACGGAATTAATAAAGCTAATTCTCTCATTATGAATATTAGATATTGGATATCTAATTGGGACATTAGATGTCTAAATCGATTTATTAGATAAATTGATTTACGGCCTAATGAATTAAATAAATTACTGGGTGATTAATTTAATTCATAAATATAATTATTTCTTGGAGAAATTAATTATGTTATTTTGTATTTGATATGTTTAATTAATTGGATTAATTAAACGACACAAATATATCGGAACGGAATAGGAGTTTATCTGTTTGGACTCACGGGAGTCCGAAACGAACCGAACTCGTCCGGCTCCTTCGAGATGGCCATCCCAATTTCCCTCCTCTTTCCTTTGGTCATAGTCTCCACCTTAGTTGGTGGATGACTTGAATAATCAAGGGAACAAGATCTTTTAATTAATTCATTTTAATTATTTGGTCTTGATTTGGGAGGATTTTATGGGGAATAAAATGAAGACTCTCCTCACTTGTATTACACAAGCTTCCAACGTGAGGATTGAGAGAGAGAGAGATAGACTTTGAGTTTAACACTCATCTTCATATTCTTCATTCACTTCCTCTTCATTTTTCTTGGAGAAAAATTGAGAGAAAATTATTGAGAGATATATTATACACTTAGAGTGTAATAATAAAAGCTTCATCATTTGATTCTAGCCGTAACCTTAGAGGTTAATCAAGTGTTGTTATTAGGTGCTTTTCCGGCGCGTGGCAAGTAGAGACGCGGTGCTTTTGACGTTGGATCGTTCAAGGGCTTGGAGCGGATCGGATACGTAGAGATCAACCAAAGCTTGGGGAATAGCTCAAGAGAAGGTTTCCATTTAATCAACGGACTTCGAGGGTTAGTTTCTTACGACTCTTGCTTTTCGTTTATATATTCGTATATACGTAGCTCGATCGATCCTCGTAGAGATTCGGATCGAATTAATTTTCGTTTTACCGCCTGCTGGCCTTGATTTAGGCACCGAATCCCAACAGTGGTATCGGAGCGTAGGTCTTGCGATCGTATATACGATATTGGCATTTGGAATGCTCGATTAAATTGTGAATGATTTGGAATCATTTTAGTCATAATCGTGGTACATGTTTTACGTTCGTTGTAGTTATATTTTTCGTAAGTTTATGTCCAAATATAAATCTTAAATTTAAGGGAAATATGATTTATATTGAAGATATGAATGTTGAAAAATATAGATATCGATATCCGGTTGAAAATCGAGCTCAGAATCGTCGTCGACGACTTTTCGGACAAAGGGCGAGAAGTCGCCAGGTGACTCGGCCGTGTGCGTGACACGGGCCGTGTCAATAGCCGCCAAAGCATCGCCGCGGCGACCGTGTCGGCAACACGGGCCGTGTCCGCAACACGGGCCGTGTCCGGCCGGCAGCCGGAAGTGACTCGGCCGTGTCGGCGACACGGCCGAGTCCGGCGGTAGGTCTAGGTCACCGCAAGACGACCCGACCGTGCCATTCGGCACGGGCCGTGTCCGCCGGCAGTCGGCGATGACTTCGGCCATGGCAGCCATTTTCGCCCGCTCGATTTTTCGTATTCTTGGAAATTAATCTCCCTTATGTTAAATTGGATTTAATATGATTAAAATGATTTATGGTATTTCATTTTATAAGGGAAATTTGATTAATTGGAATATTTATGGTTGACCGAATTATTTTGAACGTTATCATATTACCGATTGTGTGAATCGATTGTATCGGTTCGTATTGTTGATTGGATCAATGTATCTCTACGCTTTCCATTTATATAGTATTTATTGGATGAATGCTTTTGAATGGGGATGTGGTTCGTGGACTTAGTTTTGAATCGTTCGTTTTATTCGATTGGGTTGTAAAGGCCGTTTTGAGCCTATTTATTTTACTAGAAATGTTTGTATCTAGGATGCAATTTCGATGTAAAATTTATATGTAATGACGAAGACCGGAGGAAGATCCATTTCGAGAAGACGAAGATTCAAGACGAAGACATGTAATTAGATTACGGAGTTTTTGTTTTCTAGGAACGGTCCATGAACCACATGTTGGTAGCAACTAGGTTGTGAATGGTTGTTTCATATTGTATGAATGCCACAAACGCGCTTAAATGATTAATGTGCAAAGTGTAACGTTAATCGCGAAAATTCTCCCACGATAAATTATTAAGTTTATAAGGTTTCAAGGTTTTCCTTCCCTCCATCGAGTTTTCGGGAAATTGAAATCCAAACCGGATGTGCTATGCTTCCGAGTTATCGGGGTAGTCGTTCGGGGAAGACGGATAAATTACCGATAGCGCATTGGATGCCTTTGGTTGGAGCAAATTTTATCCCTAGAAACCTGATAGGTTGCCGGATAAGATTCAATTGTGAAACTGATTTGCGTCGATGGTATAAACTTAACTTGTTCACGAACCATAGAAACCGTATAGGTTGAGGGGAGTGAACAAGGGGAAAAAGAAGATCGAATCATCCATTAGATGGGTTGGTGTTTGTAATATCCGCGTTTTCTATTTTCGGTAATTTCTATTTTTGATGTATGTTCGTTTCGGACAACTCGCTTAGCACTGTTTTGGAATTCTGAATCTATTTTGTTCTTGGAGTTTTTCCGTCTGGCCGAGTTTCGAGGATATTTTTGCATAATTTCATTTTGAATTCTATCTTGCCGCATGTGCGTTCGATTCTCGTAAAACTTGTTCGTTTTCGTTGTTTCTCGATTCATATAAGTTGGTATGGTTGACTTGGTCGTGTTGGAACTTTCGGGTTGCTAATCCGACGTTGTATTGTGATTTTTCGGGCACTTGGGCCGTTTTTGTAATTTTCATAAGTTGGGGAATTTTGCTTTAATTGCTTCGTTTCAAACTCTCTAGTGATCGAGATTATATCCTCTTTCAATGCTCAACCTTGTCATCTTGATTATTACGTGTTTATGATTACGATTGGTCTTGCTTCGTTTTCGGCACTTTTGCGGCTGAGCGCAGATGTTACATGCGTAACCGTCGCCCGAGTAGCGCACGCTACTCGAATTTTACTTGCGTGCGCTATAATTGAGTGGTTAGCGTACGCTAACCTTGGGTTCGTAGCATGCGCTATCGATTTCGCATAGCTGGACAGTGGGTTCAAGATTGCATCGACTGTGCAACAGACGCCAATCGCCGTAACGCACGCTAATCCCAGTACTAGCGCACCATGTTAGCTTGCGTACGCTAACGGAGGTCGAAGGCGATCGTTACGCCATGCCTCGCTAGCGCACGCTAATGCTTGTGCGTAGCGTGCGCTAAGTCTCGTTAAATATAAATAGATAAAGCGATCAACTTCGTCATTTTTCCTTCATTTCCTATCCTTCTCGGTTTTGAGCGATTCCAGGCGGGGGTTAGGGCCGATTCCGACTGTAGATCATCATTCACTACCACCGTGCAATCCTTGCGTGAATTCTTCAAGTTCCTATTCACTTTCCACCACCCGAATCAAGGTAATTATTCCCAAAACCCTTATTTTGAGATTTTGGGGGAATTTTGGGGATTTCTTGGGATTTGACTCTTTTAGTCCGAATTATTACTGGGTTATCATCAGACTTCGATCGTGCACTTGTAACCCTTCATTTTATCGATGATTTGTGGTTTTAAACTCCAAGTTCTCCATTGTTCGTCACTTATAGTCGACGATACCCAAGTTTTGTTCGACTAAGGGTTTCAGCGGGTTGAACTAGGATGTATTCCATCATTTATGTAGTTTTAAGATTTGTTGTCCATCGTTATTGTGTTAGGATCGGATTTGTGAAGGTTGTTCGGGCCGAAACCTTTCCGTTCGCCGCTTTCCTTCACGTAGTATTACTCAGGCAAGTACATGTATTACATTCCGTTATGTGCGTATGATTTTGATGCGAATGATGTAAATGGTTTCATTGAACGAATGTGATTGTTTCTCTTCCACCTGGGGATGGCGTGTGGCCTCTGGGGGCCGATACTAATGGGTACGGCCATGGAAGTGGAATTGGGTGCGTGTGTTGATGTTCTTCCACAGGGACGGTTCGACGGGACCTGCGGGGCGATACTAATGGTACGGCCGCGAAGTGGTTTCTCACACAGGGACGGTCCGCGGGACCTCGGGGACCGATACTAATGGGTACGGTCGCGAGTTACCAAGCGTGGATAATTGTGATGTGGGAAACTTGTTAATACCTTTGCTTTGGTGTTAATGTGATATTAGGAATATTGATTTTCAAAATGATTTATCCTAACGATTTATTTGCGTTGAATTGTGTATGTATATAATGTTGTGTAATTATGTACTTGCACTAGCTATTCGAATGCTAACCCCTTAAATAGGGGAAATGCGTCTTATGCATTTAGTCTTGAAATCAGTGAGGAGTGCACGGGATGCGCATGCAAAGGATGGGTTGACATGATGATGATGTGGCTCGAGTCTGCATTTTTTCTGTTTTGTCATTGCATCTGTTGAGTACTGGAGATAGTTGGTTTATTTTTGAACATGGTTTAAGTCCCCTGCGTGGGCAACATTTTGGTATTTAACTTATGTCTCATGTACTCCGTTAAAATATTTTGGCCGAGGCCACGGCCTTATCTACTTTTTGGGTACATCTTTCATGTTATCATTGTGGTTCATGTGTCACGAGTTAGCCTGGTAGACCTCACGGGGGTCCTACGGCGTGTAATGTCCCATTTGTGAATTGGGATGTTACAATTATGGTATCGGAGCTTTAGGTTTTGAATACCTAGGCTGTCGGTGGAATTTGGGTCTGTCAGTTGCGTCATTAGAGTCAGTTGTTGAGCCAAATATCATCATGCTACCGTCTTTTCGTGCGACCCGTGGCTGTAAGTCTCCTCGAACTCTTATATTTCTGTAATTCGTTTTCTTGCGCTGTTCAGAATCGTGACTTGTGTTACCAACCATGTGAATTGGGAATCTTTCTGATCTTGTTCTTTTCTTATTTTCCTTCAGTATGTTGAGAGGTCGTGGTAGACCGGCTAGGGGACGCGGCCGAGGCCGTGGCCGTGGTGCTGATAATGAGGAGGGCTCACTTTCCCAGTCCTCTGCGGACTCAGCCTCCCACTCAGTGCCGTCGGGTAACAATGCCGACGCCGAGAACTCTTGCCGTACTTGATTGGTAACCCAACTTACTCGAATAGCTCGGGAGTGGACGCCAAAATCCGCCCCGACACCAGAGGAGGAGGCTAGTAAGTGGCTTGAGACGGTGACTAAGATGCACCCTCCTTGTTTCTCGGATCTTGACTCCCTCGGTTGGGAGAATTGGCTCTTTCGGTTGTCCAGACCTTCGATGCCGTAGCTTGTCACGAGGACGGAGGTACACATTGCCCGGTACCTCCCGGATAAGGAAGGCTGCGGAATGGTGGGAGGCCGTTGCGCCCGAGAGACCGTCGGGCCACTTGGGATGAGTTCGGGGCTGCTATGGAGCGAGAATATTGTCCGCCGCCGATCAAGGAGCGCAGAATTGTGGAGTTCTTCACCGCTACACCTCGGGATGTGCCTATTTCTCGTGCCATCATTTCTTACAATCAGTGATTGGGCTTCGTGAGGGATCAAGTGAGAACGGAGGCTGATAAAATCCGTTACTTCAATATGCGCATGAAGCCGCATATTAGGCAGAGTATGGCGCCGCTCATGTGTGCCACTTTGAAGGAATACCAGGATCGCGCTCTGGCGATCGAGATGGCTGTCCCGGAATCAGAGTCGGTTTCGGAAGCTAAGAAGCAGAAGACTACTGGTGGGTTCTCGGCCGGAAAAGGTGGTCAGTTTTCGAGGTCTCGTTCTGCTCCTACACCTGGGAAGAGGCCGTTTCTTCAGGCCGGTGGATCTCAGGGTAACCGTTCAGTCCAGTCTGTTGCACTTGGCGGGAGAGTTTGTTTTAATTGCAGTCAGCCCGAGCACGTTGTGAAGGATTGCCCACTTCCGTTAGTTACTTGCTTTACTTGCGATGCAGGGCATCGAGCAGCTCATTGTGAAAGGGCCACCAGGGCCGCTAGATTTACGACTACCACTGCCGATCAGAGGGATCACAGTTCACCAGCTACTCATGTTCCGCAGGGTTCGAGTCGTGGTAGAGGTCGGAGTCAGCCGAATCGCCGCGCAGCGTCGAGTTCGGGCTCAGTCCATCTCCGACTATATCAGATGAGGCGCACGGAGGAGGCAAACATTCCGGTGGCGTCAGGTGCCACTCAGATCCTTTCTCATCCAGTTTCAATACTTTTTGATTCGGGTGCGACCCATTCCTTTATAGCTTCGGATTGTGTGAGTCGTATTGGTTTTGACTGCTTGTTTGAGTGTGAGCCGTTCATAGTGGGTACGCCCAGCGGGGATCATATGGTTGGGGACCGGGAAGTTAGGGATTGCCCAGTGAGGATCGGGAGCCGGGATTGGCCCTCGAATCTCATTGTTATAGACCTCAAGGGTGAGGATTTGATCCTCGGGGACGATTGGTTGGATCGTCATGGTGCTATCATGAACTATCGGACTCGTACCATCACGATAGTTGCCGAGGACGGCACCGAGCATACTCTCGTCGGCTTTAAGCCGGGTAGATCGGGGTGTGTGATTAGCGCCTTGAAGGCGATGAAACTTTTGAACCAAGGTTGTGTCGGCTACTGGTGTTTCGCTCTGCAGGCGAAAGATGGTGGGGTTGACATATCGTCGATTCCAGTTGTTAGCGAGTATCCCGATGTATTTCCGGATGACTTGCCGGGATTACCACCACATCGAGAGGTGGAGTTTCCTATTGACCTTGAGCCGAATGCGGCCCCTATTTCTCGAGCACCGTACCATATGGCACCGTCGAAGATGCTAGAGTTGAAGAATCAGTTGGGAGAGTTGTTAGATAAAGGGTATATTCGACCGAGCGCATCGCCTTGGGGTGCGCCCACTTTTGTCAAGAAGAAGGATGGATCGCTTCGTTTATGCATCGACTATCGAGAATTAAACAAGCTAACCATCAAAAATAAATACCCTTTGCCCGTGATTGACGATTTGTTTGATCGGCTTGAGGCGACAGTCTTTTCGAAGATTGATTTGCGATCGGGCTACTACCAGTTGAGGATTCGGGACGTCGATATTCCGAAAGCTGCCTTTCGGACGAGATATGGCCATTACGAGTTTGTGGTTATGCCTTTCGGGCTAACCAATGCCCCAGAAGTGTTCATGCAGTTGATGAACAAAGTTTTTATTGAGTATCTGGACAAATTCGTAGTCGTTTTTATTGACGATATCCTCATCTATTCACGGAGTCGGGAGGAGCACGCCTTACATCTTCGGATTGTATTAGGCACTTTGAGGGCTGAGCAGTTGTACGCGAAGTTCTCTAAGTGTGAGTTTTGGCTCGAGGAAGTGACGTTCCTCGGGCATGTGATTTCAGCAGAGGGAGTTCGGGTAGATCCGCAGAAGATAGAGGCAGTGATGGCTTGGGAGCCGCCTAAGAATGTGAAGGAGGTGAGGAGTTTTCTGGGTCTTGCCGGCTATTACCGTAGATTCGTTGAGGGATTTTCTAAGATCGCTAGACCACTCACTCGGTTGCTCGAGAAACTTCGGAAGTTCGAGTGGGTGAGACAGGCAGGACAGTTTTGACGAGTTAAAGAGACGTTTGACTACCGCACCCGTGTTAGCGTTGCCTCAGGGGAACGAGGATTTCGTAGTGTATAGTGATGCTTCGGGCCTTGGTCTAGGATGTGTTTTGATGCAGAGAGACAGAGTGATTTCGTATGCGTCCCGCCAGTTGAAACCTGATGAGGTGAATTACCCCACACATGATTTGGAGTTAGCTGCGGTCGTTTTCGCCTTAAAGATCTGGAGGCATTATCTCTATGGGTCGTCGTGTAAGATTTTTATCGATCACAAGAGTTTGAAGTATATCCTCAGTCAGAAGGAGTTAAATATGAGACAGCGTAGGTGGTTGGAGCTAATTAAAGATTACGACCTCGAGATACTTTACCATCCGGGTAAGGCTAACGTAGTGGCGGATGCGTTGAGCCGTAAGCCGATGGCGTTGCAGATGTTAGAAGTACTTACACCGCAGAGTAGGATCCAGCGAGATCTTATTTGTCAGAATATTGAGCTTTGGGTTCAGAGAGTTCAGGGCCAGTTATGTGCATTAGAGATCACTTCGTCCTTGACTGATGATATCAAGGCGAAACAGTATGATGATCCGTGTTTGGTCCAGTTGAGGGAGGATGTGAGGCAGGGGAAAGCCCCTGGATTTGTGGTTCAGGATGATGGCGTTCTGAGATTTCGCGGCAGACTATGTGTACCGAATGATATTGAGCTGAGACAGAAGATCTTGAGTGAAGCTCATACCACGCCTTACTCCATACATCCTGGTACGAATAAAATGTACAAGGATGTGAGGAGCAACTACTGGTGGAGTAATTTGAAGACAGACGTTAGCGAGTTTGTGTCGAGGTGTTTGACCTGTCAGCAGGTTAAGATCGAGCATCAGCGACCCGCGGGGTTTTTGCGACCACTTCCTATCCCGGAGTGGAAATGGGAGGATATTTCTATGGATTTCATTACTAATATGCCTAGGACTCGGAATGGAATGAACATGATTTGGGTTATTGTCGATCGACTGACCAAATCAGCTCACTTTCTGGGTATTAAGGACACTTGGGGCCTGGAGAGACTAGCACGAGTATTTATTGCAGAGGTCGTGAGATTGCATGGGACTCCTAAGAGTATTGTTTCGGATCGTGATGGCCGGTTCGTGTCACATTTCTGGCAGGCTGTTCATCGAGCTTTGGGGACTGAGTTGAGACTCAGTACATCTTATCACCCTCAGACTGACGGGCAGTCAGAGCGGACGATCCAGACGTTAGAGGATATGTTGAGAGCCTGTGCCCTAGAATGGAAGGATGATTGGGAGTCGCACTTGCCGTTGATCGAGTTCACGTACAACAATAGTTGGCACGCCTCGATCAAAATGGGGCCATTTGAGGCGTTGTATGGTAGGAGGTGTAGATCGCCGTTGCGTCCGAGCTGATTGGTACCGAGCCCGATATGGTAGTTGAGACGAGAGAGAAGATTACTCTGATTCGGGATAGATTGTTAACGGCCCAGAGTCGGCAGAAGTCTTATGCCGACACGCGTCGCCGTCCGTTGGAGTTTGAGGTGGGAGATCATGTTTTGCTTAAGGTGTCGCCGACACGGGGAGTTTACCGCTTGGTAGGAAGGGTAAACTTAGTCCGAGGTTTATTGGGCCGTTTGAGATTTTAGAGAGAGTGGGAGAGCTTGCCTATCGGCTAGGCTTACCGCCGTCCCTGAGCCACGTTCATAACGTATTTCATGTTTCCCAGCTTAGGAGTCGGACCCTAGCCATATTATCGATTTTGGAGAGATCGAATTGGGACCCGACCTTACCATCGAGGAGAGGCCGATTCAGATTTTAGAGCGTCGGGTGAAGCAACTTCGTCATAAAACCATCCCTCTGGTTAAAGTTCAATGGTCGAGACATGGGTCCGAAGAAGCCACATGGGAGACGGAGGAGAGTATGCGATCGAGATACCCGAGTTGTTCGCGTTGTAAGTTTCGGGACGAAACTTATTTTTAGGGGGAGATAATGTAATATCCGCGTTTTCTATTTTCGGTAATTTCTATTTTTGATGTATGTTCGTTTCGGACAACTCGCTTAGCACTGTTTTGGAATTCTGAATCTATTTTGTTCTTGGAGTTTTTCCGTCTGGCCGAGTTTCGAGGATGTTTTTGCATAATTTCATTTTGAATTCTATCTTGCCGCATGTGCGTTCGATTCTCGTAAAACTTGTTCGTTTTCGTTGTTTCTCGATTCATATAAGTTGGTATGGTTGAGTTTGTCGTGTTGGAACTTTCGTGTTGCTAATCCGACGTTGTATTGCGATTTTTCGGGCACTTGGGCCGTTTTTGTAATTTTCATAAGTTGGGGAATTTTGCTTTAATTGCTTCGTTTCAAACTCTCTAGTGATCGAGATTATATCCTCTTTCAATGCTCAACCTTGTCATCTTGATTATTACGTGTTTATGATTCTGGATTCTGGTCTTGCTTCGTTTTTCGGCACTTTTATTGTTAGCGGCGGTGTTGCATGCGAAGCTGCTGCTGAGTAGCGCACGCTACTCAGAATTTTACTTGTGTGCGCTATCATTGTGTGGTTAGCGTACGCTAACCTTGGGTTCGTAGCGTGCGCTATCGATTTCAGACAGTTTCGGACAGTGGGTTCAAGATGCCAGATCGGGACGAGCAACAGACGCTAATCAGCGTTAACGCACGCTAATCCCCAGTACTAGCGCACGCTAACCATGTTAGCTTGCGTACGCTAACGGGAGGTCGGAAAGGCGGCATCGTTTCGCCATTCCCGCTAGCGCACGCTAATGCTTGTGCGTAGCGTGCGCTAAGTCTGTTAAATATAAATAGGACAGAAAAAGTCAACTTCGTCATTTTTCCTTCATTTCCTATCCTTCTCGGTTTTGAGCGATTCCAGGCGGGGGTTAGGGCCGATTCCGACTGTAGATCATCATTCACTACCACCGTGCAATCCTTGCGTGAATTCTTCAAGTTCCTAATCACTTTCCACCACCCGAATCAAGGTAATTATTCCCAAAACCCTTATTTTGAGATTTTGGGGGAATTTTGGGGATTTCTTGGGATTTGACTCTTTTAGTCCGAATTATTACTGGGTTATCATCAGACTTCGATCGTGCACTTGTAACCCTTCATTTTATCGATGATTTGTGGTTTTAAACTCCAAGTTCTCCATTGTTCGTCACTTATAGTCGACGATACCCAAGTTTTGTTCGACTAAGGGTTTCAGCGGGTTGAACTAGGATGTATTCCATCATTTACGTAGTTTTAAGATTTGTTGTCCATCGTTATTGTGTTAGGATCGGATTTGTGAAGGTTGTTCGGGCCGAAACCTTTCCGTTTGCCGCTTTCCTTCACGTAGTATTACTCAGGCAAGTACATGTATTACATTCCGTTATGTGCGTATGATTTTGATGCGAATGATGTAAATGGTTTCATTGAACGAATGTGATTGTTTCTCTTCCACCTGGGGATGGCGTGTGGCCTCTGGGGGCCGATACTAATGGGTACGGCCATGGAAGTGGAATTGGGTGCGTGTTTTGATGTTCTTCCACCTGGGAATGGTTCGACGGGACCTCTGGGGGCCGATACTAATGGGTACGGCCGCGGAAGTGGTTTCTCACCTGGGGACGGTCCGACGGGACCTCTGGGGACCGATACTAATGGGTACGGTCGCGAGTTACCAAGCGTGGATAATTGTGATGTGGGAAACTTGTTAATATACTACTTTGGTGTTAATGTGATATTCCGGAATATTGATTTTCAAAATGATTTATCCTAACGATTTATTTGCGTTGAATTGTGTATGTATATAATGTTGTGTAATTATGTACTTGCACTAGCTATTCGAATGCTAACCCCTTAAATAGGGGAAATGCGTCTTATGCATTTGAGGTACTGGTCGAGCTGAGGAGCTGGCACGGGATGCGCATGCAAAGGATGGGTTGACATGATGATGATGTGGCTCGAGTCTGCATTTTTTCTGTTTTGTCATTGCATCTGTTGAGTACTGGAGATAGTTGGTTTATTTTTGAACATGGTTTAAGTCCCCTGCGTGGGCAACATTTTGGTATTTAACTTATGTCTCATGTACTCCGTTAAAATATTTTGGCCGAGGCCACGGCCTTATCTACTTTTTGGGTACATCTTTCATGTTATCATTGTGGTTCATGTGTCACGAGTTAGCCTGGTAGACCTCACGGGGGTCCTACGGCGTGTAATGTCCCATTTGTGAATTGGGATGTTACAGTGTTGGACACCACTTTATGAAAATTAATAGACTAGAAACCTGTTCGGTTGCCCTCTATTAAGATTTATAAAGAACTCGATCACCACTATGAAGTAGAGCGACGATACTTCCGGATTTCACATGGGAGTGTGTTATTCCGATAAAAATAGTGGGAGATGGGTAACAAGAATAGAAAAGACCTTAATTCTACACTCAGAACATAATTGAATGAGTCACTAATTAATCTGTTATACTTAATGCAGACAAATCTCAATATGACAATGAATCCACTCGCAATTCTACTCGAAAAGAACACCTTAATGGGACCTAACTTTGTGGATTGGCTCCGCAATCTGATGATTGTCCTCAGTATAGAGGCACTGGGATACGTCTTGGAGACGGACATTCCGGCGCCTCCTGTGCGGACCCGAGCCAATCAGGAAGAGATTGAAAACCATGAAAAGTGGGTTAAGGATGACGTGAAAGTCCGTGCTTATATGATGGCTTCCATGTCTAATGAGTGTTGGAATATTTATTCCACACATTACTTAATTTATGTTTTGATGATTAAAGTTGCTAAACTACAAAACAACATCGAGGCGAAGCAAAACAACGAAGCAGACGAAGACGCAAAAAGTTGCAATCTGGACTGCATTAGCGCACGCTAAGGCATATTCGTTAGCGCACGCTAACGCGGAGTAAGCTGTATTCCAGCCAAGTTTCGAAGTAAGCTGCAGTGATGTAAACTGTTGAGATAGCGCACGCTACACATCATTATTAACGCACGCTATCGAGACCTGTTACCGTTGTGAAGGAATTCAAACACAGCAAAACGTATACAATGAAGTCATCATTAGCGCACGCTACACAGTATGATTAGCGCACGCTAAGTTGTTTGAATCTAGTCAATCCGAACGTTGGAAAAGCAAGTGAAAGTCAAAGCATCAAACAGATAGTTTGACAAGGAAAGGCAACGGATATATTACGTTAACGCACGCTACTCAATCATGGTTAACGTACGCTAAGTAAGTGAGATAACGTACGTAAGATAGACGGTATAACGTACGCTAAAGAAGAAACGAAGCTCTTGGTGGCCCAGGCGCGATCTAGCCTGCGCTACGAGCACGCTAATGAGTTAGCGCACGCTATAATGGAAGAGCTAGCGCACGCTAGCTAGACAACTGGCAGCAACGGCTAGTTTATGAAAAATGCCTATAAATACCATTCCTATGGTATTGTTTGAGTACAACAACTTCAAGCAAACAAGTCATACATCTGAGAATCATATACTTACATTGTTGTTGTAATATTGAGCTTATTTTGTTAGTTTGAGTGTTTATACATTCAACATTATACGAGAGGTAAAAGAAAAGATACGATTGGATTCGGTGTTATTAGGATCAAGTATCCGGCATTGTTAGAATCGCAATCGATATCTAAGTGAGGTTTATCTAGTACCCATAGAAAGCTAGAGTGGTTGATTCCTTATCCAATAGAAAAGGAAAAACGGTTTTACTCGGACCGATAGAAGACGAGCTTGTAACGGTAATCCCTCGACCGATAGAAGAGAGGCGTAGAGGTTTTGATCTTAATCCTAAGAAAAAGATACATCGAGAGAGGACGTAGGCTTCGTTAATAGCCGAACCTCTATAAATCTTTGTGTGATTTATTTCCTGCAATTTTATTTACGCTTCCGCATAAAACGGCGCAAATATCCGATTTGGTACCCAACAATTGGTATCGGAGCGGTTCTCCAATACGCGGCTTAACATCCGTGGAGTAGATCAAAAATGGCGTTTCAAATCTCTCCAGCCGAAGGTCTTGCTCTCAACCGACCACCATTCTTTGATGGCGCAAACTTCATGACTTGGAAGAAGAAGATGTCAATATTCATTCGAGCTTACGACATCGAACTTTGGAAAGTGATTTGTCTTGGTCCAAAAATCCCAATGAATTCCAACGGTACGCTTAAAAATTTTGAAGAATATGACGACTCCGATTGGAAAAACGACCATTTCAATTGTAAGGCAACTCAACTTCTTTATTGTGCCTTAAATCCGGAAGAACACAACCGGATATCATCGTGTGATAGTGCCAAAGAAATCTGGAAAATGCTTGAGGTAACACACGAAGGAACGTCTCAAGTCAAAGAGACGAAGATAAACATGCTCCTTCACGACTATGAATTATTCCAAATGAAGGACGACGAATCCATCTCGATTATGCTCGAACGATTCTCGGTCATTACTAATGGATTAGCATGTTTCGGAAAACCACTTTCGAGTAGTGAGAAAGTAAAGAAAATTCTCCGATCACTACCTCGAGAATGGGGCCAGTGCAGTTACGGCAATAATGGAATCCAAAGATTTAAATACTCTCGATTTTAGTGCTCTCGTTGGTTCCCTTATCAACTACGAGATTGTTCTAAAATCTCGAAATGCCAAACCGAAACCGAAGGAGAGGCCGATAGCCTTCAAGGCTAAAATGTCGAAAAAGAAAGAAGAAACCCCGGTGGACGAAAGCGACGAAGAAATGGCATATTATGCCAAAAATATTAATAAGTTCCAACACTTATTAAACCGGAGAAAAAAGGACATTCAAGCGGGCGAACCTAAGAAATTCGACAACACTTGTCGATTATGTGGTAAACCAGGCCACTTTGCTAAGAATTGTCGAGTAAAGCAAAAGGAGGTTCTAATTGCAACATGGAGCGACGAAGATCCCGATGAAGATTTTCTTGAACAAAATAATCTCGCGCTCATGGCCCGGAGTTCATTCGACGATAGCGACGTCGAAAGCCAAGTAAGTAACTCCTACGACGAACTTTTTGAAGCATTCGAATTATTACATACGGACTATCAAAATGCTCTAAATGAAATTAAATCCCTCAAGTCTAAATATAAAACTTTGGAAATTGAAAATTCCAAAATACTTGAAAAAGGGAAATTTGTCGAAATTGATCATTCGAAATGTCTTGAAAATGAAAATATTTTGAAAAATGATCTTTTAAAAGTTCAAGATGAACTAAAAATTTTGACAAAGAAATTTTCGTGCGGCAACGATAAATTTGAACAAATGTTATGTGTTCAAAAATATACTCTAAATAAAGAGGGGTTAGGATTCAAATCACATTCGAAAAACGAATCCGTTAATTTCAATATACCCCATTGCGAAAAGTGTTTAAAAATCGGGCATCACATTGCTAATTGCAAAAGCCCAAGACGGACGATAAAAACTAAAAGGATTTGGGTTCCTAAAGGAACAAACGTTTCAAACATTGTCTACGTTTCAAAAGAAAAACCAACTATCGGTTGGATCCCCAAAAATAAATTTTGACAAATGATATTTTACAAAGGGGGAGAAGGAAATAATATTTTCAGGGGGAGTTTATACTCTTATTAATGCATAAATTGGTATCATGCATATTTATATTTCTTTTGGTATCCTTTATATTTTTTTTACTTTTTGATGAAGACAAAAAGGGGGAGAAAGATAAGAATTGAGATAAAAAAAGGAGAAGGAGATGAATTGAGATAAAAATGAAAAAAAAAATCGAAGAAGTCGAAAAGCAAAGAAAAGCATACAATTAGGGGGAGTTGAAAAATGAAAAACGACGGAGTTGAAAATTAAGGGAGATATTGAAAAGAGAAGAGAATTGGAGAAACTAACGAAACGATCAAAGTCGAAAACTTTGATTCGTAGAAATATACATATATTTTTTTTTTTACAGATTATCCAATTCATATGTTGTTTTGTAATCATCAAAAAGGGGGAGATTGTTGGAATATTTATTCCACACATTACTTAATTTATGTTTTGATGATTAAAGTTGCTAAACTACAAAACAACATCGAGGCGAAGCAAAACAACGAAGCAGACGAAGACGCAAAAAGTTGCAATCTGGACTGCATTAGCGCACGCTAAGGCATATTCGTTAGCGCACGCTAACGCGAGTAAGTCGCATTCGGCCAAGTTTCAAGTAAGGCAGTGATGTAAAGCTGTTGAGATAGCGCACGCTACACATCATTATTAACGCACGCTATCGAGACACTGCACCGTTGTGAAGGAATTCAAACACAAAGAAACGTATACAATGAAGTCATCATTAGCGCACGCTACGGTATGATTAGCGCCGCGCTAAGTTGTTTGAATCTAGTCAATCCGAGCGTTGGAAAAGCAAGTCAAAGTCAAAGCATCAAGCGGATAGTTTGACAAGGAAAGGCAACGGATATATTACGTTAACGCACGCTACTCAATCATGGTTAACGACGTCGCTAAGTAAGTGAGATAACGTCGTAAGATAGACGGTATAACGACGCTAAAGAAGAAAGCGAAGCTCGGGTGGCCAGGCGCGATCTAACGCACGCGCTTCTGAGCACGCTAATGAGTTAGCGCACGCTATAATGGAAGAGCTAGCGCACGCTAGCTAGACAACTGGCGACAACGGCTAGTTTATGAAAAATGCCTATAAATACCATTCCTATGGTATTGTTTGAGTACAACAACTTCAAGCAAACAAGTCATACATCTGAGAATCATATACTTACATTGTTGTTGTAATATTGAGCTTATTTTGTTAGTTTGAGTGTTTATACATTCAACATTATACGAGAGGTAAAAGAAAGATACGATTGGATTCGGTGTTATTAGGATCAAGTATCCGGCATTGTTAGAATCGCAATCGATATCTAAGTGAGGTTTATCTAGTACCCATAGAAAGCTAGAGTGGTTGATTCCTTATCCAATAGAAAAGGAAAAACGGTTTTACTCGGACCGATAGAAGACGAGCTTGTAACGGTAATCCCTCGACCGATAGAAGAGAGGCGTAGAGGTTTTGATCTTAATCCTAAGAAAAAGATACATCGAGAGAGGACGTAGGCTTCGTTAATAGCCGAACCTCTATAAATCTTTGTGTGATTTATTTCCTGCAATTTTATTTACGCTTTCGCATAAAACGGCGCAAATATCCGATTTGGTACCCAACAATGAGCTTCAGAGAGCTCATGAGAAAATGACTTCTGCTAGGCAGATTCTATCTCACTTAACCGAACTTTATAGTGAGCACAACAGAACTGCTAGATATGAGATATCCAAGCAACTGTTCGGTGCAAGGATGAAAGAAGGTGAGAAGGTTGGGGAACACGTCCTCAAAATGATATCCATGATTGAGAGATTGGAGGCTCTTGATTTTAAAATGGATACTTCTCTCCAAACAGACCTTATTCTTCAGTCTCTCCCTGATTCCTTCTCACAGTTTGTTATGAACTTCAACTGCAATGAGATTGCATGTAATTTAGCTGGGCTAATGAACAAACTTGTGACCGCTCGATCTCGAGATGAAGACTCGCGGATGAAGGAGTCTGCTCTTGTGATTTCTTATGGACCTCGGAGGTCTAAGAATAAGAAGAAAAAGACCAAGAAGCGGGTGGACCGCAAGCTAAGGACCTTAAACAGGGCAAGGCCCGATGGTTACGAAGAACAAGAAGAAGAAGGATGCTTGTCTCAAGTGCGGTGAGGTGGGCCTTTGGGCTAGAGACGCCCGATTCTTCATGGCACTTGAGTACAATTTTTAGTTTTGGAAACAAATTGTTGTGCTCTTGTATTTTCTACTTCTGGATCTTGGATTAAGTGCTAGTTCTCATATTTGTACCGTGAATCGGGATGCGGAACAAAGTAGGAAACTTGGAGTGGAGAAGTTATGATCACAGTCGGAAGCGGGCATAGTGTCGAGGCGACCGACATAGGATCACTTTTTTTGGGTTTAGAATCCGGTTTTGTTTTGACTTTAGAAGATGTACTTGTTTTGCCCAAGGGGCACAAAAACATTGTATCCATTCCGGTCATGGACCAAAAAGGCTTTTCATTTTTCATTGGTGATGGTTCCTGCAAAATTTATTTCAGAAATAAACTAGTGGGTACTGCTACATTGTTAAATGGATTGTATCATCTAAATCTCAGCAACAAAGTAGTTGTGAATACTATGAATAGAAAACGTGGTAGGGATGAAACCAATCAAGTTTTGAAATGGCATCTTAGACTTGGTCATGTTGGTCAGACCAAGATTTACAAGATGGAAAAAGATGGACTTATGGGTCCATTGGGATCGGATCCCTTTCCTACTTGTGAATCTTGCCTTAAAGGCAAAATGACTAAGTCCCCATTCACAGGGACATTTGAAAGAGCCGCTGATAAACTGGGATTAATCCATACTGACGTATGTGGTGCTTTGGAAGCAGCACGTGATGGATATCAATATTTCATTACGTTTACAGATGATCATACCAGGTATGGTTATGTATACTTAATGAAACATAAATCCGAGGCCTTTGAGAAATTCCAGGAATTCAAGGCCCTAGTCGAGAAACAAACTGGTAATCATATCAAAGCACTTCGGTCGGACCGAGGTGGTGAGTATATGAGTACGGAGTTTGACGAGTTCCTTAAGGAATATGGAATAGTTTCACAACTAACACCTCCAGGTACTCCTCAGCTAAATGGTGTGTTAGAAAGAAGGAACCGGACCTTGTTAAACATGGTCCGTTCCATGCTGGGCTATACTGACTTACCAATTCACCTGTGGGGGTATGCACTCCTGACTGCCGCTTATATCTTAAACAGGTGTCCTTCCAAATCCGTTCCTAAAACTCCACATGAGATGTGGGAGGGAAGGAAACCAAGTCTTAATCATATTAGGATTTGGGGATGTCCCGCCTATGTCAAGAAGACTAAGGTGGAAAAGTTGGAAGCTAGATCTGCAAAGGGACATTTCATTGGATTCCCATCTGGGACAATGGGATATCTATTCTACATGCCCGAAGATCGAAGGATCATTGTTGCTTTACAAGCACACTTCCTGGAAGATGAGTTCATTCAGGAAGGCGGAGCAGGTAGAAGTATTTCTTTAGAAGAATACAATGAAACTCCTCAGGAGACACCTGTGTAAGAAACTGGAACCGAACTTTCTGAAACACAAGTACAACCACCTCGTAGGTCTAGTAGGGTGTCTCATTTACCTGAGAGGTATGGGCTTGTTCACTTGGAGGACCTGGGTCTCCATGAGGTTCCAAGTGATAGCCAAGAGACCGACCCAACAACCTATGACCAAGCGATGGTGGATGTAGACTCCGCGAAATGGCGTGAAGCTATGGAAGCTGAGATAGACTCGATGCATGTCAATCAGGTCTGGACTCTAGTAGACCGCCCCAAGGGCATAGTGCCTATTGGGAACAAGTGGATCTACAAGAGAAAGACTGATGGTGATGGCAAGGTTGACGCCTATAAGGCCAGGCTTGTGGCAAAGGGTTATACCCAAAAGGAAGGGATCGATTACCACGATACCTTCTCGCCCGTAGCCATGATCAAGTCTATTCGCATGATGCTTGCTATAGCTGCCTACCATGATTATGAGATATGGCAAATGGACGTAAAGACGGCTTTCCTTAATGGATTCCTCGAGGAGAAAATCTATATGGAGCAGCTAAAGGCTTTGTGTCCGAAGTCGATATTCGAAAGTGTGCAAGCTTGACGTTCCATTTATGGTCAAGCAAGCGTCGCGTAGTTGGAACCTTCGTTTTGACGAGGCGGTCAAAGAGTTTGACTTCGTGCAAAATGAAGAGGAACCTTGTGTATACAAGAAGGTTAGTGGGAGCAAGATCGCATTCTTAGTACTATATGTGGATGATATTCTACTAATAGGAAATGATGTGGGAATGCTCGATTACGTAAAAGCTTGGCTTTCGAGTAATTTCTCTATGAAAGACTTGGGAGAAGCAACCTATATTCTTGGAATTCGACTCTACCGGGATAGAGTGAAGAGAACAATAGGCCTTTCCCAAGCCCTCTATATAGATAAGATCTTAAAGCGATTTAAGATGGATGATTCTAAAAGAGGGTTCCTACCGATGCAACATGGAATAAAACTCACCTTGAAGATGTGTCCTCAAAGTGAGGAACAACGAAAGGAAATGAGTAATATACCATATGCTTCGGCCGTGGGTAGCCTTATGTATGCTATGTTGTGTACAAGACCTGACATCGCGCATGCTGTAAGCGTGGTGAGTAGGTTTCAGGCAAACCCAGGTAGGGAACATTGGACTGCCGTAAAGAATGTTCTCAAGTACTTAAGAAGGACTAGAGATATGGTTCTGATGTATGGCGGTGGAGAATTGGATGTGGTGGGATTCACTGATTCGGACTTCCAAGGCGAAGGGCGACTCGATGTCCACTCGGCTACATATTTACTCTTAATGGAGGAGCGGTATCTTGGCGTAGTGCCAAGCAGCGCATTCTTGGTTCCACTGTCGGTGAGTATCAAGCGACCTCGGAGGCTTCGAGGAAGGGTTACGGATTAAGAAGTTTAGGAGAACTTCAAATGATACCATGTCTTTGAAATTGCTTCATTGTCTTTGCAACAATGACGGAGTCAGCGCGAGCCAAGGAGCCGAGGTTTCACAACAGCACCAAACATATTGCGAACGATTAAGTATTTGAGCTATAACCTTTCCAGTGCCGACCCCCTTATCCAATAAGGAGTGGAACGTTTTGCTCTCAAATACACGGACTAGTTTCTATACGTTTATTTACGAGTTAGGAATGCCAGTAACTACCAGTAAATAAAGAAACATTCATTTGCCTTATATAAATGGTTTACATAATAACAAGTACAATGCCCTCACTCAACATCCTCTGAGTGGCACTCGAGGGCATACTCCTAACAATCTCCCACTTGCACTCAATGCCACACACTATGGTATCTAATACCCATGTTCTCCAGATGACGCTCCAAGCTAGTCTGAGAAAGTGGCTTGGTCAGTGGATCGGCGACGTTGTCGGCCGAGTCTACTCTGTGCAGCACAATGTATCCCTTGCGAACAGGGCGTTAAGTTTATGTGAAGACTTGTATGACGTGTTCTTTGACATGGAGAGTGCCTGTCGAACACTAATGGTTAGTGGGAGCACACGTTATAGGTATGTTAATTGGATTAGTATACTCGAACCGACTCACCCTTGATTCGTCACACGGATTTCACTCCGGGACAGTCAATGACGGAATCGAAAGGTTGTGATAGGTATTCGTGAACCTTCGACTTGAGGATTTAGTAGGGATGTGCTTGTGACGTCAAGATTTTCATTAGAGTAGTTCGACCTTGTAAAACGGAAGGCGGGGGTCAACCTCGACGTGCATCTTGACGGGCAAGTAGCAGGTCCTACTGAATACCAAGATAGAATTCTTTCTCCCGTTAGTGAGCGGGTTATATGTCCTATGCGGTTATTGGCAGATGAGATCATAAGTCTTTGGCCAAAGCATTGGAGCTAGTTGTATTAGATACACGAGAGCTCGATGATCTCGATTTGCATTAACGCATGCATAGCGTCAAGTACAGATAGGGTTTGACTGATCGTGACCTTATAACTTGATCGGGACATTTGAAAGAAGGGTTTATACGTATACTGGTATTCACGACAGAATGGTTCTTGAATGATCCCAATCATTCGTTCTCAGTTGGGGTACAGTGTAGGCCGCCAGGCTGGCTAGGTTGTTGGGATAAATGATGTTTTTATAATTGCCAAAAACAACAAAGCTTGATACAGCAAGCCCTGTATCGAAAGTCGGTTGAAGTTGTCAATCCTGTATCGAAGACCTTCGGATAGCGCCAGTATACAGCAAGTTCTCGCGCCACCAAGATACAGCAACAAAAAGCCAAGTATGGAAGCTGCCTCGAATCTCAATACAGCACCCTTCCATACAGCGCCAGACTACTCCAAAATGCCTACAGCTCCAGTGGATACAGCATTCACATCGGAACAAGACTGAAGACCGTTTGAAAAGGAATCTTTAGTATTCACTAAAGTCAAGTACCGTTTGATAAAAGAGTATTTAAATACTCAAGGATAAAGTATTTAAATCTTTGAAGTATCAGAGATCTTCAAAACCCTCAATATCCGGATCCTTGTCTATTCAAGTCAACTATCGAATCTTGCCCAACGGATCTATCTCAACGGATATATCCAAGAAGGCTATATATATCCCCAGAAGTTTGAAGATCAAGTAGAAGCATCCGAATCATCAAGAACATTTAAAAACTCACAAGCGATATTCAAAAGATCGAAAGACTGAATATTCATTATCATCGGATCAAGCTTACAAGAGCAAGTATATTTCTTTCTAGCATCAATCTTTATCCAAGAAGAAAGAAGAAATATACTCAACATCAAGAACAGCCATCATCAGCCCAAGAACTCCATATTCAAAGCTGCTGTTCTTACCCGGTTACCTACCTTTACCTTTGTGTAAAATATGAGCTCTGTGTGAACTCAACAAGTTATTCTGACCTGTGTGGGACGAATAAGAAGACGAAGCTTTGGAACTGTGTGTGAAGAAGCTAGTCAAGAAGGAAGCTTTAACCAATCTGTGTGAACGGTTGAAAGCGACATTCTTTGTATCAATCTGTGTGAACGATACAAGGATAGGTTTGATTATAAATACATAGTTGTGTACGCAGTATTTATAATAAACGTTTTACTCCTGTGTGGAGGACCAGTGGACGTAGAGGGGTTTACCTCGAACCACTTAAATACTGTGTTATTTACCTTTCGCCGTTACTGTTTTCATAACTGTGATTTATACAAGTATACACTGCAAAACCCTGTACGCACCAAGCTAACAGGAGATTAGACCGAGTTGCTGTATCGACGGCAACTTACTATATTAAAGACTTCCGCTACGCACTCAGATTCGAAAACCATACAGCCTGTTGCTTAAACATTTCCCAAGCTGTATTGAGTATACTTGTTATTGAAAGGGACCAACAACTGGTATCGGAGCGGATGATTCTAAAAAGAATCAGTCGCATTTTTAACTGAATCAGATCCTTAAAAATACTTAATTTCGAAAACAGCCTTTGCATATCCCATCTTCTAATATGGACACCTTTATATCTAAAAAGATATCTATGTTTCACATTAACGAGTTTGATGACTGGAGAAACAGGATGAAGAACAAACTCAAAGCCTTCATTGGAGAATTAAAAGCTCCGCCCACATCAACAAAGACCGAAGAATATCTTCAGGTGGTCACCGATAGTGACTCGTCGGATGATGAGCTAGAAGATAGAGCCTATGTGTGCTCTATGGCGAAGTTAAAGAAGAAAATGAAGCGGCGATGATGATGAGGTAAGCTCCACCTCAACTATTCCTATAAATGCATCTCATACCTTTGAAAATATCTTGAATGAATTCAATAACATTCAAACGGCCCATGAGATATTAAAAGGAGAAAACATACGACTTGAAATTTCTAACTTAGAGTGAAAGAAGAAAATGATTTCTTTGAAGAATAATTACGAAAATATGTCGGTTGATTGCGAAAACAGAAAGTCAATTTAGAAAAACTCATGGAGAGCAATCATCAACTTGCTCATAATCTAAATGAGACTAAGTCTCATCTTGAAAGCAAGACAAATGATTTGGCTCTACTCGAAGCCAAAGTAAAATCTCTCGAGAAACGTGAAGGAGAATTAGAGACAATCTTGAAATCTTTCGAGAAATCCTCTAAAAGAATGGAAGAGATCCTAAGCACTGGGCAACATGCTCATGATAAACGTGGCTTAGGGTACAACTTGTTCTCCAACAAAGAAAAATCTAGTACGGTATTCGTCAGGAGTGAGGAATCCATCCCTGTATCGAAAGAAGTTCCGAGCCCTGTGAAGGAACCCGTTGCACCGCGAATAGGAAAAGCTGCCATTCCACCCCCGCAACTATACTATTCGAGACAGTGGAACCAACAGCCACTCAGAATGCGTACTCAACATCATGCTCCACAAGCATATCATAAACGCCAGCAGTCATTCAGAAAGAAGGCTGTATCCAACCAACAAAGGCCCGTCTGGCGGTACTCTCGGTCTGGTAGCGTCTGAGCAATGGATACAGGAGCCCCGTTATCCATCAAGAAAGCAGGTGTCCGCGCAGTATCAACAACATCGTTGGGAATCCAACTGGAGACCCAGAAGGCAAGATGTTAGGCCAAAGAAAATGGCTCCACTTCCGAGACGACAATCGTACTGGAATAACAACTATAATTCTCGATTTTTCATGCATTACAATGATTACAACGACTACGTGCCTGCCCCACGTAGATATCGATATAATGGACCAAAAGTAGCCTACACCAAACAAATTGTTGCCCGGCAAATTTGGGTACCAAAAGGCACCATCGGGAAACACCACAGCGAGAAATCCCTGTAAGTTTTCCATACTTTTACTCATTAAGTGAGGGGGAATACTGTAAGACCCAAGAATACAGTATCCAACGTTAAATATCTGTACACTCAGAACCGTCAATACAGCACTGTAGTGAACAAAGAACTATGTATCCTACAGCTGACGTGTGCAATAATTAAGGGGGAATACAGTACGACCCATGAATACAGCGTTAATCCGAACATAAATTGAATCCTGTATGTACCTCTTAAGGAAGAACACTATACTATTTTCACAACAGGACATCAATTATGATTGATAAATTTATTTTATTGTGTATTCTTTGTAAGAACTTCAAATGCATGAGCAGTTCATAGGTTGATTGTACTCAACTAGATCAAATGTAAGATTGTGCTGCGCGCCAATAATAAGCTTAAAATGTAATACACTTCCCTATTAGATGCTATCATTTTAGAACTTGCTGCGAGTTCACATTTCTTTTAGATTAAGTGCTGAAGACCAGATCATTTGACAGAAGATCAAGAAGCCTGCTCAAGAAACTATCAAAGAGAGAGAAACTGACGGGATTAAATATTTCCTGTATCGAAGTCTTCTCATTGTACCATCAAGTGGTTATCGAAAAAGAAGGGGAAATTGTTTTTAGAAGCTTTGGCATGATCAAGGAATTTTGGAAAGAAGGTTTGGAAATTATCAAAAAGGGGGAAATTGTTGGGATAAATGATGTTTTGATAATTGCCAAAAACAACAAAGCTTGATACAGCAAGCCCTGTATCGAAAGCCGGTTGAAGTTGTCAATCCTGTATCGAAGACCTTCGGATAGCGCCAGCATACAGCAAGTTCTCGCGCCACCAAGATACAGCAACAAAAAGCCAAGTATGGAAGCTGCCTCGAATCTCAATACAGCACCCTTCCATACAGCGCCAGACTACTCCAAAATGCCTACAGCTCCAGTGGATACAGCATTCACATCGGAACAGGACTGAAGACCGTTTGAAAAGGAATCTTTAGTATTCACTAAAGTCAAGTACCGTTTGATAAAAGAGTATTTAAATACTCAAGGATAAAGTATTTAAATACTGAAGCTGTCAGAGATCTTCAAAACCCTCAATATCCGGATCCTTGTCTATTCAAGTCAACTATCGAATCTTGCCCAACGGATCTATCTCAACGGATATATCCAAGAAGGCTATATATATCCCCAGAAGTTTGAAGATCAAGTAGAAGCATCCGAATCATCAAGAACATTTAAAAACTCACAAGCGATATTCAAAAGATCGAAAGACTGAATATTCATTATCATCGGATCAAGCTTACAAGAGCAAGTATATTTCTTTCTAGCATCAATCTTTATCCAAGAAGAAAGAAGAAATATACTCAACATCAAGAACAGCCATCATCAGCCCAAGAACTCCATATTCAAAGTCTTTGTTCTTACAGGTTACCTACCTTTACCTTTGTGTAAAATCGAGCTCTGTGTGAACTCAACAAGTTATTCGACTGTGTGGGACGAATAAGAAGACGAAGCTTTGGGCGTGTGTGAAGAAGCTAGTCAAGAAGGAAGCTTTAACCAACTGTGTGAACGGTTGAAAGCGACATTCTTTGTATCAATCTGTGTGAACGATACAAGGATAGGTTTGATTATAAATACATAGTTGTGTACGCAGTATTTATAATAAACGTTTTACTCCTGTGTGGAGGACCAGTGGACGTAGAGGGGTTTACCTCGAACCACTTAAATACTGTGTTATTTACCTTTCGTCATTCTTGTTTTCATAAGCGTGATTTATATAAGTATACCGCAAAACCACATGCGTACCAAGCTAACGGGAGATTAGACAGGATTCGTATCGACGGCAACTTACTATATTAAAGACTTCCGCTACGCACTCAGATTCGAAAACCATACAGCCTGTTGCTTAAACATTTCCCAAGCTGTATTGAGTATACTTGTTATTGAAAGGGACCAACATAGGTGGTGCTACTACTCTTTGGTTCCTCCCATTGCTGACTGAGACGGATCTACCGAGTCGCGCAATAGGATTGACGACGGAATAAATAAAGCTAATTCTCTCATTATGAATATTAGATATTGGATATCTAATTGGGACATTGGATGTCTAAATCGATTTATTAGATAAACTGATTTACGGCCTAATGAATTAAATAAATTACTGGGTGATTAATTTAATTCATAAATATAATTATTTCTTGGAGAAATTAATTATGTTATTTTGTATTTGATATGTTTAATTAATTGGATTAATTAAACGACACAAATATATCGGAACGGAATGGGAGTTTATCTGTTTGGACTCACGGGAGTCCGAAACGAACCGAACTCGTCCCGGCTCCTTCTAGATGGCCATCCCAATTTCCCTCCTCTTTCCTTTGGTCATAGTCTCCACCTTAGTTGGTGGATGACTTGAATAATCAAGGGAACAAGATCTTTTAATTAATTCATTTTAATTATTTGGTCTTGATTTGGGAGGATTTTATGGGGAATAAAATGAAGACTCTCCTCACTTGTATTACACAAGCTTCCAACGTGAGGATTGAGAGAGAGAGAGATAGACTTTGAGTTTAACACTCATCTTCATATTCTTCATTCACTTCCTCTTCATTTTTCTTGGAGAAAAATTGAGAGAAAATTATTGAGAGATATATTATACACTTAGAGTGTAATAATAAAAGCTTCATCATTTGATTCTAGCCGTAACCTTAGAGGTTAATCAAGTGTTGTTATTCCAGTCGTTTTTCCGGCGCGTGGCAAGTAGAGACGCGGTGCTTTCGGCGTTGGATCGTTCAAGGGCTTGGAGCGGATCGGATACGTAGAGATCAACCAAAGCTTGGGGAATAGCTCAAGAGAAGGTTTCCATTTAATCAACGGACTTCGAGGGTTAGTTTCTTATGACTCTTGCTTTTCGTTTATATATTCGTACATACGTAGCTCGATCGATCCTCGTAGGGATTCGGATCGAATTAATTTTCGTTTTACCGCTTCCGCTGGGCCTTCGATTTAGGCACCGAATCCCAACACTCTGAAGTTAAGCGTGCTCGAGCGAGAGCAATCTCAGGATGGGTGACCTCCTGGAAAGCTGCTCGCGGTCACCCCAAACCAAATCCGTGAGGGCGGAGTCCCAAAGCGGACAATATCTTGTCGGAAAAAGGTCGGGATGTTACAAGTGGTATCGGAGCCTCTCCGCGTCCCTCTTGAACGATGGTGGGGCAAACCTCAACGAGGACATTGAGTCCCGAAAGGGGGGTTGTAATGTAGTGTGCAACCCTAGGCAAATCCCACATCGACAAAGCACGTGAGATATCTATGGGCTATAAGGAATAGACCAACCCTAACTGACAAGACGCGTTTTGGGGTGAAATTGAGGAGTTCCCACAAGAACTCCGAAGTTAAGCGTGCTCGAGCAGGAGCAATCTCAGGATGGGTGACCTCTTGGGAAGCTGCTCGCGGTCACCCCAAACCAAATCTGAGGGCAGAGTCCCAAAGCGGACAATATCTTGTCGGAAAAGGGTCGGGATGTTACAAACAATTAGTTTACCTTGGCTATGTTGAATGGAATATGGATGAAACTCGAACGGGAATTTGATCGGATGGAGGACGTCAAGCTTGAACTTCCTTACTTCTTCGTTGGCTAGCAGCTTCCTTCTTCTTCTCTCCCTTATGTGCAGTAGAATTTTGTAGAGGAAATAATTTTGTGTAATAGTTGTGAAATGTATAGAAAGGGCAGATAGCTTTCTTGCTTGATTCTGCCGTGAAGAACTTTGTGGGTGGTTCTCTTTTTTTTCTTCCGATGTACTCTGTTGTGTAGTGCAGATTTCTCCTTTTTCTTTAGTGTAAGGTTTTCTGCCGTGTGAATTATGTGTGTGCTATTGTTTTTTTGTACTGCAGAATTTGTATATTTATGCTCCTAGGTCAGGGTTAGAAGGTATACCTAGGAGTATATATGGTGTATAATATGTTGGGCCTATTGGGCTAAAGAAAAGGATTTTAATTAAAATTTAATGGACTTTAAATAATTGATATTGATATCTAATAATAATATTAAAACTATTAATATTAATATTGCTCTCTATTATAATATATTATTATTATTATTAATACCTTTAATAATTATAATAATATTAATAACAATGACTAATATTAAATGCTTCTTAAATTAAATTGATAAAATTGACTCGGTCTTAGAACCTATGAGATGCCGTAAAAATGTTTATGATTCACTAAATGAGATAAATTGAATTGACTTGTTCATGAAGTGAAAATAATTATACAATAATTACTCAGTCGGTAATAAAATGAGACTAAATGAAAGGAAATGCATTACTAATATTATTATAAATAATAATATTATTTTATGAAAATGGCGGATATTACATCCTACCCCTCTTAGAAAAATTTTCGTCCTTGAAACTAAATGACATACCTCGATTGAAGAAATTTGGATAACGAGCTTGAAGTTACTCTTCGTGCTCCCAAGTGGCCTCATTTTTACTGTGGTTACGCTTTGACAAACACTTTCTCTTTGTCCCTCAACTGCCGGACTAATCGGTCCAGAATAACTTTCTCTTACTCCCTCGAATATGATCTTGATATTATCAGACGGACATAAGGTTGCCTTCCTTTCGGAGCATTCTACTATGACTCTATGTTTGTCCAACCAATCCATACCCAAATAACATCAAAATCACTAAGTTCAACTATGTGCAAGTCAGCTAAGAGGCTATGTTCATTAATCTCTATCTTCACATTGTTAGATATGGTGTCTACACGCACTACTCCCCCCGCAGGCATGCTAACTAACAGTGATCTAAGAGCTTTACCACTTCTACAACCAATCATAGTGCAAAGCTTCCTAGAGATGAATGAATGAGATGCACCCGTATCAAACAACACCAAAGCAGGAATATTAGCAACTGACAACATACCTGACATGGTTTGGGGTTCCATCTATTTCTCGGCCTCGGCCATGCTATACACTCGAGCTTTGCCTCATGAGCCTTGACCTTGCACGCCTTTGCCTGGACCTTTTCCTTTCTTCGGACATGATGAGGCCATGTGTCCTTCCTCATGGCATAAGTAGCACCGAATTTGACCAAGCATTCAGATACCTGTATGTCCCTTGCCACAAGTACACAGTTAGGTTTATCGGACTGGGGTTTCACCCTGAAAATCCAGTCTTAGCATTCTTCTTACTACCACTTCCTTGATCATGCCACTTGTGCTTGTTAGTGGATGCGACTGGAGGTGTTCTTGCCTTTTCCACATCCAAACTGGAAGATATTTCCTCGGCCCTGGCAACTGCCTCCTTGTAGGTCAAACGCCCATGACCAACCAAATGATGATGAATATAGTCACGCAGTCCATCTCAGAACTTCTGAGACTTCATGTCATCCGTCTCTACCATGTGAGGAGCAAAACAGCACATGTGATTGAACTTGCGCTCATAGTCGGTGACCGACATTCCTCCTTGAGTCAGGTCAAGGAACTCTTTCTGCATTTTGGTTTTGTACACCCTTGGGTAGTACTTATCCATAACAATTTCCTTGAACTCGTCCCAAGTAAACGCATCCTTCTCCTCTTGGGTTTTCAGTTTCTACAATCCAATCCACCAGGTTGTAGCATACTCTTTGAGCTGAAAAACGGCACGTGACACCTTCTGAGAATCGGTGCATGCCATGTAATCGAAGATGCTATCTAGGTTCAACAACCATTCTTCTATGGCTGATGGTCCCTCACGACCAAGAAAGACGGGAGACTTGAACTGATTGAACCGCTTGATGACTTGAGCTTGAACTTGCTCGGGGTTGTTAGGCGGCAAACTTGTCGCGCCTTGAAGCAATGTGGCTAGTCCCTCCAAAAGATGATCTTGAGTAGGTTGAGCGTTACGGTTACCATGGTTAGCCATGAGTCTGCCAACGAGTTATAAAAACCCACTAGTCGATGCAATGCGAGAAATAACGAATAGGAAGATACCGATAGTACGTATATAATAATCACACCACATAAAAAAATTTATAGAATGCGATAGAAATAACAGATATTCATTATATATAATATGTTTTAAAAAAAATGAAATTGAAAACATCAACTGGGATTCATAACATAATATAATAAAAACGAACTAAGCCTATGGCTGCTCCTCATCATCACTGCTAATATTCTCTGTAACAGGAACAGGGGGTCGCGGATCAATCCACAAATAACGTCATCATCGGACTCAACGTCTGCCGTGATAACATCCTTCATGTTCTCTGCGAGGTCTTCCTTTGAGCTCTCATCAGGATCTCTTCTGGGTCTTCCTCGGGATCCTCTTCAGGGTCTTCTTTAGGATTGTAACACCCCAAACTAGGCGGATATTACAGTGCCGTAGATCCCCAACTGGGACCCACCAGGCAAATGAAAATGAATGAATTACACAAGATAAATGTAGTACCGAACTACATTACAACAATAATTACTCCGATGAGGAGTTTAGTTACAACATACCAGGACAACACCGAATACTAGTGTATTTTATATGAAGATAAAATACACAACACTGAATGAAACGGAGTATTCAAATGAAAGTCTGCAGCGGAAAATAAAGGACAATAACATGAATAACTGAAAGATCGGGGCCCCCTACTAGTATCACTAGGACTCCTCGCCGTCAACGTGCTCTCCCGTGCGTTTGCACGGCCATGACACGAAAAACAAAATCCCCAAACGGGGTCGATTACAAAGAACAACAATCCTCAAGGGTTGAAAATACACAATCATGATTATATCTGAAATTATGAAATATCCTGTCGAAACATACGCAATCAAACATGCTATATGAATCAACTAACAGTACGGCTCAAAGGGTGGCGCCACTACGCCCGGGATGGAAATGTGTCCGTGCACAAGCCACCAACGATCAATACACGCGTGGTCTTGTACCTAATCAGTCTCACGAAACAATCAATCTCGTGTGCACAGTCCAATGTGAGGCCATCAACCAACACACGACTATAATGTGCCCGACATGAAAATCCTACACATACCAACCGGCACGCCAGTATGACCCGGAATGCCACGATATAACAAAAGTGACATCGAAAATGAATAATGACTCACCGAGGTGGAATGGTAACGAAATAAATGACAGCTCAATGAAAAGATTGGAACCGTCGTTCCTTATGACTGAAACGATTAATTGATAACAACAAGTTTTGATATGATTAATATAATGATGAATGAGTTATGATTATGAATGAACAACAACAAAAGGGATGAATATCCTTTTAACCGAGTAAGAATTAACTTACTCAACAACGATGAAGAATGTCCGTCCACGAACAACGTCCTAATTGAGATATCGGTCGCTCGAACAACCTTGAATAAATATAATTACCAACAATCCGTTCAATATACGAATCAAACACGAATATAACGAACTCAAAACGTCGATACGATTAAACTAAGTCCATAGAGGCATTAAATCAAACACGTTGCGACCAAACTCCGATTGTTTACAATCAAACCTCAATATACCAATATCAAATCCCCAAGAAGTGTTTCAAACCAACAAAACATCTCCAATACGATCAATAATCCGTTATGAATATCCAAAACGTGATTATAACCACAAATAGTCTAAAAGCCCCATTTCCACCTGGCTTTTCATGGTGTTCTCGTATAATTCCTCCATAATCCAATGCATACTTATACAAACTCCTAATCATATACAGATCCCTTCATATAACATGATTTTAACGTCGAAACATCATATCTCAACACAAAATCGAAGTCCAAGTGTTGAAGGAATTACCTCTTGATGATCCAAGTACTTTAATCCGAAGAACACGCGTTAGATTGATTATCTGGGCTTCACGATCGAAAGGAGATGAAGAAAATCAAACACCCAAATGATTTGTGAAGGAAAAACCCTCCCTCAAGCTTACTCTCTCGGTTGAAGGTGAAGGAAAGGGGAAAAATGGTTGAAATCTTTGAAAAAACGAATTTAAGGAGTTGGTGCTGCCGGACACGGCCGTGCCGATTAGCGCGGTCGTGTCGCCTGTGGCGGCGATTGGCGAAAGGGACTCGGCCGTGTCTGCGACACGGTCGTGGCGCTGAGCCTCCGACGATGACCGTCCGGCGGACTCGGCATGACTCGGCCGTGCTGGCGGCACGGTCGGGCGTGTCAGCGATCGCTCGCTTATCCGGAAGGGTTCGACTCGGCCATGCAGACGACACGGTCGGGTCTGAGGCGAACACTTCGGCACTTTCCGGACGAGTGCACGGCAGGCCGTGTCGGACGACACGGCCGAGTTCGTTCGGCGATGATCGCCAAAAAAAAGCGGTTGAGCTAAAGCGACCATAACTCTCTCGTCAGGACTCCGATTGACTCACCGTTTGAACCATTGGAAAGCTAACTCTATGCTATATAATATTGCAAAGATTTAGAATTTTTGTAGTTACCAAAAATTAATGGTGATCTAACAAAGTCGAACTCATATGAGGAAAGTTGAAACAATGAACAATAACGATACACAACTCGAAGTTTTTCCGAGCGGTGAACACGGTGAAAGAACATGATTAATGAATGATTATAATTGAGTGAAAATACACAGAGTGACAATCACCGAATGAAATTCTTGAATGATAATGATGAATTACAACCGGGTATTACATACACCCCCCTTAAAAGAGTTTCGTCCCCGAAACTAGGGGTCAAACAACTCGGGATAACACGCCCGCATATTCTCCTCGGTTTCCCAAGTGGCCTCTTCGACTCCGTGACTAGACCACTGAATCTTGACCAAAGGGATCGTCTTGTTCCTCAAGCTGTTTGATTCGCCGCTCTAACACTCGTGCAGGGCGCTCCTCGTACGAATGATCATCCGCGATCTCGATTTCGCCGAATCAAGTATGTGACTCGGGTCGGCAATGAGACTTCCGCAATCGAGAGACGTGAAACACATTATGAATCTGCTCAAAGCCGGAGGTAAAGCCAATCGATAAGCTAACTCGCCTACTCGATCCAAAATTTCAAACGGTCCAATGAATCTCGGACTCAACTTCCCCGTTTTCCAAACGGAAAATACCTCGACTGGGATACCTTGACCAAAACATGGTCACCCGTCTCGAACTCTAGTGGTCGACGACGATTTCTGCATATGATTTACGCCGACTCTGGTACATCAACATACGACTCTTGATCAAAGCTACCTTCTCCCGGGCGGCTATAAGCATGTCGGGTTCGGTGCCGATTGATTCTGACAAGTCATCCCAACACAAAGGAGATCGACAACGACGACAGTACAAGTCCTCGTAAGGTGCCATCTTAATGGAGGCATGCCAACTATACTGTACGTGAACTCGATCAGTGGTAGTTGGGCTTCCCAATCGTCCTTCCAATCGAGGACGCATGCCCTCAACATGTCCTCTAATGTCTGAATAGTTCTCTCTGATTGTCCGTCGGACTGAGGATGAAAGGCAGTACTGAGATTAAGCTGAGTTCCCATAGCACGATGAACTGATTTCCAAAAATGTGACACAAACCGTCCGTCACGATTGGAAACGATACTTTTAGGAGTACCGTGAAGTCTCACTATCTCTTTGATGAACAACTGGGCGATCTCTTGGGACTCCACATATCCTTGATTTCAAGGAAATGAGCTAAATTAGTAAAGCAGTCCGCGATCACTCAGATCGTATTTATGCCCTGACGACTCGTCGGCAATTCGTGATGAATTCCATAGAAATGTCTTCCCACTTCCATTACGGAATAGGGAGCGGTATCGCATACTCGCGGTCATTGAGGTTCCATCTTGACTTGTTGACAGGTTAAGCATCTCGAAACAAATTCTGCGACTTCTCGCTTCATATTACTCCATCGTAATTTTGTTTCAAGTCTTTGTACATCTTCTGGACCCCAGATGAACAGAATAAGGGGTAGCATGAGCTTCTCTCAAAATAGAGTTTTTCAACTCGTCATTCGCGGTACACACATCCGATTCTTAAATCTCAAAAGTCCATCCTCGTGGATCACGAATCCAGGGGCTTTCCTGAGCCACATCCTCAAGAATGCGCAACAATGCCGGGTCCGAACCCCGATTCTCCCGATTGCATCCTCAAGAGATGATGAAATCTCTAACATACAAAGTCTGTCTCCCGAATTCCTGAAGCCAAACCTCGATCTCGGTCTAAGGAATTCTGTTGAGCTCCTTCGAATTGTTAAACGAGCAAGCATCCGCTCCTGAACGGACTTACGACTCAAGGCGTCGACAATGCTCGCCTTGCCCGGGTGGTAAAGGATATCGATATCAAAATCTTTGATTAATTCCAACCACCGTCTCTGTCGCATATTTAACTCCTTCGAGTAAATATATACATCAACTCTTGTGATTGGTGAAGATCCGACAGGTGATGCCATAAAGGTAACGACGCCAAATTTTCAACACGAAAACCACGGTTGCTAGCTCCGTCCGTGGGTTGGATAATTAACCAGCTAATCCGAGGAAACATCGGATTTCCTTAACATCTTTCGGAGGTTGCAAATCTCGGATAGCCTCCGTCTTCTGAGGGTCGACACGAACTCTGGCAGATGAAATTACATGCCCGAGAAAGTCACTTCGGACCTCCAGAACTCATATTTGGAAAACCTTCCATAAAGTTGCTCTCGTCTCAACACGTCGAGAACCTGATGAAGATGAACCTCGTATTCCTCTCGGCTACGAGAATAAATCAAAATGTCGTCGATGAAGAAAACAACAAACTGATCCAAAAAGTCGATGAAAACCCGATTCATTAACCCCCATGAATACCACAGGTGCAATAGTTAGCCCGAACGGCATAACTACGAACTCATAATGACCATAGCGTGTATGAAACGCTGTCCTCGCGATATCCGACTCTCGAATCCGCAACTGGTGATATCCAGATCTTAAGTCGATCTTGGAAAATACTGAAGCTCCCTGAAGTTGATCTAAAAGATCATCAATACGAGGTAAAGGATACTACTCTTGATCATTACCCTTTTCAACTCCTGGTAATTAATACACACACGAGACGAGCCATCCTTCTCCTTGACAGATCACACTGGTGCTCCTCACGGGGACGCAATCGGTCGGAGATAACCTTTCTCGAACTATTCCTCAAGTTGAATCTTCAACTCCTGCATTCTGGTCGGGGCCATCCGATACGGTGCCTTCGATAAAGGGGACGTACCGGCTCCAACTCACTCCTGAATTCCCTTACTCTATGTGAAGGCAACCAGATAACTCGTCGGGAAATACATCGTCAATCGATGACAATGATACCACGAATGATTGAACATTTCGATTGCCCTAGAATGGTCAATCGATAAAAAGAGATACCAATAATGATTGAACAACTCGATTGCCTTAGAAAGGTCAATCGATGAAGATGATACAATGAATGATTGAATAACTCGATTGCCCTAGAAAGGCCAATCGATGAGAATGATACAATGAATGATTGAATAGTTCGATTGCGGAATTTCTCTGCTTTCGTCATAATAATACTTCTTCTGGAACAACGGGGATTACTTCCCTGAAGCACACATTCAACAACCAACGACGGAAAATAGCGACCAAACGCTAACAAACACTGAGGATAGTATTAAGACGGTTAAACCAACTAATAGCGAAATTACATCGTCCTAAGATAAATTCACCACGATTAGGTCCACCAACCAATCGCGGTTACTAAGCTTACTTAGGTATGATTCCGAAAATTCTTCCATCGTCAGGTAGACCGATGGTATGAGATCCACAAGCAATAGGACTATCCCGAAATAAGTCTATTCAAGCATGATTCGAAAATGAATGAATGCGGTGTACCAAAGATCAAAAGGTACACACAAGTTGAAATAAAATTACGAGTATACGAAATCGTTCGGGCCACCGGATCGTCGATCCTCCTCATCATATGAATGCAGGACTTGCCGGCCCGAACCTGGACGCTCCGTCTGATAAATACGAGCTCCAACTCTATTTGCTTCCATTGCCTTAAACGACGATGACAAAGCGATCGATTCAAACCTGGTTGCTTCGGGCGAGATGCCACCGAGCCGACTTGAGTCCTTTCGGCAAAAACGGGCCTTATGCCCAAAATTCCCACAATTATAGCACGTGATAGACGGTTGAGACACTCGCTGAAATGACCGGCGTTCCCACAATTGAAACAGGTGATGGCCGAATCGGCCGCTCGGAATGAGATCCCGCACGATTATGCGCCGTAGAAGGTCGCTCGAAACGATAGGGCTCACACGAGGCTTCTTGAAGGTTGGTCGACCGCCTTTGGGTTGATTACGCCGTTGATTTCTTGCCGAAAGATGAAGGTTGTTGTTCAAGACTTTCCTTAGCGGCCGTCTCATACGGAGAGTTCTCTCGATTAATCCGGTCGAGTGGCGCAATGATGATTGAGCAACCGCACATGGGTCATCATGGCCTGCATAAAAGTGAGTGGATCAACCCGAACATCTTCTGGTCGAGCCGAGTCCTGGGCACGATTTCCCGGCAGCGAGTGACTATTTCTCGGGTTTCGGTCCGCACCGCGGCCTCTCCCCGTGCATCCCCCGACAGCTCTCTCCATACTGAAGTAGGAAGGTCGCATAATGATTATATTTCCCGCATGATTAGCACGTTATGATTATGTCATGAGATGATGAAAATGAGTATACATGCTCTAACTTAGTGATTATATGAATGATTTCTGAAGTTAAATGATTATCGATGAAATTCTTGAAATGATTATCTAGAATAACTAAAAAAGAATGATAATATGATCAAAAAGAATGAAAAGGAATTAATGAAATGAATTGATTAATTAATGAGTTAAAATGATCGTCAAGATTATTAAATGATTAATGAAATGAATTAAGTGATTGATGAGTTAATATGATCGTCCCGATCATAATGAATGATGATGTTTGAGGATTGTTAAATGATGAATGATGAATGAATGACTATTGCGAGAAATTATACCATGGCGTTAGAAGTCTTACTGATTCTTTCGATGCGATTGGCTCAAGATCTCGCATTGTGTCACACGTGACGCGAAAGTCCAATGATACTAGTCCGATGACGATGATTTCAAATGAGACATGACTTGGAGGGTAGTATTCAAAACCACGCTCCGATACCAACTCTGTAACACCCCAAACTAGGCAGATATTACAGTGCCGTAGATCCCCAATTGGGACCCACCAGGCAAATGAAAATGAATGAATTACACAAGATAAATGTAGTACCGAACTACATTACAACAATAATTACTCCGATGAGGAGTTTAGTTACAACACACCAGGACAACACTGAATACTAGTGTATTTTATATGAAGATAAAATACACAACACTGAATGAAACGAGTATTCAAATGAAAGTCTCAGCGGAAAATAAAGGACAATAACATGAATAATCGAAAGATCGGGGCCCCTACTAGTATCACTAGGACTCCTCGCCAACGTGCTCTCCCGTGCGTTTGCACGCCATGACCAAAAACAAAATCCCCAAACGGGTCGATTACAAAGAACAACAATCCTCAAGGGTTGAAAATACACAATCATGATTATATCTGAAATTATGAAATATCCTGTCGAAACATACGCAATCAAACATGTTATATGAATCAACTAACAGTACGGCTCAAAGGGTGGCGCCACACTACGCCCGGGATGGAAATGTGTCCGTGCACAAGCCACCAACGATCAATACACGCGTGGTCTTGTACCTAATCAGTCTCACGAAACAATCAATCTCGTGTGCACAGTCCAATGTGAGGCCATCAACCAACACACGACTATAATGTGCCCGACATGAAAATCCTACACATACCAACCGGCACGCCAGTATGACCCGGAATGCCACGATATAACAAAAGTGACATCGAAAATGAATAATGACTCACCGAGGTGGAATGGTAACGAAATAAATGACAGCTCAATGAAAAGATTGGAACCGCTGCTCCTTATGACTGAAACGATTAATTGATAACAACAAGTTTTGATATGATTAATATAATGATGAATGAGTTATGATTATGAATGAACAACAACAAAAGGGATGAATATCCTTTTAACCGAGTAAGAATTAACTTACTCAACAACGATGAAGAATGTCCGTCCACGAACAACGTCCTAATTGAGATATCGGTCGCTCGAACAACCTTGAATAAATATAATTACCAACAATCCGTTCAATATACGAATCAAACACGAATATAACGAACTCAAAACGTCGATACGATTAAACTAAGTCCATAGAGGCATTAAATCAAACACGTTGCGACCAAACTCCGATTGTTTACAATCAAACCTCAATATACCAATATCAAATCCCCAAGAAGTGTTTCAAACCAACAAAACATCTCCAATACGATCAATAATCCGTTATGAATATCCAAAACGTGATTATAACAACAATTAGTCGAAAATCCCCAATTCCAACTCGATTTTCAAGGTGTTCTCGAATAATTCCTCAATAATCCAATGAATCCTTATACAAACTCATAATCATATACATATCCCTTCATATAACATGATTATAACGTCCAAAACATCATATCTCAACACAAAATCGAAGTCCAAAGTGTTGAAGGAATTACCTCTTGATGATCCAAGTACTTTAATCCAAGAACACGCGTTAGATTGATTATCCGGGCTTCACGATCGAAAGGAGATGAAGAAAATCAAACACCCAAATGATTTGTGAAGGAAAACCCTCCCTCAAGCTTACTCTCTCGGTTGAAGGTGAAGAAAAGGAAAAATGGTGAAATCTCAAAAAAACGAATTTAAGGAGTTGGTGCTCAGGACACGGCCGTGCCGATCGGCACGGTCGTGTCGCATACCGGCCGACAGCTAGCCGACAGGACTCGACCGTCTCTCGCTTGACACGGTCGCGGCGCGAGGGCCTCCCGACAGTGACCCGTCCGACAATGACTCGGCATGACTCGGCCGTGCGACGACACGGTCGGGCGTGTCAGCGATCGCTCGCTTATCCGGAAGGGTTCGACTCGGCCGTGCGCGACGACACGGCCGGGTCCCGAGGCGACACTGCCGGCACTTTCCGGGACGAGTACGGCACGGACGTGTCGGACGACACGGCCGAGTTCGTTCGGCGATGATCGCCAAAACGAAAAATGAGCGGTTGAGCTAAACGACCATAACTCTCTCGTCCGACTCATTGACTCACCGTTTGAACCATTGGAAAGCTAACTCGATGCTCTATAATATTGCAAAGATTTAGAATTTTTGGAGTTACCAAAAATTAATGGTGATCTAACAAAGTCGAACTCATATGAGGAAAGTTGAAACAATGAACAATAACGATACACAACTCGAAGTTTTTCCGAACGGTGAACACGGTGAAAGAACATGATTAATGAATGATTATAATTGAGTGAAAATCCACAGAGTGACAATCACCGAATGAAATTACTAAATGATAATGACTGAATTACAACCGGGTATTACAAGGATCCTCTTCTGGGTCTTGTTTGGGGTCTTCTTCAGGATCATCCTCCTCCATAGAGTCGGAACTCCAATTTTCAGCTGGTATCATATCTCGAACGTACATATCTAACAAACGTCCGGCTACGAACTGGAAATTATTCGTGGTCTCCCGCTCTTTTGGTGCTCTCTTCATGAACTCTTGCCAAAGCTGGAAAATACAATAACCACAATCACCGGGTAACTTTCCAATTAGGTGGTCCAACTGTTATGGCTCAACCTTGTTAAGCTAAAAGATTTTATAGTATAAAATGGAACCGAACGGAACGGAATAAAAATGAAGAGTTTTCTCTCTTCTATTATTCCCATGGCCTTCTACAGTTCGACTCGTCTTCTAGACATTCGATTCCATAATTTTCTTTCGGTGCACGGCTACGTCAGCGCAGACATATGATCTCAGTCATAGGCGCCAACAGGCTGACATTAGCCGCTGCATCATTGATCTTTCTAACGTACGCTTCCCCTCCTTGACAATATATACCTCGTCATTTATTTTCCTCCCTCAGAATAGCTGTATTGTCTTGAGAGAGAAGAAATCATCAAATTTTCGACAAAAGGTAAATCCTTTTTTTTTTTCTGTACATAAATGATTCGACTGTATTAATTTTTCTCGCAAATTAATTGATTGAGGCGTGAATTCTACGTTGAAATTTTTGATGGCATTCGTTGTCTTGTTGAAAACGTTGGATTGCTTTACCCTTTCAGCCACAACAAATTTGCTTTTTGTAAATTTTGAAGTTTAAACAATTGCTTGTTAATCTCGAGAGTCAACTAATTTTCTGCCCTTTTTTATTGTGTAATTGAATTTAAAAAAAAAAAACACTTGAGTTGTGATTTTTGTCTTGCTGTTTCTGAAGAACTTGTTAAAGATGGGGATTTTGTTAAATCTGCCAGATGCATCGAGAACTATGAATATCTCTACTACAATTTATAGTTTTGAATCAATTAGTATTAAATCCTGAATTGTGATTTTTGTCTTGCTGTTTCTGAAGAACTTGTTAAAGATGGTGATTTTGTTAAATCTGCCAGATGTATCGAGAACTATGCCTATCTCTACTACAATTTAGAGTTTTGAATCAATTAGTATTAAATCATGAGTTGTGATTTTCGTCTTGCTGTTTCTGAAGAACTTGTTAAAGATGGGGATTTTATTAAATCTGCCAGATGTATCGAGAACTATGCATATCTCTACTACAATTTATAGTTTTGAATCAATTAGTATTAAATCCTGAGTTCTGATTTTTTGTCTTGCTGTTTCTGAAGAACTTGTTAAAGATGGGGTTTTTTGTTAAATCTGCCAGATGTATCGAGAACTATCATATCTCTACTACAGTTTATAGTTTTGAATCAATTAGTATTAAATCCTGAGTTGTGATTTTTGTCTTGCTATTTCTGAAGAACTTGTTAAAGATGGGGATTTTTGTTAAATCTGCCAGATGTATCGAGAACTATGCATATCTCTACTACAATTTATAGTTTTGAATCAATTAGTATTAAATCCTAACTTTGGTGGTTGTAAAACAATTCTAGCTGTTTATCATTTTTCTTACTTCCCATTTTTAAGGGTGGGGGATATCTATTTCTCGTATTTTACGGCAGCGGTCATACAAATACTTGAGCATTTTCCTTTTTGTTTTTACGGCTCGCCAAGTTGGTTTAGCTGGACCATGGAGCTGCAACATGAGAAAAGTTGCTTAGTTGTATGGAGGGGACGAGAGATCATTGTTGAGATGAATCAAGGTGCCACTTTGAAGGAGTTGGGAGAAAAGCTGCAAGAACTCACGAGTGTCAAGGCCGATACTCTACGGCTACTTGTTCCCATGAAGAACAGTTCAATAATGCTCTATCCCTTTTCTGATGAACACTCATCTTTATGCTTGGATTCAACATTAGTTCTGAAGGTACCTAGACTTCTCCCTTTCCTATATGGAATGTATAATCTCTCGCTGATGTGCTATTGAAAGAATGTGAGCATAATGCTCAGGGAGGAGTGTTGTGATGTGATGGCACTTCTCTAGTTTAAAGATCCGGTGCTTGAGAGAAGCACAGAGAAAACTGTGGGAAAAGTGGACTGCAAATTATAATAAATGGTTGATTATGTAGGGTCATATGTGGGTCACGGAAGTTATATCTGATCTTGAAAGCCAAAAGACGTGATAAATAGTTAAGTTCCAAATAATATCTGTTCAACGATGTCTTTCTTTTATTATCTTTTCCCTTAAATTAACACTTCAAGCACAATATTGAAACACACATAGGGCGCTTACATTGGATTAATAATTTAATTAGATATCTTTCAGATTGATGCATTTGTTCATGTGATAGCTGTGCGGCTGTGCCCGTGATCTCAGTTCTTGACACAACAAAGCTTGTCTGGATAGGCCTTGGGTTATTTTAAATCAGCTAAGGGTAGTTGATAGTTCTTAAGAGGTTCTCCAGTCCTTACGTCCAGATCTACTCTCTGGGAGTTATCTACTTGTTCTTAGTCATTTAATCTGGCAAATTGGGCCAAATTTTCTTAACCTCTACCTGCTAATCAATGGTTCTTACCAGTTAGACTCAGACATGCTAGACTTTTTAGTTATTGGGAGAACCCAAGTACTCTCTTTTGGATTCAGGAAACAACTCCCGGAGATCTTTTTTCCTTTTGGAAGATAGAGGAGCTTGGAGAAAGAAAAAAAAAAAAAAAAGAGAATATGCATCTGTCCGTCATGGTATCATTAAAAACAGATCTCGCTTTTCTCTGTCGTTTTTAAGAAAATGATGCAGTGAGGAACATATGATCGAAAGCGACTTGGCATTTGGAGGTGAATTATTCCAGTATATGGTCTAGTAGAAATGTTTTAAATGGGCAACTATTTTAGGGTGGTAATAAGCATCCCAAAACAGTGATCAGATGACCTGGAGGTCATAGGTTCATGAAGTTGACTTCTTTGTTTTTGATGGATAAATTATATCTTATTTTTTTTCAGGGTCTGCAATAACAGATTAACAGGGTCTTGGATGAGTATGTTTTTAGAGTAAACTTATTATCACGAAAAAAGGAAGGTTGAAATTGCATGTACAATATAGATCATATCATGTGTCTTGAATTCTCATTCAGCTAACGATATGGTTCATGTTAATTTCGTCCTTCTTAAGAAGAGAAAAACAATATCTAGAATGAACTTATTCCCCCAAAAAAAAAAGAAAGGTGAAATTGTGCGTCTCCAGAATGGATTGTGTAATTTGCAGTCTGGTTATCATCATTTTGCTTCTTTTGTCCCCAATATACTGGCCAGAAAATGGACTTCTTTATTTTGACATAATTAAAGATCTGAAGGATATCCAGTTTTTTGTTTCTTCTAAAACAACGATTGCTCTGATAACTAGTTCTTCAATTTGTCAGGGAAAATCTGTTAGAATGATGGGAGTGCCTAAAGAAGAGGTTGATGAACTTTTACAAAATGTGGAGGCGGACCTCAGGATAGCTGGGTTTGATCAAGAAGAAAAGAGATTGAAGCAGAGGAATACACATAGATCCTACATCTTGCCGAAACTTCCTCAAGGAAATTACATTTTTTGTGATTTTCAAACACTTAGTCTTCCTGGAATAGAGGTAAGGTCGAAATTACTTGTCTTCATATATATATATATATATATATACAATAATAGGTTCTCATTAATTAAGAATCATGGAGCATTGTGAAAATCTTAGGTTAGAGGCTTATGTAACTTGGCCTGAAATTGTTTTTTTCTTTTCTGAGTGAAGCTTTTTTTTGGTGCGGAGAACTATTTTGTTCATATGTTAATTTTAGTTTACACATTCAAACAGTATGTGATAATTATTTGAATATACTTATGTAGCATCGCGAGAAAAAAAGAAAAAGCACTAGCAGATATCTTTTTTCCCTTTCTTTTGGTGCTTTAAGGAAAATGGTTCGCTAAAAGAATTTGGAGATAATGTGTCACACCAGACATTCTAATATTATTTGTTGTGTTTTTAATGTCAATATTATATACTCCCTCTGTCCCAGCCAAATCTTTGGCTGTGGGTGTATTTCACAGGTTTTCAGACATATGATTGGATGTGATAAATTAATAGATTGTTTAAATATTGATGGTGAGTGGGTGGTTGAGATTAAAAAGTAAAAGGTATTGATGGTGAGTGGGTGTTGGATATTAAAAAGTCAAAGGTGATTATTTGATTTGATTGTGTAGAAGTCAAAAGTGTAAACCTTCTAAAGGGACAAATTTATGTGTGAAATGTAAACCTTTGAGCGGGACGGAGGAAGTATGTGTGATGATTTATATTTTGGTAATATTAGGATTAGAAAATGTAATGATGTTCATGTACTGGGGACTAGTCCATTTGGTAATTTGGGGAGAAGGTATTTGTTTTGGAGAATGAGGAAACTAACTCCATCTTGTACCTATAAAACCATAGCTAAGTTTCTCAAAATTGCAAGCTCTAGTTAAATAGCTGAGCTTAATTCAGCATACTCAACAGAATGATTAACATGTGAAGTAGAACTGTGGTTCCACACATATATATCTCGTTTGAAACCTCGTCTATAGAATCCTCAGATTTGTACTTCATTTGGGAAGACTGTTGCTCGGTACATAAACTGGTTTAAAGAATGTACAGGATAGAATGAATAATGGATGTACGAAATTGTTGTTTCTTTGCAAACCGAGGCCGTTGGGTACGCGTTGCGGTCTTTGATGAGAGCACTGTTAGGGAGAGGTCAATAAGATTGTGTCATCTGATAGTTATCTTAAAAACTGAATATGTCCCAATTTATATCCAATATTACAGAGTGTGCTGGTTGTTTAACTTTTAACAATATGCTTCTTTAGTCTTCATCCAGAATTATAAACCTAGAAACATGAGTGAAGCCGTCAAACTTCTTGTGAGATTAATATGATTTGTCTTCTAGGTGTCCATGCATGACCATGAACATGATTTTTTTGTGATGAGAATAGGGGAATTTTAAATTTTGGCATGTAGAATGTTTCAAGTGTCCAGGTTAGGTTAGTTCAGTTGCTACTTATTATTGTTTGGATCAGTGTTTTAAATGGCATTTTTTACATATGTAGCTTTTTTGTTCCATCTTAACGTAGCATAAATAGCGTAGCGCATAGCATAAACTATTCGAGCATGTCAAATACTGATTTTTTAGAAATAAATATAGTTCTATTAGTAAATCAATGAGATAATTAACCACAAAACATAAAGAAAGAAAAATATACTTATACTAGTAAATTATTATGCAATACCTAGAAAGGTGCACCATTTGAGTTCAGAGACGCACCAAAAATTGCACCTCTCAGTCTCGGACCTTCTACGCATGGGCCAACCTTCTCCAAGGTTTTCATTTTCATTTATTTTTGCAAGTGGATATTTTCTTTGTTTCAGCCGATCGATGTGGAAATTGAGTATATTTCGTACGCCCGGTTCGTTAGCTTCAACCACTTCAACGTACAACCATAATCAAAAGCAGAACTCTATCATGTCCGTCCTTTTCTCAAACCGCGATTGTTTGAGCGGATTATTAAAAGGCTATTTGCCCTGAGGCATCTATGTTCTCGGGCCTTCTCAATTTTTTCGCACAAATAGCGCAGGTCTTTGCCCAAATAGCATAATAGCATAAGCTATAGCGTATATAGCGCGCTACATGAGCAAATAGCGCATGCTATTTGTGCAAAATGCTATTTGGGCTGCGCTACGACGCACTGAAGGTCTGTATAGAGTGTGCTATGAATCGCGCTATACCGTGCTATTTAAACCACTGCTTTTGATAAATGTTGTGGTCTCGTTTGATGTTGGCCATAAAAAGTAAGTTTTCCATGAAACACACATCTATTCTTCATGCTGGTATCCGTCAATGGCTAATTGATTTTACATTTCCGTCTTTTGGCATCCAAATCCTAATTTTCGTTGAGTTATAGTCATGAATTACGAATTGAGAACGGCAACATTAACTAGTTTAGTTTTCCTGGATGTCGATGGCAGTTAAATCCTCCTGCTTCAAAGGCTTTAGGATTGCTGCATAAGCTTGCTTCTGATCCAGGAATTGTTGCAATTATGAATAAGGTACAAAGGGACGTTCTTTTATGGTTTGTTCATATAATTCATATGGCCAAGCTCTTTTATATCTTTTTCTCAGTCGTGACTAGCTCTTTTTTAATTCGCTTTGTTGAAGCACCGTTGGCGGGTGGGAACTTTAACTGAGATGGCACCAATTGGTTATGTTGGAATCAGTCCGAAGTGCATTCTTGGTTTCAACAAGGTGAGGATAATGATGACAAGTGTTCCACTCTTCTGTGTGTGTACTTAATTTTTTTTTCCTCGAGATCTCCCCTCGGATCTCCTGTATCCTTCTCAGTTATAATGAATATTCTGGTTGGTCGGTCTCTTTCTAAACCTTTTTCTTGTGTGGGTTATGTGTAGAATCATGGAGAAGAGATATCACTGAGACTTCGGACCGATGATCTCAAGGGTTTCAGGAAATATGGAAGTATAAAAAAGACACTTTTGCATGAGCTTGTACGTTATCATCTTTCACTTAGATCTTAATGCACGCAAGGGGTTGGCTTTGTGACCCTACGTATTTTAATGTTTTACAGCTACGGTTTTCAAGACAACTGAATTGTAGTACAATTTTTTTGTCATTCTTTTAGGCGCACATGGTATTCACTGAACATGATTCAAGTTTCTATGCTCTGGATAGCCAGGTATTGTAGACCATCCTTTTCCTGATCCCGTCTCTCACCTCACACTAATACCTACTTCACTACATATATACATCTGTCTGTATGTGTGGTCCATGGCGGAGATAAGGGGCCAACCTGGGACCGGGCCCAACGCATCTCCATTTTCATGCAGTATAATAGAAAACAGAAAAAAATAGTGGACACTTCTGATATATTAAAAAAACTCTTTAACCCAGTCCTGTTTCCGTCCAAATAGTGTTTAAAAAAGCAAAATATTTGAAATAATGGTGGACTTTTATATTTTTTCTTTGGGACATCTTCCTCCAGCCCACCCCGTTTCTTGGGCTGGCTACGTTATTGCAGTGTAGCCTTATCATATGTTTGGGCGCATGCATCTGTGTTAATAATTTCTGTTGAAGTGGTTTATTCGTGTGTGCCTTGACTCAACAGCTGAACAAAGAAGCTGCTAATCTTGATTGGACTAAATCAAGAGGTCATACTTTGATTGGAGACGCACATTCCCAACACTACGAAGAGGAGTTTGACATTAGACGTAATGTAACCTCATCACAAAAGCTCGGAGGACAAGCTCCTGTCCTTCCTAATGCCCGTGCTGCTTCAGTGAATGCTGCTTTTGAACGTCTTGCCAATACGTTTTCAGGATCATCTGAGGTATACATGAAAAACTCGAAAGTCCGATAATCATGTCTTTTGGAGTGTACCCTAAAACTTGACTATAGAGAAAAGAATCAATTTCACAATGCAGATATTGTGCAGGAAAGCACAGCCATGCATGATCCTGTCGTCCATAGCAATCAGAATATCTCTGAACCTTATCCTGATGACTGTGAGTGCGACAATCATATGGTAGTTGAGCCTTATGTGGAGTCAGGTGTCAGTTTTTTAGATCCAAACATAAATAAAGAGATTCAAGGACCTGGACTCGATAATTCTGAAGAAAACCCAAAGCATCTTGGATGTCAGGGTACAGCACAACTTGATGGAACAGAATTTCTTATGCCTAAAAGTTTAGAATCACGTGGTGTTGCTAATGGTGCTTCTCTTAAACCTCATCCAAATGATAATACTCCTGCAGAGAGTATGCAGACGGATATTGATTCTGCGGAATTATCTACGAGGAACCAAACTGCTGACTCCGGTCCAGATGAATCTGAGTTTCAAATAATCCAAGACCCTGTTACCATGGTCTGTGGCCGTCTGCAAAGTGCAATCCAGTCGTTGAAATATGAAGCTACAACACCGTTGGAGACTGAGAGGGTTCTGCAAACATTGATTAAAATAATATGGTACGGCTTGGATTCTTGACTTGATTGTTTTTTGTTTTTCTCCCTCTGTCCCATAAAAGCTTCCACACCACCTTTCTTTTTCGGCACTAGCTGGATAAAATAATATAAAAATACAAATTTGTTCCACTATAAAAAAATTGTGGGAGCACTTCTATATTTTATATTATTTTTATTTTTTATGTTGCGGCTGATTGTACATTTTATATTATTTTCCTAAGTTACTCGATGAATAGCAAATGTGAGAGATTTTATAGGATGTAGTAATTTTTTTTTACTTCACCATTTGAATTTTTCATATACGATGCGTTGAAATATAAAATATTGATGTGATATTTTAATGGTGTGCAGTAATGTGATTGAACACCCAGATGACATGAAGTTTAAAAAACTCAGAAAGGTATATTACCTGCAGTGTTGATTTTTCCTATATCAGAAATTTTCACCCTTGTAATATTTTACTCTTGGCTGTTATCTTCAGGCTAATCCAATAATACGAAGGAACATTATTACTTATAAAGGTATGGGTTTCACCTGGAACAAAAATTCACTTTTACTTCTTCCAAAGCATATATTTCCTCCGTTCAGAGTTAACTGCAACTTTGGACTTTTCACGAAGTTCAGTATATAACTTTGACCGTTCATCATCAATTGTACCTTAATCCCAACTATGTTGGGGTCGGTGGCATGAAGATTATAGTTTCAATCAATTCTTTAAAGTTAGTTAACACTATAATTCATGCAAAAGAACAAAGTGGCAAAGTTTTCTGCATGTTCCTCATGAAAGGAAACTGAACCTAATAGGTCAGGTTATGAATTACAGTGTTGTTCAGTTTCCTCATTGGAGGAGAGGGTTCTATTGTACTAGAATCGTGCTCCTCTTCCATGTAGAGGTTCGGGTTCGGGATTTGGCTTACGCGACTTATCCTGAATTCTCCATTTCCTCCATAAATTTGCATCTTTTGGAGGAAGTGATGTATTACCGCGTAAGCGGCAAGTGAATCAGTAGCTGGTAGCTTTTTTAGATAGAAATAAGTTGATCAAGTAGAGAGTGTTTTTGGTGAATAAGTTGTGAAAGTGCTTTATATTTGTGTAAAAGTCAAAACCAAAAGGAGAATAAGAAATTATAAAACACTCCTCATATGTGCTCAGATCTCAACCATGTGATAGCAGAATCAAAACAATAGTTGGCGGTCGGGGACTCGGGAATACCAAAAAGTGATTTGCCTAATTATAAGATTGTAGATCTGGGTTTTGGCTTTCCAAAACATCTTGAATCGCTTGAACAGGGGCTTCAGTGTGTGAGATATTATTAAAACGCCACAACCTCGCAAATCTGCCAGAATCATTCTTTTGTTTCTTTTTTTCCCTGCCGTCCTTCGATCATTGATTGTCACTTCAATTGACGTATTTAAGTTGAATTTTTGAAGGATAAAATAGACAACTATACATATTTAGACGTTTGTCAGTTTACAGAAATAAATAGATTTCAGATTTCAGCATCACCTCTTAAAAATCAGAAGTGAAATCAGACTTCAGACTTGAACATCTCTTAAAAAACAAATGCCACCTAAGGATCACTTTTTTCCTTCTAATATCTGGCTAGCTGCTTGTTTATTGTGTTACCACATTTCACTCCAATGGCCATTTCCTATTCCACTTTTTGCTTGCAGCTGCAATGGATGTTCTTGCACTCATTGGATTTTGTGAAGATGTTATTAGTGACGAATGGGGAATGACCGAAACCTATTTGATGCTAAAGCGAAATGATCCAGGTTTGCTGTGGCTTGCGAAATCATCTCTGGAGATGTACATTGCTTCTTAATGTGGGTTGTGATTTACAACACTTGAAAAACTGGAAATGGGGACTCAGTTTTATAATATAGGCACTGTTGTGTGTATTAAGTCGACAATTCTGTTGTAGTTATATACACAGTATTCTGTTGTTATATATACACAGCGCCGGAAGATGGTATTATTTGTGATTGCAACTGCATGTCTGACCTGACATTGGTTAGTATGGGAATCATTTGTAATATTAACTATGTTCAATTATTCTTTCCTTTTTTTTTTAAGGTTGATGGCAATTATCTTTCTTTTCTGTATGATGAAATACAATATTTTCCACGGCTAATAGATCAGAGCATATCACTCATTCAAAAAAGAATTAAAATAATTTTTATTATTGTAATCATTAATATTTTTAATTATAATATATTGATAAAAATTATAAAAGGATAATAATTATATATTATAACAGATACAACATCTTTTATACTCACGTTAGTTTTCGTATTAATAGAAAGTACATACGAATGAATTAGTTTATGAATAGTTTAAAATGGTGAATTGTTGTAAATAAAGAACGACAAAAGGATAAATTGCATATTTGCACTTTCAAGCTTGTTAATTCATATTTTTTGTTCTAAATATCTTCAATTATTTATTAGGATAAATTATAAAAGAATAGAATTCTTTTAAAATTGCAAAGCATATTTGCACTCTCAAGCTTGTTAATTCATATTTTTTATTCTAAATATCTTCAATTATTTATTAGGAGAAATTATAAAAGAATAGATAAGATGCCTCATCTATATTTTTTCTTACTACAAAATATATAAAATCCAAACATTGCGATAATAAAAGAACCAATAGAGTATAATGTTTATTTTTTTCTTGAAAAAAAAAAAATTCAACACATATAGAAAACAAAAAGAAACTTAAATTTAATTAACAAAAAGTTAATCGGACTCCTTGTACACGGATTCACGTATAAGTCACAGTAAGAGTGTCAAGATAAACTATACTTCGTCATGGGCCCAGCAAGATCCTCCGTTTACACAAGATAAGTATTCCTCACCCAAAGCTGATTCCGACATGGCTTATCGACATTTATCAGACAGAGTATAATCACAAGCCAAGCCCGTTAAGAACCATTCATGGTAGTATCATCAACAGCACTAATATTCACGCTGGTGTTTATCTGAGTCAGTCACCCTGCTCCAAACGTGAATTCCTGTGGCGGAACATCAAATGAGGCACCAGAAAATATCGAAGCACCGCCACTACTATTGAAAACTGGAACTTGAAGAGGTGGATCATTTGGTCTTGAGAAGCCGAAACTCAAGGATGGTAAACTTGAGATAGCGATATTGTTGTTGTCGGCTGTACCAAAAATCTTTTGCTCGTACTCGTCCAATTGCTGGTGAATCTCTGAAATTTAAGTCGAAAATAGAAACATGCTGCAAGTTAAATTTCACAGGTCAAGAATGGTAAGCTTGTAATTAGGGGTGTAAGTGAGCTGAGCCGACTTGCAAGCTACTCGAAACTCAAATTGTAAAAAAATCGACGAAGTTCGACTTTTAGGCTCGTTAGCAATATTAATCTTAATGATACTTGATTCCGCGAGTCATTTTGATAGAGCTCGTTCGCCAATTTGTAGATAAATATATTAATAATTTTAAATTCATAAATGATGTTTATAAGTTTCTTTTTACTTATATTATTTACAAAGTAAAATCCAATGAATTAACTTGATTAAAGTTATAATGTTATTTGCGATATTATAATTAATGTATCAAAATTACATGGTAATTAGTTATTGAATAAATCTTTATAATTTTTAATTTATATATATTCAGTTTTTTTACGACTCGATTAAACTCGAAGCGACTCGTGGGTCAATCTTGAGTCTGCTAGAACTCGACTTGAGCTTGGCTTTATTAGTATGCGAGTCAATCTTGAGTTTGCGGTACTAAGCTTGTTTATGCCCGTACTACGGTACTTGTGACTGGGGTGAGCAACTCTGGTTAAAATAACTTAAACCTCAGCTCTCTTCTGAGATAAGCATTGATGGATGAGTAAATAACCATCTTTTAGGTCATATTTTGCGGACAACCAAAGAAGCCACTTATAGTTAGATCTGCTAACGAACCAAAGTTTTTACAGATGTTGAATTCACCATGAGACCAGCCTCCTAAAACTAAATTTCAGATAAAACTAAACTAACTGAAATACCAAGAAATGAGCACTAAAAAATTGAAAATGGATCTCAAAAACTGACGAAGAAAAGATTAAAAAAAAAATTTGAAAACCCCTGAGAAAAAAAAAATAAAAAACTGAAAGAAACAAAAAAACTAAAAAATCTCTTTTATGATGAAAAAACCAGATGTCTGCATGGAAATTGATCCTTACACGTAGTCTTTAAATCAGATCAAACCCCATGTAGAGACCTTTAACCGTTATCAAATATTTGATGTCGAAATATAGCTGACATTACCGTGTTCTACTGTCTAAAGTTCCCTTGAAAAATTATTCAAAAAGTCTGGCTACTTTCGATATCAATCTGTTTTCAAATCTTAGGACCCTATCCTTGCAAATTATATCGGAATACGTTTTTTAGTCAATCTCTTTCATCCTATCGTATACCGTCTTCTGGGCCATTTAAGCAATTCGTAGTTCATAAAATAAATACTTTTAATGATGGTTCAAGAACTGAAAACAGAAAAAAGAGTATGATCAAACCTTGATTTATTTCAACTGAAGGTCTGCGTTCTTTCACCCACTGATAACTCTGTGCAAGTCTCCAACCTTTGCTTTTCATCAAGTAAGCAATTACGACGGCAGGTGACCTGTGAAAAAAAAACAATTCGTTTGAAGGAATTGTGATTCAAAATAAGTTAGACTACAGCAGCAAAGAAAAGAAATGCCTCAAACTCTCCAAAATAAACTCCTCCCATTAGAAGAAAAGAAAAAACGAAAGTTTAAACGACAAACAAAATTTAACCAAAAAAAAGGGGGCGAGTTTGTGATAATAAACTCACCTGCTTTTGCCAGACATGCAGTGCACAAGAACCCGAGACCTATATAATTCGCATTGTTCTGCACAGAAGCATCCCAGAGAAATGAGTTTCAGTAAAATTTTAAAATTTATGCAAACGTCACGAAGCAGTTAAAATCCAGGCCAAATGTAATTCATCAAATCAAGACGAGACCACACTGATGGCTTTCGATGAAAAAATATACGAAGAACTGAACCCCCCACCCCCCACCCTCCAAAAAAAAAAAAAGAAAATTCAGAAGCTTCAAAAAATGCAAAGAAAAATATGTAGATGGCAGAAGGGTAAGGAACATAAGCATTAGAAAGGAAGACGCGCACACTATGTTGAAGAGCATGGCAATGACTCATACTGTTTAAGATTTCATTGCTTAAGGTGTGGGGATGGTTAGTTACATCGGAATCACATAAATTCAAAGAAACACGATGATACATTTGATCGCATAATCCATTATATGTTAATAATTGGATACCAATAATAATTTCAAATGTGCATAAAAACATAATCATCGTATTAAGGACTAATAAATCTCTTTTAAGATGACTTCCCTTAGAAACAAAAGAAAGTTGGTTCTTAATTTCTTATAAACTAAAACAAAAAGTTGCAAACGACAATCATGAAAGCGATGAAGAAAATAAAACTGCAAATTTATAGGCCTCAAGCCACAGCCTAACTCCACCACAAAATCTAGCTCGAGTCGAGGTTTCACCAATGTGGGACCGTATCACAAATAGTTTTTAGTATAAGGAAAGACTCACCTAGAAACTGAATAGCATCATCAAACGGCAGTTTTTGATCATCTTTTAGACAGTGATATGTAAAAGAGTTCTTGTACAAATTTTGACAAGCAGGTACAGTCTGCACGTAAAAAAAAGCTAAATAAACTTCTCGAAGAGAATGAAAAAGGTCCTCATAAGATTGATCAACTAACATAAAGAAGTAAACAAATGAAAAGATTATGTAATGTTAAATCGGGCAAAAACAACATATATACTACTTTTCACCAAATCAAGAAGGTTCGCGTTAAAATTAATGCTTAGAATCGGTGATATCAATTTTGGATCGCATGCCAACTTTGTGTGAACCCCAAAGAGCAATGCATTATTTGGTTTTACATCAATAAGATACTTAGTTATATCGTTTTGGATCCGTTGGTAACTTAACACAAGTAAGCAAGGAAGTAGATCCTCATGATAACAAATAACAGAGAGGATGACGAAAATGGAGATTGAGAAAACATCAAGGATGATGGACAAAAGAAAAAAGAACAGAAGCTTACCTATTTCTATGTAAATAACAAATAAAGTCAACGTTTGAGTAGACAATATATTGTCCAGAGTTCTAAGCTTATATTCCAAAGGCGAAAAAAATTGTGAATCAACAAATTGAATTTATTACAATTTAATACAACTAATACGTTGATATCACTCTAAACCATGATTTAGGTTCATTATAACATTTGCAATACAAATATCACAAAGTCCAACTGTCTTTTCATGTCCACATAAGGCTTAATACTGTTGATATATCTTTAAATCAAATATTTATCCTAAAAGATCATAGTCATGCAACAGAACTTCTGCTAAAGCCTCGGTCTTGACTTGAAGCTCAAACCTGGGTAACTGAAATTTCAGGAGCTTTCAACTACTTGCTTGTATGTTCTTGGACATCCCATATCCAACCTAATGAATGCAACAAGCTCTAGAACAACTAAATTTCTTTAACATGATAGTTTATAAAACATCTGTTTTGCTAACAAAGCTAGAACAAAATTAGTTTAAAAAATGCATGTAGTTTGGACTTTATTTTTTTTATAAATTCTTAAAAATAGTGTTGGAATTGACTCTTTTTTTCTTTTTGGTTTTGGGAATCAAGCTTCTTGTGTTGATTTTGCTTATAGTTGGTTGGCTAGCAATTGTTTTAAACTATGTTAAAAGAAATTCAGTTGATCTAAGGCTTGCGGGACGTCCAAGAATCAAGAATATAACAACTGATTGGTTGAAAGGTCCAGAGATTTCTGTTACCGAGCGTCAAGTCAATGCCTTTAGCAAAAATTCTGATGCAAGTTCTCTTGCATGACTATGATATGCTAGGATAAAAATTTTAAGATTTGATATAAAGATACATCAACATTCTTGTGGCTTATGTGGACCTCAGAAGACTGTTGGAGTTTGTGATAGATAAAGATCGGCACCTTTTGTTTTGTCATTGTAATAGTAGACCTAAACCAATCTTTATGAGTGATATTAACACTTTAGTCGTATTAAATTTCTATAAATTTAATTTGTTGCTTCACGGTATTATTGTATTTGGACAGTCAGGTACTTTTTGAAAATGATAGAATATAAGCTTAAAAACTTGGACATTTTGTCATCTGCCCAAATATCAACTTAACATAGAAATAGATAAGTTTCGGGTTTTTTTCATTTGTCTATCATTCCGTTTTCTCAATCTCCAGTTTTTTCATATGAAACAAAATTTTACTTTATGAAGATCTAATAGCACATAAATTTACAATTTCATTCATATGCACCAAAAATTGGAACAGACTGAATTTAAAAGGAAAAAAAGAAAAAACATAAAAGTTGAAGCTCTTAAACCCTCAAGATTCAAGGAACCAACAAAAAGGGATAAAATCACACACAAGACAGAGAGAATTATTTTACATTGAGGACACAGGATATGCCCTGAGTCTTGAGAAGCTCAGCACGGGAGGCATTGTCGTAGCTGCCCAAATAAAGAAACTCCGGTAAGATCTCCGACGGAAAGGCGCTGACGTGGACAGACGACGAATCGGAGTTATCAGAGACGGCGGCCATGCGGTGGCCACAGACGCCGCACACCTCCCCCTCTTCGTACTTGTGGTAGTGCCCGCAAATCCCACATGGGTTCTCCCTCTCTCTCTTCCTCATGATTTGATCAAGTCGTTTGATGATTCAATTCTGTTCGCTATTGATCCAACCGGTATGGATTAAGGGTTTAATCCGAACAGTAGTCGGATTTTTGGGAGAACTCGTGATTTATGAAAAGGGAATCTGGTTAAATTTAAGCAAGGGGATTTTTTTCGCGCAGTGATTATATCAGTATGTATATCAATTAGAATTTGAGAAACTAAAGGGTCGCTTGGGGTGGTCATGAGTTTTTGGTTTTTGGTTTTGAAAGGCGATTTCAAAACCAAAACATAAACATGTTTGGGTAAAATGGTGCTGAATTGATTTTTTCATTATTTCCAAAACAGTTTTCCATCAAAACACAAAACCAAAAAAATAAGTTTCCTAATTTCAGTTTTTGTTTTAACATTAACACGCCATCACCAACCATCACTTCAACAACCACCAACTACCATTTTAACCACCGTCGACCACCGACCACCACTCCAGCCACCACCAACCACCAACCATCAGATTCTGGCCACTAGGCACATCCCTCGTTTATCTCCTGCAGGACCGAGGGGCCAACGGTCCTGTGGGGGGAGAGCTCACTCCCTCAACAAAGCTACCACTTGATACTACTATTATGTTCATTTTTAAACTATAGTTTTTATTTTTGGAAGTTTCTTAACTCATAACTTAGTCTGATTTTGGGTTTTGAAAATTTTAAAACTCAAAACAGAAACTGGTTTTCGTTTTTGAAAATTTCAAAACAGAAAACAAAAAACTACCCCAAACAGGGCCTAAGGCTAGGGCTGTCAAAAAAATTCGAAAAATTCGATATCCGTCCAAAATATCTGTATTCGTATCTGAAAAAAGTGTATATTATTTGTATCCGAAAAAAAGTGGATACGAATATTATCCGTATCCGAAGATTCCAGATACGGATATAGATATAGGCGCATCCGTATCCGAAAATATCCGTATTCGAAATTAATTATATATAATATATAATTTTAGTATAATTTTAATATATAATTATAAAATATAAGCACGTTACTCCCAATAATACTTTGTCACATGCCTTCATTCTTTATTTCTCAATATTAAAATATAAGCATGCGGTATAAGTTATCTTTACTTATTATTTATTTCTCTTTCTAACACAACAATCAGGTCAGCTAGGCTAAGTGGTATTGGCTCGTAAGGTGAAGGAGCTCCACCAGGGTTCAAATCCCACCTCCTGCATTTAAATTTTTGAAGATTAAAAAAAAGTGGCGGATACGGATCCGGTTAGCATCCGCCGGATATTATTTGTATCCGATCCGTCCGGATATTTCCGAATCTCGATATGGATTCGGATACCTTTACTAAATGCCGGATCCGGATACGGATATGGCCATATCCGGCTCCGTATTGTCCGTTTGACAGCCCTAACTAAGGCTCTGTTTTTTTTGTACCGAATGGATCTGAACTGAACTGAATGAACCTGAACTGAACTGAACTGAATTGAATTGAAATATATATTAAAAATAAATAATAATAATAAAATAATAATAATATAATAAATATTAAAAATAATAAATATAATAAAATAAACAGAAAAATAATAAAATAATAATAAATAATAAAAATATAATGTAATAATAAAATAATTAATTACAATCCTAATAACAAAAATAATAGTACTAATAGATATGGCCCAAATGTTTCAAATGTCACAAAAGTATCAAATATCACAAATAATAATAATAATAATGATAATAATGATAATAATAATAATAATAATGATAATCAACAATCAACAACAATAAATATTATTATTAATAATAGTAAATATTATTAGTAATAACAATAGTAATCAACAACAGCAACAACAATAATAATAGTAACAATAATAATAATAATAACAATCAAGATTAATAATAATAATTAATAATAATAACTGAACTGAACTGAACGGACCTGAACTGAACTGAATGGACCTGAACTCAACTGAAAAACTAAAAAATAAGTCCAAAAGAACAGGGTCTAAAAATCTGGTATCGCCTCATGATTAGACCCGACAATTTACCACACGACACGAAAACGACACGAAAATTTAGTGTTTGGGTTTGCATTTTAAGTACACGACACGAAATACACGAACACGAAAGTACACGATCAAGATTTAGTGTCGGTTTTGTGTTTACCCTTTGGGTACACGACACGACACGAGGTACACGAAATAAATAAATAAATAAATAAATAAATATATAATATTTTATATTTAATTCAATAAAAATATATATTTTATCGATTCTGTCTATACTAAACTTTAAAATTTGAAAATATAATGTGAACTTTTATAAATTTCGTGTAAACATTCGTGTTTTCGTTGCCATTCGTTTCATTTCGTCTACTAAAACCTATAAAAATAATATTAAAATATTAAAATAATTATTTTTTATAATATTTTAATATTTATTTTATATAATGTGCCTGACACGAAAACACGACACGAATCGATACGAATTTACGCGGTACACGACACGACATGACACGAATTCATCTAGTATCGTGTATGAGTTTGGATTTTTGGTACACGAAATACGAAAGTACACGACATGAACGAATTGCCAGCTACTCATGAATGATGATTGCTTGCAGGGGTGTGCAAAAAAACCGATTACACCGAAAAACCGCACCGCACCGTAAAAACCGTACCGAAAAAACCGATAAACCGCTTAAACCGACATACATGGTTTTTATTTTTTATAAAACCGAAACTTGATGTGATACGGTATTTGACTTAAATACCGGGAAAAAAAATTGCACCGTACCGTTATTTATATTAAATATTTTTATGATAATATATCATATTTATATAGTAGTTACAAACTCATACGAATATAGAAGTATAACAAATTTATTGAAGTCCAAGACACTTGTTTGTCTTTTTTTTTATTTTTTTTATTTTTATCCTCCAAAATAGTTGGATGAAAACTTGAACATTAAATTAGTTACTATCTTAAGGTTGATGTGATTTTTTTGGTTTAGCTATTAATTTGGATCAGCTATTTATGGTACCTTGTTGAATTAATTTATTCGAATATTTTTGTATTATTAATGCTATCAAGTATCAAGTAGAAAAACCGAAAAAATACCGTACCGATATAAACCAAACCGAAATACCGAACTACCAAACCGAAAAAAACCCGTATGTATATGGTATTAAATCATAATAAACCTAATATATTTGGTACGGTATCGATTTTACCCTAAAACCGTATCATACCGTACCATGCACACCCCTGATTGCTTGCTTAGTTGCTTATGTAGTCATTCAATTTGGACAAATTGCCCAAATAAACTAATGATTCGCTTTCATATCTAAATTGTGTCGGTAACTGGCCTGCAGAGCTAACATTTGATAAATTACATCTTGGAAATTTGAACTATGAAAATTTGTATTTTAAGAATGCTTACTCAGACCCGCCAAAAAGTTTATTTATATCAAAAAATTTATAATTTAAACAAGTTTATATATATTATTTTTCACAGGGAGGTGAACGCGAAGTTGGAGTTATGGAGGTCTAAGTTAGAATCTCAGAGCTTGCGTGTGAGTCGGTCTAAGACCGAGTATCTCTGGTGTAACTTTAGTGGTGAGGCCAACGAGGAAGAAGTAGAGGTAATGATTGTGGATCAGATCGTACCCCGTACGGATAAGTTCAAGTATTTGGGTTCGATCATTCAGAAGGAGGGTGAGTGTGAAGATGATATCACTCATCGTATCAAGGCGGGGTGGCTTAGGTGGAGAGTAGCGACTGGGGTCCTGTGCGACAAGAAAGTCCCTCTTAAGTTGAAGGGTAAATTCTATAGAACGGCAATCAGACCTGCAATGTTGTATGGTTCCGAATGTTGGGCGATGAAGAAGTCGCTTGAGAGCAAGTTGGAAGCGGCTGAAATGAGAATGTTACGTTGGTCGTGTGGTCGCACAATGTTGGATAGAATCTCGAACGGGATTTTCAGGAACGCGCTTGAAGTGGCGCCCATTTCAGCAAAAGTTAGGGAATGGAGATTGAGATGGTTTGGACACGTCCGCAGGAGGCAGGCTTCTGCTCCGGTGAGGAGGTCGAGAGTTTATTGGTTGTCGGGAGAGGAGGAGAGGCAGACCAAGGAAGACGTGGGAGGAGCAGCTGAGATTAGATTTGAAGGCCTAAACCTTTCCGAGACCATGACTGTTGATAGGTACTCTTGGAGGCGCCAGATCAGAGTTGTGGATTCTTTTGTAGGCAGGGGTGCTGTAGTTGAGAGCGTTAGGATTGGGTTGTCTCGGTTAGCTTTGACCTAGAGCATTACCCTTTTTACTTTTAGTGTATATCTTATCTCATTGCCTTCTGCGTTTTTTTTTTGACAGGGAACTGTGCGTAGAGTCAACCTCTCTTCGGTTAGAGCAGCGTTCATCGAGAGTGCAGTTGCCGAAGTCCCCTTAGGTAAGTCTCATGTGAAATAAACCATGGGCTCAGGTATGGTCGTGAGCTTTTTCGTATCATATACTTCTTTGTATATACCACTCTTTACTTTGCTGTGCACTTAGCTGGGGGTCTTCACGGAAACAGTCTCCCTACTGTAAAAAGTAGGGGCATGGTCTGTGTACATCTTATCCTCCCCAGACCCTGCTCTGAGCGAGATATACTGGGTAGGTTTGATTTGGTTTGGTTTGGTTTATTTTTCATAATAAAATCAAATAATCATTTTTTGTATTCTAATCTTCATCATGCATTTTCATTATCAGTACATTTTACTTTTTAATCTCTACGCACATTTATTATCGTTACTTATACCAATCATTATTAAAATATACTAAATATACACCTCTCGATCTCAGACTGAGACACTATTTTCGAATTGCAGTTCCAGTATTAACGTTTTTTAGATTTCACAAAATAGAACTTGGTCAAATAGAACTTCCGCCAAAAGTGTAATGTTATTGTTGGTGTTAAATTAGCAAGTTTGATGTGAAAATAGATTAAGAGTATAATTGTGAAGTTGTTAGTTTTATTGACCGAGATCTGATTTCAAAAGATTAGCATGTTTGGTGAAAAAAAATTAGGGGTAAAATTATAAAGTTGTTGTTTTCATTTCTCTTCCTCTCAACTCGGGAACACATTTTTTTTTTTAATTTTCCTTCTATTTCCTACGAACTCGGGAACACAAAAGTAATTATTCCTTTCCTTCCCCTCCCTTTCTTTTCTCTCCATATTTTCTTTCCCTTTCTTTTCTTTCCTTTACTAAAACTCGGGAACAAGTCGTAACTAAAAAACAACAAAGAAAGGATAAATATAAGCAAGGAGAGAAGCCTAAGCATAACTTCGAATTGTTTTTTGTGTTCTCTTAACTGAATAAGAGCTTCTGAAATAGTATATTAACATAAAACATGCTCCTTTTAAACACATAAATAGCTTTGCATATGACAATGAAAAACCACATAAAACCTGCTTTTTCGAACACATAATATAAAGAAAATGAACATTAAATTTACATATAATATAACCTAAAGTATGATTAGAAGATAAAAATACGATTAACCTAAGATATGTCTATTTTACATATTTGATTGTGTATAAAGAACTCAACATGTGAAATGTGATTTCACCATAATTAAAAGGAGCGGGTGTAACTTAGGGTTAGAGGAGACAAATAAAACTTTTGTGCGGGAAATATTTGTCCGGAGTGCTATTTTTGTGAAATATGAAAAATGTTAACGCTCAAAACTGCAACTCAACAAACATTTGTTCTTAAAATGCAATCAGTGACATAGGGCTGTTTACCAAATTTGTCTCTCTGGGTAAATTGTGTCTGTTTGGGTAAATTTATCTGTCTGGATAAATTGATGTCTGTTGTTTACTTTTTCATCTGAATAAACTGTCTGAATAACAGAAATGACCGATTTACCCCTGAATATGAATTATAAGCTGTTTTATAAATTGTTGTTTATTTTTTAAGCAATATAAATGATATAATCCAAAAATCAAAACATAAATTCATAAAGTACTTAAAAATCCAATTTCAAACACAAATAAGCCAAGTTCAAACACAAAGTGGCTAAATTCAAACACAAAATAGACAAATTTAAACATTATTGAAAAATCAAATTTGGCTCATCTTATATATATATATTATTTAAATTTAAACAAAATATTATACATAAATGATTCAATTTTGTATGTAAGTAATATATAAAATATTTAATGCATATATAAATAATATGTATAATATACAATATATATTTAGATATAGAAATATATTTTTAATAGATAAAAACATATATAATAAATATTATACATAGGAATAAATGTTAATATATAAGTAATATATAATATTTATTTATATATTCATAATATATATGATATTTTGTAGATATAAAAGTTTATTCACACAATAATATATAGTAACAAATATTATATATAAGTTAATAATGTATATTATTTATATATGAATAATATATATTACATTAATTTATATTAAAACCTAAATTTTTTATATTGTATATATAAATGAGTATATACAATGGGGACAAGAGAGTCATTTTTTTGTCCTAAATTATTTATATTATATATATAAATGTGCGGTTTTCAATTAGGGGTAGGGGAGTCATTTTTTTGTCTTAATGGGGACAACACCCCTTTTCATGCTTAATGAATAAGCCATTTTTGTCTGCGCGAATAAGTCATTAAGCCACAAGTAAACACCTCCAAACGTCTGAGCGAATAAGACATTTTACCCATTAAGCTGATTAAGTCACAAGTAAACAGCTCCATAGTTTAATTTTAAAAGTCTAATTTGTCAAATGCTATCTAGGTATATCTTGAGTAGTCATCTACAGCTACTAAGGCATGATTTCTTCCACCCAAAGTCCTTAGTTTGACAGGTCCAAAGAGATCCACGTGTAACAGTTCCAGAACTCTGCTGGTTAGAGTGGTAGGTTGCACTGATTTAGAAGAAGCTCTGTTTAGCTTTCCTTTATGGCATGCATCACATAGAGCCTCCTTATTGAATTCTCCTTCTAGAAGGCTTATGACTAGTTTTTGCGAGCTTATCCTCTTGAGAGCTTTGAAGTTTAGATGGCTTAATCTCTTATACCACATCAAATCATTTTCAGCTACTATTTTTGGTATAAAACATGTGTTGCGTATGCCTATGTTCCAGTCTATCAGCCTCGTAGCTATTACTCCAGTTAGGAGATCAACTACCATACATTTTCACTTGGTGAAGACTACTATATTATTCCCGTCACAGAATTGGCTTATGCTCAATAGGTTGTGTTATAGTCCTATGACATACTGCATTTTTGTAATGAAAATATTTCCTCTGTGCAGCTTCTCATACCCTTTGGTTGTCCACTTGAGCTATCTCCAAATATTACATTCGAGCCTCTTTTCTTGGTATAGCTTGATAGTATCTTCTTCTTTTCTCTCATGCGTCTTGAGCACTTACAGTCTACAAACCATTCTTCACTTCCTACTGGTGATTATGTGGCTGTTGCACAGTAATCCTCCTATTTTTTCTCTTCATCAACAATGTTGACCATCAGGCAGTTGTAATCATCTTTATCTTCACAAAGAAATCCACCACTTGATTCCACAATCTTTGGAGCCTGATCTTATCCAAATAGAGTTTTTTATCTTCCCTTTTCCTAGTGTTTTTTTTTTCTTCTTTCTTCAGGTCAGGCAGTCATATTGGATGTGACATGTCTTGTGACAGTTGTAATAATCTACTTTTAAGTTCCCTGCTTTCTGGTTTCTCCTAAGATTTTCTTTTGTAGTTCTTTTTGTATTTGAGTAATTATTTCTGAAATTATCGAATCTTTGTATGATGAATGACATATCTTCCTCGAAGTGTAGAGGCTTGGCGGTATGACGTCAGCTGGTTTCTTAGCTGGGGACTCAGTTGTAAAGGCAACTCCCTCTCAGCTGTGTCACTTGACCATGAGCATGGAAGTTTGAATTTGAATGCCTTGAGGTCTGAAAACAATTCTTGAATCTTTATTTTTTTCAGATGCTTTGATTTCTTCATGGCTACGTCCTTCATGCACCATTCTGGTGTAAGAAATCTTAAGACTTTTAATGCCATCTCTCGGTCGCTTTCTCGAGAGATTTGATCTCATTTATGATCTGTGTGAATTTGGTATCCATATTATCAGTGATCTTATCCATTCTTCATCTTAAAGTTATCAAACTATTGTGTTGCTATGTGTAACTTATTTTCTTTGATCAGCTAAGTTCCTTCACACATTATGTCTAATATGTCCCAAATTTCTTTAGCATTCTTGCAGTTCTTGATCTTTACCATTGTGATTTTATCAAGAATCTGGTATAGAACATCTCTGGTCCGGTTGTCAAGATTTGCGAGCTTTTTTTCATCTGTAGTCAGCTCGATTATGGTCTTGGAAATTCTTTTAGATTTTACAGCTGTGATTTTCTGAGTAGTGTTGTACTTCATGTAGGTGAAAGTGCAATAAGTGGCATAATTTTATTCATTTAGGTGCAATTGTAAAAAGTTAGTTCTTAAATTGCACTCAGTGGCATAGTTTAATTTTCAAAATGAAATTTGTCTCGTACAATTTCATCTGAAGGGGGGTATTTAAACCTAGTATAATAAGATAATTGTTACAATCAACAGGCCGAATCTGCATGAACATGATATTACAAAACCCGTATCCGATTTAGATACCTCTTTGGTCATTGATCTATTACAATTTTCACCTTTTGGTCACTATGTTGTTACCCAAAATATTATTCAGAAGGGTTTGCTGGAATGGATGAGTAACAAACAAAATGCGAGAGCACGTCCGAGGGAATGTAAATAACACAAGATTTACCGGGGTTGTTAGTCCCGGGCTTGAATGCTCTCGCGAGATACTATTAATACGAATACTTGAGAGTACAAATATTAATGTTAGAGTTCAGTTACAATGAGTGTAAAGACCCTAGTTATCTAGCTCTTGAGTGCTGATGATTGCCGGAAGAACCAGAGTTGATGCTCTGTGAGTTCTTGTAACAACGATGGAGTGCTGTAGTCAACCGCGAGAAATCGACTGTCTCTCACTGTGTGAATTTAGCTGAACTCTCATATGAAAATTATAGTTTTTTTAACCTTTTTCCAGTTGCTGGAGGTTTCCTATTTATAGGAGTGGAGGTAGCTGGACGATCGCCTTTCCTGTATTATAATAAGCGGACGATCGTCTTTAGCACATGGGTTGGTTTCCTTAAAGTCCGCAGCAGCTGCTGGCAGTCGGATGCGTGAACCAATGAGAAGACAACACGCGTCCTATGTCGCTGTCTCGGGAGTTCCCACCTAGGACCTTTCGGCGGGTCTGTCGGTAGGTGAGGCAGTCCTTGTCGTTTGATAGCTGTTGATAGGCTGGAGTCAAAGATCCTTATTCTGCAGTGCCATTCGTGGATCTTCATGTGGGTCTTCGCTCCGAGATCCGGTCTTCGTAGATATGACGGATGATGGCCTTACACGTGGCATAGGATGGTCGTCCTTGGTCGGGCACCAGAGTCGATCGCTAGGTGCCAAGAGGCGATCGCCCTGGACGTCGATCGCTCGGTACTTGATCTCGGTTTGGACTCTTCGCTTGGCAAGTCTGCCTTGGATGATTTGATGCTGGCTTGGTCGCTCGGCCTTTATGCCGATCGCCGTCGAGGCGTATAAATTGCCGCACAACAAGTGCTCCCCAGCTCGCTCCATTGTTGAAGACGTGGGGTGAGGTGGTTCTACTGGCGATCGCTTGACTTAGACGAGCGACTCAGAATTTTATGGAACAGACGATCGTCTCTCGAACGGACTGATTTTGAATTTGGACGACCTATTCGATCGCTGCAATGAGCGGGAAATGACAGCGGTTTTGAAAACGTCACCGGGGCACGTGTCGGGCTCCTGTTGGGGGAGTCCGACGGTTTTGTCAGGCTGTCCTTTGGCGTGCCCTCGAAACGACGCGCACGCGGGCTTCGAGGGCGGCATTAAATACTGACTTATCTGACGGTTGCACTTCGATCATAGGGACTTCGCTTATTTGCTCAGAAGCCCCCGCTCTTGCCTATAAAAAGGACTGGGGTTACAAGGTAAAGAACCTTATGCATTTCCGTCTGAGAAAAAGACATAGCCGATTTCCCTCGAAGCTTCGTGTGACGATCGTCGTTCGACTCAGACTCTCTAGGTAAGAACAAAAACTTCTTCTCCCTCCTTTCTCTTTGAATATGTCCGGAGGAAGATCACATGTGTATGAAGGGGGTAGTACTTCCGCCGCCGGGGCTTTGACCGCCCGGGATGAACTTTCAGCGGAATTTCATATGGACACCGCCGTCGAGGCCATCCGCGCCGGGATTGAACCCGCGGAGGTCGAATAACTTTTTAATGAAGCCGACGCGGCCAAGGCGGTGGAGGCCGAGCGGATTCGTTCATTGAAACAGAAGGAGATGGATGCGACGGTGCACTGGGAGCAGAACAGCGCGTTCGGCAAAGCCTTCACAGATTTTGCCGATCTCATGGAGAGATTGGCCGGCCCACTCCCCAAATTTAACTTTATTGAATACTCGATCGCCCATCCTTATGAACCCGTAAGGCGGACGTTGTTTTTGGACCGTTGGAGGGTGAGGTTCCATGTTCCTTCTGATGTTTGCCTCCACGTGCCCGCCGAGAACGAGCGAGCCGATCAACCTCCCGAGGGCATGGTCGCCGTCAATGAGGCGATAATGGAGGATGGACTACGATTCCCATTGTCGTTCGCTATCTCCTACCTGCTGACCGCCTGGAACGTGGTTCCGCTTCAATTGACGCGAACTCCTGGCTGCAGATCGTCTGCACCCTCACTTTGTTTGGTGGCCATCGGTTGTATCGTCTTCCTTCGCCGTTGGAGATGAACCATCTCTTCAAATTGACGGTTCAAAAAGGCTCTATTGGCGGATACCACATCCAAGGTCGCTCAGGTCGGGTGATTCTTGGGGTCTCGAACAAAGGGGCGATCCGTCGAAGTGGTTCTGGGTCGGCGGCGTGTGGAAGTCGGCAGCGAGCGACAACCCGACCGACGAGTTAGATATTCCCACCGGCTTTCGGGAGAGGAGTCTGAGTAAGGATTTAGACTCTCCCTTTGTTCGGATACATTACTGATCTGATTTTGGCCTTCTTTTTGTAGGTGTCATTGTTCCGAGGGCAGGCGACCTCACTTTTGATTTCGCGATCGTCTGGGAGAAGATATGGAGCCTCCCTAACGACCGTATAGATGCACGCCGAATCAACAACGAAGCCTGTTGGTTGGCAGCTCTGCTATTTCGCTACCCTCACCATCTAAAGGTTCCAGGTATGAACTTTCACGATCTTCTTCGACATATCGATCGTCTTGACCGAGGAAGATTACTAACTTCGTCGATCGTTTTCTTTTGCAGAAATTCGCTTCCCTTGTTTTCCAGAGCCCTCTGCTGCGATTGCCATGTTTAATTCGGGGGTCATGAACCGCCTTCGACAAGGGAAAAAGGTGAGCCGAGCTCCAGCTGTTCCGCCGCAACCGACCCCGGAGGCAAGATCTCTCCAGGAGCCTATCGTCGAAGAGCAGGAGCCTCGAGAGAAGGAGCAACTTCGGCTCATTCGCAAGAAATGGAGGACTGTGGAGCCCTCGGTCCCTGCCACTGCTGACGAGCCGCCGATCTCCGTGCCTCCGCTTTCCGCGGTTCCTCTGGTGAAGGGGTCCACGCCATCTTCGGCTTTCCTTCAGTCATGGCGACCGCTGAGGCTGAGACTCCGCGTGGCAGGCCGTTCTTCGGCTGCGACCCAGAGAAGGTCGAAAGGTGAGCCCGGTTGCCTGCTGAGTTATGTCACTTGTGTAGGAAACATACTAACTCTTTTGCTCTTGTGCAGGATCCGCCACTCCGACCCGAACTGCTCGCCGATGGTGTTGGACTTCCTGAAGAGCAAAGCTCCTCGCGAGGTCAGCGATATCCCTTCTTACGTCGCTCGGGCTACCGCCTCCCTCCCGAACGCCTGGACGACCGATCTAGATGCGATCGCGCGCCGGCGATCTGCTGATGCGATGCAGGATACTTTCGCGCTGGCCCTCCAGACGGCGACGATGGCTGCTCAGGTCGTGAGGGACTTTGAGGGGCGGCCGTCCACCTCCCGTCTCCATGCGGACCTCGAAGCCGCACGGAAACAAAACATTGACTTTGCCGACAGGCTCGCGGCCATGGAGAAGAGCTCAGTGGAGGCGGCTAAGCAGGCGAGGCAGGATCTTGACCGGGCATGGACGGCGACTGACCGAATGCGGGACCAGATGATGGAAGCCCGCAGGTCGTACGCGGCCGCGCAGAAGTAGGCCGACCAGCTGAAGGTGACCGTCACCCGACTGACCAGCGAGCTGGCATCCTCGAAGGAAGAGGTGGCCGCCAAAACTGCTGAGCTCGAGGGCGTGAGCCAAACGGTTGTGGAGCTGAAGGGAAAGCTGAAGGCGATTAAGGCCGATCCCTTCCTTAGCGTGGAGTACATCAGCGAATTCGCCTACTATATGGCTTATGCTGACGCGATCCGCGCCGCTAAGAAGAGAGGGCTCGAGGTCGGCCTTTTGGTTGAAAATTTCAAAGCCTATGCGCTTGAGCACCCTCTGCAGCCAGACTTCACCGTGTCGATCCTCGATCTTTCCGCGGATCATGGGATCGATTTGAGCTGGTACTCGCTGCCAGACAACCTTGTTCATCCGGGTGCCCCGGAGGATGGGGGTGCAGAGCCTGCTGCTGGCGATGGAGCGAACGTCGATCCCTGAGCTTTTCTCGCTTTTTGACTTGTAATTTTTTAGCTTTCGTTGTATTTTTGCCTTCGGGCGACCGTGTTTGTATTTGTATTCCAAGTGATGAAATGAATATTTGCTTCTCTGATATCTTGCTTGCATGATCGTCTTTCTGAGTCTTTTGCATTTGACTTTATACAAAAGTGTTGAGGAGCGATCGTCGTGCGTACAGCTCCAAGTGAATTGATAAACTCATACTGGTAACTTTTAGAACAAAGTCGATCGCTGCACATACATCTGAACAATGTCGATCGTCGTATGTGTATTTGAGTAAAGACGATCGTGGTATATTGTAACTCTGCTCTTCCCCTTTGTTTTTGTTTACTTAGTGAAAGTAAGGGAACGAAAATAAATCGTTTAGCGAGCGGTCTTCAATTTTGCAGATTCCTCGAGGAAGGCCGACCATCCCGGCCTAGAGGAACCGTGCACAATCGTGGAGTTCGATGGAACCGACCTCCACGACCATGTCTTGTGCGCGAGCGACATTCCGTCTGATGGCCAACTTCTCGCAACTCACTTAATTGTGAGGGTCCTCCGTAGGCTACGCCAATAAACTGTCCAGCTTGCCCTCCTCGAACAATCTCCAGAGTTATCTGAGGAGGTCGCGGCATTGGTTGGTGCTGTGACTGGGACTCTTGTGGTAAGCACAAAATTTATTGTGGTCCAGATGACTGTTGTCCCTTATCGCCTTTGACTTGCTTAGCGGTTCGCGTCCCTTGATGGCATAAAAAATATGGGTCAGAGTTCGGTTGAAGTTGTGGAGGAGATGGGCTTCCACCACCTCGAAGGCCTTGAAATCACCAGGTGGCTTGGCGATCGCCTTGTTGGACTTGGCGATCACCGTCTTTTGGACGGGAGGCGGCGTCCCCTCGCCTAGGCGAAGGGTGAGCAGCCTCTTCCTGGCCAGAAAATCGGCAGCCTTGGCGTGGAAGGTCGCGTAGGTTGGGGGGATGTCCTTCGTGAGGTGCCTGAACATGCTTGAATGATCATAGAATCCCCCCAGGACCGAGTAGAGGGCGAGCTCGTCGCTCATGGGCTCGCCGGTGAGGACTATTTCATCCACCCGGTCGATGTAATCTGCATCGGACTCGTCTTCCCCCTGCCTGATTTTCATCATGCGGTGGGGACCTTCTGGTTTAGCGACCTTGGCGGCGAAGTATGACGTGAAGTCGCTCGCCACTTTCTCAAAGGAATTGATTGATCGCGGTGGCAGTGAGGTGTACCACCTATGGGCCAGATCCCCCAATGTCAATGGGAACATTCGACATCTCGTTGCGTCTGACGCCCCGCATCCGGTCATATCGATACGGAACTTGCTTAGGTGGGTCTCGGGGTCCGATCTCCCCTCATACAAAGGCGTTTGAGGAGGGGCGATCTTTGGTTGCACGGGGGCAAGCTCGATCTGGACCGCGAGTGGCTCACTCGGTCCGGTGACCCTTCTCCTGGCGTCTGCCCCAGTTTCCATGAGCGCTTTCATCTCGTCGAGCTGGCGTTGCATAGCGTCCATCGCCGTGGCCTGGCTGCTCGCGGCTCGGCGCCCGGGGTGGGAACCGAGGCGATCAAGTACTGATCCCCTGGTTCCGCTGTAGATGATGTCTTTGCCGTAGGGCTCAATTCTTCGGCGGATGGGAGCCAAACGGCTGACCTGTTTTTGATTGGGAGTTGGGTATGCCGAACTCCTGGTGACGGATTCGGACTCCGTCGTCTCGTGGTTGGGGCCAGAATACCCCGATCGCCACGATGGATCGCTTCCTAGGAGGCTGAAGACGGAACCGTCCCGCCTCGCGAGTGCCTTTTCTCGTGAATCGGGGCTTTCTGACGATCGCTCGACAAGTAACCCCTTGAGATTCTGTTTGCCCGCGCGGCGGATGGTCGAGGGGGTTATAGCGGGCGCTTCGCATGCTCTCCTTCTCTCCCTTAGTATGGCCATGGCCTCCTCGATCTGTTCCACGATTTGGAACTGATCGAGTGAGAGGCTGGGGCCGTCCCTCGGGGGCGGGATTGAGAGTCTCGCGTCGCCGCGGCTACCCTCTGCCGTAGGTTGGGGATCGGATTGAGCCGGAATAAGACGTCTGGCGGATCGGAGAGTGGCTCTCTTCGAAGTGGTGGCAGACGTCATTATTCTGAAGGTTTTTCTTTGAAGAACAGTGAGTGTTTCTTCAAGTATATGCTTCGGAGAACAGTGAGTGTTCTTCGAAACGGTCGGAATGAAAATGAGGGTAAATTCGCTTCTTCTAGCGCCAATTGTTGTTACCCAAAATATTATTCAGAAGGGTTTGCTAGAATGGATGAGTAACAAACAAAATACGAGAGCACGTCCGAGGGAATGTAAATAACACAAGATTTGTCGGGGTTGTTAGTTCTGGGCTTGAATGCTCTCGTGAGATACTATTAATACGAATACTTGGGAGTACAAATATTAATGTTAGAGTTCAGTTACAATGAGTGTAAAGACCTAGTTATCTAGCTCTTGAGTGCTGATGATTGCCGGAAGAACCAGAGTTGATGCTCTGTGAGTTCTTGTAACAACGATGGAGTGCTGTAGTCAACCGCAAGAAATCGACTGTCTCTTACTGTGTGAATTTAGCTGAACTCTCGTATGGAAATTATAGTTTTTTTTAACCTTTTTCCAGTTGCTGGAGGTTTCCTATTTATAGGAGTGGAGGTAGCTGGGCGATCGCCTTTCCTGTATTATAATAAGCAGGCGATCGTCTTTAGCACATGGGTTGGTTTTCTTAAAGTCCGCAGCAGCTGCTGGCAGCCGGATGTGCAAACCAATGAGAAGACAACACCGCCCTATGTCACTGTCTCGGGAGGTCCCACCTAGGACCTTTCGGCGGGTCTGTCGGTAAGTGAGGCAGTCCTTGTCGTTTGACAGCTGTTGATGGGCTGGAGTCAAAGATCCTTATTCAGCGGCGCCATTCGCGGATCTACACGTGGGTCTTCGCTCCGAGATCCGGTCTTCGTAGATATGACGGATGATGGCCTTACACGTGGCATAGAACAGTCGTCCTTGGTCGGGCACCAGAGTCGATCGCTAGGTGCCAAGAGGCGATCGCCCTGGACGTCGATCGCTCGGTACCTGATCTCGGTCTGGACTCTTCGCTTGGCGAGTCTGCCTTGAATTATTTGATGCTGGCTTGGTCGCTCGGCTTTTACGCCGATCGCCGTCGAGGCGTATAAATCGCCGCACAACACACTACACAATTTTCTTTGATGTTCTAGTCATTGATCTAATAAATTAAGTGTCATCCTTCCGTCCATTTGTTGGTCAATTACCGTTAAATACCTCTTACGTGGAATAAAATGTAAGCTGTCTTCATTATTTTTTGAATGAGCAAACAACATCTACAAAAATCACGGACCAAAAATGTGATTGTCTTCTACCAAAAAATAAGAACCATGGCCAACCGACGACGATAGGTTGATTTGAGGAGATGATTTGAAGCGAGCATAAGGCAGTGAGGTCGCATGATTTGAGAATGAACAAAGTGAAAATCCATACTATAGCAGGTTAGTCTTTTTAAGTTTGTCGAATTTTTGGGCATGTTGACTTTTCCAAATTTAAAAATTAGGGTTTACATTTTGAATCACTAAAATCATTTTAATTGCATCGTTTATTTTGAACCAGGTTTTGAAATGACTTCTTCATCTCGTACGAGAGAAACACGACGTAATAATATAAATGGTGAAATGATTAAGTTTACAAATGAGTGGTGTAAATGTAACAACGAGCAATTGTTCGAATTGCAGAGTCGGTGAACAATCTGCAGAAGCTATACTTCAAATTAGGCATGTCCACGGGTCGGACCCGTCGGGTCACCGGGTCCGACCCGCCGGGTCGTCGGGTTCAATAAGGCCCGAACCCTAACCCGGAAATAAAGACAACCCGTCGGGTCAGCGGGTCAACCCACCGGGTTAGCGGGTCTCGATCAGATTTTTTTTTATTTTTATTTTTTATTCATAATATAAAAATTATTTTTTGAAATACAATTGTTAATTTGTTATTGTTTGAGGAGAAAAGTAAAAGGCAATCAATCAGATTGATATGATGAATAGAGGCGCTTTATATAGGCATTCTGCAGAGTCTTTCCATACATGTGATTCCTAGTCAAGTAAGACATCTAACGAGGATCCAACTACTTATGGAAGAGTCTAGAACCTACCATAACTCTTATCCTACAACTAGTATTAGGTAAGACACCAATACGGGAAGGATTTCGGAACACTCCCCTGTGTCGAACACTAATACTAACATGGTGCACAATGTGTTCTCGGTAAAAACCTTTCCAAGTCAAATAAAACCCCGTGGGAAAAACAAAGACTTTGGTGAGGAAAAGAGCGCAACGCACCAACTACAAATGTCGAATCATGTGAAGTATACTCCCCGAGGTATACATGATACTCATTCCATCGAGCCATCTTTAGTTGAGCTCGGATAATCGATACATTCCGATGCTTCTCACATGTTTCTCAAATGTAGATTTCCAGAGACTTAGTGAACAAGTCTGCGATATTCTCATCTAACTCACTTGTTTCACTTCGATATTCAGCAATTTCTGCTGCCGATTATAGAAGAACTTCGCGCAATATGCTTGGTATTGTCACCCTTTATGAAACCTAACTTCATCCGCTCAATGCATGCCGCATTGTCCTCAAAGATGCAAGTAGGAGTTCCGTAGTGGGATCTAATCCACACGTTCCTCGTATATGGTCTATGACCGATCGAGCCAAATGCACTCCCTTACGGATTCTGCAATGCAATTATCTCTGCATGGTTCGAGGAAGTAGCAACTAGTGGTCCGCTTGGTAGATCGCCAAGATATCGCCGTATTCCCAATGGTGAACACATAACCAGCTTGGGAACGTCCTTTATGCGGTCGAGAGATAACCGCATCAAGAAATCCAACTAACGTGTCGTTAGGATTCTCTCGCATAAGGTAAGCTTGCTCGCATTAGCACTTCCGTAGTCAAGCTACCATGCTTAGCCGCAATATCGAGGAAGATCGGCGGTCGGTATGCATCGTCTTCACCTCAACAATTCCTTTCTAATATCATTCTCTTTTGCGTAGGAAAGAACAATCCAAGGTCACCGGAGCCTTTCAAGTATCGAAAGATGTGTTTTACTCCATTCCAATGCCTTATCGTGGGAGCGGAGCTAAATCTCGCTAACAGATTCACGTAAAATGCGATGTCCGGACGAGTACATTGAGCCGTATACAACAACGCACCAATTGCGCTAAGGTACGGTATTTCGCTCCAAGGACCTCTTCATCCTCCTCTTTAGACGAAACGGATCCTTGTTCATTTCCGACTTGACCAATCATGGGGTAGCAAGAGGATGTGCCTTGTCCATGCTAAATCGCCTCGGCATTTTATGGACATAGGCAACCGATGAATGAGTATACCATCATCTCGATGTTCTAGCTCTAAGCCCAAGCGTAATCGAGTCCTCCCGGATCTTTCATCTCGAATTCGGATTTAAGGTAGCGGGCCGTTTCATTGACCTCATCTATGGTACCGATGACATTCATGTCATCTACATAGACGGCTACAATCACGAATCCTGCATCTCTGCTCTTTTCACGAATATGCATGGACAGATGTCACCGTTTGTATCCCTTCCCAACCAAGTATTCACTTAGGCGGTTGTACCACATCCTTCCGATTGTTTCAAGCCATACATGAACGACGCAATTTCACAGACGCGCTCCGTGGTTTAGAGCTACTTGATTTGGGCCATGAAATCCCTTCGGGGACTTTCATATAGATATCCGTATCTAGATCCCCATAAAGATACGCCGTAACCACATCCATAAGCCGCATGTTCGCTTTTGGACACTACCAAACCGACTAAGTAGCGGAAAGTGATGATGTCCATAACGGGAGAATACGTCTCCTCGTAGTCAATGCCGTGGCGCCGCGAGAAGCCTTGGGCAACTAGTCTCGCTTTGTAACGCATGACCTCATCCTTATCATTGCGTTTACGAACAAAGACCCATTTATGTCCAATCGGTTTAACGCCCACGGTATTGGCTCGATACGCCAAATACCTCACGTTTAGCCATTGAGTCTAGTTCACTGCATTGCATCTTTCCATTTCGCCAATCGGCTCGTTGTTGACACTCGAACCGAGCGCGGCTCGGCCGTCGTCTTCAATAATTTCTTGAGCGACGGAGTAGGCAAAAGCATCGTCGACTAGCGTGGACGACATCCCAATAAATGCGTATTCACTCGTACATTGCATCGAGATTTCTTTATTTTCGACATCAACAAAGTTTCCAACGCGTCGTCGATTGTTCCATTGTTGATTCGAGGACATATCCGTAGTCGAGATAATCTCGTGTGACGGAGTCACCGTGTCGATGATGATAGGATTTTGTGCCTCCGTTCCTCTTCTCTTTCGAGGTTCGGTATCCTTTCTACCCACCGGCCTCCTCTTTCGAGCAGGATAAGAGCAAGCAAATGCCCCACCACTAAGGTTGACGCCGGTGGCATCATTCCTTTGGGCGGTGAACCTTGCCCTATAATGGGACTTCCAACCTTGCAGAACATTCGCGGCGGGAATGGTAGATCTTGTCACTTTCGCAGACGCAAAGCCGTCGGGCATCGAATCCGCAACTTTCAAGACCGAGAATACGTTGCACTTCTAGCTCGGATTGAGCCATGCGGGGATCTTGATGAGGCAAGGAGGGAGCACACTGACAATTTCTGGCGTTCAACTGGAATCGTTCGATTCCTCTCTCCCCTAACGACGGAAGTTTGTCTCATCAAAGTGACAATCGCAAATCTTGCATTGAGCAGATCTCACAAAGGTTCCAAATAGCGGATAATTTTAGGCGATTCATAGCCAACATATATACCTAATCGTCTTTGCGGACCCATTTTAGTACGCTGTGGAGGCGTAATTGGCACATATACCGCACAACCAAAAATGCGTAAGTGTGAAATATCAGGCTCATATCCAGTTACCAACCGGTACGCACTAAACGGTTGATTAGCGGTGGGTCGAAGCGAATAAGTATAGCCGCATGCAAAATTGCATAACCCCATGCGTAAATCGGCAAGTTGGTGCGCAATACCAATGCTCGGGCGATAAGTCAGAATCGCTTAATCATAGCCTCGGCAAGGCCATTCTGCGAATGAACGTGGGGGACGGGATGTTCAACATCAATCCCAATCGACATGCAATAGTCGTCAAAAGACTTTGACGTAAACTCTCCAGCATTGTCGAATCTTAATGACGAGATTGGGAAGTCGGGGTGGTTAGCCCGTAACTTGATGATTTGTGCTAGGAGTTTAGCAAATGCAGCGTTTCTTGTGGATAGCAGAGCGACGTGTGACCATCGCGTCGATGCATCAACCAGAACCATAAAATATCTAAATGGTCCGCACTCTGGTTGAATAGGTCCACATATGTCCCCTTGAATTCTTTGTAAGAAGCGAATATTTTGTGTTGAGTCATTAGCAAAGGACTGAGAGGGTATCAACTTTGCTAGTGAACAGGCTTTACAAAACGATTTATGGGCATTAGAAATTGCCACGGAAGCCTCGGGATTTACGAGAGATGCACCGTCAACCTTATTAGGGCATGCGATCTTTAGTCCCGGTGATACGGTATCAAGCTCACTCACATCAATGCCGATATCGAGTGGTGCTTCCAATCGTTTTCTGGACTTGAAAAACGGATGACCATGTGAGTTTTTCAAAATGCGAATCATCATGTCGCGTCCAGGGTGACCGAGTCGGTCATGCCATAGTTGGTATGCTTCGGAATCACACAGTTCGTGACTCACAGCATAGGATTCAATAACCCTTATTGTAGTCTGGTATAAACCACTACTTAGACTCATGAGTTTCTCGAGAATGCGGCGTCTTCCAGAGTAACACACAAAAATTCTGTTCCATTCTCACAATGTGTATCAAGGTGATAACCGTTGGCACGGATGTCCCTAAAACTTAGCAAGGTTCGGTTTGCTCTTGGGGCATAGAGAGCATTTGTGACATTAATATGCGTACCGTTAGGTAGCAAGAAATGAGCAGGTCCCCTCCCTTGAATTACTTGGGAGGAACCAATCATTGTTGTCACTGAGGATAAGTATGGCACAATATCCTTGAATAATTGCCTATTCCGAAGAATAGTGTGGGTTGTTCCACTATCAGCAAGGCACTCAATTTCGCCACGAGACATCTACAATAAGACATGAAACTCAATTAGTCTTATGTTTAGAGACATAGCGAAAACTCATTTACATCGAGTTTGGGGAAATTCGACCAAGTTGGTTAGGATCAAAGTTAGCACAATCGGAAATAATTTCCACGCAGCTTGACCTTTGTTCACTAAAACAGCAATAACTTCTTCGTTAAGAAGGCTATGGACGAACAGTCGGTTGTTCTGGAAACTAGACTTCCGTATCTTTCTATCCATAGGTCGTGCACTTTCTGGATCATTAAACTCAGATCTCAGTGCTCGTTTTAATTTGCTATTTTGGTATTTCCCTATTGTTGAGTGAAAAAGCAAGGTTTAAGCCTTTTTCAAAGGCATTATTTTTGATACAATACTATGGAAATATGGCCATAGGAGCGTTTAGATACTTTAAAACGCGTCTTGGTTTACGATTTATATCTCTACTAATGATCCTTTCGGTAACTCCAACTTGGTAGACTTGCAGAAAGTAGGAATGTCTGCAGACTAAGGCATTTTAAAAATCGATTCCGTTTGAACTCTCAAAGCATAAACAAATACCAAGGAGGATGCGCCTAGTCTTGATCAAAAGTTTTGATGAAATCCTACCAATGTATCAAATTTTTAACCAAGCAATTTGTTGCTAGCAATTATTTTGTGATAAACCAAACATGCTTTCGAAGGGAAAAATAAAATTCATCTTTGCACAATCACAAAGAATTAAAAGAATTTTATTCATCATAGCCAACTTTATTACATTCATGAAAATCCAAAGTAGTTCTCGAAAACTAGAAACAAGACAAAACATAACCAAAGCGTAAAACTAGTCAAAGTCGGCAACATCCATATGTTGGTCTTTGTCCGCAATGGTGAGAGGAGGGATCTCAGTCTGGATCTCAATATGGTTCACCTCCGTATTCTCATTATCTACTTCCATGTAATTCGACTCTTGAGTCAAATATTGTTTATAGTGCTTGTAGTAAGCTTGGATGTTCTTTGGCGCTTTGCAATTGCGGTAAGTATGCTTCTTCGATCCGCAAGTATAGCAATTCCGGCCTTCCTTTGGAGTGGTTCCATTCCGTGGCAGGAGGCGGCCCACGTGGTCGGGTTCCACTAGGTCCGTGGCCGAGCCACCTTGCCTCTTCCACACGTTGGAGCAGCGACCTCGTCTTTTCCCTTGCTTGCTCGAGTCATGCATCCGTGGTGCTTGCAAAACCGAGTAGCGTTGCCTTTTCTATTTTGTCGTGGTGCTTTCTGTGGGTAGCCCGATTTACTTAGGAATCGGCTTCGTACCGTGGCGCGCATTGCTATTGAGAATAATCTCATGGTGCCTTTCTTTTTCGCGAGGTGGGAGATAAGGTCACTAAAGTTCTTAATTCTCCCTTCCTCATAGGCAACGCGGTGATGGGCAATTACACTTGCTCCCACGGGAAACGTGTTAAGAGTCTTCTCGATCAAATCTTGATCGACTTCTTGACACCACAAAAACCAAGATCAGCGCGAAGATCGAGGATGCCTTGATTATAGGCTTCCACATTCGCATAATCCAAGAATCGGATTTGCTCCCACCGAAGTTGCAATTCGGGGAAGCGCTGATCATGCACATTATTAAATCGTTGTTCGAGTGTGTCCCATAGTTCTTTAGGGGTTTGTAAGTTCATATAACACTTTTTCAACAACGGATGTATATGTCTACGCAAGTACATCAGTGCATTAGCCTTGGTTTCCTCGCTCGGTTCTTGAGCGGTAGGCTCGTTAGAGGGAAAGATGGTGGTAGTAAATCTCTTACCGACGAACGCCAAGCGTCCGAGACCCACCTATGGTACTCCTTACCAGCATGGTCAAGGATGTCGAACTCCGTATGAACATTGGAGCTTTGTGCCATCTACAAGATATAAACAAGAGGAAGTTAGTCTTGTTGGATTTTCAGTGACAATGTAAACGGTCACAATCGATGCTTTTAAAAGCGTGTAACATAAATTACTCGATTTACTTCCCTTAATTGTTGTTTAGTAAAGTCGACAAAAAACGGCGATATCGGATCGCACCCAGATACGTGGTGTATGCAACAACCACAAGTATCGACTTTTCAACAATTCCGTGACTCCCAGGACCGTCACACGTTTTCTTCGACACGCAGAGATACCGACTTCTCTCGCGGTCTCATCCACCGCAAAGTAGCGTGGGAGATAAAGAACCCAAAACCCGTGTCCCCACAAGAAAAATTCCCAAAAAGGAGAGAATTGAAAAGGGACAAGTCGATAGTTACCTCGATTATAAAATTAGGCACGTCTTTGAATCGTGTTGTGCTTCGATCTAGGTTGGTACTCGATGCGACGACGTGAAACCGAGGCGCAATTTTGATGGCTTAGAAGATAAGTTGATGTTCGGGTTTTGGTCCGAGAGTCGACTGGCCAGGTCGGACTAAGGATCGAGCCGGCGGTGGCAGTCCACGGCGGCGGCGGTGGTCGTGGCGCTTCAGCGGCGTGAGGCGGCGGTCTTGGCGTCAGCCAGGCTATCTTTGGCCGGCGGGCAGTGGCGGTGGTCCGGCGGCCTGGGTGGCGGAGGTCCGGCGGCTCGGGCGCGGATGTCCGGCGGAGGTGGTCCGTGGCGGTGGTCCGGCTAAGTGAGGCGCTGACGTCCGGCGAGCGGGCGTGAGCAGGCGCAGCTGGGCAACATGGCGGTGGTCAGCGTGGCAAGCGCAAGGGCATGAAGCGGCGGGCGTGGCATGAGGTCAGCGGCGACGGCAGCGGCGGGCACAGCGGCGGCGGCGATGGTTGGGCTAGGCGGTGCTCGGCCGATTTTTTTCTTTCGTTCGAGCTACGTGCGATAACGTGTTTGAGGAGAAAAGTAAAGACAAAGAATCAATCAGATTGATAACAATGAATAGAGGGGCCTTTATATAGGCATTACAAGGAGAGTCTTTCCATACATAGGATTCCTAGTTAAGGTAAGACATCTAACAGGATCCAACTACTTATGGAAGAGTCTAGAACCTACCATAACTCTTATCCCCCTACAACTAGTATTAGGTAAGACACCAATACGGGAAGGATTTCCCGGAACAGTTATATAGTTTTTAATGAGGATAATAGGGTTGTTTTTTTTTTAAAAGAAAGGGGAGTAAAGTAGGAATGGACTTGAATGGTGTACCGTTGCTGAGCAACGGCTCTATTCCTAAAAAGAAGTATGCTGCATATGCATGGTGTGGTGGGTGGGGCCAGCAGAAGGGTTTTTTTTTTAAAAATGGACGACCCGACGGGTCAGTGGCGGGTCGTGACCCGTCGGGTCAGCGGGAAGAAATTAGGTTGACCCTAACCCTAACCCGCAACCCGTACGACCCTTGACCCGTATGATCCGTGACCCGGCGGGTCCGGGTCGGGACAAGTTCCCGCCGGGTCCGGGTCGACCCTTGACCCTTGAACATGCTTATAGGGCTGAGAATTTCCTGTCGGGAAATCCCGAGTCCCGGTCCCGTCCCGAGTCCCGACGGGAAACGGGACCCCGAGTCCCGAATTTTTCGGGACCGGGACCGGGACCTTAAACTTTGGTAATTTCGGGACTCGGGAGTCCCGAAATCCCGATCGGGACTATCCGAAGTCCCGATTGCAAATTTTAATTTCGGGACATTTCGGGACATTTCAGGAAATTCGGGACATTTCGGGACATTCGGGACATTTCGAAAAATTATCCTCGGGATCGGGACCGGGACTTAAATTTATCCCAATTCGGGAATCGAGACTCCCGAAGTCCCGATCGGGACCGAGACCGGGACCACCAAATTGGTCCATTTCGGGACCGGGACATTCGGGACTCGGGACCGGGACCTCGGGATGTCCCCATTCTCAGCTCTACATGCTTACTTCAAATGTGAGACTAAAAAACTGCAACTTCTTTAGACTTTTGGAGCCAAAAAAATTCAAATGTTAATTGGTCTACGTTTGGAAGCAATACATTATATAAGAGTGAACAACATGAACTAATAACGGAACTTAGGTCCTTGGGAGATGGAGTGCAGTCTGGAATTGAAGGTTTGCATATTAGATTGCAAGGATTGAACACATCTGCCGGTGGAATGAAAATGATGATCTCATGGGAAGGGTTGGTGGTTCAGTGGTAGGACGCCTACTCCCAAGACGCTTCTTTGGAGAGGTCTTGGTTCTAACCCCATCAAAGGATGTAAAAGAGGAAGTTTTTCTCTTTATGATCCTCTAGCTCCCTGGGGCTAGCTCAAGCAACCGCTAATCAATATTTAATCTCGCGTTAAGCGGCAGTGTGTGAGTATTTCCTTGCTGGGAACTCGGAGGTACTGACCAATCAGTGGCTGTTCTCCCGAGAACTGTGCTGGGAACCTGAGGCGCTGTTAATCAGTTAAGGGCTTCTCCTTGTGCGCAGAAGTGTACAGAAAAGGCATTGGGAACCCTGGAATTGCTCGAGCGACTCGCGATTTACTTCTCTCAATGAGTTAGGAGTGGGTTCATTGAGGGATTAGGATTAATCCGGTTAAGCTGGGATCACCTAGTTATAAAAAAAAAAAAATGATGATCTCTGTTTTGGGATTTCACTGTTTACTTATTTGTCTTAATTGTAATTAATTAATAAGTGTTGGTGTATTGTGGGTTTATGTGTCCCACTATTTTAGTACTATGAAAATTATAAAGTAAATTATAAAATGAAACACATGTTTCAGGAATTATTATCCTCATCGTGTGTCTTACCTAATACTGATTAGATATGTATCATAGATGGTAGGGATTCTAGATCCTTCTACAGGTAGTGAAATTCTATTTAAGGAATCCTATGTACGAAAGGAGTCTCATTGTAAAACTTATATAAAGGCCCCTCTATCAATGTTATCAATACAAGGCTTTACATATTTTGCTTTCTACTGTTCTTTACTACTTTCCATAAAATACGTTATCAGCACGTTGTTCGAACAGTAGAATTTTTTTTTCCTCTCTGAGTTTTCGAAATTCCAAAAAAAAAATCGCGATTTCCGCGCGTCAATTTTTTACACTACGAGACTGCGCAAAAATTGCATTTCGACTTTGTTAACCATCGGATTAGCTTGAAATTTTGATAACAAGTTAATGATATATAGAATTACAAGTTCAACAGTGGAGATCTGATTCGGAACAGTATTTCTCGATGAAACTGTACGCAAACAGAAGCAGATTTTTACAAAAAAATGAAATTGGAGATCCGACCCGATCCAACACCGAGCTGCACGACCGCGCCCGAGCTCGATCCCGTCTGACCCACACGTCATCCACCACCCATCTGCCCGGCCCCTCCACCACCGATGACTCAGTTGCCTGGCCACCGCAAAACGAGCTCTGATCCCGTCTGCCCGGCCCTCGCTGCCGATCGCGACCCGATCACGCCACCTTATTGCCGTCGCCGACTAGCCCGACCGTCGCCTCCCATTAGCCCAGTCGCTGCCTCCCACTAGCCCGGCCGCCGCCGTCTACTTGCTTGACCACCGCTGCCCTCAACTAGGCAGCCCACAACCGCAACCCAGCCCGGAACCCACCACAGCTTGATGCCACGACTCGCCATCGTAACCCAGCCCGACCTATATTTGTCCTGGACCGAGACGCATAATCTGAGTCCTTTTAGGCCAATTTAAGAGCCCAGTAGCCCTTTTCTCGGGCGTTTCTCAACTCTTTCCTTTTCCTAATTAATGATTCATTTATCATTAACTTGTATGTTTATGAATTTAACTATGTTTATGCATTATGTGGCATATAGAAAAATATGTTGCTTATGATGATGTGCACGCTACGGAGAGAAGCTATATTTAGTATCCCGTTCACGGATCAAAGTAAATATAGAACCGAGTACCCATGTAAGATTTTAGTAAAGTTCTCGTTTTTCAATTCCTCTCTTTTGGAAAATTTTTTTGGGGAATTGGGTATTTGGGTTCTTTATCTCCCACATTACTTTGCAGTGGATGAGACTATGAGAGGTGGTATCACTCTCATATGTAAGTAAATTATGTGACGGTCCTGAGAAGTCACTGATAATTATTGAAAGTCGATATTTGTTGTTATTGCATACACCACATTTTGAATGTGATTTGACATTGCTGTTTTTACGATTTTAAACCAACAATTGAAAAAAATGAACATTATCAGTAATGGTAAAGTTATGACTTATTCATGATTAGTCACGAATTTGTGACGTAAAAATGGGACAAACATCGATTGCAACAAATATGTCGTGGTTAAAATTAATTTGTGACTGATTTGTCATGTTGAATTGAGGGACCACCATGTTGGTCTTGACTCAATCCCATACTTTGAAAACTTCATCTTTCATCTTATTAAAATAAAATATTGCACGTAGGTATAGTCATGCACCGTCTCCTAGCAATATGATATATAAAAGAATGTAAGAGTAATTCTCATGAATTTTAACACGTAAAGCAATGACATATTGTGGTAAATACATGAATTCGTTGACCTCGATTATAGTTCGTGTGACTATAGGTCCGAATACTTTTCCGAGTATTCGTAAGGCATGTGCCTCACATATTTGAGTATATTTAGCCGTTCTTATTGGACGGTCAAGACGAGTTAGTTATGGTATATTCATTATGTCTCATGGTTTAAAATGCTTAACTATGATGCACCGCGTTGCATCCATAACTTGGCTATTATGACGTATACTTGCAAATTGAGAATCGAATTATTTAGTTGGTTTGATGCCTTTTTGTGGATTTTGTATACACTTTTGATCATGACTAGGTGCATCCTCCTTAGTATTTGTTTATATTTTAGAAGTTCAAATGGAATCAGTAGTCTTTAAACGCACCTATGGCTGTAATTGCCATGTCTTTGCATCAGCACTTATGCCATTGGATATGGTTTCAACTTTGTTTTCTCACTAAACTTGAGAAATACTAAAACAGTTAATTAAAACATTTACTGTGATCTGAATTTAATGATCCGTGTGGTGTGCGACCTACGAATAGAAAGGTATGGAAGTCTAGCTTCCAGAACATCTGACCGTTCATCCATAACCTTCCCAACGAGGGAGTTATCATTGTTTTAGTGAACGAAGGTCAAGCTATACGGAATTTTATTTCCAGCGATTGTGCTAACTTTTGTCCCAGCCAACTTGGTTTCCATCTTCAATTTGCAAGTGGTCTTATGACACACGTTTTTAACCTATTTTTAGCCGAATTTTCCATAAATGATGCGATTTTTGGTATGCATTATACGCTAAAATGTCATCTTTCAAATGTTGAAAAATAGTTTCCTTGGGGAAGCCCAAAATATGCACCCTTATAAGAAGGTCGAGAGTGTGCATGGTAGTTTTGCACCCTGCTTATGCTTATGTCGTAATTTTCCCTTTAGACATGTAATTTTGCCATGTTATGCACTCAATATGATAGATTATTTTGATCGTATTTGGTATAAAATCTCTATGTTGTTAGAGTGTTCGCTACGCTCATGTTTGTAAAATTTTGCAAGCGAAATTGAGTACATATTAAGTCCAAGGAACACGATGTTTTTAGGATTTCATGTTATAATTCCATTGTGACTACACAATCAATGAGTGGTATAATGCTCAAGTTATTGAATGTTGAATGGCATTTTCTAGTCACATATGTTCCGTAACAATTGAACCATGTTATGACCGGATGATATTTATGCCAAAGTGTATCACTCATAACATCTCGTTGTGATTTGTGATAAATAAAATCTTATGCATCACTTGTATTGGATATGTGAAAGAATATTCATGAGTCAATATGGTCCGACTTGCATCGATTTTTGTAACCAGAAGATGTATTGGGACATTGACAAGTTTAGGCTTTCCAGAGTTTGGATAGTTTGATGATCCATATAACACGATATTGCCATGGATATCATTTTCTTTCTTTGAACAAAGAAGCTAGCTGGATCAAAGACACCAAAGTAAGTTGGTGGAGTCGTGAGCAGGGCTCATGACCGATGATGATATTTATGTCATCCACGTCTTCCTTCACAAGCATGTGTGACGTCAAAGACCCCCCGATGATCCTTCTTGCCATGTTCATTGATTAAAACCTATCTTTGGCGTGATTATGAGAAGACACCCTCATATGCTAAAGGGAATAATACAGCGACTCGCATAAGCATGGCACTGAGTCCTCTCTTTTCACCTAGTCCTTATACATACTTGATAGTAAGTGTTAGCCTAGGTGGATTACGATGCTATGATGGTATTCACGAATGGTCGTACTCAAGTGATATCATTTATATGTTATGTGGTTCATTTGACAATGATTGATAAGTTGATGAAACCTGAGTTTATGGTCGTCCAACTTGCGGACCGGTCATTGTAAAGTCGGTTCACCAACTTTTTTTTAGGATTGTATACTGCAAAGCATACTTTATGCTTGTATTACCTTATTTTCCTGTAACTACCTATGAGAATATTAATTACATTTAATCACATATTTTGCATATTTATTCACGTCATGTTTATGCAAATGAAATGTCTAAATTATTTTATATTGTAGATAATATCTTGTGTTGGTATCACATGGAAGATCACATTATCGGTGCCTTATAAAATAATACAATAGTTCACAACCCATATAATCATTAGACAAATTATATGAAAGGTTGTAGTGTATTTTTTAGATGAGTTGGTCTTGACTATTGGCATGCATTAGCGTATTCGCATACGTTGAACTGGATCAAAGTGAGATAGTATCTTCTGTACTGACTGTAAAAAGAACGCAAATCTCGGATAATTATTATTTCTTAATTCTAAGTATATAATATTTAATTGTGTATTTATAATATTTATTGCTTTGATTTACCGTGAGTGAGAGTAAAAAAGATTGACTTAATAAGCTTCGTATCTTGGGCAATAATATTATTCATGACAATTATTATTATACTAAAAATCGTGTCCCGACTCGCGGGGGTTGATGATGTCCCCTTGAGGAGATCGATAATGATTATATTAAACTCTGCAGGTAGATTTTATTCTGATATAATAATAAGGTTCGAGTGGTACTACTTTTGGATAAGAAATTAATTAATTAAAGCTGTCAGTAGCTTAAATTAATTAATAGAGATTCAATATCTTAAATACGGGAAATAATATATTTAAATAAGGAGCCCGATTTCGTAAATTGGGATTTGGGTTGGAAGTAGGGGTGGCATTTCGGAACCGAAAACCGAACCGAGAAAACCCGAAAAAAAAACCGAAAAACCGAAACCGAAGAAAACCGAACCGAAAAATAGAAAAAGAACCGATCGAATAGCTTGATTCGGTTCGGTTGTGACGGACCGAACCGAACTACCAATATGGACCGAAATAGTTTAGTTTATTACTTATTTTTTGAGTTTTTGTTTGATATTATTATTTCTTATTACCGTCTAACATTTGTATTTTTTTTTGTGCATGATCTATGAAGAAATATTGGACAAGTCATGTATTACAAGTGAAATGTCGTCTCCAAGGAGTGACCAAGAGAATGAAAGTGACTAAGAAACGTTTATTGATTTCAAGATTTTTGCTAATTTTTAAAATTTGAATTTATATTGAGGATTTTATTTGATATTTTAGTTTCTTTATCGCTTATTGCACTCCTTGGTGTATTGCTTGTTGCCTTCTTGTACTCTTGACTTGCTTATTCTTTGTATTGTATTGCTTATTGATGTATTCTTTGTCTCGCTTTTTTTGCATTGAATTCCTCCCCTTATTGATGTATTGTTGTCTCGCTTTTTTGCATTGAATTCCTACTTCTGTCATGTAATTCTTCTCATAATCTCTATAAAGTTTTACATTTCCATTAGTCCTCATATAATGAGGAACTTTAAACCAAAGTCTTCATTATACATTTCAATCATGGATTTCTTGAAAGTTAAAAAAATGAACCGAAAAAACATCAAACCAAATTGAAACCGAACCGAATATTTAAAAAACCGAACTTAACCGAACCGAACTTCAAAAAGAACCGAACCAAACCGAAACCGAATATTTGGTTCGGTCCTCGGTTTCAGTCAAAAACCGAACGAATGGAACTGAGTCCACCCCTAGTTGGAAGTACAATATTAATTCTTTAGTGGACTGAATTGATATTAGTGAACATAACCATATTAGGAAAGAGATTAATATGAAAGTTGGGTTGCACTAAGAGTCTTAACTCTAATCCTCCTTAAGATCCCTAGCTAATGGGAATTTCGGCCGTGACTTATCATCCAACACAAGGGTTTCGATTTTTTCTTCTTGGTGTTTAATTGTGGATCTTGACTTGTGTCCTTGATTTTAGAATTGAAATAACACTTTAAATCTTGCTACAAATCAAAATTACTTGAAGAAAAGAAAATCGAGAGTTGTGAGAGGAAGTATATTCGGCCGATTTCATTGAAGTCCAACCAAGGTTCAGCAGCTTGTTGTTCACACAACGTCCGGATTAAGGTGGATCATACTCTAGAAGATCTAAAGGTAGAAATACAAGAAGATCAAGGAGAAATTCAAAGACTTTGCTTCAAAGGTAACATACTCTAAGATATTTTAGATCTAGGTATAATACTACGAGTTTGTTGGAATATTCTATTCCACATAATCATATATTGGTTTTGATGATGAAATCATGATGAGCTATTGATCAGTTGATGATGCTATCGATCAAAGAAAACAACAATGAAATGAAGCAAAACAACAAAGAAGTCGAAGACACTCGAACCGGACAAAGCTTAACATACGCTATGTCTATTATATAATGTACGTCATGGAGTATCACCTGAAGGCAGACGAGTGCAGCTGACATGACTTAACGTACGCAACACATGGAGAATAACGTACGCTAATACATAGAAGCTAACGTACGTAATATAAAGGACTTAACGTACGTAATGGTTTGAATGCGAATTCAAACAAGGAACCATTGAAGATGATGTCATGGAGTAGGTCAGCATGCAACAGATATTTTGACTAAGGATAACGTACGTAAAGAGTGATATATAACGCACGTAAAGAAGAAGACAGTGCTATTGGACTGATCAGAATGAAGGTTAACGTACGTAACAAGGAAAAGTTAACGTACGTAATGTAGCTAACGTACGTAAGGTTCTACAGTTAACATACGTAATGAAGGCAAAAGATGCTAACGGCTAGTTGAGGCTTTGGAGCCTATCAATACCACTTGTAATGGTATTCAACAAACAACAACTACAAGCAAATCACATATTGATCAGAAATCATTATATACACTATTGTTGTTGTATTTGTGCTTCATTGATAAGTTTTTTGAGTGTTCATAGACGAAAACATACACAAGAGGAAAGATACGAATTGTAGATTGATTCGGTGTTATTAGGATCGTTGATCCGGTATTATTAGAATCATATCTAAATCCAAGAGATATTTGTCTAGTACCAATAGAAAGCTATATAGGTTGCTTCCTTATCCGATAGAAAAGAAAAACGGTTTATCTTGGACCGACATAAAGACAAGAGTATAACAGTTTATCTCGGACGGACAGAATATGAGATTGTAACGGTTTACCTCAGACCGATAGAAGACAGGGTGGAAAAGGTTGATCTTGAGCCTATAGAAAAAGATACAGAGAGAGGACGTAGGCACGTTTGGCCGAACCTCTTTAAATCTTGTGTCGTTTATCTTCCTTAATTTAATTCCGCAAATACAAAAGAGTTTGAAACTTCACGATATTATCTACCATTCTAAGTGGGGTGCCAATTTCCCAACAATTGGTATCGGAGAAGTTTCTCTTGAAAGCGGCTTAACATCCAAGGAGAAAAAGATCCAATGGCACTCCAATTTGCACCGGTCGAAGGTCTTGCTTTAAATCGACCTCCTTTCTTTGATGGATCGAATTTTATGACATGGAAGAAGAAAATATCTATTTTCATCCGAGCCTGTGACATCGAGTTTTGGAAAGTTATTTGCTTAGGTCCAAAAATTCCTACAAAACCGGACGGCTCTCTAAAAATCTTCGAAGATTATAACGATGAGGATTGGAAAAATGACCACTATAATTGCAAAGCAACATAATTATTATATTGTGCTTTAAATCCGTAAGAACACAACTGGATATCCTCATGCGAAAGTGGCAAAGGAATTTGAAAAATGCTTGAGGTAACTCATGAAAGAACATCTCAAGTCAAGTAGACGAAAATAAATATGCTCCTCCATGACTATGAGCTATTTTTGATGAAGACTGAAGAGTCCATTACCAATATGCATGATCGATTTTCGGTAATCACAAATGGACTATCTTGCTTCGGAAAATCGTTGACAAGTAGTGAAAAAGTAAAGAAAATCTTAAGATCACTACATGTTCAATGGGACGGGACGGTGCGATTATTGAATCGAAAGATTTAAATAATCTTGATTTTAGTGTCCTTGTTGGTTCACTAATAAACTACGAGATAGTTCTTAAATCTCGAAATGCCAAGCCGAAACCGAAAGAAATATCAATAGCTTTGAAAGCTAAGATGTCAAAGAAAGAAGAAATCCCGGTAGACGAAGATGATGAAGAATCGGCATATTATGCCAAGAACATAAATAAGTTTCAAAACTTATTGAACCGGAGAAGGAAAGACTCAAGACGATCGAATCAAAGAAATTCGACAATAACTGTCGAAACTGTGGTACACCAGACCACTTTGCAAAAAATTGTCGAGGCACGACTTCCAAGAAGGAAGTTCTCGTAGCAACATGGAGTGACGAAGAGGATGGCGATGAATTTATTTAAAATAACCTCGCATTCATGGCAAGGAGTTCATTCGACGAAAGCGACGTCGGAAGCTAGGTTAGTACCTCATCTTAAGATGAATTATTTAAAGCATTCGAAACTTTTACATACAGATTTTCAAAATGCTTTAATTGAAATTAAATCCCTCAAATCGAAAAACAAATTATTGGACGATGAAATCTCCAAAATTCAAAAAGGAAAATTTATTGAAACCGATCATTCTAAATATCTTGAAAATGAAAATAAATTAAAGGATGATATTTTGAAAGTTCAAAACGAACTAAAAAATTTAACCAATAAATTTTCTTGCGGAAACAACAAATTTGAACAAATACTTTCCATTCAAAAATTTTCATTAAACAAACTGGGGTTAGGATTCAAACCGAATAATAAAATCGAATCCTTAAATTTTAAAATACCCCAATGTGAGAAATATTTAAAACTTGGGCATCATATTTCGATTTGCAAAAGCCCAAGACGGACGATCAAAATTAAAAAGTTTGGATTCCAAAAGGATCCATTATACCGAATATCGTCAATGTTTCAAAAGAAAAACCAACTCGTGGTTGGATCCTCAAAAATCAAAATTAATATATTTCCATCAATGGGTATTTTGATAATTATTATTTTTAACAATTGGTATTTAACTCAGGGGGAGTTACTATCTTTAAAAATGGGGAAATCTATTTTTCAGGGGGAGTTTTTACCCGTTAATTTTCATATTAATTTTTTTTATTATTTATTTTATTGGTTATTATTGCACTTTTTGATTATGACAAAAAGGGGGAGAGAAAGTAGAGAAAAATGATGGGAGAAGGAGAATACGAGTCATGAAAAAATGACGAGAAAAATATAAATAATATCCCGATCATGAAAAGGGGAGAAAAGACAAAGGAGAAGAAAGTCGAAAATAAAAGAAGAAGTCGAAAAAAGAAAAAATGAGAAGGAGTTGAAAACGAGAAAATAAAAGATGGGGAGAAGAAAACTAACAAAACGGACAAAGCCGAAAACCTTGATCTGTAATGTTTTATATTTTTGCAAGTAAATAATCCCATCGAAAGTTGTTGTTTTGTCATCATCAAAAAATGGGGAGATTGTTGGAATATTCTATTTCACATAATCATATATTGGTTTTGATGATGAACTGATGATGAGCTAATGATGAGTTGATGATGCTATTGATAAAAGAAAACAACAATGAAACAAAGCAAAACAACAAAGAAGTCGAAGACACTCGAACCGGACTGAAAAGCAAAGAAGTGAGAATTAACAAAGCTTAACGTACACTATGTCTATTATATAACGTACATAATGGAATACCACCTGAAGACGGACGAGTGCAGCTGACATGAGTTAACGTACGCAACACATGGAGAATAACGTACGCTAATACATAGAAGCTTACGTACGTAATACAAAGGACTTAACGTACGTAATGGTTTGAATGCGAATTCAAACAAGGAATCGTTGAAGATGACGTCATGGAGTAGGTCAGCATGCAACATATATTTTGACTAAAGATAACGTACGTAAAGGGTGATATATAATGTACGTAAAGAAGAAGACAGTGCTACTAGACTGATCAGAATGAAGGTTAACGTACGTAACAAGGAAAAGTTAACGTATGTAATGTAGCTAACGTGCGTAAGGTTCTACAGTTAACATACGTAATGAAGGCAAAAGATGCTAATGGATAGTTGAGGCTTTGGAGCCTATAAATACCACTTGTAATGGTATTCAACAAACAACAACTACAAGTAAATCACATATTGATCATATATCATTATATATACTATCGTTGTTGTATTTGTGCTTAATTGATAAGTGTTTGAGTGTTCATACACGAAAACATACACAAGAGGAAAGATACGGATTGTAGATTGATTCGGTGTTATTAGGATCGTTGATCCGGTATTATTAGAATCATATCTAAATCTAAGAGAAATTTGTCTAGTAGCAATAGAAAGCTAGATAGGTTGCTTCCTTGTCCGATAGAAAAGAAAAATGGTTTATCTCGAACCGACATAAAGACAAGAGTATAACGATTTATCTTGGACCGATAGAAGATGAGATTGTAACGGTTTACCTCGGACCGATAGAAGATAAGGCGGAAAAGGTTGATCTTGGGCCTATAGAAAAAGATACGGAGGAGGACGTAGGCACGTTTGGCCGAACCTCTATAAATCTTGTGGCGTTTATCTTCTGTAATTTAATTATGCGTCCGCAAACGCAAAAGAGTTTGATAACTCTACTCCGCGATATTATCCACCATTATAAGTGGAGTGCCAATTTCCCAACAGAGTTATCATGTTTAGACACATATATATATCGTTCGTTTAAATTGCTTATTAATCTGTATAATTAATTAATTTGGCGAGCCTAAATAGATCCGATTCTTGAGGACCGATTTTAGTATCGAAGCCGGTCTTTAGGTCACGTTCAATTTAATTAATTTTGTGATTAATTGCTAGCGATTTAAAAATATTCATATATTATGATCTTTGGAATATTTTTTCTAGAATTGTCTTGCAGGTGAATATGATCCAATTATCATGGCTATATATTTTTTATTTTATTTTTACGTGTTGTATAAGTTTTTCTCGTGAGAAAATTCACGATAGATAGGATTTTATTTTTCCTTATAATTATGATGTAAATTCGATGTACTTTATTCTGTGTAAAATTGTAATCGGATTGGAGTACACAAAGTCGAAGGAAAAGGAGTCCTGCACGAAAAGGAGTCCAAATCGAACGAACTGACAGTACCGAGAAGCTATTGTGTGGTCCGGCCGCGGGACCGCGGTCCAGACTGCTTGTCTGGGTCGGGTCGTCTGGTGTTTGGTCTTATTCACTTTTTTACCGTTCGTTGCGTTCGTTGGTGCATAATATTTAAATTTAGAATTTTCTTGTGCAATTAATTTTGCATGAAAAAATGTTTTTAAATTTGGAAGTTTTGTGGGCCAACCGGGAAGAGGTGACGAGATGCTTGAAGCAGTGGGAGTTTTCGAGCCAAAGAATTTCTCGTTATTCAAAACGAGGAATAAATGCCATGATAATTGGATCTAATTATCCAATTTTTTAATTACTAGTTTTTATTGTTTTGGATGTATGACATGTATGAATGTATGTGTGATATGTATCTTGCATGTTAGGATGAGAAGATTAAAAACCTTATGGGTAAAATAACTAAGTGATTACATTGATTTATATTTTAAAATAAAATCAAATTCGCCTCCATAATTAATTTAAATTGTGAAGTAATCAGCATGCGCGTTAACATTAGGGTCTTCCTCCATATCAGATGTGCTAACTACAGGTTCACTAGTTTTAAATTTCAAATGATAACAAAAGGTAAATATTATTTTTTATGATAGGACCTCTCCATCTGTAGGACTATTATATAAAAGATAATATTTTAAGGTTGTTACATTATGATGTTCACTTAGGTGCATTAATTAATAAACTCCCCATCGGAGTCTATGTTAATTAATACATGACCAAGAAGAACCAACTATTAATTTTACTTGTCATAATGTAATTTGACTAGATAGTAAAATTAAAGACGTAAAACTCTACTTGAAAAATGTGTGTGTAAACATCCACACGATCCTGGCTTGCATATGCGAATTTTTTGAGGTGTTGGTTGCTAGCATATATATTGTGTTTTTGAGATTTTCAATATATTTTGCTATGCACTATGTGATGAATGTTTTTAATTTTATCTCAGATATCTTTCAATCCACTTGCTGTAATTCTCAAAGAAAATAAACTAGATGGCACTAACTTTGCTGATTCGAAACGTAATCTTAATATTGTCTTGACTGCTGAGGAACACAAGTTTGTTCTAACTGAGGAATTCATATTGGAACCATATGCGGATTCGACACTTGATGAAGTAAAAGAATACAGTAGATGGAAGAAATCTGATGAGATGGCTCGCTATTACTTGGCTTCTTTAGCAAATGTATTGCATCATCATCATCATCAGAATGTGGGCATGGCCGCGGAAATGATGAAAAATATCGGCGAGATGTTTGGTCATCAGAACCGGGCGGCTAGGCAAAGTGCTATGAGGGTCTTGACGACGACCCAAATGCTTGAAGGAACCCCAGTAAGGGATCATGTTCTAAAGACGATTTCTCATCTAAATGAACTTGATATCTTAAGGGCTACTATCGATGCAGAAACATAGGTCGATATCATCCTAGGTAGCTTACTTAGGATCTTTGAGAAATTCTGACTAAACTACAATATGAATCATATGGAGTATATCTTGGCGGAATTGCTAACAGAGCTTCAAGCTGCGGAAGGGCTCTTCAAATAAGGGTATCAAATTCTTGCGGCAACTAGTGTCTCAACTTCTAAACCCAAATAGGGGAAGAAGAAGAAACAAGTGGGCCAAAAGCAAGTAGCCACTCTCAAAGTAAAAAGCAAGGCTCCTCATCCTATGGCGAACAAAAAACCAAAGGGAAAGTGCTACAAAATGCGGTCGGAGAGGACATTTCAAAGCAGACTGCCCTGCTCTTAAGAAAGGTATGTCTCGTGCACTAGTAGTCAAAATATGTTTGGCAACTTGTTATACCACTTTGTGGATAGTAGACTCAGGCTCCACTGATCATGTTTGATTTGACTCGTATGGTTTTCAGGCAACCAAGCAACTTAGTGCGGGCGAGAACACCATCAACTGGTGCGATTATTCCATGCTTGGGGCTAGGGGTGTCTAAATGGTTCCCGGTTTTCGGTTAGAACCGGAACCGAACCGGAACCGAGGCGGTTCCGGTTAACCGGAACCATATAATCGGTTAAAGGTTCGGTTTTCGGTTCCTCATTACATAATTTTCGGTTTTCGGTTGGAATCAGAAACGATTCGAACCGAAAACCGATTTTATAATATATTTATCAAATATTATTTTTATATTTTATACTTATATATTTTATTATTTTAATTTTTGTAAATTAAAAATTTAGAACTCTAATATTGTTAAATAAATATTTTATATTTTGTTAAAAATTTATAATAATATATTATATATGTATTAAATAATAATTTTATATTTTATAATTTATAATTTATAAAAAAAAAAAAAAAAACGGTTCTAACGGGTTACCCGAACCGGAACCGAACTAATTCGGTGCGGTTCCGGTTAACCGAAAGTGTAAAACGGTTCGGTTTACGGTTCCACTTTTTTGGCTAAAATGGTTCCTGTTAACCGATTTTTTCGGTCCGGTTAACCGGAATCGAACCGTTCGACACCCCTACTTGTGGCTGTAGCAGTGGGAGTCGTGCAGTTGAAGATTAATGATAAAATATTAATCCTTAATAATAAATTATTGATACCTAATTTTACAATGAATTTAATTTCAGTTCTTAAATTGAGTTGTGATCATTATTTAGTTTCTTTTGATGGTGATGCTATTATTAGAAGAAACGATGATCTATACTGATGGGCTATATGTCATTAATACTGCACAAACTCCCATGTATAAACATAAATTGCTTAACACTTTGTGTAAACCTAAAAAGAGAAAAGAACCTTCAAGCATAAACCAAACATATCCGTGTCATTGACGGTTAGGTCATGTAAAACTTAGAAGATTTAAAGATTGGTAGATGATGGCCCATTGGATGACCTCCAAGTTGAGTTATTTCTAATTTTTGAATCCTGTATGGAAGGTAAACTGACCAAAAAGGTTTTTTAAACCAAGGGAAACCATGCTCAGAATGTGTTAGAATTGGTTAATACATATGTATGTGGTCCAATGGACATCCAGGATAGGGGTGGTTTGGAATACTTCATCACGTTTCTAGATGATTATTCGAGATATGGATATATCTATTTGATGCAATATAAGTCTGAAGCCTTTGACAAGTTCAGAGATTTCAAGACTGAAAAGGAGAAGCGTCATGGGAAGAGTATCAAGTCACTACAATCTGATCATGGTGGCGAATACCTTAATGGAGAGTATTACATACATTAGGATGCCCAGTTATATGATTGAGGTACCAGAATATGTAGTTTTAGAAACTTGTTAACATTATAAAAGATCTTTATATTCATAGAAATGTAAGCCAATCAATAATGGTAACCGTAAAAGAACACATATCTTGACCAAAATATAATAAAAAACATAAACATGTCGTAAAAAATAGGTCATAACTGTAATACCCGAGATTTCTGATATATTTTTGGAACTTGTGATATTGTAATTATTGTACTTTTGTCTTAGTATTATTCTCCGTATTTCATAATGCGATGTTGTTGAGCGTATGATTTCATGATTGTGATTTAAAAATTGTAATTCTGCGCATGTAGCGCACGCTATCGGCTATGTGTAGCGTACGCTAACATGGATCCATAGCGCACGCTACAAAGGAACATTAGCGCACGCTATGCGTGGTCAATTTGATTGAGACGTGTGGTAGGTGAGATCCGGCCGGGGATCTTGGTCGGATTGTGTCGGGATGAACCTGGACGGCTTTCGGGAAAAGCCAAGTCAACGCCTTAGCGCACGCTACAGGCATGTGCATAGCGCACGATAAGTGCTGAGTACAGTGAAGTCAGTATCCGTTAGCGCACGCTACGAGCAGGGACTAGCGCGCGCTAATAACCATTTCCTATAAATAGGACAACATCCTTTTCGTATTTTCAGTCCTTTCTTTTCCCACATCCGAATTCTTATACTTAGATTATAACTTCCTACATCCTAAACACTTCATATCAGCATCCTAGCGTGTATTGAAGATTGTAGATCATTGAGGATTGGTGTTCGAGCCTTCGACGTTGGATTGCTTTGATTTTCTCCTTGTTCTTCACTACTTTGAGGTAGGTGATTCTTCACCAATATTAGTAGTGTTCTAAAGAACGTTTGATCATGTTTTTATAGTCAGTTATTTCGTTCAAAATCGTTCATCATGTGTTAGAAGGATATTTTCGACGTTTCGGCACTTATTCATCGTATGAACCTTTGAACCTTTTTAGTTATGGACTTCTAAGCATTTTCAAACCGATTTGTGATCAGTATATGGAGATTTTTAAGTTCTTATGCGTTTGTATAGAAGGATCATACGTTTTGAGACTTATAACGGATTGAACTCAGGATATCCCTGAAGATCTAGATGAACTATGGTGTTGTGATGATTATACGTATCTTTGTATCTCATAGTCATTTAGTACGTAAAGAACTTTCACAAACCTTATTAGCATGATATGCTCGGGGATGACTTGTCTTATCACCATAGAATTCATGAGTTCATGACCGTTAGATCCAGTTTTCTACCGGTAGTAATCTGCCATGCACGGTTAGCGCACGCTAACATACGTAAGTTAACGTGCGCTATCGGGGATAAGTTAACGCGCGCTATCGGGGATAAGTTAACGCACGCTACGTTTAGTACGTAACGTACGTTATGATATCAGCCGAGTCAGTCGGCTGATCAGAGAGAACTGTCAGCCTATGGCTAGCGTATGCTAGGCTTAGACGATAGCGTACGCTAACAGGCACGCTTAGCGCACGCTACGTAGAGTACGTAGCGTACACTAAGTGGTTCAGGCAGACTGCATATTTTGAGCTTTTGGGCCGTAGACCAAATTGTTAGGCGATCGTTCGACTTGAGATGATTTGTATATCATTTCTTTTGTTAAGGTTCGAGCTTGCTACGTTGATCGAAGGAGGCAGCCTTCGAGTGTGTTGAGATCATTGAAGTGGTTCGTTCTTGCCATCTTCGAGGCAAGTATCGTAATGTGTTAAAATTGATATTTTGAGCATGTTTGTGGTTTATTCATGTTGTTGAACATGGAAATTAATTTGTTGAATTGTCATGATATTAGTTATCTAGTATTTATATGTTCATGTTGATGAACATAATGATTTGGCATATGTGTATGCATGAGTTGTATTTATGTACGTTGTACGATCTATGCTGAGGGCGCTGGATCGGATGTCCACCTCGTGTTGGTCCGACGGGATCATCTTGGGATCTAAGTGAGGCTGGATCATTGGACGGGTTATTTCCACCTCGTGTTGGTCCGACGGGATCATCTTGGGATCTATGCTGAGGGCGCTGGATCATTGGAATACCCTTGCTGTGTTAATGGAATCTTGTGGATTCGCATTGTCGGATTCCGGTAGCGGAAGTCCGTGTGGTGTATCTTGTTATGTATTGTTGATGCATATTCGAATTGTTTAATATGATACTTGTACTAGCATCGCTTTGCTAACCCCTTCGGGGGTGGACATTTATTTTGATGTTCAGGTAGCCGAGGAGCAGGGAAAGCGACACGAAGACGTGACGACGAAAGGGTTCAGTGATGTTTGTTGTTGTTGGTGATTTGTTTTCTTGTTTTGATTTCAGTACTCGAGTACGCGTGTCATATTAATATCATTTCGATATGGTTGTATTAATTACTCGTTGAACCAGTTGAATGGTTTTGTAAACTTGAATTTCCGCAGTATTGATGTCTTATATTTACATTTCTTTTAAATCAGCCTTGTAAATCCTTACTTAAAGGGTTTACGGCGCTGTAATTATTCCGAATATCTCTGGGTGTTATAGAATATGGTATCGTAGCTAAGATTTATGGATATCTTGGCAGTCGGGTTTTAAGTTGGGTCTGTTTACGTTATTGATTTACGAGTTGTTCGTAACATCACTGTTCAGCCAAAAGTCGTCATGTGGACCGTGGTTGTAAGTCTCCTAATCTCTTATACTACCGTTTTACTTAATTACTGTTTTGTGAGTATTGACGGGCTTTATTTCGTAAACTTTGTCCTGGATATTGAGGAATTGTGTTTACAGTATGTTGAGAGGAGGACGTGGACGCGGACGCGGTCGTGGACGCGGACGGGGTAACATGAGACAAGAGGATTCCGCAACTACCCCGGAATTATCAGCTAGTCGAACCGATTCCCATTCTGGAGGGCAGCAAGGGTCAGCGAATGACGACGCAAATCCTAATATGCCGGGAGTGCTTCAACAGGTGGTGGCGCAGATAAACAGTTCGCCCAGGTAGTCGACCGCATGCAGACGACGATGGGACAGCAGCACCACGAGGATAACCGGGGAGACAGATGGCTTGCTGAGGTGGTCAAATTGCACCCGCCAAAATTTGACGGATCTGCTGAGGCAATTAATTGGGATCACTGGCTCAAGGAGTTAGAGAAGATATTCGCGGGTCTTAACTGTCCCGAGGACCGGAAGGTTCCCATTGCCCAGTATTTTTGACTGGGGAGGCCTTTGATTGGTGGGAAGCTATTCGACCCGAGAATCATAATGCGGATTGGACGGAATTCAAATTAATGACGGAAGCACAGTATTGTCCTCGTCCAGTTAGAGAGGCAAAGATCCGAGATTTTTTCTCACCACAGAGTTCGGAAGCATCTGTGACAGATGTAATCAAAACTTTTAATCATCAGCTGACTTGTGTGCGACACTTGGTCAGAACGGAGGCAGAAAAGATTTTTCATTTCGATATGCGGATGAAGCCGGAGATTCAGCAGTACATGTCCGGGTTCGAGTGTACTACGTTGCGACAGTATCAAGACAAAGCAATGGCCTACGACATGAAAGAGGCGGCGGTGGAGAAATCAGTGGAGGCAAAGAAGCAGAAGGTGACCGACAACTTTTCAGAAAACAAGAGTGGTGGGCCCCGCAAGGGCCAGTCTTCCTTTTATTCGGCTAGGAAACCTCCACATCCTTCCAAAGGTGGAAAGAAGTTCCGGACTACATCAGCAGTTCCGGACGCATCAAAGAAATGCTACAATTGTGGTCGAGCAGGGCATATTCGACGTGACTGCCCCACATCTTCTGTGACTTGCTACGATTGTGGACAAGAAGGACACCGTACGGCTTTCTGTGGAGTTGCTAATAGGTCTTTTGGTACTCGCACTCCAGCGCCAGTTCCGAAGGAGATAAGTGTGAACCAGACACAACAGAGTGGATTTCCGCAGCTGAACGTTGGGAAGAGAGAGACATAGAGTGCTGGGTCCGTTCCTCCGCGCCTGTACGAGATGAGGAAATCTGACGATCAGAACACTGCTGTTGCATCAGGTACAATTCAGATCCTTTTGCAACCAGTTAGTGTTTTATTCGATTCCGGAGCTACACATTCTTTTGTATCCTTGAACTGTGTAAATCATTTAAAAATCTCATGCTTATTTAATTGTGAACCATATGTTGTGGGTTTGCCAAGTGGAGAGAGAATTGTGGGAACCCTAGAGGCTAGAGATTTTCCAGTGTCTATAGGAGGGAGAGATTGGCCATCGAATCTTATTGTAGTTGACATCTACGGTGACGATTTAATTCTCGGAGACGATTGGCTCAACCGTTATGGAGCTATTCTGAATTACCGAGAGCGAGTCATTTCTATCATTGCTGATGACGGATCTGAACACTTATTTCGAGGGTGGAGGCCGGGAAGCTTGGGAAAATTGATCAAAGCAATGAAAGCCGTGAAATTACTGAAGCAAGGATGTCATGGACTTTGGTGTTATGCCATGAGGAAAGAGGAAGGAGTAGAGCTCTCGTCTATTTCAGTTGTGAATAAGTTCTCAGATGTATTTCCTGATGAACTACCTGGATTACCTCCGCAGAGAGAAGTGGAATTCACTATCGAATTAGAGCCTGGAGCAGCTCCTATTTCCAGAGCACCATACCGCATGGCGCCAACCGAGATGTATGAACTCAAGAAGCAACTGGAGGAATTGTTACAGAAGGGCTATATTCAACCTAGCGTTTATCCTTGGGGAGCGCCCGTTCTCTTTGTCCGGAAGAAAGACGGATCCCTCCGACTGTGTATTGATTACAGGGAGCTCAATAAGATGACGATCAAGAATAAGTATCCTATACCTCGGATCGACGACTTGTTTGATCAACTGCAAGGGGCAAGGGTATTCTCGAAGATTGACTTGCGATCAGGATACCATCAGTTGAGGATTAAGGAATCGGATATACCAAAGTCTTCTTTCAGGTCCCAGTACGGGCATTATGAATTCGTAGTGATGCCGTTTGGACTTACCAATGCTCCTGCGGTATTCATGCAATTGATGAATCGGGTATTCTTGGAATACTTGGATAAATTTGTGGTCGTCTTCATTGATGACATCTTGATATATTCGAAGGACGCAGAGGAGCATGCCGAACATTTGCGTGTGGTTTTGAGCACCTTGAGGAAGGAACAGCTGTATGCAAAGCTTTCAAAATGCGAGTTCTGGCTCAGGGAGGTAACTTTCCTTGGGCATGTGATATCAGCCGACGGAGTTCAGGTGGACCCAAAGAAAGTCGAAGCAATCTTGGAATGGGAAGCCCCTAATAACGTGAAAGAAGTCCGGAGTTTCTTAGGACTTGCTGGATATTATCGCCGCTTTGTAGAGGGATTTTTCAAAATTGCTCGTCCGCTCACTCAGCTGTTACAGAAAACTCAAAAGTTCAAGTGGGATGAGAAATGCCAGGCTGGTTTTGATGAACTTAAGAAGAGACTGACGACATCACCTATATTAGCATTACCAGATGGAACTGATGGATTCATGGTGTACAGCGACGCTTCAAATCAGGGTCTGGGATGTGTGTTGATGCAAAGAGATAAGATGATTGCCTATGCTTCTCGGCAGTTGAAACCATACGAGGTTAATTACCCGACTCATGATCTGGAGCTAGCAGCTGTAGTCTTTGCTTTGAAAATTTGGAGACATTATTTGTACGGCACTCATTGTCAGATCTTTACCGATCATAAGAGCCTCAAGTACATTTTCAGTCAGAAATAATTAAACATGAGGCAGAGAAGGTGGCTGGAATTGATCAAGGATTACGACTTGGAGATTCTCTATCATCCGGGGAAATCAAACGTAGTAGCCGATGCATTGAGCCGTAAACCTGTTTCTCTTCGAGAGTTGGAAGCACTTACATCCCAAACCAGTATTCAACGGGAACTGATCCACGAGGGGATTGAAGTATGGGCACCAGGAATCCAAGGGCAACTTTATGTGATGGAACTGACTTCATCACTAGTCGAGGAGATCAAGTCTAAGCAGTTGAACGATTCTCTGATCCTTCGATTATGTGACGAAGTAAAGAAAGGAAAAGCCCCAGGATTCGTGATACAAGATGATGGAGTTCTGAGATTTCAGGGCCGACTTTGCGTTCCCGATGATGATGATTTGAGACGGACTATTCTGAAGGAAGCTCACAGCGCGCCCTATTCCATTCACCCGGGCAGCAGTAAGATGTATAAGGATTTAAAACAAAACTTCTGGTGGGGGAATATGAAGAAGGACGTAGCAGAGTACGTTTCGAGGTGCTTGACTTGTCAGCAAGTTAAGATTGAACATCAGCGACCCGCCGGAATATTAAAGCCGCTTCCGATCCCTGAATGGAAGTGGGAGGACATCTCGATGGATTTCATCACCAGTATGCCAAGGACTAGAACAGGAATGAACATGATTTGGGTTGTAGTTGATCGACTAACCAAGTAGGCTCATTTCCTAGGGATTAAAGATACATGGGGACCCGAGAGATTGGCGCGAGTATTTATTGCGGAGATAGTCAGATTGCATGGGACGTCGAAGACCGTTATTTCGGATCGAGATGGTCGTTTCGTGTCGCACTTCTGGAAAGCAGTTCACAGGGCTCTGGGGACTGAGCTCAACTTTAGCACGGCTTATCATCCCCAAACGGACGGTCAGCCCGAAAGGACTATACAGACAGTAGAGGACATGCTTAGAGCCTGTGCTTTTGATTGGTCAACTGATTGGGAAGTTCATTTGCCATTGATTGAATTCACTTGCAATAATAGTTGGCATGCTTCTATTAAAATGGCATCATTTGAAGCTTTGTACAGGAGAAGATGCCGATCACCCCTATGTTGGGATGATTCTTCGGATTTAATCGGGACGGAACCGGAATTGATAATTCAGACTCAAGAGAAGATAACTTTGATTCGAGAAAGACTGTTGACTGCCCAGAGTCGACAGAAGTCTTATGCAGACATACGTTGTCGCCCTCTAGAGTTCGACGCTGGAGACCATGTACTACTGAAGGTGTCTCCTACACAAGAGATTTTCCGTTTTGGGAGGAGAGGCAAGCTTAGTCCTAGATATACGTACCATTCGAGATCCTCGAGAGGGTTGGAGATTTAGCATACAGGTTGGCCTTACCGCCATCGCTGAGTCACGTTCACAATGTGTTTCACGTATCCCAATTGCGGAAGTATGTACCGGACCCCAGCCACGTCATTGAATTCGACGAGATCGAGATAGCTAATGATGGCACCTTCGAAGAGAGACCAATCAAGATACTTGAGAGTCGGATCAAACAATTGAGGAATAAACCAATACACTTGGTTAAAGTACAATGGTCGCGACACGGAGTTGAAGAGGCCACTTGGGAAACGGAGGACAGTATGAAGACTAGATATCCGGAGTTGTTTTCATCTTAAGTTTCGGGACGAAACTTATTTTTAGGGAGGAAGGATGTAATACCCGAGATTTCTGATATGTTTTTGGAACTTGTGATATTGTAATTATTGTACTTTTGTCTGAGTATTATTCTCCGTATTTCATAATCCGATGTTGTCGAGCGTATGATTTCATGATTGTGATTTAAAAATTGTAATTCTGCGCATGTAGCGCATGCTATCGGCTATGTGTAGCGTACGCTAACATGGATCCATAGCGCACACTACAAAGGAACATTAGCGCACGCTATGCGTGGTCAATTTGATTGAGACGTGTGGTAGGTGAGATCCGGCCGGGGATCTTGGTCGGATTGTGTCGGGATGAACCTGGACGGCTTTCGGGAAAAGCCAAGTCAACGCCTTAGCGCACGCTACAGGCATGTGCATAGCGCACGCTAAGTGCTGAGTACAGTGAAGTCAGTAGCCATTAGCGCACGCTACGAGCAGGGACTAGCGCGCGCTAATAACCATTTCCTATAAATAGGACAACATCCTTTTCGTATTTTCAGTCCTTTCTTTTCCCACATCCGAATTCTTATACTTAGAGTATAACTTCCTACATCCTAAACACTTCATATCAGCATCCTAGCGTGTATTGAAGATTGTAGATCATTGAGGATTGGTGTCCGAGCCTTCGACGTTGGATTGCTTCGATTTTCTCCTTGTTCTTCACTACTTTGAGGTAGGTGATTCTTCACCAATATTAGTAGTGTTCTAAAGGACGTTTGATCATGTTTCGATAGTCAGTTATTTCGTTCAAAATCGATCATCATGTGTTAGAAGGATATTTTCGACGTTTCGGCACTTATTCATCGTATGAACCTTTGAACCTTTTTAGTTATGGACTTCTAAGCATTTTCAAACCGATTTGTGATCAGTATATGGAGATTTTCAAGTTCTTATGCGTTTATATAGAAGGATCATACGTTTTGAGACTTATAACAGATTGAACTCAGGATATCCCTTGAAGATCTAGATGAACTATGGTGTTATGATGATTATACCTATCTTTGTATCTCATAGTCATTTAGTACGTAAAGAACTTTCACAAACCTTATTAGCATGATATGCTCGGGGATGACTTGTCTTATCACCATAGAATTCATGAGTTCATGACCGTTAGATCCAGTTTTCTACCGGTAGTAATCTGCCATGCACGGTTAGCGCACGCTAACATACGTAAGTTAACGTGCGCTATTGAGGATAAGTTAACGCACACTACGTTTAGTACGTAACGTACGTTATGATATCATCCGAATCAGTCGACTGATCAGAGAGAACTGTCAGCCTATGGCTAGCGTACGCTAGGCTTAGACGATAGCGTACGCTAACAGGCAGGCTTAGCGCACGCTACGTAGAGTACGTAGCGTACGCTAAGTGGTTCAGGCAGACTGCATATTTTGAGCTTTTGGGCCGTAGACCAAATTTTTAGGTGATCGTTCGACTTGAGATGATTTGTATATCATTTCTTTTGTTAAGGTTCGAGCTTGCTACATTGATCGAAGGAGGCAGCCTTCGAGTGTGTTGAGATCATTGAAGTGGTTCGTTCTTGCCATCTTCGAGGCAAGTATCGTAATGTGTTAAAATTGATATTTTGAGGATGTTTGTGGTTTATTCATGTTGTTGAACATGGAAATTAATTTGTTGAATTGTCATGATATTCGTTATCTGGTATTTGTATGTTCATGTTGATGAACATAATGATTTGGCATATGTGTATGCATGAGTTGTATTTGTGTACGTTGTACGATCTATGCTGAGGGCGCTGGATCGGATGTCCACCTCGTGTTGGTCCGACGGGATCATCTTGGGATCTAGGCTGAGGGCGCTGGATCATTGGATGGGTTATTTCCACCTCGTGTTGGTCCGAGGGGATCATCTTGGGATCTATGCTGAGGGCGCTGGATCATTGGAATACCCTTGCTGTGTTAATGGAATCTTGTGGATTCGCATTGTCGGATTCCAGTAGCGGAAGTCCGTGTGGTGTATCTTGTTATGTATTGTTGATGCATATTCGAATTTTTTAATATGATACTTGTACTAGCATCGTTTTGCTAACCCCTTCGGGGGTGGACATTTGTTTTGATGTTCAGGTAGCCGAGGAGCAGGGAAACAACCACAGTACCGACGTGACGACGAAGGGGTTCAGTGATGTTTGTTGTTGTTGGTGATTTGTTTTCTTGTTTTGATTTCAGTACTCGAGTACGCGTGTCATATTAATATCATTTCGATATGGTTGTATTAATTACTCGTTGAACCAGTTGAATGGTTTTGTAAACTTGAATTTCCGCAGTATTGATGTCTTATATTTACATTTCTTTTAAATCAGCCTTGTAAATCCTTACTTAAAGGGTTTACGGCGCTGTAATTATTCCGAATATCTCGGGGTGTTACAATAACCACTAACGAGCAATAGAGTAACCAAACATTCATTTATAAGTGTAATTGTACATACTTATTAAGATTATAAAAGTAAAAAATATTTGCAAACTTCTTGACCAAATGTACAAAACAAATAAAAGTAGCCAAATCATGTGCATATTCAGACTCATCTAAAAAATGTAATCTAATTGGATATTACACGTAAATAAAAAATAATATGGAGATAATTAAAACTTCATTTGTGCATAACAAATAACAAGAATAAGCCGAAATACCATGTCAACCAAAAATATGATACCACGGCCATTTGAAGAACATCAAACCCATACTACCAAGAAGCAACATTCCCTTGAGAATATATTTAGATATCATAAATCACATTAATATATTTAAACCGGGATCATTAGATATTGGGAGGGAGAATGGGCTGGGCTGGTTTGCAAGAAGGGAATCCTTATTGAAGACGGATGTCTTGGAGACACCGAGAAACTTCATGGGAAGGATCTTCTTTGTGTTTGCTGACTCCTGTATGCCACAGCTAGTCAGGATATAATTCAGTATAAGGCCAAAGGATTTCCTGGCAGATTCATGCTTCGACGCTTCCTCCTGAAGCCTCTTCAAGATAATCTGGCACCAGTTTACCTTTTCTCCGATCATGATGGCCGCCATCATCCAGAAATGCAGACTCGTGCGCATCTCGAATGAACCAGTACAGTTCTCAACCACCCTGAAGCAAAAATCATGAAGGTAGAGGTAGGGCAGAGTGAAATTCTCTTATGGCAGGAAATATGTAGAGGTAGGGCAGAGTGAAGTTCTTCTTATGGCCAGAAATATGAACTTGAAAATATCAGGAGTTCACAGTAAACAGTCCCTGATAGGCCTTCAGTGGCTCCTCAGACCCAAAAGATTCCAGCTCCTCCAATGTCATACCATCGAATGAAAGCGTATACAAACGTTCAAGGGGATCCCGGTTAACGGTTATCTCCTTCTCTTGCATGGTGCTAATGATAGCAGTGTCGTCAGAACCCTTCTTGTTCGACACATACTAAAACTCCGCATCAACATAGAATTCTTCCACGATGTGCTCATCGTAGTTTTCCGGATGCAGGCTACCCAGGCGATAGAGGCCGTTTTCTTCACACGGGAGACAACTATATTCATCCCAGCCATGTCCTCATCCTCAGAGATGATACGCTCCTGCAGAATGAGCATGCAAAAATCCTCCCATCAATAATCATATTCTTCTTCTTAACTGAGAAAGATGAAGTCTGGGAAGAAGACATTATTGCAAAAGTGAAGTAGAAAAGAACTAAGTAGAAAGCTTCAAAGTATGTAGGCTGTATGCTGTAGGCTCGATAATATGTAGAAAGCATAAAGAGTATGTAAATCAACATACTGGCCCTTTTATAGTATGCAAGGAAGCTAGGTTATAGTGAACAGTCAGACTTAAGGGATGGTAACTGTCTTAGAATGAATGTACAGGATGGATTTAGATGTAACTAGTATGTCTAATCTGTCAGTTTTGAAATTAATGAGCAGTCCCACTTCTGACACATTTCATCTTCCACTATTGCACAAAATGGAGGTTTGAATTTTGAAATCACGGATTTTAAGGCATTAAAGTTCAGGTGTCTTTTCAGTATTGAAAGATAAATCATTTTAAATTCAGACATTGCACGTAGACTATAAACAGTTTGTTATGTTTAATATTATGAATATAGATACAATTAAAATATTAATCGATATCCTACAGTATATATGCTGTATCCGCAAAAGTACAGCATTCCCACTTAAAGGGTACATACAAGATTCAATTTATATAGCAATTTTGGATTAATATTGTATTCATGGGTCATACTGTATTCCCCCTTAATTAATGCACGCATCATCTGTAGGAAGGTAGTAATGACCTCTTCTTCATACAGTAAAGATTTTACTTGAAGTACTGAATGTACAGTTAATTAAAGTGGATACTGTATTCATGGGTCCTACAACATTCCTCCTTAATTGATGAGCAATATATAAAAACCTACAGGGAATACGGATGTAGCATTCCCAATTCTTGGCGAAGCATGCTGAATCTGGTGGTGCTGAGAGGTTCTGTAAAGATATTGGCTAACTGGATGTTTGTATGAATCTTATCAATCCAAACATCTTTATTCTCAACACGATTCTTAGTGAAATGATGCTTCATACCAATATGCTTAGTTCGCGAGTGCAATAGAGGGTTGTGCATGATTGCAATTGCACTCGTGCTATTGCACATGATTGGAGTTTCTCTTGCATTGATGCCATAATCTTGTAACTGCAGTTGCATCCAGAGAATCTGCATACAACAACTTCCACCAGCGTAGTATTCAGACTCAGCAGTAGAAAGCGAGTTGGCCAATTACTTCTTACTGAACCATGACACATGTCTTGGTCCAAGGAAGTGACAAGTGCTGCTTGTACTCTTCCTATCCAACTTACAGCCTCTGAGATCCGAGTCGCTATAGTCTACCAAATTGAATCCTCCTTCCTTAGTATACCACAATCCTACATTGATTGTTCCTTTGACATACTTAAGGATTCGTTTGGTTGTGGTGAAATGTGACTCTTTAGGTGCTACTTGGTACCGAGCATAAACTCCTACAGCAAATTGAATATCGGGATTGCTGGCTGTTAGGTACATGAGTGAGCCTATAAGCTTCCTGTTGAGTGATTGATCAACCGACTTTCCAGCTTTGTCAGCACTTATCTGTGTGGAAGTGCTCATGGGGGTGGACGATGATTTGGAGTTGTTCATCCCGAATTTGTTGAGCAACTCATTGCTGTACTTCTCTTGGTTGATAAATATACCTGTAGGGAGTTGTTTTACCTGCAATCCTAGAAAGTAACTAAGTTCTCCCATCATACTCCTTTCAAATTTACTTTGTATGATATAAGAAAACCTTTGACATAAAGCAAGGTTAGTTGAACCAAAAATGATGTCATCTACATATATTGGAACCATAAGGAGATCATCACATTCCTGTATTTTGAAAAGGGTTTTGTCAACTGCACCTTTCTCAAATCCATTATTGATCAGATATAGTGAAACGGTTTTATACCAGGCCCTAAGTGCTTGTTTAAGTCCATACAATACTTTTCTTAGCCTGTATACAAGATCTTCGCCTTCAGTGTTGGCAAACCCTGGAGGTTGTTCAACATAGACTTCATCGGGGAGGTCTCCATTCAGGAATGCGTTCTTAATATGCATTTGATATAAGATAAAGTTCTTGTGAGCGGCAAAAGCTAGGAATATCCTGATGGCTTCTAATCCGCTACGGGGGCAAAGGTTTCATCATAGTTGATTTCCTCTTCCTGTTTGTATCCTTGGGATACTAGTCTGGATTTGTTCCTGATTACTAGTCCATTTTCGTCCTTTTTGTTTCTGAATACCATTTGGTTCCTATGACTGCCTGATGTGTAGGTATAGGAACTAAGTAACAAATATTGTTTCGTTCGGAACCGTTGATCTCTTCGTCAATCGAAGTGATCCAATGAGAATTACCTAGAGCCTCATTGGTTGAAACAGGTTTCAGACTGGTCTAAGAATACAATTAGGGTGCACATAGCAAGTCTCCTCAGTTCACCTTGTGATTTCAATACAGGAAATTGAGATTTTTCCAAATCTGTCTCTTCCTGTGCACAGAGTACAGTGCCTCTTGTACTCTGTATTTTCCTACATGTGGTTACACCGATATCGATATCTCCAATTATTAATTCCTAGGGGTGATCTCTCAACCACCTCCTGTCAAGTTATAGTTTTGCATCCCGTGCTATATCCTATGGACTTGTAGCCTCAACTTCAGCTTGTACATCATCAGCTTCTGTTCCTACAACGGCGGGATTAATCTTTAGGTCCACAACGGGTTCTATTGGAGTTTGGGGTTCATCAATAGAAAGTGCCGGGATGCTCTGGGTTATGTCTTCTACTCCTGTAGGGTCACAATGGGGTTCATAAAATACTATATGGACAGATTCCTCTATTGTCAATTTCCATTTGTTAGTATTCTGAAAGCATTGCCGACAGAGGAATATCCTACAAATATACGATCATCTGACTTTTCGTCAAATGTCTTCAATTGATCCTTTCCATTGTTGAGTATGTAACATCTGCATCCAAATATATGAAAGTATGCAACCATTAGAGTTTTGTTATTCCATACCTCATATGCTGTTTTGTTGTGATGCTTGTTGATGATACATCGATTTTGTGTGTAGCACGCTGTATTTGTTGCTTCTCCCTAAGAACGCTGCGGCAACTTGCTTGCGGAAATCATGGTCCTTGTTGCTTCTTTTAGCATTGTGTTCTTATGCGCGACAACACCATTTTGTTGAGGAGTCTGAACTGCTGAGTATTCGTGTTGTATGCCATTGTCCGCACAGTATTGCTCTATAAAGCAGTTTGTGAATTATTTGCCTCTATCGGAATGAATGGATACAATACTTGGCCCTTTCTTGTTTAGTAGCCTTTTCGGGTGCTCTGGCAGCTTTGTGATTGTTTATTTCTTCTTGTTCAGGAAGATGGTCCAAGCATACCTGGAAAGTCGTGAACAATAACAAGACAGTATTTCTTACCTCCCAGACCGACCGGAGCTACAGTGTAACACCCCAAACTAGGCGGATATTACAGTGCCGTGGACCCCCGGCTGGGACCCACCAGGCGAATGAAAATTGATGAATTAAATAATATAATTGTAGTACCGAACCACATTATATTACCAAATACTCCGATGAGGAGCTTAAGTACAAAACACCAGGACAATACTGAATACTAGTATATTTTATATGAAGATAAAATACACCACCTTGAATGAATAAACATCCCAAACGGAATTTGCAGCGGAAAATACAAATGAAGAAAACAAGAATGAATGAAAGGACTGGGGCCCCCTACTAGTATCACTGGGACTCCTCGCTGTCAACATGCTTTTCCCATGCCTTTGCCTTGCCGTGACCTGAAAACAATATCCCCTAACGGGGCCAGTTACACAGAACAACAATCCTCAAGGGTTGAAAATACACAATCATGATATATCTTTAGTTATGAAGTATCCTTAGTTATGATTTAAGCTGAAGAGGAGCATCATAGTACGCCCGTAATGTTCTGTGCAAATGTACAAGACGAATGACCGGACACACCCGTCCTTGTACCTAATTAGTCTCACGGAGGTAATCGTTACCGTGTGCACAGTCCAATGTATCAGTGACCCAATACATGACCATCGCGTGCTCGACTAAAAATTCCACACATCCGCACCCGGCCATGCAATATGAACCCAGAAGGTCATATGAACGAGAATGACCATAATGAATATCAATGAATAATAATCCGACAAAGTCAAGAATGACTCACCGAGATGAAAATAATAGTGAAGTGATTGATAGCTCAATGAAATGATTGGAACCGTCGTTCCTCGTGAATGAAGTGATTATTCGACAATTACAAGTCTCAATACGGCTAATACAATGATGAATGAGTTATGATTATGAATGAACAACAACAAAAGGAATGAATATCCTTTTAACCGAGTAAGAATTTACTTACTCAACACCGATGAAGAATGTCCTTCCATGAACAAACGTCCTAAATGAGATGTCGGTCGCTCGAACAACCTTGAATAACACAATTACTAACAATCCGTTCAACATACGAATCAAACACGATGATAACTAACTCAAAACGTCGATACAACTAAACCAAGTTCATTGGGGCATTATATCAAATACGTTGTGACCAAACTTCGATTGTTTACAATCAATCCTCAATTATACCAACATCAACATCCCCAAGAAGTGTTTCAAACCAACAAAACATCTTCAATACGATCAATAATCCAATATGAATATCCAAATTCGTGATTACAACAACAATTAATCGAAAACCCCCAAATCCAACTCAATATTCAAAGTGTTCTTGAACAACCTTTCAATAATCCAATGAATATTCATACACATTCGATATCATACGCATATCTCTTCATACAACATGATTATAACATCCAAAACATCATGCCTCAACAAAAAATCGAAATCCAAGATGTTGAAGAAATTACCTCTTGAAGATCCAAATACTTTTGATCCGAAGAACACGCGTTAGATCGACTATCCGAGCTTCACGATCGAATGGAGATGAAGAAAATCTAACACCCAAGTGATTGATGATGGAAAATCTCTCCCTCAAGCTCTCTCTCTCGTAACAAGGTGAAAGAAATGACAAAATGAACTGAAAGTCCCATTCAAGTCCTTATAATCTGCCGGAAGTTACGGCCGTAACTCGGCCTACTTATGGCCGTAACTCGGCCTACTTACGGCCGTAACATCCTAGGTCAACGGACTTATGGCCGTAACCAGCCATCTCGTACGGCCGTAACTCGACTTCGTCCAGAAACTGCCGACAGCCATACGGCCGTACCCGCACCTGACTTACGGGCATAACTCACCCTCATCCAAAACACCTGCCGACATCCATACGGCCGTACCCGCACACCTTACGGGCGTAACTCGAACGATACGGACGTATCCGGCCAAACATACGGGCGTACGACCCTTTCATCGAAACTGACCAGGCACCCAGCCTGCAATGTACGGCCGTATTCGGCCATGCCTTACGGCCGTACCTGCCTCATCTTATGGCCGTATGCGCAACCCTTACGGCCGTATGTCCTTCTCGTCCGACAAATCCTGAAAATTATGAACACTCCTTATGGCCGTAGCCTGCCCACCTTACGGCCGTAACTCCTCATCTAAAGGCCGTATGCCGAAACCCTTACGACCGTAATTCCCATTCGTCCGAACTGGCCTGAAATCAACGAGCGCCTGTTACGGCCGTATCCGACAATCCTTACGGCCGTAACTCGCCTTTGTCCAAAATCATCTTAAACCAATGAATGCATGTTACGGCCGTAATGTACGACTAGTTACGGCCGTAACTCATTGCTGGACAAGATGAAAATCCGACACTTCCGATTCCTCGCTACGATTGATGAATGATCCGACATACCATACGTATGTGAAAGTGAACAAGTCCAACAAATGCGAAAGATGAAAATTCCAGCACAAGACTACCAATTACGATGAAAATGATAATACTCCCGTCCCGACACTCAAACGGGGATGAAATGATGATCAGTAACTGATACACGGTTACAACATGCCAACAATGAACGCGAATGAATGAATCATGAATGATGAGTGATTATTAATGAGTGAAAATTACTGAGTGACAATTACTGATTGATAATTACTGAATGATAATGAATGAATTACAACCGGGTATTACATATAGGGCCGTAGAGATCCATATGTAGCAATACAGGACCCTGTGGGTGGAAAGATATGAATTTCTCTTCAGGATGGACTTGACTTTCTTGTCTTTTTAATAGGGCCCACAGACACGGTTTTTATGAAATGAAACATCGGGCAAGCCTCTGACCATTCCCTATCGAGTGAGGCTGTTGATGGTCTTGAAGTTGATCTGCAGTGTATTTGGAAACAAAACACGGAATAATGGAGCTTGTAGGCTTCCAGTCAGCAATATACATGTTACCTGACCGACTTCCTGTAAGGAAGACTTGTTTAGTCTTGGTGTCCTTCACCCTACAGTGATCTACACAGAATTTGACCGAGAACTGCTTGCCACAAAACTGGCTAATACTAAGTAAATTATGCTGTAGTCCTTCAACATAGGCTAAGTCGGTGACTTCGAACTTTCCTATAAGCATGGTTCCTTTCCCTGTTGTTCTTCCTTTGAATTTATCACCGAATCGCACCTTTGGGCCACGACCTTCTACATAATCCAACAGCTTGCTGAGCGAGAACATCTGCTATCGAAGTACCAGATGCCTTCCTCCTTGATGTCATGTAATCAAAGAAATTAAATAGATTTAGGTCCCCTTTGATTTTTGGGTCCATAATTCTTAGTGCCTTTTGGTACCTATATTTGCCTAACAGCAATTGGTATGCTATAGGTTACTTTTGGTCTTATTTTGCGATATTTACGTGGGGCAGACACATAGTCATTGTAATCCTGATTATTATGCATGTAAAATTTGTAACACCCCCGGTTCGAACTGGAAATATTACAACACCGTAGACCCATCTCATAAGGATCTACCAGGATAGACACCATAAATTATAACGACACAAATGACCACTGAGGTCAAAATATACGACAACATACCGAGAAGGTCACTCGATAATACAAAAAACCATCATGGTCAACAACTCCATATCAAGATTAAACTTTTAATGCGTAATAAAATAATAATTTGGTTTCCACAACATAACTCGCACCCATGCAAGGGTGATTAATCAATAAATATAGCCCTTGATTACAACAACAATGGAACAAAAAGACTTTGACTCTTGTGTGATTAGCATTGTTGCCCTTCATCCTCTGTGAAGTCGATCCAGTGACTGATATCGAGCTGTAAGGACCTGAATTCATAACAGGAACCCACCCCCCGAATACTCGGGGTTAGCAAACTGTAATTTTGCTAGTGCAAGTACATAATATACAAGCTATACGAGAAATATTCACACCGATCCAAACGAGTCATAAATACAACACGAATCATAAGATCCCACACATCACCAAATTATATTAGCACACGCAAGAATACTAATCATTCACAAAAACGACCCCTTCTCAAAAGAGAGCAAGAATATAAGATTTTCTAGAAATGCCCCAACGAGTCAAGAGAGTTAGTTTAAAAACGACAGGATACTCATTAACAATTGGAATCGAGGAGAGATCAACTTCGTTCCCTTCTGTCTTCAAAGCATAACACCAATAGCCCGTGCAACCTTTATTCAAGAGTTTTATGGCCTTCATGGCGCTGATAAGCAACTTAGGTTGGCCCAATTTATGTCCCATAAACGAGTACTCAGAACCGTCTTTAGTCATCATAGTTATAACCTTAGTGTGGTAATTCATAATCGCTTGGTGACTATCAAGCCAATCCTCGCCGAGGATCACATCTTCGCCCTCCAAATCAACCGAAATCAAATTCGATAACCGATCCATACAGGCTATATTCACCGGAAAATTTCTAATATCCCGATTCCCCACGATTCTATCCCCACTAGGTAGTTTCACAATGAAAGGATCGCAAGCAGTCATACAAGTTATATTCAAACGGCATACACACTCCAAAGAGATGAAAGAATGTGTAGCACCTAAATCAAAAAGTACACGAACTGGATGAGATAGGATATGAATGGTACCTGAGGCCACCACCGCATCGGATTCGTCTGCTCAAAGCATCTCATAGACTCGCGGGTGTGCCGAACCGATGCTAGAATCTCCCCCTCTAGCGTTCTGACTCTGTCCCCGGCCTCTGCCGTAACTCTGCTGTGACTGTCCAACTAGTTGTCGCTGATTCATACTCTGATCTATAGGCACTGGGGCCGAAGCCCGAGTGTCCAAAGTCTAATCTTGTTCGGGGCAATAAGCTATCCTATGCCCCATCTGTCCACAAGTGTGACACTTCAGAGGTGGGAAATTGCACTCCAGATTAACATGGCCTGGACGACCACAATTAAAACAAGTTACCGGGTGAGTTGAGGTGTCCGGAGTAGAACGAAAACTCTTCTTCCCTCTAACAGAACGTGACGACTGCCCGATAGAATGGTTAGTCACCTGAGGTCTATGGAAGTTTCCATCTTTAGAGCCATAAAAGTTACCAGTGATCTTCTGCTTCTTCGATTCTTCCGTGTTATCACTGTGGGGACTTAACATGTCATATTCCAAAGCCCTCTCTTGGTATTCCTTCAAAGTAGTGCAAGCAAACCCGACCATGTATCACCGTAAATCCATATTCATCTGCATATCAAAGTAACGGATCTTGTCATGCTCGTCCCGCACTTGATTCTTCATGTGGATCAGTTGTTGGTTGTATTACACTATCGCCTGCGAGACTGAAATATTCTGCGGCTTAGTCTCAAAAAAGGCTCACATTCTGTCTTCTTGCACTGGCCAAGGACAAAACTCGGCCTCCAGTATCTCTTTAAACTCTCCCCACGTAGAAGCGTGATCCTGCGGCTTGATAATTTTCCACCAAGTCGTGGTTTCCTTGGTAAGGAAGTACTGAGTAATCGGTACCTTCCTCACTTCCGAACAATTAACTGCTTCAAACATTTTCTCTAAATCTGCCAACCAATTATCCCAACCCATCAGGTCTGTAGCACCGCTGAACTGTGGAGGGTGCATACGGATCACATTCTGAAGCAAGGCATCCGATGTCGGGTTCGGATTGTTCAGCTGAACGGCTTGGGCCAGGACAGTCATCTGGTTAGCCAATTGTTGAAGGACATTCATAACTCCAATATCTGTGTTATTCCCTTGGTCGGTCGACTGGTCGTGTTGACCCTCAGTATCAGGATGCACTGAGTTAGATAGACTAGGGGTAGTCGACCCCGCAATGGAACTGAGGGAAGCGGCCGCGCCACGTCCTCATCCGCATCCACGACCACGGCCTCGCCTCTGTCCCCTATCAGTAGACATTCTGAAGGATACACAAAGCACGTGAGTACAATTCAAATCGCATGTCATCGAAGTGACCGATTCCCAAAAATACCAAATCAGAAGCAAAGCGATTAAGGAAACATAAGGAGAGTAAGAGGTCTTACAAGTACCGGTCGCACTATGATGATGGCAAATTAGTGATACTGTAGACAAACGATGACTCAATCGACCCAAAAGACCGAAAGCCTAGAACCTAAATTTCGATACCATATTCTGTAACACCCCCAAGTTATTCAGGGTATATTACAGCACCGTGAGCCCCGCTGTGGGACCCACAAAGTATTCATACGCGGAACAATGAACTTTGACCGATAATGTCCAAGTACAATCAAATGTAAGACAATAAAAATGGTATTCAAAACCATTTCCAATACATCTGAATACAACACATCACAAATCAATATCATCTCAACACAGGCCGAAACACCAAGGAAACCGAAAATAGTACTCGAGTACTCAAAAACCATTCAAGTACAACATCACTAAATGGAGGAAATACAAAACATAACCAGTGACAAGACACAACATCACACTTGCCCATCATATTCATGCCGACCCGGTACATGCCTATCCGCTCTCATGGACACCCATTTCGTCTTGATGCAGATAGCCATACCTCTCAGGTAATTGTTAAATTCTACTAGAATTGCGAGGTTGTGTTTGTATTTCAGATGGTTCGGTTCTAATATCTTGCACACTTGTCTCATATGGTGTTTCTTTTATTTCTTCCAAAGAAATATTTATACCTGCGCCACCTTCCTGAATGAACTCATCTTCCAGGAAGTGTGATTGTAAAGCAACGATGATCCTATGATCTTCGTGCATGTAGAATAGATATCCCATGGAATCCCCTGGATATCCTATGAAATGACCTTTCACATACCTAGCTTTCAATTTCTCTACTTTAGTCTTCTTGACATAAGCAGGGCATCCCCAAATGCTAATGTGATTAAGACTTGGTTTCCTACCTCCCACATTTCATGTGGAGTCTTAGGAACGAATTTAGAAGGACATCTGTTCAAGATATGTGCAGCAGTAAGGAGCGCATGACCCTATTGATAAATAGGTAGATTAGTATAGTTAAGCATGGAGCGAACCATGTCCAACAAGGTTCGGTTCCTTCTTCCTGATACACCATTTAATTGTGGAGTAGCCGGAGGAGTGAATTGTGACACTATTCATAGTTCTTTTAAGAACTCATCAAACTCGGTACTCTTGTACTCATCACCTTGGTCTGACCGAAGAGTCTTAATGTAACACCCCCAAGTTATTCAGAGTATACTACAGCGCCATGAGCCCCGCCGTGGGACCCACAAGACTATTCATACGCGGAACTATGAACTTTGACCAATAAGGTCCAAGTACAATCAAATGGAAGATAATAAAAATGGTATTCAAAACCATTTCCAATAAATCCGAATACAACACATCACAAATCAATACCATGGCAACACAGGCTGAAACATCAAGGAAACCGAAAACAGTACTCGAGTACTCAAAAACTATTCAAGTACAATATCACTGAATGGAGGAAATACAAAACATAACTAGTGACAAGACACAGCATCACACTTTCCCATCATCTTCATGCCGACCCGGTACATGCCTATCCTCTCTCCTGGATCCTGAAATACATGAAAGGTATTTCCCCCATAAAGGGGTTAGCCGTCGAATAGCTAGTACAAGTATATCGAATATGAAACACAATACTCCTCGACAATAAAGTAAATGTTATCATCATCTCATCAACTTAAGACTAGTATTCCGGAATAACTAAATCTCATAGCATCACATTAAATACATACATGATTAACCGCGAAACCGCACCAGAGGCTACGGAACACTCAGAGGACCCGTCGGTCCGTCTCAGAGTGGTTAACCCATAATATCCGCGGAACCGCACCAGAGACTACGGAACCCTCAGAGGACACGTCGTCCCATCCCAGAGTAGATATATACCATCATACAATTCATATATCTTACTTTCAAAGACGAGAACGTACAATCATAAACATATACTTGCCTTTGAGACATTAAGAAATGGAAGGAAAAGAGTATAAGTTTGGTAGGTCCAAGAACGCACTCCCAGCACCTAAATGATTCGTAAGGAATATGATAATCAATAATCCATACTCAAATCACACGAAGAAACTCCCGAACCCGCCTACGATTCACGAAACTAGAAGGATAATCATCTAGAGATTTGGAAATCACCCAAACCCTCTTAAGTTCGAACAAGGTACAAAACAATCCATATATGTAATACACGGTTGAATTTCATTCATTTTTATTCAATATTAATCAGTCAGTAATTATCATTCAGTAACTTCACTCATTATTAATCACTCATCATTCATGATTCATTCATTTCGTTCACTGTTGGTATGTTGTAATCGTATATCAGTTACCGATCGTCATTTCATCTCCGTTTATAGATCGAGACGGGAATATTATCATTTTCATCGGGATTGGTAGTCTTGTACTGGGAGTATCATTTTTGGCATGTGTTGGACCTGTTCACTTTCACATTCGTATGAATTGTCGGATCATTCATCAGTCGTAGCGAGGAATCGGAGTTATCGGATTTTCACCATGTCCAGTATTGAGTTACGGCCGTAAGGATTGTAGGTTACGGCCGTAACAAGGGTTCGTTGATGTTAGGCCATTTTGGACGAACGGGACTTACGGCCGTAAGGTTTCGGAATACGGCCGTAAGTTGAGCAGGTACGGCCGTAAGGCTTGGCCGATTACGGCCGTACGTGTCGAGCAGGGTGCCCACGCATTTTTGGCCGAAGGCGAGTTACGACCGTAAGGGTTGCGGCATACGGCCGTAAGGCGAGGGGGATACGGCCATAAGGCTTGGCCGGATACGGCCGTACGTTACAGGCAGGGTACCTGGTCATTTTCGACGAAGGGGGATTACGCCCGTAAGTTTGGCCGGATACGGCCGTATCATCCGAGTTACGCCCGTAAGGTGTGCGGGTACGGCCGTAAGGATGTCGGCAGATGTTTTAGACGAGGGCGAGTTACGCCCGTAAGTCAGGACGGATACGGTCGTAAGGCTGTCGGTAGGTTTTTGGACGAAGCCGAGTTACGGCCGTACGAGTTGGCCGGTTACGGCCGTAAGGCCGTTGACCTGGGATGTTACGGCCGTATGAAGGCCGAGTTACTTATCAGAATCTCCGGCAGTATATAAGGATCCGGCCGGGACTTTTTCTTCATTTTCACCCTTTTCTTCCATCTTGTCCGAGAGAGAGAGCTTGAGGGAGGGATTTTCCTTCATCAATCACTGGAGTACTTGATTTTCTTCATCTTCATTCGTTTGGGAAGCTTGGATACTCGATTTAACTCGTGTTCATCGGATCGAAGTGGATGGATCTTCAAGAGGTAATTTCTTCAACATCTTGGATTTCGATTTTGTGTTGAAATATGATGTTTTGGACGTTATAATCATGCTATATGAAGGGATATGAATATGATTATGAGTTTGTATAAAGATTCATTGGATTATTGAGGGATTATTCAAGAACACTTTGAATATCGAGTTGGATTTGGGGGTTTTCGATTAATTGTTGTTATAATCACATATTTGGATATTCATAACGGATTATTGATCGTATTGAAGATGTTTTGTTGGTTTGAAACACTTCTTGGGGATTTGGTGTCGGTATTATTGAGGTTTGATTGTAATCAAGCGAAGTTGGCCACAAAGTATTCGATATAATGCCCTAATGAACTTGGTTTAATCGTATCGACATTTTGAGTTCGTTATATTCGTGTTTGATTCATATATTGAACGGATTGTTGGTAATTGTATTTATTCAAGGTTGTTCGAGCGACCGATATATCAATTAGGACGTTGTTCGTGGAAGGATAATTGTCACCGGTGTTGTGTAAGTTAATTCTTACTCGGTTAAAAGGATATTCATTCCTTTTTGTTGTTGATCTTTCATAATCATAACTCATTCATCATTGTATTAATCATATTGAGACTTGTAATTGTCAAATAATCACTTCATTAACAGGGAACAGCGGTTCCAATCATTTCATTGAAACTATCAATCACTTCATTATCATTTCACCTCGGTGAGTCATTCTTGACTTTGTCAGATTATTATTATTCATTGATATTCATTATGGTCATTCTCGTTCATATGACCTTCTGGGTTCATATTGCGTGGCCGGGTGCGGATGTGTGGAATTTTTAGTCTGGCACGTGATGGCCATGTATTGGGAGTGATACATTGGACTGTGCACACGGTAGCAGATTACCTCCGTGAGACTAATTAGGTACAAGGATGGGTGTGTCTGGTCATTCGTCTTGTACACTTGCACAGAACACTACGGGCGTACTATGATACTCCTCTTCAGCGTAATTCATAACTAGGGATATTTCATAACTTCAGTTAAATCATGATTGTGTATTTTTCAACCCTTGAGGATTGTTGTTCATGTAATCGACCTACCGGGATTTTGTTTTTAGGTCATGGCAAGGCAAAAGCACGGAATAGCATCTCGACGTCGAGGAGTCCCAGTGATACTAGTAGGGCCCCGATCTTCGATTATTCATGCCGTTGTCCTTTAATTTCCGCCGAGACTTTCATTTGGATACTCCGTTTCATTCGGTGTTGTGTATTTTATCTTCATATAAAATATACTAGTATTGATATTGTCTGGTGTGTTGTACTTAAACTCCTCATCGGAGTATTTGGTAATATAATGTGGTTCGGTACTACAATTATATTATTTAATTCATCATTTTCATTTGCTCGTGGGTCCTGGTCGGGGATTCACAGACCGTAATATCCGCCTAGTTTGGGGTGTTACAGAGTTGGTATCGGAGCGTGGTTTTGAATACTACCTTCCGAGTCATGTCTCATTTGAAATCATTGTCATCAGACTAGTATCATTGGACTTTCGCGTCACGTGTGACCTGTGCAGATGCCGAGCCAATCAGACCGAAAGAACTGTAAGATTTCTAACGCCATGGTATAATTTCTGGCAATAGTCATTCATTCATCATTCATCATTTAACAATCCTCAAACATCATCATTCATTGTGATTAGGACGATCATGTTAACTCATTAATCACTTAATTCATTTCATTACTCAGTTAATGATCAGGACGATCATGTTAACTCATTAATTACTCAATTCATTTCATTACTCAGTTGTCGATCTGGATGATCATATTATTAATCTTGTTAAGTTGTTCAAGATAATCATTTCAAGAATTTCATCAGATAATCATGTCACTTCAGTAAATCATTCATATAATCACTAAGTTAGAGCATGTATACTCATTTTCATCATCTCATGTCATAATCATAACATGATAATCATGAGGGAAATATAATCATATTGCGACCTTCCTACTTCAGTATGGGGAGAGCTGTCAGGGGATGCACGGGGAGAGGCCGCGGTGCGGGCCGAAACCCGGGAAATAATCACTCGCTGTCGGGAAATCGTACTGTGACTCGCTCGATCAGAAGATGTTCGGGTTGATCCACTCACTTTTATGCAGGCCATGATGACCCATGTGCAATTGCTCAATCATCATTGCGCCACTCTGGCCGGATTAATCGAGAGAACTCTCCCGTATGAGCCTGCTGCTAAGGAAATTGCTGAACAACAACCTTCATCTGTCAGCAAGAAATCAACGAAGCGTAATCAATCCGAAGGCGGTCAGTCAACCTTCAAGAAGCCTCGTGTGAGTCCTATCGTTTCTGAGCGACCTCCTATGGTGCTTAATCGTGCAGGATCTCAGTTCCGAGCGGCCAGTTCGGCTATCACCTGCTTCAACTGTGGAGCGCCGGGTCATTACAGCACTAAGTGTCTGAAACTGTCTATCACGTGCCATAATTGTGGGAATTTTGGGCATAAGGCCCGTTTTTGACGAAAGGACTCCAAGTCGGCTCCGGCGGCATCTCAGGCCCAAGCACCGGGTCGATTCAATCGATCGCTGTCAACGTCGTTTAAGACAATGGAAGCAAATAAAGTTGGAGCTCATATTTATCAGACGGGAGCGTCCGGTTCGGGGGCCGACAAGTCCCGGATTCATGTGATGAAGAGGATCGACGATCCGGTGGCCTGAATGATCTCAGGTATACTCGTAATTTTATTTCAACCTGTGTGTACCTTTTGATACTGGTACACCGCATTCATTCATTTTCGAATCATGTTTGAATAGACTTATTTTGGGATAGTCCTATTACTTGTGGACCTCATACCATCGGTCTACCTGACGATGGAAGAATTTTCAGAAATCATACCGAAGTAAGCTTACAGACCGCAATTGGTTGGTGGACCTAATCGTGGTGAATTTATCTGAGGACGATGTAATATTGGGTATTAGTTGGATGGATCGTCATGATACTATCCTTAGTGCTGTAAGCGTTTGGTCACTATCATTCCGTCGTTGGTTGTCGAATGTGTGCTTCAGGGAAGTAATCCCCGTTGTTCCAGAAGAATTATTATTATGACGGAAGCAGGGAAATTCCTCAATCGAGTTGTTCAATCATTCATGGTATTATTTTCATTGATTGGCCATTCTAAGGCAATCGAGTTGTTCAATCATTCATTGTATCATTTTCATCGATTGGTCTTTCTAAGGCAATCGAGTTATTCAATCATTCATTGTATCATTTTCATCGATTTGCTGTTGTAAGGCAATCGAGATGTTCAATCATTCATTGTATCATTTTCATCGATTTGCTGTTGTAAGGCAATCGAGATGTTCAATCATTCATTGTATCATTTTCATCGATTTGCTGTTGTAAGGCAATCGAGATGTTCAATCATTCATTGTATCATTTTCATCGATTTGTCGTTTTAAGGCAATCGAGAGGTTCAATCATTCATTGTATCACTTTTTATCGATTGACCATTCTAGGGCAATCGAAATGTTCAATCATTCGTGGTATCATTGTCATCGATTTACGATGTATTTCTAGACGAGTTATCTGGTTGCCTTCACATAGAGTAGTGGAATTCAGGAGTGAGTTGGAGCCCGGTACGTCCCCGTTATCGAAGGCACCGTATCGGATGGCCCCGACCAAAATGCAGGAGTTGAAGATTCAACCTGAGGAATAGTTCGCGAAAGGTTATCTCCGACCGAGTGCGTCCCCGTGAGGAGCACCAGTGTGATCTGTCAAGGAGAAGGTTGGCTCGTCTTGTGTGTGTATTAATTATCAGGAGTTGAACAGGGTGATGATCAAGATTAGTATCCTCTACCCCGTATTGATGATCTTTTAGATCAACTTCAGGGAACTTCAATATTTTCCCAGATCGACTTAAGATCTGGACATCATCAGTTGCGAATTCAAGAGTCGGGTATCGCAAGGACGGCATTTCGTACACGCTATGGTCATTATGAGTTCGTAGTTATGCCGTTCGGTCTAACTAATGCACCTGCGGTATTCATGAAGTTAATGAATCGGGTTTTCATCGACTTTTTGGATCAGTTTGTTGTTGTCTTCATCGATGACATTTTGATTTATTCTCGTGATCGAGAGGAACACGAGGTACGTCTTCATCAGGTTCTCGACGTGTTAAGACGCGAGCAACTTTATGGAAAGTTTTTTTAATGTGAGTTCTGGATGTCCGAAGTGACTTTTCTCGGGCATGTAATTTCATCAGACAGAGTTCGTGTCGACCCTCAGAAGACGGAGGCTATCCGAGTTTGGCAACCTCCGAAAGATGTTAAGGAAATCCGAAGTTTCCTCGGATTAGCTGGTTAATTATCCGACCCACGACCTGGAGCTAGCAGCCGTGGTTTTCGCATTGGAAATTTGGCGTCATTACCTTTATGGCGTCACATGTCAGATCTTCACTGATCACAAGAGTTTGAAGTATATATTTACTCAGAAGGAGTTAAATATGCGACAGAGGCGGTGGTTGGAACTAATCAAAGATTATGATATCGAGATCCTTTACCACCAGGGCAAGACGAATGTTGTCGCCGACGCCTTGAGTCGTAAGTCCGTTCAGGGGCAGATGCTTGCTCGTTTAACAGTTCAGAAGGAGCTTCAGCAGGAACTCCTTAGACCCGAGATCGAGGTCCGGCTTCAGCGAGTTCAGGGACAGCTTTGTATGTTAGAGATTTCATCATCACTTGAGGAGGAAATCAGGGAGAATCAGGGTTCAGAACCAGCATTGTTGCGCATCCGTGAGGACGTTGCTCAAGGGAAAGCCCCTGGATTCGTGGTCCACGAGGATGGACTTTTGAGATTTAAGAATCGGTTGTGCGTACCGGCGAATGACGAGTTCAAAAACTCAATTTTGAGAGAAGCTCATGCTACCCTTATTCTGTTCATCCGGGGTCTAGCAAGATGTACAAGGACTTGAAATAAAATTACTGGCGGAGTAATATGAAGCGAGAAGTCTCGGAATTTGTTTCGAGATGCTTAACCTGTCAGCAAGTCAAGATAGAACATCAGCGACCGACGGGTATGCTGAAACCTCTCCCTATTCCAGAATGGAAGTGGAAAGACATTTCTATGGATTTCATCACGAGTTTGCCGACGAGTCGTCGTGGCATGAATACGATCTGGGTGATCGTGGACCGCTTAACTAAATCAGCTCATTTCCTTGAGATCAAAGATATATGGGGTCCCGAGAGACTTGCCCAGCTGTTTAACAAAGAGATAGTGGGACTGCATGGTACTCCTAAGAGTATCGTTTCCGATCGTGACGGACGGTTTGTGTCTCATTTTTGGAAATCAGTCCATCGTGCTATGGGAACTCAGCTTAATCTCAGTACCGCTTTTCATCCTCAGTCCGACGGACAATCCGAGAGAACCATTCAGACATTAGAGGACATGTTGAGGGCATGCGTCCTTGATTGGAAGGACGATTGGGAAGACCAACTACCATTGATCGAGTTCACGTATAATAATAGTTGGCATGCTTCGATCAAGATGGCACCTTACGAGGTCTTGTACGGTCGTCGTTGTCGATATCCTTTGTGTTGGGGCGACTTATCAGAATCAATTGGCACCGAGCCCGATATGGTTATAGCCGTCCGTGAGAAGGTAGCTTTGATCAAGAGTCGTTTTTTGACCACTCAGAGTCGACAGAAATCTTATGCAGACGATCGTCGTCGACCAGTAGAGTTCGAGACGGAGGACCACGTTTTGGTCAAGGTTTCCCCGAAGCTGGGTGTTTTCCGCTTCGGAAATGGGGGAAGTTGAGTCCGAGATTTATTGGACCGTTTGAGATTTTGGAACGAATAGGCGAGCTAGCTTATCGTTTGGCTTTACCTTCGGCGTTAAGCTGAATTCATAATGTGTTTCACGTCTCTCAGTTGCGGAAGTATGTTGCCGACCCGAGTCACATACTTCAGTTCGACGAAATCGAGATCGCAGATGATCATTCATACGAGGAACGTCCTGTACGAGTTTTAGAGCGGCGAATAAAACAGTTGAGGAACAAGACGATCCCTTTGGTCAAGATTCAGTGGTCTAGACACGGAGTCGAAGAGTCCACTTGTGAAACCGAGGAGAGTATGCGGAAGAGTTATTCCGAGTTGTTGACCCTTAGTTTAGGGGACGAAACTCTTTTTAAGGGGGGGAATATGTAATACCCGGTTGAATTTCATTCATTTTTATTCAATATTAATCAGTCAGTAATTATCATTCAGTAACTTCACTCATTATTAATCACTCATCATTCATGATTCATTCATTTCGTTCACTGTTGGTATGTTGTAATCGTATATCAGTTACCGATCGTCATTTCATCTCCGTTTATAGATCGAGACGGGAATGTTATCATTTTCATCGGGATTGGTAGTCTTGTACTGGGAGTATCATTTTTGGCATGTGTTGGACCTATTCACTTTCACATTCGTATGAATTGTCGGATCATTCATCATTCGTAGCGAAGAATCGAAGTTATCGGATTTTCACCATGTCCAGCATTGAGTTACGGCCGTAAGGATTGTAGGTTACGGCCGTAACAAGGGTTCGTTGATGTCAGGCCATTTTGGACGAACGGGACTTACGGCCGTAAGGTTTCGGAATATGGCCGTAAGTTGAGCAGGTACGGCCGTAAGGCTTGGCCGATTACGGCCGTACGTGTCGAGCAGGGTGCCCAGGTGTTTTTGGCCGAAGTCGAGTTACGGCCGTAAAGGTTGCGGCATACGGCCGTAAGGCGAGGGAGATACGGCCGTACGGCTTGGCCGGATACGGCCGTACGTTACAGGCAGGGTACCTGGTCATTTTCGACGAAGGGGGCTTACGCCCGTAGGTTTGGCCGGATACGGCCGTATCATCCGAGTTACGCCCGTAAGGTGTGCGGGTACGGCCGTAAGGATGTCGGCAGATGTTTTAGACGAGGGCGAGTTACGCCCGTAAGTCAGGGCGGATACGGCCGTAAGGCTGTCGGCAGGTTTTTGGACGAAGCCGAGTTACGGCCGTACGAGTTGGCCGGTTACGGCCGTAAGGCCGTTGACCTGGGATGTTACGGCCGTAACTTCCGGCAGTATATAAGGATCCGGCCGAGACTTTTTCTTCATTTTCACCCTTTTCTTCCATCTTGTCCGAGAGAGAGAGCTTGAGGGATGGATTTTCCTTCATCAATCACTGGAGTACTTGATTTTATTCATCTTCATTCGTTTGGGAAGCTTGGATACTCGATTTAACTCGTGTTCATCGGATCGAAGTGGTTGGATCTTCAAGAGGTAATTTCTTCAACATCTTGGATTTCGATTTTGTGTTGAAATATGATGTTTTGGACGTTATAATCATGCTATATGAATGGATATGAATATGATTATGAGTTTGTATAAAGATTCATTGGATTATTGAAGGATTATTCAAGAACACTTTGAATATCGAGTTGGATTTGGGGGTTTTCGATTAATTGTTGTTATAATCATGTATTTGGATATTCATAACGGATTATTGATCGTATTGAAGATGTTTTATTGGTTTGAAATACTTCTTGGGGATTTGGTGTCGGTATTATTGAGGTTTGGTTGTAATCAATCGAAGTTGGCCACAAAGTATTCGATATAATGCCCCAATGAACTTGGTTTAATCGTATCGACGTTTTGAGTTCGTTATATTCGTGTTTGATTCGTATATTGAATGGATTGTTGGTAATTGTATTTATTCAAGGCTGTTCGAGCGACCGATATATCAATTAGGACATTGTTCGTGGAAGGATAATTGTCACCGGTGTTGTGTAAGTTAATTCTTACTCGGTTAAAAGGATATTCATTCCTTTTTGTTGTTGATCTTTCATAATCATAACTCATTCATCATTGTATTAATCATATTGAGACTTGTAATTGTCGAATAATCACTTCATTAACGAGGAACGGCGGTTCCAATCATTTCATTGAAACTATCAATCACTTCATTATCATTTCACCTCGGTGAGTCATTCTTGACTTTGTCAGATTATTATTATTCATTGATATTCATTATGGTCATTCTCGTTCATATGACCTTCTGGGTTCATATTACATGGCCGGGTGCGGATGTGTGGAATTTTTAGTCGGGCACGTGATGGCCATGTATTGGGAGTGATACATTGGACTGTGCACACGGTAACAGATTACCTCCGTGAGACTAATTAGGTACAAGGACGGGTGTGTCCGGTCATTCGTCTTGTACACTTGCACAGAACACTACGGGCGTACTATGATACTCCTCTTCAGCGTAATTCATAACTAGGGATATTTCATAACTTCAGTTAAATCATGATTGTGTATTTTTCAACCCTTGAGGATTGTTGTTCTGTGTAACTGACCCCGGCTGGGGATTTTGTTTTTTAGGTCATGGCAAGGCAAAAGCACGGGAATAGCATGCTGACGTCGAGGAGTCCCAGTGATACTAGTAGGGGGCCCCTATCTTTCTGTTATTCATGCTGTTGTCCTTTAATTTCCGCTGCAGACTTTCATTTGGATACTCCGTTTCATTCAGTGTTGTGTATTTTATCTTCATATAAAATATACTAGTATTCGGTATTGTCCTGGTGTGTTGTACTTAAACTCCTCATCGGAGTATTTGGTAATATAATGTGGTTCGGTACTACAATTATATTATTTAATTCATCATTTTCATTCGCTTGGTGGGTCCCAGTCGGGGATTCACGGCACTGTAATATCCGCCTAGTTTGGGGTGTTACAATATAATCATTGGGGAAACATGGGTACGGGGTAAATACATCATAATCTCAAAGATCTCAAGCTCCAAAACGGATAAATCGGACGAATCTAAGAAAATCCTCGAAAATTCCCAAAACTAGGGTTCTAAGGAATTTACCTTGATTTGGAAGATAAAAATGGATTAGATGTTGTTTAATCTTTATTATTTAACCAAAGATGATGATAGTTGAATAAGGATCTCCCCAAATCACCCCAAATCACCTTCTCCTGCTGCTGCCATCGGAAAATGAGTGAAAGGTTGTAAAATGACGAAGAGCAGGGGTTGACTATCCCTTATATACTGCGCCAGGTTAGCGCGCGCTAAAATTAAGGGTTAGCGTGCTCTAACGGGGTCACCCGGTAGTCCATTTGCTCCTGGCCCGAGACGTTAGCGCGCACTACCACACCTTAGCGTGCGCTAACTGGTATCCTGCAAAATTTCCAGTTCACTGCCCAACTCCGCTAGCGTGCGCTACGACTGGGCACTAGCGCGCGCTAGGCAACACCTATAGCGTACGCTGGCTAAGGCCTAGCGTGCGTTATCTGTTAGTCCAGAATGTAGAAATACCTCACTGCCTCTACCGACTCAGCTCATTAGCGTGCGCTACGGGCAATGTTAGCGCGCTCTGCTGAACACGAATAGCATGCGCTAGCTACTGCCTAGCGTGCACTAACTGCTAGTCCAGGGGACAGAATCAGCTACTGCCTCTGCCAAGGCCGGACCGTTAGCATGCGCTAAGACCCAACGTTAGTGTGCGCTACTAAACAGAAATAGCGTGCGTTAGATTAGGCCTAACGTATGCTATCTGCCTGTCCCAAAACACCGCCGAAAGGTCCACACAATACGAACATGATCCGAAGGGTGCGAAACTCTAAATCAACATCGACAACATCTCAAAGTGTTTACATAGCGACAAAAGTGAAAGAACGGCAAGGTCAATAATTCAATAAAAAGTACGGGTATTACACTTAACACGGTTACCTGTTTGATTTTCAACTAGGGCTTTAAATTCCTTGAATTTATCAAAAGCTTCAGACTTATGTATCATTAAGTACACGAACCCATACCTAGTATGGTCATCAGTGAATGTAATGAAATACTGAAAGACATCTCATGCCACCTCAAAAGGGCCACAGACGTTGGTATGAATTAATTCAAGTTTTTCAGCAGCTCTTTCAAAAGTCCCTACGAAGGGTAACATAGTTATTTTGCCTTGAAGAAAAGACTCATAAGTTGGATAGGATCTGATCCCAATGGATCCGTAAGCCCATCTTTCTCCATTTTATGAATCTTGGTCTGACCAATATGACCAAGTCTTAGATGCCACTTAAGTGCTTGGTTTGTTTCATCCCTACCATGCTTCCTAGTTATAGTGTTCACAGTTGTTTTATTCTTTAGATTCAAATGGTATAAACCATTTAATAATGTAGCAGTACCAACCAATTTATTTCTAAAATAAATACGACAGGACCCATCTCCAATAAAGAAGTGAAATCCCTCTAGGTCCATGACTGGAATTGATACAATATTTTTATGCCCCTTGGGCAAAACAAGTACATCATCTAAAGTAAGAATAAAACCAGATTCTAAATTCAACATAAGGGATCAAATATCAGAATCCTCGACACTATGTCCACTTCCAACGATGACCATCACCTCCCCTGAATCCAGCTTCCTACTTTGTTCCAGATCCTGATTCATTGTACAAATGTGAGAACTCGCACCGGAATCAACTATCCAAGAATTAGAAAATACATTCAGAGAACAATTTGTTTCCAAAATCAGTAGTTCGTACCTAAAGGCACATTACGGTCAAGTTTTAGACAATACCTCTTCCAGTAGCCTAGCTCACCGCAGTTGAGGCATACATCCATTTTCTTAACCTCTTTGCACTTTTGAACCATTGTGGCTTTGCCCTTTCCCTTATCAATCTTGGCTATTGGATCTAACTGCTTTTTGTTCTTTTTCTTCTAATTCTTGGACTCCCAAGTCCCAGAAGAAATCACAAGTGCAGCGTCCTTTCCTTTTGTCAACATCTGAGACTGGGCAATCGTCAGTTTGTTTATTAGCCCAGCTAAGTCACATGCAATCTCATTGTAGTTGAAGTTCATGACAAATTGGAAAAAGGAGTCAGGAAGTGACTACAGGATAAGGTCAGTTTGGAGAGATGCATGCATCTGAAAATCAAGAGCTTCCAATCTCTCAATTATCGAGATCATCTTTAGGACATGGTCCCCAACCCTCTCTCCTTCCTTCATCCTGGCACCGAATAATTGCTTTGATATATCATATCTAGCAGTTCGACTATGCTCTCCATAGAGCTCAGCCAGGTGCGCTAAGATGTCTCTCGAAGATGTCATCTTTTCATGGGCACGTTGAAGCTCATTAGTCATTGAGCCTATCATGTACCCGCACACTCTTACGTGGTCCTTTACCCATTTCTCATGGGCATCGACATCTTCCTGATTGGCTTGGGTTCTTGCAGGAGCCGCTGGGATGTCCGCCTCCAAGATGTATCCCAGCATTTCCATAGTGAGGACAATCCTCAAGTTCCGAAGCCAGTCCACATAGTTCAGACCAGTCAGGACGTTCTTTTCAAGTAGTATAGCGAGTGGGTTCATTGTCATTTTGAGAGATATTTGTTAACTGCAGAGAATAATTTAAGATTCGTTAGTGATTGTTTAATTATGATCCGAGTAAAGAATTTAAGGACTTTCTTTATTCATAACTCGGCTACCACTATTTTATCGGCATTTGCACACTCCTATGTGAAATCCGGAAGTCACGGTGGACTTCTTAGTGGTGATGGAGTTCTTTACAAAGTTTAATAGAGGGCAACCCATACGGTTTCTATTCTATCATTATTCATAAAGTGGTGTCTAACACCAACCCATCTAGATTCGATCTTCTTTTACCCCTAGTTCACTTGCCCTCAACCCATTCGGTTTCTATGGCTCGCTGAACTATCTAAGTTTAAACCGCCAACTCCCATTAGTCTGACAATTGAATCTTACCCGGCAACCGATACGGTTTCTAGGGGTCTGATTTGTCACACCCAAATGCACTCTAGGAATTTATCAACCTTCCCTAAAAATATTACCCCGACATACTCGGAAGAATAATATTTCAGTTTAGATTTCAATTTTCCATGAGTCTGACGGAGGGTAGGAAACCTCGTAACCTTTATAACTTAGTGTTTGTAAGTGGGAGTTTAACACGATTATATGTTACACTTTGTACATTAATCCGTTTATAAGCGCGGTTTGTCGGTTTGTTTGCTTGTCATACAATATGAAAACATACACAACCTAGAACTAACAACATGTAGTTCATGGACCGTTCCTAAGTACCGAGTCTTCATCGGCTCGATAGAATTACAAGTAATCTAATTACAAGTCTTGAATCTTCGTCTTCATGGCGATTCGTCCTCGGCGGCTCTTTGTCATAGCTAATTTATTACCTGTATAAAAATTGCATCCTATACAAATTTACAAAAAAAATTTGGCTCAAAACGACCATTACAATCCCATCGAATAAAGATTCAATAAACTAAGTCAATGAATTACATCACCATTCACAAATAATGCAACCATTACATATAAATAAATGGTAAAAATGATTAACCTAAATATTGATCTAATCAACAAAAATTAATCCAACTATTAGAATTAATCAAATTAATTCACATAACTATTAATTTTAATTCGTTCCGGACAAAAATATTTCATTAAATTAATTCCCTTAAGAATAAAATTACCACAATTATATCTTAGTCAAATTAAATACAATTTAATTTGTGGGAAATTAATTACCGAACGAAATATAAAAAATGGAGTCGAAAAATACACGGCCCGGGCCAAGCCCAAGCCACTGCCGTGCGGTCCGGCTGGCAGACCATGGTCCCTCACAAAATGGGACCGTACGGCAGCCCCTTGGCAGCTCCAAGCTGCCGGGTCCGTACACATTTTCGGCTCGTCCTTTCATCCCGATTCCAAAAATAATGTTTTCTAATCTTTATTTTACATATTTAAATCAGTTTTTCAAAAGAAAAATAGATTTATATTGTGACATAAAATCATAAAAAATTAATTTTTAGATGAACAATTAAAAATTTGTGATTAATTACAATTATGATTCCAAATCATAAAAACACACAATCAAGCATACCAAATGCTATATATCGTATATACGATCGCAAGACCTCGCTCTGATACTACTGTTGGGTTTCAGTGATAAAAAATCGAGTTATGCAGCGGAAATTAAACCGGTCAAACTGGATAAAAACCAAACCCCCAAAATAGATTGATCAAGTATCGTATAAACTAATATTAATTGACGAAGATAAATTAAGAAATCTTACCCTCGTAGACCTTTGATAATATCTTCGTGATTTCGAGCATGAACACGAATCCAATCGAACGAGCTTTTGGAAATTCACGAGCACCGAAAATATCGTGCCTCTACTTGTCACGTGTTGGAAAGATGACCGGAAATATGTAATCTCATTCCAAGACCTCCAAGATCGACGGTTATTTGAAGTGATGAAAGGATAAATTTTTCTTTTAATATTAAATTTGAAGAAAAAATTATATCTCAAAGAAAATTAAACGGAACAAACTCTTTCTCCCCTTTTCTTCTCTTACTCTTTCTCTCTCTTCCTTCTCATTTTTGTTTTTGCTTTCTGCCGTAATGCAGGACACTTCTCAATATTCAGTACATGCAATGCAATACCCCACCCCTAAAGTAATATGGTGATGAGTTGAAAATAAATTATAAAATAGAAATCTTCAACTCTTCCTCACGTGAAAGTACACTCTCCAATAGTCACATGATACAGCACATGACATCATTTACCAAGAGATGCGGACGGCTATTCCAAAGAAGAAGTGATTGGTTCATTTCGGTCCGTGGAATGAACCATCATGTATCTAATTTGATAGATAAATACTGGCACGTTTTAATATTAATACAATTAATTAATTTATATTAAATATTGATTCTGTAAGAACTAATATAAATTAAATTAGTTACCCAGTAATTTATTTAATTTAGAAGACCGATTTTATTTATCCGATAAATTAAAATATGATTTATCTAATAAATTAAATTAGACATCTAATGTCTAAAATTTATTAGCAGAGAATATCCTTATTTTATTCCATCATCTATCATGTGCCGCGACTCCATAGGTTCGTCTCAGTCGGCAATGTGAGGAACCAAAGAGTGTGAGTAACACTTAGCCAGTCCCGTGGCTCACACTGTAACCTAACTGAGAACGAATGATAGGGATCATTCCAAAACCTGTATGTTATGAATACCGTATACGTATAAACCCTTCAATCAAATGTCCCGATCAAGTATTAGGGTCACGGTAATGTCAAATCCTATTATAACTTGACTCTATGCATTTGTTAATGCAAAGCGAGATCACCGAGCTCTCGTGTATCAAATACAACTAGCTCTAACTGCTTTGGCCAAAGACTTATGATCTCATTTGCCATTAACCACATAGGACTTTTACCTGCTCACTAATAGGAGAAAAAATCTTATCTTGGTATTCAGTAGAGACTGCTACTTGCCCACTAAGTTGCATTTCGAGGTTGACCCCACCAACCAGCGATTGGACCGAACTACTCTAATGACTAACTTAATGTCACAAGCACATCTCCTACTGAAACCTCAAGTCAAAGGTCCACGTATACCTATCACAACCTTTCGATTCAGTCATTGACAATCCCTGAGTGATATCCATGTGACCCATTAGCATACTTATAACGTGTACTCACACTAACCCTTAGCTAAGACAGACACTCTACATGTCAAAGTACACGTTATACAAGTCTTGTATAAACTTAGTGCCTAGTTAAATTTTATCGCCTTGCGAACTAATTAAGCATTCGAGCCCTAAATACTTCTAGTGTGTTGGCCACTAAGTATACAAAATACAGGTTCGAAAGTGTTTAAGCAACAAGCTGTGCGTTTTACAAATTAGAGTGCGTAGCAGAAGTCTTGTTAAAGATAATTTGCAGTGTATATTTAAAATAATCATAGTAATGAAAACAATAAATTGCAGAAGGTAAATAATACAAGATTTAAAGTGGTTCGAGGTAAACACCTCTACGTCCACTGGTCCTCCACACAGGAGTGAAAATGTTTATTATAAATACTGCGTACACAACTACGTATTTATAATCAAACCTATCCTTGTATCATTCACACAGATTGATACAAAGATCGTCGCTTTCAACCATTCACATAGATTGGTCAAAGCTTTCACTTGACTAGCTTCTTCACACATAGTTCCGAAGCTTCGCCTCTTCAATGCAGATCCGTCACACATAGTTCAGGAAAAGCAAGGCTTTCTCAGTCCACAAAGGGCTGATGGTTTTCTTCAATGTAAGATCACGGGTTGAACAACAACTTGATTTTCTTGAGCTTTGAGCTGATGATGTGTTGTTCAAGGGTTTGAGCACTTTGTGTATTTCTTCTCTCAGGATAGGCAGTATGCTTTAAAGAAATATGTTTGCTCTCGATATACTGTTCTTAAGAAGATCTCATGGAGTCTTAGTATATCTCGGTTTTCAGATCTTGATCTTCTGAGTATTCGTATATGCTCGTGTATTTGTTCTATGTTCAGAGTTCTTCTTTGATCTTCAAACTCTGGGGTATAAATAGCTTATGAATAGATCCGTTGATAATAGATTCATTGAGCTAATAGATCCGTTGAGCCAATAGTCTGTTCCAACGTGTTGATAGGCAAGATCCGGTTTTTGCTCCTTGATTGAAGATCTCTGTCTGATGGTATTTAAATACTTTATCCCTTCAGTATTTAAATACTTCTTTTCAAACGGGGCTTGACTTTAGCTAGTAAAGTAGATTCCTTTCCAACGGTCTTCAGTCTTGTTGGATAAGTGTTGAAGATCTTAATACTTACAGCATGTATGCTGTATCCAATATGTTGCGTTTGCAATGCTGTAGGATATCTTAGACTGTTGCTGTATGGAAATGATGGTGTATGATTTGTTTCAGGACAACTTCCATACTTTGCTGTATGAATATCTTCGAGACAACAGTCTTGCTGTATGATGCTTGCTGTTTGGTAATTGTCAAAACAACATTGTTTTTCCCAACAATTTCCCCCTTTTTGATAATTGCCAAATCTTCTTTGCAACATCCTTGATAGTTTCCAAAACTTCTTGATGATGCCAAAACCATAAAACCATGATGCCAAAACCTTTTAAACATCTTTAAAGGGAGGCTGTCTTCTTGGTCTTCTGTCGAATGTTCTGGCCTTCGACACTTAGTCTAAAAATATGAACTGCTCGCAGGCAAGTTCTAAAAGATATAATCTAACAGGAGAGTGTATTACAATTTAACCTTATGATTGGCGCACAGGCGCAATGTTATAGTGTAATCTAGTTGAATACAACTTAACCTATGAACTGTTCGCAGACAAGTTCTTACAGCTTTAATACTATACAAGCTTCATATTTGTTTATTGCAGCAAATAAATTTATTTCGTAATGATACAGTAACACAGTAGATTTACGAGTTGTAATCTTTCAAGACAAAATATATTTTATTGATGTAGAGCAAAGATTACAATGTTAGGCAAAAATAAAGATACAAAATTTTTACTGTTCAGAAAATAAAATACAATACATGATCCTACAAGCTAACTCCTGCAGTCAGCATGTCTCCAAGGCCTGTTTGGATCACTCTTGGTTCCCTTCCACTAATTATGCAAGGCATCCCTATTTTGATTTAAGTAGATAGCTCTTCCTTCAGCTAATTTATCGAAAACAAGGATCCAGTCTTCTGGGTAGGTAACCAAATCTCCTTGCCTGTGTTTGGATTTCATCTTTTGTTGTAGGGGGAGCGTTCCTTCGTCCAACCTCTTTTTGAATTCCTCGTCAGCTTCCTGCAGCATCTTACAACCGTTGAATATGGAGGATTCCCTGATAAGAACTACAAAGTATCTTAACAGTTCATTCTTCCTCCAATCCTTTATCTCGTCGGCTGTTGGCTATCGATTGGCCGGGAGATTTATTATTTGCGGCTTCTGCACGAGGTTTTTTCAAGGAAATTTAGGGTTGTGGAATTTCGGACAAGCTCTCTGTATCCTAATAGTGTGAGCAGGAGATGATAATCGAGATATTGCAGTAGTAATGCTATCTTCAAATGCAGCTTCCATCTCCTTGCCCTAGTCTCTTTGCAGCTTCCCTAGCCTCTTCCCCCTTTTTGGCCGCATCAAGATAGGAGACCTTCTCATCAAGACGTTCGAGGATCTTTATAGCATTGTCCTGTTTGGTCTCAAAGCTTGAGAATTTCTCAACGAGGGAGTTGAGTACCTGCGACATATCTTGAATCTTTTTGTCATGTCCTCGGAGCTGGGAGCCAGTTTCAATAAGGGCTGATGCAGTCTTGGCCTCAGATATGTGAAGCTTGGCCTTTTCTTCCAAGAGGATCTGCTCCTGGCGCTGTTGGAGTTGGTTCAGAGCTTTCCGTAAGACGGTGGGTACAATGCGGAAGGCTTCTTCCATTTTGGATACTTCTCTTTTTACACCCGTCATTTCATCGATGGCAGTCTCATGCAACCAATTTATCTCCTTTTCAACAGTATGTAGAGCATTCACAGCATCCTGTATGAAGACAGCTTGAAGACCAAGAGCATGAAGTTGCTCGTGTCTGGCTGGAGAGCTAGGCTTTTCTTTTTCAGCTCCATTGAGCTGTCTGATGACCACATGGTTTTGCGGTCGTTGCGGTTCATCCTCGGGTAAGAAACTTTCATCGGATTCCGCTGTTGGATTTTTGGGGGCATCAGTTGCTGTTGCAACTTGCGGCTGTTCGACTTGATCGACTACAGGGGGGACTGATTTCTCCTGTTGCGGAATGGTTTCTGTAGACAAAGGTACAGAAGGGACTGATTACTCGTGTTGTCTCTCAGCTTCCGCCTGCTCTGGCAGAGGGACTGATTCCTCGCGGGTTTGATCATCGGGTTGGTCGGCGACAGGCTTGGGTGCCTGTTGAGAAACTGTTTGATCTTTCATGACAGGAGGGACTGATTCCTCGATGTCTAGAGCAGTTCCTTGCTGTCTGGGAGGGGACTGTTGTTGGGATGAGGTCCCTTCTCCCTGTTGCTGTTTGATTCTGGATAATTCCTCTCTGTTAGCTTCTTCACGACTCATTCTCAAACTAGCCTGGAAGGGGTCATCATCGTCGTCTGGGTCGCTGTCTGATTTTGGACTAATGGGAATTGTCTCTTCGGATACAGATTTCCCCTTTAATCGAGTATCGACTTTGTCCATGAGATGGCTCGAGATCAGCTCTTTGCAGCAAAGGTTGTCCCATTGGATTAGGACTTCAATTGGAGAATCTGTCACCTCCAGAACAAACTTTTCTTCCTCCTCCCACTCCTGCCAGTTGTACAAAGTTTTATAATGGGGGACCCTGTATGATTTCCACTGTACGACTCGCTCATACGCCTGTTCGATTTGTACTGACAATAGAGTTTTTTGGATTATAGTGTCAGGGGAGGGGCTCCGTATAGTATATGGATCTACTGTAGGATTGGGATCCGCTACAGGTATGGGGGCCTGTATCGGAGAGGGATCCCGAACAGGGGTTGGTTCCCTGTGGGGAGATGGATCCTTTACGGGTGAGGAATCCCGTACAGGAGATGTGGCTGTTGGCTCCAAAGGGGCAGCCGGCTCGCCAAAGCCTTCAAGGTTGGCAGATAACTGTGCATCCGTCGTTGCCGCCAATGGCTCGGGATCTACCGTTTGAACAGCAGCAGTTATCTCTTCCGCAGGGGTTGCGCCCCGGGGGTGTGATTCAATGGGTTGCGCCGATGGTTTGGCTTGAAAAAGATTCCTTAGCTTCCTTTTCGGCTTCTCGACAGCAATGGGAGTTTTTCTGTGAGATCTTTTTCTTTTCTTTGAAGTCTTCTCGATCACGGACTTCGAAGTAACGTCTCTTGGGTCGGCAGAGAGTGGCCATGTTCGGACAAAGGGCCTATCAGAAATTAGCCTCTCTTTGTTGAACACGGTGGGTCTGCTCCCTCCAATGTATTTGTCTTGATGGATTTTCTTCGCTCCTTTGGCTTGCAGCACACCGCATTTAGTCATAATGTTATTAAGAATCAGACCAAAGGATTTCTTTTGAGTGGTAGGTTTAGAGACTTCTTCCTGTAATCTTTTGAGAATGATTTGGCACCAGTTAACTTTTTCACCAAACATGATGGCGACCATCATTCTGAATCTCAGATTGGTGCACATCTCAAAAGCACCTGTCTTGTTTTCAATAACACGGCAACAAAAATCTTGTAAATAAATGAAAGGTAGACAAAAATTTTTCTTCTGGGTAGATGCATGAACAATCACGTTCGATGCAGAACCAGTGAATGATCCCCAGTATGAGGTGAGGATTTCTTGAGACCCAAAATGCTCAAGTTCTTCCAAAGACAGGCCATCGACAGACAACCTATAAAGATTCTGAAGCAGGTCTTGGTCGATGTGGATCTCCACTCCACGAACGGTGGCAGAAATGTCAGATATGTTTCCTCCTTGTGAAAGAGAGAGGAAACGAACAGAGGCGTTGAGGTAGAATTCCTCAACCATCTTTTCGTCGTAGCGCTCAGCGGTTTGGCTACCAAGGCGATAAAGGCCTTGTTGACGAATTCTTGTGACGATGAACTCCATGGATTCAACGTCATCGACTTCAGCGTGAAGATGCTCAATAACTACAGATCTGGCAAAGATCCACCCGTCGATGATGGTGGCGGTCTTCTTGGGAGTAGGGGATGAAGTCTGTATAGATGCCATCGTAAGATTGAAGAAAAAGTAAGAGATTTGCAAGGAAAATGTAGAAAATTGCAGTGAAAGATGTAGTCTGTTTGCTCAAAGACTCGTTCAATTTGCAGACAACATAAAGAGTTAATGAAGAGCAAGAACAGTCCTTTTATAGTGGGCGGTGGGAAGAATTAGGGTTTTTAGACAGTGAATGGTCAGATTTAAGGGATGGGAACCGTCATTTAAATGAACGAACAGGATGGACTGAGCGTAACGGGTACATCTTATCCATTCGATTTTGAAATTAAACTGGGCCCCATATCTGTCGTTTCGACTTCCCTTATTTGCCCAAAATGGCGGTTTGAAAATATTAAACAATTTGAAACATCACGGTGTTGAAGTAAAATAGTCCAGATGTCGTGTAGAGCTTTAAATGCAAAGACGTTTGGTATAAGAACAGGGCACATGGACTAAAAATTGTTTTAACATGAATAACATATAAATATAATATTAATTGATTTCCAATGGTATGTGTTGTATCCGCGAAAATACAGCGTTCCCCCTTAAAAGGTACATATGGGATTCAATTTCCTACAGCAACTTAAGGATTAATGCTGTATTCATGGGTCATACTCTATTCCCCCTTAATTATTGCACACGTCATCTATAGGATAATTATATGTCTCTTTGTTCCTACAGTGCTGTTCGGAATGTCTGAGTGTACATATAATTAACAGTGGATATTGTATTCGTGGGACTTACAACATTCCCCCTCAATTGCTGAGTAAAAGCATTAAAAACTTACAGGGAGTCAGGTTGTAGCAAACCCAATTCTTGTCGAAGCATACAGAATCTAGCTGTGCCGAGAGACTTGGTAAAGATGTCAGCTAACTGGATATCTGTATGAATTTTCTCTATCCGAACATCTTTGTTCTCAACATGATTCCGAATGAAGTGATGCTTCATATGAATATGCTTAGTGCGCGAGTGCAAAACAGGATTATGCGTTATTGCAATTGCACTCATGCTGTCGCACATGATGGGTGTTTCTTTGGCTTCATTCCATAATCTGACAGCTGTTGTTGCATCCAAAGGATCTGCATACAGCAACTACCAGCAGCATAGTATTCTGATTCAGTTGTGGAAAGTGAGTTTGCCAATTGCTTCTTACTGAACCAAGACACAAGTCTAGGTCCAAGAAAGTGACAAGTATCGCTTGTAGTCTTCCTATATAGCTTGCAACCTCCGAGATCCGAGTCGCTATAGCTAACCAAATCGAATCCGGCTTCCTTAGGATACCATAGTCCTACATCGACTATTCCTTTGACGTACTTCAGGATTCGCTTAGCTGTTGTGAAGTGTGATTCTTTAGGTGCTATTTGATATCGCACACACACTCCTACAGCAAACTGGATATCGGGCCTGTTAGCCGTTAGGTACAGGAGTGAGCCAATTAGATTTCTGTAGAGTGATTGATCAACCGACTTTCCAGCTTTGTCAGCACTAATTTGCACGGAAGTGCTCATGGGGGTTGACGAGGATTTGGAAGTATTCATTCCAAATTTGTTGAGAAGCTCCTTGTTGTATTTTTCTTGATTGATGAAGATTACTGTAGGCAACTGCATTACCTACAATCCTAGAAAATAACTGAGTTCTCCCATCATACTCATTTCAAATTTACTTTGCATGAGATGAGAGAACCTTTGACATAAAGCAAGGTTAGTTGAACCAAAAATAATATCATCCACATATATTTGAACCATTATAAGGTCATCACCTTCTTGTATCTTAAACAAGGTCTTGTCCACCTCACCTTTCTCAAATCCATTATTGGTGAGGTATAGGGACAGAGTCTCATAACACACCCTAGGTGCTTGCTTAAGTCCATACAGCTCTTTCCTTAGCGTGTATACAAGGTCTCCGCCTTCTGTGTTGACAAACCCTGGTGGTTGTTCAACATAGACTTCTTCGGCAAGGTCTCCATTCAGAAATGCGCTCTTGACGTCTATTTGATATACAATAAAGCTCTTAAGGGTGGCAAAGTCTAGAAATATCCTAATGGCTTCTAGTCTGGCAACAGGGGCAAAGGTTTCATCGTAGTCTATGCCTTCTTCCTGTCTGTAGCCTTGTGCAACTAGACGGGATTTGTTTCTAATAATGAGTCCATTTCCATCCTTCTTGTTTCTAAATACCTATTTTGTTCCAATGACGGATTGATGCGTTGGTCTGGGTACAAGATACCATACATTGTTTCTTTCGAAACCATTAAGATCTTCTTCCATAGATGTAATCCAATGAGAATTATCTAGAGCTTCTTTGGTGGAAACAGGTTCGGATTGAGCTAAGAATACAGCGATAGTGCACATGTTAAGTCTTCTAATTTTAGATAGAGACTTCTATACAGGAAATAGAGATATCTCAAATTCGAGTTCTTCTTGCGCACATAGTACATTTCCTTGTGTACTCTGTATTTTCCTACGAGTTGAAACTCCAGCATCAATGTTTCCAATGATCAACTCTTGTGGGTGATCTTTCAACCATCTTCTGCCGGGTTCTAATTCGGCATCCCGTACTGTATCTTGGGTTGCCGTAGTTTCAGCTTCAACTTGTTAAGCATCGGCTTCAACGACCTCTGTTCTTATACTGCAGGGTTTATTTCTAAGTCAACGACAGGCTCTATAGGAGTTGGAGGGTCATTAATGGTGAGGTGTTGGATATTCTGTGGAAGATCTTCTACTCCTGTAGGATCATGGTGAGGTTCGTCAAACACTACATGTACTGATTCCTCAATTGTCAGCTTCCGTTTATTAAAGACCCTGTAAGCTTTGCTGACACAGGAATATCCTACAAATATCCCTTCATCCGATTTCTCATCGAAGGTTCTAAGTTGATCCTTCCCGTTGTTCAACACATAACACCGGCAACCAAATATGTGAAAGTCCGAAACTAATGGAGTTTTGTTGTTCCATACCTCATATGCTGTTTTGTTGTGGTGTTTGTTGATGATACAACGGTTTTGTGTATAGCATGCTGTATTGGTGGCTTCGCCCCAAAAACGCTGTGGTAACTTACTCGCAGCAATCATGGTCCTTGTTGCTTCTTTTAGCATCCTGTTCTTTCGCTCGGAGACACCGTTTTGTTGAGGCGTGCAGGCAACTGAGTATTCGCGCTGTATCCCATTTTCCGAACAGTACTGTTCTATAAAACGGTTAGTGAATTTGGTACCTCTATCAGAACGAATGGACACGATACTCAACCCTTTTTCATTTTGAAGTTTCTTCAGGTGCTCGGGCAGCTTTGATTTGGTTTCTTTCTTCTTGGTCAGGAATATTGTCCAAGCATACATGGAAAAGTCATCAACAATAACGAGACAGTATTTCTTACCTCCCAAACTTACCGGGTCTACAGGACCGTATAGATCCATGTGTAGCATTTCTAGAACTCTGTGAGTTGAAAGGTAGGATTTGCTTTTTAGTTTAGTTTGAATTTGTTTGCCTTTCTGACAGGGTCCACAACCACTGTCCGTTTTGACAGACACATTGGGCAAACCTATAACCATTCCCTGTCGAGCGAGCTTGTTGATCGTATTGACGTGAGACATCCTTTTATGCCATAGCCAACTTAGATCTGCAGTGCCTTTGGCAACAAAACAAGGAATTGTGGAGCTCATAGGCATCCAGTCAGCAATATACATGTTACCTGATCTGCTTCGTGTGAGCACAACTTCTTTGGTCAGGATGTTCTTAACTCTACAGTGATCTATCTAGAATTTCACCGAGAACTGTTTGTCACAGAGCTAGCTAATACTAAGTAGATTGTACTGTAAGCCTTCAACATAAGCTACGTTAGAGATTTTGAATTTTCCAATGATCAGGGTTCCCTTCCCTCTTGTTCGACCTTTGGATTTATCATCGAAGTGCACTTTTGGACCACGACCTTCTACAAAATCTAACAACTTGCTTTTATGTCCTGTCATATGCCGAGAACATCCACTGTCGAAGTACCAGATGTCCTTCTCTAAGATGTCCTGTATGCAAATAAATTAAGTAGATTTAGGTCCCCTTTGATTGTTGGGTCCATGGGTTTTAGTGCCTTTAGGTACCCAGATTTTCCTGACAGCAATGGGTTTACTGTAGGTTTCTTTAGGTACATTCTTGCGGTATCTACGTGGGGCAGGTACGTATTTGCTATAACCATGATAATCATTATGCATGAAAAATTCAGGGTTATTATTATTAATCCAGTACGAATGCCGTCTTAGAGGTGGAGCCATTTTCTTCGGCCTAACAGCCTGCCTTCTTGGTCTTCAGTTGGATTCCCAAAGCTGTTGTTGATACTGCGCGGCGACCTATTTTCTTGATGGATAACGAGGCTCCTATATCAATACCTAGGCGCGCTGTACTGTTGGAAGTACTGCCGTGCGGGCCTTTGATATTTGGATAGTGCCTTCTTTATGAACGGCTGCTGGCGCTGTTGATATGCTCGGGGAGCATGCTGTTGGATTTGCCTTACAGGTCTGAATGGCTGAGGATTCCGCTGTCTGTGATATGACTGTGGTGGAGGAATATCAACCTTTGCTGTACGCAGTGCAATTGTTGCCTTTGCGGGACTTGAAATTTCTTCCGGAACAGGAATGGGTTCCACACCCCTGACGAACACTGTACTAGTTTTTCCTTTATTAAAGTATGAGTTGTATCCTAAGCCACTTTTATCGTGAGTATTTTGCCCGGTGCTTAGAATTTCTTCCATCCTTTTAGATGATTTCTCGAAAGATTTCAAGATGGTCTCAAGTTCTCCTTCTCGTTTTTCGAGAGTTTTCACTTTGGCTTGGAGCAGAACAAAATCATTTGTCTTGCTTTCACTGTGAGATTTAGCCTCATTTAGTTCGTGAGCAAGTTGATGATTGCTCTCCATGAGTTTTTCGTGATCGACTTTGCTGTTTTCACAGTCAACAAACATATTTTCGTAATTAACTTTCAGCAAGTCGTTTTCTTCCCTCAGCTCTAGGTTAGAAATTTGGAGCTGTATGTTTTCATTTTTCAATGTCTCATGGGCCTTTTGAATCTTTTTGAATTCATTCATCATGTTTTCAAAGGTATGAGATGCATTTGCAGGAGTAGTTGAGGTTGAGCTTACCTCATCATCGCTATCTTCATCTTCTGGTATGTCTTTGGCCATGAAGCACATTTATGCTTTATCTTCGAATTCATCATCTGACGAGTCACTGTCTGTGACTGCTTGTAGACATTCTTCGAACTTTGTTGGTGCGGGGGAGGCTTCTGATTCGCCAATCAGGGCCTTGAGCTTGTTTTTCCAAGCACTCCTTCTTTCGTCTTTTCTTGTTGCTCGGCTTCCGGCAACCTTTGAACTTTAGGATGAGGACATTTATTTGCATAATGTCCTAGTTTCCTGCAATTGTAACACAGGTTAGCATCACCATAGGAAGATTCGGTACTTACCTTATGAACAGGGTTGGCCCTGTATGGAGTCTTTCCCAACTGCTTGATGAACTTCTTGAACTTATGCATGAGGAGCGCCATTTCATCTTGTGACAGGATGTCGTCGTCGCTGTCAGCACTTTTGTGGGTAGGCTTTGATGAGCTGGGCATGCTATGCCATCGGTTGGATACAGCGGCTAACGCTGGAGTCCTTGCAGGTGATTCTTCAGCTTTCTCTCTCCTGTCTATATCATACTCAAATGCTTTGAGGTTAGAAAAGAGGTCAAAAGTAGATATGTCATTAAGATTACATGACACACGCATAGATGTTGTTTTAATATCCCATCGGGTAGGGATAGATCGGAAATTTTTTAAATTTTTCTCATTTTGTGTGTAAATTTTGCCCAATGCTTCAAGTTCACCAACAATACCAGTAAATCTGAGGTCAAGTTCCTCAAGTGTTTCAGTTGGTTTCATTTCAAAGGATTCAAATTGCTGAGTTAGTTTTGAAATGTTGTTTTCTTTTGAGAGCTCAGTTCCCTCACAAATCAACTTGAGTTTATCCCAGATTTCTTTGGCTGTCTTATAGCTCTTTACCTTCGAGAACATGCCTTTGTCAAGAGTGACAAATAGGGCGTTCTTAGCAACATTGTCTAGGTTGGTGCGTTTTCGATCATTTGTGGTCCATTGTTCGCGCTCTTTCTCTAGCATCTCGGCATGAGGTTGTCCTTCTATCCTCGCGGCAGGATTTACCTTCATTATCTTGAAGGGGCAATCTTGGATGACAAAAATCATCTCTTCGTGCATGGCTGCAAGATGAGCTTCCATCCTAATTCTCCAATCATCAAATTCGTTAATAGAGAACATAGGAACCTTATTGATCATAGAGGTATCCATATGAGAATATAGGAAGGATAAAAACTATTTTCAAAGATAAGTGATTTAAGGATCTGATTCAGTTAAAAATACGACTGATTCTTTTTAGAATCAACCGCTCTGATACCACTTGTTGGCCATTAAGTATACAAAATATAGCTTGGAAAGTGTTTAAGCAACAAGCTGTGCGTTTTACAAATTAGAGTGTATAGCGGAAGTCTTGTTAAAGATAATTTGCAATGTATACTTAAAATAATAACAGTAATGAAAACAATAAATTGCAGAAGGTAAATAACACAAGATTTAAAGTGATTCGAGGTAAACCCCTCTACGTCCACTGGTCCTCCACATAAGAGTGAAAATGTTTATTATAAATACTGCGTACACAACTATGTATTTATAATCAAACCTATCCTTATATCGTTCACACAGATTGATACAAAGACCGTCGCTTTCAACCGTTCACACAAATTGGTCAAAGCTTTCACTTGACTAGCTTCTTCACACATAGTTCCAAAGCTTCGTCTCTTCAATGTAGATCCATCACACACAGTTCAGGACAAGCAAGGCTTTCTCAGTCCACACAGGGCTGATGGTTTTCTTCAATGTAAGATCACGGGTTGAACAACAGCTTGACTTTCTTGAGCTTTGAGCTGATGATGTGTTGTTCAAGGGTTTGAGCACTTTGTGTATTTCTTCTCTCAGGATAGGCAGTATGCTTTGAAGAAATATGTTTGCTCTCGATATACTGTTCTTAAGAAGATCTCGTGGAGTCTCAGTATATCTCGGTTTTCAGATCTTGATCTTCTGAGTATTCGTATATGCTCGTGTATTTGTTCTATGTTCAGAGTTCTTCTTTGATCTTCAAACTCTGGGGTATAAATAGCTTATGAATAGATCCATTGAGAATAGATCCATTGAGCTAATATATCCGTTGAGCCAATAGTCTGTTCCAACGTGTTGATAGGCAAGATCCGGTTTTTGCTCCTTGATTGAAGATCTCTGTCTGATGGTATTTAAATACTTTATCCCTTCAGTATTTAAATACTTCTTTTCAAACGGGGCTTGACTTTAGCTAGTAAAGTAGATTCCTTTCCAACGGTCTTCAGTCTTGTTGGATAAGTGTTGAAGATCTTAATACTTACAGCATGTATCTTGTATCCAATATGTTGCGTTTGCAACGCTGTAGGATATCTTAGACTGTTGCTGTATGGAAATGATGGTGTATGATTTGTTTCAGGACAGCTTCCATACTTTGCTGTATGAATATCTTCGAGACACCAGTCTTGCTGTATGATGCTTGTTGTTTGGTAATTGTCAAAACAATATTGTTTTTCCCAACAATACAATGCTCTCACTCTCTCATCCTCTGAGTGGCATTCGAGGGCATATTCCTAACAGATCTTATTCTCGAAGATGATTGGCATAACCGTTACGGAGCTATTATGAACTACCTGAAGAGAAGTATTTCAATGATAGCTGAGGACGGCTCTGAATTTTTATTCGATGGATGGAGACCATGGAACTTAGGAAAAGTGATTAAAGCTATGAAGGCTATCAAACTGTTGAAACAAGGTTGTACCGGATACTGGTGTTATGCGATAAAGAAAGGAGGAAGAGTAGAACTTTAATCTATTCCAGTTGTAAATGAATTTCTGGATGTATTCCCTGATGAATTACCTGGATTACCTCTACAATGAGGTGTAGAGCTTACCATCAAGCTAGATCCGGAGCCACACTGATTTCTAATGCGCCATATCGAATGGCACCTACCGAGATGTATGAGTTAAAGAAGCAACCTGAAGAACTGATGGACAAAGGTTATATTCAGCCAAGTGTTTGCCCTAGGGGTGCACCAGTCTTATTCGTTCGAAAGAAAGATAGATCACTTCGGTTGTGCGTTGACTATCCAGTGCTAAACAAAGTGACAATCAAGAATAAGTACCCCTTGCCTCCGAGTGATGATTTGTTCAACTAGTTATAAGGATCAATAGTGTTCTCTAAGATCGATTTGAGATCGGGATACCACTAATTGAGGATTAAAGAATTCGACGTTCTGAAGTCAGTATTTAAAACTCAGTATGGACACTATGAATTTGTGGTAATGCCATTTGGTTTCACCAATGCGCCTGCTCTGTTTATACAGTTGATGAACTAAGTATTCATAGAGCATTTGGATAAATTCGTAGTTGTTTTCATCGACGATATTTTGGTCTACTCTAAAAATCTGAACGAACATGAAGAACACTTACGGATAATTTTGAACCTCTTGAGGAGCGAACAATTGTATGCCAAGCTTCCTAAATGTGAATTCTAGTTGAAAGAAGTAATGTTCCTCGGATTCTGAGTAGATCTGCAGAAAGTCCAGGCAATAATACAGTGGGAGTATACTAAGAATGTGAAGGAGGTCAGAAGTTTCTTTGGACTTGCTGGGTACTATCGTCGGTTCGTGGAGGGGTTTTCCAAAATCACCCGCCCACTTACTCAATTATTGCAGAAAACCCAAAGGTTCGAATGGAATGAGAAGTGTTAGGTTAGTTTTGATGAACTCAAGAAGAGACTGACAACCGCTGTAATCTTAGCACTACCACATGGAATTGAAGGATTCATAGTTTTACCGTGATGCTTCAAATCAGGGTCTAGGTTGCGTGCTGATGCAGAATGATAGGGTAATCGCCTATGCTTCACTGCAGCTGAAACCGTATGAGGTCAATTATCCAATGCATGATTTAGAGTTAGAAGTTGTTGTTTTCGCACTGAAAATATGGCGGTACTATTTGTAGGAAACTCATTGTTAGATCTTCACCGATCATAAGAGACTTAAATCATTTTCAGTCAGAAAGAATTAAACATGCGTTAGAGGAGATGGGTGGAATTGATTAAAGACTATGATTTGGAAATTCTTTATCATCCAAGCAAATCAAATGTGGTAGCTGATGTACTAAGCCGCAAACCTGTTTTTATTCAAATGTTGGAGACGCTCACGACCCAACCCAAGATTCAAAAAGAGTTAATGGTTGAAAAGAGTTCAAGGGCAACGATGTGTGATGGAATTGACTGATGAAATGAAATCTAAGCAATTATAGGACCCTCTGATGATTCGATTACATGATGAAGTGAGTAAAGGAAAGGCTCTAGACTTTGTTATCCTTGAAGACGGAGTTTTGAGATTTCGAAGTCGATTATGTGTCCCGAATGATCATGTTCTGAAGCAAACAATCATGAATGAAGCTCATTGTACACCTTCTTTAGTTCACCCAGGTGCCAGTAAGATGTACAAAGATCCGAAGCAAAATTTTTGGTGGGGTAACATGAAGAAAGAAGTGGCGGAATATATCTCAAATTATTTAACTTGTCAAGAGGTTAAAATCGAACATCAGCAACCTGCCGGAATGTTGAAGCCACTTCCAATTCCTGAATAGAATTTGGAGGATATCTCAATGGACTTTATCACCGACATGCCAAAGACCAGGACTGGAGTTATTATGATATGGGCGATAGTTGATCGTTTGACCAAGTCAGCTCACTTTCTTGGTATCAAGGATACCTGGAGACCGGAGAGATTGGCTTGGATATTTATTGCAGAAAAAGTCCGATTACATGGAACATCGAAGACCATTATTTCAGATCGGGATGGTGGTTTCGTGTTTCATTTTTGGAAAGCGGTTCATAAGGATTTAGGAACTGAATTGAGATTTAGTACGACTTACCATCCTCAAACCGATAGACAATCCGAGAGGACTATTCAAATAGTAGAAGACATGTTGAGAGCCTGTGCCATAGATTGGTCGACTGTTTGGGAAACTCACCTGCCGTTGATTGAGTTTACCTATAACAATAGTTGGCACGCTTCAATTAAGATGTCACGTCACCTTTTGAGGCTTTATACGGGAGAAGATGAAGGTCACCCTTATGTTGGGATGATTCGTTGGACTTAATCAGGATGGAACCAGAATTGAGAATACAGACTCAGGAGAAGATAGCCCTAATCCATTTGGGGACCATGTACTTCTTAAGTTTTCTCCTACTCGGTGAATTTTTCGTTTCGGAAGGAAGGGAAAGCTGAGTCCGAGGTATATAGGGAAATTCGAGGTTCTCGAAAGAGTTGGAGAATTCGCATATAAATTGGCCTTACCTCTATCTTTGAGTCACATTCATAATGTGTTTCATGTATCACACTTACAGAAGTACGTATCGGATCCCAATCTTGTCATCGACTTTGGCGAGATCAAAGTAGCTAATGATGGCACGTCCAAAGGGAAACTAATCAAGATACTCGATAGTCGAACCAAGTAATTGAAGAATAAACTAATCTCATTGGTTAAAATTCAATGGTCACGACATGGGGTCGAAGAAGCAACCTGGGAGACCTAAGACAGTATGAAGGCGAGTGCCTGAAGTTATTTATATCTTAAGTTTTGGGACATAACTTCTTTTTATAGAGGGAGTATGTAATACCCGGATACTTATTGTCTATTTTACCTATATCTGAATCATGTGGTATATAATTATGCCATATAATTAATTGAAGTATGATTTCCATTATCCGGAATCTAGTTTGTGTAGAAGTTGTTAATTCATGCATGTACCTCCATGACATTAACGTACACTAACCGAAGTATATAGTGTACAATAGTGAATAGAGCTAGTGTATGTTAAGATGGATACTTAGCGTACGTAAGAGACAGTCAAAGTCAATTGGAACGTGGTCGGCGTGTGGAACAGGATGACGGATTTTTTGGGATTCCCTGCGTGTACCTAGGCAACTTTTGGAAAAATTAAGTCAATGATGTTTAGCATAGGCTAAGTGATGTATGTAACATACGCAAAGTCGGAGGATAGAAAGATGCAGTGAGCTATGTGAGATCATTAGCATACGCAATATTGGGCATTAACATGCGCTAAGACACACGTAGCGTACGTCATGACTAGGTAACATACGCAAGACATAGAACGAATGAGACGGTGAGCTACGTAGCCCATTAATGTGTGCAACGCTTGAGTGTTAGCGTACGCTATATGTAATTTCCTATAAATAGGACACCAACCCCCACTTAGTTCCTCCCGAACCATAAACTCATTTATCAGTCTCAACTTACCCCTAAGCTACTGAAACACCTTCCTAGACGTCCATAACTCATGGAATTGGAATGGGTTCATGGATTAAGCAAGCTTCCATCGATTCTTGAAGGTTCTAAGGGATCGTTCTTCACTTATATTCGTCTTCACTTGTGTTCTAAGGTATTTCGGATTTACCTTCACTCTTACCTTTCGGATTCATACTGCGTGATTGATCGCGTGTGATCAACGGTTTGAGATTATGATTCTCTCATGACTTTGTTGATCTTGTTTGGAGTTTACCATGTTGATGGTATTCTCGATCGTTGTTGATCCTTTGTTGATCATGTTGGAGCTTACCATGTGATGGTATTCTCGGTTATTGTTGATCCTTCATTGATTGTTTTGGGAGTTATCATGTTGATGGTATTCTCGGTTCTTGTTGATCCTTCGTTGATTATTTTAGGAGTTATCATGTTGATGATATTCTCAGTTGTGGATGACCTTTGGTTGGTCGTATTGGAGTTTATCATGTCAATGATATTCTCGGTTGATTTTGGGTTGGTCATCGTTATTGATCGTATGAACATTCAAATTTTCATCGATGTTTTGGGACTTGTTGCTGTTGTTTTGGACAGTTGTTTCTGTAGGTCACAAGTACAAGTCTAGAGGGGGAGGAGGGTGAATAGACCTGGGAAATCTTTTCTGAAAATAACTTGTTTGGAAGTACTCAGCTGAGATTTAGTGCAGCTAGGATAACTTGACTGAGTTTAATGCAGTTAAGTTCAGTTGAAATATCAGCTGTAAAATGTTTTGTGGAAGACAACTGACTTTTTAATGAAACAGCTAAGATGAATGCAACAGTTAAGTATGATGTCAAAAACAATAAATCACACAATACCTACAGTGGCTTCAGAGGTAGGGTAATCCTCTACTAATCTACTTTTCTCCAATCCACTTGGACATGAATTCACTATAACTTTCAACCAGTGAAACTTAGTTACAATGAATCTAGTTGCTACAACTTTCAACCAGGGAAACTCGTGGCCGTTGCATCTCCTTCCCTTGGTTGCCTAACACCTCTTGATCGGAAACCTTTGAATGCATTAACAACTCGCAAATTGCCTATCATCTTCCAATCAAGAACACAGGGATGCTTTGCAACCTTTTTACTCTGAAGACCTTCCTTCAAAAAGTACCCCGTACTCAAACTTTAAGACAAGAGTTTATGTCTTCTCCAACTTCAAATAACTTCTGATGATTTGAATCTTAAGGATCTTTGTTCTTTCATGATGCTTTAGCAAAGAGTGTATTGTTTGTTTGCTTTGTTTGCTTTGATTGCTTGAAGTACTAATTGCATCATCATTCTATTCAAGTGTTCTTCCAATAGTTATAGTATGATTCTTGAGCTCTTCATAGCTGTTGTATCCCTAAACAAATCCGTCCATTGGAGAGTGGACTTCATCGTTTAGCTTTTATTCTCTTTGCATGGCTTTGTCTATTTCTTCAAATCCAACTGTTTGAGGATGTATAGTTGCTGCGTGCAGTTTTCTTTAATTACTATAATTGTAAAGTCTTCAGGGCGCGAATCTCGATGAATATTTTATTCCTTAATTTCTGGGAATCAATCATTTTGTCTCCTTGGCTTTATTTACGTCTGCATGTGTTTTGTTGTCTTTGTTGGCTTTTCAACGTTTGCTGACGTGGACATAGCTGATGTCCAAACTTGGTTGATATTCCATCTTGATCAATTCTTGTATGTTTTTATGTATTGGTCAAACCTGGATGATGTGTCCGTCAAACCCGTCTGAAGTTTTATCTTCGTAAAACTCAGTTGATATATGGCTGTTCCATACTTTGATAAAATTCTATTTCGGGTATCCTCGGTTGAACTTCCGACTTAGTCAAAACTCGGCTGAACTTTTGTTTTGACAGAAACGCGACTGATGTTTGTCTGGTCAAACTTAGCTGATATTTGCCTTTGACCAAACCCGGCTGATGTTTGATTGTTCCATACTTAGCCAGAATTTTATCTAATCAACATGATCACTACTTAGCCTAATTCATAGAAAGGCCTATAGAAGATACTCATTTGGTTCTTCTTTACAATGCCAAGTACTTAAGCATACATTTAAAATAAACTTTGAATACCGGGATGACATCATCAAAATCTTAAAAAAGAATTCCTAACAAATTTCCCCTATTTTGATGATGGCAAAACTTAAGTTTCAAATATAATTAAGTTTTCACACACAGAGCAGTAAAATGAAATAAGGAAAATTCAGTTTTTTTGAGACAACTAAAGATTGTCATTTAGATCGACTATATATAATTTTATACTTTGGAATTTTAATACAATACAATCCTTTTTGAAAAATAAAAATTATAAGTAATTGACAAAATAAATCTAGCTCCCCCGTCTTCCTCTTCCTCTGATTCTTGCTGGAGGGAGTGATCTCAAGAACTTAGCTCCAATGGGTCTTTCCACCACCGTGATCATCCCATACTTCTTGTTGACCATAATGGATGCAAATTCTTGGTCTTCAGGAGAGGTGTATTTGTTCTTAATGCAGACTTCCTTCATTTCCTCCTGAAGTGCTTCATCATCCATCTTTCCATTGATGTCTGTTGCTGGATCTTGTGATCTGAAGGAAGGAATCCTTGGGTATGCATTAAAGTCTTCTTCAGCTACCTTCTTCAGGATTTCCCACAAGTTTGTCCAATTCATCTCCATGTAGTCAACAAAGATTTGTTGAGGGGTACAGTTGAGATTTGGAGGATTTTACCAAATGTAATATTTTTCTATGAAGTCCTTCTTTGCTATGCCCCATTTATCTCCAGCTTCTTCTGGGATAAATTCCTCCATATAGTACAACTCTTTTACTTCCCAGCTCATAGGTTGTAATACCCGTAATTTTGTTCCCCGGAAATTTTCTATTTTTGGCAGAAGTCTATTTCGACGACTTGCTTGGGACCGTTTCGTCATCCTGAGAATGATTAATTCTACACTTTTTGTCATCCGAGTTCGTTTCGGTATCGTTCTGTTGAATTCCGTGTTCTTTAGCGACTTTTCCACGTATGAGTTCGACTTTGTTAAATCACCATAAATTCTTCGAAACTCCAAAAATTCTGAATCTTGGCAATATTATAAAGCATCGAGTTAGCTTTCCAATGGTTCAAACGGTGAGTCAATCGAAGTCCAGACGAGGGAGTTATGGTCGAATTAGCTAAGTCACTCTCATTTTCCGTTCGGCCAAAACCGCTGTACCGGTGCAGCGGCACACTGGCTGAGCCGCGGACACCGCCGAGCCCTGGGAGCAAATTTTGGGCCTGTGCCGCGGCACACTTCTACTGAGCCGCGGCACACATGACAGTTTACCCTATATCTGCGTTTTCTTGAGCGGATCACCTCATTTTTCCCCATTTCTTCACTTGGGCACGAGAGAGAAGGCTTGAGAGGAAGAAGTTTCTTCACCTATCACTTGAGTGTGTGATTTCTCTTCATCTCTTTTCGATTGTGAAGCTCGGATCATCGATCTATGGAGTATTCTTCGAATCATAGTGCTTGAATCTTCAAGAGGTAATTTCTTCAACATCTTGGATTTCGATTTTGTATTGGGTAATGATGTTTTGGATGTTAAAATCATGGGGTATGAAGTGATATACGCATGATTATTGACATGTTGGAGTATTCATCGGATTATTGAAAGATTATTCAAGAACACTTCGAATTTTATGTTGGAAATTGGGGATTTCGTTTGACTTCATCCTTTTAATCCGTAGTAATTTAGATTAGTGATGGATTGATGATGATTTAGGTGTATTCTATCATTTCCATCGTTATTCCACGGTTGGAGTATATTGATTCGTCGTTTCGGTTGAGTTATTAGTCGACGCCTTGAAGGTGTCCGACAAAAGGTCTAAGAGGGGGGGTTTTGTGCGTTGTACGATTATTATTCATCGTATGATTGTTGATTTATTATTGATATGACTTAGGGACGAAATCCTTGTGAAGAACTCAAGTCGGAACCCTTCCGTTCGTTGTCTTCTTCGTGGTTCAAGCTTCCCGGTCGAACCGTGTTCTTCGGGATCTTCGGTAACGTTTATTAAGGCAAGTATACATTTATGATTGTACGTTCTCGACTTTGAAAGTATGAAATATTGATGGTATGATTATTTCTAGTCACTCCGGGACAGGCCTATGGTCCTTTGAGGGTTTCGTAGCCTCTGGTGCGATTCCATGGTTGATATGAACGAAACGTTTCTACGGCATTCATATGAAATAATGTTGGCATGTAATGAACGAACCGTTTTGACGGCATTCCTACATGTAACGGCGTATGATATGAACGAACCGTTTCTACGGCATTCACATACGTCTTGAGATTTTAGTCATTCCGGAATACTAGTCTTAAATTGATGAATTGACGGATATTGATGAATTGACGGATATTGATGAATTGACGGATTACATTTACTTTATTGTCGAGGAGTATTATGTTTCATATTGTTATACTTGCACTACCTATTCAACGGCTAACCCCTTTATGGGGGAAATATGTTTCATGTATTTCAGGTTCCAGGAGAGTGGACAGACGGGTACCGGGTCGGCATGAAGATGATGGGCAAGTGTGATATTGTGTCTTGTCTCCGGTTATTTTTCTTGGATTCCTCCATTCAGTGTTGTTGTACTGGAATGGATTTTTAAATACTCGAGTATTGTATTTCGCTTCTTGATGTTCCTACTGTGTTGCCGAGGTATTGATTTGTGCAGTGATGTATATGGTTTCAGTGGTTATGGTTTTGAATACCATTTGTATCGTCTTTCTTTCCATTGTATGTAGACCTTCTCGGTCAAGTTTATAGTTCCACGTATGTTTAGCCTTGTGGGTCCCACGGCGGGGCTCACGGCGCTGTAATATACCCTGAATAACTTGGGGGTGTTACAGAATATGGTATCAGAGCTTATGTTTATGGATACCTAGGTCATCGGTCTTTGGGTCGATTGAGTCGGCATTTGCCCACAGATCACTACTCGCCATCATCACAAGGCGACCGTACTTGTAAGTCCTCTCACTCTTCTTGTATTTTTCTTAATCGTTTCGTTTATAGCTTGGTATTCTTGGGATTTGGTCACTTCGAGAATGTGCGATTCGGATTATACTTACGCACGGATGTGCCCTTCAGAATGTTGGCTGAAAGTAGGAAGAATCGTGGCCGTGGTCATGGACGTGAACCCTTCCTTGAGATTTTGTTAAGTTGCTAATTGCGATAGTGGTGTGTATCGGTATTATGTTGAGACTTTGTTTAGGAGTCGCATGCTAGTATCACGGGAGATCTTCGACTTCGCAGACTTGTAAGTATGTTGTTCGGATTATTCGATAATTCTTGGTGAATTTAAATTTCTGTTGAAATATTGTTTGTGCGAGTGATTGCAAGTTTCGAGGACGAAACTTATTTTTAAGGGGGGTAGAGTGTAATACCCCGATTTTTCGGATATAATTTTTTTTTTCGTTTATATGTTGGATGTCGTTGATGGACAATTGTACTTGAGGATGAGGTGAACGTATGACAATATTATTGAATGTGTTTATGTCGAGAATAGCGAAAAATGGCTAAGTACAGCTACGTTAGCGCACGCTACAAGGTATGCCTAGCGCACACTAAGACATATACTTAACGTACGCTACGGTGCATACTTAGCGCACGCTAAGAGATTCGGTTACGTGCGCTAAGGAGGACCCCTAACGTGCGTAACAACTTGCTGGGGTTAGTTCCGAAAGGTGGCTGACAGGTAGGCCCAGATTGATTTTTATATTCAGTTAGCGCACGCTAACGCATGTTGGTTAGCGCACGCTAACACCAGATCGCCATTAATGGAATCTTAGCTTCGGCGGGCGGACCCGGCCATGTTCGACGCGTGTCCAGATAAGGTCAGCAAGAGTTGTCGTGTAGAGCTAGCGCACGTTAAAAATCGTATGATTAGCGCATGCTAATTCCATATCGGTCAAAGGAATCCCGGTAATCGCGGATGCTTTCGGCATGTGGGGGCACGATACTGTAGCAAGTCAACGCCTGTTAGCGTACGCTAATGCATGGACATTACGTACGTTAGATGAATTTCGAAGCAATGTAGTAGCTTCTGGACTGCCCGATAGCGCACGCTATCAAGGAAGGATAGCGCACGTTAGTCATGTAGCGCATGCTTAATATAAGGTCTAGCACGCGCTAGTGATGTGTTTTATAGAGAGGATAGACGAGTGCTGAGAGGCATTTTGTCCATTCTCCTCCCTTCAGTCAATAGAGAGAGAGAGCCTTGGGAAGTACTTGAAGTTCCTAAACATTGAGAGATGATTCTCTTAAACAAGATTAAGATGGAGAGCTCGGATTTAAGTATTGTTCTTGAAGTTTTTGATGATTCTTGGAATGGAGTTCAAATTATTCTTCTTCGTGGTTAGTCCATACAAAGTAATCCTCGTATCCCTTTGATAGTGGTTCATTTTTTTCTTTAAGGATTACTACTTGGGAGGGAGTATGTTGGGAATCGCGCATTTTGATGTTCGTTTTTATTTCAATGTAAATGCATAAATTGGACTGTACTTTTATCCGTTGCATGAGTATTTTTGAAATGGATTTTGGTATTTTGCCAATCGAATTTTATTTTGTAAAACCGATTCCCTAAACCGAGTTTTCGCTTTTTAACCTTGATCGCTTTGACGGTATTTGGAAAATGATTTTTAGTATTTAAAAAATATTACCGTCATCGGTCTTTTTGGCATTTTTGAAATGACGTGGAAATTTGTGCTTAGCACAGTAAATCCTTGTGAGAAGGGTTTACGGCGTGTAATATTCCTGTGAGGATGCGGGGTGTTACAATCTTGGTATCATGTGATAATGCTATACGAGATTTATTGGAATCGTAATAAGAGATTTTCGGATGTTGATATGATTATTGAGATCTTCTTCATATGATGATAAGGGTTTTGTTGTGATTCTTGAGGTTGTATGAATGACATGATGAAGGAAATGATAACATGGAGATATATACCTAGGATATGTTGTTCTGAACGTGATTTGGATATTTCATGTTCTTGAAGAACTCTTGAATTGTACGAGGTGATGAAATTTTTAGAAGTGTTGATGTTTTGAAAATGAATATGGAATATTCATATCTAGAAGTGTTGGAAATAATATTCGTATAGGAATACGAATGTGATTATGAGTTTGATGAGACTATTATTCATCTCTGAATTTGGAAGCCCATACGTATGGAGCAGATATTCAAATCGAATGATTGGATTGTTTGATAACCTTTTAATATGATTATCTATTGTTTTGAACCAGTCGGATGATTCGAATTGATGACGGTCATAAGTAAATTTTAACTACGGATTTACGAGAAGGGAACCTTGTCAATTCGTATTTAAGAATTGAGTTTGGAACCGATAATATTTAGACCCTTATTATTGGTCCTCATTTGTTGCGGATATGATCATCATATTTCGACTCGTATTGTGGACAGGGTTGTCAGTGTCTGAGTTGGATTGTTCAGACTGTGTTTAGTCGAGATATGGTTCAAACGATTGAGTTCGCGGTTTGGTGGTATTGATATTGGTCGTCATCGAACCGGTTAATTATCAATCCTTCGTTTTACAATAAGATATGATGTTTGATCATAGAGTATGACTGTTGTGTTGTAAAGGTCGAAGGGTTCGTAGATTAACTTGATCGAGATCGAGGGAATTCGTAAGACGAAATCAATCAATTGGTAAAGACGTTGTATTGATATCGAGACAAGTTTTATACTGCATTTCAATCAATGAGACTAATGTTATCGTGTAGGCGTATTTATCATTGTGTGTATCATTTCGGACATGGCCTCTTTATGATTGTATTGATATCGGGGATTGGTTGACACGACGACCGTCGGCAAATTATGCCAAATGTTACCGTTGTTTGTTAAAGGCCGATTCGAGGCATTGCGATACTTGTTGGTAAAGTCATCCGATTGCCGGTTCGCGGTATCGACGTATCGATTGTGATTGTGATGGATGTTCCATTGAGATATTGTGGTGATCGCGTCATTGATATCGGTGTTTTTCTATTAAGATTATATTAACCGATTGAGACGCTTTGATATACCCTTTTTTCATCTCCGCTTCGGTGGTCGGTTTAAGACACCGGACATCTATTCTAACATATCATTGATTATCGATTGACCGCTCTAAGGTAATCGAGGTATTGAATTGGGATTATCAAGATAATTCCCATCCGTTGTCAAAGATATTCTCATCCGTTGTATCGTTGTTATCGATCGCCATTCTACGATAATCGAAGTATTGAATTGGGACCGCCGAGGAGAGTTCCCATCCGTTGAATTATTATTGTCGTTGGCCGACTCAAGGCAAGACACTATTATTCTTGTGAACTCGATAATTTTGTGATCGTTGAGGGTTGAGGATTTCCCGAATGGTGGTGTTGTGATTATTGCCGTGTTAATCGGTCCTTAGGGAATTCGATCCCGGGATGGTTGTTTTGAATATCGTTGTTCGAATCGATCTTACATTATTAGTGTGTCATCGTTCACTTGGTGAGTCGTATGATCCGTATTGGATGTTTTATCCCTTGAGTTTCGTTGTCATGTTGTATCGTGGCATATCCGGAATCACGCTCGTGCCGATTGGTTATGTGTAGGATTTTTAGCCAGGCACTCGATGGTCATGCGTGGATATTTCCGCATTGGACCGTGCACACGAGACGTAGTTCTTGAGGCTAATTAGGTACATTGTCACACGTATATTCTGGATTCCGTATACGGGGTGGACATGTGCACGGACACATTTCCGGATCGAGCGTACTGTGATGTCCCTCTTGAGCTTTATTGATTGATCGCTCGTAGTCCATGTTGTATCGATATGTCCGACGATTTGCGATGGTTGTTCATACGCCGAGGGGTATGTCCGATACTGTGTTGGTCTCTTTGAGATCTATTTTGTGATGATTTACAGCTTTGGGCTGTTCGGCTTCAGGCCATTGTGATGTATCGGTATTTCCGTTGGAGCCTTCGGGCATTATGAATTCGTATCTTTTTCGGCATTGGTTTGGTTTACCTTCGGGTAATGTATTGTTGTGTTCTATATTGATGATTCGCCGTTTGGGCGTAAGTTTGATTCTTGTGTATCTCGTTGAGTTTTTCCTGGCGAAATATTTCTTCTCCCTACTGCTTTAAGTTTCTAGACGAAACTTCTTTTAATGATGGTAGAATGTAATACCCGTAATTTTGTTCCCGGAAATTTTCTATTTTTGGCGGAAGTCTATTTCGACGACTTGCTTGCGACTGCTTTCGTCATCCCGAGAATGATTAATTCTACACTTTTTGTCATCCGAGTTTGTTTCGGTATCGTTCTGTTGAATTCCGTGTTCTTTAGCGACTTTTCCACGTATGAGTTCGACTTTGTTAAATCACCATAAATTCTTGGAAAATCCAAAAATTCTTAATCTTGGAAATATTATAAAGCATCGAGTTAGTTTTCCAATGGTTCAAACGGTGAGTCAATCAAGTCCAGATTTAGGGAGTTATGGTCGAAATAGCTAAGTCACTCTCATTTTCCGATTCGCCAAACCGGCCAGTACCGGTGCCGCGGCACACTGGCTGAGCCGCGGCACACCGCGAGCCCCGGGAGCAATTTTGGGCTGTGCCGCGGCACACATCTACTGAGCCGCGGCACACATGACAGTTTACCCTATATCTGCGTTTTCTTGAGCGGATCACCTCATTTTTCCCCATTTCTTCACTTGGGCACGAGAGAGGAGGCTTGAGAGGAAGAAGTTTCTTCACCTATCACTTGAGTGTGTGATTTCTCTTCATCTCTTTTCGATTGTGAAGCTCGGATCATCGATCTATAGAGTATTCTTCGAATCATAGTGCTTGGATCTTCAAGAGGTAATTTCTTCAACATCTTGGATTTCGATTTTGTATTGGGTAATGATGTTTTGGATGTTAAAATCATGGGGTATGAAGTGATATACGCATGATTATGGACATGTTGGAGTATTCATCGGATTATTGAAAGATTATTCAAGAACACTTCGAATTTTATGTTGGAAATTGGGGATTTTGTTTGACTTCATCCTTTTAATCCGTAGTAATTTAGATTAGTGATGGATTGATGATGATTTAGGTGTATTCTATCATTTCCATCGTTATTCCACGGTTGGAGTGTATTGATTCGCTGCTTCGGTTGAGTTATTAGTCGACGCCATGAAGGTGTCCGACAAAAGGTCTAAGAGGGGGTTTTGTGCGTTGTACGATTATTATTCATCGATTTATTGTTGATTTATCATTGATATGACTTAGGACGAAATCCTTGTGAAGAACTCAAGTCGGAACCCATCCGCTCGTTGTCTTCTTCGTGGTTCAAGCTTCCTCGAACCGTGTTCTTCGGGATCTTCGTATCGCTTTATTAAGGCAAGTATACATTTATGATTGTACGTTCTCGACTTTGAAAGTATGAAATATTGATGGTATGATTATTTCTAGCCACTCCGGACGGGCCTATGGTCCTCTCGAGGGTTTCGTAGCCTCAGTGCGATTCCATGGTTGATATGAACGAACCGCTTTCTACGGCATTCATATGAAATAATGTTGGCATGTAATGAACGAACCGCTTTGACGGCATTCCTACATGTAACGGCGTATGATATGAACGAACCGTTTCTACGGCATTCACATACGCCTTGAGATTTTAGTCATTCCTAATACTAGTCTTAAATTGATGAATTGACGGATATTGATGAATTGACGATTACATTTACTTTATTGTCGAGGAGTATTATGTTTCATATTGTTATACTTGCACTACCTATTCGACGGCTAACCCCTTTATGGGGAAATACGTTTCATGTATTTCAGTTCCAGGAGAGTGGATGACGGGTACCGGTCGGCATGAAGATGATGGGCAAGTGTGATATTGTGTCTTGTCTCCGGTTATTTTTCGATTCCTCCATTCAAAGGTTGTTGTCTTGGAATGGATTTTTAAATACTCGAGTATTGTATTTCGCTTCTTGATGTTCCTACTGTGTTGCCGAGGTATTGATTTGTGCAGTGATGTATATGGTTTCATTGGTTATGGTTTTGAATACCATTTGTATCGTCTTTCTTTCCATTGTATGTAGACCTTCTCGGTCAAGTTTATAGTTCCGCGTATGTTTAGCCTTGTGTGTCCCACGGCGGGGCTCACGGCTGTAATATACCCCGAATAACTTGGGGTGTTACGAATATGGTATCAGAGCTTAGGTTTATGGATACCTAGGCTGTCGGTCTTTTGGGTCGATTGAGTCGGCATTTGCCCACAGTATCACTACTCTGCCATCATCATAGTGCGACCGGTACTTGTAAGTCCTCTCACTCTTCTTGTATTTTTCTTAATCGTTTCGTTTATAGCTTGGTATTCTTAGGATTTGGTCACTTCGAGAATGTGCGATTCGGATTATACTTACGCACGGATGTGCCCTTCAGAATGTTGGCTGAAAGTAGGAAGAATCGTGGCCGTGGTCATGGATGTGAACCCTTCCTTGAGATTTTGTTAAGTTGCTAATTGCGATAGTGGTGTGTATCGGTATTATGTTGAGACTTTGTTTAGGAGTCGCATGCTAGTATCACGGGAGATCTTCGACTTCGCAGACTTGTAAGTATGTTGTTCGGATTATTCGATAATTCTTGGTGAATTTAAATTTCTGTTGAAATATTGTTTGTGCGAGTGATTGCAAGTTTCGAGGACGAAACTTATTTTTAAGGGGGGTAGAGTGTAATACCCCGATTTTTCGGATATAATTTTTTTTTTCGTTTATATGTTGGATGTCGTTGATGGACAATTGTACTTGAGGATGAGGTGAACGTATGACAATATTATTGAATGTGTTTATGTCGAGAATAGCGAAAAATGGCTAAGTACAGCTACGTTAGCGCACGCTACAAGGTATGCCTAGCGCACACTAAGACATATACTTAACGTACGCTACGGTGCATACTTAGCGCACGCTAAGAGATTCGGTTACGTGCGCTAAGGAGGACCCCTAACGTGCGTAACAACTTGTCAAGGGTTAGTTAGAAAGGTGGTCAAGGTGTAGGCCTGATTGATTTTTATATTCAGTTAGCGCACGCTAACGCATGTTGGTTAGCGCACGCTAACACCAGATCGCCATTAATGGAATCTTAGCTTCGGCGGGCGGACCCGGCCATGTTCGACGCGTGTCCAGATAAGGTCAGCAAGAGTTGTCGTGTAGAGCTAGCGCACGTTAAAAATCGTATGATTAGCGCATGCTAATTCCATATCGGTCAAAGGAATCCCGGTAATCGCGGATGCTTTCGGCATGTGGGGGCACGATACTGTAGCAAGTCAACGCCTGTTAGCGTACGCTAATGCATGGACATTACGACGTTAGATGAATTTCAAGCAATGTAGTAGCTTCTGGACTGCCCGATAGCGCACGCTATCAAGGAAGGATAGCGCACGTTAGTCATGTAGCGCATGCTTAATATAAGGTCTAGCACGCGCTAGTGATGTGTTTTATAGAGAGGATAGACGAGTGCTGAGAGGCATTTTGTCCATTCTCCTCCCTTCAGTCAATAGAGAGAGAGCCTTGGGAAGTACTTGAAGTTCCTAAACATTGAGAGATGATTCTCTTAAACAAGATTAAGATGGAGAGCTCGGATTTAAGTATTGTTCTTGAAGTTTTTGATGATTCTTGGAATGGAGTTCAAATTATTCTTCTTCGTGGTTAGTCCATACAAAGTAATCCTCGTATCCCTTTGATAGTGGTTCATTTTTTTCTTTAAGGATTACTACTTGGGAGGGAGTATGTTGGGAATCGCGCATTTTGATGTTCGTTTTTATTTCAATGTAAATGCATAAATTGGACTGTACTTTTATCCGTTGCATGAGTATTTTTGAAATGGATTTTGGTATTTTGCCAACTGAATTTTATTTTGTAAAACCGATTCCCTAAACTGAGTTTTCGGCTTTTTAACCTTGATCGTTTTGACGGTATTTGGAAAATGATTTTTTTAGTATTTAAAAAAATATTACCGTCATCGGTCTTTTTGGCATTTTTGAAATGACGTGGAAATTTGTGCTTAGCCTGGTAAATCCTTGTGAGAAGGGTTTACGGCGTGTAATATTCCTGTGAGGATGCAGGGTGTTACAATCTTGGTATCATGTGATAATGCTATACGAGATTTATTGGAATCGTAATAAGAGATTTTCGGATGTTGATATGATTATTGAGATCTTCTTCATATGATGATAAGGGTTTTGTTGTGATTCTTGAGGTTGTATGAATGACATGATGAAGGAAATGATAACATGGAGATATATACCTCGGATATGTTGTTCTGAACGTGATTTCGGATATTTCATGTTCTTGAAGAACTCTTGAATTGTACGAGGTGATGAAATTTTTTTAGAAGTGTTGATGTTTTGAAAATGAATATGGAATATTCATATCTAGAAGTGTTGGAAATAATATTCGTATAGGAATACGAATGTGATTATGAGTTTGATGAGACTATTATTCATCTCTGAATTTGGAAGCCCATACGTATGGAGCAGATATTCAAATCGAATGATTGGATTGTTTGATAACCTTTTTAATATGATTATCTATTGTTTTGAACCAGTCGGATGATTCGAATTGATGACGGTCATAAGTAAATTTTAACTACGGATTTACGAGAAGGGAACCTTGTCAATTCGTATTTAAGAATTGAGTTTGGAACCGATAATATTTAGACCCTTATTATTGGTCCTCATTTGTTGCGGATATGATCATCATATTTCGACTCGTATTGTGGACAGGGTTGTCAGTGTCTGAGTTGGATTGTTCAGACTGTGTTTAGTCGAGATATGGTTCAAACGATTGAGTTCGCGGTTTGGTGGTATTGATATTGGTCGTCATCGAACCGGTTAATTATCAATCCTTCGTTTTACAATAAGATATGATGTTTGATCATAGAGTATGACTGTTGTGTTGCGGTAAAGGTCGAAGGGTTCGTAGATTAACTTGATCGAGACTGAGGGAATTCGTAAGACGAAATCAACTGAATTGGTAACAGTACGTTGTATTGATATCGAGACAAGTTTTATACTCGTACTAATCAATGAGACTAATGTTATCGTGTAGGCGTACGATTGTGTGTATCATTTCGGGACATGGCCTCTTTATGATTGTATTGATATCAGGGGATTGGTTGACACGACGACCGTCGGCAAATTATGCCAAATGTTACTGTTGTTTGTTAAAGGCCGATTCGAGGCATTGCGATACTTGTTGGTAAAGTCGCTGTCGATTGCCGGTTCATGTATCGACGTATCGATTGTGATTGTGATGGATGTTCCATTGAGATATTGTGGTGATCGCCGTCATTGATATCGGTGTTTTTCTATTAAGATTATATTAACCGATCGAGACGCTTGATATACCCTTTTTTCATCTCCGCTTCGGTGGTCGGTTTAAGACACCGGACATCTATTCTAACATATCATTGATTATCGATTGACCGTTCTAAGGTAATCGAGGTATTGAATTGGGATTATCAAGATAATTCCCATCCGTTGTCAAAGATATTCTCATCCGTTGTATCGTTGTTATCGATCGCCATTCTACGATAATCGAAGTATTGAATTGGGACTGCCGAGGAGAGTTCCCATCCGTTGAATTATTATTGTCGTGTTGGCCGACTCAAGGCAACACACTATTATTCTTGTGAACTCGATAATTTTGTGATCGTTGAGGGTTGAGGATTTCCGAATGGTGGTGTTGTGATTATTGCCGTGTTAATCGGTCCTTAGGAATTCTCGATCCCGGGATGGTTGTTTTGAATATCGTTGGTCGTGTCGATCTTTCATTATTCGTGTGTCATCGCTCACTTGGTGAGTCGATGATCCGTATTGATGTTTTATCCCTTGAGTTTCGTTGTCATGTTGTATCGTGGCATATCCGGAATCACGCCTGCGTGCCGATTGGTTATGTGTAGGATTTTTAGCCAGGGCACTCGATGGTCATGCGTGGATATTTCCGCATTGGACCGCACACGACGTAGTTCTTGAGGCTAATTAGGTACATTGTCACACGTATATTCTGGATTCCGTATACGGGGTGGACATGTGCACGGACACATTTCCGGATCGAGCGTACTGTGATGTCCCTCTTGAGCTTTATTGATTGATCGTTCGTAGTCCATGTTGTATTGGATATGTCCGACGATTTGCGACTGGTTGTTCATACGCCGAGGGGTATGTCCGACAGTCAGGTTGGTTTCTTTGAGATCTATTTTGTGATGATTTACAGCTTTGGGCTATTCGGCTTTCAGGCCATTGTGATGTATCGGTATTTCCGTTGGAGCCTTCGGGCATTGTGAATTCGTATCTTTTTCGGCATTGGTTTGGTTTACCTTCGGGTAATGTATTGTTGTGTTCTATATTGATGATTCGCCGTTTGGGCGTAAGTTTCGGTTCTTGTGTATCTCGTTGAGTTTTTCCTGGCGAAATATTTCTTCTCCCTACCTGTTTTAAGTTTCTGGACGAAACTTCTTTTAAGGAGGGTAGAATGTAATACCCGTAATTTTGTTCCCCGGAAATTTTCTATTTTTGGCGGAAGTCTATTTCGACGACTTGCTTGCGACCGTTTCGTCATCCTGAGAATGATTAATTCTACACTTTTTGTCATCCGAGTTTGTTTCGGTATCGTTCTGTTGAATTCCGTGTTCTTTAGCGACTTTTCCACGTATGAGTTCGACTTTGTTAAATCACCATAAATTCTTGGAAAATCCAAAAATTCTGAATCTTGGAAATATTATAAAGCATCGAGTTAGTTTTCCAATGGTTCAAACGGTGAGTCAATCGAAGTCCAGACGAGGGAGTTATGGTCGAAATAGCTAAGTCACTCTCATTTTCCAGATTCGGCCAAAACCGCCTGTACCCGGTGCCGCGGCACACCTGGGCTGAGCCGCGGCACACTGCCGAGCCCTGGGAGCAAATTTTGGGCCTGTGCCGCGGCACACTTCTACTGAGCCGCGGCACACATGACAGTTTACCCTATATCTGCGTTTTCTTGAGCGGATCACCTCATTTTTCCCCATTTCTTCACTTGGGCACGAGAGAGGAGGCTTGAGAGGAAGAAGTTTCTTCACCTATCACTTGAGTGTGTGATTTCTCTTCATCTCTTTTCGATTGTGAAGCTCGGATCATCGATCTATAGAGTATTCTTCGAATCATAGTGCTTGGATCTTCAAGAGGTAATTTCTTCAACATCTTGGATTTCGATTTTGTATTGGGTAATGATGTTTTGGATGTTAAAATCATGGGGTATGAAGTGATATACGCATGATTATGGACATGTTGGAGTATTCATCGGATTATTGAAAGATTATTCAAGAACACTTCGAATTTTATGTTGGAAATTGGGGATTTTGTTTGACTTCATCCTTTTAATCCGTAGTAATTTAGATTAGTGATGGATTGATGATGATTTAGGTGTATTCTATCATTTCCATCGTTATTCCACGGTTGGAGTGTATTGATTCGTCGTTTCGGTTGAGTTATTAGTCGACGCCATGAAGGTGTCCGACAAAAGGTCTAAGAGGGGGGGTTTTGTGCGTTGTACGATTATTATTCATCGTACGATTGTTGATTTATCATTGATATGACTTAGGGACGAAATCCTTGTGAAGAACTCAAGTCGGAACCCATCCGTTCGTTGTCTTCTTCGTGGTTCAAGCTTCCCGGTCGAACCGTGTTCTTCGGGATCTTCGGTATCGTTTATTAAGGCAAGTATACATTTATGATTGTACGTTCTCGACTTTGAAAGTATGAAATATTGATGGTATGATTATTTCTAGCCACTCCGGGACGGGCCTATGGTCCTCTGAGGGTTTCGTAGCCTCTGGTGCGATTCCATGGTTGATATGAACGAACCGTTTCTACGGCATTCATATGAAATAATGTTGGCATGTAATGAACGAACCGTTTTGACGGCATTCCTACATGTAACGGCGTATGATATGAACGAACCGTTTCTACGGCATTCACATACGTCTTGAGATTTTAGTCATTCCGGAATACTAGTCTTAAATTGATGAATTGACGGATATTGATGAATTGACGGATTACATTTACTTTATTGTCGAGGAGTATTATGTTTCATATTGTTATACTTGCACTACCTATTCGACGGCTAACCCCTTTATGGGGGAAATACGTTTCATGTATTTCAGGTTCCAGGAGAGTGGACAGACGGGTACCGGGTCGGCATGAAGATGATGGGCAAGTGTGATATTGTGTCTTGTCTCCGGTTATTTTTCTTGGATTCCTCCATTCAGTGTTGTTGTACTGGAATGGATTTTTAAATACTCGAGTATTGTATTTCAGTTTCCTTGATGTTCCGGCCTGTGTTGCCGAGGTATTGATTTGTGCAGTGATGTATATGGTTTCATTGGTTATGGTTTTGAATACCATTTGTATCGTCTTTCTTTCCATTGTATGTAGACCTTCTCGGTCAAGTTTATAGTTCCGCGTATGTTTAGCCTTGTGTGTCCCACGGCGGGGCTCACGGCGCTGTAATATACCCTGAATAACTTGGGGGTGTTACAGAATATGGTATCAGAGCTTAGGTTTATGGATACCTAGGCTGTCGGTCTTTTGGGTCGATTGAGTCGGCATTTGCCCACAGTATCACTACTCTGCCATCATCATAGTGCGACCGGTACTTGTAAGTCCTCTCACTCTTCTTGTATTTTTCTTAATCGTTTCGTTTATAGCTTGGTATTCTTAGGATTTGGTCACTTCGAGAATGTGCGATTCGGATTATACTTACGCACGGATGTGCCCTTCAGAATGTTGGCTGAAAGTAGGAAGAATCGTGGCCGTGGTCATGGATGTGAACCCTTCCTTGAGATTTTGTTAAGTTGCTAATTGCGATAGTGGTGTGTATCGGTATTATGTTGAGACTTTGTTTAGGAGTCGCATGCTAGTATCACGGGAGATCTTCGACTTCGCAGACTTGTAAGTATGTTGTTCGGATTATTCGATAATTCTTGGTGAATTTAAATTTCGTTGAAATATTGTTTGTGCAGTGATTGCAAGTTTCGACGACGAAACTTATTTTTAAGGGTGTTAGAGTGTAAAACCCCGATTTTTCGGATATAATTTTTTTTTTCGTTTATATGTTTGATGTCGTTTATGGACAATATTACTTGAGGATGAGTTGAAAGTATGACAATATTATTGAATGTGTTTATGTCGAGAATAGCGAAAAATGGCTAAGTACAGCTACGTTAGCGCACGCTACAAGGTATGCCTAGCGCACACTAAGACATATACTTAACGTACGCTACGGTGCATACTTAGCGCACGCTAAGAGATTCGGTTACGTGCGCTAAGGAGGACCCCTAACGTGCGTAACAACTTGCTGGGGTTAGTTCCGAAAGGTGGCTGACAGGTAGGCCCAGATTGATTTTTATATTCAGTTAGCGCACGCTAACGCATGTTGGTTAGCGCACGCTAACACCAGATCGCCATTAATGGAATCTTAGCTTCGGCGGGCGGACCCGGCCATGTTCGACGCGTGTCCAGATAAGGTCGCAAGAGTTGTCGTGTAGAGCTAGCGCACGTTAAAAATCGTATGATTAGCGCATGCTAATTCCATATCGGTCAAAGGAATCCGTAATCGCGGATGCTTTCGGCATGTGGGGGCACGATGCGTAGCAAGTCAACGTCATAGCGACGCTAATGCATGGACATTACGACGTTAGATGAATTTCAAGCAATGTAGTAGCTTCGATCGCTGATAGCGCACGCTATCAAGGAAGGATAGCGCACGTTAGTCATGTAGCGCATGCTTAATATAAGGTCTAGCACGCGCTAGTGATGTGTTTTATAGAGAGGATAGACGAGTGCTGAGAGGCATTTTGTCCATTCTCCTCCCTTCAGTCAATAGAGAGAGAGCCTTGGGAAGTACTTGAAGTTCCTAAACATTGAGAGATGATTCTCTTAAACAAGATTAAGATGGAGAGCTCGGATTTAAGTATTGTTCTTGAAGTTTTTGATGATTCTTGGAATGGAGTTCAAATTATTCTTCTTCGTGGTTAGTCCATACAAAGTAATCCTCGTATCCCTTTGATAGTGGTTCATTTTTTTCTTTAAGGATTACTACTTGGGAGGGAGTATGTTGGGAATCGCGCATTTTGATGTTCGTTTTTATTTCAATGTAAATGCATAAATTGGACTGTACTTTTATCCGTTGCATGAGTATTTTTGAAATGGATTTTGGTATTTTGCCAACTGAATTTTATTTTGTAAAACCGATTCCCTAAACTGAGTTTTCGGCATTTTAACCTTGATCGTTTTGACGGTATTTGGAAAATGATTTTTTTTAGTATTTAAAAAAATATTACCGTCATCGGTCTTTTTGGCATTTTTGAAATGACGTGGAAATTTGTGCTTAGCCTGGTAAATCCTTGTGAGAAGGGTTTACGGCGTGTAATATTCCCAGGAGGATCTGGGGTGTTACAATCTTGGTATCATGTGATAATGCTATACGAGATTTATTGGAATCGTAATAAGAGATTTTCGGATGTTGATATGATTATTGAGATCTTCTTCATATGATGATAAGGGTTTTGTTGTGATTCTTGAGGTTGTATGAATGACATGATGAAGGAAATGATAACATGGAGATATATACCTCGGATATGTTGTTCTGAACGTGATTTCGGATATTTCATGTTCTTGAAGAACTCTTGAATTGTACGAGGTGATGAAATTTTTTTAGAAGTGTTGATGTTTTGAAAATGAATATGGAATATTCATATCTAGAAGTGTTGGAAATAATATTCGTATAGGAATACGAATGTGATTATGAGTTTGATGAGACTATTATTCATCTCTGAATTTGGAAGCCCATACGTATGGAGTATATTCAAATCGAATGATTGGATTGTTTGATAACCTTTTAATATGATTATCTATTGTTTTGAACCAATGGATGATTCAATTGATGACGGTCATAAGTAAATTTTAACTACGGATTTACGAGAAGGGAACCTTGTCAATTCGTATTTAAGAATTGAGTTTGGAACCGATAATATTTAGACCCTTATTATTGGTCCTCATTTGTTGCGGATATGATCATCATATTTCGACTCGTATTGTGGATGTGGTTGTCGATTGTCGAGTTGGATTGTTCAGATCGTGTTTAGTCGAGATATGGTTCAAACGATTGAGTTCGCGGTTTGGTGGTATTGATATTGGTCGTCATCGAACCGGTTAATTATCAATCCTTCGTTTTACAATAAGATATGATGTTTGATCATAGAGTATGACTGTTGTGTTGCGGTAAAGGTCGAAGGGTTCGTAGATTAACTTGATCGAGACTGAGGGAATTCGTAAGACGAAATCAACTGAATTGGTAACAGTACGTTGTATTGATATCGAGACAAGTTTTATACTCGTACTAATCAATGAGACTAATGTTATCGTGTAGGCGTACGATTGTGTGTATCATTTCGGGACATGGCCTCTTTATGATTGTATTGATATCAGGGGATTGGTTGACACGACGACCGTCGGCAAATTATGCCAAATGTTACTGTTGTTTGTTAAAGGCCGATTCGAGGCATTGCGATACTTGTTGGTAAAGTCGCTGTCGATTGCCGGTTCGCGGTATCGACGTATCGATTGTGATTGTGATGGATGTTCCATTGAGATATTGTGGTGATCGTCGTCATTGATATCGGTGTTTTTCTATTAAGATTATATTAACCGATTGGAGACGTTTGATATACCCTTTTTTTTCATCTCCGTTTCGGTGGTCGGTTTAAGACACCGGGACATCTATTCTAACATATCATTGATTATCGATTGACCGTTCTAAGGTAATCGAGGTATTGAATTGGGATTATCGAAGATAATTCCCATCCGTTGTCAAAGATATTCTCATCCGTTGTATCGTTGTTATCGATTGGCCATTCTACGATAATCGAAGTATTGAATTGGGACTGTCGAGGAGAGTTCCCATCCGTTGAATTATTATTGTCGTGTTGGCCGACTCAAGGCAGCACACTATTATTCTTGTGAACTCGATAATTTTGTGATCGTTGAGGGTTGAGGATTTCCCGAATGGTGGTGTTGTGATTATTGCCGTGTTAATCGGTCCTTAGGGAATTCTGATCCCAGGATGGTTGTTTTGAATATCGTTGGTCGTGTCGATATTTCATTATTCGTGTGTCATCGTTCACTTGGTGAGTCGTATGATCCGTATTGGATGTTTTATCCCTTGAGTTTCGTTGTCATGTTGTATCGTGGCATATCTGGAATCACGTCTGCGTGCCGATTGGTTATGTGTAGGATTTTTAGCCAGGCACTCGATGGTCATGCGTGGATATTTCCGCATCGACCGCACACGAGACGTAGTTCTTGAGGCTAATTAGGTACATTGTCACACGTATATTCCGATTCCGTATACGGGTGGACATGTGCACGGACACATTTCCGGATCGAGCGCATCGTGATGTCCTCTTGAGCTTTATTGATTGATCGCTCGTAGTCCATGTTATATCGATATGTCCGACGATTTGCGATCGTTGTTCATACGCCGAGGGGTATGTCCGATACCAAAGTGTTGGTTTCTTTGAGATCTATTTTGTGATGATTTACAGCTTTGGGCTATTCGGCTTTCAGGCCATTGTGATGTATCGGTATTTCCGTTGGAGCCTTCGGGCATTGTGAATTCGTATCTTTTTCGGCATTGGTTTGGTTTACCTTCTGCAATGTATTGTTGTGTTCTATATTGATGATTCGCCGCTTGGGCGTAAGTTTGATTCTTGTGTATCTCGTTGAGTTTTTCCTGGCGAAATATTTCTTCTCCCTACTGCTTTAAGTTTCGGACGAAACTTCTTTTAAGGAGGGTAGAATGTAATACCCGTAATTTTGTTCCCCGGAAATTTTCTGTTTTTGGCGGAAGTCTATTTCGACGACTTGCTTGCGACCGTTTCGTCATCCTGAGAATGATTAATTCTACACTTTTTGTCATCCGAGTTTGTTTCGGTATCGTTCTGTTGAATTCCGTGTTCTTTAGCGACTTTTCCACGTATGAGTTCGACTTTGTTAAATCACCATAAATTCTTGGAAAATCCAAAAATTCTGAATCTTGGAAATATTATAAAGCATCGAGTTAGCTTTCCAATGGTTCAAACGGTGAGTCAATCAAGTCCGCATTTAGGAGTTATGGTCGAAATAGCTAAGTCACTCTCATTTTCCAGATTCGGCCAAAACCGCCTGTACCCGGTGCCGCGGCACACCTGGGCTGAGCCGCGGCACACTGCCGAGCCCTGGGAGCAAATTTTGGGCCTGTGCCGTGGCACACTTCTACTGAGCCGCGGCACACATGACAGTTTACCCTATATCTGCGTTTTCTTGAGCGGATCACCTCATTTTTCCCCATTTCTTCACTTGGGCACGAGAGAGGAGGCTTGAGAGGAAGAAGTTTCTTCACCTATCACTTGAGTGTGTGACTTCTCTTCATCTCTTTTCGATTGTGAAGCTCGGATCATCGATCTATAGAGTATTCTTCGAATCATAGTGCTTGGATCTTCAAGAGGTAATTTCTTCAACATCTTGGATTTCGATTTTGTATTGGGTAATGATGTTTTGGATGTTAAAATCATGGGGTATGAAGTGATATACGCATGATTATGGACATGTTGGAGTATTCATCGGATTATTGAAAGATTATTCAAGAACACTTCGAATTTTATGTTGGAAATTGGGGATTTTGTTTGACTTCATCCTTTTAATCCGTAGTAATTTAGATTAGTGATGGATTGATGATGATTTAGGTGTATTCTATCATTTCCATCGTTATTCCACGGTTGGAGTGTATTGATTCGTCGCTTCATTGAGTTATTAGTCGACGCCTTGAAGGTGTCCGACAAAAGGTCTAAGAGGGGGTTTTGTGCGTTGTACGATTATTATTCATCGTACGATTGTTGATTTATCATTGATATGACTTAGGACGAAATCCTTGTGAAGAACTCAAGTCGGAACCCATCCGCTCGTTGTCTTCTTCGTGGTTCAAGCTTCCTGGCCGAACCGTGTTCTTCGGATCTTCAGTATCGCTTTATTAAGGCAAGTATACATTTATGATTGTACGTTCTCGACTTTGAAAGTATGAAATATTGATGGTATGATTATTTCTAGCCACTCCGGGACGGGCCTATGGTCCTCTGAGGGTTTCGTAGCCTCTGGTGCGATTCCATGGTTGATATGAACGAACCGTTTCTACGGCATTCATATGAAATAATGTTGGCATGTAATGAACGAACCGTTTTGACGGCATTCCTACATGTAACGGCGTATGATATGAAAGAACCGTTTCTACGGCATTCACATACGTCTTGAGATTTTAGTCATTCCGGAATACTAGTCTTAAATTGATGAATTGACGGATATTGATGAATTGACGGATATTGATGAATTGACGGATTACATTTACTTTATTGTCGAGGAGTATTATGTTTCATATTGTTATACTTGCACTACCTATTCGACGGCTAACCCCTTTATGGGGGAAATACGTTTCATGTATTTCAGGTTCTAGGAGAGCTGATGACGGGTACCGGCCTGGCATGAAGATGATGGGCAAGTGTGATACTGTGTCTTGTCTCCGGTTATTTTTCTTGGATTCCTCCATTCAGTGTTGTTGTACTGGAATGGATTTTTAAATACTCGAGTATTGTATTTCAGTTTCCTTGATGTTCCGGCCTGTGTTGCCGAGGTATTGATTTGTGCAGTGATGTATATGGTTTCATTGGTTATGGTTTTGAATACCATTTGTATCGTCTTTCTTTCCATTGTATGTAGACCTTCTCGGTCAAGTTTATAGTTCCGCGTATGTTTAGCCTTGTGGGTCCCACGGCGGGGCTCACGGCGCTGTAATATACCCTGAATAACTTGGGGGTGTTACATAGGTTGCATAGATTCATGTCTTATTCTTTTCTTTGCAGGTGCATCTCTGATGTCAGCTAAGCTTTTTCTTTTCAATTTTTGAGAGCTTCCAACTTCTAGGAAGTGAATTGTTTATGGAGGTGCACTTCTAGAAATTACAGCAAGGGATTCTTGGCTCCATTTAGTTCTCATTTCTTCCCCCTTTTGGCAAGCATCAATAATCTGAGCTAGCTGTTCCTCCACCTTGGACATAAAGTCCTGCATGCCCAGAGGCATTCTAACAGAAACAGGTGGTGGGGAAGGATCTTTTTTGGTGAGCATTAAATCCATCTTGTTGTTCAGTGCTAGCAGGTGTGGTTCAACTTCGGCAGCCAAAAGATTTTCCACAGTTTCATTAACCATCTTGCGGATCAGCTCAACTAAGTTGGAGGGTAGATGAACTACAAGTGCCTTTTCCTGGTGTGGATTTTCAGCTGTGTTCTCAGGTGCAACTGATTTTTCAGCAAGAGGAGACTTATATGATGTATGTTCCCCCTGCCTCTCTGTCTCTTCAGCTTCGGTTTATCCAACTAAGTTTGTTCCTTGATCTGGTCCATCCTGATACTCATCATGATCAGAGTCAGCCTGATCATCCTTCATTTCCTCTTTTTCTTTTTCATCTCCTTCTTCTTTTTCTACTCCTTATTCTCATTATTCAGGATCTTTTTCAACTCCATATTTTTCTACTTATTTTTCTTCAACTCCAACAATCTTCTCATTTTCAACTTCTTCACCAAAATCCTTTCCTTGAGCTACCTCTCCCATAATATATAGAATAAATTGGTCCATGTTTGATTTGAAGTTGTTAATGAACCAATTTTTATCTAATAACAAACTCATTTCAGTTTCATTATAAAAAACTTGAATGAGCTGCTCACTGGTAAGGGGGTAGTCCGAACCACTCCTCTCAACTAGTTCATTCAGAGCATTGAAACTAAGAGTCTTCAGTCTCTTCCCGTCCTTGTAAGAAGAAACAATTGAAAGCTTATTAATGTGCTTTCTTACCGACTTGAGTTGTTCCTTGCTGAGATGAAATAGATTGTTGTCCTTGAGATTGAATATATAGTGAATGTCCACTTCCTCAAGGACTTCTTCTGCTTCTTCCTTCTTAGGGATGCTGGGGAGTTTAGGTAATGGTGCTTCAGGAATGAGTTCTTTCTATTATACTAGAATGATCAGTGGACTGATTTGTGGGTGCTGCTGATGTAATGATTGGAGTTGCAGCTGGGGTGGAGGAGACTTCAGGTATCTGAGATGAGTGAGTTTCAGGCATGTTCCTATCTGATGACTCAGAAGAGTAATCTACCAGTCCTCCTTATCTCTTTGTGGAAGATTTAGTCGATGATGCAACTTGAATGATCTCTTCCTTTTCAGGAGACTTTCTCTTCCTGAAAACTTTAGATGGGGGATAATGACTATCTTCATTCTCCTCATCGGCAGGTGCAACTGGCTTTTCTTCAGGTGCAGCTAACTTTTTGGACAAAATGTTAGTTGCTGTGATCTCACCGGGGTCAGTTTAGGTGTGGACATCTCAACTGCAGGCAAGCGGCTGCAAATGATTCCACTTCATTTTCATCCTCAGATTCCGATGCCTCTTTGTAAGATTATGTTCCTGATTGTTACAGCCCCAATATTTAACGGGACGTTACAGTGTCGTGAAGATTTTATAAATTTCTTTAAATATTTATTAAGAGAATAATTCCATGATGGTACAAATACGAAGACGAAATACTTTAGGGAAATAAATTTGTAAATACGGTTATTACATAATTTTGAAATCTTCAATAGTTTAATTCAAAAGAAACAAAATGACAAGACTCCTTCCCAACATTGCTCAAGCCTGACCGGAACCTTCGGGAATTTCCTGCACATATTCAACAAATTTGCCTGACACGACGAATCGTGCCATCCAGCCTAGGTCAGACAGTACAATCAAAAGTTCATTGATACAATAAGATAACTGTTGGGATAAACAATCCTGTTTTGATAATTGCCATCATACAGCAAAGAAGTCGAAAGAGTTAAAATGCCGATAAGTATGGAAGTTGTCTGGAATCTCCATACACTCCCTTCCATACAGCATTGAAGATCTCATGCAGTCTATCCTACAGAGCCAACAGCTACAGCAAAAGACAATGCGTTGGATACAACAGTCAGGCTGTAAGATGTTTTACTTGGGAAAAGTAAAACACATCCGACAGTCCCGATTAAAGAATGATTTAAACCGTTGTGAGATAAACTTTGTTTATTCATAAAGTATTCACAGTTAAAGCAGCATTTATTGCTGATAGGACAACATTTAATGCAGCCGGAGTAAGACAAGTTTGAATGTGCTGAAGAGCATTTAATGCAAAGTCCAAAAGAATATCTGAAACATTAAATGCGATCTGCTTTAATATAAATATTCAGCAAGCCGCCAATCAGAAATGTCAACATCTCACCTACCTGCAACAGCTACATTTATAACGGATGCATTTTCCAAAAGCTATAAATAGCCCCAAGCTGAGGACACTCAAACACACAAAGAATTCATACTCGCAAAAGCTCTGACAAAGATTCTGACAATCTAAGCTATATCAAGAGCAAGTATATTTCACAAGCATACAGCAATATCTGCAGCGAAGAAATATACTAAGTCCTCAACGAGAATATCACAACATACATTAATCGTATATCAAAGATCAAGTTGTTGTTCAGAGAATTCTACCCGTTACCTTTGAGTTAATAATCAACCTTGTGTGGACTGAGGATCTGTGTGTATTCCAACCTGTGTGAGAAGAATAACATTGTAGACGAAGCTTCAAACTGTGTGTGAAGAAGCGAGTCAAGGAAGAGCTCAAGCTAATCTATGTGAACGGCAAAAAGCTTTGGTCCCTGTATCAATATGTGTAAATGATACAGAGACAGGTTTAGTTATAGTCACGTAGTTATGCACGTAGTGATTATAATAAACGTTTAACTCCTGTGTGGAGGACCAGTGGACATAGAGGGGTTTACCTCGAACCACTTTAAATTGTGTGTCATTTACCTATTGTCTTTACTGTTTTCAGAACTGTGATTTATCAAGTATACTGCCAAAACCCTGTACGCACTAAGCAAATAGGAGAACACCTAGTTGCTGTATTTACAGCAACTCACACCTAAACTTCCTCTACGCAAACTAACTTTGAAAATCATACAGCTTACTGTGCTTCTATATTCTAAGTTGTCACTGGTATACTCAGTGGCCAAAAAGTGGTATCGGAGAGGTTGATTCTAAAAAGAATCAGTCATATTTTTAACCGAATCAGATCCAAAAATCACTTATTTTTTAAAACAGTCTTATCTTTCTTATTTTCTCTAATGGATACCTCAATGATAAACAAGGTTCCTATGTCTTCGATTGACGAGTTTGATGACTGGAGAATCAGGAGGGAAGCCCATCTTGCTGCCATGCAAGAGGAGATGATATTTGTCATCCAAGAAGGTCCAATAAAGATAATGAAGGTTAATCCCTCCGCAAGGGAAGAAGGACAACCTCATGCTGAAATGCTCGAGAAGGAGCGCGAGCAATAGACTGCAGACGACCGCAAGCGTGCGAATCTTGACAATGTTGCTAAGAATGCGCTGTTCTTGACAAAGGCACATTCTCGAAGGTAAAGAGATGTAAGACGGCTAAGGAAATTAGGGAGAAACTCAAGATGATTTGTGAGGGAACTGAGCTCTCAAAAGAAAATAAAATTTCAAAACATACTCAGCAATTTGAATCCTTTGAAATGAAATCTTCCGAAATTCTTGAGGAGCTTGACCTCAGATTCACTGGCATTGTCGGTGAACTCGAAGCATTGGGTAAAGTGTATACCCAAAATGAGAAAAACTTGAAAATCTTTAGTTCACTCCCTGCCCGATGGGACATTAAGACTACAAATATTTCTACTTTTGGCCTATTCTCTGACCTCAAATCTTTCGAGTACGATATTGACAGGAGAGAGAAGGCCAAAGAGTCACCTGCCAAGACTACAGAACTAGCTGCTGTATTTGACAGGAGACATAGCTCCGCACCTAGCACATCCAAGTCCGCCCACAAGACCGCTGGCAGTGATGATGATATCCTGTCATAAGATGAAATGGACCTTCTTATGCATAAATTCAAAAAGTTCATCAAACAGTCTAGAAAGACTTCCTTCAGGCCCACTCCGTTTCACAAGGTAAGTTCCGAATCTTCTCCTTATATTGATTCTAACTTGAGTTACAACTATAGAAAATCCAGGCACTATGCAAATAAGTGTCCGCACCCGAAAGTGCAAAAGTTGCTGGAAGCCGAGCAATGAAGAAAAGGATGAAAGAAGGCATGTCTGGAAAAACAAGCTCAAGGCCCTGATTGGTGAATCAGAAACCTCGCTCGCATCAAACAAAATCGAGGAGTGCCTTCAGGCAATCACTGATAGTGACTCGTCCGATGATGAGATCGAAGATAAATCCTATATGTGCTTTATGGCCAAAGAAATACAGGACAATGAAGACAGCGATGATGAGGTGAGCTTAACATCAACTGCTCCTATAATGCATCTCATACTTTTGAAAACATGACGAATGAATTCAAAAACATTCAAAAGGCCCATGAGAATCTGAAACGAGAAAACATACAGCTCGAACTTTCAAACTTGGAGCTAAAAGAAGAAAATGACTTGCTGAAAAATAACTACAAAAGCATGTCTATTGATTACGAAAACAACAAGGTCACATTTGAAAAACTCATGGAGAGCAATCATCAACTTGCTACAGATCTAAATGAGACTAAGTCTTATAATGAAACCAAGACAAATGATTTCGCTCTACTCGAAGCCTAAGTAAAAACTCTTAAGAAACAAGAAAGAGAATTAGAGACCATCTTGAAATCATTCGAAAAATCCTCTAAACTGATGGAAGAAATTCTATGCACTGGGCAACATGCTCATGATAAAAGTTGCTTAAGATATAATTCATTCTCCAACAAAGGGAAATCCAGTATGGTTTTCGTTAGGGGTGTGGAACCCATTCTTGTACCTGAAGAGACCCCAAGTCCCATAATGGTAACAGTTGCCCGCGTAAAGCAAAGGCTGCCATTCCGCCACCAGCTTCATATCACAGACTGCGGAACCCTCAGCCTCAAGTACATGTAAGGCGTAACCAACAGCATGCTCTCCGAGCATATCAAAAGCGCCAACATCCGTTCAGAAAGAAGGCTGTATCTAAATATCAATGGCCTGCACCACAGTGCTTTCAAAAGTACAGTGCACCTAGATATTGGAAACAGGAGACCCAGTATCCATCCAGAAAGCAGGTCGCCACGCAGTATAATCAATAGCTTTGGGAATCCAACTAGAGACCGAGGAGGCAAGCTGTAAGGCCTAAGAAAAAGGCTCCACCTCCGAGACGGCAATCGTACTGGAATAATAATAAACCTCGATTTTACATGCATAATTACCAAGGTTACAGTGACTACATGCCTGCCCCACGTTGACATTGCAAAACTGGACCAAAAGTAACCTACAGTAAACCAATTGCTGTTAGGCAAATATGGGTACCAAAAGGTACTAACATTCATGGACCCAAAAATCAAAGGGGACCCAAATCTACTTATATTTTGTGCTTACAGGATATCAAGGAGAAGAACATCTTGTACTTTGATAGCGGATGTTCTCGGCACATGACAGGAGATGTCAGCAAGTTATCAGACTATGTAGAAGGGCGCGGTCCAAAAGTGCGCTTCGGAAATAAGTCCAAAGGAAGAACAAGAGGGAAGGGGACCTTGCTTGTAGGAATGTTCAAAGTCACCGATGTAGCTTATGTTGAAGGCTTACAGTACAATCTACTTAGTATTAGCCATTTCTGTGACAAACAGTTCTCGGTGAAATTCTATATAGATCACTGTAGAGTGAAGAACATCTTAACCAAAGAAGTTGTTGTCATAGGAAGCAGGTCAGGTAATATGTATATTGCTGACTGGAAGCCTACGAACTCCACTATTACATGTTTTGTCACCAAAGGCACTGCAAATCAAAGCTGTCTATGGCACAAGAGGATGTCACACATCAACTTCAAGACGATCAACAAACTCGCAAGACAGGGAATGGTTAGAGGCTTGCCCAATGTGACATTACAAAAAGACAGCGTCTGCGGACCCTGTCAGAAAGGCAAACAAGTCAAAACCATACTGAAAAGCAAATCATACCTGCCCACTCACAGAGTTCTGGATATGCTACATATGGATCTCTATGGTCCTGTAGACCCTGTAAGTTTGGGAGGTAAGAAATATTATCTCGTTATTATTGATGATTACTCCAGGTATGCTTGGACAATCTTTCTAGGCAAGAAGAAAGAAACCACAACAAAGTTGCCTGAGCACCTGAGAAAGCTTCAGAATGAGAAAGGGTTGAGTATCGTGTCCATTCGTTCTGACAGGGGTACTGAATTCACTAACAGCTTTATAGAGCAATACTGTTCGGACAATGGAATACAGAAATGAATACTCAGAAGCCCGGAATCCTCAACAAAATGGTGTTGCAGAGCAAAAGAATAGAACGCTCAAGAAAGCCATAAGAACCATGATTGCCGCAGTGGTTCTGGGGTGAAGCAACAAATACAGCATGCTATACACAAAACCACTGTATTATCAACAAGCATCACAACAAAACAGCCTATGAGGAAAAGATCAACTCAAGACTTTTGACGAGAAGTCGGATGAAGGGATAGTTGTAGGATATTCCTCTGTCAGCAAGGCTTTCAGAATCTTTAACAAAATGAAGTTGACAGTCGAGGAATCTGTACATGTAGTGTTTAATGAACCTCACCATGATCCTACAGGAGTAGAAGTCTTAACCCATAATATCCAAACACTCTCCATCAATGATGTAATATCCGCAATTTTCAATTTCCGGTAATTTCTTTTTTTCAGTGGAAGTCCGTTTTGACGACTCGCTCATGACCGTTTCGTCATTTTGAGAATGATTAACTCTACACTTTTTGCCATCCGAGTTCGTTTCGGCGTTGTTTTGTTGAGTTCTGTGATTTTTAGCGACTTTTCCGCACTTGAGTTCGATTCTTGCGAATCTCGTCCGAAACTGCTGTTTCGAGTTTCCCGCAAGTCCGTTTAACTTTGTTAGACGTGTTGTGAACTTCGGTTTTGTTATTCGATCACGTATCGTGATTTCCGGGCGTTTTGGGCCATTTTGTAATTTCTTGAAAGTTACGGGTATCCGTATCTGGAATTGTTGTCTCGACCCGTTTCTTGGTCGCGTATGATTAATTATGGTATTATGTTTCCATTTCGGGTCGTTGATGTCGTCCGCGAACTTTTCGTCGTGTTCGTTCCGTGCGTTTTTTGAAATCGGGTTGTCGAGCCCTGGCGGTTGCGGGACTGGCCGGACGGTTGCGGGACTGGCCGGACGATTGCGGGCACCGGCCGGACAGGTGCGGCAGGAACCGGCGTAGCGCACGCTACTGCCGGAAGGCTGCGCGCGCTAACCGGCAGGTGTAGCGCACGCTAGCCTGGTCGACCAACGCACGCTATCGGGCCGGACAGTGGGGTTTCTGAGGTTCTGGACTCGGTCAGGATCGGCAGGTAGCGCACGCTACTGTCGGTCGTGGCGCACGCTAACCGGCAGGGGTAGCGCACGCTGCCGGCCGACTAGCGTGCGTTACCTGGGTAAGTTTGTTAGTCCAGTGACTACTGGACAGGTCGGCTAGCGCGCGCAGGCTTCCGGCCGTAGCGCACGCTAGCGGGAGTCGGGCGGACGAGTCATGGTCGGCAGAATTGGTCGGTGGTGCAGGGTCATGCGGGCCATGGCCGAGAGTGCTCGGCCGATGCTGGCCGATAGCGCACGCTAGTCCGGGAAGGCTAGCACACGCTAGTTCCGGCCTAGTATATATATGACAGACCAGCCACATTTCCCTTCGTTTTTCATTTCCTTCCTTCTCCGTCCGCGGCTGGCGATTCATGGGCGACGAAGCCATGTTGTTTAACAACAAATCCATGAAGTTCTTGAGTTCATAACATCAATCAATCATCCGTTATCATCCTTTGATCCAGCGAATCAAGGTAATCTTCCTTAGAACCCTAATTTCGTGAATTTGAGGGTTTTCGCATTTTTGTCCGATTCGTTCCGTGTTTTTGATTAATTCATGATGGGTATGATTAATCTTGGTAGTATTCTTGTGTTTAACATCATTTAGTCCATTGTTCTTCGTCGAATCGAAGTATATTTCTTGTTTTCCTTCGAATTGACTTTTTGGGGGATTTGTCCTCGATCTCGTTTTTCATCCGTTTTCGATGGATCGATTATGGTTAAATGATGTTGTTAAACATATTCTATGGATTGTATATCCATATTTCAACTTGGAATTCCGTTTTCGGGTTTTGACGGGACGAATCGTGTTCTTGACCGTTTTGGGGGAAATCCTTGAACCTTCGTCATTTGTTCTTTGAATTCAGCGGCTTTGGGTCGTACTTTGGAATTCATTTTCGTTGTTATTGTTTTCGTTCGTAGTTCATTGTTGTGGATTGTCGTTCGGTGGAGTCGGCGAGTTCGTAGTCGGTTCGTGCCAACCTACTTCGGCCGATTCTCCGCGTTGTGGTCATTCGAGGCAAGTACCTTGTCCATACTTTTCTTGTTTCGTGGATATGATGATTGGTGATCGTCTTGGTTTGTTTGTTTGTTTGAAATGAGTTTTCAAAAGATTTGGTTAGCCTCGTTAAAGGCCTCTTTCAAAACCGTGTGTGTTTTATGATTGGTGTGGTTCGTGAATAACTATGTGAATTCTATGTATATGCTTGGTGTTGATGTTGCACTTGGTATTGTGTGTGGACGTATATTATTTCATTTCGGTGCGTTGTGGATTGACGTGGTGTTTTGCTAAGTGTTTGATGCCTCTGGGCGAATTGTTTGAATATCCCTGATGTGATATGTTATTTGTGTGAATGTGTGGATATGGTTGAAGGTCTACGGTGACACATGGCACGTGATCATGTGGTCAGGATGCAACAAGTGATTGATCCAACCGTGAGAGCCTGAGATAATCTACGGTGGCACATGGCATGTGATCATGTGGCCAGGATGCAACAAGCGATTGATCCAACCGTGAGATGTGTGTGATTTGTTTCGCTAGCCAGCTCGGGAGGGTCCTTCGAGGCCTCGAGTGGGATGTCGGTGGTAGCGTCCCGGTCCTAGGCGATGCGCGTGTGTGATTATGTTTCGTTGATTTTACGTCCGTTGAGGACACGTGATGTTGGGCTTTGACCCTGTAAATTGTTGGTGGTTTCCTATTTGCGAAAACAAAACATTTGGGCTGTGACCCTATTGATTTTTGGAAAGAGAAGGATTTTATAATCCTAAATTGTTTTCTATTAAAACTCTCGATGGCATTTTAAACTGTTTTGTAAATTGTTTCCCTTATTTGCGATCTTTCGGTTTTGGAAATGTTTACCCAAACTCTTGCCTCGGGAAGTACTTTTCTTTACGTTTGGATCTTTGAGGATTCCTGATTATTATTGTTCTTGGAACTTGTATTGTATGGCTCGTATTTTTGCACTTGTACTTGCACTAGCAAAACAGTGGAGTTTTGCTAACCCCCGAGTATTCGGGGTGGATGTCTATTTTGCATTCAGGTTTTGGAGCATAGCACGTGGTCGGCACGAAGGATGATGAAAGATGAATGATACTAATCACACGAGGATCCGTTGACGTCGTTTTGGTCTAGTTGTATTTTCTTTTCCGCTGCGATATCTTTTCCCCGTTGTACGGGAGTTTATTGTATTTTGACCCCTGCGTGGGTATGTGTTTGGAATTGAGTTGTATGTTATTATTGAAAGACCAAGTCGGTCTCTCGAGTCATTTTAGCCTTAAAGGCGAGGTTTAGATGTTTGATTTTAGTTATCGGCTGGTAGATCCTCGAGGAGAGGGTCTACGGCGTGTAATATCCCCGAGCGGATTGGGGTCTTACTGAATGGTATCGGAGATTAGGTTGTGGAAACCTAGGTGCCGGGTCAGTGGTGTCTATTGAGTTTTTGTCTCGTCGGATTTTATCCGATGGGTCGTGTCGCGACGCGTCGCCCGAGTTTGTTGGTCGAGATTATTATCGTGGGGCGAACATCATCTTCGTGCGACTGTAATGTAAGTCTCCCTTCTTTGTGTTGTGCCTCGTGTGACACGAGCTATTTTTATGATTATTTGTTAAGTGACGGAATCCTTTTATGAATTTTTATTTCGTGATATGTGGTTACTTGACTCTCATACTTCGTTCATATGAGGAGTAGTGTTGATGGATTGTGCATGTTTGACTTTATTTCTTTTATCCGCTGCGTGAGTTCCTTTGTAATGGTTTTCGGTATTTTACCGATCGATTTTTATTTCAAAATCGATTCCATTAACCGAGTTTTGATGTTATGGTCTTGATCATTTTAGCGAAATTCTTATGACGGTATTTAACGTGTGGAAAATGGCTTTTGTAAATTTTTGAAACATTACCGTCATCGGCCTTCTTGGCGTTTTTGTAAATGGTTTTTTTTTAGCCTGGTGGGTTTCGACGCGGGATCCACGGCGCTATAGAGTTTTGTGTAATTACCTGAAATTTTTGGGCATTCTAGCCCATTGAATTAACTTTGAAAACCTTGAGTATCTTAGAAAATAAATTTGAGACGTACTTTTAAAATGAATTATTTTCTCATGGTACATCCAAGGTGCCACAATATGTTTCCAAATCCTTCTATCTCGAGGACCAAAATATTTTGAGATATTTTCAATGTTTTAGAAACACTTATACTTTGACCCGAGGGTCGGATATTTCTGAAAGTTTTCACAAAAAGGAAAGTGTCCTCGTTTTATCAAACGCAAGATGGTTTTCAAAGTCTCGACAATGATTTTGTTCAACTTTTTGTAAAATGACACTCAAGATCAACTGGTGTTTCCAAACTATTTTCATAAGGTGGTTTTCGTTTTTAAAACCCATCATTTCACCTTGTGGTCGGGGAAGGTGGGATGACGATCTTTAATGTTGTCATTTCGTGGGGGCTTGCGTGTTATCGCACCTGTGTGAGTTGTTAAAGCTTGAGTTTGTACGTTTGCGTACATGTGTGATTGTTTTATGATGGTTGTAATTATGTGCTGGTTATCGTTCGGGTCGTTGAGGTCGCCGAACGATACCGTCGTTGTTGTAGTGTTTGTGTGTATTACTTTACGATGGTAATCGTTGTGTATGATATGTGTTATGATTCTTTTTTGCGCTGAGTTGGCATCTTCGGTTTGTTGTTTTGTGATGTTATGTTCCATTGTACCTAGCATTTGTATTTTCGGTATGCCGATCCGAGGCATTTCAACCGTGATGTGTCGGAGGAATGTACGTGCATTTTGTCCTTCTCGTCAGTAACACATTTCGAGTGTGGACTCGAGGGACACCGAATTCAGATTTGCGAATTGGCTACCGAGACTTTCGGAGTTCGCGCTTCAGCACAGTTATCAGAATCGTCTTTGAGAAGCCTTCGAAGGATGTTTTTGTCGGTCGCTTGTTGTGTCGTCACCTTGGTTTCATTGTTGTGAGTTTCGGGGACGACCCTCCTTTTTGAAGAGGTCGAATATAATACCCGTATTATTTTTGGCCTCTGCATTCACTGTTTCTCATGTCTATCGACTCGCTCGTGTTCGTTGATACCTTCTGAACTTGTTCTGTATTTTAGTTTCATCGTTCGAATGAACTGTGATCTTGTTTTGGGTTGATCCGGTATCGCTGTGACTTTTCCGAGTTCGGTTCGATTCTTGTGAACCTTGTTCGGAAGTGACACCATTTGGTTCTACTAGTTCTTTTATTCGAAGTGGATCGGATTTTAAACTTCTGTATATTCTACTTTGTCGACTCATTTATGTTTGTTGACATTTGTGAGCTTGTCCTGCCCCTTGCTTTTGTTGATCGAACGAGTGTGGTATTTTTCTAATAACTCGTTTGTCGTTGTGACTTTTCAATCGCTATTCCCTTTCTGTGGATCTTATGGGAATGCATGTCTTGTAGTTCTCACCAGATCATCCTGGGAGTTGTTGTTTGAATTTTATTATCCTTCGTGTTTCGGACATGATTGTTCGATTTTTGTTGTCTCGATCGTTTGTTTGTTCGGTTTTTATTCTCATTTCGTGATTGTTGAGCGTTCAGGCTCCTTCCTAATTCCCTCAAGTTCTGGAAATTAGTCTCGTTTTTGATCTTCCAACCCTTGGGCGGTGGAATTCCGTATTTGTTCAGCGATTGACTCGCGTTTTGATTGATGTACCGTTAGGTCGGTCAATCTTATTGATTTTCGTTCGTTGTGTTTTGTGATTGTTCGGATAATTGACTTGACTATATTATCCGTTTGATGACGCTTGTCATCTGTTGGTTTTATTGCATTCCTAACGGCGGCGTTGTGTTGGTCGCCGTGGAGCGTGTTTTCACGCCGTATATTCCTTTGCGTTGTTTGTAACATTTCGCCGTTGGGCATTAGTTACGCATTCTTGTGTGTCTCGTTGAGTTTTTCCTGGCGGAATATTTCTTCCCTACTTGTTTTAAGTTTCGACGAAACTTCTTTTAAGGAGGGTAGAATGTAATATCCGCAATTTTCAATTTCCGTAATTTCTTTTCAAAGGAAGTCCGCTTTGACGACTCGCTCATGACCGCTTCGTCATTATGAGAATGATTAATTCTACACTTTTGCCATCCGAGTTCGCTTTCGCATTGTTTTGTTGAGTTCTGTGCTTTTAGCGACTTTTCCGCACTTGAGTTCGATTCTTGCGAATCTCGTCCAAATCGCTTGCTTCGAGTTTCCGCAAGTCCGTTTAACTTTGTTAGACGTGTTGTGAACTTCGTTTTGTTATTCGATCACGTATCGTGATTTCCAAGCGCTTGGGCCATTTTGTAATTTCTTGAAAGTTACGGTATCCGTATTCGAATTGTTGTCCCACCCGCTTCTTGGTCGCGTATGATTAATTATGGTATTATGTTTCCATTTCGGTCGTTGATGTCGTCCGCGAACTTTTCGCCGTGTTCGCTCCGCGTTTTGGAAATCGGGTCGCCGAGCCACAGCGCTATGGATCGCCGGACGGTTATGGATCGGCCGGACGATTGCAGGCACCGCCGGACAAAGGGCAGAACCGGGCGAGCGCACGCTATCGCCGGGCGCGCGCGCTAACCGGCAGTGTAGCGACGCTAGCTGGTCGACCAACGCACGCCATCGGCCGGACAGTGGGGTTTCGAGGTTCGACTCGGCCAGATCGGCAGGTAGCGCACGCTACGGTCGGTCGTGGCGCACGCTAATCGGCAGGGTAGCGACGCCGCCGCCGACTAGCGGCGTTACTGGTAAGTTTGTTAGTCCAGACTACCGGATGTGCCGCTAGCGCGCGCAGGCTTCCGACCGTAGCGCACGCTAGCGGGAGTCGGGCGGACGAGTCATGGTCGGCAGAATTGGTCGGTGGTGCAGGGTCATGTGGGCCATGGCCGAGAGTGCTCGGACGATGCTGGCCGATAGCGCACGCTAGTCCGGGAAGGCTAGCACACGCTAGTTCCGACCCAGTATATATATGACAGACCAGCCACATTTCCCTTCGTTTTTCATTTCCTTCCTTCTCCGTCCGCGGCTGGCGATTCATGGGCGACGAAGCCATGTTGTTTAACAACAAATCCATGAAGTTCTTGAGTTCATAACATCAATCAATCATCCGTTATCATCCTTTGATCCAGCGAATCAAGGTAATCTTCCTTAGAACCCTAATTTCGTGAATTTGGGGGTTTTCGCATTTTTGTCCGATTCGTTCCGTGTTTTTGATTAATTCATGATGGGTATGATTAATCTTGGTAGTATTCTTGTGTTTAACATCATTTAATCCATTGTTCTTCGTCGAATCGAAGTATATTTCTTGTTTTCCTTCGAATTGACTTTTTGGGGGATTTGTCCTCGATCTCGTTTTTCATCCGTTTTCGATGGATCGATTATGGTTAAATGATGTTGTTAAACATATTATATGGATTGTATATCCATATTTCAACTTGGAATTCCGTTTTCGGGTTTTGACGGGACGAATCGTGTTCTTGACCGTTTTGGGGGAAATCCTTGAACCTTCGTCATTTGTTCTTTGAATTCAGCGGCTTTGGGTCGTACTTTGGAATTCATTTTCGTTGTTATTGTTTTCGTTCGTAGTTCATTGTTGTGGATTGTCGTTCGGTGGAGTCGGCGAGTTCGTAGTCGGTTCGTGCCAACCTACTTCGGCCGATTCTCCGCGTTGTGGTCATTCGAGGCAAGTACCTTGTCCATACTTTTCTTGTTTCGTGGATATGATGATTGGTGATCGTCTTGGTTTGTTTGTTTGTTTGAAATGAGTTTTCAAAAGATTTGGTTAGCCTCGTTAAAGGCCTCTTTCAAAACCGTGTGTGTTTTATGATTGGTGTGGTTCGTGAATAACTATGTGAATTCTATGTATATGCTTGGTGTTCATGTTGCACTTGGTATTGTGTGTGGACGTATATTATTTCATTTCGGTGCGTTGTGGATTGACGTGGTGTTTTGCTAAGTGTTTGATGCCTCAGGCGAATTGTTTGAATATCCCCGATGTGATATGTTATTTGTGTGAATGTGTGGATATGGTTGAAGGTCTACGGTGACACATGGCACGTGATCATGTGGTCGAGGATGCAACAAGTGATTGATCCAACCGTGAGCTCGAGATAATCTACGGTGGCACATGGCATGTGATCATGTGGCCAGGATGCAACAAGCGATTGATCCAACCGTGAGATGTGTGTGATTTGTTTCGCTAGCCACTCGGGAGGGTCCTTCGAGGCCTCGAGTGGGATGTCGGTGGTAGCGTCCGGTCCTAGGCGATGCGCGTGTGTGATTATGTTTCGTTGATTTTACGTCCGTTGAGGACACGTGATGTTGGGCTTTGACCTGTAAATTGTTGGTGGTTTCCTATTTGCGAAAACAAAACATTTGAAATGTGACCACTATTGATTTTTGGAAGAGAAGGATTTTATAATCCTAAATTGTTTTCTATTAAAACTCTCGATGGCATTTTAAACTGTTTTGTAAATTGTTTCCCTTATTTGCGATCTTTCGGTTTTGGAAATGTTTACCCAAACTCTTGCCTCGGGAAGTACTTTTCTTTACGTTTGGATCTTTGAGGATTCCCGATTATTATTGTTCTTGGAACTTGTATTGTATGGCTCGTATTTTTGCACTTGTACTTGCACTAGCAAAACGGTGGAGTTTGCTAACCCCAGTATTCGGGGGGTGGATGTCTATTTTTGCATTCAGGTTTTGGAGCATAGCACAGGGTCGGCACGAAGGATGATGAAAGATGAATGATACTAATCACACGAGGATCTGTTGACGTCGTTTTGGTCTAGTTGTATTTTCTTTTCCGCTGCAGTATCTTTTCCCGTTACGGGGAGTTTATTGTATTTTGACCCCTGCGTGGGTATGTGTTTGGAATTGAGTTGTATGTTATTATTGAAAGACCAAGTCGGTCTACTGAGTCATTTTAGCCTTAAAGGCGAGGTTTAGATGTTTGATTTTAGTTATCAGCCTGGTAGATCCTCGAGGAGAGGGTCTACGGCATGTAATATCCCTGAGCGGATTGGGGGTCTTACAGAATGGTATCGGAGATTAGGTTGTGGAAACCTAGGCTGTCGGGTCAGTGGTGTCTATTGAGTTTTTGTCTCGTCGGATTTTATCTGACTGGGTCGTGTCGCGACGCGTCGTCTGAGTTTGTTGGTCGTGATTAGTATCGTGGGGCGATCATCATCTTCGTGCGACCTGTGGCTGTAAGTCTCCCTTCTTTGTGTTGTGCCTCGTGTGACACGAGCTATTTTTATGATTATTTGTTAAGTGACGGAATCCTTTTATGAATTTTTATTTCGTGATATGTGGTTACTTGACTCTCATACTTCGTTCATATGAGGAGTAGTGTTGATGGATTGTGCATGTTTGACTTTATTTCTTTTATCCGCTGCGTGAGTTCCTTTGTAATGGTTTTCGGTATTTTACCGACTGATTTTTATTTCAAAAATCGATTCCATTAACCGAGTTTTGATGTTATGGTCTTGATCATTTTAGCGAAATTCTTATGACGGTATTTAACGTGTGGAAAATGGCTTTTGTAAATTTTTGAAACATTACCGTCATCGGCCTTCTTGGCGTTTTTGTAAATGGTTTTTTTTTAGCCTGGTGGGTTTCGACGCGGGATCCACGGCGCTATAGAGTTTCGTGTAATTACCTGAAATTTTTGGGCATTCTAGCCCATTGAATTAACTTTGAAAACCTTGAGTATCTTAGAAAATAAATTTCGAGACGTACTTTTAAAATGAATTATTTTCTCATGGTACATCCAAGGTGCCACAATATGTTTCCAAATCCTTCTATCTCGAGGACCAAAATATTTTGAGATATTTTCAATGTTTTAGAAACACTTATACTTTGACCCGAGGGTCGGATATTTCTGAAAGTTTTCACAAAAAGGAAAGTGTCCTCGTTTTATCAAACGCAAGATGGTTTTCAAAGTCTCGACAATGATTTTGTTCAACTTTTTGTAAAATGACACTCAAGATCAACTGGTGTTTCCAAACTATTTTCATAAGGTGGTTTTCGTTTTTAAAACCCATCATTTCCTGCTTGTGGTCGGGGAAGGTGGGATGACGATCTTTAATGTTGTCATTTCGTGGGGGCTTGCGTGTTATCGCACCTGTGTGAGTTGTTAAAGCTTGAGTTTGTACGTTTGCGTACATGTGTGATTGTTTTATGATGGTTGTAATTATGTGCTGGTTATCGTTCGGGTCGTTGAGGTCGCCGAACGATACCGTCGTTGTTGTAGTGTTTGTGTGTATTACTTTACGATGGTAATCGTTGTGTATGATATGTGTTATGATTCTTTGTTGCGCTGAGTTGGCATCTTCGGTTTGTTGTTTTGTGATGTTATGTTCCATTGTACCTAACATTTGTATTTTCGGTATGCCGATCCGAGGCATTTCAACCGTGATGTGTCGGAGGAATGTACGTGCATTTTGTCCTTCTCGTCAGTAACACATTTCGAGTGTGGACTCGAGGGACACCGAATTCAGATTTGCGAATTGGCTACCGAGACTTTCGGAGTTCGCGCTTCAAAGACAGCTTATCGAATCGTCTTTGAGAAGCCTTCGAAGGATGTTTTTGTCGGTCGCTTGTTGTGTCGTCACCTTGGTTTCATTGTTGTGAGTTTCGGGGACGACCCTCCTTTTTGAAGAGGTCGAATATAATACCCGTATTATTTTTGGCCTCTGCATTCCCTGTTTCTCAGGTCTATCGACTCGCTCGTGTTCGTTGATACCTTCTGAACTTGTTCTGTATTTTAGTTTCATCGTTCGAATGAACTGTGATCTTGTTTTGGGTTGATCCGGTATCGCTGTGACTTTTCCGAGTTCGGTTCGATTCTTGTGAACCTTGTTCGGAAGTGACACCATTTGGTTCTACTAGTTCTTTTATTCGAAGTGGATCGGATTTTAAACTTCTGTATATTCTACTTTGTCGACTCATTTATGTTTGTTGACATTTGTGAGCTTGTCCTGCCCCTTGCTTTTGTTGATCGAACGAGTGTGGTATTTTTTCGGAATAACTCGTTTGTCGTTGTGACTTTTCAATCGCTATTCCCTTTCCTGTGGATCTTATGGGAATGCATGTCTTGTAGTTCTCACCAGATCATCCTGGGAGTTGTTGTTTGAATTTTATTATCCTTCGTGTTTCGGACATGATTGTTCGATTTTTGTTGTCTCGATCGTTTGTTTGTTCGGTTTTTATTCTCATTTCGTGATTGTTGAGCGTTCAGGCTCCTTCCTAATTCCCTCAAGTTCTGGAAATTAGTCTCGTTTTTGATCTTCCAACCCTTGGGCGGTGGAATTCCGTATTTGTTCAGCGATTGACTCGCGTTTTGATTGATGTACCGTTAGGTCGGTCAATCTTATTGATTTTCGTTCGTTGTGTTTTGTGATTGTTCGGATAATTGACTTGACTATATTATCCGTTTGATGACGCTTGTCATCTGTTGGTTTTATTGCATTCCTAACGGCGGCGTTGTGTTGGTCGCCGTGGAGCGTGTTTTCACGCCGTATATTCCTTTGCGTTGTTTGTAACATTTCGCCGTTGGGCATTAGTTACGCATTCTTGTGTGTCTCGTTGAGTTTTTCCTGGCGGAATATTTCTTCCCCCTACTTGTTTTAAGTTTCGGGACGAAACTTCTTTTAAGGAGGGTAGAATGTAATATCCGCAATTTTCAATTTCCGGTAATTTCTTTTTTCAGTGGAAGTCCGTTTTGACGACTCGCTCATGACCGTTTCGTCATTATGAGAATGATTAATTCTACACTTTTTGCCATCCGAGTTCGTTTCGGCATTGTTTTGTTGAGTTCTGTGCTTTTTAGCGACTTTTCCGCACTTGAGTTCGATTCTTGCGAATCTCGTCCGAAACTGCTGTTTCGAGTTTCCCGCAAGTCCGTTTAACTTTGTTAGACGTGTTGTGAACTTCGGTTTTGTTATTCGATCACGTATCGTGATTTCCGGGCGTTTTGGGCCATTTTGTAATTTCTTGAAAGTTACGGGTATCCGTATTCGGAATTGTTGTCCCGACCCGTTTCTTGGTCGCGTATGATTAATTATGGTATTATGTTTCCATTTCGGGTCGTTGATGTCGTCCGCGAACTTTTCGTCGTGTTCGTTCCGTGCGTTTTCGGAAATCGGGTCGTCGAGCCCTGGCGGTTGCGGGACTGGCCGGACGGTTGCGGGACTGGCCGGACGATTGCGGGCACCGGCCGGACAGGTGCGGCAGGAACCGGCGTAGCGCACGCTACTGCCGGAAGGCTGCGCGCGCTAACCGGCAGGTGTAGCGCACGCTAGCCTGGTCGACCAACGCACGCTATCGGGCCGGACAGTGGGGTTTCTGAGGTTCTGGACTCGGTCAGGATCGGCAGGTAGCGCACGCTACGGTCGGTCGTGGCGCACGCTAACCGGCAGGGGTAGCGCACGCTGCCGGCCGACTAGCGTGCGTTACCTGGGTAAGTTTGTTAGTCCAGTGACTACTGGACAGGTCGGCTAGCGCGCGCAGGCTTCCGACCGTAGCGCACGCTAGCGGGAGTCGGGCGGACGAGTCATGGTCGGCAGAATTGGTCGGTGGTGCAGGGTCATGTGGGCCATGGCCGAGAGTGCTCGGACGATGCTGGCCGATAGCGCACGCTAGTCCGGGAAGGCTAGCACACGCTAGTTCCGACCCAGTATATATATGACAGACCAGCCACATTTCCCTTCGTTTTTCATTTCCTTCCTTCTCCGTCCGCGGCTGGCGATTCATGGGCGACGAAGCCATGTTGTTTAACAACAAATCCATGAAGTTCTTGAGTTCATAACATCAATCAATCATCCGTTATCATCCTTTGATCCAGCGAATCAAGGTAATCTTCCTTAGAACCCTAATTTCGTGAATTTGGGGGTTTTCGCAATTTTGTCCGATTCGTTCCGTGTTTTTGATTAATTCATGATGGGTATGATTAATCTTGGTAGTATTCTTGTGTTTAACATCATTTAATCCATTGTTCTTCGTCGAATCGAAGTATATTTCTTGTTTTCCTTCGAATTGACTTTTTGGGGGATTTGTCCTCGATCTCGTTTTTCATCCGTTTTCGATGGATCGATTATGGTTAAATGATGTTGTTAAACATATTCTATGGATTGTATATCCATATTTCAACTTGGAATTCCGTTTTCGGGTTTTGACGGGACGAATCGTGTTCTTGACCGTTTTGGGGAAAATACTTGAACCTTCGTCATTTGTTCTTTGAATTTAGCTGCTTTGGTTCGTACTTTGGAATTCATTTTCGTTGTTATTGTTTTCGTTCGTAGTTCATTGTTGTGGATTGTCGTTCGGTGGAGTCGGCGAGTTCGTAGTCGGTTCGTGCCAACCTACTTCGGCCGATTCTCCGCGTTGTGGTCATTCGAGGCAAGTACCTTGTCCATACTTTTCTTGTTTCGTGGATATGATGATTGGTGATCGTCTTGGTTTGTTTGTTTGTTTGAAATGAGTTTTCAAAAGATTTGGTTAGCCTCGTTAAAGGCCTCTTTCAAAACCGTGTGTGTTTTATGATTGGTGTGGTTCGTGAATAACTATGTGAATTCTATGTATATGCTTGGTGTTCATGTTGCACTTGGTATTGTGTGTGGACGTATATTATTTCATTTCGGTGCGTTGTGGATTGACGTGGTGTTTTGCTAAGTGTTTGATGCCTGCAGGCGAATTGTTTGAATATCCCGATGTGATATGTTATTTGTGTGAATGTGTGGATATGGTTGAAGGTCTACGGTGACACATGGCACGTGATCATGTGGTCGAGGATGCAACAAGTGATTGATCCAACCGTGAGAGCTCGAGATAATCTACGGTGGCACATGGCATGTGATCATGTGGCGAGGATGCAACAAGCGATTGATCCAACCGTGAGATGTGTGTGATTTGTTTCGCTAGCGGCTCGGGAGGGTCCTTCGAGGCCTCGAGTGGGATGTCGGTGGTAGCGTCCGGTCCTAGGCGATGCGCGTGTGTGATTATGTTTCGTTGATTTTACGTCCGTTGAGGACACGTGATGTTGGGCTTTGACCTGTAAATTGTTGGTGGTTTCCTATTTGCGAAAACAAAACATTTGGAAATGACCACTATTGATTTTTGGAAAGAGAAGGATTTTATAATCCTAAATTGTTTTCTATTAAAACTCTCGATGGCATTTTAAACTGTTTTGTAAATTGTTTCCCTTATTTGCGATCTTTCGGTTTTGGAAATGTTTACCCAAACTCTTGCCTCGGGAAGTACTTTTCTTTACGTTTGGATCTTTGAGGATTCCTGATTATTATTGTTCTTGGAACTTGTATTGTATGGCTCGTATTTTTGCACTTGTACTTGCACTAGCAAAACAGTGGAGTTTTGCTAACCCCCGAGTATTCGGGGGGTGGATGTCTATTTTTGCATTCAGGTTTTGGAGCATAGCACAGGGTCGGCACGAAGGATGATGAAAGATGAATGATACTAATCACACGAGGATCTGTTGACGTCGTTTTGGTCTAGTTGTATTTTCTTTTCCGCTGCAGTATCTTTTCCCCGTTGTACGGGAGTTTATTGTATTTTGACCCCTGCGTGGGTATGTGTTTGGAATTGAGTTGTATGTTATTATTGAAAGACCAAGTCGGTCTACTGAGTCATTTTAGCCTTAAAGGCGAGGTTTAGATGTTTGATTTTAGTTATCAGCCTGGTAGATCCTCGAGGAGAGGGTCTACGGCGTGTAATATCCCTGAGCGGATTGGGGGTCTTACAGAATGGTATCGGAGATTAGGTTGTGGAAACCTAGGCTGTCGGGTCAGTGGTGTCTATTGAGTTTTTGTCTCGTCGGATTTTATCTGACTGGGTCGTGTCGCGACGCGTCGTCTGAGTTTGTTGGTCGTGATTAGTATCGTGGGGCGATCATCATCTTCGTGCGACCTGTGGCTGTAAGTCTCCCTTCTTTGTGTTGTGCCTCGTGTGACACGAGCTATTTTTATGATTATTTGTTAAGTGACGGAATCCTTTTATGAATTTTTATTTCGTGATATGTGGTTACTTGACTATCATACTTCGTTCATATGAGGAGTAGTGTTGATGGATTGTGCATGTTTGACTTTATTTCTTTTATCCGCTGCGTGAGTTCCTTTGTAATGGTTTTCGGTATTTTACCGACTGATTTTTATTTCGAAAATCGATTCCATTAACCGAGTTTTGATGTTATGGTCTTGATCATTTTAGCGAAATTCTTATGACGGTATTTAACGTGTGGAAAATGGCTTTTGTAAATTTTTGAAACATTACCGTCATCGGCCTTCTTGGCGTTTTTGTAAATGGTTTTTTTAGCTGGTGGGTTTCGACGCGGGATCCACGGCGCTATAGAGTTTCGTGTAATTACGAAATTTTTGGGCATTCTAGCCCATTGAATTAACTTTGAAAACCTTGAGTATCTTAGAAAATAAATTTCGAGACGTACTTTTAAAATGAATTATTTTCTCATGGTACATCCAAGGTGCCACAATATGTTTCCAAATCCTTCTATCTCGAGGACCAAAATATTTTGAGATATTTTCAATGTTTTAGAAATACTTATACTTAGACCCGAGGGTCGGATATTTCTGAAAGTTTTCACAAAAAGGAAAGTGTCCTCGTTTTATCAAACGCAAGATGGTTTTCAAAGTCTCGACAATGATTTTGTTCAACTTTTTGTAAAATGACACTCAAGATCAACTGGTGTTTCCAAACCTTTTCATAAGGTGGTTTTCGTTTTTAAAACCCATCATTTCTCGCTTGTGGTCGGGAAGGTGGGATGACGATCTTTAATGTTGTCATTTCGTGGGGCTTGCGTGTTATCGCACTGTGTGAGTTGTTAAAGCTTGAGTTTGTACGTTTGCGTACATGTGTGATTGTTTTATGATGGTTGTAATTATGTCTTGGTTATCGTTCGTCGTTGAGGTCGCGAACGATACCGTCGTTGTTGTAGTGTTTGTGTGTATTACTTTACGATGGTAATCGTTGTGTATGATATGTGTTATGATTCTTTGTTGCGCTGAGTTGGCATCTTCGGTTTGTTGTTTTGTGATGTTATGTTCCATTGTACCTAGCATTTGTATTTTCGGTATGCCGAGCCGAGGCATTTCAACCGTGATGTGTCGGAGGAATGTACGTGCATTTTGTCCTTCTCGTCGGTAACACATTTCGAGTGTGGACTCGAGGACACCGAATTGATTTCGAATTGGCTACGAGACTTTCGGAGTTCGCTTGGCCACGATTATCGAATCGTCTTTGAGAAGCCTTGAAGGATGTTTTTGTCGGTCGCTTGTTGTGTCGTCACCTTGGTTTCATTGTTGTGAGTTTGGGACGACCCTCCTTTTGAAGAGGTCGAATATAATACCCGTATTATTTATGGACTCTGCATTCCCTGTTTCTCAGGTCTATCGACTCGCTCGTGTTCGTTGATACCTTCTGAACTTGTTCTGTATTTTAGTTTCATCGTTCGAATGAACTGTGATCTTGTTTTGGGTTGATCTGGTATCGCTGTGACTTTTCCGAGTTCGGTTCGATTCTTGTGAACCTTGTTCGGAAGTGACACCATTTGGTTCTACTAGTTCTTTTATTCGAAGTGGATCGGATTTTAAACTTCTGTATATTCTACTTTGTCGACTCATTTATGTTTGTTGACATTTGTGAGCTTGTCCTGCCCCTTGCTTTTGTTGATCGAACGAGTGTGGTATTTTTTCGGAATAACTCGTTTGTCGTTGTGACTTTTCAATCGCTATTCCCTTTCCTGTGGATCTTATGGGAATGCATGTCTTGTAGTTCTCACCAGATCATCCTGGGAGTTGTTGTTTGAATTTTATTATCCTTCGTGTTTCGGACATGATTGTTCGATTTTTGTTGTCTCGATCGTTTGTTTGTTCGGTTTTTGTTCTCATTTCGTGATTGTTGAGCGTTCAGGCTCCTTCCTAATTCCCTCAAGTTCGGGAAATTAGTCTCGTTTTTGATCTTCCAACCCTTGGGCGGTGGAATTCCGTATTTGTTCAGCGATTGACTCGCGTTTTGATTGATGTACCGTTAGGTCGGTCAATCTTATTGATTTTCGTTCGTTGTGTTTTGTGATTGTTCGGATAATTGACTTGACTATATTATCCGTTTGATGACGCTTGTCATCTGTTGGTTTTATTGCATTCCTAACGGCGACGTTGTGTTGGTCGCCGTGGAGCGTGTTTTCACGCCGTATATTCCTTTGCGTTGTTTGTAACATTTCGCCGTTGGGCATTAGTTACGCATTCTTGTGTGTCTCGTTGAGTTTTTCCTGGCGGAATATTTCTTCCCCTACTTGTTTTAAGTTTCGGGACGAAACTTCTTTTAAGGAGGGTAGAATGTAATATCCGCAATTTTCAATTTCCGGTAATTTCTTTTTTCAGTGGAAGTCCGTTTTGACGACTCGCTCATGACCGTTTCGTCATTATGAGAATGATTAATTCTACACTTTTTGCCATCCGAGTTCGTTTCGGCATTGTTTTGTTGAGTTCTGTGCTTTTTAGCGACTTTTCCGCACTTGAGTTCGATTCTTGCGAATCTCGTCCGAAACTGCTGTTTCGAGTTTCCCGCAAGTCCGTTTAACTTTGTTAGACGTGTTGTGAACTTCGGTTTTGTTATTCGATCACGTATCGTGATTTCCGGGCGTTTTGGGCCATTTTGTAATTTCTTGAAAGTTACGGGTATCCGTATCTGGAATTGTTGTCCCGACCCGTTTCTTGGTCGCGTATGATTAATTATGGTATTATGTTTCCATTTCGGGTCGTTGATGTCGTCCGCAAACTTTTCGTCGTGTTCGTTCCGTGCGTTTTCGGAAATCGGGTCGTCGAGCCACAGCGGTTCGGGGATGGCGGACGGTTGCGGGGCTGGCCGGACGATTGCAGGCACCGGCCGGACAGTGCGGCGAACCGGCGTAGCGCACGCTCTCGCCGGAAGGCTGCCAGCGCTTCTTGGCAGTGTAGCGACGCTAGCTGGTCGACCAACGACGCTGCTCGGGCCGGGACGGTGGGGTTTCGAGGTTACGGACTCGGTCGGGATCGGCGGGTAGCGCACGCTACGGTCGGTCGTGGCGCACGCTAACGGCAGGGTAGCGCCGCCGCGGCCGACTAGCGTGCGTTACAGGTAAGTTTGTTAGTCCGGTGACTCCGGGCCAGTCGCTAGCGCGCGAAGCTTCCGGCCGTAGCGCACGCCAGCGGGAGTCGGGCGGACGAGTCATGGTCGGCGGGGTGGTCGGTGGTGCAGTGGTCATGTGGGCCATGGCCGAGAGTGCTCGGCCGATCTTGGCCGATAAGCGCGCACGCTAGTCCGGGAAGGCTAGCACACGCTAGTTCCGACCAGATATATATGACAGACGACCACATTTCCCTTCGTTTTCATTTCCTTCCTTCTCCGTCCATGTTTGGCGATTCATGGGCGACGAAGCCATGTTGTTTAACAACAAATCCATGAAGTTCTTGAGTTCATAACATCAATCAATCATCCGTTATCATCCTTTGATCCAAATAATCAAGGTAATCTTCCTTAGAACCCTAATTTCGTGAATTTGGGGGTTTTCGCATTTTGTCCGATTCGTTCGTGTTTTTGATTAATTCATGATGGGTATGATTAATCTTGGTAGTATTCTTGTGTTTAACATCATTTAATCCATTGTTCTTCGTCGAATCGAAGTATATTTCTTGTTTTCCTTCGAATTGACTTTTTGGGGGATTTGTCCTCGATCTCGTTTTTCATCCGTTTTCGATGGATCGATTATGGTTAAATGATGTTGTTAAACATATTCTATGGATTGTATATCCATATTTCAACTTGGAATTCCGTTTTCGGGTTTTGACGGGACGAATCGTGTTCTTGACCGTTTTGGGGAAATCCTTGAACCTTCGTCATTTGTTCTTTGAATTCAGCGGCTTTGGGTCGTACTTTGGAATTCATTTTCGTTGTTATTGTTTTCGTTCGTAGTTCATTGTTGTGGATTGTCGTTCGGTGGAGTCGGCGAGTTCGTAGTCGGTTCGTGCCAACCTACTTCGGCCGATTCTCCGCGTTGTGGTCATTCGAGGCAAGTACCTTGTCCATACTTTTCTTGTTTCGTGGATATGATGATTGGTGATCGTCTTGGTTTGTTTGTTTGTTTGAAATGAGTTTTCAAAAGATTTGGTTAGCCTCGTTAAAGGCCTCTTTCAAAACCGTGTGTGTTTTATGATTGGTGTGGTTCGTGAATAACTATGTGAATTCTATGTATATGCTTGGTGTTCATGTTGCACTTGGTATTGTGTGTGGACGTATATTATTTCATTTCGGTGCGTTGTGGATTGACGTGGTGTTTTGCTAAGTGTTTGATGCCTCTGGCGAATTGTTTGAATATCACGATGTGATATGTTATTTGTGTGAATGTGTGGATATGGTTGAAGGTCTACGGTGACACATGGCACGTGATCATGTGGTCGAGGATGCAACAAGTGATTGATCCAACCGTGAGCACGAGATAATCTACGGTGGCACATGGCATGTGATCATGTGGCGAGGATGCAACAAGCGATTGATCCAACCGTGAGATGTGTGTGATTTGTTTCGCTAGCTTGGCTCGGGAGGGTCCTTCGAGGCCTCGAGTGGGATGTCGGTGGTAGCGTCCGGTCCTGGCGATGCGCGTGTGTGATTATGTTTCGTTTATTTTACGTCCGTTGAGGACACGTGATGTTGGGCTTTGATGTAAATTGTTGGTGGTTTCCTATTTGCGAAAACAAAACATTTGGTTTGTGACCTATTGATTTTGGAAAGAGAAGGATTTTATAATCCTAAATTGTTTTCTATTAAAACTCTCGATGGCATTTTAAACTGTTTTGTAAATTGTTTCCCTTATTTGCGATCTTTCGGTTTTGGAAATGTTTACCCAAACTCTTGCCTCGGGAAGTACTTTTCTTTACGTTTGGATCTTTGAGGATTCTGATTATTATTGTTCTTGGAACTTGTATTGTATGGCTCGTATTTTTGCACTTGTACTTGCACTAGCAAAGCGGTGGAGTTTGCTAACCCGAGTATTCGGGGTGGATGTCTATTTTGCATTCGGGTTTTGGAGCATAGCACGAGTCGGCACGAAGGATGATGAAAGATGAACGATACTAATCACACGAGGATCCGTTGACGTCGTTTTGGTCTAGTTGTATTTTCTTTTCCGCTGCAAGATCTTTTCCCCGTTGTACGGGAGTTTCTGGTATTTTGACCCCTGCGTGGGTATGTGTTTGGAATTGAGTTGTATGTTATTATTGAAAGACCAAGTCGGTCTACTGAGTCATTTTAGCCTTAAAGGCGAGGTTTAGATGTTTGATTTTAGTTATCAGCCTGGTAGATCCTCGAGGAGAGGGTCTACGGCGTGTAATATCCCTGAGCGGATTGGGGGTCTTACAGAATGGTATCGGAGATTAGGTTGTGGAAACCTAGGCTGTCGGGTCAGTGGTGTCTATTGAGTTTTTGTCTCGTCGGATTTTATCTGACTGGGTCGTGTCGCGACGCGTCGTCTGAGTTTGTTGGTCGTGATTAGTATCGTGGGGCGATCATCATCTTCGTGCGACCTGTGGCTGTAAGTCTCCCTTCTTTGTGTTGTGCCTCGTGTGACACGAGCTATTTTTATGATTATTTGTTAAGTGACGGAATCCTTTTATGAATTTTTATTTCGTGATATGTGGTTACTTGACTCTCATACTTCGTTCATATGAGGAGTAGTGTTGATGGATTGTGCATGTTTGACTTTATTTCTTTTATCCGCTGCGTGAGTTTCTTTGTAATGGTTTTCGGTATTTTACCGACTGATTTTTATTTCGAAAATCGATTCCATTAACCGAGTTTTGATGTTATGGTCTTGATCATTTTAGCGAAATTCTTATGACGGTATTTAACGTGTGGAAAATGGCTTTTGTAATTTTTTGAAACATTACCGTCATCGGCCTTCTTGGCGTTTTTGTAAATGGTTTTTTTTTAGCCTGGTGGGTTTCGACGCGGGATCCACGGCGCTATAGAGTTTCGTGTAATTACCTGAAATTTTTGGGCATTCTAGCCCATTGAATTAACTTTGAAAACCTTGAGTATCTTAGAAAATAAATTTCGAGACGTACTTTTAAAATGAATTATTTTCTCATGGTACATCCAAGGTGCCACAATATGTTTCCAAATCCTTCTATCTCGAGGACCAAAATATTTTGAGATATTTTCAATGTTTTAGAAACACTTATACTTAGACCCGAGGGTCGGATATTTCTGAAAGTTTTCACAAAAAGGAAAGTGTCCTCGTTTTATCAAACGCAAGATGGTTTTCAAAGTCTCGACAATGATTTTGTTCAACTTTTTGTAAAATGACACTCAAGATCAACTGGTGTTTCCAAACTGTTTTCATAAGGTGGTTTTCGTTTTTAAAACCCATCATTTCCTGCTTGTGGTCGGGGAAGGTGGGATGACGATCTTTAATGTTGTCATTTCGTGGGGGCTTGCGTGTTATCGCACCTGTGTGAGTTGTTAAAGCTTGAGTTTGTACGTTTGCGTACATGTGTGATTGTTTTATGATGGTTGTAATTATGTGCTGGTTATCGTTCGGGTCGTTGAGGTCGCCGAACGATACCGTCGTTGTTGTAGTGTTTGTGTGTATTACTTTACGATGGTAATCGTTGTGTATGATATGTGTTATGATTCTTTGTTGCGCTGAGTTGGCATCTTCGGTTTGTTGTTTTGTGATGTTATGTTCCATTGTACCTAGCATTTGTATTTTCGGTATGCCGAGCCGAGGCATTTCAACCGTGATGTGTCGGAGGAATGTACGTGCATTTTGTCCTTCTCGTCAGTAACACATTTCGAGTGTGGACTCGAGGGACACCGAATTCAGATTTCCGAATTGGCTACCGAGACTTTCGGAGTTCGCGCTTCAGCACAGTTATCAGAATCGTCTTTGAGAAGCCTTCGAAGGATGTTTTTGTCGGTCGCTTGTTGTGTCGTCACCTTGGTTTCATTGTTGTGAGTTTCGGGGACGACCCTCCTTTTTGAAGAGGTCGAATATAATACCCGTATTATTTTTGGCCTCTGCATTCCTGTTTCTCGTGTCTATCGACTCGCTCGTGTTCGTTGATACCTTCGAACTTGTTCGGTATTTTAGTTTCATCGTTCGAATGAACTGTGATCTTGTTTTGGGTTGATCCGGTATCGCTGTGACTTTTCCGAGTTCGGTTCGATTCTTGTGAACCTTGTTCGGAAGTGACACCATTTGGTTCTACTAGTTCTTTTATTCGAAGTGGATCGGATTTTAAACTTCTGTATATTCTACTTTGTCGACTCATTTATGTTTGTTGACATTTGTGAGCTTGTCCTGCCCCTTGCTTTTGTTGATCGAACGAGTGTGGTATTTTTTCGGAATAACTCGTTTGTCGTTGTGACTTTTCAATCGCTATTCCCTTTCCTGTGGATCTTATGGGAATGCATGTCTTGTAGTTCTCACCAGATCGTCCTGGGAGTTGTTGTTTGAATTTTATTATCCTTCGTGTTTCGGACATGATTGTTCGATTTTTGTTGTCTCGATCGTTTGTTTGTTCGGTTTTTGTTCTCATTTCGTGATAGTTGAGCGTTCATGCTCCTTCCTAATTCCCTCAAGTTCGGGAAATTAGTCTCGTTTTTGATCTTCCAACCCTTGGGCGGTGGAATTCCGTATTTGTTCAGCGATTGACTCGCGTTTTGATTGATGTACCGTTAGGTCGGTCAATCTTATTGATTTTCGTTCGTTGTGTTTTGTGATTGTTCGGATAATTGACTTGACTATATTATCCGTTTGATGACGCTTGTCATCTGTTGGTTTTATTGCATTCCTAACGGCGGCGTTGTGTTGGTCGCCGTGGAGCGTGTTTTCACGCCGTATATTCCTTTGCGTTGTTTGTAACATTTCGCCGTTGGGCATTAGTTACGCATTCTTGTGTGTCTCGTTGAGTATTTCCTGGCGGAATATTTCTTCCCCCTACTTGTTTTAAGTTTCGGGACGAAACTTCTTTTAAGGAGGGTAGAATGTAATATCCGCAATTTTCAATTTCCGGTAATTTCTTTTTTCAGTGGAAGTCCGTTTTGACGACTCGCTCATGACCGTTTCGTCATTATGAGAATGATTAATTCTACACTTTTTGCCATCCGAGTTCGTTTCGGCATTGTTTTGTTGAGTTACGTGCTTTTAGCGACTTTTCCGCACTTGAGTTCGATTCTTGCGAATCTCGTCAAAGCTAACATTTGAGTTTCCCAAGTCCGTTTAACTTTGTTAGACGTGTTGTGAACTTCGGTTTTGTTATTCGATCACGTATCGTGATTTAGGGCGTTTTGGGCCATTTTGTAATTTCTTGAAAGTTACGTATCCGTATCTGGAATTGTTGTCCCGACCCGTTTCTTGGTCGCGTATGATTAATTATGGTATTATGTTTCCATTTCGGGTCGTTGATGTCGTCCGCAAACTTTTCGCCGTGTTCGTTCCGTGCGTTTCGGAAATCGGGTCGTCGAGCCACGGCGGTTGCGGGATGGCCGGACGGTTGCGGGATGGCCGGACGATTGCGGGCACCGGCCGGACAGTGCGTGAACCGGCGTAGCGCACGCTACCGCCGGAAGGCTGCGCGCGCTAACCGGCAGTGTAGCGCACGCTAGCTGGTCGACCAACGACGCTATCGGGCCGGACGGTGGGGTTTCGAGGTTACGGACTCGGTCAGGATCGGCAGGTAGCGCACGCTACTGTCGGTCGTGGCGCACGCTAACCGGCAGGGGTAGCGCACGCTGCCGGCCGACTAGCGTGCGTTACCTGGGTAAGTTTGTTAGTCCAGTGACTACTGGACAGGTCGGCTAGCGCGCGCAGGCTTCCGACCGTAGCGCACGCTAGCGGGAGTCGGGCGGACGAGTCATGGTCGGCAGAATTGGTCGGTGGTGCAGGGTCATGTGGGCCATGGCCGAGAGTGCTCGGCCGATGCTGGCCGATAGAGCACGCTAGTCCAGGAAGGCTAGCACACGCTAGTTCCGGCCCAGTATATATATGACAGACCAGCCACATTTCCCTTCGTTTTTCATTTCCTTCCTTCTCCGTCCGCGGCTGGCGATTCATGGGCGACGAAGCCATGTTCTTTAACAACAAATCCATGAAGTTCTTGAGTTCATAACATCAATCAATCATCCGTTATCATCCTTTGATCCAGCGAATCAAGGTAATCTTCCTTAGAACCCTAATTTCGTGAATTTGGGGGTTTTCGCATTTTTGTCCGATTCGTTTCGTGTTTTTGATTAATTCATGATGGGTATGATTAATCTTGGTAGTATTCTTGTGTTTAACATCATTTAATCCATTGTTCTTCGTCGAATCGAAGTATATTTCTTGTTTTCCTTCGAATTGACTTTTTGGGGGATTTGTCCTCGATCTCGTTTTTCATCCGTTTTCGATGGATCGATTATGGTTAAATGATGTTGTTAAACATATTCTATGGATTGTATATCCATATTTCAACTTGGAATTCCGTTTTCGGGTTTTGACGGACGAATCGTGTTCTTGACCGTTTTGGGAAATCCTTGAACCTTCGTCATTTGTTCTTTGAATTCGGCTTTGGGTCGTACTTTGGAATTCATTTTCGTTGTTATTGTTTTCGTTCGTAGTTCATTGTTGTGGATTGTCGTTCGGTGGAGTCGGCGAGTTCGTAGTCGGTTCGTGCCAACCTACTTGGCCGATTCTCCGCGTTGTGGTCATTCGAGGCAAGTACCTTGTCCATACTTTTCTTGTTTCGTGGATATGATGATTGGTGATCGTCTTGGTTTGTTTGTTTGTTTGAAATGAGTTTTCAAAAGATTTGGTTAGCCTCGTTAAAGGCCTCTTTCAAAACCGTGTGTGTTTTATGATTGGTGTGGTTCGTGAATAACTATGTGAATTCTATGTATATGCTTGGTGTTCATGTTGCACTTGGTATTGTGTGTGGACGTATATTATTTCATTTCGGTGCGTTGTGGATTGACGTGGTGTTTTGCTAAGTGTTTGATGCCTCAGCGCGAATTGATTGAATATCACGATGTGATATGTTATTTGTGTGAATGTGTGGATATGGTTGAAGGTCTACGGTGACACATGGCACGTGATCATGTGGTCAGGATGCAACAAGTGATTGATCCAACCGTGAGAGCCTGAGATAATCTACGGTGGCACATGGCATGTGATCATGTGGCCAGGATGCAACAAGCGATTGATCCAACCGTGAGATGTGTGTGATTTGTTTCGCTAGCCAGCTCGGGAGGGTCCTTCGAGGCCTCGAGTGGGATGTCGGTGGTAGCGTCCCGGTCTAGGCGATGCGCGTGTGTGATTATGTTTCGTTGATTTTACGTCCGTTGAGGACACGTGATGTTGGGCTTTGACCACCGTAAATTGTTGGTGGTTTCCTATTTGCGAAAACAAAACATTTGGGCTGTGACCCTATTGATTTTGGAAAGAGAAGGATTTTATAATCCTAAATTGTTTTCTATTAAAACTCTCGATGGCATTTTAAATGTTTTGTAAATTGTTTCCCTTATTTGCGATCTTTCGGTTTTGGAAATGTTTACCCAAACTCTTGCCTCGGGAAGTACTTTTCTTTACGTTTGGATCTTTGAGGATTCTGATTATTATTGTTCTTGGAACTTGTATTGTATGGCTCGTATTTTTGCACTTGTACTTGCACTAGCAAAACAATGGAGTTTGCTAACCCCAGTATTCGGGGTGGATGTCTATTTTTGCATTCAGGTTTTGGAGCATAGCACAGGGTCGGCACGAAGGATGATGAAAGATGATCGATACTAATCACACGAGGATCTGTTGACGTCGTTTTGGTCTAGTTGTATTTTCTTTTCCGCTGCAGTATCTTTTCCCCGTTGTACGGGAGTTTATTGTATTTTGACCCCTGCGTGGGTATGTGTTTGGAATTGAGTTGTATGTTATTATTGAAAGACCAAGTCGGTCTACTGAGTCATTTTAGCCTTAAAGGCGAGGTTTAGATGTTTGATTTTAGTTATCAGCCTGGTAGATCCTCGAGGAGAGGGTCTACGGCGTGTAATATCCCTGAGCGGATTGGGGGTGTTACAAATGACTCTCTAACAGAGCCTGTCCGAGACTTAGAGATCAACCCCGCAGCTGTAAGAACAGAGGTAGTTGAAGCTGATGCTGTACAAGTTGAAGCCGAAACTACAGCACCACAAGATACATTATGGGACGTAGAACTAGAACCTGACAAGAGATGGTTGAAAGATCATATACAAGAATTAATCATAGGAGACATTGATGCTGGTGTATCTACCCAAATAAGAATACAGAGTACACAAAGAACTGTACTGTGTGCACAAGAAGAATCCAAATCTGAGAAATCTCCATTTCCTGTATGGATCTCAAGTTGAAATTAGGAGACTAGCCATGTGCACCCTAGATATATTCTTAGCTCAATCTGAACATGTTTCTACCAATGAAGCTTTGAATAATTCTCACTGGATCACTTCTATGGAAAAAGAACTTGATGGTTTTGAAAGAAACAATGTATGGTATCTAGTACCCAGACCTTAGCATCAAGCTGTATTGGAACCAAATGGGTATTTAGAAACAAGAAGGATGAGAATGGACTTGTTATCAGAAACAAATCCCGTCTAGTTGCATAAGGCTACAGACAGGAGGAAGGCATAGACTATGATGAGACATTTGTCCCAGTATCCAGATTAGAAGCCATCAGGATATTTTTAGCTTTTGCCGCCCATAAGAGATTTATAGTATATCAAATGGATGTTAAGAGCGTATTCCTGAATAGAGACCTCGTCGAAGAAGTCTATATTGAACAACCACCAGGGTTTTTTAACACTGAAGGAGAAGACCTGGTATACAGACTACAGAGAGCTCTGTATGGACTTATCAAGTGAGTATATGAATATTTATAACTACAAATTATAGAAGAAGATGTAGGGAGATGGATTACCTAGTTCTTGCTTGAACTCTTTCTTCCTCCTTCCTTTCCTAATGTTTGGCCCTCTCACTAAATCTCTCTCTAATGCAGATTTTTTTTTCTCGTGTTGAAAATTTAAAGGGTGGATAGTGTTAAGTGCAGGTATTTAAGGTGTGTTATTATGGCTTGGGAAGTGTGGTTGCATGGAAAATAAGAGACATGTGTCTTGGTTGAGGGTGAAGGTTCTAGACACCACATTACTCTTCCTCTTTTTCTTCCCTTGGTCGCCCATCACCTTTAATTTCGGATTTTATTCTTATTTTTTGGTTATTTTAAGTGTATAGATTATTATTATTGTAGTGGGTTGGGTTAGTTAGTTAGTTGGGCTTTAAATTGTAAATTCAAGTCTTAGGAATTTTATTGAGTTGGGTTAGAGTCCATTAGTGAGTATATATATAATTAGGTATTAACACATAGTCCATAGGTGAATCAATATTCTCCTTTACTTTTATTATTTGGTTTATAAATATAATTTACGAAATTAATGAGTGGAATAACATAAAATTAGACATAGATTATATTGTGTCATAAAACAAATGTTATTAAAGTACATCATGATTCACTATGTTGAACATGTGATAAGCTATCGATTTTAGGGGGTTTTACATCCTTCCCTCCTTAGAATAATTTGGTCCCCAAACTCCTTCTTGAACAGTTCGGGATAGGATTTCTTCATTTCTTCCTCAGCCTCCCACGTAGCGTCTTCTCTGTTGTGATTTGACCAGACGACTTTAACTAAAGGAATTCACTTCTTTCTAAATTCGCATACTTGCCGGTCGAGGATCTTGATTGGCCATTCCGATTGTCGATTGGTAAATGTTGTTGTATGCAAACTCGGCTAATGGCAAGTGGTAATCCCAATTTCCTTGAAAGTCCAATACGTAAGCTCGTAACATGTCTTCAAGGGTCTGGATGGTTCGCTTGGATTGCCCATCGGTCTGGGGGTGAGCGCTAGTGTTAAAACTCAACGAGGTTCCTAATTCTTTATGGAAGATTTTCCATAAACGAGATACGAATCTTGGGTCTCTATCAGATACTATGTCTGTTGGCACTCCATGAAGTCGAAGTATCTCTGAGATATAAGTCTTAGCCAGCTTTTGCAAACTGTCGTCTTTTTTAACCGGCACGAAATGTGATGATTTCGTCAATCTATCGACGATCACCCAAATGGTGTTATAGCCTCCCCTTATCGTTGGTAGATATGTACTGAAGTCCATGGTTATCTTTTCCTATTTCCACTCAGGGACTTCTAATGGTTGTAACAGTCCTGAGGGTCCCTGATGTTCAGCCTTGACTCTTTGACATGTGATGCATCGAGCCACGAATTCTGCTACTTGGTTCTTCATGTTTACACACCAAAAGTGTTTCTTTAGTTCTCGGTACATCTTGTTACCTCCTGGGTGAATTGTATATCTCGAACAATGAGCTTCTTCGAGAATCTGTCTTTTGAGCTCCTCGTGATGAGGTATGCATAACCGTCCCTTAAACCTTACAATTCCATCCTTGGTAATCGTAAACTTGGGTTTCTTGCCATTTACGATCTTGTCCTTGAATTCTTGATGTTTTGGATCTCTCTCTTGGGCTAATTGAATATCATCTAGTAGATTCGATTTAACTGTGAGGTTGGCGCAAATTAAACGAGCACCTTCATGAATGGGTTTCAGGTTGCTCAGTTTCTCGAGAGCTTGCCATTCTCGAACCATGAGTCGGGCCACTCTAGCCTTTCTACTTAAGGCATCAGCCACGACATTTGCTTTCCCTGGGTGATGTTGAATCTCACAATTGTAATCTTCTAAAAGCTCTACCCATCTTCTCTGTTGGATTAAGTTCCCTTTGAGAAAACAGGTACTTGAGACTTTTATGATCCGTAAACATGGTGAATTCAACGCCGTATAAATGATGTCTCCATTTGTTTAAGGCAAATATTATTGCTGCGAGCTCAAGGTCGTGTGTTGGATAATTCTTCTCGTGCTTTTTGAGTTTCCTGGAAGCATATATGATAACTTTACCATTTTGAATTAGTACAGCACCGAGGCCATCCTTTGAGGCGTCACTATATACGACAAATCCCTGGGTTCCTTCTGTAAGTGTCAGTATTGGTGTGGTGGTAAGCTTCCTCTTAAGTTCTTGGAAGCTTGTTTCGCATTTATCCGTTCATTCAAATTTTACTTGTTTTTGGGTTAGCCGGGTGAGGGGTCCCGCTATCTTCGAGAAGTGCTTGATGAATTTGCGGTAGTAGCACGCAAGTCCAAGAAAGCTTCTGATCTCAGTGATATTTTCGGGCCTCTTCCAGTCCATAATAGTTTCTATCTTGGATGGATCTACCGCAATCCATTCTCCAGAAATAATGTGGCCCCGAAATGCCACTTCTTTCAACCAAAATTCACACTTGCTGTACTTGGCGTACAACTTGTGCTGCTTGAGTGTTTACAACACTAGTCTAAGATGCCTCTCGTGATCTTTCTCCGTCTTAGAGTACACGAGTATGTCATCGATGAAAATTACTACGAATTGTTCGAGATATGGTTGAAATATTCTGTGCATTAAATCTATAAATGCCGCAGGAGCATTCGTGAGTCCAAAAGGCATCACTACAAACTCGTAGTGGCCGTATCTAGTTTGGAATGCAGTTTTAGGAACATATTCATTCTTAATTTTTAGTTGGTAGTATCCTTGTTGAAGATCGAACTTGGAATACACTGTAGCTCCTTGGAGTTGTTCAAATAATTCATCTATCCTCGGGAGAGGATACTTATTCTTAACCGTAACACTGTTAAGTTTGCAATAATCTATGCAAAGTCTTAATGTCCCGTCCTTCTTTTTGACGAATAATACCGGAGCTCCCCATGGTGATATACTGGGTTGTATGAAACCCACATCGAGCAACTTTTGCAGTTGGACCTTCAACTCTTGTAGCTCCAGTGGTGCCATTCGGTATGGTGCCTTTGCAATAGGTGCCTTCTCGGGCATGATTTCGATATTAAATTCAACCTCTCTATCAGGTGGTAGGGAGGTTAATTCCTCGGAAAAAACGTCAGGGTATTCGGACACCACACATATGGTTTCTATGCCCAACTTACTCTTGGGTTTGTTGATGATGAAGGCGAAAAATACGGTTGCCCCTTTGGCAACTGCCTTCCTAGCCTTGACATCTGATATTATAGGTGCTAGGTTGACTCTAGCGTCCCCAACTAGTTCCACAATTGGTTTGTTAGGTTCGCAAAACCTGAATATCTTAGAGTGACAATCCAATTGTGCGTAGTGTTTAGACAGCCAATCCATTCCTAGGATGACATCATACTCCAATATTGGAAGCACTACTAAATCGGCAGAATAACAGTTACCGCTGATTATCACATCACACGCAGAATGGACTTTGTCCGCTAGCTGACTAACTCCCATCGGGGTAGATACTTCTAGACATAATTGTAAGGATTCTAAAGGCCTATCAAGTTTCTTAGAAAAATACGGATAATCGAATTATAATATAAGGATAAAACATTAGTCGATTCAAGTTACTCCTGGCTTATACGCCCAGTCATACATTTACGTTTCATGGCACTTAGGCTAAATGTCTTAAACATCAAAAGTACAAAACATCCAAAACAAGTTACATTAATGTTCATAACTAAGTCTTAGAGTTTTCTAATTATCTCCCGAATTCATACTCGCATCCTCTTCTGGGTCCTCTTCCGGGTCCTCCTCCGGATCTTCCTCCAGATCGTCCTCTTCGAACTCACGGAATCGAGTGTCCACAATTGGGGATGCTCGTGATGGGGCTTCGATTTCAGTGGTAGAATTAGGAAATAGGTCGATCACGACTCCCAGGTTAGACTTCACCATGATATGGAATTCTTCATGGTCGTGGCGTTCAGACATGATTTGTTCCTCCAGCATTTTCACCCTGTGGGCTTGGAGATATTTCTGGCTGCGGAGTTTGGCTATCGTTCGAATGTTCACTAATGATTGGGTTTCCAGGTGATGTGCCATTTCCTCAAGCTCTTCGAATTCTTGTCTTTTCTTCTCCAGCAACCGAAACAGCTCGTCCCTCAGATCACGATACACCGTCACATATTGAAAAATGCGCGCAATCACGGACCTCAAGTTTTGCGTCTCTCTCTCCTTTGAATCGCCCAAAAACAGCTGCGTTTAGAATGGGTCTAGTAACACCCTCAATTTGGTTAAGCGCTTGCCGGAGCTGATCCTCAGTAATCATTGCTCGCGTAGTAGGGATACCCTGAGTTTCCTTGTTCAAATCTTTCTTGCCAGTGGGGTCCATCTAATTAACAAAATAAAACTAAGTCAGTCTCTCGGAAAATCTAATATCCAATATAAGACTCTATTAAGCATGAATAATCATTAAAGCAGTGAACTTAATGATTCAACAAATGCTTATATGATACTAACGACAAAGGAACAATAATACTCCATTTTAAGAAAGTAATGAAGTTTAGTGGAGTTTAAAGGAACTTCATCAATTTCAAATGAATAGTGATATGACTTTGAGAAATGGATAAGTGAAATAAACTATATCCGTTTCAAGAGTTCAATGGAAGAATTGATTCAGTCGGGGAAATGCCGTGAATACTTAATCAAGTACCTTAGCCAATGACTTATAAATTTGAATTTGACTATGCATATTCCAAGTGAACAGCGACAATTCAAAAGAGATCTTAATGAGAATTGATTCGAGAAATCTACTTTAGGTCTCAGTCCTATGGTTCACTTCATCTTAGGTGGAATTACCATCTAAGTCCGAAGAATCTTATCCTGGTTAACCCGTTGTAAGTGTCCTTCTCACAAAGCAGGCTCCGATACCACTTCTGTCACGCCCCCAACATCGGGAAGGACGATGATGCGAGGCACCGGTCGATCAATCAAATAAAGAGTAGCAATAAATAGCGGAAGCTAAATAACGATTGGATAAAATTTTCAATCAACGATCTTAACCTGATGTTCTAAGATTCATTATAACAAAAGCTGATAATCAAATTACAGTGATCATAATTTTGCAGTGGAAAAATAACAGATGATTCAAAGTACGAAACAAAGTACATTATTACAAGTCGGAATAAAGACATAAATTCTTAGTCCAGGCGGCGGTCTTCTAATCGTTCTCTTCCACAAAGCCTTCCTCATCTTCTACTGGTTGCTCATTCTCTGGTTTAAAAGGGAAAACAGTGGGGTCAGACAAAATGTCTCAGTGAGTGGGTGATCGTGTGCGAGTGTGGCTTTATTTCCTTGGAAAACTTTAAGTGATGCATGACTTTAGCAAGTTATAAGAAAAGTGAAAAAGGTTTCAAAGATTTTCTGCGATTTATCGAAAGATAATAGTTTAGTAGTGAAATAATATAATCCTGTCCCCGTGGACAGATATCAAGTCAATCAATCAGTCAATCAGTCAATCTAGCTTTGAATCCTGCCGATGTTAGACTTTGGATTCTAGGCTCACCTTATTACTCCTAGCAGTATAGGTCGCCGCCCCAAGATTTGGACTGTTGCCCCAGTAGCTGAGCCTTCACTCTCACACTTAGCGTGTGCTTCATTATCTCTTATCTGGGCTCGGTATGTCCTTAGCTATGGGTCAATACCTGGATCACACCATAATCGCGATTATACCCCAAGTTCTACGACCCAGGTCCCTCGGAACACTCCATTCCTCGGTTATGGGAATAGGCAACAATGGTAGCCTTGTTCATGAACCGCAGCCGCGCTGCTCGATCCAAGACTCGGTCTAACCGTCCCGACTCAATATGGGACTCTAGAGGTATCTCATACAGTTCAAGAGGTGGCCCCCGAATTTTAGATCGGCGCTCTGTTTCGTATGGGTTCAAGAGGTGGCCCTCATCCGTCGACGTGGCACTTTGTCCCGATAGAGTTAGAGGGCGAACCCGTCCATGGCACTTTGTTTGTATAGCACTTAGTTCCCGGAAAGTCACAATTATCAGTTAGTTGCATAGCACGAGTAACACTTAAACATTCGATCAGTGAGATTAATTGCGTCTTTTGATTAAGTATGGAATATGGTTACTTATATTTGTGGCACGGTAATACGAGATATGACTTGTATATTAATTTGTAAATATTCTCAATATTTCATCAATTGTTTTAAAGGGTTCAAGTCATATGTATTGAATTGGTAGGTTCGATGAAAAGAATTCGAGAATTTTTATGCGGTTGGTTGAAAAGACGATTCTACCCTTAGGTTTGAGCCTAAGTATTCGGGAGTATGAAATGAATTCGGATGGTCGTGAAAATTTATAAGGGAGTCAAAATTATTTACTTGACTTCAGATTTAAGAAGGGATTCGGAAACTCAGTTTCGGGACAAAAATTTTCAGAAATTAATTGGCCCCAAAATTTAACAAATTCGCTCCGAGGCCTATGGGGCTTTGAATTTAGCTCGTAATTTAACGAAACTTTACGAGATGGATCATAATGAACCTGGAATCCCAGATTTGTAATGAAGTCCAGAAAATTCGAACTTGGTTCAGAATTCTTGATTTCTTTCATTTTGACCCCGAAATTGTTTGAAAATTACATTATTGACTAATGAGTTTAGATAACGAACTCAAATTTGTTCGAAACTTTACGGACAACTTATATAAGTTAAAATACATGTTATTCATGGTCCAGAACAGTTTATTCTCGGAATTTTCAGATTAGTCCATAATTTTTCATTATTTACAATTTATGCCCTTAAATTCTGTTTACTTGTTTTCAAGTTCCGTTTTGCCACAATTAAGTTATCCAAACACCAAAACATAATAATATAACACAAAATTCCAGATTTTGGTAGAGTTTCACTATAATTTCGAAGAAAGCATGAATTCCACAAATTTCACATAATCGAACTTTATCTACCAAATCGGCGGTAACTTGAACCCGTAAAAATATAATGCATGTTAACATAGCCATATACATACATCTCAAATACATGCATTTACATAAAATTTTAGACTCATGCATGCTTTGCAAAAATCATAATCCTTTAAACTTAAAATTCAAGAAAGACAAGAGATATAATCCCAAATACAAAAATCATGGTATATATATATATAAACATGCATGTATCGATATGTTCCTCAACAACATATTTGTGAAATATTTTCAGAATTAAACATGCATCACAAAACCATAAAATTTATTCGCTTTTAGGATTTTTAAAAATAATTTTTACCCACCTCGATTTCTCGTTGAAAATAGTCGGTTCTAAGTCTCGTAAGTTGGAAGATGATCTCCCCTTCACTTCTATACTTTCGGCCATGACCCATTATTACACCATGGAGGTGTATTTTCATTTGCATGATGAGATTTAAGTGAGTATATGAATATTTATAACTACAAATTATAGAAAGAGATGTAGGGAGATGGATTACCTAGTTCTTGCTTGAACTCTTTCTTCCTCCTTCTTTTCCTAATGTTCGGCCCTCTCACTAAATCTCTCTCTAATGCAGATTTTTTTTTCTTGTGTTGAAAATGTAAAGGGTGGCTAGCGTTAAGTGTAGGTATTTAAGGTGTGTTATTAGGACTTGGGAAGTGTGGTTGCATGGAAAATAAGAGACATGTATCTTGGTTGAGGGTGAAGGCTCTAGAAACCATATTACTCTTTCTCTTTTTCTTCTCTTGGCCGCCCATCACCTTTAATTTCAGATTTTATTTCATTTTTTTGTTATTTTAAGTGTATAGGTTATTATTATTGTAGTGAGTTGGGTTAGTTAGTTAATTGCGCTTTAAATTGTAAATTCAAGTCTTAGGAATTTTATTGAGTTGGGTTAGAGTCCATTAGTGAGTATATATATAATTATTTATTAACACATAGCCCATTAGGTGAATCAATATTCTAATTTAATTTTATTATTTGGTTTATAAATATAATTTACGAAATTATTGAGTGGAATAATATAAAATTAGACGTAGATTATATCGTGTCATAAAACAAATGTTATTAAAGTATATCATGATTTAGTTTATTGAACATGTGATACGCTATCGAATTTAGGGGGTTTTACAATAAGGCTTATATTATGTTGAGAATTATTTAATACATTTTTAAATAAATCATAGGCGGTCCCTAGCAAGATATTATCAGTACCCAAATAATATAAATTTATAGCCCATTTAACTATTTAACATGTTAAATTACTTTGTCACACGATATTATATTGGGATGAAGTCATGGAAACTGTCATACTTATTTTGTTCATATCTTTCCCCATCTTAAGCAGACTGATTGAATCAAATGACTATTCATCTGAGCATGACCATGTATTTCCTTCAACCCTACTTATCGATGTAATATCCATGTATTTTATTAATTATGTAAGTTATTTTGGACGTATTCTATTGAGAATTTGAATTGTAATTTCCATGTTGTATCGTTTGGCTTTTGGAATCGTGTGTATATTAGTGATGGTATTAGAATGTTGATGGTTAGTAATTTTCGAGTTCTGTTATATTCGGGTTGTGATTGTTCTGACCAGACTTCGGGATTTTAATATTGGGAAGTAGCAGTTAGTGCACGCTAGACTGTATTGCTAGCGCACGCTAACCATGTATCCGTAGTGCACGCTACTCTTGTTTGTAGAGCACGTTAGGCCGTCTGGGCAGTAGACTTTCTGGATTGTGGAATGGGTCGTTAGCACACTAATTGTAGACTAGCGTACGCTATTGAGGTGGATTAGCACACGTTAGAGGTGTTGGTAGCGCACGCTATTTCGGCCTGGCGGTAAGGACAAAATGTTTCTGGAGTCTGGACACAGGCAGTTAGCGCACACTATTGTTAGAGCTAGCACGCGCTAGTGCCGGTATATAGCTCCCGCTAATTTATGTGTAGCGCACACGCTAGCGAAGTCAGACAGAAGGTTCTGAACTGCCGACATAGCGTTAGCGCGCGCTATACTTGGGGCGTAGCGCACGCTAATAATGGCCAGTTTAAATAGGACTGCATGTTCTAGAATTCGTCATTTTTTTTACATTCCTCTCTTCTTCTCTGACAGTTGGGCGATCTTGAGCGTAGCATAGTGCAGATTTTGGCCCGATTTCATCATCCAACTATGTTTTTGAGTTCCTAATATCAAGTTATCAACATCTCATCCACTTTCATCGTCCGAATCGAGGTAAATTCATCTTAACCCTAGTTTTCGGGAATTTGGGGATTTCTCGGGTTTTCATATTTTAAATCTTTTTTTAGCTCTGATTCGTGCTAGAACATGATGTTGTAACCTTAATCCTTTGTTTTCCCTCAAAGTTTACGGATTTAAATTCGGAGTTTCCATCCATTCTTGAGTATGATTCTTGTTACCTCCGTAATGTTCGATCGGTTGTCCCTAAGGATAGAACATATGGTGTTTTCTTCTCAACTTCCGTAGTATTGTATTTGATATAGTATTATGTTGTGATAGGATCGAATTTTTGAGGAAAGTTCGGACCATACATCCTTCCATTCGTTGTTTCTTGTGTCGTTCCACTCGAGGCAAGTACTTTGATTGTGTTTAATATACTTCGTGTGAATATGTGAAAATTGTGATTTTGCGAAAAGAGGTAATTTCAGAAAATATGATTTGTGCCTTGTGGTTACCGAGTGTGTGCGAGCCGAGTAAAACCAGCGAGGGTTCCCTGGGATCCGTTAGACTGTGAGTATCTGCGGATCACTCGGTTGGCTTGTATAACCAAAGAGGTCCTGACGAGGACTCCTGGGGTGTGTATCTCGCGTGTGGTACAGGGAGAGTACAACCCGGGAGGTTGTTTTGTGATGTTGATTGTGGTATTGTATTCCGGAATATATGTGATGGCACTGTGATTTCTGCTGTTTATTCATTTGTAGTACATATTCTGGAATCGTTGTACTTGCACCGGCTTCTTGCTAACCCCTTTGGGGGTGAATATACTTGTTATATATTCAGGTACAGGTCCAGTAGACGATCCAACACAGAGCAGACATGAGCTTGGTGGACAACATTATATCACGAATTATGTCGAGTCTGTGGTCGTCTTGTCGTGGTCAAAGTGGTATTTTGGTTTTGTACTCGCGCAGGTACTGTCATGTATTGTATAATATGTTATCATTGGTTGTTGTTAATGTTGCAGATCAGTTGTGATGGTTGTATTAGTTATGATCCTATGGGATAATGTACTGAGTTGTTTCATGATGTATGTCATATTGAAGTTGAATTTAGTTTAAGTGTGTGAATGTTTCGGTTTCGTTGTTTGTTAATGTATTTTTATGTCAGTCGAAGCCCAGTAGGTTATCCAAAAAGAATCCACGGCACTGTAATATCTCCGTGAATCACGGGGGTGTTACATATTTTGGTATCAGAGCTTAGGTTTATGGATACCTAGGTTATCGGTGTTTTTGGGTTTGTTAAAGTTGAGTCGGTCGTTGTCATGATATCATTGGCGTGTTACCACCCGTGCTGCCTGTGCTGGAAACCTCTTCGGATGTTGGTTATTTCTTTAGCTCGGGAGTAATTGTCTTTGTCATTGTATAATCTATTATTGTTATCGTTTCCTTGTTGAACCATTTCTTATTCTTCAGTATGCCGAGGGGTAGAGATGTCCATCAACGCGGCCGGGGCCGTGGTAGAGAAGCGGTATCTAAATCAGAGATGTCCATTTCAAATTTGCCATCTCATTCTGTGGCTTGATCAGATCCGATTCCATCGGGAGGGGCAGGTGTGAGTGCAGAGGCCAACATGCCTAATGTGCTCCAACAAGTTATGATTCAAGTGCACCAATTATCTCAAGTGGTGCAAAATATTAATACCGGCAAGGCTGTTGAGGATCGATGGCTTCAAGAAGTCATGAAAATGAATCCTCCTAGATTTGACGGCTCTGGCGATGCAAACAACTGGGATCATTGGTGGGTTGAGCTAGAAAAGATATTCGATTGCTCAGTACTTGACTGTTGATGACGCTTCTGATTGGTGGCGAGCTGTTAAGCCCAAGGATCGTGATGTCACTTGGGAAGAATTTAAAGAGTTAATGGAGGTCCAATATTGTCCAGCACCGGTACGACTAGATAGAGTCTGTGAGTTCTTCAGAGCTCAACCCCAATATGTTCCTATCTCCGAGGCGATCAAGACATACAACAAGCAATTGGTGTATGTTCAAGATCAGGTCAGGGATGAGATGGCTAAAATACTTCATTTTGATGCTACAATGAAACCTGAAGTTCGGAAGTATATGGATGGCCTTGGATGTACTATGTTGAGAGTATCAGGATAGAGTTCTTGCTTACAATATTGTCACAGTACCGGTTCAGACGGCTCCTAGTTCAAAGAAGCCGAAGTTTTCTGGCAGTTTTCGAGCAAGCGGATCCCGTAGGCCTCAATCTTATGTGCAGTCTTCCGTTGGTTCACCTCAGCCAGGTGGAGGAGTTCCGAGAGCTTGTTTTAATTGTGGAGTTCCAGGACATGTCAGTTCCCATTGTTCATTACGTCTCGTTACTTGTTTTAAGTGTGGGAAGCAGGGACATCGGGCGTCATATTGTGAGACAGCGGGTAGGGTCCTTGCTAAGCAGTCTCCTACTCTAGTGGGCACAATCACGGGTCAGCTAACTCCAAGTGTCAGACGCGGTAGCGGCAGAGGCAAAACCAAGCATAAGGATACTCCAAGTACTCGATCGGCTCCACCTCGATTGTATGAGATGAGACGGACTGATGATGTGGGGGATGTCACTACGTCAGGTATTGTTCATATTCAACTACATCCGGTAGATATGTTCTTTGATTCTGGAGCATCTCATTCTTTAATATCTTTGTCTTGTGTGCGTCGTTTGGGTCTTGAGGTCCTATATGTGTGTGAACCGTTTATTATTGGACTGCCGAGTGGGGAAAGGATAGTTGGAGATCAAGAGATTATAAGTTGTCCTATAACCATCAGCGGTAGGGATTGGCCGTCCGATTTAATTGTGATTGATATGAAGAGAGATGACGATTGGTTAGATCTTCATGGGGCAGTGGTAGATTATCATCGTAAGATAATTTCGATAGTTGTGCCGGATGGTACCGAGCACATCTTTGAAGGACAAAAACCAGGTACTTCAGGAAAGATTGTTCGATCCATGAAGGCGATGGAGTTGTTGCGACAAGGCTGTACCGGTTATTGGTGTTACGCAATGAAGACAGAAATTGGCGAGTTGCAGTTGTCCTCTATTTCCGTTGTGAATGAGTTTCCAGAAGTATTTCCAGACGATTTACCTGGATTGCCGCCGCACCGAGATGTGGAGTTTACTATCGAACTGGAGTCTTCCAAGGCACCTTACAGAATGGCCCCATCGGAAATGCAAGAGTTGAAAAAGCAACTGAGTGAATTGTTAGACAAGGGTTATATTCGACCAAGTGCGTCTCCATAGGGTGCACTGGTATTGTTCGTACGGAAGAGAGATGGATCTTTATGGTTATGTATTGACTATCGTGAGTTGAATAAACTCACTATAAAAAACTAGTATCCGTTGCCAAGAATTTATGATCTATTTGATCAATTGCAAGGAGCTACGGTCTTCTCAAATATTGACTTGAGATCGGGACATTATCAGTTGCAAATTCGGGATTCGGATATTCCAAAGACGACATTTCGAACAAGATATGGGCATTATGAATTCGTGGTTATGCCTTTCGGTTTGACTAATGCTCTAGTGGTGTTTATGCAGATCATGAACAAGACCTTTATCGAATATCTCGATAAATTTGTGGTGGTGTTTATTGATGATATCTTAATCTATTCCAAGAGCGAATCGGAGCATGCTGAACACTTGAGAATAGTGCTGAATATTCTGAAGACTGATAAGCTTTATGCTAAATTTTCTAAGTGCGAGTTCTGGCTACAAGAATTTACTTTTCTTGGTCATATTATATCGGCCGAGGGTGTACGGGTAGAATTGTGATAAACTTCCATAGTATTTTATTTGATATAGTATTATGTTGCGATATGATCGAATTATTGAGGAAGTTCAGACCGTACATACTTTTTTTGTTGTTTCTTGTGTCGTTCTAATCGAGGCAAGTACTTTGATTGCGTTTAATGTACTTCATGTTAATATGTGAAAAAAGTGATTTTGCAAAAAGAGGTAATTTTGGAAAATGTGATTTGTGCCATGTGGTTACCGAGTGTGTGCGAGCCGAGTAAAATCAGTGAGGGTCCCCTGGGATCCATTAGACTGCGAGTATCTGTGGATCACTCGGTTGAGTTGTACAACCAAAGAGGGCCTGACAAGGACTCCTGGGGTGTGTATCTCGCGTGAGGTACAGGGCCAGTACAACCCAGGAGGTTGTTTTGTGATGTTGGTTGTGGTATTGTATTCCGGAATATATGTGATGGTACTATGATTTCTGTTTATTCATTTGTAGTACATATTATGGAATCGTTGTACTTGCACCGGCTTCTTGATGACCCCTTTGGGGGTGAATATACTTGTTGTGTATTCAAGTACAGGTCCAGTAGATGATCCAACACAGAGCGTGCACGAGCTTGGTGGACAGCATTGATATTACGAATTATGTTGAGTCTGTGGTCGTCTTGTCGCGGTCAAAGTGGTATTTTGGTTTTGTACTCGCGCGGGTACTGTCATGTATTGTATAATATGTCGTTGTTGGTTGTTATTAATGTTGTGTATCAGTTGGGATGGTGTAACATCCCGACCTTTTTCCGACAAGATATTGTCCGCTTTGGGACTCCGCCCTCACGGATTTGCTTTGGGGTGACCACGAGCAGCTTCCCAGGAGATCACCCATCCTGATATTGCTCCCGCTCGAGCACGCTTAACTTCGGAGTTCTTAAGAGAACTCCTCCATTTCACCCCAAAACGCGTCTTGTCAGTTAGGGTTGGTCTATTCCTTATAGTCCATGGATCTCTCCTGTGCTTCGTCGATGTGGGATTTGCCTAGGGTTGCGCATTACCGATGGTTGTATCAGTTATGATCCTACGGGATAATGTTCTGAGTTGTTTCGTGATGTATGTCGTATTGAAGTTGATTTTGGTTTAAGTGTGCGGATTTTTCGGTTTCGCTGTTTGTTAACGTATTTTTATGTCGGTCGAAGCCTAGTAGATTCTCCAAAAAAGAATCTACGGCGCTGTAATATCTCTGTAAATCACGGGGGTGTTACAATCGAGGGTCCTAACAAATATCTATCTCCCACAAGAGAGGTAAAAATCCGCATCTTGATTATTGGTTGTCATCTACATGACTCCCACTAATCCCGATCACTAACCTTTATGATCACTATATTTCAGATGACATTGGATTACGTCAACCCCTAATAGTTACCATGTTGGACTCTATGATAGTCTCAGGTTCAAGGATTTATTGACATATTAGTACATTGAGATTCATTTATGATATTTCAAATAGTGATCTTGATGAGGGCGAGTCTAGTATTGCGCTCTTCAACTAATATCCAAGTTTGATTTGCACCATACACATAATCATCCAATGATTATCAATCAAATTTATACTGGTATATTAATCATGTGCCGCTCCACTCTACGTGACTGGACATGGTATATTTGAATAATTATTATTCGTGAAGAACTATTATTCTATTATTATAATATTAAAAGTTACACAGATTATGTTAACCAACGAGAAATAGATATTATCAAATAACTTTATATGAATGTGATAATTTACAAATCTGATGATGTGAATCAAGATATAATGGAGTACCCTGAACATGAATTGAAATAAGTGATGGGCTGGTGATGAGGACTCAAGCCAAAAAACTTAAAAACAGGCTACCGACATTCGTCGTCAAGATGTTTAAAAATGGTGATATTGTCAAAGATCATAAATTCATGTGCATTATCGAAGTCTTGAACAATAAGTTCTCGTTTGATTTATAGAGTTGTATGTTTATTTGAAAATTTATAGGTTGTATTGTTATGCTTTCAAGCATATGTTTATTTTTTTTCTTTATTTTGACTTGTATTTTATTGATTCAATTAATAATAAAAGTCGAATACAAGGAGACAAAACATAAACAAATGAGCCAAGATACGAATCCCGCATGTTAGGCGAATGCGGATGAGTTTCGTACTTTGAACATAACTTCCTCGTCCGAAATTCTTGTTATGGATTTCAGGTTATGTTCTACCGGACGAGCAGGCGCTGGGACAGTACGAGGATGTTGGCCAGGGTCGTTGACATGTGCATTCGAGTCTTCTTATTTCTCTTGTCTAATTCGATATGGTTGTTTCCCACATTTATAAACTTATAGATAGTACTCGCGAGTACTTAGGCTTTTCATTTCAAACTTCGTTTTGTATTAACTCAAATTGCTATATTGTCGGTTGATGTTTATTACATCGGTTGCTCCAGGTGTATCTTTATATGTTGTAAATGTGTGTCTTTGCTAACCGAGATGGTTAGTCGAGTGGTGTTTTTCTTGTTTTAGCCTGGTGGGTCCCATGTAGGGGTCCACGGTGCTGTAATATACTCTGAATATCTCGGGGGTGTTACAGAAAATGGTATCAGAGCACTAGGTTTATGGATACCTGGCTTGTCGGTTATTTGGGTCTAGTTGTGTTTTGTTTTACACATTGTCACACCGCTGCCGGCATCTCAGTACTTCCAGTGTTTGTAAGTTTTCCTTACTCGATTATTTACTTTCTCGTACCGTATTTCCGTTTCTTGAACTGTGGTTATTCTCCCTCTTTTACTTATCATCGAGTTGCTTTTGCCACCTCTTATCACCAGCATGGATGCTGGAAGGAGCCGTGGTCGTGGTCGTGGCCGTGGATGCGGCTGGGGACGTGGGGCAGCCGGTGGTGCGGCCACGTCGCATTCTTCGGGAGCCGGAAGTACCGGTGACCGTCACAGTCATGCTTCTTCTCAAGAGCGCGCCGACCTTGGTATTGCGGCCGTTATGCAGCAAATGGTAAACCAAATGGCGGCGATAGCTGAGGTGGTTCATAACCCGGATCAGGCCCATGCTAATCGGGGTGGAGCAGACCGTTGGCTCCAAGATGTCATCAAGATGCATCCTCCTCAGTTTTCGGGAGCATCAGACCCGATCGGCTGGGAGGGGTGGATCAAGGATATATCTAAAGTCTTCGTCGCCACCAACTGTCCCGAGGACCGTAAGGTCCCTATTGCCCAGTACTTTCTCACTGGGGACGCTATGGATTGGTGGGAGGCCGTTGGGCCCATAGATCATGTTGCTTCGTGGGCCGAATTTCAGGAATTGATGGAGACTGAATATTGCCCGTGGCCGGTTAGACAGGCTCGAGTCCATGCTTTCTATGATGCCCAACCACGGGATATTCCCATATCCCAAGCTATTGTTGATTTTAACAAGGAGTTGGGCTATGTGAAGACCCAAGTTGTCGAAGAGAGCGACAAAATTTTCCATTTTTCCAGGCGGATGAAGCTGTCAATTCGAGACTACATGTCTGGGCTCATCTGCACTACCTTAAAGGATTATCAGAGTAGGGCTCTTGCTTATGATATGTCGGTGACGTCTAGTGATGTGGCTCGTGAAAACAAGAAGCAGAAGTCAGTCGGAAATTTTTTGGTCCCAAGGGTGGAGGCCAGCAGAAATCTCAGGCTGCGAATATTTCTACGGGCGGTTCGGCCCGTTTCTCTGGGAGTTTTCGAGGTGCCGCCGGAACCTCCATTCGTGAACCCACATGCTTTAACTGTGGCCAGTAGGGCCATAGGAACCGGCAGTGTTCTCGTCCGAAGTTGAGTTGTCATACTTGTGGTCAGTCGGGCCACAAGGCCCTCTTTTGTGATCAGGTCAGACAGTTTCGCGAGTCCCGTGATCCTTTTCCAGCACTTACAGATCCGAGTGTGAACCAGGGCTCGTTTGCTCTGCAGCCTCCGCCGAGTGCCGACCGAGGTAGAGGTCGGGGTCAGCCCGCTAGAGGAGGAGCTTCCAGTGTCGGCTCTACCCAGCCGCGTATCTATGAGATGAGGAGGGCTGATGATCCAGCATCCACTGTGGCGACAGGTACCATTCATATCCATTCTCATCCTGTCAGTGTGCTTTTCGATTCTGGTGCTACACATTCGTTCATATCACTGGAGTGTGTACGCCGTTTGAGTCTCGACTGTTTGTCGCCTTGCGTGTCTTTCATCGTCAAACTCCCTAGCGGTGATAGGATCGTTTGCGATCGAGAGGTCTGAGACTGTTCTGTGTTTATTTGTGAGAGAGCTTGGCTCTCTAATCTTATCGTCGTTAATATTGAGGGTGAGGATTTGATTCTTGGGGATGATTGGCTCGAGCGGCATGGCGCAATCATGAACTACCGCACGAGAATCATCACTATGTTAGCCGAGGACGGCACCGAGCACTCTTTCGTGGGGCGAAAGAGGGGAAACCAAAAGTTCGTTATTAACGCCTTGAAGGCTATGAAGCTCCTGCGAAAGTGGTGTACTGTTTATTGGTGCTACGTCTTGAAGGCGGAGGATGGTGGAGTCGAGTTTTCATCGATTCCAGTCATTAGTGAGTTTCCTGATGTATTTTGCTGACGACTTACCGGGATTGCCACCGAATCGTGAGGTCGAGTTTGCTATAGAGTTAGAGCCGGGCGCAGCTCCGATTTCGAAGGCGCCGTATCGCATGGAACCTTCAGAGATGTCCGAGTTGAAGAAGCAGTTAAGTGAGCTTCTTGAGTCGGGGTATGTTCGACCGAGCGTCTTGCCTTGGGGCGCACCGGTCCTGTTTGTGCGAAAGAAGGATGGTTCACTGCGTTTGTGTATCGACTATCGCGAACTAAACAAGGTGACCATCAAGAACAAGTATCCTTTGCCGAGGATTGATGACTTGTTTGATCAGTTGCAGGGAGCGCCGGTATTCTCGAAGATTGATTTGAGATCGGGGTACTATCAGCTCCGGGTGAGGGAGTCCGATGTGCCGAAAATAGCTTTTCAGACGAGATACGGACATTATGAGTTTGTAGTTTTGCCTTTCGGGTTAACTAATGTGCCGGCGGTGTTCATGCAGTTGATGAACAAAGTCTTTATCGAGTATTTGGATAAGTGTGTCGTCGTCTTCATTGACGATATTCTTATTTATTCGAGGAACGGGGGAGAGCATACCCATAATTTGCGGGTAGTGTTAGACATTTTGAGGACCGAGAAACTCTATGCAAAGTTCTCGAAATGTGAGTTCTGGCTGAAGGAAGTGATGTTTTTAGGTCACGTGATTTCAGCCGAGGGGGTTTGTGTGGATCCGCAGAAGATTGAGGCAGTGTTGGATTGGGCGCCGCCCAAGAATGTGAAGGAGATTCGTAGTTTCTTGGGTCTAGCCGGCTACTACCGTAGGTTCGTCGAGGGTTTCTCAAAACTGGCTCGGCCACATACACAGTTGCTCCAGAAATCCGAGAAGTTCGTTTGGAATGACGAGAGGCAGTTGAGTTTTGAGGAGCTGAAGAGACGTTTGACTTCAGCCCCGATTTTAGCGTTGCCGTGTGGCAACGTGGGTTTTGCTGTTTATAGTGATGCTTCGAGTCAGGGTCTTGGGTGCGTATTGATGCAGCACGGCAAGACCATTGCATATGCGTCGAGACAGTTGAGGCCGTATGAGCTTAACTACCCTACTCACGATTTGGAGTTAGCGGCAGTTGTTTTTGTGCTCAAGATTTGGCGTCACTATCTTTTCTGCTCTGCGTGTCAGATCTTTACCGATCATAAAAGTCTGAAATACATATTTACGCAGCGGGAGTTGAATATGAGGCAGAGGAGGTGGTTAGAGTTTATTAAGGATTATGACCTCGAAATCCTTTATCATCCGGGCAAGGCGAACATCGTGGCCGACGCCTTGAGTCGGAAACCGGTTGCGTTGCGAATGCTTGAGATCCTTACGTCTCAGCCTGAGCTTCGGCGGGTTTTGATCGAGTTAGATGTTGAGGTTTTGTTGCCTGGAACTGTCGGGCAACTTTGTGCTTTAGAGATTTCGTCGTCTTTGATCGATGAAATTAAGCTGAAGCAGTTGGAGGATCTGATGGTTACTCAAATCCGAGAGAACGTTCTTAAGGGAAAGTCTCCTGGGTTTTTGATTCACGAGGATGGTGTTTTGAGATTCCAGAGTCGGCTTTGTGTACCGAACGACTCAGAGTTGAGACAGAGTATTCTGCGCGAGGCCCATGCTACACCTTACTCCGTTCATCCTGGTTCGAGTAAGATGTACAAGGACCTGAGAAGGAATTTCTAGTGGAATGATATGAAGGAGGAGGTCGCACAGTTTGTAGTGAGATGTTTGACTTGTCAACAGGTCAAAATAGAGCATCAGCGACCGGCCGGGTTATTGCAGTCACTTCCCATTCCGGATTGATGGGAAGATATATCGATGGATTTCATTACGAGTTTGCCGAGATCGAGGTCGGGCATGAATGTGGTCTGGGTGATTGTTGATCGTCTGACCAAGTCGGCACATTTTCTGGGCGTCAAGGACACTTGGGGCCCGGAGAAGTTGGCTCGTGTGTTTATCGTGCAGATTGTGAGGCTTCACGGTACTCCGAAGTCTATTGTTTCGGATCGTGATGGCCGTTTTGTATCGCACTTTTGGCAGGCGGTGCATAAGGCATTGGGTACTCGTTTGCGTTTGAGTACCTCTTTTCATCCTCAGACAGATGGACAGTCGGAACGCACTATCCAGACGTTCGAGGATATGTTGCGTGCTTGTGCTCTCGATTGGAGCAGTGACTGGTAGGAGTATTTTCCATTGATCGAATTCACGTACAACAATTGGAACGCGTCGATTCGGATGGCACCATATGAGGCACTATATGGGCGGCGTTGTCGATCACCGATTTGTTGGAATGAGGCGTCTGATATGGTCGGGACTGAGCCGGACATTGTTCTAGAGACGAGGCGGAAGATATAATTAATTCGGGAATGAATGTTGACTGCCCAGAGTCGTCATAAGTCATATGCCGATGTCCATCGTCGACCTTTGGAATTCGAGGTAGGAGACCACGTTTTGCTAAAGGTGTCGCCGACGAGAGGAGTTTTCCGTTTTGGGAAAAAAGGGAAGTTGAGTTCGAGATTTATTGGACCCTTCGAGATTCTCGAGCGGGTCGGTGGGTTGGCATATCGTTTGGCGTTACCCTCGACCTTGAGTCATGTTCACAGCGTTTTTCATGTTTCCCAGCTGAGGAAATATGTCCCGGATCCTAGTCACGTCATCGATTATGGTGAGATTGATGTCGCCGAGGATATTACTTTTGAGGAGCGTCCCTTGAAGATTTTGGAGCATCGCGAGAAACGACTGAGGCATAAGACCATCCCTTTTGTTAAGGTGCAGTGGTCGAGACATGGTGTCGAGGAGGCAACTTGGGAAACCGAGGATATCATGCGTGCTAGGTACCCTGAGTTGTTTGTTTCTTAAGTTTCGGGACGAAACATATTTTTAGGGGGGTAGAATGTAATATCCGCATTTTTCTTTTCCCGGTATTTTCATTTTTCTGTGTATTTCTCATTGTAGCGACACTCGTGTATCTTTCAGTGTATTTCTTCCGTCATCTTTTGATCTGATTCTCGTAATTATTATGCGGAACCACCGTTTCGGGGTTGCCGTGGATCCATTCTATGTTATTATGCGTTTTGAGATGTTCCGTTTGATGTTTTGTTCATATTCCGGTGTTTTAGACCGTTTATATTCCGTACCTAGCGCGTGCTAAATTTTTTGCATAGCGCACGCTAGATGTCCCTTAGTAGCGCACGCTACATCTGCTTCGTAGCGCGCGCTAGCGAGCTGGCCCTGGGAGTGGCAGTTCTATTTCCAGCCCTCTGGACTAGCGGATTAGCGTACGCTACATTGTCTAGCGCACGCTAATGTTGGGGGACTAGCGCACGCTAAGGTGTCCGGTAGCGTGCGCTAGCGTGACTGTCCAGTACTGGACAGTTTGCTACTGGACTCGGTCAGATGCCCAGGTAGCGCACGCTACGTTTGTACGATAGCGCGCGCTAACGGGGTTAGGTGAGTACTGGGCAGTTAACTTCTGGACTCGGATAATGTCCAGGTAGCGCACGCTATGGCCGATAGCGCGCGCTACCGAGAGGCTATTAGCGCACGCTACGTTTCGGGTAGCGCACGCTAACGACCCAGTAATCTGGTTACTGGACTGGGACATTAACTTCTGGACTGGAGTTTTGTCCCGTTAGCGCATGCTAACTTATGAGGATTAGCGCGCGCTAACACTCCATGGCTATATAAACCAGGGAGTTGACCTAGATGAACGTATTATTCTCTTTTCTTTCCCCCTCCGCGGCGTTGGCGATTCCAGGCGATTTTCTTGGCGATTTCTTCCTCTAATTCTCTCAACCATCATCTTCTTTGAGTTCTTGGTGTATAATAACAACATCAACGCGAATCTTTCATCCTAAGCCAAGGTAAATCTCTTAGAACCCTACTTTTGGATAATTTGGGGGTTTTGGGATTTTCGTCCGATTCGTCCCGTTTTGTTGGCTAATCCTTGATGAATATGATTAATCTTGTTGATATCATTAGTTTTCCTACGGATTCATGGTATATTTTCATAGTTTTGCGAAATAGAGAGGGTTTGGTTGTGGTCCGCCCTCGTTGTTATTTCTATACGAATATACATGAATCGTAGGCGGGTTTTCGGGTGTATTCCATTTCCGTATTCATCTAGAGTTGGTTGTGATTGTATTCTTCGAATCATTAGGTTCGGTTTCGTTGGTTCCTAGCGTTCGTCGGTGACTTTCCTTTCCGTTCGTTGCGTCGTCAATTATCCATGGCAAGTATTTTTGGAAACCTTTATGCTTAACGTGAAATGGTAATGTGTATTGTGTGTGATTTTCTCACCTCGGGAGGGTCCGATGGGATCACGGAGGGAGTCCAATGGTTTGTGCCCTGGATTCATGAGTTTGTTTAGCTAGCCAGGTCGGGAGGGTCCTTCGAGGCCTCGAGTGGGATTTGTGGCTTCGTCCCGGTCCTAGGCGATGCATGTGCGTGATTTGTTTTATGATATGGCCAGCTCAGGAGGGTCCTTAGAGGCCTCAAGTGGGATTTGTGGCTTCGTCCCGGTCCTAGGCAAATGTGATTGACTAATTGTTTCCGAAAAAGACATGTCTGATTTTGGTTTTGAAATGAATTGGTGCATTATACTATGAAATGTGTAAGCGAATGGTTTGCCTTGATTACTTGTACTAGCGTAATTGCTAACCCCTTTGGGGACCCGTCTTGGGGAAATTCTTGTTATGGATTTCAGGTTATGTTCTGCCGGACGAGCGGGCGCTGGGACAGTACGAGGATGTTGGCCAGGGTCGTTGACATGTGCATTCGAGTCTTTTTATTTCTCTTGTCTATTTCGATATGGTTGTTTCCCACATTTATAAACTTATAGATTGTACTCGCGAGTACTTAGGCTTTTCATTTAAAACTTCGTTTTGTATTAACTCAAATTGCTATATTGTCGGTTGATGTTTATTACGCCGGTTGCTCCGGGCATATCTTTATATGTTATATTATTTAAATGTGTGTCTTTGCTAACCGAGATGGTTAATCGAGTGGTGTTTTCCTTGTTTTAGCCTGGTGGGTCCCATGTAGGGGTCCACGGCACTGTAATATACTCCGAATATCTCGGGGATGTTACAAATATATACAAAAAAAATATCACGAGGATCGGTTCTACCATCAAAGTGATGATATAAAATAAAAAAGAATCACGATGATCAGTTCTACCATCACAGTGATCATATAAAAAAGAGTCACGATAATCGGTTCTACCACCACTGTGAATTTTTTTGATATATATATCATGACGGTCGGTTCTACCACCACAATGAAAAAATAAAATGAAAAAACTAAAGCTATTATCGTATCCATTCAAAAAATTGATACTTCAATTCACATTATCTTACTATTACTTCTTTTCATCTTCTTGAATCTATTTTTTTGTCTTTTGACGTTTACAACTTTGGAAGATAGTGGAGTTTGAGTTATCTCAAGGGAGACCTTGAATTGAGTCACCTATAGTTACCCTGTGAGGCTAGTGATATTATAGTCGACTAAAAAAAGGTAAGAGTTTGTGAGTCATTAAGAAATAGCCTAATGAGTGATACATGAGCGAAAGTGATTGACCGATACACGTGAGGACCTTGTGGGTATTTTTTTTGGTGTGTCAAAAAGGAAAAAAAGACAAAGAGGAAAAAAAGAAGAAAAAAGAATAAAAAGAGGGAAAAAAAGAAAAAAAAGAAAAAAAAATATATAAAAAAAATATCAAATCAAACTCAAACATCAAATACTTGAAACCTTATTCAAATTGTTCAAGAAAAATTTACACAACTAATGAATTAGTTGGACAAACAAGACGAGAAGACTGAGAGTATTGGTAGGAAAAGATTGAGGGATTCGATAAAGGTTAGGCCCGAACCTATTCCTTTCATGAGATATGAAGAATGTGGAAATTTCAAGGAGGAAACTCCATGGTATAGACCTCAAGATGGTCAGGACAGGGGCAATAAGAGGGATAATAAAAGTAGAAGAGTGAGAGAAGAACGAGAAGGGAGATGGGAGTATGGGAAACATCAAAATATAAATCCATTCCTTTGAATGGAGGAGTGATTCGGACACCTACCATGATTGGAGATGTAAGTTGGATACCATCCTCGATTATAATTATTCCGATGAAAAGAAATGAGTTTAGCAATAACTGAATTTTCAGAATATGCTAGCATTTGGTGGGATCAACTTTTAATGGAAAGGCGATAGAGTCGAGAAAGAACAATTAGCGGTTGGGGGGAATTAAAGGTTGTCATAGAAAAAAGATTTGTACCTAATTATTACCTAGAGAACTATTTCTCATTTGTAAACTTTAAAGCAAGTGTCACAAAACATCAAAGATTACCGCAAGGATTTGGAGGTGTTAATGATCCGAGCCAACGTAAGGATTCGATGGAGGCCACCATGGAAAAATTTCTTTATGGGATGAGGATGACCATTGCGAAAGAAGTTGACAAACAACACTATGTCGAGTTCGAGGACATGGTGTACGCGGCGAAAATCAAGAGAAGCTTACAGAGGGAGGCGATAACAATCATTCCATGAGGTATTTCACCCCTTGGAGACAACAACATCAAGTAAGAAAATTTGAAATTGGGAATAGTAATAAGCCAAAATTCGAGGGATAAAATAAGCCCATCGAAAGCACCCAAATAAGAAGCTAGGACTTCCAATGGTATAAGTTCCAGGGGCTCGGGAATGTAACATCTGAATATACCAACAAAAGGGTGATGATACATAGGGATAATGGAGAGATTGAGACTGACAGTGAAAGAGAACAAGAAGAAGAGATATGGGAGGAGGAAAACGGTGAAGAGGTATGTGAGTATTAACCTACACTTGTTGTTCGGAGGGTGTTGAATGATTATGCCAATGAGGAAGAAGGTAACGAACAACGAGAAAATCTATTTACATATGTTGCTCTGTTAAAAATAAAAATTATAGTATGATTATAGATAATGGGAGTTTCACTAATGTGATTAGCGCGAAGTTGGTGGATGAACTAGAACTACTAATGAGAAGATACATTGGTTGAATGATTGTGGGGAAGTAAGGGTTAACGAACAGATACTTGTGACTATCACCATCGGGAGGTATCAAGACAAAATCCTTTGTGATGTTGTTCTAATGAATGCTTGCCATATTTTGCAAGGAATAGCGTGGGACTTTGATCTAGATGCAACTTTGAGTGGAAATAAAAATCATCAGTCATTCGAAAAGGATGGGAAAATCACATTAACTACCATAAAAGAACAATAAAAAAATAAAAAATGAGATAAACAAAAAGGAGAGATGAAAGAAAAGAAAAATGAGAAAAAAGAGAGACAAAAAGAAAATGAGGGGAAAATAAGAAAATGCTTGTCAGTAAGTGCAAAAGAAATAGAAAAAGAGATGAAAGAAAATGCACTAACATGGAGAGGGAGGAAGTTTAAGAAGTAGTCATTTTACCAGAGAAGGATTGAAGAAAACTTGAAAATATCGCATAGAAAATGCAGAAAATATAGAGAAGAATGTAGGCTGTTTTTGCTTGAGACTCGTTTAAAATTACAGAAAGCGTAAAGAGTCTAAGGGAGCAAGATACAGTCCTTTTATAGGGTGCAGGTAAGATTAGGGTTACATACAGTGAACAGTCAGATTTAAGGGATGTGAACCGTCTTTTTAAAATGAACGTACAGGATGGATTCAGAATGACTGGTACATCTTATCCTTCTATTTTTGAAATGATAACCAATCCCACTTCTGACAGTTCGTCTCCCCTTATTGCACCAAACGGCATTTTTAAAATAATTAAAATTGCGTTATTTGAGGCATTGAAGTCCAGATGTCTTTAAAGCATTAATGAATAAAACGTTTGAAATGTAAATAGGGCACGTGTTAGGCGTATTTTTATACGCTTATTTATCATTATTTTCTATTCTTTTTATGATTAAATCTGCATAAATGAGCTTCTAATGCACTATTATTATATGTTTTGCAGGAAATTGGAGTCCGGAAGCCGAAATGATGAAAAACGGTCGAAAACGGCGATTTTTGGCCTGGGGCCGCGGCACGTACCAAGTGAGCCGCGGCACACAAGGATGTCCAGCAGGCACCGAGCGCACTGTACTGTGAGCCGCGGCACGTAGAAGCTGAGCCGCGGCCCAGAAGAAAAGACTAACTCCCAGGCATCCCGCTGAGCACCATGAGCCGCGGCACAGATTAAGTGAGCCGCGGCCCATGGGGCGGTTTTGACAAGAAGGTGCCGCGTTTCTGGGCCGTTTTGGAGCCGGTTCTCGACCTAATCACACGGACGCGTTTTGGAGGCTGTGGAGAGTTATAAATAAGGGTTTAAGGTCATAATTGGGGATTATCTGGGAATCGGGGGATTATCGCGTAAGAGAGGAATCGATCATAAGAAGCAGAAGACACCAAGAGCAGAGGGTGGAAGCCATAAGAATGGAGGAATCCGAGTCTTCATCTGCGTTTGATTTCAATGCTTTCATTCATTATTTCTGTATTTTTATCCTTTAGCATGTCAGGCTAAAACCCTGTTCTAGGATTTTGATGAAACCAAAGTTTTGACGGATTTGCTTTTGATTATCTATATAATTCCCTTTTCTGTTGAGTTTTCCCAATCGATTTTAATGCTTTCAATTGTCTGGCCAATAATTGGATTGTTTGAATTACGAAACTCGAATCGGGAGAGGAGAGTTGGTGAGGAACTATTGGTGAGAACCATTTTATCTTGTGACATAGGAATATACTCATAGGAACTACGTGGCCTTTTGGAGATTTTGTGCTTTTTGCCTATTGTCGAATTAATTCACCTAGGGATAGAGTGCGTTATTCGCCTTTAGAAAAAATCTACTGACCTCGGGAGAGGCGGTAGAGTACTTTAGCAATCTTCGCCTTCAATAAATTGGGGAAATCATTAACTTTAGATAATCGAGAGTAAATTTGGATAAACCGAGGTGGATTCACAATCCTAGACTTATTCATCAATTGATTTTCTTTCTTCGAGCGATTGTTTTTCTGTTTATTATTGATTTTCTTTAGTTATTAATTGCAACCCAAATTTCGACTGTTCAAATAAAATTAAAATACATAAAAATCGGTAATTAGTAATTCAGTCCTCGTGGGAACGATAACTCACTCATCACTTTATTACTTGTCTACGATAACGTGCACTTGCGTTTAACGAAATATCGCAACAAGTTTTTGGCGCCGTTGCCGGGGACTGATTTTTTTTACTAATATCGATTTCAGTATTTCTAGTCTTAGTTTGAACATTTTTTTTATTTTCGTGTAACTTTATTTATTTGTTTTTCCTTTCAGGAGTTTCCGGTTAGTGCATGAGAAAATTCGGTAACAAAGGCCTACTACCTTTGGATACTGAACTCGAGCGCACTCTTCGGAGAAGCAAGAAGGAGAAACGAGAGTTACCAGCAAAAGTCACTATGGCCAATAACACGGGAAATCACGAAGCATACAATCCCGCTCAGCAAATTCAACCGGCATTAGCACTCCGCGATTATGCTATGCCGCAAATCAATGCGAACTTTTCGGGGATTCAGCGTCCAACCATTCAGGCGAAACAATTTCGAAATCAAGCCGGCTATAATTCAGATGGTACAAGCGAGCCAGTTTTGTGGATTGCCGAACGATGACCCCAACGCGCACATTGCCTCTTTTCTCGAGATTTGTGACACTTTCAAAAACAATGGTGTTACCGATGATGCGATCCGTCTAAGGCTTTTCCCTTTCTCTTTGAGGGACAAAGCAAAGTTTTGGTTAAATTCTTTACCGCCGGGATCTATCACGACATGGGCAGAATTAGCGCAAGCCTTTCTGGCTAAATTCTTCCCACCTTCGAAGATGGCGAGGCTGAGGAACGAGATCACTACCTTTGGGCAATTTGATATGGAGTCACTTCACGAGGCGTGGGAGCAATACAAAGATTTATTACAGAGATGCCCACACCACGGCCTACCGGACTGGCTACAAATTCAGACGTTCTATAATGGATTGAGTGATTCTACACGCACTCTTGTGGATGCAGCCGCTGGAGGAGCATTGATGGGAAAAACGATGGCCGAGGCACACTCTTTATTGGAAGCTATGGCCGCAAATGCTTATCAATGGCCGGCCGAACGAGTACACCCGAAACGAGTAATGGAGATCTCCAATAATGATCCGATCTCTACATTATCAGCTCAAGTCGCCGCCTTGACGCAGCAACTTCAAGCCTTTTCACATGCTCCTTCTCCCGTTACCATTGAATCGTGCAATTGGTGTAATGGATCTCATCCTAGCACAGAATGCCAAGTCGGAAACCCTTTCGAGCAACCTTCGATGGAACAAGCTCAGTTCGTGGGTAACGGGAACCGGCAAAATAATCCTTACTCTAGCACTTATAATCAAGGGTGGCGAAATCACCAAATTTTTTGTGGAGGAACCAGCAAGCTTTATAACCTCCACAAGCTCAATTCGCGCAGCCCCCACATCAGCCCCCTCAATCACCAAAGGTATCCTTGGAAGATGCTCTTGCTCAATTGGCGGCTAACACGAGCCAATTCATGACCCGCACTGAGACTACCCTTCAAAATCATTCCGCCTCCATCCGAAACTTGGAAGCACAAATGGGGCAGATTGCAAGTCTATTGTCCTCTCGACCTCAAGGTGCATTACCCAGCGGAACCGAATTAAATCCCAAGGAAAACGTGCAAGCAATCGAACTACGAAGTGGAAAGGAGTTGAAAGTGCAGCCTATCAATGACAAGGACAAAATCGAGCAAAGTGAGAAAGAAAAGGACGAGGCGCCTAAGCCAAAGGCAGTGTCGACTACTCAGCCCACTCCTCAAATTCCATTCCCACAGCGTTTGCAAAAGCAAAAATTAGACAAGCAATTTTCCAAGTTCCTCGACGTCTTCAAGAAACTGCATATCAACATTCCATTTGCCGACGCCTTGGAACAAATGCCGAGTTACGTGAAATTCATGAAAGAAGTCTTGTCAAACAAAAGAAAGCTCGAGGAGTATGAGACAGTCGCATTGACGGAGGAGTGCAGCGCTATTCTACAAAAGAAGCTCCCACCTAAATTGAGAGATCCGGGAAGCTTTACCATTCCTTGCATCATTGGGAATTCATCTTTTGAAAGAGCCCTATGCGATCTCGGAGCCAGCATAAACCTTATGCCCCTTTCTATTTTTAAAAAGCTGGATATTGGGGAAGCCAAGCTGACGACGGTCTCCTTACAATTAGCCGATAGATCCATCAAATATCCGAGGGGAGTGATAGAGGACGTCTTAGTCAAAGTCGATAAGTTCATCTTTCCGGCCGATTTCATTGTGCTTGACATGGAGGAGGACCACGACCTCCAAATTATCTTGGGAAGACCATTTTTGGAAACCGGCCGAACTTTGATCGATGTGGAAAAAGGGAAGCTTACTCTACGAGTTCAAGAGGAGCAAGTAACGTTCAATATCTTTCGATCCTTAAAATATCCGAGTGATGCTGAAAATTGTTTTCAAGTTGATGTCATTGACTCGTGTGTAAGTAGGGCCTTTCAAGAGAATTATCCGCCCGATCCACTGGAGTCCGTTTTGATGGGGTTTGCTTCCGAATTAAATTCAGAGCATGCAGCCTACGTACGACACATGGATGCTTCCCCGCCAATTTTCATTCACAACCGTATGAGGAACTCGGAAATTCACTAACTCGACCCGTCCCTTCAATCGAGAAACCTCCAAAGTTGTAACTCAAGAAGCTACCGTCTCATTTAAAATATGCATTTTTGGGACCCGACGATTCCTTGCCAGTTATTCTTTCGGCCACTTTAGTGGGGGATCAAGAGGCGAAATTATTGAGAGTTTTGAGGTAATACAAATCTGCTCTTGGATGGTCTGTTGCGGATATTAAGGGAATCAGCTCGTCCATTTGCATGCACAAGATTTTGATGGAGGAAGACTACAAACCATCCGTGGAACATCAACGCCGTTTGAATCCAAACATGAAGGAGGTGGTAAAAGTCGAGGTTTTAAAACTCCTCGACGCAGGTATGATCTTTCCGATTTCTGATAGCAAGTGGGTAAGTCCGGTCCAAGTTGTGTCAAAGAAGGGTGGGATAACGGTTATTCAAAATGATAATAATGAATTAATTCCCACTAGGATTGTCACGGGGTGGCGTATGTGCAAAGATTATAGGAAGTTAAATAAAGCCACTAGAAAAGACCATTTCCCCTTACCTTTTATTGACCAAATGTTAGACAGATTAGCCGGACACGATTTCTATTGCTTTCTTGATGGTTATTCTGGGTACAATCAAATTTACATAGCCCCAGAAGACCAAGAGAAAACGACGTGTACATGTCCATACAGCATTTTCGCTTATAGGCGCATGCCTTTTGGATTATGTAATGCGCCGGCTACTTTTCAACATTGTATGATGGCTATTTTTTCTGACATGGTCGAGCATTGCATTGAGATTTTTATGGATGATTTTTCTGTTTTCGGTGATTCGTTTGACATTTGTATGCAAAAGTTGCAGAAAGTCCTAAAAAGATGCGAAGAGACAAATTTGGTCTTGAACTGGGAGAAGTGTCATTTTATGGTTCAGGAGGGCATCGTACTTGACCACCGAATATCCTCTCATGGAATTGAAGTCGACCGGGCCAAAATCGAAACAATAGAGAAGATGCCTCCGCCTACCTCAGTAAAAGGCATAAGAAGCTTTTTGGGACACGCCGGTTTTTACCGTCGATTTATTAAGGATTTTTCGAAGATTACGAAACCATTGTGCAATCTACTCATGAAGGATGTTCCGTTTGATTTTGATGAGTCGTGTAAAGAAAGTTTCAATCTATTGAAGAAAGCTCTAAGCACTGCACCAGTAATAGTCGCTCCATACTGGGACCTTCCGTTCGAGTTAATGTGTGATGCTAGTGATTTTTCCATTGGGGCTGTTTTGGGACAAAGACGAGGGAAAGTGTTCCACGTCGTGTATTATGCGGGCCGAACACTCGATGACGCCCAAAGAAATTATGCCACAATAGAAAAAGAATTGTTGGTGGTGATTGTTGCGATATTTTCTACACGCAAGTGCACGTCATCGTTTACAAGTAATAAAGTGATAAGTAGAGTATCGTTCCCACGAGGATTGAATCTCTAACTACCGATATTTTCGTATTCCAATTTTATTTGAACAATCGAAGTTGGTTTTTGTGATTAATAACTAAAAGAATTAATAAAAGACTAAGCAGTAGAAAACAATATCTTGGATAAAAGGGATCAAATGATAAATAAGTCTAGGGTTCTGAATCCACCTTAGTTTATCCGAATTTATTCTCGATTATCCGTAATAAATAATTTTCCCAATTTATTGAAGGCGGAGATTGCTAATATATTCTACCGCCTCTCCCGAGGTCAATAGATTTATCTAACGGCGACTAACGCACTCTATCCCTAGGTGAATTATCTCGTCGATAGGCAAAAAGCATGAAATCTCCTAAAGGCCACGTAGTTCCTATGAGTATATTCCTATCTCACAGAATAAAACGGTCCTCACCAATAGTTCCTCACCAAATCTCCTCTCCCGATTCAAGTGAATGATTAAATCAATACAACTATTGGCCGATAATTGCAAGCATTAAACATAATTGGGAAAACTCAATAAAAAGGTAATAAATTGGATAATCTAAATCAATTCGTCAAAACAAAGGTTTCATCAAAACCCTAGATTAGGGCTTTAGCACGACATACTAAAAGCGAAAATACAGAATAAATAAACGAAAGCATAAAATTCAAACGCAGATGAAGCTCGGATTCCTCCGTTCTTGACTCCCGCCTTCGCCTTGAATTCTTACGCTTCCTCCTCTTCTCTGTCTCCAAGCTTAAGCTCTCCTAGGTTTAGATTCAATGATTCCAAGATGGTTTAATTAGGGTCTTAAACCTTATTTATAGCTCAGCACCTCCACAAATCGCGTCCGTATTAATCGGTTGAAAATCGGCTTCAAACGCCCGTAATCCGCGCACGTACCAAACCCGCTAAGTGTGCCGCGGCTCATCAACTCGTGCCGCGGCACATCGCCAAAAGTCGAATACCCGAGCGTAAATAAATTCTTCGTGCCGCGGCTCACCTGGCCGTGGCTGCGCACAGCATGACTTACTCGCCCTTCTGGTGTCTTCTGTGCCGCGGCTCAGATTCCTTGTGCCGCGGCTCAGAGTCCAGTTTTGCCGTCTTCGCCCGTTTTGCCTCGTTTTAGCTTCCGGACTTCAATTTCCTGTCAATCATGCAAAATTAAGGCATTAAAAGCTCATTTAGATGATTTCACTCAACAAAACACTACAAAATAATGATGAATAAGCGTATAAAAATACGCCTAACAAATACCCCCAAACTTAAGCCTTTGCTTGTCCTCAAGCAAAAAGAATTAAAGTCAATAAAAGAATGTCGTGAATCATCGTGCAACTCATAGTGTTCAACCTAATCAATACTCTCGTGTAATTCTCTCTAAATAATACGAGTGTCATAAAAGTGAGCTGCACTTAGAATAATGATTCCGCAAAGTAATCAAGTTCAGTCCTAATCATTCGTTCATGAAGAAAACTCAGCTCAAAGATCAACAAAACGTGAGTCAAATCGACCGTCAATATGAAAGGCTAACACAAACAAGCTAGTTCATCCTGTTCCACAGTCGAAAGGCACAATTTTTACGAGTTTCATAACAATTAAACCTCGGACAGTATTCCCTTGTATATATGCTCAAGAATTCGATTCGAGTCGACCACTATGTTAGGATCTCGGGATGTTTCATCGGGATAATCCTAGGGTGGAACTTCCATTCTCATGTACTCGGAAACCGTTTGACGTAAACGACACTCATGGGGCACATGGATGCTTCTAGTTACTAAGTTCCCGTTCACAGCGGAGAAACAACTCGAAAATATAATTTCCGCATGACCGACTCAAGGTTGCCGTTTTACGCGAGAATAAACAGCGGGTTACGCGAATACCCCCGGTTACTAGGCTTCCTATCATTGGCACATGTGAAATATCTAATTTACCAGTCTAATCGGGGTCGTCGTTTTACGCGAGAGTAAACAACGGGTCACGCGAATACCCCCGGTTACTAGACTTCCCTTCATAGAACACGTTATCTCGATTTTTGGGAAAAAACTGACCGACTCTAAACTCAATCTAAGTGCCAACACGACTAAAGAAACAGTACGACTCACTATCCAGAAAATGTAGCCAAACGTTTTGATGGGGATTTAAAAACACGTATGTATCGTCTCTTATCTGCCAAGACCTCTACAATCACGAAAAAATTTCGGACCTAATTGAATACTAAGCAGAACAGAAATAACTGACTACAACTTGACTAAAACTCGCCCGTTTCTTCAAAGAGAAAGGTAGTGTCGTAACATCAGTATCACACAAATAGAAGCACGAAAATTCACGAATAAAGAAACTAAGACAAGCAAGGCTATCTAAAAAAAATTTTCGCAAAGAAATGAACAGTGCAACGAAATAGTGTATAGCAAGAAAATAGAGTAAAGCAATGTATGTAGCACTGAAAGTAAATCCCCCCCAAACTTAGGACGTACATTGACCTCAATGGACAAAAATGAAATGCAAGAAAAGTAAAAGGTCAAGTACTCCTCCTCCGCTCAGAGCCGGTGCCAGATCGTCCGGTGAGGAGGGTGGTGTGGTGGCCGGCGGCGCAGAAATGTCCTGGCCCGGATGCATGATGTGGGCCGTCCATGCGGCGAGATGCTCCTGATGATAAGCATCCCTCGCAGCAAGACGCCTCGCCGCTCGTCGGCTGGCCCGGCGGGCCTGCTCTCTCATCTCGACTCTGGCGGCAGCAACAACACTCTCCCGCGCCGCCCGCTGCTCCTCCTGCATGGCAGCCATCCAGCTCTCTCTCTCCTCATCTCATCGCTCTCTCTCCTCAAAACCTCCCTCAGCTCCTCTCTCTCTCTCCTCAGCTCCTCCCTATGCTCTTCTCTCTGTCTCCTCATATCCTCCCGCAGCCCATCAAACAGCTCCTCCAACCTCGCTCTGTCGGGCTGCGGGCCGGCGTCTCCGTGCGTCAACAAAAGCGGCTCGGGGGATCCCTCGTGAGCCTCCTCTAGCAAAAATCCTCTCCCCCGAGCGTGTGCCGGCGATCCGCCCCACTGGTCAAAGTGCGATATGATGCGGTGGTCGATCGGGGCCTGTGGGGTAAGCATCGGCTCGTCGACTGACCACGTCAGCCCCGACTGCCGGCATAAAGCGCAGATGAGGGAGGGGTGCTTCAACCCCGTCTTGGCCCCCCCTTGGATACTCTGGAAGATAGATCAGACCAGAATGGGGGCCACATCGAACCGCAGCCCGGAAGTGATAGCAAAAATTATCCGGGCGTGGGAGAGAAAAACTGTACGGATCTGGGAGGTGGGGTCAATGCGTGCGCAAATAAAGTAAAGCCAGGCTCGCCCGAGCCGGCTGAGGCGCGAGCTCCTGAAGTGAAAAGTGGATGAGCTCTGTGCTCGCTGCTCCCAGTCGGTACCGGGCTGTGCAATCGTCTCAAGCAGGGCCTCCTTAGTGAGGCCGGTCATCACGCGGTCATAGGCTGTCTCGTCAACCGCCGGAAACCCTAAAAGCCTCCAAATATCAGTCGGGGAGAAATCAACTGTGACCCCTCGGACGTCGACCTGAGTCCGGGACTCTAAAGATGGCAACGAATGCCCTGCCCGGATATGCTTCAGCAGAGCGCTGGCGTAAAACTCCTGGACGATCGAGATGATGGCCGCTCGGGAGGTGTCAGAATCCGCCCATCCCATCTCGTCGATCATGGTGAGCAACTCCCCGTCCTGAGGAGCTGGAGTAAAACCTCTCTCGGGAATAAGTGGTCGCGGATGGATCTTCTCGTTGAATATTTTGTGAATTTCGGGGTCCGAAAATTGGTGCCCCTCCGCCTCAGCCCGACCCCGAGAGGTCTCCCCTCGCGTAGGGGATGACTCGGTCCTAGCACGCTTGGTAAGCTTCTTCGTGCGCGCCATAATCAGTCCTGAGAAGTACAACACGAGGGTTTATTTACGCAAAAATAATAACAATGATCTATGCGCGGCTAAAGACATCAAACCAGAAATTCCGAATTTAAGACACTAGCGCATACGAGAGAGAAAGATGAATTTGGACTTAAACATCTAACCTGGATGTAAGGGTTGGGCTTGCTGTAAATTGAAAACGTATACGTTGCACGAAAATTCAAAACGATTTCTTTTTCAAAGAAAATTTTCATTTGGGCAATTTATCAGACACCTTGAGGGCGCATGTTTACTTGAAGAATAAGCATAGTTCTAGCTCGATTCAATCCCCAAAAACAGAAATACAATTCAATCAGTAACAACTTAACACAATCAATTCATTGATATTCCAATTTAATCAAGAAAATTCGATGAAACTACCCTGTTATACTCTAACAATCATGAAACTACTTGAAGGAAAAACTAGGCATGTTCCATCCATTCAAAGCAAAGACAACTTCCAACACAAACTATAAGCAAGTCAAGATTAAAAATTGAAACGTACCTTATGAAGATTTCAAGAAAAATCGCAGGAAAAAATTTTTTGAGGAAAAGCTTCGGCCGGTTCGCGCTGGGGAGGGAAGGCAAGGAAATAGGAAAGCGTACCTGGAAGTGCCGGGCGAATGCTTGTTATATGCTACCTGGCCTTTCAAATTCCGCATAGTGTGCCGCGGCTCAGATAAAGTGAGCCGCGGCACAAGGTACAGTCCCTTTACCTGTGTCTCGTTTTGTCGTGTGCCGCGGCTCAAATTCCGTGTGCCGCGGCTCATTGCTCATGTGTGCCGCGGCTCATTTATGCCGTGCCGCGGCACAGGGTACAGTTGGTTTAGCCTCCCCCTGCGATTTATGTGGGCCGCGGCTCACAATAACTGTGCCGCGGCTCATACTCCAGTTTCTTCCCTGGGACTTTCCTGCACAGAATTTTGAAAAGAAGACGTTAAAAACGAGAGACAGAAGCACATTGAAGCACAAAAATGATGAAAAATAAGAATCACGAATACAAGAAAAATAAAGGAATGCAAAAATCTACAACTACGAGCTCGGGTTGCCTCCCGAGAAGCACTAAGTTTATAGTCTTCAGCCGGACCTATTGGACAACGTTAGTTCGCTTTTCGCAAACTCCATTTGGCTTCCGCCCCGTTCATCGAACCGTTTATATTTTGGTTAAAATTATGACCATTGGTCATCAGTGGTTCGAGTTTCGGTTCGGTCATCAAATGTTGTTTGTGAAGAGGTTTCGACTTGAAAAATTTTCCGAAACACCCGATTTCTCCATGACTAATTTTTCGCTTGGCTTTTGGCTCACTCTCCTCCTTCACAAACGAACTCACGATTGCAGCAGATTTCTCCTCATGCTCGAGGAACGCCACTTGTTCTACATCCTTCTTAAAACTCGGGCCATTTAACACAACATCTGAATTTTCCCACCGACGATGTTTTCGGTGCTTTCCTCTTTCAACGGCATTCACCCTCTCAATTTGTGATCCTTTATCAGCACTTCCTGGACATGGGAATGACTTAAATACTTGAAAAGTAACTTCCTCGTCTTGGACCCTCAGAGTTAGCTCTCCCTTTTCCACGTCTATAAGGGTTCGGCCCGTCGCTAGAAATGGTCGTCCCAAGATGATCGGAATATTGTCATCTTCCTCCATGTCTAGTACGATGAAGTCGGATGGAAAGATGAACTTGTCAACCTTAACTAATACATCCTCGATCACTCCCCTCGGATACTTTATCGATCGGTCCGCAAATTGTAATGAGACTGTGGTTGGCTTAGCTTCCCCAATATTCAGCTTTTGGAAAATCGACAGAGGCATGAGGCTGATACTCGCACCAAGATCGCATAGTGCCTTATTAAATGAAAAATTCCCCATGGTGCAAGGTATGTTGAAGCTTCCCGGATCTTTTAATTTAGGTGGGAGCTTCTTTTGAAGAATTGCACTGCACTCCTCTGTCAAGGTGACCGTTTCAAACTCTTCAAGTTTTCTCTTCTTAGATAATATCTCTTTCATGAATTTGACATAACTCGGCATCTGCTCCAATGCGTCGGCGAACGGAATATTTATGTGAAGCTTTTTGAACACATCAAGGAATTTAGAAAATTGTTTGTCCGCCCTTCTTTGCTGTAGTCTCTGCGGAAACGGAACGGGGGGAACACATGTCTTCAAGTTATCCGGCTTCACATCCTTTGACTCCTCTGGCTTTAAATCCATCTCTTCCTCAATCACTTTCTTCTCTTTACCCAGCTCGGGCTGATTCAGTACCTCTCTCCCGCTTCTCAAGCTAATTGCATTTAGACTCTCTCGAGGATTTGTCTCTGTTGTACTCGGCAATGCTCCCTCAGGACGAGCTGTCAACACATTAGCGATTTGGCCCAACTGGACCTCCAAATTCCGAATGGAAGCAGAATGATTTTGTAATGTAGCTTCCGTACGGGTCATAAATTGACTCGTATTTGCCGCTAATTTTGCAAGTGCTTCCTCAAGAGACACTTTGGGAGCGGAAGGGGGCTGCGGTTGATTCTGGGCGAAAGGGGGCTGGTGTGCGTTCTGTCCGTTTCTCCATGAAAAGTTGGGATGATTGCGCCACCCCGGATTATAAGTATTGGAGTACGGGTTATTCGGTCGATTCCCACTTCCCACAAATTAAGCCTGCTCCATCTGATTTTGCTCGAATGGATTTCCACATTGACATTCCGCGCTCGGGTGTGATCCGTTACACCAATTGCATGTTTCGATGGTAACGGGGGCTGGTGCGTGCGAAAATGTCTGGAGCTGTTGTGTCAAAGCGGCGACTTGAGCTGACAAGGTGGAGATCGGATCATTGCTTGAAACTTCCATTACTCTTTTCGGTGTCAATCTTTCTGATGGCCATTGGTATGCGTTTTCGGCCATATCTTCCAAAAGCACGTGTGCCTCGGCCATAGATTTTGCCATGAATGTCCCACCGGAGGCCGCATCCACTAAAGTGCGTGTAGAAGCACTCAAACCACCATAAAACGTATGAAGCTGAAGCCAATCAGGAATACCGTGATGAGGGCATCTTCGTAGTAATTCTTTATATCGCTCCCACGCCTCGTGGAGCGATTCCATATCGAACTGGGCAAAAGTGGTTATTTCATTTCTCAACCTCGCCGTCTTAGCTGGTGGGAAAAATTTGGCAAGGAAGGCTTGCGCTAACCTCTCCCATGTTGTAATCGACCCCGGCGGTAGGGAATTTAACCAAAACTTTGCTTTATCCCTCAAAGAGAAAGGGAAAAGCCTCAATTGGATGGCATCGTCGGTGACACCATTAGTTTTGAAAGTGTCGCATATCTCAAGGAACGAAGCAATGTGGGCATTCGGGTCGTCCTTCGGCAATCCACAGAATGGGCTCGCCTGCACCATCTGAATAATGGCGGGCTTGATCTCAAAATTATTAGCTTGAATAGTGGGACGCCGAATTCCCGAAAAATTAGCGTTGACCTGCGGCATGGCATAATCTCGAAGAGCTAGTTCCGGTTGAACTTGCCGCACTTGGTTGTCTCCTCCTTGGATTTCAATATTCTCGGCCATCTTGACCGTCGTCTGCAACTCTCTTTTCTCCTTCTTGTTCCTTCTTAGAGTGCGCTCGAGCTCGGTGTCCAAAGTTAGTAGGCCTTCGTTACCGAGTCTTCTCATGCACTACACGAAAGGTCCTGAAAGGAAAAAACGAATAAACAAAATTAAATACACAAAAAAAATAAAAAAATAAAAATAAAACGTTCAAATTAAGACTGGAAATACTTAAATCGATATTAGAAAAATTTCAGTCCCCGGCAACGGCGCCAAAAACTTGTTGCGATATTTTCTACACGCAAGTGCACGTCATCGTTTACAAGTAATAAAGTGATAAGTAGAGTATCGTTCCCACGAGGATTGAATCTCTAACTACCGATATTTTCGTATTCCAATTTTATTTGAACAATCGAAGTTGGTTTTTGTGATTAATAACTAAAAGAATTAATAAAAGACTAAGCAGTAGAAAACAATATCTTGGATAAAAGGGATCAAATGATAAATAAGTCTAGGGTTCTGAATCCACCTTAGTTTATCCGAATTTATTCTCGATTATCCGTAATAAATAATTTTCCCAATTTATTGAAGGCGGAGATTGCTAATATATTCTACCGCCTCTCCCGAGGTCAATAGATTTATCTAACGGCGACTAACGCACTCTATCCCTAGGTGAATTATCTCGTCGATAGGCAAAAAGCATGAAATCTCCTAAAGGCCACGTAGTTCCTATGAGTATATTCCTATCTCACAGAATAAAACGGTCCTCACCAATAGTTCCTCACCAAATCTCCTCTCCCGATTCGAAGTGAATGATTAAATCAATACAACTATTGGCCAGATAATTGCAAGCATTAAACATAATTGGGAAAACTCAATAAAAAGGTAATAAATTGGATAATCTAAATCAATTCGTCAAAACAAAGGTTTCATCAAAACCCTAGATTAGGGCTTTAGCCTGACATACTAAAAATTGAAAATACAGAATAAATAAACGAAAGCATAAAATTCAAACGCAGATGAAGCTCGGATTCCTCCGTTCTTCAGCTCCCGCCTTCTGCCCTTGAATTCTTCTGCTTTCCTCCTCTTCTCTGTCTCCAAGCTTAAGCTCTCCTAGGTTTAGATTCAATGATTCCAAGATGGTTTAATTAGGGTCTTAAACCTTATTTATAGCTCAGCACCTCCACAAATCGCGTCCGTATTAATCGGTTGAAAACTGGCTTCGAAACGGCCCAGAATCCGCGCAGACGTACCAAACCCGCTAAGTGTGCCGCGGCTCACTGAACCTGTGCCGCGGCACATCGCCAAAAGCTGAATACCTGGGCGTAAATAAATTCTTCTGTGCCGCGGCACAGAGTACAGCCTACTCTGCCCTTCGGCTGGTGTCTTCCCTTTCTCTTTGAGGGACAAAGCAAAGTTTTGGTTAAATTCTTTACCGCCGGGATCTATCACGACATGGGCAGAATTAGCGCAAGCCTTTCTGGCTAAATTCTTCCCACCTTCGAAGATGGCGAGGCTGAGGAACGAGATCACTACCTTTGGGCAATTTGATATGGAGTCACTTCACGAGGCGTGGGAGCAATACAAAGATTTATTACAGAGATGCCCACACCACGGCCTACCGGACTGGCTACAAATTCAGACGTTCTATAATGGATTGAGTTATTCTACACGCACTCTTGTGGATGCAGCCGCTGGAGGAGCATTGATGGGAAAAACGATGGCCGAGGCACACTCTTTATTGGAAGCTATGGCCGCGAATGCTTATCAATGGCCGGCCGTACGAGTACACCCGAAACGAGTAATGGAGATCCCCAATAATGATCCGATCTCTACATTATCAGCTCAAGTCGCCGCCTTGACGCAGCAACTTCAAGCCTTTTCACATGCTCCTTCTCCCGTTACCATTGAATCGTGCAATTGGTGTAATGGATCTCATCCTAGCACAGAATGCCAAGTCGGAAACCCTTTCGAGCAACCTTCGATGGAACAAGCTCAGTTCGTGGGGAACGGGAACCGGCAAAATAATCCTTACTCTAGCACTTATAATCAAGGGTGGCGAAATCACCAAATTTTTTGTGGAGGAACCATCAAGCTTTATAACCTCCACAAGCTCAATTCGCGCAGCCCCCACATCAGCCCCCTCAATCACCAAAGGTATCCTTGGAAGATGCTCTTGCTCAATTGGCGGCTAACACGAGCCAATTCATGACCCGCACTGAGACTACCCTTCAAAATCATTCCGCCTCCATCCGAAACTTGGAAGCACAAATGGGGCAGATTGCAAGTCTATTGTCCTCTCGACCTCAAGGTGCATTACCCAGCGGAACCGAATTAAATCCCAAGGAAAACGTGCAAGCAATCGAACTACGAAGCGGAAAGGAGTTGAAAGTGCAGCCTATCAATGACAAGGACAAAATCGAGCAAAGTGAGAAAGAAAAGGACGAGGCGCCTAAGCCAAAGGCAGTGTCGACTACTCAGCCCACTCCTCAAATTCCATTCCCACAGCGTTTGCAAAAGCAAAAATTAGACAAGCAATTTTCCAAGTTCCTCGACGTCTTCAAGAAACTGCATATCAACATTCCATTTGCCGACGCCTTGGAACAAATGCCGAGTCACGTGAAATTCATGAAAGAAGTCTTGTCAAACAAAAGAAAGCTCGAGGAGTATGAGACAGTCGCATTGACGGAGGAGTGCGGCTATTCTACAAAAAGAAGCTCCCACCTAAATTGAGAGATCAGGAAGCTTTACCATTCCTTGCATCATTGGGAATTCATCTTTTGAAAGAGCCCTATGCGATCTCGGAGCCAAAGATAAACCTTATGCCCCTTTCTATTTTAAAAGTGGATATTGGGAAGCGGTGACGACGGTCTCCTTACAATTAGCCGATAGATCCATCAAATATCCGAGGGGAGTGATAGAGGACGTCTTAGTCAAAGTCGATAAGTTCATCTTTCCGGCCGATTTCATTGTGCTTGACATGGAGGAGGACCACGACCTCCAAATTATCTTGGGAAGACCATTTTTGGCAACCGGCCGAACTTTGATCGATGTGGAAAAAGGGAAGCTTACTCTACGAGTTCAAGAGGAGCAAGTAACGTTCAATATCTTTCGATCCTTAAAATATCCGAGTGATGCTGAAAATTGTTTTCAAGTTGATGTCATTGACTCGTGTGTAAGTAGGGCCTTTCAAGAGAATTATCCGCCCGATCCACTGGAGTCCGTTTTGATGGGGTTTGCTTCCGAATTAAATTCAGAGCATGCAGCCTACGTACGACACATGGATGCTTCCCCGCCAATTTTCATTCGTCAACCGTATGAGGAACTCGGAAATTCACTAACTCGACCCGTCCCTTCAATCGAGAAACCTCCAAAGTTGTAACTCAAGAAGCTACCGTCTCATTTAAAATATGCATTTTTGGGACCCGACGATTCCTTGCCAGTTATTCTTTCGGCCACTTTAGTGGGGGATCAAGAGGCGAAATTATTGAGAGTTTTGAGGTAATACAAATCTGCTCTTGGATGGTCTGTTGCGGATATTAAGGGAATCAGCTCGTCCATTTGCATGCACAAGATTTTGATGGAGGAAGACTACAAACCATCCGTGGAACATCAACGCCGTTTGAATCCAAACATGAAGGAGGTGGTAAAAGTCGAGGTTTTAAAACTCCTCGACGCAGGTATGATCTTTCCGATTTCTGATAGCAAGTGGGTAAGTCCGGTCCAAGTTGTGTCAAAGAAGGGTGGGATAACGGTTATTCAAAATGATAATAATGAATTAATTCCCACTAGGATTGTCACGGGGTGGCGTATGTGCAAAGATTATAGGAAGTTAAATAAAGCCACTAGAAAAGACCATTTCCCCTTACCTTTTATTGACCAAATGTTAGACAGATTAGCCGGACACGATTTCTATTGCTTTCTTGATGGTTATTCGGTACAATCAAATTTACATAGCCCCAGAAGACCAAGAGAAAACGACGTGTACATGTCCATACAGCATTTTCGCTTATAGGCGCATGCCTTTTGGATTATGTAATGCGCCGGCTACTTTTCAACATTGTATGATGGCTATTTTTTCTGACATGGTCGAGCATTGCATTGAGATTTTTATGGATGATTTTTCTGTTTTCGGTGATTCGTTTGACATTTGTATGCAAAAGTTGCAGAAAGTCCTAAAAAGATGCGAAGAGACAAATTTGGTCTTGAACTGGGAGAAGTGTCATTTTATGGTTCAGGAGGGCATCGTACTTGACCACCGAATATCCTCTCATGGAATTGAAGTCGACCGGGCCAAAATCGAAACAATAGAGAAGATGCCTCCGCCTACCTCAGTAAAAGGCATAAGAAGCTTTTTGGGACACGCCGGTTTTTACCGTCGATTTATTAAGGATTTTTCGAAGATTACGAAACCATTGTGCAATCTACTCATGAAGGATGTTCCGTTTGATTTTGATGAGTCGTGTAAAGAAAGTTTCAATCTATTGAAGAAAGCTCTAAGCACTGCACCAGTAATAGTCGCTCCATACTGGGACCTTCCGTTCGAGTTAATGTGTGATGCTAGTGATTTTTCCATTGGGGCTGTTTTGGGACAAAGACGAGGGAAAGTGTTCCACGTCGTGTATTATGCGGGCCGAACACTCGATGACGCCCAAAGAAATTATGCCACAATAGAAAAAGAATTGTTGGTGGTGATCTTTGCATTTGAGAAATTCCGGGCGTATCTACTAGGGACGAAAGTGATAGTATGGACCGACCATTCAGCAATAAAATACCTTTTGGAAAAGAAGGATGCTAAACCAAGGTTGATTAGGTGGGTGCTTTTCCTTCAAGAATTCAACTTGGAAATTCGGGACAAAAAGGGGACTGAGAATGTTATAGCCGATCACCTTTCACGGTTAGAGAGTCCTCTTGAGTGAGGAGAAAGTCATCCGCAAATCATGGAAACCTTTCCCGACGAGCAGCTCTACAAGTTGGGTTCGCAACACGCGCCTTGGTACGCTAATCTAGTGAACTACTTGGCAAGCAAAACAATTCCAAACGGCCTCTCACGCCATCAAAAGAAGAAGCTAATTTCAGACGCTAAGTATTATTTGTGGGACGATCCTTTTCTATTCAAAAGATGCCCCGATCAAATCATTCGCAGATGTATTCCGGATGAGGAAATCCACAGCGTGCTGAACCATTGTCATGCATCACCCTACGGTGGACATTTTAGTGGAAATAGAACAGTGGCAAAAGTCTTACAATCGGGGTTCTATTGGCCGTCATTATTCAAGGATGCTCACTCCTTTGTGTCCACATGTGATCGGTGTCAACGGATAGGAAACATCTCAAGACGACACGAAATGCCGCTGAACACCATACTTGAGGTTGAATTGTTCGACGTAGGGGGGATCGATCATCAAAACAGAGGAAGACATCGCGGGATCGAAGAACACAAGGAGGAGATTTGTGGGCGACGACAAGCCCACGGATCCCTACGGTTTTTCTTAGTTTTTCTGTATCTTAGTTTCTAGATCTATTCTAGTAGGATTGTGATTGTAGCCGATTACATGACGGTTTGATTTATTTATTATTATTATTTCAATTTACTCGTTATTCTATTGAATTGGATTCTTCGTACTATTCTTAATGCTTTTTAATTGTCTGGCCAACAGTTGAATTGTTTTGAATGTCTTTATGGATTCGGGAGATGAAATTTAGGCATAGTTCTTGTGAGAATAATCATGATTTTCGTGAGATAGGGATATACTCATGGGAATTGTGAAGCCTATTTATTGTGGGAATTCTTGAACTGTTTTAGCTATTAATTATCTAATTCGAATAGGGATATATCGAGTTAATAATTCGTAGTATTTTCTATCGACCTTGGAAAAGGCTTTAGAATAATTTAGGAATTCCTGGCTTACAATCAATTGAATAAAAGTGAATTGGAATTAAATAAAAATCATTCCTGATTGTTTGAGGTGAAAATCATAATCCTACACCCTTATTATTATTATTACTATTAATATTTATTTTTCTGCAATTAGTTTAGAAATAAATTCCATTTAATTGTTCTTCAAATAAAACTACGAGTCGACTATATTTTGGTACTTAGTGAAATCAGTCCTCGAGGGAACGATATCTTACTTATCACTTTATTACTTGTTGACACCGTGCACTTGCGGCATAGTGTGAAGGATTCTAAAAACTTGTTGCGATATTTCGTTAAACGCAAGTGCACGTTATCGTAGACAAGTAATAAAGTGATGAGTGAGTTATCGTTCCCACGAGGACTGAATTACTAATTACCGATTTTTATGTATTCTAATTTTATTTGAACAGTCGAAATTTGGGTTGCAATTAATAACTAATGAAAATCAATAATAATAGAAAAACGATCGCTCGAAGAAATAAAATCAATTGATGAATAAGTCTAGGATTGTGAATCCACCTCGGTTTATCCGAATTTGCTCTCGATTATCTGAAGTTAATGATTTCCCCAGTTTATTGAAGGCGAAGATTGCTAAAATACTCTACCGCCTCTCCCGAGGTCAGTAGATTTTTTCTAAAGGCGAATAACGCACTCTATCCCTAGGTGAATTAATTCGACAATAGGGAAAAAGTACAAAATCTCCAAAAGGCCACGTAGTTCCTATGAGTATATTCCTATCTCACAAGATAAAATGGTTCTCACCAATAGTTCCTCACCAACTCTCCTCTCCCGATTCAAGTTGCGTAATTAAAACAATCCAATTATTGGCCAGACAATTGAAAGCATTAAAATCGATTGGGAAAACTCAACAGAAAAGGGAATTATATAGATAATCAAAAGCAAATACATCAAAACTTTGGTTTCATCAAAATCCTAGAACAGGGTTTTAGCCTGACATGCTAAAGGATAAAAATACAGAATTAATGAATGAAAGCATTGAAATCAAACGCAGATGAAGACTCGGATTCCTCCGTTCTTCTGACTTCCGCCCTCTGCTTTTGGTGTCTTCTGCTTCTTGTGATCGATTCCTCTCTTCCGCGATAATCCCCCCGATTCCAAGATTCTTGAAAATAGAAAGAGGCATCAGATTAATGCTGGCCCCGAGATCACATAACGCTCTATCAAAACTCAGATTTCCTATAGTGCACGGTATATTAAAACTTCCCGGATCCTTCAATTTTGGTGGAAGCTTTTTCTGAAGAATAGTGTTGCACTCCTCCGTCAATGCGACTGTCTCATACTCCTCGAGTTTTCTTTTATTTGACAAGATTTCTTTCATGAATTTAACGTAACTCGGCATTTGCTCCAAGGCGTCGGCTAATGGAATGTTAATATGCAGTTTCTTGAAGACATCGAGGAACTTAGAGAATTGCTTGTCCACCTTTTTCTGTTGTAATCGCTGTGGAAACGGGACGGGTGGCACATATGCCTTCGGATTATCCGGAAACAGTATCGAGGGTCTAGACATTTGTGATTCCTCAGTCGCTGAATTTTTCTTCTCCTCATCCTCACTTCTCTTTTCGTTCTGCCCGGGCAGCTCGCCCAATTCTTTCCCACTTCTCAAACCAATGGCATTGACACTCTCTCTGGGATTCGTTTCAGTCGTACTTGGTAAGGTACCTTCCGGGCGGGCTGTTAATACGTTAGCAATCTGGCCCAGTTGGACTTCCAAGTTGCGTATAGAAGCGGAATGGTTTTGCATGGTCGCTTCCGTATGGGCCATGAACTGACACATGTTCGCTGAAAATTTCACCATTACTTCTTTTAAAGAGATTTTTGGAGCGGGAGAAGGTTGCTGTTGGTGTTGAGCAAACTCAGGCTGGTTCGAGCTTTGTCCATTCCTCCATGAGAAGTTAGGATGATTACGCCATCCCGGATTATAAGTGTTGGAGTACGGATTATTTTGCCGGTTCCCGTTCCCCACGAACTGAGTTTGTTCCATCGGAGGTTGCTCGAAAGGGTTTCCGACTTGGCATTCTGCGCTAAGATGAGATCCATTACACCAATTGCACGTTTCAATGGTAACGGGAGAAGGAGCATGTGAAAAGGCTTGAAGTTGCTGCGTTAAGGTGGCGACTTGAGCTGACAATGTAGAGATCGGATCGTTATTGGAGATTTCCATCACTCGTTTCGGAATCACTCGTTCGGACGGCCATTAATAAGCCTTCGCAGCCATAGCTTCCAATAAAGAGTGTGCCTCGGCATTGTTTTTCCCATTAAGGCACCTCCAGCGGCTGCATCAACAAGTGTGCGTATAGAAGCACTCAATCCATTATAGAACGTCTGAATTTGTATCCAGTCCGGTAAGCCGTGGTGTGGGCATCTCCTCAGTAAATCCTTGTATCTCTCCCACGCCTCGTGAAGCGACTCCATATCAAATTGCCCAAAGGTGGTAATCTCATTCCGTAACCTCGCCGTGTTCGATGGTGGGAAGAATTTAGCCAGGAAGGCATGCGCTAATTCTGCCCATGTCGTGATTGAGCCCGGCGGTAAAAAATTTAACCAAAATTTGGCTTTGTCCCTCAAAGAGAAAGGGAAAAGCCTTAGACGGATCGCATCATCGGTAACACCATTGTTTTTGAAAGTGTCACAAATCTCGAGAAAAGAGGCAATGTGTGCATTGGGGTCATCGTTCGGCAATCCACAAAACTGGCTCGCTTGTACCATCTGAATTATAGCCGGCTTGATTTCAAAGTTGTTGGCTTGGATTGTCGGACGCCGAATCCCCGAAAAGTTCGTATTGATTTGTGGCATAACATAATCGCGAAGTGCTAGTGCCGGTTGAGCTTGTTGCACAAGATTATCTCCTCCGTGATTTTCTGCATTTTCGGCCATGGTCACTTTTGCTGGTAACTCTCTTTTCTCCTTCTTGCTTCTCCGAAGAATGCGCTCGAGTTCGGTATCCAAAGGTAGTAGGCCTTCGTTACCGAATTTTCTCATGCACTAACCGGAAACTCCTGAAAGGAAAAGACAAATAAATAAAATTACACAAAAACAATAAAAAATGTTCAAACTAAGACTAGGAATACTGAAATCGATATTAGTAAAAAAAATCAGTCCCCGACAACGACATCTTACTTATCACTTTATTACTTGTTGACACCGTGCACTTGCGGCATAGTGTGAGGGATTTCCTCACAACAAGTTTTTGGCGCCGTTGCCGGGGATTTGTGATTATGAACGAATTGGTGATGTTAGTTGTCGTTTATCATGGCTATATATCTGTGTCATTATTTTTTTTGGGATTTGGAATTATCCATTAAAATTCTTGTTCTTCATTTTAACTTATGCATACCAAGTGTTTGATAAATTGCAGCAATGAAAAATTGTTAAGCCAAGCATTTTCAAACTATATCCAACGAATCGTTTTATCGGATTATATTGTCTCCCAACCCTTACATCATGTTTATACTTGAGAACTCATCCTTAATTTCCTCTTTATTGTTTCAAGCTCATTCATTCACGTTCCGCATGATGTAGTCGAGAAGCGTGCATGCTCGCCGGACAATGCCGGCACCAGTTCGTGAGCAGACTGTAGGGGAGTATTTGACCTTTTTCTTTTATTGCATATTATTCTTTTTGTCCATTGAGGTCAATGTACGTCCTAAGTTTGGGGGGGTTTACTTTTGGTTTCTGTACTTATTCATTGCACTTTTCATTATTTTTCGTTATTTTTGTTGTTGCTAGCCTTGCTTGTCGTGTTTTTAATTGCATTCGTGAATTTTTCGTGCTTCTCTTTGTGTAAAACTGATGTTACGATACTGATTTCTCTCTGAAGAAATGGTTGAGTTTTAGTTGAGTTGCAGTCGGCGATATCTGTTTCTGTTAAGTCTTCACTTAGGTCCGAAATTTTTTCGTTTTTGTAGAAATCTTAGCAGATAAGAAAGGAGACATACGTGTTTTCAAATCACCGTCTATACGTTGGGTTACACTTTTCGCGTACCTAGTTTTCCACTAACATAAGTCGTGTTGGCACCTAAATTGAGTTTAGAGTTGGACAGTTTTTCCCAAAAGTCGAGATATTATTTGTTTTATGATGGGAAGTCTAGTAACCGGGGGTATTCGCGTGATCCGTTGTTTACTCTCTCGTAAAAGGACGACCCTGATTAGACTAGTGGTTTAGAGATTTCGCATGTGCCGATGATGGGGAGCCTAGTAACCGGGGGTATTCGCGTAACCCGTTGTTTACTCTCGCGTAAAACAACAACTTTGAATCGGACATGCGGGAATAGCTATTCGAGTTGTTTCTCCGATGTGGAGGGGAACTTAGTGACTAGAAGCATCCATGTGCCCCATGAGTGTCTTTTATGTCAAACGGTTCCCCAATACATGAGAATGGAATTCCACCCCAGGATTGTCCCGATGAAACATCTTGAGATCCGAACCTAGTGGTCAACTCGAATCATCTTATTGAGCATATATAAGGGAATACTGTCCGAGGGTTATTTTTGATGATGAAACTCTTGAAATTTTTGCCATTAGACTATGGGACTGGGCGAGTTGGCTTGTTTATTTTAACCCTTCATATTGGCGGTCGATTAAATTCACGCTTGTTAATCTTTGAGCTTGATTTTCTTCATGAACGATTGATTAGGACTGAAATTGGTTACTTCGTGGAATCAATGTCTTGAACGTGGCTCGCTATTACAATACTCGTATTATTCTTTGAGATTTTCAGGATAGTATTGATTAGGTTGAGCACTATGAGTTGCACGATCATTCACGATTTTCTTTTGTTTGAAATTGATTAGTTTTGCTTGAGGACAAGCGAAGGCTCAAGCTTGGGGGTATTTGTTAGGCGTATTTTTATACGCTTATTTATCATTATTTTGTATTCTTTTTATGATTAAATCTGCATAAATGAGCTTCTAATGCACTATTATTATATGTTTTGCAGGAAATTGGAGTCCGGAAGCCGAAACGATGAAAAACGGGCGAAAACGGTGATTTTTGGCCTGGGGCCGCGACATGTACCAAGTGAGCCGCGACACACAAGGATGTCCAGCAGGCACCGAGCGCACTGTACTGTGAGTCGCGGCACGTAGAAGCTGAGCCGCGGCCCAGAAGAAAAGACTAACTCCCAGGCATCCCGCTGAGAACCGTGAGCCGCGGCACAGATTAAGTGAGCCACGGCCCACGGGACGGTTTTGACAAGAAGGTGCCGCGTTTCTGGGCCGTTTTGGAGCCGGTTCTCGACCTAATCACATAGACGCATTTTGGAGGCTGTGGAGAGTTATAAATAAGGGTTTAAGGTCATAATTGGGGATTATCTGGGAATCGGGGGATTATCACGGAAGAGAGGAATCGATCATAAGAAGCAGAAGACACCAAGAGCAGAGGGTGGAAGCCAGAAGAATGGAGGAATCCGAGTCTTCATCTGCGTTTGATTTCAATGCTTTCATTCATTATTTCTGTATTTTTATCCTTTAGCATGTCAGGCTAAAACCCTGTTCTAGGATTTTGATGAAACCAAAGTTTTGACGTATTTGCCTTTGATTATCTATATAATTCCCTTTTGTGTTGAGTTTTCCCAATCGATTTTAATGCTTTCAATTGTCTGGCCAATAATTGGATTGTTTTAATTACGCAACTTGAATCGGGAGAGGAGAGTTGGTGAGGAACTATTGGTGAGAACCGCTTTATCTTGTGAGATAGGAATATACTCATAGGAACTACGTGGCCTTTTGGAGATTTTGTGCTTTTTCCCTATTGTCGAATTAATTCACCTAGGGATAGAGTGCGTTATTCGCCTTTAGAAAAAATCTACTGACCTCGGGAGAGGCGGTAGAGTATTTTAGCAATCTTCGCCTTTAATAAAGTGGGGAAATCATTAACTTCAGATAATCGAGAGTAAATTCGGATAAACCGAGGTGGATTCACAATCCTAGACTTATTCATCAATTGATTTTCTTTCTTCGAGCGATTGTTTTTCTGTTTATTATTGATTTTCTTTAGTTATTAATTGCAACCCAAATTTTGACTGTTCAAATAAAATTAGAATACATAAAAATCGGTAATTAGTAATTCAGTCCTCGTGGGAACAGTAACTCACTCATCACTTTATTACTTGTCTACGATAACGTGCACTTGCGTTTAACGAAATATCGCAACAGCACGTGGACTTAAAAACATTTTTGTATGAACAGTATTATAATATATTATATTAATTGACATCCTACAGTGTGTGTTGTATCTGCGAAAATACAGCATTCCCCCTAAAAGATATATACAAGATTTGATTCTTACACCAATATTTGGATTAATACTGTATTCATGGGTCGTACTGTATTCCCCCTTAATCTGTCGGAAGGTTTCATGCCTTCTTTGTCCTACAGTACTATCTGACTGGTTCTGAGTTTATAGTTAATTAATGTGGATACTGTATTCATGGGTCGTATAGCATTTCCCCTCAATCGATGAGTAAAAGCGTAAAAACTTACAGGGAGTCCGGCTGTAGCATTCCCAATTCTTGATGAAGCATGCAGAATCTGGTCGTGTTGAGAGGTTTTGAAAGGATGTCGGCCAATTGAATATCTGTATGAATCTTTTCGGTCTGAACATCCTTATTCTCAACATGATTCGTGATGAATTGATGCTTCATATCAATATGCTTAGTTCGCGAGTGCAATACAAGATTGTGGGTTATTGCAATTGCACTCGTGCTGTCGCACATTATTGGCGTCTCTCTTGCACTGATTCCATAATCTAATAATTCTTGTTGCATCCAGAGAATCTGCATAGCAACTTCCAACGGCATAGTATCTCGACTCAGCTGTAGAAAACGAGTTGGCTAATTATTTCTTACTGAACCATGATACAAGTCTCGGTCGTAAAAAGTGACAAGTACCGCTTGTACTCTTCCTATCCAACTTACAGCCTCCGAAATCCGAGTCGCTGTACCCAACCAAATAGAATCCTCCTTCCTTAGGGTACCACAATCATACATCAACTGTTCCTTTCACGTACTTGAGGATTCGTTTTGGCTGTCGTGAAGTGTAACTCCTTAGGTTCTACTTGATACCAAGCACACACTCCTACAGTAAACTGGATATCGGGCCTGCTAGCCGTTAGGTACAGGAGTGAGCCACCGAATTTCCAGATTCGTCAGTACTAATTTGCACGTAAGTGCTCATGGGGGTTGACGAGGATTTGGAGTTATTCATCCCAAATTTATTGAGCAGCTCCTTGCTGTACTTCTCCTGGTTGGTAAAGATTCCTGTAGGCAATTGCTTCACCTGTAATCCTAAGAAATAACTAAGTTCCTATTAGGAGTATGCCCTCGAATGCCACTCAGAGGATGTTGAGTGAGGGCATTGTACTTGTTATTCTGGAATTTATTATCAGAAGGCAAATGTATATTTCTTTATTTACTGGTAGTTACTGGCATTCCTGACTCGTAAATATATATATATAGAAACTAGTCCGTATATTTGAGAGTAAAACATTCCACTCCTTATTAGATAAGGGGATCGGCACTGAAAAGGTTTATGGCTCAAATACTTAAATCGTTCGCAAGTCGACGAAACTGGACTGGGCATTAAGTTTATGCGAAGACTTGTACGACGTGTTCTTTGACTTGGAGAGTGCCTGTCGAATATTAATTGTTAGCGGGAGCACACGTTATAGGTATGCTAATTGGATTAGTATACTCGAACCGACTCACCCTCGATTCGTCACACAGATTTCACTCCGGGACAGTCAATGACGGAATCGAAAGGTTGTGATATGTATTCGTGAATCTTAGACTTGAGGATTTAGTAGGGATGTGCTTTTGACGTTAAGATTATCTTTAGAGTAGTTCGAACCAGAAAACCGGAAGGTGGGGGTCAACCTCAACATGAATCTTGACGGGCAAGTAGCAGGTCCTACTGAATACCAAGATAGAATTCTTTCTCCTGTTAGTGAACAGGTTATATGTCCTATGCGGTTATTGGCAGATGAGATCATAAGTCTGTGGCTAAAGCATTGGAGCTAGTTGTATTGGATACACGAGAGCTCGATGATCTTGATTTGCATTACCTCATGCATAGCGTCAAGTACAGATAGGGATTGACTGGCCGTGACCCTATAACTTGATCGGGACATTTGAAAGAAGGGTTTATACGTATACTGGTATTCACGACAGAATGTTTTTTTAATGATCCCAATCATTTGTTTTCAGTTGGGGTACAGTGTAGGCCGCCAGGCTGGCTAGGTGGTGCTACTACTCTTTGGTTCCTCCCATTACTAACTGAGATGGATCTACTGAGTTGCGCAATAGGATTGACGACGGAATGAATCGACCTTATTCTCTCTTTATAAATATTAGATATTGGATATCTAATTTATTGGATATTGGGTATCTAATTAATTTTGGGACATTGGATGTCTAAATTAATTTACGGCCTAATGAATTAAATAAATTACTCGGTGATTAATTTAATTCATGAATATAATTATTTCTTGGAGAAATTAATTATGTTATTTTATATTTGATATGATTAATTAATTGGATTAATTAATTGATATAAATACATCGGAACGGAATTGGAGTTTATCTGTTTGGACTCACGGAAGTCCAAAACGAATCGAACTCATTCAATTCCTTCTAGATGGCCGCCCCAACCTACTCCCTTTTATAGTTTTAGTCTTCACCTTTATAGGTGGAAGACAAAGATATAAAGAGATTTGATATCGCTTTTAATATATGAAAGGTGACTTTGGTGACATTGTGAAGATTATATGTTAAGACTTCCACCACTCTTCTTCACACTTGACATTCACGGTTTTGGCAAGGATAGAAAGAGAGAGAAACTTTTCTCCAAGTCTTCATCTTCTTCATCCATTCCTCTTGAGTTTTTTCTTGGAGAAAAATCGAGAGATCATTGAGAGATAGTGAGTTATACACTTAGAGTGTCATAATTATATTTGATAGCTTCATCATCCGATTCTATCCGTAACTGTAACACCCCCAAATCCTATTGGGTTATTACAGTGCCGTGGACCCCACGCCAGGAGATCCACCAGGCGAACATGACTAAAATACATTAAATTAAACTACAAGGGAAAATCATAGTCCCTACCATGATATCCGACACAATATTCCGATAAGGAATTTCAACGACAACGATGGGCCTACATGGCCAAGAGTAAAAATACAACATCCACGAACATCTGCTCGGGTAATACAAAATGACAATGATCGACAATGAAGAACACTCCAACCGATGACCAACATGAACAACTCGGACTAGTATCGCTCGAATGCCTCGCCGCCATCATCATGCCCTGTGTCTCAACTCTCTCCTCGCAAGCACCTAAAACATGAAAAACATGTTCCGCCCCACGGGGTCTGTCATCCAGATTATGAACATCAAATACATGTATAACATGATATGCATCCAAAGGCGTAACGAAACGGTACAATGATGATAATAATACGAGATGCTCACAAACCAAGGTAAGAACCGAGCATTCGTGAAATATTATGCCCACGGCATACTATTAATACATTCGTGATGTGTTAGAACATAAATGCCCAACGGCGAATCATAATCACGAATACCACAATGAATTAAACGACATGAACCAAACCAATCGAATTTAATATGAATCGTAATGCCCAAAGGCTCCAATGAAAATACCAAGACATTACAAAAGGCACGAAAGTCGTTCAATGGAAATTAACAAATATCACAAACACTGAAGTTAAAACAGCCCGAAGTCAGTATCAATGAGGGCGAAGCCACGGCACGAAGCCGTATCACAATAAGGGCGAAGCGCGGCATCGGCCGTATCACAATTAGGGCGAAGCCACGGCGAAGCCGTATCACAATAAGGGCGAAGCCACGGCATCGGCCGTATCACAATGGGGCGAAGCCACGCACGAAGCCGTATCACAATAAGGGCCGCGGCATCGGCCGTATCACAATTAGGCGAAGCCACGGCGGAAGCCGTATCACAATTAATGATAGTGTGCTGCCTTGAGTCGGCCAACACGATGACAGTAACACACGGATAGACACCGTCCTTGACAGTCCCAATTTAACACCTCGATTGCCTTAGGATGGCCAACCGATAACAATGATGCAGCGGATGAATCCATGAATGAGTAAGCACTTCGATTGGCTTAGAATAGCCAATCGCTACGAATGATACGATGAATGATTAGAATACCTCGATTGCCTTAGAACGGTCAATCGATAACAATGAAATGGTGAATAATTGAACATTTCGATTTGCCTGAGAACGGCCAATCGATGATAATGATACGAAGGATGCCTCGGCACCTTTAATCGGTGACCAACGACGAAGATGAGAAATGAATAAGCCAATGCCTTAATTCGGCCATTATGGTTTTAATAACAACCCCCAACATGAATAACGATGATCTGAACGATGTCTTACATCGACATCAATATTAACAACAATCGATACATCGATGCCGCGAGCCGGCTATCGACAATGACATTAATAACGAGTATCACAATGCCTTGAATCGGCCGTTAATGAACAACAATAAACATTTGGCATAATTGCCGAAAGGTATCGTATCGAACGATCTCTTGATATCAATGAATTCATGAAGAGACTAAGTCTCGGAATGATACACACATTCATACACATATATGATGACATTAATCTCATTGACTAGTACAAGTATAAAACTTGCCTCAAACCGAAGGCGAGAAGGTACTTCCACGATCAACGTCCTTAATGAAATTATCGGCCGCTCGAACAACCTTGAACAACACAAATACCAACAATTCTCTTAATACACGAATCAAGCATGATCACAACCAACTCAAAAGTCGATACAACAATACCCGAAACTCATTGGGGCATTAAAACAAACGCGTTGTAAACAATCTCCAATTGTTTACAACCAAAACTCAATTACATCCGAAACCAACTTCCAATGAATGATTCAAACCCACAAAACCTCATGAATACTATCAATAATCCAAAATGAATATCCGAAAACGTGATTATAACGACAATTAATCGAAAAACCCCAATTTCAACCCGATATTCAAGGTGTTCTTGAATAATTCCTCAATAATCCAATGAATCCTTATACAAACTCATAATCATATACATATCCCTTCATATAACATGATTATAACGTCCAAAACATCATATCTCAACACAAAATCGAAGTCCAAGGTGTTGAAGAAATTACCTCTTGAAGATCCAACCACTTCGATTCGAAGAACACGAGTTTAATCGAGTATCCAAGCTTCCCAAAAGATTGAAGATGATGAAAAATACACACTCAAATGATAATTGATGAAGAAATCTTTCCCTCAAGACTCTCTCTCTCGTATGAAGGTGAAAGAATGAAGAAATGAGTGAAATGCTAAAAAACGAAATTATAGGGGGTTGGTATGCATCGGACACGGCCCGTGCCGATCGGCACGGTCGCGGCGCGCACTGGCCGGCAGGGACTCGACCGTGTCCTGCTTGACACGGTCGCGGCGCGAAGGGGCCTACCGATAGACCTGTCCGACAGCGACTCGGCATGACTCGACCGTGTCCTGGAACACGGTCGGGCGTCTGGGCAGTCGGTTCTGGCTTATCCGGAAGAGTTCGACTCGGCCGTGCCACACGACACGGTCGAGTCCTGTGGGCAGAGACTTCGGCATTTCCGGACGAGTACAGCACGGGCCGTGTCGGATGACACGGCCGAGGTCGGTCGGCAGTGATCGGCCAATAACTGAAAAATGAGCGGGTGAGCTAAAACGACCATAACTCTCTTGTCCGGACTCCGATTGACTCACCGTTTGAACCATTGGAAAGCTAACTCGATGCTCTATAATATTGCAAAGATTCAGAATTTTTGGAGTTACCAAAAATTAATGGTGATCTAACAAAGTCGAACTCATATGAGGAAAGTTGAAACAATGAACAATAACGATACACAACTCGAAGTTTTTCCGAACGGTGAACACGGTGAATGAACATGATTGATGAATGATTATAAATGAGTGAAAATCCACTGAGTGACAATCACCGAATGAAATTACTGAATGATAATGACTGAATTACAACCGGGTATTACATACACCCCCCCTTAAAAGAGTTTCGTCCCCGAAACTAAGGGTCAAACAACTCGGGATAACTTTCCCGCATACTATCCTCGGTTTCCCAAGTAGCCTCTTCGAATCCGTGTCTGGACCACTGAATCTTGACCAAAGGGATCGTCTCGTTCCTCAACTGTTTGATTCGCCGCTCCAACACTCGTACAGGACGCTCCTCGTACGAATGATCATCCGCGATCTCGATTTCGTCGAACTGAAGTATGTGACTCGGGTCGGCAACATACTTCCGCAACTGAGAGACGTGAAACACATTATGAATTCGGCTCAATGCCGGAGGCAAAGCCAATCGATAAGCTAACTCGCCTACTCGATCCAAAATTTCAAACGGTCCAATGAATCTCGGACTCAACTTCCCCCGTCTTCCGAAACGGAAAATACCTCGACTCGGTACCTCAACGATTAGAGGTATATCCGACGATGAACTCGCCGCTAACTATGATCTCAGAAGGTCACGAGAATGAAAGTGACTAAAATGAATGGTGAATGATAAATGACTATAAATTCGACCAGGATTAAGAATGACTCACCAAGGTGAATTAATAACGTCATGAGTGATAGATCAAGTGAAATTATTAGAACCGTTGTTCCTCGTGAATTGAATGATTAGTTCCATGATGACAAGTCCCAACATGATTGATGTATGATGAATGAATTATATGAATGAATGAACGACAACGAAATGAATGATTATACTATTAACGAACAAGAATTAACTTGTTCAAACCGGTGATGAATGTCCTTACCTCGGGCTCTCGAAGCCTGATAGGGTCCCTTGGATGATGTACGAGCTGGAGTAACGAAGTCTCTCGAGGCCCTTGAGCTCTCTTGACATTTACTGGCGCTAGAACCCCTGCAGTATTTCTGCCGGTGTCCCTGCCTCCCACACAGAAAACAAACAATAGCTGGCACCGTACACCGGGTGCTAACGTGACCTGCTGAATCACAGTTAAAGCAAATAACAGTCGAACTCGTCGCCTGAGAGGAAGATGCTTTCCCAGCACGAAGACAACTAGAAAACGACCCCTTGGACGTCGGAGCCCGATGTCCCTCTGAACGAGCCGGCATTCTAGTCCTTTCACCTGAAGAAACTAAAGGATGCTTCTGAGTAAGCTCCTTGATCAGAAGCTCTGCTCCAAGAGCCTTCCCAATGAACTCACTAAGTGAATTACAATTGTGATTGAACAACTGCATCCTCAACTGCGGATTTAGCCTCTTGCTAAAATACTTAATTTTATCCGCCTCAGTACGGATAATTGACGAAGCCAACTGAAGTAGTCCCTGAAACTTCTCAGCAATGACAATAACACCCTCGTCCTCGACGGATTCGGGGTTCAAAACTTCTGACAACTTGGCTTCACGAAGTGGAGCCGGGTAATACCTCTCTAACATGAGAGTCTTGAACTCGCTCCAAATACAATCACGATCGATGGGTTTCATGAAAGCCACCACGAATAAGCGCCCTTGCTCAAGTAATAAGCCGCCATCGCCACTTTACTCTCTTAGGACCGAACCATGTCGAAGAGTTTATCAAAATGCTCGAGCCAATGAACAATATCACCGGTTAAGCGAACCCTCAAAAGTAGGCGGCATCCGACGAGAGATATCGCCAACAATCGATTCACTCCTCCAGTCTGTCCATGAAATGGCACTGCATCCTGTTGCGGTGGACCACGAACCATTGAGGTCTGCATGGTCTCCACTATCCGCGTCATCGAGTCATCACAGGCCATCATGCCCTGCATAAATATGAATGGATCAACCCGAACACCTTCCGAGTGAGATGCCTCTCGGGTACGACTCCCTGACAGTGAATGATTATCTAGTGATGAATGAGTAGCCTCGCTATTTGATGAATTAATGATATCCCTCGCGTTCGTGTGGGCATGCACACGAGATCCCGGGTTCCGGCCCGCACCGCGGCCTCTTCCCCTGCGTCCTCTGACAGCTCTATCCATACTGAAGTAGGAAAGTCACATGATGATTATAGATTCCGCATGAATATCGCATTATGATTACGTTACAGAGTGACAATAATGAGCATACACGCTCTCGCACAATGAATGCATTAATGATTTAATGAAATGATCGTCGACATTACGTCAGAGTATGATAAGATCGTATGAAACATCAAATGAGGTAACATGATTGCCTGATGAAATTCCTGAAATGATTACCTTGAACAAGTTAACAAGGTTGAAAATTCGATCCTCAAGATCAACAACTGAACCGTGAGATGGGCTGAATGATTAATGAATTAACTGAATAATGAGATCAACTGAGTGATGAATGAATTAACCGAACGATGAGATCGATTGAGTGATGAATGAATTATGTGAGTGATGATATTGACTGAGTGATGAATGAATTAACTGACTGATGAACGAATTATCTGAGTGATGATATTGACTGAGTGAGGAATGAATTAACTGAGTGATGGATGAATTATCTGAGTGATGATATTGACTGAGTGAGGAATGAATTAACCGAGTGATGGATGAATTATCTGAGTGATGATATTTACTGAGTGATGAATGAATTGACTGAGTGATGAATGAATTATCTGAGTGATGTTATTGACTGAGTGATGAATGAATTAACTGAGTGATGAGATCAAAATGATGATTGAGAATTATTAACTGATAAATGAGTTGATCCTTAATGCTTACACAAGTCACACGTGCTCCAAAACAATTAGTCATGAATCAATCATAACACTAATATCACATATAGGTTTCAGCAAAGCATGAACAATTAATGACATGATGGATGTATGAACACAAAGAGAATCGAGTCCTTACACAGGTCATACGAAGCTTCGAGGTCTCGCGATACTAGTCTTCACTGACGACGACTCGATGAATGAATGACTCGTGCAGTCGCACTAATATTACGACCCACAAAACATGACTGACTAGATTGTCATAACCTGACAATCCCACTACTACCGCGTCGGTAGGACCACATAACTCACATCTCAGGGTATTTCACAACCCAAATCTCTGATACCATTTCTGTAACACCCCCAAATCCTATTGGGTTATTACAGTGCCGTGGACCCCACGCCAGGAGATCCACCAGGCGAACATGACTAAAATACATTAAATTAAACAACAAGGGAAAATCATAGTCCCTACCATGATATCCGACACAATATTCCGATAAGGAATTTCAATGACAACGATGGGCCTACATGGCCAAGAGTAAAAATACAACATCCACGAACATCTGCTCGGGTAATACAAAATGACAATGACTGACAACTGAAGAACACTCCAACCGACTGACCAACATGAACAACTCGGACTAGTATCGCTCGAATGCCTCGTCGCCATCATCATGCCCCTGTGTCTCAACTCTCTCCTCGCAAGCACCTAAAACATGAAAAACATGTTCCGCCCCCACGGGGTCAGTCATCCAGATAATGAACATCAAATACATGTATAACATGATATGCATCCAAAGGCAGAACGAAACGGTACAATGATGATAATAATACGAGATGCTCACAAACCAAGGTAAGAACCGAGCATTCGTGAAATACTATGCCCACGGCATACTATTAATACCTGTTCGACAGGTTAGAACATAAATGCCCAACGGCGAATCATAATCACAGAATACCACAATGAATTAAACGACATGAACCAAACCAATCGAATTTAATATGAATCGTAATGCCCAAAGGCTCCAATGAAAATACCAAGACATTACAAAAGGCACGAAAGTCGTTCGTGAAATTAACAAATATCACAAACACTGAAGTTAAAACAGCCATTTGTATCAATGAGGGCGAAGCCACGCACGACGCCGTATCACAATAAGGGCGAAGCCACGGCATCGGCCGTATCACAATTAGGGCGAAGCCACGGCACGGCCGTATCACAATAAGGGCGAAGCCACGGCATCGGCCGTATCACATTAGGGCGAAGCCATGGCACGAAGCCGTATCACAATAAGGGCGGCCACGGCATCCGGTAGTATCACAATTAGGGCCGAAGCCACGGCACTAAGCCGTATCACAATTAATGATAGTGTGCTGCCTTGAGTCGGCCAACACGATGACAGTAACACACGGATAGACACCGTCCTTGACAGTACCAATTTAACACCTCGATTGCCTTAGGATGGCCAACCGATAACAATGATGCAGCGGATGAATCCATGAATGAGTAAGCACTTCGATTGGCTTAGAATGGCCAATCGCTACGAATGATACGATGAATGATTAGAATACCTCGATTGCCTTAGAACGGTCAATCGATAACAATGAAATGGTGAATAATTGAACATTTCGATTTGCCTGAGAACGTCCAATCGATGACAATGATACGAAGGATGCCTCGGCACCTTTAATCGGTGACCAACGACGAAGATGAGAAATGAATAAGCCAATGCCTTAATTCGGCCAATATGGTTTTAATAACAAACCCCAACATGAATAACGATGATCTGAACGATGTCTTAGATCGACATCAATATTAACAACAATCGATACATCGATGCCGCGAGCCGGCTATCGACAATGACATTAATAACGAGTATCACAATGCCTTGAATCGGCCGTTAATGAACAACAATAAACATTTGGCATAATTGCCGAAAGGTATCGTATCGAACGATCTCTTGATATCAATGAATTCATGAAGAGACTAAGTCTCGGAATGATACACACATTCATACACATATATGATGACATTAATCTCATTGACTAGTACAAGTATAAAACTTGCCTCAAACCGAAGGCGAGAAGGTACTTCCACGATCAACGTCCTTAATGAAATTATCGGCGCTCGAACAACCTTGAACAACACAAATACCAACAATTCTCTTAATACACGAATCAAGCATGATCACAACCAACTCAAAAGTCGATACAACAATACCCGAAACTCATTGGGGCATTAAAACAAACGCGTTGTAAACAATCTCCAATTATTTACAACCAAAACTCAATTACATCCGAAACCAACTTCCAATGAATGATTCAAACCCACAAAACCTCATGAATACTATCAATAATCCAAAATGAATATCCGAAAACGTGATTATAACGACAATTAATCGAAAACCCCCAATTTCAACCCGATATTCAAGGTGTTCTTGAATAATTCCTCAATAATCCAATGAATCCTTATACAAACTCATAATCATATACATATCCCTTCATATAACATGATTATAACGTCCAAAACATCATATCTCAACACAAAATCGAAGTCCAAGGTGTTGAAGAAATTACCTCTTGAAGATCCAACCACTTCGATCCGAAGAACACGAGTTTAATCGAGTATCCAAGCTTCCCAAAAGATTGAAGATGATGAAAAATACACACTCAAATGATAATTGATGAAGAAATCTTTCCCTCAAGACTCTCTCTCTCGTATGAAGGTGAAAGAATGAAGAAATGAGCTGAAATGCTAAAAAAAAACGAAATTATAGGGGGTTGACTGTCTGTCGGACACGGCCCGTGCCGATCGGCACGGTCGCGGCGCGCACTGGCCGGCAGGGACTCGACCGTGTCCTGCTTGACACGGTCGCGGCGCGAAGGGGCCTACCGATAGACCTGTCCGACAGCGACTCGGCATGACTCGACCGTGTCCTGGAACACGGTCGGGCGTCTGGGCAGTCGGTTCTGACTTATCCGGAAGAGTTCGACTCGGCCATGCCAGACGACACGGTCGAGTCCTGTGGGCAGAGACTTCGGTATTTCCGGACGAGTACGACACGGGCTGTGTCGGACGACACGGCCGAGTTCGGTCGGCAGTGATCGGCCAATAACTGAAAAATGAGCGGGTGAGCTAAAACGACCATAACTCTCTCGTCCGGACTCCGATTGATTCACCGTTTGAACCAATGGAAAGCTAACTCGATGATCTATAATATTGCAAAGATTCACAATTTTTGGAGTTAACAAAAATTAATGGTGATCTAACAAAGTCGAACTCATATGAGGAAAGTTGAAACAATGAACAATAACGATACACAACTCGAAGTTTTTCCGAACGGTGAACACGGTGAATGAACATGATTGATGAATGATTATAAATGAGTGAAAATCCACTGAGTGACAATCACCGAATGAAAACTGAATGATAATGACTGAATTACAACCGGGTATTACAGTAACCTTGGAGGTTAATTTGGTGCTTGTCGTTCCGTTCATTTCTCCGACGCGTGGCAAGTAGAGACACGGTGTTTTCGGCGTTGGATCATCCAAGAGCTTGACGAATAGGATTCGTGGGAAGAGCATCTAAATCTTGGGGAATCGTCTTCAAGGAGTACACCATTTAATCAACGGACTACGAGGGTATAATTTCTAATCTTCCTTGTTTTCGTTTTATATTCGTATATACGTAGCTTGATCAATCCTCGTAGGGATTCTGATCGAATTAGATTCGTATTATTGATTTTGCTGCGCCTTCGTTTTAGGCACCGAATCCCAACAGTGGTATCGGAGAGCAGGTCTTACGATCGTATATATGATATTTAGCATTTGGAATACTTGATTAGATGGTGAATGATTTGAAATCATTTATAGTCATAATCGTGGTGTATGTTTTTCCTTCGTTGTAGTTATATTTTTCCTAAATTTATGTCTAAATATAAATCTTTAATTTCTGGGAAATGTGATTTATATTGAAGATATGAAAGTCGGAAAATATTGATATTGGATATCCGGTCGAAAATCTAGCCCGGAATCGTCGTTGGACGACTTTCCGGACGAAGGATGGGGTCTGCCCGGGTGACCCGACCGTGTCACTTTTGACACAGGCCGTCTCGGGCAGGTAATTTCGTCTCGGTTCAATTCTTCCATGTATTCCAGAAAATTAATCTCCCGCATGTTAAATTGGATTTAAAATGATTAAATGATTTATGGTATTTCATTTTACAAGGGAAATTTGATTAATTGGAATACTTGTGGATGACCGAATTATTTTGAACGTTTCATATTACCGGTTGTGTTAATTGATTGGATCAATTTTATTTATTGATTGGATCAATATATATTTATCAGTGTGTTAAAAAGCATTTTTAGCGCTACGCTATAGCGCGCGATTGCGCGATTTGACCCTGGAGCGCTACAAGGCGCAGTACAAATAGCATTTGGGCCAGAAAACGTTGGGCTATGCTGATGTGGCACGCAATTTTGACAATTTGCGCGTTAAAGCGCGCGAAAGTGTTCATTGCGCACGCTATGTCCTGGTTGTTTTTTTTTTTTAAAAAACAAGCAAAAAGCCCTAAAATAACAAAAGTTATCCTCTTCCAGTAAAAGCACGCAGCTGAAGGAGAAAAGAAAGAACACAAACTGATATGGAAACAAATTAAACAAACACAAACTGATCTTTGATTTCGATTTTGTTTTACCTTCAGCCGGTCAGCCCTCGAGTTCAATAGCTCCAGCATCATCTTCTTCAACTCCATTATTACATCTCCAACATCATCTTCTTCGTTATCAAGGTATTTTTAGCCCTAAATTTCATTTTAGCTGTGATTTATATTGTAGAAGAAGTGAAGAACTGAAGAACTCGTTTTTACTGTAAAGAACTCATTTACAATAAGCAGGTATTTGAGGATGAGTTCAAGTGGTAATTTCTCGAAAAAAGATATTGGTTGGAAGTATCGTTATCAAAATGATGGGGAAAAATCACTTCGATGCAAATTTTGTCACCATCAATCGAATGGGGGTGTTACTCGTCTAAAGCAACACTTAGCTCAAACCCACAAAGGTGTTGCTCCTTGTGCAAAAGTTCCTGATGATGTCAAAAAAGAAATTAAAGATGCACTTGAGAAAGCCAAAACTAACAAACTCCGGAGTACACAATTATTAAGGGAGATTGGCGAGGGACTCGGCACTAATACTAGACAATCAGGAGAAGACGATAGTGAAGATGTTGGGACACATGTTAGCAGCTCTAAACAACTCAAAGGAACTCTTGATGGCTTTGTTACATCGGAACCCAAACAAACAACCCTTAATTCAGCATACAAAAAGGAGTTGCTTGTTGATGTGAAGCGTAGGATTGGCAGTTTTTTTTATTCCGCCGCACTTCCTTTCAATGTTATCAATGATCCTTACTTTAAGCCCATGTGTGATGGGATTGCAGAATATGGAAAAGGGTTTAAGCCGCCTTCTATGCATGAGTTGAGAACTTGGATACTTAAGGCTGAGGTCCAAGACATCCATCGAATTTATGATGAACACCAACAAGAATGGAAACAAGTTGGATGCACTATTATGTCCGATGGTTGGACAGATGGGAAAAATCGGAGTTTAATAAATTTCTTGATTAATAGCCCCACGGGAACTTTTTTTCTTAAATCGGTTGACGCATCGGCTTCTATTAAAAATGGTGACTTAATTTTTGGTTACCTTAATGAGGTTATTACTGAAGTGGGCGAGGAAAATGTTATTCACATTATCACAGATAATGCTACGAATTATGTTAAGGCAGGGAAAAAGATTATGGAAGTGAGGAAGAACATATGGTGGACACCGTGTGCGGCACATTGTATTGATCTGATGTTAGAAGATATTGCAAAAATCGAGGTCGTCTCACAAACAATTACCCATGCGAAGACAGTCGTGAAGTTTCTCTACGGCCATGGAACTTTACTTTATTTAATGAGGGAATATACAAAGGGTAAAGAAATTATCCGACCGGCTATTACTCGCTTTGCCACAGCATTTCTTACTTTACAGAGCATGTATAAGGTTAAAAGAGAACTTCAGAATTTGTTCTCTTCGGAACATTAGGCTAATTCTCGTGAAGCGAAAACAATGCAGGGTAAAGTGGTTAAGAGACTTGTAGTAAACGATCCCAACTTTTGGCCACACATGGCTTTCTGCATCAAAAGCATTGTCCCTCTTGTTAGTGTGTTGAGGGAAGTAGATTCGGAGGAGAGACCAGCTATGGGATACATATACGAGCTTATTCAAAGGGCAAAAGAGACGATTAAATTTAATTTTGGGGGAGTTCAAAAGAGGTACATGCCAATTTGGAAGAAAATAGATGCTCGTTGGGATCCACAACTTCATCATCCTCTACATGCAGCTGGGTACTATTTGAATCCGCAACTACATTATGAAGAAAGTTTTATCAATAGTGTAGAGATTAGACAGGGATTGTATGCATGCATGGACAAAATGATGGATCCAGATGATCGTTTGATAGCTGATATCTAATTGGATTCATTTAACAAGGCTCAAGGAGAGTTTGGAACTACAGTAGCAAAAAGATCAAGAATGTTGCGATCTCCGGGTAATTATTATATTTTGCTTTTTGAATTACTTAATTATGAACTTCTAGTGTTTATTTTATTTATTTTATAACTTATACATATTCGTATAGCTAGTTGGTGGGAGCGTTTTGGTACCGAGACGCCGGAGCTTATGTCGTTTGCCATTCGTGTGCTTAGTCTCACATGTAGTGCTTCGGGGTGTGAAAGGAATTGGAGTACATTTGAATCGGTAAATGTTATCTTTATTATTCTTCATTTCCATATAGTAATATGAACTTACCCGTTTAGAATTTCAAGTGGCGCTGGCCTGTAACAAATTTCTCTCACTTTATGCTTGAATTCTTGTTTCTGGGCATATAGTTTCTGTGCATTTGTATTTGTAGGAGTATAGGCATCCATGTTTAGGTGGGGTTGTTGAAAATATGGTCCAGGACAGCAGTGGCTTATAAAGGATGGGATAAAACCAATGAACGAACGCACTTGGTATGTCTATGTACGACTACCAAGATCACATCTTCACCCCATGAAATAACTCCACAAGTCTGATAAGTTTTCACCAATTCCAGCACATCTATTTTTAAGTATTGCCCAAAATTTCCTGATCCTCATTTACGTACCCAAGATTCCTGAATGGCTCCACACTGAATCATGAAATCCCTTAGGTAGTAATTGCCCTAAACATGAAGAAGTACCCACTGTAATTCTTCCCTTACACATGTAAATGTCAACCACTACTTGAAAGTGAGGATAAGTGTGTGGATCAACAGCTTTAGATATTTTATAATCTCTACATTTGCAGTAATTGATTTTTTTGAATCTAAATTCACTTGTAGGCAGGTTTTTATACTGTGGAGTGTGGATATCTTCTTTCTGTTTTTTAGTTTTAATGGTATTTGATTGATGATATATATGTTTATGCTTCTAGTATTTGATTGTTGATGTATTGTAATTTTTTAGATTCATACGAAAAAGAGGAACAAGCTTGAACATAAACGGTTAAATGCCTTAGTTTATGTGAAATATAACTTGAAGTTAAGGGAGAGAAGTATTAAGAGGAGGAACAAAATAGATCCTATTGTAGTTGATGAGATTGATTCGGATGATGAATGGATAACGGAGAAAGAGGATCCCGCCTTGCCTACGAGTACAAAATGGCTTGAAGATGATGAATTATTTGAAGGGGATCCCATTGTTAGTGTGCCACCAGGTCTCTTTGATAGTCTTTTAGATTCGGATAGATGAATTGAAGATAATGTTGTTGATGTTCCTCCCACGGTCACAAAGAAAAGGGTTAGTGAAAGTTCAAGTACATACTACATAATAACTATTTCTATTGTACTTGTTCATAAATATATTTCTATTGTACTTGTTCATGAATATTTCTTCTTTATAATTCTTATTTATAGGTGGTGTCAAAGATAAAGGCAAACAACCGAGAGTTGGTCTTGTTGATGAAGATGTGACCTTTGATGATGTTGACGAACATGGTGGATTGGGGCTAAGTAACTTTGATAGTGGAAACTTTCCTACCATTGATTCCCTTGATGATGATTCCAACATTAACTTCGATGATGAAGATAATGATTATTTTTAGTTGGTTTATGGATTTCCATTATTGTGATTTGTGATACCTTTACTTATTTTGAGTTCGGTTTAAGTTTGTTTGACTATGGTTTTATGAATTCTTATGGAAGTTGTGTTAGTTTGTTATTTGAACTATTTTAGATGTTATTTTTATTATACTTAGTAACTTAGGTTGAATTATGTTAAACAGGTACAAATTATATATATATATATATATATATCATTTAATTTAAAAATAACAGGAACGCTAAACCTACGCTACGCGCTACGCTATTTGCGCTACGCGCTTTGCGGACAAAAATGCTACGCACCAGCGCTACGCCTTTTAAAACACTGATATTTATACGCTGTGTCCATTTATTTAGTATTTATTGGATGAATGCTTTTTAATGGGGATGTGGTTCATGGGCTTATTTTTGAATCGTTCGGTTTTATTCGATTGGGTTGTAAAGGCCGTTTTGAGTCTATTTATTTTACTAGAAATATTTGTATCTAGGATGCAATTTTTCAATGTAAAATTTATATGTAATGACAAAGACTGGAGGAAGATCCGTTCGAGAAGACAAAGATTCAAGACCGAAGACTTGTAATTAGATTACGGAGTTTTTGATTCTAGGAACGGTCCATGAACTACATGTTGGTAGCGACTAGGTTATGAATGTTTATTCATATGGTATGAATGCACAAACACGCTTAAATAGATTAATGTGCAAAGTGTAACATTAATCGCGAAAATTCTCCCACGATAAATTATTAAGTTTAAAAGGTTTCAAGGTTTTCCTTCCCTCCATCGATCTTTCGGAAAATTGAAATCCAAACCGGATGTGCTATGCTTTCGAGTTATCGTGGTAGTTGTTCGGAGAGGATGGATAAATTACCGGGAGCGCATTGGATGCCTTCGGGTGGAGCGAATTTTATCCCTAGAAACCTGTTCGGTTGCCGGATAAGATTCAATTGTGAAACTGGTTTGCGTCGATGGTATAAACTTAACTTTTTCACGAACCAAAGAAACCGTATAGGTTCTGGGGATTGAACAAGGGGAAAAAGAAGATGGAATCATCCATTATATGGGTTGATGTTGGACACCACTTTATGAAAATTAATTGACTTGAAATCTGTTCGGTTGCCCTTTATTAAGATTTATAAAGAACTCGATCACCACTATGAAGATATTGCGAACGATACTTCCGGATTTCACATGGGAGTATGTTATTCCGATAAAAATAGTGGGAGCTGGGTTAAAGAATAGAAAAGACCTTAATTATATACTCAGATCATAATTGAACGAGTCACTAATTACTCTGTCGTACTTAATGCAGACGACCATAACTCTCAATATGACAATGAACCACTCGCAATTCTACTAAAAAAGAACACCTTAATCGGACCTAAATTTGTGGATTGGCTCCGCAATCTGATGATAGTCCTCAGTATAGAGGCACTGGGATATGTCTTGGAGACGGAAATTCCGGTGCCTCCAGTGCGGACAAGAGCCAATCACGAAGAGATTGATAACCACGAAAAGTGGGTTAAGGATTACATAAAAGTCCGTGCTTATATGATGGCTTCTATGTCTAATGAGCTTCAGAGAGCTCATGAGAAAATGACTTCTGCTAGGCAGATTTTATCTCACTTAACCGAGCTTTATGGTAAGCACAGTCGAACTGCTAGATATGAGATATCCAAGCAACTGTTCGGTGCAAGGATGAAGGAAGGTGAGAAGGTTGGGGACCACGTCCTCAAAATGATATCTATGATCGAGAGATTGGAGGCTCTTGATTTTAAGATGGATACTTCTCTTCAAACCGACCTTATCCTACAGTCTATTCCTGATTCCTTCTCACAGTTTGTTATTAATTTCAACTGCAATGAGATTGCTTGCAACTTAGCAGGATTGATGAACAAACTGGTGACGGCTCAGTCTCAGATGAAGACTCCATGGATGAAGGAGTCTGCCCTTGTGATTTCTTCTAAACCTCGGAGGTCTAAGAACAAGAAGAAAAAAACCAAGAAGCAGACGGGACCACAAGTCAAGGACCTTAAGGGTAAGGGCAAGGCCCCGATGGTTCCCAAGAGCAAGAAGAAGAAGGATGCATGTCTCAAATGCGGTGAGCTGGGCCACTGGGATAGATACTGTCCTATTCTTCATGGCGCTTCAGGTACAGAACTTTTAGTTTTGGAAACAAATTGTTCGGCTACTGTATTTTCTACTTCTTGGATACTGGATTCAGGCGCTAGTTCTCACATTTGTACCGTGAATCAGGACCTGGAACAAAGTAGGGAGCTTGGAGCTGGGGAAGTGATGATTACTGTCAGAAGCGGGCATAGTGTCGAAGCAACTGATATAGGATGACTTCTTTTAGATTTGGAATCCGGCTTTCTTTTAACTTTAGATGATGTACTTGTTTTGCCCAAGGGGCATAAAAACATTATATTCATTCCGGTTATGTATCGGAAAGGCTTTTCATTTTTCATTGGTGATGGTTCCTGCAAAATTAATTTTAGAAATAAACTAGTAGGCACTGCTACATTGTTAAATAGACTGTATCATCTTAACCTAAGTAACAAAGTCATTGTAAATACTATGACTAGGAACCGTGGTAGGGATGAAACTAATCAAGTTTTGAAATGGCATCTTAGACTTGGTAATGTTGGTGAGACCAAGGTTTAAAAAATGGAAAAAGATGGACTTATGGGTCCATTGGGATCGGATCCCCATTCACAGGGACTTTTGAAAGAGCTGCTGATAAACTTGGATTAGTCCATACCGACGTATGTGGTGCTTTGGAAGCAGCACATGATGGATATCAATATTTCATTACGTATACAGATGATCATACTAGGTATGGTTATGTATACTTAATGAAACATAAATCCGAGGCCTTTGAGAAATTCCAGGAATTTAAGGCCCTAGTCGAAAGATAAACTGGAAATCATATCAAAGCACTTCAATCCGACCGAGGTGCCGAGTATTTGAGTATGGAGTTTGACGAGTTCCTAAAGGAACATGGAATAGTATCGCAACTAACACCTCCAGTAACTCCTCAGTTAAATGGTGTGTCATAAAGAAGGAACCGAACCTTGTTGAACATGGTCCGTTCTATGCTAGGCTATACTGACTTAACAATTTACCTGTGGGGGTATGCACTCCTGACTGCTGCTTATATCTTGAACATATGTCCTTCCAAATCCGTTCCTAAAACTCCACATGAGATGTGGGAGGGCAGAAAACTAAGTCTTAATCACATTAAGATTTGGGGATGTCCCGCCTATGTCAAGAAGACTAAGGTGGAGAAATTTGAAGCTAGGTTCGTGAAGGGACGTTTCATTGGATTCCTATATGGGACGATGGGTTATCTATTATACATGCCCGAAGATCGAAAGATCATTGTTGCTTTGCAAGCACACTTCCTGGAAGATGAGTTCATTCAGGAAGGCGGAGCAGGTAGAAGTATTTCTTTGGAAGAATACAATGAAACTCCTCAGGAGACACCTGTACAAGAAATTGGAACTGAACCTTCTCAAACACAAGTACAACCACCTCGTAGGTCTAGTAGGGTGTCTCATTTACCTGAGAGGTATGGCCTTGTGCACCTGGTGGAGCTCGGTCTCCATGAGGTTCCAAGTGATATCCAAGAGACCGACCCAACGACCTATGACCAAGCGATGGTGGATGTAGACTCCGTGAAATGGCGTGAAGCTGTGGAAGCTGAGATAGACTCGATGCATGTCAATCAGGTCTGGACTCTAGTACACTGCCCCAAGGGCACATTGCCTATTGGGAACAAGTGGATCTACAAGAGAAAGACTGATGGTGATGGCAAGGTTTACACCTATAAGGCCAGACTTGTGGCAAAGGGTTATACCCAGAAAGAAGGGATCAATTATCACGATACCTTCTCGCCCGTAGCTATGATCAAGTCTATGCACATGATGCTTGCTATAGCTGCCTACCACGATTATGAGATATGGAATATGGACGTAAAGACGGCTTTTCTCAATGGATTCCTCGAGGAGAAAATCTATATGGAGCATCCTAAAGGCTTTGTGTCCGAAGTCGATATTCAGAAAGTGTGCAAGCTTCAGCATTCCATTTATGGACTGAAGCAAGCTTGCGTAGTTGGAACCTTCGTTTTGATGAGGTAGTCAAAGAGTTTGACTTCGTGTAAAATGAAGAGGAACCATGTTGAGATATGATGAAGTTATCCGATGGATTGGATTGGTCGGAGTTGGTATATTTTCGTATTGGTGAGTTATGATGATGTTTGAGGATATCGATATTATTTGGGATACAATACAAATGTTTGGGTATGAGTTTATTGTGTTGTTGAGAATACGAGATGTAAAATATGGTAAGGATTACTTTGGTGAAGATTATTAGGAGTTGGTAAAGTTATGGCGGTAAGATTTCGTAGTAATATTCTTACATTGTAATTACATTGGTATGTAATTATTGATGTGATGTGATCGTTATCATTGTTGAGTATTATGGCTGAACCCGTCGTGGGCTTTATTTTTAGGTTCTTGGATATTGGACTTGCAGCGGTCGTGGAAAGATGAGCTTCCCGGAGGATACTGGCTATGATGTGTGTTTTACGGATCGAGTATTTTGGTCTAATTGATTCCGCTTCAAATGTATTTTTAATTGTTAGATTTTTATCCGCTGCGTGAGTATTTTCAAAATAGCATTTTGGTGTATACAAAAGGGTTAGTGGAGGCAAGATCGCATTCTTAGTACTATATGTATATGACATTCTACTAATAGGAAATGATGTGGGAATGCTCAGCTATGTGAAAGCTTGGCTTTCGAGTAATTTCTCCATGAAAGACTTGGGAGAAGCTACCTATATTCTTGGTATTCGGCTCTATTGGGATAGAGCGAAGAGAATGATAGGTCTCTCCCAAGCCCTCTATATAGATAAGATCTTAAAGCGATTTAAGATGGATGATTCTAAAAGAGGTTTCCTACCGATGCAACATGGAATAAAACTCTCCTCGAAGATATGTCCTCAAAGTGAGGAACAACGAAACGAAATGAGTAATATACCATATGCTTCGGCCATGGGTAGCCTTATGTATACTATGTTGTGTACGAGACCTGACATTGAGCATGCTGTGAGCGTGGTAAGTAGGTTTCAGGCAAACCCATGTAAGGAACATTGGAATGCCGTAAATAACGTTCTCAAGTACTTGAGAAGGACAAGAGATATGGTTCTTATGTATGGCAGTGGAGAACCGAATGTGATGGGCTTCACTGATTTAGACTTCTAAGGACAGAAAGACGATGCGATGTCTACTTCTGGCTATATATTTACTCTAAATGGAGGAGCAGTTTCTTGGCGTAGCGCCAAGCAAAGTGCGATTGCTGATTCCACCAGTCAGGCTGAGTATCAAGCAGCCTCGGAGGCTTCCAAGGAAGGGTTCTGGATAAAGAAGTTTCTTGGAGAACTTCAGGTGATATCATGTGCTGAGCTGCCTGTTACGTGTAACACCCCAAACTAGGCGGATATTACAGTGCCGTGGACCCCCGACTGGGACCCACCAGGCGAATGAAAATGAATGAATTACACAGGTAAATGTAGTACCGAACCACATTACAACATCAATTACTCCGACGAGGAGTTTTATACAACACACCCAGGATAAGATAGAATACATGTGTATTTTATGTGACGATAAAATACACAACACTGAATGAAATGAGCATTCAAACGGAATGTCTGCAGCGGAATAAATAAAGGAAACATAAATGACTGAATAAATGACTGAATGCATCGGGGCCCCTCTACTAGTATCATCGGGACTTCGCCGTCACCGTGCTCTCCCGTGCTTTAGCCTTGCCATGACTAAAAACAATATCCCCAACGGCCGGGCCATACGTAACAACAATCCTCAAGGGTTGAAAATACACAATCATGATATATCCAAATTATGAATTATTCTCAAAACATACGCAATCAAACATGCTATATGAATCGACTAATCAGTACGGCTCAAAGGAATGGCGCCACACTACGTCCGGGATGGAAATGTGTCCGTGCACAAGCCACTAACGATCAAACACGCGTGGTCTTGTACCTAATCAGTCTCACGAGCAATCGACTCGTGTGCACAGTCCAATGTGAGGCCACCAACCAACACACGACTATAATGTGCCCGACATGAAAATCCTACACATACCAACCGGCACGCCAGTATGACCCTAATGCCACAATATGACAAAAGTGACAATGAAAATGAATAATAACTCACCAAGATTGAATGATGGTGAAATGAATGATAGCTCAATGAAATGATCGGAACCGCTGCTTCCTTATGATCGAGGTGATTAATTGACAATGACGAGTTTTGATACGATTAATACAATGATGAATGAGTTATGATTATGAATGAACAACGACAAAAGGAATGAATATCCTTTTAACCGAGTAAGAATTAACTTACACAATACCGATGATGAATGTCCGTCCACGAACAACGTCCTAAATGAAATATCGGCCGCCGAACAACCTTGAATAACACAATTACCAATAATCCGATCATTACGCAAATCAAAACGATCATAATCGACTCAAACATCGACACAACGATATCCGAGCTCGAATGAATCGAAACCAACTCCAAGATGAGTATTTCAAACCATCAAAACACTTTCAAGGATATCAATAATCCATTAGGAATCCATAACTCATGATTACAACAACATCAATCGGAAAATCCCCAATTAACCGAAGTCAACCCCAAGGGTTCTTGAAATAATTCCTAAAATAACCATTAAATCCGTAGGAATATGTTTATACAAGTTAGATAATCCATAACTAATATATTCCAATGATAATCCAAGCTTACACGAAGAAATCGGAAGGAAAACCCCAAAAATCCGAAATTCTAGATCCAAGAGATTAATACCTTTGATTCGATGTGATGAAGATGATGAAATGATGATCAATCCGAAAGATGAGCTTGAAGATGATGATTGATGATTACACCTCGAAGAATCCTCTCCGAATCGCTCGAAATCGCCCAAAACTACCGAAGGAATGAAATGAGATGAAAAATGACGACCTGTGACTTAACTGTCCAATTTATACTCATTCAATGTTAGCGTGCGCTAGCCCTTGTGCATAGCGTGCGCTAACGTGTAATTTGGGTAGTCCAAGACTTCTGTCCGAACACGGTAGCGCGCTACGTACCTATTTGTAGCGTGCGCTACGGCCATACTACTAGCGTGCGCTAATATCCATTGTTAGCGTGCGCTAGCAAAATATTCGACGCCAAGATCGGAGTCCAGAAAACCGCCGCCCTCCGATCTAACCTCGATAGCGTGCGCTACAACAACCGATTAGCGTGCGCTATAATATTGATTGCGTACGCTAAACATAACTCATAGCGTGCGCTATGAATTAAGCCGGTGCGATCCGGTAGCCACCGGACTCAACCCGATCCGTCCCTAGCGCGCTACTCCACACATATAGCGTGCGCTACTACCCGATAGCGCGCGCTACTTACCACTCGTAGCGTGCGCTACAATTATTTCACCGCACCCGGTACCTTCTGGACTGCAGCCAAGATAGCCTTAGCGTGCGCTAAAGCTGAGCAGTAGCGTGCGCTACTTATACCCAATTAGCGTACGCTAAAAGGAGTATGTAGCGTGCGCTACTCCTCAAGCACAACTTGCAACGAAAATGACAATGATGATAAACACGGCACGAAACTCCAATCAGATTAGTGATGAATGACGATTGATACACGATACAATTACTCTGAATGATAAATACCATGACTGAATATGAGTGACAAATGATCAATGATGAATGAGATTACTGAGCATCAATTACTGAATGATAATTACTGAGTGATAATTACTGAATGATAATTACTGAGTGATAATTACTGAATGATAATTACTGAGTTACAACCGGGTATTACATACACCCCCCCTTAAAAGAGTTTCGTCCCCGAAACTATGGGTCAAACAACTCGGGATAACTCTCTCGCATACTATCCTCGGTTTCCCAAGTAGCCTCTTTGACTCCGTGTCTAGACCACTGAATTTTAACCAAAGGAATCGTCTTATTCCTCAACTGTTTGATTCGCCGCTCTAAAACTCATATAGGACGCTCCTCATATGAATGATCGTCGGCGATCTCGATTTCGTCAAACTGAAGTATGTGACTCGGGTCGGCAACATACTTCCGCAGCTGAGAGACATGAAACACATTATGAATTCGGCTCAACGCCGGAGGTAAAGCCAATCGATAAGCTAACTCGCCTACTCGATCCAAAATCTCAAACGGTCCAATGAATCTCGGACTCAACTTCCCTCTCTTCCCAAAACGGAAGATACCACGACTCGGGGATACCTTGACCAACATGTGGTCACCAGCCTCGAACTCTAATGGTCGACGACGGTTATCTGCATATGATTTATGTCGACTCTGAGCGGTCAACAAATGACTTCTGATCAAAGCTACCTTCTCACGGGCGGCTATAAGCATATCGGGCTCGGTGCCGATTGATTCTGATAAGTCGTCCCAACACAACGGAGATCGACAACGACGACTATACAAGGCCTCGTAAGGTGCCATCTTGATCGAAGCATGCCAACTATTATTATACGTGAACTCGATCAATGGTAGTTGGGCTTCCCAATCGTCTTTCCAATCGAGGACGCATGCCCTCAACATGTCCTCTAATGTCTGAATGGTCCTCTCTGATTGTCCGTCAGACTGAGGATGAAAAGCGATCGAGGTTAAGCTGAGTTCCCATAGCACGATGAACTGATTTCCAAAAGTGCGACACAAACCGTCCGTCACGATCGGAAACGATACTTTTAGGAGTACCGTGGAGTCTGACTATCTCTTTGATGAACAGTTGAGCAAGTCTCTCGGGACCCCACGTATCCTTGATCTCAAGGAAATGAGTTGATTTGGTTAAGCGGTCCACGATCACCCAGATCGTGTTCATGCCACGACGACTCGTCGGCAACTCGTGATGAAATCCATAGAAATGTCTTCCCACTTCCACTCGGGAATAGGAAGAGGTTTCAGCATACCCGCCGGTCGCTGATGTTCAATCTTAACTTGTTGACAGGTTAAGCATCTCGAAACAAATTCTGCGACTTCGCTCATATTACTCCACCGTAATTTTGTTTCAAGTCCTTGTACATCTTGCTAGACCGGATGAACAGAATAAGGGGTAGCATGAGCTTCTCTCAAAATAGAGTTTTTCAACTCGTCGATCGCGGTACGCACAACCGATTCTTAAACCTCAAAAGTCCATCCTCGTGGACCACAAATCCAGTGGGCTTTCCCCGAGCCACATCCTCTCGGATGCGCAACAATGATGGGTCCGAACCACGATTCTCTCGGATTTCCTCCTCGAGTGACGATGAAATCTCTAACATACAAAGCCGCCCGAACTCGCCGGGCTGCACTCGATCTCGGGTCTAAGGAATTCTGTTGAAGCTCCTTCGAACTGTTAAACGGGCAAGCATCCGCTCCCGAACGGACTTACGACTCAAGGCGTCGGCGATAACATTCGCCTTGCCCGGTGGTAAAGGATCTCGATATCATAATCTTTGATTAATTCCAACCACTGTCTCGGCGCATATTTAACTCCTTCGAGTAAATATATACTTTAAGCTCTTATGATCGGTGAATATCCGATGGTAACACCATAAAGATAATGACGCCAAATTTTCAAAGCGAACACCACGGCCGCTAGCTCCAGGTCGTGGGTCGGATAATTAATCTCGTAAGGTCTCAATTGCCGTGAAGCATAGGCAATAACCTTCCTGCTCGCATGAGTACACATCCGAGACCCCGTCCGACGCATCACTATAGACCACAAATCCTTCCGTCCCCTGCGGCAAGGAAAGTATAGGTGCTGACATTAACCGGCTCTTGAGGTCCTCAAAACTCCGTTGACACGCGTCGGACCACGTGTATTTCTTATCCTTCCGCAAAAGGTTCGTTAAGGGTTGAGCGATTCGAGAAAATCCCTCTACAAATCGCCGATAATAACCCGCTAATCCGAGGAAACTTCGGATTTCCTTAACATTCTTCGGAGGTAGCCAATCACGAATAGCCTCCGTCTTCTGAGGATCGACGCGAACTCCGTCTGATGAAATTACGTGTCCGAGAAACGTCACTCGGACATCCAAAACTCACATTTGGAAAACTTCCCATAAAGTTGTTCTCGCCTCAACACGTCGAGAACTAGATGAAGGTGAGACTCGTGTTCCTCCCGGTCACGAGAATAAATCAAAATGTCATCAATGAAGACAACAACAAACCGATCCAAAAAGTCGATGAAGACCCGATTCATTAACTACATGAATACCGCAGGTGCATTAGTCAACCCGAACGGCAGAACCACAAACTCATAATGGCCAGAGCGTGTTCGACACGCCGTCCTCGCGATATCCGACTCGAATCCGCAATCGATGATATCCAGATCTTAAGTCGATCTTGGAAAATATCAAGCTCCACGAAGTTGATCTAAGAGATCGTCAATACGGGTAAGGGATACTTATTCTTGATCGTCGCCTGCTCAACTCCCGATAATCAATACATAAGCGGAATGAACCATCCTTCTTCTTGACAAACAACACCGGTGCTCCCCACGGGACGCACTCGGTCGGATATAACCTTTCTCGAACAACTCCTCAAGTTGGTTCTTTAGTTCCCGCATTTCGGTCGGGCCATCCAGACGGTGCCTTCGATATCGGGACGTACTGTGCTCCAACTCAATCGTGAATTTCACATCCCTCTCGTGGAGGCAAACCGTAGCCTGCGGAAAAACATCGGCATATTCCCTCACCACCGGAATATCCGTTAACATTATCGATGATTTCTCGGTTTGGCCATATAGCACCAATAACCGACACATCCCCGATTGAGTAACCTAACCGCTTTCATCAAATTAATGACTTTACGGAACAAATGGGATTACCTCCTGAAACACACATTCAACTCCATCGTTCAAATGATAGTGACCAAACGCTCGGACACTAATGATGGCATCGTGACGATCCATCCAATCAATACCCAAGATGACGTCGTCTCTCGGCAAATCTACCACGATTAGGTCCGGCGCCATACACGACCATGAAACCGAATCGACAATTCTCAATCTCACGGTTACCGATAATTGCCTACCATCAGGTAGGCCAATGACATATGGCTCACAACTAGTAGCACTACCTAGACGTAGTCTACTCATACATGACTCGGAAATGAATGAATGAGATGCACCAGTATCAAAAAGGGTACACACAGGTTGAGATAGAATATCGAGTGTACTTGAGATCATTCGGGCCTCAGGATCGTCGGTCTTCTTCATCTCATAAATTCGGGGCTTGCCGGCCACCGAACCGGACGCTCCCGTCTGATAGCTCTTGGCTCCGCCTTTAGCTCCTGTCGTCTTGAACGACGCCGACCGAGTGGCTCGATTCGCACCCCGAATGACACGGGGCTTGAGATGACGCCGGAGTGGGTTTAAAGTCCCTACGGCAAAACGGGCCCTATGCCCAGCAATCCCACGCTGTGGCACGTGATGCATCGCTGACACTTGGTGCCGAAATGACCCTGCTCTCACAGCTTGAAACAAGTGATGGCCGAATCGCCGCCGCGATCGAGATTCCGCGGGTTTAGACGCCGGGAGGTCGCTCGTAAAAGTAGAGCCCGCACGTGGTTTCTTGAAAGTGGCACGACTCCCGCCGATCGACACGGTTCTTGGACTTTTGCTAGCGTATTTAATGTTGCCGCTTAGCAATTTCCTTAGCCGTAAGCTCGTAAGTGAGAGCTTTCTCAATGAACTCGCCGAGTGGTACAGCTTATGATTAAGCAAATCGAAGTCTCATACGGGTTTCACCTCTTCTCAAATACTTGATCTTGTCCGCTTCGAGTGAATGATAGATGAGGCGAACTAAGAAGTTCTGAAATTTTTCGGCGATGGCGAGAACGTCATCATCCGCCGAAAGGTCGGGAGTGAGTAATTCCGACAACTTGGCCTCCCGAGTGGGGCCGGATAGTACCTCTCCATCATGAGAGTCTTGAATCGATCCCAAGTACATGTTCCGTCTGTGGCTTCAACGATAACCACCATGAATGAGCGCTCTTACCGAGATAGTAAGCCGCAATCGAAACTTTATGCCCTTCGGGGGCAATCCACCATAGCAAATAACTTCTCAAAATGCTCAAGCCAATGAACAATATCCGCCGGCTCGATGAGCCCTCAAAAGTAGGTGGTCGCTTGGAGAGATATCGCTAATGATATTGCTTACACCCTCTCTTGCCTCTCGAGGTGGCGGCGAGGAGCTCGCTGATTTTGATTGACGGAGTTATGCATCGTCTCCATCAACCGAGCCATCCGGGTCATTTGGGCCATCATGCCCCGCATAAATGCGAGTGGGTCGACCGAACACCCTCTCGACCGAGCCGTGTCTCGGTACGACTCCTGACGATGAATGATCGCGCCTGTGTGAGTGAGTGGCAGCGTCGCTGCTCAATGAGTTAGCATTACTCCTGGCATTTGCACGGGTATTCGCACGAGTTCTCGGGATTCGGCCCGCTCCACGGCCTCGTCCTCCACGTCCTCTGCCAGCCCTTTCCATACTGAAGTGGAAAGTCATATGATGATTATATATCTTGCATGAGTATCACATTATGATTATATTATGAAATGATGAAAATGAGCATACGCGCTCAAATACAGCGATTACATGAATGATTGATTGACGTGACATGATTATCTGATGAAGTTACTGAAATGATTATCTTGAACAATTTAACAAGGTCGATGATATGATCTTCAAGATCAACAACTGAGTAATGAAATGAATTGAGTGATTAATGAGTTAACATTATCGACTTGATCACAATTGAAATTGATGAATGAGGATTGTTAACTGATGAATTATGAATGAATGATTATTGCGTAAATTATACCATGGCATCGAAATCTTACGCTTCTTGGTCTGATTGGCTCGGCATTTGCACAGGTCACACGTGACGCGAAAGTCCAATGATACTAGTCCGATGACGATGATTTCAAATGAGACATGACTTGGAGGGTAGTATTCAAAACCATGCTCCGATACCAACTCTGTAACACCCCAAACTAGGCGGATATTACAGTGCCGTGGACCCCCGACTGGGACCCACCAGGCGAATGAAAATGAATGAATTACACAGGTAAATGTAGTACCGAACCACATTACAACATCAATTACTCCGACGAGGAGTTTTATACAACACACCCAGGATAAGATAGAATACATGTGTATTTTATGTGACGATAAAATACACAACACTGAATGAAATGAGCATTCAAACGGAATGTCTGCAGCGGAATAAATAAAGGAAACATAAATGACTGAATAAATGACTGAACAGACTGGGGCCCCCTACTAGTATCACTGGGACTTCTCGCCGTCACCGTGCTCTCCCCGTGCTTTAGCCTTGCCATGACCTGAAAAACAATATCCCCAACGAAATCGCCATACGTAACAACAATCCTCAAAGGTTGAAAATACATAAACATTATATATAAGATATTATGAATTATTCTGTCAAAACATACGCAATCAAACATGCTATATGAATCGACTAATCAAGACGGCTCAAAGGAATGGCGCCACACTACGTCCGGGATGGAAATGTGTCCGTGCACAAGCCACTAACGATCAAACACGCGTGGTCTTGTACCTAATCGGTCTCACGAGCAATCGACTCGTGTGCACACCCAATGTGAGGCCACCAACCAACACACGACTATAATGTGCCCGACATGAAAATCCTACACATACCAACCGGCACGCCAAGATGACCCTAATGCCACAATATGACAAAAGTGACAATGAAAATGAATAATGACTCACCAAGATTGAATGATGGTGAAATGAATGATAGCTCAATGAAATGATCGGAACCGCTGCTCCTTATGACTGAGGTGATTAATTGACAATGACGAGTTTTGATACGATTAATACAATGATGAATGAGTTATGATTATGAATGAACAACGACAAAAGGAATGAATATCCTTTTAACCGAGTAAGAATTAACTTACACAATACCGATGATGAATGTCCGTCCATGAACAACGTCCTAAATGAAATATCGGTCGCTCGAACAACCTTGAATAACACAATTACCAATAATCCGATCATTACGCAAATCAAAAACGATCATAATCGACTCAAACATCGACACAACGATATCCGAGCTCGAATGAATCGAAACCAACTCCAAGATGAGTATTCAAACCATCAAAACACTTTCAAGGATATCAATAATCCATTAGGAATCCATAACTCATGATTACAACAACATCAATCGGAAAATCCCCAATTAACCGAAGTCAACCCCAAGGGTTCTTGAAATAATTCCGAAAATAACCATTAAATCCGTAGGAATATGTTTATACAAGTTAGATAATCCATAACTAACATATTCCAATGATAATCCAAGCTTACACGAAGAAATCGGAAGGAAAACCCCAAAAATCCAAATTCTAGATCCAAGAGATTAATACCTTTGATTCGATGTGATGAAGATGATGAAATGATGATCAATCCGAAAGATGAGCTTGAAGATGATGATTGATGATTACACCTCGAAGAATCCTCTCCGAATCGCTCGAAATCGCCCAAAACTACCGAAGGAATGAAATGAGATGAAAAATGATGAACTCGACTAAACTCGGCCCAATTTATACTCACCCGTTAGCGTGCGCTAGCCCTTGTGCATAGCGTGCGCTAACGTGTAATTTGGGTAGTCCAAGACTTCGTCCGAACACGGTAGCGCGCTACGTACCTATTTGTAGCGTGCGCTACGGCCATACTACTAGCGTGCGCTAATATCCATTGTTAGCGTGCGCTAGCGAAATATTCGACGCCCAGTACTGGAGTCCAGAAAACCGCCTGCCCTCTGATCTAACCTCGATAGCGTGTGCTACAACAACCGATTAGCGTGCGCTATAATATTGATTGCGTACGCTAAACATAACTCATAGCGTGCGCTATGAATTAATCCGGCATCCCAAAGAGCCACTGGACTCAACCTGATCCGTCCCTAGCGCGCGCTACTCCACACATATAGCGTGCGCTACTACAACCCGATAGCGCGCGCTACTTACCACTCGTAGCGTGCGCTACAATTATTCTCACCTGCAGTCCAGTACCTTCTGGACTGCAGCCAAGATAGCCTTAGCGTGCGCTAAAGCTGAGCAGTAGCGTGCGCTAAAGCTGAGCAGTAGCGTGCGCTACTTATACCCAATTAGCGTACGCTAAAAGGAGTATGTAGCGTGCGCTACTCCTCAAGCACAACTTGCAACGAAAATGACAATGATGATAAACACGGCACGAAACTCCAATCAGATTAGTGATGAATGACGATTGATACACGATACAATTACTCTGAATGAAAAATACCATGACTGAATATGAGTGACAAATGATCAATGATGAATGAGATTACTGAGCATCAATTACTGAATGATAATTACTGAGTGATAATTACTGAATGATAATTACTGAGTGATAATTACTGAATGATAATTACTGAGTTACAACCGGGTATTACATTACGCTTTTCTGCGACAACGACGGAGCTGTAGAGCAGGTCAAGGAGCCAAGGTTTCACAACAGTACCAAACACATTGAGAGGAAGTATCATCTCGTAAGAGAATTTGTTCGCAAGGGATATATTGTGCTGCATAGAGTAGACATGCCGACAACATCACTGATCCACTAACCAAGCCACTTTCTCAGACTAGCTTAGAACGTCATCTGATGAACATGGGTATTAGATACCATAGTGTGTGGCATTGAGTGCAAGTGGGAGACTGTTAGGAGTATGCCCTCGAATTCCACTCAGAGGATGTTGAGTGAGGGCATTGTACTTGTTATTATGGAATTCATTATCAGAAGGCAAATGTATGTTTCTTTATTTACTGGTAGTTACTCGCATTCCTGATGCGTAATATATATATATATATATATATATATATAAACTCGTCCATTTATTTAAGAGCAAAACATTCCACTCCTTATTGAATAAGGGGATCGGCACGGGAAAGGTTTATGGCTCAAATACTTAAATCGTTCGTAAGTCGATGAAACTTGACTGGACGTTAAGTTTATAAGAAGACTTGTATGACATGTTATTTAACTTGGAGAGTGCCTGTCGAACACTAATGGTTAGTGGGAGCACACGTTATAGGTATGCTAATTGGATTAGTATACTCGAACCGACTCACCCTCGATTCGTCACACGAATTTCACTCCGGGACAGTCAATGATGGAATCGAAAGGTTGTGATAGGTATTCGTGAACCTTAGACTTGAGGATTTAGTAGGGATGTGCTTGTGACGTTAAGATTTTCATTAGAGTAGTTCGACCCAGAAAACTGAAAGGTGGGTGTCAACCTCGACGTGTGTCTTGACGGGCAAGTAGCAGGTCCTACTGAATACCAAGATAGAATTCTTTCTACTGTTAGTGAACGGGTTATATATCCTATGCGGTTACTGGCAGATGAGATCATAAGTCTTTAGCCAATGTATTGGAGCTAGTTGTATTGGATACACGAGAGCTCGATGATCTCGATTTGCATTAACTCATGCATAGAGTCAATTACAGATAGGGTTTGACTAGCTAGGTGGTGCTACTACTCTTTGGTTCCCCCCATTGCTAACTGAGATGGACCTACCGACTCGCACAATAGGAATCCCGATGGAATGAATCGAGCTTATTCTCTCTTTATAAATATTAGATATTGGATATCTAATTTATTGGACATTGGATGTCTAATTAATTTTGGGACATTGGATGTCTAAATTAATTTATTGGATAAATTAATTTACAGCCTAATGAATTAAATAAATTACTGGGTGATTAATTTAGTTCATGAATAGAATTATTTCTTGGAGAAATTAATTATGTTATGACTAATTAATTGGATTAATTAATTGATATAAATACACCGGAACGAAATTGGAGTTTATCTGTTTGGACTCACAGGAGTCCAAAACGAACTGAACTCATCCAATTCATTCTAGATGGCCGCCCCAACCTACTCCGTTTCATAGTCTTAGTCTTAACCTTTATAGGTGGAAGACAAAGATATAAAGAGACTTGATATCTTTTTTAATATATGAAAGGTGACTTTGGTGAGATTGTGAAGAATATATGTGAAGACTTCCACCACTCTTCCTCACACTTCATATTCACGGTTTTGGCAAGGATAGAAAGAGAGAGAAACTTTTCTCTAAGTCTTCATCTTCTTCATCCATTCCTCTTGAGTTTTTTCTTGGAGAAAAATCGAGAGATCATTGAGAGATAGTGAGTTATACACTTAGTGTCATAATCATATTTGATAGCTTCATCATCCGATTCTAGCCGAAACCTTGGAGGTTAATTGGGTGCTTGTCGTTCCGTTCATTTCTCCAGCGTGTGGCAAGTAGAGATGCCGTGTTTTTGGCATTGGATCATCCAAGAGCTTGACGAATAAGATTCATGGGAAGAGCATCTAAAGCTTGGGGAATCGTCTTCAAAGAGTACACCATTTAATCAACAGACTATGAGGGTATGCTTTCTAATCTTCCTTCTTTTCATTTTATATTCGTATATACGTAGCTTGATCGATCCTCGTAGGGATTCGGATCGAATTAGATTCGTATTAGTGCTTCCACTACGCCTTCGTTTTAGGCACCGAATCCCAACAGTTCCCCTATCATACTCATTCCAAATTTAATTTGCATGAGATGAGAGAACCTTTGACATAAAGCAAGGTTAGTAGAACCAAATATAATATCATCGACATATATTTGCACCATTAACAGGTCATCTCCTTCCTTTATCATAAATAGATTCTTGTCCACCACACCTTTCTCATATCCATTATTGGTAAGGTATAGGGACAGGGTTTCATACCATGCTCTTGGTGCTTGCTTAAGTCCATACAGAGCTTTCCGTAGTCTGTATACTAGGTCTCCGCCTTCAGTGTTGACAAACCCTGGTGGCTGTTCAACATAGACTTCTTCGGCGAGGTCTCCATTCAGGAATGCACTTTTAACGTCGATTGATATACTATAAATCTCTTATGTGCGGCAAAAGCTAGGAATATCCTGATGGCTTCTAGTATGGCTACAGGGGCAAATGTCTCATCGTACTCTATACGGCAACGATCAAAAAATTACCGAATTCATAAGAATGATAGTATACTACCTTGAGTCGGCCAACACGATAATAATAACTCATGGATGGGCACCGTTCTCGGCAGTTCCAATTCAAATACCTCGATTGCCTTAGAACGGCTAACCGATAATAACGATACGATGGATGGGAAATGTCCTCGACAGTCCCAATTCAATACCTCGATTGTCTTAGAAACGGCCAATCAAAAATAATAATACTACGGATGGAAAATGTCCTAGACAATCCCAATTCAATACCTCGATTTCCTTAGAATGGCCAATCAATAACGACACAACAGATGGGAACTATCCTCAACAATCCCAATTCAGTACCTCAATTGCCTTAGGAATGGCCAATTGATAACAACAACGATAACAGATTCTTCAGCGCCTTTAATCGGCCACTAAAGACAGAGATGATAGTCGAATACGTCAATGCCTTAAATCAACCAATACAACATCAATAGCAACAGATCAATACCAATAGCAACACTCATACTGATATCTTTAATCGAACATCAATATCAACAATAACAATCCATACATCGATACTGCGAACTGGCTATCGATAACAACAATAACAATAAGAGTCTCAATGCCTTGAATAGGCCATTGATGAAAGATAATATTTGGAATAATTGTTGAAGGGTATCGCATCAAACAATTCCATGATATCAACAAAATCATGAAGAGACCACATCTCGAAATGATACAACACATTCATACACATACATGATAACATTAATCTCATTGACAGTACAAGTATAAAACTTGCCTCAAACCGAACAAATTCACAAAAGAGTTCCTTTTTTTCATGACCAGTAGCTTTCTAGGCTGCATTTTACATCAAAATAGAAGTCTTATTATAAAACTGCTCGGAGCCCAGTGCTGTAATATCCGGGGGTAATTTTTTTCGTTATTACGGTTGCGTTGTACGTATTCATTTGGAATTATACAAGTGCTGTTGTATTGACTGACACAATGTAAATTGTATCGGGATATTTCAGAATCGAAATATTTATACTTGTCGTCGGTATTGTATTTGCCGATTGGATGTTGCTTGGTGAGTTTTGATTTTGGCTAAGTATATTAGCCATAGCGTACGCTACATTCATAGCTAATGTACACTATAGACGGAGGGTTACGTACGTTAAACCATGTTGGTTACGTACGTAACATAGGGTATAAGATCTCATCTAACTTTCAGCGTGTGGGTCCGAGCAGGGCTGGATCGTTTTGGCTTGATCGAGACAACTAGGTCAACGCCCATTACGTACCCTATGCATGGACGCTAACGTACGTAATTATGTGGTTGTTACGTATGTCTATTTGGATAACGTACGTAAGGGTGTTTCATTTTGAGGCAGTGAATTCTGGCAGGACGTAGTGTACGCTACGTAGTGGTGATAGCATACGCTATATGCATAACGTACATTAATCTGGGAGGATAGCGGCCATAATGTACTGTGCAGATTATAAATACATGTCTTGTCTTTCATTTCTTCATGACCCAACTTCAACCATCCTCTCTAGAAATCATTCCCCTGCATTCCTTGGTGATCTTCAGCCCCTTCTATCTTGCTTTGGAGCTTCATAGCTTGGATTGGAGTTGGGAGCTTGTAGATGGTAGTGGATTCTTGAAGTATTTGAGGTTGTTCTTCACTTATGCAAGAGGTCTGTGATTAATCTTGTGTTTATCTCGAGATTATGATGTTGTTATTGATGATTACTTCATGTAGTTATTGATTTTTGGAGGATAATATGATTCTTCATAGTTTTTATGAACTTACGATGAAGAATGTGTTGATGTGACTTGAGGTTGAGGGTGTTCTTGATGTTTATGAACGCTTGGGTGTTATAATCATGTCGAGGAAGAGTTATGTTAAGATTGTTAGGTGATTAACATAGTTTTGATGATGATTGTCGTTGATTGTCTTCTTGGAAGATTATAACCATTTTAATAAGGGGTTATGATGAATTAGGAGATGATTATCATAATCTTGAAATGGTTAAGTTAATATTGCTGATTAATTCGAAATTCTTGATGAATTGGTGATTGATATTGGTGGAGACATCATGTTTGTTGTGTTGGTGATAGTGATGATATTGGTGATATTATCATTTTGGAATGATTAATATGATGTTGTTCTTAATGATACTTGTTGAATTGTTTTCACAAGTGTTAAGAACATTTTGATCATATTAATCATTTAGGTGGTTAGAGGGTGTCGGAATTCATAGTTGAGGACTATGATATTCGTTTGTGTGGTTTGATGAATTCGTAATTGAATCGGGGTTATCTATTGTGTTGTTTTCGGTCGATATTTTGTTATTGAATGAATTGTATTTCATTCAAGGCTGTTTGAGTGCTTGTGATTGTTGGAGGACGCCGTTCATCATTCGTGGGAGGATTTCAGCATCAATATCACCTATAATTATCTCTTGTGGGTGATCTTTCAACCATCTCCTATCAGGTTTTAGTTCGGCATCCCATACTATATCTTGAGGTGCTGTAGCTTTAGATTCAACTTGTACAGCATCGGCTCCGACTACTTCTGATCTTACAACTATGGGATTGATTTCTAAGTCTATGACATGTTCTATTGGAGTCGGGTCATCAATGGAAAGTGTTCGGATATTCTGGGTCAAGTCTTCTACTCCTGTTGGATCGAAATGAGGTTCATCGAACACTACATGGATAGATTTCGATTGTCAGCTTCCTTTTGTTAAAGATCCTGAAAGATTTGCTGACAGAAGAGTACCCTACAAATATTTCTTCGTCCGACTTCTCGTCAAAGGTCTTGACTTGATCTTTCCCATTATTCAGAACATAACAACGACATCCAAAGATGTGAAAATACAAAACTAATGAAGTTTTATTATTCCATACCTCATAGGCTGTTTTGTTATGGTGCTTGTTGATGATACAGCGGTTTTGTGTGTAGCACGCTGTATTTGTTGATTCGCCCCAGAACCGCTGCGACAACTTGCTTGCGGCGATCATGGTTCTCGTAGCTTCCTTGAGCGCCCTATTCTTTCGCTCGGCAACACCATTTTTTTGAGGATTCCGGGCTGCTGAGTATTTGTGCTGTATTCCATTGTCCGAACAGTATTGCTCTATAAAGTAATTTGTGAATTCAGTACCTCTATCGGAATGAATGGACACGATACTCAACGCTTTCTCATTCTGAAGCTTTCTCAGGTGCTCTGTCAACTTTGTTGTGGTTTCTTTCTTCTTGTTTAGAAATATTGTCCAATCGTACCTGGAATTATCGTCAACAATAACGAGACAATATTTCTTACCTCCCAAACTTATAGGGTCTACTGGGCTGTAGAGGTCCATGTGTGGCATATCTAGAACCCTGTGGGTGGACAGGTATGATTTGCTTTTCAGGGTGATTTTGACTTGTTTGCCTTTCTGACAGGGTCCATAGACATTGTCTTTATGGAATGACACATCGGGCAAGCCTCTAACCATTCTCTGTCCGGCGAGTTTGTTGATTGTCTTGAAGTTGATGTGAGACATCCTCTTGTGCCATGGCCAGCTTTGATCTGCAGTGCCTTTGGCAACAAAACACGGAATAGTGGAGCTCGTAGGCTTCCAGTCAGGAATATACATATTACCTGACCTGCTTCTTGTGAGAACAACTTCATTGGTTTTGATGTCCTTCACTCTACAGTAGGCTATATAGAATTTCACCGAGAACTGTTTGTCACAGAACTGGCTGATAATAAGTAGATTGTACTGTAGACCTTCAACATAGGTTACATCGGTGACTTTAAACTTTCCTACAAGCAGGGTTCCTTTCCATCTTATTCTTCCTTTGGACTTATCACTGAAGCGCACCTTTGGACCGCAACCTTCTACATAATCTGACAGCTTGTTGACATCTCCTGTCATGTGCCTAGAACATCTGCTATCAAAGTACCAGATGTCCTTCTCCTTGATATCGTGTAAGCACATAATTTAAGTTGATTTAAGTCCCCTTTGATTTTTGGGTCCATGTATATTAGTGCCTTTTGGTACCCATATTTGCCTAACAGCAGTTGGTTTACGATAGGTTACTTTTGGTCCAGTTTTCCGATGTCTATGTGGTGCAGGCACGTAGTCGCTGTAACAATGATTATTATGCATGTAAAATCCAGGGTTATTATTATTATTCCAGTACGATTTCCGTCTCGGAGGTGGAGCTATTTTCTTATACCTTACAGCTTGCCTTCTGGGTCTCTAGTTAGATTCCTAGAGCTGTTGATGATACTGCACGGCGACTTGCTTTCTGGATGGGTAACAGGGCTCCTCTATCCAATATCTAGGCTCACTATACTATTTAAAGTACTGCGGTACTTGCCATTGATACTTAGATACAGCCTCCTTTCTGAACGGTTGTTGACGCTTTTGATATGCTCGGGGAGCATGCTATTGTCACGCCTTACAGGTCTAGGAGGACGAGGTTTCCGTTGTCTGTATGACCTTGGTGGCGGGATTGCAGCCTTCGCTGTACGAGGGCCAACTATAGCCTTTGTAGGGCTTGGAATTTCTTGAGGTATGGGAATGGATTCCACACCCCTGAGAATACGGTACTAGTTTTTCTCTTATTGGAGAATGAGTTATATCCTAAGCCACTTTTATTATGAGAATGTTACCCAGTGCTTAGAATTTCTTCCATCCGTTTAGATGATTTCTCAAATGATTTCAGGATGGTCTCCAATTCTCCTTCTCGCTTCTCGGGAGTTTTTACTTTGGCTTCGAGCAAAGCAAAATCATTTCTCTTGCTATCATTATGAGACTTAGCCTCATTTAGATCGTGGGCAAGTTGATGATTGCTTTCCATGAGTTTTTCAAATGTGACCTTGCTGTTTTCGCAATCAATAGACATGTTTTCATAATTATTTTTCAGCAAGTCATTTTCATCTTTCAGCTCTAAGTTTGAAATTTGGAGCTGTACGTTTTCTGTTTTTAAAGTCTCATGGGCCTTTTGAATGGTTTTGAATTCATTCATCATGTTTTCAAAAGGATGCGATGCACTTGCAGGAGTAAATGAATTTGAGCTTACTTCACATCGTTATACTCATCGTCCTGTATTTATTTGGCCATAAAGCATATATATGCTTTATCTTGGATCTCATCATCGGACAAGTCACTATCAGTGACAGCCTGAAGGCATTCCTTGGTCTTGTTGGATGCTGGCAAGGCTTCTGATTCACTAATCAGGGCCTTAAGCTTGTTTTTACAGACACGTCTTCTGTCATCCTTTTCTTATTGCTGAGCTTCCAGCAACTTTTGCACTTTCGGATGTGGACACTTATTTGCATAATATTCGGGTTTCCTATAATTATAGCATAAAAGAATCACCGGATGAGGGAATTTCTGAGCTAACCTTGAAAAATGGATTGGACCAGTATGGAGTCTTTCCAGACTGTTTGATAAACTTTTTGAATTTGTGCATAAGCAGGGTCATTTCATCTCGTGACAGGATATCTTCATCGCTATGAAGATTTGGATGTGCTGGGTGCAGAGCTACGTCTCCTGTCAGATACAACGGCCAGCGTTGTAGTCTTGGCAGGTGCCCCTTCGGCCTTTTCTCTTCTGTCAATATCATACTCAAAAGATTTGAGGTCAGAGAAGAGGTCAATAGTAGAAATATCGTTAAGATTATAGGGTACACGCATAGCTATAGTCTTAATGTCCCATCAGGCAGAGAGTGATCTAAAGATTTTTAAATTTTTCTCCTTTTGGGTATACACTTTACCCAATACTTCAAGTTCACCGACAATACCAGTGAATCTAAGGTCAAGCTCCTCAAGCTTTTCGGAAGATTTCAGTTCAAAAGATTCAAATTACTGAGTAAGTTTGGAAATTTTGTTTTGTTTCGAGAGCTCAGTGCTCTCGAAAATCAGCTTGAGTTTCTCCCAAATTTACTTAGCTGTCTTATAGTTCTTTACCTTTGAGAATGTGCCTCTGTCGAGAGTGACAAACAGCGCATTCTTAGCTACATTATCGAGGTTTGCACGCTTGCGATCATCTATTGTCCATTGCGAGCCCTCCTTCTCGAGCATTTTAGCGTAAGGTTGTCCTTCTGTCCTTGTGGCAGAACCATCATTATCTTTATAGGACCTTATTGGATGAAAATATCATCTCCTCCTGCATGGCTGCTAGATGAGCCTCCATCCTAATTCTCGAGTCATCAACTCGTTAATAGAGAACATAGGAACCTTATTTATCATAGAGGTATCCATTTGAGAAAATAGGCAAGATGATGACAATGTGACATGTTTTTCAAAAACTAGTGATTTGTGGATCTGACTCAGTTAAAAATTGACTGATTCTTTTTAGAATCAACCGCTCTGGTACCACTTGTTGACCAATAAGTATACAATATACAGCTTGGAATATAGACGTATAGTAAGCTATACGATTTTCGAAGTTAGTTTGCATAGCGGAAGTTTGTTGTGTGAGTTATCGTAAATACAGCAACTAGGTGTTCTCCTGTTTGCTTAGTGCATACAGGGTTTTACAATGTATACTATCAAATCATAGTAGAATGAAAACAGTAAATACTGAAAGTAAATAACACACAGTTTAAAGTGGTTCGAGGTATACCCCTCTACGTCTACTGTTACTCCACAGGAGTAAATAGTTTATTAAAATCACTACGTACACAACTGCATGACTTTAACTAAACCCGTCCCTGTATTGTTCACACAGATTGATGCAGGGACTACAACTTTGGGCCGTTCACACAGATTGGCTTGAGCTCTTTCTCGACTCGATTCTCCTCACATAGATCGAAGCTTCGTCTTCAATGATATTCTTCCCACATAGGTCGGAATATGCAAGGATCCTTAGTCCACACAGGGCTAATGATAATCTCAACGATAAGGGTAGAACACTTCTCAAATAGCAGCTTTATCATGGATGAACAATCGTTGTATGCTGTGCTGTTTGTGTTGAGGAATTGTATATTTCTTCACTTGGATACTGTTGTATGCTGACGAAATATACTTCCTTGTAATCGCTAGAATGTCGGAGTGATCTGTCAGAGCTTTCGTGATTATGAATAGCTTGGGTTGTTTTTGTGTCCTATGGCTTGGGGGTATTTATACCCTTGGAAATGTACCCGTTATAAATGAAGCCATTGCTGGTTGGTGAGATGTTGACATATGTCTCTTGATTAGCAGTTGTTGAATGTTTGAATTAAAGCAGATCGCATTTAATGCTTCAGACATCCTTTTTGTCTTTGCATTAAATGCTCTTCAGAACGTTCAGACTTGTCTCTCTCCAGCTGCATTAAATGATGTCCAATCAGCAATAACTACTGCTTTAACCGTGAATACTTTATGAATAAACAATATTTATCTCACAATGGTTTAAAGCCTTTTTATATTCAGTCATATTGGATGTGTTTTACTTTTCTTAAGTAAAACACCTTCAGCTTGTATGCTGTATCCAACATATTACGTCTCTTTGATGTATGAAGAGGGCTCTGTAGGATGGACTATCGAAGATCTCTTTGTTGTATATTGGGGCTGTATGAGGAGTTCTAACAGCTTCCATACTTGACAGTATTCTGACTTCTTTGAGATTGCTTGCTGTATGTTGGCAATTATCAAAACAGGAATGCTTATCCCAACACATGAGCTCATTGAAAATACTGGATAAAGGTAGGGTTAATCAAGTGTGCGAACATGACCAAAGTATTGGTTAGGCCAAAAAGGTATAATCACAAACTCGTGGTATTCATATTTGATGTCAAGATATGATAAAGCATCTTAGATATTAGTCATCGAGGCTATAAACTGAAAAAAAAAACGAGCACGAAATAAAAGAAAAGGAAACCAGCGAAAAGAGGTTCAGATACGCTTCACAGATCTGTTGTTCTGGTACGACTGTAAGTAAAGATTCATTACGGCCATAACACAGTTTCCAGAGTCTTCAGCTAACCGCCATCATTACGGCCGTAACAGGTGATGTATAATGGCCGTGATTATTCGGACAGCCGACTTACTTTCTCCCAAAAAGTTCGACTGACCCCTATAGTTACGGCGGTAAGAGACAACAACATATGGCCGTAACATGGTCTCTAGCAAGTCTGTCAACTAATTTTCTTGCCGCTATAATATTCTTGCAATCATGGCATAAAAAAAATACGGTCATCATGGTAGTGAATACATCATCATAATGAGACCTTTTTTCCTTTAGATAAGCAGTGGTGGCATGCCCGCGAAGAACCGGTTAGTCGACTACGTCCGGCGTCCAACAGTTCACCTGACTGCTTGTTCAATACAAGCAATTTTGATGAGTCCATACGATATGGTGATCTTTCAACTAGTACCTCATTAGGTCCTCGCTCAAGAGTGAACTCAACATCATACTCTGGTGATACCATTGGCAACTTGTTGGGAAATACGTCTGAGAGCTTGCTCACAACTCGTATTGAGTATAGTTGTGCTTTATTACTCTCGAGCCTCGTCACGTAGAATCAGTAGCTAGTACATCTTCGCCCCAACAATATCATTGCTTCCATAGTTCGTATAATCTCCCCAAAAATACTCGATTCTTACTTTTTTCAAATACATGATTAATATCGCCACTCGCAATCATTGATGCTTCTCTTTCGATGATTCGTGATGTCTTCCTACAGTTCATCTAGTCTTCATTGTGGATTAAATCCTTGCCCAACACATCAACATCAGTAGGATTCAGAAATCAATCTCTGTCCCAGATACGTACAGGACAATCATGAATCTCACGACTCCCAACAATCCAATCTCTACCTGGCATGCCTATAATGAAGGGTTACCAAGAAAATAATGTAATACCCGGTTGTAATTCAGTAATTATCATTCAGTAATTGTCACTCAGTAATTTTCACTCATTAATAATCATTCATCATTCATATTCAATCATTGTATTCACTGTTCAGAGTATTTGTATCGTGTATCAGTTATTATTCATCTTCTACCTGGTTGGAGGATCGAGCCGTGTTTATCGTCATTGCCATCTTCAGAGTAGGCTGTGTGTGAGGAGTAGCGAACGCGACGTACTCTCTTTAGCACACGCTAATTGAGTACGGGTAGCGCATGCTACCTCTCAGCATTAGCGCACGCTAGCATGGTTCAGGCAGACAGTCCAGTGGGCACTGGACTGCAGTTAAGTTGTAGTAGCACACACTACGAATGGTAAGTAGCGCGCGCTAGTAAGTTTGGATAGCGCACGCTACACAGTTGGTGTAGCGCACGCTAAGGTCGATCAGGCAGAGTCCAGTGGGTACTGGACTGATCTGGAATAATTCATAGCGCACGCTATGAGTGGATTTTAGCGTACACTAATGATGTAGTAGCGCACGCTGAATTTTGGGTGTAGCGCACGCTATCATGAGCAGATCAAAGAACAGGAGGTTCTGGACTTCAGTTATTGGGCATCAGATATTCTGTTAGCACACGCTAACATTTTGGGGTTAACGCACGCTAACGAGGCAGTCAGTAGGCACTGTACTATCCGGTTAACTCGCTAGCGCACGCTAAATATCAGGGATTAGTGTGCGCTAAACTGGAACAGTATAAATAAGATAGTCAACCCAGGTTTCATCATTTCTCGCATATCATTTCGTTTTTGGGCGTTTTGGGCGATTTCGGACGTTTTGGAGAGATTTCTTCGAGCTGAATCCATCTATCATCATATCAAGCTTATCATTTGGATTAATCATCATTTCATCCTCTCCAACACATCAAATCAAGGTAATGATTCTTGGATCTAGAATTTCGGATATTGAGTATTTTCCTTCCGATCTCTTCATGTAAGCTTGCTATTATGTTGGAATATGTTAGATATGGATTATCTACCTTGGATACATGTATTCCTACGGATTTATTGGTGTATACTTCGGATTTCATGAATGTTGGGGTTTGATTCAAGAACACCTTAGGGTTGACTTAGATATTTTGGAGATTTTCGATTAGATGTTGTCGTTAACTCGAGTTGTGGATTCCTATGGGATTATTGATATCATTGAAGACTTTTTGTTGGTTTGAACTACTCATTTTGGAGATTGGTTTCGTTATATTTGGGATTGGTTATAATCAAGGATGAATGTTTACAACATATTCGTTAGAATGCCTCTATGAGTTTGGATATTGTTGTATCGATTTTTGAGTTGGTCGTGGTTCGTGTTTGATATGTATATTGAGCGTTTGTTGGTATTCATGTTATTCAAGGTTGTTCGAGCGACCGACATCTCATTGTAGGACGTTTGTTCAAGGAAGGACATTCTTCACCGGTGTTGAGTAAGTTAATTCTTACTCGGTTAAAAGGATACTCATTCCTTTCGTGGTTGTTCATTCATAAATCATAATCATTCATAATGTACTAATCATGTTGAGACTTGTAATTATCAAAATAATCATTTCATTCACCAGGAACGACGGTTCCAATCATTTCAATGAGCTATCATTCATTTCATTATTGGGTCATCCCGGTGAGTCATTCTTGACCTTTGTCGTATTGCCATTCATTAATGTTCTTTGGTCACTTTTGATCTTATGTCCTTCTGGGTTCATATTGCGTGGCCGGGTGGAGATGTGTGGAATTTTTAGTCGGGCACATGATAGTCATGTGTTCGGGTTCACCAACACGTTGGAATGTGCTCACGGTACCATACATCCGTGAGACAGATTAGGTATAAGGGCAGGTGTGTCTGGAAACTCGTCTTGTGCACTTGCACATACCATTACGGGCGTATTATGATGCCTCTCTTCAACTTAATTTCATATTTAAGATATATCATGATTGTGTATATTCAACTCTTGAGGATTGTTGTTCTGTGTAACTGACCCCGTTAGGGGATGTTGTTTTTAGGTCATGGCAAGGCTAAAGCATGGGAAGAGAACGTTGACGGCGAGGAATCCTAGTGATACTAGTAGGGGGCCCCAGTCCTTTCAGTCATTCGTGTTTCTTCATTTTATTTCCACTGGAGACTTTCGTTTAAATTCTCATTTTATTCAGTGTTGTATATTTTATCTTCATATAAAATATACATGTATTCTGTATTATCTTGGGTGTGATGTACTTGAAACTCCTCATCGGAGTAATTGATGATATAATGTGGTTCGACACTACAATTATATTATTTAAGTCATTAATTTTCATTCGCCTGGTGGGTCCCAGTCGGGGGTCCATGACACTGTAATAGTCGCCTAGTTTGGGGTGTTACAGAGTTGGTATCGGAGCGTGGTTTTGAATACTACCTTCCGAGTCATGTCTCATTTGAAATCATCGTTCATCATACTAGTATCATTGGACTTTCGCGTCACGTGTGACCTGTGCAAGAGCCAAGCCCCTCAGACCAAAGAGCAGTAAGATTTCTGAAGCCATGGTATAATTTCTGGCAATAAGAATCGCTCATTTATCATTCAATAGTCAACAATCCTCAATCATCATTTTCATTTTGATCATATCGATCATGTTAACTCATTAATCACTCAGTTCATTTCATTGCTCAGTTGTTGATCGTAAGGACCGTATCATTAATCTTGTTAACTTGTTCAAGATAATCATTTCAATAATTTCATCAAATAATCATGTCACCTCAGTTAATCATTCATGTAATCACTATGTTAGAGCGCGTATGCTCATTTTCATCATTTCATGACGTAATGATAATGTGATATTCATACTAGAGCTATAATTATCATGTGACTTTCCTACTTCAGTATGGAGAGAGCAGGCAGAGGATGCGGGGGAAGAGGCCACGGTGCGGGCCGAAACTCGAGAGCTCGTGTGAATACACATGCGAACGCGAGGAACAACGATAATTCATCGAGCAGCGATGCTGCCACTCATTCACCCAGAAATGATCATTCACTGTCAGGGAGTCGTACCCGGGGCACAGCTCAATCAGAAGGTGTTCGGGTTGGTCCACTCGCTTTTATGCAGGGCATGATGGCCCAGATGACACAGATGGCATGCCTCATGGAGACAATGCAGAACTCAACATCTCAGAATCAGCAGGATCCTCCGCCGCCACCTCAGGGGCAAGAGAGGGGTGTAAGTAGTATTATTGGCGACATCTCTCGCCAAAGGCCACCTACTTTTGAGGGCCCATCTGAGCCGGAGGATATTGTTCACTAACTCGAGCATTTCAAAAAGTTATTTGCTATGGTAGAGTGTCCCAAAGGGCATAAAGTTTCAGTTGCGGCTTACTATCTGGGTAAGAGCGCTCATTCATGGTGGTTATCGTTGAAACCCACCGACGGATCATGTACTTGGGATCAATTCAAGACTCTCATGATGGAGAGGTACTATCCGGCCCCACTCAGAGAGGCCAAGTTATCAGAATTACTCACTCCCGACCCCTCAGCAGACGATGATGTTCTCTCCATCTCCGAGAAATTTCAGGAACTTCTTCCTTTCGCCTCATCTATTATTCACTCAGAGGCAGACAAGATCAAGTATTTCAGCAAGAGGTTGAAACCTCGTATGCGGATGTAGTTGCTTAATCACAATTTCACCACTCTGGCCGAATTCATCGAGAAAGCTCTTACTTATGAGCTTACTGCTAAAGAGATTGCTAAGCAACAACCTTCATCTGCTAGCAAGAAGTCTAAGAATTGTAATCAGTCTGAAGGCAGTCAGGCAACCTTCAAGAAGCCTCGTGCGGGCTCCACTTTCTCTGAGCGACCTCCTGTGGCACACAGACCCGCGGAATCACAGTCCTGAGCGGCCAGTTCGGCCATCTCCTATTTCAACTATGAAGAACAGGGTCATTTCAACATCAAGTGTCCGAGACAGACTATCACATGCCATAACTGTGGGATTGCTGGGCATAAGGCCCGTTTTTGCCGAAGAGACTCAAAACCTACTCCGGCGTCATCTCAGGCCCCGAAGTAGTCAGCTGTTCATAATCAGGCCACTCAGTCTATGTCGTTTAAGACGACAGGAGCAAACAAATGCGGAGCCAGAAGCTATCAGATGGGAGCGTCCGGTTCAGGGGCCGGCAAGCCTCGAATTTATGAGATGAAGAAGACCAACGATCCAAAGGCCCGGATGATCTCAGGTACACTCGATATTCTATCTCAACTTGTGTGTACCCTTTATGATACTGGTGCATCGCATTCATTCATTTTCGAGTCATGTTTGAGTAGACTACGTCTGGGTAGTGCTACTAGTTGTGAGCCTTATGTCATTGGTCTACCTGATGGTAGAAGAATTATCGGGAATCGTGAGATCAAGGATTGTGCGATTCAGCTTCATGGCCGTGATTGGTTAGCAGACCTAATCGTGATAGATTTACCAAGAGACGACGTCATCTTGGGTATTGATTGGATGGATCGTCACGATGCCATCATTAGTGTCCGTAAGCATATGATCACTATCATTTCAGACGATGGAGTCGAATGTGTATTTCAGGGAGGTAATCCCAATTGTTCCGGTAGAGCCATAAACTTGATGAAAGCAGTCAAATTACTCAGTCAGGGGTATGTTGGTTATTGGTGCTATATGACCAAGACCGAGAAATCATCAATAATGTTGGGGGATATTCCGATAGTGAGAGAATATACCGATGTATTTCCAGATGAGTTACCTGGTTTGCCTCCACAAAGAGATGTGGAATTCACGATTAAGTTGGAGCCTGGTACGTTTCCAATATCGAAGGCACCGTATCGAACGGCCCCGACCGAAATGCAGGAACTGAAGAATTAATTGGAGGATTTGACCAAGAAAGGTTATATCCAACCTAGTGCGTCCCCGTGGGGAGCACCTGTAATATCCGCAACTTCGGATTTCCGGTAATTTTCATTTTTCAGCGGAGGTCCGTTTCGAAAACTCGCTTTTGACCGTTTCGTCATTCGGAGAATATTTAATTCTGAACTTTTTGTCATCCGAGTTCGTTTCGGTGCTGCTTTGTTGAGTTCCGTGCTTTTTAGCGACTTTTCCGCGCTTGAGTTCGGTTCTTGCGAATCTCGTTCGAAACTGTCGTTTGCGGTTTTTCGTAAGTTCATTTAACGTTGTTATACGTGTTGTGAGTTTCGGTTTGATTATTCGTTGTCGTATGGTGATTTTCGGGCATTTGGGCCATTTTCGTAATTTCCCAAAGTTTGGGGTAATTACCTTCCGTTGTCGAATTTCGAGCCTTCGGGTGGTCGGAATCGTGTGTTCTACTAGCTCTTAGATTCGTCTTTGTGAGTACTTCGTAACCGTATCTTCGGTTTGTATTCAGGTTCGGGTTTCGGTGTCGTTTTGTTGAGTTCAGGATTACTAAACGACTTTTCTAAGTATGAGTTCGGCTTTGTAAAAATCACCATAAATTCTTGGAAAGTCCAAAAATTCTGAATCTTTGCAATATTATAAAGCATCAAGTTAGCTTTCCAATGGTTCAAACAGTGAGTCAATCGGAGTCCGGACGAAGGAGTTATGGTCGAAATAGCTAAGACTGCACGATGTGCCTTTTGGTGTTGGAATGGACTGTACCGTGTGCCGCGGCACACTTCAGCTGTGCCGCGGCACTAAGCCAGTGCTGGGCAGTTTTTTTGGCCGTGGGCCGCGGCACACTTGTCTGTGCCGCGGCACACGGTGCAGATCGGCCTATTTAATGGCACAGGTGAGTTATCCGGCCATTTCTCATTTTTTTTCCTTCGTTCCTTCGCGATTCTTCAGCATAAATGGATGGATTTGAGTAAGAGAATCATAGAACAACACGTTTTGGAAGTTTGATTCATGGATTAACATCATATTCCACCCGAATCGAAGGTAAGATCACCTAAACTCTTGGTTTTGGGAATTTTTGAGGTTTCTTGATGTTTTGGCCGATTTGATTCGTTTTAGTTTAGATTATTGTTAGAACATGGTTGTATACTCGAAATCATTCATTACCCCTGAAGTTTTGTGAAACGAATTTGAGTATTACCTTGAATAATCGATTGAATTGGACTATGCCCTCAAGGTGTCCGATAAAATGCTTCAATGAGTAGAACTTGGGAAGTTCCATACGTTTTCGTAGAATTGTGATTAAATTGACATCGTTGTGACTTAGGAGCGAATTCTTGTGAAGAACTCGAGTCGGAACCCTTCCGTTCGTTGCCTTCCTTGGGGTTCGAGCTTCCCAGTCGAACCGTGTTCTTCGGAGCGTTCGGTAGCGGTTATTAAGGCAAGTATCTTACTATACGACTTGTATCTTGCGACTAGTAATTACGTATGAGATGTATAATGACTTTGCTTGCCTTCGTAAATATGTTCCGTTTGAATTGGTTGTGTTTTCCGCAATTTGAAGGCTTTGTGGTAATAGTGTTATATCAGTATACGTGTTAGGCGTTGTGCCATTTGTGCAGGAATGCGACGTACATATGGGATGGTTGTACACTTGGTTGTGCAATGTATTGTGTACCGAATGTGTGTTATGTTGGTTAAATGTCGTTGATTGATGATAGTTGTTGCGAGTGTCGAGGTTGTGTTATGTGCGTGCAATGTACGATTTTGTGGTGATCAAGGTGATTGATTAATTGCGCTCATTGTTGTATGTAATGTGAATGTGAATATGTGTGTGACCGCTAAGTTCACTCGTGTTGGTTCGACGGGACCTACGAGGATTCGTGGCAGTGGACTACGGGATCAGAACTTAGTGAGGTACTGAGGTCCAATCGTGCTGGTCTGACGAGGCCTACGATAACGCATGGCAGTGGACCATGAGTTTCGGACACAGTGCGTCCAACCGGGTGAGCTCGACGGGGCTTACGGTGACACGTGGCAGTGGACTACGGTGTCAGGACTGTGTGTGTGATTGTTGTGATTGATATAGTCCGTGCGGGTTGTTATGCCTACGGAGACACGTGACAGTGGATCACGGTGTCGGAATTGGTTATGTTTGGTTAATAGTCCGTGTGGGTTGTTGAACCTACGGAGACACGTGACTGTGTATAACGTTGTCGCAATTGATTATGTTTTTTTATTTGTGTGTGTTTTAGTCCGTGCTGGTTGTTGAACCTAAGGAGACACGTGAATGTGGATCACGGTGTCATGAGCATGATACTTTTCAAATCAAAGTTTTTAAAGGAAAAGTTTTAAGAAAGAATGTTGGGCCGAGCCCCACGAGATTTATGGAAATGTTTCCGGTATTGTAAACTGTTGAATTATGAAACAAGTTTTGGGTTAAGGCCCTTAAGTTTTTCGAAAGGTTTTGTGAATCAGGACTTGAGGTCTTATGGTTTTGAAATTTTAAAAATTCCCGAAATGATAATCTTATTTTCGAATGCTTCATAGCTTATCTTCTCTTGTGAAAACCTCCCGGGAATATTTGATACTTGATTATTATATTTGATCACGATTATTAATTGCTTGTTACATTTCGTATGATTTGATACTTGCACTAGTAAAATAGTGGAGTTTTACTAACCCCCGAGTAATCGGGGGGTGGATGTCTGTTTTGCGTCCAGGTACATGCAGATTCAGGGGAGCAGTCACAGGATTGGCACAAGAGGATGACGAGCTGCGATACTAATCATGAATCGAGAGTTATTTTGATTTTTGTTGTGTTGTCAGAGTTGATTTCAGTCTTTCGCTGTATTGTATTTCGACCCCTGTGTGGGTAATGTTATTTAAGTCAGTTTTATCGATTGGGTTGTGTGAACTCATCGGTCTGTGTATTCACGTGTAAGTGACCATATCGGTGTGTATCATTTTATTGTTTGACCCTGGTCGGGCAAGCATTTGGTTGTTTATGGATGTTTAGCCTGGTAGATCCTTGTGGAAAGGGTCTACGGCGTGTAATATTCCCATACGGTTTTGGGGATGTTACAATTATGGTATCGGAGCATAGGTTTGCGGAAACCTAGGCTGTCGGGTCGTTTCAAGTCATGTTTTGTCGAGTAATGTGTTGTCTTGTCGTTCGAGTCGTCAGGTGACAAGTTGAGTTGTGCGTGGTCACAACGTGTCGGTTATGTTGTCGGTCGAGATTAGTATCGTGGGCGACTGTCACCTCCGTGCGACCTGTGGATGTAAGTCTCCTCCTTTATGCGTAATACCTGTGTATCTCGATTTTATCTTAGTGAGTTGATTGCGGTGCATGATTTTCTTTACACAGCATTGTGTGATGTAGTCGTGTTTAATACTTGTGGCACATGGTATGAGTATAGTGAGCGTATTGTTGTTTTACTTTTGAACCACCGCGTGGGGTGGTATGGTGTGAAGGTTGTAAACCTTGATGGGTTACGTGAAGGTACCAACGGTAGAGCTTGTGAGAAACTCCGATGAATGATTTTCTGTGTGTTTAAACTTGATACCACGAGATGCATTTGATTGAATTGGCGACCACAGTTGCCATTTGAGTATGTGGTTTTAAATTATTTTTTGGAATGTTGTAATTTTTGTCCGCTATGGGTAAGTTTGTGAATGTTTCCTGAAGGACTTTACAGTTTGAGAATTTTGTAGAAATCGATTTTTGGAAAATATTTTGGTGGTGCGGTCAAACCATGGTTTATATGGATTTTTAAAATTTGTTAAATTTTGACAAATGGGCCGTGTATTTTCAAATGACACAATCAGACGGTATTTGAAAAATGTGTTTTAAAATACTTCGGACATTGTAAAATATTACCGTCATTTTGCTTATGAACTAAAGGATTTTGGAAAATTTCTGTTTTGCAAAACAACTTTGGCTTCCGTAATTTAGAACGTTATGTGTTTATGTATTGAGGTTAAACCGTGCAGTGAGTTGCTATATTATTATTCTCGTCAGAAAATCTGGGTTGTATGCCCAAGTGGCGGGATACGTTGTTAGGTATCGTTCCCCACTTCAATGACCGAAGTATTAAACAAAGTACTTTCAAAATTTCACCCCAGCAAAATCTTTCGAACTCGCGAATTTTTTTTTATATTATCATTCGAACAAATACCTCGATAAACTTGTTTTTTTTTTAAATATTACCGGTGTTGGACCACAATGGTATGCTTAATGTTTTAACCGTGTATGCTGAGGTATAGGTCGTTCATCTTTGTCAATGTGAACGTGTGAATATTGCATTGTGCTGCTGATTTTGGGCTTATGTGGATTATGTGAGGTTTGTTTTATCTTGTTATTCTGATTGGATGTCCGTTCAGTATGCTAAGGGGTCGAGGTCGAGGCCGTGGTCATGGTCGTGGTCGTGGTCGTAATCGGGAGCAGGAGAGGGCGACTCCCTCCTTGCCGAGTACCAATCAGCTCAGTACAGATCATGGATATTCGGCTAGCGTTAATGTTGACGTTGGCGCCGCCACCATCCTTCGTCAGGTGGTTGATCAGTTAGTGCAGATGAATCAGGCCGTACGTCGGGATGAGAACCCAAATAGGGATAACGAAACTAGTAAGTGGTTACGAGATGTGATGAAGATGCAGCCGCCCCGTTTTGTGGGTTCGTCTGACTTGTTAGGTTGGGAAAACTGGCTCTTCCAGTTGGACAGAATATTTGATGCTGTAGCTTGTCCGGATGATAGGAGGGTACCCATTGCTCAGTACCTACTCGACAAAGAAGCTGCAGACTGGTGGCACGCTGTAGTGCCTGCAGACCGTACACCTACATGGGCTGAGTTTAAGACCGCCATGGAGGCAGAGTATTGCCCGTTGCCTGTTCGTGAACGCAGAATCGTTGAATTTTTCTCGTCTACGCCCTAGGATGTGTCAATATCCCAGGCGATAGTCGATTATAATCGATAGTTGGCTTATGTTCGTGATCAAGTGGGAAGTGAAGCGGACAAGGTCCGATACTTCAATATGCGCATGAAACCCCATATCCGTGAGAGTATGGCTCCGCTCATGTGTACCACCCTGAAGGAATATCAGGACCGAGCTTTAGCCATTGAGATGGCCGTTTCTGTGACGGAATCTGGTTCAGAGAGTAAGAGACAGAAGACCTCGAGGAATTTTTCAAGAGGCCAGAGGAGTGAGATCCGTGAGCTGTTGCTTTGCGCTTTCCTTCCGGGAGCACTCCTCGTTCGGTTAACCGATCTAAGAACCTTACCCCAGAGGCGAGTAAGACGATCAGTGTGAAGACCTGCTTTAACTGCAGTCGTGTAGGCCATGCGAGACAGAATTGTCGTTCGCCACCGGTTAATTGTTTTAAGTGCGGCCAACTGGGGCACCAAGCGGTGCATTGTGAGTCCGTTGCTAGGATGTTCGGGAATCGGGTTTTCGTCCCTACTCGGGGAGGGCCCGGTGGTGTCCAGTGATGTAGTTGTGTATCGTACTTTGTGCTGTAATTCGTGTAGAGATTGATATTTATTGCGTGAACTTTCTGGTTTTGTTTCTATTCTATTATGATGTTTTATTTTAAGTTTCGGGACGAAACTTAATTTTAATAGGATAGAATGTAATATCCGGTATTCTCGTTTTCCATTATCTTGAATTGTTTGTGTTTTGACGTCAGACATTTTCTTGTTGATGAGAATCGGAATGATTTCTATCGTAATACTCTATTTGTTTCTGTCGCATAGCCGTTTTAGTCGGGTGCGACTTGTTGTCGCGTACGTTTCTTTGATTAAATGTGTGCATATGATGTGGTATGTGATGCGTCGTTAATTGATTGTTATTGTTTTGAATCATTGCCGGTGGCTTTGTTATGGTCGTTGTGGGGCGTGTTTCCACGCTGTATATTCTTTCGCATTGCTTGTAACGTTTCGCCAATGGGCGAAAGTTATGCGTTCTTGTGTATCTCGTTGAGGTTTCCTGTTGGGATATTGCTTCTCCCTACTTATTTTAAGTTTCGGGACGAAACTTCTTTTAAGGAGGGTAGAATGTAATATCCGCAACTTCGGATTTCCGGTAATTTTCATTTTTCGGCGGAGGTCCGTTTCGAAAACTCTCTTTTGACCGTTTCGTCATTAGGAGAATATTTAATTCTGCACTTTTTGTCATCCGAGTTCGTTTCGGTGCTGCTTTGTTGAGTTCCGTGCTTTTTAGCGACTTTTCCGCGCTTGAGTTCGGTTCTTGCGAATCTCGTTCGAAACTGTCGTTTGGGGTTTTTCGTAAGTTCATTTAACGTTGTTATACGTGTTGTGAGTTTCGGTTTGATTATTCGTTGTCGTATGGTGATTTTCGGGCATTTGGGCCATTTTCGTAATTTCCCAAAGTTTGGGGTAATTACCTTCCGTTGTCGAATTTCGAGCCTTCGGGTGGTCGGAATCGTGTGTTCTACTAGCTCTTAGATTCGTCTTTGTGAGTACTTCGTAATCGTATCTTCGGTTCGTATTCAGGTTCGGGTTTCGGTGTCGTTTTGTTGAGTTCAGGATTACTAAACGACTTTTCTAAGTATGAGTTCGGCTTTGTAAAAATCACCATAAATTCTTGGAAACTCCAAAAATTCTGAATCTTGGCATTATTATAAAGCATCAAGTTAGCTTTCCAATGGTTCAAACAGTGAGTCAATCGGAGTCCGGACGAAGGAGTTATGGTCGAAATAGCTAAGACTGCACGATGTGCCTTTTGGTGTTGGAATGGACTGTACCGTGTGCCGCGGCACACTTCAGCTGTGCCGCGGCACTAAGCCAGTGCTGGGCAGTTTTTTTGGCCGTGGGCCGCGGCACACTTGTCCTGTGCCGCGGCACACAGTGCAGATCAGCCTATTTAATGGCCTGGACTGAGTTATCCGGCCATTTCTCATTTTTTTCCTTCGTTCCTTCGCGATTCTTCAGCATAAATGGATGGATTTGAGTAAGAGAATCATAGAACAACACGTTTTGGAAGTTTGATTCATGGATTAACATCATATTCCACCCGAATCGAAGGTAAGAACACCTAAACTCTTGGTTTTGGGAATTTTTGAGGTTTCTTGATGTTTTGGCCGATTTGATTCGTTTTAGTTTAGATTATTGTTAGAACATGGTTGTATACTCGAAATCATTCATTACCCCTGAAGTTTTGTGAAACGAATTTGAGTATTACCTTGAATAATCGATTGAATTGGACTATGCCCTCAAGGTGTCCGATAAAATGCTTCAATGAGTAGAACTTGGGAAGTTCCATACGTTTTCGTAGAATTGTGATTGAATTGACATCGTTGTGACTTAGGAGCGAATTCTTGTGAAGAACTCGAGTCGGAACCCTTCCGTTCGTTGCCTTCCTTGGGGTTCGAGCTTCCCGGTCGAACCGTGTTCTTCGGAGCGTTCGGTAGCGGTTATTAAGGCAAGTATCTTACTATACGACTTGTATCTTGCGACTAGTAATTACGTATGAGATGTATAATGACTTTGCTTGCCTTCGTAAATATGTTCCGTTTGAATTGGTTGTGTTTTCCGCAATTTGAAGGCTTTGTGTTAATAGTGTTATATCAGTATACGTGTTAGGCGTTGTGCCATTTGTGCAGGAATGCGACGTACATATGGGATGGTTGTACACTTGGTTGTGCAATGTATTGTGTACCGAATGTGTGTTATGTTGGTTAAATGTCGTTGATTGATGATAGTTGTTGCGAGTGTCGAGGTTGTGTTATGTGCGTGCAATGTACGATTTTGTGGTGATCAAGGTGATTGATTAATTGCGCTCATTGTTGTATGTAATGTGAATGTGAATATGTGTGTGACCGCTAAGTTCACTCGTGTTGGTTCGACGGGACCTACGAGGATTCGTGGCAGTGGACTACGGGATCAGAACTTAGTGAGGTGCGAGGTCCAATCGTCTTTGGTCTGACGAGGCCTACGATAACGCATGGCAGTGGACCATGAGTTTCGGACACAGTGCCTCCAACCGGGTGAGCTCGACGGGGCTTACGGTGACACGTGGCAGTGGACTACGGTGTCAGGACTGTGTGTGTGATTGTTGTGATTGATATAGTCCGTGCGGGTTATTATGCCTACGGAGACACGTGACAGTGGATCACGGTGTCGGAATTGGTTATGTTTGGTTAATAGTCCGTGTGGGTTGTTGAACCTACGGAGACACATGACAGTGGATCACGGTGTCGGAATTGATTATGTTTGTTTAATTGTGCGTGATGTAGTCCGTGCGGGTTGTTGAACCTACGGAGACACGTGACAGTGGATCACGGTGTCATGAGCATGATACTTTTCAAATCAAAGTTTTTAAAGGAAAAGTTTTAAGAAAGAATGTTGGGCCGAGCCCCACGAGATTTATGGAAATGTTTTCGGTATTGTAAACTGTTGAATTATGAAACAAGTTTTGGGTTAAGGCCCTTAAGTTTTTCGAAAGGTTTTGTGAATCAGGACTTGAGGTCTTATGGTTTTGAAATTTTAAAAATTCCCGAAATGATAATCTTACTTTCGAATGCTTCATAGCTTATCTTCTCTTGTGAAAACCTCCCGGGAATATTTGATACTTGATTATTATATTTGATCACGATTATTAATTGCTTGTTACATTTCGTATGATTTGATACTTGCACTAGTAAAACAGTGGAGTTTTACTAACCCCCGAGTAATCGGGGGGTGGATGTCTGTTTGCGTCCAGGTACATGCAGATTCAGGGGAGCAGTCACAGGATTGGCACAAGAGGATGACGAGCTGCGATACTAATCATGAGTCGAGAGTTATTTTGATCTTTGTTGTGTTGTCAGAGTTGATTTCAGTCTTCCGCTGTATTGTATTTCGACCCCTGTGTGGGTAATGTTATTTAAGTCAGTTTTATCGATTGGGTTGTGTGAACTCATCGGTCTGTGTATTCACGTGTAAGTGACCATATCGGTCTGTATCATTTTATTGTTTGACCCTGGTCGGGCAAGCATTTGGTTGTTTATGGATGTTTAGCCTGGTAGATCCTTGTGGAAAGGGTCTACGGCGTGTAATATTCCCATACGGTTTTGGGGATGTTACAGCACCAGTGTTATTTGTCAAGAAGAAGGACGGTTCATTTCGTTTGTGTATTGATTATCGGGAGTTGAACAGAGTTACGATCAAGAATAAATATCCTCTACCCCGTATTGACGATCTTTTGGATCAACTTCAGGGAGCTTCAGTATTTTCCAAGATCGACTTAAGATCTGGATATCATCAGTTGCGAATTCGAGAGTCGGATATCGCAAGGACGGCGTTTCAAACACGCTATGGTCATTATGAGTTCGTGGTAATGCCGTTTGGGTTAACTAATGCACCTGCGGTATTCATGGAATTAATGAATTGGGTTTTCATCAACTATTTAGATAAGTTCGTGGTTGTCTTCATTGATGACATTTTAATTTATTCTCGTGACCGTGAGGAGCACGAATTTCACCTTCATCAGGTTCTCGACGTGTTGAGACGAGAGCAACTTTATGGAAAGTTTTCCAAATGTGAGTTCTGGATGTCCGAGGTGACGTTTCTCGGGCATGTAATTTCATCAGACGGAGTTCGTGTTGACCCTCAGAAGACGGAGGCGATCCGAGATTGGCAACCTCCGAAGAATGTTAAGGAAATCCGAAGTTTTCTCGGATTAGCTAGTTATTATCGGCGATTTGTGGAAGGATTTTCTAAAATCGCTCAACCCATGATGAACCTTTTGTGGAAGGATAAGAAATACACATGGTCCGACGCGTGTCAACGGAGTTTTGAGAAACTCAAGAGTCGTTTGATTTCAGCACCCGTCCTTTCCTTGCCACAAGGGACGGAAGGATTTGTGGTTTATAGTGACGCGTACGGACACGGTCTTGGATGTGTATTAATGCAGAATGGGAAAGTTATTGCTTATGCTTCACGGCAATTGAGACCTTATGAGGTTAATTATCCGACCCACGACCTGGAGCTAGCAGCCGTGGTGTTCGCATTGAAGATTTGGCGCCATTATCTTTATGGCGTTACCTGTCAGATATTCACCGATCATAAGAGTCTGAAGTATATATTTACTCAGAAGGAGTTAAATATGCGATAGAGGCAGTGGTTGGAACTAATCAAAGATTATGATATTGAGATCCTATACCACCCGGGCAAGGCAAACGTGGTCGCTGATGCCTTCAGTCGTAAGTCCATTCAGGAGCAAATGCTTGCCCGTTTAATAGTTCAGAAGAAGCTTCAGCAGGAATTCCTTCGACCCGAGATCGAGGTCTAGTTACAACGAGTGCAAGAGCAACTTTGCATGTTGGAGATTTCATCGCCACTTGAGGAGGCAATTAGGGAGAATCAGGGTTTAGACCCGTTTTTGTCGCGCATCCTCGAGGATGTGATTCAGGGGAAAGCCCCTGGATTTGTGGTCCACGAGGATGGACTTTTGCGATTTAAGAATCGGTTAAGCGTACCGGCGAATGACGAGTTGAAAAACTTGATTTTGAGAGAAGCTCATGCTACCCCATATTCCATTCATCCGGGGTCTAGCAAGATGTACAAAGACTTGAAACAAAATTACTGGTGGAGTAATATGAAGCGAGAAGTCGCAGATCAAGATGTTTAACCTGTCATCAAGTCAAGATAGAACATCAGTGACTGGCGGGTATGCTGAAACCGCTCCGTATTCTAGAGTGGGAGTGGGAAGATATTTCGATGGACTTCATCACGAGTTTGTCGATGAGTTGTCGTGGCATGAATATAATTTGGGTAATTGTGGACTGCTTAACCAAATCAGCTGATTTCCTTGAGATTAAGGATACGTGGGGTCCCGAGAGACTTGCCCAGTTGTTCATCAAAGAGATAGTGATATTGCACGGTACTCCTAAGAGTATCGTTTCTGATCGTGACGGGCAATTCGTGTCACATTTTTGGAAATCAGTTCATCATGCTATGGGAACTCAGCTTAATCTCAGCACGACTTTTCATCCTCAGTCCGACGGACAATCATAGAGGACTATTCAGACGTTGGAGGACATGTTGAGGGCATGTGTTCTCAATTGGAAGGACGATTGGGAAGCCCAACTACTATTGATCGAGTTCACGTACAATAATAGTTGGCATGCTTCGATTAAGATGGCACCTTACGAGGCCTTGTACGGTCATCGTTGTCGATCTCCCTTGTGTTGGGATGACTTGTCAGAACCAATCGACACCAAGCCCGATATGCTTATAGCCACCCATGAGAAGGTGGCTTTAAACAGGAGTCGTTTGTTGACCGCTCAAAGTCGACAAAAATCATATGCATATAACCGTCGTCGGCCATTAGAGTTCGGGGCGGGTGACCACGTTTTGGTCAAGGTATCTTCCGTTTTGGGAAACGGGGGAAGTTGAGTCTGAGATTCATCGGACCGTTTGAGATTTTGGATCGAGTAGGCAGTTTGGCTTATCGATTGGCTTTACCTCCGGCGTTGAGCCGAATTCATAATGTGTTTCATGTCTCTCAGTTGCTGAAGTATTTTTCCGACCCGAGTCACATACTTCAGTTCGACGAAATCGAGATCACGGATGATCATTCGTATGAGGAGCGTCCTATACGAGTTTTAGAGCGGCGAATCAAACAGTTGAGGAACAAGACAATTCTGTTGGTCAAGATTCAGTGGTCTAGACACGGAGTGGAAGAGGCTACTTGGGACGAGGATAGTATGCGGGAGAATTATCCCGAGTTGTTTGACCCTTAGTTTCGAGGGCGAAACTCCTTTTAAGGGGGGAGTATGTAATATCCGGTTGTAATTCAGTAATTATCATTCAGTAATTGTCACTCAGTAATTTTAACTCATTAATAATCATTCATCATTCATATTCAATCATTGTATTCACCGTTCAGAGTATTTGTATCATGTATCAGTTATTATTCATCTTCTACCTGGTTGGAGGATCGAGCCGTGTTTATCATCATTGCCATATTTAGAGTGGGCTGTGTGTGAGGAGTAGTGCACGCTACGTACTCTCTTTAACACGCGCTAATTGAGTACGGGTAGCGCACGCTACCTCTCAGCATTAGCGCACGCTAGCGTGGTTCAGGCAGACAGTCCAGTGGGCACTGGACTGCAGTTAAGTTGTAGTAGCGCACGCTACGAATGGTAAGTAGCGCGCACTAGTAAGTTTGGATAGCGCACGCTATGCAGTCAGTGTAGCGCGCGCTAAGGTCAATCAGGCAGAGTCCAGTGGGTACTGGACTGATCTGTAATAATTCATAGCACACGCTATGAGTGGATTTTAGCGTACGCTAATGATGTATTAGCACACGCTGAGTTTTGGGTGTAGCGCACGCTATCGCAAGCATATCAGAGAACAGGAGGTTCTGGACTTCAGTTATTGGGCATCAGATATTCTGTTAGCGCACGCTAATATTTTGGGGTTAACGCATGCTAATGAGGCAGTCAGTAGGCACTGTACTGTCCGGTTAACTCGCTAGCGCACGCTAAATATCAGGTCTTAGCGTGCGCTAAACTGGAACAGTATAAATAAGACAGTCAGCCCAGGTTTCGTCATTTCTCGCATATCATTTCGTTTTGGGGGTTTTGGGGGATTTCGGACGTTTTGGAGAGATTTCTTCAAGCCGAATCCATCTATCATCATCTTCAAGCTTATCATTTGGATTAATCATCATTTCATCCTCTATAACACATCAAATTAAGGTAATGATTCTTGGATCTAGAATTTCGGATTTTGAGTATTTTCCTTCCGATCTCTTCGTGTAAGCTTGCTATTATGTTGTAATATGTTAGATATGGATTATCTACCTTGGATACATGTATTCCTACAGATTTATTGGTGTATACTTCGGATTTCATGAATGTTGGGGTTTGATTCAAGAACACCTTAGGGTTGACTTTGATATTTTGTAGATTTTCGATTAGATGTTGTCGTTAACTTGAGTTGTGGATTCCTATGGGATTACTGATATCATTGAAGAGTTTTTGTTAGTTTGAACTAATTTTGGAGATTGGTTTCGTTATGTTTGGGATTGGTTATAATCAAGGATGAATGTTTACAACGTATTCGTTAGAATGCCTCTATGAGTTTGGATATTGTTGTATCGACTTTTGAGTTGGTCGTGATTCGTGCTTGATACGTATATTGAGCGTTTGTTGGTATTCATGTTATTCAAGGTTGTTCGAGCGACCGACATCTCATTGTAGGATGTTTGCTCGAGGAAGGACATTCTTCACCGATGTTGAGTAAGTTAATTCTTACTCGGTTAAAAGGGTACTCATTCCTTTCATGGTTGTTCATTCATAAATCATAATCATTCATAATGTACTAATCATGTTGAGACTTGTAATTATCAAAATAATCATTTCATTCACCAGGAATGATGGTTCCAATCATTTCAATGAGCTATCATTCATTTCATTATTGGGTCATCCCGGTGAGTCATTCTTGACCTTTGTCGTATTTTCATTCATTAATGTTCTTTGGTCACTTTTGCTCTTGTGGCCTTATGGGTTCATATTGTGTGGCCGGGTGGGGATGTGTGGAATTTTTAGTCAGGCACATGATAGTCATGTGTTAGGGTTCACCAACACGTTGGACTGTGCACACGGTAGCGTACCTCCGTGAGACTAATTAGGTACAAGGGCGAGAGTGTCCGGACACTCGTCTTGTGCACTTGCACATACCATTACGGGCGTACTATGATGCCTCTCTTCAGCTTAATTTCATAATTAAGATATATCATGATTGTGTATATTCAACTCTTGAGGATTGTTGTTCTGTGTAACTGACCCCGTTAGGGGATGTTGTTTTCAGGTCATGCCAAGGCTAAAGCACGGGAAGAGAACATTGACGGCGATGAGTCCCAGTAATACTAGTAGGGGGCCCCAGTCCTTTCAGTCATTCATGTTTCTTTATTTTATTTCCGCTGCAGACTTCCGTTTAAATACTCATTTTTATTTAGTTTTGTATATTTTATCTTCATATAAAATATACATGTATTATGTATTATCTTGGGTGTGTTGTACTTGAAACTCCTCATCGGAGTAATTGATGATATAATGTGGTTCGGCACTACAATTATATTATTTAAGTCATTGATTTTCATTCGCCTGGTGGGTCCCAGTCGGGGGTCCACGGCACTGTAATAGTCGCCTAGTTTGGGTGTTACAAATAATTCGTCGAGGTTTAACTTGACGCACATAAGATAAATGTATCAAATAACAGGTGATATAATAACAAAAGACGATTCTAGCTTAAATATTTCAATTAAGTACAAAGAAAGGAACTTGCTTCTCAAGAAAGGTAAAGGATAGAAACGTTTAAAGCCGAGAATCATCTGCAACGGTTGGAATGTTAATATATTGCATCTCGATTAGAGCGACTAGATCATAAAACTCCAATTTTGAACTCATTCTTTCAGATGTTACACATCAACAACATTGCTTTTAAATAATCCATGCCTCACCATTCACGTGACTCTCTTACACGCTGCAGCTATTCTGCATCTCTTACTCCCGATACATGGGCTCGTACACAATTTTTTTTATCAAAACTTTTCGTAACCACATGCTCTTTTTATATGTATATACTCCCCCTCGAGGAGTTCTTAATGCATAAATCAAGTTTATATTCCAACTCCAAAAACATCCAGTTTGAACAGTACAAAACTTGCCCTAAAATGAAACTATTTCTCAGTTCTCGTGGTTTTCAAAAGAAATTAAAAGATACATCTCATCGAAATCAAGTTGCAAAAGAACCTAGTTCGATTGGCAAATTCTTACGCCATACATCCAAATATAAAATCCTTAATTAAATTCACTGATTTTCATAAGAGTGTTTGAGTCAAAATTGCGAGATTAAATTACTTCTAAATATGGCATTCTTGATTTTTCTACAAAGAGTTTGAATTACACCTTTCAAAAGGTCATTTTCTTTTGAAATTTTGGCAGTCATTTTGAAAAAAACAACAACAGTATGGTTCGTAAAATAACTTACTCTCATCCAAATAAAATAGACAAACCCAAGTACCGTTGAGTATTTTCAACCTGACAGTGATTCGCTATCCCATGGGGTCATGACTTATCTCATAATAGTATGATATCCCCAATCCAATGAGTGGTTTCGCAGGTATTGGATTCAAGCAAACAAGTAATATGATATATTTCCATTTGCAAGGAACTTCACCCTTGGTAACCATTACCATACACCAGTATGCACCACTCGTCAAACGCATAAGGGAAGGAAAAACAATAAACATAGTTCGAATGAGGTCAAGGTACCAACAGGATGCCTAATTCCTCGCATGCTCAAATAATATCGAAATAAAATCAATGAGCACAATTCCGATGAAATACGGTTCACAAAGAGGACCTTCAATCTCAAAATGAAACCCCAAATAGGTTTAGAAAAAGAAAGTAAGGGTTAGAGAAACTTATTGTCACACCCCCACACCGGGGTTGGACAAGAACGCGACAGTTAACATGATTAAATATCGTTTGTGATAAAGAAATTCCAGTAAGCATACAAGTGCCAGATCTCAGCCCGGTGAACTAAGTTATTCGACAGAAGAAACATTCATGAGTACAGTGGAATTATTACATCAAGTGCAAAAGAGTACATCAAAAACCAAAATACATTTTGACACAGGAAATAAAAGAAGCGTTAAGCAGTATCATAATTCGTACATCTTGGAAATACTTTGAGGACGGTCTTCAGTGATCGTCAGTATTTGTCTCTTCTTCCTCTTGATTCTCTTAATCTAGTGGGGTTTTAGAAAAACAATTGGGGTGAAAATAATGGATTCTCAGTGAGTTGGGTTTGGGTATTTTCTAAATTTATATGTATGCAACTATTTTAAAATATAATATATTTTCTCCCACTTTTGAAAATGTTATTGTCTATAATTGATGCAAGTTTTCAAAGAAATACAATGAATTTATAGCATGAGTGCACAGTCCATCTCCGTAGATTGCTGTCGAGTATGATGTTATGTGGCGTCGAGCACCTAGTGAATATTTAGCTTCAGGAGGTTGTCTTTGTGACTAAGTCCCTTGGCATCCTTATGACGTCTTAGATCGTTAATAGTGTTTGGTCTTTGACTATTGCCACGACTTTTGGTTTAATGACCGTAGCCTTGGGCATTTGTCGGACCGTCACTATAACTCTGGCCTTTGAGCTTAACGCTCTCACGCTTGGTGACATGCTACCTTATCTGGGCTCGGTATGTCCTTAGTTGTGGGTCAGTACCCGGCTCATACCATAATCTCAATTATACCCTAAATCTACGACCCAGTCACCTCAGGAACACTCCGTCCTTTGGCTTCAAGGGAATAAGATACGACGGTCGCCTTGTTCATGAACCGCAGCCGTGCTGCTCGGTCCAAGACTCGGTCTAATCGTAACTGACATAATTTGGGATTCTAGAGGTGGCCCCTACAACTCAAGAGGTGGGCCCCGGATTTTAGGTCGGCTCTCTGTTTCGTATGGGCTCAAGAGGTGGCCCCCCTCCGTTGACGTGGCACTTTGTCCCGATAGAGTTAGAGGCGGTCCCGTCCGTGGCACTTTGTTTGTATGGCACTTAGTTCCAGGACAGACGCAATTACCAGTTAGACGCATTGCGGTGAATATACGATATACAATCAGGGTCACATAGTCAAATAATAACAATACTTAGCATAAATTAATTACACTAATGAGTTTTGGAGTTTATTCGTGGCACGAGCATTTATGAGATTATGGACTCGATTATCGACATAATTTTGGGGATATAAAGTGTGATTATTGATCTCAAATTTGGTGAATTTCCAAATTTCAGTTTGATTTAAAATTTCCAAAAATTACGGTCTTGCCCATAAATCTTGCGAAAGTGATTTTTATGTCCACGATGTTTGGTTTTCGACACGGATGGTGACGAAAATTTATGGAAGAGTTTATGTTGAACTTGGAGTTTCAAAGTTCAGTGAATTTTTCAGAATTTCAGTTTCTGACCGAATTTCCAGAATTTTCTGTTTTGCCCCAAATCTTTTTAAAGTATCGTTTTGGCCCCGAAATCCGAAATTTGCTTCGATTGTTATAATATTTTACGGACGTAATACTTACTCTTTGATAATTAATATTTTGGGCCCAATGTTTTAAAATTTTATCCTAGACTTCAATTTTATTGGAATTTATTATTTGGTCTCATCTTTATTCGATTAGTACAATTTGACCCCAAAATTTAAAAGCAACTTCCGATCTTTATTAAATTTTAAAGTCAGAATATTTAATTTTAAATAAGACATGTACTCAGTCCAGAAGGTGAAAATTTTTCCTTGGCTCCGAAATTTTGGGGAATTTAATATTTCGACCCTTAATTTATCTTAAATTATGATTTTTTTCTTTTTTAGTCCGTGGACATCGAAAATGAATTCCGATTGCTACAAAACTTTAAGGATAGAGGCTAAACATGTTATTAAGTCACCTATGATGTTCTAAACTGAAAATATATGAATTTCGCTTAGTAGTTTCACAATTTTGAAGGAGTTACACAATTCGCATGTTTGTCGATTTTTAACCCGTTGACCTAGGAAACGGTTTCTGTCCTTACAAGATTTTATGGGTAGGTGATTAGCAAGTAAATTTTTTGTATTTTCTGACCTCAAGTCAGATTACATATTTTTAACAATAGTTTTCTTAATTTTCTTTAGATTCACTCAATTCTCATTTTATGTCCGTTTTAACCATCTTTCTCTTGCTAGGCCACGATTCAAACATCAAATCTTCACATGCATAATCTTATAACCCAAATATACCCCTTAAATATATAATACCCAGAATATAAAGGAAAACAAATCATGCTTAATTGGTAAGAAGTTTTAGACAATTCATTCAAATCATCAAAATCGGCTAGTTAGACATGCAACAAGTTATAAAACATCTTGCATGCTAATGGTATGAGATGAGTGGACTATATAAACTATATTGAAGGGACATGCATCTTTGTTGGAGGTAATTTGCAAAATAAAAAGTTTGAAAAGTAGTTTTACCCAACTTAGTTCTTGGAGTTATGTAGGAAATTAGGTATTAGGCTAGTCAAATCAACCCTCCTTTGATCTCTTCTATTTTCGGCCAACATATATACCATGAGAGTTCATGATAGGATATGGTTTAAGTTAGTTCATGTAGGATATACATTTTTGTATGTATTTAAATGTTAATATATAAAATGATGAATTTACCTTCTTGAGTTTGGACCTTTCTTCATCTTCTCTTCTTCTTTCTTTCCCTTCTTTTTTTTTTCTTCTTCTTCTTCTTGGTTTCGGCTTACTCTACCTCTCTCTCTATTTTTTTTTCATGATTTGCTTTCTATTGCATGTGAAATGAGGTGGTAGTGGTGTATTTTTAAGTGTTTAAATAGTGGTCAAGGCATGGGAAAAGGAGCACAAGTTACAAGATGATGTCTTGCATGAGGAGGACATGAAGACTCTAGATGTCATCCCCCTCCCCCACTTGGCCGTCCCATATATTTATATTATATATATTATTATTTTTTTTTGTTAAATTAAATGTGAATAATATTAATATAAATTGTTGGGTATTTAGTTAGTTGTAAATGGATTACTTAGTCGAGTTGGGTTTTCAACTATAAATTCAAGACTTAAGAATTTTATTAAGTTGGGTTTGAGTCCATTAGTGAGTTTATATTAGTAAATGTTGGTACACATAGACCATTAGGTGAACCAATATTCTACTTTAACTTTCAATTAATTTATTATTTATGAAACAATTAAGTAAAATAAAATGAAACTAGATGTAGAATATATTATATCATAACAAATGTTATTAAAATACATCATGATATAATAAACCGTACATGTAGTGAGATATCGAATTTAGGGGGTTCTACATCCTCCCCTCCTTAGAAGAATTTGGTCCCCAAATTCCTTCTCGAACAACTCGGGATATGATTTTTTCATTTCTTCCTCAGCTTCCCACGTGGCGTCTTCCTCTCTATTGTGATTTGTCCGGACGACCTTGACCAACGGTATCTTCTTGTCTCTTAGTTCGCGTACTTGTTGATCCACGATCCTAATCGGCTTCTCGATATAAGTTAAATCTTCTTTGATTAGTGGTATGTCATGTGTGATGACATGTTCAGGATCTGGATGATATTTCTTCAATCTTGATATATGAAATACGTTGTGCATTCCGGCACGATCGGTTGGTAGCTCGAGACGATATGCCAATTTTCCAATTTGTTCTAGGATTGTGGAAGGTCCAACATATCTAGGGCTAAGCTTCCCTCCTTTCTTCGAGTTGATTAATCCCTTACGTGGTGATAAACGAAGGAATACTTTGTCTCCTGTGTCGAATTCCAAATCCTTCCTTCTCCGGTCTGCATAACTTTTATGTCGGCTCTTAGCAATGCGAATCCATTCTTTATTGGTTCGAACTTTATCCATGGCATCTTCTACTAGATCAACTCTCGTTATCGGGTTTCGGTTCTGCTCACCCTTTGGTGTCCATCAGTCGTCAATCTCTCAATGTACTGGTGATCGGAACTTTCTTCCGTATAATGCTTCATATGGAGCCATTCCGATAGTTGCCTGATAGCTGTTGTTGTAAGCAAACTCAGCTAAGGGTAGGTGGTGACTCAAACTCTTTTGAAAAGCCAGTGCACATGCCCATAACATATCCTCAAGGACTTGTATCGTTCACTCGGATTGTCCGTCCGTCTGAGGGTGTGCTGCTTTGCTGAAACTCAATGCCGTCCCAAGTTCTTGATGAAGGCTCTTGCAGAATATGGAGACAAATCTAGGGTCATGGTCTGACACAATGTCTATAGGTACTCCATGCAATCTAACGATTTCTCGGATATATGTCCTTGCTAGATTCTGAAGACTATCATTCTTTCTTATGGGTAGGAAGTGAGTTGAGTTTGTAAGTCTATCCACGACTGCCTAGATTGTGTTATATCCTCCACTGCTTGTTGGTAGATCCATCCCGAATTCCATCATGATTAGTTCCCATTTACATTCGGGAATCTCGAGCGGCTGTAGCAACCCTGATGGTCTTTGGTGTTCAGCCTTCACTCTTTGACAAGTTAAACACCTTGCTACGAATTCTGCTACATGGTTCTTCATATTCACCCACCAGTAGTGTTTCTTTAGATCCTTATACATCTTATTACCACCTGGATGAATTGTATACCGAGAGCAGTGAGCCTCTGCTAAAATTTTCTTCTTGAGTTCATCATTATGGGAACACATATACGGTGTTTGAATTTTAGTGTTCCATCTTCCGACATGCTAAACTCAGATTTCTCACCTTGTGCGACCCTTTCCTTAAGTTTACACAACTTTCCATCTTGTGTCTATGCTTCTTGGATTTCCTTAAGTAAGTCTGGTTTTATTGACAAATAAGCGCATAAAACGTGTGTCTTAGCCTGCCTTGGTTTCCATTGGATTATTTCTCTCAGGGCATTCCATTCCCTAATCATGAGTCTAGCCACGCTAGCTTTTCTACTTAAGGCGTCTGCTACGACATTGGCCTTGCCCGGATGATGCTGAATGGTGAGGTTATAATCCTCAAGAAGTTCTATCCACCGTCTCTATCTTAGATTCAACTCCTTTTGAGAGAACAAATATTTGAGACTCTTGTGGTCGGTAAAGATGGTGAATGTAGCTCCATACAGGTAGTGTCTCCATTTCTTCAAAGCAAACACTATTGCTGCTAGTTCAAGGTCATGGCTCGGATAATTCATCTCATGGATTTTTAGCTTTCGTGATGCATAAGCCACAACCTTGCCGTTTTGCATCAGCACAGCTCCTAATCCTTCCTTTGATGCATCGCTGTAAACCACAAATCCTTCACTCCCTTCGAAAGTGTTAGTACAGGTGCGGTAGTGAGTTTTCTCTTGAGTTCATGGAATCTCAACTCACACTTATCGTTCCACTCAAATATGACGTGCTTCTGCGTCAGTCTTGTGAGTGGTCCTGCGATTTTGGAAAAATCTTTAATGAATTGCGGTAGTAACCCGCAAGTCAAAGAAAGCTCCGTATCTCCGTGACTGTTTCTGGCCTCTTCTAGTCCAAAATAGTCTCCACCTTTGATGGATCTACTGCGACTCCAATCTCAGGTGAGTTTCGTGATCTTGATCCGACTTGGAATAAACGAGTATGTCATCAATAAATATCACTACGAATTGATCCAGATATGGTTGGAACAGGCGGTGCATTAAATCCATAAATGCAGCTGGCGTGTTGGTCAATCCAAAAGGCATTACCATAAATTCGTAATGACCATACCTAGTTTGGAAGATAGTCTTTGGTATATCGCACTCTTTGATCCTCAATTGGTAATATCCCTGCTGAAGATCAAACTTTGAGTAAACTGTTGCTCCTTGTAGCTGGTCGAATAGCTCATCGATCCTAGGAAGTGGATACTTTTTTATAAGAGTAATGTTGTTAAGTTCTCGGTAATCGATGCACAATCTAAGTTTACCATCTTTCTTCTTTACGAATAGCATTGGTCGGATAAATACAACCTCTAGCAACTTCTGCAACTGAACCTTCAGTTCTTGCAGTTCTAGTGGTGCCATTCGATACGGCGTTCTAGCCACAGGTGCTTTAACTGGCAAGATATAAATGCTAAATTCAACTTCCTTGTCTGGAGGCAGAGAAGTTAGTTCCGTGGGAAAAACATTGGGGTATTCTGATATTACTGGTATTGCTTCAATCTCTATTTTGTTCTTAGGTTTGTTTATGACAAAAGCTAAATATCCTGTTGCTCCCTCCGAGATGGCCCTTCTCGCCTTCGTGGCTGATATGATTGGGGCCGAGTTAATTCTGGCATCCCCATGAAGTTCAACTACTAGGTGATCGCGTTTGCAGAATTGAACTATTTTAGAATGGCAGTCGAGTTGTGCAAAGTGTTTAGATAGCCAATCCATCCCAAGTATGAGGTCATACTCAAGTATAGGGAGAAGAATTAGGTCGACAGGAAAACAGTGTCCTTTAATGATCACATCATAATCTCTAAATACTAAATCTGTTTCTCGGCTCGCACCCATAGGTGTGGATACTTCTAAGCTTATGGGTAGTGACTCCATGTCGACATTCAATTTTTGTGCATAATGAGGTGCAACAAGAGAATGTGATGATCCTGGATCTAACAATGCATGAGCAGAGTGGTTTGACACAAGAAATGTACCTTCCACCACGTCTGTTGCGTTAGGGGCTTCTTGTCCGGCTAAGGCAAAAACTCTTGCTGGTGCCTTCCCCTTGCCTTTGCGATCATCCTTCTTAGCTGCATTTTTCTACTGATATGTTGCCCTGTGTCTCCCACTTTGTGCATTCCCTAGTTGGGTGTTGATTATCTCTACAACTTAATCATATCCCTTGCTTCTTCCAACAGTCTTCAGATCTATGTCCCATCTCATTACAGTGGGAACATGGCGGTAGGTTATTTGCAGGCCTCTTTCCGGTATTCTGTCCAGTAGTCTTGCGTTGAAATGTCTGGGGTGGTCTGGATGATGGATTTGATGCCGATATCTTGAACTTCCCAGTTGTGTGATCCTTCGACTGTCCCAACCTGGTCATCCCGCTTTCGATTCGGCTGGCAGCCTCGACAGCTTCTGCCATTGTAGTCATTCTCACTGGCAGCAAGCTTTGTTGTAGCGCAAACCTCAACCCGCGCGTAAATTTGTATAGTTTGTCCTCCTATGTGGTCACCAGTCCTGGTGCATGTTTTGAGAGTCGATTGAATTGAGACTCGTACTGGGCTACAGTCAATGCCCCATATTTAAGATGATAGTACTCGTCACGACGAGCTTCACGAGCGGTCTGAGAAATGTATTGATCACATAAAGCCTTTACAAAGTTTCCCATGTTCGGTCAGTATCTTCCCTTGTCCATTTCAATTTGTAATCTTCCACCAGTCGTGAGCTGCAGACTCCAATCGAAAGGTTGCGAGCGCCAGCTTTTGTTCCTCCAAATACTGTAGGGTTGCAAATATACTTTCTTTCCTTTCAAGTCAGTGTTCAGCTATCGTGTCATCCGGTTCTCCAATAAAAGTAGGGGGTTTGAATCTGAGGAACCTTTCTAATGCCTGATCATGTGTTTCGGGTGCATTCGGGTTCGGTGCAATGTGTTGTTGTAGGAAGGTCACCAATTAGGCGATTGCTTGAGCAGTGCTGTTATCCCCTTGGAATGGATTTCCATCTCCTCCATGTGGTTCTTTATGTTCATTACGTTGTGCATGAGGTCTTCCACGTCCACGTCGATCAGCCATCTATCGCGGTTAATGGTTATTATAATTATCCTAATTCAAGTGGTAAATATAGAGAATTTAAATGGGCACACATTATTTTTAATCTTATTATCATAAAACACGAATAACATATCATCATAGTTGATACATCCTGATGGTCTACTGTGACATGGGAAAATTATAGTTTCGGATAGGGATAAATTAGAAAATTACCCTACCTAACCATCGCCCCACAATACTTAAGAACTAAAATATCAAGTACATCACATCATTATTATAACAGTTAAACATCATAATAAGAACATAATAACAACACTCTCAATCCTCTCCTGGCTCCATCGGGTCCTCTTCAGGGTCCTCTTCCTCAGAGCTAGATGATACTGTGGTCGTCCTTCCTGGTGGGGTAGTAAGCAGATTTAGAATCAACTCAGCTAACTCGGTCATCCGATCTCTCATCGAATCTGAAAACTCCATATGTCGCAGGCGCTCAGTAGCCAGGGTACTTTCAAGAGTCTCCACATGAGAATTGAACTATGAACATGCAGGCTGGAGGTTCGTAATGGCGGCCTCTTGTATCACTGCATAATTACTACACTCGCGTAACGCTATCTCCAAGCTCCTGCATTCTTCTCGACGAAACTCGAGTATCTGCATAGCCTCATTCCTCTGGATGTGATATGTTCTAGTCTCCTGCTTAGCTCTATTCAGCTCTTTTGTCAGGGTCTGAATTCTCTGCTCGAGTGTCTCGATCCGATCTTGGTCCCTTCACTTCGCTCTAAATTGATCTGCCCATCTCTCTCGCCAGTCAGCGGCCTGTTCTTCTAAGAGTTTGACCCTTTCTGTCAGATGCATGAGCTCAATGACCATCTCCATTTCGGAATCCATGCCTACCAAACTAAGGTCTAGTCAGTAACTAACACGATTCTTATAGTAAATAGCATCCCAACGAGGCAACTAAAATAAACAGACATATTTATATAATTATTAAGGAGGTAAGTCTTAATAATTCAATGCGAATCTTTTGAGTTTTTTTTGCAAGGTTTAGATTTTGCCTAATTCGGATGGGTCGAATATTCTGAATAATTCCTTGCAATATTGGCTTTATGCTTTCCGAATGAATATCGTAGCTAGATTGACTAGAATGTACGTAGCAACATGGAACTTGTAATAAGTTGAAATTAGTCATCACTATTCTAAATGAATAGTATAGCGACTCAATTAATTTAGACAATGCTAATTGGCGACGCTTACTCTGAATGAATAGCAAATGGATTGAAATATCCAATAATAAAACACTATTAAGCATGAATTATCATCAAGGTTGTGAACTTAATGACTCAACAAATATGCTTATACGACACCAGCGACCAAGAAATAATAATACCCCATTTTTGAAAAGTAATGAGGTTTAGTGGAGTTCAGAGGATCTGATAAGTGAAATAAGCTATGTCCGTTTCAAGAGTTCAATAGGAGAATTGATTTAATCGGAAAATTGCAATGAATACTTAATCAAGTATCTTGGCCAATGACTTAGGAAATTTGAATTTGACTATGCATATTCCAAGTGAATAGCGACAAGTCGAAAGAGATCTTAATGAGAATTGACTCAAGAAATCTACATTAGGTCTCATTTCTATGGTTCACTTCGCCCTAAGTGGAATTCCCATCTAAGTCTGAAGAATCTTATCCTGGAAAGCTCGATGGAAGTGTCCTTTATACAAAGCGAGCTCTGATACCACATCTGTCACACTCCCACACTGGGGTTGGACGAGCCGGTGAACTAAGTCTGGTTATTCGATAGAAGAAACATTCATGAGTACAGCGGAATTATTACATCAAGTGCAAAAGAGTACATCGGAAACCAAAATACATTTTGACACAGGAAATAAAAGAAGCGTTAAGCAGTATCATAATTCCTACGTCTTGGCAATACTTTGAGGACGGTCTTCAGTGGTCGTCAGCATCTGTCTCTTCTTCCTCTTGATTCTCTTCATCTAGTGGGGTTTTAGAAAAACATTTAAAAGTGGGGTGAGAATAAAGGATTCTCAGTGAGTTGGGTTTGGGTATTTTCTAAATTTATATGTATGCAACTATTTTGAAATATAATATATTTTCTCCCACTTTTGAAAATGTTATTGTCTATAATTGATGCAAGTTTTCAAAGAAATGCAATGAATTTATAGCATGAGTGCACAGTCATTCTCCGTAGATTACTGTCGAGTCTGATGTGATATGGCGTCGAGCACCTAGTGAATATTTAGCTTCGGGAGGTCGTCTTTATGAATAAGTCCCTTGGCCTACTTATGACGTATTAGACCGTTAATAGTGTTTGGTCTTTGACTATTGCCACAACTTTTGGTTTAATGACCGTAGCCTTGGGCGTTTGTCGGACCGTCACTATAACTCTGGCCTTTGAGCTTAACGCTCTCACGCTTGGTGACGTGCTAACTTATCTCTTATCTGGGCTCGGTATGTCCTTAGCTGTAGGTCAGTACCCGGATCATACCATAATCGTGATTATACCCTAAATCTATGACCCAGTTACCTCAGGAACACTCCGTCCTTTGGCTTCAAGGGAATAGGATTCGACGGTCGCCCTGTTCATGAACCGCAGCCGTGCTGCTCGGTCCAAGACTCGGTCTAATCGTAACTGACATAATTTGGGATTCTAGAGGTGGCCCCTACAACTCAATAGGTGGGCCCCGGATTTTAGGTCGGCTCTCTGTTTCGTATGGGCTCAAGAGGTGGCCCCCCTCCGTTGACGTGGCACTTTGTCCCGATAGAGTTAGAGGCGGTCCCGTCCGTGGCACTTTGTTTGTATGGCATTTAATTTCCAGACAGACGCAATTAACAGTTAGACGCATTGCGGTGAATATACGATATACAATCAGGGTCACATAGTCAAATAATAACAATACTTAGCATAAATTAATTACACTAATGAGTTTTGGAGTTTATTCGTGGCACGAGCATTTATGAGATTATGGACTCGATTATCGACATAATTTTAAGGATATAAAGTGTGACTATTGATATCAGATTTGGTGAATTTCGAAATTTCAGTTTTTGATTTAAAATTTCCAAAAATTACGGTCGTGCCCCTAAATCTTGCGAAAGTGATTTTTATGTCCACGAGGTTCGGTTTTCAACACGGATGGTGACGAAAACTTATGGAAGAGTTCATGTTGAACTTGGAGTTTCATAGTTGATTGAATTTTCCAGAATTTCACTTTCTGACCGAATTTCCAGAATTTCCGGTGTTGCTCCAAATCTTTTTAAAGTATTGTTTTGGCCCCGAAATCCAAAATTTGCTTCGATTGTTATAAAACTTTACGGACGTACTACTTACTCTTTGGTAATTAATATTTTGGGCCCAAAGTTTTAAAATTTTATCCTAGACTTCAATTTTATTGGAATTTATTATTTGGTCTCATCTTTATTCGATTAGTACAATTTGGCCCCAAAATTTAAAAGCGACTTCCGATCTTTATGAAATTTTAAAGTCAGAATATTTATTTTTAAATAAGACATGTACTCAGTCCAGAAGGTGGAAATGTTGCCTTGGCTCCGAAAATTTGGGGAATTTAACATTTCGACCCTTAATTTATCTTAAACTATGATTTTTTTTTTCTTTTTTAGTCCGTGGACATTGGAAATGAATTCCGATTGCTACAAAACTTTAAAGACATAGGCTAAACATGTTATTAAGTCACCTCTTATGTTCTAAACTGAAAAAATACGAATTTCGCTTAGTAGTTTCATAATTTTAAAGGAGTTACACAATTTGCATGTTTGTCGATTTTTAACCCGTTGACCTAGGAAACAGTTTTCGTTCCTTACAAGATTTTATGGGTAGGTGATTAGCAAGTAAATTTATTGTATTTTCTGACCTCAAGTCATATTACATATTTTTAACAATAGTTTTCATAAGTTTCTTTAGATTCACTCAATTCTCATTTTATGTCCGTTTTATCCATCTTTCTCTTGCTAGGCCACGATTTAAACATCAAATCTTCACATGCATAATCTTATAACTCCAATATACCCCTTAAATGTATAATACCCATAATATAAAGGAATACAAATTATGCTTAATTGGTAAGAGGTTTTAGACAATTCATTATAATCATCAAAATCGGCTAGTTACACATGCAACAACTTATAAACCATCTTGCATGCTAATGGTATGAGAAGAGTGGACTATATAAACTACATGGAAGGGACATGCATCTTTGTTGGAGGTACTTTGCAAAATAAAAAGTTTGAAAAGTAGTTTTACTCACCTTAGTTCTTGGAGTTGTGTAGGAAATTAGGTATTAGGCTAGTCGAATCAACCCTCCTTTCATCTCTCCTATTTTCGGCCAGCATATATATCATGACAGTTCATGATAGGACATGGTTTAAGTTAGTTCATGTAGGATATACATTTTTGTATGTATTTATATGTTAATATATAAAATGATGAACTTACCTTCTTGAGTTTGGGCCTTTCTTCTTCTTCTTCTTCTTGACTTCGGCCTACTCTCCCTCTCTCTCTATTTTTTTTAGATTTTGCTTTCTATTGCATGTGAAATGAGGTGGTAGTGGTGTATTTTTAAGTGTTTAAATGGTGGTCAAGGCATGGGAAAAGGAGCACAAGTTACAAGATGATGTCTTGCATGAGGAGGACATGAAGACTCTAGATGTCATCCCCCTCCCCACTTGGCCGTCCCATATATTTATATTATATATATTATTATTATTTTTGTTAAATTAAATGTGAATAATATTAATATAAATTGTTGGGTATTTAGTTAGTTGTAAATGGATTACTTAGTCGAGTTGGGCTTTCAACTATAAATTCAAGACTTAGGAATTTTATTAAGTTGAGTTTGAGTCCATTAGTGAGTTTATATTAGTAAAGTTTGGTACACATAGCCCATTAGGTGAACCAATATTCTACTTTAACTTTCAATTAATTTATTATTTACGAAATAATTAAGTAAAATAAAATGAAACTAGATGTAGATTATATTATATCATAACAAATGTTATTAAAATACATCATGATATAATAAACTTTACATGTAGTGAGCTATCAAATTTAGGGGGTTCTACATCCTCCCCTCCTTAGACGAATTCGGTCCCCAAATTCCTTCTCGAACAACTCGGGATATGATTTCTTCATTTCTTCCCCAGCTTCCCATGTAGCGTCTTCCTCTCTATTGTGATTTGTCCAGACAACCTTGACCAACGGTATCTTCTTGTCTCTTAGTTCGCGTACTTGTTGATCCACGATCCTAATCGGCTTTTCGATATAAGTTAAATCTTCTTTGATTGGTGGTATGTCATGTGTGATGACATGTTCAGGATCTGGATGATATTTCTTCAATCTTGAGATATGAAATATGTTGTGCATTCTGGCAAGATCGGTTAGTAGCTCGTGATGATATGCCAATTTTCCAATTCGTTCTAGGATTGTTAAAGGTCCGACATATCTAGGGCTAAGCTTCCCTCCTTTCTTCGAGTTTATTAATCCCTTACGTGGTGATAAATGAAGGAATACTTTGTCTCCTGTGTCAAATTCCAAATCCTTCCTTCTCCGGTCTGCATAACTTTTCTGTCGGCTCTGAGCAGTGCGAATCCATTCTTTAATGATCCGAACTTTATCCATGGCATCTTCTACTAGATCAACTCTCGTTATCGGGTTTTGGTTCTACTCACCCTTTGGTGTCCATCGGTCGTCAATCTCCCAATGTATTGGTGATCAGCACTTTCTTCCGTATAATGCTTCATATGGAGCCATTCCGATAGTTGCCTGATAACTGTTGTTGTAAGCAAACTCAGCTAAGGGTATTTGAAAATCCAGTGCACATGCCCATAACATATCTTCAAGGACTTGTATCGTTCGCTCGGATTGTCCGTCCGTCTGAGGGTGTGCTGCAGTGCTGAAAGTCAATGCCGTCCCAAGTTATTGATGAAGGATCTTTCAGAATCTGGAGACAAATCTGGGGTCACGGTCTGACACAATGTCTACAGGTACTCCATGCAATCTAACGATTTCTCGGATATATGTCCTTGCTAGATTCTGCAGACTATCATTCTTTCTTATGGGTAGGAAGCGAGTTGAGTTTGTAAGTCTATCCACGATTGCCCAGATTGTGTTATATCCTCCACTGGTTGTTGGTAGATCTATCCCGAAGTCCATCGTGATTAGTTCCCATTTCCATTCGGGAATCTCGAGCGGCTGTAGCAACCCTGATGGTCTTTGGTGTTCAGCCTTCACTCTTTGACAAGTTAAACACCTTGCTACGAATTCTGCTACCTGGTTCTTCATATTCACCCACCAGTAGTGTTTATTTATATCCTTATACATCTTATTACCACCTGGATGAATTGTATACTGAGAGCAGTGAGCCTCTGCTAAAATTCTCTTCTTGAGTTCTTCATTATCGGGAACACATATACGGTGTTTGAATTTTAGTGTTCCATCTTCCGACATGCTAAACTTAAATTTCTCACCTTGTGTGACCCGTTCCTTAAGTTTACACAACTTTCCATCTTGTGTCTGTGCTTCTTGGATTTCCTTAAGTAAGTCCGGTTTTATTGACAAATTAGCGCATAAAACGTGTGTCTTAGCCTGCCTTTGTTTTCATTGGATTATTTCTCGCTCCATTCCCTTATCATGAGTCTAGCCACGCTCGCTTTTCTACTTAAGGGGCCTGCTACGACATTAGCCTTGCCCGGATAATGCTGAATGGTGAGGTTATAATCCTCAAGAAGTTCTATCCATCGTCTCTGTTTTATATTCAACTCATTCTGAGAGAACAAATATTTGAGACTCTTGTGGTCGGTAAAGATGGTGAATGTAGCTCCATACAGGTAGTGTCTCCATTTCTTCAAAGCAAACACTATTGCTGCTAGTTCAAGGTCATGGGTCGGATAATTCATCTCATGGATTTTTACCTTTCGTGATGCATAATCCACAACCTTGACGTTTTGCATCAGCATAGCTCCTAATCCTTCCTTTAATGTATTGCTGTAAACCACAAATCCTTCGGGAAGTGTAAGTACAGGTGTGGTAGTGAGTTTTCTCTTGAGTTCATGGAAGCTCAACTCACACTTATCGTTCCACTCAAATTTGATGTGCTTCTGTTTCAGTCTTGTGAGTGGTCCTGCGATTTTGGAAAAATCTTTAATGAATTGCGGTAGTAACCCACAAGTCCAAGAAAGCTCCGTATCTCCATGACTGTTTCTGGCCTCTTCCAGTCCAAAATAGTATCCACCTTTGATGGATCTACTGCGAATCCATCTCCAGATATTACGTGTCCCAAAAATGCTACTTCTCTTAACCAGAATTCACACTTGCTGAATTTGGCATACAATTTATGCTTTCTTAGTGTCTCTAATACCAATCTCAGGTGAGTTTCGCGATCCTGATCTGACTTGCAATAAACAAGTATGTGGTCAATAAATATCACTACGAATTGATCTAGATATGGTTGGAACATGCGGTGCATTAAATCCATAAATGCAGATGGTGCGTTGGTCAATCCATAAGGCATTACCATGAATTCGTAATGACCATACCTAGTTTGGAAGGCAGTCTTTGGTATATCGCACTCTTTGATCCTCAACTGGTAATATCCCTGCTGAAGATCAAACTTTGAGAAAACTGTTGCTCCTTGTAGCTGGTCGAATAGCTCATCGATCCTAGGAAGTAGATACTTGTTCTTAACAGTAATGTTGTTAAGTTCTCGGTAATCGATGCACAATCTAAGTGTACCATCTTTCTTCTTTATGAATAGCACTGGTGCTCCCCATGGAGATACGCTTTGTTGGATAAATCCAACCTCTAGCAACTTCTGCAACTGAACCTTCAGTTCTTGCGGTTCTAGTGGTGTCATTCGATACGGCGTTCTAGCCACGGGTGCTTTTCCTGGCAATATATCAATGCTAAATTCAACTCCCCTGTCTGGAGGCAGAGAAGTGAGTTCCGTAGGAAAAACATCAGGGTATTATGATATTACTGGTATTGCTTCAATCTCTATTTTGTTCTTAGGTTTGTTTATGACAAAAGCTAAATATCCCGTTGCTCCCTTCGAGATGGCCCTTCTCGCCTTCGTGGCTGATATGATTAGGGCCGAGTTAATTCTAGCATCCCCGTGTAGTTCAACTACTGGGTGATCGGGTTTGCATAATCGAATTATTTTAGAATGGCAGTCGAGTTGTGCAAAGTGTTTAGATAGCCAATCCATCCCAAGTATGAGGTCATACTCAAGTATAGGGAGAAGAATTAGGTCGGCAGGAAAACAGTGACCTTTAATGATCACTTCACAATCTCTAAATACTAAATCTGTTTCTCGGCTCGCACCCATAGATGTGGATACTTCTAAGCTTATGGGTAGTGACTCCATGTCGATATTCAATTTTTGTGCATAATGAGGTGCAACAAAAGATTGTTATGATCCTGGATCTAACAATGTATGAGCATAGTGGTTTGACACAAGAAATGTACCTTTCCACCACGTCTATTGCGTTAGGGGCTTCTTGTCCAGCTAAGGCAAAAACTCTTGTTGGTGCCTTTCCCTTGCCTTTGCGATCATCCTTCTTAGCTGCATTTTTCTGCTGATTGTTGCCCTGTGTCTCCCACTTTGGGCATTCCCTAATTGGGTGTTGATTATCTCCACAACGTAAGCATCTCCCTTGCTTCTTCCAACAGTCTTCAGATCTATGTCCCATCTTATTACAGTGGGAACATGGCGGTAGGTTATTCGCAGGCCTCTTTCCGGTATTCTGTCTAGTAGTCTTGCATTGAAATTTCTGGGGTGGTCTGGATGATGTATTTGATGCGGATCTCTTGAACTTCTCAGCTGTATGATTCTTCGCTTGTCCCAACCGGGTCATCCCGCTCTCGATTCGGCTGGCAGCCTCGACAGCTTCTGCCATTGTAGTCATTCTCACTGGCAGCAAGATTTATTGTAGCGCAAACCTCAACCCACGCGTAAATTTGTACAGTTTGTCCTCCTCTGTGCTCACCAGTCCTGGCGCGTATTTTGAGAGTCGATTGAATTGAGACTCGTACTGGGCTTCAGTCATTGCCCCTTGTTTAAGATGATAGAACTTGTCACAACGTGCTTCACGAGCGGTCTGAGATATGTATTGATCATGGAAAGCCTTTACGAAGTTTACCATGTTCGGTCAGTAGCTTCCCTTGTCCATTTTCCATTTGTAATCTTTCACCATTCGTGAACTGCAGACTCCAATCGAAAGGTTGTGACCGCTAGCTTTTGTTCCTCTGAATACTGTAGGCTTGCAAATATACTTTCTGACTTTCAAGCCAGTGTTCAGCTATCGTGTCATCCAGTTCTCCAAGAAAAGTAGGGGGTTTGAATATGAGGAACCTTTCTAATGCCCGATCATATGTTTAGGGTGCATTCGGGTTCGGTGCAATGTGTTGTTGCAGGAAGGTCACCAATTGGGCGATTGCTTGAGCAGTGTTGTTATCCCCTTGGAATGGATTTCCATCTCCTACGTGTGGTTCTTTATTGTCATTATGTTGGGCATGAGGTCTTCCACGTCCACGTCGATCAGCCATCTATTGCGGTTAATGGTTATTATAGTTAGCTTAATTCGAGTGGTAAATATAGAGAATTTAAATGGGCACACATTATTTTAAATCTTATTATCATAAAACATGAATAACATATCATCATAGCTGATACATCCTGATGGTCTACTGTGACATGGGAAAATTACAGTTTTGGATAGGGGTAAATTAGAAAATTACCCTACCTAACCATCGCCCCACAATACTTAAGAACTAAAATATCAAGTACATCACATCATTATTATAATAGTTAAACATCATAATAAGAACATAATAACAGCACTCTCAGTCCTCTCCTGGCTCCATCGGGTCCTTTTCAGGGTCCTCTTCCTCAAAGCTAGAGGATACTGTGGTCGTCCCGCCTGGTGGGGTAGTAAGCAGATTTGGAATCAACTCAGCTAACTCGGTCATCCGATCTATCATCGAATCTGAAAACACCATATGTCGTAGGCGCTCAGTATCCAGGGTACTTTCAAGAGTCTCCACATGAGAATTGAACTGTGAACATGCATGCTGGAGGTTCTTAATGGCGGCCTCTTGTATCATTGCACAATTACTACACTCGTGTAACGCTATCTCCAAGCTCCTGCATTCTTCTCGATGAAATTCGAGTACCTGCATCGCCTCATTCCTCTAGATGCGATATGTGCTAGTCTCCTGCTTAGCTATATTCCAGATCTTATGTCAGGGTCTGAATTCTCGGCTCGAGTGTCTCGATCCGATCTTGGTCCCTTAGATTCGCTCTAAATTGATCTGCCCAGCTCTCTTGCCAGTGAGCGGCCTGTTCTTCTAAGATTTTGACCCTTTCTGTCAGACGCATGAGCTCAACGTCCATCTCCAATTCGGAATCCATGCCTACCAAACCAAGGTCTAAGTCAGTAACTAACAAGATTCTTATAGTAAGTAGCATCCCAGCGAGGCAACTAAAATAGACAGATATATTTATATAATTATTAAGGAGGTAAGTATTAATAATTCAATGCGAATCTTGAGTTTCTTTGCAAGGTTTAGATTTTACCTCATTCTGATGGGTCGAATATTCTGAATAATTCCTTACAATATTGGCTTTATGCTTTCCGAACGAATATCGTAGCTAGATTGACTAGAATGTACGTAGCAGCATGGAACTTGTAATAAGTTGAAATTAGTCATCACTATTCCAAATGAATAGTATAGCGACTCAATTGATTTAGACAATGCTAATTGACGACGCTTACTCTGAATCAATAGCAAATGGATTGAAATATCCAATAATAAACCTCTATTAAGCATGAATTATCATCAAGCTTATGAACTTAATGACTCAACAAATATGCTTATACGACACCAGCGACCAAGAAATAATAATACCCTATTTTTGAAAAGTAATGAGGTTTAGTGGAGTTCAGAGGATCTGATAAGTGAAATAAGCTATGTCCGTTTCAAGAGTTCAATAGGAGAATTGATTTAATCGGGGAATTGCAGTGAATACTTAATCAAGTATCTTGGCCAATGACTTAGGAAATTTGAATTTGAATATGCATATTCCAAGTGAATAGCGACAAGTCAAAAGAGATCTTAATGAGAATTGACTCGAGAAATCTACATTAGGTCTCATTTCTATGGTTCACTTCGCCTCAAGTGGAATTTCCATCTAAGTATGAAGAATCTTATCCTGGAAAGCTCGATGGAAGTGTCCTTGTTACAAAGCGAGCTCGGATACCACATCTGTCACACCCCCACACTGGGGTTGGACGAGAACGCGACAGTTAACATGATTAAATAACGTTTGTGACAAAGAAATTTCAGTAAGCATATAAGTGCCAGATCTCAGCCCGGTGAACTAAGTCTGGTTATTCGATAGAAGAAACATTCATGAGTACAGCGGAATTATTACATCAAGTGCAAAAGACCACATCGGAAACCAAAATACATTTTGACATAGGAAATAAAAGAAGCGTTAAGCAGTATCATAATTCCTACGTCTTGGCTATACTTTGAGCATGGTCTTCAGTGGTCGTCAGCATCTGTCTCTTCTTCCTCTTGATTCTCTTCATCTAGTGGGGTTTTAGAAAAACAATTCAAAGTGGGGTGAAAATAATGGATTCTCAGTGAGTTGGGTTTGGGTATTTTCTAAATTTATATGTATGCAACTATTTTGAAATATAATATATTTCTCCCACTTTTGAAAATGTTATTGTCTATAATTGATGCAAGTTTTCAAAGAAATGCAATGAATTTATAGCATGAGTGCACAGTCAACCTCCGTAGATTGCTGTCGAGTATGATGTTATGTGTCATCGAGCACCTAGTGAATATTTAGCTTCAGGAGGTCGTCTTTGTGACTAAGTCCCTTGGCCTCCTTATGACGTCTTAGACCGTTAATAGTGTTTGGTCTTTGACTATTGCCACGACTTTTGGTTTAATGACCGTATCCTTGAGCGTTTGTCGAACTGTCACTATAACTCTGGCCTTTGAGCTTAACGCTCTCACACTAGGTGACGTACTACCTTATCTCTTATCTGGGCTCGGTATGTCCTTAGCTGTGGGTCAGTACCCGGATCATACCATAATCTCGATTATACCCTAAATCGACGACCCAGTCACATCAGGAACACTCCGTCCTTTGGCTTCAAGGGAATAGGATATGATGGTCGCCTTGTTCAAGAACCATAGCCGTGCTGCTCGGTCCAAGACTCAGTCTAATCGTCCTGACACAATTTGGGATTCTAGAGGTGGCCCCTACAACTCAGGAGGTGGCCCCCGGATTTTAGGTCAGCTCTTTGTTTCGTATGGGCTCAAGAGGTAGCCCCCGTCCGTTGACGTGGCACTTTGTCCCGATAGAGTTAGAGGCAGTCCCGTCCGTGGCACTTTGTTTGTATGGCACTTAGTTCCCGGACAGACACAATTAATAGTTAGACGCATTGCGTTGAATATACGATATACCATCAGGGTGACGTAGTCAAATAATAACAATACTTAGCATTAATTAATTACACTAATGAGTTTTGGAGTTTATTCGTGGCACGAGCATTTATGAGATTATGGACTCTATTATCGACATAATTTTGGGGATATAAAGTGTGATTATTGATCCCAGATTTGGTGAATTTTCAAATTTCAGTTTTTGATTTAAAATTTCCAAAAATTACGGTCTTGCCCCTAAATCTTGCGAAAGTGATTTTTATGTCCACGAGGTTTGGTTTTCGACACGGATGGTGACGAAAACTTATGGAAGAGTTTATGTTGAACTTAGAGTTTCAGAGTTGAGTGAATTTTCCAGAATTTCAGTTTCTGACCGAATTTCTAGAATTTCCGGTTTTGCCCCAAATCTTTTTAAAGCATCGTTTGGCCCTGAAATCCGAAATTTGCTTCGATTGTTATAAAACTTTATGGACGTAATACTTACTCTTTGGTAATTAATATTTTTAGCCTAGAGTTTTAAAATTTTATCCTAGACTTCAGTTTTGGAATCGATTAGTACAATTTGGCCCCAAAATTTAAAAGCTCCGATCTTTATGAAATTTTAAAGTCAGAATATTTATTTTTAAATAAGACATGTACTCAGTCCAGAAGGTGGAAATTTTGCCTTGGCTCCGAAAATTTGGGGAATTTAACATTTCGACCCTTAATTTATCTTAAATTATGATTTTTTATTTTTTAGTTCATGGACATTGTAAATGAATTCCGATTGCTACAAAACTTTAAGGACAGAGGCTAAACATGTTGTTAAGTCACCTCTGATGTTCTAAACTGAAAATATACGAATTTAACTTAGTAGTTTCACAATTTTGAAGGAGTTACACAATTTGCATGTTTGTCGATTTTTAACTCGTTGACCTAGGAAACAGTTTCCAATCCTTACAAGATTTTATGGGTAGGTGATTAGCAAGTAAATTTGTTGCATTTTCTGACTTCAAATCAGATTACATCTTTTTAACAATAGTTTTCATAATTTTCTTTAGATTCACTCAATTCTCATTTTATGTCCGTTTTATCCATCTTTCTCTTGTTAGGCCACGATTTAAACATCAAATCTTTACATGCATAATCTTATAACCCAAATATAGCCCTTCAATGTATAATACCCAGAATATAAAGGAAAACAAATCATGCTTAATTGGTAAGAAGTTTTAGACAATTCATTCTAATCATCAAAATCGGCTAGTTACATATGCAACAAGTTATAAACCATCTTGCATGCTAATGGTATGAGAAGAGTGGACTATATAAATTACATGGAAGGAATATGCATCTTTGTTTGAGGTAATTTGCAAAATAAAAAGTTTGAAAAGTAGTTTTACCCACCTTAGTTCTTGGAGTTGTGTAGGAAATTAGGTATTAGGCTAGTCGAATCAACCCTCCTTTGATCTCACCTATTTTCGGCCAACATATACACCATGAGAGTTCATGATAGGACGTGGTTTAAGTTACTTCATGTAGGATGTACATTTATGTATGTATTTATATGTTAATATATAAAATGATGAACTTACCTTCTTGAGTTTGGGCCTTTCTTCTTCTTCTCTTCTTCTTCTTCTTCTTCTTCTTCTTCTTCTTGGCTTTGGCCTACTCTCCCTCTTTCTATAATTTTTTCAGATTTTGCTTTCTATTGCATGTGAAATGAGGTGGTAGTGGTGTATTTTTAAGTGTTTAAATGGTGGTCAAGGCATGGGAAAAGGAGCACAAGTTACAAAATGATGTCTTGCATGAGGAGGACATGAAGACTCTAGATGTCATCCCCCTCCCCACTTGGCCGTCCCATATATCTATATTATATATATCATTATTAGTTTTTTGTTAAATTAAATGTGAAGAATATTAATATAAATTGTTGGGTATTTAGTTAGTTGTAAATGGATTACTTAGTTGAGTTGGGCTTTCAACTATAAATTCAAGACTTAGGAATTTTATTAAGTTGGATTTGAGTCCATTAGTGAGTTTATATTAGTAAATATTGGTACACATAGCCCATTAGGTGAACCAATATTCTACTTTAACTTTCAATTAATTTATTATTTACGAAACAATTAAGTAAAATAAAATGAAACTAGATGTAGATTATATTATATCATAATAAATGTTATTAAAATACATCATGATATAATGAACCGTACATGTAGTGAGCTATCGAATTTAGGGGGTTCTACACTTACAGCGAAGGTCGCACGAACAACCGACAACACAACACGACACGAAACAGACCCAATAACCGATGGCCTAGGTATTGAGAAACCTAGGCTCCGATACCACTTTCTGTAATAACCCCGTTCCAGTTCGGAACTATTACAACATCATGGATCTACTTTGGGAATCCACAAGGCAAGACCTGTTTAACACACACACATAGCGACTGACTAGGTCAAACATAAAACTAAAAACAACACACATCAACCGGCAATGTTGACAATACAACATATCCACAACATCACGACCGGCACGGTCGAACATGACCACAGTCAAAATATATTCAATATACAGATAACAACTCAAAGATTAATTCCCCAAGCTCACACGCAGGCATAATATTAACAATAACAGTACTCGGGAGTACATAAACAAACCAAGATCAAAATAACAAAAAGAAAACCTACAGCGGCGACTCGAGGCAATATCACTGCTTCTCATCTTTCTTGTGCTCTTCTTGCGCTCGCTCATCACAAAGTCCTGTACCTGAATACACAAAAAGGTATTCACCCCGATAGGGTCAGCAAACAGCCGGTGCAAGTACTTGATAACAGGAATATGTATAACGTGCAATAAAATAAATATTGCGATGACTGATTATATTAGTATATCCAGAAGAAGGACATTCTCACCCAGTACCAGCGGCACAACAGTATTGTGACAACGACATTATCAACCCACGCCATTTTTCTGGAATAATACGCACATCGTATCTTATCAAATCACTGGGCAACCAGGTATTTACTGTAATACCCGGTTGTAATTCAGTCATTATCATTCAGTAATTGTCATTCAGTAATTTTCAATCATTATCGATCATTCATCATTCATTTCATTCATTGTATTCACCGTTCGGAGTATATTGGTATCCCGTATCAGTTTTATTCATCATTCAACTCGGTTGGATAGTCGGGCCGAGCGTATCATCACTGTCATCTTGGTTGTGGGCTGTGTGTGAGGAGTAGCGCATGCTACGTACTCTCTTTACCGCGCGCTAATTGAGTACAGGTAGCGCACGCTACCACTCAGCATTAGCGCACGCTAATGTTGTTCAGGCTGACAGTCCAGAAGGCACTGGACTGCAGGTGAGTTATAAGTAGCGCACGCTACAAATGGTAAGTAGTGCACGCTAGTGGTTTGTATTAGCGCACGTTATACATTTGGTGTAGAGCGCGTTAAGGTCGGACAGACAGAGTCTAGTGGGTACTGGACTGAATTGGATTAATTCATAGCGCACGCTATGAGTGGTTTTTAGCGTACGCAAATGGTGTAGTAGCGTACGCTAAATATTGATTGTAGCGCACGCTATCGCGAGCAGGTCAGAGGACAGAAAGTCTGGATTTCAGTTACTGGGCATCAGATTTTTAAGTTAGCGCACGCTAACATATTGGGGTTAGCGCACGCTAAGTGTACAACCGTAGCGCACGCTACAAAAGGTACATAGCGCACGTTACCGACCCAAAACACCCGTTAGCGCATGCTAAGAACTGGATCTAGCGCGCGCTAAACTGGGATTACTATAAATAGGACAGTTCAGCCCTTTCTTCGTCATTTTCATTTCTCACTTCGTTTTTGGGCGATTCTGGGCGATTTTGGACGATTTGGAGAGTGTTCTTCGAGCTACTATTACCTATCATCATCTTCAAGCTTTTGAGTTGGATTAATCATCATTTCATCATCTCCAATACATCAAATCAAAGCTAAACATTTCTTGGATCAAGTATTGCGGACTTTGAGTATTTTCCTTCCAATCTCTTCGTGTAAGCTTGGTTTTAAGTTGGAATATGTTAGATATGGATTATCTACCTTGGATACATGTTTTCCTATGGATTATTAGGTGTATATTTTCGGATTTTTTGAATATTTGAAGATTTATTCAATACCCTTGATGTTGACTTTGATTTTTGGGGGTTTCCGATATTAGTTGTCGTAACCTTGAATTGTGGTTTCCTATTGGGTTAGTGATATTATTGAAAGTTTTTTGTGAGGTTGAACTACTCATTTCGTAGGTTGGTTCGATATATTCGGGGTTGATTATAATCAAAGGATGAATGTTTACAACGTAGTCATTAGAATGCCCCCAATGAGTTCGGATATTGTTGTATCGACCCTTGAGTTAATCGTAATTCATGCTTGATACGTGTATTGAACGGATTATTGGTATTTGTGTCATTCAAGGTTGTCCGAGTGACTGACATCTTGTTTTAGGACATTGTTCGAGGAAGGACATTTCGACACCGGTATTGTGTAAGTAAATTCTTACTCGGTTAAAAGGATATTCAATTCCTTATGTTGTTGTTCATTCATACATATAATTCACTCATAATATATCGTTCATGTCGAGACTTGTATTTATCAACTCACCATGTAACTCACGAGTAACGACGGTTCCAAAATCATTTCATTGAAGCTATCACTCGTTGTATCATTATTTCATCTCGGTGAGTCGTTCTTGATCCTTATCGGATACTATTCACTACTCCTCACCTTGGTCATTTTTGTTCTGGTGATCTGCCAGAACTATATTGCATGGCCAGTTGGCGCATGTGTGGAACTTTAGTCAGCACACTATGGTCATGTGTATATACGGGACTCCGGAAACATTGGACTGTGCGCATGGTAATGTGTATACGCGGGACTCCGGACACATTGAACCATGAGACTAATTAGGCCAATAGTGGGTGTATATGCGGGACTCCGGACACTCGGTTATTTGTGCTATTACTCAGTTCATTCGGGCGTACATTGGTGCTCATCATTCAACTTAATTCATTAATTCATTCATGTGATTGTTGTATATTGTTCAACTCTTGAGGATTGTTGTTCTGTCTAACTGACCCCGTTGGGGGATGTTGTTTTCAGGTCATGGCAAGGCTAAGGCACGGGAAGAGAACGTTGACGGCGAGGAGTCCCAGTGATACTAGTAGGGGGCCCCAGTTCTTTCAGTCTTCATGTTTTCTTCATTTGTATTCCGCTGCAGACTTCCATTTTAAATACTCATTTTAATTGGTGTTGTATATTTTATCTTCATATAAAATATACATATATTCTGTTTTATCCTGGATGTGTTGTACTTAAAACTCCTCATCGGACTAATTATTGATATACTGTGGTTCGGTACCACAATTATATCACTTAATTCATTCATTTTCACTCGCCTGGTGGGTCCCAGTCGGGGGTCCACGGCACTGTAATATCCGCCGAGTTTGGGGTGTTACAGAGTTGGTATCAGAGCGTGGTTTTGAATACTACCTTCTGAGTCATGTCTCATTGAAATCATCGTTCGTCAGACTAGTATCACTGAACTTTCCCATCACGTGTGACCCGTGCAAGAGCCGATCCCCTCAGACCAAAGAACAGTAGGATTTCTGACGCCATGGTATAATTTCTGGTAATAAGAATCACTCATTCCTCATTTTCATTTGTAATCATTGTGTTTGAGCGCGTGTGCTCATTTTCATCATTTCATAACGTAATCATAATGTGATAATCATGCGAGATATATAATCATATTGTGACTTTCCCACTCCAGAATGGAAAGAGCTGGCAGAGGACGCGGGGGAAGAGGCCGCGGTGCGGGCCGAACCCCGAGAGCTCGTGTGAATACGCGTGCGAGCGTGAGGAATAATGCTAATTCATAGAGCAGCGATGCCTCCACTCATTCTCCTGGAAATGATCATTCACTGTCAGGGAGTCGTACCCGGGACACAGCTCATTCAGAGGGTGTTCGGGTTGACCCACTCGCTTTTATGCAGGGCATGATGGCCCAGATGACTCAAATGGCACGTCTCATCGAGACGATACAGAACTCAGCTACTCAGAATCAACAGGCTCCTCCGCCGCCACCTCAGGGACAGGAGAGGGGTGTGAGCAGTATTATTGGTGACATCTCTCGCCAGAGACCACCTACCTTTGAGGGCTCATCTGATCCGGTGGATATTGTTCATTGGCTTGAGCATTTGGAGAAGTTATTTGCTATGGTGGATTTCCCCGAAGGGCATAAAGTTTCAGTTGCGTCTTACTATCTGGGTAAGAGCGCTCACTCATGGTGGTTATCGTTGAAGCCCACCGACGGACCTTGTACTTGAGAGCAATTCAAAACTATCATGATGGAAATATACTATCCGGCCCCACTCAGGGAGGCCAAGTTGTCAGAATTACTCACTCCCGACCTCTCAGCGGACGATGATGTTCTCGCCATCGCCGAGAAATTTCAAGAGCTACTTCCTTTCGCCTCGTCCATTATTCATTCTGAGGCGGACAAGATCAAATACTTCAGCAAGAGGTTGAAGCCTCGTATGCGGATGCAGTTGCTTAATCACAATTGCACCACTCTGGCCGAATTCATTGAGAAAGCTCTTACTTATGAGCTTACGGCTAAAGAGATTGCTAAGATACAACCTTCATCTGCTAGCAAAAAGTCAAAGAATCGAAATCAGCCTGAAGGCAGTCAGGCAACTTTCAAGAAGCCTCGAGAGGGATCTACTTTCACTGAGCGACCTCCTATGGCGCCCAGACCCACGGAATCTCAGTCACGAGCAGTCAGCTCGGCCATTACCTGTTTCAACTGTGGAGAACAGGGTCATTACAGCACTAAATGTTTGAGGCAAACCGTCACGTGTAATAACTGTGGAATGGCGGGGCATAAGGCCCGTTTTTGCCGAAGGGACTCCAAACCTACTCCGGCATTATCTCAGGCCCCGAAACAGTCAGCGGTTCCAAATCAGGTTACTCAGTCCGCGTCGTTTAAGACGACGGGAGCTAACAAAGGCGGAGCCCACAACTATCAGACGGGAGCATCCGGTTCTGGGGTTGGCAAGCCCCGAATTTATGAGATGAAGAGAGCTGATGATCCGGAAGCCCGAATGATCTCAGGTACACTCGAAATTTTATCTCAACCTGTGTGTACCCTTTTTGATACTGGTGCATCGCATTCATTTATTTCCAAGTCATGTTTGAGTAGACTATGTCTAGGTAGTGCTACTAGTTGTGAGCCTTATGTCATTGGTCTACATGATGGTAGAAGAATTATCGGGAATCGTGAGATTAAGGAATGTCCGATTAAGTTTCATGACTGTGATTGGTTAGCCAACCTAATCGTGGTAGATTTACCGATAGACGACGTCATCTTGGGTATTGATTGGATGGATCGTCACGATGCCATCATTAGTGTCCGTAAGCGTATGGTCACTATCATTTCAGACGATGGAGTCGAATGTGTTTTTCAGGGAGGTAATCAAAGCTGTTCTGGTAGAGTCATCAACTTGATGAAAGCAGTGAAGTTACTCAATCAGGGGTGTGCCGGTTATTGGTGCTATATGACCAAGATCGAGAAACCATCAGTGATGATGACAGATATTCCTATAGTGAGAGAATATGCCGATGTATTTCCAGACGAGTTACCTGGCTTGCCTCTACTGAGAGATGTGGAATTCACGATCGAGTTGGAGCCTGGTACGTCTCCAATATCGAAGGCACTGTACCGAATGGCCCCGACTAAAATGCAGGAGTTGAAGAATCAATTAGAGGATTTGACCGAGAAGGGTTATATTCGATCGAGTGCGTTCCCGTGGGGAGCACCAGTGTTATTTGTCAAGAAGAAGGATGGTTCGTTCCGCTTGTGTATTGATTACCGGGAATTGAACCGGGTGACGATCACGAATAAATATCCTCTACCCCGTATCGAAGATCTTTTGGATCAACTTCAGGGAGCCTCGGTATTTTCCAAAATCGACTTAAGATCTGGATATCATCAGTTGCGAATTCGAGAGTCGGATATCACAAGGACGGCGTTCCGAACATGCTATGGTCATTATGAGTTTGTGGTAATGCCGTTTGGGTTAACTAATGCACCTGCGGTGTTCGTGGAATTAATGAATCGGGTCTTCATCGACTATTTGGATCAGTTCGTGGTTGTCTTTATTGATGACATTCTAATTTATTCTCGTGACCGGGAGGAACACAAGTTTCACCTTCATCAGGTGCTCGACGTGTTGAGACGAGAGCATCTTTATGGAAAGTTTTCCAAATGTGAGTTCTGGATGTCCGAAGTGACATTTCTCAGACATGTAATTTCATCTGACGGCGTTCGTGTCGACCCTCAAAAGACGGAGGCGATCCGAGATTGGCAACCTCCGAAGAAAGTTAAGGAAATCCGGAGTTTCCTCGGATTAGCTGGTTATTATCGGCGATTTGTGGAGGGATTTTCTAAAATTGCTCAACCCATGACGAACCTTTTATGGAAGCATAAGAAATACACGTGGTCCGACGCGTGTCAGCAGTGTTTTGAGGAACTCAAGAGCCGATTAATTTCAGCACCTATCCTTTCCTTACCGCAAGGGACGGAAGGATTTGTGGTTTATAGTGATGCGTCCGGACAGGGTCTCGGATGTGTACTAATGCAGAACAGGAAAGTTATTGCTTATGCTTCACGGCAATTGAGACCTTACGAGGTTAATTATCCGACCCACGACTTGGATCTAGCAGCCGTGGTATTCGCATTGAAGATTTGGCGCCATTATCTTTATGGAGTTACCTGTCAGATATTCACCGATCATAAGAGTTTAAAGTATATATTTACTCAGAAGGAGATAAATATGCGACAGAGACGGTGGTTGGAACTAATCAAAGATTATGATATTGAGATACTTTACCACCCGGGCAAGGCGAACGTTGTCACCGACGCCTTGAGTCGTACGTCCGTCCAAGAGCAGATGCTTGCTCGATTAACAGTTAAGAAGGAACTCCAGCAGGAATTTCTGAGACCCGAGATCGAGGTCTGGTTACAGCGGGTACAAGGGCAACTTTGTACGTTAGAGATTTCATCGCCACTTGAGGAGGCGATCAGGGAGAATCAAGGTTCGGACCCATTTTGTTATGCATTCGAGATGATGTGACTCAGGGGAAAGCCCCTGGGTTTGTGGTCCACGAGGATGGACCTTTGCGATTTAAGAATCGGTTGTGCGTACCGGCAAATGACGAGTTGAAAAACTCGATTTTGAGAGAAGCTCATGCCACCCCTTATTCCGTTCATCCGGGGTCTAGCAAGATGTACAAAGACTTGAAACAAAATTACTGGTGGAGTAATATGAAGCGAGAAGTCTCGGAATTTGTTTCGAGATGTTTGACCTGTCAGCAAGTCAAGATAGAGCATCAGCGACCGGAGGATATGCTGAAACCTCTCCCTATTCCAGAGTGGAAGTGGGAGGATATTTCAATGGACTTCATCACGAGTTTGCCGACGAGTCGTCGTGGCATGAATACAATCTGAGTAATTGTGGACCGCTTAACTAAATCAGCTCATTTCCTTGAGATTAAGGATACGTTGGGTCCTGAGAGACTTGCTCAGTTGTTTATCAAAGAGATAGTGAGACTACACGGTACTCCTAGAAGTATCGTTTCCGATCATGACGGACGGTTCGTGTCTCATTTTTGGAAATCAGTTCATCGTGCTATGGGAACTCAGCTTAATCTCAGTACAACTTTTCACCCTCTGTCCGACGGACAATCAGAGAGGACTATTCAGACTTTGGAAGACAGGTTGAGGGCATCTTTTCTCGATTGGAAAGATGATTGGGAAGCCCAACTACCGTTGATTGAGTTCACGTACAACAATAGTTGGCATGCTCCGATTAAGATGGCACCTTACGAGGCCTTGTATGGTCGTCGTTGTCGATCTCCTTTGTGTTGGGATGACTTATCAGAATCAATCAGCACCGAGGCCGATATGCTTATAGCCGCCCGTGAGAAGGTAGCTTTGATCAGGAGTCATTTGTTGACCGCTCAGAGTCGACAGAAATCTTATGCAGATAATCGTCGTCGACCATTAGAGTTCGAGACAGGTGACCATGTTTTGATCAAGGTATCCCCAAGTCGAGGTATCTTCCATTTTGGGAAGAGAGGAAAGTTGAGTCCTATATTCATTGGACCGTTTGAGATTTTGGATCGAGTAGGCGAGTCAGCTTGTCGATTGCCCTTACCTCCGCCGTTGAGCCGAATTCATAATGTGTTTCACGTATCTCAGTTACGGAAGTATGTTGCCAACCCGAGTCACATACTTCAGTTCGACGAAATCGAGATCGCTGATGATCATTCATATGAGGAGCGTCCTATACGAGTCTTAGAGCGACGAATCAAACAGTTGAGGAACAAGACGATTCCTTTGGTAAAAATTCAGTGGTCTAGATACGGAGTCGAAGAGGCTACTTGGGAAACCGAGAATAGTATGCGGGAGAGTCATCCCGAGTTGTTTGACCCTTAGTTTCGGGGACGAAACTCTTTTAAGGGGGTGTACGTAATACCCGGTTGTAATTCAGTCATTATCATTCAGTAATTGTCGTTCAGTAATTTTCACTCATTAACGATCATTCATCATTCATTTCATTCATTATATTCACCGTTCGGAGTATATTGGTATCCCGTATCAGTTTTATTCATCATTCAACCCGGTTGGATAGTCGGGCCGAGCATATCATCACTGTCATCTTGGTTGTGGGCTGTGTGTGAGGAGTAGCGCACGCTACGTACTCTATTTAACGCGTGCTAATTGAGTACAGGTAGCGCACGCTACCACTCAGCATTAGCGCACGCTAATGTTGTTCAGCCGATACCCGTAAGGCACCGGATCGCAGTGAGTTAGGCAGCGCACGCTACGAATGGTAAGTAGCGCACGCTAGTGGTTTGTATTAGCGCACGTTATACATTTGGTGTAGCGCGCGTTAAGGTCGGACAGGCAGAGTCCAGTGGGTACTGGGCTGAATTGGATTAATTCATAGCGCACGCTATGAGTGGTTTTTAGCGTACGTAAATGGTGTAGTAGCGCATGCTAAATATTGATTGTAGTGCACGCTATCGCGAGCAGGTTAGAGGAAAGAAAGTTTGGATTTCAGTTACTGGGCATCAGATTTTTAAGTTAGCGCACGCTAACATATTGGGGTTAGTGCACGCTAAGTGTACAGCCGTAGCGCACGCTACAAAAGGTACGTAGCGCACGCTACTTTCTTCGAACAGTGGGTACTGGACTACCAAAAACACCCGTTAGTGCACGCTAAGAACTGGAGCTAGCGCGCGCTAAACTGGGATTACTATAAATAGGACAGTTCAGCCCTTTCTTCGTCATTTTCATTTCTCACTTCATTTTTGGGAGATTCCGATCGATTTTAGATGATTTGGAGAGTGTTCTTCGAGCTACTATCACCTATCATCATCTTCAAGCTTTTGAGTTGGATTAATCATCATTTCATCATCTCCAATACATCAAATCAAAGGTAAACATTTCTTGGATCAAGTATTGCGGACTTTGAGTATTTTCCTTCCGATCTCTTCGTGTAAGCTTGGTTTTAAGTTGGAATATGTTAGATATGGATTATCTACCTTGGATACATGGTTTCCTACGGATTATTCGGTGTATATTTTTGGATTTGTTGAATATTTGGAGATTTCTTCAATATCCTGGATGTTGACTTTGATTTTTGGGGGTTTTCGATATTAGTTGTCGTAACCTTGAATTGTTGTTTCCTATTGGATTAGTGATATTATTGAAAGTGTTTTGTGAGGTTGAACTACTCATTTCGGAGGTTGGTTCGATATATTCGGGGTTGATTATAATCAAAGGATGAATGTTTACAACGTAGTCGTTAGAATGCCCCAATGAGTTAAGATATTGTTGTATCGACCATTGAGTTAATCGTAATTCATGCTTGCTACGTGTATTGAACGGATTATTGGTATTTGTGTCATTCAAGGTTGTCCGAGCGACCGACATCTTGTTTTAGGACATTATTCGAGGAAGGACATTTCGACACCGGTATTGTGTAAGTAAATTCTTACTCGGTTAAAAGGATATTCAATTCCTTATGTTGTTGTTCATTCATACATATAATTCACTCATAATGTATCGTTCATGTCGAGACTTGTATTTATCAACTCACCATGTAACTCACGAGTAACGACGGTTCCAAAATCATTTCATTGAAGCTATCACTCGTTGTATCATTATTTCATCTCGGTGAGTCGTTCTTGATCCTTATCGGATACTATTCACTACTCCTCACCTTGGTCATTTTTGTTCTGGTGATCTGCCAGAACTATATTGCATGGCCAGTTGGCGCATGTGTGGAACTTTAGTCAGCACACTATGGTCATGTGTATATGCGGGACTCCGAACACATTGGACTATGCGCATGGTAATGTGTATACGCGGGACTCCGGACACATTGAACCGTGAGACTAATTAGGCCAATAGCGGGTGTATATGCGGGACTCCATACACTCGGCTATTTATGCTATTACTCAGTTCATTCGGGCGTACATTGGTGCTCATCATTCAACTTAATTCATTAATTCATTCATGTGATTGTTGTATATTGTTCAACTCTTGAGGATTTTTGTTCTGTGTAACTGACCCCGTTGGGGGATGTTGTTTTCAGGTCATGGCAAGGCTAAGGCACGAGAAGAGAACGTTGACGGCGAGGAGTCCCAGTGATACTATTAGGGGCCCCAGTTCTTTCATTCTTCATGCTTTCTTCATTTGTATTCCGCTGCAGACTTCCATTTTAAATACTCATTTTAATTGGTGTTGTATTTTATCTTCATATAAAATATACATGTATTCTGTTTTATCCTGGATGTATTGTACTTAAAACTCCTCATCGGAGTAACTATTGATATATTGTGGTTCGGTACCACAATTATATCACTTAATTCATTCATTTTCACTCGCCTGGTGGGTCCCAGTCGGGGGTACACGGCACTGTAATATCCGCCTAGTTTGGGGTGTTACATTTACTCAGTCCGAACGCATCTCATAGATGATAATATATACCCCAGAGTCCCCGTCATGACGTTCCTTGTCAGTTTACCCTCCGGGCGGTACATACCAAGTCAGGAGTAGGCCAAACTACCTGAACAATAACATATACCCCAGATCCCTCATCATATTCCAATCATATCATTCCACATTTCACAGTACATTGTCACATAAGTTTCTCGATGCAAGTCTCAAATCATTATCCAAAACTATCCACAACTTCACTTTTCAATCGCATTTGAAATAACATTTCGAGGCATCCTCGGTAAATCATTTATAAAATGATATCATTCTGTAAAATAGTAGCCAATATCAGTCATCAAGTATATATAACAAATCTTTCTCAAATCATTTTCAAAAAAATATTTTCGAAACCTTTCGAGACACAGTTTACTTCAAAATAATTTTCAAACACTAAAAATCGTTAATCTAATTGAAAAATCCTTTTTCAATCATTTCAAAATATCAACGTAGAATTACTGAATTCAGAGCATGAAAAAACCATATGAAAATCATGGTTTACACACATTCAATTGCAAATTATACATAAAGCACGATTAAATACTTGCCTGACGAGTTTAGGGACACGAACGTTTCGAATGGTTTGTAATTAGGATTCGAAACTCTGAAATTTCCGACCTATAATGTGGAGTTCATGATAATTGGCATTAGGGCTATTCATTCTAATTGAAATAACACCAAAAATCCTAGTCTTAGAGAACTTTTATCGGACACTTCGCGGCTGGTATCCGATTACGGTGATTCAACGAAAGATTTAATTTCCGTTCCGCTAGAACCGATAAGAACAACCCTAGGATACTTGATATATAATCATTTACAAACTCTAAACAAAAAATCATCAAGAATCTATAAAAATCAGTTTAGGATTCAGGGCCAGATTACCTATAATCCGGCAAAAACAGCTGAAATCGGCTGAAGAGGACTCGCTAGTTCAATTCTCGGGCGTTGATTACGCGTTCAAACCGCTCGGAACCGGGTCAGAATAGAATTCCAAAGTTAGGGCCGAAGCCCTCTGTTCTTCCACGCGAAATGCCATGAAAATGGCTGAAAAACGAATTTGTAACACAAGAAGAAGCATCTAGGCCGGTCATAAGGGCAGTTTAGTAATTTCACCGCAACATACTGATACCCTTGTCTTGTTTCGACCATAACATGCTCATTCGAGCTCAGAACGGCTCTCCGTTTCTCCCATTGGAAGGATAACTCAATAACCTACAATGCTGTAAAATTTTAGAATTTTTGGATTTTCCTGAATTTATGGTGATCAAAGTTAGTCCTGGCGCACAGAGCCTTTCAAAAAGGTGCACGTTCATTTTTATTGACACCCTTTTGGTACTCCATTTGTATTTTGAATGGTCCCATAATATAATACTCTAAATAAGAATTGTAAATATCAAGGCCAATCCAGTCATAGTTCGATCGGTGAGTCTAGAACGTTCCTCGAAATATCGAGAAACAACGAAAGGTCATTGAGATGTTGAAGTGAATTCTTAAGATCTCATAATCAACATCAAGTATTGTAACGAGTACGATTGAACCTGACATTACTAAGATGACCCATAATAATATTATAGGTCGGATTCACATCAGCAGTCAGAATTAAAATAGAGCAAAATACCAAGAAGGAAAAATATTACATATGGGATCATGAGTTTTGCAACGAGAGTAGTGCCAATCAATCACTAATCTCAAGATAACATAGAGTACGTCGTATAATCGATACGTGTCGATATCAGAATCCCAAAAATTCAATGATAAGTTAAGAATAAAGAATGACAACAGTTACAAGTTCAACAAAATGACAATAGAGTTCATAAAACGGGTAAAAAATTAGAAGTTATTTAGGGGTGAAAATCTAGGGTCTCACATGAACTACCCGAAATATACACAATCCATAAATGTTTTTAAAAGGTGACAGAATTGAGTTCTTTGTTGTCTAGTGATGATTTAGGCTCTATAAATCCATACTATACACAAGGTTAAGCCATGGATGAATTCTTAATATTACTATGACATGTCTAAGGGCCTGAATAGACCCTTCTTCCTTCGAGATAATTAAGAAACATTGCAATAACATGAAGAAAACAAAAGAAGTTCACCTTGATTGTCAAAGGATATGAGGTGTTGATATTTTGATGATTTTTTCCTAGAATATTTGGTGATTTTTCGAAGGGAGACGCTTTTAGGTCAATTTCAGAGTGTTAATGAGGGTTTATGGTCAGTTTTCCTCTCTTATCCAAGTGAGAGAGGCGATTATGAGGTGAAATACCAAATATACCCTGAAATAGCTTCTAAAAATCATGTTTGAAAGACTGGATCGGTTCAAGTAGTTATAGACCGGTTCTTGGTTCATTTCAACCAGTTCCTAATAGCTATTAACCATATTTAGGGTATGAATGGCTGGTCTAGTAGTCTTGTAGAAGTTTAGGGTGTGTTTTTATTGTTTAAAATCGGTTACTTATGCAGAAAGTGTTGAAATTGCTAATAAGGGCGTTTATTAGCAAACTTTATAAACCTTCATGCCTATAACACTATAGATAAGAATATAAGCGCTCATTTGTCAATATGATTTGATGATGATGATGAAAAAATAGAAGATAAGTTCAATTGGTTCTGAGTGCAATTGGGACGAATAGAGAAGTGACATATAATTACTTAACAGACAATGACATGTGCATCTGCGAATTGAATCATTTATAATGTTAATAAGAATAAAATACTTGACACATTTTATTAGGTTAAACAAATTTTATCTACTTGATTCATCTATCTAAATTTACTCAACACACACAACACTTAGCTCGGGGGTTAAACCGGTTAACCTACGATAGACATGTCAGTGACTCTATTAGTACTTCTATATTTACCACCTGTACTTGGAGTAAATTTAAAATGTTTGACGCGCTTCAACATAGTGTGTTAACTATGAGATAGAGTGAATCATGAAATGTGAAAGTAATGCAAAAATGATTAAACTAATAAAATCACTATATAGTCATTTAGCACATCGATCTCTGTTAACCGAGAAACTGAGCTTCTCACTAGAATGAGATATTTATAAAGACATATTTTATCATGTTAGGAGGAATAAATCACATGTTTCTTGTAGCACATACATAAAAATTAATTAAGCACATAAGTAGCAATTACTCATGCTCACTATGTGGGACCAAGATAGCTTATGGGCCTATGTTTTGATGTTTTGTTGTTGGGTCGTGGACCCTGTGATTATTTCCGGATATTGTGATTTGAATTGATATTTGGCTGAGACCCTAATGATTTTGAGATAGTTTTGTAATTTCCTGTTATCTCCTTCAAAGCCAATAACCACTCTATACCTGAAATGCATTTACATAAATATGCATTAGGGAACCATGGTATATTTTGCAAGTACGAACTCCAGAGACCTCATCAGATCGTACCTGGTTGAACAGTGTATAGCCTAAAACTATTTGCACTCACAAGTGGCGAACTTCAGAGGCCTCACCGGACCCTACTTGATACCAAAACACACTGTTCGTGCTCGCAAGTAACGAAATTCAGAGTCCTCACTAGACTCTACCTGGTACCACAACACACTATCTGTACTCGCAAGTAACCAACTCCATAGGCCCTGTTGGACCCTACCTGGCACCACATATTATTCGATTTCGACTCGTACTCACAAGTAACGAATTCTAGAGGCATCATCAAGCCTTACCTAGTTAATCTTAGCACAACGCCAATGTGTCCCGACCCTTACTCGCAAGTACCGAATCTCGGAGGTCCCGTCAGATTCTACCTGGTTGAACACAGCGCCACCATAATCCACAACATTCAATGATATCAACAACGATCACCACAAACAACACAATCAACACGTAACATATCCATCAATCAACCACATAGCATAATACATATCCAAGTGTATGAATTAATCTATGCAATTATCATGACCGATACAAATTCACAACAACATAACAATTCTGAATATATGAAAATACACATCCAAGTGTATTATCAAATCGATACAACATCACAATCAACATGTTTCCATGTCAAGAAATAATTAAACACCAAATCCCATAATGAGACATCAACAATGAACAATTTACATAATGCACAATTAATGAAAATGAACAAATCATCATGAATCCATTACACAACTCCAATTCACAAGATATAAATCGTATAGACAACAATACATGCCTCAGAATCAACACGCGAATACCCCGACGAACGCAGCTCAACCAAAAAGTCCCGAAAACCTACAACCTCTACGAGAAAGCAGCAACATAATCACTGCTAGAATACCAACAAATAATGATGGAAAACACACCCAACACCCGGAGGAAACTCATTGAAATATTTAATTGAACAGTAAATATTCACGGTTCTTTAAGAACACTCAAATCGCCAATCGAGTTAAACAAACTCGAAATATGGATATGTAAACCATAGTTTATGATCAACAACATTAGATAACAAAAACCGATTAATCAAAATCAGTTTAGAAATCAAAATCAAGAATTTCTCCAAAAAGTCAACCCAAAGAGATTCAAGGAAAATACCTCATACGAAGAACAATGGATTAGATGATGTTAATCACCTAAGACCGTATAAAACACTTTTCAATGGAGTAGAATTGGTCCAAGAATTCAAACCCTAGCCAAATTGCCTTAGCCGCCGCGCGAGAAGGGAAGGAAATGAAAAATGACGAAGGAAACTGCTGCTCCAATATATATGCTGGAGCAGCTAGCGCGCGCTAGACACACTCATTAGCTTGCGCTAACGGGCCAAAAGTTTAGCATGTTCTGTCTCGGCCTCCCGTTAGCGCGTGCTAGTGACGTCCTTTAGCATGCACTAATGTACTATGAATAGGTAGCAATCCTCCTCCAAAAACTCGGCGCAACGACGTAACTCCCCGATGAAAATGATGATTATGCGACATGCAATGATGCTCTAACATATAATACCAATGATCCAAAATGTAAGCAAACACACGACAAAGCGCAACATGAAATTACACAAACACACGCACAAAGTACCGCAGCACACACAGCCAAATAACTCACGTTAAATGGTACACACGAAAACACAGTCTCAACTTACATCACTCAACAGGAAAATAGTTCCAATTAATCAACAATAGAAAAATATACAACACAAAATGACAAAGAATTCAAGACCACGGAAACAAAAAACCCGAATATACAAGTCCCTCATTCACCAAGAAATCCATAATTTCTCGAATAAAGTATTTGCCACCGTGATCAGATTGTAATGACTTGATACTCTTCCCATGACGATTCCATATTTAAGCCTTAAAGTCTCTGAGCATGTCAAAAGCTTCGGACTTATGTCACTACAAAAAAGCCAGGATTTACCAACGCCGTTTACCAATATCCATGAGCGTCGTTGGTATTTTTAACATTTAACAACGCTGTTACCGACCCTCGTAGATTTGGAGGATCCCCACGGCTTTAGAAACGTCATTTCGTGGGCGTCTTCCCTCAAAATTTGCTGACGCCGTTACCGATGCCGTTTATAGTCGGAAATTGACCGATGGCGCTTGCGCTGTAATTAAATATCATAATTATTTCTCAAAATTATTTGACGGTAGAATTAACGATGCCGGCGTGGCAAATTACATATTTAGCAACGCTGTTGACGGCCTGCTGCCTATTAATATACTCAGCACATTATGCTAAACACATTATGAAATCCTGCCCGCCCTAACATCTTCCCCAAATCCAAACCCCTTCGCCCGCAGCTCCTACCCCCTTCGCTCCGGTTAGAGGTGCCCAAAACGACCCAACCCGCCGGGTCGACCCGCCGACCCGGACCCGGCTGACCCGTGCAAGACCCGGACCCGGCCGACCCGTGCGACCCGCCGACCCGGACCCATGGTATACACGGGTGGGGTCCGGGTCGAGCTTCCCCCAACCCGTCGACCGGGTCCGACCGTCGACCCGGAAATTAAAAAAACAAAAAAAAAAAAAAATTCAAAAAATGGCCGTTGGACCTGGCGGGTCGGACCGGACCGCGGAGTCGGACCGGACCGCGGGTCTAACGGCTAGTCCGATTTTTTAAAAAAAAAAAAAAATTTCCTAACTATAAATACCCCCTCCCAACACAATTTTTCCACACCTTCAATACTTTCTATCTCTCAAACTCTCATTGTTAATTGCTATACTACTTAATCTCTCTCTTTTTTTTCGCATTTTATCATTATGTCGAGTTCGACAAGGAAAGGGTATTGCTACATCTCCCAAAAATCCAAATGTCCAAGTTCGAGCGAATGGGTCTTTGGGCAAATCAAGAAACCATCCTAATAATTATTCGGGAGCCCCAAAACCAAACTCCACCCGATTTTGAAAATGAAAGTCAAGATCCCGAATATGATGTTACACATGAAAATATCTATTACGGTAGTACAACAACTACCAGTGAAGAAGAAGTTGATCTCCGGGGATTTCGACGTGTCCCGAATCGTCAACAACCGCAAAACATCGACGAAGAAATGGACCATGAAATCGATGAAGCTATGTTAAATCAAACATATGCAACATTCGAGCGCACTCTTCATGGCGTACCAACTCCGACGCAAAAATCAAAGTCGGGCGTCTGCGGCAAGCCAAGAAGAACCTCCTTATGTTGAGGAGTTATCGTCCGAGGAGGAAGAAAATGTGAAAGGCAGAGGAAGCAAGAAAACTAAAGCAAGAAACAAGCCTCGCCCTCGTTGCGAAAGGAGACCGTATCCGTACTTTTTCAAAACACTTTAAGAAGGAAAAATGCCGGATGGTTCGATGAAGGTATCTTGCAATCTTGCTTCGAAAGAGTATCCGTATAAAGCCGGGGATGGATATGGAAATTTTAAAAGGCATTTTGAAAATAACCATGCCTCGGTCACGGAGAACAAAAGTCACAAAGTCAACTCAACTTCCAACCTTCTCTGAGCCGGGCGACGGCAATCAAGGTATGTCGAATCTCAACTTTATAAATATAATGAAAAAATTGCTAGAGAACAAATGGCAAAATTATGTGCACAAGAATCTTTACCTTTTAATTTTGCGGATAGTACGGGTTGGGAATACAGGGATGCAAAATGCCTATAATCCCGCTATTAAAAGAATTCCACGTACCACAATGACTAGACAAGTAGTATACTTAGCCAAACAACATAAACTTGCACTACGAGCTTATTTTAGATCTATAAATCATAGAGTTTCTTTAGGCAGATACTTGGGCGATTTTAAACAAAAAAATGATTATATGGGAATAACTATACACCTTGGATTGATGAAAATTGGAACTTAAACAAAAGATTACTTGCGTTTAAAAATTTAATTGTACACATAGTGCAGATAATATAGCTAGAGCAATTATTAAAATTTTAACTTTTATTGCTTAAAAGATAAAATTTTCACAATTGGTTTTGATAATGCTAGTTCTAATATCGCAAGTGTACCAAAGATTAATACAAGCTTGCAATCTGTTTTAGCGGGTCGATTATTTCATACTAGATGTATATGTCATATTCTAAATTTATGTGTACAAGATGCATTAAAATTTGTAGATGAAGCAATAGAACCAATTAGAAAATGTGTCTTGTTTTTACATAATCGCACTAAGTTAGCTAGACAATGGGTAAAATTTTTAAAGTCAAAACAAATTCAACCCAAATTTTTACTCCGACGTCAAACATAGATGGAACTCAACTTATGAGATGTTAAATTCAACTAATGAATATAAAGAATTATTGTGTGAATTTTTGATACGTATTTTCACGTAGAAGGATTTTATTTATTGCCAACGTATTGGGATGAAACTAAAGATTTAATAAAACTATTAAGGGTTTTGAAAATGCAACTAAAGATTTAAGTGGTTGTTATTATCCCACGTCTCCCAAAAGTTTTATTTCATTGTTGTTTTATTGTATCCGAAATGGATGCTTGTAGTAAATCCGAAAGATTATCGAATGCTATTTACAATATGTGTTTAAAATGGCTAAAATACTTTAATCGTATTCATGATGTTTTCTTGATTAGTCCGTTTTATCTCCCGATTTAAATTTAGCTCAAGTAGAACAATTACTTGATATATATTATAATATTCTTAAAAATTTGGGTTTTCCTAATATTGAGGATCTTGTTGAAAGTCAAACTTTATTTGAAAATATTCCGACGTTGAACAAGTAAAAATTGATTTGAAAAATAGTTTAGAAACTGCTTTTTTCGAATATTCTTCTAAATACGGTGATAAGATTCAAACTCAAAAACAAGAACTAAGACTACAAATACATTTAACATGGATTGACAGAACTCCCACTAACCCATTTCAACAACAACTCTATAATATAGCAAGAAATAGGGGTGGTAGTAACGTTGGTCAAAGAAATGACCTTAGTAGATATTATGCAACTAGTTTTGTCTTGGGAGGATGACAATGCAGTCCTTTGATCTGTTGGATTGGTGGAAAAGAAGGGGAACCGAATTTCCCACACTTTCCATTATGGCACAAGAAATTCTTGCAGCCCGCATCCACAGCCCCCGTTGAGAGTGCTTTTAGTGAAGGAGGCTATATCTTTGGACGAGCGAGATCCCGAATGACGCCAAAAATCTCGAGGCTCAAATGATACTTAAAGACGCAACAAAAGCCGAGTTACGAGATCAAGAAAATAAATGGGATGACCTATTAGCGACCAAGACGCCTATCAAGAAGGCACTACCGAAGGAGAGTCTAGTCAAATGAGTCAAACCGACGATCAAGACGACGACATCGACTTCACTAAAGGTAAGTAAGGTAAGTCGGGTAAGTAAAGAAGCTACGAGGCTTTGATTCCTCACGAGGATACGAGCAATTTAATTTTAAGTGAAAACTTAAAATTAAATACAAGCCCATTTTTTTTAACTCTTCTCAAGTAAAAGAACTACGTGGAGCTTTGATTCCTCACGGGGATACGTAGGCAATTTAATTTTAAGTAAAAACTTAAAATTAAATACAAGCTAATTTTTTCAAATGATTTCCTTTTTCATTTATAGTTATTTTTCGTGTATAAAATGATAACAAATAAAAGTTTTATATATATTTTTTTAAAGAAAAAAAAAAAATTAGACGGGTCGACCCGTGACCCGTGGCCGACCCGTCGACCCGCCAACCCGTACATTTCATATGTACGGGTGGGGTCCGGGTCCTGTCCTGCCGACCCGGCGACCCGGCGGGTCCGACCCGGACCCGGACCCGGACCCGGACCCGTGGTTGGGCACCTCTAGCTCCGGTGGAATTGAAGGTAAATTTCTCCTAGTTTTTAATCTTCTCCTCTTTTTTAACCATAATCGAGCCATAACCCTCGATTACATCAATGATTGAAGCACTGATTCTGCTGCCCTGCCATCGCTGCCCTGCCGCCTCCCCGTCGCCGGAGCGAGATTCTACTCAGGACTCCATCTGCATTAGTCTCTCTCTCTCTCTCTGTCTCTCTCTCTCTCTCTCTCTCTCTCTCTCTCTCTCCCTCTTAGGGATCTCTCTATTCTCCATTTTTCAATTATTTTGTTTTTTCCCAGGTTTGTTGGTTTTTAAGATTTTTAGTTGTGATTAGTCTATTAGATTGAACAGATTGAGCGTGTTCTGATTTAGAAATACTTTTCTCCTTAGGCTTGATCTATTAGATTAAACAGTTTCAGGAGGTTGTGATGTGAGTTGGTTTAGTTCCAAGTTATTCTGGGTAGTGATTTATCAGATAAATCACGTTATGGCTTAATTTAAAGCATATTATATGTTGTATCATGTTCAGTGATTCTAGTTCTGAGGTAAGGTCATATACAGTTTTCTTTTTTTCGATTTTGTTTTGCGAAAACAGGAATTTCATAAAAACTAAAATGAAAGATATACTATGCGCCCAATATACATCCTTTCTTTAAGAAATTGTAATGGTGTGTGTCGAGAAATCAGAAGTACGTTTCTTGATGTTATCTATTATGTGTTGGCATTATGATTGCATGATTTTGCCTGTCCGTAGTTTTCCGGGAAGTATTGATGCAATCTTACTGAGTGTAGCAAATAGATGTTGTTAATAGAACATCAATTTGGAATGTGTTGCTGCAATCTTGCATAGTTTATGAATCAAGACTTATAATGATCGCTATATATTTTTCTCATTGAGCATGTTTTTTCTTCTCATGCTAGGGTTAAGGAGCTTGCTGCAGAGCAAAGAGAGGGAGCATATTTGAATATGGTCTATAAGATTGTACTGTAAGAGAAGGAGGCCGCCAAAGAATATGTCAAAAAAAAAACAGGATGTACGACACCAGCTGTCTAGCTCTCAGCATCATAAGCACAGGCTCTAGCAGCGATGGATCAAAGACCTCACAATTTCACGCATCTGAAGAGATCCACACTCGATTCACATCTTTAGAGGAGCAGCTGACAGAGGAGCGTAGACTGAGAGAAGAGCAGGCAAAGATGATTGAAGAAGAGCGTGTGAAGTGGCAGTGCCTTGAGGAACAGTTGCAAGCTATTTAAGAAATACTAACACAACAAAATCTTCCACCTCTGGGTCTCCCTTCTACTTGACTTTGATCTAGACTACTTATTTTTATTTTCACTGTACGATGAAAACAACTATGATGACAAGTACAACTCTTAATTTTGTACGACGATACAACTATGACGATTGTGTAACATTACGACTTTTTTGCTATATATGACTATTTTGTTTTATTATTCACTATTGTTTATTTCAAATTGATTGTTTAAGTAAAATTTTGAATGTAGGTAATGGAAATAATTGAAAATTATAAAAAAAGCTATTAATTTTTTTTTACCGACGACATTACTAAAGGAAAACTGTTGTTGGTAACTGGGCATATAGATGTATCGACGACAAAATTACCATAAGTAATATCAATTTAATGACGGCAGAGTCCGATTGCCAAGGGCGTCGCCATTTCCCGTTTTAACAATGGCAATAAATCTGTCGGTATCCGTCGGCAAAACCATCTGAACTTCAGCCAACGCGGGGGTTTCTCAACGGCGACGACATCGGGAAGCTGTCGGGAAATTAACAATGCCCTGAAAATACATCGGTAATATTTTACCGTCGAGCATTTTTCCAACGACCAACAACCATCGGTAACGGCATCAGTATTCGTTTTACCGACGCCTGTGCTTATTTTACCAACGGAAATTGGGGTTGGTAAAAGTCTGTTTTTTTGTAGTGTGTTGGCCAAGTAGACGTATCCACATCTCAAATAATCATCTATAAAAGTAATGAAATATTCGAAACCACCCTAAACCTGGGTATTCATTGGATCATATATATCAGTATGAACCAATTCTAACATATCCTGGACCTTATTTCCCTTAGTTTTTGAAAATCTTTTTGTTTATCTTACCTTTTAGACGGGATTCAACATATTGAAATGACTCAATCTGTAGTTCATCCAATGAGCCATCATCTACTAGTCTTTGAATCCTTCCGAGGTTTGCACGATTTAATCGTAAATGCCATATATATGCTTGGTTTGTGCTTAAAGATTCTTTTCTCTTTTCATTTTTAGACAAAGAGTTAGGTGAATTATTTTTATATGTGGGAGTTTGTACAACATTAATGATATATATAGTCAATCAGTATAGACCTTGCAAATATATTCGCCATTTCTTTTAATAATAACATTATCATCAAAAGAAACTGAATAAACATCACAATGCAATTTAGAAATTGAAATTAAGTTTATTCTAAAATCGGGTACTGATAATACATTATTAACGACTAAAATCTTATCACTAATATTCAACCACACGACACACTGCTACAACCATAAGCTTAGAGTAATCTCCCCAATGGATAGTATTCTCCCGCGTAATAAGCTGTCTGGTTACCTGAAAACCATACGAGTCGAAACAAACATGACCAGTGGAGCCTGAATCTACTATCCACAAAGTGATTAAACAAGTTGTCAAATATGTGTTGACCACTAGTGCATGAGACATACCTTTCTTAAAAGCAGGATAGTCCATTTTAAAATGTTTTTTCTAATCGTACTTGTAGAATTTGACTTTTGGCTTTTTGTTCGCCTCAGGCTGAGGAGCCTTACTCTTCATTTTGAGGGGCGCCACTTGCTTCTGGACCACTTACTTCTTCTTCTTCTTTTTCCCCTATTAGGGTTTAGAAGTCGAAGCACCAGTTGTCTCAAGAACTTCATACCCTTGCCTGAAGAGACCTTCAACATCTTGAAGTTCCCTTATGGTTCATATTGTAGTTTAGACAGACCTTCTCAAAGCTTCTAGGCAAGCTGCTTAAGATGATATCGAGCGGTTTCCGTATTGATAGTAGCCCCTAAGATATGAAGTTCATTTAGATGAAAATCATCTTTAGAACATGATCCCTCACGAGGGTCCCTTCAGCCATTTGGGTGGTAATAAATACCCTCATAGAATTTTACCTGCCCGCCCAGTTTTGATAACATCTCGTTGAGATTTTGGATCATCTCCATGGTTATACATACACTCTGACGCTGTTTCTGCAATACATTTCTTAAAGAAGCCAAGAAGTGTCGAGCCATCTCATCAAATTTCATCCAATTATGGTATATTCTCACTACCAAATTAAATACTATATCCGATGACACAATCAAAAATGGCCGACCAACTTGTTAAGTCGTCGGCTAAAATTGAAGGAACAATCAATTGTCATTTTTTGGTCGGTTAAAGGACTTTAGCCGACGGCACTTCGTGTAGATGGCAGCTAAAACTGGAGATCTTGTCGGCAAACTTTTTTGCTTTTACCGATTATTTTTTTGACTTTAGCCGATGGCTAGGTCTTATTTTAGCTGACAACACAATAGTTGTCTTCGGCTAAACCCTCAAAAATTCTATCAACTTGATTTATGCAAAATATAACCATTTTTCGCAAAACAACCTCCAGTTGATAATCGTTATCACAAAATAGAAGTGACCCTCTGCCCCCCCCCCCAATCCAACCCCTCCCTCGGCATTTTTCCATCAATTTTGTGCCCACTAACAACCTCCAGTCGTCCGCCCGTAGCCAGATCCCCCACCTCGAGTAGTCAGTTTCGCCCGTTGCGGCCTTTAGAAGTCCACCTGCTAGCACCTTCGCCCATCCCCATCTGCCGCCTCCAGCTATGTACGTCGTGCATGCGTGTGTGTTAAATTGTTATATATTTATATTATATGTGTGCTAAATCAGGGTTTTGAATTAGGATTTTGAATTATTGTTAAAGTAATAATACCCAATGTGTGCCTAAGTTTGTTAGTTACGAGAACTTTCTGGATTCGGGTAGGATTAAGCGCAACTTGTATGTGTCTCTCACTATTTAAAGGGATGTCATCAATGAGAATCCACACCTTTGCCTCTACTATCTATCTCGATTATTTTCCTTCAACACGTTATCGTAGCGTAGTTAAATCGAAGAAGAAAAATCCCCTCCCATTTTTCGGCAAAATTCCGAAGAAAAAAAACGAACGAAAAACCAGACCTTTCTGCAGAAACCCTAGCACAGTCATCTTCTTCCTGATGGCTTTCATCCCTTTTCAACAGCTGAAACCCTATATTCTTCCCGATCGGCCATCCCCCGAAGTAAGAAACTCCAGCCACCGCGTCCGTCAACCCTGGTCCCTACTGTCACATCGATTTCCGGACGAAAAAACGAACCAGATCATCGGCCTCTTCTGCGTCCTACGCCGCCGGCCATCAACTATCTGCAACTCCGACCGTGCCCGTCATTTTTCAGTCGACTTCCTTCACCGGTTCCGACCGCCACCCACTGCTTTAATCGCCTGGCACCAGACCTTCCCTCCGCCTCCTGCTCGGACTTCAGTCAGCCCCGACCCGATGCTGCTCATCTCCGACCTGCTCGCTCGCCTCCGATCTTTCCAGTCGCCCTCCTCCCCCTTCCATCGCGACCCGATTCTGCTAGGCCCACCCGTAAGTCCAGAACTCGGCCCGGAACCCAGACCCAGAAGGAGGAACTCAACCTAGTTGCTGATCCGATCCGCCGCCCAGTCCAGATCCCAACCTGCTCGGCCCGCTCGTCCAGGTCCCAGCGCGTCTTCTAGACCTGACCCAGTTTCTGGAGCACCCAAACTCGACCCGGTTGCTGACCCGACCTGACCTGCTGGCAGTCCCGTTCTCAGACCGTTTTCTGCCCCTAGTCACGGAGTAAAGTACACAATATGAACCCTACTATCTGCAATGTGCAAATTTAGATGCTTTTAAATATTTTTGATTGCATATTATAACCCGAATTTATTTATGCCTAATTAAACCAATTAAAGCATAATACATTAATAACTTTATAAATCAAAGTGAATTGCTTAAAGCAACTTGAATTAAAATAAATTCACGTTAAACTAATAATTATATTGCGGCATAATAGACCTACTTGACTGCATATACATGTATAGATATATTCTTAGGATTATGTGTATATATATATATATATATATATATATATATATATACAGTGTTTTAAAAATCCCCGCCTAGGCCGATTAATCCTCCGATTAATCTCTAGAAGGTCCTATACTGATTAGATTATAGCGCAGGCGCTTATGTAGCGTTTGAGTGATTAATCGGTCGTCTAATTTGGATGGCGGAGGCTATAAAGCGAGTTAAGATACTATTGATACTATAAGTCTTTATACCTATATCAATGTTTCAAATTCACTAACTACGTGGGCGATTAGGCGAGATCTTAGGCGGTTATACATTTTTTGTTCTAATAGTACTATAAATTCCTAAATTAAGATATTATGGATATTATGGACTCCTTGATATCTATATAAATATTTCAAATTTAATATATAATTGATTATATATCTTTTTAAATGATTAAATTTTAATTATTTTTAATTATTTTACATATATATAATTTTTTATATATAAAAATAATTAAAAATAATGATAAAAAATAAATCCGCCTAGTCCGATTAATCCCCGATTAATCTCCGAATAATCCTTTGGGCGCTAGGCGTTAGCAATCCGAACGCCTAGCGCCTAGCGTTTTTTAGAACCATGTATATATATATATATATATGGCATGCAAATTAGGCTTCATCACTAGTAGACTTTTAGAGGACTTATTTCTACTACCTATATCAACTCGAACCATGATAAAGTAATTTCATTGGTAATCCTCAATAGCATCGAAAGTAATTTATTGACCATATCTTGGTTTTGAAAAATAATAACCCTCCACATTATTGAAAATTTTATCATGGAAAGTACTCATGATATACTGTGAAAACTCATTTTCCTTTTTCTTGTCTTAATATGGCACATCCAACTCGTCCTGAATTTGACATCTTGGACTCAGAAGGACTTGAGTACCATAGATGGGTTTCTGACATAGAGACTACTTTTTTCGCTAAGGACTATAGTGCTACTATCTTTGAAAAAGCAGGCGAAGTACCGTCTGAAAAAACCAAAGCTAGTGCATTAATGTTCCTTAAGCGACATATCGACCCCAGCCTAATATGGGAATATCTGCAGTTGAAATCCCCCAAAGAACTGTGGGATGCCCTTAAGGGCAATTTTGGGAACATCCACAATACTTTGCTCCCAGAGTTGACCGTGCAGTGGAATGAAATCCGCTTGCTTGATTATAAACGGATTAACGATTTCAAGAAAGATATATTCTGTGTCAAGGCACACCTTAATTTATGTAGGAAGGACATCACAGAAGATGATACGAGTCAGAAGACCCTCTCCACCTTTCCTACTTCTGCTCTTATACTAGTGAACCAGTATAGGCTGGAGTATGACAACAAACACATCACTACCTTCAATAAGCTTATCAACCTACTTCAAGTGGCTGAGAGGCATAATGAAGTGCTAGTGAACAACAATGCCAGGCCTGCTGGGACAAAGAAAGTTCCCGAGGCCAACTATGGCAAAGTGAATGGTGGAAAGAACCCCAATGCATAGGGGACTGGTCATGGCAACCCCAAACCACAATGTGGAAAAGGGCATAATGGTCGAGGACGTGGGGGTTCTTCCAATGTAATGAGAAGACTTGGTGCTCTCGGATCTAATAGCCAAGGAAATAAAGCACCTACCCCCCATGTCGCTTCCAAATTCAGAGTTGGCGATGAACCGTGCTATCGATGTGGAGATGCTGGACATTGGTACAAGAACTGCCATGCAAGCAAGCAAGTCGCAGCACTACAAGAAATATAGAGAGTCCAAAGAAAGGCAAACGCACTATATGGAGGAATATGATCTAGACAAGTCCCCCTATGTCAATTTCACAGTCACCAATCATCAAATTGAGTCATACGAGCCACAATCTGTAGACTGAATTTTAGTATTATGTTTACTTTCTCGTTTACTGTGTTGGTGTTTTCCTATCAATAATGGCGTGATGCAACCTTATTTCACGAACAAGATATTAATATTGCTTACGTTGGATTATTAGCTTTATTTTCGAAGTACTGAATATTGCTTGAATGCTTATGGTTCGAAATTTCTCTCTCTTCTTGTAGGTCACAAGTCGTCCAGGAATAAGTCTAGAGGGGGGGGGGGGGGGGTGAATAGACTTATTGAAACTCTTAAACTCTTTTTGTCAAAGAGTAAGTTTCTTCAGCTGATAAGTAAACAAATGACTTGGGGTCGTTTGTTCTTAATATGTGCGGAAGACAGCTGATGACGAATACAAAACAACTAATGAAACACTTAACAATGAATGCAACAGTTAAAGTATGATGCTAAAAATAGTAAAGTACAAAGGCAATTATAGTGGTCTCAGAGGTGGGGTAATCCTCTACTAATCCACTTTTCTCCAAACCAGTTGGAGATGAATTCACTATAATTTTCAACCAGTGATAAATATTACAGTGATTCAACCAAATTACAACAGCTTCCAACCAGTGGAAATCCGTGCCGTTGTAACACACTTGACTGCCTTGCACCTCTTGATCCTCGATCCTTGGATGCCTTTACAGTCTCGTACTTCAACCAGTGAAGTACCCCGAACTCGGGATTTAAGACACGAGTTTTTGTCTTCTCCAACTAAGAGCTTCTTCAAATATGAACTTTTTAGAACTGCTCTTTTCACGATACTGTATTTCGTTTTTAGATTGCTTGAATGGTTTGATCGCTTGAAAGTATGTTCGCACCGATTGTAATTGTTATGTGTCGCTCAGCTTCAAATCTTCGGATATATATAGGTCACGATCTCTGAGCTTTCCTTCATAGCCGTTGCAAACCTTTTCCACAAATCCGTCCGTTGGAGAGGTAGATTTCATTGTTTTCTTTTTGAACGTTGCAAGGCTGGATTCTCATAATTTAATCCATCTTTCGACCGTTGTGAAGACTCTGCATGTGAGGCGCCAAATCTTTTGAATATAATACGATTAAAGTCTTCAAGGTAGGCCTGGATGAATTATTTAATTCATATCCTTTGCGGGAATCTCTCCAATTTGTCTCTTCACGTTGCATGTGACTTTCTGTAATACTTGTCTTTTCAACGCATGCTGACGTGGACTTGGAGTACTTGGCTGATCTTGAGTAGGCTGATGTAAGTTAACTTCTCTGATTGGACCTCTCGATGTTCCTTTGTTTGGAACTACTTTGATCGGTGACACTGTCGAGGTTACTTATTGATGCAGTCAAACATCTCTGATAATTTTTGTTGACCAGACCTTCTCTGATATGACTCGGCTGTACCTCTCTGATGAACTTAGCTGTTTTTTAGTACTTAGCCGATTTTTAGCCTAACTTATTTTTGGCCTATAGAAGATACTCATTTGGTTGTTCTTTACATTTTGCCAAGTTTTACACTTAACATTTTTTGGCCTATGGAAGATACTCATTTGGTTCTTCCTTACATTTTGCCAAGTAATAAGCATTTGAATTTATATTAATGACATCATCAAAATCTAACAAGTATTCCTAACAAATTCCCCCTATTTTGATGATGGCAAAACTTTAAGTAAATATTCAAATGAACAAATCTGCACTTGAGTGCAAGACACAAGCTAAAATCAGTCTACTTTTTGAGACAACTGGAAATTGTCATTCAAAAGACTGTTATAAAATTTTCTGACTTGATTACATGTCTGAAATTCACAAGAAAATCACTACAAGTACAAAATAAAAAGAAGTTATCTGCCTCTGCCTCTGCCTCTTCGAATAGGCTGTTTGGCAGGCCTAAAAGGTTTAGCTCCGATTGGTCTTGTCTTGACAGATGCAAGACCATACTTCCTCTTTACAACAAGAGCTGCAAAGTCTTGCTCTTCTTGAGATGAAAACTTATTCTCAAGACACAGCTTCTTGATTTTTCTCTGGAGTGCAAGTTCATTCAAAGCATTTCCTTTCTCTAAGGTGGGAGGTTCTTTGGCTCTGAACTGAGGGATCATGGGATAAGCATTGTGTGCCTCAGCATGTTTCTTCAGAATAGTCCAGAGTTGTGGATGAGCTTCTTCCATGAAGTTGATGAAGATCTGCTGTGGGGTGAGATTATCATCATGGAGTATTTCCCAGATGTAGTAGTCTCTGATGAATTTTTTTCTTGCAGATCCCCACATGGGTAGAGCTTCCTCTGGTATAAATTCTTCAACGTACCACAACTCCTTGCCTTCCCACTCTAGAGTAGGTTCAAATCCTCCTCTAGTCCTCCTCTTCTTGCTTGCAGGCTGATCAGCCTGTTCTTCTGGTTCCGCTCCTCCCTTCCTTTTAGCTTAGGATGTACCAGCAGTGATCATCTGGACATCTTGCCTCTTATTCTTTCTAAGCTCCTCCCTTATCTCTCCTTGAATGCTGCCTTCCCCCTGTATCCTATCTTCCCCCTTTTTGCCAGCATCAACCAACGTGGTCAGCTGCTGCTCCATCCTGTGCATCCAGTCAGACATGCCAAATGGCATTCTGTTGTTTGTAGGGGGAGGAGGTTGAGGGACTTCACGCTGCAGCAAAGTATCAATCTTGGCATTGATGGATTGGAGGTCAGGAGTGACCTGAGATGCAAGCAACTCTCCAATGGTATCCTTCACTATCTGCCTTATCAGCTCGGTCATCGTAGGTGAGATATGCGATGGTGGAGAGTGCTCGCCTGAGCCTTCTGCAAATGATCCACTAGACTGTAGGCTCCTATCTGCAGCTGGTACTCCAGATGGGGTCTTTTCAGGTGTCCCAGATCTGGAGTCCTCATCCAACTCTGCGTCCAGGCTGGTATACCGGGCAGGCGCCCCAGCCTTGTCTGCAGCCTCTACTTCTGGCTCTTTTTCCGGCTCTTTTTCTTTCTCTTCTTCTTCAGGTTCTACTTCCTTCTCTTGTTCTTCCTCCTTTTCTTCTTCATCAACATTATCTTTTTGTTTTTCAGCTCCTTGATATCCTCCTTCATCCTTATCATCATCATCATCATCATTTTTCCCATCTTTTTTATCTTCTCCTTCATCATCATTCTCATCCTATTTTTCTCCTTTATCATACCTCTTCCCCTTCTTCTTCTTCTTCATCAATTAACTCCTCTGTTTTCTCAACTTCTTCTGTTTGTTTTTCAACTAAAATATTTTCTCCTTCTTTTCTCTCTTCCTGCTCCTCTTCTTCGTCATCTATAACAATGACTTCCTCATCTTCTTCTCCATTTACTTCTTCAATTCTTATTTCTTTTTCTTCTTCCTCTTCATCTTCTTTTCCAAATGAACCATCAAAAATACTATACATTATAGAAATTATGAATTGGTCCATGTTGGTTTTGAAATTTGACATGAACCAATTCTCCTGGAGGATCAAAACTATGTCTGATACTTTGCAAAAATGTATCAGTACATCCTCTGTGGCTTGGGATATTCCCAACCACTGGTTTCAATATAAGTTTGAAGTTTAGCAAATGAAAGTGATTTGAAAAATTTCCACTCTTCAAAAATATTAACAAAAGAGTGTTTTAAAGCTTGGGGTTTAACAAGCTGTAATTGTTCTATGGCCTGGTTGAAAACATTGTTGTCCAGCAGGTTAAAGGTGTAATTTGCTTCAGGGATTGAGATGATTAAACCTGTTTCTTCCTCCTCTGGAATGTATGCTGGAGTGAGGACAGGGACGATCTGAGTTTCAGTGCTGGAGCAGGTGATCTTCCAGTGGGTAGGTGACACAGGCTGCAGGGGTAGCATAATGATCCATTGCTCCTCCTCTGACTATGATTGCACAGGCCTCTTGGGAGAGGATTCTGGAGATGACTGCATGATGGATGGCTCTCCAGGGGCTGGTCCCCTTCTTTTGAACCGGACAACGATCGGTGTGTTGTCTGACTCGGAGTCTGACTCGGCTGCAGTTGGGTTGATGTCTGCAGGTCGGTCCGACTCGTCTGATGAAGGACATTTGTAGGGCGATGAATCAGACAAATCTTTGAGTATCCGAGCTGCTCTCCTGTTGCGTCCTAGCTTCCTTAGCGTCTCTTTCTCCAGATGACCAAGTCTCTTGTTGATGTGGAAGGGGTCAGTACTCCCCTTCGCCACACCCATCTTCTCAAGGATCCAACTCAGCTGCGTTCCAAACGCCAACTTGGATCTGAATCTCTTTTCATCAGCAAGCCATTCGGCTTTGTTGACTTCTCGAACAAGCTGCCTAAAGATGTAGTCAGCCCAATCAATCACCTCGTCTTGAATAAGTGCTCCCAGCACTGTGAATTTTGCCGACGACAGTTGGTCGTAACTGCCGGCCATACCCATAATAATCTTGTTGGTAATATTCAACATATACCGATACTCCTTTTTAATCTCGCTCCTTTTAGTAGTGAGTTTCAGCTTCGTCGGCTGGTCAATCGCCTTAATCTTTAGCCAAACGTCGGCTGCTGTCTGCTTGAGAGCTTCGACGGCTATGCCGTGGTGCCTCATACCAAAAACTTTCCGAATCGACTCCGGTGAGATGTCGACTTGAATTCCACCGAATGTGCTTCTGATTCCTTCTTCAATTACATGGGCCTCGTGATAGAAAGCGATGACGTCTTCCTTGTAAAGGTGCTTGGGACTGATATCCAGAAATGGATAGATCCCATTCTTCATCATTGAGTGAATAAGGAAGAGTACGTCGTTGTTATCCAAATTTACTTCCAAAAGACCTTCGAAATCAACAACTAGAGAAAAGATAATCTGGTCTTTGACCGCCTTCATGTTAACGCCATCGAAATAAGATTCCATTTATGCAAATAAGAGATTTTCAGTGTATTTGGAGTTCAAAGGATTTTTGCTCTGTAAATCTAGGGTTTGAAAGACTGGTAAGCGTAAAGGTAAAGTGAAGAGTTTCCGTCCTTATAAAGAAGATGAGAAGATGTATCATTAAATTATTATTTATTTTCGAATCGGTGGTCCAGGTTTTAAAATTGGACGGTTAGATTTAACTGGTCACCGTGGAGGTCGATTTATCAAGTGATCGCCACGTGTATTTAAATGCCACTTGCGAACCAAAAATTAATATAATATTATTATACATATAGCAGATAATAATAAAATATTCAGAGGTCGGTTAAGTTTAGAAAACTTAGCTGGTTTGACTGTTTACTGTTCTGCATCAGGTGAGTTGACTCCTTGGACTTATCGCCTGAGATTTTGATCAGCTAGGTTCCTTTGTCCGTCCTTCGTCCTCTTGTCTGCATCAGCTAGGATCTGATTCCTCTAATCAGTTGGGTCCGTCCTTCCTCTGATATGCTTCAGCTTGCTTCTATACTAGATTCCCAATCTAGTAGACCAAGTTCTCTGCTCAGCTCCAAAAACCTTTCTTCTGGCAAAGGTTTGGTGAAGATGTCAGCTATTTGGTAGTCTGTGCTGACTCTTTCAACTCTAACTCTCTTGTTAAGCACGTGGTCTCTGATGAAGTGGTGCTTAACATCAATGTGCTTGGTCCTCGAATGCAAAACCGGATTGTTGGTTATTGTTAGGCGTATTTTTATGCACTTTTATGTCATTATTTTATATCCATCTTGAGCCTAAATCAGCATAAATGAGCTTTTAATGCATTATTCTTATATGTTTTGCAGGAAATCGGAGTCCGGAAGCCGAAACGATGAAAAACGGGTGAAAACAGTAGTTTTTGGTCATGAGCCGCGGCACAAACCAAGTGAGCCATGGCACACGAAGACAACCAGCGAGCCCCCGAGAAAACTGTACTGTGAGCCGCGGCACAGCCTAAGTGAGTCGCGGCCCAGAAGGAAAATGTCGCGCCCATGTTCTAATCTGTGCACCATGAGCCGCGACACAGATTAAGTGAGCCGCGGCCCACGGGGCGGTTTTGGTGTGTTCTGCGCGGTTTTGGGCCGTTTTGGAGCCTGTTCTCGACCTAATCACACGGACGCGTTTTGGAGGCTGATGACGACTATAAATAAGCATTGAAGGGCTGAAGAAAAAGAGAGGAGGATCGATCGGGAGAAACTCGGAGGTGGATCGATAGCTAGAGCGAAGAACACAAGGAGGAGATTTGTGGGCGATGACAAGGCCATGGATTCCCTACAGTTTTTCTTAGTTTTTCTGCATCTTAGTTTTTAGATCTATTCGAGTAGGATTGTGATTATAGCCGATTTCATGACGGTTTGATTATTTATTATTATTTTGATTTACTCGTTATTCTATTGAATTGGATTCTTCTTACTGTTCTTAATGCTTTTTAATTGTCAGCTTGATTAATTTGTTTTGAATGTCTTTATGGATTCGGGAGATGAAATTTAGGCATAGTTCTTGTGAGACGAATCATAATTTTCGTGAGATAGGGATATACTCATGGAATTGTGAAGCCTATTTATTGTGGGAATTCTTGAACTGTTTTAGCTATTAATTATCTAATTCGAATAGGTATATATCGAGTTAATAATTCGTAGTATTTTCTATCGACCTTGGGAAAGGCTTTAGAATAATTTAGGAATTTCTGGCTTACAATCAATTGAATAAAAGTGAATTGAATTGAATAAATATCATTCCTGATTGTTTGAGGTGAAAATCATAATCCTACACACTTATTAGTATTATTATTATTAGTACTGTTATTTATTTTCGGCAATTAGTTTAGGTATAAATTCCATATAATTGTTCTTTAAATAAAATTGTGAGTTGACTATATTTTGGTACTTAGTGAAATCAGTCCTCGAGGGAACGATACTTTACTTATCACTTTACTACTTGTTGACACCGTGCACTTGCGGCATATTGTGAGGGATTTTCCCACAACAAGTTTTTGGCGTCGTTGCCGGGGACTGATTTTTTCGCTAATATCGATACCAAGCGACTCTAATTTTAATTTGAAGTTTTTTCCTTTAGTCTCTATATTTTTATTTTCTTCATTATGTTTCCCGTTGAGTATCGTGGCCCTTGGCATTTCATAAATTTCGATGTTCTTAATAATTTGCCAAATAGTCGATCAATTTCTCCGCCAAAACAAAAGACCATGCTTGAACAATGTGTAGACACTCTTAAAAATCCTGATAGTACAATTTTGAGCTAGAATGTGCAAGTCGTGGTCTTGAGGTTCACTATGGTTATTTTCCAGCTCATATATTTAGTAGTGAAGTTGAGGGGGAGGTTGAGAAGAATGGCATGCCGAGTTTTAGGGTCGATCCCCCAACACCTGATAATTACATAAAGTGTGATGAGCCTATAGAAGAAGTTACCATTGATGATGTTTCCAAATAAATTCCATTTAATTTTCATCAAACTCCGACTAATAAGGTGAACACTTATGTGCCTAAAATTTTATTAACGGTGCCGCGCATAATCTTTCCTAAATCCATAATGGGAGAGATTGACCCTATTACTTTTGATTCTGTTGAGGCTGATACCATGAGTTCTAATGAGGTTGTTCATGATAAGTCTTTATTATTTACCCATTCGAACTCTGCCTATTTTTTATGCCTTATCATTATTATATTCTTCCATCATTTTTTGGTTGTCCTCATAATTATTCTTACTCATTATTTGTGGCATCCGGGCATGAACCAAAGCCTCCCTTGTGAAATAAGAGGCTTATAGATTGCAAGAAGGGGGCATTTGACAATCTCCCTAGAAAAAAGCCACATTAAACTCTTTTTGCCACGTCGTGCTCAAGACGTAAAATAGAGCGCTTGATGGGAGGCAACCCATCATTTTTACTTTAGTTGTTTTTATTTGATTTTTAGTTATCAATTTTTTCTTTGTTTTGTTATTTCTTTTGGATTCGTATTCTTGTTGGCCCTTATCTCTCTAATATTTTAACCCCAAATGAGTTATTATTCTTCATATTCTAGTCTTTCTTGATTTAATGTCTATTGTTATCTCATGACTAGAGACTAAGTTTGGGGGTCCCTCGTGATGCTGAGCGTTATTTGAAGTATGGATTAACCGATGTTTCCACTCAGACATGTGCTGGTTTTCAAGAAGACATTTGGAATAAGTTTCCTTTTTCCTTATCTCTTTTATTTTCACATGAGTTTGATTGTTGATGATTTTATGTGTAGTGGAATTAATTTTTCTTGGGTATAAATTGCGATTGCTTTATTATCCTTGCATGCTGTTGATGGTTTTGTTCAAAAACGTGAATATTTCGTGATTTTTTCGTGCTTCTGTGTGTAAAACTGATGTTACGATACTGATATATCTTGGAAGAAACGGTTGAGTTTTAGTCGAGTTACAGTCAGCGATATCTGTTTCCATTGAGCATTCAATTAGGTCCGAAATTTAACTGTTTTTGTAGAAATTTTAGCAGATAAGAAAGGAGATATACGTGTTTTCAAATCACCGTTTATACGTTTGGTTATACTTTTCGGTTAGCTAGTCGTCCAGTAATATGAGTCTTGTTGGCACTTGGATTGAGTTTAGAGTCGGACAGTTTTTCCAAAAAGTCGAGATATTAGTTGTTCTATGATGGGAAGTCCAAGATCAGGGGTATTCACGTGACCCGTTGTTTACTCTCGCGTAAAACGACGACCCTGAATAGATTAATAATTTAGAAATATCGCATTACCGATGATGGGAAGCCTAGTAACCGGGGGTATTCACGTGACCCGTTGTTTACTCTCGCGTAAAACAGCGACCTTGGATCGGACATGCGAGAATAGCTATTCGAGTTGTTTCTCCGCTGTGGAGGGGAACTTAGTAACTAGAAGCATCCATGTGCCCCATGAGTGTCTTTTACGTCAAACGGTTCCCCAAGACATGAGAATGGAATTCCACCCTAGGACCATCCGATGAAATATCCCGAGAGCCGAAACCTAGTGGTTAACTCGAATCTATACTATTGATCATACATAAGGGAATGCTGTCCGAGGAGTAATGTCGATAATGAAACTCTTGAATTGTGCCACTAGACTATGGGACTGGGCGAATTAGCTTGTTTAATCTAACCCTTCATATTGACGGTCGGTTAAATTCACGTTTATTAATCTTTGAGCTTGATTTTCTTCATTCACGATTGATTAGGACTGAATTGGTTACTTAGTGGAATCAGTGTCCTGGATGTGACTCGCTATTACGATACTTGTACTATTCTTTGAGATTTTTAGGGTAGTATTGATTAAGTTGAGCACTAGGGACTTGCATGATTATTCACGATACATTTTGTTTAAAATTGATTTTTGCTTGAGGACAAGCAAAGGCTCAAGTTTGGGGGTATTTGTTAGGCGTATTTTTATGCGCTTTTATGTCATTATTTTATATCCATCTTGAGCCTAAATCACCATAAATGAGCTTTTAATGCATTATTCTTATATGTTTTGCAGGAAATCGGAGTCCGGAAGCCGAAATGATGAAAAACTGGTGAAAACAGTAGTTTTTGGTCATGAGCCGCGGCACAAACCAAGTGAGCCGCGGCACACGAAGACAACCAGCGAGCCCCCGAGCAAACTGTACTCTGAGCCGCGGCACAGCCTAAGTGAGCCAAGGCCCAGAAGGAAAATGTCGCGCCCAGGTTTTAATCTGTGCACCGTGAGCCGCGACACAGATTAAGTGAGCCGCGGCCCATGGGGCGGTTTTGGTCCGCGCGGTTTTGGGCCATTTTGGAGCCTGTTCTCGACCTAATCACACGGACGCGTTTCGGAGGCTGATGACGACTATAAATAAGCATTGAAGGGCTGAAGAAAAAGAGAGGAGGATCGATCGGGAGAAACTCGGAGGTGGATCGATAGCTAGAGCGAAGAACACAAGGAGGAGATTTGTGGGCGACGACAAGGCCACGGATTCCCTATGGTTTTTCTTAGTTTTTCTGCATCGTAGTTTTTAGATCTATTAGAGTAGGATTGTGATTATAGCCGATTTCATGACAGTTTGATTATTTATTATTATTTCGATTTACTCGTTATTCTATTGAATTGGATTCTTCTTACTGTTCTTAATGCTTTTTAATTGTCTGGCCAAGAATTAATTTGTTTTGAATGTCTTTATGGATTCGGGAGATGAAATTTAGGCATAGTTCTTGTGAGACGAATCATAATTTTCGTGAGATAGGGATATACTCATGGAATTGTGAAGCCTATTTATTGTGGGAATTCTTGAACTGTTTTAGCTATTAATTATCTAATTCGAATAGGGATATATCGAGTTAATAATACGTAGTATTTTCTATCGACCTTGGGAAAGGCTTTAGAATAATTTAGGAATTCCTGGCTCACAATCAATTGAATAAAAGTGAATTGAATTGAATAAATATCATTCCCGATTGTTTGAGGTGAAAATCATAATCCTACACACTTATTATTATTATTATTATTATTATTATTATTAGTACTGTTATTTATTTTCGGCAATTAGTTTAGGTATAAATTTCATATAATTGTTCTTCAAATAAAATTGTGAGTTGACTATATTTTGGTACTTAGTGAAATCAGTCCTCGAGGGAACGATTCTTTACTTATCACTTTATTACTTGTTGACACCGTGCACTTGCGGCATATTGTGAGGGATTTTCCCACAACAGTTATTGCAATAGCTCTATTGTTGTCACACCAGATAGGGACTTCATTGGCAATGATATTATAATCCCTCAGCTGTTGTCTGATCCATAAGATCTGGGCACAACAGCTACCTGCAGCTAGGTATTCTGACTCTGTGGTGGAGATAGAGTTAGAAACCCGCTTCTTGCTAAACCAGGATATCAGTCTGGTTCCTAGGAATTGGCACGTTCCACTAGTGCTTTTCCTATTAATTTTGCATCCTGCGAAATCTGCATCTGAATATCCTGACAGCTCGAAGTTATCATCTTTAGGATACCATAGTCCAACGTTGACTGTAGACTTAAGGTATTTGATTATCCTATCTAGGTGCGACTGCTTAGGCTTAGACTACAATCGCGCACAAACTCCTACGACATAGGATATGTCTAGCCTGCTTGCAGTGAGGTATAGCAATGATCCAATGAGTCCTCTGTAGTGGGTTGAGTCCACTGATATGTCTCCCTCATCTGCATCTAAGTGAGTACTTGTGCTCATAGGAATTCTTGCTGGTTTGGCTGATTCCATTCCAAATCTCTTGATTAGATCTTTGGTATACTTAGCTTGGTTGATGAAAATTAACTTGTAATCCGAGAAAGAAGTTAAGCTTTCCCATCATACTCATCTCAAATTCTCCTTGCATGAGGTTAGGGAATTTCTCACATAGCTCTGGATTTGTTGAGCCGAATATGATGTCATCCACATATATCTGAACTATCAATATGTGGCCTTCGTGCTCCACTCTGAATAGGGCCTTGTCCACCCTTCCTTTGCAAAAACCATTCTTCTCAAGAAACACAGACAGTGTTTCATACCATGCTCTTGGTGCTTGCTTAAGTCCATAGAGAGCCTTCAACAGCTTGTAGACTGTCTCCTTTGACAAAACCTGGGGGTTGCTCTACATAGATTTCTTCTTCTAGGATGCCATTTAGAAAAGCACTCTTTACATCTATATGATAGACATCAAAATCTTTGAATGCAGCATATGCGAGGAATAGTCTGAGGGCCTCTAATCTTGCAACAGGTGCATAGGTTTCATCAAAATCTATTCCTTCACACTGTGCATAACCTTTTGCATCAAGTCTGGCTTTATTCCTAACAACAGCTCCATCTTCATCACTCTTGTTTTTGTACACCCATTTAGTGCCAATAACCTTCTTGTGATCTGGTCTGTCTATTAGTTCCCAAACCTTGTTTCTTTCCATCTGCTCCAGTTCCTCTTGCATGGCATTTATCCAAGAATAATCTTCTAAAGCTTGTTCTGTTGTCTTGGGTTCTATTTGAGACATGAAGCATGAGAACATAGCTATTCCTGCGGGTAGAGTTGACGTTGACTATCTTGTCTTAACTCCATCAGTCAGCTTCCCGATGATTTGCTGGATTGGATGGTCTTTGAGCCACTTGGGGATATCGTCTTCTCCTGGGTCTGTTCCCCCTGTTGAATTGCTCTGGTGGATTTTTGCATCAGCTGGGTTCTGGTCGCCTTGTCCTGCAGCTGGATCATCTACCGTCTTGTCATCTGCATGTTGGGTCTGATCTGCAGATGAGTCTTTATCAGCTACAGCTGGGTCTTCATCAGCGGCAACTGGATCAGATAGGTTTAGTGATCCTGTCTGATCTGCAGTTGGGTCTTGGCGGCTACTGATTGGGTCATCGGTAGTCTGCAGGTGAGTCCACCATTCCAGTATCATGTACAATGACTTCTTCAAGGGTTTCTGATTTGAGCTTGTTCTCAATTAGCTTAACTTGCTTCATGTACTCCACAGTAGATTCATCAAATACAACATGGAGTGTTTCCTCCACAACTAAGGTTCTTTTGTTAAATACTCTATATGCCTTGCTTCTTTGTGAGTATCCCATAAAGAGACCATCATCAGTTTTAGCATCAAAGGCATTTAGTTGTGTTTTACCGTTGTTGTGGATGAAACACTTACAACTAAAAACGTGAAAGTAGGCAACAGTAGGAGCTCTATTATTACAAACCTCATAGGGAGTTTTGCCATGTCTCCCTACTATCATACTCCTGTTCTGAGTATGGCAAGCTGTGTTGACAGCTTCAGCCCAGAACCTCTTGGGCAGGTATGCTTCTGCAATCATGGATCTTGTTGCTTCCTTCAGGGTTCTGTTTCTTCTTTCAGCAATGCCATTCTTCTGTGGAGTCCTGGCTGCAGAGAGCTCATGCTGGATCCCATTCTGATCGCTGTAATCAGTGATCGCCTTTTTGGGAAACTCTCCTCCTCTATCTGATCTGATATTGATGATGGATAGGGATTTCTCATTCTGGATTTTTCTCAGCAGCTCAGGTAGCTTGGTCAAGGTTTCACTCTTCTTATACAGGAAGATAATCCAAGTGTACCTTGAATAATCATCTACTATAACAAGTGCATATTTTCGGCCGCTTAGAGTCCTTGGCTTGATAGGACTAAATAGATCCATGTGGAGTAGATCTAAGATCCTTGTTGTGAGAGTTGTAGTCTGAACTGGCTTGAATGATGCTCTGGTCTGCTTCCCTTTCTGACATGCATCACAAAGAGCCTGGATGTGAGGACACTGCATGTGAGGCGCCGAATATTTTGAATATAATACGATTAAAGTCTTCAAGGTAGGCCTGGATGAATTATTTAATTCATATCATATGCGGGAATCTCTCCAATTTGTCTCTTTACGTTGCATGTGACTTTTCGTAATACTTGTCTTTTCAACGCATGCTGACGTGGACTTGGAGTACTTGACTGATCTTGAGTAGGCTGATGTAAGTTAACTTCTCTGCAGTTCTGGACCTCTATGATGTTCACTGTTTGGGACTACTTTGATCGGTGACACTGCGAGGTTACTTGGTGATCACGGTCAAACATCTCTGATAATTTTTGTTGACCAGACCTTCTCTGATATGACTCGGCTGTACCTCTCTGATGAACTTAGCTGTTTTTTAGTACTTAGCCGATTTTTAGCCTAACTTATTTTTGGCCTATAGAAGATACTCATTTGGTTCTTCTTTACATTTTGCCAAGTTTTACACTTAACATTTTTTGGCCTATGGAAGATACTCATTTGGTTCTTCCTTACATTTTGCCAAGTAATAAGCATTTGAATTTATATTAATGACATCATCAAAATCGAACAAGTATTCCTAACACTTCTAAGGAATGAATCGAGTAGAACTTGAATGTTCTTATAATTAGGCTTCTATTCATCGGATTAGTTGCCTGCCAAACCTCGGTAACTACGATGATTGGGTCCTCCCAACTCATCAAACGGCGAGGTAATGCCCAATTCTTGATGCCTAAACGGCAGTCTTCCAAGTTACTGATGCTCTGTATGCACCTAGAGCCCTTCGAACCTTACTTAGCTTCAATAATATACGTAGCAATAGTTTCCATGTTGAAACTCACTATGAGAATGGAATAGAGTTTCTTTCATTAATTCTAATGAATGTGGACGTAAACGAATTTTAGAATAACTCATGAGTCGATCTAGTGAATGTACCTCACTACTATTAGGTTTTTAAAATCCTATGTTGTCACCAACAATGTACTTTGGGACATAGACTCATATAGGCTTTGGCACGATAGACTATGTCATCCTGGTCGAAGTATAATGATTCATATACTAAAGAACTTGTACGAACATCATTTCCTTTTGAGCAAAAAAGTGTCAACAACTCGACATAAAGAACAATATTGATGTTAATCATGTTATGTCATCCAAAGAACCGGATGCATATCAAATGCGCACCACTCATTTTCGCAAAGCCTACTCTTTAATCAATGTAGGAGCGAGACCTTCCTACGCTAAAGAAACAAAAGCAAGCATTCCATTCTTACGCTGAATATAAGAAGATATTAGTGGACCCATACACCTAATATTCGGACCATTTTTGTATTTTATGGTTTGGTGGATGCTCCAACATGTTGGTCACATGTCGCTCTCCTGTCCATTCAAATTGCTGCAGAACTTCCAAAAAAATTTATAAGGGTTCACCTTCCGTATCACATCTAAAGGATTTGATGATGTTGGAGAGTTCACATCAAAAAGTATTTGATGTTTATTGCATGATAGAGATCAATAAATAGCACCTCGTCCCATGTGCATATGCAAATGGTCTCACATAAACCACCGTCGAAAGAATATGTACGGTGATTATGTCATTGGTTATGCACACCAATTTGCTTATTTTTTCTTGGAGTTATGCAATATTGCACGCAACTTTACTTAAATCGTTCATTTTTAGACCCTTTGCTAACCAATTAATTAATGCGTACCAGTTGGTAGGATAGCCTCATTTATGTATTTTGCACCCAGTCGGATTTGAGTGCCAATTGAGCATATTTGGTTACGCATTATATGTGCCTTCTGTGCACCACAGTGCATCGGTCTTTAGAAATGTTTAGGTATTCACGTTGGATAAGAATCTCCAAACATTTATCCGCTATTTATAGAACCTTCACAGTGATCTATTTACCACAGGATTTGCGGATTGTCACTTTAATGAGACAACCTTCCCATCGTTAGGGGGAGGAGATAAAACGTAATTTGTCGAGGAACGACAGGAATTGTCATGGTGTCTCCTCACTTTGTCTCATTATGATCCCCGAACTTCACAATGTTACCGTGAAGCACAAAGATCACTCGATCTTCAGGATGTAGCAGATTCGATGCTTGGTGCATTTACTGATATCGTTCAAGTGACAAGATCTCACATTACAGCTACACATATGTCTATAAGGTTAGAAGTCCCCTGTAAGGGGCACATCACCAATGGATCGGGTGATGCAACTGCACCTGGTGGAGGTGTGGTTGAGGCCGTGGCTCCCTGCGAAGGAAGGGGTGGAAGCCTCATGGTTTGACTAAATACTCACCCAAGTAAGAGGTAGAGTATGGCATAAATTCACATGTTAACCATCAATGAACTCATTTCATGAGATCATGCTTGATTTTATTATGTCCATGAGTCATGACGAGGGGGACGCCCCGAAGATATGATTCGGAAAATCAATAATCTCGATGAAATTATGAGGGTGTGGCCTGATCAACCACCCACTTTGATGATATGTCATGAATCATAAAGTACGATGATGTAGAACCTCGCTCAGTTGGATGAAATCAACATAGAGCTGATTGGCCTATAAGAAAACTATTCCAGGTAGAACTAGATTCTCTGATAAAGAGTCAGGTAATTGGTGTAGGTAGTGCTAACCTAACAAAGTGTAAAGCATGTAGGACATAAACGAGTCTTTGTCGTAAAGATTAGTGAGAATAATAGAGTCCTAATGTACAAATTTCACGAACTAATGCTTCTCACAACGCCCTATAATTGATTTACGAGGAAATGTACTCCCACATATACGTTCCGTTATTTGATTAGCATAGTAATTTCTGAGGGTCTGGAAATGCAGCTAAATGGATGTGATTACGACGTATCTCTATGGGGATCTAGATACGGAGATATAAATAAAAGTTCCCGATAGAATTTCATTACCCAAATCAAGTGAATCTAGACCATAGAGTGCGTTTGCAATTAGATTGAAATGCTCAACTTTACGGTTTTTAAGCAATCCCTAAGGATGTGGTATAATTGTCTAAGTGATTACTTGATTGGGAAGGCATATAAGAACAATGAATTGTGTCCATGTGTCTTCATAAATAAGTTTTGGATTCACGATCATCACAATGTATGTCGATGACATGAACATAATCGGTACTCTTGATGAAATAAGAGAAACCACCGGATACTGGAAATCTGAGTTTGAGATGAAAGATCTTGGGAAAATTCGGTTCTATCGATGCATTGGCATAACATCGAGTTGTGGAATTCATTCCACCGGTCTACCTATGTCCAGAAGATTCCCAAGCACTTTAACATTGACAAGGTAAACCCTACTAACACCCCATGATATGTCGGACATTTTGATGCAATGGAAAGATCCATTTCGTCTAAAGGAAAGTGACAAAGAGCTTTGGGAGCTGAAATTCCCTACTTGAGTGCAATAGCGCATTCTTGTACTTGGCTCAATGTACACGACCTCATATCACTCCTTATTTAATTCGCTGACTAGATTTAGTTCAGCATCGACGCAACATCAATGGAATTGTATCAAGAATATCTTCTGATACTTAAAAGAAACCAATGACTTGGGACCATTCTTTCCCTACAAGCAGGCAAAGGAAGCTGCATACGAAAAGGCAATTACTAAAGTAAATGTTGATGTCGAAGCAACTACCACAAAGTATGTGTTGGTATGAATTTCTTATGTTTTGGAAATCGAATAAGAAAACCCATTTTGGCTACCTCCTTCACGACATGATTATTGCTTTGCATGAATCAGTCCGTGAGTGTACATGATTAAGAACTATCATTCTACACTTATGAGGAACTAGCGATTAAGTACTGCCACTGATAGGCATACTTACATTTATGAACATGATGTAACTTGTAAATTCCCTTGATTGATGGAATGATCACAATGGGAAATATGTGAGATATAAGGGAACATACTCACATAGTTTACACTCTTTTCCTTAGACCAAGGTTTATTTTTCCCACTGGGTTTTGTTACATGGCAAGGTTTTTAACGAGGCAACAGTATATGAATGTAATCACTAGAGGGAGTTGTAGAGTTCTTCAACTTCCAAGATTGATGTAAAGATCATAAGGAAATGGTGATTTATAAAGGAACTTAATCACATGTGTTCTACTCTTTTCTTTGACCAAGGTTTATTTTCTCCGATTGGGTTTTGTTACTTGGCGATGTTTTTAATGAAGCAACGACTACTTGATTGATGTATAAATCAGGGGGAGATGTAGACTTGAGAGGGAGTCTTACGTCCACACCATACGTTATACTCTTTTCCTTCCAAGTAACATTTTTCCTAGGGTTTTTATCACTTGGAAAGGTTTTTAACGAGGTAACAAGATGTACGATTTTAGGGATCTATGGAATGGTCACCTTAACAGCGCTATGATTAATGTAACGATCATATGAAAGGATAGATTCAAAGGATGAAGTCTAAACTTGAGGTGTCTAGATGCTGTACTCTTTTTCCTACGATCAAGATATTTTTTCCACTGAGTTTTTGCTTGACGAGGTTTTAACGAGGCAACATGACATGCGCTTGTAGACCAGGCACAAGGGGGAGTGTTAAAGTAATAATACCCAATGTATGCCTAAGTATGTTAGTTTACGGGCTTTCCTAGTTAGGGTAGGATTAGGCCTGTTTGTATGTAATCTCTCCCTATTTAAAGGGATATCATCAATGAGAATACTGCACCATTTGCCCTACTTTTTATCTCAGTTATTTTTTCTTCAACAATAATTAGTTTATTGCCAATTTATATGGAAACTTGCGACTTTTGTTTATATTTTTTTGCTTTGAATGGTTAGTTCGAAACATGCATGCGACAGGAGGATGATTTTTCTTATGCATAAAAATTTGCAGTTTCTGATGTTTCTAAGAGAGCAAATGGGTTCAGTAATAGATGAAGTTTAGATAACCAAGGAAATGCTTCCCCTTGTTACCTCTTGGTTCATCCTCATGTGATTAGTATCGATCATCATTCATCATCCTTCGTTCTAATCCTATTTTATGCTCCCCAAAACCTGAATGTACCTGGACGCAAAACAGACATCCACCCCCCGATTACTCGGGGGTTAGCAAAATTCCACTATTTTGCTAGTGAAAGTACAAAGTGCAAATACGAGGCATACAAATCATATTCCCAGAATAACAATAATCAGGAATCCTAAAATATTCAAACATAGCGAAAGGAAATACTTCCCTAGACAGAGTGTTTGAGTAAAACTTTCTAAATTCGAAAGATAATAGATCAAGAGAACAATTTGTAAAAAAATTTTAAAATGCCCTCGGGAGTTTTAGCGGAAAACCATTTAGGATTTATCGATTCCTTATCTTTTCAAAAACCAAAAGGGGGTCACGTCCCAAAGATTTGCTTTCTCAAATAAAAACCAACAATAGTTCCTGGGGTCCAAAACTCACACCACGTGTCCTCGACGGACATAAAATCAACAAAACATAACCACCCAAGGCACGAAATCTTGGTAACACGTCCAAGGTACTCGACCCTGGCAACACACATCCACAATCATATCCATGATACCGTGTTCGCTTGCCATGTATCACCGTAAGTCTTTTTAGGCTCTCACGGTTGGACCGATAACTCGCCGTGTCCTAACCACCATGATCACAAGCTATGTGTCACCGTAGACCTTATCCGAACATCACGGCCGGACTATGACAAATACTTCACATTCAGAAATTAGTACACTACGGTACACATCATGATATCAAGCAACAAAACAAATCCGTAATCATATCCATGATACCGTGATCGCTTGCCATGTATCACCGTAAGTCTTCTTAGGCTCTCACGGTTGGACCGATCACTTGCCGTGTCCTGACCACCATGATTACAAGCTATGTGTCACCGTAGACCTCGTCCGAATATCACGGTTGGACAATGACCACACATTCACATCACACAACACAACACACCAAGGATATCACAATAATCCACCCAAAGGCATCAAACACTTAGCACGACACAATTGTCGAATCACAACGCACCGAAATGAGATAATATATGTATATAGGTGTGTATATATATATATATATATATATTATCAAATCACAACACCAACATAAAACATATTCACAGGATTCACTTAATCATTCACAAAACACACCATTCACAAAATACACACGCGTTTTGAAAGAGAGCCTTCAACGAGGCTAAACCGAATCTTTTGAAAGTTCATTTCAAAAAACCAAACAAACACACTTAGAAGATCACCAATCATCATATCCACAAAACAAGAAATGTATGAACAAGGTACTTGCCTCGAATAATCACAAACGCGGATAATCGACCGAAGTAAGGCGACACGAACCGACTACGAATCCGCCGACTCCGCTGAGCACCAATCCGCGACAATAAACTACGAACGACAATAACAACAATGAGAATGAATTCCATAGCAAGACCTAAAGCCGCTGAATTCAAGGAACAAATAACGAAAGTTTAAGGGTTTCCCCCAAAATGGCCAAGAACACGAATCGACCCGACAAAACAAACGGAATTCCAAATCGTGGGTTAAGATTAACAAGACTAGGTAACAACAATAGAACCAACAATTTCGAATTAAAATCACGAAATCAAGACAAATCCCAAAATATCTCAAATAGGTTTCTAAAACCTTACCTTGATTCGGAGAAGAAGAATGATTAGATGATGATGAACACGAAGAAGATCCATCGAGATGATTACTATCATCAAAGCCCGACGAAAACTCGTCCCACAGGCGCCCAGATCGCCAAAAACGAAAGAAGGAGGAGAAGAATAAAAATGACCCAAAGACGGTCAACCCTCACGTATAAGTAGATGCCCGAGCTTACGTACGTTAGGGGCACAAACCTAACGTACGCTAGATGATTAGCGTACGTAAGGTGCAAGCCCTTACGTACGTAAGATCCATCCAGACTCCTATGCTCCTGAACACCATAATGTACGCAACGGAGGATGCATTACGTACGTAAAGAAGCATCACTAACGTACGCTACAGATGATGGTAACGTACGTTATCTATCTGGCAGTACAGAACAACTGCCATAAGTTTGGTTCAAAAAGGACCGCGGAAGGCGACGAATACGAATTACTACGGTCAAGCAAGATGAGTAGTATAATAATCAAAACACAAGTTAAGCACTAAACAAACACATAGTTCTGACAACCTGAAAGTTGGAAAAGACGATACGAAGGCAAACATCCAAAAACTTTGGAAAATTACGAAATGGCCCGAACGACCGAAATATCACGATACGAAAACGAATAACCAAAACGAAGCTTATAACAAGTCTAACAAAGTTAGACAAACTTACGGGATACACGAAGCAACCATTACAAACGAGATTCGCAAGAATCGAACTCAAGTGCGGAAAAGTCGCTAAAAAGCACGGAACTCAACAAAACGACACCAAAACAAACTCGGATGACAAAAATTGCAGAATTAATCATTCTCAGAATGACAAAATGGTCACAGGCGAGCTGTTAAAACGGCTCCTGCCGATTTTTTTTTACCGAAAATCGAAATTGCGGATTTTATATAGTACCCTCCTTAAAAGAAGTTTCGTCCCGAAACCTAAAATAAGTAGGGAGGAGCAATATCCTACCAGGAAAATCTCAACGAGATACACAAGAACTGAATAACTCACACCCAAAAACGCTACAAGCAAAGCAAGGAAACATACGGCGCAAAATCACGCTCGACGACAACCATTACAATGTCACAAGCAGAGACATAATAAAACCAACAAGTGCCAAGTATCACCAAACAGATAGCACAATTAAGTCAAGTATCCGAACAATCACAAAACAAAAGGTACCTATTATAAGAAAACACGCACAATCGAAAATTAGAAATTAAACACACAACGATCCGCGAGGGTAACCAGGAAGAACTCCGACCACGCCGAAATTCTCAAAAACCACACTAGGCATCCCCGTGTCCTTTAGAGGCAGAGACGTAAACTCGATCCCAAACTCTCAGCTACCGTCTCATAATGCACGGCTCGGTGTCCTCATTGATCGCAATCGAAACAGCTGACTAACGATGAACGACAATTCTTCGTGGTATGGCCCGCTCGACTACAGTTATAACATGTTTTTGTACTGCTCACATTACTCACTGTAGGGGTAATACTCTACCTATGTTCACGTGATCGAGAAGCCTTCTTAGAATGACAACGCGAAGTCCCATTCCCAGGGGGCCCACTCCCCTCACTTCTTGAGAAGTTCCTAACAGTTTTCAATTTCTTCGACTCGGACATATGCTCAGTCGATGATACAAATAGTTCATAGGCTAACGCCCTATTATGGTACTCTCTCAATGAAGTATAAGTGAAACCCTCCATGTACTGACGAATCTCCGGCTTCATTCGCCTAATAAAATGACAAATCTTATCCTCCTCTATTTTCACCTGATCCTGAAAATAGCTGATGTGAACCGAGATATTATAAAGAACCCGGATGAGGACTTGAGTATGCCGACTCGACCAATAACGAGATCTCGATCAAAGAAGTTCAAAAATAATTTATCGACACTCGTCATTGGTATGTTTAAAAATAACTATGTTATCGAAGACGACAAATTCGTGAGTAGTATCGAAGTTGTCGAACAATAAGTTTTTCATTTATTTTATCTTGGTGTATTTTAATTTGAATTGTATTTTTTGAGTTGTATTTGTTATATTTTTAGTTGTATATAATTGAGTCATGTAATATTAAAGTCGAAGACGATCGGAAAAGACGAACAAACAAACAAGGATGCAAATTCCCGCGCATAAGACTAACACGGAGCAGTCTCGTATTTTGGCCATAAATTAGTCGTCCGAAATTCGATTCAGGTGATTAAGGTGTCTGTGGAAACATAAGAAAGATAGATACAATTCTTATAAAGACCATAGGACCAAATTCGGACCCATTGGAGCTCAAAAATGACAAAACAGACAACATCGGATTTATGATGACTTGTTGTCCTTGTTTTCACACCTTAAAATCTTGGTCTTTGATATTTTGTCCCCTAAACATGTGTTGACTGACTTTTTATCAGATTTTAGGATGTTTGAATGTTGATTTTTCTATTTTCTAGGTTTTCTAGTTGTTTCCTTGTTCACACTAGAGTTAGGTGTAAGATTTTGGCTATAAATAGCCTTGAAGTTTCATTGTAAGAGGACACCAAAGATTTTATGAAATTTGAGAGTGCTTGTATTAACAAACCTTTGTGAGTGCTTTCTTGTTTTGTTGAGTGTGTCTCCAAAACATCCCTTGTGTGATTTATATACTTATCAAGTGTGTTGTTACCCAAAATATTATCCGGAGATGATATTGCTCGAATGATCGAGCAACAAACAAATGCGAGAACACTTCCGTGGGAATGAAAATAACACAAGATTTGCCGGGGTTGTTAGTCCCGGGCTTGAATGCTCTCGCGAGATGTTATTAATATAAATACTTAGGAGTACAAATATTAATGTTAGAATACTATTACAATGAGTGTAATGATTCTAGTTATCTTAGCTATAGAGCGTGAAGATTGTCGGAAGAACCAGATATGAAGCTCTGTGAGTTCTTGCTTATGATGTTCTGTGTATGAGAATGTATCTCTCTCTCTGTGCGTTTTTCACTATACTCTCGATTCCTTTTGGCCATTGTTGGAAGCCTTCTATTTATAGTAGAAGAGGCTGTTAGGTCCTTCCCGGCGATCTCGGGCGACCACCGTATTCTATATTAGAATAATGTGGGCGATCGTCCCATCACGTGGGACTGTTTCCTTAAAGTCCGAGGTTGCAGATGGCAGCCAGCTGTGCGGGCTAATGAGGAGCTTGCACGCGTCCTGAGTCGCTGTCCGGGAAGGACCCACTTTGTACCTTTCGGTGGGCCTGTCGGTAGGTGAGGTAGATGACAGGCTGGGGTCAAAGGCCTTATCTTGCGGCGCCTTTTGTGGATCTGCACGTGGGTCTTCGTCCAAGATTCAGTCTTCGAAGACTCTGACGGGTGTCGGATTCACATGCGGTATGGGACGATCGTCTACAATAAGATATCTTTGGCGATCGCAGATGCCTATAGACGATCGCCTTGGACGCGATCGCTAGGAGCTTGCCCAGCATTTGCCTTCTTTGGCTGGCTCCTGACTATTATGCCGATCGTCTTCGGGGCGTATAAATCGCCGCACAACAATTGTCCCCCAGCTCACTCCGATGTTGAAATCACGGGGTGATGTGGCACTGTTGGCGATCGCCTGTTTTAGATGATTGGCTCGTTTGCTTGTGACAAGGACGATCGTCGCCTGGACGATCTGATTTCGAATCCGGATGATCTTCTTATGTGCTGGAAATAGCGGGAAATGAAGGCGGGCTCTCAAAACGTTGCAGGGACACGCGTTGCGCTACTGTTGGGGGAGTCCGACGGTTTTGTCAGACTTGTCGCCTGGCGTGCCCTCGAAAAAACGCGTACGCGGGTTTCGAGGGCTGCATTTAATGTCCCCCCCCCCCCCCCCCCGACGGTTGCACTTCAGCCCCCGGGATTCCGCCTATTTACACAAAGGTCCCTGCACTCGCCTATAAAAGGACTAGGGCCATTACTGTTTCATTCTTTATACGCCCCTGCTTTTCAGTCGAGATTTTGCTGAATTTTTTTGAAGATCCTTGTGCCGACCGTCCTTCTTTTTAGGTAAGAACACAAATTTTCTCCCCCCTTTTACTTATAAGAACATGTCTGGAGGAGGATCTAAAACATTTGAGGCTGGTAGCTCCTCTGCCGCCGCGACTTCGCCTGACCGGGAGGAAACCCCCATGGGTCTTCATATGGAAACGGCCGTCGAGGCTATTTGTGCGGGGATTGCACCCGCGGAGATTGAAGAACTTTTCAATCAAGCCAATGTGGCGAGATCGGCGGCGGCGACAAGGCAGAGGGGCCCGCCGGTGGATGAGGACGACGCGGTGAGGCTGTACTAGGAGCAGAACAGCTTTTTCGGCCGGGCCTTTTTGGACTTCGCCAGCCTTATGGAGGGGATTGCCGGACCGTGTCTCGAGTTTGATTTCGAGGCCTATTCCACCACTCACCCCTACGAACCTGTGAAACGGATGGCGTTTTGGGCCGCTGAACCTTCTCTGTGGACTCTTGGTCAGATTCGGATTTCGGCGACTAAGAAAGACTTGAGTCGCTGGAGGGCGAAATTCTATATCCCTCCTGACGTCTCGCTGCACGTGCCCTCAGAGAACGAACGTGCCGACCAACCTCCTGAGGGTCTGGTCGCCATTAATGATATGATTCTGGAGGCCAACATACGGTTCCCCTTGCCGTTCGCCGTGTCATATTTGCTGGTCGCCTGGAATTTGGCGCCGCTCCAGCTGACGCCGAACGCATGGCTGCAGATCATCAGCACCTTGATGATTTTTGGCGGTCATCGGTTGTTCCGTCTTCCTTCTACGCTGGAAATGAATTATCTCTTCAAATTGACCGTGCAGAAGGGGTCGATCGGCGGTTATCACATTCAAGGTTGAATGGGCAGAGTGGTCCTTGGGGTGCCGAACAAGACTCGGGGCGACCTGGAAAAATGGTGCTGAGTCGGCGGAGCGTGGAGGTCGGCGTCGAGTGATAGGCCGGAGGAAGAGTTGGAGATCCCCACCAATTTTCGGGAGAGGAATCCGAGTAAGGGTTCTAACTCTCCCTTCGATCGGATACGTCTTTCACTGATCTAATTTCGTTTCCTTTTTGCAGGCTCCCTTGTTCCAGCGATCGTTGACCTTCCTTTCGACTTTCTAATCATCTGGGAGCGAATTCGCATTCTGCCGGACTCCTTCATCGACGTTCGCACAGTCAACCACGAATTTCATCGGTTGGGAGCTCAATTGTTTCACTACCCTCACCACCTGAAGGTCCCAGGTATAAATTCTTACTTCTTTATTTCTGTATGACGATCTTCTGATCGAAGTAAGTGCCTAACTTGGCCGAATTTCTTCTTTGATAGAGATCCATTTTCCCCGTTACGCCAAGCCACCGCAAGCGATCGCAATGTCGAACCCTGGACTCTTGGGTCGTCTTCACCAGGGAAAGAAGACAGGTCGTGCCCCTGCGACGACGTCTCGTCCCGTCCCTGTGGTGAGGCCTTCTATGGTGCCAGTCGCCGAGCCGGAAGTTCGGGAGGAAGAACAACTCCAGCGCAACCGCAAGAGGCGGAGGCCGGAGGAGTCCCTGCCGACTGCTGAGGCGGACACATCCATTTTGGAGCCTCCGGTTGCCGCGGCACCTATCTCTGCTGTTCCGATGGCGGAGGGATCCGGATCCAGGCCATCAGCTGCCTTCCTGAAGACCGCGGCGATCGCCGAAGCCGAAACTCCTCGTGGCAAGCCCTTATTTGGCCGCGACCCCGAGTTGGTCAACAGGTAAGACCGATTTGATCTTTCTGAGTTAGGCTATTTGTGTAGGATGTATACTAACTCCTTTGTTTCTTTTCGTTCGTATTGCAGGGTCCGCCTTTCTGATCCGGACATCTCGCCGATGGTTTTGGATTTCTTGGCGAGCAAGTCACCGCACAAGTCTCTCGACGTCCCTTCGTATGTCTCCCGGGCCATCACCTCTCTTCCTAAGGCCTGGACGACCGACCTCGATGCGATTGCTCTCCGGCGGTCTGGAGATGCCATGCAGGCGACGCTCGCCCTGACTCTCCAGGAGGCGACGATGGCCGCCCAAGCCGTTAAGGATTACGAGGGGCGTCCATCTAATGCTCGCCTCCATCAAGATCTCAAGGTCGCTCGGAACCAGAATGCTGAGTACGTTAACCGGATTATGGTCATGGAGAAAGAATATATTGATACGGCCAAACGGGCCAAACAAGACCTCGATCGGATGAAGCAAGAGATTGGTCGGTCCAAGAAAGTGGCTGATCGGTTCTGCGACCATATGACGGATGCTCGTCGGTTGCACACGGCCTCGCTGGAGGAGGTGACTGGGCTGAAGGCGACCGTGGATCGTCTCAACGGCGAGCTGGAGAAGGCGAAGGGTGAACTGTCCGCCAAGGTAGCCGAGTTTGCGGATGCTGACAAGATGACTGCGGACTTGAAAGGGCAGTTAAAGGCGATCGAGACCGATCCCTACCTTAATGTGTCATACGTCGGCGAGTTCGCCTACTATATGGCCTACGTCGACGCTATCCGAGCCGCCAAGAAGGTAGGGATCGAGGTCGGTCCTATGATGGAGACCTTCAAGGCCTACGTACTCGAGCATCCTTTGCATCCGGAATTTTCCCTGCCGATCCTCGACCTCACCGACTTGGGGATCGACTTGAGTAGGTATCCTTTTCCGGATAAACTTATTTATCCTGAAGTCGATGAGAGAGCGCGTGCCGATCCACCAGCTGGGGGCCAAGACCAGCCGGGGGCGGCCTGAGTGATGGTGGAGCTGTTTTCCTTTGCTTGTAATTTTCTCTTGTATTGCCTTCGGGCTTGAATGCACCAATTTCTTGACTTGAATAAAATACTCCTTTTTCGTATGTGATTCTTTATAAGTACGATCGCCTCTGAATCTTTGCATGTGAATTTATACAAGTGTTTACGCAATTGCACTTGTAAATTTCTTGAACACAACCGATCGCCATGTGTGTGTTTGAACGAAGCCGATCATGTGTGGTCCCTTCCTTCCGATCGCATTTAGGAATAGCTCCACTTTGCCCCTTGTTTTTGTTTACTTAGTGTAAGTAAGGGAACGAAAGTAGTATGTTTGATGAGCTATCTTGAGTTTTGCTGATTCTTTGAGGGAGGACGACTCTGTGCACGGCCGCTGAGTTCGATGGACCGACCTCCGCAACCGTGTCTTTATGTGCGAGGGGCATTCCATCCATAGGTCTGCCCCGCGACTCACTTTATTGTTAGGGTCCTTCATTAGGCTACGCCCGCCTTGTATTTAAATGAAAGGTTAGCGATCTCGGTCTGGAGGAGTCCTTGCACGGGGCGTCGTCGGTTTATTCGACTCCACGTCCGCGGCTTGTTGGCGCTTTTCTACCTCGGGTAGCCATGTTAGATGGCGACCTTCGATGATATACATTATGATGGGGTAGGGACGCGTCGCCTTGTCCGGGTATATCATGTTAGATGATGTACTTTGGGGGCGCGCGAGCGTGTCCACAGATTTATTTGGAGGGTCCTTCGGCTATGCCTGCCTCGTATTTAAACGAAGGGCAAGCGATCGCAGCCCAAATGAACCTTGCATGGGCGAAGCTGTCGGTTCCATCGACCTCCAGGACCATGGCTGCACTTTTTCTACCTCGGATCGCCATGTTAGATGGCGACCCTCGACGGTATACATTGTGCTTGGAGGTGTAATATCCGGAATTTCTACTACTGTTGTTGATATTATTTTATCCGAGTTATATTGTACAGCGTGGAATCTGTACAGTAGGGATAAAATAAATAAAGGACTGAGATGTCAGTATCGGTATAATTGTCGTATCTGGTCGACAGTTACATTTGAGGATATCGTGTATCAGGTTATCGTACTTTCGATATAGAGTCTATCGTATAAGAATATTATTGGATTCAGTGTTTGTGTTCAGTGTGTCTCATGTTCGTTTTTGGTACGTCAAGATGTTGAACAGAAATTGCGGAAGATGGCTAAGTGTTCATTAGCGCACGCTACTGGGTACAGGCAGCGCACGCTACGAAGTATTGATAGCGTACGCTAAGAGGTTCGGTTACGTACGCTAAGGAGGACCCCTAATGTACGTAATGACTTGCTGGGTTAGTTCCGGAAGGTGACCGACAGGTAGGCCCAGGTTGATTTTTATATTCAGTTAGCGCACGCTAACGTATGTTGGTTAGCGCACGCTAACATCAGATCGCCAATAATGGAATCTTAGCTTTCGGCGGGTGGACCCAGCCACTTGCGACGCGTGTCTAGATAAGGTCAGCGAGTGTTTGTCATGTAGGGCTAGCGCACGCTAAACCGTATGACTAGCGCACGCTAATTACAGATCGGTCAAAGGAATCCCGATAATCGCGGATGCTTTCGGCATGTGGGGGCACGAGTGGTAGGTGTGTACTGTAGCAAGTCAACTTCGGATAGCGCACGCTAATGACTTGCGTACGCTAAGCAGGATGTTTTACGTACGTTAATGCATGGGCATTACGTACGTAAGCTAGTTTACGAAGCGAGGCAGTAGCCTCTGGGCTTCGATAGCGCACGCTAACAAAGTCAGTTAGCGCACGCTAAGGCGGTAGCGCACGCTAAACATGAGATGTTAGCGCACGCTAATAATGAATATTATAAAAGGGGACAGAAGGGTGCTGAGAAGCATTTCGTCATTTTTTCTTCTTTCAGTCGAGAGAGAGAGAGTTAGGATATATTTGAGGTTCCCTAACACTGTATAATGATAATCTTTAACAACATTAGATTGAGAGCTTGGATTCAAGCCTTGTCCTTCAAGTTGTTCATGATTCTTTGGATGGAGTTCTAGTGTTCTTCTTATTGGTTCATCTAAACCAGGTAATCTTCGTATTCCTTCATTAGTGGTTCGTTTTTCTTGGATGATTTCATGCAAGGAGCATGTTGGATAATCATATGATGATGTTATATGAGATTCAATGGAATTTTGATAAGAGTTTCGGATGTTAGTTAAGATTCTTCAAACCATAAGGATGTTGATTCATTTAACCCGATCTAAGAAGGATTTCTGAATCTTGGTAATTATATTGGTCGATTTAGATGAGATGAATCATGATACTAGGTTGAATTCCAGATTTAGCATGATACGATCCTTGTTATCGAGTCGGTTTGATTGTTGATGTTGTTATTGATATATGGACATTGACATGATCATTGTGATAATTATGGGGTCGTTTATCTTCAAGAGATATGGAGATTTATTTCTCCCTTCATTCGGATTCGTAGTCGCAAGATGTGAGTCGATGTTTGGAATGCATGCCACTGTACAGCATTAGCGCACGCTAAGCTTACTGGCTAGCGCACGCTAACGTGACAACTTAGCACACGCTACGTTATGCGTTTAACTTGCGCTAAGTAGGCAGACAATGCAGTATTTTTGTGTTTTGATTATGAATTCGTGATGGTTTGACTTGGTTGGTTCTGACTGTGTTTATTCGAGGTTGTGTTGAACCGTTGAGTTCGATTGGTTAGTTTTGTCGGTTGTTGATTGTTATTGGATATGTGTTATTTAATTTCTTCGATAGGTTGAGATTATTGATCGGTGATTATAACCGGATATTGCGGTCGTGTTCGAGTATGTCCATTGTATTGCTCTTGATCGGGGCTGAGGAGCTCATAGACAAAGGCAATGTGTTCGGCAGCAGCTTCGTGGTATCAGTATCGAGGCAAGTTATTACTTGCTCAGTTATAATATTTAATGAATGGTTTCAGTTTCATTTCGTTTATAATGCATATAGCAATGATTATTATTGTGAACTCTGGGTATTCGGATCGCATATCGTTCTTTCGATTCTGGGAGATAAATCATAATGTATAAGCTTTATCTCAGTTATTGGTATGTTCGAGTATCAAGGTTACATTATGGTAAAGACGAGGATATGAGTATCTATAGTTCATTGTACGTTTGGATCGCCGAGCATTGAGGATAATCGTCGGTGATGATTGGACATCGAGGTTGCTCCCGAAGGACTCGGGGCAAGTATTCCATATTGATTATGGTTTAATGTTATTTATTTTGGTCTCTTACATTTTCTTTCATGTTGTTGAACATGGAGTCGTCCTAGTAAATTGTCATGTTGTCGTGCATGTTATGTTGTTCATGTTGATGAACGTGTTGATTTGCATATCTGCATGCATATTGTGTTGTTCATGTTGTGTAAATAATCCGATGGGATTATGAGGATCTATGCTGAGGGCGCTGGATCGAATGTCCACCATGCGTTGGTTCGACGGGATCATCATGGGATCTATGCTGAGGGCGCTGGATCATTGGGCGGAGTTTTTCCACCATGCGTTGGTCCGACGGGATCATCATGGGGATCTATGCTGAGGGCGCTGGATCGTTGGATTACCCAGTATTGTGTTATTGTTGTGCATATGTATATTGTTGGTTATCCACCTCGTGTTGATCTTGTAGGATCATCTTGGGATCTATCTTGAGAAGCTGGATCATGGGATTTCCATTGAGTATACATAGTTGTTATTGTTTTTGAGCATATTGACGTTGTCATATGAGTATGCATTTGTAGGTCTTGTGTTAGGACCTTGTCCGTATTGCATTGTTCTGATCTCGGATTAGACTGATATGATTATCGTGGCACATCATATCTCGAGGTACGTTCCATATTTTCTTTGGTCTTGTCTTTGGTGGACAATCGGTTATCGTCTTGGGATTTGATGATATTATTCGATGGATCGTATTGGTCAGAAATGGTAGATTTCCGTATCGTGAGTTGGTTATGATAGTTTGAGGATCTTGAGTATTGTTTGAGGTACAATACAGATATCATGTTCGAGTTTATTGGTTAATCGAGTACAGGATGTGAAATGTGATAATGGTTATTCTGATGAGAATTGCTTGAGTAAGTAAAGTTATGGCGGCAAGATTACGTTGGTCGTATTCTTATGTTGTATTCTCATTGGTATGTAATTATTAATGTGAAGTGATGGTTATCATTGTTGGATATTATGGCTGACCCCGTCGTGGTATTTCTTTTTAGGTTCTCGGAGTATCGAGCTTGTAGCGGTCGTGAAGAGATGAGCTTCCCGGAGGATACTGGCTATGACATGTTTTGTGTATTGAGTTTATTGATTGGTTCTCGTGTTCCGCTGCTAGAGTATCTTTATGGTTGGTCTTTTTCCGCTGCGTGAGTATTCTGAAATGCTCTTTTGGTATCTGGTAACTGAGGTTACTTTGGAAATCATTTTCTAAACTTTTGAGTGTCGGTAGTTTGGCCTTGTGATTTCAAATGAGTTTTTACGACGGTTTTCGATAAATGGATTTTATAAGTCTTTGTGAATTTTTAAAGATAGTGCCGTCGTTGGCCTCTTGGGCATTTGTTAATGTTTGCGAAAATTCTTTTAGCCTTGTGGGTTCCATCTCGGGGCCCACGGCGCTGTAATATTTCCAGTTAAATCTGGGGGTGTTACAGAATATGGTATCAGAGCTTAGGTTGAGAAAACCTAGGCATTTGGGTCGAGTTGGGTCGTGTTTTTGTTGCGTCATTCGAGTTGTCGATTGACAAATGTTAGAGCCGTTAGTCTTTGTTGTTCACTCAGGCTTGTGCGTTATCGGATTTGCTAGTATCGTACTGGGCTTGTTATAACTTTTCCAAATGATGTTAACGAGATTCTCTGGAATGAGATGTATTGTGTTCTTGAGTCGAACTGATTTAGCAAACGTGTGTTTTGAAAATATCCATGTCGAGTATTTTCTAGAGTCGAGACATGTGCCAGTATCACAGGGAATCGTCGGCTTCACGATCTGTAAGTATTTGGATTTTTGAATTTCATTGAGATTTATTGCCGTTCTAAGTTGATATGTTTTGAGATTCAGCAGATATCATGCATTACAGTATGAGATGTCAGAGTGGGACAGGATTGATGATCTTGAGAAACTATGATTTTAGAAATCAGTATGTTGGTTAGATTTTGGAACGGAATTGTGCATTTGGGGAGAAATATTGTGCATGGTTGGGAAGAACATGTAGCATGTTAATTCATTTTGAGATATATGAACTGCTTTTGATCATTTGAAAATGATACCTTTCAAAATGAATGTTTTACGGATGTTTTACGGAAAATGATTTTTGGGCCGAGACCCAATCGATTTTGAAATAGTTTTGTAACTCAGGACTTGGAGTCCGAAAAGAGTTTTCTACTTTTTAAACTTCTTGTAATGCGGAACAAGATACGGGCTGAGACCCTAATGTTTCAAAAGAAATCTTTTCTGTTTTCTAAAACTCCCGAGATTTGTAAAACTCTTTATCAGTCGTTTATTTATTTTGTTCCCACCTTTTGAGGTTTTTGGTTCACTTGTTCAAATGGAACTTCTCGGGAAGTCTTTCGTTGTGTTTGATTTCTTGATTTGTTTCAATGTTTTGTCATATCATATTTGAGGTGATCCAGGATGGATTAAGGATTGACGTTGCGAGTAGTATGTAGAGAGGAGTTTTTATCAGAGTCTATATATTTGAGATTTTGGAACTCTATCGTGTGGTTTTCTGATGGAATATCAGTGGATATTAGCCGAAGTGGTATACAGGAGTATGGATATGCACAAGCATTTGCATAAATTCCATTTTATTTAATCGTGTCTATTCGAAAAGAATTTTGATCGAGAACTTGGCACCAGCGAGCCGATTTAAAATTTTAAAATTGATTTCGTGGTCTTACGAAAATTTATGTTTTGAGTTTTCAAACTCTTGAAAGAACTTTCGAAAATTGTCTTCGTGACAAGAATATATGATTTCAAACTGGTTTTGAAAATGTGATTGATATACATACGCATTTAGTGCATCGGGCACATCATATCGATGGTACAAGGAAAAGAGATTCGAAGTTTAGTATGGTAGATTGGTTATGCAAGGATGATCGGTTGATTGATCAGATAAGAGAAATATACTGGTGTTGTAGATTCATGTGCAGGATGTAATTTTGGAACTTTGGACTTTGTAAAACCGGGACGTATGTGCTTTGTGAGTCCATTGGTGCGGTAGTAGCGCAATCTTACCATAGTGATCTTTGAATGATTTATTTGTAAGTGTAAATTTGGGGATGGTGACCCCATGCTGGTTGTCTTGGATATTGAGTAGTCGTTCCCACTCCTTGTATGAATTGGTATGTTCGTCGATTTGCGATTCGTTGTTCGTATGCCGAGGGAAATGTTCGCCAGTTGGGTATGTTTATTGAGATCTACTGTACATGATTGATTTGTCGTTTTGAGAATGTTATTCTTTCGTATATCTGTTTCTGTGGTTCTGTGTTGATCGTGTTGGAGTTTACCGTGTGAAGGTATTCTCGATTTTCGTTGATCGTTCGTTGGTAATATTGGAGTTTATCACGTTGATGATATTCTCGATTGTGTTTTGACCTTGGGTTGGTCATATTGGAATTTATCATGTCAATGATAAATTCGGTTGATTGTTGATCATTGTTGGTGATCATCTGAGCGTTCGGATTTTGTGTTGATGTTTCGGGATTCGTGTCGTTGTTTTGGGCAGTTGTTTTGCAGATGTATTGTGTATTATTCGTCTTATCGGAATTGGGACTTGATTATGGAATCAGGCAGACAGGATTGGATTCCGGCAGATTGTTTCATCCGAAGATGATATATTTTGTTGAGACTCAGGGAATTGTGATCGTAAGCGTATTGAGACTATACAGTGAGATCGCTTGCTAGTATCTCAGGAGATCGTCGACCTGGGTATTGTAAGTATGCTCGTTTGGTTATTTGGTGATGACGATAATTGATCGTTGTCGTGATGGTTTTGGGATATTTTGGGTTGAAAGGTATGTTTGTTTGTTGTATGACGGATTGCAAGTTTCGAGGACGAAACTTATTTTAAGTGGTGTAGAATGTAATATCCGGAATTTCTACTACTGTTATTGATATTATTTTATCCGAGTTATATTATACAGCGTGGAATCTGTACAGTAGGGATAAAATAAATAAAGGACTGAGATGTCAGTATCGGTATAATTGTCGTATCTGGTCGACAGTTACATTTGAGGATATCGTGTATCAGGTTATCGTACTTTCGATATAGAGTCTATCGTATAAGAATATTACTGGATTCAGTGTTTGTGTTCAGTGTGTCTCATGTTCGTTTTTGGTACGTCAAGATGTTGGATAGAAATTGCGGCAAATGGCTAAGTGTTCATTAGCGCACGCTACTAGGTACAGGTAGCGCACGCTACGAAGTATTGATAGCGTACGCTAAGAGGTTCGGTTACGTACGCTAAGGAGGACCCCTAACGTACGTAACGACTTGCTGGGTTAGTTCCGGAAGGTGACCGACAGGTAGGCCCAGGTTGATTTTTATATTCAGTTAGCGCACGCTAACGTATGTTGGTTAGCGCACGCTAACATCAGATCGCCAATAATGGAATCTTAGCTTTCGGCGGGTGGACCCGGCCACTTGCGACGCGTGTCCAGATAAGGTCAGAGGGTGTTTGTCATGTAGGGCTAGCGCACGCGAAACCGTATGACTAGCGCACGCTAATTCCAGATCGGTCAAAGGAATCCCGATAATCGCGGATGCTTTCGGCATGTGGGGGCACGAGTGGTAGGTGTGTACTGTAGCAAGTCAACTTCGGATAGCGCACGCTAAGGTAAATGACTTGCGTACGCTAAGCAGGATGTTTTACGTACGTTAATGCATGGGCATTACGTACGTAAGCTAATTCTGAAGCGAGGCGGTAGCCTGCAGGCCCGATAGCGCACGCTAACAAAGTCAGTTAGCGCACGCTAAGGCGGTAGCGCACGCTAAACATGAGATGTTAGCGCACGCTAATAATGAATATTATAAAAGGGTACAGAAGGGTGCTGAGAAGCATTTCGTCATTTTTTCTTCTTTCAGTCGAGAGAGAGAGAGAGAGTTGGGATATATTTGAGGTTCCCTAACACTGTATAATGATAATCTTTAACAACATTAGATTGAGAGCTTGGATTCAAGCCTTGTCCTTCAAGTTGTTCATGATTCTTTGGATGGAGTTCTAGTGTTCTTCTTTTTGGTTCATCTAAACCAGGTAATCTTCGTATTCCTTCATTAGTGGTTCGTTTTTCTTGGATGATTTCATGCAAGGAGCATGTTGGATAATCATATGATGATGTTATATGAGATTCAATGGAATTTTGATAAGAGTTTCGGATGTTAGTTAAGATTCTTCAAACCATAAGGATGTTGATTCATTTAACCCGATCTAAGAAGGATTTCTGAATCTTGGTAATTATATTGGTCGATTTAGATGAGATGAATCATGATACTAGGTTGAATTCCAGATTTAGCATGATATGATCCTTGTTATCGAGTCGGTTTGATTGTTGATGTTGTTATTGATATGTGGACATTGACATGATCATTGTGATAATTATGGGGTCGTTTATCTTCAAGAGATATGGAGATTTATTTCTCCCTTCATTCGGATTCGTAGTCACAAGATGTGAGTCGATGTTTGGAATGCATGCCACTGTACAGCATTAGCGCACGCTAAGCTTACTGGCTAGCGCACGCTAACGTGACAACTTAGCGCACGCTACGTTATGCGTTTAACGTGCGCTAAGTAGGCAGACAGTGCAGTATTTTTGTGTTTTGATTATGAATTCGTGATGGTTTGACTTGGTTGGTTCTGACTGTGTTTATTCGAGGTTGTGTTGAACCGTTGAGTTCGATTGGTTTGTTTTGTCGGTTGTTGATTGTTATCGGATATGTGTTATTTGATTTCTTCGATAGGTTGAGATTATTGATCGGTGCTTATAACCGGATATTGCGGTCGTGTTCGAGTATGTCCATTGTATTGCTCTTGATCGGGGCTGAGGAGCTCGTAGACAAAGGCAATGTGTTCGGCAGCAGCTTCGTGGTATCAGTATCGAGGCAAGTTATTACTTGCTCAGTTATAATATTTAATGAATGGTTTCAGTTTCATTTCGTTTATAATGCATATAGTGATGATTATTATTGTGAACTCTGGGTATTCGGATCGCATATCGTTCTTTCGATTCTGGGAGATAAATCATAATGTATAAGCTTTATCTTAGTTATTGGTATGTTCGAGTATCAAGGTTACATTATGGTAAAGACGAGGATATGAGTATCTATACTTCATTGTACGTTTGGATCGCCGCGCATTGAGGATAATCGTCGGTGATGAATGGATATCGAGGTTGCTCCCGAAGGACTCGGGGCAAGTATTCCATATTGATTATGGTTTAATGTTATTTATTTTGGTCTCTTACATTTTCTTTCATGTTGTTGAACATGGAGTCGTCCCAGTAAATTGTCATGTCGTCGTGCATGTTATGTTGTTCATGTTGATGAACGTGTTGATTTGCATATGTGCATGCATATTGTGTTGCTCATGTTGTGTAAATAATCCGATGGGATTATGAGGATCTATGCTGAGGGCGCTGGATCGAATGTCCACCATGCGTTGGTTCGATGGGATCATCATGGGATCTATGTTGAGGGCGCTGGATCGCTGGACAGGTTTTCCACCATGCGTTGGTCCGACGGGATCATCATGGGGATCTATGCTGAGGGCGCTGGATCGTTGGATTACCCAGTATTGTGTTATTGTTGTGCATATGTATATTGTTGGTTATCCACCTCGTGTTGATCTTGTAGGATCATCTTGGGATCTATGCTGAGGGCGCTGGATTATGGGATTTCCATTGAGTATACATAGTTGTTATTGTTTTTGAGCATATTGACGTTGTCATATGAGTATGCATTTGTAGGTCTTGTGTTAGGACCTTGTCCGTATTGCATTGTTCTGATCTCGGATTAGACTGATATGATTATCGTGGCATATCATATCTCGAGGTACGTTCCATATTTTCTTTGGTCTTGTCTTTGGTGGACAATCGATTATTGTCTTGGGATTTGATGATATTATTCGATGGATCGTATTGGTCAGAAATAGTAGATTTCCGTATCGTGAGTTGGTTATGATAGTTTGAGGATCTTGAGTATTGTTTGAGGTACAATACAGATATTATGTTCGAGTTTATTGGTTAATCGAGTACATGATGTGAAATGTGATAATGGTTATTCTGATGAGAATTACTTGAGTAAGTAAAGTTATGGCGGCAAGATTACGTTGGTCGTATTCTTATGTTGTATTCTCATTAGTATGTAATTATTAATGTGATGTGACGGTTATCATTGTTGGATATTATGGCTGACCCCATCGTGGGATTTCTTTTTAGGTTCTCGGAGTATCGAGTTTGTAGCGGTCGTGAAGAGATGAGCTTCCCGGAGGATACTGGATATGACATGTTTTGTGTATTGAGTTTCTTGATTGGTTCTCGTGTTCCGCTGCTAGAGTATCTTTATGGTTGGTCTTTTTCCGCTGCGTGAGTATTCTGAAATGCTCTTTTGGTATCTGGTAACTGAGGTTACTTTGGAAATCATTTTCTAAACTTTTGAGTGTCGGTAGTTTGGCCTTGCGATTTCAAATGAGTTTTTACGATGGTTTTCGATAAATGGATTTTATAAGTCTTTGTGAATTTTTAAAGATTGTTCCGTCGTTGGCCTCTTGGGCATTTGTTAATGTTTGCGAAAATTCTTTTAGCCTTGTGGGTTCCATCTCGGGGCCCACGGCGCTGTAATATTTCCGGTTAAATCTGGGGGTGTTACAGGAGGGGCGATCGCTTGCATAGGTCTGTCAGGTTTAGACGATGACGTCTTGTAGGGCGAGCGAGCCGTCCTTTTTTAGTTGTTCGTTTTCGTCAAGGCGAGTCAAATAGATGGGATAGGAGAATTTCATTATACTCTTTGTACATTACTGAAATTGAATACAAAGTTTTCAGTGGTAGTATTTCTTTCTGGAGTGCCGTCAGGGTGTTCAAGTTCGTAGGCTCCCCTAGTTAGCCACTTAGATATCCTGAAGGGGCCTTCCCAATTCGGGCCAAAGACTCCTGTGTGAGTCTGGACCTTTTTGAGGACTAGGTCGCCCACTTGGAACCGTCTTTCCTTGACCTTCGAATTGAAGAACTTCTCGGATCTCCTTTTGTGGATTGTGTTCTTCATTTCCGAGGTCAGTCGCCATTCTTCGAGCATGTCTAAGTCGATCCGCCGGGCCACATCATTGTCCGTCGTCATCTCTTGTTTAGTTCGGTGGCTGAGGACGGCGATCTCCGAAGGGATCACTGCTTCTGTTCCGAAGGCGAGGGCGAACGGGGTTTCGCCAGTCGAGTTTTGGGTCGTCGTACGGTATAACCACAAAACATCTGGGAGCTCACTCGCCCATCGTCCTTGTTTGGACTCAAGTCTTGCTTTGACCGTGTGTTTGAGGATCTTGTTTACAGCCTCTACCTGCCCGTTCGTCTGGGGTGGTAAGGGGCCGAGAACAATTTCTTGATTCCCTATTTCTCGCAGAATTGCATGACTTCTAAACCATCAAACTGCTTTCCGTTGTCGGAGATGATAGCCTGGGGTAGACCGAACCGGCATATGATGTTCTTCCAAATGAACTTAATTACTTCTTCTTGGCCGATCTTGTTGAGTGGCTCGGCCTCAGCCCATTTTGTGAAATAATTGACCCCTACGATGGCAAATTTACAACTCCCTGGCGTCGTTGGCAAAGGACCGATGAGGTCGATGCCCCATTGGGCGAACGACCATGGGCTGTACATAGAAGTGAGTTGCTCGGGGGAGAGCTTGATATTTGGGCCCATTACTTGACACATGTGGCACGATCGAGCATATGCGATCGCGTCCTTTTGCAGTGTAAGACAGAAAAAACCTTGCCTGGTTGTTTTGTGGATGAGAGCTCGCCCGCCCACAGATCCCGTCATGGATCTCGGCTAAAACGATCCGGACTTCCTCCGGCATAATGCACTTGAGGAGGGGAAGGCTGAAAGCTCGCTTGTAAAGCCGGTCGTCCAGTAGGGTGTATCTGGTTGCACGAAGTTGGAGCTGGCGAGCTTTGATACGGTCGTCAAGGACCGTTCCATCCTTGAAGTATTTAATGAACGGAGTCATCTAGTTCTCTTCGGCGATGGAAACTGTGGCAATCAGGCTTCTGTCGATCGCCGGCTTTGCTGATTTTGTGATTTGGATGTTAGAGAAATCTGCTGCCCCATCTGATGATGCTAGTTTGGATAGGGCATCGGCCTGGGAGTTGTGCTCTCTCGGGATTTGTTCGATCAGAACTTCTTCGAACTTCGTGCACATCTCGGCGACCAGTTCTTGGTATTTGATCATTTGTTCGCCGCACACCTCATATTCTCCCTTGACTTGGTTCACGACCAAGAGGGAGTCCATGAAAATGTGGAGACGACGAACATCTAGGGTGAGGGCTAAATCGAGCCCGCCTACAAAGGCTTTGTACTCAGCTTCATTGTTGGTCGCATGGAAACCGAAACACACGGCATTTGTGAAACTTTGTCCGTCGGGGCTGATGAGGACAATCCCTGCCCCTGCTCGCGAGTTGGTTGCCGAGCCATCCACATACAGCTTCTAAGCAGGGCGACCGACCAGGGTCGGACTATGAGGGAATGTTAATTCCACCACGAAGTCCGCCGGAGTCTGGCCTTTGATCGCCGTGCGAGGAGCGTACGTGATACCGTATTGGGCGATATCCAGTGACCACTTGAGGAGTCGCCCGTTAGTGTCTGGCCGGTGCAGGACTTGCCTTAGGGGGAGAGTCGTCAGAACCTCCACTTGATGTTCGAAGAAGTAGGCCCTTAGTTTTCGAACACTCATGACTAGAGCGTAGGCGATCTTCTCCAGAGGTGTGTAGCGTTTCCGCGTCATGGAGCGCTTGGCTGATGAAGTAGATCGGCAAGTGGACTTGCCCCTCTGCTCGCACTAAAACAGCACTCAGCGCGACCTCCGAGGCCGCCAGGTAAAGGAATAGCTTTTCGCCGGGGATCGGCTTCGCCAAGATCTGGGGGTTAGATAGATACCCCTTAATTTTAGCGAACGCCATTTGACTCTCCTTTGTCCATGCGAACTTCTTGTTCTTTATGGTCGCGAAGAATGGCTTGCTTTTATCCCCGAGCCGAGATATGAAGTGGTTGAGGGCGGCTAGACAACCAGTGAGGCGTTGCACCTGTTTGACATTCCGCGGTTCCTGCATGTCGAGGATCTCCTAGATCTTGGTGGGGTTCGCCTCGATCCCCCTCTGACTCACGATGTGCCCCAGGAATTTTCCGGAGCTCACCCCGAAGTTGCATTTCTTGGGGTTTAGCTTCATATTGAACCTCTCGAGGATGGCGAACGTCTCGGCAAGGTCATTGAGGTGGTCTTCCTTTTTCACGCTTTTGACAATGATGTCGTCAATGTAGACCTCCATGGTCTTTCCGATCTGGTTGGCGAACATCCCATTGACTAGCCATTGGTAGGTCGCCCCTGCATTCTTCAGACCAAACGGCATTCGGACCCAAAAGTATATGTCTTTTTCCGTGTGGAACGATGTGTGTTTTATGTCTTTCTCCGCCATTGGGATCTGATGGTATCCGGCGAAGGCATCCATGAATGACATCATTTCGCAACCTGTTGTGCTATCGACTAAGTGGTCGATATGAGGCATCGGAAAGTGATCTTTTGGGCATGCCGCGTTGAGGTCGGTGAAGTCGATGCATAACCTCCAGGAGTTGCTCGGCTTTTTGATGAGCACTGCGTTGGCTACCCACTGAGGCTCGTTGGTAGCTACTCCGATTAGTTTAATGTAGAGTAGCTTCTTGACTTCTATGTCAAGCGCCGCGTACTTCTCAGGTCCGAATTTCCTACGTTTCTGGTGAACAGGTTTCCTTGTCGGGTCGATCTTTAGATAGTGGCAAGCATGTTCAGGACTTATGCCGACCATATCTTGATGCGACCAGGCAAAGACTCCGATGTTCTTACGTAGTAAGCTGATTAGATCATCCTTTAATTCGAGGTCGACGCTTGTACCGATCTGTACTTCCTGCTCCGGGCGAGCCGGATCTATTGTTATACATTCCAACTCTTCAATGGGGATGGTCGCTTCTCGTTTGGAACGATTTCCGAACTTGATCCTTGGATCAATGTCGAGGCTCGGCTCCAAACCGATCCTTGGCTCGATGTCGTCCGTTAATTGATGTGAGATGGCGTCCTCTGAGTCGGGTTGGTTCGAGGTGCTCGGCTCGTCGATCTCCATAGGTTGATGTCGATCGTCTCAATGTTATAAATAGTACGGGAAGTGTCGAAAGAAGTTACGACACAGGAGTAATTCAAACATTTTTTAGCCATTAGCTGATCTACTTTTACAGTACCGACCGTCCCATCGGCAGTGGGGAATTTGATACAGTAAAAGAAAGAAGAGGCGACCGCCTCGAAGGTTTCTAGAAATGGACGACCTAGGAACCCATTATAGATGCTGGGCCTATCTATGATTACAAAGTTTAGGTTCCCAGTAATCCTAACCTTTGGATCGTAAAAGCATATTAGCTCGACAGAGAGCTTGATCCTTCTGTAGGCTTGGACTGTGCTGTCACCGAACCCTTGAGGCATGGTGCAAATGGCTTGATGAACTTGGCCAGGTTGCTGAGCTGGTCAAGAGCAGATTTGAATATGATATTGCAGAAGCTCCCATTGTCTACCACCACGAGATCGACCATTTTCCCAAGGATACATGCAGAGATTACCAATGCATCCTCTTTGGGGCACTGCACTCCCTCCCGATCCTTGTTGGAGAAAGTGATGAGCGGGTCTTTGGAGATGGTCGGCTCTGGGGGTACCACGACATGGACCCCGGTGAACTCCCTCAGTTCGGCCTTCCGCTTTCTGTTTGACAGAGTGGAAACCGGGGAAAGGCCCCCGAGGTTTCCACACCCTGCCTGAAGCATATTGATTCGGCCGCCAGGGTTGATCGGAGGGATAGACTCATCAGAGTACTCCGGCTCGTTCAGATCGATCCTGGCGACCGGATTGGGAGGGATTACATCGCTCTGCCGGCGTTCGCGCCCTCCGGTCCTCTCTGCTCGAGGTTCTGGTTTGGTAACCAAGTTATCCAATTTGCCTTCCTCAAACAGTCGCCAGAGTTGCCTGAGGAGGTCGCGGCACTGGCTGGTGTTGTAGCCGGGACTTTTGTGGTAGGCACAAAATTTACTGCGGTCCAGATGACCGTGGTCCCTCACTGGATTTGGTTTGATAATCCATTCGCGCCCCTTGATGGCATTGAAGATGTGGGCTGGAGATAGGTTGCGGTTACGGAGGAGGTGAACCTCCACATCCTCGAAAGCTTTGAACTCGCCGGGCGGCTTCGCGATCGCCTTTCTGGGCTTGGCGACCGCCTTTCTCGGGATGGAAGATGGCGTCTTCCCTTACCCAGTAGATCCCTCACTTAAGCGGAGGGAGAGCATCCTCTGCCTAGCGAGGAAATCAGCGGCCCTGACGCGGAAGATCGCGTAGGTCGGGGGATGTCCTTTGTAAAGTGCCTGAACATGGGCGAGTGGCCGTAGAATCCCCCTAGGACCGAGTAGAGAGCGAGCTCATCGCTAATAGGTTTGCCGGTGAGGACTATTTCATCCACCCGGTCGATGTAGTCTTCATCGGGCTCGTCGTTCCCCTGCCTGATTTTCATCATGCGGTGGGGGCCTTCTGGCCGAGCAACTTTGGCGGCGAAGTATGACGTGAAGTCGTTCACCAGCTTCTCAAAGCAATTGATCGAGCGAGGTGGTAGTGAGATGTACCACCTGTGGGTGAGGTCGTCCAATGTTAATGGGAACATTCGACATTTCGTCGCGTCCGAGGCTCCGCATCCGGTCATGTAAATCCGGAATTTGCTCAAATGGGTCTCAGGATCCGATCTCCCCTCGTATAGAGGTGTTTGAGGGGGAGCAATCTTCGGTTGAACAGGGGCGAGCTCGATCTGGACCGCAAGTGGCTCACTCGGTCCATCGATCTCCTGGCGCCTGCCCCAGTTTCTAGGAGCGCCTTCATTTCGTCGAGCTGGCGCTGCATGGCGGCCATCGCCATAGCCTGACTGCTTGCCGATTGGCTCCCAGAGCGTGAGCCAAGGCGATCATGTACTGATCCCCTGGCCTTATGGTAGATGATGAGTTCTCCGCCACCGATCTTAGTTCTTGGGCGAGCGGGGGCTCGTTGGCCGGCTTGTCTTCTGGGAGTTGGATATGCCGAACTCCTGGTAACGGATTCGGACTCCGATGCCTCCTGGTTGGGGCCTTAACGCCCGGGTCGCCATGAGGGATCACTCCCTGGGCGGATGAAGATGGAGTCGTCCCGCCTTACGAGAGCCTTTTCCTGTGGCTCGTGGCTTTATGTCGATTTCTCAACATATATCCCATTGAGCTTCCGCTTGCCTGCTCGGCGGATGGCTGATGGAGTAATGATGGGCGAGTCGCATGCCCTCCGTCACTCCCTGAGGATGGCTATAGCTTCCTCAATGTGTTCCGCGGTCTAGAACTGATCGATTGAGAGGCTAGGACCGTCCCTCGAGGGCGGGAGTGAGAGTCTAGCATCGCCGCGGTCGCCTTCCGCCATAGGCTGGGATTCGGTCTGGGTCGGAATGAGATGTCCGGCAGATCGCAGGGTGGCTCTTTTGGAGGTTGTGGCAGATGTCATGTCTCTGAAGGTTTTCCTTTGAAGAACAGTGAGTGTTTCTTCAAGTATATGCCCCGGAGAACAGTGAGTGTTCTTCAAGACGGTTGGAATAAAAATGAAGGTTTAGATCCCCTCCTTCTAGCGCCAATTGTTGTTACCCAAAATATTATCCGGAGATGATATTGCTGGAATGATCGAGTAACAAACAAATGCGAGAACACTTCCGTGGGAAAGAAAATAACACAAGATTTTCCGGGTTTGTTAGTCCCGGGCTTGAATGCTCTCGTGAGATGTTATTAATATAAATACTTTGGAGTACAAATATTAATGTTAGAATACTATTACAATGAGTGTAATGATTCTAGTTATCTTAGCTATAGAGCGTGAAGATTGCCGGAAGAACCAGATATGAAGCTCTGTGAGTTCTTGCTTATGATGTTCTATGTATGAGAATGTATCTCTCTCTCTGTGCGTTTTTCACTGTACTCTCGATTCCTTTTGGCCACTGTTGGAAGCCTTCTATTTATAGTAGAAGAGGCTGCTAGGTCCTTCCCGGCGATCTCGGGCGACCGCCGTATTCTATATTAGAATAATAGGGGCGATCGTCCCATCACGTGGGATTGTTTCCTTAAAGTCCGAGGTTGCAGCTGGCAGCCAGCTGTGCGGGACAATGAGGAGCTTGCACGCATCCTGAGTCGCTGTCCGGGGAGGACCCACTTTGTACCTTTCGGCGGGCCTGTCGGTAGGTGAGATGTAGATGACAGGCTGGGGTCAAAGGCCTTATCTTGCGGCGCCTTTTGTGGATCTGCACGTGGGTCTTCGTCCAAGATTCAGTCTTCGAAGACTCTGACGGGTGTCGGATTCACATGCGGTATAGGACGATCGTCTATAATCAGATATCTGTGGCGATTGCCAGATGCCTATAGACGATCGCCTTGGACGCGATCGCTAGGTGCTTGCCCAACGTCTGCCTTCTTTGGCTGGCTCCTGACTATTATGCCGATCGTCTTCGGGGCATATAAATCGCCGCACAACAAAGTGCAATCTTGTTAGTATTTATATTCGCGTGTCACGTAGAGGTTTGGAAGTAAAGCCCCATTTTGCTTATCTTGGAAACATCCTGGGAACGAATTCATCTAGCGGTGTCGGTTACCATAGCGTGTCGTGTGGGGGTCGCATCAATAGCTGAGCTGTTTGCTATAATCAATAATAGCTTGAGATAGCTGTACATCTTGGGGTTTCGCCGTAAAGAATTCATTAATCCTCTGGTTTCTGATTGGTTCCGGACAAAACTCATCTATCATGAATCTCTGGAACCCTGCCCACGTGACAACACGATCTTGAGGCTTAACAACCTCCCACCAATTAGCAACATCTTTGTCAAGGAGATACTGAGCGACAGGCACCTTACGCTCTTCTGGACAATAAACTACCTCGAATATCTTTTCCAACTGGAAAAGCCAACCATCCAAGCCCAATGCATCTTCGGCACCAGCAAAACGAGAGGGATTCATACGAACCACTTCTCAAAGCCATTGATTTGCGCCAATGTTCGGGGTCACATCTGTATTACGTTGAACTGCTTGAGTCAATTGTGTCATCTGTGCAGCTACCTGCTGTAAAATAGTGGCAACACCAATGCCAACACCATCACCAGTAGTACGATCCTGATCACGCGTCTGGTCGCCACGACCACGACCCCTGCCCCTTGGAATACTGAATAAGTAACCACTCAGCACAAGAGTAAATCGTAACACAATCACATACACTAATTACCATCCTAAGGCAACTGACATACACAAAATCACAGCAACGACGACATCCGTTCGACGATTTCAACGGCCCGAACGATAACCAGCACACAATTACAAAACATCATGAAACAATCATATATGTACACAATCATACAAACCCAAGCTCTAACAGCTCGCACAGGTGCGATAACACGCAAATCACCACGAAGCGACAAACATTTAATACCAACATCACACCTCTCACAGAGGGCTAACACAACGAATGCATGGCGACCAATTCAATCGCAACTCGGAGTGCCAACACCCTAATGACAATGTTAACATCATACACATATTCCCTGACCGCAAACAGAAAATGAGAGGTTTTAAAAACGAAATCCATCTTTTTGAAAAAAAATTGGAAACACTAGTTGATCATAAGTATCACATTTCTAAAAAGTAATACAAACACCTTATCGAGACTTTGAAAAAAAACCGTCTTACGTTTGATAAAAATGAGGACATCTTTCGTTTATTTAAAAACTTTCAAAAATATTCGGCATTCGGGTCTAAGCAAATGTGTTTCTGAATTACTGAGAATATCTCAAAATATTTTGGTTTCTCAAAGTGGAAGAATTTTGAAACATACAGTTGTACTAGTAGGCACCTTGAAAATACCGCGAGGAAATAATTTATTTTAAAAGTACGTCTCGAAATTTATTCTATAAGATACTCAAGACTTTCAAAAATCCATTAGGCCAGAATGCCAAAAAACTCACACGTTACAAAGTATACGTTAAGGCTATGCTCACACGTATCGACATTCACTTACACATCTCATAGTACATGCATCAAATTGTTTAAAAATCAATACATGTCTTTTCCCGGAAAACAAACAGTCAATCATCACAGTTGAAAATCGCATAGAACCGGGGCTAAACCACTGATCCCATCTGAGGCCTCTATGGACCCTCCCGGACTGGCCATAGATAAAAGTCACGCACATGACTCGCCTAGGACCGGGGCGAAACCACTAGTCCCATCCGAGGTCCCTATGGACCCTCCCGGACTGGCTATCCAAAGAAGCTCGTGAATCAGGAGCGAAATCACAGATTCCTCTGAGGCCCCGTCGGACCCTCCAGGAGTGAGCAAATCACACACATATATTACCATATCATTTTAAGCATAATGGTTTCACAAGAATACTTGCAATACGAGCAAATCATTTTTAAAATAATTAGAAGCGGACAAAATCAACAGTAAAAAATACATTAGCAGCGACACCACTCCTCATATAAACAAAATATGAGAGTCAAATAAATACATATCACGAAATCAAGATCTACATAAGGATTCCATCATTTAACAAATAATCATACAAGTGGCTCGTGTCACACGAGGCACAACATAAAGAAGGGAGACTTACATTCACAGGTCGCACGAAGATGATGATCGCTCCACGATGCTAATCACGACCAACAAACTCAGACGACGCATCGCGACACGACTCATTCAGGCATGACCTGACTAAAAACAACTCAACAATACACACTCGACTCCACAACATAGGTTTCCACAACCTATTCTCCGATACCATTTATGTAACACCCCCAATCCACTTAGGGATATTACACGTCGTAGACCCTTTTCTCAAGGATCTACCAGGCTGGTAACAAAAATCAATCATTTCTACATCGCCTTTAACGCTAAGATGACCCAGTAGACCGATATGGTCTTTCAATTAATACATACAACTCAATCTCAATACATACCCATGCAGGGGTCAAAATACAACACGCCCCCGTACAACAGGGAAAATACTACAATAGAAATAACTACAATACAACATCGTACGGGTCCTCATGTGATTAGTATCGATCATCATTCATCATCCTTCGTGCCAACCCTGTATTATGCTCCACAAAACCTGAATGTACCTGGACGCAAAACAGACATCCATCCCCCGATTACTCGGGGGTTAGCAAAATTCCACTATTTTGCTAGTGTACAAAGTGCAAATACGAGTCATACAAATCCTATTCCCAGAATAATAATAATCAGGAATCCTCAAATATTCAAACATAATGAAAGGAAATACTTCCCTAGGCATAGAGTTTGAGTAAAACATTCCAAATTCCAAAGATGACAGATCAAGAAAATAATTTATAAAATGTTTTTAAATTGCCCTCGGGAGTTTCAGCGGAAAACCATTTAGGATTTGACGAATCATTCTCTTTTCAAAAACCAAAAGGGGGTCACGTCCCAAATATTTGCTTTCTCAAATAAAAACCAACAATAATTCCCGGGGTCAACAACTCACACCACGTGTCCTCGACGGACATAAAATCAACAAAACATAACCACCCAAGATACGAAATCTTGGTAACACGTCCAAGGTACTCGACCCTGGCAACACACATCCACAATCATATCCATGATACCGTGATCACTTGCCATGTATCACCGTCAGTCTTCTTAGGCTCTCACGATTGGACAGATCAATCGCTGTGTCCTGACCACTATGATCACAAGCCATGTGTCACCATAGACCTCGTCCGAACATCACGGCTGGACTATGACAAATACTTCACATTCACAAATAAGTACACTACAGTACACATCACAATATCAAGCAACAAAACACATCCGTAATCATATCCATGATACCGTGATCGCTTGCCACGTATCACCGTAAGTCTTCTAAGGCTCTCACGGTTGGACCGATCACTCGCCGTGTCTTGACCACCATGATCACAAGCCATGTGTCACCGTAGACCTCGTCCGAACATCACGGTTGGACTATGACCACACATTCACATCACACAACACAACACACCAAGGATATCACAATAATCAACCCAAAGGCAACAAACACTTAGCACGACACAATTGTCGAATCACAACGCACCGAAATGAGATAATATATATATATATATATATTATCAAATCACAACACCAACATCAAACATAACTATAGGATTCACTTAATCATTCACAAAACACACCATTCACAAAATACACACGCATTTTGAAATAGAGCCTTTAACGAGGCTAAACCGAATCTTTTGAAAGTTCATTTCAAACAACCAAACAAACACACTTAGACAATCACCGATCATCATATCCACAAAACAAGAAATGTATGGACAAGGTACTTGCCTCGAATAATCACAAACGTGGAGAATCGTCTGAAGTAAGGCGACACGAACCGACTAGGAATCCACCAACTCCGCCGAGCACCAAACCGCGACAATAAACTACGAACAACAATAACAACAATGAAAATGATACTATAGCACAACCTAAAGCTGCTAAATTCAAGGAACAAATGATGAAAGTTCAAGGGTTCCCCCCAAAACATCCAAGAACACGAATCAACCCAACAAAAACATGAAAACGGAATTCCAAACCGTGGGTTGAGATCAACAAGACTAGGTAACAACAATAGAACCAACAATTTCGGTTTAAAATCATGAAATCAATACAAACCACAAAATATCTCAAATAGGGCTCTAAAACCTTACCTTGATTTGGAGAAGAAGAATGATTAGATGATGATAAACACGAAGAAGATCCACCGAGATGATTACTATCATCAAAGTCCGACGAAAACTCATCCCACAGACGCCCAGATCGCTAAAACCGAAGGAAGGAGGAGAAGGATAAAACTGACCCGAAATATGTCAACCCTCAGGTATAAGTAGACGCCCGAGCTTACATACGTTAGGGTCACAAACCTAACATACGCTAGATGATTAACGTACGTAAGGTGCAAGCCCTTACGTACGTAAGAGCCATCCAGACCCCTCTGCCGAAATCTTGAACATGATAACATACGCAACGAAGGAAGCATTACGTACGTAAAGAAGCATCACTAACGTACGCTACAGATGATGGTAACATACGTTATCTATCTGGCAGTATAGAACAGCTGACAGAAGTTTGGTTCGAAAAGGACCGCGGAACGCGACAAACACGAATTACTATGGTCGAGCAAGATGAGTAGTATAATAATCAAAACAGGAGTGAAGCACTAAACAAACACATAGTTCTGACAACCCAAAAGTTGTAAAAGACAATACGAAGGCAAACACCCCAAAACTTTGGAAAATTATGAAATGGCCCGAACGACCGAAATATCATGATACGACAACGAATAACCGAACCGAAGCTTATAACATGTCTAACAAAGTTAAACAAAATTACGGTATACACGAAGCGACCTTTTCGAACGAGATTCGCAAGAATCGAACTCATGTGCGGAAAAGTGCTAAGAAGCACGGAACTCAACAAAACAACACTAAAACGAACTCGGATGACAAAAAGTGCAGAATTAATCATTCTCAGAATGAGGAAACGGTCACAGGTGATCCATTAAAACAGCCTCCTGCCAAAAAATGAAATTTACCAAAAATCAAAATTGCGGATATTACACTACTTGTCCGTCAAGATGCATGTCGAGTTTGACCCGCACCTTCCGGTTTTCTGGGTCGAACTACTCAAGTGAAAATATTAACGTCACAAGCACACCTTTACTAAATCCTCATATCGAATGTTTGAATACCTATCACAACCTTTCGATTACATCATTGACTGTCCCGGAGTGAAATCCGTGTGACGAATCGAGGGTGAGTCGGCTCGAGTACACTAATCTCATTAGCATACCTGTAACGTATGCTCTCACTAACCATTAGTGATGACAGGCACTCTCCATGTCAAAGAACACGTCATACAAGTCTTCGCATAAACTTAACGACCAGTTAAGTTTCATCAAATTGCGAACGATTAAGTATTTGAGCCATAAACCTTTCCATTGCCAATACCCTTATACAATAAGAAGTGAAATGTTTGCTCTTAAATACACGGACTAGTTTCTATATATATATATTTACGAGTCAGAAATGTCAGTGACTACCAATAAATAAGGAAACATACAATTGCCTTATGTTAATTTACACAATAACAAGTACAAAGCCCTCTCTCTAACATCCTCTGAGTGGCATTCCAGGGCACGCTCCTAACACCCCGAGCATACGAACAGCGCCAGCAGCCATCCAGAAAGAAAGCTGTATCTAAGTATCAGAGGCACGAACCGCAGTACTACCAACAGTACAATGCGCGTAGATACTGGATACAGGAGCCCCGTTATCCATCTAGGAAACTGGCCGCCGCGCAGTACCACCAACAGCTCTGAGAATCCAACTGGAAACCTAGAAGGCAATATGTAAGGCCGAAGAAAATAGTTCCCCCTCCAAGATGACAATCGTAATGGAATCAAAACCCTAGATTTTTCATGCATAATAATCAAGGTTATGAAAGTAATGTTGTGAAAGGTAGAGGAAGACCCAAGAAAACTTGGATAAAGATGATTGAAAATGATATGCGGTTTCTTGGAATTGGAGAAAGTATGGCGATGGAGAGGCAAATGTGGCGGGAAAGAATACGGATGGTGGATGGAGTCTGATTCTTTTTTTTTTTTTTTTTTTTTTTTTAATTCCTATTTTCTTTTTTTTCATGTTATCTTTTTTTTTTTTTTTCTTTTTTTTTTCCACTCTCTTTTTTTATTTGCTTTTTTCTCTACTTTTTCCCTCTTTTTTCCTTTTATGTTATTTATGTAACGATTATTGACGGTTTCAAAGTTTGATTCATGTTAGCCGACCCCAAATCATTTTGGGACTAAGGCTTAGATGATGTGGTTGTTGTTGTAATAATCAAGGTTATAGCGAATACGGGCCTGCCCCACGTAAATATCGCAAAACTGGACCAAAATAAACCTACAACAAGCCAATTTCTGTCAGGAAAATTTGGGTACCAAAAAGCACTAACATCCATGGACCTAATAATCAAAGGGGACCTTAATCTACCTAAACTCTTTGCTTACAGGATATCAAGGAAAAGGACATCTGGTACTTCGACAATAGATGTTCTCGACATATGATAGGAGTTATTAGCTGTAACACCCCAAACTAGGCGGATATTACAGTGCCGTGGACCCCCGACTGGGACCCACCAGGCGAATGAAAAAGGATGATTTACACAGGGTAAATGTAGTACCGAACCACATTACAACATCAATTACTCCGATTAGGAGTTTCATACAACACACCCAGGATAAAATAGAATACATGTGTATCTTATGTGACGATAAAATACACAACACTGAATGAAACGAGTATTCAAACGGAATGTCTGCAGCGGAATAAATAAAGGAAACATAAATGACTGAATAAGTGATTGAGCATCGGGGCCCCTTTCTAGTATCACTGGGACTCCTCGACGTCGCATGTTCTCCCGTGCCTTTGCCTTGCCAAGACACGAAAAACAAAATCCCCAAACGGGTCGATTATCTGAGAACAACAATCCTCAAGAGTTGAAAATACACAATCATGATTATATACGAAATTATGAAATATCCTGCCGAAACATACGCAATCAAACATGCTATATGAATCAACTAACATGACGGCTCAAAGGGTGGCGCCACACTACGCCCGGGATGGAAATGTGTCCGTGCACAAGCCACCAGCAGTATCGATCGAATACACGTGTGGTCTTGTACCTAATCGATCTCACGAAACAATCAATCTCGTGTGCACACCCAATGTGAGGCCATCAACCAACACACGACTATAATGTGCCCGACATGAAAACCCTACACATACCAACCGCACGCCAAGATGACCGGAATGCCACGATAACAAAAGTGACATCGAAAATGAATAATGACTCACCGAGGTGGAATGGTAATGAAATAAATGACATTTCAATGAAAAGGTTGGAACCGCTGTTCCTTATGATGAAATGATTAATTGATAACAACAAGTTTTGATACGGTTAATATAATTATGAATGAGTTATGATTATGAATGAACAACAACAAGAGGGATGAATATCCTTTTAACCGAGTAAGAATTAACTTACACAACACCGATGAAGAATGTCCGTCCACGAACAACGTCCTAAATGAAGTGTCGGTCATACGAACAACCTTAATTCAATACAATTACCGACAATCCGATCAATATACGAATTAAACACGAATATAACGAACTCAAAACGTCGATACGATTAAACTAAGTTCATTGGGGCATTATATCGAATCGTTGTATCCAAACTCCGATGGTTTACAATCAAACTTCAATATACCTATCTCAAATTCCCAAGAAGTGTTTCAAACCAACAAAACATCTTCCAAATGATCAATAATCCGAAATGAATATCCGAAAACGTGATTATAACGACAATTAATCGAAAATCCCCAATTCCAACTCGATTTTCAAAGTGTTCTTGAATAATTCCTCAATAATCCAAAGAATCCTTATACAAACTCATAATCATATACATATCCCTTCATATATCATGATTATAACATCCAAAACATCGCATCTCAACACAAAAATCGAAATCCAAGGTGTTGAAGAATATTACCTTTGAATATCCAATCACTTCGATCCGAAGAACACGAGTTTAATCGAGTATCCAAGCTTCCCGAATGATTGAAGGTGAAGAAAAATATACTCTCAAATGATAATTGATGAAGAAATCTCTCCCTCAAGTATTTCTCTCTCGGTTGCAGGTGAAGAAGATGGAAAAAAATGGGAGAAATGAGCTCAAAATGCTCAAAAAATGAATTTATAGGGGTTGACTCGGCCAACAGGCTCGACCGTGCCCGCCTGACACGGTCGTGGCGCGCAGCCGGGCCGGCAGGACTCGGCCGTGTCACGCTGACACGGTCGAGGCGCGAAGGGGCCTACCGAAGTGACCCGTCCGCGGCGCTCGACAATGACTCGGCCGTGTCCCGAACACGGTCGGGCCTGCGGGCGTCGCTACTGAGCTAATCCGGAAGAGCTCGACTCGGCCGTGCTGACGACACGGTCGGGTCTGAGGCGACGCTTCGGCACTTTCGGGACGAGTATGGCACGGGCCGTGTCGGACGACACGGCCGAGTTCGTTCGGCAATGATCGCCAAATGGCGAAAAATGGCGGTTGAGCTAAAGCGACCATAACTCTCTCGTCCGGGACTCGATTGACTCACCGTTTGAACCATTGGAAAGCTAATTCGATGCTCTATAATATTGCAAAGATTTAGAATTTTTGGAGTTACCAAAAATTAATGGTGATCTAACAAAGTCGAACTCAAATGAGGAAAGTTGAAATGATGAACAATAACGATACTCAACTCGAAGTTTATACGAACGGTGAACACGGTGAATGAACATGATTGATGAATGATTATAATTGAGTGAAAATACACTGAGTGACAATTACAGGCTGATAATTACTGAATGAAAATGAATGAATTACAACTGGGTATTACATACCCCCCCCCTTAAAAAGAGTTTCGTCCCCGAAACTAAGGGTCAAACAACTCGGGATAACTCTCCCGCATAATCTCCTCGGTTTCCCAAGTGGCCTCTTCGACTCCATGTCTGGACCACTGAATCTTGACCAAAGGAATTGACTTATTTCTCAACTGTTTGATTCGCCGCTCTAAAACTCGTATAGGACGCTCCTCATATGAATGATCGTCGATCTCTATTTCGTCGACTGCAGTATGTGACTCGGTCGGCAACATACTTCCGCAACCGAGAGACATGAAACACATTATGAATTCGGCTCAGCGGAGGTAAAGCCAATCGATAAGCTAACTCGCCTACTCGATCCAAAATCTCAAACGGTCCAATGAATCTCGGACTCAACTTCCTCTTCCCAAAGCGGAAGATACCACGACTCGGGGATACCTTGACCAACACATGGGCACCGCCTCGAACTCTAATGGTCGACGCGGTTATCTGCGTATGATTTACGCCGACTACGAAGTCACAACAAGCGACTCTGATCAAATCTACCTTCTCACGGGCGGCTATAAGCATATCGGGCTCGGTGCCGATTGATTACGATAAGTCGTCCCAACACAACGGAGATCGACAACGGCGACCATACAAGGCCTCGTAAGGTGCCATCTTGATTGAAGCATGCCAACTATTATTATACGTGAACTCGATCAATGGTAGTTGGGCTTCCCAATCGTCTTTCCAATCGAGGACGCATGCCCTCAACATGTCCTCTAATGTCTGAATGGTCCTCTCGATTGCCGTCGGACCGAGGATGAAATGCGATCGAGATTAAGCCGAGTTCCCATAGCGCGATGAACCGATTTCCAAAAGTGCGACACAAACCGTCCGTCACGATCGGAAGCGATACTTTTAGGAGTACCGTGCGGTCGACTATCTCTTTAATGAACAAGCTGGGCAAGTCTCTCGGGTCCCCACGTATCCTTGATCTCTATGTAATGATCTTATTTGGTTAAGCTGTCCACGATCACCGGATCGTGTTCATGCCACGACGACTCGTCGGCAAACTCGTGATGAAATCCATAGAAATGTCTTCCCACTTCCACTCGGGAATAGGAAGAGGTTTCACATACCAGCCACGGCGATGTTCAATCTTAACTTGTTGAGTTAAGCATCTCGAAACAAATTCGCGACTTCTCGCTCCATATTACTCCACCGGTAATTTTGTTTCAAGTCCTTGTACATCTTACTAGACCGGATGTACGAGAATAAGGGTAGCATGAGCTTCCTTCAAAATCGAGTTTTTCAACTCGTCATTCGCGATACGCACAACCGATTCTTAAACCTCAAAAGTCCATCCTCGTGGACCACAAATCGAGGGCTTTCCTGAGCCACATCCTCTCGGATGCGCAACAATGATGGGTCGAACCACGATTCTCTCGGATTTCCTCCTCGAGTGACGATGAAATCTCTAACATACAAAGCCGCCCTGAACTCGCTGAAGCCGGACCTCGATCTCGGATCTAAGGAATTCCTGAAGCTCCTTGAAGCGTTAAACGGGCAAGCATCTGCTCTGAACGGACTTACGACTCAAGGCGTCGCGACAACATTCGCCTTGCCCGGTGGTAAAGGATCTCGATATCATAATCTTTGATTAATTCCAACCACCGTCTCTGGCGCATATTTAACTCCTACGAGTAAATATATACTTTAAGCTCTTATGATCGGTGAATATCGTGATGGTAACGCCATAAAGATAATGACGCCAAATCTTCAAGCGAACACCACTACCGCTAACTCCGTGTCGTGGGTCGGATAATTAACCTCGTAAGGCCTCAATTGCCGTGAAGCATAGGCAATAACTTTCCTGCTTCGCATGAGCACACATCCGAGACCACGTCCGACGCATCACTATAGACCACAAATCCTTCCGTCCCCTGCGGCAAGGAAAGTACAGGTGCTGACATTAACCGGCTCTTGAGTTCCTCAAAACTCCGTTGACACGCGTCGGACCACGTGTATTTCTTATCCTTCCGCAATAAGTTCGTCAATGGTTGCGCAATTTTGGAAAATCCTTCCACAAACCTCCGATAATAACCGGCTAATCCGAGAAAGCTTCGGATTTCCTTAACATTCTTCGGAGGTAACCAATTCTGGATAGCCTCCGTCTTCTGAGGATCAACACGCACTCCATCTGATGAAATTACATGTCCGAGAAAAGTCACCTCGGACATCCAGAACTCGCATTTGGAAAACTTCCCATAAAGTTGTTCTCGTCTCAACACGTCGAGCACTCGATGAAGGTGAGACTCATGTTCCTCCCGGTCACGAGAATAAATCAAAATGTCATCGATGAAGACAACAACAAACCGATCCAAAAAGTCGATGAAAACCCGATTCATTAACTCCATGAATACCGCAGGTGCATTAGTCAATCCGAACGGCATAACCACAAACTCATAATGACCATAGCGTGTTCGAAACGCTGTCTTCGCGATGTCCGACTCTCGGATCCGCAATCGATGATATCCGGACCTTAAGTCGATCTTGGAAAATCTTGAAGCTCCTGCGGTTGATCTAAGAGATCATCAATACGGGGTAAGGGATACTTATTCTTGATCGTCACCCTGTTCAACTCCCGATAATCAATACACAAGCGAAAAGAACCATCCTTCTTCTTGACAAATAACACTGGTGCTCCCCACGGGGACGCACTCGGTCGAATATAACCCTTCTCGAACAACTCCTCGAGTTGGTTCTTTAATTCTGCATTTCGGTCGGGGCCATCCGCACGGCGCCTTCGATATCGGGACGTACCGAGCTCCAACTCAATCGTGAATTCCACATCCCTCTGTGGAGGCAAACTAGGTAACTCGTGCGGAAAAACATCGGCATATTCCCTCACCACCGGAATATCCGTTAACATTCTTGATGACTTCGATTTTGGCCATATAGCACCAATAACCGACACATCACTGATTGAGTAACCTTACGGCTTTCATTGAATTAATGACTTTACGAGCAGTAGGGATTACCTCCACGAAACACACATTCAACCCCAAATGCGAAATGATAGTGACCATGCGCTTACGGACACTAATGCGGCATCATGACGATCCATCCAATCAATACCCAAGATGGCGTCGTCCCTCGGCAAATCTACCACGATTAGGTCCGGCGGCCATACACGACCATGGCCCGAATCGGACAATTACGAATCTCACGATTACCGATAATTCGTCTACCATCGGGTAGGCCAATGACATAAGGCTCACAACTAGTAGCACTACCCGCACGTAGTCTACTCAAACATGACTCGGAAATGAATGAATGCGATGCACCAAGATCGAAAAGAGTACACAGTTGAGATAGAATATCGAGTGTACCGAGATCATTCGGGCCTCTGGATCATCGGTCTTCTTCATCTCATAAATCCGGGCTTGCTAGTCCGACACCGGACGCTCCGTCGATGGCTAAAAGCTCCACCTTTAGTCGCTCCCGTCGTTTTAAGCAGCCGATTGAGTGCTTTGATTACGAGTGTTGCTTAGGTGCACGAGATGACGTCGAGTAGGTTTGGAGTCCCTACGGCAAAAGCGGGCCCTATGCCCGGCAATCCTGATTGTGGCACGTAATGATCGCCGGACACTTGGTGCTGAAATGACCTGTTCCTCACGGTTGAAACAGTGATGGCAGGCGGCGCTCGCGGCCCGAGATTCCGCGGGTTTAGACGCCAGGAGGTCGCTCGAGAAAAGTAGAGCCCGCCGCGGTTTCTTGAAAGTGGCACGACTCCGTCAGGTGATTCTGAGTTCTTGGACTTCTTGCTAGCGAGACGAAGGTTCTTTGCTTAGCAATTTCCTTAGCCGTAAGCTCGTAAGTAAGAGCCTTCTCAATGAACTCGGCAGTGGCACGGTTATGATTAAATGGCGAAGTCTCATACGGGGTTTTGACCTCTTCTTTGAAATACTTGATCTTGTCCGCTTCGAGTGAATGATAGATGAGGCGAACGGAAGAAGTTCTGAAATTTTTCGGCGATGGCGAACGTCATCATCCGCCGAAAGGTCGGGAGTGAGTAATTCCGACAACTTGGCCTCCTGAGTGGGGCCGGATAGTACCTCTCCATCATGAGAGTCTTGAATCGATCCCAAGTACATGTTCCGTCTGCAGGCCTCAACGATAACCACCATGAATGAGCACTCTTACCGAGATAGTAAGCCGCATGAAACTTTATGCCCTTGGGGCAATCCACCATAGCAAATAACTTCTCAAAATGCTCAAGCCGGTGAACAATATCCGCCGGCTCGGATGAGCCCTCAAAAGTAGGTGGTCGGCGAGAGATATCGCTAATGATATTGCTTACACCCTCTCTTGCCTCGAGGTGGCGGCGGAGGAGCTGCTGATTTTGATTGACGGAGTTATGCATCGTCTCCATCAAGCGAGCCATCACGGGTCATTTGGGCCATCATGCCACCGCATAAATGCGAGTGGGTCAACCGGACACCCTCGGGCGAGCCGTGTCAGTGCGACTCCCGATAGTGAATGATCGCGTCCGGGTGAGTGAGTGGCGGCATCACCGCTTTCGATGAATTAGCATTATTCTGGCATTTGCACGTGTATTCGCACGAGTTCTCGGGATTCGGCCCGCTCCACGGCCTCGTCCTCCACGTCCTCTGCCGGCCCCTTCCATCTTTGAAGTGGAAAGTCATATGATGATTATATATCTCGCATGAGTATCACATTATGATTATATTATGAAATGATGAAAATGAACATACGCGCTCAAATACGGCGATTACATGAATGATTAGTTGACGTGACATGATTTCGATGAAATTCGAAATGATTATCTTGAACAATTTAACAAGTGATGATATGATCTTCAAGATCAACAAGCGAGTAATGAAATGAATTGAGTGATTAATGAGTTAACATTATCGACTTGATCACAATTGAAATTGATGAATGAGGATTGTTAAGCGATGAATTATGAATGAATGATTAATGCGAGAAATTATACCATGGCATTAGAAATCTTACGATTCTTGATACGATTGGCTCGGCTTTTGCACGAGTCACACGTGGCGCGAAAGTCCAATGATACTAGTCGATGTGATGATTTCAAATGAGACATGACTTGGAGGGTAGTATTCAAAACCACGCTCCGATACCAACTCTGTAACACCCCAAACTAGGCGGATATTACAGTGCCGTGGACCCCCGACTGGGACCCACCAGGCGAATGAAAAAGGATGATTTACACAAGGTAAATGTAGTACCGAACCACATTACAACATCAATTACTCCGATTAGGAGTTTCATACAACACACCCAGGATAAAATAGAATACATGTGTATCTTATGTGACGATAAAATACACAACACTGAATGAAACGAGTATTCAAACGGAATGTCTGCAGCGGAATAAATAAAGGAAACATAAATGGTGAATAAGTGGTGAGCAATGAGGCCCTTTCTAGTATCACTGGGACTCCTCGGCGTCGGCATGTTCTCCCGTGCCTTTGCCTTGCCAAGACACGAAAAACAAAATCCCCAAGCGGGTCGATTATACTGAGAACAACAATCCTCAAGAGTTGAAAATACACAATCATGATTATATACGAAATTATGAAATATCCTGTCGAAACATACGCAATCAAACATGCTATATGAATCAACTAACAGTACGGCTCAAAGGGTGGCGCCACACTACGCCCGGGATGGAAATGTGTCCGTGCACAAGCCACCAACGAGTATCGATCGAATACACGTGTGGTCTTGTACCTAATCAGTCTCACGAAACAATCAATATCGTGTGCACAGTCCAATGTGAGGCCATCAACCAACACACGACTATAATGTGCCCGACATGAAAACCCTACACATACCAACCGGCACGCCAGTATGACCCGGAATGCCACGATAACAAAAGTGACATCGAAAATGAATAATGACTCACCGAGGTGGAATGGTAATGAAATAAATGATGACTCAATGAAAAGGTTGGAACCGTCGTTCCTTATGGTGAAATGATTAATTGATAACAACAAGTTTTGATACGGTTAATATAATTATGAATGAGTTATGATTATGAATGAACAACAACAAGAGGGATGAATATCCTTTTAACCGAGTAAGAATTAACTTACACAACACCGATGAAGAATGTCCGTCCACGAACAACGTCCTAAATGAAGTGTCGGTCGCACGAACAACCTTAATTCAATATAATTACCGACAATCCGATCAATATACGAATTAAACACGAATATAACGAACTCAAAACGTCGATACGATTAAACTAAGTTCATTGGGGCATTATATCGAATACGTTGTATCCAAACTCCGATGGTTTACAATCAAACTTCAATATACCTATCTCAAATTCCCCAAGAAGTGTTTCAAACCAACAAAACATCTTCCAAATGATCAATAATCCGAAATGAATATCCGAAAACGTGATTATAACGACAATTAATCGAAAATCCCCAATTCCAACTCGATTTTCAAAGTGTTCTTGAATAATTCCTCAATAATCCAAAGAATCCTTATACAAACTCATAATCATATACATATCCCTTCATATATCATGATTATAACATCAAAACATCGCATCTCAACACAAAAATCGAAATCGAGGTGTTGAAGAATATTACCTTTGAATATCCAATCACTTCGATCCGAAGAACACGAGTTTAATCGAGTATCCAAGCTTCCCGAATGATTGAAGGTGAAGAAAAATATACTCTCAAATGATAATTGATGAAGAAATCTCTCCCTCAAGTATTTCTCTCTCGGTTGCAGGTGAAGAAGATGGAAAAAATGGGAGAAATGAGCTCAAAATGCTCAAAAATGAATTTATAGGGTTGGCTCGGCCAGAGGCTCGGCCGTGCCCGCTGACACGGTCGTGGCGCGCAGCCGGCAGCGAGACTCGACCGTGTCACCTTGACACGGTCGAGGCGCGAAGGGCCTACCGGCGGTGACCGTCCGCGGCGCTCGACAATGACTCGGCCGTGTCCCGAACACGGTCGGGCCTGCAGGCGTCGCTACTGAGCTAATCCGGAAGAGCTCGACTCGGCCGTGCCAGACGACACGGTCGGGTCCTGAGGCAGACGCTTCGGCACTTTCTGGACGAGTATGGCACGGGCCGTGTCGGACGACACGGCCGAGTTCGTTCGGCAATGATCGGCCAAAACTGAAAAATGAGCGGTTGAGCTAAAACGACCATAACTCTCTCGTCCGGACTCCGATTGACTCACCGTTTGAACCATTGGAAAGCTAATTCGATGCTCTATAATATTGCAAAGATTTAGAATTTTTGGAGTTACCAAAAATTAATGGTGATCTAACAAAGTCGAACTCAAATGAGGAAAGTTGAAACGATGAACAATAACGATACTCAACTCGAAGTTTATACGAACGGTGAACACGGTGAATGAACATGATTGATGAATGATTATAATTGAGTGAAAATACACTGAGTGAAAATTACAGGCTGATAATTACTGAATGAAAATGAATGAATTACAACCGGGTATTACATTAGCAAGCTGTCAGATTATGTAGAAGTTCGTGGTCCAAAGGTATGATTCAGTGATAAATCCAAAAGAAGAACAAGAGGGAAGGGAACCTTGCTTGTAGGAAAGTATAAAGTCATTGACGTAGCTTATGTTGAAGGCTTACAATATAATCTACTTACTATTAACCAGTTCTGTGACAAACAGTTCTCAGTCAAATTCTATATAGATCATTGTAGGGTGAAGGACATAAAGACCAAGGAAGTCGTCCTTACAGGAAGCCAATCAGGTTATATGTACATTGCTGACTGAAAGCCCATGAGCCCCGTTATTCCATGTTTTGTTGCCAAAGGCACTTTAGATCAAAGCTGGATATGGCACAAAAAGATGTCGCACATCAAGTTAAAACTATCAACAAACTCGCTAGACGGGGAATGGTCAGAGGTTTGCCCGATGTGTCATTCATAAAAACAGCGTCTGTGGACCCTGTCAGAAAGGAAAGAAAGTTAAGACCACCCTAAAAAGCAAGTCATACCTGTCCACCCACAGGGTACTGGATTTGCAACACATGGACCTCTATGGCCCTGTAGACCCTGTAAGTTTGGGAGGTAAGAAATACTGTCTTGTTATTGTTGATGATTTTTCCAGGTATGCTTGGACAATCTTTCTGAGCAAAACGAAAGATACAACCACAAAGTTGCCAGAGCACATGAAGGAGATAAAGAATGAGAAAGGGCTGAGTATCGTGTCCATTCGTTCCGACCGAGGCACTGAATTCACAAATCACTTCATAGAGCAATATTGTACGGACAATGGAATACATCACGAATAATCAATAGTCCGAACTCCTCAACCAAATGGCATTGTCGAGCGAAAGAACAGGATGCTCAAAGAAGCAACAAGGACCATGTTAGTCACAAGCAAATTACCGCAGCAGTTCTGGGGAGAAGCAACAAATACAGCGTGCTACACACAAAACCGCTGTATCATAAACAAGCATCACAACAAAACTTCATATGAGGTTTGGAACAATGAAACTCCAATGGTTGCATACTTTCAGATTTTTGGATGCAGGTATTTTTTTCTAAATAATGTAAAGTATCAAATCAAAACATTCGACGAAAAGTCGGATGAAGGTATATTCATAGCATAATCCTCTGTTAGCAAAGGTTTCAGGATATTTAACAAGAAGAAGTTGACAATAGAGGAATCTGTCCATGTAGTATTCAACGAACCCCATTGTAACCCTACAGGAATAGAAAACATAACCCAGAACATCCAAACACTTTTCATTGTCGATCGCCAAAGTCCTATAGAACCTGTCGCGAGCCTAGAAATCAATCCCACTACTGTAAGATCAAAAGCAGTCGAAGTTGATGTTATACAAGCTAAAGCCGAGACTCCAGCACCACAAGATATAGCACGGGATACCGAGTTAGAACCTGATCGGAGATGGATAAAAGATCACCCCAGGAGTTGATTATAGGAGATATCAATGCTGGTGTAATCACTCGTAGGAGAGTACAGAGTACACAAGGAACTGTACTCTGTGCACAGGAAGAAATAAATTCTGAAAAGTCTCAATTTCCTGCATGGATAACTCAAGCCAAACTTAGGAGACTATCTATGTGTACTCTAGCTGTATTCCTAGCCCAGTCCGAACTTGTTTCGACCAATGAAGCTCTGAATAATTCCTACTGGATCACTTCTATGGAATAAGAGCTAAATGGTTTCGAAACAAACAATGTATAATATCTCGTACCTAGACCAGATCATCAAGCTGTAATTGGATGGGTATTTAGAAACAAAAATGATGAAAATGAACGTGTCATAAGAAACAAATCTCTACTAGTCGCTCAAGGTTACATATAGGAAGAAGGCTAAGACTACGATGAAACCTTTGCCCTGTAGCCAGACTAGAAGCCATCAGGATATTCCTAGCATTCGCTGCTCACAAGAATTTTATAGTCTATCAAATGGACGTTAAAAGTGCATTCCTAAATGGGGTCTCGCCAAGGAAGTCTATGTTGAACAGCCACTAGGGTTTGTGAGCACTGACGGCAGAGACCTAGTATACAGGCTAAGGAAAGATCTGTATAGACTTAAGAAAGTGCCTAAATACTAGTATGAAACCCTATCCCTATACCTAATCAACAATGGATTTGACAAAGGTGCAGCGAACAAGACCCTCTTTAAGATACATGAAGGTGACGATCTTTTAATGGTACAAATTTATGTGGATGATATTATATTTGGTTCAACTAACCTCGCTTTATGTTAGAGGTTCTCTCATCTCATGCAAAGTAAATTTGAAATGATTATGATGGGAGAACTTAGCTATTTTCTAAGATTGTAGGTTAAGCAATTGCCTACAGGCATATTCATCAACCGGGAAAAATACAGCAAGGAGTTGCTCAATAAATTCGGGATGAACAACTCGAAATCCTCGTCCACTCCCATGAGCACTTCCACACAATTAGTGCTGATGAAGCTGGGAATCCAGTTGATCAATCACTCTACAGGAAGCTAATAGACTCACTCCTGTACCTACCAGCTAGCAGGCCCGATATCTAGTTTGTTGTAGGAGTGTGTGCTCGGTATCAAGTAACACCTAAGGAGTCACACTTCACCACAACCAAACGAATCCTTAAGTACGTGAAAGGAACAATGGATTTAGAATTGTGGTATCCTAAGGAAGGAGGATTCAATTTGGTAGGCTACAACGAGTCGAATCTTGAAGGCTGTAAGTTGGATAAGAAGAGTACAAGCAGCACTTGTCACTTCCTTGGACGTTGTCTTGTGTCATGGTTTACTCTGAAGAAATTGGCTAACTCGCTTTCTACAACTGAGTCAGAATATTATGCCGCTGGAATTTGCTGTATGCAGATTCTCTGGATGCAACAACAGTTAAAATATTATCGAATCAATGCCAGAGAAACTCCAATCATGTGCGATAGCACGAGTGCAATTGCAATCACGCATAACCCTGTATTGCACTCGCTAACTAAGCATATTGATATGAAGCATCATTTCATTAAGAATCATGTTGAGAATAAAGATGTTCGGATCGAGAAGATTCATACAAACATACAGTTAGCTGACATTTTTACAAAACCTCTCAGTACAACCAGGTTCTGCATGCTTCGCCAGGAGTTGGGAATGCTACAGCCAGACTCCCTGTAAGTTATTTACATTTTGCTAATCAACTGAGGGGGAATGCTGTAAGACCCAAGAATACAGTATCTACTTTAATTCACTGTACACTTAGAACAAGTCAGATCTTACTGTATGAAGAAGAAGGCATATAATCTTCCTACATATGACGTGTGCATTAATTAAGGGCGAATACACTATGACCCATGAATACAGTATTTATCCAATATTGCGGTAAGAATTGAATCTTGTATGTACCTTTTAAAGGACAATGCTGTATTTTCGCAGATACAACACATACAATGTATGATATCAATTAATATTATAATCATACCTCATCCATACACTTTTCACACAACAAACTATTTTAAGTCCACGTGCGCTGTCTGAATTTGAAATATTTTATCTTTTAAATAGTTTTAAAGACACCTGGACTTTACTACCTCAAAGACCGCAATTTCAAAATTCGAACTATCATTTCGTGCAATCGTGGAAGGTGAACTGTGTCAGAAGTGGGACAGCCTATTAATTTCAAAATCGATGAATTAGACGTACAAGTTACATCTGAATCCATCATGTATGTTCTTTCAAAAGACAGTTCCCATCCCTTAAATCTGACTGTTCATTGTTAACCTAGTCTTCCATGCACCCTATAAAAGGATAGTACATTGCTCTCACATACTCTTTACACTTTTTGCAATATTAACGAGTCTAAATCAATCTATCTATTTATTCTCTGCATTCCTTTGCTTAATTTCCTGTTACCTCACCCCCTTTGCTTGAAAATGTCTACTTCACAGACCTCTTCAATCTCTCTAAAAAAAGAAGGAAACCATCATCGATGGTCATATCTTTGTCAAATCTGTTCTGATGGAGAGGGTTGCCTTTGAAAATGAAGATAAAATCGGAATGGACTTGGTTGTTGCTTGAGTTAATCAACAAGGTCTGTACCGTCGGGGAAGTCATCACGCTCACGACTATGACGAAGAGATAGTTGAAGAATTCTATCTGAATTCTACGTTCAGATACTCTTCGCAGAGAAAACGCTCTGAAATCACTGATATCATTGCATCTGTACAAAGGATTGACATCTCTATGAACAAGGATCTCTTGGAGAAGATCTACAAGTTGCCCTCTGACGGGCAGAAGATGGAAGATCTGGAGACTTTCGGGTCTGAAAGCCTGTTGTCTGCCTACTATGAGCTTTTTACTGGCACTTCCATGGGCGCTAATGTCCATCCTTCTTGACCCAAGAAGGACTTCACCCTCCTATATGTCTATCTTCATGATTTTTGTTGTCGAGTAATTGAAAACAGCACTGGTGCTTTCGGAATACGCACCAATTTGAGATACAGAATGATGTTCGCCATCATGTCTGGTTACAAAGTAAACTAATGCCAAATTATTCTGAAACGCATTCAAGAAGAGGCATCTAAGTTAGAGTCTGCCAAGAAACCATTTGGATAAATTTTGAACCACATCCTCACTCGCTGCGGAGTACAGACCCAATGTATACAACCAATGTATACAACAAAACGCCCATTCTTGCTGACAGGCCGAACCCCTATAGCATGCCAACCTCGAGTAACCCTCGTGATGTTACTCTGAAGAGCTCTAATGATGGAAAGAAGAGGAAAAGAAGGATTCAGTGTAGCAGCTCCCCCAAAGCTGTTGAGAATAAAAGAAAGAAGATGAACAAATCTTCTAAGGCTATTCCTACAGTGACTACAGCGGTCACTGTAAAAGTCCCATTGACCACTCCAATTGCTGAATCTATCCCACAGGGCGCAACCTCTATGGAAGAAAAAGTTGTTGCTCCTACAACAATTCTCGAGCTAGTGGCAGCTATGATGGAGAAACAACTATTTGCCAAGTTAGAAGGTTTTGGTGAATCGGCTGTCCCTTTGGAGCCGAAAACCACAATTTCCAACCGAGCACCCACCCCTGTATGGAGTCCCACTCCCTATAGGGCACCCACCCTTGTCAGGGATTCCTCTCCTCAATAGGCTTCCACACCTGCTGTGGATCCCAACCAGACAATAGAGCCATCTGTTGTTCGAAGTCCCTCCCCAACATAAATAATCGATCAAACAGTCCTCCCGATACAAATTGATGAAGCTTTCTAGCGCTTCAAAATCAGGGAGTCATACAGGGTCGCTCCTTACGACACCCTGTATAACTAGGAAGAATGGAAATATGAGGTATTGTTTGCTCTGGAGGTCATGGACACCCAGAATATTGAGGTCTTGATCAGATAAGAAGATCACTTTTGCCTTGAGCTTATCACAGATTAATTCATGCCAAAGCTCCATCACCAAGTCGTCACTCTGACCCGGACTCTAAAAACGATGATGAGGCCTCATATTTATGTTTTATTAAGTATACATAACCATACCTAGTATGATCATCCAGAAACGTAATAAAATCCTGATATCCGTCACGTGATGCTTCCAAAGCACCACATACATCGGTATGGACTAATCCAAGTTTATCAGCGGCACTTTCAAAAGTCCCTCTAAAGGGAGACTTAGTCATTTTGCCTTTAAGACAAGATTCACAAGTTGGAAAGGGATCCGATCCCAATGGACCCGTAAGTCCATCCTTTTCCATTTTGTAAACCTTGGTTTGACCAACATGACCAAGTCTAATATGCCATTTCAAAACATGACTGTTTCATCCGTACCACGCTTCCTAGTCATATTGTTCACAATGACTTTGTTATTTAGGTTTAGATGATACAGTCCATTTAATAATGTACCAGTGCCTACTAATTTATTTCCAAAATAAATTTTGCAAGTAATATTACCAATGAAAAATAAAAAGCCTTTTCCGATCCATGACCAAAATGGATACAATGTTCTTATGCCCCTTTCGCAATACTAGTACATCATCTAATATTAAAACAAAGCCGGATTCTAAATCCAAAAGAAGTGATCATATATCAGTTGTTGCGATACTATGCCTGCTTCCGATAGTAACCATCACTTTCCCAGCTCCAAGCTTTCTACTTTGTTCCAGATCCTAATTCATGGTACAAATGTGAGAACTAACACCTGAATCTAGTATCAAAGAAGTAGAAAATACGGTAGCAGAACAATTCATTTCCAAAACTAAAAGTTTCGTACTTGAAGTGCTGTGAAGCTTGGGACAGTCTCCTGCCAAGTGCCTAGCTCACCGCATCTGAGTCCTGCGTCCGTCTTAACCTTCTTTATTTTAGGAACCATCAGGGCCTTACCCTTATCCTTAAAGTCCTTGCTTTGTGGGCCCATCTGCTTCTTGGTCTTTTTCTTCTTATTCTTGGACCTCCGAGATCCAGAAGAAATCACAAGGGCAGACTCCTTCACCCGCGGAGTGTTTATCTGAGACTGTGCAGTTACAGGTTTGTTCATCAACCCTGCTAAGTTTCAAGCAATCTCATTGCAGGTGAAATTCATAACATACTATGGCAAGGAATCCGAAATTACCGGATAAGGTCGGTTTATAGAGAAGCATGCATCTTAAAATCAAGAGCTTCCAATCTCTCTATCATAGAGATCATTTTGAGGACATGGTCCCCGACTTTCTCACCTTCCATCATCCTGGCACTGAAGAACTGCTTCGAGATCTCATATCTAGCAGTTCGACCGTGCTCACCATAAAGCTTGGTTAAGTGAGACAAGATGTGCCTAGCATAAGTCATTTTCTCATGAGCTCTTTGAAGCTCATTAGACGTAGAGGCCATCATATAACCACGGACTCTAATGTCATCCTTAACCCATTTTTCGTGGTTTTCAACATCTTTCTGACTGGCTCTGGTCCGCACCAGATCCGTAGGAATGTCCGCCTCCAAGACGTATCCCAGCGCCTCCATACTAAGGACTATCATCAGGCTGTGGAGCCAATCCACAAAGTTATACCCAATTAAGGTGTTATTTTCGAGAAATACAGTGAGTGAGTTCATTGTCATTTTATGAGAGCTTTCTGTCTGCATAAAGTACGCCAGATTGATTAGGTACTTTTTCAATTATGGTCTAAGTTTAGAATTAAGGGCTTTTATATTCTTTAACCCAAACCCCACCATTTTTATCGGAATAACACACCCCCTTGCGAAATTCGGAAGTATTTATTCGTTTTACTTCATAGTGGGGATTGAGTTCTTTATAAATTTCAATAGAGGGCAATCGAATAGGTTTCTGGTGAATTAATATTTATAAAGTGGCATCCAACACCAACTCATATAATGGATGATTCGATCTTTTTTCTCCCTTGTTCAATCCCCTCAACCTATACGGATTCTATGGTTCGTGAACAAGTTAAGTTTACACCATCGATGCTGATCAGTTTCGCAATTGAATCTTATCCGGCAACCGCACAGGTTTCTAGGAATAAATTTTTGTTCCAACCGAGGGCATCCAATGCTCTCGCGGAATTTATCGATCCTCCCCGAATGACTACCCCGATAACTCAGAGGCATAGCACATCCGTTTGGATTTCAATTTTCCTAAAGCTCGATGGAGGGAAGGAAAACCTTGAAACCTTTTAGACTTAATATTTTACCGTGAGAGAATTTTTGCGATTAATGTTACACTTTGCACATTAATTTATTTAAGCGCATTTGTTGCATTCATACCATATGAATAAAATATTCACAACCTAGTTGCTACCAACGTGCAGTTCATGAACCGTTCCTAGAACAAAAACATCGTAATCTAATTACATGTCTTCGGTCTTGTATCTTTGTCTTCTCGAACGGATCTTCCTCCGATCTTCGTCATTACATATAAATTTTACATTGAAAAATTGCATCCTATAATACAATTTTTCCTAGTAAAATAAATAGGCTCAAAACGGCCTTTACAACCCAATCGAATAAAACAAATGATTCAAAACTATGTCTATGAACTATATCACCATTCACAAGCATTCATCTAATAAATACTAAATAAATGGATTTTATATTAAATACGTAATTTGATATATTGATCCAACAAATACATAAAATTTACTATTTAATAGAATTAATCCAATCAATTCACACAATCGGTAATATGAATTTGTTCAAAGTAATTCGGTCAATCATAAGTATTCCAATAAATTAATTTTTCCTTTTAAAATGAAATACCATATATCACTTTAATCAAATTAAATCTAATTTAAAATATGGGAGATTAATTTTCTGGAATACACAAAAAATTAAATCCGGAATAGGTCCGGAAGGGACATGGACTGCGGTCTCATCAGGCCGGACCACATTGCAGTTTAGGGCACTGGCCGTGTTAGTGTCCAGCATCCCAAAAACTGGACTATTTCGACTAATGAAGTTAAGGTAGCTTGTTGCTAGGCAAGGGCCCATTTTCCACAATGTCATAGGTTTTCAATCTCTCAAAGCAACATTTTGATACTCTTTTTGAATTATTTGATTACTTATTTGCTCAATATATGCTATTAATTTTATGTCAAGAAAATTTATTATTCATTATTTACATTGGACCATAATAAATGACAATATATGTTAGTTTAATTTCTAAATTTCTTCTTTTTGAGTACCCAGAAAAATATTTTTTCTTTTTCAATAATTATATCAAAATTATTATTCGTATAATATGCAATTAAATCCTTTTTTTAGTAAAATAAATTATTTCAAAATTCTATATATATAAAAATAGTTTATTATTAAAATTTACTCATGATATTGATATTTTTCACATCACAAAAAGATGGAAAAATAGTATATTATTTAAATTTTCCCACGATATTCAATTTTTAATGTAATATGATAAATGACTTCTTATTACAAGAAGATAGAAAAAATTTATATAAAATATAGTATTTTTATAATATATCATTGTTAAAATATTAAAGGCCTCATTTTTTAAATCGCTTTGGGCCTCATTAATAGTTGGGCCTGCCCTGTGTTGGAGACAGGTTTCCAAAAACATGTTTAATACTAAAATCTGAAATTTATTTGTCTATTTAAAAAAGAGACTTTAGCTTACGACTTTTCTACAAGTCGTCGGCTAAAAAATGCCTATATCCAACCACATTTGTGCCGTCGGCTGAGCCTAAATTTCAGCCGATGGAAAATAGTATTCGTCGGCTAAGCTTTAGCCAACAACGGCAAACTGGTCGGCTAAAGTCCAACTTTAGCTGACGACCATACAGTATTGTCATCGGCTAAAGTTTAGCCGACAGACATTAGCCCATGAAACTTTAGCCGACGACCATAAACTTTACCCGACGACTTTGGACATTAGCCGACCACTTTCAGTCGATTGTAAACCCCGAATTTTGGTAGTGTCTTTCACCTCATCAAATATAAAATCTGGATCTGGCTCAAGTGGGTATTCTTCTATAAGAACAAATTTATATTCTTGAGCAGTAAGGTGTAACACCCCCAACCCGTTCGGGAATATTACAGCGCCGCAGACCCTTTTTTTAAAGGATCTACTAGGCTAGATACCAAAACAAGACATCACATCTCATGTCAGCATGGCTGAATACTGACTCAGTAGACCGATTTGGTCTTTCATCGATAACATACAACTTAAACTTCGTGTACATCTCCTATTACAAAACTCATACCCGCACAGGGGTCAAAATACAACAACACTCCCATACGATGGGAGAACATTACAGAAGAAAGAATAATACAATCCGATCAACAAATCTCAATACTGGCCCTCATGTGATTAGTATCATTTGCCTTCCATCATCCTTCATACCGATCCCGTGTCATGCTCCTCAAGAACCTGCACGTACCTGAATGCAATACAGACGTCCACCCCTAATTACTCGGGGGTTAGCAAAATTTCACTATTTTGCTAGTGCAAGTATAAAGTGAAAATATGAGCCATACACAACATATTCCAAGAGTATAATAATCTGGACTAAACAATGGTAAATAACAGAGGATCACATGTAATCGATGGTGAATAAATGTAATCGTACAATTCAAGATCAGTATTCCGGAACAACTAAATCTCATATCATGTAACACCCCCAAAATCATCCAGGAATATTACAGTGCAGTGGGCCCCGCGACGGAACCCACCGGGCTAAAACTCATTTTCACAAACATTTCAAATACGCTAACAGGCGAAAGACGGTACTGTATTTTAAATAATTTTTAAAAATCTATTTTCCAAATACCATCACAAAATAAAATCATTAAAAAGTTCAAGGCCAAAACGCTAAAACTCAACAGTTTCAAAATTTACGTTAAGCCACCACTTATACATACCGATAAAATAGTTTAGGGAATGGTTTTATGAAATAAACCCAAGTTCGCAAAATATCAGAAGGCCATTTTGAAATACACACACAACAGATAAAAATCACAGTAGGTAATACATTTGCAGCGGATAAATAACAACCAGAAAATAATATTCGATTCCCAAATACCCATGCCATAGCAAGTATCACCCGGGAAGCTCATCTCTTCACGACCGCTACTAGCTCAATCTCCGAGTACCTAAAAATAAAACCCACGATGGGGTCAGCCACAATACTCAATAATGATATCGATCACATCATCATAAATAATTACATACCAATGTAATAACAAAGTAAGAATACTACCAATGTAATCTTACCGTTATAATGTGACAACCCCATATACAATCCATACCAAATCAATCCTTACCATAATCCACATTTCGCATTCTCAAATGACCAAATGAACTCAACTACAAATTTCTGTACTGTAATCAAACAATACCAAGAATCCTCAAAAACATCATCATAACTCATAAGCGCGAAATAATCCATTCGTGCCAAATCCTGTCCATCGGATCGCACAATCAAATATCAATCCTGATAAGAACCAAACATACACAATACATCTGTAGATCAACTACCACAAAACAATGATAACAAGTCCCGAAACATCGACGTACAGTCCGAAGGCTCATACGATCAATAACCAGATCAACCAATAACTCAACCGAGAATATCATCGACATGATAAATTCCAACACGATCAACAAAGGATCAACAATAACCGAGAATATCATCGACATGATAAACTCCAACACGATCAACAAAGGATCAACAATAGCCGAGAATACCATCGACATAATAAACTCCAACACGATCAACAAAGGATCAACAATAACTGAGAATACCATCGACATGGTAATCTCCAACAAGATCAAATATAATGGATCTCAAAGAAATAACCCCGACTATCGAACATACCCCTAGTGCATATGAGCAACCAGTCACAAACCATCGAACATACCCAACCATAAATGGAGGATGAACGATCAATCAATATGGCTCAAAGATGGACGTCACAGTACGCCTGACCCGGAAATGTGTCCATGCACAAGCCACCTCGGGTATCGATCAAATACACGTGTGGTTTTGTACCTAATCAGTCTCACGAAGTACGTCTCGTGTGCACAGCTCAATGTGAGTACATGAACCCATCACATGACTATACGTGCCCGCCCGGAAAATTTTACACAACCAATCGGCACGCAGATATGACTCTAGATATGTCACGATGCAACATGACAATGAAACTCAAGGAATTACATATACAATAAGGATCAAAAGACTCATCGAAGTGAACATTGACACACGGATAATGAAAGATCGACACGACCGACAATATCCAAAACAACCATCCTGGGATCACAATTCCCAAAGAATGATCAACACGATCAACAATCTCAACACAACAGTCCTGGAATCAACATCTCTCAACGAAACAATCAACACAACCATTAATACCAAACAATGGTCCTGGGATCAACATCCCTCAACGAACAGCCAATACGAATATCATTATACGAAACGTCAACATACATCATATACAATAACTCAACAGAAATAATTACCCTCATAACTGAACCACACTTAACTTACCTCAAGGCCGAAGATAACTCCTTTCCACGAACAAACGTCCCTGAACGAATACCCAACTATTCAAAGAACCTCAAATGAAATACAATCAATTCAGTACCAATAAACCATTATTCCGATATAAATATCGTCATGATAAACTACCCTCGATATCCGAAAATCCATAACACAGATCGAAGATAACCCACATCTCCGCCTTCACCAAACACATTTAAATCATACACATTATGATTTAATCAATCAAGGCACAACCTACAAACTATCATCTCCACAACTCATATTTATAATATCATTGCTATATGAATTATAAATGAAATGAAATCGAAACCATTCATTAAACATTATGAACTGAACAAGTATAAACTTGCCTCAATGTCGATACGACGAAGCTGAATCTACCCAGTAACGTGCAACAGCAATAACTCACGGTCTATAACTCCAAATCACGGTCCAACCTGTCAAAATTAAGGAACATGAGCCGGCAACAAGCTATCCAAAATTCAGTAAAATCGGACCACGTCTTGCCCTTCATCGAGCTAGTCAATCACGGCTGCTCCACCGAAAATGGAACTCCAAATACGGAACAAAACCACGATCCACTCAAAAGAGACTTCATTATATGATAAATTTCTACAATCATGTAGAATTTCTTTCTTTTAACTCAACACCCCTACACTATTATAAGTCTACATGATTCTCACCCTTCTCACCACTCTCTTTAAAGAGAATACAAGAAAGGAATTTAATTTGAATCATATAAGACTAAAGTGTATTACTTGGGTGTACTTGTAAGAAAGACACTAAAACTCCTTATATAGAATAAAGAAGGCTTTTCTCTTTCATTCTCAACTGATGTCAGACAAAAATACATTCTTATAGTATAACCAATGCTTCTCATCTTTATTCTCAACTGATGTGGGATAAAACACATCATTCAAAACACAACTACTGTCCGAGAGCCATAACTCTCACACACAAAATCAAAATATAATCTCCACCGTTCATATTATACCAAACTATTTGGTGAATAACATATCCAAAATTTAGCATAATCCAACGGTTAAATCTTCGGTAATCTACAAAATACCGAGACTTCTCAATATGAATCCGAAAACAGGAACCTCTTGTTCTTTTAATTAGTAGGGTCACATTGTACATCCAAATCTAATCTACACCATCCAAAATAGACTTTATGGTGTTTATAACTGACTTCCAAAATTTCATGTTAATCCGATATTTTTATGAATTATGTCTGTAACATTGCTGCATGGGTGAATATTCGTTGACGGAACTAAATTTCTGCAGATAGTTTCCACTAATTCGACCATAACTTTCTCGTCCGAACTCAGATTGACTCACCGTTTAGACCATCGGAAAGATAACTAGATGATGTTCCAAAATGTTATGTTTCAGAAATTTTGGAGATTTAAAAAATTGGTGGTGATTTTCCAAAGTCAAACCTTGTGCACAACACTTTCCAAAAAAAATATCCAATCTTATTTTCACTAATACTTTCGGTACTTTTTCATACTTTAAACCATCCGAGATCATAATTTCATATTAAATCTATCTATGACAACTCAAGAATCCCTTACTTAATCCGGATAATTTCTCTAACCTTCGTCGAATAATTTATCGGAGAATATAACGTTGTATACCGCTGCATTCTACCAACGATTATTCGACGGGATTAGAAAATACTATCTGACTTCTTAAATCTCATTCACATGAAATCACGAAAATAAATTCACCATATCAATATTCCAATAAAATCATCGAAAAAAATACTACTTGAAAATTCAGGATATTACATATCATGTGATGTCAATACATACGTGATTAACCGTGGAAGTGCACCAGAAGTAACGGAACCCTCAGAGGCCCCGTCGGACCCTCCCAGAGTGGTTAACCCAAAAATATTCGTGGAACCGCACCAAAGGCAACGGAACCTTCCAAGGACCCATCGGTCCGTCCCAGAGTGAATATATATAATTAATCGGACCCGAGACTAGTATTTTGGAGTAACAAAGTCTCATTGTACGTGAAATTCCATTATATGCGTGATTAACCATGGAACCGCACCAGAAGCAACGGAACCCTCCGAGGCCCCGTCGGACCTTCCCAGAGTGTTTAACCTAAAAATATTCATGAAACCGCACCAAAAGCAACAGAACCCTCCGAGGACCCGTCGGTCCGTCCCAGAGTGAATATATAAAATTCCCAAACAACACCAAATAGTACCACCTCCTCACAAGGGCGCCAACAAACAATTCAACACAACATTACAAACCAACCAAATAAATACGCATTCCAACATACTACCCTTAACAAGGACAAAGAGCTTTAATAGCCGCATAATAGAAGGAAATATACTTCGATTAGCAACACAATACAACTTATTCGTAAAGTTCATCTATTCGCAAAGTACTCAAGTATTTTCAAAGAAAGCCGTTAACGAGATTATATCAATCCTTTGAAAGTTTATTATGAGTACTCAAACAGCACATATAGTCGATTACCAATTGTTGTATCTACGATACACGAAATGTATGGACAAGATACTTGCCTCGAAATCGGCACGCAAATACCCCGATGAACACAGCTCGGTCGAAGTGCCTCGGAACCTACAACTTCTGCAATAACAACGAAAACACGATCACAACGAGGAGCAAGACTAATAGCAACGGAAATCGCCTCAAACTAACAAAGGAAAACTCATATGAACATTTAATAGAACATTAAATGTTCACGGATCCTCAAAAACACTAAAATCATCAATCGGGTCGAACGAATCGAAGATATGGATATACAATCCATAGAACATGCTTAACAACATCGTTTAATACGAACCGACTCATCAAAATCGGATTAAACACGAGATCAAGAACAATTCTCCAAAAAGTCAACTCTAGGGAAATCAAGAAAGATACCTCGATCCAACGAAGAACAATGGATTAGATAATGTTATAATCACCTAGGATGCTCCAAAACACCTCTGAATAGAATAAAATCGGCCAAGGTCACGAACCCTAGTCGCCCTTGACTCACACCCGCGGAGAGAAGAGAAAGAAGTGAGAAGATGGCAAAAATGATCTGTTTTCCAGTTTATATACTGGACTGCTTAGCGTGTGCTAATCACCCTAGATTAGCGTGCGCTATTCGAGTCAACGACTTCCCAAAAAGCACAGTTAGCATGCGCTAATCACGAATATTAGCGTGTGCTAACAAGTCCCAATTTCAGTCTAGTAGCTTCTGGACTGCCCCATATAACTACCAGTTAGCGTGTGCTACAATTCTCGTAGCGTGCGCTAACTGCTGAACCTTAGCGCGCGCTATAGAGCCACATAGCGTGCACTGCCGAACTCTTTAGTCGAATGCAGTAGCCTCTGGACTGTCTCAGCCTATCCAGTTAGCGTCCGCTACCTGTCACAATAACGTGCGCTATCGCCAAGTATTAGCGCGCGCTACACCACCACAAATAGCGTGCGCTACGCCTACTACAAAGGCAGCAGGACAGTCCCGGAAATTCAACGCAACACAGTACATCATACTGTACAGAACGTAGGGAGAATTCCAATTAATCATCAACGGAACAAAATAACCGACACAAACGACAATTAATTCAAAGTAACCGGAAACGGGAATCTCGGGTATTACATCAGGACAATATTAAGACTATGTTTCCAATCAGCAAAGTTAATGTCATCAAGTTTTTTTGAGAATCACAGTAAGTTGAGTGAAAGAGATCTAAGATAAAATTTAAAACTTTCATCACAGAAATTGTAGTAAACTATATTAAAAATCTTAAAATACAATATACATGCTAGTAACCAACATCTCGAAAAACGCATATGCAAGCCACAATCGTGTTGACGTTTGCCCATATATTTTTGAGTAGAGTTTTACGTCTTCAATTCTACTATATAATCGTTATGGCAAGTAAAATTAAATAGTGGGTTGCTCTTGGTCGTTTATTAATTAATATAGACTCTAATTGGAACTTATTAACTAACATACTTAAATGAACACTATGATTTAAAAACTGTTAAATAATAGTCTTATAGATGAAGAGGTCTTACTATAAAAATAATCTTTAATTTTTGTTATTTGAAGTTTAAAACTAGTGAACTCATAATCAGCACGCACGATTTGGAAGAAACCATTAATATCAACGTGTATGCTAATTCTTTCACAACATCAACCAGTTATGGAGGTCAATTTTATTTTATTTTGAGTAACAAAATAAATTTAACCAATTATTTATTTTGCCCTAAGGTTTCTAATTTCGTCATAGCATGTAAGAGAACATATCTCGCATATATTCATACATGTCATATGTACAAAATAGTAAAAACCTTAAATAAAGCAAAGATAAAGAAATTATCTAATTATCATGGTCTTCTTCCATGAGTTAAATCCGAAAAAATCTTTGGCTCGATATTTTCCAATGGATAAAGCATCACGTTACTCCTCTCGATCGGGCCACGAATTTTCAAAAAATTTATTTTTTTCTATTCATAATTAGTTACATAAAACAAATTCAATTTTAAAATTCTAGGTCACTGGTGGATGCAACGAACGAGGGTGAGACGGACTGGACCATGCACCGGAGGAATTAACCCGAACCAGAAAATGCCTGAACTAGCCCTCCAGCGGCTTACAGCAGGTCGAACCTGTACGACAGGCAGCCTTGTGTTACTCGGTGATTCGAACCTTGCTGACCGCGACATCATTTGCTGACTTCAGCATCGCTCGACAGTCTGATTCCTTCATAATTTGTTCATGATTTGACTTTTTCAAACCCGTTTACAATTTTACACTAAAATACATCGAACTACACATAATTACCCAAAAAAAATCAAACCCTAGTTCTGTAGGTCACAAGTCGTCCAGGAATAAGTCTAGAGGGGGGTGAATAGACTTATTGAAACTCTTTTCCACAAAGGATGAGTTTCTCAGCTGATAGTAGATGACTTAGAGATGTGTATGTAAGTGCAGAAATCAGCTGATGTCGAATACAGAAATAGTCAATGGAACAGTTAAGTATGTATGCAGCAGGTAAGTATGATAATGAAAGTAGTAAAACACGCAGGCAATTATAGTGGTCTCAAAGGTGGGGTAATCCTCTACTAATCCACTTTTCTCCAAACCAGTTTGAGATGAATTCACTATAATTCTCAACCAGTGATAAATATTACAGTGATCCAACCAATTACAACAGCTTCCAACCAGTGTAATTCCTTGTCGTTGCAACTCCCTTTGACTGCCTTGCACCTCTTGATCTACGATCGTTGGATGCCTTTACAGTCTCTCAACTTCAACCAGTGAAGTACCCCGAACTCAGGTTTTAAACACAAGAGTGATTGTCTTCTCCAACTAAGAGCTTCTTCAAATAAGAACTTTAGAACTCTTGCTCTTTCACGATGCTATTGTTCGCTTGATTGCTTTGTTTGCTTTAATTGCTTGTAAGTATTGTTCGCATCGTACTGCTCAACTTCAAATCTTCAGATATAAATAGGTGTCGATCCTTGAGCATTTCTTCATACCCGTTGCAGATCTGTAACAAATCCATCCGTTGGAGAAATAGACTTCTTTGTTTTTCTTTTTGAACATTACAAGGGTGTATTCCCATATTTTAATCCAATTCCGACCGTTGTGAAGACTTCCATGTGATAGCGCCGAATCTTTTGAATATAATAAGATTAAAGTCTCCAATGGTGGGTCTGGATTCATATCCTTTCTGGAATCTCTCCAATCTGTCTTCAGTCGCCCGCATGTGACTTTCCGTAAATCTTAACTATTCAACGCATGCTGACGTGGACTGGAGTACTTGGCTGACCTCTCTGTGGTCAACTAGACTGATGTGCAGTCAACCTTCTCTAGTTTCGACTTCTCTGATGTGCCGACTTGTCTGTAGTCTTCTGACCTGATTTGAACTTGACTAATCTGATGGTCAGACTAAAGATGAGTTGACTTTCCTTCTTAACTGCAGTCTGGTCCAACTTCGCTGATTAATTTGTTTGACTAGAACTTCTCTGATAGGTTGCCTGATATGACTTGTCTGTGGTCAACCATATCTGAACAGGTGATTTGACCAAGACTCAGCTGATATGAACTTAGCTGATTTTTAAGCCTAACTTATGTGGCCTATAGAAGATACTCATTTGGTTCTTCTTTACATTTTTCCAAGTATTTGGCCTATGGAGGATACTCATTTGGTTCTTCCTTACATTTTGCCAAGTATTCTAAAACATACATTTGAATATATAGAGATGACATCATCAAAATCTAAAAAGTATTCCTAACAAATTCCCCCTATTTGATGATGGCAAAACTTAAGCAGATATTCAAATGAAGAACAGGTCTGCACATAAGTGCAAGACACAAACTAAAATCAGTCTTGTTTTGAGACAACTAGAAGTTGTCATTCAAATGACTCTTATATATTTCTTCTGTTTGTTTACAAGTACATAGCTTTAAATGAACAAACAAGTACAGAGAAGTTACAAATTATTCAAAAATCAATATTACAAGAAAAATACAAGTACAAATAAATCCTATCTGCCTCTCCCTCTGCCTCTGCGGACAGTTTGCTTGGCAGGTCTGAGAAGCTTAGCTCCAATTGGCCTTCTCTTGATGGGGGCTAGGCCGTATTTCTCCTGACTACGAGGGCAGCAAAATCTTGTTCTTCTTGGGAAGAGAAATTATGCTCGTCACACAACTTCTTTATCTTCCTTTGCAGTGCTAACTCATCCAATTTATTATATGGTAAAGTGGGAGGATCTTTAGGCCTGAAGGGAGGAATCATGGGGTATGCATTACATCCCTTTGCATGTTTTAGTAGGATGGCCCAGAGCTGTGGATGTGTTGATTCCATAAAGTTAATAAAAGTTTGTTGTGGGGAGCAATTTTTATCCTGGAGTAACTCCCAGATATAAAAATCTTTAATGAACTTTTTCTTTGTAGATCCCGCATTGGTGCAGCTTCGACAGGAAGGAAATCTTCAAAATACCATAACTCTTTGCCTTCCCATTCTAGTGTAGGCTCATCCCCAAGTCTGGTCCTACTTCTCTTGGCTGCAGGATGATCATCAGTCTGCTCTTGGTCAGCTTCTTCCTTCCTCTTTGCAGATAATGTCCCAGCTGTAATAAATTAGACATCTTGCTTCCTCTTCGTCCTCAGCTCCTGAACTTCTCTTACTTCCCCCTATCTGCTTCCTCCCCCCTGTAACCTCTCTTCCCCTTTTTTGACAGCATCAACCAGGATGGTCAATTGCTGCTCCACTCTATGCATCCAGTCAGACATGCCAAGAGGCATTCTAGAATTGTTGGGAGGAGGAGGCTGAGGGGCATTCCTCTGTAGAAGGGTGTCAATTTTTGTATTAATTGACTGCAGGTCATGTGTGACTCTGGCGGCAAGTAGTTGTTCTAGGGATTCTCTGACAATGTTTCTGATCAGCCCAGTCATCACAGGGGATATTGGTGATGCCTGAGGTGAGTGATCACCGACGCTCTCAGTGCCTGCAGGTAGGTTTGCAGTGGACCTACCTGTCTGCAGACTCCTGTCTGCAGGCGGCTGATCAGGTGGGGTCTGCTCAGGGGTCCCCGACCTGTCATCTTCCTCATCTAGAATGGCATCAAGGGTGGTGTATCGAGCAGGATCCCCATCCTTATCTTCATTTTGGCCTTCTTTTTCTTTTTCAGCCTCTTTGTCCTTTTCTCCTTTTTCTCCTTCTTCATTTTCCTTTTCTTCTTTTTCTTCTTCCTTCTCTTCTTCCTTTTCTTCATCCTTCTCATCTTCCTGCTCCTCAACCTTCTCTTCATCTTCTCTCTTTTCTCTCTTATCCCCCTTTTTTTTTATCATCAACATCATCGTCATCATCATCATCATCATCATCATCATCATCATCATTATTATCTTTTTCTTCATCATCATCTTCTTTTTCTTCTTCTTCTTCATCCTTATCAAATTTCTCTCCTTCTTCATCTCCTTCTTCCACCAATTCCTCAGTTTTTTCTATTTCTTCTTCTCCAGACTGTTTTTCAACTGGAGTGTTTTCTTCTTTTTCTTTTTCTTCTTCCTCCTATCTCTCCTCTTCATCTTCTATTACAATAATTTCTCCTTTTTCAACTTCCTCTTCATCTTCCTCTACTACTTCATCGATTCTTATTTATTTTTCAACTACCTCCCCGCCTCCATTCAGAGTACCATCAAAAACACTTGCCATAATTAGATAGATGAGCTGGTCCATGTTTGTTTTAAATTTAGACATGAACCAGCCTTCCTGAAGTAGTAAAAACAGATCTGTCTCATTGCAAAAATGTGTGAGCAGATCCTCTGTAGCCTGGGAATACTCCCAGCCAGCTACTCCCTTCAATAAAAGCTTGAAGTTGAGTGAATGGAGCAGTTTTAAGGGTTTTCAATTCCTCAAAAACTTCAATAAAGGAATGTTTTAGAGCATTAGATTTGACAAGTAAAAGTTGCTCTACAAACAGGTTAAAAGAATTATGTTCAAGCAGATTAAAGGAGTAATTCTCTTCTGGAATCAGGATAATTAAACCTGCTTCTTCCTCCTCAGATGCAAAATGAGGGGTTAGAACAGGAACCATTTGGGTCTCCAGGCTGGAGGGAGCAGGCTGATCCTCCATTTGAATGGGTTCAGGGGTAGTAAACTGATCGGGCTGCTCCTCCTCATCAAATAAGCGCCTGGGTCTTTTGGGAGAAGGTTCTGGTGAGGAGTGGATTACGGAAGGCTCACCAGGGGCTGGTCCCCTTCTTTTAAAACGAACGGTGATTGGGGTGTTGTCTGACTCTGTCTCAGACTGGTCTACAGCTACATCTTGGTCGGACTCGTCTGAGCTCAAAGGATATCTGTAGGGAGTTCGCTCTTCAGACATCTCATTTAGAATCTGAGCTGCTCTCCTCTCACTTCCTAGACTCCTCAGGGTTTCTTGGTCTAAATGACCAAGTCTCTTGTTGATGTGGAAAGGGTCAGTGTTTCCCTTTGCCACATTAAGCTTATCCAACATCCAACTGAGCTGCGTTCCGAACGCCAGCTTGGATTTGAATCTCTTTTCTTCAACAAGCCACTCGGCTTGTTAACCTCACGCACCAATTGACTGTAGATGTAATCAGCCCAGTCAATTCGTTCGTCTTGAATAAGTGTTCCCAGCACCATGAACTCTGAAGACAATTGGTCGTAGCTGCCCGCCATCCCCATCACTATTTTGTTGGTTATACCCAACGCATAGCGGTATTCCTTCTTCAATTCGCTCCTTTTGGCGGTCAGCTTCAATATTTCCGGCTGGTCGACAGCCTTGATTTTCAGCCATGTGTCGGCTGTGTTCTGCTTTAGGGCTTCGACCGCCATGCTGTGGGGTTTCATCCCGAAGATTTTCCCGACTGATTATGGGGTAATATCCACTTGGATTCCATAGATAGAACTCCTTATCCCAGATTCGAGCACTCGGGCCTCTCGGTAAAAGGCAATAACAGCCTCCTTGAACAGATGTTTGGGGATGATGTCCAAAAATGGGTAGATCCCATTCGTCTTTATCGCTCTGATGAGGTTGCGCGCGTTGTTGTTGTTGTCCAGATTTGCCTCTAGGAGCCCTTCGAAATTGACGACCAGTGAGAAAATGATATGGTCCTTCACCGCCTTAAGGTTGACTCTATTGAAGTATGCTTCCATTTCTGCGCAAGAAAGTTTTCTTCTGAGTGTATGAAAATTCAAAAGGTTTTTTTTTGCTCTGTGAAAAATTAGGGTTCGTAGGCGTGAAGAAGAAAGTAAAATGCCTTTTCGTATTTAAAGAGAAATTGAAGCGACATTTGGATTTTAATATTAATTTAATTTTAAGTCGGTTCAAATTTTGAATTAGTGGGGTCGTGTGAACGTGTAAGCGTGCTAGATTGTCCTCGTGTAATTGTGGACGTGGGATTGCCATGTGTAAATAAATAATAATAAATTATTCAGTAGTCGGTCAAAATTAGAAAACTTAGCTGGTTGACTGCCGATCGTTGATCGCTTCCGCATCGTGACTCTCCTTATCTGCTCCAGGTAGGTTCTGATGCCTGTGGTCAGCTTAGTCCGTCCTTCGTCCTTTCGTCTGGTCTAATCAGGTAACTTCTTTTGCTCGTCTAATCTGGTCTTCAGGTAGCTTTCTCGTCTGTACTAGATTCTCAATCTAGTAGCCCAAGTTCACTGCTCAGCTCCAAAAACCTTTCTTCTGGTAAAGGTTTGGTGAAAATGTCAGCAATCTGATATTCTGTGCTGAATCTTTCAACTCTGACTCTCTTATTAAGCACGTGATCTCTAATGAAGTGATGCTTAACATCAATGTGCTTTGTCCTTGAGTGCAATACCGGATTGTTGGTGATTGCAATTGCACTATTGTTGTCGCACCAAATTGGGACTTCATTTGCAATTATATTGTAATCCCTTAGCTGTTGTCTGATCCACTGGGCACAACAGCTACCTGCAGCTAGATACTCTGACTCTGTTGTTGAGATAGAGTTAGATATCTGCTTCTTTCTAAACCAGGATATCAGTCTGGTTCCTAGGAATTGGAACGTTCCACTAGTGCTTTTCCTATTGATCTTGCATCCTGCGAAATCTGCATCTGAATATCCTGATAGCTCAAAGTTGTCATCATTAGGATACCATAAACCAACATTGATGGTAGACTTAAGATATTTGATGATTCTCTTAGCTGCTTCCAGGTGTGACTGCTTGGGTTTAGACTGGAATCTTGCACATACTCCTACAAAGATATGAAATGTTCTGCTGCTTGCCGATAAAGAAGTGATCCAATGAGTCCTCTATAGTGGGTTGAGTCCACTGATATGCCTTCTTCATCTGCTTCAAGATGTGTGCTTGTGCTCATAGGAATTTTTGCTGATTTGGCTGATTCCATTTCAAATATCTTGATTAGATCTCTGGTGTATTTGGCCTGGTTGATGAAAATTCTATTTTCCATCTGCTTAACTTGCAGTCCTAGAAAGAAATTAAGCTTGCCCATCATACACATCTCAAATTCTCCTTGCATGAGATTTGAGAACTTCTCACATAGCTCTGGATTGGTTGATCCAAATATGATATCATCCACATATATTTGGACTAATAATATGTGGTCTTCATGCTCCACTCTGAATAGGGTCTTGTCCACCTTGCCTTTGCTGAATCCATTCTTCTCAAGAAACACGGAAAATGTTTCATACCATGCTCTTGGGGCTTGCTTAAGTCCATATAGAGCCTTTAAGAGCTTGTAGACTTTGTCTCCTTTGACAAAACCAGGGGGTTGCTCCACATAGACTTCTTCTAGAATTCCATTGAGAAAGGTACTCTTTACATCCATCTAGTAGACTATGAAATTTTTGAATGCTACATATGCAAGGAATAGTCTGATGGCATCTAATCTTGCAACAGGTGCATAAGTTTCATCAAAATCTATCCCTTCACATTGTGTATAGCCTTTAGCAACAAGTCTGGCTTTATTCCAAACAACAGCTCCATCTTCATCGCATTTGTTCTTGTACACCCATTTGGTGCCAATAACCTTTTTATGATCTGGTCTATCTGTTAGTTCCCAAACATTGTTTCTCTCCATCTGATTGAGCTCTTCTTGCATTGCATTGATCCAAGAGTAGTCTTCCAGGGCTTGCTCTGTTGTCTTGGGTTCTATTTGAGACATAAAGCATGAAAACATTGCCATTCCTACGGGTAGAGTAGACTGTCTTGTCTTGACTCCATCAGTTAGCTTCCCAATGATCTGTTGGATATGGTAATTTTTGAGCCACTTAGGAATGTCTTCTCCTTCAGGGTCTGTTCCCCCTTTAGCTTTGCTTTGGTGGATTTCCTCTCGGTCTGCATCAGCTTGGATCTGATCTCCTTGGTCTGCAACTGGATCAGCTACCGTCTTGTCATCTGCAGGTTGGGATCTGGTCTGGTCTGCAAATGAGTCTTTATCGCCACGCTTTGGTCTTTATCGGCAAGAATCGGATCGTAGGTTTGGTGGTCCTGTCTGATCTGCAGTTGGGTCTTCATCAGCTACAGATGGGTCTTCAGGCTAATCTGCAGGTGAGTCCACCATTCCTGTGTCATGGACAATGACTTCTTCTAGGGTTGCAGATTTGAGCTTATTCTCTATCAGCTCCACCTTTTTCCTGTACTCAGCAGTAGTTTCATCAAATACAACATGAGGTGTTTCCTCCACAACTAAGGTTCTTTTATTGAAAACTCTATATGCCTTGCTTCTTTGTGAATATCCCATAAAGAGACCATCATCAGTTTTAGCATCAAAGGCATTTAGTTGGATTTTACCATTATTGTGGATGAAACACTTACAACCAAAAATATAAAAATATACAACAGTTGGTGTTCTGCCATTCCAAACCTCATAGGGAGTTTTGCCATGTCTCCCTACTATCAAACTCCTGTTCTGAGTGTGACATGCTGTATTGACAGCTTCAGCCCAGAACCTCTTGGGCAGGTCTGCTTCTGCAATCATGGACCTGGCAGCTTCCTTTAAGGTTCTGTTTCTTCTTTCAGCAACACCATTCTGCTGAGGGGTCCTGGCTGCAGAGACTTCATGCTGGATCCCATTCTGATCGCTGTTATCAGTGATTGCCTTGTTGAGAAATTCTCCTCCGCTGTCTGATCTGATCTTGATGATTGGGAGGGATTTCTCATTCTGGATCCTCCTTAGCAGCTCAGGTAACTTGGTTAGTGTTTCACTCTTTCCAAAGAGAAAAACATCCCATGTGTATCTTGAGTAGTCATCTACAACTACTAGAGCATGCTTTCTGCCACTTAAGGTCCTTAGCTTTATGGGACCAAATAGATCCATGTGTAAAAGATCTAGGATCCTTGTTGTAAGAGTGGTAGGTTGAACTGGCTTGAATGATGTCCTTGTTTGCTTCCCTTTCTAACATGCATCACAAAGAACTTCCTTCTTGAATACTTCTTCTGGAAGTCCTCTGACCAGCTTCTGAGAACTAATTTTGTTGATGGCTTTGAAATTCAGGTGACATAGTCTCTTGTGCCACAGCCATCCATTCTCAACTATTGTCTTAGATAGGAAACAGGTATTAGGAGTTCCTGTGTTCCAATCTATCATATAGACATCCCTTCTTCTGAATCCTTGTAGCTTCATTTCTCCAGATAGAATATCTATCACAATGCGTTTCCAAATGGTGAAGACTACTAGATTCTTTTCATCACAAAACTGACTTATGCTCAGAAGGTTATACTTGAGTCCTTTGACATAGTGAACTTTGGATATGGTGATGTTTCCTCGGTGTAGCTCTCCAAAACCTTTAGTCTGACCTCTAGAGCTATCTCTAAAGGTTACATCTGGACCTTTTTCTTTGGTATAATTCATCAGCACCTTCTTGTTCCCGGTCATGTGCCTTGAGCATCCGGAATCTACAAACCATTCTTCACCTCTAATGTTTGAATTTGTGGAGATGTGGTAGTAGTCCTTCCACCTTTTCTGCAATCAAACAAGCAGAGATTTAGGTACCCAAATCTGTGTGGGTCCTCGTGGGTTCGTTGGTTTCCTGGATAACTAATTTCTCCTGGGATTGTGAGAGTTGTTGTTATTGCCCCTAAATGGTATGTGTTGTCTGGGTCTGTATCCTCTGTTAGGATTGTGTATTGGATATGCCTCATAAAATTGATGTGAGCTATTTCTAAATCTTGGCTGAGACCATTTATAAAATCTTTGGGGTCTCCACATCTGTTCATTTTGAAAACTTGGATAACCTTGAGGTTTCCATTTGCCCCTCCCATTTTGAAATCTGTTTTTGGGGAGTCTTTGATAATAATGGGCATGTTGTCTGGGCTGCTGCTTCTGCCTTGGCCATTGCCTAGTCTCATGTCTAGGTGGCTGCCTTGTATACCTTGGCTGCAGCCTAGACTTGTGACTTGGCTGCTGCCTATTTTGAAACACTGGTTTGTAATTAGGCTCAGTAGACGGGACAAGTGTTTCTCCCTTGATGTAAGTAGTTTTAGAACTAGAGGTAGTGTTAGGGTCATATCCAAGGCCTGATCTGGAGTATAATGGCCTTTTGTTCATACATAATTCGTCCAAGGTTAGAGACGCCTTTAGGGAGGTTATTTCCTTCGCCTGGTTTTTACTTAGCTGAGTTAGTTTAGTAAACTCAGCTTTTACATGAGCAAGTGCAGCTGATTTTTCACTATTTAAAATAGTTAATCATTTTATCTCAGTTGTGGTACTATCAGTCTGGTTTGTAGAGTTATTTGCAGCCTATTTTTCAAGATCGGCTTTGGTTTTATTAAATTCTAGGCTGAGTTTTTCAAAGTCATTTTTCAGCTGGCCATTCTCATCTTGCAGCTGGGTCCTCTAGGCTGATACAGTTTGGTGTGCAGTTTTTAATCTCTCAAAATCTTTGAGAAGCTGATTTACAGACTCGTGTAAGTCCATGTCTTGTGACATGTCTGAGCTGTTACTATTTGAAACTGAGGGTTTAGATGTTACCTCTTCATCATCTAGGTTGGCCATCAGACAATCATATTCTTCATCATCATCAGAGAAGAATCCGCTGCTTGATTCTACTCGCTCTTGATCTTCTCCGATGAGGGCCTTCCATCGGTCTTCTTTTCTGCTCACCTCCTTATTGCTCTCGTCTTTCTTGAGATCAGGATAGTCAATTTGGATGTGTCCTGTCTTGTGGCAATTACAACACTCCACCTTCCAGCTTCCAGCCTTTTGATTTCTCCTGGGGTTCTCCTTATAATTCTTCTTATATTTGGAGTAGTTCTTTCTGAAGTTGTTGAACCTTTGCATTATGAACGCCATTTCTTCCACAAAATCAAGTTGATTTGGAGGTTTTACATCAGGTAGGCTCTTGGCGGGGGACTCAGCTGCAAAGGTTATTCCCTTCTCTGCAGGCTCGGTAGATGATGAACTTGGAAGCTCAAACTCATAAGCCTTTAGATCATAGAACAGCTCTTGGATCTTTATTTTGTTAAGATCCGTGGATTCCCTCATGGCCACTGCCTTCATACTCCATTCAGGATTGAGAGATCTTAAGACCTTCAGCGCCATCTCCCTGTTCCCATATTATTTTCCCAGGGAGTTAATCTCATTGATGATTTCAGTGAACCTTGTGTCCACTTGGTCTATGGATTCGCCATTCTTCATTTTGAAGTTATCAAATTTTTGAGTAGCAATTGACAACTTGTTTTCTTTTATTAGCTCGGTTCCCTCACACATTAAGGCTAATGTGTCCCATATTTCTTTGGCATTTTTGCAGTTCTTGATCTTGACCATTGTTGATTTGTCAAGAGTTTGGTACAGCACGTCTCTAGCCCGGTTGTCAAGATTGGCCAGCTTTCTTTCTTTAGTGGTCAGCTCCGTTCTCTTCTTTGGGATCTTCTCTCTCTTCCCGGCTGCAATCTCCTCAGGAGTGTTGTCCTTCTCGAATATGAAGGGACCGTCCTCTATGATGCACCACATGTCATCATGGATTGAAGATAAGTGTGCCTGCATCCTTATCTTCCAAAGATCATACTCGTCAACTGAAAAAAAGGTAATCTAGAATGCATGTGTTCCATTTCTAAAATGAGCTTAAAATATATCCTCGATATATAGATCTGGTTCTTAAAATATTGAACCAACCTTCTCTGATACCACTTGTAGGTCACAAGTCGTCCAGGAAAAAGTCTAGAGGAGGGGGTGAATAGACTTATTGAAACTCTTTTCCACAAAGGATGAGTTTCTCAGCTGATAGTAGATGACTTAGAGTTGTCTATGTAAGTACGGAAATCAGCTGATGACGAATACAGAAATAGTCAATGGAACAGTTAAGTATGTATGCAGCAGGTAAGTATGATAATGAAAGTAGTAAAACACGCAGGCACTTATAGTGGTCTTAGAGGTGGGGTAATCCTCTACTAATCCACTTTTCTCCAAACCAGTTGGAGATGAATTCACTATAATTCTCAACCAGTGATCCAACCAATTACAACAGCTTCCAACCAGTGGAATTCCTTGTCGTTGCAACTCCCTTTGACTGCATTGCACCTCTTGATCTACGATCCTTGGATGCCTTTACAGTCTCTCAACTTCAACCAGTGAAGTGCCCGAACTCAGGTTTTAAAGACAAGAGTGATTGTCTTCTCCAACTAAGAGCTTCTTCAAATAAGAACTTTAGAACTCTTGCTCTTTCACGATGCTATTGTTCGCTTGATTGCTTTGTTTGCTTTAATTGCTTGTAAGTATTGTTCGCATCGTACTGCTCAACTTCAAATCTTCAGATATAAATAGGTGTCGATCCTTGAGCATTTCTTCATAGCCGTTGCAGATCTGTAACAAATCCGTCCGTTAGAGAAATAGACTTCTTTGTTTTTTCTTTCTGAACGTTGCAAGGATGGATTCCCATATTTTAATCAAATTCCGACCATTGTGAAGACTTCCATGTCATAGCGCCGAATCTTTTCAATATAATAAGATTAAAGTCTCCAATGGTGGTTCTGGATGAATTACTTAATTCATATCCTTTCCGGGAATCTCTCCAATCTGTCTTTAATCGCCCGCATGTGACTTTCCGTAAATCTTGACTATTCAATGCATGCTGACGTGGACTGGAGTACTTGGCTGACCTCTCTATGGTCAACTAGACTGATGTGCAGTCAACCTTCTCTGGTGTTGACTTCTCTGATGTGCTGACTTGTCTGTAGTCTTCTGACCTGATTTGAACTTGACTAATCTGATGGTCAGACTACAGATGAGTTGGCTTTCCTTCTTGACTGCAGTCTGGTCCAACTTCGCTGATTAATTTGTTTGACCAGAACTTCTATGATAGGTTGCCTGATATGATTTGTCTGTGGTCAACCTTATCTGAACAGGTGATTTAACCAAGACTCGGCTGGTATGAACTTAGCCGATTTTGAAGCCTAACTTATGTGGCATATAGAAGATACTCATTTGGTTCTTCTTTACATTTTGCCAAGTTTTTAACTTATCATAATTTGGTCTATGGAGGATACTCATTTGGTTCTTCCTTACATTTTGCCAAGTATTCTAAAACATACATTTGAATATATAGAGATGACATCATCAAAATCTAAAAAGTATTCCTAACAAGTTCTACCAGTTGAGCTTCTCACGTGAAAAAACGATACATGACTTAACCCAAAAAAACAATAATAAATAAATAAAATAAAACCAATCATTCATATTAATCATAATAGTTTCAAATATCCCCAGCAAGATCTGTCTAGCGAAAAAAATCGAATAACCATAAAAATATGAATATTTTTTATTGTTAGCAATTAATCTCCTAAAGTAATTAAATTAACAAAAATCTAAAATTTGTTAGGATACCAATTATTGGAAATAAATGCATCGAAAGCATGATTTGTGAAGATTTGATAAATGCATTTTTTGCATCCACGGGCACAAGATCTCTATAGGCTAGCAATGTAAACATAATATTTACCTAGTCGATATTGATAATATATTATTGCTATCTTGATGAAATCAAGTAATAATTACATTTTTTGATCTTTTAGAGTATATTTCTGCCTTGATTCAAATGTTGTGTGGGCAACGAGCTAACGGACTTACTTGAACTTTAAAGTGGATCGGCCGAAAATTCCTTCACAAGAGATCTCAATTTTTTTGTAGTAATGTTTGATCACACTTAATGAATTGAGGTGTTATCTAAAATTCTAGATCAAAGATAAAAGTCAAGATCTACAATTAAACACTAGGTAAAAAAATCGAATTCTTCTCTCACAAAAAAATGACACAGCCGAACTCGCCCTTATAAGTCCAATTTTTTTTATAGATTTTAGGCTATCTATGGATCTTAAGGTGGATTCGGGTGAGGACTCCTGGTAGAATACAACCTTCCATATTAAGCCCTTCTTAATATGATTGAGACTACTAATTTTCATACACTCCACTAAAGAGCTAATATTGAACTTTTTACCCAAATCTTACTTACACAATCAGGCTTCTTATTTAAATATATAATATGCTGTCTTTAAAATATCGATGTCCAAAAATTAAGTTAATATATCGACATCATTGATCAATTACTTGTCCAAGATTAGTACCAAAGAAATCTTATTATTATATCAAAAATTAATCCACCTGAATGATTTAATATAATAATCATCTCGAGCTCCTCAAGGAGAAATCGTCAAACTGCACAAGCCGGCACACAATTTGTAGCTATAATATTAAATATCATAAAAATAATATTGTTACTCAAAATATGAAGCATATTGAGTCAATCAATGTGACTCTCACCCATGATAAATCAAAGTACTAAATATTATAAATATATAATTAAATATTATAAAATAGAGTTAAATATAATTACTATCCGAGATTTACGTTCTACTTACAGTCAGTAAGAAGAATCTATCTTATTGCGGTTCAGTTCAACGTATGCAAATACGCCAATGTATGCTAATAGTCAAGACTGACAAATCTCAAGCATACAATTCAACCGTTTGTGGACTATTATTTTATTTTGCAAGGAACCGATAATGCGATTTTCCTTGTGATACCAACAGAACACATTACATTCGCTATAATATTAATTGTCATATAAATAATATTATGGCCCAAATTATGAAATATATATTTTTTTTTGGAAACATGAGGGATGGGGAACACCCTGATATGGAACCAGTCATCATAGATGAGGCGTCGAACTCTCATTAAACCAATCTCATCATCTCGGATTAAGTCTCCACCGGCTGTTGGAGCAACATCAAAAGCTCTAAACTGCTGGTTGTCCTGGACCGATAGCTTGGCCATAAAATACACAAGTGCATTATGTTCTCAGTATATGTGTCTCACTTGTATCTCCCAGTCTCTATTCTTGAGACGTCTAACTTCACAGATGATATTCCTAGTCTTTCCATTCACCCCGTCCAAGTCATTGTTCCCGTTAATACCTTCAACGATGTACTTGGAGTCGCTCTCAATTATCAGCCGTTTGATCCCTTTGTCCCATGCTAGGCGAGATCCCCTAAGAATGGCCCAACTTTGTACTTCTTCGATCAAGCGTTTGCCTATTTTGGATGAGAAACCAGTCACCCATTTTCCGAATTCATCTCTTAGTGTTCCTCCAATCCCTGGACAACCGTCTATGTGGGAGATGCTTGTTGGAATATTCTGTCCCATATATATTGGTTTGGATGATGAATTGATGATGAACTAATGATGAGTTGATGATGTTGTCAAAGAAAACAACATTAGAACGAAGCGAAATAACAAAGAAATCGAAGACACACGGGCTGGGAAAACAAGTAGTGCACGCACACTAGTATGCAAGAATAGCGCACACTAAGTTATGGACATAACGTACATAATATGCAGTATTAACGTACGTAAGACAAAGTTAGCTGAAAACCCACCTGAAGTGTCACCTGATGGTTAGCGCAAGCTACACATTAAGGTTAACGCACGCTAACGAAGAATATGACCGTTGTAAAGAATTTCAACGCGGAGATCACGGGGTCAGTCAACGAATCTGAAAAGTGATGTTTGAACAAGATAGCGCACGCTACAAAGAATACTTAGTGCCTGCTAAGTTTGAATTATGTCCATTGGACAGAAGACTTTAAAGCATCAGACTATTGTAAGTGAATACCAGATAGCGCATACTAAGGGACAAAGTTAGCGAACACTAACGATAAAGGCCGAAGCTACTGGACTGAAGCAATAAGCAGTTAAGATATGTAACCATGCAGATTAACTTATGTAACATGAAATAGTGCATGCTAAACAGGAAAAATAGCACATGTGAATGAAGACATCAGCTAACGGCTAGTTGAGGCTTTTTGCCTATAAATACCAAGTAATTTGGTATCATTCAACACAACAACTACAAGCAAATCACATATTGATCAGATATCATTGCATACACTATCGTTGTTGTATTTGTGCTTAATTAATAAGTGTTTGAGTGTTCATACCCGAAAACATACACGTGAGGAAAGATACAGATTGTAGATTGATTCGGTGTTATTAGACATTATTAGAATTATATCTAAATCCAATAGAGGTTTGTCTAGTACCAACAGAAAGCTAGATAGGTTTCTTCCTTGTCCGATAGAAGAAGAAAATGGTTTATCTTGGACCGACATAAAGACAAGAGTGTAACGGTATCCCCCGGACCGATAGAAGATGAGGCGCAGAGGTTGATCTTAAGCCTAAGGAAAAAGATATGAAGAGAGGACGTAGGCATGTTTGGCCGAACCTCTATAAATCTTGTGTCGTTTATCTTACGCAATTTAATTACGCTTCCGCAACACAAAATAGTTTGAAAACTCTACTCCGCACCATTCCAGAATGTACCATTTTTCCAATAATTAGTTTCAGAGCGGTTTCTCTTGAAAACGGCTTAACATCCGAGGAGAAGAAGATCCTATGGTGTTTCAATTTTCCCCGATCGAAGGTCTTTCCTAAAATCGACCTCCATTATTTGATGGATCAAACTTCATGATGTGGAAGAAGAAACTGTCTATTTTCATCCGAGCCTACGACATCAAGCTTTGGAAAGTTATTTGCCTAGGTCCGAAAATTCCTACAAAACCGGACGGCTCTCTAAAAATCTTCGAAGATTATAATGATGAGGATTAGAAAAATGACCACTGTAATTGCAAAGTAACACAATTATTATATTGTGCTTTAAATCCGGAAGAACACAACCGGATATCCTCGTGCGAAAGTGCCAAATAAAATTGGAAAATGCTTGAGGTGACTCATGAAGGAACGAACCAAGTCAAGGAGACGAAGATAAATATGCTTCTCCACGACTACGAGCTATTTATGATGAAAAGTGGTGAGTCCATAACGAACATGCTCGAGCGATTTTTGGTCATTACTAATGGATTAGCTTGTTTTGGGAAACCATTAACAAGTAGTGAAAAAAGTTAAGAAAATCCTACGATCACTACCTGTGGAATGGGACGGGACGGTTACGGTGATTATGGAATCGAAAGATTTAAATAATCTTGATCTTAGTGCTCGAGTTGGTTCACTAAAAAACTATGAGATAGTTCTTAAATCTTGGAATGCCAAGCCGAAACCGAAAAAAAGAACCATAGCATGAAAGCTAAGATGTCGAAGAAAGAAGAAATCCAGGTAGATGAAGATGATGAAGAATCTGCATATTATGCCAAGAATATAATTAAGTTTCAAATCTTATTGAACCAGAGAAGGAAAGACATCAAGACAAGCGAATCAAAGAAATTCAACAATAACTGTCGAACTGTGGTAAACCAGGCCACTTTGCGATAAATTTCTGAGGCACGACTTCCAAGAAGGAAGTTCTCGAAGCAACATGGAGTGACGAAGAGGATGACGATGAATATACTCAAAATAACTTCGCACTCATGGCAGGAAGTTCATTCGACGAAAGTGACGTCGAAATCCAAGTTAGTACCTCATCTCTATAATATCCGGAATTTCTACTACTGTTGTTTAATGTTATTTTATCCGAGTTATATTGTACAGTGTGGAATCTGTACAGTATGGATAAAATAATTGAAGGACTAAGACATATGTATTGGTATAATTGTCGTACTTGGTCGATAATTGAATTTGAAGATATTGTGTGTCAGGCGTATTGTATGAGAATATTATTAGAATGAGTATGTGTATTCAGCATGTCATGTGTATGTACTCTGTATATCGAGACGTTGGAAAAGAATAGCTAAAAATGGCTAAGTACAGCCACATTAGCGCACGCTACGATGTGTACTTAGCGCATGCTAAGAGGTTTGAATTACATACGCTAAGGAGGACCCCTAACGTATGTAAGGCATTCGGGATAAGGTTCGGAATGTCGCCGACAGGTAGGCCCAGGCTGATTATTATCAGAATTTAGCGCACGCTAATGCATATCGTTAGCGCATGCTAATTATAGATCGGTCAGAAGGGAATTTTAGCTTTATTGGTTACTTTCGGCGTGTGGATCCCAGGCATCTTTGGGGAAGGTATAGATTGTCGGGTCAACGACGATTAGCGCACGCTAAGGTTGAAGATTAGCGCACGCTAATGGTGTATTACTGTAGTAGGTCAACGACTATATTTACGTACGTTATTGCATGGATATTACATACGTAAGCTGATGCATGAAGCAAGGCAGTAGCCTTTCTGGACTTTGATAGCGCACGCTATCAAGAAAGGATAGCGCACGCTTGGGCTGTAGCGCACGCTAAATACAAGTTTTAGTGCACGCTAGTAGTGTGCAGTATAAATATGGGCTGATGGGTGTTAAGATGCATTTCACCCATTTTCTTCACTTCAACCGATAGAGAGAGTTCTTAGAGAGGAATTTGAGGTTCCAAACACTTAAGTTGATCGTTCCTAACCACATTTGGAGCTTGGAAGTGATTGAGAATGGATTCAACATTGGGATTCAATCCATTCCTTCAAAGAGGTAATTACTCTTCACCTTTGGATTTCGTTTTGGATTGAATATTGATGTTCTTGTGTTGATGATTATCATATAAACAAGTTGATAAGCATGATTATGAGATGGATTACCGGATTATGAGGATATTGTTGTTGATATATGGATATTGATATGATTATATATATATACATCTGAAATTATGTTGTTTTGTTATGAACATGATTATGGAAGCATGGTGTTCTTGGTGTTCTTGACACATATCACATCATAGAAGAATATGTGATAAGATATGAATGGTTCGGGATATAAACTTGGATTGGATGATTAGAACTAATATTATGTTGATTATAGTGGCCGATTTCGTATGTTCTTGATAAGGTATGGATCATGATTATGAGATTGAATTTGGAAAGGACATGATTGATCTTGGAGTATAATTTCCGTTACATTCGTATTCGTAATCACAATGTGCTGAGCGGTACTTGTAATGCATGCAACTTCATGATTTTAGCGCACGCTAACTGAAGTGACTTAGAGCATGCTAAGGTATATGATTAACGTGCGCTAAGTGGACAGAAAGTGTAGTATATCGTGTTATGGTTATGAATTTGTGCTGTTTTGAGTTGGATTGTTCAGACTATGTTTAACCGAGATATTGTGGAACCGTTGGGTATGTTGATTAGTTATATCGATTGTTGATTATTATCGAATGTGTGTTAATCGATTATTGTAATAGGTTGAGATTATTGATCGGTGATAGAACCATGCTTTGCGGTCGTGTTTGAGAATGTTCGTAGATTGCTTTGGTCGGGGCTGAGGAGCTCATAGACGATGGCAATGGAATTGGTAACGGCTTCCTCATTATGTCGGTATAAAGGCAAGTTATTACTTGCTAAGTCTATATATCTAATGAATGGTTTCTGTTTCATTCGTTTATAATTCGTATAGCAGTGAATATAATTGTGAACACAGGAGATTTGGGATTGTAAGTTGTTTTCGGATTTTGGGAATTAAATCATAATGTATATGATTTACTTTTGTTATTGGTATACTTGTGTATCAAGGATACATTGTGATAAAGACGAAGATATGAATTATCTACCGTCCGTGACATTTTGGACCGTCGAATATGGAGGATAATCATCAGTGATGGTTTTTGACATTGAGACCGCTCTCGAAGGACTCAGGGCAAGTACTCTAATCATTTTTGTCGTTTTGTGTTGATCATGTTGTGATACATTCATGTATTGTAGTTCTCATGCATTTGTATATCGTTGTTAATATGCATTTGTGCATTGTTGTCGTATGTCCACCACGTGTTGGTCCGATGAGATCATCTTGGGTATCTATGCTGTGTGCGCTGGATCGATGGATAGGTATTTCCACCATTTGTTGGTCCGACGGGATCATCATGGGAATCTATAGCTGTATGCGCTGGATCGTTGGATTACCATGTGTTGTTGTTGTGCATATAGATATTATGGGTTATCCACCTCGTGTTGGTCTTTCAGGATCATCTTAGTATCTATGCTGTGTGTGTTGGATCATCGGATTTCCATAAGTATACATTGTTGTTGTTATCGTGGGTATATTGATGTCATCATGTGAGTATGCATTTGTAGGTCTTGTGTTAGGACCATGTCCGTATGTGGTATTGATCTGATCTCGGATTAGACTGACATGATTGTCGTGGCATTACATATCTTGAGGTATGTTCCGTATTGCTATTGGTATTTGTCTTTTGATGGACAATCAATTATCGTGTTGGGATTTGAGGATGTTATCCGATGGATCGAATTGGTCAGAGCTGGTATATTTCCGTATCGTGAGTTAGTGATGATATTTTGAGAATCTTGAGTATTGTTTAAGGAACAATATAGATGTTATGTTTGAGTTTATCGGTTAATCAAGATTACGAGATGTGCAATATGATAATGGTTATTTAGATGAGGATTATTCGAGTAAGTAAAGTTACGGCGGTAAGATTACATTGGTCGTATTCTTACTTGGTATTTTCATTGATATTTAATTATTGACGTGATGTGATTGTTATCATTGTTGGATATTATGGCTGACCCCGTTGTGGGATTTCTTTTTAGGTTCTTGAGATATCGATCTTGTAGCGTTCGTGAAGAGATGAGCTTCCCGGAGGATATTGGTTATGGCTTGTGTTTGTGAATCGTGTCTTCTGAATATTTGTTGTATTCCAATGCTAGAGTATTTTTAATTGTTGTCCTTTCCGCTGCGTGAGTATTTCTTAAATGCCCGTTTAGTTTTTGGCAACTTGAGTTACTTTGGAAATGGTTTTCTAAACTATTTTCTCGGTACATGTAAGCGATAGCTTAACGTATATTTTTAAACTGTTGAATTTTGGCATTTCGGGCCTTGTTGTTTCAAATGAGATTTTACGACGGTTTTGATTAGCGGATTTTGTAAAGTCTTCGAATGTTTTTAAAAGATAGTACCGTCGTTAGCCTCTTGGGCATTTGTAAATGTTTTCAAAAATGTCTTTTAGCCTTGTGGGTTCCGTATCGGGGCCCACGGCGCTGTAATATTCCTGGATGGCTCTGGGGGTGTTACAGACTATGGTATCGGAGCTTAGATTGAGAAAACCTAGGCAGTCGGGTCGAGTTGAGTCGTGTTTTTGTCATATCATTGGAGTTGTCGGTTGATAAGTAATAGAGCCCTGGGTTTTTGTTGTTCACTCGGGCTTGTGTGTTGTGTGATTTACCAGTATGGTACTGGAGTTGTTGTAAACTTTTACGAATGGTATTAACGTGCTTCAGATAGAGATGTACTGTGTTCTCGAGTTGAACTGAGTTTGAAAAATGTGTGTTTTGAAAATATCTGTGTCGAGTACTTTTCTAGAGTTGAGACATGTGCCAGTATCACGTGGAATCTTCGGCTTCACGATCTGTAAGTATTTGGATTTTTGAATTACATTGAGATTTGTTGTCATTCTAAGTTCATATGCCTTGAAATTCAGAAGAATATTATGTGTTATGTTATGCGATAGCAGAATATAATAATTAGGACATAACCGGTGATCTTGAGAAGCTATGATTTTGGAAATCAATATGTCGGTTAAATTTTGGAATGGAGTTGTGCATTTGGGAGAAAGATTGTGGATTGATGAGAAGAACATGTAGTCATGTTAGTTCATTTTGATATATATGAAACTTTTTTTGCGCATTTGAAAATGACACTTTACAAAATGAATGTTTTACGGATGTTTTACCGAAAATGATTTTTGGGCCGAGACCCAATCGATTTTGAAATAGTTTTATAACTCAGGACTTGGGGTCCAAAAAGGGGTTTTCTACCTTATAAACTTCTTGTAATGTAAATGTAACACCCCGATATATTCGGAATAATTACAGCGCCGTAAACCCTTTAAGTAAGGATCTACAAGGCTAATTTAAAAGAAATGCAAATATGATCCAACCGTACAACTGAAGTTCAAAATACAGAATTGGTTCAAATGATCGAATGAGTTAACTTATACAACCATATCGAAAATGACATTATTAAAACATACGTACTCGAGTACTAAATGAACCAAGAAGACAAATCACAAAAACAATAAACATCAACCACATCACTGAGCCATTTCATCGTCCCGTCGATGCGTGGTTGCTTCCCCGCTCCTCGGCTACCTGAACATCAAAACAATGTCCACCCCCGAAGGGGTTAGCAAAACAATGCTAGTACAAGTATCATAATACATAAATCATCAGTGCATCATAAAACATACAAAACGGACTTCCGTCATCGGAATCCAACGATGTGAATCCTCACGATTCCATCAACACAATACAGGGTAATCCAGCGATCCAGCGCCCTTGGTATCGATCCCCATGATGATCCCGTTGGATCAACGCATGGTGTAAAACCCGTCCAGCGATCCAGCGCCCTCAGCATAGATCCCCATGATGATCCCATCATACCAACGCATGGTGGACATTCGATCCAGCGCCCTCAGCATAGATCCTCATGATCCCCTCGGATCATTTATACCATAAACCAATCAATTATGCATACATATATACATTTCAATATGTTCATCAATACGAACAATTAACAACGAATACCACGAGAAATTACAGAAATACATCTCATATTGACAACATGAACAAAACCATAAGCATGATCAAAGTTCCAATATAAATCAAACTCAACATATGATACTTGCCTCTAAAATGGCAAGAATGGAAATACTCCAACAAATGACATGCGTCCGTATGTCACTGCCCCTCGATCGTCCCCTATGAAAGGCTCGGACCTAAGAAATAATAAAGAATTCCTCTCAAGTCGTACGAACGTCTAACAATCCGGTTTATGGCCGCAAGCTCAAAAAAATGATTTCTGTTTGAACTACTTAGCACGCGCTACGTACTCTACGTAACGTGCGCTAAGCCTGCCCGTTAACGTACGCAAATAACCAAGTTTAGCGTGCGCTAGCTGTGTACTGACAGTCTTCTCTGAACAGCCGACTACCCTACCTGATGATATAACGTACGTTACGTATCCAACGTAGCGTACGTTACTCATTCCCGATAGTGCACGTTAATATATACATCTTAGCGTGCGCTAATCGTGCATGGCAGTCACTACTGGGTAAAAACTTGAGCTAAAGGTGATGAAAACTCATGAAATCTTCAGTGTTAATACATGCCAACTCCGTGCATATCATGCTCATACGGTTTATGAAAGATCTTTATGGATTAAATGACTACGAGACACAAGGATACATATCATCATTACTACACCATAATTCATCTTGATCTTCAAGAAAATATCCTAAGTTCAATTCATTCCAAGTCCCAAAACATATGATCCCTTACGAAAAACATAAGAACTAGGTAATCTCCATACACTGGTCATGATCAGTTTTGAAGATACATGAATATGCTTAGGAGTCCACATACTAAAATGGTTCAATGGATCATACGATGAATAAGTGCCGAAACGTCAAAAATATCCTTCTAACACATGATGTTCGACTACTTATGAATCTAACTGACTAGGTAAATCCCAAAACATGATCAAAAACGTCCTTCAGAATACTACTAATATTGGTGAAGAATCACCTACCTCAAAGTAGTAAAGAACAAGGAGGAAATTCGAAGCAATCCAACGCCGAAGGCTTGTACACCAATCCCCAATGATCTACAATCTTCAACAAGAGCTAGGATGCCGGCAAGAAGTGTTTAGGATGAAGAGAGTGACTTTCTAAGTTCAAGAATTCGAATGGGGGAGTGAAAAGTCTGAAAATATGAAAAAGGATGCTGTCCTGTATATAGGAAATGGTTATTAGCGCGCGCTAGTCCATATTCATAGCGTGCGCTAACGGCTATTTGAAACGTTACTAATTTTATTGTACTCAGCCTTTAGCGTGCGCTACCCTCATATGAGTAGTGTGCGCTAATGCGTTGACTTGGCTTTTTCCCGAAAGCCGTCCAGGTTCATCCCGACACAATCGGACCAAGATCCCCGGCCTGATCTCACCTACCACACGTCTCAATCATATTGACCCCATATAGCGTGCGCTAAGGTTCCTTCACAGCGTGCGCTATGGATCCAAGTTAGCGTACGCTACACTTAATCGATAGCGTGCGCTACATGCGCATGATCACAATATTAAATCACATTCATGAAATCATGCGCTCAACAACACCGGATTATGAAATACGGAGAATAATACTCAGATAAAAATTCAATAATTACAATATCACAAGTTCCAAATACATATCAGAAATCTCGGGTATTACATCCTTCCTCCCTAAAAAGAAGTTTCGTCCCGAAACTTAAGATGAAAACAACTCCGGATATCTAGTCTTCATACTGTCCTCCATTTCCCAAGTGACCTCTTCAACTCCGTGTCGTGACCACTGCACTTTAACCAAGTGTATTGGTTTATTCCTCAATTGTTTGATCCGACTCTCAAGTATCTTGATGGGTCTCTCTTCGAAGGTACCGTCATTAGCTATCTCGATCTCGTCGAAATCAATGACGTGACTGGGGTCTGGTACATACTTCCGCAATTGGGATACGTGAAACACATTGTGAACGTGACTCAGCGATGGCGGTAAGGCCAACATGTATGCTAAATCCCCAACTCTTTCGAGGATCTCAAATGGTCCGATATACCTCGGACTTAGCTTGCCTTTCCTCCCAAAACGGAAAATTCCTCGTGTAGGAGACACTTTCAATAGTACGTGGTCCCTAATGTCGAACTCTAGAGGGCGACGACATACATCTGCATAAGACTTATGTCGACTCTGGGCAGTCAACAGTCTTTCCCGAATCAAAGCTATCTTCCCTTGAGTCTGAATGATCAATTCCGGTTCCGTCCCGATCAAGTCCGAAGAATCATCCCCGCACAGGGGTGATCGACGTCTTCTCCCGTACAAATCTTCAAACGGTGCCATCTTAATAGAAGCATGCCAACTATTATTGGGTGAATTAAATCAATGGCAAATGAACTTCCCAATCAGTTGACCAATCCAAAGCACAAGCTCTAAGCATGTCTTCTACTGTTTGTATAGTCCTTTCGGACTGACCGTCCGTTTGGGGATGATAAGTTGTGCTAAAGTTGAGCTCAGTCCCCAAAGCCCTGTGAACTGCCTTCCAGAAGTGCGACACGAAGCGACCATCACGATCTGAAATAATGGTCTTCGGCGTCCCATGTAATCTGACTACCTCTGCAATGAACACTCGCGCCAATCTCTCAGTCTCCAAGTATCTTTAATTCCTAGAAAATGAGCCGACTTGGTTAGTCGATCAACTATAACCCAAATCATGTTCATTCCTGTTTTGGTCCTTGGCATATTGGTGATGAAATCCATCGAGATATCCTCCCACTTCCATTCAGGGATCGGAAGCGGCTTTAACATTCCGGCAGGTCGCTGATGTTCAATCTTAACCTGCTGACAAGTCAAACACTTCGAAACATACTCTGCTACGTCCTTCTTCATATTCCCCCACCAGAAGTTTTGTTTAAGATCCTTATACATTTTACTGCTGCCCGGGTGAATAGAATAGGGCGCGCTGTGAGCTTCCTTGAGAATTGTCCGTCTCAATTCCTCATTATCGGGAACGCAAAGTCGACTCTGAAATCTCAGAACTCCATCATATTGTATCACGAATCCTGGGGCTTTTCCTTTCTTTACTTCGTCACATAACCGAAGGATCAGAGAATCGTTCAACTGCTTAGATTTGATATCCTCGACTAGTGATGAAGTCAGTTCCATCACATATAGTTGCCCTTGGATTCCTGGTGCCCATACTTCAATCCCTTCGCGGATCAGTTCCCGCTGAATGCTGGTTTGGGATGTAAGTGCTTTCAACACTCGAAGAGAAACAGGTTTACGGCTCAATGCATCGGCTACTACGTTTGCTTTCCCCGGATGATAGAGAATCTCCAAGTCGTAATCCTTGATCAATTCCAGCCACCTTCTCTACCTCATGTTTAATTCTTTCTGACTGAAAATGTACTTGAGGCTCTTATGATCTGTAAAGATCTGACAATGAGTGTCGTACGAATAATGTCTCCAAATTTTCAATGCAAAGAGTACAGCTGCTAGCTCCAGATCATGAGTCGGGTAATTAACCTCGTACGGTTTCAATTGTCGAGAAGTATAGGCAATCACCTTATCCTTTTGCATCAACACACATCCCAGACCCTGATTTGAAGCGTCGCTGTATACCATGAATCCATCAGTCCCATCTGGTAATGCTAATATAGGTGCTGTCGTCAGTCTCTTCTTAAGTTCATCAAAACCAGCCTGGCATTTCTCATCCCACGTAAACTTTTGAGTTTTCTGTAACAGCTGAGTGAGCGGACGAGCGATTTTGGAAAATCCCTCTACAAAGCGGCGATAATATCCAGCAAGTCCTAAGAAACTCCAGACTTCTTTCACGTTATTAGGAGCTTCCCATTCCAAGATTGCTTCGACTTTCTTCGGGTCCACCTGAACTCCGTCAGCTGATATCACATGCCCAAGGAAAGTTACTTCCCTAAGCCAGAACTCGCATTTGGAAAGCTTTGCATACAGCTGTTCCTTCCTCAAGGTGCTCAAAACCACACGCAAATGTTCGGCATGCTCCTCTGCATCGTTCGAATATATCAAGATGTCATCAATGAAGATGACTACAAATTTATCCAAGTATTCTAAGAATACCCGATTCATCAATTGCATGAATACCGCAGGAGCATTGGTAAGTCCAAATGGCATCACTACAAATTCATAATGCCCGTACCGGGACCTGAAAGTAGACTTTGGTATATCCGATTCCTTAATTCTCAACTGATGGTATCCTGATCGCAAGTCAATCTTCGAGAATACCCTTGCCCCTTGCAGTTGATCAAACAAGTCGTCGATCCGAGGTGTAGGATACTTATTCTTAATCGTCATCTTGTTGAGCTCCCTATAATCAATACACAGTCGGAGGGATCCATCTTTCTTCTAGACAAAGAGAACGGGCGCTCCCCAAGGAGATACGCTAGGTTGAATATAACCCTTCTGTAACAATTCCTCCAGTTGATTCTTGAGTTCATACATCTCAGTTGGCGCCATGCGGTATGGTTCTCTGGAAATAGGAGCTGCTTCAGGCTCTAATTCGATAGTGAACTCCACTTCTCTCTGCGGAGGTAACCCAGGTAGTTCATCAGGAAATACATCTGAGAACTCATTCACAACTGAAATAGACGAGAGCTCTACTCCTTCCTCTTTCCTCATGGCATAGCACCACAGTCCATGACATCCCTGCTTTAGTAATTTCACAGCTTTCATTGCTTTGATCAATTTTCCCGAGCTTCCTGGTCTCCATCCTTGGAATAAGTGTTCAGATCCGTCATCCGCAATGATAGAAATGACTCTCTTTCGGTAATTCAGAATAGCTCCATAACGGTTGAGCCAATCGTCTCCGAGAATTAAATCGTCACCGTAGATGTCAACTACAATAAGATTTGATGGCCAATCTCTCCCTCCTATAGACACTGGAAAATATCTAGCTTCTAGGGTTCCCACAATTTTCTTTCCGCTCGGTAATCCCACAACATAAGGTTCATAATCATACAAGCACGAGATTTTCAAACGATTAACACAGTTCAAAGATATAAAAGAATGCGTAGCTCCCGAATCGAATATGACACTAACTGGTTGCAAAAGGATCTGAATCGTACCTGATGCAACAACTGTGTTCTGATCGTCCTTCCTCATCTCGTAAATACGCGGAGGAACGGACCCAGCGCTGGATGCCTCTCTTTTCCCAGCATTCTGCTGCGGGAAACCGCTTTGTTGCGTCTGGTTTACACTAGTGTCCTTAGGAACCGGTACAGGAGTGCGAGTACCAAAAGATCGAGTCGCATTCCCACAAAATGTTGTGCGATGCCCTTCCTGTCCACACTCGAAACAGGTCACAGCAGGTGCGAAACAGTCACGTCGAACATGCCCCGCTTTGCCACAGTTATAACATTTCTTCCCTGCGTCTAAAACGGTTGGTGCTGCCCGGAACTTCTTTCCACCTTGAGACGATGCGGAGGCCTCCTGGATGAATGAAAAGAGGACTGGCCCCTGCGAGGCCCACTACTCTTATTCTCCATGAAGTCGCCAGCCACTTTCTGCTTCTTTGCTTCCGTTGATTTCTCTACTGCCGCCTCTTTCATATCATAGGCCAGCGCCTTGTCCTGATACTGTCGCAAGGTGGTATATTCAAATCCGGACATATATTGCTGAATTTTCGGCTTCATTCGCATGTCGAAATGAAAAATCCTCTCCGCCTCGGTTCTGACCAAGTGGCGCACATAAGTCAGCTGGTGATTAAAAGTCTTAATCACGTCTGTCACAGATGCCTCTAAATTTTGTGGTGAGAAAAACTCCCGGACTCGGGCCTCTCTAACTGGGCGAGGATAATACTGCGCTTCCATCATTAATTTGAATTCCGTCCAGTCAACATTATGCTCCTCAGGTCGAACGGCCTCCCACCAGTCGAAAGCCTCCCCTGTCAGAAGATACTGGGCGACCGGAACCTTTCTATCGTTGGGACAGTTAATCCTCACAAAATTCTTCTCTAACTCCTTCAGCCAGTGATCCCAAGAAAGCGTCTCAGCAGAACCGTCAAATTTCGGAGGATGCAATTTGATCACCTCAGTAAGCCATTTATCTCCCCGATTATCCACGTTATGCTGCTGTCCCATCGCCGTCTGCATGCGATCCACCACTTGAGCAAACTTTTTTATCTGAGCAACCACCTGCTGAAGCACTCCCGGCACATTAGGATCTGCATTATTATTTGCTGATCCCTGTTGTCCTCCGGAATGGGAATCCGTTCGACTAGCGGTTATTTCTGGGGTAGACACCGAATCTTCTTGTCTCGCATTTCCACGTCCGCATCCACGAACTCCTCTCAACATACTGTAAACACAAATACTCAATATCCAGGGCAAACTTTCTAAAAGGAAGTCCATCAATGTTTACAAAACATGAATTAAATAAAACGGTAGTATTTGAGAATAGGAAACTTACAACCACGGTCCACACGACGATGCTGGCTCAGCAGTGATGTTACAACCGACTAATAATCAAATAACGTAAACAGACCCAACTAACTCGACTGCCAAGATATCCATGAATCTTAGCTCCGATACCATATTCTGTAACACCCCGAGATATTCGGAATAATTACAGCGCCGTAAACCGTTTAAGTAAGGATTTACAAGGCTAATTTAAAAGAAATGCAAATATGATCCAACCGTACAACTGAAGTTCAAAATACAGAATTGGTTCAACTGATCGAATGAGTTAACTTATACAACCATATCGAAAATGACATTATTAAAACATACGTACTCGAGTACTAAATGAACCAAGAAGACAAATCACAAAAACAATAAACATCAACCACATCACTGAGCCATTTCATCGTCCTGTCGGTACTGTGGTTGCTTCCCCGCTCCTCGGCTACCTGAACATCAAAACAATGTCCACCCCCGAAGGGGTTAGCAAAACAATGCTAGTACAAGTATCATAATACATAAATCATCAGTGCATCATAAAACATACAAAACGGACTTCCGTCATCGGAATCCAATGATGTGAATCCTCACGATTCCATCAACACAATACAGGGTAATCCAGCGATCCAGCGCCCTTGGTATAGATCCCCATGATGATCCCGTCGGACCAACGCATGGTGGAAAACCTGTCCAGCGATCCAGCGCCCTCAGCATAGATCCTCATGATCCCCTCGGATCATTTATACCATAAACCAATCAATTATGCATACATATATGCATTTCAATATGTTCATCAATACGAACAATTAACAACGAATACCACGAGAAATTACAGAAATACATCTCATATTGACAACATGAACAAAACCATAAGCATGATCAAAGTTCAAATATAAATCAAACTCAACATATGATACTTGCCTCGAAAATGGCAAGAATGGAAATACTCCAACAAATGACACGCGTCCGTATGTCACCGCCTCTCGATCGTCCCCTATGAAAGGCTCGGACCTAAGAAATAATAAAGAATTCCTCTCAAGTCGTACGAACGTCTAACAATCCAGTTTACGGCCGCAAGCTCAAAAAAATGAATTCTGTCTGAACTACTTAGCGCGCGCTACGTACTCTACGTAACGTGCGCTAATCCTGCCCGTTAATGTACGCAAATGACCAAGTTTAGCGTGCGCTAGCTGTGTACTGACAGTCTTCTCTGAACAGCCGACTGCCCTGCCTGATGATATAACGTACGTTATGTATCCAACGTAGCGTACGTTACTCATTCCCGATAGCGCACGTTAATATATACATCTTAGCGTGCGCTAATCGTGCATGGTAGTCACTACTGGGTAAAAACTTGAGCTAAAGGTGATGAAAACTCATGAAATCCTCAGTGTTAATACATGCCAACTCCGTGCATATCATGCTCATATGGTTTATGAAAGATCTTTATGGATTAAATGACTACGAGATACAAGGATTCGTATCATCATTACTACACCATAATTCATCTTGATCTTCAAGAAAATATCCTAAGTTCAATTCATTCCAAGTCCCAAAACATATGATCCCTTACGAAAAACATAAGAACTAGGTAATCTCCATACACTGGTCATGATCGGTTTTGAAGATACATGAATATGCTTAGGAGTCCACATACTAAAAAGGTTCAATGGATCATACGATGAATAAGTGCCGAAACGTCAAAAATATCCTTCTAACACATGATGTTCGACTACTTATGAATCTAACTGACTAGGTAAATCCCAAAACATGATCAAAAACGTCCTTCAGAATACTACTAATATTGGTGAAGAATCACCTACCTCAAAGTAGTGAAGAACAAGGAGGAAATTCGAAGCAATCCAATGCCGAAGGCTTGTACACCAATCCCCCATAATCTACAATCTTCAACAAGAGCTAGGATGCCGGCAAGAAGTGTTTAGGATGAAGGGAGTGACTTTCTAAGTTCAAGAATTCGGATGGGGGAGTGAAAAGTCTGAAAATATGAAAAAAGATGTTGTCCTATATATAGAAAATGGTTATCAGCGCGCGCTAGTCCATATTCGTAGCGTGCGCTAACGGCTATTTGAAACGTTACTAATTTCACTGTACTCAGCCTTTAGCGTGGGCTACCCTCATATGAGTAGCGTGCGCTAACGCGTTGACTTGGCTTTTTCCCGAAAGCCGTCCAGGTTCATCCCGACACAATCCGACCAAGATCCCCAGCCTGATCTCACCTACCACACGTCTCAATCATATTGACCCCGTATAGCGTGCGCTATGGATCCAAGTTAGCATACGCTACACTTAATCGATAGTGTGCGCTACATGCGCAGGATCACAATATTAAATCACATTCATGAAATCATGCGCTCAACAACACCGGATTATGAAATACGAAGAATAATACTCAGATTAAAATGCAATAATTACAATATCACAAGTTCCAAATACATATCAGAAATCTCGGGTATTACAGTAAAACGGGATATGGGCTGAGACCCTAACGTTTCAAAAAGACTTTTCTGTTTTGTAAAAACTCCCGAGATTTGTAAAACACCTTACCAATGGTTTATCTATTTTATTACTACCTTTCGGGGTTTTGATTTATTTGTTCAAACGAAACTTCTCGGGTAGTCTTTCGTTGTGTTTGATTTGTCGATTATTCAATGTTTTGTCATAGCATAGTTGAGGTGATCCAGGGTGGGTTAATGGTCGACCTTGCGGGTCATATGTGGAAAAGGAGTTTTTATCGGAGTCTATACATTAAAATTTTGGAACTTTATCATGTGGTTTTCCGATGGAATATCAGTAGATTTGGTGATGAGCCTAAATGGTATACAGGGGTATAGATGTGGTCAATCATTTGCATAATTTCATTTTATTTAATCGTGTGTATTCGAAAAGAATTGTCATCGAGAACTTGACGTAAGCAAACCGATTTAATTTTTCGAAAATTGATTTCGTGGTCTTACGAAAATTTATGTTTTGAGTTTTGAAATTCTTGAAAGAACTTTCGGAAATTTGCCTTCTTGACAAGACTATATGATTTCAAACTAGTTTTGAAAATATAATTGATATACATATGCATTTAGTGCATAGTGCATATCATGGTGAAGTTATGAGTGTGACTCACGAACTAAATAATACATCAATATGGTACGATGAAAAGAGATTCGAACTTTAGTATGGTAGTTTGATTATCCTGGGATGATCGGATTGATTAATCGGATAAGAGAAATATGCTGCGTGTTGTAGATCTATGCACAGAATGTGATTTTGGAAACTTTGGATTTTGTGAAATCGGGACATATGTACTATGTGATTCCATTGGTATGATAGTAGCGCGATTTTACCATAGTATTTTTGAATGATTCCTTTGTAACTGTGGATTTGGGGATGGTGACCCCATGATGGTTGTTTTGTCGTTTCCACTCCATGTATGTTTGGGTATGTTCGTCAGTTTATGACTGGTTGTTCATATGCCGATGGGTATGTTCAACAGTCGGGTGTGTTTCTTTGAGATCCACTGTATGTGATTTGTGTAACGTTGTGAGAATTTTATTCGTCCATATATCTATCTCTGTGGTTCTGTGTTCATCGTGTTGGAGTTTACCATGTGAAGGTATTCTCGATTATCATTGATCGTCCGTTGGTCATATTGGAGATTATCATGTTGATGATATTCTCGGTTTCGTTTTGACCTTGGGTTGGTCATATTGGAGTTTATCATGTCAATGTTATTCTCGGTTAATTTGTTGGTTGATCATTGTTAATGATCGTATGAGCATTTGAATTTTGTGTCGACGTTTCGGGATTTGTTGCCATTGTGTTGGGCAGCTGTTTCACAGATGTATTGTGTATTACTCGTTTTATCAGGATTGGGACTGGATTGTGTAATCGGGCAGACAGGCTTCGACATTGTGGGATTATTCCATAATTGAGTTATGACGACGCAATTTGTTGAATTCATGAAACTGTGATAGTAAGCATGTTGAGGCTTTGAAGGGGAATCAATTGTTAGTAATCATGGGAGATAATCGACTTCATAGAATTGTAAGTATACTGTATTGATTATTCGTTAATGATGATGATTGATCGATTTCGTGATGATTCTGGATATTGTGGTTGAACTTTTAATTGGTGACCGGATTGCAAGTTTCGAGGACGAAACTTAGTTTAAGTGGTGTAGTATGTAATATCCGAAATTTCTACTACTGTTGTTTAATGTTATTTCATCCGAGTTATATTATACGGTGTGGAATCTGTACACAATGGATAAAATAATTAAAGGACTAAGACATCTGTATTGGTATAATTGTTGTACTTGGTTGACAATTGCATTTGAAGATATTGTGTGTCAGGTGTATTTTATGAGAATATTATTGGAAGGAGTATGTGTATTCAGCATGCCATGTGTACGTACTCTGTATGTCGAGACGTTGGACAAGAATAGCTGAAAATGGCTAAGTGCCGCCACATTAGCGCACGCTACGATGTGTACTTAGCGCACGCTAAGAGGTTTGAATTACGTACGCTAAGGAGGACCCCTAACGTACGTAAGGCATTCGGAATAAGGATCGGAAGGTGGCCGAGAGGTAGGCCCAGGCTGATTATTATCTGCATTTAGCGCACGCTAATGCATTTGGTTTGCGCATGCTAATTATAGATTGGTCAGAAGGGAATCTTGGCTTTATTGGTTACTTTCGGCGTGTGGACCCCAGGCATCTTCGGGGAAGGTACAGATTGTCGGGTCAACGATGATTAGCGCACGCTAAGGTTGAAGATTAGCGCACGCTAATGGTGTATTACTATAGTAGGTCAACGACTTTATTTACGTACGTTATTGCATGGATATTACGTACGTAAGCTGACGTACGAAGCAAGGCAATAGCCTTTCTGGACTTCAATAGCACACGCTATCAAGGAAGGATAGCGCACGCTAGGACTGTAGCGCACGCTAAATACAAGTTTTTAGCGCACGCTAGTAACGTGCAGTATAAATATGGGCAGACGGGCGTTAAGATGCATTTCACACATTTTCTTCACTTCAACCGATATAGAGAGTTCATAGAGAAGAGTTTAAGGTTCCAAACACTTAAGTTGATCGTTCCTAACAACATTTGGAGGTTAGAAGTGATTGAGAATGGATTCAACCTTAGGATTCTATCCATTCCTTCAAAGAGGTAATTACTCTTCACCTTTGGATTTCGTTTTGGATTGAATATTAATGTTCTTGAGTTGATGATTATCATATAAACAAGTTGATAAGCATGATTATGAGATGGATTACTGGATTATGAGGATGTTGTTGGTATATGGATATTGATACGATGATATGTATGTATATATATATATACATCTGGAATTATGTTGTTTTGTTATGAACATGATTATGGAAGCATGATGTTCTTGGTACGTATCACATCATAGAAGAATATCTGATAAGATATGAATAGTTTCGTATATAAACTTGGATTGGATGATTAGAACTAATACTATGTTGATTATAGTGGCCGATTTCGTTGGTCTTGATAAGGTATGGATCATGATGATGAGATTGAATTTGGAAAGGACGTGATTGATCTTGGCGTATAATTTCCTTTACATTTGTATTCGTAATCACAATATGCTGAGCGGTACTTGTAATGCATGCAACTGCATGAGTTTAGCGCACGCTAGCTGACTGGATAACGCACGCTAACTGAAGTGACTTAGCGCACGCTGCGGTATATGATTAACGTGCGCTAAACGGACAGGCAGTGTAGTATATCGTGTTGTGGTTATGAATTCATGCTGGTCTGAGTTGGATTGTTCAGACTATGTTAAACCGAGATATTGTAGAACCGTTGGGTTTGTTGATTGGTTATATCGGTTGTTGATTATTATCGAATGTGTGTTAATCGATTATTGTAATAGGTTAAGATTATTGATCGGTGATTAGAACCATGCTTTGCGGTCGTGTTCTAGAATGTTCGTAGATTGCTTTGGTCGGGGCTGAGGAGCTCGTAGACGAAGGCAATGGAATTGGTAACGGCTTCCTCATCGTGTCGGTATCAAGGCAAGTTATTACTTGCTCAGTCTATATATTTAATGAATGGTTTAAGTTTCATTCATTTATAATTCGTATAGCAATGATTATAATTGTGGACACAGGAGATTTAGGATTATCAGTTGTTTTCGGATTTTGGGAATTTAAATCATAACGTATATGATTTACCTTTTTTATTGGTATACTTGGGTATCGAGGATACATTGTGATAAAGACGAAGATATGACTTATCTACCGTCCGTGACATTTTGGACCGTCGAATATGGAGTATAATCGTCAGTGATGGTTTTTGACATTGAGATCGCTCTCGAATGACTCAGGGCAAGTACTCTAATCATTTTTGTCATTTTGTGTCGATCATATTGTGATACATTCGTGTATTGTTGTTGTCATGCATTTGTGTATTATTGTTAATATGCATTTGTGCATTGTTGTCGTATGTCCACCTCGTGTTGGTCCGACGGGATCATCTTAGGTATCTATATTGTGTGCGCTGGATCGCTGGACAGATATTTCCACCATGCGTTGGTCCGACGGGATCATCATGGGAATCTATAGCTGTGTGCGCTGGATCATTGGATTACCATGTGTTGTTGTTGTGCATATGTATATTATGGGTTATCCAACTCGTGTTGGTCTTTCAGGATCATCTTGGGATCTATCCTGTGTGTGCTCGATCATCAAATTTCCATAAGTATATATTGTTGTTGTTATCGTGGGCATATTGATGTCACCGTGTGAGTATGCATTTGTAGGTCTTGTGTTATGACCATGTCCGTATGTGGTATTGATCTGATCTCGGATTAGACTGACATGATTGTCATGGCATTACATATCTTGAGGTATGTTCTGTATTTCTTTTGGTATTTGTCTTTTGATGGACAATAAATTATCGTGTTGGGATTTGATGATGTTATCCGATGGATCGAATTGGTCAGAGATGGTATATTTCCGTATCGTGAGTTAGTGATGATATTTTGAGAATCTTGAGTATTGTTTAAGGAACAATACAGATGTTATGTTTGAGTTTATCGGTTAATCAAGATTACGAGATGTGCAATATGATAATGATTATTTTGATGAGGATTATTCGAGTAAGTAAAGTTACGGCGGTAAGATTATATTGGTCGTATTCTTACTTAGTATTTTCATTGATATGTAATTATTGACGTGATGTGATTGTTATCATTGTTGGATATTATGGATTACCCCGTTGTGGGGATTTCTTTTTAGGTTCTTGGGATATCAAGCTTGTAGCGGTCGTGAAGAGATGAGCTTCCCGGAGGGTACTGGCTATGGCTTGTGTGTGTGAATCGAGTCTTCTAGTTATTTGTTGTATTCTACTACTAGAGTATTTTTAATTGTTGCCCTTTACCCTGCGTGAGTATTTCTTAAATGCCTGTTTAGTTTTTGGAAACTTGAGTTACTTTGGAAAGGCTTTTCTAAACTATTTTGTTGGTACGTGTAAGCGATAGCTTAACGTATGTTTTTAAACTGTTGAGTTTTGGCATTTCGGGCCTTGTAATTTCAAATGAGATTTTACGACAGTTTTGATTAGCGGATTTTATAAGGTCTTCGAATGTTTTTAAATGATAGTACCGTCGTTAGCCTCTTGGGCGTTTGTAAATATTTTCAAAAATGTCTTTAAGCCTTGTGGGTTCCGTCTCGGGGCCCACGACGCTGTACTATTCCTGGATGGCTCTAGGGGTGTTACAATCTCACGACGAATTATTTGAAGAACTCAAACTTTTACATGCCGATTTTCAAAATGCTTTATTTGACAATAAATCCCTGAAAGCGAAAAATAAATTATTAGAAATCAAAATTTCCAAAATAAATAAAAAAGCGAAATTTATTGAAACCAAGCATTTTAAATGTCTTGAAAATGAAAATAAATTAAAGGATGATCTTTTGAAAGTTCAAAACGAACTTAAGGTTTTAACGAATAAATTTTCTTACGGAAATGACAAATTTGAACAAATGCTTTTCGTTCAAAAATTTTCATTAAATAAACAGGGGTTAGGATTCAAACCGAATAATAAAACCAAATCCTTAAATTTTAAAATACACCGATGTGAGAAATGTTTAAGACTTGGGCATCATATTTCGATTTGCAAAAGCCCAAGGCGGACGATCAAAATTAAAACAGTTTGGATTCTAAAAAGAACCATTATACCGAATATCGTCTATGTTTCAAAAGAAAAACCAACTTTCGGTTGGATCCCCATAAATAGAAATTAATATATTTCCATCAATTGCTATTTTGATAATTTAATTTTTAAAAAATGGTATTTCACTCAAGGGGAGTTACTATTTTTTAAAATGGGAAAATCTATTTTTCAGGGGGAGTTTTACTCGTTAATTGTCATATTTAATTCTTATTATCAACTTTTTTATTATTATTGCACTTTTTGGTTATGACAAAAAGGGGGGATAAGATGTTGAGAAAAATACTGGGAGAATATGAGAATGTGAGTCCTGGAAAAATGACGAGAAAAATAAAAATAATATCCCGATCAAGAAAGGGGGAGAAAAGAAAACGAAAGAGAAGAAAGTCGAAAATAAAAGAAGAAGTTGAAAAGGAAAAAATGAGAAGGAATTGAAAAGAATAAAAAGAAAAGATGGGGAGAAGAAAACTAATGAAATGGACAAAGCCGAAAACTTTGATCTGTAATGTTTTATGTTTTTGCAGGTAAATAATCCCATCGAAGGTTTTTGTCATCATCAAGAAGGGGGAAATTGTTGGAATATTTTATTTCCCATAATCATATATTGGTTTTGATGATGAATTGGTGATGAGCTAATACTTAGTTGATGATGTTGTCAAAGAAAACAACATTAGAACGAAGCAAAACAACAAAGAAATCGAAGACACATAAGCTGGGAAAACAAGCAGCGCACGCATGCTAATATGCAAGACTAGCGCACACTAAGTTATGGACATAACATACATAATATGCAGTATTAATGTACGTAAGACAAAGTCAGCTGAAAACTCACGTGAAGTGTCACCAGATGGTTAGCGCACGATACACATTAAGTTTAACGCACGCCAACGAATAATATGACCGTTGTAAAGAATTTCAACGCGGAGATCACGGGGTCAGTCAAAGAATCTAAAAAGTGATGTTTGAACAAGATAGCACACGCTACAAAGAATACTTAGCGCATGCTAAGTTTGAATTATGTCCGTTAGACAAAAGATTTTAAAGCATCAGACCATTGTAAGTGAAGACCAGATAGCGCACGCTAAGGGACAAAGTGAGCGCACGGTAACGATAAAGGCAGAAGCTATTGGACTTAAGCAATAAGCAGTTAACACACGTAATCATGGATTAACATACGTAAAATGGGATAGCGCACGCTAAACATGAAAAATAGCGCACGTTAATGAAGACAGCAACTAACGGCTAGTTGAGGCTTTTTGCCTATAAATACCAAGTCATTTGGTATCATTCAACACAACAACTACAAGCAAATCACATATTGATCACATATCATTGTATACACTATCGTTGTTGTATTTGTGCTTAATTGATAAGTGTTTGAGTGTTCATACACGAAAACATACACGAGAGGAAAGATACAAATTGTAGATTGATTCGGTGTTATTAGGATCGTTGATCAGGCATTATTAGAATCATATCAAAATCCAATAGAGGTTTGTCTAGTACCAATAGAAAGCTAGATAGGTTGCTTCCTTGTCCGATAGAAAAGAAAAACGGTTTATCTTGGACCAACATAAAGACAAGAGTGTAACGGTATCCCTCGGACCGATAGAAGACGAGGCGCAGAGGTTGATCATAAGCCTAAGAAAAAAGATACGAAGAGAGGACGTAGGCACGTTTGGCCGAATCTCTATAAATATTATGTCGTTTATCTTCCGCAATTTAATTACGCTTCCGCAACACAAAAGAGTTTGAAAACTCTACTCCACACCATTCCAGAAGGTACCATTTTTCCAACAATTGGTATCAGAGCGGTTTCTCTTGAAAGCGGCTTAACATCCGAGGAGAAGAAGATCCTATCTATTTTCCCCGGTCGAAGGTCTTGCCTAAAATAGACCTACATTCTTTGATGGATCAAACTTCATGATGTGGAAGAAGACACTGTCTATTTTCATCCGAGCATACGACATCAATATTTGGAAAGTTATTTGCCTAGGTCCGAAAACTCCTACAAAACCGGACGACTCTCTAAAAAGCTTCGAAGATTATAATGATGAGGATTCGAAAAATGACCACTGTAATTGCAAAGTAACACAATTATTATATTGTGCTTTAAATCCAGAAGAACACAAGTGGATATCCTTATGCGAAAGTGCCAAAGAAATTTGGAAAATGCTTGAGTGACTCATGAAGGAACGAACCAAGTCAAGGAGACGAAGATAAATATGCTTCTCCACGACTACGAGCTATTTATGATGAAAAGTGACGAGCCCATTGTAACACCACTGATATATTCAGGAATATTACAGCGCCGTAAATCCTTTACATAAGGATTTACAAGGCTGAAGAATTGAACAGACATTAAGAAATACTAACGAATGGAAATATCGGAATTAAGATACAATAGTTCTGACCAAATACTGAAAGTACAATTGTTCAACAGGAACTTAATAATACATCACCAAATTCAAATTCATCATAAATGACTTCGTACTCGAGTACTTATTGAAATAACCAATAAACAATAGACAAATGAACCCGACCGAAACATCACTCTGCACCCTCATCGTCATGCAGCTCCAGTGGTTGTTTTCCCGTTCTCCTGGATCCTGAACATAAACAAAATGTTCACCCCCGAAGGGGTTAACACAACGATGCTAGTACAAGTACCACAACATATTATTCAACGTCACACGCAGAATAATAATGATAAAGCGCACGCTAGCATAGATCCCCCGATGATCCCGTCGTACCAACACGAGGTGGACATACAATGACAACATACATGCATGACAATATGTATAACATCAATACGTAAAACAAATAAGGTACTTGCCTCGATTTGAAGACAAGAACAATACTTCCACGAAAACGAACACTCGAAGGTCTCCCCCCTCAATCAATCACGTAACAAGTTCAAACCTTAACAAAAGAAAAGATATAGGATTTATCTCACTTCGTACGAATGTTTAACAATTCGATTTACGACCAAAAGTTCATAAAATGTAATCTGCCTAAACTACTTAGCACACGCTAAGTACTCTGTGTAGCGTGCGTTAAGTTTGCTCGATAGCGCACGCAAACAACAAAGCCTAGCATACGCTAACTATGCATGGTCAGTACTTCACTGATCAGTCGACTGACTCGTCTGATGGCCTAGCGTACGTTACGTACCAAACGTAGCGTACGCTAACTCGTGCTCGATAGCGCACGTTAGTTTACATAGCTTAGCGTGCGCAATCTGTGCATGGCAGTTTACTGCTGGGCAGTAGACGGACCTCAACATGATCAAACCAAATGAAATCCTCAGTGTTAGTTCATGTTACCTCCATGAATATCATGTTCATACGGCTATGAATGATCTAACGGATAACAACTTCGGATTCAAGGATATTTACACTATTATAAAACCATCTTCCATTTCGACTACAATCTCCATACGACAATTCGAAAGGCTTAACGGTTGATATCGACACCTTTATATATCAATCAAAATTATCATACTATAGTTGTTTAACACTCCATCTATACTAGATAAATCCTTCCATGATCAATCCCTTAGATTCATCTAACAACAATGATGTTAAAGTCAAGTCCATGATTGCTATGAAGTCATCTACTAGATTTGGATTACCAATGATAGAAGCTTCCTCTACTTGTTCATTGTAATAAGATTCGAATCATGATGTTCATAATCAAGGTACTTAAGGCCTATTCATCTCAATATTCCAAACATGATGTACTTTGGATAATTCACTAATGAAAATCAATATCTCGATAACATGATCATCCAATTCTTTAGAATCCAACTCTAAGTCTGGAGATAGGTTGAACATACCTTAATATGACGAAAATCACTGAACCGTAAGGTAGAATCCGACTCCGGTTGGTTGTATGCCACTCCAAGGTGCTATTCCACTTCAATGATCACTCACAAGTGATAACCAATATACGAGGATCAATAAGATGTGTTCTAAGTGTGTAGAAGGATTATTATAGCTCTCTGGCCTCTCAAGAATGAAGAATGGACGAATGAAATGTAAGCCAAAACGGGTTGTTGTCTCATTTATAATATTCTGCACTTTAGCTAATTAGCGCACGCTACTAAGCATTCCTTAGCGCGCGCTAATAAGAGTTGACTTCAAAACTGTCCAGGTTCGTCCGCGGGAAACTTATCCGGACCCATGTCCCGGCTGGCGCATGTGCTAGCCGTCCCGCTCAATAATTGAGTGCTTAGCGCACGCAACTCCTACATACATAGCGTGCGCTAGTAGTAGCTCGATAGCGCGCGTTAAGCTAAATTCTTAGCGTGCGCTATCACGAGTTTGCATGAGAAATTTTGCATGTTGTTATACTTATGTACAAAGATATCAATGTGAGAAATATCATACTCCAATCTTCAACATCATAATTCCGAATAATACAGGGTTCGAATACAGGTAAAATACACAGTAATAAATCCGGATATTACATACTCTCCTACTAAAAAGGAGTTTCGTCCCGAAACTCAAGACGAAAATAACTCGGGATATATAGACTTCATACCAGCTTCCGTTTACCATGTGGCTTCTTCCATTCCGTGACGTGACCATTGAACTTTGACCAAAACGATTGGTTTGTTCCTCAACTGCTTAACTCGACTCTCGAGTATCTTGACCGGTCTTTCTTCAAACGTCCCATCTTGCGCGACTTCGATCTCGCCGAAATCAATGATATGAATGGGATCTGGTATATACCTTCGTAACTGGGATACGTGGAACACGTTATGAACATGGCACAATGACGGCGGCAATGCCAATCTGTATGCCAACTCCCTAACTCTCTCAAGGATCTCAAATGGTCCGATATATCTCGGACTCAGCTTTCCCCTCCTTCCAAAACGAAAAATTCCTCGAGTAGGAGAAACTTTTAAAAGTACATGGTCTCTCATACTGAACTCCAAAGGGCGACGACGTACGTCTGCGTAAGATTTCTGGCGACTCTGGGCGGTCAACAGCCTTTCACGAATCAAGGCTATCTTCTCTCGAGTCTGCACGATCAACTCTGGTTCTGTTCCGATCAAGTCTGATGAATCGTCCCAGCATAGGGGCGATCTGCATCTCCTCCCGTATAATGCCTCGAATGGTGCCATCTTAATGGAAGCATGCCAACTATTGTTGTAGGTACATTCAATCAATGGTAGATGAACTTCCCAATCGTTTGACCAATCTAAGGCACAAGCCCTCAGCATATCCTCCACCGTTTGAATGGTCCTCTCGGATTTTCTGTCAGTCTGCGGGTGATACGCTGTACTGAAGTTCAATTCGGTCCCCAAGGCCTTATGAACTGCTTTCCAAAAATGAGACACAAAACGGCCGTCTCGATCAGAAACAATGGTTTTCGGCGTACCATGCAATCGAACTATCTCCGAAATAAATACTCGTGCCAACCTCTCTGGTCCCCACGTATCCTTAATGCTTAGAAAATGAGCTGATTTGGTTAAATGATCAACTATCACCCAAATCATGTTCATTCCTGTCCTGGTTCTCGGCATACTAGTGATAAAGTCCATCGATATGTCCTCCCACTTCCATTCAGGAATCGGGAGTGGCTTCAACATTCCGGCAGGCCGTTGATGCTCGATCTTAACCTGCTGACAAGTCAAGCATTTTGAAACATAGTCCGCTACATCTTTCTTCATGTTGCCCCACCAGAAATTCTGCTTCAATTCCATATACATCTTACTGGTGCCTTGGTGGATAGAATAGGGCGAACTGTGAGCTTCCTTCATAATTGTCTGTTTCAGAACATCGACATCGGGAACGCAGAGTCGGTTCTGAAATCTCAAACTCCATCATCATGATTTATGAATCCGGGGGCCTTTCCCTTGATCACTTCATCACGTAACCGAATCATCAGAGGATCATCTGCCTGTCTAGATTTGATTTCTTCGGTTAATGATGAAATTATTTCCATCACGCACAGTTGTCCTTGGACTCTTTGTAACCACACTTCAATTCCTTCTCGAATCATATCTCGTTGAAGGTTAAGTTGGGAGGTCAGAGTCTCCAGCATCTGAATAGAAACAGGCTTGCGGCTGAGTGCATCGGCCACTACGTTCGCTTTCCCTGGATGATACAAAATCTCCAGGTCATAGTCCTTGATCAGCTCTAACCATCTTCTTTGCCGCATGTTCAACTCCTTCTGACTGAAGATGTATTTGAGACTCTTGTGATCCGTAAAGATCTGACAGTGAGTCCCGTACAGATAATGCCTCCAGATCTTCAAAGCAAAAACTACTGCTGCTAGCTCCAAATCATGTGTTGGGTAATTCACTTCATAAGGTTTCAGCTGTCGTGATGCATAAGCCATCACCTTGTCATTCTGCATCAATACGCATCCGAGTCCTTGGTTCGAAGCATCACTGTAAACTATGAATCCTCCAGTCCCCTGTGGAAGTGATTGGATTGGTTCCGTCGTCAATCTCTTCTTTAATTCATCAAAACTAGTCTGACACGACTCGTTCCACTCAAACTTTTGAGTTTTCTGCAGGATTCGAGTAAGTGGGCGGGAGATTTTGGAAAACCCTTCCACGAACCGACGATAATACCCAGCAAGTCCTAAGAAACTTCGAACTTCTTTCACGTTCTTTGGAGGCTTCCAATCCATAATTGCTTCGATCTTCTGAGGATCTACTCGGACTCCTTTAGCTGACACCACATGGCCGAGGAATTTTTACTTCCTTTAGCCATAATTCACACTTAGAGAGTTTGGCGTACAATTGCTCGTTTCTCAAAAGTTCCAATACAATCCGCAAATGCTGCACATGTTCTTCCGGGCTCTTAGAATACACCATAATGTCATCAATGAACACGACCACAAATTTATCCAAAAATTCGATGAACACTCGGTTCATCAATTGCATAAATACAGCAGGTGCATTAGTGAGACCAAACGGCATCACTACAAACTCATAATGTCCGTAGCGAGTTCTGAACGCTGATTTCGGAACATCAGATTCCTTAATCCTCAGTTGATGATACCCTGATCTGAGATCGATTTTAGAAAATACTGTTGCCCCTTGCAACTGGTCAAACAGATCATCAATCCGTGGCAACGGATACTTGTTCTTAATCGTCATCTTGTTCAGCTCTCGATAGTCAATACACAGTCGAAGCGATCCATCCTTCTTTCGGACAAAAAGAACTGGCGCTCCCCAGGGTGAAACGCTTGGCTAAATATAGCCTTTGTCCAGTAACTCCTCCAATTGCTTCTTCAGTTCGTACATCTCTGTAGGTGCCATACGATACGGCGCCTTAGAAATTGGTATAGCTCCTGGTTCCAGCTCAATGGTAAATTCTACATCCCTTCGTGGAGGTAGTTCAGGTAACTCGTCAGGAAATACATTTGGAAATTCGTTCACAACAGGAATGGATGAAAGTTCCGTAATTTTGTCTTCTTTCTTCATTGCATAGCACTAATATCCGGTACAGCCCTGTTTCAACAATTTGACATCTTTCATCGCCTTGATCAATTTTCCTGAGCTGCCCGGTTTCCATCCCTCAAACAGAATTTCGGAACCATCGTCAACGATCAGCGATATATTCCTCCTTCGGTAGTTTACAATTGCTCCATATCGATTAAGCCAATCGTCTCCGAGTATCAGGTCGTCTCCTTGCATTTCTATCACGATCAGATTTGAGAGCCACTCTCTGCCTCCAAATGTTATAGGGAAATCCCTAGTTTCTAAATTCCCGACAATCCTCTCTCCACTCGGTAAACCAACAACATAAGGTTCACAAGTATAAAAACCGGAAATATTCAAACGATTTACACAAGACAAAGATATAAAAGAATGCGTATCTCCTGTATCGAATAAAATGCTAACTGGCTCGGAAAGGATCTGGACAGTACCTGATGCGACAGCAGCATCCTGATCGTCTATCCTCCTCATCTCGTACGGACGTGGAGGAGCAGATCCGGCACTCGATGTCCCCTTTCGGTCCCATTGTCCTCTGCCTCGTCCGCGGCCAAAATTCTGAGGCATCTGAATACTTTGCTGCGTCTGTTGGATACTGGCTTCTTTCTGGACCGGCTGTGGGGTACGGGCTCTAAAAGACTTTGCAGCCTCTTCACAAAACACTGCCCGATGTCCCTCTCGTCCACAATCAAAACAAGTCACGGCAGGTAGGGGGCAATTCCGTCGATATTGCCCCGTCTTGGCGCAGTTAAAGCATTTCCTGATAACATCAGTAATAGTTGATGTTGCTCCGAAGTTCTTTCCGCTCCCAACTGGGTGCGGAGGTTTCTTGAAAGAGTGAAAGTATGATTGGGCCTTACGGGGGCCGCTGTTCTTGTGCTCTGTAAAAGTACCAGAGACTTTCTGTTTCTTGGATTCCGAAAATTTCTCCATAGCTGCTTCCTTGATCTCATACGCCAACGCCTTATCCTGGTATTGACGGAGTGTGGTACATTCAGAACCGGACATGTACCTCTGGATTTCTGGTTTCATCCTCATATCGAAATGGATCATCATCTCTGCATCTGTTCTGACCAGATGTCGAACAAATGCCAGTTGTTGGTTAAACGTCTTAATTGCCTGCGATACTGGAACATCTGAAGGCTGAGCGGAGAAAAACTCTCGAACCTTGGCTTCCCTCACAGGACGTGGGCAGTACTGAGCTTCCATCATCAATTTAAACTCTGTCCAATTAGCCTCATGGTCTACAGGCCGGATGGCTTCCCACCATTCGGACGCTTCCCCTATCAGAAAGTATTGCGCGATAGAGGCTCTCCGGTCGTCTGGGCGGTTAATTCCGGCAAAGATTTTCTCCAGTTCCTTCAACCAATGGTCCCAGGTGGGAGTCTCAGAAATATCGTCGAATTTGGGTGGTTGCATCTTCGCCACCTCTTGCAGCCACCGGTCACCTCGATTTCCCATGTCTGGGATCCCTTGCTGTCTCTCTCCCTGCTGTAGTCCCACCGCCACTTGCATTCGGTCCACGACTTGGGCGAACTGAGTCATCTGGTTCACCACTTGACGAAGGATCTCTGGTACAGCAGGTTCCGGTTCGTTATTGATAGATCGTTGTGGCTCTCCTGAGCTATGACTGGCTTGATTTGAAGGCGACGCTTCCCTTTCAGCATTTCTTCGTCTGTGTCCACGACCGCGACCACGTCCACGTCCGCCTCTCAACATACTGTAAGCATAAATACTCAATATACAGGAAACAACATCGTTCTAATATTCGAGTATAAAGAGACACAACATGTAAAGAACGAGATAGAGTTTAGGAACTTACAACCACCGTTCGCATGAAGACGTAGGCAGTGCAGTGATGTCATTCACGGCCGGTTACCTCAAAAGACGTAAATGACCCCTATTTTAACTTAACGGCCAAGATATCCATAATCTTAGCTCCGATACCATATTCTGTAACACCCCCGATATATTCAGGAATATTACAGCGCCGTAAATCCTTTACATAAGGATTTACAAGGCTGAAGAATTGAACAGACATTAAGAAATACTAACGAATGGAAATATCGGAATTAAGATACTACAGTTCTGACCAAATACTGAAAGTACAATTGTTCAACAGGAACTTAATAATACATCACCAAATTCAAATTCATCATAAATGACTTCGTACTCGAGTACTTATTGAAATAACGAATAAACAATAGACAAATGAACCCGGCCGAAACATCACTCTGCACCCTCGTCGTCATGCAGCTCCAGTGGTTGTTTTCCCGTTCTCCTGGATCTTGAACATAAACAAAATGTTCACCCCGAAGGGGTTAGCACAACGATGCTAGTACAAGTACCACAACATATTATTCAACGTCACACGCAGAATAATAATAATAACGTAAATGATAAAATGTCAAACGAGTCTTCTCCTACGAGAAACTCAAACATAACACACACCACTGATATTCACAATATGATATCATAACATACACATGGTAATTCCGACGATCCAGCGTTCACTACCTAGAACCCACGATGATCCCGTCAGACCAACCCATGGTGGAAAAACCCATCCGATGATCCAGCGCACGCTAGCATAGATCCCCGGATGATCCCGTAGGACCAACACGAGGTGGACATACAACGACAACATACATGCACGACAATATGTATAACATAAATACGTAAAACAAATAAGGTACTTGCCTCGATTTGAAGACAAGAACAATACTTCCACAAAAACGAACACTCGAAGGTCGCCCCCCTCAATCAATCACGTAACAAGCTCAAACCTTAACAAAAGAAAAGATATAGGATTTATCTCACGTCGTACGAATGTTTAACAATTCGATTTACGGCCAAAAGTTCATAAAATGTAATCTGCCTGAACTGCTTAGCGCACGCTAAGTACTCTGTGTAGCGTGCGTTAAGTCTGCTCGATAGCGCACGCAAACAACAAAGCCTAGCGTACGCTAACTATGCATGGTCAGTACTTCACTGATCAGTCGACTGACTCGTCTGATGGCCTAGCGTACGTTACGTACCAAACGTAGCGTACGCTAACTCGTGCTCGATAGCGCACGTTAATCTACATAGCTTAGCGTGCGCTATCTGTGCATGGCAGTTTACTGCTGGGCAGTAGACGGACCTCAACATGATCAAACCAAATGAAATCCTCAGCGTTAGTTCATGTTACCTCCAGGAATATCATGTTCATACGGCTATGAATGATCTAACGGATAACAATAACTTCGGATTCAAGGATATTTACACTATTATAAAACCATCTTCCATTTCGAGTACAATCTCCATACGACAATTCGAAAGGCTTAACGGTTGATATCGACACCTTTATATTAATCAAAATTATCATACTGTAGTTGTTTAACACTCCATCTATACTAGATAAATCCTTCCATTATCAATCCCTTAGATTCATCTAACAATAATGATGTTAAAGTCAAGTCCATGATTGCTATGAAGTCATCTACTAGATTTGGATTACCAATGATAGAAGCTTCATCTACTTGTTCATTGTAATAAGATTCGAATCATTATGTTCATAATCAAGGTACTTAAGGCCTATTCATCTCAATATTCCAAACATGATGTACTTTGGATAATTCACTAATGAAAATCAATATATCGATAACATGATCATCCAATTCTTTAGAATCCAACTCTAAGTCTGGAGATAGGTTGAACATACCTTAATATGATGAAAATCACTGAACCGTAAGGTAGAATCCGACTCCGGTTGGTTGTATGCCACTGTAAGGTGTTATTCCACTTCAATGATCACTCACAAGTGATAACCAATATACGAGGATCAATAAGATGTGTTCTAAGTGTGTAGAAGAATGGACGAATGAAATGTAAGCCAAAACGGGTTGTTGTCTCATTTATAATATTCTGCACTTTAGCTAATTAGAGCATGCTACTAAGCATTCCTTAGCGCGCGCTAATAAGAGTTGACTTCAAAACTGTCCAGGTTCGTCCGCGGGAATCTTATCCGGACCCATGTCCCGGCTTGCGCATGTGCTAGCCGTCCCGCTCAATAATTGAGTGCTTAGCGCACGCAACTCCTACATACATAGCGTGTGCCAGTAGTAGCTCGATAGCGCGCGTTAAGCTACATTCTTAGCGTGCGCTATCACGAGTTTGCATGAGAAATTTTGCATGTTGTTATACTTATGTACAAAGATATCAATGTAAGAAATATCATACTCCAATCTTCAAGATCACAATTCCGAATAATACAGGTTTCGAATGCAGGTAAAATACACAGTAATAAATCCGGATATTACATCCATAATGAACATGCTTGACCGATTTTCGGTCATTACTTATGGATTAGCTTGTTTTGGGAAACCATTAACAAGTAGTGAAAAAAAGTTAAGAAAATCCTACGATCACTACCTGTGGAATGGGACGGGACGGTTACGGCGATTATGGAATCGAAAGATTTAAATAATCTTGATCTTAGTACTCTAGTTGGTTCACTAATAAACTACGAGATAGTTCTTAAATCTTGGAACGCCAAGCCGAAATCGAAAGAAAGAACCATAGCATGAAAGCTAAGATGTATTCGAAGAAAGAAAAAATCCCGGTAGATGAAGATGATGAATAATCGGCATATTATGCCAAGAATATAATTAAGTTTCAAAACTTATTGAACCGGAGAAGGAAAGACATCAAGATGAGCGAATCAAAAAAATTCGACAATAACTGTCGAACTATGGTAAACCAGGCCACTTTGCGATAAATTGCCGAGGCACGACTTCCAAGAAGGAAGTTCTCGTAGCAACATGGAGTGATGAAGAGGATGACGATGAATATACTCAAAATAACCTCGCACTCATGGCAAGAAGTTCATTCGACGAAAGCGACGTCGAAATCCAAGTTAGTACCTCATCTCACGACGAATTATTTGAAGCGCTCGAACTTTTACATATCGATTTTTAAAATGCTTTAGTTGACAATAAATCCCGGAAAGCAAAAAATAAATTATTAGAAATCGAAATTTCCAAAATAAATGAAAAAGGTAAATTTATTGAAACCGAGCATTCTAAATGTCTTGAAAATGAAAATAAATTAAAGGATGATCTTTTGAAAGTTCAAAACGAGCTTAAGGTTTTAACGAACAAATTTTCTTGCAGAAATGATAAATTTGAACAAATGCTTTCCGTTTAAAAATTTGCATTAAATAAATAGGGGTAAGGATTCAACCTGAATAATAAAACTGAATCTTTAAATTTTAAAATACCCCGATGTGAGAAATGATTAAGACTTGGGCATCATATTTGTATTTGCAAATGCCCAAGACGGACGATCAAAATTAAAACAGTTTGGATTCTAAAAAGAACCATTATACCGAATATCGTCTATGTTTCAAAAGAAAAACCAACTTTCGGTTGGATCCCCAAAAATCAAAATTAATATATTTCCATCAATTTGTATTTTGATTATATTTTTAACAATTGGTATTTAACTCAGGGGGAGTTACTATTTTTTAAAATGGAGAAATCTATTTTTCAGGGGGAGTTTTACTCGTTAATTGTCATATTTAATTCTTATTATCAATTTTTTATTTTTATTGCACTTTTTGATTATGACAAAAAGGGGGAGAAGATGTTGAGAAAAATGATGGGAGAATATGAGAATGTGAGTTCTTGAAAAATGACGAGAAAAATAAAAATAATATCCCGATCAAGAAAGGGGGAGAAAAAAAACGAAGGAGAAGAAAGTCAAAAATAAAAGAAGAAGTTGAAAAAGAAAAAATGAGAAGGAGTTGAAAAGAAGAAAAAGAAAAGATGGGGAGAAGAAAACTAATAAAATGGACAAAGCCGAAAACTTTGATCTATAATGTTTTATGTTTTTGTAGGTAAATAATCCCATCGAAGGTTTTTGTCATCATCAAAAAGGGAGAAATTGTTGGAATATTCTATTTCTCATAATCATACATTGGTTTTGATGATGAATTGATGATAAGCTAATGATGTGTTGATGATGTTGTCAAAGAAAACAACATTAGAAGAAGCAAAACAACAAAGAAATTGAAGACACATAAGCTGGGAAAACAAGCAGCGCACGCACGCTAGTATGCAAGACTAGCGCACACTAAGTTATGGACATAACATACATAATATGCAGTATTAACATACGTAAGGCAAAGTCAGCTGAAAACTCACCTGAACTATCACCAGATGGTTAGCGCACGCTACACGTTAAGGTTAACGCACGCTAACGAAGAATATGACCGTTGTAAAGAATTTCAACGCGGAGATCACGGGGTCAGTCAACGAATCTGAAAAGTGATGTTTGATCAAGATAGCACACGCTACAAAGAATACTTAGCGCACGCTAAGTTTGAATTATGTCCGTTGGACAGAAGACTTTAAAGCATCAGACCATTGTAAGTGAAGATCAGATAGCGCACGGTGAGGGACAAAGTTAGCGCACGCTAACGATAAAGGCAGAAGCTACTGGACTTAAGCAATAAGCAGTTAACGTATGTAACCATGAAGATTAACATACGTAACATAGGATAGCGCACGCTAAACATGAAAAATAGCGCACGTTAATGAAGACAGCAGCTAACAGCTAGTTGAGGCTTTTTGCCTATAACTACCAAGTCATTTGGTATCATTCAACACAACAACTACAAGCAAATCACATATTGATCAGATATCATTGTATACACTATCGTTGTTGTATTTGTGCTTAATTGATAAGTGTTTGAGTGTTCATAGACGAAAACATACACGAGAGGAAAGATACAGATTTTAGATTGATTCGGTGTTATTAGGACTGTTGATCCGGCATTATTAGAATCATATCTAAATCCAATAGAGGTTTGTCTAGTACCAATAGAAATCTAGATAGGTTGCTTCCTTGTCCGATAGAGAAGGAAAACAATTTATCTTGGACCAACATAAAGACAAGAGTATAATGGTATCCCTCGGACCGATAGAAGATGAGGCGCAGAGGTTGATCTTAAGCCTAAGGAAAAAGATACGAAGAGAGGACGTAGGCACGTTTGGCTGAACCTCTATAAATCTTGTGTTGTTTATCTTCCGCAATTTAATTACGCTTTCGCAACACAAAAGAGTTTGAAAACTCTACTCCGCACCATTCCATAAGGTACCTTTTTTCCAACAATTGGTATCAGAGCGGTTTCTCTTAAAAGCGGCTTAACATCCGAGGAGAAGAAGATCCAATGGCATTTCAATTTTGCCCGGTCGAAGGTCTTGCCTAAAATCGACCTCCATTCTTTGATGGATCAAACTTCATGACGTGGAAGAAGAAACTGTCTATTTTCATCCGAGCCTACGACATCAAGCTTTGGAGAGTTATTTGCCTAGGTCCGAAAATTCCTACAAAACCGGACGACTCTGTAAAAAGCTTCGAAGATTATAATGATGAGGATTGTAAAAATGACCACTGTAATTGCAAAGTAACACAATTATTATATTGTACTTTAAATCCGGAAGAACACAACCGGATATCCTCGTGCGAAAGTGGCAAAGAAATTTGGAAAATGCTTGAGGTGACTCGTGAAGGAACGAACCAAGTCAAGGAGACGAAGATAAATATGCTTCTCCACGACTACGAGCTATTTATGATGAAAATTGACCAGTCCATAACGAACATGCTCGACCGATTTTCGGTCATTACTAATGGATTAGCCTGTTTTGGGAAACCATTAACAAGTAGTGAAAAAAGTTAAGAAAATCCTACGATCACTACCTGTGGAATGGGACGGGACGGTTACGGCGATTATGGAATCGAAAGATTTAAATAATCTTGATCTTAGTGCTCTAGTTGGTTCACTAATAAACTACGAGATAGTTCTTAAATCTTGGAACGCCAAGCCGAAACCGAAAGAAAGAACCATAGCATGAAAGCTAAGATGTATTCGAAGAAAGAAGAACTCCCGGTAGATGAAGATGATGAAGAATCGGCATATTATGCCAAGAATATAATTAAGTTTCGAAACTTATTGAACCGGAGAAGGAAAGACATCAAGATGAGCGAATCAAAGAAATTCGACAATAACTGTCGAACTGTGGTAAACCAGGCCACTTTGCGATAAATTGCCGAGGCATGACTTCCAAGAAGGAAGTTCTCGTAGCAACATGGAGTGACGAAGAGGATGACGATGAATATACACAAAATAGCCTCGCACTCATGGCAAGAATTTCATTCGACGAAAGCGACGTCGAAATCCAAGTTAGTACCTCATCTCACGACGAATTATTTGAAGCGCTCGAACTTTTACATACCGATTTTCAAAATGCTTTAGTTGACAATAAATCCCGAAAAGCGAAAAATAAATTACTAGAAATCGAAATTTCCAAAATAAATGAAAAAGGTAAAGTTATTGAAATCGAGCATTATAAATGTCTTGAAAATGAAAATAAATTAAAGAATGATCTTTTGAAAGTTCAAAATGAACTTAAGGTTTTAACGAACAAATTTTCTTGCGGAAATGATAAATTTGAACAAATGCTTTCCGTTCAAAAATTTTCATTAAATAAACAGGGGTTAGGATTCAAACTGAATAATAAACCCGAATTCTTAAATTTTAAAATAGCCCGATGTGAGAAATATTTAAGACTTAGGCATCATATTTCTATTTGCAAAAGCCCAGGACGGATGATCAAAATTAAAATAGTTTGGATTCTAAAAAGAACCATTATACTGAATAACGTCTATGTTTCAAAAGAAAACCAACTTTCGGTTGGATCCCCAAAAGTCAAAATTAATATATTTCCATCAATTGGTATTTTGATAATTTATATTTAACAATTGGTATTTAACTCAAGGGGAGTTACTATTTTTTAAAATGGGAAAATCTATTTTTTAGGGGGAGTTTTACTCGTTAATTGTCATATTTAATTCTTATTATCAATTTTTTTTTATTATTATTGCACTTTTTGATTATGACAAAAAGGGGGAGAAGATGTTGAGAAAAATGATGGGAGAATATGAGAATGTGAGTCCTGGAAAAATGACGAGGAAAATAATATCCCGATCAAGAAAGGGGGAGAAAAAAAATGAAGGAGAAGAAAGTCGAAAATAAAAGAAGAAGTTGAAAAATAAAAAATGAGAAGGAGTTGAAAAGAAGAAAAAGAAAATATGGGGAGAAGAAAACTAACAAAATGGACAAAGCCGAAAACTTTGATCTCTAATGTTTTATGTTTTTGCAGGTAAATAATCCCATCGAAGGTTGTCTTGTCATCATCAAAAAGGGGGAAATTGTTGGAATATTCTATTTCTCATAATCATACATTGGTTTTGATGATGAATTGATGATGAGCTAATGATGTGTTGATGATATTGTCAAAGAAAACAACATTAGAAGAAGCAAAACAACAAAGTAATTGAAGACACATATGCTGGGAAAACAAGCAGCGCACGCACGCTAGTATGCAGGACTAGCGCATGCTAAGTTATGGACATAACGTACATAATATGCAGTATTAACGTACGTAAGACAAAGTCAGCTGAAAACTCACCTGAAGTGTCACCAAATGGTTAGCGCACACTACACATTAAGGTTGACGCACGCTAAAGAAGAATATGACAATTGTAAAGAATTTCAATGCGGAGATCACACGGTTAGTCAACGAATCTAAAAAGTGATGTTTAAACAAGATAGCGCACGCTACAAAGAATACCTAGCGCACGCTAAGTTTGAATTATGTCTATTGGACAGAAGACTTTAAAGCATCAGACCATTGTAAGTGAAGACCAGATAGCGCACGCTAAGGGACAAAGTGAGCGCACGCTAACGATAAAGGCATAAGCTACTGGACTTAAGCAATAAGCAGTTAACGTACGTAACCATGCAGATTAACATACGTAACATGGAATAGTGCACGCTAAACAGGAAGAATTGCGCACGTTAATGAAGACAGCAGCTAACGGTTAGTTGAGGCTTTTTGCCTATAAATACCAAGTCATTTGGTATCATTCAACACAACAGCTACAAGCAAATCACATATTGATCAGATATCATTGTATACACTATCGTTGTTGTATTTGTACTTAATTGATAAGTGTTTGTGTGTTCATACACAAAAACATACACGAGAGGAAAGATACGGATTGTAGATTGATTCAGTGTTATTAGGATCGTTGATCCGGCATTATTAGAATCATATCTAAATCCAATAGAGGTTTGTCTAGTACCAATAGAAAGCTAGATAGGTTGCTTCCTTGTCCGATAGAAAAGAAAAATGGTTTATCTTGGACCAATATAAAGACAATAGTGTAACGGTATCCCTCGGGCCGATAGAAGACGAGGCGCAGAGGTTGATCTTAAGCCTAAGGAAAAAGATACGAAGAGAGGACGTAGGCACGTTTGGCCGAACCTCTATAAATCTTGTGTCATTTATCTTCTGCAATTTAATTACGCTTCCGCAACACAAAAGAGTTTGAAAACAATGCTGGCATCAGTATTTAGCTTTGTCCAGCCCCTATCTAGTTTTTCCCATCATAGCCACTTATCATTGGAATCACTCGTCTTTCGTGCTGGTTGTCTTGATTGCGCGAAAGCCCTCGATATTTGTATGCTTTGGTCTCTTAACCAATTGATCTTTTGTGTCAAGCTTTCCATAAATGCCATTGAAAATTTCCTCATTGCGCCACTTCCATATACACCAACAAGTTACAATGAAGATGGTACTCCAACTGCCATAATCCCTACTTGCGCTCTTGCTTCTAATGATGTCATCAAGCCACTCTTCTTTTGAGGTTTTCCAGTGCGGTTTAGTGACCTCGTCTGGTGACAACTTTTTCCAGATTGCATCCATTGCTGGGTAACTCTCTCAGAATATGTTCCACAGTTTTCGGAATCCCTTATTGGCAGCAATGCATGTAAAATTCGTTGTGAAAATGCATATTTTCCTCTTGACATTAGTCATGATCCTGCCTTATTTAGCTAGCAGAGGAAGAACCTCATTTTGTTGGGGACCCTTAGTTTCTATAAGTCTCTCCAGCTAGTATTTAATTGCACACCTGCAGAATCAGAATAAAACTATAAGCACTTTAAATAGAGAATGTGCACTTACTTTATCTTTCCAAGCAACATAGTCCGGGCGTTATCATCTTGGATGAGTAACGATGCATCCAATTTTTACAAAATATTATTTGGGAGGGAAGGGTGAAGCTTGGTTCTATCCCAACCCTCATTAGTGATCCAGTAGTCTGAGACTCTAGCCTATTTGTCTTCCTCAGTGATGTCAAATTCCAAATAATTGAAGAAAGGCTCGGGTAAGAGCCATTTGTCTTTGCAGAATAACGTGTTCTTGTCATTCCTAACTTGAATCCGAGATTCTTGTTCTGACATTTTCTTGGCTATCACTATACCCTTTCACACGTTCGAGGAGCCATTCATTGGCTTGATATTATTAATAGCAGACCCCCTCTTTTGTTAAGCACATGATCTCTGATGAAGTGATGTTTGACATCTATGTGCTTTGTTCTTGAGTGTAGGACTGGATTGTTGGTTATAGCAATTGCTCTATTGTTGTCGCACCATATAGGAACTTCATTTGCTATGATATTGTAGTCCCTTAGTTGTTGTCTGATCCATAGAATCTGAGCACAACAGCTACTCGCAGCTAAGTATTCTGACTCAGTTGTGGATATTGAGCTAGATATTTGCTTCTTACTAAACCATGATATAAGTCTGGTTCCAAGGAATTGACAGTTCCACTAGTGCTTTTCCTGTCGATCTTGCATCCTGCAAAGTTAGCATTTGAATATCCTGATAGTTCAAAGTTGTCATCTTTTTGGATACCATAGTCCAACATTGATTGTAGACTTAAGGGATCTGATTATCCTTTTAGTTGCTTCCTGGTGAGACTGCTTTGGCTTGGACTGGAATCTTGCACAAACTCCTACTGCATATGAAATGTCAGGTCTGCTTGCAGTGAGGTATAGAAGTGGTCTAATTAGTCCTCTGTAGTGGGTTGGATCCAACGAAATGCCTCCATCTGCATCAATGTGTAGGGATGTGCTCATAGGTACTCTTAGTGGTTTGGTTGTCTCCATGCCAGATCTTTTGATTAGTTCCTTGTATACTTTGCTTGGTTGACGAATATTCCAGTGTCAACTTGTTTGACTTTCAAACCAAGAAAGAAGTTCAATTTTCCATCATACTCATCTTAAATTCTCCTTGCATGAGATTTGAGAACTTCTCACATAGCTTAGGGTTGTTTGAGCGAAATATAATATCATCCACATATATTTGAACTAGTAATATGTGGTCTTCATGTTCAATTCTGAAGAGGGTTTTGTCCACCTTTCCTTTGCAAAATCCATTTTTCATAAGAAAAACAGATAGGTTTTCATAACATGCTCTTGGTGCCTGCTTGAGTCCATATAAAGCTTTTAGAAGCTTGTATACTTTGTCTCCTTTGACAAATCCAGGAGGTTGCTCAACATAGACTTCTTCTTCTAGTACTCCATTGAGAAATGCACTTTTCACGTCCATTTGGTAGACATCGAAATTTTTGAATGTTGTATATGCAAGGAATAGTTTGATTGCTTCTAGTCTTGATACTGGTGCATATGTTTCATCAAAATCTATTCTTTCACATTGGGCATATCCTTTTGTAACTAATCTGGCTTTATTCCTAACAACAGCTCCATCTTCATCACATTTATTTTTGTACACCCATTTGGTGCCTATGACTTTCTTGTGATCTGGTTTGTCCGTTAGTTTCCAGACATTGTTTATCTCCATTGGTTTAGCTCCTCTTGCATTGCAATCACCCATGTGTAGTCATCCAGGGCTTGATCTGTTGTTTTGGGCTCCGTTTGAGAAATGAAGCAAGAAAAAATTGCCATTCCTGCTGGTTCTGTGGATTTTTTGGTTTTGAATCCATCAGTTAGGTTTCCAATAATCTGTTGGATAGGGTGATATTTGAGACATTTGAGGATATCATCTTCAAGGTTTGTTCCCCCTGATGAGTTGCTTGGAGGAACTGCATCTGGTTCTGCATCAGCTTGGTTTTGGCTGTCTTGAGCTGCATCTGGTTTAGCTACGGTTTTGTCAACTGTAGTTGGGGATCCTATCTCATCTGCAGTTGGGTCTTCCTCAGCCGTGGCTGGTTCAGCTGTGACTTTGTTAGCTGCGGTTGGATTAGCTACGGTTTGAGATCCTGTCTGATCTGCAGTGGGATCTTCATCAGTTGTATCCATCATTCCTGTGTCATTGATGATTTCCTCAAGGGAGGTGGTCTTGAGCTTTTTCTCAATTGATTCCACCTTTTTCTTGTACTCAACAGTCGATTCATCAAACACAACATGGGGTGTTTCTTCCACAATTAATGTTCTTTTGTTAAATACTCTGTATGGCTTGCTTATTTGTGAGTATCCCATAAAGAGACCATCATAAATTTTAGCATCAAAGGCATTCAGTTGGGTTTTACCATTGTTGTGGATGAAACGTTTACAACCAAAAATATGAAAGTATGCAACAGTTGGTGTTCTGCCATTCCAAACCTCATAGGAAGTTTTGTTTTGTCTCCCTACTATCATACTCCTATTCTGAGTATGTCATGCTGTGTTGACAGCTTCAGCCCAGAACCTTTTTGGCAGGTCAGCTTCAGCAATCATTGACCTGGCTACTTCTTTCAGGGTTCTGTTTCTTCTTTCAGCTACACCATTTTGCTGTGGGGTTCTTGCGGCAGGGACTTCATGCTGGATTCCATTCCGATCATTGTATTCAGTTATTGCCTTGTTGAGAAATTCTCTACCTCTGTCAGATCTAATCTTTATGATGGAGAGGGATTTCTCATTCTGAATTTTCCTCAGCAGCTCTGGTAGCTTGGTTAAAGTTTCACTCTTTTTATAGAGGAAAACAACCCATGCATATCTGGAGCAGTCATCCACTACTACTAAGGCATGCTTCCTTCCACTCAATGTCCTTGGCTTGATGGGGCTAAAGAGATCCATATGAAGTCGATCCAGAATTCTGGTGGTGAGAGTGGTAGGCTGAACTGATTCAAAAGTTGCTTTGGTTTGCTTTCCCTTGTGACATGCACCACAGAGGGCTTCTTTCTTGAATACTTCTTCTCGAAGTCCTCTGACCAACTTTTGAGAGCTGATTTTGTTGATGGCTTTGATATTCATGTGACATAATCTTTTGTGCCTTAGCCATCCATTCTCAGCAATTGTTTTTGATAGAAAAAAAAGGTGTTTGGAGTGCCTGTACTCCAGTCTATCATGTAAACGTCTCTTCTTCTGAATCCTTGTAGTTTTACTTCTCCAGATAGGATATCAATCACCATGCATTTTCAAATAGTGAAAACTACTGAGTTCTTTTCATCACAAAATTGACTTATGCTCAACATGTTATATTTGAGCCCTTTGACATACTGCACTTTTGATATGATTATCTTTCCTATGTGCAGCTCCCCATAACCTTTTGTTTGGCCCCGAGAACTATCTCCAAAAGTTACATTAGGACATTTTTGTTTGATGTAGTTTGTCAGAACCTTCTTATTTCCTGTCATGTGCCTTGAGCAACCCGAACCCACGAACCATTCTTCACCTCCTATTGTTGGACTTGAGGTGACATAATGGTAGTCCTTCCATCTTTTTTGCAATCAGACAAGCAGAGATTTAGGTACCCAAATTTGAGTGGGTCTTTTGGGGTTAGTGGGCTTTCTGGAGAATTGATTTCTCCTGGTGTTTTAAAAATGTTGGTTATTCCTATAGGGTGCATGGTGTCTTGGTCTATATCCTTGATTTGACTTGTATATAGGATTTGAATGAAAATGGTTTTGGTGTGAGCCATTTCTAAATCTTGGCTGAGACTATTTAATAAAGCTTTGGGGTCTCCAAAATGTTCTTTTTGAAAGTTTGGATAGCCTTGAGCTTTCCATTGACCTCTCCCATATTGAAATCTGTTTTTGGTGAATCTTTGGTAATAAGCAGAATAATGTTTTGACTGTTGCTTCTGCCTTGGCCATTGCCTAGTCTTCTGTCTAGGTGGCTGCATTGTAAACCTTGGCTGCTGCCTAAACTTTTGACTGGGCTGCTGCCTATTTTGATATACAGGTTTGTTTCTAGGCTCAACAGTCTGGACATAAGTTTCTCCCTTGATAAACGTGGTTTTTGAGCTAGAGGGAGTGTTGGGGTCATATCCAAGACCTGATTTTAAATAAAGTGGCCTCTGGTTTATACACAAACCATTTAACAGCGGTTTTAGGTAACCACTTTTACAGCTGATACTTGACGGCGGTTCGGGAATCGCCGTTAGTTTTGCAGATTAACAGCGGTTTTGGCGAAACTGCTGTTGAAGTTTCAAGAAGTTTAACTGCGGTTTTGCTGAACCGCTGTTATTTTGACCAGATTTTGGCATTATTTTGCACAGTCCAGTACCTAAACTCGGATCAAACTGTAATAATCAATAAACCACCAATTTATCGAATCCAAACACACCGAAAAGAACTAACCAACACCAAATTCATTGAACCACCAATTCATTGAAAGAGATAATACAAAAAAAACACCAATTCATCCAAATAATCCATACAAATATCAAATGTATAATTCATACAAATAATTCACACAAAAACACCAAAATCATGTCGCAAAACGATTTCGATCCTCCAAGAAATAGTGTCCCCAATCAGCTCGAATTTTATTAATAACATCATGAGACAGTGCTCCAACATCATCAAACATCTGCACATATAAATGTATCATAAACAAACTTTAAATGTAAATGAGTAAAGAGTTTTATCACCAATTCAAGTTAAAAATATACTACCTGTAACACCCCCGATATATTCAGGAATATTACAGCGCCGTAAATCCTTTACATAAGGATTTACAAGGCTGAAGAATTGAAAAGACATTAACAGGTACTAACGAATGAAAATAACGGAATTAAGATACAACAGTTCTGACCAAATACTGAAAATGTTCAACAGAAAATTATTAATACATCACCAAATTCAAATTCATCATAAACGACTACGTACTCGAGTACTTATTGAAATAACCAACAAACAACAGACTAATAAACCCGGCCGGAACAACACTCTGCACCCTCGTCGTCATGCAGCTCCAGTGGTTGTTTTTTCGCTCTTTTGGGTCCTAAACATAAACAAAATGTTCACCCCCGAAGGGCTTAACACAACGATGCTAGTACAAGTACCACAACATATTATTCATATCTCACGAAGAATAATAACGTAAATGACAAAAAATACCAACGAGTCTTCTCCTACGAGAAACTCAAAAATAACATACACAACTGATAATCACAACATGATATCATAACATACACATGGTAATTCCGAAGATCCAGCGTTCACTGCCTAGAACCCACGATGATCCCGTCAGACCAACCCGTGGTGGAAAAACCCGTCCGATGATCCAGCGCACGCTAGCATAGATCCCCCGATGATCCCGTCGGACCAACACGAGGTGGATATACAACAACGACATACATGCACGACAATATGTATAACATCAATACATAAAACAAATAAGGTACTTGTCTCGATTCGAAGACAAGAACAATACTTCCACAAAAACGAAACACTCGAAGGTCGCCCCTTCAATCAATCACGTAACAAGATCGAACCTTAACAAAAGAAATAGTATAGAATTTATCTCACATCATACGAATTTCTAATAATTCGATTTACGGCCGAAAGCTCAAAAAATGTAATCTGTCTGAACTACTTAGCGTACGCTAAGTATTATACGTAGCGTGCGTTAAGTCTGTTCATTAGCGCACGCAAATAACGAAGCCTAGCGTACGCTAACTACGCACGGTCAGTACCTCACTGATCAGCCGACTGACTCGTATGATGGCCTAACGTACGTTACGTACCAAACGTAGCGTACGTTAACTCGTGCTCGATAACGCACGTTAATCTACAAAGCTTAGTGTGTGCTAACCGTGCATGGCAGTTCACTACTGGGCAGCAGATTGTTCTAACGGTGATGAAACTCATGAAATATTCAGTGTTAATACATGTCATCTCCATGCATAACATGTTCATACGGTTTATGAATGATCTTATGGATTACAACAACTTCAAAAATCAAGAATACGTATTATCATCACAACACCATAATCCATCTTGATTTCAATTCTCATGCGAAGTTTGGTGTTCTTAAGGTCGACTTATTATCATCATGACATCTCGATTTAACCAAGGAGATAAACTAACAATTCCAGTTTATAAGAAAGGGTGCAAATCCAAGATGATTCTTTCTTAAGTCCTTATAACCAAAAGTGATATCATCTCCAAGTTCATGATCAATATAACAACATAATTCATACGGATAATCATCTTCAGAATGTTCCTTTCATCAATTGATGTACTAAGATTCCAACTACGAGGTTCCAACGACAATATCATAAGCCTAAACATTCCAATCCTCTAAACATGATGCTTGTTGAATAATTCACCAATGAAACTCAATATCTTGCTAGCATGATCATCTTATTCTTTAGAACTCGAATCTAAGGCTGGAGATAGAATCAACATACCTTAATATGACGAAATCACTGAACCCCAAAGGTATAATCTGACTCCGTTTGGTTATATGCCACTCCAAGGTGCTACTTCTCCTCAATGATCAATCACAAGAAGTATCCAATGTCCAATGATCAAGTGGATGTGTTATAAGTGTATCTGAGGAAGATGATATGCTCTCTGGTCTCTCAAGAACGAAAGATAAACGAAGGAAATGAGAATAAAATGGAGTGCTGGCCCATATATAAACTTTATGTACATAGCAGATTAGCGCACGCTACCATGCATCCTTAGCGCGCGCTAATAAGAGTTGACTACAAAAACTGTCCAGGTTCATCCGCGGGAATCTTATCCGGTCCTACGTCCGGCTGGCGCATGTGTTAGCCGCCTAGCTCAATAATTGATTACCTAGCGCACGCAAGTCCTACATTCGTAGCGTGCGCTAGGAGTAGCCGATAGCGTGCGTTAAGCTACATTCTTAGCGTGCACTATCACGAGTTTGCATGAGAAAATTTGCATGATGATATACTTATGTCCAAAGATACCAATGTGAGAAATAACATACTCTAATTATCGAGATCATAAATCCGAATAATATAGTGTTTGAATACAGATGAAATACACAATAATAAATCTGGATATTACACTACCTCCATCCAACCATCCAAAATACGCGCTCGGACGATAGTCGACATCCAGTGCATAACATAATAACCACACTCCCAACCTCCATTTTGTTTATTACACTAAAACAAAATAAGACACAATTATATGAGTCCCTTTTAGTAAATAAAATCAACACACATCATATACAGTAAAAAACACACACACTGACACAAACACACAAGCACACAAACACACAACACACACAGGACACAAACACACACAAACACAAACATACACACACAACACACAAAGACACACATACACAGTACACACACTACACACAAACAAACAAACACACACACACACACACAGAGACACATAGACACATAACATAAAAAAACACACACACAGTACACACAAACATCACACAAACACACACAGACAGCACACAAACAGCACACACGCAGCACACAAACACACACACACACACAAAGAACACAAACACACACATACACAGTACACACACAACACACAAACAAACATACACAAACACACACACACACACACACACACACACACACACACACACACACACACACACACACTGCACAAACAGGAAACACACACACACGCTGCCACTGCACATACACACACTGCACACACACAAAACACAGAAAAAAAAAACACCAACACAAACAAACGGACACTTCATACACGATATGTTGGGAGAAACACACACAAACACACATCACATCACATCACACAAAACACACACATCACACAAACACATACAGCACACAAACACACACAACACACAGTACACACACAAACATAAACACACACAGCACACAAACACACAGCACACAAACACACACACAACACACGCACACAAAGCACAGAACACACACACACACTGCACAAAACAAACATATACCAACACACACGCACACACACACACAGCACATAAACACACACACACAAACAGCACATAAAAAAAACACAGCACACACACACAGCACACAAACACACACACACAAACAGCACACAAAAACACACAGACGGCACACAAACACATACACTGCCACTGCACGCACACACACACACACACACACACACACACACTGCATATAAAAAAACACCAACACAAACAAACGGACACTTCATACATGATATGTTGGGAGAAGATCCTTAAGACGAAAGTTAACATCTATCCCAAAGGGAGAAGATTCTTACGACGTTAACCACGTCCATCCCAAAATAATTTGTGTTTCCAAAAACAATGTTGTCGTGCACACTCAAATATTTACACGCACAAATACACATATTTACACTCATGTAATTAAATTTATTACCTTGGGATATATCCAACTAACCGCCTGCTTCGATTTACTTGTATGCATACCATCAATGGTCTTGAATGCTGTCACGGCACTGCTTAAAAGTAACAATAATATATTGAGTCGTCGATATGAAATTTTCAAGCAAATATATTATAAATAAAATCTTACTTTTGGAGTATGGCCTTAATGCGAGAGTCAGACTTACTATGTAATGAGCAAAACAATATAATAGTTCCTCTTGCTGGTATAATGACCAGAAGTTGCCAATGATGCCTACATTGATAAATGCATTTGAAAGAAAAAACATATTACTAAACTATGTTGTAAAAAAAAAACTATGTTGTAAAAAAATAAAGAAATAGTTTTGTTAAAACGAAAATATTTTGAAATTTACAATCTTTAACTTACTTATGATGGTAAGCTCCCATGTATATTTGCTTCTTCGACTCAAGCATACGCGTCGATATATATCTCGAGATCTCCTCTCCCCCCTGTCCCATATTTTGTATGGATTGAGGATCAAATTATCCATACAAATCCTCGTCCATCGCTCCCACATTCATATTAGACAAATACCTAATTTGTTAAGCAAAATATTAATATAAAAAAAACATTGCACGCACACACTGCACACAAACACACACACTGCCACACAATAAAAACACACACACACTGCACACACACACACACATTGTCACACAATAAAAACACACACACACACACTGCACACACACACTACACACACACACTGCACACACACACTACACACACACACTGCACACAAACACACACACACACACACTGCCACACAATAAAAAAACATACACACTGCACACACAAACACACACTGCACATACACACACACACACTGCACACACAAACATGCACTGCACACACACACACACACTGCACACACACACACACTGCACACACACACACTGCACGCAGTAAAAAAAACACACACCGCCACACAGTCAAAACACACACACACACACAAACACACACTGCACACACAAACACACACACTGTACACACACATACTACAAATATAAAAAAATTCCATAAAGGAAATTACTCACATAGTCCAAAGCTGTACAACTGATAATCTAACCCACTCGTTTCCTTGAACGATCTCTAAAATATCAGTGTTAGTGATGTACAATGGAACATCATCACCACCACAGCCAATGATAGCTGCATCCCACGGCACTGATAACGGATTATTGTAAAGACTCGACGCAGCACTAAGTAAGTCTTTCATGATGTCATATTTGGTCCTCGACCAGTCATTGTGACGAGCCTGCTTCCTTGGTCGCTGAATATCCTATTTCATATAGTAGAGTGTAAAACACAAGTACATTTGAAATAATTTATTTTGTTTGAGTTACTAAAAAGAAAAAGAAAATATTTACCTTTAAAAAATTGGAGAAAACAAAATCTCATGGCCATGCAATAAATCGACCTAAAGCTTCCCCCACGACTCTCACCTCATCAGCCGCCACAGGGACTTCAGCGCTGGCATCTACGGCCTCCTCAACCACTACCTTAACCAAATGAGCTGGTAAAGGAGAACAATGTAGGGTCGAATCGCCCTGAATAACTCTACTGATAGCAACTAGACGGGGAGGATGCTCGTCCACATAAAATCTAACTCGATGAGTGTCTCCAGTCGGAGTCCTCTCTCCAGAAGGGCCAGAAATAGCATCAGCACAACTCCCCTTCGTGCTGACACGAGTAACCTCATCAGGTGTATGAATGTCAACAGGCCACTGGGAACTAGCACCCATTGTCTGGCCAAACTCTTTTATCAAAGTCTGTGTGACATCAAGGGTGATCTTCTTCCTTAGCTGATCCAACACATCTTCACTTACAGAAGACGTTGGTCCACATGATCGTCCAAAGTAATTGCGAATACCCACACCAAAAACAATGCCACGAACATGACCAAGGTGCTCGGGTCTCCCAATGGAAGCCGCCAGTATATCCTGTCGTCCCTCAGGAATGAAGGTACCTTGTGTATATTGCTCCTCTAAATCATCCTACAAAAATTTAATTTGGCACCATATAACAAAATTTTGAAATATGCAAATAACTAATACAAGTTGATGAAGGAGAAAAAACAATACAAGAATGTAGATAAGAGTAATTGGGTAGAAAAGTGGTTGTTTATATTTAATAAAGTAAATAATTTACCTCAAATTTTTAGTGTTTGCTAACACTTAGCAACAAAAAAGTGGAGCTTTTTATTTTTCTTACAAGAAAAAATAATTCTTAAAAAAGAACTTACAATCCTCTCGACAATCTCTCGTGCAGCATCGGATGACGACCCCCCCCCCCCGTCTTTTTGTATGACCAAGCTTCCACTTTTGATAACGCATAGGTGGAGACGTGGGATCAATAACAATATCTTCTTCAGATTTAGATGCTTCTCGATGCTCCTTCATCTTCCTCTCCATCTCCCGTATATCCACCAAGTCGTACACTCCTCGAGCCATATAATGCGGAATGTTCATTTTTGCTAATTCTTGTTTCTTACTTCTTTGTTCCTGTTACAAGTATCAAATAATCCACAAATGTTAGGCGTATTTTTATACGCTTATTCATCATTATATTGTATTATTTTGGAGAGTGAATTTGCTTAAATGAACTCTTAATGCCTTAATTTTGTATGTTTGTCAGGAGATTGGAGTCCGGAAGCTAAAACGAGGCGAAACGGGCGAAAACGGCAAATTTTGTGTGTGAGCCGCGGCACAAGGGAAGTGGGCTGCGGCACACGCAGAGGACCAGCGGGCACAAAGTAGACTGTACTCTGTGCCGCGGCACAGTCCAGGTGAGCCGCGGCATAGATGAATTAAAAGACGCCCAGGCATCCAGCTGAAGACCATGTGCCGCAGCACAGATTTAGTGAGCCGCGGCACACTAGGCGGTTTTTGTATGCTCCGCGTGGATTTGGGCCGTTTTGAAGCCAGTTCTCGACCTACTCACACGGACGCGATTTGGAGACTGTGCAAAGCTATAAATAAGGGTTTAAGACCCTAATTAATCATCTTTTTGATCTTGGAAAACCTTGGAATTAGAGAATCTTGGGGAGACGGCAGAAGAGGAAGGTAAGCAGAAGACTTCAAGGGCAGAGGGCGGAAGCTAGAAGAACGGACGAATTCGAGCTCTTCATCTGCGTTTGATTTTAATGCTTTTATTCATTTATTCTGTATTGTCATTAATTAGCATGTCAGGCTAAAACCCTAATCTAGGATTTTGATGAAACCTACGTTTTGACGGATTTGCTTGAGATTATCTATTTAATTCCCTTTTTGTTGAGTTTTCCCAATCGTGTTTAATGTTTTCAATTATCTGGCCAATAGTTGTATTGTTTTAATCATTCAATTCGAATCGGGAGAGGAGAATTGGTGAGGAACTATTGGTGAGGACCGTTTTATTCTGTGAGATAGGAATATACTCATAGGAACTACGTGGCCTTTTGGAGATTTTATGCTTTTTGCCTATTGACGAATTAATTCACCTAGGGATAGAGTGCATTATTCGCCCTTAGAAAAATCTATTGACCTCGGGAGAGGCGGTAGAGTATATTAGCAATCTTCGCCGTCAATAAATTGGGAAAATCATTAACTTCAGATAATCAAGAGTAAATTTGGATAAACCAAGGTGGATTCAGAATCCTAGACTTATTTATCATTTGATTCTCTTTCTCCAAGCGATCCTTTTTCCTGTCTAGTCTTTTATTAATTCTCTTAGTAATTAATTGCAAAACCCAAAATTCGATTGTTCGAATAAAACTAGAATACATAAAAATCGGTAGTTAGTGATTCAGTCCTCGTGGGAACGATACTCACTCATCACTTTATTACTTGTATACGATAACGTACACTTGCGTTCAACAAATATCGCAAAAAGTTTTTGGCGCCGTTGCCGGGGACTGAAATTTTTGCTAATATCGATTTCAGTATTTCTAGTCTTAGTTTGAACGTTTTTATTTACTTATTTTTGTGTATTTAATTTTATTTATTTTATTTGTTTTTCCTTTCAGGATTTTTCGCGTAGTGCATGAGAAAACTCGATAACGAAGGCCTACTACCTTTGGATACCGAGCTCGAGCGCACTCTTCGAAGGAACAAGAAGGAGAAACGAGAGTTACAGACGACGGTGACCATAGCCGAAAATATCGAAATTCAAGGAGGAAATAATATTGTGCAGCAAGCTCAACCGGAAATGGCACTTCGAGATTATGCTATGCTGCATATTAATGCTAATTTTTTGGGAATTCGGCGCCCCACTATCCAGGCGAACAACTTCGAGATCAAGCCTGCGATCATTCAGATGGTGCAGGCTAGCCAGTTTTGTGGATTGCCGAATGATGATCCCAACGCACATATTGCTTCTTTTCTTGAGATTTGTGACACGTTCAAGAACAATGGTGTCACCGACGATGCTATCCGATTATGGCTTTTCCCTTTCTCTTTGAGGGATAAAGCGAAATTTTGGCTGAATTCCTTACCGCCGGGGTCGATCACAACATGGGCAGAGTTAGCGCAAGCCTTCCTTGCTAAATTCTTCCCACCTTCTAAGACGGCGATATTGAGAAACGAGATCACCACTTTCAGTCAGTATGATATGGAATCGCTCCACGAGGCGTGGGAGCGGTACAAAGATTTGTTACGGAGATGCCCACATCATGGCCTTCCAGACTGGCTTCAAATTCAGACGTTCTACAATGGATTGAGTGCCTCTACACGCACTCTCGTGGATGCAGCCGCCGGTGGGGCTTTGATGGGAAAGACTATGGACGAGGCACATTCGTTGTTGTAAGCTATGGCCGCAAATGCATATCAATGGCCATCTGAAAGAGTAACGCTGAAGCGAGTTTTGGAAATTTCGGGTAATGACCCGATATCTACATTGTCAGCTCAAGTCGCCGCCTTAACGCAGCAGCTCCAAGCATTTTCGCATGCACCTTCCCCTGTTACCATTGAGACTTGCAATTGGTGTAACGGATCTCACCTTAGCGCGGAGTGCCAAGTCGGAAATCCGTTCGAGCAGCCCCAAATTGAACAAGCTCAGTTTGTAGGAAACGGAAACCGGCAAAATAATCCGTACTCCAACACGTATAATCCGGGGTGGCGTAATCATCCCAACTTTTCGTGGAGAAACGGACAGAACTCAAACCAGCCTCTGTTCGCTCAGAACCAACAGCAGCCTCCTCCCGCTCCAAAAGTTTCTCTCGAGGAAGCAATTGCGAAATTGGCAGCGAATACGAGTCAATTCATGACCCGTACTGAAGCGACATTGCAGAATCAGTCCGCTTCCATTCGCAACTTGGAAGTCCAGCTGGGCCAAATTGCTAATGTGTTGACAGCCCGCCCGGAGGGAGCATTGCCAAGTACAACCGAGACAAATCCTAGATAAAGTCTAAATGCGATCAGTTTGAGAAGCGGGAAGGAGGTGTTGGACCAGCCCGAGAGGTGTGAAAAGAGTAGTGAAATTGAGGAGAGGAAAAATTTAGCGATGGAGGAATCTCAAGATTGGAGACCCTCGATAACGTTTCCGGATAACCCGAAGGCATATGTGCCACCCATCCCGTTTCCACAGAGATTACAGCAGAAAAAGGCAGACAAACAATTCTCTAAGTTTCTCGACGTGTTCAAAAAGCTTCATATTAACATTCCATTTGCGGACGCGTTGGAACAAATGCCAAGCTACGTTAAATTCATGAAAGAGATATTGTCAAAGAAAAGAAAACTCGAGGAGTTTGAAACAATCGCCTTGACGGAGGAATGCAGCGCGATTCTTCAAAAGAAGCTTCCACCAAAATTGAAAGATCCGGCAAGTTTCAACATACCGTGCACCATGGAGAATCTTTCTTTTAATAAGGCATTATGCGATCTCGGTGCTAGTATTAACCTCATGCCTCTGTCGATTTTTAAGAAGCTGGGAATTGGAGAAGCAAAGCCGATGACGGTCTCCTTGCAATTAGCGGATCGATCTATTAAGTATCCGGGGGGACTGATTGAGGATGTGTTAGTAAAAGTGGATAAATTTATCTTTCCGGCGGATTTTATTGTTCTCGACATGGAGGAAGATGAAGATATCCCGATTATCTTGGGACGACTGTTTTTAGCGACCGGCGGAACTCTTATAGACGTGGAAAAAGGAGAATTAACTCTGCGGGTTCAAGACGAGCATGTTACGTTCCAAGTATTCAAATCCTTTTCATGGCCCGGAGGTGTGGATAAGAGCTCACAGAGTGAAAGTGTGGAGGTCGTTGCAAAACAAAAACACCGAAAACATCGTCGGTCGAAAAATTCAGATTCCGTGTCAGATGGTCCAACCTTTAAGAAAGATGTAGAACGAGTAGCATTTCTCGAGCATATGAACATGCAATCATCGCCATCTGACCAGCCACACTCGGAAAAGTCTGCTGCAGTCTTAAGTGCGTTCGTGAAAGAGGGGAATAAGCCGGAAGCCAAACGGACGTCTAGTCATGAGAAAAACGGGTGTTTCGGGAAGTTGTTCTCGTCAAAACCTTTCCGCAACCAACATTTGGTGTCCGAACCGAAAATCGAATCGTTAATGACCGATGGTAAAAATTTTAAAAATCATATTAACGGTTCGATGAACGGGGCAGAGATCAAATGGAGTTTGCGAAAAGCGAACTGATTTTTTTAAATAGGTCCGGCTTAAGACTATAAACTTAGCGCTTCTCGGGAGGCAACCCGAGTTCGTAGTTGTAGATTTTTGAGTTTCTGTATTTTTCTTGCATTCTTGCATTTTTTTTTCATCATTTTGTGCTTTGATTTGCTTTTATCTCTCGCTCTTGACGTGTTCTTCTTGAAATTTTGTGCAGGAAAAGTCCCAGGGGAGAAATTCATTACTGAGCCGCGGCACAAGTATTGTGAGCCGCGGCACACACAAATCGAAAGGGAGAGCTAAACAATCTGTACTCTGTGCCGCGGCACAACAATACTGAGCCGCGGCACACATGAGCCCTGAGCCGCGGCACACGAAAGCTGAGCCGCGGCCCACAACAAAATGAACGAACAGGTAAAAAGGGACTGTGCGCGGTGCCGCGGCTCACTTGAGCTGTGCCGCGGCACACCATGCGGAATTCGAACATCCAGGTACCTTATAACCCGCATTCGGCCGGCCACCCCAGGTACGTTTCCTTTCTTCCCTTTCCCTCTCCCTTGCGAACGATCGGCCGAGTCTGCTTCTCGTTTTCGTCTTTCGATTTTTCTTGCAGTTTTCACAAACCAAGCAAGGTATGTTCCAATCTCTAATATCAAATTGTTCGATGAATTTAAATTTGAAGTTATGTTATGCATTTGATGGATTGAATATGTTTATTTCCTTCAAAAGTTCTAGGATGGTTTAGTGGATGACATGGTGGTTTTAATCGAATTTTCATGGTTAGTTTGGATTATTGATGAATTGAGTATGTCGTTTTGATGGTCAATGATTCGTGTTTTTGTTTTTGGGGATTGAATCGAGCTATTGCCATGTTTGTTCTTCAAGTAAACTCTTGCCCTTTAGGTGTTCGATGAAATGTCTAAATGAAAAAATTTTCTTTGTTAAGGCAATATTTTGAATCTTTGTGCAACGTATTCGTTCTGGAATTGCAGCAACCCCAACCCGTATGTCTAGTTTAAACGTTATAGTTAAATTTCATTTTTCTCTCACGGATGTGCTATCTTGTTAAATTCTTGATTACGGCCGGATATCCTTAGCCGAGTGATGATTATTCTCGTTATTAGTTGAGTAAGTAACCTTCGGTGTTTAAATTTTTTCAGGACTGACTATGGCTAGGACGAAGAAGCTGAGCAAGAGAGCCAGGACTCAGTCATCCCCCACTCGAGGGGAAACCTCTCGTAGTCGTGCCGAGTCAGAGGGGCACCAGTTTTCTGACCCGGAGATCCACAAAATATTCAATGAGAAGATTCGGCCGCGACCTCTTATCCCGGAAAGGGGATTTACTCCAGCCCCCCAAGACGGGGAACTGCTTTTGATGATAGATGAGATGGGGTGGGCCCGATTTGCTGCACCCCCCGAGCCAGCGGTGATATCGATAGTGCAGGAGTTCTATGCCAGTGCGCTATTGAAGCACATTCGAGCAGGCCAGATGTTGCAGCAGTCAGACACTCGGACTCAGGTCGATGTCCGAGGTGTTACAGTTGATTTTTCCACAGCTGCTATTCGGAGGTTGTTTGGGCTGCCGGTGGTAGATGAGTCAGCCTATGACCGAGTTATGACTAGCCTCACGAAGGAGGCTCTGCTCGAGACTATCACGCAGCCCGACTCCGACTGGGAGCAGTGCGCATCGGGTTCTTCCACTTTCCATTTCAAGAGCTCGCGCCTCAGTCGGCTCGGGCATGCCTGGCTATATTTCATTTGCGCTCGTATAGACCCCACATCTCCGATCCGCACTATTTTTCTCTCCCGCGCCCGGACACTATATGCTATCACATCCGGGCTACGCTTCGATGTGGCCCCTCTCTTGGTCCGTTCTATATTCCAGTGCATTCAGGGAGGGGCCAATACGGGGTTGAAGCACCCCTCTCTTATCTGCGCTCTGTGCCGGCAGTCGGGGCTGACATGGTCGGACGATGAGCCAATGCTGGCTCCCCAGGCCCCGATCGACCACCACATCATCTCACATTTTGACCAGTGGGGAGGAGCGCCGGCGCACGCACGGGGGAGAGGATTTTTACTGGATGAGGCCCACGAGGGATCCCCCGAGCCTCTTTTGCTGACACAGGGGCAGGCAGATGCCGGACCGCCGCCCGACAGAGAGAGATTTCAGGCGATGTTCGACGAGCTGAGGGAGGATATGAGGAGAGAGAGAGAGGAGACGAGGAGAGAGAGAGAGGATATGAGAGAGGATATGAGGAGAGAGAGATGAGATGAGGAGAGAGAGGGAGAGTATGCTGGCTTCCATGCGAGAGGAGCAGCGGACGGAGCGAGAGAGCGTTATTGCTGCCGTCAGAGCTGAGATGCGAGAGCAGGCCCGCCGGGCCAACCGGCGTGAGGCGAGGCGTCTGGCAGCGAGGGACGCCTACCATCAGGAGCACCTTGCCGCATGGACGGCCCATATCATGCACCCAGACGGGCCATTTATTGCACCTGCTCGGCCAGCCACACCACCCTCCTCACCAGATGATGCCGGCACCAGCTCGTGAGAGGACTGGAGGGGAGTACTTGACCTTCTTATTCTATTGCTTATTATATTTTGTCCATTGAGGTCAATGTACGTCCTAAGTTTGGGGGGGGTTTACTTTCTATCGCTACATTTATTGCTGTACTTTTTTTCGTTGCACTTTTTATTACTTTAAGTTATTTTTGTCGATAGCCTTGCTTGTCTTGATTTGACTCTATTCGTGAACTTTTCGTGCTTCTATTTGTGTGATACTGATGTTATGACACTGTTTTTCTCTCTGAAGAATCGGTCGAGTTTTAGTGGAGTTGTAGTCAGTAATTTCTGTTTCTGCTTAGTATTCATTTAGGTCCGAAATTTTTTCTCGTGATTGTAGAGGTCTTGGTGGATAAGAGAGGATACATACGTGTTTTAAAATCACCATCGATACGTTTGGTTACATTTTTCGGTTAGTTAGTCGTCCAGTTACATTAGTCGTGTTGGCACTTAGATTGAGTTTAGAGTCGGTCAGTTTTTCCCAAAAGTCGAGATATTTGTTCTATGATGGGAAGTCTAGTAACCGGGGGTATTCACGTGACCCGTTGTTTACTCTCGCGTAAAACGACGACCCTGATTAGACTAGTGATTTAGAAATTTCGCATGTGCCGATGATAGGGAGCCTAGTAACCGGGAGTATTCACGTGACCCGTTGTTTACTCTCGCGTAAAACAGCGCCCTTGATTCGGACATGCGGGAATAAGCTATTCGAGTCATTTCTCCGCTGTAGAGGGAAACTTAGTAACTAGAAGCATCCATGTGCCCCATGAATGTCTTTTACGTCAAACGGTTTCCCAATACATGAGAATGGATGTTCCACCCTAGGATTATCCCGATGAAACATCCCGAGATCCGAACCTAGTGGTCAACTCGAATCAATTTCTTGAGCATATATATATAAGGGAATACTGTCCGAGGATTATTTTTATGATACTCGTGAAAATTTTGCCATAAGACTGTGGATCGGGGCGAATTTAGCTCGTTTATTTTAACCTTTCATATTGACGGTCGATTTGATTCACTTTTTGTTAATCTTTGAGCTGGATTTTCTTCATGAATGAGTAATTAGGACTGAACTTGGTTACTTTGTAGAATCAGTGTTCTGAGTATAGCTCGCTATTACGATACTCGTATTTTTCAGAGAGAATTTCAGGATAGTATTGATTAGGTTGAGCACTATGAGTCGCACGATTATTCACGACATTCTTTTGATTGAATTTAATTCTTTTTGCTTGAGGACAAGAAAAGGCTTAAGTTTGGGGGTATTTGTTAGGCGTATTTTTATACGCTTATTCATCATTATATTATATTATTTTGGAGAGTGAATTTGCTTAAATGAACTCTTAATGCCTTAATTTTGTATGTTTGTCAGGAGATTGGAGTCCGGAAGCTAAAACGAGGCGAAACGGGCAAAAACGGCAAATTTTGGTTGTGAGCCGCGGCACAAGGGAAGTGGGCCGCGGCACACAGAGAGGACCAGCGGGCACAAAGTAGACTGTACTCTGTGCCGCGGCACAGTCCAGGTGAGCCGCGGCACAGATGAATTAAAAGACGCCCAGGCATCCAGCTGAAGACCATGTGCCGCGGCACAGATTTAGTGAGCCGCGGCACACTAGGCGGTTTTTGTATGCTCCGCGCGGATTTGGGCCGTTTTGAAGCCAGTTCTCGACCTACTCACACGGACGCGATTTGGAGACTGTGCAAAGCTATAAATAAGGGTTTAAGACCCTAATTAATCATCTTTTTTATCTTGGAAAACCTTGGAATTAGAGAATCTTGGGGAGACGGCAGAAGAGGAAGATAAGCATAAGACTTCAAGGGCAGAGGGCGGAAGCCAGAAGAACGGAGGAATCCGAGCTCTTCATCTGCGTTTGATTTTAATGCTTTTATTCATTTATTCTGTATTGTCATTAATTAGCATGTCAGGCTAAAACCCTAATCTAGGATTTTGATGAAACCTACGTTTTTGACGGATTTGCTTGAGATTATCTATTTAATTCCCTTTTTGTTGAGTTTTCCCAATCGTGTTTAATGCTTTCAATTATCTGGCCAATAGTTGTATTATTTTAATCATTCAATTCGAATCGGGAGAGGAGAATTGGTTAGGAACTATTGGTGAGTACCGTTTTATTCTGTGAGATAGGAATATAATCATAGGAACTACGTGGCCTTTTGGAGATTTTATGCTTTTTGCCTATTGACGAATTAATTCACCTAGGGATAGAGTGCGTTATTCGCCCTTAGAAAAATCTATTGACCTCGGGAGAGGCGGTAGAGTATATTAGCAATCTTCGCCGTCAATAAATTGGGAAAATCATTAGCTTCAGATAATCAAGAGTAAATTCGTATAAACCGAGGTGGATTCAGAATCCTAGACTTATTTATCATTTGATTCTCTTTCTCCAAGCGATCCTTTTTCCTGTCTAGTCTTTTATTAATTCTCTTAGTAATTAATTGCAAAACCCAAAATTCGATTGTTCGAATAAAACTAGAATACATAAAAATCGGTAGTTAGTGATTCAGTCCTCGTGGGAACGATACTCACTCATCACTTTATTACTTGTATACGATAACGTACACTTCCGTTCAACAAATATCGCAACAATAAACAATATTATAAATATTTTCAAATTTAAAACATTTTTTTCAGATTTTATGTTCTTAATTAGAAATATGTTCTTAATTAGAAATTGTTTTATTTGATTCTTGTAAAATTATTTTCAGATTATTGTACAATCCTTTTATGAATATTGTAATATACATATATATATATATATATATATATATTTTTCAAATTTAAAACATTTTTTATTTCAGATTTTATATTATTAATTAGAAATTATTTTATTTGATTGTGTGTTCATTATTTTCAGCATTGAACTTTAAAAAAAAACTTAAAACATTTTTTTCGATTATACCTCCCAAGTGGAATCCTCACAAATCTTTTTGAAGTCTCTCCAGTCCTCCTCGGAGATACAACACTTGTCACAAGGAGAGTTTCCTTTGCTTGGACCATATATGTACTCGCTGGTCAAATCAGACTTAAATTACCTCCATTTTACACCAATTGACTGTAAAGACTTCTTTTGAAAATGACCAAGATGGCTAATCTGGCTAACATCAAAATTGGCCTACATATTGACAATAAAAACTAGAGTTAGCCACACACACATTACACACACAACAAACAAAACACACACAGTACACACAAACATAAACAAACACACTGCCACACACACAAAAACACACACAGACACACACAAACACACAAACAGCACACAAACACACACACACACTGGCACACACACAAACGCATACACACTGCCACACACACAGACACACAGTACACATAAACAAAAAAACGCACACATCACACAAACACACACGCACACACACAAACACACACGCACACACACAAACACACACACACACACACACAGTAACACAGACACAACACACAAACACACACACAGTACATACACAAACACACACGAACAACACACAAACACACACAGAGCACATAAACACACACACAGTACACACACAGCACACAAACACACACACAGCACACAAACAAACACACAACACAAACACAACACACAAACACACACACATCACACAAACAAACACACACAGCACACACACACAGCACACAAACACACACACACAAACAAACATACACACACACAGCACACAAACACACACACACACACAGTACACACGCAAACACACACACACACAGTACACACACACAGCGCACAAACACACACACACACACACACAGTACACACACACACACAGCACACAAACACACACACAGGACACAAACAAACACACACACAACGCACACACATACATACAGCACACAAACACACACACACACACAGTACACACACAAACACACACACATCACACAAACAAACACACACACAGCGCGCACACACACACACAGCAAACAAACACACACAGTACACACACAAACACACACAGACAGCACACTGCCACACACACACACACTGCCACACAAACATAACACGACACACACAATTCTTAATAAAAAAAGAGTCATGTACCAATATATCCTGCCACAACATTTCTTTATCCGGCTTGTCAGGTACTTGTTTCCAACCTCTTGTACAGTATCGACGCATGATCTTTGGCAACTTTTCCCAAGTACGTGCTTAACTTCAATTTGTGTTCGTATTTGGTGTTTCCCCGTACTGGATCAATGTCAAGAGGTAATTTTTTTCCGTCAACACGGCGTTTCGACATACTTCTACATCGCGTGGGATTTCTCGATGTAGAAGTACTACGTGTATGAGCATCGGGAGACCGGGAGGAATGAGTAGAACGAGCGGGAGGAGGAGTGTGAGGGGAACGAGAAGGAGATGCCATGTGCCTGCATAAACAAATAAATTTAATCATCAACCACAATATACACTGCACACATAAAACAAACATACACTGCAAACATAAACACACACACACACACACTACACACACTGCACTCTCAAACACACACTGCACTCTGCACTCTCACACACACACACAAACTGCACACACACACACACACACTACACACACTACACTCTCACACACACTGCACTCTCAAAGACACACTACACTCTCTCACACACACTGCACACACACACTACACACACTGCACACACACATACACTACACTTTCTCTCTCTCTATCTCTTACACACACACACACATACACACTGCACTCTGCACTCTCACACACACACACACACACACACTGTGCACACACTGCACACACACATTGTGTGCACACTCACACACACTGCACACACACACACACTCTATACACACTGCACACACTGCATATACACATACACACATTTTTTATTAACAAATAATGAAATAAATCTTAAATACTAAAAAATAAAAACTCATAAACCAACACAATGTTCAACATTAATATTAAAATTCAACAAAACCAACTTTATCATTAACAATGTCAAAAAATTGAACATTAATACTACAATTCAGCATAATCGAATGTGCCTTCATCATCAACTATCTAACTTGACTCTAGATAACAACGTTTTCCCGCATACCTTCATCATGATCATCTCGAATGGCATGTATGTCGTCTGCTTCATTTTCTTCAACGATAGTGGGCATCCGTGTTGATAAAGGAATAAACTCACAAATGCCAAAACTTGATTCTTCAGTTTCATTAATATCTACACTTCTACCCGGAATGACAACTGACAATATTTCATTGCATGGATCCTTGACATAAAACACCTGTTTAGCTTGATATGCCATGATAAAAGGCTCGTCAGTGTAAGCTATCTTATGAAGATTTACCAATCTAAAGCCCAGTTCATCGATTACCACACCTGTGTTATTATCAATCCACTTACACTTAATAATAGGCACTCTAAACTTAACATAATCAAGTTCCCATATATCTCAATAACTCCATAGTAACTTGTCAATGCCATAACTGGATTTTTATCTTTCGAGCTTGAAAAGTGCATGGACTCGGCTTGAAGAGTAACTCCGCTACTTTCAACTGAAGTTTTGTCATCTTGTGACTTTGTATAGAATGAGTACTTATTGATATCATATCCATTCCAAGTTACGACATCAGACTTCGGCCCGTAATCTAGCCATTTTAACATTTCAGATGCGCTATCACTTTCGGAGATTTGTACCTTAAACCACCTCAAGAAAGTCTTATTATGTTCAATAAACAACCATTTCTCTCTCATTCGGGAATTCTTTGTCTTCAAAAGATTCTTGTGAGCAGATAAGTACGGAATAACCTCATCAGTGTTATTCAAAACGTACAAATGTGCTTGAAGCACCTCATCGCGATTCTTGGTTAATATTTTAACACCCCGTGTACCCTTTCCATTAAGTTTCCCATCATGTAGAGACTTCGGAATCCCTACAGATGGTGTTTGTGACATGTAATCTGTGCAAAACTCGATTGCTTCTTCTGCAATATACCTCTCAACAATATATGCTTCTGGACGAAATAGGTTTTTAGTATACCCTTTAAAAATCTTCATGTATCGCTCAATCGGAAACATCCATCGCAAATAAATGGGGCCAGACTCTTCAATCTCTCTAACTACATGTACAAGTAAGTGAACCATAATATCAAAAAAAGGAGGAAAATACATCTCCAATTCGCAAAAGATAACAACAGCCTCGTTTTTCCACTCATCCAAAACCAAAGGATCAATCACTTTGCAACATATAGAATTGAAGAAAAAACACAAGTGAGTTATGGCATTTCTCCCTTTTTTAGGCAAGCTGTTGGGATTCCGAAAAAATACGAAATACGCAGCGAAAATAAATACGAATCCCAAACAGGATCGATCAAGTAATGTATATACGAAAAAATTAAATACAAAGATAAAGGATCATACCCTTGAAGGCTTTGAAATAAATCTTCGTAAAATGTAGACGATGATCACGATCCCGTCCCGAACACGAAATTCCTTCGTTCCAAGCACCGAAACTTCGAAGCCTCTACTTCACACGCGTCAGAAGTTGCCCGGAAAATTCAACGTTACTCCGTTCTCCAAGAACACGGCTAGGAAGTTACCGTAGGAATTTTCTCTCTATTTTTTCTTGAATTTCTTTCACCTCTAAGATGAAAATTGAAAAAAAAATTCTCTCCCTTCCTCACAAAAAACTCTCGGCCAGAATTTTTTTTTTGGAGCAGCAGATCAGTTTTTTTTTTGTGTGTGTGTGTGTGTGTTGTCACAAGTCTACTTATGAGTTGATGTGTTGATGATTATATATCTACAAAAAACAACTCACATGTAGATATAATAAAATCATCAAGCATCTTAACACATGAAGACTTAAACAAGACAACCACAATACACATGCAAGCAATAATACCATGTGAGATAGGGAAGGGGCGGCCCATTTAGGAAGTTTCCTAGAAACGATCTGAGCCACTCGGCTCGTGTATCGGACGTTCGTCAAACGACTCCGTTAAATACACTCCGTTTAATCACCAATGTATTTATATTAATTAATTAATCTAATTAATTAATAATATCAAATACAAATATATTTCTCTAAGAAATATAATTTATGAATTAAATTAATTACCCGGTAACTTAATTTTAATTCATAAGACCGCTATTTTGATTTATCTAATAAATCATAATTAGATATCCAATATCTAATATTAATAGAGAGATAATAAATTCACATTTATCCGTCAACGCTCCTGATGCGCGACTCCGTAGGTCCGTCTCAGCCGGCATTGGGAGGAACTAATCAGTGCGGCAAGACTTAGCCACTTAGCGGCCGCATCAGAAACCCCGACTAAGAACGAATGAAGGGATCATTCCAGAACCATTATGTCGTGAATACTATATACGTATAGACCCTTTATCAGATGTCCCGGTCAAGTCTTCGGGTCACGGTAAAGTCAAACCCTACTATTGACTAGACTCTATACATGTGTTAATGCAAATCAAGACCGACTGATTAATAGTGTATCTAATACGACTATATCAGAATGCTTTGGCCAAAGACTCATGATCTTATTTGCCATTAACCGTATAGGACATACGCCTGCTCACTAACAGGAGATAGAATCCTTTCTTGGCATACAGTAAACACTACTACCTGCCCGTATAGTCTGCACTTCAAGGTCGACTCAGCAATTAAGCAAATGAGTCTAACTACTCTAATGACAAACTAAACATCACAGGCACATATTCTACTGAATCCTCAATTCAAAGGTCCACGTATACTATCACAACCTTTTGATTCGTCATCGACTCTCCGAGAGTGAATACCGTGTGACTGAATCGAGTATGAGTCGTGTTCGAGTATACTGGTCCCACCAATATACTTTATAACTATGCTATCAAGACGTGCACACGTCCTAGCATCAGTTATACAAGTCTTATTAAAACTTAATGCCCATTTAAGTTTATTGACTTGCGAACGATTTACGTAACTAAACTTTAAACACTTGCAGTGCATTTTCTCTTATCCCATAACGAGAATGAAATGTTCAGTTTATTTACATGGACTTCACTTCAATGTTTACCAAGTCAATAATTCAATTAAAATACCATATAGATTTCCTCCTCGAGGTATCCATTTAGAAAATCCGTTTTGACGTCCATTTTCCATATTTCATAATCATAATAGGCAGCAATGGCAAGCATCATGCGAATCGACTTTATCATAGCTACGGGCGAGAAGGTATCATGATAATCGATTCCTTCCCTTTGGGTATAACCCTTTGCCACAAGCCTGGCCTTATAGGCATCAACCTTGCCATCCCCATCAGTCTTTCTCTTATAGATCCATTTATTTCCAATAGTCCTCATGCCAGTTGGAAGATCTACTAGAGTCCAGACCTGATTGGTATGCATCGAGTCTATCTCAGCTTCCATTGCTTCTTGCCATTTATCGGAGTCTACATCCACTATCGCTTGATCATAGGTGACAGGGTCGTTTTCACTGCTATCAGGTGTGTCGTGTAGACCCAGTTCCTCGACATGTGTATAGCCATACCTCTCAGGTAAGTGAGATACCCTATCAGACCTTCGAAGTGGCGGTTGTGTTACAATAGGTTTGGTTCTTGATCCCTGATCAGATGTCTCCTTAGGAGTTTCATTATGCTCTTCCAAAGAGATATTTCTACCCGAGCCACCTTCCTGAATGAATTCATCCTCAAGGAAGTGCGCTTGTAATGCCACAACGACCCTATGGTCTTCTTTCATGTAGAATAGATAACCCATCGAGTCCTCTGGGTATCCTATGAAACGTCCTTTTATGGACCTCGCTTCCAGTTTGTCCACCTTAGCCTTTTTGACATAGGCTGGACATCCCCAAATCCTTATGTGATTAAGGCTTGGTTTCTTACCCTTCCACATCTCATGTGGACTGATAGGAACAGATTTGGAAGGACATCTATTAAGGATATAGACAGCGGTTAGTAAGGCATACCCCCACAGGTAAATAGGTAAATCAGTGTAATTTAACATGGAGCGAACCATGTCCAACAAAGTCCGATTTCTCCTTTCTGAAACACCATTTAACTGTGGGGTTCCTGGAGGCGTGAATTGTGAAACTATTCCATGTTCCTTAAGGAACTCATCAAACTCAGTGCTCATATATTCGCCACCTCGGTCCGACCGAAGTGCTTTGATATGACATCCAGTTTGTTTTTCAACTAGGGCCTTAAATTCTTTGAATTTAGCAAAGGCTTCGGATTTATGTTTCATTAAGTACACAATCCCATACCTAGTATGATCATTTGTGAACGTTATGAAATATTGATATCCATCTCGGGCTACTTCTAAAGCACCACAAACATCGGTATGCACCAATCCAAGTTTATCGGCAGCCCTTTCAAAAGTCCCTGTGAAGGGGAACTTAGTCATTTTGCCTCTAAGGCAAGATTCACAAGTTGGATAGGGTTCTACACCCAATGGACTTAAAAGTCCATCTCTCTCCATTTTCTGAACCTTGGTCTGACCAACATGACCAAGTTTAAGGTGCCATTTAAGAGCTTGATTAGTATCTTGCCTACCACGTTTCCTAGTTATAGTGTTCACTGCTGTTTTATTTTGCATGTTCAGATGATATAAACCATTCAACAATGTACCTATTCCAACCAATTTATTTCGAAAATAAATTTTACAACTTCCATAGCCAATGAAGAAACAAAATCCTTTCCGGTCCAAGACTGGAATGGATACAATATTTTTATGCCCCTTGGGCAAAACAAGTACTTCATCTAATGTCAAAATAAAACCGGATTCTAAACCCAGAAGGATTGATCCAATATCGGTTGCCTCGATACTTTGTCCGCTTCCAACAGTGATCATTATTTCCCCCCAGCTTCAAGTTTTCTACTTCGTTCCAGATCCTGATTCATAGTACAAATATGAGAAGTGGCACCTGAATCCAGAAACCATGAAGCAGAATATACAGTAGCGGAACAATTAGTTTCAAAAACAAAAAGTCCCGTACCTGATCCGCCATTAATCTTGGGACAAGTCCTTCGCCAGTGGCCCAGCTCACCGCATTCAAGGCATTTGTCTGTAGGTTTTGGACGGCCTACCTTTTGGACCTTTCGGGCCTTGCCCTTTCCTTTTTGCACCCCTTTCTTAGGTTTGTACTGCTCGTAGGTCTTTCTCTTCGTGTTCTTGGACCTCCTATGCCCAGAAGAAATCACAAGAGCAGCCTCTCTCGGTTTAGTCTTCATGTTAGACTGCGCCGTCACCAGTTTATTCATTAGCCCAGCTAATGTGCATGTAATTTCATTACAGTTGAAATTCATTACAAACTGCGTGAAAGAGTCAGGGAGAGATTAAGGATGAGATCAATTTGAAGGGATAAATCCATATTAAAGTTGAGCACCTTGAGCCTCTCAATCATAGAGATCATCTTGAGGACGTGGTCTCCCACTTTCTCCCCTTCTTTCATCCTAGCACTGAACAACTGCTTCGATATCTCATATCTAGCAGTCCTACTGTGCTCTCCATAAAGTTCGGTCAAGTGTGCGAGAATCTGCCTAGCAGAAGTCATTTTCTCGTGCGCTCTCTGCAGCTCATTAGTCATTGAGCCCATCATAAAGCCACGGACTAGCACGTCATCCTTGACCCATTTTTCATGGACGTCAATGTCTTCCTGATTACCCCTAGTCCGGATTGGAGTCGGTGGAATGTCTGCCTCCAAGACGTATCCCAGACTCCATCACGAGTACAATCATCAGATTCCGCAACCAGTCAACAAAGTTAGGGCCAATTAGGAGATTATTTTCAAGTAGTATTGCAAGTGGGTTTTTAGCCATTTTAGAGAGATTCAATTTCGTTTTCTGCAAAGATTTAGACAAGATTAAATTAGTGACTTGTTTAATTATGACCGAGTATAGAACTTAAGGGCTTATATAATTCTTGTCTCGGCTCCCACTAATTTTATCGGAATTATACACTCCCATGTTATAATCCGGAAATCATGGTTAGATCGACTTCTTAGTGGTGATCAAGTTCTTTACAAATTTTAACAGACGCAACCTATCAGGTTTCTTGCCAATTAATTTCTGTAAAGTGGTGTCTAACACCAACCCGTCTAACGGATGATTTGATCTTCTTTTACCCCTAGTCTTCATGCCCTCAACCTATCAGGTTTCTTGGCAATCCAGACTATCTAAGTTGTTGACCATCAACGTCTATCAGTTTGACTATTGAATCTCACCCGGCAACCTATCAGGTTTCTAGGGGCGAAATTTATCACCAACCAAAGGCATCTAATGCACTCAAGAATTTTTCAACCTCTACCAAATGTACTACCCCGATAACTCGGAAGCATAGCACACCAGCTCGGGTATCAATTTTCTACGAGTTTGATGGAGGGTAGGAAACCTCGTAACCTTTTTCAAACTTAGTCTGTTTGTAGTCGGGAGAATTTCGCGATTAATGTTACACTTTGCACATTAATTCAATTATACGCGCATTTGATGGTTTGTCAATCATTCAAAATGAAAAACAGAAAACAGTAACCTAGTTACTACCAACATATAGCTCATGGACCTAATTCCTAAGTACTGGGCCAAGCGAATGACCCAATAAAAGAAAACAGTCTTCGATTCTTCGTCTTCTCGGTCGGTTGTCTTCGGTCTTTTCCATACCCAAAATAATAATTACATCATTGAAAAATTGCATCCTATACAAGTTTTTCTAGTAAATATAAATAGGCTCAAAACGGCCTTTACAACCCAATCGAATCGAACAAATCAAAAACTAAGTCCACGAGCTATATCACCATCACATAAGGATTCCATACAACATGTAATGGCAACGAAATTAAACAATTAATATTAATATAAATTAATCTAATTAATCTATAAATTAATCTATTCAATTTCTACTATATTAATCCAATTAATATAAAGTGGCATTAAAATTAAATAATCAATTAATATATTAATCCAATCAATATAAAATTAATCTATTCAATTTTAATGGTATTAATCCAATTAATACTAATAATCGTCATTTTAATTCGTTCGAAGTAATCCGGCCAAAATAATATTCTCGTTTAATTTATTTCCCTTAACACAAAAAATATTCCAAATATTAATTTAGTCAAATTAAAATCTAATTATTTTGGGAAATAATTACTAGGAAGGGGAAATTACAACCAACTACCCTATTAGATGGCCTCTTTACACTTTAGTCCCTATTGTTTCATAAATTACAGCGAAGGACAAAAATCTGAATTGGTGTTGACTTCTATTAATAAGACGAAAATGCCCCTCTATTTACTTGAATAAAACATTTCTTTTAAAATACATTTCATATTAAACAAATAGTTTATAAGTTATTAAAGTGTTTGGCTAATACATTTCTTTTAAAAAATATTCTTTTTTCAGAAAATAATTTTTTTTACGAAATATAAATTTTTTCAAGAAAATATTTTTTTTTCGCAAAAATATTTTATTTTATTTTTTTCCAGAAAATAATTTTATTTTTTCGAAAAAATAATATTTTTTCGAAAAAATAATATTTTTTCAAGAAAATAATTTTATTTTTTCGAAAAAATAATATTTTTTCAAGAAAATATTTTTATTTCGAAAAAATATTATTTTGCCAAAAAATATTTTTTCCTCCAGAAAATATTTTTTTAGTTTTTTCTGAAAAAATATTTTTTTTTATTTTTTTTTATTTTTTTTTCCAGAAAATAATTTTATTTTTTCAAAAAAATAATATTTTTTTCGAGAAAATAATTTAATTTCGAAAAAATATTATTTTGCCAAAAAATACCTTTTTCTCCAGAAAATATTTTTTTATTTTTTTCCAGAAAATAGTTTTATTTTTTCAAAAAAATAATATTTTTTCCAGAAAATAATTTTATTTCGAAAAAATATTATTTTGCCCAAAAATAATTTTTTCTCCAGAAAATATTTTTTAATTTTTCAAAAAAAATAAAAATTCCATAAAATAATATTTTTTTTGAAAAGATAATTTTTTTTCCAGAAAATAATTTTTTTTATTTTTTCGAAAAATAATATTTTTTTCCAGAAAATACTTTCTTTTTTGGAAAAAAATATTTTTTTCTAAAAAGCTTGAAAATTTATTACACTGAACTCCAAAAGTGTTATATATATATTACAATGAGGTCTAGCATGTGCCACCCACGTGAGACGAAAAATAAATGGGTAAACAAGAAAAGGAAAAATAAAAGGGTAAATTCGGAATATCAGTACTCTCTCTCCAGTGACATCATCTGAAAATTTGACTTTTGTCCTTGGTTGTAAATATAGTTTCTGGACAGTGCAAAGTTTGTCCTTCATTGTAATATCTGAAACAATAGGGACCAAACTGTAATTAGACCATCTAAAAAGGTAGTCAGATGTAGATCGCCCTTACTAGGAAATATAAACTTAAAACGGAGTCCCGGACAATCCGGTTTTAGGCCCAGCCCTCGGCCCGATTCAAAATCGGGCCAAAACCAGGGTGCTGGCGAAGCCATGCTTAGCGGCTGGCGAGTCTGATCGGCGAGGCATCGGCCGCCTATCGCAGCGTGCGAGACATGACCGAGCATGCTCGGCAACCTGGGCAGGCAGCCCAGGCAGTGTTGCCAGCACCACTGCCGGCAGCCCCGTTTCTTCGTTTTTCGGCCCGTTTCCAAAAATGTGATGCTACAACGAATAATTTAAAATCAACGATTATTCCAAACATGATTTTAAATCATAATCATCATCTAAAAGCATTCAAAATGCACAAATAATCGTATATACGAAAACATTGGCCTCGCTCCGATACCACTGTTAGGATTCCAAAAAAATACGAAATACGCAGCGAAAATAAATACGAATCACAAATAGGATCGATCAAGTAACGTATATACGAAAAAATTAAATACAAAGATAAAGGATCATACCCTTGAAGCCTTTGAAATAAATCTTCGTAAAATGTAGACGATGATCACGATCCCGTCCCGAACACGAAATTCCTTCGTTCCAAGCACCGAAACTTCGAAGCCTCTACTTCACACGCGTCAGAAGTTGCCCGAAAAATTCAACGTTACTCCGTTCTCCAAGAACACGGCTAGGAAGTTACCGTAGGAATTTTCTCTCTATTTTTTCTTGAATTTCTTTCACCTCTAAGATGAAAATTGAAAAAAAAAAATTCTCTCCCTTCCTCACAAAAAACACTCGGCCAGAATTTTTTTTTTTTTGGAGCAGCAGATCAGTTTTTTTTGTGTGTGTGTGTGTGTTGTCACAAGTCTACTTATGAGTTGATGTGTTGATGATTATATATCTACAAAAAACAACTCACATGTAGATATAATAAAATCATCAAGCATCTTAACACATGAAGACTTAAACAAGACAACCACAACACACATGCAAGCAATAATACCATGTGAGATAGGGAAGGGGCGGCCCATTTAGGAAGTTTCCTAGAAACGATCCGAGCCACTCGGCTCGTGTATCGGACGTTCGTCAAACGACTCCGTTAAATACACTCCGTTTAATCACCAATGTATTTATATTAATTAATTAATCTAATTAATTAATAATATCAAATACAAATATATTTCTCTAAGAAATATAATTTATGAATTAAATTAATTACTCGGTAACTTAATTTTAAATCATAAGACCGCTATTTTCATTTATCTAATAAATCATAATTAGATATCCAATATCTAATATTAATAGAGAGATAATAAATTCAAATTTATCCGTCAACGCTCCTGATGCGCGACTCCGTAGGTCCGTCTCAGCCGGCATTGGGAGGAACCAATGAGTGCGGGCAGCACTTAGCCAGCCTAGCGGGCCGCACTGTAAACCCCGACTAAGAACGAATGAAGGGATCATTCCAGAACCATTATGTCGTGAATACTATATACGTATAGACCCTTTATAAGATGTCCCGGTCAAGTCTTCGGGTCACGGTAAAGTCAAACCCTACTATTGACTAGACTCTATACATGTGTTAATGCAAATCAAGACCGACTGATTAATAGTGTATCTAATACAACTATATCAGAATGCTTTGGCCAAAGACTCATGATCTTATTTGCCATTAACTGTATAGGACATACGCCTGCTCACTAACAGGAGATAGAATCCTTTCTTGGCATACAGTAAACACTACTAACTGCCCGTGTAGTCCGCACTTCGAGGACGACTCAGCAATTAAGCAAATGAGTCTAACTACTCTAATGACAAACTAAACGTCACAGGCACATCTTCTACTGAATCCTCAAGTCAAAGGTCCACGTATACTATCACAACCTTTTGATTCGTCATCGACTCTCCGAGAGTGAATACCGTGTGACTGAATCGAGTATGAGTCGTGTTCGAGTATACTGGTCCCACCAATATACTTTATAACTATGCTATAAAGACGTGCACACGTCCTAGCATCAGTTATACAAGTCTTATTAAAACTTAATGCCCATTTAAGTTTATTGACTTGCGAACGATTTACGTAAATAAACTTTAAACACTTCCAGTGCATTTTCTCTTATCCCATAACGAGAATGAAATGTTCAGTTTATTTACATGGACTTCACTTCAATGTTTACCAAGTCAAGAATTCAATTAAAATACAATAAACAGTGGATGAATCGAATTGCCTTTTTATTATTTATTCCATAATTACAAGTACAATGCCCCTACTCTCTCATCCCCTGAGTGGCATTCGAGGGCATATTCCTAACAATCTCCCACTTGCACTCAATGCCACACATCATGATATCCAATACCCATGTTCTTCAGATGTCTTTCTAAGATGGCCTGAGATAATGGCTTAGTCAGCGGGTCAGAGACATTGTCTTCTGAGTCTACTCTTTGCAATGAAACATATCCTTTTTCCACCATCTCTCGAATGATGTGGTACTTTCTCTCTATATGCTTGGTGTTGTGGTGAGCCCTCGGCTCCTTGGCTTGGGCGACAGCTCCATCATTATCACAGAATAGTGATATAGGCAACTCCGCGTTAGGCACCACTTGAAGTTCTTGTATAAACTTCTGCATCCAAAATGCTTCTTTGCTAGCCTCTGAGGCAGCTTGATACTCTGCTTGGCAGGTGGAATCTGCAGTAGCGGTTTGCTTGGAGCTTCTCCAAGATACTGCTCCTCCATTGAGAGTAAATAAATACCCAGATGTCGACTTAGAGTCGTCATTGTCTCCTTGAAAATCAGAATCGGTGAATCCAATCACCTTCAGTTCTCCACCACCGTAAGTAAGAACCAAATCTCTAGTTCTTCTTAAGTACTTAAGAATGTTCTTTACGGCAGTCCAATGTTCCCTTCCCGGGTTTGCTTGGAATCGACTTACCATACTCACAGAATATGATAAGTCTGGTCTCGTACACAACATAGCGTACATGAGGCTACCCACTGCCGAAGCATAGGGTACCTTACTCATCTCTCTCTTATCTTCCTCACTTTGAGGACACATTTTCGTGGTGAGATGAATTCCATGTCACATGGGAAGGAAACCTCTTGTAGATTCATCCATCTTGAATCTTCTCAGGATTTTATCTATATAGAGAGCTTGGAAAAGTCCTATCATTCTTCGCGGTCTATCTCTGTAAAGACGGATCCCTAGAATATAGGAAGCTTCTCCCAAGTCTTTCATGGAGAACGTTTTAGAAAGCCAAGCTTTCACATTGCTGAGCATTGCTATGTTATTTCCTATAAGTAGAATATCATCTACATATAGTACTAAGAACGCAATGTTGCTCCCACTGACCTTTTTGTAAACACACGGTTCCTCCTCATTTCGTATGAAGTCAAAGCCCTTAACTGCTTCGTCAAATCGAAGGTTCCAACTCCGAGAAGCTTGCTTCAGACCATAAATGGCTCGTTGTAGCTTACACACTTTATGAATATTAGCTTTGGACACAAAACCCTTAGGCTGTTCCATATAGATTTCCTCCTCGAGGTATCCATTTAGAAAATCCGTTTTGACGTCCATTTGCCATATTTCATAATCATAATAGGCAGTAATGGCAAGCATCATGCGAATCGACTTTATCATAGCTACGGGCGAGAAGGTATCATGATAATCGATTCCTTCCCTTTGGGTATAACCCTTTGCCACAAGCCTGGCCTTATAGGCATCAACCTTGCCATCCCCATCAGTCTTTCTCTTATAGATCCATTTATTTCCAATAGTCCTTATGCCAGTTGGAAGATCTACTAGAGTCTAGACCTGATTGGTATGCATCGAGTCTATCTCAGCTTCCATTGCTTCTTGCCATTTATCGGAGTCTACATCCACTATTGCTTGGTCATAGGTGACAGGGTCGTTTTCACTGCTATCAGGTGTGTCGTGTAGACCCAGTTCCTCGACATATGTATAGCCATACCTCTCAGGTAAGTGAGATACCCTATCAGACCTTCGAAGTGGCGGTTGTGTTACAATAGGTTTGGTTCTTGATCCCTGATCAGATGTCTCCTTAGGAGTTTCATTATGCTCTTCCAAAGAGATATTTCTACCCGAGCCACCTTCCTGAATGAATTTATCCTCAAGGAAGTGCGCTTGTAATGCCACAACGACCCTATGGTCTTCTTTCATGTAGAATAGATAACCCATCGAGTCCTCTGGGTATCCTATGAAACGTCCTTTTATGGACCTCGCTTCCAGTTTGTCCACCTTAGCCTTTTTGACATAGGCTGGACATCCCAAAATCCTTCACTACCAAAAATCAGACTTTAGCCGACGACTTAAAGTGGTCGGCTAAACCCCAAAGTCGTCGGCTAATCATGCCAGCCGTCGGCTAAAAAACCGTCGGCCGATATTCGTCGGCCAAGGTTTAGCCGACGACCTTTGTGCAGTCGTCGGCTAAAGTTCAACCATTAGCCGACCACTAGTACAAGGTCGTCGACTAAACCTGTTGGAAAAAAAAAACATTTAGCCGACGACCGTAACAAGACCGTCGGCTAAAACCATTTTTTTAAAAAAAAAAATACAGTTTAGCCGACCGTCTTATATGTAAATCGGCTAAAACTCTTTTAAAAAAAAAAAAAAATTATTTTAGCCGACGACCGTCTAAGCGGTCGGTTAAAGTAGTTTATTTTTTAAAAAAAAATAACTTTAGCCGACGTAGTCTTAAAGGTCGTCGGCTAAAACCCTATTTTTTAAAAAAATTACTTTAGCCGACGACCATCTTAGACGGTCGTGGCTAAAACCCTTTTAATAAAAAAATAAACTACTTTAGCCGACGAGTCTTATATGTCGTCGGCTAAAACCCTATTTTAAAAAAAAATTCGATTTTGGTATCCCAAAACCTGTATTTTTGCACACAATTTTTATACACCACTCTCATTATCAACAACAATCAACGCACAACATATTCAAGAACATTAATTTCATCAACATACTAGTAGCGTCAATAAAATCACTTACACAATTGTAACACAAATATAAATATACAAGAGTACTACAACAACACAACTAGAATCCACCACAAAATCATCTAAATGTCGAAATGTAGTAGTAGAAGGATTATCACCATCCCTAGATCCTCGTCACGAGGCCGTGAAGATGGGGTCTGTCCAGAAGAGAGAAGGCGGTGGAGCAGTGCTGCGATCCGGCTGAGTAATGGTCAGTCGAGCCGTCATCATATAGTCCATCATGGCTCTTCTTGTCTCTGGAAACTCTCTAACCGCGACTCGGTCCTCTGCTCGCTCTCATGTAACTGCGTCGAGTCCTCCTTTCATTCTCGGCCCAGAGCTCCTCTCCGCTCTCAATTGCTCCTCGAGATAGGCGGTCAGTGCATCCGTCCGCGAGGGCGCTAGAATCCGGGGTATCTTTCAATACATGGTGACCCTCGGCTCCCATCATCTTAGTGCGGTACCGACTACCTCTAGGAGGGTAGACGGTACCCCACCCTAGCGCGAACATAAGGATCGGCCCGATCGATCATCCAATGGCGAGAATCGAGGTCGGTCTCCGCTAAGTCCGGATCTGCTCCCGAGCAATCTCGGCAAGCATCCTCTCGAGACTCCTCCCGCACACGCTCCTAAGTTAATATGAAAATAAATATTTGAATATCAATAAAAGTATGATACAAAGGCATTTATTTTATTACTAAAATAAAATAAAAAGACTTACATGCTCCTCGGACGGTTCGAAATGCTTTACGAGTCACGTAGGCAAATGCATCCAACGAATCAAGAAATTGTCTCGTGCGCAACTCGCTAACGACCGGGAACCCGGTGATGATGGTCGGATCAAGACGATTGGTCGTGTTGGTCAAACTAGTCGCCTTCAAAAAATATTATTTAGAATCGAGTTTATATTTAGAATTAAAAAAATAAAATCTGAAATATTATTATTTTTTATTAAATACTAGCATTTTTTTAATAAATAAAATACAATATTCAGATTTTTATTTTTATGGAAAATAATATTCTAGTTTTTATTTTTATTAAAACAATTTATTTCCACTTTTGAATAAAAATTCCGATTTTTAATATTAATAATATTCGAATTTTAAAAATACATGAAGTTCCGATTTTTCTAATTTAAAAACCCGGAACTTCAAGTATTTTTATATTCAAACATTAATTTAAAAAATGGAGTTTATATTTAGAATTCAAAAATAAAATCGAAAGAGGAAGAATGAAATGAGGGTATTTTAGTCATACCATGAACTCGGGTCGCGAAAATGGGCGCGTAGCCACTTCCACTCGTACTCCGGAACTTGAATTCTTAGGGTAGCCTCTCGGAGTATCACCTCAGCCGTCCGAACATGTGCATCTCATTTTTCCAAGATTTGTACCTACAACACACGTTGCACAACATATATCATTCGTAAGAAAAAAATTACGCAAACAATGTAGATACAAAATAAATTAAAATGACTTACTTGGTAGATCGCACCTCGTCACACCAAGTACGTAGTAGAGAGTCGGGAATGACAAACCACACCTATGAACAAGATAAATACGCAATAATTTAAAAACATCACATATTGCATTTTCAAGAACTACGTGTTGATTGAAAACCACTTATTAAATATTTATTAACTTACCGACATAGCATTATTCAAAGCATCCTTCACGCATCGCGCACGTCCCCAATCGGGCCACAAACGGACTCGTCCCGAATGACAAAGCCAACATTACGGCTACATGACGCCGCAGGCCAAGACATCACCGCCGGCCGTGTCTGTCTAGAGGAATCTCATAACGGCCATTCTTAGTTACGCACGAGTCGAGCGCCGGACCCTTTCCGGGCCACGAGTCTTCTTCTTTTTCTTCTCCTCCTCGACTACATTTTTCCCCTTCTCCTTCTCCGTCTCTATCTCCTCATACAGTTTCGTCTTCGAAACCCGACAACTGCGCCAAAACATGTTGTCTGGCCAAGACTCATACACGTATGCCTCGTCAGGGCTAATCAATCGAACGGGAACTCGGGCTCCCGACTCATCGACCTCCGGAATAGTCGGAACCATCGTAGGCATGAATAGAGTCGGCGGCGGACCGTGGGGCACCGCGGACGAGGAACTCCGTACATCTCCTGATGTGTGAGGGCTAGACGTGGGTCGGTGAATGGGAGGCATACGAGTCTCCGGCTGCGAGGGGGTCGGCCGTGGTGTCTGAAAGGATAAACGCCGCGCTAGTGCAGCGGGCTCATCTGTCGCCCTATAAAAATCGTCAGCGTTCATGCCGGTAGCTTCTAGTATCTGGCGGGCATGAACGCCGCTCCGAGATATGTATCGTGTACCGGGATCCGCCTTACTAGAGGTCATGAACTCCCCGAATCGGGAGTGGTCGACTTTGTCGACTTCTTCCCAACGCTTTCTTTATTCTATCCATAATCTAAACAAATCAATCAAATTCACAACTCAACACAACAGTAACTATCAATGCCATACCACGTTAATCTTTCGATTAACGCCGGCTATAAAATTCCTTCCTCCTCAAACAAATTCATCAAATATTTCTAAACAAATTCATCAAATAATCTAAACAAATTCATCAACTAAACAATTCAACACAACAGTAATTATCAATGCCATACCATGTTAATCTTTCGATTAACGCCGGCTATACAATCCCTTCCTCCTCAAACAAATTCATCATATTCGCAACTCATTAAACACAAAATATTGAAAATACTACATTCATCAAATATTGCATCACAACTCATTAAACATTTTATCAAATTCACCACATATTCTAAACAAATTCATCAAACAAATACAATAAATTCAACAAAAAAAATAAAAAAAAAAGGGACAAGGGTTACCGCGGCCGGCCGAGGGCGACAGGCGGAGCGAGGGCGACGGCGAGGGCGAAGGCTGTAGGGCGACGGCGAGGGCGTCGGGCGGCGGGCGGGCGATGGGACGGGCCGGCGGCGAGGGTCCGGCGGGCCGGAGGGCGGGCGCGACGAGACCGGTCAAGGCTGGACGACGGCGGCGACGATTGTAGTTGGGCGGGGTGACGATCGGCGGGCGAATGGCTAAGGCGTAAGAAGAAAATAAGGAAAGGAGGTACGAGAAACGTATAAAGGTGGGGTTTAGCCGACGACAGATCTACGCCGTCGGCTAAAGTTTTTAAAAAGAAAAATTATATTTTAGCCGACGACATATATGACGGTCGTCGGCTAAACTCAGTGACCGGCCGTGTTAGACAACACGGTCGGGTAGTAAATAGTTTGTTTTCAATTTCTGGGCGGGTGCGACATGGGTCGTGCTGATGGACACGGTCGGGTGTTTAGCCGACGACCTTCTTATAAGTCGTCGGCTAAAGTTCAATTTTTTTTTTAAAAAACATTAGTCGATCGTGTCAGGGGACACGGACCGTGTCGCACCAGCCCAGAATGGGAAAACAAACTGTATGACTGACCCGCCCGTGTTGTCTAACACGGTCGGGTCACTTCCGTGTTTAGCCGACGACCGTCATATATGTCGTCGACTAAACTATATTTTTTTTTTAAAAAACTTTAGCCGACGACGTAGATCTTGTCGTCGGCTAAACCCCAAGTTTTTTTTAATAATATTATTGATATTATATTAATGTTATGATTATGATTATTATTATTACTATTTTTTTAATTATATTTAACAAATAAAAATATACATCTACCAAATTTATGGCTCATAGTTTGAGTCATCACTACAGTCTGTCTCATTATCTGAGTTGATATCCGGCAACATATGCCTCAAGTCGTCCACATTATCGTCATCAGAATTTTCAAGTAATTCGTTTGTATCAACGTCAACGCATTCGCGAGCATCACCACGAGTCGGATGACTCGTCCTTCAGAACATTATTCATTGTAATTGTCGTTGATGGTGGAATATTTCTGCATTTGGCTCTTGATAAGCATCATCGTCATCGATGCACTGTTGTTTCTCCCGGTGTAGCAAAGACTAAAAATATTCCTCGTTGTCACAACATTCACTACCTTCCATGTGCCTTTCTTCACCAAGTCGTCCAAATAATACACCGACTTTGCTGATGTAGCAAATACAAAAGGATCACTTTCATACCATGAAGTGGAAGTGTCACAGATAACAGCCGTAGTCGTCTTGCATATCGGTTCCAAGATCGGTGTCGTACCATAGACACTTAAACAAGTAAATTGTCATGCCTTCCCGTAAATTAGTTCTACCACTTCCAAAAGAACACCGTAATATCCACCATCTATCATAACCCCAATTTTGACATCTTCTTTTTGGTCTCTCCCAAGGCATACGAATGTGACACCGTTGACTTTGGCCATCGAATAAATTCTTGACATAACCGGCTTCATAGAAAGAAGCATAAGTTCACGCGACCAGTTAGGGTGTCCGTCATCTTGTATGTGTGTCATCTGTCGTAAATAAACTTTTTATGTAAAAAAATATCTTAAGTCCAAAATGCAATAGCAATTGAATGTATACGTACCCATTCTCCAAAATAGTCGGCAAAAGTGTCATTGTGGAATCTAGTGTCACCTCGCACCATATCGCATGACAAGTGGATGTCTTTCCGATCGAACTTCGGACAATTGAGCAATATCCACCAATGTGCAATTCGTGACTCGTACGGGTCTAATTGTCTTCCTGGCAACCTCCCATAGACGTCAACCTCAGTGGATATGATAGAAAGATTGAATTGTATTTTATCTGCTGGAATAGAGCGGGAAGGGGGATCGAAGTTACCAAAAGGGTTGAAACCATCAGATGCAATCCCGAGCCTCACATTTCGGATATCTGAAGAAAAATTTGGATACTCCCTATCTATATGCTTCCACGCTTCTCCATCTGAAGGGTGTATCATAGTATCCCTGTCATTAGTGCGCGGCTCGGCATGCCATCTCATTGCTTTTGCCGTGTGAGGAGACATAAAAAGCCGTTCCAACTTTGTCCTTGATGGAAAATACCAAAGTACCTTCACCGGTTTCTCTTTTCCGAAGGAGTGATCCTATATCTCTCGTATCACATACATGACATCTCGTGAGGTCTTCATTAGGATGCCCCAGAATAGAACACAATCATACATGCAGACGTGGATCTTAAGGTAGGAAAGACCCAGATCTTTCAAAAGTCGTCTCATGTGGGAAGATGTATTAGGAAGATGATGACCCTGTGGAAGCATATTACTCGTAAGCTCCAAGTAATCATCTACAGACTTGATGGATGATTTGTTTTCCACCTTTAATCTCATCGTTTCCATGACACAATCAAGAACAGTCATGTTACACCCTGGGTATAGAGGGGTCTGTTGGAGTTGAATTAGCTTATTGTACCTGTCAAGCCCAGCAGTATTGCAAGGCAATGGTCTACGGGGTCGTGGGATTTGCTCAGTTGGTACAAACGTCTCGGAAAAACCAAACACATCATCAATCAACCTCCTCTTCGGATCGGTGAACCCGACGTTACCACTAAATTGTCCGTGATCATACGGAATAACAGAATTCGGTGCTTCACCATGGTATATCCAACATGTATATTTACTCCAAAAACCATTCTTCTTTAGGTGTTCCCAGACCTCATCAAATGGAAAACGAAACATATCACTTCGATATCTACATTTATTACATGGACAGTAGTGCAACGTATTACCACTGTCGTGCTCTTTTACAAATCTCATAAACTGCTTCATCCCATCCATTACACTTGGATCCCATTTTCGTAACCCAATCCAACTCTTATCCATCCTGAAAATGTATACATTTTCCAAGATTAATCCAACTAATTAATTTTGTTCAAATTATAAATGAAATCACAACAAACAATTAATCATAATGATTATCATCATAAAACTTAATCGTTTTACATAAAAGCTATCGAATGTTACATGAATAATACAAAGTTTCGAAATCACAATAAAAAATACAATAAAATAGATACCTTAATCGAAATGGTGATTATAACAACCGATAGAAACCTTCGGCACTCCAGCTAGCACAACTCAAAGTAGCAACTCACAAGCTTTTTTCGGGAATAATTGAAATAATCGGGAATAGAAATGTGCTCTTTAGCGAGGAGAGGTGCAACATTGGGTTGGTGTTCCCTGAACTATAAATACTTTTCACTTTGAGGTTTAGCCTGACCTAGATCTAGGTCGTCGGCTAAAGTATATTATTTTTTTAAAAGGAGTTTAGCCGACGACCTAGATCTAGGTCGTTGGCTAAACCATTACATTATTATTATTTTTCGGAAGGAGTTTAAATGACCACCTAGATCTAGGTCGTCGCTAAAGTAAATTATTTTTTTGTGGAGTTTAGCCGACGACCTAGATCTAGGTCGTCGGCTAAACCATTACATTATTATTTTTTTCGGAGTTTAGTTTGACCACCTAGATCTAGGTCGTCGGCTAAAGTAAATTATTTTTTTATTTCGGTCGGCTAAACGTTATGACGGTCGTCGGCTAAATATCTTCAGTATAGCCGACGACTATTTCGAGCTTTAGCCGACGACCTCCACCAAGTCGTCGGCTAAAACCCTTTAGCCGACGGTATTTTGAGTCGTCGGCTAAAGTGCGGACTTTAGCCGACGACACTTTATAGTCGTCGGCCGTTTTTTTCGGGTCGTCGGCTAAAGTACTTTTTTTGGTAGTGCTTATGTGATTAAGGCTTGGTTTCTTACCCTTCCACATCTCATGTGGACTGATAGGAACAGATTTGGAAGGACATCTATTAAGGATATAGACAGCGGTTAGTAAGGCATACCCCCACAGGTAAATAGGTAAATCAGTGTAATTTAACATGGAGCGAACCATGTCCAACAAAGTCCGATTTCTCCTTTCTGAAACACCATTTAACTGTGGGGTTCCTGGAGGCGTGAATTGTGAAACTATTCCATGTTCCTTAAGGAACTCATCAAACTCAGTGCTCATATATTCGCCACCTCGGTCCGACCGAAGTGCTTTGATATAACATCCCGTTTGTTTTTCAACTAGGGCCTTAAGTTCTTTGAATTTAGCAAAGGCTTCGGATTTATGTTTCATTAAGTACACAATCCCATACCTTGTATGATCATCTGTGAACGTTATGAAATATTGATATCCATCTCGGGCTACTTCTAAAGCACCACAAACATCGGTATGCACCAATCCAAGTTTATCGGCAGCCCTTTCAAAAGTCCCTGTGAAGGGGAACTTAGTCATTTTGCCTCTAAGGCAAGATTCACAAGTTGGATAGGGTTCTACACCCAATGGACTTAAAAGTCCATCTCTCTCCATTTTCTGAACCTTGGTCTGACCAACATGACCAAGTTTAAGGTGCCATTTAAGAGCTTGATTAGTATCTTGCCTACCACGTTTCCTAGTTATAGTGTTCACTGCTGTTTTATTTTGCATGTTCAGATGATATAAACCATTCAACAATGTAGCTATTCCAACCAATTTATTTCGAAAATAAATTTTACAACTGCCATAGCCAATGAAGAAACAAAATCCTTTCCGGTCCAAGACTGGAATGGATACAATATTTTTATGCCCCTTGGGCAAAACAAGTACTTCATCTAATGTCAAAATAAAACCGGATTCTAAACCCAGAAGGATTGATCCAATATCGGTTGCCTCGACACTTTGTCTGCTTCCAACAGTGATCATTATTTCCCCAGCTTCAAGTCTTCTACTGCTCCAGATCACGATTCATAGTACAAATGTGAGAAGTGGCACCGAATCCGTAATCCATGAAGCGAGAATATCTGAGCGGAACAATTAGTTTCAAAAACAAAAAGTTCCGTACCTGATGCGCCATTAATCTTGGGACAAGTCCTTCGCTAGTGGCCCAGCTCACCGCATTCAAGGCATTTGTCTGTAGGTTTTGGACCGCCTACCTTTTGGACCTTTCGGGCCTTGCCCTTTCCTTTTTGCACCCCTTTCTTAGGTTTGTACTGCTCGTAGGTCTTTTTCTTCTTGTTCTTGGACCTCCTAGGCCCAGAAGAAATCACAAGAGCAGCCTCTCTCGGTTTAATCTTCATGTTAGACTGCGCCGTCTCCAGTTTATTCATTAGCCCAGCTAATGTGCATGTAATTTCATTACAGTTGAAATTCATTACAAACTGCGTGAAAGAGTCAGGGAGAGATTGAAGGATGAGATCAATTTGAAGGGATAAATCCATATTAAAGTTGAGCACCTTGAGTCTCTCAATCATAGAGATCATCTTGAGGACGTGGTCTCCCACTTTCTCCCCTTCTTTCATCCTAGCACTGAACAACTGCTTCGATATCTCATATCTAGCAGTCCTACTGTGCTCTCCATAAAGTTCGATCAAGTGTGCGAGAATCGCCAGCAAGTCATTTTCTCGTGCGCTCTCTGCAGCTCATTAGTCATTGAGCCCATCATAAAGCCACGGACTAGCACGTCATCCTTGACCCATTTTTCATGGACGTCAATGTCTTCCTGATTACCCCTAGTCCGGATTGGAGTTGGTGGAATGTCTGCCTCCAAGACGTATCCCAGAGACTCCATACTGAGTACAATCATCAGATTTCGCAACCAATCAACAAAGTTAGGGCCAGTTAGGAGATTATTTTCAAGTAGTATTGCAAGTGGGTTTTTAGCCATTTTAGAGATATTCAATTTCGTTTTCTGCAAAGATTTAGACAAGATTAAATTAGTGACTTGTTTAATTATGACCGAGTATAGAACTTAAGGGCTTATATAATTCTTGTCTCGGCTCCCACTAATTTTATCGGAATTATACACTCCCATGTTATAATCCGGAAATCATGGTTAGATCGACTTCTTAGTGGTGATCAAGTTCTTTACAAATTTTAACAGACGCAACCTATCAGGTTTCTTGCCAATTAATTTCTGTAAAGTGGTGTCTAACACCAACCCGTCTAACGGATGATTTGATCTTCTTTTACCCCTAGTCTTCATGCCCTCAACCTATCAGGTTTCTTGGCAATCCAGACTATCTAAGTTGTTGACCATCAACGTCTATCAGTTTGACTATTGAATCTCACCCGGCAACCTATCAGGTTTCTAGGGGCGAAATTTATCACCAACCAAAGGCATCTAATGCACTCAAGAATTTTTCAACCTCTACCAAATGTACTACCCCGATAACTCGGAAGCATAGCACACCAGCTCGGGTATCAATTTTCTACGAGTTTGATGGAGGGTAGAAAACCTCGTAACCTTTTTCAAACTTAGTCTGTTTGTAGTCGGGAGAATTTCGCGGTTAATGTTACACTTTGCACATTAATTCAATTATACGCGCATTTGATGGTTTGTCAATCATTCAAAATGAAAAACAGAAAACAGTAACCTAGTTACTACCAACATATAGCTCATGGACCTAATTCCTAAGTACTGGGCCAAGCGAATGACCCAATAAAAGAAAACAGTCTTCGATTCTTCGTCTTCTCGGTCGGTTGTCTTCGGTCTTCTTCATACCCAAAATAATAATTACATCATTGAAAAATTGCATCCTATACAAGTTTTTCTAGTAAATATAAATAGGCTCAAAACGGCCTTTACAACCCAATCGAATCGACAAATCAAAAACTAAGTCCACGAGCTATATCACCATCACATAAGGATTCCATACAACATGTAATGGCAACGAACTTAAACAATTAATATTAATATAAATTAATCTAATTAATCTATAAATTAATCTATTCAATTTCTACTATATTAATCCAATTAATATAAAGTGGCATTAAAATTAAATAATCAATTAATATATTAATCCAATCAATATAAAATTAATCTATTCAATTTTAATGGTATTAATCCAATTAATACTAATAATCGTCATTTTAATTCGTTCGAAGTAATCCGGCCAAAATAATATTCTCGTTTAATTTATTTCCCTTAACACAAAAAATATTCCAAATATTAATTTAGTCAAATCAAAATCCAATTATTTTGGGAAATAATTACTAGGAAGGGGAAATTACAACCAACTACCCTATTAGATGGCCTCTTTACACTTTAGTCCCTATTGTTTCATAAATTACAGCGAAGGACAAAAATCTGAATTGGTGTTGACTTCTATTAAAAAGACGAAAATGCCCCTCTATTTACTTGAATAAAACATTTCTTTTAAAATACATTTCATATTAAACAAATAGTTTATAAGTTATTAAAGTGTTTGGCTAATACATTTCTTTTAAAAAATATTCTTTTTTCAGAAAATATTTTTTTTTTTCGAAATATAATTTTTTTCCAGAAAATATTTTTTTTTTGCAAAAATATTTTATTTTATTTTTTTCCAGAAAATAATTTTATTTTTCCGAAAAAATAATATTTTTTCATGAAAATAATTTTATTTTTGCGAAAAAATAATATTTTTTCAAGAAAATAATTTTATTTCGAAAAAATATTATTTTGCCAAAAAATATTTTTTCCTCCAGAAAATATTTTTTTAATTTTTTCTGAAAAAAATATTTTTTTTTTCCAGAAAATAATTTTATTTTTTCAAAAAAATAATATTTTTTCCAGAAAATAATTTAATTTCGAAAAAATATTATTTTGCCAAAAAATACCTTTTTCTCCAGAAAATATTTTTTTATTTTTTTTGAAAAAATATTTTTCTCCAGAAAATAGTTTTATTTTTTCAAAAAAATAATATTTTTTCCAGAAAATAATTTTATTTCGAAAAAGTATTATTTTGCCCAAAAATAATTTTTTCTCCAGAAAATATTTTTTAATTTTTCAAAAAAAAAAAATTCCATAAAATAATATTTTTTTCGAAAAGATAATTTTTTTTCCAGAAAATAATTTTTTTTATTTTTTCGAAAAATAATATTTTTTTCCAGAAAATACTTTGTTTTTTGGAAAAAAAATATTTTTTTCTAAAAAGCTTGAAAATTTATTACACTGAAGTGCAAAAGTGTTATATATATTACAATGAGGTCTAGCATGTGCCACCCACGTGAGACGAAAAATAAATGGGTAAACAAGAAAAGGAAAAATAAAAGGGTAAATTCGAATATCGATTTCTCTCCAGTGACATTATCTGAAAATTTGACTTTTGTCCTTGGTTGTAAATATAGTTTCTGGACAGTGCAAAGTTTGTCCTTCATTGTAATATCTGAAACAATAGGGACCAAACTGTAATTAGACCATCTAAAAAGGTAGTCAGATGTAAATCGCCTTTACTAGGAAATATAAACTTAAAACGGAGTCCCGGACAATCCGGTTTTAGGCCCAGCCCTCGGCCCGATTCAAAATCGGGCCAAAAACCCGAGGGCTGCCTGGCCGAGCCATGCTTGGCACTGCCGAGTCCTCGATCAAGAGGCATCGGCCGCCTATCGGCAACAAGCCGAGACATGACCGAGCATGCTCGGCAACTCGGGCAGTACCAGCAAAGGCCGCCAGACCACCACGGCGACCCGTTTCTTCGTTTTTCGGCCCGTTTCCAAAAACGTGATGCTACAACGAATAATTTAAAATCTACGATTATTCCAAACATGATTCTAAATCATAATCATCATCTAAAAGCATTCAAAATGCACAAATAATCGTATATACGAAAACATTGACCTCGCTCTGATACCACTGTTGGGATTCCGAAATACGAAATACGCAGCGGAAATAAATACGAATCCCAAACAGGATCGATCAAGTAACGTATATACGAAAAAAATTAAATACAAAGATAAAGGATCATACCCTTGAAGCCTTTGAAATAAATCTTCGTAAAATGTAGACGATGATCACGATCCCGTCCCGAACACGAAATTCCTTCGTTCCAAGCACCGAAACTTCGAAGCCTCTACTTCACACGCGTCGGAAGTTGCCCAGAAAATTCAACATTACTCCGTTCTCCAAGAACACGGCTAGGAAGTTACCGTAGGAATTTTCTCTCTATTTTTTCTTGAATTTCTTTCACCTCTAAGATGAAAATTGAAAAAAAAAAATTCTCTCCCTTCCTCACAAAAAACTCTCGACCAGATTTTTTTTTTTTTTTTGGAGCAGCAGATCAGTTTTTTTTTGTGTGTGTGTGTGTTGTCACAAGTCTACTTATGAGTTGATGTGTTGATGATTATATATCTACAAAAAACAACTCACATGTAGATATAATAAAATCATCAAGCATCTTAACACATGAAGACTTAAACAAGACAACCACAACACACATTCAAGCAATAATACCATGTGAGGTAGGGAAGGGGCGGCCCATTTAGGAAGTTTCCTAGAAACGATCCGAGCCACTCGGCTCGTGTATCGAACGTTCGTCAAACGACTCCGTTAAATACACTCCGTTTAATCACCAATGTATTTATATTAGTTAATTAATCTAATTAATTAATAATATCAAATACAAATATATTTTTCTAAGAAATATAATTTATGAATTAAATTAATTAGCCGGTAACTTAATTTTAATTCATAAGACCGTTATTTTGATTTATCTAATAAATCATAATTGGATATCCAATATCTAATATTAATAGAGAGATAATAAATTCACATTTATCCGTCAACGCTCCTGATGTGCGACTCCGTAGGTCCGTCTCAGCCGGCATTGGGAGGAACCAATGAGTGCGGGCAGCACTTAGCCAGCCTAGCGGGCCGCACTGTAAACCCCGATTGAGAACGAATGAAGGGATCATTCCAGAACCATTATGCCGTGAATACTATATACGTATAGACCCTTTATCAGATGTCCCGGTCAAGTCTTTGGGTCACGGTAAAGTCAAACCCTACTATTGACTAGACTCTATACATGTGTCAATGCAAATCAAGACCGACTGATTAATAGTGTATCTAATACGACTATATCAGAATGCTTTGGCCAAAGACTCGTGATCTTATTTGCCATTAACCATATAGGACATACGCCTGCTCACTAACAGGAGATAGAATCCTTTCTTGGCATACAGTAAAGACTGCTACCTGCCCGTATAGTCCGCACTTCGAGGTCGACTCAGCAATTAAGCAAATGAGTCTAACTACTATAATGACAAACTAAACGTCACAGGCACATCTTCTACTGAATCCTCAAGTCAAAGGTCCACGTATACTATCACAACCTTTTGATTCGTCATCGACTCTCTGAGAGTGAATACCTTGTGACTGAATCGAGTATGAGTCGTGTTCGAGTATACTGGTCCCACCAATATACTTTATAACTATGCTATCAAGACGTGCACACGTCCTAGCATCAGTTATACAAGTCTTATTAAAACTTAATGCCCATTTAAGTTTATTGACTTGCGAACGATTTACGTAAATAAACTTTAAACACTTCCAGTGCATTTTCTCTTATCCCATAACGAGAATGAAATGTTCAGTTTATTTACATGGACTTCACTTCAATGTTTACCAAGTCAAGAATGTAATTGAAATACAATAAACAGTGAATGAATCGAATTGTCTTTTTATTATTTATTCCATAATTACAAGTACAATGCCCCTACTCTCTCATCCCCTGAGTGGCATTCGAGGGCATATTCCTAACAGATGTCACATATAGACACAGCTAGAAGTTGTTGCATCAAGACATGACAGTCATGAGACTTTAAGCTGACCAATGTCAGATTTTGCATCAATACAAGTGTAACACCCCCAAAACCAAATGGGAATATTACAGCGCCGTCTATCCCACATTGGAACCCACAAGGCTAAAATCATTTTCACGAACGTTTAAAAATGCCAGAAGGCCCTTTGAAAGTACACACACACACACGCAACGAATAAAAATACAGTTCAAAGAATACCGAAAGCCATTTTAAATATACACACGCAGCGGATAAAAACACAATTAATTACATTTGCAGTGGAATTAGAAAACCAGAAAAGAATACACAATCCCAACAATCACGCCATAGCCAGTATCACCGGAAAGCTCATCCCTTCACGACCGCTACTAGCTCGAACTCCGAGTACCTAAAAATAAAGCCCACGACGGGGTCAGCCATAATACTCAACAATGATAACGATCACATCACAAAAACAATACATATCAATGTGTTTACAAGGTAAGAATAATTCCAATGTAATCTCACCGAAGTAACCTTACCAACCTGTCACAACCATAACAATCAATTCTTACAATATCCCACGCCTCGTGTCCTTAAGTAATGAACGAATTCAAATATAATCACCTGTACTGTATCCGAAACACTACCAGAATTCCAAACATAAACATATCTCGAGTATAGAATAATCTGGCCAAGTTCAATTCTGCTGGCTGGGTCACACAATCGGATCCTAATCATGATAAAACAAATATCACATGGCACACCAGTAATCCAACTGTTCCTAGACAATAGCAAGTCCCGAATATCAATGCAAAGCATGAATGTTGACACAATCAATAATGATAAACAATTAATGCATCACAACGAAAATATCAATGACATGATATTTCCACACAAGATCGACAAAGGATCAACCACGAATGAGAATACCATGATGTGGTAACTCCAACAAGATCAATGAAGAATCAATAACTGAGAATACCGACAATACGGCAAATCCCAACAAGATCAATAAAAGTTCGACGACCGAGAATACCGACGACACGGTAAGGATCAATGAAGAATCAATAACCGAGAATACCGATGACACGGTAAGGATTAATGAAGAATCAATATCAAGATCAAAAGAGTCGACAACCAGAAATACCAACGGTACGATAAACTCCAATAAGATCAATAAAGGGTCAACAACTGAGAATACTGACGACACAGTAAACTCTAGCAAGATCAATAAGGACCAACAACCGGGAATACCAACGATACGGTAAATTCCAACAGAGCAATGAGGAATCGACAACCGAGAATACCGACGACACGGTAAACTCCAATAACATCAATCAAGGGCTAATAACCAAGAATACCAACGGTGAGACAACTCCCAAACGGAATCAATAAGGATCAATAACGAACAAGATTACCAATGACAGGGGAAACTCCAAACGAGATTAATAAAGGATCGGTATCAAACAAGTTAACCATCGATAAGGTAACTCCAAACGAGATCATAAAATGATCAACGAGGACAGATACACGAGAGAATAAAATCGTCAACCATATACAAATCATATATATGGGATTTCAAAGACAACCCGAATATCGAACAGATCCAATTATACATGGACTGTAAACGACCAAGCAATAAGACTCAAGATGGACGTCACGATACGCTCGATCTGGACATGTGTCCGTGTACAAGCCAACCACGGTATTGATCAGATACTCGTCTGGTCTCGTACCTAATCAGCCTCACGAAGTACGTCTCGTGTGCACGGTTCAATATGAGGTCGAAACCAACACATGCTACACGTGCCCGTCCCGAAAATCCTACACATGAACGATCAGAACATATCTGACTCCTGATATGCCACGATACAACATGACAACAAATCTCAAAGAATCGCATATCCATCGAGGATCAGAAGACTTCCCAAAAGAGCAACAGTAACTCGATCATGAAAGACCGACACGACCACAATGTCGTATTTCCATCAGACAACAGTCCACATCATGCTCAACAATGCATATAATATTAACACATAAACCCCAAGGCAGCAGCCAAGGGTCATGGAAGCATCTCACAGGAATACCCCGGAACATAGGTGCCATATAGGTCTTATCCCCTAACACAGTTCATGCAATTACAAAATACCCCAAGGTCGCAACCAAGGGTCACGAAAGTATCCACACAGGAATACCCCGGAACATAGGTGCCATATAGGTCTTATCCCCCAACACATCGGCCCAACTGATCACTGCTCACAGTAAGAGCACATTACAAAACGTAACAAATAATGGTGCACACTCACCGCATGAAATATCAACACACACATGCAATAATGCAACATGATGATTATCATAATCTAACAATATTAATTTACCTCAAGCTGAAGACGCCAACCTTTCCACCACCAACTGCCCTGAACGAATACACGGTTTATCCGACAATCCAAAATGAAGGACAATCCATAACTAATACCAAACCACCATCCCGAATTCAACATCGACACGATAACTAACCTTGATATCCAACTTCTCATGCAATAGACCAAATTATAATTCACGTTCCCATTCCCACTAGACATCCTTAAAATTATATACATTATGATTTATCTTAGTCCAAAAATACCATACATACCACTCCCACTAGACATCCTTAAAATTATATACATTATGATTTATCTTAGTCCAAAAATACCATACATACCACCATTCCGACAATTCATATATTCCATAATACCATTGCTATATGAATCATAAATGAAATGAAAACGAAATCATTTATTAACATTATGAACTGAGCAAGCATAACTTGCCTCGATACCGATACGATGAAGTTGTTACTAGTCCCATCGTCTTCATCTACAAGCTCCGCAGCCCCGACTCACCGCAGCACAATGGTTAATATCAACGATCATCTAACGCAACCTAATACAATAATCAATCAACGATACGTTCGATAATAATCAACAACCGGCATAATCAACCAATCAAACTCAACGGTATCTCGATTATACGTCAAACCATATCAACTCTTATCAATACAAATACAAGCCAAATTTCGATAATCAATAGTTCTATCAACATCTACAACATTCTTGGTTCCGACTTCAATCTTAAATTCGGATTAACACGGCTCATTCTTGCAAATTCATAGGAATACAATTACCGGCTATCATCATGAATAATCATATACCAAAATTAACCGTAATTCTTCCAATTTACGGACATATATCATTCAAGAATTCTTCAAGAACATGAATTAGTCCATAATCATGTTTGAAGCCAACAAAACGGCGTAATTGGCTGTGTTCTAACATCTAATCATCATCTAATCCATAATCCAAGGCATGTATCATTTTGTTCTTCAATATACGATTCGTATAATCTCAAAATCATAACATCAACACCATAATCATCACTATACGGAGAAGAACATCAACGCTAACATCAAAATCCGAATTCAAGGAGTAGAGTTCATCAACATACCTTTTGAAGAAGAACCACAAGGATCAAACACTTCAAGAATCATTAACATCTTCATATCCAAGCCTCAAATTCATGCTCTCAAGCTCCTAGCCAAGTTAAAAGTGTCTAGAATACACTTAGAAGTGAAGAAGGACGAACTGGGGTGGGAGAAATGAGTTTCCTTCCGTGAACAAATGAAAGACCAGCTCTTATTATATAAACTGCGCATCTCGTTACGTACGTAAGTGTCCTTGCTTAACGTACGTAACAACTTTAACGTACGTAATCCAAAATCCATAGCGTACGTAACAAACTCACTGTCTCATTCCGTGAAGTCCATTACGTACGTAACCTATACCATATAACGTACGTAATATACCAGTTGACTTGCTACAGTACAATGGTCGTGTTACGTACGTAACACGTCCTGTATAACGTACGTAACACGTTCGTTGACTCACCTGTCAACATCCTCCGCCGAAAGTTTCCGACACCGGGTCCCACCTTCCGACCACGGCTCGATCCTGTCCGAATCCCTTCTTAACGTACGTAATGTACATTCCTTAACGTACGTTAATCCTGCTTACTTACGTACGTAAGACTCCTTACATAGCGTACGTAATGGCTTTCATACTTAGCCATTTCTGCCCTTGTCTATCATCTCAATAAACCGAACACATACACGCGACGTACCGAATACATATACTTGTTCCGATAACATTTCCATACGATACATCTAATGCACGATATCCTCAATTACAACTATCGACCAAGTACGGCAATCATACAAATACTCATACGGTATATCCGACATCGAAAGACACACCAAGCATGTAATATCATAGAATTAAAAATAACCTCGATAGATATACTCACACAACTGTCACAGTTCCTAAAATTATTTGTCCATACTGTATCGGTCCCACTCTGTACAGTACAACTCAGATAAAATAATGCGAAAAATTCATAGTGAAATTCTAGGATATTACAACAAGACTCTTAATATTCAACGAATAACCTTGTGGCAGGCCTTGTAAATAATTACAAAAGCTGATTTTCTCTCTTTTGGATAAAGTATAACATGGTGGGGGAAGATAATTTCGTTTACCGACTACATGTGGATGCAACTGAGGACGTATACCCATTTCCTCTAAGTCTTGATGAGCCTGGACACCATCCTTTGTTTTGTGTTTAATATTGAGAAGTGTGCCGATCACACTATCGCATACATTTTTTTCGACATGCATAACATCTATGCAATGTCTAACATCTAGATGTCTCCGGTAAGGAAGATCAAAAAATATTGACCTCTTTTTCCAAATGTTTGTCGTAGCAGCCTTCTTTTTAGTTTTTCTAAATATAGTATTTATGTTCTTCACACGATCGTATACTTGCTCACCTGTTAAGGGCATCGACGCAAGTCCATTTTCTGGGAATCCACTAAAAGTTTTTCGCAATCTACGATACGGGTGATGGATACTGAGAAACCTACGATGTTGAGTGTAAATTGTTTTATTTCCATGTTTTAACTAGATGTAGCTTGTGTTTTTTTCACATATAGGACATTCATGATGTCCCTTCGCACTATATCTACTCAAGTTTCCATATGCAGGAAAGTCATTAATCGTACAAAATAACATTGCACGTAACTTGAAACTTTGCTGGCGGTAACCATCAAACACGTAAATCCCTTCATTCCACATCATTCTCAAGTCATCAATCAACGGACATAGATAAACATCTCTGTCATTTCCTGGTTGTTTTGGTCCTGAAATCATCATTGACAACATAACGTACTTTCGTTTCACACATAACCAATGAGGTAGATTATATATCATAAGTAAAACAGGCCAAGAGCTATGCTTGGTGCTTAAGTTACCGAACGGATTTATTCCATCTGTGGAAAGTCTAAGCCTAAGGTTTCTTGCATCACTACCGAAATCTGGAAATAAATGATCTATTTTCTTCCATTGTGCAGCATCAGCTGGATGACGAATTAGCCCATCGCATTTTCTCTCATTTGCGTGCCATGTGAGATTCTTTGCATCATCTCTATTAGCAAACAATCGCTTGAACCTTGGAACAATCGGAAGATACCATAACACCTTCGCGGGACGTCCTTGTTGTGTGTTCTCTCCATCATTCTTCACTTTGTATCGTGATACCCCACACCTAGGACACTTATGCAATTCTTCAAACTCTTTTCTGTACAGTATGCAATCATTGGGACAAGTGTGTATTTTTTTATACTCCATACCCATCGTTATCGGTCCGGTTCGGACCGGTTTTCTCCAGATCCGGATCCGGTCCGATAGGTTATCGGGTAGATCCGGTCCGGATCGATACGGGTTCCGGTTCAATATTTAGAACTCGAATCCGAACTCGTTAGTTTTCGGGTGAGTTTCGGTCCCGAGTATTTCGGTCCGGTTCATGACCGGGTTTCGGGTTCACTCGGACCGCTAACAGCCCTATGTGGGATGGATCTTTACTAGAAAAATAATGGAAGAGCAACAAAATAAATCACATAAATGGGGGTTACATGATTCGAACTCCAGACCTTTTGTTCAAAGGTACAATGTCTTAACTACTTGACCAGCATGCTATTTGTGTTTTAAACACGCAAAATATATTAATAATATATGTATAAAATATATAAATTATAAAATACATATAAACCTTTTTTAAATTTATTACCGGGTTTCTTTTCGGTTTTATCGGTCCGGGTCTTATCGGTTTCGGTTCAATATTTAGAACTCGAATTTGAACTCGTTACTTTTCGGGTGAGTTTCGGTTCTGGGTATTTCGGTCCGGTTCATAACCGGGTTTCGGGTTCACTCGGACCACTAACAGCCCTACCCATCGGACACAAAACCTTCTTCGCCTCATAGGTACGCTTAGGCAATGTATTGCCTTTTGGTAGCATCTCATTCATCAACTGGAGCAATTCGGTGAAACTTTTGTCACTCCACCCATTTATTGCCTTCAAATTAACCAGCTTCAACACGGCAGATAGTCGTGTGAAATTTTCACACCCCAGATACAATGGAGTCTCTGAATCACTTTTCAACGCATCATAAACATGAGCTCTTTGAAATGATTCTTGTCCGACATCACGAATCATTTATTCAAATTGATCACCATTTATATCTACATGTATGTATCCAGTTGGAACATCTACTATTTCGCCATGCCATATCCACACCGTATAGTTGGTGTATATCCCCTCACAAACAAGATGTTCACGAATTGTGTCAGCCTCATGTCGTCTCCCATTCATACACTTCACACAAGGACAAAAGTATCTTTCATCGGGTTCCGAGCGATGTTGTCGAGCAAATTTAAGAAATTGCTCAATTCCATTTTCATACTCCGCACTCGCATGACTTGCATTCATCCAACTTCGATCCATTTCTTATTTTCTGTTACACATACTATGAAATTCAATTTGCTATTGTTTTGTATAAGGGAAAGAATTTCATTTCTATATGATTACTAACTTTTTGAAAATTGTTTTGACAGAGAATGACAAAGGTATGGTTGTCCTATAACTATTATATGGTTTTCCTACGTCAAATTATGGCTTTGTCAAGATTGCTAACTCTATCTGCACGAACTGTTGGGAGAAGATCCTTAAGACAAAAGTTAACATCTATCCCAAAGGGAGAAGATCCTTAAGAAGTTAACCACATCTATCCCAAAATAATTTGTGTTTCACAAAATAGTTTTGTCAAAAGCAACACACACAATTAAACACACACTCAGCTAAATCGATTAAATTATACAACAAATAAGAAGAAAATAACACGTAAAACTACATTACACACTCACATACACATAGTGCACACGCACATACATATTTTGTCCGTTATGTGCATTTGAATACTACGTTTGTGATTATTGTGGTTTTATTGAGGTTTTAACATTGTTCTCCAAAAAAATCCAGGTATAATTAAAAGTCCACACACAAACAATACACACAAACACACAACACACACTGCCACACACACAATACACACACACACACACACTGTACACACTGCCATACACAAACAATATACACACACACAACATAATACAGCCTCACACACAATACACACACACACACACACTGCGCACACACACTACACACACATACTGCCACACCTATACACGCGCATACACACACAACACACACACACATATTAAACACTTACAGCACACATCAATCCTTAAAAGACTAGATAAAATTACCAAATAGAAACAAAGAAGAGATTTAGGAATAGTTACTTGATTTCAATGTAGAGGACCGCAGTCGATTGCGAAACAGCGGGGAGGTTGCGGGGGTCGTGGAGGTCGCCGGAGGTCGCAGGTCGATTGTGAAGCGTCGGGGGAGTCAGGAGCGTCAAGAAGAAAGAAAGGAAAGAAAGAAGAAAGAAAGAAAGAAAGAAAGAAAGAAGACCGGGAGTAATTAAATAGAACATTAACAGTGGTTATAGAAAGCCGCTGTTAAAAATAAAAAAAATGTTTAACATCGGTTATGCCGCTGTTACCAGAGGAAAAACAACTGTGGTTTTAGGCAACCGCTGTTAATTTTCCGAATTTAATAGCGGTTTTAGGCAATCGTCATTAATTTTCCGAATTTAACAGCAGTTTCTATATTAACCGTTGTCAATTTTTCATAATATTTACGATGTGTGCCACCGCACAAATTTAACAGCGGTTTTGGCATAAACGTTGTTAAATAGGTATTTTGTAGTAGTGATGCAGTATGCAATCTCTGTATCTTTCTTCTTCAATCACTGTAATCTTTTGATCTTTATCAATAAAATTCAATTTTTCTTGAAAGATTACAGCTCGTAATCTACGCTTATTGTTTTACTATTTGATTACGAATTCAACTTATCTGCTGCAAACAAACAAGTATAAAACTTGTTAAGTCTTAAGCTATAATAACATGTCTGCGAACAGTTCATAGGTTAGGTTGTATTCAACCTATATCACACTGTAAGATTGTGCCTGCGCGCCAATCATAAGTTTGTTGCAATACACATCCCTGTTAGAAGTTTACGAATTCTTAAAACTTGCCTGCAAGCAGTTCATATTTTTAGACTAAGTACTAAGGATCAGATCATTCGACAGAAGACCAAGAAGTCAGCCTATCTGGATCAAGAAGTTTTAAAGAGGTTTTGGTATTATCAAAAAGGGGGAAATTGTTGGGATAAACAATCCTATATCTTTTTTTGATAATTGTCAACATACAGCAAGTTGTCTAAAAAATAATAGCCATCATACAACAAAGGATTCGACTGTCTGGAATCTCCATACAGCCCCTTCCATACAGCATTGAAGATAGGCTACTTTACAGAGTCTACAACTATAGCAATAAAATCGTAACATGTTGGATACAGCATACAGGCTGAAAGTGTTGGGAAAACAAACACTTATCCAACAGGACTGAAGACCGTTGTGATGGAATTTGCTTTATTCACAAAAGTCAAAACACCATTTTGAAAGAAGTATTTAAATACTGATTGGATAAAGTATTTAAATACCAACCGACAAGGATCTTCAGACAAGGAGCAAAATCCAGATCAAGCATCTTGGAAGTCAATCAACCAATCAGAATGGACTTTTGCTCACCAACTAACCAACGGACATATTTGTAACGGATCTATTCCAAAGTTATAAATAGTCCATGCAAGAGGACATTACAAGGTTCTACTGAACACAACAACAATAGAGATATAAAAACGAAGAACGATTGATAATTCATAATCGCAGAAACTCTGAAAAGATTATTCTGTCAATCAAGCTTACAAGAGTAAATATATTTCTTCGAGCATATAACAATATCTTAGAGAAGAAATATACATGGTCAACGTGAACAGCACATCATTAGCCTAAGATCATCAAGCTTTCAAGATGATGTTCAAACCAGTGATTTTACCATTGTTATCCCTGAGTGAACTTAGCCCTATGTGGACTAAGGAAAAGATATTCTGACCTGTGTGGGACGAATAGGACAAAGCTTCAATATGTGTGAGAAGAAGCAAAGTCAAAGAAGCCTACAGCCAACCTGTGTGAACGGTTGAAAGCTACAGTCTTTGTATCAATCTGTGTGAACGATACAAGGATAAGTTTGATTAAAGTCAGGTAGTTGTGTACCTAGTGATTTTAATAAACATTTTACTCCTGTGTGGAGGACCAGTGGACATAGAGGGGTTTACCTCGAACCACTTTATATTGCCTGTTATTACCTTCTGCCTTTATTGTTTTCATAATTGTGATTTATATATAAGTATACATTGCAAAACCCTGTACGCACCAAGCTAACAGGATAAATCTTAGTTGCTGTATTTATAACAACTCACTCAAACGAACTTCCGCTACGCACTCACATTCGAAAATTGTACAGCTTGTTGTACTAACACTTTTCCAAGATGTATACTGTATACTTAGTGGCCAGCAATCACCTTCCAATCAAGAACCCGTGGATGCCTTATCAGCCTCGAAACTTCTGAGAACCTCATTCAAAGAAGTACCCCATACTCAAAACTTAAAGAAAAGAGTGTTGTCTTCTCCAACTTAAGAGCTTTTCTTGAATATGACTTTTAAGCTTGCTCTTCACGATGCTATAGATTGCTTTGATCGCTTGTATGTATTGTTCACATCATACTTTGCTCAATCTATTCTTCAGATATTTATAGTACGAATATTGAGCTTCTTCATAGCTGTTGCATCCTTTGTAACAAATCTGTCCGATAGTGAACTTCTTTGTTTATCTATTCAACAGCTTGATTCCCTTTTCAATTCCGACAGTTTGAAGGTATTCTTTTGTCCGTGCTGCTTTTTTGATTTGTATATTCATAAGTCTTCAGAGCATAGATCTCGAGGAATATTTTATTCCTAAACTTCCGGGAATCTTCGCTTTGTCTCTTGCTTTTACGTCCACATGTGTCTTGCCGTTATTGTTGACTTTTCAATGCTTGCTGACGTGGACTGGGCTTCTTTTCTGATACTCAAACATGGTTGCAGAATTAGTTTGGTCAACCTCCTCTGATATTCTGTTTGATCGAAAACCTCGACTGATAAAGAACTTGTCTGTAGTCAAACCTCAACTGATCTTTCTTTTGACCTGAAAGCTCGCCTGATAGCTCGCCTGTTAATATCTCATCTGTGGTCAAACCTCAGCTGATACTTTGAGTTGACTAGATCTCATCTGATAATAACTCGTCTGCGGTCAAACTTCTCTGATGTATTCTGTTGACCAGAACTTGCCTGAAATATCGCCTGATATTATCTCGCCTACGTTCAGCCTTCTCTGATATGTTGACCAGAGCTCGCCTGATGTCTCGCCTGATATTATGCTTTCTTCAGAATTAGGCTTCAGCTGTGTTTTGGTGAAATCTCGTCTGATATTTCTGTTGACCAAAACTCGCCTGATAATGAACTCGCCTGAAAACTTATCTGATACTTACCCAATTTTCTATCTGATCAACATTTGATCAATACTTAGCTTATTCAGTGGCTTATAGAAGATACTTATTTGGTTCTTATTTACAATGCCAAGTACTTAGTGCATATATTTGAATAAATCATGAATACAGGAATGACATCATCAAAATCTAACAAGTATTCCTAACAGGATGACTAGTCGTTTATCAAGTTAGAAGGAATCAGTGAATTGGATACACCTTCGGAGCTGAAAATAACCACTCTTAACAGGGCCCTTACCCCTGTAAGGAGTCCCTTTGCCAATAGGGAATCCCACCCTGTCAGGGATCCCTCTCCTCAATAGGGTCCCATACTTGTAGAGGATCCCAACCAGACAACAGAACCCTTTAATGATCAGTGTCCTTTACCACGAAAATAATCAGTCAAACACTCCTTCAAGTCCAGATCAACGAAGCATTCGAACGCTTCAAGATATAGAAAGCATAGAGGGTTTCCCCATATGACTCCCTATTTAACCGGGAAGACTTGAAGGAGGAAGAGTTGTTTGTTCTGGAAGTCACGAACACCCAGAACGTCGAGGTCCTGATCAGATGGGATGATCCCTTTTGCCATGAGCTGATCATATCCTACTATGTAGCGAAGGGAAGGCTCGACTAAAAGGGATATCTCAGTCTAATGACAAGACTCGGAGCCCTAGTCATCACTCAGATCCCAATTTAAATAGAGATGATGATAACCTTCAAACAGGTCTGAGGATGAACCGCGAGGATGCTCGCAAGAAATAATTTTCCAATTCAAAGGCAGCCGAAGGCCAGGGGACTTCAGCTACACCGAAACCATCATCTCCCGCCCAGGAATCACTCTCTCTAACTGGAGAAATAGATATCGCGCCGTCCAATAGAAAGATTCAGTCCCTTCTACAGAACAAGCGAAAGCTGAGAGCCAGCAGGGGGAATCAGTCCCTCCTATACTCCAGGCAACAGAAACTGACAAGAGACAGGAGGAATCAGTCCCCTCTATCTCCCAAACAGCACCATCAGCGGAACCATTTGAGGTTTATGCTCCTCACCTGGTATCCACTCCTCTTCCTATAGGATCACCATACGGATCAGAATAGTATTTCCAGGATGACGATGAACCCCAGAGACCTCGTCACATTGTCGTTCTCAAACATCTTGGAGAGCCATCTGACTTTAAAATTTTTCACCCCCACTCTCCCCGCACTGAATCCAGGATCGAGCAACGTCAGCAAATCATTTACCAAACCGTATTCCTACAGCACACCGTCAAAGTCATATATAATGTCGGTAAGGAGCTTGATTAGATGCTTGAGACTGCTCAGGATGAACTCCCGAAGATTCAAAGGGCCATCAAGATGTCGAGAGGCATTCCCGGCCTCATGCCAAATGCCTTATGGTAGGCACTCAATAAGCTGAAATAGTATTAGTAGCGAATCTTGAAGCAAGAGCAAGAGAAACTGTGCATTGCGGAAGCCAAGACAGTCACCACCCCAACTTTACCTGGATCGAAACTCACTGCTCACGATCAAAAAATCGATGAACTCACAGCAATGGTTTCCAGTCTCGTGAACTCAGTCAAAGATCTTAAATACAAGCAAGCCGAATCGACGGATACTCTTCAGGATATTCATGGTAAGGTCTCTGAGCTTGATAACGCTAAAAAGGGGGAAGAGGCTAGAGAGGCTGGAAATAGGTGGAGGATGGAGAAGGAAAAGGAGATGGAAGCCATCCTGGATGAGAGTGTTGCCACTGCAATCGGAAGACTGGTCGGACTCGGGCCAGGTCAAGGAGCTAGAGGATACAGAGTAATTGGTTCTCGTCCCGAGTTCTAGGATCCCAACTTCCCCGGTCGGACCCAACTCCCGATAAATAGCAAGCCATCAGCTGAAGAGTTGAAGGCATGGAAGAACAATGAAGTTATGAGATATTTTTGCAGTCTCATCAGGAAATCAGCCAAGTTCAATCACTTCAAGATGCTGGAAGACCATGCAAAGGATTTATGAAGGCTACTATCGGAAGGAAGGCTCCCTCTGCAAATCAAGTTGAAATCTAAGATTCAGAAGGGTGATCGGCCAACTCACCAAAAGATTGGGTTCCCACCTTTGATGTCTCCTAGGAAGGAAGAAACATCTACAGGGACCGAGGCAGAGACGCTCTAGTCAAATAGTGGAAGGGAACCGAGTGTGAACCGTATCCGAAGTCTTGGAAGCATTAGTACTAGTGGGGGTTAACTTCTAATACTTGTACGTATTTTTTCTTGTATGCTCTCCGATGTAATTTTTCAATTCCAATAGCACTGTATTCCAATTATAAATAAAAATACCTTTTACTCAAAAGATACAGCTCATGATCTACTATTACTACTTTGATTATGATTTACAGGAAAACCTCTATATAGTAATACTCTATATAGGAATAACCTCTCCATTATAATAAAAAATTGCAGTCCCAACTCGGGACCAGTTATAATTAAGAATAACCTCTACATTGTAATATTCTGTACTTTTTATAAGTCCATCCTTTATAAAATCCCCTCTATATAAGAATAACTTTGCTTAATATATATATCCAACAATATATAATCATGTTACATATGTGAAAATTCAAGATGTCTTAAAATATGTCCAATGTTGGTTATGAGTGTCTTCTAACCATTTTGCAAGATCTTTTTGCTTCCAATCAGGGTTAGTTTCTTTCATTTTACGTAATTCGACACAAATATTTTCCATAATTTGGGTTCGCTTGCTCTTAGCAGCCATGGCTAGTTTAAAATAATAAAACTGTTGGTTTGAAATGATATAAAAACTCATAAGTAGTATTTATATATGATTAGTAAAAAACGCAAAAGACATGGTACATGCATGCGTAATGTATCTACATTTTAATATGTATATTCATGAATCTTAACGTAAGTTTCAAGTTCATCATGTATTTAAGATATTTAAGTAAATGTTTTGTTAATTTGTTTTAAAATTTTATGGTATATCTTCTAATTTTAGTATAAAAAATGTAATATATATATATATAAATTACTTTTATATTTTTTTATATGTAAACCTCTATTATGGAATAACCTTCGTATAGTAATATTTTTTCCCAGTCCCAAAGATATTACTGTATAGAGGTTTTACTGTATATTGAAATATTACTAAGTATAAAACCTTGATAAGTCTCAAGCTATAAGAACTTGTCTGTGTGTTGTTCACATATTAAGTTGTATTGAAGTAGAATTACATCATGTAACATTGTGCCTACGAGCTAATCATAATTTAAGTTTACACTTAGTCTTGTAGGATTTATAACTTCAGAATTTGCCTGCGAGCAATTCAAATTTTTAGCCTAAGTCTCGAAGATCGGATCATTCGACGGAAGACTTGAAGACATCCTTGTTCAAAATTTTGGCATTATCAAAAAGGGTAAAATTATTAGAAAATCCTCCTGATGTTTTGATAAATGCCTCATACAACAAAGAATCATCAATTCAGAATATCAGCTAAGTATGACTGCTATTAGGAAAACGGATAAATATTACATACAACTTATCCATACAACGCAAGATCATACAAGGAGTTAAGAGTCAAAACCTACAACCAAGCCTTCTAAATACAGCAAGATGAGACGTTGGCTACAGCAAACAATGATGTAGATGTTTTACTAAGGAAAAGTAAAGCAGAAAACCAACATGACTGAAGAAACTTTAAATCGATGTGAATCAAACATTATTTATTCATAAAACATTCACGGTTAAAGTAGTATTTAATACTGATAGAACAGCATTTAATGCGGTCGAAGAGACTACCGACAGAAGAGCATTTAGTGCGGGTCAAAGAGAATGTATGAAGCATTAAATGTGAATCACCTTTAATTCAAAACATTGTAAAGCAGCCAATCATAGGTGTCTCAATCTCACCAACCAGCCAATGACTACATTTATAACAGATCTATTACCAAGGTTATAAATAGCTCCAAGCAAAAGGACATTGCTCACCAAATGATTTACATAATTTGTAAACAAACAACATATGAACATCAAGCTGATAAGAGCATTATATTCTTCAAACATAAAGCGACATCTGAAGAGAAGAAATATATAAGTCCTCAACACGAACAACACATCTACAACATAAGCTCATCAAGCCTACAGCTGCTGTTGGAACTCGTGATAACACAATCTTTCTGTTGAGTTATTTAGCCCTGTGTGGACTAAACAAAGCTATTTTTGACCTGTGTAGGAAGAATAGTGTTAAGGATGAAGCTTTAATCCGTGTAGAGGAAGCAAGTCACAAAATCCCAAGCCAATCTGCATGAACGACGAAAGCTACTGTTGGATGTATCATTCTATGTGAAGAATGTAATATCCGTACTTTCTATTTTTTGGTAATTTCTATTTTTGGTGTATTTTCGTTTCGGATGACTCGCTTGTCACTGTTTTGGGATTCTAAATCTAGTTTGTTCTTTGAGTTTTTTCATTTGGACGAGTTCGGTGATGTTTTTACGTATTTTCGTCTTGAACTATGTTTTATCGCGTGTACGTTTGATTCTCGTAAAACTCGTCCGATTTCGTTATCTTTCTTTTACCATGAGTTCGTATGGTTGTGTTACTCATGTAACACCCCCAGATTTAACCGGAAATATTCCAGCACCGTGGGCCCCGAGATGAAACCCACAAGGCTAAAAGAAATTTTCGCAAACATTTACAAATGGCCAAGAGTCCGACAACGGTACTATCTTTAAAATATTCGAAGACTTAATAAAATCTATTTATCAAAACCGTCGTAAAAACTCATTTGGAATCACAAGGCCAAACGGCCGACACTCAAAAGTTTAGAAAACGATTTCCAAAGTAACCTCAGTTACCAGATACCAAAAGAGCATTTCAAAATACTCACGCAGCGGAAAAAGACCAACCATAAAGATACTCTAGCAGCGGAATACAAGAACCCATCAAGAAACTTAATGCACAAAACATGTCCTAGCCAGTATCCTCCGGGAAGCTCATCTCTTCACGACCGCTACAAGCTCGATACTCCAAGAACCTAAAAAGAAATCCCACGACAGGGTCAACCATAATATCCAACAATGATAACCGTCATATCACATTAATAATTACATACCAATGAGAATACAACATAAGAATACGACCAACGTAATCTTACCGCCATAACTTTACTTACTCAAGTAATTCTCATCAGAATAACCATTATCACATTTCACATCTCGTACCAATAAACTCGAACATAATATCTGTATTGTACCTCAAACAATACTCAAGATTCTCAAACTGTCATCACCAACTCGCGATACGGAAATATACCAGTTCTGACCAATACGATCCATCGAATAACATCATCAAATCCCAAGATGATAACCGATTGTCCATCAAAGACAAATACCAAAGGAAATACGGAACATACCTCGAGATATGAAGTGCCACGACAATCATATCAGTCTAATCCGAGATCATATCAATGCAATACGGACACGGTCCTAACACAAGACCTACAAATGCATACTCATATGACCACGTCAATATGTTCAAAAACAATAACAATCATGTATACTCAATGTAAATCCATGATCTAGCACCCTTAGCATAGATCCCCGTGATGATCCTTCAAGATCAAAATTAGGTGGAAAACCTGTCCAACGATCCAGCGCCCTCAGCATAGATCCCCGTGATGATCCTACAAGATCAAAATCAGGTGGACGACCTGTCCAACGATCCAGCGCCCTCAGCATAGATCCCCGTGATGATCCTACAAGATCAAAATCAGGTGGACGACCTATCCAACGATCCAGCGCCCTCAGCATAGATCCCCATGATGATCCTACAAGATCAAAATCAGGTGGACGACCTGTCCAACGATCCAGCGCCCTCAGCATAGATCGCCGTGATGATCCGACAAGATCAAAATCAGGTGGACGTTCGATCCAGCGCCCTCAGCATAGATCCTCATGATCCCTTCGGATCATTTACACCATAACAATGCAATTATGCATACACATATGCAAATCAATATGTTCATCAACATGAACAACATATGAATCAAAACATGAAACGACACTATGATAAACAACTAGGACGACTCCATGTTCAACAACATGAAAGAAAATGTACGAGACCAAAATAAATAACACTAAACCATAATCAATATGGAATACTTGCCCCGAGTCCTTCGGGAGCAACCTCGATGTCCAATCATCACCGACGATTATCTGCAATGCTCGACGATCCAAGCGTATCATGAACCATAAATACTCGAATCCTTGTCTTTATCACAATGTATCCTCGATACCCAAATATACCAATAACCGAAATAAATCATATACATTATGATTTAACTCCCAGAATCGGAAGAACGATATCCAATCCAAATACCCAGAGTTCACAATAATAATCATCGCTATATGCATTATAAACGAAATGAAACTGAAATCATTCATTAAATATTATAACTGAGCAAGTAATAACTTGCCTCGATACCGATACAATGATGACGAAGCTGCTACCAATCCCATTGCCTTCGTCTACGAGCTCCTCAGCCCCGACCGAAGCAATTCACGAACGTACTCGAACACGACCGCAGCATCCAGTTATAATCACCGATCAATAATCTCAACCTGTCGAAGTAATCAATTAACATATATCCGATAACTATTAACAACCAACACAACCAGCCAAATCATCTCAACGATTCAACGATACCTCAATCATTTACAAAACCAAATAGTATAACTCAAACTATTTTACGAATTCATATCCATCATATGAACTGAAATCCGATAATTACTAATCAATATCATCGATCGATAAACTCAACGATTTCACAATTATCCCGATTAACACAATTTCGAATAATCTAATTCAAACAATTACGAATTCACAACCACAATGCGATTACGGGTACGGACGTAAAGGAAATCATATTCGACGATCAATCACAATCTTTTCGGATTCCAAATTGATATCATGATTCGTATTTCATCAAGAACATACGAATTCTACCACTACAATCAATGAACATTCGATTTCCATATCCAAAGGTACCGATAATTCAACCTACAATCGTCTTGCTATGTTAAATTCATCAAGAAGTTCCTCAAGAACACTAATGGATTCAAAACCTTGTTCATATGCATTAAAACAATGTAATCCGATGTTTTCTAACATCTAAACAATCCCTAATCACAATTAAATGTGTATATCAACATGTTCTTGAACATACGATCTCCCTAACATCAAGAATCGAAGTAGCAATACCAAGAACATCAAGAACTCTATGATTTCATAATCATAATCAACACATTCAAGGTATAAACCATCATAACACCATCTTCCTTCAACATATAGTTCATGTAGCCTCAATAATCGTAACAAAAACATCACAATCAACTTCATACGAATCATATACTGATAACAATACCAAAATCTGAAATCAAAGTGAAGAATTCAACAACATACCTCAAGAACATGAATAACCCAATCAAACCCTTCAAGAATCATCCATAATTCCATATCCAAGCCTCAAATCAAAGTCCTTAAGCTCAAAATCGACTTAGGAAGGCCAACATCTCTCTCTCTCTCAAAGTTTGAAGACGAAAAACGAAAAGAAACGTCGAAGGAAATGAAAGACGGGCATCCACTTATAAAACATTTCTGTTCGTTACGTACGTAACACACCAAGGTTAACGTACGTAACACGCATTACGTACGTTAGCCATCCTTGATAGCGTACGTAATGCTAATCCCAAAACTAACTGTCATGTTTCGTCCACTTGATTACGTACGTAACATTTCCTTCATTACATACGTAATACGCACGTTGACTTGCTACAGTAAAACCTTATATTACATACGTAATACATCCTGTATAACGTACGTAATACGTAGTTGACTCGCCTGTCAACATCCTTCCGCCGAAAGCTGCCGACACAGGGTCCCATCTGCCAACCATGACTCGATCATCTGATTCCCATGTTACGTACGTAATGTCTTAATGGTGAGTGTTTGGATATTATGAGTTAGGTATTCTACTTCTGTAGGATCATGGTGAGGTTCATCGAACACGACATGTACAGATTTCTCGATTGTGGGCTTCTTTTTATTAAAGATTCTGAAAGCCTTGCTGACAGAGTAATATCCTATAAATATCCCTTCATCTGACTTTTTCTCGAAGGTTTTGAGTTGATCTTTCATGTTATTCAGAACGTAACATCTACATCCAAATATGTGAAAGTATGAAACTAGTGGAGTTTTGTTGTTCCATACCTCGTATGCTGTTTTGTTGTGATGCTTGTTGATGATACAGTGGTTTTCTGTATAGCACGTTGTATTTGTTACTTCGCCCCAGAATTGCTGTGGCAACTTGCTTGCGGCGATCATGGTTCTGGTTGCTTCTTTGAGTGTTATGTTCTTTGGCTCGGCAATACCATTTTGTTGAGGAGTCCGGGCTGCTGAGTATTCGTTGTAATACCCGTAATTTCGATTTCCGGTAATTTCTTTTTTTCGGCGGAAGTCCATTTTGACAAATTTCTCATGACCGTTTCGTCAATCCGAGAATGATTAATTCTACACTTTTTGTCATCCGAGTTCGTTTCGGTGTCGTTTTGTTGAGTTCCGTGTCCTTAATCGACTTTGTCACGTGTGAGTTCGACTTTGTAAAGTCACCATTAATTCTTGGAAACTCCAAAAATTCTGAATCTTTGCAATATTATATATCATCAAGTTAGCTTTCCAATGGCTCAAACGGTGAGTCAATCGGAGTCCGGACGAAGGAGTTATGGTCGAAATATCTAAGACTGCACGATGTGCCTTTTTGGTGTTGGAGTAGGCTGTATCGTGTGCCGCGGCACACTTCGGCTGGGCCGCGGCACTAAGATAGTGCTGGGCAGTTTTTTTTTTGGCCGTGGGCCGCGGCACACTTGTCCTGTGCCGCGGCACACAGTGCAGATCAGCCTATTTAAGGCCTGGCAGCGTGTTTCTTCACCCATTTCTCACTCGTTTTCTTCCCTTCCGCGGCTGGAGCTTGGTTGATCATGGAAAGATGTTGTTGGACAATCAATCCATGAAGTCTTGGAGTTCATATCATCAATCATCAATCCTATAACATCCTCCAATCTACCGAATCAGGTCAGATTTCCTAGAAATCTAATTTTGGGGATTTTGGGTATTTTGTTCGATTTCGTCCGTTTAATCCGATTTAACTTAGGATTGTGATGGATTGATGATTATTTAGATGTATTATATCATTTCCTTTATTATTCCATGGTTGGATCGTTTTGATTCCTTGTTTTGGTCGAGTTCTTAGTCAACCCCTTGAAGGTGTCCGGTAAAATGTCTTAGAGGGGTTTTCGGGCGTTCTACGATTATTCTTCCTCGTATGATCGATGGTTTATTGATTGTATGATGTTAGGGTCGTGTTTCTTGCAAAGAAACCGTGTTGAACCCTTTCGTTCGTCGTCATCTTCCATTTCGATAGCGTCGGGCATTTCAAAGCTTTCCGGTTGAGCCGTGTTCGTCGGAATACTTGCGTGCCGATTTTGAGGCAAGTACCTTGTCCATTCTTTTCTTGTTTTGTGGATATGATAATTGGTGATCGTCTTGGTATGTTTGTTGATTGTTTGAAATGAGTTTTCAAAAGATTCGGCTAGCCTCGTTAAAGGCTCACTTTCAAAACGCATGTGTTTTGTAAATTGTGTGGGTGGTAAGTGACTATGTGAATCCTATGGATATGTTTGGTGTTAATGATGCACTTGGTATTTGCGTGTGGATGTGTATTGTTTCATTTCGGTGCATTGTGGTTTGACGTGGTGTTTTGCTAAGTGTTTGATGCCTCTGGATGAATGGTTTGGATATCCTTGGTGTGATATGTTATTTGTGCATGATTACTTCGCTCACCGTGGGTTGGTTCGATGGGACCACGACGGGAATTCCAATGGGTTGCGCCCTGGATTCACGAGTGGTGAATGTATTTTACTCACCTCGGGGGGTCCGACGGGATCACGGAGGGAATTCCAATGGGTTGAGTCCGGGATTCATGAGTAAAAACTTCACAGGTTGGTGTATATTTAGTGAATGTATTTTACTCACCTCGGGGGGTCCGACGGGATCACGGAGGGAATTCCAATGGGTTGAGTCCGGGATTCACGAGTAAAAACTTCACAGGTTGGTGTATATTTAGTGAATGTATTTTACTCACCATGGGTTGGTTCGACGGGGCCACGACGGGATTTCCAATGGGTTGAGTCCGGGAATCACGAGTGAAAACTTCACGAGTTGGTATTGATTTTATGTCTGTCGAGGACACGTGACTTGGGTTTTGGCCCTGTGAATTGTTGTCGGTTTTCTTTTTGCGAAACAAAATTTTTGGGCTGTGACCCCTGTTGATTTTGGAAAGATAAGGATTTGATAATCCTAAATTGTTTCTATTAAAACTCTCGATGGCATTTTAAACTGTTTCATAAATTGTTTCCCCTTAATTGTGGTCTTTCGGTTTCAGAATGTTTTACCCAAACTCTTGCCTCGGGAAGTACTTTTCGTTACTTTTGGATTTTTGAGGATTCCTGGTTATTGTTATTCGTGGAATGTGAATTGTATGGCTTGTATTTGCACTTTGTTCTTGCACTAGCAAAACAATGGAGTTTTGCTAACCCCCGAGTATTCGGGGGGTGGATGTCTGTTTTTGCATTCAGGTTTGGGAGCATAACACAGGGTCGGCACGAAGGATGATGAAAGATGAACGATACTAATCACACGAGGACCCGTTGATGTCGTATTGGTCTAGTTGTATTTTCTTTTCCGCTGCAGTATCTTTTCCCCGTTATACGGGAGTTTATTGTATTTCGACCCCTGCGTGGGCTGGTATTGTAATCGAGTTGTATGCTTTATTGAAAGGCCAAATCGGTCTACTGAGTCATTTTAGCCTTAAAGGCATTGCGGATATGTTTAATGTTGTTACTAGCCTGGTAGATCCTTGAGGAAAGGTTCTACGACATGTAATATCCCTGAACGGATTGGGGGTGTTACATAAATGGTATCGGAGCTTTGGTTGTGGAAACCTAGGCTGTCGGGTCAGTGGTGTCTGTTGAGTCTTTGTCTCGTCGGATTTTGTCTGAATAAGTCATGTCGCGACGCGTCGTCTGAGTTTGTTGGTCGTGATTAGTATCGTGGGCGATCATCATCTTCGTGCGACTTGTGGATGTAAGTCTCCCTTCTTTGTGTTGTGCCTCGTGTGACACGAGCTATTTTTTTATGATTATTTCTTAAGTGACGGAATCCTTTTATGGATTTTGATTTCTTGATACGTGACTATTTGACTCTCATATTTCGTTCATGTGAGGAGTAGTGTTGCTGGATTGTGCATGTTGGACTATATTTCTTTTATCCGCTGCGTGAGTTCTTTTGTAATGGCTTTCGGCATTTTACCGACTGAGTTTTATTTCGAAAACCGATTCCCTTAACCGAGTTTTTGGCATTGTGGCCTTGATCATTTTGGCGAAATTCTTATGACGGTATTTAGTATTTTGTAAATGGCTTTTGTGAGTTTTTGAAATATTACCGTCATCGGCCTTTTGGGCGTTTTTGTAAATGGTTTTTATCCTGGTGGGTTCCAGCGCGGGACCCACAGCGCTATAATGTTCTGTGTATTTACCTGAAATTTTTTTGGGCATTCTAGCCCATTGAATTATCCTTGAAAAACTTGAGTATCTTAGAAAATAAATTTCGAGACGTACTTTTAAAATGAATTATTTTCTCGTGGTACTTTCAAGGTGCCTTCTAGTGCCGCAATATGTTTCAAAATTATTCCAATTGAGGACCAAAATATTTTGAGATATTTTCAATTATTTTTAGAAATGTAGTTGCTTAGACCCAAGTGTCGAATATTCTGAAAGTTTTTCACTAAGAGAAAGTGTCCTCATTTTTTTTTATCGATGTGAAATGGTTCTCCAAAGTCTCGAAAATGATGTTTGTTCAACTTTTTGTAAAATGATACTCAAGATCAACTGGCGTTTCCAAACTGTTTTCATAAGGTGGTTTTCGTTTTTAAAACCCATCATTTACTGCTTGTGGTCGGAGAAGGTGTGTATGATGTTGGTATTGTTGTTATGGTGTTAGCCCTTCGAATTGTGATTGAATTTGTGGGGTGAACGTTGAGTCGTTCGCCACGCATATGTTTTGTTAGCCCTTTGTGGGAGGTGTGATGACGATCTTTAATGTTGTCATTTCGTGGTGATTAGCGTGTTATCGCACCTGTGTGAGCTGTTAAAGCTTGGGCTTGTACGTTTGTGTACATGTGTGATTGTTTCGTGATGGTTATAATTATGTGCTGGTTATCGTTCGTGCCGTTGAGGTCGCCGAACGATACCGTCGTTGTTGTAGTGTTTGTGTGTGTATTACTTTACGATGGAAATCGTTGCATATGATATGTGTTATGATTCTTTGTTGTGCTGAGTTGGCGTCTCCGCTATGTTGTTTTGCGACGTTATGCCCCATTGTATCTAGCATTTGTATTTTCGGTATGCCGAGCCGAGGCGTTTCAACCGTGATGTTCCGGGGCATGCACGTGTAAATTGTCCTTATCGTCGGTAACACATTTCAAGTGTGGACTCGAGGGACACCGAATTCAGTTTTGAGAATTGGCTACCGAGACTTCCGGAGTTCGCGCTTAGTACAAATATCAGGATCGGCTCTAAGAGGCCCATGGGAAATGTTTCCGCCGACTGCTTTTGTGTTGTTGCCTTGTTTCCATTATTGTGAGTTGCGGGGATGACCTTCTTTTATAAGAGGTCGAATGTAATGCCCGTATTATTTTGACTTCCGCATTTTCTCTCTATCAAATCTATTGACTCGCTCATGTTCGTTGATACTTTCTGAATTTTTTTTGTATTTCGGTTTCATCGTCCGAACGAACTGTGATCTTGTTGTGGGTTGATCTGGTTATCGCTGTGACTTTTTCGAGTTCGGTTCGATTCTTGTGAACCTTGTTCGGAACTGACATCATTTGGTTCTATTAGTTCTTTCATTCGAAGTGGATCGGATTTGGAACTCCTGTGTTTTCGACTCTGTCGACTCGTTTATGCTCGTTAACATTTTCTGAACTTTCCCTATCCCTTGCTTTTGTTGATCGAACGAGGGTGGTATTGTTTCGGAATAACTCGTTTGTCGTTGTGACTTTTCAATCGCTATTCCCTTTCCTATGGATCTTATGGGAATGCATGTCTTGTTGTTCTCACCAGATCATCCTGGGAATTGTTGTTTGAATTTTATTATCCTTCGTGTTTCGGACATGATTGTTCGATTTTTGATGTCTCGATCGTTTGTTTGTTCAGTTTTTGTTCTCGTTTCATGATTGTTGAGCGTTCAGGCTTCTTCGTAATTCCCTTAAGTTCGGGAAATTAGTCTCGTTTTCGATCTTCCAACCCTTGGGCGGTGGAATTCCGTATTTGTTCAGCGATTGGCTCGCGTTTTGATTGATGTACCGTTGGGTCGGTCAATCTAATTGATTTTCGTTCGTTGTGTTTTGTGATTGTTCGGATAATTGACTTGACTATATTATCCATTTGATGACGCTTGTCATTTGTTGGTTTTATTATATCCCTAACGGCGACGTTGTGTTGGTCTCCGTGGAGGGTGTTTTCACGTCGTATATTCCTTTGCGTTTCTTGTAACGTTTCGTCGATGGGCGTAAGTTACGCGTTTCTTGTGTATCTCGTTGAGTTTTCCTGGCGGGGATATTACTTCTCCCTACTTGTTTTAAGTTTCGGGACGAAACTTCTTTTAAGGAGGGTAGAATGTAATACCCGTAATTTCGATTTCTGGTAATTTCTTTTTTTTCGGCGGAAGTCCGTTTTGACGACTCTTTCATGACCATTTCGTCAATCCGATAATGATTAATTCTACACTTTTTGTCATCCGAGTTCGTTTCGGTGTCGTTTTGTTGAGTTCCGTGTCCTTAATCGACTTTTCCACGTGTGAGTTCGACTTTGTAAAGTCACCATTAATTCTTGGAAACTCCAAAAAATCTGAATCCTTGCAATATTATAGATCATCAAGTTAGCTTTCCAATGGCTCTAACGGTGAGTCAATCGGAGTCCGGACGAAGGAGTTATGGTCGAAATAGCTAAGACTGCATGATGTGCCTTTTTTGTGTTGGAGTAGGCTGTACCGTGTGCTGCGGCACACTTCGGCTGGGCCGCGGCACTAAGCTAGTGCTGCGCAGTTTTTTTTTTGGCCGTGGGCCGCGGCACACTTGTCCTGTGCCGCGGCACACAGTGCAGATCAGCCTATTTAAGGCCTGGCAGCGTGTTTCTTCAGCCATTTCTCACTCGTTTTCTTCCCTTCCGTGGCTGGAGCTTGGTTGATCATGGAAAGATGTTGTTGGACAATCAATCTATGAAGTCTTGGAGTTCATATCATCAATCATCCATCCTATAACATCCTTCGATCTACCGAATCAGGTCAGATTTCTTAGAAATCTAATTTTGGGGATTTTGGGTATTTTGTTCGATTTCGTCCGTTTAATCCGATTTAACTTAGGATTGTGATGGATTGATGATTATTTAGATGTATTATATCATTTCCTTTATTATTCCATGGTTGGATCGTTTCGATTCGTTGTTTTGGTCGAGTTCTTAGTCAACGCCTTGAAGGTGTCCGGTAAAATGTCTTAGAGGGGTTTTCGGGCGTTCTACGATTATTCTTCCTCGTATGATCGATGATTTATAGATTGTATGATTTTAGGGTCATGTTTCTTGCAAAGAAACCATGTTGCACCCTTTCGTTCGTCGTCGTCTTCCATTTCGATAGCGTCAGGCGTTTCGAAGCTTTCCGGTTGAGCCGTGTTCGTCGGAATACTTGTGTGCCGATTTCGAGGCAAGTACCTTGTCCATACTTTTCTTGTTTTGTGGATATGATAATTGGTGATCGTCTTGGTATGTTTGTTGATTGTTTGAAATGAGTTTTCAAAAGATTCAGCTAGCCTCGTTAAAGGCTCACTTTCAAAACGCGTGTGTTTTGTAAATTGTGTGGGTGGTAAGTGACTATGTGAATCCTATGGATATGTTTGGTGTTAATGATGCACTTGGTATTTGCGTGTGGACGTGTATTGTTTCATTTCGGTGCATTGTGGTTTGACGTGGTGTTTTTCTAAGTGTTTGATGCCTCTGGATGAATGGTTTGGATATCCTTGGTGTGATATGTTATTTGTGCATGATTACTTCGCTCACCGTGGGTTGGTTCGATGGGACCACGACGGGAATTCCAATGGGTTGCGCCCTGGATTCAAGAGTGGTGAATGTATTTTACACCACCTCGGGGGGTCCGACGGGATCACGGAGGGAATTCCAATGGGTTGAGTCCGGGATTCACGAGTAAAACTTCACAGGTTGGTGTATATTTAGTGAATGTATTTTACTCACCTCGGGGGGTCCGACGGGATCACGGAGGGAATTCCAATGGGTTGAGTCTGGGATTTACGAGTAAAAACTTCACAGGTTGGTGTATATTTAGTGAATGTATTTTACTCACCGTGGGTTGGTTTGACGGGGCCACGACGGGATTTCCAATGGGTTGAGTCCGGGAATCATGAGTGAAAACTTCACGAGTTGGTATTGATTTTATGTCCGTCGAGGACACGTGACTTGGGTTTTGGCCCTGCGAATTGTTGTCGGTTTTCTTTTTGCGAAAACAAAACCTTTGGGTTGTGACCCCTGTTGATTTTGGAAAGATAAGGATTTGATAATCCTAAATTGTTTCTATTAAAACTCTCGATGGCATTTTAAACTGTTTCATAAATGGTTTCCCCTTAATTGTGTGTTGGGAAAAATAATGTTGTTTTGATAATTGCCAAACAAACAAAGCTTGATACAGCAAGCCCTGTATCGAAATCCGGTCGAAGTTGCAATCCTGTATCGAAGACCTTCTGATAGCGCCAGCATACAGCAAGCTCGCGTGCTACCAAAATACAGCAACAAAGTCTAAGTAAACGCCAAGTATGGAAGCTGTCTCGAATCTCAATACAGCACCCTTCCATACAACGTCGGACTACTCCAAAGTGCCTACAGCACTAGTGGATACAGCATTCACATCGGAACAGGACTGAAGACCATTTGAAAAGGAATCTTTAGTATTCACTAAAGTCAAGTACCGTTTGATAAAGAGGTATTTAAATACTGAAAGGATAAAGTATTTAAATACTGAAAATGTCAGAGATCTTAAAATCCCGCAATATCCGGATCCTGGTCTATTCAAGTTATCACGGAATCTTGCCCAACGGATCTATCTCAACGGATATAATATTCAGAAGACTATATATATCTCATAAGAGCGTTGAAGATCTATATATAGATACATACTGAAGTTACCCAAGTGAAGAAGCTATCATTATATACATCAGAGCAAAACATATCTCCAGAAGCTTTCTGAAAATCAAGATCCAAAGAGATATACAGTGCTCAACATCAAGAACAGTCATCATGTGCTCAAGAACTTCATATTCAAAACTGCTGTTCTTACCTGGTTACCTACCTTTTACCTTGTGTAAAAACTGAGCTCTGTGTGAACTCAACAAGTTATTCTGACCTGTGTGGGACGAATAAGGACGAAGCTTTAGGCGTGTGTGAAGAAGCTAGTCAAGAAGGAAGCTTTAACTAATCTGTGTGAACGGTTGAAAGCGACATTCTTTGTATCAATCTGTGTGAACGATACAAGGATAGGTTTGATTATAAATACATAGTTGTGTATGCAGTATTTATAATAAACGTTTTACTCCTGTGTGGAGGACCAGTGGACGTAGAGGGGTTTACCTCGAACCACTTAAATACTGTGTTATTTACCTTTCGCCGTTACTGTTTTCATAATTGTAATATATATAAGTATACATTGCAAAACCCTGCACGCACCAAGCTAACAGGAGATTAGACCGAGTTGCTGTATCGACAGCATATCTACTATTTTAAGACTTCCGCTACGCACTCCAAATTAGAAAATCAATACAGTTGTTGTTTAAACATACTTTCAAAACTGTATCCAGTATACTTGGAAGGGACCAACAATTGGTATCAGAGCGGTTGATTCTAAAAAGAATCAGTCGTATTTTTAACCGAATTAGATCCTTAAAAACACTTAATTTCGAAAACAGTCTTTGTAATTCCCATCTTCTAATATGGATACCTTTATGTCTAATAAGATATCTATGCTTCACATTAACGAGTTTGATGACTGGAGAAACAGGATGAAGAACAAACTCAAAGCCTTCATTGGAGAATCAAAAGCTCCTCCCGCATCAACAAAGACCGAAGAATGTCTTCAGGTGGTCACTGTTAGTGATTCTTCTGATGATGAGTTAGAGGATAGAGCCTATGTGTGCTCTATGGCCGAAGTTAAAGAAGAAAATGAACACGACGATGATGATGAGGTAAGCTCTACCTCAACTATTCCTATAAATGCATCTCATACCTTTGAAAATATGCTGAATGAATTTAACAACATTCAAACGGCCCATGAGATATTGAAAGGAGAAAACATACAGCTTGAAATTTCTAACTTAGAGCTGAAAGAAGAAAATGACTTGCTGAAGAATAATTACGAAAATATGTCAGTTGATTGCGAAAACAGCAAAGTCAATTTAGAAAAACTCATGGAGAGCAATCATCAACTTGCTCATAATCTAAATGAGACTATGTCTCATCTTGAAAGCAAGACAAATGATTTGGCTCTACTCGAAGCCAAAGTAAAATCTCTCGAGAAACGTGAAGGAGAATTAGAGACAATCTTGAAATCTTTCGAGAAATCCTCTAAAAGAATGGAAGAGATCCTAAGCACTGGGCAACATGCTCATGATAAACGTGGCTTAGGGTACAACTCATTCTCCAACAAAGAAAAATCTAGTACAGTATTCGTCAGGAGTGAGGAATCCATCCCTGTATCAAAAGAAGTTCCGAGTTCTGTGAAGGAACCTGTTGCACCGCGAACAGCAAAAGCTGCCATTCCGCCCCCGCAACTCTACTATTCGAGACAGTGGAACCAACAGCCACTTAGAAGGCGTACTCAACAGCGTGCTCCACAAGCATATCATAAACGCTAGCAGTCATTCAGGAAGAAGGCTGTATCCAACTAACAAAGGCCCGTACAGCAGTACTCTCAGTACAGCGCGCCTAGGCACTGGATATGGGAGCCCCGTTATCCATCAAGAAAGCAGGTGTCCGCGCAGTATCAACAACATCGTTGGGAATTCAACTGGAGACCCAGAAGGCAAGATGTTAGGCCAAAGAAAATGGCTCCACCTCCGAGACGACAATCATACTGGAATAACAACCATAATTCTCGATTTTTCATGCATTATAATGATTACAACGACTACGTGCCTGCCCCACGTAGATATCGATATAATGGACCAAAAGTAGCCTACAACAAACAAATTGTTGCCCGGCAAATTTGGGTACCAAAAGGCAATATCACACCAGGACCCAAAGTTACTTGATATCCATGCGTCGACATGAATTGGAAGCGCTACAACCAGAAATCCCTGTAAGTTTTTATGCTTTTACTCATTAATTAAGGGGGAATACTGTACGACCCATAAATACAGTGTTAATCCGAACATGCTGTAAAAACTGAATCCTGTATGTACCTTTTAAGGGGGAACGCTATATTATTCGTGAATACAGTATTTTTTTTACTACATGACATCAATTTTTGATTGATAATTTTTATTGCTGTAAGAACTCGTCTACGAACAGTTCATAAGTTCAGTTGTACTCAACTAGATCACAAATGTAAGATTGTGCCTGCGCGCCAATCATAAGTTTAAGATGTAATAAACTTTCCTATCATGTTAGAAATTGCCTGCGAGCAGTTCACATTTCTTTTAAACTAAGTGCTGAAGACCAGATCATTTGTCAGAAGATCAAGAAGCCTGCTCAAGAAATTATCAAATAGAGAGGGAAACTGTTGGGAAAATTAAACTCCTGTATCGAAGTCTTCTCATGTTTCCATCAAGTGGTTACCAAAGAGGGAAATTGTTTTAGCTTGAAGAGGTTTTTGGAATCAAAACCTTGGCATGATCAAGAAGTTTTGGAATCATCAAGAAGTTTTGGAAATTATCAAAAAGGGGGAAATTGTTGGGAAAAATAATGTTGTTTTGATAATTGCCAAACAAACAAAGCTTGATACAGCAAGCCCTGTATCGAAAGCCGGTCGAAGTTGCAATCCTGTATCAAAGACCTTCTGATAGCGCCAGCATACAGCAAGCTCATGCGCTACCAAAATACAGCAACAAAGTCTAAGTAAACGCCAAGTATGGAAGCTGTCTCGAATCTCAATACAGCACCCTTCCATACAGCGTCGGACTACTCCAAAGTGCCTACAGCACTAGTGGATACAACATTCACATCAGAACAGGACTGAAGACCGTTTGAAAAGGAATCTTTAGTATTCACTAAAGTCAAGTACCGTTTGATAAAGAGGTATTTAAATACTGAAAGGATAAAGTATTTAAATACTGAAGCTGTCAGAGATCTTCAAATCCCGCAATATCCGGATCCTGGTCTATTCAAGTTATCACGGAATCTTGCCCAACGGATCTATCTCAACGGATATAATATTAAGAAGACTATATATATCTCATAAGAGCGTTGAAGATCTATATATAGATACATACTGAAGTTACCCAAGTGAAGAAGCTATCATTATATACATCAGAGCAAAACATATCTCCAGAAGCTTTCTGAAAATCAAGATCCAAAGAGATATACAGTGCTCAACATCAAGAACAGTCATCATCTGCTCAAGAACTTCATATTCAAAACTGTTGTTCTTACCTGGTTACCTACCTTTTACCTTGTGTAAAAAATGAGCTCTGTGTGAACTCAACAAGTTATTCTGACCTATGTGGGACGAATAAGGACGAAGCTTTGGAACTGTGTGTGAAGAAGCTAGTCAAGAAGGAATCTTTAACCAATCTGTGTGAACGGTTGAAAGCGACATTCTTTGTATCAATCTGTGTGAACGATACAAGGATAGGTTTGATTATAAATACATAGTTGTGTATGCAGTATTTATAATAAACGTTTTACTCCTGTGTGGAGGACCAGTGGACGTAGAGGGGTTTACCTCGAACCACTTAAATACTGTGTTATTTACCTTTCGCCGTTACTGTTTTCATAATTGTAATTTATATAAGTATACATTGCAAAACCCTGCACGCACCAAGCTAATAGGAGATTAGACCGAGTTGCTGTATCGACAGCATATCTACTATTTTAAGACTTCCGCTACGCACTCCAAATTAGAAAATCAATACAGTTGTTTAAACATACTTTCAAAACTGTATCCAGTATACTTGGAAGGCACCAACATTGTGGTCTTTCGGTTTCGGAATGTTTTACCCAAACTCTTGCCTCGGGAAGTACTTTTCGTTACTTTTGGATTTTTGAGGATTCCTGGTTATTGTTATTCGTGTAATGTGAATTGTATGGCTTGTATTTGCACTTTGTTCTTGCACTAGCAAAACAGTGGAGTTTTGCTAACTCCCGAGTATTCGGGGGGTGGATGTCTGTTTTTGCATTCAGGTTTGGGAGCATAACACAGGGTCAGCACGAAGGATGATGAAAGATGAACGATACTAATCACACGAGGACCCGTTGATGTCGTATTGGTCTAGTTGTATTTTCTTTTCCGCTGCAGTATCTTTTCCCCGTTATACGGGAGTTTATTGTATTTCGACCCCTGCGTGGGCTGGTATTGTAATCGAGTTGTATGCTTTATTGAAAGGCCAAATCGGTCTACTGAGTCATTTTAGCCTTAAAGGCATTGTCGTTATGTTTAATGTTGTTACTAGCCAGGTAGATCCTTGAGGAAAGGTTCTACGGCGTGTAATATCCCTGAACGGATTGGCGGTGTTACATTCGTGTTGTATTCCATTGTCCGAACAGTATTGCTCTATAAAGCAGTTAGTGAATTCAGTACCTCTGTCCGAACAAATGGACACGAAACTCAACCCTTTCTCATTCTGAACCTGTTTCAGGTGTTCAGGCAGCTTTGTTGTGGTTTCTTTCTACTTGCTCAGAAAGATAGTCCAAGCATACCTGGAATAGTCATCAACAATAACTAGATAATATTTTTTACCTCCCAAACTTACAGGGTCTACAGGACCATAGAGATCCATATGTAGCATATCCAAAACTCTGTGAGTGGACAGGTATGATTTGCTTTTCAGGGTGGTTTTGACTTGTTTGCCTTTTCTGACAGGGTCCGCAGACGCTATCTTTTTGGAATGACACATCGGGCAAACCTATAACCATTCCCTGTCTGGCGAGCTTGTTGATTGTCTTGAAGTTGATGCGTGACATCCTCTTGTTCCATAGCGAGCTTTGATCTGCAGTGCCTTTGGCAAAAAAACATGGAATAGTGGAGCTCGTAGGCTTCCAGGCGATTCGTGTCGAACTCATTGCGTTCCGCCATGACATAACTGGTCCCGGGCTTAAATTCCTTCATTTTCACACATTTTCGGCCTTTATATCACTTTATTTATTTAATATTTTGTTTTTCTTTTGATATCTTGTGTCATTTTCGATTTAGATGTGTTTCTTAGGCTTAAAAATACATTCTCCAATGTATTGAGACGCAGAATTTGATAATTTCTAATTAGTAAAATCGCATTTCTTCCCCGTACGAAGAGCGTTTGTCATATACTTATTACTCCCGTGACAGTATATACATGTTACCTGGCCTGCTTCCTGCGAGCACAACTTCTTTGGTCAGAATGTTCTTGACTCTACAGTGATCTATATAAAATTTCGTCGAGAACTGTTTGTCTCAGAACTGGCTAATACTAAGTAGATTATACTGTAAGCCTTCAACATAAGCTATATCGGTGACTTTGAATTTTCCTACATGAAGGTTTCCCTTCACTCTTGTTCTTCCTTTAGACTTGTCACCGAAGCGCACTTTTGGACTGCGACCTTCTACATAATCTGAAAGCTTGCTGATATCTCCTGTCATGTGCCGAGAACATCAGTTGTCGAAGTACCAGATGTCCTTCTCTTTGATGTCCTGTAAGCAAAGAAATTAAGTTGATTTAGGTCCCCCTTGATTTTTGAGTCCAGGTACGTTAGTGCCTTTTGGTACCCAAATTTGCCTGACAGCAATTGGCTTGATGTAGGTTACATTTGGTCTGTTTTTGCGATGTTTACATGGGGCAAGTACGTAGTCGTTGTAACCTTGATTATGATGCATGTAAAATCGAGGGTTATTATTATTATTCCAGTACGAATGCCGTCTCGGAGGTGGATCCATTTTCTTAGGCCTTACAGCTTGCCTCCTGGGTCTCCAGTTGGATTCCCAAAGCTGTTGTTGATATTGCACGGCGACCTGTTTTCTTGATGGATAACGGGGCTCCTGTATCCAATATCTAAGCGCACTGTACTGTTGGAAGTACTGTTGTATAGGCCTTTGATATTTAGATACAGCCTTCGTTCTGAATGGCTGTTGGCGTTTCTGATATGCTCGTGGATCATGCTGTTGGTTATGCCTTACAGGTCTGGGAGGCTGAGGTTTCCGCTGTCTATGATATGACATTGGTGGCGGAATGGAAGCCTTTGCTGTACGCGGGGCAACTGTTACCTTTACGGGACTCGGGGTCTCTTTAGGTACAGGAATGGGTTCCACACTCCTGACGAACACCGTACTGGTTTTCCCTTTATGGGAGAATGAGTTATATCCTAAGCCACTTTTATCATGAGCATGTTGCCCGGTGCTTAGAATTCTTCCATCCATTTAGAGGATTTCTCGAATGATTTCAAGATGGTCTCTAATTCTCCTTCTCGCTTTTCGAGAGTTTGCACTTTGGCTTCGAGTAAAGCAAAATCATTTGTCTTGATCTCATTATGAGACTTAGTCTCATTTAGATCGTGGGCAAGTTGACGATTGCTCTCCATGAGTTTTTTAAGTGTGACTTTGCTGTTTTCACAATCGATAGACATATTTTCGTAGTTATTTTTCAGCAAGTCATTTTCTTCTTTCAGCTCTAAGTTAGAAATTTGGAGCTGTATGTTTTCTCGTTTCAACGTCTCATGGGCCTTTTGAATGTTTTTGAATTCATTCTCATATTTTCGAAAGTATGAGATGCATTTAGAGGAGTAGTTGATGTTGAGCTTACCTCATCATCGCTGTCTTCGTTGTCCTCTATTTCTTTGGCCACAAAGCACATATAGGCTTTATCTTCAAGCTCATCATCGGACGAGTCACTGTCAGTGACTGCCTGAAAACACTCCTCAGTCTTGGTTGATGCGGGCGAGGCTTCTGATTCGCCAATCAGGGCCTTGAGCTTATTTTTCCAAACACACCTCCTTTCATCCTTTTCTTGTTGCTCGGTTTCCGGCAACTTTTGGACTTTTGGGTGCGGACATTTATTTGCATAATGTCCGGGTTTCCTACAGTTGTAACACATGTTAGAATCACCAGAAGGCGATTCGGACTTACCTTGTGAAAAGGCTTGGGCTTATAGGGAGTCTTTCCAGAATGTTTGATGAACTTTTTGAATTTGTGCATGAGAAGGGCCATTTCATCTTGTGACAGGATATCATCATCACTGTCAGCAGTCTTTTGAGCAGTCTTGGATGTGCTGGGAGACTATGTCTCCTATTAGATACAGCGGCTAGTGTTGTAGTCTTAGCAGGTGACTCTTTGGCTTTCTCTCTCCTGTCAATATCGTACTCGAACGCTTTGAGGTCAGAGAATACGTAGAAAGTAGAAATATCATTAAGATTACATGACACACGCATAGCTGTAGTCTTAATGTCCCATCGGGCAGGGAGTGATCTAAAAATTTTCAAGTTTTTCTCCTTTTAGGTATACACTTTACCCAATGCTTCAAGCTCACCGACAATGCCAGCGAATCTGAGGTCAAGCTCCTTAAGAGTTTCAGAAGATTTCATTTAAAAAGATTCAAATTGCTGAGTGAGTTTTCAAATCTTATTTTCTTTTGAGAGCCCAGTTCCCTCACAAATCAACTTGAGTTTCTCCCAGATTTCCTTGACTGTCTTATAGCTCTTTACCTTCGAGAATGTGCCTTTGTTAAGAGTGACAAACAACGCATTCTTAGCAACATTGTCGAGGTTCGCACGCTTGCAATCGTCGGTCATCTATTGCTCATGCTCTTTCTCGAGCATTTCAGCATGAGGTTGTCCTTCTATCCTTGCGACAGGATTAACCTTCATTATCTTTATGGGGCTATCTTAGAAGACAAATATCATCTCCTCGTGCATGGAAGCAAGATGAGCTTTCATCCTGATTCTCCAATCATCAAACTCGTTAATCGAAAACATAGGAACCTTGTTTATCATTGAGGTATCCATAGAGAAAGTAGGAAAGATAAAACTGTTTTAAAAAATAAGTGATTTTTGGATCTGATTTGGTTAAAAATACGACTGATTCTTTTTAGAATCAACCGCTCTGATACCACTTGTTAGCCACTAAGTATACAGTATATAGCTTGTAAAGTAATAGTACAACAAGCTGTACGGTTTTCGAATGTGAGTGCGTAGCGGAAGTTTGTTTAAGTGAGTTGCTGTAAATACAGCAACTAGGCTTTCTCCTGTTTGCTTAGTGCGTACATGGTTTTGCAATGTATACTTGTATAAATCACAGTAAAGAAAATAATAGAGGCAGAAGGTAAATAATACAGAGTTTAAAGTGGTTCGAGGTAAACCCCTCTACGTCCACTGGTCCTCCACAGAGGTGTAAAACGTTTATTATAATCACTACGTACACAACTACGTGACTATAACTAAACCTTGTCTCTGTAACGTTCACACAAATTGTTACAGGGACTGAAGGTTTTTGCCGTTCACACAGATTGGCTAGAGCTCTTTCTTGACTTGCTTCATCACACATAGTTCGAAGCTTCATCTACAATGATATTCTTCCCACACAGGTCGGAATACGCAAGGATCTACAGTCCACACAGGGCTGATGGTTTTCTCAACGGTAAAGGTAGAATTGTCTGAACAGCAGCTTGATCTTTGATATATGATTGATGTATGCTGTGCTGTTCTTCGTTGAGGACTTAGTATATTTCTTCGTTTTGAATACTTGTTGTATGCTCATGTAATATGCTGTAATGTAATCGCTAGAATGTCAGACTGATTTGTCAGAGCTTTTGCGATATATGAATTCTTCGTATGTTATGTGTGTGTTGTCCTCAGCTTCGGGCTATTTATAACCTTTGGAAAATGCATCCGTTATAAATGTAGCCGTTGCAGGTAGGTGAGATGTTGACGTCTCTAATTGGCGGCTTGCTGAATATTTAAATTAAAGTAGATCGCATTTAATGCTTCAGACATTCTTTTTGACTTCGCATTAAATGCTCTTCAACGCATTCATACTTGTCTCACTTCGGCTGCAATAAATGTTGTCCTATCAGCAATAAATGCTGCTTTAACTGTGAATACTTTATGAATAAACAAAGTGTGTTTCATAACGGTTATAGAGCATTCTTTATTCAGTCCTATCGGATATATTTTACTTTTCCTAAGTAAAACAGCTTACAACATGGCTGCTTTATCCGACGTATTGAGTCTTTCGCTGTAGCTGTGGGTTAGACTGTGAGATTTTCAATGCTGTATGGAAGGAGTTGTATGGAGATTCAGACAGCTTCCATACTTAGCGGGATTTGCTGTATGATGGTCATTATCAAAACAAGATACATGATTGTTTATCCCAACAGTATTATTCCAACAACCTCACAACATTGCATCTAGATTATGAGGACTTGCAAGGTTGTCTAGGGCCTCTAATTACCTGGAGTTAGCCCTGCATGAAACCTTAGCCCTCGTGATTCCCAGTTTGCTTATTGCGAATAACCTTTATGGATGAAATATATACAAACATCATAGTTTTATTAAATTGAGAAAGTACAAAGTAATAAGTGACTAAATTTAATGTGGGATAGGGAAAAGAAAGTAAAATTTTAATTAAAAAAAAGAATCGATTTTAATAACTAACATGTATGTGCAAAATATGGCCGAAAGAATCTGAAAAAATAGGGGGCACATTAAATCTGAAGTTTCACGTTAGAGGAAATTCATCTTAACTTCTATTTTCAAATTATTTTTTAGAGTAATATGCTATTCTTTCTTTACAGTAATACAATTCAGTCCAAAGGCATTATTCTTATAAATATTTTCTGTTACTTCCCGCTTCTCATTTGTCACTCCATAATGAAACAAATCACTAGTCAGTAACAAGAAATATACTCATGAAAAACAAACTAAAACTTGAGTGCTTAAACAAAATAAAATAAAAAGACAGTGAAACATTTACTGTGCATTGTCAATTGTCATGAAATTCGATTGATTCAAAATAAAACAACTATTTAGATATCTTATTATGGTGTGTCCGTACCATAAATTGATTTACTTGGTAAATATTATTAATGAAATTCCAAACGTCTTTTGTTCATCTTTTTTTTTTTCCCAATTAGGATGGTTTGAGGTGTAGGAGATATTCTTGCATGTCCTTCTTAAGTATATAAACCAAACCAAATCAAACCAAACATACTCAGTATATCCCGCACAGAGCAGTGTTCGGGGAGGGTAAGATGTACGCAGACCATACCCCTACTTTTTACGGTAGGGAGGCTGTTTCCGTGAAGACCCTCAGCTTAGTGCACAGCAAAGTATAGCGTGATATATACAAAGAAGCATATGATACGAAAAAGCTCCAAAGCAAACCTAAGCCCATGGCTTAATTCACATGAGCCTTACCTAATGGGACTTTGGCAACTGTACTCTCGATGAACGTTGCTCTAACAGAAGAGAGGTTGACTCTGCGCACAACTCCCTGTCAAAAACACACCACATGCAAAAGGCAATAGGATAAAATATACAATAAAGGTAAAAGATGCAATGCTCTAGGTCAAAGCTAACCGAGACAACCCAACCCTGAGGTTCTCAACTACAGCATCGCTCCCTACAAAGGAATCCACAACTCTGATCTGGCGCCTCCAAGAGCCCCTATCAACAGTCATGGTCTCGGAAAGGTTTAAGGCCTTCAAATCTAATATCAGCTGCTCCTCCCACGTCCTCCTCGGTCTGCCTCTCCTCCTCTCCCCGACAACCAATAAACTCTCGATCCTCCTCACCGGAGCAGAAGCCTGCCTCCTGCGGACGTGGCCAAACCATCTCAATCTCCCTTCCCTAATTTTCGCGGAAATGGGCGCCACTTCTAGCGTATTCCTAAAAACCCCGTTTGAGATTCTATCAAGCATTGTGAGACCACAGGACCAACGAAACATTCTCATTTCAGCTGCTTCCAACTTGCTTTCAAGCGACTTCTTCATCGCATAACATTCGGAGCCATACAACATAGCAGGTCTGATTGCCGCTCTATAGAATTTACCCTTAAACTTTAGCGGGACTTTCTTGTCACACAGGACCCCTGTTGCTGCTCTCCACCTTAGCCACCCCGCCTTGATATGATGAGTGACATCATCTTCACACTCGCCTTCCTTCTGAATGATTGAACCCAAATACTTGAACTTATCCGTACGGGGTACGATCTGATCCGCAATCATTACCTCTACTTCTTCCTCGTTGGCCTCACCACTAATGTTACACCAGAGATACTTGGTCTTAGACCGGCTCACACGCAAGCCCTGGGATTCTAACTTAGACCTCCATATCTCCGACTTCGAGTTCACCTCCCTGCTCGACTCCGCCACTAACACAATGTCATCAGCAAAAAGCATGTACCACGGGATGCCATCCTGTAACCCCCGCGAAATGACGTCAAGGATTAGAGCGAAGAGAAGAGGGCTTAGCGCCGACCCCTGGTGTAGCCCTATCTCAACCGGGAAATACTGGGTGTCACCAACTGGGGTCCTAACGTAAGTCCTAGCTTGGGAGTACATGTCTTGGATCGCCCTAACGAACGGCAACGACACCCTCCTCTCTTCTAGGCTCCTCCAAATAACATCGCGCGGAATGCTATCATAAGCCTTCTCTAGATCAATAAACACCATATGGAGGTCCTTACGCCGCTCTCTAAACTTCTCCATAAGGCGTCTGACGAGATGAATGGCCTCCATCGAGGACCTCCCCGGCATGAATCCAAATTGGTTCTCTGAGATCTCAACTTCTCTTCTAACCCTGCATTCCACCACTCTTTCCCAAAGTTTCATAGTATGACTGAGGAGTTTAATACCCCTATAGTTACTACACCTCTGAGCATCGCCTTTGTTCTTGAAAAACGGCACGACAATACTACGCCTCCACTCCGATGGCATCTCAGAGCCTCTGAGGAGGATGTTAAACAGCTCCGCTAGCCACTGAACTCCAACTTCCCCCAGACAAAGCCACACCTCAATAGGAATCTGATCCGGGCCTACAGCCTTAGCTCTACCAATCTTCATTAGGGCACCCTTTACATCCTCCTTGCTGATGCTTTCGCAATAACTAAACGAACGAGCAGAAGATAAACTAACTCCATGCACCACCGGGTCGCTTCCCCTAGCCCCATTGAAAAGTTCAAAAAAATACTTATTCCACCTCTCTTTAATTGCCACATCGTTCACTAGCACTTGGCCCAAATCATCCTTAATATACTTAACGGGACCCAAGTCTCGCCGCCCTTTTTCCCTAGCTTTTGCTAGTTTAAAAATAGCATTCGCACCTTATTTGGTGTCTAGGCGCTTGTACATCTTCTCGTATGCCTTACCTTTAGCCTTAGCCACTGCCTTCTTAGCCTCTCTTTTCGCCACCTTGTACGCTACAATCTTCAAGATTTTCTCCTCCCCAGCACTAACCGACAAAAGCTCCTTAAATAGCACTTGTTTAGCCTTAACCTTCTTTTGAACCTCCTCTTTCCACTACCATGCCTCCATATGTCCACTAGACCTGCCCGAAGAAACCCCAACCACTTTCTCGCCCACACTCCTAATAGCATTGGCCATGCTGGTCCACATATGGTCAGCATCGCTCTCCCGCAAAAAACCTCCTTCGCGGGTCAGAGACTCCTTGAATTCTGTCGCCTTTTCACCCTTCGGATCCTTCCAGAGAATCCTTGGTCTAGCTTCTCTAACCCTGCTAACAACACGACCTCCCATGGATAAATCCATAGCCAGCACCCAGTGTTGCATAGCATAGGCCTCGCTCCGGAACACCTTGCAGTCCACGCATGCCCTAGCGTCACGACTGCGCAAAAGAAGGTAGTCAATTTGCGTGTTGTTCCCCCCACTACCGAAGGTGATGAGGTGCTCATCTCTCTTTTGAAAAACAGAGTTCGCAATTACCAACTCATGCGCAGTAGCAAACTCCAACAGTGCAGAACCTTCTGCATTCTTAACTCCGAAGCCGAAACCCCCATGCACACTATGGTAACCATCCACTCCCTCACCAATGTGCCCATTGAAATCGCCCCCCAAAATAATAAATTAATCGTCCAGAATACACCCGATCAACTCATCCAAACAGACCCAAAAAGCTTCCTTAACAAGCACACCCAAACCAACATGAGGGGCATACGCACAAACCATGTTGACCACCTTCTCCCCAACCACCACTCTAACGGCCATAATCCTATCGTTACACCTCTTCACTTCCACGATGTTATCCTTAAGCTCCTTAGACAAAAGAATACCCACACCATTATTCGAGTTCGCAAGGCCTGAATACCACAATTTATAACCGTTCGCCTCCCTGGACTGCGCTCCCTTCTACCTAGTCTCCTGAATACAAGCCACATCCACCCTTCTCTTACCCAAAACATCCACGAGCTCCAAAAGCTTACCCGTCAAGGTACCCAAATTCCAACTACCAACCCGCAAACAGCGCAATATCGAGCAACACAAAAAACAATGAACTACGAAAATAAATAGAATGTGGTAGTGTGTAGCAAAAGTGAAAATATGATGAAAATGTAAAAGCACAATTTATAAGTAGGCCAGCTGCAGATAAATCATAGCAAATAGCAGATATAGGGTTGACAAAATGAAATTGGACAGAAAAGAATAAAGGCACCAGCCTACGAGCAGCTTGCAAAACCGAAGCGGGATGATTTCCTGAGCTGATTCCCGAAGGCCAAAGCTTGGATGCAGGACAGACGATTCAAGGGCAGAAACCGAAGAGCTTGGGATTCCGGTGAGCTAAACCTGCAAAACACAGCTATATACTACTTACTATTATAAACGGGACGAGAAATGATGACCACGGCTGAACAGCGGTTTTCCGGCGGTCCGCCGGCCAGATTTGCCAGAGCAGAGGAGATCCCGAGAGCTAGAGAATTCGGGAAGCTATACCTGCAAAACACACAACTATGTACTACTCTACTGTTAGAAACAAGAAGGTAAATGATGGCCGCGGTTGCACAGTATATTTCCGGCGGTCCGCCGGCCAGATTAGCCAATACAGATGAGATCTGGGTAGTCTAAAGAGAGAGACAAGAGGCGTTTATTCTTAAAATCCTTCTTAAGTATATGATTTTGTTATTGACTGGAATGTTGGAATTTGGTTGTAATTGGGTTTCACTATACTGCATAGGCAATATTATTAATTGAGTAGGTAATGTTATTCCCCACATAGGTAATATTACTACTTATGTGGATAATACTATTATCGATGTAGGCAATTGGGTGAATGATTGAGGCATAATTTTGATAGTTGTATTTTTGGTTTGTTTGTTATGATTTTTTTTAGTTTGAGAATGGTTTGTGGGCGCTTGTAACTTGATTGATCATTTTTCGAATGTTTGTATGAACTAATCGTTTGAGTTTCCCAAATATAATTGGACGAATGTTGATCATGTTTTATGCATTTCGCTGGGATTATCACAATAAATAATATTATCAAGGCAAGTAATAATATTATCATTATAGGTGATGATATTATTTGAATAATTAATTGCTGGACAAATTCATCAGTTCAATTTAGAAAAATTGAATACATTACCAGTTGGGTATTACATGTATCTAATACAAAAAATTTGAGAAAAAGTGCCGAGGGATAATTATCGAAAAACCAAGATGAGGATCTGCATGCAGTAATTGAATTGATTTTATAAAGGGATTGTCGAATTATATTAATTTAAGAACAGATCTAGATCCGGACCAGAAGCTGATGAAAATCGCCTTCCTCTTTTGGTGATCCACACACGAACAATTTGCACAAGTCGGATTGCTAGATCCTTACGAAGAATATTGATAAACAGTACAACAAATAATTCCTTGCTAGAAGGATTGTACTGTTGATCAAAATCAACTAAGAGAAGAAGACAAAGATGGCCGAACCGGGACTTCTTGGATAGAAATTTTCGTCGATCTGAAGAATAAGGGAGGGGGTCGATTTTTCTTGTTTCTCTCATTTTGTGTCCAACTCCTTGTACAAGACTCTTTATTTATACTAAGTAAACTCTAGAGTTAAAACTCTAATTTATAACTAAGTAAACCCTAGAGTTAAAACTCTAGTATTTGCTTAGGTACCCCTTAACTTATTAAATAATACAATATATATAATACATTATATTATATATTATTTATTACTTAATCCTCTAATAAATATAATATCCAATATTATATTTATATTTCCTAGTTGATATAATTAAATAACATAATATATAATATCCAATATTATATATTACTCATTATTTAATTTCTTTAATAAACATAATATCCAATATTGTATCTATTTTATTCTTGTTTGTCTTTGTATGTGTGAACCAAAAGGCTTATATTATGTTGATAATCATTTAATATCTTATTAAATGATCAATCATAAGTGATCTCTAGCAAGACATTATGATTACCCAAATAATATAAGTTTATAGTCCATTAAACCATTTAGCGTGTCAAATTCCTTTGTCGTGCAACTTTATATTTGAACTAAGTCATGGAAACTGTTTGTCATACTTATTATATTCAAATGCTTTCTCAATCTTAAGTAGACTGATTGAATCAAATGACTCTTCCTTTGAGCATGGCCATGCATTTCCTTCAGTCCTAATTATCGAAGAGCCTAGCAGATATCTGTCTCCCTAAAGAGAGGGATTAATCTCCATCTTGATTGTTCATTTCCCTCTACATGACTCCCACTAATCCCGATCGCTAACTTTTATGATCACCATATTTTAGACGATGTTGGATTATATCAAGGCATAACAGTTATCATGTTGTACTCTATGATAATCTCAGGTTCAAGGATTTATTGACATACTGTTATATTGAGATTCCCTTATGATATTTACATGCAGTGATCTCAATGCAGGTCTGTCCAGTATTGCGTTCTCCAACCAATACCCATAAATTTAATCCGTACCATATGCATAATCATCCGATGATTATCAATCAAACCTATACTAGCATATTAATCACTTGAGTCTCCACTCTACGTGATTAGACCAGGGACATATAAATAATCTTATTATTCGTGAATAACTATTATTCGATTATTATAATATTGAAATATGCACACATTATAATAATCAACGAGAAATAAATCACATCAAATAATTTTATTTAAATATGATAATTACAAATCTAGGCACATTGAATGTCCTAGGGCACTATTCCCAACAATTAGGCCTGGGCATGGGACAGGATGGGACCATTGTTGGGTAATCTCGATACCGTCACATTTGAAAATTATGGGACGAGATGGGACGGGATTGCACTTTTGAAAAATTGATCCCGACCGTCGCGATCCCGAATGGGATCGAGATGGGATCGGGATACGAAAAAGACGAAAAATGGTCCTGTTGACCAATGTTGACTCTCAAATGAATATAATATTTGGACTTGTTACATGACAATAAATTTAAGTTTTTCTTTAAACCAATCTATTTATCAAATATCGTTGTGAGTCATTTGTTAATTCTTGAACAAATGGTTCATAGAACTCTGAATGCTTTATTATTTCACCCGAAGTAATAAATATAAAGAACATTACAACATAGTCAGATACTCACTGATCTCTACTTCTATACACAAGTTCTTCATGGTTAAGTTTCGTTCCCCGAAAGAAGTAAATGAGATAAGTTAGAAATGTTAGATGATAAGACTGCTTTGGGCTTGGTAGTCAGATAAATTTAGTAACTAGACATTATTACGAGACAGGACGGGATCCCATCGGGATTTGACATTTGGGCTCGCGGCCCGTCCCAAGTTTTTAAAATGGGACGGGACGGGACGGGCCCTGAGTTTTAAAATTTTGGTCTCGTCTCGTCCTGGTGCGGGACGAGACGGGCCTGAGATGGGCCCGAGCCTTCGGGATTAGTTGCCCAGGCCTACCAACAATCTCCCACTTGTACTAAGACCATTCATTCATGACTTAGTCCTATCGATCAAGCATCTCTTCATGCTTTCCTTGTGAGAGAGGCTTGGTAAGTGGATCAGCAACATTCTCTTTTGTTGCTACTTTGCATATTGTATGTCTGCGTCCGACGATCTCTCTGACTAGGTGATATTTCCTGAGTATATGATAGGAACTATGATGGGACCTAGTCGCTTTAGCTCATGCAATAGCACTATCATTGTTACAATAAAGGCTTATGGGATCCTGGATGGTTGACACCACTCCTAATTCATTAACGAACTTCTTGATCCATACGGCTTACTTAGCTGCATCCAATGCTGCCAGGTACTCAACTTCTGTTACAGAATCAGCAATCATGTTTTGCTTGGACCAACAACAAAATCAAGAAGGAAATCCCGAAAGTCAACCCTAGGAGATTTCAAGAAATTACCTTCGATCCGGACGGACTTGAGCGGAGGATGATGATAGGCACAGATAGGCTTCCCGAAATGATGCTCCACGATACCTCAAATCGCCTCTCCCGAGTTTCTTACCACAAATCGTGAAGAGGAAAAAGAAAGGGAAAAATGGCAAGAATTCTGCATCCCTCGGCCTTAAATAGCCGAGCGCATTACGCCGTAATCGGCATCTCCTTACGGCCGTAACCAGGCCTCCCAGGCCACTGCCCAAAATGTGCGGGCACATTACGGCCGTAACCCAGCAACGCATTGCGACCGTAACTCAGCATTACGGCTGTACCCGGCCACTTCTTACGGCCGTAACCAGGTTCCACATGCTACTGCCCAAAATGTGAGGATGCCTTACGACCGTACTCGGCAATGCCTTACGGCCGTACCAGGCCATTTCTTATAGGCGTAGCTCGGGCATGCATTGCGGCCGTAACCGACCATGCCTTACGACCGTAACTTGGCCAGGCCTTACAGTCGAAACTCGACCATTATGACAGTCTGGTTAGACATTCGAAAACATCTCGGTCACACTAACGCATCGGCTATGATTCCAAACAATAACGAGCAAATTACGAAACATAACATGCCGCACCACAAGCACACATTTAATCAAAGAAACGCACGCAAAAACAAGTCTCACGCGACGAACACTACAACAGAATATATCATGCCGTTCATGACAGAAAAACGAATTCCACATATTCATAACAAAATGAAATAACCGACACCAAACGACAAATGGTTCAAGACAACCGGAATAAAAATCTCGGGTATTACAATCACAAAGGTCAATCTAAAGGGTATAATTGGTTTTTCTTGATATTCTAACTCCTTGAAACGTCATACGTGGTCAACTGGCTCCTTGAGTCCGTATTTTATCTCCTTCTTATCTTCATTACATTAATAAACAACTAAACTACACTAGTAAATTAAGTTACAAGAGGGCAAACGACACGCAGGCCGTAGATAATTAATAATAAATTAATAGATGACTCAAAGGTGGTAATAACCAATCATATTTAAATGACACGCATGCCATAAAACTAACTCAAAATTAAATTGAAACATCCAATCACATTGGTCAACTTATAGTCATGCCATACACCAAACATATACAAAAATTAATCATCACGTAATTAATTTAAAACGGACAGGTAACATATTAATAGTAATTTGCATCCAAGTTAAACAAAAAAATACATAACACAGTGGCCGGAGGGATGAACATCACCCCCTGCCACCTAGGTTCGAAACCTGATATGCACAACTTTTGCGCATTTTCCGCCCCCATTTTTCGCACTGGTTGAGGGTCGCGGGCGCGAGTCAACCCAGACGCGGGTATCAAGTAACCCTAGCCCAGATCCCCATGGGTGGGCCTGAATTGTGACCCGTTTCTGGACAGTTTCCTCCAGAACAGTTTCTGGATATAAGTAGTGCAGAAAATAATGAAAGACGGTACACAAAATTAACTTTTAACGATCTGATTTAATTAAATTAAATCAAAAAAATACTTAAAAAATTTCTATTCTATAAATATGATCAAGAACATAATTCATATATTAAAAATATATAATAATAAACTACATAAATACTTAAATTACTTGCAAGTTGGCTTACCGCTACTGGGTTTTACATATATCTAATACAAACAATTTGACCAAAAATGCAGAGGAATAATTATCGAAAAACTAAGAAGAGGATCTTCATACAGTAATTTATTTGATTTTATAAAGAGTTTGTCGAATTACCTTAATAGGAAGAGCATATCTAAATCCGGACCAGAAGTTGATGAAAATGGCCTTCCTCTTTCGGTGATCCATACACGAATAATTTGCACAAGTCGGATTGCTAGATCCTTACGAATGATATTGATAAACAATACAATAAATAATTCTTTGCTAGAAGGATTGTACTGTTGATCAAAATCAACTGAGGAAAGAACACAGAGATGGCCGAACCGGGACTTCTTTTCGGCCGATCTAAAGAATAAGGGAGGGGGTTGATTTTTCTTGTTTTTCTCTTTTTATGTCCAACTTCTTGTTCAAGACCCTCTATTTATACTAAGTAAACCCTATAGTTAAAACTCTAGTATTTGCTTAGTTACCCCTTAACTTATTAAATAGTGTAATATATTACTTATTATTTAATCCTCTAATAAATATAATATCTAATACTAAATTTATCTTTCTGAGTTGATATAATTAAATAATATAATTTATAATATCATATATTATACATTACTCATTATTTAGTTTCTTTAATAAACATAATATCCAATATAATATCTATTAATTATTCTTGCTTGTCTTTAGTTGTCGTATGTGTGATTCAAAAGGCTTATATTATATTGGTAATCATTGAATACCATATTAAATGATAAATCATAAGCGGTCTCTAGCAAGACATCATGACTACCAAAATAATATAAGTTTATAGCCTATTAAACTATTTAACGTGTCAAATTTCTGTCGTGCGATTTTATATTTAAACTAAGTCATGGAAACTGTCATACTTATTATGTTCAAATGCTTTCTCGATCTTAAGTAGACCGATTGAATCAAATGACTCTTCATTTACGCATGACCATGCATTTCCTTCAGTCTTACTTATCGAGGGGCCCATCAAATATTTCTCTCCCTAAAGAGAGGGACAAATTGATTATTCATTTCCCTCTACATAACTCCCACTAATCCCGATCACTAATATTTATGATCACCATATTTCAGATGATGTTGGATTACGTCAAGGCATATTAGTTATCATGTTGGACTATATAATAATCTCAGGTTCAAGGATTTATTGATATACTGCTATATTGAGATTCACTTATGATATTTTCATGCAGTGATCTCTATGCGGGTCTGTCCAGTATTGCATTCTCCAACCTATACTCATAAGTTTGATTTGTACCATATGTATAATCATCCGATGATTATCGATCAAATTTATACTAGCATATTAATCACTTGAGTCTCCACTCTACGTGATTGGACCAGGGACATATGAATAATCTTATTATTCATGAATTACTATTACTCGATTATTATAATGTTAAGATATGTACACATTATAATAATCAAAGAGAAATAAATGATATCAAATCACTTTATTTAAAAATGTTACAATTACAAGTTTAAGCAAATCGAATGTCCGAGAGCACTATTCCCAACATTACCATCCTCGCTAAAATATTTTGGATAGTTCATTCTGATGGTATACAACAAAGAACTCTCACAGAACAAAATGTCAAACATAAATTCTTTATTCTTACATTTTTTTTGTATAACAAATTCAGAGTCATCACATTTAAGAAGAATCATAAAATAATTCATTAAATATATTTGAGATTTAATCAAGGCATAGAAAAACTCATCATTAAAATATGTTACAATCACACAAACCAACAGAATAATTAGAATTAACACAAAAGACAAAACAAGGGACACACAGTTTAAATACACAGATAATATTTTTGAATTTTTTTGAAAGTGTACTGTTTTGGTTACTCGTTAATGATAATGATTGATCGTTATCGTGACGGTTTCGAGATATTTTGGTTGAACGGTTTGTTTGTTTTCTATGACGGATTACAAGTTTCGAGGATGAAACTTATTTTAAGTGGTGTAGTATGTAATATCCGGAATTTCTACTACTATTGTTTAATATTATTTTTTCCGAGTTATATTGTACAGCGTAGAATCTGTACAGTATGGATAAAATAAATGAAGAACTGAGACATCTGTATTGGTATTATTACCGCACTTGGTTGACAGTTGTATTGGAAAACATTGCGTGTCTGGCTTATCGTACGAGAATATTGTTGGAAGATGTATATGTATTCAGTATGCCGTATGTTCGTATTCTGCATTTCGAGACGTTGGACAAAGAGTAGCTGAAAATGGCTAAGTATAGCCTTATTAGCGCACGCTAATATACATGAGTAGTGCACGCTATCGTGCGGGTTTAGCACATGCTACGGGCACAGGGTAGCATACGCTAGTGCAGAACAGTTCAGAGGGAATATACATGTGGACCCGGCCACTTTCGGCGCATGTGCCGACGAGTCAACGGATGTTTGTTGTGAAGGGTTAGCGCACGCTAACATCAGATTGGTCCAAAAGGAATCTTATCCTTGTCAGAGCTTTCGGCATGTGGGAATACGGGGGTAGGTGCAGACTGTAGCAAGTCAACTATGAGTAGCGCACGCTATGGATGAAAGTTTGTGTACGCTAAATAGAGGCCTTTACGTACGCTATTGCAAGGGCATTGCATACGTAAATCATTTCATGCAGTAAGGCAGTAGCCTCTGGACTTCGATAGCGCACGCTAACAAAGACAGTTAGCGCACGCTATGTGTGTAACGTATGTTAACTGAAGATGTTAGTGTATGTTAATAGTGTACAGTGTATATATAAGTGCAGTTGGCCATTCTTCATCATTTTCATCCATTTCTTCATGTGCGTCGATAGAGAGAGCCTTGAGAAGTATTTGAGGTTCCAAACACTGGATTAAGGTGGAGTTAATCATCCATAACAACATTTGAAGCTTGGAGTCGATTGGAAATGAATTCAAACTTGGGATTCAATCCATTCCTTCAAAAAGGTAATTACTCTTCATTTTTGGATTTCGTTTTGGATTGAATTTTGATATTCTTAAGTTGATGATTATCATATAAGCAAGTTGGTAAGTATGATGATGAGATTGGTTACCAAGTTATGCTGCTGTTATGGTTGATATACGAGTATTGATATGATTCGAATGGTTTCGAATTGTGTTGTTTATCTTCAAAGAGATATGTTAGCTAATGTCTTCCTTCAATTCAGATCTTTGATGTTGTTGTTGGTTTCTTCATATTATGGTGAACATGGCAATGATTCTGAGTTCTTGGTGTTTATGATGTTGATATTTGAGGAAGAAGATGATATGTGATTATATGAATTGGATTAAGAGTTGGATGATTACCTATATGTTAAAGGATATCGGATTTCGTTGTTTTGATAGATATTAACGTGGTTTAGAATCACTTAGTGTTCTTGATAATCGCCATATGTTGATCGGTATCTAAAATGCATGCAACTTCATGTCATTAGCGCACACTAGTGTAACTGGCTAGCGCGCGCTAATGGGAGCGACTTAGCGCACGCTACATTAAGTGATTAACGTGCGCTAAGTCAATAGGCAGAATAGTATATCCTGTTTAGGTTATGAATTCGTGGTCGTTTAAGCTGGATTGATCAGCCTAATGGTTAATCGAGATATTGTTGAGCCGTTGGATTTGTGAATTGGATTTATTGATTGTAGATTGTTATCGAACGTGTTGTTTTCGAATTACTGTAATAGGTTGAGAATATTGATCAGTGATAAGAATCGTGCCGTACGGTCAAGTTCGAGGATGCTCGTGGATTGCATTGATCGGGGCCGAGGAACTTACAGACGACGGCAAGGGATTGGTGACCGCTTCATCGGTATCGAGGCAAGTTATTACTTGCTTAGTTATAATGTTTAATGAATGGTTTCAGTTTCATTTCGTTTATAATGCATATACCAATGATTATTACTGCAAATTTTGGAGATTTGGATTGTTGTGTTTCTGATTCTGGGAGTTAAATTATAATGTATATGTTTTATCTCGGTTATTGGCATATTCGGGTATCAAGGTTACCTCCGCGATAAAGATGAGGATATGAGTATCTATAGTCCATGGTACGTTTGGATCGCCGAGCATTGGGGATAATCGTCAGTGATGATTTGACATCGAGATTTCTCCTGAAGGACTCGGGACAAGTATCTTAGTTTGATTCGGTTTAGTGTTGATGATGTTGATCATGCAGGTTGTCATTCATATTGCTGAACATGAAGTCGTCCTAGTTGTTTCATCATAGGGTCGTTCATGTTTTTGATTCATATGTTGTTCATGTTGATGAACATATTGAGTTGCATATGTGTATGCATAATTGTATTGTTTATGTTGTGTTGATCCGATGGGATCGTGTGATCTATGCTGAGGGCGCTGGATCGGATGTCCACTATGCGTTGGTCCGACGAGATCCTCATGGGGATCTATGCTGAGGGTGCTGTATCGTTGGACAGGTTTCCACCATGTGTTGGTGCGACGGGATCATCATGGGGATCTATGCTGAGGGCGCTGGATCGTTGGATTACCCATTGTTGTGTTGATGGAATCATGTGGATTCACATCATTGATTTTATCATGTGTTATTGTGCATATGTATATTGTTGGTTATCCATCTCGTGTTGATCTTGTAGGATCATCTTGGGATCTATGCTGAGGGCGCTGGATCATGGGATTTCCATTGAGTATACACTTGTTATTGTTTTGAGCATATTGATGTTGTCATATGAGTATGCATTTGTAGGTCTTGTGTTAGGACTGTGCCCGTATGTTGCATTGATCTGATCTCGGATTAGATTGGCATGATTGTCGTGGTATTGTGCATCTCGAGGTATGTTCCGTATTTCCCTTGGTATTTGTCTTTGATGGACAATTGGTTTTCGTGTCAAGATGTGATGATGTTACCCGATGAATTTGGGTTGGATAGAGTTAGTAGATTTCGTAACAGTGAGTTATGATGATGTTTTGAGAACCTTGGGTACTGTGCGAGATGTGAATTTTGGTAAAGTTATGACGATAATATTACATTGGTCGTATTCTTATTTTGTATTCTCATTGGTATGTAATTATTAATGCGATGTGACGGTTATCATTGTTGGATATTATGGCTAACCCCATCGTGGGCTTTCTTTTTAGGATCTTGGATTATCAAGCTTGTAGCAGTCGTGGAGAGATGAGCTTCCCAGAGGATTCTGGCCAGGGCATGTATTTGTGAATTGAGTTTCCGAATCATTTCTTGTATTCCGCTGCTAGAGTATTTTAATTTGTTTTACTTTTTTTCCGCTGCGTGAGTATTTTTAAATGGCATTTTGGTATCTGGTAACTTAGGTTACTTTGGAAACCGTTTTCTAAACCATTTTTTCGATACGTGTAATCGATAGCTTAACATATGTTTTTAAACTGTTGAGTTCTGGCATATCAAGCCTTGCCGTTTCAAATGAGATTTTTTACGACGGTTTTGATAAATAGATTTTATATAGTCTTCAAATGTTTTAAGGATAGCACCATCGTTGGCCTCTTGGGCATTTGTAAATGTTTGCGAAAATATCTTTTAGCCTTGTGGGTTCCGTTCTGGGGCCCACGACGCTGTAATATTCCCGATCGGATCTGGGGATGTTACAATAGTGGTGTCGTTTTGATTCTTGAGGTTATGTGAATTGTAGGTTGAAGAACATGATGATATATATATCTTGAGTTATGAATTAGGTGACTGTTTAATGTTAGAACACATCGGATTATGCCGTTTTATTGGCTATGAACATGATTACGGATTAATTCATGTTCTTGAAGAACTCTTGAGTTATATATGTCATGATTTTATGAATAAGGGATGGAATTTGGAAAGATTATGATTAATTTTGGTATATGATTATTCGTGATAATAACCAGTATTTGGGTTTTCTATGAATTTGCGAATATGAACAAGAAGGAACTTTGTTAATTCGTATTTAAAGTTGAAGTTGGAGTCGAATATGTTAAGACACTTAGTTGAATTAATTATTGATATGATTATTGGATTGTGGAATCGTATTATGGTTATGGATTCGTGATTGATTGATTTGGGTTGTTCAGATTTGTATTTAATCGGGATATTATGGAACCGTTGGGTTTGTTGATCGGTTATATTGATTGTTAATTATGATTACCGAGTTGCGGTTTGTATTGTGGACATGAGTTCATAATTGTTGAGTTGGATTATTTAGTTTTCTATATGATCGAGGTATCGTTGAATGATTGGGTTTGTGGATTGGTTATGTCGGTTATTGATTATTATCGGATTGTTGTTTATTGATTATTGCATTATTGTGAGGATTGATCGTTGATTAGAATAATATGTTGCGGTCGAGTTCGAGGAGGTTCGTGAATTACTATGGTCAGGTCCGAGGAGCTTGTAGACGAAGGCAAGGAAATTGGTAACGACTTCATTATCGTCGTGGCGGTATCGAGGCAAGTTATTACTTGTTCAGTTTATAATACTTAATGAATGGTTTCAGTCTCATTTTGGTTATAATGCATATAGCAATGGTTATGCAAAACCCCATAAATTCGATAACTTATCATGTACAACGTACTAAATCATGATGTACTTTAATAACGTTTGTTTTAAGACATGATATAATTTACGTCTAATTTTATGTTATTCCACTCATTAATTTCGTAAATTATATTTATAAACCAAATAATAAAATTAAAGTAGAATATTGATTCACCTAATGGACTATGTGCTAATACCTAATTATATATAAACTCACTAATAGACTCAAACTCAACTCAATTAAATCCCTAAGACTTGAATTTACAATTTAAAGCCCAACTCAACTAATTAAATCACCAACTACTACAATAATGATAACTTATACACTTAAATCACCAACTACTACAATAATGATAACTTATACACTTATATATATATATATATATATATATATATATATAATGAGGGGCGGCCAAGGGAAGAAAAAGAGGAAGAGTAATGTGGTGTCTAGAGCCTTCACCCTCACCGATGACACATGTCTCTAATCTTCCATGCATCTACCCTTCCCAAGTCCTAATAACCCCCATAAATACCTACACTATTACCTAGCCACCACCTTTACATTTTCAACACAAAGAAAATCTGCACATAGAGAGAGGAGATAGAGAGGGCCGAAATTTTGAAGGAGGAGGAAGAAGAAGAATTCAAGCAAGAATAAGTAACCCAACTCCCTACATATCTTTCTATAATTTATAGTTATAAACCTTCATATACTAACTTAAATTCCATCATGCAAATAAAATACACCCATGGCCGAAACTTTATAGAAGTGAAAGGAAGGTCATCTTCCAACTTACAAGACTTAGAACCAACCGTAGCAATGAGAAATCGAGGTGGGTGAAAATCCTTTCAAAACTCCTAAAGTAAATAATTTCTTTCTTTATTTTGTGATGCATGTGCAAATCTGAAATCTCCAAGATTTATTATTGAGAAACATGTCAAGATATTCATGTTAAAATATATGCTATGACTTTTGTACTTAGAAATGTATCTCTTGTTTTTCCTTAAATTTTAATTCAAAATCATGAGTATTGTGAAGTATGCAAGAATCTGAAAAATTTGTATCAATTCATGTCTTTGAGATGTATGTTTATGGCTATATGAACATACATTATATTTTTTGGATTTAAATTACAACCGATTTGGTAGATAAATTTCGAACTATATGAAAAATTGTAGATTTCATGTCTTCTTCGAAATTTTAGTAAAAACTCTACCCTTAATATGTGTTGGGCGATGAAGAAGTCGCTTGAGAGCAAGTTGAAAGTGGCTGAAATGAGAATGTTACATTGGTCGTGTGGTAGCACAATGTTAGATAAAATCGCGAACGGGGTTTTCAGGAACGCGCTGGAAGTGGCGCCCATTTCAGCGAAAGTTAGAGAAGGGAGATTGAGATGGTTTGGCCACATCCACAGGAGGCAGGCATCTGCTCCGGTAAGGAGGGTCGAGAGTTTATTGGTTGTCGGGGAAAGGAGGAGAGGCATACCGAGGAGGACGTGGGAGTAGCAGCTGAGATTAGATTTGAAGGCCTTAAACCTTTCTGAGACCATGATTGTTGATAGGTGCGCTTGGAGGCACCAGAACAGAGTTGTGGATTCTTTTGCAGGGAGCGGTGCTGTAATTGAGAGCCTCAGGATTGGGTTGTCTCGGTTAGCTTTGACCTAGAGCATTGCACTTTTTTTTTACTTTTATTGTATATTTTATTCTATTATCTTTGCATCTGGTGTATTTTTGATAGAGAGCTGTGCGCAGAGTCAACCTCTCTTATGTTAGAGCAGCATTCATCGGGAGTGAAGTAGCCAAATTCCGCTTTGGTAAGTCCCATGTGATTAAGCCATGGGCTCAGGTATGGTATCGAGATTTTCCGAAACATATGCTTTCCTTTGTATTTATCACTCAATTTTCTGCTGTGCACTAAGCTGGGGGTCTTCACGGAAACAGCCTCCCTACCGTAATAAGTAGGGGCATGGTCTGCGTACATCTTACCCTCCCCAGACCCTGCTTTGAGCGGGATATACTGGGTATGTTTGGTTTGGTTTGGTTTTCTACCCGAAATATGGAATTTTGTGTAATATGATTTTTTATTGTTTTTGGATAACTTATTTGTGGCAAAACGGGACTTGAAAATAAGTAAAAGGAATTTAAGAGCATAAATTGTAATTAATGGAAAATTATGGACTAATCTGAAATGTAGAGAATAAACTGTTTTGGACCATGAATAACATGTATTTTAACTTATATAAGCTGTCCGTAAAGTTTTGAACAAATCGGAGTTCGTTATCTAAACTTATTAGTCAATAATAATTTTCAAATAATTCCGGGGTCAAAATGAAAGAAATCAAAAATTCTAGACAATGTCCGAATCTTCTGGAATTTTTCATAAATATGGAATTTCAGGTTCACTTTGAACAATCTTGTAAAATTTCATTACCTTCCGAGCTAAATTCAAAGCCCTATAGGCCTCGGAGCGAATTTGTTAAATTTTGGGGTAAATTCATAATTTCTGGAAATTTCAGTCCCGAAACTGAATTTCCGAACCTATTCTTAAATCTGAAGTCGATTAAATAATTTTGACTCCATTATAAAATTTCACGACCATCCGAATTCATTTCATACTCCCGAAATACTTAGGCTCAAACCTAAGGGTAGAATCGTCCTTTCAACCAACCTCAGAAAAATTCTCGACTTTGTATCGTTGAACCTACTAGTCCAACATCTCTGAATTTAACCCTTAAAACCTGTTAACAATTCATCGGTAATATTTCCAAATTAATATACAAGTCCAATTCCTCATTACCCGTGCCACAAATATGAGTAACTATAACACATGCATAATCAAAAGACGCAATTAATCTCATTATCGAATGTTTAAGTGTTACTTGTGCTATTCAACTAACTGATAATTGTGACTGTCTGGGAACTAAGTGCTATACAAACAAAGTGCTACGGACGGGTCCGCCCTCTAACTCTATCGGGACAAAGTGCCACGTCGACGGATGGGGGCCACCTCTTGAACCTATACGAAACAGAGAGCTGACCTAAAATCTGGGGCCCACCTCTTGAACTGTAGGAGCCACCTCTAGAATTCCAAATAGAGTTGGAACGGTTAGAACGAGTCTTAGATCGAGCAGTGCGGCTGCGGTTCATGAACAAGGTTGCCGTTGTTGCCAATTCCCATAACCGAGGAAATGAGTGTTCCGAGGGACCTCAATCGTAGAACTTGGGTATAATCGCGATTATGGTGTGATCCGGGTATTGACCCACAACTAAGGACATACCAGGTCCAGATAAAAGATAAGGAAGCACACGCTAAGTGTGAGAGCGAAGGCTCAGCTACTGGGGCGACGGTCCAAATCTTGGGGCGACGGCCTATACTGTTAGGAGTAGTAAGGAGAGCCTAGAATCCAAAGTCCACATCGGTAGGATTCAAATCTAGATTGACTGATCGACTGATTGATTGATTGATTGACTTGACCTCTGTCCACGGGGACAGGATTATATTATTTCACTACTAAACGATTATCTTTCGACAAATCGCAACATATCCTTGAAACCTTTTTCACTTTTCTTATAACTTGACAGAGTCATGCATCACTTAAAATTTTCAAAGGAAAGAAAGCCACACTCGCACACGATCACCCACTCACTGAGACCTTTTGTCTCACCCCACCGTTTTCCCTTTTAAACCAGAGAATGAGCAACCAGCAGAAGACGATGAAGGCTTTGTGGAAGAGACCAATTAGAAGACCGCCGCCTGGACTTAGAATTTCTATTTTTATTCTGACTTGTAATAATGTACTATGTTTCGTACTTTGAATCGTGTGTTATTTTTCTGCTGTAAACTTATGATCATTATAATTTGATTATCAACTTTTGTTACTACGAATCTTAGAACATCGGGTTAAGAGCGTTGATTGAAAATTTTATACAAGCATTATTTAGCTTCCGCTATTTATTGCTACACTTTATTTGATTGATCGACTAGTACGTCGCGCCCTCGTCCTTCCCAATGTTGGGGGCATGATAGAAGTGGTATCGGAGCCTGCTTTGTGAGAAGGACACTTACAACGGGCTAACCAGGATAAGATTCTTCGGACTTAGATGAGAATTCCACCTAGGACGAAGTGAACCATAGGACTGAGACCTAAAGTAGATTTCTCGAGTCAATTCTCATTAAGATCTCTTTCGATTTGTCGCTATTCACTTGAAACATGCATAGTCAAATTCAAATTTCCTAAGTCATTGGCCAAGGTACTTGTTAAGTATCCACGTCATTTCCTCGACTGAGTCAAGTCTTCTATTGAACTTTTGAAACGGATATAGTGTATTTCACTTATCTATTTCTCAAAGTCGTATCACTATTCATTCGAAATTGATGAAGTTCCTTTAAACTCCACTAAACTTCATTACTTTCTTAAAATGGAGTATTATTGTTGTTTTGTCGTTAGTATCATATAAGCATTTATTGAATCATTATGTTCACTGCCTTAATGATTATTAATGCTTAATAGAGTTTTATATTGGATATTAGATTTTGTGAGACACTGACTTAGTTTTATTTTGTTAATTAGATGGACCGTACCGGCGAGAAAGATTTGACCAAGGAAACTCAGGGTATCCCTACTACGCGAGTAACGATTACTGAGGATCAGCTCCGGCAAGCGCTTAACCAAATTTAGAGTAGCTGTTTTGAACGATTCAAAGGAGAGAGAGATCCAGAACTTGAGGTCCGTGATTGCATTTTTCAAAATGTGACGGCGTATCGTGATCAGAGGGACGAGCTGTTTCGGTTGGTGGAGAATAAGAGACAAGAATACGAAGAGCTGGAGGAAAGGGCACATCACCTGGAAACCCAATCGTTAGTGAACATTCGAACGATAGCCAAACTCCGCAGCCACAAATATCTCCAAGCCTACAGGGTGCAAATGCTGGAGGAACAAATCTTGTATGGACGCCACAAGCATGAAAAATTCCAGATCATGATGAACTCTAAACTGGGAGCCATGATCGACCTATTTCCCAATTCCACCACTGAAATCGGAGCCCCATCACGAGCATCCCTAATTGTGGACACTCGAATCCGTGAATTCGAAGAGGACGATCCAGAGGAAGATCCGGAGGAGGACCCAGAAGAGGATGTGAGTATGAATTCGGGAGATAATTAGAAAATTCTACGACTTGGTTACGAACATTAATGTAACTTGTTTTGATGTTTCGTACTTTTAATGTTTAAGACATTTGGCCTAAGAGCCATGAAACGTAATTATATGACTGGGCGAATAAGCCAGTGTAACTTGAATTGACTATGTTTTATCCTTATATTATAATTCCATTATCCGTGATTAATTAGCACTCAATCATGCGCTTAAATCTACATGACAACATAAATTACTGATAACTCCACATAAGATTGTTAATCCTCACACGCTTCCCTAACTTATGATAGATGGCTGACCGAAGGCGTGGACGTCCTCGTATGAACCGTGACGAGCAGCAACATCACAATGATCGCTCACGCACTCCCCCACGAGGAGGAAACGGAAATGATGCTATGGCCCAAGCCCTAGCTCAACTGACAAATTTCCTACAATAGCAAGCAACAAACAACAGAAACAACGACGAAACCCACGATCGCACTCTTGAAAGGTTTTTGCGCTTCAAGCCGCCTACTTTCGATGGAGAACCTGATGATGTCAAGGCCGAATTCTGGATGGAGAGAATTGAAGGAATTTTCAACGCCCTACAGTATACCGATGAGCAACATGTATCCCTGGCTACATTTCGACTCGAAGCCGCTGCCCACGATTAGTGGATGATTATTAACGAGCGCTGGGTGAGAGAGAACCATGCCAGGATGTGGGCTAACTTGTTGACTGATTTTCGAACCCAGTACATGTCGGCAACAGCCAGAGAAGCTCGACGAGATGAGTTCTACCATTTGAAGCAGGGAACCATGCCAGTCACCCAGTACGAAGCTCAATTCAACAGACTGTCCAAATATGCGCCCGGATTAGTGGCAACAGAAGAAGATAAGCTGTACAAATTCACTCGAAGACAAAGGCATACACTTCAACAGAGTCTTTTGACCGTTCGACTAACAACACTTGCCGAAGCTGTGGAAGCCACCACCCGGATCGAAAGCGGAACGTCAAGATTAGCTCAACAGCAAAGCCGATTCTCCAACAATGCCAAGAGGCCTGGTACTCGACCAACATCAAAGCCGCCACAAAAGTTTCAGAGGACGGGAGCTCAGGGGAGTACAAGCAGAGCAAAAGCACCAGTTCTCAACAAACCATCAGCGCCTTGCACCCATTATGGCAGGAAGGGGCATAAGTCAGATTTATGTTGGAGGAAGCTTGGTAAGTGCTTACGTTGTGGCAGTTCATATCATAAAATCCGAGAATGCCCAGATGTGAACCCTCCGGCGAACAAATCAGCCACTACAGCTAAGCCAGGAAATAACCGAGGGAAAGCCCCAGCACGAGTGTTTTCTCTAGCTGGCCAGGAGGCACCGGAAAACAATGATGTAGTGGAAGGTACACTTTTTATATCCAATCAACTTGCACGGACACTCATAGATCCAGGATCATCCCGCTCGCTTGTTGCACCGCATTTTTCTAAGAAACTTGATAGGCCTTTAGAATCCTTACCATTATGTATAAAAGTATCTACCCCGATGGGAGTTAGTCAGTTAGCGGATAAAGTCCATTCTGCGTGTGATGTGATAATCAGCGGTAACTGTTATTCTGCCGATTTAGTAGTGCTTCCAATATTGGAGTATGACATCATCCTAGGAATGGATTGGCTGTCTAAACACTACGCACAATTGGATTGTCACTCTAACATAGTCAGGATTTACGAACCTAACAAACCAATTGTGGAACTAGTTGGGGTCGCTAGAGTCAACCTAGCACCTATAATATCAGCTGTCAAGGCTAGGAAGGCAGTTGCCAAAGGGCCAACCAGATTTCTAGCCTTCATCATCAACAAACCCAAGAGTAAGTCGAGCATAGAAACCATACGTGTGGTGTCCGAATACCGTGACATTTTTCCCGAGGAATTAACCTCCCTACCACCTGATAGAGAGGTTGAATTTAATATCGAAATCATGCCCGGGAAGGCACCCTATTGCAAAGGCACCATACCAAATGGCACCACTGGAGCTACAAGAGTTGAAGGTCCAACTGCAGAAGTTGATCGATGTGGGTTTCATACAACCCAGTGTATCACCATGGGGAGCTCCAGTATTATTCGTCAAAAAGAAGGATAGGACATTAAGACTGTGCATAGATTACCGCGAACTCAACAGTGTTACGGTTAAGAATAAGTATCCTCTACCGAGGATAGATGACTTGTTTGAACAACCCCAAGGAGCTACGGTGTATTCCAAGTTCGATCTTCAACAAGGTTTCTACCAACTAAAAATTAAGAATGAAGATGTTCCTAAAACTGCATTCCAAACTAGATACGGCCACTACGAGTTCGTAGTGATACCTTTTGGACTCATGAATGCTCCTGCGGCATTTATGGATTTAATGCACAGAGTATTTCAACCATATCTCGACCAATTCGTAGTAATTTTCATCGATGACATACTCGTGTACTCTAAGACGGAGAAAGATCACGAGAGGCATCTTAGACTAGTGTTGGAAACACTCAAGCAGCACAAGTTGTACGCCAAGTACAACAAGTGTGAATTTTGGTTGAAGGAAGTGGCATTTCTAGGCCACATTATTTCTGGAGAAGGGATTGCAGTAGATCCATCCAAGATATAAACTATTATGGACTGGAAGAGGATAGAAAATGTCACTGAGATCAGAAGCTTTCTTGGACTTATGGGCTACTACCGCAAATTCATCAAGGACTTCTCGAAGATAGCGGGACCCTCACCCGGCTAACCCAGAAACAAGTAATATTTGAATGGACGGATAAATGCAAAACAAGCTTCCAAGAACTCAAGAGGAAGCATACCACCGCACCAATACTGACACTTCCAGAAGGAACCTAGGGATTTGTCGTATATAGCGATGCCTCAAAGGATGGCATCGGTGCTGTACTAATGCAAAATGGTAAAGTTATCGCGTATGCTTCCAGGAAACTCAAAATGCACGAAAGAATTATCCAACACACAACCTCCAACTCTCAGCAAGAGTATTTGCCTTAAAGAAATGTCGACATCATTTATACAGCGTTGAATTCACCGTGTTTACAGATCATAAAAGTCTCAGGTACCTATTTTCTCAAAAGGAAAAAAATCTTCGACAGAGAAGATGGGTAGAGCATTTAGAAGATTACCATTGTGAGATTCAACATCATCCAGGGAAAGCAAATGTCGTGGCTGATGCCTTAAGTAGAAATGATAGAGTGTCCTGATTCATGGTCCGAGAATGGCAAGCTCTCGAGGAACTGAGCTACCTGAAGCCCATTCATGAAGGTGCACGTTTAATTTGCGCCAACCTGACATTTAAATCGAATCTATTGGACGATATTCGATTAGCCCAAGAGAGAGATCCAAAATATCAAAAATTCAAGGATAAGATCATTAAGGGCAAGAAACCCGAGTTTATGATTACCAATGATGGAATTATAAGGTTTAAGGGACGGTTGTGCATACCTCATGATGAGGAGCTCAAAAGACGGATTCTCGAAGAAGCTCATTGTTCGAGATATACGATTCACCCAGGAGGTAATAAGATGTATCGAGACCTAGAGAAACACTTTTGGTGGGTAAACATAAAGAACCAAGTAGCAGAATTCGTGGCTCAATGCCTCACATGTCAAAAAGTCAAGGCTGAACATCAGCGACCCTCAGGACTGTTACAACCATTAGAAGTCCCTGAATGGAAATGGGAAAAGATAACCATGGACTTCATTACAGATCTGCTAACGACATGGCTATAACACCATTTTGGTGATCGTCGACAGATTGACGAAATCATCACGTTTCGTGCTGGTTAAAAAGGACGACAGTTTGCAAAAGCTGGCTAAGACTTATATTCGAGAGATTGTTCGACTTCATGGAGTGCCAACAGACATAGTATCTGATAGAGACCCAGGATTCGTATCTCGTTTTTGGAAAGTCTTCTATAAAGAATTAGAACCTCGTTGAGTTTTAGCACTAGCGCTCACCCCCAGACCTGTAATATCCGTAACTTTCTATTTTTAGCAGTTTCCATTTTTGGTGTATGTCTATTTTTATCGACTCGCTTTTAACCATTTCAACATTGTGAATCTACTTTATTCTTGGAGTTTTTCCATTAGGACGAGTTTTAGAGATGTTTTCACGTGATTTCATTTTATGACATGTTTTGCCGTATGAACGTTCGATTCTCGTAAAACTCGTTTGTTTTCGTTGTTTCTTGGGTTGTGCAAGTTCGTATGTTTGAGGTGGTCATGTTGAGACTTTCGGTTTGTAAATCTGACGTCGTTTCGTGATTTTCAGACACTTGGGCCATTTTCGTAATTTCATTTAAGTTTAGGGAAATTCATCTCCTTGTCGTATTTCGGATTCCTCGGTAGTTGGAAGTGCACTTACTGTTGAACACTCAGATTCGTTGTTATGTATACCTCGTATTTACATTTTTGATTCTATCCTCGTGTTGTGGTTCGTCGTTGGATCGACTATGCTGAATTAGTGTTCAGAACTGGGATTTGCTACGTGCATAACGTACGTTACGCATGATCCATAATGTACGTTATGACCGTAGCCAATTTAGTACAGACATTTGGTTACGTACGTTAACCAGTATTGGGTTACGTATGTAACCATCATAACGTACGTTAACATCTTGTGTTAACGTACGTAACGCGCTGTCAGCGCTTTAAACCTGACTTAATCTCAGTCGTTTCTTTTCATTCTTCTTCAACCCTTCTCACGACGTGAATGTTCTTGAGCGCCCTTGGATCGATTTGTCCAGCGCAATTCGTGGATTTCCTCTAGAGATTTATTATTGTGTACCAAGGGAGATTAATCTACAACATTATCATCTTCTACCAGTCGAATCTAAGGTATTTCCTCAAGAACCCTAACTTTGACGAATTTGGGGGTTTTTCGGGATTCTACGGATTAGTTCCGAATTGTTCAATTATGTTACGATATTCCTTACTGATTGTGGTTATTGGGTGATTCCAAATCCCTTTTCCTTGATTTTAATCCGTGAATTATCAATACGGGGAGATTTTGCATAAACCGTCGCCCGTATCGATTGAACGTCTATTGTCGTGTATTATAATCGGGGTTATGGGTGCATTCCATTTAATTATTAATGTCCGTTGGGACTGAGTTATCTTAATTCTTCATTTAGGAACCATCGTTTTCCATTCGGATCGTCCGTAGTCGTTTTTCACTTCCGATTCTTCGAAGATGTCACAAAGGCAAGTACTTTACATTTGTTTACATGTTCTAGTATTTGAATTATGGCTTTATCGTGGTTGTTGTGGATGGATATGTGTATGTTCACCTAGGGAAGGTCCGACGGGACCTCTAGGGATACGTATTGCCGTGAGTGTGCATATCGCGAACTGTGGTTAGCCACTCAGGGATGTCCGACGGGGCTCTGCGGGGTACGGTGGCTGTGAGTCTCGTACCGACGGTTAACTTTGAATTGTGATTTGTTGGAGATAATGTGTTTCGTGATTGTGCATTGTAAATATTCCGGAATATAAAACGTTTTCTAAAATGATTTTTGGCGCATATATTCATCTGATTAGAATGTAGTTCAAATGGATTGTACTTGCACTAGCAGTTGTCGCTAACCCCTTAAATGGGGGAAATATTTTTTGTATTTCAGGTATCAATCGCGGGGACAAGCGAGCACTCGAGCCGTATGAGGATGATGGGCAAGCATGATACTGTCCAGTAGTCTATTATCGGTGTTTTGTTCTGTCGGTTATGGTCGATGTTTTGTTTTGGGATTTCTGTATTATAAAATTGGTTTAAGTACTCGAGTACTTCCTGTTTGAATTTGTTAATGTTGTGTTCTGATTTTGGGAAATGGATTTGATGTCAAATTTTAATTGTCGGTTTGTATTCTTTTTTATGAATTGTCGTTTTATTGACGATTGTTTGTCATTGTCGAATATCTTGTTGGTACGTCAGCCTGGTAGATTCCACAATGTGGGGTCCACGGTGCTGTAATATGCCCTGAATGTCTTGGGGGTGTTACAGAATATGGTATCGGAGCTTAGGTTTATGGATACCTAGGCTGTCGGTTATTTGGGTCTAGTCAAGTGTCGTTTTTGGGACAGTATCACTGCTATGCCATCATCTCAGTACGCCGGTGGGGGCGGCCATGTCCGATCACTCGGGAACTGATTCGGCGATGCCTTCTTTGTCAAACAGTGTTCCCCCTAGTTTCGGAGGTCAGCAGGACCAATCTGCTAGCTCCGATAATACTAATGAGAATGTTGGAGTGGCTAATATTTTGCAACAAGTAGCGAACCAGATGACACTACTAACTCAGGCCATTCTGGTCGGCCAAGCTAATGCCAACCCGGTTCTGCCTACTGGATCCGGCAATGACAAGTTGCTTCAGGACGTGATTCGTATGCGTCCTCCGCAATTTGATGGTGCTTCCGACCCTTCCGGATGGGAGAGTTGGCTTTTTGAGATGGAAAAAGTACTTGAGACTGCTAATTGTTCTAAGGAGAGGAAAGTACCCATTGCTCAGTACTTCCTCACCAAGGAGGCAGCAACGTGGTGGCAAGCGGTGAAACCGCGTGACCGGGCAGCCACGTGGGCAGAGTTTCGGGATCTGATGGAAGATGAATTTTGTCCATGGCCAGTGAAAGAGGGGAGGATCCGAGCCTTCTTTGAGGCTAAGCCCCAAGATGTTCCTATTTCTCAAGCTATCAAAGACTACAATCAACAGCTGCATTGTGTGAGAAACCAAGTCCGAGATGAGCTTGATAAGATCCGCCACTTTGATATGCGGATGAAACTGAGGGTGCGCCACTACATGTCTGGTCTAGGGTGCACAACTTTGAAAGAGTATCAGAAGAAAGCGATGGCTTGTGAGATGTCTTTTTCTGCGACAGAGACGGCAACCGAAGGAAAGAAGCAGAAGACCTCCAGTCAGTTTTCGGGAGGCAAGTCAGGAGGGTATCCGAAGGCTCAGTCTGGTTCGCGAGTCTTCGAGAGTCAGTCGCCATCAGTTGGGCGAGGAAACGGTTCTAGGTCTGCTCCTACTGGTTCCATTCGTGGTCCTACGTGCTTTAACTGTAGTCGTCCAGGCCACATGAAGAGTGAGTGTGATAGGCCTCCGATTCAGTGTCTTGCTTGTGGTCGGATTGGTCATCGTGCTAAGTTTTGTACGGATGCAGCTCGGGCTCCAGTTACTCAGATATCATCCCCAGCTGCGGGAGAGCCGAGTGTGAATCAGGCACCGACAGTTCCTCAGCCACAGCAGAGTTTTGGTAGAGGTCGAGGACTTGGGCAGCCTTCTAGAGGGGGAGCTTCTAGTGCGGGGTCTGTTCCGCCCCGAGTGTATGAGATGAGACGAGCAGGAGATCCTGACGCGACGGTGGCTACAGGTACCGTTCACATCCTTGACCATCCTGTTTCCGTACTATTCGATTCTGGTGCTATGCATTCCTTCATATCTATGGATTGTGTGCGTCGTCTGCATGTTGATTGCTTGGTTGCGTGTGAACATTTGTTGTTAAACTGCCTAGTGGGGATAGCATCGTGGGGGATCGTGAGGTTAGATATTTTCCAGTGAGTATCGCGGGGAGGGTTTGGCCTTCTAATCTGATTGCAGTAGATATTAGATATGAGGATTTGATTCTGGGTGAGGATTGGCTGGACCGTCATGGGGCGATCATGAATTATAGAATGAGAACCGTTTCGATGTTAGCCTCTGACGGTACCGAGCATTCTTTTGTGGGGCGTAAGCGGAGTAGCCAGAGATTACTGATCAGCGCCTTGAGGGCGGTGAGACTTCTTCGGGGAGGTTGCACGGGGTATTGGTGTTACGCTTTGAGATCGGGAGAAGGGGGAGTCGAGCTCTCGTCTATTCCGGTAGTGTGTAAGTATCCTGACGTCTTTCCAGATGAGTTACCGGGTTTGCCGCCGGACCGAGAGGTTGAGTTCACCGTTGATTTAGAGCCGGGTGCAGCACCGATTTCTAAGACGCCATATCGTATGGCGCCTGACGAGATACTTGAGTTGAAGAAACAGTTGGGGGAGCTGCTATACATGGGGTATATTCGACCGAGCGCTTCGCCTTGGGGCGCACCGGTCCTGTTTGTGAAGAAGAAGGATGGGTCACTTCGTTTGTGTATCGACTATCGAGAGTTGAACAAAGTGACCATAAAAAACAAGTATCCACTCCCGAGGATTGATGACTTGTTTGATCAGTTGCAAGGGGCAACCGTGTTTTCAAAAATTGATTTGAGATCGGGGTATTATCAGCTCCGAGTGAAGGATACCGATATTCCGAAGACGGCCTTTCGGACGAGATACGATCACTACGAGTTTGTGGTTATGCCTTTTGGGCTAACCAATACCCCAGCCGTGTTCATGCATCTTATGAACAAAGTCTTTATCGAGTACCTCGATAAGTGTGTAGTCATTTTTATCGATGACATCCTGATTTACTCGAGGAGTGAGGAGGAACACGCCCGTCATTTGCATATCGTGTTAGATATTTTGAGAACTCAGCATCTTTTTGCGAAGTTCTCAAAGTGTGAGTTTTGGTTACGGGAGGTTATGTTTCTCGGACATGTGATCTCGTACGAGGGTGTTCGTGTGGACCCGCAAAAGGTAGAGGCAGTGTTGGATTGGGCGCCGCCCAAGAATGTGAAGGAGGTCCGTAGTTTTCTAGGTTTGGCCGGATATTACCGTAGATTCGTCGAGGGGTTATCTAAGCTCGCTCGACCGTTGACTCAGTTGTTACAGAAGTCAGAGAAGTTTGTGTGGACCGACGAGAGACAGAATAATTTTGAGGAGTTGAAGAAGCGGTTGATGACCGCTCCTATTTTGGCTTTACTGAGTGGTAATGAGGGTTTCTCAGTTTTAGTGATGCTTCGGGCCAAGGGCTCGAATGTGTACTTATGCAGCACGGTAGGACGATTGCCTATGCTTCCTGTCAGTTGAAACCGTACGAGTTGAATTACCCTACGCACGATCTTGAGTTGGCCGCAGTTGTATTTGCGTTGAAGATCTGGCGTCATTACTTGTATGGCTCGTCGTGTCAGATTTTCACCGACCACAAGAACCTGAAGTACATTTTCACCCAGAAAGAGCTTAATATGAGAAAGAGGAGATGGTTGGAGTTAATTAAGGACTACGATCTCGAGATTCTTTATCATCCGGGCAAGCCTAATGTGGTAGTAGATGCATTGAGCTGGAAATCGGTATCGCTTCGGGCGGTTGAGTTGCTTACGTCCCAGTCGGGACTTCAGCAAGAGTTTATGAGGTTGAGCATTGAGGTTGTACCACCAGAGAGTTCCGGGAAGTTGCGTACACTTGAGATTTCGTCGTCTTTAGTTGACGACATTAAGTCGGGACAGTTAGAGGACCCGATGTTTATTCAGCTTCGAGAGAGTGTAGGGAAGGGGAAAGCCCCGAGATTCGTTATTCATGAAGATTGTGTGTTGAGATTCTGAGGTTGGTTGTGTGTTCCGAACGACTCAGAATTGAGACAGAGTATTATTCAGAGGCTCACGCGTCGCCTTACTCAGTCCATTCGGGCTCGAGTAAGATGTATAAAGATTTGAGGAAAAATTTTTGGTGGAACGACATGAAGAATGAGGTAGTTCAATTTGTGGCTAAGTGGTTGACTTGTCAGCAAGTCAAGATTGAGCATCAGCGGCCAGCCGGGTTGTTGAAACCACTTCCTGTCCCGGAGTGGAAGTGGGAGGATATCTCTATGGATTTTGTCACGGATTTGCCGAAGACGAAGACTGGTATGAATATGGTGTGGGTGATTATAGACCGACTGACTAAGTCGGTGCATTTTCTGGGCATCAAGGAAACTTGGGGTCCAGAAAAGTTGGCTTGTGTTTTTATCGCACAGATAGTGAGACTTCATGGTACACCGAGGACCATTATTTCAGATAGAGATGGCCGGTTTGTATCGCACTTTTGGCAGGTGGTACATAAGGCATTGGGGACACGGTTGCATTTGAGTACATCTTTCCACCCTCAGACCGACGGACAGACCGAACGTACCATTCAGACGTTCGAGGATTTGTTGCGCGCGTGTGCGTTGGACTGGAGTAGTGATTGGGAGAAGCATCTGGCCTTAATTGAGTTTACTTATAATAATAGCTGGCACGCGTCGATTAAGATGGCACCATATGAGGCACTTTATGGCCGACATTGCCGATCACCGATATATTGGGATGAGCCGTCCAATCTAGTTGGCACCGAGCCGGACCTTGTGTTGGAGACGAGGGAGAAAATTGAATTGATTAGGAAGAGAATGTTGGCAGCTCAGAGTCGACAAAAGTCTTATGCGGATGTTAGGCGTCGACCTTTGGAGTTTGCGGTGGGAGATCATGTTCTGTTGAGAGTGTCTCCATCAAAGGGAGTTTTCCGTTTTGGGAAAAAGGGGAAGCTCAGGCCGAGGTATATTGGGCCTTTCGAGATATTGGAGAGAGTCGGGGAGTTGGCATATCGTTTGGCTTTACCTCCGTCGCTGAGTCATGTTCATAGCGTATTTCACGTTTCCCAGTTGAGGAAGTACGTTCCGGACCCATCCCACATTATTGATTTTGGAGATGTGGAGATCGAGAAAGATGTTACGTTTGAGGAGAGGCCCGTCATGATTTTGGAGCGTCGAGACAAGCAGTTAAGGCACAAAACCATTCCTTTGGTTAAGGTGCAATGGTCGAGGCACGGAGTAGAAGAAGCGACGTGGGAGTTAGAGGAAGATATGCGTTCGAGGCACCCCGAGCTTTTGGATTCTTAAGTTTCGGGACGAAACTTTATTTTAGAGGGGGAGAATGTAATATCCGTAACTTTCCATTTTTAGCAGTTTCCATTTTTGGTGTATGTCTATTTTTATTGACTCGCTTTTAACGGTTTCGACATTGTGAATCTACTTTATTCTTGGAGTTTTTCCATTTGGACGACTTTTAGTGATGTTTTCACGTGATTTCATTTTATGACATGTTTTGCTGTATGAACGTTCGATTCTCATAAAACTCGTTCGTTTTCGTTGTTTCTCGGGTTGTACAAGTTCGTATGTTTGAGTTGGTCATGTTGAGACTTTCGGTTTGTAAATCTGACGTCGTTTCGTGATTTTCAGACACTTGGGCCATTTTCGTAATTTCCTATAAGTTTAGGGAAATTCATCTCCTTGTCGTATTTCGGATTCCTCGGTAGTTGGAAGTGCACTTACTGTCGAACACTCAGTTTAGTTGTTATGTATACCTCGTATTTACATTTTTGATTCTATCCTCGTGTTGTGGTTCGTCGTTGGATCGACTGTGCTGAATTAGTGTTCAGAACTGGGATCTGCTACGTGCATAACGTACGTTACGCATGATCCATAACGTACGTTATGACCGTATCTAATTTAGTACAGACATTTGGTTACGTACGTTAACCACTATTGGGTTACGTACGTAACCATCATGACATATGTTAACAACTTGTGTTAACGTACGTAACGCGCTGTCAGCGCTTTAAACCTGACTTAACCTCGGTCGTTTCTTTTCATTCTTCTTCAACCCTTCTCGCGACGTGAATGTTCTTGAGCGCCCTTGGAGCGATTTGTCCAGAGCAATTCGTGGATTTCCTCTAGAGATTTATTATTGTGTACCAAGGGAGATTAATCTACAACATTATCATCTTCCACCAGTCGAATCTAAGGTATTTCCTCAGGAACCCTAACTTTGATGAATTTGGGGGTTTTTCGGGATTCTAGGGATTAGTTCCAAATTGTTTAATTATGTTACGATATTCCTTACCGATTGTGGTTATTGGGTGATTCCAAATCCCTTTTCCTTGATTTTAATCCGTGAATTTTCAATACGGGGAGATTTTGCGCAAACCCTCGCCCGTATCGATTGAACGTCTATTGTCGTGTATTGTAATCGGGGTTATTGTAATCGGGGTTATGGGTGCATTACATTCGATTATTGATGTCCGTTGGGATTGAGTTATGTTAATTCTTCGTTTAGGAACCGTCGTTTTCCATTCGGATCGTCCGTAGTCGTTTTTCACTTCCGATTCTTCGAAGATGTCACAAAGGCAAGTACTTTACATTTGTTTACATGTTCTAGTATTTGAATTATGGCTTTATCGTGGTTGTTTTGGATGGATATGTGTATGTTCACCTAGGGACGGTCCGACGGGACCTCTAGGGATACATATTCCCGTGAGTGTGCGTATCGCGAACTGTGGTTAGCCACCCAGGGATGTCCGACGGGGCTCTGCGGGGTACGGTGGCCGTGAGTCTCGTACCGACGGTTAACTTTGAATTGTGATTTGTTGGAGATAATGTGTTTTGTGATTGTGCATTGTAAATATTCCGGAATATAAAATGTTTTCTAAAATGATTTTTGGCGCATATATTCATCTAATTAGAATGTAGTTCAAATGGATTGTACTTGCACTAGCAGTTGTCGCTAACCCCTTAAATGGGGAAAATACTTTTTGTATTTCAGATATTGATCGCGGGGACAAGCGAGCACTCGAGCCGTATGAGGATGATGGGCAAGCATGATACTGTCCAGTAGTCTATTATCGGTGTTTTGTTCTGTCGGTTATGGTCGATGTTTTGTTTTGGGATTTCTGTATTAAAAAATTGGTTTAAGTACTCGAGTACTTCTTGTTTGAATTTGTTAATGTTGTGTTCCCGTTTTGGGAAATGGATTTGATGTCAAATTTTAATTGTCGGTTTGTATTCTTTTTATGAATTGTCGTTTTATTGATGATTGTTTGTCGTTGTCGAATGTCTTGTTGGTACGTCAGCCTGGTGGATTCCACAGTGTGGGGTCCACGGCGCTGTAATATGCCCTGAATATCTTGGGGGTGTTACAAGACCGACGGGCAATCTGAGCGAACCATTCAAACCCTTGAAGACATGCTACGAGTCTGCGCGCTGGACTTTCAAGGAAATTGGGATCATCATCTACCGTTGGCCGAATTCGTTTATAACAATAGTTACCAAGCGACAATCGGAATGGCGCCTTATGAAGCTCTATACGGGAGGAAGTGCCAATCCCCACTCTATTGGGAAATTGATGACCAGTGGATGTCGAAGACTCAACGGACAAAACCCTCACTGATGAACATAGATTTGGTGAAAGAAGCCATGGATAAAGTACAATTGATAAAGGATAGGATCCGCACCGCTCAGAGCATATAGAAGAGTTACGCCGATCAGCGTAGGAAGGATCTAGAATTTGAAGTAGGAGATCAAGTCTTCCTGAGGCTAACACCACGGAAGGGCTTAATAGTGTCAAGAAAAGGAGGAAAGCTGAGTCCCCAATATGTAGGAACATTCAAAATCATGGAAAGAATTGGACGATTGGCGTACCGGTTGGAATTACCATCCAATCTGGCTGGAATGCACGACGTTTTCCATGTCTCGAGATTAAAAAAGTATCATTCAGACCCGGCGCACGTTCTTACCACGGACATTCCGCCTATCAAGGAAAACTTGATTTATGAAGAGAAGCCAATCAAGATCCTCGACCGACAAGTACGCGAATTGAGGAAGAAGCGAATTCCTTTAGTTAAAGTCGTCTGGTCAAATCACAATAGAGAGAAACACGCTACGTGGGAGGCTGATGAAGAAACGAAGAAATCCTATCCCGAACAGTTCAAGAAGGAATTTGGGGACCAAATTCTTCTAGGGAGGGGAGGATGTAAAACCCCCTAAATTCGATAACTTATCATGTACAACGCACCAAATCATGATGTACTTTAATAAAGTTTGTTTTAAGACATGATATAATCTATGTCTAATTTTATATTATTCCACTCATTAATTTCGTAAATTATATTTATAAACCAAATAATAAAATTAAAGTAGAATATTGATTTACCTAGTGGACTATGTTCTAATACCTAATTATATATAAACTCACTAATGGACTCAAACCCAACTCAATAAAATTCCTAGGACTTGAATTTACAATTTAAAGCCCAACTCAACTAATTAAATCACTAACTACTACAATAATGATAACTTATTCACTTAAATTAACAAAAAAATTATATATATATATATATATAATATACATATGAGGGGCGGCCAAGGGACGAAAAAGAGAAAGAGTAATGTGGTGTCTAGAGCCTTCACCCTCACCCGTGACACATGTCTCTAATCTTCCATGCATCTACCCTTCCCAAGCCCTAATAACACCCCATAAATACCTACACTATTACCTAGCCACCACCTTTACATTTTCAATACAAAGAAAATCTGCACATAGAGAGAGGAGATAGAGAGGGCCGAAAATTTTGATGGAGAAGGAAGAAGAAGAATTCAAGCAAGAATAGGTAACCCAACTCCCTACATCTCTTTCTATAATTTATAGTTATAAACCTTCATATACTAACTTAAATTCCATCATGCAAATAAAATACACCTCCATGGTGTAATGTTGGTCATGACTGAAACTTTATAGAAGTGAAAGGAGGGTCATCTTCCAACTTACAAGACTTAGAACCAACCGTAGCAACGAGAAATCGAGGTGGGTGAAAATCCTTTCAAAACTCCTAAAGTAAATAATTTTTTTCTTTATTTTGTGATGCATCTCTAAATCTGAAATCTCCAAGATTTATTGTTGAGAAACATGTCAAGATATTCATGTTAAAATATATGCTATGATTTTTGTACTTAGAAATGTATCTCTTGTTTTTCCTTAACTTTTAATTCAAAAATCATGAATATTGTGAAGTATGTATGAATCTGAAAAATTTGTATCAATGCATATATTTGAGATGTATGTTTATGGCTATATTAACATGCATTATATTTTTTAGATTTAAATTACAACCGATTTGGTAGATAAATTTCGAACTATTTGAAAAATTATAGATTTCATGTCTTCTTCGAAATTCTAGTAAAAACTGTACCCAAAATCTGTAATTTTGTGTTATATGATTTTGTTATGGTGTTTGGATAACTTATTTATAGCAAAACGGGACTTGAAAATAAGTAAACAGAATTTAAGGGCATAAATTATAATTAATGGAAAATTATGGATTAATTTAAAAATTCCGAGAATAAACTATTCTGGACCATGAATAACATGTATTTTAACTTATATAAGCTGTACGTAAAGTTTTGAACAAATCGAGTTCGTTATCTAAACTCATTAGTCTATAATGTAATTTTCAAACAATTCCGGGGTCAAAATGAAAGAAATCAAAAATTCTGGACCAAGTTCGAATCTTCTGGAATTTTTGACAAATCTGAAATTCCATGTTCACTTTGAACCATCGCGTAAAATTTTGTTACCTTCCGAGCTAAATTCAAAGCCCTATAAGCCTCGGAGCGAATTTGTTAAATTTTGGGGCAAATTCGTAATTTCTAGAAATTTCAGTCCCGAAACTAAATTTCCGAACCTATTCTTAAATCTGAAGTCGAGTAAATAATTTTTACTCCCTTATAAATTTTCACGACCATCCGAATTCATTTCATACTCCCGAAATACTTAGGCTCAAACCTAAGGGTAAAATCGTCCTTTCAACCAACCTCAGAAAAATTCTCGACTTTGTACCGTTGAACCTACTAGTCCAACATCTCTGAATTGAATCCTTAAAACCTGTTAACAATTCATCGGTAATATTTCCAAATTAATATACAAGTGCTCTTCCTCATTACCCGTGCCACAAATATGAGTAACTATAACACATGCATAATCAAAAGACGCAATTAATCTCACTGATCGAATGTTTAAGTGTTACTCATGCTATGTAACTAACTGATAATTGTGACTGTCCGGGAACTAAGTGCTATACAAATAAAGTGCCACGTACGGGTCCGCCCACTAACTCTATCGGGACAAAGTGCCATGTCGACGGATGGGGGCCACCTCTTGAACCTATACGAAACAAAGAGCTGACCTAAAATCCGAGGACCACCTCTTGAACTGTAGGAGCCATCTCTAGAATCCCAAATCAAGTCGGGATGGTTAGATCGAGTCTTGGATCGAGCAGCGCGGCTGCGGTTCATGAACAAGGCTGTCGTTGTTGCCTATTCCCATAACTGAGGAACGGAGTGTTCCGAGGGACCTGGGTCGTAGAACTTGGGGTATAATCGCGATTATAGTGTGATCCAGGTATTGAACCACAGCTAAGGACATACCGAGCCCAGATAAGAGATAAGGAAGCATATGCTAAGTGTGAGAGTGAAGGCTCAGCTACTCGGGCGACGGTCCAAATCTTGGGGCGACGGCCTATACTGCTAGGAGTAATAAGGAGAGCCTAGAATCCAAAGTCCACATCGGCATGATTCAAAGCTAGATTGACTGATCAACTGATTGATTGATTGATTGACTTGACCTCTGTCCACGGGGATAGGATTATGTTATTTCACTACTAAACAATTATCTTTCGATAAATCGCAGCATATCCTTGAAACCTTTTTCATTTTTCTTATATAACTTGACAAAGTCATGCATCACTTAAAATTTTCAAAGGAAAGAAAGCCACACCCGCACACGATCACCCACTCACTGAGATCTTTTGTCTCACCCCACCATTTTTCCTTTTAAACCAGAGAATGAGCAACCAACAGAAGACGAGGAAGGCTTTGTGGAAGAGACCAATTAGAAGACCGCCGCCTAGACTTAGAATTTCTGTTTTTATTCCGAATTGTAATAATGTACTATGTTTCGTACTATGAATCGTCTGTTATTTTTCCGCTGCAAACTTATGATCATTGTAATTTGGTTATCAACTTTTGTTACAACGTATCTTAGAACATCAGGTTAAGATCGTTGATTGAAAATTTTATCCAATCGTTATTTAGCTTCCGCTATTTATTTCTACACTTTATTTGATTGATCGACTGGTACGTCACACCCTCATCCTTCCCGATGTTGGGGGTGTGACAGGTTATTGTTGTGAACTCTGGATATTTGGATTGTATGTTATTTTTCGATTTTTGGGAGTTAAATCATAATGTATATGATTTTCATTCGTTATGGTATATTTGGGTATCGAGGATATATGGTGGTAAATATGAGGATATGAGTTATCTACAGTCCGTGGTACTTCTGGATCGTCGAATATTGAGGAAATTACCAGTTATGGTTTTGACATCGAGACTGCTCTCGAAGGACTCAGGGCAAGTACTCTGGTAAATTTTGTCACATTGTGTTGATCATGTTGTAGTACATTCGTGTATTTTTGTTGTCATGCATTTGTGTATTGTTGTTGTCATGCATTTATGTATTGTTGTCATATGTCCACCATGCGTTGGTCCGACGGGATCATCACGGGAATCTATAGTTGTGTGCGCTGGATCGTTGGAAAAGTATTTCCACCATACGTTGGTCCGACGGGATCATCATGGGAATCTATAGCTGTGTGCGCTGGATCGTTGGATTACCATGTGTTGTTGTTGTGCATATGTATATTATTGGTTATCCACCTCGTGTTGATCTAAAAGGATCATCTTGGGATCTATGCTATGTGCGTTGGATCATCGGATTTCCATTGACTATACATTGTTGTTATTATTGTGGGCATATTGATGTCGTCACATGATTATGCATTTGTAGGTCTCTTGTAGGACCAGGTCCATACATTGTATTGATCTGATCTCAGATTAGACTGATATGATTGTCATAGCATTTCATATCATGAGGTATGTTCCGTATTTTCTTATTGGTACTTGTCGGTTGATTAGCAATCGATTAACATGTTGAGATTTGATGATATCCGATGGATTGAATTGGTCAGAGTTGGTATATTTCGTATCAGTGAGTTATGATGTTTTGAGAACCTTGGGTATTGCTTGAGGTACAATACAGATGATTGGGTATGAGTTTATTGTGTTGTTGAGGATACGAGAGGTGAATTTTGGTAAGGATTACTTTGGTAAAGAATTATCAGGAGTTGGTAAAGTTACGGAGGTAAGATTATATTGGTAGTATCCTTACTTAGTATTTTCATTGATATGTAATTATTGACGCGATGTGATCGTTATCATTATTGGATATTATGGTTGAGCCCGTCGTGGACTTTCTTTTTAGGTTCTTGGGATATCGAGCTTGTAGCGGTCATGAATAGATGAGCTTCCGGAGCATACTGGCTATGGCGTGTGTTTGCGAATCGAGTACTTTGACTAGTCGTTATGTTCCATTGCAAGAGTATTTTTTTAACTGTTTGTCATTTTCGCTGTGTGAGTGTTTTTAAATGCCCTTTTGGTTTTCGGCAACTTAAGTTATTTTGGAAAATCGTTTTCTAAACTATTTTGTTGGTACATGTAAGCGATGGCTTAATGTATGCTTTTAAACTGTTGAGTTTTGGCATTTCGGGCCTTGTAGTTACAAATGAGATTTTACGATGCTTTTGATAAAAGGATTTTATAAAGTCTTCGAGTATTTTTAAAGATATTACCATCGTCGCCACTAGGCGGATTTTAAATGTTTGTAAAAAAATATCTTTCGGCCTTGTGGGTTCTGCTTCGGGGCCCACGGCGCTGTAATATTCCTGGATGGCTCGGGGGGTGTTACAGAATATGGTATTAGAGCTTAGGTTGTGAAAACCTAGGCTGTCAGGTCGAATCGAGTCGTGTTTTTGTCATGTCAATGAAAATAGGAGGACATATCGATGGATTTTATCACCAACTTACCGATGAGTCACCGAGGAATGAATACAAGTTAGGTGATTGTGGATTGTCTGACCAAATCAGCCCACTTCTTGGAGATTAAGGACACATGGGGTCCCGAGAGGTTGGCCCAGCTGTTCATTAAAGAAATTGTTAGGTGGCATGGTACTCCCAAGAGTATTATATCGGATCGTGACGGGCGGTTCGTGTCACACTTCTGGAAAGCAGTTCATCTTGCGATGGGTACACAGTTGAACTTCAGTACATCATTTCATCCTCAGACCGATGGCCAGTCTGATAGGACCATCCAAACTCTAGAGAATATATTTAGGGCGTGTTCTCTCGATTGGAAGGATGATTGGGAAGCACAACTACCTTTGGTGGAATTCACCTACAATAATAGTTGGCACGCTTTGATTCATATGGCACTTTATGAAGCATTGTATGGTCTTCGTTGTAGGTCCCCTTTATGTTGGGATGACCTGTTTGAATCTCTGGGTACGAAACCTGATATATTGTTAGCAGCCCGTGAGAAGATCGCCCTGATTAGGAGTCGTTTGTTAATGGCTCAAAGCCGACAGAAATCTTATGCAGACAACCGTCGACGACCGTTTGAGTTCGAGGTTGGTAACCATGTGCTAATGAAGGTGTCCCCTACTCGAGGTGTCTTTGGTTTTGGGAAGACAGGCAAACTGAGTCCGAGGTATATCGGGCCGTTTGAGGTTTTGGAACGAGTAGGCGATCTGGCCTATCGTCTGGCGTTGCCACCATCTTTGAGTCAGATTCATAATGTGTTTCATGTCTCCCAATTGAGGAAGTATGTTGCTGATCCGAGCCGCATACTTTAGTTCGAAGAGACTGAGTTAGCCGATGATCATTCTTACGAGGAACGTCCCGTACAGATACTTGAGAGGAGGATCAAACAATTGAGGAACAAGACGATTCCCCTGCTGAAGGTTCAGTGGTCATGACACGGAGTCGAGGAGGCTACGTGGGAAACCGAGAGCAGCATGCGAGAGAGGTATCCCGAGTTGTTTACCCCTTAGTTTTGGGGATGAAACTCCTTTTAAGGGGGTGGGGGAGTATGTAATATCCGACAGTAATTTCTTATCTACTATTGTATTATTCGGATAATTTGAGTATCATTGTAATCATGTTACATTTAGTTTAATGTTTATTGATGTCGGGATGTATCAGAATAGACTTGATTATAACTGTCATTCGCATTGTGGTTGATTACTTGATGTTGTGTAGATTGTTGTATTTTTGGGCTAGGTTTTCTGTGATTAACGTACGCTAACTTAACGTATGCTACTACATTGGCTTTATGTACGTAATGAAGTTTTGGTTACGTACGTAATGCTATGAATCTTATCCGATCTCAACTTTCGGCAGGGGGGGCCAGGCAAGATCCGGATAATTGGCCCTTTCGAGGCAACCAAGTTGACGTACATTACGTACATAATGCTGAGGCTATAACGTACGTAATGAGGTTGGTGTTTTGAGGCAGTATCCTCTTGAGGCAAATTACGTACGTAACAACTTATGTGTAGCGTACGTAAAGTGATTGACGTACGTTAGCTTCATGCTATAACGTACGTAACAGATTGTGCAGTTTATAAAAAGACAGCTTGTGTCTTTCATTTGCACGATCCAACTTTGATTTTCCTCTCAAGTTTCCATCCCTCTGCCGCCCTAGACCGATTCTGCACCCTTCCATCTTATCTTGGAGCTTGCATCTTTGATTGAATCATATTGTTTGGAAGCTTGGAGTGTGTTCTTGATAGTCTTGGTGTTATTATTCTTTTCTTGAGGTTAGTCATCTTAAACTCTTGCTGATTCCATGCTTTTGATGATGTTAGTTAAGAGTACTTCTTATAATGTTAGGTTAAACTGGTATAACCTAATGATTAGTGAACATTTAATCAAACTAAAGTGAAGAACATGACAATATTGTTAGTATCAATTCTTGAATGTTTTAAAGGTTGAAAGATAACTTAGTTATGGTTGTTTATGTTTAGAACCTTATATTAAACATGATAATCGGAACTTGTAAGATTAGGATTCTCTTGATGCTTAGAGATTTTAGAATCTAATCATGTCTTGAAGAAGAGGTTTAGTTAATCCTTTAGGAATGATAATGAACTATGTAAATACACTCATGATTTGATACATTTATGCTGAGCTTGATAAATTGATGATTTGGGCTGTCTAAAGCGTTATGTACGAAGGTTGGTGATATACCGAAAATGTTTATTACAAGTTATGGCAATACTAACATATTGAATTGGTTAATTGAAGTTGTTTAAATAATTTTGCTCATAATGATAACAAGAGTATTAGAAGGACATTTTTAGCGGATAATCAGATTGTTAAAAATAAATTAGATGCATAGAGATACATTAATAGTTGATAGAACATTCTTTGGGATAGAATAAATTATTCGGATAGGTTTTGGGTGTCGTTTCCTACGGCTTGATATCAATATTGTGTGAATGTATTGTTGAATGAATTACATTGCATTCAAGGTTGCTTTCGGGTGAGTACTTTGTCTAGGATACCGTCTGTTAGATCATTTTGGAGAAGGACTAACTTTCATCTACGGAAGTGAGGCAAGTTATCTTGCTTGGTTATAATGATGATTAAATTCTTGTGAACGTTATACGTTTCATATGAAATGCTTATGAATATGTGATTCGTAATGTGATATTGTTCTTGATGATATTTTCGTTTTCATTGTGGGATTGCACTCCCAAGTTCATCACCTTTGAATCGTTGATCTCGCCGATCCTTATTGTCACTTCGGTGAGTTTCTAGATCCTTACTTGTATACATAATTTATTGAATTCGTTGTCATGTTGTATCTTGATACATCTGGAATCATATCTGCGTGCCGATTCGTTATTGTGTAGGATTTTTAGACAGGAACATATGGTCATATGCTTATGTTTCCGTATTGGACTGTGCACACGAGATGAAGTTCATGAGGCTAATTAGGTACATTGTCACACATATATTCTGGATTCCGTATACGGGGTGGACATGTGCACGAACACATTTTCGGATCGGGCGTACTGTGATGTCCATCTTGAGCCATGTTTATTGGTCGTTCATAGTCCATGTATGATTGGATATGTTCGACGGTTTATGACTGATTGTTCATACGCCCAAGGGGTATGTTCAATAGTCGGGATGTTTCCTTGAGATCCAGTATATGTGAATTGTATAACGTCTTCAGAATTATTATCATGTATATCTGATCCTGTAGTTTTGGGCGAAATACTTGTGTTGTATTTTAGGTCGAGGCAAGGGCAAGGCAGAGGAAGAGCACAGTGACGGCGAAGGGTTTGAAGGATACTAGTTCGGGGGGGCCAAAGTCGTTTGTTGTCCGGTTGTGCTTAAATCGTGTGATATTACTTCTCCGTTTCATTTAAACTGTTGTCGATTGTACTATTATTTAAGTATATTCCATCTTCATGTGGTCTATACTAGTATTTGGATCCTGTGTATTTTAAGGCAAATAGCCGTACTGTTTGTAAACTCCCGATCGGAGTAAGGATTATTGCTTTGTGGTTCGGTATCACAAAGTATGTCATGATTAATATATATTTTGGTATCACCTGGTGGGTCCCAGTGTGGGTCCACATCATTGTGATAGCCGCCTTTTAGGGGTGTTACATTTGCATTTAAGTCCGTGTGCATGAAGATTCCTACGATCACTTTATTTTCGTCTTTAATTAGGATCGAGATATGTTGATGTGTAGTTAGTGAAAGTATATATTAGCTAGTACTGTGGGACTTGAATATTTCTGTGTCACGAAGTGAATGATTATGCGTTGTGGTTGGTCGTTCGTGGTTGTGCTACGACACGCTAGGATTAATTTTACAAGTAAATATGCTTGCTTTATTAAAATTTTGATCAAATCAAAAATTTAATATTTGAAAATAATCTCACATGCGAAGTGACCTAAAGATTGAAGCCCTGGAGGGAGAGGTCCCTTATGATAGGCGACTCAGGCATAAATGCTTTGATGGGAAACCTTTTAGATCATCTAGAGTTTGTCACCACAAAGTAATGATACGGTATGCACTGTGTACTTGAATAACGTTGAATGTGGCACAAGCATTGCACCTCGAGAGCATTTTTTCCAAGTATATGAATTAGTTCAAGCTAGTGCATTAGTATATATGCTATCACGATCGGGCATAGAGTATGATTCGGGATATGAATTGACCACTTATATGGAGAGTATCATGCCCTAGTTTAGAATTCCACCTAACTAAGCTACAATATTTTTATTCCTCTAAGGTCCGAGAGGGTGTCAGTATAAGTCGCTTAGGCTACGGATTGCTATAAATTTAAATATGTCATTCTTTTCTTTTTAAATTTCGTGGCACAATTTGCTTGAGGACAAACGAATGCTTAAGTTTGGTGGAGTTGTCTTATCCATTTTGTCCTTTATTTTCAATAGTTTTCATAGTTATTTTTATGGTATTTTTTCGTTTATAATCTCGTTGTTTGTGATGATTTTTTATTTTATTACGTCATAGACTTTTATTTTACTTGGATGTTCATTTGAGTCTTTTTTATGTGGTTTAGGTGAAAATATAAAAATGGACCGAGGGGAGGCAAAGGACGTTACCTAAAACAACACTCAACTGCACGCTTGTTGCGCTACCTCATGCCCGTTGCGAAGGCCCGTTGCTCCATTTTACGCCATTGTCTGCGCTTGTTGCTAATGATTTTCTCTCATAAATGCCCATTGTGGCACTTATTCATGCCCGCTACTCCCCTTAGCAATGGCCGTTGCTCAAATATGCAAATGGGGGAACGACTATTACTTCCTTAAGCCCATTGGGGGACTAATTTCCACACTAAATAAGGGTGTTTTGGCTTCATTATTAAGAAGATATTTATTTTGTTAGATTTTAGATAGAAGGAAAAAAAATTACTTATGTTAGATTTATCCCCAATTTTGTGGTTATTAATTAGGTCTATGACTATTTCAAGTGTTTCAATTTGAATTTTGTTCTTCAATTAGTTTTAACTGCTCTTCTATTTCAAGGATTCAAGTTCGATCGAAGTGGTATTATCTCAATCGTCATCAATTTCATTGTCTACAGGTAAGATTTCTCACCTTAATTTCTTGAGCTAAATTCTTTATGTCCAATTTCTTCATGGCTTTGATGTTGTTTGGCTTGATTTATATTCTATTTTTTATCTCCCACAATATGAGTGGCTAGAACCCTATTCCTAGGGAGTTGCGAAAATTAAGCCGATTCACCAAGGGTTTAGGGGGATAACACTTGAATCGATCCAATTTGGGGGTATTGTATTGATTAACCCCAATTTTGGGAAAATTGACCCAAAAATGCAATTTTCTCCAAATTTTCACAAATTGAAATTGGATGTAATTCGAGAGAAATCATCTAATCGATATTCCTTCGGCTAAATTCCTAGTAGGATTGGATAAATTCAAACTTCCTAGACCTTAAAATTCCAATTTTCCTCGCTTTGTTACTATATACGTTATTAGTGTTCGATTAATTGCCATAATGTTAATGTTACTTGCCTTTATTGATTTTATCTTGCAATTGTCCTTTCAATTACTTAATGATTAATATCTACCTACTTTCCATTATTTTTTTTGCTTTCTTTTTCAATTCTTAGTTGATAATCAAACCCCAAATTATGTTAGGATTTAGATTTTTTTTATAGCAAATATTTCTTTTTCTTCGTACTTTTATTCGCTCGAGCCTCCTTCAAAACTTCCTCGATAGATCGCCCTGAGTTGATTTACCACTCCTACAAGTCGACCCTATTCTCTTGCGGGCGAGATTTAGTATGAGTCTAAATTCTCGAAAACATGATGCCCTTCGGAGTAGATCTGCAGAAAGTTGAGGCAATTTAGATTGGGAGTCCGCAAAGAACGTGAAAGAAGTAAGAGGTTCTTAGGACTTGCTCGTTACTATCGTCGGTCTATAGAAGGGTTTTCCAAAATCACCCGCCCATACTCAGTTATTGCAGAAAACCCAAAAGTTAGAATGGAATGAGAAATATCGGACTAGTTTTGATGAACTCAAGAAAAGGCTGATGATAGCTCTGGTCTTAGCAATTCCTCATGGAATCGAAGGCTTCATAGTTTACATTTATGCTTCTAATCAGGGTTTGGGTTGCGTGCTAATGCAGAATGATAAAGTAATCGCCTATGCATCACGATAATTAAAACTGTATGCAATCAATTGCCCAACACATGATTTAAAATTAGCAATTGTTCTATTTGCACTGAAGATATGGCGACACTATTTGTACAGAGATCATTATCAGATCTTCACCGATCATAATAGTCTCAAATACATTTTGAGTCAAGAAGAGTTAAACAGCGACAAATGAGATGGCTGGAATTGATTAAAGACTATAATTTGGAAATTCTTTATCACCCAGGTAAGTCGAACATGGTAGCTGATATATTAATCCGTGAACCCTGTGTCTATTCGAGTGTTGGAGACACTCACAACCCAACCAAAAATTCGACAGGTGTTGAATCGTGGAGAAATTGAAGTATGGTTAAAAAAGGTTCAAGGGCAACTATGTCTGATGGAAATAACTTCATCATTGACTGATGAAATCAAATCTAAGCAATTGGATGACCCAATGATGATTCAATTACGTGATGTAGTGAGCAAAGAAAAGGCTCGTAATCTATATAGATGGAATATTGAGATTTCAAAATTGACTTTGTATTTTGAATAATGATGTTCTGAAACAAACGGTCATGAAAGAAGCACATACTGCACCTTACTCAATTCACCCAGGCACCAGTAAAATGTATAAAGATTTGAAACAAACTTTTTGGCGGGGAAACATGAAGAAAAAAGTAGTAGAATATGACTTGAAGTGTTTAACTTGTCAATAGGTTAAAATCGAACATCAACGACCTGCCGGAATGTTGAGACCACTTATGATTCCTGAGCAGAAGTGGGAAGATACCTCAATGGATTTTATCACCAACATGCCAAATACCAGGTTGGAAATGAATATGATATGGGTGATATTTGATCGGTTAACCAAGTCAGCTCACTTTATATGTATCAAGGATAGCTTGGGTATTGTTAGAGGAATAGTCTGATTGCATGGGACACCCAAGACCGTTATTGCATCGAATTTTGGAAAGCAGCTCATAAAAATTTAGGAATCGAATTGAGATTTAGCACAAGTTACCATCCTCAAACTAATGGAAAATCCTAAATGACCATTTAAATTGTAGAATACATGTTGAGAGCTTGTGATCTATATTGGTTTGATTGGTTGGGCAAATCAACTGCTCTTGATTGAGTTCACCTACTATAATAGGTGGCACGGTTTAATAAAATTAGCACCTTTTGAAGTATTATACGGGAGAAGATGTAGGTCACCTTTATGCTGGGATGATTCCTCAGACTTCAATAGGACAGAACCAGAATTGATAGTACAGACTCAAGATAAGATACCTCTAATTCGGGAAAGACTGTTAACTGCTCAAAGTCGCCACAAGTATTATGCAAATCACCATTGTCCATTCGAATTTGAAGTTGGGGACCCTATATTCCAAAAGCATCACTAGCTTACGCTCTGACCCGAGTAGCATGGGACATGTGTAATCCTGTGTGAATCAGCAAGGACCACCTTGCAAGGCTAAATACTCCTGGGTGACCAATATCGAAGTAGTACCATGAGGAAAGGGTGAAAAGAACCCCCATCGGGGAGTGAAATAGAACATGAAACTGTAAGCTACCAAGCAGTGGGAGGAGCTAGGGCTCTGACCGCGTGCCTGTTGAAGAGTGAGCCGGCGACTCATAGGCAGTGCCTTGGTTAATGGAAAGTCTCTCCTACTTAGGGAATTCTTCATTTCGAAATAAATGGAAAGTTGAGTCCTATATATATCGGGATATCCGAGATTCTCGAGACAATTGGAGAATTAGCATACAGATTGGCCTATCCACCATTGATGAGTCATGTTCACAATGTGTTTCATGTATCTCAATTAGAAAATATATATCTGATCTCAGTCATGTCATTGAATTTGTCAAGATCGAGGTAACTAGTGATGGCACATTTCAAGATAAATTGATTAAGATACTTGAGAGACTAATCAAAGAATCTAAGAATGAATTGATGATGTTTGTTAAAGTACAATGGTCGTGACATAGAGTAGAAGAATCAACCTGAGAAACTGAAGACAGTATAAAGGCGAGATATCTAGAGTTATTCCCACAAAACTTCTTTTTAGAGAAGGAGTATATAATACCTGGATGAATGTTGTGTATCTTCGTCTGTATTTTAATCATGTAACATACGATTGTCTCGTATTAGAACTATGATTTTCTTATATCTCTATTCTAGTATTATTGCCTGTATGTTGATTTCGACCCGTAAAATCCATACTATCTTGCATGCAATCAACATGAGACTAACATATATTAATAGCTAAGCTAACATACACAATATTTCAGCATCAACGTACGTGAAGTCTTATAGCTTACGTACGTAACTATGCTCCGGATTAGAAAAGGAGTGTATTGGCTTGTGGAGCCCAAATGTCGGCCATTTTCCACAAGCAACCAGACAACTTTTGTATAGGCATGTCAATGCTAATTAACATACGTTATGCCCAATTAGCAACGTACTTAAAGTCGATAATGTCACGTACATTAGTGCTTTAGGCAACATACGTAAGATAGGACAGTAATGAGGCAGCAAGCTCCGTAAATAGATAGTGTACATTATACAAAAACTAGGGTACGTTAAGACCTTAACGTAAGTAATCCTTTGCAGCTAGTGTACGTAAAGGCTAGTTTTCTACTTAAAGACACCAACCCTCTTTCACTTCTCCCACTTGTCTTGTCCAAGTTCTGCACATTTGAGGGCCATCCAAGCCTTACAAACTCCGTGTACCAACCTATGAACTTGGTTTTGAAGATAATAGGCATCTTATCTTAGTGTTCAATCTTCCAGTGTTGAGTTCTACCGATTGTATTCGTTGTTTACCTCTGTATAAGGTATACTAATGCTATATCAGCCTTGAGTTCGTGATTATAGGATTGTTATGAACATATTTATGAGGTTATTAGGCTTGTTGATGATTTAATGCACTGAACATCATGATTTGGAAGCTTGATTAAACTTCGGTTTTTCCATTATTAGGATGATTATATGATTAGCCTATGATTATACTCAATATTAAGATAAAGTTCTTAGATATTTTCAGTATCTTTCATAATGATTTTGAATGATTCTGGACTAGATGATTTGAGGAAGATCTGTTCATAGGAGTTGAACTATATTGAGGAATAATTGGAGTTTTTCATTAATAACATGATCACTTCTCATAAGGGTTTATTCGATTAGTTAATTTCCCTATATCGATCACTGGAATGAAATGTAATTATTGAAGATAGACATGATAGACTGATAGAACTCTTGTAGGAGAAATTACCACGACGAAGAATTGAAGTTTTAGAAAAATTATTATCGTGCTAATTTGATAATTATGGTTCGGGTGTTGCGAAGTGGCTGATTGAAGGGGCGTACTTCAAGTGTGTTGGCATTCGTCGAGTTATTAAATCTTTATCGTCATTCTAAGGTAAGTACTTTAATTATGCATTCTATTTTAATGTTGTTCATATTGTCATGCACACTTATGTCGTTGTTCGTATATCTACCACGTGTTGGTCCGACGGGATCACCTTGGGATCTATGCTAGTTAGCACTGTATTATTAAACGTGGTTTTCCACCACGTGTTGATCCGATGAGATCATCTTGGGATCTAGGCAGTAAACTCTAGATCACAGATTACCATGAGTATGTGTTGATGTTGTCATGTTGAGTATTATATTATAGGTCTTCTTGTAGATAAAGTCCGTATGTTGTGAATATTTTTCGTAATCCACCGAATGTTTACTCTTTGTATAATTTTTATACTTGTATTAGCATTGTTTTGCTAACCCCTTCGGGAGTGTACATGTGTTTTATGTTTAGGTTCCAGCGGAGCAGGAAAGCAACTACAAGGGCAACATAATGACGAGGGTACATCGTGATGTTAGCCGTCCGAAGTGTTCTTCCAGTTTGTTTTTGTGTTTTGAATAAGTACTAGAGTACATTGTTCCTTTGTTATTTGATTTGGATATTTATGTGTTGTGGTTTCTATTCGGTGGTTGTATTTACAATTATACCCATTTGTAAATTACTCCATTGTTGGTATTTATATATTGTTTGTTTTACTTATTTGCCTAGTAAATCCTCACAAAAAGGGTTTACGAAGCTATTATAACCCTGAATATCTCAGGGGGGTTACAGATAACATATGCTACACATCATTAGTAACGTACACTATGTTCACTTAGCTGGAACTTATTTTTTTAAAAAATAAGCAGATTAACATAGCTAAATAAGCTACAATAGGGTAATTAATAACATACGCTATGCCCTCGGGATAACATATGTAATGCTTTTAAATCCCAACCATTGATTTTCATCCAGATGGTCAACTGATCAAACGGTCACATGGTGTATAATGTACACTACCGAAGTGATTAACGGCCCCAAAGTCGAACTCAAACTGGACCGTTTAGAACATCTAGAGGGTTTCGGACAGCTAATTGATGAAAAGAGTAACATACGCTATTCTAAAGCATAACGTACGCAAGATAAATGTCGTAGTTATTAGATGTATTTGAACAACTCTTACGATCGTTATGCAATTGGGTTTACGATTGCTATACCATTAACATAAGCAAGAGACCATGCGTAACATACATTAATGACGAGATTTGTGCTAATTGTCATTTGGCTTCTAAGGGTTATAAATAGATAGCTTGTGGAAAGTACAACGATTCACTACAATTATAACCTTTCCATTTGAGTATTCTAAGCTTGATATTTACAATTTATGAGCAATTAGTTCACATATTCATCTGTTGTAATTGATACAAGAAGAATTATTCTGATAATCTTATATATATATATATATATATATATATATTACTATGAGCACCCATTTGTAAATCGAGTAAGTTTACTCAAAAATTCTGTGTGAGGTTATCTTATATCCGAAAAAACAAGAGTGCTTTAGTGGTGGTTGTTCTTGAGTCCGAAAATCAAGAAATATGAGTATGCTAAGCTTAATATTTACACACTATGAGCGGTTAATTCACATATTCATCTTTTGTAATTGATATAAGAAGAATTATTCCAATAATCTTATATATATATATATGTATATAGGGGTGGGTTATGGTGACAAACCCCTTAGTGTGTAATACCCGAGATTTCTGACTTGTATTTGGAACTTGTGATATTGTAATTATAGTACTTTTATCTGAGTATTATTCTCCGTATTTCATAATCCGATGTTGTCGAGCGTATGATTTCGTGTATGTGATTTAGAAATTGTAATTCTGCGCATGTAGCGCACGCTATAGGCTATGTGTAGCGTACGCTAACGTGGACTCAATAGCGTGCGCTACAAAGGATTATTAGCGCACGCTATGCGTGGTCAATTTCATAGAGACGTGCGGTAGGTGAAATCTGGCCGGGGGACCCCTGTCGGATCGTATCGGGATGAACCTGGACGGCTTTCGGGAAAAGCCAAGTCAATGCCTTAGCGCACGCTACAGGTATATGCGTAGCGCACGCTAAGTGATGAATACAGTTAAGTCAGTGAGCCGTTAGCGCACGCTACGAGCAGGGACTAGCGCGCGCTAATAGTCATTTCTTATAAATAGGACAGCATCCTATTCGTGATTTCAGTTCCTTTTTCTCCCATAACCCGAATTCTTACACTTAGAGCATAACTTCCTTCATCCTAAACACTTCATATCAACATCCTAGCTCGTGATTGAGGATCGTATATCATTGGAGATTTGGTGTTCAAGCCTTCGGTGTTAGATTTCTTCGATTTCCTCCGTGTTCTTCACTACTTTGAGGTAGGTGATTCTTCACCGATATTAGTAATGTTCTTAAGGACGTTTGATCATGTTTTGATAGCCAGTTATTTCGTTTATAATCGGTCATCACATGTTAGAAGGATACTTTTGACGTATCGGCACTATTTATCGTATGAACCTTTGAACCATCTTAGTATATGGACTCCTAAGCATTTTCAAATCAATTTATGATCAGTAATCGGATATTACCTAGATTGTTACGTTTTATACGTTGGAATCATGCGTTTTGGAACGTAGGACGAACGGAACTTAGAATATTTCTTGAAGATCTTAGATGAATTATGATGTTGAGATGATTATCCGTATATTTGTATCTCATAATCATAGAACTTCCACAAACCTTATTAACCTGATATGCTCGAGAATGACTTGTATTATCACCATAGAATTCATGAGTTCATCACCATTCAACCCAGTTTTCTGTTAGCAGTATTCTGCCATGCAAGATTAGCGCACACTAACATATGTAAGTTAACGTGCGCTATCGGGGTTAAGTTAACGCACGATACGTACGTAACGTACGTTATGAGATCAGCCGAGTCAAACTGTCAGTCCGTGGCTAGCGTACGCTAGGCTTATACGATAGCGTACGCTAATAGGCAGGCTTAGCGCACGTTACGTAGAGTACGTAGCGCACGCTAAGCAGTCCAGGCAGAATTGTTTAAATTGAGCTTTTGGGCCGTAGACCGAATTGTTAGGCCATCGTTCGACTTGAGATGATTTGTATATCATTCCTTTTGTTAAGGTTCGAGCTTGCTACGTTGATCGAAGGAGGCGGCCTTCGAGTGTGTTGAGATCATTGAAGTATTTCGTTCTTGCCATCTTCGAGGCAAGTATCGTAACATGTTAATATTGGTATTTTGAACATGCGTATGATTATTCATGTTGTTGAACATGAGATTTATTTCGTTGAATTGTCATGATATTCGTTATCTAGTGTTTGTATGTTCATGTTGATGAACATAATGATTTGGCATATGTGTATGCATGAGTTGTGTTTGTGTACGTTGTACGATCTATGCTGAGGGCGCTGGATCGGATGTCCAGCTCGTGTTGGTCCGGCGGGATCATCTTGGGATCTAGGCTGAGGGCGCTGGATCATTGGACGGGTTATTTCCACCTCGTGTTGGTCCGACGGGATCATCTTGGGATCTATGCTGAGGGCGCTGGATCATTGGAATACCCTTGATGTGTTAATGGAATCTTGTGGATTCGCATTGTTGGATTCCGGTAGCGGAAGTCCGTGTGGTGTATCTTGTTATGTAGTGTTGATGCATATTCGAATTGTTTAATATGATACTTGTACTAGCATCGTTTTGCTATCCCCTTCGGGGGTGGACATATTGTTTTGATGTTCAGGTAGCCGAGGAGCAGGGGAAAGCGACCACGATCGACGTGACGACGAAGGGGTTCAGTGATGTTTGTTGTTGCTGGTGAATTGTTTTCTTGTTTTGATTTCAGTACTCGAGTACGCGTGTCGTATTAATATTCATTTCGATATGGTTGTATAAATTACTCGTTGAACCAGTTGTTCGGTTTGTAAACTTGAATTTCCAACGATGATGATGTCTTATATTTACCTTTCTATTAATTTAGCCTTGTAAATCCTTACTTAAAGGGTTTACGGCGCTGTAATTATTCCGAATATCTTGGGGTGTTACAGAATATGGTATCGAAGCTAAGATTTATGGATATCTTGGCAGTCGGGTTTTAAGTTGGGTCTGTTTACGTTATTGATTTACGAGTCGTTCGTAACATCACTGTTCAGCCAAAAGTCGTCATGTGGACCGTGGTTGTAAGTCTCCTAATCTCTTATACTACCGTTTTACTTAATTACTGTTTTGTGAGTATTGACGGGCTTTATTTCGTAAACTTTATCCTGGATATTGAGGAATTGTGTTTACAGTATGTTGAGAGGAGGACGTGGACGCGGACGCGGTCGTGGACGCGGACGGGGTAACATGAGACAGGAGGATTCCGTAACTACCCCGGAATTATCAGCTAGTCGAACCGATTCCCATTCTAGAGGGCAGCAAGGATCGGCGAACGACGACGCAAATCCTAACATGCCAGGAGTGCTTCAACAGGTGGTGGCGCAGATAAACCAGTTCGCCCAGGTAGTCGACCGCATGCAGACGGCGATGGGACAGCAGCACCACGAGGATAACCGGGGAGACAGATGGCTTGCTGAGGTGGTCAAATTGCACCTGCCAAAATTTGACGGATCTGCTGAGGCAATTACTTGGGACCACTGGCTCAAGGAGTTAGAGAAGATATTCGCGGGTCTTAACTGTCCCGAGGACCGGAAGGTCCCCATTGCCCAGTATTTTCTGACTGGGGAGGCCTTTGATTGGTGGGAAGCTATCCGACCCGAAAATCATAATGCAGAATGGACGGAATTCAAATTAATGATGGAAGCACAGTATTGTCCTCGTCCAGTTAGAGAGGCAAAGATTCGAGAGTTTTTCTCACCACAGAGTTCGGAAGCATCTGTGACAGATGTAATCAAAACTTTTAATCATCAGCTGACTTGTGTGCGACACTTGGTCAGAACGGAGGCGGAAAAGATTTTTCATTTCGATATGCGGATGAAGCCGGAGATTCAGCAGTACATGTCCGGATTCGAGTGTACTACGTTGCGGCAGTATCAAGACAAAGCACTGGCCTACGACATGAAAGAGGCGGCGGTGGAGAAATCAGTGGAGGCAAAGAAGCAGAAGATGACCGGCAGCTTTTCAGAGAACAAGAGTGGTGGGCCCCGTAAGGGCCAGTCTTCCTTTTATTCGGCTAGGAAACCTCCACATCCTTCTAGAGGTGGGAAGAAGTTCCGGACTACATTAGCAGTTCCGGACGCATCAAAGAAATGCTGCAACTGTGGTCGAGCAGGGCATATTCGACGTGAATGCCCCGCGTCTTCTGTGACTTGTTACGATTGTGGACAAGAAGGGCACCGTGCGGCCTTTTGTGGAGTGGCTACTAGATCTTTTGGTACTGTGACTCCGGCACTGGGCCCAAGGAGACAAGTGTGAACCAGACACAGCAGAGTGGATTTCAGTAACAGAACGTCGGGAAGAGAGAGACATCCAGTGCTGGGTCCGTTCCTCCGCGCCTGTACGAGATGAGGACATCTGACGATCAGAACACTGCTGTTGCATCAGGTACGATTCAGATCCTTTTGCAACCAGTTAGTGTTTTATTCGATTCCGGAGCTACACATTCTTTTGTATCATTGAACTGTGTAAATCGTTTAAAGATCTCGTGCTTATCTGATTGTGAACCATATGTTGTGGGTTTGCCGAGTGGAGAGAGAATTGTGGGAACCCTCGAGGTTAGAGATTTTCCAGTATGTATAGGAGGGAGAGATTGGCCATCGAATCTTATTGTAGTTGACATCTACGGTGACGATTTAATTCTCTCAGAGACGATTGGCTCAACCGTTATGGAGCCATTCTGAATTACCGAGAGAGAGTCATTTCTATCATTGCTGATGACGGATCTAAACACGTATTCCGAGGATGGAGACCGGGAAGCTCGGGAAAATTGATCAAAGCGATGAAAGTAGTGAAATTACTGAAGCAAGGATGTCATGGACTTTGGTGCTACGCCATGAGGAAAGAGGAAGGAGTAGAGCTCTCGTCTATTTCGGTTGTGAATGAGTTCTCAGATGTATTTCCGGACGAACTACCTGGGTTACCTCCGCAGAGAGAAGTGGAGTTCACTATCGAATTAGAGCCTGGAGCAGCTCCTATTTCCAGAGCACCATACCGCATGGCGCCAACCGAGATGTATGAACTCAAGAAGCAACTGGAGGAATTGTTACAGAAGGGCTATATTCAACCTAGCGTTTCTCCTTGGGGAGCGCCCGTTCTCTTTGTTTGGAAGAAAGACGGATCCCTCCGACTGTGTATTGATTACAGGGAGCTCAATAAGATGACGATCAAGAATAAGTACCCTATACCTCGGATCGACGACTTGTTTGATCAACTGCAAGGGGCGAGGGTATTCTCGAAGATTGACTTGCGATCAGGATACCACCAGTTGAGAATAAAGGAATCGGATATACTGAGGTCTGCTTTCAGGTCCCGGTATGGACATTATGAATTTGTAGTGATGCCGTTTGGACTTACCAATGCTCCTGCGGTGTTCATGCAATTGATGAATCGGGTATTCTTGGAATACTTGGATAAATTTGTGGTCGTCTTCATTGATCACATCTTGAGATATTCGAGGGACGCAGAGGAACATGCCGAACATTTGCGTGTGGTTTTGAGCACCTTGAGGAAGGAACGGCTGTATGCAAAGCTTTCTAAATGCGAATTCTGGCTTAAGAAAGTAACTTTCCTTGGGCATGTGATATCAGCTGACGGAGTTCAGGTGGACCCGAAGAAAGTCGAAGCAATCTTGGAATGGGAAGCTCCTAATAATGTGAAAGAAGTCCGGAGTTTCTTAGGACTTGCTGGATATTATCGCCGCTTTGTAGAGGGATTTTCCAAGATCTCTCGTCCGCTCACTCAACTGTTACAGAAAACTCAAAAGTTTAAGTGGGATGAGAAATGCCAGGCTTGTTTTGATGAGCTTAAGAAGAGACTAACGACAGCACCTATTTTAGCATTGCCAGATGGAACTGATGGGTTCATGGTGTACATCGACGCTTCAAATCAAGGTCTGGGATGTGTGTTGATGAAAAGAGATAAGGTGATTGCCTATGCTTCTCGACAGTTAAAACCATACGAGGTTAACTACCCAACTCATGATCTGGAGTTAGCAGCTGTGGTCTTTACATTGAAAATTTGGAGACATTATTTGTACGGCACTCATTGTCAGATCTTTACCGATCATAAGAGCCTCAAGTACATTTTCAGTCAGAAAGAATTAAACATGAGGCAGAGAAGGTGGCTGGAATTAATCAAGGATTATGACTTGGAAATTCTCTATCATCCGGGGAAAGCAAACGTAGTAGCCGATGCATTGAGCCGTAAACCTGTTTCTCTTCGAGTGTTGGAAGCACTTTCGTCCCAAACCAGTATTCAACGAGAACTGATCCGCGAGGGGATTGAAGTATGGGCACCAGGAATCCAAGGGCAACTTTATGTGATGGAACTGACTTCATCACTAGTCGAGGAGATCAAGTCTAAGCAGTTGAACGATTCTCTGATCCTTCGATTATGTGACGAAGTAAAGAAAGGAAAAGCCCTAGGATTCGTGTTACAAGACGATGGAGTTCTGAGATTTCAGAGTCGACTTTGTGTTCCCGATGATGATGATCTGAGGCGGACTATTCTGAAGGAAGCTCACAGCGCGCCCTATTCTATTCACCCGGGCAGCAGTAAGATGTATAAGGATTTAAAGCAAAACTTCTGGTGGGGGATTATGAAGAAGGATGTAGCAGAGTATGTTTCGAGGTGCTTGACTTTTCAGCAGGTTAAGATTGAGCATCAGCGACTTGCCGGAATGTTAAAGCCGCTTCTAATCCCTGAATGGAAGTGGGAGGACATCTCGATGGATTTCATCACCAGTATGCCAAGGACTAGAACAGGAATGAACATGATTTGGGTTGTAGTTGATCGACTAACCAAGTCGGCTCATTTCCTAGGAATTAAAGATACATGGGGACCCGAGAGATTGGCGCGAGTATTTATTGCGGAGGTAGTCAGATTGCATGGGACGCCGAAGACCATTATTTCGGATCGAGATGGTCGTTTTGTGTCGCACTTCTGGAAAGCAGTTCACAGGGCTTTGGGGACTGAGCTCAACTTTAGCACAGCTTATCATCCCCAAACGGACGGTCAGTCCGAAATAACTATTCAAACCGTAGAGTACATGCTTAGAGCTTGTGCATTAGATTGGTCAACTGATTGGGAAGTTCACTTGCCTTTGATCGAGTTCACCTATAATAATAGTTGGCATGCTTCTACCAAAATGGCACTATTTGAAGCTTTGTACGGGAGAAGATGTCGATCACCCTTGTGTTGGGATGACTCTTCGGATTTGATCGGGACGGAACCGGAATTGATTATTCAGACTCAAGAGAAGATAGCTTTGATTCGAGCAAGACTTGATCGCCCGAGTCGACAAAGTCTTACGCAGACGCAAGGCTGCCGTCCCCTCTAGAGTTCGACGCTGGGGACCATGTGCTATTGAAGGTGTCTCCTACTCGAGGGATTTTCCGTTTTGGGAGGAGAGGCAAGCTTAGTCCTAGATATATCGGACCATTCGAGATCCTCGAGAGGGTTGGAGATTTAGCATACAGGTTGGCCTTACCGCCATGTGTTTCACATATCCCAATTGCGGAAGTACGTACCGGACCCCAGTCACGTCATTGATTTCGACGAGATCGAAATAGCTAATGATGGCACCTTCGAAGAGAAACCAATCAAGATACTTGAGAGTCGGATCAAACAATTGAGGAATAAACCAATACACTTGGTTAAAGTACAATGGTCACGACACGGAGTCGAAGAGGCCACTTGGGAAACGGAGGACAGTATGAAGGCTAGATATCCAGAGTTGTTTTCATCTTAAGTTTCGGGACAAAACTTCTTTTTAGGGAGGAAGGATGTAATACCCGAGATTTCTGACTTGTATTTGGAACTTGTGATATTGTAATTATAGTACTTTTATCTGAGTATTATTCTCCGTATTTCATAATCCGATGTTGTCGAGCGTATGATTTCGTGTATGTGATTTAGAAATTGTAATTCTGCGCATGTAGCGCACGCTATCGGCTATGTGTAGCGTACGCTAACGTGGACTCAATAGCGTGCGCTACAAAGGATTATTAGCGCACGCTATGCGTGGTCAATTTGATAGAGACGTGCGGTAGGTGAAATCGTCGGGACCCCGTCGGATCGTGACGGATGAACTCGACGGCTTTGAAAGCCAAGTCAATGCCTTAGCGCACGCTACAGGTATATGCGTAGCGCACGCTAAGTGATGAATACAGTTAAGTCAGTGAGCCGTTAGCGCACGCTACGAGCAGGGACTAGCGCGCGCTAATAGTCATTTCTTATAAATAGGACAGCATCCTATTCGTGATTTCAGTTCCTTTTTCTCCCATAACCCGAATTCTTACACTTAGAGCATAACTTCCTTCATTCTAAACACTTCATATCAACATCCTAGCTCGTGATTGAGGATCGTATATCATTGGAGATTTTGTGTTCAAGCCTTCGGTGTTAGATTTCTTCGATTTCCTCCGTGTTCTTCACTACTTTGAGGTAGGTGATTCTTCACCGATATTAGTAATGTTCTTAAGGACGTTTGATCATGTTTTGATAGCCAGTTATTTCGTTTATAATCAGTCATCACATGTTAGAAGGATACTTTTGACGTATCGGCACTATTTATCGTATGAACCTTTGAACCATCTTAGTATATGGACTCCTAAGCATTTTCAAATCGATTTATGATCAGTAATCGGATATTACCTAGATTGTTACGTTTTATACGTTGGAATCATGCGTTTTGGAACGTAGGACGAATGGAACTTAGAATATTTCTTGAAGATCTTAGATGAATTATGATGTTGAGATGATTATCCGTATATTTGTATCTCATAATCATAGAACTTCCACAAACCTTATTAATCTGATATGCTCGAGGATGACTTGTATTATCACCATAGAATTCATGAGTTCATCACCATTCAACCCAGTTTTCTGTTAGCAGTATTCTGCCATGCAAGATTAGCGCACGCTAACATATGTAAGTTAACGTGCGCTATCGGGGTTAAGTTAACGCACGATACGTACGTAACGTACGTTATGAGATCAGCCGAGTCAAACTATCAGTCCGTGGCTAGCGTACGCTAGGCTTATACGATAGCGTACGCTAACAGGCAGGCTTAGGGCACGTTACGTAGAGTACGTAGCGCACGCTAAGCAGTCCAGGCAGAATTGTTTAAATTGAGCTTTTGGGCCGTAGACCGAATTGTTAGGCCATCGTTCGACTTGAGATGATTTGTATATCATTTCTTTTGTTAAGGTTCGATCTTGCTACGTTGATCAAAGGAGGTGGCCTTCGAGTGTGTTGAGATCATTGAAGTATTTCGTTCTTGCCATCTTCGAGGCAAGTATCGTAACATGTTAATATTGGTATTTTGAACATGCGTATGATTATTCATGTTGTTGAACACGAGATTTATTTCGTTGAATTGTCATGATATTCGTTATCTAGTGTTTGTATGTTCATGTTGATGAACATAATGATTTGGCATATGTGTATGCATGAGTTGTGTTTGTGTACGTTGTACGATCTATGCTGAGGGCGCTGGATCGGATGTCCAGCTCGTGTTGGTCCGACGGGATCATCTTGGGATCTAGGCTGAGGGCGCTGGATCATTGGACGGGTTATTTCCACCTCGTGTTGGTCCGACAGGATCATCTTGGGATCTATGCTGAGGGCGCTGGATCATTGGAATACCCTTGCTGTGTTAATGGAATCTTGTGGATTCGCATTGTTGGATTCTGGTAGCGGAAGTCCGTGTGGTGTATCTTGTTATGTAGTGTTGATGCATATTCAAATTGTTTAATATGATACTTGTACTAGCATCGTTTTGCTAACCCCTTCAGGGGTGGACATATTGTTTTGATGTTCAGGTAGCCGAGGAGCAGGGAAACAGCCACAGTACCGACGTGACGACGAAGGGGTTCAGTGATGTTTGTTGTTGCTGGTGAATTGTTTTCTTGTTTTGATTTCAGTACTCGAGTACGCGTGTCGTATTAATATTCATTTCGATATGGTTGTATAAATTACTCGTTGAACCAGTTGTTCGGTTTGTAAACTTGAATTTCCAACGATGATGATGTCTTATATTTACCTTTCTATTAATTTAGCCTTGTAAATCCTTACTTAAAGGGTTTACGGCGCTCTAATTATTCCGAATATCTCGGGGTGTTACAGAATATAGGAATATAGGAAAAGATACGTCCGTCTAGCACATCTTTCATATATGTGTAGCACAATCATAATTATTATGCTGCACAGATTATAAATATGTTAGTTTAGCACATATTTCATTATTTCGTAGCACAGATTTTAAATAGGTTAAGTATAGCACATGTTCCATCTCATCGTAGCACAAACAACACAAACACGTAGCACAACCTCACTTAATTTACATATTTTAGTTCGCGTAGCACACACAGCACAAACACGCAGCACAAGTAGGTATAAATCTCAACCATTAATCTAGCTCAATAAAATGCCCAAACTCATTTCTATTTCCTATAAAATTTACCTTTCCTACCTGAAACAATCCCTATGTGTGTGTGTATATATATATATATATTCTTGTATTACTATGAGCATTCATTTGTAAATCGAGTAAGTTTACTCAAAGATTCTCTGTGTGAGGTTATCTTGTATCCAGAAAAACAAGAGCATTTGAGTGGTGGTTGTTCTTGAGTCCGAGAATCAAGAAATGGAAGTTTGGCACTAACCCTGAAAGTGATATTGTAAAGAGTTGGCATTGGTGTGGAAAGCATAAGTGCTTGAGGAAAGGCCTAAATGAAAACACTAGGTAAGGAATGTAGGCTTTTGGATAGCCGAATCTCTCGAACAATTATTGTGTCCTTTTATTTGTGCATATTACTTTTAATTTCTTCAGTTTTATTATCATCAGCATAAAAGAAGTTCAATACTCTTAAACCACACGATTAACCCTTTTTTAGTGGAGGTATCAACCTCACAGTCGGTATCTAGAGGTCTTTTTTTCCCACTAACACCCATAGTGAAAAGATCTAGAAATGGATATCCCCACCTTCGAAGGCAGTGCTCTAAATTGTCTTACTTTCTTTGAAAGTTCAAATTTCATGACAAGATAAAATGTAAATTTTCATAGACTCATGATATCAATATCTGGAAGGTCATTGCTCCTGGACTAACAATTCTAAGAAAGCTGACGACTCTCTCAAAAGCTTTAAATCATACTATGAAGCCGACTAGAAAAAAGATCATTTTAGCTACTCAACTACTTCATTGTGCTCTTAGTCTAGAAGATCACAAAATAATTTCTTCTTTTGATAAGGCTAAAATATAAAAATATGCTGGAGATTACTCATGAAGGTAATGAGCCAAGTCAAGAAAACTAAAATCAATATGTTTTTTCATGATTATGGGCCAATCACAATGAAATAAGGTGAACGCATTACTTCCACACTTGACTGGTTCTCTACTATCACAAATGTGTTAGCCTCCTTTGTCAAACCTATCTCTTGTAGTGATAAAGCAAATAAAATCTTAAGATCACTACCACGAGAATGGGATGCAATGGTAAAGGCTATCATGGATTCGAATGATCTCAAGAACATGGAGTTCAGTGCACTTATCATATCTCGTATTATTGTTCTTAAATCTCAAAACTAGAAGTTGTACCCCAAGTAATGCGACGGGACAATAGCTTTCAAAGTTAAAGAAAAAAATGATCCGGAAGATGAGCTACCAATCGGAGAAGACATTGAAGAATCTGCTCAAGGGCAGAAATATTTATCTTGCATAAATGTCCAAAGGATATTGGCCGAGAACCAAGAGACAATTCTAAAAAGGTTCACCCCCCTTAGATTAAAAAGTTAGACAATAACTATCGAAGATGTGGTGTCCTCGGATATTTTACAAAAGGTTGTCAGGGTCCTGCATCTGTCACCTCCTCTAAACCCCCATAAGATATATTTAAAAAGAAGGAGGTCGACATCACCACATGGAGTAACGATGAGGATGATGAGAAGACACACGAGCAAAGCAACCTAGATCTCAAGTGTAACACCCCCAAATCCACATGGGAATATCACACGCCATGGACCCTACACACAAGGGCCAACCAGGCTGAACACAAAGATGACCAACTGTTTGACCGTTCAGGGTCAAACAGGATAACAAAACAGACCTTTAAGGTCAAATACAAGTAAACTTCACGGACCGATGAGGTCGCACAACTAAATTAAACAAAAATAACTCTTTACAACAATACCCACGCAGGGGTCGAAGTACAGTTCAACGAAAGGCTAATACAACTTGACAGTATGGCAAAACCATACCAAACTCTCACTCTTGATTAGTATCGTAGCCCATCATATGCTGTGCCGAACCTGTGACTGCTCCTTCGAACCGAGTATACCTGAAATGCATGAAACGCATTTCCCCCATTTAAGGGGTTAGCATTTGAATGGCTAGTACAAGTGTCATACTATACGAAATGTAACAAGTAAATAGTAACCACGAATTAGATACGACAATCAACTACCAAAACATTCCCGAGAGGTTTTTGGAATTTCGAAAACAAGCAAAGAAGTATTTGAAAGTAAATTCTCATCTCGGGGATTTTCAGGACTACAAAACCTTCAGAACCTCGAGTCCTGATTGTAAAACCTTTTCAAAAATTTTCGGGGCTCAGCCCAAATATCATTTCAGATCTCAAAAATTTATAATATGAAAACACTTTCAAATCGCGTGGGCCTCGGCCCAGCATTCATTTCATAAAAACTTTCCTTTCAAAAACTTTGTTCATCAAAATGTGCTCATGACCCCGTGATCCCTTGCCACGTATCTCCGTAGGTTCGACAACCCACATGGATTGAGCCAAAACAGTACATCAACATCAATCATGCTCGTGACCCCATGATCCATTGTCACGTGTCTCCGTAGGTTCAACAACCCACACGGATTGAGCCAAAACAGTACTATCACAACAACTAGTCCCGACTCCGTGATCCCTTGCCACGAGTCACCGTATGCCCCGTCGAGCCCACACGGTTGGACGTAGTGTGTCGTGACCCCATGATCCCTTGCCATGTGTCATCGTATGCCTCATCAGACCCGCACAATTGGACCTCAGCACCACATACTAAGTTCCGATCCCATGATACCTTGCCATGAGTCCTTGTAGGTACAGTCGAACTCACACGAGTGAACTTAGCATCATAGCACACAACATTCACGTTACACACACAATTTACATAGTCAATCATTACACTCATCATCACGAACTATACATTGTCATCAACACAATAATAATCACAATCAATACACAATTGTCACACAAGTTGTCTATCAATCAACAATTCAACACAAGACATATCCAAATGGATCAACCATCGACGCAATCACCACAACCAACACAACTTCTCAACAATAGACATTCGAGAATAATATAAACGCCACATTACATTTGTTTTAAGTAGTTCATATTCACTACATACAAATTATATATTCACGGAGGAGAATCAATCATCATAACCCAACATGTAATCTCTATTCACAAGACACAAATCGTATAAACATGATACTTGCCTCGATAATCGACACTCGATTACTCCTACGATCCTGGCTCGATCGGATAGCCTCGAACACTTACAATCCTCGCGAACAACAATGATAACACAATCAATATGAGGATAAGGATCAATAACAATGGAAGTCACAACCAATGACCAAAGGAAACTATTTGAGACATTTAATCGAACATTAAATATCCATAGTTCCTCAAGAACCCTAAGATCATCAACTGGGTTAAACGATTCGAAGATATGGATATACAATCCATAGAATACGATTAACAACTTCTGACAACATCAATCGATTCATCATAATCGGGCTAGAAACGAAATCAAGAGGAAAACTATTGGGATACACAATCCTGTACCGTGTTTTGATAAAGTGCCAACATACAGCAAGTAGCTGTCACGAAGACAATCATACAACAAGATGTCAAGTGCTTCAACAAACAGCGAAAGTGTAAAGTGCCATCATACATCAAGAAGCTCATCAGTCGATATGACACCAAGTATGGAAGCTGTCCTGAAACATTCACACATCATCTTTCCATACAGCAGCACTAAGATAGCCTACAACATGGAACCTACAGCTACAACATTATAGACGCAACATGTTGGATACAGCAAACAGGCTGTAAGTGTTGAGATGTTCAACACTTATCCAACAGGATTGAAGACCGTTGAAACAGAATATGCTTTATACGCTAAAGTCAAGCCACCGTGTGAAAAGAAGTATTTAAATACTGACTGGATAAAGTATGTAAATACCAGTCGACAAAGATCTTCAGACAAGGAGCAATATCCGGATCTTGTACTGTGCAAGTCAATCAACACATTGGAATGGACTTTTTGCTCAATGGATCTATTCCCAACGGATTTATTTCCAAAGGCTATATATACCCCGAAGTTTGAAGATCAGAGAGACAACATACACGAATATTCATAAGATCAAGAACTGAAAACTAAGCAAACTGAGATATACTGAGATACACTCGTGAACATCAAAAGAACAGTATATCAAGAGCAATCATATTTCTTCAAACATACTGCCTTAGTTGAGAGAAGAAATATACAAGTGCTCAACCTTGAACAACACATCATCATCTCAAGCTCAAGAAAGTCAAGTTGTTGTTCAAACCCTTGTTCTTACATTTGAAGAAAACCATCAGCCCTGTGTGGACTGAAGAAAGCCTTGCTTTTCCTGAACTGTGTGTGACGGATTTGTATTGAAGACAAAGCTTCAGAACTATGTGTGAAGAAACAAGTCAAGTGAAAGCTTTAACCAATATGTGTGAACGGTTGAAAGCGACAGTCTTTGTATCAATCTGTGTGAACGATACAAGTATAGGTTTGATTATAGACACGTAGTTGTGTACGTAGTGTTTATTATAAATATTCTTACTCATGTGTGGAGGACCGGTGGATGTAGAGGGGTTTACCTCGAACCACTTTAAATATTGTGTTATTTACCTTCTGCTTTTACTGTTTTCATTACTGTGATTATTTTATAAGTATACATTGCATACCCTGTACGCACCAAGGTAACAAGAGAAAATCTAGTTGTTGTATCTACATCAACTTACTTTAACAAGACTTCCGCTACGCACTCTAATTTTAAAATCGTACAACTTGTTGCTTAAATATTTTCCAAGCTGTATTCTGTATACTTAGTGGCCAACAAGTGGTATCGGAGCGTTTCTAAAAAGAATCAGTCGTATTTTTAACCGAATCAGATTCTAAAATCACTTATTTTTGAAAACTTCTTTATCTTTCCTAATCTTAGACATGGATACCTCACTGATTAATAAGGTACCAGTGTTTTCTATTAACGAGTTTGATGACTGGAGAATTAGGATGGAGGACCATCTTGCCGCCATGCATGAAGAGATGATTTATGTCATCCAAGAAGGCCCCATAAAAATCATGAAGGTGAATCCTGCCATAAGGATTGAAGGCCAAGCTCATGCCGAGATGCTCGATAAAGAGCGCGAACAATGGACCACAGATGATCGGAAACTCACTAACCTCGACAATGTAGCTAAGAATGCGCTATTTGTCACTCTTGACAAAGGCACGTTCTCGAAGGTAAAGAGCTGTAAGACAGCCAAGGAAATCTGGTCAAAACTCAAGATGATTTGTGAGGTAACTAAGCTCTCAAAAGAAAACAAGATTTCAAAACTAACTCAGCAATATGAATCTTTCGAAATGAAACCAACTGAAACTCTTGAGGAACTTGACCTCAGATTCACTGGTATTGTCGGCGAACTTGAAGCGTTGGGAAAAATTTATAGCCAAAAGGAGAAGAACTTAAAAATTTTCAGATCTCTCCCTGCCCGATGGGACATTAAAACCACAGCTATGTGTGTGTCATGTAATCTTAATGACATTTCTACTTTTCACCTATTCTCTGACCTCAAAGCATTTGAGTATGACATTGACAAGAGAGAGAAAGTCGAAGAGTCACCTGCGAGGACTACAGCGCTAGACGCTGTATCCAACAGGAGACACAGCATGCCCAGCACATCCAAGTCTTCCCACAGGAATGCTGACAGTGACGATGATGTCCTGTCATAAGATGAAATGGCGCTTCTCATGCACAAATTTAAGAAATTCATCAAATAGTCTGGAAAGACTCCCTACAGGCCCAAGCCTGTTCACAAGGTAAGTACCGAATCTTCCTCTGGTGATGCTAACCTGTGTTACAATTGCAGGAAATCAGGAGATTATGCAAATAAATGTCCTTACCCAATGTTAGGCGTATTTTTATGCGTTTATTTATTATTATTTTATATCCATTTTAAGTCTAAATCTGCATAAATGAGCTTTTAATGCACTATTCTTATATGTTTTGCAGGAAATTGGAGTCCGGAAGCTCGAACGGCGAAAAATGGGCCAAAACAACAATTTTTGGCCTGGGGCCGCAGCATAATGAAGCTGAGCCACGGCACACGCACGACACACCAAGGCGCTGAACCAACTGTACCGGGGGCCGCAACACGTTGAAGCTGAGTCGCGTCCCATGAAGAAAAATGCGCCCAGGTATAAGGCGCTGAGCATTAAGGGCCGCGGCACATAATTACTGAGCCGCGGCCCACGGGGCAGTTTTGATGGATTTGCCACGTTTGTGGGCCGTTTTTGGAGCCTGTTCTCGATCTAATCAACGGACACGTTTTGGAGACGACTGATGGTTATAAATAGGGAGTGAAGGCCTGAAAATAAGGGAATCGAATCATCGAGGAATCAAAGAGAAGAAGAAAAACACCGAGGAGCAGAGCGCGGAAGCTAGAGAACAGAGGAATCCGAGTTCTTCGATTGCGTTTGATTTTTATGCTTTCTTTAATTCTTTTTGTATTTTTAATTTCTAGCATGTGAGGCTAGAACCCTATTCTAGGATTTTGATGAAACGGAGGTTTTGATGAATTAACTTTCCATTTTGCATTATCAATGTAATTCCCTTTTCTATTGAGTTTTCCCCAATTGTTCTTAATGCTTTCAATTGTGTGGCCTATAATTGAATTGTTTTAATTACGCAACTCGAATCGGGAGAGGAGAGTTGGTAGGAAAAATTGGTGAGAACCGTTTTATCTTGTGAGATAGAAATATACTCATAGGAATTACGTGGCCTGTCTGAAGATTCCGTGCTTTTTGCCTATTGTCGAATTAATTCACCTAGGAATAGAATGTGTTATTCGCCTTAGAAAAATCTATTGACCTCGGGAGAGGCGGTAGAGTATTTTAGCAATCTTCGCCTTCAATAAATTGGGAAATCATTAAATTCATATAATCGAGAGTAATTCGGATAAACCGAGGTGGATTCACAATCCTAGATTAATTCCTTATTTGATTTTCTTTCTTCAAACAACCGATTTTACTATTTATTCTTTTTAATTGCACCTCCAATTTCGATCGTTCAGATAAAATTAGAATACTCATAAATTGGTAGGTAGTAAGTCAGTCCTCGTGGGAACGATATCTTACTTATCACTTTATTACTTGTTTACGATAACGTGCACTTGTGTTCACAAAATCTCGCAACAAGTTTTTGGCGCCGTTGCCGGGGACTGATTATTTTACTAATATCGATTTCAGTATTTCTAGTCTTAATTTGAACATTATTTTATTTTTGTGTAATTTTATTTATTTGTTTTCCTTTCAGGAATTTCTGGTTAGTGCATGAGAAAATTCGGTAACGAAGGCCTACAACCTTTGGATACTGAACTCGAGCGCACTCTTCGGAAAAACAAGAAGGAAAAGCGCGAGCTACTAGCAAAAGACACCATGGCCGATAACACGGAAAACCACAGAGGAGACAACCCTATTCAGCAAGCTAAACCGGCATTAGCACTCCGTGATTATGCAATGCCACAAATCAATGCAAACTTTTCGGGGATTCGGCATCCAACTATCCAAGCGAACAACTTCGAGATTAAGCCGGCTATTATTCAGATGGTGCAAGCAAAGCCAATTTTGTGGACTGGCAAACGATGATCCCAACGCACACATCGCTTCATTTCTCGAGATTTTTGACACCTTCAAGAATAACGGTGACACCGATGATGCTATTCGTCTGCGGCTTTTCCCTTTCTCTCTAAGGGACAAAGCCAAGTTTTGGTTGAATTCATTACCGCCGGGCTCTATCACGACTTGGGCAGAATTAACACAAGCCTTCCTGGCTAAGTTCTTTCCACCATCAAAGACAGCGAGACTTAGGAACGAGATAACCACCTTCGGGAAATTTGATATGGAGTCGCTTCACGAAGCTTGGGAGCGATACAAGGATTTATTACGAAGATGCCCACACCATGGCTTACCGGATTGGCTACAAATCCAAACCTTTTATAACGGATTGAATGCTTCTACACGCACTCTTGTTGATGCAGACGCTGGAGGAGCGTTAATGGGAAAGACTATGGCAGAAGCTCATTCTCTATTGGAGGCAATGGCTGCAAATTCTTATCAGTGGCCTTCCGAACGAGTGATCCCAAAATGAGTAATGAAAATCTCCAATAATGATCCAATATCTACACTATCGGCCCAAGTTGCCGTCTTGACTCAGCAACTTCAAGCTTTTTCACATGCTCCTTCTACCGTCACTACAGAATCATGTAATTGGTGCAACGGGTCTTATCCTAGCGCAGAGTGCCAAGTTGGAAATCCTTTCAAGAAACATCCAATGGAACAAGCTCAGTTTGTGGGGAACGGGAATCGGCAGAACAATCCGTACTCCAACACATATAATCCGGGGTGGCAAAATCACCCTAACTTTTCGTGGAAAAACGGACAAAACTTAAACCAACCTCAGTTTGCTCAACACCAACAGCAACCTCCTCCCGCTCCAAAAATCTCTCTAGAGGAAGCAATGGCGAAATTAGCAGCAAATACGAGTCAGTTCATGACCCGTACGGAAGCAACCTTGCAAAACCATTCCGCTTCTATTCGCAACTTGGAAGTCCAATTGGGACAAATAGCAAATGTGTTAATAGCCCGCCCTGAGGGTACCTTGCCAAGTACAATTGAGACGAACCCCAGAGAGAGTATTAATGCCATTGGTTTGAGAAGCGGGAAGGAAGTGTGTGACCAGCCCGAGAGGAACAAAAAGAGAAGTGAGGATGAGGGGAAGAAAAATTCGGCATCTGAAGAATCACAAGTTTCTAAGAGCTCGAAATTGTTTCCAGATAATCCGACAACCTATGTGCCACCCATCCCATTTCCGCAGCGATTGCAAAAGCAAAAATTGGACAAATAATTTTCCAAATTTCTCGACGTCTTCAAGAAACTACACATCAACATCCCATTTGCTGATGCCTTGGAACACATGCCGAGCTATGTAAAGTTCATGAAAGAAATATTATCTAACAAAACGAAGCTCGAGGAATATGAAACGGTGGCACTAACTGAAGAGTGCAGCGCAATCTTGCAGAAAAAGCTCCCACCAAAATTGAAGGATCCAGGAAGCTTCAATATACCGTGCACTATTGGGAACTTGTCTTTTGATAGAGCATTATGTGATGTCGGCGCTAGCGTTAATCTCATGCCTCTCTCTATTTTCAAGAAACTAGGAATTAGGGAAGAGAAACCCACTACGGTCTCTTTACAACTAGCCCGATAGATCCATCAAGTACCCGAGAGGGGTAATAGAAGATGTCTTGGTCAAGGTCGATAAATTCATTTTCCCTGCTGATTTCATTGTGTTTGATATGGAAGAAGACCATGAGATTCCGATTATTTTGGGTAGACCATTCTTAGCTACCGGAAAGACCCTTATTGATGTTCAGGAGGGTAAATTAATACTTCGGGTTGAAGATGATCAAGTCACATTCAAAGTGTTTCGATCCCTCCCGTGTCCAAGCAAGGTCGAGAAGTGTTCACAAGTTGATATCTTTGAGAAAGACACACACTGGGAGAGTTGTCGGTCGAAGTGTTCAGAATCCGTTTCAGCTGCTCCGATGTAAAATAAAAATGAAGAGCGAGTCGCATATCTTAGGCATTTGGACATGTCGTCTTCACCAACCGTTCATCCACCAACGAAAAATTCTAATGCTGTCATAAGTTCATTCGTGAAAAAGGAGAATAAGCCGGAAGTGAAACGGGTGCCAAGTCATGTGCAATATGGGTGTTTCGGAAAGTTGTTTTTGTTCAAATCTTTTCTCAAAGAACATTGGGTGTCCAAACTGAAAATCGAATTGTTAAAGACCAATGGTCAAAAATTTAAAACACATATTAACGGTTCGATGGACGGGGCGGAGTTCAAATGGTGTTTGCGAAAAGCACACTAATTTTCAATAAGTCCGGCTACAGACTATAAACTTAGCGCTTCTCGGGAGGCAACCCGAGTTTTAGTTGTAGATTTTTGTTTTTCAGTGTTTTCTTGCATTTTAGAATCTTTATTTTTCGTCATTTTTGATTTGATATGCTTATCCCTCACGTTCTTGGTGTTTTCCTTTGAAAATTCTGTGCAGGAATATCCCCAGGGGAAAATTTAACCCTGAGCCGCGGCACAAGGATAGTGAGCCGCGGCACACACAAGTCGAAAAAAAAGGGGTCTAAACTTCCTGTACTCTGTGCCGCGGCACGGACCACATGAGCCGTGGCACACTTACACGACGAGCCGCGGCACCCGTACGCTGAGCCGCGGCACAAGGCGATATAAAAGAAATGCCCATGCAGGCTGTAATCTGGGCCGCGGCTCACTTAAGCTGTGCCGCGGCCCCTGTTGCGAATTTGAACAGCCCAGGCTTCCTTTAAAACATTGATCGGCCGACTCTGACAGGTAAGTTCCCTTCACTCCTTAGCGTAGCGATCGGACGATCTTACTCGGACGACCTCTATTCACTTTGTCTTCTTCTTGCCTTCTTCCATACAAGCAAGGTAATTCTCATATCTAAATCTTAATTGCAACATAGAATTAAAAGTGAGGTGATGTTCTTTATTCATGGTTTAATATGTTGTTAGTTTTTTTTAAAAGTGCTATCAAAGTTGAGTTGAATTATGGTGATTATTGATCGATTGTTGATGTTAATTGTGATTATCTATGGATTGTTGATGTTATGTGCGACTATCAATTGTTGTCATCATTGTTGGGGATTTGGATTTAGCCATTAAAATTCTTGTTCTTCATTTAAACCCATGCATGTTAAGTGTTTGATAAAATGCGTCAATGAAATTTTTTTGAGCAAAACGTTTTAACACTATATGCAACGAATTTGATTATCGAATTACATTCTACCCCAGCCCTTACATCATGTTTAAACTTGAAAGCTTAGCTTTAATTTCCTCTTACGATGGTGCAAAAACTCTTTATTCACGTTTAGTGTATCTTAAGTCGAGAGTGGTTTGGTTTTCCTTAAAGGTTGTGTAATTTCCGGTGTTTATCTTTTCAGGAACCTCATCATGGCTAGAAAAAGAAAGATTAGCACGAGGGCTAGGACACAATCATCCCCCACAAGAGGGGAGACTTCACAAAGCCGAGCCGATTTGGAGTCTCACCAATTCTCCGATCCGGAAATTCACAAAATATTCAATGAAAAAATCCGGCCTCGACCATTAATCCCAGAGCGGGGATTCACTCCCGCCCCCCAGGACAGTGAACTTCTCACTATGATTGACGAGATGGGGTGGGCTCGTTTCACTGCGCCTCCCGAGCCGGCTGTGATCTCTATCGTCCAGGAGTTTTATGCCAGTGCCCTATTGCGACATATCCAAGCAGGGCAAATGATGGCGCAATCCGAGACTCGGAATCAGGTCGTCGTCTGAGGCCATACTGTGGATTTTTCGGTGGCCGCCATTCGGAGACTATACGATCTGCCTGTGGTGGACGAGACGGCGTATACACAGAGTATGAGTAGCCTCACGAGGGAGGCTCTGCTTGAGACACTCACACAGCCCGGCTCCGTCTGGGAGATGCGCGACCCGGGTTCTTCAGCCTTCTATTTTAAGAGCTCGCGCCTCAGTCGGCTCAGACGAGCCTGGTTATACTTCCTCTGCGCACGAGTCGATCCTACCTCCCAGATTCGCTCAGTTTTACTCTCTCGTTCCCGTATACTATATGCTATCACTACCGGGCTCAGATTCGATGTGGCTCCTCATCTGGTCCGATCTATTCTTCAGTGCATTCAAGGAGGGGCCAAGACGGGGCTGAAGCAGCCCTCTCTCATTTGCGCTCTATGCCGCCAGTCGGGCATGACTTGGTCGGATGATGATCCAATGCTTGCACCCCAGGGTCCGATAGATCATCGCATTATTTCTCACTTTTCGCCGGCACACGCTCGGGGACGAGGATTTCTTCTTGACGAGGCACATGAGCAGTCCCCCAAGCCTCTTCTTCTGACGCATGAGCAGACGGAGTCCAGCCCGCCGCCCGAGAGAGAGCACCTTCAGGCGATGTTCGACAGCCTGAGAGAGGAGATGATGAGAGAGAGAGCCACCTAGCTGCTCTGAGAGAGGAGATGCGGACAGAGAGAGAGCATCCTCTCGGCTGTCCGGGAGGAGATGAGAGAGCAGGCCCGTCGGGCCAATCGACGCGAGGAGAGGCACTTGGCGGCGAGGGATGCGTACCATCAGGACTACCTTTCTGCGTGGACGAGCCATATTCTACACCCGGACGGGCCATTCATTCCACCAGTTAGGCCATCCACACCACCCTCCTCGCCGGACGAGGCCGGCACCAGTTCATGAGCGGACATTAGGGGAGTACTTGACCTTTTCTTTTATTGCATATTATTATCTGTGTCCATTGAGGTCAATGTACGTCCTAAGTTTGGGGGGGGTTTGCTTTCAGTTGCTTTTCTTTTTACTTATTCATTGTTATTTTTTGTTATTTTTGACGCTAGCCTTGCTTGTCTTGTCATTATTTGCATTCGTGAATTTTGCGTGCTTCCTTGTGTAAAATTGGTGATATGATACTGATTTCTTTTTGAATAAACGATTGAGTATTTGGTCGAGTTGCAGTCAGCGATATCTGTTTCCATTGAGTATTCATCTAGGTCTGAAATTTTTCATTATTGTAGAAATTTTAGCGTATAAGAAAGGAGACATACGTGTTTTCAAATCGCCGTCTATACGTTTGGTTATACTTTTCGCGTAGCTAGTCGTCCAGTAACATGAGTCTTGTTGGCACTCAAATTGAGTTTAGAGTCGGACAGTCATTCCCAAAAAGTCGAGATATTATATGTTCTATGATGGGAAGTCTAGTAATCAGGGGTATTCGCGTGACCTGTTGTGTACTCTCGCGTAAAACAACAACCCTGAATAGACTAATGGTTTAGAGATATCGCATGTGCCGATGATGGGGAGCCTAGTAACCGGGGGTATTCACGTGACCCGTTGTTTACTCTCGCGTAAAACAGCAACCTTGAATCGGACGTGCGGGAATAGCTATTCGAGTTTTTTCTCTGCTGCAGAGGGGAACTTAGTAACTAGAAGCATCCATGTGCCCCATGAGTGTCTTTTACGTCAAACGGTTCCCCAATTATCCCGATGAAACATCCCGAGAGCCGGAACCTAGTGGTTAACTCGAATCATTTTATTGCTCATATATAAGGGAATGCTGTCCGAGTATTATTTTTGACGATGAAACTCTTGAAATTTTTGCCACTAAACTGTGGGACTGGGCGAATTGGCTTGTATTATCTAACCCTTCATATTGGCGGTCGGTTAAATTCACGCTTATTAATCTTTGAGCTTGATTTTCTTCATGAACGATTGATTAGCACTAAAAATGGTTACTTTGTGGAATCAGTGTCCTGGATGTGACTCACTATTATGATACTTGTATTATTCTTTGAGATTTTCAAGGTAGTATTGATTAAGTTGAGCACTATGGATTTGCACGATTATTCACGATACTTCTTGTTTGAAATTGATTTTTTTTGCTTGAGGACAAGCAAAGGCTCAAGTTTGGGGGTATTTGTTAGGCGTATTTTTATGCATTTATTTATCATTATTTTATATCCATTTTAAGTCTAAATCTGCATAAATGAGCTTTTAATGCACTATTATTATATGTTTTGCAGGAAATTGGAGTCCGGAAGCTCGAACGGCGAAAAACGGGCCAAAACGACAATTTTTGGCCTGGGGCCGCGGCACAGTGAAGCTGAGCCGTGACACACGCACGGCACAGCAAGGCGCTGAACCAACTGTACCGGGGGCCGCGGCACATACTTACTGAGCCGCGGCCCACAGGGCGGTTTTGATGAATTTGCCACGTTTCTGGGCCATTTTTGGAGCCTGTTCTTGACCTAATCCACTGACGCGTTTTGGAGACGACTTATGGTTATAAATAGGGAGTGAAGGTCTGAAAATAAGGGAATCGAATCATCGAGGAATCAAAGAGAAGAAGAAAAACACCGAGGAGCAGAGCGCGGAAGCTAGAGAACAGAGGAATCCGAGTTCTTCGACTGTGTTTGATTTTTATGCTTTCTTTAATTCTTTTTATATTTTTAATTTCTAGCATGTTAGGCTAGAACCCTGTTCTAGGATTTTGATGAAACTGAGGTTTTGATGAATTAACTTTCGATTTTGCATTATCAATATAATTCCCTTTTCTATTGAGTTTTCCCTAATTGTTCTTAATGCTTTCAATTGTGTGGCCTATAATTAAATTGTTTTAATTACGCAACTCGAATCGGGAGAGGAGAGTTGGTAGGAAAAATTGGTGAGAACCGTTTTATCTTGTGAGATAGGAATATACTCATAGGAATTACGTGGCCTGTCTGAAGATTCCGTGCTTTTTGCATATTGTCGAATTAATTCACCTAGGAATAGAGTGTGTTATTCGCCTTAGAAAAATCTATTGACCTCGGGAGAGGCGGTAGATTATTTTAGCAACCTTCGCCTTCAATAAATTGGGAAATCATTAAATTCATATAATCGAGAGTAATTCGGATAAACCGAGGTGGATTCACAATCCTAGATTAATTCCTTATTTGATTTTCTTTCTTCAAACAATCCATTTTACTATTTATTCTTTTTAATTGCACCTCCAATTTCGATCGTACAGATAAAATTAGAATACTCATAAATTGGTAGTTTGTAAGTCAGTCCTCATGGGAACGATATCTTACTTATCACTTTATTACTTGTTTACGATAACGTGCACTTGCGTTCACAAAATCTCGCAACACCCTAATGTTCAAAAGTTGCAGGAAGCTGAGCAACAAGAAAAAGACAAAAGAAGATGTGCTTGGAAAAACAAGATCAAGGCCCTGATCGGCGAATCAGAAGCCTACCCTGCACCAACAAAGTCCGAAGAATGTCTTCAGGCAGTCACTAACAGTGTCTTGTCCGATGATGAATTCGAAGATAAAGCCTATATGTGCTTTATGGCCAAAGACAGACCAGAAGATGAAGATAGCGACGATGAGCTCAACCTCAATTACTCCTGTAAATGCATCTCATACCTTTGAAAATATGATGAATGAATTTAAAAACATTCAAAAGGCCCATGAGACATTGAAAATAAAAACATTCAGCTCCAAATTTCTAACTTAGAGCTGAGGGAAGAAAACGACTTGCTGAAAGTAAATTACGAAAATATGTCTGTCGATTGTGAAAATAGCAAAGTCGATCACAAAAAACTCATGGAGAGCAATCATCAACTTGCTCACGAACTAAATGAGGCTAAGTCTCACAGCGAAAGCAAGACAAATAATTTCATTCTGCTCGAAGCCAATGTAAAAACTCTCGAAAAACGAGAAGGAGAACTTGAGACCATCTTGAAATCTTTCGCGAAATCATCTAAAAGGATGGAAGAAATTCTAAGCACCGGGCAACATGCTCATGATAAAAGTGGCTTAGGATACAACTTATTCTCCAATAAAGGTAAAACTAGTATTGTGTTCGTCAGGGGTGTGGAACCCATTCCTGTATCGGAAGAAATCCCAAGTCCTGTCAAGGTACCTGTTGCACCGCGAATAGCAAAGGCTACCATTCCGCCACCACAGTCATATCACAGACAGCGGAATCCTTAGCCGTCCAGACCTGTAAGGCGTAACCAACAGCATGCTCCTCGAGCATATCAAAAGTGCCAATAGCCGTTTAGAAAGTAGGTTGTACCCAAATATCAAAGGCCCGCACAACAGTACAATAGTACATCGCGCCTAGATATTGGATACAGGAGCCTCGTTATATATCAAGAAAGCAGGTTGCCGCACAGTATCAACAACAGCTTTGGGAATCCAACTGGAGACCGAGAATTGAAGTTGTAAGGCTGAAGAAAATGTCTCCACCTCCAAGACGGCATTCGTACTAGATTAAGAATAATAACTGGATTTTACATGCATAATAATTATCAAGGTTACAGCGACTACATGCCTGCCCCACATAGACATCACCAGAACGGACCTAAAGTAAACCACCGCAAACCAATTACTGTCAGGCAAATCTGGGTACCTAAAGGCACTAACATCCATGGACCCAACATTCAAAGGGGACCTAAATCTACTTAATTTCTTTGCCTAGAGGACATCTTAAAGAGGGACATCTGGCACTTCGACAGCGGGTGTTCCCAGCACATGACAGGAGATAAAAGCAAGCTGTCAGATTATGTAGAAGGTCGCGGTCCAAAAGTACGCTTCTGTGATAAATCAAAAGTAAGAACAAGAGGGAAGGGAACCCTGCTTGTAGGAAAATTCAAAATCACCGATGTAGCTTATGTTGAAGGCTTACAGTATAATCTACTTAGTATTAGTCAGTTCTGTGATAAACAATTCTTGGTGAAATTCTATATAGACCACTATAGAGTCAAGAACATTCTGACCAAAGAAGTTGTGCTCACAGGAAGCAGATCAGGTAATATGTATATTGCTGACTGGATGCCTACGAGCTCCAAAATTCCTTGTTTTGTTGCCAAAGGCACTGCAGATCTAAGCTGGCTATTGCATAAGAAGATGTCTCACATCAACTTCAAGACAATCAACAAACTCGCCAGACAGGGAATGGTTAGAGGTTTGCCCGATGTGTCATTCCAAAATGATAGCGTCTGTGGACCCTGTCAGAAAGGCAAGCAAATCAAGACCACCCTGAAAAGCAAATCCTACCTTTCCACTCACAGAGTTCTAGAAATGCTACACATGGATCTCTGCGGTCCTATAGACCCAGTAAGTTTGGGAGGTTAGAAATACTGTCTCGTTATTGTTGATGATTTTTTCAGGTATGCTTGGACAATCTTCCTGAGCAAGAAGAAGGAAACAACATCAAAGCTGCCCGAGCACCTGAGAAAGCTTTAAAATGATAAAGGGTTGAGTATCGTGTCCATTCATTCCGATAGAGGTACTGAATTTACTAACCGCTTTATAGAGCAATACTGTTTGGAAAATGGGATACAACACGAATACTCAACTGCCCGAACACCTCACCAAAATGGTGTTGCCGAGCGAAAGAACACGCTCAAAGAAGCAACAAGGACCATGATTGCCGCAAGCAAGCTGCCACAACATTTTTGGGGTGAAGCTACCAATACAACGTGCTATGCACAAAACCGCTGTATCATCAGCAAACATCACAACAAAACAGCATATGAGGTATGGAACAACAAAACTCCATTAGTTTCGTACTTTCACATATTCGGATGCAGGTGTTTGTTTTGAACAACGGGAACGATCAACTTAGAACCTTCGATGAGAAGTCGAATGAAGGGATATTTGTAGGATATTCCTCTGTCAGCAAAGCTTAGAGGATCTTTAATAAACGGAAGCTGACAATTGAGGAATCAGTACATGTAGTGTTTGACGAACCTCAGTATGATCCTACAGCAACTCAAGATACAGTATGGGACGCCGAATTAGAACCCAACAGAAGATGGTTGAGAGATCACCCACAAGAGTTGATCATCGGAAATATTGATGCTGAAGTGTCTACCCGTAGGAGAATACAGAGTACACAAGGAAATGTACTATGTGCGCAAGAAGAACCCGAATCTGAGATATCTCCATTTCCTGTATGGAAGTCTCAAGCTGGAATTAGGAGACTTAATATGTGCACTATCGCTATATTCTTAGCTCAATCCGAACCTATTTCTACCTTAGAAGCTCTTGATAATTCTCACTGTATTACATCTACGGAAGAAGAGCTTAATGGTTTCGAAAGAAACAACGAATGGTATCTAGTACCCAGACATCAAGCTGTAATAGGAACTAATTGGGTATTTAGAAACAAGAAGGATGAGAACGGACTTGTTATCAGAAACAAATCCTGTCTAGTCGCACAAGGCTACAAACAGGAAGAAGGCATAGACTACGATGAAACAGTTGCCCCTATTGCCAAACTAGAAGCCATTAGGATATTTTTAGCCTTTGCCGCCCATAAGAGCTTTATTGTATATCAAATGGACGTCAAGAGCGCATTCCTGAATGGATAACTTGCCGAAGAAGTCTATGTTGAATAACTACCAGGGTTTGTCAACACATTAGGTGAAGACCTTGTATACAGGCTACGAAAAGCAATATATGGACTTAAGCAAGCACCCAGAGCGTTGTATGAGACTCTGTCCCTGTGCCTTACCAATAATGGATTCGAGAAAGGTGTTGTGGACAAGACCCCCCATTTAAGATACAGGAAGGTGATGACCTCCTGATGGTTCAAATATACGCAGATGATATTATATTTGGTTCCACTAACCTTGCTTTATGTCAAAAGTTCTCTTATCTAATGCAAAGTAAATTTGAAATGAGTATGATGGGAGAACTTAGTTATTCCTCGGTATCAAGTAGCACCTAAAGAATCACACTTCACAACAGCCAAATGAATCCTAAAGTATGTCAAAGGAACAGTCGATGTAGGACTATGGTATCCTAAAGAAGGCGGATTCGATTTGGTTGGTTACAACGACTCGGATATCGTAGGCTGCAAGCTAGATAAGAAGAGTACAAGTGGTACTTGTCACTTTCTTGGACCTAAACTTGTGTCGTGGTTTAGCAAGAAACAATTGGCAAACTCGCTTTCCACAACTAAATCAGAATATTATGCTGCTGGTAGTTGTTGTATGCAGATCCTTTGGATGCAACAACAGCTGTCATATTATGGAATCACTGCCAAGGAAACACCGATCATGTGCGACAGCACGAGTGCAATTGCAATAACACACAATCCTGTATTGTACTAGCATACTAAGCACATTCATATGAAGCATCTCTTCATTCGGAATCATGTTGAGAACAAGGATGTTCGGCTCGAAAAAGTTCATACAGATATTCAGTTAGCCGACATCTTTACCAAGCCTCTCAGCACAGCCAGATTCCGTATGCTTCGACAAGAATTTGGAATGCTACAACCCGACTCCCTGTAAGTTTTAATGCTTTTACTCAACAATTGAGGGGAAATGATGTAAGACCTAAGAATATAGTATCCACCGTTAATTACCTGTACACTCAGACAATCCGACAGCACTGTAGCAATAAAAGGTCATGAAATCATCCTACAGTTGACGTGTGCAATAATTAAGGGGGAATACAGTACGACCCATGAATATAGTATTAATCCAAAATTGCTGTAAGAATTGAATCTCGTATATACCTTTTAAGGGAGAACGCTGTATTTTTGTGGATACAGCACATAATATGGGAAATCAATTAATATTATACTAGTATTTTTATTTATTTTAAAACATTTTTTAGTCCACGTGCCCTGTTTTAAAATCAAACGTCTTTGCATTTAATGCTTTACACGACATCAGATGTGGAACCAGCTATCATTTCAAAATAGGATGGATAAGATGTACCAGTTACGCTCGATTCATCCTGTTTGTTCAATTAAAAGACGGTTCTCATCCATTAAATATGACCGTTCACTGTCTGAAAACCCTAATCTTCCCCGCCCACTATAAAAGGACTATTACTTGCTCCCTTAGACTCTTTACGCTTTCTGCAAAATTAAATGATTTCTTTGAGCAAACAGCCTACACTGTTTTCTGCATTTTACTGCATTTTCTTTGCATTTCACTCACTTTCTCTTCAGAAACCACTATGGCATCCTCACAGACCTCTTCTCCATCTCTTAAGAAGACCGCCACCATCATCGATGGGCGAATCTTCACTATATCTGTAGTGGTAGAACGTGTTCATGCTGAAAATGAGGACGTTGACTCCATGGAGATCATCGTATCAAGGATACGTCAGCAAGGCCTCTATCTCCTTGGAAGCCACACTGTTGAGCTTTATGATGAGCAAATGGTCGAGGAATTCTATCTCGACGCCTCTATTCCTTTCTTCTCTCTGGAAAGAGGAGGAAATGTTTCCGGCATCACTGCTACCGTCTGCGGAGTCGAGATCCGCGTTGACCAAGATTTATTGCAGAATTTGTTCAGGATGCCTTCTGATGGCCTGACTATGGAGGAGCTTGAGAGTTTTGGGCCCCAAGAGATCCTCACCGCATATTGGGGATTATTCACTGGCTCTGTATCGAACGTAAATGTTCATGCCTCCTGCCATAAGAAAAGTTTCTGCTTACCATTCGTTTACTTACACGATTTTTGTTGCCGTGTTATTGAGAACATGACCGACATTTTTGAGATGTGCACCAACCTTCGATTCAGAATGATGGTCGCCATCATGTCTGGAGAAAAGGTCAATTGGTGTCAAATTGTCCTAAAAAGGCTGCAGGAAGAGGCTTCTAAGCCTGCTACACCGAAGGAGTCCTTTCATCTTATACTCAACAATATCCTGACCAAATGTGGTGTGCCGCAATCAAAAAAAGCCAAGAAGATTGGCCAGAACAAATACATTGGAGGAAGCAAGCCCTCCGTATTCAACAGAGATGGACTTATTGGGACAAGACCCTTTGCTAGGAATCTGTTCCTGTCTGATGATCCCACGGACATCACTCTGGCATCCGGAAGTGTAGAATAGTCCAAGAAGAGGAAGAGATCTCACAGCAAAACTCCCCATGCTGTTGAGAAGCCGAAAAGGAAGCCAAGGAAGCTTTCCAAAGCCAAGGCTACATAGATTACATCGATCTCTATAGATTCCCCTTCGTTGGCGCAACCCGATGTATCAAACCCCTAGGGCGCAAACCCTGTGGAAGAAATAGCTGCTAGTGTTCAAACGGTAGATCCCGAGGCTTTGGCGGCAACGACGGATAAACAGCTATTTGCCAACATTGAAGGCTCTGGTGAGTCGGCTGCCCCTTCGGAGCCAAAAGCTGCATCTCCTGCACGGGAACCCACACCCGTAGGGGATCGATCTCCCATCAGGGTACCAACCCCTGTACGGGATCCCTCTCCGATACAGGCTCCCACACCTGTAGAGGAACCCATGCCTACAGTAGACCCAAGTACTATACGAAGCCCCACCTAACACTATAATCAACAAAACTCTGTTGTCAGTTCAAATTGAACAGGCTGATGAACGCTTTGTTCAATGGAAATCCTACAGGGTCACTCCGTACGACACTCTATACAACTGGAGCTAGTGGAGAGAGGAAGAATTATTTGTTCTGGAGGTAACAGATTCCCAGAACATTGAAGTCCTAATTCAATGGGACAACATCTTTTGCAATGAGCTGATATCGAGCTATTTCATGGATAAATCTGACGCTCGATTGAAAGGCAAATCTATATCCGAAGACACTGTTCCTGTTAGTCCCAAAACAGACCACGACTCAGATGACGACAACAGGTCTAAGAATGAGACGTGAGGAAACTAGAGAACAGGAGTTCTCAAGGACTCAACAACAACAGGGAGAAGGGACCTCGAGCTAACAACATTCCCCTCCCCGACAGCATGAAACTACCCAAGACAAGGAGGAATCAGTCCCTCATGTCGCTGAAGATACAACAGTTTCTCAACAGGTACCCAAGCCTATAGCCGCTCAACAAGAAGATCAAGCCCGCGCCATCCCGCATGAGGAATCCATCCCTCTGCCGGAGCAGGCGGACGCTGAGAGACAGCAGGAGGATTCAGTCCCTCCTGCACCTTTGTCTATAGAAGCCCATCCGGAACAGAAGGAATCAGTCCCCCCTGTTGCCATGTCCGAACAGGCTGACCAGCCATCAACCGTGCCCGCAACTGATGCCCCTGCATCATCTCCAACAGTAGAATCCGGTGACGGTTTCTTACCTGAGGATAGACCACACCAGCCGCGCACCAATGTGGCTCGGTGATAGCTCAATAGAGCTGAAGATAATCTAGCGCGCCCCAACTCTCCCTAAACTGAAGCCAAGCTTGATCCACTGCATGCAATCGGGCACCAAATAGTTTTTCTACAGAATGCTGTGGATGCCCTGTACAACGTTGGCAAACAGCTCGATTGGCTACATGCTACTGCCATCGATGAGATGGCCGGCGTGAAGAGAGGGATCACGAAGATTGAAGAAGCTTTTTGCATTTTGCCGAGTGGATTAAAGCAAGCTCTAAATAAACTTCAGAAACTCCAGGAAGAGATTCTCAAAGAGGAGCAGGCAAAGCTCAGAATCTGCGAAGCTAGGACTGTCGCCGCCCTTAAGGATACAAGTTCCAAGCTCACAGGACATGACCACAAGATAAATGGCATGTCTGTGATGCTTAGTTCCCTGATGAATAAATTATCAAGCATGGAGACCTAACAGGATAATGCGATGAAGATCCTGGAATGCCTTGATGAGAAGGTCTCTTATCTTGATGAGGCCAAAAAGGGGGAAGAGTCGAGGGAAGCCACTAGGCAATGGAGGATAGAAAGAGAGAGAGAATTTGATGCTGTACTAGAAGACAGCTTCAGTGCTGCAATCACCCGACTGACCACACATGCACAAAGTTATAGGGTATCTGGTTCTCGCCCAGAGTTCCACGACCCCAACTTTCTATGGAAAAAGATGTGCAAAAGCCATCGGAAATTCATCTGCCGACCAATCGTCATCCTACAGCTGATGAAGTGACGAAATGGAGTAAGAATGAACTGATGAGGTATTTTGTCAAGATCATCAGGGAGTTCGCCATCTTCAACAAATTCCGGACACTGGCGGAGGCTGCGGAAAGGAGATCGGATCACTCACCCGGATGACTGGATACTTGCCTTCGACCAATCGGCTGAAGGAAGAGCAATCTATCTAGATCAAGGCAAGGATTCATTAGATCACTTGTTGAGAGGAACTAAAAATGATCCCGACTGGAGGCCTTGGAGACACGCTCACTACAGGAGCTAGCATGGAGGATCCTTTCTAGCAAAATTTTGACAGCATAAAATTCTGTATCTTTATTTCTGCTCTCATTGTAATCTTTGCCCAATATCAATAAAATCTATTTTGACTCGAAAGATTACAATTCGTAATCTACTACTATGCTACTGTGTAATTACGAATTCAATTTATATTGCTGCAAACAAGTATGATACGTGTCAAGTATAAAAGCTGTAAGAACTTGTTTGCGAACAGTTTATAGGTTAAGTTTTATTTAAGACTAGACTACCCTGTAAGATTGTGCCTGTGCTCCAATCATAAGTTTAAGTTGTAATACACTTTCCTGTTAGATGCTATCATTTTAGAACTTGCCTGCGTGCAGTTCACGTTTTTCTTTAATTTGATGAAGACCAGAACATTCGATAGAAGATCAAGAAGAAAGCCTCTATAATCAAAGATGTTTAAGAGGTTTTGGCATCATCAAGAGGTTTTGGCATTATCAAAAATGGGGAAATTATTGGCATAAACAATCCTGTACCGTGTTTTGATAAAGTGCCAACATACAGCAAGTAGCTGTCCCGAAGACAATCATACAGCAAGATGTCAAGTGCCTCAACATACAACAAAAGTGTAAAGTGCCATCATATAGCAAGAAGCTCATCCGTCGATATGACACCAAGTATGGAAGCTGTCCTGAAACATTCATACAACATCTTTCCATACAGCAGCACTAAGATAGCCTACAGCATGGAACCTACAGCTACATCATTAAAGACGCAACATGTTGGATACAACAAAAAAGCCATAATTGTTGAGATCTTCAACACTTATCCAACAGGACTGAAGACTGTTGAAACGGAATCTGCTTTATCCGCTAAAGTCAAGCCATTGTTTGAAAAAAAGTATTTAAATACTGACTGGATAAAGTATTTAAATACCAACCAACAAAGATCTTCAGGCAAGGAGCCAAATCCATCTCTTGTACTGTGCAAGTCAATCAACACGTTGGAACGGACTTTTTGCTCAACGGATCTATTCCCAGTGGATATATTTCCAAAGGCTATATATACCCCGAAGTTTGAAGATCAGAGAGACAACATACACGAAATTCATAAGATCAAGAACTGAAAACCGAGCAAACTGAGATATACTGAGATACACTCGTGAACATCATAAGAACAGTATATCAAGAGCAATCATATTTCTTCAAACATACTGCCTTACTTGAGAGAAGAAATATACACGTGCTCAACCTTGAACAACACATCATCAGCTCAAGCTCAAGAAAGTCAAGCTGTTGTTCAAACCCTTATTCTTACATTTGAAGAAAACCATCATCCCTGTGAGGACTGAAGTAAGCCTTGCTTTTCATGAACTGTGTGACGGATCTGCATTGAAGACGAAGCTTTAGAACTGTGTGAAGAAGCAAATCAAGCGAAAGCTTTAACCAATCTGTGTGAACGGTTGAAAGCGATAGTTTTGGTATCAATCTGTGTGAGCGATACAAGGATAGGTTTGATTATAGACACATAGTTGTGTACATAGTGTTTATAATAAACATTTTTACTCATGTGTGGAGGAACAGTGGACATAGAGGGGTTTACCTTGAACCACTTTAAATGCTGTGTTATTTACCTTCTGCAATTTATTGTTTTCATTACTGTGATTATTTTATAAGTATACATTACATACTCTGTACGCACCAAGCTAATAGGAGAAAATCTAGTTGTTGTATCTACAACAACTTTCTTTAACAAGACTTCCGCTACGCACTCTAATTTGAAAATCGTACAGCTTGTTGCTTAAACATTTTCCAAGCTGTATTCTGTATACTTAGTGGCCAACTAAAACCCTACCAAAATAGTTGGAAAGGATTTCCAAAGAATTACCTCAATTCGGATGAAGAATCAACAAAGGATGATGTTAAACATGATCAAGACCGCAACATATGATTATAATCTGCTCAAGGATTGAAATCCTCGTCAAATCGCCCAAAAACCGAGAGAGAGAAGTGAAATAGGCTGAAGAACGCGACTGTCCTATTTATACACCTGGACAAAATAGCCCAGAAAAATGCCTGAATTTGCGCCGTGTTACAGCGCCGTATTCCGACAGCAAGCAAAATGAAAAACCTGAACTACATGGCGCAAAATGCCGCGTGTTCAGCGCCGTGTTCCAACAAACGACACAACACCCACTCCAGACACGATCGTGTCACAAACGGCCCAACACATGACACAAGCAGGGCTCTGTCTACCGCTGTTTTCCTCAAGAGACGGCGAGAATGCTTCTGTGAGTCGACGAACCGATATCAAAATGATCAATGACACACACAACATACGATAACAGGAATACACATTAAAATCATCACCGAACTAATGCCAAAGAATTCATGTTAATGTCAAACACGACAATACCATCAATATACGCAGTCAACGAAAAAAATAGTCACTAATCAAGGAAGTAGACACAAGATGATAACTAATTCAAAACAACCAAAAAAATCTCGGGTATTACATTCTACCCCACTAAAAATAAGTTTCGTCCCGAAACTTAAAAGAACATCAAAGTGACACACAACAAAACAAAAGTGTTCGAGCAACAAATATCAAATCTCCACACAAGATTTAATTCGCAAAACGTACACGGACTACCCTCAGGGGGTACCACTGGTCCCCCCAAACGTCTTAGCGATGGTCTCGCAATGCACTGCTTGGTGCCCCACTTGACCACACTTGAAACAGTTAACTTGCGGCGAACGACAATACTTTTTTGTATGGCCCACACGACTACAGTTGAAACACATCTTCACACCGCTCACCTCATTCACTCCAGGAGTAAGGTTCTTGAACTAATCAAACGAACGGGGAGTCCTCCCAAAAGAATGAAACAAAACAACAGGCTCATGGAACTCACTTCTCTGACCCTTCGAGAAGCTACCCGCAATCTTTTGTTTCTTACATTATGGACCTGCCTCCATCACAGAAATGGCCATCTCAATGACTAAAGCTCGATCCTGATACTCTCTTAAAGTAGTACACATGAGAGGATCCATGCTCTATCGTGTACGGGGTTTCATCCGCATATCGAAGTAACGAATCTTGTCCACTTCACTTCTTACTTGCTCACGAACATAACACAACTGTTGATTATAATCGACTATCGCCTAGGATATCGACACATCCTGGGGCGTAGCTGAGAATAACTCAACAATCCTACGTTCTCTAACAGGCAACGGATAATACTCCGCCTCCATAGCAGTCTTGAATTCAACCCAAGTAGATGTATGATCACCAGGCACTACGGTCTCCCACCAGTCTGCAGCTTCTTTGTCGAGGAGGTACTGAGCAATAGGTACCCTTCTCTCATCCGGACAAGCTACGACATCAAACGTTCTTCCCAACTGGAAGATCCAGTCCTCCCAACCAATCGAATCTTAGGAACTAGCAAAACGAGGTGGATGCATTCTCATCACATCCCGTAGCCACTTACTAACTTCGTTGCTCCCATCCGAATGCTCACTCCGGTGCATACCCTGATTCATCTGTGCCAGTTGGTTTGCCACTTGTTGAAGGATGGCGGCGGTGCCAACATCAACATTACCTCTAGCTATTCGTCCCTGATCACATGACTGGTCATCCTGACCATTTGTACTGTGTGGATTACCGCTTGACAACGAATGGGTCACCTCAACACGCCCTTGACTAAATCCACAACTACGACCACTGCATCGGCCTGGGCCCCTCGGCATACTAAACAAGCACCCGCTCAACATAATGAAACACAACATCGCAAAACAAGATATCTATATGCCAACTCAGTATAAAACATCCATGTAAGACAAAGAAATATTAACACAATAAAAATATCTGCTCCGGATAATTACACAAATTCAAGAACCACCACTGCAACAAACGGAACTTACAGTCGCAAAACGAATCATATAACCATATCAACGGAACTTACGATCTTTAACAATACAAATAAGGCCAAATCAAAGTACACATCAAAGTGGTCAACCACTTGTAACATTCTTTTCTTTAAAACTCCACGAGGTATTTGTTTAAACAATAAAATTTGAAAATCCTTGAATCTATATGATTTTTCGAAATAAAATTTGAAAATACTGTTGATACCTCGGGTTGTTTTACCAAATCATGAATCATGAATCTTAACCATCTTACTTTGAAAACATTTGCAAAGCAACATTCCGAAAGATCAAATTTCTTCGAAAATAACATCGTCAAGATAATCACGTCATCACGTATCCTTTTCACAATTGTCATCACACAGGTGTAACCACATGTTACCATGCAACATCATCATTACTAACACTAAATCAGGTAACCCGCGGCCATGCCCCTTAGCGTCGACCCCCAGAGGTTCTGCCGAACCGTACCCGAGTGGGAAACCACTCATACTCCCACATAATACTACTGAAGACCAACATTCACATCGAAATAACATTCACAATATATTTTCACATCGGGATAACATCAGACGAGTCACAAGCAAATTCAAACCATGCAACACAACAATTGGGTACACATCTAGAATTCCTCATCAGGAACTATAATATGACAAACATATCACAACGGATTGACACCACACGGTTCAACTCTAGCCTTCCACTTTAAGCAAAAATCCACAGACTCTTCTCAGAAAAATTTTCTAAATCCGAAATTTTAAAATTTAGGCCGAGTAAGATTTTTTATCTTTAACTATTTATATTTTTGAAAATGAAAATCACACTTTTGTTTCAATATATAAAAGTTTTATGGTGTGAATGATTTTTAAAATCGTGTACTCGAATCTTTTGAAAATAAATCCAATATAATAAGAATCATTTCCAAAAATCTTCTCAACCATGACAAAAGACCCCCGACGGTGACATTTTACAACCGTGATACTTCAAAACATATCTTTCAATTGCCATCGTGAAGTTGCTTTCGAAAATACAAGGTCGGCTCGCTAAAGGTTTAAACAACTTTTTAAAATCCACACAAAATCCCCTTTTGACTGCACCGTCAAAATATTTTTGAAAATTGATTTCCCACAATTTACTCATGTCTATGAAATTTTGAAAATCTTTTTCAAGTATGTACGCAGCGGATATAATTATTATAGGGACACATTGGTTGTAAACAACAACAACTAGTCAAATACCATCAATTCTCAAACACATGCCTATACGGCATTCAAATAACCAATTCAACAAGCGCCACTCGGGAACACTAATTTCAAACATACGTCAAATTATCTCCCCAAGTTTAACAGCATAACTTATCAACACCAACTCAAACACATGTCGAAACCATCCATGCTTCCACTGAGCATCTGTGATCATTACACACATAATGTACCTCAGTACCAAATACGAACTCCATTCCACAACACATATAACAAAATCACTATACATAAACTGTAGAGGAGGAGACTTACATCACAGGTCGCACGAAGATGACGGTCTCCCACGATACTAATCTCAACGAACAACACGACGCAACAACGCTCAACTCAACTTGTCAAACGACAACTCGAATGACTCAACAACAATACAACTCAACTCGACCCGACAGCCTACGTTTCCACAACCTAAGCTCTAATACCATAAATGTAACACCCCCAAATCCACATGGGAATATCACACGTCGTGGAGCCTACACACAAGGGCCCACTAGGCTGAACACAACCAGACGACCAACCGTTTAACCGTCCGGGGTCAAACAGGACAACAAAACAGACCGTTAAGGTCAAATACAAGTAAACTTCAGACCGATGAGGTCGCACAAGTCAATTACACAAAAATAACTTTTTACAACTGTAATATCCATACATTTCCATTCTTAGCAGTTTCTATTTTTGTCGCATGTCTAATTTTATCGACTCACTTATAACCATTTCGACGTTTTGAATCTATTTTGTTCTTGGAGTTTTTCCATTTGAACGAGTTTCGAAGGTGTTTTTACGTAAATTCACTTTATGGTATGTTTTGTCGCATGTACGTTCTATTCTCGTAAAACTCATTCGATTCTTTTGTTTCTTTGTTTACATGAGTTCATATGGTTGAGTTGTTCATGTTGTGAGTTACGGTTTGTCAATCCGATGTCGTATCATGATTTTCGGACGTTTGGGCCGTTTTCTAATTTCCTATAAGTTTTGGGTTCTCTTACATTTATTCTCTTTCCGGGTCGCTTGATGGTACCGTCATGTTACGACCGACCGTTTTGACATGACGTCACTAAACGAGGATTCGTTGTCGCTCATCAAGGCCCTTGAATGGTTGGGACTATATGTCGTTCTAGTGTATCATGTTCGTGGGTCATTTTTCGTCACTTTTTGGGCACGAACAGTGTGTGCCGCGCACAAAGGATTGTGCGCCGCGGCACACCTCTTTCAAGACTCGAGCAGGGGCGGATGTACCATGCGCCGTGGCACACTGATTTCCGTGCCGCGGCATAACCTGAAGGCCTGTTCGCAGATTTTAGCCGCGGGCCGCGGCACACTCAGTCTGCGCCGCGGCACGCGAGTTAGCAGCCCTTTTTATCAGCGGGAGTTGGAGAGGATTTCATTTCCTTTCCTTTCTTCTTCCTTCTCTCCGTGGGCGATTTCTCTGGGTGATTTTTGGGCGATTCGGACATCTTCAATCATAGAGATATCATCCTCCTCGAGTTCTTGGTGTATATTAACAACACAGATTTAGGTTCTTCATTAATAATCTGAGGTATTTGACTTAGAACCCTACTTTTATTCATTTTTGGGGTTTTTTGGGATTTGTCTAGTTTGAACTCGAATTGTTCATTTATGTTGTGATATTTCATATCAATTATTGTTGTTGGGCGGTTCCCAATCCGTTTCCGTCGTGTTTAATTTGTGGATTGTTGAGTTATGGAGGTTTTGTGAAAACCCTCGCTTGTAGTCGTCGTCCGTGTATGTTTATGATTATTAGTCGGGGTTGTGGGTGTACTCCATTCGATTATTGTTATCGTGTAGGACTGAGTTGTGTTAATCCTTCGTTTAAGAATGATCGTCTTCCCTCCGGGTCATTACTAGTCATTGTTCGTTCCCATTTCGTCGAAGATGTCTCAAAGTCAAGTACTTTACGTTTGTTTGCATATTCTAGTATTTGGATTATGGCTTCCGTGTATGTTGTGGATGTGGATGTGTATGTGTATGTTCACCCAGGGACGGTCCGACAAGGCCTATGGGGATACGTAATTCCGTGTGTATGCGTATCACGAACTGGGGTTAACCACACAGGGATGATCCAACGGGGCCTCTACGGGGTGCGGTGGCCGTGAGTCTCGTACCAACGGTTAACCTTTGAAATGTTTTGTTGGAGAAATGTGTTTTGTGCTCGTGCACTGTAATATTCCGGAATATAAATATTTTCTAAAATGATTTAGGCGCATATTTCATCTGATTAGAATGGTAGTTCAAATCGTGTACTTGCACTAGCAGTTGTCGCTAACCCCTTAAATGGGGAAAAATACTTTTGTATATCAGGTACAGGTCTGGGAGGCAAACGAGCATGCGGGCAGTACGAGGATGATGGGCAAGAGTGAATCTGTTCAATGGTCATTCATTAATGTCGTGTCTTTTAAATTTTATTAATTGTGCCGTTTGCTTCAGTACTCGAGTACTTCTTTCTTTTGGAACATTGTGAATGTTGCGTACCCGATTTGGGTTTTGGATGATGTTGTGTCGCACTGTTGAGGCCGGTTTACTTTTTGGTATGTATTGAGTTGAGAAATTGTTGGTATGTTGATGATGTCTATCACTGTTGTCATGTCGAACTTGTAATACCCACGATTTCCGTTCCGGTTATTTTGGATTTTTTTCGGATATTTCCCGGTTGTCGAGTTCCGGTATTATTTTCTCGACAACTGATTTTGGCGTTTAAGACCGTAGGTGATGATTTGTTATCCGTTGTTTTCATTTCGGACCGATGATGTTGTCCCCGAGTATTTTGCCGTGTTCGTTCCGTGCGATTTCGGAAAATCAAGTCGTCGAATCATGGTGGTCGGACACTGGCCGGACGGTTGGGGGCGGTGGCCGGACGGCTGCATCGGCCTTGACGAGTGCAAGCACCGGGCGGGCGGCAGGACAGAACCGGCGTAGCGCACGCTACGGCCGGAAAGTAGCGCACGCTACGGCCAGGAGGCAGCGCACGCTATGTCCGGTTGGCTGCGCGCGCTAGCCGGCCGAGGCAGTAAGGGCAGAAAGGTTCTGGACTGGGGAGATCGGCAGGTAGCGCACGCTACTGCCGGACATCAAGACGCCTTCTGACCGCCGATAGCGCACGCTACGGCCGGAAGGCTGCGCCACGCTTCTGGCCGAGCAGAAGTCTGGATTGTGGTCGGGCCGGCAGGCGCACGTGTTCGGCCGCATGATGGCGGGCCCGGCCGAACATTCTAGACCATGAACGCCAGCTAGCGCACGCTAGCTCTGCGATCTAGCGCACGCTAGGCCGCACGATATAAATATGACCGGCGATCCTGTTTGCACTCATTTTCATTTCCTTCCTTTCGTACGCTACCGGAGTCTTGGAGGTGACGAAGGCATGTTGTTATACAACTAATCCACGAAGTTTGGGAGCTTATAACATCGATTAATCACTCCATAACATCCTTCAATCCAGCGAATCAAGGTTAGTTTTCCTAAAATCCTAGTTTTGGGAAAAATTGGGGATTTTGTTGATTTCGCCCATTTGATTCGTTATAACTTAGAATAGTGAGGGGTTGATGATTATTAAGTTGTTTTATATCGAATCCCTTGTTTTTCCACGGTTGGATTGCCGAGGATTCGTCGTTTTATTGAGTTTCTAATCGACACCTTGAAAGTGTTCGATAAAATGTCACAAAGGGGATTCGGGCGTTCTACGATTATTCTTCCTCGTTCGATCGTCAATTTATTCATGGTATGATGTTAGGGTCAGGTTCCTTGCGAAGAACTCGAGTCGGAACCCTTCCATTCGCCGTTTTCCGATCCGTGTTGTTACCGTCGTTTCCGTCGGAGAGTTGTGAGCATTCGAAGTCTTCCGGTTAAGAGACGTTCGTCGGAGTGTCCAGTATCAATTATTGAGGCAAGTATCTTGCCTATACACTTCATATTTCGTAGTGGTTATAGTCGGTAATTGACTAGGTGTGCAATTGAATTATTTTTAATGAACTTATAAAAGAATTGGTATATTCTCGATAAAGGTCTTCTATAAAATCTACTTATGTGTTTGTGAACGATTGTGTGGTTCTAAGAATATGTACTAGTGGTGTGCTTTGGAATATCTTCTTTACGTTTGGTATTGTTGTGCGTGATTATGACGATAGTGGACTTAAGGTTATGTCTTCCTGATAAGAAGTGTGTATATGTGTGTGGACGTGTGTACTATTGATGAGTTTGTGATGATGTGTGATGTGAGTATGTGTCGGATGTTGTGGCCATTCCTAGCAAGTACCTTGATTTACATTTGAAGTACTTCTGGGGAATATGTTTTTGAATCGTGATTTTGTGAAAGTGGTAATTTCAGAAAATGTGGTTTGTGCCATGTGGTTACTGAGAGTGTGTGAACCGAGTAAAACCAGTGAGGGTCCCCTGGGGTCCGGTAGGCTGCGTATCCCTACGGATCACTCGGTGGGCTATACACTGTGGAGGGCCCGACGAGGTGTCTGCGGGGTGTGTATCTTGCCGAGAGGTACGGGGCGGTATAGCTCGGGAGGTTGTTTTGTGATGATGAATATGGCACGATGTTGTTTTCGATAATTGTGATATGTCCGGAGTATCACATATGCAAATTCCCAAAGTGAGATACATCATATGTAAGGTCTTGGTACTTGGCTAAAATGGCACCGTATAAGCGTCGTATATTATTTGTTTCATGGTTGCGATATTTTTGGCATAAGGATACGGGCCCTGTGATTGTTTCCGTACATTGTGGTTTGGTTATGTATCGAGTGTGACCGTTGTGTTATTCACTCGAGTATGGGATATGGATGATTTGGGTCGTGGACCCTGTGTTTGTGACCAGATTGGTATCTTTGAGCAAAAACAATTCTTTGGCCCGTGTCCCTATGTGGTTTGTCGAGTTAAAGATTTATTAGCCCAGAAATGTCTTTCTAAAACTCCCGAGACTTTTTAAATGCTTTTCAAAGAGCCTGCGTGTCTCATTCCAATTTTTCATGGTTTGAACTATTTTATTCAATAAAATATCTCGGGAAATCTTCATTAGGTTGATTGTGGAATTAATCAAGTTTTTATATTCTTGGAATATGTTGTGTATAGCTCGTATTTGCACTTTATACTTGCACTAGCAAAACAGTGGAGTTTTGCTAACCCCCGAGTATTCGGGGGGTGGATGTCTGTATTGCGTCCAGGTACTTGCAGGTTGCTGGGGAGCGAATCACAGGATCGGTACGAAGGATGATGGAAGAAGACGATGCTAATCACATGAAGGCCGTGTTGGGTATTTGGTGAAGTCTTATTGTTTTGTCTTTTTGTTGGGGTATTTTCTAATTTTCGGGAAGTATTAATGTATCCTAACCCCTGCGTGGGTACGAGTTAGAAAAAGGAGTTTTGTATGTTCGATGTAAAAATTTTTGGTAAAAGACCCAATCGGTCTAATGGTTCATTATTTAGCCATATCGGCTTAAAATGTGATGTATTGTTTTCGTATTTAGCCTGGTAGATCCTCATGGAGAGGGTCTCATGCTACTGTAATATTCCCAAGTGGTTTGGGGTGTTACGAATATGGTATCGGAGCTTAGGTTGCGGAAACCTAGGCTATCGGGTCGATCGGGTATTGTCGTGTCTTGTTACGCCGGATTGTGTCCGTCTAAGTCGTGTCGCGACGCGTCTGTGATGTCGGCCGTGATTAGTATCGAGGTGCAGCCATCATCTTCGTGCGACCTGTGGATGTAAGTCTCCCTACTATATTGTGCCTTGTGATATACGAGCTTGTATGATTTTGTGTTATGACGTGGAGTTTAAAGGTGATTTGTGATTATGTGGCCTATGTTGTTTGATCCTCGTATGATGCTAAAATGGAAGTGGTGCCAACATATATGTAGTTATACACACATCCTGATATAAGTCGTTTTTACAAGAGTAATAGCCTTGGTGTGGTTACGCAAAGAAAGATTCATCAATGTGATATTTTAAAACTTTACATGTTTTTGGGGAGTCACGTATATTTTGTTTTAAAACATCCTCCAAAGGGAGGAAAAAGTTGATTTTTGTATAATGACCTGAGGGCCGAATTTTTTTTTTAGAATTCAAACTACCGATATTTTATTTTCATCTTGTATTATAATTTCTCAAAACACGATTTTTGAACTCAAGTGAAGTCTACAAAATGTAGACAAGACGTGACTCTCGTTTTCAATTTATCGGTTTTATGACTGTTAGTCGGCAAATATGTGATGATGTTCTTGTTGTTCGGACAGTGTTGCCAGTTTTAAATTAAAACTATGATGTGAATGCTGGGTCGTTCGATTTGTGGGCATTGTGATAGCTCTCTTTAATAAGAGGTGAGATTTCGGTTTTTGAATAACAATTGTCTTTTGATGGTTTCTCATGAAGTGTCGAATCAATGGCTTTGGGACTCGAACGTGTTGTTGTTCGTTTGTGACCATTGATTTTAGTAATGTCGTATATATGTTCGTAATCACGTGCTGAATTTGAGCTGTTAGCGCACGCTAAGTACAAGGCTAGCGCGCGCTAATGTGGCATGAGTAGCGCACGCTAATGTTGTTGTAACGCGCGCTAATGCAGCATGAATAGCGCACGCTAAATAATTGTTGTAGTGTGCGTTAATTAGCTGGGACAGAGGATGTGGAACTGCATTTTAGCCGTTAGGTCTAACTTTCTGATCTAAATGCCCTGTGATCAGATTCTATGTGCGTTGTCTAGTGATGACAACCGTTTTATGTGGACGAGTCTTGTGACCTTTCATTCGCGCTAAGTGATAATTGATTTTGTTCGGTGAGTTGATAAATTACGTCTGTTGTGTGTGTGTGTTCGAAATGTTTTCCTAAAACTTTCATAAGTTTGTGCAAGTTGCGGAAATCAATTTTTGAAACTAATTTGACGTTGCGATTAAGCCGGCGGCTTTGTATGAACTTTGGAAATTGTTTGAAATTTGCGAGCCGGCCTAGGATTCTCAAAATAAAACCTCGACGGTATTGAAAGAGTTGTTTTAAAATACCTTGAACATTTTGTAAAATGTTACCGTCGTTGATTCTTGTGTAGTGTTGGGAGAATTTTCAGAAATGACTTTAACGTACTATTGTATTTTCGAATAATTCGAGTACATGATTTTCAAAAAAATCTTTCACAACATAAAATAAATTTTTTTTTTTTCAAAAACCAATACGATTTTTTTTTCAAAAATATATAGTGAAAGATGAAAAATCTTACTCGATGTAAAGTTCAAACTCGGATTTGGAAATGTTAGAGTATGTAAGAATGGTTTGATGATCTTTCATGGTTAACTTGTTAGTTGTTAACAGTGATGATGATGCGTAGAGGCATGATGATTTTGATAACGCCGGTTTCAAGGAAATATTATTTTGGCAAAAGATTTCCAATGAGACGGTTAGAGTATGTTGATTACAAGTTTTGATTGAATAACCCGAGGTACCAGAAGTACTTTTAAAGTTTATTTTGAATAACATACAAATCCAATGATTTTCAAAGGATTTTCTTTAAAGGGATACCTCGTGGATTTTCTTTCCGAGTTGTTATTGGTTACCTTATGTGATATGTCATGCTAAGTTGGTACTTTAGCATATTTGTTTTTGCGAAGTGATGCAATCGTATTAGTGAGAATCCGCTTAGTATGCCGAGGGACAGCGGACGCGACCGTGACCGCGGTACAGTTGGTTATGGAGACTAGATGCGGGACCAAGAGGATATGGCCGGGAAGGTTGATATTCAAACACTTCGTTTTCGTTGTTTAGGTTTCGGGGACGAAACCTCTTTTAAAGGTGATATGATGTAATACCCACACTTTTTTTCTCGTTTCCGTTTCGTTCGATCGTATTGAGGCGATTAAGTTCGTTAATGCTTCTGACCTTGTGTTGTTTCTCACATTTGTCATTCGAGCGAGTTCTGATATTGTTCCAAATTGATGTGCATATCGTTGTGATCTTTCCAAGTTCGGATCGATTTCTGGTGAACCGTGTTCGAAACTAACACCTCGTGCTTCCTACAAGTTATTGATGTCTTGATTTGAGGTATGAACTTCAAAGGTTATCGTTGTTGTTCGGTCATTGCTATTCGTTCGTCGTTGTCCAATCATTATCGTTTGACCTCGAAAACCGTGATTATTGAACATCTGGGCCATTTTGCGATTTCCATAAGTGTTGGGAAATTGTCTTCGTATTTGATCTTCCAAATCTGTGAGTTATTGGAATTTCATACCTTTCAGCATTGGAATCGTGATTCGATTTTTGTATTGCTCGGTTTTATCAAACGCAACGATTCATGCTCGTTGCTTTTCGTAAGAATTCTTGCGTATTGAATCGGATCGTAGTGGCTTTATACTGCCTGGAGTTCTGGTGTGTTGTCGAGAGTCGCCTTGCTTTTGTTTTAAGTTTCGGGACGAAACTTATTTTTAGGGGGGTAAAATGTAATACCCACGATTTCCGTTCCGGTTATTTTGGATTTTTTTCGGATATTTTCCGGTTGTCGAGTTTCGGTATTATTTTCTCGACAACTGATTTTGGCGTTTAAGACCGTAGGTGATGATTTGTTATCCGTTGTTTTCATTTCGGACCGATGATGTTGTCCCCGAGTATTTTGTCGTGTTCGTTCCGTGCGATTTCGGAAAATCGAGTCGTCGAATCATGGTGGTCGGACACTGGCCGGACGGTTGGGGGCGGTGGCCGGACGGCTGCCGGCACTGGCCGGACGAGTGCAAGCACTGGCCGGGCGGTTGCGACAGGAACCGGCGTAGCGCACGCTACGGCCGGAAAGTAGCGCACGCTACGGCCAGGAGGCAGCGCACGCTATGGCCGGTTGGCCAAGGCGCTAGCCGGGCCGAGGCGTAAGGCGTAAAGGTTACGATCGGGAGATCGGCAGGTAGCGCACGCTACTGCCGGACACTGCGCACGCTACGACCGGCCGATAGCGCACGCTACGGCCGGAAGGCTGCGCACGCTACCTGGCCGAGCCAGGAAGTCTCTGGATTGTGGCTGGGCCGACAGCGCACGTGTTCAGCGCATGATGGCGGGCCCGGCCGAACATTCTCGACCATGACCGCCCGCTAGCGCACGCTAGCTCTGCAGTCTAGCGCACGCTAGGCTGCACCAGTATAAATATGACCGAGCAGTCCTGTTTGCACTCATTTTTCATTTCCTTCCAGTATAAGAGACGTTCGTCGGAGTGTCCAGTATCAATTATTGAGGCAAGTATCTTGCCTATACACTTCATATTTCGTAGTGGTTATAGTCGGTAATTGACTAGGTGTGCAATTGAATTATTTTTAATGAACTTATAAAAGAATTGGTATATTCTCGATAAAGGTCTTCTATAAAATCTACTTATGTGTTTGTGAACGATTGTGTGGTTCTGAGAATATGTACTAGTGGTGTGCTTTGGAATATCTTCTTTACGTTTGGTATTGTTGTGCGTGATTATGTCGATAGTGGACTTAAGGTTATGTCTTCCTGACAAGAAGTGTGTATATGTGTGTGGACGTGTGTACTATTGATGAGTTTGTGATGATGTGTGATGTGAGTATGTGTCGGATGTTGTGGCCATTCCTAGCAAGTACCTTGATTTACATTTGAAGTACTTCGGGGGAATATGTTTTTGAATCGTGATTTTGTGAAAGTGGTAATTTCAGAAAATGTGGTTTGTGCCATGTGGTTACTGAGAGTGTGTGAACCGAGTAAAACCAGTGAGGGTCCCCTGGGGTCCGGTAGGCTGCGTATCCCTACGGATCACTCGGTGGGCTATACACCAGGGAGGGCCTGACGAGGTGTCTCTGGGGTGTATCTTCTTTGAGAGGTTCAGGGCCAGTATAGCTCGGGAGGTTGTTTTGTGATGATGAATATGGCACGATGTTGTTTTCGATAATTATGATATGTCCGGAGTATCACATATGCAAATTCCCAAAGTGAGATACATCATATGTAAGGTCTTGGTACTTGGCTAAAATGGCACCGGTATAAGCGTCGTATATTATTTGTTTCATGGTTCCGATATTTTTGGCATAAGGATACGGGCCCTGTGATTGTTTCCGTACATTGTGGTTTGGTTATGTATCGAGTGTGACCGTTGTGTTATTCACTCGAGTATGGGATATGGATGATTTGGGTCGTGGACCCTGTGTTTGTGACCAGATTGGTATCTTTGAGCAAAAACAATTCTTTGGCCCGTGTCCCTATGTGGTTTGTCGAGTTAAAGATTTATTAGCCCAGAAATGTCTTTCTAAAACTCCCGAGACTTTTTAAATGCTTTTCAAAGAGCCTGCGTGTCTCATTCCAATTTTTCATGGTTTGAACTATTTTATTCAATAAAATATCTCGGGAAATCTTCATTAGGTTGAACTGTGGAATTAATCAAGTTTTTATATTCTTGGAATATGTTGTGTATAGCTCGTATTTGCACTTTATACTTGCACTAGCAAAACAGTGGAGTTTTGCTAACCCCCGAGTATTCGAGGGGTGGATGTCTGTATTGCGTCCAGGTACTTGCAGGTTGCTGGGGAGCGAATCACAGGATCGGTACGAAGGATGATGGAAGAAGACGATGATAATCACATGAAGGCCGTGTTGGGTATTTGGTGAAGTCTTATTGTTTTGTCTTTTTGTTGGGGTATTTTCTAATTTTCGGGAAGTATTAATGTATCCTAACCCCTGCGTGGGTACGAGTTAGAAAAAGGAGTTTTGTATGTTCGATGTAAAAATTTTTGGTAAAAGACCCAATCGGTCTAATGGTTCATTATTTAGCCATATCGGCTTAAAATGTGATGTATTGTTTTCGTATTTAGCCTGGTAGATCCTCATGGAGAGGGTCTGCGGCGCTGTAATATTCCCAAGTGGTTTGGGGGTGTTACAGAACTCGTGTGTTAGCCTGGTGGATTCGAAGAAGTGGGATCCACGATGTTGTAATATACCCTGAACGTCTTGGAGGTGTTACAACAACAATACCCACACATGGGTCGAAGTACAGTTCAGCGGAAGGCTAATACAACTTGGCAGTACGGCAAAATCATACCAAACTCTCACTCTTGATTAGTATCGTAGCTCATCATCTCCCGTGGCGATCCTGTGACTGCTCCCTCGAACTGAGTATACCTGAAATGCATGAAATGCATTTCTCCAATTTAAGGGGTCAGCATTTGAATGGCTACTACAAGTATCATACTATACAAAATGTAACAAGCAAAAGTAATCACGAATTAGATATGAAAATCAACTACCAAAACATTCCCAAGGGGTTTTTGGAATTTCAGAAATAAGCAAAGAAGTATTTGAAAGTAAATTCTCATCTCGGGGATTTTTAGGACTAGAAAACCTTCAGAACCTCGAGTCCTGATTTGTAAAACCTTTTCGAAAATTTTAGGGGATCAGACCAAATCTCAGTTCAGATTTCAACAATTTAGAATACGAAAACACTTTCAAATCGCATGGGGCTCGGCCGAACATTCATTTCATAAAAACTTCCTTTCAAAAACTTTGTTCATCAAAACATACTGATGACCCCGTGATCCCTTGCCACGTGTCTCCGTAGGTTCGACAGCCCACACGAATTGAGCCAAAAGAGTACATCAACATGCATCATGCTCGTGACCCCGTGATCCCTTGTCACGTGTCTCCGTACATTCAACAACCCACACGGAGTGAGCCAAAACAATCACAACCACTAGTCTCGACTCTGTGATCCTTTGCCATGAGTCACCGTAGGCCCCGTCGAGCCCACACAGTTGGACGTACTGTGTCCTGACCCCATGATCCCTTGCCATATGTCATTGTAGGCCTCGTCAGACCCGTACGATTGGACCTTAGGACCACATACTAAGTTCCGATCCCATGATCCCTTGCCATGAATCCTCGTGGGTCCCATCGAACCCACACGAGTGAACTTTGCATCACAGTACACAACATTCACGTTACACAATGCACACAGTCAATCAATGCACCCATCATCACGAACTATATATAGTCATAAACACAATAATAATCACAATCAATGCACAATCGTCACACAAGTTGTCTATCAATGAACAATTCAACACAAGACATATCCAAATGTATCAACCACCGACGCAATCACCACAATCAACACAACTTCTCAACAGTAGACATTCGAGAATAATATAAACGCCATTTGTTTTAAGTAGTTCATATTCACTACATACGAATTATATATTCACGGAGGAGAATCAATCATCGTAACCCAACACGTAATCTCCATTCACAAGACACAAATCGTATAAACATGATACTTGCCTCGATAATCAACACTCGATTACTCCTACAATCCCGGCTCGGTCGGATAGCCCTGAACACCTACAATCCTCACGAACAACAACGATAACACAATCAATACGAGGATAAGGATTAATAACAACGTAATTCACAACCAACGACCGAAGGAAACTCTTTGAGATATTTAATCAAACATTAAATATTCATAGTTCCTCAAGAACCCTAGGATCATCAACCGGGTTAAACGAATCGAAGATATGGATATATAATCTATAGAATACGATTAACAACTTCTGACAACATCAACCGATTCATCATAATTGGGCTAGAAATGAAATCAAGAGGAAAAGCCTACCAAAATAGTTGGAAAGGATTTTCGAAGAATTACCTCAATCCGGACGAAGAATCAACAAAGGATGATGTTAAACATGATCAAGACATCAACATATGATGATAATCTGCTCAAGGATTGAAATACTCATCAAATAGCCCAAAACCAAGAGAGAGAAGTGAAATGGGCTGAAGAATGCGACTGTCCTATTTATACACCAGGACAAAATGGCCCAGCAAAACGGTTGAATTAACGCCGTGTTCCAGCGCCGTATTCGGACAACAAGCAAAATGAAAAACCTGAACAACATGGCGCACAACACAGCGCAAAATGTCGCATGTTCAGCGCCGTGTTCCAACAAATAACGCAACACCCACTCCAGACACGGCCGTGTCACAAACGGCCCAACAGACGACGCAACCAGGGCTGTGTCTACTGCTGTTTTCCTCCAGAACCGCCAAGAATGCTTCTGCAAGTCGACGAACCGATATCAAAATGAATCAATGACACACACAACATGCAATAACACGGATACACATACAAATAATCACCGAACTAACACCAAATAATTCATGTTAATGTCAAACACGACAATACCATCAATATACGCAGTCAACGAAAAAAATAGTCACTAATCAGGTATTACATCAAGGCCCGCAAAATTATCGACGATGACATGGAAAGTGAGGTAAGTGATTTATCTCATGAAGAACTTCTTGATGCACTTTAACCATTAATATTCATAAGGATTTGAAAAATAAAATTAAAAATCTCGAAGAGGAAAATTTGAAAGTTAAAAATAAAGTCATTTTTTTAATTAATCATTCCTCTTGCATTGAAATCGAGAAAAAACTGAAAGACAATTTGAATAAATTTAAAAAAGAACTCGAACTTTTGGTCAATATTTTTTTTGGTAATGAAAAATATGAACTTTTATCTCTTCAAAAATTTTCTTTATCAAAATTCGGACTTGGATATAATTCTCTTACAATGAAGAAATCCTTAGATAAAACTTCAACGAATTCCAAGAACCTAAAACTTAAAATTCAGTCATGGCCAGGATGGTTAGCAATAGGGCATAATAAAATATTTTGTACCAGTCGTAGACGTACAAGGTTAAATAAATTTTGGGACCCAAAATTAGCCTGTGTACTTATAAAATGAAAAAAAAAATAAGTTTGCAGGCACATGCAAGGACCACTACACCATCAAATCATTTGTATATTGATAGTGGATGTTCAACCAATGAGCGGAAACAAACATCTTCTTACAAAGCTCGACATGGAAGAATGAGGCTTTCTAACATTTGGTGATAATAAATGAGGTAAAATTAATGGTATAGGTAAAGTGGTGAGGAACCCTTAGTAACCATTAATAATGTTCTTTTTGTTGCTGGTTTATTTCACAATTTACTCAGTGTTTCTCAACTATGTGATACTGGACTTGAATTGATTTTTGAAGTTATTCGTTGTACCGAAATGAGAAAGAAAAATTCGTCTTCATTGGATTAGGATATGAAAATACTTATATTCTAGATTTACAAGATGAATCTTCCTTCAATGAAAAATATTTAATATCTTATGATGAAAATATAATCATTTGGCATCGCAAATTGGGACACGCTTCACTACCATTACTTTCTAAATTGGCAAAACATAACATTGTTCGTGGATTACCATCACATAACACATATGTGAAGCTTGTAGCAAAGGTAAACATGTCAGACGAGTAATTAAACCAAAGATGGAAATTTCCACTAGTCGAATCCTAGAATTAATTCACGTATATTTAATCGGGCCATCCCAACATGCCACTCTAAATGGAAAACTTTACACTTTGATTATATTGATGATTTTTCCAGGTTTACATTGGTGAAACTTTTAGCAAATATAAGTGATACTTTTAATGATTTGTTAAAGATGTGTAAACTTATACAGAAAAAAGACTTTATCAATCATTGCCATTAGAACCGATTACGGAGAAGTCGAGTAAAATGATTTTTAAGAATGACACGACAAATATGGCGTTGGACATAATTTGTGATACCCACTGTTTTTGAAAATTAAATTTCAAGTTTTATTTATTCATTTACATTATACATATTAAATAAGGATTTAGGTTTAATTTCTAAGTTGGGTCAATATTTTTTTATTGAGCCCAACCATTAAGAGTCTAGATCCATTTCAAGCACCATTCATACATTTAATTTAAGTCCAAATAGTTTACAAACCCAATTCATGCATTATATCTATATCATTTGATTTTAGACCCAAGTCGATTAATAATTTTAACCCCAACCCATTTCATTCTACTCGGCCCAAACCAGAAATATTCACATGATTGGAATTTTGAGAACACCCATGTTCTCACGTTCTACATGTTGTCATGTTCTCCATTTTGAGGAAGTTGTGACGGTATGGACAATGACAGATAAAATCATAAATCACAACTATAAATCACAACTCATAACAATTTATGTTCCACTTTACAATATCAAAACTCACACAGCAAAACAAGAATTCATCTCAAATCATATAGCAGATTTGTCTCTCCTCAAGAACACACTCACACAACAACACATGTAAATTCTTCACTAGCCTCGGCTACCTTCATACACCGAAATCTGCCATCTTCACCTTAATTCCATAAACCGGTGCTTTTCTTTACTGACTAAGAGAAATCACACACACACACACACACACATAAATTTCAAGAATTCTATTTTTATTAATGTAATATCTGCATTTTTCTTTTTCCGGCATTTTCATTTTTGGTGTATTTTTCATTTTTAGCGATTCGCTTGTAACCGTTTCGACATTTTGAATCTATTTTATTCTTGGAGTTTCTCCATTTGGACGGGTTTCGGAGATGTTTTGATATTATCCCATCTTTTGTCATGTATTGTTGCATGGGCGTTCGATTCTCGTAGAACCCATTCGACTTTGTGATTCCTTTGGTTGCACGAGTTTGTATGGTTGAGTAGCTCGTGTTGTGAGTTTCGGTTTATTGATCTGACGTCGTATCGTGATTTTTCGGATGTTTGAGCCGTTTTGTAATTTCCTATAAGTTTAGGGAATTTTACTTTCCTTGTCGTTTCTCGGATTCCTAGGTATTCGGAATTGTATTTTCCTTCAACGCTTAGCTTAGTTGTCATGATTATTTCATGTTTACACTCCTAGAATCTATCCTGGTGTTGCGCCTCGTTTTCGGACCGCCTGATGCAGCTATCTTCGTTCAGCAGTGTTGAACTGCTGCATGCATAACGTGCGTTATGCATGCTTTCTTGCGTGCGCTATTGGCACCTTCATAACGTACGTTATAACTTATTGCTAACGTATGTTATCGCCTTCAGCAGATTGAACAGATTGTTCTGTCCAAACCATTACGTACGTTAACATGTTCTGTTACGTACGTAAAGCCCACTGTAGCGTACGCTAAACTATCCATCGTAGCGTACGCTACCGAACCCAGCGTTTTTGGACAGTGAGTCTGTCCAGTTTTGTACAGACCCTTACGTACGTAAAGACGTTAGTGTTACGCACGTAAGCCTCTTGTAGCGTACGCTAGCTTGTTGATGTTGCGTACGCTAACGACCTCAGCGTTTTGGACAGATTTTTCTGCCCAGCCATTACGTACGCTAATGTTTGAGGGTTACGTATGTAATGAGCATTACGTACGTTAACCAGCTTAGGTAACGTACGTAATGGCAGCCCAGGTTTTATAAATCAGGAGTTGACCTTCACTTCGGCACATTTCTTCATTTCTTCCTTCCGTCCGCAGCGAGTGTTCTTATAGAGATTTGAGCGATTCTTCAAGTTTTGCCCGTGGAAATCCTTGGGGAATTAAGTATTGTGTTCCTAATGTAGTTTATCATCACCGTAATCGTCTTCCTCCATCTGAATCAAGGTAAATCTTCTAAGAACCCTACTTTTGGGTGAATTGGGGGTTTTCGGTCTTATTATTCGATTCGTTCCATATTGTTGATTAATTCATGATGAATATGATTAATCTTGTTGGTGTTCATGGTTTTCCTACGGATTCATGGTATATTTCGTGGTATTTTCATAATCGAGAGGGTTTGGTTATGGTCCGCCCTCGTTGTTGTTCTAGTACGAATATACATGAATCGTAGGCGGGTTTTCGGGTGTATTCCTTTTCCGTATTCGTTTGGAAATGGTTGTGATTGTATTCTTCGGATCGTTAGGTTCGGTTCTGTTGGTTCCTAGCATTCGTCAATGATTTTCCTTTCCGTTCGTTGCATCATCAATTATTCAATGCAAGTATTTTTGGAAACCTTTATGCTTAACATGAAATGGTAATGTATACTGTGTGTGCTTTGCTCACCTCAGGAGGGTCCGATGGGGCCTCGAGGGAATCTATGACTTCACTCTGGATTCAGGAGTTTGTTTCGCTAGCCAGCTCGGGAGGGTCCTTAGAGACCTCGAGTGGGATTTATGGCATCGTCCTGGTCCTAGGTGATGCCTGTGCGTGATTTGTTTTATGATTGTGGCCAGCTCGGGAGGGTCCTTGGAGGCTTCGAGTGGGATTTGTGACTTCGTCCTGGTCCTAGGCAAATGTGATTGACTGTTTGTTTCCGGAAAAGACATGTCTGGTTTTGGTTTTTGAAATGAATTCGATGCATTGTACCATAAAATGTGTAAGCGAATGGTTTGCCTTGATTACTTGTACTAGCGTAATTGCTAACCCCTCTGGGGACTCGTTGTGGGGAAATTCTTGTTATGGATTTCAGGTTATGATTATCCGGACGAGCGGGCGCTGGGACAGTACGAGGATGCTGGCCAGGGTCATTGACATGTACATTTGAGTCCTTTTATTTCCGTTGTTCTCTTCGATATGGTTGTTGTCTACTTTATAAACTTATAGATTGTACTCGCGAGTACTTGGGCTTTTCTCTTCGAATTGTGATTTGTAATCATTAGAGTTATTTATGGTTGTTGATGTGGATTATTCTGCCGGTTGTACCGGGCGCGTTATTTGATTTTCATCTGAATGATGTGTGATTATACTGTGGTAATTCGTGTCTAGCCTGGTGGGTCCCACGTAGGGGTCCACGGCACTGTAATATACCTCGAATATCTCTAGGGTGTTACATAAAATGGTATCGGAGCACTAGGTTTATGGATACCTAGGCTTGTCGGCTATTTGGGTCTAGTTGTGTTTTGTGTTGCACATTGTCACACCGCTGCCAGCATCTCGGTACTTCCAATGCTCGTAAGTTTTCCTTACTCGATTCCTTGTTTTCCCGTATTGTATTTCCGTTTCTTGAATTGTGGATGTTTTTCCTCTCTTACTTATCGCCGAGTTTCTTTTGCTACCTCTTAACACCAGTATGGATGCTGGAATAGGTCGTGGTCATGGTCATGGCCGTGGACGCGGCTGGGGACGTGGGGCAGCCGGTGGGGCGGCCACGTCGCATTCTTCGGGAGCCTGCAGCACTGGTGACCATCATAGCCATGCTTCTTCTCAAGATGGCGCCGACCTTGGTGTTGCGGCTGTTATGCAACAAATGGTGAACCAAATGGCGGCGATAGCTCAAGCGGTTCAGAATCTGGCCCATGCTGCTCATGACGGAGCTCACCGTTGGCTCCAGGATGTCATCAAGATGCATCCTCCTCGGTTTACGAGAGCCTCAGACCCGATTGGCTGGGAAGGGTGGATCAAGGATATAGCCAAAGTCTTTGTTGCTACCAACTGTCCCGAGGACCGTAAGGTCCCTATTGCCCAGTATTTTCTCAATGGGGACACTACGGATTGGTGGGAGGCTGTTGGGCCTAAAGATTATGTTGATTCGTGGGTAGAATTCCAGGACCTGATGGAGACTGAGTATTGCCTGTGGCCGGTTAGACAGGCTCGAGTCCATGTCTTCTATGATGCTCAACCGCGGGATATTCCTATCTCTCAAGCTATTGCCGATTTCAACAAGGAATTGGGCTACGTGAAGACCCAAGTTGTCGAGGAGAGCGACAAAAATTTTCGCTTTTCCAGATGGATGAAACTGTCAATTCGGGACTATATGTCTGGGCTCGTCTGTACTACTTTGAAGGATTATCAGAGTCGAGCTCTTGCCTATGATATGTTGGTGACGGCCAGTGCGGCGGTTCGGGAGAGTAAGAAACAGAAATCCGCCGGAAATTTCTCGGGTCACAAGGGTGGAGGTCAGCAGAAATCTCAGTCTGCGTATATTCCTGGAGGTAGTTCGGCTTGATTCTCTGGGCGCTACCGAGGTACCGCTGTAATGCCCCCAAAATGAACCGGGACGCCACAGTGCCGTAGATCCCATGAGGGACCCACAAGGCAAGTTTTTGAAAATATTTTCTAAAATGTTTTATTAAACTGGTAATATACGGAAGTAATTAAGAAAGTATTCGTACAACACAAAGTACAAAAGAAAATAGTGTACGTACATACGGTTATTACACAACGTGGAATGTTCAAATTGATTTAAGAAATTAACAGGCCTTCTTCCAACACAGCGCATGCCTGGCCGTAACCTTCGGGGGTGTCCTGGACAAATTCAACAAATTTACCTGGCACGACATGTCGTGCCACTAGCCTAGGTCAGAAACAATCCAATCCAAACTCAAAGGTAAAATCTAATAATTTCAAGGAGTAAAGTTATCACCGAATGTTCCATGTTATTCCTTTCATCAGCACATAAACTCCCAAGGTCGCAACCAAGGGTCACGGAAGTATCTACACAGGAATACTCCGGACGTGGGTACCATTCAGGTTTTATCCCGCAACACGGTCCAACAAGAAAACTCCCAAGGCCGCGGCCAAAGGTCATGGTAGTATCTACTCAGGAATACTCCGGACAAGATAATAGTAAGAGCACCATTCCACAATAGTAACATTTACTATGTCTGAAATTATAAGACTTAAAGTTTGAGCAAGATTCACTTGCCGCAAATCCGACGAGAGTTATTTCTTGACAAGGCAACGGCTTGAACGATCACACTTGGAAGTCCGCCCTATTACATGTTTGTCGATTAACATCTTATGATAACAATGATGATCAACTATGTTCCTTCCCCTCCCGCCTGTTAGAACCCTACCCTAGTTGCTTATGATGTCGGAATCGAATTTCTCTGTTTCTAACCATAATGCGTGCATTAAATTCTTAGGTTCGACAACATTCTTTATAAATTATCCTTCTGCTAAACAATAGTGTTTTAACACAACATTCCTACGTTAATTATAACCAACAATCACCGAGATTTCATCGTTGTCTTAATATGCAAGTCTAGAACGATTAATCCATCATCTTAACATGTTTCGGTATCTATTCAACTAGAAATTGCTGGTAAGTTCATCAAGGATTTATTAACGGTTTTATTCAACATGATAATACGGTTATACATGAAATCCTTCAAAGATGATTCCGAGAAGTTGGTGATTAGCAACATGATTATGAGTTCTATTATTATTCATTCCAACTTTTAGCTTCGATGGATATCGATTAACAATTGCGATAGTTATATACCGGTCCGATTATTACTGAGGGTTCTAAGCTACCCAAGGCATCCGAGGTTTACTATAACTTACTAAACAACACTGAAATAAGTTCAAGTTTGGATAAACTTACCTTTACTGACAAAAGATGATGAAGAACGACGGTGGACGAAGGAGAACGAGAGGATAACACCTTTAAGACCTTCCCCGAAGCTTGATTAACGCACTCTAATAGGATAGCACTTGAATTGGGAGGTTAGAATTGGTTCAAGGATGGTGGAGAGCAGTGTACATGAAAGAAGAAGGATTTTTGGGACGGAAGAAATGAAAGGCAAAGTGTTCTTTTATAAACTCAGATTGCCCTTACGTACGTTATGCCTGACGGTTTACGTACGTAAGGGACTTTACGTATGTTATGGTAAAGTATTAACGTACGTAAGGAACTCACTGGAACAATTTACACACATCGTTACGTGCGTAACGAAAGCAGGTTAACGTACGTAACACCTCGTTGACTTGCCTGTCGCAATCACACCGAAAGTTGGTCGGCATGCGTACTACCTGACGAAGATTCCTATCCAAAGACCGAAGACCGATGTTACATACGTAAGGTCTGATCTTTAACGTACGTAATGACTCAGATATAGCGTACGTAATGACTTGGAGTATAACGTACGTAAGGACCAATTTTGTTTACTAAATTATTATCACATTAATTTCTTATGACACGACTCCCTCTCCATGTCGTCTGGAAATCTCTCGGGAACAAGACGTTGGCCACCGTCTTATTCGCACCGATAATTACCTAACGACATCAAGGTATGTCACTGAAAGTTCGTCAATCATCACACCATCACAATACACGAATAATAGATGCGAAAAATACAGTACAACTATATTATACAAAATATGTTTTATCGCAATGGAGTACATTTATTTATCAAATAAAAGAAATGGACGTGAGCGCCCAAAGTGAAAAAGCATATAATACTGGTGGTATTACATACCATCCCCCTTAAAATAGTTTCGTCCCGAAACTAAGAAAATAACTCGGGATGATTCTCTCTCATGCTCGCCTCGGTCTCCCAAGTCGCTTCTTCCGTACCGTGGTGCGACCGCTGAACTTTAACAAGGGGTATGTCCTTGTTCCTTAGTGTCTTTACGCGTCAATCTAAAATCGTTGTTGGAACTTCCCTAAAGGTAGCATCATTGGAAATCTCTACTTCCTCGAAGTTGATCTTGTGGCTAGGATCGTACACGTACTTTCTCAGCTGGGAGACGTGGAAGACATTATGCACTCTGTCTAACGATGGTGGTAATGCTAACTGATAAGCGAGTCTACCGACTCGGTCCAGTATTTCGAACGGGACAATAAACCTCGGGCTTAGCTTGCCCTTCTGGCCGAAGCGTCGAATGCCCCGCATTGGCGATACTTTAACCCAAACATGATCCCCAACCATAAATTACAATGGTCGCTGCCGGTCCGTAGCATAAGACCTTTGGCGACTCTGCGCTGCCAACATGTGTTTTCGAACAATGAATATCTTCTTAATAGATTCCTGGATTTAATCCAACTCGGTGGCGAAGACATCGGATGCATCATCCCAACATAGGGGAGACTTGCACCTTCTACCATACAAGGCCTCAAAGGGGGCCATGCCTATGCTTGCATGCCAGCTGTTGTTGTACGAAAATTCTGCTAAACAGAGGTGTTTAGCCCAGTCCTTGCCCCAATCGAGTACACATGCTCTCAACATATCTTCCAGTGTCTGTATGGTGCGTTCTGTTTGTCTATCCGTTTGAGGGTGATAGGCAGTGCTGAAATCCAGTTGAGTACCCATGGCCTGGTGGACAGCCTTCCAGAAGCGGGACCCATATCTAGTGTCTCTATCCGAAATAATCCCCAAGGGAACGCCATGTAATCTCACGATTTCCCGAACAAAGATGGTGGCCAGCTATTCTGTTCTGATGGCCTCCTGAATTGGAATGAAGTGTGCCGACTTTGTCAGTCGGTCTACAATAACCCATATCGTGTCCTTTCCCCCGCCGTCACTGGTAACTTGGTGACAAAGTCCATTGATATGCTCTCCCATTTCCATTCCGGAATGGGTAAGGGCTGCATGATTCCGGCCGGTCTACGGTGTTCAATATTCACCTGTTGACATATCATACATCGAGCGACAAACCTTGCTACCTCTTGCTTTATATTCTTCCACCAGAAACTCTTTCGCAGGTCTTTGTACATTTTGCTCACCCCGGGATGTATCGAATAGGGAGTAGAATGAGCTTCCTTGAGTATAGTTTGCTTAAGCTCGTCATTAGGTGGAATGCAAATCCTGTTCCTGAATCTAACTAAGCCTCCTTGGATCCTGTAGTCTGAAATAATTCCCCCTTCGGCCTTTGCGCCGATCGCACGGTTACGGATCCTCCATCTGTGCTAGGCGTATCTCGTCCAGCAGAGACGAGCGAATATCAATCGAGCACAACTGTCCCTGGCGGTGTTGTATCCACACTTCAATGTCATTTCTCCTGAGATCTTGCTGCAATTCGAGCTGTACTGTCAAACCAGATAGTGTCACCTCCTGCGCAGTTTTCCGACTCATTGCGTCTGCTACGATGTTGGCTTTTCCAGGGTGATATAGAATCTCTACATCGTAATCCTTGATTAACTCCAGCCAACGTCTCTGTCTCATATTTAACTCTTTCTGAGTGAAAATATACTTTAAACTCTTATGGTCCGTAAAGATCTTGCAGGTAACCCCATACAGGTAATGTCTCCAAATCTTGAGAGCGTGGACCACTGCAGCTAGTTCCAAGTCATGTGTCGGGTAGTTCACCTCATAAGGTTTAAGTTGTCGAGAGGCGTAAGCGATAACCTTGTCTTTTTGCATGAACACACATCCCAGCCCGTGCTTAGACGCATCGGTGCATATTACGAATCCCTCCGTACCCTGTGGTAGTACCAACACTGGGGTGGTAGTAAGCTTTCTTTTTAGCTTGTCGAAACTCTCCTGACAATCTGTTGTCCAGACAAACTTGGTGTTCTTCCTAAGCAGATTTGTTAATGGCTGAGCGACACAGGAGAAGGCCTCGACGAACCGTCGATAATATCCTGCCAACCCCAGGAAACTCCTCACCTCTTTGACGTTTCTAGGTGGTTCCCAACTCATAACTGTCTCGATCTTCTGGGGGTCTACTTTAACGCCTTCTGCTGAAATCACATGTCCCAAAAAGGTTACCTCTGGCATCCAGAACTCGCATTTAGAAAGTTTAGCATACAGTTGATGTTGCCTTAAAACGCTCAACACCTGCCTCAAGTGTTCCTCATGCTCCCATCGGCTTCGGGAATAAATTAAAATATCATCGATGAAAACCACCACACACTTATCGAGAAACTCTGTCAGAACCCTGTTCATCAATTCCATAAAAATGGCTGGAGCATTAGTCAAGCCAAACGACACCACCATGTACTCGTAGTGTCCATATCTCGATCGAAATGCGGTCTTAGGAATATCCTCCTCTCGAATTCTCAATTGGTGATATCCCGAACGTAAGTCGATCTTTGAAAACACAGTCGCTCCTTGCAGTTGGTCCAGTAAATCATTAATCCTTGGAAGTGGGTAACGGTTCTTAATAGTGACCTTATTAAGTTCCCTGTAATCGATACACAGGCACAGAGAGCTGTCCTTTTTCTTCACAAAAAGAACTGGCGCATCCCATGGCGAAGTACTTGGACGAATGAGCCCCTTCCTTAGCAATTCTTCGAGTTGTGACTTAAGTTCCTTCATTTCGGCTGGTGCCATCCTGTATGGTGCCTTGGAGATAGGCGTCGTTTCTGGCTCAAGTTCAATTGAGAGATCAACCTCCCTTCGTGGTGGCAATCTAGGTAGTTCATCGGGGAATACGTCCGGAAATTCGTTCACTACAGGAATGTTAGCAACCGACGGTTGTGACGTGTCCTCCTGAAGAATATAACACCAGAAATATGTTCCTCGATCATCATGAGATGCTACTGCTGAAAGGAGACTGAGGGACCCTTTAGTACTGAAGTGCCCTTGGCCTCTAATTGTGTGAGTGGCACCGTCATGGGTCGTAATAGAAACTGTCAAGTGATAGGTATCCAATACCGTCTTGTGCATTGTCATCCAGTCCATACCCAAAATCACATCTTCGTTTTGGAGTGGAAAGACCATGAGATTGGCTGTCCAGCCCAGATTATTGATACGAATCGGACAGTTTCAAACTTCCAAGTTACCCTCCACCCTGCTACCCTCGGGTAGTTTAACAGTAAATGACTCACAAGGTGCACAAGGGAGATGCAAACTGTTAACACATTCTACGGATATAAACGAGTGGGTTGCTCCAGTCTCAAACAGTACATGAACAGGCTGAGATTTAATAAGGAGTGTACCTGAGACAGCAGGTGTAGTCTAGTCGTCAGTAGCCCTTACTTCAAACACGCGGGACGGCAGTGTCCCCGAGGAGGGTGCAGTGCCTCCCCCGCGACCACGTCCTCTTCCGGCACCGTGTAGAGGAGCTTGGTGAGGTGGAGATCGGTAGTCGGACATGGCAGATGCTCTGGATGTCTGTACCGAGACTTGCTGACTCTGAGGAGCTGGGTTTGGTGTAGGTTTGATCCGAGAGCAGTAGCGAGACATGTGCCCACCCCTTCCGCATGAAAAACACTTTGTCGACGCTTTACGACACTGACTCATGGTATGCCCTGCTATGCCACAATTGAAATAGCTACGGCGAGAAGACCCATCAGATGTTCCTTTCTGTTGGGACGAAGCTGCTGATTTGGAGGGGAACCCAATTCCCAAGTTCACTCTGCTGGTGCTCCCGGACTGATTTGCTGTCTTCTGCTTCTTTTGGTTGTGCCCGGCATCCAAACTGACAACCGTTCCGGCGTATGCTGTGACCACGTCCTCATATGCCCTCAAAGTGGTGCAGTGAAACCACGCCGCGTAACGTTGAACATCCTCCGGCAACTATTGAGCAAGGTGACAAATTCGCTGGTCTTCGGATGGAACCATCTGTGCGACATAGCTTAGCTCGGTCCTGTACGCTCGAATGATTTCTGGTACTGGCAAATTCTGAGGTCCTGCGCTGAAGAAACTCCACGCTCGTGCAGTTTGAACTGATCAGGGACAGTACTCGTCTCTCAATAGTTTGGAAAACTCGGGCCATCCGACTATTCTGTCCTCTGGCTTATAGGTCCTCCACCATCGGGCTGCGGTGTCACGAAGCTGGTTGATTCCGAGTGGTACTTTTTGGTTCCCTGGGCAGCCGATCACCTCGAAGGCAGTCTCCATCTCCGAGATCCAATCGTCCACGTGCTTATCCCCTGACCCGTCGAATAATGGCGGTCTGGCCTTCAGCATTTCTCCCAGCCAACGGTCCTTCCCGGTGTTCTCTTCTATGTTAATGACTTGTACTTGTTCTGCCCGGTTGACCTGAGCGATTCACATAGCAATGGCCTGGGCGAGAGTCTGAACGAAGGCTGGATCAAATCCCCCGTTGTTCTGGTTTTCCGCTTCCTGTTCGTTCTGATTAACAGGCGGTGGTTGATTTCCGGCTGGATTAGTTTCTCTGGTGTTTCTGTCTCCATGCTGGTTCATAGCGGAACCTTGTGCGTCATTTACGTTTCTTCTAGCTCCTCGATGTGCCATTGGTGATGTTCGTTCGATCTAACAGGTTCGTTTAATGCAAACATTCTCTGAGTTCTTACTGAATCCAATCATCATACTTCATCCTTAAGAATTTACGTGTATTTTACCTCGACATCCCTCGAGGAGTTACGGTCGTCAGAAGTGTTGGATTTTTTTTTTTGAAGGCAAAACGTTTCGAAAATATTTTGGTAAAACTTTCCACGTGAGTGTTTGTCTCTGATACCATTTTCTGTAACGCCCCCAAAATGAACCGGGACGCCACAGTGCCGTAGATCCCATGAGGGACCCACAAGGCAAGTTTTTGAAAATATTTTCTAAAATGTTTTATTAAACTGGTAATATACGGAAGTAATTAAGAAAGTATTCGTACAACCCAAAGTACAAAAGAAAATAGTGTCCGTACATACGGTTATTACACAACGTGGAATGTTCAAATTGATTTAAGAAATTAACAGGCCTTCTTCCAACACAGCTCATGCCTGGCCGTAACCTTCGGGGGTGTCCTACACAAATTCAACAAATTTACCTGGCACGAAATGTCGTGCCAGTAGCCTAGGTCAGAAACAATCCAAACCAAACTCAAAGGTAAAATCTAATAATTTCAAGGAGTAAAGTTATCACCGAATGTTCCATGTTATTCCTTTTATCAGCACATAAACTCCCAAGGTCGCAACCAATGGCCATGGAAGTATCTACACAGGAATACTCCGGACGTGGGTACCATTCAGGTTTTATCCCGCAACACGGTCCAACAAGAAAACTCCCAAGGCCGCGTCCAAGGGTCACGGTAGTATCTACTCAGGAATACTCCGGACAAGATAATCGTAAGAGCACCATTCCACAATAGTAACATTGACTATGTATGAAATTATAAGACGTAAAGTCTGAGCAAGATTCACTTGCCTCAAATCCGACGAGAGTTATTTCTTGACAAGGCAACGGCTTGAACGATCACACTTTGAAGTCCGCCCTATTACATGTTTGTCGATTAACATCTTATGATAACAATGATGATCAACTACGTTCCTTCCCCTCCCGCCTGTTAGAACCCTACCCTAGTTGCTTATGATGTCGGAATCGAATTTCTCTGTTTCTAACCATAATGCGTGCCATTAAATTCTTAGGTTCGACAACATTCTTTATAAATTATCCTTCTGCTAAACAATAGTGTTTTAACACAACATTCCTACGTTAATTATAACCAACAATCACCGAGATTTCATCGTTGTCTTAATATGCAAGTCTAGAATGATTAATCCATCATCTTAACATGTTTCGGTATCTATTCGACTAGAAATTGCTGGTAAGTTCATCAAGGATTTATTAACGGTTTTATTCAACATGATAATACGGTTATACATGAAATCCTTCAAAGATGATTCCGAGAAGTTGGTGATTAGCAACATGATTATGAGTTCTATTATTATTCATTCCAACTTTTAGCTTCGATGGATATCGATTAACAATTGCGATAGTTATATACCGGTCCGATTATTACTGAGGGTTCTAAGCTACCCAAGGCATCCGAGGTTTACTATAACTTACTAAACAACACTGAAATAAGTTCAAGGTTGGATAAACGTACCTTTACTGACAAAAAATGATGAAGAACGATGGTGGACGAAGGAGAACGAGAGGATAACACCTTCAAGACCTTCCCCGAAGCTTGATTAACGCACTCTAATAGGATAACACTTGAATTGGGAGGTTAGAATTGGTTCAAGGATGGTGGAGAGCAGTGTATATGAAAGAAGAATGATTTTTGGGACGGAAGAAATGAAAGACAAAGTGTTCTTTTATAAACTCAGATTGCCCTTACGTACGTTATGCATGACGGTTTACGTACGTAAGGGACTTTACGTACGTTATGGTAAAGTATTAACGTACGTAAGGAACTTGCTGGAACAATTTACACACATCGTTACGTGCGTAACGAAAGCGGGTTAACGTACGTAACACCTCGTTGACTTGCCTGTCGCAATCACGCCGAAAGTGGTCGGCATGCGTACTACCTGACGAAGATTCCTGTCCGAAGACCGAAGACCGATGTTACGTACGTAATGGCCGATCTTTGACGTATGTAATGACTCGGATATAGCGTACGTAATGACTCGGATATAGCGTACGTAATGACTCGGAGTATAACGTACGTAAGGACCAATTTTATTTACTAAATTATTATCACATTAATTTCTTATGACACGACTCCCTCTCCATGTCGTCTGGAAATCTCTCGGGGAACAAGACGTTGGCCACCGTCATATTCGCACCGATAATTACCTAACGACATCAAGGTATGTCACTGAAAGTTCGTCAATCATCACACCATCACAATACACGAATAACAGATGCGAAAAATACAGTACAACCATATTATACAAAATATGTTTTATCGCAATGGAGTACATTTATTTATCAAATAAAAGAAATGGATGTGAGCGCCCAAAGTGAAAAAGCATGTAATACTGGTGGTATTACAACCGCCAGTGCCTCCGTTCAGGAGGCCAAATGCTTTAATTGTGGCAAGCCGGGCCATTGGAACCGGGAGTGTCCTCGTCCGCCTTTGACTTGACATACTTGTGGTCAGTCGGGCCACAAGGCTTTCTTTTGTGAGCGGGTAGGACAACTTCTTGGTGCTCAGGCCTCATTTCCAGCACCTAGGGAGCCGAGTGTGAACCAGGGCTCGTTTGCTCCACAGTATCCACCGAGTGCCAGCCGAGGGAGAGGTCGGGGTCATCCCGCTAGAGGGGGAGCTTCCAGTGTCAGCTCCTCCCCTCCGCGTATCTATGAGATGAGGAGGGCCGATGATCCAGCGGCCACTGTGGCGATAGGTACTGTTCACATCCATTCCCATCCTGTCAGTGTGCTTTTTGATTAGGGTGCTACGCATTCATTCATTTCTCTGGAGTGTGTGCGCCATTTGAGTGTTGAATGTTTGTCGCCTTGCGAGCCTTTCATCGTTAAACTTCCTAGCGGTGATAGAATCATTGGCGATCGGGAGGTCCGAGATTGTTCTATGTTTATTTGTGAGAGGTCTTGGCTCTCTAATCTTATCGTTGTGGCTATTGAGGGTGAGGATGTGATTCTCGGGGATGATTGGCTCGAGCGGCATGGTGCGATCATGAACTACCGCACGAGGATCATCACCATGCTAGCCGAGGACGGCACCGAGCACTCTTTCGCGGGGCGAAAGAGAAACCACAAGTTCGTAATTAACGCTTTGAAGGCGATGAGACTCCTGCAAAAGGAGTGTACTGGTTATTGGTGCTACGCCTTGAAGGTGGAGAGTGGGGGAGTCGAGCTTTCATCGATTCCAATTGTTAGTGAGTTTCCTGACGTCTTTCCTGACAAGTTACCGGGGTTGCCATCGGACCGTGAGGTAGAGTTTGCTATCGAGATAGAGTCGGGTGCGGCTTCGATTTCGAAGGCTCCATATCGCATGGCACCTTCAGAGATGGCCGAGTTGAATAAGCAGTTGAATGAGCTTCTTGAGTCGAGGTATATTCAACCGAGCGCTTCGCCTTGGGGCGCACCGGTCCTACTTGTGCGGAAAAAGGATGGTTCACTACGTTTGTGTATCGATTATCGCGAGCTAAACAAGGTGATCATCAAGATTAAGTATCCTCTGCCGAGGATCGATGACTTGTTCGATCAGTTGCAGGGAGCTGCGGTATTCTCGAAAATCTACTTGAGATTGGGGTACTATCATCTTCGGGTGAAGGAGTCCGACGTTCCGAGAACAGTTTTTCAGACGAGATATGGACACTATGAGTTTGTAGTTATGCCTTTCGGGTTAACTAATGCACCGACCATGTTCATGCAGTTGATGAACAAGATTTTTATTGAGTATTTGGATAAGTATGTCGTCGTCTTCATTGACGATATTCTTATTTATTCAAGGAACGAGGAAGAGCATACCCATCATCTGCATGTGGTATTAGACATATTGAGGACCGAGCGACTCTATGCGAAGTTCTCGAAATGTGAGTTCTGGATGAAGGAAGTGATGTTTCTGGGTCACGTGATTTCAGCCGAGGGAGTCCGTGTGGATCCGCAGAAGGTTGAGGCAGTGTTGGACTGGGCACCGCCTAAGAACGTGAAGGAGGTCTGTAGTTTCTTGGGCTTGGTTGGCTACTACCGTAGGTTCGTCGAGGGTTTCTCGAAAATAGCTCGACCACTTACATAGTTGCTCCAGAAGTACGAGAAGTTCGTCTGGAATGACGAGAGGTAGTCGTGTTTTGAGGAGCTGAAGAGACGTTTGACTTCAGCCCCGATTTTGGTGTTGCCGTGTGGCAACGAGGGTTTTGCCGTTTATAGCGATGCTTCGGGTCAGGGTCTTGGGTGCGTTTTGATGCAGCACGGCAAGACTATCGCGTTTGCGTTGAGACAGTTGAGGCCATATAAGCTTAACTACCCTACTCACGATTTGGAGTTAGCGGCAGTTGTTTTTGCGCTCAAGATTTGGCGTCACTATCTTTTCGGCTCTGCATGTCAGATTTTTACCAATCATAAAAGTCTGAAGTACATATTTACTCAGCGGGAGTTGAACATGAGACAGAGAAGGTGGTTAGAGTTGATTAAGGATTATAATCTCGAAATCCTTTATCACCCGGGCGTCGTGGATGACGCCTTGAGTCGGAAACCGGTTGCATTGCGGATGCTTGATATCCTTACGTCTCAAGCTGAGCTTCAGTGCGATTTGATTGAGTTGAGTGTTGAGGTTTCGTTTTTTGGAGCCGTAGGGCAACTTTGTGCTTTAGAGATTTCGTCGTCTCTGATTGATGAAATTAAACTGAAGCAATTGGAGGATCCGATAATTATTTAAATCCGAGAGAATGTTCTTAAGGGAAAGTCTCTTGGGTTTGTGATTCATGAAGATGGGGTATTGAGATTCCAGAGTCGTCTGTGTGTGCCGAACGACTCGGAATTGAGGCAGAGTATTTTGTGTGAGGCCCATGCTACGCCTTACTCCATTCATCCTGGATCGAGTAAGATGTACAAGGACCTAATAAGGAATTTCTGGTGGAATGAGATGAAGGAGGAGGTCTCACATTTTGTAGCGAGATGTTTGACTTGCCAGCAGGTCAAAATCGAGCATCAGTGACCGGCTGGTTTGTTGCAGTCACTTCTCGTTCCAGAATGGAAATGGGAAGATATTTCGATGGATTTCATCATGAGTTTGCCGAGATCGAGGTCGGGCATGAATATGGTTTGGGTGATTGTTGATCGTCTGACCAAGTCGGCACATTTTCTGGGCATCAAAGATACTTGGGCCCCGGAGAGGTTGGCTCGTGTGTTTATTGCGCAGATTGTGAGTCTTCACGATACTCCGAAGTCTATTGTTTCGGATCGGGATGACCGTTTTGTATCGCACTTTTGGCAGGCGGTGCAGAAGGCGTTGGGTACTCGTTTGCGTTTGAGTACCTCTTTTCATCTGCAGTCAGATGGATAGTCGGAACGCACTATCCAAACGTTCGAGGATATGTTGTGTGCTTATGCTCTCGACTGGAGCAGTTACTGGGTGGAACATTTTCCATTGATCGAATTCACGTACAACAATAGTTGGCACGCGTCGATTCAGATGGCACCGTATGAGGCTCTTTATGGGCAGCGTTGTCGATCACTGATTTGTTGGAATGAGGCGTCCGATTTGGTCGGGACCGAATCGGATATCGCTTTGGAGGCGAGGCGGAAGGTGGAATTGATTCGAGAACGGATGTTGACTGCTCAGAGTCGATAGAAGTTGTATTCCGACGTCTGTCGTCGACCTTTGGAGTTCGAGGTGGGAGACCACGTTTTGCTAAAGGTGTCGCCGACGAGGGGAGTTTTTCGCTTCGGGAAGAAGGGGAAGTTGAGTCCGAGATTTATCGGACCCTTTGAGATTCTCGAACGAGTCGGTGAGTTGGCGTACCATTTAGCACTACCTCCGGACTTCAGTCATGTTCATAGCATTTTCCATGTTTCCCAGTTGAGGAAATATGTTCCGGATCCTAGTCACGTCATCGACTATGGTGAGATCGATATTGCCGAGGATATTACTTTCGAGGAGCGTCCCTTGAAGATTTTAGAGCACCGTGAGAAGCGACTGAGGCATTAGACCATTCCTTTGGTCAAGCTGCAGTGGTCGAGGCATGGTATCGAGGAAGCAACTTGGGAAACCGAAGATAGCATGCGTGCTAGGTACCTCAAGTTGTTTGTTTCTTAAGTTTCGGGAGGAAACTTATTTTTAGAGGGGTGGAATGTAATATCCGCATTTTCTTTTTCCGACATTTTCATTTTTGGTGTATTTTTCATTTTTAGCGACTCGCTTGTAACCGTTTCGACCTTTTGAATCTATTTTATTCTTGGAGTTTCTCCATTTGGACAGGTTTCGGAGATGTTTTGATATTATCTCGTCTTTTGTCATGTATTGTTGCATGGGCGTTCGATTCTCGTAGAACCCGTTCGACTTTGTGATTTATTTGGTTGCTCGAGTTCGTATGGTTGAGTATCTCGTGTTGTGAGTTTCGGTTTATTGATCCGACGTTGTATCGTGATTTTTCGGACGTTTAGGCCGTTTTGTAATTTCCTATAAGTTTAGGGAATTTTACTTTCCTTGTCGTTTCTCGGATTCCTCGGTAGTCGGAATTGTATTTTCCTTCAAAGCTTAGCTTTGTTGTCGTGATTATTTCATGTTTACACTCCTGGAATCTGTCCTGGTGTTGTGTCTCGTTTTCGGACTGCCCGATGCAGCTATCTTCGTTCAGTAGTGTTGAACTGCTGCATGCATAACATGCGTTATGCATGCTTTCTTGCGTGCGCTATCGGCACCTTCATAACGTACGTTACTGCTTATTGCTAACATACGTTATGGCCTTCAGCAGATTGAACATATTTTTCTGTTTGAACCATTACGTACGTTAACATCTTCTGTTACGTACGTAAAGCCCAGTGTAGCATACGCTAAACTGCCCATCGTAGCGTACGCTACCGAACCCAGTGTTTTTGTACAGGGAGTCTGTCCAGTTTTGCACATACCCTTACGTATGTAAAGACGTTAGTGTTACGTACGTAAGCCTCTTGTAGCGTACGCTAGCTTGTTGATGTAGCGTACGCTAACGACCTCAGTGATTTGGACAGATTTTTTTGCCCATCCATTACGTACGCTAATACTTGAGGGTTAACATACGTAATGAGCATTACGTACGTTAACCAGCTTATGTAACGTACGTAATTGCATCCCAGGTTTTATAAATCAGGAGTTGACCTTCACTTCGGCACATTTCTTCACTTCTTCCTTCCGTCCGCAGCGAGTGTTCTTAGATAGATTTGAGCGATTTTTCAAGTTTTGCCCGTGGAAATCCTTGGGAAATCAAGTATTGTGTTCCTAGTGTAGTTTATCATCACCGTAATCGTCTTCCTCCAATCAAGGTAAATCTTCTAAGAACCCTACTTTTGGGTGAATTGGGGATTTTCGGTCTTATTGTTCGATTTGTTCCATATTGTTGATTAATTCATTATGAATATGATTAATCTTGTTGGTGTTCTTGGTTTTCCTACAGATTCATGGTATATTTCGTGGTATTTTCGTAATCGAGAGGGTTTGGTTATGGTCTGCACTCGTTGTTGTTCTAGTACGAATATACATGAATCGTAGGCGGGTTTTCGGGTGTATTCCTTTTCCGTATTTGTTTGAAAATGGTTGTGATTGTATTCTTCGAATTGTTAGATTCGGTTCCGTTGGTTCCTAGCGTTCGTCGGTGATTTTCCTTTCCGTTCGTTGCGTCGTCAATTATTCAAGGCAAGTATTTTGGAAACCTTTATGCTTAACATGAAATGGTAATGTATACTGTGTGTGCTTTGCTCACCTCGGGAGGGTCCGATGGGGTCTCGAGGGAATCTATGACTTCACTCTGGATTCACGAGTTTGTTTCACTAGCCTGCTCGGGAGGGTCCTTAGAGGCCTCGAGTGTGATTTTTGGCTTCGTCCCGGTCCTAGGCGATGCCTGTGCGTGATTTGTTTTATGATTGTGGCCAGCTCGGGAAGGTCATTGGAGGCCTTGAGTGGGATTTGTGGCTTCGTCCCGGTCCTAGGCAAATGTGATTGACTGTTTGTTTCCGGAAAAAGACATGTCTGGTTTTGGTTTTTGAAATGAATTCGATGCATTATACCATGAAATGTGTAAGCCAATGGTTTGCCATGATTACTTGTACTAGCATAATTGGTAACCCCTCTGGGACCCGTTGTGGGGAAATTCTTGTTATGGATTTCAGGTTATGATCATACGGACGAGCGGGCACTGGGACAGTAGGGTCGTTGACATGTGCATTCGAGTCCTTTTATTTTCGTTGTTCCCTTCGATATGGTTGTTGTCTACTTTATAAACTTATAGATTTTACTCACGAGTACTTAGGCTTTTCTCTTCGAATTGTGATTTGTAATCATTGGAGTTATTTATGGTTGTTGATGTGGATTATTCCGCTGGTTGTACCGGGCGCGTTATTTGATTTTCATCTGAATGATGTGTGATTATACTGTGGTAATTCGTGTCTAGCCTAGTAGGTCCCATGTAGGGGTCCACAGCACTGTAATATACCTCGAATATCTCGGGGGTGTTACAATTAGAATCCAATCATAATTAGATAAACATGTGGAATTAACCTTTCAATTTGTTCGAAGCTTTTTCAAACTCCAACAGTAGTCACCATTCAGGCCGCTGTCGCTACTGAGTTTCGTTGAGCACAATGATAGAGTCTCCATTGCTTTCTTCCATCGGGAGTTTGAATAAGGATACTCGGGTCCTTGAATCGCGTTGAGTACGACTGCAACTCTGATTCAGGGCATGGTCCCGGTTGATTTTTAGCGGATCATCGTCACCATGGTGATATCAGAACTAGAGAGAGGGAAAGAAAGATAGAGAGAGACAGAGTGTTCCTAGTATCCCCAGGAACACCCAAACATATTGGCCTTAGTGGTAATATACCCCAAATATTATACAGCAGGTCATAGGTTCGACCCTTAGGGAACATAATTAGAATTTTTTTCCACAGTTAGATCCTTGAAGAAAAAAAGGAACATCATATTTTAAAATCCTGGATCTGCCCCTGAGACCTGACATGGAGTTGCAGAGGGAGAGAAAGAGGTGACAGTCGTTTTGCAGGAGAGATGGGAAATTGAGAATGGGCGAATAATCGATGTTGACCAATTTAATCTCACTAAATTGGGCAAACATCTCCGTTTGCCCAAACCTTATTCTCGTTATGTTGGAAATAAAAGAAATGGAAACAAATTTTGAAATTAGTTTGATAATATATTTTACACATCCACGAGCACAAAATCTACATGCTAATTAATTAACTATTAAGATTAATAAATAATTTAAATACTAAAATTATTTATTTAATACTGTTATTGGTTAAAACAATATCCTAATCTATATCTAGAGATCATAGAATACTTACCTTTGAAGCGTAGTGTTTGTTCTTTGATGTCTTCCTCAAAATCTTCTAGCGTATATATCTGCGTGAATACGGACATTATGTGGGCAACGAGCTACCGGATATTGCTTGACACTTGAGATGGATCGATCGATTTGTGTTCTTGAAAGTCACTCGATTTTATCTTTATTTTCTAATAATATGTAATCACACTCAAAAATTTAATGTGTTACCTAATTTGTAGAAATTAAATGACTCGAGTCTAGATCTACAATTAAACACAAGAACAAAAAATCGAACTCCCAATGTTGAATATACATCACGGCCGAACCCTCCCCCACCCTTATGTGGCCTATTTATAGGCTTTGTGCTACATTAGAATCTAAGGATTAGGGTTAGGACTCCTATTATAACCTAACCTTCCATATTAATCCCTTCCTAATATGATTGAGTTTACTAATGCCAATTCAATCCAGTAAAGAATTGATATTGCACTTCCAACCCAAATCCCAATTTACAAATCAGGCTTCTTATTTAAGTATATTATTTCTCATGTTTAAAATATCGAATGCCCATTAGTTAATTTAACTAATTGATTGCTTATACAAGAGTAGTACCAGTCTAACATTAATATTATATCAAAATTATATCCATTTGTAGGGTTTAAGATAATAATCATTCTCGAGCTTCTCAAGGGGACATTATCAACCCGTACGAGCCGGGACATGATTTCTAGTTATAATATTAATTGTCATATAAATAATATTATTGCCTAAAGTACAAAGCATATCGAGTCACTCATTGTGACTCTCACCTATAGTAGATCAAAGCAATGATTATTATAAATACATAATTAAATATTATATACTATAATTAAGAACTAATAAGTATCGAGCTTTACGTTTTTCTTACAGGCAGTACAGAAGACACTATTTTACTGCGATCCAGTTTAACGTATGTAAATGCGCTAATGTATGCTAATAGTCAAGACCAACTAATCTCAAGCAACACTGCAGCCTTTCACATAATTTGTCTAATAATTATATAGCTTGTGAACTATTATATTATTTTATAAGACGCCGATAATGTGATCTTTAATGTGACACCAACACACCACCTTATCTACAATATAAAATAAATAGACCATACATTTGCATATCTGTAACGTGAATTAATATGCAGAAATATGATAAAATATAATTAATTCTTATAGCAGTTACATGAAAATAACGTAATACAAGCATAAAGTATGTTTTGCAGCATACAACCTAACAATCTCCCACTTACACTCAAAACATGCTTTTAAGTATACTACTTTATTACATAGTCTATCATGTATATCCCACTTATACTCAAAGCAATGATTCCATACGCCATAATCGCATTCCCCCTTTCACGCATTTCAAAAACTTTTGCGCGTAAGTCTTTTGTCAGAAAATCAGCAAGATTGTCTCTGATGCAACTCTGGCCACAACTGCATCTCCTTCGTTTACGAAGTGTCTTAAGATATGGTACTTGCAGTTGATATGTTTACTTGCGTTATGGGCTCTTGGTTCCCTTGAATTTTCTGATGCACGGATACTATCTGGCAAATCAGGAATCACATCTAAGTCCTGCAGGAAGTAGCTATACCCCCTCTTTGGCTGTCTCAGAGGCTGCCACGTACTCGGCTTCCATGGGTATAGTATGAGATACATTTCTGATTCATAATCCTCCAACTAATGGCTCCAACTCCGAGAGTAAACACATAACCTGAAGTATACTTGGACTTTTCTTTGTCTGCTGAAAAATCTGAGTCAGTATAACCCATTGGACATAGGTCATCTAATTGATATACTACTATGTACTCTATAGTGTTGTGCGGAGATTTATACGCCTCGACGGCGATCGGATTAAGGGACGAGCGACCGAGTCCACGACCAAATGAGCTACGACGAACTTGTCAGAACAAAGGTAGTAATCCACCTACGAGTATCCAGCGATCGACTCCCAAGGCGATCGCGTTCTGGCACCTAGAGATCGACTCTGGTGCCCGACCTAGGACGACTGCCCTGTACCACGAAAAAGGCCTTCGTCCGTCAAAGTCTACGAAGACTGGATCTCATAGCAGCGCCCATGTGCAGATCCGCGAAAGGCGCCGCAGAACATGGATCGTTGACCACAGCCTGTCACCACTTTATCACCTACCGACAGACCTGCCGAAAGGTACAAGGTGGGACCTCCCGGGACAGCGACTCAAGACGCGTGCAGACTTCTCATTGGTCCGCACAGCTAGCTGCCAGCAGCAGCCGTGGACTTTAAGGAGACCAACCCATGTGCTAAAGACGATCGCCCGCTTATTATAATAGAGCGGAGGCGATCGCCCAGCAACTCCCAGTGCTATAAATAGAGAACCTCCAACAACTGGAGAAAGGTTCCTCTTCTGAGTTCCTCTAAGTTGGCAATTCATTCCAATCAGGTTTGCAATTCGTTCCAATCGGTTTCGAAAAACACTCAAAAAGGTTTCTCTCAGTTGGCAACCACGTGAAGAACACATACACACTTCCGGGCTCTCGGCTTCCTCTCTGGAATCTATCTCTGGATTTCTCTCTCAGCACCTCTCAACCAGAAGACGGTCGGCAGAGGCAAGAACTCCTTACAGTACAAACTCAAAGAGACTCGCAAGCCCAGGAGCTCAGACATACAACTAATACATACCGTGAGAGACTGTTGATTTCTCACGGTCGTCATAGCACCCCATCGTTGTTACAAGAACTCACAGAGCGTCATATCTGGTTCTTCCGGAAATCTTCACGCTCCATAGCTAAGATAACTAGGGTCTTTACACTCATTGTAATTGTACTCTAACATTAATATTTGTACTCCAAAGTATTTGTATTAATAATATCTCGCGAGAGCATCCAAGCTCGGGACTAACAACCCCAGCAAATCTTGTGTTATTTACTCTCCCCACGGAAGTGCTCTCGCACTTTGTTTGCTACTCGACCATTCCAGCAATATCTATTTCCGGATAATATTTTGGGTAGCAACACATAGTCCATCTCAGGTACTTAAGTATATGCTCGACAGCAATCCAGTGTCCTGGTCCAAGGCTCGTATGATATATTGCAGCCTTGCCTATGATATGACAAATATCTGGTCTAATGCAAAACATCGCGTACATGAGGATTCCCACTGCTGACGCATAAGGGACCAGCTTCAGGTCATCTATCTCCTTTTGTTTATTAGGACACATAGCGTTAGATAGTTGAATTCCATGCATATAAGGTAGAAAACTTTTCTTGTAATTTTACATGCTAAACCGCTTAAGCACTGTATGGATATAGGATGTATGGGATAAGAACAACATCCTTTTCTTTCACTTATGAAAGATCCTGATTTCAAGGATGTGTCCTGCTTCTGCGAAACCTTTCTACTGCTCAGATAGCCATACCCGTACATCTTATAACTCCTTCACCTTGTTTTCAATCAAAAGGATATCATCTACATACAGCAAAAGAAACACCAATAGATTTCCATAGCGTTTCTTATACACACAACTCTGAATCGGACATTGGATAAATTTATATGACTGGACAACCTCATCAAATCGAGTGTTCCAAAATCTAGAAGTTTGCTTAAGTCCATAAATCGACCTCCAAAGCTTGCACACTAAGTGCTCTTCTCCTTCAGTAATGAATCCCTCTGGTTGGCGCATATAGATTTCTTTGTCTAGACTGCCTTTGAAGAATGCAGTCTTGTCATCCTTCTGCCAAATCTCCAGATTCAAATGCACAGCTATAGCAAAAAGGATCCATAGGCTTAAGCATGGCTACCGGCAGAAATGGTTCATCATAATTGATGCCCTTGTTCTAAGCATAAGCTTTCGCTATAAGCCAAGCTTTGAAGGTTTCAACCTTCCTGTCACTGATTGTAGACCCATTTACTACCCCATTAGGTAGCTCTACTAGCTCCTGTAACACCCCCAATCCGTTCGGGAATATTACAACGCCGCAGACCCTATTTAGGAGGACCCGCTCGGCTAGATACCAAAACAAGAGATCACATCTCATATCAGAATGGCTAAATACTGAATGAGTAGACCGATTTGGTCTTTCATCGATAACATACAACTTAAACTTCATATACATCTTTATTACAGAATTCATACCCGCACAGGGGTCAAAATACAACAACACTCCAATAAGACGAGAGAACATTACAGCGGAAAGGATAATATAATTCGACCAACAAATCCCAAAACTGGCCCTCATGTGATTAGTATCATTTATCTTCCACCATCCTTCGTACCAATCCCGTGTCATGCTCCTCAGGAACCTGCACGTACCTAAAAGCAATACAGACATCCACCCCCCGATTACTTGGGGGTTATCAAAATTCCACTATTTTGCTATTGTAAGTATAAAGTGCAAATACGAGCCATACACAATCATATTTCCAAGAATAAAATAATCTAAACCAAACAATAGTAAATAACTCAGGGTCATCTGTAATAGACGGTGAATAAATGATATCGTACAATACAAGATCAGTATTCCGGAATAACAAAATCTCATATCATTCCATTTCAAAACATGCGTGATTAACTGTGGAACCACACCAAAGGCAACGGAACGCTCCGAGGCCCCGTTGGACCCTCCCAGAGTGGTTAAATCGAAAATATTCGTGGAACCGCACCAAAAGCAATAGAACCCTCCGAGGACCCGTCGGTCCGTCCCAGAGTGAATATATATACAATTAATCGTATTCAATACTAGTATTCTGGAGTAACAAAGTCTCATTGTACGTCACATTTCATTTGTGTACGTGATTAACCATGGAACCGCACAAGAGGCAATGGAACCCTCTGAGGCCCCGTCGGATCCTCCTAGAGTGGTTAATCCAAATATATTCGTGGAACCACACCAAAGGCGACGGAAACCTCCGAGGACCCGTCGGTCCGTCCCAAAGTGAATATATGGATATGATCGCAATCATGATGAGATATAATCCCCAACAACACCGAATAATATCAACTCCTCACAAGGGAGTCGACGAGCAATACAACACAACATATGCACACTCATCAAATGAATACACATTCGTGCATACACCCCTTGACAAGGGAAAAGGGCTTTTATAATCACGTAGTACGAAGGCAATATATTTCAATTCCCAACCCCAATACACATATCCGTAGAACTCATTTATTGCAAAGCACTCGGGCGTTTTGAAAGAAAGCCATTAATGGGATTGTATCAATCCTCTTGAAAGTTCGTTATGAATAATCCAAGTAAACACACATAGTCGATTATCAATTATTACTTTTACGAAACATTAAATGTATGGGCAAGTACTTGTCTCAATAAACGATACCGAAAACTCCGATGAACGCGGCTCGACCGGAAAACCTCGAACACCTACAACTTCCGCAAGACACAACGAAAACACGATCACAACAAGAATCAAGACCAATAACAACGTAAATCACCCCAAACATATGAAGGAAAACTCACATGAACATTTAATCGAACGTTAAATGTTCACGGTTCCTCAAGAACACTAAAATCACCAATCGGGTCGAACGAATTGAAGATATGGATATACAATCTATAGAACATGCTTAATAACATCATCTAACACCAATATATTCATCAAAATTGGATTGAATACGAAATCAAGAACAAATCTCCAAAAGGTCAACTCTAGGGATATCAAGAAAAATACCTCGATCCGACGAAGAACAATGGATTAGATGATGTTATAGTCACCTAGGATGCTCCAAAACACCTCTGAATAGAATAAAATCGGCCAAGGTCACGAAACGTAGTCGCCCTTGACTTACACCCACGGAGCGAAGAGGAAGAAGTGAGAAAATGGGAAAAATAATCTGCTGTCCAGTTAATATACTGGACAACTTAGCGTGCGCTAATCACCCCAGATTAGCATGCGCTATCGAGTCAACGTCTTCCCAAAAAGCACAATTAGCGTGCGCTAATCATGAATATTAGCATGCGCTAACGAGTCCCAATTTCAGTCCAGTAGCTTTTGGATTGCCCCGTAACTACCAGTTAGCGTGCGCTACAATTCCCGTAGCGTGCGCTAACTGTCGAACCTTAGTGCGCTCTATAGAGACGCATAGCGTGCGCTCCCGAACTCCCTAGTCGAATGCAATAGCCTCTGGACTGTCTCAGCCTATCCAGTTAGCGTGCGCTACCTGCCATAATAACGTGCGCTATCGCCAAGTATTAGCACGCGCTACACAACCACCAATAATAGCATGCGCTACGCCTACTACAAAGGCAGCAGGACAGTCCCAGAAATTCAACGTAAGACAGTACATCATACCGTACACAACGTAGGGAGAATTCCAATTAATCATCAACGGAACAAAATAACCAGCACAAACGACAATTAATTCAAAGTAACCGAAAATGAGAATCTCGGGTATTACATTCTACCCCACTAAAAAGAAGTTTTGTCCCGAAACATAAATGAAGGGTGGCAACCAACATAATGAAACAAGCACTCTGCTGAGCTCCGAAAAGTCACAAAAATTTGTAAACACAAAATTCCCCGAAATATGATGAACTGACTAAGTAAGCACTTGATACAAGAGCCGAGGCGATAAACATACATGCAAACGCAACAAATCATATAGGAAGCATATGAGTCCGAAAGTAAATGCCCCAAAGTTTAAGAAAATCACCAAATGGCCCAACGCCTGGGAAAAACATTTTGCGTCCAAACGTTAACGCACAAGTCCATAACACGGTTGAACATGTTAAGATGAACTTGCGGAAACAACCAACCATTACGGACCAGATCAACGGAGTTCGATATTCACGCGACAACATTGTAGCATCTCCGGATTACTCTGGAACGACTATCACATTTACCCCAAAATAGGAGGTACAAAGAAATATAGCTTATGCTACACAACTCCGATGAACATTCATTCGTGATACAAGGAAATGGCTCAATTGAGCAGAACATTAATTGTTGAATCTGTACACCGAGCTCGATCCCGACCAACGACTCTCAGATTCTCTATTTACTACTGTTTGGCTCTCCTGGAGTGGAAACAGGAATTCGCTCTCCAAACACTTTAGCAGCGACTTTGCGATATATTAACACCCCACGTATCCGCACAAGGCACAATATAAAACTCTAAAGTGGTACACCAAACTTCATAAAGATTATGATTGTAGGTTATCGTAGGAAGTTGCTTAATTACAAAAAATCAGCTATCGTTTTGGAATGATCCAAAATAGTATTGGCAACCCCGATATAAAATTCCGTAGAGCATGCATACCATACATGAGTCTGAGCGCTCTCGCTTCACACGAAAACGACACTATATGGGTCACGAAAACAATTAAAACTCGAAGAGCGTTAACTTCAATAACCACATTCCCATCTCCAAACAAGGACGAGAATATTATGCACATAAAAATATGACTGAGTATTCGTACCATCACACGAATTATGAAATCGGCATTATCGCCATAAGTAATAATATTGACACTGCGTGCACTCCATGTAAACAAAACTTTTGAAGAAGAAGGAAAATCATATTTCGCCTAAAACTCATCAACACTATTCTTTTTCTAGAAGAGGAAATTGTATATTCGCATCTCGGCTTTGAAAGTCAAATTTGAAAAAAATTAAAAAATTTCGAAGACGTCATCTACAATTGGAAATGTTACTTGGAATCCAATTATAAAAACTGGAATCTTTCCTCTTCTACCAAAATGTTTGATTGGAAGTTTATTTTTCATTGAAGTATGTGGCTATTTGTCCACATGATGTCAAATCATAGGTTTTCAAAATATTTAAAAACTCCAACATCACAAAGAAAAAAAATCTCGTGGTCATATCCTTACCCACTCGTGGTCATTAACCTCGAGACCTCCTTACCGTATTTCATATCTCATATTCCCCAATGACCAAATGATACCAAACACCATAGATAAATTGTATCCTTGTCCTAGTATGCTCAGTTCCCAGTTATATCAATAACAAGTGTAAATCATATACATTATGATTTAACTCCGAGGCCGGAAAACATCATACAAACCATAAGGCACAACGAAACAAGGCATTGCAAAACAATATACTAAAATGCCAAACCAGCACAACACATCCACATAAGGCGACAAATAGTAACACGATACAAATATTCACTCCGGGTAATTACACGAATACAAAAATTACAAATGTAATAATTGAAACTTACGGTCATAACTCAGGGATCACATGGCTATATCAACAAAGAATTAACGACCATTATTGTTACAATCACGACCATAATATACCACACATGGTAGCCACTCATTGTTAACATTCCTTTTAAAAAAACTCTACGAGGTATTTGTTTAAATAATATCATTTGAAAATCTTTGAATCTGTATGTCTATTCGAAATAAAATTTTGAAAGTAGTCTTGGTACCTCGGGCTTTTTTATCAAGACTAGAACCACAGTTCATAACTGTTTGTTTTGAAAATCTTCGCAAATCATAACTTGGAACAACAAGTTTCTTCGAAATCGACATCATTAAGATAACAATGTCATCATTTATCATCGTCTCAAATAACAATACATAATGTATCCACATATTACCACGCAACATCATAGCATTCAGGTATACAACCATAATTCTCCAACGAGAATAGTAGCATGACAATAAATTAAACAACTCGGCCTTATAAGCAATCACTTAGTTTAATCTTTAGTCTCTAACTCTTAAGTGATAATTCTATATTACACACACATAGCATCTTAATATGCGCTAAGTAACTCAATTCAGTCCACAATTCAGCCCAAGTTCGTTAAAGCGCGCTAACAATAAGATTAGCATGCATTAACTGGTTCAATACAGAAAATTCTCCAATGCGAGTTTAAAGTTTAGACCGAGTAAGATTTTCCATATTTCACTATTTATTTTTGAAGGTGAAGATCACATTTTTATCTTGAAATATAAAAATTTTATGGTGCGAAAGAATTTTAAAAACGTGTACTCGAATTTTTTAGAAAATAAGAACAATACGTTTAAATATCATTTCCGAAAATCTTCTCAACGCAACAGAAAAATAAACAACGATAACGATGTACAAAATGTCATTAAAAACACATTTATTGAACACCGTCATAAGGTTTCATTCGAGAATACAAGACCGGCTCGCCAAATTCAGACAATTTTAAAAATCCACACGAAACCGCCGCTCGACCATGTCGTCAAAACTTTTTGAACTTTTGATTTCCTACAAACATACTTAAGTCTATGAAATTTTCAGAAAAGTGTTTTCAAATACGCACAGACTTGATTACCAACAAAAACACATTTGTAGCAAAAAACAACAATTTGTCAAACACAACCGGTTCTCAAATATATGCCTATACAGCATTCAAGATTATCAACTCATCAAACACAGCCGATGAGTACTAGATTCAAATACACGTCAACACCATCCATATGAGTATCTCAACAAACTTTACCATCGACACATATCCTGAAACACATCCATGTTCAAGGTTTCATATCACTCTACACCCGTTGGTGTCCAATCCATCAATATCCATTTCATTACACACGTAATATGCCACAAGTATAAAATACGAATTCCATCTACATGATACGCATGTAAACAGTCATGATACAAAGATAATATACAGAAAAGAGGAGACTTACTTCCACAGGTCGCACGAAGATGATGGATGCACCACGATACTAATCATGGCCGAAAAAGCAGACGACGCGTCGCGATGCGATTCAGTCAGACAAAATCCGACAAGACAAGACTCAACAATACTCGACTCGACCCGACAGCCTAGGTTTCCCCAACCTAAGCTCCTATACTATATTCTATAACACCCCCAATCCGTTCGGGAATATTACAGCGCCGCAGACCCTCTTTAGGAGGATCTGCTAGGCTGGATACCAAAACAAGACATCACATCTCATACTAGAATGGCTAAATACTGAATATCTCATATCAGAATGGCTAAATACTGAATCAGTAGACCGATTTGGTCTTTCATCGATAACATACAACTTAAACTTCATATACATCTTTATTACAAAACTCATATCCGCACAGGGGTCAAAATACAACAACACTGCCATAAGACGGGAGAACATTACAACGGAAAGGATAATATAATTCGACCAACAAATCCCAAAACTGGCCCTCATGTGATTAGTATCATTTATCTTCCATCATCATTCATACCGATCTCGTGTCATGCTCCTCGGGAACCTGCACGTACCTGAATGCAATACAGACATCCACCCCCCGATTACTCGGAGTTAGCAAAATTCCACTATTTTGCTAGTGCAAGTATAAAGCGCAAATACGAGCCATACACAATCATATTTCCAAGAATAAAATAATCTGAACCAAACAATGGTAAATAACTGAGGGTAATCTGTAATCGATGGTGAATAAATGAAATCGCAAAACAAGATAAGTATTTTGGAATAACTAAATCTCATATCATTCCATTTCAATACATACGTGATTAACCGAGGAAACACATCAAAGGCAACGGAACCCTCCGAGGCCCTGTCGGATCCTCCCAGAGTGGTTAACCCAAAAATATTCGTGGAACCGCACCAAAACCAACGGAACCCTCCGAGGACCCGTCGGTCTCTCCCAGAGAGTGAATATATATACAATTAATCAAATTCAAGACTAGTATTCTGGAGTAACAAAGTCTCATTGTACGTCACATTTCATTTGTATACGTGATTAACCATGGAACCGCACCAGAGGCAACGGAACCCTTCGAGCCCCGTCAGACGCTCCCAGGGTGGTTAATCCAAATATATTCGTGGAACCGCACCAAAGGCAACGGAACCCTATGAGGACCCGTTGGTCTGTCCCAAAGTAAATATATAGATCTGATCACGACCACGAGGAGATATAATCCCCCACAACACCGAATAGTATCACCTCCTCACAAGGGAGTCGACAAGCAATACAACACAACATATGCACACTCATCAAACGAACATACATTCGAGCATACAACCCTTGACAAGGGAAAAGGGCTTTTATAATCACGTAGCACGAAGGCAATATATTCCAATCCCCAACCACAATACACATATCCGTAGAACTCATTTATTACAAAGCACTCGGGCGTTTTGAAAGAAAGACTTTAATGGAATTGTATCAATCCTCTTAAAAGTTCATTACGAATACTCCAAGTAAACACACATAGTCGATTATCAATTATTACATCTACGAAACCTGAAATGTATGGGCAAGATACTTGCCTCGATAAACGATACCGAAAACTCCGACGAACGCGGCTCGACCGGAAAACCTCGAACACCTACAACTTCCGCAAGACACAACGAAAGCACGATCACAACGAGGATCAAGACCAATAACAATGTAAATCGCCTCAAACATACGAAGGAAAACTCACATGAACATTTAATCGAACATTAAATGTTCACGGTTCCTCAAGAACACTAAAATCACCAATCGGGTTGAACAAATCAAAGATATGGATATACAATCCATAGAACATGGTTAACAACATCATTAAAACTAATCGATTCATCAAACTTGGATTGAATATGCAATCAAGAACAAGTCTCCAAAAAGTCAACTCTGGGGAAATCAAGAAAAATACCTCGATCCGACGAAGAACAATAGATTAGATGATGTTACAATCACCTAGGATGCTCCAAAACACCTCCGAATATAATAAAATCGGCCAAGGTTACGAACCATAGTCGCCCTTGACTCACACCCGCGGAGAGAAGAGGAAGAAGTGAGATTATGGGAAAAATGATCTGATGTCCAGTTTATATACTGGACAGCTTAGAGTGTGCTAACCACTCCAGATTAGCGTGCTCTTTCAAGTCAATGTCTTCCCAAAAAGCACAGTTAGCGTGCGCTAATCACGAATATTAGCATGTGCTAAAGAGTCCCATTTTCAGTCCAGTAGCTTCTGGACTGCCCCGTAACTACCAGTTAGCGTGTGCTACAGTTCCCGTAGTGTGTGCTAACTGCCGAACTTTAGCACATGCTATAGAGCCGCATAGCATGCGCTACCGAACTCCCAAGTCGAATGCAGTAGCCTCTGGACTGTCTCAGCCTATCCAGTTAGCGTGCGCTACCTACCACAATAATGTGCGCTATCGCCAAGTATTAGCGAGCGCTACACTACCACCAATAGCATGCGCTACACCTACTACAAAGGCAGTAGGACAGTCCCGGAAATTCAATGCAACACAGTTAATCATACCATACACAATGTAGGGAGAATTCCAATTAATCATCAACGAAACAAAATAACCGGCATAAATGACAATTAATTCAAAGTAACTGGAAACGAGAATCTCGGGTATTACAGCTCCCACACTTGATTTGAATCCATAGATCTCATTTCTGATTCCATTGCGACTTTACAGGAGTAAGCATCTTTATCTCGGATTGGCTCCTTGTAAGTCTAGGAGTCTGATTCATCTTCAGTTGGGATTGAGTCCAAAGACTTTCCCACACCTATGAATCATTCTGGTTTTATGGACAACCCTCTCACTACGACGAGGCAAATTCTGAGTTGGTGTAGAAGTCTCAAAATCGATACGTGGTATAGTGTTAGTTGGTGCTTGCACGATTGGGATAGATGGAGTCTCGCCCCTCAACTCTTCCAGAATTATTTTGCTCATGGTCTTGTGACTAATCACATAATCCTCTTCCACGAATCGGGTATTGGTGCTAACAATGACCTTTTGATCTGAGGGACTATAGAACAAGCCACCTTTCGTTCATTTAAAGTATCCTACAAACACTCGTATCTCTTTACTAGGTTCCAACTTATCAACATCCTTATTCAACATATGTGTTAGAGTATCCCAAATCCGAACATGTCCTAGACTGGGTTTCCTCCCACTCCACAATTCTGTGGGTCTTTTTTAAACTGATTTTGAGGGAACTTGATTTAGTATATATACCGCTGTTCCAAGGCATACCCTAGAACAAAATAGATAAATCTGAGTAGCTCATCATTGACCTAACCATCTTTAATATCACCAACACCATTTTGTTGTGGAGTTCCTTATGTAGTGAGCTGGGACGTAATCCCCTCATTTTCCAAGAAAGCCAAAATTACTCCACTAAGGTATTCACCACCATGATCAGATCGTAGTGACTTCATACTCTTACCATGACGCTTCTCCATTTTAGCTTTGAAACCTCTGAACTTTTCAAAGGCTTCAGACCTACATCGCATCAAATATATGTATCTACATCTCGAATAATCATCTACAAACGTGATGAAATATTCAAAACCACCCCTAGCCTGGATGTTTATGGGACCACTTACATCAAGATGAACAAATTCTAACACATTCTTAGCACGATCTCCCTTGGTCTTGAAAATCGTTTTGTAATACCCGTACTCTATTTGAATTGTTGGCTCTGATGTTCCTTCACTTTTGTCTCTCTGTAAACACTTATTGAGATGTTGTCGATGTTGATTTTATAGTTTCATACCTTTCGGATCATGTTCGTGTTGTTTGGACCTTTCGACAGTGTTTTGAGACAGGCAGATAGCGTACGCTAGGCCTAAGCTAAAGCACGCTATTTCTACTTGAGTAGCGCACGCTAGATTTGAGCCTTAATGCACGCTAACATTCGGAGTGTCGCAGAGGCAGTAGCTGATTCTGCCCTCTGGACTAGGAGTTAGCGCACGTTAGGTACTAGCTAACGCACGCTATTCGTGTTGAGTAGTGCGCGCTAGCGTCGCCTGTAGCGCACGCTAATGGGCTGAGTCGGCAGGGGCAGTGTAATATCCGAAATTTCTACTACTGTTGTTTAATGTTATTTTATCCGAGTTATGTTGTACAACGTGGAATCTGTGCGGTATGGATGAAATAAATGAAAGACTGAGACAACTGTATCTGTATAATTGTCATACTTGGTCGACAATTGTGTATGAGGATATCGTGTATTAGATGTATCGTATGAGAATATATTCGGAAGGAGTATGTGTATTCAGTATGCCATATGTTCGTATCTAGTATGTTGAGACGTTGGACAAGGATAGCTGAAAATGGCTAAGTACAGCCACATTAGCGCACGCTACGATGTATACTTAGCGTACGTTAAGGCACAAGGATTACGTACGCTAAGGAGTATAGTTAACGTACGTTAAGATGCTAAGAGTTACGTATGCTATGTATAAGTCATTACGTACGTAACAAGAGGAATCAGACAGCTCAGGCTATGGCCGACAGGTGGGTCCTGTGGTCGGCAACTTTCGGCGCGGATGTGGACGGGCGAGTCAACGTTGAGATTAACGTATGCTATGGGAAGTGTATAACGTATGTTAAATGTAATTTCACTGTAGCAAGTCAACGTACATATTACGTACGCTATGAAGGATATGTTACGTACGTAATAGATTTAACGAAACAGGTCAGTGAGTTCTGGAATGATGTTACGTACGCTATGAGAGACATGTAGCGTACATAAGGTGCATTATGTACGTTAATATGGATTGATAACATACGTAATGAGCGATGTAGTTTATAAAATAAGGTTCGTTCTTTCATTTCTTCATGAGAGAAAACCGATATCCTTCCTCCAACTTCGTTCCTCTGCACATGAATGTGAGAATAAACATCTTCTATCTCGGTTATGAGCTTGGAAGCATGGATTAGAAGCTTGGATATGAAGATATTGATGATTATTGAAGAATTTGATTGTGTTATTCATGTCCTTGAGGTATGTTGATGAACTCTACACCTTGATTTCGGATTATTGGTATTGTTATCCGTATTTACTTCGTATAATGATGATTAGGGTGGTGTTGTTATGACTCTTGAAGTTATGTGAAAAGTATAATGAAGGATATGATGATACATGACTTGGATTTCGAATTGGATGATTATCTACCTATTAAAGGATATCGAATTATGTTGTTTTGATGGCTATGAACAAGGTTTCGAATCATTTAGTGTTCTTGAGGAACTCCTTGATGAATTTAACATAGCAAGACGATCGTATGTTGAATTATCTGTATTTTTAGATCTGAACATCGAATGTTCGTTGATTGTAGTGTTAGAATTCGTATGTTCTTGATGAAATACGAATCATGATATCAATTTGGAATCCGAAAAGATTGTGATTGATCACCAAATATGATTTCCTTTACATTCATATCCATAATCGTATTTTGGTCATGAATTCGTAATTGTTTGAGTTGAATTGTTCGGACTTGTGTCTAATCGAGATATTGTGAAATCGCTGGGTTTTGTATATGATCGAAGTGTCGTTGAACCGTTGTGATTGATTGATTGGATATATCGGTTATTGATTATTATTGAACTTGTTGTGCATCGAATATGGTAATAGGTTGAGAATATTGATCGGTGATTATAATCGTGCCTTACGATCAATTCGAGGATGCTCGTGGATTGCATTGATCGGGGCCGAGGAACTTATAGACGATGGCAAGGGATTGGTGATGGCTTCATCGGTATCGAGGCAAGTTATTACTTGCTCAGTTATAATGTTTAATTAATGGTTTCAGTTTCATTTCGTTTATAATGCATATAACAATGATTATTACTGCAAATTCTGGAGATTTGGATTACATGTTGTCTTTCCAATTCTGGGAGTTAAATCATAATGTATATGCGTTCTCTCAGTTATTAACATATTCGAGTATCAAGGTTACTTTGCGATAAAGATGAGGATATGAATATCTATAGTCCATGGTACGTTGGGATCGCCAAGCATTGAGGATAATCGCCGGTGATGATTTGACATCAAGATTTATCCTGAAGGACTCGGGACAAATATCTTAATTTGATTTGGTTTAGTGTTGATGATGTTGATCATGCAGGTTGTCATTCATGTTGCTGAACATGAAGTCGTCCTAGTTGTTTCATCATAGTGTTGTTCATGTTTTTTATTCATATGTTGTTCATGTTGATGAACATATTGAGTTGCATATATGTATGCATAATTGTATTGTTTATGTTGTGTTGATCTGATGGGATCGTGTGATCTATGCTGAGGGCACTGGATCGGATGTCCACTATGCGTTGGTCCGACGGGATCATCATGGGGATCTATGCTGAGGGCGCTGGATCATTGGACAGGTTTCCACCATGCGTTGGTCCGACGGGATCATCATGGGGATCTATGCTGAGGGCGCTGGATAGTTGGATTACCTAGTGTTATTTTGATGGAATCATGTGAATTCGCATTATTGATTTTATCATGTGTTGTTGTGCATATGTATCTTGTTGATTATCCATCTCGTGTTGATTTAGTAGGATCATCTTGGGATCTATGCTGAGGGCGCTGGATCATGGGATTTCCATTGAGTATACACTGTTGTTATTGTTTTGAGCATATTGACGTTGTCATATGAGTATGCATTTGTAGGTCTTGTGTTAGGACCGTGCCCGTATGTTGCATTGATCTAATCTCGGATTAGACTGACATCATTGTCGTGGTATTGTGCATCTCGAGGTATGTTCTGTATTTCCCTTGGTATTTGTCTTTGATGGACAATTGGTTTTCGTGTCGAGATGTGATGATGTTACCCGATAGATTTGGGTTGGACAGAGATAGTAGATTTCGTAACAATGAGTTATGATGATATTTTGAGAACCTTGGGTACTGTGCGAGATGTGAATTTTGGTAAAGTTATGACGATAAGATTACATTGGTCGTATTCTTATTTTGTATTCTCATTGGTATGTAATTATTAATGTGATGTGACGGTTATCATTGTTGGATATTATGGCTGACCCCGTCGTGGGCTTTCTTTTTAGGTTCTTGAGATATCGAGCCTGGAGCGGTCGTGGAGAGATGAGCTTCCCGGAGGATACTGGCTAGGGAATGATTTTGTGAATTGAGTTCCCGATCAGTTGTTGAATTCCGCTGCTGGAGTATTTTTAATTGTCTGTCTTTTCCGCTGCGTGCGTATTTTTAAACGGCCTTTTGGTATCTGGTAACTTAGGTTACTTTGGCAACCGTTTTCTAAACTATTTTGTCGGTACGTATAAGCGATAGCTTAATGTATGTTTTAAACAGTTAAGTTCTGGTATTTCAGGCCTTGTCCTTTCAAACGAGATTTTACGACAGTTTTGATAAACAGATTTTATATAGTCTTCAAATGTTTTAAAGATAGTACCGTCATTGGCCTCTTGGGCATTTGTGAATGTTTGCGAAAATTTCTTTTAGCCTTGTGGGTTCCATTCCAGGGCCCACGGCGCTGTAATATTCTCGGTCGGATCTGGGGGTGCTACAGAATATGGTATCGGAGCTTAGGTTGAGAAAACCTAGGTAGTTGGGTCGAGTGGATTCGTGTTTTTGTCGCGTCATTCGAGTTGTCGATTGACAAATATTGGAGCCGTGAGTTTTGTTCACTCGGGCTTGTGCGTTAAGTGATTCACCAGTGTGGTACTGGGGTTTTTGTAAAGTTTTCAAATGATATTAACGTGTCTCTACGGACAGAGCTGTGTTGTGTTCTCGAGTTGAACTGATTTTGCAAAACGGGGGTTTTGAAAATATCTGTGTTGAGTATTTTCTAGAGTTGATACATGTGCCAGTATCACGGGGAATCGCCCACTTCACGATCTGTAAGTATTTGGATTCTTGAGTTGTATTGAGATTTATTGCCGTTATGAGTTGATATGCTTTGAGATTCAGCAGAATATTAAGCGTCACAGTGTGAGGTGACAAAGTTGAGACAGGATTGATGATCTTGAGAAACTATGATTTTGGAAATCAATATGTTGGTTAGATTTTGGAACGGAATTGTGCATTTGGGAGAAATGTTGTGGATGGTTGAGAAGAACATGTAGTCATGTTAGTTTGAGATATATGAATTATTTTTGAGCATTTGAAAATGATACTTTTTCGAAATGAATGTTTTACGGATGTTTTACGGAAAATGATTTTGAGCCAAGACCCAATCGATTTTGAAATAGTTTTATAACTCAGGTTTTGGGGTCCAAAAAGGGTATTCTACTTTTAAAACTTATTGTAATGTGGAACGAGATACGGGCTGAGACCCTAATGTTTCAAAATAAAGCTTTTCTGTTTTCTAGAAAGCCCGAGATTTTTAAAACACTTTATTAATCGTTTATGCATTTTATTATTACCTTTCGGGGTTTTGGTTTATTTGTTCAAATGAGACTTCTCGGGTAGTCTTTCGCTGTGTTTGATTTGCTACTTATTCAATGTTTTGTCATAGCATGGTTGAGGTGATCCAGGATGGGTTAACGGTTGACGTTGCGAGTCATGTGTGGAAAAGGAGTTTTTGTCGTATTATATACATTATGATTTTGGAACTCTATCATGTGGTTTTCCCGATAGAATGTCAGTGGAATTGGTGACGAACTGAATTGGTATACAGGAGTATGGATGTGGTCAATCATTTGCATAGTTTCATATTAAAACTTTGAAATCGTGTGGATTCGAAGGAAACTGTTATCGAATACTTGGCATTAGCGAGCCAGTTTAATTTTTCGAAAAATAATTTCGTGGTCTTAAGAAAATTTATGTTTTGAGTTTTGGAATTTTTGAAAGAACTATCGAAAATTTGTCTTCTTGACGAGACTATATGATTTTAAACTGGTTTTAAAAATGTGATTGGTATACATACGCATTTAGTGCATAGTGCATATCATGGTGAAATTATGAGTGTGACTCATGTAATATCCGGATAAATTGTTGGGTATTTTCGTCCGTAGTTGAACCCTGTATTACCTGAATTGGTGTTATCAATAATCGAAGTACGACCGTTTCCGTATTCATATCCTCATGCATGATAATATCAACTTTTAATACTTCGCATGCAACTACGTCGTAACGCACGCTAACCGGTAAGCATAACGTGCGTTACGAACTGGAGATAGCGTATGCTACCAGCTAGACGTAGCGTACGTAAGGAGGTCAATAATTGAACAGACTGGCTAGCACATGGACGGCTGGTGGTGGGGCTCGGAAATATTCCCGTGGATGAACCTGGACAGTTTTGGGGTCAACGGGTGTTAACGTACGCTAAGGTTTGTAACTAGCATACGCTAATGTGTGTAGCTTACGTACGTAATGCATAGGGAGTAACGTACGTAAGCTAGTACAGAATGAGACAGTAAGCTATCAGTGAACGATAGCGTACGCTAAGATCGAATGGTAGCGTGCGCTAAGTCGATTACGTACGTAAATGGCTAAGGCTAACATACGTAAAGCTCAAGATATTATATATATGGACAACACCCCATTTCATTTCACTTCGTCCCTTTCACTCGTACTTCGTTTTCCTTCATTTCTAGAGAGTCTCCAGCCCTCTAAAACACCTATAGATCACATTAACTCGATCATTTAAGTTACGAAACATCTTGGATTGATATTCAAACAATCGGAGTTGGATGCTACCTCTTGTCTCTGCGTTTCTTTCATATTAAGGTATGCTAATGCTACCTCAACCTTGAATTCGTGTTCTTAAGGATGTTATGAACATACCACCGGGATTATTAAGCTCCATAGATGATTTTTATCCGAACATCATGTTTTTGGAAGTTGTAATGTTCATGCTTTAGTTACCCGAGTTAAGAACATTATAGTTCGATTCTTGTTATGATGATCAAGTTAGGTAAGTTTTCTGAGATTAATAAACCATATTGTATGGTGTTTCCATAATGATCATAGACTTAATGTTGATAACAACCTCAGATTTTCCGAACTACCTTTGAGGATCTATAATCGAGATTTGGAGTAAGTCTTATGATGGGAGGATTAACCGGGAATTCGTAGACATCAACACCATAGGGTCATTCTGATTCACATGAGTATGATATGTGTGAATATAACGTACGTTAAGCTCTATGCATTACGTTATACCTCGTGCAAGGCAAATGTGTGAACTGGGTAGAACTGTCCAATGCATGCTTAGCGTGCGCTAATCCTTGTAGCTTACGTGCGCTAACGTGCAGACGTAACGTACGTTATGTATGTGTGTAACGTACGTTACGAAGAGAACCGTTAGGGTTCGGCCATCTCTTTATGCTTTTCCTCGTTTGATTGATTGTTTATTTAATGATAGGATATTAAGGATGAAATTCCTACGATAATCCAGTGTTGACCCTTTCCGATCGTCGTTTCCGTTGGAGTTCCGGATTGTTCCAATCAACTGTATTTCCGGAATATTCGCGAGAGATTACCAAGGCAAGTACCTTGATATACGAATTATAATTACATAAAATCATTGTTGCTGAAGTATATGAATCATGTTATGAATATCTGCATTTATGTTATATATATATAGATATGAGTGGATATATGTATAGATATATGTATATGTCTATAAATATACATATGGATATAAATGTTGGGTGATTCATACCAATATTAGTCGACGTACTCAACTTAGACTAAAGTACGAATGATGTTTATAGAGGTAATATGGTAATGTTTGTATTTTCGGTTGAGTTACGATATAAGGATATTTATGTAGTATTGATTGATAGTGTTGAAGGCCTAATGTGCTAAGTCTTGATGAATAACGTGCGAGTTATTGTTTATGTTGCGTAGTTGCGTATTGGCGAATAGATTATGTGAATTGAGGAACTGATTTGATAATTGTTGCAACGGTTGACTGTGTGCTTGGTGTTTGTAATAATGTGAATACTTGTTATGAGAGACGTCATATCCGGGTACCTCTGAGGGCGGGGCGTGCACTACGGCCTGATGTACGCTGCAATGAGCGGCTCCATATGATTGGTGAACACCGGTGTTACTTAATGCGCGAGCAAGGGGCGGCTCCTGTGGGAGTGAACTCCAGCGCGGTGACATGTGCAATGGGCGGCCAATATAGTGGAGTGAACGCCGGTACACAGGTGTGCAAGGGAGGCGCCTGGCAGGCTTATTGGTAACGGATATTTGAGTGATAGCTAAGACCCCGTTACCAAATGATTTTTCGAAATTTAAATCTTTGCAACTTGTTTTAAATGTTGGTATCAGGGTTAATTAACCAAGGATACTTGACGAGATCTCCGAGGGTTAATTAATCAGGGGTCTTGAGCAGGTTTTGTCGAATGAGAGGTTGTGCCTTTGATTGTACTGTGTCGATTATTTTGTGTATTGGGTCGAGGACCCCGTGAGATGTTGAGATTTGATCTCATGATGATATCATTTGGATTGGGCCGAGAACCCCGTGAGATGTTGTAATGATTCTCTTATGATAGTGCTTTACCATTTGGGTCGAGGACCCCAAATAACGTTGTAATGGTTTTCTTGCAAATTGTTTTCCACACGTTGGGTCAAGGACCCGAGAGCTTTTGAAGTATTTTCTAAAGTATTTCCATTTGATTTTCAAAACCCCAAGATGGCCCAAGTCAATATTAATGTTTTCGAACTTTCATATCAAAATACTTTTCCTTTTATATAAAGGGATTTTTCTGACTCCTTGGGCTCGTTTAAAGTTTCATTGGTGTTATGTTCTGTAAGGAGAATATGACAATGTGATTATCTTTCACCTTGTGTATGTAATGTTATTCTGTGTTGACCATTTAAATGTGTGGTTTGTGTTAAGGTTTCACGACTGTTAAGTTTTGTGTTGTTATTATTCGTATATCTTGTATATTATGTGCTTGCACTAGCAAAACTCTAGTTTGCTAATCCCCGAGTTTTCGGGGGGTGGGTGCCTGTTACGCGCTCAGGTTTTGGCAGCTCGGGAGCAGTCACCGGATTGGCTGGAAAGGAGATGAAGGACAATGATACTAATCACACCAGAGTCAGAGTCTTTTCTTTTGTGTCATTTGGTCGGTAATTCTCTGTCGTTCGAGTATTCACCCTTGCATGGGTGTAGTTTTTATTTATTAAATTGAGTTGTCGTTCTTTTCTGTGTTCAAGTTTATTTTTGTCATTGAGATGTAAAGTTCATTTGTTTCTGAATTGTTTAATGACCTTGTCGGTCTGCGTTGTATTTAGATTGACCCCGGTCGGTCAATCATTTTGTAGTCTAGTAGAGTTTAGCCTTGTAGATCCTTGTAAGAAGGGCCTACGGTGTGTGACATTTACGGATATATTCTGGAGGTGTTACAAATTATGGTATCGGAGCTTAGGTTTGCGAAAAACCTAGGCCGTTGGGTCAAGTCCATGTCTTGTGTAAGTCGCGCGCGTCAGAGTTGTGATTAGTATCGTGGTTCCAACATCATATTCAAGCAATCCGTGATGGTAAGCCTCCCGAATCGTAAGTCCCCTTATATACGTATTTGATTATATTGTGCTTAACGTGAACCTAGGGTTTGAACTTGTTAGAGATTATATTGTTTTACGATATCACCTGCGTATACGGTTCGAGTGAGAATGGTTATGTAGTATACTTCGGTAGTCGAACATATTTATCGATTTCTGCATTTCAGCAGCATAAATCTTTGAGTGTTAATTTTATCCGTTGCGTGAGTATTTTGAAATGACTCTTGACATTTTGGCATTTTAGTCTTGCACATTTTAACGGTATTTTTATGACGGTATTTAATATTTTACAAATGATTTTGTAAGTTTTGGAAAATGCTACCGTCATCGGCTTTTTGGCATATTTTGAAATGATTTTTAAATGGTTTTTAGCCTGGTAGGTTCCGGCGCAGAATCCCCGGCATGTAATATTTCCGGGCCGAATTACGAACATTTCAAAGTAGTGTTTTGAAATTTTCCTAACATTGTGAACCTCATGATTTAATGTAGTCGTATCGAATGGTCATGTATTTTGGTGAAAAATTCTTTCGAATAAATATTTTGGTAGAAGAAGAAGGATTTTCAAAATTGTGGTATTTGGGACTCAACATTTTTGAAATATTTCAAACTAGTTATAATTTGATTTTCAATTTTCTTGTAGGCATTACTCGAAAATAAAATTTTTTTTAGAGTCATTGTATAAACTTCCTCGTACAACAAAGGACAGTATTTACATGTTTTGAGCACAACGTGACTTGGCTTTTGTTTCAAAAATTTTTTTCATTAAAAGCATACGCATAATGATCATCCTAGACGAAGGATTGGTAGTTGATTTCAGAAAAATTTCATGCTTTACGATATTACCATTATTCTGAGGATGCTAATTAAACCTTATGTTGATAATTGTGGTATATCGTACAACCGACTATGTGATAACAATAAACGGTACTATCTGTATTAGCATGACGAGCCCTGGCGAATGTAGACGTAATATAGGAAGCAGAAGCGGTGAGGTGGTTCGTACGACAACGATTCATGTTACGGTGAAGGAATATCAAGATCAGACGATAACCTATGAAACCTCCTCGGTGACCGAGCCAACGAGCGGAGAAAAGAGACCGAGGACATCTGGAGAATTTTTGGGCGGTGACGAGACTAAGGTTCTCAAACCCCCACGTCGTTCGAATGCGTCGTCTTCGCGGTCGAGAATGAGCATTGGGAATCCCCAACCAGCATCGGTGACTCCCGGTAAGAAGAGAGTGTGCTTCAACTGCAACCGTACGGGACACATCCGTGTAAACTGTCCCTCCCCACTCATGACTTGTCATCGGTGCGGGTGTGAAGGCCATCGGGAGAAACATTGTGAGATAATTTCTGAATTGGCAAAGAATGCTACTCACAAGGAGCAGAGCAAGTGGTCGGAGAATGTCCCGAAACCTTATGTCTTCTCAAGAGCCTATCATAGGCGAATGAAGATTTCGTGGCCGTGTTCTAGTCGTTCTCGCTTTCCAACAATCGTGACTTTGATTGTTTTTCATTTTAATTGCTTTTCGCTTCCAACTCCACTGCTTTAAGTTTCGGTCCGACATGTCTTCTTAGTACGGGACACGTAGTACCCGTGCTCTTCTTAGTATTTTCGATGTTGGGAGACTTTCATTGTTGATGATTCATCTGTGATCCTCTTGACAATTTCAAACTACCATGTTCTACTGAACCTACCATCATTCGAACGAATTTCAGAACCGATTTGTTAGACTCCGTGAATTATTGTGGTCTATTCACATCTGAACTTAATCTTTGCAGAATTTTGTTCGAAACTATTTGTTCCCATTCGTGCGATTAATATTTCCAATGTGTTATGAACTTGAATACGGTGGGTCGAGCTCGACACGCGATTTTAGTACGTCTGAGCCGTTTGTGAATTTCCTTAATTCCGTGAGCTTCTACTTCTCCACTCTAACTTCTCATGTTCACGTGTAATTTATCGCCTCAATTGACATGCCTAATACTTCCTAGGTCCAATCATTGTATTTTTAGAACCTTGCTTTCGCGCATCGCTCGTGATGTTTTGGGGCTGAACAAGCAGTTATTTTTCCTTGGTTGTTCCACCACTCTACTTTCAGTTTCGGGACGAAACTTCTTTTAAGAGGGATAGTATGTAATATCCGGATAAATTGTTGGGTATTTTCGTCCGTAGTTGAACCCTGTATTACCTGAATTGGTGTTATCAATAATCGAAGTATGATCGTTTCCGTATTCATATCCTCATGCATGATAATATCAACTTTTAATACTTCGCATGCAACTACGTCGTAACGCACGCTAACCGGTAAGCATAACGTACGTTACGAACTAGAGATAGCGTACGCTACGAGCTAGACGTAGCGTACGTAAGGAGGTCAATAATTGAACAGACTGGCTAGCACATGGACGGCTGGTGGTGGGGCTCGGAAAGATTCCCGCGGATGAACCTGGATAGTTTTGGGGTCAACGGGTGTTAACGTACGCTAAGGTTTGTAACTAGCGTACGCTAATGTGTGTAGCTTACATACGTAATGCATAGGGAGTAACGTACGTAAGCTAGTACAGAATGAGACAGTAAGCTATCAGTGAACGATAGCGTACGCTAAGATCGAATGGTAGCATGCGCTAAGTCGATTACGTACGTAAATGGCTAAGGCTAACGTACGTAAAGCTCAAGATATTATATATATGGATAACACCCCATTTCATTTCACTTCGTCCCTTTCACTTGTACTTCGTTTTTCTTCATTTCTAGAGAGTCTCCAGCCCTCTAAAACACCTATAGATCACATTAACTCGATCATTTAAGTTACGAAACATCTTGGATTGATATTCAAACAATAGGAGTTGGATGCTACCTCTTGTCTCTGCGTTTCTTTCATATTAAGGTATGTTAATGCTACCTCAACCTTGAATTCGTGTTCTTAAGGATGTTATGAACATACCACCGGGATTATTAAGCTCCATAGATGATTTTTATCCGAACATCATGTTTTTGGAAGTTGTAATGTTCATGCTTTAGTTACCCGAGTTAAGAACATTATAGTTCGATTCTTGTTATGATGATCAAGCAAGGTAAGTTTTCTGAGATTAATAAACCATATTGTATGGTGTTTCCATAATGATCATAGACTTAATGTTGATAACAACCTCAGATTTTCCGAACTACCTTTGAGGATCTATAATCGAGATTTGGAGTAAGTCTTATGATGGGAGGATTAACCGGGAATTCGTAGACATCAACACCATAGGGTCATTCTGATTCACATGAGTATGATATGTGTGAATATAACGTACGTTAAGCTCTATGCATTACGTACGTTATACCCTCAGGCAAGGCAAATGTCAATCGGGTAGAATCGCCCAATGCATGCTTAGCGTGCACTAATCCTTGTAGCTTACGTGCGCTAACGTGCAGACGTAACGTACGTTACGAAGATAACAGTTAGGGTTCGGCCATCTCTTTATGCTTTTCCTCGTTTGATTGATTGTTTATTTAATGATAGGATATTAAGGATGAAATTCCTATTATAATCCAGTGTTGAGCCTTTCCGATCCTCGTTTCCGTTGGAGTTCCGGATTGTTCCAATCAACTGTATTTCCGGAATATTCGCGAGAGATTACCAAGGCAAGTACCTTGATATACGAATTATAATTACGTAAAATCATTGTTGCTGAAGTATATGAATCATGTTATGAATATCTGCATTTATGTTATATATATATAGATATGAGTGGATATATGTATAGATATATGTATATGTATATAAATATACATATGGAGATAAATATTGGGTGATTCATACCAATATTAGTCGACGTACTCAACTTAGACTAAAGTACGAATGATGTTTATAGAGGTAATATGGTAATGTTTGTCTTTTCGGTTGAGTTACGATATAAGGATATTTATGTAGTATTGATTGATAGTGTTGAAGGCCTAATGTGCTAAGTCTTGATGAATAACGTGCGAGTTATTGTTTATGTTGCGTAGTTGCGTATTGGCGAATAGATTATGTGAATTGAGGAACTGATTTTATAATTGTTGCAATGGTTGACTGTGTGCTTGGTGTTTGTAATAATGTGAATACTTGTTATGAGAGACGTCACATCCGGGTACCTCTGAGGGCGGGGCGTGCACTCCGGCCTGATGTACGCTGCAATGAGCGGCTCCATATGATTGGTGAACACCGGTGTTACTTAATGCGCGAGCAAGGGGCGGCTCCTGTGGGAGTGAACGCCGGCGCGGTGACATGTGCAATGGGCGGCCAATATAGTGGAGTGAACGCCGATACACATGTGTGCAAGGGAGGGGCCTGGCAGGCTTATTGGTAATGGATATTTGAGTGATAGCTAAGACCCCGTTACCAAATGATTTTTCGAAATTTAAATCTTTGCAACTTGTTTTAAATGTTGGTATCAGGGTTAATTAACCAAGGATATTTGACGAGATCTCCGAGGGTTAATTAATCAGGGGTCTTGAGCAGGTTTTGTCGAATGAGAGGTTGTGCCTTTGATTGTACTGTGTCGATTATTCTGTGTATTGGGTCGAGGACCCCGTGAGATGTTGAGATTTGATCTCGTGATGATATCATTTGGATTGGGCCGAGAACCCCGTGAGATGTTGTAATGATTCGCTTGTGATAGTGCTTTACCATTTGGGTCGAGGACCCCAAATAACGTTGTAATGGTTTTCTTGCAAATTGTTTTCCACACGTTGGGTCAAGGACCCGAGAGCTTTTGAAGTATTTTCTAAAGTATTTCCATTTGATTTTCAAAACCCCAAGATGGCCCGAGTCAATATTAATGTTTTCGAACTTTCTTATCAAAATACTTTTCCTTTTATATAAAGGGATTTTTCTGACTCCTTGGGCTCGTTTAAAGTTTCATTGGTGTTATGTTCTGTAAGGAGAATATGACAATGTGATTATCTTTCACCTTGTGTATGTAATGCTATTCTGTGTTGACCATTTAAATGTGTGGTTTGTGTTAAGGTTTCACGACTGTTGAGTTTTGTGTTGTTATTATTCGTATATCTTGTATATTATGTACTTGCACTAGCAAAACTCTAGTTTGCTAACCCCCGAGTTTTCGGGGGGTGGGTGCCTCTTACGCGCTCAGGTTTTGGCAGCTCAGGAGCAGTCACCGGATTGGCTGGAAAGGAGATGAAGGACAATAATACTAATCACACCAGAGTCAGAGTCTTTTCTTTTGTGTCATTTGGTCGGTAATTCTCTGTCGTTCGAGTATTCACCCTTGCATGGGTGTAGTTTTTATTTATTAAATTGAGTTGTCGTTCTTTTCTGTGTTCAAGTTTATTTTTGTCATTGAGATGTAAAGTTCATTTGTTTCTGAATTGTTTAATGACTTTGTCGGTCTGCGTTGTATTTAGATTGACCCCGGTCGGTCAATCATTTTGTAGTCTAGTAGAGTTTAGCCTTGTAGATCCTTGTAAGAAGGGCCTACGGCATGTGACATTTACGGATGTATTCTGGGGGTGTTACAAATTACGAATTGAATAATACATCAGTATGGCACGATGAAAAGATATTCGTATTTTAGTATGGTAGTTTGGTTATCCAGAGATGATCGGTTGGTTGATGAGATAAGAGAAATATGCTGCGTGTTGTAGATCCATGCACAGGATGTAATTTTGGAACTTTAGATTTTGTGAAATCGGGACATATGTGTTATGTGATTCCATTGGTATGGTAGTAGTGTGATTTTTACCATAGTGATTTTTGAAGGATTTCTTTGTAAGTGTAGATTTGGGGATGGTGACCCCATGCTGGTTGATCTGGATATTGAGTGGTCATTCCCGCTCCATGTATAATTGGATATGTTTGCCGGTTTGTGATTGGTTGCTCGTATGCCGAGGAGTATGTTCACCAGTCGATTGTGTTTCGTTGAGATCTACTGTATATGATTTGTTTAACGATTTGCGAACTTTGTTCGTTCGTATATTGGTTTCTGTGGTTCTGTGTTGATCGTGTTGGAGTTTACCGTGTGAAGGTATTCTCGATTATCGTTGATAGTTCGTTGGTTATATTGGAGTTTATCATGTTGATGGTATTCTCGATTGTGTTTTGACCTCTAGTTGGTCATATAGGAGTTTATCTTGTTGATGATATTCTCAGCTGCGTGGTGACCTTTGGATTGCTCGTATTAGAGTTTATCATGTCGATGATATTCTCGGTTAATTTATTGATTGATCATTGCAAGTGATCATCTGAGCATTCGGATTTTGTATCGATGTTTCGGGACTTGTTGCCATTGCTTTGCGCAGTTGTTTCACAGATGTATCATACACCGTTGGTTTTACAGCAGATTGGGACTTGATTGTATAATCAGGCAGACGAGATTTAGCATGGATAGATTATTTCATCCGAAGATGATATATTTTGTTAAGACTCATGGAATTGTGATTGTAAGCGTGTTGAGGCTTTACAGTTAAGTCACTTGCTAGTATCTCAGGAGATCGTCGACTTTGCGCAGTTGTAAGAATGTTAGTTTGGTTATTCAGTAATGATGATTATTAATCGTTGTCGTGAAGATTTCGGGATATTTTGGTCGAACGGGTTGTTTCTTTTTATGATGGATTGCCAGTTTCGAGGCCGAAACTCATTTTAAGTGGGGTATAATGTAATATCTGGAATTTCTACTAATGTTGTTTAATGTTATTTTATCCGAGTTATGTTGTACAGCGTGGAATATGTGCAGTATGGATAATATAAATGAAAGACTGAGACAGCTGTATTTGTATAATTGTCGTACTTGGTCGACAATTGTATATGATGATATCATGTATTAGATGTATCATATGAGAATATATTCGGAAGGAGTATGTGTATTCAGTATGCCATATGTTCGTATCTAGTATGTTGAGACGTTGGACAAGGATAGCTGAAAATGGCTAAGTACAGCCACATTAGCGCACACTACGATCTATACTTAGCGTAGGCTAAGGCACAAGGATTACGTACGCTAAGGAGTATAGTTAATGTACATTAAGATGTTAAGAGTTACGTACGCTATGTATAAGGCAATACGTACGTAACGAGAGGAATCAGACAGCTCAGGCTATGGCCGACAGGTAGGTCCCGTGGTCGGCAGCTTTCGGCGCGGATGTGGACGGGCGAGTCAACGCTGAGGTTAACGTACGCTACGGGAAGTGTATAACGTACGTTAAATGGAGTTTCATTGTAGCAAGTCAACGTACATATTACGTACGCTATGAAGGATATGTTACGTACGTAATCGATTTAACGAAACAGGTCAATGAGTTCTGGAATGATGTTACGTACGCTAAGAGAGACATGTAGCATACGTAAGGTGCATTACGTACGTTAATATGGATTGATAACGTACGTAATGAGTGATGCAGTTTATAAAATAAGGTTCGTTCTTTCATTTCTTCACGAGAGAAAACCGATATCCTTCCTCCAACTTCGTCCCTCTGCACATGAAAGTGAGAAAAAACCTCTTCTATCTTGGTTATGAGCTTGGAAGCATGGATTAGAAGCTTGGATATGAAGATATTGATGATTCTTGAAAAATTTGATTGTGTTATTCATGTTTTTGAGGTATGTTGATGAACTCTACACCTTGATTTCGGATTATTGGTATTGTTATCCGTATTTGCTTCGTATATTGATGATTAGGGTGTTGTTGTTATGATTCTTGAAGTTATGTGAAGTGTATATTGAAAGATATGATGATACATGACTTGGATTTTGAATTATATGATTATCTACCTGTTAAAGGATATCGAATTACATTGTTTTGATGGCTATGAACAAGGTTTCGAATCATTTAGTGTTCTTGAGGAACTCCTTGATGAATTTAACATAGCAAGACGATCGTATGTTGAATTATCAGTATTTTTAGATATGAAGATCGAATGTTCGTTGATTGTAGTGGTAGAATTCGTATGTTCTTGATGAAATACGAATCATGATATCAATTTGGAATCTGAAAAGATTGTGATTGATCACCAAATATGATTTCCTTTACATTCGTATCCATAATCGTATTTTGGTCATGAATTCATAATTGTTTGAGTTGAATTGTTTGGACTTGTGTCTAATCGAGATATTGTGAAATTGTTGGGTTTTGTATATGATCGAAGCACCGTTGAACCGTTGTGATTGATTGGTTTGATATGTAGGTTATTGATTGTTATTGAACTTGTTGTGCATCGAATTATGGTAATAGGTTGAGAATATTGATCGGTGATTATAATCATGCCTTACGATCAAGTTCGAGGATGCTCGTGGATTGCATTGATTGGGGCCGAGGAACTTATAGACGACGGCAAGGGATTGGTGACGGCTCCATCGGTATCGAGGCAAGTTATTACTTGCTCAGTTATAATGTTTAATGAATGGTTTCAGTTTCATTTAATTTATAATGTATATAACAATGATTATTACTGCAAATTCTGGAGATTTGGATTATATATTGTCTTTCCGATTCTGGGAGTTAAATCATAATTTATATGCTTTATCTCGGTTATTGACATATTCTGGTATCAAGGTTACGTTGCGATAAAGATGAGGATATGAGTATCTATAGTCCATGGTACGTTTGGATCGCCGAGCATTGAGGATAATCGTCGGTGATGATTTGACATCGAGATTTCTCCTGAAGGACTCGGGACAAATATCTTAGTTTGATTTGGTTTAGTATTGATAATGTTGATCATGCACGTTGTCATTCATGTTGCTGAACATGAAGTCGTCCTAGTTGTTTCATCATAGTGTCGTTCATGTTTTTTATTCATATGTTGTTCATGTTGATGAACATATTGAGTTGTATATGTGTATGCATAATTGTATTGTTTATGTTGTGTTGATCCGATGGGATCGTGTGATCTATGCTGAGGGCGCTGGATCGGATGTCCACTATGCGTTGGTCCGACGGGATCATCATGGGGATCTATGCTGAGGGCGCTGGATCGTTGGACAGGTTTCCACCATGTGTTGGTCCGACGGGATCATCATGGGGATCTATGTTGAGGGCGCTGGATCGTTGGATTACCCAGTATTGTGTTGATGGAATCATGTGGATTTGCATCATTGATTTTATCATGTGTTGTTGTGCATATGTATCTTGTTGGTTATCCATCTCGTGTTGATTTAGTAGGATCGTCTTGGGATCTATGCTGGGGGCACTGGATCATGGGATTTCGATTGAGTATACAGTGTTGTTATTGTTTTGAGCATATTGACGTTGTCATATGAGTATGCATTTGTAGGTCTTGTGTTAGGACCGTGCCCGTATGTTGCATTGATCTGATCTCGGATTAGACTGACATGATTGTCGTGGTATTGTGCATCTTGAGGTATGTTCCGTATTTCCCTTAATATTTGTCTTTGATAGACAATTGGTTTTCGTGTCGAGATGTGATGATGTTACCCGACGGATTTGGGTTGGACAGAGTTAGTAGATTTCGTAACAGTGAGTTATAATGATATTTTGAGAACCTTGGGTACTGTGCGAAATGTGATTTTGGTAAAGTTATGACGATAAGATTACATTGGTCGTATTCTTATTTTGTATTCTCATTGGTATGTAATTATTAATGTGATGTGACGGTTATCATTGTTGGATATTATGGGTGACCCCGTCATAGGCTTTCTTTTTAGGTTCTTGAGATATCGAGCTTGTAGCGGTAGTGGAGAGATGAGCTTCCTGGAGGATACTGGCTAGGGCATGTTTTTGTGAATTGAGTTCCTGATCAGTTGTTGTATTCCACTGCTAGAGTATTTTTAATTGTCTGCCTTTTCCACTACGTGTGTATTTTTAAACGGCCCTTTAGTATTTGGTAACTTAGATTACTTTGGCAACTGTTTTCTAAACTATTTTTTCGGTACGTATAAGCGATAGCTTAACGTACGTTTTTAAACTGTTGAGTTCTGGCATTTCAGGCCTTGTCTTTTCAAACGAGATTTTACGATGGTTTTGATAAACAGATTTTATATAGTCTTCAAATGTTTTAAAGATAGTACCGTCATTGGCCTCTTGGGCATTTGTAAATGTTTGCGAAAATTTCTTTTAGCCTTGTGGGTTCCATTCCGGGGCCCACGGCGCTGTACTATTCCCGGTCGGATCTGGGGGTGTTACAAGCAGTGAGGTGTTTCTATTTTCTGGACAAGCAGGGAACGGGTGCTAGGACCGAGCCAGCACATGCTATTGGTGTTGAGAGGGTTTAGGTGATTTTCAATCCTCTAAGTGATTATTCTTGTAGCTTCGTGAATCGTAGGCGGGTTTCGGGAGTTTCTTCATGTGATTTGAGTATGGATTATTGATTATTGTATTTCTTACGAAATGGTAGGTGCCGGAAGTGCGTTCTTGGACCTACCGAACTTATACTCTTTTCCTTACGATTCTCGATGTCTCAAAGACAAGTATATGTTTATGATTATATGTTCTCGACTTTGAAAGTAATATATATGAATTGTATGATGGTATATATCCACTCTGGGACGGGCCGATGGGTCCTCTGAGGGTGCCGTAGCCTTTGGTGCGGTTCCGCGTATATTTTGGGTTAACCACTCTGGGCCGGGCCGACGGGTCCTCTGAGGGTTCCGTTGCCTTTGGTGCGGTTCCACGGTTAATCATGTATGTACTGAATGTGATGCTATGAGATTTATTTATTCTAAAATACTAGTCTTGAATTGATGGAATGATGACTACATTTACTTTATTGTCGAGAAGTATTATGTTTCATATTCGATATACTTGTACTAGCTATTCGACGGCTAACCCCTTTATGGGGGAAATACTTTTCATGTATTTCAGGATCCAGGAGAGCGGATAGGCACGTACCAGGTCGGCATTAAGATGATGGGCAAGTGTGATGCTGTGTCTTGTCACTGGTCATGTTTTGTATTTCCTCCATTCAATGATGTTGTACTTGAATGGTTTTTGAGTACTCGAGTATTGTTTTAGGTTTCCTTGATGTTTCGGCCTGTGTTGCCATGGTATTGATTCGTGATATGTTGTATTCGGATTTATTGGATATTGTTTTGAATATCATTTTATTGTCTCCCATTTGATTGTGTTTGGACATTATCGGTCAAAGTTCATAGTTCGGCATATAAATCGCCTTATGGGTCCCACAGTGGGGCTCACAGCGCTGTAATATACCCTGAATAACTTGGGGGTGTTACAGAATATGGTATCAGAGCTTAGGTTTATGGATACCTAGGTTGTCGGTCTTTTGGGTCGATTGAGTCATCGTTTGTCTACAGTATCACTACTTTGCCATCATTTACAGTGCGACCGGTACTTATAAGACCTCTTACTCTCCTAGTGTTTCCTTAATCACTTTGCTTCTAATTTGGTATTTTTGGGAATCGGTCACTTCGATGATGTGCGATTTGAATTGTACTTACTTTGTGTATCCTTCAGAATGTCTGCTGATAGGGCACAGAGGCGAGGCCGTGGTCTTGGATGTGAACGAGGACGTAGCACAGCCGCTTCCCTCAGTTCTGTTGCGGGGTTGACCACCCCTAGTTTGTATAACTCAGTGCATCCTGATACCGAGGGTCAACCCGACCAGTCGACCGGCCAAGGGAATAATGCAGATATTGGAGTTACAAATGTCCTTCAACAATTGGCTAATCAAATGACTATCCTGGCCCAAGCTGTTCAGCTGAATAATCCTAACCCGACATCGGATGCTTTGCTTCAGAATGTGGTCCGTATGCATCCTCCGCAGTTCAGCGGTGCTACCGACCCAATGGGTTGGGAGAATTGGCTAGCGTATTTGGAGAAAGTGTTTGAAGCGGTTGATTGTCCGGAAGTGAGGAAGGTACCGATTGCTCAGTACTTCCTTACCAAGGAAACCACAACTTGGTGGAAAGTTATCAAGCCACAGGATCATGCTACTTCATGGGGATAATTTAAAAAGCTACTGGAGGCTGAGTTTTGTCCTTGGCCAGTGCAAGAAGGCAGAATCCGAGCCTTCTTCGAGGCTAAGCCACAAAACATTCCAGTCTCGCACGCGATAGTGGAATACAACCAACAGTTGATCCACGTGAAGAATCAAGTGCGAGATGAGCGTGACAAGATCCGCTACTTTGACATGCGGATGAATATGGATTTATGGTGTTACATGGCCGGGTTTGCTTGCACTACTTTGAAGGAATACCAAGACAGGGCTTTGGCATATGACATGTTAAGCCCCCATAGTGACACCACGGAAGAACCGAAGAAGCAGAAGATCGCTAGTAATTTTTCTGGCTCTAAAGGTGGCAATTTCCGGAGACCTCGGGCGACTAACCATTCTGTCGGGCAATCGTCACATTCGGTTAGAGGGAAGAATAGCTTTCGTTCTGCTTCGGGCACCTCAACTCGCCCGGTAACCTGTTTTAATTGTGGTCGTCCAGGCCACATCAATATGGAGTGCAACTGTAACACCCCCAATCCGCTTAGGGATATTACACGCCGTAGAACCTTTCCTCAAGGATCTACCAGGCTGGTAACAACAATCGAACAACTCGACAATGCCTTTAAGGCTAAAAAGACTCAGTAGACCGATTTGGCCTTTCAATAAAAACATACAACTCTAACACATTACATGCCCACACAGGGGTCGAATACAAAATGCTCCCGTACAACGGGAAAAATACTGCAGCGGAAATAAAATACAACTAAACCAATACGACATCAACGGGTCCTCGTGTGATTAGTATCGTTCATCTTTCATCATCCTTCATGCCGACCCTGTGCTTTGCTCCAAAACCTGAATGCAATACAGACATCCACCCCCCGAATACTCGGGGGTTAGCAAAACTCCACTGTTTTGCTAGTGCAAATACAAAGTGCAAATACGAGCCATATAATTCAAGTTCCACGAATAACAATAACCAAGAATCCTTAAAGATTAAAATACCACGAAACGAATACTTCCCGAGGTAGGAATTTGAGTAAAACTTTCCAAATCCGAAAGATCACAAATAACGAGAATGGTTTGCAAAATGGTTTAAAATACCCTCGGGAGTTTTAATAGAAAACAAATTAGGATTATCAAATCCTTCTCTTTCCAAAATCAATGTGGTCATGACCAAAGGTTTTATTTTCACAAATAGAAAACCGACCACAATTCACATGGCCAGATCACAACATAACGTTTCCTCAACGGACATATAATCACCGAAACATAATCACGCACGCGCATCGCCTAGGACCGGACGCTACCACGACATCCCACCCGAGGCCTCGAAGGACCCTCCCGAGCTGGCTAGCGAAACAAATCACAACATCTCACGGTTGGATCAATCACTTGTTGCATCCTGGCCACATGATCGCATGCCATGTGCCACCGTAGATTAACTTTGGCGCTCACGGTTGGATCAATCACTTGTTGCATCCTGGCCACATGATCACATGCCATGTGCCACCGTAGTTTTCCTTAGGCTCTCACGGTTGGATCAATCGCTTGTTGCATCCTGGCCACATGATCACATGCCATGTGCCACCGTAGGCCCCGCCCACATTCACACAATCACACACATATCACAATGCAACAAAGATATCCAAATAATTCATCCAGAGGCATCAACACTTAGCAAAACACCACGTCAAACCACAACGCACCGAAATGAAATAATATACGTCCACACGCAATACCAAGTGCAACATCAACACCAAACGTATCCATAGAGTTCACATAGTCATTCTCAAACCACACCATTCACAAAACACACGCGTTTTGAAAGCAAGCCTTTAACAGGGCTAAGCCGAATCTTTTGAAAGTTCAAATCAAACGATCAAATAAACACATAGAGACGATCACTAATTATCATATCCATAAAACAAGAATTATATGGACAAGGTACTTGCCTCAAAATCGGCACGCAAGTATCCCGACGAACATGGCTCAACCGGAAAGCTTCGAAACGCCCGATGTTTACGAAAAGGAAGATGACAACGAACGGAAGGGTTCAACACGGTTTCTTCGCAAGAAACTCGACCCTAACAATATATAATCCATAAATCAACAATCATACGAGGAAGGATAATCGTAGAACGCCCGAAAACCCCTCTATAACATTTTACCGGACACCTTCAAGGCGTCGGTCAAGAACTCGACCAAAACAACGAATCGATACGATCCAACCATGGAATAACAAGGGAAATGATATAATACGTCTAAATAATCATCAATCCATCACAATACTAAGTTAAAAAGGATTAAACGGACGAAAACGACCAAAACACCCAAATTCCCCAAAACTAGATTTCTAGGAAATCTTACCTGATTCGGTAGATCGGAGGATGTTATAGGACGGATGATTGATGATATGAACCTCAACACTTCATGGATTCATTGTCCAACAACATCTCTAGATGATTCACACACCCACAAATGCATACGGAAGAAAAAGAATGAGAAATGGTCAAGAAAATGCCGCTGTGCCTTAAATAGGCCGATCACCGACGTTACGACGTAATCGCCATGGCTTACGTAAGTAACCGCCATGGCCGAACTCACCGGGCCGGAAATGCCGGAAGCGCATGACGTTACCGTCGAGTGGCCTTACGACGTAATCGCCTTACGACGAATCGCCGATCACTACCGCACGTTACTCGGCCAGGGCTGGCCTTGCCCGAGCATGCCCGGCCATGACTCGGCCGGGACCAACTCCGACGGCCCGAACGACCCCGAAACCCGAACCTGAGTACGAATCGAAGATACGGTTACGAAGTACTTGCAAAGACGAATCCGAGCACTAATAGAACTCACGATTCCGACTACCCGAAGGCTCGAAATTCGACAACGGAAAGTAATTACCCCAAACTTTGGGAAATTACGAAAATGGCCCAAAACGCCCGAAAATCACGATACGTGATCGAAACACCAAGACAAAGCTCGCAACATAAATATTAACATTAAATGAACTTACGAGAAAGTCGAAACAACAGTTTCGGACGAGATTCGCAAGAATCAAACTCAAGTGCGGAAAAACCGCTAAAAAGCACGGAACTTAACAAAACGACACCGAAACGAACTCGGATGACAAAAAGTGAAGAATTAATCATTCTCATAATGACGAAACGGTCATGATCGAGTCGTCTCCGCCGAAAAAAAAGAAATTACCGTAAATTGAAATCACGGGTATTACATTCTACCCTCCTTAAAAGAAGTTTCGTCCCGAAACTTAAAATAAGTAGGGAGAAGCAATATCCACTGTCAGGAAAACTCGACGAGATACCCAAAAACCGAAAACTCGCGCCCGACGGCGAAACGTTGCAAGAAATGCAACGGAACATACGGCGTGAAAACACGCTCCACGACGACCAACACAACGCCACCGATAGAGAAATAATAAAATCAACAAGTGACAAGCGTCATCAAACAGGTGATACAACCAAGTCGATTATCTGAACAATCACAAAACACAACGAACGAAAATCAATATGATTGACCACCCCCAACGGTACATCAATCAAAACGTGAGCCAATCGCTGAAGAAATACGGAATTCCACCGCTCAAGGGTTGGAAGATCGGAAACGAGACAAATTTCCCAAATATAAGGAAATTAGGAAGGAGTCTGAACGCTCAACAATCACGAAACGAGATCAACAAAACCGAATAATCAAACGATCGAACCACAACGGTCGAGACAACAAAAATCGAACAATCATGTTCGAATCACGAAGAATAATAAAATTCAAACAACAACTCTCAGGCTCACGTCTCGGCTCGAGACAATATATGATCCGGTAAAAGCAACAAGATGTGATTCACATAAGATCCATAGGAAAGGGAACAGCAATTGAAAAGTCACAACGACAAACGAGTAATTTCGAAACACCACACTCGTTCGATCAATAAAAGCAAGAGATAGGGCAAGCTCAGAAAATGTCAACGAACATAAACGAGTCGACAGAGTCGAAAACACAAGTGTTCCAAATCCGATCCACTTCGAATAAAAGAATTAGTAGAACCAAAGGATGTTACTTCCGAACAAGGTTCACAAGAATCGAACCGAACTCGGAAAGTTACAGCGATAACCAGATCGAACCAAAACAAGATCACAGCTCGTTCGAACCATGAAACCGAAATACAGAACAAGTTCAGAAAGTATCAACGAACACGAGCGAGCCGATAGACCTGAGAAAGAGGAAAAACAGAAGTCCAAAAATAATACGGGTATTATATTCGACCCCTTCTAAAAGAAGTGTCGTTCCCGAAACTCACAACACGAAATCAAGGTGACAACACAACAAGCAACTGACAGAAACATCTTTCGAAGGCCTCTCAAAGCCGATTCCGATGACTGTGCTGAAGCGCGAACTCCGAAAGTCTTGGTAGTCAATTCGCAAAACTAAATTCGGTGTCCCTCGAGTCCACACTTGAAATGTGTTACTGACGAGAAGGACAATTTACACGTGCATGCCCCGGCACATCACGATTGAAACGCCTCGGCTCGGCATACCGAAAATACAAATGCTAGATACAATGGGGCATAACGTTGCAAAACAACATAGCGGAGATGCCAACTCAGCACAACAAGGAATCATAATACATATCATATATAACGATTATCATCGTAAAATAATACACACAAACACTACAGCAACGACGGTATCGTTCGGCGACCTCAACAGCCTGAACAATAACCAGCACATAATTACAAACATTATGAAACAATCACATATGTACACAAACGTACAAACCCAAGCTTTAACAGCTCACACAGGTGCGTTAACACGCAAGCCACCATGAAATGACAACATTAAGGATCGTCATCACACCTCCCACAAGGGCTAACAAAATATATGCGTGGCGAACGACTCGACGCTCACGCCACCAATTCAATCACAATTCGGGGTTAACACCGTAACGAAAGTTCGAAAACCATACACGTATTTCCGGTCCGCAAATAGGAATGATAGGTTTTAAAAACGAAAACCACCTTTTGAAAATAGTTTGGAAACACCAGATGATCTTGAGTATCACTTTACAAAAAGTAGTGCAAACATTGTTATCGAGACTTTGAAAATCGTCTTGCGTTTGAACAAAAATGAGGACACCTTCTCTTAGTGAAAGACTTTCAGAATATCCGACCCTCGGGTCTAAGTAAAAGTGTTTATAAAACATTTAAAAATATCTCAAAATATTTTGGTCCTCGAGTTAGAAGAATTTTGAAATATATTGTGGCACCTTGGACGTACCACGAGAAAATAATTCTTTTTAAAAGAACGTCTCGAATCTTAATTTTCTGAGATACTCAAGGTTTTCAAAAATAATTCAATGGGCTAGAATGCCCAAAAATTTCAGGTAATTACACGGAAATATTACACACCCGGTTCAGCCCGGGAATATTACACGCCGTGGGCCCCGCGACGGAACCCACCAGGCTAAAAACCGTTTACAAAAATGCCAAAAAGGCTGATGACGGTATTATTTCAAAAACTTACAAAAGTCATTTAGAAAATACTAAATACCGTCATAAGAATTTCGCCAAAACGATCAAGGCCATAATGCCACAAACTCGGTTAAGGGAATCGGTTTTCAAAATAAAACTCAGTCGGTAAAACACCGAAAGCCATTACAGAAGAACTCACGCAGCGGATAAAAGAAATAAAGTCAAACATGCACAAGACAGCAACACTACTCCTCATATGAACTAAAAATGGGAGTCAAATAATCACATATCACGAAATCAAAATCCATAAGAGGATTCCGTCAATTAACTCATAATCAAAAAATAGCTCGTGTCACACGAGGCACAACACAAAGAAGGGAGACTTACATCCACAGGTCGCACGAAGATGATGATCGCCCCACGATACTAATCACAACAAACCAACTCAGACGACGCGTCGCGACACGACTCAGTCAGATAAAATCCAACGAGACAAAAACTCAATAGACACCACTGACCCGACAGCCTAGGTTTCCACAACCAAAGCTCCGATACCATTTATGTAACACCCCCAATCCGCTCAGGGATATTACACGCCGTAGAACCTTTCCTCAAGGATCTACCAGGCTGGTAACAACAATCGAACAACTCGACAATGCCTTTAAGGATAAAAAGACTCAGTAGACCGATTTGGCCTTTCAATAAAAACATACAACTCTAACACATTACATGCCCACGCAGGGGTCGAATACAAAATGCTCCCGTACAACGGGAAAAATACTGCAGCGGAAATAAAATACAACTAAACCAATACGACATCAACGGGTCCTCGTGTGATTAGTATCGTTCATCTTTGATCATCCTTCATGCCGACTCCCGTGCTCGCTCCAAAACACGAATGCACACAGACATCCACCCCCGAATACTCGGGGTTAGGAAAACTCCACCGTTTTGCTAGTGCAAATACAAAGTGCAAATACGAGCCATATAATTCAAGTTCCACGAATAACAATAACCAGAATCCTTAAAGATTAAAATACCACGAAACGAATACTTCCCGAGGCAGAATTTGAGTAAAACTTTCCAAATCCGAAAGATCACAAATAACGAGAATGGTTTGCAAAATGGTTTAAAATACCCTCGGGAGTTTTAATAGAAAACAAATTAGGATTATCAAATCCTTCTCTTTCCAAAATCAACACATAAAATTTCAAAGGTTTTATTTTCGCAAATAGAAAACCGACAACAATTCACAGGCGAGCCCAACATCACGTGTCCTCAACGGACATAAAATCAACGAAACATAATCACGCACGCGCATCGCCTAGACCGGACGCTACCACAGACATCCCACCCGAGGCCTCGAAGGACCCTCCCGAGCTGGCTAGCGAAACAAATCACAACATCTCACGGTTGGATTAATCACTTGTTGCATCCTGGCCACATGATCGCATGCCATGTGCCACCGTAGATTAACTTTGGCGCTCACGGTTGGATCAATCACTTGTTGCATCCTGGCCACATGATCACATGCCATGTGCCACCGTAGTTTTCCTTAGGCTCTCACAGTTGGATCAATCGCTTGTTGCATCCTGGCCACATGATCACATGCCATGTGCCACCGTAGGCCCCGCCCACATTCACACAATCACACACATATCACAATGCAACAAAGATATCCAAATAATTCATCCAGAGGCATCAACACTTAGCAAAACACCACGTCAAACCACAACGCACCGAAATGAAATAATATACGTCCACACGCAATACCAAGTGCAACATAAACACCAAACGTATCCATAGAGTTCACATAGTCATTCTCAAACCACACCATTCACAAAACACACGCGTTTTGAAAGCAAGCCTTTAACAGGGCTAAGCCGAATCTTTTGAAAGTTCAAATCAAACGATCAAATAAACACATAGAGACGATCACTAATTATCATATCCATAAAACAAGAATTATATGGACAAGGTACTTGCCTCAAAATCGGCATGCAAGTATCCCGACGAACACGGCTCAACCGGAAAGCTTCGAAACGCCCGATGTTTACGAAAAGGAAGATGACAACGAACGGAAGGGTTCAACACGGTTTCTTCGCAAGAAACTCGACCCTAACAATATATAATCCATAAATCAACAATCATACGAGGAAGGATAATCGTAGAACGCCCGAAAACCCCTCTATAATATTTTACCGGACACCTTCAAGGCGTCGGTCAAGAACTCGACCAAAACAACGAATCGATACGATCCAACCATGGAATAACAAGGGAAATGATATAATACGTCTAAATAATCATCAATCCATCACAATCCTAAGTTAAAACGGATTAAACGGACGAAAACAACCAAAACACCCAAATTCCCCAAAACTAGATTTCTAGGAAATCTGACCTGATTCGGTAGATCGGAGGATGTTATAGGACGGATGATTGATGATATGAACCTCAACACTTCATGGATTCATAGTCCAACAACATCTCTAGATGATTCACACACCCACAGCCGCATACGGGAAGAAAAAGAATGAGAAATGGCTGAAGAAAAATGATGTCAGGCCTTAAATAGACCGACTGCCGGCCGGGTTACGTACGTAACCGGCCATGGCTTACGTACGTAACCGGCCATGGCCGAACTCACTGCCTGGATATGACGGAAGCGTTACGTACGTTACCGGCCAGGGCCTTACGTACGTAACCGGCCTTACGTATGTAACTGCCGATCACTACCGCACGTTACTCGGCCAGGGCTGGCCTTGCCCGAGCATGCCCGGCCATGACTCGGCTGGGACCAACTCCGACGGCCCGAACGACCCCGAAACCCGAACCTGAGTACGAATCGAAGATACGGTTACGAAGTACTCGCAAAGACGAATCCGAGCACTAATAGAACTCACGATTCCGACTACCCGAAGGCTCGAAATTTGACAACGGAAAGTAATTACCCCAAACTTTGGGAAATTACGAAAATGGCCCAAAACGCCCGAAAATCACGATACGTGATCGAAACACCAAGCCAAAGCTCGCAACATGAATATTAACATTAAATGAACTTACGAGAAAGTCGAAACAACAGTTTCGGACGAGATTCGCAAGAATCGAACTCAAGTGCGGAAAAACCGCTAAAAAGCACGGAACTTAACAAAACGACACCGAAACGAACTCGGATGAGAAAAAGTGCAGAATTAATCATTCTCAGAATGACGAAACGGTCATGAGCGAGTCGTCTCCGCCGAAAAAAAAAGAAATTACCGGAAATTGAAATCACGGGTATTACAGCAACTTCCCACCTCTGAAGTATCACACTTGTGGACAGATGGGGCATATGGCAGCTTATTACCCCCAACAAGATCAGACTTTGGACACTCGGGCTTCGGCCCTAGTGCCTATAGATCAGAGTATGAATCAGCGGCAACTAGTTGGACAGTCACAGTAGAGTTACGGTAGGGGCCAAGGACGGAGTCAGAACACTAGAGGGGTTAGCATCAGTTCGGCACACCCGCAAGTCTATGAGTTTGATCGGTCAAAAACTTATCCTAAAAATAGGAGTTTTTGAGTCGCTCGCAAATATATACGAGGTAGAAGTAGTTGTGGTAAGTTCTACCAAGGTCTTTTCTCTCGAGGATTGTTCAACAGGGCTTCGTATAATATTTTGTATAGATTGCAAGAAGTAAATACTAAAATATACTAAAATATATTTTTTTGGTTTTTTAAATTAACTAAATTAAAATGCACTATTTTTAATTTAAACTATTTTTAATAAGACTATTTTTAATAAGACTATTTTAATAAGACTATTTTTAATAAGACTATTTTTATACTAAACTATTTATATTAAGACTATTTATACTAGACTATTTATATTAAGACTATTTTTAATACTACTATTTATATTAAGACTATTTATAACTAGACTATTTATATTAAGACTATTTATACTAGACTATTTATATTAAGACTATTTATACTAGACTATTTATATTAAGACTATTTATATTAAGACTATTTATAACTAGACTATTTATATTAAGAATATTTATACTAGACTATTTATATTAAATTATTTTTAACTAGTGAGAATGAATAGAAGTAAAATGAGTTGGGAATTTATAAAATCTAGGGGTTTACGGGTTCATTAAATTAGGTATTTAATTAAGTATAGGAATTGATTTATATGGATATAAAAGAAAAACAAATATTTATCGAGTAATCAACTTTTCACCTCATAACTTTCGTATTCAAAGATGTCTTAATCACTTTCGCTTTTTTAAGATGTTGATAACAAGATTAACACTTGATATATTGGAAAGATATGTTTCCAATACACTTAACAATCAATCAAAGAGGTTTCACTTGTAGAAATAGGATAGAATCAATCTCTATTTAAACTAATTTGTCCTTTCATTTCTCTAACTTGACTATTTTTAGGATAAACGATCGTTCATCGAGTAATCAACTTTTCACCTCATAACTTTCGTATTCAAAGATGTCTTAACCACTTTCGCAATCTTAAGATGTTGATAACAAGATTAACATTTGATAGATTGAAAAGATATGTTTCCAATTCACTCAACAATCAATCAAGAAGGTTTCATTAGTAAAAATAGGATATGATCAATCTCTATTTAAACCAATTAGTCCTAAAAATAGTTTAAATCAATCAAATACTCAATATATAATCTAATAGAAATCCCCCTTCGCCTAGGAAGAAAGATTAGCTACTCAATGCTTTTATTAAAAAAAAAATTACGCCAATAAAAATAACAATACATAAATCGCGAATAGATGCGCGTCAAGAGATCAAAAAGAAACTCCTTAAGCTGCCATTATTTAGCACGATTTTTACACACGACATAAAGTAAAAATAACAAGAGGTTTGATATGGGGTATCAAAGGGAGAGGAATGAATCCACTTTTCGTTTTCTCACGCTGAGATCTTCCATCCAGACAATATTAGCTAGAGCTGGATCTGGTTGAGGAACAAATTCAGTGAGTTTTTTTATTAGCTCTTCTGGTGTTGTTGCAACGACTATGATTCGTTTAGCACGCTCGGAAATAAAACTTTTTTCAGCAGAGTAGTCGATGAATGATAGTAAACCATCAAAGAAACCATTGACATTAAGCAGACCTGTTGGTTTTTGATGAACATTTAGCTGGGCTCTGGTAACCACATGAAAAAGTTCCTCAAGAGTGCCAAAACCATCGGGAAGGGTGATAAAGGCGCCAGAATTATTTATCATGTGAGTTATGCGATCTTGCATATTTACAGATCTAAACTCATCTCCAATAGTTGCCCCAGTGATTTTACTTTCAGCTAGAGGTTTTGGAATTATTCCCAATACTCTTACTCCTTCCATATAGGCAGAAGCAGCAGCTCGTCCCATTAATCCTAAACTTCCTCTTCCGTAAACTACATGAATGCATTTTTTCCTAAGGTACGACCCAAGTTGTGGGCTGCTTCAGTAAAGCATGCCTCTTTTCCATAACTAGATCCACCAAAAATGCAGACTGTGCTAAATTTTTTTGTGGAAGATGATGACTCCATTTTTGAAACGAAATTATTAAGAGAGAAAAAGAGAAAAGTGCAAGTTTGAGGGATGAATAAAAGAAACAAGCACAATGTTTATTTATAAAAGAAAAAGAAGGTAAAAATTATTTAACAAGTTTGTGATTGCGTTGATTGCGCTTCAACTACTCAATAGAATAATGAATGCATTTATCGCGTATCACATTTTTTTATTCAGAAAATCTCACCATACGACAAAAATAAAAGATACTCACGCGTATGTACAGTAGTTGTGATTGTGGCTCACATCTTCCTCTGATTTTATGTTCAGAAACAGCTTAAACGCCTTCTATGAGTCGGGGAGAAGCTTCCTATCCAATTTTCTTACAAATTGGCAAACAGGGTCTTTTAACGTCTGATTCCCAAGACGTTGTTCATATTCTGGTTTGAATTTATTCCACAAACATCGAATTCCGTAATGTATGAGTCCACTAGGATGCGTGTCAAGAGAAATTTCGATATTATCTAAATTCTCTTTATTCAGACCATCCTTAATGAACTGAATTTTATCTTCTCTATTTGTAGATGGAATTCCTAAAGATCGACATTTTAAATTACAGTTCCATCTAGCACATTTATAGCAAACGGCTATTATCTTTGCTCGTCGTTTCTTTGCATATGAACTTTTTCCAAGTCCTGGTAAAAATCTAGTCGGTGTTTCTGTGAATTCACCTTCTATTCTTACTTTGGCTTCAATAATTAATCTTATGTCAAAAGGTATGCTTTTATTCATAAGCAACCTCATCCTTTCAAGCCTTGTCTTGTAAATTTTTAAAATTGCATTTTTGCTTAGAAAGGGAAATCTTTTTTCAATATTATTCAAAGTTTCATCCATGACAAAAAAAATTAAAATAAAAAACGATAAAATATCTACAAATATCAGTTGTTGTGGGAAACTGAAAAATCCGACTTTGATAGTCACGGAGGACCGTTATCCGCCACTTGACCGGATAGAAGAATAAAAGATGCAGAAATAAAGAAAGATAAAATAACAAGATATAAACAAAAATATAGAAAAAAATTATATTTGGCCTAAAACAATCCCCGGCAACGGCGCCAAAATTTGATCGGTCAAAAACTTATCCTAAAAATAGGAGTTTTTGAGTCGCTCGCAAATATATACGAGGTAGAAGTAGTTGTGGTAAGTTCTACCAAGGTCTTTTCTCTCGAGGATTGTTCAACAGGGCTTCGTATAATATTTTGTATATATATTGCAAGAAGTAAATACTAAAATATACTAAAATATATTTTTTGGTTTTTTAAATTAACTAAATTAAAATGCACTATTTTTAATTTAAACTATTTTTAATAAGACTATTTTAATAAGACTATTTTTAATAAGACTATTTTAATAAGACTATTTTAATAAGACTATTTTTAATAAGACTATTTTTATACTAGACTATTTATATTAAGACTATTTATACTAGACTATTTATATTAAGACTATTTTTAATACTACTATTTATATTAAGACTATTTATAACTAGACTATTTATATTAAGACTATTTATACTAGACTATTTATATTAAGACTATTTATACTAGACTATTTATATTAAGACTATTTTTAATACTACTATTTATATTAAGACTATTTATAACTAGACTATTTATATTAAGACTATTTATACTAGACTATTTATATTAAATTATTTTTAACTAGTGAGAATAAATAGAATTAAAATGAGTTGGGAATTTATAAAATCTAGGGGTTTACGGGTTCATTAAATTAGGTATTTAATTAAGTATAGGAATTGATTTATATGGATATAAAAGAAAAACGAATATTTATCGAGTAATCAACTTTTCACCTCAGAACTTTCGTATTCAAAGATGTCTTAATCACTTTCGCTTTTTTAAGATGTTGATTACAAGATTAACACTTGATAGATTGAGCAGATGTGTTTCCAATACACTTAACAATCAATCAAAGAGGTTTCACTAGTAGAAATAGGATATGATCAATCTCTATTTAAACCAATTTGTCCTTTCATTTCTCTAACTTGACTATTTTTAGGATAAACGATCGTTCATCGAGTAATCAATTTTTCACCTCATAACTTTCGTATTCAAAGGTGTCTTAACCACTTTCGCAATCTTAAGATGTTGATAACAAGATTAACATTTGATAGATTGAAAAGATATGTTTCCAATTCACTCAACAATCAATCAAGAAGGTTTCATTAGTAAAAATAGGATATGATCAATCTCTATTTAAACCAATTAGTCCTAAAAATAGTTTAAATCAATCAAATACTCAATATATAACCTAATAGAAATCCCCCTTCCCCTAGGAAGAAAGATTACCTACTCGTTGGTTTATACATACTAAAATTATAATAGAAATAATTGATATATATAATATATATATAGAAACTTTTAATTACTAGAATATAATGACAATAGATAAAACTTACTTGAATATGATGTATCAAAGTGCAAGAAATATACTTCAAATTATAACTTCAAACTTGTTCAAAGGTTACAAGCTTACAAAAATTGAAAGTAAAACACTAAGTAAAATACTAAGTGCTTATTGATCAAGCACTGTTCAATTACAAACTAAATGAAAGAAAAACTTCAAACCAAAAATGAAATACAAACTAAATTTGAGAGTTCTAAGGAAAATATATTGCTAAAAGAAAGGAGTATTTCTTAGCAAGAAGATGATTATTTTTTTGCAATGGATGAAGATGTCCTTTTATAGGTGATTTTCAAGAATACAATTGATTATTTAATTCAAAATATCTATTGTAATATCATTTTTTTAATTCTTTGTTCACACTTCACCCATGTCTTTGAATTTTCAGATTTTTGACCAAAAAAATATCTTGTGGTTGAGTTCACAAGTTGGTCAAAAGTGGGCTATTTTTGTATGGCATCTGCTGAAAAACGGCGATGAAAAACGGCCCAGTTTGCCCCGTGTTGTGCGCCGTTTTGTGGTGACTCGGTCTCTTCCGGAATACGCGCAAGAACACGGCGCTAAATGCCGGCCGTGTGTGAAACGGCCCAAGACACGGCCCTTGTTGCGCCGTATGTGAAACGGCCTACATAACACGGTCCTTTTTGCGCCGTGTTGTATGGTCATTTTGCCTTGAAAAATTCCCATCGTTGGATTTGATCTTGTTTTCCGTCCTTTTTGATGCTTCATGTTAGTAATCTGTAAAATAACCATTTTTAGCTCATGTTTGGACATATCTGTAAAATATGTATTTTTAATCACAAATCAGTACGATTATGCCCGGAAAAAGGAATATTTTGTATATGAATTTTAGATCAATTATGCACTAATCAGAGTTGCGTCGAGCAGATGAACCCGATGCGGCGGTGGCCTCAAGTACCATTCATATCCTATCTCATCCAGTTCGTGTACTTTTTGATTCGGGTGCTACACATTCTTTCATCTCCTTGGAGTGTGTACTCCGTTTGAATATAACTTGTATGACTGCTTGCGACCCTTGCATTGTGAAACTACCTAGCGAGGATAGAATCATGGGGAATCGGGAGATTAGAGATTTTTGGGTGAATATATCCGGTATGGATTGGTTATCGAATTAGATTGTGGTTGATATGGAGGGCGAGGATGTGATCCTCGGCGAGGATTGGCTTGATAGTCACCAAGTGATTATGAATTACTGCACTAAGTTTATCACTATGATGACTAAATACGGTTCTGAGTACTCATTTATGGGACGTAAATCGGGCCAACCTAAGTTGCTTATCAGCGCCATGAAGGCCGTAAAACTCTTGAATAAAGGTTGCACGGGCTATTGGTGTTTTGCTTTGAAGTCGGAAGGAAACGAAGTCGAATTCTATTTGATTCCAGTTGTTAATGAGTATCCAGACATTTTTCCAGTCGACCTCCCAGGATTACCGCCGAATCGAGAGATAGAACTTTCTGTGGACTTAGAGCCTAAAGCGGCTCCGATTTCTAAAGCGCCGTATCAGATGGCGCCTTTCGAGATGCAAGAATTGAAGAATCAGTTGGGTGAACTATTGGAGAAAGGGTACATCAGATCGAGCGCTTCGCCTTGGGGCGTGCCTGTTATTTTTGTGAGGAAGAAGGATGGTTCACTACGCTTGTGCATTGATTACCGTGAACTAAAAAAGTGACCATCAAGAACAAGTATCCTTTGCCCCGTATAGATGATTTATTTGATCAGTTGCAGGGAGCCACAGTATTCTCAAGAATTGATTTGAGATCAGGATACTATCAACTTTGGGTGAAAGAGTCCGACGTTCCGAAGACTACGTTTCGGACGAGGTATGGACATTATGAATTTATGGTCATGCCTTTTGGATTGACTAATGCACCGCCAGTATTCATGCCACTAATGAACAAAATATTCATCGAATACCTGGACAGATGTGTGGTCGTCTTTATTGACGATATCTTGATTTATTCTTGGGATAAGGAGGAACATGCCCGGCACTTGCGTTTGATACTAGATGTTTTGAGATATGAACACCTCTATGCAAAATTCTCGAAATGTGAGTTCTGGTTGGAAGAAGTGATGTTTCTCGGCCATGTGGTTTCGGCCGAAGGGGTTTGTGTAGACCCGCAGAAGATTGAGGCAGTGCAAGATTGGGCACCGCCTAAAAATGTTAAAGAAGTTCGTAGCTTCTTGGGTCTTGCTGGGTATTACCATTGGTTTGTCGAGAGGTTCTTGAAACTCGCTCGACCGCTTATGTAGTTACTCCAGAAGACAGAAAAGTTTGTTTGGACGGCTGAGAGACAGCAGAGCTTCGATGAGCTGAAGAGACGTTTGACCTCAGTGCCTATTTTATCTTTACCATAGGGTAGTGAAGGATTTGCAGTTTATAGCGACGCTTCGGGACAAGGGCTTGGATGTGTGCTTATGCAGCATGATAAGACGATGGCTTTTGTGTCATGACAGTTGAAGCCGTAGGAGATGAACTATCATACTGATGATTTGGAATTAGCCGTAATTGTCTTCGCACTTAAGATTTGGCGGCATTATTTGTATGGCTCTCCGTGTCGGATTTATACCGACCACAAGGGTTTGAAGTATATTTTCAGCCAGAAAGATCTGAATATGAGGTAGAGGCATTGGTTGGAATTGATCAAGGATTACGATTTAGAAATTCTTTACCATCAGGGAAAGGCAAATGTCATCGCGGATGCTTTGAGCCGCAAATTGGCATCGCTTCAGATGCTCGAGGTTCTTACATCTCAGATGAAGATTCGTCAGGATTTAATCAAGCAAGGAATAGAATTTGGCTTCAAAGAGTGCAAGGATTGTTGTGCACTCTCGAAATTACTTCGTCCTTAGTTGACGACATCAAAGGGAAACAGTGGAGTGACCCGATGATCTCTCAACCGAAGGAAGATGTAATTAAAGGAAAAGCCCCTGGTTTTATGGTCCATGAAGATAGTATTCTGAGATTTCAGGGCAGGCTTTGTGTTCCGAATGATCTAGAGTTGAGGCAGAGAATTCTCCGAGAGGCTCATGCTACGCCTTACTCTAACCACCCCGGAACGAGTAAGATGTACAAAGACTTGAAGCAAAACGTTTGGCGGAATAGTATGAAGAAAGATGTCACAGAGTTTGTATTGTGATGCTTGATGTGTCAACAAGTCAAGATTGAACATCAACGACCGGCGGGGTTGTTGAAGTCGCTTCCCATTCTCGACTGGAAGTGTGAAGATATCTCTATGGATTTTATTTCTGGGATGCCGAGAACTAGAGCCGGAATGAATATGATTTGGGTAATCGTCGATTGGTTGACCAAGTCTGCACACTTCCTAGGTATTAAGGATACATGGGGACCGGAGATATTGGCTCGAACTTTTATAGGTGAGATTGTGAGATTGCATGGTGCCCCTAAGACTATTGTTACCGATCGAGATGGTCGCTTCGTATCACATTTTTGGCAGGCCGTTCATCAGGCTTTGGGCACTGAGTTGAGATTGAGCACGTCTTTTCATCCTCAGTGAGACGGTCAGACGGAGCGGACGATTCAGATGTTGGAGGATATGTTGCGGGCTCGTGCCCTAGACTGGAGTAATGATTGGGAGCTTCACATGTTGTTGATCGAGTTTTCCTACAATAATAGTTAGCATGCATCGATCAAAAATGGCACCTTTCGAGGCACTTTATGGTAGGTGGTGTATATCACATTATGTTGGGATGAGGCTTCGGAGCTAATCGAAACGGAACCGGATATGTTGATGGAGATTAAGGAGAATATTTCCATTGTCAAGGACTGGTTGTTGACTGCCTAGAGCCGTCAGAAATCTTATGCTGATACTCGTCGTCGACCTTTTGAATTTGAAGTGCGAGACCATGTTCTACTCGAGGTGTCGTCGACCAAAGGAGTTTTCCACTTTGGGAAAAAGGGGAAACTTAGTCTGCGGTATATTGGTCCGTTTGAATTTTTGGACAGGGTTGGAGATTTAGCTTATCGATTGCCATTGCCTCCAGCTTTGAGTCATGTCTATATCGTTTTTCATGTTTCTCAGTTGAGAGTATGTACCGAATCCAAGTCATATTATCATCTATGGTGAGATCGATGTAGTCGAGGATGTTACCTTTCCGGAGATACCGGTGATGATCCTTGAACGTCGTGAGAAACAGCTTCGGCACAAAATCATCCCATTGGTTAAAGTGCAATGGTCGAGACATGGAGTCGAGGAGGCGACTTGGGAGGCGAAAGAGAAGATGCGATAGGAATACCCCGAGCTTTTTATCTCTTAAGTTTTGGGAAGAAACTTCCTTTTAGAGGGGGAGAATGTAATACCCGTACTCTATATGAACTGTTGGCTCTGACATTTCTTCACTTTTGTCGCTCTGTAAACACTTATTGAGATGTTGTCGATGTTGATTTTAGATTTTGTACTTTTCAAATCATGTTCGTGTTATTTGGACCTTTCGGCAGTGTTCTGAGACAGGCAGATAGTGTACGCTAGGCCTAAGCTAACGCACGCTATTTCTACTTGAGTAGCGCACGCTAGATTTGAGCCTTAGCGCATGCTAACATTCGGAGCGTGGCAGAGGCAGTAGCTGATTCTGCCCTCTGGGCTAGCAGTTAGCGCACGCTAGGTACTAGCTAACGCATGTTATTCGTGTTGAGTAGCGTGCGCTAGCATCGCCTGTAGCGCACGCTAATGGGCTAAGTCGGCAGGGGCAGTAAGGTGTTTCTATTTTCTGGACTAGCAGGGAACGCGCGTTTGGCCCGAGCCAGCACACGCTATTGGTGTTGCGTAGCGCGCGCTAACGTCCCGATGTAGCGCACGCTAGCGGGTTTGGGCAGTGAGTTGGAATTTTTGCAGGATATCAGTTAGCGCACGCTAAGGCATGGTAGCGTGCGCTAACTTCGCAGGTCAGAAGCTACTGGACTACCGGGTGACCCCGTTAGCGCACGCTAGCCCTGATTTTTGGCGTGTGCTAACCTGGCGCAGTATATAAGTGAGGGTTGACCTTGTTCTTCATCATTTACATCCTTTTCACTCATTTTCTGATGGGAGCATGGGAGAAGGCGATTTGGGGCGATCCTTCTTCAACTATCATCTTTGGTTGAATAACAAAGATTACACAACATCTAATCCGTTCTATCTTCCGAATCAAGGAATATTCCTTAGAACCTAGTTTTGGGAATTTTTGGGGATTTTCTTAGATTCGTCCGATATATCCATTTGGGATCTTGAGATCTTTGAGATTATGATGTTTCTACCCCGTACCCATGTTTCCCCTACGATTATATGGATGGTTTTGTACCTTGTTCGGACTTGAGAGAGTTTAGGTGATTTTCGAACCTCTAAGTGATTATCCTTGTAGTTTCGTGAATCATAGGCGGGTTTCGGGAGTTTCTTCATGTGATCTTAGTATGGATTATTGATTATCGTATTCTTTATTAGGTGCCAGAAGTGCGTTCTTTGACCTACCGAACTTATACTCTTTTCCTTCCGATTCTCAATGTCTCAAAGGCAAGTATATGTTTATGATTGTATGTTTTCGAATTTGAAAGTAAGATATATGAATTGTATGATGGTATATATCCACTCTGGTACGGGCCGACGTGTCCTCTGAGGGTTTCGTAGCCTTTGGTGTGGTGCCCCGGTTCCGTTTCGATTAGCTCCGAAGCCTCATCCCAACATAATGTGATATACACCACCTACCATAAAGTGCCTCGAAAGGTGCCATTTTTGATCGATGCATGCTAACTATTATTGTAGGAAAACTCGATCAACAACATGTGAAGCTCCCAATCATTACTCCAGTCTAGGGCACGAGCCCGCAACATATCCTCCAACATCTGAATCGTCCGCTCCGTCTGACCGTCTCACTGAGGATGAAAAGACGTGCTCAATCTCAACTCAGTGCCCAAAGCCTGATGAACGGCCTGCCAAAAATGTGATACGAAGCGACCATCTCGATCGGTAACAATAGTCTTAGGGGCACCATGCAATCTCACAATCTCACCTATAAAAGTTCATGAATTCATAATTATAAGCGTAAAAAAGGTACGATTATTACACTCTGGGGGTTCCGTTGCCTTTGGTGTGGTTCCACGGTTAATCATGTATGTATTGAATGTGATGCTATAAGATTTAGTTATTCCGGAATAGTAGTCTTGAATTGATGGAATGATGACTACATTTACTCTATTGTCGAGAAGTATTGTCTTTCGTATTCAATATACTTGTACTAGCTATTCGATGGCTAACCCCTTTATAGGGGAAATACCTTTCGTGTATTTCAGGATCCAGGAGAGGGGATAGACACATACCGGGTCAGCATGAAGATGATGGGAAAGTGTGATGCTGTGTCTTGTCACTGATCATGTTTTGAATTTCCTCCATTCAATGATGTTGTATTTGAATGGTTTTTGAGTACTCGAGTACTGTTTTCGGTTTCCTTGATGTTTCGGCCTGTGTGGCCATGGTATTGATTCGTGATATGTTGTATTCGGATTTATTGGATATTGTTTTGAATACCATTTTATTATCTTCCATTTGATAGTGTTTGGACCTTATCGGTCACAGTTCATAGTTCCGCGTATAAATAGCCTTGTGGGTCCCACAACGGGGCTCACGGCGCTGTAATATACCCTGTATAACTTGGGAGTGTTACACTTTTTGTCATTTTACCTTCCAAACAAGATTCGCACATTGAAAATGACTCAACCTAGAGTTCATCCGATGGGCCATCATCTACCAATCATTGAATCCTTCTTAGGTTTACTTGACCTAATCGTAGATGCCACATATATGTGGGATTTTGTGCAGTACTCATGACATATAGTCTATCAGTATAGATACCTTTGCAAATATATTCACCATTTCTTCTAATAATAGCATCATTATCAAAAGAAACTGAATAACCATCACAACTTAATTGAGAAACCGAAACAAAATTCATTTTAAAATTAGGTACCAATAGTATATTATTTAGGACTAATATCTTATCACTAATCTTAAAATGCACGACTCCCACTGCTACAGCTATACCTAGAATAATTACCTCAGTCTATGGTGATCTCGCCCGCATTAAGCTACCTGGTTACCTGAAAATCATGTGAGTCAAAGCAAACATGATCAGTGGAGCCTGAATCTATTAACGACGAAGTGGTACAACAATCTGCCAAACATATTTCGACTACTAGTGCACGAGACATACCATTCTTAAGAGCAGGATAATCCGCTTTAGTATGTCCTTTCTGACTGCACTTGTAGCACTTGCCCTTTGAATTTTTGTTCGCCTCACGCTGAGGAGCCTTGCTTTTCACCTTGAGGGGTGCCACTTGCTTATGTCCCATTTGTTTCTTGTTCCACCACTGGGGTTTAGAAGTTGAAACACTAGTTGTAACTTAATACCCTTATCTGAAGAGACCTTTCTGCAGCTTGAAGCTCTGTCAGCAATTCCGCCAAAGTCTATTCCCTATAATTCATATTGTAGTTTAGGCGGAACTACTCAAAGCTTCTAGGTAAGCTGCTTAAGATGATTACGACATGTGTTTCCATATCGATAGTAGCCCCTTAAGATATCAAGTTCATTTTATGAGAAATCATCTCTTGAACATGTTCTCTTATCGGGGTTCCTTCAGACATCTGGGTCATCATGAAGACCCGCATAGCATTTTTCCTAGCCGCCCAGTTCTGATGACCAAAAATCTCGCAGAAATTTTTCATCATTTATGCGGCCGTGAACATACTCTGATGCTGATGCTGCAACACATTTCACTACACCATATATGGCTTTCAACAATATTTTTTTGATGTTACAAGAAAAAGTGTAGCGTTAGATGCCTTAAAATTGGTCAAATTTGATTTAAGGCTACACATTTTTTTAACGTTATTATTGATATAAATTAGTGTTACCATGAATAAATTGAATATCTATGCTAACATAAAATTTTGTGTAGCCGTTGCTATTTAAAAAAAGTGTAACTAAACCCTAAAAAATAAGCGGGCTTGCTAAAATATTTTAGGCGGTCCAAATATATAACACACGAAAAGAAGACCCAATTAGTATTAGGTTCAATACTGGGTCCAAGATTAGTGTTTCTTTCTGTGTATCACCACCACCCCCACCAACCCTCGAAATAGATACATATCGTTAGAATCACTTCCGTCGTCACCTCCCGCACAGCACATCATCTACACACCTCGTCGATAATAATCCCTTTTGACCAAACAGTAAAGCTAGCAAGCTGTTGATATTTCTAAAATAAACTTTTAATATTTAAATATAGTTGATACAATATTTCTTAAAATGAAATATTCCTATATAAAATACAGAGACACCATTCTAACAAAAGGTAAGCCCATTAGACACAGTCCAAGGCCACCACAGGAATCCCAACAAGTACCTCACGTACAACTCGACACTCGGATGCGTTACACAACCAAATCAGTTGCCCAAAGAATAGCCATCAAACCCTCGTATCTGGCAGCACATCTCTTCCATTTTTTTTGCCTTCAATTCTTCTGTAATGTCATTTTAATGAGTATGGCGATGAAGAATAGTTTGAGATTTTGCGCTTCCAAGCTACTGAATTCGGCCCCATAAACTTCTCCCGGATCAAGTCTGTCATTTATCGATTATAGATTTTTTTTATACTTTACTAATTTTCCCTCACTCGGTGATGGTTCTTGTGATTTTTTTTACTTTATTTATTATATTTTTCAAAGTACAATATCTAGATCTAGGAATGGAAGAAAAAGGAAAGTTTCGTAAAAGATTTAGAAATCGGAGGAGAGAAGGAGACAGGTCTGGGAAGACGTCGGAGAAAGGTTTGGTACGCTGTTGCTTTTTTTTCAATGTGCTTCATTACCTTATTTGATAATTACGTATATGCTAAGATTGTAAATCGATGGCCGACCGAAAACCAAATGGCCAGTGTACTTGTAGTGTTGCGATATTTATTATCCTTTCGGTTGTGTCTGCTCATGCTTCCTTTATATTCTACATATCTTTCCTTCGTGCGGTAACCAATCCCTCAAAGCTTTTTAACTGTTAACGGCGGCAAACTGGCGTTTGATACCGCGTTTGTCCTTATTTATTCGTGTTTAGCTTATTCTCCAAGAGAAAAAGAGATCCACTTGATGCTTTTGGGTTTTGCTATTTGTTTCCATATGCTTCCGATTTTAAATCTTTGGTCAGGTTTTGAAAACTTTAGCCTTTTGGATTGCTCGGTGGCTTTTTTGATTGAGGCAGCAGCTTATTTTTCGTCAACCATTTCACTACTAATATGTCTGCACTACTAGAAAACCATTTAATGTGTGGCACAACCTATGCATTTCCCCTCATCCCTTCCCTCTTATTCATGTCAATTTTGTTGTTGTGTATGACGTTTAGGTGGTAACACATTTATGATTTGGGTTTGGCACATTTGAAAATGGACATTCTGGTTGCGATACAGGATATCGGGCATCTGGTAAGAATGAGGATGAAAGGAATCTAGAATTACTGTACACTTTTTTTACATGAGTTTTTCAGAATACATTTAAGTTAGAGTACTAACTAAAGATATATCAAAGAGTGGGTAATGATAACTTGTAAGTTGTTCTATTCCGCACATGTGAACGATAAATAGAATTGGGCGTCAATTAAGCTCAGTATATGGGGGTTAGATTATGCACATAAAAAAAGAGTTTTAGAAAAATATATATAATTATGAAGTTTTCGATGTTGAACATGTATATTGTATGATCAGTTATCTGATTTCTCTTCTTTGATGTGCCTCCTTAAACAATTCACTTTTAGATGATGGATAGATCGGATGAAGGATTTATGTCACCAGATATTGGACCACTGGATTATAAATCAATTTACAAGGTAATGAATGACGATGGCCTGTTCCTTTCCTTCCCTTATATTTTTTTCTTCTCGAACTACAATTATATGCAATAGTTTTGCTAACATGTAAAATTTTAGGCTGTTGGTAAGACTGTTTTCAAGGCACATGCAGAGATCTATTTGACATGGTTAGTACTGATATCATGTTGTTTGTTGTAGTTTTGTTTTCCTACAGGATTTCTTTGTAACTAAAGCTTTGTTATGTAGTAAACTGGCTATGGGGATACTAGACAGATTCTTAATATTCTATCCTCATACAATTAAGCCTCTCCTCAATAGAAATGTCTGTTGATACTCCTATTTATCAAAGAAACACTTGTGTATTTGACTTAATATGAGCCATTATATTCTTGTGCAGGTAATTGTATCAACAAGAAAGCCAAAGTTCTTCCAAATTTGACATCCTTTGTATAAAGTAGTGACAGATGAGGGTCTAAGGCGACCATGTTTTAAGGTTCACCAAGATTGTACTACTTCCTTTCCATATTATCATGATATGTTTTTTTTATGGAAACAGCTAAGAGGAATTCTTTTGTTTAATCTCATTTAGTATTTCTTTGATTTGACTTTCATGTGTTCTCAAAAAAAATCCTCTCTATTTGAAAATTTAGTAACTGTCTCTTAAAGAAGCATAAATAAATTTAAAGCGTAGTTTCTATTATATGACAGACATATTTGGTTAAACAGTTTTTCGTAGTCTCCTAAAAACAATTTCCTTCATATCTAGACATCTGGTATATGGTTCTACAGGTCGATCTCTTTAACTTTTTTCGTCCTAATTCCTAACTTAGTATATAACATATATCGTGTGAAGTGTGAACTATTAATCTTAGTTTGTGTCAGTACATATGATCACTAAAGCTATATTTTATGTACTTTAGTGTTGTGCTGCTAATAACAAATATATTTATGTGTAATAAATCTTTAAGATACATAACCAGATCCTCAATATCTGAATTGTTAATGTAATTGACTTGACTTTCTTTTTGTTTTTTCTTGTCCATGGGGATTGTACTCAATGGGAGTGCTCAGATGAGAAAGTTTAAAGCATCACGTCACTTGTGCTTGTGGAAAGTTTAATTCGTTCAAAATGGGGATACAAGAAGGAAAGGGAACGCTGGAATTTGTTTGGAGCAAAGCTACAGAGATTTGTGAATCCAAATCACTTCGAATTTTTTTTCAGATTTTGGGTGGTTTTATATATTAAGTTAGCTTTTTGCATGGTTTGTTTATGTTGATTGATGATAATGTCAAGGATTATTGGGATGGCTTTAAGAGCTTTTATTTTGTTTGTGAAACTGTTTGACAACTTATTTATGAAATGAAAAGTCCTTTTAGTCTCTTGTGTTGCAATTAGCTTAGAATGTGTTAGTAAACAGGTGTATGTGTGTGTATATATGTTGTCATAGATTCAAAAGTGTTAATCTTTGTGTGTTGGCAAAAGTTGGAGCTGTTCATATATAAGTGTATCCATAGTATTAAAGTTGTTGGTAAAGATGTCATAGTGTTTCACAATTTAATGTTACATTACACCTCATGAGTGTTAGCATAGGTCTACAGCTACACAAATATTTGTGTCACTAAATATATAAAAGTGTGGCCTTAAGTCTACAGCAACACAAAATCTAGTGTCGGCACAGACAACAAAACTGTTGGCATAGGGGTCTATCGTTACACTTTTTTTACATGTTACTAAAAACAAGAAAAGTGTTACCTTAGACCCCTATAGTTGCGGCCATTTTTATAACACCTTCAAATTTGGTCAAAGTGTAGCCGTAGCCTGTTTTTTTGCCTTCGACAACACTTTTTGGACTTTAGAACACAGTTTTTCAGGTGTTTCTGGAACCCATATATGATGTAGTGTTTGCTAAAAAAGCTAAGATGTAACAGCGAGTCATCTTCTCAGATTTCTTTCATTTCCAGTATTCTTTCACCTCACCAGGTGTCGAATCCGCATCTGGTTCCAATGGGCATTCCTTAGTTAGAATAAACTTATGTTCTTCAGCAATCCAGAAAATATTAAGGTTACATTACCAATCAACAAAGTTAGTGCCATCAAGTTTATTTTCATTGAAAATAAATGTAACACCCCTAGAATGCAACCGGGAATATTACATATCATGGACCCCACACCGGAGATCCACCAGGCTGAACACAAACATATGACCAAATATTTGACCGGATGGGATAAAACTGCATAAAGACACGGACCGATAAGGTCACACTACAGAATCTAACAGTAACAATTTGTTACAACTCATCCCCCACACCGGGGTCCAAAATACAAAATGATAGAACACAGCGGAAGACTGAAAAATATTACAACGACACAATAACAACTGCATTCCATATCTCTTGATTAGTATAGCTGTCCATCATCTCTCGCACTGATCCTGTGACTGCTCCACGCCCCAGCATGAACCTGGACACAAAACAGATATCCACCCCCGATTACTCGGGAGTTAGTAAAACTCCACTGTTTTACTTGTACAAGTATCAAACCATACAAAATGTGGCAAGCAATTACCAATCATAAATCAGACAACCACACTCTACCAATCACAATAAACAACCAATCATGTATCCCATGGAAGTTTTATGAATATAGAAACCGACCCAAGTGGAGTCTTTGTAAAATTAAGTGCCATCTAGGGAATCTTAGAAAACGCAAATATTTTAGGAACTCATGTCCTAAGTTTGTCAAAAGTCTCTAGGAACTCATGTCCTAGGTTTGTCAAAAGCCTCTAGGAACTCATGTCTTAGGTTTGTCAAAATCCTTTAGGAACTAACGTCTTGAGTTTGTCAAAAGCCTCTACATTAAAAACATGCCCAACGGTCAATCAAAGCGTTTGTGAACTCTTGTCACATATACCTCATACAACAATCATAACACTCGTGATCCTTTGTCACGTGGTTCCGTAGGTTCATTACCCCGCACGGACTATGCCAAGTACAATAACCATAACACCGTGAACTCATGTCATGTGTCAAACACAACAAACATAACACTCATGATCCCTTGTCACGTGGCTCCGTAGGTTCATCAACCCGCACGGACTATGCCAAACACAAACAATCACAACATCTAGCCCCGACTCCGTGATCTCTTGTCACGAGTCACCTAGGTCCCGTCCAACCCACACGGTTGGACGTACCATGTCCTGACCCCATGATCGACTGCCATGTGTCATCGTAGGTCTCGTCAAACCTGCACGACTGGACCTCAGCACCACATACTAAGTTCTGATTCCATGGACCCTTGCCATGAACCCTCGTAAGCCCCGTCAAACTCGCATGAGTGAACTTAGCATCACAACACATATCTTCACAGTTACATTCACATTTCACCAAGTCCATACACAGAAAATCAATCACATTGATCACCACAAAGCCACGCATCACGCGTACATAACACAATACCAACAATCACAAAAACCGTCATCAATCAATGACACACCAACATAACTCACAATCAATACACAATACATTGCACAACCATGTGTGCAACCAAATCAGCATGATTATTACAATCCTGCACACAAAACACAACACAATATATATATATCAAAGTAACATAGTCATCACCAATCCCATATAACGGGAAACACATAACTAATTCACACGAACCACATTTTCAAAGGTAAACCAACCATAAAAACATAACACACGATTTCTAATCACAAGACACAAGTTGTATAACAAGATACTTGCCTTAATAACCGCTACCGAACACTCCGAAAAACATGGTTCGACCGGGAAACCTCGAACCCCGAAGAAGACAATGAACAGGAGGGTTCCGACTCGAGTTCTTCACAAGGATTCGTTCCTAAGATATATCATCCATAAATCAATGATCGTACGAGGAATAATAATCGCATAACGCCCGAATCCCCCTCTAAGACCTTTTATCGGACACCTTCAATACATCAATTAGGAATTCAACAAAACGGCGAATCATATACAATCCAACCATGGAATCACAAGGGAAATGATAGAATACATCTTAATAATCATCGATCCGCCACAAATCTAAGTTATTTTGGGCTAAATCGGACAAAACCAAGCAAAACCCCAAAATTCCCAAAACTAGGAGTTTCAGGAAATCTAACCTGATTCGCTTGATCAAAGGATGTTATAGAAGGATTAATCAATGATATGAACTCCAGGACTTCGTGGATTCATCGCCTGGCAACATGCCTTCAACTTCTCCCAGACTCCAGTTGCAGACAGAAAAGAAAGGAAATGAAAAACGAGTGAAAATATGACTGCTCAGTCATATTTATATTGGCGTCCCTAGCGTGCGCTAGGCTTCCGGACTAGCGTGCGCTATCGACCAGCCTCGGCCCAGCACCTTCGGCCGGGTCCCGCACGACCCGGTCCTGCTGACCTAACCTGCCGACCAGAACCTTCCTGTCCGACCGCGATAGCGCGCGCTGCGCGGGCACTTGCGTGCGCTAGCCGACCTGTCCAGAACTCTCTGGACTAAACTGCTTGGCCAGGTAGCGTGCGCTGGTTGGCTGATAGCGTGCGCTACACCTGCCGATTAGTGCGCGCTACGACCGATAGTAGCGTGCACTACCTGCCGATCCTTCCTGAGTCCAGAACCTCAGAAACCTCTCTGCCCAGCCAGGTAACGTGCGCTGGCCGACCGATAGCGTGCACTCTGCCTGCCGATTAGCGCGTGCTGCCATCCGACAGTAGCGTGCACTATGCCGGTCCCTGCCGGTTCTCGACTGGCAGCCGGCGATGCCACGGCCGCCCGGTTCTCGCCAGCTTGTCGGCCGAGTGCCCAACCACTATGACCCAGCGACTCGATTTCCAAAAACGCACGGAACGAACACGACGAAACGCTCGTGGACAACATCAACAATCCGAAATGAAACACCATGCAACAAATAGTCACACGCGACCATGTAAACACAAAAATCAATCATCGAGATAAATGATACCGATACTCGGCAACCGATAAATATCCAGAAAAATCCAAAATAACCGGAACAAAAATCTCGGGTATTACATTCTCCCTCACTAAAAATAAGTTCCGTCCCGAAACTTAAAACAAAGACATCACAGTGCTAGTAAAGTGCCACAGTCAAACATACAAATGTCAACTCATGATCCCGTTATCTACAGCCACATGTCTCCGTAGGTTTAATAACCCACATGGATTGAGTCGAAACAGCACATCAACATCAATTATGCTCGTGACCCCGTGATCTCTTGTCACGTGTCTCCGTAGGTTCAACAACCCACACGAATTGAGCTAAAACAACAATCACAATAAACATGCTCGTGACCCCATGATCTCCTGTCATGTGTCTCCGTAGGTTCAACAACCCACGCGGATTGAGCTAAAATAACAATCACAACAATCCACACAGAAATATTCAAACCAGAATATCAGATATCAAGTACCATTCATCAAGCATCACATATCAAGTTTACACGCAAGATAAAATCCACAAGACCATCACAAAAATATTATCCCTGGGCACCGCTGGGCCCTCTAGAAGTAGGAAAGAAATCTCGCTTCCCAAACATTATAGCAATAGTCTCACAATGCACCACTTGGTGCTCCGCTTGACCACACTTAAAACAATTCACTTGCAGCAAACGACAATTATTACCGGTGTGGCCCACACGACTGCAGTTGAAACATGTTTTCACACTGTTACCGTTACTAACTACCGGAATAGGATTATTAGACTGACTAACCGAATGAGAAGTCTTTCCAACGGAACGATGCGAATCAACAGGCTCATGAAACTTACTCATTCAACCCCTAGAGAAACTACCAGTAATCTTCTGCTTCTTACTTTCTGGACTATTTTCTGTCATAGAAATGGCCATCTCAATCGCTAAAGATCGATCTTGATATTCTTTTACAGAAGTACATCTAAGAGGAGCCATACTCTGACGTATGCGGGTTTCATACGCATATCAAAATAACGGATTTTGTCTGCTTCACTTCTCACTTGCTCACGAACATAACCCAACTGTTGATTATAATCGACTATCGCCTGGGATATCGACACATCCTGAGGCGTGGCCGAGAAAAACTCAACAATCCTGCACTCTCGAACAAGCGGCAGACAATACTCGGCCTCCATGGCAGCCTTGAACTCAGCCCAAGTACCTATACGATCTCTAGGCGCTACGGCCTCCCACCATTCTGCAGCTTCCTTGTCAAGAAGGTACTGGGCAATAGGTACCCTCCTCTAATCCGGACAAGACACTGCATCAAGTGTTCTTTCCAACTGGAAGAGACAGTTCTCCCAGCTTAACGAGTCACAAGCACGCGCAAAACGAGGTGGATGCATTCTCATTGCATTTCGCAACCACTTACTAGCTCCGTCATCCCCCTCGGGAGGTTCATTCTGGTTTGCTGCTTGATTCATCTGCGCCAAATGATTTTCCAACTGCTGGAGGATGGTGGCAGTGCCAACATTAACATTATCCCCAGCTGACTGGTCCTGCTCACGCGACTGGTCATCCCGACCATCTGTACTGGGCTGGTTGGCACTCGACAACGAGCGAGTCATCGAATCAAGATCCTGATTACGTCCACGGTCGCGACCACGACCTCGACCTCGCCCTCTCGGCATACTGATCATATAATCGTTCAATACAATTAAACATAGCATCACATAATTATGACATCACATATTCTTATCGCAATATCAACACATAAGGTAATCACATGTTTCCACTCAACATCATCACAATCAACAGCACATAGGGTAATCACGTGTTACCACAACCATCATCAAAATCAACAGCACATATGTTATCCTATGGTCATGCTCTCTTGGCATCGACACCCAGAGGTTCCACCGAACAATCCCCTGGTGGATAATACATACGACAGATATTTCCACATATCAACAATCACATCCAAGTCATACAACACAATGCATCTTAACACGCGCTAAGCATACTATTTAGCGTGCGTTATGCGCTACTAACATAATTTAGAAAGATTTTTCCTCCACCCTTTTTGAAATTAAAATCCTATTTGAGTCATAAATACAAAAATTCTTAGGGTGTGAGGGATTTAAAATCATTTACTCGATTATTTGAAAATAGAACCAATACACGAAAATCATTTTCTTAAAATCTTTTCAAACACGACAAAATGCCATCAACGGTAATATTTTACCAGGCACCCAAAATACTTCAAAACACCTCCCCCAAAAATGTTGTCATAGGGTTCCATTAAAATACAAGGTTAGTTCGTCGAAATTCAAAAAAAAATTCCAAAATCAACATCAACCCACTGTTTGACCGTATCGTCAAAACCGTTTCAAAATTTGTTTTTCCACCAGCGTACTCAAGCCATGGTATCTTCAAGAAAATCACATTCAAGCAGATACACAGCGGATATGATTACAATAACTATCTAGAATACAACTTCATTTTACAACAACTTGTGACAAAGTCAGTAAACACAAAATACAACGGAGGGGAATTACATCAAAGATCGCACGAAGATGACAGTCGCCCACGATACTAATCTTCTCTTATCATCCGACAACTCAAGTGACGGAGCAAAACACAACTCAACTCAACTCACTTGTCAATCAACACCTCGAATGACAGCATAACACATAACTCGACTCGACCCGACAGCCTAAGTTTCCACAACCTAAGCTCCGATACCATAATTGTAACACCCCCAGAATGCAACCGGGAATATTACACATCATGGACCCCACACCGGAGATCCACCAGGCTGAACACAAACATATGACCAAATATTTGACCGGCCGAGATCAAACAGCATAAAGACACAGACCGATAAGGTCACACTACAGAATCTAGCAGTAACAATTTGTTACAACTCATCCCCCACACTGGGGTCCAAAATACAAAATGATACAACACAGCGGAAGACTGAAAAATAATACAACGACACAACAATAACAACTGCATTCCATATATCTTGATTAGTATCGCTGTCCATCATCTCTCGCACTGATCCTGTGACTGCTCCATGCCCCAGCATGAACCTGGACACAAAACAGATATCCACCCCCCGATTACTCGGGGGTTAGTAAAACTCCAATGTTTTACTAGTGCAAGTATCAAACCATACAAAATGTGACAAGCAATTACCAATCATAAATCAGAAAATCACACTCTACCAATCACAATAAACAACCATTCATGTATCCCCTAGAAGTTTTATGAATATAGAAACCGACCCAAGTGGAGTCTTTGTAAAATGAAGTGCCATCAAAGGAATCTTAGAAAACGCAAATCTTTTAGGAATTCATGTCCTAAGTTTGTCAAAAGCCTCTAGGAACTCATGTCCCAGGTTTGTCAAAAGCCTCTAGGAACTCATGTCCTAGGTTTGTCAAAATCCTTTAGGAACTCACGTCCCGAGTTTGTCAAAAGCCTCTACATTAAAAACATGCCCAACAGTCAATCAAAGCGTTTGTGAACTCTTGTAACATATACCGCATACAACAATCATAACACTCGTGATCCCTTGTCACGTGGCTCCGTAGGCTCATCAACCCGCACGGACTATGCCAAGTACAATAACCATAACACCGTGAACTAATGTCATGTGTCAAACACAACAAACATAACACTCGTGATCCATTGTCACATAGCTCCGTAGGTTCATCAACCCGCACGGACTATGCCAAACACAAACAATCACAGCATCCAGTCCCGACTCCGTGATCTCTTGTCATGAGTCACCGTAGGTCCCGTTGAACCCACACGGTTGGACGTACTGTGTCTTGACCCTATGATCGACTGCCATGTTTCATCGTATGCCTCGTCAGACCCGCACGACTAGACCTCAGCACCACATACTAAGTTCCGATTCCATGGACCCTTGCCATGAATCCTCGTAGGCCCCATCGAATCCGCACGAGTGAACTTAGCATCACAACACATATCTTCACAGTTACATTCACATTTCACCAAGCCCATACACAGCAAATCAATCACATTGATCACCACAAAGTCACGCATCACGCATACGTAACACAATACCAACAATCACAACAACCGTCATCAATCAATGATACACAACCAACATAACTCACGATCAATACACAATACATTGCACAACCATGTGTACAACCAAATCAACATGATTATTACAATCCTGCACACAAAACACAACACAATACATATATCCAAGTAACATAGTCGTCACCAATCCCATATAACGGGAAACACATAACCAATTCACACGAACCACATTTTCAAAGGTAAACCAACCATCAAAACACAACATATGCTTTCTAATCACAAGACACAAGTTGTATAACAAGATACTTGCCTTAATAACCGCTACCGAACACTCCGAAGAACATGGTTCGACCGAGAAACCTCGGACCCCGAAGAAGACAACGAACAGGAGGGTTACGACTCGAGTTCTTCACAAGGATTCGTTCCTAAGACATATCATCCATAAATCAACGATCGTATGAGGAATAATAATCGCATAACGCCTGAATCCCCCTCTAAGACCTTTTATCGGACACCTTCAAGACATTAATTAGGAATTCAACAAAATGACGAATCCTATACAATCCAACCATGGAATCACAAGGTAAATGATAGAATACATCTTAATAATCATCGATCCGCCACAAATCTAAGTTATTACGGGCTAAATTGGACAAAACCAAACAAAACCCTCAAATTCCCAAAACTAAGATTTTCAGGAAATCTAACCTGATTCGCTTGATCAAATGATGTTATAGAAGGATTAATTGATGATATGAACTCCAGGATTTCGTGGATTCATCGCCTGACAACATGCCTTGGACTTCTCCCAGACTCCAGCCGCGGATAGAAAAGAAAGGAAATGAAAAGCGAGTGAAAATATGACTGCTCAGTCATATTTATACTGGCGCGTCCCTAGCGTGCGCTAGGCTTCCGGACTAGCGTGCGCATTCGACCAGTATCGGCCCAGCACCTTCGGTCGGGTCCCGCACGACCTTGTCCTGCTGACCTTACCTGCCGACCAGAACCTTCCTGTCCGACCGCGATAGCGCGCGCTGCGCGGACACTTGCGTGCGCTAGCCGACCTGTCCAGAACTCTCTGGACTAAACTGCTCGGCCAGGTAGCGTGCGCTGGTCGTCCGATAGCGTGCGCTACACCTGACCATTAGCGCGCGCTCGACCGAAAGTAGCGTGCGCTACCTGCCGATCCTTCCCGAGTCCAGAACCTCAGAAACCTCTCTGCCCAGCCAGGTAACGTGCGCTGGCCGACCGATAGCGTGCGCTATGCCTGCCGATTAGCGCGCGCTGCCATCCGACAGTAGCGTGCGCTATGCCGGTCCCTGCCGGTTCCTGCCGCAACTGTCCGGCTAGTGCCCAGCCGCCCTGCCGGTTCCTGCCGCAACTGTCCGGCCAGTGCCCAACCGCTATGACCCGGCGACTCGATTACCGAAAACGCACGAAACGAACATGACGAAACGCTCATGGACAACATCAACAATCCGAAACGAAACACCATGCAACAAATAATTACACGCGACCATGTAAACACAAAAATCAATCATCGAGAAAAATGATACCGATACTCGGCAACGGAGAAATATCTGGAAAAATAAAAAATAACAAGAACGAAAATCTCAGGTATTACAATAACATCAAGTTGATTGAAAGACATATGAGATAAAGTTAAAACATTCGTCACATAATGGATAGCAAAATATATTGCGAAATTAAAACATTCATCACATAATGGATAGCAAAATATATTGCGAAATCTAAAAAAAAGAATATATATGCTAGCAACCAACACCTTAAAAAGCCGCACATGTAAGACACGATCTTGTGGACACACATATATTTCAAGTAGAGTTTTACGTCTTTAATTTTACTATCTAGTCAACTTACGTTATGACAAGTAAAATTAATAGTTAGTTCCTCTTGACCATGTATTAGTTAACAAAGACTCCAACGGAAATTATTAATTAACAAATCTAAGTGAACAACATAATTTAACAAACTTAAAATATGATCTTTTAAATAATAGTCCTACATATGGAGAGATCCGATAAAAAATCATATCTAATTTTTGTTATCATTTAAAATCAGTGAACCTTTAGTTAGCACATCTGATATGAAGGAAGATAATAATATCAACGTGTATACTAATTATTTCACAATTTAAATCAATTATGGAGGTCGATATGATTTTATTTAAAACAATAAATCAATTTAATCACTTAGTTAATTAGTCTTAAGGTTTTCAATTTTCTCTTGGTAGCATGCATAAAAACATATCATGTATAACTCATAAATTCCATACATTCAAAACAATATAAACCAAAATAAATGCAAGGATAATAAAATTATCTAATTGTCATGGTCTTCGTCCCCAAACTGAATCCGAGGAAATCTTCGACTCAATATCTCCTAGTGGATCAACATCTCATCACTCCTCCGGGCTGGGCCATAGAATTTCAAAATTAATATTTTCACTTTTTATGCAAAACTAATTACATAAAAAAACAATTTTAAAATCCTGGCTCTCCGGCGGATGCAACGAATGGTGGTAAACGAACCGACCAAATACCGGGAGACCCAACCCGAGCCGACAAAACATCCCGGATCGATGACCGGCGGCCAGCTCGCTGCGGCAGTATGCTTCGACAGCGCTACTGGCTGCTGCATCGCACATGATCATCAAGCGGCTTCGGAAGTCCCGTTTGTGCTCTATTTTTTCTTGATTTTGATTTTTTCAAATTCGACTACAATTTCATACTAAATAAAATATTCCAGTTACAACAAAATTATATAAAAAATAAAACCCCAGATTTACCTATAGATTTTTCACTGAAAAATCATTACATGCCTTAAAAATCGGGTCAAACCAACAATTGCATAAATAATAAATTCTAACAAAATATTCCAATATCATAATCCATTAATATTTAAATTGCAAGCAATTAATCACCAAAATTAATCAAAATAGCAAAAGCCTAAAAATTGTCCCTGATACTAATGGTTGGAAGTAAGACGTAGCATAAACGAAGTTTGAAATTAGTTTGAGAATACGTTTTACGCATCTATGAGTACAAGATATATTTAGGCAATGCCAACTAATTTACTACTACGATTATTAAACAATTTAAATACTAATATTATTAATCTAATATTTTTGTTGGTGAAAACAGATATCCTTATCTACATCAAGAGATCATAGGATATTTACCTTTAAATCATAGTAGTTGTTCTTTGATCTCTTCCTCAAAATCATCTAGAGTATATCTCCGCATTAATCTGGGTATTGTGTGGGCAATAAGCTATCGGATCTTGCTTGACACTTGAGATGGATTGACCAATTTGTGATCTTAAAAGTCACTCGATTTTATCTTTATTTTCTAGTAATATATAATCACTCTTAGAAAATTTATGTGTTATCTAAATATAAAAATCAAAGACATAAGTCTAGATCTAGCATTAAACACAAGAAGAAAAAATCAAACTCCCAATATTGAATAATACATCAGGTCGAACACCCCCTCATGTGTCCTATTTATAAACTTTGGGCTACTCTAGGGATCATAAGGAGGATTAGGGTTTGTACTTCCATATTCAACCGTTCCTAATATGGTTGGGTTTACAAATATCAATTCAATCCACTAAATAATTGATATTGCACTTTCAAACGAAATACCAATTTAAGAAATCGGGGTCCTTATTTTAATATATTATTTTATGTGTTTAAGATATCAAATATCCAATAATTAATTTAAGCTACTGATAGCTTTAATAAATTAATTGCTTATCCAAGAGTAGTACTACTCGAACTTTATTATTATATTGGAATTAAATTCACCTGTAGGGTTTAATATAAAATTATTTTCAGCTCCTTAAGGGGACATTAGAGTCGGGACACGATTTCGATAATATTAATTCTTATATAAATAATATTATTACCCCAAATACGAAGCATATTGAGTCAATCACTATGACTCTCACTCATAGCAAATCAAAGTAACAATTGATGCCAATACATAATTAAATATTATATACTAGAATTAAGAAATACTCACTCCGTCCACCAAGCAGTTGCCCATTTGCATTCGGCACCGGTGTTAAGAAATTAGTTGAGTATGTTGTGTGATTGGAATAAGGGTGTAACACACCCCCCAAAGCCATCTGGGAATATTATAGCGCAGTAGGCGCTGCACCAGAATCTACAAGGTTAAACGACATTTTTCGCAAACATTTCGAATACGTCCAAGTGGCAATGACGGTAATATCTTTGTAAAAATATTCAAAGACTTTATAAAATCCACTAATCAATATCTTCGTAAAATCTCTTTGAAAATACAAGGCCAAAATGCCAAACTCAACAGTTTCAAAAATATACGTTAAGCCACTGCTTATACGCACCAATAAAATAGTTTAGAAAATGATTTTCCAAAATAACCCAAGTTTGCAAAATACCAAAATGCTGTTTTGGTAATGCTCACGCAGTGTATAAAAATTTAACGATTAAAAATACATTTGGATCGGAATCAATTAGACAAACATACTAGATCCATAAAACACGCATCATAGCCATTATCCTTCGGGAAGCTCGTCTTTCCACGACCGCTACAAGTCCAATATCCAAGAACCTAAAAATAAAGCCCACGACGGAGTCATCCATAATACTCAAGAATGATAACGATCCATCACATCAATAATTACATACCAATGAAAAATACTAAGTGAGGATACTCCGAATGTAATCTGACCGCCATAACTTTACCAACTCGGGATAATCCTTACCAAAGTAATCCTTACATTATTTCACATCTCTTATTCTCAACAACACAATAAACTCATACCCAAACATATGCACGGTATCCCAAACAATATCGAGCTCCTCAAACATCATCATAACTCACCAATACGAAAATATACCAACATCGACCAATCCAATCCATCAGATAACATCATCAAACCTCCACACGATAATCGATCGTCTATCAACGACAAGTACCAAAAAGGAAGTATGGAACATACCTCAAGATACGCAATGCCACGATGAATCATGTCAATTTAATCCGATATCAGATTAATACAACATACGGACATGGTCCTACAAAAGACTTACAAATGCGTACTCACATGACAAAATCAATATGCTCACAACAATAACAACAATGTATACTTATGGTAATCCAACAGTCCAGCGCATACAACATAGATGCCCATGATGATCCTATTAGATCAACGCGTGGTGGATAACCAGCAATATACACATGCACAACTACTCATGGTAATCCAACGATCCAGCGCACACAGTATAGATACCCACAATGATCCCGTAGGACCAACACATGATGGAAAACCCATCCAAGGATCCAGCACACACAGCATAGATACCTAGGATGATCCCGTCGGACCAACACTTGGTGGACAAAACAACTACAATGCACAAATGCATGATAAAAACAACACAAATGCATAAAAACAACGATACACGAATGTATTACAACATGATCGGCACTAAATGACAAAAATGATTAGAGTACTTGCCCCGAGTCCTTCGAGAGCAATCTGGATGTCAAAACCATCACTAACGATTATCCTCAATATTCGACGATCTAAAATATCATGGACTATAGATAACTCATATCGTCGTCTTTACCACAATGTATCCTCGATACCCAAGTATACTAATAACGAGTTTAAATCATATACATCATGATTCAACTCCCAAAAATAGGAAAACAACATACAATCCAAATCTCCATAATTCACAATTACATTCATTGCTATATGAATTATAAATGAATGAAATTGAAACCATTCATTAAATATTATAAACTGAGCAAGTAATAACTTGCACGATACCGATATGATGATAGTGAAGGCATTACCAATCCCTTGTCTTCGCCTACGAGCTCCTTGACTCCATCTAAAGCAATTCACGAACATGCTCGAACTCAATCGCAGCACACAGTTCTAACCAACTATCAATTACAACAACCTATTGCAATAATCGATAAGCAACAAGTTCGATAACAATCAACAATCGATATAATCAATCAACAAACTCAATGGTTCCACAATATCTCGATTAAAAACAAATCCGAACAATCCAACTCGAACAATTAGGAACTCATAACCGCAATACGATTCTACAATCTGATAATCATATCAACAATCAATCCAACCCGATAACAAGGATTATAACATACTCAATCCTGAAATCAATCTTATATACGGATTAACAAGATTCCTCCTTATTCATAATTGTAAACTCAGTCATTCAACATAGGCTATGTGGGTGACTTTAAACTTCCCTACAAGTAGGGTTCCTTTCCCTCTTGTTCTTCCTTTAGATTTGTCACTGAATCGCACCTAAGGACCGCGACCTTCTACATAATCTGACAACTTGCTGATATCTCCTGTCATGTGCCGAGAACATCCACTGTCGAAGTACCAGATGTCCTTCTCCTTGATGTCCTGTAATCAAAGAAATTAGGTAGATTTAGGTCCCCTTTGATTCTTGGGCCCATAGTTGTTAGTGCCTTTTGGTACCCAAATTTGCCTGACAGCGATTGATCTGTTGTAGGTTACTTTTGGTCCTGTTTTGCGATATTTACGTGTGACAAGCACGTAGTCGCTGTAATCCTAATTATTAAGCATGAAAAATCTAGGTTTTTGTTCCAGTACGATTGCCGTCTCGGAGGGGGAACCATTTTCTTTGACCTCAAATCTTGCCTTCTAGGTTTCCAATTGGATTTCCAGATCTGCTGATGATGGAACTGCACGGTAGCCTGCTTCCTCGATGGATATCTAGGTTCCTGTATCCAGTACCTAGGTGCACTGTACTGTTGGTACTACTGCGGTGCATGCCTTTGATACTTAGGGGGTGTATTTAGTTAAGATTTTAATGGAATTTGATAGATTTTATTGTTTGATGGTTGATAGATTTTAATGGAATTCAATAGATTTTCATAAATTCTCTTTGATTTCAATGGACTTCTATCTATTAGAATTCTATAGACTTTCATGGATTTTTATGGACTTTTATGAATTTTTAATGACTTTATTTTCCTCGAAATATGGTAACCACAGGAAATTCATTTATTAGCATTCTATCAATAGATGGTTGTTCTACGTGTGATTTTCAATAAATAATTATATATAATACATTTTTTAATTAAAATTAAATAGCTATTGCAAATAAAAATTTTACAACAATTTGATACTCCTTTTGTCCCTTAAGTATAGGCACCTGTGTGAGTCACACGAGTTTTAATAAAGGGTGTCTTGAGTGGAGAGAGAGAGAGAGTATGACTTTATAGAAAGAAGTGGTGTGTTAAATGGAGAGAGAGTATGACTTTATAGAAAGAAAGGGTAAAACAATTTTACTAGAAATGGAGTGTGCCTACTCTTTAGGGACATATGAAAATGGTAAAAAGTGTCTATACCTAAGGGATGTAGGGAGTATAATTTAACGAGAAAAATTAAAAAACTATCTCATATTAAAAAGATAAAAACATATATAAAGTAATGAGTAGATATAAAATATTTAATTATAAATTGAATTTTGTTTTACAAGTTTTTGAAAATAATTATTTTTTTCCATAAAAAGTTGAAGAATAAAAGATAAAAATATTATAAGAACTTCTTTACTGTTCCGGGATATCCTTCCATTGTCTGTATCTTGCAAAATATTGGTAGCAGTAGGATACATAGATGTAAGGTTCTAGATCCTTCTAGAGATAGTATGATCCCATTAGGTGTCTTGTGTTAATTAGGAATCCTATGTCTGGAAGGACTCTCATTGTAAAGCCTGTATAAAGACACCTCTATCAGTGTTATGAATACAATTGATTTCATCTTTACTACTTTCTTACATTCTCCTGAAATATTTACATTATTATTATAGTAAAAGTAAGAAAAAATAAAAAATAAATAAAGAAGAAAAAAGTTACGAGAAATGACAGTGGTGGTAGTGGCAGTGGTGGCGGTGGTGGGGTGACAGCGGAAATGGTGTTGGTGGTGGGACAGGATGGTGACAATGGTGGTGTGGAGGCAGTGGTGGCAGAGGCCGTGACGTGGTGGTGATGGATGCGGCTGCGGCAGTGGTGGTGGGTGGTGGTGAGGAATAAAATCCATCAAAATCTTAGGGGTGAACAAAATATTTTAAAAGACAAATTATATTTGTACTTTGTGCTTAAATATGAGTACCTAGTTGATTCCATTTAAATACTTAAAATCCAAAATAAATTTGAATACCTCATAATTTTGTAAGATTTATAAAAATTTTTATTAATACCTCATGACATTAATGGACTTTTAAAAACTCCATAAAATTCTATATTGAATACCACAAAATTTAATTGACTTTTAAAAGTCTAATTTAATACACCCAAACTTTTACAAATCCATCAAATTCTATAAAAGTCTTTTAAACTCATTCCAAGTCTCAATTGAATACGCCCCCTTAGATACAACCTTCTTTATGGCTGGTTTCTGGCGTTGTTGGTATGCTTGGGAAGCATACTTTTAATGATTAGCATTATGTCTTACAGGTCTGGAAATAGGGGGCCGAATCGCAGCCTTTGTTGTCCGAGGTGGACCAAATGTGACCTTGACGGGACTCGGGTCCTTTTTATGTTCAGGAATGGGTTCCACTCCCCTGACAAACACCGTACTAGACTTTCCCTTGTGAGAGAACGAGTCATATCCTAAGCTACGTTTATCGTGGGCATGTTGCCAAGTGCTTAGAATGTCTTCCATCCTTCTTGATAATTTTTAAAATGATTTAAGGATGGTCTCGAGTTCTCCTTCTCGTTTCTCGAGAGTTTGAATTTTTGCTTCTAACAAAGCATAATCATTTGTCTTGCAGTTATTATGAGATTTTACCTCATTTAGTTCTGTTGCAAGTTGATGATTGCTTTCCATGAGTTTTTCGTGGGCAATTTTGCTGTTTTCACAGTCTAAAGACATATTTTCATAATTATTCTTTAGCAAATCATTTTTATCTTTCAGCTCTAGGTTTGAAATGGTGAGCTGTATGTTCTCTCGTTTGAGCATCTCATGGGCTTTCTGAATGGTTCTAAACTTATTCGTCATATTTTCAAACATATGTGATACATTGATAGGAATATTTGAGGTTGAGCTTACCTCATCATCGCTGTCTTCATCATCTTCTTCTTCTTTGGACATAAAGCACATATATGCTTTATCCTCTATCTCATCATCGGATGAGTCACTGTCAGTGATTGCCTGTAGGCACTCCTCGGTCTGGGTTGAAGTGGGCGAGGCTTCTGATTCACCAATCAGGGCCTTGAGCTTTTTTCTCCAAGCACGCCTCTTCTCATACATTTCCTATTTCTCGGCTTCGAGCAACTTCTGTACTTTGGGATGAGGACACTTATTTGCATAATGTCCTGGTTTCAGGTTAGAATATCTAGATGAAGAGGATTCAAAACTTATCATGTTGAATGGCTTGGGCTTGTATGGGGCCTTTCCAGATTTCTTGATGAACTTCTTCAATTTGTGCATGAGCAGGACCATCTCGTCTTGCGACAGAATTTCATTGTCGTTGTTTGCTGCCTTGCATGCCGATTTGGATGTGCTGGGTGCGGAATGTCTCATGTCAGATACAACGTCCAGTGCTATAATCTTGGCAGGTGACTCTTCGGATTTCTCTCTCATGTCTATGTCATACTCAAATGCCTTTAGGTTAGAAAAGAGATCAAAAGTGGAAATATCATTTAAGTTACAAGACACACGCATAGCTGTGGTTTTTATGTCCCATCGGGCATGGAGTGATCTAAACTCCTTTTGGGTATACACTTTATCCAATGATTCCAGTTCACCGACAGTGTCGGTAAATCTGAGGTCAAGCTCCTCAAGTGTTTCGGAAGATTTCATTTTAAAGACTCGAACTGCTGAGTTAGTTTAGAAATTTTATTTTCTTTCGAGAGCTCAGTTCCCTCGCAGATTAGCTTGAGTTTCTCGCAGATTTGTTTGGCTGTCTTACAGCTTTTTACCTTCGAGAATGTGCCTTTGTCGAGAGAAATAAAAAGTGCATTCTTACCCATATTGTCGAGGTTCGCACACTTGCGATCGTCTGTTGTCTATTTTCGTGCTCCTTCTCGAGCATCTCCGCATACGGTTGCCCATCCATTCTCGCAGTTGTGTTAACCTTCATTATCTTGATTGGTCCTTCCTGGATGATGAAGATCATCTCTTCGTGCATTGCTGCAAGATGAGATTCCATCCTAATTCTCCAATCATAAAATTCATTAATGGAAAACATTGGAATTTATTCATCTTGGAGGTGTCCATTATAGAAGTAAGATAAATGATGAAGATATGAAAATAACAAAATATAGTGATTTTTATGGATCTGATTTACTTAAAAATCGATTGATTCTTTGCAGAATCAACTACTCTGATAACACTTGTAGGCCACACAGTATACAGTAAACATCTTAGAAGGGGGGTTGAATAAGTTCTATCTTTTTCGAAGTTATTTACAAAGTGAAAGTCTGATATTAAGTTATTGTAAATCCAACAACTAAGTGATCTCCTGTTTGCTTGGTGCGTATAGGGTTTTTGCAATATGTATACTTAAATCACATAGGCAGATATGAAAACACTAAATGACAGAGTATAAATACACATAAATTTAAGTGGTTCGAGGTAAACACCTTTACGTCCACTGACCCTCCATACAGGAGTAAGATGTTTATTAAAATCACGGCATACACAACTATGTGACTTTAACTAAACGCGTCGCCGTATCATTCACGCAGATTGATATAGCCGACAATAGCTTGGGTCGTTCACATAGATTGGCTTGGCTTCTTCGACTTGCTTCTTCTCACACAGAGCTAAGCTTCGTCTTCAATGCTATTCATCCTACATGTTGGAGCACTATTGGACGGTATCGCCGTTTGGAGATAGAGTTATAAAACTCTTTTGCGTTGCGAAAGCGATTTAAGTAAGAGTGCAGAAAGATAAATCGACGCAGGATTTATAGAGGTTCGAACAAACGTGCCTACGTACTCTTTTGGTATCTTTTTTTATAGGCTAAAGATAAACCTCTGCACCTCTCTTCTATCGGTCGAGGGATAACCGCTACAAGCTCATCTTCTATCGGTCCGAGTAAACCGTTCAATCACTTGTCTTTATGTCGGTCCAAATTAAACCATTTTTCTTTTCTATTAGACAAGGAATTAATCAATCTAGCTTTCTATGGGTACTATATAAACCCTCACTTAGATATTGATTGTGATTCTAACAATGCTGGATCCTTGATCCTAATAACATCGAATCTAATCGTATCTTTTCTTTTTCCTCTCTTGTATGATTTCATGTATAACACTCAATCACTAAACAATATAAGCTCAAATACAACAACAGAATGATTACAATGATATCTTAAGTATGAATGCTTTGCTCAAGGTTGTTGTTTGGTTTGATACCAAGTAGTTTGGTATTTATAGCCATTTTCTTCCAACTAGCCGTTAGTCACTTTTGACTTGCTAGCATGCACTAGTCTTTCTCAGTAACGTGCATTATCCTCTGTAGCGTACATGTAGCGCGCGCTATTGCATGTTACGTACGTTGATATTGGCTGATTACGTACGTTAACTGCTTGTGATTTCAGTCCAGTGGCTACTGCCTCTATCCGTTAGCGTGTGCTAACATCTGTTCTTAGCGTGCGCTAATAACACATCATTGCATGCGTCATATATCTGTTTGTAGCTTTTTGACTTTACTTCAGAATCTCCCAACGGATTGATTATCTTTGAATTCAAACACTTTAGCGTGCGCTATTCCTCACTCGTAGCGTGCGCTATGATTCAATCACTCCTTACATCATACTGTGTTTGAAAGTCTTCACAACAGTCATATTCCTTCGATAGCGTGCGTTATGCTTTAGGTGTAGCGTCCGCTATCTTCATCAGGTTACTTTGTATTCAGGTAGCTTTGAACTCGTCTGATCTGCAAAAAAGTATCGTTTGCATGCGCTAACCTTTATTTATAGCATGCGCTAGCTTTGCAGTTTGATCAACATTTTGTGTCTTCGAATCCTTCGTTGTTTTGTTTGCTTCTTTGTTGTTTTCCTTTGTTTAACAACTTAATCATCAAAACTTTATTAATGAATATTTGGAATAAACTATTCCAACAATCTCCCCCTTTTTAATGATTACAAAACAACAACTTGAATTGGATAAAACCTGCACAATAAAGTATATATATTTGCACAGATCAAAGTTTTCGACTTTGTCCGTTTTGTTAGTTTCGTCTCCCAGCTTTTCTTTCTTTCCTTTTCGACTTCTTCTTTTTATTTTTGAAATAGTATCGATATAATCACCAGTCTGAACTATCCAAATAGTTCAATATCATGAATAATCATTTCCCAAGATTAATCATAATCTTTCCCATTCAATCTCATTATCATACTCATATTGTTATACTAAAATCACATCATCAATCAACATAACTTAATTCTTGATATGAACATTCCATGTTCATATCCAAAAACATCAATACTTCCACATATAATCATCTTGATATGTTATATTCACCAAGAACTTGTTCAAGAACATCCATTAACCCGTAATTATGTTCATAATTAACAAAACGACATAGTCCAATGTGTTATAACATCTAAACCATCATCTAACTCATAATCCAAGACATATATCATCATATCATATTGTTTCTCAATACAAAATCCATGAAACACCAAGAAGCATAACATCACTCCCATATTTATCATCATATCAAGTAAACAACAACAATAACATCAAGAATTCCAAAATGAAAGGGGATATTAGCCAACATATCTCTTGAAGATAAACAACACAATTCGAAACCACAGGAATCATATCAATATCCATATATCAACAACAACATTAATATAATTCGATAATCATCTCATAATCATACTTATCAACTCATTTGTATGATGATTATCAACTCAAGAACATCGTTATTCAATCCAAGACGAAATCCCAAAGTGAAGAGTAGTTACCTCATTGAAGAAATGGATTGAATCTCAAGGTTGAATCCGTTTCAAATCACTTCTAAGTTCAATGTTGTTAAGGACGATCAACTCCATAATACTCAAGTGTTTGGAACCTAAAAAACCTCCCCCAAGAACTCTCTCTATCGGATGAAGGGAACAAAAGACCGAAATGAATAATAATTCCCAACTGTATATATATATATATATATATATATATATATATATACTGCCCATTATTAGCGTGCGCTATCGATTGCCTCTAGCGTGCGCTATCGTGGTCCAGAGGCTACTACCTTGCTTCGCACAATGGTTTACGTAGGCAAAACCCATGCCATAGCGTACGTAATATTGACGTTGACTTGCTATAGTAATATATTCATAAGCGTATGCAATTCTACAACCATAGCGTGCGCTACTCTTCGTTGACTCGATAATCTGGACCTACTCCGAAGATGCCTGGGTCCCACTTGTCGAAAGCACCCACGATTGTCGGGATTCCCTTTGACAGATCTACAATTAGCGTGCGTTAAGCCCATACTTAATGTAACACCCCCAAACCAATTGTGAATATTACAACACCGTAGACCCCCTCCATGAGAATTTACCAGGCTAAATACAGAAAACACAACAACACAATACATGCCCACATGGCTAATAACGAACCATTAGACCGATTTGGTCTTTTGTCACAGCACACACATCAAACATACATAACTCTTCCTCATAACTCATACCCACGCAGGGGTTGGAATACATCAACGTACCCATAAAATGGGAGAACCACACACGGAGAGCCAAACAATAAGACTCTACCCAAAATGCTCAATGACTGGTCTTCATGTGATTAGTATCGTCGTCTTCCATCATCATTCGTACCGACCCTGTGATTCGCTCCCCAGCAACCTGCAAGTACCTGGACGCAAAATAGACATCCACCCCTCGAATACTCCAGCGTTAGCAAAACTTCACTATTTTGCTAGTGCAAGTATAAAATACAAATACAAGCCATACATATCACATTCAAAGAATAGAATAATCGTGAACATACTTCCCGAGGTAAATCACTTGATCAAAACAGTTCACTCATGAAAGGTAGGGATAAACCCTATATACGACTTACAAAACATTTTACGATCTCGGGAGTTTTGAAGACATTTGGGATTTAAGAATTCTTAAGACTTTTGAAAACACTTAGGGACACAACCCAAAAGCCATTCTCCCAAAGTAAAATTATGATAACAACACACGGGGTCCACAAACCAATCATACCATTCCGGTCACAAAGCATGGGGTCCACGAACCAATCATACATATCAACATATTCCCAAGGATTATTCGCGTCCCGTGTGTTGCGTCAAGATTTATTCATCCCGACAGGCGATCGACTATAAGGCCGAGCGACCAAGTCAACTCCAGTCAAACTATGGCTAGCTCGCCTAAACGAAGAAACCAGACCACCATCAGGTACCTAGCGATCGACTCCCAAGACGATCGCCTTTTGGTATCTGGCGATCGACTCTAGTGTCCGGCTAAGGACAATCGGCCTATGCCCCAAACAGAGATGATCGCCCGTCAAAGTCATCGAAGACTGGATCTCAGAACAGCACCCACGTGCAGATCCACAAAAGGCGCTGACAGACAAGATCTTTGCTGACAGACAAGACCTTTGACCACAGCCTGTCACCTACCTCACCTACCGGCAGGCGCGCCGAAAGTTGTCAGTGGGACCGCCCGTGACAACTCAGACGCGTGGCAGCTCCCCATCGATCAGACACTGTCCGCCACAGCAGCCATGACTTTAAGGGAACAAGCCCACGTGCTAAAATACGATCGCCCGATTATTATAATACAGAAAAGGCGATCGCCCAGCAGATAAAAAGTCCTATAAATAGAGAACCTCCTTCTACTGGAAAAAGGTTCAGAACTCATTCAGTTATATTCCGAATTCATTCACGGAAATACTGAAGAACTGACATATCATCAAGCTCCCGGCTTTCTCACCGGAATCCATCTCAGGACTTCTCTCTCCGAATCTCGCGTCCAGAAGACGATCGGCAGAGGCAAGAAGTCTCCACAAGGCAGATTCCAAGAGATTCATAAGCCCAGGAACTCAAGCATCCAGCTAATACTCGCCGTGAGAGACTGTCGATCTCTCACCGCCGCGACTGTTCATCTCCTTTGTTACAAGAACTCACAGAGCATCAAATCTGGTTCTTCCGGCAATCTACACGCTCACTAGCTAAGATAACAAGAATCTTTACACTCATTGTAATTGTATTCTTACATTAGTACTTGTATCCCCGAATATTAGTATTAATAATATCTCGCGAGAGCATTCAAGCCCGGGACTAACAACCCCGGCAAATCTTGTGTTATTTATCTTTCTCATGGAAGTGTTCTCGCATTTGTTTGCTATCCCATCCATTCCAGCAATATCTATCTCCGGATAATATTTTGGGTAGCAACAATTGGCGCTAGAGGAAGGGCATCTAACCCTCAAATTTTCATTCCTACCATCCCGAAGAACACTCACTGTTCTTGGGGCATATACTTGAAGTGACACTCACTGCACTTCAAAGAAAACCTTCATAATCATGACATCCGCCGGTACATCGAAGAAAGCCGCTCTCCGAACCGCCGTACACCATATCCCGGTTCAGTCCGAACCCCAGCCGACGACAGGGGGAAGCCGCAGCAACGCGAGACTCTCGATCCCGCACCCGAGAGATGGCCCCAACCTCTCACTCAATCAGTTCCAAACCGAGGAACAGATCGAGGAGGCTATGGCCATCCTAGAGGAGCGACGGAGAGCATGCGCGTCGCCCGCGATAACTCCCTCGATCGTCCGTCGCATGGGAAAACGGAAATTCAACGGGCTACTGAGCGAGCGATCGTCAGAAAGCCCCAATTCGCGAGAAAAGGCTCTCGCACGACCGGACGGATCCATATTCAATCGCTTGGGGCGCGACCCATCCTGGCGGTCGGGGCATCCTGTTTCCAACCTCGAAAAGACGGAATCCGAATCCGTCACCAGGAGTTCGGCCTACCCACCTCACAGCCGAACGCAGGTCAGCCATCTGACTCCTATCCCAATCGCCAGGGGATCAGTACTCAATCGCCTCGGCTCCCGCTCCGAACGCCGAGCCGCGAGCAGCCAGGCCACGGTGATGGCCGCTATACAACGCCAGCTCGACGAGATGAAAGCACTCTTGGACACTGGGGCAAGCGCCAGTAGAAAGATCACCGGGCCGACCGAGCCACTCGCGGTCCACATCGAGCTTGCCCCCATACAAACAATGATCGCTCCTCCCAAAACACCTCTGTATGAGGGGAGATCGGACCCCAAAACTCACCTGAGTAAATTCCGAATCTACATGACCGGGTGTGGGGCATCTGATGCAACCAAGTGCCGGATCTTCCCGTTAACATTGGGCGAGCTGGCCCATAGGTGGTACGTCTCACTAACACCACGATCAATCACCTCCTTTAAGAAACTGGTGAATGACTTCACGTCATACTTCGCCAGCAAGGTCGCCAGACCAGAAGGCCCGCACCGCGTGATGAAAATCAGGCAGGGGAAAGACGAAACCGACACAGATTACATCAGCCGAGTAGACGAAATCATCCTCACCGGCGAACCCGTCAGTGACGAGCTCGCTCTCTATTCGGTCATGGGGGGATTCTACGGTCATTCACTCATGTTTAGACATCTTACCAAGGATATTCCCCCAACCTACGCGATCTTCCGCGCTAAGGCTGCCAATTTTCTGGCCAGACAAAGGCTACTCACCCTCCACCTAGGCGAGGAAACGCCACCTCCTATCCAGAATACGGCGATCGCCAAAGCAAAGAAGGCGATCGCCAAGCCACCCGGAGATCTCAAGGCCTTCGAGGACATGGAAGCCCATCTCCTCCATACGTTCAACCGAACTCCGGCACATATTTTCTATGCCATCAAGGGTCACGAAAAGCTCAAAAAGCCAAAGGCGATAAGGGACCACGGTCACCTGGACAACAATCAATATTGTGCCTACCATAAGAGTCCCGACCACAGCACCAACCAATGCCGCGACCTCCTCAAACAGCTCTGGAGATTGTTCGAGGAGGGCAAGTTGGACAACTTATTGGCTTAGCCAAAGCCCCTACCAATCTCTATACACGATCATCCGAGTCGAACACAAAGCAGGCCGGAAAGCTCATACGAGCCGACCCCTAGATCAACCTCGGCGACCATCTCTACATGCTTCAATCAAGAGAAGGGGACCTCAGAAGTCTCCCCGATCTCCCCCCTTATTTAAGAAACTGGAGGACTCGCTCGCCATCTACAGTTCACCATCTAACATGATGGACTAAGGCACGAGATCGCCTCCCCCCTACAACGTACACCGTCGAAGGTCGGCATCTACATGACGATCCAAGTTGGAAGAGTGCAGCCATGGTCCTGGTGATCGATGGAACCGACTGCTTAGGCCATGCAAGGTCCCTTTGGGCCAAGATCGCCCGTCCTTCGTTTAAATACGAGGCCGGAGTAGTCTGAGGGCCCTCCAAAATTAATCAGTGGACACGATCGCTCGCCCTCAAAGGTTCATCATTTAACATGGTGAACCCGGACAATGCGACGTGCCACAACCACCGTCTCAATGTACACCGTCGAGGTTCACCATCTTCATGGTGGGCCGAGGTGGAAGCAGAGCTAAACAAGCCGCGGGCGTGGAGTTGAATCATCCGATGCTGCCCCGCGCAAGGACTCCTCCAGACCGAGACCGCACGCCCTTCATTTAAATACGAGGCGAGGCGCAGCCTAACAGAGGACCCTCATAATAAAGTGAGTCACGAGACACTCAATGTCTTCGTGCATCAAGACATGATCAAGGAGTCGGTCCATCGAACTCCGCGATCGTGCACGGTTCCTCAAGACGGACGACCGTCCCCGAGGATTCGACAAAGTTGAAGACCGCTCACTCAACGAATTATTTTCATCCCCTTACTTCCACTAAGTGAATAAAAACAAGGGGGAAGAGTGCGGACTACCCATACGACGATCGTCCCTATTCAACCACTTACGGAGATCATCATTTTTCAGATGTTGTGCAGTGATCGAATTTGTTGTAAAAGTTATCTTTATGAGTTTATCAATTCATTTGGAACTACCCTCGCAACGATCTCTCCTCACGCATTTGTACAAAGTCAAACAAAGACTCAAAAATAACAATCATTCAAGTGATAAGACAGAAATTCAAACGTTCATTTCATTACTTGAAAAGATCAAAATACATGGTCGCCCTAAGGCCTAAATGCTACAAAAGAAAGCTACAAATTACAAGGAAATAAGCTAAAACATCAAAAATGAAGTGCCTCAGGCCCCTGCCTGGCCTTCGCCATCAGCATACAGTGCGGTCCCCTCATCTTCCGGAGCGTCTGGATGAGCAAGATTGGCCGGAGTCGGATACCAGCTCAAATCCACGCCGATGTCCGCAAGATCCAAGATCGGCAAGGAGAAAGCTGGATGGAGAGGATGCTCCAACGCATACGCCTTGAAGTTCTCAGCAAGAGGCCCGACCTCCAAACCTCCCTTCTTAGCTGCTCGGATCGAGTCGGCGAACGCCAAATAATAGGCGAACTCGCTGACAAACTCCAAGTTTTGAAAGGGATCAGCCTTGGTCGCCTCTACCTCTCCTTTCAGCTCCGCCATCGCCTGCTGCGACCCTTGGAGCTCGACCTCCCTTGCAGCTACCCTCTCCCTCGACTCCGCCAGCTCGCTAGTCAACCGAGCTATTGTCACCTTCTAGCGATCGGCCCCCTCCTCAGTAACCTTCTGCGCCCGGACGGCATTCAGTGTCTGGTCCTGAAATCGGTCAACCACCAGACGAGACAACTCGATTTCCTTCTTCGCCAGCTCAAGCTCGTGGCTCGCCCGCTTGGCCGCCCCCAGAGAGTCCTTCTCCATCGCCACGATCTTATCAGCAAACTCGGCGTTCTCTTTCCGAGCCGCCTCGAGATCCGCCTGCAGGCGAATAGTGGAAGGTCGCCCCTCAAACTCCTGCGCAGCCTGGACGGCCATGGTCGCCGTCTGGAGAGAAAGGGCGAGAACAGCCTGCATCGTACTCCCCGATCGCTGACGAGCGATCGCATCCAGATCGGTCATCCAGGCCTTCGGCAGAGCAGCAGCGGCCTTGCTGACGTATTGAGGGATGTCGCAAGACTGGCGAGGAGATCGGCTCGCTAGGAAATCCACGACCATCGGCGGGCAAGACGGATCTGTGCGATGGATCCTACATCAATACAACAAAGTTAATACAACTCCTACGCAATTGCAAGTTTCAACACAAAAATGCAATCTACCTCTCAGCCCTCTCGGGGTCACGACCGAAATACGGTTTCCCTCGAGGAGTCTCAGCGTCGGCGATCGCCATCTCCCGCATGAAAGCCGCAGAGGGCGGCTCATTCTCCGGAGCGAGAACGGTGATCGGAGGCGCGGCGATCGGCACCTCATTGGCGGGGGCAGGAACCGGAGTTTCTTCCGACCTCATCCTCTTGCGATTCATTCGAAGCCCCTCCTCCGGAACTCCCTCCTCAGTCACGATCGGCTCCACGCGAGATTCCGCCTCTGGAATAATTGGCAACGCAACAGGTGGGGCCCGAGACGACTTCTTGTGGCGGAGACGGCCTAGAACTCCAGGATTCGACATGGCGATCTCTGGCGGGGGCTCCAAAAAGCGAGGAAAGCGAACCTCTACAGTTAAGACGATCGACCAACAGTCAGATACTTTCCTTAAGTAAGGCGATCGCCTAAAAAGTGAAGGTCGTAGAAACTCATACCTGGTACCGAGAGATGTCTCGGGAAACGGAATAGCCGAGCCGACAACCAACGACTCTCCTTATTGATCCGGTTGGCGTCAAGGTCGTCGTCCGACAAGCTCCTTATCCGCTCCTGCACAACCAGAAGTCAAAAGGCTCCTCGACCGGAATGTGAAAACCCGCAAAACCGAAATCAAATTAGATCACCCAAAACGCATCCGAACGAAGGAGAGTCTAAACACTTACCGGGATTCCTCTCCCGAAACTCGCAGGGATCTCCACCGCCCGAAGGATTGTCGCCGCAGAAGCCCTCCACTTGCCGGCGACCTGAACCACTTCGCCTCGATCGCCCGCATCTTATTCGGGACTCCGTGAATTACCCGACCAGATCGGCCCTGAATATGGTAACCGCCGACCGACCCTTTCTGAGCCGTCAGCTTGAACAAATGGTTCATCTCCAACGGCGATGGGAGGCGGTACAGGCGGTGACCGCCGAAAAGAGTGAGAGTGCAGATGATTTGGAGCCAGGCGTTCGGCATCAGCTGAAGTGGCGCCACGTTCCAAGCGGCCAGCAGATGGGAGACAGCAAAAGATAGAGGGAAGCGCAGCCCGGCCTCCATAATCGCCTCATTCACGGCGACCATACCCATCGGAGGCTGATCGGCTCGCTCATTCTCCGCCGGCGCGAACATGTCCACATCTGAAGGAACATGGAACCTCGTCCTCCAGACGTCCAGATCTTTCCTGGTTGTCGAACTCCGTATTTGGCCAAGCGACCACAAAGATCGCTGCGCAGCCCGGTACTGCGACCGTTTGGGAAGCTGATAAGGATAGGCGACCGAGTATCCCCGGAAATTGAATCTCGGAGTCGGACCGGCCAACTTCTCCATTATCTCAGCAAAGGCCTTATAGGCCCGGCCGAAAGCGCTATGCTGCTCCCAGTAAGCCCTAATCGCCAGATCTCTCTCTATCTGCGATCGCCTATCTTCAGCAGCCGCTTCTTTAGCGATGTCGGCTTCATTGAATAAAGCCTCGACTTCAGCAGGGTCAATTCCGGCCCGAATAGCCTCAGCGGCCGTCTCCAGGTGGAAGTCGGAAGAAGGTCCTCCCCAGACAGTCGATGTCCCGGCGGCAGAACTGGTACCCACTCCATGCGATGATGACGTTCCAGCCATTATCAAAGAAAGAAAGGAGAAAAGGATTTTTTCTTACCCAAAGATGAAATCAAACGACGATCGGCACTAAGATCTTCAGAAAAATCTTCAGCAAGTCCTTCTTTCTCCAATAAGTGCGCGTGAGGACGAAGACTGCAACACTGCGCCCTTTTATAGGAGATGGTAGGGACTCGTTTGCAATAAGGGATAATCTCAGGGATCGGATCTCAAACGATGCATTTATTGACTCCCTCGAGACCCGCGTACGCGTCTTTTCAAGGACGCGTCAGCCGAGGAGTCATTAATGACCGTTGATATCCTCCAACAGAATCCCGACACGTGCGCGGAGACTTTTCCACGCCCATTGCCTTTTCCCGCACAGTTTAGCGGCCAACCAGGTCGTCCAAACTCAGAGTATATCGGCTCAAAGACGATCGCAAGTTCAGTTAAACATAGAGTCACTCGTCAAAAGTTCAGCGATCGCCAAGAGAACCACCTCACCCCATGTTTCCAACATAGGAGCGAGCTGGGGGGCAATTGTTGTGTCAAGATTTATTCATCCCGACAGGCGATTGACTATAATGCCGAGCGACCAAGTCAACTCCAGTCAAACTATGGCTAGCTCGCCTAAACGAAGAAACCAGACCACCATCAGGTACCTAGCGATCGACTCCCAAGACGATCGCCTTTTGGTATCTGGCGATCGACTCTAGTGTCCGGCTAAGGACAATCGGCCTACGCCCCGAACAGAGATGATCGCCCGTCAAAGTCATCGAAGACTGGATCTCAGAACAGCACCCACGTGCAGATCCACAAAAGGCGCTGACAGACAAGATCTTTGCTGACAGACAAGACCTTTGACCACAGCCTGTCACCTACCTCACCTACCGGCAGGCGCGCCGAAAGTTGTCAGTGGGACCGCCCGTGACAGCAACTCAGGACGCGTGCAGGCTCCCCATTGAACCGTACAGCTGGCTGCCAGCAGCAGCCACGGACTTCAAGGGAACAAGCCCACGTGCTAAAAGACGATCGCCCGATTATTATAATACAGAAAAGGCGATCGCCCGGCAGATAAAAAGTCCTATAAATAGAGAACCTCCTCTTACTGGAAAAAGGTTCAGAACTCATTCACTTATATTCCGAATTCATTCACGGAAATACTGAAGAACTGACATATCATCAAGCTCCCGGCTTTCTCACCGGAATCCATCTCAGGACTTCTCTCTCCGAATATCTCGTCCAGAAGACGATCGGCAGAGGCAAGAAGTCTCCACAAGGCAGATTCCAATAGATTCATAAGCCCAGGAACTCAAGCATCCAGCTAATACTCGCCGTGAGAGACTGTCGATCTCTGACCGCCGCGACTGTTCATCTCCTTTGTTACAAGAACTCACAGAGCATCAAATCTGGTTCTTTCGGCAATCTACACGCTCACTAGCTAAGATAACAAGAATCTTTACACTCATTGTAATTGTATTCTTACATTAGTACTTGTGTCCCCGAATATTAGTATTAATAATATCTCGCGAGAGCATTCAAGCCCGGGACTAACAACCCCGGCAAATCTTGTGTTATTTATCTTTCTCACGGAAGTGTTCTCGCATTTGTTTGCTATCCCATCCATTCCAGAAATATCTATCTCCGGATAATATTTTGGGTAGCAACACCGTGCTAACAAGCCACGGACCTCAGATGCTCCTGCAGAACATACCCGAGTGAATAACCCAATGGGAAACCATACCAAATCACATGTCTCCGTGACAACAGTCACATAACCATAATCATACATATGTACATAGTTATCCCGGCATCGCACTAACAAGCTACGAACCTCGGAGTCCCCGCGAGACATACCCAGATTGGATAACACCCACAAGTTATCCCGGCATCGGGCTAGCAAGTCACGAACCTCGGAGTCCCCGCAAGACATACCCGGATTAGATAACCCTACGGTCACGCCCGACCCGTACTAGCAAGGACGGATCCCGGAGATTCAACAATCTTACCCAGTGGCACATCACTTACAACAATCACACTCAACAACAAGCAAATACCAATGTCAAACAACATTAAACCCATAACCTCCTTACAAAGGAGTAATAACTAATATCACACAACGTCACATATTCACCGTACAAGTACACATATCAATACACAATCCTCAACAAGTGATTATGGTCTATTACATTCACGAAGTATGATTATAACATCTTCCAACATACGACAAATGCTCACCTATTCCAAAAACACATTTATTCATGAAGCATACGCGTTATCTTTGAAGAAAACACTTTTGTTGAGAATATACCGATCCTTTTTAAATTTCATAAAAACATTCAGATCGCACACATACATATATTTATCAACCGTTACTCAGAGATCGGTACGTCGGTTTATATTCGGCTTCTTTAGACCGGATTTTTAGGAGGTCTACATTTGTCGTCCTATCAGTGTTATTGTTATTGCCAAATACATTTTATGTTCAATGACATGAATCCTTTTATAGTCGACTAGTAAGACCAACAGGACCAATCATGGTCGTCTCGATGAGCACCATAGTTTAGGATCACAGTCGTTAGCATGTGTTGCACACGAGGCCGTTACTTCTGAAGAAGTGGACAGTCAGTTTGTCTTGTGACTGAGAAGGCATATCCGACACATGTTTAAGAACATGTAAGGAAACATAATTAATTATTGAAATTATAATTTTTTCCTTATAGCATCGTGTATTTTTCTCTGAGATTTATTCATATCCAGTTATTTGCTTTTATTGTCAACTAGGCGAGGATCAGTACAACACTCCCAAAACTATCCGGGGATATTACAGCACCGAGGACCCATGCCGAAACCCACAAGGCTAAAATTCATTTTCAGAATCATTACAATTACGCCAAAAGGCTAAAGACTGTAATATCTTTCCAAAATACTCAAATACCTCAAAAAATCCATTTACCAAAATCAGATCAACATCAATATAACAACATATCAATGAAGTAACAAGCAAGGAATATCATTCGTTCAATTTCGCCATCATAACCTCACCAACTCAAGGTAATTTTAATCAGAATAATTCTTACCATTTCACAACTCTCGTTTCTCAAATAACGAAATGAACTCGAACATGAAAATCTGTACTGTACTTCAACAATACTAAAATCCTTGAAATATCATCACGATTCATATTTATGGAATATACGATCCATGTCAAATCCACTCCATCGAATAACACCATCAAGTCTCAATCTATGATAATTGAGTACCAATCTCAACAAGAATTAAGGACGAATACGTAATATCCCAATAAATATAATATACAACAGAACACAATACAACACAACACAACGCAACAAAATAAATGCGACGTCCGCTGCATTTAAGCCTCTACAGAGCACTAAAGATCTCAAAGAATCTCCCCTAGTTGGATTATAGATCTCATATCTCATATCTCATTTCTCATATATCTCAAGTTTAAATCTATTGGCCGCTACACTCAAGCCTCTAATAAGCACTAGAGATCTCAAAGAATCCTCTCTAGTTGGTTTATAATTAAAGAATAACACAAATCTCAAAACTTAATAACTCATAAAATATAGAATTACAACATAGTACTCGATCACTTGCCAGAATTGGACTTCTCAATTATGACCTACAATATCCAACTCTCATTTACATCCTCATAATCACCGATTCTCATAAAATCACCAATTCATTCAAACCAAAATAGTAATGTACCTCGATATTCGATGAACCAAACACCGTATCCTGTAGATAATTCGTACCTTTATCTTCACCCGACTATATACTCAATAGTCAAATATACCAACAAGAATCGTAAATTATATACATTATGATTTAACTTCAAAACTAAAATACAATATAAACACATAATCTCCTAAATTCACATTCATTGTCATTACTATATAAATTATAAATGAACTGAACAAGTATATGTTGGAAATAAAACGCAGCGGAAGCGAAGATGGTAAAGTTTGAATAAAACGTTTTATGCATGCACAAGCACAATATCTATTTAAGCATGCTAATTAATTAACTACAAGATTAATAAGCAATTTAAACACTACTTATCATTTATTAAATAATATTTACCTCTTGAAGCGTAGTAGTTGCTACTTTGATTTCTTCCTCAAAACCTTCTAGAGTATGATCCTGCCTTAATTCGAACATTGTGTGGGCAGCGAGATATGGATATCTTTCTTGACTATAGATATGGATCAGCCGAAACTTTTGTTCCTCACAACTCTCGATTTTTATTTTTCTTCAAGTAATTCCGATTGATAGCAAGAATTAAAGTGTTATCTCAATTGTGGAATCAAAGAAAAAGACTTGGAAGAAAAAGTCGAAATCCCTTGTGTATGAAGTAAAGTCACGGCTGAACCCACCTCTCCATATGTCCTATTGATATGCTTTTTGACTATTCTAGATATCTACATGAGGATTAGGGTTAGGACTCAGAGTGTAACCCAACCTTCCATATTAAGCCCTTTCTAATATGGTTGAGTTAACTAATATCAATTCAATCCACTAAAGGATTAATATTGCACTTCCAACCCGAACCCAATTTACGAAATCGGGCTCCTTATTTATATATATTATTTTCTGTGCTTAAGATATCAAATATCCATTAATTAATTTAAGCTACTGACAACTTTAATTAATTAATTTCTTATCCAAGAGTAGTATCACTCGAAATTTATTATTAGATCGGGATTAAATCCACCTACAGGGTTTAATATAATAATCATTATCGAGCTCCTCAAGTGGACATCATCAACCCGCACGAGTCGGTACAAAATGTTAGTTATAATAACAATTGTTACATAAATAATATTATTGCCCAAGATATGAAACATGTTGGGTCAATCACTGTGACTCTCACCCATTGTAAATCAAAGCAATAAATATTACAAATATTCAACTAAATACTATATACTTAGAATTAAGGAATAATAATTATCCGAGATTTATATTCTTCTTACAGTCAGTACAGAAGACACTATCTCACTGCGATCCAATTCAATATATGCAAATATACTAATGTATGCTAATGGTCAAGATCAACTAATCTCAACCATACATGACAACCTTTCAAATAAATTATCTAGTAATTATATAGGTTGTGAACTATTATATTATTTATAAGGCACCGATAAGGTGATCTTCTGTGTGACACCAACACACCATATTATCTACAATATTAAATAAATAGACAATAAATTTGCATAACCATAACGTGAATAAATATGCTAAATATATGATTAAATTTAATTAATATTCTCATAGTAGTTACAGGGAAATGAGGTAATACAAGCATAAAGTATGTTTTGCAGTATACAACCCTAACTTCTCACACTTATAGTCAAAGCATGCTTTTAAGCATACTACTCTATTACATAGTCTATCATATCTCCTACTTATACTCAAAGCAATACTGTCATACACCATAATCCCATTCCTTCCACATGCCCTTCAAAAACTTTTGTGGGTAAGCTTTTTGTGAAGGGATCCACAAGATTATCTTCTGATGCAACCCTTACGTCTCCTTCCTTTCCGAAGGGTCGTATGATATGGTACTTGCAGTTGATATGTTCACTTGCCTTATGGGCTCGTGGTTCTCTCGATTTTGCGACTACACCGGTATTATCACAGTAAAGTGTAATACCTTTTGGCAAATCGGGAATCACATCTAAGTCCTGCAGGAAGTACTTGAGCCATACCGCCTCTTTGGCTGCCTCAGAGGCTGCCACGTACTCAACATCCATGGTAGAGTCCGAGATGCATTTCTGCTTGACACTCTGACATGCCATGTTTAGTTATACGATGAGCACATAGTGGAAGAATCCTATTTGGCCGCCTCGTTCAAATACTCGTCTCAGTGAAAATGAGGAGAAATTTTCGAAATCTCTGCAACTGTTCAAGGAATTGATGTCTATGTGAACAGAGATTTGCTGGATAAACTTTATAGGATGTCGTCTGATGGCCTGAAAATAGAAGAATTGGAGACCTTCGGGTCGGAGAAGTTGTTGACAACCTATTGTAGGTGGTTCGCCGGTGATGAGAATGCACAGAATGTTCAACCCTCATGCCACAAGAAGAATATATGCCTGCCATATGTCTACCTTCATGACTTCTGTTTCCGATTTGTTGAGAACTAGACAAGAGCTTTCGAGATGTGCAGTAACCTTTGCTTCCGGATGATGGTGGCCATCATGTCCGGGGAAAAGGTTAACTGGTGCCAAACTTTGTTGAAGAGGATTGAGGAGGAGGCTGCCAAACCTGAGACTGCAAAGAAATCATTTGGCCACATTCTGAACTACATCCTCACTAATTGCGGAATAAAACAATATGCTGATGCCAAAAAGATTGGCCCTAAAAAATTCATCGGTGGCATGAAGGCCACTGTATTCAACAAGTCACCCCCGATCGCTAAGAGGCTTCACCCTCAATACATGACCATATCAAGTGACCCTAGGGACGTCACTGTGTGGATCTCGAGCGAGGAGAAGAAAATAAAAAGAAGTGTCTCTGATAGCCGATCACCTCATGCTGTCGAGAAAAAGAAGAAAAAGGTCAAGAAGTCTTCTAAGACTGAGCCTACAGTACCTACAACGGTTACTGTAGACGCCACCTCTGCTCCTGTCGCTGAATCAATCCCACAGTTGCTGTGAAATCAGTAGATCCTATGGTAGCTATGACGGATGATCAGCTGTTTGCCAAGCTGGAGGGCTCTGGCGAGTCGGATACCCCCTCGGAGCCAAAAACTGCTACTCCTGACAGGGTACCCACCCCTGTACAGGATCCCTCTCCCCACAGGGTACCATCCCCTGTTCGGGATCCCTCTCCAAAACAGGCTCCCATACCTATTGAGGATCCCATCCGCACGATAGACCCAACTACTGTATGGAGTCCCTCCCCATCTGAAATAATCAATAATACTCTTCTACAGATACAAATCGAGCAAGCGTACAAATGCTTCAAAATATGGAAGTCCTATCATAGAACACATAATATCTCGACTTTTTGGGAAAGACTGTCCGACTCTAAACTCAATTTAAGCGCCAACACGACTCATGTTACTGGACAAATAGCTACGCGAAAAGTGTAACCAAACATATAGACGGCGATTTGAAAACACTTATGTCTCCTTTCTTATACGCTAAAATTTCTACAACCACGAAAAGTATCAGACCTAAATGCATACTCAACGGAAACAGATATCACTGACTGCAACTCGACTAAAACTCAATCGTTTCTTCCAAGAGAAATCAGTATCATAACATCAGTTTTGCACAAGGAGGCACGAAAAATTCACGAATGCAAATAAAAACAAGACAAGCAAGGCTAGCGTAAAAAATAACGAAAAATAACGAAAAATGCAAATGAATAAGTAAAAAGCGACTGAAAGTAAATCCCCCCCCAAACTTAGGACGTACATTGACCTCAATGGACAAAAATAGTAATATGCAATAAGAGACAAGGTCAAATACTCCCCTAATGTCCGCTCATGAACTGGTGCCGGCCTCGTCCGGCGAGGAGGGTGGTGTGGATGGCATAACTGGTGGAATGAATGGCCCGTCCGGGTGCAGAATATGGCTCGCCACGCAGAAAGGTAGTCCCAATGGTAAGCATCCCTCGCCGCCAAGCGCCTCTCCTCGTGTCGATTGGCCCAGCGGGCCTGCACTCTCATTGACTACACCATGCGGAACGTGAATGAATGAGCTTGCATTACCAAAGAGGAAATTAAGGATGAGCTCTCAAGTTTAAAAATGATGTAAGGGTGGGGATACAATGTAATCTGATAAAATAATTCGTTGCATATATTTTAAAAAAAAAAACGTTTGGCTCAAAAATTTTCATTGACGCATTTTAACAAACACTTAGCATGCATGGGTTTAAATGAAGAATAAGAATGACAATTGTTCAACCCAACCCCCAAAACTAACAACATAAATCGACAGTCATGATGAACGACAAATAACATCAACAATTCATTCATAATCAACAAGTACCATCAATAATCAATCAATAATTTCATATCCCAACTCAACCTTCATAGAACTAAACATATTCAACATTGAATGAAGGACAATACCTTACTTTTCAAACCATGTGGCAATTAAGATTAAGAGTTGACAATTACCTTGCTTTGTATGGAAGAAGGTAAGAAGAAGAAGTGTGAATAGCACTCGGCTGGCGCTGTGCGAAGAAAGGGAAAAAAACTTACCTGTTGTCGGCCGATCAAGTATATGAAAGAAGGCAGGGCGTTCCCAATTCGCAACAGGGGCCACGACACAGCTTAAGTGAGCCGTGGCCCAGAGTACAGCCTACCTGGGCCTTTTTGTGATGCTGCCGTGTGTCGCGGCTCAATATATGGGTGTCGCGGCTCAAAGATCGGGTGTGCTGCGGCTTAGTAAGCTCGTGACGCGGCACATAGTACAGGAAGTTTAACCCCCTTTTTCGACTTAAGTGTGCCGCGGCTCACTATCCTTGTGCCACGGCCCATTGCTGAAATTTCCCCTAGGGTGATTTCTGCACATAATTTTCAAAGGAAAACACTTAGAATGCGAGAGATAAGCATATCAAAGCAAAAATGACAAAAAAAAATAAAAATTCTAAAATGCAAGAAAGCACTGAAAAATGAAAGTCTACAACTAATACTCGGGTTGCCTCCCGAGAAGCGCTAAGTTTATAGTCTTCAGCCGGACTTTTTGAAAATCAGTTCGCATTTCGCATAGATCATTTAGACTCCGCACAGTCCATCGAACCGTTATTACGTGATTTAAATGGTTGACCATTAAATTTCAACCGTTCGACTTTTGGGTTGGACATCCAACGTTCTTTGCGAAATGGCTTTAACAATAGCAGCCGTCCAAAACACCCATTTTGCAATTGACTCGGTACTCGTTTGACATCCGGCTTAATTTTCAACTCCATGGGCGAACTTATGATAGTGTGAGAATTTTTCGATGGTGGATGAACGGATGTTGAACAAGACATATTCAAATGCCTAAGATATGCGACTTGCTCTTCATTTTTATTAGACGTCGGGGCAGCTGAAATGGATTCTGAATTATTCGACCGATAATTCCTCCGGTGTGTGTCCTTCTCAAAGCTATCAATTTTTGAACACTTCTGGCCCTTGCTTGTGTAACACCCCCGATATATTCAGGAATATTACAGCGCCGTAAATCCTTTACATAAGGATTTACAAGGCTGAAGAATTGAACAGACATTAAGAAATACTAACGAATGGAAATATCGAAATTAAGATACAACAGTTCTGACCAAATACTGAAAGTACAACTGTTCAACAGGAACTTAATAATACATTACCAAATTCAAATTCATCATAAATGAATTCGTACTCGAGTACTTATTGAAATAACCAATAAACAACAGACAAATAAACCCGGCCGGAACATCACTCTGCACCCTCGTCGTCATGCAGCTCCAGTGGTTGTTTTCCCGCTCTCCTGGATCCTGAACATAAACAAAATGTTCACCCCCGAAGGGGTTAGCACAACGATGCTAGTACAAGTACCACAATATATTATTCATATCTCACGAAGAATAATAACGTAAACAACAAAAATACCAACGAGTATTCTCCTACGAGAAACTCAGAAATGACATACACAACTGATAATCACAACATGATATCATAACATACACATGGTAATTCTGTCGATCCAGCGTTCACTGCCTAGAACCCACGATGATCCCGTCAGACCAACCCGTGGTGGAAAAACCCATCCGATGATCCAGCACACGCTAGCATAGATCCCCCGATGATCCCGTCGGACCAACGCGAGGTGGACATACAACAACGACATACATGCACGACAATATGTATAACATCAATACATAAAACAATTAAGGTACTTGCCTCGATTTGAAGACAAGAACAATACTTCCACGAAAACGAACACTCGAAGGTCGTCCTCCTCAATTAATCACGTAACAGGACCAAACCTTAACAAAAGAAATGATATAGGATTTATCTCACGTCGTACGAATGTTTAACAATTCGATTTACAGCCAAAAGTTCATAAAATGTAATCTGCCTGAATTGCTTAGCGCATGCTAAGTACTCTGTGTAGCGTGCGTTAAGTCTGCTCGATAGCGCACGCAAACAGCAAAGCCTATCGTACGCTAACTATGCATGGTCAGTACTTCACTGATCAGTCGACTGACTCGTCTGATGGCCTAGCGTACGTTACGTACCAAACGTAGCGTACGCTAACTCGTGCTCGATAGCGCACGCTAATCTACATAGCTTAGCGTGCGCTATTCGCGGCATGGCGCTTCATCGGGCGTGATCGTTTCTCGTCATGATAAAAACAATGAAATCTTCCGTGATAATTCATGTTACCTCCATGAATATCATGTTCATACGATTATGAATAATCTTACGGATAACTACAACTTCGGATTCAAGAATATGTATACCATTATAAAACCATATTCCATTTCGACTACAAATCTTCATACGACAATTCGAAAGGCTTAACGGTTGATATCAACACCTTTATATCCATCAAAATTATCATACTGTAGTTGTTTGACATTCCATCTATACTAGATAAATCCTTCCATGATCAATCCCTTAGATTCATCTAACAATAATGATGTTAAAGTCAAGTCCATGGTTGTTATGAAGTCATCTACTAGATTCGGATTACCAATGATAGAAGCTTCCTCTACTTGTTCAATGTAATAAGATTCGAATCATGATGTTCATAATCAAGGTACTTAAGGCTTATTCATCTAAATATTCCAAATATGATGTACTTAGGATAATACTCTAATGAAAATCAATATCTCGTTAACATGATCATCCATTTATTTAGAATCCAACTCTAAGTCTGGAGATAGGTTGAACATACCTTAATATGACGAAAACTACTGAACCGTAAGGTAGAATCCGACTCCGATTGGTTGTATGCCACTCCAAGGTGCTATTCCACTTCAATGATTACTCACAAGTGATAACCAATATACAAAGACCAATAAGATGTGTTCTAAGTGTGTAGAAGGATTAATATAGCTCTCTGGCCTCTCAAGAATGAAGAATGGACGAGTGAAATGTAAGCCAAAACGGGTTGTTGTCCCATTTATAATATTCTGCATTTTAACTAATTAGCGCACGCTACTAAGCATTCCTTAGCGCGCGCTAATAAGAGTTGACTTCAAAACTGTCCAGGTTCGTCCGCGGGAATCTTATCCGAGCCCATGTCTCGGCTGGCGCATGTGCTAGCCGTCAAGTTCAATAATTGAGCTCTTAGCGCACGCAACTCCTACATGCATAGCGTGCGCTAGTAGTAGCCCGATAGCGCGCGTTAAGCTACATTCTTAGCGTGCGCTATCACGAGTTTGCATGAGAAATTTTGCATGTTATTATACTTATGTACAAAGATATCAATGCAAGAAATATCATACTCCAATAATCAAAACCACAAATCCGAATAATATAGGGTTTGAATACAGATGAAATACACCGTAATAAATCCGGATATTACATACTCTCCTACTAAAAAGGAGTTTCGTCCCGAAACTCAAGACGAAAATAACTCGGGATATCTGGACTTCATATCAGCTTCCGTTTCCCAGGTGGCTTCTTCCATTCCGTGACGTGACCATTGAACTTTGACCAAAATGATTGGTTTGTTCCTCAGCTGCTTAACTCGACTCTCGAGTATCTTGACCGGTCTTTCTTCAAACGTCCCATCCTGCGCGACTTCGATCTCGCCAAAATCAATGATATGACTAGGATCTGGTATATACCTCCGTAACTGGGATACGTGGAACACGTTATGAACATGGCACAATGACGGCGGCAATGCCAATCTGTATGCCAACTCCCTAACTCTCTCAAGGATCTCAAATGGTCCGATATATCTCGGACTCAGCTTTCTTCTCCTTCCAAAATGAAAAATTCCTCGAGTAGGAGAAACTTTCAAAAGTACGTGGTCTCCAGTACTGAACTCCAATGGGCGACGACGTACGTCTGCGTAAGATTTCTGGCGACTTTGGGTGGTCAACAGCCTTTCACGAATCAAGGCTATCTTTTCTCGAGTCTGTACGATCAACTCAGGTTCTGTCCCGATTAAGTCTGATGAATCATCCCAACATAGGGGCGATCTACATCTCCTCCCGTATAATGCCTCAAACGGTGCCATCTTAAAGGAAGCATGCCAACTATTGTTGTAGGTAAATTCAATCAACGGTAAATGAATTTCCCAATCGTTTGACCAATCTAAGGCACAGGCCCTTAGCATGTCTTCCACCGTTTGAATAGTCCTCTCGGATTGTCCGTCAGTCTGCGGGTGATAAGCTGTGCTGAAGTTCAATTCAGTCCCCAAGGCCTTATGAACTGCTTTCCAAAAGTGAGACACAAAACGGCTGTCTCGATCGGAAATAATGGTCTTCGGCATACCATGCAATCGAACTATCTCCGAAATAAATACTCGTGCTAACCTCTCTGGTCCCCACGTATCCTTAATGCCTAGAAAATGAGCTGATTTGGTTAAACGATCAACTATCACCCAAATCATGTTCATTCCTGTTCTGGTTCTCGGCATATTAGTGATAAAGTCCATCGATATGTCCTCCCACTTCCATTCAGGAATCGGGAGTGGCTTCAACATTCCGGCGGGCCGTTGATGCTCGATCTTAACCTGCTGACAAGTCAAGCATTTCGAAACATAGTCCGCTACATCTTTCTTCATGTTGCCCCACCAGAAATTTTAATTCAAGTCCTTATACATTTTACTGGTGCCCGGGTGGATAGAATAGGGCGAACTGTGAGCTTCCTTCATAATCGTCTGTTTCAGAACATCATCATCGGGAATGCAGAGTCGGTTCTGAAATCTCAAAACTCCATCATCATGAATTATGAATCTGGGGGCCTTTCCTTTGATCACTTCATAACGTAACCGAATCATCAGAAGATCATCTGCCTGTCTAGATTTGATTCCTTCGGTTAATGATGAAGTTATTTCCATCACGCACAGTTGTCCTTGGACTCTTTGTAACTGCACTTCAATTCCTTCTCGAATCATCTCTCGTTGAAGGCTAAGTTGGGAGGTCAGCGTCAAGATCTCGAATAGAAACAGGCTTGCGGCTGAGTGCATCGGCCACTACATTCGCTTTGCCTGGATGATACAAAATCTCCAAGTCATAGTCCTTAATCAGCTCTAACCATCTTCTTTGCCGCATATTCAACTCTTTCTGACTGAAGATGTATTTGAGACTCTTGTGATCCGTAAAAATTTGACAATGAGTCCCGTACAGATAATGCCTCCAGATCTTCAAAGCAAAAATTACTGCTGCTAGCTCCAAATCATGTGTTTGGTAATTAACTTCATAAGGTTTCAGTTGTCGTGAAGCATAAGCGATCACCTTGTCATTCTGCATCAATACGCATCCGAGTCCTTGGTTCGAAGCATCACTGTAAACTATGAATCCTCCAGTCCACTGTGGAAGTGATAGAATTGGTGTCGTCGTCAATCTCTTCTTTAATTCATCAAAACTAGTCTGACACGACTCGTTCCACTCAAACTTTTGAGTTTTCTGCAGGAGTCGAGTAAGTGGGCGGGAGATTTTGGAAAACCCTTCCACGAACCGACGATAATACCCAGCAAGCCTAAGAAACTTCGGACTTCTTTCACGTTCTTTGGAGGCTTCCAATCCATAATGGCTTCGATCTTCTGAGGATCTACTCGGACTCCTTTAGCTGACACCACATGGCCGAGGAACATTACTTCCTTTAGCCATAATTCACACTTAGAAACTTTGGCGTACAATTGCTCACTTCTCAAAAGTTCCAATACAATCCGCAAATGCTGCGCATGTTCTTCCGGGCTCTTAGAATACACTAGGATGTCATCAATAAACACGAGAACAAATTTATCCAAATATTCGATGAACACTCGGTTTATCAACTGAATGAATACAGCAGGTGCATTGGTGAGACCAAACGGCATCACTACAAACTCATAATGTCCATCGCGAGTTCTGAACGCTGGTTTCAGAACATCCGATTCCTTAATCCTCAGCTGATGATACCCTGATCTCAGATCGATTTTAGAAAATACTATTGCCCCTTGCAACTGGTCAAACAGATCATCAATCCGTGGCAACGGATACTTGTTCTTAATCGTCATCTTGTTCAGCTCTCGATAGTCAATACACAGTCGAAGTGATCCATCCTTCTTTCGGACAAAAAGAACTGGCGCTCCCCAGGGTGAAACGCTTGGCTGAATATAGCCTTTGTCCAGTAACTCTTCCAGCTGCTTTTTCAGTTCGTACATCTCAGTAGGTGCCATACGATACGGCGCCTTAGAAATTGGTCTAGCTCCAGGTTCCAGCTCAATAGTAAATTCTACATCCCTTCGTGGGGGTAGTCCAGGTAACTCGTCAGGAAATACATCTGGAAATTCGTTCACAACAGGAATGGATGAAAGTTCCACAATTTCGTCTTCTTTCTTCATTGCATAGCACCAGTACCCGATACAACCCTGTTTCAACAATTTGACAGCTTTCATCGCTTGGATCAATTTTCCTGAGCTGCCCGGTTTCCATCCCTCAAACAGAATTTCGGAACCATCGTCAGCGATCAGCGAGATATTCCTCCTTCGGTAGTTTACAATTGCTCCATATCGATTAAGCCAATCGTCTCCGAGTATCAGGTCGTCTCCTTGCATTTCTATCACGATCAGATTTGAGAGCCACTCTCTGCCTCCAATGATATAGGGAAATTTCTAGTTTCTAAGTTTCCGACAATCCTCTCTCCACTCGGAAAACCAACAACATAAGGTTCACAAGTATGAAAACCGGAAATATTCAAATGATTTACACAAGACAAAGATATAAAAGAATGCATAGCTCCTGTATCGAATAAAAACGCTAACTGGATGGGAAAGGATCTGGACAGTACCTGATGCGACAGCAGCATCCCGATCGTTTGTCCTCCTCATCTCGTACAAATGTGGGGGAACAGATCCGGCACTCGATGTCCCCTTTCGGTCCCATTGTCCTCTGCTTCGTCCGCGGCCAAAATTCTGAGGCATCTGAACACTTTGCTGCGTCTGTTGGATACTGGCTTCCTTCTGGACTGGCTGTGGTGTACGGGCTCTAAAAGATTTGCAGCCTCTTCACAAAACACTGCCCGATGTCCCTCTCGTCCACAATCAAAACAAGTCACGGCAGGTAGGGGGCAATTCCGCCGATAGTGTCCCGTCTAGGCGCAGTTAAAGCATTTCCTGGTAACATCAGTAATAGTTGATGTCGCTCCAAAGTTCTTTCCGCTCCTAACTGGGTGCGGAGGTTTCTTGAAAGAGTGGAAGGATGATTGGGCCTTACGGGGCCCGCTGTTCTTGTGCTCTGTAAAAGTACCAGAGACTTTCTGTTTCTTAGATTCCGAAAATTTCTCCATAGCTGCTTCCTTAATCTCATACGCCAACGCCTTATCCTGGTATTGACGGAGTGTGGTACATTCAAAATCGGATATGTACCTCTGGATTTCTGGTTTCATCCCCATATTGAAATGGATCATCATTTCTGCATCTGTTCTGACCAGATGTCGAACAAATGCCAGTTGTTGGTTAAACGTCTTAATTGCCTGGGATACTGGCACATCAGAAGGCTGAGCGGAGAAAAACTCCCGAACTTTGGCTTCCCTCACAGGACGAGGGCAATACTGAGCTTCCATCATCAATCTAAACTCTGTCTAATCAGCATCATGGTCTACAGGCCGGATGGCTTCCCACCATTCGGACGCTTCCCCTATCAGAAAATATTCAGCGATAGAGGCTCTCCGGTCGTCTGGGCAGTTAATTCCGGCAAAGAATTTCTCCAGTTCCTTCAACCAATGGTCCCAGGTGGGAGTCTCACAAATACCGTCGAATTTGGGTGGTTGCATCTTCGCCACCTCTTGCAGCCACCGGTCACCTCGTTTCCCATGTCTGGGATCCCTTGCTGTCTCTCTCCCTGCAGTAGTCCCACCGCCACTTCCATTCGGTCCACGACTTGGGCGAATTGAGTCATCTGGTTCACCACCTGACGAAGGATCTCTGGTACAGCAGGTTCCGGTTCGTTATTAATAGATTGTTGCGGCTCGCCTGAGCTATGACTGGCCTGATTAGAAGGCGACGCTTCCCTTTCAGCATTTCTTCGTCCGCGTCCATGACCGCGACCACGTCCACGTCCGCCTCTCAACATACTGTAAGCATAAATACTCAATATACAGGAAACAACATCATTCTAGTATTCGAGTATAAAGGGACATAACATGTAAAGAACGAGATAGAGTTTAGGAACTTACAACCACCGTTCGCATGAAGACGTAGACAGTGCAGTGATGTCATTCACGGCCGGTTACCTCAAAAGACATAAATGACCCCTATTTTAACCCAACGGCCAAGATATCCATAATCTTAGCTCCGATACCATATTCTGTAACACCCCCGATATATTCAGGAATATTACAGCGCCGTAAATCCTTTACATAAGGATTTACAAGGCTGAAGAATTGAACAGACATTAAGAAATACTAACGAATGGAAATATCGAAATTAAGACACAACAGTTCTGACCAAATACTGAAAGTACAACTGTTCAACAGGAACTTAATAATACATTACCAAATTCAAATTCATCATAAATGACTTCGTACTCGAGTACTTATTGAAATAACCAATAAACAACAGACAAATAAACCCGGTCGGAACATCACTCTGCACCCTCGTCGTCATGCAGCTCCAGTGGTTGTTTTCCCGCTCTCCTGGATCCTGAACATAAACAAAATGTTCACCCCCAAAGGGGTTAGCACAACGATGCTAGTACAAGTATCACAACATATTATTCATATCTCACGAAGAATAATAACGTAAACAACAATAATACGAACGAGTCTTCTCCTACGAGAAACTCAGAAATGACATACACAACTGATAATCACAACATGATATCATAACATACACATGGTAATTCCGTCGATCCAGCGTTCACTGCCTAGAACCCACGATGATCCCGTCAGACCAACCTGTGGTGGAAAAACCCGTCCGATGATCCAGCGCACGCTAGCATAGATCCCCCGATGATCCCGTCGGACCAACGCGAGGTGTACATACAACAACGACATACATGCACGACAATATGTATAATATCAATACATAACAATTAAGGTACTTGCCTCTATTTGAAGACAAGAACAATACTTCCACAAAAACAAACACTCGAAGGTCGTCCTCCTCAATTAATCACGTAACAGGACCAAACCTTAACAAAGGAAATGATATAGGATTTATCTCACGTCATACGAATGTTTAACAATTCGATTTACGGCCAAAAGTTCATAAAATGTAATCTGCCTGAATTGCTTAGCGCACGCTAAGTACTGCGTAGCGTCGTTAAGTGCTTTCGATAGCGTACGCAACAAAGCCTAGCGTCGCTAACTACGCATGGTCGCATACTTCACCGATCACCAATCGACTTGCTCGATGGCCTAGCGTATGTTACGTACCAAACGTAGCATACGCTAACTCGTGCTCGATAGCGCACGTTAATCTACATAGCTTAGCGTGCGCTATCTGTGCATGGCAGTTTACTGTTGGGCAGTAGACTGTTCTCATCATGATAAAAATAATGAAATCTTCCGTGATAATTCATGTTACCTCCATGAATATCATGTTCATACGATTATGAATGATCTTACGGATAATTACAACTTCGGATTCAAGAATATGTATACCATTATAAAACCATATTCCATTTCGACTACAAATCTTCATACGACAATTCGAAAGGCTTAACGGTTGATATCAACACCTTTATATCCATCAAAATTATCATACTGTAGTTGTTTAACATTCCATCTATACTAGATAAATCCTTCCATGATCAATCCCTTAGATTCATCTAACAATAATGATGTTAAAGTCAAGTCCATGGTTGTTATGAAGTCATCTACTAGATTCGGATTACCAATGATAGAAGCTTCCTCTACTTGTTCAATGTAATAAGATTCGAATCATGATGTTCATAATCAAGGTACTTAAGGCTTATTCATCTCAATATTCCAAACATGATGTACTTAGGATAATACTCTAATGAAAATCAATATCTCGTTAACATGATCATCCAATTCTTTAGAATCCAACTCTAAGTCTGGAGATAGGTTGAACATACCTTAATATGACGAAAATTACTGAACCGTAAGGTAGAATCCGACTCCGGTTGGTTGTATGCCACTCCAAGGTGCTATTCCACTTCAATGATTACTCACAAGTGATAACCAATATACAAAGACCAATAAGATGTGTTCTAAGTGTGTAGAAGGATTAATATAGCTCTCTGGCCTCTCAAGAATGAAGAATGGACGAGTGAAATGTAAGCCAAAACGGGTTGTTGTTCCATTTATAATATTCTGCATTTTAACTAATTAGCGCACGCTACTAAGCATTCCTTAGCGCGCGCTAATAAGAGTTGACTTCAAAACTGTCCAGGTTGGTCCGCGGGAATCTTACCCGGACCCATGTCCCGGCTGGCGCATGTGCTAGCCGTCAAGTTCAATAATTGAGTTCTTAGCGCACGCAACTCATACATGCATAGCGTGCGCTAGTAGTAGCCCGATAACGCGCGTTAAGCTACATTCTTAGCGTGCGCTATCACGAGTTTGCATGAGAAATTCTGCATGTTGTTATACTTATGTACAAAGATATCAATGCAAGAAATATCATACTCCAATAATCAAAACCACAAATCCGAATAATACAGGGTTTGAATACAGATGAAATACACCGTAATAAATCCGGATATTACAGCTTGGACACGGGAGAGATCGGAACACCTTGAATGTGACTTGCTCATCTTCAACCCGAAGTATTAATTTACCCTCCTGAACATCAATAAGGGTCCTTCCGGTGGCTAGGAATGGTCTACCCAAAATAATCGGAATCTCATCGTCTTCTTCCATATCCAGCACAATGAAATCAGCAGGGAAAATAAATTTATCGACCTTGACCAAGACGTCTTCTATTACCCCTCTCGGGTATTTGATGGATCTATCGGCTAGTTGCAAAGAAACCGTAGTGGGTTTTGCTTCCCTAATTCCTAGCTTCTTGAAAATAGACAGAGGCATGAGATTAACGCTAGCGCCGAGATCACATAATGCTCTATCAAAAGACAAGTTCCCAATGGTGCACGGTATAGTGAAGCTTCCTGGATCCTTCAATTTAGGCGGGAGCTTTCTCTGCAAGATTGCGCTGCACTCTTCAGTCAGTGCCACCGTTTCATATTCCTCGAGCTTTCTTTTGTTAGATAAGATTTCTTTCATGAATTTCACATAGCTCGGCATTTGTTCTAATGCATCAACAAATGGAATGTTAATGTGTAGTTTCTTGAAGACGTCCAGAAACTTGGAAAATTGTTTGTCCAATTTTTGCTTTTGTAATCACTGCAGAAACGGGACGGGTGGTACATAGGCTATCGGATTATCTGGAAACAATTTCGAGGATCTAGAATTTTGTGATTTCTCGGTCGCTGGGTTTTTCTTCTCCTCATCCTCACTTCTCTTTTTGTTCCTCTCGGGCTGGTCACACACTTCCTTCCCGCTTCTCAAACTAATGGCATTTATACTCTCTCTGGGGTTCGTCTCAGTCGTACTTGGCAAGGTACCCTCCGGGCGGGCTGTTAACACATTTGCTACGGGTCATGAACTGACTCGTATTTACTGCTAATTTTGCCATTGCCTCCTCTAGAGATATTTTTGGAGCGGGAGGAGGTTGTTGTTGGTGTTGAGAAAACTGAAGTTGGTTTGAGTTTTGTCCGTTCTTCCATGAAAAGTTAGGGTGATTACGCCACCCCGGATTATATGTGTTGGAGTACGGATTGTTCTGCCGATTCCCATTCCCCACAAACTGAGCTTGTTCCATCGGGTGTTGCTCGAAAGGATTTCCAACTTGGCACTCTGCGCTAAGATGAGACCCATTACACCAATTACATGATTCTGTAGTGACGGTAGAAGGAGCATGTGAAAAAGCTTGAAGTTGCTGAGTCAAGGCGGTAACTTGGGCCGATAGTGTAGAGATTGGATAATTGTCGGAAACTCCCATAACTTGCTTCGGGATTACTCGTTCGGAAGGCCGCTGATAAGCATTCGCAGCCATCGCCTGCAATAGAGAATGAGCTTCCGCCATCGTCTTTCCCATTAACGCTCCTCCAGCGGCTGCATCAACAAGAGTGCGTGTAGAAGCACTCAATCCGTTATAAAAGGTTTGGATTTGTAGCCAATCCGGTAAGCCATGGTGTGGGCATCTCCGTAATAAATCTTTATATCTCTCCCAAGCTTCATGAAGCGACTCCATATCAAATTGCCCGAACATAGTTATCTCGTTCCTTAGTCTCGCCGTCTTTGATGGTGGGAAGAACTTAGCCAGGAAGGCTTGCGCTAATTCCGCCCAAGTCGTGATAGAGCCCGGCGGTAAAGAATTCAACCAAAATTTGGATTTGTCCCTTAGAGAGAAAGGGAAAAGCCGCAGATGGATAGCATCATCGGTAACACTGTTATTCTTGAAGGTGTCACAAATCTCGAGAAACGAAGTGATGTGTGCGTTGGGGTCATCGTTCGCCAATCCACAAAATTGGCTTGCTTGCACCATCTGAATAATAGCCGGCTTAATCTCGAAGTTGTTGGCTTGGATGGTTGGACGCCGGATCCCCGAAAAGTTTGCATTTATTTGTGGCATTGCGTAATCACGGAGTGCTAATGCCGGTTGATCTTACTGAATGGGGTTGTCTGCTTCGTGATTTCCCGTGTTATCAGTCATGGTGCCTGTTGTCGGTAGCTCACGTTTCTCCTTCTTGCTTCTCCGAAGAGTGCGCTCGAGTTCAATATCCAAAGGTAGTAGGCCTTCGTTACCGAATTTTCTCATGCACTAACCAGAAATTCCTGAAAGGAAAAACAAATAAATAAAATTACACAGAAATAAAATAATGTTCAAATAAATAAAATTACACAGAAATAAAATAATGTTCAAATTAAGACTAGAAATACTGAAATCGATATTTGTAAAATAATCAGTCCTCGGTAACGGCGCCAAAAACTTGTTGCGAATTTTGGTGAACGCAAGTGCACATTATCGTAGACAATTAATAAAGTGATAAGTAAGATATCGTTCCCACGAGGACTGACTTACCAACTACCGATTTATGCGTATTCTAATTTTATTTGAACTATCAAAATTTGAGATGCAAGTAATTATTAAAGAAAATTAATAAAAGAATAAACAGTAAAAACGATTGTTTGAAGAAGAAAATCAAATAAGGAATTAATCTAGGATTGTGAATCCACCTCGGTTTATCCGAATTTACACTCGATTATATGAATTTAATGATTTCCCAATTTATTGAAGGCGAAGGTTGCTAAAATACTCTACCGCCTCTCCCGAGGTCAATAGATTTTTCTAAGGCGAATAACACACTCTATTTCTAGGTGAATTAATTCGACAATAGGCAAAAAGCACGAAATCTTCAGAAAGGCCACGTAATTCCTATTAGTATATTCCTATCTCACAAGATAAAACAGTTCTCACCAATTTTTCCTACCAACTCTCCTCTCCCGATTCGAGTTGCGTAATTAAAACAATTCAATTATAGGCCACACAATTGAAGGCATTAAAAACAATTGGGAAAACTCAATAGAAAAGGGAATTATATTGATAATCAAAAGTAAATTCGTCAAAACTTCGGTTTCATCAAAATCCTAGAATAGGGTTCTAGCCTGACATGATAGAAAATAAAAATACAAAAAGAATTAAAGAAAACATGGAAGTCAAACGCAGACGAAGAACTTGGATTCCTCCGTTCTCTGGCTTCCGCTCTCTGCTCCTTGGTGTTTTCTGCTTCTTGTCGATTCCTTGATGATGATCGATTCTCCCCCTGGTGATATGACCTTCAATGCTTATTTATAACTCTCCTCAGCCTCGAAAACGCGTCTGTGGATTAGGTCGAGAACAGGCTCCAAAAACGGCCCAGAAACGCGGCAATTCCATCAAAACCGCCCCGTGGGCTGCGGCTTAGTAAGTGTGTGCCGCGGCCCCTAACCTTCAGCGCCTATACCTGGGCGCGCGTTTTTCTTCATGGGCTGCGGCTCAGCATCCTCGTGCCGCGGCCCTCGGTACAGTGGGTTCGGGGCTTCTGTGCGCCGTGCGTGTGCCGCGGGTCGCTTTCCTTGTGCCGCGGCTCCTTGCCAAAAATTGTCGTTTTCGCCCGTTTTTCGTCGTTTAGGCTTTCGGACTCCAATTTCCTGCCAAACATAAAAGAATAGTGCATTAAAATCTCATTTATGTAGATTTAGACATAAAATAGATACAAAATAATGACAAATAAGCGCATAAAAATACGCCTAATAATCAGTCCCTCCTGTCCCCGAGACTGAAGCTGCTGCACCTTCTTCCGAAGCTACCGCTTCCGAAGCCCCTACTTTCGAAGAGCCTGCTCCAGACGCTCCTGCATCTCCCACCTCTGCTAACTCCAAATAAGATTCCGATGATAGCTTCTTACCAGATGACAGACCACGACGCCCCCATCATCATGTGGTTCTTAGTCAACATGGTGAACCAGAGGATTCAAGATCGTGCACCCTGGCTCCCCGTACACTGAATCCCGCATCGAGAAACTCCAAGCTATTGTCCGACAGACAGTGTTCCTACAAGATTCCGTAAAGGTGCTGTATGACGTCGGGAAAGAACTGTATTGGATGAGAGAGACTGCCCAGGATGAGCTCCCAAAATTAAAATCTACAATCAATGATGTTGAGGATGCGTCGCTCCTCATGCATAATGCATTGTGGCAAGCGCTCAATCAACATAAGCAACATCAGGATAAAATCCTTAGGCAAGAACAAGAAAAGCTCAGGATTGCTGAGGCTAAGACTGTTGCTGCCCTTCACCATACCAGTACCAGACTCAATGACCACGACAAAAAGATAGATGGTATGTCTCTGGTGCTTGGTACTTTGGTTGAGAAAATCAATACTCTGACTGACCGACATGATGCATCTATGAAACTCCTATAGGAGATTCTTACCAAGATAACAGATAGTGATGATGCCAAAAGGTGGATGAAGCCAGAGAGGCTGGTCGAAGATGGAGATTAGAGAGAGATAGATGGAAGCTGCGCTGGAAGAGAGTGTTGCTGCTGCGATTGGTAGACTGGCCCCACCAGGTTCTAGTCAAGCTTAAAGAGAATACAGGGTATATGGCTCTCGACCTGAGTTCCAGGATCCCAACATCCCCTGGAAGAATGTGCGAAATCCTGCCGAGATACTGCTTCCCACTGACCGACAGCCTTCAGCCGATGATCTAAAGAACTGGAAGAAAAATGAACTGATGAGATACTTCTATACGCTCACGAGGGAGTCTTCCATGTTCAACAAATTCATGACGCTACAGGATGCCACAAATGAATTCTCGTGAATGTTAGCATAAGGAAGGCTCCCCCTCTGCAGATGTTGATGAAATCAAGGAACCAAAAAGGTGAACGCTCACCCACTCGGAAGACCGGATACTTGCCTTCGATAAATCCTCTGAAGGAAGAAGTATCTACAGGGATCAAGGCGATGACTCCCTAATCAACTGGTGGAAAGGAGACCTTGGAGGCATTCTCAGTATAGGAGTTAGCATGTCTGTCTTTTCGCTGTATTGTTTCTTCTGTTAGCTTACCAATACAGTATGTAGTATTTGTTAGGAGTATGCCCTCGAATGCCACTCAGAGGATGTTAGAGTGGGGGCATTGTACTTGTTATTATGTAAATCATTATCAGAAGGTAATTGTATGTTTCTTTATTTACTGGTAGTCACTGGCATTCCTGACTCATAAATATATATATAGAAATTAGGTCGTGTATTTAAGAGCAAAACATTCCACTCCTTATTGGATCAGGGGATCGGCACTGGAAAGGTTTATGGCTCAGATACTTAATAGTTCGCATGTCGATGAAACGTGACTGGGCGTTAAGTTTATGCGAAGACTTGTATGACGTGTTCTTTGACTTGGAGAGTGCTTGTCGATCACTAATGGTTAGTGGGAGCACACGTTATAGGTATGTTAATGACATTAGTATACTCTAACTGACTCACCCTCGATTCGTCACACGGATTTCACTCCGGGACATTCAATGACGGAATCGAAAGGTTGTGATGGGTATTCGTGAACCTTCGACTTGATGATTTAGTAGGGATGTGTTTGTGACGTTAAGATTTTCATTAGAGTAGTTCGACCCAGAAAACCGAAAGGTGGGGGTCAAACTAGACGTGCATCTTGACGGGCAAGTAGCAGGTGCTACTAAATACCAAAATAGTATTATTTCTCCTATTAGTGAACGGGTATATGTCATATGCGGTTATTGGCAGATGAGACCATAAGTCTTTGGCCAAAGCATTGGAACTAGTTGTATTAGATACACAAGAGCTAGATGATCTCGATTTGAATCAACTCATGCATAGTGTCAAGTACAAATTGGGTTTGACTGACCATGACCCTATAACTTGATCGGGACATTTGAAAGAAGGGTTTATACGTATACTGGTATTCACGACAGAAAGATTTTGGAATGATCCCCATCATTCGTTCTCAGTTAGGTTACAGTGTAGGCCACCAGGCTGTCTAGGTGGTGCTATTACTCTTTGGTTCCTCCCATTGCTAACTGAGACGGACCTACCGAGTCGCACAATAGGATTGACGACGGAATAAATCGAGCTTGTTCTCTCTTTAATAATATTAGATATTGGATATCTAATTTATTGGACATTGGATGTCTAATTGATGTTGGGACATTGGATGTCTAAATTAATTTATTGGATAAATTAATTTACGGCCTGATGAAATAAATAAATTACTCGGTGATTAGTTTAATTCATAAATATGATTATTTCTTGGAGAAATTATTTATATTATTGTGTATTTGATATAATTAATTAATTCGATTAATTAATTGATATAAATACATCAGAAAGGAACATAATTTATCTGTTTGGACACACGATAGTTCAAAATGAACCGGACTCTTCTAATTCCTTCTAGTGGTCGCCCCTCCCTTTCGTCTTTCAATTAGTCTTTGATTCCACCTAACATGGTGGAAAATTAAAAGAAATAAACGGAAAGATTTGTTTCATTTTTATATGAAAAATGAAGATGGGGATATCATTGACTAAGGAAAAGGAGTTGAAGAAAAAGAATAAAAACTCACCTCTCATCATGGTATGTCACGGCCAACTCATTCAAGGGATGTGGGGAGAGAGTTTTCTTTTGTCTTCTTCATCTTTCTTCTTCACTTCATCACCCTCTTAGAGAAGATTGAGAGAGAATAATTTTCAAAAAATTTGAGTGCTTAAGAAAATCAAGAGAGAAAATTAATAAGTGCACTTGGAGTGTATCAATTAATTTCAATAGCTTCAACCACTTTGTTCTAGCCGTATCCTTGGAGGATAAGAAGGTGGGAGTTATTCCGGTCGACTTCCGGCATGTGGAAAGTAGAGGCACCGTACTTTCGAGGCTCGGAGATCATCAAAAGCTTGACGAATCGGATTCGTGGCAGAGATCACCAAAAGCTTGACGAATCGGATTTGTGGCGGAGATCAGCAAAAGCTTGGAGAATCGGTTTTGTGCTGGAGATCGCAATCTTCACAACCATTTGAACAACGGACTACAAGGGTATGTTTTCGGATCTTCCTCTTTGTTCGTTTTGTATTCGTATATACATAGCTTGAATCGATCCTCTTGAGGGATTCACATTGCACTTGTGTTTTCCGCTTCCGCTGCACCCTTCATTTTTGTATGCAAATCCCAACAGTGGTATCGGAGCGTGGTCTTGCGATGGTCTATATGATATATTATATTTGGAATGCTTGATTGGATGGTTAATGATTTGGAATCATTTCTATTATAATCGTGGTATATGTTTGTTCGTTCGTTGTAGTTATATTTTTCGTCAATCTATATCTAAATATAAATATTTATTTTCTTGGAAATATGATTTATATTGAATATATGAAAGTCGAAAAATATTGATATTGGATAACCGGTCAAAAATCAAGCCCCGAATTGTCGTTGGACGGACCGGGTGTAATACCACGAGTATTCCACACTGTCTAAGACTTTGTACCTCGTTTTAATGATTAAAGAATGTGCTCCATCGCGATGCTTGTACTTTTATACGTATTATGTTTAGACCGTGTTGTGACGTATAAAGTCTTGCAAGTACTTATTTGTTTTGTGATGTGATTTCCTGATGTTGATGATATGTCGGTGACTTACCTTGATGTCATTGAGAAATTATCGGTGCGAATATGACGGTGGCCAACGTCTTGTTCCCCGAGAAATTGCTGGATGAGTCTAAAGGGGGAGTTGTATTATACGGATTAAACGTAATAATATAACTTAGTGTATTAAACGAACCTTACGTACGTTACCCGAATAACATTATGTACGCTGCCCTTGTAACATTACGTACATTAAAGCTTAGACTTTACGTACATAATGCAGTCTTCGGACGAGATTCTCGATCCCGCGTGGTCAGGGCAACTTTCGGCGCGACAATGACAGCTAGTCAACTGAGCATTACGTACGTAACTAAGCGACACATTACATATGTAATGGGCAATGTCATTTCGGGCAGTAGCTTCTGAGAGTCACTTATGTACGTTAACCCTTTGGCTGTAACGTCTGTAATGATGGTTACGAACGTAAACCCTAAGGCATTACGTACGTAATGTTATCCTGGTGTTATAAAATGACATTTTCTCTTTCTTTTGCACTGACCCTTGAACAATTCTTCTCGCCCAAATATCATCCTTCAACAGTTTGGAAAACTCAGTCCACCAGACTGCTCTGTCCTCCGGCTTATAGGTCATCCACCATCGGGCTGCAGTATCGCGGAGCTGGTTGATTCCTAGTGGTACCTTTCGGTTCCCAGGTCAACCGATTATCTCGAAAGTAGTCTCCATTTCAGAGATCCAGTCGTCCACATGTTTATCTCCCGAACCATCAAATAATGGTGGTCTAGCCTTCAACATCTCTCCCAACCATCGGTCTTTGCCGGCGTTCTCCTTCACGTTAATGACTGGTACCCGCTCGGCTCGGTTGGCCTGAGCGATTCCTACTGCAGTGGCCTGGCGAGAGTCTAAATGAAAGTCGGATCCATTCCTTCGTTATAGTTCTCCGCCTCCTGTTTGTTCTGATTATTGGACAGCGGCTGGTTTCCGACTAGAACGGCTTCAGCGGTGTTCCTGTCTTCCTGCTGGTTCACAGCACAGCCCTGAGTGTCGTTTACGATTATCCTAGCTCAACGACGTGCCATTGTGATAATTGTTCGATCTAGAGGGTCAGTTCAGTACAGTTATTCTTTGAGTTCTACTGAATTCAAACATCATACCTGATTTTGAAGAAACACATGTTTCTTACCTTGACATTCCTCGAGGAGGTACGGTCGCTTGGAGTGTTTGACTTTGAAAACCCGTAACAATTTCAAAATGTTTGGTAAAACTTTTCAACATGGACGTAACCTCTCTCTGATACCATTTTCTGTAACGCCCCAAAAACTCACTGGAACGTTACAGTGCCGTGAACCCCGTGAGGGACCCACAAGGCCAAGTTTCAAGAATTTAAAGTTCATCCATTAATGATTATTTTGAAGGTAATTCCACGATGATAAATTCTGAAACAAAATACTTTAGAAAATAATTTTGACCACACAGTTATAAATCAACTTGGAATATTTAGAATTTTATAAAAAAAATAACAGGGCTTCTTCCAAAAACCGCTTAAGCCTGGCCGGAACCTTCGAGAATGTCCTGCACATATTCATTAAATTTACCTGACACGACGAATCGTGCCAATCAACCTAGGTCGGACAATATGAACGGAAATTCATCGAAGGTATAAGATAAACTTGCAATACAATATCAATGTTCAGTTTGGCAATAGATCACATCATATCCAACATTATCTTTTCTATCAATACATAAACTCCCAAGGTCGCAACCAAAGGTCACAGAAGTATCTACATAGGATTACTCCGGATGTGGGTACCATTCAGGTTTTATCCCTCAACACAATTTTGTACAGATGTATCAACATATAAACTCCCAAGGCCGCAGCCATGGGTCACGGAAGTATCTACACAAGAATACTCCGGACATGGGTAAATATAGCGAACACAATTCCACAAATAGTGACATACATTAATTATTGGAATTTAATGTAACATAGTCTGAGCAAGTTTCACTTGCCTTAGTTCCGACGGAAGTTACTCCCTTGATAACACAACGGCTCGAACGACCACACCCGAGAGCTCAACCTATTACATATTCGTCGATTCATACCTCCTGGTGATAATGACGAATAACGACAATTGCCCCGTCCCGATAGGATTCTAAACCTAGTTAGTTTCATAATGTCGAAAGATATATTCTATTATTTGATGCTATTACACAGGTGTCTCCTTATTCTAAATTATTGAAAATATTTAAACAAGTTCGTGTAAATATTCTATTATTTGATGCTATTACACAGGTGTCTCCTTATTCTAAATTATTGAAAGATCTTTGTATTGTAAAAAAAACAAATGTTATAAGAAAGGCATTTTTAGCTGAACATACTAGCTCAATAATCCAGAATAAAACTCCTATAAGTATGAAGATCCTAGTTGTCCTACAATATCTTGTGTCATTGGAGATCACATCATTAAAATAGCTTTGCTTGATTTAGGATACAGTGTGAATTTATTACCATATTCTGTTTACACACAACGTGGATTAGGAGAGCTTAAATCAACATCCGTGATACTTCAACTAGCTGGTAGATCTGTAAAATACTTAGAGGAATCGCAGAGGATGTACTTATCTAACTAGATAAATTCTATTTTCCTATTGGTTTTATAGTCCTAGACACTGAACCTATTGAGAATACGAAAGATCAAATTCTTATCACTTTAGAAAGACCATTCTTCGCTACTTCAAATGCATTAATTAACTGAATGGAATAATAAAAATTTTCTTTTGAAAATATGACTGTTGAACTAAATATGTTTAGCATTTCTCAACAACATAATGACCATGATGATGTCTCTGAGTTAAAATGATAGAGAGTATGAGTCCTTACTTCTTTCCAAAAATTATGATGATGATCTTTTTGAAAGCAGTCTTGCTCATTTTGGCTTACATTTTGACATCGACAGTTCAATTAATGAAGTAAAGTCTTTACTAGAGTCTACACCATTATTGGATAATGATAAATGGAAAGCTAAAATTGAACCACTTGAGAGTCAAACGAATAAAGTACATATTGAAGATTCAAAAATAGAGCTCAATCCACCTGACTCTCTAAAATATGTATTTTTAAGACCATCAGGAACCCTGCCTGTCATCATAGCATTTGATTTAGACAAAGAATGAGAAGATAAGTTAATCAATGTCCTTAAAGAACATAAAAAAAGCAATAGGCTGGACCATTTCCGACATCAAAGGTATTAGTCCTTCTATATGCATGCATAGAATTCATCTTGAAGAAAATACAAAAACATTTTGGGAATTATAAAGAAGACTAAATCATAATTTGAAAGAAGTTGTAAGAGATGACATAATTAAATTCTTAGATGTAGGAATCATCTATCCTATTTCTGATAGCTTTTGGGTCAGTCCTGTTCATATAGTTCCAAAGAAATATGGCATAACTGTAATCCGGATGAAGAAAATGAACTTGTTCCAGCCAGAATTCAAACTGGATGGAGAGTCTGTATTGATTACAGAAAATTGAATTCGGATAAAATAAAATATCACTTTCCACTTTCCTTTATTGATCAAATCCTAGAAAGGTTAGCCAGTCATGCCTATTATTATTTTCTTGATGGATATTCCGGCTATAATCAAATTCTCATTGCTCCTGAAGATCAAGAAAAAACCACTTTTACCTATCCTTTTGGCACTTTTGCTTACCAACGAATGCCATTTGGTTTGTGCAATGCACCTGCTACTTTTCAGCAGTGCATGATGAGCATTTTCTCTGACATGGTTGAGTGGTTTTTAGAAATTTTTATGGATGATTTTTCTGTATTTGGGTCTAGCTTTCATAAATGTTTACACCACTTAACCATAGTAATGGTTAGGTGTAAGGAGAAAAATCTTCTACTAAACAGGGAATATGTCATTTTATGGTTAAAAAAGGAATTGTCTTAGGACATGTAATTTATAAAAAAGGAATTGAGGTGGACAAATCTAAAGTTGACTTAATATTCAGTCTTCCACACCCACGAATGATTAAAGAAATCCGGTCATTCTTAGGCCATGCAGGTTTTCACTTTCCATTCATCAAAGATTTTTAGCAAAATCTCTGTAATATCCGAGATTTTTTTTTTGTTATCGTGAATTGATTGCCATTTTATGCCGAATATTTTTCTGTTGTCGAGTTGTTAGAATTGATATCATGCAACCGTGTTTGTAAAGCAATGGTATGTTGGAAATTCCAAGAGTATTGCAGATAGACATTATTGAGAAAATATTGTGCATTTGGGTTGATTTTGTAAGATCACCACCAGCACTTAGAATGTCAATCAGTGAGTAAATCGGAGTCCGAACGGAGGAGTTATGGTCGAAATAGCAAAGACAATACTTTCAGCATATGGTGTGTAATTAGCGAACGCTGTCGCAGCTATTTGCGCCCGCTAACTGTTAGGGACAGAGCGTTCTGTCCTTCACTGGACTGTCTCAATTGCGTACACTAATGCATTGACTAGCATGCTAACGGGTTGAGGTAAATTGTTAAGTTCTTTTTCAGGCTCGTTAGCGCACGCTAAGGAAAGGGCTAGCGAGCTCTAAGCTATCCAGTATATATACTGGATAGCAGTTCTTTTTCCTAATTTTCTTCCAAGCGGTGGACGGATGAGGGCGACTAGGGTTTGGGTTCTTGACCAATCTTGCCCCATCCAAAGGTGTTTTAGAGGGTCTTAGGTGATTATAACATCATCTAATCCATCTTTCTTTGTCGGATTGAGGTATTTTTCTTAATTTCCTTAGAGTTGACATTTTGGAAATTTGTTCTTGATTTCATATTCAATCCAATTTTGATGAATCGATTGGTATTAAATGATGTTGTTAAATATGATCTATGGATTGTATATCCATATCTTCGATTCGTTCAACCCGGTTGATGATTTTAGTGTTCTTAAGGAACCGCGAATATTTAATGTTCGATTGAATGTTCCAATGAGTTTCCCTTCATGTGTTGGACATGTTTTCCATTGTTATTTTCCCTTATTATTATCATAAGTATGTTGTCATTATTTTCTCACAGAGTTTGTAGGTTTTTGAGGCCGTTTGGTTGAGCCGTGTTCTTCGGGAATTCGCGTGTTGATTTCTGAGGCAAGTGTTCTTGTTTATCGACTTATTTCATGTGAATTTAAGTTGTAGAATGTATTTATGATGGTTTGTACCATTTTGTCGATTGTGGCTTATGTGAATTGTTATAATTGTTTTGTGGGCATGTGAAGTTAATGTTTGTTTATTTCTTGTCGTAGAAACGTGTCGATTGCGACGTGGTGTTGGTTTGATAATATACTTAGATGTGTATTGCAGTGTTTTTAGGATCATTGTGATTGTTTGGATTAGATTGTATGAGGCATCACTTAGATTTATGTGTTGATAGTCCATAAGTGTGTAAGTGGAGTAAACAGATAGTGCGGTTCTGCTAGTGGGATTAGTAATATCTATATCGTTCGTTATTAATGTTGGTTGGATAGATTGTAATTGTGTTGTTCCTTAGTCGTGAGTATGTGTCGGATAAAATGGCTATTTCTAGCAAGTGTATTAACTATATATATATTGTGACTAACGATTGAGACAAGCGGTTTTATAAAATAAAGTGTGTGTGTGTGTGTGTTGTTGTTGTTCGTCCACGTGGAGACAGTTCGACGGGACCTCTGGGGCCGATGCTAAGGGACACGACTGGGAAGTAGTTTCCCACCTGGGGACGGTTCGACGGGACCACTGGGGGTCGATGCTAAGGGGCACGGATGCGGGTTACCAAGTGTGGTTTTTGTGATGATGATATGTGATATATCCGGAATATCACAGTATTTTGTTCTCGATGTTGAGATACATTATATAAGGTTTTGTTACTTGGCTAGAATGGCACCAGAATAAGTGTTGTATATAATTTGTATCTTGGTTGTGATGTTTTGTGTTGGGACGTGGATCCTGTGATTGTTTTCGTGCATTGTGGTTTGAAAGAAATTGGGCTGAGACCCTAACGATTGTGTAAAGGATCTTTTACGACAAATAATTTTGGTCCAAGACCCAATCGATTTGAAATGTTTTTGTAACTAAGGACGTGAGGTTTAAAAAGGTTTTCTACTTTATAAAATTCGTGTAATGTGGAACGAGATTTGGGGTGAGACCCTAATGTTTCAAAAGGGCTTTACAACTTTGGACTTGAAGTCCTAAAAGACTTTTCTGTTTTCTAAAATGTCTGAGGTGATGATTCGTATTTAAATACTTGACGATGTTTTCTAAACCATAAAAACTCTCGGGAATTTCTCTTAATGTTTGTGGTTGTTCGACTATAATTGATAACTATGTGGCATATTTTGTATGACTATGACTGATATTTACTTGGTACATTTTGTATGATTTGAATGCTTGCACTAGCTGTAAAACCCCTAAATTCGATGGCTTATCACATGTACAATATCATGATGTATTTTGACAATATTTATTTCATGACATGATATAACCTACATCTATTTTATTTTTTTTCACACTTTAACTTCGTAATTTATTTGATAAACCAAATAATAAAATTAAAATAGCGTATTGATTCACCTATTAGGCTATGTGTCAACACTTAATTACATGTAGACCCACTAATGGACTCAGACTTGAAGTTCCAATTTAAAGTCCAACCCAACTAATTAAATCATTTACAATTATAATTATACTCTTAAATAAAATATATATATATATATACACAACACACACACACACACATAAAATGGGCGGCCAAGTGGAGAGGGGGAGGACATCTAGAGTCTTCATGTCCTCCTCATGCAAGACATAACCTTGTGTCTTGTGCTCCCTTTCCCCATGCCTTGACCACCTCTTTTAAAACACTTAAAATATACACCACTATCACCTTATTTCACTTGCAAAGCAAAATCTGAAAATTAGAGAGAGAATGAGAGAGGGCCGAGCCAAGGGAGAAGGAGGAAGGGAAAAATTCAACAAGAGAATAGGTAATCTCATTTCTTATACTTCAATATATTAGTTATCATCCAAATCCTTCTAATCTAACTCAAATATCTAAACATGCAAACAACATATACACCATGGAATGCATGTTTCGGCCGAATCTAGTAGTGGTGAAGGGGAGGATCGTCTTCAACTTCCGAGACCTAGAACCGTTTACTTCCGGCAAGAAATCGAGGTGGGTAAAATTGTTTTCTTTCTTTTCTCTTATTCAAAATTATTACAAGTCAAATATATATGGTGCATGCAAGTATTATGACTTTAGTTATCTATACTTGATTAAAATGACATTCATTACCATGCATGTAATGATCTTTGTAATTGTTGATTTTTAGTTTGTCATATTTTGATTATATGTGCAAATTAATTCATTGGTGGAAATTTTGGTTGAATATGGCAAATCTGACCTTCGGGGATTAAAATCCCAAAAAAATATATGAGTATATACTGGACTATGGTAAGAGGATAATTAGTCACCGGAAGATTTGATAATTCGAACCTAAATTCGAAGGATAACTAAAACAATTTAATTAAGATGAATTTTGGGGTAAATTTGCTAAATTACATAATTCTAGCCTTATATCCTGAAATTAAATCTTAATATATCAAAAATAAGTTCTCTATAAAATTTCACCTAAATTGGAATTTATTAAAATAGAAAATTGGGGCAAAAATATAAATTTCAAGAATTCGGGGCCAAAACTATAATTTATAGAAAATTTCCGTTTCCAAAATCAAATTTTCAGAAAATTTGAACTCTCTGAACTCATAATAATATAAAGAGCTTACCCTGAAAATTTGAGGTCAATCCGACAAGAAACGAAAAAGATATGGCAAGAATACTAAAATCCCGCTTAAGGCAAAATGAAGGGGTGAAATTATAATTTCTAAGAGAATAGAAATTAAAATTGAACGTAATCTAAAAGTACAATTCATAAGGTTCAAATCTCAATTTGATTCATAATTTTCGGAGTTTAAATGAATCCAAACGAATTAATCAAAATTATAAGACAAACCTAAATAAAAATAATAATAATAGTACTTTAATTTCGAAAGGGCAGAATTGTAATTTATGGAAGGAAAAACCTCCATGCAATTTCTGATCTCAGAACCTTATATTATAACGGACTTTTCGCCATAAAGTTCATAATTTTCGGACGTACAGTCAAACCGTTCCGACTTAATCAAATTTATAATATTTTAGTAAAAATAATGATAGTACTTAAAAGACGGAAGGGCAGAATAGTAATTTATGAAAGGTAAAACTTTCATGCGACTTCTGACATTCAATTCCCATATCATAACGGACTTTTTGCAATAAAGTTCGTAATTTCGGACGTATAATCAATCCGTACCGAATTATCCAAATTCATACAATTATAGTAAAAATAATAATGATAGTACTTAAAAGACGGAAGGACAGAATTGTAATTTCCGAAAGGTAAACTTTCATGCGACTTCTGACCTTCAATCCTCATATCATAATGGACTTTTCGCAATAAAGTTCGTAATTTTCGGACGTATAATCAATTCGTACCGAACTATTCAAGTTTATGAGTTTATTATAAGATTATACTAAGACTCGCACAATAGCAATCTAATCATCAACCGGTTGAACTAATTCCTCGAGTTTATCCAAGTTCATTTACTATCAAATAATCATATTAATATCTTATAATATGCATAATCGTTGTTAATCACGACAATAATTGTTATTCAATAGAAATCGGGGGTAAGTGATGTGCGGAGCTAAGTGCTACGACCTTTGGGCGGGAGCCACCGCTAGAGTCCGTACGAGTACCTCTAGAGTCCCTTTTTCTATTTATATGCATGAGGGGTGGTTAGTCTAAGTCATGAATCGAGCAGCGTGGCTGCGGTTCTAGGCGAAGCTACCGTCGTATCCTATTTCCTTGAAGCCGAAGGACGGAGTGATCCTAAGGTGACTGGGTCGTAGAATTCTAGTATAGTCGCGATTATGATATGACCCGGGCATAAACCCAAGCTAAGGACATATCGAGCCCAGATAAGAGATAAGGCAGCACGTCACCAAGCGTGAGAGCGATAAAGCTCAAAGGCCAATGTTATAGTGACGGTCCGACAAAAGCCCAAGGCTACGGTTAGCAAACCAAAGGTCGTGGTGATAGTCAAAGGCCAAACACTGATAACGGTCTAAGATGTTATAAGGAGGCTAAGGGATTAGTCATGTAGACGACCTCCTAAAGCTTGATACTCATCGGGCGCTCAACGTCGTACATTCTTCATACTCAACCGCAATCTACGGAGATTGACTGTACATTCATGTCATAATTCATAATATTCTTCTTGAAAACTTGCACCAATTTTTAAACAACACTATTTTTCAAAAGTGGGAGAAACATAATATTTATTAACTAATAAACTCATTAAATATCAAACCCCAACTCACTGATAATTCATTATTCTCACTCCATTTTGAATTGTTTTTCTAAAACCCCACTAGAAGAAGAGAACCAAGAAGAAGAAGAGACAGATGCTGACGACCGCTGAAGATCGTCTTCAAAGTATTGCCAAGACGTAGGAATTAGGATGCTGCCTTAACGCTTCTTTTTATTCCTGTGTCAAAATGTATTTTGGTTTCCAATGTACTCTTTTGCACTTGATGTATTAATTCCGCTGTACTCTTGAATATTTATTTTCTATGGAATAACCAGTCTTAGTTCACCGGGCTGAGATTTGGCATATGTATGCTTTACTGGAATGTAATATCACGGACATTATTTATTACGTTAACTGTCGCATTCTTGTCCGACCCCGATGTGGTGGCGTGACAGGAGTGGTATCAGAGCTCGGTTTGTAAGAAGGACACTTACATCGAGCTTTCCAGATAAGATTCTTCGGACTTAGATGGGAATTCCACCTAGGGCGAAGTGAACCATAGAAATGAGACCTAATGTAGATCTCTCGAGTCAATTCTCATTAAGATCTATTTCGACTTATCACTATTCACTTGGAATATGCATAGTCAAATTCAAATTTCCTAAGTTATTAGCCAAGATACTTGATTAAGTATTCACGGAAATTCCCCGATTAAATCACTTCTCCTATTGAACTCTTGAAATAGATATAGTTTATTTCACTTATCCATTTCTCAAGGTCATATCACTATTCATTCGAAATTGATGAAGTTCCTTTAAACTCCTCTAAACTTCATTACTTTCTCAAAATGGAGTATTATTGTTCCTTTGTCGTTAGTATCATATAAGCATTTGTTGAATCATTAAGTTCACTGCCTTAATGATTATTCATGCTTAATAGAGTCTTATATTGGATATTAGATTTTCCGAGAGACTGACTTAGTTTTATTTTGTTAATTAGATGGACCCCACTGGCAAGACAGATTTGACCAAGGAAACTCAGGGTATCCCTCCTACGCGAGCAACGATTATTGAGGATCAGGTCCGGCAAGCGCTTAACCAAATTGAGGGTGTTACTAAACCCATTCTAAACGCAGCTGTTTTGGGCGATTCAAAGGAGGGAGAGACCCAGAACTTGAGGTCCGTGATTGCGCGTATTTTTCAAGATGTGAAGGCGTATCGTGATCTGAGGGACGAGTTGTTTCGGTTGCTGGAGAAGAAGAGACAAGAATATGAAGAGCTGGAGGAGAGAGCGCATCACCTGGAAACCCAATCATTAGTAGACATCCCAACAATCGCCAAACTCCGCAGCCAGAAGTTTCTGCAAGCCCACAAGATGCAAATGCTGGAGAAACAAATCTTGTCTGAACGACACGAACATGAAAATTTCCAAGCCATGGTGAAATCCAAGTTAGGATCTGTGATCGACCTTTTTCCTAACTCCACCACTGAAGTTGGAACCACGTCACGAGCATCCTCAATCACTGATCCTCAATTCTGTGAATTTGAGGAGGAGGATCCAGAAGAAGACGCGAGCATGAATTCAGAAGACAACTAGTAAGTCTAGGATCGAGAACGTTTATGTAACCTTATGATGTTTTGATGTTTTGATGTTACGATGTTTTGGCCTGAGTGCCGTAAGAACTCGAAATGAATGATTTGGCGGTTAAGCCACTCGTAATTGGAATCAATTATATTTTCTATTCTTATTCGATAAGTCCATTAATAATGAATAATTAGTAGTTAATTATGCATTTAATTCTACATGACAACATAGAATACTAATAATTCCACATAAAACCGTAAATTCTCACACATTCCCCAGCACGAGTGTTTGCTCTAGCTGGACAAGAAGCCCCTAATGCAACAGACGTGGTGGAAGGCACATTTCCTGTGTCAAACCACTCTGCTCATGTGTTGTTAGATCCAGGATCATCACATTCTTTTGTTGCACCTCATTATGCACAAAAAAATGAATGTCGACATGTAGTCACTACCTATAAGCTTAGAAGTATCCACACCTATGGGTGCGAGCCGAGAAACAGATTTAGTATTTAGAGATTGTGAAGTGATCATTAAAGGTAACTGTTTTCCTGCCGACCTAATTCTTCTCCCTATACTTGAGTATAACCTCATACTTGGGATGGATTGGCTATCTAAACACTTTGCACAACTCGACTGCCATTCTAATATAGTTTGTTTCTGCAAAACCGACCACCCAGTAGTTGAACTACACGGGAATGCTAGAATTAACTTGGCCCCAATCATATCAGCCACAAAGGCGAGACGGGCCATCTCGAAGGGAGCAACTGTTTACTCAAAGTTCGATCTTCAATAAGGATATTACCAATTGAGGATCAAAGAGAATGACATACCGAAGACTGCCTTTCAAACTAGGTATGGTCATTATGAATGCATGGTAATGCCTTTTGGATTGACCAACGCTCCGGCTGCATTTATGGATTTAATGCACCGCGTATTCCAACCGTATCTAGATAAATTTGTAGTGATATTGTAACACCCCCAAAACCATCCGGGATAATACAGCGTCGTGGGTCCCGCGCCGAAACCCACCAGGCTAAAAATCGTTTACAAAATCAATTCAATAACGCCAAAAGGCTGATGAAGGTAATATTTTAAATACTCAAATATTTTCAAAAGCATAGTTCTCAAATACCGTCATAAAATACCATTTGAAAATACAAGGCGAAGTGTCAATTCTCGATAGTTCAAAATGTACGTTAAGATACCACTTAAACGTACCGATAAAATAATTTGGGAAAAAGAGTTTGACGAAAATAACCCAAGTTCGTAAAATGCCCAAAAGGCCATTTTGAAAATATACACACGCAGCGGATAAAAACACAGTTCAAAATACACATTTGCAGCGGAAATGAATAACCAGAAAAGAAATACTCGATACTCCAAAACATGCCACCGCCAGTATCACATCGGGAAGCTCATCCCTTCACGACCGCTACTAGCTCGATCTCCGAGTACCTAAAAATAAAGCCCACGACGGGGTCAGCCACAATACTCGATAATGATAACGATCACATCATCATAAATAATTGCATACCAATGTAATAATACTATAAGAATACTACCAATGTAAACTTACCGTCATAACCTTACCAATCCATGGCAATCCATACCAAATCGATCCTTACCATAATTCACATTTCGCATTCTCAAATGACGAAAAGAACTCAACAACAATTATACTGTACTGTATTCAAACAATACCAAGTGTCCTCAAATCGTCCTCATAACTCATAAGTGCGAAAATAATCCAATCCTTGCCAAATCCTGTCCGCCGGATTACACAATCAAATCTCAACCTAGATAAACCAATAATACACAACATATCTGTAGATCAACTACCACATGATAATGATAACAAATCCCGAACATCGACGTACAGTCCGAATGCTCATACAATTAATAAGAATGATCAACCAATACATCACTGAGAATATCATTGATATGATGAGTTCCAATATGACCAACCCAAGGTCAAAGTACAACCGAAATTATCATCAACATGATGAATTCCAATACGATCGACAAGGATCAACAATAACCGAGAATACCCTCAACATGGTAAACTCCAAACACGATCAACAAAGATCAACAATAACCGAGAATTCCCTCAACGAGGTAAAGTCCAAATGATCAACAAAGGACCAACAATAACCAAGAATTCCCTCAACGAGATAAACTCCAAATGATCAACAAAGGACCAACAATAACCGAGAATACCCTCAACAAGGTAGAATCCAAATGATCAACAAGGACCAACAATAACCGAGAATACCCTCAACAAGGTAGACTCCAAATGATCAACAAAGGACCAACAATAACCCAGAATACCCTCAACAAGGTAGACTCCAAATGATCAACAATAATGGATCTCAAAGAAATAACTCTGGCTGTCGAACATACCCCTCGGGCGTATGAACAACCAGTCGCAAACCATCGAACATATCCAATCATACATGGAAGTATGAACGACCAAACGGTATGGCTCAAAGATGGACATCACAGTACGCCCGATCCGGAAATGTGCCCGTGCACAAGCCACCCCGGGTATCGATCAAATACACGTGCGGTCTTGTACCTAATTAGCCTCACGAACTACGTCTCGTGTGCACGGTTCAATGCGGAAATAATATCCACGCATAACCATCATGCGCCTGGCTAAAAATCCTACACAATAACCAATCGGAACGCAGATATGATTCCAGATATGTCACGATGCAACATGACAACGAAACTCAAAGAATCACATATCCAATAAGGATCAAAAGACTCACCGAAGTGAAACAACAGACTGACAGTGAAAAGTCGACATGACTAATCAATATTCAAGACAATAATCCTGGGATCATCATCCCCGACAAATAATCAACACGATCAATGATCTCAATACAATCAGCCCTGGGATCATCATCCCTCAGCAAAACAATCAATACGAATCCCAGCATACGAAACATCAACGTACAACATATATACAATAATTCCTCAGAACAATTATCCTCATAACTGAATAATACTAGAATTACCTCAAAGCCGAAGACAATATTCTTTCCACGAGCAACATCCCTGAATGAATACACAGTTATTCAAATAATCTCAAATAAGGTACCATCCATTCAATACCAATAAACCTTTATCCCGATACTTATGTCATCATGTTAACTATCCTCGATATCCGATATACTATACCCTTGACCAAAGATAACTCACGTCTTCCTTGAACACAATTAAATCATATACCTTATGATTTAATACAAGCCAGAGCACGATATACAACTCGTTAACCGACAACTTACCTTTCTAACAACATCGCCATACGAATTATAAATGAAATGAAAACGATACCATTCATCAAATATTATAAACTGAACAAGTATAAACTTGCCTCGATACCGATACCACGAAGTCATTGCGAGAATCCATTGCCTTCGTCTCCGAGCTCCTCAGCCCCGACCAAAAGCAACCTACGAACTCTCCAACCTTGACCACAACACAACGGCCATAATCAACGCTCAATTATCGCGACCTAATGCAATAATCAAATGACAACACATTCGATAATAATCAATAACCGGTAAAACCAACCAATCAAACTCAACGGTTCAACAATACCTCGATCATTTACAAAACCGAACAATACAACTCAAACAATTATGAACTCATATCATCAATACAAGCCGAAATCCGATAAATCATAATTATCAATCAATAACCGATCAATAACCCAACAGTTCCACAACATCTCGATTAAACACAGTCTTAAACAATCCAATTCAACCCATCACGAATTCATAATCACAACACGAAAATACTACACTGTCTGCCTACTTAGCGCGCGTTAAACGCATAACGTAGCATGCGCTAAGTTGTTCCCATTAGCGTGCGCTATCCAGTAAGCTTAGCGTGCGCTAGTGCTGTACAGTGGCATGCATTCCAAGCATCGACTAACACCTTGCGACTACGAATTCGAATGAAAAGGAAATCTTACTCCAAGATTAACAATAACTTTCCAGATCAAAACTCATCATCATGATCCATATCTTATCATACGAACTCAATCACTACAATCAACATAATGTTTAGTTTCAATTATCTTATCCATGTTAATAATCAAACCAACATATATCCTTCCTCTTTGATGATATATATACCAAGAACACTAAAAGTACCATGATTCCATAATCACGTTCATGACAACCATCATAATCCGATATGCTAACATGTAATTAATCACCTAAGTCATATATATCCGTATATCATCTAAACATCAAATCCGAAATGAAGGGAGACATAAATCGACATATCTCCTGAACACCATTCAAAACCATACAAAACATATCAATATCCGCATACCAACAATAACATCAACGTTACCCGGGAAGCCATCTCGAAATCATACTTATCAACTCATTAATACGATAAGTATCAACTCAAGAACACCAATAATCAATCCCCAAAACGAAATCCAAAGTGAAGATTAATTACCTCTTTGAAGAAAAGGATGAATTATCAAGGTTGAATCCGTTCCCAATCATTTCCGAGCTCCAAATGTTGATAAGGACGCTCAACTCCATCATAATCCAGTATTTGGAACCTCAAGACTCTCTCTATGAACTCCATTCCAAGACTCATTAATAATTTCAAGAACAAAGCTTTGAATCCATGCTCTCCATCTTAATCTCGTTAAAGATCATCATCTCAGAGTGTTTTAGGAACTCAAGTACCTCCCAAAGCTCTCTCTATCGAGTGAAAGGAAAGAAATGGACGAGAATGCTTCATAACACCCGTCTATCCCCTTTATATAAAGTGTATTACTAGCGTGCGCTACGGCCTTAGCGTGCGCTAACAGACTTTGTTAGCGTGCGCTATCGCAGCCCAGAGGCCACTGTCTTGCCTCGAACATGAGCTTACGTACGTAATGCCCATGCATTAGCGTACGTATTTCACACTGTTTAGCGTACGCAAGTCCTTACATTTAGCATGCGCTAATATCAGTTGACTTGCTACAGTCTACGTACCGCATGTGCCCCCACATGTCGATCTAACAAGGATAAGATTCTCTTTGACCGATCTACAATTAGCGTGCGCTAAGCCTTATGCTTTAGCGTGTGCTAATACTTCAGGACAACAACCGTTGACTTACGAGAACGTGCGCCGAAAGCAGCCGGGTCCACACGCAGATTCCTTCCGATCTGACTGCATTTAGCGTGCGCTACATTCCGCCTCTAGCGTGCGCTAACCATGAACTATAGCGTGCGCTATACTTGAACATTAGCGCACGCTAATCAGGCTATACTTAGCCATTTTCCAATTCTCCTCGTCCGTCTCGACATATCAAAATACGAACATACTGCATACTGAATACATGTACTGAATCCAATAACATCATCATACGATATATCCAATATCAAAAGTACGATAACCTGATACACGGTATCCTCAAAATAATTGTCGAACCACTACGACAGTTATACGAGTACAAATACAACTGTCTCAGTTCTCAATTTATTTTATCCATACTGTATAGACACCAAGCCATCCAGTATATCTTAGATAAAATAACGCGAAAAATTCATAGTGAAAATTTGGGTATTACAGATATTTATCGACGACATACTCGTTTATTTCAAGTCGGATCAAGATCACGAAACTAATATGAGATTGGTACTAGAGACACTAAGGAAGCATAAATTGTATGCCAAATTCAGAAAGTGTGACTTCTGGTTAAGAGAGGTAGTGTTTTTAGGACACATAATATCTGGATATGGAGTCGTAGTAGATCCATCAAAGGTGGAGACTATTCTGGACTGGAAGAGGCCAGAAACAGTCACGGAGATACGGAGCTTTCTTGGACTTGCGGGTTACTACCGCAAATTCATTAAAGATTTTTCCAATAACGCGGGACCACTCACAAGACTGACGCAAAAGCACGTCAAATTTGAGTGGAACGATAAGTGTGAGTTGAGCTTACAGGAACTCAAGAGAAAACTCACTACCGCACCTGTGCTAACACTTCCCGAAGGGAGTGAAGGGTTTGTGGTATACAGCGATGCATCAAAGGAAGGATTAGGAGCTGTGCTGATGCAAAACGGAAAGGTTGTGGCTTATGATTCACGAAAGTTGAAAATCCACGAGATGAATTATCCGACCCATGACCTTGAACTAGCAGCAATAGCGTTTGCTTTGAAGAAATGGAGACACTACCTGTATGGAGCTACATTCACCATCTTTACCGACCACAAGAGTCTCAAATATTTGTTCTCTCAGAAGGAGTTGAATCTAAGATAGAGACGGTGGATAGAACTTCTTGAGGATTATAACCTCACCATTCAGCATCATCCGGGCAAGGCCAATGTCATAGCAGACGCCTTAAGTAGGAAAACAAGTGTGTCTAGACTCATGACAAGGGAATGGGATGCCCTAAGAGAAATAACCCGATGGAACCCAAGACAGTCTAAGACACACGTTGTGTGCGCTAATTTGTCAATGAAGCCGGACTTACTTAAGGAAATTCAAGAAGCATAGACTCAAGACGGGAAGTTGTGTAAACTTAAGGAAAGGGTCGCACAAGGTGAGAAATCTGAGTTTAGCATGTCGGAAGATGGAACACTAAAATTCAAACACCGTATATGTGTTCCTGATAATGACAAACTCAAGAAGAAAATTTTAGGAGAGGCTCACTGCTCTCGGTATACAATTCATCCAGGTGGTAATAAGATGTATAAGGATCTAAAGAAACACTACTGGTCGGTGAATATGAAGAACCAAGTTGCAGAATTCGTAGCAAGGTGTTTAACCTATCAAAGAGTGAAGGCTGAACACCAGAGACCATCAGGATTGCTACAACCACTCAAGATTCCCGAATGAAAATGGGAACTAATTACGATAGACATCGTGACGGATCTACTAACAACCAGTGGAGGATATAACACAATATGGGTAGTCGTGGATAGACTTACAAAGTCAACTCACTTCCTACCCGTAAGAAAGAATGATAGTCTGCAGAAGCTAGCAAGGACATATATCCGAGAAATCGTTAGATTACATGGAGTACCTATAGACATTGTGTCAGACCGTGACCCCAGATTTGTCTCTAGATTCTGGAAAAGCCTTCATCAAGAACTTGGGACGGCATTAAGTTTCAGCACTGCAGCACACCCTCAGACGGACGGACAATCCGAGCGAACGATACAAGTACTTGAGGATATGTTACGGGCATGTGCACTGGATTTTCAAAGGAGTTGGAGTGACCACCTACCCTTAGCTGAGTTTGCTTACAACAACAGCTACCAGGAAGCTATCGGGATGGCTCCATATGAAGCATTATATGGAAGAAAGTGCCGATCACCAATACATTGGGAGATTGACGACCGATAGACACCAAGGACTAAGCAGAACCAAAACCCGATACCAAAAGTTGATCTAGTAGAAGATGCCATGGATAAGATTCGAATCATTCGGGATCGAATTCGCACTGCTCTCAGCCGACAGAAGAGTCATGCAGATCGGAGAAGGAAGGATTTGGAATCCGACACCGGAGACAAAGTATTCCTTCGTTTATCACCACGTAAGGGATTGATCAACCCGAAGAAGGCAGGGAAGCTTAGCCCTAGATATGTCGGACCTTTAACAATCTAGAACGAATTGGGAAACTAGCATATCGTCTCGAGCTACCAACCGATCTTTCCGAAATGCACAACGTATTTCATGTCTCAAGATTGAAGAAATATCATCCAGATCCTGAACATGTCATCACGCATGACATACCACCAATCAAAGAAGATTTAAATTATATCGAGAAGCCGATTAGGATCGTGGATCAACAAGTACACGAACTAAGAGACAAGAAGATACCATTGGTCAAGGTCGTCTGGACAAATCACAATAGAGAGGAAGACGCTACATGGGAAGTTGAAGAAGAAATGAAAAAATCATATCCCGAGTTGTTCGAGAAGGAATTTGGGGACCAAATTCTTCTAAGGAGGGGAGGATGTTGTAACACCCCAAACTAGGCGGATATTACAGTGTCGTGGACCCCCGACTGGGACCCACCAGGCGAATGAAAATGAATGAATTACACAGGTAAATGTAGTACCGAACCACATTACAACATCAATTACTCCGACGAGGAGTTTTATACAACACACCCAGGATAAAATAGAATACATGTGTATTTTATGTGACGATAAAATACACAACACTGAATGAAATGAGCATTCAAACGGAATGTCTGCAGCGGAATAAATAAAGGAAACATAAATGACTGAATAAATGACTGAACAGACTGGGGCCCCCTACTAGTATCACTGGGACTCCTCGCCGTCACCGTGCTCTCCCCGTGCTTTAGCCTTGCCATGACCTGAAAAACAATATCCCCCAACGGGGTCAGTTACACAGAACAACAATCCTCAAGGGTTGAAAATACACAATCATGATATATCTGAAATTATGAATTATTCTGTCAAAACATACGCAATCAAACATGCTATATGAATCGACTAATCAGTACGGCTCAAAGGAATGGCGCCACACTACGTCCGGGATGGAAATGTGTCCGTGCACAAGCCACTAACGATCAAACACGCGTGGTCTTGTACCTAATCAGTCTCACGAGCAATCGACTCGTGTGCACAGTCCAATGTGAGGCCACCAACCAACACACGACTATAATGTGCCCGACATGAAAATCCTACACATACCAACCGGCACGCCAGTATGACCCGGAATGCCACAATATGACAAAAGTGACAATGAAAATGAATAATGACTCACCAAGATTGAATGATGGTGAAATGAATGATAGCTCAATGAAATGATCGGAACCGTCGTTCCTTATGACTGAGGTGATTAATTGACAATGACGAGTTTTGATACGATTAATACAATGATGAATGAGTTATGATTATGAATGAACAACGACAAAAGGAATGAATATCCTTTTAACCGAGTAAGAATTAACTTACACAATACCGATGATGAATGTCCGTCCACGAACAACGTCCTAAATGAAATATCGGTCGCTCGAACAACCTTGAATAACACAATTACCAATAATCCGATCATTACGCAAATCAAAAACGATCATAATCGACTCAAACATCGACACAACGATATCCGAGCTCGAATGAATCGAAACCAACTCCAAGATGAGTATTTCAAACCATCAAAACACTTTCAAGGATATCAATAATCCATTAGGAATCCATAACTCATGATTACAACAACATCAATCGGAAAATCCCCAATTAATCAAGTCAACCCCAAGGGTTCTTGAAATAATTCGAAAATAACCATTAAATCCGTAGGAATATGTTTATACAAGTTAGATAATCCATAACTAACATATTCCAATGATAATCCAAGCTTACGAAGAAATCGGAAGGAAAACCCCAAAAATCCGAAATTCTAGATCCAAGAGATTAATACCTTTGATTCGATGTGATGAAGATGATGAAATGATGATCAATCCGAAAGATGAGCTTGAAGATGATGATTGATGATTACACCTCGAAGAATCCTCTCCGAATCGCTCGAAATCGCCCAAAACTACCGAAGGAATGAAATGAGATGAAAAATGACGAACTCTGACTAAACTGTCCAATTTATACTCAGTCCAGGTTAGCGTGCGCTAGCCCTTGTGCATAGCGTGCGCTAACGTGTAATTTGGGTAGTCCGGTACTTGTCCGAACACGGTAGCGCGCGCTACGTACCTATTTGTAGCGTGCGCTACGGCCATACTACTAGCGTGCGCTAAAATCCATTGTTAGCGTGCGCTAGCGAAATATTCGACGCCCAGTACTGGAGTCCAGAAAACCGCCTGCCCTCTGATCTAACCTCGATAGCGTGCGCTACAACAACCGATTAGCGTGCGCTATAATATTGATTGCGTACGCTAAACATAACACATAGCGTGAGCTATGAATTAATCCGGTGCGATCCGGTAGCCCGGACTCAACACGATCCGTCCCTAGCGCGCTACTCCACACATATAGCGTGCGCTACTACAACCCGATAGCGCGCTACTTACCACTCGTAGCGTGCGCTACAATTATTCTCACTGCGGTCCGGTACCTTCCGATCGCAGCCAAGATAGCCTTAGCGTGCGCTAAAGGCGGCAATGGCGTGCGCTACTTATACCCAATTAGCGTACGCTAAAAGGAGTATGTAGCGTGCGCTACTCCTCAAGCACAACTTGCAACGAAAATGACAATGATGATAAACACGGCACGAAACTCCAATCAGATTAGTGATGAATGACGATTGATACACGATACAATTACTCCGAATGATAAATACCATGACTGAATATGAGTGACAAATGATCAATGATGAATGAGATTACTGAGCATCAATTCTTGAATGATAATTCTTGAGTGATAATTCTTGAATGATAATTCTCGAGTTACAACCGGGTATTACATACACCCCTTAAAAGAGTTTCGTCCCCGAAACTAAGGGTCAAACAACTCGGGATAACTCTCTCGCATACTATCCTCGGTTTCCCAAGTAGCCTCTTCGACTCGTGTCTAGACCCGAATTTTAACCAAAGGAATCGTCTTATTCCTCAACCTGTTTGATTCGCCGCTCTAAAACTCGTATAGGGACGCTCCTCATATGAATGATCGTCGGCGATCTCGATTCGTCGGCGAAGTATGTGACTCGGGTCGGCAACATACTTCCGCAGCTGAGAGACATGAAACACATTATGAATTCGGCTCAACGCCGGAGGTAAAGCCAATCGATAAGCTAACTCGCCTACTCGATCCAAAATCTCAAACGGTCCAATGAATCTCGGACTCAACTTCCCTCTCTTCCCAAAACGGAAGATACCACGACTTGGGGATACCTTGACCAACACGTGGTCACCAAATTTCGAACTCTAATGGTCGGCAGCGGTTATCTGCATATGATTTACGCCGACTACGGCGGTCAACAAACGACTTCTGATCAAAGCTACCTTCTCACGGGCGGCTATAAGCATATCGGGCTCGGTGCCGATTGATTCTGATAAGTCGTCCCAACACAACGGAGATCGACAACGACGACCATACAAGGCCTCGTAAGGTGCCATCTTGATCGAGGCATGCCAACTATTATTATACGTGAACTCGATCAATGGTAGTTGGGCTTCCCAATCGTCTTTCCAATCGAGGACGCATGCCCTCAACATGTCCTCTAATGTCTGAATGGTCCTCTCTGATTGTCCGTCAGACTGAGGATGAAAAGCGGTACTGAGGTTAAGCTGAGTTCCCATAGCACGATGAACTGATTTCCAAAAGTGCGACACAAACCGTCCGTCACGATCGGAAACGATACTTTTAGGAGTACCGTGGAGTCTGACTATCTCTTTGATGAACAGTTGAGCAAGTCTCTCGGGACCCCACGTATCCTTGATCTCAAGGAAATGAGTTGATTTGGTTAAGCGGTCCACGATCACCCAGATCGTGTTCATGCCACGACGACTCATCGGCAAACTCGTGATGAAATCCATAGAAATGTCTTCCCACTTCCACTCGGGAATAGGAAGAGGTTTCAGCATAGATGTTCAATCTTAACTTGTTGACAGGTTAAGCATCTCGAAACAAATTCTGCGACTTCTCGCTTCATATTACTCCACCAGTAATTTTGTTTCAAGTCCTTGTACATCTTGCTAGACCCCGGATGAACAGAATAAGGGGTAGCATGAGCTTCTCTCAAAATAGAGTTTTTCAACTCGTCGATCGCCGGTACGCACAACCGATTCTTAAACCTCAAAAGTCCATCCTCGTGGACCACAAATCCAGGGGCTTTCCGCTGAGCCACATCCTCTCGGATGCTCTACTATGATGGTTCCGATCACTGATTCTCTAGAATTTCCTGCTGGAGTGTCGATGAAATCTCTAACATACAAAGTCGCCCTGAAATCGCCGGCTGCACTCGATCTCGGGTCTAAGGAATTCTGTTGAAGCTCCTTCCGAATCGTAGACGGGCAAGCATCCGCTCCCGAACGGACTTACGACTCAAGGCGTCGGCGACAACATTCGCCTTGCCGGGTGGTAAAGGATCTCGATATCATAATCTTTGATTAATTCCAACCACCGTCTCTGGCGCATATTTAACTCCTTCGAGTAAATATATACTTTAAGCTCTTATGATCGGTGAATATCGGCATGTAACGCCATAAAGATAATGACGCCAAATTTTCAAAGCGAACACCACGGCTGCTAGCTCCAGGTCGTGGGTCGGATAATTAATCTCGTAAGGTCTCAATTGCCGTGAAGCATAGGCAATAACCTTCCCGTTCTGCATGAGTACACATCCGAGACCCTGTCCGGACGCATCACTATAGACCACAAATCCTTCCGTCCCCTGCGGCAAGGAAAGTATAGGTGCTGACATTAACCGGCTCTTGAGGTCCTCAAAACTCCGTTGACACGCGTCGGACCACGTGTATTTCTTATCCTTCCGCAAAAGGTTCGTTAAGGGTTGAGCGATTCGAGAAAATCCCTCTACAAATCGCCGATAATAACCCGCTAATCCGAGGAAACTTCGGATTTCCTTAACATTCTTCGGAGGTAGCCAATCACGAATAGCCTCCGTCTTCTGAGGATCGACGCGAACTCCGTCTGATGAAATTACGTGTCCGAGAAACGTCACTTCGGACATCCAAAACTCACATTTGGAAAACTTCCCATAAAGTTGTTCTCGCCTCAACACGTCGAGAACTAGATGAAGGTGAGACTCGTGTTCCTCCCGGTCACGAGAATAAATCAAAATGTCATCAATGAAGACAACAACAAACCGATCCAAAAAGTCGATGAAGACCCGATTCATTAACTCCATGAATACCGCAGTGCATTAGTCAAACCGAACGGCATAACCACAAACTCATAATGACCATAGCGTGTTCAAACGCCGTCCTCGCGATATCCGACTCTCGAATCCGCAATCGATGATATCCAGATCTTAAGTCGATTTTGGAAAATACCGAAGCTCCTGAAGTTGATCTAAGAGATCGTCGATACGGGGTAAGGGATACTTATTCTTGATCGTCACCTGTTCAACTCCCGATAATCAATACATAAGCGGAATGAACCATCCTTCTTCTTGACAAACAACACCGGTGCTCCCCACGGGGACGCACTCGGTCGGATATAACCTTTCTCGAACAACTCCTCAAGTTGGTTCTTTAGTTCTGCATTTCGGTCGGCCATCCAGACGGTGCCTTCGATATCGGGACGACAGTGCTCCAACTCAATCGTGAATTTCACATCCCTCTGTGGAGGCAAACCGTAGCTCGCGGAAAAACATCGGCATATTCCCTCACCACCGGAATATCCGTTAACATTATCGATGATTTCGGTTTTGGCCATATAGCACCAATAACCGACACATCCCTGATTGAGTAACCTTACTGCTTTCATCAAATTAATGACTTTACCGGAACAGCCGGGATTACCTCCCTGAAACACACATTCAACTCCATCGTCTGAAATGATAGTGACCAAACGCTTTCGGACACTAATGATGGCATCGTGACGATCCATCCAATCAATACCCAAGATGACGTCGTCTCTCGGCAAATCTACCACGATTAGGTCCGCTGGCCATACACGACCATGAAACTGAATCGGACAATTCTGAATCTCACGGTTACCGATAATTCGTCTACCATCAGGTAGGCCAATGACATATGGCTCACAACTAGTAGCACTACCTAGACGTAGTCTACTCATACATGACTCGGAAATGAATGAATGAGATGCACCAGTATCAAAAAGGGTACACACAGGTTGAGATAGAATATCGAGTGTACCTGAGATCATTCGGGCCTCAGGATCGTCGGTCTTCTTCATCTCATAAATTCGGGGCTTGCCGGCCACCGAACCGGACGCTCCCGTCTGATAGCTCTTGGCTCCGCCTTTAGCTCCTGTCGTCTTGAACGACGCCGACCGAGTGGCTTTGATTCTGCACCCCTGAATGACACGGGGCTTGAGATGACGCCGGAGTGGGTTTAAAGTCCCTACGGCAAAAACGGGCCCTATGCCCAGCAATCCCACATTGTGGCACGTGATGATGCTTCGGACACTTGGTGCTGAAATGACCCTGTTCCTCACAGTTGAAACAGGTGATGGCCGAACTGGCCGCTCGCGACTGAGATTCCGCGGGTTTAGACGCCGGGGGAGGTCGCTCAGAAAAAGTAGAGCCCGCACGTGGTTTCTTGAAAGTGGCCTGACTCCCGTCAGACTGATTACGGTTCTTGGACTTTTTGCTAGCAGACGAAGGTTGCTGCTTAGCAATTTCCTTAGCCGTAAGCTCGTAAGTGAGAGCTTTCTCAATGAACTCGGCCAGAGTGGTACAGTTATGATTAAGCAACTGAAGTCTCATACGGGGTTTCAGCCTCTTGCTGAAATACTTGATCTTGTCCGCTTCTGAGTGAATGATAGATGAGGCGAACGGAAGAAGTTCCTGAAATTTTTCGGCGATGGCGAGAACGTCATCATCCGCCGAAAGGTCGGGAGTGAGTAATTCTGACAACTTGGCCTCCCTGAGTGGGGCCGGATAGTACCTCTCCATCATGAGAGTCTTGAACTGATCCCAAGTAAATGTTCCGTGGGCTTCAACGATAACCACCATGAATGAGCGCTCTTACCGAGATAGTAAGCCGCAATCGAAACTTTATGCCCTTCGGGGCAATCCACCATAGCAAATAACTTCTCAAAATGCTCAAGCCAATGAACAATGTCCGCCGCTCGATGAGCCCTCAAAAGTAGGTGGTCGCCGCGAGAGATATCGCTAATGATATTGCTTACACCCCTCTCTTGCCTGCGAGGTGGCGGCGGAGGAGCCTCGATTTTGATTGACGGAGTTATGCTTCGTCTCCATCAACCGAGCCATCCGGGTCATTTGGGCCATCATGCCCGCATAAATGCGAGTGGGTCGACCAACACCCTCTCGACCGAGCCGTGTCCCGGTACGACTCCGACAGTGAATGATCGCGTCTGTGTGAGTGAGTGGCGCGTCGCCGCTCGATGAGTTAGCATTATTCTGGCATTTGCACGGTATTCGCACGAGTTCTCGGATTCGGCCCGCTCCACGGCCTCGTCCTCCACGTCCTCCGCCCTTTCCATATCAAGTGGAAAGTCATATGATGATTATATATCTCGCATGAGTATCACATTATGATTATATTATGAAATGATGAAAATGAGCATACGCGCTCAAATACAGCGATTACATGAATGATTGATTGACGTGACATGATTATCTGATGAAGTTACTGAAATGATTATCTTGAACAATTTAACAAGGTCGATGATATGATCTTCAAGATCAACAACTGAGTAATGAAATGAATTGAGTGATTAATGAGTTAACATTATCGACTTGATCACAATTGAAATTGATGAATGAGGATTGTTAACTGATGAATTATGAATGAATGATTATTGCCAGAAATTATACCATGGCATCAGAAATCTTACAGTTCTTGGTCTGATTGGCTCGGCATTTGCACAGGTCACACGTGACGCGAAAGTCCAATGATACTAGTCCGATGACGATGATTTCAAATGAGACATGACTTGGAGGGTAGTATTCAAAACAACGCTCCGATACCAACTCTGTAACACCCCAAACTAGGCGGATATTACAGTGCCGTGGACCCCCGACTGGGACCCACCAGGCGAATGAAAATGAATGAATTACACAGGTAAATGTAGTACCGAACCACATTACAACATCAATTACTCCGACGAGGAGTTTTATACAACACACCCAGGATAAAATAGAATACATGTGTATTTTATGTGACGATAAAATACACAACCTCGAATGAAATGAGCATTCAAACGGAATGTCTCAGCGGAATAAATAAAGGAAACATAAATGATCGAATAAATGATCAACAGATCGGGGCCCCTACTAGTATCACTGGACTCTCGCCGTCACCGTGCTCTCCCGTGCTTTAGCCTTGCCATGACACGAAAAACAATATCCCCAACGGGCCGCCATACGTAACAACAATCCTCAAGGGTTGAAAATACACAATCATGATATATCTGAAATTATGAATTATTCTGTCAAAACATACACAATCAAACATGCATTATGAATCGACTAATCAGTACGGCTCAAAGGAATGGCGCCACACTACGTCCGGGATGGAAATGTGTCCGTGCACAAGCCACTAACGATCAAACACGCGTGGTCTTGTACCTAATCAGTCTCACGAGCAATCGACTCGTGTGCACAGTCCAATGTGAGGCCACCAACCAACACACGACTATAATGTGCCCGACATGAAAATCCTACACATACCAACCGGCACGCCAGTATGACCCGGAATGCCACAATATGACAAAAGTGACAATGAAAATGAATAATGACTCACCAAGATTGAATGATGGTGAAATGAATGATAGCTCAATGAAATGATCGGAACCGTCGTTCCTTATGACTGAGGTGATTAATTGACAATGACGAGTTTTGATACGATTAATACAATGATGAATGAGTTATGATTATGAATGAACAACGACAAAAGGAATGAATATCCTTTTAACCGAGTAAGAATTAACTTACACAATACCGATGATGAATGTCCGTCCACGAACAACGACCTAAATGAAATATCGGTCGCTCGAACAACCTTGAATAACACAATTACCAATAATCCGATCATTACGCAAATAAAAACGATCATAATCGACTCAAACATCGACACAACGATATCCGAGCTCGAATGAATCGAAACCAACTCCAAGATGAGTATTTCAAACCATCAAAACACTTTCAAGGATATCAATAATCCATTAGGAATCCATAACTCATGATTACAACAACATCAATCGGAAAATCCCCAATTAACAAGTCAACCCCAAGGGTTCTTGAAATAATTCGAAAATAACCATTAAATCCGTAGGAATATGTTTATACAAGTTAGATAATCCATAACTAACATATTCCAATGATAATCCAAGCTTACGAAGAAATCGGAAGGAAAACCCCAAAATCCAAATTCTAGATCCAAGAGATTAATACCTTTGATTCGATGTGATGAAGATGATGAAATGATGATCAATCCGAAAGATGAGCTTGAAGATGATGATTGATGATTACACCTCGAAGAATCCTCTCCGAATCGCTCGAAATCGCCCAAAACTACCGAAGGAATGAAATGAGATGAAAATGACGAACTCGACTAAATCTGTCCAATTTATACTACCCAAAGTTAGCGTGCGCTAGCTCTTGTGCATAGCGTGCGCTAACGTGTAATTTGGGTAGTCCAAGACTTCGTCCGAACACGGTAGCGCGCTACGTACCTATTTGTAGCGTGCGCTACGGCCATACTACTAGCATGCGCTAATATCCATTGTTAGCGTGCGCTAGCGAAATATTCGACGCCCGATCGGAGTCCAAAACCGCCCGCCCTCGATCTAACCTCGATAGCGTGCGCTACAACAACCGATTAGCGTGCGCTATAATATTGATTGCGACGCTAAACATAACTCATAGCGTGCGCTATGAATTAATCGGTGCGATCCGGAGCCACTGGACTCAACTCGATCCGTCCCTAGCGCGCGCTACTCCACACATATAGCGTGCGCTACTACAACCCGATAGCGCGCGCTACTTACCACTCGTGGCGTGCGCTACAATTATTCTCACTGCGATCCGGTACCTTATGGACTGCAGCCAAGATAGCCTTAGCGTGCGCTAAAGCTGAGCAGTAGCGTGCGCTACTTATACCCAATTAGCGTACGCTAAAAGGAGTATGTAGCGTGCGCTACTCCTCAAGCACAACTTGCAACGAAAATGACAATGATGATAAACACGGCACGAAACTCCAATCAGATTAGTGATGAATGACGATTGATACACGATACAATTACTCTGAATGATAAATACCATGACTGAATATGAGTGACAAATGATCAATGATGAATGAGATTACTGAGCATCAATTACTGAATGATAATTACTGAGTGATAATTACTGAATGATAATTACTGAGTTACAACCGGGTATTACAGATGTAAAATCCCCTAAATTCGATGGCTTATCACATATACAATATCATGATGTATTTTGACAATATTTATTTTATGACATGATATAACCTACTCTATTTTATTTTATTTCACACTTTAACTTCGTAATTTATTTGATAAACCAAATAATAAAATTAAAATAGTATATTGATTCACCTATTGGGCTATGTGTCAACACCTAATTACATGTAGACCCACTAATGGACTCAACCCAACTTAATAAAATCATAAGACTTGAATTTGCAATTTAAAGCCCAACCCAACTAATTAAATTATTTACAATTATAATTATACTCTTAAATAAAAAAATATATATATACAACATACAAACACAAAATGGGTGGCCAAGTGGAGAGGGGGAAGACATCTAGAGTCTTCATGTCCTCCTCATGCAAGACATAACCTTGTGTCTTGTGCTCCCTTTCCCCATGCCTTGACCACCTCTTTTAAAACACCCCATGACCTTATTTCACTTGCAAAGCAAAATCTTAAAATTAGAGAGAGAAGGAGAGAGGGCCGTGCCAAGGGAGAAGAAGGAGTAAGGGAAAAATTCAACAAGAGAATAGGTAATCTCATTTCTTATACTTCAATATATTAGTTATCATCCAAATCCTTCTAATCTAACTCAAATATCAAAACATGCAAACAACATATACACCATGGAATGCATGTTTCGGCCGAACCTAGTAGTGGTTAAGGGGAGGATCGTCTTCAACTTCCGATATCTAGAACCGTTTACTTCCGGCAAGAAATCGAGGTGGGTAAAATTGTTTTCTTTCTTTTCTCTTATTCAAAATTATGACTTTAGTTAGCTATGCTTGATTAAAATATATATGGTGCATGCAAGTATTATGACTTTAGTTATCTATAGTTGATTAAAATGACATTCATTACCATGCATGTAATGATCTTTGTAATTGTTGAATTTTAGTTTGTCATATTTTGATTATATGTGCAAATTAATTCATTGGTCGAAATTTTGGTTGAATATGGAAAATATGATATTTGGGGATTAAAATCCCAAAAAAATATATGAGTATATACTAGACTATGGTAAGAGGATAAATAGTCACCGGAAGATTTGATAATTCGAACCTAAATTCGAAGGATAACTAAAACAATTTAATTAAGATGAATTTTGGGGTAAAATTGCTAAATTCCATAATTATAGACTTATATCCTGAAAGTAAGTCTTAATATATCAAAAATAAGTTCTCTATAAAATTTCACCTAAATCGGAATTTATTAAAATAGAAAATCGGGGCAAAAATATAAATTTTAAGAATTCGGGGCCAAAACTGTAATTTACGGAAAATTTCCGTTTTCAAAATAAAATTTCCAGAAAAGTTGAACTCTATGGACTCATAATAACATAAATAGCTTACCTCGAAAATTTGAGGTCAATCCGACAAGAAACGAAAAAGATATGGCAAGAATACTAAAATCCCGATTAAGGCAAAATGAAGGGGTGAAATTATAATTTCTAAGAGAATAGAAATTAAAAATGAACGTAATCTAAAAGTACAAGTCATAAGGTTCAAATCACAACTAGATTCATAATTTTCGGAGTTTAAATGAATCCAAATGAATTAATCAAAATTATAAGACAAAACTAAATAAAAACAATAATAATAGTACTTTAATTTGGAAAGGGTAGAATTGTAATTTATGGAAGAAAAAAACTCCATACAACTTCTGATCTCAGAACCTTATATTATAACGGACTTTTCGCCTCAAAGTTCATAATTTTCGGACGTATGATCAAACCGTTCCGACTTAATCAAATTTATAATATTTTAGTAAAAATAATGATAGTACTTAAAAAATGGAAGGGCATAATTGTAATTTGAAAGGTAAAACTTTCATGCGACTTCTGACCTTCAATCCTCATATCATAATGGACTTTCCGCAATAAAGTTCGTAATTTTCGGACGTATAATCAATCCGTACCGAATTATCCAAATTCATACAATTATAGTAAAAATAATAACGATAGTACTTAAAAGACGGAAGGGTAGAATTGTAATTTCCGAAAGGTAAACTTTCATGCGACTTCTGACCTTCAATCCTCATATCATAACGGACTTTTCGCAATAAAGTTCATAATTTTCGGACATATAATCAATCCGTACCGAAATATTCAAGTTTATGAGTTTATTATAAGATTATGTTAAGACTCGCACAATAGCAATCTAATCATCAACCGGTTGAACTAAATCCTCTAGTTTATCCAAGTCCATTTACTATCAAATAATCATATTGATATCTTATAATATGCATAATCGTTGTTAATCACGACAATAATTGTTATTCAATAGAAATCGGGAGTAAGTGCTGTGCGGAGCTAAGTGCTACGACCTTCGGGTGGGAGCCACCGCTAGAGTCCGTACGAGTACCTCTAGAGTCCCTTTTTCTATTTATATGCATGAGGGGCGGTTAGTCTAAGTCATGAAGCGAGCAGCGTGACTGCGCTTCTAGGAGAAGTTACCGTCGTATCCTATTCCCTTGAAGCCGAAGGACGGACTGATCCTAAGGTGACAGGGTCATAGAATTCGGGTATAGTCGCGATTATGATATGATCCGGGCATAAACCCAAGTTAAGGACATATCGAGCCCAGATAAGAGATAAGGCAGCACGTCACCAAGCGTGAAAGCTCAAAAGCCAATGTTTTAGTGACGGTCCGACAAACGCCCAAGGCTACGGTTATCAAACCAAAGGTCATGGTGATAGTCAAAGGCCAAACACTGATAACGGTCTAAGACGTTATAAGGAGGCTAAGGGATTAGTCGTGTAGACGACCTCCCAAATCTAAATACTCATCGGGCGCTCGACACCGTACATTCTTCATAATCAACCGCAATCTACGGAGATTGACTATACATTCATGTCATAATTCATAATATTCTTCTTGAAAACTTGCACCAATTTTTAGACAACACTATTTTTCAAAGGTGGGAGAAACATAATGTTTATTAACTAATAAACTCATTAAATATCAAACCCCAACTCACTGAGAATCCATTATTCTCATCCCATTTTGAATTGTTTTTCTAAATCCCCACTAGATGAAGAGAACCAAGAAGAAGAAGAGACAGATGCTGACGACCGCTGAAGACCGTTATCAAAGTATTGCCAAGACGTAGGAATTAGGATGCTGCTTTAACGCTTCTTTTTATTCCTTTGTCAAAATGTATTTTGGTTTCCGATGTACTCTTTTGCACTTGATGTAATAATTCTGCTGTACTCTTGAATATTTCTTTTCTATGGAATAACCAGTCTTAGTTCACCGGGATGAGATCTGGCATATGTATGCTTTATTGGAATGTAATATCACAGACGTTATTTATTACGTTAACTGTCGCGTTCTCATCCAACCCTGGTGTGGGGGCGTGACACTAGCAAATTCGAATTGCTAACCCCTTAAATGGGGGAAATGCATTTCATGTATGCTTAGTTGGTTGGATCAATCACCGAGACGGCATGGAAGGAGATGAGCCACAATACTAATCAAGAGTTAAGAGTTTAGCCTGATGTCTTTGCACTGTTTAAGTTATATACAGTCTTCTGATGTATTGTATTTTGGCCCTTATGTGGTTATATATTGTAAGAAGTTTTGTTCGGTTTGATTGAGTCGGGTGACCTTGACTGTCCATGTATTTTGAATATTTGTTCTTGTCAGTCCGTGTCGTTGTGTACTTTTACCCCAGCCGGTCAAATGTTTGTTGTCTTATGGTATTAGCCTGGTAGATCCTTGTGGTGAAGGGTCTACGGCGTGTGATATTCCTGGAGGAATTCCGGGGTGTTATAATCTGAAGGCGCTTATGTAATTTACTTTAAAAAGACACACCTTTCGTATTTGATGATCATTGTCTAAAAACTTTTAAGACACTCAAATCTATGTTGAGCTCTGCACCTATTATCAAATCTCCATTGGAATCTTCCTTTTGAAATAATGTGTGCAATATCCGTGTACGTTATTATCGAGATATTTTATTTCTGGACGTATTCCATTGAGAATTGGTTTGTGAATTTCCATGTTGTATTGTTTGGTAATTGGAATCATGGGTATATTGGTTTTAGAACAGGTATGTTGATTGTTAGTGATTATCTAGTTCTGTATCTACCGGAATGAGTTCATTTGGACCGGACTTCACGATTGTGATGCTGAAGAGAAGTAGTTAGCGTACGCTAAGGTAGCTAGCGCAAGCTAAATAGGGATATGTACCGCACGCTAATGTTGTTCACAGCGCGCGCTAATTAGGCAGGATAGTGACGGCAGAACGTTTCTGGATTGCAGGCGCTAGCAGGTAGTGCACGCCATGCTAACTTATGGGTAGCGCACGCTCTCGTAGTCGAACAGAAGGTTCTGGACCGCCTTCCAACCAACAGTGCACCGCCTTTCATCCGATAGCACACGCTAAACTTCAGCCGTAGTGCGCGCTAATCGCGCCCAGTATATATATGGGCTGCATGTTCTAGAATTCATCATTTTCTCCACTTCTGCCTTCTTCTTCGGTCTGTAGGCGATCTCCAGCATAGGATAGAGTGGATTTTGGTCGGAATTCATCATCCAACTACGTTTTTGAGTTTCTAGCATCAAGTTAACAACATCTTATCAACTTTCATCGTCCAATTCAAGGTAAGATTCACGAGAACCCTAGTTTTTCATATTTTGGGGTTTTTTTAAGATCTCCTCCTTGTAGTCTGTTTTATCCTTGATTTGTATTAGATTGTGATTACGAAGTCATAATCTCTTGTTTTCCTTGAATTCTACGGATTTTGTTTCAAATTTTCATCTATTAAATGGAGTATGAACAACTCCTCCTTCGTAATGTTTGATAGTGTGTCCCTAAGAATAGAATTTGAAGGAAATCCTTCCGTTTACGTGGTGTTGTGTTTGATTCGTATTTTGTTGTACTAGGATCGAATCGTTGAAAGAGTTTGGACTGTACGTTCTCCCTTTTGTTGTTTCTTGTGTCATTCGAATCGAGGCAAGTACTTTGATTGTGTTTATTGTACTTCGTGTGAATATGTGAAAAACGTGCTTTTGTGAAAAGTGGTAATTTCAGAAAATGCGATTTGTGCCATGTGTGAAAAAGTGATGATTTCTGAAAGTGCGACTTGTGGTCATGTGCCAAGTAAAACCAGTGAGGGTCCCCTGGGTTTCATAGACCGAGGCTTATGCGGTTCACTTGGTAGGGTTGTACAACCAGAGAGGGCCTGACGAGGACTCTCTGGGGAGTGGTATGTATCTCGCGTGAGGCACAGTACAAGTGTAGCCCCCGTTGTTATTTTGTGATGATGATTGTGGTATGCTATTCCGGAATATCTGTGATGGCACTGTGATTTCTGTTGTTCGTTTACTTGTTGTACATATTCCAGAATCATTGTACTTGCATCAACTTCTTGCTGACCCCTTCGGGGGTGGATATACTTGTTGTGTATTCAGGTACAGGTCCATTGGGCGAGCCAGTACAGGGCGGACATGAACTTGGTGGGCAGCATTGATATCAAGTATTATGTTGAGTCTGTGGTCGTCTTATGACACGTCTTTAGTGTAACTATCGCAAGTGCACGATATCGTATCATGTAGTAAGTGGACTTTTTGAGTTCGGTTTATCGATCCCACGAGGAAGTTTGGTTATATGTTGAATACACTATTAGTCTATTTGTTATAGAGATATATATGATTGAAACACACAATTTAAGAGTTTGGTTTAATAATTGCAAAGAAAATGCAATAATAGTTCTAATATTCAAGAAAATAAAAGATTGCACTAATAATAGATTAATAAAAGATATAATGAAATAGTTGGGATTGCAAACTTAGTTCATCATTAGTTATAGAAGATGTATAAAAGATCATAAGATGAATTTACTTATTATGTTGTGTAGATTCGATTTTCCTTAAAAAGACGGTTTCTCTTTCGAACTATAAAACGCCCCTTATATATTGAATCAATCCACTATATTTCTATGTTGATTGGCTTCAATACATAGCATTAGATTTTATGAAAATAACTCAAAGAACCATCTAAGTTCTAGAGGTATATTTCTATCCCCTAGAACAACTTAGAGTGAAGATCATTTGATCTAATCAAACATATTTTCTTTCGAAATATATGAAGACCATAAATATCGTCATTTATTGGCCAAATAAATAAAGATTGTTAAAACAATGAAAATCACACACAATAATAAGTAATTCATAATAGATCTTTATACAAACCTAAATAACATGACTAACCTTGTTTATAATCCCAACTAAGGTAACTTAGCCCATGAAGGGTTTAATAAACATAATATAAGCTTGAGTGGTCATTATTAGTTGAAAAAGAGAAAGAATTGATCCTAACTCCCTTAGTAGATAAAGGAGAAAGAAGCAATAAACTCCCTTAACAACATATGTTATACCACTATTACACAAATCACTCAAGAACACAAGTGTGTTCTTCACACAAAGAGAAAATATTACAAAAGGTGGAAAAATATAAGATGAAAGATGAATGATGGATCTAAGGGGTCTATTTATACACATAAAGTCATCTAATAGCTCCAAAACTCCAGCATTATTACAATAGATCTGATCAATGTCAACCATCCCCTCAATAATAGACCAAAAGTATAAAAAATTAGACAATGATCATTAATCTGTCAAGAGTTACGGCCGTAACATTGAGGTCATACGGCCGTAACTTTTAGATGTTACGACCGTAACACTGCTTCAGATTTTTGTACACTGGTTGCTTTGTGAGTTACGTTTTCAGCCCAGAATTTCTTAGACTTTGCGTTTTTGCCCCAAATCTTCTTTGGATGATAACTTTTGATATATAAGTCTGATTTTGAATCCGGAAAGACTGCCGAACTCATCTTGGAAAGCCCTACAACATGAGTACATAAAAACTCAATAAAGAGAATATTTTATAAACATGTTATTTCTTGAATAAATCAGTAATTCAATCCGATTAAGACAAGATTTACATCTTCATCCGATAAAAATAAAATTATTTAAAAACTAATTAATTAAAAGCAAAAACGAGTAGACTAGCTCAATTATGGGTGAAATTTATCGATACAAACCATGGATAAGTGTATAAAACTGATACTTATCACGCCCCCAAACTTGAATTCTTGCTAGTCCCGAGCAAGACTCTTTATTATTCACGCTCCAAAAATAAAAATAAAAATAAGACAAAAATAAGAAAAATAATTAAAATATAAAAAGAGAAAAGGAGATCAAAATGCCATTAATACACAACAACCAGATTTATACAGTAGATAGAAATGAATCAAGATTCAAATAAATCTTCTAATGATTTTGAAGTTAAAACACGGTTTTATTTTGTAATTCGAAAATGTAAGGTTTCCCCCCAAAAGGTTGATTATTTCTTTCCCACTCGTGATACACACGACTCCTTTAATGGTTGCTCTCGATCACTCGTTTATTTTTCGACTCAATATGAAGAAGAATTTCATCGGCGTCATCAAATATTGTGATTGTTCACGAAATTGAGTGTATTGAAATTCAGCCGCTAATTAATTCAAATCTGCTTATAAACTACATCCCTTTTAGTGATAACTTTCACACTGTTATTTGCTAACGTGTAGCTCTTTTCACCAACACAATTTCCATTTTTTTTAGGTGATAGCTTTCACACCGTTATTTGCTAACGTGTAGCTCTTTTCACCAACACAATTTTTTCATCTCTTTTTTTTTAGGTGATAGCTTTCACACCATTATTTGCTAACGTGTAGCTCTTTTCACCAACAACCTCTTTTTTATTTATTTTTAGGGAATAGAATTTTTGCCGAAAATCATTTATTAGCTAAGCATGAAAAATCAAAAACTCCACAAATTAAGTAAATTTCAGTTCTATTTTTCATCAACCGACTAATTCTTCTTTTCTCAAGGTAACGAATGACTTGATTTTAAATGATAACTACAAGGCTTGGAAAGAGAGATTAAAGATCAAAAATTTTTGGAATATACAATTTTTTACCGGTTAAAACGATTTTAGAAGCTTGTATATAGCTAACTTATTGTTGTTATGGCCAGATCTAGAAATCTCATAAATCAAAATAATATTAATATATATATATATATACATATATATATATATATACCTAAAAAATCAATGCCAAATAATAAAAACACACCACACACTACAATAATCAAAACATACCACAATCATACGATTCAAAAGAAAATAAGCACCACAATTCAAAAATAAACAAAATAAACACACAAGTTCCAAAACACCCCCAAACTTAAAAATAAAACTGTCCCGAGTTTTTAGAAATGAAAAGCAAGTGAGAAAACAGAAAACTCCCTGAAATTTTATGTTTTTGATCCTCCAGGTGTGTCGTCAGGAATGTTTAGAAAACGGAAAAGCTTTTCAAAGCACTTCTCTGTTTCTAATTGTCGGTCGATTATTTCATTCTGATTTCTAAAAATTTCTGCCTGGGATGTTTCTAATCCCCGAACTCTTTCAAGCAAATCTGCCTCAAGAGGCGTCAACTCTTCTCCGGCATCCTCCTCGGGCTCAAATTCCTCCTCGTGGCTACTTTCCTCTTCCGGTTCCACACGTGCCCGTTTGCTCCTTAACTGAGTACTTCGAAAAATACTACTCCGGTCGTTTAGTCGATCCCCATGTGTCAATATATCACCTCCTGCCGAAATTTGTACCCTCTGGCTTCTGCAAATACCAGTGATAAGGCAGGGGTATGGCATCTTTTGCCTAGTAGGGACCGTGCCAGCATAGTGACAAATAGTATTATAGATATGAGTACCCAAATCCATTTTGACCCCTCGGCGGATACCAAATAAACCTCTGAGGTGGCCGATGGAAACTGTAGTCAGCGTCAAAGTCGGGTAAATACTCCCGGCTGCCCACATCCATAAGTACCAAGCATCATCAATAAGGTCCGCCTGGTTGTATCGGGGTTTGATGATCCCAATACTGTCATGTAGCTCGCTCACTAATGCCCATCGTAAAACCCTATCATCCGGCACATTCTCATTATGTAATATGGAAATGTCTACCGCATTAGTGGAATCAACCCCCAAATACTTGTTAATCACATCCGGTGAAAAGTTAATCAATTTTCCATTCACAGTCGTTTGATGATATGTAGGCGACCCTACCTGCCCAATGGATTTGTTGAAAGTATTGTAAAAGTTTAGGGTCAAAGTGGGGTTGCCATTTGGGAGTTCAGACACGAATTTTTCCCACCCATTGTCTATGAAATTTTGGATGAATGGGTTAGTGATAGTGTCGGTATCCAAATCGCCAATGAAATCATCAAGTTTGAACAACCGCTCCTTAATGCACCGTGTGTTTTGAATTCGTTATGGTGGTGCCGGTTCTTGAGATGACGAACCGACCTTTTCTTTTCCTTTCGAGGATTTCTTAAGTGCCATCTCTAAAATTAAACGAAAACAACTTATTTTACATCACACGACTATAATCATCAAGCAAAACCAACCAGAACATCAAAAAAATTCAAAGATTTTCGTTGTGGCATTTCGTCGGGCACCTTGAGTTCATAGTTTTTTTAACAAGCTTTTCATTCAAACTCAAATCCACAAAGTCACCACAAATCAATGAATCAAAGAACCACACAAATATCAACAATACTAACAACTAAACATGTTTCAAACAACGAATCTTACGAAAATAGGAATTGAAAAACAAATATAAAGTGAAACTAAAACGAATCGAAAAAAAATATAAATTGAAACAAGGAATGAAAGAAAAACCTGATGATTTAGGTGATAATGTTGATAGGAGAATGAATTGTATTAAAGAATTTGTGTTTTTGAAAGTTTGGATTGAGAAGGGGAAAATTTTCGCACTGTGCCTCTGTCTCTCGCCTGGTTTGTGAATCTGTTTCTCAAAACCGTGTTTTTTTATAAAGCTGTAGAGATACAGCCGTAACATTCCCAAGTTACGGCCGTATGTAGCATTCGTTTTTCGGAAAAATTTTGAGTTATGGCCGTAACATACAAGAGTTAAGGCCGTAAAATTCTTTCGGCTTTTCACAATATTTTTGGGTTACCGCCGTAACATACAAGAGTTACGGCCGTAAGGTGCCTTCGTAAAAATCATACTAGAACAACTTACGGCAAGTAAGACTTGAAACTTACGGCCGTATCAAACTTACGTTAAAAAAGTATTTTCAAAACAAAAGGGATACGGCCGTAACATGTATGTGTACGCCCGTATATAAATCCTTATATATGGCCGTATGAATGTGAATACGGCCGCATTATTATTTTTTTTTTTTGGTTTTTTGGTTTTTCTCGGTTTTTTTTAAAAAATTAAATTTATTATGTGTGTGAGAATAATGAAAGAAAGACTCCCTGGATTTTATGAATGATATGATACTTGCTCTTGTTGTTGAATCTTTCTGTGTTACCCCCAAACTTATTTTACGAAATAAAAGAGATTGGGTTGCCTCCCAATAAGCGCTTTGTTTAACGTCCTTAGCTTGACTTCTCGTCTGATCAATTAGGCATTTCCAGCATTATGATTGACTTTGCTATCTAGAATTCTCCTCCCAAATATGGCTTTAACCATTGGCCATTTACTTTAAAACTCCCTTTCACTGTATTGTAAATCTCTACAGCTCCATGAGAGAATACCTCTTTGATTGTGTATGGGCCCGTCCACCGTGATCGCAGCTTACCCGGAAATAGACGCAGTTGTGCATTAAAAAGGAGAACTTGGTCTCCTGTTTTAAAATCTCTTCTTAGAATTCGGTTGTCATGTCATCATTTTGTTTTTTCTTTGTAGATTTTGGCATTTTCATATGAGTCGAGTCGGATTTCATCCAACTCATTTAACTGCAGCAACCTTTTCTTTCCAGCCAACTGTTCGTCAAAGTTTAATTTTTTTATAGCCCAAAAGGCTCGATGTTCAAGTTCTACTGGCAGGTGACAGGCTTTTCCAAAAATCAAATGAAATGGAGACATGCCTATCAGTGTCTTATAAGCTGTTCTGTAATCCCAGAGCGCATTATCCAGCTTTTTCGACCAATATTTTCGAGATGAGTCGACTGTCATCTCAAGTATACGTTTCAGTTCACGATTGGAAACCTCGACTTGTCCACTGGTTTGTGGGTGATAAGAGGTAGCGACACGGTGTTTTACTCCGAATTTGGTCAGTAGAGCCTTAACCTGGTGATTGCAGAAATGAGATCCGCCATCACTGATAATAACTCTCGGAGTTCCGAAGCGAGTGAATATATTTTTCTTTAGAAAATTTACCACGACTCTAGCTTCGTTTGTTGGTAATGCAACAGCCTCCACCCATTTGGATACGTAGTCCACAGCTACAAGGATGTATTCATTAGAGAACGATGATGGAAAGGGTCCATGAAATCAATTCCCTAAACGTCGAAGATTTCAACTTCAAGGATGAAATTCATTGGCATTTCATTTCTTTTTGATATGTTTCCATGTCTTTGGCACCGGTACCACTTAGAGACAAGTTTATGTGCATCTTTGAACAGAGCGGGCCAATAGAATCCTGCTTCAAGAATTTTTGCTGCTGTTTTTGAAGCCCCAAAATGTCCTCCATAGTGAGAGGAATGACATCTTTACAATACTTTCTCCATTTCTTCTTCCGGTATGCATCTCCGGATGATTTGATCAGGGCCTCTTCTGAACAATAGAGGATCTTCCCAGTAATAGTATTTCAACTCGGAGAAGAATTTTTTCTTTTGATGATGGGAAAAATTTAGGTGAATTATTCCACTTACAAGGAAATTTACGATGTCTGCATACCATGGTGCATTTTGTTTTTCCTGCACATTAGAGATTTGGAATAGTTGTTCATCTGGAAATACTTCATTTATTTCCTTCTCTTGAGGATTGTTTTGGTCTAGTCGTGAGATATGATCCGCCACTTGGTTCTCTGTTCCCTTTCTGTCTCGGATTTTGATGTTGAACTCTTGCATAAGTAGGACCCATCGGATTAGCCTTGACTTAGCATCTTGCTTTGTCATTAAATATTTCAAAGCTGAATGATCAGTGTAGACAATGACTTTTGATCCCAATAAGTAGGATCGAAATTTATCAAAGGCATAAACCAGTGCAAGCATCTCTTTTTCAGTTGTTGTGTAGTTCAGCTGTGCATCATTCATAGTTCTGCTAGCATAATGGATCACTTGCATCATTTTGTCCTTCTTCTGGCCCAGCATGGCCCCCACAACATAATCACTTGCATCGTACATCAGAATGAATGGGATAGTCCAATCTGGATAAATGATGATTGGAGCTGATGTAAGCTTATCCTTCAAAGTTGTAAAGGCCACGTGGCATTCATTTGTGAAAAGGAATGGTGTATCTTTCTCAAGAAAAGAACAGAGAGGTTTTGCTATTTTTGAGAAATCTTTTATGAACCTCCGATGGAATCCTGCATGCCCGAGAAAACTCCTTACTCCTTTCACTGAAATTGGTGGAGGGAGTTTTGCTATCACTTGGATCTTTGCCTTATCGACTTCAATTCCATGTTGTGAGATTCTATGGCCAAGTACGATTCCTTCCTGGACCATGAAGTGACATTTCTCCCAATTGAGAACTAGATTTGTGTCATCACATCTTTCCAAGACCATGCCTAAGTGATTTAGGCATTTATCAAATGTATCTCCGAAAACCGAGAAATCGTCTATGAAAACTTCAATGAATTTTTCAACCATGTCTAAGAATATTGAGATCATGCATCTCTGAAATATGGCTGGAGCATTGCACAATCCGAATGGGATTCTTCTATAGGCAAATGTTTCATAAGGGCATGTGAATGTTGTTTTCTATTGGTCTTCTGGGGCTATGACGATTTGGTTGTACCCTGAATAGCCGTCGAGAAAACAGTAGTAAGAATGTCCCGCCAATCTATCGAGCATTTGATCAATAAATGGGAGTGGAAAATGATCTTTTCTGGTTGTCTTGTTAAGCTTCCTGTAATCAATGCACATTGTCCATCCTGTGATGGGTCGTGTTGGTATAAGTTCATTGTGCTCGTTCTGTATGATTGTTATTCCACTCTTTTTGGACACCATATGTACAGGGCTCACCCATGGACTATCTGAGATTGGATAAATTATTCCTGCGTCAAGTAATTTAAGAATCTCTGCTTTCACAATTTCCTTCATGTTCGGATTCAAACGTCGTTGATGCTCAATTGAAGGTTTGCAATCATTTTCCATCAAAATTTTGTGTGTGCATATAGAGGGGCTTATTCCTCTAATGTCCGCAATAGTCCATCCAATTGCTCTTTTGTGATTCCTCAATACCCTTAGTAATTTCCCTTCTTCAAGTTCGGTCAATATGTTAGATATGATGACCGAAAGTGTAGAGGAAATACCCAAGTAAGCGTATCTCAAATGTGTGGGTAGAGGTTTGAGATCAAGTATTGTAGCTTTTTGTAAATAAGGGATGGGTTTAGCGGAGCTTGTCCCCAACTCTTCAAAATGTGAATGCCTTCTTAAAGGTGGTAGTGCTTCTAGATAGTTAACTGTTTCGGCCACGTGATATTCTTCTTCCATGCTGGTTAGAGAATTTGCTATACATGTCTCAAGAGGATCTTTAGATAGAATCTTCTCCAAAGACTTGTTTACCATGGCTTCAATTGCGTCTATTCTTAGACAATAATCATCTGTGGAGGGATGATTCAAAGTTTTTAGGACATCGAAGATGACATGTTCGTCTTCCACTCTGAGAATTAGCTTTCCTTCATAGACGTCAATAAGAGCACGTCCGGTTGCGATAAATGGTCGTCCCAAAATAATGGGAATATCCTGATCTTCTTCCATGTCAAGGATGATAAAATCCACTGGATATATGAATTTATCAACCTTGACGAGCACATTATCTATTATCCTACATGGATATTTGATTGACCGATCAGCTAATTGTAGTGAAACTGTTGTTGTTTTTGCTTCTCCCAAATTCAGTTTGTTGAAAATTGACCGGGGCATCAAGTTGATACTTGCCCCTAAATCACAAAGAGCTTTGCCAAAATTCACTTCACCAATTATACACGGGATTGTGAAAGTTCCCGGATCTTTTAGCTTGGGTGGCAACTTCTTTTGTAGTATTGCGCTACATTCCTCTGTTAGCATGACAGTTTCATATTCTTCAAGCCTTCGTTTTTGGAAAGAATATCTTTCATAAATTTGGCATAGCTTGGCATTTGTGATAGAGAATCGGCAAAAGGTATGTTGATGTGTAGCTTTTTGAAAATTTCCAAGAATTTCCCGAATTGAGCATCGAGCTTGTGATTCTTCAACTGTTGAGGAAATGGGATAGGTGGTACATAAGATTTTGCAGCAACTGGACCTTTTTGAGATGAAGGTCCTGATTCAGATTCTTTTTCTGATTCTTGATTTTGTTTATTTTTTTGTTTTTCCAGATGATTTTCCATAGAAATTTTGGGCAACTGCACTCCACTTCTTGTTGTGATAGCTTGTACATTTTCCCTTGGATTTACCTCGGTATTGCTAGGTAGCATGCCATGAGATCTTTCTGAAAGTATTTTGGCCATTTGGCCAACTTGTGTCTTCAGATTTTTAATTGAAGCATCATTGCGTTGTTGATACTTCAGTTGTTGTTCGGCTAGCTTCGTGATTGCTTCTTCCCACCCGGGCTTATTTTCTTGATGCGTTGGATTCAACACATTGTTGTTGTTTGCATAAGAAAAATTTGGATAATTTTTGTACCCTGGATTGTATGTTGGCCCGTAAGGATTGTATGCTTGCCTTTGGAAATTCTGAGCATACGCCACTTGTTCTGGTGGTGATGGGGACTGCTCTTGTTGCACTAAGGGACATATAGTGCTATTGTGAGTTGCTCCACAAATTTCACATGAAAAAGCTGAAATTTGTGGAGTTTGCACCGTCTTCACAGATTGAGGAGTTGAAAAAGACATGTCCTCGACTTTCTTTGATAAAGCTTCAATTTTTGCCAACATAAGTGAATAAGAATCCACTTCAAAAACACCATTTGGTTTCTTTTGGATATTTCTGTCTGGCCATCTTGCACTTTTTTCACTTATAACCTCAAAAAGATTATAAGCCTCTTTCATAGTTTTGTTGCCAAGTGAGCCATTTGATGATGAATCGACATTGGCTCGGTATGTAGGTAAAATTCCAGAATAGAAGTAATTGACTTGTGCTCCCAAATTGAAACCATGGTTAGGACATTTTCGTAGCATATCTTTGTATCTCTCCCATGCTTCGTGAAATGACTCTGAATCTTGTTGACGAAATGTAGAGATTTCGTATTTGAGTTTCGCCACTTTTATTGGTGGAAAGTATTTAGTGGTGAATTTTTGAACAAATTCGGGCCAATTTTTTATGCTTCGTGGTGGCAAAGTATCAAGCCACTCTCTTGCTATGTCCTTCAGAGTGTGCATGAGAAGTTTCATTTTGATCGCCTCGTCATTTACATTTGGATATTTGAAATTTTCACAAATCTCCACAAAACAGTTAATATGGAGATATGGATTCTCGTCGGTTCTTCCATAGAATGAGTTGTTGTTGGAGAAGAGATTGATGACATCGGGGCGAATTTGAAAATTTTCCACTCCAAATGGTGGATAGATCACACTTGATTGCACGCTCAAAGATGGGGGGTTCATGAATTCCCCAAATAGCATGTTGTCTTCATCTATTTCCGGCACAATAGGATGTTGTTGATGTTGAATGTTTTGAACATTAGGTATTCCCCCTACCGGAGGAATTCTTTCGTTATCGTTTCCTTGGGGGAAACGTGGGTTTGGTTCGTCCGCCATTGATGGTGAAGAAATAATGCTTTTCTTTAGTTCTCTTCGCCTTCTTCTGAATGTGGCTTCGATCTCGGGATCTAGTGAAACTAAATTGCGATTGTACGTCCTTCGCATAGACAAGAGAATCTACAACAAAGAAAAATTTGTATTTATAACAATAGTTAATAATGTAATATTTCAAAATAACACTTATACTATCCCCGGCAACGGCGCCAAAAACTTGACACGCCTTTAGTGTAACTATCGCAAGTGCACGATATCGTATCAAGTAGAAAGTGGACTTTTTGAGTCCGGTTTATCGATCCCACAAGGAAGTTTGGTTATATGTTGAATTATACACTATTAGTCTATTTGTTATAGAGATATATATGATTGAAACATACAATTTAAGAGTTTGGTTTAATAATTGCAAAGAAAATGCAATAATAGTTCTAATATTCAAGGAAATAAAAGATTGCACTAATAATAGATTAATAAAAGATATAATGAAATAGTTGGGATTACAAACTTAGTTTATCATTAGTTATAGAAGATGTATAGGAGATCATAAGATGAATTTACTTATTATGTTGTGTAGATTCGATTTTCCTTAAAAAGACGGTTTTTCTTTCGAACTATAAAACGCCCCTTATATATTGAATCAATCCACTATATTTCTATGTTGATTGGCTTCAATACATAGCGTTTTATGAAAATAACTCAAAGAACCATCTAAGGTCTAGAGGAATATTTCTATCCCCTAGAACAACTTAGAGTGAAGATTATTTGATCTAATCAAACATATTTTCTTTCGAAAGATATGAAGACCATAAATATCGTCATTTATTGGCCAAATAAATAAAGATTGTTAAAACAATGAAAATCACACACAATAATAAGTAATTCATAATAGATCTTTATACAAACTTAAATAACATGACTAGCCTTGTTTATAATCCCAACTAAGGTAACTTAGCCCATGAAGGGTTTAATAAACATAATATAAGCTTGAGTGGTCATTATTAGTTGAAAAAGAGAAAGAATTGATCCTAAATCCCTTAGTAGATAAAGGAGAAAGAAGCAATAAACTCCCTTAACAACATATGTTATACCACTATTACACAAATCACTCAAGAACACAAGTGTGTTCTTCACACAAAGTGAAAATATTACAAAAGGTGAAAAACTATAAGATGAAGGATGAATGATGATGAATCTAAGGGGTCTATTTATACACCTAAAGTCATCTAATAGATCCAAAACTCCAGCATTATTACAATAGATCGGATCAATGCCAGCCATCCCCTCAATAATAGACCAAAAGTATAAAAAATTAGACAATGATCATTAATCTGTCAAGAGTTACGGCCGTAACTTGCAGATGTTACGGCCGTAACATTGAGGTCATACGGCCGTAACTTTTAGATGTTACGGCCATAACTTTTAGATGTTACGGCCGTAACACTGCTTCGGCTTTTTGTACACTGGTTGCTTTGTGAGTTACGTTTTCAGCCCAGAATTTCTTAGACTTTGCGTTTTTGCCCCAAATCTTCTTCGGATGATAACTTTTGATATATAACTCTGATTTTGAATCCGGAAAAACTGCCGAACTCATCTCGGAAAGCCCTACAACATGAATACATAAAAACTCAATAAAGACAATATTTTATAAACATGTTATTTCTTGAGTAAATCAGTAATTCAGCCCGATTAAGACAAGATTTACATCTTCATCCGATAAAAATAAAATTATTTAAAAACTAATTAATTATAAGCAAAAACGAGTAGACTATCTCAATTATGGGTGAAATTTATCGATACAAACCATGGATAAGTGTATAAAACTGACACTTATCATCTTATCGTGGTCGGTGTGGTAATTTGGTTTTTTACTCGTACGGGTTCTATCATGTGGTGTAAATTGTGTCGATGTTGGTTGTTGATGATGTTGTTGAATCAGTTGTGAGCTGTTGTATCAGTTGTGATCCAACGGGACAATGTGTTGTTTAGTCCTGTGATGTATGTCATATTGAAGTTGATGTTGGTTTTAAATGTGTGAATGTCCCGGTTTGTTGTTGTTAATGTGTTTTATATTGGTCTAAGCCTGGTATGTTCTCCAAAATGAATCTACGGCACTGTAATATCTCCGTAAATCATGGGGGTGTTACAGAATATGGTATCGGAGCTTAGGTTTATGGATACCTAGGTTGTTGGTGTTTTGGGTTTATGAAAGTTGAGTCGGTCGTTTGTTTATGATATCACTAGTTTGATGCCACCTCTTGCTGTCTGGGCTGGCAGTCTCTTCGGAGGATAGTTATTCCTTCTTTTCGAGAGTAATTGTTGGTGTGATTGGATAATCTGTTGTTGTAATCCTGTATCTCCTCAATCTTTCCTTGTCCTTCAGTATGGATGAATAATTTGTAATCTGAGATAGCTGTATTCGTATAATGGATGAAGTCGGTCGACAGATACATTTGAGGATATCGCATATCAGATTGTCTTAGTGTTGATATCAGGTGTATCATATGAGGGCATCGCTAGGATGAGTATACATATTCAGTATGTTGGGACGACAAGTAGGAGCATTTATACGTGGTTATTACAGAAGCCATAACGTGCGCTGTTGCGAAATTTGGTGAACGCAAGTGCACGTTGTCGTAAACAAGTAATAAAGTGATGAGTAAGATATCGTTCCCACGAGGACTGACTTACTAACTATCAATTTATGAGTATTCTAATTTTATCTGAACGATCGAAATTGGAGGTGCAAGTACTAATTAAAAAGAATAAATAGTAAAATCGATTGTTTGAAGAAAGAAAATCAAATGAGGAATTAATCTAGGATTGTGAATCCACTTTGGTTTATCCGAATTACTCTTGATTATATGAATTCAATGATTTCCCAATTTATTGAAGGCGAAGGTTGCTAAAATACTCTACCGCCTCTCCCGAGGTCAATAGAATTTTCTAAGGCGAATAACACACTCTTTTCCTAGGTGAATTAATTCGACAATAGGCAAAAAGCACGAAATCTTCAGAAAGGCCACGTAATTCCTATGAGTATATTCCTATCTCACAAGATAAAACGGCTCTCACCAATTTTCCTACCAACTTTCCTCTCCCGATTCGAGTTGCGTAATCAAAACAATTCAATTCTAGGCCACACAATTGAAAGCATTAAGAACAATTAGGGAAAACTCAATAGAAAAGGGAATTATATTGATAATGCAAACTCAAAAGTTAATTCATCAAAACCTCGGTTTCATCAAAATCCTAGAATAGGGTTCTAGCCTGACATGCTAGAAAATAAGAATACAGAAAGAAATGAAGAAAGCATAAAAATCAAACGCAGTCGAAGAACTTGGATTCCTACGTTCACTAGCTTCCGCTCTCTGCTCCTTGGTGTTTTCTCCTTTTCCTCGATTCCTCGATGATGTTTTTTTCTGACCTTTTGTCCCTATTTATAATTTTTCAACAGCCAAAAAATGCATCCGAGAATTAGGTCGACAACAGGCTTCAGAACAGTCCAAAAACGAGGGCTGGATCATCATTATCGCCCCGCGGGCCGCGGCCCCTATCGTTCAGCGCCCCATGCCTGGGCGCAATATTTTCTTCATGGGCCGCGGCTCAGTAAGTGCGTGCTGCGGCCCCCGGTACAGTGTGTACCGCGCACTGCTAGTCACCTTCGTGTGCCGCGGCCTGACCTTGGTGTGTCGCGGCCCCAGGCCAAAAATTATCGTTTTGGCCTGTTTTTCGCCGTTCGAACTTCCGGACTCCAATTTCCTACAAAACATATAAAGATAGTGCATTAAAAGCTCATTTATGCAGATTTAAACTCAAAATGGATATAAAATAATGATAAATAAGCGCATAAAAATACGCCTAACATGCGCTAAGTCAAGGAGCTAACGTACGCTAAGATGTTAGGTGTAGAGTATGCTATATGTCAAGCATAACGTATGCTATGGGAGAAATTGGTCAAGTCCAGGCTATGGCCGACAAGTGGGTCCCATGGTCCGCAACTTTCGGCGTAGGGGTGGACAAGGCAAGTCAATATCAAAGTTAACGTATGCTATGGATTGCACATATGTACATTAAATGGGTGAGTTACTGTGGCATGTCAACGACTATATTACATATGCTAAGGCATGGGCTTTACGTACGTAAGTCATTGAATGGATTAAAAGCAGTAGCCTCTGGACTATTGTTGCCTACGCTATCGAGGCCAGAATGCGTACGTGAGGCATTGTTGCGAACGTTGGTGTTGCATGTTGTGTATATAAGAAAAGTAGTCAGTGGCCTCTGGATTAGAGTTATGCACGCTATCAAGTTCAGATAACGTACGTAAGAAGTGTTATGTGTGTTAGGTTGTTCATGTAGCGTACGTAGTGACTAGAGTTTATAAATTTGTGAGATCTCCATCACTTTGGTATTTTGAGAAGTTAAACCTCGCTTCTTAGCTCTTCAACCCTTCGAGGCTGATTTTGCCTCTCCTAAATCGATTATGGATTGGAGAGCATGGATTGGAGCAGGAGATATGGAGTTATTGTTGATTCTTGAGATGTTCAATGGTGTTCAACATTTTCTTGAGGTAGGTCGATGCATTATACACTTTATTTTCGGATTTTGATGTTGTTATTAATGATTACATCGTGTGATAATAGATTATGGGAGTGTTATGATAAATCTTGGTATTTGAAGAAAATCTGTGTTGAGGAAAATGATGATATATATCTTGGACTATGTTGTTTTATTATGAGCATGATTATGGAATTATGGTGTTCTTGGTACATATCACATCAAGAAGGAATATGTTAAAAGATATAAATGGTTTTGGATATAGACATGGATTTGATATTTAAGAAACCGATATTATACTGATTATAGTGGTGGATTTCGGATGTTCTTGATGAAACACAATTCATGATATGAGGTTGGAACCAGAGAGATTGTGGTTAATCTTGTAATATGATTATTCATAATACTGAACTATTCAGATAGTCTGGATTTGTCGATTGTATCAGTATCATTATTTTCCTATAGATTTACAAATATGGACAAGAAGGAACCTTATTAATTTGTATTTGAGGTCGAAGTTGGAAGTAAGAATGTTAATACCCTTGTTATTAGTTTGAATTGATTATTGGTATGATTATCGGATTTCAGACTTGTGTTGTAAATATGAGTTCGTAATTGATCGAAGTATTTTTGAACCATTGGGTTTGTTGGTTGGTTATACCGGTTGTTGATTATTAACGAACGTATTGTTAATCTATTATGACATTAGATTGTGATAATTGATCGATGACTATAACCGTTACGTCGAAGTTGAGAGTAAAGAACTCGTGGATTGCCTTGGTCTGGACGGAGGAGCTCGTAGGTGAACACAATGGATTTGATAATAGATTCATCGTATCGATATCGAGGCAAGTTTATACTTGTTCAGTTCATAATATTTAATAAATGATTTTGATTTCATTTCATTTATAATTCATATAGCAATGATATTATAAATGTAAATTGTCGGGATGATGGTTTGTATATTGTGCTTTGGTTTGGATTAAATCATAATGTATATGGTTTAATGTGTTTGGTGAAGACGGAGATGTGAGTTATCTTTGGTCTGTGATATGGAATGTCAGATATCGAGGATAATTTATCGTGTCGACATTGATGTCGAGATGATGGTTTATTGACGTTAATGGACTGTGCCTTGTTCGAGATTATTCGAATAGTTGTATATTCGTTCAGGGATGTTGAACCCAGGACCATTGTTTAGTATTAATGGTGTAATATCCGTACTTTTCCATTTTTAGCAGTTTCCATTTTTGGTGTATGTCTATTTTTATCAACTCGCTTGTAACCGGTTCGACGTTTTGAATCTACCTTGTTCTTGGAGTTTTTCGTTTTGGACGAGTTTCGGAGATGTTTTTACGTAATTCCACTTTATGTTATGTTTTGCCGTATGTACGTTCGATTCTCGTGAAACTTGTTCATTTTCGTTGTTTCTTTGTTTACATGAGTTCATATGGTTGAGTTGTTCCGTGTTGTGACTTTCGGTTTGTTAATCCGACATCGTATTGTGATTTTCGAACGTTTGGGCCATTTTTGTAATTTCCTATAAGTTTAGGGAATTTCAGCTTCTTTGTCGTATTTCGGAATCCCCAGTAGTCGGAATTGTATTTCCTTTCAGCGGTTAACTTCGTTATCGTGAATATGCTGTATTGACGTTTTGTGTTATGTCCCCGTGTTGTGTCGTGACTTTGTCCAACCGGTAGAGTTATCTGCTTTCGGCAGTGCTGCACTGCTGCATGCATAACGCACGTTATTCATGCTAGGTAGCGTGCGCTATTGACACCTATATAACGTACGTTATGACCCAGCGATAACGTACGTTATGACCTTCAGAAATTTGAACAGTGGTCTGCCCAGTTTTGCCCAGCTCCTTACGTACGTAAACCCGCTGTGTTACGTACGTAAGCCCCCCCTTGTAGCGTACGCTAGCCTTCGGATGTAGCGTACGCTAACGTCCCCAGCGTTTTAGACAGGCTGTTCTGCTCAGCCATTACGTACATTAATACTTCAGTGTTACGTACGTAATGTCCGTAACGTACGTTAACCATCTCCTATAGCATACGTAACGAAGGGGTCAGGTTTTATAAACCTGAGTTGACCTTCACTTCGTCATTTCCTCTTCTACTTCTTCCTCGTCCGAGAGCTGTGAGATTTGTGCGATTCTTACATTTTTGGCCGTGGAATTCTTCGTGAGATCGATTGTTGGGGTCCAAGTGAAGTTTATCATCATCCCAATCCATCTCTTCCGCCCTAATTCAAGGTATTTTGACTTAGAACCCTACTTTTATTCATTTTGGGGGTTTTTCGGGATTTTCCTAGATTGAACTCAATTTGTTCGGTGTTGTTTCTATATTTCTATTCATTGTTGTTATTGAGTGATTCCCAATCCGTTTCCGTCATGTTTAATCCGTGAGTTGTTGTTTCAGGGAGGTTTTGTCAAAACCCTCGCCCGTATCGATCGAACGTAGGTTGTTATAAATTGTAAATGGGGTTGTGGGTGTATTCCATTCAATTATTGTTACCGTATATGGCTGAGTTGTGTTAATACTTCATTTAGGATCGGTCGTGTTTCCTCCGGGACGTTCGTAGTCGTTGTTCATCCCTGTTTCATCGAAGATGTCTCAAAGGCAAGTACTTTACATTTGTTTACATGTTCTAGTATTTGAATTATGACTTCTCGTGGTTGTTGTGGATGGATATGTGTATGTTCACCTAGGGACGGTCCGACGGGGCCTCTAGGGATACGTATTGCCGTGAGTGTGCATATCACGAACTATGACCCTACAACTCCAATAGAGCATGTCATAGACTTACAGATCAACCCCACAACTGTAAGAACAGAGGTAGTTGAAGTTGATGTTGTACAAGCTGAAGCCGAAACTACAACACCTCAAGATACAGTATGGGGTGCCGAACTAGAACCCGACAGAAGATGGTTGAGAGATCACACACAGGAGTTAATCATAGGAGACATTGATCCCAGAGTATGTACCCGCAGAAAAATATAGAGTACATAAGGAACTGTACTATGTGTGCAAGAAGAATCCAAATTTGAGAAATCTCCATTTCCTATATGGAAATCTCAAGCATAACTTAGAAGACATGCCATGTGCACCTTAGCTGTATTCTTAGCTCAATGCGAACCTGTTTCTACCAATAAATCTCTGAATAACTCTCACAGGATCACTTATATGGAAGAAGGGCTTAAATGGTTTCGAAAAAAATAATGTATGGTATCTAGTACCCATACCTGATCATCAAGCTTTTATTGGAACCAAATGGGTATTTAGAAACAAGAAGGATGAGAATGGACTTATTATTATGAACAAATCCCGTCTAGTCATACAAGGCTACAGACAGTAAGAAGGCATAGACTACGATGAAACATTTGCCTCTGTAGCCAGACTAGAAGCCATCAGGATATTCTTAGTATTTGCCACCCATAAGAGCTTCATAGTATATCAAATGGACGTTAAGAGCGCATTCCTGAATGAAGACCTCGCCGAAGAAGTCTATGTTGAATAACCACCAGGGTTTGTCAACACAGAAGGTGGATTTAACCACCCAGGGATGTCCGACGGTGCTCTGCGGGGTACGGTGGCCGTGAGTCTTGTACCAACGGTTAACTTTGAATTGTTTTGTTGTAGAAATATATTTTGTGCTTGCACACCGTGAATATTCCGGAATATAAATGATTTCTAAAATGACTTTTGGCGCATATTTTCATCTGATTAGAATGGTAGTTCAAATAGATTGTACTTGCACTAGCAGTTGTCGCTAACCCCTTAAATAGGGGAAACACTTTTGTATTTCAGGTACAGGTCATGGAGGCGAACGAGCATGCGGGCCGTACTAGGATGATGGGCAAAAGTGATTCTGTTCGGTAGTTGTCTGTTGGTGTCTTGTTTTAGGAATCTATTTACTATGTCATTGTTTTAAGTACTCGAGTTCTTCCTTCCTGAATTTATTAATGTTGTGCACCCATTTTGGGAACAGATTTAACGTCGAATAGTATTGTCGAATTTCAGTCTTCTGTTTTAAATGTCGTGGATTGAGAAATTGTCTCTTTATTGTTGATGTATGTCTGTGTCTTATGTCGGGTCGTTTTGTTAGCCTGGTGGATTCCAAAGTGTGGGGTCCACAGCGATGTAACATGCCCTGATCGTCTTGGGGGTGTTACAGAATATGGTATCAGAGCTTAGGTTTATGAATACCTAGGCTGTTGGTTATTTGGGTCTAGTTGAGTGTCGTTTTTGAATGGTATCACTGCTACGCCATCATCTCAGTACGCCGGTGCTCGTAAGTTTCTCTAACTTGACTCGTTACATTTTTCTGTTCTGTTCCTTTCTTGGTATCTTGTTGCGTTTTGCGTTTGAATTGTACTCACCCATTACTTCTTCAGAATACCTGCTGGTAGAGGACGCGAACGCGGTCGCGGACGTGGTAGGGGATGTGGCGCAGCCGGTGGGGCGGCCATGTCCGATAACTCAGGAACTGATTCGGCGATGCCTTCCTTGTCGAACAGTGTTCCACCTAGTTCTGGAGGCCAGCAGGATCAATCTGCTAGCTCTGGTAATGCTCATGAGAATATCGGAGTGGCAAATATTTTGCAGCAAGTAGCGAACCACATGATGCTACTAACTCAGTCCGTCTTGGTCGGCCAAGCTAATGCTAACCCGGTTCCGCCTACTGGAACCGGCAATGATAAGTTACTTCAGGACGTGATTCGTATGCGTCCTCCGCAGTTTGATGGCACTTCCGACCCTTCCGATTGGGAGACTTGGTTATTTGAGATGGAGAAGGTGTTTGAGGTGGCTAACTGCCCCGAGGAGAGGAAGGTACCCATCGCTCAGTACTTCCTCGCCAAGGAGGCAGCAACGTGGTGGCAAGCGGTGAAACCACGTGACCGGGTAGCAACGTGGGCAGAGTTCCGAGAGTTGATGGAGGATGAATTTTGTCCACTACCAGTGAAAGGGTGGAGGATCCGAGCCTTCTTTGAGGCTAAGCACCAGGATGTTCCTATTTCACAGGCGATCAAAGACTACAACCAGCAACTTCACTATGTGAGAAACCAGGTCCGAAATGAGCTAGATAAGATCTGCCACTTTGACATGCGGATGAAGCCGAGGGTTTGTCACTACATGTCTGGTCTCGGGTGTACAACTCTGAAAGATTATCAGAACAAGCAATGTCTTATGAGATGTCGTTTTCTACGACAGAGATGGCAACTGAGGGAAAGAAACAGAAGACCTCCGGTCAGTTTCCGGGAGGTAAGTCTGGCAGCCATCAGAGGGCTCAGTCTGGTTCACGAGTCATCGGGAGTCAGCCCCCGTCATTTGGGCGAGGAAATGGTTCTAAGTCTGCTCCTACTGTTTCCGCTCGTGGTCCTACCTGCTTTAACTGCGGTCGTCCCGGATACATGATGAATGAGTGTGACAGGCCTCCGATTCAGTGTCTTGCTTGCGGTAGGATGGGACATCGTGCTAAGTTTTGTACAGATGCGGCTCGGGCACCAGTTACTCAGGTGTCAGCCCCAGCAGCGGGGGAACCGAGCATTAATCAGGCACCGATAGTTTCTCAGCTGCAGCAAAGTTTTGGTAGAGGTCGAGGATGTGGGCAGCCTTCTAGAGGGGGAGCTTCTAGTGCGGGGTCTGTTCCGCCCCGTGTGTATGATATGAGATGAGCTGGAGATCCCGACGTGACGGAAGCTACAGGTACCATTCACATCCTTGACCATCCTGTTTCTGTGTTATTCGATTCTGGTGCTACGCATTCTTTCATATTTATGGATTGTGTGCGTCGTCTGCATGTTGATTGCCTAGTTGCGTGTGAACCTTTTGTTGTTTAACTGACTAGTGAGGATAGCATCATGGGGGACCATGAGATTAGATATTTTCCGGTGAGTATCGCCGGGAGGGATTGGCCTTCTAATCTGATTGCAGTAGATATTAAGGATTAGGATCTGATTCTTGGTGAGGATTGGCTGGACCGTCATGGGGCGATCATGAATTATAGAACGAGAACCGTTTCGATGTTAGCCTCTGACGGTACCGATCATTCTTTTGTGGGACGTAAGCGGAGCAGTCAGAGATTTATGATCAGCGCTATGAAAACATTGTGACTTCTTCGAGGAGGTTGCACTGGTTATTGGTGTTATGTGTTGAGATCGGAATAAGTGGGAGTCGAGCTCTCGTCTATTCTTGTAGTGTGTGAGTATCCTGACGTCTTTCCAGACGAGTTGCCGGGTTTGCCGCCAGACCGGGAGGTTGAGTTTACTGTGGATTTAGAGCCGGGTGCAGCACCGATTTCTAAGACGCCATACCTATGGCACCTGCCGGGATGCTTTAGTTGAAGAAACAGTTGGGAGAGTTGCTAGACATGGGGTATATTCGACTGAGCGCTTCGTCTTGGGGCGCACCGGTCTTGTTTGTAAAGAAGAAGGATGGGTCACTTCGTCTGTGTATGGACTATCAGAAGTTGAATAAAGTGACTATCAAAAACAAGTATCCGCTTCCGAGGATTGATGACTTGTTTGCCCAATTGCAAGGGTCAACCGTTTTTTCGAAGATTGATTTGAGATCGAGGTATTATCAGCTCCGAGTGAAGGATTGTGACATTCCGAAGACGGCCTTTCGGATGAGATACGGTCATTACGAGTTTGTGGTTATGCCTTTTGGGCTAACCAACGCCCCAGCCGTGTTCATGCAGCTTATGAACAAAGTCTTTATCGAATACCTCGATAAGTGTGTAGTTGTCTTTATTGACGATATCTTGATTTACTCGAGGAGTGAGGAGGAGCATGCACGCCGTTTGCATATCGCATTGGGAATCTTGAGAACTCAGCATCTTTTTGCGAAGTTCTCAAAGTGTGAGTTTTGGTTGTGGGAGGTTATGTTTCTCGGTCACGTGATCTCGGCCGAGGGTGTACGTGTGGACCCACATAAGATAGAGGAAGTACTGGATTGGGCGCCACCCAAAAACGTGAAGGAGGTCCGTAGTTTTCTGGGCTTGGCCGAGTATTATCGTAGATTTTCGAGGGGTTCTCTTGAGATTTCTTCGTCTCTAGTTGACGACATTAAATCAGGACAGTGGGAAGACCCTATGTTTATTCAGCTTCGATAGAATGTAGGGAAGGGGAAAGCCCTAGGATTCGTGATACATGAGGATGGTGTATTGATATTCTGAGGTCGGCTGTGTGTTTCGAACGACTTGGAATTGAGGCAGAGTATTATGCGGGAGGCTCATGCGTCACCTTACTCAGTCCACCCGGGCTCGAGTAAAATGCATAAAGATTTGAGGAAGAATTTCTGGTGGAATGACATGAAGAATGAAGTAGTTCAGTTTGTGTCTAAGTGTTTGACTTGTCAGCAGGTCAAAATCGAACATCAGCGACCAACTGGGTTGTTAAAACCACTTCCCGTTTCGGAATGGAAGTGGGAAGATATCTCGATGGATTTTGTCATGAATTTGCCAAGGACGAAGACTGGAATGAATATGGTGTGGGTGAACGTGGACCGACTGACTAAGTCGGCACATTTTCTGGGCATCAAGGATACTTGGGGTCCAGAAAAATTGGCTCATATTTTTATCGCGTAGATAGTAAGACTTCATGGTACGCCGAAGACCTTTATTTCGGACAGAGATGGTCAGTTTGTATCGCATTTTTGGCAAGCAGTGCACAAGTCATTGGGGACACGTTTGCGTTTGAGTACATCTTTCCATCCCTAGACCGATGGACCGTCCGAGCGTACCATTCAGACGTTCGAGGATTTGTTACGCGCGTGTGCGTTAGACTGGAATAGTGACTGGGAGGAGCATGTGGCTCTGATTGAGTTTACTTGTAATAATAGCTGGCATGCGTCGATTAGGATGGCACCGTATGAGGCGTTTTATGGCCGATTGTGTCGATCACCGATATGCTGGAACGAACCATCCGATTTAGTTGGCACCGAGCCACATCTTGTGTTGGAGACGAAGAAGATGTAACATCCCGAGATATTCGGAATAATTACAGCGCCGTAAACCCTTTAAGTAAGGATTTACAAGGCTGATTTAAAAGAAATGTAAATATAAGACATCAATACTGCGGAAATTCAAGTTTACAAAACCATTCAACTGGTTCAACGAGTAATTAATACAACCATATCGAAATAATAATAATACGACACGTGTACTCGAGTACTGAAATCAAAACAAGAAAACAAATCACCAATAACAACAAACATCACTGAACCCCTTCGTCGTCACGCTTGTGCTTTCCCTGCTCCTCGGCTACCTGAACATCAAAACAAATGCCCACCCCCGAAGGGGTTAGCAAAACGATGCTAGTACAAGTATCATATTAAACAATTCGAATATGCATCAACAATACATAACAAGATACACCACACGGACTTCCGCTACCGGAATCCGACAATGCGAATCCACAAGATTCCATTAACACAGCAAGGGTATTCCAATGATCCAGCGCCCTCAGCATAGATCCCAAGATGATCCCGTTGGACCAACACAAGGTGGAAATAACTCGTCCAATGATCCAGCGCCCTCAGCCTAGATCCCAAGATGATCCCGTCGGACCAACACGAGGTGGACATCCGATCCAGCGCCCTCAACATAGATCATACAACGTACACAAATACAACTCATGCATACACATATGCCAAATCATTATGTTCATCAACATGAACATACAAATACTAGATAACGAATATCATGACAATTCAACAAATTAATTTCCATGTTCAACAACATGAATAAACCACAAACATGCTCAAAATATCAATTTTAACACATTACGATACTTGCCTCGAAGATGGCAAGAATGAAACACTTCAATGATCTCAACACGCTCGAAGGCTGCCTCCTTCGATCAACGTAGCAAGCTCGAACCTTAACAAAAGAAATGATATATAAATCATCTCAAGTCGAACGATCGCCTAACAATTTGGTCTACGGCCCAAAAGCTCAAAATATGCAGTTGCCTGAACCACTTAGCGTACGCTACGTACTCTACGTAGCGTGCGCTAAGCCTGCCTGTTAGCGTACGCTATCGTCTAAGCCTAGCGTACGCTAACCATAGCCGACAGCTTCTCGATCACCGACCGACTGCTGATATCATAACGCACGCTACGTACTAAACGTAGCGCATGCGTTAACTTATCCCCGATAGCGCACGTTAACTTACGTATGTTAGCGGCGCTAACCGCATGGCGACATTACTACGGTAGAAAATCGGATCTAACGGTGATGAACTCATGAATTCTATGGTGATAAAACAAGTCATCCCCGAGCATATCATGCTAATAAGGTTTGTGAAAGTTCTTTTTACTAAATGACTATGAGATACAAAGATACGTATAATCATCACAACACCATAGTTCATCTAGATCTTCAAGGGATATCCCGAGTTCAATCCGTTATAAGTCTCAAAACGTATGATCCTTCTATATAAACGCATAAGAACTTGAAAATCTCCATATACTGATCACAAATCGGTTTGAAAATGCTTAGGAGTCCATAAACTAAAAAGGTTCAAAGGTTCATACGATGAATAAGTGCCGAAACGTCGAAAATATCCTTCTAACACATGATGATCGATTTTGAACGAAATAACTGACTATTAAAACATGATCAAACGTCCTTTAGAACACTACTAATATTGGTGAAGAACCACCTACCTCAAAGTAGTGAAGAACAAGGAGAAAATCGAAGCAATCCAACGTCGAAGGCTCGAACACCAATCCTCAATGATATACAATCTTCAATACAAGCTAGGATGCTGATATGAAGTGTTTAGGATGTAGGAAGTTATACTCTAAGTATAAGAATTCGGATGTGGGAAAAGAAAGGACTGAAAATACGAAAAGGATGCTGTCCTATTTATAGGAAATGGTTATTAGCGCGCGCTAGTCCCTGCTCGTAGCGTGCGCTAACGGCTACTGACTTCACTGTACTCAGCACTTAGCGTGCGCTATGCACATACCTGTAGCGTGCGCTAAGGCGTTGACTTGGCTTTTCCCGAAAGCCGTCCAGGTTCATCCCGACACAATCCGACCAAGATCCCCGGCCTGATCTCACCTACCACACGTCTCAATCAAATTGACCACGCATAGCATGCGCTAATGTTCCTTTGTAGCGTGCGCTATGGATCCATGTTAGCGTACGCTACACATAGCCGATAGCGTGCGCTACATGCGCAGAATTATAATTTTTAAATCAAAATCATGAAATCATACGCTCGACAACATCGGATTATGAAATACGGAGAATAATACTCAGACAAAAGTACAATAATTACAATCTCACAAGTTCCAAAAACATATCAGAAATCTCGGGTATTACATCCTTCCTCCCTAAAAAGAAGTTTCGTCCCGAAACTTAAGATGAAAACAACTCCGGATATCTAGTCTTCATAGTGTCCTCCATTTCCCAAGTGGCCTCTTCAACTCCGTGTCGCGACCATTGTACTTCAACCAAATGTATTGGTTATTCCTCAATTGTTTGATCCGACTCTCAAGTATCTTGATTGGTCTCTCTTCGAAGGTGCCATCATTAGCTATCTCGATCTCATCGAATTCAATGACGTGACTGGGGTCCGGTACATACTTCCGCAATTGGGATACGTGAAACACATTGTGAACGTGACTCAGCGATGGCGGTAAGGCCAACCTGTATGCTAAATCTCCAACCCTCTCGAGGATCTCGAATGGTCCGATATATCTAGGACTAAGCTTGCCTCTCCTCCCAAAACGGAAAATCCCTCATGTAGGAGACACCTTCAATAGTACATGGTCTCCAGCGTCGAACTCTAGAGGGCGACAACGTACGTCTGCATAAGACTTCTGTCGACTCTGGGCAGTCAACAGTCTTTCTCGAATCAAAGTTATCTTCTCTTGAGTCTGAATTATCAATTCCGGTTCCGTCCCGATCAAATCCGAAGAATCATCCCAACACAGGGGTGATCGGCATCTTCTCCCGTACAAAGCTTCAAATGGTGCCATCTTAATAGAAGCATGCCAACTATTATTGTAAGTGAATTCAATCAATGGCAAATGAACTTCCCAATCAGTTGACTAATCAAAAGCACAGGCTCTAAGCATGTCCTCTACTGTCTGTATAGTCCTTTCGGACTGACCGTCCGTTTGGGGATGATAAGCCGTGCTAAAGTTGAGCTCAGTCCCCAGAGCCCTGTGAACTGCTTTCCAGAAGTCCGACACGAAACCACCATCTCGATCCGAAATAATGGTCTTCGGCGTCCCATGCAATCTCACTATCTCCGCAATAAATACTCGCGCCAATCTCTCGGGTCCCCATGTATCTTTAATCCCTAGGAAATGAGCCGACTTGGTTAGTCGATCAACTACAACCCAAATCATGTTCATTCCCGTTCTATTCCTTGGCATACTGGTGATGAAATCCATCGAGATGTCCTCCCACTTCCATTTAGGGATCGGAAGCGGCTTTAACATTCCGGCGGGTCGCTGATGTTCAATCTTAACTTGCTGACAAGTCAAGCACCTCGAAACGTACTCTGCTACGTCCTTCTTCATATTCCCCCACCAGAAGTTTTGTTTTAAATCCTTATACATCTTACTGCTGCCCGGGTGAATGGAATAGGGCGCGCTGTGAGCTTCCTTCAGAATAGTCTGTCTCAAGTCATCATAATCGGGAACACAAAATCGACTCTGAAATCTCAGAACTCCATCGTCTTGTATCACGAATCCTGGGGCTTTTCCTTTCTTTACTTCGTCACATAATCGAAGGATCAGAGAATCGTTCAACTGCTTAGACTTGATCTCCTCGACTAGTGATGAAGTCAGTTCCATCACATAAAGTTGCCCTTGGATTCCTGGTGCCCATACTTCAATCCCCTCGCGGATCAGTTCCCGTTGAATACTGGTTTTGGATGTAAGTGCTTCCAACACTCGAAGAGAAACAGGTTTACGGCTCAATGCATCGGCTACTACGTTTGCTTTCCCCGGATGATAGAGAATCTCCAAGTCGTAATCATTGATCAATTCCAGCCACCTTCTCTGCCTCATGTTTAATTCTTTATGACTGAAAATGTACTTGAGGCTCTTATGATCGGTAAAGATCTGACAATGAGTGCCGTACAAATAATGTCTCCAAATTTTCAAAGCAAAGACTACAGTTGCTAGCTCCAGATCATGAGTCGGGTAATTAACCTCGTATGGTTTCAACTGCCGAGAAGCATAGGCAATCACCTTATCTCTTTGCATCAACACACATCCCAGACCCTGATTTGAAGCGTCGCTATACCCCATGAATCCATCAGTTCCATCTGGTAATGCTAATATAGGTGCTGTCGTCAGTCTCTTCTTAAGTTCATCAAAACCAGCCTGGCATTTCTCATCCCACTTGAACTTTTGAGTTTTCTGTAACAGCTGAGTGAGCGGACGAGCCATTTTGGAAAATCCCTCTACAAAGCGGCGATAATATCCAGCAAGTCCTAAGAAACTCCGGACTTCTTTCACGTTATTAGGGGCTTCCCATTCCAAGATTGCTTCGACTTTCTTTGGGTCCACCTGAACTTCGTCGGCTGATATCACATGCCCAAGGAAAGTTACCTCCCTGAGCCAGAACTCGCATTTTGAAAGCTTTGCATACAGCTGTTCCTTCCTCAAGGTGCTCAAAACCACACGCAAATGTTCGGCATGCTCCTCTGCGTCATTCGAATATATCAAGATGTCATCAATGAAGACGACCACAAATTTATCCAAGTATTCCAAGAATACCCGATTCATCAATTGCATGAATACCGCAGGATCATTGGTAAGTCCAAACGGCATCACTACGAATTCATAATGCCCGTACCGGGACCTGAAAGCAGACTTTGGTATATCCGATTCCTTAATCGTCAACTGATGGTATCCTGATCGCAAGTCAATCTTCGAGAATACCCTTTCCCCATGCAGTTGATCAAACAAGTCGTCGATCCGAGGTATAGGATACTTATTCTTGATCGTCATCTTATTGAGCTCCCTGTAATCAATACACAGTCAGAGGGATACGTCTTTCTTCCGGACAAAGAGAACGGGCGCTCTCCAAGGAGAAACGCTAGGTTGAATATAGCCCTTCTGTAACAATTCCTCCAGTTGCTTCTTGAGTTCATACATCTCGGTTGGCGCCATGCGGTATGGTGCTCTGGAAATAGGAGCTGCTCCAGGCTCTAATTCGATAGTGAATTCCACTTCTCTCTGCGGAGGTAACCCAAGTAGTTCGTCATGAAATACATCTGAGAACTCATTCACAACTAAAATAGACGAGAGCTCTACTCCTTCCTCTTTCCTCATGGCATAACACCAAAGTCCATGACATCCTTGCTTCAGTAATTTCACGGCTTTCATTGCTTTGATCAATTTCCCCGAGCTTCCCGGTCTCCACCATCGAAATAAGTGTCGTCATCATCAATGATAGAAATGACTCTCTCTCGGAAATTCAGAATAGCTCCATAACGGTTGAGCCAATCGTATCCGAGAATTAAATCGTCACCGTAGATGTCAACTACAATAAGATTCGATGGCCAATCTCTCCCTCCTATAGACACTGGAAAATCTCTAGCCTCTAGGGTTCCCACAATTCTATCTCCACTTGGCAAACCCACAACATATGGTTCACAATCAAATAAGCACGAGATTTTTAAACGATTTACACAGTTCAAGGATACAAAAGAATGTGTAGCTCCGGAATCGAATAAAACACTAACTGGTTGCAAAAGGATCTAAATCGTACCTGATGCAATAGCAGTGTTCTGATCGTCAGATTTCCTCATCTCGTACAGGCGCGGAGGAACGGACCCAGCACTCGATGTCTCTCTCTTGCCAACGTTCTGCTGCGGAAATCCACTCTGTTGTGTCTGGTTCACACTTATCTCCTTCGAATCGGCTGGAGTGCGAGTACCAAAGACCTAGTAGCAACTCCACGTAAAGCCGCACGGTGTCCTTCTTGTCCACAATCGTAGCAAGTCACGTAAGATGCGGGCGATCACGTCGAATATGCCCTGCCGACCACAATTGTAGCATTTCTTTGATGCGTGCGGGCTCGCGATGTAGTCCGAACTTCTTTCCACCTCGGAAGGATGTGGAGGTTTCTAGCCGAATAAAAGGAAGACGGCCCTTGCGGGGCCCACCACTCTTGTTTTACGAAAAGTTGCAGTCACCTTACCTTCTTTGCCTCCACGATTTCTCCACCGCGCCTCTTTCATGTCGTAGGCCGGCGCTTTGTCTTGATACTATCGCAACGTAGTACACTCGAACCGGACATGTCTTGCTGAATCTCCGCTTCATCCGCATATCGAAATGAAAATCTTTTCGCCTCCGTTCGACGTCACACACAAGTCACCGATGATTAAAAGTTTTGATTACATCATCACGATGCTTAGAACTCTTTGGTGAGAAAAACTCTCGGATCTTTGCCTCTCTAACTGGACGAGGACAATACTGCTTCCATCATTAATTTGAATTCCGTCCAATCCGCATTATGATTCTCGTCGAATAGCTTCCCACCAATCAAAGGCCTCCCGTCGAGAAAATCTTGGGCAATGGGAACCTTAGGTCCTCGGGACAGTTAAGCCCCGCGAATATCTTCTCTAACTCCTTGAGCCGGTGATCCCAAGTAATTGCCTCACAGATCCACAAATTTTGGCGGGTGCAATTTGACCACCTCAGCAAGCCATCTGTCTCCCCGGTTATCCTCGTGGTGTTGCTGTCCCATCGTCGTCTGCATGCGGTCGACTACCTGGGCGAACTGGTTTATCTGCGCCACCACCTGTTGAAGCACTCCCGGCATGTTAGGATTTGCGTCGTCATTCGCTGACCCTTGCTGCCCTCCAGAATGGGAATCGGTTCGACTAGCTGATAATTCCGGGGTAGTTGCGGAATCCTCCTGTCTCATGTTACCCCGTCCGCGTCCACGTCCTCCTCTCAACATACTGTAAACACAATTCCTCAATATCCAGGACAAAGTTTACGAAATAAAGCCCGTCAATACTCACAAAACAGTAATTAAGTAAAACGGTAGTATAAGAGATTAGGAGACTTACAACCACGGTCCACATGACGACTTTTGGCTGAACAGTGATGTTACGAACAACTCGTAAATCAATAACGTAAACAGACCCAACTTAAAACCCGACTGCCAAGATATCCATAAATCTTAGCTCCGATACCATATTCTGTAACACCCCGAGATATTCGGAATAATTACAGCGCCGTAAACCCTTTAAGTAAGGATTTACAAGGCTGATTTAAAAGAAATGTAAATATACGACATCAATACTGCGGAAATTCAAGTTTACAAAACCATTCAACTGGTTCAACGAGTAATTAATACAACCATATCGAAATGATATTAATACGAAACGCGTACTCGAAATCGAAATCAAAACAAGAAAACAAATCACCAACAACAACAAACATCATCAACCCCTTCGTCAATCCACGTCGGTGCGTGGTGCTTTCCCGCTCCTCGGCTACCCGAACATCAAAACAAATGTCCACCCCGAAGGGGTTAGCAAAACGATGCTATTAAAAGTATCATATTAAACAATTCGAATATGCATCAACAATACATAACAAGATACACCACACGGACTTCCGCTAACGGAATCCGACAATGCGAATCCACAAGATTCCATTAACACAGCAAGGGTATTCCAATGATCCAGCGCCCTCAGCATAGATCCCAAGATGATCCCGTCGGACCAACACGAGGTGGAAATAACCCGTCCAATGATCCAGCGCCCTCAGCCTAGATCCCAAGATGATCCCGTCGGACCAACACGAGGTGGACATCCGATCCAGCGCCCTCAGCATAGATCGTACAACGTACACAAATACAACTCATGCATACACATATGCCAAATCATTATGTTCATCAACATGAACATACAAATACTAGATAACGAATATCATGACAATTCAACAAATTAATTTCCATGTTCAACAAAATGAATAAACCACAAACATGATCTCAACACGCTCGAAGGCTGCCTCCTTCGATCAACGTAGCAAGCTCGAACCTTAACACAAGAAATGATATACAAATCATCTCAAGTCGAACGATCGCCTAACAATTTGGTCTACAGCCCAAAAGCTCAAAATATGCAGTCTGCCTGAACCACTTAGCGTACGCTACGTACTCTACGTAGCGTGCGCTAAGCTTGCCTGTTAGCGTACGCTATCGTCTAAGCCTAGCGTACGCTAGCCATAGGCTGACAGTTCTCTCTGATCAGCCGACTGACTCGGCTGATATCATAACGTACGTTACGTACTAAACGTAGCGTGCGTTAACTTATCCCCGATAGCGCACGTTAACTTACGTATGTTAGCGTGCGCTAACCGTGCATGTGATTACACCGGTAGAAAACTGGATCTAACGGTGATGAACTCATGAATTCTATGGTTATAAAACAAGTCATCCCCGAGCATATCATGCTAATAAGGTTTGTGAAAGTTCTTTACGTACTAAATGACTATGAGATACAAAGATACGTATAATCATCACAACACCATAGTTCATCTAGATCTTCAAGGGATATCCTGAGTTCAATCCGTTATGAGTCTCAAAACGTATGATCCTTCTATATAAACGCATAAGAACTTGAAAATCTCCATATACTGATCACAAATCGGTTTGAAAATGCTTAGGAGTCCATAAACTAAAAAGGTTCAAAGGTTCATACGATGAATAAGTGCCGAAACGTCGAAAATATCCTTCTAACACATGATGATCAATTTTGAACGAAATAACTGACTATTAAAACATGATCAAACGTCCTTTAGAACACTACTAATATTGGTGAAGAACCACCTACCTCAAAGTAGTGAAGAACAAGGAGAAAATCGAAGCAATTCAACGTCGAAGGCTCGAACACCAATCCTCAATGATCTACAATCTTCAATACAAGCTAGGATGCTGATATGAAGTGTTTAGGATGTAGGAAGTTATACTCTAAGTATAAGAATTCGGATGTGGGAAAAGAAAGGACTGAAAATACGAAAAGGATGATGTCCTATTTATAGGAAATGGTTATTAGCGCGCGCTAGTCCCTGCTCGTAGCGTGCGCTAACGGCTACTGACTTCACTGTACTCAGCACTTAGCGTGCGCTATGCACATACCTGTAGCGTGCGCTAAGGCGTTGACTTGGCTTTTCCCGAAATCCGTCCAGGTTCATCCCGACACAATCCGACCAAGATCCCCGGTCTGATCTCACCTACCACACGTCTCAATCAAATTGACCACGCATAGCGTGCGCTAATGTTCCTTTGTAGCGTGCGCTATGGATCCATGTTAGCGTACGCTACACATAGCCGATAGCGTGCGCTACATGCGCAGAATTACAATTTATAAATCAAAATCATGAAATCATACGCTCGACAACATCGGATTATGAAATACGGAGAATAATACTCAGACAAAAGTACAATAATTACAATATCACAAGTTCCAAAAACATATCAGAAATCTCGGGTATTACAGAAGAAAGTTGAGTTGATTCGAGAGAGGATGTTGGCGGCTCAGAGCCGAAAAAAGTCTTATGCGGATGTTAGGCGTCGACCATTGGAGATTGAGGTAGGGGATCATGTTTTGTTGAGAGTGTCCCGTCGAAGGGAGTTTTCCATTTTGGGAAAAAGGGGAAGCTCAGTCCAAGGTATATTGGACCTTTCGAGATATTGGGGAGAGTCGGCGAGTTGCCATACCGTTTGGCTTTGCCTCCGTCGTTGAGTCATGTGCATAGTGTATTTCACGTCTCTCAGGTGAGGAAGTATGTTCCGGACCCGTCCCATGTTATCGATTTCGGGGATGTGCAAATCAAGAAGGACGTCACGTTCGAAGAGAGGCCCGTTAAAATTTTGGAGCATCGAGACAAACAATTAAGGCACAAAACAATTCATTTGGTTAAAGTGCAATAGTCGAGGCAAAGAGTAGAAGAAGCAACGTCGTAGTTGGAGGACAATATGCGTTCGAGGCACCCTGAGCTTTTTGAATCTTAAGTTTCGGGACGAAACTTCTTTTTAGAAGGGGAGAATGTAATATGCGTACCTTTCCATTTTTAGCAGTATCCATTTTTGGTGTATGTCTATTTTTATCGACTCGCTTGTAACCGATTCGACGTTTTGAATCTACCTTGTTCTTGGAGTTTTTCCTTTTGGACGAGTTTCGGAGATGTTTTTACGTAATTCCTCTTTATGTTATGTTTTGCCGTATGTACGTTCGATTCTCGTGAAACTTGTTCGTTTTCGTTGATTTTTTTACATGAGTTCATATGGTTGAGTTGTTCGTGTTGTGACTTTCGGTTTGTTAATCCAACGTCGTATTGTGATTTTCGAACATTTGGGCCATTTTTGTAATTTCCTATAAGTTTACGGAATTTCATCTTCTTTGTCGTATTTCGGCAACCCCGGTAGTCGGAATTGTATTTCCTTTCAGCACTTAACTTCGTTATCGTGAATATTCTATTAAGTCAACTTTAGATTTGTCCGTCTCAATTCCTTTTTTAGAAATCACATGTCCTAAGACAATTCCCTTTTAACCATAAAATGACATTTTTCCGAGTTTAGTACAAGAGTTTTCTCCTTACACCTAAACAGCGGTAGGGTTAAGTGGTGTAAACATTTTTCAAAGCTAGACCCAAATACAGAAAAATCATCAATTAAAATTTCTAAAAACCCCTCAACCATGTCAAAGAAAATGCTCATCATACACTGCAGAAAAGTACCTAGGTGCATTGCACAAACCAAATGGCATTCATCGGTAAGCAAAAGTGCCGAAAGGACAGGTAAAAGTGGTTTTTTCTTGATCTTCAGGAGCAATGGGAATTTGGTTATAGCCGGAATATCCATCAAGAAAACCAGTCTTCCACCCCCACGAAGGATTAAAGAAATCCGGTCATTCCTAGGCCCTGCTGGTTTTCACCGTCGATTCATCAAATATTTTAGCAAACCTCACGGCCATTATGTAATTTACTTTCAAAAACCACACCTTTCGTATTTTATGATTATTGTCTAAAGCTTTTAAGACACTCAAATCTATGTTGAACTCTGCACCTATCATCAAATCTCCAAACTGGAATATTCCTTTTGAAATAATGTATGATGCATCTGACTATATTATGCAAATAGAACTCTGAATGATGCCCAATTAAATCTACAACTGAAAAATAATTGCTTGCTGTTGGTTTTGCCTTAGACAAATTTCGACCCTACTTGATTGGTTCGAAAGTCATAATTTTCTCCAATCATGCTGCACTAATATATCTTCTTTTCAAGAAAGATGCCAAACCTTGATTGATCCGTTGGATTCTATTGTTACAAAAGTTTGACTTAGAAATACGAGATAAAAAAGGATCTGAAAATATTGTTGCTGATCATTTGTCTAGGCTAATTGTGAATTTTACTGATAAAGAACCATCCATTAATGAAACTTTCCCTGATGAACAACTCATGTCTGTTTCTCACATACCTTGTGTTGGAAATAAAACGCAGTGGAAGCGAAGTTGGGTAAAATTTGATAAAAGCATTTTACGCATCTACGAGCACAAAACCTATTTAGGCGTGCTATTTAATTAACTACTAAGACTAATAAGCAATTTAAATACTATTTAATATATAATAAATAATCTAGTTGGTAAATTCAATATCATAATCTAGATCAAAAGATCATAGGATATTTACCTCTTGAAGTCCAATGGTTGTTGTTAGGGTTGTATACTGCAAATCATACTTTATGCTTGTATTACCTTATTTCCTTGTAACTACCTATGAGAATATTAATTATATTTAATCACATGTTTTGTATATTTATTCACATTATGGTTATGCAAATGAAATATCTAATTACTTTATATTGTAGATAATATGGTGCGTTGGTATCACGCGGAAGATCACATTATCGGTGCCTTATAAAATAATATAATAGTTCAAAACAAATATAATTATTAGACAAATTATATGAAAGGTTGTAGTGTATGCTTGAGATTAGGTGGTTTTGACTATTAGCATGCATTAGCGTATATGTATACGTTGAACTGGATCGAAGTGATAGTGTCTTCTGCACTCGGTGAGAGTCGAAATGATTGACTCAATAAGCTTCGTATCTTGGGCAATAATATTATTTATATGACAATTATTATTATTACTAAAATCGTGTTCCGACTCGTGCGGGTTGATGATGTCCCCTTGAAGAGCTTGATAATGATTATTATATTAAACCTGCAGGTGGATTTAATTCCGATATAATAATAAGGTTCGAGTGGTACTACTCTTAGATAAGATATTAATAAATTAAAGCTGTCAGTAGCTTAAATTAATTAATGGATATTCGATATCTTAAACACGGGAAATAATGTACTTAATAAGGAACCCGATTTCGTAAATTGGGATTTAGATTGGAAGTGCAATATTGATTCTTTAGTAGACTGAATTGATATTAGTGAACTCAACCATATTAGGAAATGGATTAATAGGGAAAGTTGGGTTTCACTAGGAGTCTTAACCCTAATCCTCCTTAAGATCCCAAGAGTAGTCCAAAAGCCTATAAATAGGGACATTTGGGGGTTCGGCCGAATTGATCACTAATTATACACAAGAAATTTCGATTTCTTCTTCTTAGTATTTAATTGTGGATCTTGACTTGTATGTTGACTCCATAATTGAGATAACACTTTAATTCTTGCTGCATATCGGAATTACTTGAAGAAAAGAAAGTCGAGATTTGTGAGAAATAGATTTTGGCCGATTCATATTTGTCCAAGCAAGATTCGGTATCTCGTTGCTCACACAACGTCCAGATTAAGGCGGATCATACTCTAGAAGATCTAAAGGTAGAAATATAAGAAGATCGAGGAGCAAACAACCACTACGCTTCAAAGGTAAATATCCTATGATCTTTGATCTAGATTAGGATATTTAATTTGCCAACATATTTATTTAATATATAATAAATAATTGTAATATCCGGATTTTCAGTATAAATTTTTCGCGTTATTTTATCTGAGATATACTGGATAGCTTGGTGTCTATACATTATGGATAAAATAATTTGAGGACGGAGGCAGCTGTATCTGTATAATTGTCGTACATGGCCGACAAATTGCATTTGAAGATATCGTGTATCAGATGTATCGTATGAGAATATTTTTGGGACAAGTATGTGTATTCAGTATGTGTGTATACGTAACCAGTATGTCGAGACGGACCGGAATAGTTGGATTTGGCTAAGTACAGAGCCCTTAATGTACGTTAAGATTATGAGATAACGTACGCTAAGATGCTACGTGTTATGTACGTTATGTGTAATACATTACGTATGTAACGAGAGGAATCGGACAGAGGAATCAATACCTGGCATGTGGAGCCCAGTTATCGGCTGGCGTGCTAAAATATGAGTCAACTACGTATTACGTACGCTATGCACAGTGTACGTAATATGAGCATATACTGTAGCAAGTCAACGTACGTATTACGTACGCTATGGAGCAGGTATTACGTACGTAATCGTGGTATGGAAATGAGGCAGTAACTAAATTATGTGTATTGGTACAATATTCGTATAGGAATACGGATATGATTACAAGGTTGATGAGATTATTATTCATCTTTGAGTTTAGAAGTTCATACGTATTGAACAAGTGTTCAAATCGAATGATTGAATTATTTGACACCCTTGGAATATGAACATCTACAATGTTGAACTAATTAGATTATCCGGATTGATGATGTTAATCGGCAATTGTTTTTTATTATGAATTTACATGGAGGAAACTTGTAGTCGTATTTAAGATTGAATTTGGAATTGGTAATGTTTAGACCCTTGTTATTGATTTAATTTGATTAGCGATATGATTATCGGATTATGAATCGTGTTGAGGTCTTGAATTCGTGATTGATTGTTTTGGGTTGTTTGGAATTGTGTTTAATCGGGATTTTTTGGAACCGTTAGGTTTGTTGATCGATTATATGGATTGTTAATTATGATTATCGAATTGCGGTTTGTATTGTAGATATGAGTTTGTATTTGTTAAGTTGGATTATTTAATTTTATATATTATCGAGGTATCATTGAACCGTTGAGTTTGATTGGTTGGTTATATCGGTTGTTGATTATTATCGAATGTGTGTTAATCGATTATTGCAATAGGTTGTGATAATTGATCGTTGTGTTGCGGTTGAGGTTGAAGAGTCGTAGATTGCTTTTGGTCGGGGTTGTGGAGCTCGTATACAAAGGCAATGGATTTTGGTAACGGCTTCGTGGTATCGGTATCGAGGCAAGTTTATACTTGTTCAGTTCATATATTTAATAAATGATTTTGATTTCATTTCATTTATAATTCATATAGCAATGATATTATAAATGTAAATTGTCGGGATGATGGTTTGTATATTGTGCTTTGGTTTGGATTAAATCATAACGTATATGATTTAAATGTGTTTGGTGAAGACGGAGATACGAGTTATCTTTGGTCTGTGATATGGAATGTCGAATATCGAGGATAATTTATCATGTCGACATTGATTCCGGGATGGTAGTTTGTTGATATTAATGGACTGTACCTTATTCGAGATTATTCGAATAACTGTGTGTTCGTTCAGGGATGTTTGTTCGTGGAAAGGATATTGTCTTCGGCATTGAGGTAATTTAAGTATTGTTCAGTTATGAGGATAATTATTCGGGTGAATTGTTGTATATGTTGTATGTTGATGTTTCGTATGATGGAATTCATATTGATTGTTTCGTTGAGGGATGTTGATCCCAGGATTGTTTGTATTGAGATCGTTGATCATGTTGATCATTCATTGGGGATGATGATTCCAGGATTGTTGTTGTGGATATTGATTGGTCGTGTTGACTTGTCATTGTCAGTTTGTCATTGTTCACTTCGGTGAGTCTTTGATCCTTATTGGATATGTGATTCTTTGAGTTTCGTTTTCATGTTGCATCGTGACATATCTGGAGTCATATCTGCGTTCCGATTGGTTATTGTGTAGGATTTTTTAGCTGGGCACACTATGGTCATGTGTTGATATTTCCACATTGGACCGTGCACACGAGACGTAGTTCGTGAGGCTAATTAGGTACATGTCCCAAGTATATCCTGGATTCCCTATACGGGGTGGATTTATGCACGAACACATTTCCAGATCGGGCGTACTGTGACGTCCACCTTTGAGCCATATTGATTGGTCGTTCATCCTCCATTTATGGTTGGGTATGTTCGACAGTTTTGCGACTGGTTGTTCATATGCCCGAGGGGTATGTTCGACAGTCGGGGTTATTTCTTTGAGATCCATTATATTTGATATTGTTGGAGTTTACCATGTTGATGGTATTCTCGGTCGTTGTTGATCGTGTTGGAGTTTATCATGTTGATGGTATTCTCGGTCGTTGTTGATCCTTTGTTGATCGTGTTGGAGTCTATCATGTTGATGGTATTCTCGGTCGTTGTTGATCCTTTGTGGATCGTGTCAGAGTTTATCATGTTGATGGTATTCTCGGTTATTGTTGATTCTTTGTTGGTATTATTGGGGTTTATCATGTCGATGATATTCTCGGTCGATTTATGGGTTGATCATTGTTATTGATCGTATGAGTATTCGGACTGTACGTTGATGTTTCGGGACTTGTTATCATTATCATGTGGTAGTTGATCTACAGATATATTGTGTGTTATTGATTTTATCCAGATTGAGATTAGATGGTGCAAATCCGACGGACAGGATTTGGCACGAATGGATTATTCCGCACTTATGATTTATGATGATATTTTGAGTATTTTTGGTATTGATTGGCTACAGTACAGATGGTTGTAGTTGAGTTCATTTCGTCATTTGAGAAGGTGAAATGTGGATTATGGTAAGTATTGATCTGTTATGGATTGTTATGGGTTGGTGAGGTTATGATGGTAAGATTACGTCGGTAGTATTCTTATTATGTTATTACATTGGTATGTAAATAATTATGAGGATGTGATCGTCATCATTTTTTAGGATTGTGGCTGACCGCTGTAATATCCTGAATTTCTACTACTGTTGTTTAATTATTTTATCCGAGTTATATTATACAGCGTGGAATCAGTACAGTATGGATAAAATAAATGAAGAACTCAGATGTCAGTATTGGTATAATTACTGCATCTGGTTGACAGTTGTATTTGAAGATATTGTGTGTCGTACGTAACATATGAGAATATTGTTGGAAGGAGTATATGTATTCAGTATATTGTATGTTCGTATTCTGTATGTTCAAACGTTGAACAAGAATAGTTGAAAATGGCTAAGTGTAGCCTTATTAGCGCACGCTAATATTCAAGCCTAGTGCACGCTATCGTGCAGGTTTAGCGCACGCTAATGGTAAAGGATAGTACGTTAAATGAAGATGTTAGCGTACGTTAATAATGTAACGTATATATATGTGCAGTTGGCCATTATTCGTCATTTCCATCAATTTCTTCATGTGAACCGATAGAGAGAGTTCTTAGAGAGAAGTTGAGGTTCCAAACACTTGAGTTGATCGTTCCTAACAATATTTGAAGCTTGGAAGTGATTGAGAATGGATTTAACCTTGGAAATCAATCTATTCCTTCAAAAAGGTAATTAGTCTTCACTTTGGGATTTCATTTTGGATTGTATATGATGTCCTTGAGTTGATAATCGTCATGTATATGAGTTAACAAGTATGATTATGAGATTGGTTACCGAGTTATGTTGATGTTATTGTTGATATACGGGTACTGATATGATTCGAATGGTTTCGAACGGTGTTGTTTATCTTCAAAGAGATATGTTGGCTAATGTCTTCCTTCAATTCGGGTCTTTGATGTTGTTGTTGTTGGTTTCTTCATATGATGGTGAACATGGTGATGATTATGAATTCTTGGTATTCATATGTTGATAATGTGGAAGAAGATGATCTATGAATATATGACTTAGATTATGAGTTGGATGATTGTCTATATGTTAAAAGATATCGGATTTCGTTATTTTGATAGATATGAATATGGTTTCGAATCACTTAGTGTTCTTTATAATCGCCATATGTTGATCGGTACTTGTAAGACATGCAACTGTACAGCATTAGCGCACGCTTGTATTACTGTCTAGCGCACGCGAACGGAAGCGACTTAGCACACGCTACGTTAAGTGATTAATGTGCACTAAGTGGACAGGCAGTGTAATATATCCTATTTTGGTTATGAATTCGTGATCGTTTAAGTTGGATTGATCAGACTTGTGGTTAATCGAGATATTTTTGAGCCGTTGGGTTTGTGAATTGGCTATATCGATTGTTGATTGTTATCGAACTTGTTTTTTATCGATTATTGTAATAGGTTGAGATTATTGATCGGTGATTAGAACCATGCATTTCGGTCGTGTTCGAGAATGTTCGTGAATCGCATTGATAAGGGCCGAGGGACTTGTAGATGACGGCAATGGAATTGGTAACGGCTTCCTGGTTGTTGTATCGATATCGAGGCAAGTTATTACTTTTACAGTTTATAATATTTAATGAATGGTTTCCATTTCATTCGTTTATAATTCGTATAGCAATGTTTATAATCGTAATCACAGGAGATTTGGGATTATAAGTTGTATTCGAGTTTTGGGAATTAAATCATAATGTATATGATTTACATTTATTGTTGGTATACTTGGTATCGAGGATACATTGTGGTATAGACGAAGACGTGAATTATCTACCGTCCATGATATTTTGGATCGTCGAGTATTGATGATAATGGTCCGTGATGGTTTAGACATCGAGATTGCTCTCGAAGGACTCAAGTACTCTAATCATTTTTGTCATTTCATGTCGATCATGTTGTGATACATTTGTGTATTGTTGTCGTTATACATTTGTGTAATGTTGTTAATATGCATTTGTGCATTATTGTCATATGTCCACCTCGTGTTAGTCCGACGGGATCATCAGGGGATCTATGCTAGCGTGCGCTGGATCGTCGGACAGGTTTTTCCACCACGGTTGGTCTGACGGGATCATCGTGGGATCTAGGCAGTGAACGCTGGATCATCGGATTACCATATGATGTTATTGTGCATATGTATATTATGGTTTTGCCATAAGTATACAGTGTTGTTATTGATGTGAGCATATTGACGTTGTCATATGAGTATGCATTTGCAGGTCTTGTGTTAGGACCATGTCCGTATGTTCTGTTGATCTGATCTTGGATTAGACTGACGTGATTTCATCGTGGCATTTCATATCTTGAGGTATGTTCCGTATTTCCTTTGGTATTTGTCTTTTGATGGACAATCGATTATCGTGTTGGGATTTGATGATGTTATTCTGATGGATCGAATTGGTCAGAGTTGGTATATTTTCGTATTGCGAGTTATGATGATGTTTTGAGAATTTTGGGTATTGCTTGAGGTACCGTATGGATGTTTTGTTTGAGTTTATTGATAATCGAGATTACGAGATGTGCATTGTGATAATGGTTATTCTGATGAGAATTATTCGAGTAAGTAAAGTTACGACGGTAAGATTATATTGGTCGTATTCTTACATAGTATTTTCATTGGTATGTAATTATTGACATGATGTGATGGTTATCATTGTTGGATATTATGGCTGACCCCGTCGTGGGCTTTCTTTCTAGGTTCTTGGATAATCAAGCTTGTAGCGGTTGTGGATGTAACACCCCCAAATTCCATTGGGTTATTACAGTGCCGTGGACCCCACGCCAGGAGATCTACCAGGCGAACATGACCAAAATACAACAAACTGACCAAAAGGGGAATCTCAGTCCCTACTATGACATCCAACATAATATTCCGATATGGAATTTCAACGACAAAAGCAGGCCTACATGGCCAAAATAAAAGTACAACACATCCACGAGCCTTACTCGGATAATACAAAATGACAACGACTGAACAAAACTGGAGTACTCCAACTGTCTGACTGACATGAACACCAAAACATCTCGGACTATTATCGCTCGAATGCCTCGTCGCCATCATCATGCCCCTGTGTCTCAACTCTCTCCTCGCAAGCACCTAAAACATGAAAAACATGTTCCGCCCCCACGGGGTCAGTCATCCAGATAATGAATATCAAATACATGTACAACATGATATGCATCCAAAGGCAGAATAATGGTACATCAATGGTAATACGAGATGCTCACAAACCAAAGTAAGAATTGAGCATTCGTGAAATACTATGCCCGCGGCATACGATCGGTACTTGCTCAACAGGTTAGAACACAAGTGCCCAACGGCGAATCATCAATACAGATCACAACAATGAACTACACGAAGATAAACCAACCCAGAGCTGAAATAAATACGAATCACATTGCCCAAAGGTTCCAACGAAAATACCAATACGTCACGATGGCCTGAAAGCCACTCAGCCGAAACTGCTAGTCATCACAATGGCCCGAAGCCAAACATCCCGAAGCTGTATCATCTGAGGGCTGAAGCCACGGCACGAAGCCGTATCACAATGAGGGCCGAAGCCACGGCACGAAGCCATATCACAATGAGGGCCGAAGCCATGGCACGAAGTCGTATCACAATGAGGGCCGAAGCCACGGCATGAAGCCGTATCACAATGAGGTCATCCAATGACTGTGACCTTCTGAATTGCAGGTGCTGGGAAACCAACTGCGAAGGTTCAAACCCAGACTTACCCATCGAGCACTAGCAGAACTAGCCTCAACAATTAGTCGCAAACGGCAACGATTACAAGATTATCGAATTCACAAGAATAATAGTGTGCTGCCTTGAATCGGCTAGCACGATACAAATACTCACGGATGGCCACCGTCCGCGGCGGTCCCAATTAAAAATACCTCGACTGCCTTAGAATGACCAATCGATCACGACGACTCAATGGATGGGAACTATCTTCGACAGTCCCAATTCAATACACCGATCACCTTAGAACGGTTAATCGATAACCAGTAATACAACGGATGGGAATTGTCTTAGATCATTCCAATTCAATACCTCGATTACCTTATAACGGTTAATCGATAACTTAGAGTACAACGGATGGGAATTATCTCAGATAATCCCAATTCAATACCTCGATTACGTTAGAACAGTTAATCGATAACTGATAGTACAACGGATGGGAATTATCTTAGATAATCCCAATTCAATACCTCGATTACCTTAGAACGGTTAATTGATAACTGATAGTACAATAGATGGGAATTATCTTAGATAGTCCCAATTCAATACCTCGATTACCTTAGAATGGTTAATCGATAACTGATAGTACAACAGAAGGGAATTATCTTAGATAATCCCAATTCAATACCTCGATTACCTTAGAACGGTTAATCGATAACTGATAGTACAACATATGGGAATTATTTTAGATAATCCCAATTCAATACCTCGATTACCTTAGAATGGTGTCAATCGATAACCAATGATACGTTAGAATAGATGTCCCGTCGCCTTAAACCGACCACCGAAACTGATATGATAAACTAATATATCAAACGCCTTCAATCGGCCAATACAACATCATAGCAACGGTTCCAATTCGATAATAATGATTCAACGATGCCTCAGAACGACATTAACGTCAACAATAATAATCGATACCGCGAACCGACTATCGACAATATAAGTATCAACAAGAATCTCAATGCCTTAAACCGGCTATTAACGAATAACAATAACATCTAGCATAATTGCCGAAGGGTATTGCATCAAACAATTCCCGAATATCAACAAATCACGAAGAGACTAAGTCTCGAAATGATACAAGACATTCATACACATATATGATAACATTAATCTCATTGACTAGTACAAGTATAAAACTTGCCTCAAACCAAAGGCGAGAAAGTCCTTCCACGATCAATGTCCTGGCACAAAACGACGAGCGGCGCCTACCGACGATCACAAACACTTGAACAACCTTGAATGAAAACGATTCATTCAATAACACAAAATCAATGGAAAACAACACCAAGGACAAACCCAATTCAACCCCTAATCGGTTAAACTCTACCAACGAATGTCATAGTTCTCAACTATGAATCCTAACATCCTCCAAAATCTCAAAATCGACATGATCAAATGTTCTTAACACTTGTGAAACAATTAAACAAGAATCACTTAAGAACAACATCTCCAAGATGATAATACTACCAATGCCATCCTCATAAACTTCAAGAACATCATCATATCAATACACATGATGTCTCTACTAACATCAATCACTAATTCTTCAAGAATTCAGATTAATCAATAAGATTAGTTTACCCATTTCTAAATTATGATAATCACCTCCTAAATCATCATAAATTCTTACTAAAATGGTTATAATCTTTCAAGAACACCACCACCAACAATAATCATCTCAAGACTATGTTAATCATATAACAATCTTAACATAATCCTTCCTAGACATGATTAAAACCTCCAAACAATCTAAAACATCAAGAACATAATCCAACTCAAGCAATACCATTATGTTCTTCATCAAAAGTTCATCAAAACTCATCAAGAATCATGATATACTCCATCAATCAAACAATACCCGAAGAAAACAACAACAACAGCATCATCAAACTCGAAAATCACTTGAAGAAAAAGAGATCGAGGGAACTTACCAAAGAAGAACAAGAAAAACCCTCCAAACACCAAAGGAGCACCAACAAGCTTCCTACTTCAAGCTTCAATCCAAGATAGGATGATCAAGATTGAATTGAAAGAGGCTAAACATCAATAACAAGTCCAAACGGACGATTCTAGGGAGAGAAAATGTGTTTTGGTTCGTGAGGAAATGAAATACGAAGCCAACATAAATAGACTGACAAACTCATTACGTACGTTATACACTAAGGTTAACGTACGTAAGAGGCATTACGTACGTTATGCCATGACATTAACGTACGTAATGTAAAATCCAGAACTAACTGAACTAAAATACGAAGGCCTTAACGTACGTAAACAAAAATCTATTACGTACGTTACCAAACCTGCATTACGTACATAGAGCTAACCTCTTAACGTATGTAAGGGTCCGTTGACTGCAATAGTGAGATCCGATCCGAAGATGCTCGGGACCCACCGGCCGAAAGTGACTACGATGAAGGTTCCTACCACCTACCAAGCATTACATACGTAACCTTACAGGCATAACGTACGTAATGGAAACACGCTTGCGTACGTAATGCTACATCCGTAGCGTACGTTATGTCTAGTATACTTAGCCAAAAATCCAAACTCTCCAACCAACATTCAAACGACGAAACCAACCCGACGACAAGTAAAATTATTTCGCTCCTGAAATATCCCAACACAATATACATTGTATCAGTCCAAAACAACAACACTTTTACAATTCCAAATAAATACGTACAACTCAATAGTAACACGAGAAAAAAAAAATTATCCCCGGATATTACATACTCCCCCCCTTAAAAAAAGTTTCGTCCCCGAAACTCAGGGTGCAAAAACACGGGGTACGAACTATCCATCAGGATCTGAAAACAATATCTCCAGGAATATCCCTCAATCCGAACAACTCCGTCTGAGTAATCGGGCCCACCCCACGGGTTCCCGCATCTCCTCTGCCTGAACACGACGAAAAACAAGTGATAAAAACACTCAACCAAATGCGAGATCAACTGAATCATGACTCCTCCACCAGAGACCAGCCACGAAGTCGCACCACCTGCAAGACTCGTAACACCAGCATACACACCCCGTGGGTGCCGCCCATTGTACATGTCTACGATCATCGGTGTACACTCCCCCATTCTCATCGGCATCGAACGCTCAAGCAGTCATTGACTCATGCCATAAAAGGAAAATAACAACGCACATATAGTCTTCGGGACCATATCAACTGCACGCCCAAGTCCTCACGACTCGGCGTCTCGAATTGCAATAAACAATTACCCAGATTACCACAAAAATCTCGGGTACAATACCGAAAGGAAAAGAATAACGCACCAGACGACGTCAAATCTCAAGATTCTCAAGAGCTATCATAACAAGACAGATCAATAATAAATGGTTCACAACCACAATATTACAATACAGACTGAGTCAAATATCAATCCGAAAAAACAAGGAAAATACAAATCAAGACTACATCTCAAATGTACCCGAAATCAACATCCTCCAGATCATCGAACTCCTCGATCTCATCGACTCGAGGAAGACCCAAATCTGAACTCGCTGTTCCTCCTCGGCTGTCCATACCTCTGGCTCTCGAAGCCTGATAGGACCCCTTGGATGAAGTACGGACTAGAGTAACAAAGTCTCTCGAGGCCCGTGAGCTCTCTCGAGACCTACTAGTACCAGAACTCCAGCAGTATTTCTGAATGTGTCCCTGCCTCCCACACAGAAAACAAACAATAGCTGGCACAGTACAACGGGCACTAACGTGCCCCGCTGAATCACAGTTAAAGCAAACAACAGTCGAACTCGTCGTCTGAGAAAAAGATGATTTCCCAGTACGAAGACGACTAGAAGACGAACTCTTGGACGTCGGAGCCCGATGTTCCTCTGAATGTATCGGCATCCTAGTCCTCCCACCCGAAGAAGCTGAAGGTTCTTTCCGAGCAAGCTCATTGATCAACAGCTCTGCTCCAAGATCCTTCTCGATGAATTTGCAAAGTGAATTACAATTATGATTGAACAACTGCATCCTCAACTGCGGGTTCAGCCTCTTGCCAAAATACTTGATCTTATCCGCTTCAATACGGATAACAGACGAAGCAAACTGAAGAAGTCCCTGAAACTTCTCAGCAATAACAATAACACCCTCATCCTCAACGGATTCAGGGTTCAAAACCTCTGACAAATTGGCTTCACGAAGTGGAGCCAGATAATACCTCTCTAACATGAGAGTCTTAAACTCACTCCAAGCACAATCACGATCGGTGGGATTCACAGAGAGCCACCAAGAATAAGCGCCTTTACTCAAATAGTAAACTGCTACTGCCACCTTACTCTCTTCCGGACACTGAACCATGTCGAAGAGTTTATCAAAATGTTCAAGCCAGTGAACAATATCAGCTGGTTCTGAAGAACCCTCAAAGATAGGCAGCCTCTGACGAGAGATGTCGCTGATAATCTGACTCACTCTCCCAGCATGTCCATAAAACGGCACCTGGATTCCCTGCTGCTGTGTACCACGAACCATCTAGGTCTGCATGGTTTCCATTATCTGTGTCATCTGAGTCATCTGGGTCATGATGCCCTTCATAAGCAAGAAAGGGTCGATGTCAGTCTGATCGACTCCTCGAGTATGACGTACCGAAGGAGAACCGGTCGCATAAGTCACATCTCCGGCCGAATTCTGATCCATCTCGGCATCAGTACGCGTATGAACATGAGGCTCTGGGTTTTGGCCTGCTCTGCGGCTTTTACCCCATCTATAACGTCCTTGGATTCCTCTTTCCATACTGAAAGAATAATGTTCGATCATGAACAAAACTCAAATATGCCTCAACGGCCCATCCAGAATACTAAGTCAATAGCCAAACATGGGTATACATACTAAACAAATAAACAATCACTTCAAACTTGCTAATTATAGCCAATACTGAGTCCACACGCTCCAAAACAAATATTCATGAATGAATCGTAACACAAATGCTACATACAGGTTTTCAACAAATCATGTATAATCAATGACATAATGAATGTATGAACATAAAAGAGAATTGAGTCCTTACACAGGTCATACGAAGCTTCGAGGTCTTGCGATACTAGTCTTCACTGACGACGACTCGATGAAAGAATGAGTCATACAGTCGCCCAACTACCACGACTCACAAAACCCGACTGTCCAGATTGTCATAACCTGACAGTTCACTACTGTCGCGTCGGTAGAACCACATAACTCACATATCAGGGTATCTCACTGTAACACCCCCAAATCCCATTGGGTTATTACAGTGTCGTAGACCCCACACCCGGAGATCCACCAGGCGAACATGACTAAAATACATTAAAATTAAACAACAAGGGAAAATCATAGTCCCTACCATGATATCCGACACAATATTCCGATAAGGAATTTCAACGACAACGATGGGCCTACATGGCCAAAAATAAAATACAACAACATCGACGAGCATCTGCTCGGGTAGTACATAATGACAATGACTGACAGACTGAAGAACACTCCAACTGACTGACCAACATGAACAACTCGGACTAGTATCGCTCGAATGCCTCATCGCCATCATCATGCCCCTGTGTCTCAACTCTCTCCTCGCAAGCACCTAAAACATGAAAACATGTTCCGACCCCACGGGGTCAGTCATCCAGATAATGAATATCAAATACATGTATAACATGATATGCATCCAAAGGTCGAATGAAACGGTACAATGATAATAATAATACGAGATGCTCACAAACCAAGGTAAGAACCGAGCATTCGTGAAACATTATGCCCACGGCATACTATTAATACCTGTTCGACAGGTTAGAACATAAGTGCCCAATGGTACAATGATAATAATAATACGAGATGCTCACAAACCAAGGTAAGAACCGAGCATTCGTGAAACATTATGCCCACGGCGTACTATTAATACCTGTTCGACAGGTTAGAACATAAGTGCCCAACGGCGAATCATAATTATAGAGTACCATAATGGATTACACGACATGAACCAAACCAGAACTGAATTAAATATGAATCACAATGAATTACATGAAGATGAACCAAACCGGAACTGAATTAATTATGAATCACAATGAATTACATGAAGATGAACCAAACCGGAACTGAATTAATTATGAATCACAATGCCCGAAGTCTCCAATAAAATTACCAAGACAATCACACAGGCCTGAAAGCCACTCAGCCGAAGCTGTCAAATATCACAATCACATGAAACCGGAACAACCCTGTAGTTAATGAGGGCTAATAAGGTCATAACCACGACCGTGACCTACTAAGCTGTAGGTGTTGGGAAGCCAACCGCGAAGGTTCAAGCCCCAAGCTTACCCATAAGATCATAAACACGACCATGACCTACTGAGTTGTAGGTGTTGGGAAGCCAACCGCGAAGGTTCAAGCCCCAAACTTACCCATAAGATCATAAACACGACCGTGACCTACTGAGTTGTAGGTGTTGGGAAGCCAACTGCGAAGGTTCAAGCCCCAAACTTACCCATAAGATCATAAACACGACCGTGACCTACTGAGTTGTAGGTGTTGGGAAGCCAACCGCGAAGGTTCAAGCCCCAAACTTACCCATAAGCACTAGCCGAGACTAGCCTCCAAAATATAATTAATCACAAACGACAATGATTCGTAGATTACCGATTTCACGAGAATGATAGCGTGCTACCTTGAATCGGCCAACACGATAATGATGACTCACGGGTGGGCATCGCACTCGACAGTCCCAATTCAATACCTCGATCACCTTAGAATGGCCAACCGGTAACAATGATGCAGCGGATGATTCGATATCTTGATTGCCTTATAACGGTCAATCGATAACAATGATACAACGAATGATTGAGCACCTCAATTGCCTTAGAACGGCTAATCGATGACAACGATACAATGAATGACTGAGCACCTCGATTGCCTTAGAATGGCCAACCGATAACAATGATGCAGCGAATGATTCAATGTCTTGATTGCCTTAAAACGGTCAATCGATAACAATGATACAACGAATGATTGAGCACCTCGATTGCCTTAGAACGGCTAATCGATGACAATGATACAATGAATGACTGAGCACCTCGATTGCCTTAGAACGGCTAATCGATGACAATGATACCATAAATGATTGAGTACCTCGATTGCCTTAGAACGGCTAATCAATGACAATGATACAATGAATGATTGAGCACCTCGATTGCCTTAGAATGGCTAATCGGTGACAATGAGACAATGAATGATTGAGCACCTCGATTGCGTTAGAACGGCTAATCGATGACAATGAGACAATGAATGATTGAGCACCTCGATTGCCTTAGAACGGCTAATCGATAACAATGATACAATGAATGCCTCGGCACCTTTAATCGGCTACCGACGACGAAGATGAGAACGAATACTACAATGCCTTCAATCGGCCAATACAACATGAATGACAGGACGCCAACATTAATAACAATGATTACAACAACGTCTAGATCGACATCAATATTAACAACAACAACCGATACATCGATACCGCGAACCGGTGATCGATAATAACATTAACAACGAATATCTCAATGCCTTACCGGCCATTAATGAATGATAACAAACATTTGGCATAATTGCCGGAGAGTATCGTATCGAACGATCCCCTAATATCAATGAACTTATGCAGAGACTAAGTCTCGGAATGATACAACACATTCATACATATATATATGATAACATTAGTCTCATTGACTAGTACAAGTATAAAACTTGCCTCAACCGAAGGCGATGAATTCCTTCCACGAACAACAAACGGCGTCCTCCGATAAACACAAGTGCTCGAACCACCTTGAATGAAATACAATTCATTCAATAACACAATATCAATCGAAAACAACACAACGATCGAAGGAAACTCTTTGAGACATTTAATCGAACACTAAATGTTCAAAGTTCCTCAAGAACATAAAAATCATCAATCGGGTTGAACGAATCGAAGATATGGATATACAATCCTTAGAAAATGATTAATAATGTTTACAAACATCAACTGATTCATCAAATTGAGACGGAAAATGAAATCAAAGCCAAAACTCCCAAAAATCAAATTTTAGGAGATTTCAAGAAATTACCATGATTAGGATGAAGAATCCACAAACATGTTGTTAATCCACACCACAACTTGAAGAAGATGAAATTATCTGAATTTGATGATGCTAAATCGCCCAAACTATCACCCACAAATCGCCCAAGGAGGAGAGGAAGAAGAAAAGTGATGAAATGAGCTTGATTCTCATGAAACCTGCTGAAATAGGCAAAATTGTACTGTGTGCCGCGGCACAGGATGAGTGTGCCGCGGCCCACGGCCAAAAACTGCCCAGTACACTGCCTTTGTGCCGCGGCCCGGCCAGAATGGTTCGCGGCCCGCGGTACAGCCCGCTCCAGCACAAAAAGGCACATGGTGCAGCCTTAGCTATTTCGACCATAACTCCTTCGTCCGGACTCCGATTGACTCACCGTTTGAACCATTGGAAAGCTAACTTGATTCTATATGATATTGAAAAGATTCAGAATTTTTGGAGTTTCCAAGAAATAATGGTGATTTTACAAAGTCGAACTCATACGTGGAAAAGTCGCTTAAGAACATGGAATTCAACAGAACGACACCGAGACGAACTCGTATGACAAAAAGTGTAGAATTAATCATTCTCGGAATGAGGAAACGGTCACAATAGAGTTGCTAAGATGCAATTACACCAGAAAAAAAAATTATTGGAAATCGAAATCGCGGATATTACACTCACAACCCAATTCTCTGATATCATCTTCTATAACACCCCCAAATCCCATTGGGTTATTACAGTGCCGTGGACCCTAAGGCAGGAGATCTACCAGGCGAACATGACCAAAATACAACAAACTGACCAAAAGGGGAATCTCAGTCCCTACTATGACGTCCAACGTAATATTCCGATATGGAATTTCAACGACAAAAGCAGGCCTACATGGCCAAAATAAAAGTACAACACATCTACGAGCCTTACTCTGATAATACAAAATGACAACGACTGAACAAAACTGGAGTACTCCAACCGTCTGACTGACATGAACACCAAAACATCTCGGACTAGTATCGCTCGAATGCCTCGTCGCCATCGTCATGTCCCTGTGTCTCAACTCTCTCCTCGTAAGCACCTAAAACATGAAAAACATGTTCCGCCCCCATGGGGTCAGTCATCCAGATAATGAATATCAAATACACGTACAAAATGATATGCATCCAAAGGCAGAATAATGGTACATCAATGGTAATACGAGATGCTCACAAACCAAAGTAAGAATTGAGCATTCGTGAAATACTATGCCCGCGACATACGATCGATACCGGCTCAACAGGTTAGAACACAAGTGCCCAAGCCATGGCACGAAGCCATATCACAATGAGGGCTGAAGCCACGGCACGAAGCCATATCACAATGAGGGCCAAAGCCATGGCACGAAGCCGTATCACAATGAGGGCCGAAGCCACGGCATGAAGCCGTATGACAATGAGGTCATCCAATGACTGTGACCTGCTGAATTGTAGGTGCTGGTAAACCAACCGCGAAGGTTCAAACCCAGACTTACCCATCGAGCACTAGCAGAACTAGCCTCCACAATTAGTCGCAAACGGCAACGATTACAAGATTATCGAATTCACAAGAATAATAGTGTGCTGCCTTGAATCGGCTAGCACGATACAAATACTTACGGATGGGCACCGTCCGCGGCGGTCCCAATTAAAAATACCTCGACTGCCTTGGAATGACCAATCGATCACGACGACTCAACGAATGTGAACTATCTTCGATAGTCCCAATTCAATACACCGATCACCTTAGAACGGTTAATCGATAACCAATAATACAACGGATGGGAATTATCTTAGATAATCCCAATTCAATACCTCGATTACCTTAGAACGTTTAATCGATAACTGATAGCACAACAGATGGGAATTATCTTAGATAATCCCAATTCAATACCTCGATTACCTTAGAACGGTTAATCGATAACTGATAGTACAATAGATGGGAATTATATTAGATAGTCCCAATTCAATACCTCGATTACCTTAGAACGGTTAATCGATAACTGATAGTACAACAGATGGGAATTATCTTAGATAATCCCAATTCAATACCTCGATTACCTTAGAACGGTTAATCGATCACTGATAGTACAACAGATGGGAATTATCTTAGATAATCCCAATTCAGTACCTCGATTACCTTAGAACGGTCAATCGATAACCAATGATACGTTAGAATAGATGTCCCGTCGCCTTAAACCGACCACCGAAACTGAGATGATAAACTAATATATCAAACGCCTTCAATCGGCCAATACAACATCATAGCAACGGTTCCAATTCGATAATAACGATTCAACGATGCCTCAGAACAATATTAACGTCAACAATAATAATCGATACATCGATACCGCAAACCGGCTATCGACAACATCAGTATCAACAAGAATCTCAATGCCTTAAACCGGCTGTTAACAAATAACAATAACATCTAGCATAATTGCCGAAGGGTATTGCATCAAACAATTCCCGAATATCAACAAATCACAAAGAGACTAAGTCTCGAAATGATACAATACATTCATACACATATATGATAACATTAATCTCATTGACTAGTATAAGTATAAAACTTGCCTCAAACCGAAGGCGAGAAAGTCCTTCCACGATCAATGTCCTGGCACGACACGACGAACAGCGCCTACCGACGATCACAAACACTTGAACAACCTTGAATGAAAACGATTCATTCAATAACACAAAATCAATGGAAAACAACACCAAGGGCAAACCCAATTCAACCCCGAATCGGTTAAACTCTACCAACAAATGTCATAGTTCTCAACTATGAATCCTAACATCCTCCAAAATCTCAAAATCGACATGATCAAATGTTCTTAACACTTGTGAAACAATTCAACAAGAATTACTTAAGAACAACATCAAAACAACATCTCCAAGATGATAATACTACCAATGCCATCCTCAAAATCTTCAAGAACATCATCATCTCAATACTGTTAGGCGTATTTTTATGCGCTTATTTATCATTAGTTTATATCCATTTTGAGCCTAAAAATGCATAAATGAACTTTTAATGCACTATTCTTATATGTTTTGCAGGAAATTGGAGTCCGGAAGCCGAAACAATGAAAACGGGCGAAAACGGCAAATTTTGGCCTGGGGCCGCGGCACAAACCAAGTGAGCCGCGGCACATGAAGGCAACCAGCAAGACCCCGAGTGGACTGTACTGGGGGCCGCGGCACAAGGAGAGTGAGCCGCGGCCCATGAAGAAAAATGGGCCCAGGTGTGGGGCGCTGAGCAGTAGGGGCCGCGGCACAGATTAAGTGAGCCGCGGCCCACGAGGCGGTTTTGATGTGTTGGCCGCGGTGCTGGGCCGTTTTTGGAGCCTGTTCCCAACCTAATTCCCGGACGCGTTTTGGAGGCTAAGGACTGCTATAAATAAGGATTGAAGGTCAGAAAAAAAAGAAATATCAGGAGGAGGGAGCATCGATAGATAGAGAGAAGAACACAAGGAGGAGATTTGTGGGCGACGACAAGACCACGGATCCCTTACAGTTTTTCTTAATTTTTCCGCATCTTATTTTCTAGATCTGTTCGAGTAGGATTGTGATTGTAGCCGATTACATGACGGTTTGATTTATTTATTTTTATTTCAATTTACTCGTTATTCGTATTGAATTGGATTCTTCTCACTGTTCTCAATGCTTTCAATTGTCTGGCCAATAGTTGAATTGATTTGAATGTCTTTATGGATTCGGGAGATGAAATTTAGGCATAGTTCTTGTGAGAAAAATCATAATTTTCGTGAGATAGGGATATACTCATGGGAATTGTGAAGCCTGTTTATTGTGGGAATTCTTGAACTGTTTTAGCTATTAATTATCTAATTCGAATAGGGATATATCGAGTTAATTATTCTTAGTATTTTCTATCGACCTTGGGAAAGGCTTTGGAATAATTTAGGAATTCCTGGCTTACAATCAATTGAATAAAAGTGAATTGGAATTAAATAAAAATCATTCCTGATAGTTTGAGGTGAAAATCATAATCCTACGCCCTTATTATTATTATTATTATTATTATTTTCTATTTATTTTTCTGCAATTAGTTTAGATATAAATTCCATATAATTGTTCTTCAAATAAAATTGTGAGTTGACTATATTTTGGTACTTAGTGAAATCAGTCCTCGAGGGAACGATCTCTTACTTATCACTTTATTACTTGTTGACACCGTGCACTTGCGGCATAGTGTGAGGGATTTCCTCACAAAAAGTTTTTGTCAAACGGATCCCCAATACATGAGAATGGAAATCCACCCTAGGATTATCCCGATGAAACATCCCGAGATCCGAACCTAGTGGTTAACTCGAATCATTATTATGATCATACATAATAGAATGCTGTCCGAGGAGTAATTTTGTTGATGAAACTCTTAAATTTTTCCACTAGACTGTGGGACTCGGCGAGTTGGCTTATTTACTCTAACCCTTCGTATTGGCGGTCGGTTAAATTCACGCTTGTTAATCTTTGAGTTTGATTTTCTTCATGAATGATTGGTTAGGACTGAAAATGATTACTTCTTGGGATCAGTGTCCGTGGATGTGACTCACTATTACGACACTCATATTATTCTTTGAGATTTTCAAGGTAGTATTGATTAAGTTGAGCACTATGGATTTGCACGATCAATTCATGATACTTTTTATTTGGAAATTAATTTTTGCTTGAGGACAAGTAAAGGCTCAAGTTTGGGGGTATTTGTTAGGCGTATCTTTATGCCCTTATTTATCATTAGTTTATATCCATTTTGAGCCTAAAAATGCATAAATGAGCTTTTAATGCACTATTCTTATATGTTTTGCAGGCAATTGGAGTCTGAAAGCCGAAACGATGAAAATGGGCGAAAACGGAAAATTTTGGCCTGGGGCCGTGGCACAAACTAAGTGAGCCGCGGCACACGAAGGCAACCAGCAAGAGCCCGAGTGGACTGTACCAGGGGCCGCGGCACAAGGAGAGTGAGCCGCGGACCATGAAGAAAAATGCGCCCAGGTGTGGGGCGCTGAGCAGTTGGGGCCGCGGCACAGATTAAGTGAGCCGCGGCCCACGAGGCGGTTTTGATGTGTTGGCCGCGGTGCTGGGCCATTTTTGGAGCCTGTTCCCAACCTAATTCCCGGACGCGTTTTGGAGGCTAAGGACTGCTATAAATAAGGATTGAAGGTCAGAAAAAAAAAAAAAAAAAGATCCGGAGGAGGGAGCATCGATAGATAGAGAGAAGAACACAAGGAGGAGATTTGTGGGCGACGACAAGACCACGGATCCCTTACGGTTTTTCTTAATTTTTTCGCATCTTATTTTCTAGATCTGTTCGAGTAGGATTGTGATTGTAGCCGATTACATGACGGTTTGATTTATTTATTTTTATTTCAATTTAATCGTTATTCGTATTGAATTGGATTCTTCTCACTGTTCTCAATGCTTTCAATTGTCTGGCCAATAGTTGAATTGATTTGAATGTCTTTATGGATTCGGGAGATGAAATTTAGGCATAGTTCTTGTGAGAAAAATCATAATTTTCGTGAGATAGGGATATACTCATGGGAATTGTGAAGCCTGTTTATTGTGGGAAATCTTGAACTGTTTTAGCTATTAATTATCTAATTCGAATAGGGATATATCGAGTTAATAACTCTTAGTATTTTCTATCGACTTTGGGAAAGGCTTTAGAATAATTTAGGAATTCCTGGCTTACAATCAATTGAATAAAAGTGAATTGGAATTAAATAAAAATCATTCCTGATTGTTTGAGGTGAAAATCATAATCCTACGCCTTTATTATTATAATTATTATTATTATTTTCTATTTATTTTTCTGTAATTAGTTTAGATATAAATTCCATATAATTGTTCTTCTAATAAAATTGTGAGTTGACTATATTTTGGTACTTAGTGAAATCAGTCCTCGAGGGAACGATATCTTACTTATCACTTTATTACTTGTTGACACCGTGCACTTGCGGCATAGTGTGAGGGATTTCCTCACAACAAATACACATGATGTCTCTACTAACATCAATCACTAATTCTTCAAGAATTCAGATTAATCAATAAGATTAATTTACCCATTTCGAAATTATGATAATCACCTCCTAAATAATCATAAATTCTTACTAAAATGGTTATAATCTTTCAAGAACACCACCAACAACAATAAGTATCTCAAGACTATGTTAATCATATAACAATCTTAACATAATCCTTCCTAGACATGATTAAAACCTCCAAACAATCTAAAACATCAAGAACATAATCCAACTCAAGCAATACCATCATGTTCTTCATCAAAAGTTCATAAAAACTCATCAAGAATCATGATATACTCCATCAATCAAATAATACCCGAAGAAAACAACAACAACAGCATCATCAAACTCGTAAATCACTTGAAGAAAAAGAGATTGAGGGAACTTACCAAAGAAGAACAAGAAAAACCCTCCAAACACCAAAGGAGCACCAACAAGCTTCCTACTTCAAGCTTCAATCCAAGATAGGATGATCAAGATCGAATTGAAAGAGGCTAAACATCAATAACAAGTCCAAACGGACGATTCTAGGGAGAGAAAATGTGTTTTGGTTCGTGAGGAAATGAAATACGAAGCCAACATAAATAGACTGACAAACTCGTTACGTACGTTATACACTAAGGTTAACATATGTAAGAGGCATTACGTACGCTATGCCATGACATTAACGTACGTAATGTAAAATCCAAAACTAACTGAACTAAAATACGAAGGCCTTAACGTACGTAAACAAAAATCTATTACGTAATTTACCAAACCTGCATTACGTACATAGATCTAACCTCTTAACGTACGTAAGGGTCCGTTGACTGCAATAATGAGATCCGATCGGCAGATGCTCGGGACCCACCGGCCGAAAGTGACTACGAGGAAGGTTCCTACCACCTACCAAGCATTACGTACGTAACCTTACAAGCATAACGTACGTAATGGAAACACGCTTGCGTACGTAATGCTACATCCGTAGCGTACGTTATGGCTAGTATACTTAGCCAAAAATTCAAACTCTCCAACCAACATTCAAACGACGAAACGAACCCGACGACAAGTAAAATTATTTCGCTCCCGAAATATCCCAACACAATATACATTGTATCAGTCCAAAACAACAACACTTTTACAATTCCAAATAAATACGTACAACTCAACATTAACACAAGAAAAAAAAATTATCCCCGGATATTACATACTCCCCCCCTTAAAAAGAGTTTCGTCCCCGAACTCAGGGTGCAAAAACACGGGGTACGAACTATCCATCAGGATCTGAAAACAATATCTCCAGGTATATCCCTCAATCCAAACAACTCCGTCTGAGTACTCGGGCCAACCCCACGGGTTCCCGCGTCTCCTCTGCCTGAACACGATGAAAACAAGTGATAAAAACACTCAACCAAATGCGAGATCAACCGAATCATGACTCCTCCGCCAGAGACCAGCCAGGAAGTCGCACCACCCGCAAGACTCGTAACACCGGCGTACACACCCCGCGGGTGCCGCCCATTGTACATGTCTACGATCATCGGTGTACACTCCCCCGTTCTCATCGGCATCGAACGCTCAAGCAATCATTGACTCATGCCATAAAAGGAAAATAAAAACGCACCTATAGTCTTCGGGACCATATCAACTGCACGCCCAAGTCCTCACGACTCAGCGTCTCGAATTGCAATGAACAATTACCGAGATTAGCACAAAAATCTCGGGTATAATACCGAAAGGAAAAGAATAACGCACCAGACGACGTCAAATCTCAAGATTCTCAAGAGCTATCATAACAAGACAGATCAATAATAAATGGTTCACAACCACAATATTACAATACAGACTGAGTCAAATATCAATCCGAAAAAACAAGGAAAATACAAATCAAGACTACATCTCAAATGTACCCGAAATCAACATCCTCCAGATCATCGAACTCCTCGATCTCATCGACTCGAGGAAGACCCAAATCTGAACTCGCTGCTCCTTCTCGACTGTCCATACCTATGGCTCTCGAAGCCTGATAGGACCCCTTGGATGAAGTACGGACTAGAGTAACAAAGTCTCTCGAGGCCCGTGAGCTCTCTTGAGACCTACTAGTACCAGAACTCCGGAAGTATTTCTGAAGGTGTCCCTGCCTCCCACACAGAAAACAAACAATAGCTGGCACAGTACAATGGGTACTAACGTGCCCCGCTGAATCACAGTTAAAGCAAACAACAGTCGAACTCGTCGTCTGAGAAGAAGATTATTTCCCAGTACGAAGACGACTAGAAGACGAACTCTTGGACGTCAGAGCCCGATGTCCCTCTGAATGTATCGGCATCCTAGTCCTCCCACCGGAAGAAGCTGAAGGTTCTTTCCGAGCAAGCTACTTGATCAATAGCTCTGCTCCAAGAGCCTTCTCGATGAATTCGCAAAGTGAGTTACAATTATGATTGAACAACTGCATCCTCAACTGCGGGTTCAGCCTCTTGCTAAAATACTTGATCTTATCCGCTTGAGTACGGATAACAGACGAAGCAAACTGAAGAAGTCCCTGAAACTTCTCAGCAATAACAATAACACCCTCGTCCTCAACGGATTCGGGGTTCAAAACCTCCGACAACTTGGCTTCACGAAGTGGAGCCGGATAATACCTCTCTAACATGAGAGTCTTAAACTCACTCCAAGCACAATCACGATCGGTGGGCTTCACAGAGAGCCACCAAGAATAAGCGCCTTTATTCAAATAGTAAACTGCTACTGCCACCTTACTCTCTTCCGGACACTGAACCATGTCGAAGAGTTTATCAAAATCTTCAAGCCAGTGAACAATATCAGCTGGTTCTGAAGAACCCTCAAAGATTGGCGGCCTCTGACGAGAGATGTCGCCGATAATCTGACTCACTCTCCCGGCATGTCTATAAAATGGCACCTGGAGTCCCTGCTGCTGTGTACCACGAACCATCGAGGTCTGCATGGTTTCCATTATCTGTGTCATCTGAGTCATCATGCCCTTCATAAGCAAGAAAGGGTCGATGTCAGTCTGATCGACTCCTCGAGAATGACGTACCGAAGGAGAACCGGTCGCATAAGTCACATCTCCGGCCGAATTCTGATCCATCTCGGCATCAGTACGCGTATGAACATGAGGCTCTGGGTTTTGGCCTGCTCTGCGGCTTTTACCCCATCTATAACGTCCTTGGATTCCTCTTTCCATACTGAAAGAATAATGTTCGATCATGAACAAAACTCAAATATGCCTCAACGGCCCATCCAGAATACTAAGTCAATAGCCAAACACGGGTATACATACTAAACAAATAAACAATCACTTCAAACTTGCTAATTATAGCCAATACTGAGTCCACACGCTCCAAAACAAATATTCATGAATGAATCGTAACACAAATGCTACATACAGGTTTTCAACAAATCATGTATAATCAATGACATAATGAATGTATGAACATAAAAGAGAATCGAGTCCTTACACAGGTCATACGAAGCTTCGAGGTCTTGCGATACTAGTCTTCACTGACGACGACTCGATGAAAGAATGACTCATACAGTCGCCCAACTACCACGACTCACAAACCCCGACTGTCCAGATTGTCATAACCTGACAGTTCACTACTACCGCGTCGGTAGAACCACATAACTCACATATCAGGGTATCTCACAACCCAATTCTCTGATACCATCTTCTGTAACACCCCCAAATCCCATTGGGTTATTACAGTGCCGTGGACCTCACGCCAGGAGATCTACCAGGCGAACATGACCAAAATACAACAAACTGACCAGAAGGGGAATCTCAGTCCCTACTATGACGTCCAACATAATATTCTGATATGGAATTTCAACGACAAAAGCAGGCCTACATGGCCAAAATAAAAGTACAACACATCCACGAGCCTTACTCTGATAATACAAAACTGGAGTACTCCAACTGTCTGACTGACATGAACACCAAAACATCTCGGAATAGTATCGCTCGAATGCCTCGTCGCCATCGTCATGCCCCTGTGTCTCAACTCTCTCCTCGCAAGCACCTAAAACATGAAAAACATGTTCCGCCCCCACGGGGTCACTCATCCAGATAATGAATATCAAATACACGTACAACATGATATGCATCCAAAGGCAGAATAATGTTACATCAATGGTAATACGAGATGCTCACAAACTAAAGTAAGAATTGAGCATTCGTGAAATACTAGGCCCGCAGCATACGATCGGTACCTGCTCAACAGGTTAGAACACAAGTGCCCAACGGCGAATCATCAATACAGATCACAACAATGAACTACACGAAGATAAACCAACCCAGAGCTGAAATAAATACGAATCACAATGCCCGAAGGTTCCAACGAAAATACCAATACGTCACAATGTCCTGAAAGCCACTCAGCCGAAACTGCTAGTCATCACAATGGCCCGTAGCCAAACATCTCGAAGCTGTATCATCTGAGGGCCGAAGCCACGGCACGAAGTCGTATCAAAATGAGGGCCGAAGCCACGGCACGAAGCCGTATCACAACGAGGGCCGAAGCCACGGCACGAAGCCATATCACAATGAGGGCCGAAGCCATGGCACGAAGCCGTATCACAATGAGGGCTGAAGCCACGGCATGAAGCCGTATCACAATGAGGTCATCCAATGACTGTGACCTACTGAATTGCAGGTGCTGGGAAATCAACCGCGAAGGTTCAAACCCAGACTTACCCATCGAGCACTAGCAGAACTAGCCTCCACAATTAGTCGCAAATGGCAACGATTACAAGATTATCGAATTCACAAGAATAATAGTGTGCTGCCTTGAATCGGCTAGCACGATACAAATACTCACTGATGGGCATCGTCCGCGGCAGTCCCAATTAAAGTTACCTCGACTGCCTTGGAATGACCAATCGATCACGACGACTCAACGGATGGGAACTATCTTCGACAGTCCCAATTCAATACACCTATCACCTTAGAACGGTTAATCAATAACCAATAATACAACGGATGGGAATTATCTTAGATAATCCCAATTCAATACCACGATTACCTTATAACGGTTAATCGATAACTGATAGTACAATGGATGGGAATTATCTTAGATAATCCCAATTCAATACCTCGATTACCTTAGAACGGTTAATCGATAACTGATAGTACAACGGATGGGAATTATCTTAGATAATCCCAATTCAATACCTCGATTACCTTAGAACGGTTAATCGATAACTGATAGTACAACAGATGGGAATTATCTTAGATAGTCGCAATTCAATACCTCGATTACCTTAGAACGGTTAATCGATAACTGATAGTAAAACAGATGGGAATTATCTTAGATAATCCCAATTCAATACTTCGATTACCTTAGAATGGTTAATCGATAACTGATAGTACAACAGATGGGAATTATCTTAGATAATCGCAATTCAATACCTCGATTACCTTAGAACGGTCAATCGATAACCAATGATACATTATAATAGATGTCCCGTCGCCTTAAACCGACCACCGAAACTGATATGATAAACTAATATATCAAACGCCTTCAATCGGCCAATACAACATCATAGCAACCGTTCCAATTCGATAATAACGATTCAACGATGCCTCAGAACGACATTAACGTCAACAATAATAATTGATACATCGATACCGCGAACCGTCTATTGACAACATCAGTATCAACAAGAATCTCAATGCCTTAAACCGGCTGTTAACGAATAACAATAACATCTAGCATAATTGTCGAAGGGTATTGCATCAAACAATTCTCGAATATCAACAAATCACGAAGAGACTAAGTCTCGAAATGATACAATACATTCATACACATATATGATAACATTAATCTCATTGACTAGTACAAGTATAAAACTTGCCTCAAACTGAAGGCGAGAAAGTCCTTCCACGATCAATGTCGTGGCACGAAATGACGAACGGCGCCTACCGACGATCACAAACACTTGAACAACCTTGAATGAAAACGATTCATTCCATAACACAAAATCAATCGAAAACAACACCAAGGACAAACCCAAATCAACTCCGAATCGGTTAAACTCTACCAACGAATGTCATAGTTCTCAACTATGAATCATAACATCCTCCAAAATCTCAAAATCGACATGATCAAATGTTCTTAACACTTGTGAAACAATTCAACAAGAATCACTTAAGAACAACATCAAAACAACATCTCCAAGATGATAATACTACCAATGCCATCCTCAAAAACTTCAAGAACATCATCATCTCAATACACATGATGTCTCTACTAACATCAATCACTAATTCTTCAAGAATTCAGATTAATCAATAAGATTAGTTTACCCATTTCGAAATTATGATAATCACCTCCTAAATCATCATAAATTCTTACTAAAATGGTTATAATCTTTCAAGAACACTACCAACAACAATAATCATCTCAAAACTATGTTAATCATATAACAATCTTAACATAATCCTTCCTAGACATGATTAAAACCTCCAAACAATCTAAAACATCAAGAACATAATCCAACTCAAGCAATACCATTATGTTCTTCATCAAAAGTTCATAAAAACTCATCAAGAATCATGATATACTCCATCAATCAAACAATACCCGAAGAAAACAACAACAACAGCATCATCAAACTCGAAAATCACTTGAAGAAAAAGATATTGAGGGAACTTACCAAAGAAGAACAAGAAAAACCCTCCAAAAACCAAAGGAGCACCAACAAGCTTCCTACTTCAAGCTTCAATCCAAGATAGGATGATCAAGATCGAATTGAAAGAGGCTAAACATCAATAACAAGTCCAAACGGACGATTCTAGGGAGAGAACATGTGTTTTGGTTCGTGAGGAAATGAAATACGAAGCCAACATAAATAGACTGACAAACTCATTACGTACGTTATACACTAAGGTTAACGTACATAAGAGGCATTACGTACGCTATGTCATGACATTAACGTACGTAATGTAAAATCCAGAACTAACTGAACTAAAATACGAAGGCCTTAACGTACATAAACAAAAATCTATTACGTACGTTACCAAACCTGCATTACGTACATAGAGCTAACCTCTTAACGTACGTAAGGGTCCGTTGACTGCAATAGTGAGATCCGATCGGAAGATGCTCGGGACCCACCGGCCGAAAGTGACTACGAGGAAGGTTCCTACCACCTACCAACCATTACATACGTAACCTTACAGGCATAACGTACGTAATGGAAACACGCTTGCTTACGTAATGCTACATCCGTAGCGTACGTTATGGCTAGTATACTTAGCCAAAAATCCAAACTCTCCAACCAACATTAAAACGACAAAACCAACCCGACGGCAAGTAAAATTATTTCGCTCCTGAAATATCCCAACACAATATACATTGTATCAGTCCAAAACAACAACACTTTTACAATTCCAAATAAATACGTACAACTCAATAGTAACACGAGAAAAAAAAATTATCCCCGGATATTACAGTGGACAGATGAGCTTCCCGGAAGATACTGGCTAGGGCATGTATTTGTGTATTGGGTTTTCTAATCAGTTCTTGTATTCCACTGCTAGAGTATTTTAATTGTTTGTCTTTTTCCACTGCGTGAGTATTTTTAAATGGCCTTTTGGTATCTGGTAACTTAGGTTACTTTGGCAATCGTTTTCTAAACTATTTTATCGATACGTGTAAGCGATAGCTTAACGTATGTTTTTAAACCGTTGAGTTTTGGCACTTCGGGCCTTGTGATTTCAAATGAGATTTTGCGACGGTTTTGATAAACGGATTTTATTAAATCTTCAAATGTTTTAAATAGATAGTACCATCGTTAGCCTCTTGGGCATTTGTAAATATTTGCGAAAATTTCCTTCAGTCTTGTGGGTTCCATCTCGGGGCCCACAGCGCTGTAATATTCCTGGATGGCTCTGAGGGTGTTACAGAATATGGTATCGGAGCTTAGGTTGAGAAAACCTAGGCAGTCGGGTCGAGTTGGGTCGTGCTTTTGTCGTGTCATTCGAGTTGTCGGTTGACAAGTGTTTGAGCTCTGGGTTTTTGTTGTTCACTCGGGCTTGTGCATTATGTGATTTACCAGTGTAGTACTGGGTTGTTGTAAACTTTTCCAGATGATGTTAACGTGTTTCTTCAGATAGAGTTGTGTTATGTTCTCGAGTTGAACTGAGTTTGCAAAATGTGTGTTTTGAAAATATCTGTGTCGAGTATTTTCTTGAGTCGAGACATGTGCCAGTATCACGGGGAATCATCGGCTTCACAATCTGTAAGTATTTGGATTTTTGAATTGCATTGAGATTTATTGCCGTTCTAAGTTGATATGCTTTGAGGTTTAGAAAGATATTGTGCATTACAGTATGAGATGACAGAGTTAGGACAGGATTGATGATCATGAGAAGTTATGATTTTGAAAATCAATATGTCGGTTAAATTTTGGAAATGGAGTTGTGTATTCGGGAGAAGAACTGTGGATGGTTGAGAAACATGTAGTCATGTTAATTCATTTTGAGATATATGAACCGTTTTTGAGCATTTGAATATGATACTTTTCAAAACGAATGTTTTATGGATATTTTACGGAAAAGGATTTGGGGCCGAGACCCAATTGATTTTGAAATAGTTTTATAACTCAGGACTTGAGGTCCGAGAAGGGTTTTTCTATTTTTTAAACTTCTTGTAATGCGGAACGAGATACGGGCTGAGACCCTAATGTTTCAAAAGGCTTTTATGTTTTCTTAAAACTCCCGAGATTTGTAAAACACTTTATCAATCGTTTATCTATTTTATTTCCGCCTTTTCGGGTTTTGGTTTACTTGTTCAAATGAAACTTCTCCGGATGTCTTTCGTTGTGTTGATTTGTTTCAATGTTTTGTCATAGCATAGTTGAGTTGATCTAGAATGGGTTAATGGTTGACATTACGAGTCAAATGTGGAAAAGGAGTTTTTAACGGAATTTATATATTGAGATTTTGGAACTCTATTGCGTGGTTTTCTGATGGAATGTCAGTGGATTTGGTGACAAGCCGAACTGGTATACAGGAGTATGGGTGTGGTCAATTATTTACATAATTTTATTTTATTTAATCATGTGTATTCGAAAAGAATTGTTATCGAATACTTGGCATTATCTAGCCGATTTCATTTTTCGAAAATTGATTTCGTGGTCTTACGAAAATTTATGTTTTGAGTTTTGAAATTTTTGAAAGAACTTTCGAAAATTTGTCTTCTTGACAAGACTATATGATTTCAAACTGGTTTTGAAAATGTGATTGATATACATACGCATTTAATGCATAATACATATCATGGTGAAGTTCTGAGTGAGACTCACAAACTGGATAACACACTAATGGTACGAGGAAAAGAGATTCGAACTTCACTATGGTAATTTGGTTATCCAGGGATGATCGGTTGATTTATCGGATAAGAGAAATATGATGCGTGTTGTAGGTTCATGCACAGGATGTAATTTTGGAACTTCGGATTTTGTGAAACCGGGACATATGTGCTATGTGATTCCATTGGTATGGTAGTAGCGCGATTTTACCATAGTGATTTTTGAATGATTCCTTTGTGAGTGTGGATTTGGGGATAGTGACCCCAGGATGGTTGTTTTGGGCAATGATTGGCCGTTCCCAGTCCATGTATGATTGGATATCTTCGACGGGTTGCGATTGGTTGTTCGTATGTCGATGGGTGTGTTCTTTGAGATCCATTGTATGTGATTGGCGTGTCATTTTGAGAACTTTATTCGCTCGTATATCGGTTTCTGTGGTTCTGTGTTGATCGTGTTGGAGCTTACCGTGTGAAGGAATTCTCAATTGTCGTTAATCGCTCGTTAGTAATATTGGAGTTTATCATGATGATGATATTCTCGATCGTGTTTTGACCTCTGGAGGGTTATATTTGAGTTTACCATGTTGATGATATTCTCGGCTGTGTTTTGACCTTTGGATTGGTCGTATTGGAGTTTATCATGTCGATGATATTCTCGGTTAATTTATTGGTTGATCATTGTTGGTGATCATCTGAGCGTTCAGATTTTGTGTCGATATTTCGAGATTTCTTGCTATTGTGTTGGGCAGTTGTTTCAGAGATGTATCGTGTATTATTGGTTTTTAGCAGATTGGGACTTGATTGTGTAATTAGGCAGACAGGATTTGAAACGGATAGATTATTTCATCCGAAGATGATATATTTTGTTGAGACTCATGGAATTGTGATTGTAAGCGTGTTGAAGTTTTACAGTGGAGTCACTTGCTAGTATCTCAGGAGATCGTCGACTTTGCGCATTTGTAAGTAAGCTATTTTGGTTATTCGGTAATAATGATGATCGATCGTTGTCGTGATAGTTTCGGGAAATTTTGGGTTGAACGGTTTGTTTGTTTCTTTATGACGGATTGCAAGTTTCGAGGACGAAAATTATTTTAAGTGGTGTAGTATGTAATATCTGGAATTTCTACTACTGTTGTTTAATATTATTTTATCCGATATACAGCGTGGAATCTGTACAGTATAGATAAAATAAATGAAGAACTCAGATGTCAGTATTGGTATAATTACTGCATCTGGTTGACAGTTGTATTTGAAGATATTATGTGTCGGGCGTAACATATGAGAATATTGTTGGAAGGAGTAAATGTATTCAGTATGCTGTATGTTCGTATTCTGTATGTTGAGACGTTGAACAAGAATAGCTGAAAATGGCTAAGTATAGCCTTATTAGCGCACACTAATATTCAAGCCTAGTGCACGCTATCGTGCAGGTTTAGCGCACGCTAATGGTAAAGGATAGCGCACGCTAGTATAGATCAGATCAGAAGGAATCTATGTGTGGACCTGGCCACTTTCGGCGCATGTGCCGATGAGGTCAACGGATGTTTGTTGTGAAGGATTAGTGCACGCTAATGCATATTGTTAGCGCACGCTAACATCAGATCGGTCCAAAGGGAATCTTATCCTTGTCAGAGCTTTCGGCATGTGGACCCGTCTTCGGAGCATACAGACAAACGAGTCAACTATGAGTAGCGCACGCTATGATCGGACACTAGCGTACACTAAATAGAGGAGATTACGTACGCTATTGCATGGGCATTGCATACGCAAATCATTGTATGAAGTAAGGCAGTAGCCTCTGGACTGCGATAGCGCACGCTAACAAAGACAGTTAGCGCACGCTAAACATGTAACGTACGTTAATAATGTACAGTATGTATATGTGCAGTTGGCCATTATTCGTCATTTCTATCCATTTCTTCATGTGAACCGATAGAGAGAGTTCTTAGAGAGAAGTTGAGTTTCTAAACACTTGAGTTGATCGTTCCTAACAATATTTGAAGCTTGGAAGTGATTGAGAATAGATTCAACCTTGGAAATCAATCCATTCCTTCAAAGAGGTAATTACTCTTCACTTTGGGATTTCATTTTAGATTGAATATGATGTCCTTGAGTTGAGAATCGTCATGTATATGAGTTAACAAGTATGATTATGAGATTGGTTACCGAGTTATGTTGGTGTTATTGTTGATATACGGGTATTGATATGATTCGAATGGTTTCGAATGGTGTTGTTTATCTTCAAAGAGATATGTTGGCTAATGTCTTCCTTTAATTTGGGTCTTTGATGTTGTTGTTTTTGGTTTCTTCATATGATGGTGAACATGGCGATGATTATGAATTCTTGGTATTCATATGTTGATATTGAGGAAGAAGATGATCTATGAATATATGACTTGGATTATGAGTTGGATGATTGTTTATATGTTAAAGGATATCGGATTTCATTGTTTCGATAGCTATGAACATGGTTTCGAATCACTTAGTGTTCTTGATAATCGCCATTAGGTTTGTGAATTGGTTATATCGATTGTTGATTATTATCGAACTTGTTGTTTATCGATTATTGTAATAGGTTGAGATTATTGATCAGTGATTAGAACCATGCGTTGCGGTCGTGTTCGAGATTGTTCGCGAATTGCATTGATCAGGGCCGAGGGACTTGTAGATGACGGCAATGGAATTGGTAACGGCTTCCTCATCGTTGTATCGGTATCGAGGCAAGTTATTACTTGTTTAGTTTATAATATTTAATGAATGGTTTCCATTTCATTCGTTTATAATTCGTATAGCAATATTTATAATCGTAATCACAGGAAATTTGGGATTATAAGTTGTATTCGAGTTTTGGGAATTAAATCATAATGTATATGATTTACATTTATTGTTGGTATACTTGGTATTTGTAATACCCCCAGAACTCGACCGGGAATGTCACATGTCGTAGACCCTTCTCACAAGGATCTACCAGGCAAAATTTCAAAAGACTACTCAATGATTGACCGATCGAGGTCAATTATTTACAAGAGAGACCGATAAGGTCATAAAGCAATTCAAAAACCAACGTAATTTACAACTCAATGACGATAATGAACTTAAACACGGAAAGAAATGACAACTTGATTTAATGAATAAAACTATACCCGTACAAGGGTGAATGCTCGACCAAAAGAGAAAATACCGACTAAGATGAAACAAAAGGAAACACTCTGAATCCTGTGTGATTAGCATCATTGTTCACCATCACCTTCCAAGCCAATCCTGTGACTGCTCCCGAGCTGCGAAACCTGAGCGCAATAACAGGCACCCACCCCCCGAAAACTCGAGGGTTAGCAAACTGGAATTCTGCTAGTGCAAGTACATAACATACAAGATATACGAAAAATATCAACACGAAAACTCAACAGCCGCGAAGCCTTTACATGCTCCACACATTCACACAACCAGTACAGAAGAGTATTCATTTACACAAGGGAAAGATATTCATACCATCAATTTCATTTACGGAACAATAGCACCAATGAAACTTCAAACGAGCCCAATGAGTCAGAAGGTCTAGCTTGAAAACCCCCTTTTTAAAAGGAAAATGTTTTAATAAGATAGTTTTGAAAACATTATTGTTGACTCGAGCTATCTTGGGGTTTTGCAAATCGAACGGGAATACTTTTAGAAAATAACTTCAAGAGTCCTCGGGTCCTTAACCCAGCATGTGGAAAACAATCTTACAAGAAAATCAATTCAACGTTATTTGGGTCCTCGACCCAATTTATAGAACACTATCACAAGCGAATCATTACAACATCTCATGGGGTTCTCGACCCAATCCAAATAATATCATCACGAGATCAATCATCTCAACATTTTACAGAATATCATCACAAGTTCAATCAAAGACACAATCTCTCATTCGACAAATCCTACTCAAAACTCTTCATTAATTAACCATCGGAAATCTTGTCAAATATCCTTGGTTAATTAACCTGATACCAATGTTTAGAACAAGTTGAAACAAACTTTCAGAAAACACAATCTGCGGTCTATATCAAGACCAACATTTTAAAATGAGTTGAAAGAAACTTGAATTTCGAAAATCGTTTGGTATCGGTTCTTAGCTGTCACTCGAATATCCGTTACCAATAAGCCTGCCAAGCGCTTCCCTTGCACACCTGTGTACGGGCGTTCACTCCACTATATTGGCCGCCCATTGCACATGTCACCGCGCCGGCTATCACTCCCACAGGAGTCGCCCCTTGCTCGCGCATTAGGTAACACCGGTGTTCACCAATCATATGGAGCCACTCATTGCAGCGTACACCAGGCCGGAGTACATGCCCCGCCCTCTGAGGCACCCGAATATGACGTCTCTCATAACAAGTATTCATGTTGTTACAAATATCAAGTACACAGTCAATCGTTGCAACAACTATCAAATCAGTTCATCAATTCACACAATTTATTCACCAGTTCATAACCACGCAAAATAAACAACAACTCGCACGTTATTCAACACATTAAGCCTTCAGCACTACCAATCAACACTACACATATATCCTTATACCGTAACTCAACCAAAAATACAAACCTTACCATATGTACTTTGATCCAAGTTGAGTACGTCAACTGGCATTGGTATTAATCACCCAACATTCATCTACATATATATATACATATATATATATATACATATATATACGCACACAAACACACATATATATATATATATATACACACACACGTATGTCTACATACATACATATATTTACAATATAATATATATACATATATTCATAACATGATTCATACACTTCAGCAACAGTGATTTCACGTAGTTATAATTCGTATCTCAAGGTACTTGCCTTGGTAATCTCTCGTGAATACTCCGGAAATACGGTTGATTGGAACAATACAGAACTCCAATGAAAACGACGATCGGAAAGGCTCAACATTGGATTATTGTAGGGAATTCGTCCCTAATATCCTATCATTAAGTAAACAATCAATCACACGAGGAAAAACATAGAAAGACGACCGAATCCTAACTGTACTCTTCATAACGTACGTTACACATCTAAATAACGTACGTTACATCTGCATGTTAACGTACATAAGCTACAAAGCTTAGCGCACGCTAAGCATTCATTTGACAGTTCTTCTCAGTTCAGACGACTACCTTGCCTGAGGGTATAACGTATGTAATGCATAGAGATTAATGTACGTTATACTCACACATATAATACTCATGTGAATCTGAATGATCCTATGGTGTTGATGTATTCGAATTCCAGGTTAAACATGCCATCATAAAACTTACTCTAATCTCGATTATAAATCCTCAAAGGTAGTTCGGAAAATCTGAGGTTGTTATCAACATTAAGTCTACGATCATTATGGAAACACCATTCAATACGGGCTTATTACTCTCAGAAAACTTCCCTTGTTCGTCATAACAAGATTCGAACTATAATGTTCTTAACTCGGGTAACTAAAGCATGAACATTCCAACTTCCAAAACATGATGTTCGGTTAAAAGTCATCTATGGAGCTTAATAATCCCGGTAGTATTTTCATAACATCCTTAAGAACACGAATTCAAGGTTGAGGTAGCATTAACATACCTCAATATGAAGGAAACGCCGAGACAAGAGGTAGCATCCAATTCCGATTGCTTGAATGCCAATCCAAGATGTTTCTTAACTTCAATGATCGAGTCTATGTAATCTATAGGTGTTTTAGATTGGCTGGAGACTCTCTAGAAATGAAGGAAAATGAAGTACAAGTGAAAGGGATGAAGTGAAATGAAATGGGGTGTTGTCCATATATATAATGTCTTGATATTTACGTACGTTAGCCTCAGCGCTTTACGTACGTAATCAACTTAACGCACGCTACCGTTCGTCCTTAGTATACGTTATCGTTCAATGGTAGCTTACTGTCTCATTCTGTACTCGCTTACGTACGTTACACCCTCAAGTTACGTACGTAATCAACAAACATTAGCATACACTAGTTACATACCTTAGCGTACGTTAACACTCGTTGACCCCAAAACTGTCCAGGTTCATCCGCGGGAATCTTTCTAAGCCCACCACCAGCCGACCATGTGCTAGCGGCCGGTTCAATCATTAACACCGCTTACGTACGCTATGCCTAGCTTGTAGCATACGCTATCTCTAGCTCGTAACGTGCGTTACGCTTACTGTTAGCGTGCGTTACGATGTAGTTGCATGTGAAGGATTAAAAGTTGATATTATCATGCATGAGGATACGAATACGGAAACGATCATACTTCGATTATTGATAGCACAAATTCGAGTACTACAGGGTTCAAATACGGACGAAAATACCCCACAATTTATTCGGATATTACATACTCTCCCTCTAAAAAGAAGTTTTGTCCCGAAAAAAGTAGAGTGGTGGAACAACCAGGGAAAAATAACTACTTGCTCAGCCCCAAAACATCACGAGCAATGTGCGAATGCAAGGTTCTAGAAATACATCGGACCTAGCAAGTATCTGGTTTGTGAATCGAGGCGATAAATTACATGTGAACATGAGAAGTTGAGGTGGAGAAGCTCCAAGAATTAAGGAAAATCACAAACGGCTCAGACGTCCTGAAATCGTGTGTCGAGCTCAACCAACCGCATTCAAGTTCATAACACATTGGAAATGTTAACTGCACGAGTGGGAACAAATAGTTTCGAACAAAATTTTGCAAGGATCACGTTTAGATGTGGATAGACCACAATAATTCACGGAGTCTAACAAAATGGTTCTGAAATTCGTTCGAATGACGGTACGCTAAGTAGAACATGGTAATTTAAAATTGCCAAGAGAATCACAGATGAATCACCAACAATGAAAATCACCCAACACTGAAAATACTAAGAAGAGTACGGGTGATACGTTTCTCCATACTAAGAAGACATGAAACGAAAGGCAATGAAATGAAAAACAATCAAAGTCACGATTGTTGGAAACAGCAACGACTAGGACATAGTACAAAATCTTCATTCGCCTATGTTAGCCTCTTCAGAAAAAGACATAGGTTTTCGGGACATTCTCCGGTCACTTGCTCTGCTCACCAACAGGGTAGCATTCTTTGCCAATTCGGAAATTATCTCACAATGTTTCTCCCGATGGCCTTCACACCCACACTGATAACAAGTCAAGAGTGGGGATGGACAGTTTACATGAATATGTCCCATACGGTTGCAGTTGAAGCACACTCTCTTCTTACCGTGAGTCACCGATGCTGGCTTGGGATTCCCAGCGCTCACTCCCGACCGCGAAGACGATGCGTTAAAACGATGTGGGGGTTTGGGAATCTTATTCTCTTCACCGCCCAAAATTTTTCTAGATGTCCTCGGTCTCTTCTCTCCGCTCGTTGGCTCAGTCACTGAAGTGGTTTCATAGGATATCGTCTGATCTTGATACTCCTTCACCGTAACATGAATCGTTGTCGTACGAACCACCTCACCGCTTCCGCTTCCATGATCACGCCTACGTCCGCCAAGGCTCGTCATGCTAATGCAGATAGTACCGTTAAACATTATCAAATAGTCGGTCGTACGGTATACCAGAATTATCAACACAATGTTTAATTAGCATCCTTAGAATAACGGTAATATCGTAAAGCACGAAATTTTCTGAAGTTAATTTCCAGTCCTTTGACTAGGACGATCATTATGCGTATGCTTTTAATGTAAACAAATTTTTGAAACATAGGCCGAGTCACGTTGCGCTCAAAACTTGTAAATACTGTCCTTTAATTTTGGAAGAGGAGGTTTATACAACGACTCTAAAAATTTAATTTCGAGTGATGCGTACAAGAAAATTGAAAATCGAATTGTAACTAATTTGAAATATTTCGAAGGTGTTAAGTTTCAAATACTACAATTGAAAATCTTTCCTCTTCTACCAAAATGTTTAATCGAAAGGATTTTTCACCAAAATACGTGACCATTTGAGATGACTACATTAAATCATGGGTTTTACAATGTTATGAAAAATTTCGAAACACCACTTTAAAATGTTCGTGATTCGGCCCGGGAATATTACATGCCATGGATTCCGCGCCGGAACCCACCAGGCTAAAAAACCGTTTACAAAACCATTTCAAAATACGCCAAAAGGCCGATGACGGTAGTATTTTCCAAAACTCACAAAATCATTTGAAAAATATCAAATACTGTCATAAAAATACCGTCATAACGTGCAAGACTAAAATGTCAAAACTCGGTTTAGGGAATCGGTCTTATGAAATAACAATTCAGTTTGCAAAATACCAAAAGTCAATTTAAAATACTCACGCAGTGGATAAAATTAACACTCAAAGATTTATTCTACTGAAATGCAGAAACCGATAAATATGTTCGACTTCCATGGTATACTACGTAACCATTCTCACTCGGACCGTATACGCAGGTAATATCCTAAAACAATATAATCTCCAACAAGTTCTAACCCTTAGTTCATATTAAACACATTAGCATAATATAATCAAATACGTATACAAGGGGACTTACGATTCGGGAGGCTTACCATCACAGATTGCTTGAAGATGATGTTGGAACCACGATACTAATCACAACTCTGACGTGCGCGACTTACACAAGACATGGACTTGACCCAATGGCCTAGGTTTTTCGCAAACCTAAGCTCTGATACCATATCTGTAACACCCCTAGAATTCGACCGGGAATGTCACATGTCGTAGACCCTTATCACAAGGATCTACTAGGCAAAACTTCAAAAGACTACTCAATGATTGACCGGCCGAGGTCAATTATTTACAAGACAGACTGACAAGGTCATAAAGCAATTCAAAAACCAACGTAATTTACAACTCAATGACGATAATGAACTTGAACACGGAAAGAAATGACAACTTGATTTAATGAATGAAACTACACCCGTACAAGGGTGAATGCTCGACCAAAAGAGAAAATACTGACTAAGATGAAACAAAAGGAAAGACTCTGACTCCTGTGTGATTAGCATCATTGTTCACCATCTCCTTCCAAGCCAATCATGTGACTGCTCCTGAGCTGAGAAACCTGAGCGCAATAACAGGCACCCACCCCCCGAAAACTTGAGGGTTAGCAAACTGGAATTTTGCTAGTGCAAGTACATAACATACAAGATATACGAAAAATATCATTTACGGAACAATAGCACCAATGAAACTTCAAACGAGCCCAATGAGTCAGAAGGTCTAGTTTGAAAACCCCTTTTTTAAAAGGAAAATATTTTAATAAGATTGTTTTGAAAATGTTATTGTTGACTCGAGCTATCTTGGGGTTTTGCAAATCGAACGGGAATACTTTTAGAAAATAACTTCAAGAGTCCTCGGGTCCTTAACCCAGCATGTGGAAAACAATCTTACAAGAAAATCAATTCAACGTTATTTGGGTCCTCGACCCAATTTATAGAACACTGTCACAAGCGAATCATGACAACATCTCACGGGGTTCTCGATCCAATCCAAATAATATCTTCACGAGATCAATCATCTCAACATTTTACAGAATATCATCACAAGTTCAATCAAAGACACAATCTCTCATTCGACAAATCCTGCTCAAAACCCTTGATTAATTAACCCTCGAAAATCTTGTCAAATATCCTTGGTTAATTAACATGATACCAATGTTTAGAACAAGTTGAAACAAACTTTCAGAAAACACAAACCGAAGTCTATATCAAGACCAACATTTTAAAATGAGTTGAAAGAAACTTGAATTTCGAAAATCATTTGGTATCGGTTCTTAGCTGTCACTCGAATATCCGTTACCAATAAGCCTGCCAAGCGCCTTCCTTGCACACCTGTGTACCGGCGTTCACTCCACTATATTGGTTGCCCATTGCCTATGTCACCGCGCCGGCGTTCACTCCCACAGGAGCCGCCCCTTGCTCGCGCATTAGGTAACACCGGTGTTCACCAATCATATGGAGTTGCTCATTGCAGCGTACACCAGGCCGGAGTACACGCCCCGCCCTCAGAGGCACCCGAATATGACGTCTCTCATAACAAGTATTCACGTTGTTACAAATATCAAGTACACAGTCAATCGTTGCAACAATTATCAAATCCGTTCATCAATTCACACAATTTATTCGCCAGTCCATAACCACGCAAAATAAACAACAACTCACACGTTATTCATTAAGACTTAACACATTAAGCCTTCAGCACTTCCAATCAACACTACACATATATCCTTATACCGTAACTCAACCGAAAATACAAACCTTACCATATGTACTTTGATCCAAGTTGAGTACGTCGACTAGCATTGGTATTAATCACCCAACATTCATCTCCATATATACATATATCTATATATATATATATACGCACACACACACACATATATATATATACACGTATGTCTACATACATACATATATTTACAATATAATATATATACATATATTCATAACATGATTCATACACTTCAGCAACAGTGATTTCACGTAGTTATAATTCGTATCTCAAGGTACTTGCCTTGGTAATCTCTCGTGAATACTCCGGAAATACGGTTGATTGGAACAATACAGAACTCCAATGAAAACGACGATCGGAAAGGCTCAACACTGGATTATCGTAGGGAATTCGTCCCTAATATCCTATCATTAAGTAAACAATCAATCACACGAGGAAAAACATAGAAAGACGACCGAATCCTAACTGTACTCTTCATAACGTACGTTACACATCTAAATAACGTACGTTACATCTGCATGTTAACGTACATAAGCTACAAAGCTTAGCGCACGCTAAGCATTCATTTGACAGTTCTTCTCAGTTCAGACGACTACCTTGCCTGAGGGTATAACGTATGTAATGCATAGAGATTAATGTACGTTATACTCACACATATAATACTCATGTGAATCTGAATGATCCTATGGTGTTGATGTATTCGAATTCCAGGTTAAACATGCCATCATAAAACTTACTCTAATCTCGATTATAAATCCTCAAAGGTAGTTCGGAAAATCTGAGGTTGTTATCAACATTAAGTCTACGATCATTATGGAAACACCATTCAATACGGGCTTATTACTCTCAGAAAACTTCCCTTGTTCGTCATAACAAGATTCGAACTATAATGTTCTTAACTCGGGTAACTAAAGCATGAACATTCCAACTTCCAAAACATGATGTTCGGTTAAAAGTCATCTATGGAGCTTAATAATCCCGGTAGTATTTTCATAACATCCTTAAGAACACGAATTCAAGGTTGAGGTAGCATTAACATACCTCAATATGAAGGAAACGCCGAGACAAGAGGTAGCATCCAATTCCGATTGCTTGAATGCCAATCCAAGATGTTTCTTAACTTCAATGATCGAGTCTATGTAATCTATAGGTGTTTTAGATTGGCTGGAGACTCTCTAGAAATGAAGGAAAATGAAGTACAAGTGAAAGGGATGAAGTGAAATGAAATGGGGTGTTGTCCATATATATAATGTCTTGATATTTACGTACGTTAGCCTCAGCGCTTTACGTACGTAATCAACTTAACGCACGCTACCGTTCGTCCTTAGTATACGTTATCGTTCAATGGTAGCTTACTGTCTCATTCTGTACTCGCTTACGTACGTTACACCCTCAAGTTACGTACGTAATCAACAAACATTAGCATACACTAGTTACATACCTTAGCGTACGTTAACACTCGTTGACCCCAAAACTGTCCAGGTTCATCCGCGGGAATCTTTCTAAGCCCACCACCAGCCGTCCATGTGCTAGCCAGCCAGTTCAATCATTAACCTGCTTACGTACGCTATGCCTAGCTTGTAGCATACGCTATCTCTAGCTCGTAACGTACGTTACGCTTACCTGTTAGCGTACGTTACGATGTAGTTGCATGTGAAGGATTAAAAGTTGATATTATCATGCATGAGGATACGAATACGGAAACGATCATACTTCGATTATTGATAGCACAAATTCGAGTACTACAGGGTTCAAATACGGACGAAAATACCCCACAATTTATTCGGATATTACATACTCTCCCTCTAAAAAGAAGTTTTGTCCCGAAACTTAAAGTAGAGTGGTGGAACAACCAGGGAAAAATAACTACTTGCTCAGCCCCAAAACATCACGAGCAATGTGCGAATGCAAGGTTCTAGAAATACATCGGACCTAGCAAGTATCTGGTTTGTGAATCGAGGCGATAAATTACATGTGAACATGAGAAGTTGAGGTGGAGAAGCTCCAAGAATTAAGGAAAATCACAAACGGCTCAGACGTCCTGAAATCGTGTGTCGAGCTCAACCAACCGCATTCAAGTTCATAACACATTGGAAATGTTAACTGCACGAGTGGGAACAAATAGTTTCGAACAAAATTTTGCAAGGATCACGTTTAGATGTGGATAGACCACAATAATTCACGGAGTCTAACAAAATGGTTCTGAAATTCGTTCGAATGACGGTACGCTAAGTAGAACATGGTAATTTAAAATTGCCAAGAGAATCACAGATGAATCACCAACAATGAAAATCACCCAACACTGAAAATACTAAGAAGAGTACGGGTGATACGTTTCTCCATACTAAGAAGACATGAAACGAAAGGCAATGAAATGAAAAACAATCAAAGTCACGATTGTTGGAAACAGCAACGACTAGGACATAGTACAAAATCTTCATTCGCCTATGTTAGCCTCTTCAGAAAAAGACATAGGTTTTCGGGACATTCTCCGGTCACTTGCTCTGCTCACCAACAGGGTAGCATTCTTTGCCAATTCGGAAATTATCTCACAATGTTTCTCCCGATGGCCTTCACACCCACACTGATAACAAGTCAAGAGTGGGGATGGACAGTTTACATGAATATGTCCCATACGGTTGCAGTTGAAGCACACTCTCTTCTTACCGTGAGTCACCGATGCTGGCTTGGGATTCCCAGCGCTCACTCCCGACCGCGAAGACGATGCGTTAAAACGATGTGGGGGTTTGGGAATCTTATTCTCTTCACCGCCCAAAATTTTTCTAGATGTCCTCGGTCTCTTCTCTCCGCTCGTTGGCTCAGTCACTGAAGTGGTTTCATAGGATATCGTCTGATCTTGATACTCCTTCACCGTAACATGAATCGTTGTCGTACGAACCACCTCACCGCTTCCGCTTCCATGATCACGCCTACGTCCGCCAAGGCTCGTCATGCTAATGCAGATAGTACCGTTAAACATTATCAAATAGTCGGTCGTACGGTATACCAGAATTATCAACACAATGTTTAATTAGCATCCTTAGAATAACGGTAATATCGTAAAGCACGAAATTTTCTGAAGTTAATTTCCAGTCCTTTGACTAGGACGATCATTATGCGTATGCTTTTAATGGAAAGACTCTGACTCCTGTGTGATTAGCATCATTGTTCACCATCTCCTTCCAAGCCAATCATGTGACTGCTCCTGAGCTGAGAAACCTGAGCGCAATAACAGGCACCCACCCCCCGAAAACTTGAGGGTTAGCAAACTGGAATTTTGCTAGTGCAAGTACATAACATACAAGATATACGAAAAATATCATTTACGGAACAATAGCACCAATGAAACTTCAAACGAGCCCAATGAGTCAGAAGGTCTAGTTTGAAAACCCCTTTTTTAAAAGGAAAATATTTTAATAAGATTGTTTTGAAAATGTTATTGTTGACTCGAGCTATCTTGGGGTTTTGCAAATCGAACGGGAATACTTTTAGAAAATAACTTCAAGAGTCCTCGGGTCCTTAACCCAGCATGTGGAAAACAATCTTACAAGAAAATCAATTCAACGTTATTTGGGTCCTCGACCCAATTTATAGAACACTGTCACAAGCGAATCATGACAACATCTCACGGGGTTCTCGATCCAATCCAAATAATATCTTCACGAGATCAATCATCTCAACATTTTACAGAATATCATCACAAGTTCAATCAAAGACACAATCTCTCATTCGACAAATCCTGCTCAAAACCCTTGATTAATTAACCCTCGAAAATCTTGTCAAATATCCTTGGTTAATTAACATGATACCAATGTTTAGAACAAGTTGAAACAAACTTTCAGAAAACACAAACCGAAGTCTATATCAAGACCAACATTTTAAAATGAGTTGAAAGAAACTTGAATTTCGAAAATCATTTGGTATCGGTTCTTAGCTGTCACTCGAATATCCGTTACCAATAAGCCTGCCAAGCGCCTTCCTTGCACACCTGTGTACCGGCGTTCACTCCACTATATTGGTTGCCCATTGCCTATGTCACCGCGCCGGCGTTCACTCCCACAGGAGCCGCCCCTTGCTCGCGCATTAGGTAACACCGGTGTTCACCAATCATATGGAGTTGCTCATTGCAGCGTACACTGTGCCGAGTACACGCCCGCCTCGCAGGCACCCGAATATGACGTCTCTCATAACAAGTATTCACGTTGTTACAAATATCAAGTACACAGTCAATCGTTGCAACAATTATCAAATCCGTTCATCAATTCACACAATTTATTCGCCAGTCCATAACCACGCAAAATAAACAACAACTCACACGTTATTCATTAAGACTTAACACATTAAGCCTTCAGCACTTCCAATCAACACTACACATATATCCTTATACCGTAACTCAACCGAAAATACAAACCTTACCATATGTACTTTGATCCAAGTTGAGTACGTCGACTAGCATTGGTATTAATCACCCAACATTCATCTCCATATATACATATATCTATATATATATATATATACGCACACACACACACATATATATATATATACACGTATGTCTACATACATACATATATTTACAATATAATATATATACATATATTCATAACATGATTCATACACTTCAGCAACAGTGATTTCACGTAGTTATAATTCGTATCTCAAGGTACTTGCCTTGGTAATCTCTCGTGAATACTCCGGAAATACGGTTGATTGGAACAATACAGAACTCCAATGAAAACGATGATCGGAAAGGCTCAACACTGGATTATCGTAGGGAATTCGTCCCTAATATCCTATCATTAAGTAAACAATCAATCACACGAGGAAAAACATAGAAAGACGACCGAATCCTAACTGTACTCTTCATAATGTACGTTACACATCTAAATAACGTACGTTACGTCTGCACGTTAACGTACATAAGCTACAAAGCTTAGCGCACGCTAATCATGCATTTGACAGTTCTTCTCAGTTCAGACGACTGCCTTGCCTGAGGGTATAACGTATGTAATGCATAGAGCTTAATGTACGTTATACTCACACATATAATACTCATGTGAATCTGAATGATCCTATGGTGTTGATGTCTTCGAATTCCAGGTTAAACATTCCATCATAAAACTTACTCCAATCTCGATTATAAATCATCAAAGGTAGTTCGGAAAACCTGAGGTTGTTATCAACATTAAGTCTACGATCAATTTGGAAACACCATTCAATGCGGGCTTATTACTCTCAGAAAACTTCCCTTACTTGTTCATCATAACAAGATTCGAACTATAATGTTCTTAACTCGGGTAACTAAAGCATGAACATTCCAACTTCCAAAAACATGATGTTCGGTTAAAAGTCACCTATGGAGTTTAATAATCCTGGTAGTATGTTCATAACATTCTTCAGAACACGAATTCAAGGTTGAGGTAGCATTAACATACCTTAATATGAAGGAAATGCCGAGACAAGAGGTAGCATCCAACTCCGATTGCTTGAATGCCAATCCAAGATGTTTCTTAACTTCAATGATCGAGTCTATAGGTGTTTTAGATGGCTGGAGACTCTCTAGAAATGAAGGAAAATGAAGTACAAGTGAAAGGGACGAAGTGAAATGAAATGGGGTGTTGTCCATACATATAATGTCTTGATCTTTATGTACGTTAGCCTCAGCGCTTTACGTACGTAATCGACTTAACGCATGCTACCGTTCATCCTTAGTGTATGCTATCATTCAATGGTAGCTTACTGTCTCATTCTATACTCGCTTACATACGTTACACCCTCTAGTTACGTACGTAAGAAACACACATTAGCGTACGCTAGTTACATACCTTAGCATACGTTAACACCCGTTGACCCCAAAACTGTCCAGGTTCATCCACAAGAATCTTTCCGAGCCAACCACCAGTCATCCATGTGCTAGCCAGCCTGTTCAATTATTGACCTCCTTACGTACGCTACGCCTAGCTCATAGCATATGCTATCTCTAGCTCGTAACGTACGTTATGCTTCCCAGTTAGCGTACGTTACGACGTAGTTGCATGTGAAGGATTAAAAGTTGATACTATCATGAATGAGGATACGAATACAGAAATGATCATACTTAGATTATTGATAGCATAAATTCGAGTAATACAGGGTCCAAATACCGACGAAAATACCCAACAATTTATCTGGATATTACAGTATCGAGGATACATTGTGGTATAGATGAAGACGTGAATTATCTACCGTCCGTGATATTTTAGACCGTCGAGTATTGAGGATAATGGTCCGTGATGGTTTAGACATCGAGATTGCTCTCGAAGGACTCAAGTACTCTAATCATTTTTATCATTTCATGTCGAGCATGTTGTGATACATTTGTGTATTGTTGTCGTCATACATTTGTGTAATGTTGTTAATATGCATTTGTGAATTATTGTCGTATGTCCACCTCGTGTTGGTCCTATGGGATCATCGGGGGATCTATGCTAGCGTGCGCTGGATCATCGGACAGGTTTTTCCACCACGGTTGATCTGACGGGATCATCGTGGGATCTAGGCAGTGAACGCTGGATCATCGGATTACCATATGTTGTTATTGTGCATATGTATATTATGGGTTTACCATAAGTATACAGTGTTGTTATTGATGTGAGCATATTGACGTTGTCATATGAGTATGCATTTGTAGGTCTTGTGTTAGGACCGTGTCCGTATGTTGTGTTGATCTGATCTTGGATTAGACTGACGTGATTTCGTCGTGGCATTTCATATCTTGAGGTATGTTCTGTATTTCCTTTGGTATTTGTCTTTTGATGGACAATCGATTATCGTGTTGGGATTTGATGATGTTATTCCGATGGATCGAATTGGTCAGAGTTGGTATATTTCCGTATTGCGAGTTATGATGATGTTTTGAGAATTTTGGGTATTGCTTGAGGTACATTATGGATGTTTTGTTTGAGTTTATTGATTAATCGAGGTTACGAGATGTGCATTGTGATAATGGTTATTCTGATGAGAATTATTCGAGTAAGTAAAGTTATGACGGTAAGATTACATTGGTCGTATTCTTACTTAGTATTTTCATTGGTATGTAATAATTGACGTGATGTGATGGTTATCATTGTTGGATATTATGGTTGACCCCGTCGTGGGCTTTATTTTTAGGTTCTTGGATTATCAAGCTTGTAGAGGTCGTGGAGAGATGAGCTTCCCAGAGGATACTGGCTAGGGCATGTATTTGTGTATTGGGTTTCATGATCAGTTCTTGTATTCCGCTGCTAGAGTATTTTAATTGTTTGTCTTTTTCCACTGCGTGAGTATTTTTAAATGGCCTTTTGGTATCTGGTAACTTAGGTTACTTTGGCAATCGTTTTCTAAACTATTTTGTCGGTACGTGTAAGCGATAGCTTAATGTATGTTTTTAAACCGTTGAGTTTTGGCATTTCAGGCCTTGTGATTTCAAATGGGATTTTACGACGGTTTTGATAAACGGATTTTATGAAATCTTCAAATGTTTTAAATAGATAGTACCATCGTTAGCCTATTGGGCGTTTGTAAATATTTGCGAAAATTTCCTTCAGCCTTGTGGGTTTATTCTCGGGGCCCACGGCGCTGTAATATTCCTCGATGGCTTTGGGGGTGTTACAACCCTGTCGTGGGCTTTATTTTTAGGTACTCGGAGATTGAGCTATTAGCGGTCGTGAAGGAATGATCTTCTTGGGTGATACTGGTTGTGGCATGTAATTGGAGAATCGAGTATTCTTTTCTGGTTGTTTTATTTCTGCTGCAGTTGTGTATTTTTTAACTGCATTTTATCCGCTGCGTGTGTATTTTAAAATGGCTTTCCGGTATTTTTGCCAAACTCATGTGTACCTTCAAAATGGCCTTTTTGGGTATTTCGTAAACTTGGGTTATTTTGTTAAACCCTTTTTCCCTAAACTATTTTAACGGTACGTATAAGTGGTGGCTTAATGTACATTTTGAAACTGTCGAGTTTTGGCGTTTTGGGCCTGAAAGTTGCAAATGATTTTATTTTGTGACGGTATTTGGAAAATGGTTTTTTTTTTTGAAAATTATTTAAATACATTACCGTCATCGGCCTTTTGGGCGTTTTTGAACGTTTTTGAAAATGGTTTTTAGCCTGGTGGGTTCCGGCGCGGGTGTTACAGAAGATGGTATCGGAGCTTGGGTTTTGTGAAACCCGGGTGTGTGTGTTATGTGGCTCTACCAGTACGGTAGTAGCGTGACTTTTTGAAAACGATTTTCCTGACTTTTTAGTCAAACCAATTTTTAGAGGTTCCAAAATTTTTGAGATTCTTTTCAAATTGCTAATTGTGATATTAGTGTGTGTTGGTATTGTGTTGAGACTTCGTATGGGAGTCGTGTGCTAGTATCACGGGAGATCATCGGCTTCACGCACCTGTAAGTATATCGTTTTGGTTATTCGCTTGTGGCGACGATTGATTGCTTTTGTGATGAGTTTGGAAATTTTGGATTGATCTGTTGTTTATGGCTGGATTGCAAGTTTCAAGGATGAAACTTATTTTAAGGGGGCTAGTATGTAATATCCGGATTTTTAGTAAAAATTTTCGCGTTATTTTATCTGAGATATACTGGATAGCTTGGTGTCTATACAGTATGGATAAAATAATTTGAGGATGGAGGCATCTGTATTTGTATAATTGTCGTACTCGGTCGACAAATTGCATTTGAAGATATCGTCTATCAGATGTATCGTATGAGAATATTTTTGGGACGAGTATATGTATTCAGTATGTGTGTATACGTATCCAGTATGTCGAGATGGACAGGAACAGTTGGATTTAGCTAAGTACAGAGCCCTTAACTTACGTTAAGATTATGAGATAATGTACGCTAAGATGCTATATGTTACGTACGTTATGTGTAATACATTATATAGGTAACGAGAGGAATCGGACAGAGGAATCAATACCTGCCATGTGGAGCCCTGGTATCGGCTGGCGTGCTAAAAGATGAGTCAACTACGTATTACGTACTCTATGTAGAGTGTATTACGTACGTAATATGAGCATATATTGTAGCAAGTCAACGTACGTATTACGTACGCTATGGAGCAAGTGTTACGTAAGTAATCGTGGTATGGACATGAGGCAGTAACCTCTGGGTTGTCGTTACGTACGCTATCAAGGACAGATAGCGTACGTAAAGCTCATTACGTACGTTAATGGTTGCATGGTACGTACATAACGATTGAAAGCTTATATAAGTGGGATGTCCGTCAACTTCGATATTTCAGAACTCCACTTCACTATTTTCGCCCTTCAACCCTCAGAGATGGATTTTTGGTTCTTCTAAGTCGATTATGAGCTTGAGGGCATGAGATCGGATCTTGAGATATGGAGCTATTGTTGATTCTTGAAGTGTTTGCTTGTGTATTTCATCTTCATAGAGGTATGTTGGATAATCATCTCTTTAATTTTGGATTTTGATGTTGTTGTTGGTAACTAGTTCGTATGATAATAGTTTATGGAGTTGTTGTGTTGATTCTTGGTATTTGACGGGAATTTTCTTAAGGAAGATGATGACATGATGATATATATTGGATTATGTTATTTTGTCATGTGCATGGTTATAGAATCATAGTGTTCTTGGTGTTCTTGGTAGTATTATTGCGATTCTTGATGTTATGAGAATTGTATATTGGAGAATATGATAATATACATCTTGAATTATGAATGAGGATTGTTTAGATGTTAGAACACATCGGATTATGTCGTCTTGAGGATTATGAATGTGACTTCAGAATAATTTGTGTTCTTAAGGAACTCTTTGATTATATGATTTGATGAATACATTTAAGAGACATTGGTGTTTTGGATGTGAGTAGAGAATATTCATATCTAGAACTAAGTTATGTGTATCGGTACAATATTCGTATAGGAATACGAATATGATTACAAGGTTGATGAGATTATTATTCATCATTGAGTTTGGAAGTTCATACGTATTGAACAAGTGTTCAAATCGAATGATTGAATTATTTGACACCCTTGGGATATGAACATCTATAATGTTGAACTAACTGGATTATCCGGATTGATGATGATAATCGGTAATTGGTTTTTATTATGAATTTACAAGGAGGAAACTTGTATTTGTATTTAATATTGAATTTGGATCGGTAATGTTTAGACCCTTGTTATTGATTTAATTTGATTACCAATATGATTATCGGATTATGAATCGTGTTGAGGTCTTTAATTCGTGATTGATTGGTTTGGGTTGTTCGGAATTGTGTTTAATCGGGATTTTTTGGAACTGTTGGGTTTGTTGATCGATTATATGGATTGTTAATTATGATTATCGAATTGCGGTTTGTATTGTGGATATGAGTTCGTATTTGGTGAGTTGGATTATTTGGTTTTGTATATTATCGAGGTATCGTTGAACCATTGAGTTTGATTGGTTGGTTATATCGGTTGTTGATTATTATCGAATGTGTGTTAATCGATTATTGCAATAGGTTGTGATAATTGATCGTTGTGTTGCGGTTGAGGTTGTAGAGTCGTAGATTGCTTTTGGTCAGGGTTGTGGAGCTCGTAGACGAAGGCAATAGATTTTGGTAACGGCTTCATGGTATCGGTATCGAGGCAAGTTTATTCTTGTTCAGTTCATATATTTAATAAATGCCACGCCCCCACACCGGGGTTTGACGAGAATGCGACAGTTAACATAATAAATAACGTTTGTGATAAAGAAATTTCAGTAAGCATACAAGTGCCAGATCTCAGCCCGGTGAACTAAGTCTGGTTATTCGAAAGAAGAAACATTCATGAGTACAGCGGAATTATTACATCAAGTGCAAAAGAGTACATCGGAAATCAAAATACATTTGACACAGGAAATAAAAGAAGCGTTAAAGCAGTATCCTAATTCCTATGTCTTGGCAATACTTTGAGGACGGTCTTCAGTGGTCGTCAGCATCTGTCTCTTCTTCCTCTTGGTTCTCTTCATTTAGTGGGGTTTTAGAAAAACAATTCAAAATGAGGTGAGAATAATGGATTCTCCTTGAGTTGGGGTTTGATATTTAATGACTTTATTATTTAATAAATATTATGTTTCTCCCACTTTTGAAAAATAGTATTGTTTAGAAATTGGTGCAAGTTTTTTAAAAAGAATATTATGAATATGACATGAATGTACAGTCAATCTTCGTGGATTGCTGTTGAGTATGACGAATGTACGGCATCGAGCGCCCAATGATTATTTAGCTTTGAGAGGTGGTCTACATGAATAATCCCTTAGCCTCCTTATTGTAATATCCAAAATTTATACAACTGTGGGTTAATGTTATTTTATCCGAGTTATGTTGTACAGCGTGAATCTGTACAGTATGGATAAAATAAATGAAGGACTGAGATGTCGGTATTGGTATAATTGTCGTATTTGGTCGACAATTGTATTTGAGGATATAATGTGTTGAGTATATGTATTCAGTATGTCGTATGTTCGTATTATGTATGTTGAGACGTTGGACAAGAGTAGCTGAAATGGCTAAGTGTAACATTATTAGTGTACGCTAATATACATGCCTAGCGCAAGCTATCGTTCTGGTTTAGCGCACGCTAGAGGCAAAAGATAACGCACGCTAGTAAAGACCAGATCAGAAGGAATCTATGTGTGGTCCCGGTCACTTTCGGCGCATGTGCCGATGAGGTCAACGGATGTTTGTCGAGAAGTGTTAGCGCACGCTAATGCATGTTGATTAGCGCACGCTAACATCAGATCTGTCCAAAAGGAATCTTATCCTAGTCAGAGCTGTCGGCGTGGACCCATCTTCGGAGCATACAGACAAACGAGTCAACTATGAGTAGCGCACGCTACGTTTGAAGGCTAGCGTAAGCTAAACAGAAGAGATTATGTACTCTATTGCATGGGCATTGCATACGTAAATCATTGTATGCAGTAAGGCAGTAGCCTCTGGACTTCGATAGCGCACGCTAATAAAAGACAGTTAGCGCATGCTAATAATAGTCAGTATATATATAAGTGCAGTTGGCTATTTTTCGTCATTTCGTCCATTCTCTTCTTGAAACCGATAGAGAGAATCTTGGGAGGACATTGGGAGTTCCTAAACACTGAAGGATGATGCTCTTTAACAAGATTAAAAATGGAAATCATGGATTAAAGCTTTGCTCTTGAAATCATTGGTGATCCTTGGAAATGGATTCAACCTTGGAAATCAATCCATTCCTTCAAGAAGGTAATCACTCTTCACCTTTGGATTTCGTTTTGGATTGAATGTTGATGTTCTTGAGTTGATGATTATTACATAAACAAGTTGACAAGCATGATTATGAGGTGAATTACCGAAGTATGATGATATTAATGTGATTCGTATGGTTTGAATCGTGTTGTTCGTCTTTTTGAGATAAGTTGGTTATTTCTTCTCCTCAGTTTCGGATGTTGATGTTATTGTTGGTAATTACTCCCTGTAAAGATAGATTATGGAAGTGTTGTTACGTTCTTAATATTTCATGATGTTGATATTGAGGAAGATGATATATGGATATAGGACTTGGATTATAAGTTGAATGATTGTTTGTATGTTAAAGGATATCGTATTTCGTTGTTTTGGTAGCTTTGAACATGGTTCAGAGTCACTTAGTTTCTTGAAATCGCCATATGTTAATCGGTATCTGAAAAACATGCATCTGTACAGCATTAGCGCACGCTAAGCTTACTGCCTAGCGCACGCTAACGGGAGCAACATAGTGCACGCTACGTTAACTGATTAACGTGCGCTAAGTAGGCAGACAGGGTAGTATATTCTGTTTCGGTTATGAATTCGTGATCGTTTAAGTTGGTTTGATCAGACTTGTGGTTAACCGAGATATTGTTGAGCCGTAGGGTTTGTGAATTGATTTTATCGATTGTTGATTGTTATCGAACTTGTTGTTTATCGAATTACTAGGTTGAGTATATTTGATCGGTGATTATAACCGTGTGTTGCGGTCGAGTTCGAGGATGTTCGTGAATTGCTTTGGTCGTGACCGAGGAACTTGTAGATGATGGCAATGGATTTGGTAACAGCTTCCTCATCGTTGTATTGGTATCGAGGTAAGTTATTACTTGCTCAGTTTATAATATTTAATGAATGGTCTCCGTTTCATTCGTTTATAATTCGTATAGCAATGTTTATAATCGTAATCACAGGAGATTTGGGATTATAAATCGTATTCGAGTTTTGGGAATCTAAATCATAATGTATTTGATTTACTTTTGTTAATGGTATACTTGTATATCGAGGATATATTGTGATAAAGACAAAGATATGAATTATCTGCAATCCGTAATACTTTGGACCGTCGAGTATTGAGGATAATGGTTCGTGATGGTTTAGACATTGAGATCGTTCTCAAAGTACTCGGGGCAAGTACTCTAATCATTTTTATCATTTGTGTCTATCATGTCGTGATACATTCGTGTATCGTTGTTGTCATGCATTTGTGCATTGTTGTTGTCGTGTATTGTGTACTGTTGTTTTGTGCAGTTGTGCATTGTTGTCATATGTCCACCTCGTGTTAGTCCGACGGGATCATCGGAGGATCTATGCTAGCGTACGCTGGATCATCGGACGGGTTTTCCACCTCGGGTTGGTCTGACGGGATCATCGGGGGATCTAGGCGGTGAACACTGGATCATCGGATTGCCATGTCTTGTTGTTTTGCATATGTATATTATGGGTTTGCCATAAGTATATATTGTCGTTATTGTTGTGATCATATTGACGTTGTCATATGGGTATGCATTTGTAGGTCTTGTGTTAGGACCAGATCCGTATGTTGTTGATCTGATCTCGGATTAGACTGACGTGATTGTCATGGTATTTCGTATCTTGAGGTATGTTCCGTATTTCCTTGGTACTTGTCTTTGATGGACAATCGATTATCGTATTGGAAATGTCGACGTTATCCGATGGATTGAATTGGCCAGAGTTGGTATAATTTCCGTATCGCGAGTTACGATAATGTTTTGAGAACCTTGGGTATTGTTGAGATACAGTACAGACATTTCAGTATTATCTTAATGTGTTGTTAAGGATACGAATCGTGGATTTTCGTAAAGTTACTACGGTAAGATTACATTGGTCGTATTCTTAATTAGTATTTCCATTGATATGTAATTATTGACGTGATGTGATGGTTATAATTGTTGGATATTATGGCTGACCCCGTCGTGGGCTTTCTTTTTAGGTTCTTGGATTATCAAGCTTGTAGCGGTCGTGAAGAGATGAGCTTCCCGGAGGATACTGGCCAGGACAAGTATTTGTGTTTTGAGTTTCGTGATCAGTTCTTGTATTCCGCTGCTAGAGTATTTTAATTGTTTATCTTAATACACTGCGTGAGTATTTTTAAATGGCCTTTTGGTATCTGGTAACTTAGGTTACTTTGGCAATCATTTTCTAAATCTATTCTGTCGGTACGTGTACGCGATAGCTTAACGTATGTTTTTAAACTATTGAGTTTCGGCTGTTTGGCATTGTGGTTTCAAATGAGATTTTACGACGGTTTTGTTAAACGGGTTTTGTAAAGTTTTCGAATGTTTTTAAAAGATAGTACCGTCGTTAGCCTCTTGGGTGTTTGTAAATGTTTGCGAAAATTTCCATCAGTCTTGTGGGTTCCATCTCGGGGCCCACGGCGCTGTAATATTCCTGGATAGCTCTGGGGGTGTTATAGAATATGGTATCGGAGTTTGGGTTGAGAAAACCTAGGCAGCTGGGTCGAGTGGAGTCGTGTTTTTGTTGCGTCATTCGAGTTGTCGGTTGACAAATATTAGAGCCGTGAGTTTTTGTTGTTCACTCGGGCTTGTGCGTTATGTGATTTACCACTGTAATTACTGGGGTTGTTTCAAAGTTTTCCAAACGGTGTTAACGTGTTTCTTCGGATAAAGCTGTGTTGTGTTCTCGAGTTAAACTGAGTTTGCAAAATTGTGTGTTTTGTAAATGTCTGTGTCGAGTATTTTCTAGAGTCGAGACATGTGCCAGTATCACGGGGAATCGTCGACTTCACGATCTGTAAGTATTTGGATTTTTTTGAATAGCATTGAGATTTATTGCCGTTCTAAGTTGATATGCTTTGGGATTCAGCAGAATATTATGCGTTACAGTATAAGGTGACATAGTTGGGATAGGATTGATGATCTTGAGAAGTTATGATTTTGGAAATCAATATGTCGGTTAAATTTTGGAAACGGAGTTGTGCATTTGGGAGGAATGTTGGGAATGGTTGAGAAGAACATGTAGTCATGTTAATTCATTTTGAGATATATGAACTGTTTTTGAGCATTTCAAACTGATACTTTTCAAAATGAATATTTTACGGATGTTTTACCGTAAATGATTTTTGGGCCGAGACGCAATAGATTTTTGAAATAGTTTTATAACTAAGGACTTGGGGTCCGAAAAAGAGTTTCCTACTTTTAAACTTCATGTAATGCGGAACGAGATACGGGCTGAGACCCTAATGTTTCAAAAGACTTTTCTGTTTTCTTAAAACTCCCGAGACTTCTAAAATACTTTTCAATCATTTACCTATTTCGCTTCTGCCTGTCGCAGTTTTGATTTACTTGTTCAAATGAAACCTCTCGGGAAGTCTTTCGTTGTGTTGATTTGTTTCAATGTTTTGTCATGGCATATTTGAGGTGATCCAGGATGGATTAATGATTGACGTGGCGAGTCATATGTGGAAAAAGGAGTTTTTGGGTCGTAGTTTATATATTGAGATTTTGGAACCCTATCGTGTGGTTTTACGATGGAATATCAGTGGATATTGGTGACGAGCCGAATTGGTATACAGGAGTATGGATGTGGTCAATCATTTACATAATTTCATTTTATTTAATCATGCGTATTCGAAAAGAATTATTATCGAATACTTGGCACCAGTGAGCCGATTTAATTTTTCGGAAATTGATTTTGTGGTCTTACCAAAATTTACGTTTAGAGTTTTGAAATTCTTGAAAGAACTTTCGAAAATTTGTCTTATTGATATGACTATATGATTTCAAACTGGTTTTGAAAATGTGACTGATATACATACGCATTTAGTGCATAGTGCATATCATGGCGAAGTTATGAGTGTGACTCACGAACTGGATAATACATCAATATGGTACGATGAAAAGAGATTTGAACTTTAGTATGGCAGTTCGGTTATCGAGGGATGATCGGTCGAATTATCAGATAAGAGAAATATGCTGCGTATTGTAGATTCGGGTACCGAATATGATTTTGGAACTTTGGATTTTCTGAAACCGGGACATATGGGCTATGTGATTCCATTGGTATAGTAGTAGTACGATTTTACCATAGTGATTTTTTATGATTTCTCTATAAGAATAAATTTAGGGATGGTAACCCCGTGCTAATTGTTTTGGGTAATGATTGGTCGTTCCTAGTCCATGTATGATTGGATATGTTCAACAGATTGTGATAGGTTGTACGTATGCATAGGGGTATGTTCACCAGTCGGGTATGTTTATTGAGATCCATTGTATGTGATTGGTGTGTCGTTTTGAGAACTTTATTCGTTCGTATATCGGTTTCTGTGGTTCTATGTTGATCGTGTTGGAGTTTACCGTGTGAAGGTATTCTCGATTTTCGTTGATAGTTCGTTGGTAATATTGGAGTTTATCATGATGATGATTGATCGTTGTTGTGATGGTTTCAGAATATTTTGGTTGAACGGTTTGTTTGCTTTTCTATGACGGATTGCAAGTTTCGAGGACAAAAGTTATTTTAAGTGGTGTAGTATGTAATATCCGGAATTTCTACAACTGTGGTTTAATGTTATTTTATCCGAGTTATGTTGTACAGCGTGGAATCTGTACAGTATGTATAAAATAAATGAAGGACTGAGATGCCAGTATTGGTATAATTGTCGTATTTGGTCGACAATTGTATTTGAGGATATAATGTGTTGAGTATATGTACTCAGTATGTCGTATGTTCGTATTTTGTATGTTGAGACATTGGACAAGAGTAGATGAAATGGCTAAGTGTAACATTATTACGTACGCTAATATACATGCCTAGCGCACGCTATCGTTCTGGTTTAGCGCACGCTAGAGGCAAAAGATAACGCACGCTAGTACAGACCAGATCATAAGGAATCTATGTGTGGACCCGGTCACTTTCGGCGCATGTGCCAATGAGGTCAATGGATGTTTGTCGAGAAGTGTTAGCGCACGCTAATGCATGTTGATTAGCGCACGCTAACATCAGATCTGTCCAAAAGGAATCTTATCCTAGTCAGAGCTGTCGGCGTGGACCCGTCTTCGGAGCATACAGACAAACGAGTCAACTATGAGTAGCGCACGCTAAGTTTGAAGGCTAGCGTACGCTAAACAGAAGAGATTACGTACTCTATTGCATGGGCATTGCGTACGTAAATCATTGTATGCAGTAAGGCAGTAGCCTCTGGACTTCGATAGCGCACGCTAACAAAAGACAGTTAGCGCACGCTAATAATAGTCAGTATATATATATAAGTGCAGCTGGCTATTTTTCGTCATTTCGTCTATTCTCTTCGTGAAACCGATAGAGAGAACCTTGGGAGGACATTGGGAGTTCCTAAACACTGAAGGATGATCCTCTTTAACAAGATTAAAGATGGAAATCATGGATTAAAGCTTTGTTCTTGAAATCATTGGTGATCCTTGGAAATGGATTCAACCTTGGAAATCAATCCATTCCTTCAAGAAGGTAATCACTCTTCACCTTTGGATTTCGTTTTGGATTGAATGTTGATGTTCTTGAGTTGATGATTATTACATAAACAAGTTGACAAGCATGATTATGAGGTGAATTACCGAAGTATGATGATATTAATGTGATTCGTATGGTTTGAATTGTGTTGTTCGTCTTTTTGAGATAAGTTGGTTATTTCTTCTCGTCAATTTCGGATGTTGATGTATTGTTGATAATTACTCCCTATAAAGATAGACTATGGAAGTGTTGTAACGTTCTTAATATTTCATGATGTTGATATTGAGGAAGATGATATATGGATATAGGACTTGGATTATAAGTTGAATGATTGTTTGTATGTTAAAGGATATCGGATTTCATTGTTTTGATAGCTTTGAACATGGTTCAGAGTCACTTAGTGTTCTTGAAATCCCCATATGTTGATCGGTATCTGAAAAACATGAATCTGTACAGTATTAGCACACGCTAAGCTTACTGCCTAGCGCACGCTAACGGGAGCAACTTAGCGCACGCTACGTTAAGTGATTAACGTGCGCTAAGTAGGCAGACAGGGTAATATATTCTGTTTCGGTTATGAATTCGTGATCGTTTAAGTTGGTTTGATCAGACTTGTGGTTAACCAAGATATTGTTGAGCCATAGGGTTTGTGAATTGATTTTATCGATTGTTGATTGTTATCGAACTTGTTGTTTATCGAATTACTAGGTTGAGAATATTTGATCTGTGATTATAACCGTGTGTTGCGGTCGAGTTCGAGGATGTTCGTGAATTGCTTTGGTCGTGACCGAGGAACTTGTAAATGATGGCAATGGATTTGGTAACAGCTTCCTCGTCATTGTATCGGTATCGAGGTAAGTTATTACTTGCTCAGTTTATAATATTTAATGAATCGTTTCCGTTTCATTCGTTTATAATTCGTATAGCAATGTTTATAATCATAATCACAGGAGATTTGGGATTATAAATCGTATTCGAGTTTTGGGAATCTAAATTATAATATATATGATTTACTTTTGTTAATGGTATACTTGTTTATCGAGGATATATTGTGATAAAGACGAAGATATGAATTATCTGCAATCCGTAATACTTTGGACCGTCGAGTATTGAGGATAATGGTTCGTGATGGTTTAGACATTGAGATCGTTCTCAAAGGACTCGGGGAAAGTACTCTAATCATTTTTATCATTTGTGTCGATCATGTCGTGATACATTCGTGTATCGTTGTTGTCATGCATTTGTGCATTGTTGTCGTCGTGTATTGTGTACTGTTGTTTTGTGCAGTTGTGCATTGTTGTCATATGTCCACCTCGTGTTGGTCCGACGGGATCATCGGGGGATCTATGCTAGCGTGTGCTGGATCATCGGACGGGTTTTCCTCCTCGGGTTGGTCTGACGGGATCATCGGGGGATCTAGGCAGTGAACGCTGGATCATCGGATTGCCATGTATTGTTGTTCTGCATATGTATATTATGGGTTTGCCATAAGTATACATTGTCGTTATTGTTGTGATCATATTGACGTTGTCATATGGGTATGCATTTGTAGTTCTTGTGTTAGGACCAGGTCCGTATGTTGTGTTGATCTGATCTCGGATTAGACTGACGTGATTGTCATGGTATTTCGTATCTTGAGGTATGTTCCGTATTTCCTTAGTACTTGTCTTTGATGGACAATCGATTATCGTATTGGAAATGTCGACGTTATCCGATGGATTGAATTGGCCAGAGTTGGTATAATTTCCATATCGCGAGTTATGATAATGTTTTGAGTGTAATACCCGAGATTTCTGTTATGTAATTGGAACTTGTGATATTGTAATGATTGTACTTTTGTATGAGTATTATTCTCCGTATTTCATAATCCGATGTCGTCGAGCATATAATTTCGTGTATGTGATTCAAAGGATGAAATTCTGTGCATGTAGCGCACGCTACAGGCTAAGGGTAGCGTACGCTAACATGGTTTTATAGCGCACGCTACCGAGTGTAAGTAGCGCACGCTATGCGTGGTCAGACCGATTGAGACGTGCGGTAGGTGAGATCTGGCCGGGGGACCCCTGTCGGATCCTGTCGGATGTACTGGACGGCTTTCGGGAAAAGCCGGGTCAACGCCTTAGCGCACGCTACAGAATATGCGTAGCGTACGCTAAGTGCCGAGTACTGTTTAGGCTGTGAGCCGTTAGCGCACGCTACGAACAGGTGTAGCGCGCGCTAATAACCATTTATTATAAATAGATGACATCCTATTCGTGATTTGATCCTTTCTTCCCCCATAACCCGAACTCTTGCACTTGTAACATAACTCCATTCGTCTCAAACACTCCATATCAACCTCCTAGTTCGAGATTGAAGATCATATATCATTGGAGATTGGTGTTCAAGCCTTGGGTGTTGGATTGTTTCATTTTTTGTTCTTCACTACTTTGAGGTAGGTGATTCTTCACCAATGATTAGTAATGTTCATGAGGAAGTTTGAATCATGTTTGGATAGCTAGTATCTCGTTTTTACCGGTCATCACATGTTAGAAGGATACTTTTGACGTATCGGTACTAGATGTCGAATGAACCTTTGAACCATCTTATTATAAGGACTCCTAAGCATGTTTAAATCGATTTATGATCAAGTAATCGGATATTACCCAGTTGATACGTTGTATACGTTGGAATCATGTGTTTTGGAACGTAAGACGATGGAATTTAGATTATTTCTTGAAGATCGTAGAGGAATTGTGATATCGAGATAACTATCCGCATATTTGTATCTCATGATCATAGAAATCCTCCAGAAACCTTATTAGCATGATATGCCCGAGGATAACTTGTAATATCACCATAGGATTCATGAGTCCTTCATCATTTCAACCCAGTTTTCGGTTTGCAGTATTCTGCCATGCAGGAGTAGCGCACGCTAACATGTGTGAGTTAACGTGCGCTATCGAGGTTCGGTTTCGCACGTAACGTCGTAGCGACGTTATGAGCGGCCGAGTCGGCGCCGGTTGTGGCTAGCGACGCTAGTCTTATACGATAGCGTACGCTAACGATTCAGCTTAAGCGCCGCGTTACGTATAGTACGTAGCGCGCTAAGCAATCCAGCGACTTGTTTAGTTTGAGCTTCTCGGCCGTAGGTCGAATTGTTAAACCATTTGTACGACTCGAGATGATTTGTATATCGTTCCTTTTGTTAAGGTTCGAGCTTGTTACGTTGATCGGAGGCGGCCTTCGAGTGCGTCGAGAGCATTGAAGTATATCGTTCTTGCCATCTACGAGGCAAGTATCGTGATATGTTAATATCGGTATTTTGGAGTATACTTATGATGATGCAAGTTCTTGAACATGATATTTACTTCGTTGATTTGTCATGATATTCGTTGTATATTGTTTATATGTTCATGTTGATGAACATAATGATTTGGCATATGTGTATGCATGAGTTGTGTTTGTATACGTTGTACGATCTATGCTGAGGGCGCTGGATCGGATGTCCACCTCGTGTTGATCCGACGGGATCATCTTGGGATCTAGGCTGAGGGCGCTGGATCATTGGACGGGTTATTTCCACCTCGTGTTGGTCCGACGGGATCATCTTGGGATCTATGCTGAGGGCGCTGGATCATTGGAATACCCATGCTGTGTAATGGAATCTTGTAGATTCGCATTGTCGGGTTCCGGTAGCGGAAGCCCGTGTGATATGTCTTGTTGTGTATTGTTGATGCATATTCGAATTGTTTAAATACGATACTTGTACTAGCATTGTTTTGCTAACCCCTTCAGGGGTGGACATTTGTTTTGATGTTCAGGTAGCCAAGGAGCAGGGAAAGCAACACAAGACTGACGTGACGACGAAGGGGTTCAGTGATGTTTATTGTTATTGGAGATTTGTTGTCTTGGTTTGGTTTCTGTACTCGAGTATGTGGGTCCTTTGATATTAATTCGATATGGTTGTATTAATTACCGTTGAATCAGTTGTACGTTTTCATAAACTCGAATTTTCGCAGTATTGACGTCTTATATTCACTTTCCTTTTTAATTAGCCTTGTAAATCCTTATTTAAAGGGTTTACGGCGCTGTAATTATTCCGAATATCTCGGGGTGTTACAGAATATGGTATCGGAGCTAAGATTTATGGATATCTTGGCAGTCGGGTCTTATTTGGGTCTGTTTACGTTATTTGATTTACGGGTCGTTTGTAACATCACTGTTCAGCCGAAGTCGTCATGTGGACCGTGGTTGTAAGTCTCTTAATCTCTTATACTACCGTTTTACTTAATTACTGTTTTGTGAGTGTTGACGGACTTTATTTCAAAAATTTTGTTCTGTATATTGAGAAATTTCGTTTACAGTATGTTGAGAGGAGGTCGTGGACGCGGACGCGGTCGTGGACGCGGACGTGGTAACATGAGACATGAGGATTCCGCAACTACCCCAGAAATATCGGCTAGTCGAACCGATTCCCATTCTGGAGGGCAGCAAGGATCAGCGAATGATGACGCAAATCCGAACATGCCGGGAGTGCTTCAACAGGTGGTGGCGCAGATAAACCAGTTCGCCCAGGTCGTTGATCGCATGCAGACAGCGATGGGACAGCAGCACCATGAGGATAACCGGGGAGACAGATGGCTTGCTGAGGTGGTTAAATTGCACCCGCCAAAATTTGACGGATCTGCTGAGGCACTTACTTGGGATCACTGGCTCAAGGAGTTGGAGAAGATATTCGCGGGTCTTAATTGTCCCGAGGACCGGAAGGTTCCCATTGCCCAGTATTTTCTGACTGGGGAGGCCTTTGACTGGTGGGAGGCCATTCGACCCGAGAACCATAATGCGGATTGGACGGAATTCAAACAAATGATGGAAGCACAGTATTGTCCTCGTCCGGTTAGAGAGGCGAAGATCCGAGAGTTTTTCTCACCACAGAGTTCGGAGGCATCTGTGACAGATGTAATTAAAACTTTTAATCATCAGCTGACTTGTGTGCGACACTTGGTCAGAACGGAGGCAGAAAAGATTTTTCATTTTGATATGCGGATGAAGCCGGAGATTCAGCAGTACATGTCCGGTTCGAGTGTACTACGTTGCACAAAGACCAAGACAAAGCGCCGGCCTACGACATGAAAGAGGCGGCGGTGGAGAAATCGGTAGAGGCAAAGAAGCGAAGGTGACCGGCACTTTGCAGAAAACAAGAGTGGTGGGGCCCGCAAGGGCCAGTCTTCCTTTTATTCGGCTAGGAAACCTCCACATCCTTCTAAAGGCGGAAAGAAGTTCCGGACAGCATCAGCGGTTTCGGACGCATCAAGGAAATGCTACAATTGTGGTCGAGCAGGGCATATTCGACGAGATTGCCCCGCATCTTCTGTGACTTGTTACGATTGTGGGCAAGAAGGGCACCGTGCGGCCTTCTGTGGAGCCGCTACTAGATCTGTTGGCACCCGCACTCCAGCACCGGTTCCTAAGGAGATGAGTGTGAACCAGACACAGCAGAGTGGATTTCAGCAGCAGAACGCTGGGAAGAGAGAGACATCCAGTGCTGGGTCCGTTCCTCCGCGCCTGTACGAAATGAGGAGATCTGACGATCAGAACACTGCTGTTGCATCAGGTACGATTCAGATCCTTTTGCAACCAGTTAGTGTCTTGTTCGATTCGGGAGCTACGCATTCTTTTATATCTTTGAACTGTATTAATCGTTTGAACATCTCGTGCTTGTATAATTGTGAACCTTATGTTGTGGGGTTACCGAGCGGAGAGAAAATTGTGGGAACACTAGAAGCTAGGGATTTCACAGTATATATAGAAGGAGAGATTGGCCATCGAATCTTATTGTAGTTGACATATGCGGTGAAGATTTTATTCTCGGAGATGATTGGCTCAACCGCTATGGAGCCGTGTTGAATTACCAGAGAGAGTCATTTCCATTATTGCGATGACGGATTCGAACACTTATTCCGAGGATGGAGACCGAAGCTCGGGGAAATTGATCAAGGCAATGAAAGCCGTGAAATTATCAAGCGGGGATGTCACGGACTTTGGTGCTATGCCATGAGGAAAGAGGAAGGAATGGAGCTCGTCTATTTCAGTTGTGAATGAGTTCTCGGATGTATTTCTGACGAGCTACCGGGTTACCCCGCAAAGAGAAGTGGAATTCACCATCGAATTAGAGCACGGAGCAACCCCTATTTCCAGGGCACCATACCGCATGGCGCCAACCGAGATGTATGAACTCAAGAAGCAAGCTGGAGGAATTGTTACGGAAGGGCTATATTCAACCGAGTGTTTCCCCTTGGGAGCGCCTGTTCTCTTTGTCCTAAGAAAGACGGATCCCTCCGACCGTGTATTGATTACGGGGAGCTTAACAAGATGACGATCAAGAATAAGTATCCTATACCTCGGATCGACGACTTGTTTGATCAACGCAAGGGCGAGGTATTCTCGAAGATTGACTTGCGATCGGATACCACCAATTGAGAATTAAGGAATCGGACATACCGAAATCGCTTTCGGATCCAGATGCAGGCATTATGAATTTGTGGTGATGCCATTCGGACTTACCAATGCTCTGCGGTATTCATGCAATTGATGAATCGGGTATTCTTGGAATACTTGGATAAATTTGTGGTCGTTTTCATTGACGACATTTTGATATATTCGAGGACGCAGAGGAGCATGCGATCATTTACGTGTGGTCTTGAGCATCTTGAGAAAGGAACAACTATATGCGAAATTTGCTAAATGCGAGTTACGGCTTAAGGAAGTAACCTTCCTTGGGCATGTGATATCCGCCGATGGAGTTCGGTGGACCCAAGAAAGTCGAAGCAATCTTGGAATGGGAAGCTCCTAAGAACGTGAAGGAAGTCCAAGCTTCTTAGGACTAGCAGGATATTATCGCCGCTTTGTAGAGGGATTTTCCAAAATTGCTCGTCCGCTCACTCATTTATTCTGAGAAAACTCAAAAGTTCACGTGGAATGAGAAATGCCAGTGGTTTTGATGAACTTAAAAGAGACTGACGACAAGACCTATTTTAGCGCGCCGGAAAGGCCCGATGGATTCATGGTATACTGGACGCTTCAAATCAGTGCAGGTTGTGTGTTGATGCAGAAGGATAAAGTAATTGCTTATGCTTCTCGGCAATTGAAACCGTACGAAGTTAATTATCCGACGCATGATCTGGAGCTAGCAGCTGTGGTCTTTGCCTTGAAAATTTGGAGACATTATCTGTACGGCACTCATTGTCAGATCTTTACGGATCATAAGAGCCTCAAATACATTTTCAGTCAGAAGGAATTAAACATGAGGCAGAGAAGGTGGCTGGAATTGATCAAGGATTACGACCTGGAGATCCTCTATCATCCGGGGAAAGCAAATGTAGTAGCTGATGCATTGAGCCGTAAACCTGTTTCTCTTCGAGTGTTGGAAGCTCTTACGCCCCAGACCAGCATTCAACGAGAACTGATCCGCGAAGGGATTGAGATATGGGCACCAGGAATCCAAGGGCGACTTTATGTGATGGAACTGACTTCATCACTAGTCGAGCAGATCAAGTCCAAGCAGTTGGACGATTCCCTGATCCTTCGATTATGTGATGAAGTAAAGAAAGGAAAAGCCCCAGGATTCGTGATACAGGATGATGGAGTTCGAGATTTCAAAGTCGACTTTGCGTTCCCGATGATGATGATTTGAGACGGACTATTACGAAAGAAGCTCATAGCGCGCCCTATTCTATTCACCAGGCGTGATAAGATGTATAAGGATCTAAAACAAAACTTGGTGGGGAATATGAAGAAGGACGTAGCAGTACGTTTGAAGTGTTTGACTTGTCACAGAAAGTTAAGATTGAACATCGGCGACTGCCGGGATGTTAAAGCCGCTTCCGATCCTCGAATGGAAGTGGGAGGACATTTCGATGGATTTCATCACCGGTATGCCAAGGACTAGATCGGGAATGAACATGATTTGGGTTATAGTTGATCGACTAACCAAGTCACTCATTTCCTAGGGATCAAAGATACTTGGGGACCCGAAAGATTGGCGCGAGTATTTATTGCGGAGGTAGTCGATTGCATGGGACGCCAAAGACCATTGTTTCGGATCGAGATGGTCGCTTCGTGTCGCACTTACGGAAAGCGATTCACAAGGCTTTGGGATCGAGCTCAATTTTAGCATGACTTATCATCCCCAAACAGACGGTCGATCAAAGGACTATCCAAATGGAAGACATGCTTAGAGCACGTGCGTTGGATTGGTCAACTGATTGGGAAGTTCACTTGCCCTTGATCGAATTCACTTACAATAATAGTTGGCATGCTTCTATTAGAATGGCACCATTTGAAGCTTTGTACGGGAGGAGATGCCGATCACCCCTGTGTTGGGATGATTCTTCGGATTTGATCGGGACGGAACCGGAATTGATTATTCAGACTCAAGAGAAGATAGCTGTGATTCGAGAGAGACTGCTGACCGCCTGCAGTCGGCGAAGTCTTATGCAGATGTACGTCGTCGCCCTCTAGAGTTCGACGCTGGGGACCACGTACTATTGAAGGTGTCTCCTACACGAGGGATTTTCCGTTTCGGGAGAAGAGGTAAGCTTAGTCCAAGATATATCGGACCATTTGAGATCCTAGAGAGAGTTGGGGATTTAGCGTACAGGTTGGCCTTACCGCCATCGCTAAGTCATGTTCACAATGTGTTTCACGTATCCCAACTACGGAAGTATATACCGGACCCCAGTCACGTTATTGATTTCGACGAGATCGAGATAGCTAATGATGGCACCTTCGAAGAAAGACCAATCAAGATACTTGAAAGCCGGATCAAACAATTGAGGAATAAACCAATACATTTGGTTAAAGTACAATGGTCACGACATGGAGTCGAAGAGGCCACTTGGGAAACGGAGGACGGTATGAAGGCTAAATATCCGGAGTTGTTTTCATCCTAAGTTTCGGGACGAAACTTCTTTTTAGGGAGGAAGGATGTAATACCCGAGATTTCTGTTATGTAATTGGAACTTGTGATATTGTAATGATTGTACTTTTGTATGAGTATTATTCTCCGTATTTCATAATCCGATGTCGTCGAGCATATAATTTCGTGTATGTGATTCAAAGGATGAAATTCTGTGCATGTAGCGCACGCTACAGGCTAAGGGTAGCGTACGCTAACATGGTTTTATAGCGCACGCTACCGAGTGTAAGTAGCGCACGCTATGCGTGGTCAGACAGATTGAGACGTGCGGTAGGTGAGATCTGGCCGGGGGACCCCTGTCGGATCCTGTCGGATGTACCTGGACGGCTTTCGGGAAAAGCCGGGTCAACGCCTTAGCGCACGCTACAGGAATATGCGTAGCGTACGCTAAGTGCCGAGTCTGCTTTAGGCGTGAGCCGTTAGCGCACGCTACGAACAGGGTGTAGCGCGCGCTAATAACCATTTATTATAAATAGGACAGCATCCTATTCGTGATTTCAGTCCTTTCTTCCCCCATAACCCGAACTCTTGCACTTGTAACATAACTCCATTCGTCTCAAACACTCCATATCAACCTCCTAGTTCGAGATTGAAGATCATATATCATTGGAGATTGGTGTTCAAGCCTTGGGTGTTGGATTGCTTCATTTTTGTTCTTCACTACTTTGAGGTAGGTGATTCTTCACCAATGATTAGTAATGTTCATGAGGAAGTTTGAATCATGTTTGGATAGCTAGTATCTCGTTTTTATCGGTCATCACATGTTAGAAGGATACTTTTGACGTATCGGTACTAGATGTCGAATGAACCTTTGAACCATCTTATTATAAGGACTCCTAAGCATGTTTAAATCGATTTATGATCAAGTAATCGGATATTACCCAGTTGATACGTTGTATACGTTGGAATCATGTGTTTTGGAACGTAAGACGATGGAATTTAGATTATTTCTTGAAGATCGTAGAGGAATTGTGATATCGAGATAACTATCCGCATATTTGTATCTCATGATCATAGAAATCCTCCAGAAACCTTATTAGCATGATATGCCCGAGGATAACTTGTAATATCACCATAGGATTCATGAGTCCTTCATCATTTCAACCCAGTTTTGGTTTGCGATTCGCCATGCAAGAGTAGCGCACGCTAACATGTGTGAGTTAACGTGCGCTATCGAGGTTCGGTTTCGCACGTAACGACGTAGCGTACGTTATGAGGCGGCCGAGTCGATCGCCAGTTTGTGGCTAGCGCACGCTAGTCTTATACGATAGCGTCGCTATGATTGACTTAGCGCCGCGTTACGTATAGTACGTAGCGCGCTAAGCAATCCAGCGACTTGTTTAGTTTGAGCTTCTCGGCCGTAGGTCGAATTGTTGGCCATTTGTACGACTCGAGATGATTTGTATATCGTTCCTTTTGTTAAGGTTCGAGCTTGTTACGTTGATCGGAGGCGGCCTTGAGTGCGTCGAGAGCATTGAAGTATATCGTTCTTGCCATCTACGAGGCAAGTATCGTGATATGTTAATATCGGTATTTTTGGAGTATACGTATGATTATGCATGTTCTTGAACATGATATTTACTTCGTTGATTTGTCATGATATTCGTTGTATATTGTTTATATGTTCATGTTGATGAACATAATGATTTGGCATATGTGTATGCATGAGTTGTGTTGTATACGTTGTACGATCTATGCCGAGGCTGGATCGGATGTCCACCTCGTGTTGATCCGACGGGATCATCTTGGGATCTAGCCGAGGGCGCTGGATCATTGGACGGGTTATTTCCACCTCGTGTTGGTCCGACGGGATCATCTTGGGATCTATCCGAGGGCTGGATCATTGGAATACCCATGTGTAATGGAATCTTGTAGATTCGCATTGTCGGGTTCCTAGCGGAAGCCCGTGTGATATGTCTGGTAGTGTATTGTTGATGCATATTCGAATTGATTAAATACGATACTTGAACTAGCATTGATTTGCTAACCCCTTCAGGCGAGGACAATTGTTTTGATGTTCAGGTAGCCAAGGAGCAGGGAAAGCGACCACGATGCAGCGTGACGACGAAGGGGTTCAGTGATGTTTATTGTTATTGGAGATTTGTTGTCTTGGTTTGGTTTCTGTACTCGAGTACGTGGGTCCTTTGATATTAATTCGATATGGTTGTATTAATTACCGTTGAATCAGTTGTACGTTTTCATAAACTCGAATTTTCGCAGTATTGACGTCTTATATTCACTTTCCTTTTTAATTAGCCTTGTAAATCCTTATTTAAAGGGTTTACGGCGCTGTAATTATTCCGAATATCTCGGGGTGTTACATTGAGAACCTTGGGTATTGTTGAGATACCGTATAGATATTTCAGTATTATCTTAATGTGTTGTTAAGGATACAAATCGTGGATTTTCGTACAGTTACGACGGTAAGATTACATTGGTCATATTCTTAATTAGTATTTCCATTGATATGTAATTATTGACGTGATGTGATGGTTATCATTGTTGGATATTATGGTTGACCCCGTCGTGGGCTTTCTTTTTAGGTACTTGGATTAGCAAGCTTGTAGCGGTCGTGAAAAGATGAGCTTCCCGGAGGATACTGGCCAGGACAAGTATTTGTGTTTTGAGTTTCCTAATCAGTTCTTATATTCCGCTGCTAGAGTATTTTAATTATTTATCTTAATCCGATGCGTGAGTATTTTTAAATGGCCTTTTGGTATCTGGTAACTTAGGTTACTTTGGAAATCATTTTTTAAATCTATTCTGTCGGTACGTGTAAGCGATATCTTAACGTATGTTTTTAAACTATTGAGTTTCGGCTGTTTGGCCTTGTGGCTTCAAATGAGATTTTACGACGGTTTTGTTAAACGGGTTTTGTAAAGTTTTCGAATATTTTTAAAAGATAGTACCGTCGTTAGCCTCTTGGGTGTTTGTAAATGTTTGCGAAAATTTTCTTCAGCCTTGTGGGTTCCATCTCGGGGCCCACGGCGCTGTAATATTCCTGGATGGCTCTGGGGGTGTTACACTTATAACGTCTTAGACCGTTATCGGTGCTTGACCTTTGACTATCGCCACGACCTTTAGTTTGATAGCCGTAGCCTTTGGCGTTTGTCGGACCATCACTATAACATTGGCCTTTGAGCTTTATCTCTCTCACGCTTGGTGACGTGCTGCCTTATCTCTTATCTGGGCTCGATATGTCCTTAGCTTGGGTCTATGCCCGGATCATATCATAATCGCAACTATACCCGAATTCTACGACCCAGTCACCTTAGGATCACTCCGTCCTTCGGCTTCAAGAGAATAGGATACGGCGGTAGCTTTGCCTAGAATCGCAGCCATGCTGCTCGATTCATGACTTAGGCTAACCGCTCCTCATACATATAAATAGAAAAAGGGACTCTAGAGGTACTCGTACGAACTCTAGCGGTGGCTCCCGCCCGAAGGTCGTAGCACTTAGCTCCGCACAGCACTTACTCCCAATTTCTATTGAATAATAATTATTGTCATGATTAACAACGATTATGCATATTATAAGATATCAATATGATTATTTGATCGTAAATGGACTTGGATAAACTAGAGGAATTAGTTCAACCGGTTGATGATTAGATTGCTATTGTGTGAGTCTTAGCATAAACTCATAAACTTGAACAGTTTGGTACGGAATATTTATACGTCCGAAAATTATGTACTTTATTGTGAGAAGTCCGCTATGATGTGAGGATTGAAGGTCATAAGTTGCATGAAAGTTTTACCTTTCGGAAATTACAATTCTGCCCTTCTGTCTTTTAAGTACTATCATTATTATTTTTACTATAGTTGTATGAATTTGGATAATTCGGTACAGATTGATTATACGTCCGAAAATTACGAGCTTTATTGAAAAAAGTCCGTTATGATATGAGGATCGAAGGTCAGAAGTTGCATGAAAGTTTTACCTTTCAAAAATTACAGTTCTGCCCTTCCGTCTTTTAAGTACTATCATTATTTTTACTAAAATATTATAAATTTGATTAAGTCGGAACGGTTTGATTGTACGTCCGACAATTATGAACTTTGTGGTGAAAAGTCCGCTATAATATAAGGTTCTGAGATCAGAAGTTGCATGGAGGTTTTTCCTTCCATAAATTACAATTCTCCCCTTTCGAAATTAAAGTACTATTATTATTATTTTTATTTAGTTTTGTCTTATAATCTTGATTAATTCGTTTGGATTCATTTAAACTCCAAAAATTATGAATCCAGTTGTGATTTGAACCTTATGACTTGTACTTTTATATTAGTTCAGTTTTAGTTTCTATTCTCTTAGAAATTATAATTTTACCCCTTCATTTTGCCTTAATCGGTATTTTAGTATTCTTGTCATATTTTTTTTATTTCTTGTTGGATTGACCTCAAACTTTCGGGGTAGGGTCTTTACGTTATTATAAGTCCAGTAAATTTTCTGGAAATTTTATTTTGAAAACAGAAATTTTCTGTAAATTACAGTTTTGGCCTCAAATTCTTGAAATTTATATTTTTGCCGCGACTTTCTATTTTAATAAATTCCGATTTAGGTTAAATTTTTATAGAACTTATTTTGATATATGAAGACTTACTTTCAGGATATAAGACCAGAATTATGGATTTTAACAAATTTACCCCAAAATTTATTTTAATTAAATTATTTTAGTTATCCTTCGAATTTAGGTTCGAATTATCAAATCTTCCGGTGACCAATTATCCTCGTATCATAGTCCAGTATATATTCATATATTTTTAGGATTTTAATCTCCAAAGGTCAGATTTGGCATATTCAACCAAAATTTCCATCAATGAATTAATTTGCACATATAATCAAAATATGACAAACTAAAATTCAACAAATATCAAGACCATTACATGCATGGTAATGAATGTCAATCAAGTATAGATAACTAAAGTTTTAATACTTGCATGCACCATATATATTTAACTTGTATAAATTTTGAATAAGAGAAAAGAAAGAAAATAATTTTACCCACCTTAGTTCTTGGAGTTGTGTAGGAAATTAGGTATTAGGCTAGTCGAATCAACCCTCCCTTGATTTCTCCTATTTTAGGCCAACATAAACACTATGAGAGTTCATGATAGGACATGGTTTACATTTTTTTATGTATTTATATGTTAATATATAAAATAATGAACTTACCTTCTTGAGTTTGGGCCTTTCTTCTTCTTCTCTTCTTTCTTTCCCTTCTTTTTTTTTCTTCTTCTTCTTGGCTTCGGCCTACTCTCCCTCTTTCTCTCTAATTTTCAGATTTTTTTTGCTTTCTATTGCATGTGAAATGAGGTGGTAGTGGTGTATTTTTCTAAGTATTAAAAAGGTGGTCAAGGCATGGGAAAAGGAGCACAAGTCATAAGATGATGTCTTGCATGAGGAGGACATGAAGACTCTAGATGTCATCCTCCTCCCCACTTGGCCGCCTATTTTGTGTGTGTGTGTGTGTGTTGTATATATATATTTGTATTTTAAGTGTGTAGAAAGTTAATATAATTAGTTGGGTTTTTATTTAATCGTAAACGGATTAAGTAGTTGGGTTGGGCTTTCAATCATAATTCCAAGACTCATGAATTTTATTAGGTTGGGTTTGAGTCCATTAGTGAGTTTATATTAGTAAATGTTGGTACACATAGCCCATTAGGTGAAGCAATATTCTACTTTAACTTTCAATTAATTTATTATTTATGAAACAATTAAGTAAAATAAAATGAAACTAGATGTATATTATATTATATCATAACAAATGTTATTAATATACATCATGATATAATAAACCGTACATGTAGTGAGCTATCAAATTTAGCGGGTTCAACATCCTCCCCTCCTTAGAAGAATTTGATCCCCAAATTCCTTCTCGAACAACTCGGGATATGATTTCTTCATTTCTTCCTCAGCTTCCCACGTAGCGTCTTCCTCTCTATTGTGATTTGTCCAGACGACTTTGACCAACGGTATCTTCTTGTCTCTTAGTTCGTGTACTTGTTGATCCACGATCCTAATCGACTTCTCGATATAAGTTAAATCTTCTTTGATTGGTGGTATGTCATGTGTGATGATATATTCAGGATCTGGATGATATTTCTTCAATCTTGAGACATGAAATACGTTGTGCATTCTGGCAAGATCGGTTGGTAGATGGAGACGATATGCTAATTTTCCAATTCGTTCTAGGATTGTTAAAGGTCCGACATATCTAGGGCTAAGCTTCCCTCCCTTCTTCGGGTTGATAAATCCCTTATGTGGTGATAAACAAAGGAATACTTTGTCTCCGGTGTTGAATTCCAAATCCTTCCTTCTCTGGTATGCATAACTCTTCTGTCGGATCTGAGCAGTGCGAATTCGATCCCGAATTATTAGAACCTTATCCATGGCATCTTCTACTAGATCAACACTCGTTATCGGGTTTCGGTTCTGCTTACCCTTTGGTGTCCATCGGTCGTCAATCTTCCAATGTATTGGTGATCGACACTTTCTTCTGTATAATGCTTTATATGGAGCCATCCCGATAGTTGCCTGATATCTGTTGTTGTAAGAAAACTTAGCTAAGGGTAAGTGGTGACTCCAACTCTTTTGAAAATCCAGTGCACATGCCCGTAACATATCCTCAAGGACTTGTATCGTTCGGTCGGATTGTTCGTCCGTCTGAGGGTGTCTTTGCGATCGAAACTTAATGCCGTCCCAAGTTCTTGATGAAGGCTCTTCCAGAATCTGGAGACGAATCTGGGGTCACGGTCTGACACAATGTCTACAGGTACTCCATGTAATCTAACAATTTCTCGGATATATGTCCTTGCTAGCTTCTACAGACTATCATTCTTTCTTACGGGTAGGAAGTGAGCTGACTTCGTAAGTCTATCCACGACTACCCAGATTGTGTTATATCCTCCACTGGTTGTTGGTAGATCCGTCACGAAGTCCATCATGATTAGTTCCCATTTCCATTCGGGAATCTCGAGCGGCTGTAGCAACCCTGATGGTCTTTGGTGTTCAGCCTTCACTCTTTGACAAGTTAAACACCTTGCTACGAATTCTGCTACCTGGTTCTTCATGTTCACCCACCAGTAGTGTTTCTTTAGATCCTTATACATCTTATTACCACCTGGATGAATTGTATACCAAGAGCAGTGAGCCTCTGCTAAAATATTCTTCTTGAGTTCGTCATTATCGGGAACACATATACGGTGTTTGAATTTTAGTGTTTCATCAGCCGACATGCTAAACTCAGATTTCTAGCCTTGTGTGACCCTTTCCTTAAGTTTACACAACTTCCCATCTTGAGTCTATGCTTCTTGGATTTCCTTAAGTAAGTCCGGCTTCATTGACAAATTAGCGCACACAACGTGTGTCTTAGACTGTTTCCATTGGGTTATTTCTCTCAGGGCATCCCATTCCCTTATCATGAGTCTAGCCACACTCGCTTTCCTACTTAAGGCGTCTGCTACGACATTAGCGTTGCTCGGATGATGCTGAATGGTGAGGTTATAATCCTCAAGAAGTTCTATCCACCGTCTCTGTCTTAGATTTAACTCCTTCCGAGAGAACAAATATTTGAGACTCTTGTGGTCAGTAAAGATGGTGAATTTAGCTCCATATAGGTAGTGTCTCCATTTCTTCAAAGCAAACACTATTGCTACTAGTTCAAGGTCATGGGTTGGATAATTCATCTCGTGGATTTTCAGCTTTCGTGATGCATAAGCCACAACCTTGCCGTTTAGCATCAGCACAACTCCTAATCCTTCCTTTGATGTATCGCTGTAAACCACAAATACTTCACTCCCTTCGGGAAGTGTTAGTACAGGTGCGGTAGTGAGTTTTCTCTTGAGTTCTTGGAAGCTCAACTCACACTTATCGTTCCACTCAAATTTGACGTGCTTCTGCATCAGTCTTGTGAGTGGTCCTGCAATTTTGGAAAAATCTTTAATGAATTTGCGGTAGTAACCCGCAAGTCCAAGAAAGCTTCGTATCTCCGTGACTGTTTATGGCTTCTTCCAGTCCAGAATAGTCTCCACCTTTAATGGATCTCCTGCGACTCCATCTCCAGATATTATGTGTCCTAAAAACGCAACCTCTCTTAACCAGAATTCACACTTGCTGAATTTGGCGTACAATTAATGCTTCCTTAGTGTCTCTAGTACCAATCTCAGGTGAGTTTCGTGATCTTGATCCGACTTGGAATAAATGAGTATGTCGTCAATAAATATCACTACGAATTGATCTATATACGGTTGGAATACACGGTGGATTAAATCCATAAATGCATCCGGTGCGTTGATCAATCTAAAAGGCATTACCACAAATTCATAATGACCATACCTAGTTTGAAAGGCAGCCTTCGGTATGTCATTCTCTTTGATCCTCAATTGGTAATATCCTTGTTGAAGATTGAACTTTGAGTAAACCGTTTCTCCTTGTAGTTGGTCGAATAGTTCATCGATCCTGGGAAGTGGATACTTGTTCTTAATAGTAATATTGTTAAGTTCTCGGTAATCGATGCACAATCTTAGGGTGCCATCTTTCTTCTTTACGAATAGCACTTGTGCTCCCCAAGGAGATATACTCGGTCGGATAAATCCAACCTCTAGCAATTTTTGCAACTGAACCTTCAGTTGTTGTAGTTCCAGTAGGGCCATTCGATATGGCGTTCTAGCCACAGGTGCCTTTCCTGGCAAGATATCAATGCTGAATTCAACTTCCCTATCTGGGGTAGAGAAGTAAGTTCCGTGAGGAAAATATCACGGTATTCTGATACTATTTGTGTAGCTTCAATCTCCATTTTACTCTTGGGTTTGTTAATGAAAAAAGCCAAATATCCCGTTGCTCCCTTCGAGATGGCCCTTCTCGCCTTCGTGGCTGATATGATTGGGGCCGAGTTAATTCTAGCATCCCCGTGTCGTTCAACTACTGGGTGATCGGGTTTGCAGAATCGAACTATTTTATAATAGCAGTCGAGTTGTGCAAAGTGTTTAGATAGCCGATCCATCCCAAGTATGAGGTCATACTCAAGTATAGGGAGAAGAATTAGGTCGGCAGGAAAACAGTGACCTTTAATGATCACTTCACAATCACTAAATACTAAATCTGTTTCTCGGCTCGCACCCATAGGTGTGGATACTTCTAAGCTTATGGGTAGTGACTCCATGTCGACATTCAATTTTTGTGCATAATGAGGTGCAACAAAAGAATGTGATGATCCTGGATCTAACAATGCATGAGCAGAGTGGTTTGACACAAAAAATGTACCTTCCACCACGTCTGATGCGTTAGGGGCTTCTTGTCTAGGTAAGGCAAAACTCTTGCTGGTGCCTTCCCCTTGCCTTTGCGATCATCCTTCTTAGCTACATTTTTCTGCTGATTGTTGCCCTGTCTCCCACTATGGGCATTCCCTAGTTGGGTGTTGATTATCTCCACAACGCAAGCATCTCCCTTGCTTCTTCCAACAGTCTTCAGATTTATGTCCCATCTTATTACAGTGGGAACATGGCAGTAGGTTATTCGCAGGCCTCTTTCCGGTATTCTGTCCAGTAGTCTTGCGTTGAAATTTCTGGGGTGATCTGGATGCTGGATTTGGTGCGGATCTCTTGAACTTCCCACTTGTGCGATCCTTCGCCTGTCCCAACCGGGTCATCCCGCTTTCGATTAGGCTGGCAGCCTCGACAGCTTCTGTCATTGTAGTCATTCTCACTGGCAACAAGCTTTGTTGTAGCGTAAACCTCAACCCGCGCGTAAATTTTTACATTTTGTCCTCCTATGTGCTCACCAGTCCTAGCGCGTATTTTGAGAGTGATTGAATCGAGACTCGTACAGGGCTACAGTCATTGCCCCTTGTTTAAGATGATAGAAATCATCACGATGAGCTTCAAGAGCGGCCTGAGAAATGTATTGATCACGGAAAGCCTTTACAAAGTTTTCCCATGTTCGGTCAGTGGCTTCCCTTGTCCATTTTCCATTTGTAATCTTCCAACAGTCGTGAGCTGCAAACTCCAATCGAAAGGTTGCGAGCGCCAGCTTTTGTTCCTCCGAATACTATAGGGTTGCAAATATACTTTCTATCCTTTCAAGCTGGTGTTCAGATATCGTGTCATCCGGTTCTCCAAGAAAAGTGCGGGGTTTGAATCTGAGGAACCTTTCTAATGCCCGATCATGTGTTTTGGGTGCATTCGGATTCGGTGCAATGTGTTGTTGCAGGAAGTCACCAATTGGGCGATTGCTTGAGCAGTGTTGTTATCCCCTTGGAATAGATTTCCATCTCCTCTGTGTGGTTCTTCATTGTCATTACATTAGGTACGAGGTCTTCCACGTCCACGTCGATCAGCCATATATCCCAGTTAATGGTTATTATAGTTAGCTTAATTCGAGTGGTAAATACAGAGAATTTAAATGGGCACACATTATTTTAAATCTTATTATCATAAGACACGAATAACATATCATTATAGTTTATATGTCCTGATGGTCTACTGTGACATGGAAAATTATAGTTTCGGATAGGGATAAATTAGAAAATTACCCTACCTATCGCCCCACAATACTTAAGAACTAAAATATCAAGTACATCACATCATTATTATAACAGTTAAACATCATAATAAGAACATAATAACAGCACTCTCAATCCTCTCCGGGATCCATCGGGTCCTCTTCAGGGTCTTCTTCCTCAGAGCTAAAGGATACTGTGGTTGTCCCTCCTGGTGGGGTAGTAAGCAGATTTAGAATTAACTCAGCTAACTAGGTCATCCGATCTCTCATCGAATCTGAAAACTCAATATGTCGCAGGCGCTCAGTAGCCAGGGTACTTTCAAGAGTCTCCATATGAGAATTGAACTGTGAACACGCATGCTGGAGGTTCTGAATGGCGGCCTCTTGTATCACTGCATAATTACTGCACTCGCGTAACACTATCTCCAAGCTCCTGCATTTTTCTCGACGAAACTCGAGTATCTGCATCGCCTCATTCCTCTGGATGCGATATGTGCTAGCCTCCTGCTTAGCTCTATTCGGCTCTTCTGTCAGTGTCTGAATTCTCTGCTCGAGTGTCTCGATCCGATCTTGGTCCCTTAGCTTCGCTCTAAATTGATCTGCCCCGCTCTTTCACCAGTGAGCGGCCTCTTCTTCTAAGAGTTTGCCCCTTTCTGTCAGACGCATGAGCTCAGCGACCATCTCCATTTCGGAATCCATGCCTACCAAACCAAGGTCTAAGTCAGTAACTAACACGATTCTTATCGTAAGTAGCATCCCAGCGAGGCAACTAAAATAGATAGGCATATATATATATATATATATATATATATATAATTATTAAGGAGGTAAGTCTTAATAATTCAATGCGAATCTTTTGAGGTTTTGCGAGGTTTAGATTTCGCCTCATTCGGATGGTCGAATATTCTGAATAATTCCTTGCAATATTGGCTTTATGCTTTCCGAATGAATATCGTAGATAAATTGACTAGAATGTACGTAGCAACATGGAACTTGTAATAAGTTGAAATTAGTCATCACGACTCAATTGATTTAGATAATACTAATTGGCGACGCTTACTCTGAATGAAGAGCAATGGATTGAAATATCCAAAAATAAAACTCTATTAAGCTTAAATTATCATCAAGGTTGTGAACTTAATGACTCAACAAATATGCTTATACGACACCAGCGACCAAGAAATAATAATACCCCATTTTTGAAAAGTAATGAGGTTTAGTGGAGTTCAGAGGATCTCATAAGTGAAATAAGCTATGTCTGTTTCAAGAGTTCAATAGGATAATTGATTTTATTGGGGAATTTCCGTGAATACTTAATCAAGTATCTTGGCCAATGACTTAGGAAATTTGAATTCGACTATGCATATTCCAAGTGAATAGCGACAAGTCGAAAGAGATCTTAATGAGAATTGACTCGAGAAATCTACATTAGGTCTCATTTCTATGGTTCACTTCGCCCTAGGTGGAATTCCCATCTAAGTCCGGAGAATATTATCCTGGAAAGCTCGATGTAAGTGTCCTTCTTACAAATCGAGCTCCGATACCACATCTGTCACGCCCCACACCGGGGTTGGACAAGAACGCGAAAGTTAACGTAATAAATAACGTTTGTGATAAAGAAATTTGATAAGCACACAAGTGCCAGATCTCAGCCCGGTGAACTAAGTCTGGTTATTCGATAGAAGAAATATTCATGAGTACAGCAGAATTATTACATTAAGTGCAAAAGAGTACATCGGAAATCAAAATACATTTTGACACAGGAAATAAAAGAAGCGTTAAAGCAGTATCCTAATTCCTATGTCTTGCCAATACTTTGAGTACGGTCTTCAGTGGTCGTCAGCATCTGTCTCTTCTTCCTCTTGGTTCTCTTTATCTAGTGGGGTTTTAGAAAAACAATTCAAAATGGGGACAGAATAATGGATTCTCAATGATTTGGGGTTTGATATTTAATGAGTTTATTATTTAATAAACATTATGTTTCTCCCACTTTTGAATAATAGTGTTGTTTAAAAATTGGTGCACGTTTTTAAGAAGAATATTATGAATTATGACATGAATGTACAGTCAATCTCCGTGGATTACTGTTGAGTATGACGAATGTACGGCGTCGAGCGCCCAATGAGTATTTAGATTTGATAGGTCGTCTACATGACTAATCCCTTAGCCTCCTTATAACGTCTTAGACCGTTATCAGTGTTTGACCTTTGATTATCGCCACGACCTTTGGTTTGATAATCGTAGCCTGGGGCGTTTATCGGACCATCACTATAACATTGGCCTTTGAGCTTTATCGCTCTCACGCTTGGCGACGTGCTGCCTTCTCTCTTATCTGGGCTCGATATGTTCTTAGCTTGGGTCTATGCCCGGATCATATCATAATCGCAACTATACCCGAATTCTACGACCCAGTCACCTTAGGATCACTCCATCCTTCGGCTTCAAGAGAATAGGATACGACGGTAGCTTCGCCTAGAATCGCAGCCACGCTGCTCGATTCATGACTTAGACTAACCACCCCTCATGCATATAAATAGAAAAAGAGACTCTAGAGGTACTCGTACGGACTCTAGCGGTGGCTCCCACCCGAAGGTCGTAGCACTTAGCTCCGCACAGCACTTACTCCCAATTTCTATTGAATAACAATTATTGTCGTGATTAACAACGATTATGCATATTATAAGATATCAATATGATTATTTGATAGTAAATGGACTTGGATAAACTAGAGGAATTAGTTCAACCGGTTGATGATTAGATTGCTATTGTGTGAGTCTTAGCATAAACTCATAAACTTGAACAGTTTGGTACGGAATATTTATACGTCCGAAAATTATGTACTTTATTGTGAGAAGTCCGCTATGATGTGAGGATTGAAGGTCATAAGTTGCATGAAAGTTTTACCTTTCGGAAATTACAATTCTGCCCTTCTGTCTTTTAAGTACTATCATTATTATTTTTACTATAGTTGTATGAATTTGGATAATTCGGTACAGATTGATTATACGTCCGAAAATTACGAGCTTTATTGAAAAAAGTCCGTTATGATATGAGGATCGAAGGTCAGAAGTTGCATGAAAGTTTTACCTTTCAAAAATTACGATTACGCCCTTAGTCTTTTAAGTACTATCATTATTTTTACTAAAATATTATAAATTTGATTAAGTCGGAACGGTTTGATTGTACGTCCGACAATTATGAACTTTGTGGTGAAAAGTCCGCTATAATATAAGGTTCTGAGATCAGAAGTTGCATGGAGGTTTTTCCTTCCATAAATTACAATTCTCCCCTTTCGAAATTAAAGTACTATTATTATTATTTTTATTTAGTTTTGTCTTATAATCTTGATTAATTCGTTTGGATTCATTTAAACTCCAAAAATTATGAATCCAGTTGTGATTTGAACCTTATGACTTGTACTTTTATATTAGTTCAGTTTTAGTTTCTATTCTCTTAGAAATTATAATTTTACCCCTTCATTTTGCCTTAATCGGTATTTTAGTATTCTTGTCATATTTTTTTTATTTCTTGTTGGATTGACCTCAAACTTTCGGGTAGGGTCTTTACGTTATTATAAGTCCAGTAAATTTTCTGAAATTTTATTTTGAAAACAGAAATTTTCTGTAAATTACAGTTTTGGCCTCAAATTCTTGAAATTTATATTTTTGCCGCGACTTTCTATTTTAATAAATTCCGATTTAGGTTAAATTTTTATAGAACTTATTTTGATATATGAAGACTTACTTTCAGGATATAAGACCAGAATTATGGATTTTAACAAATTTACCCCAAAATTTATTTTAATTAAATTATTTTAGTTATCCTTCGAATTTAGGTTCGAATTATCAAATCTTCCGGTGACCAATTATCCTCGTATCATAGTCCATATATATTCATATATTTTTAGGATTTTAATCTCCAAAGGTCAGATTTGGCATATTCAACCAAAATTTCCATCAATGAATTAATTTGCACATATAATCAAAATATGACAAACTAAAATTCAACAAATATCAAGACCATTACATGCATGGTAATGAATGTCAATCAAGTATAGATAACTAAAGTTTTAATACTTGCATGCACCATATATATTTAACTTGTATAAATTTTGAATAAGAGAAAAGAAAGAAAATAATTTTACCCACCTTAGTTCTTGGAGTTGTGTAGGAAATTAGGTATTAGGCTAGTCGAATCAACCCTCCCTTGATTTCTCCTATTTTAGGCCAACATAAACACTATGAGAGTTCATGATAGGACATGGTTTACATTTTTTTATGTATTTATATGTTAATATATAAAATAATGAACTTACCTTCTTGAGTTTGGGCCTTTCTTCTTCTTCTCTTCTTTCTTTCCCTTCTTTTTTTTTCTTCTTCTTCTTGGCTTCGGCCTACTCTCCCTCTTTCTCTCTAATTTTCAGATTTTTTTTGCTTTCTATTGCATGTGAAATGAGGTGGTAGTGGTGTATTTTTCTAAGTATTAAAAAGGTGGTCAAGGCATGGGAAAAGGAGCACAAGTCATAAGATGATGTCTTGCATGAGGAGGACATGAAGACTCTAGATGTCATCCTCCTCCCCACTTGGCCGCCTATTTTGTGTGTGTGTGTGTGTGTTGTATATATATATTTGTATTTTAAGTGTGTAGAAAGTTAATATAATTAGTTGGGTTTTATTTAATCGTAAACGGATTAAGTAGTTGGGTTGGGCTTTCAATCATAATTCCAAGACTCATGAATTTTATTAGGTTGGGTTTGAGTCCATTAGTGAGTTTATATTAGTAAATGTTGGTACACATAGCCCATTAGGTGAAGCAATATTCTACTTTAACTTTCAATTAATTTATTATTTATGAAACAATTAAGTAAAATAAAATGAAACTAGATGTATATTATATTATATCATAACAAATGTTATTAATATACATCATGATATAATAAACCGTACATGTAGTGAGCTATCAAATTTAGCGGGTTCAACATCCTCCCCTCCTTAGAAGAATTTGATCCCCAAATTCCTTCTCGAACAACTCGGGATATGATTTCTTCATTTCTTCCTCAGCTTCCCACGTAGCGTCTTCCTCTCTATTGTGATTTGTCCAGACGACTTTGACCAACGGTATCTTCTTGTCTCTTAGTTCGTGTACTTGTTGATCCACGATCCTAATCGACTTCTCGATATAAGTTAAATCTTCTTTGATTGGTGGTATGTCATGTGTGATGATATATTCAGGATCTGGATGATATTTCTTCAATCTTGAGACATGAAATACGTTGTGCATTACGGCAAGATCGGTTGGTAGATGGAGACGATATGCTAATTTTCCAATTCGTTCTAGGATTGTTAAAGGTCCGACATATCTAGGGCTAAGCTTCCCTCCCTTCTTCGGGTTGATAAATCCCTTATGTGGTGATAAACAAAGGAATACTTTGTCTCCGGTGTTGAATTCCAAATCCTTCCTTCTCTGGTATGCATAACTCTTCTGTCGGATCTGAGCAGTGCGAATTCGATCCCGAATTATTAGAACCTTATCCATGGCATCTTCTACTAGATCAACACTCGTTATCGGGTTTCGGTTCTGCTTACCCTTTGGTGTCCATCGGTCGTCAATCTTCCAATGTATTGGTGATCGACACTTTCTTCTGTATAATGCTTTATATGGAGCCATCCCGATAGTTGCCTGATATCTGTTGTTGTAAGAAAACTTAGCTAAGGGTAAGTGGTGACTCCAACTCTTTTGAAAATCCAGTGCACATGCCCGTAACATATCCTCAAGGACTTGTATCGTTCGGTCGGATTGTTCGTCCGTCTGAGGGTGTGCTGCAGTACTGAAACTTAATGCCGTCCCAAGTTCTTGATGAAGGCTCTTCCAGAATCTGGAGACGAATCTGGGGTCACGGTCTGACACAATGTCTACAGGTACTCCATGTAATCTAACAATTTCTCGGATATATGTCCTTGCTAGCTTCTACAGACTATCATTCTTTCTTACGGGTAGGAAGTGAGCTGACTTCGTAAGTCTATCCACGACTACCCAGATTGTGTTATATCCTCCACTGGTTGTTGGTAGATCCGTCACGAAGTCCATCATGATTAGTTCCCATTTCCATTCGGGAATCTCGAGCGGCTGTAGCAACCCTGATGGTCTTTGGTGTTCAGCCTTCACTCTTTGACAAGTTAAACACCTTGCTACGAATTCTGCTACCTGGTTCTTCATGTTCACCCACCAGTAGTGTTTCTTTAGATCCTTATACATCTTATTACCACCTGGATGAATTGTATACCAAGAGCAGTGAGCCTCTGCTAAAATATTCTTCTTGAGTTCGTCATTATCGGGAACACATATACGGTGTTTGAATTTTAGTGTTTCATCAGCCGACATGCTAAACTCAGATTTCTAGCCTTGTGTGACCCTTTCCTTAAGTTTACACAACTTCCCATCTTGAGTCTATGCTTCTTGGATTTCCTTAAGTAAGTCCGGCTTCATTGACAAATTAGCGCACACAACGTGTGTCTTAGACTGTTTCCATTGGGTTATTTCTCTCAGGGCATCCCATTCCCTTATCATGAGTCTAGCCACACTCGCTTTCCTACTTAAGGCGTCTGCTACGACATTAGCGTTGCTCGGATGATGCTGAATGGTGAGGTTATAATCCTCAAGAAGTTCTATCCACCGTCTCTGTCTTAGATTTAACTCCTTCCGAGAGAACAAATATTTGAGACTCTTGTGGTCAGTAAAGATGGTGAATTTAGCTCCATATAGGTAGTGTCTCCATTTCTTCAAAGCAAACACTATTGCTACTAGTTCAAGGTCATGGGTTGGATAATTCATCTCGTGGATTTTCAGCTTTCGTGATGCATAAGCCACAACCTTGCCGTTTAGCATCAGCACAACTCCTAATCCTTCCTTTGATGTATCAGTAAACCACAAATACTTCACTCCCTTCGGGAAGTGTTAGTACAGGTGCGGTAGTGAGTTTTCTCTTGAGTTCTTGGAAGCTCAACTCACACTTATCGTTCCACTCAAATTTGACGTGCTTCTGCATCAGTCTTGTGAGTGGTCCTGCAATTTTGGAAAAATCTTTAATGAATTTGCGGTAGTAACCCGCAAGTCCAAGAAAGCTTCGTATCTCCGTGATTGTTTATGGCTTCTTCCAGTCAGAATAGTCTCCACCTTTAATGGATCTCCTGCGACTCCATCTCCGGATATTATGTGTCTAAAACGCAACCTCTCTTAACAGAATTCACACTTGCTGAATTTGGCGTACAATTAATGCTTCCTTAGTGTCTCTAGTACCAATCTCAGGTGAGTTTCGTGATCTTGATCCGACTTGGAATAAATGAGTATGTCGTCAATAAATATCACTACGAATTGATCTATATACGGTTGGAATACACGGTGGATTAAATCCATAAATGCATCCGGTGCGTTGATCAATCTAAAAGGCATTACCACAAATTCATAATGACCATACCTAGTTTGAAAGGCAGCCTTCGGTATGTCATTCTCTTTGATCCTCAATTGGTAATATCCTTGTTGAAGATTGAACTTTGAGTAAACCGTTTCTCCTTGTAGTTGGTCGAATAGTTCATCGATCCTGGGAAGTGGATACTTGTTCTTAATAGTAATATTGTTAAGTTCTCGGTAATCGATGCACAATCTTAGGGTGCCATCTTTCTTCTTTACGAATAGCACTTGTGCTCCCCAAGGAGATATACTCGGTCGGATAAATCCAACCTCTAGCAATTTTTGCAACTGAACCTTCAGTTGTTGTAGTTCCAGTAGGGCCATTCGATATGGCGTTCTAGCCACAGTGCCTTTCCTGGCAAGATATCAATGCTGAATTCAACTTCCCTATCTGGGGTAGAGAAGTAAGTTCCGTGAGGAAAATATCACGGTATTCTGATACTATTTGTGTAGCTTCAATCTCCATTTTACTCTTGGGTTTGTTAATGAAAAAAGCCAAATATCCCGTTGCTCCCTTCGAGATGGCCCTTCTCGCCTTCGTGGCTGATATGATTGGGGCCGAGTTAATTCTAGCATCCGTGTCGTTCAACTCTTTGGGTGATCGGGTTTGCAGAATCGAACTATTTTATAATAGCAGTCGAGTTGTGCAAAGTGTTTAGATAGCCGATCCATCCCAAGTATGAGGTCATACTCAAGTATAGGGAGAAGAATTAGGTCGGCAGGAAAACAGTGACCTTTAATGATCACTTCACAATCACTAAATACTAAATCTGTTTCTCGGCTCGCACCCATAGGTGTGGATACTTCTAAGCTTATGGGTAGTGACTCCATGTCGACATTCAATTTTTGTGCATAATGAGGTGCAACAAAAGAATGTGATGATCCTGGATCTAACAATGCATGAGCAGAGTGGTTTGACACAAAAAATGTACCTTCCACCACGTCTGATGCGTTAGGGGCTTCTTGTCTAGGTAAGGCAAAACTCTTGCTGGTGCCTTCCCCTTGCCTTTGCGATCATCCTTCTTAGCTACATTTTTCTGCTGATTGTTGCCCTGTCTCCCACTATGGGCATTCCCTAGTTGGGTGTTGATTATCTCCACAACGCAAGCATCTCCCTTGCTTCTTCCAACAGTCTTCAGATTTATGTCCCATCTTATTACAGTGGGAACATGGCAGTAGGTTATTCGCAGGCCTCTTTCCGGTATTCTGTCCAGTAGTCTTGCGTTGACATTTCGGGGGTGATCTGGATGCTGGATTTGGTGCGGATCTCTTGAACTTCCCACTTGTGCGATCCTTCGCCTGTCCCAACCGGGTCATCCCGCTTTCGATTAGGCTGGCAGCCTCGACAGCTTCTGTCATTGTAGTCATTCTCACTGGCAACAAGCTTTGTTGTAGCGTAAACCTCAACCCGCGCGTAAATTTTTACATTTTGTCCTCCTATGTGCTCACCAGTCCTAGCGCGTATTTTGAGAGTGATTGAATCGAGACTCGTACAGGGCTACAGTCATTGCCCCTTGTTTAAGATGATAGAAATCATCACGATGAGCTTCAAGAGCGGCCTGAGAAATGTATTGATCACGGAAAGCCTTTACAAAGTTTTCCCATGTTCGGTCAGTGGCTTCCCTTGTCCATTTTCCATTTGTAATCTTCCAACAGTCGTGAGCTGCAAACTCCAATCGAAAGGTTGCGAGCGCCAGCTTTTGTTCCTCCGAATACTATAGGGTTGCAAATATACTTTCTATCCTTTCAAGCTGGTGTTCAGATATCGTGTCATCCGGTTCTCCAAGAAAAGTGCGGGGTTTGAATCTGAGGAACCTTTCTAATGCCCGATCATGTGTTTTGGGTGCATTCGGATTCGGTGCAATGTGTTGTTGCAGGAAGTCACCAATGGGGCGATTGCTTGAGCAGTGTTGTTATCCCCTTGGAATAGATTTCCATCTCCTCTGTGTGGTTCTTCATTGTCATTACATTAGGTACGAGGTCTTCCACGTCCACGTCGATCAGCCATATATCCCAGTTAATGGTTATTATAGTTAGCTTAATTCGAGTGGTAAATACAGAGAATTTAAATGGGCACACATTATTTTAAATCTTATTATCATAAGACACGAATAACATATCATTATAGTTTATATGTCCTGATGGTCTACTGTGACATGGAAAATTATAGTTTCGGATAGGGATAAATTAGAAAATTACCCTACCTATCGCCCCACAATACTTAAGAACTAAAATATCAAGTACATCACATCATTATTATAACAGTTAAACATCATAATAAGAACATAATAACAGCACTCTCAATCCTCTCCGGGATCCATCGGGTCCTCTTCAGGGTCTTCTTCCTCAGAGCTAAAGGATACTGTGGTTGTCCCTCCTGGTGGGGTAGTAAGCAGATTTAGAATTAACTCAGCTAACTAGGTCATCCGATCTCTCATCGAATCTGAAAACTCAATATGTCGCAGGCGCTCAGTAGCCAGGGTACTTTCAAGAGTCTCCATATGAGAATTGAACTGTGAACACGCATGCTGGAGGTTCTGAATGGCGGCCTCTTGTATCACTGCATAATTACTGCACTCGCGTAACACTATCTCCAAGCTCCTGCATTTTTCTCGACGAAACTCGAGTATCTGCATCGCCTCATTCCTCCGGATGCGATATGTGCTAGCCTCTGCTTAGCTCTATTCGGCTCTTACGTCGGTGTCTGAATTCTCTGCTCGAGTGTCTCGATCCGATCTTGGTCCCTTAGCTTCGCTCTAAATTGATCTCGCCCGCTCTTTCACCGGTGAGCGGCCTCTTCTTCTAAGAGTTTGCCCCTTTACATCGACGCATGAGCTCGGCGACCATCTCCATTTCGGAATCCATGCCTACCAAACCAAGGTCTAAGTCAGTAACTAACACGATTCTTATCGTAAGTAGCATCCCAGCGAGGCAACTAAAATAGATAGGCATATATATATATATATATATATATATATATAATTATTAAGGAGGTAAGTCTTAATAATTCAATGCGAATCTTTTGAGGTTTTGCGAGGTTTAGATTTCGCCTCATTCGGATGGTCGAATATTCTGAATAATTCCTTGCAATATTGGCTTTATGCTTTCCGAATGAATATCGTAGATAAATTGACTAGAATGTACGTAGCAACATGGAACTTGTAATAAGTTGAAATTAGTCATCACGACTCAATTGATTTAGATAATACTAATTGGCGACGCTTACTCTGAATGAAGAGCAATGGATTGAAATATCCAAAAATAAAACTCTATTAAGCTTAAATTATCATCAAGGTTGTGAACTTAATGACTCAACAAATATGCTTATACGACACCAGCGACCAAGAAATAATAATACCCCATTTTTGAAAAGTAATGAGGTTTAGTGGAGTTCAGAGGATCTCATAAGTGAAATAAGCTATGTCTGTTTCAAGAGTTCAATAGGAGAATTGATTTAATTGGGGAATTGCCGTGAATACTTAATCAAGTATCTTGGCCAATGACTTAGGAAATTTGAATTCGACTATGCATATTCCAAGTGAATAGCGACAAGTCGAAAGAGATCTTAATGAGAATTGACTCGAGAAATCTACATTAGGTCTCATTTCTATGGTTCACTTCGCCCTAGGTGGAATTCCCATCTAAGTCCGGAGAATATTATCCTGGAAAGCTCGATGTAAGTGTCCTTCTTACAAATCGAGCTCCGATACCACATCTGTCACGCCCCCACACCGGGGTTGGACAAGAACGCGAAAGTTAACGTAATAAATAACGTTTGTGATAAAGAAATTTCAGTAAGCACACAAGTGCCAGATCTCAGCCCGGTGAACTAAGTCTGGTTATTCGATAGAAGAAATATTCATGAGTACAGCAGAATTATTACATTAAGTGCAAAAGAGTACATCGGAAATCAAAATACATTTTGACACAGGAAATAAAAGAAGCGTTAAAGCAGTATCCTAATTCCTATGTCTTGCCAATACTTTGAGTACGGTCTTCAGTGGTCGTCAGCATCTGTCTCTTCTTCCTCTTGGTTCTCTTTATCTAGTGGGGTTTTAGAAAAACAATTCAAAATGGGGACAGAATAATGGATTCTCAATGATTTGGGGTTTGATATTTAATGAGTTTATTATTTAATAAACATTATGTTTCTCCCACTTTTGAATAATAGTGTTGTTTAAAAATTGGTGCACGTTTTTAAGAAGAATATTATGAATTATGACATGAATGTACTGATCGATCTCCGTGGATTACTGTTGAGTATGACGAATGTACGGCGTCGAGCGCCCAATGAGTATTTAGATTTGATAGGTCGTCTACATGACTAATCCCTTAGCCTCCTTATAACGTCTTAGACCGTTATCAGTGTTTGACCTTTGATTATCGCCACGACCTTTGGTTTGATAATCGTAGCCTGGGGCGTTTATCGGACCATCACTATAACATTGGCCTTTGAGCTTTATCGCTCTCACGCTTGGCGACGTGCTGCCTTCTCTCTTATCTGGGCTCGATATGTTCTTAGCTTGGGTCTATGCCCGGATCATATCATAATCGCAACTATACCCGAATTCTACGACCCAGTCACCTTAGGATCACTCCATCCTTCGGCTTCAAGAGAATAGGATACGACGGTAGCTTCGCCTAGAATCGCAGCCACGCTGCTCGATTCATGACTTAGACTAACCACCCCTCATGCATATAAATAGAAAAAGAGACTCTAGAGGTACTCGTACGGACTCTAGCGGTGGCTCCCACCCGAAGGTCGTAGCACTTAGCTCCGCACAGCACTTACTCCCAATTTCTATTGAATAACAATTATTGTCGTGATTAACAACGATTATACATATTATAAGATATCAATATGATTATTTGATAGTAAATGGACTTGGATAAACTAGAGGAATTAGTCAACCAGTTGATGATTAGATTGCTATTGTGTGAGTCTTAGCATAAACTCATAAACTTGAATAGTTCGGGACGTAATATTTATACGTCCGAAAATTATGTACTTTATTGTGAGAAGTCTGTTATAATGTGAGGATTGAAGGTCAGAAGTTGCATGAAAGTTTTCCCTTTTGAAAATTACAATTCTGCCCTTCCGTCTTTTAAGTACTATCACTATTATTTTTACTAAATTGTATGAATTTGGATAATTCGGTACGGTTTGATTATACGTTCGAAAATTACGAACTTTATTGCAAAAAGTCCGTTATGATATGGGGATTGAAGGTCATAAGTTGCATGAAAGTTTTACTTTTCAGAAATTACAATTCTGCTCTTCCATCTTTTAAGTACTATCATTATTTTTACTAAAATATTATCAATTTGATTAAGACGGAACGGTTTGATTGTACGTCCGAAAATTATGAACTTTATGGCGAAAAGTCTGTAACAATATAAGATTCTGAGATCAGAAGTTGCATGGAGGTTTTTCCTTCCATAAATTATATTTATGCCCTTTCGAAATTAAAGTATTATTATTATTATTATTTTTAATTACTTTTGTCTTATAATTTTGATTAATTCGTTTGGATTCATTTAAACTCCGAAAATTATGAATCCAGTTGCGATTTGAACCTTATGACTTGTACTTTTAGATTAGTTCAGTTTTAATTTCTATTCTCTTAGAAATTATAATTTTACCCCTTCATTTTGCCTTAATCGGTACTTTAGTATTCTTGTCATATCTTTTTTATTTCTTGTCGGATTGACCTCAAACTTTCGGGGTAAGCACTTTATGTTATTATGAGTTCAGAGAGTTCAACTTTTCTGAAAATTTATTTTGGAAACAGAAATTTCCTATAAATTACAGTTTTGGCCTCAAATTCTTAAAATTTATATTTTTGCCCCGACTTTCTATTTTAATAAATTCCAATTTAGGTGAAATTTTATATAGAACTTATTTTTGATATATTAAGACTTACTTTCAAGATATAAGACCATAATTATGGATTTTAACAAATTTACCCCAAAATTTATCTTAATTAAATTATTTTAGTTATCCTTCGAATTTAGGTTCGAATTATCAAATCTTTTGGTGACTAATTATCCTCTTATCGTAGTCCAGTATATACTCATATATTTTTGGGATTTTAATCCCCAAAGGTCATATTTGGCATATTCAACCAAAATTTCCATCAATGAATTAATTTGCACATATAATCAAAATATGACAAACTAAAGCTCAACAAATATCAAGACCATTACATGCATGGTAATGAATGTCAATCAAGTATAGATAACTAAAGTTTTAATACTTGCATGCACCATATATATTTAACTTGTATAAATTTTGAATAAGAGAAAAGAAAGAAAATAATTTTACCCACCTTAGTTCTTGGATTTGTGTAGGAAATTAGGTATTAGGCTAGTCGAATCAACCCTCCCTTGCTCTCACCTATTTTAGGCCAACATAAACACCATGAGATTTCATGATAGGGCATGGTTTACATTTTTTTTATGTATTTATATGTTAATATATAAAATGATGAACTTACCTTCTTGAGTTTGGGCCTTTCTTCTTCTTCTCTTCTTCTTTCTTTCCCTTCTTTTTTTTTCTTATTCTTCTTGGCTTCGGCCTACTCTCCCTCTTTCTCTCTAATTTTTAGATTTTTTTCTTGCTTTCTATTGCATGTGAAATGAGGTGGTAGTGGTGTATTTTTCTAAGTATTAAAAAGGTGGTCAAGACATGGGAAAAGGAGCACAAGTCATAAGATGATGTCTTGCATGAGGAGGACATGAAGACTCTAGATGTCATCCTCCTCCCCACTTGGCTGCCCATTTTGTGTGTGTGTGTCGTATATTTTTTTTTTTTGTATTTTAAGTGTGTAGAATGTTAATATAATTAGTTGGGTTTTTATTTAATTGTAAATGGATTAAGTAGTTGGGTTGGGCTTTCAATCATAATTCCAAGACTTAGAAATTTTATTAGGTTGGGTTTGAGTCCATTAGTGAGTTTATATTAGTAAATGTTGGTACACATATCCCATTAGGTGAATCAATATTCTACTTTAACTTTCAATTAATTTATTATTTAGGAAACAATTAAGTAAAATAAAATGAAACTAGATGTAGATTATATTATATCATAACAAATGTTATTAAAATACAGCATGATATAATAAACCGTACATGTAGTGAGCTATCGAATTTAGGGGGTTCTACAATAAATGATTTTGATTTCATTTCATTTATAATTCATATATCAATGATATTATAAATATAAATTGTCGGGATGATGGTTTGTATATTTTGCTTTGGTTTGGATTAAATCATAATATATATGATTTAAATGTGTTTGGTGAAGACGGAGATATGAGTTATCTTTGGTCTGTGATATGGAATATCGGATATCGAGGATAGTTTATCGTGTCGACATTGATGTCGGGATGGTAGTTTGTTGATATTAATGGATTGTACCTCATTCGAGATTATTCGAATAACTGTGTATTCGTTCAGGGATGTTTGTTCGTGGAAAGTATATTGTCTTCGGCATTGAGGTAATTTAAGTATTGTTCAGTTATGAGGATAATTATTCTGGTGAATTGTTGTATATGTTGTATGTTGATGTTTCGTATGATGGGATTCATATTGATTGTTTCGTTGAGGGATGTTGATCCCAGGATTATTTGTATTGAGATCGTTGATCATGTTGATCATTCATTGGGGATGATGATTCCAGGATTGTTGTTGTGGATATTGATTGGTCGTGTTGACTTGTCATTGTCAGTTTGTCATTGTTCACTTCGGTGAGTCTTTGATCCTTATTGGATATGTGATTCTTTGAGTTTCGTTGTCATGTTGCATCGTGACATATCTGGAGTCATATCTGCGTTCCGATTGGTTATTGTGTAGGATTTTTTAGTTGGGCACACTATGGTCATGTGTTGATATTTCCACATTGGACCGTGCACACGAGACGTAGTTCGTGAGGCTAATTAGGTACATGTCCCAAGTATATCCTGGATTCCGTATACGGGGTGGACTTGTGCACGGACACATTTCCGGATCGGGCATACTGTGACGTCCATATTTGAGCCATATTGATTGGTCATTCATCCTCCATTTATGGTTGGGTATGTTCGACAGTTTTACGATTGGTTGTTCATACGCCCGAGGGATATGTTCGACAGTCGGGGTTATTTCTTTGAGATCCATTATATTTGATATTGTTGGAGTTTACCATGTTGATGGTATTCTCAGTCGTTGTTGATCATTTGTTGATCGTGTTGGAGTTTATTATGTTGATGGTATTCTCGGTCATTGTTGATCCTTTGTTGATCGTGTTGGAGTTTATCATGTTGATGGTATTCTCGATCGTTGTTGATCCTTTGTGGATCGTGTCAGAGTTTATCATGTTGATGGTATTCTCGGTTATTGTTGATTCTTCGTTGGTAGTATTGGGGTTTATCATGTCAATGATATTCTCGGTCGATTTATGGGTTGATCATTGTTATTGATCGTATGAGTATTCGGACTGTACCGTCGATGTTTCGGGACTTGTTATCATTATCATGTGGTAGTTGATCTACAGATATATTGTGTGTTATTGATTTTATCTAGATTGAGATTAGATGGTGCAAATCCGACGGACAGGATTTCGCATGGATAGATTATTCCGCAATTATGATTTATAATGATATTTTGAGGATTTTTGGTATTTATTGGCTACAGTATATATGGTTGTGGTTGAGTTCATTTCGTTATTTGAGAATGCGAAATGTGGATTAAGGTAAGGATTGATTTGTTATGGATTGTTATGGGTTGGTGAGGTTATGATGGTAAGATTATGTCGGTAGTATTCTTATTATGTTATTACATTGGTATGTAATTATTTATGAGGATGTGATCGTTATCATTTTTGAGTATTGTGGCTGACCCCGTCGTGGGCTTTATTTTTAGGTACTCGGAGATTGAGCTAGTAGCGGTCGTGAAGGGATGAGATTCCCGGGTGATACTAGCTGTGGCATGTAATTGGAGAATTGAGTATTCTTTTCTGTTTGTTTTATTTCTGCTGGAACTGTGTATTTTTGAATTGCATTTTATCCGCTGCGTGTGTATTTTAAAATAGCTTTCCGGTATTTTTGCCAAACTCCTGTGTACCATCAAAATGGCCTTTTTGGGTATTTCGTAAACTTGGGTTATTTCGTTAAACCCTTTTTCCCTAAACTATTTTAACAGTACGTATAAGTGGTGGCTTAACGTACATTTTGAAATTGTCGAGTTTTGGCGTTTTGGGCCTGAAACTTGGAAATGATTTTATTTTGTGACGGTATTTGGAAAATGGTTTTTTTTAAAATTATTTAAATACATTACCGTCATCGGCCTTTTGGGCGTTTTTGAACGTTTTTTAAAATGGTTTTTAGCCTGGTGGGTTCCGGCGCGAGGCCCACGGCGCTGTAATATCCCGGTTGGTTTTTGGGGTGTTACAGAAGATGGTATCGGAGCTTGAGTTTTGTGAAACTCGGGCATATGTGTTATGTGGCTCTACCAATACGATAGTAGCGTGACTTTTTGAAAAAGATTTTCCTGACTTTTGAGTCAAACCGATTTTTGGAGGTTCCAAAATTTTTGAGATTCTTTTCAAATTGCTAATTGTGATATTAGTGTCTGTTGGTATTGTGTTGAGACTTCGTATGGGAGTCGTGTGCTAGTATCACGGGAGATCATTGGCTTCACGCACCTGTAAGTATATCGTTTTGGTTATTCGCTTGTAGCGACGATTGATTTCTTTTATGATGAGTTTGGAAATTTTGGATTGATCTATTGTTTGTGACAGGATTGCAAGTTTCGAGGATGAAACTTATTTTATGGGGGTAGTATGTAATATCCGGATTTTCACTATAAATTTTTCGCGTTATTTTATCTGAGATATACTAGATAGCTTGGTGTCTATACAGTATGGATAAAATAAATTGAGGACGGAGGCACCTGTATTTGTATAATTGTCGTACTTGGTCGGCAAATTGCATTTTAAGATATCGTGTATCAGATGTATCGTATGAGAATATTTTTGGGGTGAGTATATATATTCAGTATGTGTGTATACGTATCCAGTATGTCGAGACGGACAGGAACACTTGGATTTGGCTAAGTACAGAGCCCTTAACGTACGTTAAGATTATGAGAAAACGTACGCTAAGATGCTACGTGATACGTACATTATGTTTAATACATTACATAGGTAACGAGAGAAATCGGACAGAGGAATCAATACCTGCCATGTGTAGCCCAGGTATCGGCTGGCGTGCTAAAAGATGAGTCAACTACGTATTACGTATGCTATGCAGAGTGTATTACGTACGTAATATGAGCATATACTATAGCAAGTCAACGTACGTATTACGTACACTATAGAGCAAGTGTTACGTATGTAATCGTGGTATAGAAATGAGGCAGTAACCTCTGGGTTGTCATTATGTACGCTATCAAGGACAGATAGCGTACGTAAAGCGCATTACGTACGTTAATGGTTGCATGTTACATACGTAACGAAAGCTTATATAAGTGGGATGTCCGTCAACTTCGATATTTCAGAACTCCAGTTCACTATTTTCGCCCTTCAACCCTCAAAGATGGCTTTTTGGTTCTTCTAAGTCGATTATGAGCTTGAGGGCATGAGATTAGAGCTTGAGATATGGAGCTATTGTTGATTCTTGAAGTGTTTGCTTGTGTATTTCATCTTCATAGAGGTATGTTGGATAATCCTCTCATTAATTTTGGATTTTGATGTTGTTGTTGGTAACTAGTTCGTATGATAATATTTTATGGAGTTGTTGTGTTGATTCTTGGTATTTTACGGGAATTTTCTTAAGGAAGATGATGACATGATGATATATATTGGATTATGTTATTTTGTCATGAGCATGGTTATGGAATCATAGTGTTCTTGGTGTTCTTGGTAGTATTATTACGATTCTTGATGATATGAGAATTGTATATTGGAGAATATGATAATATACATCTTGAATTATGAATGAGGATTGTTTAGATGTTAGAACACATCGGGTTATGTCGTCTTGCGGATTATGAATGTGACTTCAGAATAATCTGTGTTCTTAAGGAACTCTTGGATTATATGATTTGATGAATGCGTTTAAGAGATATTGGTGTTTTGGATGTGAGTATGGAATATTCATATCTAGAAGTAAGTTATGTGTATCGGTACAATATTCGTATAGGAATACGAATATGATTACAAGGTTGATGAGATTATTATTCATCATTGAGTTTGGAAGTTCATACGTATTGCACAAGCGTTCAAATCGAATGATTGAATTATTTGACACCCTTGGAATATGAACATCTATAATGTTGAACTAATTGGATTATCTGGATTGATGATCATAATCAGTAATTGGTTTTTATTATGAATTTACAAGGAGGAAACTTGTATTCGTATTTAAGATTGAATTTGGAATCGGTAATGTTTAGATCCGTGTTATTGATTTAATTTGATTACCGATATGATTATCGGATTATGAATCATGTTGAGGTCTTGAATTCGTGATTGATTAGTTTGGGTTGTTCGGAATTGTGTTTAATCAGAATTTTTTGGAACCGTTGGGTTTGTTTATCGATTATATGGATTGTTAATTATGATTATCGAATTGCGGTTTGTATTGTAGATATGAGTTCGTATTTGTTGAGTTTGATTATTTGGTTTTGTATATTATCGAGGTATCGTTGAACCATTGAGTTTGATTGGTTGGTTATATCGGTTGTTGATTATTATCGAATGTGTGTTAATCGATTATTGCAATAGGTTGTGATAATTGATCGTTGTGTTGCGGTTGAGGTTGAAGAGTCGTAGATTGCTTTTGGTCGGGGCTATGGAGCTCGTAGACGAAGGCAATGGATTTTGGTAATGTCTTTGTGGTATCGGTATCGAGGTAAGTTTATAATTGTTCAGTTCATATATTTAATAAATGATTTTGATTTCATTTCATTTATAATTCATATAGCAATGATATTATAAATGTAAATTGTCGGGATGATGGTTTGTATATTGTGATTTGGTTTGGATTAAATCATAATGTATATGATTTAAATGTGTTTGGTGAAGACGGAGTTATGAGTTTTCTTTGGTCTGTGATATGGAATGTCGGATATTGAGGATAGTTTATCGTGTCGACATTGATATCGGGATGGTAGTTTGTTGATATTAATGGACTGTACGTCATTCGTGATTATTCGAATAACAGTATATTCATTCAGGGATGTTTGTTCGTGGAAAGGATATTGTATTCGGCATTGAGGTAATTTAAGTATTGTTCAGTTATGAGGATAATTATTCTAGTGAATTATTGTATATGTTGTATGTTGATGTTTCGTATGATGGGATTCATATTGATTGTTTCGTTGAGGGATGTTGATCCCAGGATTGTTTGTATTGAGATCGTTGATCATGTTGATCATTCATTGGGCATGATGATTCCAGGATTGTTGTTGTGGATATTGATTAGTCGTGTTGACTTGTCATTGTCAGTTTGTCATTGTTCACTTCGGTGAGTCTTTGATCCTTATTGGATATGTGATTCTTTAAGTTTCATTGTCATGATGCATCGTGACATATCTGGAGTCATATATGCGTTCTGATTGGTTATTGTGTAGAATTTTTAGCAGGGCACACTATTGTCATGCGTTGATATTTCCACATTGGATCATGGACACGAGACGTAGTTCGTGAGTCTAATTAGGTACATGTCCCACGTATATCCTGGATTCCGTATATGGGGTGGACTTGTGCTCGTACATATTTTCGGATCGGGCGTACTGTGACGTCCATCTTTGAGCCATATTGATTGGTCGTTCATCCTCCATTTATGGTTGGGTATGTTCGACGATTTTACGACTGGTTGTTCATACGCCCGAGGGGTATGTTCGATAGTCGGGGTTATTTCTTTGAGATCCATTATATTTGATATTGTTGGAGTTTACCATGTTGATGGTATTCTCGGTCATTGTTGATCATTTGTTGATCGTGTTGGAGTTTATTATGTTGATGGTATTTTCGGTCGTTGTTGATCCTTTGTTGATCGTGTTGGAGTCTATCATGTCGATGGGATTCTCGGTCGTTGTTGATCCTTTGTGGATCGTGTCAGAGTTTATCATGTTGATGGTATTCTCGGTTATTATTGATTCTTTGTTGGTAGTATTGAGGTTTATCATGTCAATGATATTCTCGGTCGATTTATGGGTTGATCATTGTTATTGATCGTATGAGTATTCGGACTGTACCGTCGATGTTTCTGGACTTGTTATCATTATCATGTGGTAGTTGATCTACAGATATATTGTGTGTTATTGATTTTATCCAGATTGAGATTAGATGGTGCAAATCCGACGGACAGGATTTCGCATGGATGGATTATTCCGCACTTATGATTTATAATGATATTTTGAGGATTTTTGGTATTGATTGTCTACAGTACAGATGGTTGTAGTTGAGTTCATTTCGTCATTTGAGAATGCGAAATGTGGATTATGGTAAGGATTGATCTGTTATGGATTGTTATGGGTTGGTGAGGTTATGATGGTAAGATTACGTCGGTAGTATTCTTATTATGTTATTATATTGGTATGTAATTATTTATGAGTGTGATCGTTATCATTTTTGAGTATTGTGGCTGACCCCTTCGTGGGCTCTATTTTTAGGTACTCGGAGATCGAGCTAGTAGCGGTCGTGAAGGGATGAGCTTCCCAGGTGATACTGGTTGTGGCATGTAATTGTAGAATCGAGTATTCTTTTCTGGTTGTTTTATTTCCGCTGCAATTGTGTATTTTTGAACTGCGTTTTATCCGCTGCGTGTGTATTTTAAAATGGCTTTCCAAGATTTTTGTCAAACTCATGTGTACCTTCAAAATGGCCTTTTTGGGTATTTCGTAAACTTGGGTTATTTTGTTAAACCCTTTTTCCCTAAACTATTTTAACGGTACGTATAAGTGGTGGCTTAACGTATATTTTGAAACTGTCGAGTTTTGGTATTTTGGGCCTGAAACTTGCATAGGATTTTAATTTGTGACGGTATTTGGAAAATGTTTTTTTTGAAAATTATTTAAATACATTACCATCATCGGCCTTTTGGGCATTTTTGAACATTCTTTAAAATGGTTTTTAGCCTGGTGGGTTCCGGCGCGGGGCCCACGGCGCTGTAATATCCCGATTGATTTTGGGGGTGTTACAATAATATTTAACTTGCTTATTGATCTCAGTAGTTAATTAATTAGCATACCTAAATAGGTTTTGTGCTCGTAGATGCGTAAAACGCTTTTATCAAAAATTTCCCCAACTTCGCTTCCGCTGCGTTTTATTTCCAACAATTAGTATTGGAAGCAGAATTTTAGGCTTTTGCTATTTTAATTAATTTTGGTGATTAATTGATAGCAATTTAAATATTCTTGTAATTTCATGTTGGAGTATTTTTCTAGATGTGTTGTTGCAGGGAATATGATCCAATTATCATGGTTATGTAAATGATTTATTTATTTATTTTTATTATGCAATTGTTGGTTTGGCCCGGTTTGGAGGCATGTAATGGTTTTTCCCGTGAGAAAATCCGTGGGTAGATCTAGGATCTTATTTTTTCGTGTAATCTTGCTGTAAATTCGATGTATTTTATTTTGTATAAACTGTAATCGGATTCGGAGAAGACGAAGTCACGAAGAAGTAGAGCAAAACTGGGACACCAGGACTGCTGGACAGTCGCGGCCGAACAGCAGGATGCGGGCACTGTCAAGAAGCACACAGATGCCTGTCGAGCAGCCTGTTTCAGGCTGGTTCGCCGGTTTGGGTCGGGTCGTCCATTTTTTGGTCCGGTCTATTTCACCGCCGTTTGTTGCGTCCGCTGGAGAGTCGGGATTTAAAATTAGTTTTTTTATGTAATTAATTTTGCATAAAATTTAAACTTTAATTTTGGAAATCCACGGCCCGGCCGGGGAAGAGTAACGAGATGCTTGATCCAGTGGGAGAAATCGAGTCGTAGATTTTCTCGGATTCAAATCAAGGAAGAAGACCATGACAATTGGATAATTTAATTATCCATGCTTTATTTTGGTTTTTACTGTTTTGCATGTATGGCATGTATGAATGTATGTGTGATATGTTTCTTTCATGTTAGGACGAGAAAATTCAACACCTGGAGGATAAAATAACTAAGTGATTAAATTGATTTACTTTTTAAAATAAAATCAAATTGGCCTCCATAATTAATTTAAATTCTAAAGTAATTTGCATGCGCGTTGACATTAGGGTATTCCTCCATATTAGGTGTGCTAATTATATGTTCACTAGTTTTAAATTTCAAATGATAACAAAAGGTAAATATTATTTTTTATGATAGGACATCTCCATCTGTAGGACTATTATTTAAAAGATAATATTTTAATGTTGTTAAATTATGGTGTTCACTTAGATGTATTAATTGTTGGAATATTTTATTCCAAATATTCATTATCGAGTTTTGATAATTAGTTGTTAAACAAAGAAAAACAAAAAGGAAGCGAACAAAACAATGAAGAAGTCGAAGTGGCAAAAGCTGGAAATAACATAGATAATGTACGCAATACAGGAATCATAACGTACGTAAGGAGCACAGATTAACGTACGTAACACTTTATAGTTAACGTACGTAATAAAGAGTTTGAATCAGAATTCAAACTATACGACCGTTGTGACGTCATGGCATACATCACCATATCAACGGATATTTTGACTACATATAACATATGTAATTGAGGATGAGCTAACGTACGTAATGAATAAGTCATTAGCTACTGGACTGATTTCCACTATGCATAATGTACGTAAAGAGACTGAGCTAACGTACGTAATGAACTTAACGTACGTAAAAGATGTGCTGTAACGAATGTAAGGAAGGCAAAAGATGCTAACGGCTAGTTGGGGCTTTGGAGCCTATAAATAACACTTTTTATGGTAATGAACATACAACAACTCAAAGCAATGGATTCATTGATCAGATATTGATATACATATTCTTGTTGTAATTGTGCTTATATTGATAAGTGTTTTAAGTGTTACACACGAAAACATACACGAGAGGAAAAAGAAAGGATAAGATTGGATTCGGTGTTATTAGGATTAAGGATCCTGCATTATTAGAATCACAGTCTATATCCACCTGAGGTTTGTCTAGTACCCATAGAAAGCTAGATAGGTGGATTCCTTGTCCGATAGAAAAGGAAAACGATTTAACTTGGACCAACAAAAAGACAACTGCGTTATGGTTTATCTCGGACTGATTGAAGATGAGATTGTAACAGTAATCCCTCGACTGATAGAAGAGAGGTGCAGAGGTTGATCTTAAGCCTATAGAAAAATATACGGAGAGAGGATATAGGCACGTTTGGCCGAACCTCTATAAATCTTGTGTCGTTTATCTTTCCGCATTTTAAATCGCTTCCGCAAAGCGTAAAGAGTTCCATAACTCTTACATACTCCGCGCCTATCTCAAAACAGTGAAGATACCGATAATCTTGCTCCAACATTAATTAATAAGATCCCCATCAGAATCTATGTTGCGATCGAATTTGGGACTTCCTGTTCATGATTAAAGGTCACAAATGCATTCCGCCGCGGGCCTGGCTAGGCGCCCCGGCTGTTTCAGATATTTTGGGTCTTCATTTCTGCCCCTGCAATTTTATTAATAATTTTGCATGTAATTGTATAAACAAAAAAAAGAAAAAAAATCTACATAGTGAGATGGGTCAGGCCGACTCCTGGGACAACCAAAATCAACACAGACGGGGTCTCAAAAGGCAACCCCGGGGAGTCGGCGGTGGGGGGGATTGCTAGGAATTTTTTGGGCGAACCTATCTTTGCTTTTCACGAATTTATCGGCAACCATTCTAATAATTTTGCCGAACTTTTTGCTATTTGGAGAGCGCTGGACCTTTGCCACGACAGAAACATTCGTAAGGTTTGGGTTGAGATGGACTCGGCCATTGCCCTTTCTCTAGTCAACTCGCCTAACAAGGGTAATTGGCAAGTGCTAAACATCTGTCACAAAATTGCATCATTCAGGCGTGTCATGGATATCTCATTCTCTCACATTTATCGGGAAGGGAACACCATTGCGGACCACCTGGCTAATGAAGGATATAAGTTCAGAAATTTTCAGCTTTATAGCCCGTCTGATCTGCCCGGGAAGATTAATGGCTTGATTAGGCTCGATTAAAATAACTTTCCGTATGTTAGGTTTAAATAATCTCCTCGGCTGTTATTGTCGTTAATTGGGGCGTGTAGAGGGGCTCGTCCTCCCTCAATCTCTTTGGGCGTGTAGTGGGCCTCGTCCCCCCACATTTCTGGTCCATTTAATAAATTTTGGTTTTTTCAAAAAAAAAAAAAAAAAAAAACTATTAGTTTTACTTGTCATACGTAAATTGACTAGATAGTAAAATTAAAGACGTAAAAATCTACTTAAAAAATGTGTGTAAACATCCACATGATCGTAGCTTGCATATGCGGATTTTTTAAGGTGTTGGTTGCTAGCATATATATTATGTTTTGAGGTTTTTCAATATATTTTGCTATGCATTATGTGATGAATGTTTTTAATTTTATCTCAGATGACTTTCAGTCCACTTGCTGTAATTCTCAAAGGAAACAAACTAGATGGTACTAACTTTGCTGATTGGAAACGTAATCTTAATATTGTCCTGACTGCTGAAGAATATAAGTTTGTTCTAATTGAGGAATACCCAGTGGAGCTAGATGCGGATTCGACACCCGATGAGGTGAAAGAATTCCGCAGATGGAAGAAATCTGATGAGATGGCTCGTTGTTACATCTTGGCTTGTTTAGCAAATATATTGCAGCATCAGCATTAGAGTATGGGCACGGCCACGGAAATGATGAAAAATCTCGGCGAGATGTTTGGTCATCAAAACTGGGCGGCTAGGCAAAATGCTATGAGGGTCTTGATGACGACCCAAATACTTGAAGGAAGCCCAGTAAGGGATCATGTTCTAAAGATGATTTCTCATCTAAACGAACTTGATATCTTAGGGGCAACTATCTGTAACACCCCCAAGATATTCAGGGTATATTACAGCACCGTGAACCACTACATGGGACCCACCAGGCTAAACACGAAAATACCACTTGTCGAACCATCTCGGTTAGCGAGGAAACACACATCACAAGATGAAAATAGAATCGAATGCCCGGAAACCGGCGGAATAATCATCACTGACAATCATAAATAACAATTACTGATGTAAATCACAATCCGAGTTAAATGCCTAAGTACTCGCGAGTACTATCTATGAGTTTGCAAATTTAGAAAACAGCAACATTGAAAAGGACAACGGAAACAAGGAAGTACAAAAGCACACGTCAACAACCCTGGCCAGCATCCTCGTAGTGTCCCAGCGCCTGCTCGTCGGCTAAACATAACCTGAAATTTATGACAAAAATTTCCCCAAAATGGGTCCCCAAAGGAGTTAGCAATTACGCCAATACAAGTAACGAAATGAACAACTTACACCTTAGACATATAGTCAAAGCATGCAAATGGTAAAGCCTCAGTTTGAAACACACATTTCCGTAAATGCCATAACCCAAAACACATTTATAAAATGCACCACAATTAACCGTCGATCCACGTCTCTGTGGACCCCTACCGAGACCCCGTAGGATCTAACCCGTAGTGATTAAAAGCAAAGCTCATCGATCCATACCTCTGTGTACCCCTACCGAGACTCCGTCGGATCTAACCCTTAGTGAGCATACACACACATGTTACTCATGCAATACTACCATGTTAAGAGTATAAGTTCATAAGAGTACTTGCCTCGATTATCACGACGAAATGACGGAATTAAACAATCGCGGTTGCAAGAAATTGGACACACCGAACCTAGACGATTCGTCAAACACCATCACAACCAATTTGACAAGAATAACAATAACGTAAGACACCCGAAACCCTACCTACGATTCATGTAAGTTCATACAAAACAACGACGAGGGCGGATAGCAACCGAACCCTCTCGATTTCACAAATACCATGAAACTTACCATGAAATCGTAGGGAAAACAAGAATACCACTAAGATTAATCACATACATCATGGATTAATCAACAACACGGAACGAATCGGACGAAAACACAAAAACCCCCCAAATTTCCCAAAAGGAGGGTTCTAGGAGAATACCTTGGATTAAAGATGAATAAGTGTTGGTGTTCTTAATCTACACCAAAACCTCAAGAAGAATGATAGCTAGGAGTTGCAATATTTCAAATCGTCGGAGATCGCCCAAGAATCGCCCAAGAACCAGAGAGATAGAGAAAGAAATGAAAAAGTGACAAATCTGGGTCAACTCTCTGGTTTATATTCAGAGAGTTTTAGCATGCGCTAACGATTAGAGTTAGCGTGCGCTACCCAGCTAAAAACCAATCCAGAACCTACAGTTATGGCCCGTTAGCGTGCGCTACTAGAGAATAGCTTGCGCTAACGGCCCCTCGATAGCGCGCGCTATTGGGCCATAGCGTGCGCTACCTGGGCACCAAACCGAGTCCAGAAACATTCTGCCCAGTCTGGACTGCCGAGTTAGCGCACGCTACCGGTCACCCAGCATGCGCTAAGTCCAAACCGTAGCGTGCGCTAAAATACAAATGTAGCATGCGCTAAGCTGCTCGTCAAGAGAGCATAAACAACCCACTGTCACTGCTGTGTTCGAGCCGTTAGTGCGTGCTACTAAACGGTCATAGCGTGCGCTACACAACAACAATAGCGTGCGCTATCGAGTGCACACAACAGCACAGACAGTACTCAGGGATGGAAAACAGCGAATTCCATCTCGGATGAAAACAACGCGCATCCGACACCAAACAACGAACCGAAGGAGACACACGAACAACAAGATTGAGTCAGAACCAAATCGCTAGAAGAAAACACGATTCCGACTACCTGAAGGTACGGAAAACTACAACGTTAGTAATCACCCCAAAACTTTGAGAAATTACAAAATGGCCCAAAACATCTGAAACACACGATACATGATCGAAACAACAAACGGAAGCTCACAACATGCATGACAACATGAGATGGACCTACGGCAAACCTCGAACAACGATTATGAGAATCGAACGAAATAGCGATGAAAATGACATTAAACACGGAATTGAGTAAAATAAGTCTGAAACAAGCTCGGATGACAAAAAGTCCAATATTAAATATTCTCGTAATATCAATACGGTTACAAGCGAGTCACTAAAAACGAAAAATACACCAAAAATGAAAATACCGGGAAAAGAAAAATGCGGATATTACATTCTACCCCTCTAAAAATAAGTTTCGTCCCGAAATTTAAGAAACAAACAACTCGGGGTACCTAGCACGCATGCTTTCCTCGGTTTACCAAGTTGCCTCCTCGACACCATGCCTCGACCATTGCACCTTGACCAAAGGAATGGTCTTATGCCTCAGTCGCTTCTCACGGTGCTCCAAAATCTTCAAGTGGCGCTCCTCGAAGGTAATATCCTCGGCGACATCAATCTCACCATAGTCGATGACGTGACTAGGATCCGGAACATATTTTCTCAGATGGGAAACATGGGAAATGCTATGAACATGACTTAGGGCCGGAGGCAACACCAAACGGTATGCCAACTCACCGACTCTCTCGAGAATCTCAAAGAGCCCAATAAATCTCAGACTCAACTTTCCCTTCTTCCCAAAGCAGAAAACTCTCCTCGTCGGCGACACCTTTAGCAAAACATGGTCTCCCACCTCGAACTCCAAAGGTCGACGATGGACATAGGCATATGACTTCTGTCGACTCTGAGCAGTCAACATCCTCTCCCGAATCAATTCCACCTTCCGCCTCGTCTCCATAGCGATATCCGGTTCGGTCCCAACCAAATCGGACGCCTCGTTCCAGCAAATCGGAGATCGACATCGCCACCCATAAAGCGCCTCATACGGTTCCATTCGAATCGACACGTGCCAACTATTGTTGTACGTGAATTCGATCAACAGCAAATGCTCATCCCAATCACTGCTCCAATCGAGAGCACAAGCACGCAACATATTCTCAAATGTCTGGATAGTGCGTTCCGACTGCCCATCTGACTGAGGATGAAAAGAAGTACTCCAACGTAAATGAGTGCCCAACGCCTTATGTACCGCCTGCCAAAAGTGCGATACAAAACGGCCATCACGATCCGAAACAATAGACTTCGGATTACCGTGAAGCCTCATAATTTGCGTAATAAACACACGAGCCAACCTCTCCGGGCCAAGTATCCTTGATGCCCAGAAATGTGCCGACTTAGTCAGACGATCCACAATCACCCAAACCATATTCATACCTGACTTCGATCTCGGCAAGCTCGTGATGAAGTCCATCGAAATATCTTCGCATTTCCATTCCGGAATGGGAAGCGACTGCAACAACCCAGCTGGTCACTGATGCTCGATTTTGACCTGCTGACAAGTCAAACATCTCGCTACAAACCATGCGACCTCCTCCTTCATGTCATTCCAACAAAAGTTCCTCCTCATGTCCTTATACATCTTACTCGAACCAGGATGAACTGAGTAAGGCGTAGCATGGGCCTCTCGCAAAATACTCTGCCTCAATTCTAAGTTGTTCGGTACACAAAGCCGACTCTGGAATCTCAACACACCATCCTCGTGAATCACAAACCCAGGAGACTTCCCCTTAAGAACATTCTCTTAGATTTTAGTAATCATCGGATCCTCCAACTACTTCAACTTAATTTCATCGATCAACGACGACGAAATCTCCAAAGCGCAAAGTTGCCCGACAACTCCTGCAACAAGATCTCAACACTCAACTCGATCAAATCCCGCTGAAGCTCAGATTGAGATGTAAGTATCTCAAGCGTTCGCAACGCAACCGGTCTCTGACTCAAGGCATCAGCCACGACGTTCACTTTGCCCGGATGATAAAGGATCTCGAGGTCATAATCCTTGATCAACTCCAACCACCTCCTCTGCCTCATATTCAACTCCCGCTGAGTGAATATGTACTTCAGACTTTAATGATTGGTAAAAATCTGACATGCAGAGCCAAAAAGATAGTAACGCCAAATCTTGAGTGCAAAGACAACTGCCGCTAACTCCAAATCGTGAGTGGGGTAGTTGAGATCGTACGGCCTCAACTGTCTCGACGCATACGCAATAGTCTTGCCGTGCTGCATCAGCACGCACCCAAGACCCTGACTCGAAGCATCGCTATAAACAGCAAATCCCTTGTTGCCATATGGCAACGCTAGAATCGGGGCTGAAGTCAAACGCCTCTTCAGCTCCTCAAAACTCGACAGTCATTCCAGACGAACTTGTCAGATTTCTGAAGCAACTGTGTAAGTGGCCGAGCCAGTTTCGGGAACCCCTCGACGAACCTACGATAGTATCCAGCCAAACCCAAGAAACTACGAACCTCCTTCACATTCTTAGGCGGACCCCCTCGGCTGAAATCACGTGACCCAGAAACATCACTTCCCTCAGCTAGAACTCACATTTTGAGAACTTCACATAGAGTCACTCGGTCCTCAAAATGTCTAACACCACACGCAGATGATGTGCACGCTCCTCCCCATTCCTCGAATAGATAAGGATATCTTCAATGAAGACGACGACACACTTATCTAAATACTCTATGAAAACTTTGTTCATCAACTGTATGAACACTGCCGGTGTGTTGGTTAGTCCAATGGTCATAATGACAAACTCATAATGTCCGTATCTCGTCCGAAAATCTGTTTTTGGAATATCGGACTCCTTCACCCGAAGCTGATAGTACCCTGATCTCAAGTCGATCTTCGAGAATACTGCAGCTCCCTGCAGCTGATCGAACAAGTCATCAATCCTCGACAAGGGATACTTGTTCTTGATTGTCACCTTGTTTAGCTCGCGGTAGTCGATACATAAACGCAGTGAACCATCATTCTTCCGCACAAACAGAACCGGTGCACCCCAAGGTGAAGCGCTCGGTCGAATATACCCCGACTCAAGAAGCTCACTCAACTGCTTCTTCAACTCAGCCATCTCTGAAGGTGCCATGCGATATGGCGCCTTCGAAATCGGATCCGCACCCGGCTCTAAAAATCAATAGCGAACTCAAACGCACGGCCCGGTAGTAACCTCAGTAACTCATCAGGAAAGACATCAGGGAACTCACAGACGACTGGGATCGATAAAAACTCGACCCCCCACCATCCCCCGCCTTCAAGGTGTAACACCAGTAACCAGTACACTCCTTACGCAGGAGTCTCACGAACTTCTGGTTTCCTCTCTTTCGCCCCGCAAAAGTGTTCTCGGTGCCGTCTTCGGCTAACATGGTGATGATTCTCGTGCGGTAGTTCATGATTGCACCATGCCGTTCGAGCCAATCATCCCCGAGAATCAAATCCTCACCCTCAATACTCACAAAAATGAGATTAGAGAGCCAAGCCCTCTCATAAATAAACACAGAACAGTCTCAGACCTCCTGATCACCAACGATCCTATCGCTTCTAGGAAGCTTAATGATGAAAGGCTCACAAGGTATCAAACAGCCGAGACTCAAACGGCATACACACTCTAGATAGATAAATGAATGCGTAGCACCCGAATCAAAAAGCACACTGACAGAATGAAACTGGATATGAACGGTACCTGTGGCCACAGTGGCTTCTGGATCATCAGCCCTCCTCATCTCATAAACTCGTGGATGAGAGGAGCCGACACTGGAAGCTCCCCCTCTAGCAGGCTGACCCCGACCTCTTCCTCGACTGGCACTCGGTGGAGGCTGCGGAGCAAACGACCCTTGGTTCACACTCGGTTCCTTAGGCGCTGGGAAGGAAGCCTGGGCACCAAGAGTTCTCTCTCTCAGCACAGAAAGCAGCCTTGTGGCCCGGCTGGACACACCGATTACATGTCAACAAAGGACTTAGACAAGTACGACTGACGTGGCCCGTTCGGCCACAGTTAAAACACTTCTCATAACGGGAAGGAGTATTGGCAGCCCCGCGGAAACCCCTAGTAGAACGACCTAGACCACCACCAGCGGGACAGTTAGCAGACTGAGATTTTTGCTGATCTCCACCTTTGTGGCCCGAAAAATTTCCATCGAACTTCTGTTTCTTGCTCTCACGAGCCGCCTCACTAGCCGTCAAAGACATATCGTATGCAAGATCTCTACTCTGATAATCCTTCAAGGTGGTGCAGGCGAGCCCAGACATGTAGTCACGAATCTTCAGTTTCATCCGTCTGGAAAAGTGGAAAATCTTGTCGCTCTTCTCTCTAACGTGGGTCTTCACGAAGCCCAACTCTCGATTGTAATCAGCAATAGCCTGAGAAACAGGAATATCCTAAGGCTTAGTCTCCATCAGGTCCTCGAACTCGACCCATGAAGCAACATGGTCCTTAGGCTCAACAGCCACCCACCAGTCAGTAGCATCCAACAACAACATCTAAGCCTTAGTCCCAAAATGATTTGGGGTCGTCTAACTTGAATCAAACTTTGAAACCGTCAATAATCGTTACATAAATAACATAAAAGGATAAAAGAGGGAAAAGTAGAGAAAAAAGAAAATAAAAAAAGAGAATGAATGAAAAAAACAAAAAAAAGGAAAAAAAAGATAACATGAAATAAAAGGAAATAGGAATTAAAAAAAAAAAGGAATCAGTAGCATCCCCCGTGAGAAATTATTGGGCAATAGGGACCTTGCGATCCTCGGGACAGTTGGTGGAAACAAAGACCTTGGATATCTCCTTGATCCACCCCTCCCAGCCAATCAGGTCTGAAACCCCCGAAAACCGAGGAGGATGCATCTTGATAACATCCTGAAGCCAACGATCTGCTCCGCCCCGAGTAGCATGGGCCGGATTCGGGTTCTGAACCGCCTGAGCTATCGCAGCCATTTGGTTCACCATTTGTTGCATCACAGCTGTAACACCAAGATCGGCGCGCCACCACTGGTTGCGCCCTCCTGAGTAGCACTATGGCTTTGATGACCATCAGTACTACCATCCCCAGAGTTTTGTGACGTGGCCGCCTCACTGGCTGCTCTACGTCCCCGACCGCATCCACGACCATGGCCTCGGACTCTCCCAGCATCCATACTGAAGATAAGAGGTAGCAATTGCAATACGATGGTAAGTACGAGAGGAAAAACAGTCGCAGTTCAAGAATCAAAACTACGATACAAGGAAAATAGGGAATCGAGTAGGGAAAACTTACAAGCATTGGAAGTACCGAGATGATGGCAGCGGGGTGACAATGTGCAAAACAAAACACAACTAGACCCAATTAACCGACAAGCCTAGGTATCCATAAGCCTAGAGCTCCGATACCATTTTCAGTAACACCCCCAAGACATTCAGGGTATATTATAGCGTCGTGGACCCCTACAGGGACCCACCAGGCTAAACACGAAAATACTACTCGTCGAACCATCTCGGTTAGCGAGGAAACACACATAACAAGATGAAAATAGAATAGAACGCCCGGTGTGACCGGCGGAACAATCATCACTGACAATCATAAATAACAATTACTTATGTAAATCACAATCCGAGTTAAATGCCTAAGTACTCGCGAGTACTATCTATGAGTTTGCAAATTTAGAAACCAGCCACATCGAAAAGGACAACAGAAACAAGGAAATACAAAAGTACACGTCAACAACCCTGGCCAGCATCCTCGTACTGTCCCAGTGCCAGCTCGTCCGGCTGAACATAACCTGAAATTCATGACAAGAATTTCCCCAAAACGGGTCCCCAAAGGGGTTAGCGATTACGCTAGTACAAGTAACCAAATGAACAACTTACACCTTACACATATAGTCAAACCATGCAAATGGTAAAGCCTCGGTTTGAAACACACCTTTCTGGAAACGCCATACCCCAAAACACATTTATAAAATGCACCACAATTAACTGTCGATCCATGTCTCTGTGGACCCCTACCGAGACCCCGTCAGATCTAACCCGTAGTGGTTAAAAGCAAAGCTCATCGATCCACGCCTCTGTGGACCCCTACCGAGACCCCGTCGGATCTAACCCGTAGTGAGCATACACATACACATGTTACTCATGCAATACTACCATGTTAAGAGTGTAAGTTCATAAGAGTACTTGCCTCGATTATCACGACGAAAAGACGGAACGAAACAATCGCAGTTGCGAGAAATTGGACACACCAAACCAAGACGATTCGTCAAACACCATCACAACCAATTAGACAAGAATAACAATAACGAAAGACACCCGAAACCCCACCTACGATTCATGTAAGTTCGTACAAAACAACGACGAGGACGGATCGCAACTGAACCCTCTCGATTTCACAAATACCATGAAACTTACCATGAAATCATAGGGAAAACAAGAATACCGCTAAGATTAATCACATACATCATGGATTAATCAATAATATGGAACGAATCGGACGAAAACTCAAAAACCCCAAAATTTCCCAAAAATAGGGTTCTAAGAGAATACCTTGGAATAAAGATGAAGAACAAGTGTTGGTGTTGTTAATCTACACCAAAAACTCAAGGAGAATGATAGCTAAGAGTTGCAAGACTTCAAATCACCGAAGATCGCCCAAGAATCGCCCAAGAATCACCCAAGAACCGGAGAGAGAAAGAAACGAAAAAGTGACAAATCTGGGTCAACTCTCTAGTTTATATAGCCAGAGAGTTTTAGCGTGCGCTAACGATTCGAGTTAGCGTTCGCTACCCAGCTAAAAACCAGTCCAGAGCGTTCGCTACTAGAGAATAGCGTGCGCTAACTGCCCCTCGATAGCGCACGCTATCGGGCCATAGCATGCGCTACCTGGGCACCAAACCGAGTCCAGAAACATTCTGCCCATTCTGGACTGCCGAGTTAGCGTGCGCTAAATCCAAACCATAACCGTGCTAATATACAAATGTAGCGGGCGCTAAGCTGCTCGTCCAAAGAGCAGAGAGCAGAAACAACCCACTGTCACTGCTGTGTTCGAGCCGTTAGCGCGTGCTACTAAACAGTCGTAGCGTGTGCTACAAAACAACGATAGCGTGCGATACACAACAACAATAGTGTGCGCTATCGAGTGCAGACAACAGCACAGACAGTACTCAGGGATGGAAAACAGCGAATTCCATCTCGGATGAAAACAACGCGCATCCGACACCAAACAACGAACTGAAGGAGACACACGAACAACAAGATTGAGTCAAAACCAAAGCGCTAAAAGAAAACATGATTCCGACTACCCGAGGGTACGGAAAACTACAACGTTAGTAATCACCCCAAAACTTTGGGAAATTACGAAACGGCCCAAAACATCCCAAACACACGATACATGATCGAAACAACAAACTGAAGCTCACAACATGCATGAAAACATGATACGGACCTGCGGCAACCTCGAAACGGCAGTTTCGAACAACAGTTACGAGAATCGAACGAAATAGCGACGAAAATGACATTAAACACGGAATTGAGTAAGACAAGTCCGAAACAAGCTCGGATGACAAAATTTCCAATATTAAATATTCTCGAATTATCAATTCGGTTACAAGTGAGTCGCTAAAAATGAAAACTACACCTAAAATGAAAATGCCGGGAAAAGAAAAATGCGGATATTACACTATCGATGCGGAAACGCAGGTCGATATCATTCTAGGCAGCTTACCTAAGAGCTTTGAGCAATTCCGCCTAAACTACAATATGAGTCGTATGGAGTATACCTTGGCGGAATTACTCTTTAGGCAAGGGTATCAAGTTCTTGTGGCTACTGATGTTTTGACTTCTAAACCCAAGTGGGGGAAGAAGAAGAAGAAACCAGTGGGCCAGAAACAAGTGGGAACTCTCAAGATAAAAAGCAAGGGACCTCATCATGAGGAAACAAAAATCCAAAAGAAAAGTGCTACAAGTGCGGTCAGAAAGGACATTTTAAAGCGGACTGCCCTGCTCTTGAAAAAGGTAGGTCTCGTATACTAGTAGTCAAAATATGTTTGGCAGCTTGTTCTTCCATTTCGTGGATAGTTGATTCAGGCTCCACTGATCATGTTTGCTTTTACTCACATGGTTTTCAGGTAACCAAGTAGCTTAGTGCGGGCGAGATAACCATCAACTGGGGCAATTATTCCAGGCTTATAGCTGTTATAGTGGGAGTCGTGCAGTTGAAGATTAATGATAATATATTAGTCCTTAATAATGTATTATTAGTACCAGATTTTAAAATGAATTTAATTTCGGTTTCTAAATTAAAATATGATGGTTATTCAGTTTTTTGGATGATGGTGCTATTATTAGAAGAAGAAATGGAGAATATATTTGCAAAGTTATTTTTACTGATGGACTGTATGTCATTAATTATGCATAAACTCCCATGTATAAACACAAATCGCTTAACTCTTTGCCTAAACCTAAAAAGAGAAAAGAACCTTCAAGCATAAACCAAACATATCTGTGGCATTTACGGTTAGGCCATGTAACCCTTAGGAGGATTCAAAGATTGGTAGATGATTGCCCGTTGGATAACCTCCAAGTTGAGTCATTTCCAATTTGTGAATCCTGTCTGGAAGGTAAGATGACCAAAAGGGTCTTTATGACCAATGGAAACCATGCCCAGAATGTGTTAGAATTGGTTCATACGGATGTATGTGGTCCAATGAATATCCAGGCTAGGGGTGGTTTCGAATACTTCATCATGTTTATAGATGATTAATCGAGATATAGATACATCTATTTTATGCGACGTAATTTAGAAGCCTTTGACAAGTTCAGAGACGTCAAGGCTGAAACGGAGAAGCATCATGGTAAGAGTATCAAGTCACTACGATCTGATCGTGGTGGCGAATACCTTAGTGGAGAGTTTTTGGATTTCTTGGCAAATGAAGGGATTTCGTCCCAGCTCACTGTGCTGCGAATGTTGGGATTCGGTGCCTAAAACGAAGGCACAGCGGAAGCAATATACGAATCTAATTCAATCTAAATCCCTTAAGAGGATCGACCAAGCTACGTATATACAAATATAAAACGAAACAAAGGAAGATTCGAAACCATACCCTCATAGTCCGTTGATTAAATGGTGAGAAGGTGATGTCCCTTGCGAATCCAATCCGCAACAAGCTCTAGGATGATCTAACGCCGAAACACCGCGTCTCTACTTGCCACGTGCCGGAGAAACGATTGGAATGACAACCACCCAATTAACCTCCAAGGTTACGGCTAGAATAGGATGATGAAGCTTTCAAATGTGATTATAACACTCTAAGTGTATAACTCACTATCTCTCAATATTATCTCACAATATTTCGCTAATAAAATTATGAAAAAGAAGAATGAAGATGAACATAGTGAAGAAGACCAAGAAAAAAAATTCTCTCTCTCTCTCTCCTTGCAATGAGCCATGTGATACACTTCAAAAGAATCAAGAGAGATGTCTTCTTTTATTTTTCACCCTTTCAAAGACCAAATCACCAACTCATTATAAAATGATTGTCCCACCAATGTCTCATGTCTTCCACCAATTAAGGTGGAGACAAAGATCAAGGAAGGTGAGTAGTTGGGGGGCATCTAGAAGAACCGGACGGGTTTGGTTCGTTTCGGTCTCCCATGAGTCCAAACAGATAAACCCCAATCCGTTCCGATGTATTTATAACAATTAATTAATCTAATTAATTATTTTAAATACAAAATAATATAATTAATTTCTCCTAGAAATAATTATATCTATGAATTAAATTAATCACACAGTAATTTATTTAATTCATTAGGCCGTAAATTAATTTATCCAATAAATTAGTTTAGACATCCAATCTCCCTTAATTAATTAGACATCCAATGTCCAATAAATTAGATATCCAATATCTAATATTTATAAAGAGAGAATAAGCTCGACTCATTCCATCGTCAATCTTATTGTGCGACTCAGTAGGTCTGTCTCAGTTAGCAATGGGAGGAACCAAGGAGTAGTAGCACCACCTAGCCAGCCTGGCGGCCTACACTGTACCCTAACTGAGAACGAATGATGGGGATCATTCCAAAACCTTTATATCGTGAATACCAGTATACGTATAAACCCTTCTTTCAAATGTTCCGATCAAGTTATAGGGTCACGGTCAGTCAAACCCTATCTGTACTTGACGCTATGCATGAGTTAATGCAAATCGAGATTATCGAGCTCTCGTGTATCCAATATAACTAGATCCACTGCTTTGGCCAAAGACTTATGATCTCATCTGTCAATAACCGTATAGGACATATAACCCGTTCACTAATAGGAGAAAGAATTCTATCTTGGTATTCAATAGAACCTACTACTTGCCCGTCAAGACGCACGTCGAGGTTGACCCCCACCTTCGGGTTTTCTGGGTCGAACTACTCTAATGAAAATCTTAACGTAACAAGCACATCCCTACTAAATCCTCAAGTCGGAGGTTTACGAATACCTATCAGAACCTTTCAATTCCGTCATTGACTGTCCCGGAGTGAAGCTATATGACGAAACGAGGGTGAGTCAGTTCGAGTATACTAATCTCATTAGCACACCCATAATGTGTGCTCCCACTAACCATTAGTGCTCGACAGGCACTCTCTAAGTCAAAGAACACGTCATACAAGTCTTCACATAAACTTAACGCCCAGTCAAGTTTCATCGACTTGCGAACGATTAAGGATTTGGGCCATAAACTTTTCCTGTGCCGATCCCCTTATCCAATAAGGAGTGGAATGTTTTGCTCTCAAATACATGGACTAGTTTCTATATATATTTAAGAGTCAGGAATGCCAGTGACTACCAGTAAATAAAGAAACATACAATCGCCTTCTGATAATGATTTTACATAATAACAAGTACAATGCCCTCACTCTAACATCCCCTGAGTGGCATTCGAGGGCATACTCCTAATGAACTCCCACATGCACTCAATGCCACACACTATGGTATCTAATACCCATGTTCTCCAGATGACGCTCCAAGCTAATCTGAGAAAGTGGCTTAGTCAGTGGGTCAGCGACATTTTCGGCCGAGTCTACTCTATGCAGCACAATGTATCCCTTGCAAACAAATTCTCTCATGAGATGATACTTCCTCTCAATGTGTTTGGTAATGTCGTGAAACCTTGGCTCCTTGGCCTGCGCTACTGCTTCGTCGTTGTCGCAGAAAAGCGGAACAGATAGCTCAGCACATGGTATCACTTGAAGTTCTCCTGGAAACTTCTTAATCCAGAACCCTTCCTTAGAAGCCTCCGAGGCTGCTTGATACTCAACCTGACTGGTAGAATCAGCAGTCGCGCTTTGCTTGGTGATACGCCAAGATACTGGTCCTCCATTAAGATTAAGTATGTAGCCAGAAGTAGACATCGAATCGTCTTTCTGTCCTTGGAAGTCTGAATCCGTGAAGCCCATCACATTAAGTTCTTCACCGCCATACATAAGAACCAGATCTCGAGTCCTTATTAAGTACTTGAGAATGTTCTTTACAGCAGTCCAATGTTCCCTTCCTGGGTTTGCCTGAAACCTACTTACCACGCTCACAGCGTGCACAATGTCAGGTCTTGTACACAACATTGCATACATAAGGCTACTCACGGCCGAAGCATATGGTATATTACTCATTTCCTTTCGTTGTTCCTCATTTTGAGGACATATCTTCAAGGAGAGTTCTATTCCATGTCGCATCGGTAGTAACCCTCTTTTAGAATCATCCATCTTAAATCGCTTTAAGATTTTATCTATATAGAGGGCTTGGTGAAGACCTATCATTCTCCTCGCTCTATCCCGGTAGAGCCGAATTTCAAGAATATAGGTAGCTTCTCCCAAGTCTTTCATGGAGAACTTACTCGAAAGCCAAGCTTTCACAAAAATGAGCATTCCCACATCATTTCCTATTAGTAGAATGTCATCTACATATAGTACTAAGAATGAGATCTTGCTCCCACTAACCCTCTTGTATACACAAGGTTCCTCTTCATTTTGCACGAAGTCAAACTCTTTGACTGCCTCGTCAAAACGAAGGTCCCAACTACGTAAAACTTGCTTCAGTCCATAAGTGGAATGCCGAAGTTTGCACACCTTATGAATATCGACTTCAGACACAAAGCCTTTAGGCTGTTCCATATAGATTTTCTCCTCGAGGAATCCATTAAGGAAATCCGTCTTTACGTCCATCTACCATATCTCATAATTGTAGTAGGCATTTATAGCAAGCATCATGCGAATAGACTTGATCATAGCTACGGGCGAGAAGGTATTGTGGTAATCGATCCCTTCTTTTTGGGTATAACCCTTTGCCACAAGCCTGGCCTTATAGGTGTCAACCTTGCCATCCACATCAGTCTTTCTCTTGTAGATCCACTGTAATACCTCCGGTATTCCATGCTTGATTACTTTGTACTGTGTGAATGTTTGGTAATGTGACGTCATTTCTATTTATGTATTCCATTGAGTGCTATATAATTGTACGATGTGAATGAAACGGGGGTGACACACCTTGACGCCGTGGGATGATCGTCGGTGCGAATATGACGGTGGCCAACGTCTTGTTCCCCGATAATTGTTGACGAGTGGAAGGGATGGTCACCCCAAGATGGTTAGAATGTGGTTTGAGGCTAAAAGGGTTTGTCTAACGCGCGCTATAACCCATGCCTAACGTACGCTATATTTCGATCGTTACGTACGTTAAGGCAGCTACATTACGTACGTAATGGGTGGGTCGGTCTTCCGACCAGAATCTTTCTTTTGACACGGACAGGGCTACTTTCGGCAGGCTAGAGGACAAACGAGTCAACTGTTCGTTACGTACGTTATGTCCCAAATTTAACGTACGTAACACTTGGGCACATTTCGGGCAGCGAGTTCTTTACGTATGTTGTCAGCACACTGCTACGTACGTAACACCTTACGTACGTAACACCCTTATCGTTAACGTACGTTATCAAAACCAAGTTTTATAAAATGATAGTTCCCTTCTTCATTTGTACGACCCAACATCACAAACTACCACCCTTGGAGAAATTCCTAGCCCTATACCCGGTTCTTAAGACTCTTAAACACTTGAATTAACATTGAGGAGGTGGATTCTTGAGCTTCGGTGAAGATTATCCAAGTCGTTCAAGTCATTTCTCGTTTCCCTCGTAGTTCTTGTGAATCCTTCAACCATCTTCATTATTCTTCTTCCAATAAGGTAAGCCACCAATCCCTGGAGTTATATCTTCGATGTTTTCTTATTTATACTTATTATATTGCGGGTATTGGGTAGATTTTGCTAAACTTCGTATACAATCTTGTCGGATGAAATTGTAGTAACCGGAAATTTCGTTTCTCATATGTTTCGTTTCGTGCAAATGAAATTTCACTTCAAATCATCACTAGGAATGTAAAATTTGACGAATCAATTGTGGGGAAATTCGTAGTAATCCGTCACCGTATGTTCCATTGTCCGTAGCCACCCTAACCTTGTGATTTTTGACACTTAGCAAACTAAGGAAATAATTCGATAGTATAATCAATATTGGTTGCCAAACCACCGAAGTTGTTGTGCAATAAAATCCGTCGATTGTAGTATTCGGGATATAGAATTGTATTAGAAAGCATAAGATTCGATTTCGCCATAACAATTCGTTGACACCGAAGAATGATAGGATTATCTTCTTGAGTATATCGATATACCTAATGTTAATTATAAGATTGAACGAGATAATGATACACAACACTTGAAAACTTAGAAACGATACTCATACCGACAATTAAAACTACACTAGGGATCCGGTTAGGAAAGGGAGGCTATTTTATTCATTATAATCCGTATGAGGTGTTAATCGGATGTTTCGTGGCTAGGTTAAGTTCGAGCGGGCGTGGGGACTTCGTTATCATAAAGCACCTACTACCGGATCACAGGCAAGTGAAATCTTGCTCGTGAATTTTCTAATATCAATGTTATACCGTATGTGTGTACGTGCCATTTTGATAAAAGCCGACGTTTGTCTTTCTCTAAAGATGTTATAAATGGGTCGATGTGTTGGGGATAAAACCTGTATGGTACCCGTGTGGAAATCTGTTAGAGGGTAAGACCCGAATTGGGCACCTATGTTCCGGGGTATTCCCGTGTGGGTACTTCCGTGACCCTTGGTTGCGACCTTGGGGGCTTATGTGTTAAAGAGAAAGACTCGTCGGTTAAGTGATGAAATATTCCCTGTGATTACTAGGTACTGTGATTGTAAAGATGTCGTATATCGTTGTTAGTAGTTGTTATTTGGTATGCATTCTCTGACCCTGGTTACCTGGTATGACTCGTCGTACCAGGTAAAATTGTTCATCATGTGCAGGACATTCCCGAGGGGTCCGGTCAGACTTGAGCGGTGTTGGAATTATCTCTAGCCGCTGTTTTAATTGGAATAAATTGTTTTCTTTGGGAAAACCTTTGTTGTGTAATAATTGGACTTCAAATTACATTTCCCTTAAATCTTTCGATTCATGTTATGTAATCCTTGAATTTAAGGTTTTATCGCGATTTTCTTAAAATGCCTATTTTTCTAACTAGCCTTGTGGGTCCCACGTGTGATTCATGGCACTGTAATACCTCGGGATATTTTGGGGGTGTTACAGAAAATGGTATCGGAGACAAACTCCTGGTTTGAATAAAACTTTCTCCTATATTTTTTTTCTTTCTCTCAAAATCCAACACCCCAAGCGATCGAAGCTCCTCGTGGGAATGCAAGTAAGTGATATGTGTGTGTTTCTATTTTTGTACAACATTTAATTGAAAATCATGCGTGGAACTGGCTTTAGATTGATACCGTTAGTGATGGCACGCCGAGGAGCTAGAAGGGTGGTGAATGACGCTCGGGGTTCCACCGCGAACCACAATGAGGACGGGAACACCGCCGAGACCCATCCTGCTGGGGGCCAGCCGCCACCAGTTAACCAAAACGATCAGGAGGCGGAACGCCAAAATAACAACCTTGGAGGCATGGATCCAGCTTTTGTTCAGGCCCTTGCCCAGGCTATCGCCATGGGAATTGCTCAGGTCAATCAGGCAGAATGGATACCGGTCATCAATGTGGAAAGCGAGGAAGAGATCGATGGTTGGGAGAGATCTTTGAAGGCTAGGCCTCCATTATTTGACGGACAGAGAGAAACACGTGGGCATGGATTTCGGAAATGGAGACTGCCTTCGAAGTAATCGGATGCCCAGAAAACAGAAAGGTGCCGCTCGGAATTAATCAACTCCGTGACACTGCTGCACGTTGGTGGAGGACTTACAGGCCAGAGGACCGAGTGGTCGGGTGGACCGAATTTGCCCAACTGCTACGGAGCGAGTACTGTCCCAGATCAGCCCGAACCGCTCGCGCACGAGACTTTTTCAGTGTCGGCCCTCAGAACATGCCAGTACCAGAGATCATTCGGGCCTACCGAACCGAGCTAAGTTACATCTCCCAGATGGTTCCATCAGAAGATCAACGAATATGGCATCTTGCGCAGAGGTTACCGGAGGATGTACAACGCTATGTCGCCGGATTTCACTGCACGACCCTGAGAGCATACGAAGACGTAGTCACAACATATGCCGGTACAGTTGTTAATACCGACATCGGGCATAACTCGAAGAAGCAGAAGACATCAGTTCAGCCTGGGAGCAACAACAAAACGAATTCGGGGCCCGCATCTTCTTTTAAGCCGGCGGTTTCGTACCAACAGAAGGGTGTATCTGATCGGCCTTACCGTAGGGACTGTTTCAATTGTGGCATGACCGGGCATACTAAGTTTCGGTGTCAGAAGACGGCTACCAAATGTTTCACTTGCGGAAAGGGGGGACACATGTCTCGCTACTGCTGGCGGGCCAATTCCACTCAGATCCCAGCTTCGCAACCAAGTCAACAAGGCTCTGTGCAATCCCCTAGGACGCCTGCTGTTTCCAACTACCTTGCTCCATCCCACCAGAGCCAACCGCCACTGCATGGTGCCGGGCGAGGCCGTGGGCGCGGCGGAGGTACCTCGTCTTTTTCGGAGTCAGTACCGTCTCGTGTATTTGAGCTGAGGGCTACGGATTGTCAGCCTGCGCCAGCTATCTCAGGTACTCTTCTTGTTAACTCTCAGCCAGTGCATGTACTATTTGATACCGGAGCCACCCATTCGTTTATATCTGTGGAATGTGTTGAACGCTTAAATCTTGTTTGTGTACCTTGTGAGCCCTTTACTGTTAAACTACCCAAGGGTAGTAGATTAAGCGGCGATCAAAAGGCTCGAGACTGTCGGATCATCATCGACGATCATAGTTGGACCGCTAATCTTATGGTCTTCCCACTCCAGAATGAAGATATCATATTAGGAATGGACTGGATGCCATTGCACAGAACAATCTTGGATACCTACCACCTGACTATTTCTATTTCGGCTCATGACGGTACCACATATGTCATCAGCGGACGTGAACACTTTAGTACAAAAGGATCTATCAGCATTATCGCATCGGAAGCCTCCTGCAGCTCTCGAAGTGAATACTACTGGTGTTATGTTCTTTGAGAGGACACTTCACAACTTGCAATCACAAACATTCCGGTGGTGAATGAGTTTCCAGACTTTTTCCTGATGAACTACCAAGGCTGCCACCGCACCGAGAAGTTGACCTTTCCATTGAACTCGAACCGGGGACGAGACCTATTTCCAAAGCTCCTTACAGAATGGCGCCGGCCGAGATGAAGGAATTAAAGATACAGCTCGAAAATCTGTTGGAAAAAGGGTTGATCCGCCCAAGCACCTCACCGTGGGGCGCGCCTGTACTTTTCGTTAAGAAGAAAGATAACTCTCTACGCTTGTGCATCGACTACAGGGAGCTGAATAAGGTTACTATCAAGAATCGTTATCCACTACCAAGGATTGATGACCTCTTGGATCAGTTACAAGGGGCAGTCGTGTTTTCAAAGATCGATTTACGGTCCGGATATCACCAATTGAGGATTCGGGAGGAAGATATACCCAAGACTGCATTTCGGTCGAGGTATGGGCATTACGAATATATCGTGGTATCATTTGGGTTGACTAATGCCCCATCCGTTTTCATGGAACTAATGAATAGAGTTTTGATTGATTTCCTCGATAAATGCATGGTGGTTTTTATCGACGACATCCTGATATATTCTCGAAGCCGACAGGAACACGAGGAACATTTGAGGCAAGTACTGGGCGTGTTAAGACAACACCAACTTTATGCGAAACTGTCCAAGTGCGGTCGGATCTGGGAGGTAATTTTTCTCGGACATGTTGTCTCGGCAGAAGGTGTCAAGGTCGACCCACAAAAGATCGAGACAATAACGAGTTGGGAACCTCCAAAGAATGTCAAAGAGGTTAGGAGCTTCCTAGGACTGGCGGGTTACTATCGAAGGTTCGTCGAGGCTTTTTCTTGTATCGCCCGACCGTTAACGAACCTACTGAGAAGGAGCACCAAATTTGTATGGACTGCAGACTGCCAAAAGAGCTTTGACGAGCTCAAGAGTAGGCTAACTACTGCCCCAGTACTAGTGTTACCACAGGGTAAAGAAGGATTCATTATATACACGGATGCATCCAAGCATGGACTAGGGTGTGTCTTCATGCAGAATGGCAGAGTCGTTGCGTACGCATCCCGACAACTGAAGCCGTACAAAGTAAATTACCCGACACATGACTTGGAGCTAGCCGCGGTGGTGCATGCCCTCAAGATTTGGAGGCACTATCTTTACGGAGTTACTTACAAAGTTTTCACGGATCACAAGAGCTTGAAATATATCTTCACGCAGAGAGAATTAAACATGAGACAGAGGCGTTGGCTAGAGCTAATCAAGGACTACGATGTGGAAATTTCTTATCATCCCGGAAAAGCCAACGTGGTAGCTGATGCTCTTAGTCAGAAAACTACATGAGAGGTGATGGTATCCAGCATAACAGTTCAGCCCAAACTGCAGCAAGAGATCAGGAGAAGCAACACCGAAGTATGGGTGCAACGTAGGCAAGGACGATTATGCTCAATCAGTATACTTTCGTCCTTACTAGACGAGATACGTCTAGCACAGATGGAAGATCCTGAATTACGTGCAATTGGTGAAAGAATCGAGAAAGGAGATGTTTCCGACTATAAGATTCAGGGTGATTTGGTGAGGTTCAAGAACAGGATATGTATTCTACCGAATGACGGATCGAGACTATCTTGAAGGAGGCGCACTCCACTCCCTATTCTATTCACCGGAGCAAGCAAGATGTACAAGGATTTGCAGCGAGTTTTTGGTGGAAGAACATGAAGTGGGAAGTTGCTAGGTTCGTGCTTTGATGTATGACATGCCAACAAGTGAAAATCGAACACCGCAGACCAGCCGGAATTATGCAACCCCTACCCATCCCGGAGTGGAAATGGGAGAGCATATCAATGGACTTTGTCACTAAGCTACCTACGGCGGTGGGAGGAAAGGATACGATTTGGGTCATTGTTGATCGATTGACAAAATCAGCACATTTCATTCCTATTCAAGAGACAACCGGGACAGAGCAGCTGGCCGTCATTTTCATCAGAGAGATCGTCAGGCTACATGGTGTTCCCTCATCCATCATTTCGGATAGGGACACCAGATATGTGTCTCGTTTTTGGAAAGCCGTCCATAAAGCTATGGGGACACAAATACACTTTAGCACGGCTTATCATCCTCAGACAGATGGGCCAGGCCAGCGTACGATTCAAACCTTGGAAGATATGTTGAGGGCGTGCGTGCTCGATTGGGGAAAGGATTGGGCTAGACATTTGAGATTAGTGGAGTTCTCGTACAACAACAGCTGGCATGCAAGCATAGGCATGGCACCATTTGAGGCCCTGTATGGGCGAAGGTGCAAGTCACCGTTATGCTGGGATGATGCCTCCGACACCGCGAGTTGGACCTTATCCAGAGTCCATTAAGAAGATCTCTATAGTTCGGAAGCACATGTCGCCGCCTGAGCTGAGAAATCTTATGCCGAAAGCGGCTGACCGTTAGAATTTACGGTCGGGGATCATGTTTGGGTCAAAGTATCACCTATGCGAGGTATTCGGCGTTTCGGCCAGAAGGGCAAGTTAAGCCCGAGATTTATAGGTCCGTTTGAGATATTGGACCGGGTAGGGACGCTCGCGTCTCGATTACCTCTACCGCCGCATCTGGATGGAGTGCATAATGTTTTCACGTCTCCCGATTAAGGAAGTATGTCTATGACCCGAGTCACAAGCTCAATTTCGAAGAAGTGGAAATTTCGATGACGCTACCTTTAGGGAGGTACCACCGCCATTACGGACCGGCGTGTGAAGATGTTAAGAAATAAAGCCATACCCCTCGTGAAGATTCAGTGGTCGCACCACGGCACGGAAGAGGCGACTTGGGAAACCGAGTTGAGCATGAAGGAGAGTCATCCCGAGTTATTTTCTTAAGTTTCGGGACGAAACTATTTTAAGAGGGGTGATATGTAATACCTCCGGTATTCCATGCTTGATTACTTTGTACTGTGTGAATGTTTGGTAATGTGACGTCATTTCTATTTATGTATTCCATTGAGTGCTATATAATTGTACGATGTGAATGAAACGGGGGTGACACACCTTGACGCCATGGGACGATCGTCGGTGCGAATATGACGGTGGCCAACGTCTTGTTCCCCGATAATTGTTGACGAGTGGAAGGGATGGTCAACCCAAGATGGTTAGAATGTGGTTTGAGGCTAAAAGGGTTTGTCTAACGCGCGCTATAACCCATGCCTAACGTACGCTATATTTCGATCATTACGTACGTTAAGGCAGCTACATTACGTACGTAACGGGTGGGTCGGTCTTCTGACCAGAATCTTTCTTTTGACACGGACAGGGCTACTTTCGGCGGGCTAGAGGACAAAAGAGTCAACTGTTCGTTACGTATGTTATGTCCCAAATTTAACATACGTAACACTTGGGCACATTTCGGGCAGCGAGTTCTTTACGTACGTTGTCAGCACACTGCTACGTATGTAATACACCTTACGTACGTAACACCCTTATCGTTAACGTACGTTATCAAAACCAAGTTTTATAAAATGATAGTTCCCTTCTTCATTTGCACGACCCAACATCACAAACTACCACCCTTGGAGAAATTCCTAGCCCTATACCCGGTTCTTAAGCCTCTTAAACACTTGAATTAACATTGAGGAGGTGGATTCTTGAGCTTCGGTGAAGATTATCCAAGTCGTTCAAGTCATTTCTCGTTTCCCTCGTAGTTCTTGTGCATCCTTCAACCATCTTCATTATTCTTCTTCCAATAAGGTAAGCCACCAATCCCTGGAGTTATATCTTCGATGTTTTCTTATTTATACGTATTATATTGCGGGTATTGGGTAGATTTTGCTAAACTTCGTATACAATCTTGTCGGATGAAATTGTAGTAACCAGAAATTTCGTTTCTCATATGTTTCGTTTCGTGCAAATGAAATTTCACTTCAAATCATCACTAGGAATGTAAAATTTGACGAATCAATTGTGGGGAAATTCGTAGTAATCCGTCACCATATGTTCCATTGTCCGTAGCCACCCTTACCTTGTGATTTTTGACACTTAGCAAACTAAGGAAATAATTCGATAGTATAATCAATATTGGTTGCCAAACCACCGAAGTTGTTGTGCAATAAAATCCGTCGATTGTAGTATTCGGGATATAGAATTGTATTAGAAAGCATAAGATTCGATTTCGCCATAACAATTTGTTGACACCGAAGAATGATAGGATTATCTTCTTGAGTATATCGATAAACCTAATGTTAATTATAAGATTGAATGAGATAATGATACACAACACTTGAAAACTTAGAAACGATACTCATACCGACAATTAAAACTACACTAGGGATCCGGTTAGGAAAGGGAGGCTAGTTTATTCATTATAATCCGTATGAGGTGTTAATCGGATGTTTCGTGGCTAGGTTAAGTTCGAGCGGGCGTGGGGACTTCGTTATCATAAAGCACCTACTACCGGATCACAGGCAAGTGAAATCTTGCTCGTGAATTTTATAATATCAATGTTATACCGTATGTGTGTACGTGCCATTTTGATAAAAGCCGACGTTTGTCTTTCTCTAAAGATGTTATAAATGGGCCGATGTGTTGGGGATAAAACCTGTATAGTACCCGTGTGGAAATGTGTTAGGGGGTAAGACCCGAATTGGGCACCTATGTTCCGGGGTATTCCCGTGTGGGTACTTCCGTGACCCTTGGTTGCGACCTTGGGGGCTTATGTGTTAAAGAGAAAGACTCGTCGGTTAAGTGATGAAATATTCCCTGTGATTACTAGGTACTGTGATTGTAAAGATGTCGTATATCGTTGTTAGTAATTGTTATTTGGTATGCATTCTCTGACCCTGGTTACCTGGTATGACTCGTCGTACCAGGTAAAATTGTTCATCATGTGCAGGACATTCCCGAGGGGTCCGGTCAGACTTGAGCGGTGTTGGAATTATCTCTAGCCGCTGTTTTAATTGGAATAAATTGTTTTCTTTGGGAAAACCTTTGTTGTGTAATAATTGGACTTCAAATTACATTTCCCTTAAATCTTTCGATTCACGTTATGTAATCCTTGAATTTAAGGTTTTATCATGATTTTCTTAAAATGCCTATTTTTCTAACTAGCTTTGTGGGTTCCACGTGGGATTCATGGCACTGTAATACCTCGGGATATTTTGGGGGTGTTACGTCCACTTATTTCCAATAGGCACCATGCCCTTGGGGCGGTCTACTAGAGTCCAGACCTGATTGGCATGCATCGAGTCTATCTCAGCTTCCATAGCTTCACGCCATTTTGCGGAGCCTACATCCACCATCGCTTGGTCATAGGTCGCGGGGTCGGTCTCTTGGCTATCACCTGGAACCTCATGGAGACCCAGCTCCTCCAGGTGCACAAGGTGATACCTCTCAGGTAATTGAGACACCCTACTAGAACTACTAGGTGGTTGTACTTGTGTCTCAGAAGGTTCAGTTCCAACTTCTTGTACAGGTGTCTCCTGAGAAGTTTCATTGTATTCTTCCAAAGAAATACTTCTACCTGCTCCAGCTTCCTAAATAAACTCATCTTCCAGGATGTATGCTTGTAAAGCAACAATGATCTTTTGATCTTCGGGCATGTATAATAGATAACCCATCATCCCAGCTGGAAATCCAATGAAACGTCCCTTCACGGACCTTGCTTCCAATTTCTCCACCTTAGTCTTCTTGACATAGGTTGGACATCCACAAATCCTAATGTGATTAAGACTTGGTTTCCTGCCCTCCCACATCTCATGTGGAGTTTTAGGAACGGACTTAGAAGGACATCTGTTCAAGACATAAGCAGCAGTCATGAGTGCATACCCCCATAAGTAAATTGGTAAGTCAGTATAGCTAAGCATAGAACGGACCATGTTCAACAAGGTTCGGTTCCTTCTTTCTGACACACCATTTAACTTAGGATTTCCTGGAGATGAAAGTTGTGATACTATTCCATGCTCCTTTAGGAACTCATCAAACTTTGTACTCATATACTCTACACCTCAGTCCGACCGAAGTGCTTTGATATGATTACCAGTTTTTTTTTCGACTAGGGCCTTAAATTCCTGGAATTTCTCAAAGGCCTCGGATTTATGTTTCATTAAGTATACATAACCATACCTAGTATGATCATCTGTAAACGTAATGAAATACTAATATCCATCACGTGATGCTTCCAAAGCACCATATATGTCGGTATGGACTAATCCAAATTTATCAGCGGCTCTTTCAAAAGTCCCTGTGAAGGGGGACTTAGTCATTTTGCCTTTAAGGCAAGATTCGCAAGTTGGAAAGGGATCCGATCCCAATGGACCCATAAGTCCATCCTTTTCCATTTTGTAAACCTTGGTCTGACCAACATGACCAAGTCTAAGATGCCATTTCAAAACTTGATTAGTTTCATCCTACCACACTTCCTAGTCATAGTATTCACAATGAGTTTGTTACTTAAGTTTAGATGATACAGTTCATTTAACAATGTAGCAGTGCCTACTAGTTTATTTCTAAAATAAATTTTGCAAGAACCATCACCAATGAAAAATGAAAAGCTTTTTCCGATCCATGACCGGAATGGATACAATGTTTTTATGCCCCCTGCACAAAACAAGTACATCATCTAATGTCAAAACAAAGCTGGATTCTAAATCCAAAAGAAGTGATCCTATGTCAGTTGCTTCGACACTATGCCCGCTTACGACAGTAATCATCACTTCCCTAACTCCAAGCTTCCTAGTTTGTTCCAGATCCTAAATCATGGTACAAATTTGAGAACTAGCACCTGAATCCAGTATCCAAGAAGTAGAAAATACAGTAGCAGGGCAATTTGTTTCCAAAACTAAAAGTTCTTTACCTAACGTGCCATGAAGAATCGGACAGTCTCTAGCCCAGTGGCGAAGCTCACCGCATTTGAGACATGCGTCCTTCTTAATCTTGCTATTGGGAACCATTGAGGCCTTGCCCTTACCTTTAAGGTCCTTGATTTGTGGTCCCGGCTCCTTCTTGGTCTTTTTCTTCTTTTTCTTGGACCTCCGAGGTCCAGAAGAAATTACAAGGGCAGACTCCTTCACCTGCGGAGTCTCCATCTGAGACTGAGCAGTTACCAGTTTGTTCATCAACCCTGCTAAATTGCAAGCAATCTCATTGAGGTAGAAGTTCATAACAAAATGTGAGAAGGAATCAGGAAGAGACTGTAGGATAAGGTCGGTCTGAAGAGAAGTATCCATCTTAAAATCAAGAGCCTCCAATCTTTCGATCATAGAAATCATTTTGAGGATGTGGTCCCCAACCTTCTCACCTTTCTTCATCCTAGCACCGAACAGTTGCTTGGATATCTCATATCTAGCAGTTCGAATGTGCTCACCATAAAGCTCGGTTAAGTGAGATAAAATCTACCTAGCAGAAGTCATTTTCTCATGAGCTCTCTGAATAGGCACAGACTTTTATGTCATCCTTAACCCACTTTTCGTGGTTTTCAATTTCTTCCTGATTAGCTTTAGTCCACACCGGAGGCGCCGGAATGTCCGTCTCCAAGACATATCACAGTGCCTCTATACTGAGGACAATCATCAGGTTACAGAGCCAGTCCACAAAGTATTGCTCAAAGTTGATATTTGTCTGCATTAAGTACGACAGATTTATTAGTGACTCGTTCAATTATGATCTGAGTATAGAATTAAGGTCTTTTTTGTTCTTTTAACCCAGCTCCCACTATTTTTATCGGAATAACACACTCCAATGTGAAATTCGAAAGTATTGTTCGCTTTACTTCATAGTGTTGATCGAGTTCTTTATAAATTTTAATAGAGGGCAACCGAACAGGTTTCTAGTCTATTAATCTTCATAAAGTGGTGTCCAACACCAACCTATTTAATGGATGATTCGATTTTCATTTTCCCCTTGTTCACTCCCCTCGACCTATACGGTTTCTATGGTTCGTGAACAAGTTAAGTTTATAGCATCGACGTAAATCAGTTTCACAATTGAATCTTATCCGGCAATCGAACAGGTTTCAAGGGATAAAATTTGCTCCAACCGAAGGCATCCAATGCGATCTCGGTAATTTATAGACCCTCCCCAAATGATTACCCCGATAACTCGAAAGCATAGCACATTCGGTTTGGATTTTAATTTTCCGAAAGATCGATGGAGGGAAGGAAAACCTTGAAACCTTTTAAACTTAATAATTTGTCGTGGGAGAATTTTCACAATTAATGTTACACTTTGCACATTAATTCATTTAAGCGCGTTTGTAGCATTCATACCATATGAATAAACATTCACAACCTAGTTGCTACCAACATGTAGTTCATGGACCGTTCCTAGAACAAAAACGTCGGAATCTAATTACATGTCTTTGGTCTTGAATCTTCATCTTCTCGATTGGATCTTCCTCCGGTCTTCGTCATTAGATATAAATTTTACATTTAAAAATTGCATCCTAGCTATAAATATTTCTAGTAAAATAAATAGGCTCAAAACAGCCTTTATAACCCAATCGAATAAAACCGAACGATTCAAAACTAGTCCATGAACTACATCCACATTCAAAATTAATGCAACAATCATATTAAAATAAATGGCATTCATAATTAATCAAAGTATTGATCCAATCAATATAAATTAATCCATCCAAATGAATTAATTCAATTAATTCAAACAACCGTTAATTTTAACTTGTTTCAGATGAGAAAATATTTCATTAAATTAATTTCCCTAAGAATAAAATTACCATAATTATATCTTAGTCAAATTAAATCCAATTTAATTTGTGGGAAATTAATTACTGAATGAAATATAAAAAACAGAGTCGAAAAACACGGCCAAGCCGGGCACCGCCAGAGCTAAAGCGAGGCAGGCTGCGAGGCCGGATCGCGATCCACTACAGCGGCGCCGGAAGTGCCGGCGAGTCGACCGCATGCCGGATCGCGATCCGCTGCCTGGGACTGCAGGGCAGCGGTCGGCCAACTCCAAGCTGCCGGGACCGTTCACATTTTCGGCTCGTTTTTCGTCCCCATTCCAAAAATAATATTTTTCTAATCTTTATATTACACGTTTAAATCAGTTTTTCAAAATAAAAATAGATTTATATTGTAACATAAAATCATGAAATATAATTTTTAGATGAACAATTGAAAATCAACGATTAATACGATTATGATTCCAAATCATAAGAACATCCAATCAAGCATTCCAAATGCTAATATCGTATATACGATCACAAGACCTCGCTCCGATACCAGTGTTGAGATTCGGTGCCTAAAATGAAGGCGCAACGGAAGCAATATACGAATCTAATTCCATCTGAATCCCTTAAGAGGATCGATCAAGCTACGTATATACGAATATAAAACGAAACAAAGAAAGATTCGAAACCATACCCTCGTAGTCCGTTGATTAAATGGTGAGAAGATGATGTCCCTTGTGAATCCAATCCGCAACAAGCTCTAAGATGATCCAATGCGGAAAACATCGTGTCTCTACTTGTCACGCGCTGGAGAAACGATCGGAATGACAACCACCCAATTAACCTACAAGGTTACGGCTAGAACAGGATAACAAAGTTTTCAAATGTGATTATAACACTCTAAGTGTACAACTCACTATCTCGCAATATTATCTCACAATATTTCTCTAAAAAAATTATGAAGAATAAGAATGAAGAGGAAGATAGTGAAGAAGACATTGCAATGAGCCGTGTGATACACTTCAAAAGAATCAAGAGAGATGTTTTCTTTTATCTTTCACTCTTTCAAAGACCAAGTCACCTACTCATATAAAATGAGATATTATCCCACCAATGTCTCATGTCTTCCACCAATTAAGGTGGAGACAAAGACCAAGGAAGGTGAGTAGGTGGGGGGCGGCCATCTAGCAGAACCGGACGGGTTTGGTTCATTTCGGCCTCCCGTGAGTCCAAACAGATAAACCCCAATCTGTTCTGATGTATTTATATCAATTAATCAATCTAATTAATTATTTTAAATACAAAATAATATAATTAATTTCTCCTAGAAATAATTATATCTATGAATCAAATTAATCACCCAGTAATTTATTTAATTTATTAGGCCGTAAATTAGTTTATCCAATAAATTAATTTAGACATCCAATGTCCCTTAATTAAGTAGACATCCAATGTCCAATAAATTAGATATCCAATATCTAATATTTATAAAGAGAGAATAAGCTCGATTCAGTAAGTCGTCAATCCTATTGCGTGACTCGATAGGTCCATGTCAGTTAGCAATGGGAGGAACCAAAGAGTAGTAGAACCACCTAGCCAGCCTGGTGACCTACACTGTACCCTAACTGAGAACGAATTATGGGGATCATTCCAAACCCTTTCTGTCGTGAATACCAGTATACGTATAAACCCTTCTTTCTAATGTCCCGATCAAGTTATAGGGTCACGGTCAGTCAAACCCTATCTGTACTTGACGCTATGCATGAGTTAATGCAAATCGAGATCATCGAGCTCTCGTGTATCCAATACAACTAGCTCCAATGCTTTGGCCAAAGATTTATGATCTCATCTGCCAAAAACCGCATAAGACATATAACCCGTTCACTAACAGGAGAAAGAATTCTATCTTGGTATTCAGTAGAACCTGCTACTTGCCCGTCAAGACGCACGTTGAGGTTGACACCCACCTTCCAGTTTTCTGGGTCGAACAACTCTAATGAAAATCTTATCATCACAAGCACATCCCTACTAAATCCTTAAGTCGAAGGTTGACGAATACCTATCACAACCTTTTGATTCAGTCATTCACTGTCCTGGAGTGAATCCGTGTGACGAATCGAGGGTGAGTCGGTTCGAGTATACTAATCTCATTAGCATACCTATAACATGTGCTCCCACTAACCATTAGTGTTATACAGGCACTCTCTAAGTCAAAGAATATGTCATACAAGTCTTCCTATAAACTTAACGCCCTTTCGAACGATTAAGTATTTGGGCCATAAACCTTTCCAGTGCCGATCCCCTTATCCAATAAGGAGTGGAATGTTTTGATCTCAAATACACATACTAGTTTCTATATATATATATTTATGAGTCAGGAATGAATGCCAGTGACTACCAGTAAATAAAGAAACATACAATTGCCTTCTGATAATGATTTTACATGATAACAAGTACAATGCCCTCACTCTAACATCCCCTGAATGGCATTCGAGGGCATACTCCTAATAGGGAACTCCACAACAAAATGGTGTTGCTAAGAGAAGGAACATAAATCTTTTAGAAATGGTTATATCAATGATGAGTTATTCAGATTTGCCTATTTCATTTTGTGGATACGCCTTAGAAACAACGCCGTACATTCTAAACCTGGTGCCTTCGAAATCAATTCCAAAAACACCCACAGAACTGTGGAGTGGGCGAAAGCCCAGTCTAGGACACGTTCGAAATTGGGGTACTGCAGCACATGTGCCAAATAAGGAAGCTGATAAGCTGGCATCTCATACAGAAGTACGAGTGTTTGTAGGATATCTTAAGGGAATGAAGGGTGGCTTGTTCTGCAGTCCCCAGGATCTAGAGGTCATTATTAGCACCAATGCCCGATTCAAAAGGATTATATGAATAGTAACAAGCCCATGAGCTAAATAATTCTGGAATAGTTGAGGGGCGATACTCCGTCTATACCAATCATACAGGCGCCAACTAACACTGCAACACGTATCGATTTTGAGACTTTTACACCAACTTAGGATTTGCCTCGTCGTAGTGGGAAGGTTGTTCGTCAATCGGAATGATTCATAGGCATGGGACAGTCTTCAGACTCAATCCTGGGTGAAGATGAATCAGATCCCTGGACTTACAAGGAGGCAAGCCAAGATAAAGATGCTGACTCTTGGAAAGTAGCAATGGAATCAGAAATGGGATCTATAGATTCCAATCAAGTGTGGTAGCTAGTAGAAGTACCTAACAGGGTACAAGCCATCAGGATTAAGTAGGTATACAAGTGAAAGAAAGGAAGTGATGGGAAGGTTGAAACCTTCAAAGCGAGGCTTGTTGCGAAAGGTTACACTCAGAAAGAGGGTATCGATTATGATGAAACCTTTTCACCAGTAGCCACTTAAGTCAATCCGAGTTCTTTTAGGTATAGTTGTGCATTTGGATATGGAGATTTGGCAAATGGATGTTAAGACTGCATTCTTGAATGGGAGTCTAGACAGAAAATCTACATGCGCCAACCAGAGGGATTCATTGTTGAAGGAGAAGAGCACTTAGTGTGCAAGCTTAAGAGATCCATTTATAGACTTAAGCAAGCATCTAGATCTTGGAACAGTCAATTTGATGATGTTTTCCAGTCATATGGATTCGTCCAATGTCCGAACGATAGGTGTGTATATAAGAAATGCGTTGGAAATGTGTTGGTGTATCTTGTAATGTATGTAGATGATATCCTTCTGATTTGAAACAATGTGAAGGAATTATCAGGTATATGTGTATGGCTATCTGAGCAGTTCGATATGAAGGATTTGGGTGAACCAGGACACATCCTTGAAATCAAGATCTTTCATGATTGGAAGGAAAGGATGTTGTGCTTATCTTAGGCATCCTATATCAAAACAGTGCTAACGCAAAAGGATGTTGTGCTTACAGACATGGAATTCAACTATCTAAGGATATGTGTCCCAAGACACAAAAGGAGATAGATGACATGAAGCTGATCCCTTATGCGTCAGCAGTGGAAAGCCTCATATATGATATGCTTTACACTAGACCAGATATCTGTCATGTCGTAGACATGACTGCTAGATATCAGTCGAACCCAGGACCAAGATACTGGATTGCTATCAAGTACATACTCAAGTACCTGAGAAGGACTAGGGAGTATATATTAGTATATCAATCAGACGACCTGTGTCAAGTAGGTTATACTGACTCAGATTTTTCATCAGACAAAGAAAAGTCCAAGTCTACTTCAGGTTATGTGTTTAGCCTAGGAGGTGGAGTCATTAGTTGGAGGAGTGTGAAGAAGAAATGCATCTCGGACTCTACCATGGAAGCGAAGTACGTGGCAGCCTCTGAGGCACCCAAGGAGGCAGTATGGTTCAAGTACTTCCCGCATGACTTAGACGTGATTCCTGATTTGCCAAAAGGTATTACACTTTATTGTGATAATACCGGTGCAGTCGCAAATTCGAGGGAACCACAAGCCCACAAGGCAAGTAAACATATCAACCTCAAGTGCCACATCATATGACACTTTGTAAAGGAAGGAGACGTAGTTGTAGATAGGGTTGCATCGGAAGATAATCATGCTGGTCCTTTCACGAAAGGCCTACCCTCAAAGATTTTTGAAAGGCACATGGAAGAAATGGGATTACGATGTATGGCAGTACTGCTTTGAGTATAAGTTGGAGAAATAAGAGACTATGTAATAAAGTAGTATACTTAAAAGCATGCTTTGAGTATAACTGAGAGATTGTTAGGGTTGTATACTGCAAAGCATACTTTATGCTTGTATTACCTTATTTCCCTATAGCTACCTATGAGAATATTAATTATATTTGATCACATGTTTTGCATATTTATTCATGTTATGGTTATGCAAATGAAATATCTAATTGTTTTATATTGTAGATAATGTGGTGTGTTGGTGTCACACGGAAGATCTCATTATCGGTGCCTTATAAAATAATATAATAGTTCACAATCTATATAATTATTAGACAAATTATGTGAAAGGTTGTAGTGTATGCTTGAGATAATTTGGTCTTCACTATTAGCATGCATTAGCATATTTGTATACGGTGAACTGTATCGAAGTGAGATAATGTATTCTGTACTGACTGTACGAAGAACATAAATCTCGGATAATTATTATTTCTTAATTCTAAGTATATAATATTTAATTATGTATTTCTAATATTTATTGATTTGATTTACAATGGGTGAGAGTCAAAATGATTGACTCAATAAGCCTCGTATCTTGGGCAATAATATTATTTATATGATAATTATTATTATTACTAGAAATCATGTCCCGACTCATGCTGGTTGATGATGTCCCCTTGATGAGCTCGATAATAATTATTATATTAAACCCTGCATGTTGATTTAATTCCGATATAATAATAAGGTTTGAGTGGTACTACTCTTGGATAAGATATTAGTTAATTAAAGCTGTGAGTAGCTTAAATTAATTAATGGACATTCGAGGGTCTGTCTCATGTTCAAATTTTCTGAGTAAAAATATATTTCAGAGTCTTCTTATTAGTAAAAATCTGATAAATAACTCCATACAAGTAATAGTGCCAGATTTTTAAAGAAAACACCACGGCTGCCAACTCCAAATCGTGGGTCGGGTAGTTAACCTCGTAGGGTTGCAATTACCTTGATGTGTAGGCTATCACCTTCCTATTCTGCATCAACACACAACCGAGACATTGTCTCGATGCGTCGCTATATACCGCAAATCCCTCTGTTCCTTGTGGTAGTACCAAAACTGGTGTCGATATCAGTCGAATCTTGAGCTCATCAAATCTCTATTGACACGCCTCTGACCAGGTATCTTTCTTATCCTTCCTCAACAGATTAGTCAATGGCTGAACAATCTTAGAGAATCCTTCCATAAATTGTCTATAGTAACCTGATAATCCAAGGAAACTACAGATTTCCTTCACGTTCTTTGGAGGTAGCCAATCTCGGATAGCCTCCATCTTTTGTGGGTCCACACTAACCCCATCAACTGATATCACATGCCCGAGAAAAGTAACCTCCATCATCCAGAATTTACATTTGGAGACGTTTCCATAAAGTTGTTCTCATCTGAGTACGTCGAGAATTTGAGGAAGATGACATTCATGCTCCTCACGGTCACGGGAATAAATCAAAATGTTGTCAATGAAAATGACAACAAAATGATCCAAGTAATCAATGAACACTCGGTTTATTAATTCCATGAATACCGCTAGTGCATTAGTCTGTCCAAATGGCATCACCACGAACTCGTAATGCCTATAACGAGTGCGAAAAGCCATCTTGGAAATATTAGACTATCGGATCCTCAACTGGTGATAACTGGATCTCAAGTCGATCTTAGAGAACACCGCTGCATCTTGAAACTGATCAAATAAATCATCGATACGAGGCAAAAGATACTTGTTCTTAATTGTTACCCTATTCAGCTCACAGTAATCAATACATAGACGCAAAGATATATCCTTCTTCCGTACAAGTAACACTGGTGCCCCCCAAGGGGACACACCAGGTCGGACATAGCCCTTCTCGGTAAATTCCTCAAGCTGATTCTTCAGTTCCTACATTTCAATCGAAGCCATATGATACGGGTCTTTAGAAAGCGGGGATGTACCTGGGTCTAACTCAATGGTAAATTCTATCTCTCGCTGTGGAGGTAAACCCGGCAATTCATCCGGAAAAACATATGGGTAGTCTCGAGCCACCTGAATATCAGTCAATTCAACTAGTCGAGCCTATGTCTTGGTCATGTAGCACCAATAACTAACATATCCCTGATTAAGCAGTTTCACTACTTTTATTGCACTGATGACTCTCCCCGAACGGTTGGGATTATCATCTCGAAAAACACATTCGAAACCATCATCTGAAGTGACAGTCACCATCTACTTATGGACACTAAATATGGCATCATGACGATCCATCCGGTCGATACCCAAGATTACATCATCTTTAGGTAAATCAACCGCAATTAAATCTGACACCCACTCATGATCGTTCATTCGAATCGGATAGTTCTGAACTTCACGATTCCCAACAAGTCTTCTACCATCAGGTAGACCAATCACATATGTCTCGCACTCGACAACATATCTAATTGCAATCGGCTCCAACAAGATGTAGATATTAAAGAATGTGAAGCACCAGTATCAAAATAGTACAAACAGGCTGAAAATGAATCTCTAGTGTACCTGCAATCATGTTGGCCTCGGGATCATCAGCCTTTTTCATCTCACAGATCCAGGGCTTTGCAATTTCGGTGCCAGACGTACCATCTTGACCTCCACGACCTACTCCTTTGTTTGCCCCTGAAGTCTGGTGAGAAGCGGACAGAGGTGTACGGTCCTGGACCGCAGGTTGAACTGATGCATAGGAGGACATCATAGTATGCCCTGATCCACCTCTACAAAAAGAGCATGAACAGCCGGCCTCGAACATTTGGAGCTGATGTTAAAGCACATAATGGTCGAACTGGCAGCTTGGGATTGCGATCCCATTGCTTTAAGCGCTGTAGTAGCCGATCAGAAAAACTTGGTCTAGTTTGGGGTTTCTTGAATGTACCCCGGTTACTATCAGCTTGGTTATGGTTCTCTGATCTCTATTAGCATACGGTGGTTGCTTCGTAGAAATCTTCTTAGCAGTAAGTTCATACTCAAGGGCTTTCTTAATAAATTCCAGTAGATTCGTGCAGTGACGATTAAGTAACTACATCCTCATACAAGGTTTCAACCTCTTCAAGAAGTATTTGATATTGTCAGCCTCTGTCCGAAAAATCGATGAGGCAAACGGGAGGAGCCCTTGAAACTTCTCGGCAATTGATAACACGTCATCATCATCAGACGGATCCGTGTTCAGTAATTCTGACAGCTTAGCCTCATAGAGTGGAGCCAGATAATAATGATCCAACATGAGATTTTTGAATTCAGCCCAGTTGAACAAGCCATCAGTAGGTTTTACAGAAAGCCACCATATATGGGCGCTCTTACTAAGGTAATAAGCTGCCACATGAACTCGATTCTCCTCAAGACAATCAACCATCTCGAACAACTTCTCAAAGTGATTGATACAGTGAACAATATCAGCAGGCTTAGAGGAGCCCTCAAATGTTGTAGGTCGTTGACGAGAGATGTCATTAACTATCTGACTCACAATCCCACTATGCACAGGGGGCGGGGGCGGCTGGGGTCCTTGTTGCTGGCCAGTAGTAGCAGCATTACGCATTGTTTCCATCAATCGACCAATTTGGGTCATCTGGGTCATCATGCCCTGCATCAGTACATAAGGTCGGCGTACGCGCCCTCAGGTTGTTGGTGTGGTGCGAACGATTCTCAATAGGTAAATTGCTGCCTGCCGAACTCTATCCCACATTCGAACGCGTATTGGCTCATGGCATCGGGATTCGGCTCCTACCGCGGCCTCGAACCCCTCTACCACGACCTCTCAAGTTTCTTTCTATACTGAATGAATCAAACAATAATTATACACAATTCATACCCGTTTCTTCGAAAAATCACAAAATTACGCGAAGTTAATAGCAACAATGAGAATACACGTTCAAAAGTAATTCCATAAGAATTAATTGCACTACGAGTGCTACACAAAATATCATATCAACGCAATGTCGAAACAAAATCAACTATATGATCAACCCAAAAAGGTTTCCTCGGAATATCAATAAGATAAATTCCGCATTATCTCGGGATATCAAGATCAACAAGAAGGATCAATTCTACTATCAACATCTTACCAGAAATTAAATCATGGCACATAAATCACATACTGTATTGGGCTCGCAGGTTTTGGCACTTGCACAGGTCACACGTGACACGAAGGTCTCTTGATACTCGATCAACAATAACTCATAATGAGAAACAATAATCTCCGGCACCATCTTCTGTAACACCCTGAAGCGGCTATTACAGTGCCGTGGACCCCACAATGAGACCCACCAGGCGACATAAATACACAAATCAACCATAATATAATTGTGGTACCGAACCACAAAGTATTAACCACTACTCTGGCGAGGAGTGTATACACCATGTGACTAATAAATGTCACGACACATGATTCAATTATATATATAAACCATATGAATATGGAGTATACTTTAATTAATAATACAAATGAAATAAAATATTACCAAGTGGAAATATAAATACACGGTTTATTCCTAACCAGAAAAAGAAGACTCGGGGCCCCCAAACTAGTATCCTCCAAACCCTTCGCTGTCACAATGCTCTTTCTGCGCCTTGGACTTCCCTCGACCTAAAATACAACAACAAGTATTTCGCCAAACACAGGGTCAGATATACATGATAATAAATTCTCAAGATGTTATACAGATTGTTTGCCATGAAGTATATAATAAACAGCTTAGAAAGTAAGGGCACAATAAGCTGTACGATTTTCGAAGTTAATTACGCAGCGGAAGTCTGTTGGTGAGTTGTTGTAAATACAGAAACTCGTGTTCTCCTGTCTTCTTGATGCGTACAGGGTTTTACAATGTATACTTATAAATCACAATAGGATGAAAATAGTAAAGACAGAAGGTAAATAACACACAATTTAAAGTGGTTCGAGGTAAACCCCTCTACGTCCACTGGTCCTCCACATAGGAGTAAAGAGTTCATTAAAATCACTACATACATAACTACGTGACTTTAACTAAACCTGTCTTTGTATCGTTCACATAGATTGATACAGGGACTGTAGCTTTGGGCCGTTCACATATATTGGCTTGAGATCTTTTTCGACTCCCTTCTTCTCACACAGATCGAAGCTTCATCTTCAATGTTATTCTTCCCACACATGTTGGAATACGCAAGGATTTTTAGTCCACACAGGGCTAATGTTAATCTCAACGGTAAGGGTAGAACAAATCTCAAACAACAGCTTTATCTCGGATGAACAATCATTGTATGTTGTGCTGTTTGCATTGAGGACTTGTATATTTCTTCGCCTGAATACTGTTGTATGCTCAGGAAATATACTTCTTTATAATCATTAGAATTTCAGAGTAATTTGTCAAAGTATGCGCGATAATGAATAACTTGTGTGTGTGAGTCCTCTGGCTTGAGAGTATTTATAACCTTGGAAATATATCCGTTATAAATATAGCTATTTGATGGAACTGAGTTGATCGGTCACCAAGAACCGGGTTAATCTCAGCAGTTTATCTAAGAAAACCCAAAGATGTACAGTATTGCTCTCTCTCTCTCTCTCTCTCTCTCTCTCTCTCTGTGTGTGTGTGTGTGTGTATTTATTTCTCTCTCTGTGTATTTCTTTCTCTCTCTAAAATACTTCTCTGTAATCTCAAAATTATGCTTGGCCTTTGAAAGGAAGGCTTCTCCCCTATTTATAGAAGAGACGGCCGCCTGTCCTTGAGATCTTTTCCTGATTTTAGGGAAGAACCCAGATATTCAGGGATTTAGGATGCAATTTCCCATCCTTGAATATCCGGGATTTGGAGACTGTGGTTTACCAGCCCCTGAATTTCTGGGATTCTGTCAGGTAGGTCAAGATCTATTTTTTCGAGAGCTTAACCTTCATGAGCCCGGCGATTTCCAACTCCGAGTGATGGTTAGGCAGGTCGGTTCATATTATAAGTGGTCCCTTAGGTCGGGACACTCTTATCTGAGTCCAGAGGTCGGTGAGACCCCTTAGGTCGGGACACTCTTATTTGAGTCCATAGGTCGGCAAGACCACTTATATCGGGACACTCTTCTCCAAGCCCCTAGGTCGGACTCCATTCGTCTAGGTCTCTCCTCCTTTACTCAGAGATCGGTACGTTGGTTTAGATTGGGCTTCTTTAGATCGGGTTTTTAGGAGGTCAACATTTGTCGTCCTATCAACCAGTCCCCCCTACTCTAGTCGAGCTGTAAGACTGAGTAGAGTAAGAGTTATTTTAAATTGACGACCTCGATGCGGTAATCCTTGGGAATCAAGTTTCTAGGTAACGAGGATTCTCGAGATTTGTGTGCATTTATATAAACACCTTTTCCTTTTCCCAACCGTCACATCCCACGCTTGGGCCCAGGTGTTAACCTACCATAGGTTGGCTAAGGCAGTGTTGAATCTAGGTCGTTCTTTTCGAATAGGGTATCGGACGCTTCAGATTGTCCCTACCCTTCTTGGTTTTCGCCCCTCCCTCCTATAAAAGGATGTCTTCTTCTTTCTCTACCATTTCTGCATTTTTTATACCTTCAACCTCTGGTGCGAAAATTCTCCGGCGATACCAGTAATCACAGCTATCCATTTCTGGCGACGCGCTTGCTCTCCGGCGATCTCCTTTCTGCCCAGTTTCATGGGTATGTCCATCTGAGTACCTTTCACTCCCCCCCTTTATTTTTTTTTTATATATATATACTTTTATCTTTCTCTCCCCCCTTTTCCTCCTTTTGACATGTCTTCCACCTCCGATTCCCAAAATATCTCCGGTCAATCGGCCGTAGATTCCTTTTTGGAAGGTTTATCTTCTTCTGATGGGGATTCGGGAAATAGGTCGGAGCGAGCTATAGGCTCCTCCCTTTGCCTTAGGGACGAACCATTAGGCGATATAGACTGGTCCGAGCTAGGCGACATTCCTCCTGACCTCCCCTCTGGCATCCCTTTGATTGTCGTAGATCCTCCGTCTCCTCCTCCTTCGGGTGAGGTGACTATTACCGGCCTTCTAGCCAATCCTTACTAGTCGGTCGCAGGGGCTACGCGTGTCCTTCCTCCCCATCCTTTATCTAGGACTAGCCCAGCCGCCCTAGATAGCTTTATAATATTTCTCCGGCTTCCTCCGGGGTGGGATTTTGTCACACCCCAGGCTTTTAACACACCTGATCACCCTCCCCCGGGTAATATTACTTGGTTTGTGGATCAGGTGAATAGCGGCCTTCGCTTTCCTCTTCACCCCTTCCTTGTTTCCCTTTCTACTAAATATAACCTCCCACTTAATCAGTTTTCCCCCAATTCCTTTCGCTATATGGTCAGTTATCTTGTGTTATGTCATTATAGACCCGAGGAACCCGACCTAGATTTTTTTATTTTTGCTTCAGGTTAAAGAGCTTCAAAGGTTCTTTTTATTTAACCTCTCGGAACGATGCCCATTTTTTCACCCACCTCCCTTCCAATGTGAAGGATTGGAAGTCGCGGTTCTTTTTTCTCCGCCTCCCCTCAGGTGATTCTTGGGCATTCCCACGGCATGGGTACAGGCCACTCCGAGCCAAGCTCCGATTCCTAGGCGTAGCTCTGTCCGAGCTGGGTGGGTTAGTAAGGTTTAGGAATGGAATGTCATTTCCTATAATGCCTTCCAGCTGACACATTTTCACGACCTTTTATTTCATTGTGGGCTGAGCTCGAACCCTTATCCAACTATCCCTGACATTGGTAGGTTTTAATGGCTTTGCCTTGATATACTTCTGTCATTTTTTCTTCGGCGAGTTACTGACCTTGTATTTTTTCTGCATATCGTTTCATGTGGACCTGTCAATCCGATGCCACCAAGCCTGTTGAGCCTGTGAAGGACAAGGCTTTCAGGTTAGCGAATCCTCCCAGGGAGAGGGCGAAGGGGTCATCCAGACCGAAACAGAGGCTTGTATCCAAGCCCAAGGCTGGGGTAACTCTGCCTTCCGACCTGGCCCCTCCATTAACCACGGGGCGGAGCCCTGCGAGCTCCTCTATGCAGTTGCAGGTCATCAAACGGGCCCGCTCCCCCAGCTCCTCCGCTCCTTCTAAGCGACCTAAGGCTGCGAATCCTCCTCGTTCAACTATAGAAACCTTGCTGCGCTGTAAAGAGTGGGAGAAATTCCTCCCGTATTTCAGCTCGATAGTCCCAGATAGGGATAGGCAGTCACTACGCAGCTCTCCGCCGGACACCCGCCTAGTCACTACGCAGCTCCTCTATGCAGTTCGTATGTGTATGATGTTGATATGCCTTTTTTAACATATCCCGGGTACTTAAAACAACTCTTTGAGGTTACTGTAGCTTTAACTAGAAAGAACCACTTTTTTCAAAGTTAATATAGCTCGACCGTAAATAATTTCTTGAGGTCGACTCAACTTGGCTTCATCGATGACCTTAATATAGATTGGAGCCTTTCGGAGTTAATGTAGCTCGGCTGCTTTAAATAACTCTTAGATTAATATAGCTCATCTATTTTAAACCACTTCTTTAGGTCAGCCCAACTTGGTTTTATCAACGACCTTAATACAGATCGGATATTTCGAACAGTCTTTCGGAGTTTGATGACCTCAAGTCAATATAGCTCGGATATTTTCAATTCTTTTGAGTGGAATATAGCTCGGCTGCTCCCAACTCTTTTGAGTAGAATATATCTCGGTTCAAACTTTAGGTCTGAGGATATTTTCTCGAGCTCGGTTTCAGGGCAGTTTGCCTTTGTCTGAATCCGAGGGTATTTCACCTGGTCTGATTTTTTTAGGGCAGTTCACCCTTGTCTGAATCTAAAGGCATTTCATCAGATCAGTTTTTTTAGGGCAGTTCACCCTTGTTTGGATCTGAAGGCATTTCACCTGATGAGATTTTTTAGGGCAGTTCACCCTTGTTTGAATCTGAAGGCATTTCCCTGATCAGATTTTTTAGGGCGTTTCACCCGATCTTCGAATTTGAGGGCAATTTACCCAATCTCCAAATTTGTGGGCAGGTCGCCTGATCAAATTTCTAGGGCGTTTCACCTGATCTTCGAATTTGAGGGCATTTCACCCTATCAAATTTTGGGGCGTTTCACCCGGTCTTCATTTGAGGGCAGGTCGCCCGATCTTCAAACTTGAGGGCGTTTCACCCGATCATCGAATTTGAGGGTGTTTCACCCTATAAAATTTTGGGGCGTTTCACCCGGTCTTCATTTGAGGGCAGGTCACCCAATCTTCAAACTTGAGGGCATTTCACCCGGTCTTCATTTGAGGGCAGGTCACCCGATCTTCGATTTTGGATCCATATGTAGCCCGACCAGTCGTCATAGTTTATGGGAGCCGCTATCAAGAAATCCATAATATAATCATGCTGATAGGATATATTCGCAATGAGATAACTTCACATATGTTCAAGCCAAATCAATGGGGACATCATAATCCCTGTAATAGTTACGGGCTGTAACAAGCCAATCATATTCATGCAAACTTCGAGGTAAACTATATATGTGACACGTTTATTAGTGAGCAACTCAAATGCATTCGACTATCTATGTGCCATATCTCAAAAATAAATGCTCAATTGTTCAGATAAATTAATTAGAATATCGAATCAAATATTTCTATATTTGAGAAAAATCTGAAGATGTTGGATTTCATGAAAAATCATTTTGTATCGCCGAAATACGTATCCTTATTAGTTTACATAATTCTTCAAGAAACTTTAGATATAATTCACATCTAGATCTGTGTGACAGCATAACTTATACAAAGTAAATATTCACATATCAATTTATATGCGGCTATTAAAAAAAGATACTTATCTTTAGTTTTTATGTTTTTCTTGGCGATCATTATCTCCATTGAGATTGCACTGACATCCTATCAGCAAAGATTCGAGCAGGAATATGCCGCCAATATAAAATTCGCATATTACGTGAATCCCGTGTTAGAAAATCATAAACCCTTAATATCCTTGATTCCTCCAGGGGTTCAATTTATATCACATTGGTAAACAACTGTTAGGCATATTTTTATATGCTTATTTATCATTATTTTATAGTCATTTGAGGTCTAAATCTGCTTAAATGAGCTTTTAATGCACTATTCTTCTATGTTTGGCAGGAAATTGGAGTCCGGAAGCTCGAACGATGAAAAACGGGCGAAAACGGCTACTTTTGGCCTGGGGCCGCGGCACAAGGCAAGCGGGCCGCGGCACACGCAGGTGACCAGCGAGCCCCGAGTGAACTGTACCCTGAGCCGCGGCACAAGTATAGTGAGCCGCGGCCCAGGAGGAAAAATAAGCATCAAGTATTAGGCGCTGAAGACCGTGAGCCGTGGCACAGATTAAGTGAGTTGCGGCACACGGGGCGGTTTTGGTGTGTTCTGTGCAGTTTTGGGCCATTTTGAAGCCGGTTCTCGACCTAAACACACGGACGCGTTTTGGAGGCTGCTGGGAGTTATAAATAAGGGTTTAAGGTCATAATTGAGGAGAGGATCATCGAAGATCATCGCGGAAGGGATGAATCGATCATCCAGAAGAAGGAGAAGATATCCAGGAGCAGAGAGCGGAAGCCAGAAGAACGGAGGAATCCGAGTTCTTTATCTGCGTTTGATTTCAATGCTTTCATTCATTATTTCTGTATTTTTATTCTTCAGCATGTCAGGCTAAAACCCTGTTCTAGGATTTTGATGAACCCAAAGTTTTGACGAATTTGCTTTTGATTATCTATATAATTCCCTTTTCTGTTGAGTTTTCCCAATCGTTTTTAATGCTTTCAATTGTCTGGCCAATAATTGGATTGTTTTAATTACGCAACTCGAATCGGGAGAGGAGAGTTGGTGAGGAACTATTGGTGAGAACCGTTTTATCTTGTTAGATAGGAATATACTCATAGGAACTACGTGGCCTTTTGAGGATTTTGTGCTTTTTGCCTATTGTCGAATTAATTCACCTAGGGATAGAGTGCGTTATTCGCCTTTAGAAATATCTATTGACCTCAGGAGAGGCGGTAGAGTATTTTAGCAATCTTCGCCTTCAGTAGATTGGGGAAATCATTAACTTCAGATAATCGAGAGTAAATTCGGATAAACCGAGGTGGATTCACAATCCTAGACTTATTCATCATTTGATTTTCTTTCTTCGAGCGATCGTTTTTCTATTTATTATTGATTTTCTTTAGTTATTAATTGCAACCCAAATTTCGACTGTTCAAATAAAATTAGAATACACATAAATCGGTACTTAGTGATTCAGTCCTCGTGGGAACGATAACTCACTCATCACTTTATTACTTGTCTACGATAATGTGCACTTGCGTTAAACGAAATATCGCAACAAGTTTTTGGCGCCGTTGCCGGGGACTGATTATTCTACTAATATTGATTTCAGTATTTCTAGTCTTAGTTTGAACATTTTTTTTATTGTTTTTGTATAATTTTATTAATTTGTTTTTCCTTTCAGGAGTTTCCAGTTAGTGCATGAGAAAATTCGGTAACGAAGGCCTACTACCTTTGAATACCGAACTCGAGTGCACTCTTTGGAGAAGCAAGAAGGAGAAACGAGAGCTACCAGCAAAAGTCACTATGGCCGAAAATACCGAAAATCACGGAGGAGATAATCTCGTGCAGCAAGCTCAACCGGCATTAGCACTCCGCGATTATGCTATGCCGCAAATCAATGCGAACTTTTTGGGGATTCGGCGTCCAAGCATCCAGGTGAACAATTTTGAAATCAAGCCGGCGATCATTCAGATGGTGCAAGCAAGCCAGTTTTGTGGTCTGCCGAACGATGACCCCAACGCGCATATCGCGTCTTTTCTCGAGATTTGTGACACCTTTAAAAACAACGGTGTCACCGATGATGCTATTCGTCTACGGCTTTTCCCTTTCTCTTTGAGGGACAAAGCCAAATTTTGGTTGAACTCTTTACCGCCGGGCTCGATCACGACATGGGCAGAATTAGCACAAGCCTTCCTATCTAAGTTCTTCCCACCATCAAAGACGGCGAGGTTAAGGAACGAAATTACTACCTTTGGGCAATTTGATATGGAGTCGCTTCACGAAGCTTGGGAGCGATACAAGGATTTACTGAGGAGATGCCCACACCACGGCCTACCGGACTGGCTACAAATTCAGATGTTCTATAATGGATTGAGTGCCTCTACAGGCACTCTTGTTGATGCCGTCGCTGGAGGTGCCTTAATGGGAAAAACAATGGCAGAAGCCCACTTTTTATTGGAAGCGATGGCCGCTAATGCTTATCAATGGCCGTACGAACGAGTAAACCCGAAACGAGTAATGGAAATCTCAAATAATGATCCAATCTCTACATTGTCGGCTCAAGTCGCCGCCTTGACGCAGCAACTTCAAGCCTTTTCACAAGATCCTTCCCCCGTTGCCATTGAATCATGCAATTGGTGTAACGGATCTCATCCTAGCGCAGAATGTCAAGTCGGAAACCCTTTCGAGCAACCTCCAATGGAACAAGCTCAGTTGGTGGGGAACGGGAACCGGCAAAATAATCCGTACTCCAACACTTATAATCCAGGATGGCATAACCATCCTAACTTCTCATGGAGAAACGGACAAAACTCGAACCAGCCCCCGTGTGCTCAACACCAACAACAACCTCCTCCCGCTCCAAAAATCTCTCTAGAGGAAGCGATGGCGAAATTAGCAGCGAACACGAGTCAGTTCATGGCCCATACGGAAGCGACCTTGCAAAACCATTCCGCTTCTATACGCAACTTAGAAGTCCAACTGGGCCAGATTGCTAATGTATTAACAGCCCGCCCGGAAGGTACCTTGCCAAGTACGACCGAAACAAATCCCAGAGAGAGTGTCAATGCCATTGGGTTGAGAAGTGGGAAAGAATTGGGTGAGCTGCCCGGGCAGAACAAGAAGAGAAATGAGGATGGGGAAAAGAAAAATTCAGCGACTGAGGAATCACAAGATTTGAGACCCTCGATACTGTTTCCGGACAATCCAAAGACATATATACCACCTGTCCCGTTTCCGCAGCGATTACAACAGAAAAAGGTGGACAGACAATTCTCTAAGTTTCTTGACGTCTTCAAGAAACTACATATAAATATTCCATTTGCTGATGCGTTGGAACAAATGCCGAGCTATGTCAAATTCATGAAGGAGATCTTATCAAATAAAAGAAAGCTCGAGGAGTATGAGACAGTCGCATTGACGGAGGAGTGCAGCGCGGTTCTTCAAAAAAAGCTTCCACCAAGATTGAAGGATCCGGGAAGCTTCAATATACCGTGCACCATAGGGAACCTCTCTTTTGATAGGGCGTTGTGCGATCTCGGCGCTAGTGTTAATCTCATGCCTCTGTCTATTTTCAAGAAGCTAGGAATTGGGGAAGCGAAACCTACTACGGTCTCTTTGCAATTAGCAGATCGATCTATCAAGTACCCGAGGGGGTAGTAGAAGACGTTTTAGTCAAGGTAGATAAGTTCATCTTTCTAGCCAATTTCATTGTGCTCGACATGGAGGAGGATCAAGACATCCCAATTATTTTGGGACGACCATTTTTAGCTACCGGCCGAACTCTCATAGACATGGAAAAAGGGAGACTTACTCTGCGTGTTCAAGATGAGCAAGTCACTTTTCAAGTATTTAAATCTTTTCCATGTCCAAGTAGTGTTGAGAAGAGCTCGCAAATTGAAAGTGTAGATACCGTTGCGAAGGACACACACCGGAAGAATTATCGGTAGAAAAAGTCAGAATCTGTGCCAGCTGCCCCGACGCCTAATAAGAATGAAGAGCAAGTCACATATATTAGGCATTTGAATATGTCGTCTTCAACATCCGTTCATCCACAATCAAAAAATTCTCCCTCTGTCCTAAATTCGCCCGTGGAGTTGAAAATTAAGCTGGATGTCAAACGGGCACCAAGTCATGTGCAAAATGGGTGCTTTGGAAAGTTGTTTTCGTTAAAATCTTTTCGCAAGGAACATTTGGTGTCCAAACCGAAAATTGGATCGTTAAAGACCAATGGTCAAAATTTTAAAACACATATTAACGGTTCGATGAATGGGGCGGAGCTCAAATGGTCTTTGCGAAAAGCAAACTAATTTTCAAAAAGTCCGGCTGAAGACTATAAACTTAGCGCTTCTCGGGAGGCAACCCGAGTATTAGTTGTAGATTTTTGTGTTTCAGTGTTTTCTTGCATTTTTGGATCTTTATTTTTCGTCATTTTAGCTTGGATACGCTTATCTCTCACGCTCTTGATGTTTTCTTGTGAAAAGTCTATGCAGAAATTATTCCAGGGGAAAATTCAGCGTTGGGCCGCGGCACAAGGAAAATGAGCCGCGGCACACACAAGTCGAAAAAAGGGAGGCTAAACAGGCTGTACTCTGTGCCGCGGCACGGCCTTACTGAGCCGTGGCACACCAAGTCCCTGAGCCGCAGCACGTTACTGCTGAGCCGCGGCACGCTAATTGCCAAAAATCTACCCAGTACGCTGTACTACGTGCCGCGGCACATATGTGCTGAGCCGCGGCACACTAACACTACGAGCCGCGGCACAAGAATGCTGAGCCGCGGCACATGGCAAAACAAACCAACAGGTCTAAGAGGCTGTACTCTAGGCCGCGGCTCACTTAAGCTGTGCCGCGGCCCCTGCTGCGAATTTGAACAGCCCAGGTATCCTTCTTATATTCGATCGGCCGAAAACTTTTTCTCCCCTTCTTCTTCTTACATTCTTCAAATCTAATCAAGGTAATTCTCAATCCCTTGTATTAATTGCTTCATGAATTGCGAAATGAGATGTTGTTCTTCATTCAATATTGATTATGTAGTTGTTGTTTTTTCAAAGTTCTATCAAAAATTGAGTTGGGAATATGAAGTTTCGATTGATTATTGATGATTATTTTTCGATTACGAATGAATTGATTACGTTTGTCATGATGATCGAAGTGAGGATGTTATTTGTGGGGATTAAATCAAGCTATTGCAATGATTGTTCTTCATTTGAACTCATGCCTTCAAGGTGTTTGATGAAATGCTTGAATGAAAAATTCTTACTTGTTAAGTCAATGTTTTGAAACTATGTGCAACGAATTCGTTTAGTTCTGACAACCAACCCTTACGTCAAGTTTAAACGTTAAAGCTCAATTTTATTTTTCTCTCACGGCGGTGCTAGCTCGTTAAATTCTTGATTCACGTTTTGCATATCCTTAGCCGAGAAGTGTTGTTCTCCTTATTGCGTAAGTATGTAAACTCCTGTGTTTATCTTTTCAGGACTCGCTATGGCTAGAAAGAGAAAGGTGAGCACAAGGGCCAGGACTCAATCGTCCCCCACACGAGGGGAAACTTTACAGAGTCGAGCCGAGTTAGAGGCGCATCAATTCTCCGACCCGGAGATTTATAAAATCTTCAATGAAAAGATCCGTCCTAGACCCTTGATACCGGAGAGGGGATTCACCCCAGCCCCCCAGGACGGGGAGCTTCTGACGATGATAGACGAGATGGGGTGGGGCCGTTTTGCTGCACCTCCCGAGCCGGCGGTGATCTCCATTGTATAGGAGTTCTATGCGAGCGCTCTATTGAAGCACATTCGGGCAGGGCAGATGATACCACAGTCAGACACTCAGACGCAGGTCGTCGTCCGAGGCATTAAAGTAGATTTTTCGATGGCTGCCATACGGAGATTATTCGAGCTGCCTGTGGTGGATGATACGGCATATACGCGAGCTATGAGTGGCCTCACGAGGGAGGCCCTGCTCGAGACACTCACACAGCCCGGATCTGTCTGGGAGATGCGCGCCCCGGGTTCGTTGGCCTTCTACTTTAAGAGCTCACGCCTCAGTCGGCTCGGGCGAGCCTGGTTGTACTTCATCTGCGCACGTATTGATCCTACTTCACAGATCCGCACTGTTTTACTCTCTCATGCCCGTACCTTATATGCTATCACTTCTGGGGTCAGATTCGATATGGCCCCTCTTCTGGTCCGATCTATCTTCCAGTGTATTCAGGGAGGGGCCAAGACGGGGCTGAAGCACCCCTCGCTCATCTGCGCTCTATGCCGGCAGTCGGGGATGATGTGGTCAGATGACGAGCCGATGTTAGCCCCCTAGGGTCCGATTGATCATCGCATCATTTCGCACTTCGACCAGTGGGGAGGAGCACCGGCACACGCTCGGGGGCGAGGATTTCTACTTGATGAGGCACACGAGCAGTCCCCCGAGCCTCTTCTTCGCGCGAGGCGAGATGGAGTCCGGCCACGCCTGACAGAGAGCACTTGCAGGCGATGTTCGACGGGTTGAGAGAGGAGATGAGGAGAGAGAGAGAGAGGAGATGAGGAGAGAGAGAGAGTCTTCTGGTTGCCCTGATAGAGGAGAGGCAGACGGAGAGAGAGAGCATCCTGGCAGCCATCCGAGATGAGATGAGATGAGAGAGCAGGCCCGCCGGGCCAACCGACATGAGACGAGGCGCCTGGCAGCGAGAGATGCTTACCACCAGGAGCATCTTGCTGCATGGACGGCCCACATTATGCACCCGGACGGGCCATTCATTCCACCCGTTCGCCCAGCCACACCACCCTCCTCGTCGGACGACGCCGGCACCAGTTCGTGAGTAGACTGTAGGGGAGTACTTGACATTTTTCTTTTATTGCATATTATTCCTTTTATCCATTGAGTTCAATGTACGTCCTAAGTTTGGGGGGGTTTACTTTCTGTTGCTATACTTATTGCTGTACTTATTCGTTTGCACTTTCGTTATTTTTCGTTATCTTTTTGTTCTTAGCCTTGCTTATCGTGATATTAAGTGCATTCGTGAATTTTTCATGTGTCTTTTTGTGTAAAACTGATGTTACGATACTGATTTCTCGGGGAAGAAACGGTTGAGTTTTAGTTGAGTTGTAGTCAGCGATATCTGTTTCTATTGAGTATTCATCTAGGTCCGAAATTTTTTGTTTTGTAGAAATATTAGCGGATAAGAGAGGAGACATACGTGTCTTTAAATCACTGTCTATACGTTTGGTTACATTTTTTGGTTAGCTAGTCGTCCAGTAACATAAGTCTTTTGAGCACTTAAATTGAGTTTAGAGTCGGACAGTTTTTTTCCCAAAAAGTCGAGATATTGTTTGTTCTATGATGGGAAGTCTAGTAACCGGGGTATTCACGTGACCCGTTGTTTACTCTCGCGTAAAACGACAACCCTGATTAGACTAGTGGTTTAGAGATTTCGCATGTGCCGATGATGGGAAACTTAGTAACCGGGGGTATTCGCGTGACCCGTTGTTTACTCTCGCGCAAAACAGCAACCTTGAATCGGACATGCGGGAATAGCTACTCGAGTTGTTTCTCCGCTGTGGAGGGGAACTTAGTAACTAGAAGCATCCATGTGCTCCATGAGTGTCTTTTACGTCAAACAGTTCCCCAATACATGAGAATGGAATTCCACCCTAGTATTATCCCGATGAAACATCCCGAGATCCGAACCTAGTGGTCAACTCGAATCATCTTATTGAGCATATATAAGGGAATACTGTCCGAGGGTTATTTTTGATGACGAAACTCTTGAAATTGTTGCCATTAGATGAGACTGGGCGAGTTAGCTTGTTTATTTTAACCCTTCATATTGGCGGTCGATTAAATTCACGCTTGTTAATCTTTGAGCTTGATTTTCTTCATGAACGATTGATTAGGACTGAAACTGTTTACCTTGTGGAAACAGTGTCCTGAATGTAACTCCCTATTACGATACTTGTGTTATTCTTTGAGAATTTCAGGGTAGTATTGATTAAGTTGAGCACTATGGACTTGCACGATTATTCACGATATTTTTTGTTTGAAAATTGATTCTTTTTGCTTGAGGACAAGCAAAGGCTCAAGTTTGGGGGTATTTATTAGGCGTATTTTTATACGCTTATTTATCATTATTTTATAGTCATTTGAGGTCTAAATCTGCTTAAATGAGCTTTTAATGCACTATTCTTCTATGTTTGGCAGGAAATTGGAGTCCAGAAGCTCGAACGATGAAAAACGGGCGAAAATGACTACTTTTGGCCTGGGGCCGCGGCACAAGGCAAGCGGGCCGCGGCACACGCAGGTGACCAGCGAGCCCCGAGTGAACTGTACCCTGAGCCACGGCACAAGTATAGTGAGCCGCGGCCCAGGAGGAAAAATAAGCATCAGGTATTAGGCGCTGAAGACCGTGAGCCGCGGCACAGATTAAGTGAGCTGCGGCCAACGAGGCGGTTTTGGTGTGTTCTGTGCAGTTTTGGGCCGTTTTGAAGCCAGTTCTCGACCTAAACACACGGACGCGTTTTGGAGGCTGCTGGGAGTTATAAATAAGGGTTTAAGGTCATAATTGAGGAGAGGATCATCGAAGATCATCGCGGAAGGGAGGAATCGATCATCCAGAAGAAGCAGAAGATATCCAGGAGCAGAGAGCGGAAGTCAGAAGAACGGAGGAATCCGAGTTCTTTATCTGCGTTTGATTTCAATGCTTTCATTCATTATTTCTGTATTTTTATTCTTTAGCATGTCAGGCTAAAACCCTGTTCTAGGATTTTGATGAACCCAAAGTTTTGACGAATTTGCTTTTGATTATCTATATAATTCCCTTTTTTGTTGAGTTTTCCCAATCGTTTTTAATGCTTTTAATTGTCTGGCCAATAATTGGATTGTTTTAATTACGCAACTCGAATCGGGAGAGTAGAGTTGGTGAGGAACTATTGGTGAGAACCGTTTTATCTTGTGAGATAGGAATATACTCATAGGAACTACGTGGCCTTTTGAGGATTTTGTGCCTTTTGCCTATTGTCGAATTAATTCACCTAGGGATAGAGTGCGTTATTCGCCTTTAGAAAAATCTATTGACCTCGGGAGAGGCGGTAGAGTATTTTAGCAATCTTCGCCTTCAATAAATTGGGGAAATCATTAACTTCAGATAATCTAGAGTAAATTCGGATAAACCGAGGTGGATTCACAATCCTAGACTTATTCATCATTTGATTTTCTTTCTTCGAGCGATCGTTTTTCTATTTATTATTGATTTTCTTTAGTTACAACACAAATTTCGACTGTTCAAATAAAATTAGAATACACATAAATCGGTACTTAGTGATTCAGTCCCCGTGGGAACGATAACTCACTCATCACTTTATTACTTGTCTACGATAACGTGCACTTGCGTTAAACGAAATATCGCAACAACAACTATGGTCCGGCGATCTTGCGAACCGACCATAGTAAACAGAGGCACCAAGCTACACTACTGGGGTTGTGACGAGCTTTCTGTTTGAGATGGTCGCTCCGAATCTCTTGGTACTCGAGAGGTCGGAGTCCACAGGTTGAGGGAAACAGTGTGAGGCTCGGAGTTTCAGGGCTGAGGGTGGCTATCGAGCTCGAATTTTTTATGCTGAGGGAGTCGATTTCAAGCTCGTATTTTCTGGACTGAGGGCGCGATTTGGAGGTCGGTGAGTATCAGTGAGCTCGGTTTTAACAAAGAATCACAGCAGCAAAACTCGGTGATGTTTGGTTCTGTTTTTGATTGGTTGAGTTTGGGTATATTAATCACCAGACTTCTGGGTTTTCTAAGTTTTGGAGTGGCTGCGGTGTGATTCCAGATCTGGGTTTCCATGGAGTACTTCCTCCCGGGGTAGATTTCCTCAGAAGGTATATACCTCGCGCTGCACCTCCCTACTAGCTCCTCCTTCCCCATCCTCGGATTTTTCTTGCAATTCTTCCATATCTTTTTCGGCTTCTTCAACATTGATGTATTTTGAACATCGGGCTAAGACCTCATCATACGTTCTGGCTGGCTTTTTAGCCAACGAGGTGCGTAGCAGCCCAGGCTTTAGTCCATGCGTCAAGGCACTCATCTTCACTTCTTTAGATGACGAGGGTACCTCTAGACACGCCTTTGTAAACCGAGTCACATAAGCTCTCAGTGCTTCTCCGGAGTATTGCTTGATACTGAACAAGGACATGAATGTCTTATGGTGTGCCCTAGAGCTTTCGAAGTGAGTCAAGAATGCCGAGCTGAAAGTTTTGAAGCTAGTGATCGTCCTTGGGGGTATCTGGTGGAACCAGTCCTGAGCTGACTCCGTCAACGTAGCCAGGAATGCTCTGCAACTCACGGCATCCGAATATCGGTGCAATATGGCCATGTTCTCGAATCGGTATAAATGTCGGGTGGGATCCGGGAGCCCATCGTAGGTGAAAGTGACAACCCTAAACCCGTACGGGAGTTCAGCCTGTAGTATGCTCTCTGAGAAGGGATGCCCTGGATGACTCTCCACGTCCTTCCCCGCAACCCTTTGTCACAGTTCCTCTAGCTCGTCCTGCATACTGGATATCAATGGATCCAGAATTATTTTCTGTCTGGATTGCTCCCACGCCCTTGGATAGCTTTCCCCATGGTCTTCCTGTTGATCGATTTCCTCCGGCTCTTTCGAGAGGATAGGTATAATTTTTTGCGGCATCTTTTGTTTTTCAACCTCCCGGCTCTTCTGAATTGCACTAGCAATTATGTCGGCTAAGGCTTCTTTTGTCAAGGTGATTGTGCTGGGTGTAGCTTCTTCTCCAGGGGTGACGGGCGTTTTTTCCAAGGTCGGTTCTCCACCCGCAGCTGCTAGTTGTTCTTCCAGATTTCGGGGTATCAGCTCTCCAACTTTCTTCTAGGTTGTTTCTTCCGCCATTATTGATCTCACGTCTCAACTCAAAGAGTGACTCGATGTCACAGTTTCCACAGACGGTGCCACTTGATGGAACCGAGCTGATCGGTCACCAAGAACCGGGTTAATCTCGGCAGTTTATCTAAGAAAACCCGAAGATGTACAGTATTGCTCTCTCTCTCTGTGTGTGTATTTCTTTCTCTCTGTGTGTATTTCTTTCTCTCTAAAATACTTCTCTGTAATCTCAAAATTATGCTTGGCTTTTGAAAGGAAGGCTTCTTCCCTATTTATAGAAGGGAGGGTTGCCTGTCCTTGAGATCTTTTCCTGATTTTAGGGAAGATCCCAGATATTTAGGGATTTAGGGTGCAATTTCCCATCCCTGAATATCCGGGATTTGGGGACTGTGGTTTACCATCCCCTGAATTTCTGGGATTCTGTCAGGTAGGTCAAGATCTATCTTTTCGAGAGCTCAACCTTCATGAGCCCAGCGATTTCCAACTCTGGATGATGGTTAGGCAGGTCGGTTCATATTATAAGGGGGCCCTTAGGTCGGGACACTCTTATCTGAGTCCAGAGGTCGGCGAGACCCCTTAGGTCAAGATACTCTTATCTGAGTCCATAGGTCGGCGAGACCACTTAGATAGGGACACTCTTCTCCAAGCCCCTAGGTCGGACTCCATTCGTCTAGGTCTCTCCTCCTTTACTCAGAGATCGGTATGTTGGTTTATATTAGGCTTCTTTAGACCGGGTTTTTAGGAGGTCTACATTTGTCGTCCTATCACTGTTATTGATTGGTGAGATGTTGACGTCTGTCTCTTGATTGGCGGCTGCTGAATGTTTGAATTAAAGCAGATCGCATTTAATGCTTCAGACATCCTTTCTGTCTTTGCATTAAATGCTCTTCAGAGCATTCAGACTTGTCTCTCTCCGGCTGCATTAAATGATATCCTATCAGTAATAAATATTGCTTTAACTGTGAATACTTTATGAATAAATAATGTTTATCTCATAATGGTTTAAAGCTTCTTATATTCGGTCCTGTTGGATATGTTTTACTTTTCCCAAGTAAAACATCTTCAACCTGTATGTTGTATCCAACACTTTAAGTTTCTTTGCTGTATGAAGTAGGTTCTGTAGGATGGACTGTAGAAGATCTCTTTGTGTATGGATGGTCTGTATGAAGAATTCTAACAGCTTCCATGCTTAACAGTATTCTAACTTCTTTGAGACTTCTTTGCTGTATGTTGGCAATTTATCAAAACAGGAATGTTTCTCCCAACAGCGTCAATGAAGGTGGAAACAGTTGAACTGCTACTTTGTGGAGGTGATGGGTAAAAGAATTATATGGAATCAAAAGAGGGCATGGTAAGCATATTGTAAGTTTTCATTCATTTATCTTTTTTCCTTTGTGATGTATATGTTTTATTCTTACTAATGACAATTGTATCATTTTAGCTTAAAACGGATGAAGAGCATTTGAACTACGACTTTGCCAAGGTAATGTTTTTATGTTTGATTATTTTGGTTTACTGTACCTTTAAACGGTTTTGTTGTTTTTTGTTTGTGATACTAACTTTTAAATATTATTTTTTTAATGTAGTTCGATATTCGACACTGCTTCTTCAGTCGCTTGAGAGACTATGATGAACATGTCTATGATCTTTTTGAGCATATGATAAACCGATTCTGGGGTTGGTATTTTAAATGTAACTGTCAAGTATCAACTGTTGGGAGTATTATTTATAATTTTTCTATTCGCACCTATAAAGAATATGTTCTGAAGCTTTATTTTGAATATACTTAATTTGTCTATCTATTTTGAAACCTAACTGTTAACAATGAGGGTGTTTGGACCCTTCTCGGATAATTTCCTGGTCTATTTTAGATAATTAACGAATCCACAAACTGGGACTTATCGGTTCTTAACCGATCCGGATATTACCGGTCTTGGGTCTAAAATACCTGGTTGGTTTACCCTATCGATTTCGGTTCTCACATTAGAATCGATTAATTACCGCTCCAATCTCGGCTAACCCAATAATATTACCTGATTTGGCCCGCTAGGCCAATACTCGATCCGAATCGGACAAAAAACAAGCCAAAACATATGAGAGAGGGGGGAGTAAGGGGAGAGAGATATTAATGCGGTTATAATTTATTTTGTACTTGGGTATGTTATAAAATCGAAATACTGTAGAGAGAGAATAGAAGATGATTCTCAGGTATGATTTTCATTAATAACTGAAGTCCTATTTATAGGAAAATTTCAGATGGCACAATCGTAATTATATAATTACATCAGGGGCATAATAGTCATTCACACTATATAAAAACAAAGGGGTAATTGAAACATCACTTGCATGGTATATTATAACACTTCCCCTTGAATGACTATTTAGATAAATATCTGCTGAACTAGTTTGAAGAAAAACCCAATGGGAGAAAAACTTTCAAACTGTTTGTATTGGAGCTTGTGGCAATCATATAATGGTGCATCATAATGTTGGTAGTAAATCTCTGTTGGATAAAACTTCAGCAATCTGTAATCTCGTAAATTTGCTCCCCTTATCTCGAAGTTCTTGTATGAGTATTCTTGTGTCGTCTCAGTAAAACCTCGTGGGAAAAAAACTGAGTGAATCTGTCATGAATATGCCTCGTTAAAACCTTATTAGGAAAAAACCAATAGGAAAAATCTTAATGAAGGGAAAAGAGTACATTATTCATACTAATATGTCATTCTAGTTGCCTCGTTAAAAACCTTGCTAGGAAAACCCAATGGGACAAAACCTCAGTCAAGGGAAAAAGAGTGCAACACGTATTTTATAAATATGCCCCAGGCATTTCAATAATCCTCCAAGGATTAGTACGAGTATCATTTTCAGTGCAGTTTATAATATCGAACTCATATTCTTTGCAATATATTCCAAATCTCTTTTGGAGATTTCATATTAATTGTGATTATGCTGCCTCGTTAAAAACCTTGCTGGAAAAATCCACTGAGATAAAACCTCAGTCAAGGAAAAGAGTACAACAGATAATTTTCTTTCACATTACCTTATTTTGAGTGACTGCACGCACTGATAATATGTTTAAAATCTCCTGAGGAGTCACTTCCAGTAAGCCCATATGTTATAATTTTATTATAAAGGCATATATTTCAATTTCAATGGATTTCAATATCCTCATTCTCACAAATCATGGATTTCAATATCCTTATTTCCAATATCCATATTTCATAATCATGGATATCCATATTTCACAATCATGGATTTTCAGTATCCACATTTCATGGATTTCAATATTCTCATTTGTTTCATGGATATCCTTATTTCATTCATGTTGTTAGCCTCATTTCAGAGATATCCTCACATCATCATTGATATCCTCTTTCCAATCATTGATATCCTCATTTCATTCATAGCATTATATTGTGTCGACATGTTTCAACTTTTATTTCTCCATGGCAACATAACTTGCCGAGATATCTCATTATCAATCATACATTGGGCTTACACATTGTGATTATGTCTATATACTTCTCAAAAGTATATGCCTCCTTTTATCATTTGCTTTGATACATATTCAGGGAATTATTATGTATTTATCAAAGCAGTTGTAGTTGGTACCACAGATTAATAATCTATCATGCATCTTTCAACTTCAAGTTTATATTTCAGTTGTGAGGATATAGTGTGATGCATTTCACATATTTACAACTACTAATACTCCCCCTCATGCTAAGAGATTCCTTGAGCACCAAACTCGTAGGCCAGTATCTCAGTATTCATCTTCATTCATGGAAGTTTATATATTATGTTCTCGATATTGGCTGGAGGACTTCGAATAGTGTGCCAATTAATATCCCACTTGTATGCGCATATCTTGATCCTTTTTGGCATCTATTAAAGTTCATTTGGGATCTATTACTATCTTTATATTATCTGGAATATATGCTCAAACCGTGAGCAAATCATGTCGTAATTTTCCGATTATGAGATACACATGTGACTATCTAGTGGATCCATAATATCTAGTAGTTCACATGTAGAGGAAGTGGGCCCATACTCCCCCTTAATATATTCCAAATTTATTAGGAATTCATTCCCAATATTGGCTAGTAGTGATATTAATCGAGAATAAATATTTGAAGACGATGTGTCTATATCATCATATAGATATTTTACCGACATATCACATCATCTTTCGGTGCTATTATTGCACATCATTTTCAACATGGAGTCGCCGCTCTCACATGTCATATTATGTTCATTATTCAAATAGAATTGTATTTCATAAGCTTCTGTATATGAACTATTCGAACACAGAGTCAAATCTCATACGCGTAATTCCAATCTATAAATAGATTATCATTGTATTCACAATCACCGATACCGAGGGTTTGAATATCATAATGGATTCAATGCTTTTGAATCTTCGTAAATATTATCCATCTCTTCCAGTGAATATCATAAAAAGAATTTATCGAGCTCGACTCGAAAGATTGAGGGTGCTAATGAGAAATGACATCCCAGAAGATATTCGATGGTTGATCGAAGCACAAGTTCGACTATCTGGTGAATTTTAAAATTCATTTAAGTACATGCCAGGTACAGGTAAGAGTAGTTTTGCAAATAAATGGAGAGCAAAAAGATTAGGTGGGTTCTATAAATGTGCTCGGTGGACATGTGACACACGATGCAAATCTGTGGGGTTTGTATCCAAAAATCGAGAAGATAAAATAGCATTTATCAAGGATGGATTAAGTAAGGAATCTATGGATCATGATATCCAAAAGATTCTTGATACACATCCTAGTGGATACATTCATCGTAAACTAATGGCTTTGTAGATACAATTTAAGGATGAACGAGAACGTTATAGTCATGAAAAATTAGTCTCAAAAGATCCAGTTTGTAAATCCGTTCTGTCAAAGTTGGTATAAGGTAATAGAAAAATAAAGCAAGTTGATGAATATTATTTTCCAATATTTAAATTTCTCAACTGCCGATCGGTAACGTCATTTTTATTGAAAATATAATACCATATCTTTCGTTTTCTTTTGTAATTTTGTCAAAAAGAAAATAGTAAAAGTAATGACTTATTTTCCGCTCCTTTTTCAATAAAAATAGTGAAGTCATTTGTCGTTTAGTAAGAAGTTTGTTCTTTAAATTTGGGATACACAAATCATAAAATATATATTTCATAAAAGTATTTTGAAAATCTAGTGTAGAGAGATGGAGTTTTCAGAATCCTCATATAGATCTCATCCAATTAAAACTATATGTATTTTAGGTGGATCCAAACTGATAGGCCATATCCAGCATATAGATATGGCATATCAATTCGTAAAAGAATTAGGAAAACACAAAATCGATATATTGTATGGTGGGAGTAACCATAGATTTTTGGGTTATCTTTTAGAAGCAGCACAAAATGAGAGAATAAGAGTAACAAGTGCCTTACACTTTCCCAAAGGTCTGTTGTATAGGGGGTTCAACTGGGTTGATGCTTCAAGCACACTCTGTGCGTGATAGTTTGATGTATGTGGTGAATAATAGTGATGCCTTTATTGTTCTTCCAGGTGGCTATGACACACTCAATGAGATATTCAGCATCACGGCATGGGCTGAGCGGGACTTCAATACCTAACCTATAGGTTTGTTGAATATTAATAATTTCTTCAGCGATTTTCTTGCCTTTCTGGATCAAGGAGTATATCACAAGTTAATATCTCATCCATCAAGAGATATAGTAATATGTGCTGACACTGTTGCTGATCTATTTATAAAGTTTCAGGCATATATTTCAGTTATGAATTTTGAAGTCAAAGCTCATCAGCCACATACTATTGGCGCCAAACGAAAAAGAAGTTTAGATCTTTTAGATCTTTCATTATAAACCCGGATGCCAGGCAGAGTTATGATGTTTTATACTCTTGAGACGCACCCCTTATCTTTTTATGGGTTTCATATGTATTTTCTTTTTCGCGTTTCATATTGTCAAGTGTTTACTGTCTTTCAGCTAGTTTCGATATTTTCACTTCGACTACTTTGTGCTTCTTCCAGAGCAATAATAAGATCATCTTTTGTCTTTATGCAAATATATTATTTTCGCGAATATGTGATGCTTCTCGATAAGCATTGTCATATCGATATGATTTCAATGATCCCACCATGTGATATAATCAACATGGGACTTATTTAGCAATTATTTTTTTAGTGACACCATGCCATGTATTTTCATGGAATTTTCTTTAATTAATCGGTGATAGCTTCTGGTATCACTTGCTCAATTTTCTCCGTTCGTGTTTAATAATCATGGAGAACGGATATTATTTCCATCAACTACTTCTCTTTCGAGAGCATGATTTGAATCATTGATCAACTACTTCTTTAGAGTAAGATTTATTTTTATCAACTGCTTCTTCGAGAGCAGGATTTAGATAATCGATCAACTACTTCTCCAAAGTAGGATTTATTTTTATCAACTGCTTCTTTGGGAGCAAGATCTATGAACCATTCTTGTGGTATAACCAACCAAGATGGTGATATATAATATATAAATTGCATATGTAAAAACATCCATCTTGTGGTAATTGAACTCATCACGTGGGAGGTATTGTAATTACAGAAAATAAAATTTGATAAATGTGTGGTTTCAAACCACCACTTTGAGATAAATAAAAGATAGAAATTAAACTGCAAAAATAATTAACTGGTTCTACCAAAGCAGGATCGTCCAATCAATTCCTCAAAATATTATCATCGTCAAGGTATAGGTCAAAATATCGACTGCCGTTAATAGCAAGTGTAAGAGTATGTATTCATAAATTTTTGCGATTTCCAGAGTTGGATATTAATTCATACATTTTAATACATATATGAAAAGAGTTAATACCCATATCAATATTAGTGTCAAATTGAAGCTCTCGTAAAATGAATCACGATGTATCAAGAAAAATTAATTCTGATAGTATATGTATCTTATATGTAAGAAAAACGAATGTATGACTCAATAAATTAAAAGGATATTTATTCTTTTATTATTTTATTAATTTTCTTGCAATTCTCGGGTGAATGGTTTCCGTTTCATCATGAATGGTTTTTCTTCTCCCATAACTCAATTTTTTGTTTTATTCTATTATTTTATTATTTATATATTATATTATTTTCCTTTCTCTTCCCGTGACTCCTTTCTTTTTTTTTTATTCTTCTTCATTCTTTTCTAATTATTCTTCGCCGTCCGTCCTTTCTTACTGACAAGAAGCCATTTTCATTCTGTAATTAAAATTGATGAATATCTCAGTAAATTGTGTTCATCGTTCCCCCGTGGTGCTGCATCACCGCCATTGTTGAATCTGCGACAAAGTCGTCTAAAATCGGTCGCGAATCCACCATCCGATTAGGTCCTTAATGGTTCGCCTTTTCTTCCTTCCCCTTCGACCCATCTCCACCCGAATATATATCCACCCATCAGATGTCGGATAGGATTGACCCGATGAGACAAGTGATTGCGAACTGACGACGAGCAAGCAACGACAGACTTAGATCGGAGAGCTCATTTGTTCCGCCATCAATGCCAGCATCGGTGGAGAGGTGACTGGATCTGAAGCCGGTGGAGTAGAGATTGGAGGTGGAACTGGAGGATTTGAGATTAGACCCGCCGGTGGTGGTTGGTCCAAGGTGTCCGGATGAAACTTTGGCAGAGGATTCCCATGTAGTATGGTTTGGATGAAGATCATGTGGAGGTTTCTCATGAGTGTTCCACCCGTTTGACTTTATAGCTCATGAGTTCGGCCAACAAATTCATCCAATAAATAAGTTTGAATTTATCATGAAGAAGGGGCTGATTATAGGGAGATATTCTTGCGACATGTCGGTGTTCCAACTCTTCAAATTTGATGCTAGTTTGTTTTCAGAAATTGAAAGGTGATATTGGTGAAGATGAAAGAACAAAAATCGAAATTTTTCTTTGTAGAGAGATCTTGAGATTTTTGTAATAATTCGATTTCTAATACAGAGGTTCATCCAGGGGATGCAACTGTAGAGCATACTTTCATCATATTACTTAGTTTGGTAGAGTCATGCTGATAACGTGTTATAAAGTCGAAATATTGTAGAGAGAATTTAGAGAGAATAGAAGATGATTCTCAGGTATGATTTTCATTAATAACTGAAGTCCTATTTATTTATAGGAAAACTTCAGATAGCACAATCATAATTACATAATTACATCAGGGACATAATAATCACACACTATATAAAAACAAAGGGATAATTCAAACGTCACTTTCATTAGAAAGAGGACTTAGAAGTTGTACTGTACCCACAAAGATCACCTTCTTTTGATATATTCTTTAACCGAAAGATTATATTGATGGGCAAATTGCTTATATGGGTTTATTACAAAGACAACCATGGGCTTTCACCTTGAAAAAAAAAACAGTTACCTTTTTAGGTTACAAATACCCCCTAGCGTTTATTTTATCATACAAAATGCACAGTCGAGTTAGAGTAAGTGTACAGTAATTACAAACCTCAAAGTGATATTTCAAATTTTAAAATATTACTAGATTTTATTTTTGATAGAAAAAATAAAATCTACCAAAAAAAATCTAGTAATCTTTTAAAATTTGAATATTAATAGGTACTAGAAGTAGAAACCCACTTTGACCAGAGTGGAACACTCGAAAGCATATTTCTCGTTGCCACAGTTGAAACAAAATCCCCTTATAGTACTCTTTCTTAACTTTACAGAAAAAAATGGTAAATCGTCAAAATTGTTTGTCGATTCCACTTCGTCCAATGGAGGTATCCTTTTGCAGAGGTTCTGAAATCTTAGCAGCAGTTTCTTGCAGTTTAGGCCTTATTGGGGGCCTTCTCAGGAACTTCAGTGGCCACCTTTTAGGCTTTATTTGCCCCAGCAATTTCATCTGTTCTTTACGGAACTTTCGGTTGGCATACCATGCCCCACCCCGCCAACCCAATCCGTACCTGCATATAAATTTATAGACCGGGACCAAGGATCAGGAAAATTCAGATCATATTAAAAAGGATATTTACAATAACCCGCGTTGAGGTTTGGACTGATTACAGAAAAAACCACTTGACTTTTAAAATTACAGAAACTACCCTTGAGGTTTATATCCACATTATATTTTGCACCTGCCGTTCGTGGAGCTAAAGGAAATTACTCAAATCATCGAATGTATTTACCATTATTACATTTACAAATAGCGCCAACTTCTCAACTTCCATTTACAATTATATCCCTCGAGTGTTCAAAAAAAAAAAAATGTTGGCTTTTGACTTAAAGCCGACTTTTTTTTTTTCATTTTGGCTTAAAGCCGACTTTTCACACACATTTTGGCTGTTTGACTAGACCAAAAAGCTAAAAGCCAAAAACCAAACAAAAAGCCATTTACCAAACACCAACGTGGTATATACAGTTTTAATTTTTCACCAGCCACATCATCATACATATTATCCACATATTTCAGAAAAATAGAACACCAGTATGGAACTATTCCACTCACTTCAAACACTCGCTGGTTGGTTGCCATCAAAAAATTTTAAAAAAAATCAAGAATGAAGAATGAAAATTCTCCTTCTTCTGAAGGTTGCGACACGAAGGACCACTACCGTAAAACTTTGCCTCTTTGTCTTTTTGCATGAGTTATAGTGCTAACTAATTGTAGAAAATTTATTGGCACTATAATCTTCATGCCACCGACCCCAACATAGTTGGGATTAAGGTGTAGTTGATGATGATTATGATGATCAAGAATGAAATAAAAATCAGTATATATCAAACCCGTGTGTGTGTGACTAACCCAATAATCAAACTGGTTCCAGCAGTCGCAACACAAGCTGGAAAAGTAACAGTTCCTGAAACAAGTTTTTGAATCTCAGGATCTTTCATTTGATAAGCGCTTTTCATCTGCCAAAATAAAGATCAGTCTTACATAACAGGACAGATGGTGATTGTAAAAAAAAAAAAATTATTAGAATGTGAAAACAAAGCTGTAAATATTTCCATTTACTCAAGAGGCAAATTAATGATTGAACCTGAAACACTACCATTCTGATGATTTGCACAAGAAATAACACACACAAACATACATGAAAGTTGTGGAGGGGGTTGGGGAGCGGAAAGGGAAAAAAAGGTTATTATTTGGCAATGTGTTTCTATATATATTTCATGTAATCAAGGAATTACATTTTACACAGTAGTCGTGAAAAAATTCACCAACAGTGCAGTGAAGAATATAGACAGTAAAAGCAAACTGGGGTAACTGATTTTTGCGCCAAAATGTATGTCAAAACCCCATTATGATCCTCCTCTGTACACTTGGAAAAAATAAAAATAAAATATACTAGACAAAAACCTACGACAGCACAAACAACATGATGACGGTGATAAGATATAATAATTGATATAAAAACAAAACAGAGCTTCCAAATCAGAATTACCCAGGACTCTATCGAACTTCTGTTATGGAAAACAAAGTTAATTTGCAGAAAGGGGAAGATGGGAAATTAGGGTTGTTCAGAAAAGGTGATATTGATTTAGGCAAGGTGGGAAAGAAACGGGTAATGAGCTCGGGAATCACTAAAGGAGCAGGACACGTGTCGGTAGGAGAGGTTAGTTGATGAAATCACAATGGATGAATCTGGGACTTACAAGTGTTACTTTGTAGGAGTTGTGTTGTAATTTTATTTCTGATTTTAATGTTAAGCTGCTGAATTGTATTGTGGCTTAGGTCCCTCCCTCCCAGACCGATAAACTATTCATACCAAAAGGATTATATCTATTGATAAGTTGTGAAGAGTTTAACCATAAATAATCTCTTAGCCAACCCATCAAAAAAGTGGAAGATTGATTAAATTGTGAAACATTCCCTAGCCATAATGTGGTGTGCTTCCAGTGCATCAAGAAGTTAACCCATCCAAATCCAATAGTATTTAACATCCAAAAACCTCCCTCCCTCCCTCCCTATTATAGCAATTGATGATTTAATAATAATATATACTCCCTCCGTCCCCGAAAAATGAATCATTAATTCATTTGGGATATGACCCACACGACTCATTATGATTCTATCCTCCACATATCTATATAAATACTAAAATGCCTTGTATGACCCGTTTAAACCGGAAAAAAGAGGGTTCTGTCCTAATTATTTTGGCCCGTTTAAATTCGAGCTTTTTTGTCCTGGACCATTTAGCCCTAAGCCCGTTACAGCTAGCCCGTAGGTCAACCGGATTAGCCCGCTAGCACGCCAAATATTAATACAGATATAATCTTAATATTTTATATTTATTTTTATTACCTCTTACAATAAAATAAAATTAATTTTATTCATTTTTATTAGATATATATTGATCAACCTTAGTTTTATTTTTAAATATAAGTAGCATACTAAATTTTATAATTCATTGTTGTTTTACAAACATAAGTTGTTTTATTTTTATTATGTTTGAATATATAATGTATATTTTATTATTCTAGTATCAATTTTAGAATATAAAATTTGGAATATTAAAAATTTCATAATTTTGTTAATGCAATATAGTCAAATTAATATATATATATATATATATATATATATACTTTAATTTCAAACGCTAGTTTTAAAAGTTGAATATATTTATATTTAAAATTTTAAATATAAATATATAATTTGAAAACTTTGACCTATAGCCCGATTGGCCTATTCAGCCCGAAGCCCGTTAGGGTTAGGGTTAGGTTCGTATATTGCCAAACTGTTTAAATCCGGGCTTTTTTAGCCCGGACCATTTAGCATGAAACCCGCTAGGGCCGGCCCGAAACCGCTAGGGCTGGCCCGTTTAACATCTCTACTTAAGACATATTCTACCAAACATTTCTTAAAACCTGCGCCGGTCAACATGGGATACATTTTTCGGGGACCCACTACCTTCAATAATCTAACATGAAAAGTAATCTATAGTTTTTTATTAGCTCATACTAAATCTCCTATCACTACTACAGTTATAGCATTATATGATTTAGTCAGAATTTAAATAAAAAAATTCTCAAATCTAAAATGAACCAAAATACAAGGTAAGAACAAGTACCTCACGACTGATAGGGAGAGAGAGGGAGGGAGAGAGAGGGGGAGAGAGAAAGAGAGAGAGATGTGCGTTGCTGCAAATAAGAGTGAGAGAGTAAGAAAGAGAGAGAGGTTGCACGGAAACCGGGGGCAATGTTTAATCAAGACGGGAATTTGTCCCTCTCTTCTAAGAGCTATTGGGCCCCGCAATAAGTAGAACTGAAGGAAACGCATGGTCATGTTCAAATAAAGTGTTACTTGATTCAATCTTCCTTCCTTCCTCCATCTATATTTTTCGTACCCAAAAATTTATAGAAAAATATAAGAACAAATTACATAAAAATTACAATACCAATAACGTTAAAATACAAGAGTTTTTTCATGGCTAACTTCATAGTTAATCACTTCTCTTTATCTTATCTATTGTAAATCTCAACGAACCCAAACAGTGGTCTAACAAGAATACTATTGCCCATTGTCAGCTATAGATAAAAACGAAGAAGACAGACATTTTAAAGAGAACACCGCAAAGTCGAATTTATCATGATGTACATCATGTACTATGAAATTAAAATAAATGTTACCACTCTCCTATCATTGGACCCTCATCTTCCATAGGAGAGAAGTGATGAGAATATAAAGACAATATTACGCAGCCAAAGGAATAATGGCATATAACGTAAGAGCTTTTAGCAACTGCTTACAGCTTTCTCAATTGATTCGAGCTTTTGTTCAACTCTTGACTGATGAAGTTCGCGTAAAGTATAACCTGCACTGACATCCAGTCATCCACATCATATGCACCACAAGTCTCCAATAAACAGCTAAATAGCAATTCGACATGCCATTGTAATTTATTAATTTCGTCATTCTCAATCTCTTGAGCGAAAAAAACCCAAAAAAAAAAAAAACATGAGCTTAATAAAAATATAGCACAATGATGAGATGTAACCATCTTTGGCACAAATGTTTAAGAATTTTCTAGGGCTACATTTATACTTACCCTCAACTTGGTAAAGAACTGTAGTAATTTAGGTTCTCCTGGTATGGAACTTGAAATCACATTCAGATCAGGAAATGCACCTAATAAACCTACATATACAGGCGTATGGATTATCCAAACAATCAGATACATGTATCCTCAACAACATAAATAGAGAGGTCAGCAATTGTGGAAGCTGCTCTTGTCCTTCAATCTTAGGATTCCACTTTAAGTGATGGCATCTTCTTTACAATCTTTCTAGAAAGCAGCAATAAGATGGAGAGTCTGCTTTATTTTCTCTACCTTTTCAATAGGAATAACACGGGCATTGTGTCCTAAGTCTAGAGTGAGAGACAACGTCAGAAATGGTAAGCATAGCTCTCTCTACCTCGATGACACATTGTGAGCTATAAATCAGTAAAACAATATTTGAGAACAAAAAAATACAAATCATTCAAACATACTGACTGAATAATATTTGCCGTTCAATAACTTCATAAAAATTAAACTGCTATAACAAAATAACATACTCCCCCCATCTCGCTTAAAGAGTCCTATTTGGTGAATGTATAACTTCTTATGGACCGCAAAGTACAGTACACAAAATAAGCTTTTAGTTACCATTTCTTCCATTTATATCATTAGTCCAAAATTAATTTTGTACCATACATACTCATGTATGTAAGAACATGAGACGTGAAAAAAAAAATGGACTCTTCTGCTGGGACAAACTCATTTCTTTCAACAGGACGATTCAAGTGGGAGGAGGGAGTAACAAGTTTATAGCTATTGCGTGTCTCGTTTATTGCTTTTGTGCAAACCGGACGGGATGGCAGAAGTGTCATACCACTCCCTCAATTTTCCATGTATTAAATAGTGCTAGCAGCTCATACTTTGTACAAGTTTTACTGTCACATAAACACTTCCCACAAAATTTCTTCATCAATTTCCTGTCGAATGAGGTGTAGGAATTACATTTTGAAATACGTTCTTATTCGGTTTTTCGTGATTCAGTCTAATATTTCAGTTACAAGCATTCCAGATTCAAACACATAAACCAGGCACCAAAATAATTTAGAAACTATAAGAAAATCCCGATTTATGTGAAGATAATCAAGCCACCTATTTTTTCCTAAGGAGAAAAAGTACCAGCCCACGCCGTAGCAACTGATGCAATAGAGGTGGAGATTGTAAACACCACTTTATGCCTTTCAAATATCTCCTGCAAAATAAGAAACCACAAAAAATGCCCAATTTTTTTTTACAGAAACCCATATAAAATATTCGACCCAATTGCACTCTGATTACACAAATTATGCACACAAAAATCAAGGCGGGAGAGAGAGAGAGATAGGATCTATCAGTTACCTTGGTAGAATAAAAAGTGTCTTGAACAGCAGCTAATGAATTCGAAGCTTTTCTTCTCAACTGAGCCACCGTTAGATTGTTCATAATTGAGGAGCCCGATGCCATCAAACGCGGGACGCCTCTATACATTCCTCAACTTGTTCGACTTCAACTATTTTATCAATGTTTCAAAAGGCAAAGAATGGTTTTCATGCATCGAGTTTTGATCTACAGATGGTGAGTATTGGATTACACCAATGCGAGGTGAGACGCCGAGACTTGAGGAAGTGGTGATAGACTTTCGGGGAGTAACCCTTACAATAATAAAACTTTCTTTGAGCCCTTATATTAGGATAAAATTAGTCTCTCACCCATACCTTGCACGAGAAGACACTTGGACCACATTAATCACCATCCTATAAAAAGTAGCAAATCCTCTAGCAAGTATCCAATTTATTTTACAGGGTTTAACATATAGTATTTGTAAGGCAATCACTATGTCAGTACCTAAAAATTTTCATATTTCAATAAATTCCAACAATAACCTGAAATTTATATATCTAAATCTCCAAAATAGTAAAATTCTCATATTTCAATAAATTCCAACAATAACCTGATATTTATATATCGAAATCTCCAAAATAGTAATTTTACATTTATTGCTTTAAGACAAAATATGCGATATAGATTGACACAAAATAATAGGTATTTAGTGTAGAGAAATCAATATATTTATTTTGTTTATGTGTGGGGTCTAGCTATATAGGAATTTATTAAATGTTTATTTAACTTTTTTTTTTTTTAAAAAAAAAAAAACGAAATTTATTAAATGGACCAGAAATGTGGGGGGACGAGACCCACTACACGCCCAAAGAGATTGAGGGAGGACGAGCCCCTCCACACGCCCCAATTAACGACAATAACAGCCGAGGAGATTATTTAAACCTAACATATGGAAAATTATTTTTATCGAGCCTAATCAAGCCATTAATCTTCCCGGGCAGATCAGACGGGCTATAAAGCTGAAAATTTCTGAACTTATAACCTTCATTAGCCAGGTTTTCCGCAATGGTGTTCCCTTCCCGATAAATGTGAGAGAATGAGATATCCATGACACGCCTGAATGATGCAATTTTGTGACAGATGCTTAGCACTTGCCAATTACCCTTGTTAGGCGAGTTGACTAGAGAAAGGGCAATGTCCGAGTCCATCTCAACCCAAACCTTACGAATGTTTCTGTCGTGGCAAAGGTCCAGCGCTCTCCAAATAGCAAAAAGTTCGGCAAAATTATTAGAATGGTTGCCGATAAATTCGTGAAAAGCAAAGATAGGTTCGCCCAAAAAATTCCTAGCAATCCCCCCCACAGCCGACTCCCCGGGGTTGCCTTTTGAGGCCCCGTCCGTGTTGATTTTGGTTGTCCCAGGAGTCGGCCTAACCCATCTCACTATGTAGATTTTTTTCTTTTTTTTGTTTTTACAATTACATGCAAAATTATTAATAAAATTGCAGGGGCAGAAATGAAGACCCAAAATATCTGAAAGAGTCGGGGCGCCTAGCCAGGCCCGCGGCGGAATGCATTTGTGGCCTTTAATCATGAACAGGAAGTCCCAAATTCGATCGCACACACGCTGAGCCGTGAACGGAATTTTCTTGACCCACATGTCGTTCCTAGAGCACCAAATAAACCACAGAATGAGTATAGGAATGATGCGTAAAATGTGGATAGCACCCGAGGCTTTATTAAACCAATGGGACATAACTAAAGTAATAGATCTGGTTTGTAAAAGAGGGATGCCCAATAAGGTACAAAAGTTGGCCCAAACCGAAGATGCGATCGGACCATTAAGAAAAAGATGAGGCAGGTCCTCGGTGCTATCACAACAAAAACAAGAATTATCAGCAATTATGCCCCTCGTTCTAAGGCCGTCCGGAGTGGGAATCCATTTTTTTAAAAGTCTAACCATGAAAAACGACATAGTAGGGGTAATAATTTGATTCCAACAATGTTTTAAAATAAGATGAGTATCATGACGTTGGCGGATAGCTTCCCACGCACTTTTAAAGGAAAAACCGTCGTGGGAGGTAAGTTTCCAAACGGCCTTATTAGCGATAAGTCCCGACTCAACATGAGTGGGAAAGGCCATAACATAATCCCCAAGATCCGAGGGAATGACGGAGAGAAGTTTTGATCGATCCCACCCGTGTGAAGTCCAAAAATGGTTAATGGTGGTGTTTAGCCGGGGGTTAGAGGCCCATTGGGACAGCGGGCTAAAGTCACACCAATTGTCGTGCCAAAACGAGATATCGCCATCACCAATATACCAACAAATCCATTTATCAGCTAAGGAACGAATGTCACAAAGATTTTTCCATGTGGGAGAGTCATTGGGGTTGGATTTAACCACCATGGGGTGGAGACGTTTACAATACTTAGCCTTCATGAATTGGGTCCAAATATTAGATGAGGTACGAAATCGCCACCAAAGTTTAATTTCAGCCGCTTTAATGATGTCCCCCAGACTCCTACAGCCAAGACCACCTTCTTCCTTAGGGTAACAGAGCTTAAGCCAAGCTCCCCAATGAAGTCTCTTTCTATTGTCGTTGGAACCCCAAAGAAATTTGTTAAAAAGCCGTTCGAAGAAGATAATGACATTTTTAGGGGGTTTAAGGACTTGGAGACAATAGAAAGGAATAGAGCTCAGGGTAGTTTTAATAAGTTCAAGTCTGTCACCCGAGGTAAGTAATAGGTGATTCCACGACTGGAATTTGGCACAGGTTTTAGCAATAAGCTCACCATACATGTCAAAAGTTTGATTCCCTTTCCACAAGGGGGCTCCCAAATAATTAATTGGGAGACTCGTTTGAGAAAATCCAGTCGTTTGTTTCACCATACGAACCAACAAATTGTTCGGCTTGGCAAAAATAAAAGAACTTTTAGAGTTATTAATTTTCTGTCCTGAGCTCGCGGTGTAGTGATCTAGGCAATTTTTGAGAATGAGGAGATTATTGTAGGAAGCATTGGTAAAGATCAACACATCATCAGCATAAGCAAGATGTGAAATCCGAACCTTCTTCCTGATTTTGAAAAACATATCGGGGTGGGTAAGAAAAGTTTTATCCAATAGTCTAGATAAATAGTCGGACGCAATCACAAAGAGAAGAGGCGACAGGGGGTCACCTTGTCTGATGCCCCTATCGGATTTAAAAAAGTCCACGGGACTCCCATTAATGAGAATCGAAAACCAACAATTCGAAATGCAACGATAGATCATGGCAGCCCAAGCATCCGAGAAACCGAAGGCTTTTAAAATTTTTAATAGAAAAACCCAGTTAAGCCTATCATAGGCTTTTTCCATATCTAATTTAATCAAAATGTTCGAATCAGATGTAGTTATGTCATGACAAACTTCTTGGGCCGTTAAAATATTATCAGTAATGAGGCGGCCTTTAATGAAGCCAGATTGGGCTGGGCTTAGAATTTTCGGAAGAAGGCGTCCCAATCTGGTACTGAGGATTTTCGCAATAATTTTATAAGTGGTATTACAAAGGCTTATCGGCCTAAAATCCTTCCAAGCAAGGGGGGAGCATTTGGGGATAAGAGAAATAGTAGTACACGAAAAAGATTTGGGCATGGGGTTTTGAGAAAAATCCCACCGCCTCACATACATCAGTAGCAATAATGTCCCAGCACTTATGAAAAAATAAGGCATTAAAACCATCCGGGCCGGCCACACTGCCTGGATCAATACTAAAAACAGCTTGTTTAATTTCATCCACATCCGGCATGGCACACAAATTGTGGTTGTCAACAGTATTAATGAGACAAGGGATAATGTCAGGCTTAATATCAACCGGAGTAAAATCAGAACATTTAAAAACAGTAGAAAAGTAATTAACTCCAGAATTTTGGATATCCACGGGGTCCGTGATTTGGATGCCATCCATAATTTGAAAGATTTTGCCCTTGCTCCTTTTGGATTTGATAAGGTCATGAAAAAATTTGGTGTTCCGTTCCCCTTCAAGGCACCATTTTAAATTGGTTTTTTGTTTCCAAAAGTCCTCTTCCATAGCCATCGTAAGATTGAGATTAGCTCTGGTTTTGTTTAAAAAAATAAGATTATTGTCAGAAGGGTTATTATCGAACTTGATCTCGGCATCCGACACTAGCTCCCTAGCTTCAAAAACTTTAGTGAAAATATCACCAAAATGAGTTTTATTCCAATCTTTTAAAGAAAGTTTAATTCTCGAAAGTTTGTTCAAAAGTTTGAGCATACCCGACGAATGAACCGGGATCCGCCATGAATCTCTAACAATCCCTAGAAAATCTTTATGCTTGATCCACATATTTTGAAAACGAAACGAGGGTTTAGGTTTGAACTTGTTGTTACCAAAACTACATAAAATCGCCGAATGGTCCGAGTGAAGGCAGGATAGGTGTTTTACACTCGAATCCGGGAAGGTATCAAACCAAGCCGGAGAGTGTAAAACTCTATCGAGCCTTTGCCAAATAAAATTGCTATACCACGTAAACGGCGAACCAATGATAAGTTTATTTAACTTGATCATAATGTTTATTTAACTTGATCATAATAAGTTAATAGTTTGTGGGTGTTGGGTATCGGGTCTACTAATGGCTGAAGACAGGATCGTTAATACAAACGGATTAAAACGAATATAACTATTACAATTATATTCAACGGGAAAGGGATTAAGGATTACAGGCCAACTAATGAACCTATAATAACCAATAATTATATAAATCAACCCGAGAACAAGCTGACCCCAAAACAGGGAATTCGATAGTCCAGAACCGATCTGAAAAACACAATGATACGTTCAAGTTAGCCGAGATAAGGATAATACCGATCGAAATACACCAAGTAATACGAATGCAGTATATATATATATATAGGTATATATATAACTGATATATATATATACTATATATGTATATTGTAACACCCCCAATCCACTCAGGGACATTACACGCCGTAGACCCTCTCCTCGAGGATCTACCAGGCTGATAACTAAAATCAAACATATAAACATCGCCTTTAAGGCTAAAGTGACTCAGTAGACCGATTTGGCCTTTCAATAATAACATACAACTCGAATACAACTCAATTCCAAACACATACCCACGCAGGGGTCAAAATACAATAAACTCCCGTACAACGGGGAAAAGATACTGCAGCGGAAAAGAAGATACAACTAGACCAATCCGACATCAACGGATCCTCGTGTGATTAGTATCGTTCCTCTTTCATCATCCTTCATGCCGACCCTGTGCTATGCTCCAAAACCTGAATGCAAAAATAGACATCCACCCCCCGAATACTCGGGGGTTAGCAAAACTCCACTGTTTTGCTAGTGCAAATACAAAGTGCAAATACGAGCCATATAATTCAAGTTCCACGAATAACAATAACCAGGAATCCTCAAAATTCCAAAGTAACGAAAAGCACTTCCCGAGGCATAAGTTTAGTAAAACATTCCAAAACCGAAGGATCACAAATCAAGGGAAACAATTTATAAAACAGTTTAAAATGCCATCGAGAGTTTTAATAGAAAACCATTTAGGATTTCCGAATCCTTCTCTTTCCAAAATCAACAGGGTCACAACCCAAAGGTTTTATTTTCGCAATTAGAAAACCGACAACAATTCACAGGGCCAGAGCCTAACATCACGTGTCCTCAACGGACGTAAAATCAACGAAACATAATCACGCACGCGCATCGCCTAGGACCGGGACGATACCACCGACATCCCACTCGAGGCCTCGAAGGACCCTCCCGAGCTGGCTAGCGAAACAAATCACAACATATGCATCGCCTTGGGAACAGAGTCATATCATAAATTCCCGCACGAGGCCTCTAAGGACCCTCCCGCACTGGCTAGCTAACAAATCACAACATCTCACGGTTGGATCAATCACTTGTTGCATCCTGGCCACATGATCGCATGCCATGTGCCACCGTAGATTAACTTTGGCGCTCACGGTTGGATCAATCACTTGTTGCATCCTGGCCACATGATCACATGCCATGTGCCACCGTAGTTTTCCTTAGGCTCTCACGGTTGGATCAATCGCTTGTTGCATCCTGGCCACATGATCACATGCCATGTGCCACCGTAGGCCCCGCCCACATTCACACAATCACACACATATCACAATGCAACAAAGATATCCAAATAATTCATCCAGGCATCAACACTTAGCCAAACACCACGTCAAACCACAACGCACCGAAATGAAATAATATACGTCCACACGCAATACCAAGTGCAACATCAACACCAAACATATCCATAGAGTTCACATAGTCATTCTCAAACCACACCATTCACAAAACACACGCGTTTTGAAAGCAAGCCTTTAACAAGGTTAAACCGAATCTTTTGAAAGTTCAATTCAAACGACCAAACAAACACATTTAGACGATCACCAATTATCATATCCACAAAACAAGAATCATATGGACAAGGTACTTGCCTCAAAATCGGCACGCAAGTATCCCGACGAACACGGCTCAACCGGAAAGCTTCGAAACGCCCGATGTTTTCGAAAAGGAAAACGACAACGAACGGAAGGGTTCAACTTGGTTTCTTCGCAAGAAACTCGACCCTAACAACATATAATCCATAAATCAACAATCATACGAGGAAAGATAATCGTAGAACGCCCGAAAACCCCTCTATGGCATTTTACCGGACACCTTCAAGGCGTCGGTCAAGAACTCGACCCAAATAACGAATCGATACGATCCAACCATGGAATAACAAGGGAAATGATATAATACATCTAAATAATCATCAATCCATCATAATCCTCAGTTAAATCGGATTAATCGGACGAAAACAACCAAAATACCCAAATTCCCCAAAACTAGATTTCTAGGAAATCGATTGGTCAGTAGATTGGAGGATGTTATAGGACGGATGATTGATGATATGAACCTCCAAACTTCATGGATTTATTGTCCAACAACATCTCTACATGATTAGCACAACATAAGCCTCGGAAGAGAAGAAGAGAAGTGAGAAAATGTCAAGAAAACGCGCTGTGCCTTTTATAGTCGTGGCCGAGTTACGACGAATCGGCCATGGCTTACGACGAATCGCCATGGCCGAACTCTCTGCTCGAAAATGCCGAACGCGTTAAATGCGTTACGGCCAGGGCCTTACATACGTAACCGGCCTTACGTGCGTAATGGCCGATCATTACCGACGTTACTCGGCCAGGCCTGGCCCGATCATGCCCGCCATGACTCGGCGGGACCAACTCCGACGGCCCGAACGACCCGAAACCCGAACTCGAGTACGAATCGAAGATACGGTTACGAAGTACTCGAACAGACTAATCCGATCACTAATAGAACATACGATTCCGACTACCCAAGGCTCGAAATTCGACAACGGAAAGTAATTACCCCAAACTTTGGGAAATTACGAAAATGGCCCAAACGCCCGAAAATCACGATACGTGATCGAAACACCAAGCCAAAGCTCGCAACATGAATAATAACATTAAATGAACTTACGAGAAAGTCGAAACAACAGTTTCGGACGAGATTCGCAAGAATCGAACTCAAGTGCGGAAAAACCGCTAAAAAGCACGGAACTCAACAAAACGACACCGAAACGAACTCGGATGACAAAAAGTGCAGAATTAGTCATTCTCAGAATGACGAAACGGTCATGAGCGAGTCGTCAAAATGGACTTCCGCCGAAAAAAAAGAAATTACCGGAAATCAAAATCACGGGTATTACATTCTACCCTCCTTAAAAGAAGTTTCGTCCCGAAACTTAAAATAAGTAGGGAGAAGCAATATCCCGCCAGGAAAACTCAATGAGATACGCAAGAAACGCGTAACTAATGCCAAACGGCGAAACGTTACAAACAACGCAACGGAATATACGGTGTGAAAACACGCTCCACGACGACCAACACAACGTCGCCGTTAGGGATATAATAGAACCAACAAGTGACAAGCGACATCAAATGGATAATACAATCAAGTCAATTATCCGAACAATCACAAAACACAACGAACGAAAATCAATACGATTGACCAACCCAACGGTACATCAATCAAAACGCGAGCCAATCGCTGAACAAATACGGAATTCCACCGCTCAAGGGTTGGAAGATCGAAATCGAGACTAATTTCCCGAACTTAAGGGAATTAGGAAGGAGCCTGAACGCTCAACAATCACGAAACGAGAACAAAACCGATCAAACAAATGATCGAGACAACAAAAATCGAACAATCATGTCCGAAATACGAAGGATAATAAAATTCAAACAACAACCCCAAGGTTCACATCTCGACTCGAGACTATATGATCCGGTGAAAACAACAGGATGTGCATTCATATAAGATCCACAGGAAAGGGAATAGCAATAGAAAAGTCACAACGACAACGAGTTATTCCGAAATAATACCACACTCGTTCGATCAACAAAAGCAAGGGGCAGGACAAGCTCAGAAATGTCAACGAACATAAACGAGTCGACCGAGTCGAAAATACAAAAGTTCAAGATCCAGTCCACTTCGAATAAAAGAACTAGTAGAACCAAAAGATGTTACTTCCGAACAAGGTTCACAAGAATCGAACCGAACTCGGAAAGTTACAGCTATAACCAGATTGACCCAAAACAAGATCACACCTCGTCCGATCAATGAAACCGAAATACAGAAAAAGTTCAGTAGGTATCAACGAACACGAGCGAATCGATAGAATCGAGAAAGAGAAAATGCAGGAGTCTAAAAACAACACGGGTACTACATTCGACCTCTTATAAAAGAAGGTCGCCCCCGCAACTCACAACAGCGAAATCAAGGTGACGACACAACAAGCAACCGACAGAAACATCCTTCGAAGGCCTCTCAAAGCCGATTCTGATACTTGTCTCAAGCGCGAACTCCGAAAGTCTCGGTAGCCAATTCGCAAATCGATCGGTGTCCTCGAGTCCACACTTGAAATGTGTTACCGACGAGGAGGACAATATACACGTGCATGCCGGCACATCACGGTTGAAACGCCTCACTCGGCATACCGAAAATACAATTGCTAGATCTGATGGGGCATAACGTCGCAAAACAACATAGCGGAGATGCCAACTCAAAGACAACAAGGAATCATAATACATATCATATACAACGATTATCATCGTAAAATAATACACACAAACACTACAAAGAACGACGGTATCGTTCGCGACCTCAACGGCCCGAAAGAAACCAAAGACATAATTACAAACATCATGAAACAATCACACATGTACACAAACGTACAAACTCAAGCTTCAACAGCTCACACCCGTGCGACAACACGCAAATCACCACGAGGCGACAAACAGTAAATACCAGTTCACACCTCTCACAGAGGGCTAGTACAACAAATGCGTGGCAACGCCTCGACGTTCATGCCATCCATTCGATCACAATTCGGGGTTAACACCGTAACGAAAGTTCGAAAACCATACACGCATTTCCGGTCCGCAAACAGAAATGATAGGTTTTAAAAACAAAAACCACCATTTGAAAACAGTTTGGAAACAACAGTTGATCTTGAGTATCATTTACAAAAAGTAGTACAAACACCATTATCGAGACTTTGAAAGTCATCTTGCGTTTGAACAAAAATGAGGACACCTTTCTTTTAGTGAAAAACTTTCAAAAATATTCGACCCTTGGGTCTAAGCAACTGCATTTGAAAATATCTCAAAATATTTTTGGTCCTCAATCGGAAAATTTTTGAAATGTATTGCGGCATCAGAAAACACCTTGAAAACACCGCAAGAAAATAATTCGTTTTAAAAGTACGTCTCGAATTTTAATTTTCTAAGATACTCAAGGTTTTCAAAAATAATTCAATGGGCTAGAATGCCCAAAAAGTTTAGGTACTTACACGGAACATTATAGCGCCGTGTGTCCCGCTACGAACCCACCAGCTAAAAACCATTTACAAAAATACCAAAGGCCGATGACGGTAATATTTCAAAAACTCACGAAGCCATTTAGGAAATAATAAATACCGTCATAGGAATTTCGCCAAAATGATCAAGGCCATAATGCCAAAACTCGGTTAAGGGAATTGATTTTGAAATAAAACTCGGTCGGTAAAATACCGAAAGCCATTACAAAAGAACTCACGCAATGGATAAAAGAAATAAAGTCAAACATGCACAAGACATCAACACTACTCCTCATATGAACGAAAAATGGGAGTCAAATAATCACATATTACGAAATCAAAATCCATAAGAGGATTCCGTCAATTAACTCATAATCATAAAAATAGCTCGTGTCACACGAGGCACAACACAAAGAAGGGAGACTTACAACCACAGGTCGCACGAAGATGATGATCGCCCACGATACTAATCACGACCAACCAACTCAGACGACGCGTCGCGACACGACTTAGTCAGACAAAATCCGACGAGACAAAAACTCAATAGACACCACTGACCCGACAGCCTAGGTTTCCACAACCTAAGCTCCGATACCATTCTGTAACACCCCCAATCCACTCAGGGACATTACACGCCGTAGACCCTCTCCTCGAGGATCTACCAGGCTGATAACTAAAATCAAACATATAAACATCGCCTTTAAGGCTAAAGTGACTCAGTAGACCGATTTGGCCTTTCAATAATAACATACAACTCGAATACAACTCAATTCCAAACACATACCCACGCAGGGGTCAAAATACAATAAACTCCCGTACAACGGGGAAAAGATACTGCAGCGGAAAAGAAGATACAACTAGACCAATCCGACATCAACGGATCCTCGTGTGATTAGTATCGTTCCTCTTTCATCATCCTTCATGCCGACCCTGTGCTATGCTCCAAAACCTGAATGCAAAAATAGACATCCACCCCCCGAATACTCGGGGGTTAGCAAAACTCCACTGTTTTGCTAGTGCAAATACAAAGTGCAAATACGAGCCATATAATTCAAGTTCCACGAATAACAATAACCAGGAATCCTCAAAAATCCAAAGTAACGAAAAGCACTTCCCGAGGCATAAGTTTAGTAAAACATTCCAAAACCGAAGGATCACAAATCAAGGGAAACAATTTATAAAACAGTTTAAAATGCCATCGAGAGTTTTAATAGAAAACCATTTAGGATTTCCGAATCCTTCTCTTTCCAAAATCAACAGGGTCACAACCCAAAGGTTTTATTTTCGCAATTAGAAAACCGACAACAATTCACAGGGCCAGAGCCCAACATCACGTGTCCTCAACGGACGTAAAATCAACGAAACATAATCACGCACGCGCATCGCCTAGGACCGGGACGATACCACCGACATCCCACTCGAGGCCTCGAAGGACCCTCCCGAGCTGGCTAGCGAAACAAATCACAACATATGCATCGCCTTGGGAACAGAGTCATATCATAAATTCCCGCACGAGGCCTCTAAGGACCCTCCCGCACTGGCTAGCTAACAAATCACAACATCTCACGGTTGGATCAATCACTTGTTGCATCCTGGCCACATGATCGCATGCCATGTGCCACCGTAGATTAACTTTGGCGCTCACGGTTGGATCAATCACTTGTTGCATCCTGGCCACATGATCACATGCCATGTGCCACCGTAGTTTTCCTTAGGCTCTCACGGTTGGATCAATCGCTTGTTGCATCCTGGCCACATGATCACATGCCATGTGCCACCGTAGGCCCCGCCCACATTCACACAATCACACACATATCACAATGCAACAAAGATATCCAAATAATTCATCCAGAGGCATCAACACTTAGCCAAACACCACGTCAAACCACAACGCACCGAAATGAAATAATATACGTCCACACGCAATACCAAGTGCAACATCAACACCAAACATATCCATAGAGTTCACATAGTCATTCTCAAACCACACCATTCACAAAACACGCGTTTTGAAAGCAAGCCTTTAACAAGGTTAAACCGAATCTTTTGAAAGTTCAATTCAAACGACCAAACAAACACATTTAGACGATCACCAATTATCATATCCACAAAACAAGAATCATATGGACAAGGTACTTGCCTCAAAATCGGCACGCAAGTATCCCGACGAACACGGCTCAACCGGAAAGCTTCGAAACGCCCGATGTTTTCGAAAAGGAAAACGACAACGAACGGAAGGGTTCAACTTGGTTTCTTCGCAAGAAACTCGACCCTAACAACATATAATCCATAAATCAACAATCATACGAGGAAAGATAATCGTAGAACGCCCGAAAACCCCTCTATGGCATTTCTGGACACCTTCAAGGCGTCGGTCAAGAACTCGACCCAAATAACGAATCGATACGATCCAACCATGGAATAACAAGGGAAATGATATAATACATCTAAATAATCATCAATCCATCATAATCCTCAGTTAAATCGGATTAATCGGACGAAAACAACCAAAATACCCAAATTCCCCAAAACTAGATTTCTAGGAAATCGAATTGATTCGGTAGATTGGAGGATGTTATAGGACGGATGATTGATGATATGAACCTCCAAACTTCATGGATTTATTGTCCAACAACATCTCTACATGATTAGCACAACATAAGCCTCGGAAGAGAAGAAGAGAAGTGAGAAAATGTCAAGAAAACGCCGCCGAGGCCTTTTATAGCCGATCACGGCCGTTACGTCACGTAATCGCCACGGCTTACGACGTAATCGCCATGGCGAACTCTGCTGGAAAATGCCTAACGTTACGCACGTTACGGCCGTGGCCTTACGTATGTAACCGGCCCACGTACGTAATGGCCGATCATTACCGCGTTACTCGGCGGTGGCCTGCCCGATCATGCCCGGCCATGACTCGGCCGACCAACTCCGACGGCCCGAACGACCCCGAAACCCGAACTCGAGTACGAATCGAAGATACGGTTACGAAGTACTCGAAAGACGAATCCGAGCACTAATAGAACATACGATTCCGACTACCCGAAGGCTCGAAACTCGACAACGGAAAGTAATTACCCCAAACTTTGGGAAATTACGAAAATGGCCCAAAACGCCCGAAAATCACGATACGTGATCGAAACACCAAGCCAAAGCTCGCAACATGAATAATAACATTAAATGAACTTACGAGAAAGTCGAAACAACAGTTTTGGACGAGATTCGCAAGAATCGAACTCAAGTGCGGAAAAACCGCTAAAAAGCACGGAACTCAACAAAACGACACCGAAACGAACTCGGATGACAAAAAGTGCAGAATTAGTCATTCTCAGAATGACGAAACGGTCATGAGCGAGTCGTCAAAATGGACTTCCGCCGAAAAAAAAGAAATTACCGGAAATCAAAATCACGGGTATTACATATATGGTATAAAACGAAACTACAGTAAATATATATAACTTATATATATAACTAAAATATATAGTAGTATATATATAAATACTAATATGCAGAATATATATATATATAAATATATATATAACAAATATATATAATATATATATAGATAAATATGGATCTGCAAAATATATATATCGATATATATAACAAATATATATATAATATATCTATAGATAAATACCAAAAATGCAGAATATATATATAAATATATATATAACAAATACATATATATATATATATAATATATATATATATATAAATTACGGGAAAAACGGAAGAAAATAAAGGGACAAGAAACCCCCTTTAAGAAAGTGGACTGTAGGCTCAGATCTTCCGAACCCTATGCAATTTGACACCAAGAATGTTCGATCCACGAAGAATGACGCCGATCCACCGTCAATGACACACCAGTAGCACCTTTCTAACCCAGAAAAAACCCTCAGAAAACTCAGGAACTAATCCAGGTCACCCTCAATGATATCACAACAAGAATATCACTCTTTTCACTTCAAATTCTCAAGGCACAAGACGAATTTTTCTCTCGGTGTATAGAACTCCTTCCCCAGCCGCGATTTATATACACACAAGGATGGAATCGGTCACGGGATTCCATTTGATATTCAATCGCTCACGGGGGAGAGGAGATAGTGAGAATCGGGAGCAAAAAATCGCAGCGGGGGGTGGAGTTGACCAGGGAAGGAAGGTCACGGGAGAGGAGAGAAAAGGGAGGGTGACGGCGCAGTGAGAAGTGAGAAGTGAGGGAGAAGGGTTTAGGGTTAGGATTATATAAGGGGAGTTGGACGGTCCAGATTAAAAGTAGACATTAAGTCTGGATCGGACGGCTCCTAATTAAAGGGCTGCCACGGGCTGGGCCAGCACTAATGGGCCAGAGGAGATAAATGATTAATCTGGGCCACGTTTGGGCCAAAATAATAACATTTCTCCACCTTTTTGGGCCAACCAGTCAAATTGCATTTTTGGGTTATGGAGAAGATTCATCATCGCCTAACTCTGGGGTTACCTGCACTCACACACAATAGATAAGGTAAAGTATTCACAAAGAAGACTAACTCACAAAGAGATCCCCCTAAAAAAAACACAGTTAACACAGCAAATATTTTAGCAATAAGCTAAAATTGTACAAAACACACAAATACCATAATATTCAAAAAACACAAACACATTAAGGGAAATGATATAAGAAACACATAGATTTGATGGGACACCACTCCACCTCAAACGCAAAGTACTAAGCATGTTGCTCCACCTGAAAACGGGACGGGGTTTTACACAAAACCGCCAACACATGAAAGTTGTAAAACACAAAAGGTTGGTCGACCGAACCACAAACACCATAGCCAGAACAAAGAACACAAAGTTCAAGGAAAATTAATCACAGAGATTATACTACCTACATCCACAAAGGAATAGAACCACGAGTAATTCATATAAGTCACACAGACATATAAATCAGACACAAGTCACAAAGACGCTCCACAGTCCACTATGGACAAGTCACAAAGACACTCCACAGCCCACTAAGGACAAGTCACAAAGATACTCCACAGCTCACTAAGGACAAGTCACAAAGACACTCCACAGCCCACTAAGGACAAGTCACAAAGACACTCCACAGCCCACTAAGGACTAAAAAACCACAAGGGTCAACTAACATACATCACTACGATTGATATCAGACGTAGCTAAGTTAGCCTTATCATCAGGATGATTTTTACCCTTTTTATTCCTATTAGGACAATTACTAGCAATATGACCCTTTTTACCACAACTATAGCAATTCCTTGAGTTCCGTCGAAAATTAGAATTTTGACCATCCTTCTTAGTGAAATATTCATAGAAATTTTCATTCCTAACAATCGAAACTGATTCGAAATTCAAATTATTACTCACATTGTTTTTTAAGTCTAATTCCTTATTCTTTAGACCGGACACAACAATATCTAAAGATATGTTATCTCTACCATACTTAATAGCAGATTTAACATCACCATAAGACTCTGGAATAGCATTTAAAAGTACAATAGCAGAGTAATCATCAATATGTTTATCACCGGAATTTTTAATATCTTGAACTAACTTGGTAAACACATCAAGGTTTTCATCAAGACTTTTATTCAAATCAAGTTGAAAACCAAAGAATTTTTCAAGCAAAAAAAATTTATTTGGCAAAGAGGTTTCAACATATAATTCTTCCAATTTTTCCCAAAGTTCCTTAGCCGAATTTTGTTTACCAACTTTTCTTATCACAGAGTCAGACAAGTTCAAGATAATAGACGAGTAAGCAAACTCATCCAATTCAGCCTTTTTGTCGGTCGTAGTATCGGTGGCAAAAGTTTGATCAATGGCTTTAAAAACTTTTTGCTGTATTAAAATACCTTTCAATTTTTGCTGCCATATTTGAAAATCCGATTTTCCATCAAACGGGGCCAAGTAAAATGTAGAAGTCATGCCCATTTTGGAAACACAAAGTTTAACCCAATAATAGTAAAAATAGCAGCAACAAAAAGCACACACTGCACTAGTACAAAAACCAGTAGAATCACTGCACAATACAACGGAGAAAAAAAATACCACAACCAAGTCTGTAGATTTCAACCCCAAGCCCCTACAAGATCCAAGGACGCTAAACGGTCCAGGCAGGAGGGTTTATACGCAAGGAGTTGAAAAACGTACAACACTCCTCCCAGAAAAAACTCCGAGTGCAGAAAAAATACACAGCATAAGGTAATCACAAAGACAACCACAAATCACAAAGAAAAGGAAGCACACAGCTGATGGGAATCAAAATTCAGGGACTCAATTTGATTTTTGAGATTAAAACCCGTTTAAATTAAAACCGGGATCCTCAAGCTCTTGACAAAGATCCGAGGGACACTTTCGGTCCTGGCAGCGCAAGATTAGTGCTGTTTTGGATTTTAAGGTTTTAATTTGTTTGAATTTTAATTAATAGGGAAACAAGAGTCGCCCGAAAAACTGAATCCAACGAGATAACACAGAGATAGGCCGCGGCAAGCAAACCGATAGTAAGCAATGTGCCCAGATTAATCACACAGATTAATACACACTGATCAATCACACAGATTAAGAACGCACAATAATCAACCACGGCAAGCGGTATCCACGAAAACAGTAAAAGAGTGGAGTTCAGCCAAAATACCAGAGCGGAAAACCCGGATGGTTATTCCGTATCACCAGGACGCCACAGGACCCGACACCCGACAAAACGCTCCGATACCACTGTTGGGTATCGGGTCTACCAATGGCTAAAGACAGGATCGTTAATACAAGCGGATTAAAACGAATACAACTATTACAATTATATTCAACGGGAAAGGGATTAAGGATTACAGGCCAACTAATGAACCTATAATAACCAATAATTATATAAATCAACCCGAGAACAAGCTGACCCCAAAACAGGGAATTCGATAGTCCAGAACCGATCTGAAAAACACAATGATACGTTCAAGTTAGCCGAGATAAGGATAATACCGATCGAAATACACCAAGTAATACGAATGCAGTATATATATATATATATAACTGATATATATACTATATATGTATATGGTATAAAATGAAACTGCAGTAAATATATATAACTTATATATATAACTAATATATATAGTAGTATATATATATAAATACTAATCTGCAGAATATATATATATAAATATATATATATAACAAATATATATATATAATATATATATAGATAAATTACGGGAAAAACGGAAGAAAATAAAGAGACAAGAAACCCCATTTGAGAAAGTGGACTGTAGGCTCAGATATTCCGAACCCTATGCAATTTGGCACCAAGAATGTTCGATCCACGAAGGACGAACGCCGATCCACCGCCGGCCGGCACACAGCCCCAGTAGCACCTTTCTAACCCAGAAAAAACCCTCAGAAAACTCAGGAACTAATCCCGGTCACCCTCAATGATATCACAACAAGAATATCACTCTTTTCACTTCGGATTCTCAAGACACAAGACGAATTTTTCTCTCGGTGTATAGAACTCCTTCCCCAGCCGCGATTTATATACACACAAGGATGGAATCGGTCACGGAATTCCATTTGATATTCAATCGCTCACGGGGGAGAGGAGGTAGTGAGAATCGGGAGCAAAAAATCGCAGCGGGGGGTGGAGTTGACCAGGGAAGGAAGGTCACGGGAGAGGAGAGAAAAGGGAGGGTGACGTCGCAGTGAGAAGTGAGAAGTGAGGGAGAAGGGTTTAGGGTTAGGATTATATAAGGGGAGTCGGACGGTCCATATTAAAAATAGATATTAAGTCTGGATCGAACGGCTCCTAATTAAAGGGCTGCCACGGGCTGGGCCAGCACTAATGGGCCAGAGGAGATAAATAATTAATCTGGGCCACGTTTGGGCGAAAATAATAACAGTGGGTTTAGCCCATTATGTTATTTTATTAAGTAATGTAATCCCCACGTATAAGATATTTTCTTGAATTATTGATTTGAGTATAATTTATGGATTGCTATCTATAATATGGTCACATTTAATTGGGGTCATTCGTTCTATATTTAGAAGCAATTCGTTTGTAAATTTGACATTATTCATATAAATTCATTATTTATGAGGTGTTATCTATTTTGATTTAATTGTGCTTAAAATATGCTAAAATAGGCGAAAATGGAGTTTGAACGCATCCGGAGCTCGAACGGGTCAAAAAGATGAAAAAAGTGGACTCCTCGGGAGCGTACGTATGACACGACCAAGTCGGGTGTTGCCTACATATGACAAGGTCTGTGTCGAATGCTTAAAACTGACAATTTCTCCGATGCCGTCCATGTCGGATGTCATCTACGCATGTCCAGGCAATTTTTCTCTGTGCACATTTTTGTATTCTGGTCATAACTCTCTCATAAGAAATCGGATCGGATGATTCAAGTGACTATAGAAATATAAGATAAAGATCTACAACTTATGTTATATTGTCCAAATTTCAATTCTGACTGTATTGTGACACACGGACCGTGCAAGTGTTTAACTAACTTTTAGAAAAATAATTAGGTGAAAATTTTCTTTTCTATTTTGAATTATCTTGGCCAAAAAGTTAAGTCAGTGTTGAATCCCCTCTACAAGGGACATGATGTTCCACGAAATTGAAAGAGAAAAAAAATCATCTTTGGAGATGGAGAGACTCAAAGAAACATCAAAAAGGTTGAGAACAAGGATCAAGATTCACTATCCAAAATCACACTGAGGTCTTTTGTCTAATCTTCTTTAATTATTCCTAGGTGATACGAAAGACATGTTCAATTATTCTTATTGTAATCTTGTAGTGATATTTCTTGGTTGAACTCCTTTAGATCCTAAATTTGCAAGTACTTCAATTTGATTCATGATTTGTAATTAATCATTTTCGCATTCTCCTTATTTGTTTCTGAATTTGTTGCTTTAGTTTTGGTGCATAAATTTTTGGACAATTTTTTTACACATGATGAATTGTTGATGATTACGGACTTCAATTTATCATAACAATGAGCAACTTCAAGACACAAATTAGTATTAGATCTTACTATAAGTTTGTGAGGAGAACTAAATCTTAGGGGTTTGTAGGATAAATTTTCCCAACTTAGATTGAAGAATTGAGTTTGATTAATAATTCATATTTTGACTTATTATATCATGGGGGTTAGTTAATTTCTTCTCCCACAAATACTGAGATTAAATTAATTAATTAGTTAATTGCATAACTTCTAGAAAACTGAAGGAAAAAAAAATCTCGGATTGTTGAAGGGAAAATAACTTGAGACAGAAACTAGGGGAAAAGTGTTGTTGTATTATTCCATTGATGAGCTCCCTTTAAATAGGGAGAAATACATACAAACAGGCCTTGGCCAAATCCTAACTAGGAAAGCCCATAAACTAACAGACTTAGGCACACAATGGGTATTATTCCTTTACACCCCCCTTGTGCCTAGTCTACAAGCGCATGTCATGTTGCCTCGTTAAAACCTCGTCAAGCAAAAACCCAGTGGGAAAAATGTCTTGATCGTAGGGAAAAGAGTACAACATCTAGACACATCGAGTTTAGACTTCGTCCTTTGAATCTATCCTCTCATATGATCGTTACATTTGATCATAGCGCTATTAAGGTGACCATTCCATCGATCCCTAAAATCGTACATCTTGTTACCTCATTAAAAACCTTTCCAAGTGATAAAAACCCTGTGGTAAAAATGATCCTTGGAAAGAAAAGAGTATAACGTACGTTGTGGATGTAAGACTCCCCCTCAAGTCTACATCTCCCCCTGATTTGTACATCAATCAAGTAGTCGTTGCCTCATTAAAAACTCCGCCAAGTAACAAAACTCAATGGGAGAAAATGAACCTTGGTCAAAGAAAAGAGTACAACACATTTGATTAAGTTTCTTTATAAATCATCATTTCCTTGTGATCTTTACATCAATCTCGGAAGTTGGAAAACTCTACAGCTCCCCCTAATGCTTACATTCATATATCGTTGTCTCGTTAAAAACCTTGCCAAGTAACAAAACCCAGTGGGAAAAATAAACCTTGGTCTAAGGAAAAGAGTGCAACCTATGTGAGTATGTTACGTTATATCTCACATATTTCCCGTTATGATCATTCCATCAATCAAGGGGATTTACAAGTTACATCATGTTCATAAATGTAAGTATGCTCATCAGTGGTAGTACTTAACCGCTAGTTCCTCACAAGTGTAGAATGATAGTTCTTAATCATGTACACTCACGGACTGGTTCATGCAAAGTAAGAATCTTGTCGTGATTCGATGAGGTAGCCAAAAGGGGTTTGCATAGTCGATTTCCAAAACATAAGCAATTCGTACCAACACATACTTTATGGTAGTTGCTTCGGCACCATCATTTACTTTAGCATTTGCCTTTTCGTAAGCATCTTCCTTTGCCTGCTTGTAGGGAAAGAATAGTCCCAAGTCAATGGTTTCTTTTAAGTATAAGAAGATATTCTTGATACCATTCCATTGATGTTGCGTCAATGCTGAACTAAATCTAGTCAGCGGATTAACTGAGGAGTGATAGCAGGTCGTGTACATTGAGCTAAGTACAATAATACGTGATTACACTCAAGTAGGGAATTTCAGCTCCCAAAGCTCTTCATCACTTTCCTTTAGACGAAATGGATATTTCATTTGCATCCAAATGTCCGACCTATCATGGGGTGCTAGTCGGGTTTACCTTGTCCATGTTAAAGTGCCTGAGAAACTTCTGGACATAGGAAGACCGGTGAAATGAATTCCACAAACTCGATGTCTATGTCAATGCCTCGACAGAACCGAGTTTTCCCAGGATCTTTCATCTCAAACTCAGATTTCCAGTATCCGGTGGTTTCTCTTATTTCATCAAGAGTATCGATTATGTTCACGTCATCGACATACATTGCGATGATCGCAAATCCGGAACTTGTTTGTGAAGACGCAGGGACACAGTTCATCGTTCTTATATCCCTTCCCAATCAAGTAGTCACTTAGACGGTTATACCACATCCTTAAGGATTGCTTCAAAACCGTAAAGTTGAGCATTTCAATCAAATTGCATACGCACTCTGTGGTCTAGAGTCACTTGATTTGGGTAATGAAATGCCATCGGGCACTTCCATATATATCTCCGTATCTAGATCCCCATAGAGATACATAGTAACCACATCTATTGGCTGCATTTCCAGTCCCTCGGAAATTACTATGCTAATCAAATAGCGGAACGTATACGTGGGAGTACATTTCCTCGTAATCAATTCCAGGGCATTGTGAGAAGCATTACTTCGTGAACCTTGTACATTAGGACTCTACTATTCTCACTATGATTTACGACAAAGGTTCGATTATGTCCTCCAGGCTTTACACTTGGTTAGGTTAGCACTACCTACACCAAATACCTGTCTCTTTGTCGGAGAATCTAGTTCTACCTGGAATGTTTTTCTTATAGGCCAATCAGCTCTATGTTGATTTCATCCAACCGAGCGAGGTTCGACATCATCGTACTTTATGATTCATGACATGTCATCAAAGTGGGTGGTTGATCAGGCCACACCCTCATAATTTCATCGAGATTCTTGATTTTCTGAATCATATCTTCGGGGCGTCCCCCTCGTCATGATTCATGGACATAATAAAATCAAGCATGATCTCATGAAACGAGTTCATTGATGGTTAACATGTGAAGTTTTGTGCCATACTCTACCTCTTACTTGGATGAGTATTTAGTCGAACCACGTGGCTTCCACCCCTTCCTTCGCAGGGAGCCACGGCCTCAACCACACCTCCACCAGGTACAGTTGCATCACCCGGTTCATTGGTGATGTGCCCCTTGGAGGGGACTTCTAACCTTACAGGCACATTTGCAGCTGTAATGTGAGATCTTGTCACTTGAACGATATCAGTAAATGCATCAGGCATCGAATCTGCTACATCCTGAAGATCGAGTGTTCTTTATGCTTCACGGTAACATTGTGAAGTTCGGGGATCATAATGAGACAAAGTGGAGACACCATGACAATTCCTGTCGTTCCCCAAGAAATTACATTTTCTCTCCTCCCCCTAACGACGGGAAGGTTGTCTCATTAAAGTGACAATCCGCAAATCGTGCGGTAAAGAGATCACTGTGAAGGTTCTAAATAGCGGATAAACGCCTGGAGATTCTTATCCAACGTGAATACTTAATCGTTTCTAAAGACCGATGCGTTGTGGGACGCAGAAGGCACATATAATGCGTAACCAAATATGCGCAATTGGCACTCAAGTCCGTCTGGGTCCAAAATACAAAAATCAGGCTATCCAGTTACCAACTGGTACGCATAAACTAATTGGTTAGCAAAAGGTCTAAAAATGAACGATTAAGTAAAGTTGCGTGCAATATTGCATAATCCCATGCAAAAATATGCTAATTGGTGCGCATAACCAATGACATAATCACCATACATATTCGTTCGACGGTGGTTTATGTGAGACCGTTTGCATATGCACATGGGACGAGATATTATTCATTAATCTCTATCATGCAATAAACATCAAGTACTTTTTGATGTGAACTCTCCAACATCATCGAGTCCTTTAGATGTGATAAGGGAGGTGAGTCCTTATAAATTATTTTGGAAGTTCTGCAGTAGTTTGAGTGGACATGAGAGCGACATGTGACCAACATGTCGGAGAATCCATCAAAACCATCAATACATAAATGGTCCGCATATTAGGTGGATGGATCCACAAATATCTCCTTATATTCAGCGTAAGAATGAAATGTTTGCTTTTGTTTCTTTAGCGTAGGAAGGTCTCGCTCCTACTTTGGCTAAAGAGCAGGCTTTGCAACACTAAGTGGTGGGCATTTGATATGCATCTGGTTCTTTGGATGACATAACACGATTAACGTCAACATTGGGCTTTATGTTGAGTTGTTGCCATATTTTCGCTCAAAAAGTAATGATGTTCGTACAGGTTCTTTAGCATACATATCATCATATTTCGACCAGGATGACCTAGTCTATCGTTCCAAAGCCTATATGAGTCTATGTCCCAAAGTACATTGTTGGTAACAACATAGGATTTTAAAAACCTAATAGTAGTGAGGTGCAGTTCACTAGATTGACTCATGAGTTATTCTAAAATGCGTTTACGTCCACATTCATTAGAATTAATAAAAGAAACTCTATTCCATTCTCACAGTGGGTTTCAATCTGGAAACCATTGCTACGTATATTGTTGAAGCTAAGTAAGGTTCGAAGGGCTCTAGATGCATACAGAGCATTGGTAACTTAGAAGACTGCCGTTTAGGCATCAAGAATTGGGCATTACCTCGCCCTTTGATGAGTTGGGAGGACCCAATCATCGTAGTTACCAAGGTTTGGCAGGCGACTTATTCGATGAATAGAAGCCTTATTCTAAGAACATTCAAGTTCTACTCGATTCATTCCTTAGAACAGAGAGAAATTTCAAACCATTAGCATTCAAGCATTATTCAGTACTTCGAAATAAAGCTAATAATCCAACGTAAGCAATATTAATATCTTGTTCGTGAAACAACATTGCATCACGCCATTATTGAAAAGAAAATACCAACACAATCGTCTTGAGGCAACTATACCAAATGTAAACGAGAAAGTAAACATAATACTAAGATTCAGTCTATAGACTGTGGCTCGTATGACTCAATTCGACGATTGGTGACTGTGAAATTGACATAGGGGGACTTGTCTAGATCATATTCCTCCATATAGTGAGTTCTCTTTTCTTTGGACTCTCTATAATTCTTGTAGTGAGATGCGACTTGCTTGCTTGCATGGCAGTTCTTGTACCATGTCCAGCATCTCCACAATGATAGCACGGTTCATTGCCAACTCGAGCCTTAGAGGCGATAAGATGGGTAGGTGCTTTTTGGTTCATTTGGCTAGTAGAGCCGGGAGCACCAAGTCTTCGCATTACATTGGAAGAACCCCCACGTCCTTGACCACGAAGCCTATCATGTCCAGTCCCCTATTCATTGGGGTAGTTTCCATCCTTCACTTTGCCATAATTGGCCTTGGGAATTTTCTTTGTCCCAATCGACCTGACATTACTGCTCACTAACACTTCGTTATGCCTCTCAGCTACTTGCAGTAGGTTGATTAGCTTACTGAAGGTAGTGATGCGTTTATTATCATACTCCAGCCTATACTGGTTCGTTAGTATATGAGCGGAAGTAGGGAAGGTGAAAAAAGCTTTCTGGATCATGTCATCTTCTGTGACGTCCTTTCCACAGAAATTTTAGGCGTGCCTTGAGGCGGAGAATATCTTTGTTGAAATCGTTGATCCGTTTATATTCAAGCAAGCGGATTTCATTCCACTGCACGATCAGTTCTGGGAGCAAAGTACACATGTTCCCAAATCGGCCCTTAAGGGCATCCCACAGTTCTTTGAGGGATTTTCAACTGTAGATATTTCCATCTCAAGCTGGGTTGGATGTGTCACCTAAGGAATATAAGTACACTCGCTTTTATCTTATCAGACGGTACTTGGTCTGTGGTGTTAAGGAGCGTACCACTATATTCTTTAGTGATAAACATGGTCTCGACGTAGGAGACCCATCTATGGTACTCAAACCCTTTTGAGTCCAAGATGTCAAATTTGAGGCGAGTTGGATAAGCTATCTTAATACAAGAAAAAAGGAAAATGATTTTTCACAGTTTACCATGAGTACTTTCCATGACAAAATTTTCAATAATTATTATTTTTCAGAACCAAGATATGGTCAAGACTACTTTCGATGCTATTGAAGGTGACCAATGAAATTACTTTATCATGGTTCGAGTTGAATTTAGGCAGTAGATATAAATCCTCTAAAATCTACCAATGATGAAGCCTAATTTGCATGTCATATCTATATATATATATATATATATATGCAAATATATGTATATTTATAGATATAAACACATAATCCTAAGAATATATCTATACACGTATAAATGCAGTCAAATAGGTCTCTTATGACGCAATACAATTATTAGTTCATGTGAATTAATTTTAATCCGAACTATTTAAAGCAATTCGCTTCAATTTAATTAAAGTTATTAATGGATCATGCTTTAATTGATTTAATTAAGCATAAACAAATTTATGAAATATAAATATGCAACTAAAATAATCAAAGCATGTAAAATTGCACATTGCAGATAGTAGGGTTATTCGGATTACCTTGCAGGAAAGACACGATTCTTTCCTAGGGCATACCGTCGATTTTCTTGGGTGATATTGCACTCGTCTTTCCAATTACCCTTTTTTTTCAATTATGTCAGCTCATTGAATGGGGTCCATCTCCTCATGTTTTTGGGCAGCAGCCGCAGAGAAAAACTCAATGCACAATCTTCTCCTTGGCTGCGACCTGTGCACGGGTGGATTTGGCTGAAGGGGGCTGGAGGGATCCAATTTGTTTTCACGAGTTTGAGAGATGAGCTGGCCGGAATCTGGGGACGAGTCGCGAGGATCCGGCGATGGCAGCGGCGACCTGGTGCGGGGCAGCGGCGACCTAATGCGGGGCAGCGGCTAGGGTTGCTGCGAGCCGGAGTGGGGGCGGTCGATTTGGGGTTGCTAGTATAGGTTCTGCTCGGAGATGGGCCGATGTGCAGTCGACGGGGAAGGGGATGACGGAGTCCGAGCAGGAGGCGGAGGGAAGGATTTCCGATTCTGGTGCCGGGCAAAGTAACGGCGGCGACTTGAAGACGGGCGGAGCAAGAGACGGTGGTTGCGGCCGAATTGATTCGCGGTGGTTGCAACTGACTGCGGTCGGTTCAGGAAGGCTAAAGTCGGAGCAGGAGACGGATGTGGCGTGGTGGTTCGCGAATCTGGGCGAGGTTTGTAAATCGGGCAGCGGCTGGCTATGGCCGCGGGTTTGAAGGTCTGGGTGAAGAAGATGGCTGGTTTCGGTGGCGCCGGCGGCTAGGGTTTTCGGTAGGAAAAACGATTTTTCGTTTTTTTTTTTCGGAATTTCAGAAAATTGGGAGAAAAATTTCGTGCTCAGTCGGGAACTACGTGCTGATAACGTGTTGAAGGGAAAATAACTTGAGACAGAAACTAGGGGAAAAGTGTTGTTGTATTATTCCATTGATGAGCTCCCTTTAAATAGGGAGAAATACATACAAATAGGCCTTGGCCAAATCCTAACTAGGAAAGCCCATAAACTAACAGACTTAGGCACACAATGGGTATTATTCCTTTAACACGGATCTATTATTACTTCTTGAATTTCTCCCAATATTACTTCTTTGAACACTTTAATTTTATTTATTTATCTTTTATTTTATTTTTATGGTATTAAACCAATCATCTCAAACCCGAATCATTTAGATAAGGCCAAAAATAGCATAATCATATTAGTCGCAAACCGTCAAATTATTAATATATTTACATACGTTCTCTTGCTCTCACCACTACAATATCATAAATATACGCTTGCAGTTTAGTGGTTGCAATTTTTGTGAATACTATCCATCATCTTTATTCCCTTATGCGGTTGAGAAATTCTAGGGATAGTGGTAGGGGTGAGCTCGGTTCGGTTTGGTACGGTTTACTTAAAACCGTCTGCGAACCGTATCTTATCGATATCAAGCGTTTAGTCCGAAATGATTGATTTTAAATCGGCTCGGTGTGATCGGTTTCGGTGTCGGTTCGATGCGATTCGGTGTCAATGGTGATTAAATGGGCCACTTAAGTTGAGAACTGTGCAGTAAATTGAACTACTTAAATCGCATCAGACAATTGTAAGTTCAAATAGAAGGATTTATACATAATTAATCCACTTCAAAGCTTGAATGAAAATAAAATCTACTTCAATAACATGATAATAACTAAGGATTCAAAAAGTCCAATATCAGATTAAACAAAAGTCTTGAATTTCCTCCTCAGCACAGGTCCATCAATTCATAACAACCTGCACAAAGAAAAAACAAAGTCTGCAGAATAGTCATCTGTTTTATCGGTTCGGTTCGATTTTTAAAGTCGGGATCCATATCTAAAACCGAAACCGAACCGCATAATTCGATTTTCAAAATTTTAAGAACCGTACTATATCAATATCTTATTGGTTCGATTTTTTGGTTTCGATTTTTTCGGTATTTTCGGTATTATCGGTTTTTGTCGGTTTTTCTGCTCACCCCTAGATAGTGGTTCTTCTACAATTGAATCACCCGAGTTTTATCTTTCTGTTATTCTTATTTCATAAATCTTTCTTTTTAATTCGTGTCTTACATCTAGCAGGAATTAAAAGATATCACGTTGCACGAAAATACGGAATAAATAAGTCGCAAAACCAGAAAGTAGCAATTAGAGATGGCCACGGTTCCGGTTCCGGTTCGAACCGGAACCGAACTGCCGGTTCCACGGTTCCGGAAATGGGAACCGGAACCGAACCGGTAACTTATTGCTATGGTTTAGGTTCGAACCGGGAACCGGCGGTTCCGGTTCCGGTTCCGAACCGGCAGTTCCTGGTTTTTTTTTTTTTTAAATGCACTTTAATTTTTTTTTATAATTAAATAATCAATATAAAATAAAAGAAACAATTTTGAAAAATAACCGAAAAGAAATAGAAGAGATCATGACAACTATTTCTTATTATTCCTTAGATAACAGTTTGTGGTATTTATAACTAAGTCTTGTCGGTTCAATAAAGTCGTCATGGGAAAGAACCGAAAAGAAAACCCATGAAGGAGTATTAAACTCTTTTAAAAAATACATTAAATTTCAGAAATTACTAATGATAATCCTAATTACTAATAATAAAGTCTTCTACATGTCGAAGTCGAAGTCATCGTCGAAGTCTTCGCATTCGGTGCATTGAGATGACTTGCTCGCATCGGTGGTCTCGACCTCGATCGTCGTTATTGGGTATTCTTGGAACAAATCATCCCATTTGTTCTCTTGCTCTCTTGCTTCGGCCAATGTATGATCTTTGAGCAATAGTTGAGCTTCAAGATTATGTGGTGCCAGTTGGGATCTTCGTTCGTCGAGCATGTATCCTCCCTCGCTAAAGGCTTGCTCAACCGCTACCGTTGATGCCGGGACAGGAAATATCTCTTTCGCCATGATTGCAAGAATGGGGTATTGACCTTGCTTGATTGACCACCAATTTAACACGTCCACGTCATTTGGCCCTGCATTAAGTAATTCCCCTCCCTTCGGCTCCCTAAGGTATTCTTCTAGTTCGGAAAATTGGGGTTGACTACTATGACCTTTATTTGCGAAAAACGATTGAAGCATTTGACCCGCTTGAGTACTAGTGTGAAATCCATAAGAGGAAGAACCACTGCTCTTAACCGTTTGTTTACGACTGACATTTCCATTATATTTTGAAGTATATTCTTGAAAAAGATTTTGTAAATCACAATAAAGACTAGTTTTGATTTCCATAAAATTTGGCAATTCTAAAGTTTCATAAGTAAGAAGACTTTCACAATATTTTATTTCTTCAAAAAATTTATAATAAATTTCCAAAAGATTGCACACACCTTCGTATTTGAAGGACGGGTCTAAATATTTTGCAATTAAAAAAACGTTAGGAATTTGTTTAAAATATTTTATCCATTTTTTTACCATGAGAGTAACGGGTAATTGTAAATTTTGAAAAGTACTACAATGAGCTAATTGAGAAATTATCATAGTACAATGATAAAGAACACGTGAACAAGTAGGATAATAGACACCCGATAGATCTTTAGTAGCCGTTTCAAAAACTTGAAGTAGTTGAACAAGATCGTAACATTCATCCCAATAACTAGGTAATAAAATCATAGAATTAACTTCAGTTGTAAAAAATTGTACTAATAAATCCTTAAATTAAATGCGTTGAATTCAACATTTCATATGTTGAATTCCACCTAGTGCATACATCTATGTTAAAGCACTTGCTACGTCCAGTTTGAGTTTTACAAAATTTGAGCCATAACTTATGTAATTTTTGTTTATCACATAATAATTCAACAGCTTTCCTAATTGGATTTATTGATCTATCTAAATATTTAAGGCCATCTTGAACACACAAGTTTAATATATGAGCAATGCAACGGGTATGAAAATATCTACCTTGTAAAGTAGCATTACATGCAGCAATTAAAGAAGGTACCGTAGCAGTATTAGCACTTGCATTGTCAAAACCAATTGAAAATATTTTTTCGGTAATCTTAAATTGTTGCAAAATTTTTAAGATAATGAGTGCAATATTTTCGACAGTATGAGCACAATTAAATTTTTTGAAACATATAACACGTTTGTTTAAGTTCCATTGCAAATCAACCCAATGAAGAGTAAGGCTTGATGCACTTTCAAAAATCGGAGTGGATTTGTTCCTCCTCCATTTGTTCACGTTCACGACGATTGAGCACCCTTCGAAATTGAGAATTCCGAGTAGGATCTTCACTACCGACGTAAGTTGATTCGTCGGGATCCTCTCGAATAACAACACCACGTAGACGAAGAGGGCCTCGTGGTCTATTTCCAATAGTAGAATCGTACTTCATAACGTTTTTGCCCTTACCAGTACGGCCCGAACCGGAATCAGAAGAGGCCATTTGTGTAGGGAAAATGCGTAATAAATTGAGTACTAAAAATGAGTAAGAGTACAAAATGCTTAGTAGAGGTGATAGTTGGTGTGAAAAATGGTGAGGATTGGGAGGGTATTTATAGGGAGAAATTAGAGGTAAAATTGGGAGAAAATTGAATTTGAAAATCAAATTTGAAATTTGAATAAATAAAAAATTTGAATAATTTGAAATTCTACAAGAAGAAGTCAAATGCTTCAACCAAACCCCCGGTTCCGGAACTGCTCCATTTGTTTTTTAATTTTAAAAACCAACTTTGCATGTGGAGGATGAGTTTGCATGTGGAGGATGAGTTTTTTTATCAACGGTTCCTTTTCTTTCTCAACGGTTCCGGTTCCCTTTTTTTCAACGGTTCCCGGTTCTGGAACCGTGTGAACCGGCAGTTCCGAACGGTTCGCGGTTCCACGGTTGATTCTGATTCGGCAACCGAACCCGGTTATATTTTCTGGAACCGGAACCGAACCGTCTGGACACGGTTTCAGTTCCGGTTCGGAACCGTCTAACACGGTTCCGGTTCCAGAACCGTCCAATACGGTCCGATTTCACGGTTCGGTTCCCGGTTCCGATTTTTTTGGACACCTCTAGTAGCAATATTGACAATGTGACATATATGTTGCCTGATAGCCAAAAATAACATAATAAGGTGCTCTTCTCAAGATACCAAGAAAAAAATAACATAATAATGTTGCCCAAGTGAACTAAATAACAGAGAAAATAATATCTTAAATGAATCAATGAAATGATAATTATCATAAGAGAAGGTCTCACCGTTGGTTGCCGACCGACTTTGAAATCTGATGGCAGTATACATTACTTTTCATAATTATTAGCTAGTATAACTAATATTTGAAGAATGAATTTAACGCCTAAACATCACATTCATATTCGATTTGTTAAAACATCATTAGTAAACCGTCTTTCTTCTCTCATTCATCAATCATTCCATCTCTATCACAAAAGATCATTATTACTATATACATATATATGTTTGAGGAGAAAGTAAAAGACAGCAAATCAATTGTATTGATAACAATGAATAGAGGAGCCTTTATATAGGCATTACAATGAGAGTCCTTCCATACATAGGATTCCTAGTTAAGGTAAGACATCTAACAGGATCCTACTACCTCTAGAAGAGTCTAGAACCTTCCATATCTCTATCCTCCTAGAACCAGTATTAGGTAAGACACCAATTAAGGGAAGAATATCCCGGAACACTCCCCCTGTGTCGAGCACTAATACTATCATGGTGCATAAGGTGTTGCCTCGGTAAAAAACCTTTCCAAGTCAAATAAAACCCCGTGGGAAAAACAAAGACTTGGTGAGAAAAAAGAGCAAAACACACCCACTACAAATGTCAGAATCATGTGAAGTATACTCCCCCTGAGGTATACATGACAGCTCATTCCATCGAGCTATCATTAGTTGAGCTCGGATAATCGACACATGCCGATGCTTCTCACATATTTCTCGAATGTAGATTTCGGCAGAGACTTAGTGAACAAGTCTGCGATATTCTCATCGGAACTCACTTGTTTCACTTCGATATTCAGTAATTTCTGCTGCTGCTGATTATAAAAGAACTTCGGCGTGATATGCTTGGTATTGCCACCCTTAATGAAACCTAACTTCATCTGCTCAATGCATGCCGCATTGTCCTCAAAGATGCAAGTAGGGGTTGCTGTAGTGGGATCTAATCCACAAGTTCCTCGTATATGGTCTATGACTGACCGAAGCCAAATGCACTCCCTTACGAGTGCAATGTAATTATCTCTGCATGGTTCGAGAAAGTTGCAACCAGAGTCTGCTTGGTAGATCGCCAAGATATCGACGTATTCCCAATGGTGAACACATAACCAGTTTGGGAACGTCATTTATGTGAACATCAGCAAATCCAACTAACGTATTGTTAGGATTCTCTGCATAGGGGGTAATCTTGCTCGCATTAGCACTTCTGGTAGTCAAGCTACCATGCTTAGCTGCAATATCAGAGGAAGATCGACGGTCGGTATGCATCGTCTTAACCTCAACAATTCCTTTTGGAATATCGCTCTCTCTTGCATAGGGAAAGAACAATCCAAGATCACTGGAGCCTTTCAAGTATCGAAAGATGTGTTTTACTCCATTCCAATGCCTTATCATGGGAGCGGAGCTAAATCTCGCTAACAGATTCATAGAGAATGGGATGTCTGGACGAGTACATTGAGCCAGATACAATAACGCACCGATTGCGCTAAGGTACGGTGTTTCTGCTCCAAGGACCTCTTCATCCTCCTCTTTAGGACGAAACGGATCCTTGTTCATTTTCAGACTTCGACCAACCATGGGGGTAGCAAGAGGATGTGCCTTGTCCATACTAAATCGCCTGAGCATTTTCTGGACATAGGCAGATTGATGAATAAGTATACCATCATCTCGATGTTCTATCTCTAAGCCCAAGCAGAATCGAGTCCTCCCCAGGCCTTTCATCTCGAATTCAGATTTAAGGTAGCGGGCCGTTTCATTGACCTCATCTATGGTACCAATAACATTCATGTCATCTACATAGACGGCTACAATCACGAATCCTGTATTTGTTCTTTTCATGAAAATACATGGACATATATCACTGTTCTCGTATCCCTTCCCAACCAAGTATTCACGTAGGCGGTTGTACCACATCCTTCCGGATTGTTTCAACCCATACAGTGAACGACGCAGTTTCACAGCGTAAGCACTCCGTTGTTTAGAGCTACTTGATTTTGGCAACGAAATCCCTTCGGGGACTTTCATATAAATATCCGTATCTAGATCCCCATAAAGATACGCTGTAACCACATCCATAAGCTGCATATTCAGTTTTTCGGACACTACCAAAACCGACTAAGTAGCAGAAAGTGATGATGTCCATAACGGGAGAATACGTCTCCTCGTAGTCAATGTCAGGGCGCTGCGAGAAGCCTTGGGCAACTAGTCTCATTTTGTAACGCATGACCTCATCCTTATCATTGCGATTACGAAAAAAGACCCACTTATGTCCAACTGGTTTAACGCCCACGGGTACTGGCTCGATACGGCCAAATACCTCACGTTTAGCCATTGAGTCTAGTTCAGCCTGCATTGCATCTTTCCATTTCGGCCAATCGGCTCGTTGTTGATATTCAGCAACGAGCGCGGCTCAGCATCATCGTCTTGAATAATTTCTTGAGCGACGGAGTAGGCAAAAGCATCATCGACTAGTGTGGATGACTTGTCCAATAGTACGTATTCACTCGTACATTGCATCGAGATTTCTTTATTCTCTGACATCAACAAAGTTTATGACGCGTCCATTGATTGTTCCATTGTTGATTCGAGAACATATCCGTAGTCAGAGATAATCTCGTGTGACGGAGTCACTGTATCGATAATGAGAGGATTTTGTGCCTTCGATTCTCTTCTCTTTCGAGGTTAGGTATCCTTTCTACCCACTGGCCTCCCCCTCTTTCGAGCAGGGATAAGAGCAGCCGAAGCAGCCGTCCCACCACTAAGGTTGACGCCGGGGGCATCATGTAATACCCGGTTGTAATTCAGTCATTATCATTCAGTAATAACATTCGGTGATTGTCACTCAGTGGATTTTCACTCATTTATAATCATTCATCAATCATGTTCATTCACCCGTGTTCACCGTTCGTAGAAACTTCGAGTTGTGTATCGTTATTGTTCATTGTTTCAACTTTCCGCTTATGAGTTCGACTTTGTTAGATCACCATAAATTTTTGGTAACTCCAAAAATTCTGAATCATTGCAATATTATAGAGCATCGAGTTAGCTTTCCAATGGTTCAAACGGTGAGTCAATCGGAGTCCGGACGAGAGAGTTATGGTCGTTTTAGCTCACCCGCTCTTTTTTTCAGCTATTGGCCGATCACTGCCGACCGAACTCGGCCGTGTCGTCCGACACGGCCCGTGCTGTACTCGTCCGGAAATGCCGAAGTCTCTGCCCATAGGACTCGACCGTGTCGTCTGGCACGGCCGAGTCGAACTCTTCCGGTTAAACCAGAACCGACTGCCCACACGCCCGACCGTGTTCCAGGACACGGTCGAGTCATGCCGAGTCGCTGTCGGACGGGTCACTTTCGGAAGGCCCTCCGCGCCGCGAACGTGTCAAGCAGGACATGGTCGAGTCCCTGCCGGCCAGTTGCGCGACGCGACCGTGCCGATCGGCACGGGCCGTGTCCGACAGGGCAGTCAACCCCTATAAATTCGTTTTTTGAGCATTTCAGCTCATTCCTTCCATTTTTTCCACTTTCATACGAGAGAGAGGCTTGAGGGAGAAAATTCTCTTCACCTATCACTTGAGTGTGGTTTTTAATCATTTTCATTCGGTTGTGAAGCTTGGATACTCGATTAAACTCGTGTTCTTCGGATCGAAGTGGTTGGATCTTCAAGAGGTAATTTCTTCAACACCTTGGATTTCGATTCTATGTTGAGATATGATGTTTTGAACGTTATAATCATGTTATATGAAGGGATATGTATATGATTATGAGTTTATATAAGGATTCATTGGATTATTGAGGGATTATTCAAGAACACTTTGAATATCGAGTTGAAATTGGAGGTTTTCGATTAATTGTCGTTATAATCACGATTTTGGATATTCATAATGGATTATTGATCGTATTGGAGATGTTTTGTTGGTTTGAAACACTTCTTGAGGATTTGATGTTGGTATTTTTGAAGTTTGGTTATAAACAATCGAAGTTGGACACAAAGTGTTCGATATAATGCCTTAATGGACTTGGTTTAGTCGTATCGACGTGTTGAGTTCGTTATATTCGTGTTTGATTCGTGTATTGAACGGATTGTTGGTAATTGTATTTATTCAAGGTTGTTCGAGCGACCGATATCTCAATTAGGACGTTGTTCGTGGAAGGATAATTATCACTGGTGTTGTGTAAGTTAATTCTTACTCGGTTAAAAGGATATTCATACCTTTTGTTGTTGATCATTCATAATCATAACTCATTCATCGTTGTATTAATCATATTGAGACTTGTAATTGTCGAATAATCACTTCATTAACGAGGAATGGCGGTTCCAATCATTCCATTGAATCTATCAATCACTTCATTATTACTTTCATCTCGGTAAGTCATTCTTGACGTTGTCAGATTATTATTATTCATTGATATTCATTACGGTCATTCTTGTTCATATGACCTTCTGGTTTCATATTGCGTGGCCGGGTGCGGATGTGTGGGATTTTTAGTCGGGCACGTTATGGCCATGTATTGGGAGTGATACATTGGACTGTGCACACGGTAACGTTTACCTCCGTGAGACTAATTAGGTACAAGGACGGGTGTGTCCGGACATCCGTCTTGTACACTTGCACAGAACACTACGGGCGTACTATGATACCCCTCTTCAGCGTAATTCATAACTAAGGATATTTCATAACTTCAGTTAAATCATGATTGTGTATTTTTCAACCCTTGAGGATTGTTGTTCATTTAGCCGACCATTTGGGATTTTGTTTTTCGTGTCATGGCAAGGCAAACGCGGGAATAGCATGTTGATGTCGAGGAGTCAGTGATACTAGTAGGGGGCCCGATCTTTGCTTATTCATGTTATTGTCCTTTATTTTCCGCTGCAGACTTTCATTTGGATACTCCGTTTCATTCAGTGTTGTGTATTTTATCTTCATATAAAATACACTAGTATTCGGTATTGTCCTGGTGTGTTGTAACTAAACTCCTCATCGGAGTAATTATTGTTGTAATGTAGTTCGGTACTACATTTATCTTATGTAATTCATTCATTTTTCATTTGTCTGGTGGGTCCCAGTTGGGGATCTACGGCACTGTAATATCCGCCTAGTTTGGGGTGTTACAGAGTTGGTATCGGAGCGTGGTTTTGAATACTACCTTCCGAGTCATGTCTCATTTGAAATCATCGTCATCAGACTAGTATCATTGGACTTTCGCGTCACGTGTGACCTGTGCAAATGCCGAGCCAATCAGATCGGAAGAACTGTAAGATTTCTAACGCCATGGTATAATTTCTGGCAATAGTCATTCATTCATCATTCATCAATTAACAATCCTCAAACATCATCATTCATTATGATCAGGACGATCATATTAACTCATTAATCACTTAATTCATTTCATTACTCAGTTAATGATCAGGACGATCATATTAACTCATTAATCACTTAATTCATTTCACTACTCAGTTAATGATCAGGACGATCATATTAACTCGTTAATCACTCAATTCATTTCATTACTCAGTTGTCGATCTGGATGATCATATTATTAATCTTGTTAAGTTATTAAAAATAATCATTTCAAGAATTTCATCAGATAATCATGTCACTTCAGTAAATCATTCATATAATCACTAAGTTAGAGCATGTATACTCATTTTCATCATCTCATGACGTAATCATAACGTGATAATCATGCGGAAATATAATCATTATGCGACCTTCCTACTTCCGTATGGAGAGAGCATCGAGGATGCACGAGAAGAGACGCGGTGCGGACCGAAACCCGAGAAATAATCACTCATTGCCGGGAAATCGTGCTCAGGACTCGGCTCGATCAGAAGATGTTCGGGTTGATACACTCACTTTTATGCAGGACATGATGACCCATGTGCGGTTGCTCAATCATCATTGCGCCACTGACCGGATTAATCGAGAGAACTCTCCGCACGAGCATTTGCTAAGGAAAGTCTTGAACAACAACCTTCATTTGTCGGCAAGAAATCAACGGCGTAATCAACCCGGCGGTCACCAACCTTCAAGAAGCCTCGTGTGAGTCCTATCGCTTCGAGCGACCTCCTACGGCGCATAATCGTGCGGGATCTCGATCCGAGCGGCGATTCGGCCATCACTGTTTCAATTGTGGAACGCCGGGTCATTTCAACACCGAGTGTCCGAAACCGTCTATCACGTGCTATAATTGTGGGAATTTTGGGCATAAGGCCCGTTTTTCGAAAAGGACTCCAAGTCGGCTCGGCGACATCTCGTGCCAAGCAACCAAGCGTTTGAATCGATCGCTTTGTCATCGCTGTTTAAGGCAATGGAAGCAAATAGAGTTGGAGCTCGTATTTATCGACGAGAGCGTCGGTTCGGGACCGCAAGTCCTGCATTCATATGATGAGGAGGATCGATGATCCGGTGGTCCGAATGATTTCAGGTATACTCGTAATTTTATTTCAACTTGTGTGTACCTTTTGATGCTGGTACACCGCATTCATTCATTTTCGAATCATGCTTGAATAGACTTATTTCGGGATAGTCCTATTGCTTGTGGACCTCATACCATCGGTCTACCTGACGATGGAAGAATTTTCGGAATCATACCGAATTAATCTTAATGACCGCGATTGGTTGATGGATCTAATCGTGGTGAACTTATCTTAGGACGATGTAATTTTCGGTATTAGTTGGTTTGATCGTCTTGATACTATCCTCAGTATTTGTTAGCATTTGGTCGCTATCTTTCCATCGTTGGTTGTCGAATATGTGCTTCAGGGAAGTAATCCCCGTTGTTCCAGAAGAAGTATTATTATGACGAAAGCAGAGAAATTCCGCAATCGAACTATTCAATCATTCATTGTATCATTTTCATCGATTGGTCTTTCTAAGGCAATCGAGTTATTCAATCATTCCTTGTATCATTTCCATCGATTGGCCTTTCTAAGGTAATCGAATTATTCAATCATTCATTGTATCATTTTCATCGATTGGCCTTTCTAGGGCAATCGAGTTATTCAATCATTCATTGCATCATTTCCATCGATTGGCCTTTCTAAGACAATCGAGTCATTCAATCATTCATTGTATCATTTTCATCGATTGGCCTTTCAAAGGCAATCGAGTTATTCAAACATTCATTGTATCATCTTCATCGATTGGCCTTTCTAAGGCAATCGAGTTGTTCAATCATTATTGGTATCTCTTTTTATCGATTGACCATTCTAGGGCAATCGAAATGTTCAATCATTCGTGGTATCATTGTCATCGATTGACGATGTATTTCCAGACGAGTTATCTGGTTGCCTTCACATAGAGTAGGGGAATTCAGGAGTGAGTTGGATCCGGTACGTCCCCTTTATCGAAGGCACCGTATCGGATGGCCCCGACCAGAATGCAGGAGTTGAAGATTCAACTTGAGGAATAGTTCGAGGAAGGTTACCTCCGACCGATTGCGTCCCCGTGAGGAGCACCAGTGTGATCTGTTAAGGAGAAGGATGGCTCGTCTCGTGTGTGTATTAATTACCAGGAGTTGAACAGGGTGATGATCAAGAGTAGTATCCTTTACCTCGTATTGATGATCTTTTAGATCAACTTCAGGGAGCCTCAGTGTTTTCCAGGATCGACTTAAGATCTGGATATCACCAGTTGCGGATTCGAGAGTCGGATATCGCGAGGACAGCGTTTCGTACACGCTATGGTCATTATGAGTTCGTAGTTATGCCGCTCAGGCTAACTATTGCACCTGCGGTATTCATGGAGTTAATGAATCGGGTTTTCATCGACTTTTTGGATCAGTTTGTTGTTGTCTTCATCGACGACATTTTGATTTATTCTCGTAGCCGAGAGGAACACGGGGTTCATCTTCATCAGGTTCTCGACGTGTTGAGACGAGAGCAACTTTATGGAAAGTTCTCCAAATGTGAGTTCTGGAGGTCCGAAGTGACTTTCTCGGGCATGTAATTTCATCTGACAGAGTTCGTGTCGACCCTCAGAAGTCGGAGACTATCCGAGATTGGCAACCTCCGAAAGATATTAAGTAAATCCGATGTTTCCTCGGATTAGCTGGTTAATTATCCAACCCACGGCCGGAGCTAGCAACCGTGGTTTTCGCGTTGGAAATTTGGCGTCGTTACCTTTATGGCATTACCTGTCAGATCTTCACCAATCACAAGAGTTGAAGTATATATTTACTCACAAGGAGTTAAATATGCGACAGAGGCGGTGGTTGGAACTAATCAAAGATTTTGATATCGAGATCCTTTACCACCCGGGCAAGGCGAACGTTGTCGCCGACGCCTTGAGTCGTAAGTCCGTTCAGGAGCAGATGCTTGCTCGTTTAACAGTTCAGAAGGAGCTTCAACAGGAATTCCTCATACCCGAGATCGAGGTCTGGCTTCAGCGAGTTCAGGGACAGCTTTGTATGTTAGAGATTTCATCATCACTTGAGGAGGTAATCGGAGAGAATCAGAGTTCAGACCCTTCATTGTTGCGCATCCGTGAAGATGTGGCTCAGGGGAAAACCCCTGGATTCGTGGTCCACGAGGATGGACTTTTGAGGTATAAGAACCGGTTGTACGTACCGGCGAATGACGAGTTGAAAAACTCTATTTTGAGAGAAGCTCATGCTACCCCTTATTCTGTTCATCCGGGGTCCAGCAAGATGTACAAGGACTTGAAACAAAATTACTGGTGGAGTAATATGAAGCGAGAAGTCGCAGAATTTGTTTCGAGATGCTTAACCTGTCAACAAGTTAAGATTGAACATCAGCGGCCGGCGGGTATGCTGAAAACCTCTCCCTATTTCGGAATGGAAGTGGGAAGACATTTATATGGATTTCATCACGAGTTTGCCAACGAGTCGTCGTGGCATGAATGCGATCTGGGTGATTGTGGACCCCTTAACTAAATCAACTCATTTTCTTGAGATCAAGGATACGTGGGGTCCCGAGAGACTTACCCAGCTGTTCATCAAAGAGATGGTGAGATTGCACGGTACTCCTAAGAGTATCGTTTCTGATCGTGACGGGTGATTCGTGTCTCATTTTGGAAATCAGTTCATCGTGCTTTGGGAACTCAACTTAATATCATTACCGTTTTTTTTTTTTTTTTTTTTTTTGTCCTCAGTCCGACGGACAATCAGAGAGGACTTTTCAGACATTGGAGGACATATTGAGGGCATGCGTCCTCGATTAGTAGACGATTGGGAAGCCCAATTACTGTTGTTTGAGTCCACTTACAGTTTAGTTGGCATGCTGCGATGAAGGTAGCACCTTACGAGGCGTGGTACGGTCGTCGTTGTCGATCTCCCTTGTGTTGGGACGACCCATCAGAGTCAATCGGCACCGATCCCCATATACTTATAGCCGCCCGGGAGAAAGTAGCTTTGATCAGGAGTCGTCTGTTGACTGCTCAGAGTCGACAGAAATTAAATGCAAATAATCGTCGACCACTAGAGTTCGAGATGGGTGACCACGTTTTGGTCAAGGTATCCCCGAGTCGAGGTATCTTCTGTTTCGGAAAACGGGGGAAATTGAGTCCGAGATTCATGTCTCTCAGTTGCGGAAGTATGTTGCCGACCCGAGTCACATACTTCAGTTCGACGAAATCGAGATCGCGGATGATCATTCGTACGAGGAGCGTCCTGTACGAGTGTTGGAGCGGCGAATCAAACAGTTGAGGAACAAGACGATCCCTTTGGCCAAGATTCAGTGGTCCGCATACGAGTTGAAGAGGCTACTTGGGAAACCGAGGATAGTATGCGGGAAAGTTATCCCGAGTTGTTTGACCCTTAGTTTCGGGGACGAAACTCTTTTAAGGGGGGGTGTATGTAATACCCGGTTGTAATTCAGTCATTATCATTCAGTAATTTCATTCGGTGATTGTCACTCAGTGGATTTTCACTCATTTATAATCATTCATCAATCATGTTCATTCACCCGTGTTCACCGTTCGTAGAAACTTCGAGTTGTGTATCGTTATTGTTCATTGTTTCAACTTTCCGCTTATGAGTTCGACTTTGTTAGATCACCATAAATTTTTGGTAACTCCAAAAATTCTGAATCTTTGCAATATTATATAGCATCGAGTTAGCTTTCCAATGGTTCAAACGGTGAGTCAATCGGAGTCCGGACGAGAGAGTTATGGTCGTTTTAGCTCACCCTCTCTTTTTTTCAGCTATTGGCCGATCACTGCCGACCGAACTCGGCCGTGTCGTCCGACATGGCCCGTGCTGTACTCGTCCGGAAATGCCGAAGTCTCTACCCACAGGACTCGACCGTGTCGTCTGGAACGGCCGAGTCAAACTCTTCCGGTTAAGCCAGAACCGACTGCCCACACGCCCGACCGTGTTCCAGGACACGGTCGAGTCATGCCGAGTCGCTGTCGGACGGGTCACTTTCGGAAGGCCCTCTGCGCCGCGACCGTGTCAAGCAGGACATGGTCGAGTCCTCGCCGCCGATTGCGCGGCCGCGACCGTGCCGATCGGGCACGGCCGTGTCCGACAGGCGATCAACCCCTATAAATTCGTTTTTTGAGCATTTCAGCTCATTCCTTCCATTTTTTCCACTTTCATACGAGAGAGAGGCTTGAGGGAGAAAATTCTCTTCACCTATCACTTGAGTGTGGTTTTTAATCATTTTCATTCGGTTGTGAAGCTTGGATACTCGATTAAACTCGTGTTCTTCGGATCGAAGTGGTTGGATCTTCAAGAGGTAATTTCTTCAACACCTTGGATTTCGATTCTATGTTGAGATATGATGTTTTGAACGTTATAATCATGTTATATAAAGGGATATGTATATGATTATGAGTTTATATAAGGATTCATTGGATTATTGAGGGATTATTCAAGAACACTTTGAATATCGAGTTGAAATTGGGGGTTTTCGATTAATTGTCGTTATAATCACGATTTTGGATATTCATAATGGATTATTGATCGTATTGGAGATGTTTTGTTGGTTTGAAACACTTCTTGAGGATTTGATGTTGGTATTTTTGAAGTTTGGTTATAAACAATCGAAGTTGGCCACAAAGTGTTCGATATAATGCCTTAATGGACTTGGTTTAGTCGTATCGACGTGTTGAGTTCGTTATATTCGTGTTTGATTCGTGTATTGAACGGATTGTTGGTAATTGTATTTATTCAAGGTTGTTCGAGCGATCGATATCTCAATTAGGACGTTGTTCGTGGAAGGATAATTATCACCGGTGTTGTGTAAGTTAATTCTTACTCGGTTAAAAGGATATTCATACCTTTTGTTGTTGATCATTCATAATCATAACTCATTCATAATTGTATTAATCATATTGAGACTTGTAATTGTCGAATAATCACTTCATTAACGAGGAATGGCGGTTCCAATCATTCCATTGAATCTATCAATCACTTCATTATTACTTTCATCTCGGTAAGTCATTCTTGACGTTGTCAGATTATTATTATTCATTGATATTCATTACGGTCATTCTTGTTCATATGACCTTAAGGTTCATATTGCGTGGCCGGGTGCGGATGTGTGGAATTTTTAGTCGGGCACGTTATGGCCATGTATTGGGAGTGATACATCGACTGTGCACACGGTAACGTTTACCTCCGTGAGACTAATTAGGTACAAGGACGGGTGTGTCGGACATCCGTCTTGTACACTTACCTGAGAACACTACGGGCGTACTATGATACCCCTCTTCGCGTAATTCATAACTAAGGATATTTCATAACTTGATTAAATCATGATTGTGTATTTTTCAACCCTTGAGGATTGTTGTTCTGTTTAATCGACCCATACCGGGATTTTGTTTTTCGTGTCATGGCAAGGCAAACGCACGGGAATAGCATGTTGATGTCGAGGAGTCCCAGTGATACTAGTAGGGGCCCCCGATCTTTCAGTTATTCATGTTATTGTCCTTTATTTTCCGCTGCAGACTTTCATTTGGATACTCCGTTTCATTCAGTGTTGTGTATTTTATCTTCATATAAATTACACTAGTATTCGGTATTGTCCTGGTGTGTTGTAACTAAACTCCTCATCGGAGTAATTATTGTTGTAATGTAGTTCGGTACTACATTTATCTTGTGTAATTCATTCATTTTCATTTGCCTGGTGGGTCCCAGTTGGGGATCTACGGTACTGTAATATCCGCCTAGTTTGGGGTGTTACACATCATTCCTTTGGGCGGCTGAACCTTGCTCTATAACTGGAACTTCTAACCTTGCAGGAACATTCGCAGCGGGAATGGTAGATCTTGTCACTTTCGTAGCATCGAATCCGCAAATTTCTGAAGACTGAGAATACGTTGCACTTCTATCTCGGATTGAGCCATGCGGGGATCTTGATGAGTCAAGGAGGGATCACACCAGACAATTTCCTGGCGTTCAACTGGAATCCTTCGATTCCTCTCTCCCCCTAATGACGGGAAGTTTGTCTCATCAAAGTGACAGTCTGCAAATCTTGCAGTAAATAGATCTCCTGTCAAAGGTTCCAAATAACGGATAATTTTAGGCGATTCATAGCCAACGTATATACCTAATCGAATTTGCGGACCCATTTTAGTACGTTGTGGAGTCGTAATTGGCACATAGACTGCACAACCAAAAATGCGTAAGTGTGAAATATCAGGCTCATATCCAGTTACCAACTGGTACGCACTAAACGGTTGATTGGCAGTGGGTCGAAAGCGAATAAGTATAGCTGCATGCAAAATTGCATAACCCCCGGCGGCAAGTTGGTGCGCAATACCAATGCTCGGGCGATAAGATGTAACCGCTTAATCATAGCCTCAGCAAGGCTATTCTGCGAATGAATATGGGGGACGGTATGTTCAACTTCAATCCCAATCGACATGCAATATTCGTCAAAAGACTTTGACGTAAACTCACCAACATTGTCCAATCTTATGACGAGATTGGAAAGTCGGGGTGGTTAGCCCGTAACTTGATGATTTGTGCTAGGAATTTAGCAAATGCACCATTTCTTGTGGATAGCAGAGCGACGTGTGACCATCGCGTCGATGTATTAACCAGAACCATAAAGTATCTGTTGGAACATTTTGTTCCATACATAAATTAAAAGTGTTTTGATGATTAATGTTGATAAGCAAAACAAAACAACGAAGAGGCGAAGCCAAGAATCGAAGAAAACGAAGCTGGAAAATAGTGTTCTGCACAAGCTTAATGTACGTAACTCAGCATGATTAACGTACGTAAATGAAGAAGCCTTACGTACGTAATGGAAGTTATATAACGTACGTAATGTAGTTCAAACCAAGTGAACGTTGGAGAAGTCAAAGTCAGTAAAGCATACAACGGATATATGACGTCAGCAGTGACGTAATGTATAACGTACGTAACAAAGGAAAGGCTAACGTACGTAACTCAAATGACGAAACTCACTGGACTATTTTGTGATGATGCTAACGTACGTAACCAGGCAGGGTTAACGTACGTAAAGGTACTTACGTACGTAACGAAAAGAATATAGCGTACGTAAAGAAGGTTCAGCAGCTAACGGCTAGTTTGATGATGGAGCCTATAAATACCATCACTATGGTATTGTTTGAGCACAACAACCTTGAGCAAATTGTCTATACTTGTGATATTATTATACACATTCTTGTTGTTGATATTGAGCTTAATTGTAAGTGTTTGAGTGAGAATTCACGAAAACATACACGAGTGGTAAAAGAAAAGATACGATTGGATTCAGTGTTATTAGGATCAAGGATCCGGCATTATTAGAATCGCAATCGCTATCGAGTGAGGTTTATCTAGTACCCATAGAAAGCTAGAGAGGTTGATTCCTTGTCCTACGAAAAGGAAAACGGTTTAACTTGGACCGACACAAAGACAAGTACGAGTGGTTTATCACGGACCAATAGAAGACGTGATTGTAACGGTTATACCTCGATCGATAGAAGAGAGGCGTAGAGGTTTTTATTTTGATCCTATAGAAAAAGATACCTAGAGAGGACGTGGGCTCGTTTATAGCCGAACCTCTATAAATCCTTGCGTGATTTATTTTCCGCAATTTTATTTACGCTTCCGCAAACGGCGCAACTATCCGATCCCGTACCCAACAATTGGTATCGGAGCAGACTCCAATACGCGGCTTAACATCCGAGAAGAAAAGATCCAATGGCGTTTCAATTCTCTCCAGTCGAAGGCCTTGCTCTCAACCGACCACCATTCTTCGATGGCTCAAATTATTTGACATGGAAGAAAAAGATGTCAATCTTTATTCGTGCCTACGATATAGAGATTTGGAAGATTATTTGTCTCGGCCCGAAGGTTCCTATCAAATCCGACGGTACGCTCAAAACTTTTTGAAGAATACGATGATGCCGATTGGAAAAATGACCATCTAAATTGTAAGGCCACCCAACTTTTATTTTGTGCCTTAAATCCCGAAGAGGTCAATCGAATCTCGTCGTGTGAGAGTGCGAAAGAAATATGGAAAATTCTTGAAATCACACACGAAGGGACAACTCAAGTCAAGGAGACGAAGATCAATATGCTTCTCCATGACTACGAGTTATTCATGATGAAAGGTGACGAGTCCATCACGAATTTGCTCGACCGATTCTCGGTCATCACAAATGGACTTGCGTCATTCGGAAAACCATTATCTAGTAGTGAAAAAGTTAAGAAAATTTTATGATCACTACCTAGCGAATGGGACGGCACCGTGACCGCGATTATGGAATCTAAAGATCTCAACACGCTCGATTTTAGTGCCCTTGTTGGTTCACTAATCAATTATGAGATTGTTTTAAAATCACGAAGTGTCAAGCCGAAGCCGAAGGAACGATCATTAGCCATGAAGGCTAAGATGTCGAAAAAGAAAGAAGAAATCCGGGTGGATGAAAGCGACGAAGAAGCGGCATATCATGCCAAGAATATTAATAAATTCCAAACCTTATCAAACCGGAGAAAGAAGGATATCTCGAGCGAAACGAAGAAGTTCGACAACTCTTGTCGACAATGTGGAAAACCAGGCCACTTCGCTAAGCATTGCCGTGCCAAACCCAAGAAAGAGGTTCTCGTGGCTACTTGGAGCGATGAATGATGAAGACGATGATTTCATCAATCAAAATAATCTCACTCTCATGGCCCGGAGTTCGTTCGACGACAGCGACGTCGAAAGCAAGGTTAGTACATCCCCCCGTGACGAACTTTTTGATACATTTGAGTTATTACATACGGATTTTCAAAATGCATTATCGGAAATCAAATCCCTTAAATCTAAAATTAAATCCTTGGATATTGAAAATTCCAAAATTATCGAAAAGGGAAAATTTGTTGAAATCGATCATTCAAAGTGTATTGAAAATGAAAATATTTTGAAGAATGATCTCGCTAAAATCCAAACCGAGCTTAAATCTTTGACAAAGAAATTCTCGTGCGGAAACGAGAAATTTGAACAAATGCTTGGTGTTTAAAAATTTACTTTGAATAAAAAGGGGTTAGGATTCAAAACTCGTTTGAAAAACGAATCCGTTAATTTCATGATACCCCATTGCGAAAAGTGTTTAAAAATCGGGCATCACATTTCAAATTGCAAAAGCCCAAGACGAACGATAAAAATTAAAAAGATTTGGGTTCCTAAAGGAACAAATATTTCAAATATTGTTTATGTCTCAAAATAAAAACCAACTATAGGTTGGATCCCCAAAAATTGATTTTTGTATTTTACTCAGGGGGAGTATTTTTTTAAGGGGAGATATTATTCTCAGGGGGAGTTTTTTACCCTTTATGCAATTATTCATAAATTGTATCATGAATATTTTATATTTTGGTATTATTTATTTCAATTGATATTTTATACACTTTTTGATGAAAACAAAAAGGGGGAGAGAAAGGAGGAAAATAAGAAAAATGGGATTTACCCTAAAAGGGGGATAAACGAAGGAGTTGAAAAATGAAAAGGAGAAGTCGAAAAATGACAGAAAAAGAAAAATGAGGAGACGTCGAAAAGACGATGAAAAATTAATGAAAGTGAGAAAAAAAAGGAGAAAAGAAAAGAAGGAGTCGAAAAAGAAATGGGAGAAGATTCTAACGAAACGGACAAAGTCGAAAACCTTGGTCTGTAAAGATATACATATATTTGTATTTTTGCAGGAAAATCCCAATGACGAAGTGTTGTTTTGTAATCATCAAAAAGGGGGAGATTGTTGGAACATTTTGTTCCATACATAAATTAAAAGTGTTTTGATGATTAATGTTGATAAGCAAAACAAAACAACGAAGAGGCGAAGCCAAGAATCGAAGAAAACGAAGCTGGAAAATAGTGTTCTGCACAAGCTTAACGTACGTAACTCAGCATGATTAACATACGTAAATGAAGAAGCCTTACGTACGTAATGGAAGTCATATAACGTACGTAATGTAGTTCAAACCAAGTGAACGTTGGAGAAGTCAAAGTCAGCAAAGCATACAACGGATATATGACGTCAGCAGTGACGTAATGTATAACGTACGTAACAAAGGAAAGGCTAACGTACGTAACTCAAATGACGAAACTCACTGGACTATTTTGTGATGATGCTAACGTACGTAACCAGGCAGGGTTAACGTACGTAAAGGTACTTACGTACGTAACGAAAAGAATATAGCGTACGTAAAGAAGGTTCAACAGCTAACGGCTAGTTTGATGATGGAGCCTATAAATACCATCACTATGGTATTGTTTGAGCACAACAACCTTGAGCAAATTGTCTATACTTGTGATATTATTATACACATTCTTGTTGTTGATATTGAGCTTAATTGTAAGTGTTTGAGTGAGAATTCACGAAAACATACATGAGTGGTAAAAGAAAAGATACGATTGGATTCGGTGTTATTAGGATCAAGGATCCGGCATTATTAGAATCGCAATCGCTATCGAGTGAGGTTTATCTAGTACCCATAGAAAGCTAGAGAGGTTGATTCCTTGTCCTACGAAAAGGAAAACGGTTTAACTTGGACCGACACAAAGACAAGTACGAGTGGTTTATCACGGACCAATAGAAGACGTGATTGTAACGGTTATACCTCGACCGATAGAAGAGAGGCGTAGAGGTTTTTATCTTGATCCTATAGAAAAAGATACCTAGAGAGGACGTAGGCTCGTTTATAGCCGAACCTCTATAAATCCTTGCGTGATTTATTTTCCGCAATTTTATTTACGCTTCCACAAACGGCGCAACTATCCGATCCCGTACCCAACAGTATCTGAATGGTCCGCACTCTGGTTGAATAGGTCCACAAATGTCCCCTTGAATTCTTTGTAAGAAGCAAATGTTTTGTGTTGAGTCTTTAGCAAAGGACGGAGAGGGTATCAACTTTGCTAGTGAACAGGATTTGCAAAACGATTTATGGGCATTGGAAATTGCCACGGAAGCCTCGGGATTTATGAAAGATGCACCGTCAACCTTATCAGGGCGTGCGATCTTTAATCCCGGTGATACAGTATCAAGCACACTCACATCAGTGCCGATATTGAGTGGTGCTTCCAATCGTTTTCTGGACTTGAAAAACGGATGACCATGTGAGTTTTTCAAAATGTGAATCATCATGTCGCGTCCAGGGTGACCGAGTCGGTCATGCCATAGTTGGTATGCTTCGGAATCACAAAGTTCGTGACTCACAGCGTAGGATTCAATAACCCTTATTGTAGTGTGGTATAAACCACTACTTAGACTCATAAATTTCTCGAGAATGCGGCGTCTTCCGCATTCTGCTAGAGTAACACACAAAAATTCTGTCCCATTCTCACAGTGTGTATCAAGGTGATAACCATTGGCACGAATGTCCCTAAAACTTAGCAAGGTTCGGTTTGCTCTTGGGGCATAGAGAGCATTTATGACATTAATATGCGTACCATTAGGTAGCAAGAAATGAGCAGGTCCCCTCCCTTGAATTTCTTGGTAGGAAACAATCATTGTTGTCACTGAGGATATATATAGCACAATATTCTTAAATAATTGCCTATTCCGAAAAATAGTGTGGGTTGTTCCACTATCAGCAAGGCACTCAATTTCGCCACGAGACATCTACAATAAGACATGAAACTCGATTAGTCTTGTGATGAAAGACATAGCGAAAACTCATTAACTTCAAGTTTGGGGAAATTCGACCAAGTTGGTTAGGATCAAAGTTAGCACAGTCGCTGCGTAGCTTGACCTTTGTTCACTAAAATAGCAATAACTTCTTCGTTAAGAAAGCTATGGACGAACGGTCAGTTGTTCTGGAAACTAGACTTCCGTATCTTTCTGTCCATAAATCGTGTATTTTCTGGATCATTAAAGTCAGATCTCAGTGCTCGTTTTAAGTTGCTATTTTGGTATTTCCCTATTGTTGAGTGATAGAGCAAGGTTGAAGCCTTTTTCAAAGACATTATTGTCGATACAATACTATGGCAATATGGCCATAGGAGCATTTAAACAGTTCAAATACATCGGGGTGTTCGATTTATATCTCGACTAATGATCCTTTCGGTAACTCCAACTTGGTAGACTTGCAGAGAAAGTAGGAATGTCGGTACAGCTAAGGCTGTTTAAAAACCACTGATTCTGTTTGAACTTTCAAAGCATAAACAAATACCAAGGAGGATGCGCCTAGTATTGATCAAAAGTTTTGATGAAATCCACCAATGTATAAAATTAACCAAGCAATTCATTACTGAGTAATTGTTTTGTGATAAACCAAACATGCTTTCGAAGGGAAAAATAAAATTCGTTTTTGCACAATCACAGCAATTAAAAGAATTTTATTCATCATGGCCAACTTTATTACATTCATACAAAATCACAAAGTAGTTCTCGAAAACTAGAAACAAGACAAAACATAACCAAAGCGTAAAACTAGTCAAACTACAATGATCTAGTCAAAGTCAGCAACATCCAAATGTTGGTCTTTGTCCGCAATGGTGAGAGGAGGGATCTCAGTATGGTTCACCTCCGTATTCTCATTATCTTCCTCCATAGTGTTTGTAGTAAGCTTGGATGTTCTTTGGCGCCTTGCAATTGCGGTAAGTATGCTTCTTTGAGCCGCAAGTATAGAAATTCTTGCCTTCCTTTGGAGTGGTTCCAATCCCGGCGGCAGGAGGCGGTCCACGTGGTTGGGCTCCACTAGGTCCCGTGGCCGAGCCACCTTGCCTCTTCCACACATTGGAACGACGACCTCGTCTTTTACCTCGCTTGCTCGAGTCATGCACCCGTAGTGCTTGCAAAAACTGAGTAGCGTTGCCTTTTCTATTTTGTCGTGGTGCCTTCCTGTGGGTAGCCTGATTCACTTCCGGAATCGGCTTCGTACCAGCTGGGCGCGTATTGTTATTGAGAATAATCTCATGGTGCCTTTCTTTTTTCGCGAAATGGGAGATAATGTCACTAAAATTTTTAATTCTCCCTTCCTCATAGGGAACGCGCAGCTGATGAGCAATCACACTTGCTCCCACGGAAAATGTGTTAAGAGTCTTCTCGATCAAATCTTGATCAGACTTCTTGACACCACAAAAACCAAGATCAGCGCGAAGATCGAGGATGGCTTGGTTATAGGCCTCCACATTCGCATAATCCAAAAACCAGATTTGCTCCCACTCAAGTTGCAATTCGGGGAAGCGCTGATCATGCACATTATTAAATCGTTGTTCGAGTGTATCCCATAGTTCTTTGGGGGTTTGCAATTTCATGTAATACTTTTTCAACAACGGATGTATATGTCTACGCAAGTACATCAGTGCATTATAGGCATGACAATTTGACCCGCCCCGCCCCGAAACCCGCTCCCCCCGATCCGACCGGGGCCGGGGATTCCCCGCCAAACCGGGTATCGGGCCCGGGATCGGGGATTCTCCATTTCAAAAAACCGGGGACGGGTCCGGGGCCGGGGATGGGGGTCCCCGACCCGCCCCGGACCCGATATATATATATATTAAAAAAATTATATATTTTACTAAATATATATATATTAAAAAAACTATATATTTATTAAATATATATATATATATATATTAAAAAAATTATATATTTTATAGTAAATCAAGCGTTGACCGGGGTTGACCGGGGTTTGACCGGGGCCGGGGGAGGGTATCACAAACCGAGCTGGGGCCGGGGCCGGGAATGGCGATCCCCGCCCCGTTGCCATGCCTAGTGCATTAGCCTTGGTTTCCTCACTCGGTTCTTGAGCGGTAGGCTCGTTAGAGGGAAAGATGGTGGTGGTAAATCTCTTACCGACGACGCCAAGCGAACGTCTAAGACCCACCTATGGTACTCCTTACCAGCATGGTCAAGGATGTCGAACTCCGGATGAACATTGGAGCTTTGTGCCATCTACAAGATATAAACAAGAGGAAGTTAGTCTTGTTGGATTTTCAGTGACAATGTAAACGGTCACAATCGATGCTTTTAAAAGCGTGTAACATAACCGTTACTCGATGTACTTCCCTTAATTATTGTTTAGTAAAGTCGATAAAAAACGGAGATATCAAATCGCACCCAGATACATGGTGTATGAAACAACCACAAGTATCGACTTTCAACAATTCCGTGACTCCCCCAGGACCGTCACACAGTTTTCTTCGACACGCAGAGATACCGACTTCTCTCGCGGTCTCATCCATCACAAAGTAGCGTGGAAGATAAAAATTCCAATAACCCATATTCCCAAAAGAAAATTTTCAAAAAAGGAGAGAATTGAATAGGGACAAGTCAGATAATTACCCCGATTATAAAATTAGGCATGTGATATGGATGAATTTGTGGTGTGCTTCGATCTACCGGTTGGTACTCGATGCGACGACGTGAAACTGGGGGCGCAATTTTGGCGGCTTTCGAAAATAAGTTGATGTTCGGGTTTTGGTCCGAGGTTCTGAACCGGGTCGGACTTGGTAGGCTGGCCGCCGGCGCGGCGGTGGTGGTGGTCAGCGGTGGTGGTGGCTGGATCGCGCGATGGTTGGCGGTGATGGTCCGATGGTGGTGGTGGCGGCGGCGGGGCCCAGGCGATGGCGCGCGGCAAGCGGCGCGCAGTCTTGGCGGCGGCGATGGTGCAGGGCCGGTTTTTTTCTCGTCTTCGAGCTACGTGCTGATAATGTGTTTCAGGAGAAAGTAAAAGACAACAAATCAATTGTATTGATAACAATGAATAGAGGGACCTTTATATAGGCATTACAATGAGAGTCCTTTCATACATAGAATTCTTAGTTAAGGTAAGACATCTAACAGGATCCTACTACCTCTGGAAGGGTCTAGAACCTTCCATATCTCTATCCCCTAGAACCAGTATTAGGTAAGACACCAATAAGGAAAGGATATCCCGGAACAATATATATATATATATATATATATATATACACTTTACTTTTTAATCTGTCCCATAAAAACATACACATTTCTTTCTTTCCTTTTTTGCACACTAATCCACCACCTATTTTCTCTTCACTCATAATACAAACAACTTTAAGTGGGACCCTTTCTCCACTCACAACACAAACAACACTACACTTCTTAAAACCCGTGCCCGGACAAAGTTCATGTTTTTATGGAATTGAGGAAGTATTATTTATATATATATATATATATATATATATACTTATCATGTTAATACTCATATCAAAAGATGTGATCTTGACTATATGGTCTTGAAATTTAAATCCATAAAACACAATATTACAATGAAAGTGGTTCATACCAAAGTTCGAAGTTATATAGTGACATAAGAGTGAACTTCTTACAAATTTCTATAATAAAAGGCAAAATAAATTTGTGAATAGTCTTATTAAGTTAGACTCTGATTTGTCCCCGACAATGAATATTGTTCATCCTGCTGTTTTGGCATTTCTTGTAATAATGATATAAAGCATAATGGATGGAAGGGGAAAGTATTATCGTAAAAAGGAATAGAATTATTTCATCCAACCAAAATAGAAGAAGTTAATATGCATGAATGTACAATAAGAATTTAAAAAACGAGGCATTATTCAACCCGTGCGATGCACGGTCTTTGGTTGAATATCTACGTGTTTTGTACGTAATGTTTGGGTAGACGGTTGAATGAGCAGATGACAGAATTTAAATGTCTTTTAGAGAAGTTTATATGTTTTTTTATTGTTATTGTCCTTTTATTTTAGTCTATGTAATTAGTTATATGAAATGAGGTTTTACTAACCCGTATGTTGCTCCGGGGTTGTTTTTGGTTTATTCAACCCGTGCGATGCACCGATTGTATCTAAGATTTCATAACTAAAATTTATCCATCTTTGTAATTTATACTATCATTTAAAAGTTCATTTTAATCACCTTGTGTATTAGAAGGTGCATTTGCATTGTGATGTTTATCATAACTTTTGTATTTAAATTAGTTTATTTGCATTAAAAGTTACAATTAAAATAGTATCTTCATATGTAATCCTTTAACATGAATAAGTGACATAAATCTCCCTTCCACATTAAATTAAGGGGGATAAATTTTATATAGTATAGATAATGCTAATCATGGTTAGGTTATAAATCGAGCATGACATTAGAATCCGAGGTTATATAATATATGTTATTTAGTACCAAAAATGATATACACCAACATTTGCAGAATAATTACACCAATTTCATGATGTAAAATTACACATTATTTAAAATTTATTAAAATAATTCATTCACCTCCTTTTTTAACATGTAACCAAAACTTATGGGTTTTTCTGGTAAAATGTTAACATTGCAAGAAATGTTCTATAGAAATATATGAGTAAAGACTGATATTAACACAAAAAAAAAAATATATCATGTTTTCAACAGATTTGCAATACGACCTACATGATGTATCGTGCTTGGACAAGAAGCATATTGTAATTCAAAACCTTGTTGGTTCCGCAAAATACCGAGAGTTTGATATCAAGATTCGTTCATTTCAAAGAAATATCGAAAATCGACAGATATGGATGAAAACATCTGATTGTATTTAGTAAGTCAAAACTGAATGGAAAAATGTCTTAGAATTCATACTTAATATTAAAAGAAAGTCGCAAAAAATTCTAAAGAAATATGTGTCATCTCCACTTAATTGTCATTTTAAAAATCATAAAAAAAATGGGTTAGTGTGTTATTCCATTACATACTATCTACCAATTAAATTTTTTTTCTCATTTTATTCTTTTTATTTTTAACCTAATAGTTTAAACACTTATAAATTTTTCGTATTAATTTTATTTTTGATAAAAATATATCAAATTAATTCTTACTTTGTGCTCTTTAATTTGATATCCATATAGTATATATATAAAGTAATTTAAATATAATTATGATATATTTAGATGATTAAAATATTTCCATATGGAAATATAAGAATATTGAAGAAAAATATTATTTTAGTTTTGTTGTGTCAAGAATTACACTCTCCGACCGGCGATCGCCTCAGGAGATCGGGCGACCTAGCCACCGCCGAGCGGCAAGGCGTAATCGCGATCAGCCGACTGTGCCTAGCCTTAGCCTCATGGACAAAGATAAATCGGCCGATCAAGGTCCTGGACAAGTCCCGGTGCCGAGCGATCGACTTCAAATACGATCGTCTCTCGGTAGTCGGCGATCGACTCCTGGCGACCGACAAGCGGACGACCATCCCTCGGCACCTGCCGACCAACCCTTGGTGACCGACTATCGCAGACCCTCAGCAACTGGCCGATGGCGACCTCTGACCACCAGCTAGAGACGACCGCATCATGCCGATAGTCATCCAGTCGGCAAAGGCCGAGCCTCAGGACAGACACCACGTGCAAGGGCCGAGACAAGATCCGCATATCACGGATCGTTGACCACACTTCACAAGATCCGGCCCACCGATGTGCCCGCCGAAAGTTGTCGGTAGGGCCGCATGTGATCGACTCCGACGCGTGGCCGCTCTTCATCGACCGCCAGTGGCAATGGCCAGAAGCTTTGACTTTAGGCATCACAACCTCGGGTGATCGCCCCATTAAAATATTCATCGGCAGACGATCGCTCTATTATTATAATGGCCGGAAGGCGATCGCCCGCCAGAAGACAAGACCCGGCTGCCCCTATATATACACGACTCCCTACACTTGTCCAAGGGACCGAGATTCTGACTCTAAAAACACTCTGCATTATCGCGATTTCAGCATACTGAATCAACACCCAGCGCTTGGCTATCTCCAACTCTTGGCAACAACTATCATTCGGTTCTTACTTCTCCCGGCCTCTCTCATCAAGAAGACGATCGGTAGGGACGAAGAACACCAAGCTTCGCTCAAGAGCCGGATTAACAGAGTCTTTTTACACTCATTGTATTTAGATTTCTCTCATTAATACTTGTATCCACGAATATTTGTATTAATATCATCTCGCGAGAGCATTCAAGCCCGGGCCTAACAAACCCGGCAAATCTTGTATTATTTATCTTCTCTCGGAAGTGCTCCCGCAAATTATTGTTTGTTGTCCGTCTTCCAGCAGTATTAATCTTCGGATAAATATTTTGGGCAACAACAATTGGCGCTAGAGGAAGGGGATCCAACCCTCAAATTTTTATACCTACCATCCCGAAGAAAACTCACTGTTCTCGGGGCAGATACTTGAAGTGACACTCACTGCACTTCAAAGAAATCTTTCAGAAATCATGTCTTCCGCCTCCGCGTCGAAGAAAGCCGATCAGTGGCCAGACTTCTGCCTGGCCGCCCCGAGCCGCACTCGATGGTGGAAGGCGCCGCATGATCGAGACGCCGATCCGCCTCGACGGCGGCCCAAGCCTCTCGCTCGATCGGCTCCGAACCAAGGAACAGACGACGAGGTCATGGCCGTCCCTACAGAGCGACGGTGTGCTCTCGTCGCGCCTCCCGCTATCTACCCCTCGGCCGCCCGCCGAAGTCCAAGCGAAGCTCAAGGCGCATCGCCGAGCGATCGCCAGGAGGCTCTCGTCCGCAAGAGGAGGCGCTCGGCAGCCGGGGCACCTCTGTCTTCGATCGCCTGGGCAGTGACCCGACCTGGCGACCGGGGCAGTCCGGCCCCAGCTACGAGACGACGAAGTTTGAGTCCGTCACCAGGATCTCGGCCTACCCGGCTCCCAGAAGGCAGCCCAGCCGTCTAGCTCCCCCTCGCCAAATAGCCGAGGTCGGCATCAGCGGAGTCCGGAGATCGGTACACGATCGCCTCGGCTCCCGCTCCCAAAGCCGATCAGCGAGCGGCCGAGCCACGGCGATTGCCGCATTACAACGTCAGCTCGACGACGTGAAAGCGCTCCTGGAATCCAGGGCAGGCGCCATGAAGACGATCGCCGAGCCAAGCGAGCCGCTCACGATCGACATCGAGCTCGCCCCCGTGCAGCACAGGATCGCTCCCCCGCAAACACCCGTGTACGAGGGGCGATCGGACCCCCAGATGCACCTGAGGAAGTTCAACATCTACATGACCGGGTGTGGGGCATTAGATGCGACCAGGTGCCGAATGTTCCCTCTGACGCTGGACGACCTCGCCCACAGGTGGTACGCCTCGTTGCCGCCTCGGTCCATTGGCTCTTTTAACCAGCTGGCGCACGTCTTCACGGAGTATTTCGCCACCAGGGTCGTCCGGCCAGAAGGTCCCCTTCGCATGATGCAAATCAAGCAGGGAGAGAAAGAGTCCGACTCGGACTACATCGACCGGGTAGACGTGATCATCCTCAACGGCGAGCCCGTAAGCGATGAGACCGCCCTCTACGCGGTCCTGGGAGGATTTCAAGGTTTTTCGCCTATGTTCAGGCATCTCACGAAAAACCAACCTACAACCTACGCAGCCTTCCGGGCTAGAGCCGCAGATTTTCTAGCCAGGCAGAGGTTTCTTCTTAGCCTGTGAGCAGCGCGATCGGCGCACCGGACGACGATCTCCCGCCCGATCGCCGATATCGACCTACGAATAAAGCGATCGGCAGCCGAGTGACGATCGACAGTCTTCCGGCCCGATCGCCGATCATCACGCTACATCACCAGAACCCGGAGGACTCGCTCGCCATCTACAGTTCACCGTTTAACATGATGGACTAAGGCTCGCGATCGCCTCCACCGCACATCATAAAGCCATGGTCCTGGTAGTCGATGGAACCGGCTGCTTCGGCCATGCAAGGTCCCTTTCGGCCGAGATCGCCCGCCCTTCATTTAAATACGAGACCGGCGTAGTCTAAGGGCTCTCTGACATTAATCAGTGGACACGATCGCCCGCCCTCAAGGTTCACCATCTAAAGATGATCTACCGGACAATGCGACACGTGCCACAACCCCCGTCTCAACGTACAGCGTCGAGGTTCGCCATCTTCATGGTGGGCCGAGGTGGAAGCAGAGCTAACAAAGCCGCGGGCGTGGAGTTGATTCATCCGATGCTGCCCCGCGCAAGGACTCCTCTAGACCGAGACCGCACGCCCTTCATTTAAATACGAGGCGAGGCGCAGCCTAACAGAGGACCCTCATAATAAAGTGAGTCACGAGACACTCAATGTCTTCGCGCATCAAGACACGGTCATGGAGTCGGTCCATCGAACTCCGCGACTGTGCACGATTCCTCAAACAAGAGAAACCATCAAATTTCCGAGGGGGATCGGCCAATGTTGTTTTTGCAGGTACAAAGACCGAAAGATAGCTAGCCAATCGACCATGATAGCCCAAGTCCAAATCCAAAAGTCGGCTCAGCAAGATCGCCCGTCCTCATCCTACACGATCGCCAGCAAGAACCACCTCGCCCCATGTCTTCAACATAGGAGCAAGCTGGGGGGCAATTGTTGTGTCAAGAATTACACTCTCCGACCGGCGATCGCCTCAGGAGATCGGGCGACCTAGCCACCGCCGAGCAGCCAAGGCAGAACTTCCGACCAGCGACCAGACGGCCTAGCCTTATCCCCGCGGACAGCATAAATCGGCCGACCGAAGGTCCCAGGACAAGTCCCGGTGCCGAGCGATCGACTTCAAATACGATCGTCTCTCGGTACTCGGCGACCGACTCTTGGCGACCGACAAGCGGACGACCATCCCTCGGCACCTGCCGACCGACCCTTGGTGACCGACTATCGCAGACCCTCAGCAACTGGCCGATGGCAACCTCTGACGACCAGCTAGAGACGACCGCATCATGCCGATAGTCATCCAGTCGGCAAAGGCCGAGCCTCAGGACAGACACCACGTGCAAGGGCCGAGACAAGATCCGCATATCACGGATCGTTGACCACAGCCTGTCAGCATCCGTCCACCAGCCGACAGGCCCGCCGAAAGTTGTCAGTAGGGCCGCATGTGACTGACTCCGGACGCGTGCTGGCTCTTCATTGGACCGCCAGTGGCACTATCAGTAGCTGACTTTAGCATCGCCACCTCTTCCTTGGACTTTAGCCCGACAGCCCGGGTGATCGCCCCATTATAATATTGGCTGGCAGACGATCGCCCCATTATTATAATGGCCGGAAGGCGATCGCCCGCCAGAAGACAAGACCCGGCTGCCCCTATATATACACGGATCCCTACACTTGTCCAAGGGACCGAGATTCTGACTCTAAAAACACTCTGCATTATCTCGATTTCAGCATACTGAATCAACACCCAGCGCTTGGCTATCTCCAACTCTTGGCAACAGCTATCATTCGGTTCTTACTTCTCCCGGCCTCTCTCATCAAGAAGACGATCGGTAGGGACGAAGAACACCAAGCTTCGCTCAAGAGCCGGATTAACAGAGTCTTTTTACACTCATTGTATTTAGATTTCTCTCATTAATACTTGTATCCACGAATATTTGTATTAATATCATCTCGCGAGAGCATTCAAGCCTGGGCCTAACAAACCCGGCAAATCTTGTATTATTTATCTTCTCTCGGAAGTGCTCCCGCAAATTATTATTTGTTGTCCGTCTTCCAGCAGTATTAATCTTCGGATAAATATTTTGGGCAACAACAAGTTTATTTTCATAGTTTTGTACTTTAACAATTATTTATTTTTTTCATAATTATTTGTTTCGATTATAAAATAGTAAAATAATTATAGTAATGCCAAATCATATAAAAAAATTATATTAGTAAGAATATGGGTTATATACTTATAATAAAAATTGATAATAATAAACATAATTTAATTAATATTTATAAAATTAGATATAAGACTCATATTGGTTTATATGAAAAAATAAATGTCTGTGCTTAATTAAATTATAATTTTCCTATCATGTGCCCTTAGATCACATGATAAGAGTTTATAAATAGAAATAAATCAAATAATAGTATATGTGAATGTGTGTGTATATTGGCTCATGTATATTTTATAATAACTTTACAATATTATTGAAATTCAATCACATATTATTAATATAATAAAATATTTAATATTTTACGACGTGCATCACGGGAGGACATCAAGTTGTTTAAATAGCAAACCTTAATTGCGAAAATCTAAGAAAATACTAAAAAGGTCCTTGAGGCTCTCAAAATTTAATAAACAGTGCACGAAAACAGTAAAATGCAAATTTGACCCTCAAGATGAAGGAATTTGCCCAAAATCCACCATCGCTCATGGCGAAGTGATGACTAATACTTAGAAGGCCGTTTTGGCATCAGAAACTCTAGGCTTTCATTAAAATCTAACACTCGACAAGAATTTTCAAAATCTACCTCAATTCTTGAGATGTTCAAATTTATGCATATAATGTAACTTTGTTTGACCCGCATCACTGATCAGTACCCAAGCTCGAATTCAAATTTCCCCTGTAAATTACAAACTATAAGATAACAACGAATATTCTCCCGAGCATAATACTAATTACCATCATTTCGACCATTACTATCATTTTGAATCTTATGTTACATCAAAGAAAAAGAAAGCTTGATTAGTAGACTCATGAGAAATGATAATATCATAAATCCAATAAATAAAGCTCCAACCGCTTTCTGGGAGCATCTCTTAATTAGCTATGTTCAGGGGCGGATTTATGTGTTATCTACACTGGGCTCTAGCCCAGTGCAAGCCCAAAATTTTTACCTATAGTTACATATATTTCTATGGCCCAACAAAATTTTAGCCCACCCCAAATAAAATAAAATAAATTAAAACTTAAGTAATGTGCAAACGCAAAACACAGCAGCAATCTGGATTCTGGTGTCGTGTTCCTGCTTCTCCACTTCTTCTTGCCTCTTTCTCTTCCGATCACCATTGCGGCACCGGCGCACCTGTTGTTGCCCAAAATATTTATCCGAAGATTAAATACTGCTGGAATGAACGGACAACAAACAACAATTTGTGGGAGCACTTTCGAGAGAATATGAATAACACAAGATTTGCCGGGTTTGTTAGGCCCGGGCTTGAATGCTCTCGCGAGATGTTATTAATACAAATATTCATGGATACAAGTATTAATGTGAGAAATCTAAATACAATGAGTGTAAAAAGACTCTGTTAATCCAGCTCTTGAGCGAAGCTCGGTGTTCTTCGTCCCTGCCGATCGTCTGCTGAATGAGAGAGGTCGAGAGAAGAAAGTACCGAAAGATAGCTGTTGCCAAGAGTTGGAGAAAGCCAAGTGCTGTGTATTGCTTCTGTATTGTATGCTGAAATCGCGATAATGCCAGGTGGTTGGCCGAGTGCAGGGAGCCTGCTATATATAGGGGCTGAGGCGCCTTGTCTTCTGGCGGGCGATCGCCTTCCGGCCATTATAATAATGGGGCGATCGTCTGCCGGCTAATATTATAATGGGGTGATCATACGGGCTATCGGCCTAAAGTCCACGGTAGATGCTGGCAGCCAGCTGTGCGGTCCAATGAGGAGCCAGCACGCGTCTGGAGTCACTGTCACATGCGGTCCTACTGACACCTTTCGGCGGGCCTGTCGGCTGGTGGACGGATGCTGACAGGCTGTGGTCAATGATCCGTGATATGCGGAACTTGTCTCGGCTCTGCACGTGGGCTCAGTCCTGAGGCTCGGCCTTTGCCGACTGGATGACTATCGGCATGATGCGGTCGTCTCTAGCTGGTCACTGAGGGTCGGCATCGGCTAGTCGCTGAGGGTCGGCATCGGCCGGTCACCAAGGGTCGGTCGGCAAGTGCCGAGAGATGATCGTCTGCTAGTCGGTCGCCAGGAGTCGGTCGCCAAGTACCGAGAGACGATCGTATTTGATGTCGATCGATTGGCACCGGGACTTGTCCTGGGACCTTCGGTTGGCCGATTTATCTTGACTGTCTGGCTAAGACTAGGCCGTCTGGTCGCTGGTCGGCAGTTCTGCCTCGGCTGCTCGGAAATGGCTAGGTCGCCCGATCTCCAAGGCGATCGCCGGTCGGAGAGTATAATTCTCGACACAACAGCACCGTCACCTGCTCTTCCAGGCACGGCCAACCAACCCTCGGCTTCTTGTTTTCTTCTCATATTATATATTCAAGTCAAGGTATGGAGCCCTATATTAAAATTTAAAACTTGAAAAATCGACAGCCAAGTAGCCAACACTCGCGTTTTCTTTTCTTCATTATGGTAGATTTGAGAGTAATTATTGACTCTAAACACCATTGATTAATTGAAAATCAGGCGATGTGTTCATAAGTTATTTAACTAAAAAAATTGATGGGAAGTTGGGAGCTGTTATTTAAAGTTAATGATTTGTTGGGCATTCTATCAGGAATATTTTGTATTCAAATTTCATACCATTAATAATTATTATATATTTCATATTTTTATTTTATGGAGAGAGATGAAAATATTTTTTCCACTATTATCCAATGATAGGCAGTAGTGAGTATATTTGAGAATTTTTTTGACGTTGCGTGTTTCTACTGCTACGACTGAACGAGCATTTTCCGCTATGAAGCATGTGAAGGCGCCACTTTATAATAAGATGGGAGATGATTTACTTGAAGATTTGTTAATGCTCTATATCGAGAGAGATTTTGTTAAAGATATAGATAGACTCAGTTATTGATGAATGTATTAAGGTCTCGCAGGGCATAACTTATGTAAATACCAAATTTTTTTGATGTGTATAAAATATAATGCGTTGAATTTTTTATTTTCCAGCCCACCCCATTCACAAATCCTGGATCCGCCCCTGGCTATGTTATATAGAAACCAGCTTGAATATTTTTCCCAGCTTTTTCTTACTATCATTTTTCTTATTGTTAGTATTTGGCCCGATCGGTCCAGATATATAGCTCATTTCTTTTTTAAATCTGGCCCATACTATTAAATGAGTCGGCCTGGCCCATGGCAGCCCTTTTGAATGAGAGCCGTCCGATTTAGATGTATTACCTACACCTAATTTGGACCGTTCGATTACTCCCTTATATATTGTTGGAATATAAAACGCAGCGGAAGGTAGTTGGTGAAAATATTTTATAAACGGTTTTATAAACTAACCAACTCAAAAATCGAATCTATTTAGGCTTGTCAATTAATTAACTAAACAGATTAATAAACAATCAAATAAATATATTTACGCATGGGAGTCGGTAATTAATACATTTGACGCGAAGTGGTAAAAAAATCCTCATTGGATCGATGGAGCTACTCACTCTGTTCTTCTTCGATCTACTTGTATTTATACCTCAAAGTCTTATAGAGTATATCCCGCCTATATCCGGATGTCGTGTGGGCAACAATCTACCGGGCTACACAGAGTGCAATATGGATCGGCCTAAACTTTCCCCAAGAAACTCGCGATTTTGTTCTCTCTATTTTTCTTGAATATTTTGGTATTTTTAGAAAAATATTGTGTTAACTAAATTATAGAATCTAAGACACAAGTCAAGATCCACAATTAAACACACAAGCAAAAAAATCGATTTCTTGGTCACTTGAAAGTATGAAAATCGGCCACCCCATGTACTCCTTTTATAGGTGTTTTGGGCTACTCTAGGGACCTTAAGGAGGATAAGGTAAGGACTCCCAATAGATATCTTCTTTCCAATATTAGGACTCTTCCTAATATGAAGACTCTATTAATATCAACTTAGTCCACTAAAAAGTTGATATTGTAATATCCGTAATTTTTCATTTTTAGCAGTTTCCATTGGTGTATGTGTATTTTTATCGACTCGCTTGTAACCGTTTCGGCATTTTTAATCTACTTTATTCTTGGAGTTTTTCCATTTGGACGAGTTTTGGTGATGTTTTCACGTAATTTCATTTTTGGCATGTTTTGCCGTATGAACGTTCGATTCTCGTAAAACTCATTCATTTTCGTTGCTTCTTGGTTTGTACAAGCTCGTATGGTTGAGTTTGTCATGTTGAGACTTTCGGTTTGCAAATCCGACGTCGTTTCGTGATTTCCGGGCACTTGGGCTATTTTTGTAATTTCCTATAAGTTTAGGGAAATTTATCTCCTTGTCGTATTTTAGATTCCTCGGTAGTTGGAAGTGCAATTACTGTCGAACACTCAGTTTCATTGTTATGAATACCTCGTATTTACACTTTTGATTCTATTCTCGTGTTGTGGTTCGTCGTTGAATCGACTATGCAGAATTGTGTTCAGAACTGGGGTCTGCTACGTACATAACGTACGTTATGCATGACCCATAACGTACGTTATGACCTTTCACATTTCAGTACAGATATTTGGTTACGTATGTTAACCAGTATTGGGTTACGTACGTAACCATCATAACGTACGTTAACAGCTTGTGTTAATGTACGTAACGCGCTGTCAGCGTTTTTTAAACCTGACTTAACCCCAGTCAGTTTCTTTTCATCCTTCTTCGCCCCTTTTCGCGACGTGAGCGTTCTTGAGCACCTTTGGAGCGATTTGTCCAGAGCAATCTGTGTATTTCCTCTAGAGATTGACTATTGTGTACCAAGGGAGATTAATCTACAACATTATCATCATCCATCCGTCGAATTCAAGGTATTTTCTCAGGAGCTCTAACTTTGACGAATTTGGGAGTTTTTCGGGATTCTAGGAATTAGTTCCGAATTGTTTGACTACGTTATGATATTACTTACCGATTGTGACTATTGGGTGATTCCAAATCCATTTTTCTTGATTTTAATCCGTGAATTATCAATACGGGGAGATTATGCGTAAACCCTCGCCGTATCGATTGAACGTCTATCACCGTGTATTGTAATCGGGGTTATGGGTGCATTCCATTCGATTATTGATGTCCGTTGGGACTGAGTTATGTTAATTCTTCGTTTAGGAACCGCCGTTTTCCATTCGGATCGCCCGTAGTCGATTTTCGCTCCCGATTCTTCAACAATGTCTCAACGGCAAGTACTTTACATTTATTTACATGTTCTAGTATTTGAATTATGGCTGTATTGTGGTTGTTGTGGATGGATATGTGTATGTTCACCTAGGGACGGTCCGACGGGGCCTCTAGGGATACGTTGCCGTGAGTTTCATATCGTGAACTGTGGTTAACCACCCAGGGATGTCCGACGGGGCTCTGCGGGGTACGGTGGCCGTGAGTCAGGTACCAAGGTTAACTTTGAATTGTTTTGGTTGGAGAAAATGTGTTTTGTGCTTGTGCATCGTAAATATTCCGGAATATAAAATGTTTTCTAAAATGACTTTTTGGCGCATATATTCATCTGATTAGAATGTAGTTCAAATGGATTGTACTTGCACTAGCAGTTGTCGCTAACCCCTTAAATGGGGGAAATACTTTTTGTATTTCAGGTATCGATCGTGGGGACAAACGAGCACGTGAGCCGTATGAGGATGATGGGCAAGCATGATACTGACCAGTAGTCATTTGTTGTTGTTCAGTCCTGTCTATTATTTTTGATGTCTTGTTTTGGGATTTTTGTATTATAAAATTGGTTTAAGTACTCGAGTACTTCTTTTTTCAAAATTGTTAATGTTGTGTTCCCGTTTTGGGAAATGGATTGATGTTGGATTCTATTTGTCGTTTTAATGGTGATTGTTTGTCGTTGTTGAATGTCTTGTTGGTATGTTAGCCTGGTGGATTCCATAGTATGGGGTCCACGGTGCTGTAATATGCCCTTAATGTCTTGGGGGTGTTACAGAATATGGTATCGGAACCAGGTTTATGGATACCTAGGCTGTCGGTTATTTGGGTCTAGTTAAGTGTCGTTTTTGGGACAGTATCACTGCTATGCCATCATCTCAGTACGCCGGTGCTCGTAAGTTTTTCCTAACTTGACTCGTTTCACCGTTCTGTTCTATTCCTGTCTTAGTATCTTGTTGCGTTTTGCGTTTGAATTGTACTTACCCGTTTCTTCTTCAGAATTCCTGCTGGTAGAGGACGCGGACGCGGACTCGGACGCGGTAGGGGACGTGGCGCATCCGGTGGGGAGGCCATGTCCGATCACTCGGGAACTGATTCGGCGATGCCTTCCTTGTCGAACAGTGTTCCCCCTAGTTCCGGAGGTCAGCAGGACCAGTCTGCTAGCTCCGGTAGTGCACATGAGAATATTGGAGTGGCCAACATTTTGCAGCAAGTAGCGAACCAGATGACGCTACTGACTCAGGCCATTTTGGTCGGCCAGGCTAATGCTAACCCGGTTTCGCCTACTGGATCCGGCAATGACAAGTTACTTCAGGACGTGATTCGTATGCCTCCTCCGCAGTTTGATGGTGCTTCCGATCCTTCCGGATGGGAGAGTTGGCTTTTTGAGATGGAAAAAGTATTTGAGGCTGCTAGTTGTTCTGAGGAGAGAAAAGTACCAATTACTCAGTACTTCCTCGCCAAGGAAGCAGCAACGTCGTGGCAAGCGGTAAAACCGCGTGACCGGGCAGTTACGTGGGCAGAGTTTCAAGATCTGATGGAAGATGAATTCTGTCCTTGGCCAGTGAAATAGGGGAGGATCCGAGCCTTCTTTGAGGCTAAGCCCCAAGATGTTCCTATTTCTCAAGCTATCAAAGACTACAATCAACTGCTGCATTATGTGAGGAACCAAGTCCGAGATGAGCTTGATAAGATCCGCCACTTTGATATGCGGATGAAACCGAGGGTACGCCACTACATGTCTGGTCTGGGGTGCACGACTTTGAAAGAATATTAGAATAAAGGAATGGCTTATGAGATGTCGTTTTCTGCGACGGAGACGGCAACCGAAGGAAAGAAGCAGAAGACCTCCGGTCAGTTTTTGGGAGGCAAGTTAGGAGGGTACCCGAAGGCTCAGTCTGGTTCGCGAGTCTTTGGGAGTCAGTCGCCATCAGTTGGGCGAGGAAACGGTTCTAGTGTAACACCCCCGATATATTCAGGAATATTACAGCGCCGTAAATCCTTTACATAAGGATTTACAAGGCTGAAGAATTGAACAGACATTAAAAGGTACTAACGAATGGAAATAACGGAATTAGGATACAACAGTTCTGACCAAATACTGAAAGTACAGTTGTTCAACAGGAACTTAATAATACATCACCAAATTCAAATTCAGCATAAATGACTTCGTACTCGAGTACTTATTGAAATAACCAATAAACAATGCACAAATAAACCCGAAAACATCACTCGCACCTCGTCGTCATGCGGCTCCGGTGGTTGTTTTCCTGCTCTCTGGATCACGAACATAAACAAAATGTTCACCCCGAAGGGGTTAGCACAATGATGCTAGTACAAGTACCACAACATATTATTCATATCTCACGAAGAATAATAACGTAAACGACAAAAATACCAACGAGTCTTCTCCTACGAAACTCAAAAATGACATACACAATCGATAATCACAACATGATATCATAACATACACATGGTAATTCCGTCGATCCATTGCTCATCGCCTAGAACCCACGATGATCCCGTCGACCAACCCGTGGTGGAAAACCCGTCCGATGATCCAACAGACGCTAGCATAGATCCCCGATGATCCCGGACCAACACGAGGTGGACATACAACAACGACATACATGCACGACAATATGTATAACATCAATACATAAAACAAATAAAGTACTTGCCTCGATTTGAAGACAAGAACAACACTTCCACGAAAATGAACACTCGAAGGTCGTCCTCCTCAATCAATCACGTAACGAGATCAAACCTTAACAAAAGAAATGATATAGGATTTATCTCACGTCGTACGAATGTTTAACAATTCGATTTACGGCCAAAAGTTCATAAAATGTAATCTGCCTGAACTGCTTAGCGTACGCTAAGTACTCTGTGTAGCGCGCGTTAAGTCTGCTCGATAGCGCACGCAAACAACAAAGCCTAGCGTACGCTAACTATGCATGGTCAGTACTTCACTGATCAGTCGACTGACTCGTCTGATGGTCTAGTGTACGTTACGTACCAAACGTAGCGTACGCTAACTCGTGCTTGATAGCGCACGTTAATCTATATAGCTTAGCGTGCGCTATCTGTGCATGGCAGTTTACTGCTGAGCAGTAAACTGTTCTCTTCATTATCAAAACAATGAAATCTTCCGTGATAATTCATGTTACCTCCATGAATATCATGTACATACGATTATGAATGATCTTACGGATAACAACAACTTCGGATTCAAGGATATGCATACCATTAACACCATATTCCATTTCGACTACAATTCTTCATATGACGATTCGAAAGGCTTAACGGTTGATATCAACACCTTATATCCATCGAAATTATCATGCTGTAGTTGTTTAACATTTCATCTATACTAGATAAATCCTTCCATGATCAATCCCTTAGATTCATCTAACAATAATGATGTTAAAGTCGAGTCCATGATTGTTATGAAGTCATCTACTAGATTCGGATTACCAATGATAGAAGCTTCCTTTACTTGTCTAATGAAATAAGATTCGAATCATGATGATCATAATCAAGGTACTTAAGGCTTATTCATCTCAATATTCCAAACATGATGTACTTTGGATAATTCATTTATGAAAATCAATATCTCGTTAACATGATCATCCAATTCTTTAAAATCCAACTCTAAGTCTGGAGATAGGTTGAACATACCTTAATATGATGAAAATCACTGAACCGTAGGGTAGAATCCGACTCCGGTTGGTTGTATGCCACTCCAAGGTGCTATTCCACTTCAATGATTACTCCCAAGTGATAACCAATATACAAAGACCAACAAGATGTGTTCTAAGTGTGTAGAGGGATTATTACAGCTCTCTGGCCTCTCAAGGATGAAGAATGGACGAATGAAATGCAAGCCAAAACGGGTTGTTGTCCCATTTATAATATTTTGCATTTTAACAAGTTAGCGCACGCTACTAAGCTTCCTTAGCGCGCGCTAATAAGAGTTGACTTCAGAACTGTCCAGGTTCATCTGCGGGAATCTTATCCGGACCCATGTCCCGGCTGGCGCATGTGCTATCCGTCCCGCTCAATAATTGAGTTCTTAGCGCACGCAACTCCTACATGCATAGCGTGCGCTAGTAGTAGCCCGATAGCGCGCGTTAAGCTATATTCTTAGCGTGCGCTATCACGAGTTTGCATGAGAAATTTTGCATGTTGTTATACTTATGTACAAAGATATCAAAGCAAGAAATATCATACTCCAATTAATCAAAACCACAAATCCGAATAATACAGGGTTTGAATACAGATGAAATACACCGTAATAAATCTGGATATTACATCTAGGTCTGCTCCTGCTGGTTCCGTCCGTGGTCCTACGTGATTCAACTGTAGTCGCCCGGGCCACATAATCAGCGAGTGTGATAGGCCTCCGATTCAGTGTCTTGCTTGTGGTCGGATGGGTCATCGTACTAAGTTCTGTACGGAGGAAGCTCGAGCTCCAGTTACTCAGATATCAGCCGCAGCTGCGGGAGAGCCGAGTGTTAATCAGGCACCGACAGTTCCTCAGCCGCAGCAGAGTTTTGGTAGAGTTCGAGGACGTGGACAGCCTTCTAGAGGGGGAGTTTCTAGTGCGGGATCTGTTCCGCCCCGGGTTTATGAGATGAGACGAGCAGGAGACCCAGATGCGACGGTGGCTACAGGTACCATCCACATTCTTGATCATCCTGTTTCCATATTGTTCGATTCTGGTGCTACACATTCTTTTATATCTATGGATTGTGTGCATCGTCTGCATGTTGATTGCCTTGTTGCTTGTGAGCCTTTTGTTGTTAAACTTTCTGTCAGGGATAGCATCATGGGGGATCGTGAGGTTAGAGATTTTCCAGTGAGTATCGCGGGGAGGGTTTGGCCTTCTAATCTGATTGCGGTAGATATTAGAGATGAGGATTTGATTCTGGGTGATGATTGGCTGGACCGTCATGGGGCGATCATGAATTATAGAACGAGAACCGTTTCGATGCTAGCCTCCGACGGTACCGAGCATTCTTTTGTGGGGCATAAACGGAGTAGCCAGAGACTTCTGATCAGCGCCTTGAGGGCGGTGAGACTTCTTCGAGGAGGTTGCACGGGCTATTGGTGTTACGCTTTGAGATCGGAAGAAGGGGGAGTCGAGCTCTCGTCTATTCCGGTAGTATGTGAGTATCCTGATGTTTTTCCAGACGAGTTTCCGGGTTTGCCACCGGACCGAGAGGTTGAGTTTACCGTCGATTTAGAGTCGGGGGCAGCCCCGATTTCTAAGACGCCATACCATATGGCGCCTGCCGAGATGCTTGATTTGAAGAAACAGTTGGGAGAGTTGTTAGACATGGGATATATTCAACCGAGCGCTTCACCTTGGGGCGCACCGGTCCTGTTTGTGAAGAAGAAGGATGGATCACTTCGTTTGTGTATCGACTACCGAGAGTTGAACAAAGTGACCATCAAAAACAAGTATCCGCTCCCGAGGATTGATGACTTGTTTGATCAGTTGCAAGGGGCAACCGTGTTTTCGAAGATTGATTTGAGATCGGGGTATTATCAGCTCCGAGTGAAGGATACCGATATTCCAAAGACAAATTTCGGACGAGATACGATACTACGAGTTTGTGGTTATGCCTTTTGGGCTAACCAACGCACCAGCCGTGTTCATGCAGCTTATGAACAAGGTCTTTATCGAGTACCTCGATAAGTGTGTAGTCGTTTTTATCGATGACATCCTGATTTACTCGAGGAGCGAGGAGGAGCACGCCCGTCATTTGCATATCGTGTTAGACATTTTGAGAACTCAGCATCTTTTTGCGAAGTTCTCAAAGTGTGAGTTTTGGTTACAGGAGGTTATGTTTCTCGGTCATGTGATCTCGGTCGAAGGTGTTCGTGTGGACCCACATAAGGTAGAGGCAGTGTTGGATTGGGCGCTGCCCAAGAACGTGAAGGAGATCCGCAGTTTTCTGGGATTAGCCGGGTATTACCGTAGATTCGTTGAGGGGTTCTCTAAGCTCGCTCGACCGCTGACTCAGTTGTTACAAAAGTCATAGAAGTTTGTGTGGACCGATGAGAGGCAGAATAGTTTTGAGGAGTTGAAGAAGCGGGTGACGACCGCTCCTGTTTTGGCTTTACCGAGTGGTAATGATGGTTTCTCAGTTTATAGTGATGCTTCAGGACAAGGGCTCGGATGCGTACTTATGCAGCACGGGAGGACGATTTCCTATGCTTCCCATCAGTTGAAACCGTATGAGTTGAATTACCCTACGCACGATCTTGAGTTGGCCGCAGTCGTATTTGCATTGAAGATCTGGCGTCATTACTTATATGGCTCGTCGTGTCAGATTTTCACAGATCACAAGAGCCTGAAGTACATTTTCACCCAGAAAGAGCTTAATATGAGACAGAGGAGGTGGTTGGAATTGATTAAGGACTACGATCTCGAGATCCTCTATCATCCGGGCAAGGCTAATGTGGTAGCAGATGCCTTGAGACGGAAATCGGTATCGCTTCGGGCGCTTGAGCTACTCACGGCCCAGTCGGGACTTCAACGAGAGTTTACGAGGCTGAGCATTGGGGTTGTACTACCAGAGAGTTCCGGGCAGTTGCGTACTCTTGAGATTTCTTCATCTCTGGTCGATGATATTAAATCGGGACAGTTGGAGGACCCGATGTGTATTCAGCTACGAGAGAGTGTAGGGAAGGGGAAAGCCCCGGGATTCGTTATTCATGAGGACGGTGTGTTGAGATTCCGAGGTCGGTTGTGAGTTCCGAATGACTCGAAATTGAGACAGAGTATTATGCGAGAGGCTCATGCGTCACCTTACTCAGTCCATCCGGGCTCGAGTAAAATGTATAAAGATCTGAGGAAAAATTTTTGGTGGAACGATTTGAAGAAGGAGGTAGTTCAGTTTGTGGCTAAGTGTTTGACTTGTCCGCAAGTCAATATTGAGCATCAGCGGCCAGCCGGGTTATTGAAACCACTTCCCGTCCCGGAATGGAAGTGGGAGGATATCTCTATGGATTTGGTCACGGGTTTTCCGAGGACGAAGACTGGTGTGAATATGGTGTGGGTGATTGTAGACCGACTGACTAAGTCGGCACATTTTTTGGGCATCAAGGATACTTGGGGTCCAGAAAAGTTGGCTCGTGTTTTTATCGCACAGATAGTGAGACTTCATGGTACGCCGAGGACCATTACTTCAGACAGAGATGGCCGATTTGTATCGCATTTTTGGCAGGCGGTACATAAGGCATTGGGCACACAGTTACGTTTGAGCACTTCGTTCCATCCCCGCATCGATGGCGATCCAACGCATACCATTCAGACGTTCGAGGATTTGTTGCGCGCGTGTGCGTTAGACTGGAGTAGTAACTGGGAGGAGCATTTGGCCTTAATTGAGTTTACTTATAATAATAGCTGGCACGCGTCGATTAAGATGGCACCGTATGAGGCACTTTATGGACGACGTTGCCGATCGCCGATATGTTCGGATGAGCCGTCCGATCTAGTTGGTACCGAGCCAGACCTTGTGTTAGAGACGAGGGAGAAAGTTGAATTGATTAGAAAGAGAATGTTGGCTGCTCAGAGTCGACAAAAGTCATATGCGGATGTTAGGCGTCGACCTTTGGAGTTCGAGGTGGGAGATCATGTTCTGTTGAGGGTATCCCCGACGAAGGGAGTTTTTCGTTTTGGGAAAAAGGGGAAGCTCAGTCCGAGATATATTGGGCCCTTCGAGATATTGTAGAGAGTCGGTGAGTTGGCATACCGTTTAGCCTTGCCTCCGTCGTTGAGTCATGTTCATAGCGTATTTCACGTCTCCCAGCTGAGGAAGTATGTTCCGGACCTGTCCCACATTATTGATTTTGGAGACGTGGAGATCGAGAAGGATGTTACGTTTGAGGAGAGGCCCGTTAAGATTTTGGAGCGTCGAGACAAACAGTTAAGACACAAAACCATCCCTTTGGTTAAGGTGCAATGGTCGAGACACGGAGTAGAAGAAGCGACTTGGGAGTTAGAGGAGGATATGCGTTCGAGGTACCCCGAGATTTTCGATTCTTAAGTTTCGGGACGAAACTTTATTTTAGAGGGGGAGAATGTAATATCCGTAATTTTCCATTTTTAGCAGTTTCCATTTTTGGTGTATGTGTATTTTTATCGCCTCGCTTGTAACCTTTTCGGCATTTTGAATCTACTTTATTCTTGGAGTTTTTCCATTTGGACGAGTTTTGGTGATGTTTTCACGTAATTTCATTTTTGGCATGTTTTGCCGTATGAACATTCGATTCTCGTAAAACTCATTCGTTTTCGTTGCTTCTTGGTTTGTACAAGTTTGTATGGTTGAGTTTGTCATGTTGAGACTTTCGGTTTGCAAATCCGACGTCGTTTCGTGATTTCCGGGCACTTGGGCCATTTTTGTAATTTCCTATAAGTTTAGGGAAATTCATCTCCTTGTCGTATTTTGGATTCCTCGGTAGTTGGAAGTGCAATTACTGTTGAACACTCAGTTTCATTGTTATGAATACCTCGTATTTACACTTTTGATTCTATCCTCGTGTTGTGGTTCGTCGTTGAATCGACTGTGCAGAATTGTGTTCAGAACTGGGGTCTGCTACGTACATAACGTACGTTATGCATGACCCATAACGTACGTTATGACCTTTCACATTTCAGTACAGACATTTGGTTACGTACGTTAACCAGTATTGGGTTACGTACGTAACCATCATAACGTACGCACACTTGTGTTAACGCACGTAACGCTACCGTCGGCGTTTTTTAAACCTGACTTAACCCCAGTCAGTTTCTTTTCATCCTTCTTCGCCCCTTTTCGCGACGTGAGCGTTCTTGAGCACCTTTGGAGCGATTTGTCCAGAGCAATCCGTGGATTTCCTCTAGAGATTGACTATTGTGTACCAAGGGAGATTAATCTACAACATTATCATCATCTACCCGTCGAATTCAAGGTATTTTCTCAGGAGCCCTAACTTTGACGAATTTGGGGGTTTTTCGGGATTCTAGGGATTAGTTCCGAATTGTTCGACTACGTTATGATATTCCTTACCGATTGTGACTATTGGGTGATTCCAAATCCATTTTCCTTGACTTTAATCCATGAATTATCAATACGGGGAGATTATGCGTAAACCCTCGCTGTATCGATTGAACGTCTATCACCGTGTATTGTAATCGGGGTTATGGGTGCATTCCATTTGATTATTGATGTCCGTTGGGACTGAGTTATGTTAATTCTTCGTTTAGGAACCGCCGTTTTCCATTCGGATCGCCCGTAGTCGATTTTCGCTCCCGATTCTTCAACAATGTCTCAAAGGCAAGTACTTTACATTTGTTTACATGTTCTAGTATTTGAATTATGGCTGTATTGTGGTTGTTGTGGATGGATATGTGTATGTTCACCTAGGGACGGTCCGACGGGCCTCTAGGGATACGTTGCCGTGAGTTTCGTATCGTGAACTGTGGTTAACCACCCAGGGATGTCCGACGGGGCTCTGCGGGGTACGGTGGCCGTGAGTCACGTACCAATGTTAACTTTGAATTGTTTTGGTTGGAGAAAATGTGTTTTGTGCTTGTGCATCGTAAATATTCCGGAATATAAAATGTTTTCTAAAATGACTTTTTGGCGCATATATTCATCTGATTAGAATGTAGTTCAAATGGATTGTACTTGCACTAGCAGTTGTCGCTAACCCCTTAAATGGGGGAAATACTTGTTGTTGTCAATTAATCACTTCAGTCATAAGGAACGACGGTTCCAATCTTTTCATTGAGCTGTCATTTATTTCATTACCATTCCACCTCGGTGAGTCATTATTAATTTTCGATGTCACTTTTGTTATATCGTGGCATTCCGGGTCATACTGGCATGCCGGTTGGTATGTGTTGGATTTTCATGTCGGGCACGTTTAAGTCGTGTGTTGATTGTTGGCCTCACATTGGACTGTGCACACGAGTCATATTGTCTCGTGAGACTGATTAGGTACAAGACCACACGGGTATTCGATCGATACTCGTTGGTGGCTTGTGCACGGACACATTTCCATCCCGGGCGTAGTGTGGTACCACCCTTTTAGCCGTACTGTTAGTTGATTCATATAGCATGTTTGATTGCGTATGTTTCGACAAGATATTTCATAACTTCAGATATAATCATGATTGTGTATTTTCAACCCTTGAGGATTGTTGTTCTTTATAACTGACCCCGTTTGGGGATTTTGTTTTTCAGGTCTTGGCAAGGCAAAAGTACGGGGAGAAGACGCTGACGTCGAGGAGTCCCAGTGATACTAGTAGGGGCCCCCGATCTTTCAGTTATTCATGTTATTGTCCTTTATTTTCCGCTGCAGACTTTCATTTGAATACTCAGTTTCATTCAGTGTTGTGTATTTTATCTTCATATAAAATACACTAGTATTCGGTATTGTCCTGGTGTGTTGTAACTAAACTCCTCATCGGAGTAATTATTGTTGTAATGTAGTTCGGTACTACATTAATCCAGTTTAAGTCATTCATTTTCATGTGCCTGGTGGGTCGCAGTTGGGGATCAACGGCACTGTAATATCCGCGTAGTTTCGGGTGTTACCGAGATGGTATCGGAGCGTGTTTTTGTATACTACAGTCCGAGTCATGTCTCATTTGAAATCATCGTCATCGACTAGTATCATTGGACTTTCGCGTCACGTGTGACTGTGCAAATGCCGAGCCAATCGATCTAAGAACCTGTAAGATTTCTAACGCCATGGTATAATTTCTGGCAATAGTCATTCATTCATCATTCATCAATTAACAATCCTCAAACATCATCATTCATTGTGATTAGGAGGATCATGTTAACTCATTAATCACTTGATTCATTTCATTACTCAGTTAATAATCAGGACGATCATGTTAACTCATTAACTACTCAATTCATTTCATTACTCAGTTGTCAATCTGGATGATCATATTATCAATCTTGTTAAGTTATTTAAGATAATCATTTCAAGAATTTCGTCAGATAATTATGTAACTTCAGTAAATCATTCATATAATCACTAAGTTAGAGCATGTATACTCATTTTCATCATCTCATGACATAATCATAACGTGCTAATCATGCGGGTAATATAATCATTATGCGACCTTCCTACTTCAGTATGGAGAGAGTCCGTCAGGATGCACGGGAGAGAGGCAGGCGGACCGAAACCCGAGAAATAATCACTGCCGGGAAATCGTGCCCAGACTCGGCTCGATCGAAGATGTTCGGGTTGATCCACTCCCTTTATGTGCCATGATGACCCATGTGCGGTTGCTCAATCATCATTGCGCCACTGACCGGATTAATCGAGAGAACTCTCCGTATGAGCCACCGTGCTAAGGAAAGTCTTGAACAACAACCTTCATTTGTCGGCAAGAAATCAACGAAGCGTAATCAATCCAAGGCGGTCAATCAACCTTCAAGAAGCCTCGTGTGAGTCCTATCGTTTCGAGCGACCTCTACGGCGCATAATCGTGCGGATCTCATTCCCGAGAGGCCGATTCGCCATCACTGTTTCAATTGTGGAACGCCGGTCATTTCAGATCGAGTGTCTCAAACCGTCTATCACGTGCTATAATTGTGGGAATTTTGGGCATAAGGCCCGTTTTTGCCGAAAGGACTCCAAGTCGGCTCGGCGCATCTCGAGCCCCAAGCAACCAAGCTTTAATCGATCGCTTTGTCATCGTCGTTTAAGACAATGGAAGCAAATAGAGTTGGAGCTCGTATTTATCAGACGGGAGCGTCCGGTTCGGGGACCGGCAAGTCCGAGATTCATATGATGAGGAGGATCGACGATCCGGTGGTCCGAATGATTTCAGGTATACTCGTAATTTTATTTCAACTTGTGTGTACCTTTTGATGCTGGTACACCGCATTCATTCATTTTCGAATCATGCTTGAATAGACTTATTTCGGGATAGTCCTATTGCTTGTGGACCTCATACCATCGGTCTACCTGACGATGGAAGAATTTTCGGAATCATACCGAATCAAGCTTAATGACTGCGATTGGTTGATGGATCTAATCGTGGTGAATTTATCTTAGGACGATGTAATTTTCGGTATTAGTTGGTTTGATCGTCTTGATACTATCCTCAGTGTTTGTTAGCGTTTGGTCGCTATCTTTCCGTCATTGGTTGTCGAATGTGTGCTTCAGGGAAGTAATCCCCGTTGTTCCAGAAGAAGTATTATTATGACGAAAGCAGAGAAATTCCGCAATCGAACTATTCAATCATTCATTGTATCATTTTTATCGATTGGCCTTTCTAAGGCAATCGAGTTAATCAATCATTCCTTGTATCATTTCCATCGATTGGCCTTTCTAAGGCAATCGAGTTATTCAATCATTCATTGTATCATTTTCATCGATTGGCCTTTCTAGGGCAATCGAGTTATTCAATCATTCATTGCATCATTTCCATCGATTGGCCTTTCTAAGAGAATCGAGTCATTCAATCATTCATTGTATCATTTTCATCGATTGGCCTTTCAAAGGCAATCGAGTTATTCAAACATTCATTGTATCATCTTCATTGATTGGCCTTTCTAAGGCAATCGAGTTGTTCAATCATTATTGGTATCTCTTTTTATCGATTGACCATTCTAGGGCAATCGAAATGTTCAATCATTCGTGGTATCATTGTCATCGATTGACGATGTATTTCCAGACGAGTTATCTGGTTGCCTTCACATAGAGTAGGGGAATTCAGGAGTGAGTTGGAGCCGGTACGTCCCCTTTATCGAAGGCACCGTATCGGATGGCCCCGACCAGAATGCAGGAGTTGAAGATTCAACTTGAGGAGTAGTTCGAGAAAGGTTATCTCCGACCGATTGCGTCCCCGTGAGGAGCACCAGTGTGATATGTCAAGGAGGAGGATGGCTCGTCTCGTGTGTGTATTAATTACCAGGAGTTGAACAGGGTGATGATCAAGAGTAGTATCCTTTACCCCGTATTGATGATCTTTTAGATCAACTTCAGGGAGCCTCGGTATTTTCGGGATCGACTTAAGATCTGGATATCACCAGTTGCGGATTCGAGAGTCGGATATCGCGAGGACAGCGTTTCGTACACGCTATGGTCATTATGAGTTCGTAGTTATGCCGTTCGGGCTAACTATTGCACCTGCGGTATTCGTGGAGTTAATGAATCGGGTTTTCATCGACTTTTTGGATCAGTTTGTTGTTGTCTTCATCGACGACATTTTGATTTATTGTCGTAGCCGAGAGGAACACGAGGTTCATCTTCATCAGGTTCTCGACGTGTTGAGACGAGAGCAACTTTATGGAAAGTTTTCCAAATGTGAGTTCTGGAGGTCCGAAGTGACTTTCTCGGGCATGTAATTTCATCTGACAGAATTCGTGTCGACCCTCAGAAGACGGAGACTATCCGAGATTGGCAACCTCCGAAAGATATTAAGTAAATCCGATGTTTCCTCGGATTAGCTGGTTAATTATCCAACCCACGACCTGGAGCTAGCAGCCGTGGTTTTCGCGTTGGGAATTTGGCGTCATTACCTTTATGGCGTCACCTGTCAGTTATTCACCGATCATAAGAGTTTGAAGTATATATTTACTCAGAAGGAGTTAAACATGCAACAGAGGTGGTGGTGGGAACTAATCGAAGATTATGATATCGGGATCCTGTGCCACCCGGGTAAGGCGAACGTGGTTGCCGATGCCTCGAGTCGTCGTGGCATGAATACGATCTGGGTGATCGAGGACCGCTTAACTAAGTCATCTCATTTCCTTGGGATTAAGGATACGTGGGGTCCCGAGAGACTTGCCCAGCTGTTCATCAAAGAGATAGTGAGATTGCACGGTACTCCTAAGAGTATCATTTCTGATCGTGACGGGTGATTTGTATCCCATTTTTGGAAATCAGTTCATCGTACTATGGGAACTCAGCTTAATCTCAGTACCGCCTTTCATCCTCAGTCCGACGGACAATCAGAGAGGACTATTCAGACATTAGAGGACATGTTGAGAGCTTGCGTCCTCGATTGGAAGGACGATTGGGAAGCCCAACTACCGTTGATCGAGTTCATGTATAATAATAGTTGGCATGCTTCCATTAAGATGGCACCTTACGAGGCCTTGTACGGTCGTCGTTGTCGATCTCCTTTGTGTTGGGATGACTTGTCAGAATCAATCGGCACCGAGCCCGATATGCTTATAGCCGCCCGGGAGAAGGTAGCTTTGATCAGGAGTCGTCTGTTGACTGCTCAGAGTCGACAGAAATTATATGCAGATAATCGTCGACCACTAGAGTTCGAGATGGGTGACCACGTTTGGTCAAGGTATCCCCGAGTCGAGGTATCTTCCGTTTCGGAAAACGGGGGAAATTGAGTCCGAGATTCATTGGATCGTTTGAGATTCTGGATCGAATAGGCGAGTTAGCTTACCGTTTGGCTTTACCTCTGGCGTTGAGCCAAATTCATAATGTATTGCACGTCTCGCAATTGCGGAAGTATGTTGTCGATCCGGGTCACATATTTCAGTTCGACGAAATTGAGATCGCAGATGATCATTGTATGAGGAGCGTCCCATACGAGTGTTCGAGCGGCAAATCAAACAGTTGAGGAATAAGGCGATTCCTTTGGTCAAGATTCAGTGGTCTAGACACGGAGTCGAAGAGGCTACTTGGGAAACCGAGGATAGTATGCGGGAGAGTTATCCCGAGTTGTTTGACCCTTAGTTTCGGGGACGAAACTCTTTTAAGGGGGGGTGTATGTAATACCCGGTTGTAATTCAGTCATTATCATTCAGTAATTTCATTCGGTGATTGTCACTCAGTGGATTTTCACTCATTTATAATCATTCATCAATCATGTTCATTCACCCGTGTTCACCGTTCGGAGAAACTTCGAGTTGTGTATCGTTATTGTCCATTGTTTCAACTTTCCACATATGAGTTCGACTTTGTTAGATCACCATTAATTTTTGGTAACTCCAAAAATTCTGAATCTTTTCAATATTATAGAGCATCGAGTTAGCTTTCCGATGGTTCAAACGGCGAGTCAATCGGAGTTCGGACGAGAGAGTTATGGTCGTTTTAGCTCACCCGCTCATTGTTCAGTTACTGGCCGATCACTGCCGACCGAACTCGGCCGCGTCGTCCGACACGGCCGTGCTGTACTCGCCCGGAAATGCCGAAGTCTCTGCCACAGGACTCGACCGTGTCGTCTGGCACGGCCGAGTCGAACTCTTCCGGATAAGCCAGAACCGACTGCCCAGACGCCCGACCGTGTTCCAGGACACGGTCGAGTCAATGCCGAGTCGCTGTCGGACAGGTCACTATCGGAAGGCCCTTCGCGCCGCGACCGTGTCAAGCAGAACACGGTCGAGTCCCTGCCGGCCAGTTGCGCGCCGCGGCCGTGTCCGACAGGGCAGTCAACCCCTATAATTTCGTTTTTTGAGCATTTCAGCTCATTCCTTCCATTTCTTCCACCTTCATACGAGAGAGAGAGGCTTGAGGGAGAAAATTCTCTTCACCTATCACTTGAGTGTGGTTTTTAATCATTTTCATTCGGTTGTGAAGCTTGGATACTCGATTAAACTCGTGTTCTTCGGATCGAAGTGGTTGGATCTTCTAGAGGTAATTTCTTCAACACCTTGGACTTCGATTTTGTGTTGAGATATGATGTTTTGGACGTTATAATCATGTTATATGAAGGGATATGTATATGATTATGAGTTTGTATAAGGATTCATTGGATTATTGAGGAATTATTCAAGAACACCTTGAATATCGGGTTGAAATTGGGGGTTTTCGATTAATTGTCGTTATAATCACGTTTTCGGATATTCATTTTGGATTATTGATCTTTTGGAAGATGTTTGTTGGTTTGAAAAACTTCTTGGGGGATTTGATGGTGGCTTATTGAGATTTGATTGTAAAGAATCGAAGTTTGGCCACAACGTATTCGATATAATGCCCCAATGAATTTAGTTTAATCGTATCGACGTTTTGAGTTTGTTATATTCGTGTTTGATTCGTATATTGAACGGGTTGTTGGATATTGTATAATTCAAGGTTGTTCGAGCGATCGATATCTCAATTAGGACGTCGTTCGTGGAAGGATAATTGTCACCGGTGTTGTGTAAGTTAATTCTTACTCGGTTAAAAGGATATTCATCCCTTTTGTTGTTGTTCATTCATAATCATAACTCATTCATCATTATATTAACCGTATCAAAACTTGTTGTTGTCAATTAATCACTTGATCATAAGCAGCGGTTCCAATCTTTTCATTGAGTCGTCATTTATTTCATTACCATTCCACCTCGGTGAGTCATTATTCATTTTCGATGTCACTTTTGTTATATCGTGGCATTCCGGTCATCTTGGCGTGCGGTTGGTATGTGTTGGATTTTCATGTCGGGCACGTTTAAGTCGTGTGTTGGTTGTTGGCCTCACATTGGACTGTGCACACGAGTCATATTGTCTCGTGAGACTGATTAGGTACAAGACCACACGGGTATTCGATCGATACTCGTTGGTGGCTTGTGCACGGACACATTTCCATCCCGGGCGTAGTGTGGTACCACCCTTTTAGCCGTACTGTTAGTTGATTCATATAGCATGTTTGATTGCGTATGTTTCGACAAGATATTTCATAACTTCAAATATAATCATGATTGTGTATTTTCAACCCTTGAGGATTGTTGTTCTTTGTAACTGACCCCGTTTGGGGATTTTGTTTTTCAGGTCTTGGCAAGGCAAAAGTACGGGGAGAACACGCTGACGTCGAGGAGTCTCAGTGATACTAGTAGGGGGCCCCGATCTTTCAGTTATTCATGTTATTGTCCTTTATTTTCCGCTGCAGACTTTCATTTGAATACTCCGTTTCATTCAGTGTTGTGTATTTTATCTTCATATAAAATACACTAGTATTCGGTATTGTCCTGGTGTGTTGTAACTAAACTCCTCATCGGAGTAATTATTGTTGTAATGTAGTTCGGTACTACATTTATCCTGTGTAATTCATTCATTTTCATTTGCCTGGTGGGTCCCAGTTGGGGATCTACGGCACTGTAATATCCGCCTAGTTTGGGGTGTTACAACGGGTGCCAGGCAGTGTTCGAACGAATGCCGGTTACGGCCATAAGGGCTGTCAGTTACGGCCGTACGGGTGCCAGGCAGTGTTCGAACGAATGCCGGTTACGGCCGTAAGGACCTGCCGGGTACGGCCGTAAGTGCCGAGTTACGGCTGTAAGGCCCTGTCGGTTACGGCCGTAAGCGATCAGTAGGCGCTGGTGGATTTTGACGAATGCCGGTTACGGCCGTAAGGCCCTGCCGGTTACGGTCGTAACCCTGCCGGCTATATATAGCCTGGGCTCGGCCAGACTTCATTTTTCTCACTTTTTCCTCGTTTTTGTGCGGCTGCGGACGGGAGTGACCGGTAGGAGTTGTTCTTGGCCGATTATACTCATTTCGAAGGCCTTTTTGAAGATTCTTGTTGATTATATCATCATCCAATCCGTGTTCTTCGTCTAATCAAGGTATATTTCTTGATTTTCCTTCAAGTTGACTTTTTGGAGAATTTGTTCTTGATTTCGATTCTAGTCCTATTTTGATACATCGGTTGGTTTAGTATGATGTTATTAATCATGTTCTATGGGTTGTATATCTATATTTAAAGTTTGTTCAACTCGATTAGTGATTCGAGTGTTCTTAGGAGTTATCGAACATTGAGTGTTCGATTAAATGTCCCAATGAGTTTCCCTTCGATAGTTTGTTGGGATTTCCGTTGTTTTTGACCTTGATTTTCATTGTCATCGTATCTTTGTATACTTGGCCGTTTTGGGGGAAACCCTTGAACTTTCGTCGTTTGTTCCTTGAATTCAACGGCTTTAGATCGTGCTATGGAATTCATTTTCATTGTTGTTATTGTCCTTCATAGTTTATTATCGCGAGTTGGCGTTCGGTGGAGTCGGCGGGTTCGTAGTCGGTTCGTGCCAACCTACTTCGGCCGATTCTCCGCGTTGTGGTTATTTGAGGCAAGTACCTTATCCATGCAATTCTTGTTTTATGGATATGATAATTAGTGATCGTCTCCATGTTTTTATTTTATCATTTGAATTTCACTTTAAAAGACTCGGTTAGCCTTGTTAAAGGCCCTCTTTCAAAACGCGTGTGTTTTGTGGACATTGTGTTCGTGGATGGTTACGTGAATTACTATAAATACACTTGGTGTTGTCGTTGTGCTTGGTTACGTGAATTACTATGAATACACTTGGTGTTGTCATTGTGCTTTGATAATATATATGCATATATTATCTCATATCGGTGCGTTGTGATTTGACCATTGTGTCGTGCAATGTGTTTGTTGCCATTGACGTGAATTACTTGGATATTATTGATGTGATATGTTATTTGTGTGAATGTGTGGATATGGTTGAAGGTCTATGGTGACACATGGCATGTGATCATGTGGTCAGGATGCAACAAGCGATTGATCCAACCATGAGAGCCTGATATAATCTACGGTGACACATGGCTCGTGATCATGTGGTCAGGATGCAACAAGTGATTGATCCAACCGTGAGATATGGTGTGTGATTTGTTTCGCTAGCCAGATCGGGAGGGTCCTTAGAGGCCTCGAGTGGTATTTGTGGCTTCGTCCCGGTCCTAGGCGATGCGTGTGCATGATTTGTTTTATGATTGTGGCCAGCTCGGGAGGGTCCTTAGAGGCCTCGAGTGGGATTTGTGGCTTCGTCCCGGTCCTAGGCGATGCTTGTATGTGATTAAGTTGTGTTGATTTTATGTCCGTTGAGGACCCTTGATGTGGGCTCTGGCCCTTTGAATTGTTGTTGGTTCTATTTGTGAAAACAAAACCTTTGGGCTGTGACCCCTGTTGATTTTGGAAAGAGAATGATTTGATAATCCTAAATTGTTTTCTACTAAAACTCCCGATGGCTTATTAAACCATTTTGTAAATTGTTTTCTCCTGGATTATGATCTTTTGGTTTTGGAACGTTTTACCCAAACTCTTGCCTCGGAAAGTGTTTGTTTCGTTGTATTTGAAGCTTTGAGAATTTCTGGTTATTATTGTTCTTGGAACTTGAATTGTATGGCTCGTATTTGCACGTTGTACTTGCACTAGCAAAATAGTGGAATTTTGCTAACCCCCGAGTAATCGGGGGGTGGATGTCTGTATTGCATTCAGGTTTTAGGGAGCATAGCACAGGGTCGGAATGAAGGATGATGAAAGATGAACGATACTAATCACACGAGGACCCGTTTGATGTCATATTGGTTTAGTTGTATTTTATTTCCGCTGCAGTATTCTTTCCCCATTGTACGGGAGTGTGTTGTATTCGACCCCTGCGTGGGCATGTATTGTAATTGAGTTATATGTATTTATTGAAAGACCAAATCGGTCTACTGAGTCATTTTAGCCTTAAAGGCATTGTTGAGTTGTTCGATTTTGTTACCAGCCTAGTAGAACCTTGAGGAAAGGTTCTACGGCGTGTAATATCCTTGAGCGGATTGGGGGTGTTACATAGGACACTGTTCAAAACCATACGATTTAATTTACTCATCAAATCGCATGTTCCAAAATCTTGATGCTTGCTTGAGACCATAAATGGCTCTTTTAAGCTTGCACATGAAGTGCTCCTCTCTTTTAACAATGAATCCCTGAGGTTGGCGCATATAGATTTTCTTATCAAGACTCATGTTCAAGAATGCAGTCTTGACATCCATCTGCCAAATCTTTATATCCAAATGCGCAGCTATAGCTAAGAGAATCCGGATTGATTTAAGCATAGCTACTGGCGAAAAGGTCTCATCGTATTCGATGCCCTTCTTCTGAGTGTAACCTTTCGGAACAAGCCTTGCTTTGAAGGTTTCAACCTTCCCTTTCGATCCTCTCTTACGCTTGTAGACCCACTTACTTCCAATGGGTTTTACCCCATTGGGTAGCTCTACTAGCTCCCACACTTGATTAGAATCCATAGATCCCATTTCGGATTCCATTGCTGTTTGCCAGGATTCAGCATCCTTGTCTTGAACTGCCTGCTTATACGTACATGGATCTATTTCATCCTTGTCCGGGGAGTGATCCGAAGAGGCTCCCACGTCGATGAAATGTTCAGGTTGACGAACAACCCTCCCACTACGACGAGGCGTGTCCTTGGTTTGCATATCCACAATGGTGTCAATATGTGGTATACTAGGTGTTTGTACAATTGGTATTGTCGAAATCTCGCCCATAAGTTCTTCTAGAATGACCTCACTCCTAGGCTTGTGGCTTATTACATAGTCCTCCTCTAAGAACCGGGCATTGGTGCTAACAATGACCTTCTGACCTTTAGGACTGTAGAATAAACCACCCTTTGTTCCCTTCGGATATCCTACAAACACCCGTACTTCTGTACGAGATGCCAACTTATCAGCTTCCTTATTCAACTTCCTTATTCTAGACTGGGTTTGCGCCCATTCCACAGTTCTGTGGGTACTTTTGGAACTGATTTCGAAGGCACCAAGTTTAGAATGTACGCCCCTGTTTCCAAGGCGTATCCCCAAAACGAAATAGGCAAATCAGAATAACTCATCATTGACCTAACCATATCTAATAAAGTATGATTCCTTCGTTCAGCAACACCATTTTGTTGTGGTGTACCAGGCGCAGTGAGCTGGGAAGTAATCCCCTCATGTGCCAAGAAATCCAGAAACTCTCCACTAAGATACTCGCCACCACGATCGGATCGCAGTGACTTGATACTCTGTCCATGACGCTTCTCCATTTCAGCCTTGAATTCTTTGAACTTATCAAAAGATTCAGACTTACGTCGCATCAAATAGATGTATCTATATCTCGAATAATTGTCTATAAACGTGATGAAGTATTCGAAACCACCCTTAGCCTGGATGTTCATTGGATACATCGATATGAACCAATTGCAACACATTTTTTGCACGATTTCCTTTGCTTCGAAAAGCCTTTTTAGTCATTTTACCTTCCAGACAGGATTCGCAAACTGGAAATGACTCAACTTGGAGTGAATCCAATGGGCCATCGCTCACCAATCTTTGAATCCTTCTAAGGTTAATATGACCCAATCGTAAATGCCACAAATATGTTGGATTTATGCTCGAAGGTTCTTTTCTTTTATTAGGATTAGTCAAAGAATTAAGTGATTTATAGTTATGCAAGGGAGCTGGTGCAGCATTAATGATATAAAGTCCTTCATTATAAGTACTCGTGCAAACATATTCACCATTTCTTTTAATAACTGCATTATCTTCAAAAGAAACTGAATATCCATCACGACGCAATTTTAAAACTGAAATTAAATTCATTCTAAAATCGGGTACTAATAACACATTATTTAGGACTAGAATCCTATCATCAACTTTTAACTACACGACTCTCGCTGCAACAGCCTTCAGTCTGGAATAGTCGCCCCAGCTAATAGTAATCTCATCCGCTCTAAGTACCTTGGTTACTTGGAACCCCTGCGAGTCATAACAAACATGATCAGTGGAGCCCGAATCTACTATCCACGAAGTGATAGAACAGGCAGCCAAACATGTTTTGACTACTAGTGCATGAGATATACCTTTTTTAGAGCAGTCACTCTTGAAATGCCCTTTCAGACCGCAATTGAAGCACTTGCCCTTCAGCTTTTTGTTAGCCTCGGACTGAGGAGCATTTGGCTGAGGAGTCTTGCCCTTAGCTCTGAAGGTTGCCACTTGCTTCTGGCCAACCTGTTTTTTCTTCTTTCCCCATTTTGGTTTTGACGAAGCACCACCGGTTGCCGCAAGAATTTGATGATAACCTTGTTTGAAGAGACCTTTGGCAGACTGAAGCTCTATCAGAAGTTCCGCCAATGTGTAAGTTCTACGATTCATATTGTAGTTGAGGCGAAACTTCTCAAAGCTTCTTGGTAAACTGCCCAAGATAATATCGACCTGCGACTCCACATCGATAGTGGGCCCCAATATGTTCAGTTCGTTCAAATGAGACATCATTTTAAGAACGTGATCCCTTACTGGAGTCCCTTCAGACATTTGGGTTGTTATCAAAAACCTCATTGCATTTTGCCTAGCCGCCCGGTTCTGATGACCAAACATCTCAGTGAGATTTTTCATCATTTCCGCGGCCGAGCCCATCGTCTGATGCTGATGTTGCAATACATTTGTCAATGAAGCCAAAATATAACAGCGAGCCATCTCATCAGACTTTTTCCATTTCCGAAATTCAGCCAACTCTTCAGGAGTGGCATCCGTTTCTGGTTCCAAAGGGCTATCCTCAGTTAAAACAAATTTATGCCCCTCGGCAGTCAAGACAATATCAAGATTTCTTTTCCAGTCGGCAAAGTTAGTGCCATCAAGTTTGTTTTCTTTGAGAATAACAGCTAGTGGATTGAAAAACATCTGAGAATAAAATTAAAAACACCATTCATCACATGTTTCGACGCAAAATATATTGAAAAACCTTAAAACACAATATATATGCAATCAACCAACACCTTGTGGACGTTATCACATACATTTTCAAGTAGATTTTAACGTCTTTAATTTTACTATCTAGCAAAGATATATTTTGACAAGTAAAATTAATAGTTGGTTCCTCTTGACCATGTATTTAATTAACATAGACTCCGATGGGGATCTTATTAATCAATACACCTAAGTGAACACCATAATTTAACAAACCTTAGAATATTATTTAATGATAATAGTCCTACGGATGGAGAGGTCCTATCATAAAAAATAATATTCACCTTTTTGTTACCAATTTTGAAGTTTAAAACTAGTGAGCCAATAATTAGCACATCCGATGTGTAGGAAGACTCTAATGTCAACGCGCATGCTAATTATTTCACAATTTAAACCAATTATGGAGGCCAATTTGATTTTGAAAAATAAATTTAAAATCACCTAGTTATTTTGAAAAATTAAGGTTTTTAATTTTCTCGTCCTAACATGTAAGAAACATATCACGCATACATTCATACTTGCCATTCATCAAAAATAATAAAAACCAACAAATAATAAAAATTGGATAATTAAATCCAATTATCATGATTTTTATTCCTCATTTTGAATAACGAGAAAATCCTTGGCTCGTTTGCTCCCACTGCTTCAAGTATCTCGCGAAAAAACGACTAGGACCATACATCGAACGACCCGAACCGGGCAATTTGACCCGCTGGCCGCTGCCCGACCCGACCTGCGGCCCGACAGTCAGCACTCGGCCGAGTCTCAACTGGCAGCCTGCTGGTCTCGGTCGGTTCGTCCGATCGGGACTCCTCTTCGCACTGGCCTTCTTTCTCTTTCGTACTTTGTGTGTTCCAATTCGATTACAATTTTATTCGAAATAAAATACATCGAATTTACATCAAATTACAAGAAAAATAAATCCTAGTCTACTCGTGGATTTTCTCACGGGAAAAACTTATACATGCCTTAAACCGGGCCAAATTACCAAAAATGCGTAAATAAAAAAAACATCACATAGCCATGGTAATTGGATCATATTCTCCTGCAAGACAAATTCTAGAAAAATATTTCAAAAAGTCATACTATATTAATATTTAATTGCTAGCATATTAATCACCAAATTAATTAAATTGAACAGAACCTAAAGACCGTCTCCGATACCAATTGTTGGAATATAATACGCAGCGGAAGCTAGTTGGTGAAAATATTTTATGAGCGGTTTTATAAACTAACCATGACAAAAACCGGATCTATTTAGGCTTGTCAATTAATTAACTAAACAGATTAATAAACAATCAAATAAATATATTTACGCATGAGAGTCGGTAATTAATACCTTTGATGCGAAGTGGTAGAAAAATCATCCTTGGATCGACGTACTCCCTCTATTCTTCTTTGATCTACTTGTATTTATACCTCAAAGTCTTCTAGAGTATATCCCGCTTATATTCGGATGTCGTGTGGAGAACAATCTACCGGACTACTCCGAGTGCAATATGGATCGGCCGAAACTTTCCCCAAGAACTAGGGGTGTCTAAATGATTCCCGGTTCTCGGTTAGAACCGGAACCGTATAATCGGTTAAAGGTTCGGTTTTCGTTTCCTCATTACATAATTTTTCGCTTTTTGGTTCGGAACCGAAAACCGATTTTATAATATATTTATTAAATATTATTTTTATATTTTATACTTATATATTTTATTATTTTAATTTTTGCAAATTAAAAATTTAAAACTCGAATATTGTTAAATAAATATTTTATATTTTGTTAAAAATTTATAATAATATATTATATATGTATTAAATATTAATTTTATATTTTATAATTTATAATTTATATAAAAAAAACGGTTCAAGAACTCACGATTTTGTTCTCTCTAATTTTCTTGAATATTTTGGTATTTTTAGAAAAATATTGTGTTAACTAAATTATGGAATCCAAGACACAAGTCAAGATCCACAATTAAACACACAAGCAAAAAAATCGATTTCTTGGTCGCTTGGAAGTAGAGATGTTGAACGGGCTCGGGCCCAGCGGGCTGGCCCATTTAACCCGCCAAAAAACCGGGTTAGGGCCGATATTTCCTAGCCCGTTTAAATCCGGGCTTTTTTGGCACGGACCGTTTAGCCCAAAGCCCGTTAGGGCTAGCCCGAACCCGCTAGGGCTAGCCCGAAGACCGCTAGGGCTAGCCCAAAGCCCGATATATATATTGTTAATTTCAACTTACAACAATACTATATTTATATGACATATATTAATATTATATATATATATATAATATATTAATATTATATATGTAATATATATTAATAGTATATATAATATATATTATTACTGTATTTGTTAATATTGTGTGTGTATATATATGTATATACATAAAAGTGTATTTTTTATTATATTTATTATAGTATAGTTGTTACTATATATATAAAATATATTGTTACTGTTTTTTTTTGTTTATGACTTATAAAAAATAAAAAATAAATTTTTTAAATATTTAGCCCGTTTAGCCCGAAGCCCGTTAGGGTTAGGGTTAGGGCCGATATTTCCTAGCCCGTTTAAATCCGGCTTTTAGCTGGACCGCTTAGCTGGCCCGCTAGGGCTAGCCCGGAACCGCTAGGGCTAGCCCGTTTAACATCTCTACTTGGAAGTATGAAAATCAGCCACCCCATGTACTCCTTTTATAGGTGTTTTGGGCTACTCTAGGGACCTTAAGGAGGATTAGGTAAGGACTCCCAATAGATATCTTCTTTCCAATATTAGGACTCTTCCTAATATGAAGACGCTATTAATATCAACTTAGTCCACTAAAAAGTTGATATTGCACTTCCTGCCAAAATCCCAAATTACGAAATTGAGCTCCTTTTTGAATTAATTATTTCCCGTGTTTAAGATATTTCATGTCCATTAATTAATTTAAGCTACTGACAGCTTTTAATTAATTAATATATTATACATGAGTATACCACTCGACTTTTATTATTATATCGAAAAATTAATTCCACCTACAGGGTTCAATATAATAATCTTTTCGAGTGCCTCACGAGACATGATCAACCCGACTAGTCAGGACACGATTTCTAGCTATAATATTAATTATCATATAAGTAATAATATTGCCCAAAATATCGAGCATATTGAGTCAATCATTGTGGCTCTCACCCATGATAAATCAAAGCAATAAATATTAAATATTAATCACTAGAATTAAGAAATAATAATTGTCCGAGATGTACATTCTTCTTATAGTCAGTACAGAAGAATCTATCTTACCTCGATCCTGTTCAACGTATACCGAATACGCTAATATATGCTAATGGTCAAGACCAACCAATCTCAAGCATATACTACAATCTCTCACATAACGGTCTAATATTATATTGGTTGTGAACTAAATATTACTATATATGGAACCGATAATGTGATCTTCTGTGTGACTCGACACACAACATTATCTACAATACAAAGTAATTTAGACAACATTTGCATAACCATAACATGAATAAATATGCAAAACATGTGATAAATGAATTTAATTCTCATAGATAAAGACCGGGAAATTAGGTAATACAAGCATAAAGTATGCTTTAATCTATACAACCCTAACATATATTACCTAACCTTACCCTCACCTCCTCATTTCTCACCGCCTCCCTTCACTAATTCTCTCCTGTCTCACCTCTCTTCCCCGTGAGTTCTCCTCCTTCTCGGTCAACTCATCCAAACTCGGAACCTGCTCCCGATTCTTTCATCCCGCTTCCCCCCGTGAGCTTTTGACCAACACAATGGAATCCCGTGACATCTGATTCCCTCCTTGTGTGTATATAAGGCTTGGCTGGGGCTGGAGTTTTTTGAGTGACACCGAGAAAAAAAAAACAAGTTGAACACCGTGAAATACCTTCTGTGAATCCGAGTGAAATCGTAGGTAATCTCTGTTGTGAGAACCGTGAGTGAGATCGAGGCTTGATTTATGAGGTGAAGGTGCTACCGGGCTTTGTGGCCGGCCGGCGGTGGTTCGGGCGTTCTTCTATGGAAAACGATCTTATTGGTGTCAATTGCTAGGGTTTTCGGAAGATCTGAGCTTATTCATCTCTTTCCTAAAAAGGGTTTTTTTTTCCGATTCATTTGTTATCTTCGTTTAGATTGCTGTTCTTGGTGATTTTGTGTAATTCATTATATATATTTGTTATATATATATTTCGGTATTTTTCTATATATATATATATATATATTATATATTATATATATATATATTTGTTATATATATATAAATATATATTCTGCAATTTGTTGCTTTAATTGGTTGGTATATTTCCGATCGGTTGTTATCATTATCATTGCTAACTCGAACGGATCTTTGTGGTTTGCAGATTTGTTCTGGACGTTAGTATTCCTTTTTGGGCAGCATATTTTTCGGGTTTATTGCAATAATTATATTGGTTATAATTATAGGTTCAATTAGTTGGCCTGTAATCCTTAAACCCTATCCCGTAGAATATAATTTATAATTATTATATTCATTTATCCACTTGTATAATCGATCCTGTTTTTAGCCAATTTGTACGACCCGATACCCAACAGTGGTATCGGAGCCCGTTTTGTCGGGTGTCGGGTCCTGTGGCATCTTGGTGATACGGAATAACCCATATGGGTTTTCCGCTCTGGTATTTTGGCTAAACTCCACTCCATTACTGTTTTCGTGGATACCGCTTGCTGCAGTTGGTTATTGTACATTTTTACAATCTGTGTGATTAATTTGGGCGTGCTGCTTAATCTGATTTCTTGTGTGTATTTTTTGCACTCGATTTATACCGTTTAGGAGTTTTATTGCTGTTTCTAGGTGGAGTGCTGTGCGTTTTCAACTCCTTGCGTATAAACCCTCCTGCCTGGACCGCTTAGCGTCCTTGGATCTTGTAGGGGCCTGGGGTTGTAATATACAAACTCGGTTGTTATCATTATCATTGCTAACTGTATCGGATCTTTGTGGGTTGCAGATTTGTTCTGGACGTTAGTATTCCTTTTTGGGCAGCATATTTCTCGGGTTTATTAGAATAATTATATTGGTTATAATTATAGGTTCATTTAGTTGGCCTGTAATCCTTAAACCATATCCCATAGAATATAATTTGTAATTATTATATTCGTTTATCTGCTTGTATAATCGATCCTGTTTAGGGCTGAGAATTTCCCGTCGGGAAATCCCGAGTCCCGGTCCCGTCCCGAGTCCCGACGGAAAACGGGACCCCGAGTCCCGAATTTTTCGGGACCGGGACCGGGACCTTAAACTTTGGTAATTTCGGGACTCCCGAGTCCCGAAATCTCGATCGGGACTATCCGAAGTCCCGATTGCAAATTTTAATTTCAATCAATTTTATTTTTCCTTTTCTGATTTCGGGACATTTCGGGACATTCGGGATATTTCGGGACATTTCGGGACATTTTGAAAAATTATCCTCGGGATCGGGACCGGGACTTAAATTTATCCCAATTCGGGAATCGGGACTCCCGAAGTCCCGATCGGGACCGGGACCGGGACCACCAAATTGGTCTATTTCGGGACCGGGACATTCGGGATTCGGGATCGGGACCTCGGGATGTCCCGATTCTCAGCCCTAATCCTGTTTTTATCCAAATTGTATGACCCGATACCCAACACTTCTCTTTTGTTCAAATGAAAGTATGAAACCAATATTTTAGGATAGAAGGTCTAAACAATTTTTGGGAAACATATTTAGCAATTTTGTTATAGTGGGGTGTTCATAGGATTTTGTTGGTTTGACAGCCACCAACTCAATAAATTATAATAAACTATCATTTGAGCCTGAATTGCCATTGGATCACATTCCAGTACATGACGAATATGATGATATCAACACTATAAGAATAAACGTCAAAGACTTCGGATAATATCTGAAGTAAAAATATTATAATTACCGAACTCTATGTGCGTGTAGTAAAAGTTATACTTTAGACTTCACTTTTTATGCGAAGTCTAATATCCTAATAACCAAAGTCTATCTCAGTTTTTTTTAATTATAATCCAAATGTGGGGGGTAAGTGAAGTAAAATAATGCCTTTAACTTCGGTTATTTTATAAGTGGCGTAGTAATATATATTAGTATTTCACATTTCAATTTAAAATTCATTACCAAAATCTACATTCACCTATAACTAACCATCAACCACAAGAGCTCATTAATATAAAAACCAACAATAAACTGCATTCATAAGCAACTATCAATGATGCGAAATCTCTATCGGACAGCGGAAGAATATTTCACGAACGAAATCAAACAGCACTTAGCCTAAAGGAATCAAACAGCACCGTCCGTAACTGACAGCAACAACCCATCGATATAGCAATAACGGACAACAACCACCTGTAATCAAACCGTGACCGACCGAACGAGGACGAACAGCAACACGCACCCACTACAGAAGTTCCAAACAGCAAGGTTCGCTCGATACAGCAGTTCCGAACAGCAAGGCTCGCTCGATACAGTAGTTCCGAACAGCAAGGCTCGTTTGATACAGCAATTCCGAACAGCAAGGCTCGCTCGATACAGCAGTTCCGAATAGCAAGGCTCGCTCGATACAACAGTGGCGAACAAAGAGAATCCCAATAGCGACAGCGAACAAGATGATTCTGAACTGTTCTGGAGAACGATCAACACTTATGATAGGGAATTCCGATCGGATACAAGTATGTATCGCATGCAAGGGAAATGTTTTTTTGTGAACACGGAATGCGAACAATAAATCTAAGTGTGGAACAATGTAGGAATCATCCGAAAGTAGGGCAATTCGGACGAGTAAGAACAAGCACAAGGTGTTTATCGAATTAAATCCGAATTCTGATCGGAATATGTATGTGATCACGATCGGAATAGATATGTATATAGCGGAAGTAAAATTCACGGATGAAAAGACAAGAAAAATAAGTGGAATATGATAAATCGAACGTATGAATATGGATGTGATATAGTAACAATATCGATCAAGAAAGACTTAAACGATCAAGAATAAGATGTAGAATTTATCAAGCTAGACCTATAACTTGACAAGGATGATTTCTTCTCAAGACCTATTGAGAATCGATCGGATTAAAATTCGAAAACGCGTCGAATAATAATCAAGTTTTGGTAGGAACTCATTCAACACTTAAGTAATATAAAAGTATTTCTATTGATTCCGATCCCTCCCATACAAGCTATAAATGGATTATTTATAGGTAAAAGTACTCTTACCAAATCACCTAAAATATCAAAGGTAAGATACACCATCTTGAAAAGAAACAAAACAAAGAAGATTACAATCTATTAAAAAATGTAAAGCAAAGATACTAAGTAGATAAAATAGTATTCTCCATGATTTGGTGGGGGGTGTCACGATTTAAAGGAGACAAAGGGGCGGCTGAAGTCTTCTTCAAAATCTCCCAAATCTTCATGAAATCTCCCAAGTAATAGATTAATTCTACCAAGTTTTGAAGGGGGTAGGTGGGCCGAAATCTCCGTGGTCAAATGAGGGGAGTATGGTGGGAAGAGATCTTTCATGATCTTGAACAAGATCTTGGACCCATGTTGTAAAGACTTTGAGATGAAGAAAAACACACTTCATGTGCAAGGGAGGGTTCGGCCGAATGTTGTGAAGATGGAGGAGATCTTGACAAGATATGTGATGAAATCTTTGACATGAAATATGATGAAAATCTTCCCCAAATCTCACCAAATCGTCCATGCTCCAAGACTTTGAAAGGAATAAAAAGTGGGATGAAATCTTCATTCGGAATAGTCAATTTCGTATCATTCCCTCCCCATTTAAAAGGAATTGTCCTCAATTCCGCAATCCCGTCGTCTCTAGATGGATTAATTAATGCCTCTAAATACTTGACCTCGAAAATATCTGCAGTGCGTATATGGTTCAAAATCTTGAGGTGGCAGGTAGTAGGGGGTCTCAGAGAATCTCCAACAAAATAACTATCATTATTAATAAAGTAATAATAATTATTCTGCGAGGTAATACCGATATCATGACATGACTCATCATCTAACTGGACATCTGAAATGGGATGCACGGGAGTAATAACAGGTCGCTCTTCATCAACTGGATCCTCATCAAATACTGGCGGTCCATCATAATACGGCCCACTTTCCATTTTAATATTATTGGGCTCCCCAAATACTGGCCCATCAAAAATTAATCCACTAATCCTAATTCGGTAATCATCCAAGAAAATAAGTCCATCACACAAAACTGTTTCGTTATAAAAATTAGGCCCAAAACCGTCGTTTTCTTCTAACCGGCCAATTTCAGTACCAAGCTCAATTTTGTCTTCCACATCTTGAAAAGGCCCAACTTGTGTTAAATATTCATCCGACCATAATTCATTCGGCCCAGCAATTCCATTTTGGTCAATTTGGCCAACACAACTAATTGGCCCATGCTCATAATAAGTCTGTCAATTAGGGAAACACGGCTCAATTCATCTTCTTCGTTGTATTGCGCCGTTGAAACCTTTGTCTCATCTACTTCATTGAAAATGACAGTAGGGACATCGTCTCCATCGGAGAAAGGCTCTGCTGGGAATTCCTCATTGCGCCGCTCAGCGAGAACGCTTTGTCCCAAGTCATCATCTTCCACCGGATATGCAGCGATATTGGCAGATGGATGCGCTGTTGGTCGGCATCATCTGGGGGTGGAGCGTGCGCCGGTGGTGGTATCCGGACGAAGGGAGTCGTCCTCAGAAGAACACCAAAATATGCCCACCGTACACTCTTCATGCCTGGTGTCGCACTCATCTTCGTCGCGATTATCCAAGACAGATCGAGATGCCAACAGTCGGGATCAGGCTTCACCATGTTGAATAGTTGAGGCGGTGGCATGTGCGACGGCTATGGAAGGGTGAGAAGACAAACCCAGTTCTGCATCAGTCAAAGCGATGGGAAAAAATCTTAGATCAAAGGTCGGTGGCAGTGCATCGAAGGGCTGGTGGTGGGGAAATAACGAGTGGTGGTATGATGTGGGTTTGAACCTTTGATTGAAATATTTTCTGAATTTTTGCCAATCTCTGATTTTAGGCTTACGTTGTTGTGCATGGGACTGTTTTAGTTTTTGCCACAGACGACGGCGCGACCACGAAGGCGTTTCGTCGCCAATGAGACTCGGCGGTCGACTAGAATTGACTGCCGTTTGAAAATCTCTTCACAGGCATGGAGCCAATCAACGCATGCTTCTGGATCGGAAGGTCCTATGAACTCAGCTATGTTACGTGACGCGTCGCGTAGTTTAGCTAAGAAATAAAAATCGTTGAGGTCCATCTCGGAGAAGTTTTTAGAAATATGTTGCTTGACGGTGCACAAGATTTGACCTGTCAACATTAGTTAGATTCTGATATCTATCATTCAGATTCTAGTTCAATGAGTTGGCTTGCAGCTGTCAAAATTTCATGACGATCCAACGACTGGATCCACGGGGAACTCCATTTTACTTGGACTGCGATGTGCTGTCAAGCTAATTGTCTTTTCTTCACAAAAATCGACCCAGATCACATGGGCTCCGATACCACTTATGATGCGAAATCTCTATCGGACAGCGGAAGACTATTTCATGAACGAAATCAAACAGCACTAAGCCTAAAGGAATCAAACAACACCGGCCGTAACTGACAGCAACAACCCATCGATACAGCAATAACGGACAGCAACCACCCGTAATCGAACAGTGACCGACTGAACGAGGATGAACAGCAACACGCACCCGCTACATCGCCCGAACAAGAAGACTCGCCGATACAAGAGTTCCGAACAAAGAAGGCTCACTCGACATGTTAGCCCGAACAAAGAAGGCTTGTTCGACAAAGAGTTCCGAACAAAGGCTCGCCGATACAAGAGTTTCAACAAGACGGCTCGCTCGATACATAGCCCAACAAAGAGAATCCCAACAAATGACAAAGAAACAAGATGATTCCGAACTATTCTGGAGAACGAACAACACTTATGATAGGGAATCCCGATCGGATACAAGTATCGCATGCAAGGGAAGTGTTTTTTCTGTGAACAGGGGATGCGAACAATAAATCTAAGTGTGGAACAATGTAGGAATCGTCCGAAAGTAGGGCAATTCGGACGAGTAAGAACAAGCACAAGGTGTTTATCGAATTAGATCCGAATTCTGATCGGAATATGTATGTGATCACGATCGGAATAGATATGTATATAGCGGAAGTAAAATTCACGGATGAAAAGAAAAACAAGTGGAATATGATAAATCGAACGTATGAATATGGATGTGATATAGTAACAATATCAATCAAGAAAGACTTAAACGATCAAGAATAAGATGTAGAATTTATCAAGCTAGACCTATGACTTGACAAGGATGATTTCTTCTCAAGACCTATTGAGAATTGATCGGATTAAAATTCGAAAACGCATCGAATAATAATCAAGTTTTGGTAGGAACTCGTACAACACTTAAGTAATATAAAAGTATTTCTATTGATTCCAATCCCTCCCATACAAGCCATAAATAGCTTATTTATAGGTAAGAGTAGTCTTACCAAATCACCTAAAGTATCAAAGGTAAGATACACCACCTTGAAAAGAACCAAAACAAAGAAGATTACAATCTATTAAAAAATATAAAGTAAAGATACTAAGTAGATAAAATATTATTCTCCATGATTTGGTTGGGGATGTCACGATTCAAAAAAGACAAAGGGGCGGCTGAAGTCTTCTTCCAAATCCCCCAAATCTTCATGAAATCTCCCAAGTAATAAATTAATTCTCCCAAATCTTCAAGGGGGTAGATGGGCCGAAATCTCCGTGGTCAAATGAGGGGAGTATGGTGGGAAGAGATCTTTCATGATCTTGGACAAGATCTTGGACCCATGTTGTGAAGACTTTGAGATGAAGAAAAACACACTTCATGTGCAAGAGAGGGTTCAGCCGAATGTTGTGAAGATGGAGGAGATCTTGACAAGATATGTGATGAATTTTTTGACATGAAATGTGATGAAAATCTTCCCCAAATCTCACCAAATCAGCCATGCTCCAATACTCTGGAAGGAATAAAAAGTGGGATGAAATCTTCATTCGGAATAGTCAATTTCGTATCAGTCAATTCCCAACATAATACATTCATGTACAAAAATGACAAATATTCATATGCACAACTCACAAGGTTTCATTCAACCTAGTTATCCATACCCATAAATCTAAATCTGCCAACGATGATTCATATAAGAACTATCAAAATACATGCTCTGAATTTTAGTCATATAACAAAAAAATTGATAAGAGTCTCTATCAACAACACTAAACTGCTTTGCTTGTTCTTGAAAGTGGTTTGAGTGGTCTTATTTCTAGCCTCCAACATCAGGCTATACTATATTGCTTGATAAATCCCTATAAACATCCATCAGCAACACAATTGACATTTTCACAGTGTAAATACCACTGAAAAGGAAACTAAATTACCCAAAAAATAAATAAATAAAAAAAAGACAATAAAAGTCTTGAGATAAAGATGCACTTATGCTTACAAGAGGAGTGTAAATCTCCATCACTATGTACTGGAACAATTGCTTCCCCACAAAAGGGGCAAAGAAGACATAGAAAGCAAACCCCAACGCCAAAAATACAGCTACAGCTACAACATGCATCACATTTACATAGCTGCTCAGAGATTTTGAATAAATATGTTAAGCCCAAAAAAAAGACACAAATGTATAGAAAATGTAGAAGAAGAAACAAATGTACTCTTTCACAGACACGAAAAAAAGATACCTGGAGTGGATAATAAATCAGCCATGGCTCCGAAAATAGTAGGTTTTCCTAATACTAGTCTTACCGGAAATGAAGCTCCGATCATCCAGTCAGCCGCCGCCATCGATAGCTCGTCTCCACAAGCGGAGGTGCCACAAAAATTAGGGTTTCTGCCATCCTTTGAAACCCTAGTTGCAGTGAACGCACATAATATAGAGAAAATGATGGACTCGGGTTTGCCTTACATCTTGGGCCCATTGCCATCCCCTGGCTTTCCGGCCCAGTCCGAGAGTAATGGCCCAACATGCATCCCACCTCCACATGTTCAGCCTGTGGTCCAGATTGAAGAAGCTGAGATTAGTCCTCTTGAGTTAATTCCAAACCATCACGGACCCGCATTAATATGGCCCAATCTTATTTCTCAACCCATATCCCAATCCCAGCCCACTACTGCTGGGCCTACTTCTGCAAATAAATCCATAACAATCTCTTCTAAGCCCACCTTGCCAACCCACCAAACCATACCAATATCCACTGGCCCACTACATCCTAAACCCAATCACTCAACTAAACCCAATACCATCCTTAACTATTTCAAGCCACACATAAAAATACAATCCGGCCCCATACAGCGCACCTACACCAATATTTCCGGCCCAGCCGTTTCCCATCAAGCTGAACTTATATTTGGCCAAATCATCCTACAACCCATATCTAATAATCAACCGAATAATTCCCAGCCCACATCCTTTATTAATTAACAACCCTCCAGCCCACATATCCAGCATAAACCTGACGCTCAGCCCATTTCTATTAACCTACCCACATCACCGTGGCCCATAAAACTGCCTCCCTTCAGCCCATAAACGCACAGCCCACACAACCTATCCAACCCTCAAAACAGGCCACTCCCAATGCCGGCCCAGACACCCAACCGAAACCCACCATTATACTTAACCCATCAAATACCAAACACACCAGCCAAACTCTGAAGCCAATCACGCCCCCCGCCCAGATCAATCTGATGAAGCACGGCCTACTAGCCCAGTTTTATATAACCCGATCCGACAATCTGACTCGGATATAAATGACCCGACCCGATAGAAGACTTCGTATGCTCATATGGTTAGCAATGCACCCGGTTTAGCCCAACAGCCCGGTTTTTCCCAACAACCCGGCTCGACAATGAAATCATTTAATTTTGACGGAGCAAAGGTATGTTCTTTTGGTACTCTATCCTCCATGAATGAGAAGACACGTGTATCTTTTTCTACTTCTGATTGGAGTGCCTTAACTGCGTCATGGGAACGTACCTTAATTCTTAAATTTTCACATGCTATCCCCACCCCCGGGATGTGTCCGCCGGATTGAATGATATGAAACTGAGGGGTAAATGTAGCTGGAGTTGGCTTAATTACTGTCACATAGCTGTCAAATTTGATAATGACGAGGACTATAGACGTGTGTGGCTATGCTCTAGTTGGGACTTTTCAGTATGTCCTTCTCGTGTTTTTAAGTGGACTCCTAGATTTTCAGTTAAGAGAGAGACTTCGATATGTCCCGTTTGGATTTGGCTCCTGGGCCTACCGATCCACTTATTTCACCCACGAGATCTATATACGATTGCCAAGTCTATTGGAAACCATATTTTAGTGGATGCGCCAATGGCCACACACTCACGACTCTCTGTCGCTCGTGTGTGCGTCGAGATTGATCTTCTTGCGTCCATAGTGCCGGAGATTGAGATCGAGTCTGATGACCATGTTCTCACGCAGTGTGTGATTTATAAAAGAGCCCCGTTATATTGCTCTCTATGCTCACATGTAGGGTACGAGCCCTCTAGTTGCTACATAGCTGGCAATAAAGAACGGCCTCCGCCGCCCCAGCATAAGAATCCTCCTGTTGCTCTCCCTAGACAGCAGAAGGCGCATCCGGCCCCTCCAAAAGCGCCTAGGGATCTTATATTGCCGACAGCTCCTAAGACCTCTAGAGGCAAGGAGGCTGCCGTTTGGAAAGTAGTGACCAAAAATGGGCCTAAAGAGATGGGGATTATCCCCAAGGGCATGGTTGCCACTGGCCAGCATTCCTATTTTGCATCTTTGGCCTCCTCTTCTAGAGAGGAGGAAGATTTAGTTGGGACTGATGACATTCTTAGTGTTGGCGATAAGGAGAGTGTTATGGATAGTGATGATAGTGGCCACAACATTGATGAGGAGCTTCTGATTGATGATGACACAGAGTCGTCCACTGTTCTTTTACCGTCTAGACTCCATGAGTCTTCCTCCCCACCCCATTCCAGTGAGAGTTGCCCCGATGATCTGATCATCGTGGAGTCTGATACCTTGGCCATGGTGGTCTATGGGCCTCACCCTCCCCCATTTATTCTTTCCCCTCTTTTCCCTCTCTCTCTCTCAAACTGAGTGCGCCCTGCACCGCACACAGCTTGAGGTTTTTGAGTCCAGTCTCTCTTCCTCGGCTATGGTGCCCCGCTGAAGGCACCTAAGCCCCCTGTTAAGAGACGACTGTTGCCTACTTCTGCTGCCCCTGGTGTCATAGCCAGTGGCAAAGCTGACTCTGACTCCTCGACTTCGACACGAGGTAGGGCAGCTTCCCGTGGATCCTCTCCCTCTATTATCAAGGTGCGATCTGCATCGCCCTCGAAAGGGGGAACATCCGCTCGCCAGGGCACACCCTGGAGACGGGGGCGCTCCAGTCAGCGTCATAGCTCTCCATCCGAGTCGGTTGGTTAGTTTATGTCGATCCCTATTTTGACATGGAACGCTCGTGGTCTGGCTAACACCGGAGCACAGAAGTGTATTCGGTATCTCTACCGCTCTCATAGATTTGCTTTTATTGGCATTCTGGAACCTATGGGTTCCAATGCTAACTTTAATTTTTATATTCGTTCTTTAGGTTTCGAGTCGGGACTTTTTAATCGATCCAATAAGATTTGGTTCTTCTCCTATTCTAATTTTTAGCACCAGGTCTTGTTGGATACTGATCAAGTCCTTCATCTTCCTATTTCTTCTCCCCTTCTTCCCCATTCTATTTATATAATTTATGTTTATGCCAGCTCCATGCGTGCTGGCCGTTATGCCCTTTGGGACACCCTCTGTGAGATTGCTATGGAAGTTGAGGGATTGCCATGGCTAGTCAGTGGTGACTTCAACATCTTCCTGCATTCGCATGAACACGAGGGTAGTTCCACAGGCCGCACATTTTAGATACTTGATTTCGCATAGGATATTGCTGACTGTGATTTGATTGACGCGGGATGTGGGGGCGATATTTTCACTTGGGAGCGTAATGGTTTGAGGGAAAGGCTAGACTGTGCTTTATTTAATGAAGCATGGTCGAATGTGTTTGCAGTTTCTACTGTTACTCACCTGCCTCGACTTCGTTCCGACCATGCGCCCATCCTTATTCAGAGTCATTTTTCATTGACTCATCACAAGTCGTCATTCCATTTCCAGAGTATGTGGATTCGGCATCACACATTTCTGGACATTGTCAGGGAGGTCTCGCTCACCCCGACTGGATTTTCTGGCATGTGTAATCTATAGGCCAAACTCCTTAAGGTTAAGCGCAGATTGAAACAGTAGAACTGGTCTGTTTTTGGAAACCTTCATGCGAAGTTAGATGAGGCCTTGAGGGCTGTTGACGAGGCCGAGCAGCAATATGCTTCGGATCCTATGCCGGAGAATAGAACCATTATGCATCATTTTCGTGCTGAGTACCAACTTCGTCTCACTATGGAGGAAGATTTTTGGAAACAAAAAGCTGCAGTTCGTTGGATTACTGAGGGCGAGCGAAACCCGTTTCTTCCAGGGTTTTGCAAAGCAGAAGCGTTGCCAGTCGCATATTCACAGCATCGTGGATGATGGTACGACACTTTTATTGGGAATAGTGCCATAGGACATTCGATGAGCCTAGATTTGTAATTGTCACATTTAAATAAAGTTATTTGATATTTCTCGTTGATTATTATAATGTTTGCATGTTTTAATATTATAATAATCGAATAATAATTATTCGCGAATAATAAGATTATTCAAATGTCTCTGGTACAATCGCGCTGAGTAGAGACTTAAGTGATTAATATACTAGTATAAGTTTGATTAATAATCATCGGGTGATTATGCGTATGGTACGGATCAATCTTATGGGTATTGGTTGGAGAACTAATACTGGACAGACCCGCATTGAGATCACTGCATGGAAATGTCATAAGTGAATAATATAACAGTATGTCAATAAATCCTTGAACATGAGATTATCATAGAGTCCAACATGATAACTTCTATTCCTTGACGTAATCCAACGTCATCTGAAACATGGTGATCATAAAGGTTAGCGATCAGGATTAGTGGGAGTCATGTAGACGACAATGAATAATTGAGATGGGGATTTGTCCCTCTCCTTAGTGACAGAGATATCTGCTGGGCCCCTCGATAAGTAGGACTGAAGGAAATGCATGGCCATGCTCAAATGAAAAGACATTTGATTCAATCAGTCTACTTAAGATCGAGAAAGCAGTTGAACATAAATAAGTCTGACACACTCCATGACTTAGTTCAAATTAGATATCGCGTGACAAAGGGATTTAACAAGTTAAAAGGTTTAATGGACTATTAACTTATATTATTTGGGTAATCATAATGTCTTGCTAGAGGCCGCTTATGATTTATTATTTAATAAGGTATTAAATAATTGGCAACATAATATAAGCCTTTTAGGTCGCACGACAATTATAGACATGTAGGAATAAATATCAACTGGGATAATAAATATAATATTGGATATTATATTTATAAGGAGATTAAATAATAAGTAATATATATAATATTGGATATTATATATATATATATATATATATATTGTATTATTTAATAAGTTGAGAGGCAACTAAGCAAATACTAGAATTTGACTCTAGGGTTTACTTAGTATAAATATAAGGTCTTGGACGAGGAGTTGTTAGAAGAAATAAGACACAAAAAATCGCCCCCCAAGAAGAAAGAAAAAAAATCAGCCCCTTCTCTTACAGTAGGAGAACGATGTCGATCATCTCATCTTGTCTTCCCTTAGTTGATCTTGATCAATAGTACAATCCTTCTAGTAAGGAATTTGTGTTGTACTATTTATCAATATTATTCGTAAGGATCTAGCAATCCGGCTTGTGGAATTGTTCGTGTGTGGATCACCCAAAGAGGAAGGAGATATTCATCTGCTTCTAGTCCGGATCAGATCCGTTCTTCGAATTAAGGTAATTCGACAAACTCTTAATAAATCAATTAGATTACAGCATGTAGATCCTCGTCCGGATTTTTTCGTTTATTTATTCCGCTGCGTTTTACTCAATTTTATTGTATTAGATACACCTAAAACCCAATAGTAGTATCGGAGCCAACTTGCAAGTAATTTAATTATTTATGTATAAATTATGTTCTTGATTATGTTTATAAAATATAAATTTTATAAAATAATTTTTCTGGTTTAATTTGATTAAATCGGATTGTCAAAAATAAATTTTCTGGACTGTTTTCGCGAATCTCTGCTCCAGAACTGTTCTGGAACAGATCTGTTTCGAGACGGGTTGGGTCCGGGTCGGGTCGGATCTGGACCCGCGGGTCATTTTAATTAGCAAAAATATCTTTTTTTTTGCAATTCCAGGGATTCGATCGCTGGGTCGCCCTAATACCCTTCAGCCGACTTACCATGTGTCTGCAAGTTTGTTTGTTGAATCGTACACTGATCTATTATAAAAGGTATTAAATTTGTTTAGAAAATTTGGAAATAATAGTTGCAAAATGTTGCAACTGCTGCCGCTGGGTTTCGAACCCGTACGGATCCGTGAGCAGAGGCGCGCTCGGCCATCTGGGCTAGGGACCCAGATTGTTAATTATTGACACAGTTTTAATTTATTCTCTGATTGTCAGACAGATTGATTATTTAGTATATTACATGCTTTATTAATTATTTGATAATTATTTATGGTATGTGTATGGTGTATGGCATGACCATAAATTGACCAATGTGATTGGATAATTTATTTCCTTATGGGTTGGTTTTATGGCCTGCGTGTCGTTTAATTATAATTGGTTTTACGGCCTGCGAGTCGTCTATTTAAATTATTTATTATTTAAGGCCTGCGTGTCGTTTGCACCTCTTGTAATTTAATTTACTAGTGTAGTGTTACATTTCATTAATGTAATGAAGACAAGAAGGACGGACTTGTGGAGCAATTGATCGCGTATGACGTTCCAAGGAGTTGGGAAGATCAATGAAGACCAATTGCAACCTTTTAGATTGACCCTTGTGATTTTCATGTTTGCTCATGGAAATCACGTTAGGAATTATGGTCAAGCTATACACGGTCCTATGCTTTTAATTGTCATGTGATGCGATGTATGTTTAAATTTATGAATGAATGTGATGCTATGTATGTTTAGATGTATGTTAGCAAACATAGACATTAACATAGGATAAAAATCCCTCGTTAAATTTTTAAATGCCGTTCATTTGAAAAACACCTATCAAGACTTCGATCATCTTGACTGGGTCATGCCAAAGCTGGGCACTCGAATTATCTTAGTAAGGTAGGATAGGTAATGATGATACCTATGTGTTTTAATGAACTAAGAATTCAAAAGAGTTTTGAACCTTAAGGCATAAGATGGGATTATAACATGCTTGGGCATACGATGCCAAATCCTATGAATATAATCTAAGAGTTACATATAATGTAATAGATAAAGAGTTATCCACCTAAAGTAGCTCAATTCTAGGCATCATGCCAAAGCTGAGTTTAGGATTGTGCGAAATGGGATCTTAGCCCACTAAAATTACAAATGTTGTAAATTGAGGGTACTTTGTTTTAGTCGAAGTATTTTTTGAGAAATAAAATAATGTGACTAAATACTTTGCATATTGAATTTTGTAGATATTATAGAATGGCATCAAACAATATGTCCAGCATTTCACTGCGATCAGTCCTTGAGAAGGACAAGCTCAAACAAAACGGCAGCAACTATTTGGATTGGATCTGGAGCTTGAGAATAGTTCTCAAGCAAGAAAGAAAGTTGTATGTTCTTGAGGAAGAAATTCCCGATGAGCCAGCTGACAATGCAAACAAAGCAACAAAAGACAAATGGAAGAAATATTGTGATGATTCCATTGATGTCGGTTGTCTTATGTCGGCTACCATTTGTCAAGAACTTCAGAAGAATCTGGAGGAAATGGAAGCTTATAATCTGAATGCTCACCTCAAGGAAACTTTCTCGAAGCATGCTAGGCAAGATATTTATGAGACCTTTCAAGCCTTATATGCTTGCAAGATGGTTGAGGGGACATCTGTCAGCGCTCATGTACTCAAGATGAAAGGATATATTGATCATCTTGAAAGGCTTGGTTTTCCACTTTCTAAGGAGCACTCCACGGATGTGATCCTAAACTCATTGCCCGAAAGTTTAGGTCAGTTCATTATGAACTATAATATGAATGAGATAGAGAAGTCCATTGCTGAGCTGCATGGGATGCTTAAAACGGCTGAATAGAATATTAAGAAGAAACCAAGCCATGTGCTGATGATCAGCAAAGGGAAGTCCTTTAAGAGCAAAGGCAAGGGCAAGGGTAAGGCAAAAGTTGCCAAATATAAAGACCCTACTAGGCCGGTTTTCAAGGCTCAAGCTCCCAAAGATGGAAATTACCATCATTGCAATAAACCAGGACACTCGAAAAGAAATTGCAAGATTTACTTGGAAGAGCTAAAGCGTACCAAGGGTAGTGAGACTGCCACAGGTATATTTGTTATAGAAGTTAACTTATCTACTTCTAACTCCTGGGTATTAGATACTGGATGTGGATCTCACATTTGTACAAATGTGCAGGGGTTGAGAAGCAGTATAGAACTGAAGAAAGGGGAAGTGGATCTAAGAGTCGGCAATGGAGCAAGAGTTACTGCACTAGCCGTAGGAACTTATGATCTAGTTTTACCCAAATGGCCTTTTGTTAGTTTTGAACAATTGCTGTTATGTTCCTGCTATGAATAAGAATATTATTTCAGTTTCTACATTAGATTATGAAGGTTACAGTTTTCTTATTAAGAATAAGATTATTCATTTTTTCTTTGATGACTTGCTTTATGGTACTGCAAAGTTATATACTGGCCTTTACAATATTGATCTAGATGAGTCCGACACTTTGTAAGTCTATAAGATTGCATCCAAGAAACTTAAGCTCAATGATTCTAATCCCACTTACTTATGGCATTGTCGACTTGGTTACATAAACGAGAAACGCATTTCTAAACTCCATAATGATGGACTTTTGGACTCCTTTGACTATGAATAATATGGGACATGCGAATCTTGTTTATTGGGCAAGATGACGAAGAATCCTTTCACCGGTCATGGAGAAAGGGCTAGTGATCTATTAGGCCTAATACATACTGATGTATGCGGACCTCTTAGCACTCATGCCAGAGGCGGATACCAATACTTTGTTACATTTACCGATGATTTTAGCCGATATGGATATGTTTATCTTATGAAGTATAAACATGAATCTTTTGAAATGTTCAAGATATTCCAGAATGAAGTACAAAATCAACTTGGCAAGACAATCAAAGCCCTTCGATCGGATCGAGGTGGCGAATACTTGAGCCCAGAATTCGATGATCATCTTAGGAGTTGTGGAATTATTTCACAACTTACTCCTCCCGGAACACCTCAGTATAACGGACTGTCCGAGAGGAGGAATCGAACTTTACTAGATATGGTTCGATCCATGATGAGTCGAACAGAGCGTTCATTATCATTTTGGGGCCACGCCTTAGAAACAGCAGCATTCACCCTTAACCGTGTTCCATCTAAAGCAGTTGAAAAGACACTATTTGAGAAATGGACTGGTAAGAGACCAAACTTGTCTTTTCTAAAGATCTGGGGTTGCGAAGCATTCGTAAGGCGCCAAGTGTTAGACAAACTGGCAGCCAGATCTGAAAGATGTTTATTTGTGGGATATCCTAAGGAAACTAAAGTATATCACTTTTATAAGCCCGCAGAGAACAAAGTGTTTGTTGCTCGAAATGCTATATTCTTAGAAAGGGAATTTATTTCCAAAAGAGACAGTGGGAGAAGAGTAATTCTCGAGGAAACTCTAGAACCACAAGAAGACATCGTTTCACCGATGGAAATTGAACAGGCTCAACAATCAGTTGAAGAGCCCGTTCAAAGTACACAAGTCCCTTGCAGATCTGATAGGATGCGACATGAACCTGAGAGATATGGTTATCTCATAACAGAGGATGATGATGCATAGCTCATAGATGATGAGCCTAGTAGCTATACAAAAGCTGCTTCAGGACCAGAGTCCGAGGAATGGCTAGAAGCCATGAAGTCAGAAATTCCGTCCATGTATGACAATCAAGTTTGGAACTTGATAGATCCACCTGAGGGTGTTAAAACCATTGGCTGCAAATGGGTCTATAAAAAGAAGAAAGACATGGATGATAATATGCAAGCCTATAAAGCTAGACTAGTGGCAAAAGGTTATAGACAGATTCATGGTGTTGACTATGATGAGATCTTTTCGCCAGTAGTCATGCTTAAATCAATTAGAATTTTATTTGCCATTGCCGCATACTATGATTATGAAATATGGCAAATGGATGTAAAAAAAGCATTCCTTGATGGAAACTTACTCGAGGATGTGTACATGACATAATTTGAATGTTTTGTTCATCCAGAAAATTCTAAAAAGGTTTGCAAGCTTCAAAGATCCATTTATGTGTTGAAGAAGGCTTCTCGGAGCTGGAATCTTCGTTTTGATGAAACTGTCAAAGAGTTTGGGTTCATTCAAAATGAAGATGATTCATGTGTGTACAAGAAGGTTAGTGGGAGCATAGTTATTTTCTTAGTCTTATATGTAGATGACATATTACTCATTGGAAATGACATTCCCACCTTACAGACAGTCAAGACTTGGTTGGGAAGTTGTTTCTCAATGAAAGACTTAGGAGAAGCTGCTTACATTCTTGGGATAAAAACCTATAGAGATAGATCAAAGAGATTGATTGGTCTTAGTCAAAGTACCTTGTACTCGACCAGAGGCATCGTTTTCCCTTAGCATGACAAGTCGATACCAATAAAATCCAGGTGAAGGTCACTGGACAACGGTGAAAACCATCCCAAAGTACTTAAGAAGAACTAAGGATGCGTTCCAAATATATGGAGGTGTAGGAAACGAGCTGGCTGTAAATAGTTACGCCGATGCAAGTTTCAAAACCGATGGAGATGATTTAAGATTGCGGATGGTTTTGTGTTTTGTTTAAAATGAAGATGCTGTGAGTTGGAAATGTTTCAAGTAAACACGCTCATAGATTCTATAACTTAAAACTGAGTACCTGGCAGCATCGGATGCATCCAAGGAAAATATGTGGAACCTTTTAGGTCCTATAAGTCTTTACTGCGACAATAATGGTGCTATTGCGCGAGCTAAAGAGACATGGACCGATCATAATTCCAAACATATACTCAGAAAATATCACCTAGTCAGAGATATCGTCAGACGAGGAGATATTGCAATTTATGTAAAGTAGCAACGGAAAAGAATGTTGCAGATCCACTTACCAAGCCTCTCTCACAAGGAAACCATGTTGACCATGGTAGAGCAATAGGACTAAGAGTCATGAATGAATGGTCCTAGTGCAAGTGGGAGATTGTTGGGAATAGTGTCATAGGACATTCGATGAGACTAGATTTGTAATTGTCACATTTAAATAAAGTTATTTGATATTTCTCATTGATTATTATAATGTGTGCATGTTTTAATATTATAATAATCGAATAATAATTATTCACGAATAATAAGATTATTCAAATGTCCCTGGTACAATCGCGCTGAGTAGAGACTCGAGTGATTAATATACTAGTATAAGTTTGATTGATAATCATCGGATGATTATGCATTTGGTATAGATCAATCTCATGGGTATTGGTTGGAGAACTAATACTAGACAGACCCACATTGAGATTACTGCATGGAAATGTCATAAGTGAATCTCAATATAATAGTATGTCAATAAATCCTTGAACCTGAGATTATCATAGAGACCAACATGATAACTGCTATGCCTTGACGTAATCCAACGTCATCTGAAACATAGTGATCATAAAGGTTAGCGATCAGGATTAGTGAGAGTCATGTAGAGGGCAATGAATAATCGAAATGGGGATTTGTCCCTCTCCTTAGTGAGAGAGATATCTGCTGGGCCCCTCGATAAGTAGGATTGAAAGAAATGCATGGCCATGCTCAAATGAAGAGTCATTTGATTCAATCAGTCTACTTAAGATCGAGAAAGCATTTGAACATAGATAAGTGTGACACACTCCATGACTTAGTTCAAATATGATATCGCGTGACAAAGGGATTTGACACGTTAAAAGGTTTAATGGAATATTAACTTATATTATTTGGGTAATCATAATGTCTTACTAGAGGCCGCTTATGATTTATTATTTAATAAGGTATTAAATAATTGCCAACATAATAAAAGCCTTTTGGGTCGCACGTACGACAATTATAGACAAGTAGGAATAAATATCAACTGGGAATAATAAATATAATATTGGATATTATATTTATAAGGAGATTAAATAATAAGTAATATATAATATTGGATATTATATATATATATATGTATATATATATATATATATGTATATATATATATATATATATATTGTATTATTTAATAAGTTGAGGGGCAACTAAGCAAATACTAGAGTTTGACTCTAGGGTTTACTTAGTATAAATATAAGGTCTTGGACAAGGAGTTGTTAGAAGAAACTAAGACACAAAAAATCGCCCCCCAAGAAGAAAAACAAAATCGGCCCCTTCTCTTATAGTAGGAGAACGACGTCGGTCATCTCATATTGTCTTCCCTTATTTGATCTTGATCAATAGTACAATCCTTCTAGTAAGGAATTTGTGTCGTACTATTTATCAATATTATTCGTAAGGATCTAGCAATCCGGCTTGTGGAATTGTTCGTGTGTGAATCACCCAAAGAGGAAGGAGATATTCATCTGCTTCTAGTCCGGTTCAGATCCGTTATTCGAATTAAGGTAATTCGACAAACTCTTAATAAATTAATTAAATTACTGCATGTAGATCCTCGTCTGGGTTTTTTCATTTATTTATTCCGCTGCATTTTACTCAATTTTATTGTATTAGATACACCTAAAACCCACAACTTTATGTAGAGTTGGGAATCCGATCATCCGCTGTGAATTACTTTAGGACTCTTCTTACATCCGATGGGGATATTCTTGCCCCGAATGACACTTGCTTCCACTCTATTCCCCCTTTTTTGATACAGATAGTTTATGTGTTGCCCCGTCTCCCTAGGAGATTCGTGCTGCTTTTGATATTGATCCTCACAGCGCTTCTGGGCCAGACGGGGTTTCCTCTTTATTTTTTCAGCATTGTTGGGAGATTATATCTTCTGATGTGGAGGGGGTTGTGCTCGAGTCCTTTGATGGTCATCCCATGCCTCCGGATTTCACGGCGACCACGGTCATTTTGATCCCGAAGAAGCCTCCTGTTCCGAGCGGTTGGTCAGATTACCGGCCTATTAGTCTGTGTAATGTGACCAATAAGATTATCACAAAAATCCTTAACACTCGGCTCGCTTCTGTCCTCCCTCTTGTTATCTCTCCGAACCAGAGTGGATTCGTTCAGGGGCGCATTATTACTGATAATATCCTTTTGGCCCTGGAACTGATTCACGACCTCCACGTCTCGAACATTCATGGTGTCCTGAACCTTGCGCTGAAGCTAGACATGGCTAAGGCGTATGATAGGGTTCACTGGCATTTTTTACGTGAGGTCCTGGTGAGGATGGGTTTCACGGCTAGATGGATTCTGTTCATTCGTCATTGTGTCGAGTGTTGCACGTTTTCTATTCTGGTGAACGGCAGTCCGACCGGCTACTTTACCTCTAGTCGGGGTTTGCGTCAGGGTGACTCCATTTTTCCATCGATCTTCGTGCTTTCCGCTGATTATTTATCGCGTTGCTTGGATCGATTCATACGAGACCATCCTTTGATGAGGTATAGGACCTCCGGACGGCCTTTTCCCATCTCGCACCTCTCATATTCCGATGACATCATTATATTCACACGGGCTATGGATGATGGGCTTTTTGACCTTATGAGTCTCCTGGATCACTACTCCATGGCCTCCGGCCAGATAGTTAGTATTCAGAAGAGCACTTTTATTCTCCCTCCCAAGCACACACCTCGCTGGCATCAGAGAGTTCATGATTTTACTGGTTTTCGCCAGGGTGATATCCCCGTCACCTATCTTGGTGCACCCCTTTACAAAGGCTTTATGAGAGAGAGCTCTTTGCTGGGGTGAAGCAATAGATGTTGGATAGGATCTCTGGTTGGTCCCATCGCCACTTTGCTTTTGGGGGACGTTTGGCTCTTATTAAGAGCACTCTCTGCATGATTCCTCTGCACCTTTTACAGGTGTTGGACCCACCCCAGTATGTCATCCAGGAGCTTGAGCAGATTATTACGTGATACTTTTGGGGTGCTGTTGGTCCTAAGAGGAAGACGCATTGGATCAGTTGGCGACTGATTTGTCGTCCGGTCTCTGAAGGAGGCCTCGGGATTCGGAGCCTTTTAGATATGGCGAGAGCTTTTAGTTATAAGCTCTGGTGGCGCCTTCGCGCAGGCACGTCTTTGTGGGTGCAGTTTATGCTCCGCAAATACTGCTTTGCTGTCCTTTTTACGCCTATGCGTACTGCTCTTAAAGCTCGTGCCATCCACCCTTGGCGCCGTCTCCTCCACGTGGGCATTCGGGTTCAGGAGTTCATTTGCCGGACTCTTGGTAGTGGTAGCGGGGGGGTTAGTTTTTCGGACGATGCTTGGATTGGGGATAGGCCGATTTTATCTTATTGTCAGATTTTGGTAAATCCCACCTTAGGATTAATGAGCTCTCGGTTGATGGGAGTTGGGACAGGGGTAGGTTAGAATCTATTGTTGGTGAGCAACTACGATTTACCCCTCAGATCATTCAGGAGATTATCGCGACTCCCATTGCCGAGGAGGATTCGGATAGCATGTGTTGGACACTTACCTCTTCGGGTGCTTTCTCATTGTCGATAACTTGGTCTCACATCAGGGTGAGGGATCAGGCTAATCTCAGTTTCGGGGCCATTTGGACTGCCTTACTTACACCTACGATATCAGTGTTCATTTGGCGACTTCTATTGCGACGGATCCCGACTGATGATGTTTTACAGTGAAGGGGCATTTCCTTGTCCTCCAGATGATCATGTTGTACCCATACCCCTACCCATTCCTACCATACCGAGACCCTAGCCCATCTTTTCTTGGAGAGTGACGTGGCTCGTGACGTGTGGGAGTATTTTGGCGCATGGAGACATTTATCCCTACCCATACAGATAATATTTTTGAGCTCCTGAGTTTATTCTCACATGGTACACACTTTAGGCACGCGACTTTCATTATTCCTTGTATGATCCTTTGGTTCATATGGACGAAGAGGAATAGTGTAAAGCATATGGCTATTACTTTTCTTGCTTCTCATGTTATTGTGCAGGTGGAGCACCATATTTCTTTATTAGCTGCTGCGGGGCTTATTTCTTCATAGTTCTGGGTGGGATGTTCGCCTCCTGACCGTTTTCAGCGAGCTCCTTCTTCCCCCGCTCAGACACATCGCCCCGTTCCGGTGGTTTGGCTTCGACCCGAGACCCCTTGGATCAAGCTGAATGTAATACCCAGTTGTAATTCAGTAATTATCATTCAGTCATTATTACTCAGTAATTTCATTCATCATTGATCATTTGTCACTCATATTCAGTCATGGTATTCATCATTCAGAGTAATTGTATCGAGTATCGATCGTCATTCATCATTAATCTGATTGGAGTTTCGTGCCGTGTTTATCATCATTGTCATTTTCGTTGCAAGCTGTGCTTGAGGAGTAGCGCACGCTACATACTCCTTTTAGCGTACGCTAATTGGGTATAGGTAGCGCACGCTACCGCTCAGCTTTAGCGCACGCTAAGGCTACCTTGGGCTGCGATCCGGAAGGTACCGGATCGGTGAGAATATTTGTAGCGCACGCTACGAGTGGTAAGTAGCGCTAACGGGTCGTAGTAGCGCACGCTATGTGTGTGAGTAAGCGCGCGCTAGGCGGATCGAGTTGAGTCCGGTGGCTCTTGGATCGCACCGGTTTATTCATAGCGCACGCCATGCATTGTTGTTAGCGTCTGCAATGAGCATATTAGCGCACGCTAAGTAATGGTTGTAGCGCCTATCGAGTTAGATCGGAGCGGATGTTTTTACGGACTCCGATCGGGCGTCAAATATTTCGCTAGCGCACGCTAACAATGGATATTAGCGCACGCTAGTAGTATGGCCGTAGCGCACGCTACAAATAGGTACGTAGCGCGCTACCGTGTTCGGACAGTGGGTCTTGGACTACCCAAATCACTCGTTAGCGCACGCTATGCACGAGGCTAGCGACGCTAACTCGGACCGAGTATAAATTGGGCAGTTTAGTCGAGTTCGTCATTTTTCATCTCATTTCATTCCTTCGGTATTTTTGGGCGATTAGAAGCGATCCGGAGGATTCTTCGAGGTGTAATCATCAATCATCATCTTCAAGTCTTTGAGTTGAATTTATCATCACTTCATCATCTCCAAACGTCGAATCAAAGGTATTAATCTCTTGGATCTAGAATTTGGATTTTGGGTTTTCCTTCCGATTTCTTCGTGTAAGCTTGGATTATCATTGGGATATGTTAAGTTATGGATTATCTACTTGGATAAATATATTCCTACGGATTTAATGGTTATTTTCGAATTGTTTTCAAGAACCCTTGGGGTTGACTTGGTTAATCGGGGATTTTTCCGATTGATGTCGTTATAATCATGATTTATGGATTCCTAATGGATTATTGATATCATTGAAGTGTTTTGTTAGTTCGAAATACTCATTTTAGTGTTGGTTTCGACATATTCGGGATTGGATATTTTCGAAGTCGTGTGGTTGGTTACGTATTCGTTAGAATGCCCCAATGAGTTCGATTATCGTTGTTTCGACCTTTGGGTTAGTCGTGTTTTGTTGTTTGATGCGTGTATTGAACGGTTGTTGGTAATTATTGTTATTCAAGGTTGTTCGAGCGACCGGTATTTCACTTAGGACGTTGTTCGTGGACGGACATTCTTCATCGGTATTGTGTAAGTTGATTCTTACTCGGTTAAAAGGATACTCATTCCTTTTGTTGTTGATCATTCATAATCATAACTCATTCATCATTGTATTAATCATTTTGAGACTTGTAATTGTCGGATAATCATTTCATTAGCAAGGAACGGCGGTTCCAATCATTTCATTGAAAACTACCAATCACTTCATTATCTCTTTCGTATCGGTGAGTCATTCTTGACTTTGTCGGATTATTATTATTCATTGATATTCAATATGGTCATTCTTGTTCATATGACCTTCTGGGTTCATATTGCGTGGTCGGGTGCGGATGTGTGGAATTTTTAGTCGGGCACGTGATGGCCATGTATTGGGAGTGATACATTGGACTGTGCACACGGTAACGATTACCTCCGTGAGACTAATTAGGTACAAGGACGGGTGTGTCCGGTCATCCGTCTTGTACACTTGCACAGAACACTACGGGCGTCTTATGATACTCCTCTTGGCGTAATTCATAATTAAGAATCTTTCATAACTTCGGTTAATTCATGATTGTGTAATTTCAACTCTTGAGGATTGTTGTTACGTATCGGCCGTTGGGGATTTTGTTTTAGTCACGGCAAGGCAAAGGCACGGAAGAGCATGTTGGCGGCGAGTCCCGATGATACTAGTAGGGGCCCTCATTCCGTTTGTTCATCATTTGATCATTTCGATTATTTCGTCATTTGTATTTTCCGCCGCAAATTCCGTTTGTAATGTTTATTTATTCGGTGGTGTATTTTATCTTCATATAAAATACACTAAGTATTCTGTATTGTCTGGTGTGTTGTACTTAAACTCCTCATCGAGTGTTTGGTAATATAATGTGGTTCGGTACTACAATTATATTATTTAATTCATCATTTTCATTTGCTGGTGGGTCAGTCGGGGATTCACCAGACCGTAATATCTCGGCTAGTTTGGGGTGTTACGAGTTGGTATCGGAGCGTGGTTTTGAATACTACCCTCCAAGTCATGTCTCATTTGAAATCATCGTCATCGGACTAGTATCATTGGACTTTCGCGTCACGTGTGACTGTGCAAATGCCGAGCCAATCGGACAAGAAGCGTAAGATTTCTAATGCCATGGTATAATTTCTAGCATTAATCATTCATTCATAATTCATCGCTTAACAATCCTCAATCATCATTGTCACGTTGACCAGACGGCCAGTTAACTCATTAATCACCAATTCATTTCATTGTTGATTGTTGATCGGGAAGATCGAATCATTAATCTTGTTAACTCATTCAAGATAATCATTTCAATAACTTCAGCAGAAAATAATGTAACTTCAATAGATCATTAATGTAATCGCGGTAGTTTAGAGCGGAGGCTCATTTTCATAATTTAATAATATAATCATAATGTGATACTCATGCTAGATGTATAATCAGAATATGACTTTACACTTGGTATGGAAAGGTGGCGGAGGACGTGGAGGACGAGGCGTGGAGCGGGCGAATCCCGAGAGCTCGTGTGAATACACGTGCAAACGCGAGGAATAATGCTAATTCATCGAGCGGCGGCCAGCGCCACTCATTCACACGACGCGATCATTCATTATCGAGTCGTACCGGGACACGGCTCGGTCGGAGTGTCGGGTTGATCCACTCGCATTTATGCGGGCGCATGATGGCCCAAATGACTCGAGATGGCTCGGTTGATGGAGACCCATGCATAACTCGTCAATCGAATCGGCAGGCTCCTCCGCCGCCACCTCGGAGGCAAGAGAGGAATGTGAGTAACATCATCGGCGATATCTCTCGCGAGGCCACCTACTTTCGAGGGCTCGTGCGGCGTGAGATATCATTCATTGGCTCGAGCATTTCGAGAAGCTGTTTGCTATGGTAGAGTGTCAGAGGGCACAAAGTTTGTTGCGGCTTACTACCTTGGTAAGAGCGCACATTCTTGGTGGTTGTCGTTGAAGCCCACCGAAGGATCTTGTACTTGGGATCGATTCAAGACTCTCATGATGGAGAGGTATTATCAGGCCCCACTCGAGAGAGGCAGTGTCAATTGCTCACCCCGACCCCTCAACAGACGAGGATGTTCTCGCTATTGCCGAGAAATTTCAGAACTTCTTCCTTTCGCCTCGTCCATCATTCATTCGAGGCGGATAAAATCAAGTATTTCAAGAAGGTGAAACCCCGTATGAGACTTGATTACTTAACCATAATTGCACCACGTTGGCGAATTCATTGAAAGCTCTCACTACGAGCTTCTTGCTAAGAAATTGCTAAGCGGCAACCTTCGTGCTAGCAAGAAATCGAAGAACCGTGTCGATCGAAGGCGGTGAGACAACCTTCAAGAAACCCGTGCGGGCTCTGCTTTCGAGCGACCTCGGTGTCGTCTAAACATGGAATCTCGATCACGAGCGGCGGTTCGGCCATCACTGTTACTGTGGGGATCTTGGTCATGTCGGCACTAAGTGTCCGAGACAGTCATCACGTGTCATAATCGTGGAATTGTGGGACATAAGGCCCGTTTTTGCCGTAGGGACTCCAAACCTACTCGGACGTCATCTCGGGCCCCTAGCGATCAGTAGCTCGTAATCAAGCCACTTTCAATCGGCGTCGTTTAAAACAGCGGAGCGACTAAAGGTGGAGCTTTTAGCCATCGACAGGAGCGTCGGTGCGGGACTAGCAAGCCCGGATTTATGAGATGAAGAAGACCGATGATCCAGAGGCCGAATGATCTCGGTACACTCGATATTCTATCTCAACTGTGTGTACTCTTTTCGATCTTGGTGCATCGCATTCATTCATTTAAGTCATGTTTGAGTAGACTACGCCCGGGTATTGCTACTAGTTGTGAGCCTTATGTCATTGGCTACCCGATGGTAGACGAATTATCGTGTCGGAGATTCAGAATTGTCCGATTCAGTTTCATGGTCGTGTATGGCCAGCGGACCTAATCGTGGTAGATTTGCCGATGGACGACGTCATCTTGGGTATTGATTGGATAGATTGTCATGATGCCATCATTAATGTCCGTAAGCGTATGGTCACTATCATTTCAGACGATGGAGTTGAATGTGTGTTTCAGGGAGGTAATCCCGGCTGTTCTGGTAAGGTCATTAATTCAATGAAAGCAGTAAGGTTACTCAATCAGGGATGTGTCGGTTATTGGTGCTATATGGCCAAGCCGAGAAGTCATCGATAATGTTAACAGATATTAGGTGGTGAGGGAATATGCGATGTTTTTCAGACGAGTTACAGTTTGCCTCACGAGAGGATGTGGAATTCACGATTGAGTTGGAGCACAGTACGTCCCCGATATCGAAGGCGCCGTCTTAGGATGGCCCCGACCGAAATGCGGGAATTAAAGAACCAACTTGAAGAGTTGTTCGAGAAGGGTTATATTCGCGAGTGCGTCCCGTGGGGAGCACCAGTGTTATTTGTCAAGAAGAAGGATGGTTCATTCCGCTTATGTATTGATTATCGGGAGTTGAACAGGGTGACGATCAAGAGTAAGTACCCCTTACCCCGTATTGATGATCTCTTAGATCAACTTCAGGGAGCTTCAGTATTTTCCAAGATCGACTTAAGATCTGGATATCATCAGTTGCGGATTCGAGAGTCGGATATCGCGAGGACGGCGTTTCGAACTCGCTATGGTCACTATGAGTTTGTGGTTATGCCGTTTGGATTGACTAATGCACCTGCGGTATTCATGGAGTTAATGAATCGGGTTTTCATCGACTTTTTGGATCGGTTTGTTGTTGTCTTCATCGATGACATTTTGATTTATTCTCGTGACCGGGAGGAACACGAGTCTCACCTTCATCGAGTGCTCGACGTGTTGAGACGACAACAACTTTATGGGAAGTTCTCCAAATGTGAGTTCTGGATGTCCGAAGTGACGTTTCTCGGACACGTAATTTCATCAGACGGAGTTCGTGTCGATCATCAGAAGACGTAGGCTATTCGAGATTGGCTACCTCCGAAGAACGTTAAGGAAATCCGAAGTTTCCTCGGATTAGCGGGTTATTATCGGCGATTTGTGGAAGGATTTTCTAAAATCGCTCAACCCTTGACGAACTTATTGCGGAAGGATAAGAAATACACGTGGTCCGACGCGTGTCGTGAGTTTTGAGGAACTCAAGAGCCGGTTAATGTCAAGGCTGTACTTTCCTTGCCGCGAGGGACGGAAGGATTTGTGGTTTATAGTGATGCGTCGGACGGGGTCTCGGATGTGTGCTCATGCGAGCAGGAAGGTCATTGCCTATGCTTCCGGCAATTGAGACCTTACGAGGTTAATTATCCGACCACGACACGGAGCTAGCGGTAGTGGTGTTCGCTTTGAAGATTTGGCGTCATTACCTTTATGGCGTCACATCGGATATTCACCGATCATAAGAGCTTAAAGTATATATTTACTCGAAGGAGTTAAATATGCGTCGAGACGGCAGTGGTTGGAATTAATCAAAGATTATGATATTGAGATCCTCTACCACCGGGCAAGGCGACGTTGTCGCGACGCCTTGAGTCTTAAGTCCGTTCGGGAGCAGATGCTTGCCGTTGCTGATTCGAAGGAGCTTGGCGGGAACTCCTTGGGCAGATCGAGTGCAGCCGGCGAGTTCGAGGCGGCTTTGTATGTTAGAGATTTCATCGTCACTAGAGGAGACAATTCGAGAGAATCGGGGTTCGGACCCATCATTGTTACGCATCTGTGAGGATGTGGCTCGGGGAAAGCCCTGGATTTGTGGTCCACGAGGATGGACTTTTGAGGTTTAAGAATCGGTTGTGTGTACCGGCGAATGACGAGTTGAAAAACTCGATTTTGAAAGAAGCTCATGCTACCCCTTATTCTCGTGCATCAGGTCTAGCAAGATGTACAAGGACTTGAAACAAAATTACTTGGTGGAGTAATATGAGCGAGAAGTCGCAGAATTTGTTTCGAGATGCTTAACTGTCAACAAGTTAAGATTGAACATCGGCGGCCGTGGGTATCTTGAAACCTCTTCCTATTCCCGAATGGAAGTGGGAAGACATTTCTATGGATTTCATCACGAGTTTGCCGACGAGTCGTCGTGGCATGAATACGATGCGGGTGATCGTGGACCGCTTAACTAAATCATCTCATTTCCTTGAGATCAAGGATACGTGGGGTCAGAGACTTGCCCAACTTTTCATCAAAGAGATAGTGAGACCGCGCACGGTACTCTAAAAGTATTGTTTCCGATCGTGACGGACGGTTTGTGTCGCATTTTTGGAAATCGGTTCATCGTCTATGGGAACTCGGCTTAATCTCGATCTGCTTTTCATCCTCGGTCAGACGGACAATCGAGAGAGGACCATTCGGACATTAGAGGACATGTTGAGGGCATGCGTCCTCGATTGGAAAGACGATTGGGAAGCCCAACTACCATTGATCGAGTTCACGTATAATAATAGTTGGCATGCTTCGATCAAGATGGCACCTTACGAGGCCTTGTATGGTCGTCGTTGTCGATCTCCGTTGTGTTGGGACGACTTATCGAATCATTGGGCACCGAGCCCGATATGCTTATAGCGCCGTGAGAAGGTAGCTTTGATCGAGTCGTTTGTCGACGGCTCGAGTCGGAAATCATATGCGAGATAACCGTAAATCGACCATTAGAGTTCGATTTGGTGACCATGTGTTGGTCAAGGTATCCCAGTCGTGGTATCTTAGTTTTGGGAAGAGGGAAAGTTAGTCCGAGATTCATTGGACCGTTTGAGATTTTGGATCGAGTGGGCGAGTTAGCTTATCGATTGGCTTTACCTCGGCGTTGAGCCGAATTCATAATGTGTTTCATGTCTCTCGATTGCGGAAGTATGTTGCCGACCAGTCACATACTTGATTCGGCGAAATCGAGATCGCCGACGATCATTCATATGAGGAGCGTCTACGAGTTTTAGAGCGGCGAATCAAGTAGTTGAGGAATAAGACGATTCCTTTGGTTAAAATTCGGTGGTGCAGACACGGAGTCGAAGAGGCTACTTGGGAAACCGAGGATAGTATGCGGGAGAGTTATCCCGAGTTGTTTGACCCTTAGTTTGAGACGAAACTCTTTTAAGGGGGTGTATGTAATACCCGATTGTAATTCATAATTATCACTCATTAATTATCATTGATCATTATTACTCGGTAATTTCATTCATCATTGATCATTTGTCACTCATATTCATCATGGTATTCATCATTCGAGTAATTGTATCGAGTATCGATCGTCATTCATCATTAATCGATTGGAGTTTCGTGCCGTGTTTATCATCATTGTCATTTTCGTTGCAAGTCGTGGCTTGAGGAGTAGCGCACGCTACATACTCCTTTTAGCGACGCTAATTGGGTATAGGTAGCGCCGCTCCGCTCGGCTTTAAGCGCACGCTAAGGCTACCTTGGCTGCCGATCCAGAAGGTCTTGGGTGCGGTGAGAATATTTGTAGCGCACGCTACGAGTGGTAAGTAGCGCGCTAACGGTCGTAGTAGCGCACGCCATGTGTGTGGAGTAGCGCGCTAGGCGGATCGAGGTTGAGTCCGGTGGCTCTTTGGATCGCAGGTTTATTCATAGCGCACGCTATGCATTGTTGTTAGCGTCGCAACCGACATATTAGCGCACGCTAAGTAATGGTTGTAGCGCACGCTATCGAGTTAGATCGGAGGCGGATGTTTTTACGGACTCCGATCAAGGGCGTCAAATATTTCGCTAGCGCACGCTAACAATGGATATTAGCGCACGCTAGTAGTATGGCCGTAGCGCACGCTACAAATAGGTACGTAGCGCGCGCTACCGTGTTCGGACGATTGGTCTTGGACTACCCAAATCACTCGTTAGCGCACGCTATGCACAAGGAGCTAGCGCACGCTAACCGGACCGAGTATAAATTGGGCCAGTTTAGTCGAGTTCGTCATTTTCATCTCATTTCATTCCTTCGGTATTTTTGGGCGATTAGAGCGATCCGGAGGATTCTTCGAGGTGTAATCATCAATCATCATCTTCAAGTCTTTGAGTTGAATTTATCATCACTTCATCATCTCCAAACGTCGAATCAAAGGTATTAATCTCTTGGATCTAGAATTTCGGATTTTGGGTTTTCCTTAGATTTCTTCGTGTAAGCTTGGATTATCATTGGGATATGTTAAGTTATGGATTATCTACTTGGATAAATATATTCCTACGGATTTAATGGTTATTTTCGAATTGTTTTCAAGAACCCTCGGGTTGACTTGGTTAATCGGGGATTTTAGATTGATGTCGTTATAATCATGATTTATGGATTCTAATGGATTATTGATATCATTGAAGTGTTTTGTTAGTTCGAAATACTCATTTTAGTGTTGGTTTCGACATATTCGGGATTGGATATTTTCAAGTCGTGTGGTTGGTTACGTATTCGTTAGAATGCCCCGATGAGTTCGATTATCGTTGTTTCGACCTTTGGGTTAGTCGTGTTTTGTTGTTTGATGCGTGTATTGAGCGGTTGTTGGTAATTATTGTTATTCAAGGTTGTTCGAGCGGCCAGGTATTTCACTTAGGGCGTTGTTCGTGGACGGACATTCTTCATCGGTATTGTGTATGTTGATTCTTAATCGGTTTAAAGGATACTCATTCCTTTTGTTGTTGATCATTCATAATCATAACTCATTCATCATTGTATTAATCATTTTGAGACTTGTAATTGTCGGATAATCATTTCATTAGCGAGCAGCGGTTCAATCATTTCATTGAAAACTACCAATCACTTCATTATCACTTTCGTATCGGTGAGTTATTCTTGACTTTGTCGGATTATTATTATTCATTGATATTCAATATGGTCATTCTTGTTCATATGACCTTAAGGTTCATATTGCGTGGCCAAGTGCGGATGTGTGGAATTTTTAGTCGGGCACGTGATGGCCATGTATTGGGAGTGATACATTGGGTGTGCACACGGTAACGATTACCTCAGTGAGACTAATTAGGTACAAGGACGGGTGTGTCGGTCATCCGTCTTGTACACTTGCACGAGAACACTACGGGCGTCTTATGATACTCCTCTTGGCGTAATTCATAATTAAGAATCTTTCATAACTTGATTAATTCATGATTGTGTAATTTCAACTCTTGAGGATTGTTGTTACGTATGGCGGCCCGTTGGGGATTTTGTTTAGTCACGGCAAGGCAAAGGCGGGAAGAGCATGTTGTGGCGGCGAGTCAGTGATACTAGTAGGGGCCCCGATCATTCCGTTTGTTGATCATTTTGATCATTTGATTATTTACATCATTTGTATTTTCCGCTGCAAATTCCGTTTGTAATGTTTATTTATTCAGGGTGGTGTATTTTATCTTCATATAAAATACACTAGTATTCGGTATTGTCCTGGTGTGTTGTACTTAAACTCCTCATCGGAGTGTTTGGTAATATAATGTGGTTCGGTACTACAATTATATTATTTAATTCATCATTTTCATTTGCCTGGTGGGTCCCAGTCGGGGATTCACGGCACTGTAATATCCGCCTAGTTTGGGGTGTTACACTGAACACGGATGGTTCATTTGATAGAGATACTCAGATTGCTGGTGGTGGGGGTCTGATTAGAGATCATCACGGGGACTCTCCGCCGAAAAAATAGGCTCACGCCCACGGGCCGGGCCAGCTCGCCCGTTTTTGGGCGGGCATTGGGCTCCACATTTGTGGCCCAAAAAAAATGGGCCTTTTTGGCCCGGCCCAGTTTTTGCCCCCCCGACCAGGCCCGGCCCGCGGGCTGCCCGCCCGGCCCAGTTTTTTTATATAGTTATGAGTAATTATAATATTTAAATTTTTTTCCTTATATATTTTATTAGATTATATTACATCTATATGTTAATTATTGATGTAATTTTCTTTTTTATGTGACTTTGTGATTACTTTGTAGTATATCACATCAATATATACTATTATTTTATGATTTTTTTAAAATATTAAATGATATAATGATCAAATAAAAATATTTGTATATTTATTTTTTGATTGTGGTAGTGTAGTAAATAATGTAATTTTAAAATAAAAATAGTTGTATATTTCTTTTTTTGATTATGATAGTGTAGTGAATAATATAATGATTAATGATCTAAAATTTTTCGTACATTTATTCAGAATATTATATTTCTTATTTTTCTTTAAAAAAAAATTAAGGGCCACAGGCCTTATATTTTAGGCCCAGAAAAAAACGGGCCTTTTTGGCCCAGCCCAAAAAAAGCCCGCCCGTTTTTTGCCCGACCCGTTTGGGCCGAGCCCGCCCATTTTCCAGGTCTAACGGAGAGCTACTTCTTGCTTTCCACTCCTCCTTTCAGGCCTCTTAGAGCTTCGACGCAGAGATCCAGGCACTGGCGATAGGACTGATTCTGGCTTCCCAGAGATCGAGACAAGTTTGGATCGAGCTTGATGCTGCTGCTGTGGTGAACCTGCTTTCACACCCTTATGAGGATCCGACAAATTCTCCGCGACATACAGTTTAGAGTCACTCACATTTTCCGGGAGGGAAACAGGCCGGCTGCCTATCTCTAAGAGCTCGGCATGTCGTCCCTTGGCATTCACACTTACACTTATGATACTGCTCCTCCATTTCTTCTCTCTCTTATACGGATGGATCAGCTTGGTTACCCGTCTTTTAGATTTAGGTAGTATTTTTTCGATTATTAATATGTGGTTGATTTTGCCTATTGGCCCGCACATTAGCCCATGTTTTTTGTGGTGCACCTTTTACTTCTCTAGCGGGCCTTAGGCACTTTAGATTTATTGTCTACGAGTCCGCTCATTATCCCATGAATTAGTGGTGCACTTTGTATTTCTCTAGCGGGCCATAGGCACTTTAGATTTTAGGATCCAGATTATGGTCCTTTTTGGTCATAATTCGGAGCGGATGCTTTGTATTTCTTGATTTCTTCTTTATATCACAGGTTGGTGGGTCCCGCCTTAACCCCCCGTCCACAATGGACGTTTAATTTTTTTTTTAAAAAGATACCTGGAGTGGATGGTAAGAAAGCTTCCATACATATCTCATTGCGTTGATTAGGTGTGGCAACCGATAAACTACTTTCTCTGATCAATGCTTCACTGTACCAGCAGCCAAACGAACCTTTGTATGCTTAGTTTCCATATGACTCTCACCAGTTAGCATCACAAACAAGCAACATCAACTGGAGAAGTGAAAAGAACCAAAGAAGGCTGTCTCGAGAAAATTTAAAAAAAAAAAAGAATCCATGTGACTTTAAAGAAACCCCTCAAAATGAAAACGAGGGGTGTGACTTTATCAGCTGTATATAAAACTTGAAAAAATCTATAATAAAGAACAACTTGCAACCGGTGTCTTTATCAACTGCATATATAAGTTAATTATGTGAAGTCAAATTGTTATATTAATCAAGACTACATGTTGCGGGTCTGACCTCAGAAGATTAAAGGGGATAAGTGTGACTCTGCCTATCAGAGATTCAGAAACATAAAGATCTCATCAAGAGTGATGTGAAATCTAATGCAATGGAAAAATAATTCTTGCGTAAATAAAAGAATGGCAAGCTTTGCAGGATTACTTTGACATTATTTTCACCATGGTTAATATGAACATATACTAGTATAGATCAGATTGACTCGAAAGCATACATAATTTCCTCGCAAGCTAGAAAAAGAACAGTACCAGCCATGTCATTGCTGTTTTAGAAGCCCGATGTGGAAATCTCTTTTAAGCCTGCAAAGCACTTCAATATAGGCGTCAGGGAAGGCAAGCCGCCAAGACAAATTATCAATACCTTGCGCTGCCCAACACACTTTCATACCCACATAAACTTAGCACCAACAGTACTAATATCAACAAAATTACAATCACTAATTACTATAAGCAATGCAACAACTCTAGATTGATAAAAATTACCACCCTTTTGCTCACTAGGTAAAATAATTTCATTAAAGTCACCAATAACCATCCACGGACTATCAATAGTATTACTCAGGGAAATAAGATGATGCCACAGTTTCGATCTCTTCGTATAAATAGGGCTAGCATACATACCTGTGAGAAACCAAGAAACTTTGCCTATAGATACCTTGAGGGTGACTGAATCGTGTAAGATATCTACAACCGAAGTGACCATGTTACTGCCATTATGCTTGAGAATCCAAAGACCTCCTAATTGACCTCTAGCTTCAACCACTTCCATCTTGTTGTACCCCACCCGATTCCAAAACATAGTAGTTTTTCCAATTGAAGGGGGTTTCCTGCACAAACTCAACATCACCATCTTGGCGAGACTCAGCCTAAGAATCGTTGTTGAAATGACCCAGTTCTTCATCACCATCGTCGTCCATTGAAAGCCGAGAGCTCCTCTCCCCATTTGCGTTTGTTGCTGTAGCAGGGGGTTGATTGCGTGGGTCGTTGGACGCTCCAAGTTGCTGACCCATACCATGAGTAATGGTTATAGTAGGCTAATAACAAATCCAACACAAATAATAAATTTTGAGATTGAAAAGTAGATATGAGATAGGAATTAACATTAAAAGAAACCCTACAATCGAAGTACATGTCAATGAATCGCCGGAGAAACAGGGCTTGGCACCAGGGTTCTTGTCAATGAATCGCCGGAGAAAACCAGATCCGCTGCCGATGAGTGCTCGAACTTCTATTGGTTGCTTAGTAGCAGGTAGTCATCGGCGAGTTGGGTTTTGCAGAAAACGAGAGGACAGTGGCAAAGCTTGTCGCAGAGAGAAAAAGAAAGAGAAAGGAGGGTTGGCGGTGTTCGGGCTGTGCGGTTACAGATCTGCATGGTGGTGGCCGGAATTGCCCCTCACTCCCCCTCTCTCTCTTTTAGTCTCTCTCTGTCCGTCGAGTTTTGGAGGAAATGGGGAGAAGCCAAATTTTACTTGTGTTTCTAGGAGCCAAATGAAAAAATTTGAAGTTGAAAATATTAATTCTCGTTCAAAACGCATACACTTCGCTTTTGTAAAAATATTCTGATAAAAAATAAAATTTCACACTTGTAACTTCATTAATTATCAAATTAGTGAAGTCTTTATATCTTAAAATTCTCAACTAGTTTCTGCTTTAGGTGTTTTACTTTAGCAAATTGAAAAGCGAAGTTGTTTTTTATTTTTTACTTCACTAATATATATAACTGAAGTAAATTATACCGAAGTCTTTGATATTTGTTCTACTAGTGCAACCTCAGTAAATTGTTGAGGTCCCTGGCATTTATGATAATGGTGATGGGAGAGACTGTAACACCCCCAAGATATTCAGGGTATATTACAGCGTCGTGGACCCCTACACGGGACCCACAAGGCTAAATAAGAAATACCACTCGTCTAACCATCTCGGTTAGCGAGAAAACACAGATCACCAAGATGAAATTTAAATAAAACGCCCAGTATAACTGGCAAAACAGACATCACCGATGATCGTAAATAACATTTAATAATACAAACCATAATCCAAGTAAAAATGCCTAAGTACTCGCGAGTACTATCTATAAGTTCACAAGTTTGGAAAACAACCACATTAAAATGGACAACAAAAATAAGGGGACTCTTTGCACACGTCAGTAACCCTAGCCAGCATCCTCATACTGCCATAGTGCCCGCTCGTCCGGCTGAACATAACCTGAAATTCATAACAAGAATTTCCCTAAAAAGGGTCTCCAAAAGGGTTAGAAATTATGCTAATACAAGTAATCAAGGCAAACCATTCGCTTACACATTTCAAAGTACATGCATCAAGTCATTTCAAAAACCAAAACCAGACATGTCTTTTCTGAAAAATGAACAGTCAATAATCAATTTGCCTAGGATCGGGGCGAAACCACTGCTCCCATTTGAGGCCTCTAAGGACCCTCCCGAACTGGCCATAATCATAAAACAAATCACGCACAGGCATCACCTAGGATCGGGGTGAAGCCATTGATCCCATTCGAGGCCTCTAAGGATCCTTCCGAACTGGCTAGCGAACAATCTCGTGAATCCGGAGTGAAGTCACGGATTCTCCCAAGGCCTCGTCAGATCCTCCCGGAGTGAGCAAAGCACACACATAATATACATCACCATTTCATGTTAAGCATAAAAGTTTCCAAGAATACTTGCCTTGAGTAATTGACGACGACATGAATGGAAAGGAAAATCAACCACGATCGCTAGGAACCGACAAAGCCGAACCTAATTATTCGAAGAATACAATCACAATCATTTCTAAACGAGTATGGAAATGGAATACACCCGGAAACCCGCCTACGATTCATGTAAATTCGTACAAAAACAACAACGAGGGCGGATCGCAACCGAACCCTCTAGATTCCACAAATAACACGAAATTTATCATGAACTCGTAAGGCAAACAAGAATACCACCAAGATTACTCATATACATAAAGGATTAATCAATACTACGGAACGAATCGGACAAAAACTCAAAAACCCCCAAATTTCCCAAAAATAGGGTTCTAGGAGATTACCTTGGATTAAAGACGAAGAACGCGAGTAGATGTTGTTAATACACTCCAAAAACTCAAGGAAGAAGTTGGCTTGAGGTTACAAGGCTTCAAATCGCCTGGAAGTTGCTCAAAAATCGCCTGGGATCGGAGGGGAGGAAGAGGAGATGAAAATGGCCAAAATCGGTCAACTCCTGGGTATATAAACCCAGGCCCGATTATGTACGTTAGCCCTGGATAGTAACATACGTTAGCAGCTTAACGTACGTAAGCCTTCCAGACTTACATACGTAATGCATCGGCAGAACCTACTGCCCAAAAACCCAAGGGTCGTTACGTACGTTATGAGTAGGCTCTTACGTACGTAACACCTTACGTTAACGCACGCAACAACAAGCTCGTAGCGTACGCAACTGCTCGATTTCCTAAACACCATTATGTACGCAACAATAATGAAGTTACGTACGCTATACATAACACATAACGTACGTTAAGTGTAGACCGTAACGTATGTTATGTCCACCCAGAACAGGACTGACAAACAGGCGAGAGGTGAACCGGAAATCAAAACGCGTCGATGAACAAAACACGAGGATACGAACACATAGGGTTCGAGACGACGAACCTTAGTGTTGAAAGAAAACATATTTCCGACTACCCGAAGGTTCGAAAAACAACAACAAGCGTAATTACCCCATAACTTTTGGAAATTACAAAACGGTCCAAAACATCTGAAATGCACGACACATGATCGAAACGCCAAAGGAAAGCTCACAACATGCATAATAATATTGGATTTGCGGCAACCCAAAAATGGCGGTTCCGATCAACGATTACGAGAATCGAACCAAATAGCGACGGAAACAATATTAAACGCGGAATTGAGTAAAACAGGTCTGAAACACGCTCAGATAATAAAAAGTCCAGTATTAAATATTCTCGAAATATCAATACGGTTACAAGCGAGTCACTAAAAATAAAAATACACCAAAACGAAAATGCGGATATTACAGAGACTCTCTAGCTAGTAAGTCTGCGAAGAGAAATCTCCCAAAGTAAACTTGACACCAAGTCTTGGTTGTCAAATAGTTCTCCCCATCCTTCGCCCCCCAACCCCAACGACCCCGTTATAGAAGCTGAGAATCATTTTTTTACAATCATTCCCCTCTCCATATTTTTTACTTTTTCCATCAATATTTATTGTGGCAATCTGTAAAATATTCATTCTTTACATCATTATCGTTGGTAAATATCTTCATTCTTTATCTATCTTCTCTGTAAAGCCTAATGTGACGAATAACTTTTTAAAAGGGTAAATTGCTATTTATGTCCCATCATTTGAGCATTTTTTCAAAAATGTCCCACCGTAAAGGTATTTACAAAAACCTACCCAACGTTTCAGAAACCCCCCCCCCCCTTTTTGTCCCTTAGAAATTTTCCGGTGCCAGAATGTTGACGAGGATCGTCGGACATGTGGTGTGGAATGCCAACGTGTATCAGCATAAATGATGTGGAATAAAAACTTTTTTTAAATAATTATTTATATCCCACCATTTTCGTAATTTTTCAAAAATGTCCCATCGTTTTAAGGTTTTTTTTATAAAAATGTCCGACTCTAAAGATAGTTACTAAAATACAACCAACGTTTCATAAAACCCCTCTTTTTGTCCCAAAAAAAATTTATGTATGTTTAATTAGAAAGTTTAATTTTATGTTGTGCTTTTGTAAGTTTCATTGCAAAGTTTCTGTTATATTTCTTTCTAATTTCTATGATATTCAACTATGAATATAGATGTAAATAGAAGTTGCAATGATAATAATGTCATTCATTTGATAAAAAGTGAACTAATGGTCTTATGTCATTAATCACAAAATGAGATAGGATATGGTCTTAAGCTATCCACAAAAATTAGAAAATAGTGGTCTAATGTCATTCAACACAAAACAAGAAACTAGATAATAGTATCTAATAGCAATCGAGAAATTAAATTAAGGTTGTGTGGGATGATCGACTTGACTGCCTCCTTACGTCTCTTGGGTGCCTTGATTGACTTGATCTCCTCGAGTTGTTGATGCAATTGTAGCTCGAAAACCAGAATGAGGAAAATGTATACGATGGGTAGAAGGTTCCTGAAATCAATCAAATGATCATGAATATCCAAGCAAATGCATAAGTGATTCTTTGAAAAAAAACAAAATAAGCCCTAAACTTACTCGGATATAGATGATCCCAGTCTCGGAGTATATGTGAGCACCAAATCTCTGTCGTGCCTGCTTAGGAGGAGCTTTTGGTTGTCGTCCACGTGTAATGCTTCCCCGAGCAGCTTTTACAGTTTTCTAAATCAAGCAAGTCAGTGGTTAGTCACAAATATTATTTAAAGAATAATTAGATCAAAATAAACAAACTAACCTGTATCATTCTTGCTGGATTCTTACAAGAGCTCTTGTTGTGGTCAAACTCACCACAATTCTTACATGACATTCTAAGGCCACGCATAGACAATTTTCCAGTAGAATTGTTTTGAATGTCATCAAGACCTCTTTTCGTTTGTTTTTTAGGTCTTCCAGAAGCTTTGGAATACTCCGGAGGCAACACATAGGCCCCTTTCAACCAATGGCCAAGACTTGTAGCCACTCAAAGGACTTATCCCAAACTTATAACACTCGAGAGTAGTGGTCTTAAGATAGAGCCGATCAACAAAATCAACAGGATCCTCTCTAGTATGAAAAACGCAAGCTATTCTACTGGAATTTATTATCGCCCGATTGCTTCTTCTGCCTTTTCACCGCTAGCCTCTATCTTCAATTTTCTCCTCTCGCCTCAGCCGAAATCGACCGGAATATATTATCGCCCAATTGCTTCTTCTGCCTTTTCACCTCTCACCTCTCATCCTTCAATAATTTATCGCCTCTCTACCTCTCGGTGCCCGATTTGAATGCATACTCTATTTTCTTTTGCATCCAACCACAGAAGTACGATCGTGGAGGTGAACTGCAAAACACCAGGTTCGTGCCATGAAATTTGTAGAATGTAAATCTATTTTCTTCATTTATGCTTATTCTGTAGATAACTTCTTTACTATACATATTACTTGGAATTTTGTGAAATCTAAATAATTTCCCCAGTAATTCGTATCAATCAGTTAATGCGTATACACAACGAATAATTCACATGATTTTTTGTTTTTGGATTAACGTCCCCGACCATGACTGTAATAATAGCACCTTCATTCTCTGCCTTTTAATATATCTACGTAAAGCTCTAATTTATAAGAGTTGTTGATTAGAGGAAGTATAATTGTATAAAGTTAATGTTTAACTCTAACTTGCAGGAAAATTGTAATTTATTAGTATAGTTCTTATCTAAGTTTCACTAGACCAAACCAAGTATACTGATAATGTTGGAAATGATAAATGAAAAGTATACTGATGATCAAGGGTAGTTTTTGTAATTATCCCTGAGAAGTAAACCTGAAATTAGCTGCCCATGCCAAAAGCATTGGCTAGCTTTTTTATGTTGTCAATGTAGTTTTTTTCTATTTGAAGTTGCAGCAGGAATTCATCAAAGTTTTTTACTTTCTTAGGATAAGAAGGCAAAGGCATTGGTTGACTTTGGAGATGATGAGTATAAGCATCTGCCAGAACTAATTTTGGTGAAATGAAATCAAACTAATTTTCAATTATTTAGTTTTAGTTTTTAAAACAAAATGATGGTAGATCATATAAATTAGTGATATACCAGTACTTAAAAATTAGTGAGCTACGGTTCATTTCTTCTATTTTTTTGTTTGGATTTCATCTTCCAATATTCTTCTTACTCATTTTACTTGATTTTCGTATGAACCATAACTCATTTTTTTCTCTTCGATTTCATCTGCCGGCATATTCCAGGTGATGACAGCATATTCCGGCGATACATCTACCACCGTACAGCGGCTACCTCCCCGGAGCTATGGTTCATTTCTTTTTTTTTTGTTTGGATTTCATCTTCCAATATTCTTCTTACTCATTTTACTAGATTTTCGTATGAACCGATAACTCATTTTTTTCTCTTCGATTTCATCTGCCACGTTTCCTCGCCGTGAGCCGCTTCTCAATCCAAAGCATTTAACCATCCGACGGCCCCGGACAAGCATAATCCAGACCCAGGACATGACGAGGTATATCTCCAAGATTCTTTTCACATCTTACATATTTAAGTTAATTTCTAACTAACTTGTATACTAATAATTAGAGTATAAAATAGGCGAGAAAGGACGACTGAACATCTTCTCCTTCTAGGGTTATTTCTGTAACACCCCGAGATATTCGGACTAATTACAGCGCCGTAAACCCTTTAAATAAGAATTTACAAGGCTAATTTGAAGAAATGTAAAAATAATGCAACAGTACTATTAAAGTTCAAAATACAAAACCAGTTCAAACAGATCAAATGAGTCCATTATTACAACCCTCTCAAAATATTAATAAGACACGCATACTCGAGTACTGAAAATGAACCAGAAAGACAAGGCAACAAGAATTAACATCACTGAGCCCCTTCGTCGTCATGTCGGTACTGTGGCTGTTTCCCTGCTCCTCAGCTACCTGAACATCAAAACAAATGTCCACCCCCGGAGGGGTTAGCAAAACGATGCTTGTACAAGTATCATAATACACAAATCGAATGTGCAACAACAATGCATAATAAAATACACAATACGGACTTCCGCTACCAGAATCCAACAATGCGAATCCACATGATTCCATCAATATTACATGGGTATTCCAACGATCCATTGCCCTAAGCATAGATCCTAAGGTGATCCTGTCGGACCAACACGAGGTAGAAAACCCATCCAATGATTCAGTGCCCTCAGCATAGACCCCAAGATGATCCCGTCGGACCAACACGAGGTGGACATCCGATCCAGCGCCATCATCATAGATCGCACAACATACACAAACACAACTTATGCATACATATATGCAAAATAGCTATGTCCATCAACATGAACATATAAGTAATCGATAACGAATATCATGACAATTCAACGAAAATATCCTCATGTTCAACAACATAAATAAACCATATGCATGATCAACAATTCTAATATTAACAAGTTTCAAATACGATACTTGTCTCAAAGATGGCAAGAACTAAAATACTCCAACGAATGTCAACACGTCCGAAGTTCGCCGCTCCTCGACCGATCACCTTGTACAAAGGAACAACAAGGAATTCAATGACCTCTCGAAACTAACGCACGAGTACCGAATGCCCTAAGTTATGATCGAGTTATCAATACCGGACAATCGGTTCTCGGTCCTATTTTTCCAACGAGTAATAAGTTTGGAAAAAGGCATACGAAATCAAGAGATCGTAACGGAACACAAAGTCGGTGTCTACAATTCCAAAGACATTCATCATATCATTATAACTCATGTTCCATACTCTAATTTCGATTATTAACTCGAATGCTTGGTTCGGTTGCTACAACGATAAATAACGAGATAATCACGTTCAATCTAGTTCTAGGTTAATTCAACTCTACGATTCTAGTTATTCCGCGGGTAATTCTTCTTATCCAATTCTTCATACAAAATGATTGTTCCAAATACCCTTTCATGGTTCTAATCATCCAAGAAGATTAACAACGAGTTCATCCAAGGCAAGAATCATAATTGAACACACTTTACGTTTCAACTTTACGAATTTATCTATCACAGGGGTAATCCTCAACACTTTGTTCATAAAAGAGTGTTACAAAAGCATCAACAAGGTGTGTTCATCTTAGAAAATTCCATCTTTGAGGTTGATAAAGATTATGGCTCAACTATTAACCTTGGAAACCTTAATTCAACCAAAACAATCCTCCTAAACATGGTGTTGGATTCATTACAACATGATAAGCTTAATAATCTCTGGGAAAAGTTCATAATATAACTAAGAACATAGTCTACATCTAGGTGTAGAGTTAACATACCTCAAAAAATGGAAGAACAATGAAAATCTCGAAGAAACTCTTCACCGGAAGCTTGATCGCTAATCCCCAAGGTCTAAGCTCCCCAAAATCGGATTAAGATGATGATATGAGGGATATTAGGTGAGGGATAATCTCAAGAACACAAAAATCGGCCAAGGTAAGAGTTAGAAATGAAATGGGGGTCGAATCCTATAAACAGAATTCTAAACCCGTACGTACGTTAACCATTGCCCTTTACGTACGTAACAGTATTAGCGTACGCTAAACTCAAACATTAGCATGCGTTAACGTCTGGCCAGAGGTCACTGGACTGTTTCCGGTATTGGCTTACGTACGTTATTACACAGGCCTTACATACGTAATATCTAAGACCCTAGCGTACGTTAAAAAATCCCCTTTAGCGTACGTAAACCCGTTGACTTGCTTAGCTGGAAAACTGTCCAGGTTCACACGGAACCTTACACGAATCTCCCCTGGCCCCCACACGCCGACCCCTGTCGGATCTCGAGTTGACTGAGCTTACATACGTTAAGCTCAGCAGTTAACGTACGTAACATTGCACTCTTAGCGTACGCTAAGATCATTATCTAGCGTACGTTATCACGTACAGAATTATACATGCATGCAAGGAAAAAAAAATACAAAGACGTAGGGATACGAATACGGAAAACCAATCATCGATTAATACGTCACAAAGTCGAATCTTACAAGATCGAATACGGGATAATTACACATTAAGTATCCGGGCATTACATACTACCCCTCTAACAAGAAGTTTCGGCCCGGAACTTAAAATGAAAACAATTCAGGGTATTTCGACCTCTTACTATCTTCCGTCTCCCAATTTGCTTCTTCGACTCCATGTCGAGACCACTGAACTCTAACCAAGGAGATCGATTTATTCCTCAATTGCTTGACTCGACTCTCAAGTATCTTGATTGGCTTTTCTTCGAACGAGCAATCATTAGCCACTTCAATCTCACCCAAATCAATGATATGACCGGGATCCGGTACATATTTACGCAATTGAGATATGTGGAATACATTATGAACGTGACTCAGTGATGGTGGTAAGGCCAACCTGTACGCCAACTCCCCAACTCTTTCGAGGATTTCAAATGGTCCGATATATCTCGGACTCAGCTTTCCTTTCCTCCCAAAACGGAAAATTCCCCGAGTTGGAGAAACCTTCAATAGTACATGGTCCCCAATCTCAAACTCCAACGGGCGACGACGCACATCTGCATAAGACTTCTGTCGACTGTGGGCAGTTAACGGCCTTTCACGAATCAGAGCTACCTTCTCTTGAGTCTGAACTATTAACTCTGGTTCTGTTTCGATCAAGTCAGAAGAGTTATCCCAACACAAAGGTGATCTTCATCTCCTTCTGTACAATGCTTCAAACGGTGCCATCTTAATGGAAGCATGCCAACTATTGTTATAGGTGAATTCAATCAATGGTAAATGCACTTCCCAATCGGTTGACCAATCTAAGGCACAAGCTCTTAGCATATCTTCTACTGTTTGTATAGTCCTTTCGGACTGACCGTCCGTCTGGGAATGATAGGCCGTGCTAAAGTTCAGTTCGGTTCCCAAGGCCTTATGAACTGCCTTCCATAAATGCAATACGAAGCGACCATCTCGATCCGAAATAATGGTCTTCGGTGTACCATGCAGTTGGACTATTTCCGCAATAAACACTCGTGCTAACTTCTCGGGTCCCCAAGTGTCTTTAATACCCAGGAAATGAGCCGACTTGGTTAGTCGATCAACTATAACCCAAATCATGTTCATTTCCGTCCTGGTCCTCAGCATATTGGTGATGAAGTCCATCGATATATCCTCCCACTTCCACTCAGGAATTGGAAGTGGCTTTAACATCCTGGCAGGCTGCTGATGTTCAATTTAACCTGTTGATAGGTTAAACATTTCGAAACATATTCCGCTACGTCCTTCTTCATATTTCCCCACCAGAAATTTTGTTTTAGGTCCTTATACATCTTACTGGTGCCCGGGTGAATAGAATAGGGCACGATGTGAGCTTCCTTCAAGATTGTTTGTCTCAAAACATCATCATCGGGGACGCAAAATCGACTCTGAAATCTCAAAACTCCAACATCCTATATCACAAATCCTGGGGCCTTTCCTTTGTTCACTTCGTCACATAATCGAAGAATCAGAGAGTCATCCAACTACTTAGATTTTATTTCCTCGACCAACGACGAAGTTAGTTCCATCACACACAGTCGCCCTTGGACTCTATGCGACCATACTTCGATTCCTTCGCGAATCAGTTCTCGTTGAATGCTGGTTTGGGACGTAAGCGCTTCCAACACTCGAAGAGAAATAGGTTTGCGGCTCAGTGCATCAGCTACCACATTTGCTTTGCCTGGATGATAGAGGATTTCCAGATCGTAATCCTTGATCAATTCCAGCCACCTTCTCTGCCTCATATTTAATTCCTTCTGACTGAAAATATACTTGAGGCTCTTATGATCTGTGAAGATCTGACAATGAGTGCCGTACAAATAATGTCGCCAAAATTTTCAAAGCAAAGACCACAACTGCTAATTCCAGATCATGAGTCGGGTAATTAACTTCGTATGGTTTCAACTGTCGAGAGGCATAGGCGATCACCTATACTTTTGCATCAATACGCATCCCAGGCCCTGATTTGAAGCATAACTATATACCATGAATTCATCAGTTCCACCTGGTAACGCTAGTATAGGCGCTGTCGTCAGTCTTCTCTTAAGTTCATCAAAACTAGCCTAGCATTTCTCATTCCACATGAATTTCTAAGTCTTCTGCAACAGCTGAGTAAGCGGACGAGCAATTTTGGAAAATCCTTCTACAAAATGGCGATAATATCCAGCAAGTCCGAAGAAACTTCGGACTTCTTTCACGTTATTAGGAGAATCCTATTCCAAGATTGCTTCGACTTTCTTCGGGTCCACCTGAACTCCGTCAGCTGATATCACATGCCCAAGGAAGGTTACTTCCTTAAGCCAGAACTCACATTTAGAAAGTTTCGCATAAAGCTATTCATTTCTCAAAGTACTCAAAACGATACGCAGATGCTCTGCATGCTCCTCTAGGTCTTTCGAATAGATTAAGATGTCATCAATGAAAACGACCATGAATTTATCCAAGTACTCTAGGAATACCCGATTCATCAATTGCATAAACACTGCAGGAGCGTTAGTAAGTCCGAATGTCATCATCAAAAATTCATAGTGTCCGTACTGGGATCTGAAAGCAGATTTCGGTATATCCGATTCCTTAATTCTCAACTGATGATATCCTGATCTCAAGTCGTTATTCGAGAATACCCTTGCCCCCTGTAGTTGATCAAATAATTTGTCGATCCGAGGTAATGGGTACTTGTTCTTGATCGTCACCTTGTTTAGCTCCCTGTAATCAATACACAATCGGAGGGGATCCATCTTTCTTCCGGACGAAGAGAACGGGTGCTCCCCAAGGAGAAACGCTAGGTTAAATGTAACCCTTCTGTAATAATTTCTCAAGCTATTTTTTAGTTCATACATCTCGGTTGGCGCCATACGGTATGGTGCTCTGGAAATAGGTGCGGCTCCAGGATCTAATTCAATGTTGAACTCTACTTCTCTCTGCTGAGGTAACCCAGGTAGTTCGTCAGGGAATACGTCTGAGAACTCGTTCACAACTGGAATATATGAGATTTCTACTCCTTCTTTCTTCATGGCGTAACACCACAATTCGTGACAACCCTGTTTCAGTAATTTCACTTCTTTCATGGCTTTGATCAATTTTCCTGAGCTTCCCGGTCTCCATCCTTTGAATAATTGCTCAGATCCGTCATCAGCAATGATAGAAATGACTCTTTTTTGGTAATTCAAAATAGCCCCCATAACGATTGAGCCAATCGTCTCCGAGAATTAGATCGTCACCATGGATGTCGACCACAATAAGGTTTGATGACCAATCTCTCCCTCCTATAGACACTGGAAAACCTCTAGTTTCTAGGGTTTCCACAATTCTCCCTCCGCTCGGTAATCCCACAACATAAGGCTCACAATCATATAAACACGAGATTTTCAAACGATTAACACAGTTAAATGATATGAAAGAATGCGTATTTGCAAAAGGATCTGAATCATACCTGATGCAACAACAGTGTTATGATCGTCTGACCTCCTCAGCTCGTACAGGCGCGGAGGAACGGACCCACCACTGGATACCTCTCTTTTCACAGCATTTTGCTGCTAAAAACCACTTTGCTGTGTCTGGTTCACACTTGTCTCTTTCGGAACTGGTGCCGGAGTGCGAGTACCAAATAATCTAGTCACATTTCTGCAAAAATTCGCACGGTGCCCTTCTTGCCCACATTCAAAACAAGTCACAGAAGGAGCGGAACAATAACGCCGAACATGCCCTGCTCGACCACAGTTATAACACTTCTTCGATGCATCCGAAACTGTTGATGTTGTCCGGAACTTCTTTCCGCCTCGGGAAGGATACGGAGGTTTCCTGGATGAATGAAATGAAGACTGGCCCTTGCAGGGCCCACCACTCTTGTTCTCCGTGAAGTTGCCAGACACTTTCTGCTTCTTTGCCTCTGCCGATTTCTCTACCGCTGCCTCTTTCATGTCGTAGGCCAGTGCTTTATCCTGATACTGTCGCAATGTAGTACATTCAAATTCGGACATATATTGCTGAATTTTGGGTTTCATCCGCATGTCGAAATGTAAAATCTTCTCTGCTCGGTCCTGACCAAGTGTCGCACACAAGTCAGCTGGTGATTAAAAGTCTTGATTATGTATGTCACAGATGCCTCCGAACTCTGTGGGGAGAAAAACTCTCGGACTCTAGCCTCTCTAACGGGACGAGGACAATATTGTGCTTCCATCATTAATCTGAATTCCGTCCAGTCAGCATTATGATACTCAGGTCGAACAGCTTCCCACCAGTCAAAAGCCTCCTCGGTCAGAAAATACTAGGCAATAGGAACCTTTCGGTCATCGGGACAGTTGATCCCTCTAAATATCTTTTCCAACTCCTTCAGCCAGTGATCCCAAGTAGGTATCTCGGCTGAACCGTCAAATTTTGGTGGGTGTAATTTGACCACCTCTGTAAGCCACTTGTCTCCCCGATTATCCTCGTTGTCAGCCGCCCATCGCGGCCGTATGCATGCGCCAACCACCTAAGCGAATCGGGTCATTCGAGCAACCACTGCCAAGCACCCAAAGATGTTAGGATTTGCCTTATCATTTGCTGATCCTTGTTGTCCTCCAGAATGGGAGTCGGTTCTACTAGCCGATAATTCTGGGGTAGTCGCTGAATCCTCCTGTCTCGCATTACCACGTCCGCGTCCGCGTCCACGACCTCCCCTCAACATACTGTAAACACGAATACTCAATATCCATGGCAAAATTTTGTAAAATAAAGTCCGTCAATATTCACAAATAGAAATTAAGTAAAACGGTAGTATAAAAGCTTAGGAGACTTACAACCACGGTGATGTTACAAACGACCCATAAATCAAATAACATAAACAGACCCAACTAAACCCGACTGCCAAGATATCCATGAATCTTAGCTCCGATACCATATTCTGTAACACCCCGAGATATTCGGACTAATTACAGCGCCGTAAACAATTTAAATAAGAATTTACAAGGCTAATTTGAAGAAATGTAAAAATAATACAACAATACCATTAAAGTTCAAAATACAAAACCAATTCAAACAGATCAAATGAGTCCATTATTACAACCCTCTCAAAATATTAATAAGACGCGCGTACTCGAGTACTGAAAATGAACCAGAAAGACAAGGCAACAAGAATTAACATCACTGAGCCCCTTCGTCGTCATGTTGGTACTGTGGCTGTTTCCTTTCTCCTCGGCTACCTGAACATCAAAACAAATGTCCACCCAAGGAGGGGTTAGCAAAACGATGCTAGTACAAGTATCATAATACACAAATCGAATGTGCAACAATAATGCATAATAAAATACACAATACAGACTTCCGCTACCGGAATCCAACAATGCGAATCCACATGATTCCATCAATATAACATGGGTGTTCTAACGATCCAGCGCCCTCAGCATAGATCCCAAGATGATCCCGTCGGACCAACACGAGGTGGAAAACCCGTCCAATGATCCAGCACCCTTAGCATAGATCCCAAGATGATCCCGTCGGACCAACACGAGGTGGACATCTGTAACACCCCCAAAATCTCTCGAGGTGTTACAGTGTCGTGAATCCCACATGGGACCCACAAGGCTAGTTAGAAAAATAGGCAATTTAAGAAAATCGCGATAAAACATTAAGTTCAAGGTTTACATAACGTGAGTCGAAAGATTTAAAGGAAAAATGTAATTCGAAGTCCAATTATTACACAACAAAGGTTTTTCAAAAGAAAACAATTTTATTTCAATTTAAGCAGCGGCTAGAGAATAATTCCAACACCGCTCAAGTCTGACCGGACCCCTCGGGAATGTCCTGCACATGATGAACAATTTTACCTGGTACGACGAATCATACCAGGTAACCAGGGTCAGAGAATGCATACCAAATAACAGCTACTAACAATGATATACGCCATTTTCACAATCACAGTATTTAATAATCAACAGAGAATATTTCATCACTCAACCGACGTTGTCTCTCTCTTTTATCACATAAGCCCCAAGGTCGCAACCAAGGGTCACGGAAGTATCCACACGGGAATACCCCGGAACATAGGCGCCCAATTCGGGTCTTACCCCCTAACACATTTCCACACGGGTACCATACAGGTTTTATCCCCAATACATCGGCCCATTTATAATATATTTTAGAGAAAGACAAACGTCGGCATTCATCAAAATGGCACATACGCACATGCGGTATAACATTAATATTTGAAAATTCTCGAGCAAGATTTTACTTGCCTGTGATCCGATAGTAGGTGCTTTGTGATAAACGGAGTCCCCACGCCCGCTCGAGCTTAACCTAGCTACGTAATATCCGATTAACACCTCGTACGGATCATGATGAATAAAACTAGTCTCCCTTTCCTAATCGGATTCCTAGTGTAGTTTTAATTGTCGATATTAGTATCGTTTCTAAGTTCGTAAGTATTGTGTACCATTATTCCGTTCAATCCTACAGTTAACATTAGATATATATCGATTTGCTCAACAAGATTATCCCTCTCATTTTTCGGTTGTCGACAATTGATTATAGCATAATCGAATCTCATGCTTTCTAATTCTATTCTATATTCCGAATACTACGATCGACGGATTCTATTACACAATAACTTTGGTGGTTTGATATCCAATAATGATTTTACTATCGAATTGTTTTCCTTAGTTTACTAAGTGTCAAAAATCACAAGGTAAAGGTGGCTACAACAATGGATTATATGGTGACGGATCACTACGAATTCTCCTACAATTGATTCGTCAAATTTTACATTCCTAGTGATGATTTGAAATGAAATTTCGTATGATAAATATGATTTGCATGAAACAAGACATATGAGAAACGATAACTCCGGTTACTTCAATTCCATTAGAAAGGTTGTCTACGAAGGATGGCAAAAATCTACCTAATACGCACAATCTAATAAATATATATAAGAGAACATCGAAGATATAACTCCAGGGATTGGTGGCTTACCTTATTGGAAGAAGAAGAATGAAGAGAGTTGGCGAACCCACAAGAACTACGAGGAGAAACGAGAAGTGACTTGAATAACTTGGATAATATTCACCGGAGCTCAAGAAACCACTTCCTCAGTGTTAATTCAAGTATACAAGAGGCTAAGAACCGAGTATAAGGCTAGGAATCTCTCTCAAGGGTGTTATCTTGTAGTGTTGGGTCGTGCAAATGAAGAAGGGAGTTGTCATTTTATAAACTTGATTTTGCTAACGTACGTTAATGATACTGGTGTTACGTACGTAAGGCTTCTTACGTACGTAACAGTTCAATGACAACGTACGTAAGGACCGCCACTGCCCGAAATGTGCCCAAATGTTACGTACGTTATATTTGGGACATAACATACGTTATAAAGAGTTGACTCGTTGGTCCTCTAGCCCGCCGAAAGTAGCTCCGTCCGTGTCAAAGAAAGATTCTGGTCGGGAGACTGACTCACCCGTTACGTACGTAATATAACTACCTTAATGTACGTAACAATCGGAATATAGCGTACGTTAGGCATAAGTTGTAGCGCGCGTTAGACATAAACTCTAGCGTGCGTTAGACATAAACTCTAGCGTGCGTTAGACATAAACTCTTTAGCCTCATATCACATTCTAACCATCTCGGGGTGACCATCCCTTCCACTCATCAACAATTATCGGGGAACAAGACGTTGGCCACCGTCATATTCGCACCGACGATCGTCCCACGGCGTCAAGGCGTGTCACCTCCGTTTCATTTACATCACACAATTATATAGCACTCAATGAAATACATAAATAGAAATGACGTCACATTACAAAAATTCACACTGTACAAAGTAATCAAGCATGAAATATCGGAGGTATTACATATCACCCCCCTTAAAAATAGTTTCGTCACGAAACTTTAGAAAATAACTCGGGATGACTCTCTTTCATGCTCGAATCGGTCTCCCAAGTTGCTTCTTCCGCGCTGTGGTGCGACCACTGAATCTTCACGAGGGGTATGGCTTTATTTCATAACATCTTCACACGTCGATCCAAAATGGCGATCGGTACCTCTCTAAAGGTAGCGTCATCGGAAATTTCCACTTCTTCGAAATTGAGCTTGTGACTCGGGTCATAGACATACTTCCTTAACTGGGAGACGTGAAAAACGTTATGCACTCCATCCAGATGCGGCGGTAGAGCTAATCGATACGCGAGCTTCCCCACCCGGTCCAATATCTCAAACTGACCTATAAATCTTGGGCTTAACTTGCCCTTTTGGCCGAAGCGCCGGATGCCCCGCATAGGTGATACTTTGACCCAAACATGATCCTTGACCGTAAATTCTAACGGTCGCTGTCGGTTTTCGGCATAAGATTTCTGCCGACTCTGTGCGGTTAGCATGTGCTTTCGAATGATAGAGATCTTCTTAATGGATTCCTGGATAAGATCTAACTCGGTAACCGCTGTGTCGGAGGCATCATCCCAGCATAACGGCGACTTGCATCTTTGCCCATACAGGGCCTCAAACGGTGCCATACTTATACTTGCATGCCAGCTGTTGTTGTACGAGAACTCCACTAATCCCAAATGTCTAGCCCAATCCTTACCCCAATCGAGCACACATGCCTTCAACAGATCTTCCAAGGTTTGAATTGTACGTTCGGTTTGTCCATCTGTCTGAGGGTGATAAGCCGTGCTAAAGTGTATTTGGGTCCCCATAGCTTTGTGGACGGCTTTCAAAAAACGAGACACATATCTGGTGTCCCTATCCGAAATGATGGATGAGGGAACGCCATGTAGCCTTACGATCTCTCTAATGAAAATGACGGCCAGTTGCTCTGTCCCGGTTGTCTCTTGAATAGAAATGAAATGTGCCGATTTTGTCAATCGATCAACAATGACCCAAATTGTATCTTTTCCTCCCACCGCCGTAGGTAACTTAGTGACGAAATCCATTGATATGCTCTCCCACTTCCACTCCGGGATGGGCAGGGGTTGCATAATTCCGGCTGGTCTGCGGTGTTCAATCTTTACTTGCTGGCACGTCATACATCGGGCGACGAACCTAGAAACTTCCCATTTCATATTCTTCCACCAAAAACTCTGTTGCAAATCTTTGTACATCTTGCTTGCTCCGGGGTGAATAGAATAGGGAGTGGAGTGCGCCTCCTTTAGTATAGTTTGCTTCAGCCCGTCATTCGGTGGAATACAGATCCTGTTCTTGAACCTCACCAAATCACCCTGAATCTTATAATCAGAAACATCTCCTTCCTCGATTCTTGCACCAATCGCACGTAATTCAGGATCTTCCATCTGTGCTAGACGTATCTCGTCTAGTAAGGACGAAAGTCTGTTGATTGAGCATAATTGTCCTTGCCTACGTTGTATCCATACTTCGGTGTTGCTTCTCCTGATGTCTTGCTGCAGTTTGGGCTGAACTGTTATGCTGGATACCATTACCTCTTGTATAGTTTTCCGACTAAGAGTATCAGCTACCACATTGGCTTTTCCGGGATGATAAGAGATTTCCACATCGTAGTCCTTGATTAGCTCCAACCAACGCCTCTGCCTCATGTTTAATTCTCTCTGAGTGAAGATATATTTCAAACTCTTATGATCCGTGAAAACTTTGCAAGTAACTCCATAAAGATAGTGCCTCCAAATCTTGAGGGCATGCACCACTGTGGCTAGCTCCAAGTCATGCATCGGGTAATTTACTTCGTACGGCTTCAGTTGTCGGGATGCGTACGCAACGACTCTGCCATTCTGCATGAAGACACACCCTAGTCCGTGCTTGGATGCATCCGTGTATACAATGAGTCCTTCTGTACCCTGCGGTAACACTAGTATCAGGCGATAGTTGCCTACTCTTGAGATCGTCGAAGCTCTTACCGGCGGTCTACATCCATACAAATTTGGTGCTCTTTCTCGCAGGTTCGTTAGCGGTCCGGCGATACAGAAAAGGCCTCGACGAATCTTCGATAGTAACACTTGATCTAGGAAACTCCTAACCTCTTTGACGTTCTTGGCGGTTCCCAACTCGTTATTGTCTCGATCTTTTGTCTGGCCGACCTTGACACCCGCCGCCGAGACAATGTGTCCGAGAAAAATTACCTCGGCATCGAGTCGCACTTGGGACAGTTTCGCATAAAGTTGGTGTTGCCTTAACACGCCAAAGACTTGCCTCAAATGTTCCTCGTGTTCCCGCGGCCGAGAATATATCAAGATGTCGTCGATAAAAACCACCACACATTTATCGAGGAAATCAATCAAAACTCTATTCATCGTTCCATGAAAACTTGGGGCATTAGTCAACCCGTATGATACCACGATATACTCGTAATGCCCATACCTCGACCGAAATGCGAGTCTTGGGTATATCTTCCTCCCGAATCCTCAATTGGTGATATCCAGGACCGTAAATCGATCTTTGAAAACACGATCGCCTTGTAATTGATCCAAGAGGTCATCAATTCTTGGTAGTGGATAACGATTCTTGATAGTAACCTTATTCAGCTCCCTGTAGTCGATGCACAAGCGTAGAGAGTTGTCTTTCTTCTTAACGAAAAGTACCGGCGCGCCCCACGGCGAGGTGCTTGGGCGGATCAACCCTTTCTCCAACAGATCTTCGAGCTATATCTTTAATTCCTTCATCTCGGCCGGTGCCATCCTGTAAGGAGCTTTGGAAATAGGTCTCATCCCCGGCTCGAGTTCAATGGAAAGGTCAACTTCTCGGTGCGGTGGCAGCCCTGGTAGTTCATCGGGAAAAACGTCTGGAAACTCATTCACCACCGGAATGTTTATGATTGTAAGTTGTGAAGTATCCTCTCGAAGAACATAACACCAATAGTACTCACTTCGAGAGCTGCATGAGGCTTCTGATGCGATAATCCTGAGAGACCATTTCGTACTAAAGTGTTCACGTCCGCTGATGACATGTGTGGTACCGTCATGAGCCAAAATGGAAATAGTCAAGTGGTAGGTATCCAAGATCGTTCTGTGCAATGGCATCCAGTCCATACCTAATATGATATCTTCATTCTGGAGCGGAAAGACTATAAGATTAGCGGTCCAACTATGATTGTTAATGCAGATCCGACAGTCTCGAACCCTTTGATCGCCGCCTAATCTACTACCCTCGGGTAATTTAACAGTAAAGGCTCACAAGGTACACAAACAAGATTTAAGCATTCAACACATTCCACAGATATAAACGAATGGGTGGCTCCGGTATCAAATAGTACATGCACTGGCTGAGAGTTAACAAGAAGAGTACCTGAGATAGCTGGCGCAGACTGACCATCCGTATCCCTCAGCTCAAATACATGGGACGGCACTGACTTCGAAAAGGACGGGGTACCTCCACCGCGCCCACGGCCTCGTCCGGCACCGTGTAGCGGTGGTTGGTTCTGGTGCGATGGAGCTCGGTAGTTGGAAACAGCAGGCGTCCTAGGGGATTGCACAGAGCCTTGTTGACTTGGTTGGGAAGCTGGGGTCTGAGTGGGATTGGCCCGCCAGCAGTAACAAGACATGTGTCCACTCTTTCCGCAAGTGAAACATTTGGTAGCCGTCTTCTGACACCGATCCTTAGTATGCCCGGTCACGCCACAATTGAAACAGTCTCTACGGTAAGGCAGATCAGATATACACTTCTGTTGGTACGAAACCGCCGACTTAAAAGAAGATGCGGGCCCCGAATTCGTTTTGTTGTTGCTCCCAGGCTGAACTGATGTCTTCTGCTTCTTCGAGTTATGCCCGATGCTCAGATAACAATCGCATCGACATATGCTATGACTACGTCTTCATATGACCTCAGGGTCGTGCAGTGAAATCCGGCGGCATAGCGTTGTACATCCTCCGGCAACCTCTGTGCAAGATGGCATATTCGTTGATCTTCTGATGGAACCATCTGGGAGATGTAACTTAGCTCGGTTCGGTAGGCCCTAATGATCTCTGGTACTGGCATGTTTTGAGGCCCAGCACTAAAAAAGTATCGTGCGCGAGCGGTTCGGGCTGATCTGGGACAGTACTCGCTCCGTAGTAGTCGGGTAAATTCGGTCCACCCGACCACTCGGTCCTCTGGCCTGTAAGTCCTCCACCAACGTGCAGCAGTGTCACGAAGTTGATTAATCCCGAGCGGCACCTTCCGGTTTTCTGGGCATCCGATCACTTCGAAGGCAGTCTCCATTTCAGAAATCCAGTCGTCCACATGTTTCTCCCCTGTCCCGTCAAATAATGGAGGCCTAGCCTTCAGCATCTCTCCTAACCATCGGTCTCTTCCTGCGTTTTCTTCCACATTGATGACCGGTCTCTTCCTGCGTTTTCTCCCCTGTCCCGTCAAATAATGGAGGCCTAGCCTTCAGCATCTCTCCTAACCATCGGTCTCTTCCTGCGTTTTCTTCCACATTGATGACCGGTATCCGTTCCCCCTGATTGACCTGAGCAATTCCCATGGCGATAGCCTGGGCAAGGGCCTGAACAAAAGCTGAGTCCATGCCTCCCGGGTTGTTATTCTGGCGTTCCGCCTCCTGATCGTTTTGATTAACTGGTGGCGGCTGGCCCCCAGTAGGATAGGTCTCGGCAGTGTTCCCGTCCTCATTGTGGTTCGCGGCGGAACCCTAAGCGTCATTCACCACCCTCCTAGCTCCTCGGCGTGCCATCACTGACGGTATTAATCTAAAGCCAGTTCCATACATGGTTTACAATTAAATGTAGTACATACACGGAAACACACATATCACTTACTTTGCATTCCCATGAGGAGCTTCGATCACTTGGGGTGTTGGACTTTGAAAAATTAGGAGAAATTTTATTCAAACCAGGAGTTTCGCTCTGATACCATTTTCTGTAACACCCCCAAAATCTCTCGAGGTATTACAGTGCCGTGAATCCCACGTGGGACCCACAAGGCTAGTTAGAAAAATAGACAATTTAAGAAAATCGCGATAAAACATTAAGTTCAAGGTTTACATAACGTGAGTCGAAAGATTTAAAGGAAAATGTAATTCGAAGTCCAATTATTACACAACAAAGGTTTTTCAAAAGAAAACAATTTTATTTCACTTTAAGCAGCGGCTAGAGAATAATTCCAACACCGCTCAAGTCTGACCGGACCCCTCGGGAATGTCCTGCACATGATGAACAATTTTACCTAGTACGACGAATCATACCAGGTAACCAGGGCCAGAGAATGCATACCAAATAACAGCTACTAACAATGATATACACCATTTTTACAATCACAGTATTTAGTAATCAACAGAGAATATTTCATCACTCAACCGACGTTGTCTCTCTCTTTTATCACATAAGCCCCAAGGTCGCAACCAAGGGTCACGGAAGTATCCACACGGGAATACCCCGGAACATAGGCGCCCAATTCGGGTCTTACCCCCTAACACATTTCCACACGGGTACCATACAGGTTTTATCCCCAACATATCGGCCCATTTATAACATATTTTAGAGAAAGACAAACGTCGGCATTCATCAAAATGGCACATACGCACATGCGGTATAACATTAATATTAGAAAATTCTCGAGCAAGATTTTACTTGCCTGTGATCCGATAGTAGGTGCTTTGTGATAAACGGAGTCCCCACGCCCGCTCGAGCTTAACCTAGCCACGTAATATCCGATCAACACCTCGTACGGATCATGATGAATAAAACTAGTCTCCCTTTCCTAATCGGATTCCTAGTGTAGTTTTAATTGTCGATATTAGTATCGTTTCTAAGTTCGTAAGTATTGTGTACCATTATTCCGTTCAATCCTACAGTTAACATTAGATATATATCGATTTGCTCAACAAGATTATCCCTCTCATTTTTCGGTTGTCGACAATTGATTATAGCATAATCGAATCTCATGCTTTCTAATTCTATTCTATATTCCGAATACTACGATCGACGGATTCTATTACACAATAACTTTGGTGGTTTGATATCCAATAATGATTTTACTATCGAATTGTTTTCCTTAGTTTACTAAATGTCAAAAATCACAAGGTAAGGGTGGCTACAACAATGGATTATACGGTGACGGATCACTACGAATTCTCCTACAATTGATTCGTCAAATTTTACATTCCTAGTGATGATTTGAAATGAAATTTCGTATGATAAATATGATTTGCATGAAACAAGACATATGAGAAACGATAACTCCGGTTACTACAATTCCATTAGAAAGATTGTCTACGAAGGATGGCAAAAATCTACCCAATACCCACAATCTAATAAATATATATAAGAGAACATCGAAGATATAACTCCAGGGATTGGTGGCTTACCTTATTGGAAGAAGAAGAATGAAGAGAGTTGGCGAACCCACAAGAACTACGAGGAGAAACGAGAAGTGACTTGAATAACTTGGATAATATTCACCGGAGCTCAAGAAACCACTTCCTCAGTGTTAATTCAAGTACATAAGAGGCTAAGAACCGAGTATAAGGCTAGGAATCTCTCTCAAGGGTGTTATCTTGTAGTGTTGGGTCGTGCAAATGAAGAAGGAAGTTGTCATTTTATAAACTTGATTTTGCTAACGTACGTTAATGATACTGGTGTTACGTACGTAAGGCTTCTTACGTACGTAACAGTTCAATGACAATGTACGTAAGGACCGCCACTGCCCGAAATGTGCCCAAGTGTTACGTACGTTATATTTGGGACATAACGTACGTTATAAAGAGTTGACTCGTTTGTCCTCTAGCCCGCCGAAAGTAGCTCCGTCCGTGTCAAAGAAATATTCTGGTCGGGAGACTGACTCACTCGTTACGTACGTAATATAACTACCTTAACGTACGTAATAATCGGAATATAGCGTACGTTAGGCATAAGTTGTAGCGCGCGTTAGACAAAACTCTAACACGCGTTAGACATAAACTCTAGCGTGCGTTAGATATAAACTCTAGCGTGCGTTAGACATAAACTCTTTAGCCTCATATCACATTCTAACCATCTCGGGGTGACCATCCCTTCCACTCGTCAACAATTATCGGGGAACAAGACGTTGGCCACCGTCATATTCGCACCGACGATCGTCCCACGGCGTCAAGGCGTGTCACCTCCGTTTCATTTACATCGCACAATTATATAGCACTCAATGAAATACATAAATAGAAATGACGTCACATTACAAAAATTCACACAGTACAAAGTAATCAAGCATGAAATACCGGAGGTATTACAACATCCGATCCAGCGCCCTCAGCATAGATCGCACAACATACACAAACACAACTTATGCATACATATATGCAAAATAGCTATGTCCATCAACATGAACATACAAGTAATCGATAACGAATATCATGACAATTCAACGAAAATAACCTCATGTTCAACAACATGAATAAACCGTATGCATGATCAACAATTCTAATATTAACAAGTTTCAAATACGATACTTGCCTCAAAGATGGCAAGAACTAAAATACTCCAACGAATGTCAACACGTCCGAAGTTCGCCGCTCCTCGACCGATCACCTTGTACAAGGGAACAACAAGGAATTCAATAACCTCTCGAAAATAACGCACGAGTACCGAATGCCCTAAGTTATGATCGAGTTATCAATACCGAACAATCGGTTCTCGGTCCTATTTTTTCGACGAGTACTAAGTTTGGAAAAAGGCAGACGAAATCAAGAGATCGTAACGGAACACAAAGTCGGTGTCTACAATTCCAAAGACATTCATCATATCATTATAACCCATGTTCCATACTCTAAGTTCGATTATTAACTCGAATGCTTGGTTCGGTTGCTACAACGATAAATATCAAGATAATCACGTTCAATCTAGTTCTAGGTTAATTCAACTCTACGATTCTAGTTCTTCCGCGGGTAATTCTTCTTATCCAATTCTTCATACAAAATGATTGTTCTAAATACCCTTTCATGGTTCTAATCATCCAAGAAGATTAACAACGAGTTCATCCGAGGCAAGAATCATAATTGAACACACTTTATGTTTCAACTTTACGAATTTATCTATCACAGGGGTAATCCTAAACACTTTGTTCATAAAAGAGTGTTACGAAAGCATCAACAAGGTGTGTTCATCTCAGAAAATTCCATCCTTGAGGTTGATAAAGATTATGGCTCAACTATTAACCTTGGAAACCTTAATTCAACCAAAACAATCCTCCTAAACATGGTGTTGGATTTATTACGACATGATAAGCTCAATAATCTCTGGGAAAAGTTCATAATATAAATAAGAATATAGTCTACATCTAGGTGTAGAGTTAACATACCTCAAAAAATGGAAGAACAATGAAAATCTCGAAGAAACTCTTCACCGGAAGCTTGATCACTAATCCCCAAGGTCTAAGCTCCCCAAAATCAGATTAAGATGATGATATGAGGGATATGAGGTGAGGGATAATCTCAAGAACACAAAAATCGGCCAAGGTAGGAGTTAGAAATGAAATGGGGGTCGAGTCCTATAAATAGAATTCTAATCCCTTACGTACGTTAAACATTGTCCTTTACGTACGTAACAGTATTAGCGTACGCTATACTCAAACATTAGCGTACGTTAACGTCTGGCCAGAGTTCACTGGATTGTTTCTGGTATTGGCTTACGTACGTTATTACACAGACCTTACGTACGTAATATCTAAGACCCTAGCGTACGTTAAAAAATCCCCTTTAGCGTACGTAAACCCGTTGACTTGCTTAGCTGGAAAATTGTCCAGGTTCACGCGGAACCTTACACGAATCTCCCCTGGCCCCCACACGCCGACCCCTGTCGGATCTCGAGTTGACTGAGCTTACGTACGTTAAGCTCAGCAGTTAACGTACGTAACATTGCACTCTTAGTGTACGCTAAGATCATTATCTAGCGTACATTATCACGTGCAGAATTATACATGCATGCAAGGAAAAAAATGCAAAGATGTAGGGATACGAATACGGGAAACCAATCATCGATTAATATGTCACAAAGTCGAATCTTACAAGATCGAATACGGAATAATTACACATTAAGTATCCGGGCATTACAATTTCTCGCCTCTCATCTTCCATTTTCTCCTCTCATCAAAGTTTTTTACTTGTGCTTTTTAGTTGTCTGGAATCCTTGGGATAAGAAGGCAAAGGCATTGGTTGACTTCGGAGAAAATTATTATAAAACATATGTTGTGCATTGAGGCAGCTGCACTAGAAAAACCCATCACTTTGAAGCCTGGTGAAGAGTGGAAAGGAAGGCAGGAACTTTCTGCTGTGCCTTCAAGTTGTTGCAGTGGGAAGCTTGATCCCCGAAAGGTCCTCCAAGGCAGCTGAAACATCTGATATGGTTGGTTCTCGGTCGTGTATAGGTACTATTTCTACTTTTAGGACTTTCAATTAACGGGGGACCTGACTCGCGTCTTTATTTCTGGGTTTATATTTAGTTAATTGCAAATGGCGTACCAATTTTTTGATGTAGAAATGATTTAGATATTTCCTCTATACATACAACAGATAATCAAATGAGCCTCTTTTCCAAATTTTGATTCATAATTGAAAAAGTAGTTTTACATCGATAATCCTCCTCTGATGCGTTTCAACAAAATAATATATTACGAATTTATTATGTGCGAGTAGCCCATATGATAGTGTCTTTCTGTTTTCTTCATGCTGTGATTCTCGGTAAGAGTGTGCGTAGAAAATTTCATATGCGAGTATAAGCCTTTCGCTGGCCTTCACTTTTGTTTAAATAATTGCAGTATTTGACAAAAAAAATAATAGACTTACCATAAAAATACTCATCCCAAAAATTGGAGATATTCTGTATATTTTCTTATATAAATAATTCCAGTATTTGGACAAATATTTTTTTCCTAAATCTTTTAGATCCTGAAAAATCATTAATAGACTTACCATAAAAAATATTGCTATATAATATAGAGAATAATAATAAAATTAATGCCCAAAATGTTTCTTGAGGAAATTGCTATATATTGATTTACCATAAATATATATTCCTAAATCTTTAATACTGGAAAAGAAAATTAACGGAAATAGCATAAAAAATATTCATTCCTAAACCTTTTATATTTTGTATATCTTTTCTACTTATATATTTTGTATATTTTTCTAAAAATAATTGCAGTACTTGACAGTATATATACTTTGTCATAAAATATATACTTTGTCATATATTATATTCCTAAAAGTTATATACGCTGGAACAAAAAAAATAATAGACTTACCATAAATATACTCACTTTTGTTTTCCGTTGGCCAAATTCGACTTCAAAGTTGATTACAAATAAGATCCCACTAACCTTCACTATATTTATCTTGGTGAGGTTTGACCAAATTATTAAACATCCAATAACTTTCAAAATTACAAAAGATGCCACTGATAATTTATAGTCTTGCATTTACCACATGTAAAATAATCACAAAAAGATCATTATGCTTTATCTTAATCGTTTTATGGAAATAGCATAAAAAATATTCATTCTGAAAAATATTTTTCTATAAATAATTGAAGTATTTGACAAGAAAAAAATAGACTTACCATTAAAAATACTCATTCATAAAATTGGTTTTATTCTGTATGTTTTCCTATATAAATAATTCTAATATTTGGACCGTATATATACTTTGTCATAAATATGTATATTCCTAAATCTTATAGATGCTGGAAAGAAAAATCAATAGATGTACCATAAAAAATATTTTTCCTAAATTTTTTTATTATGTATATTTTTTTCTATAAATAGTTCCAATATTTTTCTAAATTATAAATATTGAAATATGCAAATCGACATGTAATTTGAATAGGAGAGAGTAGTATATATTTGCAAGAAAGATTTTATCTATAGAAACAAATGTAAAAAAAATATCCTTCTAGATTATCTATTATATATACACATACATTCATACATATTAATTTTAATGTGATTAATCAATCATAATTTTATACTACGGAGATCCTTCCATTTGAGAAATAAATTACTTTTTTTTTGGTATTTTCAAAAAAATAAGGAAAGATAATTATTAAATATTTTGGCTAAAATATTTACAAAAACGGAGTCCTTTACTATGTATAAAACTCTTCTAATTAAGAAATATTATCTCCAAAAAATCTACAACATCTTTCATATTTAAGTTGATTGCCAACTAACTTATACGCTAATAATTAGATTATAAAATATGAGAAGATAAGAACAATCCACAAGTTTGGCGGTTACCCAACTAGGTGACCATATTATTGAAGCGAAAGTTCTTTCGGGGAATAATATTGGGAGTAAAGTATTTATTCCTCGAATGATATTAAGTCCGTCAGACAGCAGATTACTATTCAAATTTCAAAGACGACAGTTTCCTCTTATTGTGTGCTTCACCATGACTATAAATAAGAGTCAAGACCAGACGCTCTCTCATGTTGATGTATATCTGCCAAAATCCGTATTTAGTCATGATCAGTTTTATGTAGCCGTATCAAGAGTGAAGAGTAGAAAAGGCTTGAAAATTCTTTGTTGCGATGAGAATGGTGTAATTATAGACAGAACAAATAATGTTGTGTATAAAGAAGTATTGCAAAATTTATAATGAATGATTTACGTATTATATATTTACATAAGAGATTTTTTTTTCGTGTTCCCGTGTATTACACGGGTGCTACACTAGTTATTATACTAATGGAGAACCCGTGAATCACGGTATAAGACATATTTTTTTATGATAATATCTATTTCTATATATTGTAATTTTATATATGTGAATTATATATTTGACCGTAAATTTTGTATTCCATCTAATTTTCATTTAACATTTATTATTTAATGTATATTTATTACTTTCTAACTTGATATTGATATACATATTTCCAGCAAAAAAATTAATATTATTTTTTTATTTAAATCACATTCAATTAATTAATCTTCTTTATTTAAATTTATCCAATATAAATATATTTTTCAATAATCATATATTCCAAAATTATGAAAAAATTGATAAATTATGGACATGGAGTGTAGATAAAAGATTTCCTTTTAATATATAAAGTAAATTCCATTTATTTTTTGAACATAATTTTTTAAGCACTGGCCCAACACACATGGAAGCCCACAAGAGTCCTGATTATATCTTAGCCTTACATTTTAGAGACTTCATCTTGACCATTGCTCTGTCCCTTATAATGGTCCCTCATTTCGCCCCCCTCTTCCCCCCTTTTGTCTCTTGTGATTGATCTCTCCCTCTCTTTAACGTCTCTGCGCTCTCTCTGTCTATCGCTCCCAAGAAGAACTCGTCTTCTCCACTCGATTCTTCAGTAAAATCATTTTCGGATGCTTCTCCCTTTGTGATATATCCCTATATAAATAGGGGTTAGTATTCAAAGGTTGAACAAACACCTGAAAATCGAGCAAATTAGAACTGAGCAATATTATATTGTGATTCTTGATATCTTTGTGAAACTGAAAGAAATAGAGCGATTGAGTGAGAGAAAGGCCGGGTGATACTATGGTGTTCTTGGTCGATCTACCGTGTGTTGTTGGTTCGGTCGTCGGTTTCGGGCGTTCAATGCTTCGTGCGTTCTCTTTGGATTTATGTCAAACTATAGTATATCTGAACATGGTTTTCATCCATCCTTCAGGGGTTTTCTTGAATCTTGCATTTATATTATTAAGATTACTAGTAATACATGCCGTGCGATGCACAGACTCTAGTTTAAATTCTGTAAATAGTTGAGATATTTGTACATCGAGAGAGTTTAAACAATTAAGAGAAAAAATATTAAAATCAATATAACACAGTGCGATATATTTACTATTGTCCGAGATAAATAAAAATAACGATTTTTACAAATTGTGAAAAACCTCCCTATAGATGACATTTCTTGTTGTGGTAGATTTATTGCTCTCTTTGTCGCATATCAAGATTTTGAAACTCTTTAGATGAGTAACCCTTGACAAAGCAACATATAGTTGACCGTGACAAAAAACTGGTTTCCTTAAAAAAAGTCTAACGTGAGTCAAAGATTGACCTTGACTCTTATTTATGGTCATCATAAATGACACAATCAAGGTATATTGCCTTCTTGTGAATTTGACTGGTAGCCTGGGTTGAGATATTGCTGAGAAACAAAACAACCTTTACGTCTACAATGTAAAATCTGATCCTAATGTGAATAATGTTTAAGGTGACCAAACTAATTTATAGCATAGACGTTCAAGTTATATAAGTAACAAGGGCCTCGAAATTTTGCAAAACATGTGCTGCTTTGGTAAGGATAAATTATCTTATGTGCCATTTTATGACTCATGTGTGCTTGGGAAGACTGTAATATTCGAGAATTTCGTTTTTATTTGCCTGGAGTTATTTGTCGTTTTTTGCCGGATTTTTTTGATGAATGATTATTTAGAGTTATTTCTCTATTGTGTACTGTATGGTGTACCATGTTGTAGTATTCGTCGTGTGCTACTTGTCGTTACATAAGTCGTACAGATCGTATACATGCGTATGTGATATGACATGTTGTATTCTATTGCTGTTTTGCCTCTTATAAGGTACTTTTGGCTCGTGGTATCCCTTCCTTTCGAATTTTTCGCATTTGTGGCCCTTTTGAAACCATATCGGGCTCTATTCTAGCCTTTTTTTGCAATGCACGAGCAGGCACACGAGCAGCTGCTCGTACTGTGCTCGTACGATACACCAATGCTCGGGCGGTGAGGGACGCACGACCAGACACGGTCTGGCACATATGTATTGGCTAGTAACTTTAAGCACGACCAGACACATGAGCAGTTGGTTGTGTGTGACAGGTCGAGCGTCTCTATTAGTATAAAATGGTGTTGTGCGGCGATTTATACGCCTCGATGGCGATCGGCATAATGGTCAAGAGCCAGCCTAAGAAGACAAATGCTGGGCAAGCGCCTAGCGATCGACGTCTGAGGCGATCGTCTATCGGCATCTGGCGATCTCCTATAATGTCCGACTGTAGACGATCGTCCCGTACCACGTATGAATCCGACATCCGTCAGAGTCGTCGAAGACCGAATCTCGGATGAAGACCCACGTGCAGATCCGCAAAAGGCGCCACAAGATAAGGCCTTTTGACCCCAGCCTGTCACCACCCTCACACCTACCGACAGGTACAAAGTGGGTCCTCCCCAGACAGCGACTCAGGGCGCATGCAAACTTCTCATTGGCTCGCACATCTGGCTGCCAGCAGCAGCCTCGGACTTTAAGGAAACAGTCCCACGTGATGAGACGATCGCCCGCCTTATTCTAATATAGAAAACGGCGGTCGCCCGCGACGGACAAGGAGGACCTAACGACCTCCTCTCCTATAAATAGAAGGCCTCCAGCAGTGGCCAAAGGACGAAAATTCAGTCACACATGCTGAGAGAGTGAAAAACGGTACAGAGACAAGACAGTGAAACTCATTCACGTATACAGAACATAAAAAGCAAGAACTCACAGAGCATCATATATGGTTCTTCCGGCAATCTTCACGCTCTATAGCTAAGATAACTAGAGTCTTTACACTCATTGTAATTGCACTCTAACATTAATATTTGTACTCCAAAGTATTTGTATTAATAACATCTCGCGAGAGCATTCAAGCCTGGGACTAACACCCCCAGCAAATCTTGTGTTATTTACTTTCCCACGGAAGTGTTCTCGCATTTGTTTGTTACTCGACCATTCCAGCAATATCATCTCCGGATAATATTTTGGATAACAACAATTGGCGCTAGAAGAAGGGGCATATCTTAACCTTCAATTTTTATTCCGACCGTCTCGAAGAACACTCACTGTTCTCCGGGGCATATACTTGAAGAAACACTCACTGTTCTTCAAAGAAAAACCTTCAGAAACATGACATCTGCCACGACCTCAAAAAGAGCCACCCTGCGATCTGCCGGTCATCTTATTCCGGCCCAGGCCGAATCCCAACCTACGGCGGAAGGCGACCACGGCAACGCTAGACTCTCACTCCCGCCCCGAGGGACGGCCCCAGCCTCTCACTCGATCAGTTCCAAACCGCGGAACAGATCGAGGAGGCTACGACCATCCTCAGGGAGCGACGGAGGGCATGCGACTCGCCCACCATTACTCCCTCCGCCATCCGTCGTGCGGGCAAGCGGAAACTCAAGGGGCTATATGTCGAGAAATCGTCAGAAAGCCCCGAGCCGCAAGAAAAAGCGCTCGTGATACGGGACGACTCCGTCTTCAGCCGCCTAGGTAGTGATCCCTCATGGAGACCCGGGCATTCAGGCCCCAGCCGGGAGACATCGGAGTCCGAATCCGTCACCAGGAGTTCGGCATATCCAACTCCCAGAAGACAAGCCGGCCAACGGGCCCCCACTCGCCAAAGAATTGAGCCCGGTGGCGACTCGTCACCTACCATGGGGCCAGGAGATCAGTACATGATCGCCTTAGCTCCCGCTCCGAGATCCAATCAGCGAGCAGTCAGGCTACGGCGATGGCCGCCATGCAGCGCCAGCTCGACGAAATGAAGGCGCTCCTAGAAACTGGAGCAGGCGCCAAGAGATCGATCGGTGGACCTAGTGAGCCACTCGCGGCCCAGATCGAGCTCGCCCCAGTCAAACCGAAGATCGCTCCCCCTCAAACACCTCTATATGAGGGGAGATCAGATCCTGAGACCCATTTGAGCAAATTCCAAATTTACATGACCGGATGTGGTGCATTGGACACGACGAAGTGCCGAATGTTCCCATTGACATTGGGCGATCTCTCCCATAGGTGGTACATCTCAATGCCACCGCGCTCGATCAATTGTTTTGAGAAGTTGGCGAACGACTTCACGTCGTATTTCGCCGCCAAAGTTGCTCGGCCAGAAGGCCCCCACCGCATGATGAAAATCAGGCAGGGGAAGAACGAGCCCGATGAAGATTACATCGACCGGGTGGATGAAATAGTCCTCACCGGTGAGCCCATTAGCGACGAGCTCGCTCTCTACTTGGTCATAGGGGGATTCTATGGCCATTCGCCCATGTTCAGGCACCTTACGAAGGACATCCCCTCGACCTACGCGATCTTCCGCATCAAGGCCGCTGATTTTCTGGCTAGGCAGAGGATGCTCACCCTCCGCTTATGTGAGGGATCTACCGGGTAAGGGAAGGCGCCATCTTCCATCCCGAGAAAGGTGGTCGCCAAGCCCAGAAAGGCGATCACGAAGCCGCCCGGCGAATTCAAAGATTTCGAGGATGTGGAGGTTCAACTCCTCCGCAACCTCAACCTATCTCCGACCCACATTTTCAACGCCATCAAGGGGCGCGAATGCCTTAGGAAACTGAAGCCGGTGAGGGACCACGGTCATCTAGACCGCAACAAATTTTGTGCCTACCACAAGAGTCCCGGCCACAACACCAGCCAGTGCCGCGACCTCCTTAGACAACTCTGGAGACTGTTTGAGGAAGGCAAATTGGATAACTTGGTTACCAAGCCAGTGTAGGTCACAAGTCGTCCAGGAACAAGTCTAGAGGGGGGGTGAATAGACTTGTTGAAACTCTTAAACTCTTTTTCACGAAGAGTGAGTTTCTTCAGCTGATAGGTAAACAAATGACTTGGAGTCGTTTGTTCTTTAATATATGCGGAAGTCAGCTGATGACGAATATAAAGCAACTAATGAAACACTTAACAATGAATGCAGCAGTTAAAGTATGATGCAATAAAACAGTAAAGAACGCAGGCAGTTATAGTGGTCTCGGAGGTGGGGTAATCCTCTACTAATCCACTTTTCTCCAAACCAGTTGGAGATGAATTCACTATAATTCTCAACCAGTGATAAATATTACAGTGATTCAAACAAAACTACAACAGCTTCCAACCAGTGGAAATCCGTGCCGTTGTACCACACTTGACTGCCTTGCACCTCTTGATCCTCGATCCTTGGATGCCTTTACAGTCTCTAAACTTCAACCAGTGAAGTACCACGTACTCAGGATTATAGACAAGAGTTTTTGTCTTCTCCAACTAAGAGCTTCTTTAAGTATGAACTTTTTAGAACCGCTCTTTTCTCGATGCTGTATTTTGCTTTTTGATAGCTTGAATGCTTTGATCACTTGAAAGTATGTTCGCACCGGTAGTTTTTCTTGTAGGTCTTTTCTCAGCTTTAAATCTTCGGATATATATAGGTCACGATCTCTGAGCTTTTCCTTATAGCCGTTGCAAATCTTTTGAACAAATCCGTCCGTTGGAGAGGTAGACTTCATTGTTTTCTTTCTGAACGTTGCAAGGCTGGATTCCCATATTTTAATCTATCTTCCGACCGTTGTGAAGACACTGCATGTGATGCGCCGAATCTTTTGAATATAAAACGATTAAAGTCTTCAAGGTGGGTCTGGATGATTTATTTAAATCATATCTCTTGCGGGAATCACTCCAATTTGTCTCTTCACGTTGCATGTGACTTTCCGTAATACTTGACTTTTCAACGCATGCTGACGTGGACTTGGAGTACTTGGCTGATCTCGACTAGCCGATGAGCGCTTAACTTCTCTGCACTGACCTCTCTCGATGTTCTTAGTTTGGAACTTGATCGATCGTGTGACTTGTCCGAGGTACTGGCCGCAGCTTGGTCAAACATCCTCGATAATTTTTGTTGACGTAACTACTCGAGTTGACTTACCGATCCTCTCTGATGGACTTAGCTGTACTTAGTACTTAGCCGATTTTTAGCCTAACTTATTTTTGGCCTATAGAAGATACTCATTTGGTTCTTCTTTACATTTTGCCAAGTTTTATACTTAACATATTTGGCCTATGGAAGATACTCATTTGGTTCTTCCTTACATTTTTGCCAAGTAATAAACATTTGAATTTATGATGATGACATCACCAAAATCTAACAAGTATTCCTAACAGCCAGAGCCCCGAGCAGAGAGGACCGGGGGGCGCGAGCGCCGACAGAACGGCGGGACCCCTCCCAATCCAGTCACCAGGATTGAGCAAAACGAGCCGGAGTATTCTGACGAATCAAACCCTCCGATCAACCCTGGCGGACGGATCAATATGCTTCAAGCAGGAGGTGGAAACCTCGGAGGCCTTTCCCCGGTTTCCACCATGTCGAACAGAAAGCGGAAGTCCGAATTGAGGGCGTTCGCCGGGGTCCATATCGTGGTACCCCCAGAGCCGACCATCTCCAAAGACGCGCTCATCACTTTCTCCAACAAGGATAGGGAGGGAGTGCAGTGCCCCAAAGAGGATGCATTGGTAATCTTTGCTTGTATCCTTGGGAAAATGGTCGATCGCATGCTGGTTGACAATGGGAGCTTTTGCAATATCATATTGAAATCTGCTCTTGACCAGCTCGGCAACCTGACCAAATTCATCAAGCCATTTGATATCGTGCTTCAAGGGTTCGACGACAGCACAGTCCAAGCCTGTGGAAGGATCAAGCTCTCTGTCGAGCTAATATGTTATTACGATCCAAAGGTTAGGATTACTGGGAACCTAAACTTTGTAATCATAGATAGGCCCACCATCTATAATGGGTTCCTAGGTCGCCCATTTCTAGAAACCTTCGAGGCGGTCGTCTCTTCTTTCTTTTATTGTATCAAATTCCCCACTGCCGATGGGACGGTCGGTACTATAAAAGGAGACCAACTAATGGCTAAGAAATGTTTGAATTACTCCTGTGTCGTAACTTCTTTCAACACTTCCCATACTATTTATAACATTGAGACGATCGATAATCAACCGATGGAGATCGACGAGCCAAGCACCTCGTACCAACCCGACTCAGAGGACGCCATCTCACATCGATTAACGGACGACATCGAGCCAAGGATCGGTTTCGAGCCAAGTCTCGACATCGATCCAAGGATCGAGTCCGGAAATGATTCCAAACGAGAAGCAACGTCCCCATTGAAGAGTTGGAAAGTATAACGATAGATCCGGCTCGCCCAGAGCGGGAAGTACAGATCGGCACGAGCATCGGCCTCGAGTTAAATGATGATCTGATCAGTTTACTACGTAAGAACATCGGAGTTTTTGCCTGGTCGCATCAAGATATGGTCGGCATAAGTCCTGAACATGCTTGCCACTATCTAAAGATCGACCCGGCAAGGAAGCCTGTTCACCAGAAACGTAGGAAATTCGGTCCTGAGAAGTACGCAGTGCTCGACATAGAAGTAAAAAAGCTACTCGATAACAAACTACTCAGAGTAGCTACAGACGAGCCGCAGTGGGTAGCCAACGCGGTGCTCGTCAAAAAGCCGAGCAACTCCTGGAGGTTATGCATCGACTTCACCGACCTCAACGCAGCATGTCCAAAAGATCACTTTCCGATGCCTCATATCGACCACTTGGTCGATAACACAGTAGGTTGCGAAATGATGTCATTCATGGATGCCTTTGCCGGATACCATCAGATCCCAATGGCGGAGAAAGACATAAAGCACACATCATTCCACATGGAAAAAGACGTATACTTTTGGGTCCGAATGCCGTTCGGTCTGAAGAATGCAGGGGCGACCTACCAACGACTAGTCAACAGGATGCTCCCCAACCAGATCGACAAGACCATGTAGGTTTACATTGACGACATAGTAGTCAAGAGCCTCAAAAAGTAAGATCACCTCAATGACCTTGCCGAGACGTTCGCCATCCTCGAGAAGTTCAACATGAAGCTGAACCCCAAGAAATGCAACTTCGGGGTAAGCTCTAGAAAGTTCCTAGGGCACATCGTGAGCCATAGGGGGATCGAGGTGAACCCCACCAAAATTCAGGCGATCCTTGACATACAGGAGCCACGAAATGTCAAACAGGTGCAACGCCTCATAGGTTGTCTAGCTGCCCTTAACCATTTCATTTCTCGGCTCGGAGATAAAAGCAAGCCATTCTTCACGACCATAAAGAACAAGAAGTTTGCATGGACAAAAGAGAGTCAAATAGCATTCGCCAAAATCAAGGAGTATCTGTCTAACCCCCATATCTTGGCGAAGCCGATCCCCGGCAAAAAGCTATTCCTTTACCTGGCGGCCTCGGAGGTCGCGCTGAGTGCTGTTTTAGTACGAGCATAGGGGTAAACCCACTTGCCGATCTATTTCGTTAGTCAAGCGCTCCACGGCGCGGAAATGCATTACACGCCTCTGGAGAAGATCGCCTACGCTTTAGTCATGAGTGTTCGCAAGCTGAGGGCCTACTTCTTCGAACACCAAGTGGAGGTTCTGACGACTCTCCCCTTAAGGCAAGTTCTGCACCGGCCAGACACCAACGGGCGACTCCTCAAGTGGTCACTGGAGATCGCCCAGTACGGTATCACATACGCTCCTCGCACGGCAATTAAAGGCCAAGCTCTGGCGGACTTCATGGTGGAATTAACGTTCCCACCCAGTCCGACCCAAGTCGGCCGTCCTGCTTGGAAGTTGTACGTGGATGGCTCGGCAACCAACTCACAAGCAGGGGCAGGAATTGTCCTTATCAGCCCCGACGGCCAAAGTTTCACGAATGCGGTGCGTTTCGGTTTCCGTGCGACCAACAATGAAGCCGAGTACGAAGCCTTGGTAGGCGGGCTCGATCTAGCATTCGCCCTGGATGTTCGCCGTCTCCACATTTTCATGGACTCCCTCTTGGTCGTGAACCAAGTCAAGGGAGAATATGAGACGCGCGGCGAACAAATGATCAAATACCAAGAATTGGTCGCCGAAATGTGCACAAAGTTTGAAGAAGTGCTGATCGAACAAGTCCCGAGAGAGCACAACTCCCAGGCCGATGCCCTATCCAAACTAGCATCATCAGATGGGACAGCAGATTTCTCTAACATCCAAATCACAAAATCAGCAAAGCCGGCGATCGACAGAAGCCTAATTACCACAGTTACCATCACCAAAGAGAACTGGATGACTCCGTTCATTAAATACTTGAAGGATGGAATGGTCCCCGCCGACCGTATCAAAGCTCGCCAGCTTCAGCTCCGTGCGACCAGATACACCCTATTGGACGACCGGCTTTACAAGGGAGCTTTCAGCCTTCCTCTCCTCAAGTGCATTACGCGGGAGGAAGGCCGGCTCGTTTTAGCCGAGATCCATGACGGGATCTGTGGAAACCATGCTGGCGGGCGAGCTCTCATCCACAAAACGACCAGGCAAGGTTTTTTCTAGCCTACACTACAAAAAGATGCGATCGCCTATGCCAGATCGTGTCACATATGTCAAATGATGGGTTCGAACATCAAGCTTTCCCCCGAGCAGCTCACCTCTATGTACAGCCCATGGCCGTTCGCCCAATGGGGCATCGACCTCATCGGTCCCTTGCCGATGGCGCGAGGGGGATGTAAATTTGCCATCGTGGGGGTCGATTATTTCATGAAATGGGCTGAGGCCGCGCCACTCAATAAGATCGGCCAAGAACAAGTAATCAAGTTCATTTGGAAGAACATCATATGCCGGTTCGGTCTACCCCAGGCTATCATCTCCGACAACGGAAAGCAGTTCGACGGCTTAGAAGTCATGCAATTTTGCGAGAAGTGGGGAATCAAAAAGTTGTTCTCGACCCCCTACCACCCTCAGACGAACGGGAAGGTAGAGGCTGTAAACAAGATCCTCAAACACACGATCAAAGCACGACTCGAGTCCAAACAAGGACGCTGGGCGAGCGAGCTCCCGGATGTTTTGTGGTCCTACCGAACGAGGACCCGAAACTCAACTGGCGAAACCCCGTTCGCCCTCGTCTTAGGAACAGAAGCAGTGATCCTTTCGGAGATCGCCGTCCTCAGCCACCGAACTGAATAGGAAATGACGACGGACAATGATGTAGCCCGATGAATCGACTTGGACATGCTCGAAGAACGGCGGCTGGCCTCGTAAATGAAGAAGACAATCCACAAAATGAGATCCGAGAAATTCTTCAATTCGAAGGTCAAGGAAAGACGATTCCAAGTGGGCGATCTAGTCCTCAAAAAGATCCAGTCTCACACGGGAGTCTTTGGCCCGAATTGGGAAGGCCCCTTCAGGATATCTAAGTGGCTAACTAGGGGAGTCTATGAACTCGAACACCCAGACGGCACTCCGGACCAATATCCCTGGAACGCCGTGCATTTGAAGAAATACTACCAGTAAAAACTTTGTATTCAGTTACCCAATGTACGCAGATTTTAATGAGATTCTTCGATCCCCTATATATGATTCGCCTCGACAAAAACAGACAAATAAGAAGAGGACGACTCGCTCGCCCTACAAGAGGTCGTCATCTAACCTGACGGACCTATGCAAGCGATCGCCCCTCCAAGCACAACGTATATCGTCGAGGATCGTCATTCAACATGGCGATCCGAGGTAGAAAAGTGCAGCCATGGTCCTGGAGGTCGATGGAACCGACAGCTTCATCCATGCGAGGTTCCTTTGGGCTGTGATCGCTCGCCTTTCGTTTAAATACGAGGCAGGCATAGCCGAAGGACCCTCCAGATAAATCTGTGGACACGCTCGCGCGCCCTTAAAGGTACATCATCTAACATGATGGACCCGGACAAGGCGACGTGTCCCTATCCTGTCACAACGTATACCGTCGAAGGTCTCCATGTAACATGGCGATCCGAGGTAGAAAAGTGCTAACAAGCCGCGGACGTGGAATCGAATAAACCGACGATGCCCCGTGCAAGGACTCCTCCAGACCAAGACCGCTCGCCTTTCGTTTAAATACAAGGCGGGCGCAGCCTAACGGAGGACCCTAACAATAAAGTGAGTCGCGAGACAGACCTACAGATGGAATGTCCCTCGCACACAAAGACACAGTTATGGAGGTCAGTCCATCAAACTCCGCAACCGTGCACGGTTCCTCAAAGTCGAAACAGTCGTCCTCCCTCGAAGGATTGGAAAAACTAAAGATAGCTCACCAAACATACTATTTTCGTTCCCTTACTTACACTAAGTAAACAAAAACAAGGGGCAAAGCGGAGCTATTCCTACATGCGATCGGGAGGAAGGAACCATACACGATCGGTTTTGTTCAGACACACACATGACAATCGGTTTTGTTCAAGAAATTCACAAGTAAGAATTTTCAAGTGTACCAATACATTCGGATCTATTCAGACAATTGTGCAAAAGTTGAAGTGATGCGGAACATTCAGATAGTCAATCATACAAACAAGGCATCAGGTGCGATTGTGTGAACATTTGTATAAATTCATATGCAAACATTCAGAACAGGCGATCGTACATATAAATAATCAGATGCAAAAAGAAGTATTTTATTCCATTCAAAATGATTGTACATACAAGCCCGAAGGCAATAAAAGGAAAAACTGGAAATTACAAGCAAAGGAAAACAAAACAACTCCAGCATCACTCAAGCCACCCCCGACTGGCCTTCGCCTCCAGCAGGCGGATCGGCGCACGCTTCCTCACCGGCTTCAGGATAAACAAGTTTATCCGGAAACGGATACCAGCTCAGATCGATCCCTAAGTCGGTGAGGTCGAGGATCGGCAGGGAGAAGTCCGACTGCAGAGGATGCTCAAGTACATAGGCTTTGAAGGTTTCCATCATAGGACCGACCTCGAGCCCTACCTTCTTGGCAGCACAGATAGCGTCAGCGTAAGCCATATAGTATGCGAACTCGCCGACGTACTCCACATTAAGGTAGGGATCGGTCTCGATCACCTTTAACTTCTCCTTCAGCCCCGCGGCCGTCTTGTCCGCGTCTGCGAGCTCGGCTACCTTGGCAGCCAGTTCCCCCTTCATTTTCTCCAGCTCGCTGTTGAGCCGGTCCACTGTCGCCTTCAGCCCAGTCACCTCCTCCTGCGAGGCCGCATGCAACCAGCGAGCATCCGTCATCTGGTCACAGAACCGATCTGCCACCCCCCCGGGACCGGTCAAGCTCCTGCTTCATCCGGTCAAGGTCTTGTTTGGCTCGCTTGGCTGTCTCCGTGTACTCCTTCTCCATGGCCACTATCCTATTAGCGAACTCGGCATTCTGGTTCCGAGCAGCCTCAAGATCTTGATGGAGGCGAGCAGTAGAGGGTCGCCCCTCATAATCTTTAACGGCTTGGGCGGCCATCGTCTCCGCCTGGAGAGTCAGGCCGAGTGTCGCCTGCATGGCATCTCCAGACCGCAGGCGAGCAATCGCATCAAGGTCGGTCATCCAAGCCTTAGGAAGAGAGGTGATGGCCCGGGAGATGTAGGAAGGAACATCGATGGATTGGCGCGGGGACTTGCTCGCCAGGAAATCCAACACCATCGGCGAGGTGTTCCGATCGGCAAGACAGACCCTGCAACACAAACAAAAAACGAAGGAGTTAGTATACATCCTACACAAGTAGCCTAAACCAGAAAGATCAAACCAGTCTTACCTCGCGGCCAACTCGGGGTCGCGGCCGAAAAAGGGTTTGCCCCGCGGAGTCTCAGCATCGGCGATCGCCGCAGTCTTCAAGAAGGCCGCTGAGGCCGAAGACCCCTCTGCCATTGGGACAACGGAGATAGGCGGCGCAACAACCGGCGGCACCATGATGGATGCCTCCGCAGCAGCAGTCGACAGGGTCTCCTCCGGCCTCCGCCTCTTGCGGTTGTGCTGGAGCTGCTCCTCCTCCCGAGCTTCCAGCTCGACGACTGGCACTACAGTAGGTCTCTCCTCGGGGACAGGATGGGACGTCGTTGCAGGGGCACGACCCGCCTTCTTTCCTTGGTGGAGACGACCCAAAAGATCGGGGTTCGACATCAAAATCTCTCTCGGGGGCTCGAAATAATGGGGAAAGTGGATCTCTGTCAAAGAAGAAATTCAGCCAAGTTAGACTTCTCTTTCAATCAGACGATCGTCAAGCAGGGAAGAGGAAGTAAAAATTTATACCTGGAACTTTCAGGTGGCGAGGGAAGCGAAAAAATGGAGTGCCCAACCAGTGAGGTTCGTTGTTGACCGTGCGAACGTCGAGGTAGCGGTCCGACAAACCGCGGATCTACTCCCAGACGATCAAGAAATCAAAAGGAAGGTCGCTGATCGCTGGAACAAGGAAGCCTGCAAAAAGGAAACCAAATTAGATCAGTTCAAGATGTATCCGAATAAAGGGAGAGTTAAAACCCTTACTCGGATTTCTCTCCCAAAAATTGGTGGGGATATCCAACTCTTCCTCTGGCTTATCGCTTGACGCCGACCTCCACGCTCCGCCGACCCAGCACCATTTTGCCAGGTCGCCCCGAACTTTGTTCGGAATCCCAAGGACCACCCTACCCATGCGACCCTGAATGTGGTAGCCGCCGACCGATCCCTTCTGCGCAGTCAGCTTGAAGAGATAGTTCATTTCCAGCGCAGAAGGTAGATGGAACAACCGATGACCGCCAAAAAGTGTCAAGGTGCTAATAATCTGCAGCCAGGCATTCGGCGTCAACTGGAGCGGCGCCACATTCCAGGCGATCAGCAAATATGACACAGCGAACGGCAATGGGAACCGCAAACCGGCCTCCAGGATCATTTCGTTGACAGCGACCAAACCCTCGGGAGGTTGGTCGGCACGTTCGTTCTCCGAGGGCAGATACAACGAGACGTCAGAAGGGATATGGAATTTCGCCCTCCAGCGACTCAAGTCTTTCCTGGTCGCCGAACTCCGGATCTGACCGAGGGTCCACGGGGAGCAGTCCGCGGCCCGGAATGACCTCCGCTTCACGGGCTCATAAGGGTGGGCAACCGAGTATGCTCCGAAGTCAAACTGAGGACATGGTCCGGCAATCCCCTCCATAAGACCGGCGAACTCCAAAAAAGCCCGGCCAAACACGCTGTTCTGCTCCCAGTACAGCCTCACCGCTTCATCCTCATCCATCGGCGAGCCCCTCTGCCCTGCCGCCGCCGCCGATCTCGCCACGTCAGCTTTGTTGAAGAGCTCTTCAACCTCCGCGGGTGTGATTCCCGCACGGATGGCCTCGACGGCCGTCTCCATGTGAAGAACCTTGGAGGTTTCTTCTCGGACAGGCGAAGTCGCGGCGGCAGAAGAGCTACCAACCTCATACGCTTTGGATCCTCCTCCAGACATGTTTTGAAGAGAAAAGGGGGGAGAGAATTTTTGTTCTTACCTAAAAAGAAAGTCGGTCGGCGCAAGAAGCTTCAAAGAAATTCGGCAGAGTCTTCGTCTAAAGGCAAGGGCGCATAAAGAGCTGAACTGATAGGTGAGTGGAAGGACCTATGTGCAAATAGGTGGAGTCTTGGGGACTGAAGTGAAACCGTCGGGGGGGGGGGGGACACATTAAATGCAGCCCTCAAAACCCGCGTACGCATCATTTCGAGGGCACGCCAGGCGACAGGTCTGACAAAACCGTCGGACTCCCCCAATGAAAGCGCGACGCGTGTCCCTGCAACGTTTCGAGAGCCCTCCTCCGCTTCCCGCTATTTCCAGTGCATAGGGAGATCGTCCGGATTTGAAATCAGTTCATCCAGGCGACGATCGTCCTTGTCATAAACAGATGAGTCAATCGTCTAAAACAGGCGATCGCCAATAGTGCCACCTCACCCCACGTTTTCAACATCGGAGCGAGCTTGGGGGCAATTGTTGTGCGGCGATTTATACGCCTCGATGGCAATCGGCATAATGGTCAAGAGCCAGCCTAAGAAGACAGATGTTGGGCAAACGCCTAGCGATCGACATCTGAGGCGATCGTCTATCAGCATCTGGCGATCGCCTATAATGTCCGACTGTTGACGATCGTCCCATACCACGTATGAATCCGACATCCGTCAGAGTCGTCGAAGACCGAATCTCGGATGAAGACCCACGTGCAGATCCGCAAAAGGCACCACAAGATAAGGCCTTCTGACCCCAGCCTGTCACCACCCTCACACCTACCGACAGGCCCGCTGAAAGATACAAAGTGGGTCCTCCCCAGACAGCGACTCAGGACGCGTGCGGACTTCTCATTGGCTCGCACATCTGGCTGCCAGCAGCAGCCTCGGACTTTAAGGAAACAGTCCTACGTGATGAGACGATCGCCCGCCTTATGCTAATATAGAAAACGGCGGTCGCCCGCGACGGACAAGGAGGACCTAGCGACCTCCTCTCTTATAAATAGAAGGCCTCCAGCAGTGGCCAAATGACGGAAATTCAGTCACACATACTGAGAGAGTGAAAAATGGTACAGAGACAACACAGTGAAACTCATTCACGTATACAGAACATAAAAAGCAAGAACTCACAGAGCATCATATCTAGTTCTTTCGGCAATCTTCACGCTCTATAGCTAAGATAACTAGAGTCTTTACACTCATTGTAATTGCACTCTAACATTAATATTTGTACTCCAAAGTATTTGTATTAATAACATATCGCGAGAGCATTCAAGCTCGGGACTAACAACACCGGCAAATCTTGTGTTATTTACTTTCCCAGGGAAGTGTTCTCGCATTTGTTTGTTACTCGACCATTCCAGCAATATCATCTCCGGATAATATTTTGGGTAACAACAAATGGGACAGAAGGGTTTTCACCCTATTCTTTATTTTCATTTTTCTCCTCGCGGCAGAGGTACGACTTGGGGCTAAGGGTGTTTCCGATGGTATTTGACAATTATATCAACATCTAATCCTTTGTTCTTCGTCGGATCGGAGTATTTGTCTTGAATCCCTAAGATGACTTTGTTAAGGATTTTCTTGATTTTGATTCTTAATCCGGTTTTGATGAATCGCTTAGTGTTTTATGATGTTATTGATCGTATTCTATGGATTTTATATCCATAACTCGAATTTGTTCAACCCGATTGGTGATTTTGGTGTTCTTTAGAAACCTCGAATATTTAATATTTGATAAAATGTTTCAATGGGTTTCCCTTCGAGTATTAGACGTGTTTTCCATCGTTTTTATTGTAGTTCCCATAGTGATTATGATGTTGTTTTCTCGCGAAGGTTGTAGTTTTTCTGAGTTTTTCGGTCGAGCCGTATTTGTCGGAGTATTCGCGCATTGATTCCGAGGCAAGTATTCTTGAATATACAATTTGTACCTGGTGAGTGGAAGTTATATGCTGCACTGTGATGATTAGTGTATCTTTTGAACGTGGTTTGAGTGAATTGATTATGAATTGTTCATCATAGAAACCAGGGTTCGACATCTACTCTGGGAGAGCCCAGATGTCGGTTAATCATTCAAATGTTATTTTGTGTTTTGACTCTCATGTGGAGATTTATAATTTATTTACTTGAACGCTTTTGTCTTGTTATTTGGCACTTTGATATTTCTTGTTTTAAGTTTCGAGACGAAACTTATTTTTATTGGGGTAGAATATAATATCCGAAAATTTCATTTCTGTTTGCCTGGAGTTATTTGTCATTTTGTGCCTGATTATTTTTATGACGATTATTTGAAGTTATATCTCTGTTGTGTACTGTATGATGTACCATGTTGTGGTATTCGTCGGGCACGACTTGTCGTTACATAAGTCGTACAGATCGTATGCATGTGTATGTGATATGACATGTTGTATTCTGTTGCTGTTTTGCCTCTTAGAAGGTGCTGTTGGCTCGGGGTATTCCTTCTTTTCAGATTGGTTGCATTCGGGGCTCTTTTGGAACCATATTGTAACACCCCCAGAGCCATCCGGGAATAATACAGCGTCGTGGGCCCCGAAACGGAACCCACAAGGCTGAAAGACATCTTTTTACAAACATTTAAAATCTGCCTAAGTGGCGACGACGGTAATATCTATAAAAATACTCGAAGACTATAAAATCCATTTATCAAAATCGTCGTAAAATCTCATTTGAAACTACAAGGCCCGAAATGCCAAAACTCAACAGTTTAAAAGCATACGTTAAGCCATCGCTTACACGTACTGACGAAATAGTTTAGAAAACAATTTTCCAAAATAACTTAAGTTGCCAAAAACCAAAAGGGCATTTAAAAATACTCACACAGCGGAAATGACAAGCAGTTAAAAAATACTCTCGCAGCAGAACATAACGACTAGTCAAAGTACTCGATTCGCAAACACACGCCATAGCCAGTATCCTATAGGAAGCTCATCTCTTCACGACCGCTACAAGCTCGATATCCCAAGAACCTAAAAAGAAAGCCCACGACGGGGTCAACCATAATATCCAACAATGACAACGATCACATCGCGTCAATAATTACATATCAATGAAAATACTAAGTAAGGATACTACCAATGTAATCTTACCGTCGTAACTTTACCAACTCGTGATAATTCTTTACCAAAGTAATCCTTACCAAAATTCACCTCTTGTATCATCAACAACACAATAAACTCATACCCAATCATCTGTACTGTACCTCAAGCAATACCCAAGGTTCTCAAAACATCTTAACTCACTGATATGAAATATACCAACTCTGACCAATTCAATCCATCGGATATCATCAAATCTCAACATGATAATGGATTTCCAGTCAACAGACAAGTACCAATAAGAAAATACGGAACATACCTCAAGATACGAAATGCCACGACAATCATGTCAGTCTAATCCGAGATCGGATCAATACAACGTATGGACCTGGTCATACAAGAGACCTACAAATGCATACTCATGTGACGACATCAATATGCCCACAATAATAACAATAATGTATACTCAATGGAAATTCGATGATCCAGCGTACACAACATAGATCCCAAGATGATCCTGTTAGATCAACACGAGGTGGATAACCAAATAATATACATATGCATAACAACAACACATGGTAATCCAACGATCCAGCGCACACAGCTATAGATTCCCATGATGATCCCATCGGACCAACGCATGGTGGAAATACCTCTCCCAACGATCCAGCGCACACAGCTATAGATTCCCATGATGATCCCGACGGACCAACGCATGATGAATATACGACAACAATGCACAACTGCATAATAACAACAATACACAAATGCATGACAACAACAATACACGAATGTATCACAACATGATCGACACAATGTGACAAAAATAACCAGAGTACTTGCCCCAAGTCCTTAGAGAGCAGTCTCGATGTCAAAAACATCACTGATAATTTCTGCAATATTCGACGATCCATATGTACCACGGACTGTAGATAACTTATATCCTCATATTTACCACCATATATCCTCGATACCCAAATAAACCAATAATGAATGGAAATCATATACATTATGATTTAACTCCCAAAAATTGGAAAACAACATACAATCCAAATCTCCAGAGTTCACAACAATAATCATTGCTATATGCACTGAAATGAGACTGAAACTATTCATTAAGTATTATAAACTGAACAAGTAATAACTTGCCTCGATACCGCCACGACGATAATGAAGTCGTTACCAATTTCCTTGTCTTCATCTACAAGCTCCTCGGACTTGACCATGGTAATTCACGAACCTCCTCGAACTCGACCGCAACATATTATTCTAATCAACGATCAATCCTCACAACCTAATGCAATAATCAATAAACAACAATCCGATAATAATCAACAACCGACATAACCGATCCACAAACCCAATGATTCAACGATACCTCGATCATATAGAAAACCAAATAATCCAACTCAACAATTACGAACTCATGTCCACAATACAAACCGCAACTCGGTAATCATAATTAACAATCAATATAACCGATCAACAAACCCAAGGGTTCCATAATATCCCGATTAAACACAAATCCGAACAACCCAAATCAATCAATCAATCACGAATCCATAACCATAATACGATTCCACAATCCAATAATCATATCAATAATTAATTCAACTAAGTGTCTTAACATACTCGACTCCAACTTCAACTTTAAATACGAATTAACAAAGTTCCTTCTTGTTCATATTCGCAAATTCATAGAAAACCCAAATACCGGTTATTATCACGAATAATCATATATCAAAATTAATCGTAATCTTTCCAAATTCCATCCCTTATTCATAAAATCATGACATATATAACTCAAGAGTTCTTCAAGAACGTGAATTAATCCGTAATCATGTTCATAGCCAACAAAACGGCATAATCCGATGCGTTTTAACATCTAAATAATCAACAAAACGGGTATTGATTGGATTGATCGTCACGATGCCATCATTAATGTCCGTAAGCGTATGGTCACTATCATTTCCGACGATGGGGTTGAATATGTTTTTCAGGGCGGTAATCCAAGTTGTTCCAGGAGAGTCATTAACTTGATGAAAGCAGTGAAATTACTCAGCCAGGGGTGTGTTGGTTATTGGTGCTATATGACCAAGACCGAAAAATCATCAATAATGTTGGCAGATATTCCGGTAGTGAGAGAATATGTCGATGTATTTCCAGACGAGTTACCTGGTTTACCTCCACAAAGAGATGTGGAATTCACGATTGAGTTGGAGCCTGGTACGTCTCCAATATCGAAGGCACCATATCGGATGGCCCCGACCGAAATGAAGGAGTTGAAGAATCAACTTGAGTAATTGTTCGAGAAAGGTTATATCCGACCGAGTGCGTCCCCGTGGGGAGCACCAGTGTTGTTTGTCAAGAAGAAGGACGGTTCATTTCGTTTGTGTATTGATTATCGGGAGTTGAACAGGGTGACGATCAAGAATAAGTATCCTCTACCCCGTATTGATGATCTCTTAGATCAACTTCAGGGAGCTTCAGTATTTTCCAAGATCGACTTAAGATCTGGATATCATCAGTTGCGAATTCGAGAGTCGGATATCGCGAGAACAACGTTTCGAACACGCTATGGTCATTATGAGTTCGTGGTAATGCCGTTTGGGTTAACTAATGCACCTGCGGTATTCATGGAGTTAATGAATCGGGTTTTCATTGACTTTTTGGATCAGTTTGTGGTTGTCTTCATTGATGACATTTTAATTTATTCTCGTGACCGGGAGGAACACGAGTTTCACCTTCATCAGGTGCTCGACGTGTTGAGATGAGAGCAACTTTATGGAAAGTTTTCCAAATGTGAGTTTTGGATGTCCGAAGTGACGTTTCTCGGGCATGTAATTTCATTAGACAGTGTGCGTGTTGATCCTCAGAAGACGGAGGCTATCCGAGATTGGTTACCTCCGAAGAATGTTAAGGAAATCCGAAGCTTTCTCAGATTAGTCGGTTATTATCGGCGGTTTGTGGAAGGATTTTATAAAATCACTCAACCAATGACGAATCTTTTGCGAAAGGATAAGAAATACACGTGGTCCGATGCGTGTCAGCGGAGTTTTGAGGAACTCAAGAGCCGGTTAATTTCAGCACCTGTCCTTTCCTTGCCACAAGGGACGGAAGAATTTGTGGTTTATAGTGACGCATCCGGACACGGTCTAGGATGTGTATTAATGCAGAATGGGAAGGTTATTGCCTATGCTTCACGGCAATTGAGACCTTACGAGGTTAATTATCCGACCCATGACCTGGATCTAGCAGCCTTGGTTTTCGCGTTGAAGATTTGGCGTCATTACCTTTATGGCGTTACCTGTCAGATATTCACCGATCATAAGAGTTTGAAGTATATAATTACTCAGAAGGAGTTAAATATGCGACATAGGCGGTGGTTGGAACTAATCAAAGATTATGATATCGAGATCCTGTACCACCTGGGTAAGGCAAACATGATTTCCGATGCCTTGAGTCGTAAGTCTGTTTAGGAGCAAATACTTGCTCGTTTAACAGTTCAGACGGAGCTTCAGAAGGAATTTCTTAGACCCGAGATCGAGGTCCGACTTCAGCGAGTGCAAGGGCAACTTTGCATGTTAGAGATTTAATCGCCACTTGAGGAGGCAATCAGAGTGAATCAGGGTTCAGACCCATCATTGTTGCGCATCCGTGGGGATGTGGCTCAGGGGAAAGCCCCTGGATTTGTGGTCCACGAGGATGGACTTTTGCGATTTAAGAATCGGTTACGCATACCGGCGAATGACGAGTTGAAAAACTCGATTTTGATAGAAGCTCATGCTACCCCTTACTCCATTCATCCGGGGTCTAGCAAGATGTACAAGGACTTGAAACAAAATTACTGGCGGAGTAATATGAAGCGAGAAGTCGCAGAGTTTGTTTCGAGATGTTTAACCTGCCAGCAAGTCAAGATAGAACATCAGCGACCGGAAGGTATGCTGAAGCCGCTCCCTATTCCAGAGTGGAAGTGGGAAGATATTTCTATGGACTTCATCACGAGTTTGCCGACGATTCGTCGTGGCATGAATACAATTTGGGTAGTTGTGGACCGTTTAACTAAGTCAGCTCATTTCCTCGAGATTAAGGATACGTGGGGTCCCGAGAGACTTGCCTAGTTATTCATCAAAGAGATAGTGAGATTGCATGGTACTCCTAAGAGTATCGTTTCCGATCGTGACGGACGATTCATGTCACATTTTTGGAAATCAGTTCATCATGCTATGGGAACTCAGCTTAATCTTAGCACCGCTTTTCATCCTCAGTCCGACGAAAAATCAGAGAGGACTATTCAGACATTGGAGGACATGTTGAGGGCATGCGTCCTCGATTGGAAAGACGATTGGGAAGCCCAACTACCGTTGATTGAGTTCACGTACAATAATAATTGGCATGCTTCGATTAAGATGGCACCTTACGAGGCCTTGTACGGTCGTCGTTGTTGATCTCCTTTGTGTTGGGACGACTAATCAGAATCAATCAGCACCGAGCCCGATATGCTTATAGCCGCCCGTGAGAAGGTAGCTTTGATCAGGGGCCGTTTGTTGACCGCTCAGAGTCAATAGAAATCATATGCAGATAATCGTCATCGACCACTAGAGTTCGAGACAGGTGACCACGTATTGGTCAAGGTATCCCCGAGTCGAGGTATTTTCCGATTCGGAAAACGGGGGAATTTGAGTCCGAGATTCATCGGACCGTTTGAGATTTTGGATCGAGTAGGCAGTCTGGCTTATCAATTGGCTTTACCTCCGACGTTGAGCCGAATTCATAACGTGTTTCACATCTCTAAGTTGCGGAAGTATGTTGCCGACCCGAGTCACATACTTCAGTTCGACGAAATCGAGATCGCGGATGATCATTCGTATGAGGAGCGTCCTATACGAGTTTTAGAGCGGTGAATCAAACAGTTGAGGAACAAGACGATTCCTTTGGTCAAGATTCAGTGGTCTAGACACGGAGTCGAGGAGGCTACTTGGGAAACCGAGGATAGTATGCGGGAGAGTTATCCAGAGTTGTTTGACCCTTAGTTTCGAGGACGAAACTCTTTTTAAGGGGGGGAGTATGTAATACCCGGTTGTAATTCATTCATTATCATTCAGTAATTATCAGTCAGTAATGGTCACTCAGTAATTTTCACTCATTAATAATCACTCATCATTCATGATTCATTCATTTGTATTCATCGTTGGCATTTTGTAACCGTGTATCAGTTACCGATCGTCATTCATATCCGATTGAGAATCGAGGCGAGAGTATTATCATAATCATCGTGAATGGTAGTCTTGTGTTGGAAGTATCATCTATCACGTGTTATTGGACTTAATTACATTCATACAAGTTTTGTTGTCGGATCATTCACTGTTTGTAGCAAGTAGACGGAGTTGTCGCATTTTCGTCATTTCCAGCAACGAGTTACTGCCGTAACTAATCATACATTACGGCCATAACATGATTTCGTCGGCTTAAGGTTGTTTTGGCCGAAGACGAGATACGGCCGTAAGGTAGGCAGGCTACGGCCGTAAGAGGTGTTCGTGATTTTCAGGAATTTTCGGACGAGGAGGGCTTACGGTCGTAAGGGTTGCGGTATACGACCGTAAGATGAGGCAGGTACGGCCGTAAGGCTTGGCCGGTTACGGCCGTACGTTTCTAGTAGGGTGCCTGGTCAGTTTCGACGAAGGTGTTGTACGCCCGTAAGCCTTGCCGAGTACGGCCGTAACAGGCTAGTTACGCCCGTAAGGCATGTGCGGTACGACCGTATGACTGTCGGTAGGTGTTTGGACGAGGGCGAGTTACGCCCGTATGAAGTGGCTGGTTACGGCCGTAAGGCCGTTGACTTGGGATTTTACGGCCGTATGTAGGCCGAGTTACGGCCGTAACCATGGCTGTATTTAAAGGACTTGGACGGGACTTTGAGCTCATTTCTATCATTTCTTCACCTTGTTCCGAGAGAGAGAGCTTGAGGGAGAGATTCTTCATCATCAATCACTTGGTTGTTCGGTTTTCATCATCTTCATTCGTTTGTGAAGTTTGGATAGTCGATTTAACACGATTTCACCGGATCAAAATATTTGGATCTTCAAAGGTAATATTCTTCAACATCTTGGATTTCGATTTTGTGTTGAGATATGATGTTTTGGACGTTATAATCATGTTGTATGAAGAGATATATGTATGATTATGAGTGTGTATGAATATTCATTGGATTATTGAAGGGTTATTCAAGAACACTTTGAATATTGAGTTGGATTTGGGGGTTTTCGATTAGTTGTTGTTGTAATCACGACTTTGGATATTCATATTGGATTATTGATTGTATTGAAGATGTTTTGTTGGTTTGGAACACTCCCTGGGGATTTGATATTGGTATAGTTAAGGATTGGTTGTAAACAATCGAAGATTGGTTACAACGTGTTTGATATAATGCCCCAATGAACTTGGTTTAGTCGTATCAACGTTTTGAGTTGGTTATAATCGTGTTTGATTCATATGTTGAACGGATTGTTGGTAATTGTGTTATTCAAGGTTGTTCGAGCGACCGACACCTCATTTAGGATGTTTGTTCGTGGAAGGACATTTTTCACCGGTGTTGGGTAAGTTAATTCTTACTCGGTTAAAAGGATATTCATTCCTTTCGTTGTTGTTTATCATAATCATGACTCATTCATAATATATTAACCATATTGAGACTTGTAATTGTCGAATAATCACTTCATTCAAGAGGAACGACGGTTCCAATCATTTCATTGAGCTATCATTCACTTCACTATTATTTCATCTCGGTGAGTCATTCTTGACTTTGTCGGATTATTATTCATTAATATTCATCATGGTCATTCTCGTTCATATAACCTTCTGGGTTCGTATTGCGTGGCCGGGTGGTGATGTGTGGGATTTTTAGTCGGGCACATGATGGTCATGTGTTCGGGTTCACCGACACAATGGACTGTGCACACGGTAACGTACTTCCGTGAGACTAATTAGGTACAAGGACGGGTGTGTCCGGTCACTCGTCTTGTGCACATGCACATACCATTACGGGCGTACTACGATGCCCCTCTTCAGCTTAATTTCATAATGGAGATATATCATGATTGTGTATATTCAACCCTTGAGGATTGTTGTTCTATGTAACTAACCCCGTTGGGGGATATTATTTTCAGGTCGTGGCAAGGCAAAAGCACGGGAAGAGAACGTTGACGGCGAGGAGTCCCAGTGATACTAGTAGGGGGCCCAAATCCTTTCAGTCATTCATGTTGTCGTCATTTATTTTTTCCGCTGCAGATTTCCATTTGGATACTCCGTTTCATTCAGTGTTGTATATTTTATCTTCATATAAAATATACATGTATTCTGTATTATCTTGGGTGTGTTGTACTTGAAACTCCTTATTGGAGTAATGGATGATATAATGTGGTTCGGTACTGTGATTATGTTATCTAAGTCATTAATTTTCATTCGCCTGGTGGGTCCCAGTTGGGGGTCCACAGCACTGTAATAGTCGCCTAGTTTGGGGTGGTACACCAAGAGCATTTGAGGATTACATTGGAAACACTTCGCAAGGAGAAGTTGTATGCCAAGTTCAAGAAATGTGAGTTTTGGTTAAACAGAGTTGGATTCCTTGGACATGTGGTGACTTCAAAAGGAATTGAGGTAGATCCCGATAAGGTTGTAGCAATGAGTAGTTGGGGAGTACCCAAGAATGTGAGCGAAGTTCGCATCTTTCTAGGCTTAACTGGCTATTATAGAAGATTTATCGAAGGATTTTCGAAAATCGCCACTCCTATGACCCAATTAACAAGGAAAGGCGTGAGGTTTGAATGGAGTGACAGGTGCGAGGAAAGTTTTCAAGAGTTGAAAATGAGACTAACCTCGGCACCAGTACTAACAATTCCTGATCCGACGGAAGACTTTGTTATTTATAGTGATGCCTCAAAGCAGGGTTTGGGTTGTGTTCTGATGCAACATGGTAAAGTAGTAGCCTATGCATTAAGACAGCTTAAACCACATGAGTTGAACTATCCAACAGATGATTTGGAGTTGGCTGCTGTAGTACATGCACTGAAGATTTGGCGTCAATATCTCTACGGAGGGAAGTGCGAGATATACACAAACCATAAAAGTCTGAAGTATCTTTTAACACAGAAGGATCTTAATATGAGGCAAAAGAGATGGTTAGAATTTGTGAAGGACTACGATTGTACCATTCATTACCATCCGTGTAAGGCTAATGTGGTAGCTGATGCCTTGAGTCGAAAGACTAGAGGCGAGTTAGCTTGATTGACCAATCAGGAGAGTTTGATAAAGGAGTTCTCCCAGTTGAGGATTGAGGCAGTTGAATCTTCAAAATGTTCGAAAGCAATCCTATCATCTTTGGTCTTGCTACCAAATTTTAGGGATAAGATTAAGGAGGCTCAACCACGTGATAAGTTCTTGTGCACGATGAAAGATCGAGCATAATATGGGAGTATTGAGAAATTTGTCATTTCCGAATACGATGTTTTGACTTATGATGGGAGGTTATGTGTTCCCAAGGATACATCCCTTAGGAAACAAATCCTTGAAGAAGCTCACAATGCACCATACTCCGATCACCCGGGAGGTACAAAGATGTACCACGACCTGAAGAAGTTCTTTTGGTAGAAAGGAATGAAACGGGACATTGGTGTATTTTTGGAGCGGTGTATGATATGTCAGCAGGTGAAGGCAGAACACCAACGGCCAGGAGGTTTACTCCAACCGTTGGAAATCCCAGAATAGAAATGGGAGCATATCACAATAGATTTCGTGGTTGGCCTGCCGTGAACCATGAGGAAGAACGATGCTACCTGGGTGATAGTAGATCATTGGACGAAGTCATCTCATTTTCTACCTGTGAGGATGACTTACAGTATGGAACAATATCCAAAGATTTATTTTCGGGAGATTGTGAGGTTAGATGGTTTTCCAGTGTCGATCGTCTCGGATAGAGATCCGCGATTTACGTCGAAATTTTGGAAGAGTCTTCAGAGTGCGTTGGGCACTAAGTTGAATTTCAGTACTGCATATCATCCGCAGACCGATGGTCAATCTGAACGGACTATCAAAACACTCGAAGATTTATTGAGGGCGTGTGTTCTTGATACTGGTGAGAATTGGGAAAGTATTTTGCCGTTAGTAGAGTTTGCTTATAACAATAGTTACCAAGCAACTATACAAATGGCCTCGTATGAGGCTCTGTACAGAAGAAAATGTCGATCGCCTCTTTATTGGAGTGAGGTTGGAGAAGGAAAGATTTTGGGTCTAGAATTGATCGAGCAAACTGTAGAGAAGATAGCCGAGATCAGAAGTAGGATTAAGACCGCCCAGGATCGACAGAAGTCTTATGCTGATAAACGAAGGAAAGATATCTAATTTGAGATTGGAGAAAAGGTGTTCTTGAAGATAGCGCCGATGAAAGGAGTGATACGATTCGGTAAAAAGGGAAAGCTACAACCTCGTTATATCGGACCTTTCGAGATTTTGGGTCGTGTTGGTGACCTTGCTTATAGTTTGGCATTGCCGTTAGAGTTATCAGGAGTGCACAATGTCTTTCACGTCTCCATGCTGAGAAAATACATACATGATCCTTGTCATGTATGCAATTTCAAAGAGTTGCACGTAGCCAAGAAGCTGACTTATGAGGAAGTACCTACAGCTGTTTTGGAGCGTAAGATACATCAATTACAAAACAAAGATGTTAAACTAGTGAAAGTTCAGTGGAGCCGTCATGGACCGAACGAAGCGACTTGGGAAAGTGAAGAGGAGATCCGTTCTAGGTATCCGACATTCGCCATTGAAGGTACATGATTTAATTTTCGAGGACGAATTCATTTAAGGGGGGTAGGTTGTAACGCCCCGATTTTCAAGCATGCATTTATTTTATAATTTATAGAAAACACATGAATGATTTTAAATGTCCAACAGTTTATTTACGAATTTCAATTCCATTTATTTAATAAGGTCAAAATTTTCCTTATTCGCATATGATGATTGTATTTACACTCCAGGCTCGAGTCCAAGATCTCATATCATAATGGCCCGAGTCATTTCGTCATATATATATATATATATTCAAGTGGTCATTATTTATTTTATGATAGTGTTATTAATTATTCGAGTATAATACTAACACTACTATCAATAATGTTATCTTTATTATTATTAATAATATTATTAATACCATTTTATTAAGTATTAATATTATTATTATTATTGTTATCATTATCATTTTTCAGATTTATTTGATGAACGATATTACCAATTAATTTTTTTTTTTTTTGTAAGTATGTTATTTTGATTATTCGATAATAATGATGATTGATTGTTGTTGTGATGGTTTCAGGATATATTTTTTTTGGTTTTTTTTTTTTATTATTTTTGAAGGCCATGTTTATTTTCTTAGTGTCTAAAGCATTTATTTTTTTTTTATTTTTTTATTTTTTTTTATGATATAATTTTTTTTATCTATCGGTACAATACTTTTTTTTTTTTTGGGGGGGGGGGGGGGAATAAGCTTCCAAAACTCGAGCCTAATAACATCATCGCTGATCAATCTTCGCGTGAGCTTCCCATGCATGTTCTTCATGTTGTCCATTACTTGAAATGCATAAAACGCATTTTCCCGTGAAAGCATTCCCTAGCTTCTCCCGCCATTAATATGACATCACCACTTCGAAGGAACATTGCGGTTGGTTTGTCTTCCCTTGATTTTCCCCCAAGTAGGAAGATAGCTTTGCAGCCCAAACTCATGCTCACAATAGGTTTACTCCAATCTTTTTCCATGTCATCAAGGTGCCCACCAAGCATATCACCTAATCCGAAATAATTCACTATAGCAGCTTCTGGACGGAATTCTATACCACAATGCATAGCAGGTCCAGCCATCCTTTTAGCCAAGGAGCATAGTTCATCAGGTATCTCCTTGTGAGGGAGAGAAATATTATAGCTCCGCTTAGACCACCAAATTGCAAGCCAAGGGTACTCCATCTTAACTTACGCAAAGAAAATGAAGGTGATACGGACTTGCAGGCATCTCTCCCGCTTGATTCGTCAAATGCCTCGACGAACTTCCACCGGGAGTACTTGAATCACTCAATAACATTAATATCGTAACAAACATCACCCGGGAGTTCATCTTCAAATACTAAAACCTATCCCTCTTTAGTGAAACAAATAAATCTTCTATGGGTCCATATATTGCGTTGTGGTTTGTCGATTAGGGGTTGAGGAAAGCTAGTTAAACTCTCCCTTATCCATCGCATGCTCCTCCGTGCTTAATGCGGTGGGAATATAATAAAAACTCGCCGACTTTCCAAGCGTAAAATCGGTTGATCGAAATCACATTTCAAAGACCGAAACTCCTTCTACAAGTTCACCACCGCAATTATAATTCGTAAAATTGACACAAGTCTACAACCTCCGATAAATCTACAGCATCGGTACTTTTCCGAACATCACAAAGAACTACACTATTCAAATTGGCCGGGCAATTGCTTCTCAATATCCTCTTTCCAAGCTTTCGACTTGGATCCATGGATGATGAGGGCAAGAGTGGCCTTCCTCCCCTTCTAACCAATTCTAACATTTGGAAACTCCAAGGCATCTAGGCGAATAATCCCAAGCAGCCGTGACACCTCTTGCGCGGCTAAAATTTCCCCTGACCTCTGCTCATCAATCCCAAAATTCGCAAGAACGTCCGCAGCCATGTTTCCTTCACGGAGAATATGTGAGACTCGGACCTCCAAGTTTTCTTTCAAGTTAGCCAAGTTGTTGAGAAGAGCAGACAACTTCCAATTGCCTTTTAATGACGTGAACATAGCGACAACAACTTGAGCATCAACTTCAAGCCAAATTTTATGGATGCCCAGGTCTTGGCACCGCTTCAAACCCCGGACAACCGCATCGAGTTCGGCAAAGACATTTGTTTGATTTCCAAGAAAGCCAAAACCCACCGCCACCAATGACCCCTGCCAATCTCTGATAATATAGCCCGACCCGGCAACTCCCGGATTACCCCGAGACGCACCGTCACAATTTAGTTTTGCCCAACCAACTTCCGGACAACGCCAAATAACCAATCTTGTTTGTGGCACCCTCGCGGCTCTCCTTCTCAGCCCCCACCGATCGCATACCAGTCGTTCTCCCCTCCAAAAATGAACATCCAAAATATTCATGAAATCAGCCTTCCTCAAATGATCAAAACCAGCCGATGACTCGACCAATGGCCACCGGAATTCCGGTGTTTTGCAAAGATTGCGGCATCTCCACGTAAATATAAGCACGAGCAGCACACTCCGAACTTCGCTGCATTTTGAAGGATTGCCGCCTCCCCAATGTACCCAACCAAAGGCGAATAACACCAGATTGTGTCGCCTCATCCGAAATTCCGGAGGAAAAATCCTGCACTCGCGCGCCACTGGTCCCTCCAGGAACAAATGCCGCAAACTCTCTTCGGATTGCCCACAACACAGGCATTTCGACGCCAAAGCAAATCCCTTCTCCTTCATTTTGAGTTCAAGCGGAAGTTTGTTTTTCAGAAGCCTCCAAAGGAAAATGGAGAATGACGGGGTGATTAATTTGTTCCAAATAGCACGAAAAATCAGCGAAGGCTCACCCTTTTGTCGAATCTCCTCCCAAGCGGACGTGGTAGAAAATGAGCCATCCATTGATAGCTTCCACCTCGCCCGATCCGACTTCTCTGGCTCCAAAGAAAAATTAATAATATTGTGAATACTTCCCTGAGGAAGTAAATTAGTAAGCCAAAAAACTCTCCAACCTTCCGACCCACCCCAAAGATCCTTAACTCTAGCCGTTGGAACCAAAGAATTCGCCAACACAAAGATGAGCCAGAGGACACCACCGATCCGGTGATCATACCAAAATGACGCTTCACCATTGCAGACATCCCGTAAAATATATTCACCGCCTTTATCTCTCGATTTTACAAAAACCTCTCCAAATGGGCGAGTGATAACGTAACATGGAGCCACCATAATATGCGAATTCTTAGCGTATTTTCGAACATAAATTTGCTCCAAAGCGAAGTTTTCCGTGCGAAGTTTCCACCACAATTTAAATTGAAAAGCCTCCGATAAATCCACCAATCTTCGAACCCCAAACCCGCCTTCCTCCTTGGGCAAGCAAATTTTTTTCCAGTGCCCCCAATGAAATCGTCTTTGCTCATGAGTCGAGCCCCATAAAAGCGATTAAGTAACTGTTCCACCCTCTCAAAAACATATTTTGGCGCCTTCATAACTTGTAAGAGATATATTGGCATGGCCAGAGGACACTGAGCAAGTTGCACCGTCCGCCATATGATAAGAAGGTTTTATCCCATCCCGAAATAGCCGCCCGGATTTTTCCCACAATTCCTCAAACAAATCCCCTTACGCCGTCCTTGCACACTGGAACTCCTGTGTATGTTAACTAAGACTTTTCACCATGAAGCCCGTCATCTCTCTCGGCCTATTTATTTTTCTTCAGCACCCGTTCGAGGATCATGACACTCTTACTCCGATTAATGAGTGTCCCGAAACTTCCTCTTATCGGAGGAGAAAATTTTTTAACTTTGCAAAGCCACCCTCATAAGCCTTTGTGAACACCATACGATCATCCGCATATGCAAGATGACTAACCAATCCACCACCCATCACAAAACCGCATACGGCGATTATTCTCAAAAAGCTCATTTATACCTGGAGAGGACCTCTCACGCTATCACAAATAAGGCCGGTGATAATGGATCCCCTGCCGGATTCCTCCGAAGAGTGAAAGAATCCACCGCTTCCCGTTAATGATAATCGAAAACCAATTATTCGCAATGCAATTCCAAACCGATTAATCCATCTTACCGAGAAGCCAAATTTCCAAGAACCGCACAAAGAAAATTCCATCAACTCGTCGTACGCCTTGACATATCCAATTTGACCATTGCATTCCCCTCAAGACATTTCGTGTCAATCGCTTGTGCAAGTTCCTGGGCGAGCAATATATTATCACAAATATTTCTTCCGGGCATAAATCCACTCCGATTAGGCGAAATAATTTTGGGGAGGATATGCGATAACCGCCTAGTCGAGCTTCGACATCACCTTGTTGGTGACATTACACAGACTAATTGGTCGAAATTGAGACCACTCCTCGCACCCGCCACTTTTGGGATTAAAATGATCGACGTAGCAGTGAAGCTTTTCGGCATTGGATTCCCAAGAAAAAAATCCCTGCAAGCGGCGAGAACATCTTGTCCAATCAAATCCCAACAAAATTGGAAAAAATGCGCTGTGAATCCATCCGGTCCGGCAACGCTATCCGCAGAGAGGCTAAAACGACATCTTTCACTTCTTCCAGGCTCGGCTCACCATCCAGCCCATCTCGGTCTTCTGCGATAAAATGGAAGAAATGCAAAGTAGATCATTATCAAAGAAAACAGCTTGCCCCGAAAACATCTGTTCAAAAACTCAACACCCGATCGCCGAATATCCGCCCAGTAATTGAATGTTAGGGATCCATTGTGCATGACATGAATTCGACCCTTTTTCTTTTTCTTTTTGCCGTGTTATGAAAGTACGATGTGCCCCGTTCTCCGTCAACCAACCATTTGCATGCTGATTTTTGTTTCTAACTGCCTCGATACTTAACGCAAGTGTGAGTTTCGCTTGGCATTCCTTCAGTTTAACAAGATTTTCCACCGTATCTTCTGCTTCGTATGCCTCCTCTTGAGCACGGAGCTGATTCTCTGCTCCCGACACTCTATCATGAACCATACCAAACACTTCCTTGTTCCATGCTTTGAGAGCAAATTTAACGTTCTTAAGTTTAAGTTTCAGATTGAGCATGCCCGTAGAAAATGTATCTACCGCCCACGCCTCCCGTACCACCTCCAAAAAAGTGTGATGAGATGTCCAATACCCGTAAAACGGAATGGTGACGGGCCAACCTCCTCCTCAACCTTATTAGAAATAAAAAGTGGGCAATGATCCGACGTGTGCTTAAGTAAATGGCGCACACTCACCGAGGAGAAAAGATCCAACCACGCCGAATTCACCACTGCTCTGTCCAATCTTTCTTTGACTCTATTCGCCTCCCAAGTAAATTTCACCCCCTGGAAGCCACAATCTTCCAATCCACAATCCATAAGAAACTCGCTAAAATCCTCCATCGAGCGAATTTTAAGCGCTCCTCCTCCACGTTTCTCCTCAGCCAACAGGATAATATTAAAATCGCCCACCACCATCCATGGGACCCCCTCATGCCTTCCTTCTCTCAAATGATCCCAAAGCACCTGACGCCCTACCCTAGTACACAAAGCGTGCACGAAAGTAATGAAAACAGGCTTCGAGATCTGCGGTGAAACAATTCTACAATCAAGGAATTGCTCCTCTTGATTGACAATTGAAAGTTCTGTTCCATCATTCCAGAAAACCCAAACTCGGTTCGATCGTGCTGCCAAAACATTCTGATACCCCGTAATTCGCCGCATCTCAACAACGTTTAAATCAATTCTTGGTTCGAAAATTGCAATAATTTCTGGCTTCCTTTTTCTGATAATTCTTTTCAGAGATTTATGAGTGGAATCATATTATTCTACATTTACTATTATTAGTATTATTATTATACCATTTATATTTAACCACGTGTCTTAATTTAACTAACTATGATTAAACTAAACTTATCACAATTAAGAACCCTTCCTTTACCAGTCGATCGATCCTCACAGTTCTCACCTTATCAAAACTCCTCAATGTTTATATAATACACAATCCTAATCCAACTTAAACACTTCAAACCTATATCTATAAATACAATTCTCATCACAATAATTCACTTTCCACCAAATAAACAATACATCATCGACAGAAATCTACCCATAGCTTTCTTCACGGCTGAAACAAAAAAAAAGAAGAAAACTGTATTTGCAATCGGGAAGCATTATAAGGATCCGATATACAGAGCTGCATGTATTTTTCTTCTACAAACTAAAGAGCAGAGAACAAGAGGATCCAATCGAGTTCGTCGTCTGATCAAATTTCCAGTCGCGTTTCATCCGATTTCCATTCAATCTTACGAGGTAATGCTCAACAACCACCACCTTGTATTTTCTTCTGTACTTTCCCATGAATATGAAATTGTAGATCCTATCATTTTCCCTACTGCTTCTATTTTACACAGTAAATCAAATCCACATATAAACTGAAACTTTATGCTCTTAAATCTCGAAACCGTAGCACTGCATCAAACCTCAAATCCGAGCCCCAAATCAGATCCCAAATACCAGAGACCAACATTTTCGAAAGGAGATTTCAACCCAGTCGTCCGAACCTGCAAACAATCTAAGTTAGAGGACTAAATCAAACCAGAAAAATCGGGAATCAACCCTTTTCAGCCGCACCTTCGCATCGCCGGCGACAACCGCGCGCTGAACCTTCACCGCCGCTCGAGCCATCCAGTTTGTGGCGGGTCCAGATTCATGTTTGTGCAATTGTGTGTTGATGTGCATGTGTGTGTGTGTGTTTTTAGCAGTATTGATTTTGGCAGAGGAGTTAGGAGAGAAACCGATTATTCTGGCAGAGAAGTGAGGTGATTTTCTCCTTCGCGATTTTTTCTCAATCCGTGATGTTAGAGAGAGAGAACAGAGGGAGAGGTTGAGGATGAGAGTGTAATGTGTCGGCCGATTAGTTAGGGAGGGGTTTTTCAATTGAGCCCCCATATTCCAGACCTTTTGATTTGACCCCAAATCAACTTTACAGTGTATTCGATTTCAGTCCCTCAGTTTCCTTAAATTTTTTTAATTTGATCCCAGCCAGTTTTTAATATTTATATCAGATCTCTTTTACTACAAATTCAAATAATTTATATTGATTTATTTTGGATGCTATTTTAATATTAAAATTTAATTGTTATATTAGGAGACGAGGACTTGGAGCCTGGGACTTGAACTGCATTCGCATCCCAATTTTTCAAGGATCATCATCGTAATTCGAGGTGGGGATTTTACGCTTGTTTTATTTAATGCATGATGTTACTTGTATATATGCTTGTTTCTTGCCAAATATATAATGTGCTCAAAATTTGCATATTATTTACGTTGTAGCCTCCAATGAGTAGTAGTCATAATATGCTGAAAGTTTGCATATTATTTATGTTGTAGCCTCCAATGAGTAGAAGGCATAATGTGCTCAAAGTTTGCATATTATTTACGTTGTAGCCTCCAATGACTAGTAGGCAGTATGCACAAAGTTCGCATATTAATGGCCCTCGGGCAATCACCAGGTTCAGGCATGTCATATCTACTTGACAACATGTATGTATTTAAATTTAACAAAGCGTTCCCTCCTCACTGAGCGAGTTGAAAACTCACCCTATTATTTAAACCTTTCAGGTTGAGGAGTCTAGCGTGGGGGGCAAAGGCGTCGCGTGATAATAATAATTATCAGTTTTTTATTTATTTCGTTCATTTAAAGTTTTAACTTTGGCTTCAATGTCATGTTGGATATTATGGATGTTTGAATTGTTGAGAATTTTTTTTATTTACTTGCGAAATGGTTGACTTTACTTCAATTTCCGCTGCAATTATTCAAGTATTTTTCTTAAGGGTATTAAATCTCCCTTGAAATTATTTTAAAAAGACATTTTGAAAAGTGGTCGCTAGATAGCACCTATGCCCCGGTTCTACAAAATCCAAAGTTCCAAAATCATATTCTATAAATGAATCTACAACACGCTGTTGGGTTTCGGGGTCGGATATTGCGCCGTGTTGCGGAAGCGTAAATATCAAGTGCGGAAATTTAAAGCACACAAGGATTTATAGAGGTTCGGTTATAAACGAGCATACGTCCTCTCTCGATATCTTTTTCAATAGGCTAAAGAAAAACATCTTCTCCTCTCTTCTATCGGTCGAGGTATAACCGTTACAATTACGTCTTCTATTGGTCCGTGATAAACCACTCGTACTTGTCTTTGCGTCGGTCCAAGTTAAACCGTTTTCCTTTTAGTAGGACAAGGAATCAACCTCTCTAGCTTTCTATGGGTACTAGATAAACCTCACGAAGATAGCGATTGCGATTCTAACAATGTCGGATCCTTGATCCTAATAACACCGAATCTAATCGTATCTTTTCTTTTACCGCTCATGTATGATTTTGTGTATAACACTCAATCACTCAATGTAAGCTCAATATTCCAACAACAATAATATCAATATGAAACTCAGATGATTATCTCGTATGCTTGAAGTTGTTATATTGAATCAATACTATAGGCATGGTATTTATAGCCTTCTTGATCAAACTAGCCGTTAGCAATCTGACACTTCATTACGGCCGCTATCTCCTTCCCATTATGGCCGTTAGCCGTCTTACGTACGTTAACATAACCTTGTTACGTACGTTAGCATCTCCCAGTAAGAGTCCAGTAGCTTTCATTTTTTTTCTTACATACGTTAATAAGACATCATTACGTACGTTATAATATGTCAATATGTTCGTTGCTTGCTGACCTATGCCATGACGTTATTTCCAACGTTCATCTTGTTTGAACTCAGAATCTTCTCATTACGTACGTTATAAACATGCTGTTACGTACGTTATGATTCCAATATTACGTACGCTATACAATACTCGTTGCGTACGTTAGCTTAGTCCAGAACACCTTTTTGAGTCTTTGTTTTCTTCCATTCTTGCTTCGCCTCTTCGTTGTTTTGTTTTGCTTATCAACTTTAATCATCAAAACATTATTAATTTATGTATGGAACAAAATGTTCCAACAATCTCCCCCTTTTTGATGATTACAAAACAAAACTTCGTCAATGGGATTTATCTGCAAAAATACAAATATATGTATATGTGTACAGACCAAAGTTTGCGACTTTGTCCGTTTCGTTAGTTTCTTCTCCCATTTCTTTTTCGACTCCTCCTTTTCTTTTCTCCTTTTCTTTCCTCATTTTCAAAATTTCATCGTCGTCTCCTCATTTTTCTTTTTCTATCATTTTTCGACTTCTCCTTTTCATTTTTCAACTCCTTCGTTTCTCCCCCTTTCAGGGTAAATCCCATTTTTCTCATTTTCCTCCTTTCTCTCCCCCTTTTTGTTTTCATCAAAAAGTAAAAAAAATAGAAATTAAATTTAATGATACCAAAATATAAAATATGCACGATATCAATTTATGATAAATAAATGCATAAAGGGTAAAAACTCCCCCTGAAAATATTATCTCCCAAAAAAAATTATACTCCCCCTGAATAAAATATCAAAAATCAATTTTTGGGGATCCAACCTATAGTTGATTTTTGTTTTGAAATATAGACGACATTTGGGATGGTGGTTCCTTCAGGGACCCAAATTTTCTTTATTTTAATCGTTCGTCTAGGGCTTTTACAGTTTGAAATATGATGCCCGATTTTCAAACACTTTTCGCAATGGGGTATTTTGAAATTAACGGATTCGTTTTTCGAACGTGGTTTGAATCCTAACCCCTCTTTATTTAAAATATATTTTTGAACACATAACATTTGTTTAAATTTATCGTTGCCGCACGAGAATTTCTTCGTCAAAGATTTAAGTTCATCTTGAACTTTTAAAAGATCATTCTTTAAAATATTCTCATTTTCAATGCATTTCGAATGATCGATTTCAACAAATTTACCCTTCTCGATAATTTTGGAATTTTCAATTTCCAAGGATTTAATTTTAGACTTGAGGGATTTGATTTCCGCTAAAGTATTTTGGAAATCCGTATGTAACAACTCAAATGCATCAAAAAGTTCGTCACGAGAGGATGTACTTACTTGGCTTTCAACGTCGCTATCGTCGAACGAACTCCGAGCCATGAGAGCGAGATTATTTTGATTGATAAATTCATCATCTTCATCTTCATCGCTCCAAGTAGCCGCGAGAACCTCCTTCTTGGGTTTAGCTCGGCAATGCTTAGCGAAGTGGCCTGGTTTTCCACATAGTCGACAAGAATTGTCGAACTTCTTGGATTCACTCGAGATATCCTTCTTCCTCCGGTTTAGTAAGGTTTGGAATTTATTAATATTTTTGGCATAATATGCCGCTTCTTCGTCGCTTTCCTCCACCGGGATTTCTTCTTTCTTTCTCGATATCTTAGCCTTCATGGCTAACGATCGTTCCTTCGGCTTTGGCTTGACACTTCGTGATTTTAACACGATCTCATAATTAATTAGCGAACCAACGAGGGCGCTAAAATCAAGCGTAGTGAGATCAGTGGATTCCATAATCGCGGTCACGGTGCCGTCCTATTCGCTAGGTAGTGATCGTAATATTTTCTTGACTTTTTCACTAATAGACAATGGTTTTCCGAACGAAGCAAGTCCATTAGTGATAACCGAGAATCGGTCGAGCATATTGGTGGTGGACTCGTCACCTTTCATCATAAATAACTCGTAGTCATGGAGAAGCATATTGATTTTTGTCTCTTTGACTTGAGTTATCCCTCTTCCGGATTTAAGGCACAAAAAAAGAGTTGAGTAGCCTTACAATTTAGATGGTCATCTTTCCAATCGGCATCGTCGTATTCTTCGAAAGTTTTGAGCGTACCGTCGGATTTGAGAGGAATTTTCGGGCCAAGGCAAATAATCTTCCAAATTTCTATATCGTAGGCACGAATAAAGATTGATATCTTTTTCTTCCATGTCAAATAATTTGAGCCATCAAAGAATGGTGGTCGGTTTAGAGCAAGGCCTTCGACTGGAGAGAATTGAAATGCCATTGGATCTTTTTCTCCTCGGATGTTAAGCCGTGTATTGGAGTACTCTCCGATACCAATTGTTGGGTTTCGGGGTCGGATATTGCGCCGTGTTAGGCGTCTTTTTATACGCTTATTTATCATTATTCTTTATCCATTTTGTGTCTAAACCTGCATAAATGAGCCTTTAATGCACTATTCTTTTATGTTTGGCAGGAAATTGGAGTCCGGAAGCTCGAACGATGAAAACAAAGTAAACGGTAATTTTGGCACGGGCCGCGGCACGAACCCAGTGAGCCGCGGCACACGAAGATGACCAGAAAGCGCCGAGCACGCTGTACTGTGAGCCGCGGCACAAGGATGCTGAGCCGCGGCCCAGGAAGGAAAAAAGGCGCCCAAGTATAGGCGCTGAACATGGTGAGCCGAGGCATAGATTAAGTGAGCCGCGGCCCACGGGGCGGTTTTGATAGAATTGGCCGCAGTTCTGGGCCATTTTTGGAGCTGTTTTCGACCCAATCCCCAGATGCATTTTGGAGGCTAACGAGAGCTATAAATAAGGGTTTAAGGTCTGAATAGGGGAGGTCGATTGGAGAGGAGATCATCGAGGAATCAAGAGGAAGCAGAAACACCAAGGAGCAGAGAGCAGAAGCAAGAGAACGGAGGAATCCGAGCTCTTCGACTGCGTTTGATCTTTATGCTTTCTTTAATTATTTCTGTATTTTTATTCTTTAGCATGTCAGGCTAAAACCCTGTTCTAGGATTTTGATGAAACCGAGGTTTTGACGAATTTACTTTTGATTATCTATATAATTCCCTTTTCTGTTGAGTTTTCCCAATTGTTTTTAATGCTTTCAATTGTGTGGCCTATAATTGAATTGTTTTATTTACGCAACTCGAATCGGGATAGGAGAGTTGGTGAGGAAATATTGGTGAGAACCGTTTTATCTTGTGAGATAGGAATATACTCATAGGAACTACGTGGCCTTTCTGAAGATTCCGTGCTTTTTGCATATTGTCGAATTGATTCACTTAGGGATAGAGTGTATTATTCGCCTTAGGAAAATCTACTGACCTCGGGAGAGGCGGTAGAGTACTTTAGCAACCTTCGCCTTCAATAAATTGGGAAATCATTAACTTCAGATAATCGAGAGAAAATTCGGATAAACCGAGGTATATTCACAATCCTAGATTAATTTCTTATTTGATTTTCTTTCTTCGAGCGATCGTTTTACTGTTTATGCTTTTATTGGTTTTCTTTAATTATTACTTGCATCCAAAATTTCGATAGTTCAAATAAAATTAGAATACGCATAAATCGGTAGTTGGTAAGTCAGTCCTCGTGGGAACGATATCTTACTCATCATTTTATTACTTGTCTACGATAACGTGCACTTGCGTTCACCGAATTTCGCAACAAGTTTTTGGCGCCGTTGTCGGGGACTGATTTTTTTTAATAATATCGATTTCAGTATTTCTAGTCTTAGTTTGAACATTTTTTCTATTTACTTTTGTGTAATTTTATTTATTTGTTTTTCCTTTCAGGAATTTCCGGTTAGTGCATGAGAAAATTCGGTAACGAAGGCTTACTACCTTTGGATACTGAACTCGAGCGCACTCTTCGGAGAAGCAAAAAGGAGAAACGAGATGTACCAGCAGTAGGCACCATGGCCGATAACACGGGAAATCACGAAGCAGACAACCCCATCCAGCAAGTTCAACCGGCATTAGCACTCCGCGATTATGCTATGCCACAAATAAATGCGAACTTTTCGGGAATCCGGCATCCAACCATCCAAGCCAACAACTTCGAAATCAAGGCGGCTATTATTCAGATGGTGCAAGCAAGCCAGTTTTGTGGATTGGCAAACGATGACCCCAACACGCATATCGCGTCATTTCTCGAGATTTGTGACACCTTCAAAAATAACGGTGTCACCGATGATGCTATTACTGCGGCTTTTCCCTTTCTCTTTGAGGGACAAAGCCAAATTTTGGTTGAATTCATTACCGCCGGGATACATCACGACTTGGGCAGAATTAGCGCAAGCCTTTCTGGCTAAGTTCTTCCCACCATCAAAGACGGCGAGGCTTAGGAACGAGATAACTACCTTTGGGCAATTTGATATGGAGTCGCTTCACGAATCTTGGGAGTGATACAAGGATTTATTACGGAGATGCCCACACCACGGCTTCCAGATTGGCTACAAATCTAAACGTTTTATAACGGATTGAGTGCTTCTACACGCACTCTTGTTGATGCAGCCGCTGGAGGAGCCTTGATGGAAAAACGATGGCCGAAGCCCACTCTCTATTGGAAGCGTGGCTGCGAATGCTTATCAGTGGCCGTCCGAATGAGTAAACCCGAAACGAGTAATGGAAATCTCCAATAACGATCCGATCTCTACATTATCAGCACAAGTCACTGCACTGACTCAGCAACTTCAAGCCTTTTCACATGCTCCTTCCCCCGTTACCACTGGATCATGCAATTGGTGCAACGAATCTCATCCTAGTGCAGAGTGCCAAGTTGGAAATCCTTTCGAGCAACATCCGATGGAACAAGCTCAGTTCGTGGGGAACGGGAATCGGCAAAATAATCCGTATTCAAACACATATAATCAAGGATGGCGAAATCACCAAATTTTTTCGTGGAAGAACGGGAAAGCTTTAAAACCTCCACAAGCTCAATTCGCGCAGCCCCCGCAGCAGCCCCCTCAGTTACCAAATGTGTCCTTGGAAGATGCTCTTGCTCAATTGGCGGCTAACACGAGCCAATTCATGACCCACACTGAGACTACCCTTCAAAATCATTCCGCCTCCATCCAAAACTTGGAAGCACAAATGGGGCAGATTGCAAGTCTATTATCCTCTCGACCTCAAGGTGCATTACCCAGCGCAACCGAAATGAACCCCAAGGAAATCGTGCAAGCAATCGAACTACGAAGTGGAAAGGAGTTGAAAGTGTAGCCTATCAATAACAAGGACAAAATCGAGCAAAGTGAGAAAGGAAAGGACGAGGCGCCCAAGACAAAGGCAGTGTCGACTACTCATCCCACTCCTCAAATTCCATTCCCACAACGTCTGCAAAAGCAAAAATTGGACAAGCAATTTTTCAAGTTTCTTGACGTCTTCAAGAAACTGCATATCAACATTCCATTTGCCGACGCCTTGGAACAAATGCCGAGTTACGTGAAATTCATGAAAGAAATTTTGTCAAACAAAAGAAAGCTCGAGGAGTATGAGACAGTCGCATTGACGGAGGAGTGCAGCGCTATTCTACAGAAGAAGCTCCCACCTAAATTGAGAGATCCGGGAAGCTTTACTATTCCTTGCATCATTGGGAATTCGTCTTTTGAAAGAGCCCTATGCGATCTCGGAGCCAGCATAAACCTTATGCCCCTTTCTATTTTTAAAAAGCTGGATATTGGGGAAGCCAAGCCGACGACGGTCTCCTTGCAATTAGCCGATAGATCCATCAAATATCCGAGGGGAGTGATAGAGGACGTCTTAGTCAAAGTCGATAAATTCATCTTTCCGGACGATTTCATTGTGCTTGACATGGAGGAGGACCACGACATCCCAATTATCTTGGGAAGACCATTTTTGGCAACCGGCCAAACTTTGATCGATGTGGAAAAAGGGAAGCTTACTCTACGAGTTCAAGAGGAGCAAGTAACGTTCAATATCTTTCGATCCTTAAAATATCCGAGTGATGCTGAAAATTGTTTCCAAGTTGACGTCATTGACTCGTGTGTAAGTAGAGCCTTTCGAGAGAATTATCCATCCAATCCATTGGAGTCCGTTTTGATTGGGTCTGCTTCCGAATTAAATTCAGAGCATGTAGCCTACGTACGACACATGGATGCTTCCCCACCAATTTTCATTCGTCGACCATGTGAGGAGCTCGGAAGTTCACCAACTCGACCCGTCCCATCAATCGAGAAAACTCCAAAGTTGGAACTCAAGAAGATGCCGACTCATTTAAAATATGCATTTTTGGGACCCGAGGATTCCTTGCCAGTCATTCTTTCGGCCACTTTTGCGGGGGATCAAGAGGAGAAATTATTGAGAGTTTTGAGGGAATACAAATCTGCTCTTGGATGGTCTATTGCGGATATTAAGGGGATCAGCCCGTCCATTTGCATGCACAAGATTTTGATGGAGGAAGACTACAAACCATCTGTGGAGCATCAACGCCGTTTAAATCCAAATATGAAAGAGGTGGTAAAAGTCGAGGTTTTAAAACTCCTCGACGCAGGTATGATCTTTCCTATTTCTGATAGCAAGTGGGTAAGTCCGGTCCAAGTTGTGTCAAAAAAGGGTGGGATAACGGTTATTCAAAATGATAATAATGAATTAATTCCCACTAGGATTGTCACGGGGTGGCGTATGTGCATAGATTATAAGAAATTAAATAAAGCCACTAGAAAAGACCATTTCCCCTTACCTTTTATTGATCAAATGTTAGATAGATTAGCCGGACACGATTTCTATTTCTTTCTTGATGGTTATTCTGGGTATAATCAGATTTATATAGCCCCAGAAGACCAAGAGAAAACGACGTTTACATGTCCTTATGGCATTTTCGCTTATCGGCGCATGCCTTTTGGATTATGTAATGCGCCGGCTACTTTTCAACGGTGTATGATGGCTATTTTTTCTGACATGGTAGAGCATTGCATTGAAATTTTTATGGATGATTTTTCTGTTTTCGGTGATTCGTTCGATATGTATTTGCAGAATTTGCAGAAAGTTTTAAAAAGATGCGAGGAAACAAACTTGGTCTTGAACTGGGAGAAGTGCCATTTTATGGTCTAGGAGGGTATTGTACTTGGCCACCGAATATCCTCACATGGAATTGAATTCGACCGGGTGAAAATTGAAACAATCGAGAAGATGCCTCCGCTACTTCGGTTAAAGGGATAAGAAGCTTTTTGGGACACGCTGGTTTTTACCGCTGATTTATTAAGGATTTTTCGAAGATCACGAAGCCGTTGTGCAATCTGATCATGAAGGATGTTCCGTTTGATTTTGACGAGTCGTGTAAAGAAAGTTTCGATTCATTGAAGAAAGCTCTAAGCACTGCACCGGTAATAGTCGCTCCAGACTGGGACCTTCCGTTCGAGCTAATGTGTGATGCTAGTGATTTTGCCATTGGGGCTGTTTTGGGACAAAGACGAGGGAAAGTGTTCCACGTCGTGTATTATGCGAGCCGAACACTTGACGACGCCCAAAGAAATTATGCCACAACGGAGAAAGAATTGTTGGCGGTGATCTTTGCATTCGATAAATTCCGGGCGTATTTATTGGGGACGAAAGTGGTAGTGTGGACCGACCATTTAGCAATAAAATACCTTTTGGATAAGAAGGATGCTAAACCAAGTTGATTAGGTGGGTGCTTCTCCTTCAAGAATTCAACTTGGAAATTCGGGACAAAAAGGGGACTGAGAATGTTATAGCCGATCACCTTTCAAGGTTAGAGAGCCCCCCTGAGCAAGGATAAAGTCATCCGCAAATCACGAAAACCTTTCCCGACGAGCAGCTTTACAAGTTGGGTTCGCAACACGCGCCTTGGTACGCTGATCTAGTGAACTATTTGGCAAGCAAAATAATTCCGAAGGACCTCTCGCGCCATCAGAAGAAGAAGCTGATTTCAGATGCTAAGTATTATGTGTGGGACGATCCTTTTCTGTTTAAAATATGCCCTGACCAAATCATTCGCAGATGTGTTCCGGATGAGGAAATCCACAGTGTGATGAATCATTGTCACGCATCACCCTACGGTGGGCATTTTAGTGGAAATAGAACAGCGGCAAAGGTCTTACAATCGGGGCTCTATTGGCCGTCATTATTCAAGGATGCTCACTCCTTTGTGTCCACGTGTGATCGGTGTCAACGGACGGGAAACATCTCAAGACGACATGAAATGCCGCTGAACACCATACTTGAGGTTGAATTGTTCGACGTATGGGGGATCGACTTCATGGGTCCATTTCCTCCATCAAATAAGAATCTCTATATTTTGGTAGCCGTGGACTACGTCTCAAAGTCGGTTGAAGCGGTGGCACTACCAACAAATGGGTCCAATGTCGTAATCAAATTTATAAAAAAATATATTTTCACGCGTTTTGGGACTCCACATGCTATTATCAGTGATGGTGGTTCACACTTCGACAACAAATTCCTTGATGCGTTCTTGAGAAATTACGGAGTCACTCATCGTGTTGCTACAGCCTACCATCCTCAGACGAGCGGTCAAGTCGAGATATCAAATCGAGAGCTGAAGTGGATCCTAGAAAAAACAGTCAACTCGTCTCGAAAAGATTGGTCTTTTAAACTCGATGATGCACTTTGGGCGTACCGTACTACGTATAAAACACCTATCGGGATGTTGCCTTACAGATTGGTTTATGGGAAAAGTTGCCATTTGCCCGTAGAGATGGAACATCGTGCTTACTGGGCGATAAAGAAATTAAACTTTGATCTGAAATCTGCTGGTGAAAAGCGTTGTTTGCAGCTGAAAAAGTTGGAGGAAATTCACCACGATGCGTACGAAAATGCGAAGCTTTATAAGGAGCGGACAAAGGTTTGGCATGATAAGCACATCACACAGCGAGAGTTTGTCCCGGGTCAAGAGGTGTTGTTGTTTAATTCTCGCTTAAGGTTATTCCCTGGGAAATTGCGTTCACGATGGTCGGGACCATTTACCGTAGTTCAAGTGTTCCCACACGGTGCAGTGGAAGTACAAAAAGATGACCGCAAATTCAAATTTAATGGACAACGGTTGAAGGCCTACTTGGGAAATCCAATAGACGCGCAGAAGACGAGCGTCGTCTTATCCACCACTGGATGAATACTAGAAAAGTTCGGCTGAAGACTATACACTTAGCGCTTCTCGGGAGGCAACCCGAGTATTAGTAGTAGATTTTCATTTTTCAGTGTTTTCTTTCATTTTAGAGTCTATGTCTTTCATCATTTTTGCTTGGATATGCTTATCTCTCACACTCTTCATGTGTTCCTTTGAAAATTCTGTGCAGAAAAAGCCCCAGGGAAAAATGCAGCCCTGAGCCGTGGCACAAGGAGAGTGAGCCGCGGCACACACAAGTTGAAGGAAAATGGCTAAACTTCCTGTACTCTGTGCTGCGGCACAACCTTACTGAGCTGCGGCACACTCGATCCCTGAGCCGCGGCACGTTGCTGCTGAGCCGCGGCACGCCAAATGCCAAAAATACGCCCAGGAAGCTGTACTCTGTGCCGCGGCACGGACCAAATGAGCCGCGGCACACTGACACGATGAGCCGCGGCACGCGTAGATTGAGCCGCGACACTCAGCGACATTGCAAAAAGTCCCAAGCAGACTGTACTATGGGCCGCGGCTCACTTAAGCTGTGCCGCGGCCCCCGTCGCGAATGGAAACTCCCAGCATTCTTTCATATTCTTGATCGTCCAACCCCAGGTAAGCTTTCTTCCCCTTCTGCGCGCGGCACTCGGACGATTCAATTTATTTTTTCTTCTTCTTGCATTTCTTCAATCAAGCAAGGTAATTCTCAATCTCCTCATCCTAATTACTACATGACTTGAAAAGTGAAGTATTATTATTCATTCAACGATGAGTATGTAGTTAGTGTTTTAAAGTTTTATCAAGGTTGAGTTGGGATATGAAATTTTTGATTAGTTATCGATGGAAATTATTGATTATGAACGAATTGGTGATGTTATTTGTCGTTTGTCATGGCTATATATCTATGTTGTCATTTTTGGGGATTTGGATTTAGCCACTAAAATTCTTGTTCTTCATTTAAACTTATGCTTATTAAGTGTTTGATGAATTGCATCAATGAAAAATTTTTAAGCTAAGCATTTTCAAACTATATGCAACGAATTATTTTATCGGATTACATTGCCTCCCAACCCTTACATTATATTTAAACTTGAGAGTTCATCCTTAATCTCCTCTTTGATGATGCAAGCTCATTCATTCACGTTCCGCATGGTGTAGTCGAGGAGCGTGCATCCTCGCCGGACGACGCCGGCACCAGTTCATGAGCGGACAGTAGGGGAGTACTTGACCTTTTCTTTTATTGCATTTTACTATTTGTGTACATTGAGGTCAATGTACGTCCTAAGTTTGGGGGGGGGGGGTTACTTTCTGTTGCTGTACTTATTCGTTTGCACTTTTCATTATTTTTTGTTATTTTTGACGTTAGCCTTGCTTGTCGTGATATTATTTGCATTCGTGAATTTTTCGTGCTTCTTTTTGTGTAAAACTGATGTTACGATACTGATTTTTCTCTGAAGAAACGGTTGAGTTTTAGTCGAGTTGTAGTCAGCGATATCTGTTTCTGTTGAGTATTCATTTAGGTCAGAATTTTTTTTTCGTTTTTGTAGAAATCTTAGCAGATAAGAAAGGAGACATACGTGTTTTCAACTCGCCGTCTATACGTTTTGTTACACTTTTCGCGTAGCTAGTTGTCCAGTAACATGAGCCGTGTTGGCACTTAAATTGAGTTTAGAGTCACACAGTTTTTCCCAAAAAGTCGAGATATTATTTGTTCGATGATGGGAAGTCTAGTAACCGGGGGTATTCACGTGACCCGTTGTTTACTCTCGCGTAAAGCGACAACCCTGATTAGACTAGAGGTTTAGAGATTTCACATGTGCCGATGATGGGGAGCTTAGTAACTGGGGGTATTTGCGTGACCCGTTGTCTACTCTCGCGAAAAACAGCGACCTTGAATCGGACATGCGGGAATAGCTATTCGAGTTTTTTCTCCGCTGTGGAAGGGAACTTAGTAACTAGAAGCATCCATGTGCCCCATGAGTGTCTTTTACGTCAAACGGTTCCCCAATACATGAGAATGGAATTCCACCCTAGGATTATCCCGGAGAAACATCCCGAGATCCGAACCTAGTGGTTAACTCGAATCATTTTATTGATCATATATAAGGGAACTGTCCGAGGGTTATTTTTGATGATGAAACTTTTGAAATTTTTGCCACTAGACTGTGGGACTGGGCGAGTTAGCTTGTTTATTTTAACCCTTCATATTGGCGGTCGGTTAAATTCACTCTTGTTAATTTTTGAGCTTGATTTTCTTCATGAACGATTGATTTGCACTAAAAACGGTTACTTGGTGGAATCAGTGTCCTGGATGTGACTCACTATTACGATACATGTATTATTCTTTGAGATTTTTAGGGTAGTATTGATTAAGTTGAGCACTATGGACTTGCACGATTATTCACGATACATTTTGTTTAAAATTGATTATTGCTTGAGGACAAGCAAAGGCTCAAGTTTGGGGGTATTTGTTAGGTGTATTTTTATACGCTTATTTATCATTTTTCTTTATCCATTTTGTGTCTAAACCTGCATAAATGAGCCTTTAATGCACTATTCTTTTATGTTTGGCAGGAAATTGGAGTCCGGAAGCTCGAACGATGAAAAACAGGCGAAAATGGCAATTTTGGCCTGGGGCCGCGGCACGAACCAAGTGAGCCGCGGCACACGAAGATGACCAGAAAGTGCCGAGCACGCTGTACTGTGAGCCGCGACACAAGGATGCTGAGCCGCGGCCCAGGAAGGAAAAAAGGCGCCCAGGTATAGGCGCTGAACATGGTGAGCCGCGGCACAGATTAAGTGAGCCGCGGCCCACGGGGCAGTTTTGATAGAATTGGCCGCAGTTCTGGGCCGTTTTTGGAGCTGTTTTCGACCCAATCCCCGGACGCATTTTGGAGGCTAATGAGAGCTATAAATAAGGGTTTAAGGTCTGAATAGGGGAGGTCGATTGGAGAAGCGATCATCGAGGAATCAAGAGGAAGCAGAAACACCAAGGAGCAGAGAGCAGAAGCTAGAGAACGGAGGAATCCGAGCTCTTCGACTGCGTTTGATCTTTATGCTTTCTTTAATTATTTCTGTATTTTTATTCTTTAGCATGTCAGGCTAAAACCCTGTTCTAGGATTTTGATGAAATCGAGGTTTTGACGAATTTACTTTTGATTATCTATATAATTCCCTTTTCTGTTGAGTTTTCCCAATTATTTTTAATGCTTTCAATTGTGTGGCCTATAATGAATTGTTTTAATTACGCAACTCGAATCGGGAGAGGAGAGTTGGTTAGGAAATATTGGTGAGAACCGTTTTATCTTGTGAGATAGGAATATACTCATAGGAACTATGAGGCCTTTCTGAAGATTCCGTGCTTTTTGCCTATTGTCGAATTGATTTACCTAGGGATAGAGTGTATTATTCGCCTTAAGAAAATCTACTGACCTCGGGAGAGGCGGTAGAGTACTTTAGCAACCTTCGCCTTCAATAAATTGGGAAATCATTAACTTCAGATAATCGAGAGAAAATTCGGATAAACCGAGGTGGATTCACAATCCTAGATTAATTTCTTATTTGATTTTCTTTCTTCGAGCGATCGTTTTACTGTTTATACTTTTATTGGTTTTCTTTAATTGTTACTTGCATCCCAAATTTCGATAGTTCAAATAAAATTAGAATACGCATAAATCGGTAGTTGGTATGCCAGTCCTCGTGGGAACGATATCTTACTCATCATTTTATTACTTGTCTACGATAACGTGCACTTGCGTTCACCGAATTTCGCAACACGCCGTGTTGCGGAAGCGTAAATATCAAGTGCGGAAATTTAAAGCACACAAGGATTTATAGAGGTTCATCTATAAATGAGCCTACGTCCTCTCTCGGTATCTTTTTCAATAGGATAAAGAAAAACCTATTCTCCTCTCTTCTATCGGTCGAGGTATAACCATTAGAATCACGTCTTCTATTGGTTCGTGATAAACCACTCGTACTTGTCTTTGCGTCGGTCCAAGTTAAACCGTTTTCCTTTTAGTAGGACAAGGAATCAATCTCTCTAGATTTCTATGGGTACTAGATAAACCTCACGAAGATAGCGATTGCGATTCTAACAATGCTGGATCCTTGATCCTAATAACACCGAATCTAATCATATCTTTTCTTTTACCGCTCTTGTATGATTTTGTGTATAACACTCAATCAATCAATGTAAGCTCAATATTCCAACAACAATAATATCAATATGAAACTCAGATGATTATCTCGTATGCTTGAAGTTGTTATACTGAATCAATACCATAGGCATGGTATTTATAGCCTTCTTGATCAAACTAGCCGTTAGCAATCTAACACTTCATTACGGCCGCTATCTCCTTCCCAATATGGCCGTTAGCCGTCTTACATACGTTAACATAACCTTGTTATGTACGTTAGCATCTCCCAGTAAGAGTCCAGTAGCTTTCGTTTCTTTTCCTTACGTACGTTAATAAGACATCATTAGGTACGTTGTAATAGGTCAATATGTCCGTTGCTTGCTGACCTATGCCATGACGTTATTTCCAATGTTCATCTTGTTTGAACTCAGAATCTTCTCATTACGTACATTATAAACATGCTGTTACGTACGTTATGATTCCAATATTACGTACGCTATACAATACTCGTTGCGTACGTTAGCTTAGTCCAGAACACCTTTTTGAGTCTTCGTTTTCTTCGATTCTTGCTTCGCCTCTTTGTTGTTTTGTTTTGCTTATCAACTTTAATCATCAAAATATTATTAATTTATGTATGGAACAAAATGTTCCTACACACGCAGCATATTCCTCTTATTTGATCAACCAACCGATCATCCATGGATAACCAAACTACCATACTATAGTTCGAATCTCTTTTCATCGTACCATTGATGTGTTATCCAGTTTGTGAGTCTCACTCATAACTTCACCATGATAGGCATTATGTACTAAATTTGTGCGTATACCAATCACGTTTTCAAAACGGCCTTGAAATCATATAATCTTGTCAATAAAAAACAATTTTCGAAAGTTCTCTCAAGAATTTCAAAATCAAAATATAAATTTTCGTAAGACCACGAAATCAATTTTCGAAAAGTTAAACCGGCTCGCTTGTGTCAAGTTCTTGATGACAATTCTTTTCGAATACACAGGATTAAATAAAATGAAATTATGCAAATGATTGACCACATCCATACTCCTGTATACCAGTTCGGTTTGTCACCAATTCCACTGACATTCTATCGGAAAACCACACGATAGAGTTCCAAAATCTTAATTTATAGACTTCGATAAAAACTCCTTTTCCATATATGACTCGCAATGTCGACCATTATCCCATCCTAGATCACGTCAACTATGCTATGACAAAACATTTAATAATCGGCAAATCAAACAAAACGAAAGACTACCTGAGAAGTTTCATTTGGACAAGTAAACCGAAACCCCAAAAGGCAGTAATAAAATAGATAAACGATTGGTAAAGTGTTTTACAAATCTCGAGAGTTTTAGGAAAATAGAAAAGCCTTTTTGAAATATTAGGGTCTCAGCCCATATCCCGTTCCACATTACAAGAAGTTTATAAAGTAGAAAATCCTTTTGGACCCCAAGTCCTGAGTTATAAAACTATTTCAAAATCGATTGGGTCTCGGCCCAAATTCGTTTTCCGTAAAACATTTATTTTGAAAAGTATCATTTTCAGATGTTCATAAACAGCTTCGTGTACCTCAAAATGAACTAGCATGACTACATGTTTTTCTCAACAATTCACAATCTTTCTCCCAAATACACAACTCCGTTTCCCAAGTTTAACTGACATATCGATTTTCCATAATAACAGTTTCTCAAAATCATTGGCTCTGTCCCAACTATTATATCCTGCTACCTCATATAGTAACACATAATATCTTTCCGAATGTTTCTCAAGGTACATCAACTTATAACTGCAAATAACCTCAATGCAATTCAAAAATCCAAATACATACAGATCGTGAAGCCGACGATTCCCCGTGATACTGGCACATGTCTCAACTCAAGAAAATACTCGATACAGATATTTTCAAAACATATATTTTGCAAAATCAGTTCAACTCAAAATACGACACATCTCTTTCCAAAGAATCACGTTAATACCTTTTGGAAAGGTTTAAAACAACCACAGCACCACACTGGTAAATCACATAATACATAAGCACGGGTGATCAATAAAAACCCAAAACTCTAACACTTGTCAACCGACAACTCGAATATACATATTATAAAAACCCTGTACGCATCAAGCTAACAGGAGATGACTTAGTTGCTATATTTACAACAATTTAATCTTAAGACTTCCGCTATGCAAACTATCTTCGAAAAAGATACAGCTTATTCAATCCCCTTTTAAGTTGTTTATATTGTATATAGTGGACAACATTGGTGTTGTTCATTCGATCGTCATTCGTTGGTTTTGTGGAGGGTGTTTTGATCGTACAAAAGCCTTTCTCGTCTCTGGGATTGAGGCAAGTAATCTTGCTTGGTTATAATGATAAGTGATTCTCGTGAATGTTATACATTTTGTGTAGATGTAACTTTATGAATCTATGATCCATATTGAGGTGCTGTTGTTGATCGGGTTGATCGTTTTGTTGTGCGATTGTACTCCCAGTTTCACTATCTTTATTATCCTTGGCATCATTGATAGTTGTTGTCACTTCGGTGAGTTCCTTGATCCTTGTCGGATATGTGCTTAATTGAGTTTTGTTGTCATGATGCATCGTGACATTTATAGAATCATATCTTCATGCCAATTGGTTATGTGTAATATTTTTAGTCGGGCACATATGGTCATGTGTTGATGTTTGCACATTGGACTGTGCAACCAAGACGATTACTTCGTGAGACTAGTTAGGTACATTGTCCCACGTATATCCTGGATTCCGTATATGGGGTGGACATGTGCACGGACACATTTCTGGATTAGTCGTACTTTGATGTCCGTCTTGATTCATATTAATTAGTCGTTCATACGCCATGTGTGATTTGGTATGTCCCGACCATTTGCGATTGGTTGTTTCATATTCCTGAGGAGTATGTTCGATAGTCGGGTTTGTTTCATTGAGATCTATTATATGTGATTTGTATAACATCTTGGGATTCATTACCATATATATCTGATCCTGTGGTTTCGGACAAAATACTTATTGTTTGTATTTTAGGTCGAGGGAAGGCCAAGGCATGGGAAGAGCATTGTGACGATGAAGGGTTTGAAGAATACTAGTTTGGGGGGCCCAAGTTTTCTTTTCTCCGGTTATGATTAAACCACGTATTTTCATTTTTGCTTTGTAGTATTTCTTTTCAGTTGTATTATTATTTGGGGTATACCCCATCTTCATATGGTTTGTACTTGTATTTTAATCCTGTGTGTCGTGGCGATTATAACATTTGATGTATAAACTCCTCGTCGAAGTGGTGGTTAATATTTTGTGGTTTGGTGCTATAATTATATTATGGTTGATTTGTGTTTTGTATTGTCTGGTGGGTTTAGTGTGGGATTCACGACACTGTAATAGCTGCCATTTTCGGGGTGATACGATACGTCTTATCCATTAATTTTGGACTTAATGATGGGCCCATCTCTTACACATTACAGCCTCCACTATCGCATGCTTAGGCGGAGATTTCAATGAATTGGAGTCCAGGTGCCATTTTAATAGTGAATAAGAAATCATCTTAAATTCAGACAGAGCACATGGACTGAATATTGTTCTGAAATGATTAAGTTTGTGGAATTGGATATGATTAAAATATTAATTGTCATCCTATAGTGTATATGCTGCATCCACGAAAATACAGTGTTCCCCATTAATCGGTACATACAGGATTCAATTCTTACAGCAGTTGGTGATTAATATTATATTCAAGAATCTTACAGTATTCTCCCTTGATCAATGCACATTACAACTGTAAGAAGGGAATTGTACCCTCTTCATCCTAAAGTGAGGATATGACTTGTAAGTCTATGTGTACAATTAAAAATTATATACACTTCATTCATGGGTCTTACAACATTCGTCCTCAACTAATGAGTACTAAAATAAATACTTACAGGGTTTATAATCGAGCTGTAGCATTCCCAATTTCTGTCTGAGTATACAGAACCTCTGTTGGCCACAACATACAATATAAACAGCTTATAAGAGGGGGTTGAATAAGTTGTATCCACTTTAGAAGTTTATTTGCATAGGGGAAGTATGAAACTAAGTAGTTGTAAATACAGCAACTGGATGGTTTCCTGTTAGCTTGGTGCTTACAGGGTTTCCAGGTTAAGTATACTAAAATCATACATGTAATGAAAAAAACAGTAAAGACTATAAAGACACAATGTTTAAAGTGGTTCGAAGTAAACCCATCTACATCCACTGGTCCTCCACACAGGAGTATATAGTTTATTAAAATCACGGCATACACAATTGTATTATTTTAACTAAACTCATCGTTGTATTGTTCACACAGATTGATACAACCGACAGTAGCTTTGGCCATTCACACAGATTGGTTGAGCGTCTTCGACTTGCTTTTTCTCATATAGATTGAAGCTTCGTCCTTAACACTATGCATCCCACAGAGGTCAGAAATAGCTATGCTTAGTCCACACAGGGCTAAGTAACTCAACAGAAAGAATGTGTTATCATGAGTTCGAATAGCAGTTGTAGGCTTGATGAGCTTTTGCTGTAGATGTGTTGTTCGTGTTGAGGACTTGTATGTTTCTTCTCTTCAGATGTCGTTGTATGTTTGAAAAAAATACTTTGCTCTTATAAGCTTTCGGTATGTTGGCGTGTTTATCTTATCCTCAAGTATTCAAGTGAGCAATGTCATCTTGTCTGGGGCTATTTATAACCATGGAAATAGATCCATTACAAATGTAGTCGTTGGCTGGTTGGTGAGTTTAAGACAGCTCTGATTGGCAGCTCCAGAATATTTAAATTAAAGTTGATTCGCATTTAATACTTCAGACATTCCCTTTGACCCGCATTAAATGCTTTTTTGTCTCTAGTCTCTTCGGACGCATTAAATCATATCGTCTCATTCCTATTGGTTTTGTGTTTTACTTTTTCCTAAGTAAAACACCTACATCTTTGTTTGGTGTAGCCAAAGTCTCATCTTGCTGTATCTTTGAAGACTAAGCTGTAGGATTTGACTCTTAGCTCGCTGTATGATCTTGCATTGTATGGACAAGCTGTTAGAACGGGTTGTATGTAGCATTTAACATTTTTCCCATCAGCATCCATACTTAGCTGAAATACCGACTTGATGATACTTGGTTGTACGTGACATTTATCAAAAAACCAGGAGGATTTTTCCCAACAATTCACTACGCTATAAGTGAGCATACGCAATGCTTTTAGCCGGCGTTGCCACCAAAGCATTTCAATAGCTTTGCTCATGTTTGGTCTTTTTCAACGCTGCTCAAATAGTATTGCAATAGACATACATTTGGTGTTGCATGGGATTAGTGGTGTTTCAAGGTGCAACACATTTCACGGTGTTGCACTAAATTTAAATTTCTATAATTATTTAAGCTCAATATATTTCCAAGAAAATATAATTTCAATTTTACTATGTTACTTACTTTAAAAGATTGAAATATAATATATATAAATTTTAACCTATGTTACGAATATTTAATATAAATACACATCATATATTTTAATTTTATAATTAAATTGATATTTTTTTGATAATTATTAAAGTGGAATATATTATAAAAAAATTATAATGAAATTTAAATTAAGATTTGTTTCTTACTTTTAAAGTTTGATATATAATACTCACTCCGTTCACAATAAATTTGTCACAGTTTTCTTTTCGGTCCGTCCACGAAAAAGTTGCCACGTCCATTTATAGTAGTAGAGTCCATACCACTCACTATCTAAATGATATTCTATTTCCCATTATTTACATAAATGCCATTCTTGGCCCCACCCAAAAATAATTAAACAACCCAACTCAAGTCACTAACCCAACCCATTAGGGCGTTTCTACTGTCAGGTCAGGCAAAACTGACCTAATGTTAGATAGCGAGTTAAATACCATTGATTTACTAATAAATTAATCTACACCATCAATTTATTTATGATAATTAAGATTTATTTATATATTAAAATAATTTACAAATATACACTTTAATTTTTTTAACATCAACTATAATTTTAGAATATATTAATTTCTTATTAAATCTCATTAATTATCATTTTAAAATATTGTAAATCCCCATCAGCACTGGTCACTTCAACTGCACTAATTAAATAATTAAGCAATTCCAAAAAATCAAAACAATTAGAACCATCTCACTAGGATTCTTCGTCTTTCATCCCCAATCCCAGACCGTCCGCTCACACCATCAGAATTCTTCTGCCAATCGCCCCTCACAAAATCTACAAATGAGCGGTCCGACATTTCTATATGCCGACCGATCGATGGTGGCTCCATACGAACTTCACCCAGGGAATCAGAAAGCCACAACCTAATCCCCGCGCTTGCAACATCTATTGTTTTGAAGCCGAAACTCATGGAGCTTAAGGACGATGATGACCTAGTGAAGTTTGTCATTCCTGCGAGGTTTGATTAGTTTTAAAGTGCTTACAACAAACAATCCTCTTGTTCTGATATGCAATCTGGTAAGATTTAGTATTTTCATTGTTAGGTCTTATTAAAATCTACAATTTAGTCCATTCCGAGGGCCCTTTCTTAAGTTCGGATTTAGATTTTTTTGTTTTGTTTTTTGTTCTGTTTTTATGAGAGATCATGTAAGTATTTGGTGCCCATGGACACTAGGGAAGTGTGCTAGTACTAACAAGGGTGGGTACATATGTAGAATGATGCGACACAATTGCCGGGTCTATTCTATTTTCGGAATGCAGTGGTCGGGGTCATATTTAACTGTGCTTCATATACAAGGTTTGCTTTTCATTCAACTAGTGCTAAAAATTGCAATTTTGATTACAATTCTTCGCAAGATTATAATTCGTAGGTCTTTGTTGTGCCATTTGATGAATCAAAGTAACATTTATATAAATTTGGCAGACTCGTATTCGAATCTATATTAAATAATTTCTTCTGCAATATTATTTTTTTCCTTTAGGATTGCTTTTTGGCAATTTATTTTCGTAGATGATCTTGAAAGAAGGTGTTTGAAGTTCAGAGCTGGAGCAACTCACCGAGGCCAAGTTCGGTTTATTCGGTTTTCGAATGGGCTGATATCCAAAAACATAGAGAAGATATCTGATCTTTTCATGGATTTAGAAAGATCAAGAGTGGGAAAAATTCGACAGTTCAAGCCTCACCGAATCTGAGTTCGTCTTGTTCGAGTAATGTTTGCTTTGATGCTGAGAATCCAATACATGAAGATATACAGCCTATACTCTACTGCAAAAGATCAATAGGTACATTACCAAAATTCTTGATATTTTTGGATAATTATAAAAATTACACCAAAAGTTAGTCTAATTACAAGAAATCCCAGTATGTATCTTTCAAAGTTAAAAATAACTTCTTAAATGCTTGCAATTACCTCCCTCGTGAGGTGGGTATTTGTCATTTTGGAAGATAAGTGTTTTTTTTGGTAATTGAACTAAAGCTATGGGTGATTTTTCTAATCAATCCTTCTTCATGTCAGTTTTATTTGTTCAGATTTTCAAATATTGATTAGTAATATTAATACTTTATATTTTTGCAATATTTCAGAGCAATGAGGAGATATTTTTCTTGATGATCAAAAAAGAATGTGAAGGATTGACTAAGACGGCAATGCTACTCCAATGACTCGAGGCGGCACCAATTCTTAATTATTTTATTATGTAGCTTTCACTAGTATTAGAACTTGGTAATTTCGCATTTTTGAAGTTATAATTTGCGTATTTTTGAAATTACAAATGGTGGTAATTTGTTGGATGCCTTAAGGTTACTTTGTAGTAGTGCTTGGTTGGTTTGGTTTTTGGATAGGATTTATGAATGAATAAAACAGTTATTTTAAAATTTGTATATGAAGCGTTGCATTTGACCTCAGTTGATGTTGCATTATGTATACATAGTATCACTAAACAAAAACGACTGATGTAGCATTAAAAAAGAATGGTGTTGCATTAAAAAAAGGAAATGTTGCTTAAACAAAAATGTTAGTGTTGCAGTAGGCTTGGTTGGTGTTGCATTACCTGTAGTAGGCCCCACTGCTGGTATGGTACAATGGTGGGCCCCACTGCTGATGTGGTACCACGGTGGGTTCCACTACTGATGGGGCAATAGGGTGGGGCCCACTGCTGATGTGGCACCAGGTAGGATCCATTCTGATGTGGCACAATGGTGGGCTCCACTGATGATGTGGTACCTCAGTGGGTCCCACTGCTGATGTGGCACCATTTCGGAACCCATTGCTGATGTGGACTAAAATCTTAGGCAACACCACCTGATGTTGCCTTTATGTGCAAGTGGTGTTGCAATATACGCCTAATGCAAGACTTTTCTGGTGTTGCTGTAGAGAGAAAACTCGTTGCGTTACAGGTCAAAGGAAACAGCCGTATTAGAAACCTGAGCATGGTGTTGCTTTTTATCTTTATACATGTGTTAATGCAAATAAAGACCGACTTATTACTAGTGTATCTAATACGACTAGATCATAATGCTTTGGCTAAAGACTTATGATCTTATTTGCCATTAATCGTATATGACATTCGCCTGCTCACTAACAGGAGATAGAATCCTTTATTGGCGTACAGTAAAGACTGCTACCTGCCCGTATAGTCCGCACTTCGAGGTTGACTCAGCAATTAAGCAAATGAGTCTAACTACTCTAATGACAAACTAAACGTCACAGGCACATCTCCTACTGAAACCTCAAGTCAAAGGTCCACGTATACTATCACAACCTTTTGATTCGTCATCAACTCTCCAAGAGTGAATACCGTGTGACTGAATCAAGTATGAGTCGTGTTTGAGTATACTGGTCCCACCAATAAACTTATAACTATGCTATCAAGACATGCACACATCCTAGCATAAGTTATAAAAGTCTTACTCAAAACTTAATGCCCAATTAAGTTTATCGACTTGCGAACGATTTACGTAAATAAACTTTAAACACTTCCAGTGCATTTTCTCTTATCCGATAACGAGAATGGAATGTTCGCTTTTTATTTATATGGACTTCACTTCAATGTTTACCAAATCAAGAATGCATTTGAAATACAATAATATACAGTGAATGAATCATATTGCCTTTTTGTTGGGATTCGGTCCAGCATCCTGCCTGCATGGGCTTAAAAATGCACGAGGCATGGCTTGCGATTCGACCTGTGAGATCTGCAATAGAAAGTGGTTAAATGAATTCATTTGGACTACTCATACCAACAAGATGCATCTTATTTTCTGGTATCCATCTCATAGAAACTCCAAAGTTAAGCGTGCTCGGCCTGGAGTAGTTATGGGATGGGTGACCCCTGGGAAGTTTCCCAAGTGCGCGTGAGTGAGGACAAAAAACGCTAGAAAAGACTCGTGTTGGTACAATGGGGACAGTCTTCATCATTTTATGGACCAACAATTGGTATCGGAGCAGGTCACAGGTGTGGATTCCCTCGAAGTATCCTACAATGGAGGCTGCCAGAGTGTTGGAACTAAGAGGCGGGCATGCAGCAAATGTTGCCAGTTGGCCGGAACTAAGATGTTGGCGCTGCGGAGGTTGTCAGATGATGGAGGGCTATATGATCAAATCTAGTATGTTGGAACTGAGATACTAGCGCAGCTGAAGTAAACGGAATTGGAACAGATGCTGATGTCAAGTGTTGGAGGACTGTGTGAATGAATCCAGCCGCTAGAGGGCTTTGTGATCAAATCTAGTTCGCGGAGGTTTCCAGACTATGAGGCTGAGATGCTGGCAGGTACTGGGAGGGGTATTGTTGGGATTCGGTCCAGCATCCTGCCTGCATAGGCTTAAAAATGCGGGAGGCACGACTTGCAATTCGACCTGTGAGATCTGCACTAGAAAGTGGTTAAATGAATTCATTTGGACTACTCATACCAACAAGATGCATCTTCTTTTCTGGTATCCATCTCATAGAAACTCCAAAGTTAAGCGTGCTTGGCCTGGAGTAGTTATGGGATGGGTGACCCCCTAGGAAGTTTCTCAGGTGCGCGTGAGTGAGGATAAAACGCAGTAGAAAAGACTCGTGTTGGTACAGTGAGGACAGTCTTCATCATTTCAGGGACCAACACTTTATTGATAATTCCATAATTATAGTTATAATGCCCATTCTCTCTCATCCCCTGAGTGGCATTCGAGGGCATATTCCTAACACTACCAGATATCGAGCACACACTCCTACAGCAAATTAGATATCGAGCATGCTGGATGTTAGGTACAGAAGTGAGCCTATAATCTTCATGTAGAGTGATTGATCAACTGGCTTTCCATCTTCATCAGCCAGCACTTATCTGTGTGGAAGTGCTCGTGGGGGTAGATGATGATTTGGATGTATTCATCACGAACTTGTTAAGCAGCTCCTTGCTGTATTTCTCCTGGTTGGTGAAAATATATGTAGGAAGTTGTTTCACCTGCAAACCTAAGAAATAGCTAAGTTCTCCCATCATACTCATTTCAAATTTACTTATGCATGAAATGGGAGAACTTTGACATAACGTAACATTAGTTGAACTAAAAATAATATCGCCTATGTACATTTGTACCATGAGAATATCGTCACCTTCTTGGATTTTGAAGAGGGTTTTGTCAACTGCACGATTCTCAAATCCATTATTGGTGATATATAGTGATAGGGTTTCATACCATACTCTAGGTGCTTGCTTGATCCCGTACCGTGCTTTCCTTACCCTGTACACAAACGGTGTTGGCAAATGCTAAAGGTTGTTCCATATAAACTTCTTCGGCTAAGTATCCATTCACGAATACGCTCTTATCATCCATTTGGTGTATGATAAAGTTCTTATGAGTGGCAAATGCTAAAAATATCCTGATGGCTTCTAGTCTAGCTACAGGGGCAAAAATTTTAACATAATCTATTCCTTCTTCCTGTCTATAACCCTGGGCAACTAATCTAGATTTGTTCCTGATAACAAGTCCTTTTTCGTCTTTTTTGTTTAGGAATACCCAATTGGTTCCTACGACTGCTTGATGGGTTGGTCTAGGGAGTAGGTGCTAAACATTATTTCTTTCGAAACCGTCAAACTCTTCTTCCATAGAAGTGTTCGAGTGAGAGTTGTTGAGATCCTCATAGGTCGGAACAGGTTCAGACTGGTCTAGTAATACAGCTAGAGTTCACATGACAAGTCTTCTAAGTTCAGCTTGGGATTTCCGTGCAGGGAATTGAGACTTTTCAGAGCTGGATTCTGTCTCATCCTATGCACAGAGCAGAATTCCTTGTGTACTCTATATTTTTCTACGGATGGACACACAAGAACCCATATCTCCAATTATTAGCTCCTGTGGGTGATCTCTTAACCACCTCATGTAGGGTTCTAGTTTAGCATCCCGTGCTATGTTCTGATGGGTTGTAGTCTCATCTCCAGCTTCTACAACATCAGATTTGATTACTTCTTCTGATCTTACAGCAGCGGGATTAATTTCTAGGTTCACAAGAGGTTCATTTGGATTCTGGGGGATTTACTCAATGGAGAGCATCCGGACACCTTGGGTTAGGTCTTCTATTCCTGTAGGGTCGCAGTGGGGTTCATCAAAGACTACATGGACTGATTCCTCAATTGTCATCTTTATTTTGTTGAATATCCTGAATGCCTTACCTAAAGAGGAGTATCCAACAAAAAAACACTCATCCGACTTTTCATCAAAGATCTTCATCTTCATAACATAACACCTGCATCTAAATATGTGAAAGTACGCAACCATTGGAGTTTTATTGTTCCATACCTCGTATGTTGTTTTGTTATAGTGCTTGTTGATGATACAACACTTTTATGTATAACACGATGTATTTGTTGCTTCTCCCCAAAAACGTTGCGGCAACTTGCTTGCAGCTAACATGGTTCTTGTTGCTTCTTTCAGCGTCCTGTTCTTTCACTCAGAACACCATTATGTTGAAGAGTCTGGGCTGATTAGTATTCATGTTGTATGCCACTGTCCACAAAGTATTGCTCTATAAAGTGATTTGTGAATTATGTGCCTCTATCTAAATGAATGGATACAATACTCAACCATTTCTCATTTTGGAGCTTTTTTAGGTGTTCCGGCATCTTTGTGGTTGTATGTTTCTTCTTATTCAAGAAGATGGTCCAAGCATACCTGAAAAGTCATCAACAAAGACAAGATAGTATTTCTTACCTCCCAGGCTGACAGAGTCTACAGGACCATAGATATCCATATGTAGAAAATCTAGGACCTCTTATGATTTGCTCTTCAGAGAGATCTTGACCTTCTTGCCTTCCTGATAGCGTCCACAAACACTTTTTATGAAATGAGACATCGGGCAAGCCTCTGACCATTCCCTTTCGAGCTAGCTTGTTGATGGTCTTGAAATTGATATGCGACATCCTCTTGTGCCATATCCAGTGCAGTGCCTTTGGCAACAAAACAAGGAATTACGGTATTAATGGGTTTCCACTCAGCAATATACATGTTACCTGACCGCCTTCCTATAAGGACAATTTGTTTGGCCTTGGTGTCTTTCACTCTGTAGTGATCTACATAGAATTTGACCGAGAACTATTTGTCACAGAACTGGCTAATGCTAAGTAAATTCTACTATAGTCTTTCTATGTAGGCTACATCAGTAACTTTGAACTTTCCTACAAGCAGGGTTCCTTTCCCTCTTGTTCTTTCTTTAGATTTGTCACAGAATCGCACCTTTAGACCGCGACCCTCGACATAATATGACAGCTTAGTGATATCTCATTTCATGTGGCGAGAACATCCGCTATCGAAATACCATATGTTATTCTCCTTGATATCATGTAATCAAAAATATTAAGTAGATTTATGTCCCCTTTGATTTTTGGATCCTCGGTTATTATTGCTTTTAGGTACCCAAATTTGTCTGACAGCAATGGGTTTTCTGTAGATTGTATTTAGTCCAGTTTTGTGAGATCTACGTGTGGCAGACATGTAATCACTGTAAGCATGGTTACTATGCATGTAAAATCTGGAATTTTAGCTCCACTACCGTTGTTGTCTTGGAGAAGGAACCATATTATTTTGCCTTGTAGCCTGCTTTCTGGGTTTCCAATTGGATTCCCAGATTTGCTGTTGGTAGAACTGCGCGGCAGCTTGCTTACGGGATAGATACTTGGTTTTCTATACCTAGTATTTAAGGGCACTGTACTGTTGGGAGTACTGAGGTGTATACCGTTGATACCTTGGTACAACCTTCCTTCTATCCAGCTGCTGACGCTGTTGGTATGCTCGAGGAGCATACTATTGATGTCTGGTATTGTGTCTTACAGGACTGAGACTGAGGTTTCCGCTTCTTATGATATGACATGGGTGGCGGAATGGCAGCTTTTGTTGTCCGACAAGGGGCAGCTATAACCTTTACTGGAAGATCCTTCGGGACTTCTTTAGGTTCTGAAATGGGTTCCACTCATTTGACAAACACCGTACTAGTTTTGTCTTTGAGGGAGAATGAGTCGTATCCCAAGCCATGTTTGTCGTGGGCATTATATCCATGCTTAGGATGTCTTCCATCCTCCTCGATGATTTCTCAAAGGACTTTAGGATGGTCTCGAGTTCTCCTCCTCTTTTCTCGGGAAGCTGTATTTTAGCCTCTAACAAAGCATAATCATTTATCCCTACATTTACTATGAATTTTTACCTCATTTAGTTCGGCTGCAGGTTAATGATTAATTTTCATGAGTTTTTCATGAATGATCTTGCTATTTTCACAATCCAGAGACATACTTTCATATTTATTTTTCAGCAGATCGTTTTCATCCTTCAGCTCTAAATTTGAAAGAGAGAGTCGTAGGTTTTCTTGTTTAAGCATCTCATGGGCCTTTTGAATGGTTCTGAACTCATTCATCATATTTTCAAATATATGTGATGAATTAATAAGAGTAGCTGAGGTTGAGCATACCTCATCCTCACTGTCTTCATCATCTTCTTCTTCTTCATTAGCCATAAAGCACATGTAGGCTTTATCTTTGATTTCATCATTGGAGGAGTCACTGTCAGTGATTTCCCGTAGGTACTCCTCGTTTTGATCGGTATGGGCGACGCTTATGATTCTATAATTAAGGGCCTTTATCTTGTTTCGCCAGACACGCCTTTTCTCGTCCTTTTCTTGTTGCTCGGTTTCGGGCAACTTCTGCACTTTAGGATGAGGACATTTATTTACACAGTGTCCCGGTTTCTTGCAATTATAGCACAGATTAGAATATGCGGATGATGGTGATTCCGAACTCACCTTGTTAAACGATTTAGGCCTATAGGGGGCTTTACCGGATTTCTTAATGAACTTCTGGAATTTGTGCATAGTAAGGCCATTTCGTCTTGTGATGGGATGTCATCATCGCTGTCAGATGCCTTAGATGCGGCTTTGGATGTGCTGGGAGCAGAGCTCTGTCTCCTGTCGGATACAACAATGAGTATTGTAGTCTTAGCAGGTGACTCTTCGGCCTTCTCTCTCCTATGAATATCGTACTCAAAAGCTTTAAGGTCAAAGAAAAGATCGTAAGTAGATATATCATTTAAATTACAAGACACACGCATAGTTGTAGTATTAATATCCCATCGGGGAGGGAGTGATCTAAAGATTTTAATATTTTTCTCCTTTTGGGTATACACTTTATCCAATGCTTCAAGTTCACCGACAATGCCGGTAAATCTGAGGTCAAGTTCCTCAAGTGTTTCGGAAGACTTCATTTCAAATGATTCAAATTATTGAGTTAGTTTTGAAATCTTGTTTTCTTTTGAGAGCTCAGTTCCCTCACACATCAACTTGAGTTTCTCCCATATTTTCTTGGCTGTCTTGCAGCTCTTTACCTTGGATAATGTGCATTTGTCAAGAGTGACAATAGCGCATTCTTGGCGACGTTGTCAAGGTTCGTACGCTTGTGATTGTTAGTTGTCCACTGTCCCTGTTCCCTCTTAAGCATTTCTGCATGAGGTTGACCTTCTGTTCTGGTGGCTGGATTGACCTTCATGATCTTGATAGGTCCTTCTTATATGACGAAGATCATCTCCTCATGCATCGCGGCACGATGGGTTTCCATCCTGATTCTCCAGTCATCAAATTCGTTACTAGAAAACATGGGAACTTTGTTGATCATAGATCACAGATGAATGATAAAAGTAAAGTTTTCAAAATACTAATTTTATGGATCTGATTCAGGTGAAAAATCGACTGATTTTTGTAGAATCAACCGCTCTGATACCACTTGTTAGCCACATTATACAATATAAGCATCTTAGAAGGGGGGTTGAATAAGATGTATCCTTTTTTGAAGTTTGTTTGCATAGCGGAAGTCTGAAACTAAGTTGCTGTAAATACAACAACTAGATGGTTTCCTGTTAGCTTGGTGCTTAAAGGGTTTCCAGGTTAAGTATACTAAAATCACACAGGTAATGAGAAAAGAGTAAAGATAGTGAGTAAAGACACACTATTTAAAGTGGTTCGAGGTAAACACCTCTACGTCCACTGGTCCTCCACATAGTAGTACATTTATTAATCATGACGTTCACAACTGCATGATTTTAACTAAACTCGTCGTTGTATTGTTCACACAGACTGATACAGCCGACAATAGCTTTGGTCGTTCACACAGATTGGCTGAGCTTCGTCGACTTGCTTCTACTCACACAGATTGAAGCTTCATCCTTGACATTATTCGTCCCACACATGTCAGAAATAGCTATGCTTAGTCCACACAGAGATAAGTATCTCAACAGGAAGAATGTATTATCATGAGTTCGAACAGCATCTGTAGGCATGAGGTTTTGCTGTAGATGTGTTGGTCACATTGAGGACTTGTATATTTCTTCTCTTAAGATGTCGCTGTATGCTTGAAAAAATATTTGGCTTCTATAAGCTTTCGCGCATTCGTCTTATTCTCAAGTATTCAAGTGAGCAATGTCCTCTTGTTGTCACACATGATAGGAGTTTCTTTAGCCTCGATGCCATAGTCTTATAGTTGTTGCTGCATCCAGAGGATCTACATATCCAGCAGCATAATATTCTGACTCAGCTGTAGAAAGCAATTTGGCCAATTGCTTCTTACTGCACCATGACATAAGTCTTGGTTCTAGTAAGTGACAAGTTCCACTTCTACTCTTCTTATCCACTTGCAGCCTCCGAAATCCGAGTTGCTATAGCCCACCAAATCAAATCCTCCTTCCTTATGGTATCACAATCCTACATTGATTGTTCCTTGACGTACTTATGGATTCGTTTAGATGTGGTGAAGTGTGACACTTTAGGTACAACCTGATATCGAGCGCACACTCCTACAGCAAATTGGATATCATGCCTACTGGCTGTTAGGTCCAGGAGTAAGCCTATTAGCTTCATGTGGAGTGATTGGTCTGATGGATTTCCAGCTTTGTCAGTGTTTATCTGTGTGGAAGGGCTCATGGGATTGATGAGGACTTTGAGATGTACATCCCAAACTTATTAAGCAGCTCCTTGTTGTATTGCTCATGGTTGATGAAAATACATGTAGGCAATTATTTGACCTGCAACCCTAAGAAATAGCTAAGTTTCCCATCGTACTCATTTCAAATTTGCTTTGCATGAGATGATAGAACTAAATATGGTATCGTCTACAGAAATTTGAACCATAAGAAGGTCATTACCTTCCTGGATTTTGAAGAGTGTCTTGTCAATAGCACCTTTCTCAAATCCAATGTTGATAAGATAAAGCGACAAGGTCTCGTACCAGGCTCTAGGTGCTTGCTTGAGTCCATATAGTGCTTTTCTTATCCTATAGACTAGGTCACCTCCCTATGCTGGAAAACCCTCAAGGTTGTTCGACATAAACTTTTTCACCTAGGTCACTATTCAGGAAGGCGCTCTTAACGTCCATTAGATATACAATGAAATTCTTGCGAGTCGCAAATGCTATGAATATACTGATGTCCTCTCATCTGGCTACAGAGGCAAATATTTCATCATAGTCAATGCCTTCTTCCTGTTTGTATTCTTAGGCAAGTAGTCTGGAATTGTTTCATATGACTAGACCATTTTCGTCCTTCTTGTTTCGGAATACCCATTTGGTTCCAATTACAACTTGATGGATTCGTCTAGGAACTAAGTACCAAATATTGTTTGTTTCGAATCAATTTAGCTCCTCTTCCATATATGTAATGAGAATTGTTAAAAGCTTCTTTAGTCGAGACAGGTTATGATTGTGCTAAGAATATATTTAACGTGCACATGGCAAGTCTACAGAGTTTGGCTTTAGACTTCCATACAGGAAACTGGGATATGTCATTTGCTGATTATGTTTCCTCTTGTACATATTGTACATTTTCTTGTGTACTCTGTACTTTCCTTATGGTTGAGACAGCGACATAAATATCACCAATTATCAACTCATGTTGGTGATATCTTAACCATCTTCTATGAGGTTCTAATTCTGCATTCCTACCTATGTCCCGTTGGTCTATCCATTCAGCTTCAGCTTCCATAACGTCAGCATCTACTACATCATCTGTTCTTATAGTTGCGGGGTTTATTTCTAGAGTGGTGACAGGGTCTTCCTGAGGATGTGGGATTTCCTCAAGGATTAAAGTCTGGACTGCTTGGGTTAGTTCATCTACTCTAGTTGGATCATAATGGGGTTCATCATATACAACATGGACTGACTCCACTATTGTCAGTTTCTGCTTGTTGAAGATCCTGAATGCCTTGCTAGCAGATGAATATCCAATGGATATTTATTCATCAGACTTCTCATCGAAGGTCTTGAGCTGATAATTTCCGTTGTTTATAACATAACTTCTACAACCAAAAATCTGAAAATACGCAACCATAGGTGTTTTATTGTTCCATACCTCATATGCGGTTTTGTTGTGGTGCTTATTGATGATACGATGATTTTGTGTATAACATGTTGTATTTGTGGCTTCTCCCTAGAATCATCGTGGCAAATTGCTTGCAGCAATCATTATTCTTCTTGCCTCCTTCAGTGTTCTGTTCTTTCTCTCGGCAACACCATTTTGATGTGGGGTGAATATTCATGTTCTATCCCATTTTCTGTGTCGTATTGCTCAATGAAGCAATTGGTGAATTCTGTACCTCTGTCGGACCGAATGTATATAACGTTCAGCCCTTTCTCATTCTGTAGCTTCTTCATGTATTCCGGCAACTTTGTGGTTGTCTCCTTCTTTTTCAAGATTATAGTCCATGAGTACCTAGAAAATCATCAACAATAACAAGATATTATTTTCTTACCTCCCAAGCTGATAGGGTCTACACGGCCATATAAATCCATATGAAGTAAATCCAAGACGATGTTGGTTGCAAGATATGATTTGCTCTTCAGAGATGTCTTGACTTGTTTGCACTTCTACATGGTCTACAAACACTGTTCTTATGAAATGATATATCCATCAAGCCTCTGACCACTCCCTGTCGGGATAATTTGTTGAGGATCTTGAAGTTGATATGAGACATTCTTTTGTGGCATAGGCCAGCTTTGATCTGTAGTACCTTGGCAACAAAACATGGAATTATAGAACTAGTAGGTTTCCAATCAGCAACGTATATGTTACCTGACCGGCTTCATGTGAAGACTACTTTTTTGGTCTTTATGTCCTTCACCATACAATGTCCTTCAAAGAATTTAACCGAGAATTTTTTTTTCATAGGACTGGATAACGCTCAGAAGGTTGTATTGTAGTCCTTTAACATAGGATGCATCAGTGACTTTGAATTTTCCTACAAGGAGGTTCCTTTCCCTATTGTTCTTCCTTCAGATTTGCCACGGAATCGAACCTTTGGACCTCAATTTTCTATGTAATCTGACATTTTCTTGATATCTCCTGCCATGTTCCGATGACATCTATTGTCGAAGTACTAGATGTCCTCCTCCCTGATATCTTGTAATCAAAACTTAAGTAGATTTAGGTCCCCGTTGTTCTTTAGGTCCTTGTTTATTGGTGCATTTCGGTACCCATATTTGCCTTACAGCAATAGGTTTGTTGTAGGTCCCTTTGGGTCCATTGTTGTGAGGTGTACATGTTAGGAATATGCCCTCGCATGCCACCCAGAGGATGTATGAGAGAGGTCATTGTACTTGTTATTATGTAGACTAGTAGTCATTAGCATTCCTGACTCGTAAATATATATACAGAAACTAGTCCATGTATTTGAGAGCAAAACATTCCACTCCTAATTGGATAAGGGGATTGGCACTGGAAAGGTTTATGGCTCAAATACTTAATCGTTCGCAAGTCGATGAAACTTGACTGGGCGTTAAGTTTATATGAAGACTTGTATGACGTGTTCTTTGACTTGTAAAGTGCCTGTAACCACTAATGGTTAGTGGGAGAACACGTTATAGGTGTTCTAATGAGATTAGTATACTCAAATCGACTCACCCTCGATTCATCACACGGATTTCACTCCGGGACAGTCAATGACAGAATCGAAAGGTGTGATAGGTATTCGTAAACCTTCGACTTGAGGATTTAGTAGGGATGTGCTTCTGACGTTATGATTTTCACTAGAGTAGTTCGACCTAGAAAACCGATAGGTGGGGGTCAACCTCGATATGCGTCTTGATAGACAAGTAGCAGGTTCTACTAAACACCGAGACATGATTCTTTCTCCTGTAAGTGAACAGGTATATGTCCTATGTGCTTATTAGCATATGAGATCATAAGTCTTTGGCTAAAACATTAGAGCTAGTTGTATTGGATACACGAGAGGTCGGCAATCTCGATTTTTATTAACTCAGACATAGAGTCAACTATAGATAGGTTTTGACTGATCGTGACCCTATAACTTGATCGAGATATATGAAAGAAGGGTTTATACGTTTACTGGTATTTACGACAGAATGGTTCTTGAATGATCCCTGTCATTCGTTCTCAGTAAGGTTACAGTATAGGCCACGGGAATAGCTAAGTGGTGCTATAACTCTTTGGTTCCTCCCATCGCTTACTGAGATGGACCTACCGAGTCGCACATTAGGGAGACGATAGAATAATAGGAATTGGATCTCTTATTGTGAAATTTAGACATTGGATATCTTATTTAATTTATTGGATAAATTAATTGGTCTGGTGAACTAAATAAATCACTAGGTGATTAATTTAATTCATGAATAATTATTTCTTGGAGAAATAATATTTTAATATAATTAATTAGATTAGTTATTCGTAATAATTTTATTTGAGACGAGCCAAGATGTATCAGTCGGATTGGATACACGATGCTCCGTTCCATGGACCGAAATAAACCGAATCCTTCTCAATCATGGTGTAGGCCGCCCCTCTCATGTGCCCCTTCCTTGATGGTGCCTTTTGTCCCCTCATTGGTTTGTGATGAGTTGTTTCCATATGAAGAGCACAAAAGGGTATGATAAGATGAGATCTTATCATTTTACACCATGAGGTGGGGACTTTGGAATTATGTGTGGACTTTGTTATAAAACAAAGTTCAATCTCCTCCACCATAACAAGGAAAATCCACCATCATCATAGAGAAGAGGGAGAGTTGATTTTTGTTCATGTTTTTACACTCTTAGATAGAGAAATAAAAAAATCAAGAACAAAACATATATCACTTAGAGCGATCACAAATTTGAGAGAATCATTTCTTACTACTCTTTTATAGCCGTATCCTTGGAGGATAATTGAGTAGTTGTTGTTCCGATCATCTCCCGGCACGTGGCTAGTAGAGACGTGGTGCTTTCGGCGTTTGGATCATCGAGGACTTATCAAATCGGATTTGCGGTCATCAGGATCAACCTCAACATTCAAGCAAAGGGACTTCAAGGGTATGTTTTCATAAGTTAACTCATGTCCCTTTATATTCGTATATACATTGCATAATCGGTCCTCTTTAAGGGTTCGGTAAAATTCATTTTTGCTTCCGCTGCGCCTTCGTTTTAGGCATCGAATCCCAATAGTACATGGGGAAGACACGTATTCGTTGTAAGCATTATTATCATGCATGAAAAATTGAGAGTTGTGGTTTCAGTATGGTTGTTGTCTGGGGAGAGGAACCATGTTTCTCTGCTTTTTGGATTGCCTCCCGGGTTTTCAGTTGGATTCCCGGAGTTGTTGTATGTAGAACTGAGCGGCAGCTTGCTTGCGTGAGAGGTGCCCTGATTTTTGTACCCAGTATTGAGGAGTTGTGTACTGTTCATGGTACTGAGGTATATACTGATGATGGTACTGGGGTACAAGTTCCTTCATTGGTGTTGGTGATGTTGTTGGTATGCTCGAGGAGCTTACTGTTGGCATTGTGCATTGTGTTTTACGGGTTAATGAGGTTGTGTTGTCTAGTGCTTGCGATATGAGCTTGGGGACGGAATGGCATCCTTTGTTCTTGAAGATACAGCTATAACCTTACCTTTGCCAACAGGAACATTATTTGGAGTTTCCTCGGTCTTGGGGATTGGAACAGGTTCAACCCCTTTGACAAATACGTATTGGTTTTACCATTATTTAAAAATGAGGTGTATTCTAGGCCTCATTTATCAAGAACATATTGGCCAGTGCTAAGGATATCTTTCATCCTCCTGGATTATTTCTCAAATGATTTGAGGATAGTCTGGAGTTCTCCCTCTCCTTTTTCAAGAAACTATATCTTGACTTCTAGTAGGACATAATTGTTTGTATTACTTTTATTATGAGATTTTACCTCATTTATTTCATTTGTAGGTTGACGATTGCACTCCATGAGTTTTCATGTGTAACTTTTCTATTTTCTCAATCTAAAGACATATTTTCATAATTGATTTTAAGCAAGTCATTCTCATCCTTTAGCTCCAAGTTTGGAAGTGAGAGTTATAGGTTTTCTTGTTTTAACGTCTCATGGGCTTGTTGAATGGTTCTAAACTCATTCACCATAGTTTTGAAGGTATGTGATGCATTGACAGAATTCATTAAGATTGAGCTTACCTCATCATTACTTGCATAATCTTCTTTATTTGAAAATGCTTTATCTTCAACCTCATCATCAAAGGAGTCACTATCGGTGACAGGCCGTAGACACTTCTCTATATTGGCTGTTGTAGGTGGTACGTCTAACTCTCCAATCATTGCCTTTAGCTTGCTTCTCCAAACACATCGCTTTTCATCTTTTTCCTTTTGCTCACTGTCTGGTAGCTTTTGTACCTTCGGATGAGGACATCTATTCGCATAGTGTCCTTGCTTCATGCAATTACAGCATAAGTTAGAGTCTCCAGGGAGAAGTGACTCAGAACTCAGCTTTTTGAAGGCTTTTGGTCTATAGGGAGCCTTTCAGGACTTCTTAATGAACTTCCAAATTTTGTGCATGAGCAGTGCCATCTCATCTTGTGACAGCACGTCATCATTATCATCTCCAACAGCTTCATTAAGGTTACAAGACACACGCATAGTTGTGGTCTTAATGTCCTATCGTGCAGGGAGTGATCTAAATCTAAAGATTTTAAGATTTTTCTCCTTTTGAGTGTATAATTTGTCCGGTGTTTCAAGTTCGCCGACAATACCAGTGAATCTGAGATCAAGGTCCTCAACAGTTTCAGTTGATTTTAGTTCAAACGATTCAAATTGTTGAGTGAGTTTTGATATTTTATTTTCCTTTGAGAGCTCAGTACCTTCACAAATCATCTTGAGTTTTTCCCAGATTTCCTTCGTTGTCTTACATTTTTTTACCTTTGAGAATGTTCCTTTGTCGAGAGTGACAAATTGTGTTGTTTGCAACATTATCTAGGTTCTAGGTTGAATAAGATGTACTCTTTTTTGAAGTTTAGTATGCATAGCGGAAGTCTAATGCACTTACAACAACTAAAAAATCTCATGTATCTTGACGCTTATAGGGTTTTCAGAGTAAGTATATGTTGGGATAAACACTCCTGTTTTGAAAAATTGCAAACATACAGCTAGAAGTCTTAAAGGAGTAAGAATATTATTAAGTATGGAAGCTGTTAGGACTCTCCATACAGCCTGTCCATACAGTAAAGAGATCTTCTACGGTCCATCCCACAGAGCCTACTTTATACAGCAAAGAAACTTAATGTGTTGGATACAGCATACAGTCTGAAGGTGTTTTACTTAGGAAAAGTAAAACACATCCAACAGGACTTAACATAAGAAGCTTTAAACTGTTGTGAGATAAACATTATTTATTCATAAAGTATTCACGGTTAAAGCAGCATTTATTGCTGATAGAACATCATTTAATGCAGCCGGAGAGAGACAAGTCTGAACGCTCTGAAGAGCATTTAATATAAATACAGAGAGGATGTCTGAAGCATTAAATGTGATCTGCTTTAATTCAAATATTCAGCAGCCGCCAATCAAGAGACAGATGTCAACATCTCACCAGCCAACAATGGATACATTTCTAAGGGTATAAATATCCCCAAGCAAGAGGCTTAAACACGAGATGTTATTCATTATCGTGCATACTCTGACAGATCACTCTGACATTCTAGCAATTGAAAGAGAAGTATATTTTGTGAGCATACAGCAGTATCCAAGTGAAGAAGTATACTAAGTTCTCAACACAAACAGCACAGCATACAGCGAACATTCATCAAAGATCTAGCTATTGTTTGAGATTTGTTCTTCCTTTACCATTGAGTTAATCATTAGCCCTGTGTGGACTAAATATTCTTGCGTATTCCGACCTGTGTGGGAAGAATATCATTGAAGATGAAGCTTCGATCTGTGTGAGAAGAAGTAAGTCGAAAGAGCTCAAGCCAATCTGTGTGAACGACCCAAAGCTATAGTCCCTGTATCAATTTATATGAACGATACAGAGACAAGTTTAGTTAAAGTCACGTAGTTATGTACGTAGTGATTTTAATAAACTCTTTACTCCTGTGTGGAGGACCAGTGGACGTAGAGGTATTTACCTCGAACCACTTTAAACTATGTTATTTACCTTTTGTTTTCATTCTATTATGATTTATAGGTATACATTGTAAAACTCTGTATGCATCAAGCAAACAGGAGAACACCTAGTTGCTGTATTTACAGCAACTCACCCAACAGACCTACACTATGCAATTAACTTCAAAAATCGTACATCTTATTGTGCTCTTACTTCTAAGATGTATATTGCATACTTAATGGCCACCAAGTGGTATCAAAGCGGTTGACTCTAAAAAGAATCAGTCGATTTTTAACTGAGTCAGATCCACAAACCACTAGCCTTTCAAACCCATATCATATTTTCATCATCTTTCCTATTTCTCAAATGGATACCTCTATGATAAACAAGGTTCCTATGTTCTCTATTAATGAATTTTATGACTGGAGAATTAAGAAGGAGGCTCATCTTGCATTCATGAATGAGGAGATGATACTCGTCATCCAGGCAGGTCCAATAAAGATCATGAAGGTCAATCCTGCAGTAAGGATAGAAGGACAACCTCACGCTGAAATGCTTGAGAAGAAGCGCGAGCAATGGACAGCGGACGATCGCACGCGTGTGAACCTCGACAATGTTGCTAAGAATGCGTTGTTTGTCACTCTCGACAAAGGCACATTCTCAAAGGTAAAAAGTTGTAAGACAGCTAAGGAAATTTGGGAGAAACTCAAGATGATTTGCGAGGGTACTGAGCTCTCGAAAGAAAATAAAATTTCCATCCTTACTCAGCAATTCGAATCTTTTGTAATGAAATCTTCTGAGATACTTGAGGAGCTTGACCCTGATTCACTGGCATTGTGAGTGAACTCGAAGCATTGGGTACAGTGTATACCCAAAAGGAGAAAAAATTAAAAATCTTTAGATCACTCCATGTCCGATGGGACATTAAGACTATAACTATGCGCGTATCCTGTAATCTTAATGATATTTCTACCGTTGACCTCTTCTCTGACCTCAAAGCCTTTGAGTATGATATTGACAAGAGAGAAAAGGCCAAAGAGTCACCTGCCAAGACTATAGCACTGACCGCTGTATCTAATAGGAGACACAGCTCTGCACCTAGCACATCCAAATCAGCTAACAAGACAGCAGACAGCGATGATGACATCCTGTCACAAGAGGAAATGGCCCTGCTTATGCACAAGTTCAAAAAGTTCATCAAACAGTCTGGAAAGACTCCATACAGGCCCAAGCCTTTTCACAAGGTAAGTTCTGAAACTACTTCATCTGGTGATTCTAACTTATGCTACAACTGTAGGAAACCCGGATATTATGCAAATAATTGTCCACATCCTAAAGTGCAAAAGTTGCCATAAGCTGAGCAACAAGAAAAGGGCCAAAGAATACGTGTCTGGAAAAACAAGCTCAAGGCCCTGATTGGAGAATCAGAAGCTCAGCTCGTGTCGAACAAGACCGAGGAGTGCCTTCAGGCAATCACTGACAGTGACTCCTTCGATGATGAGATTGAGGATAAAGAATATATGTGCTTTATGGCCAAATAAATACAGGACGATGAGGACAACGATGATGAAGTAAGCTCAACTTCAACTATTCCTGTAAATGCATCGCATACCTTTGAGAATGAATTCAAAAATATTCAAAAGGCCCAGGGGACTTTAAAATGAGAAAACATACGTCTATTGATTGAGAAAACTTAGAGCTGAAAGATGAAAATGACTTGCTGAAGAATAATTATGAAAATATGTCTATTGTTTGAGAAAACATCAAGGTCACATTTCAGAAACTCATGGAAAACAATCATCAACTTGCCCACGATCTAAATGAGGCTAAGTCTCATAATGAGAGCAAGACAAATGATTTTGCTTTACTCGAAGCCAAAGTAAAAATTCTTGAGAATCGAGAAGGAGAATTAGAGACCATCCTGAAATCATTCGAGAAATCATCTAAACGGATGGAAGAAATTCTAACCACTGGGCAACATGCCCATGATAAAAGTGGCTTAGGGTATAACTCATTTTCCAATAAGGGAAAAACTAGTATGGTATTCATCAAGGGTGTGGAACCTATTCCTGTACCTGAAGAGATTCCAAGTCCTGCAAAGGCTACAGCTGGCCCTCGTACAGGAAGGCTGCGATTCCGCCACCAAGTTCATATCATAGACAGTGGAAACCTCAACCTCCCAGACCCGTATGGCATGATCAACAGCATGCTCCCTGAGCATATCAAAAGCGCCAATATCTATTCAGAAAGAAGGTTGTATCTAAATATCAAATGCAAGCACCACAGTACTTTGAACAGTACAGTGCGCCTAGATATTGGATACAGGAGCCTTGTTATCCATCTACAAAACAGGTCGCTTCACAGTATCATCAACAGCCCTAGGAATCAAACTGGAGACCCAGAAGACAAGCTGTAAGACCTAAGAAAATGGCTCCACCTCCTAGACGGCAATCACACTGGAATAATAACCCTAAATTTTACATGCATGATAATCAATGTTACAGAGACTACGTGCTTGCAAGAGAAATATATTTCGTGAGCATACAGTAGTATCCAAGCAAAGAAATATACTATTTTAGCTCAATATCAAGCTGAACTTAGGAGACTAGCTATGTGCACCCTAGCTGTATTCTTAGCTCAATCCGAACTTGTTTCTACCAATGAAGCTTTGAATAATTCTCACAGGTAACATCTATGGAAGAAGAGCTTAATGGCTTCGAAAGAAACAATGTATGGTATCTAGTACCTAGGCCAGAACATCAAGCTGTAATTGGAACCAAATGGGTATTTAGAAATAAGAAGGATGAGAATGGACTGGTTATCAGGAACAAATCCTGTCTAGTCGCATAAGGATATAGACAGGAAGAAGGCATAGATTACGATGAGAGATTTGCCCCTGTGGCCAGACTAGAAACCATTAGGATATTCCTAGATTTTTCCGCTCATAAGAGCTTTATTGTATATCAAGTGGACGTTAAAAGCACATTCCTCAATGGAGATCTTGTCGAAGAAGTCAATGTTGAGCAACCTCCAGGGTTTGTCAACACTGAAGGCAGAGACCTAGTATACAGACTATGGAAATCTCTATATGGACTTAAGCAAACACCTAGAGCATGGTACGAAACCCTGTCCCTGTACCTTACCAATAATTGATTTGAGAAAGGTGTTGTGGACAAAACTCTATTTAAGATACAGGAAGGAGATGACATGTTAATGGTACAAATATATCTCAATGATATTATATTTGGTTCTACTAACCTTGCTTTGTGTCAAAGGTTCTATCATCTCATGCAAAGTAAATTTGAAATGAGTATGATGGAAGAATTTAGTTACTTCCTAGGATTGTAGGTGAAGCAATTGCCTACATGAATCTTCATCAACCAGGAGAAGTACAACAAGGAACTCCAAATCCTCGTCAACCCCCATGAGCACTTCCACACAAATTAGTGTTGACGAAGATTGAATGTCGTTTGATCAATCACTCTACAGGAAGCTTATTGGCTCACTACTGTACCTAACAGCTAGTAGGCCCGATATCCAGTTTGCTGTAGGAGTGTGTGCTCGGTATCAAGTAGCACCTAAGGAGTCACACTTAACGACAGCCAAACGAATCCTTAAGTACGTTAAAGGAACAGTCGATGTAGGATTGTGGTATCCTAAGGAAGGAGTATACGATTTAGTTGGCTACAACGACTCGGAGATCGGAGGTTATAAGCTAGATAGGAAGAGTACAAGCCATACTTGTCACTTTCTTGGACCTAGACTTGTGTCATGGTTCAGTAAGAAGCAATTGGCTAACTCGCTTTCTACAGCTGAGTCGGAATACTATGCCGTTGGAAGTTGTTGTACGCAGATGCTATGGATGCAACAGCAGTTACAAGATCATGGAATCAGTGCTAGAGAGATGCCAATCATGTGCGATAGCACGAGTGCAATTGCAATAACGCACAACCCTGTATTGCACTTGCGAACTAAGCATATTGATATGAAGCATCACTTCATCAGGAATCATGTTGAGGATAAGGATGTCCATATCGAAAAGACTCATACAGACATTCAGTTGGCTGACATCTTTACAAAACTTCTCAGCACAACCAGATTCTGTATGATTCGTCAAGAATTGGGAATGCTACAACCTGACTCCCTGTAAGTTTTTACATTTTACTCATCAATTGAGGGGGAATGCTGTAAGACCCAAGAATAAAGTATCCACTTTAATTGACTGTACACTCGGAACAAATGAGATCCTACTGTAGGAAAAGAAGGCATAAAGCCTTCCTACAGCTGATGTATGTGCGCCCCGGCGTTTCAGATGATTATAACAAGATTAATGATGAATTGCTTGTTTTGGAATTGCCGGGGGGCGAATAAACCAAATTTTAGACGTTCGATCCGTTATATGCTCAAGAAAAATCATACTGATGTTCTTGCTCTGTTTGAGACTCACGCAGCAGGTGATAGAGCGAAGCGGATCTGTCAGGGGCTTGGCTTTGAAAATTCATTTCGAATTGACGCTGTCGGGCAACAAGGGGGATTATGGCTTTTGTGGAGATCGGGTGTTGGTTCTGTAAACATTGTGGAAGCTACAGCTCAATTTATTCACGCGAAGTTTGTAAACGGTGAAGATGTCATTACAGGAAAAGAAGGCATAACGCTCGTCCATACTCATATGAAAGGTTACCGCTATCTCTTTGTGAAGTCATCTTTTGCTTAGGGTCGTTTACTTTTTTTCGATTAATACTCGAATGGTTAAGTTATCTGAGTGGATTAATCTGTTTGATTTGAAAAAATATTTTGTTGTTTCTTTCTTTTTTGAATAAACTATCTGAATGACAGAAATGACCATTTTACCCCTCAATATGAATTAAGTCCTTTTTGATAAAGGACGGATTGAGCATTTTAGTTTATATAATCAATTTAAATTATATGACATAATATTTATTTTAATTTATATTATAATATATATTCATAAATCATATTATAATTTTCAAGTATATTTAAATAATCATACAATATTTTATAAATAAATTAAGTTATATTTAATATATATATAGTTATATTAATTTTTAATAGTCAATATAAAAAATCAGTTTAAATAATATAACATAATATATATTTTAATTTATATTATAATATATATTCATAAATCATATTATAATTTTCAGATATATTTAAATAATCAGACAATATTTTTATAAATATATTAAATTATATTTTAATATATATAGTTATATTAATTTTTAATAGTCAATATAAAAAATCAATTTAAATAATATAACATAATATATATTTTAATTTATATTATAATATATATTCATAAATTATATTATAATTTTCAGATATATTTAAATAATTAGACAATATTTTTATAAATATATTAAGTTATATTTTAATATATAGTTATATTATTTTTTTAATAGTCAATATAAAAAAATCAATTTATATAATATAAAATAATATATATTTTAGTTTATATTATAATATATATATATATTCATAAATTATATTATAATTTTCAGGTATATTTAAATAATCAGACAATATTTTTATAAATATAATAAGTTATATTTTAATATATATATATATAGTTATATCAATTTTTTTATCAATAAATAGCTTATATTTTATGAATTTTAAATGTATAATATTAATATATATTTTAAATTTATACTCTATATACTCAATTATAATTAACATTAAATGATAATTTATACTATATATACTCAATTCTTTTATTATTAAAGAGTGTAATTTTGGTATATTGGGGAAGTATTTCTGTCTTAATGGTAAGGACACCCCAAAAATTGCTTAATGAAAAAGACATTATTAAGATCATTAAGTAGAAAATAAACAGCAAAATATAGCTGATCGATTAAACTGATTAAGTATTAAGTTGATTAAGTAAAAAGTAAGCATGTTCACATGATCACAACAATTCAACCAACTAGTAATTTAAATATCCTGTGAATGTAGCTCACCCAGTCCCATTAATCCTTAATATCAACCTCGCTATATTCACAATATAAATACATACATCAACGAATACATTTTTATTATATTATTTATAATTATTATTATCATCATCGTCATGTGATCATATACGTGGTTTACAACACTATCATGGATTCAACTCTTCCTCATGCTTATAACCATAGCAAGAGTCAAAGTCCCGGCAGCATCGTTTTTGGAGAGTCGCTGGTCGACGCGGGGAACAACTATATCCCGTAAATTGCTCGGAGTAATTTTGAGCCGTATTGACGTGATTTCGCCGGCGGAAAGCCCATCGGAATATTTTCCAACGATCGGATAGCCACTGATTTCATCACGAAGGCATTCGGGCATCGGCCGGTTATTCCGGCTTTTTTGGATCCTTAGTATACATTTTATAAAATTATTATAAAATACCACAACATTGAAATAATTACAAGAATGATGACTTGAGCCGGTATCTAAATGTAATACATTAGATAATTAAATTGCTACTTGCAAGTATCTAAATACAATATACTTCACTAGAGACGGGGCGTTAGATACCGACTAATTACAAGTATCTAGTACGTCAGTTTTGTAATTATTTTTTTGTGTTAGATATTTATAATTTATTTATAAATATCGTATAAAAATATAAATTATCATTTTCATTAAGTTGAAAGTAAACACCATAAAACGTCTGTATGAATAAGCCCAATCAATTATCAAGCCCATTAAGTCATTAGTTAACGGGCCATAAGTCTAGAAAATGCTTCTATGGCCGTATGATATATTGACATATACTTCCAAGGATTTTTAGCAGATAACCCTCTGCATTTTATAAAATAGGTCATTTATTCCTCTATATAAATTAAATGGGCAGATTACGCACCCTTGTGTTTTTAAATAATGGTCGATTACCCCCTCTGTAAATTGAATATACATATTACTTCCTTGCATTTTCAAAAGGGTACATCACGTTCCCTTTATCGTCGTGTGCACAAAGGGTTGATTTGCATCGTCCGGATAAAACGTAGAGGGTTAGTGTGCAAATTTTTGAGAATACAAGAGGGTAATGTGCTTATTTAATTTACACAGTGGGGCATCGACCTATTTTTTTAAAATATATAGTGGTAATATGCCTATTTAATTTACACAGAGGGGTAAATGACTCATTTTATAAAATACATAGGTGTAATCTGCCACTCATCCTACTTATGATGTACGTCTAAAAGTAGAATTTGTCAAAAAATAATGTGCTCGCGTTAAAATTATTTTTCTAAAAATCATCGCCTTGGTCAATTAATCCTCCATCTAATCCCTACAGGGTCCTCTAATGATTCGACTCGGCCTGTTTTGTCAAAAATTCCACCCTATCCATTTTATAGTAAAAATATTGAAATATATTAATATATTTATAGTATCGGGTTAAATTATTTATATTTAATCTATGATAATATCATATCTATGTTATAATAATATTTATCAATAAGTGATCAAAGTATAAAATAAAGTAACCAAATAAGAATCATATTTAGGTATATGTTTAAATTATTATACTGAAATATTAAAATAATATTAAAATACATCGATTAGTGCTCCGGATCAATCTCCAAATAGTCTTATTCGTGACTAACTGCCACCTGAACCGCCGAGACTCGCCTAACAATTTTAGAAGACTGTTAAAACTTAGACATTATCGAAACTGTGTAAGTTAATAAAAAAATTTGGTTTTCATATATAAGGTGCAAAAAAATGTTGATTTTGATATATAATATGTAACTAAAAATCGAAGCAAATTATTTATTGTTATTTTTGGAAGAAAATGAGGGCTAGGCCCTACGCTTAGTTCCCAGGTTTAACTTAACGAGAGAAAAGAAGGGAAATGGATGGAAATAAGAAGAAAACAAAAATATTTGGTGTTCCTGAGTTTTTTAATGAAAATAAACGGAAAGAAATGGAAGAAAAACTTTCCTCCTAACTTTCTTTCCGATTTGGAAGGATTTGGAGAGTAAATAATAAATGGTTAATTTTCCTTTCATTTCCTTGCAACTTGAGAACACAAAACAGAATTTCCTTTCACTTTCCTTTCTCTGCTTTTCTCTTCCAACTTTCTTTTCTTTTCTTTCGGGAACTAAGGTAAGAAACTGTAACTATCCTGGTGGAGCAGACGCCTAACGCATCATGGAGCAACACCAAGTTCATCTCCGAAGGGCTGATGACAGAAAGTGTTTGCCCAATGGATAGAACAATGCCATGTTAGAGAGCTTATTCGCATGACAGTTCGCCTCTCTAACAACTGAACCAAAAGTCGCATTACTCTCACCATTTTGAAGGATAAACAAAACTATGATTTGGGAATCAGATTCGATGAGCAGCTTTTTGACACCCATTTGTCTTGCCATTGTAGACCTACTAGGAGGCCAGGAATTTGTGCCCTTGTCATAGACAATGCACCAATATTGATGACAAAACCACCGATCCACTTGCCCAACTAGTTGCGAAAGATGCTACCTGCGCTTGCTAGCCCCGTGTTTCCCTTCGAAGACTCATCTATTTTTAAGTTAATTGCTCCAAAAGGTGGGGGGGGGGGGGGTTCCAACTCACCAGGATTGAAAGAGAAGATTTGATTGTGTACAAGGGACCAAACTTTCTCCAGGCATTCAGAGCTTCTACTATCTTGCAGCTTATAAAAGCCACAACATCGATTGGGATATGACTAGGATCATTGCGAACACGATTACAGCACCATCTCCAGATCCACCTACAAGCAATAGCAATAAAGATATTGCAGGGGAAGTCTCCCGCAACCTTATAGGGGCCGGACCCTGCCAACCTGTTGTACTCGCCGACCCAGACCTGTGGTATACACGGGTGGGGTTCGGGTCCCTCATTTGGTGATCAGTCGACCCACCGGGTCCGACCCGCCAACCGTGCTAGAAAAAAATAAAAATAAAGTGACCGTTGGGCCAGACCGGTTGGAATTGTACCGGGAGCATCAGACCCAGGAACTGGCGGGTCCAACGGAACAAAAATTTCAAAAAAATAAAAAATAAAAAATTATATCTATAAATACCCTCCAACCTCTCTCATTTTTCACACTCACTCTCAATCTAATCTCTCTATCTATCAACTATTATTTCTATAATCTAATGTCTGTCTCTCTTTCTACTATCATTTTATTATTATGTCGAACTCTGACAACGGAAAGTGTATTCTTACGTCTCCCAAAAAATCTAAAATGCCCAATTTAGAACGAATGGCTCTTTGGGGCAAATCGAAGAAGTCATCTGACATAACTATTCAGGAGCCTCAAAACCAACCTCCACCTGATTTTGAAAATGAAAGTCAAGAAGATGAATATGATGCCACGATACATGAAAATATCTATTATGGTAGTACAACAACTACTTGTGAAGAATTAGTTGACCCCCAGGGATTTCGACGTATCTCAAATCATCAACAACTGCATAACCTTGACGAAGAAATGGAGCACGAAATCGATGAAGCTATGTTTTCACAAACATATGCAACGTTTAAGCGCACTCTTCATGACGTACCAGCTCCGGCGCAAAAATCGAAGTTGAAGTGTCGGTCAAAAAAATATGGAGGGTAGTAACGTTAGTCAAAGAAATGACCTTAGTCGCTATTATGCTACTAGTTTTATAGCTGAGGATAACAATGCAGGTACACTTGATCTGTTGGATTAGTGGAAGGGAAGGGGAACTGATTTTCCCATACTTTCTATTATTGCACAAGAGATACTTGCAGTTCCCGCATCCACAATCTTTGTTGAGAGCGCTTTCAGTGAATGAAGCTATATGTTAGACGAGCGGAGATCCTGAATGACGCCAACAAATCTTGAGGCTCAAATGATGCTTAAAGATGCAACAAAAGCTGAGTTACGGGATCAAGAAAATAAGTGGGATGACCTATTAGTAGACCAAGAAGCCTATCAATAAGGCACCACCGAAGGGGAGTCTAGTCAAACCGACGATCTAGACAATAACAACATCGACTTCAACTAAAGGTAAGTAAGGTAAGTCAGGGTAACACCCCCAGAAATCATCCGAGAATATCACACGCTGTAGACCCTTCTCACAAGGATCTACTAGGCTAAACACCACAAGACGACTAAATATTTTACTGGTCGGGTCAAACAATATAATGACATGGACCGATAAGGTCAAATATTTAAAACAGACGGACAGGCGTGGTCGCACGACTAAATCAAATCGGAATAAATCTCCTTACAACACATACCCACGCAGGGGTCAAAATACATCGCAGCGGAAGGCTGAATAAGACTAACAGTACAACGACATCAGACTGAACTCTCTAATTCGTGATTAGTGTTTGCTTGCTACATTTCATATGGTTATGATACTTGTACTGGCAAAATCAATTTGCTTACCCCTTGAACGGGGGAAATGCATTTCATGCATTTCAGGTATGCTTAGTTTGTGGGAGCAGTCACAGGATCGAGATGGAAGATGATGGCCCGCGATACTAATCACGAATTAGAGAGTTCAGTCTCATGTCGTTGTACTGTTAGTCTTATTCACTCTTCCGCCGCGATGTATTTTGACCCCTGCATGGGTCTATATTGTAAGGAGATTTATTCCGATTTGATTTAGTCGTACAACCACGTCAATCCGTATATTTTAAATATTTGACCTTATGTAACACCCCCAAGCCACTTGGGAATATTACAGTGCCGCAGACCCTCTCCGAGAGGGTCTACCAGGCTAAACACAGATATCACAACACCTTACATGCCGACATGGCTAAATAACAAACTGTTATACCGATTTGGTCTTTTACCAAAACATACACATAACTTATGTATAACTCTTCCTCACAACCTATACTCACGCATGGGTCAGAATACATCAACACTCCCATAAGACGGGAAAATACCATGACGGAAAGGCAAAACGACGAGACATTACCGAAATACTCAACATTTGTCTTCATGTGATTAGTATCGTCATCATTCCATCATCCCTCGTGCCGATCCTGTGATTTGCTCCCCAAACCTGCAAGTACCTGGACGCAATACAGACATCCACCCCCCGAATACTAGGGAGTTAGCAAGACTCCACTGTTTTGCTAGTGCAAGTATAAAATACAAGTACAAGCCATACACATCATACTCCGGGAACATAATGACCGTGAATAGTCATCCAGACAAAAATAGTAACAGACTTCCCGAGATAATTTGCTTGAATAAAACAGTTCGAAACACAAAAGTTGGCAAAATATCTCGATATACATTCTGAGAAAACATTTTAAGATCTCGTGAGTTCTGAAAACATTTGAGAATTCTCACTATCGAAACCATTTAGGGGCACAGACCAAAGATCATTTTCCAAAATACTAATCCAATAACAAACACGGGGTCCACGACCCAATCATACCATTCCGGTCACAAACACAGGGTCCACGACCCAATCGAACATCTCAACATATTCCCATGGATTATTCCTGTCCCGTGCTAACAAGACACGAACCTTAGATGCTCCCATAGAACATACCCGAGTGAATAACCCGATGAAAACCATACAATATCACACATCACAATGACAACAGTCACACAATCACAACCATACATACGTTCATAGTTATCCCGAAATCGGGCTACCAGGCCACGAACCTTAGAGCCTCCACGAGACATACTCGATACGTACGTCATACTACCAAACCACAACCATAAGTTATCCCGGCATCACGCTAACAAGCTACGAACCTCGGAGTCCGGCAAGACATACCCGAATTGGATAACCCCACAAGTTATCCCGGCATCGGTCTATCAAGCCACGAACCTTGGAGTCCCCGCAAGACATACCCGATTGGATAACCCCATGGTCACGCTCGATCCATACTAGCAAGGACGGATCCCGGAGATTCAACAATCTTACCCGGTGGCACATCACTTACAACAATCACACAACAATGAGCAAATACCAAGCCAAACAACATTAAGCATCACAACCTCCTTTCAAAAGAGTAACAACTAATATCACACAACGTCACATATTCACCGAACAAGTACACGTATCGATACATAATCCTCGTCAAGTGATTAGGGTCTACTATATTCACGAAGTGTGATTATAACAACCTCCAACATACGACACTAACACACATATTCCGAAAACACCTTTATTCACGAAGCATACGAGTTATCTTTGAAGGAAAACCTTTTATCGAGAATATACCGATCCTTTTTGAAAGTTCATTAAAACATTCAAGTTCCACATATAATCAATTACCCACTATCACGTCTGTTGTGCGACGATTAATTCGCCACGATAGGCGATCGGCGACCTCCCTGAAAAGTCAACCATAGAAGCCAAACTCCGGACGGACACCTAGAGTCCGACATGATACAGCGATCGTCTTTTGGTAAACAGCGATCGTCTTTTGATACCTGGCGATCGTCTTTGTCTAACGGATCAGAGGCGATCATTTCATGCCACGTGGGGATCCAGCATCCGTCAAAGTCGTCGAAGACCGAATCTTGGACGATGGCCCACCCGCGGATCTTCATAGGATACCAACAAAAAGGATCATTGACCCCAGCCTGTCACCTACCACACCTACCGACAAGGCCGCCGAAAGGTACGAAGTGGACCCTCCTCGGACAGCGACTCGCGACGCGTCTTGGCTTCCCATTGGTTCACCGGTGGCCTCCAAGCGCAACCTCGGACCTCAAGGGAACAGGCCCACGTGACGGGACGATCGGCCGTTTATTTTAATATAGAAAACGATCGCCGCCGATCGCGGAGGATCCCAACTACTTAGTCCCCTATAAATAGAGGACTCACTGTCATGCCAAAGGGACGAATTCTACTACGAATTAAGTGCAAAATACATACCAAAGAGAGAATAGAAGGCTCCTTTGGCAAACACTAAGACATTCATAGTGATATTCATACACATTCATCATAAATCCCAAGCAAGAACTCATGATTCATCCATCCGGTTCTTAGGCAATCTACGCGCTCTAAAGCCTAGATAACTAGAAACTTTTACACTCCTTGTATTGGATTCTAACATTAATATTTGTACTCGACAAGATATCTATTAATAACATCTCGCGAGAGCATTCAAGCCGGGACTAACAACCCGGAAAATCTTGTGTTATCTATTTTTCCACGGAAGTGTTCTCGCATTTGTTTGTTACTCGATCATTCCAAAGAATACTATCTCCTGATAATATTTTGGGTAACAACAATTGGCGCTAGAAGGAGGGCTTCTAAACCTTCATTTTTCCTACCGTCTCGAAGAACACTCACCGTTCTCCTGACATATACTTGAAGAAACACTCACTGTTCTTCAATAGAAAACCATCGTAAAATGACATCGCAACAACCTCCAAGAGGGCCACCCCGAGATCTGCGGAAATCTTATTCGGCGAGGACCGAATCCCACCACACGGCGGAGGGCGAGCGTGGCGACGCTAGGCTCGCTCCCGCCCCGAGGGACGGTTCTAGCCTCTCACTCACCCGGGCCCAGACATCGGAGCAGTTGAGGAGGCTATAGCCATCCTCGAGGAACGGCAGAGGGCCCGCGATACGCCTACCATCACCCCGTCGCCTAACCGGGCAAGCAAAAGGAAGCTCAAGGGGATCTATGTTGAGAAATCAACGAAAGTCCCGAGCCGCAGGGAAGGCTCTCGTAAGGCGGGACGATTCCGTCTTCACCGCCAGGAGCGATCCCTCATGGCGACACAGGCACTCGAGCCCCAAATGAGACATCGATATCCGAATCCTTTACCAGAGTTCGGCGTATCCGACTCCCAAGAGACAGACGGCAACGAGCCCCTGCTCGCCCAAGAAGGGAACCTGCGGCGGGGAGATCGTCATTCACCACGGAGCTAGGGGATCGCACACACGATCGCCTTGGTTCGCAGCCTGAGAGCCAATCGGCGAGCCAAAGGACAGCCGATCGCCGCTATGCAACGCCTTGACGAGATGAAGACGCTCCTAGAAATTGGGGCAAACGCCAGAGACCGATCGGCCGGGCTAAATGAGCCACTCGCGGTCCAGATCGAGATCGCTCCACCCAATCAACGATCAATCCCCACAAACACCTCTATACGAGGAGAACGGATCCGGGAACCCACTTAAGCAAATTCGGATCTACATGACTGGATGCGGAGCTTCGGATGCGGCGAAATGTCGTATGTTCCCACTAACTCGGGCGATCTCGCCACAGTGGTACATCTCGCTACCATCTCGCTCAATCAATTGCTTTGAGAAGGCGGCGAACGACTTCACGTCATACTTCGCCGCCAAAGTCGCTCGCCCGGAAGGTCCCCACCGCATGATGAAAATCAGGCAGGGGAAGGATGAATCGGATGAGGATTATATCGACCGGGTGGACGAGATAGTCCTCACCGGTGAGCCCGTCAGCGACGAGATCGCTCACCACGCAGTCCTGAACGGATTCCACGGACGATCGCCCATGTTCAGGCACCACACAAAAGATTTTCCACCGACCTATTCAGCGTTCCGCGTCAGAGCCGCCGATTATCTGGCCAGGCAGAAGATGCTCTCACTCCGCCTGGACGAGGGACAGTCCGAAGAAGGGAAAGCACCTTCCCATGTCCAGAAGAAGACGGTCGCCAAGCCCAGAAAGGCGGTCGCCAAGCCGCCTGGCGAGTTCAAAGCCTTCGAGGATGTAGAGGTCCACCTTCTTCACAACCTCAACTTATCTCCGGCCCACATCTTCAACGCGATCAAGGGTCGCGAGTGGCTTTCCAAGCCAAAGCCGATAAGGGACCACGGTCATCTAGACCGCAAAGAAATTCTGTGCCTATCATAAGAGTCCCGCCACAACACTAGCTAATGCCGCGACCTCCTCGCATACCGCGATCGCTTGAGGAAGGCAACCGGATAACTGATCACCAAGCCGTAACCCAGACGGAAAGAGCCGGAGGGCGCGAACGCCGACCGAGCGAGAGAATTCCTCCCAATCCGATCGCCGGGATCGAGCATGAGCCGAGTAACTGATGAGTCGATCCCTCCGATCAACCCCGCGGTCGGATCAACATGCTCCAAGCAGAGGTGGGAACCCTGGGGCCTTTCCCGGTCTCCACCTGTCAAACAGAAGCGAAAGCCGAACCGAGGGCCTTCGCCAAGTCCATGTTGTAGTACCTCGAGCCGACCATCTCTAGAGACGCGCTCATCACCTTTTCCAACAAGGACAGGGAAGGAGTGCAATGTCCCAAAGAGGATGCACTAGTGATCTCCGCTTGCATCCTTGGGAAGACGGTCGATCGCGTGTTGGTCGACAATGGGAGTTTTTGCAACATCATATTCAAATCCGCCCTAGACCAACTCGGCAACCCGATCAAATTCATCAAGCCTTTCGACACCGTGCTCCAAGGGTTCGGCGACAACACGTCCAAGCCTACGGGAGGATCAAGCTCTCCGTCGAGCTAGTATGCTTTTATGATCCCAAGGTTAGGATTACTAGGAACCTAAGCTTTGTAATCATAGATAGGCCCAAAGATCTATAATGGGTTCCTAGGTCGCCTTTTAGAAACCTTTGAGGCGGTCGCCTCATCTTTCTTTCTTGTATCAAATTCCCCACCGCCGATGGGACGGTCGGTCTTGTAAAAGGAGATCAACTAATGGCAAAGAGATGTTTGAGTTACTCCTATGTTGTTAATTCTTTCAATACTTCCCATACTATATGTAACATTGAAGCGACCGACGATCAACCCATGGAGATCGACGAGCCTAACACTTCACCAACCCGACTCAGGACGCCATCTCTCATCGATTGACGGACGACATCGAGCCAAGGATCGGTTTCGAGCCAAGCCTCGACATCGATCCTAGGACCGAGTCCGAGATCGAACCAAACGAGAGGCGACTGCCTCGAAGAGTTGGAAAGTATTACGATGGATCCGGATCATCGAACGGGAAGTACAGTCGGCGCGAGCATCGACCACGAATTAAAGGGGATCGATCAACTTGCTACGTAGGAACATCGAGTCTTTGCTGGTCACATCAAGATATGGTTGGCATAAGTCCCGAACACGCTTGCCATTATCTCAAGATCGGCCAAGGCGATGAAGCCTGTTCACGAAGCGTAGGAAGTTCGGTCCCGAGAAATACGCGGCGCTCGACATAGAAGTCCGTGGTTACTCAACAATAAATTGATCGGAGTAGCCACTAACGAACCACGGTGGGTCGCCAACGGTGCTCGCCAAAACCAACCGGTTCTCGGAGATTATGCATTGACTTCACCGACCTCAACGCGGCATGTCCAAAAGATCACTTCCGATGCCTCATATCGATCACACGGTCGATAGCACGTGAGATGCGAAATGATGTCGTTTATGGATGCCTTTGCCGGATATCATCAAATCCCAATGGCGGAGGAAGACATAAAACACACATCTTTCCACACGTAAAAGACATATACTATTGGGTCGAATGCCGTTCGCTTAAAAACGCAGGGCGACCTACCGGCGATTAGTCAACGGGATGTTCGCCGATCAGATCGGCAAGACCATGGAGGTCTACATTGACGATATCGTAGTCAAAAGCCTCAAGAAGGAAGATCACCTCAACGATCTTGCCAAACGTTCGCCATCCTTGAGAAGTTTAACATGAAGTCGAACCCCAAGAAATGCAACTTCGGGTGGGCTCAGGGAAGTTCTTGGGGCACATAGTGAGCCAAAGGGGGATCGAGGCGAACCCCACCAAGATACGAGCGATCCTTGACATGCAGAACCGCGAAACATCAAGCAGTGCAACGCCTCACAGTCGTCTAGCCGCCTCAACCGTTTCATATCACGGCTCGGCGATAAAAGCAAGCCTTTCTTCGCGACCATCAAGAACAAGAAGTTCGCATGGACGAAAGAAAGCCGATAGCATTCGCCAAAATAAAGGAATATCTATCCAACCCCAGATCTGGCAAAGCCGATCCGGTGAAAAATTATTCCTTTACTTAGCGGCCTCGGAGGTCGACCGAGTGCCGTTGCAGTGCGAGCAGAGGGGCAAGCCCACTTGCCGATCTACTATGTTAGCCAGCGCTCCACGACGCCGAGACACGTTACACACCATTGGAGAAGATCGCCACGCCCTTGTCATGAGTGTACGAAAGCCGAGAGCTTACTTCTTCGATCACCAAGTGGAAGTCCTAACAACTCTACCTCTAAGACAAGTCACTGCACCGATAGGACACCAACGGACGACTCCTCAAGTGGTCGCCGGAGATCGCACAATACGGTATCACTTACGCTCCTCGCACGGCGATCAAAGGCCAAGCTCGCGGACTTCGTGGTGGAATTAACGTTCCTCACGGTCACCCAGTCGGCCGACTGCACTGAAATTATACGTGGATGGCTCGGCGACCAATGCGAGAGCAAAGGTGGATTGTCCTCATTAGCCCCGACGGTCGAGTTTCACAAATGACGAGCGTTTCGGTTTACGTGAGAACAACAAAGTAGACGAATAAGAAGCACTCGTAGGCGGGCTAGATCTAGCCCTCGACCTAGATGTTCTACTCCTACATAACAACATGGACTCCCTTTGGTCGTGAACCAAGTCAAGGGGGAATATGAGGCACGCGGCGAATGATGGTCAAATACCAAGAGCTGGTCGCCGAAATGTGCACAAAATTTGAAGAAGTACTAATCGAGCAAGTCCCGAGAGAGCACAACTCCCAGGCCGATGCACTTTCCAAACTAGCGTCATCGGATGGGGCATCCGACTTCTCCAACATCCAAATCACAAAGTCAGCAAGGCCGGCGATCAACAGGAATTTGGTTACCACGGTCGCCATCGCCGAAGAGAATTGGATGACTCCGTTCATCAAATACTTAAAGGACGGAACGGTCCCTGACGACCGTGTTAAAGCTCGCCAACTCCAGCTTCGTGCGACAAGGTATACCCTATTGGACGATCGGCTTTACAAGCGAGCCTTGACCTTCCTCCTCAAGTGTATTACAGGAGGAAGGTCGGCTCATTTTAGCCGAAATCCATGACGGGATTTGTGGGAACCACGCGGCGGGCGAGCCCTCCTCCATAAGACGACTGCATAAGGATTTTTCTCGCCATCACTTCGAAAGATGCGATCGCTTATGCCGATCTTGTCATAGATGTCGATAATGGGCCCCAACATTAAACTATCACCCGAGCAGCTCACCTCCATGTATAGCCCTTGGCCATTTGCGCAATGGGGCATCGACCTTATAGGTCCCTTACCGACGGCTCCATGGGCCGTAAGTTCGCCATCGTTGGGGTCGATTATTTCACGAAATGGTGAGGCCGAACCGCTCAACAAGATCGGCCAAGAGCAAGTGATCAAGTTTATATGGAAAAACATAATATGCCGATTCGGTTTGCCCAGGCCATCATCTCCGACAACGGAAACAGCTTGACGGCTTAGAAGTCATGCACTGTGAAAAGTGGGGAGTCAAAAGGTTATTCTCGGCGCCTATCACCCTCGATTTAACGGGCGGTAGAGGCGGTGAATAAGATCCTCAAACACACGATCAAAGCACGACTCGAATCCAGGCAAGGAAGATGGGCGGCGAGCTCCCAGACGCTTTATGGTCCTACCGAACGACGACCCGCAATTCAACCGTGAAACCCCGTCGCCCTTACCTTGAATGAGCGGTGATTCCTTCGAGATCGCCGTCCTCACCATCGAACCGAACAGAGATGACGACCGACAACGATGTAGCCGGCGAATCGACCTAGACATGCTTGAAGAAAGACGGTGACCTCGAAATGAAGAACACAATCCACAAAAGGAGAGCCGAGAAGTTCTTCAATTCAAAGGTCGAGAAAGAAGATTTCAAGTGGGCGATCTCGTCCTCAAGAAAATCCAAACCCATACAGCGTCTTTGGTCCAAATCAGGAAGGACCTTTGAGTATCCAGATGGTTAACTAAAGGAGCCTACGAACTGGAACATCTGACGGTACTCTGGACCAATACCCTGGAACGCCGTGCATACGAAAAAATACTATCGGTGATAAATTTGTATTCGATTTCAATGATGTACAAGGAATATAATGAGATTTTTGAAATCCCATCTGTTATGGCGATCGCCCCACCAGGCATCGCATATCACCGACGATCGCTGATCACGACGATCCTAGGTAAAATTATTGCATCCATGGTCCTGGAGGTCGATGGAACCGACAGCTTCGCCCATGCGAGGTTCCTTTGGGCTGAGATCGTCCGCCCTTCGTTTAAATACGAGGCCGACGTAGCCGAAGGACCCTCCAAAATAGTCAGTAGGCGCGATCGCACGTTCTCAAGGTACATCATCTAACATGGTGAACCCGAACAATGCGACGCGTCGTTACCCCCTCTCAACGCACACCGCCGAGGATCGCCATCTTCATGGCGGGCCGAGGTGGAAGCAGAGCTGACAAGCCGCGGACGTGGTGTCGAATAAGCCGACAACACTCCGCGCAAGGACTCCTCCAGACCGAGATCGCCCGCCTTTCGTTTTAACACAAGGCAGGCGTAGCCTAACGGAGGACCCTCACAAAAAGTGAGTCGCGGGATACTAAATATCCCGCGCACACGAAGACACGATTGGGGAGATCGGTCCATCGAACACCGCAACCACACCTGACTCTTCAGAATCGGCAAAATGAAGATAGCTCGCCAGATAGACTAGTCTTTGTTTCCTTACTTACTATAAGTGAACAAAGACAAGGGGGCAAGGATAGGTCGAGCTAATCTCAGATACGATCGAACAAAGAGGAACCATACTCGATCGTCTTCGCTAAAAAACATGCAGGGCGATCGAGGTCGTCCGACGAAAATTACAAGTAATAATTCCAATTCAAAACATGTCAATACTTTCAACACTCAGACAATCGGCCGGACGAACAAAAAAATCGAAAGCAAATATACGCGTACTCGTAAAAATTGCACACAAATAGTCAAAGGCGATCGGATATAATGCATTACGCGGAATGAGAAAAGGAGTATTTTATTCATAAACACAAGCTTCATACATTTCAAGGCCTGAAGGCATTACAACAAAAAAGTACAAGTTACGGAGGAAAAACAAAAAGCCTCTCAAAGCCCCGCCTGCTGGTCTTCGCCCTCGGGTTGCGGATCGGCTTGGGCACCCCCATCGGCCTCGGGATGAATGAGTTTGCCGGTATACCAACTCAAGTCAATCCCGAGGTCGACCAAGTCAAGGATCGGCAGAGAGAATTCTGGATGCAGAGGATGCTTGGAGACATAGGATCTGAAGCTTTCCATCAGGGGACCGGTCTCGACCCCTGCCTTTTTAGCAACTCGGACAGCGTCAGCATAGGCCAAATAGTAAGCGAACTCGCCGACGTGCCCGACGTTGAGGTAGGGATCGACCTCGATCGCCTTCAGCTGCCCTTTCAGATCCGCCGCCGTCTTCTCGACCTCCGCCAGTTCGGCCGCCTTGGCAACATTCTCGCCCCTGGCCTTCTCCAGCTCTCTCTTCGCCGCCTCCAGCTCACCACTGAGCCGATCCACAGGAGGCTTGTGGCCGGTCGCGTCGTCCTGCGAAGCCTCGAGCTTCTGGCGAGTCTCCTTCTCCTTATTACAGGATCGATCGGCAGCTTCCTTGGAGCGACTCAGCTCCTGCTTCAATCGATCCACGTCCTGCTTAGCCCGCTTGGCGGTCTCCTCATACTCTTTCTCCATCGACCGGATCCGGTTGGCATCCTCGATATTTCTGTTCCGGGCGGTCTCGAGCTCGCGATGGAGATGAGCAGTGGAGGGTCGCCCCTCAAAATCCCGAGCAGCTTGGACGGCCATCGTCGCCGCCTGAAGAGCCAGGGCAACGGTCGCCTGCATGGCATCTCCAGATCGCCGACGAGCGATCGCGTCAAGGTCGGTCGTCCATGTTGGGATTCGGTGCCTAAAACGAAGGCCCAGCGGAAGCGGTAAAACGAAAATTAATTCGATCCGAATCCCTACGAGGATCGATCGAGCTACGTATATACGAATATCAAAACGAATAACAAGAGATATAGAAACTTACCCTTGTAGTCCGTTGATTAGATGGAAACCTTCTCTTGAGCTATTCCCCAAGCTTTAGGCGATCTCCTTTCAATTCAATCCGCTCCAAGCTCTTGAATGATCCAACGCCGAAAGCACCGCGTCTCTACTTGCCACGCGCCGGAGAAACGACCGGAACGACGATCACCTTGCTATCCTCCGAGGATACGGCTAGAGCTAAGTGATGAAGCTTCCAATATGAGATTATCACACTCTAAGTGTATAACTCACAACTCTCATTTATACTCTTGAATTTTCTCTAAGAAAACCAAGAGGAAAGTGAAGAAGAAGAAGAAGACTACTTTGAGAAGATCTTTTCTCTCTCTTTAACTCTCTTACATCTCACGTATGAAATGCACAAATGAATACATGTGAGAGTTCGTCTTCTTCTCATTCTTTATACACATTATAACCACCAACAACTCATCTCACATGAGATGTCTTCCCCACAAGTCATTATCATCCATTATAAAATGGAAACCAAAGACCATGGGAAAGTGGGTGGAAGCATAATGGGGCGGCTATCATGAAAAACGAATGAGTTCGGTTCGTTTCGGACTCCCGCGAGTCCAAACAGATAAACTCCGATTCTGTTCCGATGTATTTGTGTCGATTAATTAATCCAATTAATTAAACATATCAAACACAAAATAACATAATTAATTTCTCCAAGAAATAATTATATTCATGAATTAAATTAATCACCCAGTGATATATTTAATCCATTAAGCCGTAAATCAATTTATCCGATAAATCGATTTAAACATCCAATGTCCCAAATTAGATATCCAATATCTAATATTCATAATGAGAGAATTAGCTTAATTCATTCCGTCGTCAATCCTAATGCGCGACTCGGTAGGTCCGTCTCAGTCAGCAATGGGAGGAACCAAAGAGTAGTAGCACCACCTAGCCAGCCTGGTGGCCTACACTGTACCCCAACTGAGAACGAATGATTGGGATCATTCAAGAACCATTCTGTAGTGAATACCGATACGTATAAACCCTTCTTTCAAATGTCCCGATCAAGTTATAGGGTCACGGTCACCAAACCCTATCTCGTACTTGACGCTATGTATGCGTTAATGCAAATCGAGATCATCGATATGTAGTGTATCTAATACAACTTGATCAAATGCTTTGGCCATAGACTTATGATCTCATCTGCCAATTACCGCATAGGAAATATAACCCTCTCACTAACTGGAGAAAGAATTCTATCTTGGTATTCGTAGGACTGCTACTTGCCCGTCAAGATGCACGTCGAGGTTGACCCCGCCTTCCGTTTACGTGGTCGAACTACTCTAATGAAAATCTTGACGTCACAAGCACATCCCTACTAAATCCTCAAGTCTAAGGTTCACGAATACCTATCACAACCTTTCGATTCCGTCATTGATCGTCCGGAGTGAAATCCATGTGACGAATCGAGGGTGAGTCGGTTCGAGTATACTAATCCAATTAGCATACCTATAACGTGTGCTCCCACTAACCATTAGTGTTCGATGTGCACTCTCCATGTCAAAGAACACGTCATACAAGTCTTCACATAAACTTAACGCCCAGTCAAGTTTCATCGACTTGCGAACGATTAAGTATTTGAGCTATAACCTTTCCAAAGGCCGACTCCTTATCCAATAAGGAGTGGAACGTTTTGCTCTCAAATACACGGACTAGTTTCTATATGTTTATTTACGAGTTAGGAATGCCAGTAACTACTAGTAAATAAAGAAACATTCATTTGCCTTATATAATTGGTTTACATAATTTCAAGTACAATGCCCTCACTCAACAACCTCTGAGTGGCATTCGAGGGCATACTCCTAACAATCTCCCACTTGCACTCAATGCCACACACTATGGTATCTAATACCCTTGTTCTCCAGATGACGCTCTAAGCTAATCTGAGAAAGTGGCTAGGTCAGTGGATCAGCGACGTAGTCGGCTGACTCTACTCTATGCAGCTCAATGTATCTCTTTGCGAACGAATGCTCTTACGAGATGATACTCTCTCTCAATATGTTTGGAACTATTATGAAACCTTGGCTCCTAGGCACGTGGTATCGTCTGCAAGCAGACTGTGTGTCACGTGAAGTTTACCCAGTAACTTCTAAATTCTTCCTTTGGAGGCCTCCGAGGCCGCTTTATACTCAGCCTGACAGGTGGAATTAGCAGTCACGCTATTCTTGGCACTATGCCAAGATACTGCTCCTCCATTAAGAGTAAATGTAGCCAGAAGTAGACATAGAATCGTCTTTCTATCCTTGGAAGTCCAATACAGTGAATCCCATCACATTCAGTTCTCCACCACCATATATAAGAACCAGATCTCTAGTCCTTCTAAAGTACTTGAGAACGTTCTTTATGGCGGTCTAATGTTCCCGAACTGGGTTAGCCCGAAACCTTCTTACCACGCTCCCAGCATGCGCAATGTCAGGTCTCGTACACAATAAAGCATATGTGAGGCTACCCACTGCCGAATCATATGGTATATAACTCATTTCCTTTCATTGTTCCTCACTATAAGGACACATCTTCAAGGTAAGTTTTATTCCATGTCGCATCAGAAGGAACCCTCTTTAAGATCTAATCTATATAGAGGGCTTGGGAAAAACTTATCATTCTCTTCGATCTAATCCAGTAGAATCGAATCCCAAGAATATAGGTTGCTTCTCCCAAGTTTTTCATGGAGAAATTACTCGAAAACCAAGCTTTCCCATAACTGAGCATTCCCACATCATTTCCTATTAGTAGAATGTCATCTACATATAGTACTTAGAATGTGATCTTGCTCCCACTAACCCTCTTGTATACACAAGATTCCTCTTCATTTTGCACGAAGTCAAACTCTTTAACCGTCTCATCAAAATGAAGGTCCCAACTACATGAAGACTGCTACAGTCCATTTCATGGAGTCTACATCCACCATTGCTAGGTCATTGGTCGTGGGTCGGTCTCTTGTTTATCACTTGGAACCTCGAGGAAACCCAGTTCCTCCAAGTGCATAAAACTATACCTCTTAGGTAATTGAGACACCCTACTAGACCTACGAGGTGGTTGTACTTGTGTTTCAGAAGGTTCGGTTCCAATTTCTTGCACAGGTGTCTCTTTAGGAGTTTCATTGTATTCTTCCAAAGAAATACTTCTACCTGCTCCGCCTTCCTGAATGAACTCATCTTCCAGGAAGTGTGCTTGTAAAGCAACAACGATCTTTCGATCTTCGGGCATGTAGAATATATATCCCATCGTCCCAGACAGGAATCCAATGAAACGTCCCTTCGCAGACCTAGCTTCCAACTTTTCCACCTTGGTCTTCTTGACATAGGCGGGACATCCCCAAATCCTAATATGATTAAAACTTGGTTTCCTTCCTTCCCACATCACATGTGGAGTTTTAGGAACGGATTTGGAAGGACATCTGTTCAAGATATACGCGGCAGTCAGGAGTGCATACCCCCACAGGTAAATCGGCAAGTCAGTATAGCCTAGCATGGAACGGACCATGTTCAATAGGGTCCGGTTCCTTCTTTCTGACACACCATTTAACTGAGGAGTACCTGGAGGTGTTAGTTGTGAAACTATTCCATGTTCCTTAAGGAACTCGTCAAACTCCGTACTCATATACTCGCCACCTCGGTCCGACCGAAGTGCTTTGATATGATTACCAGTTTGTTTCTCGACTAGGGCCTTGAATTCCTGGAATTTCTCAAAGGCCTCGGATTTATGTTTCATTAAGTATACATAACCATACCTAGTATGATCATCTGTAAACGTAATGAAATATTGATATCCGTCACGTGCTGCTTCCAAAGCACCACATACGTCGGTATGGATTAATCCCGACTTATCGGCTCTTTCAAATGTCCTGTGAAGGGGACTTAGTCATTTGCCTTTAAGGCAAGATTCACAAGTAGGAAAGGGATCCGATCCCAATGGACCCATAAGTCCATCTTTTTCCATCTTGTAAACCTTGGTCTGACCAACATGACCAAGTCTAAGATGCCATTTCAAAACTTGATTGGTTTCATCCCTACCACGTTTTCTAGTCATAGTATTCACAACTACTTTGTTGCTGAGATTTAGATGATACAATCCATTCAACAATGTAGCAGTACCCACTAGTTTATTTCTAAAATAAATTTTGCAGGAACCATCACCAATGAAAAATGAAAAGCCTTTTCGGTCCATGACCGGAATGGATACAATGTTTTTGTGCCCCTTGGGCAAAACAAGTACATCTTCTAAAGTCAAAACAAAGCCGGATTCTAAACCCAAAAGAAGTGATCCTATGTCGGTCGCCTCGACACTATGCCCGCTTCCGACTGTGATCATAACTTCTCCAGCTCCAAGCTTCCTACTTTGTTCCAGATCCTGATTCACGGTACAAATATGAGAACTAGCACCAGAATCCAGTATCCAGGAAGTAGAAAATACAGTAGCAGAACAATTTGTTTCCAAAACTAAAAGTTCTGTACCTGAAGTGCCATGAAGAATCGGACAGTCTCTAGCCCAGTGGCCCAGCTCACCGCACTTGAGACAAGCATCCTTCTTCTTCTTGTTCTTCGGAACCATCGGGGCCTTGCCCTTACCCTTAAGGTCCTTAGCTTGTGGTCCAGTTTGCTTCTTGGTCCTTTTCTTCTTGTTCTTAGACCTCCGAGGTCCAGAAGAAATCACAAGAGCAGACTCCTTCATCCTGAGTCTTCATCGAGGCGGCGGTCACAAGTTGTTCATTAGCCCGGCTAAGTTACATGCAATCTCATTGCGGTTGAAGTTCATAACAAGCGTGAGAAGGAATCGGGGAGAGGCGTAGGATAAGGTCGGTTTGGAGAGAAGTATCCATTTTAAAATCAAGAGCCTCCAATCTCTCGATCATGGATATCATTTTGAGGACGTGTTCCCCAACCCTCTCACCTTCCTTCATCCTTGCACCGACCAGTTGCTTGGATATCTCATATCTAGCGATTCTTGTGCTCACCATAAAGCTCGGTTAAGTGAGACAGAATCGCCTAGCGAAGTCATTTTCTCATGAGCTCTCTGAAGCTCATTAGACATAGAAGCCATCATATAAGCACGGACTTTCACGTCATCCTTAACCCACTTTTCGTGGTTTTCAATCTCTTCTGATTGGCTCGGGTCCGCACAGGAGGCGCCGGAATGTCCGTCTCCAAGACGTATCCCGGTGCCTCTATACCGAGGACAATCATCGGATTGCGGAGCCAATCCACAAAGTTAGGTCCCATTAAGGTGTTCTTTTCGAGTAGAATTGCGAGTGGATTCATTGTCATATTGAGATTTATGCATTAAGTATAGCAGATTAATTAGTGACTCGTTCAATTATGTTCGAGTATAGAATTAAGGTCTTTTCTATTCTTGTTACCCGGCTCCCACTATTTTTATCGGAATAACACACTCCCATGTGAAATCCGGAAGTATCGTCGCTCTACTTCATAGTGGTGATCGAGTTCTTTATAAATCTTAATAGAGGGCAACCGAACAGGTTTCTAGTCTATTAATTTTCATAAAGTGGTGTCCAACACCAACCCATCTAATGGATGATTCGATCTTCTTTTTCCCCTTGTTCACTCCCCTCAACCTATACGGTTTCTATGGTTCGTGAACAAGTTAAGTTTATACCATCGACGCAAATCGGTTTCACAATTGAATCTTATCCAGGCAACCTATCAGGTTTCTAGGGATAAAATTTGCTCCAACCGAAGGCATCGATGCGCTCCTGGTAATTTATCCGTCCTCCCGACGACTACCCCGATAACTCGGAAGCATAGCACATCCGGTTTGGATTTCAATTTCGAAAACTCGATGGAGGAAGGAAAACCTTGAAACCTTATAAACTTAATTATTTATAGTGGGAGAATTTTCGCGATTAACGTTACACTTTGCACATTAATCATATTAGCGCGTTTGTGGCATTCATACAATATGAAACAACCATTCACAACCTAGTTGCTACCAACATGTGGTTCATGGACCGTTCCTAGAATACAAAAACTTCGTAATCTAATTACAAGTCTTCGTCTTGAATCTTCGTCTTCTCGAAATGGATCTTCCTCCGGTCTTCGTCATTACATATAAATTTTACATCGAAAATTGCATCCTAGATACAAACATTTCTAGTAAAATAAATAGGCTCAAAACGGCCTTTACAACCCAATCGAATAAAACGAACGATTCAAATCTAAGTCCACGAACCACATCCCCATTCAAAAAGCATTCATCCAATAAATACTATATAAATGGAAAGCGTAGAGATTCATTGATCCAATCAACAATACGAACCGATCCAATCGATTCACACAATCGGTAATTTGATAACGTTCAAAATAATTCGGTCGACCATAAATATTCCAATTAATCAAATTTCCCTTATAAAATGAAATAACATAAATCATTTTAATCATATTAAATCCAATTTAACATGCGTGAGATTAATTTTCAAGAATACACGAAAAATCGAGGGGTGAAAACGGGCCGGCATGGCCAAGTCACCCTCGGCGGCCTACCAGCGATCACGCACGGCTTGGCGAGTCACTCTCGGAAGAATTCGGCGAGGACACGGCCGAGTCTAGGACACGGTCGGTCGCTGGCGATGACAGTAGATCGCTGACACGACCGTGTCATCCAGGACACGGTCGAGTCACTTCGGCGACACGCCGTGTCTCGACACGGTCGGGTCTCCGGCGATGGCAGCCACCTTTGCCGGACACGGCCGTGTCACCGGGACACGGTCGAGTCATACTCGGCCAAAATACCCTTTTTGTCCAAAAAGTCGTCAAACGACGATTCGGGCTAGATTTTCGACGGATATCCAATATCAATATTTTACGACTTTCATATCTTCAATATAAATCATATTTCCCGAAATTTAAGATTTATATTTAGACATAAACTTACGAAAAATACAATTATTACGAACGAAAAACATATACCACGATTATGACTAAAATGATTCCAAATCATTCACCATCTAATCGAGCATTCCAAATGCCAATATCGTATATACGATCGCAAGACCTACGCTCCGATACCACTGTTGGGATTCGGTGCCTAAAACGAGGCCCAGTGAGCGGTAAAGCGAAAATTAATTCGATCCGAATCCTACGAGGATCGATCGAGCTACGTATATACGAATATCAAAACGAATAACAAGAGATATAGAAACTTACCCTTGTAGTCCGTTGATTAGATGGAAACCTTCTCTTGAGCTATTCCCCAAGCTTTAGGCGATCTCCTTTCAATTCAATCCGCTCCAAGCTCTTGAATGATCCAACGCCGAAAGCACCGCGTCTCTACTTGCCACGCGCCGGAGAAACGACCGGAACGACGATCACCTTGCTATCCTCCGAGGATACGGCTAGAGCTAAGTGATGAAGCTTCCAATATGAGATTATCACACTCTAAGTGTATAACTCACAACTCTCATTTATACTCTTGAATTTTCTCTAAGAAAACCAAGAGGAAAGTGAAGAAGAAGAAGACTACTTTGAGAAGATCTTTTCTCTCTCTTTAACTCTCTTACATCTCACGTATGAAATGCACAAATGAATACATGTGAGAGTTCGTCTTCTTCTCATTCTTTATACACATTATAACCACCAACAACTCATCTCACATGAGATGTCTTCCCCACAAGTCATTATCATCCATTATAAAATGGAAACCAAAGACCATGGGAAAGTGGGTGGAAGCATAATGGGGCGGCTATCATGAAAAACGAATGAGTTCGGTTCGTTTCGGACTCCCGCGAGTCCAAACAGATAAACTCCGATTCTGTTCCGATGTATTTGTGTCGATTAATTGATCCAATTAATTAAACATATCAAACACAAAATAACATAATTAATTTCTCCAAGAAATAATTATATTCATGAATTAAATTAATCACCCAGTGATATATTTAATCCATTAAGCCGTAAATCAATTTATCCGATAAATCGATTTAAACATCCAATGTCCCAAATTAGATATCCAATATCTAATATTCATAATGAGAGAATTAGCAAAATTCAAACCGACGTCAATCCTAAAGCGTTACTAGGTAGGTCCGTCTCAGTCAGCAATGGGAGGAACCAAAGAGTAGTAGCACCACCTAGCCAGCCTGGTGGCCTACACTGTACCCCAACTGAGAACGAATGTTTGGGATCATTCAAGAACCATTCTGTAGTGAATACCAGTATACGTATAAACCCTTCTTTCAAATGTCCCGATCAAGTTATAGGGTCACGGTCAGTCAAACCCTATCTGTACTTGACGCTATGCATGCGTTAATGCAAATCGAGATCATCGAGTCCGTGTATCTAATACAACTAGCTCCAATGCTTTGGCCAAAGACTTATGATCTCATCGCCAATAACCGCATAGGACATATAACCCGCTCACTAACGGGAGAAAGAATTCTATCTTGGTATTGATGGGACTGCTACTTGCCGTCAAGATGCACGTCGAGGTTGACCCCGCCTTAGGTTTACGAGGTCGAACTACTCTAATGAAAATCTTGACGTCACAAGCACATCCCTACTAAATCCTCAAGTCTAAGGTTCACGAATACCTATCACAACCTTTCGATTCCGTCATTGATTGTCCGAGTGAAATCCATGTGACGAATCGAGGGTGAGTCGGTTCGAGTATACTAATCCAATTAGCATACCTATAACGTGTGCTCCCACTAACCATTAGTGTTCGGCAGCACTCTCCATGTCAAAGAACACGTCATACAAGTCTTCACATAAACTTAACGCCCGATCAAGTTTCATCGACTTATGACGATTAAGTATTTGAGCTATAACCTTTCCAGTGCCGACTCCCTTATCCAATAAGGAGTGGAACGTTTTGCTCTCAAATACACGGACTAGTTTCTATATGTTTATTTACGAGTTAGGAATGCCAGTAACTACCAGTAAATAAAGAAACATTCATTTGCCTTATATAATTGGTTTACATAATTACAAGTACAATGCCCTCACTCAACAACCTCTGAGTGGCATTCGAGGGCATACTCCTAACAGTCCAAGCCTTGGGCAGGGAAGTGATTGCCTGGCGAACGTAAGCAGGGACTTCGACAGAACCTTGTGGAGCCTTGCTCGACAGGAAATCCAGCACCATGGGGGCGACGTCCGGGTCGGCGAGGCGAACCCTGCAGCGCAAACCAAGGAAATCAAGGAGTTAGCCCATACCATGCTCGGAATGCCTAACTCAGAAAAATTTTTGACCCACTCTTACCTATTGACCAGCTCGGGGTCGCGTCCGAAAAAAGGCTTGCCCCGGGGTGTCTCCGCATCGGCGATCGCCATCTTCTTCGCCGAGCTGCCAGATGACCGGGGTCCGGTGACCGTGGGCTTGGCGCCAGATCGCTCCATCATCGGGATGGCGGAGATAGGAGCCGCAGCGACCGGAGGCTCAAGAATCGATACGTCCGCCTCAGAGATCGACGGGGACTCCGACCTCCGCCTCTTGCGGCGTTTGAGCTGTTCCTCTCCCTCGACCACCGGCTTGGCGACCGGCGCCTCAGCGGGTCTCGTCACCGGGGCAGGTTGAGACGTCGTCGCAGGAACGCGACCAGTCTGCTTGCCCAAATTAAGGCGACCAAGAACTCCCAAGTCCGACATAGCTATCTCTGGCGGAGGTTCGGCGATTCGGGGAAAATAAGCCTCTGTCAAAGAAAAGGTGCAAACAAGTTAGATAAAATAAAACAACCTCTTGGAGACGATCGTCAAAGAAAGGAAACACCACTTAAACTCATACCTTGAACTTTCAAGTGACGAGGGTAGCAAAACAAACGAGCCCCCAACCGATGAGCTTCAGTACCAAGCGATTGAACGTCAATAAAGGAGTTCGGCAACGCACGAATACACTCCCAAACGATCAAGAAATCAAATGGGAGATCGGTGTCATTGTACGAGAGGTCTGCAAAAGAAAACAAAATTAGATCAGTCAGACAAGCTCAATCAAGGGGAGTTTAAATCCTTACTCGGATTCCTCTCCAGGAAAATAGTGGGAATCTCCAACTCTTCATTCAGCCCTTCACTCAACGCCGATCGCCATGCCCCGCCGACCAACACCATTTTGCCAGTCGCCTCGGTCTTATTCGGCACGCCAAGAACCACTCTCCGAGTCGGCCCTGGATATGATAACCGCCGATCGTCCCTTTCTGCAGCCAATTTAAACAAATAATTCATCTCGGTAGCGGTAAGGTGACGAAATAACCGGTGACCGCCAAACAAGGTCAACGTGCGAGATGATCTGCAGCCAAGCATTCGGCGTCGATTGAAGAGGCGCCAAATTCCGAGCGATCGGCAAATAGGAGGCAGTGGCAACGGAATCGCGAGACCCGCCTCCATAATCATCTCGTTGACGGCGACCATATCACAGGGGCGGTTGGTCGGCGCGCTCATTCTCCAAAGGCACGTGAAGGGAAACGTCAGGGATGTGGTATTTGGCCCTCCGGCTCGGGTCATTCTTGGTCGCCGTACTCGGATCGGCCGAGTCGGCTGAGACGGGACGGCGGCACGAAGACCGTCCGATTCACATGTTTGTAAGGGTGAGCGGCGGAGTAGGCCTCGAAATCGAATTCCGGGCAAGGTCCAGCGATCGTTTCCATCATCTGAGCAAAAGCCACATAGGAGGGGCCGAATCTGCTCTCTCTTTCCCAGGCCTCCCGCACCAGATCGTCTTCATCCACCGGCGAACCCCCCTGCTCCGCCGTCTCCGCCGTCCTCGCCACCTCGGCCTCGTTGAAAAGTTTTTCGAGTTCTTCGGGTGCAATCCCCACTCGAATAGCTTCAGCGGCCGTCTCCATATCCACTCTAACGGGAACCTCCTCCCGTTCAGGCGACACGGCGGCAGCGGAAGAACTTCCGGTCTCGAAGGTTTTCGATCCTCCCGACATATTAGAAAGTAAAGATAAGGAGAAGGTTGAATTTAATCTTACCTAGAAAAAAGAAGAGGATCGGCACACAAAAGCTCCAGAAATTTCTGCAGAAATTCGGCTATGGATGCTAAGGGCGCGTAAAAAGTGAAGGAGAAGAAGCCCTCCCCTTTTTATAGATGGAGACGAGGGCCTAAGTGCAAATAGGAGAAACCTCGGGGGCTGAAGCGCAACCGTCACGTGGGGACGCATTAAATGCGGCCCTCGAATCCCGCATACGCGTCTTTTCGAGGGCATGCCAGCCGACAAGTCTGACAAACCGTCGGATTCCCCCCAACGGCAGCACGACGCGTGTCCCAGCCGCTTGTGAAAGGCCCGCCTTCTTTTCCCGCTGCTCCCGACGCGAAAGAAGGTCGTCCATATTTGAATTCAGATCGGCTGGTCGTCTAAACATCGGCGATCGCCAACAGTGCCACCTCACCCCGTGTTCTCAACATCGAAGCGAGCTGGGGGGCAATTGTTGTGCGACGATTAATTCGCCACGATAGGCGATCGGCGACCTCCCTGAAAAGTCAACCATAGAAGCCAAACTCCGGACGGACACCTAGAGTCCGACATGATACAACGATCGTCTTTTGGTAAACAGCGATCGTCTTTTGATACCTGGCGATCGTCTTTGTCTAACGTATCAGAGGCGATCATTTCATGCCACGTGGGGATCCAGCATCCGTCAAAGTCGTCGAAGACCGAATCTTGGACGATGGCCCACCCGCGGATCTTCATAGGATACCAACAAAAAGGATCATTGACCCCAGCCTGTCACCTACCACACCTACCGACAAGGCCGCCGAAAGGTACGAAGTGGACCCTCCTCGGACAGCGACTCGCGACGCGTCTTGGCTTCCCATTGGTTCACCCAGTGGCCTCCAGCGCAACCTCGGACCTCAAGGGAACAGGCCCACGTGACGGGACGATCGGCCGTTTATTTTAATATAGAAAACGGCGATCGCCAGCGATCGCCGGAGGGATCCCAACTACTTAGTCCCCTATAAATAGAGGACTCACTGTTGCGGCCAAAGGGACGAATTCTACTACGAATTAAGTGCAAAATACATACCAAAGAGAGAATAGAAGGCTCCTTTGGCAAACACTAAGACATTCATAGTGATATTCATACACATTCATCATAAATCCCAAGCAAGAACTCACAGATTCATCCATCTGGTTCTTCCGGCAATCTACGCGCTCTAAAGCCTAGATAACTAGAAACTTTTACACTCCTTGTATTGGATTCTAACATTAATATTTGTACTCGACAGTATATCTATTAATAACATCTCGCGAGAGCATTCAAGCCCGGGACTAACAACCCCGGCAAATCTTGTGTTATCTATTTTTCCACGGAAGTGTTCTCGCATTTGTTTGTTACTCGATCATTCCAGCAATACTATCTCCGGATAATATTTTGGGTAACAACAACGTCTACGAAACACGAAGTGTATGGGCAAGATACTTTCCTCGATACCACGAGAAACGGAGCAACGAACGGACACGGTCAGGTAGCCCTTGCACTTCCAAGAATGACCAAGAACTCGACAATCCCACAAATACTACGAGAACAATACCATCACGGGTCAACAACATTAATCGAAATCCAAATCGACACTAAGAACAACAAGGACCCGAAGGTTACTCAAAGAAATCGAAATCATGCTCTGGGTGACATAAAATCAATAAACGAGTCGCCAATCCGAAGATCGCAACCAGGACAACAAGAATACACAACCAATCGGATGAGATCGGGTCAGAATCAAGAAACAAAGGAAAACCCCCAAATTCAAGATACTAGGGTTCTAAGAAGAGAATACATTGATTCCAACAAAGAAGATGATTAGATGATGTTGAACATACACAAATCCACTCCAAGATGAAGCTTGATGATGAAGAACGCCCAAAATCGCCCCAAGAACTCGCTCCTGACGGAAAAAGACGAAGAAGGATGAAAAATGACGAAATAAAGGCTGATGTCCAGTATTTATACTGTGTTGTGCGGCGATTTATACGCCTCGACTGTGATCGGCATAAAGGCCGAGCGACCAAGCCAGCATCAAATAATCCAAGGCAGACTTACCAAGCGAAGGGTCCAGACCGAGATCAGATATCGAGCGATTGACGTCCATGGCGATCGCCTCTTGGCACCTAGCGATCGACCCCGGTACCCGACCAAGGACGACCGTCCTATGCCACGTGTAAAGCCATCGTCTGTCATATCTACGAAGACCGGACCTCGGAGCGAAGACCTACGTGCAGATCCACGAATGGCGCCACAGAATAAGGATCTTTGACGCCAGACCATCAACAGCTGTCAATGACAAGGACTACCTCACCTACCGACAGACCCGCCGAAAGGTCCTAGGTGGGACCTCCCAAGACAGCGAATCCGGACGCGTGTTGTCTTCTCATTGGTTCGTGCATCCGGCTGCCAGCAACTGCTGCGGACTCTAAGGAGACCAACCCATGTGATAAAGACGATCGCCCGCTTATTATAATACAGGAAAGGCGATCGCCCAGCTACTTCCACTCCTATAAATAGGGAACCTCCAACAACTGGAAGGGGGTTCGGTTCAGAAGTTCGCACAAACTGTTGTTTCTTACAGAAGTTCACAAACTCAGCAAAAAATGCAGCACTCCCTCGTTGTTACAATAACTCACATAGCATCATCTCTGGTTCTTCCGGCAATCATCAGCACTCAAGAGCTAGATAACTAGGGTCTTTACACTCATTGTAATTGTACTCTAACATTAATATTTATACTCCCAAGTATTCGTATTAATAATATCTCACGAGAGCATTCAAGCCCGGGACTAACAACCCCGATAAATCTTGTGTTATTTACTTTCCCACGGATATGCTCTCGCATTTTGTTTGTTACTCGTCCATTCCAGCAATCCCTTCCGGATAATATTTTGGGTAATAATTGGCGCTAGAAGGAGAGGTCTACCTTCATTTTCATTCCGACCATTTCGAAGAACACTCACTGTTCTCCGGAGCATATATGTATCACCCCAAATTAAGCCGAACGTCACAGTGCCGTGAATCCCGGGTGGGACCCACAAGGCGAGTTTTAAAAGAGGTTTCAAAAAACAATTTATTTAACAAGTAGTTTACGGAAATGTTCAAATGAAAGCGTTCATACATCCGAAATATAAAAGGTAACAAAGTCCGTTCATACGGTTATTACACAACGTGGATTATTCAAATTTAGTTTAAGAAATAACAAGCCTCCTTTCCAACACTGCTCAGACCTGACCGGAACCTTCGAGAATATCCTGCACATATTCAACAAATTTGCCTGAAACGACGTATCGTGTCAGTCAAACCAGGTCAGACATTTCGAACAAACTTCAAAGATAGAATAAGATGAATTCAGAAACAAGGCATCCCCGAATATTCAATTTAACGTCATTCCTTTTATCAGCACATAAACTCCCAAGGTCGCAATCAAGGGTCACGGAAGTATCTACACAGGAATACTCCGGACGTGGGTACCATTCAGGTTTTATCCCTCAACACAGTTCCGCAATGTATATCAACATATAAACTCCCAAGGCCGCAGCCAAGAGTCACGGAAGTATCTACACAGGAATACTCCGGACGTGACAGATAAGGTGAACACCTTTCCATAGACAGTAACACATGTAAAATTCTAAAATACGAATACTTAAGGTCCGAGAAAGATTCACTTGCCTCAAATACGACGAGAGTTACTTCCTTGATAACACGACGACTCGAATGACCACACCCGAAAGCCCAACCTATTATATGATTGTCGATTAACATTTTATAGTAATAATGATGATTAATGACAATCCTCCCCGTCCCGTAAGGATCCTAAACTTGATTGTTCATGTTGCCAAAATCGGAATTCTCTATTTGACCATAATGCATTTTACTAGTTTCCTCGGTTCGCCATTTTACAATTTATCATCTCGCTGATTAATGTTCTAATACAACATCTCTATGTCGTGATTATGGTTCAAGGCCATTGTAATTACATCACTAATTTTAGTTTAAATTACTATAATGGAATGATTAAGCACTAATTCTCCGAACTTAACATGTTTGATCACTTATCTAATTTGATCGTCGTTAGTTAGTTCATCAAGGGATTATTAACGTTCTTACGATATGGTAATCGGATTATAATTGAAATCTACAACAATATAATTATAAGGTGTTGGTGATTAACAATTCGGTTATGAGTTCCCATTCAATTACGAGTACTACCACTACTCATTCTAGTCACTTAATAAGTTAGGTATCGATTAATAATTGTGATAGTTTTCACCGTTCCGATCATCCTCGAAAGTTCTAAACTACCCAAAGCATTCGAAATTTAGTATAGCTCGTATAACAACACTGAAATGAGTTCAATATTTGATAGACTTACCTCAGATGACAAAAGAGGATGAAGAACGGCGAAGGACGACGAAGAACGAAAGGTTAACACCTTCAAAACCTCCTCCGGAGCTTGATCAACTTACTCCAACAGGATAAAACTTAATTACGGAGGCTAAAAACCGACTTAGAGAGGGTGGAGGATAGTATGAAGAACAAAGAGTGAGTTTTGGGCCGGAAGAAATGAAAGGGAGGGTGTCCTTATATAAAACTGGAATGGCTTTACGTACGTTAGGCCTGAAGCTTTATGTACGTAAGCCTTGTTACGTACGTTATCATTGAGAGCTTAACGTACGTAGGTAAAGATTCAGAACTTGCTGGACTATTTTACACATATCGTTACGTACGTAGCGAAAGTCGGCTAACGTACGTAACACCCATTGACTTGCCTGTCGCTATCGCGTCGAAAGTTGGTCTGACGATGTATCATCCGACGAAGATTCCCTATCCGAAGACCGAAATCCACGTTACGTACGTAAGGCATAACCTTTAGCGTACGTAATGGCACATACTTAGCGTACGTAATACATAGTTTTTAACGTACGTAAGTTTCAGTTTGTATATTCAGTTATTATCACGTTGATTCCTATAACGCGACTCCCTCTCAATCTCGTCGAGTAATCTCTCGGGGAACAAGACATTGGCCACCATCATATTTGCACCAATAATTGCCCAAAGACATCGAGGTATGTCACCGACAAATCATCAATCATCATACAATCACGATACAAGAATAACAGGCGTGGGAAATCTTTATTCATGTTAAAACAGTACGAACACATCATCCAAAATACGTTTATCATGACGGAGTACATTTATTTATTAAATAGATGAAATAGAAATGATCGCTCAACGTGAAATAGCATGTAATACTGGTGGTATTACAATATACTTGAAGAAACACTCATTGTTCTTCAAAGAAAAACCTTCAGAATCATGACGTCTGCCACCACAGCGAAGAGAGCCACTCTCCGATCCGCCGGACGTCATATTCCGGCTTAATCCGAGCCCCAACCTACGACAGAGGATAGCCGCGACGGCGCGAGACTCTCGATCCCGCCCCCGAGGGACGGCCCCAGCCTCTCACTCGACCAGTTCCAAACCGCGGAACAGATCGAGGAGGCTATAGCCATCCTAAGGGAGCGACAGAGAGCATGCGAAGCGCCCGCCATAACCCTTTCGGCCATCCGCCACACGGTCAAACAGAAGCTCAAGGGGTTACTGGTCGAGCGATCGTCAGAAAGCCCCGATTCAAGAGAAAAGGCGCTCGTGAGGCGGGGCGGTTCCGTCTTCAGCCACCTAGGAAGCGATCCATCGTGGCGACCGGGGCATTCTGGCCGCAACCACGAGACGACAGAGTCCGAATCCGTCACCAGGAGTTCGGCATACCCAACTCCCGATCAAAAACAGGTCAGCCATTTGGTTCCCATCCGCCGAAGAATCAAGCCCCACGGCAAAGCCGTCATCAACAGCGGAGCCAGGGGATCAGTACTTGGTCGCCTCGGCTCCCTCTCCGAGCGCCTAGCCGCGAGCAGCCAGGCCACAGTGATGGCCTCTATGCAACGCTAGCTCGACGAGATGAAAGCGCTCATGGAAACTGGGGCAAGCGCCAGTAGAAAGATCATCGGACCGAGTGAACCACTCGCGGTCCACATCGACCTTGCCCCTGTGCAACCAAGGATCGCTCCTACTCAAACACCTTTGTATGAGGGGAGATCAGACCCCGAGACCCACTTGAGCAAGTTCCGGATCTACATGACTGGGTGTGGGGCATCAGATGCGACCAGATGCCGAATATTCCCGTTAACATTGGGCGAAATAGCCCATAGGTGGTACGTCTCACTGCCACCGCGATCAATCAATTCCTTTGAGAAACTGGCGAGTGACTTCACGTCATACTTCGCCGCCAAGGTCGCCAGACCAGAAGGCGCCCACCGCATGATGAAAATCAGGAAGGGGGAAGACGAGTCCGATACAGATTACATCGACCGGGTGGATGAAATAGTCAGCGAGCCCATAAGCGATGAGCTCGCCCTCTACTCGGTCCTAGGGGGGATTCTATGGTCATTCACCCATGTTTAGGCACCTCACGAAGAACATCCATCTGACCTACGCGATCTTCCGCACCAAGGCTGCCGATTTTCTGGCCAGGCAAAGGCTCCTCACCCTTTGCCTAGGTGAGGAGACGCCGCCTCCCATCCAAAAGATGGCGATCGCCAAATCCAACAAGGCGGTCGCCAAGCTACCCGGTGATTTCATGGCCTTCGAGGAGTTGGAAGCCCATCTCCTCCATAAGTTCAACCAAGCTCCGGCTCATATTTTTTATGCCATCAAGGGGCGCGAACCGCTAAGCAAGCCAAAAGCGATAAGGGACAACGGTCATCTGGACCATAATAAATATTGTGCTTACCACAAGAGTCCCGGTCACAGCACCAACCAATGCCGCGACCTTCTCAGACAACTCTGGAGATTTTTTGAGGAGGGCAAGCTGGACAATTTATTGGCTTAGTCGGAGCCCCGTCAATCTCCCAAACCGGTCTCCAGAGTCAAACGCGATAGGCCAGAAGACTCATACGAATCGACCCCCCGATCAACCTCGGCGTCTGGATCTATATGCTTCAATCAAGAGGTGGGAACTTCGGAAGTCTTTCCCCGATTCCCACCACGTCAAACCAAATGCTACTGCCTGAGCAACGCCTCGAAAAAGAGGATGACTCGCTCGCCCTCTAAAGTTCGTCATCTAACATGATAGACCTAGGCGGGCGATCGCCTCCCCAGCACAACGTATACCGTCGAGGATCGCCATCTAACATGAAGGTCCGAGGTAGAAGAGTGTCGCCATGGTCGCGAAGGTCGATGAAATGGACGATCCGTCTATGCAAGGTTCCTCCAGGCCGCAATCATTCGCCCTTCATTTAAATACGAGGCGGGCGTAGCCGAAGGACCCTCCAAAACAAATCAAAGGATGACTCGCTCGCCCTCTAAAGTTCATCATCAACATGAAGGACCTAGGCAAACGATCGCCTCCCCTTACATAGCGTATATGTGAAACGATCGACTTTGTTCTAAAGTTACCAGTAGAAGTTTACCAATTCACTTGGAGTTGTACACATGACGATCGTTCCTCAACCACTTGTATAAAATCATGCAAGCAAGAAATCAGAGAAATAGATATTTATTTCGTCACTTGGAATACAAATACAAACACGGTCGCCCGAAGGCAAAAGTACAACCAAAGCTACAAAAATTACAAGTAAAAAGCAGAAAAGCTCAAGGATCGGCGCCCGTTCCATCGCCAGCAGCAGGCTCTAAACCCCCATCCTCCGAGGCACCCGAATGAACAAGGTTTTCCGGCAATGGGTACCATCTCAAGTCGATTCCGAGATCCGCGGAAAGGTCAAGGATCGGCACGGTGAAGTCAGGCTACAGAGGATGCTCCAACGCATAGGCTTTGAAATTTTCAACCAAAGGGCCGACCTCGAGCCCTCCCTTATTAGCGGCGCGGATGGCGTCAGCATAAGCCATGTAATAGGTGAATTCGCTGACGTACTCCACGTTAACAAAGGGACCGGCCTCAGTCGCTTTCAGCTTTTCCTTCAACTCCGCAACCGTTTGGCTCACGCCCTCGAGCTCGACAGTTTTGGCGGCCACCTCTTCCTTCAAGGATGCAAGCTCGCTGGTCAGTCGGGCGACAGTCACCTTCAGCTGGTCGGCCTCCTTCTGCGAGGCCGTGTGCGACCTGCGGGCTTCCGTCATATGGTCCCGCATCCGGTCAGTCGCCGCCCGTGCCCGGTCAACATCCTACCTCGCCTGCTTAGCCGGCTCCACTAAGCTCTTCTCCATGGCCGCGAGCTTGTCGGCAAACTCAATGTTTTGCTTCCGTGCGGCTTCGAGGTCCGTATGGAGACGGGCGGTGGATGGTCGCCCCTCATAGTCCTGCACGGTCTGGGCAGCCATCGTCGCCGTCTGGAGGGCCAGCACAAAAGTAGCCTGCATCGCATCAACAGATCGCCGGCGCGTGATCGCATCCAGATCGGTCGTCCAAGCCTTCGGGAGGGAGGCGGTAGCCCGAGCGACGTAACAAGGGATATCGCTGACCTCGCGAGGAGCCTTGCTCGCTAGGAAGTCCACTACCATCGGCGAGCAATTCGGGTCAGAATGACGGATCCTGCACAAATGGCAAAAGAGTTAGGCGTGTTTCCTACACAAGTTTCATAACTCGGCAAAACAACCAGGCTTACCTCTCGACCTTCTCTGGGTCACGGCCGAAGAATGGCCTGCCACGCAAAGTCTCGGCCTCAGCAGTCGCCATGGACTGAAGGAAAGCCGAAGATGGCGTGGACCCCTCCACCAGAGGAACCGCGGAAAACGGAGGCATGGAGATCGGCGACTCGTCAGCAGTGACAGGGACCAAGGGTTACACAACCCTCCGCTTCTTGTGGATGAGCCGAAGTTGCTCCTCCTCTTGAGGCTCCTGCCCTTCGGCGACGGGCTCCTGGAGAAGTCTTGCCTCCGGGGTCGATCGCGGCGGAGCAGAAGGAGCTCGGCTCACCTTTTTCCCTTGGCGAAGACGGTTCATAACCCCTGGATTAGACATGGCAATCGCATCAGGAGGCTCTGGGAAACAGGAGAAATGAATTTCTGCAAAAGAAAACAATCGACAAAGTTAGTAATCTTCCTCGGTCAAGACGATCGACATGTCAAAGAAGACCGCAAAAGTTCGTACCTGGAACCTTTAGATGGCGAGGGTAGCGAAATAGCCGAGCAGCCAAACCGTCAATTTGAAGAGATAGTTCATCTCCAACGGCGAGGGAAGACGATACAACCGATGGCCACCAAACAAAGTGAAGGTGCAAATGATCTGGAGCCAGGCGTTCGGCGTCAATTGAAGCGGCGCCACGTTCCAGGCGGTCAACAGATAGGAGACAGCGAACGGAAACCGGAATCGCAGTCCAGCCTCCATTATCGCCTCATTGACGGCAACCATGCCCTCGGGAGGTTGATCGGCTCGCTCGTTCTCGGTAGGCACGTGGAGGTAGACATCAGAAGGAACATGGAACCTCGCCCTCCAACTGTCCAGATCCTTCCTGGTCGCCGAGCTCCGATCTGGCCAAGGGTCCACGGAGAGCGGCGAGCAGCCTGGAACAACGTCCTCCTTACAGGTTCATAAAGATGGGCGATCGAGTATTCATTGAAGTTAAATTTGGGGAGTGGGCCGGCCAATCTCTCCATGAGTTCGGCAAAATCTGTGAAGGCTTTGCCGAACGCGCTGTCCCACTCCCAGTGCGCCGTCACATCTGCCTCCTCCCGTTTCAGTGACGGATCCGCTCGGCCTCCACCGTCTTGGCCGCATCAGCCTCATTAAAAAGATCCTCGATCTCCGCAGGCTCAATCCCGGCATGGATGGCCTCAACGGCGGTATCCACATGAAATTCCGCAGAAAGTTCTTCTCGGGCGGTCAAAGCCCCGGCGGCGGAAGTGCTACCCGCCTCATACACATCTGGTCTTCCTCCGGACATATTCAAAGAGAAAGGATGGAGAAGGAGTTTTTTGTTCTTACCTAAGGTCTGAGTCGTACGACGATCGTCACACGAAGCTTCGAGAGAAATCGGCTATGTCTTCTTCTCAGGCAGAAATGCATAAGGTTTTTTACCCTGTAACCCCAGTCCTTTTTATAGGCAAGATCGGGGGCTTCTGGTAAAATAAGCAAAGTCCCGAGGATCGAAGTGCAACTGTCAGACAGAACCGCATTTAACGCTGCCCTCGAACCCCGCGTGCGCGTCGTTTCGAGGGCACGCCAAAGGACAAAACCGTCGGACTCCCCCAACAGGAGCCCGACACGTGCCCCAGTGATGTTTCCACAACCTCTGTCATTTCCCGCTCATTTCAGCGATCGACCAGGTCGTCCAAATTCAAAACCAGTCCATTCGAGAGACGATTGTCTGTTCCGTAAAATGTTGAGTCGCTCGTCTAAGTCAAGCGATCGGCAGTAGAACCACCTCACCCCACGTCTTCAACATCGGAGCGAGCTGGAGGGCAATTGTTGTGCGGCGATTTATACGCCTCGACTATGATCGGCATAAAGGCCGAGCGACCAAGCCAGCATCAAATAATCCAAGGCAGACTTACCAAGCGAAGGGTCCAGACCGAGATCAGGTATCAAGCGATCGACGTCCAGGGCGGTCGCCTTTTGGCACCTAGCGATCGACCCTGGTACCCGACCAAGGACGACCGTCCTATGCCACGTGTCAAGCCATCGTCCGTCATATCTACGAAGACTGGACCTCGGAGCGAAGACCCACGTGCAGATCCGCGAATGGCGCCGCAGAATAAGGATCTTTGACTCCAGCCCATCAACAGCTGTCAACGACAAGGACTAGGGGTGTATTTCGAACTGAACGTTCGTGAAAATTTCACGAAAATGTCCGGTCAACGTTCAGTTCGTGTTCGGTTCGGTCAAATTCGAACAGTTCGCGAACATGTTTGTTACATACACGAACCGAACATGAACAAAATAATATATGTTCGTTAGTTCACGAACAGTTCGCGAACAAAGGTTTTTTATATATTTATTAATAATTTTACAATAATTAATAAATATAATTAATAATTTTTATAATAATTAATAAATATATATACAAAATAAAACCTACCATTCCAAAATCCTTAATTTCTAAATCTATCTTCTCTTTTTATTTTATTAATTATTATTGCTTATACTTTAGTTTTTTTTTCTTTTTTCAGAACACAAACGAACAAACGAACGATCAAAACGAACGAATAGTCGAACGCTAACGAACGAACACGAAATATGTGAAATTTTAACGAACCGAACACGAACAAGTGGTTTGCAATTTTACCGAACACGAACACGAACCGAACGAACCGAATCCTTAACGAACGAACGTTCGTTAAAGTCACCGTTCGGTTCGTTCGGTTCGAAATACACCCCTAACAAGGACTACCTCACCTACCGACAGACCCGCCGAAGGTCCTAGGTGGGACCTCCCAAGACAGCGACTCCGGATGCGTGGTGTCTTCTCATTGGTTCGTGCATCCGGCTGCCAGAAGCTGCTGCAGCCTCTAAGGGGACCAACCCATGTGCTAAAGACGATCGCCCGCTTATTATAATATAGGAAAGGCGATCGCCCAGCTACTTCCACTCCTATAAATAGGGAACCTCCAGCAACTGGAAGGGGGTTCGGTTCAGAAGTTCGCACAAACTGTTGTTTCTTACAGAAGTTCACAAACTCAGCAAAAAACACAGCACTCCCTCGTTGTTACAAGAACTCACAGAGCATCATCTCTGGTTCTTCCGGCAATCATCAGCACTCAAGAGCTAGATAACTAGGGTCTTTACACTCATTGTAATTGTACTCTAACATTAATATTTGTACTCCCAAGTATTCGTATTAATAATATCTCGCGAGAGCATTCAAGCCCGAGACTAACAACCCCGGCAAATCTTATGTTATTTACTTTCCCACGGACGTGCTTTCTCATTTTGTTTGTTACTCGTCCATTCCAGCAATCCCTTCCGGATAATATTTTGGGTAACAACATGATGGACAGTTATTAGCATGCGCTAAACATACTGTTTAGCGCGCGCTAACGGGGTCAACGCTCCAGAACATTCTGCGTGCAGCACTATTAGCGTGCGCTAGGCAAGAAACATAGCATGCGCTACCAGTCCAGTGGCTTCTGGTCAGTTCCGAACCAACCAGGTAGCGTGCACAAAGCCAACAATAACATGCGCTAATACAGACGATAGCGTGCGCTAACTACTAAACTTAGTGTGCGCTATAGAGACTCCAGTCCCAGTCCAGTAGCTCCTGGACTGCCTCTGAACCGCCAGTTAGCGTGCGCTGCACACCCTGTAGCGCGCGCTACGCCACAAGCGTTAGCGTGCGCTACACCACAATGAACCAAAAACTCATGCACAATCTGAAACGAAAACAAAGAAGTGTCTACTCATGACACACCCAAACATGACACAACATTCCAAGGACATGGACAACGCCAATCCGATAACCCGCAGAAAAACTCAACGAAATTGGAGCGAAGATCTCGGGTATTATATTCTAGCCCCCTAAAAATAAGCTTCATCCCGAAACTTAAAACATGATACAGTCTACGCAAGGCAATCTCAGATAACGCACGTTATCTATTGCTGACAACACGCAACGAACCCCATGCAATACAGAACTGCTACAATACGATTCACTATGCTAGAGCGATACCAAAACGCAATGAACAAAAGTCACTATGGTATATTAATCCGATCAGCACCACGACCAAAACACAAGTCTAACGCTAAACAAGAATGAAATTCCGGTAGCCCCAAAGGTTTGGAAGATCTGATACAAAGAAAAGCATTTAAAACTCTTGAAAATTACGAAATGACTCAGACGTTCAAGAATCACGACATGATACCAAACGATAACAATCGGACAATAACAATCGAACAACAACAGTCGAACAACAATGATCGAGCCGCAACGATCAAAACAAAAACGATCGAACAACCACTCCGAAGTTACACCTCAACTCAAGACATTAAATGATCTTGCAAGAACTATAAGATGCTCAATTCATATAAGGTTCACGGAAATTGAACCGAACTCGATAAAGTCACAATGATAAATGGATTAATTCGAACAGTATCAAAACTCGCTCGAGCAACAAAGACAAAGAACAGAACAGATTAGAAGATACCAACGAACACAAATGAGTCAATAAGATTGAAAATACAGAAGTTCGAAAATCCATTCCACTTCTAAATAAAGAAGTTTGCCCCCGAAATCCGAAACAACGAAGCAAGGAAAAACATAACAAGCTCTGGTAGACTACACCTATCAGGAACCTCTCAGGGTCAATCCTGACATCGGTGCTCAAGTCCGTGCCTCGGAAGACTCGGTGATCAAATCGCAAAACTGAATTTGGTGTCCCTCGAGTCCGCACTTGTAACACGTTACTGGCGGAGAAGGACAATGTGCACGTACATGTCCCAACGCATTACAGTTATAACACCTCCTGGCTTTACCAGGAGTCAAAGATGACGACTTGGAACTCTTAGTCCCACTCATCGGGCGATGGAGCTTCATAGCAGAAAGACTACGGCATTGCGATCTAGAAACACCAACTTCTGTACTGCCCATACGACCATCAGATTTCCTCTGTTCCTTCGACTCGGGCTCACATTCCGATGATAACGAAGCTAGCTCGTAGCTAAGGCTCAATCCTGATAATCTCCCAATGAAGTGCAGGTGAATCCCGCCATATACTGGCGAATCTCTGTCTTCATCCACATGTCAAAGTGACGAATCTTCTCTTCTTCAGTCCTCACATGATCTCGCACATAACTGAGTTGTTTGCTATAGTCGATGATAGCCTACGACACTGATATATCCTGCGGTTATGCCGAGTAAAAATCATGAATCCTCTGATCTCTAATCGGTTTCGATCAAAACTCAACTTCCATAAATTCCTGGAACTCCACCCACATGACAACACGATCACGAGGTTTAACTGCTTCCCACCAATTAGCGGCATCTCTATCAAGAAGGTACTGAGCGATAGGCACCTTCCGCTCTTCGGGGCAATCAACTGCCTCGAATATCTTTCCCAACTGGAAAAGCCAACCACACCAGCCCAATGCATCCGCAGCACCGGCGAATCGAGGGGGATTCATACGAACCACTTCTCGAAGCCATCGATTTACACCGATGTTCTGAGTCGCGTCAGTGTTGCATTGAACCGCTTGGGTCAACTGAGTCATCTGTGCTGCTACTTGTTGCAATATAGTAGCAACACCTATACCAATATCATTCACGGCAATGTTCTCTCGATCCCGCGCCTGATCCCATGGCCATCTGTACCCCAGTTACGACCACGACCTCTGCCCCTCGGCATACTAACAAGTAACCACCTAGTGCAACGAAAAATCATAACACATAATCACACACAACAATTGTCATCACTAACAACACACATAGAATACGGTCACAGATGATCGGTCTAAAGATCGCAAAAGTTAGACCTAACGGCCAGTATGCAGTTCCATAGCTTCTGTACAGACTGATTAGTGCGTGCTACAACAGAGACCTAGCGTGCGCTAGCTATGCCACATTAGTGCGCGCTAGCTGCACACTTGACGTGCGCTAACTGCTTTAATCCATCAGCACGTTATGAACATATACCAAACAATACTAAAATTGATGGTTACAACTAAACGACAACATACGAATCCAAACACCATCGATTCATATGATTACATCATCCCACGAGCAACACTCAAAAGACACTTACATTCAAAACCGAAATTCCACCTCTCAGTAAAGAGGACTAACACAATGAGTACATACCGAACGATTCAGCGTTCACACCTTATTTTAATCACATGTCTGAGCACTAATGCCCAAACAAAGATAACATCATCACCATCTACCTTCTGACTGACAATCATGAAACCGAAAAGTTAAAGGCGAGAGTCACGTCTTGAGTAAATTTTGTAGACCTCATTTGAGTTTAAAAAACGCATTTTGAAAACTTATAATACAAGATGAAAACTGAATTAATAGTTTGAATTCTCAAAAAAAAATCGGTCTTGAGGCCATTATACGGAAATTAAACTTTTTCCTCCCTTGAAGGATGTTTTTAAATAAAATTTACGTGACTCCCCAAAAACATTTAAAGCTTTAGAATATCACATTGATGAACTTTCCTTGCGTAACCACACCAAAGTCATTAATCCTGTAAAAACATTTTATACAAAAACATATATATGCATATACACCGGCACCACTCTTCATTTTAGCACAATACGAGAATCAGATAAGCATAGGTCACGTATTCACAATTCACATTTAAACACCACTTCACAACATAGAATCACACAAGCTCGTATAACACAAGGCACAACATAGTAGAGAGACTTACATTCACAGGTCACACGAAGATAATGGCTGCACCTTGATACTAATCACGACCGACATCCCAGACGACGCGTCGCGACACGATTCAGTCAGACAAAATCTGACAAGATAAGACTCGACAACACACAACTCGACCCGACAGCCTAGGTTTCCGCAACCTAAGCTCCGATACGATATTCTGTAACACCCCCAAGCCACTCGGGAATATTACAGCACCACAGACCCTCTCCGAGAGGGTCTACTAGGCTAAATATAGAAATCACAACAACACATTACATGCCAACATGGCTAAATAACGAACTGTTAGACCAATTTGGTCTTTTACCACAACATACACATAGCTTATACATAACTCTTCCTCACAACTCATACCTATGCAGGGGTCAGAATACATCAACATTCCCATAAGACGGGAAAATACCACAATGGAAAGACAAAATAACGAGACGTTACCAAAATACTCAACACTGGTTTTCATGTGATTAGTATCGTCGTCATTCCATCATCCCTCGTGCCGATCCTGTGATTTTCTCCCCAAACCTGCAAATATCTGGACGCAATACAGACATCCACCCCCCGAATACTCGAGGGTTAGCAAAACTCCATTGTTTTGCTAGTGCAAGTATAAAATACAAGTACAAGCCATACACATCATACTCCGGGAACATAATCATCGTGAATAGTCATCCAGACAAAAATAGCAACAGACTTCTCGAGATAATTTGCTTGAATAAAATAGTTCGAAACACGAAAGTTGGGAACATAGCTCAATATACATTCTGAGAAAACATTTTAAGATCTCGTGAGTTTTGAAAATATTTGAGAATTCTCACTATCGAAACCATTTAGGGGCACAACCCAAAGATCATTTTCCAAAATACTAATCCAATAACAAACACGGTGTCCACGACCCAATCATACCATTCCGGTCACAAACACAGGGTCCACAACCCAATCGAACATCTCAACATATTCCCATGGATTATTCGTGTCCCGTGCTAACAATCCACGAACCTCATAAGCTCCCATAGAACATACCCGAGTGAATAACCCGACGGAAACCATACAATATCACGCATCATAGTGACAACAGTCACATAATCACAACCATACATACGTTCATAGTTATCCCGGCATCGGGCTAGCAAGCCACGAACCTCAGAGCCTCCACGAGACATACTCGATTGGACAACCCATGACACATACATCACATAACCAAACCACAACCATAAGTTATCCCGGCATCGCGCTAACAAGCCACGAACCTCGGAGTCCCCGCAAGACATACCCGATTGGATAACCCCATGGTCACGCCCGATCCGTACTAGCAAGGACGGATCCCAGAGATTCAACAATCTTACCCGGTGGCACATCACTTACAACAATCACACAACAATAAGCAAATACCAAGCCAAACAACACTAAGCATCTCAACCTCCTTTAAAAGGAGAACAACTAATATCACACAACGCCACATATTCACCGAACAAGTACACGTATCGATACACAATCCTCGACAAGTGATTACGGTCTATTATATTCACGAAGTGTGATTATAACAACCTCCAACATATGACACTAACACACATATTCCTAAAACACCTTTATTCACGAAGCATACGAGTTATCTTTGAAGGAAAACCTTTTATCGAGAATATACCGATCCTTTTTGAAAGTTCATTAAAACATTCAAGTTCCACAAATAATCAATTACCCACTATCACAACTACGAAACACGAAGTGTATGGGCAAAATACTTGCCTCGATACCACGAGCAATAGAGCAACGAACGAACACGGTCGGGTAGCCCTTGCACTTCCAAGAACGACCAAGAACTCGACAATCCCACGAATACTACGAGAAAAATACCATCACGGGTCAACAACATTAATCGGAATCCAAATCGACACTAAGAATAACAAGGACCCAAAGGTTACTCAAAGAAATCGAAATCATGCTCCGGGAGACATAAAATCAATAAACGAGTCTCTAATCCGAAGATCGCAACCAGGACAACAAGAATACATAACCGATCGGATGAGATCGGGTCAGAATCATGAAACAAAGGAAAACCTCCAAATTCAAGAAACTAGGGTTCTAAGAAGAGAATACCTTGATTCGAACAAAGAAGATGATTAGATGATGTTGAACATACACAAATCGACTCCATGATGAAGCTTTATGATGAAGATCATCCAAAATCGCCCAAAGAACTCGCTCCCGACGGATAGAGATAAAGAAGGATGAGAAATGACAAAATAAAGGCTGATGTCCAGTATTTATACTGGATAGTTATTAGCCTGCGCTAAACATACTGCATTAGCGCGCGCTCACGGGGTCAACACTCGAGAACATTTTGCCCGCAACACTGTTAGCGTGCGCTAGCCAAGAAACATAGCCCGTGCTAACGTGGTATGTGACCAGTCCAGTGGCTTCTGGTCAATACCGCACTTACCAGGTAGCATGCGCAAAGCCAACAATAACGTGCGCCAATACCGACGATGGCGTGCGCTAACTACTAAACTTAGCGTGCACTATCCAGACTCCAGTCCCAGTCCAGTAACTCCTGGACTGCCTCTGAACCGCCAGTTAGTGTGCGATGCACACCCTGTAGCGTGCGCTAACTGCAACACAGTAGCGCGTGTTACACCACAAGCATTAGCGTGCGCTACACCACAATGAACCAAAAACTCATGCAATAATCTGAAACGAAAACAAACAAGTGTCTACTCATGACACACCCAAACATGACACAACATTCCAAGGACATGGACAACGCCAATCCGATAACCCGCAGAAAACTCAATGAAACTAGAGCGAAGATCTCGGGTATTACACCTTATTGGTCCATGTCATTATATTGTTTGACTTCGGCCGGTCAAACATTTGGTCGTCTTGTGGTATTTAGCCTGGTAGATCCTTGTGAGAAGGGTCTAAGGCGTGTGATATTCCTGGATAATTTCTGGGGTTGTTATATTTATGGTATCGGAGCTTAGGTTGTGGAAACCTAGGCTACCGAGTCGAGTCGAATTGTGTTTTTAGTGCATCATTCGAGTTGTCGATTGACAAGTTGAGTTTATGCGTTTTCACATCATGTCATTCATGTTGTTCATTGAGATTAGTATCGTGGGCGATCGTCATCTTCGTACGACCTCTAGATGTAAGTCTCCTCTATTATATCTTGTGTTTAGTGACTCTATTACATGCGTGTCGTGAGATAGAATTCGTATTGAATACTGTGGTATATTACATGTGTAATGAGCAGGATGTATTGATGGATTGGACTCCGAGTGGTGTAGTATGATGTGAATCCTTGAATATTGATGTGTTCCAGAGTGTATCGACGCTAGAGTTTGCTGAGAAACTCTGATAGATGGTTTTTACATATGTTTGAATTTAATGTTCATGAGTTGTGTTTGTTGAATTGATGATTTTGTATGCCGGATGGGCATGTGTTTGAAAAATCAATTGTTTTTGGATAGTTGTCGTAATTATATCCTGTGTGTGTTCAAAAGCGGTTTTCTGAAAAGTTCCTGGACTTGAGTATGTTTGTAGAAAATCAATTTTCAAAAATATTTTGACGGTGCAGTCAAAAGGCGATTTAGTGTGAATTTTAAAAAGTTATTTAAACTTTTGGCGAGCCGGCTTTGTAATTTCAAATGAAACCTTGCGACGATATTTGAAAGATGTGTTTTGAAGTATTGTAGACATTTTGTAAAATATTACCGTCGTTGATCTTTCGTCGTGTTTGAAAGGATTTTGGAAATGACTTTAACATATTAGTTTTATTTTCAAATAACTCGAGTATAAGATTTTAAAAATATTTCACATCATAAAACTTTTTAAAACATAAATGTGATTTTTATTTTCGAAAAATAAATAGTGAAAGACGAAAAGTCATACCCGGTTTAAACTCTAAATTTTGACTTGGAAAAGTTTCTGAGAAAAATCAGTTAGCGCAAGCTAATGTCATCATTAGCGCATGCTAACGAACCTGGACTGAAGTGTGGACTAAATTGAGTTAGTTAGTGCACGCTAGCAGCCTCATTAACGCATGCTAGCGAGACTGAACAGACTAAACATTTGATTTTTTTTTCACACCAGACTTTTTTTTTACGTCAAAGTCGTCGGCCTGCTTTCCAGTGGCCCATCGTCGACGGCCGGTGGACCTCCAGCGACCGACATTTTTTTTTATTTTTTTAACACCAGGTCGTCGGCCTGTTTTTTGACGGACACCACCAACGGTCGACGGACCTCTGCTGACTATCTAATTTTTTTATTTTTTTAGTGCCAGGACAGGCCACCGCCAGTGGCCAGGGGACCTCCGGGATCGGCCAACTTCTTTTTTTTACGCCAAGCCGCCGGCCTGCTTTCCGACGGGCCACGCCGGCGACCTGCCGACCTCCGGTGACTGGTTATTTTTTTTTACGCTAGCCGTCGGCCTGCATTTCGGCGGACCTCCGGCGACCGATATTTTTTTTTCTTTTTTTTTACGGCAGGCCTACCGGCCGCCGATAAAATTTTGAGAACCAACATATTTTTTTTCTACCAAGTAATCTGGTAATTTAATTTTTTTAATTCAATTATATCACCGTCACCGTGTCATTATGGTATGGGTAATCTCTACTATATAATATAAAGGACATTGATATTTTTTGGTGGTAGTCCACACCGAAAATAACTATTGTACCCATCCCCTCTATTTTCTTTCTTTAATATTCAACAACAATAATTTTGAAGTATATTTCTACTATAGTAAATTAAATTAGATTAAAGGGACAATTATTTTTTAAAAAATTCTTCTATTACGGAGATCCCGACGTACCTACGGTTGATCAGTCTTTTTGGCAGGGCCGTCGGTCGCCAGAGACCTCCGACGGCCGGCCAGTTTTTTTTCCTTACTTCAGACAGTCACCGAAAATCTCCGACAGCCGGCTAGTTTTTTTCCTTACTTCAGACTGCCGGCCTACTTTCGTCGCCTACCGCCGGCGGACCTCCCACGACCGGCCATTTTTTTGTACGCGACGCTGCCCGCCTGCTTGCCGACGGACCTCCGGTGACCGACCATTTTTTTCTTAAGCCAGGCTGCCGACCTGCTTTCCGACGGACCACCGGCGACCTGCAATTTTTTTCGCTTTCCATCGGAGCTCCGGCGACCAGCTATTTTTTTATTTTATTTTTTATACGCCAGACTGCTGGACTGCATTCCGGTGGACCACTGCCAGTGGTCGGGGGACCACCAGAGACCGATCATTTTTCCAATTTACTTTTTTATATGCCAGACCGCTAGCCTGCTTTTCAGCGGGCCACTGCCGGCTGCCGGCGGACCTCCTATGGTCGGCCTTTTTTTTGCGCAGGATACCGTCATCTATTTTTATTAACGCCAGACTCTCGGCCTGCTTTTCGGTGGGGCACTGCCAGCAGCTGGCCAATTTTTTTTTGTTTTTTTAATGTCGGCCCCCAGTCGCCTGGCCAATTTTTTTTTTAAACGCCAGGCCACCAACTTATTTTCCTCCACCGCCGGCTATTCTTTTTAAGTCCAGGTCCATCAGCCTACTTTTCGGATGTTCTTAATTTTTTTTACGGCAGGCTAGTCGGCTGCCGATAAAGTTTTGGGAACCAACCTATTTTTTCTAGCAAGTAATATAATAATTATTTTAATCTAATTATACCACCACCATGCTATTATGAAACGGATAATCTCTAATAATGCATATTTGAAACTCTTTTTCAATACACACTTGATATTTTATCAAATCATGAAATACATGAAAATATATTTTACACTACAAAAATATTGCTCTTCTTTTTTTTTTTTTTTGGTTGCAACTGGTGCCTAAAAGGCACAAACAAAGAAAGAAACAATACACAGATCATCTAAGACAGCAGCGACAGCATGAGGATGGAGACTGTCAAAATAAACGAGGCCGAACTCGTGAGAGATACTGCATTTGGCTAAGGAACAAAAATATTACTCTTTTACCTTCACATGTAACAATGTTAGCGTCACCGTCTTTTAGAGTTTTAGCATCTCTAACGTGAAGTTGTTGTGGTTAGTTTGCATCTAAGACGATAAAAATTAGAGTGCCTCCAACAATGAAACCACAATTCGAGTTTCATAAGTGTCACATCAGTTTTGGGAACTCACCTACTTTTTTCTCTCTCTCCTCCAACAATAAAGCAGTTTCTAACTATTTGAGGGTCCCACTATAATACTTCACTTTTTCCAATCACATCAACACTTTTTACAATCAAATCAATATTACTTCTAGTCTCATTTCAATTTTCCACTCAAAATAAGTGAGATCCTTAATTCACTCACAACAACTTTAACTTTATTTTATCTTTTCCACTCACAACAAAGTGGAACCATTATTCCACTCACAATAATTTTAACTCTAGTTCACTTTTACCACTCTCAAAACAGTAACTTTAACAATTTTCTTAATCTTCGTGTCCAAAACAATGGGATATTTATTCCTACAGGGAAGGAGTATATGTTTTCGAGTGAAGAAAAAAAAAAAGGTCAAAAGTTGTAGCAGTTGCAGGTGGTCCCCATTTGGAAGCTAGGTGCGAACTTGCACCCATTCACATTTGTTTTCAGAAACTAGTTTCAATTCTCACCAATCGGGATATGGCTGACAATTTCCGACTCGACACGATAACTCGACACGAACACGTACGAAATTAATGGGTTAGTATTTGGCCTTATCGTGTTCGTATCCTTATCGTGTCGACATGATAAGGACACGCTAATTTCGTGTCGTGTTCGTGTCGGATTCGTGTCGTGTTCGTGTAACACGATAACTTTCGTGTTCGTGTCGTGTCGTGTTGTGTTCGTGTAACCCGATAATATTTATATATTTTAGCATTACTTTTATTATCATTTTAAATATTTTAAGTTTATTTTCTAATTTTTTATTTGAATTTATCGATTCGTGTCGTATTGTGTCGTGTCAACCCGAAAAATATCGTGTCATATTGTATTCGTGTCATGTTCGTGTCGTGTCCGTGTTTCAACATTTCGTGTCGTGTTCGTGTCGGGTATATACTTAACGGGTCGTGTTCGTATTTGGCCTTATCATGTCGTGTCGTTATCGATAACGACCCGACACGCAGGAATTGCCAACCCTAAATGGAGATACCATTTTTTGGAAACTGAAATTTATTGCCGTTGGAGGCACCCTTAGGTGGTCATACATGTGGCCTTTTGCATCATACGTACGTATAGTGCCATAAGCAAACTTTAGCATCAAAATCGTGACGTGAAAATTGGTCACACTAATTTTGGCGCTCTACTCTTCTCTTCTAACCCCCAATTCTAAAGCTTTTGATTTTTCACCTATTTTTCTCTATTTCAGTATAAATTCACCAAATTCGCAAGGCATTTTTCTCAAAATCAATTTATGCGGTAATTAATTATATTATGTAATTTAGCTTCAAACAAATAAATTTACATATGTAAAGTTAAATATCTTTAGTTTGTCAATATAAATCGTCTCACATAAATGTGAGACTATTGTGGGCATATTTTAGTAGTATTAGCCGCTCGGTCCAAATGGCCAACAACTTGATAAGTGGGAAAGTGGTCTAATATCCGCAATTTCGATTTTTCGGTAATTTTCTTTTTTAGTGGAAGTCGTTTTGATTTCGCTCATGACCGTTCGTCATTTCGAGAATAATTAATTCGCACTTTTTGTCATCCGAGTTCGTTTCGGTGTCGTTTTGTTGAGTTAGTGCTTTTTAGCGACTTTTCCGCACTTGAGCTCGATTCTTGCGAATCTCGTCCAAATCTGTTGTTTGAGTTTCGCAAGTCCATTTAATGTTATTATTCATGTTGCGAGCTTTGGTCGGTGTTTCGATCACGTATCGTGATTTTGGACGTTTTGGGCCATTTTTGTAATTTCCCAAAGTTTGGGGTAATTATTTAGTTGTCGAATTCGACACTTCGGATGGTCGGAATCGTGTGTTCTCTTAGTGCTTGGATTCGTCTTTGCGAGTACTTCGTAACCGTATCTTCGATTTCTACTCGAGTTCGGGTTTCGGTCGTCCGGGCCGTCGGAGTGGCTACAGCCGAGTCACGGCGGGCCGAGGCTGGCTTTGGCCGAGTTACGGCCGTAAGGTGCGATTCTGGCCGTAAGGTGCCGAGTTACGGCCGTAAGCGTGATCGAATGCTGGCCGTCAGCGCTGGCGGATTTTGTGAAAGATTCTGGCCGTAAGGTGGGCGAGTTACGGCGTAAGTGTCCATTTGGTCTTTGACGATTACAGCGAATGCGGTTACGGCCGTAAGGCTGCCGAGTACGGCCGTAAGGTGTCAGTTACGGCCGTAAGGCTGCCGATTCTGGCCAGTAACCTGTCGGCCATATAGGCCGAGGACGGGCGGACCTTCATTTCATCACTTTTACGCACAGTGCGGTGGCGGCAGGAAAAATCGGGAAGTGGAGTTTTGGTCGATTCCACTCGATTTCTAAGCGTTTTTGAGGATCCTTATCGATTATATCATCATCAAATCATTGTTCTTCGTCGGATCGAGGTAATTTCTTGAAATCTCCTAGGATTTGATTTTTGAGATTTGTTCTTGATTTTTGATTCTAGTCCGATTTTGATGAATCGGTTGATGTTAGTAAACATTATTAATCGTGTTCTATGGATTGTATATCCATATTTTCGATTCATTCAACCCGATTGATGATTTTTAGGCTCTTGAGGAACTTTGAACATTTAGTGTTCGATTAAATGCCTCAAAGAGTTTCTTTCGGTCGTTATGTTGATTTCGATTGATATTGTGTTATTGAACGAATTGTATTTCATTCAAGGTGGTTCGAGTACTTGTGTTTATCGGAGGGCCATTGTTCGTTGTTCGTGGAAGGAATTCATCGCCTTCGGTTGAGGCAAGTTTTATACTTGTACTAGTCAATGAGCTAATGTCATCATGTATGTGTATAGATGTGTTGTATCATTCCGAGACTTAGTCTCTTCATGAATTCATTGATATCAAGAGATCGTTCGACACGATACCTTCCGGCAATTTTGCCAAATGTCATTGTTGTTCGTTAACGGCCGATTCAAGGCATTGTATTACTCATCATTAATGTCATTGTCGATAGCGGTTCGCGGTATCGATGTATCGATTGTTGTTCATATAGATGTCAATCTAAAACATCGTTGAAATCATTGTTATTCTGTTGGGGTTGTCATTAAAAGCTGTATTGGCGATTAAAGGCATTAGCGTATTCATTTCTCATCTTCGTAAATCGGTAACCGATTAAAGGTGCCGAGGTATCCTTCATATTACTCTTATCGATTTGCCGTTCTAAGGTAATCGAAACACTCAATTATTCATGGAATCATCCATTTGCATCATTGTTATCGTGTTGGCCGACTCAAGGTAGCACACTATCATTCTCACGAATTCGGTAATCTACGAATCGTTGTCATTTGTGATTTATTATATTTTTGGAGGCTAGTCTCGGCTAGTGCTTATTATGGGTAAGCTTGGGGCTTGAACCTTCGCGGTTGGCTTCCCAACACCTACAACTTAGTAGGTCACGGTCGTGTTTATGATCTTATGGGTAAGCTTGGGGCTTGAACCTTCGCGGTTGGCTTCCCAACACCTACAACTTAGTAGGTCACGGTCGTGTTTATGATCTTATGGGTAAGCTTGGGGCTTGAACCTTCGCGGTTGGCTTCCCAACACCTACAACTTAGTAGGTCACGGTCGCGTTTATGACCTTATGGGTAAGTTTGGGGCTTGAACCTTCGCGGTTGGCTTCCCAACACCTACAACTCGGTAGGTCACGGTCGTGGTTATGACCTTATTAGCCCTCATTAATTATAGCTTCGGGCTATTAGGTTTCATGTGAATGTGATATTTGTGACTTCGGTGAGTGGCTTTCGTGCCTTTGTGATTGTCTTGATAATTTCATTGGGGCCTTCGGGCATTGTGACTCATGTTTAATTCGGTTCTTGATGGATTCATGTTGTGTAATTCATTGCGATATTAGGATTTTGATTCGCCGTTGGGCATTTATGTTCTAACCTGTCGAATGTATTAATAGTATGCCGTGGGCATAGTATTTCACGAATGCTCGGTTCTTACATTGGTTTGTGAGCATCTCGTACTATTATTATCATTGTACTGTTTCATTCTCGCTTTGGATGCATATCATGTTATACATGTATTTGATGTTCATTATCTGGATGATCGACCCGTGGGGCGGAACATGTTTTCATGTTTTAGGTGCTTGCGAGGAGAGAGTTGAGACACGGGGGCATGACGTTGGCGACGAGGCATTCGAGCGATACTAGTCCGAGTTGTTCATTGTTGGTCGATCGGTTGGAGTGTACTCCGTCTTGTCGATTGTTGTCGTGTTGTATTACCCAATGGATGTTCGTGGATCTGTCAGATTTCATTTCGCCTGTAGGCCACTTTTGTCGTTGAAATTCCTTATCGGAATATTGTGTCGGATATCATGGTAGGGACTATGATTTTCCCTTGTTGTTTAATTTAATGTATTATAGTCATGTTTGCTGGTGGGTCTCTGGTGTGGGGTCCACGGCACCGTAATAACCCGATAGGATTTGGGGTGTTACGAAATGGTATCGAGATTTGGGTTGTGTAATACCCGAGATGTGAGTTATGTGGTCCTACCGCGGTAGTAGTGGGATTGTCGAGTTATGACAATCTAGTCGATGAGTTTTGTGAGTCGTAATATTAGTGCGATCGCACGAGTCATTCATTCATCGAGTCGCCGTCGTGAAGACTAGTATCGCGAGACCTCGAAGCTTCGTATGACTGTGTAAGGACTCGATTAACTTTATGTAAATATATTTATCATTTCATTAATTATTCATGCTTGATGAAACATATATTTGATATTATTGTTATGATTGATTGATGACTAATTGTTTTTGAGCACGTGTGAGGTGTGTAAGTGGTATGGTTCAACTCATTCACCAGTTAATAATCCTCAATCACCATTTTGATCTTGTCGATCATGTTAATTCATTCATCACTCTGTTAATCTCATCATTCAATTAATTCATTCATCACTCAGTCAATATCATTCATCACTCAGTTAATTCGTTCATCACTCAGTCAATATCATTACTCAGATAATTCATTCATCACTCGGTTAATTCATTCATCACTCAGTCAATATCATTCATCACTCAGTTAATTCGTTCATCACTCAGTCAATATCATTACTCAGATAATTCATTCATCACTCGGTTAATTCATTCATCACTCGGTTAATTCATTCATCACCCAGTCGATATCATTGCTCAATTAATTCATTCATCACTCAGTTAATTCCTTCATCACTTAGTCAATCTCATTGTTCAGATTAATTCATTAATCACTCAGTCAATTTCATTGTTCAGTCAATTCATTCATCACTCAGTCAATCTCATTACTCAAGTAATTCATTCAGTACTCACTCAATCTCATTATTCAGTTAATTCATTCATCACTCAGTCAATCTCATTACTCAAGTAATTCATTCAGTACTCACTCAATCTCATTATTCAGTTAATTCATTCATCACTCAGTCAATCTCATTACTCAATTAATTCATTCTTCACTCAGTCTATCTCATTACTCAGTTAATCATTAATCACTTATTCAATCTCATTGCTTAGTTAGTTCATTCATCACTCACTCATTGCTCAGTCAATTCATTAATCATCCAGTCCATCTCATTGTTCAGTTGTTGATCTTGTGGATTGAATTTTCAACCTTGTTAACTTGTTCAAGGTAATCATTTCAGGAATTTCATCAGGTAATCATGTTACCTCATTTGATCTTTCATGCAATCTCATCATATTCCGGTGTCATGTGGACGATCATTTTACCGCATTATTAATACATTCATTGTGTTAGAGCGTGTATGCTCATTGTTATCATTCCGTCTCATAATCATAATGCGATCTTCATACGAGATCTGTAATTATCATGTGACTTTCCTACTTCAGTATGGATAGAGCTGTCAGAGGACGCAGGGGAAGAGGCCGCGGTGCGGGCCAGAAACCGGGATCTCGTGTGCATGCCCACACGAACGCGAGGGATATCATTAATTCATCAAATAGCGAGGCTACTCATTCATCAGCAGATAATCATTCACTGTCAGGGAGTCCTACCCGAGAGGCATCTCACTCGGAAGGTGTTCGGGTTGATCCATTCATATTTATGCAGGGCATGATGGCCCAGATGACTCAGATGACGCGGATAGTGGAGACCATGCAGACCTCGATAGTTCGTGGTCCACCGCAACAGGGATGCCAGATGCCATTTCATGGACAGACTGGAGGAGTGAATCGATTGTTGGCGATATCTCTCCGATGCCGCCTACTTTTGAGGGTTCGTCGGAACCAACCGATATTGTTCATTGGCTCGAGCATTTTGATAAACTCTTCGACATGGTTCAAGGTCCTAAGAGAGTAAAGTGGCGAGCGGCTTATTACTTGAGTAAGGGCGCTTATTAGTGGAGGCTTTCAGTGAAACCCATCCATAGTGATTCAATTTGGATCGAGAACAAGACACTCAAGTTAGAGAGATATTACCGGCTCCACTTCGTGAAGCCAAGTTGTCAAGTTTTGAACCCCGAACTGGTCGAGGACGAGGGTGTTATTGTCATTGCTGAGAAGTTTCAGGGACTACTTCAGTTTGCTTCGTCAATTATCCGTACTGAGGCGGATAAAATTAAGTATTTTAGCAAGAGGCTAAATCCGCAGTTGAGGATGCAGTTGTTCAATCACAATTGTAATTCACTTAGTGAGTTCATCGGGAAGGCTCTTGGAGCAGAGCTTTTGATCAAGGAGCTTACTAAGAAGCATCCTTCGGTTTCTTCGGGTGAGAGGACTAGAATGCCGGCTCGTTCAGAGGGACATCGGACCCCGACATCCAAGGGGTCATTTGCTAGTCGTCTTCGTACGGAGGGAGCGTCCTCTTCCAAGGCCACGAGTTCGACCGTTGTTTGCTTTAACTGTGATGTAATAGGACATCGCAGTACCCGGTGCTCGATGCAGGCCGTTATCTGCTTCCTGTGTGGGAGACATGGACACCTTCAGAAATACTGCAGGAGTTCTGGTGCCGGTAGATCTCGAAAGGGTTCACAAGCCTCGAGGGATTTTGTTACTCCAGCCCGTACTTCATTCAAGGGGCCCTATCAGGCTTCGAGAGCCCGAGGTAAGGACATTCATCACCAGTTTTGAGCAAGTTAATTCTTGCTCGGTAGGAGGATAATCATTCATTTCATTGTCGTTCATTCATTCATATAATTCATTCATCATATATCAATCACGTTGAGACTTATAATTATCAAACTAATCATTCACTTCACGGAAACTATGTTTCCAATCATTTCATTTGAGCTATCACTCATTACGTTATCATTTCACCCGGTGAGTAATTTTTGATCCTTGTTAGATTTCGATTCATTATCATTCATTGTGATCATTCTTGTTCGTGTGTATCTCGTTGATTTTTCATGGCGGGATATTGCTTCTCCTACTTGTTTTAAGTTTCGGACGAAACTTCTTTTAAGGGGGGTAGTATGTAATATCCGCAAATTCGATTTATCGGTAAATTTCTTTTTTCGGCGGAAGTCCGTTTTGACGACTCGCTCATGACCGTTTCGTCATTTCGAGAATAATTAATTCTGCACTTTTTGTCATCCGAGTTCGCTTTGTGTCGTTTTGTTGAGTTCCGAGCTTTTAGCGACTTTTCCGCACTTGAGCTCGATTCTTGCGAATCTCGTCCGAAACTGTTGTTTCGAGTTTCTCGCAAGTCCATTTAATGTTATTATTCATGTTGCGAGCTTTGGTCCGGTGTTTCGATCACGTATCGTGATTTTCGGACGTTTTGGGCCATTTTTGTAATTTCCCAAAGTTTGGGGTAATTATTTCCGTTGTCGAATTCCGACACTTCGGATGGTCGGAATCGTGTGTTCTCTTAGTGCTTGGATTCGTCTTTGCGAGTACTTCGTAACCGTATCTTCGATTTCTACTCAGGTTCGGGTTTCGGGGTCGTCCGGGCCGTCGGAGTGGCCACGGCCGAGTCACGGCCGGAGCAGGGCCTGGCCTGGCCGAGTTACGGCCGTAAGGTGCCGGTTACGGCCGTAAGGTGCCCGAGTTACGGCCGTAAGCGTGATCGGGTACGGCCGTACGAGCGCTGGGCGGATTTTGACGGCGATTACGGCCGTAAGGTGGCGAGTTACGGTAGTAAGTGTCCAGCCGGGCGATTTTTGACGAATGCCGGTTACGGCCGTAAGGCTCGCCGAGTACGGCCGTAAGGTGTCCGAGTTACGGCCGTAAGGCTCGCCGATTCTGGCCAGTAACCTGTCGGCCATATATAGGCCAGTGGACGGGCTGGACCTTCATTTCATCACTTTTACGCACCAAAGTGCGGTGGCGACGGAAAAATCGGAAGTGGAGTTTTTGGTCGATTCCACTCGATTTCTAAGCGTTTTGAGGATCCTTATCGATTATATCATCATCAAATCATTGTTCTTCGTCGGATCGAGGTAATTTCTTGAAATCTCCTAGATTTGATTTTTCGAGATTTGTTCTTGATTTTTGATTCTAGTCCGATTTTGATGAATCGGTTGATGTTAGTAAACATTATTAATCGTGTTCTATGGATTGTATATCCATATTTTCGATTCATTCAACCCGATTGATGATTTTTAGGCTCTTGAGGAACTTTGAACATTTAGTGTTCGATTAAATGCCTCAAAGAGTTTCTTTCTGTTATGTTGATTTCGATTGATATTGTGTTATTGAACGAATTGTATTTCATTCAAGGTGGTTCGAGTACTTGTGTTTATCGGAGGACGCTGTTCGTTGTTCGTGGAAGGAATTCATCGCCTTCGGTTGAGGCAAGTTTTATACTTGTACTAGTCAATGAGCTAATGTCATCATGTATGTGTATAGATGTGTTGTATCATTCCGAGACTTAGTCTCTTCATGAATTCATTGATATCAAGAGATCGCTCGATACGATACCTTCCGCAATTTTGCCAAATGTCATTGTTGTTCGTTAACGGCCGATTCAAGGCATTGTATTACTCATCATTAATGTCATTGTCGATAGCCGGTTCGCGGTATCGATGTATCGATTGTTGTTCATATAGATGTCAATCTAAAACATCGTTGAAATCATTGTTATTCTGTTGGGGTTGTCATTAAAACTGTATTGGCGATTAAAGGCATTAGCGTATTCATTTCTCATCTTCGTGCTCGTAACCGATTAAAGGTGCCGAGGTATCCTTCATATTACTCTTATCGATTTGCCGTTCTAAGGTAATCGAAACACTCAATTATTCATGGAATCATCCATTGCATCATTGTTATCGTGTTGGCCGACTCAAGGTAGCACACTATCATTCTCACGAATTCGGTAATCTACGAATCGTTGTCATTTGTGATTTATTATATTTTTGGAGGCTAGTCTCGGCTAGTGCTTATTATGGGTAAGCTTGGGGCTTGAACCTTCGCGGTTGGCTTCCCAACACCTACAACTTAGTAGGTCACGGTCGTGTTTATGATCTTATGGGTAAGCTTGGGGCTTGAACCTTCGCGGTTGGCTTCCCAACACCTACAACTTAGTAGGTCACGGTCGTGTTTATGATCTTATGGGTAAGCTTGGGGCTTGAACCTTCGCGGTTGGCTTCCCAACACCTACAACTTAGTAGGTCACGGTCGCGTTTATGACCTTATGGGTAAGTTTGGGGCTTGAACCTTCGGTTGGCTTCCCAACACCTACAACTCAAGAGGTCACGGTCGTGGTTATGACCTTATTAGCCCTCATTAATTATAGCTTCGGGCTATTCGGTTTCATGTGAATGTGATATTTGACTTGGTACCGAGTGGCTTTCGTGCCTTTGTGATTGTCTTGATAATTTCATTGGGGCCTTCGGGCATTGTGACTCATGTTTAATTCTTCTTGATGGATTCATGTTGTGTAATTCATTGCGATATTCGGATTTTGATTCGCCGTTGGGCATTTATGTTCTAACACGTCGAGCAGGTATTAATAGTATGCCGTGGGCATAGTATTTCACGAATGCTCGGTTCTTACATTGGTTTGTGAGCATCTCGTACTATTATTATCATTGTACCGCTTCATTCTCGCTTTGGATGCATATCATGTTATACATGTATTTGATGTTCATTATCTGGATGATCGACCCGTGGGCGGAACATGTTTTCATGTTTTAGGTGCTTGCGAGGAGAGAGTTGAGACACGGGGCATGACGTTGTCGACGAGGCATTCTAGCGATACAAGTCCGAGTTGTTCATTGTTGGTCAGTCAGTTGGAGTGTACTCCGGTCTTGTCAGTTGTTGTCGTGTTGTATTACCCGAACAGATGTTCGTGGATGCTGTTGTATTTCATTTTGGCCCTGTAGGCCACTTTTGTCGTTGAAATTCCTTATCGGAATATTGTGTCGGATATCATGGTAGGGACTATGATTTTCCCTTGTTGTTTAATTTAATGTATTATAGTCATGTTTGCCTGGTGGGTCTCCTGGTGTGGGGTCCACGGCACTGTAATAACCCAATAGGATTTGGGGGTGTTACAAGTGGATTGAGATAACGGCTGGCTAAAACAGCAGCGCAAATAAGTGAACTAGATCTATAATCAATGTTAAGTAGTTGTTATAACACAAACCTGAGTTTATGATGCAAAATATGGATACATAAACAATAATAAAGCATGCGCATGGATTGACCAGGGTATCAAGACGGATCGAGAAATTCTTCGCATCTCCGAGTTTTTCTTCATCTCATCTTTGTGTTTCTTTTATTTATTGTGGAACATGTTTAAAATCAGTATGTCTATGTATTTTATTCCACCATATCTGACTAGATTTGATTCTGGGACATGAGAGTAGATTAATTACGATGGTATTGTGAAAGAATTATTCCAATTGACTTCTCTATTCAAATATTTTGCTTTGATTCATGTTTAAACAATTGATCAATGTCTTCACATGTTATAAAATAATTGTTAATAATTCGAGCTAAAAGTTCAATAAAAGGTCTTTAATACTTGACATGCAATACCGATGTTCAGATTTTAGCCGACAGCCAAAAATTGTTGGCTAAAGCTTATAACCGTCGGCTAAAGTGGCCTGGCGTTGGTTAAAAGTTTGTCGGATGAGGTGGGTCTGCTAAATTTTAGCCGCCGGCAAGGAAGAGAGATCATCGGCTATATGTTGGAGTATAGCTAACGGCTAAACTATATATGTTTTAGCTGACGGCAAAGATGTTGTCGGATATACTCCAGCTGTTTTAGCCGACGACTACACGGTTGTTGGCTAAACATGTTTTAGCCGACGACATCAATGTTGCCGGCTGAGCTCTAATAGTTTTAGCTGATGGCCAATCTGTCGTCTTAATTGCTTTTTATGTATAAAAAAATAACTTTAGCCAATGGTTTGCGCAAATATTATCGGCTAAAGTCTATTAAAAAAATTATATTCAAATTTGAGATCCCCAAACTTGTTCAGACTTAAGCTGTGGAGAGTGCTCGCCTGAACCTTCAATGCCTGCAGGTAGGTGTGCGGATGACCCACCTGTCTGCAGACTCCTGTCTGCAGCTGGAATTCCAGATGGGGTCTGTTTTGGGGTCCCCGATCTGGAGTCTTCAGACAAGTCTGCATCTAGGCTGGTATAGCGGGCAGGTGCCCCAGCCTTGTCTGCAGCCTCCTTTTCTGGCTCCTTTTCTGGCTCCTTCTCTTTTTCTTTTTCCTTCTCTCCATCCTCTCTCTTTTCTTCCTCTTCAACATTCTCCTTTTCTTTCTCAACTTCTTTTTCTCCTCCTTCATCCTTACCATCATCATCATCATCATCATCATCATCATCATCATCTTTATTTGCATCTTTATCATCCTTTTTCTCATCATCATTATCTTTATCATCCTCCTCATCATCTTCTTTTTCTTCTTCATCCTCCTGATCAACTTCATCTCCTTCTTCTTCTTCTTCATCCACTAATTCCACCGTTTTTTCGACATCTTCTTCTTCTCTTTCTTCCTGTTTCCCCTCTTCATCATCAATAATAATGATTTCTTCTTCTACTTCTTCATCCACTTCTTCTATTCTTATCTCCTTTTCTTCAACTTCTTCTTCTTCTTTACCAAAGGATCCATCAGAAATGCTATACATAATAGAGTGGATAAATTGGTCCATGTTGGTTTTAAAATTGGACATGAACCAATTTTTCTGAAGTAGCAAAATTGTGTCTGACACTTTGCAAAAATGCATCAGCAAATCTTCTGTGGATTGGGGATATCCCCAACCACTTACTTCAACATAAGCTTGAAGTTCAGTGAAAGAAAGTGATTTAAAGGTTTTCCACTCCTCAAAAATATGAACAAAAGAATGTTTTAGAGCATGTGGTTTAACCAACTGAAGTTTCTCTAAGGATAAGTTAAAAATGTTGTTGTCAAGCAGGTGAAAAGTATAATTTGCCTCAGGTATGTTAATTATTAAACTTCCTTCCTCTTCTTCTGAGATGAATTGTGGAGTGAGGAGAGGAATGATCTGGGTCTCCAGGCTGCCCGGAGCAGGCTGGTCCTCCAGGTGAATAGGTGACCTGGCTGCAGGACTGGGAAATTGCTCTGGCTGCTCCTCTTGGCTGAACTGCAATCGCCTAGGCCTCTTTGGAGATTTTTCTGGTGAGGAATGCATGATGGATGGCTCACTAGGGGCTGGTCCCCTTCTCTTGAAACGAAGAGCTATTGGCGTATTGTCCAGGCTACTGTATCGGTATTTGCAGGTGGGTTGCCGACTGCAGCCTGGTCTGACTCGTCTGATGAAGGGTATTTGTAGGTCGGCCCTTGATTAGACAACTCTTTTAACACCTGAGCTGCTCTTCTTTTGCTTCCTAGCCTCCTCAATGTCTCTTGGTCTAGATGACCAAGTCTCTTGTTGATGTGGAAGGGGTCAGTATTTCCATTTGCCACACCCAGCTTCTCCAGAATCCAACTTAGCTGCGTTCCGAACGCCAGCTTGGATTTGAACTTCTTCTCTTCAACAAGCCACTCGGCCTTGTTGACCTCGCGTACCAACTGCCTGAAAATATAATCCGACCAGTCAATCGGCTCGTCTTGGATTAGTGCTCCCAGCACCATGAATTTAGCGGATGATAGTTGGTCGTAGCTTCCGGCCATGCCCATGACTGTTTTGTTGGTTATGTCCAACACATAGCGATACACCTTTTTAACTTCACTCCTCTTGGCCGTGAGCTTTAGCTTCTCCGGTTGGTCGACTGCCTTAATCTTCAGCCAAGTATTGGCTGCGCTCTGTCTAAGGGCCTCGACAGCCACGCCACGATTCTTCATTCCAAAAACTTTTCGGATCATCTTCGACGATATGTCCACTTGTACTCCGCCGACGGTGCCTCTAATCCCCGCTTCAATCACTTGGGCTTTGCGGAAAAATGCAATAACGTCCTCCTTGAACAAGTGCTTAGGACTGATATCCAAAAATGGGTAGATCCTATTCATCTTCATCGAGCGGATAAGGTCGAGCACATCATAGTTTTCCAGATTCGATTCCAAAAGTCCTTCAAAATCAACGACCAGGGAGAAAATGATCTGGTCCTTGACAGCCTTCAGATTTACGCCTTCAAAATAAGATTCCATTTCTGCAAGATAGACGATTTCTGAGTGTATTGATAGTTCGAAGGAATTTCTGCTCTGTAAATTAGGGTTTTCGAAAGATTGGTAAAGGTAAAGTGAAGGGTTTTTCCATCCTTAAAAAAGAAAGTGAAGCGACGCTGTAATTAAATAATCATTTATTTTAAATCGGTGGTCCACCTTTTGAGATTCCTTTTAAAATTCAAATTTTAATCGGTGGTCCAAGTTTTGAGTTTGAAAATGGACGGTTGGATTTTAATTGGTCACAGTGGAGGTCGATTGAACCTTTGATTGTCACGTGTATTTTAAGCATATAGTATTATGCCACTTGTGAACCAAAAATAATATGATATTTATTATATATAAATAACAGATAATAATATAATATTTAGAAGTCGGTCAGGATTAGAAAACTTAGCTGGTTGACCGTTGACTGTTGACTGCTCTGGATCAGGTGAGTTGACTCCTTTAACTTCTCGCCTGTGGTTTTGATCAGCTAGGTTTCTTCGTCTGTCCTTCGTCTTCTTGTCTGCATCAGGTAGGGTCTGATTCTTGCGATCAGCTGAGTCCGTCCTTCGTCTGATCTGCTTCAGCTAGCTTTTTCTTGTGTACTAGATTCCCAATCTAGTAAACCAAGTTCTCTGCTTAGCTCCAAAAACCTTTCTTCTGGCAAAGGCTTGGTGAAGATATCAGCAATTTGGTAGTCTGTGCTGACTCTTTCAACTCTTACTCTCTTGTTAAGCACGTGATCTCTAATGAAATGATGCTTAACATCAATGTGCTTGGTCCTTGAATGCAAAACCGGGTTGTTGGTTATTGCAATAGCACTGTTGTTGTCACACCAGATAGAAACTTCATTGGCAATGATGTTGTAGTCCCTTAACTGTTGTCTGATCCACAAGATCTGGGCATAACAACTACCTACAGCTAGGTATTCTGACTCTGTGGTGGAGATAGAGTTAGAAACCTGCTTCTTCCTAAACCAGGATATCAGTCTGGTTCCTAGGTCTTGTCTACCTTCCCTTTGCAGAAACCGTTTTTCTCAAGAAATACGGATAAGGTTTCATACCAAGCTCTTGGTGCCTGCTTAAGTCCATAGAGAGCTTTCAACAGCTTGTAGACTTTGTCTCCTTTGACAAATCCTGGGGGTTGCTCCATATAGACTTCTTCTTCTAGGATGCCATTTAGAAATGCACTTTTTACATCCATCTGATAGACTTTAAAATCCTTGAATGGGGCATATGCGAGGAATAGTCTGATGGATTCTAATCTTGCAGCAGGTGCATAAGTTTCATCAAAATCTATTCCTTCACACTGTGCGTATTCTTTAGCAACAAGTCTGGCTTTATTCCTAACAACAGCTCCATCTTCGTCGCTTTTGTTTTTGTACACCCATTTGGTGCCAATAACCTTCTTATGATCTGGTCTGTCTATTAGTTCCCAAACATTGTTCCTTTCCATTTGTTCAAGCTCCTCTTGCATGGCATTGATCCAGTAATAATCTTCCAAAGCTTGCTCTGTTGTCTTGGGTTCTATCTGGGACATGAAGCAAGAGAACATTGCCATTCATGCGGTTAGAGTAGACTGTCTTGTCTTAACTCCATCAGTCAGCTTCCCAATGATTTGTTGGATGGGATGATCTTTGAGCCACTTGGGGATATCTTCTTCTTCAGGGTCTGTTCCCCTTGTAGATTTGCTCTGGTGGATTTCCTCTCTGTCTGCATCAGCTTGGATCTGGTCTTCTCGGTCTGCAACTGGGTCAAATACCGTCTTGTCATCTGCAGGTTGGGATCTGGTCTGGTCTGCAGATGAGTCTTTATCAGCTACTGATGGGTCTTCATCAGCGGCAACTGGATCAGCTAGGTTTGGTGTTCCTGTCTGATCTGCAGTTGGGTCTTCAGCAGCTACAGTTAGGTCGTTAGGCTGATCTGCAGATGAGTCCACCATTCCTGTGTCATGTACAATGACTTCTTCGAGGGTTGCTGATTTGAGATTATTCTCAATTAGCTCAACTTGTTTCATGTACTCAACAGTAGATTCATCAAATACAACATGGGGTGTTTCCTCCACAACTAAGGTTCTTTTGTTAAAGACTCTATATGCCTTGCTTCTTTGTGAATATCCCATAAAGAGACCATCATCGGTTTTAGCATCAAAGGCATTTAGTTGTGTTTTACCGTTGTTGTGGATGAAACACTTACAACCAAAAATATGAAAGTAAGCAACAGTAGGAGTTCTGTTATTCCAAACCTCATAGGGAGTTTTGCCATGTCTCCCTACTATCATACTCCTGTTCTGAGTATGGCAAGCTGTGTTGACAGCTTCAGCCCATAACCTCTTGGGTAGGTCTGCTTCTGCAATCATGGACCTTGCTGCTTCCTTCAGGGTTCTGTTTCTTCTTTCAGCAACACCATTCTGCTGGGGGGTCCTGTCTGCAGAGAGCTCATGCTGGATTCCATTCTGATCGCTGTAATCAGTGATCGCCTTGTTGAGAAATTCTCCCCCTCTATCTGATCTGATCTTGATGATTGAGAGGGATTTCTCATTCTGGATCCTTCTCAGCAGCTCAGGTAGCTTGGTCAAGGTTTCACTTTTCTTGTACAGGAAGATAATCCATGTTTACCTTGAATAGTCATCCACTATTACTAGTGCATGCTTTCTGCCACTTAGAGTCCTAGGCTTGATAGGAACAAATAGATCCATATGGAGTAGATCTAAGATCCTTGTTGTGAGGGTCGTAGGATAGACTGGCTTGAATGATGCTCTGGTCTGCTTTCCTTTCTGGCACGCATCACAAAGACCTTCCTTCTTGAATGCTTCCTCTGGAAGTCCTCTGACCAGCTTCTGAGAACTAATCTTGTTGATGGCTTTGAAGTTCAATTGACATAATCTTTTGTGCCACAGCCATCCGTTCTTAGCTATTGTCTTAGATAGAAAGCAGGTATCAGGAGTTCCTGTGTTCCAATATATCATATAAACATCTCTCCTTTTGAGTCCTTGTAGCTTCACCTCTCCAGATAGGATATCTATCACTATACATTTCCAAATGGTGAAGACTACTAGATTCTTTTCATCGCAAAACTGGCTATGCTCAGGAGATTATACTTGAGCCCTTTGACATAGTGAACTTTGGATATAATGATGTTTCCTCGGTGCAGCTCTCCAAAGCCCTTTGTTTGTCCTCTAGAGCTATCTCCAAAGGTTACGTCAGGACCTCTTTCTTTAGTATATTTTGACAGCATCTTCTTGTTCTCGGTCATGTGCCTCGAGCATCCAGAATCTACAAACCATTCTTCACCTCCAAAGTTTGAATTTGTGGAGATGTGGTAGTAGTTCTTCCACCTTTTCTGCAATCATACAAGAAGAGATTTAGGTACCCAAATCTGTGTGGGTCCTCTAAGGTTAGTTGGTTTCCTGGAGAATTGATTTCTCCTTGGATTGTGAAAATTGTTATTATTATTATTACCCCTATAAAGTGTGAAAGGTCTAGGTCTGTATCCTCTGTTAGGATTGTATACCGGATATTCCTAAAAATATTGGTAGTGTCGGCCATTTCTAAACCTTGGCTGAGACCATTTATTAAATCTTTGAGGTCTCCACACTTGTTCATTTTGAAAATTAGGATAACCTTGAGGTTTCCATCTGCCCCTCCCATTTTGAAATCTGTTTTTGGGGAGTTTTTGATAATAATGGGCATGTTGTCTGGGCTGCTGCTTCTGCCTTGGCCATTGCCTAGTCGCTTGTCTAGGTGGCTGCCTTGTGAACCCTGGCTGCAGCCTAGACTTGTGAATTGGCTGTTGCCTATTTTTAAATATCGGTTTGTATGTAGGCTCAGCAGTCGAGACAATTGTTTCTCCCTTGATGAAAATGGTTTTAGAACTAGAGGGAGTGTGAGGATCATATCCAAGGCCTGATCTGGAATATAGTGGCCTCTTATTAGTACACAATTCGTCCAGAGTTAGAGACGCCTTCAGGGAATTTCCTGCGCCTGAGTCTTATTTACCTGAGTCAGTTTGGTAAATTCGGCTTTGACATGAGCAAGTGCAGTTGATTTTTCACTATTCAAAACAGTTAATCATTGTATCTCAGCTGTAGTGACATCAGCCTGTTTTTCAAGTTAATCGCATCTTGGTTTTCAAGATCAGATTTTACTTTATTCAATTCTAGGCTGAGTTTTTCAAAATCATTTTTCAGCTGCCTATTCTCATCTTGCAGCTGAGTCTTCTCGGCTGATACAGATAGGTGTGCAGATTTTAGTGTCTCAAAATTCTTAAGTAGCTGATTTACAGATTCGTGCAAGTCCATATCTTGTGACATGGCTGAACTATTATTTGAAACAGAGGGTTTTGGTGTTACCTCTTCATCAGCTAGGTTGGCCATCAGGCAATCATACTCTTCATCATCATCGGAGAGGAATCCGCTGCTTGACTCTACACGCTCTTGATCTTCTCCGATGAGGGCCTTCCTTCGATCTTCTTTTATGCTCACCTCCTTCTTGCTCCCGTCCTTCTTAAGATCAGGACAGTCGATCTGAATGTGTCCTGTCTTATGACAGTTGTAACACTCCACCTTCCAGCTTTCGGCTTTCTGGTTTCTTCTGTGATTCTCCTTGTAATTCTTCTTGTATTTGGAGTAGTTCTTCCGGAAGTTGCTGAACCTCTGCATTATGAACGCCATTTCTTCCTCAAAATCTAATGGATTTAGAGGCTTTACATCAGATAAGCACTTGGCGGGGGATTCGGCTGCAAAGGCTATTCCCTTATCTGCAGGCTCAGTTGATGATGAACTTGGGAGCTCGAACTCATAAGCCTTTAGGTCGGAGAACAGCTCTTGGATCTTTATTTTATTAAGATCCTTGGATTCTCTCATGGCCACTGCCTTCATGCTCCATTCAGGATTGAGAGATCTTAGGACCTTCAGCGCCATTTCCCTGTTGCCATAAGATTTACCAAGGGAGTTGATCTCGTTGATGATCTCAGTGAACCTTGTGTCCACTTGGTCTATTGATTCACCATTCTTCATTTTGAAGTTGTCAATTTTTTTAGTAGCAATTGACAACTTGTTCTCTTTGATCAGCTCCGTTCCCTCACACATTAAGGCTAATGTGTCCCAGATTTCCTTGGCATTTCTGCAGTTTTTGATCTTGACCATTGTTGATTTGTCAAGAGTTTGATACAGCACGTCTCTTCTTGTTTTGACTCCAATTTTTGGTCTTCTTCAGCTTGATCTTTCGTTTTTTGCATCAATACACCTCGGAATTTAGCGTATGATATACCGTTTTGAAGCTAATTTTACGAGGAATCTATATCAATAGAGAACACATCCCAATTCGGAGTGATGATTATGGAATTTAGAAAATACGAGAGATGTTGCTTCGTTTTTCATCGCCCGAGCTATGTTTTTGCTCCCGACTTGCTATTGATCGTCATGAACCCCAATATTGGCCATAAAAGTGCATATTTCACCACAATCTTCGTCCGGATACCTACAAAACAAAAACACAACATACCACACATAAAAAAAGCAAAAATACTTAAAAATATACGAAAGCACGACTCAATAGAACAGAATGGGACGATCAAAAATCGACTCATCAGAAGGTCGCGCTGCTGGAAATTTTTGAAGGTGGGGTTTTGATTGTCGAACCTGGAGGAAGGTGATGACGCACGAATGGATTTGGGTTTGGGATTCTGTGTTGATGCAAACGGGTCGTGGGCTCTGAGTCGGACCAACTCGGATGGAAAGGTAAGTCGGGCCTGAGTTCGGGCTTGCCAAAATTGGCTGCTGGATTTAGGTTTGGTATTGATGTTTTGCACAAACAGTGGAAGAAGTCGATTTGGGTTTGGTTGAAATTTAGTTTGTTGTTTTCTATCGATTTCTGAGGTCCGATTAGTCGGCTGTGATGGGTTCGGCCGTGGCTAGGTTTTTGTTGGGATTGAATTCGTTAAACTAAATTTTGGTTTTACATATTTTGAATTAAATACACGAATAAAATAATATCAGAGATTGAGTATTGAGTTTTACCTCGTCGGAGAAAAGTCTGAGGTGCCGAAGAGGGTTGAACGGCTGGACTGAGAACGTCCGCTTGAATAATCGCCAGAAGAGGACAGTATTTTGGATGTTGTTTGCAGAAATCTACTTGTTTTGGATTTCGGCCGTGAGATTTGTATTTTGTGTATTCTTATTCTTTTGTTTTTCTGGATGTTGAACGATGTAAAGAATTTTCTGCAGTAGAATTTGTATATTTATAGTTGAAATTTTTTAAGTGTTTAGGTTGGATTAGGATTTGTATTAGGATATACATTGGGGAGTTTGAGAAGGTGAGAGAACTAAAAAGAATGATGGGAAAAGGAGTTCTTAATTATGATTAGTTTAGTTTAATCATAGTTGGTTAAGTTATAATACGTGGTTAATTTTATATGATATAATAATAATAATAGTAAATGTAAAACAATAATTAATTGGTAATATTGATAATAATCTGGAAAATGATAATGATAATAATAATATTAATACTTGATAAAATGGTATTAATAATATTATTAACAATGATAATGATAATATTAATAATAGTAGTGTTAGTATTATACTTGAATAATTAATAACACTATTATAAACATAAATAATGACTACTTGAATATATATCTGACAAAATGACTCGGGCTAGGACTTGTGATACGTCGAAATAAATGTTCATGATCCTCTAAATAAAATTAAATGAAATGAACTGCATTATAATATTATTATAAATAATAATATTATATTATAAAAATGGCGGGTATTACATCTTACCCCTCTTAGAAAAATTTTCATCTTCGAAAATAAATGACATACCTCGATTGAAGAAATTCGGATAACGAGCTTGAAGTTCTTCCTTGCGCTCCCAAGTGGCTTCATCTTTACTATGGTTACGCCATTGGATTTTGACAAACACCTTCTCTTTGTTCCTCAACTGCCGGACCGATCGGTCGAGAATCAGTTCTGGTTGTTTTTCATAAGTAAGATCTTTGTTCATCTCCACGGCGGTATAGTTGATGACGTGGCTGGGATCGTGCACATACTTCTTCAACAACGATACGTGGAAAATATTGTGCACAGTCAAAAGTTCTGGGGGTAAAGCCAAGCGGTAAGCTACTCTCCAATTCGCTCAAGAATTTCGAAAGGTCCAATGTAGCTCGGCCTCAACTTGCTCCTTGGACCAAAACGAACAATTCCCTTGGTAGGAGATACCTTCAGGAATACTTTGTTGCCAACACAGAATTCGAGATCTTTCCTATGCTTGTGGGCATAAGACTTCTGACGATCCTGTGCTATCTTGATTCTCTCACGAATCTTATCCACCACACCTACTGTATGTTCGATCATCTTGGGACCCAAAATTCTCCTTTGACCTACTTCATCCCAATACAGTGGTGATCGACACTTCCTACTATATAAGGCTTCATACGGTGCCATACCGATCGTCGACTGATAACTGTCGTTGTAAGCAAATTCTACCAAAGGCAACAGTCGTTCCCAATTATTGCCCATGTCTAACACACATGCTCGCAAGATATCCTCAAGGATCTAAATGGTCCTCTTGGACTGACCATCAGTCTGAGGATGATAGGCCGTGCTAAAACTCAACTGCGTTCCCAAGGCTTCTTGCAAACTCTCCCAAAAATGTGAGGTGAAACGAGTATCCCTGTCGGATACTATAGGGACTGGCACTCCATGCAACTTAATAATCTCCCTGATATAAAGTTGAGCATACTGATCCATTCGAAAGTTCATCTTGACTGGGATGAAATGAGCTGACTTTGTGAGTCGGTCCACAACAACCCAAATAGCGTGGTTTCCTCTTTCCGTTCGTGGCAAACCTACCACAAAGTCCATGGTAATATGTTCCCATTTCCATTCCAGAATATGAAGTGATTTAAGTAGTCCAAAGGGGCGTTGGTGTTCTGCCTTCACTTGCTGACAAACTATACACCTTCTGACAAAGTCTGCCACATCTCTCTTCAAACCTTCCCACCAAAAGGTCCCCTTAAGGTCTTGGTACATCTTTGTACTCCTAGGGTGTGCTGTATATGGAGTATTATGTGCCTCCTTCAATATTGCTTCTCTCAACTTGACAACATTGGGCACACAAATCCTCCCTTCGTAGCATATTGTGCCGTCATCGGACACACTGAATCCCTTATCCTCACCTGAAAGAGTACGTTATTTCATTTTGATCAAGAAGTCATCTTGTCCTTGACCTTCTTTGATCTATTTCCTCAAGGTTGGTTGTACCACCAAACTAGCCAATAACGGCTCAACTGGATTCGATGGTGTAGCCATCTCAAGGTTCATCCTTGAAAATTCCTTGACCAAGCTTTCCTATTTGGTCAACAAACAGGTTAGGTCTCCTCTCGCCTTACGGCTCAGTGCATCAGCAACTACGTTTGCTTTACCGGGGTGGTAATGAATTGTACAATCGTACTCTTTGACCAATTCCAGCCATCTACGCTGCCTCATATTCAATTCCTTTTGTGTGAAAATATATTTCAGACTTTTGTGGTCTGTATAAATTTCACACTTACCTCCATATAGGTAATGTCTCCAAATCTTCAAGGCATGAACTACCGCTGCTAATTCCAAATCGTGAGTAGGGTAGTTCAGCTCGTGCGGTTTCAACTGTCTCGAAGCATATGCAACTACCTTGCCCTCTTGCATTAATACACATCCCAAGCCTTGCTTAGATGCATCACTGTAGATGATAAATTCTCTCGTCAGATCGGGAACTGTCAAAACTGGTGATGCAGTCAACTTTGACTCAAGTTCTTGAAACTCTTTTCGCATTTCTCATTCCATATGAAAACTTATCCCTTTCTAGTCAATCTAGTCATTGGTGCAGCTATCTTTGAAAATCCCTCGATAAATTTCCGATAATAACCAGCTAATCCCAAGAAGCTGCGAACTTCATTTGCATTACTCGGTAATTTCCAATCATTGAATGCTTCTACCTTAATCGGGTCAACCTCAATTCCTTTATAAGTGACCACATGTCCCAAAAATGCAACTCGGTTAAGCCAGAATTCACACTTTTTGAACTTCACATAAAACTTCTCTTTGCGTAGTATTCCCAATACTGTTCTAAGATGCTGCTCATGTACAACCTTGCTCTTTGAATACACAAGTATGTCATCTATGAACACAATGACAAACTTATCCAAATAAGGTTTAAATACACGGTTCATGAGGTCCATGAATACCGCTGGCGCATTAGTCAAACTAAATGGCATCACTATTAACTCATAGTGTCCATATCGAGTTCGAAATGCTGTCTTCGGGATATCATCATCCTTAATCCTCAGTTGGTGATATCCGGATCTCAAATCTATTTTCGAGAACACTCTTGATCCTCCAAGTTGATCGAATAGGTCCTCTATTCTAGGAAGTGTATATTTATTCTTTATCGTGAGTTGATTAAGTTCACGATTGTCTATGCACATCCTCAAACTTCCGTCCTTTTTCTTCACGAAGAGTACTGCACACTCCATGGCGAAACAATCGGTCGGATAAATCCAGAGTCGAGCAGTTCCTGAAGTTGCACTATTATCTCTTGTAATTACTTGGGCGCCATTCTATAGGGAGCTTTCAATATTGGTGCCGCTCCTAGCACTAAATCAATCGAGAACTCAACTTGACGACTCGGCGGAACTCCTAGCAAGTCTTCGGGAAAGATATCTGGATACTCCTTGACGATAGGTACATCAACTACCGTATTCCACGAAGTTGTTTTCCCCATCACATTCACCAAGAATCCTTGGCAACTACACTTCTTGTTGGGATAACAATACATGTATCGAAAGACCTTGATATAATGTTTTGACAATGTGCCAATCCAGCATACAGCAAGCTGCTGTATCGATAGACCGATCGAAGTTGCTGATCCTGTATCGAAGACTTATCATCATGCCATCATACAGCAACAAAAGTCTAAAAGCGCCAAGTATGGAAGCTGTCCCTTCATACAGCAAATATTCTATACAGCGACTTCTCCTTGATAGCCTACAACACAAATTGATACATCATTCAAGCTGTGAAGTATTGAGACCTTCAATACACATCGAAACAGGACTGAAGACCGTTTGAAAAGGAATCTTTGATATTCGCTAAAGTCAAGTCCCGTTTGATAAATAAGTATTTAAATACTGAAAGGATAAAGTATTTAAATACTAAAGCCGACAGAGATCTTCAAACCACGCAAAATCCGGATCTTGGTCTATACAAGTCAACTATCTAGTTGTCACGAAATCTTGTTTAACGGATCTATTTCCAACGGATCCATTCAGAAGCTATATATACATATATATATATATAATCTATTTCCAACGGATCCATTCAGAAGATATATATATATATATATATATCTCCAGAGTTTGAAGATCAGCAACTGATTAACAACAACCAACAAGTGCTTACACGAATATTCCGAGCAAACATATTTCTTCAAGTATACTGCATATTCTGAGAGAAGAAATATCCAAGTGCTCAACCTTGAACAACATATCATTAGCTCAAGCTCAAGAAAGTTAAATTGTTGTTCAAACCATCGTTCTATCATTGAACAAACCCATCAGCCCTGTGTGGACTGAGAAAGCATTGATTTTCCCGAACTGTGTGTGACGGACTTGCATTGAAGAGACAAAGCTTCGGAACTGTGTGTGAAGAAGTTAGTCAAGTGAAAGCCTAAACCAATATGTGTGAACGGTTGAAAGCTTCGATCATTGTATCAATATGTGTGAACGATACATTGATAGGTTTGATTATAAATACGTAGTTGTGTACGTAGTATTTATAATAAATATTTTAACTCCTGTGTGGAGGACCAGTGGACGTAGAGGAGTGTACCTCGAACCACTTTAATTATCGTGTCATTCACCTTCTGCATTTACTGTTTTTATATATGTGATTATTTTGAAGTATACACTTCATATCTAGTTGCTGTATTTACAGCAACTTACTTCAACAAGACTTCCGCTATGCACTCAGATTTGAAAATCATACAACCTGTTGTTTAAAACACTTTCCAAGCTGTATTCTGTATACTTAGTGGCCAACAAGTGGTATCGGAGCGGTTGATTCTAAAAAGAATCAGTCATATTTTTAACCAAATCAGATCCAAAATCACTTATTCATTAAAACAGTCTTTTTCTTCCCTATATTCTCATATGGATACATCAATGATCAATAAAGTCCCCATGTTTTCTATTAACGAGTTTGACGATTGGAGAATTAGGATGGAGGCTCATCTTGCAGCAATGCACGAAGAGATGATTTTTGTCATACATGATAGCCCCATAAATATCATGAAAGTAAATCCGGCCCCAAGGATTGAAGGCCAAGATCATGCAGAGATGCTCGAGAAAGAGCGCGAACAATGGACTTCTGATGATAGAAAGCGCGCCAACCTCGACAATGTTGCGAAGAACGCGTTATTTGTCACTCTTGACAAAGGCACGTTCTCTAAGGTAAAGAGCTGTAAATCAGCCAAGGATATCTGGGATAAACTCAAGTTAATTTGTGAGGGAACTGAGCTCTCAAAAGAAAACAAAATTTCAAAATTAACTCAGCAATTTGAAACTTTTGAAATGAAACCAACTGAAACACTTGAGGAACTTGACCTCAGATTCACTGGCATTGTTAGTGAACTTGAAGCATTAGGCAAGATTTATACCCAAAGGGAGAAGAACCTAAAAATTTTCAGATCTCTCCCTGCCCGATAGGACATTAAGACCATAGCTATGCATGTGTCGTGCAATCTTAGTGAAATATCTACTTTTGATCTCTTTTCTGACCTCAAAGCATTTGAGTACGATATAGACAGGAGAGAGAAAACTGAAGAATCTCCAGCCAGGACCACAACATTAGCCGCTGTATCCAACCGAAGACACAACATGCCGAGCTCATCAAAGCCCATTCACAATAATGCTGACAGCGACGACGACATCCTGTCACAAGACGAAATGGCGCTACTCATGCATAAGTTCAAGAAGTTTATCAAGCACTCGGGAAAAACTCCATACAGGCCCAAGTCTGTTCACAAGGTAAGTACCAAAACTTCCTCTGGTGATGATAACCTGTGTTATAATTGCAGGAAACCAGGACATTATGCAAACAAATGTCCTCATCCTAAAGTTCAAAGGTTGCCGGAAGCCGAGCAACAAGAAAAGGATGAAAGAAGACGTGCTTGGAAAAACGAGCTCAAGGCCCTGATTGGTGAATCAGAAGCCTCCCCCGCACCATCAAAATCCAAATAATGTCTTCAGGTAGTCACTGACAGTGATTCATCTGATGATGATTTCGAAGATAAAGCCTATATGTGCTTTATGGCCAAAGACATTCCGGAAGATGAAGATAGCGATGTTGAGGTAAGCTCAACCTCGGCTATTCCTACCAATGTATCTCATACTTTTGAAAACATGATGAATGAGTTTAAGAACATTCAAAAGGCCCATGAGACTTTGAAAAATGGAAATATGCAACTCCAACTTTCTAACTTAGAGCTGAAAGAAGAAAACGACTTGCTGAAAGTAAACTATGAAAATATGTCTGTTGATTTTGAAAACAGCAACATTGATTATGAAAAACTCATGGAGAACAATCATCAACTTGCTCATGAACTAAGTGAGACTAAATCCCATAGTGAAAGCAATACAAATTATTTTGTTCTGCTTCAAGTCAAAGTAAAAACTCTCGAAAAACGAGAAGGAGAACTTGAGACCATTCTGAAATCTTTCGAGAAATCATCCAAGAGAATGAAAGAAATTCTAAGCACTGGGCAACATGCTCATGATAAAAGTGGCTTATAATACATCTCATTTTCCAATAAAGGGAAAACTAGTACTGTGTTCGTCAGGGGTGTGGAACCCATTCCTGTATCGGAAGAAATTCTGAGTCCTGTGAAGGAACCCATTACACCGCGAACAGTAAAAGTTGCCATTCCGCCACCACAATCATATTCCAGACAGCGGAATCAACAGCCATTCAGACTTGTAAGGCGTACTCAACAGCATGCTCTCCGAGCATATCAACAGCGCCAACAGCCGTTCAGAAAGAAGGCTGTATCCAAATATCAAAGGCCCGCACGGCAGTACTTTCCGTACAGCACGCCTAGGTATTGGATACAGGAGCCTCGCTATTTCTCGCGAAAGAAAGTTTCTGCACAGTATCAACAATAGCTTTGGGAATCCCACTGGAGACCCAGAAGGCAAGCTGTAAGGCTGAAGAAAATGGCTCCACCTCCAAAACGGCATTTGTACTGGATTAATAATAAAAATCCTGAATTTTACATGCATAATAATTATCATAGTTATAGCGACTACGTACATGCCCCACGTAGACATCGCAACTACGGACCTAAATCATCCTACAGTAAACATATTGCTGTCGGGAAAATCTGGGTACCTAAAGGCACTAACATCCATGGACCCAACAAACAAAGGGGATCTAAATCTACCTAATTTATTTGCATACAGGACATCTTAGAGAAGGACATTTGGTACTTCGACAGCGGATGTTCTCGGCACATGAAGCAAGCTGTCAGATTACGTAGAAGGTCGCGGTGCAAAAGTGCGCTTCGGTGATAAATCTAAAGGAAGAACAAGAGGGAAGGGAACCCTACTTGTAGGAAAATTCAAAGTCACCGATGTAGCTTATGTTGAAGGCTTACAGTACAATCTACTTAGTATTAGCCAGTTCTGTGACAAACAGTTCTCGGTGAAGTTCTATATAGATCACTGTAGAGTCAAGAACATCCTGACCAAAGAAGTTGTGCTCACAGGAAGCAGATCAGGTAATATGTATATTGCTGACTGGATGCCTACGAGCTCCACAATTCCTTGTTTTGTTGCCCAAGGCACTGCAGATCTAAGCTGGCTATGGCACAAGAGGATGTCACATGTCAACTTCAAGACTATCAACAAGCTTTCCAGACAGGGAATGGTTAGAAGATTGCCAAATGTTTCATTCCAAAAAGACAGCGTATGTGGGCCCTGTCAGAAAGGCAAGCAAATCAAGACCACCCTGAAGAGCAAATCCTACCTTTCCACTCACAGAGATTTGGAAATGCTACATATGGATCTCTATGGTCCTGTAGACCCAGTAAGTTTGGGAGTTAAGAAATACTGTCTTGTTATTGTTGATGATTATTCCAGGTATGCTTGGACAATCTTCCTAAGCAAGAAGAAGGAAACAACATCAAAACTGCCCGAGCACCTAAGAAAGCTTCAGAATGAGAAAGGGTTGAGTATCGTGTCCATTCATTCCGACAGAGGTACAGAATTCACTAACCGCTTTATAGAACAATACTGTTCGGAAAATGGGATACAGCACGAATACTCAGCTGCCCATACACCTCAACAAAATGGTGTTGTCGAGCGAAAGAACAGGACGCTGAAAGAAGCTACAAGGACAATGATTGCCGCTAGCAAATTGCCACAGTGTTTCTGGGGTGAAGCCATCAATATAGCGTGCTATACACAAAACCGATGTATCATCAACAAGCATCACAACAAAACAGCATACGAGGTATGGAACAACAAAACTCCATTAGTTTCGTATTTTCACATATTTGGATGCAGGTGTTACATTTTGAACAACGGGAAGGATCAACTTAGAACCTTCGATGAGAAATCGGATGAAGGGATATTTGTAGGATATTCCTCTATCAGCAAAGCTTTCAGGATCTTTAATAAAAAGAAGCTGACAATTGAGGAATCAGTTCATGTAGTGTTCGATGTACCTCACCATGATTCTACAGGAGTAGAAGACCTTACTCAGAACATCCAACAACTTTCCATCATTGATCCACCAACTCCTATAGAACCTGTCATTGACTTAGAAATCAACCCCGCACCTTTAAGACCTAAAGTAGATGAAGCTAATGTTGTACAAGCTGAAGCCGAAACTACAGCAACTCAAGATACAGTACGGGACCCCGAATTAAAACCCGACAGAAGATGGTTGAGATATCACCCACAGGAGTTGATCATAGGAAATATTGGTGCTGGAGTATCTACCCGTAGGAGAATACAGAGTACACAAGGAAATGTACTATATGTGCAAGATGAACCCGAGTCTGAGATATCTCCATTTCCTGAATGGAAATCTCAATCCGATCTTAGAAGACTCAACATGTGCACTATTGTTGTATTCTTAGCCCAATCCGAACCTGTTTCTACCAAAGAAGCTCTAGACAACTCTCATTGGATTACTTTCATGGAAGAAGAGCTTAACAGTTTCGAAAGGAATAATGTATGGTATCTTGTACCCAGACCTACGCATCAATCCGTAATTGGAACCAAATGGGTATTTGGAAACAAGAAGGATAGAAATGGACTCATTATCAGAAACAAATCCTAACTAGTCGCCCAATGCTATAGACAGGAAGAAGGCATAGACTACGATGAGACATTTGTCCCTGTAGCTAGACTAGAAGCCATTAGGATATTTTTAGCCTTTGCCGCCCATAAGAGCTTCATTGTATATCAAATGGACGTCAAGAGTACATTCCTGAATGGAGACCTTGCCGAAGAAGTATATGTTGAACAACCACCAGGGTTTGTCAATCCAGAAGGCGGAGACCTCATATACAGGCTAAGGAAAGCGCTGTATGGACTTAAGCAAGCCCCTAGAGCATGGTATGAGACTCTGTCCCAGTATCTAATCGATAATGGATTCGAGAAAGGTGTTGTGGACAAGACCTTATTTCAAATACAGGAAGGTGATGACCTCCTGATGGTTCAAATATATGTAGATGATATAATATTTGGTTCAGCTAACCTTGCTTTGTGTCAAAGGTTCTCTCATCTCATGCAAAGTAAATTTGAAATGAGTATGATGGGAGAACTTAGTTATTTCCTAGGATTGCAGGTAAAGCAGTTGCCTACAGGGATTTCATCAACCAGGAAAAATACAGCAAGGAGCTTCTCAACAAGCTTGGAATGAATACTTCTAGATCATCGTCAACCCCCATGAGCACTTCCGTGCAAATTAGTGCTGATGAAGCTGGAAAGTCAGTTGATCAATAACTCTACAAGAAGCTTATTGGCTCACTTCTGTACCTAACGGCTAGCAGACCCGATATCTAGTTTGCTGTAGGAGTGTGTGCGCGATATCAAGTAGCACCTAAAGAATCACACTTCGCAACAGCCAAACGAATCCTGAAATACATCAAAGGAACAGTCGATGTAGGATTGTGGTATCCTAAAGAAGGCAGATTCAATTTAGTTGGCTACAGCGACTCGGATCTCGGAGGTTGCAAGCTAGATAGGAAGAGTACAAGTGGAATTGTCACTTTCTTGGACCTAGACTTGTGTCTTGGTTTAGCAAGAAACAATTGGCAAACTCGCTTTCAATAGCTGAATCAGAATACTATGCTGCTGGTAGTTGCTGTATGCAGATCCTTTGGATGCAACAAAAGATGTCAGACTATGGAATTGAAGCCAAAGAACGCTGATAATGTGCGATAGCACGAGTGCCATTGCAATCATTCACAATCTTGTATTGCACTCGTGCACTAAGCATCTCAACATGAAGCATCACTTCATCAGGAATCATGTTGAGAACAAGGATGTTAGGCTGGAAAAAGTTCATACAAATATCCAGTTAGCCGACATCTTTACCAAACCTCTCGACACAGCAAGATTCTGCATGCTTCGACATGAATTGGGATTGCTACGGCCTGACTCCCTATAAGTTTTTAATGCTTTTTCTCAGCAATTGAGGGGGAATTCTGTAAGACCCAAGAATACAGTATCCACCGTTAGTTATCTGTATACTCAGACAATCAGAACAACACTGTAGGAACAAATCGATATGAATTATCCTACAACTAACGTGTGCAATAACTAAGGGGGAATACAGTATGACCCATGAATACAGCATTAATCCGAAAGTTGCTGTATGAAATTGAAACCCGTATGTACCTTTTAAGGGGGAATGCTGTATTTTCGCGGATATAGCACATACTATGGGAAATCAATTATCATGTTATTTATTTTAAAACGATTTTTGTGTCCACGTGCCCTGTTATAATTATAAAGTCTTTTGCATTAAATGCTTTACACGATATCTGGACATTGGTATCTTCAAAGCCGCAATGTTTCAAATTATTTTATTAATTTTACACCGCCGTTTCGGGAAATAAGGGTAATTTGATAAGTCATAAGTGTGACTCGCTCTTATTTTAAATTAGATGGATAAGTTGTACCAGTTACACTCAATCCATCGTGATCGTATATTTTAAACAACGGTTCCCATCCCTTAAATCTGACCGTTCATTATCTGTAAAGCCTTCACCGCCGCCCACTATAAAAGGACTGTAAATGCCATTTGAGGCTCTTTACGCTTTCTGCATATTGAATGAGTCCTTGAGTATACAGCCTACAAGTCTTTGTTTTTACTGCATTTCTCTTTGAATCCTCTTTACTTTTCTTCGAGAATCGTCAATGGCATCTTCTCAGACCTCATCTATCTCTCTCAAGAAGTCCTCCAACATCATCGACAAACGGATCTTTTCTAGATCTGTCGTTCTTAAACGTGTTCATTCCGAATGTGATGATGTCGAATCAATGGAGTGTGTCATTACGAGGATACGTCAGCAAGGCCTTTACTGCCTTGGAAGTCACACCGCTGAACGTTTTGATGCTCACCTGGTTGAGGAATTCTACCTCAATGCTATTGTCCGTTTCTTCTCGCTTGCTCAGGGAGGAAATGTTGCTGACATCACTGCTGTCATTCGCGGAGTCGAGATCCGTGTTGACTAAGAGATACTTCAGAATCTCTACAGGCTTCCTGCTGATGGCCTGACAATGGAAGATCTTGAGACCTTTGGGTCCCAAGAACTCCTGACCGAATACTATGGATTGTTCGCTGGTTCAGCATCGGCTGAAACGGTTCACACCTCTTGCCACAAGAAACTCTTTTGTTTACCTTTTGTTTATTTACACAATTTTTGTTGCCGTGTAATTGAGAATAGAACAAGTGCGTTCGAGATGTGCACCAATTTAAGATTCAGGATGATGGTTGCAATCATGACCTGTGAAAAGGTCAACTGGTGTCAAATAATTCTCAAAAGATTGCAAGAAGAAGTCTCTAAGCCTGCCTCACAGAAGAAGTCTTTTGGTTTGATTCTGAATTACATTCTGACAAAATGCGGTGTTTCGCAAGCCCAAGAAGCAAAGAAGATTACTTCTAGGATATACTTGGGAAGCATCAGACCCTTCGTTTTCAACAAAGGACCCATGATTGCGAACAGACCTTTCGTCCGAAAATTGCCCCTTTCTGCCGATCCGAGGGATGTGTCTTCGAAGTCCCAGAAAGAGGATACTTCAAAGAAAAGAAAGAGATCTCACAGCAAAACTCCCGTTGCTGGTGAGAAGCCGAAAAGGAGGCTAAGGAGGCTCACAAATGTTAAAGCTACAGAAATCTCCGAGGATGCTCCTTCAACGGCCCAACCTACTGTATCGAGCCCCCAGGGCGCAACCCCTGCGGAAGAGATGACTGCTACTGTCGCAACAGTAGATCCCGAGCCTTTGGCGGCTACAACGGATATTCAGACATCTGCCAACTTACAAGATTCTGGCGAGTCGGCTGCCCCTTTGGAGCCAATAGCCACATCTCCTATTCGGGATTCCACACCCGTTCAGGATCCTTCTCCCATCATGGTACCAACCCCTGCTCGGGATCCATCTCCGACACAGGAACCCATGCCTGTCGAGGAACCCGTGCATATAGCGGACCCAAGCACTGTACGCAGCCCCTCCCCAGACTCCATAATAAACAAGAGTTTGCTTTCTGTGCAAATTGAACAAGAATATGAACGCTTTGTCCAGTGGGAAGCCTACAGGCTAGCTCTGTACAAAACTCGGTACAACTGGAGCGATTGGTGCGAAGAAGAACGGTTTGTGTTGGAAGTGAGGGATTCTCAAGATGTTGAGACCCTGATCCAATGGGACAACATGTGCTGTCAAGAGTTGATCACCAGCCACCTGATGGACAAGGCAGACACCCGCAAGAAAGGAAAAGCAAAATCTATTGGCTCTGATCCCCACAATCCCAAATCTGATCCTGACTCAGACGATGATGACGACGCCCTCCAGGCAGGTCTGAGAATGAGTCGTGAGGAAACCCAGCCAGATAAAGGGACCTATAGCTAAAATAATGTTCCCAACAGGGAGGATTCAGTCCCTCCTATCGTGGAGGAACAACCAACCGAGGAACAGGCACCCGCACCTGTCGCCACCGAAGACCAGACCAGCGCCATCCCGCACGAGGAATCAGTCCCTCTGCAGGAGCAGGCGGATGGTGAGATACAATAGGAGGAATCAGTCTATCCTGTACCTATGTATTCAGAACCTACTTTAGAACAGGAGAAAAGAGCAACCCCTGTTGCTGAGCCCTCATCTGATGCTCCTGCAACTTCAACTGTTTTGGAATCCGACGAAGGTATAATACCTGAGGATGTCCAACTCAATTCACGTCCCAATGTGAACTTGAGACAGTTGAATGGAGTTTAAGATTTTGCCAAGCCAGACTCTCCAAGAACCACCGAGAAGAAAGAGCAATTTCATGCTCTTGGCCGCCAAACTGTTTTCTTGCAGGACGATGTGAATGCCCTGCATGCTGTTGAAAAATAGATTAATTGGTTACATCAGTCAACCGTTGAAGAAATGACCGGTATGAGGCACGAAGTCTCGCAAGTGGAAGAAGCCTACCGTCTTCAAGCAGGCCCTTAGCCAATTACAACAGTGTCAGGAGCAGATCCTGAAGGAAGAGCAATCGAAACTCCATGTTTCTGAGGCCAAGACAGCATCAGCTCTCATTGAATCTGGTTCCTAGCTTCGAGCCCACGACAATAAAATTCAAGATATGTCGCAGGTGCTCACCTCCCTAGTGAATAAAATGACTAGTTTTGAGACAAAATAGGATGATGCTATGAAGATCCTTGAATGTCTTGATGAAAAGGTGTCCTACCTTGATGACGCCAAAAAGGGGGAAGAAGCGAGGGAAGCTGCTAGGAGATCAAGGCTTGAGCAAGAGAAGGAAATGGTAGCTGCTTTTGAAGACAGCATCACTGCTAATATTACCCGTCTATCATCTCCTACTACCAACGTCAGGATACAAGGAGATCGTCCAGAATTCCAGGACCCTAAGTTCCCTTGGAAGAACCTCGTTCGAAAGCCGCAAGCTATGAACCTCCCGGCCAACCGACAGCCTACTGCAGAAGAGATCAATAACTGGAGAAAGAATGAACTACTAAGATACTTTGTTGTTCTTATCAGGGAATCTCAAATATTTAATAGTTGCAGAACGGTGCAGGAAGCTGCAGAGGCATTGAAGAAAAGGTTGGACGAAGGAACGCTCCCGCTACAGCAGAAAATGAAGTCCAAGCACAAGCAAGGTGACTTGGTTGCCCATCCAGAGGATTGGATCCTAGTTTTCGATAAGTCCTACGAAGGTCAAGCTTTATACCTTAATCGAAACAAGGACGCGCATCAGAACTGGTGGAAGGGTACCAACAATGACCCTAGGAGGCCTTGGAGGTATTCGGACTATAGGAGCTAAATTCTCTTTTGTATTCTTATTTGCTGTAAGATAGTAAAAACACTGTAATCTTTGCTCAATTTCAATAAAAAGTTTTTCTCTTGAAAGATTACAACTTGTAATCTACTGTGTGTTTGTATGATTACGTAATTCAATCCATTTGCTGAATTATACAAGTATAAAAACTAGTTAAAATATTAAGCTGTACGAACTTGTCTGTGAAAAGTTCATAGATTCAGTTGTATGTAATTAGATAACAATGTAAGATTGTGCCTACGCGCCAATCGTAAGTTTAAAGATGTAATACTCTTTTGATAAAAGCTGAACTTGCCTGCGAGCAGTTTCTAGTATTAGACTAATTTCTGAAGGCCAGAACATTCGAACAGAAACCAAGAAGTCTGCCCTCCTTCGAGATGTTAAAGTCAAAGTTTTGGCTTCATCAAGGATGTTTGGATAACATCAAAAGGTTTTTAAGGGAAGACTTGGCAAATTATCAAACAGGGGGAAATGGTTGGGATAACAATCCCTGTATTGAAAGACCTTGATAGAATGTATTGGCAATGTGCGATCCAAAGATCTGACAATTTCTTTGTATCGATGAACCGATCGAGATTCTTGATCCTGTATCAAAGACTTATCATCATGCCATCATACAGCAACAAGAGTCTAAAAGCGCCAAGTATGGAAGTTGTCCCTTCATACAACAAATATTCCATACATCGACTTCTCCTTGATAGCATACAGCACAAATGGATACAACATTCAAGCTGTGAAGTATTGAGACCTTCAATACACATCGAAACAGGACTGAAGACCGTTTGAAAAGGAATCTTTGATATTCGCTAAAGTCAAGTCCCGTTTGATAAAGAAGTATTTAAATACTGAAAGGATAAAGTATTTAAATACTGAAGCCGACAGAGATCTTCAAACCACGCAAAATCCGGATCTTGGTCTATACAAGTCAACTATCTTGTTGTCATGGAATCTTGCTCAATGGATCTATTTCCAACGGATCCATTCAGAATATATATATATATATATATATATATATATATATATATATATCCAGAGTTTGAAGATCAGCAACTGATTAACAACAACAAACGAGTGCTTACACGAATATTCCGAGCGAACATATTTCTTCAAGTATACTGCATATTCTGAGAGAAGAAATATCCAAGTGCTCAACATTGAACAACACATCATTAGCTCAAGCTCAAGAAAGTCAAGCTGTTGTTTAAACCATCGTTCTATCATTGAACAAACCCATCAGCCCTGTGTGGACTGAGAAAGCATTGCTTTTCCCGAACTGTGTCTGACGGACTTGCATTGAAGAGACAAAGATTCGGAACTGTGTGTGAAGAAGTTAGTCAAGTGAAAGCCTAAAACAATCTGTGAGAACGGTTGAAAGCTTCGATCAATGTATCAATATGTGTGAACGATACAATGATAGGTTTGATTATAAATACATAGTTGTGTACGTAGTATTTATAATAAACATTTTAACTCCTGTGTGGAGGACCAGTGGACGTAGAGGGGTTTACCTCGAACCACTTTAATTATCATGTCATTCACCTTCTGCATTTACTGTTTTTATATCTGTGATTATTTTTAAGTATACACTTCATATCTAGTCGCTGTATTTACAGCAACTTACTTTAACAAGACTTCCGCTATGCACTTAGATTTTAAAATCATACAGCCTGTTGTTTAAAACACTTTCCAAGTTGTATTCTGTATACTTAGTGGCCAACACTTCTTCAACATTTTCACAGCTTTCATGGCTGAAATCACCTTCGGGGTACTAGAGTGTCTTACTCCCTCGAATACGGTCTTAACATCAACAGACAGACATAACGTTACCTTCCTTTCGGAACATTCAACTATAGGTCTATGTTTGTCCAACCAATCCATACCCAGAATAACATCAAAATCACTAAGTTCAACTATGTGCAAGTCGGCTAAGAAGCTATGTTCGTTAATCTCTATCTTCACATTGTTAGTTATGGAATCTACACGCACTACTCCCCTTGCAGGTATGTTAACTAACAGAGATCTAGGGGCTTTCTACTTCTACAACCAATCATAGTACAAAGCTTCCTAGAGATGAATGAATGAGATGCACCCGTATCGAACAACACCATAGCAGGAATATTAGCAACTGACAACATACCTGACATGGTTTGGGGTTCAATCTATTTCTCTTCCTCGGTGTAGGACATCCTCCCTGGCCAGCAAATTATGATGGATCCAGTCATGAAGTCCATCACGAAACTTCTGAGGCTTTATCCTACCAGTCTTAACCATATGCGGTGTAAAACGGCACATGTGGTTGAACTTTCTCTCGTAACCTGCCAACTTATGCTACCATGCGTAAAGTCTAATAACTCCCTCTATATCTTAGCCTTGTACACCCTCTGGTAGTACTTCTCAATGACCATCTCCTTGTCCTTGCTACTGGACTAACTATCAGCCATCTCAGCACCATTCGAGTCTCTCATATGCCCCACATCCAACTCTTCCTCTGGTTCTCGCTCTACTTTGGGTGGTTCCTCTGGATCTTCTTCACGATCTTATTCAGGATCCTCCTCCGGGTCTTCTTCGGGATCCTCCTTTGAGTCTTCATCATCTGTAGAGTCGGAACTCCAATTTGCAGCTGGTATCGCCTCTCGGGCGTACAAATCCAATAAGCGTCCAACTATGAACTCGAAATTATCTGCGGTTTCTCGCTCTTCGGGTGATCTCTTGATGGACACTTTCCAAAGCCGGAAGATGCAACAACTCCAATCTTCGGGTAACTTCCCCATTAGGTGCTCCAGCTGTCGTGTGATGGAACCTCGTTTCCCAGACTGCAGCCACTTGCTCAGCCTATTGATGACATAGTGTGGTGCATTTTCTGGTAAACTCGGATCGTCCCACCAATCTTTGTGTGCCAGAAGACGCGAGTCAAATGTAGCCGGAACCCTCTTATGTGGTGTCATCCTAGGTTTGGCCATTCTAACAGTTCGCATATACATATACAATCATGTAAATAAAATGGAATGATATATGCATTAATAATGACTGAAATTTGGTACCTTGGACGGAGTGACGAAGTGGCGAAGCTGAGAGCTTATGATACTTTTACATTTTAGCGAGTCTACAGAAAGGTAAAACCCGCTCTGATACCACTATGTAACGCCCCGACTTTCTAGGGGTAATTATTGGGGAAAATAAGTAAAAAGGTAATTTTGACGAAAAATAATTTCTTTTGAGAATATTAAAATTCTCGCCTACAATGTCGAGTCGTTATACCGACATAAAATAGATACCTTTTAATTAAGGCAGCAATACTTCATGGATACGAGATAAAAATTGCGGTGGAAGAATAAATTATAAATTATTAATTTCTAACAAAAGATTCCCCAAATAAATTTCGAAACATTAGACATAACGAAAAACATCATTTAATAAAATTTCATTCATATGCCCTCTGGGCTCGGTCCTTCGTCCATCCGGCTCGATTTAACCTGCGGGATCAATATAGATGGGGGTGAGCTTCATTCAGCTCGTGGAAATCACACATATCACAGTAATATACAATCTCATGGATAGTATAACATGAATAATCTATCATATCTTTTCCTCAACGTGAATACATACACACAATATTACGTATAGCATGAATCTAGCACGCATAACACGAACATGTATCCCCGCAACAACATAAAACATACACACAATACCACATATAACATGAATCGAGCACGCATGTGAATATTGAGGTGTCCCCACATAACATAGTATATCTTAAGATAGCCTCTTACACATACACAGGTGAGCCTGAATTACAACGTGTATCATCAATTTTAAACATGAATAGAATATCACATATACAATCCAATTAAATCAATTAAAGTGATAGTGAAAATTTCCACCTGGATAAATGATGCTGCTTGAACTTGAATATGAAGATGCTCGACTCATAGTCCTAAGCCCGTAAATCCTCGATAAAGTCTACATATAAGAATAATTTAATCATTATAAAATGTTATGATATAATGACTGAAATTAAAATATATATGCATAAAATCGGACTAATTATTAATATTAATCGAAAAGTCAACATTTTAAGGTCTTGGACAAACTAGGACTGAATTGAACGTTTTAAAGTTGATCGGGGTCAAATTGCAAGATTTGAGAAACCTGGGGCTAAATTGAATACAAGATAAACTAGAGGGGAACTGAAATTGAAGGACTAGAAAAGGCTGGGGTTAAAATCGAAGTGTCTAGAAATCTGGGGTTAAAATTGTATAACCCTAAAAAGGGCTGGGTATAAAACCCTTTTCTGGAATTGTCTCAGCCGACAATCCATTCATCTTCTGCTCTCGGCCTCCTCTCACCCGATCCCTCACCTATATCCCCTCCCTCTCTAACAAATACTCTCATGGCCGAAAATCACACACAAGAACACGTCACACACACACAGGAGTCGACCGATTAAAAACATACTCTCACTGACTCAAGGTTAACATCTCAACACCTGATTTCTGCCGGTACCGGCGACAAGGCGTCGCGATCTCCAGTGAATTGAAGGTGAGGGCTGTGGCTTTATATTACAGTTTTCATATCGGGTTCAAAGTTCTCTTTTGTTTCGGGTCGCGGGACGAAGATCGCACTGCTGGAAATTATTGAAGGGGGGGTTTTGATTGTGGAGCTGGGAGGAAGGTGATGACGCATGAACGGATTTGGGTTTGGGATTCTGTGTTGATACAAACGGGTCGTGGGCTCTGAGTAGGACCAACTCGGATGGAAAGGTAAGTCGGGCCTGAGTTCGGGCTTGCCAAAATTGGCTGCTGGATTTAGGTTTGGTATTGATGTTTTGCATAAATAGTGGATGAAGTCGATTTGGGTTTGGTTGAAATTTAGTTTGTTGTTTTCTATCGATTTCTGAGGTCCGATTAGTCGGCTGTGACGGGTTCAGCTGTGGCTAGGTTTTTGTTAGGATTGAATTTGTTAAACTAAATTTTGGTTTTACAGATTTTGAATTAAATACACGAAGAAAATAATATCAGAGGTTGAGTATTGAGTTTTACCTCGTCGGGGAAAAGTCTGAGGTGCCGAAGAGGGTTGAACGGCTAGACTGAGAACGTCTGCTTGAATAATCGCCAGAAGAGTACAGTATGTTGGTTGTTGTTTATGTTAGGATTCGGTGCCTAAAACGAAGGCCCAGCGGAAGTGGTAAAACGAAAATTAATTCGATCCGAATGCCTACGAGGATCGATCGAGCTACGTATATACGAATATATAAACGAAAACGCAAGAGATGTAAGAAACTCACCCTTGTAGTCCGTTGATTAAATGGATTCCTTCTCTTGAGCTATTCCCCAAGCTTTAAACGAATTCCCTACGATCCAAAGCGCTCCAAGCACTCGAATGATCCAACGTCGAAAATACAACGCATCTACTTGCCACGCGCCGGAGAAACGAACGGGATGACGATCACCTTGCTATCCTCCAAGGATACGGCTAGAGCTAAGTGATGAAGCTGTTGAATTTGATGAATATACTCTAAGTATGTTTATCAAATTTTCTCTCTTTGATTTTTTGATTTTTCTCCAAGAATTATCAAGAACACATGAAGAAGAATAAGAATATGAAAAGGAACTCTTTTCTCTCTCTCTCACCAATCTCACGTATGGAATCTCTCCAAGGATCAAAAGGTGAGTTGTAATGAGAAGTCTTTCATCCTTTATTCAACTCCCACCCACATGATACAAATCATACCACATGATGTCTAACCCCACAAAGTCATGATCATGTATTAATAAATGGAAGGAAAAGATAATGGGAAGGTGGGTGGAAGCAAAGGGGGCAGCCACGATGAATAAACGGACGAGTTTGGTTCGTTTCGGACTCCCGAGAGTTCAAACAGATAAACTCCGATTCCGTTTCGATGTATTTATATCGATTAATTAATCCAATTAATTAAACATATCAAATATGAAATAACATAATTAATTTCTCCAAGAAATAATTATATTCATGAATTAAATTAATCACCCAGTGATATATTTAATTCATTAGGCCGTAAATCAATTTATCCAATAAATCATTTTAGACATTTAATGTCCCAAATTTAGATATCCAATATTTAATATTCATAATGAGAGAATAAGCTTGATTCATTCCGTATCAATCCTATCACATTGCGCGACTCGGAGGGTTCGTCTCGATCGTGATGGGAGGAACCAAAGAGTAGTACACCACCTAGCTAGCCTGGCGGACTACACTGTACCCCAGCTGAGAACGAATGATGGGATCATTCAAGAACCATTATGTCGTGAATACCAGTATACATATAAACCCTTCTTTCTGATGTCCCGATCAAGTTATAGGGTCACTGTCAGTCAAATCCTATTTGTACTTGACGCTATGCATGCGTTAATGCAAATCGAGATCATCGAGCTCTCGTGTATCCAATACAACTAGCTCCAATGCTTTGGCCAAAGACTTATGATCTCATCTGCCAATAACTGCATAGGACATATAACCCGCTCACTAACGGGAGAAAGAATTTTATCTTGGTATTCAGTAGGACCTGCTACTTGCCCGTCAAGATGTACGTCGAGGTTGACCCCTGCCTCCCGGTTTACAGGGTCGAACTACTCTAATGAAAATCTTGATGTCACAAGCACATCCCTACTAAATCCTCCAGTCGAAGGTTCACGAATACCTATCACAATCTTTCGATTCTGTCATTAACTGTCCCGGAGTGAAATCTGTGCGACGAATCGATGGTGAGTCGGTTTGAGTATACTAATCCAATTAGCATACCTATAACGTGTGCTCCCACTAACCATTAGCGTTCAACAGGTACTCTCCATGTCAAAGAACACGTTATACAAGTCTTCACATAAAATTAACGCCCAGTCAAGTTTCATCGACTTACGAACGATTAAGTATTTGAGCTATAAACCTTTCCAGTGCCGACCCCTTTATCCAATAAGGAGTGTAACGTTTTGCTCTCAAATACACCGACTAATTTCTATATGTATATTTACGAGTTAGGAATGCCTATAACTAGCAGTAAATAAAGAAACATCCATTGCCTTATATTAATAATTTACATAATTAAAAGTACAATGCCCTCACTCATCATCCTCTGAGTGGCATTCGAGGGCATACTCCTAATAATCTCCCACTTGCACTCAATGTCACACACTATGGTACCTAATACTTATGTTCTCCAGATGACGCTCCAAGCTAGTCTGAGAAAGTGGCTTGGTCAGTGGATCAGCGACGTTGTCGGCTGAGTCTACTCTATGCAGCACAATGTATCCCTTGCGAACAAATTCTCTTACGAGATGATACTTCCTCTCAATGTGCTTGGTACTGTTGTGAAACCTCGGATCCTTGGCCTGTGCTACAACTCCATCGTTGTCGCAGTACAGCGGAACAGGCAGCTCATCACATGGTATCACTTGAAGTTCTCCCAGAAACTTCTTAATCCAGAACCCTTCCTTGGAAGCCTCCGAGGCTGCTTGATACCCAGTCTGACAGGTGGAATCAGCAGTCGCATTTTGCTTGGCGCTACACCAAGATATTGCTCCTCCATTAAGAGTAAATATGTAGCCAGAAGTAGATATCGAATCGGCCTTCAGTCCTTGGAAGTCTGAATCAGTGAATCCCATCACATCCAATTCTCCACCGCCATACATCAGAACCATATCTCTAGTCTTTCTCAAGTACTTGAGAACGTTCTTTATGGCAATCCAATGTTCCCTACTTGGGTTTGCCTGAAACCCACTAACCACGCTTACAGCATGCGTAATGTCAGGTCTCGTACACAACATAGCATACATAAGGCTACCCACGGCCGAAGCATATGGTATATTACTCATTTCCTTTCGTTGTTCCTCACTTTGAGGACACATCTTCAAGGAGAGTTTTATTCCATGTCGCATCGGTAGGAACCCTCTTTTAGAATCATCCATCTTAAATCGCTTTAAGATTTTATCTATATAGAGGGCTTGGGAAAGACCTATCGTTCTCTTCGCTCTATCCCGGTAGAGCCGAATTCCAAGAATATAGGTTGCTTCTTCCAAGTCTTTCACGGAGAAATTACTCGAAAGTCAAGCTTTCTCAGAACTAACCCTCTTGTATACATAAGGTTCCTCTTCATTTTGCACGAAGTCAAACTCTTTGACCGCCTCATCAAAACGAAGGTTCCAACTACGCGACGCTTGCTTTAGTCCGTAAATAGAATGCTGAAGCTCGCACACTTTCTGAATATCGACCTCAGACACAAAGCTTTTAGGCTGCTCCATATAGATTTCCTCCTCAAGAAATCCATTAAAGAAAGCCGTCTTTACGTCCATTTGACATATCTCATAATCGTGGTAGGCAGCTATAGCAAACATCATGCGAATAAACTTGATCATAGCTACGGGCGAGAAGGTATCGTGGTAGTCGATCCCTTCTTTCTGGGTATAACCCTTTGCCACAAGCCTGGCCTTATAGGCGTCAACCTTGCCATCACCATCAGTCTTTCTCTTGTAGATCCACTTGTTCCCAATAGGCACTATGCCCTTGGGGCGGTCTACTAGAGTCCAAACCTGATTGACATGCATCGAGTCTATCTCAGCTTCCATAGCTTCACGCCATTTCGCGGAGTCTACATCCACCATCGCTTAGTCATAGGTCGTTGGGTCAGTCTCTTGGCTATCACTTGGAACCTCATGGAGACCTAGTTCCTCCAAGTGCACAAGCCCATACCTCTCAGGTAAATGAGACACTCTACTAGACCTATGAGATGGATGTACTTGTGTTTCAGAAGGTTCGGTTCCATCTTCTTGCACAGGTGCCTCCCGAAGAGTTTCATTGTATTCTTCTAAAGAAATACTTCTACCTGCTCCGCCTTCCTGAATGAACTCATCTTCCAGGAAGTGTGGTTGTAAAGCAACAACGATCTTTCGATCTTCGGGCATGTAGAACAGATACCCCATCGTCCTAGACGGGAATCCAATGAAGTCCCTTCGCGGAACTCGCTTCCAACTTTTCCACCTTAGTCTTCTTGATATAGGCGGGACATCCCTAAATCCTAATATGATTAAGACTTGGTTTCCTGCCCTCCCACATCTCATGTGGAGTTTTAGGAATGGATTTGGAAGGACATGTGTTTAATATGTAAGCGGAAGTCAGGAGTGCATACCCCCACAGGTAAATCAGTAAGTCAGTATAGCCAAGCATGGACCATGTTCAACAAGGTCCGGTTCCTTCTTTCTGACACACCATTTAACTGAGGAGTACCTGGAGGTGTTAGTTGTGAAACTATTACATGTTCCTTAAAGAACTCGTCAAACTCCGTACTCATATACTCGCCACCTTGGTCCGACCGAAAAGTTTTGATATGATTACCAGTTTGTGTCTCGACTAGGGCCTGGAATTTCTCAAAGGCCTCGGATTTATGTTTCATTAAGTATATATAATCATACCTAGTATGATCATCTGTAAACGTAATGAAATATTGATATCCGTCACGTGCTGCTTCCAAAGTACCACATACGTCGGTATGGATTAATCCCAGTTTATCAGCGGCTCTTTCAAAAGTCCCTGTGAAGGGGGACTTAGTCATTTTGCCTTTAAGGCAAGATTCACAAGTAGGAAAGGGATCTGATCCCAGTGGGGCCATAAGTCCATCTTTTTCCATCTTGTAAACCTTGGTCTGACCAACATGACCAAGTCTAAGATACCATTTCAAAACTTGATTGGTTTCGTCCCTACCACATTTTCTAGTCATAGTATTCACAACTACTTTGTTGATGATATTTATATGATACAATCCATTTAACAATGTAGCAGTACCCACTAGTTTATTTTTTAAATAAATTTTGCACGGACCATCACCAATGAAAAATAAAAAACCTTTTCGGTCCATGACCGGAATGGATACAATGTTTTTGTGCCCCTTGGGCAAAACAAGTCCATCTTCTAAAGTCAAAACAAAGCCGGATTCTAAACCCAAAAGAAGTTATCCTATGTCGGTCGCCTCGACACTATGCCCGCTTCCGATTGTGATCATAACTTCTCCATATCCAAGCTTCCTACTTTGTTCCAGATCCTGATTCACGGTACAAATATAAGAACTAGCACCAGAATCCAGTATCCAGGAAGTAGAAAATACAGTAGCAGAACAATTTGTTTCCAAAACTAAAAGTTCTGTACCTTATGTGACATGAAGAATCGGACAGTCTCTAGCCGAGTGGCCCAGCTCACCGCACTTGAGACAAGCATCCTTATTCTTCTTGTTCTTCGGAACCGTTGGGCTTTGCCCTTGCCCTTGAAGTCCTTGACATGTGGTCCAGTCTGCTTCTTGGTCTTTTTCTTCTTGTTCTTAGACCTCCGAGGTCCAGAATAAATCACAAGAGCAGACTTCTTCATCCGTGGAGTCTTCATCTGAGATTGAGCGGTCACAAGTTTGTTCATTAGCCAAGCTAAATTACATGCAATCTCATTGCAGTTGAAGTTCATAACAAACTGTGAGAAGGAATCAGGGAGAGACTGTAGGATAAGGTCGGTTTGGAGAGAAGTATCCATTTTAAAATCAAGAGCCTCCGATCTCTCGATCATGGATATCATTTTGAGGACATGTTCCCCAACCTTCTCACCTTCCTTCATCCTTGCACCGAAAAGTTACTTGGATATCTCATATCTAGCAGTTCTGCTGTGCTCACCATAAAGTTCGGTTAAGTGAGATAGAATCTGCCTCGCAGAAGTTATTTTCTCATGAGCTCTCCGAAGCTCATGAGACATAGAAGCCATCATGTATGCACGGACTTTTACGTCATCCTTAACCCACTTTTCGTGGTTTTCAATCTCTTCCTGATTGGCTCTGGTCCGCACAAGAGGTGCTGGAATGTCCGTCTCCAAGACGTATCCCAGTGCCTCTATACTGAGGACAATCATCAGATTGCGGAGCCAGTCCACAAAGTTAGGTCTAATCAGGGTGTTCTTCTCGAGTAGAATTGCGAGTGGGTCATATTGAGAGTTATGTCTGCATTAAGTACGACAGATTAATTAGTGACTTGTTTAATTATGATCTGAGTATAGAATTAAGGTCGTTTTTATTCTTGTTACCTAGCTCCCACTATTTTTTATCGGAATAACACTCCCATGTGAAATCCGGACGTATCGTCGCTCTACTTCATAGTGGTGATCGAGTTCTTTATAAATCTTAATAGAGGGCAACCGAACAGGTTTCTATTCTATTAATTTTCATAAAGTGGTGTCCAACACCAACCCATATAATGGATGATTCGATCTTCTTTTTCCCCTTGTTCACTCCCCTAAACCTATACGGTTTCTATGGTTCATGAGCAAGTTAAGTTTATACCATCGACGCAAATCAGTTTCACAATTGAAGATCCAGCAACCTATCAGGTTTCTAGGGATAAAATTTGCCCCAACCGAAGGCATCCAATGCGCTCCCGGTAATTTATCCGTCCTCCCCGAACGACTACCCCGATAACTCAGAAGCATAGCACATCCGGTTTGGATTTCAATTTCCCGAAAGCTCGATGGAGGGAAGGAAAATCTTGAAACCTTATAAACTTAATAATTTGTTGTGGGAGAATTATCGCGATTAATGTTACACTTCGCACATTAATTCATTTAAGCGCGTTTGTAGCATTCATACAATATAAACAACCATTCACAACCTAGTTGCTACCAACATGTGGTTCATGGACCGTTCCTAGAAAACAAAAATTTCGTAATCTAATTACAAGTCTTCGTCTTGAATCTTCGTCTTCCCGAAACGGATCTTCCTCCGGTCTTCGTCATTACATATAAATTTTACATTGAAAATTGCATCCTAGATACAAATATTTCTAGTAAAATAAATAGGCTCAAAACGGCCTTTACAACCCAATCGAATAAAACGAACGATTCAAAAACTAAGTCCACGAACCACATTCCCATTCAAAAGCATTCATCCAATAAATACTATATAATTGGAAAGCGTAGATATACATTGATCCAATCAACAATACGAACCGATCCAATCAATTCATCCAAAATGAATTAATCCAATTAATTCAAACAACCGTCAATTTCAACTTGTTCCGGATGAGAAAATATTTCATTAAATGGATTCCCCTAAGAATAAATTTACTTTAATTAAATCTTAGTCAAATTAAATCCAATTTAATTTGTGGGAATTAATTATCGAACGAAATATAAAAACGGAGTCGAAACACTACCAAGCAACCGCTGACAGTGCCAAGCGAGGCCGTAGGCCGAGACCATTGCGAGCGTGGCCGGCATGCCGCCTGACAGGCGACTGGCCGATCACGGGTCCAGATCGTGATCTGCTGCCTCGGACTGCGAGGTAGCGCCCGGCCAGCCCTAGGCTGCCGGGTCCGATTACATTTTCGGATCGTTTTTCGCCCCGATTCCAAAAATAACATTTTTCTAATCTTTATATTACACTTTAAATCAGTTTTTCAAAATAAAAATAGATTTATATTGTAACATAAAATCATGAAAAAATAATTTTTGGATGAACAATAGAAAATCAGCGATTAATACGATTATGATTCCAAATCATACACCATATAATCAAGCATTCAAAATGCCAATATCGTATATACAATCGCAAGACCTACACTCTGATACCTCTGTTAGGATTCGGTGCCTAAAATGAAGGCCCAGCAGAAGCGGTAAAACGAAAATTAATTCGATCCGAATCCTATGAGGATCAATCGAGCTACGTATGTACGAATATATAAACGAAAACACAAGAGATGTAAGAAAATCACCCTTGTAGTCCGTTGATTAAATGGATTCCTTCTCTTGAGTAATTCCCCAAGCTTTAAACGAATTCCCTACGATCCAAAGCGCTCCAAGCACTCGACTGATCCAACGTCAAAAATGCAACGCCTCTACTTGCCACGCGCCGGAGAAACGAACGAGATGACGATCACCTTGTTATCCTCCAAGGATACGGCTAGACCTAAGTGATGAAGCTATTGAATTTGATGAATATACTCTAAGTTTGTTTATCAAATTTTCTCTTTTTGATTTCTTGATTTTTCTCCAAGAATTATCAAGAACACATGAAGAAGAATAAGAATACGAAAAGGAACTCTTTTCTCTCTCTCTCTCTCTCACCAATCTCCCGTATGGAATCTCTCCAAGGATCAAAAGGTGAGTTGTAATGAGAAGTCTTCCATCTTTTATTCAACTCCCACCCACATGATACAAATCATACCACATGATGTCTAACCCCACAAAGTCATGATGATGCATTAATAAATGGAAGGAAAAGACAATGGGAAGGTGGGTGGAAGCAAAGGGATCGGCCATGATGAGTAAACGGATGAGTTCGGTTCGTTTCGGACTCCCGAGAGTCCAAACAGATAAACTCTGATTCCGTTTCGATGTATTTATATCGATTAATTAATCCAATTAATTAAACATATCAAATACAAAATAACATAATTAATTTCTCCAAGAAATAATTATATTCATGAATTAAATTAATCACCCAGTGATATATTTAATTCATTAGGCCGTAAATTAATTTATCCAATAAATCGATTTAGACATCTAATGTCCCAAATTTAGATATCTAATATCTAATATTCATAAGGAGAGAATAAGCTTGATTCATTCCGTCGTCAATCCTATTGGGCGACTCGGTAGGTTCATCTCAGTCAGCAATGGGAGGAACCAAAGAGTAGTAGCACCACCTAGCCAGCCTGACGGCCTACATTGTACCCCAACTGAGAACGAATGATGGGATCATTCAAGAACCATTATGTCGTGAATACCAGTATACGTATAAACCCTTCTTTCTGATGTCCCGATCAAGTTATAGGGTCACGGTCAGTCAAACCCTATTTGTACTTGACGCTTTGCATGCGTTAATGCAAATCGAGATCATCGAGCTCTCGTGTATCCAATACAACTAGCTCCGATGCTTTGGCCAAAGACTTATGATCTCATCTGCCAATAACCACATAGGACATATAACCCGCTCACTAACGGGAGAAAGAATTCTATCTTGGTATTCAGTAGGACCTGCTACTTGCCCATCAAGATGCACATCGAGGTTGACCCCCGCCTCCCGATTTACAGGGTCGAACTACTCTAATGAAAATCTTGATGTCACAAGCACATCCCTACTAAATACTCAAGTCGAAGGTTCACGAATACTTATCACAACCTTTCGATTCCGTCATTGACTGTCCCGGAGTGAAATCCGTTCGACGAATCGAGGGTGAGTTGGTTCGAGTATACTAATCCAATTAGCATACCTATAACGTGTGCTCCCACTAACCATTAGCGTTCGACAGGCACTCTCCATGTCAAAGAACATGTTATACAAGTCTTCACATAAACTTAACGCTCAGTCAAGTTTCATCGACTTGCGAACGATTAAGTATTTGAGCTATAAACCTTTCCAGTGCCGACCCCTTTATCCAATAAGGAGTGGAACATTTTGCTCTCAAATACACGAACTAGTTTTTATATGTATATTTACGAGTTAGGAATGCCGGTAACTAGCAGTAAATAAAGAAACATCCATTGCCTTATATTAATGATTTACATAATTACAAGTATAATGCCTTCACTCATCATCCTCTGAGTGACATTCGAGGGCATACTCCTAATAGTTTGCAGACGTCTACTTGGTTTGGATTTCTGCCGTGAGATTTGTGTTTTGTGTATTCTTATTCTTTTGTTTTTCTGGATGTTGAATGATGTAAAGAATTTTCTACAGTAGAATTTGTATATTTATAGTTGAAATTTTTTAAGTGTTTAGATTGGATTAGGATTGTGTATTAGGATATACATTGAGGAGTTTGAGAAGGTGAGAAAACTGAAAAGAACGATGGGAAGAGGAGTTCTTAATTATGATTAGTTTAGTTTAATCATAGTTGGTTAAGTTATAATACGTGGTTAATTTTAAATGATGTAATAATAATAATACTAATAATAGTAAATATATGAAAATAATTAATTGGTAATATTGATAATAACCTGAAAAATGATAATGATGATAATAATAATATTAATACTTAATAAAATGGTATTAATTATATTATTAATAATGATAATGATAATATGTTATTATTATACTTGAATAATTAATAACACTATTATAAAAATAAATAATGACTACTTGAATATATATCTGACAAAGTGACTCGGGCTAGGACTTGTGATACGTCGAAATAAATGTTCATGATCCCCTAATGAAATTAAATGAAATGAAATGCATTATAATATTATCATAAATAATAATATTACATTATGAAAATGCGGGTATTACATCCTCTATATCAACTAATAACAGATCCATACAACATACCGTATGCAGGAAAATCACTAACGGTACCAGTACACATAACGCGTAAGTAGAACATCTCATGAGAGTAACTGTCGTACGTCGGATGACCTTGCTCCCATACCAACTTCAGCCCCCCTATCAAAGTTCTCAAATAAACATCAATACACTTTCCTGGATACCCAGGGCCAGGTACTAAGAGAGTCAATATATAATACTACTCCTTCATGCACATCGATGGAGGAAGGTTGTAAGGAACCATTACCACCGGCCATATACTATATGAAAGCCTCATGTTGCCAAAAGGGTTGAATCCGTCAGATGCGAGCCCGAGTCTTACATTTTGGACATGTGATGCAAACTCTGGAAAGTATATCTATATGCTTTCAAGCCTCTCCATCAGAAGGGTGTATCATAGTATACTCGTCATTGACGCGAGGCTCGGCGTGCCATCTCATCGCCTTGGCTGTGCGAGGAGACATAAAAAGCCTCTCCAGTCTCTCCTTCAGAAGGAAATACCAAAGAACATTCATAACTTTACCAGAAGGAGTGAACTTATATCTCTTTGTATCACATATCGAACATCGCTTAGGTCTTCATTAGTATTTTCCCTAAATAAAGCACAATCATATATGCATACGTGGATCTTGATGTACGATATCCTAAGACCTTTCAGGATACATCTCATTTTACCGTGATTACTAAGAATATGATGACCTTCTGGGAGCATGATTCATGCAAGTTCTAAATAATCATCCACAGCTTTAATGGAGATTTTGTTCTCCACCTTTACACTCATAGTCTCTATGATACTATCAAGAACCGTCATGTGACACCCAGGGTAAGAAGAGTCTGTTGGAGCTGGATTAACTTGTTGTATCTATCAACAGAAACAGTGTTAACGGGTATCGATGTAGGGGTTCGGATGACTGGTTGATCAGCTATATGATATTCTTGACCTTTAGCCGGTACGTCCCTCTCGTAATAACCAAACACGTTGTCAGCCAACCTTCTTGTGGGATTATTGGATGTCCTACCACTGTACTGTCTGTGATCATGGGGAATAATTGAATTTGATCTTTCACCGTGGTAAATCCAACATGTGTAATTTATCCCAAAACCCATTCTTTTTCAAGTGCTCCCATACAACATCAAGTGTAAAATGATACATATCGCTGCGATATTTACATTTATTGCACGGACAGTAATGAGTTATACTATCATTATCACGCTTCTTCACAAATCGAATAAACCCTTTCATTACATCTATGACTCTTGGATCCCATTTTTGTAGACCAATCCAACTTTTATCCATCATATAACAAAAAAAATAATAATATTACACAATCATAATTCATATTTATCAAGAAAATACAAAAATTATGACTTGAATCATCATAGCTTGACTTCAAGATGTCAAATCCATATACATATTCAAAAAATCAATACTTGATCATATAATCATCGATATATGATATACATACACCAATAAATCTTCAATACACCAATAAATCTTCAAGAAAATGAATTAATTCTTAATTATATTCATAATCATCAGAACAATTTTAATATTTATGTATATATCTATATGCATAATATAAATAATTGATATCAAAGTTCAATAAACATACCTTCAATATGATTTCTTGAATGATCAAACCAGACAAAATTATTTTTTTTCCTTGTTCTTGTTGTGTAATTTATGAGTGTATTGTAAATTTTGTGTTTTGAAGTGTGAGATGGTGATATTCTGCATAAAAAATATGTATAGTGTGGTAGTCGTCGGCTAAACCACTCCAAATCGTCGGCTAAAATCTTGTAATTGTCGGCTAAACTGCTCCACTTTAGCCGATGACTTGTAGGACTTTAGCCGACGACCAAACGCAAAGTCGTCAGCTAAAGTGGTTTAGCCGACAACATTGGAGCCGTCGGCTAAACTTTCAACTTTTAGCCGACGACAACAGCCTGCCGTTGGCCGTTCTCCGGCCAGTTATCGGGTAAAATTGTAATTTTGGTAGTGATGATTTAATTATAAGATTGAGAAATGGGTGATCCATTGTGAGGACTTTTTATTCTATAATTTAAGGATTGAATTTCATATATTATGTGGAGACATCAATATATGTTATTTAATCTCGATATTTTGTTGATCTAGAGAGAATATATAAACAAACATTTTAACCGTATTATAGGATAGATAAGTGACAATCTTAATTGGAATTTGTTCGATTAATTAACCGAAACCATCTTCTTGAAATCTTTTTATTAATTTGATAATTTTTCTTGCAATAATTTTTCTCTATTAGCTACTTCATTTTTAGTATTAATTGTAAACTAGTTAAGTATTAGCATCTTGCATTCTTGTGCAAAATAACGCTCGTCAAGTCTCCATTCACCATGAACTAATTGAGATTAAATTAAATATTCAATAGAATAATTCTTACCTACAGCTATACTGTACACTTAGTTGGGGTAGATAAAAGACATAGCGAATAACACATGCCCACACCCGAGCCTAAGCACGAGCATGAGCTGACCGGTAGCTAGGCGGCAATGGCGGCACATGCGTGTGGGCTTCGGAGCGCTAGTGGACTAGTGTAGAATACTAGCTTATTTAAACTACACATACACCTTCTTGTTAATAAAGTAATCAATAAAATTTTATTATTCAACATATGGTGCCTTTTCATATCCAACCTTAACTCTTCAACTACATATTATATTAAGTTTAAAGCCAATTTTATTCATTTATTTTTCACTCAAAAAAATCAATTTTGGGGAAAATAAAATACTACATTTATCCCCTCAAAATATAGATTCATGATTTGTACTTTTATTCTAAATATTAAATAGTTTGCCACAATTAGATTGGTTCAAAATTGAGTCAAAACTCATTTTTCCAAAGAAAGTATATAATTTCCTACAATGATGAATGCATACTTAGAATGACCATTTTCATGAAGCACCACTGCATTGGGAGATATAGTCTGCGGCATTGAATCTTTCTTGGCTAAATATCGTTGGATATACTGGTGGCGTAGTGGACACAATACCTTAAACTAATCTTCCTCCGTGTATATTGAGTTAACAATATTTAAATAATACTGTCTCAACACCTTCTGTTTGCATAATTGTGCCTAGGGCTGAGCATGGGTCGGTTTGGGTCGATTTTGGGGGTAAAACCGAACCCAAACCGCTATAATTTCGGTTTATGGGTTTTAGAACCCAATGGGTTCGGTTTCTATTCGGTTTCGATTTCTCGGTTTCTGGTCGGTTTTGGTTTCAGTTTCGGTTTCTCGTGTTCAACCCATACGCTCATGGATTTTGGGTTTAAATCCGTGGGTATTGGGTTTCGGTTTCCAGCAAATATATATATATATATATATATATATATATATTAAAATATATATTAAATATATATTTAATAGTAAATAATCAGGGTTAGGTTCCATATTTTAGTTTTTTATTTTTTAAAATATATATTAAATATATAATAATCAGATATATAAATATATTATGGGCCGGTTTCTGGGTTTGGCTCGGTTCCTGGGTCGGTTTCGATTTCACGGTGCAGTTTCTAAAGTACAAACCGAAACCGAAACCGAAAAATTCGGTTTCTAAAATATGAACCCAAAACCGATGGGTTCTCTTTGGTTTCGGTTTTTCGGTTTCGGTTTCATCGATTTTTGTCGGTTTCTCGGTTTCTGGTTTCGGTTTTTCTCAGCCCTAGTTGTGCCTGCTTTCGCCAATGGGCAACATCTTGGTTTTATAAATACTTCATCTAGGGGGGCATCCTCATACTTAGATAGGTGGTCTCCTTTAAAAAATACCATATAATACTTCTTCTTCCCAAGTATTTTTTTTTTTTTTGAAAGATGAAACTTTTCATTAACAAAGATCGGCCAAAACAACCGAACTTAACCATCTTGGTACAACAACACAACCGTAAACAAAAGAGCCAGAAGAAAAAACGGAACTTGCTAAAGTGTGTGCAACTGTATTGCATTCGCGTGGTACAAATGAAAGCTTACTGGAAGGAAAGTGGCCTCCTAGCTGTGACTGGATATCTTCCAAGATCAGCCCGACTTCGTCCTCACCAGTTCCATGACTGCTATTCACTGTCGCCACCGCCTTTTGTGCATCACATTCCACTTCATTGACATGTAGATCAAGGCTCTACGTAAATTCCAACCCTGCTCGAAGCGCCAATAATTCAGCAATAAAAGGTGGAAAACATCCATCCAAAGGCGAGGCGCAACATGCTACAACACTCCCAGGTTCATCACGAATCACTGCCCCACAAACCATGAACGAAACTCCTACCTTAACTGATGCATCCGTGTTAAGTTTCAGCTCACCGGGAGATGGACAGCACCATCTCCCCTCTCGAGTGATTGGTGCAGCCGGGAAAGTGATCGTCATGGCCCCTGCGCACGACTGATAATCATTTAGCGTACCTCCTCCCAAAGCAATTATTTCATTGGGTCGAAGAGAAACATTATTAAAAATCCTCTTGTTACGTGCAAACGAAATAGCCCACAATAATACCACAAAGATCTCTAAATCATCAAGAGAGAGCGTCGAGGCCGCGAGAATACACAAATCCACCAATAGGGACCTTCTTGACTTATAAACAAACGTAGCCAAGCTACTTCCCTTTCCAAGTATTATAAACCATTAAAAGTCCAAATACTTATACTCATTACAATCATGACTCGGCACTTGTACTGCTCTATAGGGATGGATTTATCATATGTGCTTCAATAGAACCTTCATAATTTCATTTCTCATTGAACCAGGTTTCTGGGATCTCGATAATTAAATATATCTATTTATAAAAATTATTATAGGGACCGGACTGTTACCTAATCGTTATTTTTCTCATGCACGAGTTGTACTACAAATTATTGTATATCAGAGTATTAGATATGGTTGAGTAAATGTAAGATCATAAGCGGACCTATGTGTAATCTGGTGGTGCAGGTACACCACCATTTTTTTAAAAGACCCCCGCTTCCTTATCATTTATCATATATTTCGTCGTTTTTCATACAATCGTGTTTGAATTGGCTCACTAACTGAACTATTTATACTATTTTTTGAATTACTTAGAAATATTTACATTATATTATTTTATCATCGGTACTTTCTCACATGATTCGTCTATAAGGCCATTCTTAAGTTATTGGAGTTCATGCAAAATTTTAGATGTGGCCGAAGAAAGAATACTCGCATATATATTTCCATATATTTATCAAAATGATAGAACTAAATACATAGACAAATAAAATGTAGATTTTATAAATATATGAACATATAACAATAATAAACAAGCTTAAAACCTGTTGTGCGGCGATTTACACGCCTCGACGGCGATAGATATGAGGACCGAGCGACCGAGTCCACAACCAAATGAGCTACGACGAACTTGTCAGAACGAAGGTAAGAATCCACCTTCGAGCATCTAGCGATCGACCCCCAAGGCGATCGCCTTTTGGCACCTAGCGATCGACTCTGGCGCCCGACCTAGGACGACCGTCCTATGCCACGAACAAGACCTTCGTCCGTCAAAGTCTACGAAGACTGGATCTCAAAGCAAGCGCCCATGTGCAGATCCGCGAAAGGTGCCGCAGAACATGGATCGTTGACCACAGCCTGTCACCACATTCTCACCTACCGACAGACCCGCCGAAAGGTACAAGGTGGGACCTCCCGGGACAGCGACTCAAGACGCGTGCAGACTTCTCATTGATCCGCCCTCCAAGGTCCATCACTCTACAAAAATTACAAGGCAAAAGCAAAAACAAAATAAGGTCGTAGAGCCTCAGACTGCCTCTGCCTGGCCTGCGCCTTCAACCACTGGATCGGCCCGCGACCCTTCACCGGCTTCCGGAGCTGCCTCCTCGTCCTCCGGAGCATTCGGATGAACAAGGTTTGCCGGAGTCGGGTACCAGCTCAGGTCTACGCCGATTTCCGCGAGATCCAAAATCGGCACGGAGAAAGAAGGATGGAGAGGATGCTCCAACGCATATGCCTTGAAGTTTTCGGCTAGAGGGCCGACCTCCAGCCCTCCCTTCTTAGCAGCACGGAGCGAGTCATCGAATGCCATGTAATAGGCAAACTCGATGACGAACTCCACGTTGAGAAAGGGATCGACCTCAGTCGCCTCCAGCTTCCCTTTCAACTCCGCAACCGCCTATTGCGCACCTTGAAGCTCGGTCTCCTTAGCGGCCGTCTCTCCCCTCGACGACGCCAGCTCGCTAGTCAGCCGAGCGACAGTCACTTTCAGCTGATCAGCCTCCTTCTGAGCAGCCATGTGCGAACGACGGGCATCTGTCATCTGATCCCGAAAATGGTCGACCGTCGCCCGGGCTTGCTCGAAATCCTGTCTCGCCAGCTCAAGTTCATGACTTGCCCGCTTAGCTGCATCCAAGGAGTCCTTCTCCATAGCCACGATCCTGTCACCAAACTCGGCGTTCTGTTTCCGAGCGGCCTCGAGGTCTGCCTGGAGACGGGAAGTAGAAGGACACCCTTCGAATTCTTGCACAGCCTGGGCAGCCATCGTCGCCGCCTGGAGAGAGAGAGCGAAAGCAGCCTGCATTGTACTCCCGGATCGCTGGCGAGCGATCACATCTAAGTCGGTCATCCAGGCCTTCGGCAAAGTAGAAACGGCCCGGTTGACGTATAGCAGGACATCACAGGCCTGGCGAGGAGATCGGCTCGCCAGGAAATCCAATACCAGCGGCGGGCAAGCTGGGTTAGTGCTACGGATCCTGCATCAAACAACAAAAAGTTAGCACATCTCCCACGCAAGTAACGAAACTCAGCAAACAAGCAAAGTCTACCTCTCGGCCTTCTCAGGGTCGTGACCAAAGTACGGTTTCCCGCGAGGGGTCTCGGCCTCAGCGATCGCCATTTCTCGCAAGAAAGCCGCAGAAGGCATAGGCTCATCCGCCGGGGGGACCGCGGTGAGCGGAGGCGCGGCGATCGGCACCTCACCAGCAGGGGCAGAGACTTGAGATTCCCCCGATCTCTGCCGCTTGCGGTTCGACCGGAGCCCCTCCTCCCGAACCTCCTCCTCCGCTACGATCGGCTCTACGTTAGGCCTCACCTCCGGAATAAGAGGTAGCACCACCGGAGGAACTCGAGACGACTTCTTCTGGCACAGACGACTCAAAACTCCAGGGTTCGACATGGCTATCTCTGATGGAGGCTCCAAAAAGCTAGGGAAGCGGACCTCTGCAATAAGAAACAATCAAACAACAGTTAGACATATTCCTCAAACAGGACGATCGCCAAGCAAAAGGAGATCGTAGAAATTCATACCTGGGACCGAAAGATATCTCGGGAAACGGAATAGCCGAGCAGACAGCCAAAGGCTCTCTTTGTTAATTCGGCGAACGTCTAAGTCGTCATCCGGAAGACTTCGTATCTGCTCCCAGACAACCAGAAAATCGAAAGATAGCTCGTCGGCCGCCGAAATATGGAAACCTGCAAAAGGAAGACCAAATTAGATCAGTTCAGAACATGTACGAACAAAGGGAGAGTCAAACCCTTACTCGGATTCCTCTCCCGAAAGCTAGTGGGGATATCTAGCTCGCCCATGGGATTATCGCTCGCTGATGCCTTCCATGCACCGCCGACCCAGAACCACTTCGCCGGATCGCCCCGCACCTTGTTCGGGACCCCTAGGATCACCCGACCGGATCGGCCTTGAATATGATAGCCTCTGACCGACCCTTTCTGAGCCGTCATCTTGAACAGGTGGTTCATCTCCAATGGCGAAGGAAGGCGGTACAGTCGGTGACCGCCGAACAAGGTGAGAGCACAAACGATCTGGAGCCAGGCGTTCGGCGTTTGCTGTAACGGCGCCACATTCCAAGCAACCAGCAGATGGGAGACGGCGAACGACAAAGGGAACCGCAGCCCGGCCTCCATAATCGCCTCATTCACGGCGACCATACCCTCCGGGGGTTGGTCGGCTCTGTAATACCCTCGCCTTTAATATTGTATTTCATGATTTAAGTTAAGTGTTTTCGCACCATATCTGTAATGATGTAGCAAGTATCGACGAATTATGTTAAGTTGGATTCATGGTCATTCATACTATATTAGTTGTTGGGTGATATTGGGAGAATTCCATTTATGCTTGTTATAGTACTTAACGTACGTTAACATGTATTTATAACGTACGCTATGTAGGTCGCCTTACGTACGTAACATCCATACGTTAACGTACGTAATGCGGAAGATCCTCCGTGATCCGCCTTTGGCGGGTGGGGCGGCGAGGGTAGGTGGTCGGGAGTCGATCGCGGCGGCCAGTCAACGGCTATTACGTGCGTAATAGCTACATAGTTACGTGCGTAGCAATTGCGTGTTTTGAGGCAGTGAGATTTGATGAAATTGGTTACGTACGTAATGATATCAAGATTACGTACGTAAAGGCTATAACGTACGTTAACCACGTTCGTTAACGTACGTAATGTCAAGTTCAGATTATAAAAGTATGACTTGCCATTCACTTCCTACTCGACCCTTTTCAACCTCCCAACTGAGGAACGATTCTTTTCCCCTCCAACTTCATTTCTAAGCCTTCCTAACTTGTGTTGGAGCTTCAACACTTGATTGGTGACTTGGAGAGCTAGAGATTGAAGTGTATCCCTTGAAGTGTTGGTGTTGTTCTTCATTTTAAGGTTGGTCTTTCTTTAACTCATATCAATTCCATGCTTATGATGATGTTAGTAGATAAATACTACACATAATGTTAGTTTAAACTAGTGCAAACATGATAAGTTAATTGAATCATGCTCAAACTAAGGGAAGATTAACATTGAAGGTATTAGTGTTACTTCTTGTTGTAAATAACTTCATAATGTGATTGTGTTGATAATGATATACTTAAAACCTGATGTATAACATGATAATCGGAAGTTAATTATAGTCTCAACACTAGGAACATGTTAGGGATGATATCCTTAATGATTAAAAAGTGAGAAATGTTAAATTTGTCTTGAACATTCTATTGATTCTTGAAGGTAGTATGGAACCATGATTTTTGGCCTCTAAAACCTTTGTAATAAAGTTGTTGGAAAGATTATGTTAACCCTTTGTAGATGATCTTTGTTAGATAGATGAAGTTACTTCAAAAATTTCAAGTATCCAATGATATAACTAGGCTTTTAATAAATTCTTCAAAGTAAAACAATGAATGTTGATAGAAGGAAGTTGTAATCTTCATATGTTCGAATTTATCGATTTCGTTAAAGGGTGTTAATCACTACATTAATAGGTTTATAATGTTCTTAAGAGAATTGTGTTGAATATGATGATACAAATGCGGTAGATGAGTAGCCGAATTTCATTTCATTAATCCGTGCGTGTTTAGAGACGTAAAGTAAGATGATGTTATTAGTTCACTCAAAACTTAAACTTATGTTTCATATAGTAATCAAGTTTTGAATGAAATCGTTGGTAAAATAATGAAGAACGTAATTAAACACAACTTATATCGTAATTGGAAGTGTCGATGATTTGAAAAGATATTTTCACGATATTGCATTGATAATAAACTAGACATCAAGAATTTGACATTAAGGTTAGAATATGTAATGAACATGATAAACATACGATGATTTGTAATAAGAACATTAAAATGATCAATAGGATAATCGATTTATTCAAGTAAATTTACGAATATTGTTTATGCGATAATACCATTATCGTACGAATGTGTTGTTGAATGAATTATATTTCATTCAAGGTTGCTTGTTCACGTGAGTATTGTTAGACGAGGATACCGTTCGTTTGACCATTCAAAGAAGGATTATTCGTCTACGGAATTGAGGCAAGTTATCTTGCTTGGTTATAATGATGTGTGGATTCTTATGATAATTATGCATTTCGTGTATATGAAACACTTATAAACTTGTGTCTTGTGACTTGAGGTCGTTCTTAATGATGTCCCGTTTTCATCGTGGGATTGTATTCCCAAGTTCGTTACTTTTGGACCCTTGATATCGTTGAGCTTTGTTGACACTTCGGTGAGTTGTTCGATTCCTTAGTAAAAGTGTAATTCGTTGAGTTTCGTTGTCATGTTGTATCGTGACATCTCTGGAGTCATATCTTCGCGCCGATTGGTTATGTGTAGGATTTTTAGCCGGGAACTTGATGATCATGCGTGGAGGTTTTCCGCATTTAGATCGTGCACACGAGACGTAGTTCGTGAGGCTAATTAGGTACATCGTCCCACGTATATTCTGGATTCCGTATACGGGGTGGACATGTGCACGGACACATTTCCGGATCGGGCGTACTGTGACGTCCGTCTTGAGCCATAGTATATGGTCGTTCGTATATTTGGTTATGTTCGACGATTGGGATCGATTGTTTATACGCCTTGGGGTATATTCGATGTCGGTGGATTTCTTTGAGATCGGTATATATGAATTGTATAATGTCATGAGAATTATTATCATGTATAGTGACCTGTGGTTTGGGGCGAAATACTTGTATTTCGGGGCGAGAAAGGGCAAGGCACGGGAGGAGCACAATGGCGACGGAGGATTCGATGTATGCTATTTCTGGGGGCCGAGTCTTTGGTTGTTCGGTTATGTTTTATTGTGACTTTCATTTTTATTTTGTGTCGGATGAATGTACTAAAATTTGTTAGGTACGCCCATCGTCATATGGTGCATGCGAATTTGGATCCTGTGTTTGTTTGCTCGTGTTTAAAGATATGAATAACTCATGCTCCACACCGGGGTTTTGATAAATGTTGTGGTACGGTGCCACGTTGACAGATTTTAAATGTATATTGTGATATCGCCTGGTGGGTCCCAGTAGGGGTCCACGGCACTGTAATAGCCACTATTTTTGGGCTGTTACAGAAGATGGTATCAGAGAGTGTGTTTTTATTTTGAGTCATTGTAGAATCGAAATAGCATCAAGAAAACTTCGTGCCACGTGTAACCTGTGCAAGCGCCTGACCCGTCGAATACGGTATGTTCTCATGAACCATAATTTGATTACTGGCATGATATTGACGATGTATTGGTCTCCTTACTTATCTTGGCATCTTGCTACCATAAGGCAAAATTCATCTGTTTGAGGAGAACCTAAATTAATTATGTGATTAGAATTGTTTCGACTTAATGTTGATATGATATTGAGTGTGTAACATTTGTAGTGCTGTGATTCTTTACAACTGCTTTGTTGGATAGGAAATTACCTGTTGATATTAACTTAGCATGAATTATGATTGATAAATCGAACTGTACTTGTGACTTGATCCTTTCAGTATGGAAAGGAACCTGAGAGGCCGTGGCAGAGGGGGACGAGGCCGCGGAAGAGGCCGAATTCCGATACCACGAGCTAACAGACGCGCGAATGTGGAACAGAGTTCCGCGACGGTGGTCGCCTTCTAGGGACCAATCACACCACACCGAAGAGAATGCACGTGCCGATCCTTACACCGTGATGCAGGGCATGATGGCCCAGATGACCCAAATGGGTCAGCTGATGGAAACTATGCAGAGGAATACTACTGGTCAACAGCAGGGACAATAGCCTCCGCCTCTGGTGCCTGGCGGGATCGTGAGTCGGATTATTAGCGACATATCACGTCAGCGACCTCCACTTTTGAAGGCTCATCTGAGCCTGCTGACATTGTACACTGGATAGAGCATTTCGAGAAACTGTTCGAGATGGTGGAGTGCCCAGAGGAAAATCGAGTTGCTGTGGCAGCCTACTACCTTAGTAAGAGTGCCCATACTTGGTGGCTTTCTGTGAGGCCTGCCGAAGGCGTGAGTACTTGGGAGGAATTCAAGAATCTTATGCTAGATCGTTACTATCCTGGACCCCTACGTGAAACCAAACTGTCCGAATTACTAAACCCCGACCCATCGGAAGACGAGGATGTGTTAGCAATTGCCGAAAAATTCCAAGCACTTCTCCCTTTTGCTACGTCAGTTGTCCGTTCGGAAGCTGATAAGATCAAATATTTCCTCAAGAGGCTTAAACCCCGAATGAGGATGCAATTACTCAATCACCATTGTACGACCTTACCGGAGTTTATTGAGAAGGCTTTGGAGTATGAACTTACTGCGAAGGAGATTTTCAAGAAGCAGCCTCAGTTTTCCAACAAGAGATCCAGGAACCAGACCCAAGGAGACAAGAATCGGGGTATTCAAGAAACCCCACTGTACCAAATCCTTCCGGCGGCCACCTCTGGCACCGAACCGCGAGAACGCACTCTCGGGCAATCAGCTCACCTGTCGTGTGTTATAACTGTGGGGACCAGGGGCATATCAGCTCCAAGTGTCCGAAGCCGGCCGTTGCCTGTCACACTTGCGGGAAGAACGGTCATCGTGCTCGCTATTGCCGGGGTGGACTCGGGCGTGCTCCAGTAGCATCTATTGCTCAAGTACAGTCTTCTGTTCAGGAACGTGCTCCTCCATCCGCTTCTTACCAGACTACCGGGGCGAACAAAGGGATGGGCCGTGGAAATCAAGTTGGTACACCTGCTTCCGGGGTTGCAAAACCCAGAGTCTACGAGATGAAGAAAGCCGATGATCTCGAATCCAGCATGATTGCAGGTACTCTCGAGATCCACTCTCAGCCCGTTTGTGTTCTTTTTTATACTGGTGCTTCACACTCCTTTTTGTCTAGTTCTTGTTTGAGTCGTTCGCATTTGAATCGTGTTACCGATTGTGAACCTTATGTAATTGGTCTACCCGATGGTAGAAGAATTATTGGGAGTCGTGAAGTACAGAACTGTCCGATTAGCATGAACAACCGTGAGTGGTTGTCCGACTTAATTGTAGTTGATTTACCTAAAGATGATGTAATCTTGGGTATCGACTGGATGGATCGTCACGATGCCGTGCTTAGCGTCCGTAAGCGAATGGTGACCGTCATATCGGATGATGGCGTCGAGTGTATTTTTCGGGGTGATAATCCCAATCATTCTGGGAGAGTCATCAGCGCTATGAAGGCTATGAGATTACTGAACCAGGGATGCATTAGTTATTGGTGTTACATGACTAAGACAGCTGACCGGCCAGTCAAATTGATTGTTATTCCAGTAGTTCGAGATTATCCAGATGTATTTCCAGACGAGCTTCCAGGAATACCCCCACAGCGAGAGGTGGAATTCACCATTGAGTTGGAGCCAGGGACGTCCCCGCTTTCGAAAGCACCATATCGTATGGCCCCGACTGAGATGCAGGAGTTGAAAAGACAACTCGAAGAACTAACTGAGAAAGGATATGTTCGGCCCAGTGCATCCCCTTGGGGAGCGCCGGTGTTATTAAATGCGGAAGAAGGACGGATCGGCTGCGTTTGTGTATTGATTACGGGAGGTGAACAAAGTAACAATTAAGAACAAATATCCTTTACCTCGCATCGATGATCTATTGGATCAGCTCCAAGGAGCCTCTTTGTATTTTCAAGATCGACTTGAGGTCCGGTACCACCAATTGCGGATTCGAGAGTCGGCGTCCCGAAGACTTTTACTTTTCGCTATGGGCATTATGAGTTCGTTGTCATGCCATTCGGACTAACTAATGCACCTGCAGTATTCATGGAATTGATGAATCGGGTTTTTATTAATTATCTGGATCGTTTTGTAGTCGTTTTTATTGACGATATATTGGTCTACTCTCGTGATCATGAGGAGCATGAGTGTCACCTCCGCCAGGTTCTCGACGCATTAAGGCGAGAACAACTCTATGGAAAATTTTCTAAGTGTGAATTCTGGATGTCTGAAGTTATTTTTCTGGGTCATGTGATATCAGCAGAGGGAGTAAGAGTAGACCCACAGAAGACGGAAGCTATCCGAGACTAGCTACCCCCGAAGAACGTGAAGGAAGTTCGTAGTTTTCTAGGTCTAGCAGGCTATTACAGACGATTCGTGGAAGGATTTTCCAAAATTGCTCAACCGATGACTAATCTGTTGAGAAAAGATATGAAGTACTTGTGGTCGGAAGCATGTCAGCAAAGTTTTGATGAACTCAAAGGTCGATTAATTTCAGCACCTGTTTTAGTACTACCTAGAGGAACGGAAGGATTCGTGGTATATAGCGATGCATCGAGGCAGGGCCTTGGTTGCGTGTTAATGCAGGACGGGAAAGTGATCGCCTATGTGTCCAGACAGTTGCGTCCTTACGAGGTCAACTACCCGACTCATGACTTGGAGTTAGCAGCCGTAGTGTTTGCTTTAAAAATCTGGCGCCACTATCTGTATGGAGTTGCCTGCCAGATTTTTACGGACCACAAGAGCATGAAGTATATTTTTACCCAGAAGGAGTTGAATATGAGACAAATGAGGTGGTTAGAGCTAATCAAATACTATGATATCGAGATCCTTTATCATCCAAGCAAGGCAAACGTGGTTGTCGATGCCTTGAGCCGTCTGATGCGGAGCGAGATACTAGCTCGTTTGACCGCCCAGAGGGAGTTGCAATTAGAGTTCATGAGACCAGAGATTGAGGTCTGGATACAACGCATTCAGGGACAACTGTGCATGCTTGAGATTTCACCATCCCTTGATGAGACGGTCAGGACGAAGCAGATGACGGACCCATTCTTATCCAGAATTCGAGGAGAAATCGATCAGGGGAAGTGTTAGGAGTATGCCCTCGAATGCCACTCAGAGGTTGTTGAGTGAGGGCATTGTACTTGTAATTATGTAAACCATTTATATAAGGCAAATGAATGTTTCTTTATTTACTGGTAGTTACTGGCATTCCTAACTCGTAAATAAACATATAGAAACTAGTCCGTGTATTTGAGAGCAAAACGTTCCACTCCTTATTGGATAAGGGGGTCGGCACTGGAAAGGTTATAGCTCAAATACTTAATCGTTCGCAAGTCGATGAAACTTGGTAGGCGTTAAGTTTATGTGAAGACTTGTATGACGTGTTCTTTGACATGGAGAGTGCCCGCCGAACACTAATGGTTAGTGGGAGCACACGTTATAGGTATGCTAATTGGATTAGTATACTCGAACCGACTCACCCTCGATTCGTCACGGATTTCACTCACGGGACGATCAATGACGGAATCGAAAGGTTGTGATAGGTATTCGTGAACCTTCGACTTGAGGATTTAGTAGGGATGTGCTTGTGACGTCAAGATTTTCATTAGAGTAGTTCGACCTGTAAACCGGAAGGCGGGGGTCAACCTCGACGTGCATCTTGACGGGCAAGTAGCGAGTCCTATGAATACCAAGATAGAATTCTTTCTCCCGTTAGTGAGCGGGTTATATGTCTATGCGGTTATTGGCGAGATGAGATCATAAGTCTTTGGCCAAAGCATTGGAGCTAGTTGTATTAGATACACGGCGACTCGATGATCTCGATTTGCATTAACGCATGCATAGCGTCAGTACGAGATAGGGTTTGGTGATCGTGACTCTATAACTTGATCGGGACATTTGAAAGAAGGGTTTATCATTATCTTGGTATTCACGACAGAATGGTTCTTGAATGATCCCAATCATTCGTTCTCGGTTAAGTGCAGTGTAGGCCGCCAGTGGCTAGGTGGTGCTACTACTCTTTGGTTCCTCCCATTCTTGATCGAGACGGACCTACCGAGTCGCGCAATAGGATTGACGATGGAATGATTCAAGCTAATTCTCTCATTATGAATATTAGTTATTGGATATCTAATTTTGGAACATTGGATGTTTAAATCGATTTATTGGATAAATTGATTTACGGCTAATGAATTAAATAAATTCTTGGGTGATTAATTTAATTCATGTATATAATTATTTCTTGGAGAAATTAATTATATTATTTTGTATTTGATATGATGAAATTAATTGGATTAATTAAACTATACAAATACATCGGACGGAATTGGAATTTATCTGTTTGGACTCTCGGGAGTCAAAGCAGACAAACTCATCCGTTTCTCCATGGGCCGCCCCATTTCTAGCCACCTTCATTTTGGACTTATGTCTCCATTCTTTATTGTATGATAATGGTGGAGGTGGGGTTAGATTCCCACATGCATGAGTTGTTGCTAGTAGTGGGAGTTGAATAAAAGGGATGAAGACATCTTTCTTTTGACCAACCCATTCCAGACGTGAGAGTGAGTTAGAGAGAGAGAGAGAAAACCATTTTCTCTATTGTCTTCATCATCTTCTTCATATCATCTTAATTGTTCTTGAGAAAATTAAAGATATATTGAGAGATATAAATTAAAACACTTAGAGTGTTATAATCAAAGCTTCATCACTTGATTCTAGCCGTAACCTTAGAGGTTAATCGAGTGTTGTCATTCCGTTCGTTTCTCCGGCGTGACAAGTAGAGACGCGGTTTTCGGCGTTGGATCATCCAAGGGCTTGGAGCATTTTGGATCATTTGGGAATAGCTCAAGAGAAGGAAATCCATATAATCAACGGACTACAAGGGTATGATTTCGTATCTTCCTTTGTTTATTTTATATTCGTATGCGTAGCTCGATCGATCCTCGTAGGGATTCGGATCGAATTAATTTTCGTTTTACCGCTTCCTGGGCGCCCGTTTTAGGCACCGAATCCCAACGGTGGTATCGAGCTGAGGTTTTGCGATCGTATATACGATATTTAGCATTTGGAATGCTTATTTTGTGATTTAGAATCACTTTAATAATCGTAGATATTTTATTGTTAAATCGTAGCGTCGTTTTTCCGTGATTTTATGTTATGATATAAATCAGGTTTTCTTGGAAATATGATTTATATTAATAATATTCGATCGGGAATAACGGGATTTTAGAAATCTGCCGAAACAGTATGTATCGAATCGTTGGACGATTTTCCATACAGTGCCGAGCATGGCGAGCACGTCCGGCCGTGGCGGACGCTTCTTGCCGAGTGCGGCCGAGCGCCTTCTTTGTATCGAGCCGAGTGCTCATGGATCCGGCCGGGCGCTTCTTGTATTCTCGAGCTTGGCGAAAGCGTTCTTATGTCCGGCCGTGGTATTAGGCTGCCGGGGCAGTGCAGCGCGCTTGCATATCGGCCGAGTGCTTGGCAGCGCGTTCTTTATGTCTGGCGGGCGTGGGCGCGTGCCAGTCGATGCGCCTTCTTGTATCAGTAGGCGTTGTTGTTGCCTTAGGGTCGGTCGCGGGCGTGTCAGGCATGATCGAGCCCCCTTTCTTTATGCAGGCGTGGCTGTAGAGGCTGCGGGCGTGGCTCGTAAGGCTGCCAGGCGAGGACCACAGTCTTCTTGGGCGATTTCAGTGTCGGCACCGGGTCTCGTTTTGATATATTTTCGATTATTGAATTTTCCTGTATTAAAATCATTAATTTGGAATTTTTGATGAGGGAAAACTCAAAGAAAATATTTTATGGGTACACTACGGACGAAAATTAAATTGTCGATTATTGTTGAATTGATTGGATCAATTCTATTTATTGTTGATTATTGATTGGATCATATGTAATCTTCTCGCTATCCATTTATTGAGTATTTATTGGATGAATGCTTTTGAATGGGGATGTGGTTCATGGACTTAGTTTGAATCGTTCGTTTTGTTCGATTGGGTTGTAATGGCCGTTTTGAGCCTATTTATTTTACTAGAAATATTTGTATCTAGGATGCAATTTTTCAATGTAAAATTTATATGTAATGACGAAGACCGGAGGCAGATCCATTTCGAGAAGACGAAGACTTGTAATTAGATTACGGAGTTTTTGTTTTCTAGGAACGGTCCATGAACCACATGTTGGTAGCAACTAGGTTGTGAATGGTTGTTACATATTGTATGAATGCAACAAACGCGCTAAAATGATTAATGTGCAAAGTGTAACGTTAATCGCGAAAATTCTCCCACAACAAATTATTAAGTTTATAAGGTTTCAAGGTTTTCCTTCCCTCCATCGAGCTTTCGGGAAATTGAAATCCAAACCGGATGTGCTATGCTTCCGAGTTATCGGGGTAGTCGTTCGGGGAGGACGGATAAATTACCGGGAGCGCATTGGATGCCTTCGGTTGGAGCAAATTTTATCCCTAGAAACCTGATAGGTTGCCGGATAAGATTCAATTGTGGCCGATTTGCGTCGATGGTATAAACTTAACTTGTTCACGAACCATAGAAACCGTATAGGTTGAGGGGAGTGAACAAGGGGAAAAAGAAGATCGAATCATTCATTAGATGGGTTGGTGTTGGACACCACTTTATGAAAATTAATAGACTAGAAACCTGTTCGGTTGCCCTCTATTAAGATTTATAAAGAACTCGATCACCACTATGAAGTAGTGCGACGATACTTCGGATTTCACATGGGAGTGTGTTGTTCCGATAAAAATAGTGGGAGCCGGGTAACAAGAATAGAAAAGACCTTAATTCTATACTCGGATCATAATATAACAAGTCACTAATTAATCTGTTATACTTAATGCAGACAAATCTCAATATGACAATGAATCCACTCGCAATTCTACTCGAAAAGAACACCTTAATGGGACCTAACTTTGTGGATTGGCTCCGCAATCGATGATTGTCCTCGGTATAGAGGCACTGGGATACGTCTTGGAGACGGACATTCCGGCGCCTCCTATGCGGACTCGAGCCAATCGGGAAGAGATTGAAAACCACGAAAAGTGGGTTAAGGATGACGTGAAAGTCCGTGCTTATATGATGGCTTCCATGACTAATGAGCTTCAGAGAGCTCATGAGAAAATGACTTCGCTAGGCGATTCTATCTCACTTAACCGAGCTTTATGGTGAGCACAGTGAAGCTAGATATGAGATATCCAAGCAAGCTGTTCGGTGCAAGGATGAAGGAAGGTGAGAAGGTTGGGGAACACGTCCTCAAAATGATATCCATGATCGAGAGATTGGAGGCTCTTGATTTTAAAATGGATACTTCTCTCCAAACCGACCTTATCCTACAGTCTCTCCTGATTCCTTCTCACGATTTGTTATGAACTTCAAGCGCAATGAGATTGCATGTAACTTAGTGGGCTAATGAACAAGCTGGTGACCGCTCGGTCTCGGATGAAGACACCGCGGATGAAGGAGTGCACTTGTGATTTCTTACGGACTTCGGAAGTCTAAGAATAAGAAGAAAAAGACCAAGAAGCGGAGTGGACCACAAGCTAAGGACCTTAAGGGAAAGGGCAAGGCCCCGATGGTTCCAAAGAACAAGAAGAAGAAGGATGCTTGTCTCAAGTGCGGTGGTGGGCCTTGGGCTAGAGGCTGTCCGATTCTTCATGGCACTTCAGTCTGAGAACTTTTAGTTTTGGAAACAAATTGTTCGCTCTTGTATTTTCTACTTCTGAATCTTGGATTACGGTGCTAGTTCTCATATTTGTACCGTGAATCGGGATGCGGAACAAAGTAGGAAGCTTGGAGTCGGAGAAGTTATGATCACGGTCGGAAGCGGGCATAGTGTCGAGGCGACCGACATAGGATCACTTCTTTTGGGTTTAGAATCCGGCTTTGTTTTGACTTTAGAAGATGTACTTGTTTTGCCCAAGGGAATAAAAACATTGTATCCATTCCGGTCATGGACCGAAAAGGCTTTTCATTTTTCATTGGTGATGGTTCTGCCAAAATTTATTTTAGAAATAAACTAGTGGATGCTTGCTACATTGTTGAATGGATTGTATCATCTAAATCTCGGCAACAAAGTAGTTGTGAATACTATGACTAGAAAACGTGGTAGGGATGAAACCAACCAAGTTTTGAAATGGCATCTTAGACTTGGTCATGTTGGTCGGACCAAGGTTTACAAGATGGAAAAGATGGACTTATGGGTCCATTGGGATCGGATCCCTTTCCTACTTGTGAATCTTGCCTTAAAGGTAAAATGACTAAGTCCCCTTCACGAGGACTTTTGAAAGAGCGGCGATAAGTCGGGATTAATCCATGCGGCGTTTGTGGTGCTTTGGGCGGACGTGACGGATATCAATATTTCATTACGTTTACGAGATGATCATACTAGGTATGGTTATGTATACCTAATGAAACATAAATCCGAGGCCTTTGAGAAATTCCAGAATTCAAGGCCTAGTCGAAACAAGCGTAATCATATCAAAGCACTTGGTCGGACCGAGGTGGCGAGTATATGAGTACGGAGTTTGACGAGTTCCTTAAAGAACATGGAATAGTTTCACAACTAACACCTCCAGGTACTCCTCAGTTAAATGGTGTGTCGAAAGAAGGAACCGGACCTGTTGAACATGGTCCGTTCCATCTGGGCTATCTTGACTTGCCGATTTACGTGGGGGTATGCACTCTGACTGCCGCGTATATCTTGAGCAGATGTCCTTCCAAATCCGTTCCTAAAACTCCACATGAGATGTGGGAAGGAAGGAAACCAAGTCTTAATCATATTAGGATTTGGGGATGTCCGCTTATGTCAAGAAGACTAAGGTGGAAAAGTTGGAAGCTAGGTCTGCGAAGGGGCGTTTCATAGGATTCCGTGCGGGATGATGGGATATTTATTCTACATGCCCGAAGATCGAAGGATCATTGTTGCTTTACAAGCACACTTCTGGAAGATGAGTTCATTCGGGAAGGCGGAGCGAGTAGAAGTATTTCTTTAGAAGAATACAATGAAACTCCTCGAGAGACACTGTGCAAGAAAGCTGGAACCGAACTTTACGAAACACAAGTACAACCACCTCGTAGGTCTAGTAGGGTGTCTCATTTACACGAGAGGTATGGGCTTGTGCACTTAGAGGAGTGGTCTCCATGAGGTTCCAAGTGATAGCCAAGAGACCGACCCAACAACCTATGACCAAGCGATGGTGGATGTAGACTCTGCGAAATGGCGTGAAGCTATGGAAGCTGAGATAGACTCGATGCATGTCAATCAGATCTGGACTCTAGTAGACCGCCCCAAGGGCATAGTGCCTATTGGGAACAAGTGGATCTACAAGAGAAAGACTGATGGTGATGGCAAGGTTGACGCCTATAAGGCCAGGCTTGTGGCAAAGGGTTATACCCAGAAGGAAGGGATTGATTACCACGATACCTTCTCGCCCGTAGCCATGATCAAGTCTATTCGCATGATGCTTGCTATAGCTGCCTACCATGATTATGAGATATGGCAAATGGACGTAAAGACGGCTTTCCTTAATGGATTCCTCGAGGAGGAAATCTATATGGAGCAGCCTAAAGGCTTTGTGTCCGAAGTCGATATTCAGAAAGTGTGCAAGCTTCAGCGTTCCATTTATGGACTGAAGCAAGCGTCGCGTAGTTGGAACCTTCATTTTGACGAGGCGATCAAAGAGTTTGACTTCGTGCAAAATGAAGAGGAACCTTGTGTATACAAGAGGGTTAGTGGGAGCAAGATCGCATTCTTAGTACTATATGTAGATGACATTCTACTAATAGGTAATGATGTGGGAATGCTCGATTACGTGAAAGCTTGGCTTTGATTAATTTCTCCATGAAAGACTTGGGAGAAGCTACCTATATTCTTGGTATTCGACTCTACCGGGATAGAGCGAAGAGAACAATAGGTCTTTCCCAAGCCCTCTATATAGATAAAATCTTAAAGCGATTTAAGATGGATGATTCTAAAAGAGGGTTCCTACCGATGCGACATGGAATAAAACTCACCTTGAAGATGTGTCCTCAAAATGAGGAACAACGAAAGGAAATGAGTAATATACCATATGCTTCGGCCGTGGGTAGCCTTATGTATGCAATGTTGTGTACAAGACTGACATCGCGCATCCGTAAGCGTGGTGAGTAGGTTTCGAGCAAACCCGGGTAGGGAACATTGGTGCCGTAAGAAACGTTCTCAAGTACTTGAGAAGGACTAGAGATATGGTTACGATGTATGGCGGTGGAGATTTGGATGTGGTGGGATTCAGATTCGGACTTCCAGGCCGAAGGGCGACTCGATGTCTACTCGGCTACATATTTACTCTTAATGGAGGAGCGGTATCTTGGCGTAGCGCCAAGCAAAGCGCGATCGCGATTCCACTGTCGGTGAGTATCAAGCGGCCTCGGAGGCTTCCAAGGAAGGGTTACGGATTAAGAAGTTTAGGAGAACTTCAAATAATACCATGTCTTGAAATTTGCTGTTCATCTTTGCGACAACGACGGAGTGTAGCGCGAGCCAAGGAGCCGAGGTTTCATGACACCAAACATATTGAGAGGAAGTATCATCTCGTAAGAGAATTTGTTCGCAAGGGATACATTGTCTTTGCCTGAGTAGACTCGGTGACAACGTCGCCGATCCACTGACCAAGCCACTTTCTCGGACTAGCTTGGAGCGTCATCTGGAGAACATGGGTATTAGATACCATAGTGTGTGGCATTGAGTGCAAGTGGGAGATTGTTAGGAGTATGCCCTCGAATGCCACTCGGAGGTTGTTGAGTGAGGGCATTGTACTTGTAATTATGTAAACCATTTATATAAGGCAAATGAATGTTTCTTTATTCTTGGTAGTTCTTGGCATTCCTAACTCGTAAATAAACATATAGAAACTAGTCCGTGTATTTGAGAGCAAAGCGTTCCACTCCTTATTGGATAAGGGGTCGGCCTTGGAAAGGTTATAGCTCAAATACTTAATCGTTCGCAAGTCGATGAAACTTGGTAGGCGTTAAGTTTATGTGAAGACTTGTATGACGTGTTCTTTGACATGGAGAGTGCACATCGAACACTAATGGTTAGTGGGAGCACACGTTATAGGTATGCTAATTGGATTAGTATACTCGAACCGACTCACCCTCGATTCGTCACAGATTTCACTCGGACGATCAATGACGGAATCGAAAGGTTGTGATAGGTATTCGTGAACCTTCGACTTGAGGATTTAGTAGGGATGTGCTTGTGACGTCAAGATTTTCATTAGAGTAGTTCGACCACGTAAACCGGAAGGCGGGGGTCAACCTCGGCGTGCATCTTGACGGGCAAGTAGCGAGTCCTCTTGAATACCAAGATAGAATTCTTTCTCCCGTTAGTGAGCGGGTTATATGTCCTATGCGGTTATTGGCGGATGAGATCATAAGTCTTTGGCCAAAGCATTGGAGCTAGTTGTATTAGATACACGGCATTTCGATGATCTCGATTTGCATTAACGCATGCATAGCGTCAAGTACGAGATAGGGTTTGGTGATCGTGACTCTATAACTTGATCGGGACATTTGAAAGAAGGGTTTATCATTATCTTGGTATTCACGACAGAATGGTTCTTGAATGATCCCAATCATTCGTTCTCGGTTAAGTGCAGTGTAGGCCGCCAGCTGGCTAGGTGGTGCTACTACTCTTTGGTTCCTCCCATTCTTTGGCCGAGACGGACCTACGAGTCGCGCAATAGGATTGACGATGGAATGATTCAAGCTAATTCTCTCATTATGAATATTAGTTATTGGATATCTAATTTTGGAACATTGGATGTTTAAATCGATTTATTGGATAAATTGATTTACGGCCTAATGAATTAAATAAATTCTTGGGTGATTAATTTAATTCATGTATATAATTATTTCTTGGAGAAATTAATTATATTATTTTGTATTTGATATGATGAAATTAATTGGATTAATTAAACTATACAAATACATCGGAGCAGAATTGGAATTTATCTGTTTGGACTCTCGGAGTCAAAGCGAACCAAACTCATCCGTTTCTCCATGGGCCGCCCCCCCCATTTCTAGCCACCTTCATTTTGGACTTATGTCTCCATTCTTTATTGTATGATAATGGTGGAGGTGGGGTTAGATTCCCACATGCATGAGTTGTTGCTAGTAGTGGGAGTTGAATAAAAGGGATGAAGACATCTTTCTTTTGACCAACCCATTCCAGACGTGAGAGTGAGTTAGAGAGAGAGAGAGAAAAACCATTTTCTCTATTGTCTTCATCATCTTCTTCATATCATCTTAATTGTTCTTGGAGAAAATTAAAGATATATTGAGAGATATAAATTAAAACACTTAGAGTGTTATAATCAAAGCTTCATCACTTGATTTTAGCCGTAACCTTAGAGGTTAATCGAGTGTTGTCATTCCGTTCGTTTCTCCGGCGCGTGACAAGTAGAGACGCGGTTTTTCGGCGTTGGATCATCCAAGGGCTTGGAGCATTTTGGATCATTTGGGGAATAGCTCAAGAGAAGGAAATCCATATAATCAACGGACTACAAGGGTATGATTTCGTATCTTCCTTTGTTTATTTTATATTCGTATATGCGTAGCTCGATCGATCCTCGTAGGGATTCGGATCGAATTAATTTTCGTTTTACCGCTTCCGCTGGGCCTTCGTTTTAGGCACCGAATCCCAACAGGAAGGCCCCTGGATTTGTGGTTCACGAGGATGGACTGTTACGCTTTAAAAATCGAGTGTGTGTACCAGCAGACGAAGAGTTGAGGAATACTATTCTGAAGGAGGCTCATGCTACCCCGTATTCCATACACCCGGGATCAAACAAAATGTATAAGGATTTGAAGCCGTATTATTGGTGGGGTAACATGAAACGGGAGGTTGCCGAATTCGTTTCGAAATGTTTGACTTGTCGTGAGTCAAGATTGAGCATCAACGACCAGCAGGCATGATGAAACCGCTTCCGATTCCCGAGTGGAAGTGGGAAGACATATCGATGGATTTTATTACTAGTTTGCCGACGAGCCGTCGAGGCATGAATACGATTTGGGTGGTTGTGGATCGATTGACTAAATTAGCCCACATCTTGGAGATCAAGGACACTTGGGGCCCTGAGAGATTGGCCCAATTATTCATCAAAGAGATTGTGAGACTGCATGGCACCCCTAAGAGTATTGTATCAGATCGGGACGGATGGTTCGTGTCGCACTTCTGGAAGGCGGTTCATCGTGCTATGGGTAGACAGTTGAAATTCAGTACGGCTTTTCATCCTCAGACTGACGGTCAGTCTGAAAGGACAATTCAAACTCTAGAGGATATGTTGAGGGCATGTGCTCTCGATTGGAAGCCTGACTGGGAAGCCCAACTGCCGTTGGTAGAATTCACATATAATAACAGCTGGCACGCCTCGATCATGATGGCACCTTATGAGGCATTATATGGTCGTTGTAGGTCCCCTTTGTCTTTGGGACGAATTATCTGAATCTATTGGTACGGAACACGATATGTTATTGGCGGCCGCGAGAAGATTTCCACGATCAAGAGCCATCTATTAACGGCCCAAAGCCGCGAAATCATATGCAGATAATCGTCGACGACCACTCGAGTTTGAAGTTGGTGACCATGTACTGGTCAAAGTATCTCCTACCAGAGGTGTTTTCCGATTCGGGAAGAGAGGCAAATTGAGCCCAAGGTATATTGGTCCGTTTGAGATCCTGGAACGAGTAGGCGACCTAGCCTATCGTTTAGCATTACCACCAGCTTTGAGTCGGATTCACAACGTATTCCATGTATCTCAGTTAAGGAAGTATGTTGCTGATACAAGTCACGTTATTCAATTCGACGAGGTCGAAATAGCCGACGACCATTCGTATGAAGAACAGCCTGTGTAGATACTCGAGAGAAGAATTAAACAGCTGAGGAACAAGACGATTCCCTTATTAAAAATTCAGTGGTCAAGACATGGAGTCGAGGAAGCTACGTGGGATACCGAAGATAGCATGCGAGAGAAATACCCCGAACTGTTTACCCCTTAGTTTCGGGGACGAAACTCCTTTTAAGGGGGGGAGTATGTAATACCCTCGCCTTTAATATTGTATTTCATGATTTAAGTTAAGTGTTTTCGCACCATATCTGTAATGATGTAGCAAGTATCGACGAATTATGTTAAGTTGGATTCATGGTCATTCATACTATATTAGTTGTTGGGTGATATTGGGAGAATTCCATTTATGCTTGTTATAGTACTTAACGTACGTTAACATGTATTCATAACGTACGCTATGTAGGTCGCCTTACGTACGTAACATCCATACATTAACGTACGTAATGCGGAAGATCCTCCAGCAGTCCGCCTTTCGGCGGGTGGGGCCGAGCAGGGGTAGGTGGTCGGGAGTCGATCGCGACAGCCAAGTCAACGGCTATTACGTACGTAATAGCTACATAGTTACGTACGTAACGAATTGCGTGTTTTGAGGCAGTGAGATTTGATGAAATTGGTTACGTACGTAATGATATCAAGATTACGTACGTAAAGGCTATAACGTACGTTAACCACGTTCGTTAACGTACGTAATGTCAAGTTCAGATTATAAAAGTATGACTTGCCATTCACTTCCTACTCGACCCTTTTCAACCTCCCAACTGAGGAACGATTCTTTTCCCCTCCAACTTCATTTCTAAGCCTTCCTAACTTGTGTTGGAGCTTCAACACTTGATTGGTGACTTGGAGAGCTAGAGATTGAAGTGTATCCCTTGAAGTGTTGGTGTTGTTCTTCATTTTAAGGTTGGTCTTTCTTTAACTCATATCAATTCCATGCTTATGATGATGTTAGTAGATAAATACTACACATAATGTTAGTTTAAACTAGTGCAAACATGATAAGTTAATTGAATCATGCTCAAACTAAGGGAAGATTAACATTGAAGGTATTAGTGTTACTTCTTGTTGTAAATAACTTCATAATGTGATTGTGTTGATAATGATATACTTAAAACCTGATGTATAACATGATAATCGGAAGTTAATTATAGTCTCAACACTAGGAACATGTTAGGGATGATATCCTTAATGATTAAAAAGTGAGAAATGTTAAATTTGTCTTGAACATTCTATTGATTCTTAAAGGTAGTATGGAACCATGATTTTTGGCCTCTAAAACCTTTGTAATAAAGTTGTTGGAAAGATTATGTTAACCCTTTGTAGATGATCTTTGTTAGATAGATGAAGTTACTTCAAAAATTTCAAGTATCCAATGATATAACTAGGCTTTTAATAAATTCTTCAAAGTAAAACAATGAATGTTGATAGAAGGAAGTTGTAATCTTCATATGTTCGAATTTATCGATTTCGTTAAAGGGTGTTAATCACTACATTAATAGGTTGATAATGTTCTTAAGAGAATTGTGTTGAATATGATGATACAAATGCGGTAGATGAGTAGCCGAATTCCATTTCATTAATCCGTGCGTGTTTAGAGACGTAAAGTAAGATGATGTTATTAGTTCACTCAAAACTTAAACTTATGTTTCATATAGTAATCAAGTTTTGAATGAAATCGTTGGTAAAATAATGAAGAACGTAATTAAACACAACTTATATCGTAATTGGAAGTGTCGATGATTTGAAAAGATATTTTCACGATATTGCATTGATAATAAACTAGACATCAAGAATTTGACATTAAGGTTAGAATATGTAATGAACATGATAAACATACGATGATTTGTAATAAGAACATTAAAATGATCAATAGGATAATCGATTTATTCAAGTAAATTTACGAATATTGTTTATGCGATAATACCATTATCGTACGAATGTTGTTGAATGAATTATATTTCATTCAAGGTTGCTTGTTCACGTGAGTATTGTTAGACGAGGATACCGTTCGTTTGACCATTCAAAGAAGGATTATTCGTCTACGGAATTGAGGCAAGTTATCTTGCTTGGTTATAATGATGTGTGGATTCTTATGATAATTATGCATTTCGTGTATATGAAACACTTATAAACTTGTGTCTTGTGACTTGAGGTCGTTCTTAATGATGTCCCGTTTTCATCGTGGGATTGTATTCCCAAGTTCGTTACTTTTGGACCCTTGATATCGTTGAGCTTTGTTGACACTTCGGTGAGTTGTTCGATTCCTTAGTAAAAGTGTAATTCGTTGAGTTTCGTTGTCATGTTGTATCGTGACATCTCTGGAGTCATATCTGCGCGCCGATTGGTTATGTGTAGGATTTTTAGCCGGGCACTTGATGATCATGCGTGGAGGTTTTCCGCATTTAGATCGTGCACACGAGACGTAGTTCGTGAGGCTAATTAGGTACATCGTCCCACGTATATTCTTGATTCCGTATACGGGGTGGACATGTGCACGGACACATTTCCGGATCGGGCGTACTGTGACGTCCGTCTTGAGCCATAGTATATGGTCGTTCGTATATTTGGTTATGTTCGACGATTGGGGCCCGATTGTTTATACGCCTTGGGGTATATTCGGTAGTCGGTGGATTTCTTTGAGATCAGTATATATGAATTGTATAATGTCATGAGAATTATTATCATGTATAGCTGACCCTGTGGTTTGGGGCGAAATACTTGTATTTCAGGGCGAGGAAAGGGCAAGGCACAGGAGGAGCACAATGGCGACGGAGGATTCTGATGTATGCTATTTCGGGGGGCCCGAGTCTTTTGGTTGTTCGGTTATGTTTTATTGTGACTTTCATTTTTATTTTGTGTCGGATGAATGTAATAAAATTTGTTAGGTACTGCCCATCGTCATATGGTCTGTACCGAATTTGGATCCTGTGTTTGTTTGCTCGTGTTTGAAGATATGAATAACTCATGCTCCACACCGGGGTTTTGATAAATGTTGTGGTACGGTACCACGTTGACAGATTTTAAATGTATATTGTGATATCGCCTGGTGGGTCCCAGTAGGGGTCCACGGCACTGTAATAGCCACTGTTTTTGGGCTGTTACAGGCTCGCTCATTCTCCGCCGGCGCGAAAAGATCCACATCTGAAGGGATATGATATCTCGCCCTCCAGACGGCCAGGTCCTTCCTGGTCGCTGAGCTCCTGATTTGGCCGAGGGACCACGGAGAACGTTGCGCGGCCCGAAACAACGACCGCTTCGCCGACTGATAAGGGTGGGCGATCGAGTACTCCCGGTAATCGAACTTGGGGCACGGACCAGCCAACCTCTCCATGATGTCTGCAAAGGCCAAATAGGCTTGGCCAAAAGCACTATGTTGCTTCCAATACGCCCTCACCACCGAATCTCTCTCCGTCAGCGGACGTTTCCGCTCAGCCGCCGCCTCCCTAGCGGCGTCGGCCTCATTAAATAACGCCTCGACTTCCGCGGGATCAATACCGCTACAGATAGCCTCGGCGGCCGTCTCCAAATGGAATTCTGCGGAGTATCCTCCCCGGGCGGTCGAAGTCCCGACGGAAGAGGTGGTGCCCATTCCGTACGATGAAGGTACTCCAGACATTTTCGAAAAGAAGAGGAGAAAATGAGTGTTTTCTTACCAAGGGATTAATCGATCGATGATCGGCAGTCAAAAGCTTCAGAAAATTCTTCGGCAATATCCTTCTTCTCCGATGAAAGCGCATAAGGGTCTTAACACTGCAACCCAACGCCTTTTTATAGGAGATGGCAGGGACTTCCATGCAATTAAGGAGAATCTCAGGGGTCGGAGTGCAACCGTCGCAATTAATGCCTCCCTTGAAACCCGCGTACGCGTTGTTTCAAGGACACGCCAGACGAGGAGTCATAACTAACCGTCGGTCTCCCCCAACAGGAACCCGACACGTGCCCCGGAGATTTTTCCACGACCGCTGTCATTCCTCGCTCATTTCAGCGACCGACCAGGTCGTCCAAATTCAAAACCAAACTGCTCAAAGACGATCGCCAGTTCCTTAAAATGCTGAGTCACTCATCAAAATTCAGCGATCGCCAGCAGAACCACCTCACCCCGCGTTTCCAATATCGGAGCGAGCTGGGGGGCAATTATTGTGCGGCGATTTACACGCCTCGACGGCGATCAATATAAGGACCGAGCGACCGAGTCCACAACCAAATGAGCTACGACGAACTTGTCAGAACGAAGGTAACAATCCACCTTCGAGCATCTAGCGATCGACCCCCAAGGTGATCGCCTTTTGGCACCTAGCGATTGACTCTGGCGCCCGACCTAGGACGACCGTCCTGTGCCACGAACAAGACCTTCGTCCGTCAAAGTCTACGAAGACCGGATCTCAAAGCAAGCGCTCATGTGCAGATCCGCGAAAGGCGCCGCAGAATAGATCGTTGACCACAACCTGTCACCACCTTCTCACCTACCGACAGACCCGCCGAAAGGTACAAGGTGGGACCTCCCGGGACAGCGACTCAAGACGCGTGCAGACTTCTCATTGATCCGCACAGCCGGCTGCCAGCAGCAGCAGCGGACTTTAAGGAGACCAACCCATGTGCTAAAGACAATCGCCCGCTTATTATAATACAGCAAAGGCGATCGCCCAGCAACTCCCAGTGCTATAAATAGAGAACCTCCAGCAACTGGAAAAGGGTTCCTCTCAGTTGGCTACCACATTCAGAATACATACACACTCTCAAACTCTTGGCTTCCTCTCTTGAATCTATCTTAGGATTTCTCTCTCAGCACCTCTCAACCAGAAGACGGTCGGCAGAGGCAAGAACTCCCTACAGTACAGATTCGAAGAGACTCGCAAGTCCAGGAGCTCAGACATACAGCTAATACACACTGTGAGAGACCGTCGATTCCTCACCGTCGTCACAGCACATCATCGTTGTTACAAGAACTCACAGAGCATCATATCTGGTTCTTCCGGCAATCTTCACGCTCGATAGCTAAGATAACTAGGGTCTTTACACTCATTGTAATTGTACTCTAACATTAATATTTGTACTCCAAAGTATTTATATTAATAATATCTCGCGAGAGCATTCAAGCCCGGGACTAACAACCCCGACATATCTTGTGTTATTTACTTTCCCCACGGAAGTGCTCTCGCACTTTGTTTGCTACTCGATCATTCCAGCAATATCTATCTCCGGATAATATTTAGGGTAGCAACAAAACCGAAAGTTAATTATTAAATTAAAGAACATGAACTCTAATCAAATAAGTTAATTCAAGTTCGTTGGTTTTTTATTACACAAAATATATTGGGTATTCGAACTTGGATTTGTAAGATAGTAAACATACTAGTCAAACGTATTTACCAATAACTACAGTACAAGATACTTCATTTGATATTTTCTTATACTATTATTTTATGTACAAAAATATTGTGAGCCCCGAAAAATCGAAGTTTTGCGTGGGCCTACAAGTTTTCATGTCTTGGATCGGCCCTTGTCATAGGCGGACCTATGTGTAACCTGGTGGTGCGTATTTTAGAAAATCCCTCCTCCCCCGTGCTATTTCTCATCTATGTCGTCATTTCTTGTATAGTAGTGTTTGAATTGACTTATGAGCTGAATTATTTCTATTATGTTTTATCAAATTACCTAAAAATATTTACATCATACTCATCATGCAGTGCTTTCTCTCCTGATTCATCTGAATGGCTGGTCCTGATTTATTGGAGGTCATGCGCTAAATTTTAAATGTGTCCCTAAGAAAAATATTCAAATATATTTTCATATATTTATCAGAATTATAGAACTAAATGCATAGACAAACAAAACATAAACTATAAAATTTATGAGCATATAACAATAATAAACAAGATCTTTCAACTTTTTTATATATTTTATTAAATAAAAAATAATGGTGATTCAAACTTAAGAACAATAGTTAAATGGATTTGCTAATCCAACTACGTGATGTTCATTTGATATTCTATTATACTATCCTTTTTTTAAAAGAATATCGTGAACCCTGGAACATCGGGGCTCTATGTGGACGCATAAATCGTACCCAACAGAGCCAGCTCGATTTGTAAGGTGCACCAATAGATATTTGGTGTTACATCCACCTCTAAGTAAGATGGATATGATAATTTAAACAGTAGAATAAGTCGAAATGGTATGAAGTAAACATTTAATTTTGTGGTCTTAAGAATAGAACGATAGTATCGAGTTGAAAACGTGGTACAGTATCATGCATTTTAATATTGTGCAATCATGTATATTTTGACATTATTCTATATTATGATTTCTTATTGGAAATTATAACTGACCCGGTAGTAGAATGAACGATCTTTATGTACTAGCCGCTCCTGTCAAATGTAATTATCAAATATTCTTTGTGTAAGTTTATGATGCACCATAGAACCAGATTCATTATAAAAGTTGTCAATTTTAGTAACCTATTAAGCCTATTAACAAAGAAATTTAGCTATCTTTAAATTTACAAATACACCTTAATTACATAATTCCAATAGTGGAATATATATGAAGTTGGTATGAAGAACATTTACTTTTGGGGTCTCAAAGATTGAACGACAACTAGGGGTGGCAAAATATACCGAAATGCCGAATTTACCGCATCGAAAAATTACCGAAATTGCCAAAAATTTCGGTATACCGAATTTTCGGTACGGTATGGTGCCGTACCGAAAATTTTCGATACGGTAACGGTATGAAATTTTTTTATTTTCGGTATATACCGCGATACCAAAAAAAAATTCGGCATTTCAATATATATATATTGGTATATCGATATTTTCAGTATTTTTTTATTCGGTATTTCGGTATATATCAGTATATCAAGATTTTTTTGATATTTTGGTAATTCGGTATTTCGATAAGTTCGGTATACACCGATACCGAAAATTCGGTATACCGAAATTTGGGTACGGTATCGGTATGGACCGAAATTCATACCGAAATTTCGGTATACCGGATTTCGGTATACCGGAACTTTTGGTACGGTATCGGTATGAATTTTCTTGTACCGAAATTTTCGGTACGGTATACGGTATCGACAAGAAAATTCGGTACGATACGGTATACCACCCCTAACGACAACATCTAGTTGAAAAATTGATACAGTATTATGTATTTTTTTGATACCGAGGTTCCAAACTTACATCTGACTAGTTTCTGGGACAACTACTCCGGCACCCCACAGAACTGCTAGCAATTAAATCATGAAATGTGTATCCAACTCTCAGGTTCTTAAATATCCCCAACTACCGCACACAAGGTGTCGTCCCCCAAATAATTGCTCCATGTTGGACCCCCTCAAATCCAACCGCAGGGTCCCCGAGACCAGACCTTCCACACTGCCGCTTGAAACCCTCGATATTTAATTATCCCACCAGCGTACCCAGAAGGCTAGTCACTTCAATCATAGACTAAAGAGTATAAACCCTTAAAAATTCTTGTTCTTAGAGAGACTCAAATCCGAATCTCCCACTTGAAGTGGAAGCATCATGGTAAGTGGATCAAGGCCACTGTTCAGTATTATGCATTTTAATGTTATGAGTAGTCATGCATATTTTAGCATTAGTGCATATTATGTTTTGTTGTTGGACACTATAACTGACTACTAGTAGTGGGAATTTATTTTAGATATATTATTTGTTGTTGGACACTATAACTGACTACCAGTAGAGGTGTAAAAAAATATCCGATATCCGATATTCAATCCTAAATATCCAAAAATCCGAAGTTCCGAATATTCGAAAATCGGATATCCGAAAATTCAAATATCCGAAGTTCGGATATCCGAAACTTCGGATTCGGATATCGGATATTACTTTTCATAAAAATCGGATATTTGGATATCCGAAATATCCGAAAAAACCTAAAAATTTTATTTTTTTATATTTTAAATAATAGAAGGTATTTGGATATTCGGATATCCGATATCCATATCCGAATTTTTTTCGGATATTCGTATATCCGATATCTGAATCAGAATATTTTTTTCGAATATAAGGATATCCGAATATAATTCATATTTTTTCCAGATATTCGGATATTCGATATCGTATCCGAAATTTCAGATATCTGAAAATCGGATATCCAAAATTTCGAATACGGATATCAAAATCTACTATCCGAATTTTCGGATATCCGAACTTTCGGATATCCGAAATTCCGGATATTCGGTTTTAAACAGCCCTAACTACCAGTAGTGGGAAATATTTTGTTGTTGAACACTAAAACTGACTACTAATAGTAGGAATTTATTTTAGATACTTCTGTATCAAACAGTTTAGCATTAGTGTATATATTATTAGTGTATATATTATTTATATTTTCTTTTTTAGTTTTTCATTTTTTCTTTTCAGTTTTTAGGGTTCATGTTTAGTATTTCGTTATTATAATTTTTTTTAGCTTCCTATTTTTTGCCATTTTTAAAAATAAATTTTAGGTGATCATAAAGATCCATAAAACGTACACCTACTCGATGCAAAATAACCTATCCTCTTACTCTTCCCAGACAACCAAGAACATCTTATCATTCAGTTTTCAACATGTAAACCACTGCAATGGACCTCCAGACCCTCATTTGTAATCATCAAGATGAGAACATGTAAACCACTGCAATGGACCTCCAGACCCTCATTTGTAATCATCAAGATGAGAAAGGACCTCCGGACCCTCATTTATAATCATCAAGATGAGCAAGTTAATACAAGAAGTTCCTTTCGTAAGATTAGATACTTCTATATCAAACAACAGTAAAGAAAGGTCATGCGGTTGGCGATCGATCCCGATGATACTAGTTGAGCCTATCAAATGTAATTGTTGGGGCGAGTTCATAGACCGAATCCATCATAAAAATTGCCAATTTTAGTAACCTTCATAAAAGTGAGACTAACCCTAATTATAAAGAAAGTTTAGTTATCTTCATAATTACAAATACGCCTTAATTACAAGGTCCTATTTCCAATTAGAAGTTTATTAATAATAAAAACTCCTATTTAGACTGTAATGTAAAACAGAAACAAATTAAATACCCCGTGTAATTTGTAAATCGAAAATGGTATCACGAAGGTATTTGTAGTTTTAAAAGATAGCTACGTATTTTGTAATTGGACTAAACAATATAAAGGTATTTTTATGAAATCCAATGCAAAAGCAACTCAATAAAACCACCCAACACCCCGAAAACCTAGGCTTACAACAAAATAGACATAAGTAGTAGAGCTGTCAAAACACCGGAGCCGGCCCAGTTGCAGCCCGAAGCCCAGCTGCAACCCATCAGGGTCAGCTCCACATATAAATACCATGTGAATGAGGTCTCTTAGAAAAATGTTCAACATCAAAAGACTACAATCACAGCAAGTCTACTCAAAACTGAAATAACCTTTGAATTCATTAAAACCAGGATGGTGTATTGCCTTAATATCCATTTTTTTGAACCGACCGGAATCCAAGTGCTCTAATGTCGATATCAACAGGCCATTCGTGAGGCAAATAATACACGACTCAGTGAGTCGTACCATCAAAACTGATATTAGCTCAAATTATTGTTCTCTAAGATGAGGATTAAATGTAATAACACAATTAGAGCTCATCCTTGCTTACACTGTCATCTCTCATAAGCTCTTCTAGCGAGAATTCATCTTCTTCGATTATTTGCCCGTCTTTACCGTCCCACGGCTCTGTGTTCTCAATTGCAGGACTGCCTTCTAAAGGTAGATTGCCTTTTCCACCACGTCCAGCTTCTTTCACAAACTCTCTGAGAATTAAAGGGGTTTTCAATACCATATTTAACGGTTTTGTGATTCAGGAATACAAAGTGTCAGAGCATAAAGTTCTGAATCGGGTATTATTCGAGACAATTCAAGAGTAATTTGATAAAATGATCTCAGTTGCAAAACAGAGTCCATTTGTATAATACACAATTGATTTGATCCGGAATAATAACAGCTCGGATATTAAATTAGTCTACGACAAATTTCAATAAATTGACCAAAAATATTTTATATTATTTAATGTAAATTAAACATTTTTGTTGAAAATAGAAAATAAATCAATATAGTATAACGTTATTAAAAGGAGGGAGAAATCGAGATTAAATCATTTTAGTAACGAAAGTTTGACAAATTGTCATATCAATAATTATTAAATGAAATAGGTTAAATTACAACGTGTATGATGGTATCTTGTTTTGTTCGTGTAATTTGTTACTGTGATTAAAGGCGTCCACCTGCACGGAGAAAGACCAAAAAAAAAAAAGACGAAAGCAACAGAGGGAGGGAGGGAGAGAGAGAGGGGAGGAGAGGGAGAGGGAGGGGGGGGGGGGGGGGACCAGAAAGGACAAAGAAGAGCTCACATAATCTGGTCGCGCTCAAATGCGCTTTTAAGTGAGGCATAAGCTTTCTTCTTCAAATTCAGGGCTACCAAAGCTGGATATCCGTAGCCTCCAACTCCGACATGCTTTTCAAGATCAGGCTGCTTACCCGCAGCAACCCAGAGGAAACTGCAGAATTTACACAAACTCTAGTCCATCATGTTGAAAAGGAAAAAAAAAAACTTTCTGAAATTATTACTGTCATCTCATTTTCAAAATGATAATTGAATCCTGGATTTTTTTTTCCTTGCCTGTAAGGGCTTTTTTTGAACTTCTCTGCCACTGATAACAAAAGTTCAAGGTGCTTATTTCTACCATCAGCCTTGGAGTCCAATATGTCAGGGAGGAAGGCAACAAAGCAGATGGCAGCTGACCCACACTTCTCCTCCAGGACATCCTAAATGAAAATGAAAAATCTTCATTTTTTTTTTTTGAGTAATTACACAAACTATCACTGAGGTGTAGGCTATTTATGAAAGAACCCAGGTAATTTTTAAGATTAGAAGAAAAAAGCACCCTTGAGGTTTGATTTTACGGTGCATTTTGCCTCAGACGTTAACTGTAGTTAACCTGATGGAGATTGCTGATATCATGAAATAATCCACAATCACACCCAACCTTTAAAAATATTACAAATAGTTCCAACTTTATGTCAGGCTATTTGTATTGTTTGGAAAAAGGATGTAAACGTAAAATGTAAGGCAATAGTTGGGGTTATTTGTAATGATTAGATTAGTTTAAGAATGTAATGCATAAAATATATGATGACTTCAGCAATTCCCATAGCTCCACTGGTACCAGGTGCAAATTGTAAGATAAGCGTAACCTCAAGGGCGGTTTGCAATATCCAAAATTACTTTTTTCAACTCGGTAGGGGTGTGTGCGGGTGTAGGGGTGTGGGGGGTGGGGGTGGGGGTGGGCGTGGGTAGGAAGAGACTAGAGAGAGAGATATAACTGGGCTAGTCAATTCAGTCACTTCTGGAGGGGAAGCATTTGCTTCCAGATGCTCCAAAGCAAATGATTCAATCGCTGATGCTGATCTGGCACCTTCATATGGAAACGGACTGTCTTTGTCAGCACCAAACACCAAAATAGTAGGAAATCCTTGTACGTTGAACCTGCTCATTAAAGACTGGCAACTCCGATTGGTTAAAAATATGCCTTTTGATTAGCAAAGGTAGCAGGAAACAAGAATACGAGCTAGCCATCATTTAACAGGATTGATTATGCTAGATCAGCATATAAACAAGCCAGGCATATAGGGAGCATGAAATAATGGGGGTAGAATTACATTTATTTTACTTCACGTGTGTATCAGCCTTTAAGCGACTAATGACTTGTGAGTTGTGACTTACTTTTTCTGCATCACAGTCTACATGCCCCAACCTTGCTTGGCCCTTGAGACTGTTGGCAGCCTTCTTCCACTCAGGAGCGAGCTTCTTGCAATGTCCACACCTTCAGAACGAAAATCAATCATAAGAATTCACGAGTTTAAAAATAAGATAAACTGATAACTAATAAGCTTGCAAACAACTTAACTCGAAAAAAGCAATAAATATTCATTTCAAATTTAAAATGACCGATAATGATTAGTATTACATAATTAGCAGATAATTAGCAGCCCAACAAGAGATTTTTAACTAAATTGACAGTTGGTCGAGTTTACCACACAAATTTTCCAAAGCCCATAGAGTCCATTTTCACATTAAGAATTGCTTTCTACTTTGCAGTCAAAGCAGCCAACCAATTTATTTCCTTTACATGAATATAAGAATTTTCCACCAAGAAAGCATTTCAAGTTTCCATAAATCATCTAGTCAGTATCTCCAAACTTCCCATTTACATTGAATAATTAATTATTGACATAGATTTGATAATCATATCAATATCATTGGTCAAAAATGAATGATTACAGAATACCATAAATACTATCAACATGTAACAAAGAAATCAATTATATATGCCGTCCAAACAATAGTTCATTGTGATGCATAAAGGGCTTCCATCGGAAGTCACAGGGTTTAAAACTCAGGGGTTAACAAAGCAAATATGTCAAGCAGGCAACTTACCAAGGAGCAAAGAATTCCACAATCCAGAATTCCTTGCTTTGAAGTACCAATTCATCAAAATTACGAGAGTTTAATTCCACTGATGCACTGGGTTCCGATTTCTGGCTGGATCCTCCTGTTGACTTCCCATCCAGACGTTCCTTAAGGAGTGCTTTGACCTAATGAGAAAATGAGAAGGAAAACGGTTACCCCTGCTTATCCCTAGTTGACAATAACTACTCACAACACAACTCTCAAACATAACCTATTTAAAAGCAGTCATGTTTATGTGTTGCATTGATCAGAGACGGACGCACAATAAAAAAAAAAGGTTGCTGCATCAGAATAATGACAGAAAATTTGCCTACAGGTATAAAGATCTAGGATAACTATCATAAGGATCTAAAGTATGACGATAAAGCCTAACAATTTTATTTCCTGAAAACAGATGTGGTTAGTATGTATTTAGGTAATGACATTTGAAACATAATAATGATACACATGTGCACAATATTAACTTCAGAATGATTCTATCTTCTCTGCTATTTATTTTCAAAATAAAAAAATAAAAATCCCATTCAACATCCAGGAAAAGGGTAAAAAAAAAAGAAAATAGTAAATACAAAGCTAACAAGAAATGATTTTCACCTGTTGCAATGCATATTCAACAATGGGCTTGACATCCCTAGCTCCTTGATAATCTACAGGAGCTTTGCCTGGTGCAAAAACCTTAATGGTAGGAAATCCTTTGATTCCATATTCCTGCAGAATACAAAGATGAAAGATTATTTAAAAATGATAGCGTTGATGATGATTATAATAACAACAATAATATTAATTGGAATAACAGCCCATGCATACATGGGTTTATGGAGAAAGTAAAGATGGCCATCAGAGTCCCAGACATGGTAATCACAAATCTAAAACAAATCAACTCTCTTTCGTGAAGAAACCCAAATTGGGCAAAATATTTGAACGTAGTAATTGAGTATAAAAAGTTGCAAGATGTCCTTAGCTTATGCAACAAGAAATGTAAAAAATCCAGGAAGGCAAGTCAAAGGGTGGATGAGGTGAATGTTGCAACAAATACCAAAGAGGCAAATAAGAACACACCTGAGCCAGTGACTTGTGAGCATCAGCGTCAAGAGCTGCCACAGTTGCTACTCCTTTCAAGACATTAGCCACCTTCTCCCATGTCGGAGTCAACGCTTGGCAATGACCACACCACGGGGCAAAGAACTCGACTAAAACAACACCTTTTGAATTAAGGACCTGCTTTGCAATTTCAAAAATAATACGTCACTGATTGAGACGATAGAGAAAACCACTACAGCAGTTAAGTCTAAAATGCTGGAAATTTGGATTGGTAACCAGAAATATGGCTACCAACCGAAAATTACCACACTGACAGGACTTGGTAACCATCACATATGATAATCGCAAATTCGATACGGTATTACCGACTTCTTTACTATCGCACGGTACAGTAATGATATTGGAGTTTTTTAGTATGGTATTAACGTACAGTACCAATATACATATAATTAATTATCTTTAATTTTAAATACTTGTTTCATATTAATCTAGGTCATTACCAACCATTACCAATCGTTATCAACTACTACCAACCGTTACCAATTGTTATCAACTACTACCAACATACCAACCATTACCAACCATTAAGAAAATGGTATATCGAACATTCTGGCTCATTACCAACCATTACTAACCTGTTCAGGTCACATTCTCTCTTCTTTGCTTGGACCAATTAAAGCCGGTTTGGTATTGATTAACTTTAAAAATAATCAGAAAATACTTGGTTTTTTGATGAAATCTTAAATTTGGCCTTGTTTGGTACATGAAAATCAGCTTCTTTCAGAATTTACTAGTCACTGATATCACATTTTGAAGGCAGCATTAGGATTGCTTTAAAAGCTGTTGTCACAAGTAACACTGGAATTGTTGGTTACCAACAGTATCCATTACCGAATTATTTGATGGGCTATGGTAATCAAGGGCTCTGAAATGGATCGTTATGGTCAAAAAGTTTGGTAACCATTACCAACCCAGTAGAAATTATTCACAAGTAACAAAATTACAAAACAAAGTCAATCCTACCCTCTCACTGTACTCAAATCATTATTCAAGCAACCGCAACAAAAACAGATAACCACATTCAGATTTAATTATACCATAATTCTCACCCAGATAATTTTAATAAAGAATCTTGGATAATAATTTTTTTTATAAAAAAATAGAGGAAGGATAATAATAATAATAATAATAATAATAATAATGATAATAAGAAGAAGAAGAAAAAAAGACTGATCTGATCCATACCACTCATACACAAACCAATTAACTAAAAATCGTCAATAAACATTTTCTTCGATTAAAAAGGAGTGATTTTCATGGAAAATGAAATCCAAAAATTAGACTACTAAACACTCCACAAATTCAACAAACGATCCCAAAAATTTTTTTTTTTAAAAAAAGCGTGTACCTTGGACTTGAGATTATTAGGGTTTAGCTGAACAACGGGTGATGATGGTAAATACAATGCATAAACCCCTAAATTTCCAACCAACGAGAGAAGTAGAAGTGGAATCAATGGCGATTTCTCCATTTTTCAGTGTTTCCTCTCTAATCGAAGTGGGGAAATTTTAAATGATTTTCGCGGAGATAAAAAAAAAAAAAAAACGCATGCTGCGTTTGGAGCTACGTGGATCGAGCCAATCATGGCGATCCACATCATATATGACTGTTTCGATTACATTTGGTCTACATAGGCTTTTCTAGAATCTTGCTTACATGTCAGTTCTCTTGCATGATTTTTGTTGTAAAATTAGTTGTCCATCCGAGTGGTCGACGTATAAAAGTATAGAAAATTAATATGGTGTCCAAGGGAAAATAAGTGCGACAATAAATAGGACAAATGGTGCGTATTCTCATTGATAATATTCTTATATATAGAGAGAGATACATACAAACAGACTTAATCATATCCTAACTAGGATAACCCATATAATAACATACATAGGCACACATAGGGTACTATTACTTTCACTCTCCTTTGTGCCTAGTCTACAACCGCATGTCATGTTGCCTCATTAAAACCTCGTCTAGCAAAAATCCAGTGGGAAAAATGTCTTAATCGTAGGAAAAGAGTACAGCATCTAGACACATCAAGTTTAGATTTCGCTCTTTGAGTCTATCCTTTCATATGATCGTTACATTAATCATAGCGCTACTAAGGTGGTCATTCCATCGATCCCTAAAATCATAAATCTGGTTACCTCGTTAAAAATCTTTCCTAGTGATAAAAACCGTGTGGAAAAATAATCCTTGGGAGGAAAAGAGTATAACGTACGATGTGGATGTAAGACTCCCCCACAAGTCTACATCCCCTTGACTTATACATCAATCAAGGAAACTTTGAAAAACTTGTGCATGTGTCGTTTGCCTCATTAAAAACTTCGTCACGTAACAAAATCCAGTGGGAGAAAATAAACATTGGTCAAAGAAAAGAGTACAACATCGGTGAGTAAGTTTCTTTATAACTCACCTTCATCCCTTTACCTTTACATCGATTTTGGGAGTTCGGAAATTCTCCGCATTCCGATATTTCTCACATGCTTTTCAAACACGGCTTTGGGCAAATATTTGGTAAACAAATCGGCCACATTCTCCTCAGATTTCACTTGCTTTACTTGAATGTCAAGAGTTGTTGTTGATTGTAGAAGAATTTTGGAGATATGGTCTTTGTTACCCAAGCTTCATCTGTTCGATGTATGAATTCTTCGTATGTCTATGAGTCCTCAGCTTGGGGCTATTTATAACCTTTGGAAAATGCATCCGTTATAAATGTAGCCGTTGCAGGCAGGTGAGATGTTAACGTCTCTGATTGGCGGCTTGATGAATAGTTAAATTAAAGTAGATCGCATTTAATGCTTCAGACATTCTTTTTGACTTCGCATTAAATGCCCTTCAGCGCATTCAGACTTGTCTCACTCCGACTGCAATAAATGTCGTCCTATCAGCAATAAATGCTGCTTTAACCGTGAATACTTTATGAATAAACAAAGTGTATTTCACAACGGTTTAAAGCTTTCTTTAATCAGTCCTGCGGATGTGTTTTATTTTTCCTAAGTAAAACATCTTACAGCTTGACTGTTGTATCCGACACATTGTCTTTTGCTGTAGCTGTAGGCTCTGTAGGATATACTATTTGAGATCTTCGATGCTGTATGGAAGGGGCTGTATGGAGATTCCAGACAGTTTTCATACTTAGCGACATTTCAACTCTTTTCGACTCCTTTACTGTATGATGGCCATTATCAAAACATGATACAAGATTGTTTATCCCAACAATTTCCCCCTTAATAATGCCCAAACTTCTTCAACTTGATTCAGAGAGGATGACTTTTGGTCTTCTGTCTAATGGTCTGATTTTCAGTACTTAGTCTAAAAATATGAACTGCTCGCAGGCAAGTTCTAAGAAAAAAATCTACAGGGATGTGTATTACAACTTTAAACTTATGATTGGCGCGCATGCAAAATCTTACAATGTTTGTCTAGGCTAAATACAACTTAACTTATGAACTGTTCGCAGACAAGTTCTTACAGCTTTAAGACATGTTCTATACTTGTTCATTTGCAGTAAATAAATTCGTAATCAAACAGTAAAAACAGTAAGCGTAGATTACGAGCTGTAATCTTTCAAGAGAACAAATTTTATTGATGATCAAGGGAAAAATTACAAGTTCTCGAAATAGAAAATATACATAGAAAGTGCATACTACAATAATAAGCCTAGAGAATAGATACAGTGAGAAGGGTCAGGCAAGCTAATTCCTGTACTGAGAATGCCTCCAAGGTCTCCTGTCAGGATCATTCTCGGTCCCTTTCCACCAATTGACTAGTGATCCTTGCCTCGATCCTGGTAAATAGCTCTTCCTTCAGCGGATTGGTCGAAAGCAAGTATCCAGTCATTTCGGTGGGTGAGCCGATCACCTTTTGGGTACCTTGATTTCATTAGTAATTGCATAGGAAGCTTTCCTTCTGCTAACATCCTTGTGAATTCATCTGCAGCATCCGCCAGCGTCTTGAACTTGTTGAACATGGAGGACTCCCTAATGAGTTTAACGAATTACCTCATTAGTTTGTTTTTCCTCCAGTCCTTTATTTTTTCAGCTGTAGGCTATCGGTTAGTGGGCAGAGGAATCTCAGATGGTTTATGCACGTTGTTCTTCTAAGGAACATTGGGATTATAGAACTCTGGATGAGAACCAGATACCCCGTATCCTCTTGTAGGCACGACCAGATGGCCTATTGCAGTAGTAACACTTTCTTCGAGAGTAGCCTCCACCTCTTCTCTCTTTCCAGCCCCTATCTCCTTCCAGCCTCTCTGGCTTCTTCCCCCTTTTTGGCATCATCAATCTCTTGTTAGGAGTATGCCCTCGAATGCCACTAGAGGATGTTGAGTGAGGGCATTGTACTTGTAATTGTGTAAATCATTAATATAAGGCAATGAATGTTTCTTTATTTACTGGTAGTTACTGGCATTCCTAATTCGTAAATATACATATAGAAACTAGTCCGTGTATTTGAGAGCAAAACGTTCCACTCCTTATTGGATAAGGGGGTCAGTACTGGAAAGGTTTATAGCTCAAATACTTAATCGTTCGCAAGTCGATTAAACTTGACTGGGCGTTAAGTTTATGTGAATACTTGTATGACGTGTTCTTTGACATGGAGAGTGCCTGTCGAACACTAATGGTTAGTGGGAGCACACGTTATAGGTATGCTAATTGTATTAGTATACTCGAACTGACTCACCCTCGATTCGTCACAGAAATTTCACTCCGGGACAGTCAATGACGGAATCGAAAGGTTGTGATAGGTATTCATGAACCTTCGACTTGAGGTTTTAGTTGGGATGTGCTTGTGACGTCAAGATTTTCATTAGAGTAGTTCGACCCTATAAACCGGGAGGTGGAGGTCAATCTCGACGTGCATCTTGACGGGCAAGTAGCAGGTCCTACTGAATACCAAGATAGACTTCTTTCTCCCGTTAGTGAGCGGGTTATATGTCCTATGCGGTTATTGGCAGAAGAGATCACAAGTCTTTGGCCAAAGCATTGGATCTAGTTGTATTGGATACACGAGAGCTCAATGATCTCGATTTGCATTAACGCATGCATAGCGTCAAGTACAGATAGGGTTTGACTGACCGTGACCCTATAACTTGATCGGGACATTTGAAAGAAGGGTTTATATGTATACTGGTATTCACGACAGAATGGTTCTTGAATGATCCCAATCATTCGTTCTTAGTTAGGGTACAGTGTAGGCCGCCAGGCTGGCTAGGTAGTGCTACTACTCTTTGATTCCTACCATTGCTGACTGAGACGGACCTACCGAGTCGCGCAATAGGATTGACGACAGAATGAATCAAGCTTGTTCTCTCTTTATGAATATTAGATATTGGATATCTAATTTGGGACATTAGATGTCTAAATCGATTTATTGGATATATCGATTTACGGCCTAATGAATTAAAAAAATTACTGGGTGATTAATTTAATTTATAAATATAATTATTTCTTGGAGAAATTAATTATATTATTATGTATTTAATGTGATTAATTGATTGGATTAATTAATCGACACAAATACATCGGAACGGAATCAGAGTTTATCTGTTTGGACTCACGGGAGTCCGAGACGAACCGAACTCGTCCGTTTTTTATGATAGCCGCCCCCTTTGCTTCCACCCACCTTCCCATTATCTTTTCTTCCATTTATTAATGCATGATCATGACTTTGTGGGGTTAGACATCATGTGGCATGATTTGTATCATGTGGGTGGGAGTTGAATAAAGGATGGAAGACTTCTCATTACAACTCACCTTTTGAACCTTGGAGATATTCCATACGTGAGATTGATGAGAGAGAGAGAAAAGAGTTCCTTTTCATCGTCTTATTCTTCTTCATGTGTTCTTGATAATTCTTGGAGAAAAAAATCATAAAATCAAAGAGAGATAATTTGATAAACATACTTAGAGTATATTAATAAAATTCAATAGCTTGATCACTTAGCTCTATATATTCTTGGAGGATAGCATGGTGATCGTCATCCCGTTCGTTTCTCCGGCGCGTGGCAAGTAGAGGCGTTGTAATTTCGACGTTGGATCATTCAAGTGCTTGGAGTGCTTTGGATCGTAGGGAAATTCGTTTAAAGCTTGGGGAATAGCTCAAGAGAAGGAATCTATTTAACCAACGGACTACAAGGGTGAGTTTCTAATATCTCTTGTGATTTCATTTATATATTCGTATATACGTAGCTCGATCGATCCTCGTAGGGATTTGGATCGAATGAATTTTCATTTTACCGCTTCCGCTGGGCCTTCATTTTAGGCACTGAATCCCAACAGTGGTATCGGAGCGTAGGTCTTGCGATCGTATATACGATATTAGCATTTGGAATGCTTGATTTGATGGTGAATGATTTGGAATCGTTTTAGTCATAATCGTGGTATATGTTTTACGTTAGTTGTAGTTTTATTTTTCGTAAGTTTATGTCTAAATATAAATCTTAATTTATTGGAAATATGATTTATATTGAAGATATGAATGTTGGAAAATATAGATATTGGATATCCGGTCGAAAAACTAGCCCCGAATTGCCGTTGGACGGTTCGGGAGTGGTCCGGAAGAAGGGGGTCGCGGCCTAGGGCTGCTTGGCAGCCCACTTAATGTTACTGGACTGGGGGCCGCGGCCCAGAGGTCAGGGGGGCACGGCCCAGGGCTGCTGGGCAGCCCTACATGCTGCCTAGTGTCGTTTCGGGTGCGGTCCAGCCCTTTTCGGACCCGTTCCGGGCTTGTTTTCTTCGTGTATTCCTAAAAATGATTTCCCACATTTTAAATTAAATTTAATATGATTAAAATGATTTATGGTATTTCATTTTATAAGGGAAAATTTATTTATTGGAATACTTGTGATCGACCGAATTATTTTGAACGTTTTCATATTACCGATTATGTGAATCGATTGGATCAGTTCGTATTGTTGATTGGATCAATGTATCTCTACACTTTCCGTTTATATAGTATTTATTGGATGAATGCTTTTGAATGTGGATGTGGTTCGTGGACTTAGTTTTTGAATCATTCGTTTTATTCGATTGGGTTGTAAAGGCCGTTTTGAGCCTATTTATGTTACTAGAAATATTTATATCTAGGATGCAATTTTCAATGTAAAATTTATATGTAATGACGAAGACCGGAGGAAGATCCGTTTCTAGAAGACGAAGATTCAAGACGAAGACTTTTAATTAGATTACGGAGTTTTTGTTTTCTAGGAACGGTCCATGAACCACATGTTGGTAGCAACTAGGTTGTGAATGGTTGCTTCATATTGTATGAATGCCACAAACGCAATTAAATGAATTAATGTGCAAAGTGTAACATTAATCACGAAAATTCTCCCACAACAAATTATTAAGTTTATAAGGTTTCGAGGTTTTCCTTCCCTCCATCAAGCTTTCGGGAAATTGAAATCCAAACCGGATTTGCTATGCTTCCGAGTTATCGGGGTAGTAGTTTGGGGAGGATGGATAAATTATCGGGAGCGCATTAGATGCCTTCGGTCGGAGCAAATTTTATCCCTAGAAACCTGATAGGTTGCCGGATAAGATTCAATTGTGAAACTAATTTGCGTCGATGGTATAAAATTAACTTGTTCACGAACCATAGAAATCGTATAGGTTGAGGGGAGTGAACAAAGGGAAAAAGAAGATCGTATCATCCATTAGATGGGTTGGTGTTGGACGCCACTTTATAAAAATTAATAGACTAGAAACCTGTTCGGTTGCCCTCTATTAAGATTTATAAAGAACACAATCACCACTATGAAGTAGTGCGAACAATACTTCCGGATTTCACATGGGAGTGTGTTATTCCGATATAAATAGTGGGAGCTGGGTAACAAGAATAGAAAATAACTTAATTCTATACTTAATTTTGATAAAGTCACTAATTAATCTGTTATACTTAATGCAGACATAACTCTCAATATGACAATGAATCCACTCGCAATTCTACTTGAGAAGAACACCCTGATTGGACCTAACTTTGTGGACTGGCTCCGCAATTTGATGATTGTCCTCAGTATAGAGGCACTGGGATACGTATTGGAGACGGACATTCTGGCGCCTCCTGTGTGGACTAGAGCCAATCAGGAAGAGATTAAAAACCACGAAAAATGGGTTAAGGATGACGTAAAAGTCCGTGCTTACATGATGGCTTCTATGTCAAATGAGCTTCAGAGAGCTCATGAGAAAATGACTTCTGCTAGGCAGATTCTATCTCACTTAACCGAACTTTATGGTGAGTACAGCAGAACTGCTAGATATGAGATATCCAAGCAACTGTTTGGTGCAAGGATGAAGGAAGGTGAGAAGGTTGGGGAACACGTCCTCAAAATGATATCCATGATCGAGAGATTGGAGGCTCTTGATTTTAAAATGGATATTTCTCTCCAAACCGACCTTATCCTTCAGTCTCTCCCTGATTTTTTCTCACAGTTTGTTATGAACTTCAACTGTAATGAGATTGCATGTAATTTAGCTGGGCTAATGAACAAACTTGTGACCGATCAGTCTTAGATGAAGACTCCGCGGATGAATGAGTATGCTCTTGTGATTTCTTCTGGACCTCGGAGGTCTAAGAACAAGAAGAAAAAGACCAAGAACCAGACTGGACCACATGTCAAGGACTTCAAGGGAAAGGGCAAGGCCCCGATGGTTCCGAAGAACAAGAAGAAGAAGGATGCTTGTCTCAAGTGCGGTGAGCTGGGCCACTGGGCTAGAGACTGTCTGATTCTTCATGGCACTTCAGGTACAGAACTTTTAGTTTTGGAAACAAATTATTCTCGCATCGTATTTTCTACTTGATAATCGGATTCTGGTGCTAGTTCTCATATTTGTACCGTGAATCAGGATCTGGAACAAAGTAGGAAGCTTGGAGCTGGAGAAGTTATGATCACAGTCGGAAGTGGCCATAGTGTCGAGGCGACCGACATAGGATCACTTCTTTTGGGTTTAGAATCCGGCTTTGTTTTGACTTTAGAAGATGTACTTGTTTTGCCCAAGGGGCACAAAAACAGTATACCCATTCCGGTCATGGACTGAAAAGGCTTTTCGTTTTTCATTGGTGGTGGTTCCTGCAAAATTTATTTCAGAAATAAACTAGTGGGTACTGCTACATTGTTAAATGGATTGTACCATCTAAATCTCAGCAACAAAGTAGTTGTGAATACTATAACTAGAAAACATGGTAGGGATAAAACCAATCAAGTTTTGAAATGGCATCTTAGACTTGGTCATGTTGGTCAGATCAAGGTTTACAAGATGGAAAAAGATGGACTTATGCGTCCATTGGGATCGGATCCCTTTCCTACTTGTGAATCTTGCCTTAAAGGCAAAATGACTAAGTCCCCCTTCACAGGGACTTCTGAAAGAGCCGCTGACAAACTGGGATTAATCCATACCGACGTATGTGGTGCTTTGGAAGCAGCACGTGATGGATATCAATATTTCATTATGTTTACAGATGATCATACTAGGTATGGTTATATATACTTAATGAAACATAAATCCGAGGCTTTTGAGAAATTTCAGGAATTCAAGGCGCTAGTCGAAAAACAAATTGGTAATCATATCAAAGCACTTCGGTCGGACCTAGGTGGAGAGTATATGAGTACAGAGTTTAAAGAGTTCCTTAAGGAACATGGAATAGTTTCACAACTAACACCTCCAGGTAATCTTCAGTTAAATGGTGTGTCAGAAAGAAGGAATCGGACCTTGTTGAACATGGTCCATTCCATGCTGGGCTATATTGACTTACCGATTTACCTATGGGGGTATGCACTCCTGACTGCTGCTTACATCTTGAACAGATGTCCTTCCAAATCCGTTCCTAAAACTCCACATGAGATGTGGGAGGGCAGAAAACCGAGTATTAATCATATTAGGATTTGGGGATGTCCCGCCCATGTCAAGAAGACTAAGGTGGAAAAGTTAGAAGCGAGGTCCGCAAAGGGATGTTTCATTAGATTCCCGTATGGGACGATGGATTATCTATTCTACATGCTCGAAGATCGAAAGATCGTTATTGCTTTACAAGCACACTTCCTGGAAGATGAGTTCATTCAGGAAGGCGGGGCAGGTAGAAGTATTTCTTTAGAAGAATACAATGAAACTCCTCGAGAGACATCTGTGCAAGAAACTGGAACTGAACCTTCTGAAATACAAGTACAACCAACTCATAGGTCTAGTAGGATGTCTCATTTACATGAGAGGTATGGGCTTGTGCACTTGGAGGAGCTGGGTCTCCATGAGGTTCCAAGTGATAGCCAAGAGACCGAACCAACGACCTATGACCAAGCGATGGTGGATGTAGACTCCGCGAAATGGCGTGAAGCTATGGAAGCTGAGATAGAATTGATGCATGTCAATCAGGTCTGGACTCTAGTAGACCGCCCCAAGGGCATAGTGCCTATTGGGAACAAGTGGATCTACAAGAGAAATACTGATGGTGATGGCAAGGTTGACGCCTATAAGGCCAGGCTTGTGGCAAAGGGTTATACCCAGAAAGAAGGGATCGACTACCACGATACCTTCTCGCCCATAGCTATGATCAAGTCTATTCGCATGATGCTTGATATAGCTGCCTACCACGATTATGAGATATGGCAAATGGATGTAAAGACGGCTTTCCTTAATGGATTCCTCAAAGAGGAAATCTATATGGAGCAGCCTAAAGGCTTTGTGTCCGAAGTCGATATTCAGAAAGTGTGCAAGCTTCAGCATTCTATTTATGGACTGAAGCAAGTGTCGCGTAGTTGGAACCTTCGTTTTGACGAGACGGTCAAAGAGTTTGACTTCGTGTAAAATAAAGAGGAACCTTGTGTATACAAGAGGGTTAGTGGGAGCAAGATCGCATTCTTAGTACTATATGTAGATGATATTCTACTAATAGGAAATGATGTGGGAATGCTCAGTTCTGTGAAAGCTTGGCTTTCGAGTAAGTTCTCCATGAAAGACTTGGGAGAAGCAACCTATATTCTTGGTATTCGGCTCTACTGGGATAGAGCAAAGAGAACAATAGGTCTTTCCCAATCCCTCTACATAGATAAAATCTTAAAGCGATTTAAGATGTATGATTTTAAAAGAGGGTTCCTTCGGATGCGACATGGAACAAAACTCTCCTAGAAGATGTGTCCTCAAAGTGAGGAACAACGAAGGGAAATGATTAATATACCATATGCCTCGGCCGTAGGTAGCCTTATGTAAGCTATGTTGTGTATGAGACCTGACATTGCGCATGCTGTAAGCGTGGTGAGTAAGTTTCAGGCAAACCCAGGTAAGGAACATTGGACTACCGTAAAGAACGTTCTCAAATATTTAAGAAGGACTAGAGACATGGTTCTTATGTATGGCGGTGGAGAATTGGATGTGGTGGGATTCACTGATTCGGACTTCCAGGGACAGAAGGACGACTCGATGTCTACTTCTGGCTACATATTTACTCTTAATGGAGGAGCAGTTTCTTGGCGTAGCGCCAAGCAAAGCGCGATCACGATTCCACTGTCAGCCGAGTATCAAGTAGCCTGAGGCTTCCAAGGAAGGGTTCGGATTAAGAAGTTTCGGGAGAACTTCAAGTGATACCATGTGCCGAGCCGCTGTTCTACTGCATCGCGACAACGACGAGTCAGTAGCGCAGGCCAAGGAGCCGAGGTTTCACAATAGTACCAAACATATTGAGAGGAAGTATCATCTCGTAAGATAATTTGTTCGCAAGGGATGCATTATGCTGCACAGAGTAGACTCGCCCGACAACGTCGCTGATACACTGACCAAGACACTTTCTCAGACTAGCTTGGAGCCTCATCTGGAGAACATGGGTATTAGATACCATAGTGTGTGGCATTGAGTGCAAGTGGGAGATTGTTAGGAGTATGCCCTCGAATGTTACTCAGAGGATGTTGAGTGAGGGCATTGTACTTGTAATTATGTAAATCATATAAGGCAATGGATGTTTCTTTATTTACTGGTAGTTTCTGGCATTCCTAACTCGTAAATATACATATAGAAACTTGTCCGTGTTTTTTAGAGCAAAACGTTCCACTCCTTATTGCATAAGGGGGTCGGCACTGGAAAGGTTTATAGCTCAAACACTTAATCGTTCGCAAGTCGATTAAACTTGACTAGGCGTTAAGTTTATGTGAAGACTTGTATGACGTGTTCTTTGACATGGAGAGTGCCTGTCGAACACTAATGGTTAGTGGGAGCACATGTTATAGGTATGCTAATTGGATTAGTATACTCAAACCGACTCACCCTCGATTCGTCACATGAATTTCACTCTGGGACAGTCAATGACGGAATCGAAAGGTTGTGATAGTTATTCGTGAACCTTCGACTTGAGGTTTTAGTTGGGATGTGCTTGTGATGTCAAGATTTTCATTAGAGTAGTTCGAACCTATAAACCAGGAGGTGGGGGTCAACCTCGATGTGCATCTTGACGGGCAAGTAGCAGGTCCTACTGAATACCAAGATAGAATTCTTTCTCCCGTTAGTGAGCGGGTTATATGTCCTATGCGGTTATTGCAGAAGAGATCATAAGTCTTTGGCCAAAGCATTGGAGCTAGTTGTATTGGATACACGAGAGCTCAATGATCTCGATTTTCATTAACGCATGCATAGCGTCAAGTACAGATAGGGTTTGACTGACCGTGACCCCATAACTTGATCGAGACATTTGAAAGAAGGGTTTATACGTATACTGGTATTCACGACAGAATGGTTCTTGAATGATCCCAATCATTCATTCTCAGTTGGGGTACAGTGTAGGCCGCCACGCTGGCTAGGTGTTGCTACTACTCTTTGGTTCTTCCCATTGCTGACTGAGACGGACCTACCGAGTCGCGCAATAGGATTGACGACGGAATGAATCAAGCTTGTTCTCTCTTTATGAATATTAGATATTGGATATCTAATTTGGGACATTAGATGTCTAAATCGATTTATTGGATATATCGATTTACGGCCTAATGAATTAAAAAAATTACTGGGTGATTAATTTAATTCATAGATATAATTATTTTTTGGAGAAATTAATTATATTATTATGTATTTAATGTGATTAATTGATTGGATTAATTAATCGACACAAATACATCGGAGCGGAATCGGATTTTATCTGTTTGGACTCACGGGAGTCCGAAACGAACCGAACTTGTTCGTTTTTTATGATAGCCGCCCCATTTGCTTCCATCCACCTCCTCATTGTCTTTTCTTCCATTTATTAATGCATGATCATGACTTTGTGGGGTTAGGCATCATGTGGCATGATTTGTATCATGTGGTTGGGAGTTGAGTAAAGGATGGAAGACTTCTCATTACAACTCACCTTTTGAACCTTGGAGAGATTCCATACGTGAGATTGGTGAGAGAGAGAAAAGAGTTCCTTTTCATAGTCTTCTTCTTCGTGCGTTCTTGATAATTCTTGGAGAAAAAAATCAAGAAATCAATGAGTTAAAATTTGATAAACATACTTGGAGTATATTAATCAAATTCAATAGCTTCATCACTTAGCTCTAGCCGTATTCTTGGAGGATAGCAAAGTTATCGTCATCCCATTCGTTTCTTCGGCGCGTGGCAAGTAGAGGCGTTGTAATTTCAACGTTGGATCATTCAAGTGCTTGGAGTGCTTTGGATCATAGGGAAATTCGTTTAAAGCTTGGGGAATAGCTCAAGAGAAGGAATCCATTTAATCAACGGACTACAATGGTGAGTTTCTAATATCTCTTGTGATTTCATTTATATATTCGTATATACGTAGCTCGATCGATCCTTGTAGGGATTCAGATCGAATTAATTTCCGTTTTACCGCTTCCGCTGGGTCTTTGTTTTAGGCACCGAATCCCAACATCTCTGATACCTTAGAATGAATTTCCTCAGGGATCTTCATTGTATTGTCCTGTTTGGTCTACAGATAATTGATTTTGTCGACTAGAGTACCCAGCACCAGAGAGACGTCATCAATCTTATGATCATGGCCTGTCAATCTGATATCGGTCTCTTTAAGGGCAGCGACCGTTTTGGATTCGGCGATCCTGAGCTTCTCTTGTTCTTGCTCTAGCATTTTGTATTGATGCTGTTTCAGTTGAGTAAACTCTTGCCACAATGCACTAGGTATTAGGAGAAACGTGTCCTCCACTATGGAAAGTGCTATCTTCAGATCAGATTGAAAGAAGGGTTTATACGTATACTGGTATTCACGACAGAAAGGTTTTGGAATGATCCCCATCATTCGTTCTCAGTTAGGGTACAACGTAGGCCGCCAGGCTGGCTAGGTGGTGCTACTACTCTTTGGTTTCTAACTGAGACGGACCTTCCGAGTCGCGCAATAGGATTAACGACGGAATGAATTGAGCTTATTCTCTTTTAATGAATATTAGATATTAGATATCTAATTTATTGGACATTGGATGTCTAATCAATTTTGGGATATTAGATGTCTAAATTAATTTATTGGATAAATTAATTTATGGCCTAATGAATTAAATAAATTACTGGGTGATTGATTCAATTCATAGATATAATTGTTTCTTGGAGAAATTAATTATATTATTTTGTATTTGATATAATTAATTAATTAGATTAATTAATTGATATAAATACATCGGAACGAAATGGAGTTTATCTGTTTGGACACACGAGAGTCCGAAGCGAACCGAACTCCTTCTAGATTCTAGATGGCCGCCCCTCCCCTCTTTCCTTTTATCTTCTTTCCTTTTATTGAGGGAAGACTAGACTTATATTGGCATGTGTTGCATTATTGGAAAAGGGTAGACCTTACCATGTGGAGTGGGAGTGGAAGACAAAATATAAGGAGATAATGATTCTCTCATTGTAGGGGGAATATAACTCACGGCCATATCTCAAGGAGAGTGAGAGAGAAAAATCATTATCTCCTTCATTGTCTTCATCATCTTTCTTCTTCATTTTCTTGGAGAAAAATTGAGATAGAAAGATATTTTTTCCATAACACTTAGAGTGCTTAGGAAAATCAAGAGAGAAAATATATCTATACACTTAGAGTGTAATAGACAATATGAGCAAGCTCCTATCACTTTGTTCTAGCCGTGTCCTTAGAGGACAATGAAGTGGAAGTCGTTCTGATCGTCTTTTCGGCGCGTGGCAAGTATAGACGCGGTGTTTTCAGTGTTGGATCATCCGAGAGATTGTTGCAGATTGGATTCGTAAGGGACATCATCTTCTCAACCATTTAATCAACGAACTACAAGGGTATGATTTCGTATCTTCCTCTTTGTTCGTTTTATATTCGTATATACGTAGCTTGAATCGATCCTCTTTAGGGATTCGTATTGCACTTGAGTTTTTTACTTCCGCTGCGCCCTTCGTTATTTGTATGCAAATCCAAACAATGGTATCGGAGCGTGGTCTTGCGATCGTATATACGATATATAGCATTTGGAATGCTTAATTGAATGGTTTATGATTTGGAATCATAAATGTTTAATTGTTGTGTATGTTTGTTTGTTCGTTGTAGTTGTGTTTTTCGTAAATTCATATCAAAATATAAATCTTGTATTCTTGAAAATATGATTCATATTGAAGATATAAAAGTCGAAAAATATTGATATTGGATATTCGGTCGAATATCAAGCTTCGGATTGCCGTTGGACGGAACCGAGGACAAGCTGAAATTGGCTAGGCCAAAAATCAGCCGCTGCCATGCGGTCTGCAGTATGGGATCGCGATCTGGACTTTGGATCACAATCCATTGTACTCGGATTGCGATTCGGGCACTGTTCCAGCATGTTTCAGGCTCGTTTTTCTGCCTGTTTCAGAAAATTAATCTCCCGCAATTTATATTGGATATAATATGATTAAAATGGAATATGGTATTTCATTTTAAAGTGGGAAACTTGATTTGTTGGAATGGTTTTGATTGACCGAATTACTTTGAACAATTTCATATTACCAACTGTGTGGATTGATTGGATCAATCTATTTATAGTTAATTTTATATATTGGTTGGATCTATATATATATATTTATTAATTCCATTTATTTAGTATTTTTTGGATGAATGCTTGTGAATGGGGATGTGGTTCATGGACCTAGTTTTGAATCATTCGGTTTTATTCGATTGGGTTGTAAAGGCCGTTTTGAGCCTATTTATTTTACTAGAAAAATTTGTATAGGATGCAATTTTTCAATGTAAAATTTATATGTAATGACGAAGACCGAAGCAAGATCCGTTCGAGAAGATGAAGATTCAAGACCGAAGATATGTGATTTTACGATGTTTTTGTTCTAGGAATGGTCCATGAACTACATGTTGGTAGCAACTAGGTTGTGAATGTTTTATTCATATGGTATGAATGCAACAACCGCGCTCAAATGAATTAATGTGTAAAGTGTAACATTAATCACAAAAATTCTCCCACGACAAAATATTAAGTTTATAAGGTTTCAAGGTTTTCCTTCCCTCCATCGAGCTTTCGAAAAATTGAAATCCAGACCGGATGTGCTATGCTTCTGAGTTATCGGTGTAGTCGTTCGGGGAAGGTTGATAAATTTCGAGAGTGCATTGGATGCCTTCGGTTGGAGCAAATTTTACCCCTAGAAACCTGTTCGGTTGCCGGATAAGATTCAATTGTGAAACAGATTAGCGTCGATGGTATAAACTTAACTTGTTCACGAACTATAGTAACCGTATATGTTGAGGGGATTGAACAAAGGGAAAAATAAGATCGAGTCATCCATTAGATGGGTTGGTGTTGGACACCCCTTTATGAAGATTAATAGACCAGAAACCTGTTCGGTTGCCCTCTATTAAAATTTATAAAGAACTCGATCACCACTATGAAGTAAAGCAATCAAATACTTCTGGATTTCACAAGGGAGTGTGTTATTGCGATAAAAATAGTGGGAGCTGGGTTAAAAGAATATAAAAGTCCTTAATTCTAAACTCAGACCATAATTGAACGAGTCCCTTATCAATCTAGTATACTTTATGCAGACACAAAACTCTCCAAATGACCATGTACCCACTCACTATACGACTCGAAAAGAATACCTTAAATGGGCCTAACTTTGTGGATTGGCTCCGCAACCTGATGATAGTCCTCAGTATGGAGACGCTGGGATACGTCTTGGAGGCGGACATTCCGACAGCTCCGGTGCGGACCAGAGCCAGTCATGAAGATGTTGAAAACCATGAAAAGTGGGTTAAGGATGATATTAGAGTACGTGGCTATATGATGGCCTATATGTCTAATGATCTTCAGAGAGCTCATGAGAAAATGACTTCTGCTAGGCAGACTTATCTCACTTAATCGAGCTTTATGGTGAGCACAATCGAACTGCTAGATATGAGATATCCAAGCAACTGTTTGGTGCCAGGATGAAGGAATGTGAGAAAGTTGGGGACCACGTCCTCAAAATAATCACTATGATCGAGAGATTGGAGGCTCTTGATTTTAGGATGCATACTTCTCTAGACCGACCTTATCCAGCAGTCTCTTCCTGATTCCTTCTCACAGTTTGTTATGAACTTCAATTGCAATGAGATTGCTTGCAATTTAGTAGGGTTTCTGAACAAACTTGAAACCACTTTGTCTCAGATGAAGACTCCGCGGATGAAGGAGTCTGCTCTTGTGATTTCTTCTGGATCTCGGAGGTCCAAGAATTAGAAGAAAAGACCAAGAAGCAGATGGGTCCACGAAGCAAGGACATCAAGGGTAAGAGCAAGGCTCCGATGATTCCTAAGAGCAAGAAGGTGAAGTCGGACCAATGTCTCAAATGCGGTGAGCTGGGCCACTAGGCAAGAGACTGTCTGATCCTTTATGGAGCTTCAGGTGTGGAACTTCTAGTTTTGGAAATTAATTCTTCTGCTACCATATTTTCTACTTATGGGATACTGGATTCAGGCGCTAGTTCTCATATTTGTACCATGAATCAGGATCTGGAACAAAGTAGAAAGCTTGGAGCTGGGGAAGTGATGATTACTATCGGAAGCGGGCATAGTGTCGCAGCAACCGATATAGGATCACTTCCTTTTTGGATTTGGAATACGGCTTTGTTTTAACTTTAGATGATGTACAAGTGTTGTCCAAGGGGAATAAAAACATTGTATCTATTTCGGTCATGGATCGGAAAGGCTTTTCATTTTTCATTGGTAATGGTTCCTGCAAAATTTATTTTAGAAATGAACTAATGGGCACTGCTACATTGTTAAATGGATTGTATCATCTAAACCTAAACAACAAATTCGTTGTGAATACTATGACTAGGAAGCGTGGTAAGGATGAAACTAATCGAGTTTTGAAATGGCATCTTAGAATTGGTCATATTGGTCAGGCCAAGGTTTACAAAATGGAAAAAGGATGGACTTATGTGTCCATTGGAAAGAAGGAACCAAACCTTGTTGGACATATTTCGTTCCATGCTTAGCTACACTGACATACCGATTTACCTGTGGGGTTATGCGCTCCTGACTGCTGCTTATATCTTGAACAGATGTCCTTCTAAGTCCGTTCCTAAAAACTCCTCATGAGATGTGGGAGGGCAGGAAACCAAGTCTTAATCACATTAGAATTTGGGGATGTCTCGCCTATGTCAAGAAGACTAAGGCGGAGATATTGTAAGCAAGTTCCATGAAGGGACGTTTTCATTGGATTCCCATATGGACGATGGGTTATCTATTCTACATGCCCGTAGATTGAAAGACCATTGTTGCTCTGCAAGCACACTTCCTAGAAGATGAGTTCATTCAGGAAGGTGGAGCAGGTAGAAGTATTTCTTTGGAAGAATACAATGGAAATCTCCATGAGACACCTGTACAAGTAGATGGAACCGAACCTTATAAAACACAAGTACAACCACCTCATAGGTCTAGTAGGGTGTCTCAATTACCTGAGAGGTATGATTTTATGCACTTGGAGGAACTGGGTCTCCACGAGGTTCCAGGTGATAACCAAGAGACTGATCTGCGACCTATGACCTAGTTATGGTGGATGTAGACTCCGTGAAATGGACCATAGCAGTCTTCACGTAGTTGGGACTTTCGTTTGGATGAGGCAGTCAAAGAGTTTGACTTCGTGCAAAATGAAGAGGAACCTTGTGTATACAAGAGGGTTAGTGGGAGCAGGATCGCATTCTTAGTACTATATGTAGATGACATTCTACTAATAGGAAAACAATATGGGAATGCTCAGTTCTGTGAAAGCTTCGCTTTTGAGTAGGTTCTCCATGAAAGACTTGGGAGAAGAAACCTATATTCTTGGGATTCGAATCTACTGGGATAGAGCGAAGAGAATGGTAGGTCCTTCACAATCCCTCTATGTAGATAAAATTTTAAAGCTATTTAAGATGGATTATTCTAAAAGTGGGTTCCTACCGATGCAACATGGAATAAAACTCACCTTGAAGATGTGTCCTCATAGTGAGGAACAATGAAAGGATATGAGTAATATACCATATGCTTCGACCATGGGTATCCTTGTGCATGTCTTGTTGTGTACGAGACCTGACATTACGCATGCTGGGAGCGTGGTAAGTAGGTTTTAAGCAAACCCAGGTAGGGAACAATGGACCGCCATAAAGAACGTTCTCAAGTACTTTAGAAGGACTAGAGATCTGGTTCTTATGTATGGTGGTGGAGAACTAAATGTGACGGGCTTCACTGATTCAGACTTCCAAGGACAGAAAGACGACTCTATGTCTACTTCTAGCTACATAGGAAGGGTTTTGGATTAAGAAGTTATTGGGTGAACTTCAAGTGACCCCATGTGCTACGTTGCCTGTTTTTGTTTTTGTGCGATAACAACAGAGCTGCAGCACAGGCTAAGGAGCCGAGGTTTCACAATGGTACAAAACACATTGACAGAGTATCATCTCGTGAGAGAATTTTTTTCGCAAAGGATACATTGTGCTGCGTAGAGTACACTCAGTAGACATCGTCGCTGATCCACTGACCAAACCACTTTCTCAGATAAGTTTGGAGCCTCATCTGGAGAACATGGGTACTAGATACCCTAGTGTGTTGCATTGAGTGCAAGTGGGATATTGTTAGGAGTATGCCCTCGAATGCCCTCAGAGGATGTTTGAGAGAGGGCATTGTACTTGTTATTATGTGAAATCATTATCAGAAGGCAATTGTATTTTTCTTTATTTACTGGTAGTCAGTGGCATTCCTGACTAGTAGATATATAGATAGAAATTAGTCCTTGTATTTGAGAGCAAAACGTTTCACTTCTTATTGGATAAGGAGATCGGCACTGGAAAGGTTTATGGCTCAAATACTTAATCGTTTGCAAGTCGATGAAACTTGATTGGGCGTTAAGTTTATGTGAAGACTGTTAGGAATACTTATTAGATTTTGATGATGTCATCCCTGTATTTGTTTATTCAAATGTATGTTTTTAAAACTTGGCAAATTGTAAAGAAGAACCAAATGAGTATCTTCTATAGGCCAGAAGATGTATAGTTGAATACTTGGCAATATGTAAAGAAGAACCAAATGAGTATCTTCTATAGGTCATATTAGTAAGGCTAAAATTGACTAAGTATAAATCGAAGACAAGTTCATATCAGAGAAGTTTTGGTCAAACAGATACATCAGGGAGGTTTGACCAAACACTGCAGAAAGCCGAGTCACAAACAAGTTCAAATCAGAGAAGTCTTGGTCAACTCAACTGTTTAGAGAAGATTGACCACATACAGTTTATCGTCAGACAACATTCTGCAGAGGCGATATATCAGATAAGTCCTGGTTAACTCATTTATCAGAGAAGTTTGACTAGACTGCAGTCAAGTGATCAGACGGAGTCCAAGTTATCTGAAGTTTGACCACTAAATCAGATAAGTTCATCAGGTCAGAAGACTTCAGACAGGTCGTCAGATCAGAGAAGATTCGTCGAGACATCAGAGAAGTCATCTCAGAGAAGTCATCAGAGAAGTCCGACATCAGAGAAGGTTGACTGCACGTCAGACAAATTTACCAAAAAGAGATCAGATAAGTTCTGTCAAGTAATCACCCAAGTAATCCAGTCCACGTCACCATGCATTAAAAAGTCAATAATCACGAAAAGTCACATGCGGGTGATAAGGGATAGACCGGAGAGATTCCCAGAAAGCAATGAATTAAATAATTCATCGAGACCCACCTATGAAGACTTTAAGCATATTATAATCAAAAGATTCGGCGCTACAACTTGAAAGTCTTCACAACGGTCGGAAATGGATTAATATAAATGAATCCAGCCTTGCAATGTTCGGAAAGGAAAAATAAAGAAGTCTATTTCTCCAACGGACGGATTTGTTACAGGAATTGCAACGGCTATGAAGAAAGCTCAAAAGGATCAACATCTATAAATACCTGAAGATCTGAAATGAGTAAAGTACGATGCGGACAACACTTACAAGCAATTAAAGCAATAAAAGCAATCAAGCCGACTATAGCATCGTGAAGAGCAAGAGATCACAGTTCATATACTAAGAAAGCTCTTAGTTGGAGAAGACAACCACCCGTGTCTTAAAACCTGAGTTCGGGGTACTTCACTGGTTGAAGTTGCGTGACTGATAGGCATCCGAGGATTTAAAGATCAAGAGGTGCTAGGCAGTCGGAAGGAGTTGCAGCGATAGGATTTCCACTGGTTGGAAGTTGTTGTAGATAAGTAGAATCACTGTAATATTTATCACTGGTTGAGAATTATAGTGGATTCATCTACAACTGGTTTGGAGAAAAGTGGATTAGTAGATGATTACCCCACCTCTGAGACCACTATATATTGCATGCGTGTTTTACTGCTTTAGCATCATACTTACCTACTGCATACATATTCAATGTTCCATTGTTTGAGTTTTTTTGTATTTGTCATCAGCTGTGTCTTCCGCATATCCTGTCTACAGACGACTTCAAGTCATATGTACTTATCACAGCTGAGAAACTCCTTTCGTGGAAAAAGAGTTTCAATAAGTCTATTCACCACCCCTCTAGACTTATTCCTGACGACTTGTGACCCACAAGTGGTATCATAAAGGTTGGTTCAATTTTTCTGAACCAGATCCATATATCGAGGATATATATTTTAAATTTCTCATCTAGAATGGAACACATGCAACATATGCACTCTAGATTACCTGTTTTTTCAGTTGACGAGTATGATCTTTGGAAGATAAGAATGTAGGCACATTTATCTTCTATTCACGATGACATGTGGTGCATAATCGAAGATGGTCCTTTCATATTCGAGAAAGACAACACCCCTAAGGAGATAGCAGCTGGGAAGCCAGAGAAGATCCCCAAGAAGAGGACGCAGCTGACCCCAGAAGAAAGAAAGCTGGCCAACCTTGATAACCGGGCCAGAGATGTGCTGTACCAGACTCTTGACAAATCAACCATGGTCAAGATAAAGAACTGCAAAAATGCTAAGGATATTTGGGACACCTTGCTATGATGTGTGAAGTAACGGAGCTGATAAAAGAGAACAAGTTGTCAATCGCTACCCAAAAATTTGACAACTTCAAAATGAAGACCGGTGAATCAATAGACCAGGTGGACACAAGATTCACAGAGATAATTAATGAAATCAACTCTCTGGGAAAGACATATGGCAACAGGGAGATGACCCTGAAAGTATTAAGATCTCTCAGCCCAGAATGGAGCATGAAGGTGGTAGTCATGGGAGAATCTAAGGACCTCAACAAAATAAAGATCCAAGAGCTATTTTCTGACCTAAAGGCTTATGAATTCGAACTTCCATGTTCATCATCAAACGAGCCTGCAGAGAAGGGAATAACATTTACAGGAGTCCCCTGCCAAGAACCTGTCTGATGTCAAGCCTCCAAATCCCCTAGATTTTGAGGAGGAGATGGCTTTTATAATGCAAAGATTCAGCAACTTCCGGATGAATTACTCCAAGTATAAGAAGAACTATAAAGAAAATCCAAGGAGGAATCAAAAAGATGGAAGCTGGAAGGTTGAATGCTATAACTGCCATAAGACAGCACATATCTAAATCGACTGTCTTGATCTAAGAAGGATGAGAGCAAGAAGGAGGTGATCAGAAAAGAAGACCGAAGAAAAGCCCTCATTGGAGAAGACCAAGAGAGAGTAGAATCTAGCACTGGATTCTTCTCTGATGATGATGAGGAGTATGATTGTCTGATGCCCAACTTAGCTGATGAAGAGGTAACATCGAAACCCTCAATTTCTAAATAATAATATGTAACACCCCGAAAACCATACGGGAATATTACAGCACCGTGGGCCCCATATTGGAACCCACAAGGCTAAAATCATTTTCGCAAACGTTTAAAAATACCAAAAGGCCCTTTGAAAATACACACACGCAGCGGATAAAAACGTAATTAAATACATTTGCAGTGGAATTAGAAAAAACAGAAAAGAATACACAAGCCCAACAATCACGCCATAGCCAGTATCACCGGAAAGCTCATCCCTTCACGACCGCTACTAGCTCGAACTCTGAGTACCTAAAAGATAAAGCCCACGACGGGGTCAGCCATAATACTCAACAATGATAACGATCACATTACAAAAACAACTACATATCAATGTAATCTACAGAGTAAGAACATTCCCCATGTAATCTTACCGAAGTAACTTTACCAACCTGTCACAACCATAACAATCAATTCTTACCATATCCCACGCCTCGTGTCCTTAAGTAATGAACGAATTCAAATGTAATCACCTGCACTGTATCCGAAACACTACTAAGATTTCCAAACATAAACATATCTCGAGTATAGAATAATCTGGCCAAGTTCAATTCTACTGGCTGGGTCGCACAATTGGATCCCCATACTGATAGAAACCGATATCACAGGATACATCTGCAAATCAACTGTCCCGAAACAATGGCAAGTCCCGGATATCAATACAAAGCATGAATGCTCACACAATCAATAATGATAAACAATCAATGCATCACAACGGAAATATCAATGACATGATAGTTCCACACAAGATCGACAAAGGATCAACCACGAACGAGAATACCATGATGTGGTAACTCCAACAAGATCAATGAAGAATCAATAACCGAGAATACCGGCAATACAGAAAATCCCAACAAGGTCAATAAAAGGTCGACAACCGAGAATACCGACGACACGATAAGGATCAACGAATAATCAATAACCGAGAATACCAACGACACGGTAAGGATCAATGAAGAATCAATAACCGAGAATACCGACGACACGGTAAATGCTAACAAGGTCAATAAGAGTCGACAACCAGAAATACCAACGGTATGATAAACTCAAATAAGATCAATAAGGGTCAACAACCGAGAATACTGACGACACAGTAAACTCTAACAAGATCAATAAGGACCAACAACCGGGAATACCAATGATACGGTAAACTTCAACAAGAGCAATAAGGAATAGACAACTGAGAATACCGACGACATGGTCAACTCCAACAAGAGAAATAAGGAATAGACAACCGAGGATACCGACGACACGATAAACTCCAATAGGGATAATAAGGGATCAACAACCGAGAATACCAATGGTAAGGCAACTCCCAAAAGGAATCAATAAGGATTAATAAAGAACGAGACTACCAATGATAGGGGAAACTCCAAACGAGATTAAATAAGGATCGATAACAAACAAGTTGACCATCGATAAGGTAACTCCAAACGAGATCAGAAAAGGATCAACGGGGATACATACACGAGAGAATAAAATCGTCAACCATATACAAATCATATAAACGGGATTTCAAAGACAACCCAAAAATCGAACAGATCCAATTATACATGGACTATGAACGACCAATCAATAAGACTCAAGATGGACATCACGATACGCTCAATCCAGACATGTGTCCGTGTACAAGTCAACCACGGGTATTGATTAGGTACCCGTCTGGTCTCGTACCTAATCAGCCTCACGAAGTATGTCTCGTGTGCACGGTTCAATATGAGGTCGAAACCAACACATGCTACACGTGCCCGTCCCGAAAATCCTACACATGAACGATCAGAACGTATCTGACTCCAGATATGCCACGATACAACATGACAACAAATCTCAAAGAATCGCATATCCATCAAGGATCAGAAGACTTCCCAAGAGAGCAACAGTAACTCGATCATGAAAGACCGACATGACCACAATGTCATATTTCCATCAGACAATAGTCCACATCATGCTCAACAATGCATATAATATTAACACATAAACCCCAAGGCAGCAGCCAAGGGTCACGGAAGCATCTCACAGGAATACTCCGGAACGTAGGTGCCATTTAGGTCTTATCCCCTAACACATTTCCATTCGGGTACCATACAGGTTTTATCCCCAACACATCGGCCCCACAGATTACGGCTCAAAGAAAGGAGCACATCACAAAACGTAACAACAATGGTGCACACTCACCGCATGAAATATGAACACACACATGCAATAATGCAACATGATGATTATCATAATCTAACAATATTAATTTACCTCAAACTGGAGACGCTAACCTTTCTACGACCAATCGCCCTGAACGAATACACGGTTTATCCAAAAAATCCAAAATGGAGTACAGCCCATAACTAATACCAAACCACCATCCCAAGTTCAACATCGGCAGGATAGCTAGCCTTGATATCCAACTTCTCATGCAATAGACCAAATTTAATTCACATCTCCGTTTCCTCTAGACGTCTTAAAATCATATACATTATGATTTATCTTAGTCCAAAAATAATATACATACCATCATCCCGACAATTCATTTTCCATAATACCATTGCTATATGAATCATAGATGAAATGAAAGCAAAACCATATATTAAACATTATAAACTGAACAAGAATAACTTGCCTTGATACCAATCGACGAAGCCGCTATCAATCCCGTCGTCTTCATCTACAAGTTCCTCAGCCCCGACCAAGACGATTCATGCATTCTCCAACCTCAACCGCATCGCAATGGTTAACATCAACGATCACTAACGCAACCTAATGCAATAATTAATTAACGATACGTTCAATAATAATCAACAACTGAAATGACCAACTAATCAAACTCGATGGTTCAACGATATATCGATCATACGAAACCAAACCGTATCAACTCTTAACAATACGAATACAAGCCGAAATTCGATATTCAATGGTCCTAACAATGTCTTCAACATATATACTTCTCATAACATCATGAATCGCAACAAACTTCCAAGAACATCGAGAATACTATGATTCCATAATCATAACAACATAATCGAATCATTTGATCACCAATTCATTATCTTCATTTAACAAAATTCTCATAAATACAAAGAATCATCATAACAATATCAATTCAACCATCATTCATACGAAAACGTGTAGAATTTTCCAAGTTCTACTCATTGAGACATTTCATCGAACACTTTGAAGGCATAGTCCAATTTAATCGTTTATTCGAAGAAATACTCGAATTTGTTCCATGAAACTTCAAGAGTATTGAATGATTACGATTATACAATCAAGTTCTATCAATAATCTGAATCAAAAAGAAGCAAATCGGCCAAAACACCAAGAAACCTCAAGAACATCCAAAAACCAAAAGTTCATGTGTTCTTACCTTCGATCCGGGTGGAGTATGATGTTAATCCATGATTCCAACTTCCAAAACATGTTGTTATAAGTTGATTATACTCAAAACCATCATCTTTGCTGAAGAAATTGCGAAAGGAATGAAGAAAAATGAAAAATGATAAGGATGACTCGGTCTGTGCCTTATATAGCCGAGACTGCCGCAAGACGTTACGACGTAATCGGTGGGTCCTTACGCACGAGCCGGACGTGGCCTACCTTATCGTCGCCTGCTCGGCACTTACGACGTAATCGGCAGCCTCCTTACGTACATAATCACCATTACGGCCGTAATCGCCACCGCCACGACGTAATCGGCCACCCTAGCCCCCAAAGAAGTCACTGCCGACCGTGATCGGCCATCCCTACGAGTCACTGCCGACCATGCTCGGCCACTACAGGTCCTCTCGGCCACGACTCGGCCAGCCGCCCCGTAACGTACGTAACACTTATTCCGTTGTGTACGTAATACGTACATTGACTTGCTATAGTATTATACTCGTATTACGTACGTAATACACCCTGTATAACGTACGTAACTCCATCCGTTGACTCACCTGCCCACATCCGCGCCGAAAGATGCCGACATCGGGCCCAACTATCCGATTCCTCTTGTTACGTACGTAATACCTTACTCATAACGTACGTAACACGTATCACTTAGCGTGCGTTATCTCAAGGTCTTAACGTACGTTGACAGATCCATACTTAGCCATTTCCGGCAATTCCTGTCCAACGTCTCGATATAACAAATGTGAACATACGACATACTGAACACATATACGAAATCCAAAAATATTCTCATACGGTATGTCTGATGCATGATATCCTCAATTACAACTGTCGACCAAGTACAGAAATCATACAAATACTCATACGGTATATCCGACATCAAAAACACACCAAGCATGTAATATCCTAGAATCAAAATAACCTCGATAGACATACTGGCACGGCTGTCACGGTTTCCAAAATTATCCACTCATATCGTGTCGGTCCGACTTTGTACAGTACATCCCATATAAAATAATGCGAAAAATTCATAGTGAAATTCTAGGATATTACATATATACCCACTTAAATAAGTTTCGTCCTCGAAACTCAACACCTGTCATAATCAGTATCTCAATCCCGAAATATCTCAAATCACGACACCATACTCAAATAATCATCACCAAAAATGAAATAACTGAAAGAACATACTTACAGGTCCGTGAAGTCGATGATCTTCCATGATACCAGCATACGACTCCCATACAAAGTCTCAAGACACTAACAACACACCGGCATCGCAAATACAACAATTTGAAAATATTTCAAAAATTTTGAAACCTCCAAAATCAGTTTGACTCAAAAGTCAGAAAATTATTTTCAAAAGTCACGCTACTACCATACCGGTAGAGCCACATAACACACACGCCTGGGATTTACGAAACCCAAGCTCCGATACCATCTTCTGTAACACCCCCAAAACCATACGGGAATATTACAGCGCCGCGGGGCCCATATTGGAACCCACAAGGCTAAAATCATTTTCGCAAACGTTTAAAAATGCCAAAAGGCCCTTTGAAAATACACACACACACACGCAGTGGATAAAAAACATAATTAAATACATTTGCAGCGGAATTAGAAAAACCAGAAAAGAATACACAAGCCCAACAATCACACCATAGCTAGTATCACCGGAAAGCTCATCCCTTCACGACCGCTACTAGCTCGAACTCCGAGTACCTAAAAGATAAAGCCCACGACGGGGTCAGCCATAATACTCAACAATGATAACGATCACATTACAAAAACAACTACATATCAATGTAATCTACAGAGTAAGAACATTCCCCATGTAATCTTACCGAAGTAACTTTACCAACCTGTCACAACCATAACAATCAATTCTTACCATATCCCACGCCTCGTGTCCTTAAGTAATGAACGAATTCAAATGTAATCACCTGCACTGTATCCAAAACACTACTAAGTTTTCCAAACATAAAAATATCTCGAGTATAGAATAATATGGCCAAGTTCAATTCTACTGGCTGGGTCGCACAATTGGATCCCCATACTGATAGAAACCGATATCACACGATACATCTGCAAATCAACTGTCCCGAAACAATGGCAAGTCCCGGATATCAATACAAAGCATGAATGCTCACACAATCAATAATGATAAACAATCAATGCATCACAACGGAAATATCAATGACATGATAGTTCCACACAAGATCGACAAAGGATTAACCACGAACGAGAATACCATGATGTGGTAACTCCAACAAGATCAATGAAGAATCAATAACCGAGAATACCGGAAATACGGAAAATCCCAACAAGGTCAATAAAAGGTCGACAACCGAGAATACCGACGACATGATAAGGATCAACGAATAATCAATAACCGAGAATACCGACGACACGGTAAGGATCAATGAAGAATCAATAACCGAGAATACCGACGACATAGTAGACGCTAACAAGGTCAGTAAGAGTCGACAACCAGAAATACCAACGGTACGATAAACTCAAATAAGATCAATAAGGGTCAAGAACCGAGAATACTGACGACACAGTAAACTCTAACAAGATCAATAAGGACCAACAACCGGGAATACCAATGATACGGTAAACTTCAACAAGAGCAATGAGGAATAGACAACCGAGAATACCGACGACACGGTAAACTCCAACAAGAGCAATAAGGAATAGACAACCTAGAATACCGACGACACGGTAAACTCCAATAGGGATAATAAGGGATCAAAAACCAAGAATACCAACGATAAGGCAACTCCCAAAAGGAATCAATAAGGATTAATAACGAACGAGACTACCAATGATAGGGGAAACTCCAAACGAGATTAAATAAGGATCGATAACAAACAAGTTGACCATCGATAAGGTAACTCCAAATGAGATCAGAAAAGGATCAACGAGGACAGATACACGAGAGAATAAAATCGTCAACCATATACAAATCATATAAACGGGATTTCAACGACAACCCGAAAATCGAACAGATCCAATTATACATGGACTGTGAATGACCAATCAATAAGACTCAAGATGGACATCACGATACGCTCAATCCGGACATGTGTCCGTGTACAAGTCAACCACGGGTATTGATCAGGTACCCGTCTGGTCTCGTACCTAATCAGCCTCACGAAGTACGTCTCGTGTGCACGGTTCAATATGAGGTCGAAACCAACACATGCTACACGTGCCCGTCCCGAAAATCCTACACATGAACGATCAGAACGTATCTGACTCCAGATATGCCACGATACAACATGACAACAAATCTCAAAGAATCGCATATCCATCAAGGATCAGAAGACTTCCCAAGAGAGCAACAGTAACTCGATCATGAAAGACCGACACGACCACAATGTCGTATTTCCATTAGACAATAGTCCACATCATGCTCAACAATGCATATAATATTAACACGTAAACCCCAAGGCAGCAGCCAAGGGTCACGGAAGCATCTCACAGCAATACTCCGGAACGTAGGTGCCATTTAGGTCTTATCCCCTAACACATTTCCATTCGGGTACCATATAGGTTTTATCCCCAACACATCGGCCCCACAGATTACGGCTCAAAGAAAGGAGCACATCACAAAACGTAACAACAATGGTGCACATTCACCGCATGAAATATCAACACACACATGAAATAATGCAACATGATGATTATCATAATCTAACAATATTAATTTACCTCAAACTGGAGACGCTAACCTTTCCACGACCAATCACCCTTAACGAATACACGGTTTATCCGAAAAATCCAAAATGGAGTACATCCCATAACTAATACCAAACCACCATCCCAAGTTCAACATCGTCAGGATAGCTAGCCTTGATATCCAACTTCTCATGCAATAGACCAAATTTAATTCACATCTCCGTTTCCTCTAGACGTCTTAAAATCATATACATTATGATTTATCTTAGTCCAAAAATAATATACATACCATCATCCCGACAATTCATTTTCCATAATACCATTGCTATATGAATCATAGATGAAATGAAAGCGAAACCATTTATTAAACATTATAAACTGAACAAGAATAACTTGCCTTGATACCAATTCGACGAAGCCGCTATCAATCCCGCCGTCTTCATCTACAAGTTTCTCAGCCCTGACCAAGACGATTCATGCATTCTCCAACCTCAACCGCATCGCAACGGTTAACATCAACGATCACTAACGCAACCTAATGCAATAATCAATTAACAATACGTTCAATAACAATCAACAACCGAAATGACCAACTAATTAAACTCGATGGTTCAACGATATCTCGATCATACGAAACCAAACCGTATCAACTCTTAACAATACGAATACAAGCCGAAATTCGATAATCAATGGTCCTAACAATGTCTTCAACATATATACTTCTCATAACATCATGAATCGCAACAAACTATCAAGAACATCGAGAATACTACGATTCCATAATCATAACAACATAATCGAATCATTTGATCACCAATTCATTATCTTCCTTTAACAAAATTCTCGTAAATACCAAGAATCATCATAACAATATCAATTCAACCATCATTCATACGAAAACGTGTAGAATTTTACAATTCTACTCATTGAGACATTTCATCGAACACTTTGAAGGCATAGTCCAATTTAATCGTTTATTCGAAGAAATACTCGAATTTGTTCCATGAAACTTCAAGAATATTGAATGATTACAAGTATACAATCAAGTTCTATGAATACTCTGAATCAAAACGAAGCAAATTGGCCAAAACACCAAGAAACCTCAAGAACATCCAAAAACCAAAAGTTCATGTGTTCTTACCTTCGATCCGGGTGGAGTATGATGTTAATCCATGATTCCAACTTCCAAAACATGTTGTTATAAGTTGATTATACTCAAAACCATCATCTTTGCTGAAGAAATTGCGAAAGGAATGAAGAAAAATGAAAAATGATAAGGATGACTCGGTCCAGGCCTTATATAGGCCGAGACGTGCCGGCACGTTACGTACGTAACCGGCGGGTCCTTACGTACGTAGCCGGCCGTGGCCTACCCATCGTCGAGCCTGCTCGCACTTACGTACGTAACCGGCAGCTCCCTTACGTACATAATCAGCCATTACGGTCGTAACCGGCCACTGCCTACGTACGTAATCGGCCAGTCCTAGCCCCCAGCGAGCCACCGCCGACCGTGATCGGCCATCCCTACGAGTCACTGCCGACCATACTCGGCCACTACAGGTCCTCTCGGCCACGACTCGGCCAGCCGCCCCGTAACATACGTAACACTTATTCCGTTGCGTACGTAATACGTACGTTGACTTGCTACAGTATTATACTCGTATTACGTATGTAATACACCCTGTATAACGTACGTAACTCCATCCGTTGACTCACCTGTACACATCCACGCCGAAAGTTGCCGACACCGGGCCCAACTGTCCGATTCCTCTTGTTACGTACGTAATACCTTACTCATAACGTACGTAACACGTATCACTTAGCGTACGTTATCTCAAGGTCTTAACGTACGTTAACAGATCCATACTTAGCCATTTCCGGCAATTCCTGTCCAACGTCTCGACATAACAAATGTGAACATACGACATACTGAACACATATACGAAATCCCAAAATATTCTCATACAGTACGTCTGATGCACTATATCCTCAATTACAACTGTCGACCAAGTACGGAAATCATATAAATACTCATACGGTATATCCGAAATCAAAAACACACCAAGCATGTAATATCCTAGAATCAAAATAACCTCGATAGACATACTGGCACGGCTGTCACGATAATCCACTCATATCGTGTCGGTCCCACTTTGTACAGTACATCCCATATAAAATAATGCGAAAAATTCATAGTGAAATTCTAGGATATTACATAATAGCTCAGACATGTCTCAGGATATGGACTTACATAAGTCTGTAAATCAGCTAGTTAAAGATTTTGAAACGCTCAAATCTGCGCACCTAACTGTATCAGCTGAGAAGACCAAGCTGCAAGATGAGAATAGGCAGATGAAAAATGATTTTGAAAAACTCAGGCTAGTGTTAAATAAAACTAAATCTGATCTTGAAAAACAGGCTGCAGATAACTTGAAAAACAAGGCTGATAATACTACAGTTGAGATAAAATGATTAACTGTTTTAAATAGTGAGAAATCGGCTGCACATGCTCATGTTAAATCTGAGTAAGCTAAACTGACACATCTAAGTAGCACACAGGCGAACAAAATAACTTCCCTGAAGGCATCTATAACCTTGGATGAGTTGTGTATGAATAAAAGGCCACTATATTCCATATCAGGCCTTTGATATGACCCCAACACTCCCTCTAGTTCTAAAGCTACTTTCATCAAGGGAGAAACACTTGTCCCGTCTGCTGAGCCAACTTACAAACCTATATTTCAAAATAGGCAGCAGCCAAGTCAAAAGTTTAGGCAGCAGCCAAGGTATACAAGGCAGCCACCTATACAAGAGACTAGGCAATGGCCAAGGCAAAAGCAGCAGCCTAGACAACATGCCCACTATTATCAAAGACTCCCCAAAAATAGATTTCAAAATGGGAGGGGCAAATGGAAACCTCAAGGTTATCCAAGATTTCAAAATGAACAGGTGTGGAGACCCCAAAGATTTTATAAATGGTCTCAGCCAAGATTTAGAAATAGCTCACACCACCAATTTTATGAGGCATATCTAGTACACAATCCTAACCGAGGATATAGGCCCATACAACACACACCTTTTAGGGGCAATCACGATAACTTCCATAACCCAAGGAGAAATCAATTCTCCAGGAAACCAACTAACCCCCGAGGACCCACACAGATTTGGGTACCTAAATCTCTGCTTGTTTGATTGCAGAAAAGGTGGAAGGACTACTACCACATCTCCACAAATTCAAATATAGGAGGTGAAGAATGGTTTGTAGATTCTGGATGCTCAAGGCACATGACCGGGAACAAGAAAGTGCTATCAAATTATACCAAAGAAAGAGGCCCAGATGTAACCTTTGGAGATAGCTCTAGAGGTCAGACAAAAGGTTTTGGAGAGTTGCATAGAGGAAATATCACAATATCCAAAGTCCATTATGTCAAAGGGCTCAAATACAACCTTCTGAGCATAAGCCAGTTCTGTGATGAGAAGAATCTAGTAGTCTTCACAATTTGGAAATGCATGGTGATAGATATCTTATATGGAGAAGTGAAGCTACAAGGATTCAGAAGGAGAGATGCCTACATGATAGATTGGAACACAGGAACTCCCAACGCCTGTTTTCTATCAAACACAATAGCTTAAAATGGATGGTTGTGGCACAAAAGACTATGTCACCTAAACTTCAAAGCCATCAACAAGATTAGTTCTCAAAAACTGGTCAGAGGACTTCCTGAAGAAGTATTCAAGAAGGAAGCTCTCTGTGATGCATGTCTCAAAGGGAAGCAAACCAGATCATCATTCAAGCAAGTTCAACCTACCACTCTCACCACGAGAATTCTAGATCTACTTCATATGGATCTCTTTGGCCCCATCAAGCCAAGGACATTGAGTGGAAGAAAGCATACTCTAGTAGTAGTAGATGACTATTCAAGATATACATGGATTGTTTTTCTCTATAAAAGAGTGAAACCTTGACTAAACTACCTGAGCTGCTAAGAAAGATCCAGAATGAGAAATCCCTCTCAATTATCAAGATCAGATCATATAGAGGAGGAGAATGTATCAACAATACAATCACTGAATACAATGATCAGATTGGGATCCAGCACGAGCTCTCTGCAGCCAAGACTCCACAGCAGAATGGTGTTGCTGAAACAAGGAGCAGAACCTTGAAGGAAGCTGCCAGGTCCATGATTGCTGAAGCTGACCTGCCAAAGAGGTTCTGGGCTGAAGTCACAACACAAAGATGCCACACCTGTAATGTGAGTATGATAGTAGGGAGACATGGCAAAACTCCCTATGATGTTTGGAATGGTAGAACACTAACTGTTGCATATTTTCATATTTTTGGTTGTAAGTGTTTCATCCACAACAATGATAAAACCCAACTAAATGCCTTTGATGCTAAAACTGATGATGGTCTCTTTATGGGATACTCTCAAAGAAGTAAGGAATATAGAGAATTTAACAAAAGAACTTCAGTTGTGGAAGAAACACCTCATGTTGTATTTGATGAGTCTACTATTGAGTATAGGAAACCGGTGGAATTAATTGAGAATAACCTCAAAACCGCCACCTTGGAAGAAGTCATAATTCATGATACAGGAATGATGGACTCACCTGCATATCAGCCTGAAGACCCAACTGCAGATCAGATAGGACCCCAGAACCTACCTGATCTAGATGTAGCTGATGAAGACCCATCTGTAGCTGATGAAGACCAATCTGCAGACCAGACAAGATACACCTGCAGATGACAAGACCGTAGCTGATCCAGCTGCAGATCAAGGAGGTCAGAACCAAGATGATGCAGAGAGAGAAGAAGTCCACCAAAGAAACTCAACAGGGGGAACAAACCCTGAAGAAGAAGAAATCCTCAAATGGATTAGAGATCATCCCATCCAACAAATCATTGGAAACATAACTGATGGAATCAGAACCAGGCAGTCTACAGTACCAGCAGGAATGGCAATGTTCTCATGCTTCATATCTCAGATGGAACCCAAAACAACAGAGCAAGCACTGGAGGATTACTCATGGATCAATGCAATGCAAGAAGAACTCAATCAGATGGAAAGAAACAATGTCTGGGAACTAATAGACAGACCAGATCACAAGAAAGTTATTGGTACCAAATGGGTGTACAAAAACAAGTGTGATGAAGATGGAGCCGCTGTTAGGAATAATGCCAGACTTGTTGCTAAAGGCTATGCACAATGTGAAGGAATAGATTTTGATGAAACTTATGCACATGTTGCAAGATTGGAAGCCATCAGACTATTTCTTGCATATGCAGCATTCAAAGATTTTGAAGTCTAACAAATGGACGTGAAGAGTGCCTTTCTCAATGGAGTTCTAGAAGAAGAAGTCTAAGTAGAGCAACCCCCTGGATTTGTCAAAGGAGACAAAGTCTACAAGCTTTCTCTATATGGACTCAAGCAGGCACTAAGAGCATGGTATGAGACACTCTCTGTGTTTCTGGAGAAGAATGCATTTAGCAAAGGCAAGGTGGACAAGACTCTATTCAGAGTAGAGCATGAAGACCACATATTATTAGTTCAAATATATATGGATGAAATCATATTTGTCTCAACCAACCCAGAGCTATGTGAGAAATTCTCAAATCTCATGCAAGGAGAATTTGAGATGAGTATGATGGGCAAACTGAATTTTTTTCTCGGTTTGCAAGTCAAGCAGATGAATAATGGAATTTTCATCAATAAAGCCAAATACACAAGAGATTTAATCAAGATATTTGGAATGGAATCAGCCAAGCTAGTAAGAATACCCATAAGCACAACCCTACACCTAGATGCAGATGAAGGAGGAATCTCAGTGGATCCAACTCACTACAGAGAACTTATTGGATCACTCTTTTATCTGACTGCAAACAGACCAGATATGTCTTATGCAGTAGGAGTATGTGCAAGATTTTAGTCCAAACCCAAGCAGTCGCTCTAGGAAGCAGCCAAGAAGATAATCAGATACCTTAAGTCTACAAAAAATGTTGGATTATGGTATCCCAAAGACGACAATTTTGAGCTATCAGGATATTCGGATGCAGACTTTGTAGGATGCAAGATCAATAGGAAAAGCACCAGTGGAATGTGCCAATTCCTAGGAACCAGACTCATATCTTGGTTTAGCAAAAAGCAGGTATCTAACTCAATATCAACCACAGAGTCAAAATACCTAGATGCAGGTAGCTGTTGTGCACAAATACTTTGGCTCGGACAACAGCTAAGGGACTACAACATCATTGCAAATGAAGTTCCTATATGGTGTGACAACAATAGTGAAATTGCAATAACAAACAATCCAGTATTGCACTCCAGAACAAAGCACAATGATGTTAAGCATCACTTCATCAGAGATCATGTGCTAAATAAAAGAGTTAGAGTGGAAGGAGTCAGCACTGAATACCAAATTGCTGACATATTCACTAATCCTTTGCCTGAAGAAAGGTTTTTGGAGCTGAGCAGAGAACTTGGCCTACTAGATTGGGAATCTAGTACAGACGAGAAAGCTACCTGATGATCAGATCAGATGATGAAGAGTTACATGATGCATCCAAGGAGAATCCACCTGATCAGAGCGGATAATCATTCCACCTGATCAGAGCAGACAAGAAGACAAAGGAACCTAGCTGACCCTCAGGCGAATCAAGCTACCTGATGCAGAGCAGTGAAGAAGTCAAATAGTCAACCAGCTAAGTTTTTCTATCCCTGACCGACTCTTGAATATAATATTATTATTTATTTACACGTGGCAACTACACGTTCACACGACCTCCACTATGTCCAATTAAAAAACTCAACCGTCATATTTTTAAAATTGGACTGACCCTAATTTAAATTAATATTAAATTCAAAACGTCTCTTAATTTCTTTATTTAAGACGCCGTAAATCATTTCACAACTTTATCATCTTCAAGCTTTCAAAATCCTAGTTTTTCAAAAGCAGAAATCCCTTTGAACCTTCAATACACTCACCAAAAAGCTTAATCTTTTGCAGAAATGGAGGCCACCCAATACTTCGAAGGTGTCAATCTACAGCTTGTCAAGGACTAGATCATCTTCAGTCTGGTAGTCGACTTTGAAGGGTTGCTCGAGGCAAATCTGCAGAACGATATGCGCTGTATCATTCAGGCGATGAAGAAAAATGGGATCTGCCCATTCTTGGATATTAACCCCAAATTCCTCTACAATGAAGTGGTTATCTACTTCTTCAAAGAAGCTGAGGTCACCGAAGACAGAATCGTAAGTTTGATTTTGGGGGAAGAGGTGAAGATTACTCCTCAGACTGTCGGAGAAGACTTCGGGATGCGATCTCGAGGCGAAGCTGTTGAAGTCCTCAAGCAAAGCGCCACAGAGACCTAGTATACAATCAGATCACTGGAACAGTGGTCCAAGCTGAAATTGACGGCAAAGAGAGGCGATTTGAAGAAGGAATACCGCTATGTGTTGGACATCACAAACAAGATTGTGATGGGGATGGCAGGCAGCTATGACCAGCTGTCATCCGCCAAATTCCTGGTGTTGGGAGCCCTTATCCAGAGTGACAGGATTGACTGGGCTGATTATATCTACAGACAATTGGTCCGTGAAGTCAACAAAGTTCAATGGCTAGAGGACGAGAAAATGTTTAAGACCAAGTTGGCCTTCGGTACTCAGATAAGTTGCATTTTGGAACACCTTGGACAGGCGAAGGGGAATGCTGATCTCTTCTACGTTAACAAGAGACTTGGTCACCTAGACTAAGAGACATTGAAGAGATTAGGTGGAGAAAGGAAGGCATCCCAGATGCTAAGGGAAATGTATAGTGGGTCTCCTCCCTACAGACATCCCTCTGATACAGACGAGTCTGATGCCGGAGACCAATATGCAGCTCATGAGTCACCTGCAGACAAGGACTCACCTGTTGATCATACCGACTCAGATTCTGACGACACTCTTATAGCTCTAAGCTTCAAAAGGAAAGCAACTGCATAGGAGGAAGTGCATGTCACATCATCACCTGACCCTTCTCCAAAGAGGCCTAGACGTCTCGACTTTTAGGATGAAGAGCAGATACCTCAGTCATCTGCACCTGAACCAGACTCTGCAGTTCAGATGCAGATAGTAACCACACCAGCTCCTGCTTTTGTTCACTCTGAAGAAGACCTATCTGAGCAGCCTCATTGCTCAGACTTAGTTGCTGAAGTAATTCCTATGCTCACCCTGCCGAGCATGACAGAGGAAGAAGAACCAGACCTGTTCATCAATATACATGAGGCGGGCTATTCACTCAACCTCCTTGAGAACAATCCTTTGGAGTTATCTGTAGAACAACTTCATCTAGTAAAACTCCATGCCCTTAAAGTTTCTTTCATTAATGTATATGAGGATTGAAAGCATTTAAAATCCTTTCCATTTACTCAACTTGAGATGTCTGTTGAGAAGAGTAGCTGGGAATATCCCTAGGCTACAGAGGACCTTTTCCAAAGTTTTTGTCATGAAACAGACATCATCTTGATGCTCCAGGAGAACTGGTTCATGTCTAGTTTTAAAAAGAACATGGACCAGCTCATCCTATTTATAATGAAGAGTGTTTTTACTGGTGAGCTAGTTGAAAATCAAGATGAAAGAGAAGGATAAGAAAAAGGCATAAAAATCGAAGAAGTTGAAGAATCTGAGAAAGAGTTTGTCAGAGAAGAAGAAGAAAAATATTAGTCAAAAAACAGACTGAAGAAGTAGAGGTAGAGAAGACAGAAGAGTTGGAAGAAGATAAAGAAGGAGAAGAGGTTGAAGAGGAAGAAAAAGAAAAAGAAGAGGATGAAAATGCAGAAGAGAAGGAAGATAAGAAAGATGAAGATAAGGAAGAGAAGAAAGAAGAAGAAGGAGAAGAAGTAGCAAAAGAAGCAGAAGAAGAAAAAGAAGAGAAAGAGGAAGAGAAAGAGGATGAAGACGAGGAGGGAGAAAAGAAGAAAGATAAAAAAGATGATGAAGAGCCTGGGGCACCTGATCAAGCCTCCAGCTCAGAACATGAGGATGACAGATCGGGGAACCCTGATAAAACCCCATCTGATCAGCCTCCTATAGATAGGAGTCTGCAGTCAGGCAGGTCGACAGGCAACCGACCTTCAGGCGCAGAAGGCTTTGGCGAGCACTCCCCTCAGGCAACACCGATCTCACTTGAGATGGCTAACCTGATCAAACGCCTTATTGAAGAGACAGTCAAACCTAACCTCAAAATCATAAATGATAAAATAGACACTCTACTACAGAGGAATGCTGCTCCTCCCCTCCTACAAATTCCAGAATGCCACTTGGCATGTCTGATTGGATGTCCTGAGTTGAATAGCAGTTAACCATATTGGTTGATGCTGGCAAAAAGGGGGAAGAGATAGGAAAGGAAGCAAGAGGATAGGGGGAAGAAGATGCTGCTGAGGTAGTCAGAAGGGAGCTGAGGACCAAGCAGAGAAGTGACCTCCCTCTAATTGAAGCTGGGACATCTAACCTGAAGAGGAAAGAATTGGCTGCTCCTGCTCCTGATGATGACCAACCTGCAACCAAGAAGAAGAGAACCAGGCTGGTGGATGAGCCAAGATTTGAATGAGAAGGCAAAGAGCTTTGGTATGTTGAAGAATTCTTACCTGCTGAAGCTGGGCCAATGTGGGGAGACGCAAGGAAGCAGTTCATTGACAAGTATTATCTCTGGGAGTTACTCCAAGATAAAGATTTCTCCCCACAACTGACGTTTATCAACTTCATGGACTCAACATGGCCAACTCTCTGGGCCATCCTTATAAAATACGTAAAAGAATGGGATGCCTACCCCATGATTCCCCATTCAGACCTGAAGAACCTCCTACTCGGATGGACAATTAGCTGGATGAGATGGCTCTGTAGAATAAGATCAGGGAGTTCTGTGTGAAAAACAACCTCTCATCTGCAGAGGAGCAAGAGTTTGCATCTATGGTAATCAAGAGGAAGTATGGACTAGCTCCTGTCTGTCAGAGAGCAGAGGCAGATAGGACAATGTATTGTGCTTGTATTTTTTTCTTGTAACTTTTGTGTTTAGAAGTACTTGTAATTTTCTGTACTTGTTTGATCATTCAGGCTATGTACTTGTAATCAAATCAGAAAATTATATAACAGTCATTTGAATAACAACCTCTAGTTGTCACAAAACAAGACTGAATTTTGATTTGTGTCTTTCACTTAATCATGTGCAGACCTGTTCCGCATTTGAATATCTTGCTTAAGTTTTGCCATCATCAAAAATAGGGGAAATTTGTTAAGAATACTTATTAGATTTTGATGATGTCATCCCTGTATTTGTTTATTCAAATGTATGTTTTTAATACTTGGCAAATTGTAAAGAAGAACCAAATGAGTATCTTCTATAGGCCAGATTATGTCACTACGCCATAAATGGCCTTCGGCAACTACATAACTGTATTACCTTAGACCCAATTTTCTGTTGCCACAGACCCAAAATGGGCAAAGGTAACATTTCAGCTAAGTTGCTCTGTGAGCAGTAGCCTTTGGACTCAAACGCAACATGTGGATCATCCTAAGCTAACATAGAATTATTTGTTACCTAAGGACCCTACAACAACATCCTAAGGACTCTACCGCAACATCATATTCGTGTTGCAATAGACTTTATAATTTTGTAAAATATATAGCCAATTTAGTGGGTTCCATATGTGGGGCCCATTTTGTGGGTCCCACAGGCTGGGCCCACCGGTGGGACCCACTTAATAGGGTCCGTTGGTGGGGCCCTTATGTGGGACCCACTTTTCTTGGGCCTGTTAGTGGGGCCTACTTTGTGGGGCCGACGGGTGGGGCCATAAATGTGCAACAATTTTTAGTTTATTGCAACACCTATATTACCAATGGCAACACATTAGGTGTTACAGGTGTTACCAATGAAAGACATTTGCAACATATATATATATATAGTACCTAAGGTAACAACTCCATTTTAACAAAATAAAAATGTAAATTTTATATTTAGCATTTCCCATTAAAAAATCCAACAAACCAATTAAGTGAAACCAACTACATCATCCAACTACATAATCCCATCATAAAAAAAAACAACTATATCTAATCACAAAACCAACCAACTACATCACCAAATACATATATACAAGTACTAGAAGAAAATAACTTGGTCATTTTTAACCAATTACATCATTGGATGTCTAAGACTGATATACAAATAGACTCTAAGAAACTATTATGCGGAACATTTATTCAATTAGCCAAGGATTAGCCAATTTGCCTGAGTTGGTGTCCATTCACAAACTTCACCTTCTTTGAATGAGAGAGCTGCAGAATGAAACAAGAAAGAATAGCCAATAATTAGTGATGGTTACTAGGCTTCCAAATAGGCAGCCTGTTAACAACTATCAGAAAAATAAGGTCTACAAACTAGTTGTTCTAAAGAAACAATTTGCCAAGTTTATTTATCTTGACCAAATTTGAAGGATCATTTATCGAATTCTGATACTTTTCAAGAATAAACTAAAATATATAAAAGAACACCTACCTCCCTATTTCTCTAGGTTTAAAATCCAAGCACACTACTCTTCATTCGGCTTTCCAAGGAAAGCTTCAGAATATTTTTTAAGATCGTCTGAGTACTCTTACCTTCTTTGCGTTGTTTGTGCTATCTTTCACTTTGAGAGGATTTGACCAGAGTGGCTGCACCGTTAAGGAGTCAAAAGTTAAATTTCAATACCAAAATAGATAACAAGGCCAAAAAGAAGAACCCGGGAAGTTGATTATATTGCCGGAAAAAAACATAAATAAAAGAAGTTAATTTCTGAGATAACCTTGAAACCTACAACTCAGAACAACTTGAAGCAACTTGAAGCATAAAATAATAACAAAGCATATCAGAACATGAGTGAGAAGATCAAAATGAATATCAGGTATAAACAATTACATAATGACACATTAGCAAAGGAAGCAAAAATCTAAGGAAAGGTTCATTGTTCATCTAATAAGTAAACTAATAACAAAAATATTCATGTTCTTCGTAAGACAAGAGCTCAAATAGATTCACAAAATCAGGGGCTTAATGTAAAAATATGAGTACCATAAATATAAGAAATATGAATATTTGATGAGACATGAAACCTAAGCAAAACATGAAAAAACTTGTAAACTGTTACCCGTTAAAATTTCAGGTTTGGCAGTGATATTTCCTGAGAAATTGCAGCATAACGAGCAAGACCCCAGCTGCCTCTTTAACAGCTAGAGCTGAAGGACCACAGTGTATGCTTACAACAGTTCTCCTAAAGTATTATGATGCAAAGTGAAAATTGGTAGGCAAAACCAAAGATATCAAATAATTTTTTTACTGAGAGTTACACCTTTTATAGCTAGAGTAACATATATTTCAGGATTTGGTAACACCATAACCCGAGCGTTGTGGTAGGTCCAAAATTTCATAGCTATGGTAACATCCAAGAAGGTAACACCCCCCTTAAGTGTTGTAGAAAGCCATCTATGGCGTAGTGTGTATAGTTGAATACTTGGCAAGATGTAAAGAAGAACTAAATGAGTATCTTCTATAGGTCATATTAGTTAGGCTAAAATTGACTAAGTATAAATCGCAGACAAGTTCATATCAGAGAAGTTTTGGTCAAACAGATACATCAGAGAGGTTTGACCAAACACTGCAGAAAGCCGAGTCGCAGGCAAGTTCAAATCAGAGAAGTCTTGGTCAACTTAACTGTTCAGAGAAGATTGACCACAGACAGTTTATCGTCAGACAACATTCTGCAGAGGCGATACATCAGATAAGTCCTGGTCAACTCATTTATCAGAGAAGTTTGACCAGACTGCAGTCAAGTGATCAGAAGGAGTCCAAGTCATCTGAAGTTTGACCATCAAATCAGATAAGTTCATCAGGTCAGAAGACTTCAGACAGGTCGTCAGATCAGAGAAGATTCATCGAGACATTAGAGAAGTCATCTCAGAGAAGTCATCAGATAAGTCCGACATCAGAGAAGGTTGACTGCATGTCAGATAGATTGACCAAAAAGAGATCAGATAAGTTCTGTCAAGTAATCGCCCAAGTAATCCAGTCCACGTCACCATGCATTGAAAAGTCAATAATCACGAAAAGTCACATGCGGGCGATAAGGGACAGACTGGAGAGATTCCCAGAAAGCAATGAAATAAATAATTCATCGAGACCCATCTATGAAGACTTAGCATATCATAATCAAAAGATTCGGCGCTACAACGTGAAAGTCTTCACAACAGTCGGAAATATATTAAAATAAAGGAATCGAGCCTTGCAACGTTCGGAAAGGAAAAACAAAGAAGTCTATTTCTCCAACGGACGGATTTGTTACAGGAATTACAACGGCTATGAAGAAAGCTCAAAAGGATCAACATCTATAAATACCTGAAGATTTGAAATGAGCAAAGTACGATGTGAACAACACTTACAAGCAATTAAAGCAATAAAAGCAATCAAGCGAACTATAGCATCATGAAGAGCAAGAGATCACAGTTCATATACTAAGAAAGCTCTTAGTTGGAGAAGACAACCACTCGTGTCTTACAACCTGAGTTCGGGGTACTTCACTTGTTGAAGTTGCGTGACTGATAGGCATTCGAGGATTTAAAGATCAAGAGGTGCTAGGCAGTCGGAAGGAGTTGCAGTGACAGAATTTCCACTGGTTGGAAGTTGTTGTAGATAAGTAGAATCACTGTAATATTTATCACTGGTTGAGAATTATACTGGATTCATCTCCAACTGGTTTGGAGAAAAGTAGATTAGTAGATGATTATCCCACCTCTGAGACTACTATATATTGCCTGCGTGTTTTACTGCTTTAGCATCATACTTACCTGCTGCATACATATTCATTGTTCCATTGTTTAAGTTTTTTTGTATTCGTCAGCAGCTGTGTCTTCCGCATATCCTGTCTACAGACAACTTCAAGTCATCTGTACTTATCACGGCTGAGAAACTCTTTTTGTGGAAAAAGAGTTTAATTAAGTCTATTCACCCCCCCAGGCTTATTCCTGGCGACTTGTGACCCACAAATACTTGTATGACGTGTTCTTTGACTTGGAGAGTGTCTGATGAATGCTGACGGTTAGTGGGAGCACATATCATAGGCATGCTAATGAGATTAGTATACTCAAACCGACTCACCCTCGATTCGTCACACGGATTTCACTCTGTGATAGTCAATGATGGAATCAATAGGTTGTGATAGGTATTCGTGAACCTTCGACTTGAGGATTTAGTAGGGATGTGATTGTGATGTTAATATTTTCATTAGAATAGTTCGACCCATAAAACCGGAAGGTGGGGGTCAACCTCGACGTGCATCTTGATGGGCAAGTAGCAGGTTCTACTAAATACCAAGATAGGATTCTTTCTCCTATTAGTGAACAGGTATATGTCCTATGCGGTTATTGGCAGATGAGATCATAAATCTTTGGCCAAAGCATTGGAGCTAGTTGTATTGGATACACGAGAGCTCAATGATCTCGATTTGCATTAACTCATGCATTGCGTCAAGTACAAATAAGGTTTGACTGACCATGATCCTATAACTTGATCGAGACATTTGAAAGAAGGGTTTATATGTATAGTGGTATTCACGATAGAAAGGTTTTGGAATGATCCCCATCATTCGTTCTCAGTTAGGGTACAGTGTAGGCCGCGAGGATGGCTAGCTGGTGCTACTACTCTTTGGTTCCTCCCATTGCTAACTTAGACGGACCTACCGAGTCGCGCAATAGGATTGACGACGGAATGAATTGAGCATATTCTGTTTTAATGAATATTAGATATTGGATATCTAATTTATTGGACATTGGATGTCTAATTAATTTTGGGACATTAGATGTCTAAATTAATTTATTCGATAAATTAATTTACGGCCTAATGAATTAAATAAATTAGTGGGTGATTGATTTATTTCGTAGATATAATTGTTTCTTGGAGAAATTAATTATATTATTTTGTATTTGATATAATTAATTAATTGGATTAATTAATTGATATAATACATCGGAATGGAACGAAGTTTATCTGTTTGGACACACGAGAGTCTGAAGCGAACCGAACTCCTTCTAGCTTCTAGATGGCCGTCCCTCTCCTCTTTCCTCCCTCTTTTCTTTTGCCTTCTTTCCTTTTATTTAGGGAAGACTAGACTGATATTGGCATGTGTTGCATTATTGGAAAAGGGTGGACCTTACCGTGTGGAGTGGAAGACAAAATATAAGGAGATAATGATTCTCTCATTGTAGGGGGAATATAACTCACGGCCATATCTCAAGGAGAGTGAGAGAGAAAAATGATTGTCTCCTTCATTGTCTTCATCATCTTTCTTCTTCATTTTCTTGGAGAAAAATTGAGATAGAAATATATTTTTTTCCATAACACTTAGAGTGCTTAGGAAAATCAAGATAGAAAACATATCTATACACTGAGAGTATAATAGACAATATTAGCAAGGTCCTATCACTTTGTTCTAGCCGTGTTCTTAGAGGACAACGAAGTGAAAGTCGTTCCGATCATTTTTCAGCGCGTGGCAATTAGAGAAGCGGTGTTTTCGGCCTTGGATCATCCAAGAGCTTGTTGCGGATTGGATTCGTAAGGGACATCATATTCTCAACCATTTAATCAATGGACTACAAGGGTATGATTTTGTATCTTCGTCTTTGTTCGTTTTATATTCGTATATATGTAGCTTGAATCGATCCTCTTGAGGGATTCATATTGCACTTGAGTTTTTCGCTTCTGCTGCGCCCTTCGTTATTTGTATGCGAATCCCAACAAAAGCATATATGTGCTTTATAGACAAAGAAATAGATGATGATGAGGTAAGCTCAAATTCAACTATTCCTATCAATGCATCGCATACTTTTCAAAACATGATGAATGAATTTTAAAACATTCAAAAAGCCCATGAGACACTCAAACGAGAAAATATACAGCTCGCTATTTTAAACCTGGAGCTGAAAGACGAAAATGACTTGCTCAGAAACAACTATAAAATCTATCTTTGGATTGCGAAAACAGCAAAGTCACTTATAAAAAATTCATGGAAAGCAATCATCAACTTGCAAAAGATCTAAATGAGGCAAAGTCTCATAATGAGTGCAAGACAAATGATTATGCTATACTCAAAGCTAAAGTAAAAACTCTGGAGAAACAAGAAGGAGAACTCGAGACCATCCTGAAATCATTTGAAAAATCATTGAGAAGGATGAAAGAATTTTAAGCACTGGGCAGCACGCCCATGAACTTGGCTTAGGATACTCGTTCTCCAATAAGGGAAAATCTAGTACGATGTTCGTCGGGGGAGTGGAAACCTCAGCCTCCCAGACCTGTGAGACGTAATCAATAGTATGCTCCTTGAGCATACCAACAACAGCCATTCAGAAAGAAGGTTGTATCTAAGTATCAGAGGTACGCACCTCAGTAATGTAACACCCCGAGATATTCGGAATAATTACAGTGCCGTAAACCCTTAAAATAAGAATTTACAAGGCTAAATTAAAAGAAATGCTGAACAACACAAAAATATCATTAATAATTGAGTAATTTAACGACCGGGATAATCATCCCAAAACAATCCATTTATTACAGACTTCATAAATCATCAAAAGGGACACACGTACTCGAGTACTAAAAAACCAAAGCAGAATAACAAAACAATACAATGGATAACATCACTGAGCCACCTCGTCATCATGTCGGTACTGTGGTTGCTTCCCCACTCCTCGGCTACCTAAACATCAAAAAAAATGTCCACCCCCGCAGGGGTTAGCAAAACGATGCTAGTACAAGTATCATAATATACAAAATCAGATATGCAACAACGATACATAGCAAAATACAAACGCGGAGTTCCTCTACCGGAATCCAACGATGCGAATCCACATGATTCCATCAACACAACACAGGGTAATCCAATGATCCAGCGCCCTCAGCATATATCCCAAGATGATCCCATCGGACCAACACGTGGTGGACAACTGATCCAGTGCCCTCAGCATAGATCACATGATCCCTTTGGATCAATACAACATATACAGTACAACTATGCATACATATATGTAAATCGATATGTCTATCAACATGAACAACATATGAATCAATAACCTGATCGACGTCATGACAATTCAACTTAAATGATCTAATGTTCAACAACATGAATAACAATATGCATGATCAAAATCATCAACATTAAACCAATAATCAAATTACGATACTTGCCTTAAAGATGGCAAGAATTAAATACTACAACGACTGTCAATACGCCCGAAGGTTGCCGCCCCTCGATCGATCACCTTGCAAGGCTCGGACCTTGTTCAAAAGAAATAACAAGGAATTTAGCATACTACTCGAAACTAACATATGAGCACCGAACACCCTAAGCCATAATCGAGTTAACATTAATGTAAGGCCGGATCACGGTTTATCCACTCGATGAAAGCTAAGCTGGAAACAATGACATACTATATACGATTCGAACGGCCATATTGGAGGTGAAATGTCGATGTCTACGGATTCATGGATATACAAGTCACCACAATCTAAACTTCAATATTGATTTTGACTTCCAATATACATACATGTGGTTCGGATCATAAAATTTATATCAATAGTGTGATTCAAGATACAAGCATACCAAGCGTACTTCGCAAGGGAACGATACTACGGTGTTCCGAGTTGATTCTATCGACATAGCCGATTAATTTCAAGCATGAATATGAAGAAGTTTGATAAACCGAACACTTCTATCAAAACATGAATTATTATCGAATAAATATCTTTGTAATCTCAGAAAACTCACTAGAATCATGTTCATAATTCAAAACGAACTTAGGACACTACATCCCAAGGTTCTAACTCAACAAGGTTCGATTAATATTCTTAACAACGAAGGAGAACCAACGTATAACCGAATCTATTCTTCTAAAAACATGGTGTTCGACTCCTCATGATAAAAAGGAACTTGGAAATCTCAAAAGCAGGTTCAAAACATCCTCAAGAACATAAAATCAAGTTGGTGAAGGATCAACATACCTCAATATAAAGAAGAACAATGAATACTTGGTGAAACTCAACACCGGAAGCTTGAATACCAATCCTCAAGGGTCTACGATTCTCTAATTCGAGCTGAGATGATGATATGAGAGATTTATGGTGCTGGGGAGTCCTCAGGTTACGAAAATCGGCCAAGGAGTGAGGAGGAAATGAAATGGAGGTTGAGGTCTATAAATAGATTTTAACATGTTACGTATGTTAAGGGCAAAGCCTTAAGTATATTATCGCCTTAGCGTACGCTATCCTCAAACCTTAACGTATGTTGCCGTCTGGCAGAACTCACTGCCTCAATTTTGGCTTCTATTACGTACATTATACGAAGCCTTTACGTACGTAAAACCATGTATATAGCGCACGCTATAACCCATACCTAACGTACATTAAGCCTCATTGACCTGCTTTATCGGAAAGCCGTCTAGGTTCACGCGGGCAATATCGTCGAATCTCCCTCTGGCCCCCACACGCCGACCTTATCCGATCTGCCCATGACTGAAGCTTACGTACACTATGCTACAACTATAACGTATGTTATATTCAACACTTAGCGTATGTTATGCTCAGCGTCTAGCGTACGTTAAGTCGTGCAGATGCATGCATGAATGTGTTGAAAACTCAAAAACACAGGAATACGAATACGGGAAACCACACTTCGATTAATAATACCACATAATCAATTGTTACAAGTTCGAAAACAGATAAAATACACCATAATTATCTGGGCATTACAAGTACTACCAACAGTACAATGCTCCTAAATACTGGATACAGGAGCCCCATTATCCATCCAGGAAACAGACCGCCGTGGAGTACCATCAACGGCTCTGGGAATCCAATTAGAAACCTAGAAGGCAAGCTGTAAGGCCAAAGAAAATAGTTCCCCCTCCAAGACGGCAATCATACTGGAATCAAAACCCTAGATTTTTTATGCATAATAATCAAGGTTACAGCGAATACGTGCCTCCCCACGTAAATATTGCAAAACTGGACCAAAAGTAACCTACAACAAACCAATTGCTATTAGGCAAATTTGGTACCACAAGGCACTAACACCCATGGACCCAATAATCAAAGGGGACCTAAATCTACCTAAACTCTTTGCTTACAGGATATCAAGTAAAAGGATATCTGGTACTTTTACAGCGGATGTTCTCGGCATATGATAGGAGATATTAGCAGCTGTCAGATTATGTAGAAGGTCGTGGTCCAAAGGTATGCTTCGGTGACAAATTCAAAGTAAGAACAAGAGGAAAGGGAACTCTGCTTGTAGGAAAGATTAAAGTCACTGACGTAGCCTATGTTGAAGGCTTACAGTATAATCTACTTAGTATTAGCTAGTTCTGTGATAAACCGTTATCGGTCAAGTTCTATATAGATAACTGTAAATTCATTCTCATAGGAAGCCGATCAGGTAATATGTACATTGCTGACTGGAAGCCTACGAGCTCCACTATTCCATATTTTGTTGCCAAAGGCACTGTAGATCAAAGCTATCTATGGCACAAAATGATGTTGCACATCAACTTCAAGACTATCAACACACTCGCTAGACAGGGAATGGTCAGAGGTTTGCCCGATGTGTTATTTCATAAAAACAGCGTCTGTGGACCCTATCAGAAAGGCAAGCAAGTTAAGACCACCCTGAAAAGCAAGTCATACCTGTCCATCTACAGGGTACTGGATTTGCTACATATAGACCTCTACGGTCCTGTAGACCCTGTAAGTTTAGGAGGTAAGAAATACTGTCTTGTTATTGTTGACGATTTTTCTAGGTATGCTTGGGCAATCTTTCTGATCAAAAAGAAAGATACCACCAAGAAGTTGCCAAAGCACCTTAAGAAGCTACCGAATGAGAAAGGGTTGAGTATCGTGTCCATTCGTTCCAACAGAGGTGTTGAATTCACAAATCGCTTCATAGAGCAATACTGTACGGACAATGGAATACAACACGAATACTCAGCTGCCCGAACTCTACAACAAAATAGTGTTTCCGAGCGAAAGAATGGGACGCTCAAAGAAGCAACAAGGAACATGTTAGCCACAAGCAAAAATGCCGCAGCGGTTCTGGGGAGAAGCAACAAATACAGCAGGCTACACACAAAACTGATGTATCATCAATAAGCATCACAACAAAACAATATATGGGTATGGAATAATAAGACTCCAATTTTTGCATACTTTCATATTTTTGGATGCAGGTGTTACATTCTAAACAATGGTAAGGATCAACTCAAAACCTTCAACGAAAAGTTGGATGAAGGTATATTTGTAGGATATTCCTCTACCAGTAAAGCTTTCAGGATTTTTAACAAGAGGAAACTGACAATAGAGCAATCCGCCCATGTAGTATTCGATGAACCCTATTGTGACCCTACAGGAGTAGAAGACATAACCCAGAACATCTTAACTCTTTCCATTAATGATCCCAAACTCCAATAGAACCTGTCTTGGACCTAGGATTCAATCCCACCACTATAAGATCAGAAGCAGTTGAAGCTGATGCTGTACAAGTTGAATCCAAGACTCCAGCACCATAAGATATAGCACGGGATGCCGATTTAGAACATAACAGGAGATGGTTGAGAGATGACACCCAGGAGTTGATTATAGGAGATATCGATGCTGGTGTAACCACTTGTAGGAGAATACAGAGTACACAAGACTGTACTCTGAGTATAAGAAGAGACAAATTATGAAAAGTCTCAATTTACTATATGGAAATCTCAAGATGAAATTAGGAGACTATCTATGTGCACTCTAGCTATATTCTTAGACCAGTCGGAACCAGTTTCGACCAATGAAGCTCTGAATAATTCTCACTGGATCACTTCTATGGAAGAAGAGCTAAATGGTTTCGAAAGAAACAATGTATAAAATCTCGTACATAGACTAGATCATCAAGCTGTAATTGGAACTAAATGGGTATTTAGAAACAAAAGGATGAGAATGGACTTTTCATAAGGAACAAATCCCTACTAGTCGCTCAAGGTTACAGACAGGAAGAAGGCATAGATGACGATGAAACTTTTGCACCTTCAGCCAGAGTAGAATCCATCCAGATATTCCTGGCGTTAGCCGTTCACAAGAACTTTATAGTTGTAGAGTGAATAATTCCACTAGAAGGGGGTTGAATAGTGGAGTTGATAATGTTTGTATTTTCTGTGGTAATGATAAACGAAAATACTGAAAATAAAAGACACAAAGATTCATAGAGGTTCAGCAATGTGCTTACCTTTTCTCTCCGTTTCTTTTTCTATTGGCTCAAGCAAAACCACACTCAACTTTGCCTCGCCTTCTATAGGCCCGGGAACAACCAATTACAATGCTTGACTTCGATTGGTCCAAGCACAACCAAACACTCAATAAAAATTTTCATACTAGTGTTCTATATGAGCTACATAATCTTCACTTACGATATTTAGAATTTAATCCTAATAATGCTGGATCAATGATCCTAATAACACCAAATTAAAGTTCTTCATACGTTTCTCTCAAGCTCGTGAAGGAGTGATACAACACTCACAACAATCGAAGAAGATACAATGTATATGAAATAATACAATATGAGAATAACACTCGTATCTTTCTTTTTCACAACTTAAATAGAAGATATATAGCAATTAATCAGAGCTCAATATACTGTATGTTTGCTTGAAGTTGTGTGTCCATCCACACCAAGTGGAATGGTCTTTATAGGAATTTGAGGCCTTTCAGCCATTACTGCACAAAGCTATTAGCGTGCGCTAATTTTCCGTTAGTGTGTGATAATCTTCGGTCAAATATGGCAGTTGAGTTTGACAAATACGTCCAACGGTAGTAATTTGAATGTCGCGTGCGCTACTATGTTCCTTTGCGTGCGCTAGCTAGTTTTCCAGATCATTTTGTTATTGAGCATGATTTACACGTTCTAGAAGGTCAATGCAACTGATCTTTGTCCAACGGTAGGTTTTCCAACTTTTAGCGTGCGCTAGATATAACAATTAGCGTGTGATAACTGTTTGTGAATAAATCCTGAAAAACTTCATGTAGCGTTCGCTAGACAGAAATGTAGCGTGCGTTAACGGCTACTTTGTTTGATGTCCAAAGCTTACTGTCTTGTAGGAACTTTTAGGTAACGTGCGTTAAGCTTATACGCAGCGTGCATTAACTGTTCTTCATAGCGTGCGTTAACAACATGGTAGCGTGCGCTAGATGTGTCTGGAAGACTCCACTGACCTTTCTGTCTTGTTACATGTGGAGTAGGTAGCGTACGCTATTTGTATGAATAGCGTGCACTATTTATTATATCGGAAGGCAGGTAGCCTGCGCGATGTAGTTTCAGAGTAGATCCAAGTTACTTCTTGTGGCGTGCGTTAATGTCAACAATAACGTGCGCTAATTTGTCTTGATTTTGAATCTTTTGTTTTACGATAGAATATACGTCGTTTTGATACCTGATCGAGCCTTTGATGTTTTTCTTTTAAATGTTTTGATAGAATGCATCATCAAAATAGATTTGTTCAACAAGCTCCCCCTTTTTGATGGTGACAAAACATTTAACAAGATATACCTGCAAACATTCGAGAAGAAAACTTTTCGAATCAAAGCTGTTACTTTGTTCGATTTTGCTAGAGAATTTTGAATATTGTCGAGAACAAATGTTTCAATGATCTTTCTTTTTCTCCCCCTTTCTTGTCACAATCAAAAAGGTTAATGAACATAGCTCACCTGAAATGGAGTTTTCCAGACTTTAATTACACAAAACAACTTATAGCTTCTAGCTTAAAATTTAAGCTATAAGCTAAAATACATGGTTAGATACAACTATGATATACTGAAGTGTAATGATCCAACCTATGCATAGTAATCTCTACAATGAACAAAGCATTCAATAATTATGATTTACCACACATTAATGCTAGGATTAGAAATTCATAAAACAATATAGTGCAAAATAAGTGAATAGTCCTAAACATTCAACAAATGAGTTTAATTCAAACAGCAAATTTTAGTCAACAATCCAAATATTTAAAACCAAGTTTCATCAAATCCCACGAACATATTATTTTTCGTTAACAAATAATCAATAGATGAGATTTATGGGATTAGGTCGGAACGAGAGGTAGGGAATGGGAATGAAGGATTGGCAATGCGGATGAAGTCTTCTAGGAGCGTCTTAACGGAGCGAATTTCATTTGTAACCTCTTGGACTTCAGACTGTAAAACACGAACGTCATTACAAATTTCAAGTTGCGTAGTTTCAAGACTACACATACGAACCACGAGGTCATCTTCTTCACTTGCGTCTACACCCATTTTCTTCTTTCCCTTTGATTTAGGATGACGGACGAATGTCCCGGTTTGCAATTCTCATAAAGTTTCCGACCCTCTTCGTGTTATTCGCTCAGCGGGGGTTGGCACACGAGTTCTTTTAGGAACCTCGTCATCTTCCTTCAAGTATGAGAACAACACACATCCTCTGTTTATAGTCTAAACATAGTGCATGGCCTTTAAAGTCGAATAAAAAATTCCGTGTCCCCGAGACACCGGAACCGCAGCCTCCATCGAGAAATCAACATTATGGTGTCTAAAAATAACCGTGAGAATCGAACCAAAAGGCATTCTGGCCTTTATTAACCGAGAGGCATAGTGTTTAGAACGAAATACGTCACCTTTCGCCTTTATCCAACTTAACACAATAGTCGCGAAGTTCACCTTATCGTCATTCAAAACACGATATACGAAAAGTTTGTCAACCCAAACCAACTTGTGTTGAGTATTGACCTTCGGCATCAAGCACTTGGTTAAAGCAACTAACAATAGACGAATTTGTATTCCAAAGTCATTATTCTCAAAGACATCATCGGTTATTTCAATAACCGTTTTCGAACTAAGAAATTCCCGAACATCTAATTCATTCACATTAGTTTCTTCATCTTCAATCAATTTACCAGAACATACCAATCCATCATTCGATAAACCAAACAATTCATTCAATATTTCGGACGAAATTTTCACACAAATTCCACCAACCAAACTCTGAAGAACAAAAGATGTAGAAGTATCATTCTCCCCAACATGAAGGTTTGTATAGAATTCTCTAACAAGATTTGGATAAACCGGCTCTTTACACTCGACAAAATGACCAATTCCCAACATTTAAAAAAATTCTCGGATTTCGACACCAACACGCTCCAAACTTCCAAAATTAAAATAATAGCAATCTGTGATGTGTTCTTGAGGAAGAATTTCAGAAAATACCTTGAAAGCCATGGAAGAAACGAACCGGTACGAATCGAATTCGAAATCTCTAGGGCGTTTAGAGCTTTTGTATTGCTTCTTCATTGCAGTTCTTGATCCACTTGCCATTTGAGGGAGGATGTTACGGATCAATTTGGATTAAATTGAGGGTTTGGAAGATGAATTTTTGGGATTTCGCTCGTAGTCTAGTTAGGGTTTGAGTGAGGAAATAGAATGGGATCAGTCACTTTTTTTAATTTTAAGTAGTCTGATGAGATGTTAGCATGCACGATGTAAGATATAACACACATTATCGATGAAAAAATATGTCACCGGACTTTGTCCAGAACCTTCAGTTTTGTATGAAGAAAATAATTAGCGTACGCTAAACTTGTACGTAACGTGCGCTATCGGGTTCGAGCTGAATTTGGGGATTTTATTTAGCACGCGTTAATGAAGAAATCTAGCGCGCGCTAGGTCCAGGTGGAATTCTCAAGTATTGATTTTTTCATAAGAAAAATAATAAAAAATAATCTTTTAAAAATTCTCGATGTGTCCAATACCGAGTTGTAAACGAATATTATCAAAAGATTCATCAGGTAAAGGTTTTGTAAATATATCAGCAAGCTGATCTTTTGTACCGACAAAAATTAAAAGAATATCTTTTTTGTGAATGTGATCTCGAAGAAAATGACGTCTTATACCGATGTGTTTGGTTCTACTGCGCAATACTGGATTCTTAGTAATATTAATAGAACTAGTATAATCACATAAAATGGGGATGTTTTCAATAAATATGCCATAGTCCCTAAGTTGATTTTTAATCCAAAGTACCAGTGCACATGAACTACCGGTAGCAACATATTCAGCTTCAGCTGTAGATTGTAATATCCACATTTTTTGTTTCCATTATTCCAACTGTTGGGATTCATTGGTACTCGATTCGATCTTTATGTGTTTCATGTCGTGTATCGTACTCATTCTATTTATCGTGGCGCTTGTACTATTTATTGATGTTCGTTTCTCTGAATGTATCACATTGGATGGTTAATTATATATCTCGTCGGGTCTCTATTTGTTAAGAGCAGTACTGCTGGTTACTCAGTATAACGTATGTTATGCTTAGTACGTAGCGTACGTTATTTCATCTATGTAAGTTGGTCAGTAGCATCTGGAGTCACTCTTACGTACGCTACCTGTAGGACTTAACGTACATAAATATTGATTACGTATGCTATTCCAGCTCCTCAACGTACGTAAAGATACCTGGGCATCAGGGCAGTGAGCACTGGATAATTTATTACGTAAGTTAAGATTCGACCATAGCGTACGCTACTTATATTTTACGTACGTTATACTTTCCATGCAACGTACGTAATGTAACCTGTGCATCGAGGCAGTGAATTTTGTGGGGTTTGTTGCGTAAGTAATGCAGATGCATTAACGTACATTAAGCGTCTTGCATGCGTAATGCTTATTGCCTTACGTACGTAACAATGTCCACCTATATATAGGTGGACTTCAGCCCTGTTTCGCCATTTTCTCTTTTCCTATTCTTCTTCCCATCAATCTGGCGATTTTGTTCGAGAATGAAGGTGAAAGAAGGCGAAATCTCATCATCCATCCATAGATTTGAGTTCCTAGCAAGAATTATTCATCGTCCTAACATCTTCCACCATCCTAATTAAGGTAAATCGACTTAGACCCTAATTTTGGGAATTTTAGGGGATTTTCTTGTGATTCCATCTTATTATTCCGATTAGGATGATAGTGTCGTTAGACTAGGGTTGTATATTCAAAACGCCTTGTTATTCTTGTAGTTTTGTGGAATATAATTCGTGAACTCTTCCGTTATTCGATTATGTTAGATTGTACCCTCGTAATGTCCGACGAATTGTTCCTACGGGTCGAATTTATGATGGGTTCCTATGTTTCCATAGTGTTATGATTGATTATGTGTCGTTGTGATTTAGGAACGAACCTTTGAAGAGAGTTGGACTGAAACCCTTTCCTCTCACTGTTTCCTTCACGTCGTGTTATTCAAGCCAAGTACATGTATTACATTACGTTATGTGTGTTATGGTTTCGACGTGAATGATGAATTGTGATAATTTGTGTGTGTTGTTGTTCTTCCACCTGGGAACGGTTCGACGGGACCTCTGGGGGCCGATACTAATGGGTACGGCCGCGGAAGTGGTTTCCCACCTGGAGACGGTCCGACGGGGCCTCTGGGGGTCGATACTAATGGGTACGGCCGTGGGTTACCAAGTGTGGATTATCGTGGTGTTGACGTGATGATATGACTTTTGTGAAAATGATACTTTGATGCAAATGTGATATTCTGGAATATTTTTTTACAAAAATGCTTTCTAAATGTGATGTTATCATTGAATCGTATTTGTATATAATGTCGTGTAATTATGCACTTGCACTAGCTATTCGAATGCTCACCCCTTAAATGGGGAAATGCATTTCACGCATTTCAGGTATTAGGCAAGCTGAGGAGCCGACACGGGACACGCATGTAAAGGATGGCCAAGCATGATGATGAGGCTCGAGTATGTGTTAGTTATTTTTTTATGCTTATGCTGTTTGTCGGAGTTAGTCGAGTGAACATATTATTGGTTTAATGATGTCGTTGAAGTCCCCTGCGTGGGTAACGAATTCATCTTACATTTGCTTTTTCTACATTTGAATCAAAATGTTTTGGCCGAGGCCACGACCTTATTTACATTATTAATGTGTCGTTATGGGTTTATTGTAAATTGTGGAAATGTCCTAGCCTGGTAGACCTTGTTGAAGGTTCTACGGTGTGTAATGTCCCTTAGCATATTTGGGGTGTTACATTTATGGTATCAGAGCCTTAGGTTGTGAATACCTAGGCTTTCGATCTGTCAGTTGTGTCGTAAGAGTCAGTTGTTGAGCCTAACATCATCGTGCTACCATCTCTTAGTTCGACCCATGGCTGTTCCTCAAACTATTACATTTCTGTCTTCTCTTACATAAATTGGAATTGTGATTTCGGGTACCAACCTTGTAAATTGTGAATTTTGCTGATCTTGTTCTTTTCAATTCTTATACTTCAGTATGTTGAGAGGTCATGGTAGACCAGCTAGGGGACCTGGCCGAGGCCGTGGTCATGGTGCTAATAATGAGGAAGTTCCGCTTTCTCAGTCATCTGCAAATTCAGTCTCACATTCAGTGCCGAATACTCTACCTCTGCGTTCTGACGGACAGCAGGACTTATCAATCAGCCAGGGCCAATCATCGGGTAATAATGCCGACATAAGAGCTACTGCTATACTTCAGCAGTTGGTAGCTCAGCTAGCTCAGATAGCTCAAGGTGGGCGCCAGAATCCGCCCCCGACTGCGGAAGACGAAACCAGCAAATGGCTTCAGAAAGTGACAAAGATGCACCCCTCATTTTGATGGCTCTACTGAATCCCTAGGTTGGGAGAATTGGCTCTTTCAGTTGGGAAGGACCTTCGATATCGTAGCTTGTCCTGACGATAGGAGGGTACCTATTGCTCAATACCTCCTGGATAAGGAAGTTGCGGAGTGGTGGGAGGCGATGACGCCCAGAGATTGTATAGCTACTTGGGAGGAGTTTAAGACCGCTATGGAAGCGGAATATTGTCCACCGCCAGTTCGGGAGCGCAGGATAGTCGAGTTCTTTACCACTACACCACAAGATTGTAACACCCCAAACTAGGACCCACCAACTGGGACCCACCAGGCGAATGAAAAATAATGATTTACATAATATAACTGGAGTACCAAACCACATTATATTACCAATTACTCCGATGAGGAGTTTCAAATACAATACACCCAGGAATACGGAATACATATATATTTCATATGAAGATGAAATATATAATACTGAATAAAATGAAAATCTAAACGGAAACTGCAGCGGGAAATACATATGAAGAAAACATGAATAACTGAAAAGACTGGGCCCCCTACTAGTATCACTGGGACTCCTCGCCGTCAACGTTCTCTTCCTGTGCCTTTGCCTTGCCATGACCTAAAAACAACATCCCCTACGGGGTCAGTTACACAAAACAATAATCCTCAAGAATTGAACAAATACAATAATCACATGACTTAATTATCAAATCAAGTTTGAAGGAGGGGCATCATAGTACGCCCGAATGGGATGTGCAAGTGCACAAGTAGCCGAGTGTCCGGAATCCCCCATATACACACGCACTTGGCCTAATTAGTCTCACGGAGGCACGTTACCATCTGCACGGTCCAATGTATCGGATTACCCGCATAATACATGACCATCATGTGCCCGACTAAAAATTTCACACATATACCACCCGACAACGCAATACGATCCCGGAAGTTCACTAGAACAAAAGCAACCATGATGAATAATTATGAATATAAATCCGACAAGGGACAAGAATGACTCACCGAGGTGAAATAATAACGCAATGAGTGATGGTTCAATGAAATTATTGGAACTGTCGTTCCTCGTGAATTGAATGATTAGTTTGATAATTACAAGTCTCAACATGATCTTTATACTATGAATGAATTATATGTATGAATGAACAACAACGAAAGGAATGATTATCCTTTTAACTGAGTAAGAATTAACTTACCTCGAATGAGAGAAAAGGGGTACGAATGACGAAGTACGAAGGTTGAAGGAAACGACAACTCGGAATCTAGACAAGTTCGGAATCAACTATCAATAACCCATCGGTAGGAAAATAAGTTGGAATCCACCCGAAAATACTACCCACGATACATGTATTCCGGTAATGAAATCTCTAGATTGTGAAACACACCCAACCATCCCAAATACTCAACAATTCTGGAAAATACACCAAAAAATCCGTAGGAACACATGTATCCAAGGTAGATAATCCATACTCAACATATTCCAACACATTAGCAAGCCAACTCGAAGAGATCGGGAAGAAAACCCCCAAATCCTGAATTCTAGGGGTAGACAAAGTTTACCTTGATTTGGAGTGGAGGAGAGGATTAAATGTTGAATAATCCTAACTAGAAGCTTGAAGATGTTGATAGATGATAGTAGCTCAACGAGATCTTCACAAAATGCCCAAAATCGCCTAAGGAAGGAGGAGAAATGTAAAAATGACGAAATGGGTATGAAATGTCCTATTTATACTAAACCCAGCTTAGCATGCGCTAGCTTCTGAGATTAGCGTGCGCTAGCAGGTGCACCGGGTGGTCTAGTGAACTCTGCCTGCCTCATTAGCGTGCGCTACCTATACCTTGTAGCGTGTGCTAACGCCTTACCCTTAGTACGTTAACCGAGTGTTAACGCGCGCTACCTGATAGTTGGCGTCCAGAAAAAGGGAGTCCATAACCTACTGTCCACCGCCTGCTCGAGCCTTAGCGCGCGCTACTACGATGACTTAGCGTGCACTACTAATACAACTAGCATACGCTATTTACCACTCCTAGCATGCGCTATGAATTCTCCATTTCAGTCCAGTACCTACTGGACTGTCTTCCTCAATTACACTAGCGTGCGCTAATGCCGAACGATAGCGTGCGCTACCTGTACTCAAATAGCATGCGCTATAAAGAGTACGTAGCGTGCACTACACCTTACACACATGCTACCAAAACCATGATAATGATAATATTCTCGTCTCGATTCTCAAAAAGGGTTGAAAGACGAATGATAACTGATACATGATTCAAAATACGCCGAACGGTGAACACAATGAATGAATATGAATGATGAATGATTATTAAAGAGTGAAAAAATTACTGAGTGACAATTACTGAATGATAATAAATGAATTCTCAACCGGATATTACATACCCCCCCTTAAAAGGAGTTTCGTCCTTGAAACTAAGGGTCAAACAATTCAGTTTAACTCTCCCGCATACTATCCTCGGTTTACCAGGTAGCCTCTTTGACTCCGTGTCTAGACCACTAAATTCTTACCAAAGGAATCACCTTGTTCCTCAATTGTTTGATTCGTCGCTCTAAGACTCGTACGGGACGCTCCTCGTACGTATGATCATTCGTGATCTCGATTTCATCTAACTGAAGTATTGACTCAGGTCGGCAACATACTTCCGTAACTGAGAGACGTGAAACACATTATGAACTCGGCTCAAAGCCGGAGATAAAGCCGGTCGATAAGCCAGACTACCTACTCGATCCAAAATCTCAATTGGTCCAATGAATCTCGGACTCAACTTTCCCCTCTTCCCGAAATGGAAAATACGTCGACTCCGGGATACCTTGACCAAAACGTGGTCACCTGCCTCGAACTCCAATGGTCGATGAAGATTATCTGCATATGATTTTTGTCGAATCTGAGCGGTCAACAACCGACTCCTGATCAACGCTACCTTCTCGCGGGCGGATATTAGCATATCGGGTTCAGTGCCGATTAATTCTGATAAGTTATCCCAACACAAGGGAGATCGACAACGACGACCGTATAAGGCCTCGTAAGGTGCCATCTTAATCGAAGCATGCCAACTGTTGTTATACGTGAACTCAATCAACGGTAGTTGGGCTTCCCAATCATCTTTCCAATCGAGAACACATGCTCTCAACATGTCCTCTAACGTCTGAATAGTTCGCTCTGATTGTCCGTTGGACTGAGGGTGAAAAGTTGTACTGAAATTTAGCTGAGTTCCCATGGCACGATGAACGAATTTCAAAAAATGTGACATGAATCGCCCGTCCCGATTAGAAACGATACTCTTAGAAGTACCGTGCAATCTCACGATCTCTTTAATAAACAACTGGGCAAGTCTCTCGGGACCCCAAGTGTCCTTAATCTCAAGGAAATGAGCCGACTTAGTTAAACGGTCCATGATTACCCAAATTGTATTCATGCCACGACGACTCGTTGGCAAACTCATGATGAAGTCCATTGAAATATCCTCCCACTTCCATTTTGGAATAGGGAGCGGTTTTAGCATACCCATCGGTCGCTGATGTTCTATATTGACTTGATGATAGGCCAAACATCTCGAAACAAATTCTGCGACTTTCGCTTCATATTATTCCACCAATAATTTTGTTTCAAGTCTTTATACATTTTGCTAGACCCCAGATGGATGGAATAAGGGGCAGCATGAGCTTCTCTCAAAATAGAGCTTTTCAACTCGTCATCCACCGGAATGCATAACCGGTTCTTAAATCGCAAAATTACATCCTCGTAGACCACAAACCCAGGGGCTTTCCCCTGAGCCACATCCTCTCGAATGCGCAACAAAAATGGGTCTGAACCGTGTTTCGTTATGATCGCCTCTTCCAGTGGTGATGAAATCTCTAGCATGTAAAGTTGATCCTGCACTTGCTGTAACCATACCTCCATCTCAGGCCTTAAGAATTCCCGTTGAAGTTCCTTCTGAGCAGTCAAACGAGCAAGCATTTGCTCCTGAACGGACTTACGAATCAAGGCGTCGGCGACAACGTTCGCCTTACCCGGGTGGTATTGTATCTCAATATCATAATCTTTAATCAGTTCCAACCACCTTGTCTATCGTATGTTTAAATCCTTCTGAGTAAATATATATTTTAAACTCTTATGATTGGTGAAAATCTGACAAGTGATGCCATAGAGGTAATGATGCCAAATCTTCAATGCGAAAACCATGGACGCTAGCTCCAGGTCGTGGGTCGGATAATTGACCTCATAAGGCCTCAGTTGTTGCGAAGCATAAGCAATCACCTTCCCGTTCTGCATGAATACACATCCAAGACTGTGTCCGGATGCGTCACTATAAACCACGAATCCTTCCGTCCCTTGTGGTAAAGAAAGGACAGGCGCTGAAATTAGACGGCTCTTAAGTTCCTCAAAACTCTGCTTACACGCGTCAGACCACGTGTATTTCTTACCCTTCTGCAAAAGGCTCGTCATAAGTTGAGAAATTTTAGAAAATCCTTCCACAAATCGCCGGTAGTAGCCTGCTAATCCGAGAAAGCTTCGGATTTTCTTAACATTCTTGGGAGGTTGCCAATCTCGGATAGCCTCCGTCTTCTGAGGGTCGACAAGAACCTCGTCTGATGAAATCACATGTCCGAGAGACGTCCCCTCAGACATCCAGAACTCGCATTTGAAAAATTTCCCATAGAGTTGCTCTCGTCTCAACACGTCGAGGACATGATGAAGGTGAAGTTCGTGCTCCTCTTGGTCACGAGAATAAATCAAAATGTCATCTATGAAAACAACCATGAACTGATCTAAATAGTCGATGAAAACTCGGTTCATCAGCTCCATAAATACCGCAGGTGCATTAGTTAACCCAAACGGCATCACTACAAACTTGTAGTGTCCATAGCGTGTTCGAAACGCCGTTCTTGCGATATCTGACTCTTGAATTCGCAACTAATGATACCCAGATCTTAAATCGATCTTGGAAAATATTGAAGCTCCCTGGAGCTGATCTAAGAGATCATCGATGTGGGGTAGGGGATATTTATTCTTGATCGTCACTCTGTTCAGCTCCCGATAATCAATACACAAGCGAAATGAACCATCCTTCTTCTTGAAAAATAACACTGGTGCTCCCCATTTATAACCTTTCTCGGTCAATTCCTCCAGTTGATTCTTCAGTTCCTGCATTTCAGTCGGGGCCATACGATACGGTGCTTTCGATATTGGGGACATACCAGGCTCCAACTCTATCGTGAATTCCACATCTCTCTGTGGAGGTAAACCAGGTAACTCATCTGGAAACACATCGGTGTAGTCTCTCACTATAGGGATATCCGCCAACGTCACTGATGATTTCTCAGTCTTGGTCATATAGCACTAATAACCGACACACCCCTGATTTAGTAACTTCACTGCTTTCATCATATTAATGACTCTTCCGGAACGGCAAGGGTTCCCCCTCTGAAATACTCACTCGACTCCGTCGTCTGAAATGATAGTGACCATACGCTTACGGACACTAAGGATGGCATCATGACGATCCATCCAATCAATACCCAAGATTACGTCGTCTTTAGGTAAGTCTACCACGATTAGGTCTGTCAGCCATTCACGGCCCTCAAGCTGAATCGGACAGTTCTTAACTTCACGATTTCCGATAATTCTTCTACTGTCTGGTAGACCAATGACATAAGGTTCGCAACTAGTAGCACTATCCAGGTGTAATCTACTTAAACATGACTCGGAAATGAATGAATGTGATGCGCCAGTATCAAAAAGGGTACACACAGGTTGAGATAGAATTTCGAGTGTACCTGAGATCAATTGGGCCTCCGGATCGTCGATCCTCTTCATCTCATAAATTCGGGGCTTGACGGCCCCCGAACCGGATGCTCCTGTCTAATAAGTATGGGCTACACCTTTATTTGCTCCTGTCATCTTAAACGACATGGACTTAGTAGCTTTGATTGAACACTTGGCGCCTGTGGTCCGATATGCCATCGGGCAGTGCAATCTCTTGGCGGCAACGGGCCTTAGTCCGTAATGACCTGTTCTCCACGGTTGAAACAGTGATGGCGAACAAGCCGCTCGGATCGAGATTCCGAGTTTAGGCACCATAGGAGGTCGCTCAGAAAAAGTAGAAACCGTGCGAGGCTTCTTGAAGGTTTCCCGACTGCCCTCAGACTGATTATGATTCTTCGATTTCTTGCCAGCAGATGAAGATTGTTACTTAGCAATTTCCTTAGCAGTAAGCTCATAAGTAAGAGCTTCCTCGATGAATTCGGCCAGGGTGGCGCAATGATGATTAAGCAATTACATCCGCATACGAGGTTTCAACCTCTTACTAAAGTGCTTGATTTTATCCGCCTCGGAGTGGATAAATGATGAGGCAAAGAGAAGTAGCTCCTGAAACTTCTCGGCGATGGCGAGAACATCTTCCTCCGCTGAGGGGTCAGGACTGAGTAGTTCTGATAACTTGGCCTCCCTAAGTGCGGCCAGATAATATCTTTCCAACATGAGGGTCTTAAATTGGTCCCAAGTGCAAGATCCGTCGGTGGGCTTCAGAGATAGCCACTAAGAGTGAGCGCTCTTACCCAGATACTAAGCCGCAACTGAAACTTTGTGCCCTTTGGGACACTCCACCATAGCAAATAGTTTCTCAAAATGTTCAAGCCAGTGAATAATATCCGCTGGCTCAGATGAGCCCTCAAAAGTAGGTGGCCTCTGGCGAGAGATGTCGTTGATTATACTGCTCACACTCCTCTCTTGCCTCTGAGGTGGCGGCGTAGGAGCCTGTTGAGCCTGAGTGGTTGAATTTTGCATCTTGTCCATCAGACGTGCCATATGAGTCATCTGGGCCATCATGCCCTGCATAAATATGAATGGGTCAACCCGAATGCCTTCTGATTGGGCTGCATCTCGGGTACGACTTCCTGACAGTGAATGATTATCTCCCGGTGAATGAGTAGCATCACCAGCTGAGTTGGCGGCGTCGCTGCCTGTTGAACTAATGACATCCCTCGCATTCGCGGGGGTATTCACACGAGCTCCCGGGTTTCGGCCGCACCGCGTCCTCTTCCCCTGCGTCCTCTGACAGCTCTATCCATACTGAAGTGGGAAAGTCACATGATAATTATATCGCATGAATATCGCATTATGATTACGATATGGAATGATAATAATGAGCATACACGCTCTAACACAATGAACCATTAATAATGCAGTAAAATGATCGTCGATATTACGCCGGAATATGATAAGATCGCAAGAAAGATCAACTAAGGTGACATGATTATCTGATGAAATTGAGATTGACTGAGTGATTAATGAGTTAAACATGATCGGCAAGATCCAAAAGAAATGATGATTAAGGATTGTAGTCTGATGAATGATGAATGAGTTGATTCTTATAGCCAGAAATTATACCATGGTGTCAGAAATCATACCGTTCTTTTGGTCTGAGGGGCTTGGCGCTTGCACAGGTCACACGTGATGCGAAAGTCCAATAGTACTAGTCTGATGAACGATGATTTTCAATGAGACATGACTCAAAAGGGTAATATTAAAAACCACACTCTGATACCAACTATGTAACACCCCAAACTAGGCGGCTATCACAGTGCCGTGGACCCCCAACTAGGACCCACCAGGCGAATGAAAAATAATGATTTAAATAATATAACTATAGTACCAAACTACATTATATTACCAATTACTCCGATGAGGAGTTTCAAATACAATACACCCAGGAATACATAATGCATATATATATTTCATATGAAGATGAAATATACAACACTGAATAAAATGAAAATCCAAACGGAAACTGCAACGGGAAATACATATAAAGAAAACATGAATAACTGAAAGGACTGGGCCCCCTACTAGTATCACTGGGACTCCTCGCCGTCAACATTCTCTTCCCGTGCCTTTGCCTTGCCATGACCTAAAAACAACATTCCCAACGGGGTCAGTTACACAAAACAACAGTCCTCAAGAGTTGAACAAATACAATAATCACATGACTTAATTATGAAATCAAGTTTGAAGGAGGGGCATCATAGTACGCTCGAATGGGAAGTGCAAGTGCACAAGTAGACGAGTGTCCGGAATCCCACATATACATACGCACTTGGCCTAATTAGTCTCATGGAGGCACGTTACTGTGTGCGCGGTCCAATGTATCGGATTATCCGCATAATACATGACCATCGTGTGCCCGACTAAAAATTCCACACATATACCACCCGACAATGCAATACGATCCCGGAAGGTCACTAGAACAAAAGCAACCATGATGAATAATAATTAATAGAAATCCGACAAGGGACAAGAATGACTCACCGAGGTGAAATAATAACGCAATGAGTGATGGTTCAATAAAATGATTGGAACCTTCGTTCCTCATGAATTGAATGATTAATTTGATAATTACAAGGCTCAACATGATCGATATACAATGAATGAATTATATGTATGAATGAACAACAACGAAAGGAATGATTATCCTTTTAACTGAGTAAGAATTAACTTACCTCGAATGAGAGAAAAGGGGTACGAATGACGAAGTACCAAGGTTGAAGGAAATGACAACTCCGAACCTAGAAAATTTCGGAATCAACTATGAATAACCCATCGGTAGGAAAATAAGTTGGAATCCACCAAAAAATACTATGCACGATACATGTATTTCGGTAATGAAATCTCTAGATGGTGAAACACACCCAACCATCCCAAATACTTAACAATTCCGGAAAATAAACCAACAAATTCATAGGAACACATGTATCCAAGGTAGATAATCCATATACACATAAGTATGCTGCCGTCGTAAAAATCCAGAAATCAAGAAAACCAAAAATTTTAGTGGGGCCCCAAACCAAACCCTCAATCTAGAAAATAACTCCTGACTAAGACAAATAAAATATATATATCTTGAAACTTTTTCGATACATACTCAACATATTCCAACACATTAGCAAGCTAACTCGAAGAGATCGGGAAGAAAACCCCCAAATCCCGAAATTCTAGGGGTAGAAAAAGTTTACCTTGATTTGGAGTGGAGGAGAGGATTAAATGTTGAATAATCCCAACTAGAAGCTTGAAGATGTTGATAGATGATAATAGCTCGAAGAGATCTTCACAAAACGTCCAAAATTGCCCAAGGAAGGAGGAGAAATGTAAAAATGACGAAATGGGGATGAAGTGTCCTATTTATACTAAATCCAGCATAGCGTGCGATAGCTTATGAGATTAGCCTGCGCTAGCGGGTACACCGGGTAGTCCAGTGAACTCTGCCTGCCTGGTTAGCGTATGCTTCGTCTACCTTGTAGCGTGCGCTAACGCCTTACCCTTAGTGTATGTTAACCGAGGGTTAACGCACACTACCTGATAGTTGGCGTCCAGAAAAAGGGAGTCCAGGACCTACTGTCTACTGCCTGCTCGAGCCTTAGCGCGCGCTACTACGATGACTTAGCATGTGCTACTAATACAACTAGCGTACGCTCTTTCCCACTTCTAGCTTGCGCTATGAATTCTCCATTTCAGTCCAGTACCTACTGGACTGTCTGCCTCAATTACACTAGCGTGCACTAATGCCGAACGATAGCGTGCACTACCTGTACTCAAATAGCGTGCACTATAAAGAGTACGGAGCGTGTGATACACCTCACACACAGGCTACCAAAATGATGATAATGATAATAGTCTCGTCTCGATTCTCAAATAGGGTTGAAAGACGAATGATAACTGATACACGATTCAAAATACGTCGAACGGTGAAGACAATAAATGAATATAAATGATGAATGATTATTAAAGAGTGAAAAAATTACTGAGTGGCAATTACTGAATGATAATAAATGAATTCGCAACCGGGTATTACAAGGATGTACCGATATCTCAGGCCATCATTACCTATAATCAGCAGTTGGGCTATCTGAAGGATCAGGTGAGAACCAAGGCTGATAAAATTCGCTACTTTAATATGTGCATGAAGCCGCATATCAGGCAGAGCATGGCGCCGCTCATGTGCACTACATCGAAAGAAAATAAGGATCGTGCTCTAGCGATTGAGATGGCAGTTCTGGATTCAGAGCCTGGTTCTGAGGCTAAGAAACAAAAGACTACTGGAAATCTCTCAATCGGTAAGGGTGGTCGATTTTCGAAATCTCAATCTGCTCCAGCATATGGGAAGAAGCCGTTTCATCAAACTGTAGGGTCTTATGCTAACCATTCAGTCCAGTCTACGATACCTGGTGACAGGGTTTGTTTCAACTGCAGTCAAAGCGAGCATGTGGTGAAAGATTATCCATTTCCGTTGGTTAATTGCTTTTCATGCGGGCAGAGTGGGCATCGTGCAGCTCATTGTGAGAGGCCTACTAGGGCATCCAGAGCTCCGACATCCACTACAGTGTAGAAGGAGCTTAGTGTTGGTCAGAGGACCCCAATTGCTTAGACCCCTCAGAGTTCGGGCCGTGGTAGGGGTCGGGGTCAGCCGTACCGCCGTGCAGTATCGAGTTTGGGATCGGTACACCTACGTCTCTACCAGATGATACGTACGGAGAAGACATACACTCTGGTGGCATCAGGTAACACTCAGATCCTTTCTCATCCAGTATCAGTGCTATTTGATTCGGGTGCTGCTCATTCTTTTATTGCTTGGGATTGTATATGTCGTAATGGTTTTGACTGTTTGTTTGAGTGTGAGCCGTTCGTAGTGGATATGCCTACTAGGAACCGTATGTTTGGGAACTAGGAAGTCATAGACTGCCCAGTGAGGATTGGGGACCGAGATTGGCCCTCGAACCTCATTGTTGTAGACTTAAAGGGTGAGAATTTGATCCTCGGGGACGATTGGCTGGATCGTCATGGTGTTATCATGGACTACCGGACTCGCACTATCTCGATAGTGGCTAAGGATGGCACATAACACTCTTGTGGGTTGTAAGCCGGTTAGATCAGGGGATGCGATCAACACCTTGAAGGTGATGAAACTTCTGAACCAGGGTTGCGTAGGCTATTGGTGTTACGCTTTGAAGGTGGAAGATGGTGGAGTTGACATGTCGTCAATTCCAGTTGTTAAAGAATACCCTGACATTTTTCCGGATGACTTGCCGAGATTACCACCGCAGCGGAAAGTTGAGTTTCTGTTGTGCGAAAATCCCTCACACTATGCCGCAAGTGCACGGTGTCAACGAGTAATAAAGTGATAAGTAATATATCGTTCCCTCGAGGACTGGTTTCACTAAGTACCAAAATATAGTCGACTCGTATTTTATTTGAAGAATAATTAGATAGAATTTATTACTAAACTAATTGCAGAAAAATAAATAGCAAATAATAATAGTAATAATAAAACTACTAATAATAAGGGCGTAGGATTATGATTTTCACCTCAAACAATCATGAATGATTTTTATTCAATTCAATTCACTTTTATTCAATTGATTGTAAGCCAGGAATTCCTAAATTATTCTAAAGCCTTTCCCCAGGTCGATAGAAAATACTACGAATTATTAACCCGATATATCCCTATTCAAATTAAATAATTAATAGCTAAAATAGTTCAAGAATTCCCACAATAAATAGGCTTCACAATTCCCATGAGTATATTCCTATCTCACGAAAATTATGATTCTTCTCACAAGAACTATGCCTAAATTTCATATTCCGAATCCATAAAGACATTCAAAACAATTCAACTGTTGGCGAGACAATTAAAAAGCATTAAGAGTAATGAGAAAAATCCAACTCAATACGAATAACGAGTAAATTGAATTAAAATAAATAAATCAAACCGTCATGAAATCGGCTACAATCACAATCCTACTCGAACAGATCTAGGAACTAAGATGCGGAAAAACTAAAAAAAACGTAGGGATCCGTGGTCTTGTCGTCGCCCACCAATCTCCTCCTTGTGTTCTTCGATCCCGCGATGTCTTCCTCTCAATTCCTCCTCCTCCTTGTTCAGCCCTTCAATGCTTATTTATAGTAGTCTTAAGCCTCCAAAATGCGTCCGTGTGATTAGGTCGAGAACAGGCTCCAAAACGGCCCAGAAACGCAGAGTATTCAGCAAAAACCGCCCGGTGCGCCGCGACTCACTTAATCTGCGCCGCGGCCCCTATCCTTCAGTGCCTGATGCCTGGGTGCATTTTTTCCTCCTGGGCCGCGGCTCACTTAAGCTGTGCCGCGGATCACAGTACAGTCCACTCGGGCTCGCTGGTTGTCTTCATGTGCCGCGGCTCACTTGGTTTGTGCCGCGGCTCATGACCAAAAACTGCTGTTTTCGCCCGTTTTTCATCGTTTTGGCTTCCGGACTCCGATTTTCTGCAAAACATATAAGAACAGTGCATTAAAAGCTCATTTATGCTGAATTAGGCTCAATATGGACATAAAATAATGATAAATAAGCGCATAAAAATACGCCTAACAGTTTCCTATCGATCTAGAGCTGAATGTGGATCCTATTTCTCGGGCACCGTACCGTATGGCACCATCGGAGATGTTGGAGTTGAATAAATAGTTGGGAAAATTGCTAGATAAAGGGTATATTCGACCGAACGCATCGCCTTGGGGTGTGCCTGTGTTTTTCGTTAGGAAGAATGATGGATTGCTTCGTTTATGCATCGACTATCGAGAATTAAACGAGTTGACCATCAAAAATAAATACCCTTTGCCCCGGATTGATGACTTGTTTGATCAGCTTCAGGGAGCTACAGTCTTCTCAAATATTGATTTAAGGTCGGGTTATTATCAGTTGAGAATTTTGGATAGCTACTTACCGAAAGCTGCCTTTTGGACTAGATATGGCCGTTACAAATTTATGGTTATGCCTTTCGGGCTAACCAATGCCCCATCAGTGTTCATGCACTTGATGAACAAAGTTTTTATCAAGTATCTGGACAAATTCGTAGTCGTCTTTATCGATGACATTCTCATCTATTCCCGAAGTCAGGATGATCACGTTGTACATCTTCGTATTGTGTTAGAAATTTTAAGATGCGAAGTTTTCTATATGTGAGTTTTGGCTCAACGAAGTAACATTCCTCGGGCATGTGATATCAGTGGAAGGAGTTCGGGTTGATACACAGAAGATAGAGGCGGTACTGGCATAGGTTCGTCGAAGGATTTTCCAGTATCGCTCGGCCACTTACACAATTGCTTCAGAAAACTTAGAAATTCGAGTGGAATGCGGATAGGCAGGGTAGTTTCGAGGAGTTGAAGGGGCGGTTGACTACCATACCAGTTCTAGCTTTGCCTCAGGGGAACGTGGATTTTGTGGTTTATAGTGATGCTTCGGGCCTCGGACTTGGATGTGTTTTGATGTATAGATATAGAGTTATTGCTTATGCATCTAGACAGTTGAAATCATATGAAGCAAATTACCCTACACATGATTTAGAGTTAGCTGCGGTCGTTTTCGAGGCATTATCTCTACGGGTCGTCGTGTAATATTTACACAGACCACAAGGGTCTGAAGTATATCTTCAGCCAGAAAGAATTGAACATGAGGCAACGGAGATGGCTAGAATTAATCAAGGACTACGATCTTGAGATCCTTTATCATCCGGGCAAGGCCAATGTAGTAGCGGATGCGCTGAGCCGTAAGCCGATGACCCTTCAGATGTTAGAAGTACTTATGCCTAAAAGCAAGATCCAGCAGTATTTAATTTGTCTTAATATCGAGGTTTGGCTTCAGAGAGTTCAGGGTCAGTTGTGTGCGTTAGAAATCACTTCGTCTTTGATTGATGATATCAGAGCGAGACAGTATGATGACCATTTTTAGTTCAGTTGAGGGAGGACGTGAAGAAAGGGAAAGCTCCTGGGTTTGTGGTTCAGGATGATGGGATTTTGAGATTTCGAGGCAGATTGTATGTACCATGTGATATTGAGTTGAGACAGAAAATTTTGAGAGAAGCTCATACTACGCCTTATTCCATACACCCTGGTACAAGAAAAATTTACAAGGATATAAGGAGTAACTTCTGGAGGAGCAGTTTAAAGATGGACGTTAGCTAGTTTGTGTCGAAGTGTTTGACCTGTCAGCAGGTTAAGATCGAGCATCTGCGACCCGCGGGGTTATTACGGCCACTTCCTATTCCGGAGTGGAAGTGGGAGGATATTTCTATGGATTTCATTACTAGTATGCCAAGAACTCGGACTGGAATGAACATAATTTGGGGCATTGTCGACCGACTAACCAAATCTGCTCATTTTCTGGGTATTAATGATACGTGGGGACCGGAGAGACTAGCCCGGGTGTTCATTGCAGAAATTGTGAGGTTGCATGGGACTCCTAAGAGTATTAGTTCTGATCGAGATGGTCGGTTTGTATCACATTTTTGGCAGGCTGTTCATCGAGCTTTGGGGATCGAGTTGAGACCCAGTACATCATATCATCCCTAGACAGACGGACAGTCGAAGCAGATGATATAGACATTAGAGGATATGTTGAGAGCCTGTGCTTTAGACTAGAAAGACGATTGGGAGTCGCACCTGCCGTTGATCGAGTTTACGTAATAAGAATGGAACCATTTGAGGCTTTGTACGGAAGAAGGTGCAGATCACCATTGTGTTGGGATGATGCATATGAATTGATTGGTAATGAACCAAATTTAGTAGTTGAGATGATAGAGAAGATTGCGTTGAACCGTGATAGGTTGTTAACGGCACAGAGTTGACAGAAGTCCTATGCCGACACGTGTCGCTGGCCGTTAGAGTTTGAGGTTGGAGACCATGTATTACTGAAGGTGTCGCCGACTCGGTGAGTTTACCACATTAGTCGGAAGGGTAAACTTAGTCCGAGATATATCAAACCCTTCGAGATTTTAGAGCGAGTTGGAGAGGTTACATATCGATTGGGTATATCGGTTGGGTTTGCTGCCGTTCTTGAGTCACATGCATAACGTATTTCATGTCTCCCAGCTCAGGAAGTATGTATGGGATCCTAGCCATGTTATTGATTTTGGAGAGATTGAACTAGGACCCGATATCACATTTGAGGAGAGACCGATTCAAATTTTAGAGCGTCGGATAAATCAACTCAGGCACGAAACCATTACCTTGGTTAAAGAGCAATGGTCGAGGCATGGGAAGGAAGAGGCTACTTGGGAAATGGAAGATAGTATGAAGGCGAGATACCCCGAACTTTTCACTTTGTAAGTTTCGGGACGAAACTTCTTTTAGAGGGAGAGAATGTAATATCCACATTTTTCGTTTCAATTATTCCAACTGTTGTGATTCATTGGTACTCGATTCGATCTTTGTGTGTTTCATTCGTGTATCGTACTCATTCTATTTATCGTGGTGCTTGAACTATTTATTGATGTTCGTTTCTGAATGTATCACATTGGGTGGATAATGGTATATCTCGTCGGATCTCTATTTTTTAAGAGCAGTACTGCTGGTTACTGAGTATAACGTACGTAGCGTACGTTAATTCATCTATGTAAGTTGGTCAGTAGCCTCTGGAGTCACTCATATGTACGCTATCTATAGGACTTAATGTACATAAATATTGATTACGTACGCTATTCCAGCTCCACAACGTACGTAAAGATACCTGGGAATCAGGGCAGTGAGCACTGGATAATTTATTACGTACGTTAAGATTCGACCATAGCGTACGCTACTTATATTTTACGTACGTTATACTTTCCATGCAACGTTCGTAATGTAACCTGTGCATCGAGGAGTGAGTTATGTGGGGTTCGTTGCGTACGTAATACAGACGCATTAACGTACGTTAAGCGCCTTGCGTACGTAATGCTTATTGCCTTACGTATGTAACGATGTCCACCTATATATAGGCAGACTTCAGCCCTGTTTCGCCATTTTCTCTTTTCCTCTTCTTCTTCCCATCGATCTGGCGATTTTGTTCGAGAGTGAAGGTGAAACAAGGCGAAATCTCATCAACCATCCATAGATTTGAGTTCCTAGGAGTAAGTAATCATCGTCCTAACATCTTCCACCATTTTAATCAAGGTAAATCGGCTTAAACCCTAATTTTGGGAATTTGGGGGGATTTTCTTGTAATTCCATATTATTATTCCGATTCGGTTGATATTGTTGTTAGACTAGGGTTGTATATTCGAAACCCATTGTTATTCTTGTAGTTTTGTGGAATAGAATTCGTAAACTCTTCCGTTATTCGATTATGTTGGATTGTACCCTTGTAATGTCCGGCGAATTGTTCCTACGGGTAGAATTTAGGAAGGGTTTATACGTTTCCGTAGTGTTGTGATTGATTATGTGTCGTTATGATTTAGGAACAAACCTTTGAAGAGAGTTGTACCGAAACTCTTTCCTCTCACCGTTTCCTTCACGTCGTGTTATTCGAGGCAAGAACATGTATTATATTACGTTATGTGTGTTATGGTTTCGATGGGAATGATGAATTGTGATAATGTGTGTGTGCGTTGTTGTTCTTCCATCTGGGGACGGTTCGACGGCACTTCTGGGGGCCAAAACCATTGGGTACAGCTGCGGAAGTGGTTTCCCACCTGGGGACGATCCGACGGGACCTCTGGGGGTAGATACTAATGGGTACGACCGAGGGTTACCAAGTGTGGATTATCGTGGTCTTGAGACGTGATGATATGATCTTTGTGAAAATGATAGTTTGATGCAAATGTGATATTCCAGAATATTATTTACAAAAATGCTTTCTAAATGTGATGTTATCGTTGAATCGTATTTGTATATAATGTCGTGTAATTATGTACTTGCACTAGCTATTCAAATGCTAACCCCTTAAATGGGGCAATGCATTTCATGCATTTTAGGTATCAGGCGAGCTGAGGATCCAGCACGGGACACGCATGTAAAGGATGATCAAGCATGATGATGAGTCTCGAGTCTGTGTTAATTATTTTATTATGCTTATGCTGTTTGTCAGAGTTAGTCGAGTGAACATATTATTGGTTTAAAGATCTCGTTGAAGTCCCCTGCGTGGGCAACGAATTCATTTTACATTTGCTTTTTCTGCATTTGAATCAAAATATTTTGGACGAGGCCATGGTCTTATTTACATTATTAATGTGTCGTTATGGATTTATTGTAAATCGTGAAAAGGTCCTAGCCTAGTAGACCTTGTTGAAGGTTCTACGGCGTGTAATATCCCTTAGCAGATTTGGGGTGTTACATAGATAAAGCTACAGTCATTTGTTTCTTGATACCCCATGAAATCAAGCAAGAGCCTATAAAATGACATGTTCCACTTGTGCTCTTTTTATCAATTTTGCAACCACCAAAATCGGCGTCACTATAAGCAATAAGATTAAAATCTAGACATGATGGATACCATAAGCCTAGTCCAATTGTTCCATTTAGATAACAAAAAAATCACTTACATGCAATAAGATGAGATTCCTTTGGATTAGCTTGAAAGCGAGCGCATAATCACGTAGCAAATATTATGTCAGGTCTAGAAGCAGTTAAATAAAGTAGGGAACTGATCATACCTCGAGATAGTTTTTGATCGACAGGCTTTCCCATTTTCATCTTTATCGAGATTTAGAGTAGATGACATCAGTGTGGAAATGACCTTGCTATTCTCCATTTTGTACTTTTTGAGGAGATCTTTTGAGTACTTAGTTTGATGAATAAAGATTCCATCATTGCATTGTTTAATTTGTAGCCCGAGGAAGAAAGTTAATTCTCCCATCATGCTCATCTCAATTTCTCCCTTCATTAGACTTGCAAACTCTTGACATAAAGAATAATTAGTTGCTCCAAATACTATATCGTCTACATAAATTTGACACACAAGAATATCCTTATTTACAGTTTTTACAAAAAATGTGTTATCGATATGACCTCGTTTGTAGTTAGTAATTAAAAATTCACTTAAATGATCATACCATGCTAGGGGTGCTTGATTCAAACCGTATAAGGCTTTGTTGAGCGTGTAGACCTGGTCCGGAAATTCATAATCCTCAAAGCCTGGAGGTTGCTTCACATAAACTTCTTCTTGAATAATGCCATTTAAAAAGGCAATTTTAACATCCATTTGAAAGAGTTTAATATTCTTATAAGATGCAAAGGCACAGAGTAGGCGAATGGCTTCAAGATGAGCTACTGGAGCAAATCTTTCTTCATAATCTAGCCCTTCTTCTTGATTATAGCCTTGGGCGACAAGACGAGATTTATTTTTCACTGGATAACCGTCTTCGTCACACTTGACTTTATGAACCTATTTTGTCCCAATCATAAATTTATCTACCGGTGCGGGAACCAAATTCCAAACCTTGTTTTGCTTAAATTGTGCAAGTTCTTCTTGCATAGCTATTATCCAATTTTCATCAGTTAGAGCTTCTGAATATTTTTGGGTTCAACTTCGGACACAAAGGCAAAATTATTCAAGTAGTCTATCACCATCTTGAATATTCCCGATTATGAGATCTTTTGGATGATATTTAATATGCCTCCATTCAATAGATAATTCTTCTTTATGAATCTCACAATTTTTCTCCATTCCTTGTGGGGCTTGAAGATTCTAAAGTTTACCTGCATCATCAAACGAATCTACATTTCTCGACAGTGAGATGGCTTCATTAAATTTAACATGAATGGATTCTTCTAGTTTATTTGTTCTTAAATTGTAAACACGAAAAGTCTTGCTATTTAACGAGCATCCCAGAAATATGCCCGAATCGGATTTATATTCAAATTTACCCAGAATCTCTTTACCATTATTATGAACGAAAACTTTGCAGCCAAAAGGATGAAAATAAGAAATATATGGCTTTTTATTATTCCAAATTTCATACGGGGTTTTAAGTTGAGCTCTACGAAAGTGAACTCGATTAATTATATAACATGCCGTATTAATAGCTTCGGCCCAAAAATATTGAGGAAGAGAGTATTCATTTATCATAGTTCTAGACATTTCTTCCAAAGAGCGATTTTTCCTTTCAACGACCCCATTTTGTTGAGGGGTTCTAGGAGATGAAAAGTTGTGATTTATTCCATATTTGTCACATAATAATTCAAACGGAGAGCAATCAAATTCTCCTCCGTGATCGATTCGAATAGAAATAATAGAAAAATTTCTCATTTTGAACTAAACGACACCATTTAGAAAATTGCGTAAAAGTATCATCCTTGTGAGTGAGAAACTTAACCCAAGTAAAATGAGAAACGTCATCCACAATAACCAAAGTGTATAATTTACTGGGCAAGCTAGCATATCTGGATGGTCCAATCAAATCCATATGAACAATTTCAAGAATACGAGAAGTAGAAATTTCAAATTTGGGTTTGAATGATTCTCTTGTGTGTTTTCCTTTAATACAAGATTCACACAAGTATTTTCGATCAGATTTTAATTTTGGTAAGCCACGAACTAGATCATGTCTAAAAAGTTTGGAAATAATAGGTAAGGACATATGTCTTAATTTTCGATGCCATAAAAATGTAATTTCATCTAATGTGATAAGGCATTTTTCATTGAAAGAATTTTCATCACAAAGATCAACGATATAATATTTCCACTTCTTAACCCAATAAATGCAACTTTGTTATTTTTGAAGGTGGTACAATGAGTTTCTTCAAAAAGAATATTAAAACCTTCGTCACATAGTTGAAATACACTTAGTACATTATGATGTAATCCTTCAACAAATAAGACTTTATTAATAGAGGGAGAAGGTTCCTTACCAATTTAATTGGTGCTCATAATCTTCCTCTTTTTGTTATCACCAATGGTCACCTGTCCTTATTCTTGATATTCAAAATCTTTGAACAATTCTTTGGTGCCACATATGTGCATTGAGCAACCGCTGTCAATGTACCACTTGCTTTCCTTTGAACGAGGTACCTGCAAAAATAGTTTGTTGTGGTTGTTTTGGTACCCAAGCCCTTTTGGGTCCTCTAAAGTTAATAATACTAATATCATTTGGAACTATCGTCCCTTTAGGAACCCAACTTTGTCGAACTTTTATTGTCCTTAATTTTGGACGGACTTTATTGTTACTTTCTTCTTTCAATTCTCGTAAATGATTCTGATTCCTAGTTTCCTTAATCTTGTCAATATTTATAAGAGATTTTTCTCTTTTGAATGGATCGAAACCAAGGCCATGTTTTAACAAAGGAGATTTTGAATGGATAGAAGTTTTTCACATTTCTCGTTACCGAGAGTGAATTTATTCATTATATATTTTAATTCCTTTTGAATTTTTGACAACTCAATTTTCAAATTATTTTTATTATTAATGCAAGAGGTATGGTCTGTTTTAACATTTTTGCCTTCATTTTGAAGTTTCGAATTTTCAAGTTCTAAAGACTTAATTTTTCTTTTTAAAGACATATTAAGTTTCACCATCTCGTCATACTCTATATTTAAATATTCAAACGCACTTAAAAGCTCATCATCATGAGTAGACTCTTGTTGATCACACATATCTAATAAATTATTATCATCGAAATTAGATATTACCTCGAGAGTATTTTCTGATTTGAGATCTAAAAGAGCAAGGTTTGCGTCTAGTGGTCCTTCAAGTTCTTCCTCATCGTCACTCCAAGAAGCGATTAACACTTCTTTCTTTTTGTATCTTTCAACTTGAGGTTTGAAACTAGTCACTCGGCATTCTTTAGCATAATGTCTGGGTTGACCGCATTTTCGACAATTGTTATCGAATTTCTTGGTAGGAACATATGTGTTTTTCCTTTGTTCCATTCTAGAGTCTCAACCAAGGAAGTTTCGCCTTTTCTGGATAAGATTTTTGTATCTTTTGAAATTTCGGGCATATAAGGAAAGTTCCTCATCGTCTTCGTCTTCCAGCCATTCATCCTCAATGTCGCTATCGACATTGAGAGCAACCACTTTTTCACGAGGCTTTGGATTGGATCCTCTCGATTTGAGCACGATATCGTAATTAATAAATGATCCGATAAGAGCACTAAATTCCAATTTGTTGAGATCTTTGGATTCCCTAATAGTCGTAACAGTGGCATCCCATTCGCGGGGTAAAGATCGGAGAATCTTTTTGGCTTTATCACTGCTCGAAATAGGTTTTCCAAATGAGGCTAGCCCATTTGTTATTGCCGAGAAGCGATCCAACATAATTGTAATTGTTTCACCCTCTTTCATAGAGAATAATTCATAGTCATGAAGGAGCATGTTGATTTTGGTCTCTTTGACCTGAGTCCTTCCTTTGTTGGTAACTTCAAGAATTTCCCAGATTTCTTTAGCACTTTCGTACATAGATATATGATTACGTTCTTTACGATTTAAAGCACAATATAGTTGAGTGGCACGAGAGTTGATGTGCGTGTTTCTCCAGTCATCGTCATTATATTCATCGAATTTTTTAATGACCCATCTTTTTTCTTAGCCAGTTTGGGACCAAGAGCAATAACCTTCCATATCTAGATGTCACAGGCTTGAACGAATATTGCCATTTTCTTTCTGCATTTCATAAAATTATATCCATCGAAGAAAGATGGACGGTTGAGAGCATTACCTTCAGTTTGAGCTAGGAGAGCCATTGCGGATCTTTTCCTCGGGTGGTTAAACCGATATAAGAGGTGACCCGCTCCGATACCAACTTTAGAGTGAATAATTCCACTAGAAGGAGGGTTAAATAGTGGAGTTGATAGATTTATGTTTTCTTCGGTAATGATAAACGAAAATACTGAAAATAAAAGACACAAAGATTTATAGAGGTTCAACAATGTGCTTACGTCCTCTCTCTGTTTCTTTTTCTATTGGCTCAAGCAAAACCACACTCGACTTTGCCTCGTCTTCTATAGGTCCGGGCACAACCGATTACAATCCTTGACTTTGATTGGTCCAAGAACAACCAAACACTCAATAAAAAATTTCTTTCTAGTGTTCTATAGGAACTAGATAATCATCACTTACGATCGTTAGAATTTAATCCTAATAATGCCGGATCAATGATCCTAATAACACCAGATTAAAATTCTTGGTTCGTTTCTCTCAAGCTCGTGAAGGAGTGACACAACACTCACAACAATCGAAGAAGATACAATGTACATGAAATAATACAATATGATAATAACACTCATGTCTTTCTTTTTCACAACTTAAATAGAAGATATATAGCAATTAATCAGAGCTCAATATAATGTATGTTTGCTTGAGGTTGTGTGTCCATCCACACCAAGTGGAAGGGTATTTATAGGCATTTGAGGCCTTGTAGCCTTTACTGCATAAAGCTATTAGCTTCCACTAACTTCCCTTTAGCGTGTGCTAATCTTCAGTCAAATATGGCAGTTGAGTTTGACAAATACGTCCAACGGTAGTAATTTGAATGTAGTGTGCGCTAGTAAGTTCCTTTGCATGTGCTAGCTAGTCCTCCAGATCCTTTTGTTACTGAGAGTGATTTACGCGTTCTAGAAGGTCAATGCAACGCATCTTTGTCCAACGGTAGGTTTTTCAACTTTTAGCGTGCACTAGATATACCATTTAGCGTGCGCTAACTATTTGTGAATAAATCTTGAAAAACTTCATATATCGTGCGCTAGACAGAAATGTAGCGTGCGTTAACTGCTACTATATTTGATGTCCAAAGCTTACTATCTTGTAGGAACTTTCAGATAGCCTGCGTTAAGCTTATACGTAGTGTGCATTAATTGTTTTACATAGCGTGCGTTAATAACATGGTAGCATGCGTTAGATGTGGCTGGCAGACTCCACTGACCTTTTTGTCTTGTTACATGTGGAGCAGGTAGCATGCATTATTTGTACGAAAAGCGTGCGCTATTTACCATATCGGAGGGCAGGTAGTGTGCGCTATGTATGTAATATCCTAGAATTTCGCTATGATTTTTCGCATTATTTTATCTGAGTTGTAATGTACATAGTGGGACCGACACAGTATGGGTGGATATTTTGGGAACTGTGACAGTCGCGCCAGTATGTCTATCGAGGTTATTTTAATTCTAGGATATTACATGCTTGATGTGTTTCTCGATGTCGGGTATACTATATGAGTATTTGTACAATTGTCGTACTTGGTCGACAATTGTGTTTAAGGATATCGTGCATCAGATGTATCATATAAGAATGTTATCGGAACGAGCATATGTATTCAGTATGTCGCGTATACGTATTCAGTATATTGAGACGACAGACAGGAGCAAAATGGCTAAGTATGAAAGCCATTACGTACGATAAGTGATGAAGCTTACGTATGTAACTAAACAGGCTTAACGTACGCTAAATTGGGTACATAACGTACGTTAAGAAGGGAATCGGACAGGATCGAGTCGTGGTCGGTAGGTGGGCCCGGTGGCGGCAGCTTTCGGCGCGGATGTGGACAGGCGAGTCAACCTCAAGCCTTACGTACGTTAAGGATGCATCCTTACGCACGTTAAGAAGGTCTGCTACTGTAGCAAGTCAACGTACGTATTAAGTACGTTATGGAGAATGTGTTACGTACGTAGGGATGTGAACAAAATGTGCCAGTGGCACCTGGACCATCATTATGTACGCTACCAAGGTCAGATAGCATACGTACGATCGAGTTATGTACGTTAACCTTGGTGTGTTACGTAAGTAACGCATTAGAGGTTTATATAAGTGGATGCCCGTCATTTCATTTCTCTTCGGAATTTCACTTTGTTTTTCGACCTTCAACACCTAGAGATGGATACTTGGTCCTTCTAAGTGGATTATGAGCTTAAGGATTTGGATTTGGAGCTTGAGAAGAAGAGATATTTATGATTCTTCAAGTGTTTGATGGTGTTATTCATATTCAAGAGGTATCTTGGATAATCCCTCTCTTCTATTTCGAATTTGATGTTGTTGTTGATGTCTTCCTCGTATGATGATGGTTATGGTGTTGTTGTTGTGATTCTTGAGGTTGTATGAATCGTATGTTAAGGAAGATGATGATATATACCTTGGATTATGAATTAAATGATGGTTTAGATGATAGAACACATCGAATCACATCGTTTTGTTAGCTACAAACATGATTATGGATTGATTCATATCCTTGAAGAACACTTGAATTATACATGTCGTGATTTTATGGAATTGGGAAGGATTACGGTTAATTTTGGCCTATGATTATTCATGATGATAATCGGTAATTTTATTCCAATGAATTTACAATGATGAGCCGTGTTAATCCGTAATTAAGATTGAAGTCGGAATCAAGAATGTTGAAGACATTGTTAGAATTATTGATTATCGAATTTTGGCTTGTATTCGTATTGTTAAGAGTTGACATGGTTTGATTTTGTATGATCGAAATGTTGTTGAACCGTTGAGTTTGATTAGTTGGTTATATCGGTTGTTGATTGTTATCGAAGATATTGTTAATTGATCATTGCACTAGGTTACGTCAAGTGATCGTTGATGATTAACTGTTGTGATGCGATTGGAATTGGAGGACGCATGAATCACCTTGGTCGGGGCCGTGGAGCTTGTAGATGAAGACGACAGGATTGGTCACAACTTCATCGTACCGGTATCGAGGCAAGTTATGCTTGCTCAGTTCATAATGTTTAATAAATGATTTCGTCTTCATTTCATTTATGATTCATATAGCAATGGTATCATGGAATATGGAATATCGGAATGATAGTATGTATATTATGCTTGGACTGAGATAAATCATAATGTATATGATTTTAAAGATGTATAGTGGAAATGAAGACGTGAATTATGTTTGGTCTGTTGTATGAGGAGTTAGATATCAAGGTTAGTTATCATGCCGACATTAAACTCGAGATGGTGGTTTGGTATTAGTAATGGATTGTACTTCATTTTGGATTATTCGGATAACCGTGTAGTCATTCAGGGCGGTTGGTCATGGAAAGGTTAGCGTGTCCGGCTTGAGGTAAATTAATATTGCTAGATTATGCTAATCATCCGGTTGCATTATTGCATGTGTGTGTTGATGTTTCATGTGGTGAGTGTGCACCATTGTTTGTTACGTTTTGTGATGTGCTCTTTCTGTGAGCTGTAATATGTTGGGCCGATGTGTCATGGCATAAGACCTAAATGACACCTATGTTCTGGGATATTCCTGTGTGGATACTTTCGTGACCCTTGGTTCCGACATTGGGGTATTTTGTGATTGCATGAACTGTGTTAGGGGATAAGACCTACATGGCACCTACGTTCCGGAGTATTCCTGTGAGATGCTTCCCTGACCCTTGGCTGCTGCCTTGGGGTTTATGTGTTAATATTATATGCATTTTCGAGCATGCTGTGAACTGTTGTCTGATGGAAATACGACATTGTGGTCGTATCGGTGTTTCATGATCGAGTTATTGTTGCCCTTTTGGAAAGTCTTCTGATCCTTGTTGGATATGTGTTTCTTCGAGATTTGTTGTCATGTTGTATTGTGGCATATCTAGAGTCAGATACGTTCTGATCGTTCATGTGTAGGATTTTTGGGGCGGGCACGTGTAGCATATGTTGGTTCGACCTCATATTAAACTGTGCACACGAGACGTACTTCGTGTGGCTGATTAGGTATGAGACCAGACGAGTATTTGATCAATACTAGTGGGTGGCTTGTACACGAACACATGTCCGGATCGGGTGTATCGTGACATCCATCTTGAGTCTTGTTGATTGGTCGTTCAGTCCATGTATAATCGGATCTGTTCGATAGTAGGGTTGTCTTGAAATCCCATATATATGATTTGTATGTGGTTGACGATTTTATTCTCTCGTGTGTCTATCCCCGTTGCCCCTTTTCTGATCTCGTTTGGAGTTACCATATCGATGGTCAACCCATTTTTTATCGGCCCTTTATTAATCTCGTTCGCAGTTCACCCTGTCATTGGTAATCTCGTTCGTCATTGATCTTTATTGATTCTGCTTGGGAGTTTGCCTTACCGTTGGTATTCTCGGTTGTTAGTCCTTGATTGATCTTGTTGGAGTTTACCGTGTCGTCGATACTCTCTGTTGTTGGCCCTTGATTGATCCTGTTGCAGTTTACTGTATCATCGACACTCTCGGTTATTGTTCCTTTATTAATCTTATTAGGGTTTATCGTGCCGTTGGTATTCTCGGTTGTCAATCCTTTCTCAATCTTGTTGGAGTTTACCGTATTGCTGGTATTCCCGGTGGTTGACCCTTCATTGATCTTGTTGGAGTTACCACACCATGGTATTCTCATTCGTGGTTGATCCTTTGTCGATCTTGTTGTAATATTCGCATTTTTCTTTCGCTTGTATTTTCTTTTTTGGTGTATTTCTCGGTCGTAGTGACCCTCGTGTACCTTACAGTGTATCTTTCCCGTCATCTATTGATCTGATTCTCGTTATTGTTGTGCGGAACCGCTGTTTCGAGGTTGCCATGGATCCATTCTATGTTTTGATGTGTCTTTAGATGTTCCGTTTGACGTTTCGTTCATATTCCGGTGTTTTGGACCGTTTATATTTCGTACCTAGCGCACGCTATCTTTTCTACATAGCGCACGCTAGGGGTCACTTAGTAGCGCACGCTATGACTGCTTCGTAGCGCGCGCTAGAGAGCAAGCCCTGGGAGTGGCACTGCTGTTTCCAGCCCTCTGGACTGGCGAATTAGCGTATGCTACGTAGTCTAGCGCACGCTAATGTCGGGGGCTAGCGCACGCTGATATTCCCGGTAGCGTGCGCTAGCATGAGTGTCCAGTACTGGACAGTTTGCTACTGGACTCAATCTGTTGCCCAGGTAGCGCATGTTATTGGTCGATAGCGCGCGCTACCAATACACTTTAGCGCACGCTACGTTTGGTGGATAGCGCACGCTAACGGATCAGGTGTGTACTGGACAGTTACTTCTGGACTCGGCTGATGTCCAGGTAGCGCATGCTATTGGTCGATAGCGTGCGCTACCGAGAGATTATTAGCGCACGCTACGTTTCGAGTAGCGCACGCTAACGGCCAGAAATCTGGCTACTGGACTGGGACGCTAACTGTATGGCCTGTAGTTTTATCCCGTTAGCGCACGCTAACCTTGAGGATTAGCGCACGCTAACACTCCCTGGCTATATAAACCAGGGAGTTGACCGAGATGAACGCAATTTCTCATTTCTTCCTCCTCTCCGCGGCTAAGTCAATTCCGGGCGATTTTCTTGGCGATTTCTTCATCCAATCATCTCATCCAACATCTTCCTTGAGTTCTTGGTGTATTATAACAACATCAACACGAATCTTTCATCCTAATCCAAGGTAAAATCTCTTAGAACCCTACTTTTATATAAATTGGGGGTTTTGGGATTTTCGTCCAATTCGTTCCTTTTTGTTGGTGGATTCATGATGAATATGGTTAATCTTGTCGATATCATTAGTTTTCCTACAGATTCATGGTATATTTTCATGGTTTTGCGAAATCGAGAGGGTTTGGTTGTGGTCCGCCCTCGTTGTTATTTTTGTACGAATATACATGAATCGTAGGCGGAGTTGCGGGTGTATTCCATTTCCGTATTCGTCTAGAGTTGGTTGTGATTATGTTCTTCGAATCGTTAGGTTCGGTTCCGTTGATTCCTAGCGTTCGTCGGTGATTATCCTTTCCGTTCGTTGTGTCATCAATTATTCAAGGCAAGTATTTTTGGAAACCTTTATGCTTAACGTGGAATGGTAATGTATTTTGTGTGTGATTTGCTCACCTAGGAATGGTCCGATGGGATCACGGAGGGAGTCCAAAGGGTATTCATGAGTTTGTTTAGCTAGCTAGCTCGGGAGGGTCCTTAGAGGCCTCGGGCGGGATCAATGATATTACCCTGTTCCCAAGGCGATGCATGTGCGTGTTTTGTTTGATGATATGGCCAGCTCGGGAGGGTCCTTAGAGGCCTCGGGCGGGATCAATGGTATTACCCTGTTCCCAAGGTAAATTGTTTGGATGTTTGTTTCCGGAAAAGACATGTCTGATTTTGACTTTTGGAATTGATTTTGGTGCATTGTACTATGAAATGTGTAAGCAATTGGTTTGCCTTGATTACTTGTACTAGCGTAATTGCTAACCCCTTTGGGGACCCGTTTTGGGGAAATTCTTGTTATGGATTTCAGGTTATGATTATCCGGACGAGCGAGCTCCGGGACAGTACGAGGATGTTGGTCAGGGTCGTTGACATGTGCATTTGGGTCTTCTTATTTCGTTTGTCCATTTCGATATGGTTGTTCCCACAGTTATAAACTTATAGATTGTACTCGCGAGTACTTAGGCTTTTCATTTCAAACTCCGTATTGTATTACTTTAAATTGTTACATTGTTGGTTTATGCTTATTTCGCCGGTTGCTCCGGGTGTATCTTTATATGTCATATTATTTAAATGTGTATCCTCGCTAACCGAGATGGTTAGTCGAGTGGAGTTTTCTTGTTGTAGCCTGGTGGGTCCCATGTAGGGGTCCACAACGCTGTAATATACTCTGAATATCTCGGGGTGTTACAGAAAATGGTATCGGAGCTCTAGGTTTATGGATACCTAGGCTTGTCGGTTATTTGAGTCTAGTCGTGTTTTGTTTTGCACATTGTCACACCGCTGCCGGCATCTCAGTACTTCCAGTGTTCGTAAGTTTCCTTACTCGATTCTTTACTTTCTCGTACTGTATTCCGTTTCTTGAACTGTGGTTATTCTTCCTCTTTTGCTTATCATCGTAGTTGCTTTTTCCTCCCTTACTCATCCTCGATATACTTATGTTATCTCTTAACACCAGTATGGATGCCAGAGGAAATCGTGGTCGTGGTCGTGGTCGTGGACGCGGCCGAGGACGTGGGGCAGCTGATGGGGCGGCCACGTCGCATTCTTCGGGAGCCGGCAGTACCGGCGACCGTCACAGTCATGCTTCTTCTCAGGAGCGCGCCGACCTTGGTATTGCGGCCGTTATGCAGCAAATGGTAAACCAAATGGTGGCGATAGCTCAAGTGGTTCAAAACCCCGATCACGCCCATGCTAATCGGGGCGGAGTAGACCGTTGGCTCCAAGATGTCATCAAGATGCATCCTCCTCAGTTTTCGGGATCATCAGACCCGATCGGCTGGGAGGGGTGGATCAAGGAGATATCTAAGGTCTTCGTTGCCACCAACTGTCCCGAGGACCGCAAGGTCCCTATTGCCCAGTACTTTCTCACTGGGGACGCTATGGATTGGTGGGAGGTCGTGGGGCCCAAAGATCATGTTGCTTCGTGGGCCGAATTTCAGGAGCTGATGGAGACTGAATATTGCACGTGGCCAGTTAGACAGGCTCGAGTCCATGCTTTCTACGATGCTCAACCTCGGGATATTCCCGTATCCCAATCCATTGCCGATTTTAACAAGGAGTTGGGCTATGTGAAGACCCAAGTTGTCGAAGAGAGCGACAAAATTTTCCATTTTTCCAGGAGGATGAAACTGTCCATTTGAGACTATATGTCTCGACTCGTCTGCACTACTTTGAAGGATTATCAGAGTAGGGCCCTCGCTTATGATATGTCGGTGACGGCTAGTGATGTGGCTCGTGAGAGCAAGAAGCAGAAGTCGGTCGAAAATTTTTCTGGTCCCAAGAGTGGAGGCCAGCAGAAATCTCAGGCTGCAAATATTTCTACGGGCGGTTCGGCTCGTTTCTCTGGGAGCTTTCGGGGTGCCGCCGGAACCTCCGCTCGTGAACCCACATGCTTTAACTATGGTCTGCAGGGCCATAGGAACCGGCAGTGTCCTCATCCGAAGTTTACTTGTCATACTTGTGGACAGTTGGGCCACAAGGCCCTCTTTTGTGATCAGATCAGACAGCTTCGCGGCGCCCGTTCTTCTTACCCAGCACCTATGGAGCCGAGTGTGAACCAGGGCTCATTTGCTCCGCCGCCTCCACCGAGTGCCGGCCAAGGTAGGGGTCGGGGTCAGCCCGCTAGGGGAGAAGCTTCCAGTGTCGGCTCTGCCCAGCCGCGTATCTATGAGATGAGGAGGGCCGATGACCCAGCAGCTACTGTGGCGACAGGTACCGTTCATATCCATTCCCATCCTGTCAGTGTGCTTTTTGATTCGGGTGCTACGCATTCATTCATTTCTGTAGAGTGTGTACGCCGTTTGAGTCTCGACTGCTTGTCACCTTGCGAACCTTTCATCATTAAACTTCCTAGCGGTGATAGAATTGTCGGTGATCGAGAGGTCCAGGACTGTTCTGTGCTTATTTGTGAGAGGGTCTGGCCCTCTAATCTTATTGTTGTGGGTATTGAGGGTGAGGATTTGATTGTCGGGGATGATTGGCTCGAGCGGCATGGTGCAATCATGAACTACCGCACGAGGATCATCACTATGTTAGCCGAGGATGGCACCGAGCACTCTTTCGCGGGGCGAAAGAGGGGAAACCAGAAGTTAGTTATTAACGCCTTAAAGGCGATGAGACTCTTGCGAAAGGGGTGTACTGGTTATTGGTGCTACGCCTTGAAGGCGGAGAGTGGTGGAGTCGAGTTTTCGTCGATTCCAATCGTTAGTGAGTTTCCTGATGTATTTCCTGATGAGTTACCGGGATTGCCACCGGATCGCGAGGTCGAATTTGATATAGAGTTAGAGCCGGGCGCGGCTCCTATTTCGAAGGTGCCGTATCGCATGGCACCTTCGGAGATGTCCGAATTGAAGAAGCAGTTGAGCGAGCTTCTTGAGTCAGGGTATGTTCGACCGAGCGCCTCGCCTTGGGGCGTACCGGTCCTGTTTGTGCGAAAGAAGGATGGTTCACTGCGTTTGTGTATCGACTATCGCGAATGAAACAAGGTGACCATCAAGAACAAGTACCCTTTGCCGAGAATTGATGACTTGTTCGATCAGTTGCAGGGAGCTGCGGTGTTCTCGAAGATTGATTTGAAATTGGGGTACTATCAGCTCCGGGTGAGGGAGTCCGATGTGCCGAAAACAGCTTTTCGGACGAGATACGGACATTATGAGTTCGTAGTTATGCCTTTCGGGTTAACTAATGCACCGGCGGTGTTCATGCAGTTGATGAACAAAGTCTTTATCGAGTATTTGGATAAGTGTGTCGTCGTCTTCATTGACGATATTCTTATTTATTCGAGGAACAAGGAGGAGCATGCCCATCATTTGCGAGTAGTGTTAGACATTTTGAGGACCGAGCAACTCTATGCGAAGTTCTCGAAATGTGAGTTCTGGCTGAAGGAAGTGACGTTTTTAGGTCACGTGATTTCAGCCGATGGGGTTCGTGTGGATCCGCAGAAGATTGAGGCAGTGTTGGATTGGGCGCCGCCCAAGAATGTGAAGGAGATCCGTAGTTTCTTGGGCTTGGCCGGTTACTACCGTAGGTTCATCGAGGGTTTCTCGAAACTAGCTCGGCCACTTACACAGTTGCTCCAGAAATCCGAGAAGTTCGTCTGGAATGACGAGAGGCAATTGAGTTTTGAGGAATTGAAGAAGCGTTTGACCCCAGCCCCGGTTTTGGCGTTGCCATGTGGCAACGAGGATTTTGCCGTTTATAGTGATGCTTCGGGTCAGGGTCTTGGGTGCGTATTGATGCAGCACGGCAAGACCATTGCCTATGCGTCGAGATAGTTGAGGCCGTATGAGCTGAACTACCCTACTCATGATTTGGAGTTAGCGGCGGTTGTTTTTGCGCTCAAGATTTGGCGTCACTACCTTTTCGGCTCTGCATGTCAGATTTTTACCGATCATAAAAGTCTGAAATACATATTTACTCAGCGGGAGTTGAATATGAGGCAGAGGAGGTGGTTAGAGCTGATTAAGGATTATGACCTCGAAATCCTTTATCATCCGGGCAAGGCGAACGTCGTGGCCGACGCCTTGAGTCGGAAACCGATTGCATTGCGAACGCTTGAGGTCCTTAGGCCTCAGTCTGAGCTTCGGCGGGCTTTGATCGAGTTAGATGTTGAGGTTTTTTTGCCTAGAGCTGTCGGGCAACTTTGTACTTTAGAGATTTCGTCGTCTTTGATCGATGAAATTAAGCTGAAGCAGTTATATGATCCGATGATTACTCAAATCCGAGAGAACGTTCTTAAGGGAAAGTCTCCTGGGTTTGTGATTCATGAGGATGGTTTTTTGACATTCCAGAGTCGGCTTTGTGTACCGAACGACTTAGAATTGAGACAGAGTATTCTGCGCGAGGCCCATGCTACACCTTACTCCGTTCATCCTGGCTCGAGTAAGATGTACAAGGACCTGAGGAGGAATTTCTGTTGGAATGATATGAAGGAAGAAGTTGCGCAGTTTGTAGCGAGATGTTTGACTTGTCAGCAGGTCAAAATCGAGCATCAGCGACCGGCTAGGTTATTGCAGTCACTTCCCATTCCGGAATGGAAATGGGAAGATATATCGATGGATTTCGTTACGAGTTTGCCGAGATCGAGGTCAGGCATGAATATGGTATGGGTGATTGTTGATCGTCTGACCAAATCGGCACATTTCCTGGGCATCAAGGACACTTGAGGCCCGGAGAAGTTGGCTCGTGTATTTATCGCGCAGATTGTGAGGCTTCACGGTACTCCGAAGTCTATTGTTTCGGATCGTGATGGCCGATTTGTATCGCACTTTTGGCAGGCGGTGCATAAAGCGTTGGGTACTTGTTTGCGTTTGAGTACCTCTTTTTATCCCCAGTCAGATGGACAGTCGGAACGCACTATCCAGACATTCGAGGATATGTTGCGTGCTTGTGCTCTCGATTGGAGTAGTGACTGGGAGGAGCATTTGCCATTAATCGAATTCACGTACAACAATAGTTGGCACGCGTTGATTCGGATGGCACTGTATGAGGCGCTCTACGGGCGGCATTGTCGATCGCCGATTTGTTGGAATGAGGCATCTGATTTGGTCGGGACCGAACCGGATGTCGTTTTAGAGACGAGGTGGAAGATAGAATTAATTCGGGAACGGATGTTGACTGCCCAGAGTCGACAGAAGTCATACGCCGTTGTCCGTCGTCGACCTTTAGAATTCGAGGTGGGAGACCACATTTTGCTGAAGGTGTCGCCGACGAGAGGAGTTTTCCGTTTCGGGAAGAAGGGGAAGTTGAGTCCGAGATTTATTGGACCCTTCGAGATTCTCGAGCGAGTCGGTGGGTTAGCATACCGTTTGGCGTTACCTCCGGCCCTGAGTCATGTTCATAGCATTTTTCATGTTTCCCAACTGAGGAAATATGTCCCGGATCCTAGTCACGTCATCAATTATGGTGAGATTGATGTCGCCGAGGATATTACTTTTGAGGAGCGTCCTTTGAAGATTTTAGAGCATCGTGAGAAACGACTGAGGCATAAGACCATCCCTTTGGTCAAGGTGCAGTGGTCGAGACACGGTGTCGAGGAGGCAACTTGGGAAACCGAGGATAGCATGCGTACTAGGTACCCTGAGTTGTTTGTTTCTTAAGTTTCGGGACGAAACTTATTTTTAGAGGGGTAGAATGTAACATCCGCATTTTTCTTTCACTTGTATTTTCTTTTTCGATGTATTTCTCGGTCGTAGTGACCCTCGTGTACCTTACAGTGTATCTTTCCCGTCATCTATTGATCTGATTCTCGTTATTGTTGTGCGGAACCGCTGTTTCGGGGTTGCCGTGGATCCATTCTATGTTTTGATGCATCTTGAGATGTTCCGTTTGACGTTTCGTTCATATTCCGGTGTTTTGGACCGTTTATATTTCGTACCTAGCGCACGCTATATTTTCTGCATAGCGCACGCTAGGGGTCACTTAGTAGCGCACGCTACGACTGCTTCGTAGCGCGCTAGAGAGCAAGCCCTGGGAGTGGCAGTGCTGTTTCCAGCCCCCTGGACTGGCGAATTAGCGTACGCTACGTAGTCTAGCGCACGCTAATGTCGGGGGCTAGCGCACGCTGAGATTCCCGGTAGCATGCGCTAGCATGAGTGTCTAGTACTGGACAGTTTGCTACTGGACTCAATCTGTTGCCCAGGTAGCGCACGTTATTGGTCGATAGCGCACGCTACCGATACACTTTAGCGCACGCTACGCTTGGTGGATAGCGCGCTAATCGGATCGTGTGTGTATCGACAGCTTACTCGACTCGGCCGATGTCCGTAGCGACGCTTATTGGTCGATAGCGCGCTACCGAGAGATTATTAGCGCACGCTACGCTTTGAGTAGCGCACGCTAACGCCGTAACTGCCACCGGATCGGGACGCTAACTGTATGGCCTGTAGTTTTATCCCGTTAGCGCACGCTAACCTTGAGGATTAGCGCGCGCTAACACTCCCTGGCTATATAAACCAGGGAGTTGACCGAGATGAACACAATTTCTCATTTCTTCCACCTCTCCGCGGCTAAGTTGATTCCGGGCGATTTTCTTGGCGATTTCTTCATCCAATTATCTCATCCAACATCTTCCTTGAGTTCTTGGTGTATTATAACAACATCAACACGAATCTTTCATCCTAATCCAAGGTAAAATCTCTTAGAACCCTACTTTTAGATAAATTGGGCGTTTTGGGATTTTTCGTCCGATTCGTTCCGTTTTGTTGGTGGATTCATGATGAATATGGTTAATCTTGTCGATATCATTAGTTTTCCTACGGATTCATGGTATATTTTTATGGTTTTGCGAAATCGAGAGGGTTTGGTTGAGGTCCGCCCTCGTTGTTATTTTTGTACGAATATACATGAATCGTAGGCGGGGTTGCGGGTGTATTTCATTTCCGTATTCGTCTATAGTTGGTTGTGATTATGTTCTTCTAATCGTTAGGTTCGGTTCCGTTGATTCCTAGTTCGTCGGTGATTATCCTTTCCGTTCGTTGTGTCATCAATTATTCAAGGCAAGTATTTTTGGAAACCTTTATGCTTAACGTGCAATGGTAATGTATTTTGTGTGTGATTTGCTCACCTAGGGATGGTCTGATGGGATCACGGAGGGAGTCCAAAGGGTTGAGTCCTGGATTCATGAGTTTGTTTAGCTAGCCAGCTCGGGAGGGTCCTTAGAGGCCTCGGGCGGGATCAATGATATTACCCTGTTCCCAAGGCGATGCATGTGCGTGTTTTGTTTGATGATATGGCCACCTCGGGAGGGTCCTTAGAGGCCTCGGGCGGGATCAATGGTATTACCCTGTTCCCAAGGCAAATTATTTGACTGTTTGTTTCCGGAAAAGACATGGCTGGTTTTGACTTTTGAAATTGATTTTGGTGCATTGTACTATGAAATGTGTAAGCGATTGGTTTGCCTTGATTACTTGTACTAGCGTAATTGCTAACCCCTTTGGGGACCCGTTTTGGGGAAATTATTGTTATGGATTTCAGGTTATGATTATCCGGACGAGCGAGCACCGGGACAGTACGAGGATGTTGGCCAGGGTCGTTGACATGTGCATTTGGGTCTTCTTATTTCGTTTGTCCATTTCGATATGGTTGTTCCCACAGTTATAAACTTATAGATTGTACTCGCGAGTACTTAGGCTTTTCATTTCAAACTCCGTATTGTATTACTTTAAATTGTTACATTGTCGGTTGATGCTTATTTCGCCGGTTGCTCCGGGCGTATCTTTATATGTCATATTATTTAAATATGTGTCCTCGCTAACCGAGATGGTTAGTCGAGTGGAGTTTTCTTGTTGTAGCCTGGTGGGTCCCATGTAGGGGTCCACGACGCTGTAATATACTCCGAATATCTCGGGGTGTTACACTTGTGTGGAGTTATCATGTCATTGATATTCCCGTTTTGATGCATTGATTGTTTATCATTATTGATTGTGTGAGCATTCATGCTTTGTATTGATATCCGGGACTTGCCATTGTCTCGAGACAGTTGGTTTACAGATGTGCAGTGTGATATCGGTTTTATCAGGATTGGGATCCGATTGTGCGATCCAGCGGACAGAATCGGTCTTGGCCAGATTATTCCATATTGGAGATATGATTATGTTTGAGGTTCTTGGTATCGTTTCGAATACAATACAGATGGTTACTTTTGAATTCATTCGTCGCTTAAGGACGTGAGATGTGGATTATGGTAAGGATTGATTATGGATTGTGATGGGTTGGTAAGGTTATGTCGGTAAGATTACATTGGAAATATTCTTACCTTGTAATTACATTGATATGTAATTGTATATGTGATGTGATCGTTATCATTGTTGAGTATTATGGCTGACCACGTCGTGGTCTTTATCTTTTAGGTACTCGGAGTTCGAGCTAGTAGTGGTTGTGAAGGGATGAGCTTTCTGGTGATACTGGCTATGGCATGGTTATTGGGGTTTGAGTATTCTTTTCTGGTTATTATGATTCCGCTGAAAATATATTTAATTATGACTCTATCCGCTGCGTGTGTAATTTTATAACGGCTTTAAGTATTTTTCCAATTCGTGTATACCTTCTAATCGCCCTTTTTGCGTCTTTGCCTTGTGTTTTCAAATGGTATTTTCTGACGGTAATTGAGAACGACATTTTGAAAAATATTTGAGTATTTAAAACATTACCGTCATTGGCCTTTTTGGCATTTTTAAACGTTTGCGAAAATGATTTTAGCAATGTGGGGCCCACGGTGCTGTAATATTCCCGGTTGGTTTTGGGGGTGTTACAGAAGATGGTATCGGAGCTTTGGGTTTCATAAAACCCAGGCATGTGTGTTATGTGGCTCTACCGGTGCGGTAGTAGCGTGACTTTTGAAAATAATTTTCCGACTTTCGAGTCAAACTGATTTTTGGAGATTCCAAAATTTTTGAAATGATTTCAAATTGCTATATTTGTGATGCTGGTGTGTTGTTATTGTGCTGAGACCTTGTATGGGAGTCGTATGTTAGTATCATGAGAGATCATCGACTTCACGGACCTGTAAGTATATTATTTTAGTTATTTGGTTTGATGATGATTATTTGAGCATGGTGACGTGATTTGAGATATTTCGGGATTGAGATATTGGTTATGACAGGATTTTGAGTTTCAAGGATGAAACTTATTTAAGTGGGAAGATATGTAATATCCTAGAATTTCGCTACGATTGTCACATTATTTTATCTGAGTTCTACTGTATAGAGTGGGACCGACACAGTATGGGTGGATAATTTTGGGAACTGTGACTGTCACGCCAGTATGTTTATCGAGGTTATTTTAATTCTAGGATATTACATGCTTGATGTGTTTCTCGATGTCGGATATACTGTATGAGTATTTGTACAATTGCCGTACTTGGTCGACAGTTGTGTTTAAGGATATCGTGCATCAGATGTATCGTATGAGAATGTTATCGAAACGAGCATATGTATTCAGTATGTCGCGTGTACGTATTCAGTATATTGAGACGACAGACAGGAGCAAAATGGCCAAGTATGAAAGCCATTACGTATGTTAAGTGATGAAGCTTACGCACGTAACTAAACAGGCTTAACGTAAGTTAAGTTGGGTACATAACGTCCGTTAAGAAGGGAATCGGACAGAATCGAGCCATGGTCGGTAGGTGGGCCCGGTGTCGGCAGCTTTCGGTGCGGATGTGGACAGGCGAGTCAACCTCGAGCCTTAAGTACGTTAAGGATGCATCATTACGTACGTTAAGAAGGTGGGTTACTGTAGCAAGTCAACGTACGTATTGAGAAGGGATGTGAACGAAATGAGTCAGTGGCACCTGGACCATCATTACGTATGCTACCAAGGTCAGATAGCGTACGTAAGGGAGAGTTACGCACGTTAACCTTGGTGCGTTACGTACATAATGCGTTAGAGGTTTATATAAGTGGACGCCCGTCATTTCATTTCTCTTCGAAATTTCACTTCGTTTTTCGACCTTCAACACCCAGAGATTGATTCTTGGTCCTTCTAAATGGATTATGAGCATAAGGATTTGGATTTGGAGCTTGAGAAGAAGAGATACTGATGATTCTTCAAGTGTTTGATGGTGTTATTCATCTTCAAGAGGTATGTTGGATAATCCCTCTCTTCTATTTCGAATTTGATGTTGTTGTTGATGTCTTCCTCGTATGATGATGGTTACGGTGTTGTTGTGATTCTTGAGGTTGTATGAATCGTATGTTAAGGAACATGATGATATATACCTTGGATTATGAATTAAATGATGGTTTAAATGATAGAACACATCGAATCACATCATTTTGTTGGCTACAAACATGATTATGGATTGATTCATATCCTTGAAGAACACTTGAATTATACATGTCGTGATTTTATGGAATTGGGAAGGATTACGGTTAATTTTGGCCTATGATTATTCATGATGATAATCGGTAATTTTATTCTAATGAATTTACAAAGATGAGCCGTGTTAATCCGTAATTAAGATTGATGTCAGAACCAAGAATGTTCAAGACATTGTTAGAATTATTGATTATCGAATTTCGGCTTGTATTTGTATTGATAAGAGTTGGCATGGTTTGGTTTCGTATGATCGAAATGTCGTTGAACCGTTGAGTTTGATTAGTTGGTTATATCGGTTGTTGATTATTATCGAACATATTGTTAATTGATCATTGCACTAGGTTACGTTATGTGATCGTTGTTGATTAACCGTTGTGATGCGATTGGAATTGGAGGACGCATGAATCACCTTGGTCGGGGCCGCAGAGCTTGTAGATGAAGACGACGGGATTGGTCACAACTTCATCATATCGGTATCAGGGCAAGTTATGCTTGCTCAGTTCATAATGTTTAATAAATTATTTCGTTTTCATTTCATTTATGATTCATATAGCAATGGTATCATGGAATATAGAATATCGGAATGATAGTATGTGTATTATGCTTGGACTGAGATAAATCATAATGTGTATGATTTTAAAGATGTATAGTGGAAACGAAGATGTGAATTATATTTGGTCTGTTGTATGAGGAGTTAGATGATGTAATACCCGCCATTTTCATAATGCAATATTATTATTCATAATAATATTATAATGCATTTCATATTATTTAATTCTGTTTAGAGAATCACGGACATTTATTTCGACGTATCACAAGTCCTAGCCCGAGTCAATTTCTCAAGTTAATTTCAGAACATTTAATATTATTAGTCAATGTTATTAATATTAAAATAATTAAAGGTAATATTATTAATAATAATAATAATATTTATAATAAGTACCATATTAATATTGACGGTATTAATATTTTCATCTTTATCATTTTATATCACCATCTATATTACTCTCGATATTATTATTATCGACATTATTACTACCGTTACTATTATTATTTTATTCATTATTATTATTATTATTATTATTATTTTATTAGCATTATTATTATTACCATGGCCCAAATCAATAATTAAGCTCAGGATAATTAACCTAACCCTAATTCTAATACAGTATAAATACACACATTACTGTACAATACTACAACACAGAATACAACTTTTCCCTCAGCCGTTCCCCAACCCTAGCAATTCTGCAGTGCAGAAATCTTTTGGCATCCATCGTTCAATCATTCAACAAAAAAAAATTATTACAATACAACACAGAAAAATTTTCGATTCACAGAGGAAGGAGAAGAAAGCATCAGCTTCATCGACCCGGCCGTCTCGAGAATTCTGCTCAGAATCTTTCCAGTCCCGGAACGACCACCTTCAGTTCCTCATCTCCCTTCAGCAAGGTAAAGCTTTCTCTTGCTCGTCTACAAATTTCAATTTTTGAATACAAACTTACTTCGTGGATCTAAACAATAACCGGATGCCAAATCCGAAACCAACTAATCAATAAAACCAAAAAAATTTAAACCATCAATAATCACATAAAATCAAATAGTACTTATTTTTTCGAGTTCATATGTCCAATCGAATCTGCCCAAATTCATCAACCCCAAATCCGGGCCGAGCCCGAACACTTGGATTTTCTTTCCCAACCTTCGACCTACCCCAAAACCCGAACTCAGAATTTAATCTCCTCAACCAAAATTTAACACCAGAGAATAGAACACGAATCACCCTCAACCCAGGCCCGACTTCAAACCATACCTAATTTCCACGGCCCGATTCCGGTAATCCAGGGCCGCGATCAAACCCGACAAAAATTTGGAATCCAAAATCGAAAACGAAATTAAACACGAATCTACCTTTAGATGACCCGAAGCCAAAATTTATTTATTCGACTCCTGCCATGCCCGAACCCAAATCGGCGATGAAATCCCATAACCCGAAGCCATACCTGCCCGGAATCCGAGCTTGGCGATGAGCTGCCGTAGAAGAACGGCCATCCACAGCGATTTCAATCGCCGCCTCGATGCTCGAGCCAGAACCGCCGCTGCAGTCGGCGCCGCTGCCTTGCGTTCGTACGCCGCGGGCCTTGTGATTGGTGTGTGTGTTTCGGCGTGTGTTTCCGATTATGTTTGGTTTGTGTCTTTCGGCCATTCCATTTCCGGCCGAGAAAAAAAAAAATTTAGTGAGAGAGAATGAGACGGGAAGGCAGATAGAGGGGCGACGGGAAAGTGAGAAGTGGAGTAAATGTCGGCTGAAGAAGGGTTTATATACCCGGGATTTTCGTAGGTTATTCAATTTAGTCCTCACAGTTCTCTGTGACATTAAATTTAACCACAGGCGCTTTAATTGTTTCGATTTTAGCCCAGACAGCTTTCAATTCTTACAATCTGACCCCAGTCAACTTTAAAATTTCAATTCAATCCTTATTTTGACCAAAACATTAAAATGTTGACTTTCAATTTATATTAATAATTAACCCGAATTATTTCATAAATATTTTAATTTCAGTCATTAATAATGTTTACTCTTCGGTTAATATTAATGAGCAACTGTAATTTACTTTCAGTTATTATATAGTGATATTTGTATATTTTCATTTATGATATAAATAATAAATTGTAAGGATTATTATTATTATTATATGTAGATTTTATCGAGGATTTACGGGCTTAGGACTGTGAGTTGAGCATCTTCATTTCAAGTCAGACATCATCATTTATTCAGGTGGGAATTTACACTATCACTTTAATTGTTTTAATTGGATTGTATATGTGATATTCTATTTATGTTTAAATTGACGATACATGTTGTAAATCAGGCTCACCTGTATACGTTTAAAGAGGTTATCTTAAGATTCATGTTGTGTGGGGACACCTGCACAACCCAATATTCACATGCGTGCTCGATTCTTGTTATATGTGGTATTGCGTGTATGTTTCATGTTGTTGCGGGGACACCTGTGCAACCTCAATATTCATGTTATGCGTGCTAGATTCATGCTATACGTAATATTGTGAGTATGTTTCATGTTGTTGCGGAGGCACCTGCGCAACCTCAATATTCGTGTTAGGCGTGCTCGATTCATGCTATACGTAATATTATGAGTATGCATTTACGTTGAGGAAAAGATATGATAGATTATTCATGTTATGCTTTCCATGAGATTGTATATTACTGTGATCAGTGTGATTTCCACGAGCTGAAGGAAGCTCACCCCCACCTTTATTGATCCCGCAGGTTAAACCGAGCCGGATGGACGAAGGAGCGAGCCGAGAGGGCATATGAAAGAGAATTTATTACATGATGTTTCTTTATGTTAAATGTTTTGGAACTCATTTGGGGAAACTTCGATTTGAAAATTTATAAATTATGAATTATTCTTCCGCCGCAAATTTTTACCTCGTATTTATGATGAAATATTGTCTTAGATAAAGGTATTAAATTTTATGTCATTGTAGCAACTCGACTTTGTAGGCGAGAATTTTCATATTCTCAACGAAAATTATTTTTGTCAAAATTTACCTTTTACCTATTTTCCCCAATATTTACCCTAGAAAGTCGGGGCGTTACATAGTGGTATCAGAGCGGGTTTTACCTTTCTGTAGACTCGCTAAAATGTAAAAGTATCATATGCTCTCAGCTTCGCCACTTCGTCACTCCGTCAAAGGTACCAAGTTTCAGTCATTATTCATGCATGTGTCATTTCATTTTATTTACATAATTACATATGCATGTACGAACTGTTAGAATGGCCAAACCTAGGATGACGCCACGTAAGAAATTCCCGGCTACTTTTGACTCGCGTCTTCTAGCACGCAAAAACTGGTGGGACAACCCTAGTCTACCAGAAAATGCACCACACTACGTCATTAATAGGCTGAGTAAGTGGCTGCAATCTGGGAAATAAGGTTCTGTCACGTGACAGCTAGAGAACCTGGTGGAGAAGTTATCCAAATACTGGAGTTGCTGCATCTTCCGGCTTTGGAAAAAGGCCATCAAGAGATCGCTAGAAGAGCGAGAGGCCGTGGATGATTTCCAGTTTGTCGCTGGACGCTTATTGGATTTGTATGCTCGAGAGGCGATTCCGTATGCAAATTGGGATGCCGACTCTATGGACGAGAAAGACTCGGAGGAGGATCCCGAAGAAGATCCAGAAGAAGTTCCCGATGAAAGATCAAAGATGGATCTCGCCGAAAATATGAAGGATGTTTTGATGGCAGACATCGAGTCTGAAGATGAAGTCACTTCGTGATTGAGCCGCGACCCCCTATTCCTGTTATAGAGATTATTAGCAGTGATGGGGGAGTAGTGCGTGTAGACTCGATAACTAACAAGGTGAAGATAGAGATTAACGAACATAGCTTCTTAGCCAACTTGCACATAGTTGAACTTAGCGATTTTGATGTCATTTTGGTTATGGATTGGTTGGACAAGCATAGAGCTGTAGTCGAATGCTCCGATAGGAGGGTAACTTTACGTCCGTTTAATGATGTCAAGACCGTATTCGAGGGAGTAAGACACTCTAGTACCCCGAAGGTGATTTCAGCCATGAAAGATGTGAAGATGTTGAAGAAGCGTAGTTGCCAAGGATTCTTGGTGAATGTGATGGGGAAAACAACTTCGGAGAAGATGGTAGCTGATGTACCTATCGTCAAGGAGTATCCAGATGTCTTTCGCGAAGACTTGCCCGGAGTTCCACCGAATCGTCATGTTGAGTTCTCGATTGATTTAGTTCCAGGAGCGGCACCAATATCGAAGGCTCCCTATAGGATGGCGCCTAAGGAATTGCAAGAGATGAAAGTACAACTCCAAGAACTGCTCGACTCTGGATTTATCCGACCGAGTGTTTCGCCATGGGGTGCGCCAGTGCTGTTCGTGAAGAAAAAGGACGGAAGTTTGAGGATGTGCATAGATTATCGTGAACTTAATCGACTCACGATAAAGAATAAATATCCATTTCCTAGAATAGAGGACTTATTCGATCAACTTGGAGGCTCGGGAGTATTCTCGAAAATAGATTTGAGATCCGGATATCACCAGCTGAGGATTAAGGATGATGATATCCCGAAGACAGCATTTCGAACTCGATATGGACACTATGAATTTATAGTGATGCCATGTGGTTTTACTAATGCGCCAGTGGTATTCATGGACCTCATGAACCATATATTTCAACTTTATTTGGATAAGTTTGTCATTGTGTTCATAGATGACATACTTGTATATTCAAAGACCAAGGTTGAACATGAGCAGCATCTTAGAACAGTATTGGGAATACTGCACAAGGAGAAGTTATATGCGAAGTTCAACAATTGTGAATTCTGGTTTAACCGAGTTGCATTTTTGGGACATGTGGTCACTTCTAAAGGAATTGAGGTTGACCCGATTAAAGTTGAGGCAGTCAATGATTGGAAAGTACCGAGAAATACGAATGAAGTTCGCAGCTTCTTGGGATTGGTCGGTTATTATCGAAGATTTATTGAGGGGTTTTCGAAGATAGCTGCACCTATGACTAGATTGACTAGAAAGGGAGAAGTTTTCTTATGGAATGAGAAATGCGAGAAGAGTTTCCAAGAACTTAAGCGGAGATTGACTGCAGCACCAGTTTTGACGATTCCCGATCCGACGAGAGAATTTGTCATCTACAGCGATGGATCCAAGCAAGGCTTGGGATGTGTATTGATGCAAAAGGGCAAGATAGTTGCCTATGCTTTGAGACAGTTGAAACCGCACGAGCTGAACTACCCTACTCATGATTTGGAATTAGCAGCAATAGTTCATGCCTTAAAGATTTGGAGACATTACCTTTATGGAGGTAAGTGTGAAATTTATACAGATCACAAAAGTCTGAAATACATTTTCACACAGAAGGATTTAAATATGAGGCAACGCAGATGGCTAGAGTTGGTCAAAGACTACGATTGTACAATTCATTACCACCCCGGTAAAGCAAATGTAGTTGCTGACGCACTGAGCCATAAGGCGAGAGGAGACCTAACTTGTTTGTTGACCAAAGAGGAAAGCTTGGTCAAGGAATTTGCAAGGATGAACCTTGAGATGGCTACACCATCGAATCCAGTTGAGTCATTATTGGCTAGTTTGGTGGTACAACCAACCTTGAGGGAACAAATCAAAGAAGGTCAAGGACAGGACGACTTCTTTGTCAAGATGAAAGAACGTACTCTTTCAGGTGAGGATAAGGGATTCAGTGTGTCCGATGATGGCACAATGTACTATGAAGGGAGGATTTGTGTGCCCAATATTGTCAAGTTGAGAGAAACGATATTGAAGGAGGCACATAGTATGCCCTATACAGCACACCCTGGGAGTACAAAGATGTACCAAGACCTTAAGAGGACATTTTGGTGGGAAGGTATGAAAAGAGATGTGGCAGACTTTGTCAGAAAGTGTATAGTTTGTCAACAACTGAAGGCAGAACACCAACGCCCCTTTGGATTACTTAAATCACTTCATATTCCAGAATGGAAATGGGAACACATTACGATGGACTTTGTGGTAGGTTTGCCTCGAACGGAAAGAGGAAACCACGCTATTTGGGTTGTTGTGGACCGACTCACAAAGTCAGCTCACTTCATCCCAATCAAGATGAATTTTCGAATGGATCAGTATGCCCAGCTTTACATCCGTGAGATTATTAAGTTGCATGGAGTGCCAGTCTCTATAGTATCCGACAGGGATACTCGTTTGACATTGCGTTTTTGGGAGAGTTTGCAAGAAGCCTTGGGAACGCAATTGAATTTTAGTACGGCCTATCATCCTCAGACTGATGGTCAGTCCGAGAGGACCATCCAAATTCTTGAGGATATGTTACGAGCATGTGTGTTAGACATGGGAAATAATTGGGAACGACTGTTGCCTTTGGTAGAATTCGCTTACAACAATAGTTACCAGTCGACGATCGGTATGGCACCGTATGAAGCCTTATACGGTAGGAAGTGTCGATCACCACTGTATTGGGATGAGGTAGGTGAAAGGAGAATTTTGGGTCCCGAGATGATCGAGCAGATAGTTGGTATGGTGGATAAGATTCGTGAGAGGATCAAGATAGCACAGGATCGTCAGAAGTCTTACGCCGACAAGCGTAGGAAGGATCTGGAATTCTGTGTTGGCGACAATGTATTCCTGAAGGTATCTCCTACCAAGGGAATTGTTCGTTTTGGTCCGAGGAGCAAGTTGAGGCCAAGATACATTGGACCGTTAGAAATTCTTGAACGGATTGGAGAGTTAGCTTACCGCTTGGCTTTACCCCCAGAACTTTCGGTTGTACACAACGTCTTCCACGTATCATTGTTGTGGAAGTATGTGCACGATCCCAGCCACGTCATCAATTATACCGCCGTGGAGATGAACAAAGATCTTACCTATGAAGAACAACCAAAACTGATTCTCGAATGATCAGTCCGACAGTTGAGGAACAAAGAGAAGGTGTTTGTCAAGATCCAATGGCGTAACCACAGTAAAGATGAAGCCACTTGGGAGCGCGAGGAAGAACTGCAAGCTCGTTATCCGAATTTCTTCAATCATGGTATGTCATTTATTTTCGAGGACGAAAAATTTTCTAAGAGGGATAGGATGTAATACCCGCCATTTTCATAATGCAATATTATTATTCATAATAATATTATAATGCATTTCATGTTATTTAATTCTATTTAGAGAATCACAGATATTTATTTCGACGTATCATAAGTCCTAGCCCGAGTCAATTTCTCAAGTTAATTTCAGAACGTTTAATATTATTAGTCAATGTTATTAATATTAAAATAATTAAAGATAATACTATTAATAATAATAATAATATTTATAATAAGTACCATATTAATATTGACGGTATTAATATTTTCATCTTTATCATTTTATATCACCATCTATATTACTCTCGATATTATTATTATCGATATTATTACTACCGTTACTATTATTATTTTATTCATTATTATTATTATTATTATTTTATTAGCATTATTATTATTACCATGGCCCAAATGTAGGGTGCTGACCTAAATCATTAATTAAGTCCAGAATAATTAACCTAACCCTAATTCTAATACAGTATAAATGCACACATTACTGTACAATACTACAACACAGAATACAACTTTTCCCTCAGCCATTCCCCAACCCTAGCAATTCTGCAGTGCAGAAATCTTTTGGCATCCATCGTTCAATCATTCAACAAAAAAAATTATTACAATACAACACAGAAAAATTTTCGATTCACGAAGGAGAAGAAAGCATCAGCTTTATCGAGCAAGAGAAAGCTTTATCGACCCGGCCGTCTCGAGAAAACTCTTCTGCTCAGAATCGTTCCAGTCCCGGAACGACCACCTTCAGTTCCTCATCTCCCTTCAGAAAGGTAAAGCTTTCTCTTGCTCGTCTCCAAATTTCAATCTTTGAATACAAACTTACTTCGTGGATCTAAACAATAACCGGATGCCAAATCCAAAACCAACTAATCAATAAAACCAAAAAAATTTAAACCATCAATAATCACATAAAATCAAATAGTACTTATTTTTTTCGAGTTCATATGTCCAATCGAATCTTCCCAAATTCATCAACCCCAAATCCGGGCCGAGCCCGAACACTTAGATTTTCTTTCCAAACCTTCGACCTACCCCAAAACCCGAACTCAGAATTTAATCTCCTCAACCAAAATTTAACACCAGAGAATAGAACACGAATCACCCTCAACCCAGGCCCGACTTCAAACCATACCCAATTTCCACGGCCAGATTCCGGCAATCCAGGGCCACAATCGAACCCGACAAAAATTTGGAATCCAAAATCGAAAACGAAATTAAACACGAATCTACCTTTAGATGACCCGAAGCCAAAATTTATTTTTTCAACTCCTGCCATGCCCGAACCCAAATTGGCAATGAAATCCCATAACCCGAAGCCATACCTGCCCGGAATCGGAGCTTGGCGATGAGCTGCCGTCGAAGAATGGCCATCCACAGCGATTGCTCGAGCCAGAACTGCCGCTGAAGTCGGCGCCACTGCCTTGCATTCATACGCCGCGGGCCTTGTGATTGGTGTGTGTTTCGGCGTGTGTTTCCGATTATGTTTGGTGTGTGTGTCTTTCGGCTATTCCATTTCCGGCCGAGAAGAATTTTTTTTAGTGAGAGAGAATGAGACGGGAAGGCAGAGAGAGAGGGGCGACGGGAAAGCGAGAAGTGGAGTAAATGTCGGCTGAAGAAGGATTTATATACCCGGGATTTTCGTAGGTTATTCAATTTAGTCCTCACAGTTCTCAGTGACATTCAATTTAACCCAGACACTTTAATTGTTTCGATTTTAACCCAGGCAGCTTTTCAATTCTTACAATCTAACCCCAGTCAACTTTAAAACTTCAATTCAATCCTTATTTTGACCAAAATATTAAAATGTTGACTTTCAATTTATATTAATAATTAACCCAAATTATTTCATAAATATTTTAATTTCAGTCATTAATAATGTTAACTCTTTGGTTAATATTAATGAGCAACTGTAATTTACTTTCAGTTATTATATAGTGATATTTGTATCTTTTCATTTATAATATAAATAATAAATTGTAAGGATTATAATTATTATTATTATATGTAGACTTTATCGAGGATTTACGGGCTTAGGACTGTGAGTCGAGCATCTTCATTTCAAGTCAGACATCATCATTTATTCAGGTGGGAATTTACACTATCACTTAATTGCTTTAATTGGATTGTATATGTGATATTCTATTTATGTTTAAATTGACGATACATGTTGTAAATCAGGCTCACCTGTATACGTGTAAAGAGGTTATCTTAAGATTCATGTTGTGTGGGGACACCTGCACAACCCAATATTCACATGCGTGCTCGATTCATGTTATATGTGGTATTGCGTGTATGTTTCATGTTGTTGTGGGGACACCTGCGCAACCTCAATATTCATGTTATGCGTGCTAGATTCATGCTATACGTAATATTGTGAGTATGTTTCGTGTTGTTGCGAGGCCACCTGCGCAACCTCAATATTCGTGTTATGCCTGCCCGATTCATGCTATACCTAATATTGTGAGTATGCATTTACGTTGAGGAAAAGATATGATAGATTATTCATGTTATACTTTCCATGAGATTGTATATTACTGTGATCAGTGTGATTTCCACGAGCTGAAGGAAGCTCACCCCTACCTTTATTGATCCCGCAGGTTAAACCGAGCCAAATGGATGAAGGAGCGAGCCGAGAGGGCATATGAAAGAGAATTTATTACATGATGTTTCTTTATGTCAAATGTTTTGGAACTCATTTGGGGAAACTTCGATTTGAAAATTTATAAATTATGAATTATTCTTCCGCCGCAAATTATTACCTCATATTTATGATGGAATATTGTCTTAGATAAAGGTATTAAATTTTATGTCAGTGTAGCAACTCGAATTTGTAGGCGAGAATTTTCATATTCTCAATGAAAATTATTTTTGTCAAAATTTACCTTTTACCTATTTTCCCCAATATTTACCCTAGAAAGTCGGGCAATACAGTTATCAAGGTTAGTTATCATGCCGACATTGAACTCGAGATGGTGGTTTGGTATTAGTAACGGACTGTACTTCATTTTGGATTATTCGGATAACCGTATATTCTTTCAGGGCGGTTGGTCGTGGAAAGGTTAGCGTCTCCGGCTTGAGGTAAATTAATATTGCTAGATTATGCTAATCATCCGGTTGCATTATTGCATGTGTCTGTTAATGTTTCATGTGGTGAGTGTGCACCATTGTTTGTTACGTTTTGTGATGTGCTCTTTCTGTGAGTTGTAATCTATTGGGCCGATGTGTTAGGGGATAAGACCTAAATGGCACCTATGTTCCGGGGTATTCCTGTGGGGATACTTTCGTGACCCTTGTTTACGACCTTGGGGTATTTTGTGATTGCATGAACTGTGTTAGGGGATAAGACCTAAATGGCACCTACGTTCCGGAGTATTCCTGTGAGATGCTTCCGTGACCCTTGGCTGCTGCCTTGGGGTTTATGTATTAATATTATATGCATTGTCGAGCATGTTGTGAACTGTTGTCTGATGGAAATACGACATTGTGGTCGTATCGGTATTTCATGATCGAGTTATTGTTGCCCTTTTGGAAAGTCTTCTGATCCTTGTTGGATATGCGTTTCTTCGAGATTTGTTGTCATGTTGCATCATGGCATATCTGGAGTCAGATACGTTCTGATCGTTCATGTGTAGGATTTTCGGGGCGGGCACGTGTAGCATATGTTGGTTCGACCTCATATTGAACCATGCACACGAGACGTACTTGGTGAGGCTGATTAGGTACGATACCAGACTAGTATTTGATCAATACCCGTGGGTGGCTTGTACACGGACACATGTCCGGATCGGGCGTATCTTGACGTCCATCTTGAGTCTTGTTGATTGGTCGTTCAGTCCATGTATAATCGGATCTGTTCGATAGTCGGGTTGTCTTGAAATCCCGTATATAAGATTTGTATATGGTTGACGATTTTATTCTCTCGTGTGTCTGTCGCCGTTGCCCCTTTTCTGATCTCGTTTGGAGTTACCATATCGATGGTCAACCCATTTGTTATCGACCCTTTATTAATCTCGTTCGGAGTTCACCCTGTCATTGGTAATCTCGTTCGTCATTGATTTTTATTGATTCTGCTTGGGAATTTGCCTTACTATTGGTATTCTCGGTTGTTAGTCCTTGATTGATCTTATTGAAGTTTACCATGTCGTTGATATTCTCGGTTGTTGGCCCTTGATTGATCCTGTTGGAGGTTTACAGTATCGTCGACACTCTTGGTTATTGTTCCTTTATTGATCTTATTGGGGTTTATCATGCCGTTGGTATTCTCGGTTGTCGATCCTTTCTCGATCTTGTTGGAGTTTACCGTATTGCTGGTATTCCCGGTGGTTGATCCTTCATTGATCTTATTGGAGTTACCACACCATGGTATTCTCATTCGTGGTTGATCCTTTGTTGATCTTGTGTGGAGTTATCATGTCATTGATATTCCCGTTTTGATACATTGATTGTTTATCATTATTAATTGTCTGAGCATTCATGCTTTGTATTGATATCCGGGACTTGCCATTGTCTCGGGATAGTTGGTTTACAGATGTGCCGTTTGATATCAGTTTTATCAGGATTGGGATCCAATTGTGCGATCCAGCGGACAAAATCGGTCTTGGACAGATTATTCCATATTGGAGATATGATTATGTTTGAGGATCTTGGTATCGTTTCGAATACAACACAGATGGTTACTTTTGAATTCATTCGTCACTTAAGGACATGAGATGTGGATTATGATAAGGATTGATTTGATATGGATTGTGATGAGTTGGTAAGGTTATGTCGGTAAGATTACATTGGAAATATTCTTACCTTGTAATTACATTAATATGTAATTGTATATGTGATGTGATCGTTATCATTGTTGAGTATTATGGCTGACCCCGTCGTGGGCTTTTTCTTTTAAGTACTCGGAGTTTGAGCTAGTAGCGGTCGTGAAGGGATGAGCTTTCCGGTGATACTGGCTATGGCATGGTTATTGGGGTTTGAGAATTCTTTTCTGGTTGTTATGATTCCGCTGCAAATGTATTTAATTATGACTCTAACCGCTGCGCGTGTAATTTTATAATGGATTTCAGTATTTTTCCAACTCGTGTATACCTTCTAAATGCCATTTTTGCGTCTTTCCCTTGTGTTTTCAAATGGTATTTTCTGACGGTAATTGAGAACAATATTTTGAAAAATATTTGAGTATTTAAAACATTACCGTCATTGGCCTTTTTGGCATTTTTAAACGTTTGCGAAAATGATTTTAGCCTTGTGGGTTCCAATGTGGGGCCCACAGCGCTATAATATTCCCGGTTGGTTTTGGGGGTGTTACAGAAGATGGTATCAGAGCTTTGGGTTTCGTAAAACCCGGGCACGTGTATTATGTGGCTCTACCAGTGCGGTAGTAGCGTGACTTTAGAAAATAATCTTCCGACTTTCGAGTCAAACTGATTTTTGGAGATTCCAAAATTTTTGAAATGATTTCAAATTGCTATATTTGCGATGCCGGTGTGTTGTTATTGTGCTGAGACGTTGTATGAGAGTCGTATGCTAGTATCACGGAAAATCATCGACTTCACAGACCTGTAAGTATATTCTTTCAGTTATTTGGTTTGATGATGATTATTTAAGCATGGTGATGTGATTTGAGATATTTCGGGATTGAGATATTGGTTATGACAGGATTTTGAGTTTCGAGGACGAAACTTATTTAAGTGGGAAGATATGTAATATCCTAGAATTTCGCTACGATTTTTTGCATTATTTTATCTGAGTTGTACTGTACAGAGTGGGACCGACACAGTATGGGTGGATAATTTTGGGAACTGTGACAGTCGCGCCAGTATGTCTATCGAGATTATTTTAATTCTAGGATATTACATGCTTGATGTGTTTCTCGATGTCGGATATACTGTATGAGTATTTGTACAATTGTCGTACTTGGTCGACAGTTGTGTTTAAGGATATCGTGCATCAGATGTATCGTATGAGAATGTTATCGGAACGAAAATATGTATTCAGTATGTCGCGTGTACGTATTCAGTATATTGAGACGACAGACAGGAGCAAATTGGCTAAGTATGAAAGCCATTACGTACGTTAAGTGATGAAGCTTACGTACGTAACTAAACATGCTTAACGTACGTTAAGTTGGGTAAATAACGTACGTTAAGAAAGGAATCGGGCAGGATCGAACTATGGTCGGCAGGTGGGCCCGGTGTCAGCAGCTTTCGGCGCAGATGTGGACAGGCGAGTCAACCTCGAGCCTTACGTACGTAAAGGATGCATCATTACATACGTTAAGAAGGTGTGTGTTACTGTAGCAAGTCAACGTACGTATTACGTACGTTATAGAGAATGTGTTACGTACGTAGGGATGTGAACGAAATGAGTCAGTGGCACATGGACCATCATTACGTACACTACCAAGGTCAGATAAGAGCGAGTTACGTACGTTAACCTTGGTGTGTTACGTACGTAACGCGTTAGAGGTTTATATAAGTGGACGCCCGTCATTCATTTCTCTTCAGAATTTCACTTCGTTTTTTGACCTTCAACACCCAGAGATGGATTCTTGGTCCTTCTAAGTCGATTATGAGCTTAAGGATTTGGATTTGGAGCTTTAGAAGAAGAGATATTGATGATTCTTCAAGTGTTTGATGGTGTTATTCATCTTCAAGAGGTATCTTGGATAATCCCTCTCTTCTATTTCGAATTTGATGTTATTGTTGATGTCTTCCTCGTATGATGATGGTTATGGTGTTGTTGTTGTGATTCTTGAGGTTGTATGAATCGTATGTTAAGGAACATGATGATATATACCTTGGATTATGAATTAAATGATGGTTTAGATGATAGAACACATCGAATCACATCGTTTTGTTGGCTACAAATATGATTATGGATTGATTCATATCCTTGAAGAACACTTGAATTATACATGTCGTGATTTTATGGAATTGGGAAGGATTACGGTTAATTTTGGCCTATGATTGTTCATGATGATAATCGGTAATTTTATTCCAATGAATTTACAAAGATGAGCCGTGTTATTCCGTAATTAAGATTGAAGTCGGAACCAAGAATGTTGAAGACATTGTTAGAATTATTGATTATCGAATTGCGGCTTGTATTCGTATTGTTAAGAGTTGACATGGTTTGGTTTCGTATGATCGAAATGTCGTTGAACCATTGAGTTTTATTAGTTAGTTATGTCGATTGTTGATTATTATCGAACATATTGCTAATTGATCATTGCATTAGTTTACGTTAAGTGATCATTAATGATTAACCGTTGTGATGCGATTGGAATAGGAGGACGCATGAATCACCTTGGTCGGGGCCGCGGAGCTTGTAGATGAAGACGACGGGATTGGTCACAACTTCATCGTATCGGTATCGAGGCAAGTTATGCTTGCTCAGTTCATAATGTTTAATAAATTCTTTTTCATTTCATTTATGATTCATATAGCAATGGTATCATGGAATATGGAATATCAGAATGATAGTATGTATATTATGCTTGGACTGAGATAAATCATAATGTATATGATTTTAAAGATGTATAGTGGAAACAAAGACGTGAATTATGTTTGGTCTGTTGTATGAGGAGTTAGATATCAAGGTTAGTTATCATGCCGACATTGAACTCGAGATGGTGGTTTGGTATTAGTAATGGACTGTACTTCATTTTGGATTATTCGGATTACCGTGTATTCATTCAAGGCGGTTGGTCATGGAAAGGTTAGCGTCTCCGGATTGAGGTAAATTAATATTGCTAGATTATGCTAATCATCCGGTCGCATTATTGCATGTGTGTGTTGATGTTTCATGTGGTGAGTGTGCACCATTGTTTGTTACGTTTTGTGATGTGCTCTTTCTGTGAGATGTAATCTGTTGGGCCGATGTGTTAGGGGATAAGACCTAAATGTAACCTATGTTCCAGGGTATTCCTGTGTGGATACTTTCGTGACCCTTAGTTGCGACCTTGGGGTATTTTTTTGATTGCATGAACTGTGTTAGGGGATAAGACCTAAATGGCACCTACGTTCTAGACTATTCCTGTGAGGTACTTCCGTGACCCTTGGGTGCTGCCTTGGGGTTTATGTGTTAATATTATATGTATTGTCGAGCATGCTGTGAACTGCTGTCTGATGGAAATACGACATTGTGGTCGTATCGGTGTTTCATGATCGAATTATTGTTGCCCTTTTGGAAAGTCTTATGATCCTTGTTGGATATGCGTTTCTTCGAGATTTGTTGTCATGTTGTATCGTGGCATATCTGGAGTCAGATACGTTCTGATCATTCATGTGTAGGATTTTCGGGGTGGGCATGTGTAGCATATGTTGGTTCGACCTCATATCGAACCGTGCACACGAGACGTTCTTCGTGAGGCTGATTAGGTATAAGACCAGACGAGTATTTGATCAATACCCGTGGGTGGCTTGTACACGGACACATGTCCGGATCAGGCGTATCATGACGTCCATCTTGAGTCTTATTGATTGGTCATTTAGTCCATGCTTAATCGGATCTGTTCGATAGTCGGGTTGTCTTGAAATGTCGTATATATGATTTGTATGTGGTTGACGATTTTATTCTCTCGTGTGTCTGTCCTAGTTGCCCCTTTTCTGATCTCGTTTGGCGTTACCATATCGATGGTCAACCCATTTGTTATCGACCCTTTATTAATCTCGTTCGGAGTTCACCCTGTCATTGGTAATCTCGTTCGTCATTGATCTTTATTGATTCTGCTTAGGAGTTTGCCTTACTGTTGGTATTCTCGGTTGTTAGTCCTTGATTAATCTTGTTGGAGTTTACTGTGTCGTTGATATTCTCGATTGTTGGCCCTTGATTGATCCTGTTGGAGTTTACTGTATCGTCGACACTCTCGGTTATTGTTCCTTTATTGATCTTATTGGGATTTATCGTGCCGTTGGTATTCTCGGTTGTCGATCCTTTCTCGATCTTGTTGGAGTTTACCGTATTGCTGGTATTCCCGGTGGTTGATCCTTCATTGATCTTGTTGGAGTTACCACACCATGGTATTCTCGTTCTTGGTTGATCCTTTGTCGATCTTGTGTGGAGTTATCATGTCATTGATATTCCCGTTTTGATGCATTGATTGTTTATCATTATTGATTGTGTGAACATTCATGCTTTGTATTGATATCCGGGACTTGCCATTGTCTCGGGATAGTTGGTTTACAGATGTGCCGAGTGATATCGGTTTTATCAGGATTGGGATCCAATTGTGCGATCCAGCGGACAAAATCGGTCTTGGCCAGATTATTCCATATTGGAGATATGATTATGTTTGAGGATCTTTTGAATTCATTCGTCACTTAAGGACGTGAGATGTGGATTATGGTAAGGATTGATTTGATATGGATTGTGATGGGTTGGTAAGGTTATGTCGGTAAGATTACATTGGAAATATTCTTACCTTGTAATTACATTGATATGTAATTGTATATGTGATGTGATCGTTATCATTGTTGAGTATTATGGCTGACCCCGTCGTGGGCTTTATCTTTTAGGTACTCGGAGTTCGAGCTTGTAGCGGTCGTGAAGGGATGAGCTTTCCGGTGATACTGGTTGTGGCATGGTTATTGAGGTTTGAGTATTCTTTTCTGGTTGTTATGATTCTGATGCAAATGTAATTAATTATGACTCTATCTGCTGCATGTGTAATTTTATAACGGCTTTCAGTATTTTTCCAACTCGTGTATACCTTCTAAACGCCCTTTTTGCGTCTTTGCCTTGTCTTTTCAAATGGTTTTTTCTGACGGTAATTTAGAACAATATTTTGAAAAATATTTGAGTATTTAAAACATTACCGTCATTGGCCTTTTTGGCATTTTTAAACATTCGAGAAAATGATTTTAGCCTTGTGGGTTCCAATGTGGGGCCCACGGTGCTATAATATTCCCGGTTGGTTTTGAGGGTGTTACAATGTAGTTTCACAATAGATCCAAGTTACGTCTTGTAACGTGCGCTAATGTCAACAATAACGTGCGCTAATTTGTCTTGATTTTGAATCTTTTGTTTTATGATAGAATATACGCTGTTTTGATATCTGATCGAGCCTTTGATGTTTTTCTTTTAAATGTTTTGATAGAATGCATCATCAAAATATATTTGTTCAACAATAGTCTATCAAATGGACGTTAAGAGTGCATTTATGAACGGAGACCTCGCCGAAGAAGTCTATATTAAACAACCACCAGGGTTGGTCAACCATGACGGTGGGGATCTTGTATACAGGCTAAGGAACGCACTGTATGGACTTAAGCAAGCGCCTAGAGCCTGGTATGAAACCCTATCCCTATACCTAATCAACTGACCTTGCTCTATGTCAAAGGTTCTCTCATTTCATGCAAAGTAAATTTGAAATGAGTATGATGGGAGAGCTTAGCTATTTTCTAGGATTGGAGGTTAAGCAATTGCCCAGGCGTATTCATCAACCAGGTAGCAAGGAGCTGCTCAACAAATTTGGTATGACCAACTCCAAATCCCCATCCACTCCCATGAGCACTTCCATGCAAATTTGTGCTGACGAAGATGGAAAGCCGGTTGATCAATCACTATACAAGAAGCTAATAGGCTCACTCTTGTACCTAACAGCTAACAGACCCGATATCCAGTTTGTTGTAGGAGTGTGCACGGTATCAGGTAGCACCTAAGGAGTCACGCTTCACATAGCCAAATGAATCCTTAAGTACGTGAACAGAACAATCAATGTAGGATTGTGGTATCCTAAGGAAGGAGGATTAAATTTGGTAGGCTACGACTCGGATCTCGAAGGCTCTAAATTGGATAGGAAGAGTACAAGTGGTACTTGTCACTTCCTTGGACCTAGACTTTTGTCATGGTTCAGTAAGAAGCAATTGGCCAACTCCCTTTATACAGCTGAATCGGAATATTATGCTGCTGGAAGTTGTTGTATGCAGATTCTTTGGATGCAACAGCATTTACAAGATTATGGAATCAGCGCCAGAGAGACTCCAATCATGTGCGATGGCAGGAGTGCAATTGCAATCATGCACAACCCTATATTGCACTCGCGAACTAAGCATATTGATATGAAGCATCAATTCATCAGGAATTCTGTTGAGAACAAAGTTGTTCGGATCGAGAAGATTCATATAGACATACAGTTAGCCAACATCTTTACAAAATCTCTCAGCACAAGCAGATTTTGCATGCTTCGCCAGGAATTGGGAATGTTACAGTCAGACTCCCTATAAGTTTGTACATTTTACTCATCAATTTAGGGGGAATATTGTAAGACCTAAGAATACATTATCCACTTTAATTAACTGTACACCCAGAACAAGTCAAACCTTACAGTATGAAGAAGAAGGCATAAAACCTTCCTACAGGTCACGTGTGCATTAATTAAGGGGGAATACAGTACCACCCATGAATACAATATTAATCCAATATTGCTTTAAGAATTGAATCCTGTATGTACCTTTTAAGGGGGAACGTTGTATTTTTGTGGATACATCACATACACTGTAGGATATCAATTAATATTATAATCGTATCTAATTCACACACTTTCTCACAGTAAAGTATTTTAAGTCTACGTGCTTTGTGAATTTAAAACATTTTATCCTTTAATAGTTTTAAAGACACCTGGACTTTACTGCCTCAAATACCGCGATTTTAAAATTCAAACCGCCATTTCGTGCAATCATGGAAGATGAACTGTCAGAAGTTGGACCGCCCATTAATTTCAAAATTGATAAATTGGACGTACAAGTTACATCTGAACCCATCATGTACGTTCTTTCAAAAGACGGTTCCCATCCGTTAAATCTGACCCTTCACTGTTAACCTAATCTTCCTTGCACCCTATCAAAGGATAGTACATTGCTCTCACGGACTCTTTACGCTTTCTGCAATGTTAAACGAGTCTACAACAATCTGTCTACATATCCTTTGCATTCCTTTGCTTAATTCCCTGTTATTTAACCACTTCTTGCTTGAAAATGTCTACCTCACAGACCTCTTCAATCTCTGTAAAGAAGAAGGAATCCATCCTTGACGGCCGCATCTTTGCCAAATTTGTTGTAATGGAGAGGGTTTCCATTGAAAGTAAAGACGAAATCGGAATGGACCTGGTTGTTGTTAGAGTGAAACAACAAGGTCTGTACCATATAGGAAGTCATCATGCTGACAAATATGACGAACAGATAGTGGAGGAATTCTATCTGGACGCTACATTTAAATATTTCTCGCAGAGGAAAGGCTCTGAAATCACTAACATTATTGGGACTGTCCAAGTGATTCAGATCCCTGTGAACAAGGTGTTGGGAGTGTGCCCTCGAATGCCACTCAGAGGATGATTGAGTGAGGGCATTGTACTTGCAATTATGTAAATCACTAATATAAGGCAATGGATGTTTCTTTATTTAGTGGCAGTTACTGGCATTCCTAACTCGTAAATATACATATAGAAACTAGTTCGTGTATTTGAGAGCAAAACGTTCCACTCCTTATTAGATAAGGGGGTCGGCACTGGAAAGGTTTATAGCTCAAATACTTAAATCGTTCGCAAGTCGATGAAACTTGACTGGGCGTTAAGTTTATGTGAAGACTTGTATGACGTGTTCTTTGACATGGAGAGTGCCTGTCGAACACTAATGGTTAGTGGGAGCACACGTTATAGGTATGCTAATTGGATTAGTATACTCGAACCAACTCACCCTCGATTCGTCAGACGGATTTCACTCCGGGATAGTCAATGACGGAATCGAAAGGTTGTGATAGGTATTCGTGAACCTTCGACTTGAGGATTTAGTAGGGATCTGCTTGTGACGTCAAGATTTTCATTAGAGTAGTTCGACCCTGTAAACCAGAAGGCGGGGGTCAACCTCGACGTGCATCTTGACGGGCAAGTAGCAGGTCCTACTGAATACCAAGATAGAATTCTTTCTCCCATTAGTGAGCAGGTTATATTTCCTATGCGGTTATTGGCAGATGAGATCATAAGTCTTTGGCCAAAGCATTGGAGCTAGTTGTATTAGATACACGACAACTCGATGATCTCGATTTGCATTAACGCATGCATAGCGTCAAGTACAGATAGGGTTTGACTGACTGTTACCCTATAACTTGATCGGGACATTTGAAAGAAGGGTTTATACGTATACTGGTATTCACGACAGAATGGTTCTTGAATGATCCCAATCATTCGTTCTCAGTTGGGGTACGGTGTAGGCCGCCAGGCTGGATAGGTGGTGCTACTACTCTTTGGTTCCTCCCATTGCTGACTGAGAAGAACCTACCGAGTCGCGCAATAGGATTGACGACGGAATGAATTGAGCTTATTCTCTCATTATTAATATTAGATATTAGATATCTAATTTATTGGACATTGGATGTCTAATTGATTTTTGGGACATTGGATGTCTAAATTGATTTATTGGATAAATTGATTTACGGCCTAATAAATTAAATAAATTACTGGGTGATTAATTTAATTCATGAATATAATTATTTCTTGGATAAATTAATTATATTATTTTGTATTTGATATGTTTAATTAATTAGATTAATTAATCGATATAAATACATCGAAACGGAATCGGAGTTTATCTGTTTGGACTCTCGGGAGTCCGAAACGAACTAAACTTGTCCGTTTCATCCTCATGGCCGCCCCGCCCCCCACTAATATACATGTGTATGTATTGACTTGTCCAAATCATGATGTTTGGAATATCATGTGTTGAGGGGACAAGTATCATACACATTATATGGTGGGGTTAGATTCTCATTGTATGAGTTGTATTCTTGTGAGTTGAACATGTATAAGAAGAGGACTTTGATCTCTCATTCACATTACATTATTTCTTACATGAGTTGTAGTGAGAGAAAGTGAGAAAGGAGTTCTTCTTCATAGTCATCTTCTTCATCAACTTAGTTCTTGATTGTTCTTAGAGAAACATCAAGAAATATTGAGAGATCAAACATTAAAACACTTAGAGTGTTACAATCAAAAGCTTCATCACTTGATTCTAGCCGTAACCTTAGAGGTTAATCGGGTGTTGTCATTCTGGTCGTTTTTCCGGCGCGTGGAAAGTAGAGTTGTGGTGCTTTCGGTGTTGGATCGTTCAAGGGCTTGGAGCGGATTGGATTCGTAGAGATCAAGCAAAGCTTGGGGAATAGCTCAAGAGAAGGTTACCATTTAATCAACGGACTTCAAGGGTTAGTTTCTTACAACTCTTGCTTTTCGTTTATATATTCCTATGTACGTAGCTCGATCGATCCTCGTAGGGATTCGGATCGAATTAATTTTTATTTTACCGCTTCCACTGGGCCTTCGATTTAGGCACCGAATCCCAACACAAAGATCTACTGGAGAAGATATACAAGCTGCCCCCTGACGGGCTCAAGATAGAAGAATTGGATACCTTCGAGTCTGAAAGCCTGTTATCCAAATTCTGTATATTGTATACTGGCACTTCCATGGCCACCAATGTGATCTACCAACTGCCCTCTGATGGGCTCAAGATGTAAGAACTGGAGACCATCGGGTCTGAAAGCCTGTTGTCTAAATACTATAAGTTTTTTACTGGCACTTCCATGGACACTAATGTTCATCCTTCTTGCCACAAAAAGAACTTCACACTTTCATACATCTACCTTCATGATTTTTGCTGCCGTGTTGTTGAAAACAGAACTGGTGGTTTCGAGATGTGCACCAACTTAAGATACAGAATGATGGTCTCTATCATGTCTGGTGAAAAATTTAATTGGTGCCAAATCCTTTTGAAATGCATTCAGGAAAAGGCATCTAAGCCAGGGTCTGCCAAGAAATTATTTGGCCTAATCCTTAACTACATCCTCACTCGTTGTGGAGTAAAACAGTCCGCAGACGCCAAGAAAATTGGAACTGGAAGTTTATCGGTGGAATCAGACCCATTGTATACAATAAAACTCCCATTCTTGCTGACAGGCCCAACCCCTTCAGCATGCCAACCTCAAGTGACCCGAGGGACGTCACTCTGAAGAGCTCAAATGATGGGAATAATAGAAAAAGAAGTATCCCCAAAAGCTCCCCTCAAGCTGTCGAGAAGAAAAGAAAGAAGACCAAGAAATCTTCTAAGGCTGATCCTACGGTGACTATTGTAGAAGCCCCATCGACCATTCCAATCGCTGGACCTCTCCCACAGGGCGCAACCCCTATGGAAGAAACAGTTGTTGCTCATATAGTAGATCCCAAGCCAGTAGTGGCTATAATGAGGAGCAACTATTTTCCAAGTTGGAAGGATCTGGACAATCGGCTGCCCCTTTGGAGCCGAAAGCCGCAACTCCAAACAAGGCACCCACCCCTGTACAGAGTCCCACTCCCCACGGGATACCCACCCCTGTCAGGGATCCCTCTCCCCAACAGGCTCCCACACCTGTTGAGGATCCCAACAGGACAGTAGAACCCACTACTGTATGGAGTCTCTCCCTGACGGATGTTATTAATAACATTCTTCTTCAAGTCCAAATAGAGGAAGCCTTTGAACGCTTCAAAGTTTGGAAATCCTACAAGGTCGCCCCCTACGACACCGTATACAACTGGGAGGACTGGAATGAAGAGGAGTTATTTGCTCTGGAGGTCACGGACACCCAGAACATTGAGGTCCTGATCCTATGGAAAGATCATGTTGGGATAAACAATCATGTATCCTGTTTTGATAATGGCCATCATACAGCAAAGGACTCGAAAAGAGTTGAAATGTCGCTAAGTATGGAAACTGTCTGGAATCTCCATACAGCCCCTTCCATACAGCATCGAAGATCTCATACAGTTCTATCCTACAGAGCCTACAGCTACAGCAAAAGACAATGTGTTGGATACAGCAGTCAAGTTGTAAGATGTTTTACTTAGGAAAAGTAAAACACATCCAGCAGGACTGATTAAAGAAAGCTTTAAACTATTGTACACTTTGTTTATTTATAAGTATTCAAGGTTAAAGCAGCATTTATTGCTAATAGGATAGCATTTAATGCATACGGAGTGAGACAAGTCTGAATGCGCTGAAGAGCATTTAATGCGGAGACAAAAAGAATGTATGAAGCATTGAATGCGATCTGCTTTAATTTAAATATTCAACAAGCTGCCAATCCGAGATGTCAAAATCTCACCTACATGTAATGGCTACATTTATAATGAATGCATTTTCCAAAGGTTATAAATAGCCCCAAGCTGAGGACTTATAAACATACGAAGAATTCATACATCGCAAAAGCTCTGACAGATTACTCTGACATTCTAGTGATTACAAAATAGTATATTTCGTGAGCATACAACAAGTATTCAAGAGAAGAAATATACAAGTCCTCAACGTGAACAGCACAGCATACAACAAACGTATATCAAAGATCAAGCTGCTATTCAAAGAATTCTACCTTTACCGTTGAGATAATCATCAGCCCTGTGTGGACTGTAGATCCGTGCGTATTCCGACTTGTGTGGGAAGAATAGCATTGTAGACAAAGATTCAAACTGTGTATGAAGAAGTAGGTCAAGAAAGATCTCAAGCCAATCTGTGTGAAAAGCAAAAAGCTTCAGTCCCTGAACGTTATAGAGACAAGGTTTAGTTATAGTCACATAGTTGTGTACGTAGTGATTATAATAAATATTTGTACTCCTATGTGGAGGATCAGTGGACGTAGAGGGTTTTACCTCGAACCACTTTAAATTGTGTGTTATTTACCTTCTGTCTTTATTGTTTTCATAACTTTGATTTATACAAGTATACAGTGTTAAAGCCATGTACGCACTAAGCAAACAGGAGAACACCTAGTTGATGAGCTTATGGAAAATGATATACTATCGCGGGAGTAATAAAGTAAATGACAAACGCTCTTATTACGGGGAAGAAATGCGATTTTACTAATTAGAAATTATCAAATTCTGCCTCTCGATACATTCTAGAATGTATTTATAAGCCTAAGAAACACATCTAAATCGAAAATGACACAAGATATCAAAAGAAAAACGAAATATTAAATAAATAAAGTGATAAAGGCCGAAAGTGCGTGAAAACGGGGGAATTTAGGCCCGGGACCAATTATGTCATGGCAGAACGTGATGAGTTCGACACGAATCGCCGTTCCGCTTCCGGAAACATATTATAATAGGAATCTTGATCGTCGGGTCACACGATGGACGCGAGAAGAGCTTCGCTGGCATGTGTGGTGGGTCCCGTAGCTCCTCCCGATTCGAAAGTTATGGGTGTTTAAAGTTCGGGTCGAATCTACAATAAGAGAATAGAATGTGGTTTGACTTATGTGTCCAATCATACCAGCACTAATGCACTGGATCCCATCGGAACTCCGAAGTTAAGCGGGCTTGTGTGAGAGTATTACTAGGATGGGTGACCCCCTGGGAAGTCCTCGTGTTGCACCCTTTTTTTTTGCCATCGAACGCTGGTCGATTCTTTTTTTATGTTTGATTTTTCTTTTTCTTAGGAATTGTCCACGGTGATCATTCCACCTACGGTCTAAAGAAGCCTTGGATATGAAGCTTATTGAAAATGATATACAGTCACGGGAGTAATAAAGTAAATGACAAACGCTCTTCGTACGGGGAAGAAATGCGATTTTACTAATTAGAAATTATCAAATTCTGCCTCTCAATACATTCGAGAATGTATTTATAAGCCTAAGAAATACATCTAAATCTAAAATGTCACAAGATATCAAAAGAGAAATGAAATATTAAATAAATAAAGTGATAAAGGCCGAAAGTGCGTGAAAACGGGGGAATTTAGGCCTGGACCAGTTATGTCATGGCGGAACGCGATGAGTTCGATACGAATCGCCGTTCCGCTTACAGAAACATATTATAATAGGAATTCTAATCGTCGGGTCACACGAAGGGCGTGAGAAGAGCTTCGCCGGCATGTGTGGTGGGTCCCGTAGCTCCTCCCGATTCGAAAGTTATGGCTGTTTGAAGTTCGGGTCGAATCTACAATAAGAGAATAGAATGTAGTTCGACTTATGGGTGCGATCATACCAGCACTAATGCACCGGATCCCATCGGAACTCCGAAGTGAAGCGTGCTTGGGCGAGAGTATTACTAGGATGGGTTACCCCCTGGGAAGTCCTCGTGTAGCACCCCTTTTTTTTCGCCATCGAACGCTGCTCAATTCCTTTTCACGCTCGACTTTCTTTTTCTTAGGTATTCTCCACGGTGATCCTTCCATCTACGGTCTAAAAAAGCCTTAGCTATGAAGCTTATTGAAAATGATATACTGTCACGGGAGTAATAAAGTAAATGACAAATGCTCTTCGTACGGAGAAAAAATGCGATTTTATTAATTAAAAATTATCAAATTCTGCCTCTCAATACATTCGAGAATGTATTTATAAGCCTAAGAAACACATCTAAATCGAAAATGACACAAGATATCAAAAGAAAAATGAAATATTAAATAAATAAAGTGATATAAAGGCCGAAAGTGCGTGAAAACGGGGGAATTTAGGCCCAGGACCAGTTATGTCATGGCGGAACGCGATGAGTTCGACACGAATCGCTGTTTTGCTTCCGGAAACATAGTATAATAGGAATTCTGAGTGTTGGGTCACACGATGAGCGCGAGAAGAGCTTCACCGGCATGTGTGGTAGACCCGGCAAAATAGGCCCAGGCCCGCGGGCCGGGCCAGCCCGCCCGTTTTTGGGCGGGCATTGGGCTGCATATTATTAGCCCAAAAAAACCCGGCCTTTTGGCGGCCAGATTGGCCCGCATAGAGGCCGGGCCCATGGCCCGCCCGGCCCAGTTGTTTTTTTTTTTTTTTTTTTAATTTATGTTATGTGTAATTATAATATTTGATTTTTTTCCTTGTTTGTTAGATTATAATACATCTATATGTTAATTATTGATGTAATTTTATTTTTTTGGGACTTTGTGATTATTTGTAGTATCTCATATCAATAATAATATTATTTTATGATTTTATAAGAAATTAGTAGTGATAAATGATATGATGATCAAATAAAAATATTTGTATATTTGTCTTTTGATTATGGTAGTCTTGTGATAAATGGTTGTCTTTTTTTACGCTCAATTTTTCTTTTTCTTAGGAATTCTCCACGGTGATCCTTCCATCTACGGTGTAAAGAAGCCGTGTATATGAAGCTTATTGAAAATGATATACTGTCACAGGAGTAATAAAGTAAATGACAAACGCTCTCCGTACGGGGAAGAAATGCGATTTTACTAATTAGAAATTATCAAATTCTACCTCTCAATACATTCGAGAATGTATTTATAAGCCTAAGAAACACATCTAAATCGAAAATGACACAAGATATCAAAAGAAAAATGAAATATTAAATAAATAAAGTGATATAAAGGCCGAGAGTGCGTGAAAACGGGGGAATTTAGGCCCAGGGCTAGTTATGTCATGGCGGAACGCGATGAGTTCGACACGAATCGCCGTCCCGCTTCCGGAAACATATTATAATAGGAAATCTGAGCGTCGGGTCACACGATGGACGCGAGAAGAGCTTTGCCGGCATCTGTGGTGGGTCCCGTAGCTCCTCCCGGTTTGAAAGTTATGGTTGTTTGAAGTTCGGGTCGAATCTACCATAAGAGAATAGAATGTGGTTCGACTAATGGGTGCGATCATACCAGCACTAATGCACCGGATCCCATCAGAACTCCGAAGCTAAGCGTGCTTGGGCGAGACTAGTACTAGGATGGGTGACCCCATGGGAAGTGTTGGGAGTATGCCCTCGAATGCCACTCAGAGGATGATTGAGTGATGGCATTGTACTTGTAATTATGTAAATCACTAATATAAGGGAATGGATGTTTCTTATTTACTGGTAGTTACTGGCATTCCTAACTCGTAAATATACATATAGAAACTAGTCCGTGTATTTGAGAGCAAAACGTTCCACTCCTTATTGGATAAGGGAGTCGGCACTGGAAAGGTTTATAGCTCAAATACTTAATCGTTCGCAAGTCGATGGAACTTGACTGGGCGTTAAGTTTATATGAAGACTTGTATGACGTGTTCTTTGACATGGAGAGTGCCTGTCGAACACTAATGGTTAGTGGGAGCACACATTATAGGTATGCTAATTGGATTAGTATACTCGAACCGACTAACCCTCGATTCATCACACGGATTTCACTCCGGGACAGTCAATGAAGGAATCGAAAGGTTGTGATAGGTATTCGTGAACCTTCGACTTGAGGATTTAGTAGGGATGTGCTTGTGACGTCAAGATTTTCATTAGAGTAGTTCGACCCTATAAACCGGAAGGTGGAGGTCAACCTCGACGTGCATCTTGATGGGCAAGTAGTAGGTCCTACTGAATACCAAGATAGAATTCTTTCTCCCGTTAGTGAGCGAGTTATATGTCCTATGCGGTTATTGGCAGATGAGATCATAAGTCTTTGGCCAAAGCATTGGAGCTAGTTGTATTGGATACACGAGAGCTCGATGATCTCGATTTGCATTAACGCATGCATAACATCAAGTACAGATAGGGTTTGACTGACCGTGACCCTATAACTTGATCGGGACATTTGGAAGAAGGGTTTATACGTTTACTGGTATTCACGATAGAATGGTTCTTGAATGATCCCAATCATTCGTTCTCAGTTGGAGTACAGTGTAGGCCGCGAGGCTGGCTAGGTGGTGCTACTACTCTTTGGTTCCTCCCATTGCTGACTGAGACGGACCTACCGAGTCGCGCAATAGGATTGACGACGGAATGTATCAAGCTTATTATTTCATTATGAACATTAGATATTAGATATCTAATTTGGGACAGTGGATGTCTAAATTGATTTATTGGATAAATTGATATACGGCCTAATGGATTAAATAAATTACTGGGTGATTAATTTAATTCATGAATATAATTATTTCTTGGAGAAATTAATTATATTATTATGTATTTAATATGATTAATTAATTTGATTAATTAATCGATATAAATACATCGGAATAGAATCGGAGTTTATCTGTTTGGACTCTCGGGAGTCCGAAACGAACCGAACTCGTCGGATTCCTTCTAGAGGCCTGCCCCACTTTTTGATCTCTTACCTTTAGTCTTAGTCTTGCTTTGGTGGGTGAAGACTAATCACCTTAGAGATTTGATATCTCTTAAAATAAGGTATAGTTGATTTTGTGGGATTTGGAACAAGAATATAATGAAGATTATTCCTCACTTTCACTACAACACATCTAGCTGTGAGTTACACTTTGAGAGAGAGAAAATAGTTTTCTCAATTGTCTTCATCTTGTTCTTCATCTTGTTCTTGAGTTTTCATGGAGAAATTCAAGATACACTGAGAGATATATATTATACACTTAGAGTGCAATAATAAAAGGCTTCATCACTTGATTCTAGCCGTAACCTTAGAGGTTAATCGGGTGTTGTCATTCCGGTCATTTTTCCGGCGCGTGTCAAGTAGAGATGCGGTGCTTTCCGCGTTGGATCGTTCAAGAGCTTGGAGCGGATTGGATTCGTAGAGATCAAGCAAAGCTTGGGGAATAGCTCAAGAGAAGGTTACCATTTAATCAATGGACTTCAAGGGTTAGTTTCTTTCAACTCTTACTTTTCATTTATATATTCGTATATAGGAAGCTCGATGGATCCTCGTAGGGATTCGGATCGAATTAATTTTCGTTTACCGCTTCCGCTGGGCCTTTGTTTTAGGCACCGAATCCCAACAGTGGTATCGGAGCGTAGGTCTTGCGATCGTATATACGATATTAGCATTTGGAATGCTTGATTAGATGGTGAATGATTTGGAATCATTTTAGTCATAATCGTGGTATATGTTTTTATGTTCGTTGTAATTATATTTTTCGTAAGTTTATGTCTAAATATAAATCTTAATTTCTGGGAAATATGATTTATATTGAAGATATGAATGTTGAAAAATAAAGATATTGGAAATCCGGTCGAAAAACTAGCCCCGAAATGCCGTTGGACGGTCCGGGAGGGGTCCGGAAGTAGGGGGCCGCGACTGGTCATTGCACCCGCATGGGAAGGGATCGACTGGGGCCGCGCCTGTGCTTAGGGTCCGCGCCCAGTGGCCGCTGGGCAGCCTACATGCCGCTGGTGGCGTTTGGCGCTGGTTCACCCATTTAGGACCTGCTTGTGCTTGTTTGCTTCGTGTATTCCTAAAAATGATTTCCCACATTTTAAATTGGATTTAATATGATTAAAATGATTTATGGTATTTGTTGGAATACTTGTAATCGACCGAATTATTTGAACATTTTTCATATTACCGGTTGTGTGAATCGATTGGATCGATTCGAATTGTTGATTGGATCAATGTATCTCTACGCTTTCCATTTATATAGTATTTATTGGATGAATACTTTTGAATGGGGATGTGGTTCGTGGACTTAGTTTTTGAATCGTTCATTTTATTCGATTGGGTTGTAAAGGCCGTTTTGAGCCTATTTATTTTACTAGAAAAATTTGTATCTATGATGCAATTTTCAATGTAAAATTTATATGTAATGACGAAGATCGGAGGAAGATCCGTTTCGAGCAGACGAAGATTCAAGACAAAGACTTATAATTAGATTACGGAGTTTTTGTTTTCTAGGAACGGTCCATGAACCACATGTTGGTAGCAACTAGGTTGTGAATGGTTTTTTCATATTGTATGAATGCCACAAACACGCTTAAATGCTTAATGTGCAAAGTGTAATGTTAATCGCGAAAATTCTCCCACCACAAACTATTAAGTTTATAAGGTTTCAAGGTTTTCCTTCCCTCCATCGAGCTTTCGGGAAATTGAAATTCAAACCGGATGAGCTATGCTTCCGAGTTATCGGGGTAGTCATTTGGGGAGGATGGATAAATTACCGGGAGCACATTGGATGCCTTCGGTTGGAGCAAATTTTATCCCTAGAAACCTGATAGGTTGCCGGATAAGATTCAATTGTGAAACTGATTTGCGTCGATGGTATAAACTTAACTTGTTCACGAACCATAGAAACCGTCCAGGTTGATGGGAGTGAACAAGGGGAAAAAGAAGATCGAATCATCCATTAGATGGGTTGGTATTGGACACCACTTTATGAAAATTAATAGACTAGAAACCTGTTCGGTTGCCCTCTATTAAGATTTATAAAGAACTCGATCACCACTATGAAGTAGTGCAACGATACTTCCGGTTTTCACATGGGAGTGTGTTATTCCGATAAAAATAGTGGGAACTGGGTAACAAGAATAGAAAAGACCTTAATTCTATACTCAGAACAAAATTAAATGAGTCACTAATTAATCTGTCATACTTAATGCAGACATAAATCTCAATCTGACAATGAATCCACTCGCAATTCTACTCGAAAAGAACACCTTGATAGGACCTAACTTTGTGGATTGGCTCCGCAATCTGATGATTGTCCTCAGTATAGAGGCACTGGGATACGTCTTGGAGACGGAAATTCCAGCGCCTCCTGTGCGGACAAGAGCCAATCAGGAAGAGATTGAAAACCATGAAAAGTGGGTTAAGGATGACGTGAAAGTCCGTGCTTATATGATGGCTTCCATATCTAATGAGCTTCATAGAGCTCATGAGAAAATGACTTCTGCTAGGCAGATTCTATCTCACTTAACCGAGCTTTATGGTGAGCACAGTCGAACTGCTAGATATGAGATATCCAAGCAACTGTTCGGTTAAGGATGAAGGAAGATGAGAAGGTTGGGGACCACATCCTCAAAATAATATCCATGATCGAGAGATTGGAGGCTCTTGATTTTAAGATGGATACTTCTCTTCAAACCGACATTATCCTACAGTCTCTCCCTGAATCCTTCTCACAGTTTGTTATGAACTTTAACTGCAATGAGATTACATGTAACTTAGCTGGGCTAATGAACAAACTTGTGACCGCTCTATCTCAAATGAAGACTCCGCGGATGAAGGAGTCTGCCCTTGTGATTTCTTCTGGATCTCGGAAGTCCAAGAACAAGAAGAAATAGACCAAGAAACAGATGGGACCATAAGTTGAGGACCTTAAGGGTAAGGGCAAGGCCCCAATGGTTCCGAAGAACAAGAAGAAAAAGGATGCATGTCTCAAGTGTGGTGAGCTGGGCCACTGGGAAAGAGACTGTCCGATTCTTCATGGCACTTCACGTACAGAACTTTTAGTTTTGGAAACAAATTGTTCTGCTACTGTATTTTCTACTTCCTGGATACTGGATTCTAGTGTTAGTTCTCATATTTGTACCGTGAATCAGGATCTGGAACAAAGTAGGAAGCTTGGAGCTGGATAAGTTATGATCACAGTCGGAAGCGGGAATAGTGTCGAGGCAACCGACATAGGATCACTTCTTTTGGGTTTAGAATCCGGCTTTGTTTTAACTTTAGAAGATGTACTTGTTGTGCCCAAGGGGCACAAAAACATTGTATCCATTCCGGTCATGGACCAAAAAGGCTTTTCATTTTTCATTGGTGATGGTTCCTGTAAAATTTATTTCAGAAATAAACTAGTGGGTACTGCTAAATTGTTAAATGGATTGTATCATCTAAATCTCAGCAACAAAGTAGTTGTGAATACTATGACTAGAAAACGTGGTAGGGATGAAACCAATCAAGTTTTGAAATGGTATCTTAGACTTGGTCATGTTGGTTAGACCAAGGTTTACAAGATGGAAAAAGATGGACTTATGGGTCCATTGGGATCGGATCCCTTTACTACTTGTGAATCTTGCCTTAAAGGCAAAATGACTAAGTCCCCCTTCACAGGGACTTTTGAAAGAGCCGCTGACAAACTGGGATTAATCCATACCGACGTATGTGGTGCTTTGGAAGCAGCACATGACGGATATCAATATTTCATTACGTTTACAGATGATCATACTAGGTATGGTTATGTATACTTAATGAAACATAAATCCGAGGCCTTTGAGAAATTCCAGGAATTCAAGGCCCTAGTCAAGAAACAAACTGGTAATCATATCAAAGCACATCGGTCGGACCGAGGTGGCGAGTATATGAGTACGAAGTTTGACGAGTTCCTTAAGGAACATGGAATAGTATCACAACTAACACCTCCAGGTACTCCTCAGTTAAATGGTGTGTCAGAAAGAAGGAACCAGACCTTGTTGGACACGGTCCGTTTCCATGCTGGGCTATACTGACTTACTGATTTACCTGTGGAGGTATACACTCCTGACTGCTGCAAATATCTTGAACAGATGTCCTTCCTAATCCATTCCTAAAACTCCACATGAGATGTGGGAGGGCAGGAAACCAAGTCTTAATGACATTAGGATTTGGGGATGTCCCGCCTATGTCTATAAGACTAAGGTGGACAAGTAGGAAGCTAGGTCCGTGCGGAGACTTTTCATTGGATTCCCATCTGAGATGATGGGTTATCTATTCTACATGCCGAAAGATCGAAAGATCGTTGTTGCTTTGCATGCACACTTCCTGGAAGAAGAGTTCATTCAGGAAGGCGGAGCATGTAGAAATATTTCTTAGGAAGAATACAATGAAACTCCTCAGGAGACACCTGTGCAAGAAAAATGGAACCGAACCTTCATAACACAAGTACAACCACCTCGTAGGTCAAGTAGGGTGTCTCAATTACCTGAGAGGTATAGTTTTATGCACTTGGAGGAACTGGGTTTCCTCGAGGTTCCAAGTGATAAACAAAAGACCGACCCGCGACCAATGACCTAGAAATGGTGGATGTAGACTCCATGAAATGGACTGTAGCAGTCTTCATGTAGTTGGGACCTTCATTTTGACGAGATAGTCAAAGAGTTTGACTTTGTGCAAAATGAAGAGGAACCTTGTGTATACAAGAGGGTTAGTGGGAGCAAGATCACATTCTTAGTACTATATGTAGATGACATTCTACTAATAGGAAATGATGTGGGAATGCTCAGTTCTGTGAAAGCTTGGATTTCGAGTAATTTCTCCATGAAAGACTTGGGAGAAGAAACCTATATTCTTGGGATTCGACTCTACTGGGATAGATCGAAGAGAATGATAAGTTTTTCCCAAGCCCTCTATATCGATTAGATCTTAAAGAGGGTTCCTTCCGATGCGACATGGAATAAAACTCACCTTGAAGATGTGTCCTCATAGTGAGGAACAATGAAAGGAAATGAGTTATATACCATATGATTCGGCAGTGGGTAGCCTTACATATGCTTTATTTTGTACGAGTCCTGACATTGCGCATGCTGGGAGCATGGTAAGTAGGTTTCGGGCTAACCCAGTTCGGGAACATTAGACCGCCATAAAGAACGTTCTCAAGTACTTTAGAAGGACTAGAGATCTGATTCTTATATATGGTGGTGGAGAACTGAATGTGATGGGATTCACTGTATTGGACTTCCAAGGACAGAAAGACAATTCTATGTCTACTTCTGGCTACATTAACTCTTAATGGAGGAGCAGTATCATGGCATAGTGCCAAGTATAGCGCGACTTCTAATTCCACCTGTTAGGCTGAGTATAAAGCGGCCTCGGAGGCCTCCAAAGGAAGAATTTAGAAGTTACTGGGAAAACTTCACGTGACACCTTGTGCTGCGCTGCCAGCGCGGTAGCACAGGCCTAGGAGCCGAGGTTTCACAACAGTACCAAATATCATCTCGTAAGAGCATTCGTTCACAAAGAGATACATTGTGCTGCATAGAGTAGAGTCAGCCGACTACGTCGCTAATCCACTGACCAAGCCACTTTCTCAGATTAGCTTAGAGCGTCATCTGGAGAACATGGGTATTAGATACCATAGTGTGTGGCATTGAGTGCAAGTGGGAGATTGTTGGGAGTATGCCCTCGAATGCCACTCAGAGGATGATTGAGTGAGGGCATTGTACTTGTAATTATGTAAATCACTAATATAAGGCAATGGATGTTTCTTTATTTACTGGTAGTTACTGACATTCCTAACTCGTAAATATACATATAGAAACTAGTCCGTGTATTTGAGAGCAAAACGTTCCACTCCTTATTGGATAAGGGAGTCGGCACTGGAAAGGTTTATAGCTCAAATACTTAATCGTTCGCAAGTCGATGGAACTTGACTGGGCGTTAAGTTTATATGAAGACTTGTATGATGTGTTCTTTGACATGGAGAGTGCCTGTCGAACACTAATGGTTAGTGGGAGCACACATTATAGGTATGCTAATTTGATTAGTATACTCGAACCGACTCACCCTCGATTCGTCACACGAATTTCACTCCGGGACAGTCAATGACGGAATCGAAAGGTTGTGATAGGTATTCGTGAACCTTCGACTTGAGGATTTAGTAGGGATGTGCTTGTGACGTCAAGATTTTCATTAGAGTAGTTCGACCCTATAAACCGGAAGGTGGAGGTCAACCTCGACGTGCATCTTTATGGGCAAGTAGTAGGTCCTACTGAATACCAAGATAGAATTCTTTCTCCCGTTAGTGAGCGGGTTATATGTCCTATGCGGTTATTGGCAGATGAGATCATAAGTCTTTGGCCAAAGCATTGGAGCTAGTTGTATTGGATACACGAGAGCTCGATGATCTTGATTTGCATTAATGCATGCATAGCATCAAGTACAGATAGGGTTTGACTGACCGGGACCCTATAACTTGATCGGGACATTTGAAAGAAGGATTTATACATTTACTGGTATTCACGACAGAATGGTTCTTGAATGATCCCAATCATTCATTCTCAGTTGGGGTACATTGTAGGCCGCCAGGCTGGCTAGGTGGTGCTACTACTCTTTGGTTCCTCCCATTGCTGACTGAGACGGACATACCGAGTCGCGCAATAGGATTGACGACGGAATGTATCAAGCTTATTATCTCATTATGAATATTAGATATTAGATATCTAATTTGGGACATTGGATGTCTAAATTGATTTATTGAATAAATTGATATACGGCCTAATGGAGTAAATAAATTACTGGGTGATTAATTTAATTCATGAATATAATTATTTCTTGGAGAAATTAATTATGTTATTATGTATTTAATATGATTAATTAATTGGATTAATTAATCGATATAAATACATCGGAACGGAATCGGAGTTTATCTGTTTGGACTCTCGGGAGTCCGAAACGAACCGAACTCATCGGATTCCTTCTAGAGGCTGGCCCTACTTTTTGATCTCTTACCTTTAGTCTTAGTCTTGCTTTGGTGGGTGAAGACTAATCACCTTAGAGATTTGATATCTCTTAAAATAAGGTATAGTTGATTTCGTGGGATTTGGAACAAGAATATAATGAAGACTATTTATCACTTTCACTACAACACATCCAGCCGTGAGTTACACTTTGAGAGAGAGAAAATAGTTTTCTCAATTGTCTTCATCTTGTTCTTCATCTTGTTCTTGATTTTTCTTGGAGAAATTCAAGATACATTGAGAGATATATATTATACACTTAGAGTGCAATAATAAAAGGCTTCATCACTTGATTCTAGTCGTAACCTTAGAGGTTAATCGGGTGTTGTCATTCCAATCGTTTTTCCGGCGCGTGGCAAGTAGATACGCGGTGCTTTCGGCGTTGGATCGTTCAAGAGCTTGGAGCGGATTGGATTCGTAGAGATCAAGCAAATCTTGGGGAATAGCTCAAGATAAGGTTACCATTTAATCAACGAACTTCAAGGGTTAGTTTCTTTCAACTCTTGCTTTTCGTTTATATATTCATATATACGTAGCTCGATCGATCCTCGTAGGGATTCGGATCGAATTAATTTTTGTTTACCGCTTCCGCTGGGCCTTCGTTTTAGGCACCGAATCCCAACAGGAAGTCCTCGTGTTGCACCCCCTTTTTTTCCGTCCAACGCTGCTCGATTCTTTTTTTACGCTCGATTTTTTGTTTTCTTAGGAATTCTCCACGGTGATCCTTCCACGTACGGTCTAAAGAAGGCTTGGATATGAAGCTTATGGAAAATGATATACTATCACGGGAGTAATAAAGTAAATGACAAACGCTCTTCGTATGGGGAGGAAATGCGATTTTACTAATTAGAAATGATCAAATTCTGCCACTCAATACATTCGAGAATGTATTTCTAAGCCTAAGAAACACATCTAAATCGAAAATGACACAAGATATCAAACGAAAAACGAAATATTAAATAAATAAAGTGATAAAGGCCGAAAGTGCGTGAAAATGGGGGAATTTCGGCCCGGGAGCAGTTATATCATGGCGGAACGCGGTGAGTTCAACATGAATTGCCGTTCCGCTTCCGGAAACATATTATAATAGGAATTTTGATCGTCGGGTCACACGATGGGCATGAGAAGAGCTTCGCCGGCATGTGTGGTGGGTCCCGTAGCTCCTTCCGATTCGAAAGTTATGGATGTTTGAAGTTTGGGTCGAATCTACAATAAGAGAATAGAATGTGGTTCGACTTATGGGTGCGATCATACCACCACTAATGCACCAGATCCCATCAGAACTCCGAAGTTAAGCGTGCTTGGGCGAGAGTATTACTAGGATGGGTGACCCCCTAGGAAGTACTCGTGTTGCACCCCTTTTTTTGCCATCGAACGCTACTCGATTGTTTTTTTACGCTCGATTTTTCTTTTTCTTAGGAATTCTCCACGGTGATCCTTCCACCTACGGTCTAAAGAAGCCTTGGATATAAAGCTTATTGAAAATGATACACAGTCACGAGAGTAATAAAGTAAATGACAAACGCTCTTCGTACAGGGAAGAAATGCGATTTTACTAATTAGAAATTATCAAATTCTGCCTCTCAATACATTCGAGAATGTATTTATAAGCCTAAGAAACACATCTTAATCGAAAATGACACAAGATATCAAAACAAAAACGAAATATTAAATAAATAAAGTGATAAAGACCGAAAGTGCGTGAAAACGGGAGAATTTAGGCCCAAGACCAGTTATGTCATGGCGGAACGCGATGAGTTCGACACGAATTGCCGTTCCGCTTCCGGAAACATATTATAATAGGATTTCTGATCCTCGGGTCACACGATGGGCGCGAGAAGAGCTTCACCGGCATGTGTGGTGGGTCCCATAGCTCCTCCCGATTTGAAACTTAGGGCTGTTTGAAGTTCGGGTCGAATCTACAATAAGAGAATAGAATGTGGTTCGACTTATGGGTGCGATCATACCAGCACTAATGCACTGGATCCCATCGGAACTCCAATGTTAAGCGTACTTGGGCGAGAGTATTACTAGGATGGGTGACCCCCTGGGAAGTCCTCGTGTTGCACCCCTTTTTTTTGCCATCGAACGCTGCTCGATTCTTTTGTACGCTCGACTTTCTTTTTATTAGGAATTCTCCACGGTGATCCTTCCACCTACGATCTAAAAAAGCCTTGGCTATGAAGCTTATTGAAAATGATATACTGTCACGGGAGTAATAAAGTAAATGACAAACGCTCTTCGTACGGGGAAGAAATGCGATTTTACTAATTAAAAATTATCAAATTCTGCCTCTCAATACATTCGAGAATGTATTTATAAGCGTAAGAAATACATCTAAATCTAAAATGACACAAGATATCAAAAGAAAAATGAAATATTAAATAAATAAAGTGATATAAAGGCCTAAAGTGCGTGAAAACGGGAGAATTTAGGCCCGGGACTAGTTATGTCATGGCGGAACGCAATGAGTTCGACACGAATTGCCGTTCCGCTTCTGAAACATATTATAATAGGAATTCTGATCGTCGGCTCACACGATGGACGCGAGAAGAGTTTCGCCGGCATGTGTGGTGGGTCCCGTAGCTCCTCCCGATTCGAAAGTTATGGCTGTTTGAAGTTCGGGTTGAATCTACTATAAGAGAATAGAATGTGGTTCGACTTATGGGTGCGATCATACCAGAACTAATGCACCAGATCCCATTAGAACTCCAAATTTAAGTGTGTTTGGGCGAGAGTAGTACTAGGATGGGTGACCCCCGGGGAAGTCCTCGTGTTGCACCCCTTTTTTTGCCATCGAACGTTGCTCGATTCTTTTTTTACGCTCGATTTTTCTTTTTCTTAGGAATTCTCCACGGTGATCCTTCCACCTACGGTCTAAAGAAGCCTTGGATATGAAGCTTATTGAAAATGATATACAGTCACGGGAGTAATAAAGTAAATGACAAACGCTCTTCGTACGGGGAAGAAACGCGATTTTACTAATTAGAAATTATCAAATTCTGCCTCTCAATACATTCGAGAATGTATTTAGAAGCCTAAGAAACACATCTAAATCGAAAATGACACAAGATATCAAAATAAAAACGAAATATTAAATAAATAAAGTGATAAAGGCCGAAAGTGCGTGAAAACGGTGGAATTTAGGCCCGGGACCAGTTATGCCATGGCGGAACGCGATGAGTTCAACACGAATCACCGTTTCGCTCAGAAACATATTATAATTGGAATTCGAGTGTTGGCTCACACGATGAGCGCGAGAAGAGCTTCGCCGGCATGTGTGGTGGGTCCCGTAGCTCCTACCGGTTCGAAAATTATGGTTGTTTGAAGTTCGACTTGAATCTACCATAAGAGAATAGAATGTGGTTCAACTTATGGGTTCGATCATACCAGCACTAATGCACCGGATCCCATCAGAACTCCGAAGATAAGCGTGCTTGGGCGAGAGTAGTACTAGGATGGGTGACCCCCTAGGAAGTCCTCGTGTTGCACCCCCTTTTTTGGCCGTCGAACGCTGCTCGATTTTTCTTTTTCTTAGGAATTCTCCACGGTGATCCTTCCACCTACGGTCTAAAGAAGTCTTGGATATGAAGCTTATTGAAAATGATATACTGTCACGGGAGTAATAAAGTAAATGACAAACACTCTTCGTACGGGGAAGAAATTCAATTTTGCTAATTAGAAATTATCAAATTCCGCCTCTCAATACATTCGATAATGTATTTATAAGCCTAAGAAACACATCTAAATCGTAAATGGCACAAGATATCAAAAGAGAAACAAAATATTAGATAAATAAAGTGATATAAAGGCCGAAAGTGCGTGAAAACGGAGGAATTTAGGCCCAGGACCAGTTATGTCATGGCGGAACGCGATGAGTTCGACACGAATCACCGTCCCGCTTTCGGAAACATATTATAATAGGAATTCTAAGCATCGGGTCACACGATGGACGCGAGAAGAGCTTCATCGGCATGTGTGGTGGGTCCCGTAGATCCTCCCGGTTCGAATGTTATGGTTGTTTGAAGTTCGGGTCGAATCTACCATAAGAGAATAGAATGTGGTTCGACTTATGGGTGCGATCATATCAGCACCAATGCACTGGATCCCATCAAAACTCCGAAGTTAAGCGTGCCTGGGCGAGAGTAGTACTAGGATGGGTGACCCCTGGGAAGTCCTCTTGTTGCACCCCATTTTTTGCCGTCCAACGCTGCTCGATTCTTTTTTTACGCTCGATTTTTCGTTTTCTTAGGAATTCTCCATGGTGATCCTTCCACGTACGGTCTAAAGAAGGCTTGGATATGAATCTTATTAAAAATGATATACTGTCACGGAAGTAATAAAGTAAATGACAAACGCTCTTCCTACAGGGAAGAAATGTGATTTTACTAATTAGAAATTATCAAATCTTCCTCTCAATACATTGGTGAATGTATTTATAAGCCTAAGAAACACATCTAAATAAAAAATGACTCAAGATATCAAAAGAAAAATGAAATATTAAATAAATAAAGTGATATAAAGGCCGAAAGTACGTGAAAATGGGGAATTTCAGCCGGGACCGATTATATCATGGCGGAACGCAATGAGTTCGACACGAATCGCCGTTCCGCTCCTAAACATATTATAATAGGAATTCTCGAAGGCGGGTCACACGATGGGCGCGAGAAGAGCTTCACCGGCATGTGTGGTGGGTCCCGTAGCTCCTCCCGGTTCGAAAGTTTTGGCTGTTTGAAGTTCCGGTTGAATCTACCATAAGGGAATAGAATGTGGTTTGACTTATGGGTGCGATCATACCAGCACTAATGCACCGAATCCCATCAGAGCTTCGAAGGTAAGCATGCTTGGGCGAGAGTAGTACTAGGATGGGTGACCCCCTGGGAAGTCCTCGTGTTGCACCCCCTTTTTTCCGTCAAACGCTGCTCGATTCTTTTTTTACGCTCGATTTTTCGTTTTCTTAGGAATTCTCCACGGTGATCCTTCCACCGATGGTCTAAAGAAGGCTTGGATATGAAGCTTATTGGAAATGATATACTGTCACGGGAGTACTAAAGTAAATGACAAATACACTTCGTACGGGGAAGAAATGTGATTTTACTAATTAAAAATTATCAAATTCTGTCTCTCAATAAATTGGAGAATATATTTTTAAGCCTAAGAAACACATCTAAATCGAAAATCATACAAGATATCAAAAGAAAAATGAAATATTAAATAAAAGGCCGAAAATGCGTGAAAACGGGGGAATTTAGGCCTGGGACCAGTTAGGTCATGGCGGAACGCAATGAGTTCGACATGAATCGCCGTTTGGCTTCTGGAAACATATTATAATAGGATTTCTGATCATCGGGTCACACGATGGGCGCGAGAAGAGCTTCACCGGCATGTGTTGTGGGTCCTGTAGCTCCTCCCGATTCGAAAGTTAGGGCTGTTTGAAGTTCGGGTCGAATCTACAATAAGATAATAGAATGTGGTTCGACTTATGGGTGCGATCATACCAGCACTAATGCACTGGATCCCATCAGAACTCCAAAGTTAAGCGTGCTTGGGCGAGAGTATTACTATGATGGGTGACTCCCTAGGAAGTCCTCGTGTTGCACCCCTTTTTTTTGCCATCGAACGCTGCTCGATTCTTTCTTTACGCTCGATTTTTTATTTTCTTAGGAATTATCCACGGTGATTCTTCCACCTACGGTCTAAAGAAGACTTAGCTATGAAGCTTATTGAAAATGATATACTGTCACGGGAGTAATAAAGTAAATGACAAACGCTCTTCGTACGGGGAAGAAATGCGATTTTACTAATTAAAAATTATCAAATTCTGCCTCTCAATACATTCGAGAATGTATTTATAAGCGTAAGAAATACATCTAAATCTAAAATGACACAAGATATCAAAAGAAAAATGAAATATTAAATAAATAAAGTGATATAAAGGCCTAAAGTGCGTGAAAACGGGAGAATTTAGGCCCGGGACTAGTTATGTCATGGCGGAACGCAATGAGTTCGACACGAATTGCCGTTCCGCTTCTGAAACATATTATAATAGGAATTCTGATCGTCGGGTCACACGATGGACGCGAGAAGAGTTTCGCCGGCATGTGTGGTGGGTCCCGTAGCTCCTCCCGATTCGAAAGTTATGGCTGTTTGAAGTTCGGGTTGAATCTACCATAAGAGAATAGAATGTGGTTCGACTTATGGGTGCGATCATACCAGCACTAATGCACCAGATCCCATTAGAACTCCAAATTTAAGTGTGTTTGGGCGAGAGTAGTACTAGGATGGGTGACCCCCGGGGAAGTCCTCGTGTTGCACCCCTTTTTTTGCCATCGAACGTTGCTCGATTCTTTTTTTACGCTCGATTTTTCTTTTTCTTAGGAATTCTCCACGGTGATCCTTCCACCTACGGTCTAAAGAAGCCTTGGATATGAAGCTTATTGAAAATGATATACAGTCACGGGAGTAATAAAGTAAATGACAAACGCTCTTCGTACGGGGAAGAAACGCGATTTTACTAATTAGAAATTATCAAATTCTGCCTCTCAATACATTCGAGAATGTATTTAGAAGCCTAAGAAACACATCTAAATCGAAAATGACACAAGATATCAAAATAAAAACGAAATATTAAATAAATAAAGTGATAAAGGCCGAAAGTGCGTGAAAACGGTGGAATTTAGGCCCGGGACCAGTTATGCCATGGCGGAACGCGATGAGTTCAACACGAATCACCGTTTCGCTTCAGGAAACATATTATAATTGGAATTCTGAGTGTTGGCTCACACGATGAGCGCGAGAAGAGCTTCGCCGGCATGTGTGGTGGGTCCCGTAGCTCCTACCGGTTCGAAAATTATGGTTGTTTGAAGTTCGACTTGAATCTACCATAAGAGAATAGAATGTGGTTCAACTTATGGGTTCGATCATACCAGCACTAATGCACCGGATCCCATCAGAACTCCGAAGATAAGCGTGCTTGGGCGAGAGTAGTACTAGGATGGGTGACCCCCTAGGAAGTCCTCGTGTTGCACCCCCTTTTTTGGCCGTCGAACGCTGCTCGATTTTTCTTTTTCTTAGGAATTCTCCACGGTGATCCTTCCACCTACGGTCTAAAGAAGTCTTGGATATGAAGCTTATTGAAAATGATATACTGTCACGGGAGTAATAAAGTAAATGACAAACACTCTTCGTACGGGGAAGAAATTCAATTTTGCTAATTAGAAATTATCAAATTCCGCCTCTCAATACATTCGATAATGTATTTATAAGCCTAAGAAACACATCTAAATCGTAAATGGCACAAGATATCAAAAGAGAAACAAAATATTAGATAAATAAAGTGATATAAAGGCCGAAAGTGCGTGAAAACGGAGGAATTTAGGCCCAGGACCAGTTATGTCATGGCGGAACGCGATGAGTTCGACACGAATCACCGTCCCGCTTTCGGAAACATATTATAATAGGAATTCTAAGCATCGGGTCACACGATGGACGCGAGAAGAGCTTCATCGGCATGTGTGGTGGGTCCCGTAGATCCTCCCGGTTCGAATGTTATGGTTGTTTGAAGTTCGGGTCGAATCTACCATAAGAGAATAGAATGTGGTTCGACTTATGGGTGCGATCATATCAGCACCAATGCACTGGATCCCATCAAAACTCCGAAGTTAAGCGTGCCTGGGCGAGAGTAGTACTAGGATGGGTGACCCCTGGGACGTCCTCTTGTTGCACCCCATTTTTTGCCGTCCAACGATGCTCGATTCTTTTTTTACGCTCGATTTTTCGTTTTCTTAGGAATTCTCCATGGTGATCCTTCCACGTACGGTCTAAAGAAGGCTTGGATATGAATCTTATTAAAAATGATATACTGTCACGGAAGTAATAAAGTAAATGACAAACGCTCTTCCTACAGGGAAGAAATGTGATTTTACTAATTAGAAATTATCAAATCTTCCTCTCAATACATTGGTGAATGTATTTATAAGCCTAAGAAACACATCTAAATAAAAAATGACTCAAGATATCAAAAGAAAAATGAAATATTAAATAAATAAAGTAATATAAAGGCCGAAAGTACGTGAAAATGGGGAATTTCAGCCCGGGACCAGTTATATCATGGCGGAACGCAATGAGTTCGACACGAATCGCCGTTCCGCTTCCGGAAACATATTATAATAGGAATTCTGAGCGTCGGGTCACACGATGGGCGCGAGAAGAGCTTCACCGACATGTGTGGTGGGTCCCGTAGCTCCTCCCGGTTCGAAAGTTTTGGCTGTTTGAAGTTCCGGTTGAATCTACCATAAGGGAATAGAATGTGGTTTGACTTATGGGTGCGATCATACCAGCACTAATGCACCGGATCCCATCAGAGCTTCGAAGGTAAGCATGCTTGGGCGAGAGTAGTACTAGGATGGGTGACCCCCTGGGAAGTCCTCGTGTTGCACCCCCTTTTTTCCGTCAAACGCTGCTCGATTCTTTTTTACGCTCGATTTTTCGTTTCTTAGGAATTCTCCACGGTGATCCTTCCACCGATGGTCTAAAGAAGGCTTGGATATGAAGCTTATTGGAAATGATATCTTGTCACGGGAGTACTAAAGTAAATGACAAATACACTTCAGACGGAAGAAATGTGATTTTACTAATTAAAAATTATCAAATTCCGTCTCTCAATAAATTGGAGAATATATTTTTAAGCCTAAGAAACACATCTAAATCGAAAATCATACAAGATATCAAAAGAAAAATGAAATATTAAATAAAAGGCCGAAAATGCGTGAAAACGGGGAATTTAGGCACAGGACGATTAGGTCATGGCGAACGCAATGAGTTCGACATGAATCGCCGTTTGGCTTCGGAAACATATTATAATAGGATTTGATCGTCGGGTCACACGATGGGCGCGAGAAGAGCTTCACCGGCATGTGTTGTGGGTCCTGTAGCTCCTCCCGATTCGAAAGTTAGGGCTGTTTGAAGTTCGGGTCGAATCTACAATAAGATAATAGAATGTGGTTCGACTTATGGGTGCGATCATACCAGCACTAATGCACCGGATCCCATCAGAACTCCAAAGTTAAGCGTGCTTGGGCGAGAGTATTACTAGGATGGGTGACTCCCTAGGAAGTCCTCGTGTTGCACCCCTTTTTTTTGCCATCGAACGCTGCTCGATTCTTTCTTTACGCTCGATTTTTTATTTTCTTAGGAATTATCCACGGTGATTCTTCCACCTACGGTCTAAAGAAGACTTAGCTATGAAGCTTATTGAAAATGATATACTATCACGGGAGTAATAAAGTAAATGACAAACGCTCTTCGTACGGGGAAGAAATGTGATTTTACTAATTATAAATTATCAAATTCTGCCTCTCAATACATTCGAGAATGTATTTATAAGCCTAAGAAACATATCTAAATCAAAAATGACACAAGATGTCAAAAGAAAAACGAAATATTAAATAAATAAAGTGATATAAAGGCCGAAAGTGCGTGAAAACGTGGGAATTTAGTTCCAAGACGAGTTATGTCATGGGGTAACGCGATGAGTTCGACACGAATTACCGTCCCGCTTCCGAAAACATATTATAATAGAAATTCTGAGCGTCGGGTCACACGATGGACGCGAGAAGAGCTTCGCCGGCATGTGTGGTGGGTCCCGTAGCTCCTCCCGGTTCGAAAGTTATGGCTGTTTGAAGTTCGGGTTGAATCTACCATACGAGAATAGAATGTGGTTCGACTTATGGGTGCGATCATACCAGCACTAATGCACTGGATCCCATCAGAACTCCGAAGCTAAGCGTGCTTGGGCGAGAGTAGTACTAGGATGGGTGACCCCCTGGAAAGTCCTCGTGTTGCACCCTCTTTTTTTGCCGTCGAACGCTGCTCGATTCTTTTTTTACGCTCAATTTTTCTTTTTCTTAAAAATTCTCCAAGGTGATCCTTTCACCTACGGTCTAAAGAAGCCTTGGATATGAACTTTATTGAAAATGATATACTGTCATGGGAGTAATAAAGTAAATGACAAACACTCTTCGTACGAGGAAGAAATGCGATTTTACTAATTAAAAATTATCAAATTCTGCCTCTCAATACATTGGAGAATATATTTTTAAGCCTAAGAAACACATCTAAATCGAAAATGACACAAGATATCAAAAGAAAAACTAAATATTAAATAAATAAAGTGATATAAAGGCCTAAAGTGCGTGAAAACGGGAGAATTTAGGATGGGTGACCCCCTGGGAAGTCCTCGTGTTGCACCCCCTTTTTTTGCCGTCGAAGGCTGCTCGATTCTTTTTTTACGCTCAATTTTTTTTCTTAGGAATTCTCCACGGTGATCCTCCCACCTACGGTTTAAAGAAGCCTTGGATATGAAGTTTATTGAAAATGATATACTGTCATGGGAGTAATAAAGTAAATGACAAACACTCTTCGTACGAGGAAGAAATGCGATTTTACTAATTAAAAATTATCAAATTCTGCCTCTCAATACATTGGAGAATATATTTTTAAGCCTAAGAAACACATCTAAATCGAAAATGACACAAGATATCAAAAGAAAAACGAAATATTAAATAAATAAAGTGATATAAAGGCCTAAAGTGCGTGAAAACGGGAGAATTTAGGCCCGGGACCAGTTATGTCATGGCAGAACGCAATGAGTTCGACACGAATCGCCGTTCCGCTTCCGGAAACATATTATAATAGGAATTCAGATCGTCGGGTCATACGATGGGCGCGAGAAGAGCTTCGCCGGCATGTGTGGTGGGTCCCGTAGCTCCTCCCGATTCGAAAGTTATGGCTGTTTGAAGTTCGGGTTGAATCTACCATAAGAGAATAGAATGTGGTTCGACTTATGGGTGCGATCATACCAGCACTAATGCACCGGATCCCATTAGAACTCCAAATTTAAGTGTGCTTGGGCGAGAGTAGTACTAGTATGGGTGACCCCATGGGAAGTCCTCGTGTTGCACCCCTTTTTTTGCCATCGAACGCTACTCGATTCTTTTTTTACGCTCAATTTTTCTTTTTCTTAGGAATTCTCCACGGTGATCCTTCCACCTACGGTCTAAAGAAGCCTTGGATATGAAGCTTACTGAAAATGATATACGATCACGGAGTAATAAAGTAAATGACAAACGCTCTTCGTACGGGGAAGAAATGCGATTTTACTAATTAGAAATTATCAAATTATACCTCTCAATACATTCGAGAATGTATTTATAAGCCTAAGAAACATATCTAAATAAAAAATGACACAAGATATCAAAAGAAAAACGAAATGTTAAATAAATAAAGTGATATAAAGGCCGAAAATGCGTGAAAACGTGGGAATTTAGTTCGGGACCGGTTATGTCATGGCGTAACACGATGAGTTCGACACGAATCGCCGCCCCGCTCCGAAAACATATTATAATAGGAATTCGAGCCGGGTCACACGATGGACGCGAGAAGAGCTTCGACGGCATGTGTGGTGGGTCCCGTCGCTCCTCCCGGTTCGAAAGTTATGGCTGTTTGAAGTTCGGGTCGAATCTACCATAAGAGAATAGAATGTGGTTCTACTTATGGGTGCGATCATACCAGCACTAATGCACCGGATCCCATCAAAACTCCGAAGGTAAGCGTGCTTGGGTGAGAGTAGTACTAGGATGGGTGACCCCCTGGGAAGTCCTCGTGTTGCACCCCCTTTTTTTGCCGTCGAACGCTGCTCGATTCTTTTTTTACGCTCAGTTTTTCTTTTTCTTAGGAATTCTACACGGTGATCCTTCCACCTACGGTATAAAGAAGCCTTGGATATGAAGTTTATTGAAAATGATATATTGTCACGGGAGTAATAAAATAAATGACAAACACTCTTCGTACGGGGAAGAAATGCGATTTTACTAATTAAAAATTATCAAATTCTGCCTCTCAATACATTAGAGAATATATTTTTAAGCCTAAGAAACACATCTAAATCGAAAATGACACAAGATATTAAAAGAAAAACGAAATATTAAATAAATAAAGTGATATAAAGGCCTAAAGTGCGTGAAAACGGGAGAATTTAGGCCCGGGACCAGTTATGTCATAGCAGAACGCAATGAGTTCGACACGAATCGCCGTTCTGCTTCCGGAAACATATTATAATAGGAATTCAGATCGTCGGGTCATACGATGGGCGCGAGAAGAGCTTCGCCGGCATGTGTGGTGGGTCCCGTAGCTCCTCCCGATTCGAAAGTTAAGGCTGTTTGAAGTTCGGGTTGAATCTACCATAAGAAAATAGAATGTGGTTCGACTTATGGGTGCGATCATACCAGCACTAATGCACCGGATCCCATTAGAACTCCAAATTTAAGTGTGCTTGGGCGAGAGTAGTACTAGTATGGGTGACCCCATGGGAAGTCCTCGTGTTGCACCCCCTTTTTTTGCCATCGAACGCTGCTCGATTCTTTTTTTACGCTCAATTTTTCTTTTTCTTAGAAATTCTCCACGGTGATCCTTCCACCTACGGTCTAAAGAAGCCTTGGATATGAAGCTTATTGAAAATGATATGCAGTCACGGGAGTAATAAAGTAAATGACAAACGCTCTTCGTACGGGGAAGAAATGCGATTTTACTAATTAGAAATTATCAAATTATGCCTCTCAATACATTCGAGAATGTATTTATAAGCCTAAGAAACATATCTAAATCAAAAATGACACAAGATTTCAAAAGAAAAACGAAATATTAAATAAATAAAGTGATATAAAGGCCGAAAATGCGTGAAAACGTGGGAATTTAGTTCCAGGACCAGTTATGTCATGGCGTAACGCGATGAGTTCGACACGAATCGCCGTCCCGCTTCGGAAAACATATTATAATAGGAATTTTGAGCGTCGGGTCACACGATGGACGCGAGAAGAGCTTCGACAGCATGTGTGGTGGGTCCCGTAGCTCCTCCCGGTTCGAAAGTTATGGCTGTTTGAAGTTCGGGTCGAATCTACCATAAGAGAATAGAATGTGGTTCGACTTATGGGTGCGATCATACCAGCACTAATGCACCGGATCCCATCAAAACTCCGAAGATAAGCGTGCTTGGGCGAGAGTAGTACTAGGATGGGTGACCCCCTGGGAAGTCCTCGTGTTGCACCCCCTTTTTTTGCCGTCGAACGCTGCTCGATTCTTTTTTTACGCTCAATTTTTCTTTTTCTTAGGAATTCTCCACGGTGATCCTTCCACCTACGGTTTAAAGAAGCCTTGGATATGAAGTTTATTGAAAATGATATCTCACACGGAGTAATAAAGTAAATGACAAACGCTCTTCGTACGGGGAAGAAATGCGATTTTACTAATTAGAAATTATCAAATTATGCCTCTCAATACATTCGAGAATGTATTTATAAGCCTAAGAAACACATCTAAATCTAAAATGACACAAGATATCAAAAGAAAAACGAAATATTAAATAAATAAAGTGATATAAAGGCCGAAAATGCGTGTAAACGTGGGACTTTAGTTCCGTGACCGCTTATGTCATGGCGTAACGCGATGAGTTCGACACGACCGCCGCCCGCTTCCGAAAACATATTATAATAGGAATTCTGAGCGTCGGGTCACACGATGGACGCGAGAAGAGCTTCGACGGCATGTGTGGTGGGTCCCGTAGCTCCTCCCGGTTCGAAAGTTATGGCTGTTTGAAGTTCAGGTCGAATCTACCATAAGAGAATAGAATGTGGTTCGACTTATGGTGCGATCATACCAGCACTAATGCACCGGATCCCATCAAAACTCCGAAGTTAAGCGTGCCTGGGCGAGAGTAGTACTAGGATGGGTGACCCCTGGGAAGTCCTCTTGTTGCACCCCATTTTTTGCCGTCCAACGCTGCTCGATTCTTTTTTTACGCTCGATTTTTCGTTTTCTTAGGAATTCTCCATGGTGATCCTTCCACGTACGGTCTAAAGAAGGCTTGGATATGAATCTTATTAAAAATGATATGCTGTCACGGAAGTAATAAAGTAAATGACAAACGCCCTTCCTACAGGGAAGAAATGTGATTTTACTAATTAGAAATTATCAAATCTTCCTCTCAATACATTGGTGAATGTATTTATAAGCCTAAGAAACACATCTAAATAAAAAATGACTCAAGATATCAAAAGAAAAATGAAATATTAAATAAATAAAGTGATATAAAGGCCGAAAGTACGTGAAAATGGGGAATTTCAGCCCGGGACCAGTTATATCATGGCGGAACGCAATGAGTTCGACACGAATCGCCGTTCCGCTTCCGGAAACATATTATAATAGGAATTCTGAGCGTCGGGTCACACGATGGGCGCGAGAAGAGCTTCACCGGCATGTGTGGTGGGTCCCGTAGCTCCTCCCGGTTCGAAAGTTTTGGCTGTTTGAAGTTCCGGTTGAATCTACCATAAGGGAATAGAATGTGGTTTGACTTATGGGTGCGATCATACCAGCACTAATGCACCGGATCCCATCAGAGCTTCGAAGGTAAGCATGCTTGGGCGAGAGTAGTACTAGGATGGGTGACCCCCTGGGAAGTCCTCGTGTTGCACCCCCTTTTTTCCGTCAAACGCTGCTCGATTCTTTTTTTACGCTCGATTTTTCGTTTCTTAGGAATTCTCCACGGTGATCCTTCCACCGATGGTCTAAAGAAGGCTTGGATATGAAGCTTATTGGAAATGATATACTGTCACGGGAGTACTAAAGTAAATGACAAATACACTTCGTACGGGGCAGAAATGTGATTTTACTAATTAAAAATTATCCAATTCTGTCTCTCAATAAATTGGAGAATATATTTTTAAGCCTAAGAAACATATCTAAATCGAAAATCATACAAGATATCAAAAGAAAAATGAAATATTAAATAAAAGGCCGAAAATGCGTGAAAACGGGGGAATTTAGGCCTGGGACCAGTTAGGTCATGGCGGAACGCAATGAGTTCGACATGAATCGCCGTTTGGCTTCTGGAAACATATTATAATAGGATTTCTGATCGTCGGGTCACACGATGGGCGCGAGAAGAGCTTCACCGGCATGTGTTGTGGGTCCTGTAGCTCCTCCCGATTCGAAAGTTAGGGCTGTTTGAAGTTCGGGTCGATTCTACAATAAGATAATAGAATGTGGTTCGACTTATGGGTGCGATCATACCAGCACTAATGCACCGGATCCCATCAGAACTCCAAAGTTAAGCGTGCTTGGGCGAGAGTATTACTAGGATGGGTGACTCCCTAGGAAGTCCTCGTGTTGCACCCCTTTTTTTTGCCATCGAACGCTGCTCGATTCTTTCTTTACGCTCGATTTTTTATTTTCTTAGGAATTATCCACGGTGATTCTTCCACCTACGGTCTAAAGAAGACTTAGCTATGAAGCTTATTGAAAATGATATACTATCACGGGAGTAATAAAGTAAATGACAAACGCTCTTCGTACGGGGAAGAAATGTGATTTTACTAATTATAAATTATCAAATTCTGCCTCTCAATACATTCGAGAATGTATTTATAAGCCTAAGAAACATATCTAAATCAAAAATGACACAAGATGTCAAAAGAAAAACGAAATATTAAATAAATAAAGTGATATAAAGGCAGAAAGTGCGTGAAAACGTGGGAATTTAGTTCCAAGACCAGTTATGTCATGGGGTAACGCGATGAGTTCGACACGAATTACCGTCCCGCTTCCGAAAACATATTATAATAGAAATTCTGAGCGTCGGGTCACACGATGGACGCGAGAAGAGCTTCGCCGGCATGTGTGGTGGGTCCCGTAGCTCCTCCCGGTTCGAAAGTTATGGCTGTTTGAAGTTCGGGTTGAATCTACCATACGAGAATAGATTGTGGTTCGACTTATGGGTGCGATCATACCAGCACTAATGCACTGGATCCCATCAGAACTCCGAAGCTAAGCGTGCTTGGGCGAGAGTAGTACTAGGATGGGTGACCCCTTGGGAAGTCCTCGTGTTGCACCCTCTTTTTTTGCCGTCGAACGCTGCTCGATTCTTTTTTTACGCTCAATTTTTCTTTTTCTTAAAAATTCTCCAAGGTGATCCTTTCACCTACGGTCTAAAGAAGCCTTGGATATGAACTTTATTGAAAATGATATACTGTCATGGGAGTAATAAAGTAAATGACAAACACTCTTCGTACGAGGAAGAAATGCGATTTTACTAATTAAAAATTATCAAATTCTGCCTCTCAATACATTGGAGAGTATATTTTTAAGCCTAAGAAACACATCTAAATCGAAAATGACACAAGATATCAAAAGAAAAACTAAATATTAAATAAATAAAGTGATATAAAGGCCTAAAGTGCGTGAAAACGGGAGAATTTAGGATGGGTGACCCCCTGGGAAGTCCTCGTGTTGCACCCCCTTTTTTTGCCGTCGAAGGCTGCTCGATTCTTTTTTTACGCTCAATTTTTTTTCTTAGGAATTCCCCACGGTGATCCTTCCACCTACGGTTTAAAGAAGCCTTGGATATGAAGTTTATTGAAAATGATATACTGTCATGGGAGTAATAAAGTAAATGACAAACACTCTTCGTACGAGGAAGAAATGCGATTTTACTAATTAAAAATTATCAAATTCTGCCTCTCAATACATTGGAGAATATATTTTTAAGCCTAAGAAACACATCTAAATCGAAAATGACACAAGATATCAAAAGAAAAACGAAATATTAAATAAATAAAGTGATATAAAGGCCTAAAGTGCGTGAAAACGGGAGAATTTGGGCCCGGGACCAGTTATGTCATGGCAGAACGCAATGAGTTCGACACGAATCGCCGTTCCGCTTAGAAACATATTATAATAGGAATTCAGATCGTCGGGTCATACGATGGGCGCGAGAAGAGCTTCGCCGGCATGTGTGGTGGGTCCCGTAGCTCCTCCCGATTCGAAAGTTATGGCTGTTTGAAGTTCGGGTTGAATCTACCATAAGAGAATAGAATGTGGTTCGACTTATGGGTGCGATCATACCAGCACTAATGCACCGGATCCCATTAGAACTCCAAATTTAAGTGTGCTTGGGCGAGAGTAGTACTAGTATGGGTGACCCCATGGGAAGTCCTCGTGTTGCACCCCTTTTTTTGCCATCGAACGCTACTCGATTCTTTTTTTACGCTCAATTTTTCTTTTTCTTAGGAATTCTCCACGGTGATCCTTCCACCTACGGTCTAAAGAAGCCTTGGATATGAAGCTTACTGAAAATGATATACAGTCACGGGAGTAATAAAGTAAATGACAAACGCTCTTCGTACGGGGAAGAAATGCGATTTTACTAATTAGAAATTATCAAATTATACCTCTCAATACATTCGAGAATGTATTTATAAGCCTAAGAAACATATCTAAATAAAAAATGACACAAGATATCAAAAGAAAAACGAAATGTTAAATAAATAAAGTGATATAAAGGCCGAAAATGCGTGAAAACGTGGGAATTTAGTTCCAGGACCAGTTATGTCATGGCGTAACACGATGAGTTCGACACGAATCGCCGTCCCGCTTCCGAAAACATATTATAATAGGAATTCTGAGCGTCGGGTCACACGATGGACGCGAGAAGAGCTTCGACGGCATGTGTGGTGGGTCCCGTAGCTCCTCCCGGTTCGAAAGTTATGGCTGTTTGAAGTTCGGGTCGAATCTACCATAAGAGAATAGAATGTGGTTCGACTTATGGGTGCGATCATACCAGCACTAATGCACCGGATCCCATCAAAACTCCGAAGATAAGCGTGCTTGGGTGAGAGTAGTACTAGGATGGGTGACCCCCTGGGAAGTCCTCATGTTGCACCCCCTTTTTTTGCCGTCGAACGCTGCTCGATTCTTTTTTTACGCTCAGTTTTTCTTTTTCTTAGGAATTCTCCACGGTGATCCTTCCACCTACGGTATAAAGAAGCCTTGGATATGAAGTTTATTGAAAATGATATATTGTCACGGGAGTAATAAAATAAATGACAAACACTCTTCGTACGGGGAAGAAATGCGATTTTACTAATTAAAAATTATCAAATTCTGCCTCTCAATACATTAGAGAATATATTTTTAAGCCTAAGAAACACATCTAAATCGAAAATGACACAAGATATTAAAAGAAAAACGAAATATTAAATAAATAAAGTGATATAAAGGCCTAAAGTGCGTGAAAACGGGAGAATTTAGGCCCGGGACCAGTTATGTCATGGCAGAACGCAATGAGTTCGACACGAATCGCCGTTCTGCTTCCGGAAACATATTATAATAGGAATTCAGATCGTCGGGTCATACGATGGGCGCGAGAAGAGCTTCGCCGGCATGTGTGGTGGGTCCCGTAGCTCCTCCCGATTCGAAAGTTAAGGCTGTTTGAAGTTCGGGTTGAATCTACCATAAGAAAATAGAATGTGGTTCGACTTATGGGTGCGATCATACCAGCACTAATGCACCGGATCCCATTAGAACTCCAAATTTAAGTGTGCTTGGGCGAGAGTAGTACTAGTATGGGTGACCCCATGGGAAGTCCTCGTGTTGCACCCCTTTTTTTGCCATCGAACGCTGCTCGATTCTTTTTTTACGCTCAATTTTTCTTTTTCTTAGAAATTCTCCACGGTGATCCTTCCACCTACGGTCTAAAGAAGCCTTGGAAATGAAGCTTATTGAAAATGATATGCAGTCACGGGAGTAATAAAGTAAATGACAAACGCTCTTCGTACGGGGAAGAAATGCGATTTTACTAATTAGAAATTATCAAATTATGCCTCTCAATACATTCGAGAATGTATTTATAAGCCTAAGAAACATATCTAAATCAAAAATGACACAAGATTTCAAAAGAAAAACGAAATATTAAATAAATAAAGTGATATAAAGGCCGAAAATGCGTGAAAACGTGGGAATTTAGTTCCAGGACCAGTTATGTCATGGCGTAACGCGATGAGTTCGACACGAATCGCCGTCCCGCTTCGGAAAACATATTATAATAGGAATTTTGAGCGTCGGGTCACACGATGGACGCGAGAAGAGCTTCGACAGCATGTGTGGTGGGTCCCGTAGCTCCTCCCGGTTCGAAAGTTATGGCTGTTTGAAGTTCGGGTCGAATCTACCATAAGAGAATAGAATGTGGTTCGACTTATGGGTGCGATCATACCAGCACTAATGCACCGGATCCCATCAAAACTCCGAAGATAAGCGTGCTTGGGCGAGAGTAGTACTAGGATGGGTGACCCCCTGGGAAGTCCTCGTGTTGCACCCCCTTTTTTTGCCGTCGAACGCTGCTCGATTCTTTTTTTACGCTCAATTTTTCTTTTTCTTAGGAATTCTCCACGGTGATCCTTCCACCTACGGTTTAAAGAAGCCTTGGATATGAAGTTTATTGAAAATGATATACTGTCACGGGAGTAATAAAGTAAATGACAAACGCTCTTCGTACGGGGAAGAAATGCGATTTTACTAATTAGAAATTTACAAATTATGCCTCTCAATACATTCGAGAATGTATTTATAAGCCTAAGAAACACATCTAAATCTAAAATGACACAAGATATCAAAAGAAAAACGAAATATTAAATAAATAAAGTGATATAAAGGCCGAAAATGCGTGAAAACGTGGGAATTTAGTTCCAGGACCAGTTATGTCATGGCGTAACGCGATGAGTTCGACACGAATCGCCGCCCCGCTTCCGAAAACATATTATAATAGGAATTCTGAGCGTCGGGTCACACGATGGACGCGAGAAGAGCTTCGACGGCATGTGTGGTGGGTCCCGTAGCTCCTCCCGGTTCGAAAGTTATGGCTGTTTGAAGTTCAGGTCGAATCTACCATAAGAGAATAGAATGTGGTTCGACTTATGGGTGCGATCATACCAGCACTAATGCACCGGATCCCATCAAAACTCCGAAGATAAGCGTGCTTGGGCGAGAGTAGTACTAGGATGGGTGACCCCCTGGGAAGTCCTCGTGTTGCACCCCCTTTTTTTGCCGTCGAACGCTGCTCGATTCTTTTTTTACGCTCGATTTTTCTTTTTCTTAGGAATTCTCCACGGTGATCCTTCCACCTACGGTATAAAGAAGCCTTGGATATGAAGTTTATTGAAAATGATAAATTGTCACGGGAGTAATAAAATAAATGACAAACACTCTTCGTACGGGGAAGAAATGCGATTTTACTAATTAAAAATTATCAAATTCTGCCTCTCAATACATTGGAGAATATATTTTTAAGCCTAAGAAACACATCTAAATCGAAAATGACACAAGATATTAAAAGAAAAACGAAATATTAAATAAATAAAGTGATATAAAGGCCTAAAGTGCGTGAAAACGGGAGAATTTAGGCCCGGGACCAGTTATGTCATGGCAGAACGCAATGAGTTCGACACGAATCACCGTTCTGCTTCCAGAAACATATTATAATAGGAATTCAGATCGTCGGGTCATACGATGGGCGCGAGAAGAGCTTCGCCGGCATGTGTGGTGGGTCCCGTAGCTCCTCCCGATTCGAAAAGTTATGGCTGTTTGAAGTTCGGGTTGAATCTACCATAAGAAAATAGAATGTGGTTCGACTTATGGGTGCGATCATACCAGCACTAATGCACCGGATCCCATTAGAACTCCAAATTTAAGTGTGCTTGGGCGAGAGTAGTACTAGTATGGGTGACCCCATGGGAAGTCCTCGTGTTGCACCCCTTTTTTTGCCATCGAACGCTGCTCGATTCTTTTTTTACGCTCAATTTTTCTTTTTCTTAGGAATTCTCCACGGTGATCCTTCCACCTACGGTCTAAAGAAGTCTTGGATATGAAGCTTATTGAAAATGATATGCAGTCATGAGAGTAATAAAGTAAATGACAAATACTCTTCGTACGGGGAAGAAATGCGATTTTACTAATTAGAAATTATCAAATTATGCCTCTCAATACATTCGAGAATGTATTTATAAGCCTAAGAAACATATCTAAATCAAAAATGACACAAGATATCAAAAGAAAAATGAAATATTAAATAAATAAAGTGATATAAAGGCCGAAAATGCGTGAAAACGTGGGAATTTAGTTCCAGGATCAGTTATGTCATGGCGTAACGCGATGAGTTCGACACGAATCGCCGTCCCGCTTCGGAAAACATATTATAATAGGAATTTTGAGCGTCGGGTCACACGATGGACGCGAGAAGAGCTTCGACAGCATGTGTGGTGGGTCCCGTAGCTCCTCCCGGTTCGAAAGTTATGGCTGTTTGAAGTTCGGGTCGAATCTACCATAAGAGAATAGAATGTGGTTCGACTTATGGGTGCGATCATACCAGCACTAATGCACCGGATCCCATCAAAACTCCGAAGATAAGCGTGCTTGGGCGAGAGTAGTACTAGGATGGGTGACCCCCTGGGAAGTCCTCGTGTTGCACCCCCTTTTTTTTGCCGTCGAACGCTGCTCGATTCTTTTTTTATGCTCAATTTTTCTTTTTCTTAGGAATTCTCCACGGTGATCCTTCCACCTACGGTCTAAAGAAGCCTTGGATATGAAGTTTATTGAAAATGATATACTGTCACGGGAGTAATAAAGTTAATGACAAACACTCTTCGTACGGGGAAGAAATGCGATTTTACTAATTAAAAATTATCAAATTCTGCCTCTCAATACATTGGAGAATATATTTTTAAGCCTAAGAAACATATCTAAATCGAAAATGACACAAGATATCAAAAGAAAAACAAAATATTAAATAAATAAAGTGATATAAAGGCCTAAAGTGCGTGAAAACGGGAGAATTTAGGCCCGGGACCAGTTATGTCAGGGCAGAACGCAATGAGTTCGACACGAATCGCCGTTACGCTTCCGGAAACATATTATAATAGGAATTCAGATCGTTGGGTCACACGATGGGCGCGAGAAGAGCTTCGCCGGCATGTGTGGTGGGTCCCGTAGCTCCTCCCGATTCGAAAGTTATGGCTGTTTGAAGTTCGGGTCGAATCTACCATCATAAGAGAATAGAATGTGGTTCGACTTATGGGTGCGATCATACCAGCACTAATGCACCGGATCCCATTAGGACTCCAAATTTAAGTGTGCTTGGGCGAGAGTAGTACTAGGATGGGTGACCCCCTGGGAAGTCCTCGTGTTGCACCCCTTTTTTTGTCATCGAACGCTGCTCGATTCTTTTTTTACGCTCGATTTTTCTTTTTCTTAGGAATTCTCCACGGTGATCCTTCCACCTACGGTCTAAAGAAGCCTTGGATGTGAAGCTTATTGAAAATGATATACAGTCACGGGAGTAATAAAGTAAATGGCAAACGCTCTTCGTACGGGGAAGAAACACAATTTTACTAATTAGAAATTATCAAATTCTGCCTCTCAATACATTCGAGAATATATTTATAAGCCTAAGAAACACATCTAAATCTAAAATGACACAAGATATAAAAAGAAAAATGAAATATTAAATAAATAGAGTGATATAAAGGCCGAAAGTGCGTGAAAACGGGGGAATTTAGGCCCGGGACCAGTTATGTCATGGCGGAACGCGATGAGTTCGACACGAATCACCGTACAGCTTTCGAAAGGATATTATAATAGGAATTATGAGCATCGGGTCACACGATGGACGCGAGAAGAGCTTCGTCGGTATGTGTGGTGGGTCCCGTAGATCTTCCCGGTTCGAATGTTATGGTTGTTTGAAGTTCGGGTCGAATCTACCATAAGATAATAGAATATGGTTCGACTTATGGGTGCGATCAAACCAGCACTAATGCACCGGATCCCATTAGAATTCCAAAGTTAAGCGTGCTTGGGCGAGAGTATTACTAGGATGGGTGACTCCCTCGGAAGTCCTCGTGTTGCACCCCATTTTTTTGCCATCGAACGCTGCTCGATTCTTTCTTTACGCTCGATTTTTCTTTTTCTTAGGAATTATCCATGGTGAACCTTCCACCTACGGCCTAAAGAAGCCTTGGCTACGAAGCTTATTGAAAATGATATACTGTCACGGGAGTAATAAAGTAAATGACAAACGCTCTTCGTACAGGGAAGAAATGTGATTTTACTAATTAGAAATTATCAAATTCTGCCTCTCAATACATTCGAGAATGTATTTATAAGCCTAAGAAACACATCTAAATCGAAAATGACACAAGATATAAAAAGAAAAACGAAATATTAAATAAATAGAGTGATATAAAGGCCGAAAGCGCGTGAAAACGGGGGAATTTAGGCCCGGGACAAGTTATGTCATGGCGGATCGCGGTGAGTTCAACACGAATCGCTGTTTTGCTTCCGGAAACATAGTATAATAGGAATTCTGAGTGTCGGGTCACACGATGAGCATGAGAAGAGTTTCACCGGCATGTGTGGTAGGTCCCGCAGCTCCTCCCGGTTCGAAAGTTATGGTTGTTTGAAGTTCAGGTCGAATCTACCATAAGAGAATAGAATGTGGTTCAACTTATGGGTTCGATCATACCAGCACTAATGCACCAGATCCCATCAGAACTCCGAAGTTAAGCGTGCCTCGGCGAGAGTAGTACTAGGATGAGTGACCCCCTTGGAAGTCCTAGTGTTGCACCCCCTTTTTTTGCCGTCGAAGGCTGCTCGATTCTTTTTTTACGTTCAATTTTGTTTTCTTAGGAATTCTCCACGGTGATCCTTCCACCTACGGTCTAAAGAAGTCTTGGATATGAAGCTTATTGAAAATGATATACTGTCATGGGAGTAATAAAGTAAATGACAAACGCTCTTCGTACGGGGAAGAAATGCGATTTTACTAATTAGAATATATCAAATTATGCCTCTCAATACATTCGAGAATGTATTTATAAGCCTAAGAAACATATCTAAATCGAAAATGACACAAGATATCAAAAGAAAAACAAAATATTAAATAAATAAAGTGATATAAAGGCCTAAAGTGCGTGAAAACGGGAGAATTTAGGCCCGGGACCAGTTATGTCATGGCAGAACGCAATGAGTTCGACACGAATCGCCGTTCCGCTTCCGGAAACATATTATAATAGGAATTCAGATTGTTGGGTCACACGATGGGCGCGAGAAGAGCTTCGCCGGCATGTGTGGTGGGTCCCGTAGCTCCTCCCGATTCGAAAGTTATGGCTGTTTGAAGTTCGGGTCGAATCTACCATCATAAGAGAATAGAATGTGGTTCGACTTATGGGTGCGATCATACCAGCACTAATGCACCAGATCCCATTAGGACTCCAAATTTAAGTGTGCTTGGGCGAGAGTAGTACTAGGATGGGTGACCCCCTGGGAAGTCCTCGTGTTGCACCCCTTTTTTTGTCATCGAACGCTGCTCGATTCTTTTTTTACGCTCGATTTTTCTTTTTCTTAGGAATTCTCCACGGTGATCCTTCCACCTACGGTCTAAAGAAGCCTTGGATGTGAAGCTTATTGAAAATGATATACAGTCACGGGAGTAATAAAGTAAATGGCAAACGCTCTTCGTACGGGGAAGAAACACAATTTTACTAATTAGAAATTATCAAATTCTGCCTCTCAATACATTCGAGAATGTATTTATAAGCCTAAGAAACACATCTAAATCTAAAATGACACAAGATATCAAAAGAAAAACGAAATAGTAAATAAAAGGCCGAAAGTGCGTGAAAACAGGGGAATTTAGGCCCGCGACCAGTTATGTCGTGGCAGAACGCAATGAGTTCGACATGAATCGCTGTTCCGTTTCCGAAAACATATTATAATAGGAATTCTGAGCGTCAGGTCACACGATGGACGTGAGAAGTGCTTCGTCGGCATGTGTGGTGGGTCCCATAGCTCCTCCCGATTCGAAAGTTATGGCTGTTTGAAGTTCGGGTCGAATCTACCATAAGAGAATAGAATGTGGTTCGACTTATGGGTGCGATCATACCAGCACTAATGCACTGGATCCCATCAAAACTCTGAAGTTAAGCGTGCTTAGGCGAGAGTATTAATAGGATGGGTGGCCCTCTGGGAAGTCGTCGTGTTGCACTTCTTTTTTTTGCCATCGAACGCTGCTCAATTCTTTTTTTACGCTCGATTTTTCTTTTTTCTTAGTAATTATCCACGGTGATCTTTTCACCTACGGTCTAAAGAAGCCTTGGATTTGAAGATTATTAAAAATGATATACTGTCACGGGAGTAATAAAGTAAATGACAAATGCACTTCGTACGAGGAAGAAATGAAATTTTACAAATTAGAAATTATCAACTTCCGCCTCTCAATACATTCAATAATGTATTTATAAGCCTAAGAAACACATCTAAATCGAAAATGACACAAGATATCAAAAGCAAAATGAAATATTAGATAAATAAAGTGATATAAAGGTCGAAAGTGCGTGAAAACGGGGGAATTTAGGCCCAGGACCAGTTATGTCATGGCGGAACGCGATGAGTTCGACACGAATCACTGTCCCGCTTTCGGAAACATATTATAATAGGAATTATGAGCATCGGGTCACACGATGGACGTGAGAAGAGCTTCGCCGGCATGTGTGGTGGGTCCCGTAGATCCTCCCGGTTCGAATGTTATGGCTGTTTAAAGTTCGAGTCGAATCTACCATAAAAGAATAGAATATGGTTCGACTTATGGGTGCGATCATACCAGCACTAATGCACCGGATCCCATCAGAACTCCGAAGTTAGCGTTCCTGGGCGAGAGTAGTACTAGGATGGGTGACCCCTAGGAAGTCCTCTTGTTACACCCCATTTTTTGCCGTCCAACGCTGCTCGATTCTTTTTTTACACTCGATTTTTCGTTTTCTTGGGAATTCTCCACGATGATCCTTCCACGTACGGTCTAAAGAAGGCTTGGATATGAATCTTATTGAAAATGATATACTCCCACGGAAGTAATAAAGTAAATGACAAACGATCTTCCTACGGGGAAGAAATGTGATTTTACTAATTAGAAATTATCAAATCTGCCTCTCAATACATTGGAGAATGTATTCATAAGCCTAAGAAACACATCTAAATAAAAAATGACGCAAGATATCAAAAGAAAAATGAAATATTAAATAAATAAAGTGATATAAAGGCCGAAAGTACGTGAAAATTGGGGAATTTCGGCCCGGGACCAGTTATATCATGGCGGAACGCTATGAGTTCGACACGAATCGCCGTTCCGCTTCCGGAAACATATTATAATAGGAATTCTGAGCACCGGGTCACACGATGGGCGCGAGAAGAGCTTCATCGGCATGTGTGGTGGGTCCCGTAGCTCCTCCCGGTTCGAAAGTTTTGGCTGTTTGAAGTTCGGGTTGAATCTACCATAAGAGAATAGAATGTGGTTTGACTTATGGGTGCGATCATACCAGCACTAATGCATCGGATCCATTAGAACTCCGAAGGTAAGCGTGCTTGGGCGAGAGTAGTACTAGAATGGGTGACCCCCTGGGAAGTTCTCGTGTTGCACCCCCTTTTTTTCCGTCCAACGCTGCTCTATTCTTTTTTTACGCTCGATTTTTCGTTTTCTTAGGAATTCTCCACGGTGATCCTTCCACCGACGGTCTAAAGAAGGCTTGGATATGAAGCTTATTGGAAATGATATACTGTCACGAGAGTACTAAAGTAAATGACAAATACTCTTCGTACGAGGAAGAAATGCAATTTTACTAATTAAAAATTATCAAATTCTGCCTCTCAATAAATTGGAGAATATATTTTTAAGACTAAGAAACACATCTAAATCGAAAATGACACAAGATATCAAAAGAAAAATGAAATATTAAATAAAAGGCCGAAAATGCGTGAAAACGGGGAAATTTAGGCCCGGGACCAATTATGTCATGGCGGAACGCAATGAGTTCGACATGAATCGCCGTTCCGCTTCCGGAAACATATTATAATAGGAATTTTGAGCATCAGGTCACACGATGGGCGCGAGAAGAGCTTCGTCGGCATGTGTGGCGGGTCCCGTAGCTCCTCCCGATTCGAAAGTTATGGCTGTTTGAAGTTCGGGTCGAATCTACAATAAGAGAAAAGAATGTGGTTCGACTTATGGGTGCGATCATACCAACACTAATGCATCGGATCCCATCAGAATTCCAAAGTTAAGCGTGCTTGGGCGAGAGTATTATTAGGATGGGTGACTCCCTGGGATGTCCTCGTGTTGCACCCCTTTTTTTTGCCATCGAACGCTGCTCGATTCTTTCTTTATGCTCGATTTTTCTTTTTCTTAGGAATTATCCACAGTGATCCTTCCACCTACGGTCTAAAGAAGCCTTGGCTATGAAGCTTATTGAAAATGATATACTGTCACGGGAGTAATAAAGTAAATGACAAACGCTCTTCGTACATGGAAGAAATGTGATTCTACTAATTAGAAATTATCAAATTCTGCCTCTCAATACATTCGAGAATGTATTTATAAGCCTAAGAAACACATCTGCGAAAATGACACAAGATATAAAAAGAAAAACGAAATACTTAATAAATAGAGTGATATAAAGGCCGAAAGCGCGTGAAAACGGGGGAATTTAGGCCCGGGACCAGTTATGTCATGGCGGAACGCGATGAGTTCGACACGAATCGCTGTTTTGCTTCCGGAAACATAGTATAATAGGAATTCTGAGTGTCGGGTCACACGATGAGCGCGAGAAGAGCTTCATCGGCATGTGTGGTGGGTCCCGTAGCTCCTCCCGGTTCGAAAGTTATGGCTATTTGAAGTTCGGGTCGAATCTGCCATAAGAGAATAGAATGTGGTTCAACTTATGGGTTCAATCATACCAGCACTAATGCACCGGATCCCATCAGAACTCCGAAGATAATTGTGCCCCGGCGAGAGTAGTACTAGGATGGGTGACCCCCTCGGAAGTCCTCGTGTTGCACCCCCTTTTTTTGCCGTCAAAGGCTGCTCGATTCTTTTTTTACGCTCAATTTTTTTTTCTTAGGAATTCTCCACGGTGATCCTTCCACCTAAGGTCTAAACAAGCCTTGGATATGAAGCTTATTGAAAATGATATACTGTCACGGGAGTAATAAAATAAATGACAAACGCTCTTCGTACGGGGAAGAAATGCGATTTTACTAATTGAAATTGATCAAATTATGCCTCGCAATACATTCGAGAATGTATTTATAAGCCTAAGAAAGATATCTAAATCGAAAATGACAAAAGATATCAAAAGAAAAACGAAATATTAGATAAATAAAGTGATATAAAGGCCGAAATGCGTGAAAACGGGGGAATTTAGGCCCAGGACCAGTTGTGTCATGGCGGAACGCGATTAGTTCGAAACAAATCACCGTCCCGCTTTCGAAAACATATTATAATAAGAATTCTGAGCATCGGGTCATGCGATGGACGCGAGAAGAGCTTCGTCGGCATGTGTGATGGGTCCCGTAGATCCTCCCGGTTCGAATGTTATGGTTGTTTGAAGTTAGGGTCGAATCTACCATAAGAGAATAGAATGTGGTTCGACTTATGGGTGCGATCATACCAGCACTAATGCACCGGATCCCATCAGAACTCCGAACTGAAGCATTCCTGGGCGAGAGTAGTACAAGGATGGGTGACCCCTTGGGAAGTTCTCGTGTTGCACCCCCTTTTTTTCCGTCCAACGCTGCTCTATTCTTTTTTTACGCTCGATTTTTGATTTTCTTAGGAATTCTCCATGGTGATCCTTTCACCGACGGTCTAAAGAAGGCTTGGATATGAAGCTTATTGGAAATGATATACTGTCACGGGAGTACTAAAGTAAATGACAAATACTCTTCGTACGGGGAAGAAATGCAATTTTACTAATTAAAAATTATCAAATTCTACCTCTCAATAAATTGGAGAATATATTTTTAAGACTAAGAAACACATCTAAATCGAAAATGAAACAAGATATCAAAAGAAAAATGAAATATTAAATAAAAGGCCGAAAATGCGTGAAAACGGGGAAATTTAGGCCCGGTTATGTCATGGCGGTATGCAATGAGTTCAACATGAATCGCCGTTCTGCTTCCGGAAACATATTATAATCGGAATTTTGAGCGTCGGGTCACACGATGGGCACGAGAAGAGCTTCATCGGCATGTGTGGTGGGTCCCGCAACTCCTCCCAGTTCGAAAGTTATGGCTGTTTGATGTTCTAGTCGAATCTACAATAAGAGAAAAGAATGTGGTTCGACTTATGGGTGCGATCATACCAGCACTAATGCACCGGATCCCATCAGAACTCCGGAGTTAAGCGTGCTTAGGCGAGAGTATTAATAGGATGGGTGGCCCTCTGGGAAGTCCTCGTGTTGCACTCCTTTTTTTGCCATCGAACGCTGCTCGATTCTTTTTTTAAGCTCGATTTTTCTTTTTCTTAGGAATTATCCACGGTGATCTTTCCACCTACGGTCTAAAGAAGCCTTGGCTTTGAAGCTTATTGAAAATGATATACTGTCACGGGAGTAATAAAGTAAATGACAAACGCTCTTCGTACGAGGAAGAAATGCAATTTTACTAATTAGAAATTATCAAATTCCGCCTCTCAATACATTTGATAATGTATTTATAAGCCTAAGAAACACATCTAAATCGAAAATGACACAAGATATCAAAAGAAAAATGAAATATTAGATAAATAAAGTGATATAAAGGCCGAAAGTGCGTGAAAACGGGGGAATTTAGGCCTAGGACCAGTTATGTCATGGCAGAACGCGATGAGTTCGACACGAATCACCGTCCCGCTTTCGGAAACATATTATAATAGGAATTCTGAGCATCGGGTCACACAATGGACGCGAGAAGAGCTTCGCCGGCATGTGTGGTGGGTCCCGTAGATCCTCCCGGTTCGAATGTTATGGCTGTTTGAAGTTCGGGTCGAATCTACCATAAGAGAATAGAATGTGGTTCGACTTATGGGTGTGATCATACCAGCACTAATGCACCGGATCCCATCAGAACTCCGAAGTTAGCGTTCCTGGGCGAGAGTAGTACTAGGATGGGTGACCCCTAGGAAGTCCTCTTGTTGCACCCCATTTTTTGCCGTCCAACGCTGCTCCATTCTTTTTTTACGCTCGATTTTTCGTTTTCTTAGGAATTCTCCACGGTGATCCTTCCACGTACGGTCTAAAGAAGGCTTGAATATGAATCTTATTGAAAATGATATACTGTCACGGAAATAATAAAGTAAATGACAAATGCTCTTCCTACGGGGAAGAAATGTGATTTTACTAATTAGAAATTATAAAATCTGCCTCTCAATACATTGGAGAATGTATTTATAAGCCTAAGAAACACATCTAAATAAAAAATGACTCAAGATATCAAAAGAAAAATGAAATATTAAATAAATAAAGTGATATAAAGGCCGAAAGTACGTGAAAATGGGGGAATTTCGGCCCGGGACCAGTTATATCATGGCGGAACGCGATGAGTTCGACACGAATTGCCGTTCCGCTTCCTAAACAAATTATAATAGGAATTCTGAGCGTCGGGTCACATGATGGGCGCGAGAAGAGCTTCATCGGCATGTGTGGTGGGTCCCGTAGCTCCTTCCGGTTCGAAAGTTTTGGTTGTTTGAAGTTCGGGTTGAATCTACCATAAGAGAATAGAATGTGGTTTGACTTATGGGTGCGATCATACCAGCACTAATGCACCGGATCCCATCAGAACTCCGAAGGTAAGCGTGCTTGGGCGAGAGTAGTACTAGAATGGGTGACCCCCTGGGAAGTTCTCGTGTTGCACCCCTTTTTTTTCCGTCCAACGCTGCTCTATTATTTTTTTATGCTCGATTTTTCATTTTCTTAGGAATTCTCCATGGTGATCCTTCCACCGACGGTCTAAAGAAGGCTTGGATATGAAGCTTATTGGAAATGATATACTGTCACGGGAGTACTAAAGTAAATGACAAATACTCTTCGTACGGGGAAGAAATGCAATTTTACTAATTAAAAATTATCAAATTCTGCCTCTCAATAAATTGGAGAATATATTTTTAAGACTAAGAAACACATCTAAATCGAAAATGACACAAGATATCAAAAGAAATAAGAAATATTAAATAAAAGGCCGAAAATGCGTGAAAACGAGGAATTTAGGCCCAGGACCAGTTATGTCATGGCGGAACGCGATGAGTTCGACACGAATCACCGTCCCGCTTTCGGAAACATATTATAATAGGAATTCAGATCGTCGGGTCATACGATGGCAGCGAGAAGAGCTTCGCCGGCATGTGTGGTGGGTCCCGTAACTCCTCCCGATTCGAAAGTTATGGCTGTTTGAAGTTCGGGTTGAATCTACCATAAGAAAATAGAATGTGGTTCGACTTATGGGTGCGATCATACCAGCACTAATGCACCGGATCCCATTAGAACTCCAAATTTAAGTGTGCTTGGGCGAGAGTAGTACTAGGATGGGAGACCCCTAGGAAGTCCTCTTGTTGCACCCCATTTTTTGCCGTCCAACGCTGCTCCATTCTTTTTTTACGCTCGATTTTTCGTTTTCTTAGGAGTTCTCCACGGTGATCCTTCCACGTACGGTCTAAAGAAGGCTTGGATATGAATCTTATTGAAAATGATATACTGTCACGGAAATAATAAAGTAAATGACAAATGCTCTTCCTACGGGGAAGAAATGTGATTTTACTAATTAGAAATTATAAAATCTGCCTCTCAATACATTGGAGAATGTATTTATAAGCCTAAGAAACACATCTAAATAAAAAATGACTCAAGATATCAAAAGAAAAATGAAATATTAAATAAATAAAGTGATATAAAGGCCGAAAGTACGTGAGAATGGGGGAATTTCGGCCCGGGACCAGTTATATCATGGCGGAACGCGATGAGTTCGACACGAATTGCCGTTCCGTTTCCGGAAACAAATTATAATAGGAATTCTGAGCCTCGGGTCACACGATGGGCACGAGAAGAGCTTCGTCGGCATGTGTGGCGGGTCCCGTAGCTCCTCCCGATTCGAAAGTTATGGCTGTTTGAAGTTCGGGTCGAATCTACAATAAGAGAAAAGAATGTGGTTCGACTTATGGGTGCGATCATACCAAAGACTAATGCACCGGATCCCATCAGAATTCCAAAGTTAAGCGTGCTTGGGCGAGAGTATTACTAGGATGGGTGACTCCCTGGGAAGTCCTCGTGTTGCACCCCATTTTTTTGCCATCGAACGCTGCTCGATTCTTTCTTTACGCTCGATTTTTCTTTTTCTTAGGAATTATCCATGGTGAACCTTCCACCTACGGCCTAAAGAAGCCTTGGCTACGAAGCTTACTGAAAATGATATACTGTCACGGGAGTAATAAAGTAAATGACAAACGCTCTTCGTACAGGGAAGAAATGTGATTTTACTAATTAGAAATTATCAAATTCTGCCTCTCAATACATTCGAGAATGTATTTATAAGCCTAAGAAACACATCTAAATCGAAAATGACACAAGATATAAAAAGAAAAATGAAATATTAAATAAAAGGCCGAAAATGCGTGAAAACGGGGAAATTTAGGCCCGGGACCAATTATGTCATGGCGGAACGCAATGAGTTCGACATGAATCGCCGTTCCACTTCCGGAAACATATTATAATAGGAATTTTGAGCATCAGGTCACACGATGGGCGCGAGAAGAGCTTCGTCGGCATGTGTGGCGGGTCCCGTAGCTCCTCCCGATTCGAAAGTTATGGCTGTTTGAAGTTCGGGTCGAATCTACAATAAGAGAAAAGAATGTGGTTCGACTTATGGGTGCGATCATACCAACACTAATGCATCGGATCCCATCAGAATTCCAAAGTTAAGCGTGCTTGGGCGAGAGTATTATTAGGATGGGTGACTCCCTGGGATGTCCTCGTGTTGCACCCCTTTTTTTTGCCATCGAACGCTGCTCGATTCTTTCTTTATGCTCGATTTTTCTTTTTCTTAGGAATTATCCACAGTGATCCTTCCACCTACGGTCTAAAGAAGCCTTGGCTATGAAGCTTATTGAAAATGATATACTGTCACGGGAGTAATAAAGTAAATGACAAACGCTCTTCGTACATGGAAGAAATGTGATTCTACTAATTAGAAATTATCAAATTCTGCCTCTCAATACATTCGAGAATGTATTTATAAGCCTAAGAAACACATCTGCGAAAATGACACAAGATATAAAAAGAAAAACGAAATACTTAATAAATAGAGTGATATAAAGGCCGAAAGCGCGTGAAAACGGGGGAATTTAGGCCCGGGACCAGTTATGTCATGGCGGAACGCGATGAGTTCGACACGAATCGCTGTTTTGCTTCCGGAAACATAGTATAATAGGAATTCTTAGTGTCGGGTCACACGATGAGCGCGAGAAGAGCTTCATCGGCATGTGTGGTGGGTCCCGTAGCTCCTCCCGGTTCGAAAGTTATGGCTATTTGAAGTTCGGGTCGAATCTGCCATAAGAGAATAGAATGTGGTTCAACTTATGGGTTCAATCATACCAGCACTAATGCACCGGATCCCATCAGAACTCCGAAGATAATTGTGCCCCGGCGAGAGTAGTACTAGGATGGGTGACTCCCTCGGTAGTCCTCGTGTTGCACCCCCTTTTTTTGCCGTCAAAGGCTGCTCGATTCTTTTTTTACGCTCAATTTTTTTTTCTTAGGAATTCTCCACGGTGATCCTTCCACCTAAGGTCTAAACAAGCCTTGGATATGAAGCTTATTGAAAATGATATACTGTCACGGGAGTAATAAAATAAATGACAAACGCTCTTCGTACGGGGAAGAAATGCGATTTTACTAATTGAAATTGATCAAATTATGCCTCGCAATACATTCGAGAATGTATTTATAAGCCTAAGAAAGATATCTAAATCGAAAATGACAAAAGATATCAAAAGAAAAACGAAATATTAGATAAATAAAGTGATATAAAGGCCGAAATGCGTGAAAACGGGGGAATTTAGGCCCAGGACCAGTTGTGTCATGGAGGAACGCGATTAGTTCGAAACAAATCACCGTCCCGCTTTCGAAAACATATTATAATAGGAATTCTGAGCATCGGGTCATGCGATGGACGCGAGAAGAGCTTCGTCGGCATGTGTGATGGGTCCCGTAGATCCTCCCGGTTCGAATGTTATGGTTGTTTGAAGTTAGGGTCGAATCTACCATAAGAGAATAGAATGTGGTTCGACTTATGGGTGAGATCATACCAGCACTAATGCACCGGATCCCATCAGAACTCCGAACTGAAGCATTCCTGGGCGAGAGTAGTACAAGGATGGGTGACCCCTTGGGAAGTTCTCGTGTTGCACCCCCTTTTTTTCCGTCCAACGCTGCTCTATTCTTTTTTTACGCTCGATTTTTGATTTTCTTAGGAATTCTCCATGGTGATCCTTTCACCGACGGTCTAAAGAAGGCTTGGATATGAAGCTTATTGGAAATGATATACTGTCACGGGAGTACTAAAGTAAATGACAAATACTCTTCGTACGGGGAAGAAATGCAATTTTACTAATTAAAAATTATCAAATTCTACCTCTCAATAAATTGGAGAATATATTTTTAAGACTAAGAAACACATCTAAATCGAAAATGAAACAAGATATCAAAAGAAAAATGAAATATTAAATAAAAGGCCGAAAATGCGTGAAAACGGGGAAATTTAGGCCCGGTTATGTCATGGCGGGATGCAATGAGTTCAACATGAATCGCCGTTCTGCTTCCGGAAACATATTATAATCGGAATTTTGAGCGTCGGGTCACACGATGGGCACGAGAAGAGCTTCATCGGCATGTGTGGTGGGTCCCGCAACTCCTCCCAGTTCGAAAGTTATGGCTGTTTGATGTTCTAGTCGAATCTACAATAAGAGAAAAGAATGTGGTTCGACTTATGGGTGCGATCATACCAGCACTAATGCACCGGATCCCATCAGAACTCCGGAGTTAAGCGTGCTTAGGATGGGTGGCCCTCTGGGAAGTCCTCGTGTTGCACTCCTTTTTTTGCCATCGAACGCTGCTCGATTCTTTTTTTAAGCTCGATTTTTCTTTTTCTTAGGAATTATCCACGGTGATCTTTCCACCTACGGTCTAAAGAAGCCTTGGCTTTGAAGCTTATTGAAAATGATATACTGTCACGGGAGTAATAAAGTAAATGACAAACGCTCTTCGTACGAGGAAGAAATGCAATTTTACTAATTAGAAATTATCAAATTCCGCCTCTCAATACATTTGATAATGTATTTATAAGCCTAAGAAACACATCTAAATCGAAAATGACACAAGATATCAAAAGAAAAATGAAATATTAGATAAATAAAGTGATATAAAGGCCGAAAGTGCGTGAAAACGGGGGAATTTAGGCCTAGGACCCGTTATGTCATGGCGTAACGCGATGAGTTCGACACGAATCACCGTCCCGCTTTCGGAAACATATTATAATAGGAATTCGAGCATCGGGTCACCTGATGGACGCGAGAAGAGCTTCGCGGCATGTGTGGTGGGTCCGTAGATCCTCCCGGTTCGAATGTTATGGCTGTTTGAAGTTCGGGTCGAATCTACCATAAGAGAATAGAATGTGGTTCGACTTATGGGTGTGATCATACCAGCACTAATGCACCGGATCCCATCAGAACTCCGAAGTTAGCGTTCCTGGGCGAGAGTAGTACTAGGATGGGTGACCCCTAGGAAGTCCTCTTGTTGCACCCCATTTTTGCCGTCCAACGCTGCTCCATTCTTTTTTTACGCTCGATTTTTCGTTTTCTTAGGAATTCTCCACGGTGATCCTTCCACGTACGGTCTAAAGAAGGCTTGAATATGAATCTTATTGAAAATGATATACTGTCACGGAAATAATAAAGTAAATGACAAATGCTCTTCCTACGGGGAAGAAATGTGATTTTACTAATTAGAAATTATAAAATCTGCCTCTCAATACATTGGAGAATGTATTTATAAGCCTAAGAAACACATCTAAATAAAAAATGACTCAAGATATCAAAAGAAAAATGAAATATTAAATAAATAAAGTGATATAAAGGCCGAAAGTACGTGAAAATGGGGGAATTTCGGCCCGGGACCAGTTATATCATGGCGGAACGCGATGAGTTCGACACGAATTGCCGTTCCGTTTCCGGAAACAAATTATAATAGGAATTCTGAGCGTCGGGTCACATGATGGGCGCGAGAATAGCTTCATCGGCATGTGTGGTGGGTCCCGTAGCTCCTTCCGGTTCGAAAGTTTTGGTTGTTTGAAGTTCGGGTTGAATCTACCATAAGAGAATAGAATGTGGTTTGACTTATGGGTGCGATCATACCAGCACTAATGCACCGGATCCCATCAGAACTCCGAAGGTAAGCGTGCTTGGGCGAGAGTAGTACTAGAATGGGTGACCCCGTGGGAAGTTCTCGTGTTGCACCCCTTTTTTTTCCGTCCAACGCTGCTCTATTATTTTTTTATGCTCGATTTTTCATTTTCTTAGGAATTCTCCATGGTGATCCTTCCACCGACGGTCTAAAGAAGGCTTGGATATGAAGCTTATTGGAAATGATATACTGTCACGGGAGTACTAAAGTAAATGACAAATACTCTTCGTACGGGGAAGAAATGCAATTTTACTAATTAAAAATTATCAAATTCTGCCTCTCAATAAATTGGAGAATATATTTTTAAGACTAAGAAACACATCTAAATCGAAAATGACACAAGATATCAAAAGAAAAAAGAAATATTAAATAAAAGGCCGAAAATGCGTGAAAACGAGGAATTTAGGCCCAGGACCAGTTATGTCATGGCGGAACGCGATGAGTTCGACACGAATCACCGTCCCGCTTTCGGAAACATATTATAATAGGAATTCAGATCGTCGGGTCATACGATGGGCGCGAGAAGAGCTTCGCCGGCATGTGTGGTGGGTCCCGTAACTCCTCCCGATTCGAAAGTTATGGCTGTTTGAAGTTCGGGTTGAATCTACCATAAGAAAATAGAATGTGGTTCGACTTATGGGTGCGATCATACCAGCACTAATGCACCGGATCCCATTAGAACTCCAAATTTAAGTGTGCTTGGGCGAGAGTAGTACTAGGATGGGAGACCCCTAGGAAGTCCTCTTGTTGCACCCCATTTTTTGCCGTCCAACGCTGCTCCATTCTTTTTTTACGCTCGATTTTTCGTTTTCTTAGGAGTTCTCCACGGTGATCCTTCCACGTACGGTCTAAAGAAGGCTTGGATATGAATCTTATTGAAAATGATATACTGTCACGGAAATAATAAAGTAAATGACAAATGCTCTTCCTACGGGGAAGAAATGTGATTTTACTAATTAGAAATTATAAAATCTGCCTCTCAATACATTGGAGAATGTATTTATAAGCCTAAGAAACACATCTAAATAAAAAATGACTCAAGATATCAAAAGAAAAATGAAATATTAAATAAATAAAGTGATATAAAGGCCGAAAGTACGTGAGAATGGGGGAATTTCGGCCCGGGACCAGTTATATCATGGCGGAACGCGATGAGTTCGACACGAATTGCCGTTCCGTTTCCGGAAACAAATTATAATAGGAATTCTGAGCCTCGGGTCACACGATGGGCACGAGAAGAGCTTCGTCGGCATGTGTGGCGGGTCCCGTAGCTCCTCCCGATTCGAAAGTTATGGCTGTTTGAAGTTCGGGTCGAATCTACAATAAGAGAAAAGAATGTGGTTCGACTTATGGGTGCGATCATACCAGCACTAATGCACCGGATCCCATCAGAATTCCAAAGTTAAGCGTGCTTGGGCGAGAGTATTACTAGGATGGGTGACTCCCTGGGAAGTCCTCGTGTTGCACCCCATTTTTTTGCCATCGAACGCTGCTCGATTCTTTCTTTACGCTCGATTTTTCTTTTTCTTAGGAATTATCCATGGTGAACCTTCCACCTACGGCCTAAAGAAGCCTTGGCTACGAAGCTTACTGAAAATGATATACTGTCACGGGAGTAATAAAGTAAATGACAAACGCTCTTCGTACAGGGAAGAAATGTGATTTTACTAATTAGAAATTATCAAATTCTGCCTCTCAATACATTCGAGAATGTATTTATAAGCCTAAGAAACACATCTAAATCGAAAATGACACAAGATATAAAAAGAAAAATGAAATATTAAATAAATAGAGTGATATAAAGGCCGAAAGCGCGTGAAAACGGGGGAATTTAGGCCCGGGACAAGTTATGTCATGGCGGATCGCGGTGAGTTCGACACGAATCGCTGTTTTGCTTCCGGAAACATAGTATAATAGGAATTCTGAGTGTCGGGTCACACGATGAGCATGAGAAGAGTTTCACCGGCATGTGTGGTAGGTCCCGTAGCTCCTCCCGGTTCGAAAGTTTTGGCTGTTTGAAGTTCAGGTCGAATCTACCATAAGAGAATAGAATGTGGTTCAACTTATGGGTTCGATCATACCAGCACTAATGCACCGGATCCCATCAGAACTCCGAAGTTAAGCGTGCCTCGGCGAGAGTAGTACTAGGATGAGTGACCCCCTTGGAAGTCCTAGTGTTGCACCCTCTTTTTTTGCCGTCGAAGGCTGCTCGATTCTTTTTTTACATTCAATTTTGTTTTCTTAGGAATTCTCCACGGTGATCCTTCCACCTACGGTCTAAAGAAGTCTTGGATATGAAGCTTATTGAAAATGATATACTGTCATGGGAGTAATAAAGTAAATGACAAACGCTCTTCCTACGGGGAAGAAATGCGATTTTACTAATTAGAAATTATCAAATTATGCCTCTCAATACATTTGAGAATGTATTTATAAGCCTAAGAAACATATCTAAATCGAAAATGACACAAGATATCAAAAGAAAAACGAAATATTAAATAAATAAAGTGATATAAAGGCCGAAAGTGCGTGAAAACGTGGGAATTTAGTTCCAGGACTAGTCATGTCATGGCGGAACGCGTTGAGTTCGACACGAATCACTGTCCCGCTTCCGAAAACATATTATAATAGGAATTCTGAGCATCGGGTCACACGATGGACGCGAGAAGAGCTTCGCCGGCATGTGTGGTGGGTCCCGTAGCTCCTTTCGGTTCGAAAGTTATGGCTATATGATGTTCGGGTCGAATCTACCATAAGAGAATGGAATGTGGTTCGACTTATGGGTGCGATCATACCAGCACTAATGCACCGAATCCCATCAGAACTCCGAAACTAAGCGTGCTTGGGCGAGAGTAGTACTAGGATGGGTGACCCCCTGGGAAGTCCTCGTGTTGCACCCCCTTTTTTGCCGTCGAACGCTGCTCAATTCTTTTTTTACGCTCAATTTTTCTTTTTCTTAGGAATTCTACACGGTGATCCTTCCACCTAAGGTCTAAAGAAGCCTTGGATATGAAGTTTATTGAAAATGATATACTGTCACGGGAGTAATAAAGTAAATGACAAACACTCTTCGTACGGGGAAGAAATGCAATTTTATTAATTAAAAATTATCAAATTCTGCCTCTCAATACATTGGAGAATATATTTTTAAGCCTAAGAAACACATCTAAATCGAAAATGACACAAGATATCAAAAGAAAAACGAAATAGTAAATAAAAGGCCGAAAGTGCGTGAAAACAGGGGAATTTAGGCCCGCGACCAGTTATGTCGTGGCAGAACGCAATGAGTTCGACATGAATCGCCGTGCCATTTTCGAAAACATATCATAATAGGAATTCTGAGCGTCAGGTCACACGATGGACGTGAGAAGTGCTTCGTCGGCATGTGTGGCGGGTCCCGTAGCTCCTCCCGATTCGAAAGTTATGGCTGTTTGAAGTTCGGGTCGAATCTACCATAAGAGAATAGAATGTGGTTCGACTTATGGGTGCGATCATACCAGCACTAATGCACTGGATCCCATCAAAACTCTGAAGTTAAGCGTGCTTAGGCGAGAGTATTAATAGGATGGGTGGCCCTCTGGGAAGTCGTCGTGTTGCACTCATTTTTTTTGCCATCGAACGCTGCTCAATTCTTTTTTTACGCTCGATTTTTCTTTTTTCTTAGTAATTATCCACGGTGATCTTTCCACCTACGGTCTAAAGAAGCCTTGGATTTGAAGATTATTAAAAATGATATACTGTCACGGGAGTAATAAAGTAAATGACAAACGCACTTCGTACGAGGAAGAAATGAAATTTTACAAATTAGAAATTATCAACTTCCGCCTCTCAATACATTCAATAATGTATTTATAAGCCTAAGAAACACATCTAAATCGAAAATGACACAAGATATCAAAAGCAAAATGAAATATTAGATAAATAAAGTGATATAAAGGCCGAAAGTGTGTGAAAACGGGGGAATTTAGGCCCAGGACCAGTTATGTCATGGCGGAACGCGATGAGTTCGACACGAATCACTGTCCCGCTTTCGGAAACATATTATAATAGGAATTATGAGCATCGGGTCACACGATGGACGTGAGAAGAGCTTCGCCGGCATGTGTGGTGGGTCCCGTAGATCCTCCCGGTTCGAATGTTATGGCTGTTTGAAGTTCGAGTCGAATCTACCATAAGAGAATAGAATGTGGTTCGACTTATGGGTGCGATCATACCAGCACTAATGCACCGGATCCCATCAGAACTCCGAAGTTAGCGTTCCTGGGCGAGAGTAGTACTAGGATGGGTGACCCCTAGGAAGTCCTCTTGTTACACCCCATTTTTTGCCGTCCAACGCTGCTCGATTCTTTTTTTACGCTCGATTTTTCGTTTTCTTGGGAATTCTCCACGGTGATACTTCCACGTACGGTCTAAAGAAGGCTTGGATATGAATCTTATTGAAAATGATATACTCCCACGGAAGTAATAAAGTAAATGACAAACGATCTTCCTACGGGGAAGAAATGTGATTTTACTAATTAGAAATTATCAAATCTGCCTCTCAATACATTGGAGAATGTATTCATAAGCCTAAGAAACACATCTAAATAAAAAATGACGCAAGATATCAAAAGAAAAATGAAATATTAAATAAATAAAGTGATATAAAGGCCGAAAGTACGTGAAAATGGGGGAATTTCGGCCCGGGACCAGTTATATCATGGCGGAACGCTAAGAGTTCGACACGAATCGCCGTTCCACTTCCGGAAACATATTATAATAGGAATTCTGAGCACCGGGTCACACGATGGGCGCGAGAAGAGCTTCATCGGCATGTGTGGTGGGTCCCGTAGCTCCTCCCGGTTCGAAAGTTTTGGCTGTTTGAAGTTCGGGTTGAATCTACCATAAGAGAATAGAATGTGGTTTGACTTATGGGTGCGATCATACCAGCACTAATGCATCGGATCCATTAGAACTCCGAAGGTAAGCGTGCTTGGGCGAGAGTAGTACTAGAATGGGTGACCCCCTGGGAAGTTCTCGTGTTGCACCCCCTTTTTTTCCGTCCAACGCTGCTCTATTATTTTTTTACGCTCGATTTTTTGTTTTCTTAGGAATTCTCCACGGTGATCCTTCCACCGACGGTCTAAAGAAGGCTTGGATATGAAGCTTATTGGAAATGATATACTGTCACGAGAGTACTAAAGTAAATGACAAATACTCTTCGTACGAGGAAGAAATGCAATTTTACTAATTAAAAATTATCAAATTCTGCCTCAATAAATTGGAGAATATATTTTTAAGACTAAGAAACACATCTAAATCGAAAATGACACAAGATATCAAAAGAAAAATGAAATATTAAATAAAAGGCCGAAAATGCGTGAAAACGGGGAAATTTAGGCCCGGGACCAATTATGTCATGGCGGAACGCAATGAGTTCGACATGAATCGCCGTTCCGCTTCCGGAAACATATTATAATAGGAATTTTGAGCGTCAGGTCACACGATGGGCGCGAGAAGAGCTTCGTCGGCATGTGTGGCGGGTCCCGTAGCTCCTCCCGATTCGAAAGTTATGGCTGTTTGAAGTTCGGGTCGAATCTACAATAAGAGAAAAGAATGTGGTTCGACTTATGGGTGCGATCATACCAGCACTAATGCACCAGATCCCATCAGAATTCCAAAGTTAAGCGTGCTTGGGCGAGAGTATTATTAGGATGGGTGACTCCCTGGGATGTCCTCGTGTTGCACCCCTTTTTTTTGCCATCGAACGCTGCTCGATTCTTTCTTTATGCTCGATTTTTCTTTTTCTTAGGAATTATCCACGGTGATCCTTCCACCTACGGTCTAAAGAAGCCTTGGCTATGAAGCTTATTGAAAATGATATACTGTCACAGGAGTAATAAAGTAAATGACAAACGCTCTTCGTACATGGAAGAAATGTGATTTTACTAATTAAAAATTATCAAATTCTGCCTCTCAGTACATTCGAGAATGTATTTATAAGCCTAAGAAACACATCTGCGAAAATGACACAAGATATAAAAAGAAAAACGAAATACTTAATAAATAGAGTGATATAAAGGCCGAAAGCGCGTGAAAACGGGGGAATTTAGGCCCGGGACCAGTTATGTCATGGCGGAACGCGATGAGTTCGACATGAATCGCTGTTTTGCTTCCGGAAACATAGTACAATAGGAATTCTGAGTGTCGGGTCACACGATGAGCGCGAGAAGAGCTTCATCGGCATGTGTGGTGGGTCCCGTAGCTCCTCCCGGTTCGAAAGTTATGGCTATTTGAAGTTTGGGTCGAATCTGCCATAAGAGAATAGAATGTGGTTCAACTTATGGGTTCGATCATACCAGCACTAATGCACCGGATCCCATCAGAACTCCGAAGATAAGTGTGCCCCGGCGAGAGTAGTACTAGGATGGGTGACCCCCTCGGAAGTCCTCGTGTTGCACCCCCTTTTTTTGCAGTCAAAGGCTGCTCGATTCTTTTTTTACGCTCATTTTTTTTTCTTAGGAATTCTCCACGGTGATCCTTCCACCTAAGGTCTAAACAAGCCTTGGATATGAAGCTTATTGAAAATGATATACTGTCACGGGAGTAATAAAATAATTGATAAACGCTCTTCGTACGGGGAAGAAATGCGATTTTACTAATTGAAAATGATCAAATTATGCCTCGCAATTCATTCGAGAATGTATTTATAAGCCTAAGAAAGATATCTAAATCTAAAATGACAAAAGATATCAAAAGAAAAACGAAATATTAGATAAATAAAGTGATATAAAGGCCGAAATGCGTGAAAACGGGGGAATTTAGGCCCAGGACCAGTTGTGTCATGGCGGAACGCGATGAGTTCGAAACAAATCACCGTCCCGCTTTCGAAAACATATTATAATAGGAATTCTGAGCATCGGGTCACACGATGGACGCGAGAAGAGCTTCGTCGGCATGTGTGATGGGTCCCGTAGATCCTCCCGGTTCGAATGTTATGGCTGTTTGAAGTTCGGGTCGAATCTACCATAAGAGAATAGAATGTGGTTCGACTTATGGGTGCGATCATACCAGCACTAATGCACCGGATCCCATCAGAACTCCGAACTGAAGCATTCCTGGGCGAGAGTAGTACAAGGATGGGTGACCCCTTGCGAAGTTCTCGTGTTGCACCCCCTTTTTTTCCGTCCAACGCTGCTCTATTCTTTTTTTACGCTCGATTTTTGATTTTCTTAGGAATTCTCCATGGTGATCCTTTCACCGACGGTCTAAAGAAGGCTTGGATATGAAGCTTATTGGAAATGATATACTGTCACGGGAGTACTAAAGTAAATGACAAATACTCTTCGTACGGGGAAGAAATGCAATTTTACTAATTAAAAATTATCAAATTCTACCTCTCAATAAATTGGAGAATATATTTTTAAGACTAAGAAACACATCTAAATCGAAAATGAAACAAGATATCAAAAGAAAAATGAAATATTAAATAAAAGGCCGAAAATGCATGAAAACGGGGAAATTTAGGCCCGGTTATGTCATGGCGGGATGCAATGAGTTCAACATGAATCGCCGTTCTGCTTCCGGAAACATATTATAATCGGAATTTTGAGCGTCGGGTCACACGATGGGCACGAGAAGAGCTTTATCGGCATGTGTGGTGGGTCCCGCAACTCCTCCCGGTTCGAAAGTTATGGCTGTTTGAAGTTCTAGTCGAATCTACAATAAGAGAAAAGAATGTGGTTCGACTTATGGGTGCGATCATACCAGCACTAATGCACCGGATCCCATCAGAACTCCGGAGTTAAGCGTGCTTAGGCGAGAGTATTAATAGGATGGGTGGCCCTCTGGGAAGTCCTCGTGTTGCACTCCTTTTTTTGCCATCGAACGCTGCTCGATTCTTTTTTTAAGCTCGATTTTTCTTTTTCTTAGGAATTATCCATGGTGATCTTTCCACCTACGGTCTAAAGAAGCCTTGTCTTTGAATCTTATTGAAAATGATATACTGTCACGGGAGTAATAAAGAAAATGACAAACGCTCTTCGTACGAGGAAGAAATGCAATTTTACTAATTAGAAATAATCAAATTCCACCTCTCAATACATTCGATAATGTATTTATAAGCCTAAGAAACACATCTAAATCGAAAATGACACAAGATATCAAAAGAAAAATGAAATATTAGATAAATAAAGTGATATAAAGGCCGAAAGTGCGTGAAAACGGGGGAATTGATAAGTGTCAGTTTAGTACACTTATCCATGGTTTGTATCGATAAAATTCACCCATAATTGAGCTAGTCTACTCGTTTTTTGCTTTTAATTTATTAGTTTTAATAATTTTATTTTTATCGGATGATGATCGGATTAAATAACTGAATTACTCAAGAAACAACATGTTTAATAAATATTCTATTTATTGAATTTTGATATATTCATGTTGTAGGGCTTTCCGAGACGAATTTGGCAGTCTTTTCGGATTCAAAATCAGAGTTATATATCAAAAGTTATCATCCGAAGAAGATCAGGTGCAAAAACGCAAAGTCTGAGGAATTCTGGGCTAAAAACGTAACTACCAAAGCTTCAAATGAGCAAATTTACGAAGCCACGTTACGGCCGTAACATTCAGGAGTTACGACCGTAAGTCACCTTAGTTACGGCCATAACTCTTGAATGTTACGGCCGTAACTCTTGACAGATTGCTATGATTTGTCTAATTTTTTATACTTTTTGTGTATTATTGAGGGGATGGCTGGCATTGATCCGATATAATGTAATAATGCTGGAGTTTTGGAGCTATTAGATGACTTTAGGTGTATAAATAGACCCCTTAGATCCTTCATCATTCATCATTCATCTTATAATTTTCCATTTTCTTGTAAACTTTTCTTTTTGTGTGAAGAACACACTTGTGTTCTTGAGTGATCTTTGTAAGTGTGGTATAGTATATGTTGTTCAGAGAGTTTATTGCTTCTATCTCCTTTATCTACTAAGGGAGTTAGGATCAATTCTTTCTCTTGATTCAACTAAGAATGACCACCAAAGCTTGTAATATGTGTAATAAACCCTTTATGGGCTAAGTTCTTTAAGTTGGGATTATAAACAAGGTTAGTCATGTTATTTAAGTTTGTATAAAAGATCTATAGTGAATTACTTATTATTGTGTGTGATTTTCATTGTTTTAACAATCTTTATTTATTTGGCCAATTAATGAAGATATTTATGGTCTTCATATGTTTCGAAAGAAAATATGTTTGATTAGATCAAATGATCTTCACTCTAAGTTGTTCTAGGGGATAGAAATATACCCCTAGTCCTTAGATGATTCATTGAGTTATTTTCACAAATCCTAATGCTATGTATTGAAGCCAATCAACATAGAAATATAGTGGATTGATTCAATATGTAAGGGCGTTTTATAGTTCGAAGAGAAACCGTCTTTTTAAGGAAAATCGAATCTACACAACATAATAAGTAAATTCATCTTATGATCTCCAATACATCTTTTATAACTAATGACGAACTAAGTTTGTAATCCCAACTATTTCATTTTATCGATAATCAATCTATTATTATTGCTTTCTTTTTATTTCCTTATAATATTAGAACTATTATTGCAATTTCTTTGCAATTATTAAACCAAACTTTTTAATTGTGTGTTTCACTCATCTTAAGTATCTATAAAAATAGACTAATAGTGTATAATTCAAATTATAACATAACTTCCTTGTGGGATCGATAAACCGGACTCAAAAAGTCCACTTTACTACTTGATACGATATCGTGCACTTGCGATAGTTACACAAAAAGCGTGTCAAGTTTTTGGCGCCGTTGCCGGGGACGTATAAGTTATATTTGAAAAAATTACATTATTAACTATTGTTATAAATACAACTTTTTCTTTGTTGTAGATTCCCTTGTCTATGCGAAGGACATACAATCGCGATTTAGTTTTACTAGATCCCGAGATCGAAGCCACATTCAGAAGAAGGCGAAGAGAACAAAAGAAAAACATTATTTCTTCACCATCAATGGCAGACGAACTAAATCCACGTCTCCCCCAAGGAAATGATAACGAAAGAATTTCTCCGGTGGGGGGAATACCTAATGTTCAAAACATTCAACATCAACAATATCCTATTGTACCGGAAATAGATGAAGACAACATGCTCTTTGGGGAATTCATGAACCCCCCATCTTTGAGCGTTCAATCAAGTGTAATCTATCCACCATTTGGAGTGGACAATTTTCAAATTCGCCGGATGTCATCAATCTCTTCTCCAACAACAACTCATTCTATGGAAGAACAGCGAAAATCCATATCTCCATATTAACCGTTTTGTGGAAATATGTGGAAATTTCAAATATCCAAATGTAAATGACGAGGCGATCAAAATGAGACTTTTCGTGCACACTTTGAAGGACAGAGCAAGAGAGTGGCTAGATACTTTGCCACCACGAAGCATAACAAATTTGCCGAATTTGTCCAAAATTCACCACTAAATACTTTCCACCAATAAAAGTGGCGAAACTCAAATACGAAATCTCTACATTTCGTCAACAAGATTCAGAATCATTCCACGAAGCATGGGAGAGATACAAGGATATGCTACGAAAATGTCCTAACCATGGTTTCAATTTGGGAGCACAAGTCAATTTCTTCTATTCCGGAATTTTACCTTCATGCCGAGCCAATGTCGATTCATCATCAAATGGCTCACTGGGAAACAAAACTATGAAAGAGGCTTATAATCTTTTTGAGGTTATAAGTGAACAAAGTGCAAGATGGCAGCAGAAATATCCAAAAGAAACCAAATGGTGTTTTTGAAGTGGATTCTTATTCACTTATGTTGGCAAAAATTGAAGCTCTATCAAAGAAAGTCGAGGAAATGTCTTTTTCAACTCCTCAATCTGTGAAGACGGTGCAAACTCCACAAATCTCAGCTTTTTCATGTGAAATTTGTGGAGCAACTCACAATGACACTATCGTCCCTTAGTGCAACAAGAACAGTCACCACCACCACGGAACAAGTGGCGTATGCTCGAGAATTTCCAAAGGCAAGCATACAATCCTTACGGGCCAACATACAATCCAGGATACAAAAATCATCCAAATTTTTCTTATGCAAACAACAACAATGTGTTGAATCCAACGCATCAAGAAAAGAAGCCCGGATGGGAAGAAGCAATCACGAAGCTAGCTGAACAACAAATGAAGTATCAACAACGCAATGATGATTCAATTAAAAATCTGGAGACACAAGTTGGCCAAATGGCCAAAATACTTTCGAAAGATCTCAAGGCATGTTACACAGCAATACCGAGGTAAATCCAAGGAAAATGTCCAAGCTATCACAACAAGAAGTGGAGTGCGATTGCAGAAATTTCTATGGAAAACCATCCGGAAAAACAAAAATAAACAAAAAGAATCGATACAGGACCTTCATCTCAAAAAGGTCCAATTGCTACAAAACTTATGTTCCACCTATCCCATTTCCTCAATGGTTGAAGAATCACAAGCTCGATGCTCAATTCGGGAAATTCTTGGAAATCTTCAAAAAGCTACACATCAACATTCCTTTTGCGATGCTCTAGCACAAATGCCAAGCTATGCCAAATTTATGAAAGATATTCTTTCAAACAAACGAAGGCTTGAAGAATACGAAAGCTGTCATGCTAACGAGAGGAATGTAGCGCAATACTACAAAAGAAGTTGCCACCCAAGCTAAAAGATCCGGAACTTTCACAATCCGTGTACAATTGGTGAAGTGAATTTTGGCAAAGCTCTTTGTGATTTAGGGGCAAGTATCAACTTGATGCCTGTCAATTTTCAACAAATTGAACTTGGGAGAAGCAAAAGCAACAACGGTTTCGCTACAATTAGCCGATCGGTCAATCAAATATCCGTGGGATAGTTGAAGATGTGCTCTTCAAAGTTGATAAATTCATATTCCCAGTGATTTTATCATCCTCGACATGGAAGAAGATCGGGATATTCCCATTATTCAGGGACGACCATTTCATAGCCGGACGTGCTCTTATTGGCGTCTATGAAGGAAAGCTAATTCTCGAGTGGAAGACGAACATGTCATCTTCGATGTCTTAAAAACTTTGAATCAACCCTCCAGATGAGTATTGTCTAAAAATAGACACAATTGAAGCCATGGTGAACAAGTCTTTAGAGAAAATTCTATCTAAAGATCCTCTTGAGACATGTATAGCAAATTCTCTAACCAGCATGGAAGAAGAATATCACTTGGCCGAAACAGTTAACTATCTGGAAGCACTACCAACCTTAAGAAAGCATCCACATTTTGAAGAATTGGGGACAAGCTCCGCTAAACCCCTCCCTTCTTTACAAGAAGCTCCAACACTTGATCTCAAACCTCTACCCACACATTTGAGATACGCTTACTTGGGCGTTTCCTCAACACTTCCGGTCATCATATCTAACATATTGACCAAACTTGAAGAAGGGAAATTACTAAGGGTATTGAGGAATCACAAAAGAGCAATTGGATGGACTATTGCAGACATTAGAGGAATAAGCCCCTCTATATGCACTCACAAAATCTTGATGGAAGATGACAGCAAACCATCAATAGAGCATCAACGACGTTTGACTCCAAACATGTAGGTAATTGTTAAGGCTGAGATTCTTAAATTACTTGTGGCAGGAATCATTTATCCAATCTCAGATAGTCCATGGGTGAGCCCTGTACATATGGTGTCCAAAAAGAGTGGAATCACGATCATTGAGAACGAGCACAATGAACTTATACCAACACGACCGATCACAGGATGGAGAATGTGCATTGATTACAGGAAACTAAACAAGACGACAAGAAAAGATCATTTTCCACTCCCATTTATTGATCAGATGCTAGATAGATTGGCGGGACATTCTTACTACTGTTTTCTCGACGGCTATTCAGGGTACAACCAAATCGTAATAGCCCCAGAAGACCAAGAGAAAACAACATTCACATGCCCTTATGGAACATTTGCCTATAGAAGAATCCCATTCGGATTGTGCAATGCTCCAGCCACATTTCAAAGATGCATGATGTCAATATTCTCGGACATGGTTGAAAAATTCATTGAAGTTTTCATGGACGATTTCTCGGTTTTCGGAGATTCATTTGATAAATGCCTAATTCACTTAGGCATGGTCTTGGAAAGATGTGAAGACACAAATCTAGTTCTCAATTGGGAGAAATGTCACTTCATGGTCCAGGAAGGAATCGTACTTGGCCATAGAATCTCACAACATGGAATTGAAGTCGATAAGGCAAAGATCCAAGTGATTGCAAAACTTCCTCCACCAATTTCGGTGAAAGGAGTAAGGAGTTTTCTCGGACATGCAGGATTCTATCGGAGGTTTATAAAAGATTTCTCAAAAATAGCAAAACCTCTCTGTTCTTTGCTTGAGAAAGATACACCATTCCTTTTCACAAATGAATGCCACGTGGCCTTTGCAACTTTGAAGGATAAGCTTACATCGGCTCAATCATCATTTCTCCATATTGGACTATTCCTTTCATTTTAATGTGCGATGCAAGTGATTATGCCGTAGGGGCCGTCTTGGGCGAAGAAGGACAAAATGATGCAAGTGATCCATTATGCTAGCGGGACTATGAATGATGCTCAAATTTGAACTACACAACAAGCGAAAAGAGATGCTTGCGTGGTTTATGCCTTTGACAAATTTCGATCCTACTTATTGGGATCAAAGGTCATAGTCTACACGATCATTCGACTTTGAAATATTTAATGACAAAGCAAGATGCAAAGTCAAGGCTAATCCGATGGGTTCTACTTATGCAAGAATTCGACATAGAAATCGAGAGACGAAAGGGAACGAGAAAACCAAGTGGCGGATCATCTCTCTAGACTCGACCAAAACAATGCTCAAGAGAAGGAAATAAATGAAGTATTTAGGATGAACAAGCTATTCCAAATCTCTAATATCGGGAAAAACAAAATGCACCATGGTATGCGACATCGTTAATTTCCTTGTTAGTGGAATAATTCACCCAAATTTTTCCCATCATCAAAAGAAAAATTCTTCTCCGAGTTGAAATACTATTCTTGGGAAGATCCTCTGTTGTTCGACGAGGACTGATCAAATCATCCGGAGATGCATACCGGAAGAAGAAATGGAGAAGGTATTAGAAAGATGTCATTCCTCTCACTATGGAGGACATTTTGGGGGTTCAAAAACAGCAGCAAAAATTCTTGAAGCAGGATTCTATTGGCCCACTCTGTTCAAAGATGCACATACACTTGTCTCGAAGTGTGACCGGTGCCAAAGACATGGAAACATGTCAAAAAGAAATGAAATGCCAATGAATTTCATCCTTGAAGTTGAAATCTTCGACGTTTGGGGAATTGATTTCATGGGACCCTTTCCATCATCATTCTCTAATGAATACATCCTTGTAGCTGTTGACTACGTATCCAAATGGGTGGAGGCTGTTGCATTACCAACAAACGAAGCTAAGGTCGTGGTAAATTTTCTAAAGAAAAATATATTCACTCGCTTCGGAACTCCGAGAGTTATTATCAGTGATGGCGGATCTCATTTCTGCAATCACCAGGTTAAGGCTCTATTGACCAAATTCGGAGTAAAACACCGTGTCGCTACCTCTTATCACCCACAAACCAGTGGACAAGTCGAAATTTCCAATCGTGAACTGAAACGTATACTTGAGATGACAGTCGACTCATCTCGAAAAGATTGGTCGAAAAAGCTGGATGATGCGCTCTGGGCTTACAGAACAGCCTATAAGACACCGATAGGCATGTCTCCATTTCGTCTGGTTTTTGGAAAAGCCTGTCACCTGCCAGTAGAACTTGAACATCGAGCTTTTTGGGCTATAAAAAAACTAAACTTTGACGAACAGTTGGCTGGAAAGAAAAGGTTGCTGCAGTTAAATGAGTTGGATGAAATCCGACTCGACTCATATGAAAATGCCAAAATCTACAAAGAAAAAACGAAAAGATGGCATGACAACAAAATTCTAAGAAGAGATTTTAAAACAGGAGACCAAGTTCTGCTTTTTAATGCACGACTGCGTCTGTTTCCGGGTAAGCTACGATCACGATGGATAGGCCCTTACACGATCAAAGAGGTGTTTTCTCATGGAGCTGTGGAGATTTATAATACAACCGACGGGAGTTTCAAAGTAAACGGTCAACGGTTAAAGCCATATCTGGGAGGAGAATTCTCGGCACAAAATCAATCATAATCTTTGAAATACCTAATTAATCGGCGAGAAGTCAAGCTAAGGACGTTAAACAAAGCGCTTATTGGGAGGCAACCCAATCTCTATTATTTCGCAAATAAGTTTGGGGGTAACACGGAAGGATTCAACAACAACAGCAAGGATCAGATCGTTCATAAAATCCAGGGAGTCTTTCTTTCATTATTCTCAAACATATAATAATTATAATTTTGTTTTAAAAAAAAAAAATAAAAAAAAAAATAATAATAATATAAATAAATACAGCCGTAAGTTATTAGATACGGCCGTATGTTGTCCAATTATATTTTTACGAAAGCGCATTACGGTAAGTAAGTATGCGTTACGGCGTATCTTTAAAGCGCCACTAAAAAAAAAGCGAGCGTCACATACGGCCGTAACTTCTTTGTGTTACGGCCGTATCTTAAAACCTGTTTGAAAAGCGAAAGCAACTTACGGCCGTAACTTGTATAGGTTACGGCCGTAACTAGTAGTCTGTATTAAAAAAACCGTCCTTAAACACTTCACACACACCACGAGACACTGGCCCAGTGGGAGAGTGATTTTTTTCCCCCTATCAATCCCTACTTGCTAAAAAACTCAAATTCATCAATACAATTCATTAACATATCAACATTCACACATAATCATCAGGTTCTCTTTCAATCCTTGTTTCAATTTATATATTCTTGAGTTTTAGTTTGTAGTTTTTCTCTTCATATTTGTTTTTCGATTCTTATTTCCGTATGATTCGTTGATTAAATCTTGTTCATTTGTGAGTATTGTTGATATTTGTATCGTTATTTGATTCATTGATTTGTGGTGGCTTTATGGATTTGAGTTTGAATAAGAAAAACTTGTTAAAAAACTATGAACTCAAGGTGTCCGACGAAATGCCACAACGAAAATCTTTGAATTTTTTTTATGTTTTTATTGGTTTTGCTTGATGATTATAGTCGTGTGATGAAAAGAAGTTGATTTTGTTCAATTTCAGGGATGGCACCGAAGAAATCAACAAAAGGAAAAGAAAAGGTCGGTTCGTCATCTCAAGGTCCGGCACCGCCACAAAGAAAGCAAAACACGAAGTGCATTAAGGAAAGATTGTTCAATCTTGATGATTTCATCGGCCATGCGGATAGAGACACAATCACTACCCCTTTCATCCAAAAATTCTTAGACAACGGCTGGGAGAAGTTCGTTTCCGATCTCCCAAATGGTAACCCGACCTTGACCCTAAACTTTTACAATTCTTTCAACAAGTCCATTGGGCAGGTAGGGTCACCTACTTATCATCAGACTACTGTGAATGGGAAATCGATAAATTTTTCACCGGATGTCATTAACAAGTTTTTGGGGGTTAATGGTACTAACGCGGTTGACATTACTATCTTGCCTAATGAAGAGGTGCCGGATGATAGAGTTTCTGTTTGGCGTTAGTGAGCGAGTTGCATGACAAGATTGGGATGATCAAACCCCGATACAACCGGGCGGACCTTATGGATGATGCTTGGTATTTATGGATGTGGGCGTAGGAGTATTTACCCGACTTCGACTCGGACGGTTTCCATTGGCCACTGCGAGGTTTATATGCTATCCGCCGAGGGGTAAAAATGGATTTGGGTACTCACATTTACACTACTATTTGTCACTATGCCGGCATGGTCCCGACTAAATGAGAAAATGCCATACCCGCCTTATCAGGTATTTGCAGGAGCCAGAGAGTCAAAATTTCGGCGGGGTGATATTTTAACACATGGGGATCGGTGAGCGGCCGGAGTAGTATTTTGAAGTACTCAATTGAGAAGCAAACGGGCACGTTTGGAACCGGAAGAGGAGAGTAGCGAGGAAGAGGAATATGAGGCCGAGGAAGATGCCGGTTATGAGTTGACGGCTTTTGAGGAAAATTTGCTTGAAAGAGTTCAGGGATTAGAAACATCCCAGTGAAATTATGAGAAATCGAATGAAATACTCGGCGACAATTAGAAACGGAGAAGCGCTTTGAAAAGCTTTTCCGTTTTCTAAATATCCTGACGACACACGGAGGATCACAAAGCTAAAATTTGGGAGTTTTCTGTTTTCTCGCATGCTATTATATTTTTTTAAAAGCGAGACAGTTTTACTTATAAGTTTGGGGTGATGTTTTCGTACTTGTGTGTTTATTTTGTGGTTTTGAACTATGATTTTTATTTGGATTTTCATTGTGGTATGTTTTGATTAGTGTATTGTGTGGTGTGTTTTTATTATTTGGCATTGATTTGGTTTAGTATATATATATATATATTTATAGTATTTTGATTTTTGAGATTTTTAGATCTGGCCATAACACCATAAATTAGCTATATACAAACTTCTAAAATCGTTTTAACCGGTAAAAAAAAAAAAAAAATTGTATATTCCAAAATTTTTTGAGCCATAATCTCTCTTTCCAAGCCTTGTAATTATCATATAAAATCGAGTCATTCGTTACCTTGAGAAAAGAAGAATCAATTGGTTGATGAAAAATAAAACTGAAATTTACTTAATTTGTGGAGTTTTTGATTTTTCATGCTTAACTAAAAATGATTTTACGCAAAAATTCTATTCCCTAAAAAAGGAGTCATTGGTGAAAAGAGCTACACGTTAGCAAATAACGGTGTGAAAGCTATCACCTAAAAAATAAATGACGAAAAGGAGAAGTGTTGGCGGCAATTTGTACTAATTTTGGAAGTCTTAAATTTTGCGAAAAATAAAGGACTAACCATTGTTGGTGCGTAGGCTGCCGTCTCGAAAAATTGGTGAAAAGAGCTACACGTTAGCAAATAACGGTGAAAGCTATCACCTTTTTACGAAAAAAATGAGATAGAAATTGTGTTAGTGAAAAGAGCTACACGTTAGCAAATAACAGTGTGAAAGCTATCACTAAAAGGGATGTAGTTTATGAGCAGATTTGAATTAATTAGCAGCTGAATTTCAATACACTCAATTTTGTAAAAATCACAATATTTGATGACGCCAATGAAATTCTTCTTCATATTGAGTCAAAAATAAACGAGTGATCGAGAGCAACCATTAAAGGGAGTCGTGTGTATCACGAGTGGGAAAGAAATAATCAACCTTTTGGGGAAAACCTTACATTTTGGAATTACAAAATAAAAACCGTGTTTTAACTTCAAAAACATTAGTAGATTTATTTTGAATCTTGATTCATTTCTATCTACTGTATAAAGCTGGTTGTTGTTTATTAATGGCATTTTGATCTCCTTTTCTCTTTTTATATTTTAATTTATGTGTGTATTAATTTTCTTATTTTTGTGATTTTTATTTTTATTTTTGGAGTGTGAATAATAAAGAGTCTTGCTCGGGACTAGCAAGAATTCAAGTTTGGGGGTGTGATAAGTGTCAGTTTAGTACACTTATCCATGGTTTGTATCGATAAAATTCACCCATAATTGAGCTAGTCTACTCGTTTTTTGCTTTTAATTTATTAGTTTTAATAATTTTATTTTTATCGGATGATGATCGGATTAAATAACTGAATTACTCAAGAAACAACATGTTTAATAAATATTCTATTTATTGAATTTTGATATATTCATGTTGTAGGGCTTTAGAGGCAATTTGGCGGTCTTTTCGGATTCAAAATCGAGTTATATATCAAAAGTTATCATCAGAAGAAGATGCGGGCAAAAACGCAAAGTCGAGGAATTACGGGCTAAAACGTAACTACCAAAGCTTCAAATGAGCAAATTTACGAAGCCACGTTACGGCCGTAACATTCAGGAGTTACGGCCGTAAGTCACCTTAGTTACGGCCGTAACTCCCGAATGTTACGTAGTAACTCTTGACAATTGCTATGATTTGTCTAATTTTTTATACTTTTTGTGTATTATTGAGGGGATGGCTGGCATTGATCCGATATAATGTAATAATGCTGGAGTTTTGGAGCTATTAGATGACTTTAGGTGTATAAATAGACCCCTTAGATCCTTCATCATTCATCATTCATCTTATAATTTTCCATTTTCTTGTAAACTTTTCTTTTTGTGTGAAGAACACACTTGTGTTCTTGAGTGATCTTTGTAAGTGTGGTATAGTATATGTTGTTCAGAGAGTTTATTGCTTCTATCTCCTTTATCTACTAAGGGAGTTAGGATCAATTCTTTCTCTTGATTCAACTAAGAATGACCACCAAAGCTTGTAATATGTGTAATAAACCCTTTATGGGCTAAGTTCTTTAAGTTGGGATTATAAACAAGGTTAGTCATGTTATTTAAGTTTGTATAAAGATCTATAGTGAATTACTTATTATTGTGTGTGATTTTCATTGTTTTAACAATCTTTATTTATTTGGCCAATTAATGAAGATATTTATGGTCTTCATATGTTTCGAAAGAAAATATGTTTGATTAGATCAAATGATCTTCACTCTAAGTTGTTCTAGGGGATAGAAATATACCCCTAGTCCTTAGATGATTCATTGAGTTATTTTTACAAATCCTAATGCTATGTATTGAAGCCAATCAACATAGAAATATAGTGGATTGATTCAATATGTAAGGGGCGTTTTATAGTTCGAAAGAGAAACTGTCTTTTTAAGGAAAATCGAATCTACACAACATAATAAGTAAATTCATCTTATGATCTCCAATACATCTTTTATAACTAATGACGAACTAAGTTTGTAATCCCAACTATTTCATTTTATCGATAATCAATCTATTATTATTGCTTTCTTTTTATTTCCTTATAATATTAGAACTATTATTGCAATTTCTTTGCAATTATTAAACCAAACTTTTTAATTGTGTGTTTCACTCATCTTAAGTATCTATAAAAATAGACTAATAGTGTATAATTCAAATTATAACATAACTTCCTTGTGGGATCGATAAACCGGACTCAAAAAGTCCACTTTACTACTTGATATGATATCGTGCACTTGCGATAGTTACACAAAAAGCGTGTCAGGAATTTAGGCCCAGGACCAGTTATGTCATGGCGGAACGCGATGAGTTCGACACGAATCACCATCCCGCTTTCGGAAACATATTATAATAGGAATTCTGAGCATCGGGTCACACAATGGACGCGAGAAGAGCTTCGCCGGCATGTGTGGTGGGTCCCATAGATCCTCCCGGTTCGAATGTTATGGCTGTTTGAAGTTCGGGTCGAATCTACCATAAGAGAATAGAATGTGGTTCGACTTATGGGTGTGATCATACCAGCACTAATGCACCGGATCCCATCAGAACTCCGAAGTTAGCGTTCCTGGGCGAGAGTAGTACTAGGATGGGTGACCCCTAGGAAGTCCTCTTGTTGCACCCCATTTTTTGCCGTCCAACGCTGCTCCATTCTTTTTTTACGCTCGATTTTTCGTTTTCTTAGGAATTCTCCATGGTGATCCTTCCACGTACGGTCTAAAGAAGGCTTGGATATGAATATTATTGAAAATGATATACTGTCACGGAAATAATAAAGTAAATGACAAATGCTCTTCCTACGGGGAAGAAATGTGATTTTACTAATTAGAAATTATAAAATCTGCCTCTCAATACATTGGAGAATGTATTTATAAGCCTAAGAAACACATCTAAATAAAAAATGACTCAAGATATCAAAAGAAAAATGAAATATTAAATAAATAAAGTGATATAAAGGCCGAAAGTACGTGAAAATGGGGGAATTTCGGCCCGGGACCAGTTATATCATGGCGGAACGCGATGAGTTCGACACGAATTGCCGTTCCGTTTCCGGAAACAATTTATAATAGGAATTCTGAGCGTCGGGTCACATGATGGGCGCGAGAAGAGCTTCATCGGCATGTGTGGTGGGTCCCGTAGCTCCTTCCGGTTCGAAAGTTTTGGTTGTTTGAAGTTCGGGTTGAATCTACCATAAGAGAATAGAATGTGGTTTGACTTATGGGTGCGATCATACCAGCACTAATGCACCGGATCCCATCAGAACTACGAAGGTAAGCGTGCTTGGGCGAGAGTAGTACTAGAATGGGTGACCCCCTCGGAAGTTCTCGTGTTGCACCCCTTTTTTTTCCGTCCAACGCTGCTCTATTCTTTTTTTACGCTCGATTTTTCATTTTCTTAGGAATTCTCCATGGTGATCCTTCCACCGACGGTCTAAAGAAGGCTTGGATATGAATCTTATTGGAAATGATATACTGTCACGGGAGTACTAAAGTAAATGACAAATACTCTTCGTACGGGGAAGAAATGCAATTTTACTAATTAAAAATTATCAAATTCTGCCTCTCAATAAATTGGAGAATATATTTTTAAGACTAAGAAACACATCTAAATCGAAAATGACACAAGATATCAAAAGAAAAAAGAAATATTAAATAAAAGGCCGAAAATACGTGAAAATGGGGAAATTTAGGCCCGGGACCAGTGATGTCATGGCGGAACGCAATGAGTTCGACATGAATCGCCGTTCCGCTTCCGAAAACATATTATAATAGGAATTTTGAGCGTCAGGTCACACGATGGGCGCGAGAAGAGCTTCGTCGGCATGTGTGGCGGGTCCCGTAGCTCCTCCCGATTCGAAAGTTATGGCTATTTGAAGTTCGGGTCGAATCTACAATAAGAGAAAAGAATGTAGTTCGACTTATGGGTGCGATCATACCGGTACTAATGCACCGGATCCCATCATAATTCCAAAGTTAAGCGTGCTTGGGCGAGAGTATTACTAGGATGGGTGACTCCCTGGGATGTCCTCGTGTTGCACCCCTTTTTTTTGCCATCGAACGCTGCTCGATTCTTTCTTTACGCTCGATTTTTCTTTTTCTTAGGAATTATCCACGGTGATCCTTCCACGTACGGTCTATAGAAGGCTTGGATATGAATCTTATTGAAAATGATATACTGCCACGGAAGTAATAAAGTAAGTGACAAACGCTCTTCCTACGGGGAAGAAATGTGATTTTACTAATTAGAAATTATCAAATCTGCCTCTCAATACATTGGAGAATGTATTTATAAGCCTAAGAAACACATCTAAATAAAAAATGACTCGAGATATCAAAAGAAAAATAAAATATTAAATAAATAAAGTGATATAAAGGCCGAAAGTACGTGAAAATGGGGGAATTTCGGCCCAGGACCACTTATATCATGGCGGAACGCAATGAGTTCGACACGAATCGCCGTTCCGCTTCCGGAAACATATTATAATAGGAATTCTGAGCGTCGGGTCACACGATAGGCCCGAGAAGAGCTTCACCGGCATGTGTGGTGGGTCCCATAGCTCCTCCCGGTTCGAAAGTTTTGGGTGTTTGAAGTTCGGGTTAAATCTACAATAAGAGAATAGAATGTGGTTTGACTTATGGGTGCGATCATACCAGCACTAATGCAACGGATCCCATCAAAACTCCGAAGGTAAGCGTGCTTGGGCGAGAGTAGTACTAGGATGGGTGACCCCTTGGGAAGTTCTCGTGTTGCACCCCCTCTTTTTCCGTCTAACACTGCTCTATTCTTTTTTTACGCTCGATTTTTTGTTTTCTTAAGAATTCTCCACGGTGATCCTTCCACCGACGGTCTAAAGAAGGATTGGATATGAAGCTTATTGGAAATGATATACTGTCACGGGAGTACTAAAGTAAATGACAAATACTCTTCGTACGGGGAAGAAATGCAATTTTACTAATTAAAAATTATCAAATTCCGCCTCTCAATAAATTGGAGAATATATTTTTAAGACTAAGAAACACATCTAAATCGAAAATGACACAAGATATCAAAAGAAAAAATGAAATATTAAATAAAAGGCCGAAAATGCGTGAAAACGGGGAAATTTAGGCCCGGGACCAGTTATGTCATGGCGGAACGCAATGAGTTCGACATGAATCTCCGTCTGTTTCCGAAAACATATTATAATAGGAATTCTGAGCGTCAGGTCACACGATGGGCGTGAGAAGAGCTTCGTCGACATGTGTGGCGGGTCCCGTAGCTCCTCCCAATTCGAAAGTTATGGCTGTTTGAAGTTCGGGTCGAATCTACCATAAGAGAATAGAATGTGGTTCGACTTATGGGTGCGATCATACCAGCACTAATACACCGGATCCCATCAGAACTCCGAAGTTAAGCACGCTTAGGCGAGAGTATTAATAGGATGGGTGACCCTCTGGGAAGTCCTCGTGTTGCACTTTTTTTTTTTGCCATCGAACGCTGCTCGATTCTTTTTTTACGCTCGATTTTTCTTTTTCTTAGGAATTATCCACGGTGATCTTTCAACCTACGGTCTAAAGAAGCCTTGGCTTTGAAGCTTATTGAAAATGATATACTGTCACGGGAGTAATAAAGTAAATGACAAACGCTCTTCGTACGGGGAAGAAATGCGATTTTACTAATTAAAAATTATCAAATTCTGCCTCTCAATACATTCGAGAATGTATTTATAAGCCTAAGAATGATATCTAAATCGAAAATGACACAAGATATCAAAAGAAAAACGAAATATTAGATAAATAAAGTGATATAAAGGCCGAAAGTGCGTGAAAACGGGGGAATTTAGGCCCAGGACCAGTTGTGTCATGGCGGAACGCGATGAGTTCGACACGAATCACCGTCCCGCTTTCGGAAACATATTATAATAGAAATTTTGAGCATCGGGTCACACGATGGACGCGAGAAGAGCTTCGCCGGCATGTGTGGTGGGTCCCGTAGATCCTCCCGCTTCGAATGTTATGGCTGTTTGAAGTTCGGGTCGAATCTACCATAAGAGAATAGAATGTGGTTCGACTTATGGGTGCGATCATACCAGCACTAATGCACCGGATCCCATCAGAACTCCGAAGTGAAGCGTTCCTGGGCGAGAGTAGTACTAGGATGGGTTACCCCTCGGAAGTCCTCTTGTTGCACCCCATTTTTTGCCGTCCAACGCTGCTCGATTCTTTTTTTACGCTCGATTTTTCGTTTTCTTAGGAATTATCCACGGTGATCCTTCCATGTACGGTCTAAAGAAGGCTTGGATATGAATCTTATTGAAAATAATATACTGTCACGGAAGTAATAAAGTAAATGACAAACGCTCTTCCTACGGGGAAGCAATCTGATTTTACGAATTAGAAATTATCAAATCTGCCTCTCAATACATTGGAGAATGTATTTATAAGCCTAAGAAACACATCTAAATAAAAAATGACTCAAGATATCAAAAGAAAAATGAAATATTAAATAAATAAGGTGATATAAAGGCCGAAAGTACGTGAAAATGGGGGAATTTCGGCTCGGGACCAGTTATATCATTGGAATTGGCTAAGTGTAGCCGGATTAGCACATGCTAATAGTGAAGCATAGTGCACGCTAGTGTACAAACTTAGCGCACGCTAAAGTCTTAGACTAGCACGCACAAGGCCATGTCAGAACTTATCCGAGTGGTTGGCAAAGTTGTCGACAGCTTCCGGGTTTCATGCATCAACGGCATTTAGCGCACGCGGGACATAAGTATTAGCGCACGCTAAATGTAGAACAGTCAAGGGAATCCCGGCAATCGCTGGTGCTTTCGGCATGTGGGGCACATGCATCTTCTGGGTAGGTGCAAGCTGTCGAGTCAACTATGATTAGCGCACGCTACGGGTGGATAATAGCGTACGGTAATGAGACTTTTACTGTAGCAAGTCAACGCTATGTTACGTACGCTATGACAAGGATTTTTACGCACGTAACACTTGGCACGAAATGATGCAGTAGCCTTTGGACCTCGATAGCGCATGCTAACAAAGTCAGTTACGCACGCTATGGCAAGTAACGCGCGCTATTTTGTGAGAGTAGCGCACGCTAGTAGTGTGCAATGGAGTAATGTTATCCTTTTCAGCCCGTCCTTTCTTTTCCACCGAAAGAGAGAGTTCTTGGAAGATATTTTGAGGTTCTCTAAATACTTGTGTAATCATGGAGTTGATCGTTTTAACAACTCTAAGCTTGGAATCGATTGGAAATGGATTCAACCTTGAGAATCAATCCATTTCTACGAAGAGGTAATTAATATTCACTTTGGATTTGGTTTTGGATTGAATATCGTTGTTCTTGAGTTGATAATCGTCATGTATATGAGTTGATAAGTATGATTATGGATGGATTACCGCGTTATGTTGATATTATTGTTGAAGTGCGGATATTGATATGATTCGTGTGGTTTTGAATGATGTTGTTTATCTTCAAGAGATATGTTGGGTAATATCTCCAGACATTTCGACTTTGACATTGTTGTTGATGATTAGTTCATATGATAATAGTTTATGGAGGCGTTATGATGATTCTTGGTATCCCACGGGAAGTTTGTTATGGAAGATGATGACATGATGACTTATATGTTGGATTATGTTATGTTGTCATGAGTATGGTTAGGGGATCATAGTGTTCTTGGCAGTGTTATTGCGATTCCTGATGTTATGATGATATTGCCTTAGACTATGAGTTAGATGATGACTTAGATGTTAGAACATTGGATTTTGTCGTTTGGTCGATTGTGGACGTGATTTCGGATTAATTCATGATTCCTGAGAGACTCTTGAATTATATGAGATGATGAACATTTATAAGAAGTGTGGGTGTTTTGGATATGAATATGGAATATTCATGTCTAGAGCTGAATTATGTGTTTTGATATAATATTCACATAGGAATACGAATATGATTACGAGTTTGATGAAATCATTATTCATCTCTGAGTTTGGATGTACATACATATTGAACAAATGTTCAAGTCGAATGATTGGATTGGTTGATAACCTTAGAATATGATTATCTAGAATGTTGAACTAATTGGATGGTTCGAATTAATGATGATCATCGGAAAATTTTAACTATGGGTTTACAGGAAGGAACCTTGTTAATTCGTATTTAAGAATTTAGTTTGGAATCGATAACATTTAGACCCTTGTTGGTTCGAATTGGTTGCTGATATGATCATCATATTTCGGCTCGTATTGTGGATAGGGATTTGTAAGTGTCTGAGTTGGATTGTACAGACTGTGTTTAATCGAGATATGGTGGAACTGTTGAGTTTGTGGTTTGGTGGTATTGATATCGATCGTTATCGAACTTGTTGATTATTAATCCTTCTTTATACAATAAGTTGTGATGTCTGGTCGTGGATTATGACTGTTGTGATACGGTTGAGGTTGAAGAGTTCATAGATTACTTTGGTCGGGGCTGAGGAACTCGTAGACGAAAGCAACTGAATTGGTAACAGTTCGTTGTATTGATATCGAGGCAAGTTTTAAACTTGTACTAGTCAATGAGATTGATGTTAACACGTATGTGCATGAATGTGTGTATCATGTCGAGACTTGGTATCTTTGTGATTTTGTTGATATCAGGGGGTTGTTTGATACGATATCCTTCGGCAAGTTATTCCAATTGTTATTGTTGTTTGTAAATGGCCGGTTCAGGGCATTACAATACTTGTTGATTATATTGATGTCGATATCCGGTTCGCGGTATTGATGTATCGACTGTTGTTATTGATATTGGTGCTTTGCTATTGGTGTTGTATTGGCAGATTGAAGGCATTGATGTATTCGATTATCATCTTCGTTATCGGTAACCGATTAAAGGTGCCGAGACATCCATTGAAATGTTGTTATCGGTTGGACATTATAAGGCAATCGAGGTATTCCAAGGCTGCACACTATCATTCCTGTGAACTAGGTAATTTTGTGATCGTTGAGGGTTGAAGATTCCAGGAGTGTTGTGTTCTGATTGTTGATCGTGTTAATCGGTAGGTAGGGATTGTGATCCCAGGATGGTTGTTTTAAATATTGTTGGTCGTATCGATCTTCCATTATCTGTGTGTCATTGTTCGCTTCGGCGAGTCTTTTGAATCCGTATCGGCTGTGTTATCCTTTGAGTTTCGTTGTCATGTTGCATCGTGACATATCTGGAATCATATCTGTGTGCCGATTGATTATGTGTAGGATTTTTAGCCAGGCACGCGATGGTCATGCATGGATGTTTCCGCATTGGACCGTGCACACGAGACGTAGTTCGTGAGGCTAATTAAGTACATTGTTCCACGTATATTCTGGATTCCGTATACGGAGTGGACGTGTGCACAGACACATTCCCGGATCGAGCTTATTGGTTTGGTCGTTCGTAGTCCATGTTGTATTGGATATGTCCAGCGATTTTGCGACTAGTTGTTCATATGCCGAAGGGTATGTTTGACAGTCGGGGTTATTTCTTTGAGATTTGTTATTGTTGGTCGTTTAGAGTTTACCTTGTTGATGGTACTCTCAGTCGCTGTTGATCCCTTGTTGATCGTGTTGGAGTTTATCATGTTGATGGTATTCTCGATTATTGTGGATCTTTCACTGGTAGCATTGGAATTTATCATGTCGACGATATTACAGTTAATTTATTGGTTGATCATTGTTATTGACCGTGTGAGCGTTCGGACTGTACGTCAATGTTTCGGGACTAGTTGTCAATATTTTGTGTATTATTGGTTTTTGTCCATATTGAGTTTTATCGGTGCAATCCGACGGACAGGAATTGGCACAGATAGTTCATTATACACTTATGAGTTATGATGATGTTTTGAGAATCCTTGGTATTGTTGGAACGTAGTACAGATGGTTGTAGTTGAATTCATTTTGTATTTTGAGAATACCCTTCAGCATGTCAAATCGTATGCCGGTACTCGTCGCCTACCTTTGGAATTTGATTTTGGAGACCATGTTCTACTCCAGCGTTGGGTCTTATCCATAGCGTTTTTCATCTTTCTCAGTTGAGAAAGTATGTGCCAGATCCAAGTCATGTTGTTGACTATAGTGGGTTTGACGTAACCGAGGATGTTACCTTTCCGGAGAGACCAGTGAATATTCTTGAAGTGCAATGGTCGAGACATGGAGTCGAGGAAGCGACTTGGGAGACGGAAAAGCAGATGCGATCGGATTACCCCGAGTTTTTTTTATTCCTTAAGTTTCCGGACGAAACTTCTTTTTAGAGGGGGAGAATGTAATACCCGTGCTTTTTATTGACTGTTTGACCTTGCCGTTCTTCCTATTTTATCGCTCTGTAAACTCTTGGTGATGTTGTCGACGTTTATCTAGAGTTTCGTGTCTTGTTTGGATCTTGATCGTGTTGTTTAGACCTTTCGGAAGTATTCTGGCTCAGGGAGATAGCGCATGCTAGGCCTATGCTAACGAACGCTAATTTTGGTTGAGTAGAGCACGCTAGCTTTGAGACTTAGCGCACGCTAACGGACCAGACAGGGCAAAGGCAGTAGCTAATTCCACTCTCTGGACTAGCAGTTAGCGCACGCTAGGAGATTCGGTAGCGCACACTATTCGTGGTCAGTAGCGCACGCTAACATCGTCCGTAGCGCACGCTAATGAGCTGAGTCGGCAGAGGCAGTGAGGTTTTCAGACTTTCTGGACAAGCAGGTGATACAAATCGGTCAACATCATCAAATACAAAAAGAATATTATCCGACCAAGCTTGATTTGAGTCGCAGGCGTACATAAAATCCTCATGCAAAATACACGGGCAAATTACCAATTCTCGCGTGCACGACGACTTCGTAGTAGTTTTAGTATTTTGGTGATAACTTACTCGATCGATATCCGATTCAGGTGATTCAAGTGGCCATGGAAAGCTAAGAAAGAGAGCTACAAATCTTATGAAGACCATAGGATCAAATTCGGAACCATTGGATCCCAGAAATGACAAAACCGACAGCATCAGATTTGGTCCAAAATCATGAAGATTTTATCCCTTTATTTTCTTTGTCCAAGTGGTAGCTAAACAATAAAAGAATGTCCAGCATTTTTTTACAAAAGCAGCAGGATTCTTGGCAAAAGGCGGCTGTCAACTTTCAACTTGGAGACAAAGCCCAGCTTTTACTTTTGTTTGCAAGTGACATGGGGAACCTTTTATTATCTTTTCATTATTTTAAGAACAGCTTGTATTAGTTTAGTTTATCCTGTCAGGTTACTTTTACCTATAAATAGTGGCAGTAGAGTTGTAATGAAGCAGATTTTGAATGTTAAAGAAATTAGAATACACTTTGTGTTTTCTCTTGGTGAACGCTTTTCATCGAAACCTGATTTTTATTCGACGCATTTTCGAGTATTAATCCGATTGATTCTCAATAGGTCTTGAGAAGAAATCACTTTATCGAATTATAGGTCTAATTCGATAAAACAACTGTTTCTGTCCTGTCTCGATATTCTTCTTGTTTTCGATACAGTTTTATACTTGTTCGATATTGTTACTACGTCCGATATTACCTCCATATTCATACGTTCGATTTATCATATTCCACTTGTTTTTCTTTTCATCCGTGAATTTTACTTCCGCTATATACATACATATTTCGATCAGAATTCGGATCTAATTCGATAAACATCTTGTGCGTGTTCTTATTCGTCCGAATTTCCCTACTTTCGGACGATTCTCACATTGTTCCACACTTAGATTTATTGTTCGTGTTTCCTGTTCACAAAAGACATTTCCCTTACACGCGATACATGTTAGCATCCGATCGGGATTTCCTGTCATAAGTGTTGTTCGTTCTCCAGAACAGTTCGGAATCATCTTTTTTGCTGTCGCTGTAGGGATTCTCTTTGTTCCTTTATTCTGTTCGGAAGTCTTTGACGAGCAAGCCTTGCTGTCCGTTATTCTTTGTATCGACGAGTTGTTCTTTGTTCGGAAGTCTTTGATCGAGCAAACCTTGCTGTCCGTTATTCTTTGTATCGACGAGTTGTTGCTGTTCGGAAGTGCTGTATCGAGCAAACCTTGCTGTCCGTTATTCTTTGTATCGACGGGTTGTTGCCTTGATTCTGACTGAAATTTATTTGATTCATTTCGGCTGAGTGCTGCTCGCTACCGCACGTGAAATAGTCTTCCGCTGTACCGATAGAGAATTCGTATCATAAGTGGTATCGGAGCCCAATGTCATCTCCTTGGGCGATTTATTCAACGAATTTTTAGTTGAGGTATTTAGTCACCTTCTTGGGTTGTTCTTCACGGTTTCTTCAAAATTTTCGCATAACATTGGCAGATTAGCGCAGTCGGAAGAAAACAAAGTTTCCCGTGGATTCGACCGTTGGATCGTCACGAAATTTTGACAAATGTAAGCAAACTCATTGAACTACAGTCTGAACGGTGGAGATCAGATTCTTTGATCATCTTCCTGGTTTATTCTTCACGGATTTCTTGGCAAATTTTCTGTTCGATTTCTTGATCATTAGAAGAGATGGACTTTTCCAATACCGAATTCTTGGTAAAGCTACGTGATGCCTTACATGACTTACCGGAACCTCGACGAGGAGGAGAAGGCCTATGTTCCCCACGCCATACTAACGAGTTCGAGTTGAACGAACTTCCGAAGTTCATCGGAGGTACCGATCCCGAAATTTATTTGGAATGGGAACGTAAGATGGATCGCTTGTTCGAGTTTAAAGGTCTTAACGATGAGAAGCGTTGCAAATATGCAATTATCAAGTTGGTTAAAGGCGCTTCAGTTTGGTTCGAATGTAAGAAGAAGCAAAGGACTCGTGCTGGAAAAAAAAAGATCCGCTCGTGGGAGTCGTTGAAAAGAAAACTTCGCAAGAGATACGTACCTTTCGGCTCGAGTTCGGCTCTCAAAATCGTAACACCATCAGCCCCCAACTCGGTTTCTAAAGCTCTCGACTTGCCTAATGAGACGAGTTTGCTGGAGGTGAGTTGTTTCATTGGCCAAGGGTTCGATCATGTGCAAGATGTTTGCCCGACTCTTGCTACCCGAGACGAGTTAATAGCCGAGGAAGAACAAGAAAGGCTAGGCGACATTCTCAAGTTTGATATAGAGGACGAAGGAGAAGAAGAATGTGTAGTTTACGATGCTCCCGATTATGATACAGACTTAGTTCTTCGTACTTTAGAAACCAAATTGGTTTCAAATGATTTAGAGCATCAGGACGAGTTAACGAGTGAGGAACTCACAAGTATACCTTTTAGTTCTACACAACCGTCCGTTTCCCGAGCTACAGAAGATGAAGAGATTGAGGACAAGGCGATTGTTCCCCAAAATTTCTATGAGGTTATTTCAATTATTGTTAAAAATTGGAGGATCCCAATCCAATTGTTCTCATTGATCCGGTTCCTGATGTAACACCCCCGAGTTATTCAGGGATATTACAGCGCCGTAAGCCCCGCCGTGGGACCCACAAGGCTATACATATGCGTAACCATAAATTTTGACCGATAAGGTCTACACACAAAGGAATGAAAACGATACAAAGGTATTCGAAACATAACCAATGTATTCACGGACATCACAATACAATTCAATACTTCAGCAACACAGGCCGGAACATCAAGGGAAAAGGAAAACGATACTCGAGTATTCAAAAGACAATCCGGTACAACAACACTGAACCGGAACTCCAACCATAACTGGAAGAAAGACACAGTATCACACTTGCCCACCATCTTTATGCCGACCCGATACCTGCCCGTCCGCTCTCCTGGAACCTGAAATACATGAAACGTATTTCCCCCATAAAGGGGTTAGCCGTCGAATAGCTAGTGCAAGTATAACAATATGAAACATAATACTTCTCGACAATAAAGTAAATGTAATCCGTCAATTCATCAATATCCGTCAATTCATCAATTTCCGTCAATTCATCAATTTAAGACTAGTATTCCGGAATAACTAAAATCTCAAGACGTATGTGAATGCCGTAAAAACGGTTCGTTCATATCATACGCCGTTACATGTAGGAATGCCGTCAAAACGGTTCGTTCATTACATGCCAACATTATTTCATATGAATGCCGTAGAAACGGTTCGTTCATATCAACCATGGAATCGCACCAGAGGCTACGAAACCCTCAGAGGACCATAGGCCCGTCCCGGAGTGGCTAGAAATAATCATATCATCAATATTTCATACTTTCAAAGTCGAGAACGTGCAATCATAAATGTATAATTGCCTTTGAGACATCGAGAAATCGAACGGAGGAAAGGTATGAGTTTGGTAGGTCCGAGAACGCACTTCCGGCACCTAAACGATTCGCAAGGAATATTACAATTAATTATCCATACTCAAATTATACGAAGAGACTCCCGAAACTCGTCTACGATTCCAGAAAATATACGGGTGGATAACTAAAGGTTGAGAAATCGCCCAAACTCCCACAAGTCCGAAAACGGCACAATCCAACCCGTAAAATCGGAAGAAAACACTCATATGGTATAGATATATATCAAAATCTCAAGGTTCTCAAGCTTCAATCGGACAAAACGGACGAATCTCGAAAACCCCAAAATCGACATAAAATTCAAAGTGTTCTTGAATTAATCTTTCAATAATCCGATGAATACTCAAGCATGTCCATAATCACGCATATATCACATCATACACCATGATTTTATCATCCAAAATGTCAAAACCCACACGAAATCGAGAAGTCAAGGTGTCGAAGGAAATTACCTCTTGAATATCCAAGCTCTATGATCCAAGGAATACGCGATAGATCGACTATCCGGGCTTCCCAACCGATTGAAAGTGGTAAATCTTCAACACACAAGTGATAGCTATGAAGAGGATTCTTCCCTCAACTCTCTCTCTCGCGATGGAAGAAGAAATGGGGAAAGAATGGCTGAAATCTCGCTTAAAAAGCCGAATTATGCAGTTGACCGCATTGTGTGCCCCGGCTCAGCATATGTGTACCGCGGCACAGGCCTAAAAATTGTTCCCAAGTTTCGGTAGTGTGCCGCGGCTCAGTGTCTGCGGCACCGGTCTGACGGAGTTTTGGGCAGGATGCAACACCGGTGTCCGCGGCTCGGCCAGTGTGCCGCGGCATTGGCTCAGCGGTGTGCCGCGGCTCGGATCATGTGTGCCGCGACATGGGTACACCTGCTCGGCCAAAAATAGGAAATGTGTGTGCGGCGCACACTCCTTGTCTGCAGCTCACACCCCCTTCCGGTCCTAAAATGATGGAAAATGACCGGAAAGAGAATAAAAGCAATATGATTCAATGTCTGGACAACAATAACACGAAATAAAAATACGGGAACCCCAAAGCGGTGGTTCCAAGAAATGATTACAAGGGTTCTCTCAACAATCACGATCCGAAGAATATGAAAGGTTTGAAATGACATGACTTTCGACCGGATATTACATTCTCCCCTCTAAAAAGAAGTTTCGTCCGAAACTTAAGAAATAAATAGTTCGGGGTATTCCACCCGCATCTTCTCTTCCGTCTCCCAAGTCGCCTCTTCGACCCCATGCCTCGACCATTGTACTTTAACCAGTGGAATGGTCTTATGCGAAGCCGTTTCTCGCGACGCTCAAGGATCTTCACGGGTCTCTCAGGAAGGTAATATCCTCGGCTACATTAATCTCACTTGTAGTCGATAATGTGGCTCGGATCCGATGCGTACTTCCTCAATGGACACATGAAAAACACTATGGACGTGACTCAAAGTGGAGGTAATGCCAAGCGATAAGCTAAGTGTCCAACTCTGTCCAAAATCTCAAAGGTCCGATATACCTTGGGTGAGTTTTCCCTTTTTACCGGCGGAAAACTCCTGCAGTCGGTGATACTTTGAGCAAGACATGATCCCCACTTCAAACTCCAAGGGTCGACGAGTATCGGCGTAGGATTTCGACGACTGCGGGCGGTCGATGTCGGTCTCGGATGATAGAAATCTTTTCCTTGGTCTCCAACAACATATCCGGTTCCGTCCCAACTAGCTCGAAGCCTCGTCCCAACATAATGGCGACCTACATCGCCTACCATAGAGTGCCTCGAAGGGTGCCATTTTGATCGACGCATGCCAACTATTATTGTAAGCAAACTCGATCAACGGCAAGTGAAGTTCCCAATCGTTACTCGATCTAAGGCACAAGCCCGCAACATATCCTCCAACGTCTGAATCGTCCTCTCTGTCGACCGTCCGACCGAGGATGAAAGGAGGTGCTCAATCTCAACTCGGTACCCAGCACGATGAGCGGCTGCCAAAAATGCGATACGAAATGGCCGTCTCGATCAGAAACAATGGTCTTGGGGGTACCGTGTAACCTCACGATCTCAGCGATAAAGGTTCGAGCCAATCTATCCGGTCCCCAAGTATCCTTAATACCCAAGAAGTGTGCAGACTTGGTCAATCGATCGACAATTACCCAAATCATATTCATTCCGGCCCGAGTTCTCGGCATGCCAGTGATAAAATCCATTGAGATATCTTCCCACTTCCACTCGGGAATGGGGAGTGGTTTCAATAACCCGCCGGTCGTTGATGTCCGATCTTGACTTGTTGACACGTCAAGCACCGTAATACGAACTCCGTAACATCCTTCTTCATGTTATTCCACCAAAAATTTCGCTTCAAATCTTTGTACATCTTACTCGTCCCGGGGTGGATTGAGTAAGGCGTAGCATGAGCTTCTCGGAGAATCCTCTGTCTCAATTCCAAATCATTCGGAGCAAAGCACGCTGAAATCTCAAAATACTATCCTCGTGCACCATAAAGCCAGGAGCCTTTCCTTTAATCACATCTTCCTTGATTGAGAAATCATCGGGTCACTCCACTGTTTCCCTTTGATATCGTCAACCAAGGACGAAGTAATTTCGAGTACACAAGCTGTCCTGTACTCGCTGAAGCCACACTTCGATTCCTTGTTCAATTAAATCTGACGAATCTTAAATGCAGGGCGTAAGAACCTCAAGCATTTGAAGAGATGCCGATTTGCGGCTCAAAGCATCCGCAACGACATTGGCTTTCCCGGGGTGGTAAAGAATTTCCAGATCATAATCCTTTATCAACTCTAGCCAACGTCTCTGTCTCATATTCAGCTCCTTCTGGCTGAAAATATATTTCAGGCTCTTGTGATTGGTATAAATCCGGCACGGTGAACCATACAAATAATGCCGCCAAATCTTGAGTGCGAAGACAATTGCGGCCAATTCTAAATCGTGAGTAGGATAATTTACCTCATAAGGCTTTAATTGACGAGACGCAAAAGCTATCGTCTTATCATGCTGCATAAGCACACAGCCCAGGCCTTGACCCGAAGCGTCACTGTAAACTGCAAAGCCTTCGCTACCATGCGGTAAAGTTAAAATCGGCGCTGAAGTCAATCGCCTCTTCAGTTCGTCGAAGCTTTGCTGTCTCTCATCCGTCCAAACAAACTTTTTGGTCTTATGGAGTAATTTCGTAAGCGGTCGAGCGAGTTTCGAGAACCCCTCGACAAACCGACGGTAATACCCAGCAAGGCCCAAAAAGCTACGAACCTCTTTAACATTTTTAGGCGGTGCCCAATTTAGCACTGCCTCGATCTTCTGCGGGTCTACACGAACCCCTTCGGCCGAAATCACATGGCCGAGAAACATAACTTCTTCCAACCAAAACTCACATTTCGAGAATTTTGCATAGAGGTGCTCGGTTCTCAAAATGTCTAAGACCAAACGCAAGTGTCGGGCATGTTCCTCCTTATCCCGAGAATAGACCAAGATGTCGTCAATAAAGACGACTACACACCTGTCGAGATACTCGATGAATATTTTATTCATCAATCGCATGAATCTCGCCGCGCATTCGTCAACCCAAAAGGCATAACTACAAATTCATAATGCCCATATCTCGTCCGGAACGCCGTCTTTGGAACGTCGGATTCCCTCACTCTGAGTTGATAATACCCGGATCTTAAATCAATCTTCGAGAAAACCGCAGCTCCTTGCAATTGATCAAATAGATCGTCTATACGAGGCAAAGGATATTTATTCTTGATGGTTACTTTATTCAGCTCACGGTAGTCAATGCACAAACGTAGTGAACCATCCTTCTTCCTGACGAAAAGAACGGGCGCGCCCCAAGGCGAAGCGCTCGGTCTGATGTACCCTTTTTCCAAAAGTTCTCCCAACTGAGTCTTCAATTCCTGCATCTCGGAAGGTGCCATCCGATAAAGGTGCTTTAGAAATCGGGGCCGCATCCGGCTCCAAATCCACGGAAAAATCTATCTCTCGATGTGGCGGTAATCCCGGAAGATCGTCCGGAAAAACATCGGGATACTCGTTAACAACCGGAATTGAAGAGAAATCGATTTCAATTCCTTCCGTTTTCAATGCATAACACCAATAGCCCGTACAACCTTTATTCAAAAGTTTTACGGCCTTCATGGAACTGATAAGTAACTTGGATTGGCCCAACTTACGTCCCAAAAATGAGTACTCAGATCCGTCCTTAGTCATCATAGTGATAACTTTGGTACGGTAATTCATAAGCGCCTGGTGATTATTAAGCCAATCCTCGCCGAGGATTACGTCCTCGCCTTCCATGTCAACTACAATTAAATTTGATAACCATTCCATACCGGATATAACCACCGGAAATTCTCTAATCTCCCGATTCCCCACAATCCTATTCCCTAAGCGGTCTCACGATAAAGGGATCGCAAGCGATTAAACAAGTTATATTCAAACGGCGTACACACTCCAAAGAAATAAAAGAATGTGTAGCACCCGAATCAAAAGTACAATTTGGATAGGATAGAATATGGATGGTACACAAGCCACCGCCGCATCGGGTTAAATGCATTCGACGCATCTCATAAACCCGTGGTTGCACCGAACCGACGCTAGAGTTCCCCCTCCGGCGTTCGACCCGTCCCGGCCCCTGCCAAAATTGCTTGAGGTTGACCAGGTGGGCGAAACCCGAGTGTCCAAAGTCTGATTCGGCTCGGAACAATATGTCGCTCTATGTCCCATCTGTCCACGTGTGACACTTCAACGGTGGAAAGTGGCATTCCAAATTAATGTGGCACGAGCCACAATTATAGCAAGTCACCGCGCGATTTGAGGTACCCAAGTGGGACGGTAACTCCTCTTCCCTTTATTAGAACGTGACGATCCGCAAAGCAGTTAGTAAATGTGACTTCGAAAGTTGCCACCCTTAGAGCGGAAAAATTTCCCGACTTTACGCTTCTTCGGTTCTTCAACGGTATCTTTGTCGTGGCTCAACATATCATGGGCTAAAGCTCGTCACGATACTCTTTCGGTGTGGTACAAGCAAATCCGGCCATGTACCGTCGTAAGTCCAAATTCATCCATATCGAAATAACGGATCTTATCACGCTCGTTACGTACTTGATCCTTCACATGGTTTAATTGTTGGTTATACTCCACGATTGCTGCGAAACGGGAATATCTTGTGGTTTAGCCTCGAAGAAGGCTCGGATTCGGCTCTCTCGCACCGGCCAAGGACAAAACTCGGCCTCCAAGAGCTCCTTAAATTCATCCCATGAGGCAATACGATCCCGTGGCTTGATGACCTTCCACCAAGTAGCGGCCTCCTTAGTGAGGAAATCTTGAGCAATCGGTACTTTCTCACCTCGGCAATCAAGCGCCTCGAAAATCTTCTCCAACTCGCTAGCCAATCCTCCCACTTAACGGGTCTGGTGGCACCGCCAAAGCGTGGAGGGTGCATACGGATTACGCTCAAGCGGGCATCCGTGTTTGGGTTCGGGTTATTCGGTTGAGCAGTTTGGGCCAAAATAGTCATCCGAGTAGCCAATTGTTGAAGTGCATTCGCCACTCCAACGTCTGCGTTGTTCCCGACCATTTGATCGGTCGTGCCGACTCTCGGTGTCGGGATGCACCGAGTTCGACAAGCGGGGTTGGTCGACCCGCAATCAATCGATGGAAACGGCCGCGCCACGACCTCTTCCTCGCCCACGGCCACGACCACGGCCACGGCCCCTACCGGTGACATCTTGAAGAACACACAAGTCACGTAAGCACAATTCAATCACGCATCAACAAAGTGTCCGATTCTCAAGAATACCGATAAAAGGAAGCAAAACGAATAAGGAAACACGAGAAGAGTGAGAGGTCTTACAAGTACGGCCGTGACTGTGATGATGGCAGAGTAGTGATACTGTGGACAATTAACGACTCGATCGACCCAAAAGACCGACAGCCTAGGTATCCATAGACCTAAGCTCTGATACCATATTCTGTAACACCCCCGAGTTATTCAGGGATATTACAGCGCCGTAAGCCCCGCCGTGGGACCCACAAGGCTATACATATGCGTAACCATAAATTTTGACCGATAAGGTCTACACACAAAGGAATGAAAACGATACAAAGGTATTCGAAACATAACCAATGTATTCACGGACATCACAATACAATTCAATACTTCAGCAACACAGGCCGGAACATCAAGGGAAAAGGAAAACGATACTCGAGTATTCAAAAGACAATCCGGTACAACAACACTGAGCCGGAACTCCAACCATAACTGGAAGAAAGATACAGTATCACACTTGCCCACCATCTTTATGCCGACCCGATACCTGCCCGTCCGCTCTCCTGGAACCTGAAATACATGAAACGTATTTCCCCCATAAAGGGGTTAGCCGTCGAATAGCTAGTGCAAGTATAACAATATGAAACATAATACTTCTCGACAATAAAGTAAATGTAATCCGTCAATTCATCAATATCCGTCAATTCATCAATTTCCGTCAATTCATCAATTTAAGACTAGTATTACGGAATAACTAAAATCTCAAGACGTATGTGAATGCCGTAAAAACGGTTCGTTCATATCATACGCCGTTACATGTAGGAATGCCGTCAAAACGGTTCGTTCATTACATGCCAACATTATTTCATATGAATGCCGTAGAAACGGTTCGTTCATATCAACCATGGAATCGCACCAGAGGCTACGAAACCCTCAGAGGACCATAGGCCCGTCCCGGAGTGGCTAGAAATAATCATATCATCAATATTTCATACTTTCAAAGTCGAGAACGTGCAATCATAAATGTATACTTGCCTTTGAGACATCGAGAAATCGAACGGAGGAAAGGTATGAGTTTGGTAGGTCCGAGAACGCGCTTCCGGCACCGAAACGATTCGCAAGGAATATTACAATTAATTATCCATACTCAAATTATACGAAGAGACTCCCGAAACTCGTCTACGATTCCAGAAAATATACGGGTGGATAACTAAAGGTTGAGAAATCGCCCAAACTCCCACAAGTCCGAAAACGGCACAATCCAACCCGTAAAATCGAAAGAAAACACTCATATGGTATAGATATATATCAAAATCTCAAGGTTCTCAAGCTTCAATCGGACAAAACGGACGAATCTACGAAAACCCCCAAAATCCAACATAAAATTCAAAGTGTTCTTGAATTAATCTTTCAATAATCCGATGAATACTCAAGCATGTCCATAATCACGCATATATCACATCATACACCATGATTTTATCATCCAAAACGTCAAAACCCACACGAAATCGAGAAGTCAAGGTGTCGAAGGAAATTACCTCTTGAATATCCAAGCTCTATGATCCAAGGAATACGCGATAGATCGACTATCCGGCTTCCCAACCGATTGAAAGTGGTAAATCTTCAACACACAAGTGATAGCTATGAAGAGGATTCTTCCTCAACTCTCTCTCGCGATGGAAGAAGAAATGGGGAAAGAATGGCTGAAATCTCGCTTAAAAAGCCGAATTATGCGATTGACCGCATTGTGTGCCGCGGCTCAAGATATGTGTGCCGCGGCACGTGCCTAAAAATTGTTCCCAAGTTTCGTAGTGTGCCGCGGCTCAGCTGTGTGTGCCGCGGCACCGGTACAGCGGGTTTGGCCGGGATGCACACCGGTGTGCCGCGGCTCAAGACAGTGTGCCGCGCATTGCTTCGCAAGGTGCCGCGGCTCAGATCATGTGTGCCGCGGCACTGGGTACAGCCTGCTCGGCCAAAAATAGGAAATGTGTGTGCCGCGGCGCACACTCCTTGTGCCGCGGCTCACACCCCCTTCCGGTCCTAAAATGATGGAAAATGACCCGGAAAGAGAATAAAAGCAATATGATTCAATGTCTGGACAACAATAACACGAAATAAAAATACGGGAACCCCAAAACGGTGGTTCCAAGCAATGATTACAAGGGTTCGCTCAACAATCACAATCCGAAGAATATGAAAGGTTTGAAATGACATGACTTTCGACCGGATATTACACCTGACACCGACCAACATGAAAGCAGCGTGGCTGCATATAATCGGAAAATAGTAAGGGAAGAATTCATTATTGAAGGGAGTGAGGATGCGATTTGTGTTCACCTGGCACATGAGTTGGAAATTACTCCGTTAAGCCATAAATCATCTTTTCGGGATTCCATTAAGGGGAATGGAAGACTCTTAGGTACGTCGTTTGTTTCCATTTTGCATGTTGTCCTTTTGGATACGCAATCACAGGTTAAAGTCAACATTATGGACGAAAATTACATCTTCAAACCAGGAGGAGTGCAACCATATCCGGAGTACCAACCCTTCTTTCGGGCATTAGAATCAAGAATGAATCTTCTTGAAAAAGAAGGGAATGATGTGATCAAAACCGAGCATCCAATGAACTACAAGTCAAGTCTTAAAGTTCAAAATCTGGATTTGAGGTCAAATCCTTTGAAAGGGGGAGGGTATGATACGAATCGGTCAACATCATCAAATACAAAAAGAAGATTATCCGACCAAGCTTGATTTGAGTCGCAGGCGTACATAAAATCCTCATGCAAAATACACGGGCAAATTACCAATTCTCGCGTGCACGACGACTTCGTAGTAGTTTTAGTATTTTGGCGATAACTTACTCGATCGATATCCGATTCAGGTGATTCAAGTGGCCATGGAAAGCTAAGAAAGAGAGCTACAAATCTTATGAAGACCATAGGATCAAATTCGGAACCATTGGATCCCAGAAATGACAAAACCGACAGCATCAGATTTGGTCCAAAATTATGAAGATTTTATCCCTTTATTTTCTTTGTCCAAGTGGTAGCTAAACAATAAAAGAATGTCCAGCATTTTTTTTTTACAAAAGCAGCAGGAATCTTGGCAAAAGGCGGCTGTCAACTTTCAACTTGGAGACAAAGCCCAGCTTTTACTTTTGTTTGCAAGTGACATGGGGAACCTTTTATTATCTTTTCATTATTTTAAGAACAGCTTGTATTAGTTTAGTTTATCCTGTCAGGTTACTTTTACCTATAAATAGTGGCAGTAGAGTTGTAATGAAGCAGATTTTGAATGTTAAAGAAATTAGAATACACTTTGTGTTTTCTCTTGGTGAACGCTATTCATCGAAACCTGATTTTTATTCGACGCGTTTTTGAGTATTAATCCGATTGATTCTCAATAGGTCTTGAGAAGAAATCACTTTATCGAATTATAGGTCTAATTCGATAAAACAACTGTTTCTGTCCTGTCTCGATATTCTTCTTGTTTTCGATACAGTTTTATACTTGTTCGATATTGTTACTACGTCCGATATTACCTCCATATTCATACGTTCGATTTATCATATTCCACTTGTTTTTCTTTTCATCCGTGAATTTTACTTCCGCTATATACATACATATTTCGATCAGAATTCGGATCTAATTCGATAAACATCTTGTGCGTGTTCTTATTCGTCCGAATTTCCCTACTTTCGGACGATTCTCACATTGTTCCACACTTAGATTTATCGTTCGTGTTTCCTGTTCACAAAAGACATTTCCCTTACACGCGATACATGCTAGCATCCGATCGGGATTTCCTGTCATAAGTGTTGTTCGTTCTCCGCAATTCTGAATCATCTTTTATTTGCCATTGTAGGGATTCTCTTTGTTCACCGTTGCTGTTCGGAAGTGTCAGATCGAGCAAGCCTTGCTGTCCGTTATTGGCCGTATCGACGAGTTGTTGCTGTTCGGAAGTGTCAGATCGAGCAAACCTTGCTGTCCGTTATTCCGTATCGACGAGTTGTTGCTGTTCGGAAGTCAGATCGAGCAAACCTTGCTGTCCGTTATTGTCAGACGACGGTTGTTGCCTTGATTACCGAGCTGTTTGATTCATTTCGGCTGAGTGCTGCTCGCTACCGCACGTGAAATAGTCTTCCGCTATACCGATAGAGAATTCGTATCAGCAGGTAACGCACGCTAAACAGCGGCTAGCGCACGTTATATGTTGCGTAGCGCGCGTTAGTGCTCAGTGTTAATGCACGCTAGCGGACTGAGACAGTGAACTGGGACTATGGCAGGACACCAGTTAGCGGACGCTAAGGATGTTGAGCAGTGCGTGCTAACGTCTGTGGACAGTAGCCACTTAACTACCGTGTGACCCCACGCACGCTAATATTGGGGCGTAGCGTGCGCTAGACTGGGACAGTATATAAGGGGACAGTCAACCCCTGCACTTGTCATTTCACATCATTTCCACTTTTTCCGATCGGGAGAGCTTGGGAGAGGCGATTTGGGGCGATTTGAGGCGGTTCCTCTTCAGATATCATCATCTTGGGTTGGATAACAAGGATTATACGACATCTAATACATTTCTATCCTCCAAATCAAGGTAAATTCCTTAGAACCCTAGTTTTTGGGAATTTTGGGGTTTTCTTAGATTCGTCCGATTTATCCGTTTTGGAGCTTGAGAACCTTGAGATTATGATGTATCTAACCCGTATACATGCTTTACCTATGATTTTACGTATTGGTTTGTGCCGTGTTCGGACTTGTAAGGGTTTGGGTGGTTTTCCAAACTCTAGTTGTTTACCCTTGTATTTTCGTGAATCGTAAATGGGTTTCGGGAGTTTCTTCGTGAATTATGAGTATGGATTAATGATTATCATATCCCTTACGAATCGTTTAGGTGCCGGAAGCACGGTCTTGGACCTACCGAACTCATACTCCTTTCCGTTCAATTTCTCGATGTCTCAAAGGCAAGTATATATTTATGATTGTACGTTCTCGACTTTGAAAGTAAGATATATTAATGGCATGATTATTTATATCCACTCTGGGGCGGGCCGACGGGTCCCTGAGGGTTTCGTAGCCTCTTGGTGCTATTCCACAGATGATATGAACGAACCACTCTGGGATGGACCGACGAGTCCTCTGAGGGTTCCGTAGCCTCTGGTGCGGTTCCACGGTATTCATATATATATATATTGATGTGATGCTATGAGATTTAGTTATTCCGGAATACTAGTTTTGAATTGATGAATTGACGGTTACCTTTACTTTATTGTCGAGGAGTATTGTGTTTCATACTTGATATACTTGCACTAGCTATTCGACGGCTAACCCCTTTATGGGGGAAATACTTTTTATGTATTTCAGGTTCCAGGAGAGCGGACAGGCAGGTATCGGGGATATTGTGTTTTATCTCCGGTTATGTTTTGTGTTCCTCCATTCAACGTTGTTGTACTGGAATGGTTATTGAATACTCGAGTATTGTTTGTTTTCAGTCTTCCTTGATGTTCTGGCCTGTGTTGCCGAGGTTTGATTTTGTACTGTGATGTATTTGGATACATTGGACATGGTTTGAATACCCTTTGTATCGTCTTTCATTTCATTGTATTTGGACCTTCTCGGTCAAGTTTTATAGTTCTGTGTATGATTAGCCTTGTGGGTCCCTCGGTGGGGTTCACGGCACTGTAATATACCCTGAATAACTTGGGGGTGTTACAAAATATGGTATCAGAGCTTAGGTCTATGGATACCTAGGCTGTCGGTCTTTTGGGTCGATTGAGTCGTCATTTGTCCACAGTATCACTACTCTGCCATCATCACAATACGACCGATACTTGTAAGTCCTATTACTCTTCTTGTGTTAATCGTTTTGATTTTAGTTTGATATTCTTGATAATCGGTCACTTCTAGGACGTGCGATTTGGATTGTACTTACGTACTTTGTAGTACAAGGATGGGTGAGCCCCTGGGAAGTCCTCGTGTTGCACCCCCTTTTTTGTCGTCCAACGCTGCTCGATTCTTTTTTTACGCTCGATTTTTCGTTTTCTTAGGAATTCTCCACGGTGATCCTTCCATCTACGGTCTAAACAAGGCTTGGATATGAAGCTTATTGGAAATAATATACTGTCACGGGAGTAATAAAGTAAATGACAAACACTCTTCGTATGTGGAAAAAATGCGATTTTACTAATTAAAATTTATCAAATTCTGCCTCTCAATACATTGGATAATATATTTTTAAGCCTAAGAAACACATCTAAATCGAAAATAACACAAGATATCAAAAGAAAAATGAAATATTAAATCAAAGGCCGAAAGTGCGTGAAAACGGGGGAATTTAGTCCCGGGACCAGTTATGTCATGGCGTAACGCAATGAGTTCGACATGAATCGTCATTCCGCTTCCAGAAACATATTATAATAGTAATTTTGAGCGTCAGGTCACACGATGGGCGTGAGAAGAGCTTCGTTGGCATATGTGGCGGGTCCCGTAGCTCCTCCCGGTTCGAAAGTTATGGCTGTTTGAAGTTCGGGTCGAATCTACAATAAGAGAATAGAATGTGGTTCGACTTATGGGTGCGGTCATACCAGCACTAATGCACCGGATCCCATCAGAATTCCGAAGCTAAGCATGCTTGGGCGAGAGTAGTACTAGGATGGGTGACCCTGTGGGAAGTCCTTGTGTTGCACCCCTTTTTTTGCCATCGAACGCTGCTCGATTCTTTTTTTACGCCCGATTTATCTTTTTCTTAGGAATTCTCCACGATGATCCTTACACCTACGGTCTAAATAAGCCTTGGATATGAAGCTTATTGAAAATGATATACAGTCACGGTAGTAATAAAGTAAATGACAAACGCTCTTCGTACGGGGAAGAAATGCGATTTTACTAATTAGAAATTATCAAATTCTGCCTCTCAATACAGTCGAGAATGTATTTATAAGCCTAAGAAACACATCTAAATCGAAAATGACACAAGATATAAAAAGAAAAACGAAATATTAAATAAATAAAGTGATATAAAGGCCGAAAGTGCATGCAAACGGGGGAATTTAGGCCCGGGACCAGTTATGTCATGGCGGAACGCGATGAGTTCGACATGAATCGCTGTTTCGCTTCCGGAAACATAGTATAATAGGAATTCTGAGTGTCGGGTCACACGATGAGCACGAGAAGAGCTTCACCGGGATGTGTGGTGGGTCCCGTAGCTCCTCCCGGTTCAAAAGTTATGGTTGTTTGATGTTCGGGTCGAATCTACCATAAGAGAATAGAATGTGGTTCAATTTATGGGTTCGATCATACCAGCACTAATGCATCGAATCCCATCAGAACTACAAAGTTAAGCGTGCTTGGGCGAGAGTAGTACTAGGATGGGTGACCCCCTGGGAAGTCCTCGTGTTGCACCCCTTTATTTTGCCGTCGAACGCTGCTCGATTCTTTTTTTACACTCAATTTTTCTTTTTCTTAGGAATTCTCCACGGTGATCCTTCCACCTACGGTCTAAAGAAGCCTTGGATATGAAGCTTATTGAAAATGATATACTGTCACGGGAGTAATAAAGTAAATGACAAACGCTCTTCGTACGGGGAAGAAATGCAATTTTACTAATTAGAAATTATCGAATTATACCTCTCAATACATTCGAGAATTTATAAGCCTAAGAAACACATCTAAATCGAAAATGACACAAGATATCAAAAGAAAAACGAAATATTAAATAAATAAAGTGATATAAAGGCCGAAAGTGCGTGAAAACGGGGAAATTTAGGCCCAGGACCAGTTATGTCATTGCGGAACGCAATGAGTTCGACACGAATCGCCGTTCCGCTTCCGGAAACATATTATAATAGGAATGCTGATAGTCGGGTCACACGATGGGCGCAAGAAGAGCTTCGCCGGCATGTGTGGTGGTAAATCGAAAATAACACAAGATATAAAAAGAAAAAAGAAATATTAAATAAATAAAGTGATATAAAGACCGAAAGTGCGTGAAAATGGGGGAATTTGGGCCCGGGACCAGTTATGTCATGGCGGAACGCGATGAGTTCGACAGGACTGTTTCGCTTCCGGAAGTATAATAGGAATTCTGAGTGTCGGGTCATGCGATGAGCGTGAGAAGAGCTTCACCGGCATGTGTGGTGGGTCCCGTAGCTCCTCCCGGTTCGAAAGTTATGGCTGTTTGAAGTTCGGGTCGAATCTACCATAAGAGAATAGAATATGGTTCAACTTATGGGTTCGATCATTCCTGCAATAATGCACTGGATCCCATCAGAACTCCGAAGTTAAGCGTGCCTCGGCGAGAGGGGTACTAGGATGGGTGACCCCCTGGGAAGTCCTCGTGTTGCACCCCTTTTTTTTGCCGTCGAACGCTGCTCGATTTTTTTTTTTTACGCTCAATTTTTCTTTTTCTTAGGAATTCTCTACGGTGATCCTTCCACCTACGGTCTAAAGAAGCCTTGGATATGAAGCTTATTGAAAATGATATACTGTCACGGGAGTAATAAAATAAATGACAAACGCTCTTCGTACGGGGAAGAAATGCGATTTTACTAATTAGAAATTATCAAATTATGCCTCTCAATACATTCGAGAATGTATTTATAAGCCTAAGAGACACATCTAAATCAAAAATGACTCAAGATATCAAAATAAAATTGAAATATTAAATAAATAAAGTGATATAAAGGCCGAAAGTGCGTGAAAACGTGGGAATTTAGGCCCAAGACCAGTTATGTCATGGCGGAACGCGATGAGTTCGACACGAATCGTCGTCCCGCTTCTGGAAACATATTTTAATAGGAATTTTGAGCGTCGGGTCACACGATGGACGCGAGAAGAGCTTCACCGGCATGTGTGATGGGTCCCGTAGCTCCTCCCGGTTCGAAAGTTATGGCTGTTTGAAGTTCGGGTCGAATCTACCATAAGAGAATAGAATGTGGTTCGACTTATGGGTGCAGTCATACCAGTACTAATGCACCGGATCCCATCAGAACTCCGAAGCTAAGCGTGCTTGGGCGAGAGTAGTACTAGGATAGGTGGCCCCCTCGGAAGTCCTCATGTTGCACCCCCTTTTTTGCCGTCCAACGCTGCTCGATTCTTTTTTTACGCTCGATTTTTCGTTTTCTTAGGAATTCTCCACGGTGATCCTTCCACGTACGGTCTAAATAAGGCTTGGATATGAAGCTTATTAAAAATGATATACTCTCACAGGAGTAATAAAGTAAATGACAAATGCTCTTCGTACGGGGAAGAAATGCGATTTTACTAATTAGAAATTATCAAATTCTGACTCTCAATACATTGGAGAATGTATTTATAAGCCTAAGAAACACATCTAAATCAAAAATGACTCAAGATATCAAAATAAAATTGAAATATTAAATAAATAAAGTGATATAAAGGCCGAAAGTGCGTGAAAACGGGGGAATTTCGCCCCGGGACCAGTTATATAATGGCGGAACGCAATGAGTTCGACACGAATCGCCGATCCGCATCTGGAAACATATTATAATAGGAATTCTGAGCGGCGGGTCACACGATGGGCGCGAGAAGAGATTCACCGGCATGTGTGGTGGGTCCCGTAGCTCCTCCCGGTTCGAAAGTTTTGGCTGTTTCAAGTTCGGGTTGAATCTACCATAAGAGAATAGAATGTGGTTTGACTTATGGGTGCGATCATACCAACACAAATGCACCGGATCCCATCAGAACTCAAAATGTAAGCGTGCTTGAGCGAGAGTAGTACTAGGATGGGTGACTCCCTGGGAAGTCCTCGTGTTGCACCCCTTTTTTTGTCGTCGAACGCTGCTCGATTCTTTTTTTTACGCTCAATTTTTCTTTTTCTTAGGAATTCTCCATGGTGATCCTTCCACCTACGGTCTAAAGAATCCTTGAATATGAAGCTTATTGAAAATGATATACTGTCACGGGAGTAATAAAGTAAATGACAAACGCTCTTCGTACGAGGAAGAAATGCGATTTTACTAATTAGAAATTATCAAATTATGCCTCTCAATACATTCGAGAATGTATTTATAAGCCTAAGAAACACATCTAAATCGAAAATGACACAAGATATCAACAGAAAAACGAAATATTAAATAAATAAAGTGATATAAAGGCCGAAAGTGCGTGAAAACGTGGAAATTTAGGCCCAAGACCAATTATGTCATGGCGGAACGCGATGAGTTCGACACGAATCACCGTCCCGCTTCTGGAAACATATTTTAATAGGAATTCTGAGCTTCGGGTCACACGATGGACGCGAGAAGAGTTTCACCGGCATGTGTGGTGGGTCCCGTAGCTCCCCCCAGTTCGAAAGTTATGGTTGTTTGAAGTTCGGGTCGAATCTACAATTAGAGAATAGAACGTGGTTCGACTTATGGGTGCGATCATACTAGCACTAATGCACCAGATCCCATCAGAACTCTGAAGTTAAGCGAGCTTGGGCGAGAGTATTACTAGGATGGGTGACCCCCTGGGAAGTCCTCGTGTTGCACCCCTTTTTTTGCCATCGAACGCTACTCGATTCTTTTTTTTACACTCAATTTTTCTTTTTCTTAGGAATTCTCCATTGTGATCCTTCCACCTTCGGTCTAAAGAAGCCTTGGATATGAAGCTTATTGAAAATGATATACAGTCACGGGAGTAATAAAGTAAATGGCAAACGCTCTTCGTACGGGGAAGAAATGCGATTTTACTAATTAGAAATTATCAAATTCTGCCTCTCAATACATTCGAGAATGTATTTATAAGCCTAACAAACACATCTAAATCGAAAATGACACAAGATATAAAAAGAAAAACGAAATATTAAATAAATAAAGTGATATAAAGGCCGAAAGTGCGTGAAAACGGGGTAATTTAGGCCCTGGACCAGTTATGTCATGGCGGAACGCGATGAGTTCGACACGAATCGCTGTTTTGCTTCCGGAAACATAGTATAATAGGAATTATGAGTGTCGGGTCACACCATGAGCGCGATAAGAGCTTCACCGGCATGTGTGGTGGGTCCCGTAGCTCCTCCTGGTTCGAAAGTTATGGCTGTTTGAAGTTCGGGTCGAATCTACCATAATAGTATAGAATGTGGTTCAACTTATGGGTTCGATCATACCAGCACTAATGCACCGGATCCCATCAGAACTTCAAAATTAAGCGTGCTTGGGCGAGAGTAGTACTAGGATGGGTGACCCCCTCGGAAGTTCTCGTGTTGCACCCCCTTTTTTTGCCATCGAACGCTGCTCGATTCTTTTTTTATGCTCAATTTTTCTTTTTCTCAGGAATTTTCCATGGTGATCTTTCCACCTACGGTCTAAAGAAGCCTTGGATATGAAGCTTATTGAAAATGATATAGTGTCACGGGAGTAATAAAGTAAATGACAAACGCTTTTCGTACGGGGAAGAAATGCGATTTTACTAATTAGAAATTATCAAATTATGTCTCTCAATACATTCGAGAATGTATTTATAAGCCTAAGAAACACATCAAAATCGAAAATGACACAAGATATCAAAAGAAAAACGAAATATTAAATAAATAAAGTGATATAAAGGCCGAAAGTGCGTGAAAATGGGGTAATTTAGGCCCAGGACCAGTTATGTCATGGCAGAACGTGATGAGTTCGACACGAATCGCCGTCCCGCTTTTGGAAACATATTATAATAGGAATTCTGAGCGTCGGGTCACACGATGGACGCGAGAAGAGCTTCATCGGCATGTGTGGTGGGTCCCGTATCTCCTCCCGGTTCGAAAGTTATGGCTGTTTGAAGTTCGGGTCGAATCTACCATAAGAGAATAGAATGTGGTTCGACTTATGGGTGCGGTCATACCAGCACTAATGCACCGGATCCCATCAGAACTCCGAAGCTAAGCGTGCTTGGGCGAGAGTAGTACTAGGATGGGTGACCCCCTCGGAAGTCCTCGTGTTGCACCCCCTTTTTTGCCGTCCAACGCTGCTCGATTCTTTTTTTACGCTCGATTTTTTGTTTTCTTAGGAATTCTCCACGGTGATCCTTCCACATACGATCTAAAGAAGACTTGGATATGAAGCTTATTGAAAATGATATACTGTCACGGGAGTAATAAAGTCAATGACAAATGCTCTTCGTACGGGGAAGAAATGCGATTTTACTAATTAGAAATTAACAAATTCTACCTCTCAATACATTGGAGAATGTATTTATAAGCCTAAGAAACACATCTAAATCAAAAATGACTCAAGATATCAAAATAAAAATAAAATATTAAATAAATAAAGTGATATAAAGGACGAAAGTGCGTGAAAACGGGGGAATTTCGGTCCGGGACCACTTATATCATGGCGGAACGCAATGAGTTCGACACGAATCGCCGATCCGCTTCTGGAAACATATTATAATAGGAATTCTGAGCGTCGGGTCACACGATGAGCGCGAGAAGAGCTTCACCGGCATGTGTGGTGGGTCCCGTAGCTCCTCCCGGTTCTAAAGTTTTGGCTGTTTGAAGTTCGGGTTGAATCTACCATAAGAAAATAGAATGTGGTTTGACTTATGGGTGCGATCATACCAGCACTAATGCACCGGATCCCATCAAATCTCCGAAGGTAAGCGTGCTTGGGCAAGAGTAGTACTAAGATGGGTGACCCCCTGAGAAGTCCTCGTGTTGCACCCCCTTTTTTGCCATCCAACACTGCCTAATTCTTTTTTTACACTCGATTTTTCGTTTTCTTAGGAATTCTCCACGGTGATCCTTCAACCTACGTTCTAAAGAGGGCTTGGATATGGAGCTTATTGGAAATGATATACTTTCACGGGAGTAATAAAGTAAATGACAAACACTCTTCGTACGTGGAAGAAATGTGATTTTACTAATTAAAAATTATCAAATTCTGCCTCTCAATACATTGGATAATATATTTTTAAGCCTAAGAAACGCATCTAAATCGAAAATAACACAAGATATCAAAAGAAAAATGAAATATTAAATAAAAGGCCGAAAATGCGTGAAAACGGGGGAATTTAGGCGTGGGAGCAGTTATGTCATGGCGGAACGCAATGAGTTCGACATGAATCACCGTTCCGCTTCCGGAAACATATTATAATAGGAATTTTTAACGTCATGTCACACGATGGGCGCGAGAAGAGCTTCGTCGGCATGTGTGGCGGGTCCCGTAGCTCCCCCCAGTTCGAAAGTTATGGTTGTTTGAAGTTCGGGTCGAATCTACAATTAGAGAATAGAACGTGGTTCGACTTATGGGTGCGATCATACTAGCACTAATGCACCAGATCCCATCAGAACTCTGAAGTTAAGCGAGCTTGGGCGAGAGTATTACTAGGATGGGTGACCCCCTGGGAAGTCCTCGTGTTGCACCCTTTTTTTTTGCCATCGAACGCTTCTCGATTCTTTTTTTACGCTCGATTTTTCTTTTTCTTAGGAATTATCCACGGTGATCCTTCCACCTACGGTCTAAAGAAGCCTTGGATATGAAGCTTGTTGAAAATGATATACTGTCACGGGAGTAATAAAGTAAATGACAAATGCTCTTCGTACGGGGAAAAATGTGATTTTACTAATTAAAAATTATCAAATTCTGCCTCTCAATACATTTGAGAATGTATTCATAAGCCTAAGAAACACATCTAAATCGAAAATGACACAAGATATCAAAAGAAAAAGGAAATATTAAATAAATAAAGTGATTTAAAGGCCTAAAGTACGTGAAAACGGGGGAATTTAGGCCTAGGACCAGTTATGTCATGGCGGAACGCGATGAGTTCGACACGAATTGTTAGATTGGTACCGCCACTAGAAGGGGGGTTGAATAGTGCGGATAAGAGTATTGAACTCTTTTTGTGCGGAAGCAAAAATATCGGAGTAAATAAAATGCGGAAAAGAAAGAACACAAGAAATTGTTCGAGAGGTTCGGCTATTAACGAAGCCTACGTCCCCTACCTAGTTTTATCGACTAGGACTTTTCTTAGAACTTAGAATACACTTTCTAGTTTAGTGCCAACTATTACAATTTCTTGATTTTCGGGCTCAAGAACAACCTCACTAAAACTCTCTCGTTTTTCCGGGTACAAGATAACCTTTACAAAAACAAATGCGAGTAGGAACTCGACTTTACACGATATATCGCTCTTTGATACAAGAATAAAGATTGGAAATAATAGAGCAAATCTTCTCGTATCACAATATAGAATAAGTATAACTCTCGAATTATATGCTTGGAATTGCTTGAGTATGCTTGAAAGCTCAGAATACTTGTGTAATTTCCATCTCCTTGGAGTGAGCTATTTGTAGCCTTCTTGAGCTGATTTTCCCGTTGGAGCAGTTTCACTGCTTACGTACATTAGGCGCTTTAAGTTACGTATGTTATCATCGTTACGTACGTTATATGCTTTGAGTAGCGGCCATAAAGAACAGAGAAGAAATGGTTCAGTGAGATCTGATAATATGCGTTACGTACGTTACGTACTGTATGGTTACGTATGTTATCTTCTAGTCAGAGATCCGTTGAGTGTGACGACTTGTTGTAACGGCTAATGACTTTTCCAACGGTCAGAATATTTCAAACATTACGTACGTTAGCTAGAGCTGGTTACGTATGTTACCTGTACAGAAAATCTTACGAAAACAATGAATGTTACGTACGTTATAATGGTTTGGTTTACGTACGTTAACTGAAGAAAAAATATGGTTTAAGTAAATTTTGGTTTAATAACACATCATCAAAATGTATAAAATGATCTAAAAAATATTGTTCCAACAATCTCCCCCTTTTTGATGATGACAAAATTTAAGTATGGGAGTTTTTGAAAAAATATGAGTTTTGGAAGATTCAAAGAATTCAATAAACTCTTCCCCTGAATAAGGCTCCCCCTGAAAACGATCAAGGGTTATTTCAAAAACGATACATATTTTTCTCCCCCTTTTTGTCATTAACAAAAAGTCGAGAGATCCTGCAAAAATCAGCGATACACAGAATAATCAACAAAATCCAAGACAATAACCATATTAATGCATAGAAACAAAGATAGTCAATATAATCAAAACACATTCAAAATAAAAACCAATAGAGTTCATGCATGAAAATGAAATGAAATGTTTGGTCTTAATAAAAAAAGGGAAACATCATCATAAGAAAGATAACATGAATAGTCAAGGTCCGCATCCGGAGGTGTCAGCAGTATCCCAAAGTGAGTGGAGATGCTTTTGACCATGAATTTGATCTCACTCATCTCTTTCTCGAGTCTATCCGTCCAAGTAGCCATCTGAGATGAAGAGGTTTCTTGACGTGGGCCAGAGGAACCGAGCTGAGATGAAGGGCGAGGTCTAGTTTGCTCAATCCCCCTAGACATGATCCTCTCCTCTGGTCTCGGAAGAGCACCACCATCCACAAGGCGATCGTCATCCTTGAGGTACGCAAAGTATATCCACCCACGGTTTCTCGTGTATAGATACCTCATCGTCCGTATAGTCCCCTCGGTGACTAAGCTCCCCCTAGGAATAGGAACCCCATGAAGCCCAGATAAATCAACTCCTGCATTCTCAAAGATTTCCGTCAAGATCTACCCAAAAGGTATTCCGGATTTTCTATGGCGATCAACTTTCGCATAGCTCTTTTTATGGAAAATTTGTCCTTTTTCCACAAACCATTTAAGCACAATAAACGCAAAGTTGACTTGATTACCTTTCCACACGCGATAGATGATTTCCATATCGATGTTCACCAACCGATGTTGAGCGTTCACTTTTGACATTAGACAGCGAGTAATGGCATCATGAAGCAAGCGGATGTTTATCCCAAAGTCATTGTTCTCAAAACGCCCAGAATGAACATCTAGAACGGCTTTTCTTAACAAAAAATCTCGCACTTCACTTTCATGGACATTATGATTTTCATCACTATACATGGAATAATCAACGACTTCATCAGGATCCGCAAACACGCCTTTACAAGAAAATCCCTCATTGGGGAGACCAAAAAGTTCCGAAAGCTTTGCGGCATCAAAAGAGATAGGCTTACCACGGACAAGAGAATTAACCACGGCTAATCCATCAGAATCATACGTGACAAAAAAACTGGCATAGAACTCTTTCACACAATCCACATATATCGGACGGGCAAGGCTAACAAACCGATTTATTCCAAGCATATCGAAGAATTCTTCGATAGCAACACCAATAGAATTTAAGGATTCGAAATCAAAATGATGACTCGGATTTACCTCTTCGTCAATAAGAATTTCGTTGAAAATTTTGGTAGCTTGAGCGTTCCGAAAAGTAGGTTCTCCGGAAGGCGAGGAAGACAGTTGAGAGGTTTCTCCTCTTCGTTTCTTGCCGATTCTGGATGCCATCTGAGTGAATCGGCCGGAAAAGTGGAGATGTCGGATGAATTTGAAGTTTTGGTTGGTTTTGAAGTGAGTTCTTTGCCGTCGCTTTCTAGGGATTGAAGTGAAATGAGAGGGGTCGGTCGAAATGGGTTTATAAGTATTAGGGTCAAAGGCAGATTACGTACGTTATACTCCTTTTGTAACGTACGTAGCGAGAAATCCTGAAGCTACTGGACTCAAACCTGCATTTTGTTACATACGTAACATGATAGCCTGTAACGTACGTAAGGTCCTATTACGTACGTAATGGACCGTCCTTAACGTCCGTAAGCAAGACCAAATGAATAGTGTTTTCCTTTCGATGATGTCCCGATTTAAATGACCATTTAATGTAACTATGATGAATATGCAACATTTAAAAATGATCAACATGTCCCATTCCTAAATTTATGCAAATAAAATTGAAAACCTCTTCGGGTAATGGTTTTGTAAAAATATCCGCCAATTGTTCATTAGTACCAACAAATTGGAGACGAACATTCCCATTTTGGACATGGTCACGAATAAAATGGTGACGAATTTCTATGTGTTTAGTCTTACTATGTAAAATGGGGTTTTTGCTTAAATTGATGGAACTTATATTGTCACAAAAAATAGAAGTATTTTTAAGCTCAATGCCATAATCAAGTAGTTTATTTTTGATCCAAAGGACTTGTGCACATGCACTTCCCGCAGCCACATATTCTGCTTCAGCTGTGGAAGTAGCGACACTAGTCTGTTTCTTACTTTCCCATGAAAGTAAACACGAACTCATAAAATGACAAGTTACGGTGGTGATTTTTCTATCAATTTTTCATCCACCGAAGTCGGCATCACTATATGCAAAAAGTTGAAAATCAATGCTAGAAGGATACCACAGGCCTAAACCAGCAGTATATTTTAAATATCAAAAAATCCTTTTGCATGCAATGAGATGAGTTTCTTTAGGATTTGCTTGAAAGCGAGCACATATACAAGTAGCAAACATTATATCGGGTCTAGATGCAGTTAAATAAAGTAAAGAGCCGATCATACCTCGATACTGTTTTTGGTCAACAGATTTACCTTTTTCATCTTTGTCGAGTTTAAGAGTGGAAGACATAGGAGTGGATATTTCTTTGCAATCTTACATCTTAAATTTCTTTAGGAGCTCATTGACGTACTTGGATTGGTGAATGAATATTCTGTCATTGAGTTGCCTAATTTGGAGTCCGAGAAAGTTTTTCAACTCTCCCATCATACTCATTTCGAACTCTCCCTTCATAAGATTTGAAAATTCTTTGGACAGAGATTCGTTAGTTGCACCAAAAACAATATCGTCCACATAAATTTGACAAATTAGCATATCATCACTTAAAACCTTAATGAATAGGGTATTATCAACATTACCTCTTTTATACCCATTTGAAATAAGAAAAGAGCTTAAACGATCATACCATGCTCTCGGAGCTTGTTTTAATCCATAGAGAGCTTTATGGAGCTTGTACACATGATCCGGATGATCATAATCTTCAAAACCCGACGGTTGCTTGACATACACTTCCTCCTGGATGATTCCATTTAGGAACACACTTTTTACATCTATTTGATGGAGTTTGATCTTCTTGTATGCGGCAAAGGCACAGAGAAGACGAATAGCTTCAAGACGAGCAACAGGAGCAAACGTTTCTTCATAATCCAAGCCTTCTTCTTGATTATAACCTTGGGCGACCAACCTCGATTTATTTTTAATTGGGAGACCATCATCATCGGTTTTGATTTTATGTACCCATTTGGTACCAATGATTGATTTGTCTACCGGTGCCGGAACGAATTCCCAAACATGATTTCTTTCGAATTGGTTTAGCCCTTCTTGCATAGCAATAGCCCAATTCTCATCATTTATGGCCTCATCGATATTCTTTGGTTCTGTAAGAGAAATAAACGCAATATTGTTAATACAATCATTTATATTCCTCCTAGTTCGTACTCCTTCATCGATTTTCCCGAGAATTTGTTCCATCGGATGGTCTTTCACATTTGCCCAATCTTTAGGAAGGTTGTAAGTATTTTCCTCCTGCTTGTTCGAGCTTACGTCGAGCTTCTCCAACTCCTTTGATACTTCGGATACTTCGTTAGCTGGAACCATACCTGCATCATCATCAAAAATAACCTTTCTCGGGAGTAAAACTGTATCATCTAATTTTACATGAATAGACTCTTCTACCGAGCCTCTTCTACAATTAAATACACGATACGCTTTATAGTTAGTAGAATAACCAAGAAATATTCCAATATCTGATTTTGAATCGAATTTACCTAAATTATCCTTACCATTATTATGAATAAACACTTTACAACCAAATGGATGAAAATAAGATAAATTGGGCTTTTTACCTTTAAAAATCTCATAGGGAGTCATCATTTTGTTTCTCCTGAGATGGACACGATTAATAACATAACAAGCGGTGTTAACGGCTTCGGCCCAAAAATATTTAGGAAGACCATACTCATTGAGCATTGTCCGGCTCATTTCTTCTTGAGAGCGATTCTTCCTCTCGACAACTCCATTTTGTTGAGGTGTCCGAGGTGCCGAAAATTTGTGCCCAATACCATATTTATCGCACCAATCTTCAAAGAGATTAGAATCAAATTCTCTACCATGATCGGTTCGAATGGCGATAACTGGTAATTCTTTTTCCTTCTGGGTAACCTTACACCACTTAACAAATTCTTTAAAAGCATCATCTTTATTTGCTAAGAATTTTACCCAAGTAAATCTCGAAAAATCATCGACAAGAACTAAAGTATATAGTTTACCTGTTAGACTGGCATGTCGAGACGGACCAATTAAATCCATATGAATTAATTCAAGAATGCGACTAGTGGAAATTTCCATTTTTGGTTTAAACGAGCCTCTTGCATGTTTACCTGTAATACAGGCCTCACAAATGTGGTCTTTTCTGAAATTTAATTTTGGTAGACCACAGACAATATCATTTTTGGCCAATTTTGAAAGAAGTGGTAAAGAGGCATGTCCCAATTTTCGGTGCCAAATAACGGCATTTTCTTCATATGAAAGTAGACATTTTTCATTGAAAGAAGATTCATCTTGGAGATCAACAATGTAAATATTTCCATAACGCAATCCAATAAAAACGATTTGGTCTTTTCTCATTGCAGTGCAATGCGTAATTTCAAAAATTAATTTAAGACCGGTGTCACAAAGTTGGGAAACACTTCGAAGATTATGGCAAAGTCCATCAACAAATAGAACATTTTCAATAGTAGGTAAAGGTTTCTTACCAATTTTTCCTGTCCCTTTTATTTGGCCCTTTTTATTATCGCCAAAGGTAACACAGCCACGATCTTCCTTTTTCAGCTCCGTAAAGAGATGTTCATTACCACTCATGTGATTTGAACATCCACTATCAACATACCATTAGTTTGATAATGTTGTATTCCTTGCTTGTACCTACAAAAACAATTTTCTTCCGTTTTATAGGTACCCAGGCTAATTTGGGTCCTGAGGAGTTAGATACAAAAACTTGATTTTTAACAACGGTCCCTTTTGGTACCCAAATTTGCCTAACCCTTGTAGTACATCTAGAACTACGACAGTAAGTTTCGGTATGTCCAGGTTTTAAACATTTTGGACATGATGGAATTCCCGTTTTTAAAGTGTCCGAATCTTTCGTGGTAATTTCTAAGGACTTTTTCATTGGAAATGAATTATACCCAAGTCCTTGTTTTGAAAGAGAAAATTTTTGACCAAATAATAGTTGCTCGAATTTGTCATTACCACATGAGAATTTTCTAACATAAAGTTTTAATTCTTTCTGAGTTTTGTACAAATCATCTCTCAGAATTTTCTCGGTTTCCAAACAATTCGTATGATCAATCGAAACTTCCTTGTTTTTCAATAATTTGCATTTTCATTTTCAAGGAGTTTTATTTTCTTTTTCAAATCTTTATTACTATTGCAAGCCTTTTCGAATTCATTATTTAGGGATTCAAAAGCATCAAGTAGTTCTTCATGAGAATCACTAACCTCGACTTCATCGTCACTATCTTCGGATGCGCGGGCCATTAGAGCATGATTGGTTTGGACTTGTGGTTCATCATCCTCATCATCATCGCTCCATGTGGCGACATAAACTTCCTTCTTTTTGAACTTTTCGTGAGGTGGTTTTGATGAACTCATTGGAGCAGCAGCACGACAATCTTTCGCAAAATGGCCTGGAACGCCGCACCTTCGACAAGTGTTGTCGAACTTTTTGTTTTGAGGGAAGTGAGTCTTTTTTGATTCATCCCTTGATTCTTGCTTGATGTCTCTCCGGCACCTTTGTAGAAGATTTTTGAATTTCTTTATGTTTTTGGCATAAAAGGCGATTTCTTCGTCCTCTTCTTCGACAGGTTCATCCTCTAGATCGCTTTCTTCTTTGGCTTTGAAGGTGATTGTCCTTTCTCTCTCCTTGGGTTTTGGTTTCGAACTTCTAGATTTAATGACAATCTCATAATTAATGAGAGATCCGATGAGAGCACTGAATTCTATGGTGTTGAGGTCTTTCGACTCCATGATAGCCATAACAGTAGCGTCCCATTCTCTTGGTAGAGACCGAAGGATTTTCTTGGATTTATCACTACTTGATATAGGTTTCCCTAATGAAGCTAGCCCATTAGTGATTGCCGAGAAACGGTCAAGTATAGTGGTAATGCTTTCTTCTTCTTTCATAGTGAAGAGTTCATAATCGTGAAGAAGCATATTGATTTTGGTTTCCTTAACTTGACTCGTACCTTCATGGGTGATCTCTAACATTTTCCAGATTTCTTTCGCCGTCTCGCAAGAAGAAATTCTATTGTGATCTTTTGGATTGAGAGCACAGTAAAGCAATTGAGTGGCTTTACTATTGAAGTGATCGTTCTTCCAGTCGGCATCGTCGTACTCTTCAAAACTTTTGAGAGAGCCATCCATCTTCTTAGGAATGGTAGGTCCAAGGGCAATGACCTTCCATATTTCAATGTCGTGAGCTCGGATGAAGATGGACATCTTCTTCTTCCATGTCATAAAGTTTGAACCATCGAAGAAGGAAGGGCGATTGAGAGCGTTGCCTTCAACGGAGGAGTGGATAAAGGCCATTTCTGGATCTTTTCTCTAGCGGGTGTTAATCCGGTGATAAAGAGACCGCTCCGATACCAATTGTTAGATTGGTACCGCCACTAGAAGGGGGGTTGAATAGTGCGGATAAGCGTATTGAACTCTTTTTGTGCGGAAGCAAAAATATCGGAGTAAATAAAATGCGGAAAAGAAAGAACACAAGAAATTATTTGAGAGGTTCGGCTATTAACGAAGCCTACGTCCCCTACCTAGTTTTATCGACTAGGACTTTTCTTAGAACTTAGAATGCACTTTCTAGTTTAGTTCCAACTCTTACAATTTCTTGATTTCCGGGCTCAAGAACAACCTTATTAAAACTCTCTTGTTTTTCCGGGTACAACATAACCTTTACAAAAGCAAATGCGAGTAGGAACTCGACTTTACACGATATATCGCTCTTTGATACAAGAATAAAGATTGGAAATAATAGAGCAAATATTCTCGTATCATAATATAGAATAAGTATAACTCTCGAATTATATGCTTGGAATTGCTTGAGTATGCTTGAAAGCTCAGAATACTTGTGTAATTTCCATCTCCTTGGAGTGAGCTATTTATAGCCTTCTTGAGCAGATTTTCCCGTTGGAGCAGTTTCACTGCTTACGTACGTTAGGCGCTTTAAGTTACGTACGTTATCATCGTACCGTAGGTTATATGCTTTGAGTAGCGGCCGTAAAGAACAGAGAAGAAATGGTTCAATGAGATCTGATAATATGCGTTACGTATGTTACGTACTATATGGTTACGTAGGTTATCTTCCAGTCAGAGATCCGTTGAGTGTGACGACTTGTTGTAACGGCTAATGAATTTTCCAACAGTCAGAATATTTCAAATATTACGTACGTTAGCTAGAGCTGGTTCCGTACGTTACCTGTATAGAAAATCTTACGAAAACAATGAATGTTACGTACGTTATAATGGTTTGGTTTACGTATGTTAAATGAAGGAAAAATATGTTTTAAGTAAATTTTGGTTTAATAACACATCATCAAAATGTATAAAATGATCTAAAAAATATTTTTCCAACACGAATCGCTGTCCCGCTTTCCGAAACATATTATAATAGGAATTCTGAGCGTCGGGTCACACGCTGGACGCGAGAAGAGCTTCGCCGTCATATGTGGTGGGTCCCATAGCTCCTCCCGGTTCGAAAATTATGGCTGTTTGAAGTTCGGGTCGAATCTACCATAAGAGAATAAAATGTGGTTCGACTTATGGGTGCGATCATACCAGCACTAATGCACCGGATCCCATCAGAACTCCGAAGCTAAGCGTGCTTGGGCGAGAGTAGTACTAGGATGGGTGACCCCCTGGGAAGTCCTCGTGTTGCACCCCCTTTCTTGCCGTCCAACGCTGCTCGATTCTTTTTTTACGCTCGATTTTTCGTTTTCTTAGGAATTCTCCACGGTGATCCTTCCATGTACGGTCTAAAGAATGCTTGGATATGAAGCTTATTGAAAATGATATACTATCACGGGAGTAATAAAGTAAATGACAAACGCTCTGCGTACGTGGAAGAAATGCGATTTTACTAATTAGAAATTAACAAATTATGCCTCTCAATACATTGGAGAATGTATTTATAAGCCCAAGAAACACATCTAAATCAAAAATGACTCAAGATATCAAAAGAAAAATGAAATATTAAATAAAAGGCCGAAAGTGCGTGAAAACGGGGGAATTTAGGCCTGAGACCAATTATGTCATGGCGGAACGCAATGAGTTCGACATGAATCACCATTCCGCTTCCGGAAACATATTATAATAGGATTTTTTAGCGTCAGGTCACACGATGGGCACGAGAAGAGCTTCGTCGGCATGTGTGGCGGATCTCGTAGCTCCTCCCTGTTCGAAAGTTATGGTTGTTTGAAGTTCGGGTCGAATCTACATTTAGAGAATAGAATGTGGTTCGACTTATGGGTGCGATCATACCAGCACTAATGCACCAGATCCCATCAGAACTTCGAAGTGAAGCGAGCTTGGGCGAGAGTATTACTAGGATGGGTGACCCCCTGGGAAATCCTCGTGTTACACCCTTTTTTTTTGCCATCGAACGCTGCTCAATTCTTTTTTTACGCTCGATTTTTCTTTTTCTTAGGATTTATCCACGGTGATCCTTCCACCTACGGTCTAAAGAAACTTTGGCTATGAAGCTTATTGAAAATGATATACTGTCACGGGAGTAATAAAGTAAATGACAAACGCTCTTTGTACGGAGAAGAAATGCGATTTTATTAATTAAAAATTGCCTCTCAATACATTTGAGAATGTATTTATAAGCCTAAGAAACACATTTAAATCAAAAATGACACAAGATATCAAAAGAAAAAGGAAATATTAAATAAATAAAGTGATATAAAGGCCTAAAGTGCGTGAAAATGGGAGAATTTAGGCCCGGGACCAGTTATGTCATGGCGGAACGCGATGAGTTCGACACGAATCGCTGTTTTGCTCCCGGAAACATAGTATAATAGGAATTCTGAGTGTAGGGTCACACGATGAGTGCGAGAAGAGCTTCACCGGCATGTGTGGTGGGTCCCGCCCGATTAGAAAGTTATGGCTGTTTGAAGTTCGAGTCGAATCTACCATAAGAGAATAGAATGTGGTTCGACTTATGGGTGCGATCATACCAGCACTAATGCACCGGATCCCATCAGAACTCCGAAGCTAAGCGTGCTTGGGCAAGAGTAGTACTAGGATGGGTGACCCCCTCGGAAGTCCTCGTGTTGCACCCCCTTTCTTGCCGTCCAACGCTGCTCGATTCTTTTTTTACGCTCAATTTTTCGTTTTCTTAGGAATTCTCCACGGTGATCCTTCCACGTACGGTCTAAAGAAGGCTTGGATATGAAGCTTATTGAAAATGATATACTATCACGGGAGTAATAAAGTAAATGACAAACGCTCTTTGTACGGGGAAGAAATGCGATTTTACTAATTAGAAATTATCAAATTATGCCTCTTAATACATTGGAGAATGTATTTATAAGCCTAAGAAATACATCTAAATAAAAAATGACAGATATCAATTGAAAAATGGAATATTAAATAAATAAAGTGATATAAAGGCCGAAAGTGCGTGAAAACGAGGGAATTTCGGCCCGAGACCAGTTATATCATGACGGAACGCAATGAGTTCGACAAGAATCGCCGTTCCACTTCCGGAAACATATTATACTAGGAATTCTGAGCGTCGGGTCACACGATGGGCGCGAGAAGAGCTTCACCGGCATGTGTGGTGGGTCCCGTAGCTCCTCCCGGTTCGAAAGTTATAGCTGTTTGAAGTTCGGGTTGAATCTACCATATGAGAATAGAATTTGGTTTGACTTATGGGTGCGATCATACCAGCACTAATGCACCGGATCCCATCAGAACTCCGAAGGTAAGCGTGCTTAGGCGAGAGTAGTACTAGGATGGGTGACCCCCTGGGAAGTCATCGTCTTGAACCCGCTTTTTGCCGTCCAATGCTGCTCGATTCTTTTTTTACGCTCGATCTTTCGTTTTCTTAGGAATTCTCCACGGTGATCCTTACACCTACGGTCTAAAGAAGTCTTGGAGATGAATGTTATTGAAAATGATATACTATCACGGGAGTAATAAAGTAAATGACAAATGCTCTTCGTACGGGGAAGAAATGCGATTTTACTAATTAGAAATTATCAAATTATGCCTCTCAATACATTGGAGAATGTATTTATAAGCCTAAGAAACACATCTAAATCAAAAATGACTCAAGATATCAAAAGAAAAATGAAATATTAAATAAAAGGCCGAAAGTGTGTGAAAACGGGGGAATTTAGGCCTCGGACCAGTTATGTCATGGCGGAACGCAATGAGTTCGACATGAATCACCGTTCCGCTTCCGGAAACATATTATAATAGGAATTTTTAGCGTCAGGTCACACGATGGGCGCGAGAAGAGCTTCGTGGGCATGTGTGGTGGTTCCCGTAGCTCCTCCCATTTCGAAAGTTAAGGTTGTTTGAAGTTCGGGTCGAATCTACAATTAGAGAATAGAATGTGGTTCGACTTATGGGTGCGATCATACCAGCACTAATGCACCAGATCCCATCAGAACTCCGAAGTTAAGCGAGCTTGGGCGAGAGTATTACTAGGATGGGTGACCCCCTGAGAAGTCCTCGTGTTGCACCGTTTTTTTTTTTGCCATCGAACGCTGCTCGATTCTTTTTTTACGCTCGATTTTTCTTTTTCTTAAGAATTATCCACGATGATCCTTCCACCTACGGTCTAAAGAAGTCTTGGCTATGAAGCTTATTGAAAATGTTATACTGTCACGGGAGTAATAAAGTAAATGACAAACGCTCTTTGTACGGGGAAGAAATGCGATTTTACTAATTAAAAATTATCAAATTCTACCTCTCAAACACATCTAAATCAAAAATGACACAAGATACCAAAAGAAAAACAAAATATTAGATAAAAAAATGTGCGTGAAAACGGGAGAATTTAGACCCGGGACCAGTTATGTCATGGCGGAACGCAATGACTTCGACACGAATCGCCGTTCCGCTTTCGAAAACATATTATAATAGGAATTCTGATCGTCGGGTCACACGATGGGCGCGATAAGAGATTCGCCGGCATGTGTGGTGGGTCCCGCCCGATTAGAAAGTTATGGCTGTTTGAAGTTCGGGTCGAATCTAACATAAGAGAATAGAATGTGGTTCGACTTAGGGTGTACCAGCACTAATGCACCGGATCCCATCAGAACTCCGAAGCTAAGCATGCTGGGGCGATAGTAATACTAGGATGGGTGACCCCCTATGAAGTCCTCGTGTTGCACCCCTTTTTTTGCCATCGAACGTTGCTCGATTCTTTTTTTCTGCTCGATTTTTCTTTTTCTTAGGAATTCTCCATGGTGATCCTTCCACCTTCGGTCTAAAGAAGCCTTGGATATGAAGCTTATTGAAAATGATATACAGTCACGGGAGTAATAATGACAAACGCTCTTCGTATGGGGAAGAAATGCGATTTTACTAATTAGAAATTATCAAATTCTGCCTCTCAATACATTCGAGAATTTATTTATAAGCCTAAGAAACACATCTAAATCGATAATGACACAAGACATAAAAATAAAAACGAAATACTAAATAAAAAAGTGATATAAAGATCGAAAGTGCGTGAAAACGGGGAAATTTAGGCCCGGGACTAGTTATGTCATGGCGGAACGCGATGAGTTCGACACGAATCGTTGTTTTGCTTCCGGAAACATAGTATAATAGGAATTCTGAGTGTCGGGTCACACGATGAGTGCGAGAAGAGCTTCACCGGCATGTGTGGTGGGTCCCGTAGCTCCTCCCGGTTCGAAAGTTATGGTTGTTTAAAGTTCGGGTCGAATCTGCCATAATAGAATAGAATGTGGTTCAACTTACGGGTTCGATCATACCAGCACTAATGCACCGGATCCCATCAGAACTCCAAAATTAAGCGTGCTTGGGCGAGAGTAGTACTAGGATGGGTGACCCCCTCGGAAGTTCTCGTGTTGCACCCCCATTTTTTGCCGTCGAACGCTGCTCGATTCTTTTTTTACGCTCGATTTTTCTTTTTCTTAAGAATTATCCACGATGATCCTTCCACCTACGGTCTAAAGAAGCCTTGGCTATGAAGCTTATTGAAAATGATATACTGTCACGGGGGTAATAAAGTAAATGACAAACGCTCTTTGTACGGGGAAGAAATGCGATTTTACTAATTAAAAATTATCAAATTCTGCCTCTCAATACATTTGAGAATGTATTTATAAGCCTAAGAAACACATCTAAATCAAAAATGACACAAGATACCAAAAGAAAAACAAAATATTAGTTAAAAAAATGTGCGTGAAAACGGGAGAATTTAGACCCGGGACTAGTTATGTCATGGCGGAACGCAATGACTTCGACACGAATCGCCGTTCCGCTTCCGAAAACATATTGTTGGGAAAACAAGACCCTGTATCGAAAAAGCCGGGATATCTGATCCCTGTATCGAATGATATTTAATAAAGAGGTTTTGACATATATGCCAATCCGAATACAATAAAGGAAACTGTATCGAAGCTTTGAGGCTTTATCTTGTATCGAAGACCCGCCTCGAAACAGCATATAGTAAATATCTTCAGTACAGCAAGAAGTCTTGTAAAAAGACCAAGTATGGAAACTGTCTCGAAACTCAAAATACAGTTATCTTCCATACAGCTCACAAAAGGACAAAGAAGGAATATCCAGAAGTCAAGTCCCGTTGAATAAAGAAGTATTTAAATACTCAAGGATAAAGTATTTAAATACTGCCAGTCTTCAGATCTTCAGAATCCCGCGAAATCCGGATCGTGTCATAATCCCGTTGGAACGAAATCTCATTCAAACGGATACATCTCAACGGATATATATTTCAGAGACTATATATATCTTATGAAGGCATTGAAGATCAGTCACCAGTCACCTAACACTCAAGCTATCAAAAGTTATCATCAGATCAAAACATATCTCCAAAGCTTACTGCAATTAAGATCTAAAGAGATATATAGTGCTCATCATCCTGAACAACACTTCATCACCAAAGCTCTTAAAGTCAAAGTTGTTGTTCACCATCCGCTCTATACGTTGAACAAACTCAAGATCAGCCTGTGTGGACCGAACAATCTGGCTTCTCCGAATCGTGTGTGAAGGATTTGCATTGAAGAAGACGAAGCTTGTAATCGTGTGTGAAGAAGCAAGTCAAAGCATTAGCTCAAAACCAATCTGTGTGAACGGTTTAAGCTAAGATCTTTATATCAATCTGTGTGAACGATATATTGATTGTGTTTGTTGTTATAATTACATAGTTGTGTACGTAGTAATTATAATAAACTTTACTCTGTGTGGAGGACCGGTGGACGTAGAGGGGTTTACCTCGAACCACTTTAATTACCGTGTTATTTACCTTCACTTTTCTTGTTTTAAATTACCGTGATATATTAAGTATACACTATACACTTAGTTCTTTGTATCCACACCAACCAACACTATCCAAGACTTCCGCTACGCACTCGATTTAAAATCCATACTGATTTGTTGTTTAAACTATTTTCCAAACCGTATCCAAGATACTTAGTGGCCAACAAGTGGTATCGAGCGGTTGATTCTAAAAAGAATCGGTCGTATTTCTTTTAACCGAATCGATTCAAATCACTTATTTTCAAAACAGTCTCTTTCATTCCTATATTATCAGTATGGATACTTCTATGATTAACAAAGTCCCTATGTTCTCTATTAACGAATTTGACGACTGGAGAATTAGAATGGAAGCTCATCTTGCAGCAATGCACGAAGAGATGATTTTTGTTATACAGGATGGTCCTATCAAGATCATGAAGGTAAATCCGGCCGCAAGGATTGAGGGCCAAGCCCATGCTGAAATGCTCGAGAAGGAACGCGAGCAATGGACAACAGATGAAAGGAAGCGAGCCAATCTCGACAATGTGGCTAAGAACGCGTTATTTGTCACTCTTGACAAAGGCACGTTCTCAAAGGTAAAGAGCTGCAAAACAGCCAAAGAAATCTGGGATAAACTCAAGTTGATTTGTGAGGGAACTGAGCTCTCAAAAGAAAACAAGATTTCAAAACTAACTCAGCAATTTGAATCTTTTGAAATGAAGCCAACGGAAACACTTGAGGAACTTGACCTCAGATTCACTGGTATTGTTGGTGAACTTGAAGCGTTGGGCAAAATTTACACCCAAAAGGAGAAGAACTTAAAAATTTTCAGATCTCTCCCAGCCCGATGGGACATTAAGACCACAGCTATGCGTGTATCCTGTAATCTTAATGAAATATCTACTTTTGATCTCTTCTCTGACCTCAAAGCTTTCGAGTATGATATTGACAGAAGAGAGAAAGCTGAAGAATCTCCTTCAAAGGTCACAGCTCGCCAGATCGAACCGTCGACACAAAGATGCCTAGCCTGCCGAAGCCTGGGCCACAAGAATGCCGATGTGATGACGACATCCCGTCCCAAGATGAAATGGCGCTTCTCATGCATAAATTCAAAAGTTCATCAAACGACTGAAAGACTCCTACAGCCCAAACACGTCCACAAGGTAAGTGTCGAAACATCATCTGGTGATGCTAACCTGTGCTATAACTGCAGGAAACCAGGGCATTATGCAAATAAATGTCCTCATCCCAAAGTCCAAAGATTGCCTGAGGCCGAGCAACAAGAGAGAGATGAAAGAAGACGTGCTTGGAAAGACAAGCTCAAGGCCCTGATTGGAGAATCAGAAGCCTCCCCCACACCATCCAAATCAGCAGAATGTCTTCAGGTGGTCACTGAAAGTGATTCATTTGACGATGAGTTCGATGATAAGGCATAGATGTTCCAGAAGGTGAAGACAGCGACGATGAGGTAAGTTCAACCTCAGCTATTCCGTCAAATGCATCTCATACTTTCGAAAATATGATGAATGAATTTAAAAACATTCAAAAGGCCCATGAGACTCTAAAAACTGAGAATATACAGCTTCAATTAACAAATTTAGAGCTGAAAGATGAAAATGACTTGCTGAAAATAAATTATGAAAATATGTCTCTTGATTGTGAAACCAGCAAGGTCGATTTTGAAAAACTCATGGAGAGCAATCATCAACTTGCTCATGAACTAAATGAGGTTAAAACCCACAATGAGAGCAAGACAAATGATTTGGTTCTACTACAAACCAAAATTACAACTCTCGAAAAGCGAGAAACTGAACTTGAGACCATTCTGAAGTCGTTTGAAAAATCGTCCAAAAGAATGGAAGAAATTCTGAGCACTGGGCAACATGCTCATGATAAAAGTGGCTTAGGATACAGCTCATGTTCAAACAAAGGGAAAACTAGTACAGTGTTCGTCAAGAGTGTGGAACACATTCCAGAATCGGAAGATACCCCTAGTCCCGTGAAGGAACCTGCTGTACCGAGAAAACCGAAGGCTGCAATTCCGCCCCCGCAATCCTATACTGCATGGAATCATAAGCCATTCCAACTGTGAGGCGCACTCAACAAAGATGCTCCCGAGCATATCAACAGCAAGCACTGCTCGAAGGAAGGTCAGATTCCAACCACCAAAGGCCCGCACGACAGATTTATCGATACTCACCGAGGTATTGGATACAGAGCCCCGTTATCCCTCAAGACAGCAGATCCGGTTCAAGATCAATAACAAAGATTGGGAATCCAACCGGAGACCCGTAAGACAAGTCGTAGGCCTAAGAAAATGGCTCCACCTCCTAGACGGCACTCATACTGGAATAATAATAATAACCCTGAATTTTACATGCATAATAATTATCATGATTATAACGACTACGGATATGCCCCCCGTAGATATCGCAACACTGTACCAAGTATGTCCTACAGTAAACCAATTGCTGCCAGGAAAACTTGGGTACCTAAAGGAACTAACATACATGGACCCAAAAATCAAAGGGGACCTAAATCTACCTAATTTCTTTGTTACAGGACATTCTAGAGGAGGATACCTGGTACTTTGATAGTGGATGCTCTCATCACATGACCGGAGATAGGAGCAAGCTATCTGATTTTGTAGAAGGTCGCGGTCCAAAAGTTCGCTTTGGTGATAAGTCTAAAGGAAGAACAAGAGGGAAAGGAAACCTACTTGTCGGGAAATTCAAGGTCACCGATGTTGCATATGTTGAAGGCTTACAGTATAATCTACTTAGTATTAGCCAGTTCTGTGATAAACAGTTCTCGGTGAAGTTCTATATAGATCGCTGTAGAGTCAAGAACACCCAAACCAAGGAAGTTTCAGGTAATATGTACATTGCTGACTGGAGCCTATGAGCTCCTCAATTCCATGTTTTGTTGCCAAAGGCACTGCAGATCTTAGCTGGTTATGGCACAAGAGGATGTCTCACGTCAACTTCAAGACGATCAACAAGCTTTCAAGACAGGGAATGGTTAGAGGTTTGCCAAATGTGTCATTCAAGAAGGACAACGTCTGCGGACCATGCCAGAAAGGCAAGCAAATCAAGTCAACCCTGAAAAGCAAATCCTACCTTTCAACCCAAAGAGCGTTGGAAATGCTACACATGGAGATACTGCATGGTCGTTGTTGATGATTATTCCAGGTATGCTTGGACGATCTTTCTTAGCAAGAAGAAGGAAACAACATCAAAGCTGCCCGAGCTCCTGAGGAAGTTGCAAAATGAAAAAGCATCGAGTATCGTGTGCATTCGTTCTGACAGAGGTACAGAATTCACTAACCGCTTCATAGAGCACTACTGTTCGGAGAATGGAATACAGCACGAATACTCAGCTGCCCCTACACCTCAACAAAATGGTGTTGCCGAGCGAAAGAATAGGACGTTGAAAGAAGCAACAAGGACAATGATTGCCGCAAGCAAATTGCCATAGCGTTTCTGGGGTGAAGCAACCAATACAGCGTGCTACACTCAAAACCGCTGTATCGTCAACAAGCACCACAACAAAACAGCATATGAGGTATGGAATAACAAAACTCCGTTAGTTTCGTATTTTCACATTTTTGGATGCAGGTGTTATGTATTGAACAATGGGAAGGACCAACTTAGAACCTTTGATGAAAAATCAGATGAAGGAATATTCGTAGGATACTCCTCCGTCAGCAAAGCTTTCAGAATCTTCAATAAAAGGAAGCTGACGATCGAGGAATCAGTTCATGTAGTGTTCGACGAACCACACCATGACCCTACAGGAGTAGATGATATCACTCAGAACATTCACCATCTATCTATCTTGGATCCACCAACACCCATAGAACCTGTCGTTGATTTAGAAATCAACCCCGCAGCTGTAAGAATCGATGTAGATGAAGCTGACGCTGTACAAGCTGAAGCTGTATCCACAGAACCTTTCAATACAGTACGGGATCCTGAATTAGAACCCGACCAAAGATGGTTGAGAGATCACCCGCAAGAGCTGATCATTGGAAACATTAATGCTGGTGTTTCTACTCATAGGAGAATACAGAGTACACAAGGAAATGTACTTTGTGCACAAGAAGAATCTAATGCTGAAGTTTCACAGTTTCCTGAATGGAAATCTCAATCCGAACTTAGGAGACTCAATATGTGCACTATCGCTGTATTCTTAGCCCAGTCCGAACCTGTTTCGACCATAGATGCTCTTAACAATTCTCATTGGATAACATCTATGGAAGAAGAGCTTAATGGTTTCGAAAGAAACAATGTATGGTATCTTGTACCCAAACCAAAACACCAATCGGTTATAGGAACCAAATGGGTATTTCGAAACAAAAAGGATCGAAATGGACTTATCATAAGGAACAAATCCAGACTAGTAGCACAAGGCTATAGTCAGGAAGAAGGAATCGACTATGATGAAACCTTCGCCCCTGTAGCAAGACTAGAAGCCATTAGGATATTTTTAGCCTTTGCCGCCCATAAGAGTTTTATCGTATACCAAATGGACGTCAAAAGTGCTTTCCTGAATGGAGATCTTGCAGAAGAAGTTTATGTCGAACAACCACCAGGGTTTGCCAACACAGACGGTATCGATCTAGTTTACAGGCTAAGGAAAGCACTGTATGGACTTAAACAAGCCCCTAGAGCCTGGTACGAAACCCTGTCCCAGTATCTAACCAACAACGGATTTGAGAAAGGTGATGTGGACAAAACCTTGTTCAAGATACAGGAAGGTGATGACCTTCTTATGGTGCAAATCTATGTGGATGATATTATTTTTGGTTCAACTAACCTTGCTCTATGTCAAAGGTTCTCTCATCTCATGCAAAGTAAATTTGAAATGAGTATGATGGGGGAACTTAGTTATTTCCTAGGTTTGCAGGTAAAGCAGTTGCCTACATGTATATTCATCAACCAGGAGAAATACAGCAAGGAGCTTCTCAACAAATTTGGAATGAACACTTCCAAATCCTCGCCAACCCCCATGAGCACTTCCGTGCAAATTAGTGCTGATGAAGCCGAAAAGCCGTTTGACCAATCACTCTACAGGAAGCTCATTGGTTCGCCTTCTGTACCTAACGGCTAGCAGGCCCGATATCCAGTTTGCTGTTGGAGTGTGTGCGAGATACCAAGTTGCACCTAAGGAATCACACTTCAATACAGCTAAACGAATCCTGAAGTACATTAAAGGAACGGTCGATGCAGGACTATGGTATCCTAAGGAAGGCGGATTCGATTTAGTTGGATACAGCGACTCGGATCTCGGAGGCTGCAAGCTAGATAGGAAGAGTACAAGTGGAACTTGTCACTTTCTCGGACCTAGACTCGTTTCTTGGTTCAGTAAGAAGCAATTGGCTAACTCTCTTTCCACGGTGAATCGTAGTACTATGTCTTTGGTAGATGCCGTATGCAGATCCTTTGATGCGGAACAACCTGTCGACTATGGAATCGATGCTAGAGAGACTCCAATCATGTGTGATAGCACGAGTGCAATTGCAATCACGCACAACTCGCTCGCACTCGCGCACTAAGCATATCAACATGAAGCATCATTTTATAAGGAATCACGTCGAGAACAAGGATGTTCGCCGAAAAGGTTCATACAGACGCTCACCTAGCCGACATCTTCACCAAGCCGCTCGGCACAAGCAAGATTCAACATGCTCGGACAAGAATTGGGAATGCTACGGCTGACTCCGTAAGTAATTTCTGCTTTTACTCAACAATTGAGGGGAATCTTTAAGAGCCATGAATACATTATCCAACATTATTTATTTGTACACTCTTAATCGTCAATACAAAGATCAGAGCGGCGAAGACATATGAATCCTACAAATGTGTGTGTGCAATAATTAAGGGGGAATCTTGTAGGACCCATGAATACAAAGATTAATCCAAATATTGTCGTATGGAATTCAAAACCTATAAGCACCTTTTTGAGGGGGAACGTCAGATCGACGCGAAACAAAGACATGCTATAGATTTTGATTCAAGATATAATATAATATTATTTCCATTTCAAAATAATTTTTGTCCACGTGCCTGCTTTTTATGTCAAACGTCATGTACATTAAATGCCTTACACGACATCCGGACAATCAATCTCAAAAGCCGCGATGTTTTTAAATTGTTTATTATTTTTAAACCGCCGTTTTAGGCATTTAGGGTATCAACCTATGTCAGAAGTGGGACCCGCTCAATTTTTAAACATTTCAATGGATTAGCGTACCAGTTACACTCAGTCCATCTTAACCGTTGATTTCAAAACCGGTTCCCATCCCTTAAAATCTGACCATCCGTACTCTGCAAAACCCTATTTCGCCGCCCAGCTATAAAATGACTGAATCTGCCATTAGAGACTCTTTACGCCTTCTGCAAATTCAAGAGTTCTCAAGCACAAACAGCCTACATATTTTTCTGCATTTTACTGCATATTTCGATTATTTTCTTGCACCTTTTTCTTAAAAAAAAAAAAAACATCAATGGCTGGACAATCTTCTTCTCCTGCTCTGAAGAAATCTGCTAACATCATTGATGGCCGGATCTTCTCCAAACCTGTCATCATTGAGCGTATTCTCTCAGAAACCAACGACGCAGAACCCATGGAATATATCATAACTCGTCTTCAACAACAAGGCCTCTATCGCCTTGGAAGCAAGACTGCTGACAAATTCGACACCCATCTGGTTGAGGAATTCTACCTCAACGCCGCCGTACGTTTTCTGTCATTGTCCCAAGGAGGTCATGTTGCTGACATCACTGCAGATCCAGTGGAGTTGAGATCTCAGACGATCACGATCCGCTCCAGAAGATCTACAGCTACCCACGATGGCCTGACCATGGATCAACTTGAGATATTCGGGTCTCAAGAGCTCATTACTAAATTTTATGGACTGTTCACAGGGTCCAAAGTTGTTGACATGGTGACGACTACTTGTCACAAGAAAAACTTTTGTCTTCCTTATGTGTATCTTCATGACTTTTGCTCCAGGATTATTGAGAATCGAACCGGTGCGTTCGAGATGTGTACCAACTTGAGGTTCAGGATGATGGTGGCTATTCTGACCTGTGAAAAGGTCAATTGGTGCCAAATAATCCTGAAGCGCTTACAAGAGGAGGTGTGCAAACCTGCCACCCAGAAGAAATCTTTCGGTTTAATGTTGAACTATATCCTGACAAAGTGCGGACTGACGCAATCCGCCGATGCGAAGAAGAATAGCTCGAGGATATACTTAGGAGGCTTCAAGCCTACTGCATATAACCAGAGCACCTTGTCTTGCAACCACCCAAGAACCAGACACATGCCAATTTCTGATAATCCAAGAGATGAATCCTTGAAGTTCCAAGAAGTGGAATCTTCAAAGAAGCGAAAGAGATCTCACAGCAAGAAACACTCTACTGGTGAGAAGCCCAAGAAGAGACTTCGGAGGCTTTCGAAAATCAAATCTGCCAAGCCCTCCAAGGAAGTCTCCCCCGTGGCTCAACCCACTGACGAAGAACCCCAGGGCCCAACCCCTGTGGAAGAGGTGTCTCCCATCAGATCGACAGTAGATCCCGAGCCTTTGGCGGCTAGGACGGATATTGAGACATCTGCCAACGATCAAGACTTTAGCGAGTCGGCTGCCCATTTGGAGCCAAAAGCTACTTCTCCTCTGCGGGATCCCACACCCGTACAGGATCCTTCTTCCTTCAGGGCACCATCCCCTGTAAGAAGTCCCTCTTCCGTACAGGATCCCATACCTGTACAGGAATCCCTCGATACAGCGTCTCCAGACGTTGTACGAAGTCCCTCCCCTGACTCGATTATTAATCAGACCCTTCTTTCGGTTCAAATTGAACACGCCTACGAAAGATTTTTGCAATGGAAAGGCTACAGGCTAGCTTCGTACGATACACTGTACAACTGGAGCGATTGGAGCCACGAAGAGAGATTCGTCTCAGAAGTGACGGACTCAACAGAAATTGAGGCGCTGCTTCGATGGGACAATCCCTCCTGCAAGGATCTAATTGAAAGCCATCTTCTGCACAAATCTGACGCTCGGAGGAAAGGAAAGAAAAAGTCAGAGGACTCTCCCACTAAACTAAAAGATGACGAAGATCATGACTCAGACGACGACGACGATGCTTTACAAGCAGGTCTGAGGATGAGTCGTGAAGAGGCTGAAGCTCGAGACACCTCTCCACCCAGAGACGACGAAGGGCCTTCTACCCAGAACAATCCCCCTTCGCCACAGCATGAGAACATTCCCGACGAAGAGGAATCAGTCCCTCCAGTCGAGGAAGTAGAAGAAATTTTGGAACAGGCACCTGAGCCTACTGCGATCGAAGAAGCTGTTCCTGAAAGACAACAGGAGGATTCAGTCCCCCCTGTATCCATGTATACTGAAGCATCTTCGCAACAGGAAGCATCTCAAACCCCTATCGCCGAACCACAGAAAGCTGCTCCCGCCCCTTCAACCGTGGAATCCGAGGATGGTATCGAACCTGAGGATGTCCGTGAATGTAAGAAGGTTGAACAGCTCTGCAGACCTTGACCAACCAGATTCTCCGATTTCTGCTGCACGGAAAGAGCGCCTGCGTGCACTTGGCCTTCAAACTGTATTCATCCAGGATGCAGTAAATGCTCTATCTTCCGTTGAAAAAGCATTAAATTGGATGCATACTTCTGCCGTCGAAGAAATGACCACTCTTCAACATGAAGTATCTCGTGTTGTCGACGCATTCATTATTTTGCCAGAAGTTTTCAAACAAGCTTTGAAAATCATGGAAGATAAGCAGGAGCAACTGCTGAAGGAAGAAGCAACAAAAACGAGGATAGCTGAAGCCAAGACCGCTTGTGCTATGATTGAAAGCAGCTCTCAACTGCGCGCTCACGACAAATGCATTAAGGATATGTCGCAGACGCTTTCCTCCCTTGTAGAGAGAATGACTAGCATCGAGACAAAACAGGATGCTGCTCTAGAAATCCTGAAAAGTCTTGATGAAGCCAAATAGGGGGAAGAAGCACGAGAAGCTGCTAGGAGAATCAGGATGCAACAAGAAAGGGAATTTGAGGCTGCTCAAAACAGTATCACTGCTGAGTTGAACAAACTAGCACCTCCCTCCCAAAGTTTTAAGATCTCAGGCTCCCGACCGGAATTTCATGATCCCAATGTCCCTTGGCAAACTCTTATTCAGAGACCTTCTGAAATTCGTCTGCCGACCAACCGCAATCCTACTGCCGACGAAGTGAAGCACTGGAGGAAGAACGAACTAATGAGATACTTTGTCAAACTCATCAGAGAATCCGCCATCTTCAAGAACTATAAAACGTTAGCGGAGGCCGCAGATAAATTTACGAAGATGCTAGAAGACAGGAAACTCCCTCTCCAAATCGAGATGAAATCCAAACACAGAAGAGGAGATCGGATCACCCATCCAGAAGACTGGATACTTGCCTTTGATCGATCCTATGAAGGAAGAGCTATATACCAGGATCGAGGCAATGATTCTCTTCAGAACTGGTGGCGTGGTACCGAGAATGACCCAGGGAAAAAGCCATGGAGGCATGCGGATTATAGATAAGAAGCTGAAATCTCTGTATATTATTTTTGCTTTGTAATTTCTCTTCGAAACAGCAAACTCTGTACTCAGTTCATTTTGAATATCAATAAAAGTGTTTGTTTGTCTTGAAAGATTACAACTCGTAATCTACTGTGTTGATGTATGATTACTTAAATTGTTTGATAGCAATCTCAAGTTAGATAACTTGATTGAAAATTAAGCTGTACGAACTATTCTACGAACAGTTCATAATTTCAGTTGTAAGCTTAGAATACATTGTAAGATTGTGCCTGCGCGCCAATCATAAGCTTAAGTTGTAATAAATCCTTAAACTGTATCGAGCAGTTCATCATTTAGACTAAGTCAGACCTTTTGACGAAAGACCAAGAAATCTGCCAGAAGACATCAAGAAGATCACTTCATGAAAAAGGTTCTGGCATCATCAAGAAGACTTGAAAAATTAAGAAAGCAAGTCTTGGCAAATTGTCAAAAAGGGGGAAATTGTTGGGAAAACAAGACCCTGTATCGAAACAGCCGGGATATCCGATCCCTGTATCGAATGATATTTAATAAAGAAGTTTTGACATATATGCCAATCCGAATACAGTAAAGGAAACTGTATCGAAGCTTTGAGGCTTTATCCTGTATCGAAGACCCGCCTCGAAACAGCATATAGTAAAGATCTTCAGTACAGCAAGAAGTCTTGTAAAAAGACCAAGTATGGAAACTGTCTCGAAACTCAAAATACAGTTATCTTCCATACAGCTCACAAAAGGACAAAGAAGGAATATCCAGAAGTCAAGTCCCGTTGAATAAAGAAGTATTTAAATACTCAAGGATAAAGTATTTAAATACTGCCAGTCTTCAGATCTTCAGAATCCCGCGAAATCCGGATCGTGTTATAATCCCGTTGTAACGAAATCTCATTCAAACGGATATATCTCAACGGATATATATTTCAGAGACTATATATATCTTATGAAGGCATTGAAGATCAGTCACCAGTCACCTAACACTCAAGCTATCAAAAGTTATCATCAGAGCAAAACATATCTCCAAAGCTTACTGCAATTAAGATCTAAAGAGATATATAGTGCTCATCATCCTGAACAACACTTCATCAGCTGAAAGCTCTTAAAGTCAAAGTTGTTGTTCACCATCTGTTCTATACGTTGAACAAACTCAAGATCAGCCCTATGTGGACGAACAACTGGCTTCTCCGAACTGTGTGAAGGATTTGCATTGAAGAAGACGAAGCTTGTAAGCGTGTGTCAAGAAGCAAGTCAAAGCATTAGCTCAAAACCAATCTGTGTGAATGGTTTAAGCTAAGATCTTTATATCAATCTGTGTGAACGATATATTGATTGTGTTTGTTGTTATAATTACGTAGTTGTGTACGTAGTAATTATAATAAACTTTTTACTCCTGTGTGGAGGACCAGTGGACGTAGAGGGGTTTACCTCGAACCACTTTAATTACTGTGTTATTTACCTTCAGCTTTTCTTGTTTTAAATTCTCGTGATATATTAAGTATACACTATACACTTAGTTCTCGTATCCACAAGAACTCATCAGATTCAAGACTTCCGCTACGCACTCAGATTTAAAATCCATACAGTTTGTTGTTTAAACTATTTTCCAAACTGTATCCAGTATACTTAGTGGCCAACACATATTATAATAGGAATTCTGATCGTCGGGTCACACGATGGGCGCGAGAAGAGATTCGCCAGCATGTGTGGTGGGTCCCGCCCGATTAGAAAGTTATGGTTGTTTGAAGTTCGGGTCGAATCTAACATAAGAGAATAGAATGTGGTTCGACTTAGGGTGTACCAGCACTAATGCACCGGATCCCATCAGAACTCCGAAGCTAAGCATGCTGGGGCGATATTAATACTAGGATGGGTGACCCCCTAGGAAGTCCTCGTGTTGCACCCCTTTTTTTGCCATCGAACGTTGCTCGATTCTTTTTTTCCGCTCGATTTTTCTTTTTCTTAGGAATTCTCCATGGTGATCCTTCCACCTTCGGTCTAAAGAAGCCTTGGATATGAATCTTATTGAAAATGATATACAGTCACGGGAGTAATAAAGTAAATGACAAACGCTCTTCGTACGGGGAAGAAATGCGATTTTACTAATTAGAAATTATCAAATTCTACCTCTCAATACATTCGAGAATGTATTTATAAGCCTAAGAAACACATCTAAATCGAAAATGACACAAGAAATAAAAATAAAAACGAAATACTAAATAAAAAAGTGATATAAAGATCGAAAGTGCGTGAAAACGGGGAAATTTAGGCCCGGGACCAGTTATGTCATGGCGGAACGCAATGAGTTCGACACGAATTGCTGTTTTGCTTCCAGAAACATAGTATAATAGGAATTCTGAGTGTCGGGTCACACGATGAGCGCGAGAAGAGCTTCACCGGCATGTGTGGTGGGTCCCGTAGCTCCTCCCGGTTCGAAAGTTATGGTTGTTTGAAGTTCGGGTCGAATCTACCATAATAGAATAGAATGTGGTTCAACTTATAGGTGCGATCATACCAGCACTAATGCACCGGATCCCATCAGAACTCCAAAATTAAGCGTGCTTGGGCGAGAGTAGTACTAGGATGGGTGACCCCCTCGGAAGTTCTCGTGTTGCACCCCCATTTTTTGCCGTCGAACGCTGCTCGATTCTTTTTTTACGCTCAATTTTTCTTTTTCTAAGGAATTCTCCACGGTGATCTTTCCACCTACGGTCTAAAGAAGCCTTGGATATGAAGCTTATTGAAAATGATATACTGTCACGGGAGTAATAAAGTAAATGCGATTTTACAAACGCTCTTCGTTCGGGGAAGAAATGCGATTTTACTAATTATAAATTATCAAATTATGACTCTCAATACATTCGAGAATGTATTTATAAGCCTAAGAAACACATCTAAATCGAAAATGACACAAGATATCAAAAGAAAAACGAAATATTAAATAAATAAAGTGATATACAGGCCGAAAGTGCGTGAAAACTCGGGAATTTAGGCCTAGGACCAGTTATGTCATGGCGGAACGCGATGAGTTTGATACGAATCACCGTCCCGCTTTCTGGAAACATATTATAATAGGAATTCTGAGCGTCGGGTCACACGATGGGTGCGAGAAGAGATTCGCCGGCATGTGTGGTGGGTCCCGCCCGATTCGAAAGTTATGGCTGTTTGAAGTTCGGGTCGAATCTAACATAAGAGAATAGAATGTGGTTCGACTTATGGGTGCGATCATACCAGCACTAATGCAACGAATCCCATCAGAACTCCGAAGCTAAGCGTGCTTGGGCGAGAGTAGTACTAGGATGGGTGACCCCCTCGGAAGTCCTCGTGTTGCACCTCCTTTTTTGCCGTCCAACGCTGCTCGATTCTTTTTTTACGCTTGATTTTTCATTTTCTTAGGAATTCTCCACGGTGATCCTTACACGTACGGTCTAAAGAAGGCTTGGATATGAAGTTTATTGAAAATGATATACTGTCACGGGAGTAATAAAGTAAATGACAAATGCTCTTCGTACGGGGAAGAAATGCGATTTTACTAATTAGAAATTATCAAATGCTGCCTCTCAATACATTTGAGAATGTATTTATAAGCCTAAGAAACACATCTAAATCGAAAATGACACAAGATATCAAAAGAAAAATCAAATATTAAATAAATAAAGTGATATAAAGGCCTAAAGTTCGTGAAAACGGGAGAATTTGGGCCTGGAACCAGTTATGTCATGGCGAAATGCAATGAGTTCAACATGAATCGCCGTTCCGCTTCCGAAAACATATTATAATAGGAATTCTGATCGTCGGGTCACACGATAGGCGTGAGAAGAACTTTTCCGGCATGTGTGGTGGGTCCCGCCCGATTCGAAAGTTATGGTTGTTTGAAGTTCGGGTCGAATCTACCATAAGAGAATAGAATGTGGTTCGACTTATGGGTGCGATCATACCAGCACTAATGCACCGGATTCCATCAGAACTCCGAAGCTAAGCGTGCTGGGGCGAGAGTAATACTAGGATGGGTGACCCCCTAGGAAGTCCTCGTGTTGCACCCCTTTTTTTGCCATCGAATGCTGCTCGATTCTTTTTTTCCGCTCGATTTTTCTTTTTCTTAGGAATTCTCCATGGTGATCCTTCCACCTTCGGTCTAAAGAAGCCTTGGATATGAAGCTTATTGAAAATGATATACAGTCACGGGAGTAATAAAGTAAATGACAAACGCTCTTCGTACGGGGAAGAAATGCGATTTTACTAATTAGAAATTATCAAATTCTGCCTCTCAATACATACAAGAATGTATTTATAAGCCTAAGAAACACATCTAAATCGAAAATGACACAAGATATAAAAAGAAAAACGAAATATTAAATAAATAAAGTTATATAAAGGCCGAAAGTGCGTGAAAACGGGGGAATTTAGGCCCGGGACCAGTTATGTCATGGCGGAACGCGATGAGTTCGATACGAATCGCTGTTTTGCTTCCAGAAACATAGTATAATAGGAATTCTGAGTGTCGGGTTACACGACGAGCGCGAGAAGAGCTTCACCGACATGTGTGGTGGGTCCTGTAGCTCCTCCCGGTTCGAAAGTTATGGTTATTTGAAGTTCGGGTCGAATCTACCATAATATAATAGAATGTGGTTCAACTTATGGGTTCGATCATACCAGCACTAATGCACCGGATCCCATCAGAACTCCAAAATTAAGCGTGCTTGGGCGAGAGTTATACTAGGATGGGTGACCCCCTCAGAAGTTCTCGTGTTGCACCCCCATTTTTTTCCATCGAACGCTGCTCGATTCTTTTTTTACGCTCAATTTTTCTTTTTCTTAGGAATTCTCCACGGTGATCTTTCCACCTACGGTCCAAAGAAGCCTTGGATATGAAGCTTATTGAAAATGATATAATGTCACGGGAGTAATAAAGTAAATGACAAACGCTCTTCGTACGGGGAAGAAATGCGATTTTACTAATTAGAAATTATCAAATTATGACTCTCAATACATTCGAGAATGTATTTATAAGCCTAAGAAACACATCTAAACCGAAAGTGCGTGAAAATGAGGGAATTTAGGCCTAGGACCAGTTATGTCATGGCGGAACGCGATGAGTTCGACACGAATCACCGTACCTCTTCCGGAAACATATTATAATAGGAATTCTGAGCGTCGGGTCACACGATGGGCGTGAGAAGAGCTTCACCGGCATGTGTGGTGGGTCCCATAGCCTTCCCGGTTCGAAAGTTATGGCTCTTTGAAGTTCGGGTCGAATATACCATAAGAGAATAGAATGTGGTTTGACTTATGGGTGCGGTCATACCAGCACTAATGCACCGTATCCCATCAAAACTCCGAAGCTAAGCGTGCTTGGGCGAGAGTAGTACTAAGATGGGTGACCTCCTCGGAAGTTCTCGTGTTGCACCCCCTTTTTTGCCGTCCAACACTGCTCGATTCTTTTTTTACGCTCGATTTTTCATTTTCTTAGGAATTCTCCACGGTGATCCTTCCACGTATGGTCTAAAGAAGGCTTGGATATGAAGCTTATTGAAAATGATATACTGTCACGGGAGTAATAAAGTAAATGACAAATGTTCTTCGTACGGGGAAGAAATGTGATATTACTAATTAGAAATTATCAAATTCTGCCTCTCAATACATTGAAGAATGTATTTATAAGCCTAAGAAAAACATCTAAATCAAAAATGACTCAAGATATCAAAATAAAAATGAAATATTAAATAAATAAAATGACATAAAGGCCGAAAGTACGTGAAAACGGGGGAATTTCGGCCCGGGACCAGTTATATCATGGCGGAACGCAATGAGTTCGACATGAATCGCCGATCCGCTTCTGGAAACATATTATAATAGGAATTCTGAGCATCGTGTCACACGATGGGCGCGAGAAGAGCTTCACCAGCATGTGTGGTGGTCCTGTAGCTCCTCCCGATTCGAAAGTTTTGGCTGTTTGAAGTTCGGGTTGAATGTACCATAAGAGAATAGAATGTGGTTTGAATTATGCGTGCAATCATACCAGCACTAATGCATCGGATCCCATCAGAACTCCGAAGGTAAGCGTGCTTGGGCGAGAGTAGTACTAGGATGGGTGACCCCCTGGGAAGTTCTCGTGTTGCACCCCCTTTTTTACCGTCCAACGCTGCTCGATTCTTTTTTTTACGCTCGATTTTTCATTTTCTTAGGAATTCTCCACGGTGATCCTTCAACCTATGGTATAAAGAAGTCTTGGATATGGAGCTTATTGGAAATGATATACTTTCATGGGAGTAATAAAGTAAATGACAAACACTCTTCGTACGTGGAAGAAATGCGATTTTACTAATTAAAAATTATCAGATTCTGCCTCTCAATACATTTGAGAATGTATTTATAAGCCTAAGAAACACATCTAAATCGAAAATGACACAAGATATCAAAAGAAAAATGAAATATTAAATAAATAAAGTGATATAAAGGCCTAAAGTTCGTGAAAACGGGAGAATTTAGGCCTGGAACCAGTTATGTCATGGCGAAATGCAATGAGTTCGACACGAATCGCCGTTCCGCTTCCGAAAACATATTATAATAGGAATTCTGATCGTCGGGTCATACGATGGGCGCGAGAAGAGCTTTGCCGGCATGTGTGGTGGGTCCCGCCCGATTCGAAAGTTACGGCTGTTTGAAGTTCGAGTCGAATCTACCATAAGAGAATAAAATGTGGTTCGACTTATGGGTGCGATCATACCAGCACTAATGCATCGGATCCCATCAGAACTCCGAAGCTAAGCGTGCTGGGGCGAGAGTAATACTAGGATGGGTGACCCCCTAGGAAGTCCTCGTGTTGCACCCCTTTTTTTGCCATCGAATGCTGCTCGATTCTTTTTTTCCGCTCGATTTTTCTTTTTCTTAGGAATTCTCCATGGTGATCCTTCCACTTCGGTCTAAAGAAGCCTTGGATATTAAGCTTATTGAAAATGATATACAGTCACGGGAGTAATAAAGTAAATGACAAACGCTCTTCGTACGGGGAAGAAATGCGATTTTACTAATTAGAAATTATCAAATTCTGCCTCTCAATACATTCGAGAATGTATTTATAAGCCTAAGAAACACATCTAAATCGAAAATGACACAAGATATAAAAAGAAAAACGAAATATTAAATAAATAAAGTGATATAAAGGCCGAAAGTGCGTGAAAACGGGGGAATTTAGGCCCGGGACCAGTTATGTCATGGCGGAACGCGATGAGTTCGATACGAATCGCTGTTTTGCTTTCGAAAACATAGTATAATAGGAATTCTGAGTGTCGGGTCACACGACGAGCGTGAGAAGAGCTTCACCGACATGTGTGGTGGGTCCCGTAGCTCCTCCCGGTTCGAAAGTTATGGTTGTTTGAAGTTCGGGTCGAATCTACCATAATATAATAGAATGTGGTTCAACTTATGGGTTCGATCATACCAGCACTAATGCACCGGATCCCATCAGAACTCCAAAATTAAGCGTGCTTGGGCGAGAGTTGTACTAGGATGGGTGACCCCCTCGGAAGTTCTCGTGTTGCACCCCCATTTTTTGCCATCGAACGCTGCTCGATTCTTTTTTTACGCTCAATTTTTCTTTTTCTTAGGAATTCTTCACGGTGATCTTTCCACCTACGGTCTAAAGAAGCCTTGGATATGAAGCTTATTGAAAATGATATATTGTCACGGGAGTAATAAAGTAAATGACAAACGCTCTTCGTACTGGGAAAAAATGCGATTTTACTAATTAGAAATTATCAAATTATGACTCTCAATACATTCGAGAATGTATTTATAAGCCTAATAAACACATCTAAATCGAAAATGACACAAGATATCAAAAGAAAAACGAAATATTAAATAAATAAAGTGATATAAAGGCCGAAAGTGCGTGAAAATGAGGGAATTTAAGCCTAGGACCAGTTATGTCATGGCGGAACGCGATGAGTTCGACACGAATCATCGTCCCTCTTCCAGAAACATATTATAATAGGAATTCTAAGCATCGGGTCACACGATGGGCGTGAGAAGAGCTTCACCGGCATGTGTGGTGGGTCCCGCCCGATTCGAAAGTTATGGCTGTTTGAAGTTCGGGTCGAATCTAACATAAGAGAATAGAATGTGGTTCGACTTATGGGTGCGATCATACCAGCACTAATGCACCGGATCCCATCAGAACTCCGAAGCTAAGCGTGCTTGGGCGAGAGTAGTACTAGGATGGGTGACCCCCTGGGAAGTCCTCGTGTTGCACCCCCTTTTTTGCCGTCCAACGCTGCTCGATTCTTTTTTTACGCTCGATTTTTCATTTTCTTAGGAATTCTCCACGGTGATCCTTCCACGTACGGTCTAAAGAAGGCTTGGATATGAAGTTTATTGAAAATGATATACTGTCACGGGAGTAATAAAATAAATGACAAACGCTCTTCGTACAGGGAAGAAATGCGATTTTACTAATTAGAATTATCAAATTATGACTCTCAATACATTCGAGAATGTATTTATAAGCCTAAGAAACACATCTAAATCGAAAATGACACAAGATATAAAAAGAAAAACGAAATATTAAATAAATAAAGTGATATAAAGGCCGAAAGTGCGTGAAAACGGGGGAATTTAGGCCCGGGACCAGTTATGTCATGGCGGAACGCGATGAGTTCGATACGAATCGCTGTTTTGCTTCCGGAAACATAGTATAATAGGAATTCTGAGTGTCGGGTCACACGACGAGCGCGAGAAGAGCTTCACCGACATGTGTGGTGGGTCCCGTAGCTCCTCCCGGTTCGAAAGTTATGATTGTTTGAAGTTCGGGTCGAATCTACCATAATATAATAGAATGTGGTTCAACTTATGGGTTCGATCATACCAGCACTAATGCACCGGATCCCATCAGAACTGAAAAATTAGGCGTGCTTGGGCGAGAGTTGTACTAGGATGGGTGACCCCCTCAGAAGTTCTCGTGTTGCACCCCCATTTTTTGCCGTCGAACGCTGCTCGATTCTTTTTTTACGCTCAATTTTTCTTTTTCTTAGGAATTCTCCATGGTGATCTTTCCACCTACGGTCTAAAGAAGCCTTTGATATGAAGCTTATAGAAAATGATATACTGTCACGGGAGTAATAAAGTAAATGACAAATGCTCTTCGTACGGGGAAGAAATGCGATTTTACTAATTAGAAATTATCAAATTATGACTCTCAATACATTGGAGAATATATTTTTAAGCCTAAGAAACACATCTAAATCGAGAATGACACAAGATATCAAAAGAAAAACGAAATATTAAATAAATAAAGTGATATAAAGGCCGAAAGTGCGTGAAAATGGGGGAATTTAAGCCTAGGACCAGTTATGTCATGGCGGAATGCGATGAGTTCGACACGAATCACCGTCCCGCTTCCGGAAACATATTATAATAGGAATTCAGAGTGTCGGGTCACACGATGGACGCGAGAAGAGCTTCACCGGCATGTGTGGTGGGTCCCATAGCTCCTCCCGATTCGAAAGTTATGGCTGTTTGAAGTTCGGGTCAAATATACCATAAGAGAATAGAATGTGGTTCGACTTATGGTTGCGGTCATACCAGCACTAATGCACCGGATCCCATCAGAACTCCGAAGCTAAGCGTGATTGGGCGAGAGTAGTACTAGGATGGGTGACCTCCTCGGAAGTCCTCGTGTTGCACCCCCTTATTTGCCGTCGAACGCTGCTCGATTCTTTTTTTACGCTCGATTTTTCATTTTCTTAGGAATTCTCCACGGTGATCCTTCCACGTACGGTCTAAAGAAGGCTTGGATATGAAGTTTATTGAAAATGATATACTGTCACGGGAGTAATAAAGTAAATGAGAAATGCTCTTCGAACGGGGAAGAAATGCGATTTTACTAATTAAAAAATATCAAATTCTGTCTCTCAATACATTTGAGAATGTATTTATAAGCCTAAGAAACACATCTAAATCGAAAATGACACAAGATATCAAAAGAAAAAGGAAATATTAAATAAATAAAGTGATATAAAGGCCTAAAGTTCATGAAAATGGGAGAATTTAGGCCTGGGACCAGTTATGTCATCACGGAACGCTATGAGTTCGACACGAATCGCCGTTCCACTTCCGAAAACATATTATAATAGGAATTTTGATCGTCGGGTCACACGATGGGCGCGAGAAGAGCTTCGCCGGCATGTGTGGTGGGTCCCGCCCGATTCGAAAGTTATAGCTGTTTGAAGTTCGGGTCGAATCTACCATAAGAGAATAGAATGTGGTTCGACTTATGGGTGCGATCATACCAGCACTAATGCACCAGATCCCATCAGAACTTCGAAGCTAAGCGTGCTGGGGCGAGAGTAATACTAGGATGGGTGACCCCCTAGGAAGTCCTCGTGTTGCACCCCTTTTTTTGCCATCGAACGCTGCTCGATTCTTTTGTTCCGCTCGATTTTTCTTTTTCTTAGGAATTCTCCATGGTGATCCTTCCACCTTCGGTCTAAAGAAGTCTTGGATATGAAGCTTATTGAAAATGATATACAGTCACGGGAGTAATAAAGTAAATGACAAACGCTCTTCGTACGGGGAAGAAATGCGATTTTACTAATTAGAAATTATCAAATTCTGCCTCTCAATACATTCGAGAATGTATTTATAACCCTAAGAAACACATCTAAATCGAAAATGACACAATATATAAAAAGAAAAACGAAATATTAAATAAATAAAGTGATATAAAGGCCGAAAGTGCGTGAAAACGGGGGAATTTAGGCCCGGGACCAGTTATGTCATGGCGGAACGCGATGAGTTCGACATGAATTGCTGTTTTGCTTCCGGAAACATAGTATAATAGGAATTCTGAGTGTCGGGTCACACGATGAGCGCGATAAGAGCTTCACCGACATGTGTGGTGGGTCCCGTAGCTCATCCCGGTTTGAAAGTTATGGTTGTTTGAAGTTCGGGTCGAATCTACCATAATAGAATAGAATGTGGTTCAACTTATGGGTTCGATCATACCAGCACTAATGCACCGGATCCCATCAGAACTCCAAAATTAGGCGTGCTTGGGCGAGAGTTGTACTAGGATGGGTGACCCCCTCAGAAGTTCTCGTGTTGCACCCCCATTTTTTGCCGTCGAACGCTGCTCGATTCTTTTTTTACGCTCAATTTTTCTTTTTCTTAGGAATTCTCCATGGTGATCTTTCCACCTACGGTCTAAAGAAGCCTTTGATATGAAGCTTAATGAAAATGATATACTGTCACGGGAGTAATAAAGTAAATGACAAATGCTCTTCGTACGGGGAAGAAATGCGATTTTACTAATTAGAAATTATCAAATTATGACTCTCAATACATTGGAGAATATATTTTTAAGCCTAAGAAACACATCTAAATCGAGAATGACACAAGATATCAAAAGAAAAACGAAATATTAAATAAATAAAGTGATATAAAGGCCGAAAGTGCGTGAAAATGGGGGAATTTAAGCCTAGGACCAGTTATGTCATGGCGGAATGCGATGAGTTCGACACGAATCACCGTCCCGCTTCCGGAAACATATTATAATAGGAATTCAGAGTGTCGGGTCACACGATGGACGCGAGAAGAGCTTCACCGGCATGTGTGGTGGGTCCCATAGCTCCTCCCGATTCGAAAGTTATGGCTGTTTGAAGTTCGGGTCAAATATACCATAAGAGAATAGAATGTGGTTCGACTTATGGTTGCGGTCATACCAGCACTAATGCACCGGATCCCATCAGAACTCCGAAGCTAAGCGTGATTGGGCGAGAGTAGTACTAGGATGGGTGACCTCCTCGGAAGTCCTCGTGTTGCACCCCCTTATTTGCCGTCGAACGCTGCTCGATTCTTTTTTTACGCTCGATTTTTCATTTTCTTAGGAATTCTCCACGGTGATCCTTCCACGTACGGTCTAAAGAAGGCTTGGATATGAAGCTTATTGAAAATGATATACTGTCACGGGAGTAATAAAGTAAATGACAAATGCTCTTCGTACGGGGAAGACATGCGATTTTACTAATTAGAAATTATCAAATTCTCCCTCTCAATACATTGGAGAATGTATTTATAAGCCTAAGAAGCACATCTAAATCAAAAATGACTCAAGATATCAAAATAAAAATGAAATATTAAATAAATAAAGTGACATAAAGGCAGAAAGTGCGTGAAAACGGGGGAATTTCGGCCCGGGACCAGTTATATCATGGCGGAACGCAATGAGTTCGACATGAATCGCCGATCCGCTTCTGGAAACATAATATAATAGGAATTCTGAGCATCGGGTCACACGATGGGCGCGAGAAGAGCTTCACCAGCATGTGTGGTGGGTCCTGTAGCTCCTCCCGGTTTGAAAGTTTTGGCTGTTTGAAGTTCGGGTTGAATGTACCATAAGAGAATAGAATGTGGTTTGACTTATGGGTGCGATCATACCAGCACTAATGCATCGGATCCCATCAGAACTCCGAAGGTAAGCGTGCTTGGGCGAGAGTAATACTAGGATGGGTGACCCCCTGGGAAGTCCTCGTGTTGCACCCCCTTTTTTGCCGTCCAACGCTGCTCGATTCTTTTTTTACGCTCGATTTTTTATTTTATTAGGAATTCTCCACGGTGATCCTTCAACCTATGGTCTAAAGAAGGCTTGGATATGGAGCTTATTGGAAATGATATACTTTCATGGGAGTAATAAAGTAAATGACACACACTCTTCGTACGTGGAAGAAATGCGATTTTACTAATTAAAAATTATCAGATTCTGCCTCTCAATACATTGGAGAATATATTTTTAAGCCTAAGAAACGCATCTAAATCGAAAATAACATAAGATATCAAAAGAAAAATGAAATATTAAATAAAAGGCCGAAAGTGCGTGAAAACGGGGGAATTTAGGCCTGGGACCAGTTATGTCATGGCGGAACGCAATGACTTCGACATGAATCACCGTTCTGCTTCTGGAAACATATTATAATAGGAATTTTTAGCATCAGGTCACACGATGGGCGCGAGAAGAGCTTCGTCGGCATGTGTGGCGGGTCCCGTAGCTTCTCCCGGTTTGAAAGTTATGGTTGTTTGAAGTTCGGGTCGAATCTACAATTAGAGAATATAATGTAGTTCGACTTATGGGTGTGATCATACCTTCACTAATGCACCAGATCCCATCAGAACTCCGAAGTTAAGCGAGCTTGGCGAGAGTATTACTAGGATGGGTGACCCCCTAGGAAGTCCTCGTGCTGCACCCTTTTTTTTGCCATCGAACGCTGATCGATTCTTTTTTTACTCTCGATTTTTCTTTTTCTTAGGAATTATCCACGGTGATCCTTCCACCTATGGTCTAAAGAAGCCTTGGATATGAAGCTTATTGAAAATGATATACTGTCACGGGAGTAATAAATTAGATGACAAACGCTCTTCGTACGGGGAAGAAATGCGATTTTACTAATTAAAAATTATAAAATTCTACCTCTGAATACATTTGAGAATATATTTATAAGCCTAAGAAACACATCTAAATCGAAAATGACACAAGATATCAAAAGAAAAAGGAAATATTAAATAAAAGGCCGAAAGTGTGTGAAAACGGGGGAATTTAGGCCTCGGACCAATTATGTCATGGCGGAACGCAATGAGTTTGACATGAATCACCGTTCCGCTTCCGGAAACATATTATAATAGGAATTTTTAGAATCAGGTCACACGATAGTCGCGAGAAGAGCTTCGTCGGCATGTGTGGCGGGTCCCGTAGCTCCTCCCGGTTCGAAAGTTATGGTTGTTTGAAGTTCGGGTCGAATCTACAATTAGAGAATAGAATGTGGTTCGACTTATGGGTGCGATCATACCAGCACTAATGCACCAGATCCCATCAGAACTCCGAAGTTAAGCGAGCTTGGGTGAGAGTATTACTAGGATGGGTGACCCCCTGGGAAGTCCTCGTGTTGCACCGTTTTTTTTTGCCATCGAACGCTGCTCGATTATTTTTTTTCTTAGGAATTATCCACGATGATCCTTCCACCTACGGTCTAAAGAAGCCTTGGCTATGAAGCTTATTGAAAATGATATACTGTCACGGGAGTAATAAAGTAAATGACAAACGCTCTTTGTGATTTTACTAATTAAAAATTATCAAATTCTGCCTCTCAATACATTTGAGAATGTATTTATAAGCCTAAGAAACACATCTAAATCAAAAATGACACAAGATACCAAAAGAAAAACGAAATATTAGATAAATAAAGTGCATGAAAACGGGAGAATTTAGGCCCGGGACCAGTTATGCCATGGCGGAACGCAATAACTTCGACACGAATCGCCGTTCCGCTTCCGAAAACATATTATAATAGGAATTCTGATCGTCGGGTCACACGATGGGCGCGAGAAGAGCTTCGCCGGCATGTGTGGTGGGTCCCGCCCGATTAGAAAGTTATGGCTGTTTGAAGTTCGGGTCGAATATAACATAAGAGAATAGAATGTGGTTCGACTTATGGGTGCGATCATACCAGCACTAATGCACCGGATCCCATCAGAACTCCGAAGCTAAGCATGCTGGAGCGAGAGTAATACTAGGATGGGTGACCCCCTAGGAAGTCTTCGTGTTGCACCCCTTTTTTGCCATCGAACGCTGCTCGATTCTTTTTTTCCGCTCGATTTTTCTTTTTCTTAGGAATTCTCCATGGTGATCCTTCCACCTTCGGTCTAAAGAAGCCTTGGATATGAAGCTTATTGTATACAGTCACGGGAGTAATAAAGTAAATGACAAACGCTCTTCGTACCGGGAAGAAATGCGATTTTACTAATTAGAAATTATCAAATTCTGCCTCTCAATACATTCGAGAATGTATTTATAAGCCTAAGAAACACATCTAAATCGAAAATGACACAAGATATAAAAAGAAAAATGAAATATTAAATAAATAAAGTGATATAAAGGCCGAAAGTGCGTGAAAACAGGGAAATTTAGGCCCGGGACCAGTTATGTCATGGCGGAACGCAATGAGTTCGACATGAATCGCTGTTTTGCTTCCGGAAACATAGTATAATAGGAATTCTGAGTGTCGGGTCACACGATGAGCGCGAGAAGAGCTTCACCGGCATGTGTGGTGGGTCCCGTAGCTCCTCCCGGTTCGAAAGTTATGGTTGTTTGAAGTTCGGGTCGAATCTACCATAATAGAATAGAATGTGGTTCAACTTATGGGTTCGATCATACCAGCACTAATGCACCGGATCCCATCAGAACACCAAAATTAAGCGTGCTTGGGCGAGAGTAGTACTAGGATGGGTGATCCCCTCGGAAGTTCTCGTGTTGCACCCCCATTTTTTGCCGTCGAACGCTGCTCGATTCTTTTTTTACGCTCAATTTTTCTTTTTCTTAGGAATTCTCCACGGTGATCTTTCCACCTGCGGTCTAAAGAAGCCTTGGATATGAAGCTTATTGAAAATGATATACTGTCACGTGAGTAATAAAGTAAATGACAAATGCTCTTCGTAAGGGGAAGAAATGCGATTTTACTAATTAGAAATTATTAAATGCTGCCTCTCAATACATTCGAGAATGTATTTATAAGCCTAAGAAACACATCTAAATCGAAAATGACACAAGATATCAAAAGAAAAACGAAATATTAAATAAATAAAGTGATATACAGGCCGAAAGTGCGTGAAAACGGGGGAATTTAGGCCTAGGACCAGTTATGTCATGGCGGAACGCAATGAGTTCGACATGAATCACCGTTCCGCTTCCGGAAACATATTATAATAGGAATTCTGAGCGTCAGGTCACACGATGGATGCGAGAAGAGCTTCACCGGCATGTGTGGTGGGTCCCATAGCTCCCCCCGGTTCGAAAGTTATGGCTGTTTGAAGTTCGGGTCGAATATACCATAAGAGAATAGAATATGGTTCGACTTATGGGTGCGGTCATACCAGCACTAATGCACCGGATCCCATCAGAACTCCGAAGCTAAGCGTGCTTGGGCGAGAGTAGTACTAGGATGGGTGACCTCCTCGGAAGTCCTCGTGTTGCACCCCCTTTTTTGCCGTCCAACGCTGCTCGATTCTTTTTTTACGCTCGATTTTTCATTTTCTTAGGAATTCTCCACGGTGATCCTTCACGTACGGTCTAAAGAAGGTTTGGATATGAAGCTTATTGAAAATGATATACTGTCACGGGAGTAATAAAGTAAATGACAAATGCTCTACACACGGGGAAGACATGCGATTTTACTAATTAGAAATTATCAAATTCTGCCTCTCAATACATTGGAGAATGTATTTATAAGCCTAAGAAGCACATCTAAATCAAAAATGACTCAAGATATCAAAATAAAAATGAAATATTAAATAAATAAAGTGACATAAAGGCAGAAAGTGCATGAAAACGGGGGAATTTCGGCCCGGGACCAGTTATATCATGGCGGAACGCAATGAGTTTGACATGAATCGCCGATCCTCTTCTGGAAACATATTATAATAGGAATTCTGAGCATCGGGTCACACGATGGGCGCGAGAAGAGCTGCACCAGCATGTGTGGTGGGTCTTGTAGCTCCCCCCGGTTCGAAAGTTTTGGCTATTTGAAGTTCGGGTTGAATGTACCATAAGAGAATAGAATGTGATTTGACTTATGGGTGTGATCATACCAGCACTAATGCATCGGATCCCATCAGAACTCCGAAGGTAAGCGTGCTTGGGCGAGAGTAGTACTAGGATGGGTGACCCCCTGGGAAGTCCTCGTGTTGCACCCCTTTTTTTGCCGTCCAACGCTGCTCGATTCTTTTTTTACGCTCGACTTTTTATTTTCTTAGGAATTCTCCATGGTGATACTTCAACCTATGGTCTAAAGAAGGCTTGGATATGGAGCTTATTGGAAATGATATACTTTCATGGGAGTAATAAAGTAAATGATACACACTCTTCGTACATGGAAGAAATGCGATTTTACTAATTAAAAATTATCAGATTCTGCTCTCAATACATTGGAGAATATATTTTTAAGCCTAAGAAACGCATCTAAATCGAAAATAACACAAGATATCAAAAGAAAAATGAAATATTAAATAAAAGGCCGAAAGTGCGTGAAAACGGGGGAATTTAGGCCTGGGACCAGTTATGTCATGGCGGAACGCAATGAGTTCGACATGAATCACCGTTCTGCTTCAGGAAACATATTATAATAGGAATTTTTAGCGTCAGGTCACATGATGGGCGCAAGAAGAGCTTCGTTGGCATGTGTGGCGAGTCCCGTAGCTTCTCCCGGTTCGAAAGTTATGGTTGTTTGAAGTTCGGGTCGAATCTACAATTAGAGAATATAATGTAGTTCGACTTGTGGGTGTGATCATACCTTCACTAATGAACCAGATCCCATCAGAACTCCGAAGTTAAGCGAGCTTGGCGAGAGTATTACTAGGATGGGTGACCCCCTGGGAAGTCCTCGTGCTGCACCCTTTTTTTTGCCATCGAACGCTGCTCGATTCTTTTTTTACTCTCGATTTTTCTTTTTCTTAGGAATTATCCACGGTGATCCTTCCACCTATGGTCTAAAGAAGCCTTGGCTATGAAACTTATTGAAAATGATATACTGTCACGGGAGTAATAAAGTAAATGACAAACGCTCTTCGTACGGGGAAGAAATGCGATTTTACTAATTAAAAATTATCAAATTATGCCTCTCAATACATTTGAGAATATATTTATAAGCCTAAGAAACACATCTAAATCGAAAATGACACAAGATATCAAAAGAAAAAGGAAATATTAAATAAAAGGCCGAAAGTGTGTGAAAACGGGGGAATTTAGGCCTCGGACAAGTTATGTCATGGCGGAACGCAATAAGTTCGACATGAATCACCGTTCCGCTTCCGGAAACATATTATAATAGGAATTTTTAGCATCAGGTCACACGATGGTCGCGAGAAGAGCTTCGTCGGCATGTGTGGCGGGTCCCGTAGCTCCTCTCGGTTCGAAAGTTATGGTTGTTTGAAGTTCGGGTCGAATCTACAATTAGAGATTAGAATGTGGTTCGACTTATGGGTGCGATCATACCAGCACTAATGCACCAGATCCCATCAGAACTCCGAAGTTAAGCGAGCTTGGGCGAGAGTATTACTAGGATGCGTGACCCCCTGGGAAGTCCTCGTGTTGCACTGTTTTTTTTTGCCATCGAACGCTGCTCGGTTCTTTTTTTACACTCGATTTTTCTTTTTCTTAGGAATTATCCACGATGATCCTTCCACCTACGGTCCAAAGAAGCCTTGGCTATGAAGCTTATTGAAAATGATATACTGTCACGGGAGTACTAAAGTAAATGACAAACGCTCTTTGTACGGGGAAGAAATGCGATTTTACTAATTAAAAATTATCAAATTCTGCCTCTCAATACATTTGAGAATGTATTTATAAGCCTAAGAAACACATCTAAATCAAAAATGACACAAGATACCAAAAGAAAAACGAAATATTAGATAAATAAAGTGCATGAAAACGGGAGAATTTAGGCCCGGGACCAATTATGTCATGGCGAAACGCAATGACTTCGACACGAATCGCCGTTCCGCTTCCGAAAACATATTATAATAGGAATTCTGATCGTCGGGTCACACGATGGGCGCGAGAAGAGCTTCGCCGGCATGTGTGGTGGGTCCCGCCCGATTAGAAAGTTATGGCTGTTTGAAGTTCGGGTCGAATATAACATAAGAGAATAGAATGTGGTTCGACTTATGGGTGCGATCATACCAGCACTAATGCACCGGATCCCATCAGAACTCCGAAGCTAAGCATGCTGGAGCGAGAGTAATACTAGGATGGATGACCCCCTAGGAAGTCCTCGTGTTGCACCACTTTTTTTGCCAGTCCGCTCGATTTTTCTTTTTCTCAGGAATTTTCCATGGTGATCCTTCCACCTTCGGTCTAAAGAAGCATTGAATATGAAGCTTATTGTATACAGTCACGAGAGTAATAAAGTAAATGACAAACGATCTTCGTACGGGGAAGAAATGCGATTTTACTAATTAGAAATTATCAAATTGTGCCTCTCAATACATTCGAGAATGTATTTATAAGCCTAAGAAACACATCCAAATCGAAAATGACACAAGATATAAAAAGAAAAACGAAATATTAAATAAATAAAGTGATATAAAGGCCGAAAGTGCGTGAAAACGGGGAAATTTAGGCCTGGGACCAGTTATGTCATGGCGGAACGCGATGAGTTCGACACGAATCGCTGTTTTGCTTCCGAAAACATAGTATAATAGGAATTCTGAGTGTCAGGTCACACGATGAGCGCGAGAAGTGCTTCACCGGCATGTGTGGTGGGTCCCGTAGCTCCTCCCGGTTCGAAAGTTATGGTTGTTTGAAGTTCGGGTCGAATCTACCATAATAGAATAGAATGTGGTTCAACTTATGGGTTCGATCATACCAGCACTAATGCACCGGATCCCATCAGAACTCCAAAATTAAGCGTGCTTGGGCGAGAGTAGTACTAGGATGGGTGATCCCCTCGGAAGTTCTCGTGTTCCACCCCCATTTTTTGCCATCAAACGCTGCTCGATTCTTTTTTTACGCTCAATTTTTCTTTTTCTTAGGAATTCTCCACGGTGATCTTTCCACCTACGGTCTAAAGAAGCCTCGGATATGAAGCTTATTGAAAATGATATACTGTCACGTGAGTAATAAAGTAAATGACAAACGCTCTTCGTACGGGGAAGAAATGCGATTGTACTAATTAGAAATTATCAAATTATGACTCTCAATACATTCGAGAATGTATTTATAAGCCTAAGAAACACATCTAAATCGAAAATGACACAAGATATCAAAAGAAAAACGAAATATTAAATAAATCTAGTGATATACAGGCCGAAAGTGCGTGAAAACGGGGAATTTAGGCCTAGGACCAGTTATGTCATGGCGGAACGCGATGAGTTCGACACGAATCACCGTCCCGCTTCCGGAAACATATTATAATAGGAATTCTGAGCGTCGGGTCACACGATGGGCGCGAGAAGAGCTTCACCGGCATGTGTGGTGGGTCCCGCCCGATTAGAAAGGTATGGCTGTTTGAAGTTCGGGTTGAATCTAACATAAGGGAATAGAATGTGGTTCGAATTATGGGTGCGATCATACCAGCACTAATGCACCGGATCCCATCAGAACTCCGAAGCTAAGCATGCTTGGGCGAGAGTAGTACTAGGATGGGTGACCCCCTGGAAAGTCCTCGTGTTGCACCCCCTTTTTTGCCGTCCAACGCTGCTCGATTCTTTTTTTACGCTCGATTTTTTATTTTCTTAGGAATTATCCATGGTGATCCTTCCACGTACGGTCTAAAGAAGGCTTGGATATGAAGTTTATTAAAAATGATATACTGTCATTGGAGTAATAAAGTAAATGACAAATGTTCTTCGTACGGGGAAGAAATGCGATTTTACTAATTAAAAATTATCAAATTCTGCCTCTCAATACATTTGAGAATGTATTTATAAGCCTAAGAAATACATCTAAATTGAAAATGACACAAGATATCAAAAGAAAAAGGAAATATTAAATAAATAAAGTGATATAAAGGCCTAAAGTTCGTGAAAACGGGAGAATTTAGGTCTGGGACCAATTATGTCATCGCGGAACGCTATGAGTTCGACACGAATCGCCGTTCCGCTTCTGAAAACATATTATAATAGGAATTCTGATCGTCGGGTCACACGATGAGTGCGAGAAGAGCTTCACCGACATCTGTGGTGGGTCCCGTAGCTCCTCCCGGTTCGAAAGTTATGGTTGTTTGAAGTTCGGGTCGAATCTACCATAATATAATAGAATGTGGTTCAACTTATGGGTTCGATCATACCAGCACTAATGCACCAGATCCCATCAGAACTCCAAAATTAAGCGTGCTTGGGAGAGAGTTGTACTAGGATGGGTGAGCCCCTCGGAAGTTCTCGTGTTGCACCCCCATTTTTTGCCGTCGAACGCTGCTCGATTCTTTTTTTACGCTCAATTTTTCTTTTTCTTAGGAATTCTCCACGGTGATCTTTCCACCTACGGTCTAAAGAAGCCTTGGATATGAAGCTTATTGAAAATGATATACTGTCACGGGAGTAATAAAGTAAATGACAAACGCTCTTCGTACGGGGAAGAAATGCGATTTTACTAATTAGAAATTATCAAATTATGACTCTCAATACATTCGAGAATGTATTTATAAGCCTAAGAAACACATCTAAATCGAAAATGACACAAGATATCAAAAGAAAAACGAAATATTAAATAAATAAAGTGATATAAAGGCCGAAAGTGCGTGAAAATGGGGGAATTTAAGCCTAGGACCAGTTATGTCATGGCGGAACGCGATGAGTTCGACACGAATCACCGTTCCGCTTCTGGAAACATATTATAATAGGAATTTTTAGCGTCAGGTCACATGATGGGTGCGAGAAGAGCTTCGTCGGCATGTGTGGCGGGTCCCGTAGCTCCTCCCGGTTCGAAAGTTATGGTTGTTTGAAGTTCGGGTCGAATCTACAATTAGAGAATATAATGTGGTTCGACTTATGGGTGTGATCATACCTTCACTAATGCACCAGATCCCATCAAAACTCCGAAGTTAAGCGAGCTTGGCGAGAGTATTACTAGGATGGGTGACCCCTGGGAAGTCCTCGTGCTGCACCCTTTTTTTTGCCATCGAACGCTGCTCGATTCTTTTTTTACTCTCGATTTTTCTTTTTCTTAGGAATTATCCACGGTGATCCTTCCACCTACGGTCTAAAGAAGCCTTGGATATGAAGCTTATTGAAAATGATATACTGTCACGGGAGTAATAAAGTAAATGACAAATGCTCTTCGTACGGGGAAGAAATGCGATTTTACTAATTAAAAATTATCAAATTCTGCCTCTCAATACATTTGACAATGTATTCATAAGCCTAAGAAACACATCTAAATCGAAAATGACACAAGTTATCAAAATAAAAAGGAATTATTAAATAAATAAAGTGATATAAAGGCCTAAAGTGGGTGAAAACGGTAGAATTTAGTCCCGGGACGAGTTATGTCATGGCAGAACGCAATGAGTTCGACACGAATCGCCGTTCCGCTTTCTAAAACATATTATAATAGGAATTCTGATCGTCGGGTCACGTGATCGGTGCGAGAAGAGCTTCGCCGACATGTGTGGTGGGTCCCGTAGCTCCTCCCAATTCGAAAGTTATGGCTGTTTGAAGTTCGGGTCGAATCTACCATAAGAGAATAGAATGTGGTTCGACTTATGGGTGCTATCATACCAGCACTAATTCATCGGATCCCATCAGAAATCCGAAGCTAAGCGTGCTGGGGCGAGAGTAATACTAGGATGGGTGACCCCCTGGGAAGTCCTCGTGTTGCACCCCTTTTTTTGCCCTCGAACACTGCTAGATTCTTTTTTTACGCTCGATTTTTCTTTTTCTTAGGAATTATCCACGGTGATCCTTCCACCTATGGTCTAAAGAAGCCTTGGCTATGAAGCTTATTGAAAATGATATACTGTCACGGGAGTAATAAAGTAAATGACAAACGCTCTTCGTACGGGGAAGAAATGCGATTTTACTAATTAAAAATTATCAAATTCTGCCTCTCAATACATTTGAGAATATATTTATAAGCCTAAGAAACACATCTAAATCGAAAATGACACAAGATATCAAAAGAAAAAGGAAATATTAAATAAAAGGCCGAAAGTGTGTGAAAACGGGGGAATTTAGGCCTCGGACCAGTTATGTCATGGCGGAACGCAATGAGTTCGACATGAATCACCGTTCCGCTTCCGGAAATATATTATAATAGGAATTTTTAGCGTCATGTCACACGATGGGCATGAGAAGAGCTTCGTCGGCATGTGTGGCGGGTCCCGTAGCTCCTCCCGGTTCGAAAGTTATGGTTGTTTGAAGTTCGGGTCGAATCTACAATTAGAGAATAGAATGTGGTTCGACTTATGGGTGCGATCATACCAGCACTAATGCACCATATCCCATCATAACTCCGAAGTTAAGCGAGCTTGGGCGAGAGTATTACTAGGATGGGTGACCCCCTGGGAAGTCTTCGTGTTGCACCGTTTTTTTTTTGCCATCGAACGCTGCTCGATTCTTTTTTTACGCTCGATTTTTCTTTTTCTTAGGAATTATCCACGATGATCCTTCCACCTACGGTCTAAAGAAGCCTTGGCTATGAAGCTTATTGAAAATGATATACTGTCACGAGAGTAATAAAGTAAATGACAAACGCTCTTTGTACGCGGAAGAAATGTGATTTTACTAATTAAAAATTATCAAATTCTGCCTCTCAATACATTTGAAAATGTATTTATAAGCCTAAGAAACACATCTAAATAAAAAATGACACAAGATACCAAAATAAAAACGAAATATTAGATAAATAAAGTGCGTGAAAACGGGAGAATTTAGGCCCGGGACCAATTATGTCATGGCGGAACGCAATGACTTCGACACGAATCGCCGTTCCGCTTCCGAAAACATATTATAATAGGAATTCTGATCGTCGGGTCACACGATGGGCGCGAGAAGAGCTTCGCCGGCATGTGTGGTGGGTCCCGCCCGATTAGAAAGTTATGGCTGTTTGAAGTTCGGGTCGAATCTAACATAAGAGAATAGAATGTGGTTCGACTTATGGGTGCGATCATACCAGCACTAATGCACCGGATCCCATCAGAACTCCGAAGCTAAGCATGCTGGGGCGAGAGTAATTACTAGGATGGGTGACCCCCTAGGAAGTCCTCGTGTTGCACCCCTTTTTTTGTCATCGAACGCTGCTCGATTCTTTTTTTCCGCTCGATTGTTCTTTTTCTTAGGAATTCTCCATGGTGATCCTTCCACCTTCGGTCTAAAGAAGCCTTGGATATGAAGCTTATTGAAAATGATATACAGTCACGGGAGTAATAAAGTAAATGACAAACGCTCTTCGTACGGAGAAGAAATGCGATTTTACTAATTAGAAATTATCAAATTCTGCCTCTCAATACATTCGAGAATGTATTTATAAGCCTAAGAAACACATCTAAATCGAAAATGACACAAGATATAAAAAGAAAAATAAAATATAAATAAATTAAGTGATATAAAGGCCGAAAGTGCGTGAAAACGGGGGAATTTAGGCCCGGGACCAGTTATGTCATGGCGGAACGCGATGAGTTCGACACGAATCGCTGTTTTGCTTCTAGAAACATAGTATAATAGGAATTCTGAGTGTCGGGTCACACGATGAGCGCGAGAAGAGCTTCACGGACATGTGTGGTGGGTCCCGTAGCTCCTCCCGGTTCGAAAGTTATGGTTGTTTGAAGTTCGGGTCGAATCTACCATAATAGAATAGAATGTGGTTCAACTTATGGGTTCGATCATACCAGCACTAATGCACCGGATCCCATCAGAACTCCAAAATTAAGCGTGCTTGGGCGAGAGTTGTACTAGGATGGGTGACCCCCTCGGAAGTTCTCGTGTTGCACCCCCATTTTTTGCCGTCGAACGCTGCTCGATTCTTTTTTTACGCTCAATTTTTTTTTTCTTAGGAATTCTCCATGGTGATCTTTCCATCTACGGTCTAAAGAAGCCTTGGATATGAAACTTATTGAAAATAATATACTGTCACGGGAGTAATAAAGTAAATGACAAACGCTCTTCGTACAGCGAAGAAATGCGATTTTACTAATTAGAATTATCAAATTATGACTCTCAATACATTCGAGAATGTATTTATAAGCCTAAGAAACACATCTAAATCGAAAATGACACAAGATATCAAAATAAAAACGAAATATTAAATAAATAAAGTGATATAAAGGCCAAAAGTGCGTGAAAATGGGGGAATTTAAGCCTAGGACCAGTTATGTCATGGCAGAACGCGATGAGTTCGACACGAATCACCATCCCGCTTCCGGAAACATATTATAATAGGAATTCTGAGCGTCGGGTCACACGATGGACGCGAGAAGAGCTTCACCGGCATGTGTGGTGGGTCCCATAGCTCCTCCCGGTTCGAAAGTTATGGCTGTTTGAAGTTCGGGTCGAATATACCATAAGAGAATAGAATGTGGTTCGACTTATGGGTGCGGTCATACCAGCACTAATGCACCGGATCCCATCAGAACTCCGAAGCTAAGCGTGCTTGGGCGAGAGTAGTACTAGGATGGGTGACCTCCTCGGAAGTCCTCGTGTTGCACCGCCTTTTTTGCCGTCCAACGCTGCTCGATTCTTTTTTTACGCTCGATTTTTCATTTTCTTAGGAATTATCCACGGTGATCCTTCCACGTACGGTCTAAAGAAGGCTTGGATATGAAGCTTATTGAAAATGAATACTGTCACGGGAGTAACAAAGTAAATGACAAATACTCTTCGTACTGGGAAGAAATGCGATTTTACTAATTAGAAATTATCAATTTCTGCCTCTCAATTCATTGGAGAATGTATTTATAATCCCAAGAAACACATCTAAATCAAAAATGACTCAAGATATCAAAATAAAAATGAAATATTAAATAAATAAAGTGACATAAAGGCCGAAAGTGCGTGAAAACGGGGGAATTTCGGCCCGGGACCAGTTATATCATGGCGGAACGCAATGAGTTTGACATGAATCGCCGATCCGCTTCTGGAAACATATTATAAAAGGAATTCTGAGCATCGGGTCACACGATGGGCGCGAGAAGAGCTTCACCAGCATGTGTGGTGGGTCCTGTAGCTCCTCCCGGTTCGAAAGTTTTGGCTGTTTGAAGTTCGGGTTGAATGTACCATAACAGAATAGAATGTGGTTTGACTTATGGGTGCGATCATACCAGCACTAATGCATCGGATCCCATCAGAACTCCGAAGGTAAGCGTGCTTGGGCGAGAGTAGTACGAGGATGGGTGACCCCCTAGGAAGTCCTCGTGTTGCACCCCCTTTTTTGCCGTCCAACGCTGCTCGATTCTTTTTTTACGCTCGATTTTTCATTTTCTTAGGAATTCTCCATGGTGATCCTTCAACCTATGGTTTAAAGAAGGCTTGGATATGGAGATTATTGGAAATGATGTACTTTCATGGGAGTAATAAAGTAAATGACAAACACTCTTCGTACGTGGAAGAAATGCGATTTTACTAATTAAAAATTATCAGATTCTGCCTCTCAATACATTGGAGGATATATTTTTAAGCCTAAGAAACGCATATAAATCGAAAATAACACAAGATATCAAAAGAAAAATGAAATATTAAATAAAAGGCCGAAAGTGCGTGAAAACGGGGGAATTTAGGCCTGGGACTAGTTATGTCATGGCGGAACGCAATGAGTTCGACATGAATCACCGTTCCGCTTCTGGAGACATATTATAATAGAAATTTTTAGCGTCAGGTCACATGATGGGTGCGAGAAGAGCTTCGCCGGCATGTGTGGCGGGTCCCGTAGCTCCTCTCGGTTCGAAAGTTATGGTTGTTTGAAGTTCGGGTCGAATCTACAATTAGAGAATATAATGTGGTTCGACTTATGGGTGTGATCATACCTTCACTAATGCACCAGATCCCATCAAAACTCCGAAGTTAAGCGAGCTTGGCGAGAGTATTACTAGGATGGGTGACCCCTGGGAAGTCCTCGTGCTGCACCCTTTTTTTTGCCATCGAACGGTGCTCGATTCTTTTTTTACTCTCGATTTTTCTTTTTCTTAGGAATTATCCACGGTGATCCTTCTGCCTACGGTCTAAAGAAGCCTTGTATATGAAGCTTATTGAAAATGATATACTGTCACGGGAGTAATAAAGTAAATGACAAACGCTCTTCGTACGGGGAAGAAATGCGATTTTACTAATTAAAAATTATCAAATTATGCCTCTCAATACATTTGACAATGTATTTATAAGCCTAAGAAACACATCTAAATCGAAAATGACACAAGTTATCAAAAGAAAAAGGAATTATTAAATAAATAAAGTGATATAAAGGCCTAAAGTGGGTGAAAACGGTAGAATTTAGTCCCGGGACCAGTTATGTCATGGCGGAACGCAATGAGTTCGACACGAATCGCCGTTCCGCTTTCTAAAACATATTATAATAGGAATTCTGATCGTCGGGTCACATGATGGGCGCGAGAAGAGCTTCGCCGACATGTGTGGTGGGTCCCGTAGCTCCTCCCAATTCGAAAGTTATGGCTGTTTGAAGTTCGGGTCGAATCTACCATAAGAGAATAGAATGTGGTTCGACTTATGGGTGCTATCATACCAGCACTAATGCATCGGATCCCATCAGAAATCCGAAGCTAAGCGTGCTGGGGCGAGAGTAATACTAGGATGGGTGACCCCCTGGGAAGTCCTCGTGTTGCACCCCTTTTTTTTGCCATCGAACGCTGCTAGATTCTTTTTTTACGCTCGATTTTTCTTTTTCTTAGGAATTATCCACGGTGATCCTTCCACCTATGGTCTAAAGAAGCCTTGGCTATGAAGCTTATTGAAAATGATATACTGTCACGGGAGTAATAAAGTAAATGACAAACGCTCTTCGTACGGGGAAGAAATGCGATTTTACTAATTAAAAATTATCTAATTCTGCCTCTCAATACATTTGAGAATATATTTATAAGCCTAAGAAACAAATCTAAATCGAAAATGACACAAGATATCAAAAGAAAAAGGAAATATTAAATAAAAGGCCGAAAGTGTGTGAAAACGGGGGAATTTAGGCCTCGGACCAGTTATGTCATGGCGGAACGCAATGAGTTCGACATGAATCACCGTTCCGCTTCTGAAAATATATTATAATAGGAATTTTTAGCGTCAGGTCACACGATGGGCATGAGAAGAGCTTCGTCGGCATGTGTGGCGGGTCCCGTAGCTCCTCCCGGTTCGAAAGTTATGGTTGTTTGAATTTCGGGTCGAATCTACAATTAGAGAATAGAATGTGGTTCGACTTATGGGTGCGATCATACCAGCACTAATGCACCATAGCCCATCAGAACTCCGAAGTTAAGCGAGCTTGGGCGAGAGTATTACTAGGATGGGTGACCCCCTGGGAAGTCCTCGTGTTGCACCGTTTTTTTTTTGCCATCGAACGCTGCTCGATTCTTTTTTTACGCTCGATTTTTCTTTTTCTTAGGAATTATCCACGATGATCCTTCCACCTACAGTCTAAAGAAGCCTTGGCTATGAAGCTTATTGAAAATGATATACTGTCACAGGAGTAATAAAGTAATGACTTCGACACGAATCGCCGTTCCGCTTCCGAAAACATATTATAATAGGAATTCTGATCGTCGGGTCACACGATGGGCGCGAGAAGAGCTTTGCCGGCATGTGTGGTGGGTCCCGCCCGATTAGAAAGTTTTGGCTGTTTTAAGTTCGGGTTGAATGTACCATAAGAGAATAGAATGTGGTTTGACTTATGGGTGCGATCATACCAGCACTAATGCATCGGATCCCATCAGAACTCCAAAGGTAAGCGTGCTTGGGCGAGAGTAGTACTAGGATGGGTGACCCCCTCGGAAGTCCTCGTGTTGCACCCCCTTTTTTGCCGTCCAACGCTGCTCGATTCTTTTTTTACGCTCGATTTTTCATTTTCTTAGGAATTCTCCACGGTAATCCTTCAACCTATGGTCTAAAGAAGGCTTGGATATGGAGCTTATTGGAAATGATATACTTTCATGGGAGTAATAAAGTAAATGACAAACACTCTTCGTACGTGGAAGAAATGCGATTTTACTAATTAAAAATTATCAAATTCTGCCTCTCAATACATTGGAGAATATATTTTTAAGCCTAAGAAACGCATCTAAATCGAAAATAACACAAGATATCAAAAGAAAAATGAAATATTAAATAAAAGGCCGAAAGTGCGTGAAAACGGGGGAATTTAGGCCTGGGACCAGTTATGTCATGGCGGAACGCAATAAGTTCGACATGAATCACCGTTCCGCTTCCGGAAACATATTATAATAGGAATTTTTTGCGTCAGGTCACACGATGGGCGCGAGAAGAGCTTCGTCGGCATGTGTGGCGGGTCCCGTAGCTCCTCCCGGTTCGAAAGTTATGGTTGTTTGAAGTTCGGGTCGAATCTACAATTAGAGAATATAATGTGGTTCGACTTATGGGTGTGATCATACCTTCACTAATGCACCAGATCCCATCAGAACTCCGAAGTTAAGCGAGCTTGGCGAGAGTATTACTAGGATGAATGACCCCCTGGGAAGTCCTCGTGCTGCACCTTTTTTTTTTGCCATCGAACGCCGCTCGATACTTTTTTTACTCTCAATTTTTCTTTTTCTTAGGAATTATCCACGGTGATCCTTCCACCTACGGTCTAAAGAAGCCTTGGCTATGAAGCTTATTGAAAATGATATACTGTCACGGGAGTAATAAAGTAAATGACAAACGCTCTTCGTACGGGGAAGAAATGCGATTTTACTAATTAAAAATTATCAAATTCTGCCACTCAATACATTTGAGAATATATTTATAAGCCTAAGAAACACATCTAAATCGAAAATGACACAAGTTATCAAAAGAAAAAGGAAATATTAAATAAATAAAGTGATATAAAGGCCTAAAGTGCGTGAAAACGGGAGAATTTAGTCCAGGGACCAGTTATGTCATGGCGGAACGCAATGAGTTCGACACGAATCGCCGTTCTGCTTCCGAAAACATATTATAATCGGAATTCTGATCGTCGGGTCACATGATGGGCGCGAGAAGAGCTTCGCCGACATGTGTGGTGGGTCTCGTAGCTCCTCCCGATTCGAAAGTTATGGCTATTTGAAGTTCGGGTCGAATCTACCATAAGAGAATAGAATGTGGTTCGACTTATGGGTGCTATCATACCAGCACTAATGCACCGGATCCCATCAGAACTCCGAAGCTAAGCGTGCTGGGGCGAGAGTAATACTAGGATGTGTGACCCCCTGGGAAGTCCTCGTGTTGCACCCCTTTTTTTGCCATTGAACGCTGTTAGATTCTTTTTTTACGCTCGATTTTTCTTTTTCTTAGGAATTATCCATGGTGATCCTTCCACCTACGGTCTAAAGAAGCCTTGGCTATGAAGCTTATTGAAAATGATATACTGTCACGGGAGTAATAAAGTAAATGACAAACGTACGGGGAAAAAATGCGATTTTACTAATTAAAAATTATCAAATTCTGCCTCTCAATATATTTGAGAATATATTTATAAGCCTAAGAAACACATCTAAATCGAAAATGACACAAGATATCAAAAGAAAAAGGAAATATTAAATAAATAAAGTGATATAAAGGCCTAAAGTTCGTGAAAACGGGAGAATTTAGGCCTGGGACCAGTTATGTCATGGGTGAACGCAATGAGTTCGACACAAATCGCCGTTCCTCTTCCAAAAACATATTATAATAGGAATTCTGATCGTCGGGTCACACGATGGGCGCGAGAAGAGCTTTACCGACATGTGTGGTGGGTCCCGTAGCTCCTCCTGATTCGAAAGTTATGACTGTTTGAAGTTCGGGTCGAATCTACCATAAGAGAATAGAATGTGGTTCGACTTATGGGTGATATCATACCAGCACTAATGCACCGGATCCCATCAGAACTCCGAAGCTAAGCGTGTTGGGGCGAGAGTAATTCTAGGATGGGTGACCCCGTGGGAAGTCCTCGTGTTGCACCCCTTTTTTTGCCATCGAAGGCTGCTCGATTCTTTTTCTACGCTCGATTTTTCTTTTTCTTAGGAATTCTCCATGGTGATCCTTCCACCTTAGGTCTAAAGATGCCTTGGATATGAAGCTTATTGAAAATGATATACAGTCACGGGAGTAATAAAGTAAATGACAAACGCTCTTTGTACGAGGAAGAAATTCGATTTTACTAATTAGAAATTATCAAATTCTGCCTCTCAATACATTCGAGAATGTATTTATAAGCCTAAGAAACACATCTAAATCGAAACGAAATATTAAATAAATAAAGTGATATAAAGGCCGAAAGTGCGTGAAAACGGGGGAATTTAGGCCCGGGACTAGTTATGTCATGGCGGAACGCGATGAGTTCGACATGAATCGCTGTTTTGCTTCCGGAAACATAGTATAATAGGAATTCTGAGTGTCGGGTCACACGATGAGCGCGAGAAGAGCTTCACCGGCATGTGTGGTGGGTCCCGTAGCTCCTCCCGATTCGAAAGTTATGGCTGTTTGAAGTTCGGGTCGAATCTACCATTATAGAATAGAATGTGGTTCAACTTATGGGTTCAATCATACCAGCACTAATGCACCGGATCCCATCAGAACTCCAAAATTAAGCGTGCTTGGGCGAGAGTAGTACTAGGATGGGTGACCCCTCAGAAGTTCTCGTGTTGCACCCCCTTTTTTTGTCGTCGAACGCTGCTCGATTCTTTTTTTACGATCAATTTTTCTTTTTCTTAGGAATTCTCCACGGTGACCTTTCCACCTACGGTCTAAAGAAGCCTTGGATATGAAGCTTATTGAAAATGATATACTGTCACGGGAGTAATAAAGTAAATGACAAACGCTATTCGTACGGGGAAGAAATGCGATTTTACTAATTAGAAATTATCAAATTATGCCTCTCAATACATTCGAGAATGTATTTATAAGCCTAAGAAACACATCTAAATCAAAAATGACTCAAGATATCAATAGAAAAATGAAATATTAAACAAATAAAGTGATATAAAGGCCGAAAGTGCGTGAAATCGGGGGAATTTCGGTCCGAGACTAGTTATATCATGGCGAAACGCTATGAGTTCGACACGAATCGCCGTTCCGCTTCCGAAAACATATTATACTAGGAATTCTGAGCGTCGGGTCACACGATGGGCGCGAAAAGAGCTTCACCGGCATGTGTGGTGGGTCCCGTAGCTCCTCCCGGTTCGAAAGTTATGGCTGTTTGAAGTTCGGGTTGAATCTACCATAAGAGAATAGAATGTGGTTTGACTTATGGGTGCGATCATACCAGCACTAATGCACCGGATCCCATCAGAACTCCGAAGGTAAGCGTGCTTGGGCGAGAGTAGTACTAGAATGGGTGACCCCCTGGGAAGTCCTCGTGTTTCACCCCCTTTTTTGCCGTCCAACGTTGCTCGATTCTTTTTTTACGCTCGATTTTTCGTTTTCTTAGGAATTCTCCACGGTGATCCTTCCACGTACGGTCTAAAGAAGACTTGGATATGAAGCTTATTGAAAATGATATACAGTCACGGGAGTAATAAAGTAAATGAGAAATGCTTTTCGTACGGGGAAGAAATGCGATTTTACTAATTAGAAATTATCAAATTCTGCCTCTCAATACATTGAAGAATGTATTTATAAGCCTAAGAAACACATCTAAATCGAAAATGACACAAGATATAAAAATAAAAATGAAATATTAAATAAATAAAGTGATATAAAGGACGAAAGTGCGTGAAAACAGGGGAATTTAGGCCTGGTACTAGTTATGTCATGGTGAAACGCGATGAGTTCGACACGAATCGATGTTTCGCTTCCGGAAACTTAGTATAATAGAAATTCAGAGAGTCAGGTCACACGATGAGCGCAAGAAGAGCTTCGTCGGCATGTGTGGTGGGTCCCGCAGCTCCTCTCGGTTCGAAAGTTATGGCTGTTTGAAGTTCGGGTCGAATCTACAATAAGAGAATAGAATGTGGTTCGACTTATAGGTGCGATCATACCAGCACTAATGTACCAGATCCCATCAGAACTACAAAGCTAAGCGTGCTTGGGCGAGAGTAGTACTAGGATGGGTGAACCCATGGAAAGTCCTCGTGTTGCACCTCTTTTTTTTGCCATCGAACGCTGCTCGATTCTTTTTTTACTCTCGATTTTTCTTTTTCTTAGGAATTATCCACGGTGATCCTTCCACCTACGGTCTAAAGAAGCCTTGGCTATGAAGCTTATTGAAAATGATATACTGTCACGGGAGTAATAAAGTAAATGACAAACGCTCTTCGTACGGGGAAGAAATGCGATTTTACTAATTAGAAATTATCAAATTCTGCCTCTCAATACATTCGAGAATGTATTTATATGCCTAAGAAACACATCTAAATCGAAAATGGCACAAGATATAAAAAGAAAAATGAAATATTAAATAAATAAAATGATATAAAGGCCGAAAGTGCGTGAAAATAGGGGAATTTAGGCCCGGGACCATTTATGTCATGGAGGAACGCGATGAGTTCAACACGAATCGCTATTTCGCTTTCGGAAACATAATATAATAGGAATTCTGAGCGTCAGGTCACACGATGAGCACGAGAAGAGTTTTGTCGGCATGTGTGGCGGGTCCCGTAGCTCCTCCCGGTTCGAAAGTTATGGCTGTTTGAAGTTCGGGTCGAATCTACCATAAGAGAATAGAATGTGGTTCGACTTATGGGTGCGATCATACCAGCACTAATGCACCGGATCCCATAAGAACTCCGAAGCTAAGCGTGCTTGGGCGAGAGTAGTACTAGGATGGGTGACCCCCTGGGAAGTCCTCGGGTTGCACTCCCTTTTTTGCCGTCCAACGCTGCTCGATTCTTTTTTTACGCTCGATTTTTCTTTTTTTAGGAATTCTCTACGGTGATCCTTCCATGTACGGTCTAAAGAAGGCTTGGATATGAAGCTTATTGAAAATGATATACTGTCACGGAAGTAATAAAGTAAATGACAAACGCTCTTTGTATGGGGAAGAAATGTGATTTTACTAATTAGAAATTATCAAATTCTGCCTCTCAATACATTGGAGAATGTATTTATAAGCCTGAGAAACACATCTAAATCAAAAATGACTCAAGATATCAATAGAAAAATGAAATATTAAACAAATAAAGTGATATAAAGGCCGAAAGTGCGTGAAATCGGGGGAATTTCGGTCCGAGACCAGTTATATCATGGCGAAACGCTATGAGTTCGACACGAATCGCCGTTCCGCTTCCGAAAACATATTATACTAGGAATTCTGAGCGTCGGGTCACACGATGGGCGCGAAAAGAGCTTCACCGGCATGTGTGGTGGGTCCCGTAGCTCCTCCCGGTTCGAAAGTTATGGCTGTTTGAAGTTCGGGTTGAATCTACCATAAGAGAATAGAATGTGGTTTGACTTATGGGTGCGATCATACCAGCACTAATGCACCGGATCCCATAATAACTCCGAAGGTAAGCGTGCTTGGGCGAGAGTAGTACTAGAATGGGTGACCCCCTGGGAAGTCCTCGTGTTTCACCCCCTTTTTTGCCGTCCAACGTTGCTCGATTCTTTTTTTACGCTCGATTTTTCGTTTTCTTAGGAATTCTCCACGGTGATCCTTCCACGTACGGTCTAAAGAAGACTTGGATATGAAGCTTATTGAAAATGATATACAGTCACGGGAGTAATAAAGTAAATGAGAAATGCTTTTCGTACGGGGAAGAAATGCGATTTTACTAATTAAAAATTATCAAATTCTGCCTCTCAATACATTGAAGAATGTATTTATAAGCCTAAGAAACACATCTAAATCGAAAATGACACAAGATATAAAAATAAAAATGAAATATTAAATAAATAAAGTGATATAAAGGACGAAAGTGCGTGAAAACAGGGGAATTTAGGCCTGGTACTAGTTATGTCATGGTGAAACGCGATGAGTTCGACACGAATCGCTGTTTCGCTTCCGGAAACATAGTATAATAGGAATTCAGAGAGTCAGGTCACACGATGAGCGCAAGAAGAGCTTCGTCGGCATGTGTGGTGGGTCCCGCAGCTCATCTCGGTTCGAAAGTTATGGCTGTTTGAAGTTCGGGTCGAATCTACAATAAGAGAATAGAATGTGGTTCGACTTATAGGTGAGATCATACCAGCACTAATGTACCAGATCCCATCAGAACTACAAAGCTAAGCGTGCTTGGGCGAGAGTAGTACTAGGATGGGTGAACCCATGGAAAGTCCTCGTGTTGCACCTCTTTTTTTTGCCATCGAACGCTGCTCGATTCTTTTTTTACTCTCGATTTTTCTTTTTCTTAGGAATTATCCACGGTGATCCTTCCACCTACGGTCTAAAGAAGCCTTGGCTATGAAGCTTATTGAAAATGATATACTGTCACGGGAGAAATAAAGTAAATGACAAACGCTCTTCGTACGGGGAAGAAATGCGATTTTACTAATTAGAAATTATCAAATTCTGCCTCTCAATACATTCGAGAATGTATTTATATGCCTAAGAAACACATCTAAATCGAAAATGGCACAAGATATAAAAATAAAAATGAAATATTAAATAAATAAAATGATATAAAGGCCGAAAGTGCGTGAAAATAGGGGAATTTAGGCCCGGGACCATTTATGTCATGGCGGAACGCGATGAGTTCAACACGAATCGCTATTTCGCTTTCGGAAACATAATATAATAGGAATTCTGAGCGTCAGGTCACACGATGAGCACGAGAAGAGTTTTGTCGGCATGTGTGGCGGGTCCCGTAGCTCCTCCCGGTTCGAAAGTTATGGCTGTTTGAAGTTCGGGTCGAATCTACAATAAGAGAATAGAATGTGGTTCGACTTATAGGTGCGATCATACCAGCACTAATGCACTGGATTACATCAGAACTCCGAAGCTAAGCGTGCTTGGGCGAGAGTAGTACTAGGATGGGTGAACCCCTGGAAAGTCCTCGTGTTGCACCCCTTTTTTTGCCATCGAACGCTGCTCGATTCTTTTTTTGCGCTCGATTTTTCTTTTTCTTAGGAATTCTCCATGGTGATCTTTCCACATACGGTCTAAAGAAGCCTTGGCTGTGAAGCTTATTGAAAATGATATACAGTCACGGGAGTAATAAAGTAAATGACAAACGCTCTTCGTACGGGGAAGAAATGTGATTTTACTAATTAGAAATTATCAAATTCTGCCTCTCAATACATTCGAGAATGTATTTATAAGCCTAAGAAACACATCTAAATCAAAAATGACACAAGATATAAATAGAAAAATGAAATATTAAATAAATAAAGTGATATAAAGGCCGAAAGTGCGTGAAAACAGGGGAATTTAGGCCCGAGACCAGTTATGTCATGGCGGAACGCGATGAATTCAACGCGAATCGCTGTTTCGCTTCCGGAAACATAGTATAATAGAAATTCTGAGCGTCAGGTCACACGATGAGCGCGAGAAGAGCTTCGTCGGCATGTGTGGCGGGTCCCGTAGTTCCTCTCGGTTCGAAAGTTATGGCTGTTTGAAGTTCGGGTCGAATCTACAATAAGAGAATAGAATCTGGTTCGTCTTATGGGTGCGATCATACTAGCACTAATGCACCGGATCCCATCAGAACTCCGAAGCTAAGCGTGCTTGGGCGAGAGTAGTACTAGGATGGGTGACCCCCTGGGAAGTCCTCATGTTGCACCCCCTTTTTTGCCGTCCAACGCTGCTCGATTCTTTTTTTACGCTCGATTTTTCGTTTTCTTAGGAATTCTCCACGGTGATCCTTCCACCTACGGTCTAAAAAAGCCTCGGATCTGAAGCTTATTGAAAATGATATAGTGTCACGGGAGTAATAAAGTAAATGACAAACGCTCTTCGTACGGGGAAGAAATGCGATTTTACTAATTAGAATTATCAAATTATGACTCTCAATACATTTGAGAATGTATTTATAAGCCTAAGAAACACATCTAAATCGAAAATGACATCGAAAATGACACAAGATATCAACATAAAAATGAAATATTAAATAAATAAAGTGATATAAAGGCCGAAAGTGCGTGAAAATGGGGGAATTTAAGCCTAGGACCAGTTATGTCATGGCGGAACGCGATGAGTTCGACACGAATTACCGTCCCGCTTCCGGAAACATATTATAATAGGAATTCTGAGCGTCAGGTCACACGATGGACGCGAGAAGAGCTTCACCGGCATGTGTGGTGGGTCCCATAGCTCCTCTCGGTTCGAAAGTTATGGCTGTTTGAAGTTCGGGTCGAATATACCATAAGAGAATAGAATGTGGTTCGACTTATGGGTGCGGTCATACCAGCACTAATGAACCGGATCCCATCAGAACTCCGAAGCTAAGCGTGCTTGGGCGAGAGTAGTACTAGGATCGGTGACCTCCTCGGAAGTCCTCGTGTTGCACCCCTTTTTTTGTCGTCCAACGCTGCTCGATTCTTTTTTTACGCACGATTTTTCATTTTCTTAGGAATTATCCACGGTGATCCTTCCACGTACGGTCTAAAGAAGTCTTGGATATGAAGTTTATTGAAAATGATATATTGTCACGGGAGGAATAAAGTAAATGACAAATGCTCTTCGTACGGGGAAGAAATGCGATTTTACTAATTAGAAATTATCAATTTCTGCCTCTCAATACATTAGAGAATGTATTTATAAGCCTAAGAAACACATCTAAATCAAAAATGACTCAAGATATCAAAATAAAAATGAAATATTAAATAAATAAAGTGACATAAAGGCCGAAAGTGCGTGAAAACGGGGGAATTTCGGCCCGGGACCAGTTATATCATGGCGAACGCAATGAATTCGACATGAATCGCCGATCCGCTTCGAAACATGTTATAATAGGAATTACGAGCATCGGGTCACACGATGGCGCGAGAAGAGCTTCACCGGCATGTGTGGTGGGTCCTGTAGCTCCTCCCGGTTCGAAAGTTTTGGCTGTTTGAAGTTCGGGTTGAATGTACCAAAAGAGAATAGAATGTGGTTTGACTTATGGGTGCGATCATACCAGCACTAATGCATCGGATCCCATCAGAACTCCGAAGGTAAGCGTGCTTGGGCGAGGGTAGTACTAGGATGGGTGACCCCCTCGGAAGTCCTCGTGTTACACCCCCTTTTTTGCCGTCCAACGCTGCTCGATTCTTTTTTTACGCTCGATTTTTCATTTTCTTAGGAATTCTCCACGGTAATCCTTCAACCTATGGTCTAAAGAAGGCTTGGATATGGAGCTTATTGGAAATGATATACTTTCATGGGAGTAATAAAGTAAATGACAAACACTCTTCGTACGTGGAAGAAATGCGATTTTACTAATTAAAAATTATCAGATTCTGCCTCTCAATACATTGGAGAATATATTTTTAAGCCTAAGAAACGCATCTAAATCGAAAATAACACAAGATATCAAAAGAAAAATGAAATATTAAATAAAAGGCCGAAAGTGCGTGAAAATGGGGGAATTTAGGCCTGAGACCAGTTATGTCATGGCGGAACGCAATGAGTTCGACATGAATCACCGTTCCGCTTCCGTAAACATATTATAATAGGAATTTTTTGCGTCAGGTCACACGATGGGCGCGAGAAGAGCTTCGTCGGCATGTGTGGCGGGTCCCGTAGCTCCTCCCGGTTTGAAAGTTATGGTTGTTTGAAGTTCGGGTCGAATCTACAATTAGAGAATATAATGTGGTTCGACTTTTGGGTGTGATCATACCTTCACTAATGCACCAGATCCCATCAGAACTTCGAAGTTAAGCGAGCTTGGTGAGAGTATTACTAGGATGGATGACCCCCTGGTAAGTCCTCGTGCTGCACCCTTTTTTTTGCCATCGAACGCCGCTCGATTCTTTTTTTACTCTCGATTTTTCTTTTTCTTAGGAATTATCCACGGTGATCCTTCCACCTACGGTCTAAAGAAGCCTTGGCTATGAAGCTTATTGAAAATGATATACTGTCACGGGAGTAATAAAGTAAATGACAAACGCTCTTCGTACGGGGAAGAAATGTGATTTTACTAATTAGAAATTATCAAATTCTGCCTCTCAATACATTCGAGAATGTATTTATAAGCCTAAGAAACACATCTAAATCAAAAATGACACAAGATATAAATAGAAAAATGAAATATTAAATAAATAAAGTGATATAAAGGCCGAAAGTGCGTGAAAACAGGGGAATTTAGGCCCGAGACCAGTTATGTCATGGCGGAACGCGATGAATTCAACACGAATCGCCGTTTCGCTTCCGGAAACATAGTATAATAGAAATTCTGAGCGTCAGGTCACACGATGAGCGCGAGAAAAGCTTCGTCGGCATGTGTGGCGGGTCCCGTAGTTCCTCTCGGTTCGAAAGTTATGGCTGTTTGAAGTTCGGGTCGAATCTACAATAAGAGAATAGAATCTGGTTCGTCTTATGGGTGCGATCATACTAGCACTAATGCACCGGATCCCATCAGAACTCCGAAGCTAAGCGTGCTTGGGCGAGAGTAGTACTAGGATGGGTGACCCCCTGGGAAGTCCTCATGTTGCACCCCCTTTTTTGCCGTCCAACGCTGCTCGATTCTTTTTTTACGCTCGATTTTTCGTTTTCTTAGGAATTCTCCACGGTGATCCTTCCACCTACGGTCTAAAAAAGCCTCGGATCTGAAGCTTATTGAAAATGATATAGTGTCACGGGAGTAATAAAGTAAATGACAAACGCTCTTCGTACGGGGAAGAAATGCGATTTTACTAATTAGAATTATCAAATTATGACTCTCAATACATTTGAGAATGTATTTATAAGCCTAAGAAACACATCTAAATCGAAAATGACATCGAAAATGACACAAGATATCAAAATAAAAATGAAATATTAAATAAATAAAGTGATATAAAGGCCGAAAGTGCGTGAAAATGGGGGAATTTAAGCCTAGGACCAGTTATGTCATGGCGGAACGCGATGAGTTCGACACGACCACCGTCCCGCTTAGAAACATATTATAATAGGAATTACGGCGTCGAGTCACACGATGGACGCGAGAAGAGCTTCACCGGCATGTGTGGTGGGTCCCATAGCTCCTCTCGGTTCGAAAGTTATGGCTGTTTGAAGTTCGGGTCGAATATACCATAAGAGAATAGAATGTGGTTCGACTTATGGGTGCGGTCATACCAGCACTAATGAACAGGATCCCATCAGAACTCCGAAGCTAAGCGTGCTTGGGCGAGAGTAGTACTAGGATCGGTGACCTCCTCGGAAGTCCTCGTGTTGCACCCCCTTTTTTGTCGTCCAACGCTGCTCGATTCTTTTTTTACGCACGATTTTTCATTTTCTTAGGAATTATCCACGGTGATCCTTCCACGTACGGTCTAAAGAAGTCTTGGATATGAAGTTTATTGAAAATGATATATTGTCACGGGAGGAATAAAGTAAATGACAAATGCTCTTCGTACGGGGAAGAAATGCGATTTTACTAATTAGAAATTATCAATTTCTGCCTCTCAATACATTAGAGAATGTATTTATAAGCCTAAGAAACACATCTAAATCAAAAATGACTCAAGATATCAAAATAAAAATGAAATATTAAATAAATAAAGTGACATAAAGGCCGAAAGTGCGTGAAAACGGGGGAATTTCGGCCCGGGACCAGTTATATCATGGCGGAACGCAATGAATTCGACATGAATCGCCGATCCGCTTCTGGAAACATGTTATAATAGGAATTCTGAGCATCGGGTCACACGATGGGCGCGAGAAGAGCTTCACCAGCATGTGTGGTGGGTCCTGTAGCTCCTCCCGGTTCGAAAGTTTTGGCTGTTTGAAGTTCGGGTTGAATGTACCAAAAGAGAATAGAATGTGGTTTGACTTATGGGTGCGATCATACCAGCACTAATGCATCGGATCCCATCAGAACTCCGAAGGTAAGCGTGCTTGGGCGAGGGTAGTACTAGGATGGGTGACCCCCTCGGAAGTCCTCGTGTTACACCCCCTTTTTTGCCATCCAACGCTGCTCGATTCTTTTTTTACGCTCGATTTTTCATTTTCTTAGGAATTCTCCACGGTAATCCTTCAACCTATGGTCTAAAGAAGGCTTGGATATGGAGCTTATTGGAAATGATATACTTTCATGGGAGTAATAAAGTAAATGACAAACACTCTTCGTACGTGGAAGAAATGCGATTTTACTAATTAAAAATTATCAGATTCTGCCTCTCAATACATTGGAGAATATATTTTTAAGCCTAAGAAATGCATCTAAATCGAAAATAACACAAGATATCAAAAGAAAAATGAAATATTAAATAAAAGGCCGAAAGTGCGTGAAAATGGGGGAATTTAGGCCTGAGACCAGTTATGTCATGGCGGAACGCAATGAGTTCGACATGAATCACCGTTCCGCTTCCGTAAACATATTATAATAGGAATTTTTTGCGTCAGGTCACACGATGGGCGCGAGAAGAGCTTCGTCGGCATGTGTGGCGGGTCCCGTAGCTCCTCCCGGTTCGAAAGTTATGGTTGTTTGAAGTTCGGGTCGAATCTACAATTAGAGAATATAATGTGGTTCGACTTTTGGGTGTGATCATACCTTCACTAATGCACCAGATCCCATCAGAACTTCGAAGTTAAGCGAGCTTGGTGAGAGTATTACTAGGATGGATGACCCCCTGGTAAGTCCTCGTGCTGCACCCTTTTTTTTGCCATCGAACGCCGCTCGATTCTTTTTTTACTCTCGATTTTTCTTTTTCTTAGGAATTATCCACGGTGATCCTTCCACCTACGGTCTAAAGAAGCCTTGGCTATGAAGCTTATTGAAAATGATATACTGTCACGGGAGTAATAAAGTAAATGACAAACGCTCTTCGTACGGGGAAGAAATGCGATTTTACTAATTAAAAATTATCAAATTCTGCCACTCAATACATTTGAGAATGTATTTATAAGCCTACGAAACACATCTAAATCGAAAATGACACAAGTTATCAAAAGAAAAAAGAAATATTAAATAAATAAAGTGATATAAAGGCCTAAAGTGCGTGAAAACGAGAGAATTTAGTCCCGGGACCAGTTATGTCATGGCGGAACGCAATGAGTTCGACACGAATTTCCGTTCTGCTTCCGAAAACATATTATAATAGGAATTATGATCGTCGGGTCACATGATGGGCGCGAGAAGAGCTTCGCCGACATGTGTGGTGGGTCCCGTAGCTCCTCCCGATTCGAAAGTTATGGCTGTTTGAAGTTCGGGTCGAATCTACCATAAGAGAATAGAATGTGGTTCGACTTATGGGTGCTATCATACCAGCACTAATGCACCGGATCCCATCAGAACTCCGAAGCTAAGCGTGCTGGGGCGAGAGTAATACTAGGATGGGTGACCCCCTGGGAAGTCCTCGTGTTGCACCCCTTTTTTTGCCATCGAACGCTGCTAGATTCTTTTTTTACGCTCGATTTTTCTTTTTCTTAGGAATTATCCACGGTGATCCTTCCACCTACGGTCTAAAGAAGCCTTGGCTATGAAGCTTATTGAAAATGATATACTGTCACGGGAGTAATAAAGTAAATGACAAATGCTCTTCGTACGGGGAAGAAATGCGACTTTACTAATTAAAAATTATCAAATTCTGCCTCTCAATATATTTGAGAATATATTTATAAGCCTAAGAAACACATCTAAATCGAAAATGACACAAGATATCAAAAGAAAAAGGAAATATTAAATAAATAAAGTGATATAAAGGCCTAAAGTTCGTGAAAACGGGAGAATTTAGGCCTGGGACGAGTTATGTCATAGGTGAACGCAATGAGTTCGACATGAATCGCCGTTCCTCTTCCGAAAACATATTATAATAGGAATTATGATCGTCGGGTCACACGATGGGCGCGAGAAGAGCTTCACCGACATGTGTGGTGGGTCCCGTAGCTCCTCCCGATTCGAAAGTTATGACTGTTTGAAGTTCGGGTCGAATCTACCATAAGAGAATAGAATGTGGTTCGACTTATGGCTGCTATCATACCAGCACTAATGCACCGGATCCCATCAAAACTCCGAAGCTAAGCATGCTGGGGCGAGAGTAATGCTAGGATGGGTGACCCCCTAGGAAGTCCTCGTGTTGCACCCCTTTTTTTGCCATCGAACGCTGCTCGATTCTTTTTTTACGCTCGATTTTTCTTTTTCTTAGGAATTCTCCATGGTGATCCTTCCACCTTCGGTCTAAAGATGCCTTGGATATGAAGCTTATTGAAAATGATATACAGTCACGGGAGTAAAAAAGTAAATGACAAACGCTCTTCGTACGGGGAAGAAATGCGATTTTACTAATTAGAAATTATCAAATTCTGCCTCTCAATACATTCGAGAATGTATTTATAAGCCTAAGAAACACATCTAAATTGAAAATGACACAAGATATAAAAAGAAAAACGAAATATTAAATAAATAAAGTGATATAAAGGCCGAAAGTGCGTGAAAACGGGGGAATTTAGGCCCGGGACCAGTTATGTCATGGCGGAACGCGATGAGTTCGACACGAATCGCTGTTTTGCTTCTGGAAACATAGTATAATAGGATTTATGAGTGTCGGGTCACACGATGAGCGCGAGAAGAGCTTCACCGGCATGTGTGGTGGGTCCCGTAGCTCCTCCCAGTTCGAAAGTTATGGCTGTTTGAAGTTCGGGTCGAATCTACCATTATAGAATAGAATGTGGTTCAACTTATGGGTTCAATCATACCAAGACTAATGCATCGGATCCCATCAGAACTCCAAAATTAAGCGTGCCTGGGCGAGAGTAGTACTAGGATGGGTGACCCCCTTAGAAGTTCTCGTGTTGCACCCCCTTTTTTTGCCGTCGAACGCTGCTCGATTCTTTTTTTACGCTCAATTTTTCTTTTTCTTAGGAATTCTCCATGGTGATCTTTCCACCTACGGTCTAAAGAAGCCTTGGATATGAAGCTTATTGAAAATGATATACTGTCACGGGAGTAATAAAGTAAATGACAAACGCGATTCGTACGGGGAAGAAATGCGATTTTACTAATTAGAAATTATCAAATTATGCCTCTCAATACATTCGAGAATGTATTTATATGCCTAAGAAACACATCTAAATCGAAAATGACACAAGATATCAAAAGAATAACGAAATATTAAATTAATAAAGTGATATAAAGGCCGAAAGTGCGTGAAAACGGGGGAATTTAGGCCCAGGACCAGTTATATCATGGCGGAACGCAATGAGTTCGACATGAATCGCTGTCCCGCTTCCGGAAACATATTATAATAGGAATTCTGAGCGTCGGGTCACACGCTGGACGCGAAAAGAGCTACACCGGCATGTGTGGTGGGTCTCGTAGCTCCTCCCGGTTCGAAAGTTATGGCTGTTTGAAGTTCAGGTCGAATCTACCATAAGAGTATAGAATGTGGTTCGACTTATAGGTGCGATCATACCAGCACTAATGCATCGGATCCCATAAGAACTCCGAAGCTAAGCGTGCTTGGGCGAGAGTAGTACTAGGATGGGTGGCCCCCTGGGAAGTCCTCGTGTTGCACCCCCTTTTTTGCCATCGAACGCTGCTAGATTCTTTTTTTACGCTCGATTTTTCTTTTTCTTAGGAATTATCCACGGTGATCCTTCCACCTACGGTCTAAAGAAGCCTTGGCTATGAAGCTTATTGAAAATGATATACTGTCACGGGAGTAATAAAGTAAATGACAAATGCTCTTCGTACGGGGAAGAAATGCGACTTTACTAATTAAAAATTATCAAATTCTGCCTCTCAATATATTTGAGAATATATTTATAAGCCTAAGAAACACATCTAAATCGAAAATGACACAAGATATCAAAAGAAAAAGGAAATATTAAATAAATAAAGTGATATAAAGGCCTAAAGTTCGTGAAAACGGGAGAATTTAGGCACAGGACGAAGTTTATGTCATAGGTGAACGCAATGAGTTCGACATGAATCGCCGTTCCTCTTCCGAAAACATATTATAATAGGAATTATGATCGTCGGGTCACACGATGGGCGCGAGAAGAGCTTCACCGACATGTGTGGTGGGTCCCGTAGCTCCTCCCGATTCGAAAGTTATGACTGTTTGAAGTTCGGGTCGAATCTACCATAAGAGAATAGAATGTGGTTCGACTTATGGGTGCGATCATACCAGCACTAATGCACCAGATCCCATCAAAACTCCGAAGCTAAGCATGCTGGGGCGAGAGTAATGCTAGGATGGGTGACCCCCTAGGAAGTCCTCGTGTTGCACCCCTTTTTTTGCCATCGAACGCTGCTCGATTCTTTTTTTACGCTCGATTTTTCTTTTTCTTAGGAATTCTCCATGGTGATCCTTCCACCTTCGGTCTAAAGATGCCTTGGATATGAAGCTTATTGAAAATGATATACAGTCACGGGAGTAATAAAGTAAATGACAAACGCTCTTCGTACGGGGAAGAAATGCGATTTTACTAATTAGAAATTATCAAATTCTGCCTCTCAATACATTCGAGAATGTATTTATAAGCCTAAGAAACACATCTAAATTGAAAATGACACAAGATATAAAAAGAAAAACGAAATATTAAATAAATAAAGTGATATAAAGGCCGAAAGTGCGTGAAAACGGGGGAATTTAGGCCCGGGACCAGTTATGTCATGGCGGAACGCGATGAGTTCGACACGAATCGCTGTTTTGCTTCTGGAAACATAGTATAATAGGATTTCTGAGTGTCGGGTCACACGATGAGCGCGAGAAGAGCTTCACCGGCATGTGTGGTGGGTCCCGTAGCTCCTCCCGGTTCGAAAGTTATGGCTGTTTGAAGTTCGGGTCGAATCTACCATTATAGAATAGAATGTGGTTCAACTTATGGGTTCAATCATACCAAGACTAATGCATCGGATCCCATCAGAACTCCAAAATTAAGCGTGCCTGGGCGAGAGTAGTACTAGGATGGGTGACCCCCTTAGAAGTTCTCGTGTTGCACCCCCTTTTTTTGCCGTCGAACGCTGCTCGATTCTTTTTTTACGCTCAATTTTTCTTTTTCTTAGGAATTCTCCATGGTGATCTTTCCACCTACGGTCTAAAGAAGCCTTGGATATGAAGCTTATTGAAAATGATATACTGTCACGGGAGTAATAAAGTAAATGACAAACGCGATTCGTACGGGGAAGAAATGCGATTTTACTAATTAGAAATTATCAAATTATGCCTCTCAATACATTCGAGAATGTATTTATATGCCTAAGAAACACATCTAAATCGAAAATGACACAAGATATCAAAAGAATAACGAAATATTAAATTAATAAAGTGATATAAAGGCCGAAAGTGCGTGAAAACGGGGGAATTTAGGCCCAGGACCAGTTATATCATGGCGGAACGCAATGAGTTCGACATGAATCGCTGTCCCGCTTCCGGAAACATATTATAATAGGAATTCTGAGCGTCGGGTCACACGCTGGACGCGAAAAGAGCTACACCGGCATGTGTGGTGGGTCTCGTAGCTCCTCCCAGTTCGAAAGTTATGGCTGTTTGAAGTTCAGGTCGAATCTACCATAAGAGTATAGAATGTGGTTCGACTTATAGGTGCGATCATACCAGCACTAATGCATCGGATCCCATAAGAACTCCGAAGCTAAGCGTGCTTGGGCGAGAGTAGTACTAGGATGGGTGACCCCCTGGGAAGTCCTCGTGTTGCACCCCCTTTTTTGCCGTCCAACGCTGCTCGATTCTTTTTTTACGCTCGATTTTTCTTTTTTTAGAAATTCTCCACGGTGATCCTTCCACGTACGGTCTAAAGAAGGCTTGGATATGAAGCTTATTGAAAATGATATACTGTCACGGGAGTAATAAAGTAAATGACAAACGCTCTTTGTACGGGGAAGAAATGCGATTTTACTAATTAGAAATTATCAAATTCTACCTCTCAATACATTGGAGAATGTATTTATAAGCCGAAGAAACACATCTAAATCAAAAATGACTCAAGATATCAATAGAAAAATGAAATATTAAATAAATAAAGTGATATAAAGGCCGAAAGTGCGTGAAAACGGGGGAATTTCGGCCCGAGACCAGTTATATCATGGCGAAACGCTATGAGTTCGACACGAATCGCCGTTCCGCTTCCGGAAACATATAATACTAGGAATTCTGAGCATCGGATCACACGATGGGCGCGAAAAGAGCTTCACCAGCATGTGTGGTGGGTCCCGTAGCTCCTCCCGGTTCGAAAGTTATGGCTGTTTGAAGTTCGGGTTGAATCTACCATAAGAGAATAGAATGTGGTTTGACTTATGGGTGCGATCATACCAACACTAATGCACCGTATCCCATCAGAATTCCGAAGGTAAGCGTGCTTGGGCGAGAGTAGTACTAGAATGGGTGACCCCCTGGGAAGTCCTCGTGTTGCACCCCCTTTTTTGCCGTCCAACGCTGCTCGATTCTTTTTTTACGCTCGATTTTTCGTTTTCTTAGGAATTCTCCACGGTGATCCTTCCACGTACGGTCTAAAGAAGACGTGGATATGAAGCTTATTGAAAATGATATACAGTCACGGGAGTAATAAAGTAAATGACAAACGCTCTTTGTATGGGGAAGAAATGCGATTTTACTAATTAGAAATTATCAAATCCTACCTCTCAATACATTGGAGAATGTATTTATAAGCCTAAGAAACACATCTATATCAAAAATGACTCAAGATATCAATATAAAAATGAAATATTAAATAAGTAAGGTGATATAAAGGCCGAAAGTGCGTGAAAATGGGGGAATTTCAGCCCGAGACCAGTCATATCATGGCGGAACGCTATGAGTTCGACACGAATCGCCGTTCCTCTTACGGAAACATATTACACTAGGAATTCTGAGCGTCGGGTCACACGATGTGCACGAAAAGAGCTTCACCGTCATGTGTGGTGGGTCCCGTAGCTCCTCCCGGTTCGAAAGTTATGGCTGTTTGAAGTTCGGGTTGAATCTACCATAAGAGAATATTGTTAGGAATACTTGTTAGATTTTGATGATGTCATTAATATAAAGTCAAATGTTTATTACTTGGCAAAAATGTAAGGAAGAACCAAATGAGTATCTTCCATAGGCCAAATATGTTAAGTATAAAACTTGGCAAAATATAAAGAAGAACCAAATGAGTATCTTCTATAGGCCAAAAATAAGAAAGGCTAAAAATCGACTAAGTACTAAGTACAGCTAAGTCGATCAGAGAGGATCAGCCGAGTCAAGTCAGAGTAGTTCTGGTCAACAAAAATTATCAGGGATGTTTGACCAGACTGCAGCCAAGGTACCTCAGACAAGTCACCTGATCAGTCGAGTCATAAACAGTGAACATTAGAGAGGTCCAGACTGCAGAGAAGTTAACTGCTCATCAGCCTAGTCGAGATCAGCCAAGTACTCCAAGTCCACGTCAGCATGCATTGAAAAGTCAAGTATTACGGAAAGTCACATGCAACGTGAAGAGACAAATTAGAGTGATTCCCGCTAGAGATATGATTTAAATAAATCATCCAGACCCACCTTGAAGACTTTAAACGTTTTATATTCAAAAGATTCGGCGCATCACATGCAGAGTCTTCACAACGGTCGGAAGATAGATTAAAATATGGGAATCCAGCCTTGCAACATTCAGAAAGATTAAACAAAGAAGTCTCCCTCCAACAGACGGATTTGTTCAAAAGATTTGCAATGGCTACAAGGAAAAGCTCAGAGATCGTGACCTATATATATCCGAAGATTTGAAGCTGAGATTACCTTACGATAACAACTACCGGTGCTAACATACTTTCAAGCGATCAAAGCATTCAAGCTATCAAAAAGCGAAATACAGCATCGAGAAAAGAGCGGTTTTAAAAGTTCATACTTAAAGAAGCTCTTAGTTGGAGAAGACAAAAACTCTTGTCTATAATCCTGAGTTCGGGGTACTTCACTGGTTGAAGTTAAGAGACTGTAAAGGCATCCAAGGATCGAGGATCAAGAGATGCAAGGCAGTCAAGTGTGGTACAACGGCACGGATTTCCACTGGGTGGAAGCTGTTGTAGTTTTGTTTGAATCACTGTAATATTTATCACTGGTTCAGAATTATAGTGAATTCATCTCCAACTCGTTTGGAGAAAAGTGGATTAGTAGAGGATTACCCCACCTCTGAGACCACTATAATCGCCTGTGTTCTTTACTGTTTTATTGCATCATACTTTAACTGCTGCATTCATTGTTAGGTGTTTCATTAGTTGCTTTATATTTGTCATCAGCTGACTTCCGCATATATTAAAGAACAAACGACTCCTAGTCATTTGTTTACCTATCAGCTGAAGAAACTCACTCTTCGTGAAAAAGAGTTTAAGAGTTTCAACAAGTCTATTCACCCCCCCTCTAGACTTGTTCCTGGACGACTTGTGACCTACAAGTGGTATCAGAGAGGTTGGTTCATTTATTTCACGAACCAGATCTATATTAGAGATATATCTTTACTCTCATTTTATAATGGAACACATCCATTCTAGACTCCCTGTGTTTTCAGTTGACGAGTATGATCTTTGGAAGATAAGGATGCAGGCACACTTATCTTCGATCCATGATGACATGTGGTGCATCATCGAGGACGGTCCATTCATCTTTGAGAAGGACAACACAGCAGAGGAGATTGCAGCAGGGAAGCCAGAGAAGATTCCTAAGAAGAGGACAGAGCTGACTCCTGAAGAAAGAAAGCTGGCCAATCTTGATAACCGGGCCAGAGATGTGTTATATCAAACTCTTGACAAATCCACCATGGTCAAGATAAAGAACTGGAAGAATGCCAAGGAAATCTGGGACACATTAGCTTTAATGTGTGAGGGAACGGAGCTAATCAAAGAGAACAAATTGTCAATCGCTATTCAAAAGTTTGACAATTTCAAAATGAAGAACGGCGAATCCATAGATCAAGTGGACACAAGTTTCACTGAGATTATCAATGAAATCAACTCCCTCGGCAAAACCTATGGCAACAAGGAAATGGCACTGAAGGTTCTCATATCTCTCAACCCTGAATGGAGCATGAAGGCCGTGGCCATGAGAGAGTCCAAGGACCTGAATAAGATAAAAATTCAAGAGCTGTTCTCTGATCTGAAGGCCTATGAGTTCGAGCTTCCAAGTTCATACTCAACTGAGCCTGCAGAGAAGGGAATAACATTTGCAGCTGAGTCCCCCGCCAAGAGCCTATCTGATGTAAAGCCTCCAAATCCATTAGATTTTGAGGAAGAAATGGCGTTTATAATGCAAAGGTTCAGCAACTTTAGAAAGAACTACTCCAAATAGAAGAAAAATTATAAGGAGAATCCAAGAAGTTACCAGAAAGCTGGAAGCTGGAAAGTGGAGTGCTACAATTGTCACAAGACAGGACATATCCAAATCGACTGTCCTGATCTCAAGAAGGACGAGAGCAAGAAGGAGGTGGGCAGAAAAGAAGATAGAAGAAAGGCCCTCATCGGAGAAGACCAGGAGCATGTAGAATCAAGCAGCGGATTCTTTTCCGATGATGATGAAGAGTATGACTGCCTGATGGCAAACCTAGCTGATGAAGAGGTAACATCTAAACCCTCCGGTTCAAATAATAGTTCAGCCATGTCACAAGATATGGATCTACACGAATCGGTAAATCAGTTATTTAAAGATTTTGAAACACTCAAATCTGCACACCAAACTGTATCAGCAGAGAAGACTCAGCTGCAAGATGAGAATAGGCAGCTGAAAAATGATTTCGAAAAACTCAGCCTAGAACTGAATAAGGTTGAGATAACTGCAGCTGACTTTAAAAACCAGGCTGATGTTAATACAGCTGAGATAAACCGACTAACCATTTTACTTAAAGAAAAATCAGATGCACTTGCTCATGCCAAAGCCGAGTTTACTAAGCTGACTCAGATAAATAAGACTCAGGCGCAGGAAATAACCTCCCTGAAGGGGTCTTCAACTCTGGAAGAATTGTGTACCAATAAAAGGCCATTATATTCCAAATCAGGCCTTGGATATGATCCTCACACTCCCTCTAGTTCTAAAAGAAAATTTATCAAGGGAGAAACAATTGTCTCGACTGTTGAGCCTACGTATAAACCGATATTTAAAAATAGGCAACAGCCAAGTCACATGTCTAGGCTGCAGTCAGGTTACACAAGGCAGCCACCTAGACAGGCGACTAGGCAATGGCCCAGGCAAAAGCAGCAGCCCAGACAACATGCCCACTATTATCAACAACTCCCTAAAAACAGATTTCAAAATGGGAGGGGCAGATGGAAACCTCAAGGTTATCCCAATTTCCAAAATGAACAGGTGTGGAGACCTCAAAGATTTAATAAATGGTCTCAGCCAAGATTTAGAAATGGCCCACACTATCAAAATTTTGAGGAATATCCAGTATACAATCCCAACAGGAGATTCAGACCTCGACCTTACACACCTTATGAGGGTTATAATAATAATAACAACTTTTACAATCCAAGGAGAAATCAATTCTCCAGGAAACCAGCTAACCCCAAAGGACCCACACAGATTTGGGTACCTAAATCTCTGCTTGTCTGATTGCAGAAAAGGTGGAAGGACTACAATAACATCTCCACAAGCTCAAATTTTGGAGGTGAAGAATGGTTTGTAGATTCTGGATGCTCGAGGCACATGACCGGGAACAAGAAGATGCTGTCCAAATACACTAAAGAAAGAGGTCCTGATGTAACTTTTGGAGATAGCTCTAGAGGACAAACAAAAGGCTTTAGAGAGCTGCACCGAGGAAATATTGTGATATCCAAAGTTCATTATGTCAAAGGGCTCAAGTACAACCTCCTGAGCATAAGCTAGTTTTGCGACGAAAAGAACCTAGTAGTCTTCACCATCTGGAAATGTATGGTGATAGATATCCTGTCTGGAGAAGTGAAGCTCCAAGGTTTCAGAAGGAGAGATGTCTACATGATAGATTGGAACACAGGAACACCTAACTCCTGTTTCCTATCCAAGATAGTAGCTGAGAATGGATGGCTGTGGCACAAAAGACTATGTCACCTGAACTTCAAAGCCATAAACAAGATTAGTTCTCAGAAGATGGTCAGAGGACTTCCAAATGAAGCATTCAAGAAGGAAGCGCTTTGTGATGCCTGTCAGAAAGGAAAGCAGACCAGAGCATCATTCAAGCCAGTCCAGCCTACAACTCTCACAACAAGGATCTTAGATCTACTCCACATGGATCTATTTGGTCCTCTCAAGCCAAGGACTTTGAGCGGCCGAAAGCATGCACTTGTTATAGTAGATGATTATTCAAGGTACACTTGGATTATCTTCCTATATAAGAAGAGTGAAACCTTGACCAAGCTACCTGAGCTGCTGAGAAGGATCCAGAATGAGAAATCCCTATCCATCATCAAGATCAGATAGAGGAGGAGAGTTTCTTAACAAGGCGATAGCGATTACAATGATCGTAATGGGATCCAAAGATGAGCTCTGCGGCCAGGACTCCCAGCAGAATGGCGTTCTTGAAAAGAAAAGCAGAACCCTGAAGGAAGCAGCAAGGTCCATGATTGCAGAAGCAGACCTGCCCAAGAGGTTCTGGGCTGAAGCTGTCAACACAGCTTGCCACACCCAGAACAGGAGGATGATAGTAGGGAGACATGGCAAAACTCCCTATGAGGTTTGGAATAATAGAACTCCTACTGTTGCTTACTTTCACGTTTTTGGTTGTAAATGTTTCATCCACAACAATGGTAAAACACAACTAAATGCCTTTGATGCTAAAACTGATGACGGTCTCTTTATGGGATACTCACAAAGAAGCAAGGTATATAGAGTATTTAACAAAAGAACCTTAGTTGTGGAGGAAACACCCCATGTTATTTTTGATGAATCTACTGTTGAGTACAGGAAGCAAGTTGAGCTAATTGAGAACAAGCTCAAGTCAGCAACTCTTGAAGAAGTCATTGTACATGACATTGGAATGGTGGACTCACCTGCAGACCAGCCTGAAGACCCAACTGTAGCTGCTGAAGACCCAACTGCAGATCAGACAAGATCACCGAACCTATCTGATCCAGTTGCCGCTGATGAAGACCCAGCTGTAGCTGATAAAGACTCACCTGCAGATCAGACCCAACCTGCAGATGACAAGACGGTAGCTGATCCAGCTGCAGACCAAGGAGACCAGAACCCAGCTGATGCAGAAATCCACCCGAGCAATTCAACAGGGGGAACAAACCCAGAAGAAGACGATATCCCCAAGTGGCTCAAAGATCACCCAATCCAGCAAATTATTGGGAAACTGACTGATGGCGTTAAGACGAGACAGTCAACCCTACCAGCAGGAATGGCTATGTTCTCATGCTTTATGTCACAGATAGAACCTAAAACAACAGAACAAGCCCTGGAAGATTATTCTTGGATAAATGCCATGCAAGAGGAATTGGAGCAGATGGAAAGAAACAAAGTTTGGGAACTAACAGACAGACATGATCACAAGAAGGTTATTGGTACCAAATGGGTGTACAAAAATAAGAGTGATGAAGACAGAGCTGTTGTTAGGAATAAGGCCAGACTTGTAGCAAAAGGGTATGCACAGTGTGAAGGAATAGATTTTGATGAAACCTATGCACCAGTTGCAAGATTAGAGGCCATTAGACTATTCCTCGCATATGCCGCATTCAAAGATTTTGAAGTCTATCAAATGGATGTAAAGAGTGCTTTTCTAAATGGAATCCTAGAAGAGGAAGTCTATGTAGAGCAACCCCCAGGTTTTGTCAAAGGAGACAAAGTCTATAAGCTGTTGAAGGCTCTCAATGGACTTAAGCAAGCACCAAGAGCGTGGTATGAAACATTATCTGTGTTTCTTGAGAAGAATGGTTTTTGCAAAGGGAAGGTGGACAAGACCCTATTCAGAGTGGAGCACGAAGGCCACATATTAATAGTCCAGATATATGTGGATGACATCATATTCGGCTCAACCAATCCAGAGTTATGCGAGAAATTCTCCAACCTCATTCAAGGAGAATTTGAGATGAGTATGGTGGGAAAGCCTAACTTCTTTCTCGGACTACAAGTTAAGCAGATGGAAAAAGGAATTTTCATCAACCAATCTAATTATACCAAAGATCTGATCAAGAGATATGGAATGGAATCAGCCAAGCCAGCAAGAATTCCTATGAGCACAAGTACTCACCTGGATGCAGACGAGGTAGGCATATCAGTGGACTCAACCCACTACAGAGGACTCATTGGATCTCTTCTGTACCTCACTGCAAGCAGGCCAGACATATCCTATGCCGTAGGAGTTTGTGCACGATTCCAATCCAAGCCGAAGCAATTTCACCTAGATGCAGCCAAGAGGATAATAATGTACCTTCAGTCTACAGTCAATGTTGGACTATGGTACCCCAAGGATGATAACTTCGAGCTGTCAGGATACTCAGATGCAGATTTCGCAGGATGCAAAATCAACAGGAAGAGCACTAGTGGAACGTGCCAATTCCTAGGAACCAGACTGATATCCTGGTTTAGCAAGAAGCAGGTTTCTAACTCTATCTCCACCAGAGTCAGAGTACCTAACTGCAGGTAGCTGTTGTGCACAGATTTTATGGATCAGACAACATCTAAGGGATTATAATATCATTGCCAATGAAGTTCCTATCTGGTGTGACAACAATAGTGCTATTGCAATAACCAACAATCCGGTTTTGCATTCAAGGACGAAGCACATTGATGTTAAGCACTACTTCATCAGAGACCATGTGCTTAACAAAAGGGTTAGAGTTGAAAGAGTCAGCACAAACTACCAAATAGCTGACATCTTTACCAAACCCTTGCCAGAAGAAAGGTTTTTGGAGCTGAGCAGAGATCTTGGATTACTAGATTGGGAATCTAGTACTGAAGCAAGCTGAAGCATTTCAAAGGAAGGACGGACCCAGCTGATTAAAGAAATCAGATCCTAGCTGATGCAGACAAGAGGACGAAGGACGGACAAAGGAACCTAGCTGACCAGAATCTCAGGCGAGAAGTCCATGAAGTCAACTCACCTGATGCAGAGCGGTCAACAGTCAACAAGTCAGACCAGCTAAGTCTTCTAATCTCAACCGACCTCTAAATATTTAATTATTATCTGCCATATTTATAATATTATTATATTAATTTTGGTTCACAAATGGCATTTAAATATATTAATATTCGATTCACAAGTGGCAATTTTAAATACACGTGGCAATCGCTTATTAAATCGACCTCCACGGTGGCCAATCAAAACCAACCGTCAAATTTTAAAATGGACCACCGATTCAAATTTGAAATTCAAAAGAATCTCAAAAGGCGTACCACCATTTCAAATATATAATAATTTAATCCATACGTCTTTTCAACTTCTTTATAAGGAAAGAAACCCCTTCACTTTACCTTTTACGCTCACCCTAGATCTACAGAGCAAAAATTTACAGAGTAAAATTATTGAACTCCAAATACACTAAAAAAATCCTTTATTTGCAGAAATGGAATCGTACTTCGAAGGCGTCAACCTGAAGGCGGTCAAGGACCATATTATTTTCTCGCTGGTCGTCGATTTCGAAGGCTTATTGGAAGCTAATCTGGAGAATTACGACGTGCTTGACCTAATCCGCACGATGAAGCTCAATGGGATCTACCCATTCCTAGACATCAACCCTCAACATTTGTACAAGGAGGATGTTATCGCGTTCTATCACGAAGCCTGTTTGATTCAAGATGGAATTCGGAGCACAGTTGGTGGAAGACAAGTCGACATATCACGTGATTCGATTCACACAGTGTTTGGAATGAAGCACCGCGGTATAGCTGTCGAAGATCTCAAGCAGTCCGCCGCCGAAACCTGGAAGAAGATCAAGGTGGAGAATTTGCCGGAAAAACTGAAACTCACTGCCAAAAGAAGTGAGATTAAAAAGTTCTATCGTTTTGCGTTGGATATAACCAACAAAATCATCATGGGGATGGCCGGCATTTATGATCAACTGTCGTCGGCGAAGTTCGTGGTGCTAGGAGCACTAATTCAAGATGAGGAAATTAATTGGGCAGATTACATATTTAGGCAACTCGTTCAAGAAGTCAACAAAGCCGAATGGCTTGTTGATGAGAAGAGATTTAAAACCAAGCTGGCGTTTGGAACGCAGCTGAGTTGGTTGTTGGAAAAGACAGGCATGGCGAAGGGAAGCACTGACCCCTTCCACCCCAACAAAAGACTTGGTCATCTGGACCAAGAGACGCTGAGAAAATTGGGAGGCACAAGGAGAGCAGCCCATATGTTGAAGGAGCTGCCTGACACGAGGACCTACCCGAGATATTATTCGTCAGGCGAGTTGGACCGACCTGCAGCCGACAACCCAACTGCAGTCGAGTCAGACTCCGAGTCCGACAACACTCCCATAGCAGTCCGATTTAAGAAAAGGGGACCAGCCCCTGGAGAGCCATCGATCATGCAATCATCACCAGAACCCTCTCCCAAGAGGCCCAGGAGACTGCAGTTTAGTGAGGAAGAGCAGTCAGATCACCTTGCACCCTACGGCCCAGTCACCAACTCATTCGGAAGACCACCGCCTCAGCACTGAGACTCAGATTGTGGTTGTCCTCACCCCAGCCTACATCCCAGAGGAAGAAGAAGCAGGTCTAATAATCTCAATTCCTGAAGCCAATTATACATTTAACCTGCTAGAAAACAATATTTTTAACCTATCCATCGAACAACTACAGCTTGTTAAGCCACAAGCATTAAAACACTCTTTTATCAATATTTTCGAAGAGTGGAAGTTTTTTAAATCCCTGTCATTTACAGATTTTCAGGCTTATATTGAAACTAGTGGTTGGGGATATCCCAAAGCCACGGAGGATGTACTGATTCATTTTTGTAAAGAATCAGACTTAATATTGATCCTACAGGATAATTGGTTCATGACTCATTTTAAAAACAACATGGACCAATTCATCCATTCCATTATGCTTAGTATTTTTGATGGTTCCTTTGGACAAGAGGATGAGGAGGAAGATGAGAGAGAAATTAGGATTGAAGAGGTAGATGGAGATGAAGAAGTTGTTGTTTTAGACGATGAAGAAGAAGAGCAGGAAGAGAGAAGAAAAGAAGAAAAGATTTTAGTTGAAAATCAACCTGAGGAAGTTGAGAAGACAGAAGAGTTGAATGAAGAAGAAGAAGAAGGAGAAGAAGTAGAACAGGAAAATATTGAAGAAGAAAAGGAGGAAGAGCAGGAGAAAGAACAAGAGAAAGAAGGAGGAGATAAAGGAGCTGAAAAAGAAAAGGAAAAAAAATATTGAAGAATAAAATGAGGAAGAGCAGGAGAAAGAACAAGAGAAAGAAGAAGGAGAAAAGGAGCCGGAGCCAGAGCCGACACAAGAGGCTGCAGATAGGACTGGGGCACCTGCCCGGTACACCAGCCCAGACGCGGAGTTAGCTGAGGACTCCAGATCAGGGACCCCAGAGAAGACCCCATCTGGAGTACCTGCTGCAGATAGGAGCTTGCAGTCCAGTGCTTCAATTGCAGAAGGCTCAGGCGAGCACTCTCCACCAGCTCAGATCTCAACTGCCATGACTGAGCTGATCAGGCAGATAGTAAAAGATACGATTGGAGAGCTGCTGGCATCTCAGGTCACTCCTGACCTCCAAACCATCAATGCAAAGATTGACACTTTGCTACAGAGAGAAGTTCCTCAGCCTCCTCCCCCTACCAACAACAGAATGCCATTTGGGATGTCTGACTGGATGAGCAGAATGGAGCAGCAATTGACTACCTTAGTTGATGTTGGCAAAAAGGGGGAAGATAGAATTCAGGGGGAAGGAAATGATCAAGAATAGATAAGGAAGGAGTTTAGATCGAAGAAAAGGCAGGATGTCCAGATGATCACTGCTGGGACATCCTCAACCAAGAGGAAGGGTGGAGCAGATCCAGAAGAACAGGCTGACCAGCCTGAAGGCAAGAAGAGGAGGACTAGAGGAGGTTTTGAGCCTACTCTAGAGTGGGAAGGAAAGGAGTTGTGGTTTGTGGAGGATTTTGTTCCATATGAAGCTCTGGAAATGTGGGGATCTGTAAGAAAGAAGTTCATCAGAGACTACTACATCTGGGAAATACTCCAGGATGATAATCTCTCCCCACAGCAGATCTTCATAAATTTCATGGAAGAAGCTCATCCGCAACTCTGGGCTATTATGAAGAAACATGCTGAGAAACTAAATGCCTATCCCATGATTCCCTCATTCAGTGCCAAAGATCCTCCTACTTTGGAAAGAGGAGGTGCGTTGGATGAACTTGCGCTACAAAGGAAAATCAAGAAACTATGTCTTGAGAACAAATTTTCATCCCAAGAAGAGCAAGCCTTCGCAGCTCTTGTTGTGAAAAGGAAGTATGGTCTTGCCCCAGTTAAGACAAGACCAATCGGAGCTAAACCCTTCAGACCTGCCAAACAGCCTATTCGAAGAGGCAGAGGAAGAGGCAGATGACTCTCACTTTTATTTTGTACTTGTAATGATTTATGTACTTGAAATTTTCTTGTAAAATTCAGCCATGTACTTGTAATCAACAGAAAATTAATTTGATAACAGTCTTTTTGAATGACAATACCCAGTTGTCTCAAAAATTAGACTGACTTTAGTTTGTGTCTTGCACTTAAGTGCAGACTTGATCATTTGATTACTTGTTTAAAGTTTTGCCATCATCAAAATAGGGGGAATTTGTTAGGAATACTTGTTAGATTTTGATGATGTCATTAATATAAAGTCAAATGTTTATTACTTGGCAAAAATGTAAGGAAGAACCAAATGAGTATCTTTCATAGGCCAAATATGTTAAGTATAAAACTTGGCAAAATGTAAAGAAGAACCAAATGAGTATCTTCTATAGGCCAAAAATAAGTTAGGCTAAAAATCGGCTAAGTACTAAGTACAGCTAAGTCCATTAGAGAGGATCAGCCGAGTCAAGTCAGAGTAGTTCTGGTCAACAAAAATTATCAGGGATGTTTGACCAGACTGCAGCCAAGGTACCTCAGACAAGTCACCTGATCAGTCGAGTCATAAACAGTGAACATCAGAGAGGTCCAGACTGCAGAGAAGTTAACTGCTCATCAGCCTAGTCGAGATCAGCCAAGTACTCCAAGTCCATGTCAGCATGCGTTGAAAAGTCAAGTATTACGGAAAGTCACATGCAATGTGAAGAGACAAATTGGAGTGATTCCCGCTAGAGATATGATTTAAATAAATCATCCAGACCCACCTTGAAGACTTTAAACGTTTTATATTCAAAAGATTCGGCGCATCACATGCAGAGTCTTCACAACGGTCGGAAGATAGATTAAAATATGGGAATCCAGCCTTGCAACATTCAGAAAGATTAAACAAAGAAGTCTCCCTCCAACAGACGGATTTGTTCAAAAGATTTGCAATGGCTACAAGGAAAAGCTCAGATATCGTGACCTATATATATCCGAAGATTTGAAGCTGAGATTACCTTACAATAACAACTACCGGTGCTAACATACTTTCAAGCGATCAAAGCATTCAAGCTATCAAAAAGCAAAATACAGCATCGAGAAAAGAGCGGTTCTAAAAGTTCATACTTAAAGAAGCTCTTAGTTGGAGAAGACAAAAACTCTTGTCTATAATCCTGAGTTCGGGGTACTTCACTGGTTGAAGTTAAGAGATCAGAAGGCATCCAAGGATCGAGGATCAAGAGGTGCAAGGCAGTCAAGTGTGGTACAACGGCACGGATTTCCACTGGTTGGAAGTTGTTGTAGTTTTGTTTGAATCACTGTAATATTTATCACTGGTTGAGAATTATAGTGAATTCATCTCCAACTGGTTTGGAGAAAAGTGGATTAGTAGAGGATTACCCCACCTCTGAGACCTATAATCGCCTGTGTTCTTTACTGTTTTATTGCATCATACTTTAACTGCTGCATTCATTGTTAGGTGTTTCATTAGTTGCTTTATATTCGTCATCAGCTGACTTCCGCATATATTAAAGAAAAAACGACTCCAAGTCATTTGTTTACCTATCACCTGAAGAAACTCACTCTTTGTGAAAAAGAGTTTAAGAGTTTCAACAAGTCTATTCACCCCCCCTCTAGACTTGTTTATGGACGACTTGTGACCTACAAATAGAATGTGGTTTGACTTATGGGTGCGATCATACCAGCACTAATGTACCGGATCCCATCAGAACTCCGAAGGTAAGCGTGCTTGGGCGAGAGTAGTACTAGGATGGGTGACCCCCTGGAAAGTCCTCGTGTTGCACCCCCTTTTTTGCCGTCCAACGCTGCTCGATTCTTTTTTTACGCTCGATTTTTCGTTTTCTTAGGAATTCTCCATGGTGATCCTTCTACGTACGGTCTAAAGAAGACTTAAATATGAAGCTTATTGAAAATGATATACAGTCACGGGAGTAATAAAATAAATGACAAACACTTTTCGTACGGGGAAGAAATGCGATTTTACTAATTAGAAATTATCAAATTCTGCCTCTCAATACATTGAAGAATGTATTTATAAGCCTAAGAAACACATCTAAATCGAAAATGACACAAGATATAAAAATAAAAATGAAATATTAAATAAATAAAGTGATATAAAGGACGAAAGTGCGTGAAAACAGGGGAATTTAGGCCCGGGACCAGTTATGTCATGGCGGAATGCGATGAGTTCGACACGAATCGCTGTTTTGCTTCCGGAAACATAGTGTAATAGGAATTCTGAGAGTCAGGTCACACGATGAGCACAAGAAGAGCTTCGTCGGCATGTGTGGCGGGTCCCACAGCTCCTCTCGGTTCGAAAGTTATGGCTGTTTGAAGTTCGGGTCGAATCTACAATAAAAGAATAGAATGTGGTTCGACTTATAGGTGCGATCATACCAGCACTAATGTACAAGATCCCATCAGAACTCCAAAGCTAAGCGTGCTTGGGCGAGAGTAGTACTAGGATGGGTGAACCCCTGGAAAGTCCTCGTGTTGCACCTCTTTTTTTTGCCATCGAACGCTGCTCGATTCTTTTTTTGCGCTCGATTTTTCTTTTTCTTAGGAATTCTCCACGGTGATCCTTCCACATAGGGTCTAAAGAAGCCTTGGCTGTGAAGCTTATTGAAAATGATATACAGTCACGGGAGTAATAAAGTAAAGGACAAACGCTCTTCGTACGGGGAAGAAATGCGATTTTACTAATTAGAAATTATCAAATTCTGCCTCTCAATACATTCGAGAATGTATTTATAAGCCTAAGAAACACACGCTAAATCAAAAATGACACAAGATATAAAAAGAAAAATGAAATATTAAATAAATAAAGTGATATAAAGGTCGAAAGTGCGTGAAAACAGGGGAATTTAGGCCCGAGACCAGTTATGTCATGGCGGAACGCGATGAGTTCGACACGAATCGCTGTTTCGCTTCCGGAAACATAATATAATAGAAATTCTGAGCGTCAGGTCACACGATGAGCGCGAGAAGAGCTTCGACGGTATGTGTGGCGGGTCCCGTAGCTTTTCTCGGTTCGAAAGTTATGGCTGTTTGAAGTTCGCGTCGAATATACAATAAGAGAATAGAATCTGGTTCGACTTATGGGTGCGATCATACTAGCACTAATGCACCGGATCCCATCAGAACTCCGAAGTTAAGCGCGCTTGGGCGAGAGTAGTACTAGGATAGGTGACCCCCTGAGAAGTCCTCGTGTTGTACCCCCTTTTTTGCCGTCCAACGCTGCTCGATTCTTTTTTACGCTCGATTTTTCGTTTTCTTAGGAATTCTCCACGGTGATCCTTCCACCTACGGTCTAAAAAAGCCTTGGATATGAAGCTTATTGAAAATGATATACTGTCGCGGGATTAATAAAGTAAATGACAAACGCTATTCGTACGGGGAAGAAATGCGATTTTACTAATTAGAAATGATCAAATTATGCCTCTCAATACATTCGAGAATGTATTTATAAGCCTAAGAAACACATCTAAATCGAAAATGGCACAAGATATCAAAAGAAAAACGAAATATTAAATTAATAAAATGATATAAAGGCCGAAAGTGTGAGAAAACGGGGGAATTTAGGCCCAGGACCAGTTATATCATGGCGGAACACGATGAGTTCGACATGAATCACTGTCCCGCTTCCGGAAACATATTATAATAGGAATTCTGAGCGTCAGGTCACACGCTGGACGCGAGAAGAGCTTCGCTCGCATGTGTGTTGGGTCTCGTAGCTCCTCCCGGTTAGAAAGTTATGGCTATTTGAAGTTCGGGTTGAATATACCATAAGAGAATAGAATATGCTCATTTATGCTGCAAAACAAATCGATTCTTTTTTTGCGCTCGATTTTTCTTTTTCTTAGGAATTCTCCACGGTGATCCTTCCACATACGGTCTAAAGAAGCCTTGGCTGTGAAGCTTATTGAAAATGATATACAGTCACGGGAGTAATAAAGTAAAGGACAAACGCTCTTCGTATGGGGAAGAAATGCGATTTTACTAATTAGAAATTATCAAATTCTGCCTCTCAATACATTCGAGAGTGTATTTATAAGCCTATGAAACACATTTAAATCAAAAATGACACAAGATATAAAAAGAAAAATGAAATATTAAATAAATAAAGTGATATAAAGGCCGAAAGTGCGTGAAAACAGGGGAATTTAGGCCCGAGACCAGTTATGTCATGGCGAAACGCGATGAGTTCGACACGAATCGTTGTTTCGCTTCCGGAAACATAGTATAATAGAAATTCTGAGCGTCAGGTCACACGATGAGCGTGAGAAGAGCTTCGTCGGCATGTGTGGCGGGTCCCGTAGCTCCTCTCGGTTCGAAAGTTATGGCTGTTTGAAGTTCGGGTCGAATCGACAATAAGAGAATAGAATTTGGTTTGACTTATGGGTGCGATCATACTAGCACTAATGCACCGGATCCCATCAGAACTCCGAAGTTAAGCGTGCTTGGGCGAGAGTAGTACTAGGATAGGTGACTCCCTGGGAAGTCCTCATGTTGCACCCCCTTTTTTGCCGTCCAACGCTGCTCGATTCTTTTTTTACGCTCGATTTTTCGTTTTCTTAGGAATTCTCCAAGGTGATCCTTCCACCTACGGTCTAAAAAAGCCTTGGATATGAAGCTTATTGAAAATGATATACTGTCACGGGAGTAATAAAGTAAATGACAAACGCTATTCGTACGGGGAAGAAATGCGATTTTACTAATTAGAAATTATCAAATTATGCCTCTCAATACATTCGAGAATGTATTTATAAGACTAAGAAATACATCTAAATCGAAAATGTCACAAGATATCAAAAGAAAAACGAAATATTAAATTAATAAAGTGATATAAAGGCCGAAAGTGCGTGAAAACGGGGGAATTTAGGCCCAGGACCAGTTATATCATGGCGGAACGCGATGAGTTCGACATGAATCGCTGTCCCACTTCCGGAAACATATTATAATAGGAATTCTAAGCGTCGGCTCACACGCTGGACGCGAGAAGAGCTTCGCCGGCATGTGTGGTGGGTCTCGTAGCTCCTCCCGATTCGAAAGTTATGGGTGTTTGAAGTTCGGGTCGAATCTACCATAAGAGAATAGAATATGCTCATTTATGCTGCAAAACAAATCGATTCTTTTTTTGCGCTCGATTTTTCTTTTTCTTAGGAATTCTCCACGGTGATCCTTCCACATACGGTCTAAAGAAGCCTTGGCTGTGAAGCTTATTGAAAATGATATACAATCACGGGAGTAATAAAGTAAAGGACAAACGCTCTTCGTACGGGGAAGAAATGCGATTTTACTAATTAGAAATTATCATATTCTGCCTCTCAATACATTCGAGAATGTATTTATAAGCCTAAGAAACACATCTAAATAAAAAATGACACAAGATATAAAAAGAAAAATGAAATATTAAATAAATAAAGTGATATAAAGGCCGAGAGTGCGTGAAAACAGGGGAATTTAGGCCCGAGACCAGTTATGTCATGGCGGAACGCGATGAGTTCGACACGAATCGCTGTTTCGCTTCCGGAAACATAGTATAATAGAAATTCTGAGCGTCAGGTCACACGATGAGCGCGAGAAGAGCTTCGTCGGCATGTGTGGCGGGTCCCGTAGCTCCTCTCGGTTCGAAAGTTATGGCTATTTGAAGTTCGGGTCGAATCTACAATAAGAGAATAAAATCTGTTTCGACTTATGGGTGCGATCATACTAGCACTAATGCACCGGATCCCATCAGAACTCCGAAGTTAAGCATGCTTGGGCGAGAGTAGTACTAGGATAGGTGACCCCCTGGGAAGTTCTCGTGTTGCACCCCCTTTTTTGCCGTCCAACGCTGCTCGATTCTTTTTTTACGCTCGATTTTTCGTTTTCTTAGGAATTCTCCACGGTGATCCTTCCACCTACGGTCTAAAAAAGCCTTGGATATGAAGCTTATTGAAAATGATATACTGTCATGGGAGTAATAAAGTAAATGACAAACGCTATTCGTACGGGGAAGAAATGCGAATTTACTAATTAGAAATTATCAAATTATGCCTCTCAATACATTCGAGAATGTATTTATAAGCCTAAGAAACACATCTAAATTGAAAATGGCACAAGATATCAAAAGAAAAACGAAATATTAAATTAATAAAGTGATATAAAGGCCGAAAGTGCGTGAAAACGGGGGAATTTAGGCCCAGGACCAGTTATATCATGGCGGAACGCGATGAGTTCGACATGAATCGCTGTCCCGCTTCCGTACACATATTATAATAGGAATTCTCAGCGTCGGGTCACACGCTGGACGCGAGAAGAGCTTCGCCGGCATGTGTGGTGGGTCTCGTAGCTCCTCCCGGTTCGAAAGTTATGGCTGTTTGAAGTTCGGGTCGAATCTACCATAAGAGAATAGAATATGCTCATTTATGCTCCAAAACAAATCGATTCTTTTTTTGAGCTCGATTTTTCTTTTTCTTAGGAATTCTCCACGGTGATCCTTCCACATACGGTCTAAAGAAGCCTTGGCTGTGAAGCTTATTGAAAATGATATACAGTCACGGGAGTAATAAAGTAAAGGACAAACGCTCTTCGTACGGGGAAGAAATGCGATTTTACTAATTAGAAATTATCAAATTCTGCCTCTCAATACATTCGAGAATGTATTTATAAGCCTAAGAAACACATTTAAATCAAAAATGACACAAGATATAAAAAGAAAAATGAAATATTAAATAAATAAAGTGATATAAAGGCCGAAAGTGCGTGAAAACAGGGGAATTTAGGCCCGAGACCAGTTATGTCATGGCGGAACGCGATGAGTTCGACACGAATCGCTGTTTCGCTTCAGGAAACATAGTATAATAGAAATTCTGAGCGTCAGGTCACACGATGAGCGTGAGAAGAGCTTCGTCGGCATGTGTGGCGGGTCCCGTAGCTCCTCTCGGTTCGAAAGTTATGGCTGTTTGAAGTTCGGGTCGAATCTACAATAAGAGAATAGAATCTGGTTCGACTTACGAGTGCGATCATACTAGCACTAATGCACCGGATCCCATCAGAACTCCGAAGTTAAGCGTGCTTGGGCGAGAGTAGTACTAGGATAGGTGACCCCCTGGGAAGTCCTCATGTTGCACCCCCTTTTTTGCCGTCCAACGCTGCTCGATTCTTTTTTTACGCTCGATTTTTCGTTTTCTTAGGAATTCTCCACGGTGATCCTTCCACCTACGGTCTAAAAAAGCCTTCGATATGAAGCTTATTGAAAATGATATACTGTGACGGGAGTAATAAAGTAAATGACAAACGCTATTCGTACGGGGAAGAAATGCGATTTTACTAATTAGAAATTATCAAATTATGCCTCTCAATACATTCAAGAATGTATTTATAAGCCTAAGAAACACATCTAAATCGAAAATGGCACAAGATATCAAAAGAAAAACGAAATATTAAATTAATAAAGTGATATAAAGGCCGAAAGTGCGTGAAAACGAGGGAATTTAGGCCCAGGGCCAGTTATACCATGGCGGAACGCGATGAGTTCGACATGAATCGCTGTCCCGCTTCCGGAAACATATTATAATAGGAATTCTGAGCGTCGGGTCACACGCTGGACGCGAGAAGAGCTTCGCCGGCATGTGTGGTGGGTCTCGTAGCTCCTCCCGGTTCGAAAGTTATGGCTGTTTGAAGTTCGGGTCGAATCTACCAAAAGAGAATAGAATATGCTCATTTATGCTGCAAAACAAATCGATTCTTTTTTGCGCTCGATTTTTCTTTTTCTTAGGAATTCTCCACGGTGATCCTTCCACATACGGTCTAAAGAAGCCTTGGCTGTGAAGCTTATTGAAAATGATATACAGTCACGCGAGTAATAAAGTAAAGGACAAGCGCTCTTCGTACGGGGAAGAAATGCGATTTTACTAATTAGAAATTATCAAATTCTGCCTCTCAATACATTCGAGAATGTATTTATAAGCCTAAGAAACACATTTAAATCAAAAATGACACAAGATATAAAAAGAAAAATGAAATATTAAATAAATAAAGTGATATAAAGGCCGAAAGTGCGTGAAAACAGGCGAATTTAGGCTCGAGACCAGTTATGTCATGGCGGAACGCGATGAGTTCGACACGAATCGCTGTTTCGCTTCAGGAAACATAGTATAATAGAAATTCTGAGCGTCAGGTCACACGATGAGCGCGAGAAGAGCTTCGTCGGCATGTGTGGCAGGTCCCGTAGCTCCTCTCGGTTCGAAAGTTATGCCTGTTTGAAGTTCGGGTCGAATCTACAATAAGAGAATAGAATCTGGTTCGACTTACGGGTGCGATCATACTAGCACTAATGCACCGGATCCCATCAGAACTCCGAAGTTAAGCGTGCTTGGGCGAGAGTAGTACTAGGATAGGTGACCCCTTGGGAAGTCCTCGTGTTGCACCCCCTTTTTTGCCGTCCAACGCGGCTCGATTCTTTTTTTACGCTCGATTTTTCGTTTTCTTAGGAATTCTCCACGGTGATCCTTCCACCTACGGTCTAAAAAAGCCTTGGATATGAAGCTTATTGAAATGATATACTGTCACGGGAGTAATAAAGTAAATGACAAACGCTATTCGTACGGGGAAGAAATGCGATTTTACTAATTAGAAATTATCAAATTATGCCTCTCAATACATTCAAGAATGTATTTATAAGCCTAAGAGACACATCTAAATCGAAAATGGCACAAGATATCAAAAGAAAAACGAAATATTAAATTAATAAAGTGATATAAAGGCCGAAAGTGCGTGAAAACGAGGGAATTTAGGCCCAGGCCAGTTATACCGTGGCGGAACGCGATGAGTTCGACATGAATCGCTGTCCCGCTTCCAGAAACATATTATAATAGGAATTCTGAGCGTCGGGTCACACGCTGGACGCGAGAAGAGCTTCGCCGGCATGTGTGGTGGGTCTCGTAGCTCCTCCCGGTTCGAAAGTTATGGCTGTTTGAAGTTCGGGTCGAATCTACCATAAGAGAATAGAATATGCTCATTTATGCTGCAAAACAAATCGATTCTTTTTTGCGCTCGATTTTTCTTTTTCTTAGGAATTCTCCACGGTGATCCTTCCACATACGGTCTAAAGAAGCCTTGGCTGTGAAGCTTATTGAAAATGATATACAGTCACGCGAGTAATAAAGTAAAGGACAAGCGCTCTTCGTACGGGGAAGAAATGCGATTTTACTAATTAGAAATTATCAAATTCTGCCTCTCAATACATTCGAGAATGTATTTATAAGCCTAAGAAACACATTTAAATCAAAAATGACACAAGATCTAAAAAAAATGAAATATTAAATAAATAAAGTGATATAAAGGCCAAAAGTGCGTGAAAACAGGGAAATTTAGGCCCGAGACTAGTTATGTCATGGCAAAACGCGATGAGTTCGACACGAATCGCTGTTTCGCTTCCGGAAACATAGTTTAATAGAAATTCTGAGCGTCGGGTCACACGATGAGCGCGAGAACATCTTCGTCGGCATGTGTGGCAGGTCCCGTAGCTCCTCTCGGTTCAAAAGTTATGGCTGTTTGAAGTTCGGGTCGAATCTACAATAAGAGAATAGAATTTGGTTCGACTTATGGATGCGATCATACTAGCACTAATGCACCGGATCCCATCAGAACTCCGAAGTTAAGCGTGCTTGGGCGAGAGTAGTACTAGGATAGGTGACCCCCTAGGAAGTCCTCGTGTTGCACCCCCTTTTTTGCCATCCAACGCTGCTCGATTCTTTTTTTACGTTCGATTTTTTGTTTTCTTAGGAATTCTCCACGGTGATCCTTCCACCTACGGTCTAAAAAAGCCTTGGATATGAAGCTTATTGAAAATGATATACTGTCACGGGAGTAATAAAGTAAATGACAAACGCTATTCGTACGGGGAAGAAATGCGATTTTACTAATTAGAAATTATCAAATTATGCCTCTCAATACATTCAAGAATGTATTTATAAGCCTAAGAAACACATCTAAATCGAAAATGGCACAAGATATCAAAAGAAAAACGAAATATTAAATTAATAAAGTGATATAAAGGCCGAAAGTGCGTGAAAACGGGGGAATTTAGGCCCAGGGCCAGTTATATCATGGCAGAACGCGATGAGTTCGACATGAATCGCTGTCCCGCTTCCGGAAACATATTATAATAGGAATTCTGAGCGTCGGGTCACACGCTGGATGCGAGAAGAGCTTCGCCGGCATGTGTGGTGGGTCTCGTAGCTCCTCCCGGTTCGAAAGTTATGGCTATTTGAAGATCGGGTCGAATATACCATAAGAGAATAGAATGTGCTCATTTATGCTGCAAAACAAATCGATTCTTTTTTTGCGCTCGATTTTTATTTTTCTTAGGAATTCTCCACGGTGATCCTTCCACATACGGTCTAAAGAAGCCTTGGCTGTGAAGCTTATTGAAAATGATATACAGTCACGGGAGTAATAAAGTAAAGGACAAACGCTCTTCGTACGGGGAAGAAATGCGATTTTACTAATTAGAAATTATCAAATTCTGCCTCTCAATACATTCGAGAATGTATTTATAAGCCTAAGAAACACATTTAAATCAAAAATGACACAAGATCTAAAAAAAATGAAATATTAAATAAATAAAGTGATATAAAGGCCGAAAGTGTGTGAAAACAGGAGAATTTAGGCCCGAGACTAGTTATGTCATGGCGAAACGCGATGAGTTCGACACGAATCGCTGTTTCGCTTCCGGAAACATAGTATAATAGAAATTCTGAGCGTCAGGTCACACGATGAGCGCGAGAAGAGCTTCGTCGGCATGTGTGGCAGGTCCCGTAGCTCCTCTCGGTTCGAAAGTTATGCCTGTTTGAAGTTCGGGTCGAATCTACAATAAGAGAATAGAATCTGGTTCGACTTATGGATGCGATCATACTAGCACTAATGCACCGGATCCCATCAGAACTCCGAAGTTAAGCGTTCTTGGGCGAGAGTAGTACTAGGATAGGTGACCCCCTGGGAAGTCCTCGTGTTGCACCCCCTTTTTTGCTGTCCAACGCTGCTCGATTCTTTTTTTACGCTCGATTTTTCGTTTTCTTAGGAATTCTCCACGGTGATCCTTCCACCTACGGTCTAAAAAAGCCTTGGATATGAAGCTTATTGAAAATGATATACTGTCACGGGAGTAATAAAGTAAATGACAAACGCTATTCGTACGGGGAAGAAATGCGATTTTACTAATTAGAAATTATCAAATTATGCCTCTCAATACATTCGAGAATGTATTTATAACCCTAAGAAACACATGTAAATCGAAAATGGCACAAGATATCAAAAGAAAAACGAAATATTAAATTAATAAAGTGATATAAAGGCCGAAAGTGCGTGAAAACGGGGGAATTTAGGCCCAGGACCAGTTATATCATGGCGGAACGCGATGAGTTCGACATGAATCGCTGTCCCGCTTTCGGAAACATATTATAGTAGGAATTCTGAGCGTCGGGTCACACGCTGGACGCGAGAAGAGCTTCGCCGGCATGTGTGGTGGGTCTCGTAGCTCCTCCCGGTTCGAAAGTTATGGCTGTTTGAAGTTCGGGTCGAATCTACCATAAGAGAATAGAATATGCTCATTTATGCTGCAAAACAAATCAATTCTTTTTTTGCGCTCGATTTTTCTTTTTCTTAGGAATTCACCACGGTGATCCTTCCACATACGGTCTAAAGAAGCCTTGGCTGTGAAGCTTATTGAAAATGATATACAGTCATGGGAGTAATAAAGTAAAGGACAAACGCTCTTCGTACGGGGAAGAAATGCGATTTTACTAATTAGAAATTATCAAATTCTGCCTCTCAATACATTCGAGAATGTATTTATAATCCTAAGAAACACATCTAAATAAAAAATGACACAATATATAAAAAGAAAAATGAAATATTAAATAAATAAAGTGATATAAAGGCCGAAAGTACGTGAAAACAGGGGAATTTAGGCCCGAGACCAGTTATGTCATGGCGGAACGCGATGCGTTCGACACGAATCGCTGTTTCGCTTCCGGAAACATAGTATGAAAGAAATTCTGAGCGTCAGGTCACACGATGAGCGCGAGAAGAGCTTCATCGACATGTGTGGCAGGTCACGTAGCTCCTCTCGGTTCGAAAGTTATGGCTGTTTGAAGTTCGGGTCGAATCTACAATAAGAGAATAGAATCTGGTTCGACTTATGGGTGCGATCATACTAGCACTAATGCACCGGATCCCATCAGAAGTCCGAAGTTAAGCGTGCTTGGGCGAGAGTAGTACTAGGATAGGTGACCCCCTGGGAAGTCCTCGTGTTGCACCCCCTTTTTTGCCGTCCAACGCTGCTCGATTCTTTTTTTACGCTCGATTTTTTGTTTTCCTAGGAATTCTCCACGGTGATCCTTCCACCTACGGTCTAAAAAAGCCTTGGATATGAAGCTTATTGAAAATGATATACTGTCACGGGAGTAATAAAGTAAATGACAAACGCTAATCGTACGGGGAAGAAATGCGATTTTACTAATTAGAAATTATCAAATTATGCCTCTCAATACATTCGAGAATGTATTTATAAGCCTAAGAAACACATCTAAATCGAAAATGGCACAGGATATCAAAATAAAAACAAAATATTAAATTAATAAAGTGATATAAAGGCCGAAAGTGCGTGAAAACGGGGGAATTTAGGCTCAGGGCCAGTTATATCATGGCGGAACGCGATGAGTTCGACATGAATCGCTGTCCCGCTTCCGGAAACATATTGTAATAGGAATTCTGAGCGTCGGGTCACACGCTGGACGCGAGAAGAGCTTCGCCGGCATGTGTGGTGGGTCTCGTAGCTCCCCCCGGTTCGAAAGTTATGGCTGTTTGAAGTTCGGGTCGAATCTACCATAAGAGAATAGAATGTGGTTCGACTTATGGGTGCGATCATACCAGCACTAATGCACCGGATCCCATCAGAACTCCGAAGCTAAGCATGCTTGGGCGAGAGTAGTACTAGGATGGGTGACCCCCTGAGAAGTCCTCGTGTTGCACCCCCTTTTTTGCCGTCGAACGCTGCTCGATTCTTTTTTTACGCTCGATTTTTCTTTTTCTTAGGAATTCTCCACGGTAATCCTCCCACCTACGGTCTAAAGAAGCCTTGGCTGTGAAGCTTATTGAAAATGATATACTGTCACGGGATTAATAAAGTAAATGACAAACTCTCTTCGAACTGGGAAGAAATGCGATTTTACTAATTAGAAATTATCAAATTCTGCCTCTCAATACATTGGAGAATGTATTTATAATCCTAAGAAACACATCTAAATCAAAAATGACTCAAGACATCAAAAGAAAAATGAAATATTAAATAAATAAAATGATATAAAGGCCGAAAGTGCGTGAAAATGGGGGAATTTCGGCCCGGGACCAGTTATATCATGGCGGAACGCAATGAGTTCAACACGAATCGCTGTTCCGCTTCAGAAACATATTATAATAGGAATTCTGATCGTTGGGTCACACGATGGGCGTGAGAAGAGCTTCACCGACATGTGTGGTGGGTCCCGTAGCTCCTCCCGATTCGAAAGTTATGGCTATTTGAAGTTCGGGTCGAATCTACCATAAGAGAATAGAATGTGTTTCGACTTATGGGTGCGATCATACCAGCACTAATGCACCGGATCCCATCAGAACTCCGAAGCTAAGCGTGCTTGGGCGAGAGTAGTAATAGGATGGGTGACCCCCTGGAAAGTCCTCGTGTTGCACCCCCTTTTTTGCCGTCCAACGCTGCTCGATTCTTTTTTTACGATCGATTTTTCGTTATCTTAGGAATTCTCCACGGTGATCCTTCCACGTACGGTCTAAAGAAGGCTTGGATATGAAGCTTATTGAAAATGATATACTGTCACGGGAGTAATAAAGTAAATGACAAACGCTAATCGTACGGGGAAGAAATGCGATTTTACTAATTAGAAATTATCAAATTATGCCTCTCAATACATTCGAGAATGTATTTATAAGCCTAAGAAACACATCTAAATCGAAAATGGCACAGGATATCAAAATAAAAAAAAAATATTAAATTAATAAAGTGATATAAAGGCCGAAAGTGCGTGAAAACGGGGGAATTTAGGCCCAGGGCCAGTTATATCATGGCGGAACGCGATGAGTTCGACATGAATCGCTGTCCCGCTTCCGGAAACATATTGTAATAGGAATTCTGAGCGTCGGGTCACACGCTGGACGCGAGAAGAGCTTCGCCGGCATGTGTGGTGGGTCTCGTAGCTCCCCCCGGTTCGAAAGTTATGGCTGTTTGAAGTTCGGGTCGAATCTACCATAAGAGAATAGAATTTGGTTCTACTTCTGGGTGCGATCATACCAGCACTAATGCACCGGATCCCATCAGAACTCCGAAGCTAAGCATGCTTGGGCGAGAGTAGTACTAGGATGGGTGACCCCCTGGGAAGTCCTCGTGTTGCACCCCCTTTTTTGCCGTCGAACGCTGCTCGATTCTTTTTTTACGCTCGATTTTTCTTTTTCTTAGGAATTCTCCACGGTAATCCTCCCACCTACGGTCTAAAGAAGCCTTGGCTGTGAAGCTTATTGAAAATGATATACTGTCACGGGATTAATAATGTAAATGACAAACTCTCTTCGAACTGGGAAGAAATGCGATTTTACTAATTAGAAATTATCAAATTCTGCCTCTCAATACATTGGAGAATGTATTTATAATCCTAAGAAACACATCTAAATCAAAAATGACTCAAGACATCAAAAGAAAAATGAAATATTAAATAAATAAAATGATATAAAGGCCGAAAGTGCGTGAAAATGGGGGAATTTCGGCCCGGGACCAGTTATATCATGGCGGAACGCAATGAGTTCAACACGAATCGCTGTTCCGCTTCAGAAACATATTATAATAGGAATTCTGATCGTTGGGTCACACGATGGGCGTGAGAAGAGCTTCACCGACATGTGTGGTGGGTCCCGTAGCTCCTCCCGATTCGAAAGTTATGGCTATTTGAAGTTCGGGTCGAATCTACCATAAGAGAATAGAATGTGTTTCGACTTATGGGTGCGATCATACCAGCACTAATGCACCGGATCCCATCAGAACTCCGAAGCTAAGCGTGCTTGGGCGAGAGTAGTAATAGGATGGGTGACCCCCTGGAAAGTCCTCGTGTTGCACCCCCTTTTTTGCCGTCCAACGCTGCTCGATTCTTTTTTTACGATCGATTTTTCGTTATCTTAGGAATTCTCCACGGTGATCCTTCCACGTACGGTCTAAAGAAGGCTTGGATATGAAGCTTATTGAAAATGATATACTGTCATGGGAGTAATAAAGTAAATGACAAACGCTCTTCGTACGGGGAAGAAATGCGATTTTTCTAATTAGAAATTATCAAATTCTGCCTCTCAATACATTCGAGAATGTATTTATAAGCCTAAGAAACACATCTAAATCGAAAATGACACAAGATATCAAAATAAAAACGAAATATTAAATAAATAAAGTGATATAAAGGCCTAAAGTGCGTCAAAACAGGAGAATTTAGGCCTGGGACCAGTTATGTCATGGCAGAACGCGATGAGTTCGACACGAATCGCCGTTCCGCTTCCACAAACATATTATAATAGGAATTCTGATTGTCGGGTCACACGATGGGCGTGAGAAGAGATTCGCCGGCATGTGTGGTGGGTACCGTAGCTCCTCCCGATTTGAAAGTTATGGCTGTTTGAAGTTTCGGTCGAATCTACCATAAGAGAATAGAATGTGGTTCGACTTATGGGTGCGATCATACCAGCACTAATGCACCGGTTCCCATCAGAATTCCGAAGCTAAGCATGCTTGGACGAGAGTAGTACTATGATGGGTGACCCCTTGGGAAGTCCTCGTGTTGCACCCCCTTTTTTGCCGTCCAACGCTGCTCGATTCTCTTTTTACGCTCGATTTTTCGTTTTCTTAGGAATTCTCCACGGTGATCCTTCCACGTACGGTCTAAAGAAGGCTTGGATATGAAGCTTATTGAAAATGATATACTGTCACGGGAGTAATAAAGTAAATGACAAACGCTCGGAGAAGAAATGTGATTTTACTAATTAGAAATTATCAAATTCTGCCTCTCAATACATTGGAGAATGTATTTATAAGCCTAAGAAATACATCTAAATCAAAAATGACTCAAGATATCAAAAGAAAAATGAAATATTAAGTAAATAAAGTGATATAAAGGCCGAATGTGCGTGAAAATGGGGGAATTTGTTGTGAGGAAATCACTCACACTATGCCGCAAGTGCATGGTGTCAACAAGTAATAAAGTGATGAATAAGATATCGTTTCCTCGAGGACTGATTTCACTAAGTACCAAAATGTAGTCAACTCGTAATTTTATTTGAAGAACAATTATACGGAGTTTATACCTAAACTAATTGCCGAAAATAAATAATAGTACTAATAATAATAATAATAATAATACTAATAAGGGTGTAGGATTATGATTTTCACCTCAAACAATCAGGAATGATATTTATTCAATTCAATTCACTTTTATTCAATTGATTGTAAGCCAGGAATTCCTAAATTATTCTAAAGCCTTTCCCAAGGTCGATAGAAAATACTACGAATTATTAACTCGATATATCCCTATTCGAATTAGATAATTAATAGCTAAAACAGTCCAAGAATTCCCACAATAACAAGGCTTCACAATTCCATGGGTATATCCCTATCTCACGAAAATTATGATTCGTATCACAAGAACTATTCCTAAATTTCATCTCCCGAATCCATAAAGACATTCAAAACAAATTAACTGTTGGCCAGACAATTAAAAAGCATTAAGAACAGTAAGAAGAATCCAATTCAATAGAATAACGAGTAAATCAAAATAATAATAAATAATCAAACCGTCATGAAATCGGCTACAGTCACAATCCTACTCGATTAGATCTAGAAACTACGATACAGATAAATTAAGAACCGTAGGGATCCGTGATCTTGTCGTCGCCCCACAAATCTCCTCCTTGTGTTCTTCTGCCCCGTACCGCGATGTCTTCTTCCTCTGTCCGATCCCCCCTTTTCTTCAGCCCTTCAATGCATATATAGTCGTCATGAGCCTCCAAAACACGTCCGTGTGATTAGGTCGAGAACAGGCTCCAAAACGGCCCAAAACCGCGCAGAACACACCAAAACCGCCCCGTGGGCTGCGGCTCACTTAATATGTGCCGCGGCTCACAGTGCTCAGCGCCTATGCCTGGGCGCGACATTTTCCTTTTGGGCCGCGGCTCACTTAGGCTGTGCCGCGGCTCAGAGTACAGTTTGCTCGGGACTTTCAGGCCATATTCGTGTGCCGCGGCTCACTTGGTTTGTGCCACGGCTCATGACCAAAAACTGCTTTTTTCGCCCGTTTTTCATCATTTTGGCTTCCGAACTCTGATTTCCTGCAAAACATATAAGAATAGTGCATTAAAAGCTCATTTATGCTGAATTAGGCTCAAGATGGATATAAAATAATGATATAAAAGCGCATAAAAATATGCCTAACAAATACCCCCAAACTTGAGCCTTTGCTTGTCCTCAAGCAAAAATTAATTTTAAACAAAATGTATCGTGAATAATCATGCAAGTCCATAGTGCTCAACTTAATCAATACTACCCTGAAAATCTCAAAGAATAGTACAAGTATCGTAATAGCGAGTCATATCCAGGACACTGATTCCACTAAGTAACCAATTTCAGTCCTAATCCATCGTTCATGAAGAAAATCAAGCTCAAAGATTAACAAGCGTGAATTTAACTGACCGTCAATATGAAGGGTTAGATTAAATAAGCCAATTCGCCCAGTCCCACAGTCTAGTGGCAAAATTCAAGAGTTTCATTATCAAAATTACTCCTAGGACAACATTCCCTTATGTATGATCAATAATATGATTCGAGTTAACCACTAAGTTTCGGCTCTCGGGATATTTCATAGGGATGATCCTAGGGTGGATTTCCATTCCCATGTATCGGGGAACCGTTTGACGTAAAAGACACTCATGGGGCACATGGATGCTTCTAGTTACTAAGCCCCCCTCTACAGCGGAGAAAAAACTCGAATAGCAATTCCCGCATGTCAAGGTTGCCGTTTTACGCGAGAGTAAACAACGGGTCACGTGAATACCCCCGGTTACTAGGCTTCCCATCATCGGTAATGTGATATGTCTAAATTACTAGTCTAATCAGGGTTGTCGTTTTACGCGAGAGTAAACAACGGGTCACGTGAATACCCCCGGTTACTAAACTTCCCATCATAGAACAATTAATATCTCGACTTCTTGGAAAAACTGTCTGACTCTAAACTCAATCCAAGTGCCAACAAGACTCATAATACTGGACGACTAGCTACGCGAAAAGTTTAACCAAACGTATAAACGGTGATTTGAAAACACGTATGTCTCCTTTCTTATCTGCTAGAATTTCTACAAAAACGATAAAATTTCAGACCTAAATGAATACTCAACAGAAACAGAAATCGCTGACTGCAACTCGACTAAAACTCAACCGTTTCTTCCAAGAGACATCAGTATCGTAACATTAGTTTTACACACGGAAGCACGAAAAATTCACGAAAAAATCATGTTTTTGAACAAAACAATCAACAGCATGCAAGGACAATAAAGCAATTGCAATTTATACCAAAGAAAAATTAAGAAAGTTATCGCATGCTTCCATTTATTCCACTACACCTAACATCATCAATAATACAACTCATGTGAAAATAAAAGAGATAAGGAAAAGTGAAACTTATTCCAAATGTCTTCTTGAAAGCCAGCACATGTCTGAGTGGAATCGACTGTCAATCCATACTTCAAATAATACTTAACATCACGAGGAACCCCCAAACTTAGTCTCGAGTCATGAAATTACAACAGACATTAAATCAAGCAAGACTAGAATATGAAGAATAATAACTCATTGGGGTTATAAAAAGATTAGAGAAATAAGGGCCACAAGAATACACGAATCCAAACAAAATACAAAACAACGAAAAGAAAATTATTAACGAAAAATCAAATAAAAACAACTAACTAGAAAGCAAGTAAAATGATGGGTTGCCTCCCATCAAGCGCTCTATTTTATGTCTTGATCACGACGTGGCAAACAAAAAATTCAACGTGGCTTCTTTCTAGGGAGATTGCCAAATACCCCCTTCTTACAATCTATAAGCCTCTTATTCCATAAGGGAGGCTTTGGTTCATGCCCGATTGCCAAAAATAATGAGTAAGAATAATTATGCGGGCAACCAAAAAATGATGGAAGAATATAATAATGATAAGGCATGAAAAAATAAGCAGAGTTCGAATGGGTAGATAATAAAGACACATTATGAACAACCTCATTAGAACTCAAGGAATCAGCCCTAACAAAATCAAAAGTAATGGGGTCAATCTCTCCCATTATGGATTTAGGAAAGATTATGCGTGGCACCGTTAATAAAATTTTAGGCACAAAAGTGTTCACCTTATTAGTCGAAGTTTGATGACAATTTAATGAAATTTCTTTGGAAACATCATCAATGGTAACTTCTTCAACTAGTTCATCACACTTTATGTAATTATCGGGTGCTGGGGGATCGACCCTAAAACATAGCATGTCTTTCTTCTCAACCTCCCCCTCAACTTCACTACTAAATATATGAGCTGGAAAATAACCATAGTGAATCTCAAGACCACAACTTGCACATTCTCGCTCAAAAAGGGTACTATCAGGATTTTTGAGAACGTCTACACATTGTTCAAGCATGGTATTTTGTTTTGGGGGAGGGGGCTGACTGGCCCTATTTGGCAAATTATTAAGAACATCGAAATTTATGAAATGCCAAGGGCCACGATACTCAAAGGAAAACATAATGAAGAAAATAAAAATATAGAGACTAAAGAAAAAAAACTTCAAATTAAAATTAGAGTTGCTTGGTATTGATATTAGCGAAAAATCAGTCCCCGGCAACGGCGCCAAAAACTTGTTGTGAGGAAATCCCTCACACTATGCCGCAAGTGCATGGTGTCAACAAGTAATAAAGTGATGAATAAGATATTGTTCCCTCGAGGACTGATTTCACTAAGTACCAAAATGTAGTCAACTCGTAATTTTATTTGAAGAACAATTATACGGAGTTTATACCTAAACTAATTGCCAAAAATAAATAATAGTACTAATAATAATAATACTAATAAGGGTGTAGGATTATGATTTTCACCTCAAACAATCAGGAATGATATTTATTCAATTCAATTCACTTTTATTCAATTGATTGTAAGCCAGAAATTCCTAAATTATTCTAAAGCCTTTCCCAAGGTCGATAGAAAATACTACGAATTATTAACTCGATATATCCCTATTCGAATTAGATAATTAATAGCTAAAACAGTCCAAGAATTCCCACAATAACAAGGCTTCACAATTCCATGAGTATATCCCTATCTCACGAAAATTATGATTCGTCTCACAAGAACTATGCCTAAATTTCATCTCCCGAATCCATAAAGACATTCAAAACAAATAAACTGTTGGCGAGACAATTAAAAAGCATTAAGAACAGTAAGAAGAATCCACATCAATAGAATAACAAGTAAATCGGAATAATAATAAATAATCAAACCGTCATGAAATCGGCTACAATCACAATCCTACTCGATTAGATCTAGAAACTACGATACGGATAAATTAAGGAAAACCGTAGGGACCCGTGATCTTGTCGTCGCCCCACAAATCTCCTCCTTGTGTTCTTCTGCCCCGTACCGCGATGTCTTCCTCCTCTGTCCGATCCCCCCTTTTCTTCAGCCCTTCAATGCTTATTTATAGTCGTCATCAGCCTCCAAAATGCGTCCGTGTGATTAGGTCGAGAACAGGCTCCAAAACGGCCCAAAACCGCGCAGAACACACCAAAACCGCCCCGTGGGCCGCAACTCACTTAATCTGTGCCGCGGCTCACAGTGCTCAGCGCCTATGCCTGGGCGCGACATTTTTCTTCTGGTCCGCGGCTCACTTAGGCTGTGCCGCGGCTCAGAGTACAGTTTGCTCGGGACTTTCAGGCCATCTTCGTGTGCCGCGGCTCACTTGGTTTGTGCCGCGGCTCATGACCAAAAACTGCTGTTTTCGCACATTTTTCATCGTTTTGGCTTCCGGACTCTGAATTCCTGCAAAACATATAAGAATAGTGCATTAAAAGCTCATATATGCTGAATTAGGCTCAAGATGGATATAAAATAATGATATAAAAGCGCATAAAAATATGCCTAACAGAATTTCGGCCCGGGAATAGTTATATCATGGCGGAACGCAATGAGTTCGACACGAATCGTCGTTCCGCTTCCGGAAACATATTATAATAGGAATTCTGAGCATCGGGTCACACGATGGGCGCGAGAAGACCTTCACCGGCATGTGTAGTGGGTCCCGTAGCTCCTCCCAGTTCAAAAGTTATGGCTGTTTGAAGTTTGGGTTGAATCTGTAATACCCGTGCTTTTTATTGACTGTTTGACCTTGCCGTTCTTTCTATTTTATCGCTATGTAAACTCTTGGTGATGTTGTCGACGTTTATCTTGAGTTTCGTGTCTTGTTTGGATCTTGATCGTGTTGTTTAGACCTTTCGGAAGTATTCTGGGTCAGGGAGATAGCGCACGGTAGGCCTATGCTAACGCACGCTAATTTTGGTTGTGTAGCGCACGCTAGCTTTGAGCCTTAGCGCGCGCTAACGGACCAGACAGGGCAAAGGCAGTAGCTAATTCCACTCTCTGGACTAGCAGTTAGCGCACGCTAGGAGATTCGCTAGCGCACGCTATTCGTGGTCACTAGCGCACGCTAACATCGTACGTAGCGCACGCTAACGAGCTGAGTCGGCAGAGGCAGTGAGATTTTCAGACTTTCTGGACAAGCAGGTAATGCACGCTAAACAGCGGCTAGCGCACGTTATATGTGTTGCGTAGCGTGCGTTAGTACTCAGTGTTAACGCACGCTAGCAGACTGAGACAGTGAACTGGGACTTTGGCAGGACACCAGTTAGCGTACGCTAAGGATGTTGAGCAGCATGCGCTAACGTCTGTGGACAATAGCCACTTGACTACCGTGTGACCCCGTTAGCGCACGCTAATATTAGGGCGTAGCATGCGCTAGACTGGGACAGTATATAAGGGGACAGTCAACCCCTGCACTTGTCATTTCACATCATTTCCACTTTTTCCGATCGAGAGAGCTCGGGAGAGGCGATTTGGGGCGATTTGAGGCAGTTCCTCTTCAGATATCATCATCTTGGGTTGGATAACAAGGATTATACGACATCTAATACATTTCTATCCTCCAAATCAAGGTAAATTCCTTAGAACCCTAGTTTTTGGGAATTTAGGGGATTTTCTTAGATTCGTCCGATTTATCCATTTCGGAGCTTGAGAACCTTGAGATTATGATGTATCTATCCCGTATACATTCTTTCCCTATGATTTTATGGATTGGTTTGTGCCGTGTTCGGACTTGTAAGGGTTTGGGTGGTTTTCCAAACTCTAGTTGTTTACCTTTGTATTTTCGTGAATTGTAAATGGGTTTCGGGAGTTTCTTCGTGAATTATGAGTATGGATTATTGATTATCATATCCCTTACGAATCGTTTAGGTGCCGGAAGCGCGTTCTTGGACCTACCAAACTCATACTCCTTTCCGTTCAATTTCTCGATGTCTCAAAGGCAAGTATATATTTATGATTGTACGTTCTCGACTTTGAAAGTAAGATATATTAATGGCATGATTATTTATATCCACTCTGGGGCGGGCCGACGGGTCCCCTGAGGGTTTCGTAGCCTCTTGGTGCGATTCCACGGATGATATGAACGAACCACTCTGGGATGGGCCGACGAGTCCTCTGAGGGTTCCATAGCCTCTGGTTCGGTTCCACGGTATTTATATATGTATTGATGTGATGCTATGAGATTTAGTTATTCCGGAATACTAGTCTTGAATTGATGAATTGACGGTTACCTTTACTTTATTGTCGAGGAGTATTGTGTTTCATACTTGATTACTTGCACTAGCTATTCGACGGCTAACCCCTTTATGGGGGAAATACTTTTTATGTATTTCAGGTTCCAGGAGAGCGGACAGGCAGGTATCGGGTCGGCATGAAGATGATGGGCAAGCGTGATATTGTGTTTTATCTCCGGTTATGTTTTGTGTTCCTCCATTCAGTGTTGTTGTACTGGAATGGTTATTGAATACTCGAGTACTGTTCGTTTTCAGTCTTCCTTGATGTTCTGGCCTGTGTTGCCGAGGTTTGATTTTGTACTGTGATGTATTTGGATACATTGGACATGGTTTGAATACCCTTTGTATCGTCTTTCATTTCATTGTATTTGGACCTTCTCGGTCAAGTTTTATAGTTCCACGTATGATTAGCCTTGTGGGTGCCTCGGTGGGGTTCACGGCACTGTAATATAGCCTGAATAACTTGGGGGTGTTACAGAATATGGTATCAGAGCTTAGGTCTATGGATACCTAGGTTGTCGGTCTTTTAGGTCGATTGAGTCGTCATTTGTCCACAGTATCACTACTCTGCCATCATCACAATACGACCGATACTTGTAAGTCCTATTACTCTTCTTGTGTTTCTTTATCGTTTTGATTTTAGTTTGATATTCTTGAGAATCGGTCACTTCGAGGACGTGCGATTTGGATTGTACTTACGTACTTTGTAGTACTAGGATGGGTGACCCCCTGGGAAGTCCTCGTATTGCACCCCTTTTTTTGCCGTCCAACGCTGCTCGATTGTTTTTCTACGCTCGATTTTTCGTTTTCTTAGGAATTCTCCACGGTGATCCTTCCACCTACGGTCTAAAGAAGGCTTGGATATGAAGCTTATTGGAAATAATATACTGTCACGGGAGTAATAAAGTAAATGACAAACACTCTTCGTACGTGGAAAAAATGCGATTTTACTAATTAAAATTTATCAAATTCTGCCTCTCAATACATTGGAGAATATATTTTTACGCCTAAGAAACACATCTAAATCGAAAATAACGCAAGATATCAAAAGAAAAATGAAATATTAAATAAAAGGCCGAAAGTGCGTGAAAACAGGGGAATTTAGTCCCGGGACCAGTTATGTCATGGCGGAACGCAATGAGTTCGACATGAATCGTCGTTCCGCTTCCGGAAACATATTATAATAGGAATTTTGATCGTTAGGTCACATAATGGCCGCGAGAAGAGCTTCGTCGGCATATGTGGCGGGTCCCGTAGGTCCTCCCGGTTCGAAAGTTATGGCTATTTGAAGTTCGGTTCGAATCTACAATAAGAGAATAGAATGTGGTTCGACTTATGGGTGCGATCATACCAGCACTAATGCACCAGATCCCATCAGAATTCTGAAGTCAAACGTGCTTGGGCGAGAGTATTACTAGGATGGGTGACCCCCTGGGAATGTCTGCTTACGTACTTTGTGTATCCTTTAGAATGTCTGCTGACAGGGGACAGAGACAAGACCGTGGTCGCGGACGCGGACTTTTCTTTGAGATATTTTCAAAATTTCTAATTGCGGTACTCATGTGTGTTTGTGTTATGTTGAGACTCTGTATGGGAGTCGGATGCTAGTATCATGGGAGATCATCGACTTCACGCATATGTAAGTACACTGTTTTGGTTATTGGCTCGTGGCGACAATTGATTGCTCTTGTGATGAGTTTGGAAATTCTGGGTTGATCTGTTGTTGGTTGACAGTTATAATTGAGGATATCGTGTATCAAATTGTTTAATTTTGATATCAGGCATATCATATCAGAATGTTATTGAATCAAGTATATGTATTAAGCATGTCGTATATACGTGTCCAGTATGTCGAGGCATCGGACAGGAACCATTAGAATTGACTAAGTGTAGCCGGATTAGCACACGCTAATAGTGAAGCATAGCGCACGCTAGTGTACTGTTACGAATTTTGGTGAACGCAAGTGCACGTTGTCGTAAGCAAGTAATAAAGTGGTAAGAAATTTATCGTTCCCTCGAGGACTGACTCACTAATTACCGATTTATATGTATCCTAATTTTATTTGAACTATCGAATTTGGAGGTGCAAGTAATAATTAAAGAAAATTAATAAAAGAATAAATAGTAAAATCGATTGTTCGAAGAAAGAAGATCAAATAGGGAATTAATCTATGATTGTGAATCTACCTCGGTTTATCCGAATTACTCTTGATTTATATGAATTAAATGATTTCCCAATTTATTGAAGGCGAAGATTGCTAAAATACTCTACTGCCTCTCCCGAGGTCAATAGAATTTTCTAAGGTGAATAACACACTCTATTCCTAAGTGAATTAATTCGACAATAGGCAAAAAGTACGAAATCTTCAGACAGGCCATGTAATTCCTATGAGCATATTCCTATCTCACAAGATAAAACGGTTCTCACCAATTTTTCCTACCAACTCTCCTCTCCCGATTCAATTTGTGTAATCAAAACAAATCAATCATAGGCCACATAATTGATAGTAATTAAAACAATTGGGAAAACTCAATAAGAAAGGGAAATATATTTTAATAATGCAAAATCAAAAGCTAGTTCGTCAAAACTTCGGTGTCATCAAAATCCTAGAATAGGGTTCTAGCCCGACATGCTAGAAAATAATACAGAAAGAATTGAAGAAAGCATAAAAGAAATCAAACACAGTTGAAGAACTTGGATTCCTCCGTTCTCTAGCTTCTGCTCTCTGCTTGATCGGTGTTTTTCTCTTTTTCCTCGATGATCTCTTCACTCTCCTTTCTCTTCAGACTTTTTGTTCCTATTTATAAGCACCATTAGCCTCCAAAACGCGTCCGGGAATTAGGTCGAAAACGGGCTTCAGAACAGTCCAAAAACGAAGGCTGGATCAGGAAACCCGCGCTGGGGACGCGGCCCGGCTTTAGTGTGCCGCGGCCCCAGTTGTGCTGTGCGCAGCCTGGTCGCCTTTTTTTCTTCATGGGCCGCGGCTAGGCTTAAGTCTGCCGCGGCCCCTGGTACAGTAAGTACCGCTTCCTGCTGACCGTGTGTGTGTCGCGGCTCAGCTTCATTGTGTCGCGGCCCCTGACCAAAAATTGTTGTTTTCGCCCGTTTTTCGTCGTTTAGACTTCCGGACTCCAATTTCCTTCAAAACATATAAAGATAGTGCATCATTTATGCAGATTTAGACTTAAAATAGATATAAAATAATGATAAATAAGCGCATAAAAATACATCTAACAAATACCCCCAACTTGAGCCTTTGCTTGTCCTCAAGAAAAAAAATCAATTTCAAATAAGAAGTATCGTGAATGATCGTGAAAATTCATAGTGCTCAACTTAATCAATACTACCCTGAAAATCTCAAAGAATAATATGAGTATCGTATTAGTGAGTCACATCATGGACACTGATTCCACAAAGTAACCATTTTTAGTGCTAATCAATCATTCATGAAGAAAATCAAGCTCAATGATTAACAAGCGTGAATTTAATCGACCGCCAATATGAAGGGTTAGATTAAACAAGCCAACTCACCCAGTCCCATAGTCTAGTGGCAAAAATTCAAGAGTTTCATCGTCAAAACTAATCTTCGGATAGCATTCCCTTATGTATAATCATTATAATGATTCGAGTTAACCACTAGGTTCTGGCTCTCGGGATGTTTCATCGGAATATCCCTAGGGTGGATTTCTATTCTCACGTATTGGGGAACCGTTTCACGTAAAAGACACTCATGGGGCACATGGATGCTTCTAGTTACTAAGTTCCCCTCTACAGCGGAGAAAAAACTCTAATAGCTATTCCCGCACGTCAAGGTTGCTGTTTTACGCGAGAGTAAACAACAGGTCACGTGAATATCCCCGGTTACTAGGCTTCCCATCATCGGTAATGCGATATTTCTAAACCATTAGTCTATTCAGGGTTGTCATTTTACGCGAGAGTAAACAATGGGTCACGTAAATACCCCCGGTTACTAGACTTCCCATCCTAGAACATGTATAATATCTCGACTTTTTTGGGAAAGACTGTCCGACTCTAAACTCAATTTGAGTGCTAACAAGACTCATGTTACTGGACGACTAGCTATGCGAAAAGTGTAACCAAACGTATAGACGGCGATTTGAAAACACGTATGTCTCCTTTCTTATACGCTAAGATTTCTACAATAACGAAAAATTTCCGACCTAGATGAATACTCAAAGGAAACAGATATCGCTGACTTCAAACTCGACCAAAACTCAACCGTTTCTTCAAAAAGAAATCAGTATCATATCATCAGTTTTACACAATGAAGCACGTAAAATCCACGAATGCAAATAAAATCAAGACAAGCAAGGCTAGCTTCAAAAATAATGAAAAATAACAACGAATAAGTAATAGCAACTGAAAGTAAACCCCCCCAAACTTAGGACGTACATTGACCTCAATGGACACAGATAGTAATATGTAATAAGAGAAAAGGTCAAGTACTCCCCTAATAACAGCTCAGGAACTGGTGCCGGCCTCGTCCGGCGAGGAGGGTGGTGTGGATGGCCTAACTGGTGGGATGAAGGGCCTGTCCGGATGCAATATATGGCTCGTCCATGCAGCAAGGTAGTCCTGATGGTAAGCATCCCTCGCCGCCAAGCGCCTCTCCTCATGTCGATTGGCCCGGCGGGCCTGCTCTCTCATCTCCTCCCTGATAGCTGCGAGGAGGCTCTCTCTCTGTCTGCATCTCCTCTCTCAAAGCAGCTAGATGGATATCTTTCTCTCTCCTCATCTCGTCTCTCACAGCAGCTAGATGGCTCTCTCTCTCTCCGCATCTCCTCTCTCAGGCTGTCAAACATCGTCTGAAGGTGCACTCTCTCGGGCGGCGGGCTAGACTCCGCTTGCTCATGCGTCAGAAGAAGAGGCTCGGGGGACTGCTCGTGTGGCTCATCAAGAAGAAATCCTCGTCCCCGAGCGTGTGCCGGCGCTCCACCCCACTGGTCAAAGTGAGAAATAATGCGATGATCTATCGGACCCTGGGGTGCTAGCGTTGGCTCATCATCCGACCAAGTCATGCCCGACTGGCGGCATAGAGCGCAAATGAGAGAGGGGTGCTTCAGCCCCGTCTTGGCCCCTCTTTGAATGCACTGAAGGATAGATCGGACCAGATGAGGGGCCACATCGAATCTGAGTTCGGTAGTGATAGCATATAGTAGTCGGGCACGAGAAAGCAAGACCGAGCGGATCTGCGAGGTAGGATCGACTCGTGCACAGAGGAAGTATATACAGGCTCGCCCGAGCCGACTGAGGCGCGAACTCTTAAAATAGAAGGCTGAAGAACTCGGAGCGCGCATCTCCCAGACGGAACCGGGCTGAGTGAGTGCCTCCAGCAGAGCCTCCCTCGTGAGGCTACTCATAATCCGCGTATACTCTGTCTCGTCCACCACTGGTAACTCGTATAGTCTTCGAATTGCGGCCACCGAAAAATCCACAGTGTGGCCTCGTACGACGACCTCGGTCCGAGTATCTGGTCGCCCCATCATCTGCCCTGCCTGAATATGTCGCAGTAGAGCACTGGCGTAGAACTACTGGACAATAGAGATCACTGCCGGTTCGGGAGGTGCAGTGAAACGAGTCCATCCCATCTCATTTATCATAGTCAAAAGCTCACCGTCCTGGGGGGGCGGGAGTGAATCCCCGCTCTGGGATTATTGGTCGAGGTCAGATTTTCTCGTTGAATATTTTGTGAATGTCCGGATCGGAGAATTGGTGAGATTCCAAATCGGGTCGGTTTTGTGATGTCTCCCCTCTTGTGGGGGATGATCGTGTCCTGGACCTCGTACTCATCTTCCTTTTCCTAGCCATGGTGAGGTTCCTGAAAAATATACACCGGAAATTACACAACTTTTAAAGAAAACTACACCACTCTCGACTTAAGATACGCGGAACGTGATTATAGAGTCGATTGAGCTTGCACTCTTGTAAGAGGGAATTAAGGCTGAGCTTTCAAGTTTAAACATGATGTAAGGGTTGGGGGTACAATTTAATCCGATAATCAAATTCGTTGCAAATAGTTTGAAAACGTTTGGCTCAAAAATTTTCGTTGACGCATTTTATCAAACACCTAGTATGCATGAGTTTAAATGAAGAATAAGAATGATAATGGCTTAATCCAATCCCCAACAATAATAACAACAATTGATAGTCGCAAATAACATCAACAACCCATAGGTAATCAACAAATAACATCAACAATCGATTAATAATCACCATATTCCAACTCAACTTTGATAGCACTTTAAGAAAACTAACAACATATTCAACCTTGAATGAGGAACATTACCTCACTTTTAATTCTATGTTGCAATTAAGATTCAGAGATGAGAATTACCTTGCTTTGGATTGAAGAATGCAAGAAGAAGAAGACTTGAATAGGGTTCGTCCGAGCGCTGCGCGAAGAAAGGAAGGAAACTTACCTGTTTGTCTCAGCTGATCGAGTTTATGAAGGAGGCTTGGGCGTTTGAACTTCGCTACAGGGGCCGCGGCACAGCTTAAGTGAGCCTCGGCCCAGAGTACAGCCTGCCTGGGCATTTTTGTTATTTCGCCGTGTGTCGCGGCTCAATGTACGGGTGCCGCGGCTCGTAGTGTAAGTGTACCGCGACTCATTTGGTCCGTGCCGCAGCACGGAGTACAGTTTCCTGGGCTGTTTTTCTGGGTTTTGGCGTGCCGCGGCTCAATATATTTGTGTCGCGTCTCAGGGTTCGAGTGTGCCATGGCTCAGTAAGTTCGTGCCGCGGCATAGAGTACAGTATGGTTCGCCCTTTTTGTGTCGAATTGTGTGTGCCGTGGCTCGCTTTCCTTGTGCCGCGGCCCATTGCTGAATTTTTTTCCTGGGGAGATTCCTGCACAGAATTTTCAAAGGAAAACACCTAGAACGTGAGAGATAAGCATATCAAAGCAAAAATGACGAAAAATATAGACTCCTAAATTGCTTGAAAACATTGAAAAATAAAAATCTACAACTAACACTCGGGTTGCCTCCCGAGAAGCGCTAAGTTTATAGTCTTCAGCCGGACTTATTGAAATCAGTTTGCATTTCGCAAAGACCATTTGGACTCCGCATAGTCCATCGAACCGTTATTACGTAATTTAAATTTTTGACCAATAGTTTTCAACCGTTCGACTTTTGGTTTGGACATCCAGCGTTCTTTGCGAAACGGCTTAAACAATATTAGCCTCCCAAAACACCCATTTTGCAACTGACTTGGCACTCGTTTGACTTCCGGCTTATTTTTCAACTCCACGGGCGAACTTATGACCGCATGAGACTTTTTTCGATGGTGGATGAATGGATGTTGAAGACGACATATTCAAATGCTTAAGATACATGATTCGTTCTTCATTTTTCTTAGATGTCGGAGCAGCTGAAACGGATTCTGAACACTTCGACCGACAACTCTCCCGGTGTGCGTCTTTTGCAAAGATATCTACGCTTTCAGTTTGTGAACACTTCTCGACACTACTTGGACACGGAAAGGATTGAAACACTTGGAAAGTGACTTGCTCATCTTGAACCCGTAGAGTGAGTTTCCCTTTTTCCACATCAATGAGAGTTCGGCCGATAGCTAAGAATGGTCTTCCCAAAATAATTGGGATGTCTTGGTCCTCCTCCATATCGAGCACAATAAAATCATCCGCAAAGATGAATTTATCGACCTTGACCAAAACATCTTCTATTACCCCCCTCGGGTACTTGATAGATCGGTCAGCTAATTGCAGCGAGATTGTCGTCGGCTTGGCTTCCCCAATACCTAGTTTCTTAAAAATGGAAAGGGGCATAAGATTAATACTGGCGCCGAGATCACACAACGCTTTATCAAAAGACAGGTTTCCTTTAGTACACGGTATATTGAAACTTCCTGGATCCTTCAATTTTGGTGGGAGCTTTTTCTGCAAGATGGCGCTGCACTCTTCCGTTAATACCACAGTCTCATTTTCTTCGAGCTTCCTTTTGTTCGATAAGATTTCTTTCATGAACTTTACATAGCTCGGCATTTGTTCCAAGGCATCAGCAAATGGAATGTTGATGTGTAGTTTCTTGAAGACGTCAAGAAACTTGGAAAATTGTTTGTCCAATTTTTGCTTTTGCAATCACTGAGGAAACGGGATGGGTGGCACATAGGCTGTCGGATTATTTGGAAACAATTTTTAGGATCTAGAAATTTGTGATTCCTCGGTCACCGAATTTTTCTTCTCCTCATCATCACCTCTCTTTTTGTTCTGCCTGGGCTGCTCACACAATTCTTTCCCGTTTCTCAAACCAATGGCATTGATACTCTCTCTGGGGTTCGTCTCAGTTGTACTTGGCAAGGTACCCTCAGGGCAGGCTGTTAACACATTTGCTATTTGACCCAATTGGACTTCCAAGTTGCGAATAGAGGCGGAATGGTTTTGCAAGGTTGCTTCCGTACGGGTCATGAACTGACTCGTATTTGCTGTTAATTTCGCCAGTGCCTCCTCTAGAGAGATCTTTGGAGCGGGAGGAGGTTGCTATTGGTGTTGAGCAAACTGAGGTTGGTTCAAGTTTTGTCTGTTTTTCCATGAAAAGTTAGGGTGATTTCGCCACTCAGGATTATATGTGTTGGAATACGGATTGTTCTGCCGATTCCCGTTCCCCACAAACTGAGCTTGTTCCATCGGAGGTTTATTGAAAGGATTTCCGACTTGGCACTCCGCGCTAGGATGAGACCCGTTACACCAATTACATGATTATGTGGTAACGGTGGTAGGAGCATGTGAAAAAGCTTGCAATTGCTGAGTCAGCACTGCGACTTGGGCTGATAGTGTAGAGATCGGATCGTTGTCGGAAACTCCCATAACTTGCTTTGGGTTCACTCGTTCGGAAGGCCACTGATAAGCATTTGCAGCCATCGCCTCCAATAGAGAATGAGCTTCCGCCATCGTCTTTCCCATTAACGCTCCTCCAGCGGCTGCATCAACAAGAGTGCGTGTAGAAGCACTCAATCCGTTATAGAATGTCTGAATTTGCAGCCAACCAGGTAGACCATGGTGTCGGCATCTCCTTAGCAAATCCTTGTATCGCTCCCAAGCTTCATGAAGCGACTCCATATCAAATTGCCCGAAAGTAGTTATCTCGTTCCTAAGTCTCGCTGTCTTCGATGGTGGAAAGAACTTAGCCACAAAGGCTTGTGCTAATTCCGCCCAGGTCGTGATAGAGCCCGGCGGTAATGAATTCAACCAAAACTTGGCTTTGTCCCTTAGAGAGAAAGGGAAAAGCCGCAGACGAATAGCATCATCGGTAACACCATTATTCTTGAAAGTGTCACATATCTCGAGAAATGAAGCGATGTGTGCGTTGGGGACATCGTTCGCCAGTCCACAAAATTGGCTTGCTTGCACCATCTGAATAATAGCCGGCTTAATCTCGAAGTTGTTCGTTTGGATGGTTGGGCGCCGAATCCCCGAAAAATTTGAATTGATTTGTGGCATTGCATAATCTCGGAGTGCCAATGCCGGTTGAGCTTGCTGAATAGGGTTGTCTACTCCGTGATTTTTTATGTTATCGGCCATGGTGTCTTTTGTTGATAGCTCGCGCTTTTCCTTCTTTTTTTTCCGCAGAGTGCGCTCGAGTTCAGTATCCAAAGGTAATAGGCTTTCGTTACCGAATTTTCTCATGCACAACACGAAACTCCTGAAAGGAAAAAAAATTACAAAAAAATAAAATGGTGTTCAAATTAAGACTAGAAACACTGAAATCGATATTAGTAAAACAATCAGTCCCCGGCAACGGCGCCAAAAACTTGTTACAAATTTTGGTGAACGCAAGTGCACGTTGTCGTAAGCAAGTAATAAAGTGGTAAGAAAGTTATCGTTCCCTCAAGGACTGACTCACTAATTACCGATTTATGCGTATCCTAATTTTATTTGAACTATCGAATTTGGAGGTGCAAGTAATAATTAAAGAAAATTAATAAAAGAATAAATAGTAAAATCGATTGTTCGAAGAAAGAAGATCAAATAGGGAATTAATCTAGGATTGTGAATCCACCTCGGTTTATCCGAATTACTCTTGATTTATATGATTTAAATGATTTCCCAATTTATTGAAGGCGAAGATTGCTAAAATACTCTACTGCCTCTCCCGAGGTCAATAGAATTTTCTAAGGTGAATAACACACTCTATTCCTAGGTGAATTAATTCGACAATAGGCAAAAAGTACGTAATCTTCAGACAGGCCACGTAATTCCTATGAGTATATTCCTATCTCATAAGATAAAACGGTTCTCACCAATTTTTCCTACCAACTCTCCTCTCCCGATTCGAGTTGTGTAATCAAAACAAATCAATCATAGGCCACATAATTGATAGTAATTAAAACAATTGGGAAAACTCAATAAGAAAGGGAAATATATTTTAATAATGCAGAATCAAAAGTTAGTTCGTCAAAACCTCGGTTTCATCAAAATTCTAGAATAGGGTTCTAGCCCGACATGCTAGAAAATAATACAGAAAGAATTGAAGAAAGCATAAAATAAATCAAACACAGTTGAAGAACTTGGATTCCTCCGTTCTCTAGCTTCTGCTCTCTGCTTGATCGGTGTTTTTCTCCTTTTCTTCGATGATCTCTTCACTCTCCTTTCTCTTCAGACCTTTTTTTCCTATTTATAACCACAATTAGCCTCCAAAACGCGTCCGGGAATTAGGTCGAAAACGGGCTTGAGCAGTCAACGAAAGGTGGATCAGAAACCCGCGGCCGGGGGCGGCGGCTTTAGTGTGCCGCGGCCCCAGTTGTGCTGTGCGCAGCCTGGTCGCCTTTTTTTCTTCATGGGCCGCGGTTCGGCTTAAGTGTGCCGCGGCCCCCGGTATAGTAAGTACCGCTTCCTGCTGACCGTGTGTGTGCCGCGGCTCAGCTTCATTGTGCCGCGGCCCCTGACCAAAAATTGTGGTTTTCGCCCGTTTTTCGTCGTTTAGACTTCCGGACTCCAATTTCCTTCAAAACATATAAAGATAGTGCATTAAAAGCTTATTTATGCATATTTAGACTTAAAATGGATATAAAATAATGATAAATAAGCGCATAAAAATACATCTAACATGTACAAACTTAGCGCACGCTAAAGGCTTGGACTAGCGCGTGCAAGGCCATGCCAGAACTTATCTGAGTGGTTGGCAAAGTTGTCGACAGCTTCCGGGTTTCATGCGTCTACGGCATTTAGTGCACGCGGGACATAAGTATTGGCGCACGCTAAATGTAGAACAGTCAAAGGAATCTCGGAAATCGCTGGTGCTTTCGGCATATGAGGCACAGGCATCGAGTCAACTATGATTAGCGCACGCTGCGGGTGGATAATAGCATACGGTAATGAGACTTTTACTGTATCATGTCAACGCTATGTTACGTACGCTATGACAAGGATTTTTACGCACGTAACACTTGGCACGAAATGAGGCAGTAGCCTCTGGACCTCGATAGCGCATGCTAAAAAAGTCAGTTACGCACGCTATGGCAAGTAACGCGCACTATTTTGTGAGAGTAGCGCACGCTAGTAGTGTGCAATTGAGTAATGTTATCCTTTCCGGCCAGTCCTTTCTTTTCCAGCGAAAGAGAGAGTTCTTGAAAGATATTTTGAGGTTCTCTAAATACTTGTGTAATCATGGAGTTGATCGTTTTAACAACTCTAAGCTTGGAATCGATTGGAAATGGATTCAACCTTGAGAATCAATCCATTTCTTCGAAGAGGTAATTAATATTCACTTTGGATTTGGTTTTGGATTGAATATCGTTGTTCTTGAGTTGATAATCTTCATGTATATGAGTTGATAAGTATGATTATGGATGGATTACCGCGTTATGTTGATATTATTGTTGAAGTGTGGATATTGATATGATTCGTGTGGTTTTGAATGGTGTTGTTTATCTTCAAGAGATATGTTGGGTAATATCTCCAGACATTTCGACTTTGACGTTGTTGTTGGTGATTAGTTCGTATGATAATAGTTTATGGAGGCGTTATGATGATTCTTGGTATCCCACAGGAAGTTTGTTAAGGAAGATGATGACATGATGACTTATATGTTGGATTATGTTATGTTGTCATGAGTATGGTTAGGGGATCATAGTGTTCTTGGCAGTATTATTGCGATTCCTGATGTTATGATGATATATGCCATAGACTATGAGTTAGATGATGGCTTAGATGTTAGAACATTGGATTTTGTCGTTTGGTCGATTGTGGACGTGATTTCGGATTAATTCATGATTCCTGATAGACTCTTGAATTATATGAGATGATGAACATTTATAAGAAGTGTGGGTGTTTTGGATATGAATATGGAATATTCATATCTAGATCTGAATTATGTGTTTTGATATAATATTCGCATAGGAATACGAATATGATAACGAGTTTGATGAAATCATTATTCATCTCTGAGTTTGGAAGTACATACATATTGAACAAATGTTCAAGTCGAATGATTGGATTGGTTGATAACTTTAGAATATGATTATCTATAATGTTGAACTAATTGGATGGTTCGAATTAATGATGATCATCGGAAAATTTTAACTATGGGTTTACAAGAAGGAACCTTGTTAATTCGTATTTAAGAATTTAGTTTGGAATCGATAACATTTAGACCCTTGTTGGTTCGAATTGGTTGCTGATATGATCATCATATTTCGGCTCGTGTTGTGGACAGGGATTTGTAAGTGTCTGAGTTGGATTGTACAGACTGTGTTTAATCGAGATATGGTGGAACTGTTGAGTTTGTGGTTTGGTGGTATTGATATCGATCGTTATCGAACTTGTTGATTATTAATCCTTCTTTATACAATAAGTTGTGATGTCTGATCGTGGATTATGACTGTTGTGATACAGTTGAGGTTGAAGAGTTCATAGATTACTTTGGTCAGGGCTGAGGAACTCATAGACGAAAGCAACTGAATTGGTAACAGTTCGTTGTATTGATATCGAGGCAAGTTTTATACTTGTACTAGTCAATGAGATTGATGTTAACACATATGTGCATGAATGTGTGTATCATGTCGAGACTTGGTCTCTTTATGATTTTGTTGATATCAGGGGGTTGTTTGATACGATATCCTTCGGTTATTGTTGTTCGTAAATGGCCGGTTCAGGGCATTACAATACTTGTTGATTATATTGATGTCGATAGCCGGTTCGCGGTATTGATGTATCGACTGTTGTTATTGATATTGGTGCTTTGCTATTGGTGTTGTATTGGCCGATTGAAGGCATTGATGTATTCGATTATCATCTTTATTATCGGTAACCGATTAAAGGTGCCGAGACATCCATTGAACTGTTGTTATCGGTTAGCCATTCTAAGGCAATCGAGGTATTCCAAGGCTGCACACTATCATTCCTGTGAACTAGGTAATTTTGAGATCGTTGAGGGTTGAAGATTCCAGGAGTGTTGTGTTGTGATTGTTGATCGTGTTAATCGGTAGGTAGGGATTGTGATCCCAGGATGGTTGTTTCAGATATTGTTGGTCGTGTCGATCTTCCATTATCTGTGTGTCATTGTTCGCTTCGGTGAGTCTTTTGAATCCGTATCGGATGTGTTATCCTTTGAGTTTCGTTGTCATGTTGCATCGTCACATATCTGGAATCATATCTGTGTGCCGATTGATTATGTGTAGGATTTTTAGCCAGGCACGCGATGATCATGCATGGATGTTTCCGCATTGGATCGTGCACACGAGACGTAGTTCGTGAGGCTAATTAAGTACATTGTCTCACGTATATTCTGGATTCCGTATACGGAGTGGACGTGTGCACAGACACATTCCCGAATCGATCTTATTGGTTTGGTCGTTCGTAGTCCATGTTGTATTGGATATGTCCGGCGATTTTGCGACTAGTTGTTCATATGCCGAAAGGGTATGTTCGACAGTCGGGGTTATTTCTTTGAGATTTGTTATTGTTGATCGTTTAGAGTTTACCTTGTTGATGGTACTCTCAGTCGCTGTTGATCCCTTGTTGATCGTGTTGGAGTTTATCATGTTGATGGTATTCTCGATTATTGTGGATCTTTCGCTGGTAGCATTGGAGTTTATCATGTCGGCGATATTACAGTTAATTTATTGGTTGATCATTGTTATTGACCGTGTGAGCGTTCGGACTGTACGTCAATGTTTCGGGACTTGTTGTCAATGCTTTGTGTATTATTGGTTTTTGTCCATATTGAGTTTTATTGGTGCAATCCGACGGATAGGAATTGGCACAGATAGTTCATTCTACACTTATGAGTTATGATGATGTTTTGAGAATCCTTGGTATTGTTGGAACGTAGTACATATGGTTGTAGTTGAATTCATTTTGTATTTTGAGAATACCCTTCAGCATGTCAAATCGTATGCCGGTACTCGTCGCCTACCTTTGGAATTTGATTTTGGAGACCATGTTTTACTCCAGCGTTGGTTCTTATCCATAGCGTTTTTCATGTTTCTCAGTTGAGAAAGTATGTGCCAGATCCAAGTCATGTTGTTGACTATAGTGGGTTTGACGTAACTGAGGATGTTACCTTTCCGGAGAGACCAGTGAAGATTCTTGAAGTGCAATGGTCGAGACATGGAGTCGAGGAAGCGACTTGCGAGACGGAAATGCAGATGCGATCGGATTACCCCGAGTTTTTTTTATTCCTTAAGTTTCGGGACGAAACTTATTTTTAGAGGGGGGGAATGTAATACCCGTGCTTTTTATTGACTGTTTGACCTTGTCGTTCTTCCTATTTTATCGCTCTGTAAACTCTTGGTGATGTTGTCGACGTTTATCTAGAGTTTCGTGTCTTGTTTGGATCTTGATCGTGTTGTTTAGACCTTTCGGAAGTATTCTGGGTCAGGGAGATAGCGCACGCTAGGCCTATGCTAAAGCAAGCTAATTTTGGTTGAGTAGCGCACGCTAGCTTTGAGCCTTAGCGCGCGCTAACGGACCAGACAGGGCAAAGGCAATAGCTAATTCCACTCTCTGGACTAGCATTTAGCGCACGCTAGGAGATTCGCTAGCGCACGCTATTCGTGGTCAGTAGCGCATGCTAACATCATCCATAGCACACGCTAACGAGCTGAGTCTGCAGAGCCAGTGAGGTTTTCAGACTTTCTGGACAAGCAGGTAACGCACGCTAAACAGTGGCTAGCGCACGTTATATGTGTTGCGTAGCGCACGTTAGTGCTCAGTGTTAACGCACGCTAGCGGACTGAGATAGTGAACTGTGACTTTGGCAGGACACCAGTTAGCAGACGCTAAGGATGTTGAGCAGCGCGCGCTAATGTCTGTGGACAGTATCCACTTGACTACCGTGTGATCCCGTTAGCGCACGCTAATATTGGGGCGTAGCATGCGCTAGACTGGGACAATATATAAGGGGACAGTCAACCCCTGCACTTGTCATTTCACATCATTTCCACTTAATGGCATGATTATTTATATCCACTCTGGGGGGGGGCCGACTGGTCCCCTGAGGGTTTCGTAGCCTCTTGGTGCGATTCCACGGATGATATGAACGAACCACTCTGGGATGTACCGACGAGTCCTCTGAGGGTTCCGTAGCCTCTGGTGCGGTTCCACAGTATTCATATATGTATTGATGTGATGCTATGAGATTTAGTTATTCCGGAATACTAGTCTTGAATTGATGAATTGACGGTTACCTTTACTTTATTGTCGAGGTGTATTGTGTTTCATACTTGATATACTTGCACTAGCTATTCGACGGCTAACCCCTTTATGGGGGAAATACTTTTTATGTATTTCAGGTTCCAGGAGAGCGGACAGGCAGGTATCAGGTCGGCATGAAGATGATGGGCAAGCGTGATATTGTGTTTTATCTCCGTTTATGTTTTATGTTACTCGATTCAGTGTTGTTGTACTGGAATGGTTATTGAATACTCGAGTATTGTTCGTTTTCAGTCTTCCTTGATGTTCTGGCCTGTGTTGCCGAGGTTTGATTTTGTACTGTAATGTATTTGGATACATTGGACATGGTTTGAATACCCTTTGTATCGTCTTTCATTTCATTGTATTTGGACCTTCTCGGTCAAGTTTTATAGTTCCGCATATGATTAGCCTTGTGGGTCCCTCGGTGGGGTTCAAGGCACTGTAATATAGCCTGAATAACTTGGGGGTGTTGCAGAATATGGTCTCAGAGCTTAGGTCTATGGATACCTAGGCTGTCGGTCTTTTGGGTTGATTGAGTCCTCATTTATCCACAGTATCACTACTCTGCCATCATCACAATACGATCAATACTTGTAAGTCCTATTACTCTTCTTGTGTTTCTTTATCGTTTTGATTTTAGTTTGATATTCTTGAGAATCGGTCACTTCGAGGACGTGCGATTTGGATTGTACTTACGTACTTTGTAGTACTAGGAAGGGTGACCCCCTGGGAAGTCCTCGTGTTGCACCCCCTTTTTTGCCGTCCAACACTGCTCGATTCTTTTTCTACGCTCGATTTTTCGTTTTCTTAGGAATTCTCCATGGTGATCCTTCCACCTACGGTCTAAAAAAGGCATGGATATGAAGCTTATTGGAAATAATATACTGTCACGGGAGTAATAAAGTAAATGACAAACACTCTTCGTACGTGGAAAAAATGTGATTTTACTAATTAAAATTTATCAAATTCTGCCTCTCAATACATTGGAGAATATATTTTTAAGCCTAAGAAACACATCTAAATCGAAAATAACACAAGGTATCAAAAGAAAAATGAAATATTTAATAAAAGGCCAAAAGTGCGTGAAAACGGGGGAATTTAGTCCCGGGACCAGTTATGTCATGGCGGAACGCAATGAGTTCGACATGAATCGTTGTTCCGCTTCCGGAAACATATTATAATAGGAATTTTGAGCGTCAGGTCACACGATGGGCGCGAGAAGAGCTTCGTCGGCATATGTGGCGGGTCCCGTAGCTCCTCCCGGTTCGAAAGTTATGGCTGTTTGAAGTTCGGGTCGAATCTACAATAAGAGAATAGAATGTGGTTCGACTTATGGGTGCGATCATACCAGCACTAATGCACCGGATCCCATCAGAACTCCGAAGTCAAGCGTGCTTGGACGAGAGTATTACTAGGATGGGTGATCCCCTGGGAAGTCCTCGCGTTGCACCCTTTTTTGCCATCGAACGCTGCTCGATTCCTTTTTTACGCTCGATTTTTCTTTTTTTCTTAGGAATTTTCCACATTGATCCTTCCACCTACGGTCTAAAGAAGGCTTGGATATGAAGCTTATTGAAAATGATATACTGTCACGGGAGTAATAAAGTAAATGACAAACGCTATTCGTATGGGGAAGAACGATTTTACTAATTAAAAATTATCAAATTCTGTCTCTCAATACATTCGAGAATGTATTTATAAGCCTAAGAAACACATCTAAATCGAAAATAACACGAGATATCAAAACAAAAACGAAGTATTAAATAAATAAAGTGACAAAGGCCTAAAGTGCGTGAAAACGGGAGAATTTAGGCCCGGGACCAGTTATGTCATGGCGGAACGCCATGAGTTCGACACGAATCACTGTCCCGCTTCCGAAAACATATTATAATAGGAATTTTGAGCGTCAGGTCACACGATGGGCGCGAGAAGAGCTTCGTCGGCATGTGTGGTGGGTCCCGTAGCTCCTCCCAATTTGAAAGTTATGGCTGTTTGAAGTTCGGGTCGAATCTACCATAAGAGAATAGAATGTGGTTCGACTTATGGGTGCGATCATACCAGCACTAATGCACCGGATCCCATCAGAACTCCGAAGCCAAGCGTGCTTGGGCGAGAGTAGTACTACGATGGGTGATCCCATGGGAAGTCCTCGTGTTGCACCACTTTTTTTGCCATCGAACGCTGCTCGATTCTTTTTTTACGCTCGATTTTTCGTTTTCTTAGGAATTCTCCACGGTGATCCTTCCACATACGGTCTAAAGAAGGCTTGGATATGAAGCTTATTGAAAATGATATACTATCACGGGAGTAATAAAGTAAATGACAAACGTTCTTCGTACGTGGAAGAAATACGATTTTACTAATTAGAAATTATCAAATTCTGCCTCTCAATACATTCGAGAATGTATTTATAAGCCTAAGAAACACATCTAAATCGAAAATGACACAAGATATAAAAATAAAAACGAAATATTAAATAAATAAAGTGATATAAAGACCGAAAGTGCCTGAAAACAGGGGAATTTAGGCCCGGGACCAGTTATGTCATGACGGAACGCGATGAGTTCGACAGGAATCGCTATTTCGCTTTCGGAAATATAGTATAATGGGAATTTTGAGTGTCGGGTCACACAATGAGCGCGAGAAGAGCTTTACTGGCATGTGTGGTGGGTCCCGTAGCTCATCCCGGTTCGAAAGTTATGGCTGTTTGAAGTTCGGGTCGAATCTACCATAAGAGAATAGATTGTGGTTCAACTTATGGGTTCGATCATTCCAGCACTAATGCTCCGGATCCCATTAGAAATTCGAAGTTAAGCGTGCTTGGGCGAGAGTAGTACTAGGATGGGTGACCCCCTAGGACGTCCTCGTGTTGCACCCTCTTTTTTTGTCGTCGAACGCTGCTCGATTTTTTTTTTTACGCTCAATTTTTCTTTTTCTTAGGAATTCTCCACAGTTGTCCTTCCACCTACGGTCTAAAGAAGCCTTGGATATGAAGCTTATTGAAAATGATATACTGTCACGGGAGTAATAAAGTAAACGATAAACGCTCTTCGTACGGGGAAGAAATGCGATTTTACTAATTAGAAATTATCAAATTATGCCTCTCAATACATTCGAGAATGTTTTTATAAACCTAAGAAACACATCTAAATCGAAAATGACACAAGATATCAAAAGAAAAACGAAATATTAAATAAATAAAGTGATATAAAGGCCGAAAGTGCGTGAAAACGTGGGAATTTAGGCCCAGGACCAGTTATGTCATGGCGGAACGCGATGAGTTCGACACGAATTGCCGTCCCGCTTCCGGAAACATATTATAATAGGAATTCTGAGCGTCGGGTCACACGATGGGCGCGAGAAGAGCTTCGTCGGCATGTGTGGTGGGTCCCGTAGCTCCTCCCGATTCGAAAGTTATGGCTGTTTGAAGTTCGGGTCGAATCTACCATAAGAGAATAGAATGTGGTTCAATTTATGGGTTCGATCATACCAGCACTAATGCATCGGATCCCATCAGAAGTCCAAAGTTAAGCGTGCTTGGGCGATAGTAGTACTAGGATGGGTGACCCCCTGGGAAGTCCTCGTGTTGCACCCCCTTTGTTTGCCGTCGAACGCTGCTCGATTCTTTTTTTACGCTCAATTTTTCTTTTTCTTAGGAATTCTCCACGGTGATCCTTCCACCTACGGTCTAAAGAAGCCTTAGATATGAAGCTTATTGAAAATGATATACTGTCATGGGAGTAACAAAGTAAATGACAAACGCTCTTCGTACGGGGAGGAAATGCGATTTTACTAATTAGAATTTATCGAATTATGCCTCTCAATACATTCGAGAATTTATAAGCCTACGAAACACATCTAAATCGAAAATGACACAAGATATCAAAAGAAAAACGAAATATTAAATAAATAAAGTGATATAAAGGCCGAAAGTGCGTGAAAACGTGGGAATTTAGGCCCAGGACCAGTTATGTCTTGGCGGAACGCGATGAGTTCGACACGAATCGCCGTTCCGCTTTCGGAAACATATTATAATAGGAATTCTGATCGTCGGGTCACACGATGGGCGCGAGAAGAGCTACGCCGGCATGTATGGTGGGTCCCGTAGCTCCTCCCGGTTCGAAAGTTATGGCTGTTTGAAGTTCGGGTCGAATCTACCATAAGAGAATAAAATGTGGTTCGACTTATGGGTGCGGTCATACCAGCACTAATGCACCGGATCCCATCAGAATTCCAAAGTTAAGCATGCTTGGGCGAGAGTAGTACTAGGATGGGTGACCCCCTGGGAAGTCCTCGTGTTGCACCCCCTTTTTTTGCCGTCGAACGCTGCTCGATTCATTTTTTTACGCTCAATTTTTATTTTTCTTAGGATTTCTCCACGATGATCCTTCCACCTACGGTCTAAATAAGCCTTGGATATAAAGCTTATTGAAAATGATATATTGTCACGGGAGTAATAAAGTAAATGACAAACGCTCTTCGTACGGGGAATAAATGCGATTTTACTAATTAGAAATTATCAAATTATGCCTCTCAATACATTCGAGAATGTATTTATAAGCCTAAGAAAGACATCTAAATCAAAAATGACTCAAGATATCAAAATAAAATTAAAATATTAAATAAATAAAGTGATATAAAGGCCGAAAGTGCGTGAAAACGTGGGAATTTAGGCCCAAGACCAGTTATGTCATGGCGGAACACGATGAGTTCGACACAAATCGCCGTCCCGCTTCTGGAAACATATTTTAATACGAATTATGAGCATCGGGTCACACGATGGACGCGAGAAGAGCTTCATCGGCATGTGTGGTGGGTCCCGTAGCTCCTCCCGGTTCGAAAGTTATGGCTGTTTGATGTTCGGGTCGAATCTACCATAAGAGAATTGAATGTGGTTCGACTTATGGGTGCGGTCATACCAGCACTAATGCACCGGATCCCATCCGAACTCCGAAGCTAAGCGTGCTTGGGCGAGAGTAGTACTAGGATGGGTGACCCCCTCGGAAGTCCTCGTGTTGCACCTCCTTTTTTTGCCATCCAACGCTGCTCGATTCTTTTTTTACGCTCGATTTTTCGTTTTTTAGGAATTCTCCACGGTGATCCTTCTACATACGGTCTAAAGAAGGCTTGGATATGAAGCTTATTGAAAATGATATACTGTCACGGGAGTAATAAAGTAAATGACAAATGCTCTTCGTACGGGGAAGAAATGCGATTTTACTAATTAGAAATTATCAAATTCTGCCTCTCAATACATTGGAGAATGTATTTATAAGCCTAAGAAACACATCTAAATAAAAAATGATTCAAGGTATCAAAATAAAATTGAAATATTAAATAAATAAAGTGATATAAAGGCCGAAAGTGCGTGAAAACGAGGGAATTTCGGCCCGGGACCAGTTATATCATGGCGGAACGCAATGAGTTCGACACGAATCACCGATCCGCTTCTGGAAGCATATTATAATAGGAATTTTGAGTGTCAGGTCACACGATGGGCGCGAGAAGAGATTCACCGGCATGTGTGATGGGTCCCGTAGCTCCTCCCGGTTCGAAAGTTATGGCTGTTTGAAGTTCGGGTCGAATCTACCATAAGAGAATAGAATGTGGTTTGACTAATGGGTGCGATCATACCAGCACTAATGCACCGGATCCCATCAGAAATCAGAATGTAAGCGTGCTTGGGCGAGAGTAGTACTAGGATGGGTGACCCCCTGGGAAGTCCTCGTGTTGCACCCTCGTTTTTTGCCGTCGAACGCTGCTCGATTCTTTTTTTACGCTCAATTTTTATTTTTCTTAGGAATTCTCAACGATGATCCTTCCACCTACGGTCTAAATAAGCCTTGGATATAAAGCTTATTGAAAATGATATACTGTCACGGAAGTAATAAAGTAAATGACAAACACTCTTCGTACGGGGAAGAAATGCGATTTTACTAATTAGAAATTATCAAATTATGCCTCTCAATACATTCGAAAATGTATTTATAAGCCTAAGAAACACATCTAAATCGAAAATGACACAAGATATCAAAAAAATGAAATATTAAATAAATAAAGTGATATAAAGGCCGAAAGTGCGTGAAAACGGGGGAATTTAGGCCCAGGACTAGTTATGTCATGGCGTAACGCAATGACTTCGACACGAATCGCCGTTCTGCTTCCGGAAACATATTATAATAGGAATTCTGATCGTCGGGTCACGTGATGGGCGCGAGAAGAGCTTCGCCGTCATATGTGGTGGTAAATCGAAAATGACACAAGATATAAAAACAAAAATGACATATTTAATAAATAAGACCGAAAGTGCGTGAAAACGGGGGAATTTAGGCCCGGGACCAGTTATGTCATGGCGGAACGCGATGAGTTCGACAGGAATCACTGTTTCGCTTCCGGAAGTATAATAGGAATTCTGAGTGTCGGGTCACGCGATGATCACGAGAAGAGCTTCACCGGCATGTGTGGTGGGTCCCGTAGCTCCTCCCAGTTCGAAAGTTATGGCTGTTTGAAGTTCGGGTCGAATCTACCATAAGATAATAGAATATGGTTCAACTTATGGGTTCGATCATTCCTGCACTAATGCACCGGATCCCATCAGAACTCCGAAGGTAAGCGTGCTTGGGCGAGAGGAGTACTAGGATGGATGACCCCCTGGGAAGTCCTCGTGTTGCACCCCTTTTTTTTGTCATCGAACGCTGCTCGATTTTTTTTTTACGCTCAATTTTTCTTTTTCTTAGGAATTCTCCACGGTGATCCTTCCACCTACGGTCTAAAGAATCCTTGAATATGAAGCTTATTGAAAATGATATACTGTCACGGGAGTAATAAAGTAAATGACAAACGCTCTTCGTACGGGAAAGAAATGCGATTTTACTAATTAGAAATTATTAAATTATGCCTCTCAATACATTTGAGAATGTATTTATAAGCCTAAGAAACACATCTAAATCGAAAATGACACAAGATATCAACAGAAAAACGAAATATTAAATAAATAAAGTGATATAAAGGCCGAAAGTGCGTGAAAACGTGGGAATTTAGCCCCAAGACCAGTTATGTCATGGCGGAACGCAATGAGTTCGACATGAATCGCCGTCCCGCTTCTGGAAACATATTTTAATAGGAATTCTGAGCGTCGGGTCACACGATGGACGCGAGAAGAGCTTCACCGGCATGTGTGGTGGGTCCCGTAGATCCTCCCGGTTCGAAAGTTAAGGCTGTTTGAAGTTCGGGTCGAATCTACCATAAGAGAATTGAATGTGGTTCGACTTATGGGTGCGGTCATACCAGCACTAATGCACCGGATCCCATCAGAACTCCGAAGCTAAGCGTGCTTGGGCGAGAGTAGTACTAGGATGGGTGACCCCCTCGGAAGTCCTCGTGTTGCACCCCCTTTTTTGCCGTCCAACACTGCTCGATTCTTTTTTTATGCTCGATTTTTTGTTTTCTTAGGAATTCTCCACGGTGATCCTTCCACGTACGGTCTAAATAAGGATTGGATATGAAGCATATTGAAAATGATATACTGTCACGGTAGTAATAAAGTAAATGACAAATGCTCTTCGTATTGGGAAGAAATGCGATTTTACTCATTAGAAATTATCAAATCCTGCCTCTCAATACATTAGAGAATGTATTTATAAGCCTAAGAAGCACATCTAAATAAAAAATGACTCAAGATATCAAAATAAACATGAAATATTAAATAAATAAAGTGATATAATGGCCGAAAGTGCGTGAAAACGAGGGAATTTCGGCCCGGGACCAGTTATATCAGGGTGGAACGCAATGAGTTCGACACGAATCGCCGATCCGCATCTGGAAACTTATTATAATAGGAATTCTGAGCGTCGGGTCACACGATGGGCGCGAGAAGAGCTTCACCAGTATGTGTGGTGGGTCTTGTAGCTCCTCCCGGTTCGAAAGTTTTGGCTGTTTGAAGTTCGGGTTTAATCTACCATAAGAGAATAGAAATGTGGTTTGACTTATGGGTGCGATCATACCAGCACTAATGCAATGGATCCCATCAGAACTCCGAATGTAAGCGTGCTTGGGCGAGAGTAGTACTAGGATGGGTGACCCCCTGGGAAGTCCTCGTGTTGCACCCCCTTTTTTGTCGTCCAACGCTGCTCGATTCTTTTTTTACGCTCGATTTTTCATTTTCTTAGGAATTCTCCACGGTGATCCTTCAACCTACGGTCTAAAGAAGGCTTGGATATGGAGCTTATTGAAAATGATATACTTTCACGGGAGTGATAAAGTAAATGACAAACACTCTTCGTACGTGGAAGAAATGCGATTTCATTGGAGAATATATTTTTAAGCCTAAGAAACGCATCTAAATCGAAAATAACACAAGATATCAAAAGAAAATTGAAATATTAAATAAAAGGCCGAAAGTGAATGAAAACGGGGGAATTTAGGCCTGGGACCAGTTATGTCATGGCGAAACGCAATGAGTTCGACATGAATCACCGTTCCGCTTCCGGAAACATATTATAATAGGAATTTTTAGCGTCAGGTAACACGATGGGCGCGAGAAGAGCTTCGTCGGCATGTGTGGCGGGTCCTGTAGCTCCTCCTGGTTCGAAAGTTATGGTTGTTCGAAGTTCGGGTCGAATCTATAATTAGAGAATAGAATGTGGATCGAATTATAGGTGTGATCATACCAGCACTAATGCACCAGATCCCATCAGAACGCCGAAGTTAAGCAAACTAGGGCGAGAGTATTACTAGGATGGGTGACCCCCTGGGAAGTCCTCGTGTTGCACCCTTTTTTTTGCCATCGAACGCTGCTCGATTCTTTTTTTACGCTCGATTTTTTTCTTAGGAATTATCCATGGTGATACTTCCACCTACGGTCTAAAGAAGCCTTGGCTATGAAGCTTATTGAAAATGATATACTGTCATGGGAGTAATAAAGTAAATGACAAACGCTCTTCGTACGGGGAAGAAATGCGAATTTACTAATTAAAAATTATCAAATTCTGCCTCTCAATACATTCGAGAATGTATTTATAAGCCTAAGAAACACATCTAAATCGAAAATGACACAAGATATCAAAAGAAAAAGGAATTATTAAATAAATAAAGTGATATAAAGGCCCACACTGCGTGAAAACGGGAGAATTTAGGCCCAGGACCAGTTATGTCATGGCGGAACACAATGAGTTCGACACGAATCGTAGTTCCGCTTCGGGAAACATAATATAATAGGAATTCTGATCGTCGGGTCACACGATGGGCGCGAGAAGAGCTTCGTCGGCATCTGTGGTGGGTCCCGTAGCTCCTCCCGATTCGAAAGTTATGTCTGTTTGAAGTTCGGGTCGAATCTACCATAAGAGAATAGAATGTGGTTTGACTTATGGGTGCGATCATACCAGCAATAATGCACCGGATCCCATTAGAACTCCGAAGCTAAGCGTGCTTGGACGAGAGTAGTACTAGGATGGGTGACCCCCTGGGAAGTCCCCGTGTTGCACCCCTTTTTTTGCCATCGAACGCTGCTTGATTTTTTTTTTACGCTCGATTTTTCTTTTTCTTAGGAATTCTCCATGGTGATCCTTCCACCTTCGGTCAAAAGAAGCCTTGGATATGAAGCTTATTGAAAATGATATACAGTCACGGGAGTAATAAAGTAAATGACAAACGCTCTTCGTACGGGGAAGAAATGCGATTTTACTAATTAGAAATTATCAAATTCTGCCTCTCAATACATTCAAGAATGTATTTATAAGCCTAACAAACACATCTAAATCGAAAATGACACAAGATATAAAAAGAAAAATGAAATATTAAATAAATAAAGTGATATAAAGGCCGAAAGTGCGTGAAAACGGGGTTATTTAGGCCCGGGACCAGTTATGTCATGGCGAAACGCGATGAGTTCCACACGAATCGCTGTTTTGCTCCCGGAAACATAGTATAATAGGAATTCTGAGTGTCGGGTCACACCATGAGCGCGAGAAGAGCTTCACCGGCATGTGTAGTAGGTCTCGTAGCTCCTCCCGGTTCGAAAGTTTTGGCTGTTTAAAGTTCGGGTTTAATCTACCATAAGAGAATAGAAATGTGGTTTGACTTATGGGTGCGATCATACCAGCACTAATGCAATGGATCCCATCAGAACTCCGAATGTAAGCGTGCTTGGGCAAGAGTAGTACTAGGATGGGTGACCCCCTCGGAAGTTCTCGTGTTGCACCCCCTTTTTTTGCCGTCGAACGCTGCTCGATTCTTTTTTTACGCTCAATTTTTCTTTTTCTTAGGAATTCTCCATGGTGATCTTTCCACCTACGGTCTAAAGAAGCCTTGGCTATGAAGCATATTGAAAATGATATCGTGTCACGGGAGTAATAAAGTAAATGACAAACGCTCTTCGTACGGGGACGAAATGCGATTTTACTAATTAGAAATTATCAAATTATGCCTCTCAATACATTCGAGAATGTATTTATAAGCCACATAAACACATCTAAATCGAAAATTACACAAGATATCAAAAGAAAAAAGAAATATTAAATAAATAAAGTGATATAAAGGCCGAAAGTGCGTGAAAATGGTGGAATTTAGGCCCAGGACCAGTTATGTCATGGCGGAACATGATGAGTTCGTCATGAATCGTTGTCCCGCTTCCGGAAACATATTATAATAGGAATTCTGAGCATCGGGTCACACGATGGACGCGAGAAGAGCTTCACCGGCATGTGTGGTGGGTCCCGTATCTCCTCCCGGTTCGAAAGTTATGGCTGTTTGAAGTTTGGGTCGAATCTACCATAAGAGAATTGAATGTGGTTCGACTTATGGGTGCGGTCATACCAGCACTAATGCACCGGATCCCATCAGAACTCCGAAGCTAAGCGTGCTTGGGCGAGAGTAGTACTAGGATGGGTGACCCCCTCGGAAGTCCTCGTGTTGCACCTCCTTTTTTTGCCATCCAACGCTGCTCGATTCTTTTTTTACGCTCGATTTTTTGTTTTCTTAGGAATTCTCCACGGTGATCCTTCCACATACGGTCTAAAGAAGGCTTGGATATGAAACTTATTGAAAATGATATACTGTCACGGGAGTAATAAAGTAAATGACAAATGCTCTACGTACGGGGAAGAAATGCGATTTTACTAATTAGAAATTATCAAATTCTGCCTCTCAATACATTGGAGAATGTATTTATAAGCCTAAGAAACACATCTAAATAAAAAATGACTCAAGGTATCAAAATAAAATTGAAATATTAAATAAATAAAGTGATGTAAAGGCCGAAAGTGCGTGAAAACGAGGGAATTTCGGCCCAGGACCAGTTATATCATGGCAGAACGCAATGAGTTCGACACGAATCACCGATCCGCTTCTGGAAGCATATTATAATAGGAATTCTGAGCATCAGGTCACACGATGGGCGCGAGAGGAGCTTCACCGGCATGTGTGGTGGGTCCCGTAGCTCCTCCCGGTTCGAAAGTTATGGCTGTTTGAAGTTCGGGTCGAATCTACCATAAGAGAATAGAATGTGGTTTGACTTATGGGTGCGATCATACCAGCACTAATGCACCGGATCCCATCAGAAATCAGAATGTAAGCGTGCTTGGGCGAGAGTAGTACTAGGATGGGTGACCCCCTGGGAAGTCCTCGTGTTGCACCCCCATTTTTTGCCGTCGAACGCTGCTCGATTCGTTTTTTACGCTCAATTTTTCTTTTTCTTAGGAATTCTCCACGATGATCCTTCCACCTACGGTCTAAATAAGCCTTGGATATGAAGCTTATTGAAAATGATATACTGTCACGGAAGTAATAAAGTAAATGACAAACGCTCTTCGTACGGGGAAGAAATGCGATTTTACTAATTAGAAATTATCAAATTATGTCTCTCAATACATTCGAGAATGTATTTATAAGCCTAAGAAACACATCTAAATCGAAAATGACACAAGATATAAAAAAAAATGAAATATTAAATAAATAAAGTGATATAAAGGCCGAAAGTACGTGAAAACGGGGGAATTTAGGCCCAGGACTAGTTATGTCATGGCGTAACGCAATGAGTTCGACACGAATCGCCGTTCTGCTTCCGGAAACATATTATAATAGGAATTCTGATCGTCGGGTCACACGATGGGCGCGAGAAGAGCTTCGCCGTCATGTGTGGTGGTAAATCGAAAATGACACAAGATATAAAAATAAAAATGAAATATTAAATAAATAAAATGATATAAAGACCGAAAGTGCGTGAAAACGGGGGAGTTTAGGCCCGGGACCAGTTATGTCATGGCGTAACGCGATGAGTTCGACAGGAATCGCTGTTTCGCTTCCGGAAGTATAATAGGAATTCTGAGTGTCGGGTCACACGATGAGCGCGAGAAGAGCTTCACCGGCATGTGTGGTGGGTCCCGTAGCTCCTCCTATTTCGAAAGTTATGGTTGTTTGAAGTTCGGCTCGAATCTACCATAAGATAATAGAATATGGTTCAACTTATGGGTTCGATCATTCCTGCAATAATGCACCGGATCCCATCAGAACTCCGAAGGTAAGCGTGCATGGGCGAGAGGAGTACTAGGATGGATGACCCCCTAGGAAGTCCTCGTGTTTCACCCCTTTTTTTGTCGTCGAACGCTGCTCAATTTTTTTTTTTACGCTCAATTTTTCTTTTTCTTAGGAATTCTCCACGGTGATCCTTCCACCTACGGTCTAAAGAATCCTTGAATATGAAGCTTATTGAAAATGATGTACTGTCACGGGAGTAATAAAATAAATGACAAACGCTCTTCGTACGGGAAAGAAATGCGATTTTACTAATTAGAAATTATCAAATTATGCCTCTCCATACATTTGAGAATGTATTTATAAGCCTAAGAAACACATCTAAATCGAAAATGACATTAGATATCAACAGAAAAACAAAATATTAAATAAATAAAGTGATATAAAGGCCGAAAGTGCGTGAAAACGTGGGAATTTAGGCCCAAGACCAGTTATGTCATGGCGGAACGCGATGAGTTCGACACGAATCGCCGTCCCGCTTCTGGAAACATATTTTAATAGGAATTCTGAGCATCGGGTCACACGATGGACGCGAGAAGAGCTTCACCGGTATGTGTGGTGGGTCCCGTAGATCCTCCCGGTTAGAAAGTTATGGCTGTTTGAAGTTCGGGTCGAATCTACCATAAGAGAATTGAATGTGTTTCGACTTATGGGTGCGGTCATACCAGCACTAATGCACCGGATCCCATCAGAACTCTGAAGCTAAGCGTGCTTGGGCGAGAGTAGTACTAGGATGGGTGACCCCTCGGAAGTCCTCGTGTTGCACCCCCTTTTTTGCCGTCCAACGCTGCTCGATTCTCTTTTTATGCTCGATTTTTTGTTTTCTTAGGAATTCTCCACGGTGATCCTTCCACGTACGGTCTAAAGAAGGCTTGGATAGGAAGCATATTGAAAATGATATACTGTCACGGGAGTAATAAAGTAAATGACAAATGCTCTTCGTACTGGGAAGAAATGCGATTTTAATAATTAGATATTATCAAATTCTGCCTCTCAATACATTGGAGAATGTATTTATAAGCCTAAGAAACATATCTAAATAAAAAATGACTCAAGGTATCAAAATAAAATAGAAATATTAAATAAATAAAGTGATGTAAAGGCCGAAAGTGCGTGAAAACGAGGGAATTTCGGCCCGGGACCAGTTATATCATGGCGTAACGCAATGAGTTCGACACGAATCACCGATCCGCTTCTGGAAGCATATTTTAATAGGAATTCTGAGCATCAGGTCACACGATGGGCGCGAGAAGAGCTTCACTGGGATATGTGGTGGGTTCCATAGCTCCTCCCGGTTCAAAAGTTATGGCTATTTGAAGTTCGGGTCGAATCTACCATAAGAGAATAGAATGTGGTTTGACTTATGGGTCCGATCATACCAGCACTAATTCACCGGATCCCATCAGAAATCAGAATGTAAGCGTGCTTGGGCGAGAGTAGTACTAGGATGGGTGACCCCCTGGGAAGTCCTCGTGTTGCACCCCCATTTTTTGCCGTCGAACGCTGCTCGATTCTTTTTTTACGCTCAATTTTTCTTTTTCTTAGGAATTCTCCACGATGATCCTTCCACCTACGGTCTAAATAAGCCTTGGATATGAAGCTTATTGAAAATGATATACTGTCACGGAAGTAATAAACTAAATGACAAACGCTCTTCGTACGGGGAAGAAATGCGATTTTACTAATTAGAAATTATCAAATTATGCCTCTCAATACATTCGAGAACGTATTTATAAGCCTAAGAAACACATCTAAATCGAAAATGACACAAGATATAAAAAAAAATGAAATATTAAATAAATAAAGTGATATAAAGGCCGAAAGTGCGTGAAAACGGGGGAATTTAGGCCCAGGACTAGTTATGTCATGGCGTAACGCAATGAGTTCGACACGAATCGCCGTTCTGCTTCCGGAAACATATTATAATAGGAATTCTGATCGTCGGGTCACACGATGGGCGCGAGAAGAGCTTCGCCGTCATGTGTGGTGGTAAATCGAAAATGACACAAGATATAAAAAGAAAAACGAAATATTAAATAAATAAAGTGATACAAAGACCGAAAGGGCGTGAAAACGGGGGAGTTTAGGCCCGGGACCAGTTATGTCATGGCGGAACGCGATGAGTTCGACAGGAATCGCTGTTTCGCTTCCGGAAGTATAATAGGAATTCTGAGTGTCGGGTCACACGATGAGCGCGAGAAGAGCTTCACCGGCATGTGTGGTGGGTCCCGTAGCTCCTCTTAGTTCGAAAGTTATGGCTGTTTGAAGTTCGGGTCGAATCTACCATAAGATAATAGAATATGGTTCAACTTATGGGTTCGATCATTCCTGCAATAATGCACCGGATCCCATCAGAACTCTGAAGGTAAGCGTGCTTGGGCGAGAGGAGTACTAGGATGGATGACCCCCTGGGAAGTCCTCGTGTTTCACCCCTTTTTTTGTCGTCGAACGCTGCTCAATTTTTTTTTACGCTCAATTTTTCTTTTTCTTAGGAATTCTCCATGGTGATCCTTCCACCTGCGGTCTAAAGAAGCCTTGAATATGAAGCTTATTGAAAATGATATACTGTCACGGGAGTAATAAAACAAATGACAAACGCTCTTCGTACGGGAAATAAATGCGATTTTACTAATTAGAAATTATCAAATTATGCCTCTCTATACATTTGAGAATGTATTTTTAAGCCTAAGAAACACATCTAAATCGAAAATGACACAAGATATCAACAGAAAAACAAAATATTAAATAAATAAAGTGATATAAAGGCCGAAAGTGCGTGAAAACGTGGGAATTTAGGCCCAAGACTAGTTATGTCATGGCGGAATGCGATGAGTTCGACACGAATCGCCGTCCCACTTCTGGAAACATATTTTAATAGGAATTCTGAGCGTCGGGTCACACGATGGACGCGAGAAGAGCTTCACCGGTATGTGTGGTGGGTCCCGTAGATCCTCCCGGTTCGAAAGTTATGGCTGTTTGAAGTTCGGGTCGAATCTACCATAAGAGAATTGAATGTGGTTCGACTTATGGGTGCGGTCATACCAGCACTAATGCACCGGATCCCATCAGAACTCTGAAGCTAAGCGTGCTTGGGTGAGAGTAGTACTAGGATGGGTGACCCCCTCGGAAGTCCTCGTGTTGCACCCCCTTTTTTGCCGTCCAATGCTGCTCGATTCTCTTTTTATGCTCGATTTTTTGTTTTCTTAGGAATTTTCCAAGGTGATCCTTCCACGTACGGTCTAAAGAAGGCTTGGATATGAAACATATTGAAAATGATATACTGTCACGGGAGTAATAAAGTAAATGACAAATGCTCTTCGTACTGGGAAGAAATGCGATTTTACTAATTAGAAATTATCAAATTCTGCCTCTCAATATATTGGAGAATGTATTTATAAGCCTAAGAAGCACATCTAAATAAAAAATGACTCAATATATCAAAATAAAAATGAAATATTAAATAAATAAAGTGATATAATGGCCGAAAGTGCGTGAAAACGGGGGAATTTCGGCCCGGGACCAGTTATATCAGGGCGGAACGCAATGAGTTCAACACGAATCGCCGATCCGCATCTGGAAACTTATTATAATAGGAATTCTGAGCGTCGGGTCACACGATGGGCGCGAGAAGAGCTTCACCAGCATGTGTGGTGGGTCTCGTAGCTCCTCCCGGTTCGAAAGTTTTGGCTGTTTGAAGTTCGGATTTAATCTACCATAAGAGAATAGAAATGTGGTTTGACTTATGGGTGCGATCATACCAGCACTAATGCAATGGATCCCATCAGAACTCCGAATGTAAGCGTGCTTGGGCGAGAGTAGTACTAGGATGAGTGACCCCCTGGGAAGTCCTCGTGTTGCACCCCCTTTTTTGCCGTCCAACGCTGCTCGATTCTTTTTTTACGCTCGATTTTTCGTTTTCTTAGGAATTCTCCACGGTGATCCTTCAACTTACGGTCTAAAGAAGGCTTGGATATGGAGCTTATTGGAAATGATATACTTTCACGGGAGTAATAAAGTAAATGACAAACACTCTTCGTATGTGGAAGAAATGCGATTTCATTGGAGAATATATTTTTAAGCCTAAGAAACGCATCTAAATCGAAAATAACATAACATATCAAAAGAAAATTGAAATATTAAATAAAAGGCCGAAAGTGCGTGAAAACAGGGGAATTTAGGCCTGGGACCAGTTATGTCATGGCGAAACGCAATGAGTTCGACATGAATCACCGTTCCGCTTCTGGAAACATATTATAATAGGAATTTTTAGCGTCAGGTAACACGATGGGCGCGGGAAGAGCTTCGTCGGCATGTGTGGCGGGTCCTGTAGCTCCTCCCGATTCGAAAGTTATGGCTGTTTGAAGTTCGGGTCGAATCTACCATAAGAGAATAGAATGTGGTTCGACTTATGGGTGCGATCATACCAGCAATAATAATGCACAGGATCCCATCAGAACTCTGAAGCTAAGCGTGCTTGGACGAGAGTAGTACTAGGATGGGTGACCCCCTGGGAAGTCCCCGTGTAGCACCCCTTTTTTTGCCATCGAACGCTGCTCGTTTCTTTTTTTACGCTCGATTTTTTTTTCTTAGGAATTATCCATGGTGATCCTTCCACCTACGGTCTACAGAAGCCTTGGCTATGAAGCTTATTGAAAATGATATACTGTCACGGGAGTAATAAAGTAAATGACAAACGCTCTTTGTACGGGGAAGAAATGCGATTTTACTAATTAAAAATTATCAAATTCTGCCTCTCAATACATTCGAGAATGTATTTATAAGCCTAAGAAACACATCTAAATCGAAAATGACACAAGATATCAAAAGAAAAAGGTATTATTAAATAAATAAAGTGATATAAAGGCCTAAAGTGCGTGAAAACGGGAGAATATAGGCCCGGGACCAGTTATGTCATGGCGGAACACAATGAGTTCGACACGAATCGCAGTTCCACTTCGGGAAACATATTATAATAGGAATTCTGATCGTCGGGTCACACGATGGGCGCGATAAGAGCTTCGTCGGCATCTGTGGTGGGTCCCGTAGCTCCTCCCGATTCGAAAGTTATGGCTGTTTGAAGTTCGGGTCGAATCTACCATAAGAGAATAGAATGTGGTTTTACTTATGGGTGAGATCATACCAGCAATAATGCACCGGATCCCATCAGAACTCCGAAGCTAAGCGTGCTTGGACGAGAGTAGTACTAGGATTGGTGACCCCCTGGGAAGTCCCCGTGTGGCACCCCTTTTTTTTGCCATCGAACGCTGCTCGATTCTTTTTTTACGCTCGATTTTTCTTTTTCTTAGGAATTCTCCATGGTGGTCCTTCCACCTTCGGTCTAAAGAAGCCTTGGATATGAAGCTTATTGAAAATGATATACAGTCACGGGAGTAATAAAGTAAATGACAAACGCTCTTCGTACGGGGAAGAAATGCGATTTTACTAATTAGAAATTATCAAATTCTGCCTATCAATACATTCGAGAATGTATTTATAAGCCTAACAAACACATCTAAATCGAAAATGACACAATATATAAAAAGAAAAATGAAATATTAAATAAATAAAGTGATATAAAGGCCGAAAGTGCGTGAAAACGGGGTAATTTAGGCCCGGGACCAGTTATGTCATGGCGGAACGCGATGAGTTCGACACGAATCGCTGTTTTGCTCCCGAAAACATAGTATAATAGGAATTCTGAGTGTTGGGTCACACCATGAGCGCGAGAAGAGCTTCACCGGCATGTGTAGTGGGTCCCGTAGCTCCTCCCGGTTCGAAAGTTATGGCTGTTTGAAGTTCGGGTCGAATCTACCATAATAGAATAGAATGTGGTTCAACTTATGGGTTTGATCATACCAGCACTAATGCACCGGATCCCATCAGAACTCCAAAATTAAGCGTGATTGGGCGAGAGTAGTACTAGGATGGGTGACCCCCTCGGAAGTTCTCGTGTTGCACCCCCTTTTTTTGCCGTCGAACGCTGCTCGATTCTTTTTTTACGCTCAATTTTTTTTTCTTAGGAATTCTCCACGGTGATCTTTCCACCTACGGTCTAAAGAAGCCTTGAATATGAAGCTTATTGAAAATGATATACTGTCACGGGAGTAATAAAGTAAATGACAAACGCTCTTCGTACGGGGAAGAAATCCGATTTTACTAATTAGAAATTATCAAATTATGCCTCTCAATACATTCGAGAATGTATTTATAAGCCTAAGAAACACATCTAAATCGAAAATGACACAAGATATCAACAGAAAAATGAAATATTAAATAAATAAAGTGATATAAAGGCCGAAAGTGCGTGAAAACATGGGAATTTAGGCCCAAGACCAGTTATGTCATGGCGGAATGCGATGAGTTCGACACAAATCGCCGTCCCGTTTCTGGAAACATATTTTAATAGGAATTTTGAGGGTCGGGTCACACGATAGACGCGAGAAGAGCTTCACCGGCATGTGTGGTTGGTCCCGTAGCTCGTCCCAGTTCGAAAGTTATGGCTGTTTGAAGTTCGGGTCGAATCTACCCTAAGAGAATTGAATGTGGTTCGACTTATGGGTGCGATCATACCAGCACTAATGCACCAGATTCCATCAGAACTCCGAAGTTAAGCGATCTATGGCGAGAGTATTACTAGGATGGGTAACCCCCTTGGAAGTCCTCGTGTTGCACCCTTTTTTTTGCCATCGAACGTTGCTCGATTCTTTTTTTACGCTCGATTTTTTTTCTTAGGAATTATCCACGGTGATCCTTCCACCTACGGTCTAAAGAAGCCTTGGCTATGAAGCTTATTGAAAATTATATACTGTCACGGGAGTAATAAAGTAAATGACAAACGCTCTTCGTACGGGGAAGAAATGCGATTTTACTAATTAAAAATTATCAAATTCTGCCTCTCAATACATTCGAGAATGTATTTATAAGCCTAAGAAACACATCTAAATCGAAAATGACACAAGATATCAAAAGAAAAAGGAAATATTAAATTAAAGGCCGAAAGTGCGTGAAAATGGGGGAATTTAGGCGTGGGACCAGTTATGTCATGGCGGAACACAATGAGTTCGACACGAATCGCAGTTCCGCTTCAGGAAACATATTATAATAGGAATTCTGATCGTCGGGTCACACGATGGGCATGAGAAGAGCTTCGCCGGCATGTGTGGTGGGTCCCGTAGCTCCTCCCGATTCGAAAGTTATGGCTGTTTGAAGTTCGGGTCGAATCTACCATAAGATAATAGAATGTGGTTTGAATTATGGGTGCGATCATACCAGCAATAATGCACCGGATCCCATCAGAACTCCGAAGCTAAGCGTGCTTGGACGAGAGTAGTACTAGGATGGGTGACCCCCTGGGAAGTCCTCGTGTTGCACCCCTTTTTGTGCCATCGAACGCTGCTCAATTCTTTTTTTACGCTCGATTTTTCTTTTTCTTAGGAATTATCCATGGTGATCCTTCCACCTTCGGTCTAAAGAAGCCTTGGATATGAAGCTTATTGAAAATGATATAGAGTCACAGGAGTAATAAAGTAAATGACAAACTCTCTTCGTACGGGGATGAAATGCGATTTTACTAATTAGAAATTATCAAATTCTGCCTCTCAATACATTCGAGAATGTTTTTATAAGCCTAACAAACACATCTAAATCGAAAATGACACAAGATATAAAAAGAAAAACGAAATATTAAATAAATAAAGTGATATAAAGGCCGAAAGTGCATGAAAACAGGGTAATTTAGGCCCGGGACCAGTTATGTCATGGCGGAACGCGATGAGTTCGACACGAATCGCTGTTTTGCTTCCGGAAACATAGTATAATAGGAATTCTGAGTGTCGGGTCACACCATGAGCGCGAGAAGTGCTTCACCGGCATGTGTGGTTGGTCCCGTAGCTCCTCCCGGTTCGAAAGTTATGGCTGTTTGAAGTTCGGGTCGAATCTACCATAATATAATAGAATTTGGTTCAATTTATGGGTTCGATCATACCAGCACTAATGCATCGGATCCCATCAGAACTCCAAAGTTAAGCATGCTTGGGCGAGAGTAGTACTAAGATGGGTGACCCCCTGGGAAGTCCTCGTGTTGCACCCCCTTTTTTGCCGTCGAACGTTGCTCGATACTTTTTTTACGCTCGATTTTTCGTTTTCTTGGGAATTCTCCACGGTGATCCTTCAACCTACGTTCTAAAGAAGGCTTGGATATGGAGCTTATTGGAAATAATATACTTTCACGGGAGTAATAAAGTAAATGACAAACACTCTACGTACGTGGAAGAAATGCGATTTTACTAATTAAAAATTATCAAATTCTGCCTCTCAATACATTGGAGAATATATTTTTAAGCCTAAGAAATGCATCTAAATCGAAAATAACACAAGATATCAAAAGAAAAATAAAATATTAAATTAAAGGCCGAAAGTGCGTGAAAACGGGGGAATTTAGGCGTGGGACCAGTTATGTCATGGCGGAAGGCAATGAGTTCGACATGAATCACCGTTCCGCTTCCGGAAACATATTATAATAGGAATTTTTAGCATCAGGTCACACGATGGGCGCGAGAAGAGCTTTGTCGGCATGTGTGGCGGGTCCCGTAGCTCCTTCCGGTTCGAAAGTTATGGTTGTTTGATGTTCGGGTCGAATCTACAATTAGAGAATAGAACGTGGTTCGACTTATGGGTGCGATCATACCAGCACTAATGCACTAGATCCCATCAGAACTCCGAAGTTAAGCAAGCTTGGGCGAGAGTATTACTAGGATGGGTGACCCCCTGGGAAGTCCTCGTGTTGCACCCTTTTTTTTTTGCCATCGAACGCTGCTCGATTCTTTTTTTACGCTCGATTTTTCTTTTTCTTAGGAATTATCCACGGTGATCCTTCCACCTACGGTCTAAAGAATCCTTGGCTATGATGCTTATTGAAAATGATATACTGTCACTAGAGTAATAAAGTAAATGACAAACGCTCTTCGTACGGGGAAAAATTTTTACTAATTAAAAATTATCAAATTCTGCCTCTCAATACATTTGAGAATGTATTTATAAGCCTAAGAAACACATTTAAATCGAAAATGACACAAGATATCAAAATAAAAAGGAAATATTAAATAAATAAAGTGATATAAAGGCCGAAAGTGCGTGAAAACGGGGGAATTTAGGCCGAGGACCAGTTATGTCATGGTGGAATGGGATGAGTTCGACACGAATCCCTGTTTTGCTTCCGGAAACATAGTATAATAGAAATTCTGAGTGTTAGGTCACACGATGAGCGCGAGAAGAGCTTCATCGGCATGTGTGGTAGGTCCCGTAGCTCCTCCCGGTTTGAAAGTTATTGCTGTTTGAAGTTCGGGTTGAATCTACCATAATAGAATAGAATGTGGTTCAACTTATGGGTTCGATCATACCAGCACTAATGCACCGGATCCCATCAGAACTCCAAAATTAAGCATGCTTGGGCGAGAGTAGTACTAGGATGGGTGACCCCCTCGGAAGTTCTCGTGTTGCACCCCATTTTTTTGCCGTCGAATGCTGCTCGATTCTTTTTTTACGCTCAATTTTTCTTTTTCTTAGGAATTCTCCACTGTTATCTTTCCACCTACGGTCTAAAGAATCCTTGGATATGAAGCTTATTGAAAATGATATACTGTCACGGGAGTAATAAAGTAAATGACAAACGCTCTTCGTACGGGGAAGAAATGCGATTTTACAAATTAGAAATTATCAAATTATGCCTCTCAATACATTCGAGAATGTATTTATAAGCCTAAGAAACACATCTAAATCGAAAATGACACAAGATATCAAAAGAAAAACGAAATATTAAATAAATAAAGTGATATAAAGGCCGAAATTGCGTGAAAACGGGGGAATTTAGGCCCAGGACCAGTTATGTCATGGCGGAACGCGATGAGTTCGACATGAATCGCTGTACCGCTTCCGGAAACATATTATAATAGGAATTCTGAGCATCGGGTCACACGCTGGACGCGAGAAGAGCTTCACCGGCATGTGTGGTGGGTCTCGTAGCTCCTCCCTGTTCGAAAGTTATGGCTGTTTGAAGTTCGGGTCGAATCTACCATAAGATAATAGAATGTGGCTCGACTTATGGGTGCGATCATACCAGCACTAATGCACCGGATCCCATCAGAACTCCGAAGCTAAGCGTGCTTGGGCGAGAGTAGTACTAGGATGGGTGACCCCCTGGCAAGTCCTCGTGTTGCACCCCCTTTTTTGCCGTCCAACGCTGCTCGATTATTTTTTTACGCTCGATTTTTTGTTTTCTTAGGAATTCTCCATGGTGATCCTTCCACGTACGGTCTAAAGAAGGCTTGGATTTCAATCTTATTGAAAATGATATACTGTCACGGGAGTAATAAAGTGAATGACAAACGCTCTTTGTACGGGGAAGAAATGCGATTTCACTAATTAGAAATTATCAAATTCTGCCTCTCAATACATTGGAGAATGTATTTATATGCCTAAGAAACACATCTAAATCAAAAATGACTCAAGATATCAATAGAAAAATGAAATATTAAATAAATAAAGTGATATAAAGGCCGAAAGTGCGTGAAAACGGTGGAATTTCGGCCCGAGACCAGTTATATCATGGCGGAACGCAATGAGTTCCACACGAATCGCCGTTCTGCTTCCGGAAACATATTATACTAGAAATTCTGAGCATCGGGTCACACGATGGGCGTGAGAAGAGCTTCACCGGCATGTGTGATGGGTCTCGTAGCTCCTCCCGGTTCGAAAGTTATGGCTGTTTGAAGTTCGGGTCGAATCTACCATAAGAGAATAGAATGTGGTTCGACTTATGGGTGCGATCATACCAGCAATAATGCACCGGATCCCATCCGAACTCCGAAGCTAAGCATGCTTGGACGAGAGTAGTACTAGGATGGGTGACCCCTTGGGAAATCCTCGTGTTGCACCCCTTTTTTTGCCATCGAACGCTGCTCAATTCTTTTTTTACGCTCGATTTTTCTTTTTCTTAGGAATTATCCATGGTGATCCTTCCACCTTCGGTCTAAAGAAGCCTTGGATATGAAGCTTATTGAAAATGATATAGAGTCACAAGAGTAATAAAGTAAATGACAAACTCGGGGAAGAAATGCGATTTTACTAATTAGAAATTATCAAATTCTGCCTCTCAATACATTCGAGAATGTATTTATAAGCCTAACATACACATCTAAATCGAAAATGACACAAGATATAAAAAGAAAAACGAAATATTAAATAAATAAAGTGATATAAAGGCCGAAAGTGCGTGAAAACGGGGTAATTTAGGCCCGGGACCAGTTATGTCATGGCGGAACACGATGAGTTCGACACGAATCGCTGTTTTGCTTCCGGAAACATAGTATAATAGGAATTCTGAGTGTCGGGTCACACCATGAGCGCGAGAAGTGCTTCACCGGTATGTGTGGTTGGTCCCGTAGCTCCTCCCGGTTCGAAAGTTATGGCTGTTTGAAGTTCGGGTTGAATCTATCATAAGATAATAGAATGTGGTTTGAATTATGGGTGCGATCATACCAGCAATAATGCACCGGATCCCATCCGAACTCCGAAGCTAAGCGTGCTTGGACGAGAGTAGTACTAGGATGGGTGACCCCTTGGGAAATCCTCGTGTTGCACCCCTTTTTTTGCCATCGAACGCTGCTCAATTCTTTTTTTACGCTCGATTTTTCTTTTTCTTAGGAATTATCCATGGTGATCCTTCCACCTTCGGTCTAAAGAAGCCTTGGATATGAAGCTTATTGAAAATGATATAGAGTCACAGGAGTAATAAAGTAAATGACAAACTCTCTTCGGACGGGGAAGAAATGCGATTTTACTAATTAGAAATTATCAAATTCTGCCTCTCAATACATTCGAGAATGTATTTATAAGCCTAACATACACATCTAAATCGAAAATGACACAAGATATAAAAAGAAAAACGAAATATTAAATAAATAAAGTGATATAAAGGCCGAAAGTGTGTGAAAACGGGGTAATTTAGGCACGGGACCAGTTATGTCATGGCGGAACGCGATGAGTTCGACACGAATCGCTGTTTTGCTTCTGGAAACATAGTATAATAGGAATTCTGAGTGTCGGGTCACACCATGAGTGCGAGAAGAGCTTCACCGGCATGTGTGGTTGGTCCCGTAGCTTCTCCCGGTTCGAAAGTTATGGCTGTTTGAAGTTCGGGTCGAATCTACCATAATATAATAGAATGTGGTTCAACTTATGGGTTCGATCATACCAGCACTAATGCACCGGATCCCATCATAACTCCAAAATTAAGCGTGCTTGGGCGAGAGTAGTACTAGGATGGGTGACCCCCTCGGAAGTTCTCGTGTTGCACCCCCTTTTTTTGCCGTCGAACGCTGCTCGATTCTTTTTTTACGCTCAATTTTTCTTTTTTCTTAGGAATTCTCCACGGTGATCTTTCCACCTACGGTCTAAAGAAGCCTTGGATATGAAGCATATTGAAAATTATATAGTGTCACGGGAGTAATAAAGTAAATGACAAACGATCTTCGTACGGGGAAGAAATGCGATTTTACTAATTAGAAATTATCAAATTATGCCTCTCAATACATTCGAGAATGTATTTATAAGCCTAAGAAACACATCTAAATCAAAAATGACACAAGATATCAAAAGAAAAACAAAATATTAAATAAATAAAGTGATATAAAGGCCGAAAGTGCGTGAAAATGGGGGAATTTAGGCCCAAGACCAGTTATGTCATGGCGGATCGTGATGAGTTCGACACGAATCGCCGTCCCGCTTCCGTAAACATATTATAATAGGAATTCTGAGCGTCAGGTCACATGATGGACGCGAGAATAGCTTCACCGGCATGTGTGGTGGGTCCCGTATCTCCTCCCGGTTCAAAAGTTATGGGTGTTTGAAGTTCGGGTCGAATCTTCCATAAGAGTGCTTGGGCGAGAGTAGTACTAGGATGGGTGACCCCCAGGGAAGTCCTCGTGTTGCACCCCCTTTTTTGCCATCCAACGCTGCTCGATACTTTTTTTACGCTCGATTTTTCGTTTTCTTAGGAATTCTCCACGGTGATCCTTCAACCTACGTTCTAAAGAAGGCTTGGATATGGAGCTTATTGGAAATGATATACTTTCACGGGAGTAATAAAGTAAATGACAAACACTCTTCGTACGTGGAAGAAATGCGATTTTACTAATTAAAAATTATCAAATTCTGCCTCTCAATACATTGGAGAATATATTTTTAAGCCTAAGAAATGCATCTAAATCGAAAATAACACAAGATATCAAAAGAAAAATAAAATATTAAATTAAAGGCCGAAAGTGCGTGAAAACGGGGGAATTTAGGCGTGGGACCAGTTATGTCATGGCGGAACGCAATGAGTTCGACATGAATCACCGTTCCGCTTCCGGAAACATATTTTAATAGGAATTTTTAGCGTCAGGTCACATGATGGGCGCGAGAAGAGCTTCGTCGGCATGTGTGGCGGGTCCCGTAGCTCCTTCCGGTTCGAAAGTTATGGTTGTTTGATGTTCGGGTCGAATCTACAATTAGAGAATAGAACGTGGTTCGACTTATGGGTGCGATCATACCAGCACTAATGCACCAGATCCCATCAGAACTCCGAAGTTAAGCAAGCTTGGGCGAGAGTATTACTAGGATGGGTGACCCCCTGGGAAGTCCTCGTGTTGCACCCTTTTTTTTTGCCATCGAACGCTGCTCGATTCTCTTTTTACGCTCGATTTTTCTTTTTCTTAGGAATTATCCACGGTGATCCTTCCACCAACGGTCTAAAGAATCCTTGGCTATGAAGCTTATTGAAAATGATATACTGTCACTGGAGTAATAAAGTAAATGACAAACGCTCTTCGTACGGGGGAAAATGTGATTTTACTAATTAAAAATTATCAAATTCTGCCTCTCAATACATTTGAGAATGTATTTATAAGCCTAAGAAACACATTTAAATCGAAAATGACACAAGATATCAAAAGAAAAAGGATATATTAAATAAATAAAGTGATATAAAGGCCGAAAGTGCGTGAAAACGGGGGAATTTAGGCCGAGGACCAGTTATGTCATGGCGGAATGGGATGAGTTCGACACGAATCCCTGTTTTGCTTCCGGAAACATAGTATAATAGGAATTCTGAGTGTCAGGTCACACGATGAGCGCGAGAAGAGCTTCATCGGCATGTGTGGTGGGTCCCGTAGCTCCTCCCGGTTTGAAAGTTATTGCTGTTTGAAGTTCGGGTTGAATCTACCATAATAGAATAGAATGTGGTTCAACTTATAGGTTCGATCATACCAGCACTAATGCACCGGATCCCATTAGAACTCCAAAATTAAGCATGCTTGGGCGAGAGTAGTACTAGGATGGGTGACCCCCTCGGAAGTTCTCGTGTTGCACCCCCTTTTTTTGCCATCGAACGCTGCTCGATTCTTTTTTTACGCTAAATTTTTCTTTTTCTTAGGAATTCTCCACGGTTATCTTTCCACCTACGGTCTAAAGAATCCTTGGATATGAAGCTTATTGAAAATGATATACTGTCACGGGAGTAATAAAGTAAATGACAAACGCTCTTAGTACGGGGAAGAAATGCGATTTTACTAATTAGAAATTATCAAATTATGCCTCTCAATACATTCGAGAATGTATTTATAAGCCTAAGAAACACATCTAAATCGAAAATGACACAAGATATCAAAATAAAAACGAAATATTAAATAAATAAAGTGATATAAAGGCCGAAATTGCGTGAAAACGGGGGAATTTAGGCCCAGGACCAGTTATGTCATGGCGGAACGCGATGAGTTCGACATGAATCGCTGTCCCGCTTCCGGAAACATATTATAATAGGAATTTTGAGCATCGGGTCACACGCTGGACGCGAGAAGAGCTTCACCGGCATGTGTGGTGGGTCTCGTAGCTCCTCCCTATTCGAAAGTTATGGCTGTTTGATGTTCGGGTCGAATCTACCATAAGATAATAGAATGTGGTTCGACTTATGGGTGCGATCATACCAGCACTAATGCACCGGATCCTATCAGAACTCCGAAGCTAAGCGTGCTTGGGCGAGAGTAGTACTAGGATGGGTGACCCCCTGGGAAGTCCTCGTGTTGCACCCCCTTTTTTGCCGTCCAACGCTGCTCGATTATTTTTTTACGCTCGATTTTTCGTTTTCTTAGGAATTCTCCACGGTGATCCTTCCACGTACGGTCTAAAGAAGGCTTGGATATGAATCTTATTGAAAATGATATACTGTCACGGGAGTAATAAAGTGAATGACAAACGCTCTTTGTACGGGGAAGAAATGCGATTTTACTAATTAGAAATTATCAAATTCTGCCTCTCAATACATTGGAGAATGTATTTATATGCCTAAGAAACACATCTAAATAAAAAATGACTCAAGATATCAATAGAAAAATGAAATATTAAATAAATAAAGTGATATAAAGGCCGAAAGTGCGTGAAAACGGTGGAATTTCGGCCCGAGACCAGTTATATCATGGCGGAACGCAATGAGTTCCACACGAATCGCCGTTCTGCTTCCGGAAACATATTATACTAGAAATTCTGAGCATCGGGTCACACGATGGGCGTGAGAGGAGCTTCACCGGCATGTGTGATGGGTCTCGTAGCTCCTCCCGGTTCGAAAGTTATGGCTGTTTGAAGTTCTGGTCGAATCTACCATAAGAGAATAGAATGTGGTTCGAATTATGGGTGCGATCATATCAGCACTAATGCACCGGATCCCATCAGAACTCCGAAGGTAAGCGTGCTTGGGCGAGAGTAGTACTAGGATGGGTGACCCCCTGGGAAGTCCTCGTGCTGCACCCCTTTTTTGCCGTCCAACGCTGCTCGATTCTTTTTTTACGCTCGATTTTTTGTTTTCTTAGGAATTATCCATGGTGATCCTTCCACCTACGGTCTAAAGAAGCCTTGGAGATCAAGCTTATTGAAAATGATATACTGCCACTGGAGTAATAAAGTAAATGACAAACGCTCTTCGTACGGGGAAGAAATGCGATTTTACTAATTAGAAATTATCAAATTCTGCCTCTCAATACATTGGAGAATGTATTTATAAGCCAAAGAAACACATCTAAATCAAAAATGACTCAAGATATCAAAATAAAACTGAAATATTAAATAAATAAAGTGACATAAAGGCCGAAAGTGCGTGAAAACGGGGGAATTTCGGCCCGGGACCAGTTATATCATGGCGGAACTAAATGAGTTCGACATGAATCGCCGATCCGCTTCTGGAAACATATTATAATAGGAATTCTGAGCGTCGGGTCACACGATGGGCGCGAGAAGAGCTTCACCGGCATGTGTGGTGGGTCATGTAGCTCCTCTCGGTTCGAAAGTTTTGGTTGTTTGAAGTTCGGGTTGAATGTACCATAAGAGAATAGAATGTGGTTTGACTTATGGGTGCGATCATACCGGCACTAATGCACCGGATCCCATCAGAACTCCGAAGGTAAGCGTGCTTCGGCGAGAGTAGTACTAGGATGGGTGACCCCCTGGGAAGTCCTTGTGTTGCATCCCCTTTTTTGCCGTCCAACGCTGCTCGATCCTTTTTTTACGCTCGATTTTTCGTTTTCTTAGAAATTCCCCATAGTGATCCTTCCACGTACGGTCTAAAGAAGGCTTGGATATGAAGCTTATTGAAAATGATATACTGTCACTGGAGTAATAAAGTAAATGACAAATGCTCTTCGTACGGGGAAGAAATGCGATTTTACTAATTAGAAATTATCAAATTCTGCCTCTCAATACATTGGAGAATGTATTTATAAGCCTAAGAAACACATCTAAATCCAAAATGACTCAAGATATCAAAATAAAAATGAAATATTAAATAAATAAAGTGACATAAAGGCCGAAAGTGCGTGAAAACGGGGGAATTTAGGCGTGGGACCAGTTATGTCATGGCGAAACGCAATGAGTTCGACATGAATCACCGTTCCGCTTCCGGAAACATATTATAATAGGAATTTTTAGCGCCAGGTCACACGATGGGCGCGAGAAGAGCTTCGTCGGCATGTGTGGCGGGTCCCGTAGCTCCTCCCGGTTCGAAAGTTATGGTTGTTTGAAGTTCGGGTCGAATCTACAATTAGAGAATAGAACGTGGTTCGACTTATGGGTGCGATCATACCAGCACTAATGCACCAGATCCCATCAGAACTCCGAAGTTAAGCAAGCTTGGGCGAGAGTATTACTAGGATGGGTGACCCCCTGGGAAGTCCTCGTGTTGCACCCTTTTTTTTGCCATCGAAAGCTGCTCGATTCTTTTTTTACGCTCGATTTTTCTTTTTCTTAGGAATTATCCACGGTGATCCTTCCACCTACGGTCTAAAGAATCCTTGGCTATGAAGCTTATTGAAAATGATATACTGTCACTGGAGTAATAAAGTAAATGACAAACGCTCTTCGTACGGGGAAAAATGTGATTTTACTAATTAAAAATTATCAAATTCTGCCTCTCAATACATTTGAGAATGTATTTATAAGCCTAAGAAACACATTTAAATCGAAGATGACACAAGATATCAAAATAAAAAGAATATATTAAATAAATAAAGTGATATAAAGGCCGAAAGTGCGTGAAAACGGGGGAATTTAGGCCGAGGACCAGTTATGTCATAGCGGAATGCGATGAGTTCGACACGAATCGCTGTTTTGCTTCCGGAAACATAGTATAATAGGAATTCTGAGTGTCGGGACACACGATGAGCGTGAGAAGAGCTTCATCGGCACGTGTGGTGGGTCCCGTAGCTCCTCCCGGTTTGAAAGTTATTGCTGTTTGAAGTTCGGGTCGAATCTACCATAATATAATAGAATGTGGTTCAACTTATGGGTTCGATCATACCAGCACTAATGCACCGGATCCCATCAGAACTCCAAAATTAAGCGTGATTGGGCGAGAGTAGTACTAGGATGGGTGACCCCCTCGGAAGTTCTCGTGTTCCACCCCCTTTTTTTGCCGTCGAACGCTGCTCGATTCTTTTTTTACGCTCAATTTTTCTTTTTCTTAGGAATTCTCCACGGTTATCTTTCCACCTACGGTCTAAAGAATCCTTGGATATGAAGCTTATTGAAAATGATATACTGTCACGGGAGTAATAAAGTAAATGACAAACGCTCTTAAATGCGGGAAGAAATGCGATTTTACTAATTAGAAATTATCAAATTATGCCTCTCAATACATTCGAGAATGTATTTATAAGCCTAAGAAACACATCTAAATCGAAAATGACACAAGATATCAAAAGAAAAACGAAATATTAAATAAATAAAGTGATATAAAGGCCGAAATTGCGTGAAAACGGGGGAATTTAGGCCCAGTACCAGTTATGTCATGGTGGAAAGCGATGAGTTCGACATGAATCGCTGTCCCGCTTCCAGAAACATATTATAATAGGAATTCTGAGTATCGGGTCACACGCTGGACGCGAAAAGAGCTTCACCGGCATGTGTGGTGGGTCTCGTAGCTTCTCCTTGTCCGAAAGTTATGGCTGTTTGAAGTTCGGGTCGAATCTACCATAAGATTATAGAATGTGGTTCGACTTATCGGTGCGATCATACCAGCACTAATGCACCGGATCCCATCAGAACTCCGAAGCTAAGCGTGCTTGGACGAGAGTAGTACTAGGATGGGTGACCCCGTGGGAAGTCCTCGTGTTGCACCCCCTTTTTTGCCGTCCAACGCTGCTCGATTCTTTTTTTACGCTCGATTTTTCGTTTTCTTAGGAATTCTCTACGGTGATCCTTCCACGTATGGTCTAAAGAAGGCTTGGATATGAAGCTTATTGAAAATGATATACTGTCACGGGAGTAATAAAGTATATGACAAATGCTCTTTGTACGGGGAAGAAATGCGATTTTACTAATTAGAAATTATCAAATTCTGCCTCTCAATACATTGGAGAATGTATTAATATGCCTAAGAAACACATCTAAATCAAAAATGACTCAAGATATCAATAGAAAAATGAAATATTAAATAAATAAAGTGATATAAAGGCCGAAAGTGCGTGAAAACGGTGGAATTTCGGCCCGAGACCAGTTATATCATGGCGGAACGCAATGAGTTCCACACGAATCGCCGTTCCGCTTCCGGAAACATATTATACTAGGAATTCTGAGCGTCGGGTCTCACGATGGGCGTGACAAGAGCTTCATCGGCATGTGTGGTGGGTCTCGTAGCTCCTCCCGGTTCGAAAGTTATGGCTGTTTGAAGTTCGGGTCGAATCTACCATAAGAGAATAGAATGTGGTTCGACTTATGGGTGCGATCATACCAACACTAATGCACCGGATCCCCTCAGAACTCCGAAGGTAAGCGTGCTTGGGCGAGAGTAGTACTAGGATGGGTGACCCCCAGGGAAGTCCTCGTGCTGCACCCCCTTTTTTGCCGTCCAACGCAGCTTGATTCTTTTTTTACGCTCGATTTTTTGTTTTCTTAAGAATTCTCCACGGTGATCCTTCCACCTACGGTCTAAAGAAGCCTTGGAGATGAAGGTTATTGAAAATGATATACTGTCACTGGAGTAATAAAGTAAATGACAAACGCTCTTCGTACGGGGAAGAAATGCGATTTTACTAATTAGAAATTATCAAATTCTGCCTCTCAATACATTGGAGAATGTATTTATAAGCCTAAGAAACACATCTAAATCAAAAATGACTCAAGATATCAAAATAAAAATGAAATATTAAATAAATAAAGTGACATAAAGGCCGAAAGTGCGTGAAAACGGGGGAATTTTGGCCCGGGACCAGTTATATCATGGCGGAACGCAATGAGTTCGACATGAATCGCCGATCCGCTTCTGGAAACATATTATAATAGGAATTCTGAGCATCGGGTCACACGATGGGCGCGAGAAGAGCTTCACCGGCATGTGTGGTGGGTCATGTAGCTCCTCTCGGTTCGAAAGTTTTGGCTGTTTGAAGTTCGGGTTGAATGTACCATAAGAGAATAGAATGTGGTTTGACTTATGGGTGCAATCATACCAGCACTAATGCATCGGATCCCATCAGAACTCCAAAGGTAAGCGTGCTTGGGCGAGAGTAGTACTAGGATGGGTGACCCCCTGGGAAGTCCTCGTGTTGCACCCCCTTTTTTGCCGTCCAACGCTGCTCGGTCCTTTTTTTACGCTCAATTTTTTGTTTTCTTAGGAATTCTCCACGGTGATCCTTCCACGTACGGTCTAAAGAAGGCTTGGATATGAAGCTTATTGAAAATGATATACTGTCACTGGAGTAATAAAGTAAATGACAAATGTTCTTCGTACGGGGAAGAAATGCGATTTTACTAATTAGAAATTATCAAATTCTGCCTCTCAATACATTGGAGAATGTATTTATAAGCCTAAGAAACACATCTAAATCAAAAATGACTCAAGATATCAAAATAAAAATGAAATATTAAATAAATAAAGTGACATAAAGGCCGAAAATGCGTGAAAACGGGGGAATTTAGGCGTGGGACCAGTTATGTCATGGCGGAACGCAATGAGTTCGACATGAATCACCGTTCCGCTTCCGGAAACATATTATAATAGGAATTTTTAGCGCCAGGTCACACGATGGGCGCGATAAGAGCTTCGTCGGCATGTGTGGCGGGTCCCGTAGCTCCTCCCGGTTCGAAAGTTATGGTTGTTTGAAGTTCGGGTCGAATCTACAATTAGAGAATAGAACGTGGTCGACTTATGGGTGCGATCATACCAGCACTATTGCACCAGATCCCATCAGAACTCCGAAGTTAAGCGAGCCTGGGCGAGAGTATTACTAGGATGGGTGACCCCCTGGGAAGTCCTCGTGCTGCACCCTTTTTTTTGCCATCGAACGCTGCTCGATTCTTTTTTTACGCTCGATTTTTATTTTTTTTAGGAATTATCCACGGTGATCCTTCCACCTACGGTCTAAAGAAGCCTTGGCTATGAAGCTTATTGAAAATGATATACTGTCACGGGAGTAATAAAGTAAATGACAAACGCTCCTCGTACGGGAAAAAAATGCGATTTTACTAATTAATAATTATCAAATTCTGCCTCTCAATACATTTGAGAATGTATTTATAAGCCTAAGAAATACATCTAAATCGAAAATGACACAAGATATCAAAAGAAAAAGGAAATATTAAATAAATAAAGTGATATAAAGGCCTAAAGTGCGTGAAAACGGGAGAATTTAGGCCCGGGACCAGTTATGTCATGGCGGAACGCAATGAGTTCGACACGAATCGTCGTTACGCTTCCGAAAACATATTATAATAGGAATTATGAGTGTCGGGTCACACGATGAGCGTGAGAAGAGCTTCATCGGCACGTGTGGTGGGTCCCGTAGCTCCTCCCGGTTTGAAAGTTATTGCTGTTTGAAGTTCGGGTCGAATCTACCATAATATAATAGAATGTGGTTCAACTTATGGGTTCGATCATACCAGCACTAATGCACCGGATCCCATCAGAACTCCAAAATTAAGCGTGATTGGGCGAGAGTAGTACTAGGATGGGTGACCCCCTCGGAAGTTCTCGTGTTCCACCCCCTTTTTTTGCCGTCGAACGCTGCTCGATTCTTTTTTTACGCTCAATTTTTCTTTTTCTTAGGAATTCTCCCCGGTTATCTTTCCACCTACGGTCTAAAGAATCCTTGGATATGAAGCTTATTGAAAATGATATACTGTCACGGGAGTAATAAAGTAAATGACAAACGCTCTTCGTACGGGGAAGAAATGCGATTTTACTAATTAGAAATTATCAAATTATGCCTCTCAATACATTCGAGAATGTATTTATAAGCCTAAGAAACACATCTAAATCGAAAATGACACAAGATATAAAAAAAAACGAAATATTAAATAAATAAAGTGATATAAAGGCCGAAATTGCGTGAAAACGGGGGAATTTAGACCCAGGACCAGTTATGTCATGGCGGAAAGCGATGAGTTCGACATGAATCGCTGTCCTGCTTCCGGAAACATATTATAATAGGAATTCTGAGTATCGGGTCACACGCTGGACGCGAGAAGAGCTTCACCGGCATGTGTGGTGGGTCTCGTAGCTCCTCCTTGTTCGAAAGTTATGGCTGTTTGAAGTTCGGGTCGAATCTACCATAAGATAATAGAATGTGGTTCGACTTATCGGTGCGATCATACCAGCACTAATGCACCGGATCCCATCAGAACTCCGAAGCTAAGCGTGCTTGGACGAGAGTAGTACTAGGATGGGTGACCCCGTGGGAAGTCCTCGTGTTGCACCCCCTTTTTTGCCGTCCAACGCTGCTCGGTCCTTTTTTTACGCTCGATTTTTTGTTTTCTTAGGAATTCTCCACGGTGATCCTTCCACGTACGGTCTAAAGAAGGCTTGGATATGAAGCTTATTGAAAATGATATACTGTCACGGGAGTAATAAAGTATATGACAAACGCTCTTTGTACGGGGAAGAAATGCGATTTTACTAATTAGAAATTATCAAATTCTGCCTCTCAATACATTGGAGAATGGATTTATAAGCCTAAGAAACACATCTAAATCAAAAAATGACTCAAGATATCAATATAAAAATGAAATATTAAATAAATAAAGTGATATAAAGGCCGAAAGTGCGTGAAAACAGTGGAATTTCGGCCCGAGACCAGTTATATCATGGCGGAACGCAATGAGTTCCACACGAATCGTCGTTCCGCTTCCGGAAACATATTATACTAAGAATTCTGACCGTCGGGTCACACGATGGGCGTGACAAGAGCTTCACCGGCATGTGTGGTGGGTCTCGTAGCTCCTCCCGGTTCGAAAGTTATGGCTGTTTGAAGTTCGGGTCGAATCTACCATAAGAGAATAGAATGTGGTTCGACTTATGGGTGCGATCATACCAGCACTAATGCACCGGATCCCATCAGAACTCCAAAGGTAAGCGTGCTTGGGCGAGAGTAGTACTAGGATGGGTGACCCCCAGGGAAGTCCTCGTGCTGCACCCCCTTTTTTGCCGTCCAATGCTGCTCGATTCTTTTTTTACGCTCGATTTTTCGTTTTCTTAGGAATTCTCCACGGTGATCCTTCCACCTACGGTCTAAAGAAGCCTTGGAGATGAAGCTTATTGAAAATGATATACTGTCACTGGAGTAATAAAGTAAATGACAAACGCTCTTCGTACGGGGAAGAAATGCGATTTTACTAATTAGAAATTATCAAATTCTGCCTCTCAATACATTGGAGAATGTATTTATAAGCCTAAGAAACACATCTAAATCAAAAATGACTCAAGATATCAAAATAAAAATGAAATATTAAATAAATAAAGTGACATAAAGGCCGAAAGTGCGTGAAAACGGGGGAATTTCGGCCCGGGACCAGTTATATCATGGCGGAACGCTATGAGTTCGACATGAATCGTCGATCCGCTTCTGGAAACATATTATAATAGGAATTCTGAGCATCGGGTCACACGATGGGCGCGAGAAGAGCTTCACCGGCATGTGTGGTGGGTCATGTAGCTCCTCTCGGTTCGAAAGTTTTGGCTATTTGAAGTTCGGGTTGAATATACCATAAGAGAATAGAATGTGGTTTGACTTATGGGTGCGATCATACCAGCACTAATGCACCGGATCCCATCATAACTCCGAAGGTAAGCGTGCTTGGGCGAGAGTAGTACTAGGATGGGTGACCCCCTGGGAAGTCCTCGTGTTGCACCCCCTTTTTTGCCGTCCAACGCTGCTCGGTCCTTTTTTTACGCTCGATTTTTTGTTTTCTTAGGAATTCTCCACGGTGATCCTTCCACGTACGGTCTAAAGAAGGCTTGGATATGAAGCTTATTGAAAATGATATACTGTCACTGGAGTAATAAAGTAAATGACAAATGTTCTTCGTACGGGGAAGAAATGCGATTTTACTAATTAGAAATTATCAAATTCTGCCTCTCAATACATTGGAGAATGTATTTATAAGCCTAAGAAACACATCTAAATCAAAAATGACTCAAGATATCAAAATAAAAATGAAATATTAAATAAATAAAGTGACATAAAGGCCGAAAGTGCGTGAAAACGGGGGAATTTAGGCGTGGGACCAGTTATGTCATGGCGGAACGCAATGAGTTCGACATGAATCACCGTTCCGCTTCCGGAAACATATTATAATAGGAATTTTTAGCGCCAGGTCACACGATGGGCACGAGAAGAGCTTCGTCGGCATGTGTGGCGGGTCCCGTAGCTCCTCCCGGTTCGAAAGTTATGGTTGTTTGAAGTTCGGGTCGAATCTACAATTAGAGAATAGAACGTGGTCGACTTATGGGTGAGATCATACCAGCACTAATGCACTAGATCCCATCATAACTCCGAAGTTAAGCGAGCCTGGGCGAGAGTATTACTAGGATGGGTGACCCCCTGGGAAGTCCTCGTGCTGCACCCTTTTTTTTGCCATCGAACGCTGCTCGATTCTTTTTTTACACTCGATTTTTATTTTTCTTAGGAATTATCCACGGTGATCCTTCCACCTACGGTCTAAAGAAGTCTTGGCTATGAAGCTTATTGAAAATGATATACTGTCACGGGAGTAATAAAGTAAATGACAAACGCTCCTCGTACGGGAAAAAATGCGATTTTACTAATTAATAATTATCAAATTCTGCCTCTCTATACATTTGAGAATGTATTTATAAGCCTAAGAAATACATCTAAATCGAAAATGACACAAGATATCAAAAGAAAAAGGAAATATTAAATAAATAAAGTGATATAAAGGCCTAAAGTGCGTGAAAACGGGAGAATTTAGGCCCGGGACCAGTTATGTCATGGCGGAACGCAATGAGTTCGACACGAATCGCCGTTACGCTTCCGAAAACATATTATAATAGGAATTCTGATCGTCGGGACACATGATGGGCGCGAGAAGAGCTTCGCCGACATGTGTGGTGGGTCTCGTAGCTCCTCCCGGTTCGAAAGTTATGGCTGTTTGGAGTTCGGGTCGAATCTACCATAAGAGAATAGAATGTGGTTCGACTTATGGGTGCGATCATACCAGCAATAATGCACCGGATCCCATCAGAACTCCGAAGCTAAGCCTGCTTGGGCGAGAGTAGTACTAGGATGGGTGACCCCCTGGGAAGTCCTCGTGTTGCACCCCCTTTTTTGCCGTCCAACGCTGCTTGATCCTTTTTTTACGCTCGCTTTTTCGTTTTCTTAGGAATTCTCCACGGTGATCCTTCCACGTATGGTCTAAAGAAGGCTTAGATACGAAGCTTATTGAAAATGATATACTGTCACTGGAGTAATAAAGTAAATGACAAATGCTCTTCGTACGGGGAAGAAATGCGATTTTACTAATTGGAAATTATCAAATTCTGCCTCTCAATACATTGGAGAATGTATTTATAAGTCTAAGAAACACATCTAAATAAAAAATGACTCAATATATCAAAATAAAAATGAAATATTAAATAAATAAAGTGACATAAAGGCCAAAAGTGCGTGAAAACAGGGGAATTTCGGCCCGGGACTAGTTATATCATGGTGGAACGCAATGGGTTCGACATGAATCACCGTTCTGCTTCCGGAAACATATTATAATAGGAATTTTTAGCGTCAGGTCACACGATGGGCGCGAGAAGAGCTTCGTCGGCATGTGTGGCGGGTCCCGTAGCTCCTCCCGGTTCGAAAGTTATGGTTGTTTGTGTTGGGATTCGGTGCCTAAAACGAAGGCCCAGCGGAAGCGGTGAAATGAAAATTAATTCAATCTGAATCCCTACGAGGATCGATCGAGCTACGTATATACGAATATCAAAACGAATAGCAAGAGTCGTAAGAAACTAACCCTCGAAGTCCGTTGATTAAATGGTAACCTTCTTTTGAGCTATTCCCCAAGCTTTGCTTGATCTCTACGAATCCAATCCGCTCCAAGCTCTTGAACGATCCAACGCCGAAAGCACTGCATCTCCACTTGCCACGCACTGGAAAAACGATCGGAACAACAACACTTGATTAACCTCTAAGGTTACGGCTAGAATCAAGTGATGAAGCTTTTTATTATTACATTCTAAGTGTATAATATATCTCTCAATAATTTTTCTCTAAGAAAATGTGAATGAACACAAAACAAAGTTTTTCTCTTCCCTCTCTCTTGAAATGAAAATGCCGTGAGTCTCTACAAGGAGGAGAGAAAAAGTGGTTTTTATTTTGGTCTACAAAATCATTCACAAGATAACATAACCCACAAAATCTCCTTTTCCCTTATTATAAGAGATATGAAATCTCATATGTCAAAAGTCTTCCAACAAGAAAACAAGACTATGATCAAGGTAGGAAATCAAGGTGGGGGCCGGCCTCTAGAAGAAATCGGACGAGTTCATTTCGTTTCGGACTCCCGAGAGTCCAAACAGATAAACTCCGATTCCTTTCCGATGTATTTATATCGATTAATTAATCCAATCAATTAATCATATCAAATACATGATAGCATAATTAATTTCTCCAAGAAATAATTATATTCACGAATTAAATTAATCACCCAGTAATTTATTTAATCCATTAGACCGTAAATCAATTTATCCAATAAATCGATTTTGACATCCAATGTCCCAAATTAGATATCCAATATCTAATATTCATAATGAGAGATTAAGCTCGATTCATTTCGTCGTCAATCTTAATGCGCGACTCGGTAGGTCCGTCTCAGTCAGCAATGGGAGGAACCAAAGAGTAGTAGCACCACCTAGCCAGCCTGGTGGCCTACACTGTACCCGGACTGAGAACGAATGATTGGGATCATTCAAGTACCATTCTGTCGTGAATACCAGTATACGTATAAACCCTTCTTTCTAATGTCCCAATCAAGTTTTAGGGTCACGGTCAGTCAAACCCCATCTGTACTTGACGATATGCATGCGTTAGTGCAAACTGAGATCATCGAGCTCTTGTGTATCTAATACATCTAGCTCCAATGCTTTGGCCAAAGACTTATGATCTCATCTGCCAATAACCGCATAGGACATATAACTCGTTCACTAACAGGAGAAAGAATTCTATATTGGTATTCAGTAGGACCTGCTACTTGCCCATCAAGATGCACGTCGAGGTTGACCCCCGCCTTTCGGTTTATAGGGTCGAACTACTCTAATGAAAATCTTGACGTCACAAGCACATCCCTACTAAATCCTCAAGTCGAAGGTTCACGAATACCTATCACAACCTTTCGATTCCATCATTGACTGTCCCGGAGTGAAAACCGTATGACGAATCGAGGGTGAGTCGGTTCGAGTATACTAATCCAATTAGCATACCTATAACGTGTGCTCCCACTAACCATTAGTATTCGATAGGCACCCTATATGTCAAAGAATACGTCATACAAGTCTTCACATAAACTTAACGCCCAGTCAAGTTTCATCGACTTGCGAACGATTAAGTATTTGAGCTATAAATCTTTCCAGTGCCGACCCCTTTAACCAATAAGGAGTGGAACGTTTTGCTCTCAAATACACGGACTAGTTTCTATATATATTTACGAGTTAGGAATGCCAGTAACTACCAGTAAATAAAGAAACATCCATTGCCATATATTGACGATTTACATAATAACAAGTACAATGCCCTCACTCAACATCCTCTGAGTGGCATTCGAGGGCATACTCCTAACAATCTCCCACTTGCACTCAATGCCACACACTATGGTATCTAATACCCATGTTCTCCAGATGACACTCCAAGCTAGTCTGAGAAAGTGGCTTGGTCAGTGGATCGGCGACGTTGTCGGCCGAGTCTACTCTGTGCAGCACGATGTATCCCTTGCGAACAAATTCTCTTACGAGATGATACTTCCTCTCAATATGTTTTGTGCTGTTGTGAAACCTCGGCTCCTTGGCCTGCGCTACAGCTCCGTTGTTGTCGCAGTACAGTGGAACAGGCAGCTCAGCACATGGTATCACTTGAAGTTCTCCCAGAAACTTCTTAATCCAGAACCCTTCCTTGGAAGCCTCCGAGGCTGCTTGATACTCAGCGTGACAGGTGGAATCAGCAGTCGTGCTTTGCTTGGTGCTATGCCAAGATACTGCTCCTCCATTAAGAGTAAATATGTAGCCAGAAGTAGACATCGAGTCGTCCTTCAGTCCTTGGAAGTCCGAATCAGTGAATCCTACCACATCCAATTCTCCACCGCCATACATCAGAACCATATCTCTAGTCCTTCTCAAGTACTTGAGAACGTTCTTTCTGACGATCAATGTTTCCTACCTGGGTTTGCCTGAAACCTACTCACCACGCTTACAGCATGCGCGATGTCAGGTCTTGTACACAACATAGCATACATAAGGCTACCCATGGCCGAAGCATATGGTATATTACTCATTTCCTTTCGTTGTTCCTCATTTTTAGGACACATCTTCAAGGAGAGTTTTATTTCATGTTGCATCGGTAGGAACCCTCTTTTAGAATCATCCATCTTAAATCGCTTTAAGATCTTATCTATATAGAGGGCTTGGGAAAGGCCTATTGTTCTCTTCGCTCTATCCTAGTAGAGTCGAATTCCAAGAATATAGGTTGCTTCTCCCAAGTCTTTCATGGAGAAATTACTCGAAAGCCAAGCTTTTACAGAACTGAGCATTCCCACATCATTTCCTATTAGTAGAATATCATCCATATATAGTACTAAGAATGCGATCTTGCTCCCACTAACCCTCTTGTATACACAAGGTTCCTCTTCATTTTGCACGAAGTCAAACTCTTTGATCGCCTCGTCAAAACGAAGGTTCCAACTACGCGACGCTTACTTCAGTCCATAAATGGAACGCTGAAGCTTGCACACTTTCTGAATATCGACTTCCGACACAAAACCTTTAGGCTGCTCCATATAGATTTCCTCCTCGAGGAATCCATTAAGGAAAGCCGTCTTTACGTCCATTTGCCATATCTCATAATCGTGGTAGGCAGCTATAGCAAGCATCATGCGAATAGACTTGATCATGGCTACGGACGAGAAGGTATCATGGTAATCGATCCCTTCCTTCTGGGTATAACCCTTTGCCACAAGTCTGGCCTTATAGGCGTCAACCTTGCCATCACCATCAGTCTTTCTCTTGTAGATCCACTTGTTCCCAATAGGCACTATGCCCTTGGGGCAGTCTACTAGAGTCCAGACCTGATTGACATGCATCGAGTCTATCTCAGCTTCCATAGCTTCACGCCATTTTGCGGAGTCTACATCCACCATCACTTGGTCATAGGTTGTCGGGTCGGTCTCTTGGCTATCACTTGGAACCTCATGGAGACCCAGCTCCTCCAAGTGCACAAGCCCATACCTCTCAGGTAAATGAGACACCCTACTAGACCTACGAGGTGGTTGTACTTGTGTTTCAGAAAGTTCGGTTCCAGTTTCTTGCACAGGTGTCTCACGAGGAGTTTCATTGTATTCTTCTAAAGAAATACTTCTACCTGCTCCGCCTTCCTGAATGAACTCATCTTCCAGGAAGTGTGCTTGTAAAGCAACAACGATCTTTCGATCTTCGGGCATGTAGAATAGATATCCCATCATCCCAGATGGGAATCCAATGAAACGTCCCTTCGCAAACATAGCTTCCAACTTTTCCACTTTAGTCTTCTTGACATAGGCGGGACATCCCCAAATCCTAATATGATTAAGACTTGGTTTCCTTCCTTCCCACATCTCATGTGGAGTTTTAGGAACGGATTTGGAAGGACATCTGTTTAAAATATAAGCGGCAGTCAGGAGTGCATACCCCCACAAGTAAATTGGTAAGTCAGTATAGCCCAGCATGGAACGGACCATGTTTAACAAGGTCCAATTCCTTCTTTCTAACACACCATTTAACTGAGGAGTACCTGTAGGAGTTAGTTGTGAAACTATTCCATGTTCCTTAAGGAACTCGTCAAACTCCGTACTCGTATACTCGCCACCTCGGTCCGACCGAAGTGCTTTGATATGATTACCAGTTTGTTTCTCGACTAGGGCCTTGAATTCCTGGAATTTGTCAAAGGCCTCGAATTTATGTTTCATTAAGTATACATAACCATACCTAGTATGATCATCTGTAAACGTAATGAAATATTGATATCCGTCACGTGCTGCTTCAAAAGCACCACATACGTCGGTATGGATTAATCCCAGTTTATCATCGGCTCTTTCAAATGTCCCTGTGAAGGGGGACTTAGTCATTTTGCCTTTAAGGCAAGATTCACAAGTAGGAAAGGGATCTCATCCCAATGGACCCATAAGTCCATCCTTTTCGATCTTGTAAACCTTGGTCTGACCAACATGACCAAGTCTAAGATGCCATTTCAAAACTTGATTGGTTTCATCCCTACCACATTTTCTAGTCATAGTATTCACAACTACTTTGTTGCTGAGATTTAGGTGATACAATCCATTCAACAATGTAGCAGTACCCACTAGTTTATTTCTAAAATAAATTTTGCAGGAACCATCACCAATGAAAAATGAAAAGCCTTTTCGGTCCATGACCGGAATGGATACAATGTTTTTGTGCCCCTTGGGCAAAACAAGTACATCTTCTAAAGTCAAAACAAAGCCGGATTCTAAACCCAAAAGAAGTGATCCTATGTCGGTCACCTCGACACTATGCCCGCTTCCGACTGTGATCATAACTTCTCCAGCTCCAAGCTTCCTACTTTGTTCCAGATCCTGATTCACGGTACAAATATGAGAACTAGCATCAGAATCCAGTATCCAGGAAGTAGAAAATACAATAGTAGAACAATTTGTTTCCAAAACTAAAAGTTATGTACCTGAAGTGTCATGAAGAATCGGACAGTCTCTAGCCCAGTGGCCCAGCTCACCGCACTTGAGACAAGCATCCTTCTTCTTCTTGTTCTTTGGAACCATCGGGGCCTTGCCCTTACCCTTAAGGTCCTTAACTTGTGGTCCAGTTTGCTTCTTGGTCTTTTTCTTCTTGTTCTTAGACCTCCGAGGTCCAGAAGAAATCACAAGAGCAGACTCCTTCATCCGCGGAGTCTTCATCTGAGACTGAGCGGTCACAAGTTTGTTCATTAGCCTAGCTAAATTACATGCAATCTCATTGCAGTTGAAATTCATAACAAACTGTGAGAAGGAATCAGGGAGAGACTGTAGGATAAGGTCGGTTTGGAGAGAAGTATCCATTTTAAAATCAAGAGCCTCCAATCTCTCGATCATGGATATCCTTTTGAGGACGTGTTCCCCAACCTTCTCACCTTCCTTCATCCTTGCACCGAACAGTTGCTTGGATATCTCATATCTAGCAGTTCTGCTGTGCTCACCATAAAGTTCGGTTAAGTGAGATAGAATCTGCCTAGCAGAAGTCATTTTCTCATGAGCTCTCTGAATCTCATTAGACATGGAAGCCATCATATATGCACGGACTTTCACGTCATCCTTAACCCACTTTTCGTAGTTTTCAATCTCTTCCTGATTGGCCCGGATCCGCACAGAAGGCGCCGGAATGTCCGTCTCCAAGACGTATCCCAGTGCCTCTATACTGAGGACAATCATCAGATTGCGGAGCCAATCCACAAAGTTAGGTCCCATTAAGGTGTTCTTTTCGAGTAGAATTGCGAGTGCATTCATTGTCATATTGAGATTTGAGTCTGCATTAAGTACGATAGATTAATTAGTGACCCATTCAATTATGTTCTGAGTATAGAATTAAGGTCTTTTCTATTCTTGTTACCCAGCTCCCACTATTTTTATCGGAATAACACACTCCCATGTGAAATCCGGAAGTATCGCTGCTCTACTTCATAGTGGTGATCGAGTTCTTTATAAATCTTAATAGAGGGCAACCGAACAGGTTTCTAGTCTATTAATTTTCATAAAGTGGTGTCCAACACCAACCCATATAATGGATGATTCGATCTTCTTTTTCCCCTTGTTCACTCCCCTCAACCTATACGGTTTCTATGGTTCGTGAACAAGTTAAGTTTATACCATCGACGCAAATCAGTTTCACAATTGAATCTTATCCGGCCACCTATCAGGTTTCTAGGGATAAAATTTGCTCCAACCAAAGGCATCCAATGCACTCCCGATAATTTATCCGTCCTCCCCGAACGACTACCCCGATAACTCGGAAGCATAGAACATCCGGTTTGGATTTCAATTTCCCAAAAACTCGATGGAGGGAAGGAAAAACTTGAAACCTTATAAACTTAATAATTTATCGTGGGAGAATTTTCGTGATTAACGTTACACTTTGCACATTAATCGTTTAAGCGCGTTTGTGGCATTCATACAATATGAAACAACTATTCACAACCTAGTTGCTACCAACATGTGGTTCATGGACCGTTCCTAAAAAACAAAAATTCCGTAATCTAATTACAAGTCTTCGTCTTGAATCTTCGTCTTCTCGAAATGGATCTTCCTCCGGTCTTCGTCATTACATATAAATTTTACATTGAAAATTGCATCCTAGATACAAATTTTTCTAGTAAAATAAATAGGCTAAAACGGCCTTTACAACCCAATCGAATAAAACGAACGATTCAAAAACTAAGTCCACGAACCACATCCCCATTCAAAAGCATTCATCCAATAAATACTAAATAAATGGAAAGCGTAGATATACATTGATCCAATCAACAATACGAACCGATCAAATCGATTCACACAATCGGTAATATGAAAACATTCAAAATAATTCGGTCGATCACAAGTATTCCAATAAATCAATTTTCCCTTATAAAATAAAATACCATAAATCATTTTAATCATATTAAATCCAATTTAAAATGAGGGAAATCATTTTTAGGAATACACGAAGCAAACAAGCCCGAAATGGGTCCGAAATGGGCCGAACCGCGCCTAAAAACGCCATCAGGTAGCATGCAGGGCTGCCCAGCGGCCCTGGGCCGCGGCCCCTGGAGCCTGGGCCGCGGCCCCGATCTGGCCTTTGCCCGGGCCGCTGCACAGCCACAGGCCGCGGCCCCCTGCTTCCGGACCCCTCCCGGACCGTCCAACGGCATTTCGAGGCTAGTTTTTCGACCGGATATCCAATATCTATATTCTCCAACATTCATATCTTCAATATAAATCATATTTCCAAGAAATAAAGATTTATATTTAGACATAAACTTACGAAAAATATAACTACAACGAACGGAAAAATATATACCACGATTATGACTAAAATGATTCCAAATCATTCACCATCTAATCAAGCATTCCAAATGCTAATATCATATATACGATCGCAAGACCTACGCTCTGATACCACTGTTGGGATTCGGTGCCTAAAACGAAGGCCCAGTGGAAGCGATGAAATGAAAATTAATTCGATCTGAATCCCTACGAGGATCGGTTGAGCTACGTATATACGAATATCAAAACGAATAGCAAGAGTCGTAAGAAACTAACCCTCGAAGTCCGTTGATTAAATGGTAACCTTCTCTTGAGCTATTCCCCAAGCTTTGCTTGATCTCTATGAATGCAATCCGCTTCAAGCTCTTGAACGATCCAACGCCGAAAGCACCGCGTCTCTACTTGCCACGCGCTGGAAAAACGATCGGAACAACAACACTTGATTAACCTCTACCGTTACGGCTAGAATCAAGTGATGAAGCTTTTTATTATTACACTCTAAGTGTATAATATATCTCTCAATAATTTTTCTCTAAGAAAATGTGAATGAACACAAAACAAAGTTTTTCTCTTCCCTCTCTCTTAAAATGAAAATGTCGGGAGTCTCTACAAGGAGGAGAGAAAAAGAGGTTTTTATTTTGGTCTACAAAATCATTCACAAGATAACATAACTCACAAAATCTCCTTTTCCCTTACTATAAGAGATATGAAATCTCATATGTCAAAAGTCTTCCAACAAGAAAACAAGACTATGATCAAGGTAGGAAATCAAGGTGGGGGCCGGCCTCTAGAAGAAATCGGACGAGTTCGGTTCGTTTCGGACTCCCAAGAGTCCAAACAGATAAACTCTGATTCCTTTCCGATGTATTTATATCGATTAATTAATCCAATCAATTAATCATATCAAATACATGATAACATAATTAATTTCTCCAAGAAATAATTATATTCACGAATTAAATTAATCACCCAGTAATTTATTTAATCCATTAGGCCGTAAATCAATTTATCCAATAAATCGATTTAGACATCCAATGTCCCAAATTAGATATCCAATATCTAATATTCATAATGAGAGATTAAGCTCGATTCATTTCGTCGTCAATCCTAATGCGCGACTCGGTAGGTCCGTCTCAGTCAGCAATGGGAGGAACCAAAGAGTAGTAGCACCACCTAGCCAGCCTGGTGGCCTACACTGTACCCCGACTGAGAATGAATGATTGGGATCATTCAAGAACCATTCTGTCGTGAATACCAGTATACGTATAAACCCTTCTTTATAATGTCCCGATCAATTTATAGGGTCACGGTTAGTCAAACCCCATCTGTACTTGACGATATACATGCGTTAATGCAAACTGAGATCATCGAGCTCTCGTGTATCTAATACATCAAGCTCCAATGCTTTGGCCAAAGACTTATGATCTCATCTGCCAATAACCGCGTAGGACATATAACCCGTTCACTAACAGTAGAAAGAATTATATCTTGGTATTCAGTAGGACATGTTACTTGCCCATCAAGATGCACGTCGAGGTTGACCCCCGCCTTCCGGTTTATAGGGTCGAACTACTCTAATGAAAATCTTGACGTCACAAGCACATCCCTACTCAAGTCGAAGGTTCACGAATACCTATCACAACCTTTCGATTCCATCATTGACTGTCCCGGAGTGAAAACCGTGTGACGAATCGAGGGTGAGTCGGTTCGAGTATACTAATCCAATTAGCATACCTGTAACGTGTGCTCCCACTAACCATTAGTGTTCGACAGGCACTCTCTATGTCAATGAACACGTCATACAAGTCTCCACATAAACTTAACGCCCAGTCGATTTGCATCGACTTGCGAACGATTAAGTATTTGAGCTATAAACCTTTCCAGTGCCGACCCCTTTATCCAATAAGGAGTGGAACATTTTGCTCTCAAATACACTAACTAGTTTCTATATGTATATTTACGAGTTAGGAATGCCAGTAACTGCCAGTAAATAAAGAAACATCCATTGCCTTATATTGATGATTTAAATAATAACAAGTATAATGCCCTCACTCAACATCCTCTGAGTGGCATTCGAGGGCATACTCCTAACAATTTGAAGTTCGGGTTGAATCTACCATAAGAGAATAGAATGTGGTTTGACTTATGGGTGTGATCATACCAGCACTAATGCACCAGATCCCATCAGAACTCCGAAGGTAAGCGTGCCTGGGCGAGAGTAGTACTAGGATGGGTGACTCCCTGGGAAGTCCTCGTATTGCACCCCCTTTTTTGCCGTCCAACGCTGCTCGATTCTTTTTTTACGCTCGATTTTTCATTTTCTTAGGAATTCTCCACGGTGATCATTCCACCTACGGTCTAAAGAAGGCTTGGATATGAAGCTTATTGGAAATGATATACTATCACAGGAGTAATAAAGTAAATGACAAACACTCTTCGTACGAGGAAGAAATGCGATTTTACTAATTAAAAATTATCAAATTCTGCCTCTCAATACATTAGAGAATATATTTTTAAGTCTAAGAAACACATCTAAATCGAAAATGACACAAGATATCAAAAGAAAAATGAAATATTAAATAAAAGGCCGAAAGTGCGTGAAAACAGGGGAATTTAGGCCCGGGACCAGTTATGTCATGGCGGAACGCAATGAGTTCGATATGAATCGCTGTTACGCTTCTAGAAACATATTATAATAGGAATTTTGAGTGTCAGGTCACACGATGGGCGCGAGAAGATCTTCGTCGGCATGTGTGGCAGGTCCCGTAGCTCCTCCCGGTTCGAAAGTTTTGGCTGTTTGAAGTTCGGGTCGAATCTACAATAAGAGAATAGAATGTGGTTCGACTTATGGGTGCGATCATACCAGCACTAATTCACCGGATCCCATCAGAATTCCGAAGTTAAGCGTGCTTGGGCGAGAGTATTACTAGGATGGGTGACCCCTTGGGAAGTCCTCGTGTTGCACCCCCTTTTTTTTGCCATCGAACGCTGCTCGATTCTTTTTTTACTCTCGATTTTTCTTTTTCTTACGAATTCTCCATGGTGATCCTTCCACCTACGGTCTAAAGAAGCCTTGGCTATGAAGCTTATTGAAAATGATATACTGTCACGGGAGTAATAAATTAAATGACAAATGCTGTTCGTACGGGGAAGAAATGTGATTTTACTAATTAAAAATTATCAAATTCTGCCTCTCAATACATTCAAGAATGTATTTATAAGCCTAAGAAACACATCTAAATCGAAAATGACACAAGATATCAAAAGAAAAACGAAATATTAAATAAATAAAGTGATATAAAGGCCTAAAGTGCGTGAAAACGGGAGAATTTAGGCCCGGGACCAGTTATGTCATGGCGAAACGCGATGAGTTCGACACGAATCGCTATTTTTCTTGCGGAAACATAGTATAATAGGAATTCTGATTGTCGGGTCACACGATGAGCGCGACAAGAGCTTCACCAGCATGTGTGGTGGGTCCCGTAGCTCCTCACGGTTCGAAAGTTATGGCTGTTTGAAGTTCGGGTCGAATCTACCATAATAGAATAGAATGTGGTTCGACTTATGAGTTCAATCATACCAGCACTAACGCACCGGATCCCATCAGAACTCCAAAATTAAGCGTGCTTGGGCGAGAGTAGTACTAGGATGGGTAACCCCCCTGGGAAGTCCTTGTGTTGCACCCCTTTTTTTTGCCGTCGAACGCTGCTCGATTTTTTTTTTTACGCTCAATTTTTCTTTTTCTTAGAATTTCTCCATGGTGATCCTTCCACCTACGGTTTAAAGAAGCCTTGGATATGAAGCTTATTGAAAATTATATACTGTCACGGGAGTAATAAAGAAATGACAAACGCTCTTCATACACGGAAGAAATGCGATTTTACTAATTAGGAATTGTCAAATTATGCCTCTCAATACATTCGAGAATGTATTTATAAGCCTAAAAAATACATCTAAATCGAAAATGACACAAGATATCAAAAGAAAAACGAAATATTAAATAAATAAAGTGATATAAAGGCCGAAAATGCGTGAAAACGTGGGAATTTAGGCCGAGGACCAGTTATGTCATGGCGGAACGCGATGAGTTCGACACGAATCGCCGTCCCGCTTCCGGAAACATATTATAATAGGAATTCTGAGCGTCGGGTCACACGCTATACGCGAGAAGAGCTTCACGGCATGTGTGGTGGGTCTCGTAGCTCCTCCCTTTTCGAAAGTTATGGTTGTTTGAAGTTCGGGTCGAATCTACCATAAGATAATAGAATGTGGTTCGACTTATGGGTGCGATCATACCAGCACTAATGCACCGGATCCCATCAGAACTCCGAAGCTAAGCGTGCTTGGGCGAGAGTAGTATGAGGATGGGTGACCCCCTGGGAAGTCCTCGTGTTGCGCCCCCTTTTTTGCCGTCCAACGCTGTTCGATTCTTTTTTTACGCTCGATTTTTCGTTTACTTAGGAATTCTCCACGGTGATCCTTCCACGTACGGTCTAAAGAAGGCTTGGATATGGAGCTTATTGAAAATGATATACTGTCACGGGAGTAATAAAGTAAATGACAAACGCTCTTTATACGGGGAAGAAATGCGATTTTACTAATTAGAAATTATCAAATTCTGCCTCTCAATACATTGGAGAATGTATTTATAAGCCTAAGAAACACATATAAATAAAAAATGATTCAAGATATCAATAGAAAAATAAAATATTAAATAAATAAAGTGATATAAAGGCCGAAAGTGCGTGAAAACAGGGGAATTTCGGCCCGAGACCAGTTATATCATGGTGGAACGCAATGAGTTCCACACGAATCGCCGTTCCCCTTCCGGAAACATATTATACTAGGAATTCTGAGCGTCGGGTCACACGATGGGCGCGAGAAGAGCTTCACCGGCATGTGTGGTGGGTCTCGTAGCTCCTCCCGGTTCCAAAGTTATGGCTGTTTGAAGTTCGGGTCGAATCTACCATAAGAGAATATAATGTGGTTCGACTTATGGGTGCTATCATACCAGCACTAATGCACCGGATCCCATCAGAACTCCGAAGGTAAGCGTGCTTGGGCGAGAGTAGTACTAGGATGGGTGACCCCCTGGGAAGTTCTCGTGTTGCACCCCCTTTTTTGCCGTCCAATGCTGCTCGATTCTTTTTTTACGCTCGATCTTTCGTTTTCATAGGAATTCTCCACGGTGATCCTTCCACCTACGGTCTAAAGAAGCCTTGGAGATGAAGCTTATTGAAAATGATATACTGTCACGGGAGTAATAAAGTAAATGACAAACGCTCTTCGTATGGGGAAGAAATGCGATTTTACTAATTAGAAATTATCAAATTATGCCTCTCAATACATTGGAGAATGTATTTATAAGCCTAAGAAACACATCTAAATAAAAAATGACTCAAGATATCAAAAGAAAAATGAAATATTAAATAAATAAAGTGATATAAAGGCCGAAAGTGCGTGAAAACGGGGGAATTTCGGCCCGGGACCAGTTATATCATGGCGGAACGCAATGAGTTCGACACGAATCACCGTTTCGGTTCTGGAAACATATTATAATAGGAATTCTGAGCATCGGGTCACATGATGGGCGCGAGAAGAGCTTCACCGGCATGTGTGGTGGGTCCCGTAGCTCCTCCTGGTTCGAAAGTTATGGCTGTTTGAAGTTCGGGTTGAATCTACCATAAGAGAATAGAATGTGGTTTGACTTATGGGTGTGATCATACCAGCACTAATGCACCAGATCCCATCAGAACTCCGAAGGTAAGCGTGCTTGGGCGAGAGTAGTACTAGGATGGGTGACCCCCTGGGAAGTCCCCGTATTGCACCCCCTTTTTTGCCGTCCAACGCTGCTCGATTCTTTTTTTACGCTCAATTTTTCATTTTCTTAGGAATTCTCCATGGTGATCATTCCACCTACGGTCTAAAGAAGGCTTGGATATGAAGCTTATTGGAAATGATATACTATCACGAGAGTAATAAAGTAAATGACAAACACTCTTCGTACGAGGAAGAAATACGATTTTACTAATTAAAAATTATCAAATTCTGCCTCTCAATACATTAGAGAATATATTTTTAAGCCTACGAAACACATCTAAATCTAAAATGACACAAGATATCAAAAGAAAAATGAAATATTAAATAAAAGGTCGAAAGTAGGTGAAAACAGGGGAATTTAGGCCCGGGACCAGTTATGTCACGGCGGAACACGATGAGTTCGACAAAAATTGCCGTCCCGCTTCTGGAAACATATTATAATAGGAATTCTGAGCGTCGAATCACACGATGGACGCGAGGAGAGCTTCGCCGGCATGTGTGGTAGGTCCCGTAGCTCCTCCGGGTTCGAAAGTTATGACTGTTTGAAGTTCGGGTCGAATCTACCATAAGAGAATAGAATGGGGTTTGACTTATGGGTGCAATCATACCAGCACTAATGCACCGGATCCCATCAGAACTCCGAAGCTAAGCGTGCCTGGGCGAGAGTAGTACCAGGATGGGTGACCCTCTGGGAAGTCCTCGTGTTGCACCCCCTTTTTTGTCGTCCAACGCTGCTCGATTGTTTTTTTACGCTCGATTTTCGTTTCCTTAGGAATTCTCCACGGTGATCCTTCCACCTACGGCCTAAAGAAGCCTTGGATATGAAGCTTATTGAAAATGATATACTGTCATGAGAGTAATAAAGTAAATGACAAATGTTCTTCGTACGGGGAAGAAATGCGATTTTACTAATTAGAAATTATCAAATTCTGCCTCAATACATTGGAGAATGTATTTATAAGCCTAAGAACCACATCTAAATAAAAAATGACTCAAGATATCGAAAGAAAAATGAAATATTAAATAAATAAAGTGATATAAAGGCCGAAAGTGCGTGAAAACGGGGGAATTTCGGCCCGAGACCAGTTATATCATGACGGGACGCAATGAGTTCAACACGAATCACCGTTTCGCTTCCGGAAACATATTATAATAGGAATTCTGAGCATCAGGTCACACAATGGGCGCGAGAAGAGCTTCACCGGCATGTGTGGAGGGTCTCGTAGCTCCTCCCGGTTCGAAAGTTATGGTTGTTTGAAGTTCGGGTTGAATCTACCATAAGAGAATAGAATGTGGTTTGACTTATGGGTGCGATCATACCAGCACTAATGCACCGGATCCCATCAGAACTCCGAAGGTAAGCGTGCTTGGCGAGAGTAGTGCTAGGATGGGTGACCCCCGGGAAGTCCTCGTGTTGCACCCCATTTTTTGCCGTCCAACGTTGCTCGATTCTTTTTTTACGCTCGATTTTTTGTTTTCTTAGAAATTCTCCACGGTGATCCTTCCACCTACAATCTAAAGAAGGCTTGGATATGAAGCTTATTGGAAATGATATACTATCACGGGAGTAATAAAATAAATCACAAACACTTTTCGTACGGGGAACAAATGATATTTTAGAAATTAGAAATTATCAAATTCTGCCTTTCAATACATTGGAGAATGTATTTATAAGCCTAAGAAACATATTTAAATCTAAAATGACTCAAGATATCAAAAGAAAAATAAAATATTAAATAAATAAAGTGATATAAAGGCCGAAAGTGCGTGAAAACAGGGGAATTTCGGCCCGGGACCAGTTATATCATGGCGGAACGCAATGAGTTCGACACGAATTGCCGTTTCGCTTCCGAAAACATATTATAATAGGAATTCTGACCGTCAGGTCACACGATGGGCGCGAGAAGAGCTTCACCGGCATGTGTGGTGGGTCCCGTAGCTCCCCCCGGTTCGAAAGTTATGGCTGTTTGAAGTTCGGGTTGAATCTACCATAAGAGAATAAAATGTGGATTGACTTATGGGTGCGATCATACCAGTACTAAATACTAATGCACCGGATCCCATCAGAACTCCGAAGGTAAGCGTGCTTGGGCGAGAGTAGTACTAGGATGGGTGACCCCCTGGGAAGTCCTCGTGTTGCACCCCCTTTTTTGCCGTCTAAAGCTGCTTGATTCTTTTTTTACGCTTAATTTTTCTTTTTCTTAGGAATTCTCCACGGTGTTCCTTCCACCTACGGTCTAAAGAAGCCTTGGATATGAAGCTTATTGAAAATGATATACCGTCACGGGAGTAATAAAGTAAATGACAAATGCTCTTCGTACGGGGAAGAAATGCGATTTTACTAATTAGAAATTATCAAATTATGCCTCTCAATACATTCGAGAATGTATTTATAAGCCTAAGAAACACATCTAAATCGAAAATGACAGAAGATATCAAAAGAAAAACGAAATATTAAATAAATAAAGTGATACAAAGGCCGAAAGTACGTGAAAACGTGGGAATTTAGGCCCAGGACCAATTATGTCATGGCGGAACGCAATGAGTTCGACACATATTATAATTGGAATTCTGAGCGTCGGATCACACGATGGACGCGAGAAGAGCTTTGCCGGCATGTGTGGTGGGTCCCGTAGCTCCTCCCGGTTCGAAAGTTATGGCTGTTTGAAGTTCGGGTCGAATCTACCATAAGAGAATAGAATGTGGTTCGACTTATTGGTGCGATCATACCAGCACTAATGCACCAGATCCCATCAAAACTCCGAAGCTAAGCGTTCCTGGGCGAGAGTAGTACTAGGATCGGTGACCACCTGGGAGGTCCTCGTGTTGCACCCCCTTTTTTGCCGTCCAACGTTGCTCGATTCTTTTTTTACGCTCGATTTTTTGTTTTCTTAGGAATTCTCCACGGTGATCCTTCCACCTACGGTCTAAAGAAGCCTTGGATATGAAGCTTATTGGAAATGATATACTGTCACGGGAGTAATAAAGTAAATGACAAACACTCTTCGTACGGGGAAGAAATGCGATTTTACTAATTAAAAATTATCAAATTCTGCCTCTCAATATATTGGAGAATATATTTTTAAGCCTAAGAAACACATCTAAATCGAAAATTACACAAGATATCAAAAGAAAAATGAAATATTAAATAAAAGGCCGAAAGTGCGTGAAAACAGGGGAATTTAGGCCCGGGACCAGTTATGTCATGGCGGAACGCAATGAGTTCGACATGAATCGCCGTTACGCTTCCGGAAACATATTATAATAGGAATTTTGAGCGTCAGGTCACACGATGGGCGCGAGAAGAGCTTCGTCTGCATGTGTGGCGGGTCCCGTAGCTCCTCCCGGTTCGAAAGTTATGGCTGTTTGAAGTTCGGATCGAATCTACAATAAGAGAATAGAATGTGGTTCGACTTATGGGTGTGATCATACCAGCACTAATTCACCGGATCCCATCAGAACTCCGAAGCTAAGCGTGCTTGGGCGACAGTATTACTAGGATGGGTGACCCCCTGGAAAGTCCTCGTGTTGCACCCCTTTTTTTTCCATCGAATGCTGCTCGATTCTTTTTTTACGCTCGATTTTTCTTTTTCTTAGGATTTCGCCACGGTGATCCTTCCACCTACGGTCTAAAGAAGCCTTGGATATGAATCTTATTGAAAATGATATACAATCACATGAGTAATAAAGTAAATGACAAACGCTCTTCGTACGGGGAAGAAATGCGATTTTACTAATTAGAAATTATCCAATTCTGCCTCTCAATACATTCGAGAATGTATTTATAAGCCTAAAAAACACATCTAAATCGAAAATGACACAAGATATCAAAAGAAAAATGAAATATTAAATAAATAAAGTGATATAAAGGCCGAAAGTGCGTGAAAACGGGGGAATTTAGGCCCGGGACCAGTTATGTAATGGCGGAACGCGATGAGTTCGACACGAATCGATGTTTCGCTTCGAGAAACATAGTATAATAGGAATTATGAGTGTCGGGTCACACAATGAGCGCGAGAAGAGCTTCACCGGCATGTGTGGTGGGTCCCGTAGCTCCTCCCGGTTCGAAAGTTATGGCTGTTTGAAGTTCGGGTCGAATCTACCATAAGAGAATAGAATGTGGTTCAACTTATCGGTTCGATCATACCATCACTAAAGCACCGGATCCCATCAGAACTCTGAAGTTAAGCGTGCGTGGGCGAGAGTAGTACTAGGATGGGTAACCCCCTGGGAAGTCCTCGTGTTGCACCCCCTTTTTTTTGCCATTGAACACTGCTCGATTCTTTTTTTACGCTCGATTTTTCTTTTTCTTAGGAATTCTCCATGGTGATCCTTCTACCTACGGTCTAAAGAAGCCTTGGCTATGAAGCTTATTGAAAATGATATACTGTCACGGGAGTAATAAAGTAAATGACAAACGCTCTTCGTACGGGGAAGAAATGCGATTTTACTAATTAAAAATTATCAAATTCTGCCTCTCAATACATTCGAGAATGTATTTATAAGCCTAAGAAACACATCTAAATCGAAAATGACACAAGATATCAAAAGAAAAATGAATTATTAAATAAATAGAGTGATATAAAGGCCTAAAGTGCGTGAAAACGGGATAATTTAGGCCCGGGACCAGTTATGTCATGGCGGAACACAATGAGTTCGACACGAATCGCAGTTCCGCTTCAGGAAACATATCATAATAGGAATTTTGATCGTCGGGTCACACGATGGGCGTGAGAAGAGCTTCTCCGGCATGTGTGGTAGGTCCCGTAGCTCCTCCCGATTCGAAAGTTATGGCTGTTTGAAGCTCGGGTCGAATCTATCATAAGAGAATAGAATGTGGTTCGACTTATGGGTGCGATCATACCAGCAATAATGCATCGGATCCTATCAGAACTCCGAAGCTAAGCGTGCTTGGACGAGAGTAGTACTAGGATGGGTGACCCCCTGGGAAGTCCTCGTGTTGCACCCCTTTTTTTGCCATCGAACGCTGCTCGATTCTTTTTTTACGCACGATTTTTCTTTTTCTTATGAATTTTCCATGGTGATCCTTCCACCTACGGTCTAAAGAAGCCTTGGATATGAATCTTATTGAAAATGATATACAATCACATGAGTAATAAAGTAAATGACAAACGCTCTTCGTACGGGGAAGAAATGCGATTTTACTAATTAGAAATTATCAAATTCTCCCTCTCAATTCATTCGAGAATGTATTTATAAGCCTAAGAAACACATCTAAATCGAAAATGACACAAGATATCAAAAGAAAAATGAAATATTAAATAAATAAAGTGATATAAAGGCCGAAAGTGCGTGAAAACGGGGGAATTTAGGCCCGGGACCAGTTATGTAATGGCGGAACGCGATGAGTTCGACACGAATCGATGTTTCGCTTCGAGAAACATAGTATAATAGGAATTATGAGTGTCGGGTCACACAATGAGCGCGAGAAGAGCTTCACCGGCATGTGTGGTGGGTCCGTAGCTCCTCCCGGTTCGAAAGTTATGGCTGTTTGAAGTTCGGGTCAAATCTACCATAAGAGAATAGAATGTGGTTCAACTTATCGGTTCGATCATACCATCACTAAAGCACCGGATCCCATCAGAACTCTGAAGTTAAGCGTGCGTGGGCGAGAGTAGTACTAGGATGGGTAACCCCCTGGAAAGTCCTCGTGTTGCACCCCCTTTTTTTGCCGTCGAACGCTGCTCGATTTTTTTTTACGCTCAATTTTTCTTTTTCTTAGAATTTCTCCACTGTGATCCTTCCACCTACGGTTTAAAGAAGCCTTGGATATGAAGCTTATTGAAAATGATATAATGTCACGGGAGTAATAAAGTAAATGACAAACGCTCTTCGTATGGGGAAGAAATGCGATTTTACTAATTAGAAATTATCAAATTATGCCTCTCAATACATTCGAGAATGTATTTATAAGCCTAAGAAACACATCTAAATCGAAAATGACACAAGATATCAAAAGAAAAACAAAATATTAAATAAATAAAGTGATATAAAGGCCGAAAATGCGTGAAAACGTGGGAATTTAGGCCCAGGACCAGTTATGTCATGGCGGAACGCGATGAGTTCGACACGAATCGCCGTCCCGCTTCCGGAAACATATTATAAAAGGAATTCTGAGCGTCGGGTCACACGATGGACGTGAGAAAAGCTTCGCCGGCATGTGTGGTGGGTCCCGTAGCTCCTCCCGGTTCGAAAGTTATGGCTGTTTGAAGTTCAGGTCGAATCTACCATAAGAGAATAGAATGTGGTTCGACTTATGGGTGCGATCATACCAGCACTAATGCACCGGATCCCATCAGAACTCCGAAGCTAAGCATGTTTGGGCGAGAGTAGTACTAGGATGGGTGACCCCCTGGGAAGTCCTCGTGTTGCACCCCCTTTTTTGCCGTCCAACACTGCTCGATTCTTTTTTACTCTCGATTTTTCGTTTTCTTAGGAATTCTCCACGGTGATCCTTCCACGTGCGGTCTAAAAAAGGCTTGGATATGAAGCTTATTGAAAATGATATACTGTCACGGGAGTAATAAAGTAAATGACAAACGCTCTTCGTACGGGGAAGAAATGCGATTTTACTAATTATAAATTATCAAATTCTGCCTCTCAATACATTGGAGAATATATTTATAAGCCTAAGAAACACATGTAAATCAAAAATGACTCAATATATCAAAATAAAAATGAAATATTAAATAAATAAAGTGATATAAAGGCCGAAAATGCGTGAAAACGTGGGAATTTAGGCCCAGGACCAGTTATGTCATGGCGGAACGCGATGAGTTCGACACGAATCGCCGTCCCGCTTCCGGAAACATATTATAAAAGGAATTCTGAGCGTCGGGTCACACGATGGACGTGAGAAAAGCTTCGCCGGCATGTGTGGTGGGTCCCGTAGCTCCTCCCGGTTCGAAAGTTATGGCTGTTTGAAGTTCAGGTCGAATCTACCATAAGAGAATAGAATGTGGTTCGACTTATGGGTGCGATCATACCAGCACTAATGCACCGGATCCCATCAGAACTCCGAAGCTAAGCATGTTTGGGCGAGAGTAGTACTAGGATGGGTGACCCCCTGGGAAGTCCTCGTGTTGCACCCCCTTTTTTGCCGTCCAACACTGCTCGATTCTTTTTTACTCTCGATTTTTCGTTTTCTTAGGAATTCTCCACGGTGATCCTTCCACGTGCGGTCTAAAAAAGGCTTGGATATGAAGCTTATTGAAAATGATATACTGTCACGGGAGTAATAAAGTAAATGACAAACGCTCTTCGTACGGGGAAGAAATGCGATTTTACTAATTATAAATTATCAAATTCTGCCTCTCAATACATTGGAGAATATATTTATAAGCCTAAGAAACACATGTAAATCAAAAATGACTCAATATATCAAAATAAAAATGAAATATTAAATAAATAAAGTGATATAAAGGCCGAAAGTGCGTGAAAACGGGGGAATTTCGGCCCGGGACCAGTTATATCATGGCGGAACGCGATGATTTCGACATGAATCGCCGTTTCGCTTCCGGAAAAATATTATAATAGGAATTTTGAGCGTCGGGTCACACGATGGGCACGAGAAGAGCTTCATCGGCATGTGTGGCGGGTCCCGTAGCTCATCCCGGTTCGAAAGTTATGGCTGTTTAAAGTTTGGGTCGAATCTATAATAAGATAATAGAATGTGGTTAGACTTATGGGTGCGATCATACCAGCACTAATGCACCGGATCCCATCAGAACTCCGAAGTTAAGCGTGCTTGGGCGATAGTATTACTAGGATGGGTGACCCCTGGAGTCCTCGTGTTGCACCCCTTTTTTTAGCCATCGAACGCTGCTTTGATTATTTTTTTACGCTCAATTTTTATTTTTCTTAGGAATTCTCCACGGTGATCCTTCCACCTACGGTCTAAAGAAGCCTTGTCTATGAAGCTTATTGAAAATGATATACTGTCACGGGAGTAATAAAGTAAATGACAAACGCTCTTCATACGGGGAAGAAATGCGATTTTACTAATTAAAAATTATCAAATTCTGCCTCTCAATACATTCGAGAATGTATTTATAATCCTAAGAAACACATCTAGATCGAAAATGACGCAAGATATCAAAAGAAAAACGAAATATTAAATAAATAAAGTGATATAAAGGCCTAAAGTGCGTGAAAACGGGAGAATTTAGGCCCAGGACCAGTTATGTCATGGCGGAACGCGATGAGTTCGACACGAATCGCCGTTACGCTTCCGGAAACATATTATAATAGGAATTTTGAGCGTCAGGTCACACAATGGGCGCGAGAAGAGCTTCGTCGGCATGTGTGGCGGGACCCGTAGCTCCTCCCGGTTCGAAAGTTATGGCTGTTTGAAGTTCGGGTCGAATCTACAATAAGAGAATAGAATGTGGTTCGACTTATGGGTGGGATCATACCAGCACTAATTCACCGGATCCCATCAGAACTCCGAAGTTAAGCGTGCTTGGGCGACAGTATTACTAGGATGGGTGACCCCCTGGGAAATCCTCGTGTTGCACCCCTTTTTTTTGCCATCGAACACTGCTCGATTCATTTTTTACGCTCGATTTTTCTTTTTCTTAGGAATTCTCCATGGTGATCCTTCTACCTACGGTCTAAATAAGCCTTGGCTATGAAGCTTATTGAAAATGATATACTGTCACGGGAGTAATAAAGTAAATGACAAACGCTCTTCGTACGGGGAAGAAATGCGATTTTACTAATTAAAAATTATCAAATTCTGCCTCTCAATATATTCGAGAATGTGTTTATAAGCCTAAGAAACACATCTAAATCGAAAATGACACAAGATATCAAAAGAAAAACGAAATATTAAATAAATAGAGTGATATAAAGGCCTAAAGTGCGTGAAAACGGGAGAATTTTGGCCCGGGACCAGTTATGTCATGGCGGAACACAATGAGTTCGACACGAATCACCGTCCCGCTTCTGGAAACATACTATAATAGGAATTCTGAGCATCGGGTCAGACACTGGACGCGAGAAGAGCTTCACCGGCATGTGTGGTGGGTCCCGTAGCTCCTCCCGGTTCGAAAGTTATGGTTGTCTGAAGTTCGGGTCGAATTTACCATAAGAGAATAGAATGTGGTTCGACTTATGGGTGCGATCATACCAGCACTAATGCAGCGGATCCCATCAGAACTCCGAAGCTAAGGGTGCTTGGGCGAGAGTAGTACTAGGATGGGTGACCCCCTGGGAAGTCCTCGTGTTGCACCCCCTTTCTTGCCGTCCAACGCTGCTCGATTCTTTTTTTACGCTCGATTTTTTGTTTTCTTAGGAATTCTCCACGTTGATCCTTCCACCTACGGTCTAAAGAAGCCTTGGATATGAATCTTATTGAAAATGATATACAATCACACGAGTAATAAAGTAAATGACAAACGCTCTTCGTACGGGGAAGAAATGCGATTTTACTAATTAGAAATTATCAAATTCTGCCTCTCAATACATTCGAGAATGTATTTATAAGCCTAAGAAACACATCTAAATCGAAAATGACACAAGATATCAAAAGAAAAATGAAGTATTAAATAAATAAAGTGATATAAAGGCCGAAAGTGCGTGAAAACGGAGGAATTTAGGCCCGGGACCAGTTATGTAATGGCGGAACGCGATGAGTTCGACACGAATCGATGTTTCGCTTCGAGAAACATAGTATAATAGGAATTATGAGTGTCGGGTCACACAATTAGCGCGAGAAGAGCTCCACCGGCATGTGTGGTGGGTCCCGTAGCTCCTCCCGGTTCGAAAGTTATGGCTGTTTGAAGTTCGGGTCGAATCTACCATAAGAAAATAGAATGTGGTTCAACTTATCGGTTCGATCATACCATCACTAAAGCACCGGATCCCATCAAAACTCCGAAGTTAAGCGTGCGTGGGCGAGAGTAGTACTAGGATGGGTAACCCCCTGGGAAGTCCTCGTGTTGCACCCCCTTTTTTTGCCGTCGAACGCTTCTCGATTCTCTTTTTACGCTCAATTTTTTTTTCTTAGAATTTCTCCACGGTGATCCTTCCACCTACGGTTTAAAGAAGCCTTGGATATGAAGCTTATTGAAAATGATATACTGTCATGGGAGTAATAAAGTAAATGACAAACGCTCTTCGTACGGGGAAGAAATGCGATTTTACTAATTAGAAATTATCAAATTATGCCTCTCAATACATTCGAGATTGTATTTATAAGCCTAAGAAACACATCTAAATCGAAAATGACACAAGATATCAAAAGAAAAACGAAATATTAAATAAATAAAGTGATATAAAGGCCGAAAATGCGTGAAAATGTGGGAATTTGGGCCAAGGACCAGTTATGTCATGGCGGAACGCGATGAGTTCGAAACGAATCGCCGTCCCGCTTCCGGAAACATATTATAATAGGAATTCTGAGCGTCGGGTCACACGATGGACGCGAGAAGAGCTTCGCCGGCATGTGTGGTGGGTCCCGTAACTCCTCACGGTTCGAAAGTTATGGCTGTTTGAAGTTCGGGTCGAATTTACCATAAGAGAATAGAATGTGGTTCGACTTATGGGTGCGATCATACCAGCACTAATGCACCGTATCCCATCAGAACTCCGAAGCTAAGCATGTTTGGGCGAGAGTAGTACTAGGATGGGTGACCCCCTGGGAAGTCCTCGTGTTGCACCCCCTTTTTTGCCGTCCAATGCTACTCGATTCTTTTTTACGCTCGATTTTTCGTTTTCATAGGAATTCTCCACGGTGATCCTTCCACGTACGGTCTAAAAAGGCTTGGATATGAAGCTTATTGAAAATGATATACTGTCACGGGAGTAATAAAGTAATGACAAACGCTCTTCGTACGGGGAAGAAATGCGATTTTACTAATTATAAATTATCAAATTCTGCCTCTCAATACATTGGAGAATGTATTTATAAGCCTAAGAAACACATGTAAATCAAAAATGACTCAAGATATCAAAAGAAAAATGAAATATTAAATAAATAAAGTGATATAAAGGCCGAAAGTGCATGAAAACGGGGGAATTTCGGTCCGGGACCAGTTATATCATGGCGGAACGCGACGAGTTCGACACGAATCACCGTTTCGCTTCCGGAAACATATTATAATAGGAATTCTGAGCGTCGGGTCACACGATGGGCGCGAGAAGAGCTTCGTCGGCATGTGTGGCGGGTCCCGTAGCTCCTCCCGGTTCGAAAGTAATGGCTGTTTAAAGTTTGGGTCGAATCTATAATAATAGAATAGAATGTGGTTCGACTTATGGGTGCGATCATACCAGCACTAATGCACCAGATCCCATCAGAACTCCGAAGTTAAGCGTGCTTGGTCGATAGTATTACTAGGATGGGTGACCCCCTGGAGTCCTCGTGTTGCACCCCTTTTTTTTTGCCATCGAACGCTGCTTTGATTCTTTTTTTACGCTCAATTTTTCTTTTTCTTAGGAATTCTCCACGGTGATCCTTCCACCTACGGTCTAAAGAAGCATTGGATATGAAGCTTATTGAAAATGATATACTGTCACGGAAGTAATAAAGTAAATGACAAACGCTCTTCATACGGGGAAGAAATGTGATTTTACTAATTAGAAATTATCAAATTCTGCCTCTCAATACATTCGATAATGTATTTATAATCCTAAAAAACACATCTAAATCGAAAATGACACAAGATATCAAAAGAAAAACGAAATATTAAATAAATAAAGTGATATAAAGGCCGAAAATGCGTGAAAACGTGGGAATTTAGGCCCAGGACCAGTTATGTCATGGCGGAACGCGATGAGTTCGACACGAATCGCCGTCCCGCTTCCAGAAACATATTATAATAGGAATTCTGAGCATCGGGTCACACGATGGACGCGAGAAGAGCTTCGCCGGCATGTGTGGTGGGTCCCGTAGCTCCTCCCGGTTCGAAAGTTATGGCTGTTTGAAGTTCGGGTCGAATCACCATAAGAGAATAGAATGTGGTTCGACTTATGGGTGTGATCATACCAGCACTAATGCACCGGATCCCATCAGAACTCCGAAGCTAAACGTGTTTGGGCGAGAGTAGTACTAGGATGGGTGACCCCCTGGGAAGTCCTCGTGTTGCACCCACTTTTTTGCCGTCCAACGCTGCTCGATTCTTTCTTACGCTCGATTTTTCGTTTTCTTAGGAATTCTCCACGGTGATCCTTCCACGTACGGTCTAAAAAGGCTTGGATATGAAGCTTATTGAAAATGATATACTGTCACGGGAGTAATAAAGTAAATGACAAACGCTCTTCGTACGGGGAAGAAATGCGATTTTACTAATTATAAATTATCAAATTCTGCCTCTCAATACATTGGAGAATGTATTTATAAGCCTAAGAAACACAGGTAGATCAAAAATGACTCAAGATATCAAAAGAAAAATGAAATATTAAATAAATAAAGTGATATAAAGGCCGAAAGTGCGTGAAAACGGGGGAATTACGGCCCGGGACCAGTTATATCATGGCGGAACACGATGAGTTCGACACAAATCGCCGTTTCGCTTCCGGAAACATATTATAATAGGAATTCTGAGTGTCGGGTCACACGATGGGCGCGAGAAGAGCTTCGTCGGCATGTGTGGCGGGTCCCGTAGCTCCTCCCAGTTCGAAAGTTATGGCTGTTTAAAGTTTGGGTCGAATCTATAATAAGAGAATAGAATGTGGTTCGACTTATGGGTGCGATCATACCAGCACTAATGCACCGGATCCCATCAGAACTCCGAAGTTAAGCGTGCTTGGGCGATAGTATTACTAGGATGGGTGACCCCCTGGAGTCCTCGTGTTGCAACCCTTTTTTTTTGCCATCGAACGCTGCTTTGATTCTTTTTTTACGCTCAATTTTACTTTTTCTTAGAAATTCTCCACGATGATCCTTCCACCTACGGTCTAAAGAAGCCTTGGCTATGAAGCTTATTGAAAATGATATACTGTCACGGGAGTAATAAAGTAAATGACAAACGCTCATCGTACGGGGAAGAAATGCGATTTTACTAATTAAAAATTATCAAATTCTGCCTCTCAATACATTCGAGAATGTATTTATAATCCTAAGAAACACATCTAAATCGAAAATGACACAAGATATCAAAAGAAAAACGAAATATTAAATAAATAAAGTGATATAAAGGCCTAAAGTGCGTGAAAACGGGAGAATTTAGGCCCGGGACCAGTTATGTCATGGCGGAACGTGATGAGTTCAACAAGAATCGCCGTTACGCTTCCGGAAACATATTATAATAGGAATTTTGAGCGTCAGGTCACACGATGGGCACGAGAAGAGCTTCGTCGGCATGTGTGGCGGGTCCCGTAGCTCCTCCCGGTTCGAAAGTTATGGTTGTTTGAAGTTCGGGTCGAATCTACAATAAGAGAATAGAATGTGGTTCGACTTATGGGTGCGATCATACCAGCACTAATGCACCAGATCCCATCAGAACTCCGAAGTTAAGCGTGCTTGGGCGATAGTATTACTAGGATGGGTGACCCCCTGGAGTCCTCGTGTTGCACCCCTTTTTTTTGCCATCGAACGATGCTTTGATTCTTTTTTTACGCTCAATTTTTCTTTTTCTTAGGAATTCTCCACGGTGATCCTTCCACCTACGGTCTAAAGAATCATTGGATATGAAGCTTATTGAAAATGATATACTGTCACGGGAGTAATAAAGTAAATGACAAATGCTCTTCATACGGGGAAGAAATGCGATTTTACTAATCAGAAATTATCAAATTCTGCCTCTCAATACATTCGATAATGTATTTATAATCCTAAAAAACACATCTAAATCGAAAATGACACAAGATATCAAAAGAAAAACGAAATATTAAATAAATAAAGTGATATAAAGGCCGAAAATGCGTGAAAACGTGGGAATTTAGGCCCAGGACCAGTTATGTCATGGCGGAACGCGATGAGTTCGACACGAATCGCCATCCCGCTTCCAGAAACATATTATAATAGGAATTCTGAGCATCGGGTCACACGATGGACGCGAGAAGAGCTTCGCCGGCATGTGTGGTGGGTCCCGTAGCTCCTCCCGGTTCGAAAGTTATGGCTGTTTGAAGTTCGGGTCGAATCTACCATAAGAGAATAGAATGTGGTTCGACTTATGGGTGTGATCATACCAGCACTAATGCACCGGATCCCATCAGAACTCCGAAGCTAAACGTGTTTGGGCGAGAGTAGTACTAGGATGGGTGACCCCCTGGGAAGTCCTCGTGTTGCACCCACTTTTTTGCCGTCCAACGCTGCTCGATTCTTTTTTACGCTCGATTTTTCGTTTTCTTAGGAATTCTCCACGGTGATCCTTCCACGTACGGCCTAAAAAGGCTTGGATATGAAGCTTATTGAAAGTGATATACTGTCACGGGAGTAATAAAGTAAATGACAAACGCTCTTCGTACGGGGAAGAAATGCGATTTTACTAATTATAAATTATCAAATTCTGCCTCTCAATACATTGGAGAATGTATTTATAAGCCTAAGAAACACAGGTAAATAAAAAATGATTCAAGATATCAAAAGAAAAATGAAATATTAAATAAATAAAGTGATATAAAGGCCGAAAGTGCGTGAAAACGGGGGAATTACGGCCCGGGACCAGTTATATCATGGCGGAACACGACACAAATCGCCGTTTCGCTTCCGGAAACATATTATAATAGGAATTCTGAGTGTCGGGTCACACGATGGGCGCGAGAAGAGCTTCGTCGGCATGTGTGGCGGGTCCCGTAGCTCCTCCCGGTTCGAAAGTTATGGCTGTTTAAAGTTTGGGTCGAATCTATAATAAGAGAATAGAATGTGGTTCGACTTATGGGTGCGATCATACCAGCACTAATGCACCGGATCCCATCAGAACTCCGAAGTTAAGCGTGCTTGGGCGATAGTATTACTAGGATGGGTGACCCCCTGGAGTCCTCGTGTTGCAACCCTTTTTTTTGCCATCGAATGCTGCTTTGATTCTTTTTTTACGCTCAATTTTTCTTTTTCTTAGGAATTCTCCACGGGATCCTTCCACCTACGGTCTAAAGAAGCCTTGGCTATGAAGCTTATTGAAAATGATATACTGTCACGGGAGTAAAAAAGTAAATGACAAACGCTCATCGTACGGGGAAGAAATGCGATTTTACTAATTACAAATTATCAAATTCTGCCTCTCAATACATTCGAGAATGTATTTATAATCCTAAGAAACACATCTAAATCGAAAATGACACAAGATAACAAAAGAAAAACGAAATATTAAATAAATAAAGTGATATAAAGGCCTAAAGTGCGTGAAAACGGGAGAATTTAGGCCCGGGACCAGTTATGTCATGGCGGAACGCGATGAGTTCAACAAGAATCGCCGTTACGCTTCCGGAAACATATTATAATAGGAATTTTGAGCGTCAGGTCACACGATGGGCGCGAGAAGAGCTTCGTCGGCATGTGTGGCGGGTCCCGTAGCTCCTCCCCGTTCGAAAGTTATGGCTGTTTGAAGTTCGGGTCGAATCTACAATAAGAGAATAGAATGTGGTTCGACTTATGGGTGTGATCATACCAGCACTAATTCACCGGATCCCATCATAACTCCGAAGTTAAGCGTGCTTGGGCGACAGTATTACTAGGATGGGTGACCCCCTGGGAAGTCCTCGTGTTGCACCCCTTTTTTTTGCCATCGAACACTGCTCGATTCTTTTTTTACGCTCGATTTTTCTTTTTCTTAGGAATTCTCCACGGTGATCCTTCTACCTACGGTCTAAAGAAGCCTTGGCTATGAAGCTTATTGAAAATGATATACTGTCACGGGAGTAATAAAGTAAATGACAAACGCTCTTGGTACGGGGAAGAAATGCGATTTTACTAATTAAAAATTATCAAATTCTTCCTCTCAATACATTCGAGAATGTGTTTATAAGCCTAAAAAACACATCTAAATCGAAAATGACACAAGATATCAAAAGAAAAACGAAATATTAAATAAATAGAGTGATATAAAGGCCTAAAGTGCGTGAAAACGGGAGAATTAAGGCCCGGGACCAGTTATGTCATGGCGGAACACAATGAGTTCGACACGAATCGTAGTTCCGCTTCAGGAAACATATTATAATAGGAAGTTTGATCTTCGGGTCACACGATGGGCACGAGAAGAGCTTCGCCGGCATGTGTGGTGGGTCCCGTAGCTCCTCCCAATTCGAAAGTTATGGCTGTTTGAAGCTCGGGTCGAATCTACCATAAGAGAATAGAATGTGGTTCGACTTATGGGTGCGATCATACCATCAATAATGCACCGGATCCCATCAGAACTCCGAAGCTAAGCGTGCTTGGACGAGAGTAGTACTAGGACGGGTGACCCCCTGGGAAGTCCTCGTGTTGCACCCCTTTTTTTGCCATCGAACGCTGCTCGTTTCTTTTTTTAGGCTCGATTTTTCTTTTTCTTAGGAATTCTCCATGGTGATCCTTCCACCTACGGTCTAAAGAAGCCTTGAATATGAATCTTATTGAAAATGATATACAATCACACGAGTAATAAAGTAAATGACAAACACTCTTCGTACGGGGAAGAAATGCGATTTTACTAATTAGAAATTATCAAATTCTGCCTCTCAATACATTCAAGAATGTATTCATAAGCCTAAGAAACACATCTAAATCGAAAATGACACAAGATATCAAAAGAAAAACGAAATATTAAATAATTAAAGTGATATAAAGGGCGAAAGTGCGTGAAAACGGGGGAATTTAGTCCCGGGACTAGTTATGTCATGGCGGAACGTGATGAGTTCGACACGAATCGATGTTTCGCTTCGAGAAACATAGTATAATAGGAATTCTGAGTGTCGGGTCACACAATGAGCGCGAGAAGAGCTTCACCGGCATGTGTGGTGGGTCCCGTAGCTCCTCCCGGTTCGAAAGTTATGGTTGTTTGAAGTTCGGGTCGAATCTACCATAAGAGAATAGAATGTGGTTCAACTTATCGGTTCGATCATACCATCACTAAAGCACCGGATCCCATCAGAACTCCGAAGTTAAGCGTGCGTGGGCGAGAGTAGTACTAGGATGGGTAACCCCCATGGGAAGTCCTCGTGTTGCACCCCTTTTTTTTGCCGTCGAACGCTGCTCGATTCTTTTTTTACGCTTAATTTTTCTTTTTCTTAGAATTTCTCCATGGTGATCCTTCCACCTACGGTTTAAAGAAGCCTTGGATATGAAGCTTATTGAAAATGATATACTGTCACGGGAGTAATAAAGTAAATGACAAACGCTCTTCATACGGGGAAGAAATGCGATTTTACTAATTAGAAATTATCAAATTATGCCTCTCAATACATTCGAGAATGTATTTATAAACCTAAAAAACACATCTAAATTGAAAATGACACAAGATATCAAAAGAAAAACGAAATATTAAATAAATAAAGTGATATAAAGGCCGAAAATGCGTGGAAACGTGGGAATTTAGGCCGAGGACCAGTTATGTCATGGCAGAACGCGATGAGTTCGACACGAATCGTCGTCCCGTTTCCGGAAACATATTATAATAGGAATTCTGAGCGTCGGGTCACACGATGGACGCGAGAAGAGCTTCGCCGGCATGTGTGGTGGGTCCCGTAGCTCCTCACGATTCGAAAGTTATGGCTGTTTGAAGTTCGGGTCGAATTTACCATAAGAGAATAGAATGTGGTTCGACTTATGGGTGCGATCATACCAGCACTAATGCACCGGATCCCATCAGAACTCCGAAGCTAAGCATGTTTGGGAGAGTAGTACTAGGATGGGTGACCCCCTCGGAAGTCCTCGTGTTGCACCCCCTTTTTTGCCGTCCAATGCTGCTCGATTCTTTTTTACGCTCGATTTTTCGTTTTCTTAGGAATTCTCCACGGTGATCCTTCCACGTACGGTCTAAAAAAGGCTTGGATATGAAGCTTATTGAAAATGATATACTGTCACGGGAGTAATAAAGTAAATGACAAACGCTCTTCGTACGGGCAAGAAATGCGATTTTACTAATTATAAATTATCAAATTCTGCCTCTCAATACATTGGAGAATGTATTTATAAGCCTAAGAAACACATGTAAATCAAAAATGACTCAAGATATCAAAAGAAAAATGAAATATTAAATAAATAAAGTGATATAAAGGCCGAAAGTGCGTGAAAACGGGGGAATTTCGGCCTGGGACCAGTTATATCATGGCGGAACGCGACGAGTTCGACACGAATCGCCGTTTCGCTTCCGGAAACATATTATAATAGGAATTCTGAGCGTCGGGTCACACGATGGGCGCGAGAAGAGCTTCGTCGGCATGTGTGGCGGGTCCCGTAGCTCCTCCCGGTTTGAAAGTTATGGCTGTTTAAAGTTTGGGTCGAATCTATAATAAGAGAATAGAATGTGGTTCGACTTATGGGTGCGATCATACCAGCACTAATGCACCAGATCCCATCAGAACTCCGAAGTTAAGCGTGCTTGGGCGATAGTATTACTAGGATGGGTGACCCCCTGGAGTCCTCGTGTTGCACCACTTTTTTTTTTGCCATCGAACGCTGCTTTGATTCTTTTTTTACGCTCAACTTTTCTTTTTCTAAGGAATTCTCCACGGTGATCCTTCCACCTATGGTCTAAAGAAGCCTTGGCTATGAAGCTTATTGAAACTGATATACTGTCACGGGAGTAATAAAGTAAATGACAAACGCTCTTCGTACGGGGAAGAAATGCAATTTTACTAATTAAAAATTATCAAATTCTGCCTCTCAATACATTCTATAATGTATTTATAATCCTAAAAAACACATCTAAATCGAAAATGACACAAGATATCAAAAGAATAATGAAATATTAAATAAATAAAGTGATATAAAGGCCTAAAGTGCGTGAAAACGGGAGAATTTAGGCCCGGGACCAGTTATGTCATGGCGGAACGCGATGAGTTCGACACGAATCGCCGTGCCGCTTCTGGAAACATATTATAATAGGAATTCTGATCGTCGGGTCACACGATGGGCACGAGAAGAGCTTCGCCGACATGTGTGGTGGGTCCCGTAGCTCCTCTTGATTCGAAAGTTATGGCTATTTGAAGTTCGGGTCGAATCTACCATAAGAGATTAGAATGTGGTTCGACTTATGGGTGCGATCATACCAGCACTAATGCACCGGATCCCATCAGAAATCCGAATCTAAGCGTGCTTGGGCGAGAGTAGTACTAGGATGGGTGACCCCTTGGGAAGTCCTCATGTTGCACCCCCTTTGTTGCCGTCTAGCGGTGCTCGATTCTTTTTTTACGCTCGATTTTTCGTTTTCTTAGGAATTCTCCAAGGTGATCCTTCCACGTACGGTCTAAATAAGGCTTGGATGAATCAGCAGCGCTATGAAAATAGTGAAACTGCTTAATCAGGGATGTATTGGTTATTGGTGCTACATGACCAAGGCAGTGGATCGACCAATTAAATTGGCCGATATTCCAATAGTCCGAGACTACGCATATGTTTTTCCAGATGAGTTACCGGGGTTACCTCCACATCGTGAGGTAGAATTTACCATTGAGTTAGAGCCAGGTACGTCCCTGCTTTCAAAAGCACCGTATCGCATGGCTCCAACTGAGATGCAAGAGTTGAAGAATCAGCTTGAGGATTTGACCGAGAAGGGTTATGTCCGACCCAGTGCGTCCCCTTGGGGGTCACCAGTATTATTTGTACGGAGGAAAGATGGATCCTTACGTTTATGTATTAACTACTGTGAGCTAAACAGGGTAACAATCAAGAATAAATATCCGTTGCCTCGTATTGATGATTTGTTGAATCAACTCCAAGGCGCTGTTGTATTTTCTAAGATCGACTTGAGATCCGGATATCACCAGTTGGGGATTCGGCAGTCCGATATCTCGAAGACAGCTTTTCGTACTCGCTATTGGCATTATGAGTTCGTAGTAATGCCATTTGGACTGACTAACGCACCATCGGTATTCATGAAATTAATGAATCGAATTTTCATTAATTTTCTGGATCATTTTGTGGTCGTTTTGATCGACGACATCTTGATTTACTCCCGTAGCCATGAAGAACATGAGTACCATCTCCGCTAGGTTCTCGATTTGCTGAGACGAGAACAACTCTATGGAAAAATTTCCAAATGCGACTTCTGGATGGCTGAGGTTACTTTTCTTGGGCATGTTATATCTGTTGAAGGGGTTAGTGTGGACCCACAAAATACAGAGGCTGTCTGGGATTGGTTACCTCCGAAGAATGTGAAGGAAGTTCGTAGTTTTCTTGGTCTTGCAGGTTATTATAGACGATTTGTGGAAAGATTTTCCAAGATCGCTCAACCGCTGACTAATCTGTTGAGGAAGGACAAGAAGTATACTTGGTCAGAAGCTTGTCAATGAAGCTTTGATGAACTCAAAAGTTGATTGATTTCGGCACCTGATTTGGTCTTACCTCAAGGGACCGAAGGATTCGTTGTATATAGTGATGCGTCAAGACAGGGCCATAGATGTGTATTGATACAGAATGGGAAAGTGATTGCCCATGCATCGATATAGTTGCGACCCTATGAAGTTAACTATCCAACCCATGACTTGGAGCTAGCAGTCGTGGTATTTGCTTTGAAGATTTGGGGCCACGACTTGTATGGAGTCACCTGTCAGATTTTTAGATCATAAGAGTTTGAAGTATATTTTAACTCAGAAGGAGTTGAACATGAGATGGAGAAGGTGGCTAGAGCTGATTAAGGACTATGACATTGAGATCCTATAGCACCCGGGAAAGGCGAATGTGGTCGTGGACGCCCTGAGTCATAAGACAGTGCAGGAGCAAATACTTAGCCGCCTGACAGCCCAAAGAGAATTGCAGTTAGATTTTATGAGGCTGGAGATTGAAGTTTGGCTACAGCGTGTTCAGGGACAACTTTGCACGCTTGATATTTCGTTGTCCCTTGATGATGAAATCAGATCGAAGTAGATTACGGATCCATTCTTATCTCGGGTTCGGAATGAAGTAACTCAGGGGAAGGCCCCTGGATTTGTGATCCATGAGGATGTAATGATACGTTTTAAGAATCGAGTATGTGTACCGGCAGATGAAGAGTTGAGAAAATCTATTCTGAGAGAGGCTCATGCTACCCCTTATTCTATTCACCCGGGGTCTAACAAGATGTACAAGGATTTGAAGCAATTTTATTGGTGGGGCAATATGAAACGAGAAGTTGCAGAATTCGTTTCAAGATGTTAGACCTGTCAGTAGGTTAATATTGAGCACCAACGACCAGCAGGTACGCTGAAACCACTCCTGATACTAAAATCACACAGGTAGATACAAAACAGTAAAGACAGAAAGTAAGGACACACAGATTAAAGTGGCTCGAGGTAAACCCATTTACGTCCACTGATCCTCCACACAGGAGTAAATTTATTTATTAAAATCACTACATACACAACTATGTGACTTTAACTAAACACGTCGCTGTATCGTTCGCACAAATTGATCCAACCGATAGCAGCTTGGGCATGTTCACACAGATGGGCTTTGTCTTCTTCGACTTGCTTCTTCTCACACAGATTAAAGCTTCGTCCTTGGTGCTATTCATCCCACACAGGTCAGAGATAGTAAAGCTTAGTCCACACAAGGCTAAGTAAACTCAACGGTAAGAATGTTTTGGTAATACAAGATCAAATAGCAGTTGTATGTTTGTGGATCATTTGCTGTAAGTGTGCTATTTGCATTGAGGACTTTGTATATTTCCTCTCTTTTGATGAAGCTGTATGCTTGAAGAAATATACTGCTCTTTGAAAGCTTGATAATCCGATTATCAATTCTTTGAATCGTCAGGTGAGCAATGTCTTCTTGCTTGGGGGTATTTATAGCCTTGGAAATAGATCCGTTATAAACGTAGCTATTATCCAGTTGGGATTAATACTGCCCTGATTGGCGGCTTCAGAACATTTTGAATTAAAGGCGATTTGCATTTAAAACTTCCGACATTCTTTTTGACCAGGATTAATTGCTGTTCAGACTGTAGTCTCTTCGGCCGCATTAAATGTTGTCCTATCAGCATTAAATGCTACTTTAACCTTGAGTACTTTATGAATAATAATGTTTTGTTTCTCAATGGTTTAAAGTCTCTTCAGTCGTGTTGTATTTGTATTTTACTTTTCCTAAGTAAAACATTACAACATGTTTTCTGTATCCAACATCTTCGCCTTTTGTTGTATCTTGACGACCATGCTGTATAAAAGGACTCTTGACTTTGTTAGAAGATATTATGTTGTATGGACAGGATGTATGATGTTCTCTTAACAACTTCCATACTTAGACTGATATTCTGACTTTCAAGATCTTGCTGTATGAGTCAATTATCAAAGCACATGGAGGATTTTTCCCAATAATTTCTCCCTTTTTGATAATGCCAAAACTTTCTTAATATAGAGATGTTATCTTCGAGTCTTCTGTTAGAAGTTCTGATCTTCGAGACTTGGTCTAAAATTTGAAATGCTCGCAGACAAGTTCTAAAATAATAAATCCTACATGACTAAGTGTATTATAACTTACTTTATGATTAGCTTGGAGGCACAATCTTACAGGAAGTAATCCTATTTGAATACAATGTAATCTATGAACTGTTCGCAGAATGGTTCTTACATCTTTGAGACTTATTAATGTTTTATACTTGGTAAAATATTTCAATCACAAAATATAATCAAATTAATAAAATTAGATCACGAGCTGTAATATTTTCAGATAAAAATCGTATTTTATTGAAAATGAGATTACCGTGCTGTTTTGCATTACAGATTATATTGAAAAAATATAGGAAATAGTAATGTGCAGATAACATAAGTTATTTCCAAGCCCAGGCCTAACAAACCCGGCAAATCTTGTGTTATTTCCATTCCCTCGGACGTGCTCTCACACTTTGTTTGCTATCCATCTATTCCAGCAATATCTATCTCCGGATAATATTTTGGGTAGCAACAATTGGCGCTAGAGGAAGGGCATCTACCCTCAATTTTTATTCCTACCGTCTCGAAGAACACTCACTATTCTCCGGGGCATATACCTGACGAAACACTCACTGTTCTTCAGAGAAAAGCTTTCAGAATCATGACTTCTGCCTCTGCATCGAAGAAAGCCGCCGGTCGATCCGCCAGACACCTCATTCCCTCTCAATCCGAGCCACAGCCTATGGCGGAGGGTAGCCGCCGCGGTATGAGACTCTCGATCCCGCCCCCGAGGGACGGCCCAAGCCTCTCGATCGATCAGTTCCAAACCGCTGAACAGATCGAAGAGGCCATGGCCATCCTATAGGAGCAACGGAGAGCTTTCAACGCGCCGCCCGCTATAACCCCCTCGGCCATCCGCCGCGTAAGCAAACGGAAGTTCAATGGGCTACTGGCCGAGCGATCGCCAGGAGGCTCCCATTCGCAAGAAGAGGCGCTTGCAAGCTGGGGCACCTCTGTTTTCAGCCGCCTAGGTAGCGACCCAACTTGACGATTGGGGCAGTCCGGCCCCAGCCACGAGACGACGGAGCCCGAATCCGTCACCAGCAGTTCGGCGTACCCAACTCCCAGAAGACAAGCCAACCATCTGGTTCCTCCTCACCAAAGAACCGAGGTCGGCGACCGCGGAGTTAGGAGATCGGTACACAATCGCCTCGGCTCCCGCTCCGGAAGACGAACCACGAGCGACCATGCTACAGCGATGGCCGCGATGCAATGCCAGCTCGACGACATGAAGGCGCTCCTAGAATGTGAGGCAGGCGCCAAGAGAGAGATTGCCGGACCGAGCGAGCCACTCGCGATCCACATCGAGCTCGCTCCCATGCATCGCAGGATCGCTCCTCCCAAAACACCTCTGTACGAGGGGAGGTCGGACCCCGAGACTCACCTGGGCAAGTTCCGAATCTACATGACTGGTTGTGGGGCATCAGACGCGACTAGATGCCGAATGTTCCCACTGACGTTGGACGACCTTGCCCACAGGTGGTACACATCATTGCCGCCGCGATCCATCGAGTCCTTTGACCAACTGGCGAACAGCTTAACATCTTATTTCGCCGCCAAGTTCGCTCGGCCGGAAGATCCCCATCGCATGATGCAAATCAGGCAGGGAGAAGAAGAGTCCGATGCAGACTACATCGAGCGGGTAGACGAGATCATCCTCAACGGTGCGCCCGTAAGCGATGAGATTGCCCTCTACTCGGTCCTAGAGGGATTCCATGGTCTTTCGCCTATGTTCAGGCATCTTACGAAGGACCTCCCCCCGACCTACGCGATCTTCCGCGCCAAAGCCGCAAACTTTCTGGCCAGGCAAAGGTTACTTCTCAACCCATGACTAACATGATCGGCAACCGAGCGACGACCATCAGTCTTCCAGCCTGATCGCCATTATCAAGCAACATCACCAAAACCGGAGGACTCGTTCGCCATCTACAGTTCATCATCTAACATGGTGGACTACGGCACGAGATCGCCTCCACCGCAAAACATACACCGTCGAAGGTCGGCATCTACATGACGATCCGAGGTAGAAGAGTGCAGCCATGGTCCTGGCAGTCGATGGAACCGACTGCTTCGGCCATGCCAGGTCCCTTTGGGCCAAGATCTCCCGCCCTTCGTTTAAATACGAGGCCGGCGTAGTCTGAGGGCCCTCCAAAACTAATCAGTGGACACGATCGCCCGCCCTCAAAGGTTCATCATCTCACATGGTGGACCCGGACAATGCGACGCGTCACTACCCCCATCTCAACGTACACCGTCGAGGGTCGCCATCTTCATGGCGGGCCGAGGTGGAAGCAGAGCTAACAAGCCGCGGAAGTGGAGTTGATTAATCCGACGACGCCCCACGCAAGGACTCCTCTAGACCAAGACCGCACGCCCTTCGTTTAAATACGAGGCGAGGCGCAGCCTAACAGAGGACCCTCACAATAAAATGAGTCACGAGACAGACAATGTCGCTCGCGCATAAGACACGGTCATGGAGTCGGTCCATCGAACTCCGCGACTGTGCACGATTCCTCAGTGACGAAACTATCAAGTTTCTACGAGGGATCGGCCAAAATTATTTTTTGCAGGTACAAGACCGAAGATAGCTAGCCAATCGACCAGATCGACCAAGTCCGAAACCAAAGTCAGCTCAACGGATCGCCCGTCTTCATCCTACACGATCGCCAGCAAGAACCACCTCATCCCGTGTCTTCAACATCGGACCGAGTTGGGGGGCAATTGTTGTGTCGAGATTTATACGTCTCAACAGGCGATCGTCTCAGAGACCGGGCGACCGAGCCAGAGCCCAGCAGCCAAGGCGGATCGGCCGACCGAAGGTCCCAGGACAAGTCCCGGTGCCGAGCGATCGACATCTAAGGCGATCGTCTCTCGGTACTTGGCGATCGACCCCCTGGAGACCGCCCAAGTGACGACCGCCTCATGCCATGCAAAGCCAACGATCGTCCACTCGGCAAAGGGCCGAAGCTCTGACAGAGTCCCACATGCAGATCCGGAATTGGCGCCGCAGCACATGGATCGTTGACCACAGTCTGTCAGCATCTTTCCACCAACCGACAGGCCCGCCGAAAGGTGTACCGTGGGACCGCCCGTGACAGCAACTCGGGATGCGTGCTGGCTCCTCATTGGACCGCACAGCTGTCTGCCAGCAGTAGCCACAAGCTTTATGCAGACAACCCATGTGACATAAAGACGATCGCCCCTTTATTATATTGCACAAAAGGCGATCGCCCGCCAGTAAACAGGGCATCCCAGCTCCTATATATAGAAGGCTGCCTGCACTTGGAAAACTCTCTCTCTCTCTGATTCAGTTCACAACTTGGCTTTCTTGCTCTTGGCAACAGCTATCTCTCGGTTCTTTCTTCTCTCTCAGCACCTCTTACACGAAAGACGGTCGGCAGAGACAGAACACGCAGAGCTTCGCTCAAGAGCTAGATAAATATGATCTTTTACACTCATTGTAATCGCATTCCTACATTAATATTTGTACTCAAACGTATTCTTATTAACAACATCTCGCGAGAGTATTCAAGCACGGGCCTAACAAACCTGGCAAATCTTGTGTTATTTCCATTCCCTCGGACGTGCTCTCGCAATTTGCTGTTGCTCGACCATTCCAGCAATATTCATCTTCGGATAATATTTTGGGCAACAACACTATCCCCTATAGGACTCATGTTCGGTCCCCTTCCACCAGTTGATGAAGGTATCTCTTTCTCAATCCCTGTATAAATTTATTCCTTCTTGGGATACGTGAAATGAGAGAATCCAGTCTTCTGGGTGGGTTGGCCGTTCGCCATTCAGGATTTTAGATTTCAGTTTGATTTAGAGCGGGAGCTTTCCTCCTGCTAGAAGCCTCCAAAACACTTTGGCAGCATCCTCAGCATCTTAAATTGATTGAACATGGGTAATTCCCTGATGAGAATACAGAAGTATCTCATCAGTTCATTCTGTTTCCATGCCTTCAACTCTTCGGTTGTTGGCTGTCTGTCAATTAGGAGTTTGGTCTCTACAGACATCTGTACACTATTTTCCATGGGAAGTTAGGATCCTGGAACTTGGGATGAGAACCAGAAACCCTTTATCCTCTGGCTCCTTGACCTAGACCGGGTCCGGCTAGTCTTCTAATAGCAGATGCAACATTGTCATCTAAGATGGCCTCCATCTCCTTTTCTTTCTCCAGTCGCCATCTCCTTCCAGCCTCTGGCGCCTCTTACCCCTTTTTGGCATTATCAAGATCAAAGAATTTGCCGTGAATATCCCGAAGGATGTCTAATAACTCGGCCTGCTTGTTATTGAGATCGGTGAGCAATCCACCAGACTCGCAACTACTGCTGTCAGTTCATTGATCTTTTAATCATGAGCAGTAAGTTTCGATCCTGTGAATTTAAGGGCGGCAACAGTCTTGGCCTCCTCAAACCATAGCTTCTCTTATTCCTGTTTCAGGATTCACTCATGATGTTGATTCAATTGATTCAAGGCTTGCCATAGAGCGTTGGGCATGAGGCAGAAATCCTCTTCCACATCTTGGATGGCCCTTCGCAACTTATGAAGCTCATCCTGAGCAATTTCTCTCATCCAATCGATCTCCATACCAACATCGTGCAGGTCTTTGATAGCATCATGTAGGAAGACAATTTGGTGACCGATGGCTTGCAGCTATTCGATGCGGGCTTCTGTGTGCGGACAGTTGGTGTGAGCGAGCTTGGCATCAGATGGCTATCCTAGTTGTTTATGTATGACGTTGTGACGAGGCCTTTGTGACTCATCATCAGCAAGGAAATCCTCTTATTATACGGATTGGGATCCTGTTTGGAGAGTAGTGGATGCCTATTATGGGGCGTGAACCTCAGACAGTTCCGCTTGCTGTGCTGATGGAGAGATAGAGAGGACTGATTCCTCTTGTCTTTGAGTAGATTCTGTAGCCTGGGGTACAGGAAGGACTAGGTCCTCCTATTGGCTCTCATAAACCGCCTGTTCCTTAGGAGGGACTGATTTCTCGTGTTGGACGATGCGGGTCTCATCGGCTCCAGTCGGAGGGACTGATTCCTCCTATTTAGGTGTCCTTATAATATTTTCTTTTGCCACAAAGTATGAGGTGATCAGTTCATGGCAAAAGGGGTCATCCCATTTGATCAAGACTTTGACATTCTGGGTGTCCTGACTTCCAGAATGAACAGCTCTTCCTCCTTCTAGTCCTCCGAGTTGTACAAGGAGTAGTATGGGGTAACCCTATATGATTTCCATATCTTGAAGCGCTCATATGCTTCTTCAATCTGGACATGAAGGAGAATGTTGTTTATGATGACTGTTGGGGAGGGACTCTAAACAGTAGAGGGATTTTCTGTCCGGTTTAGATTCTCGACTGATACGGGAGCCTGTTGAGAAGCGGGATCCCTGACAGGGTGGGATGCCCTATCGGGAGAGGGACTCCTTACAGGGGTGGGTGCCCTGTTTGGAGTGGTGATCAACAGGTCCGAAGGGGCAGCCGATTCACTGGTTCCTTCAAGTTTGACAAATGACTGGTCATCCGCCATCGCCATCATAGGCTCGGGATCTGCTGTGGGAGTAGCCAGAGTTTCTTTGTCTCAGTGATTGCTTCAGCCACCGGGGTTGCTGTAGGGACAACTTCCGTCTTCAAAGAATTCTTTGTCTTCTGCTTCTTCTTTCATTTCTCGACAGTTGTAGGAGAGCTGCTATCGGGAACACTTCTTTTGTTGCTGACAACCTTCTTCTAGCTGTCAATAGATTTATATTTGGACAGGAGATTAGCGATATCCCGGGGATCATTTGATGTCGGGAGGGAGAATAGGCTTTGCCTACTGGCGAGAAGTGACTCCTTGTTGAAAACGGATGGCTTGGAGCCACCGAGAAACTTCCCGGCAATGATCTTTTCGGCATTTGCTGACAGCTGTATGCCACATCTAGTCAGGATGTTGTTCAGAATGAGGCCAAAATATTTCCTGGCAGAATATGGCTTCGATGCTTCCTCCTGAAGCGGTTTCAAGATGATCTGGCACCAGTTCACATTTTCTCCGGTCATGATGGCCACCATCATCTGGAAACGCAGACTTGTGCATATTTCGAATGTGCCAGTTCGGTTTCAACAACCCTGCATCAAAAGTCATGGAAATAATGATACGGCAGAGTAAAGTTCTACTTGTGGCAGGAAATATGAACTTGTGAAGGTTGGGAATTCCTAGTGAACAGATTCCTCATCCGACCCAAATGATTCCAGCTCCTCCAGTCAAACCATCGGAGGACAGTCTGTACAAATGCTCGAGGAGTTCCTGGTTAATGGATATCTCCTTTTCTTACGCAGTGCTGAAGATAGAAATAACGTCAGAACCCTTCTTGTTCGATGCATACTAAAACTCAACATCAACATAAAACTCTTCTCTGATTTTCTCATCGTAGTTTTCCAGATGCAGGCTACCCAAATGGTAGAGACCGATTTGCTTCACATAGGATACGATTAAGTTCATCCCGACTATATACTCATCCTCAGAAATGATATGCTCTACAGAACTGAGCGAGCAAAGATTCTTCGATCAACTATCATGTCCTGGGAAGAAGACATTTTTTCAGAAGTGAATATAAAGTAGGTTAAAAGGTTCTGAAGTATGTAGGTTGTATGATGTAGACTCGATAAATATGCATAAAGCATTAAGAGTCTGTGGATCAACATACTGTCCCTTTTATAGTGTGCAGGGAAGCTAGGTTACAACGAACGGTCAGATTTAAGGGTTAAGCCATCTTTGGATGAACATACAAGATGGATTTAGATGTAACTGGTACGTCGAATCCGTCAGTTGTTGAAATTAATGATCGGCCCCATTTCTGACACACTTCACTTCCACTATTGCACGATATGGCAGTTGAAATCGCAATTTTTAAGGCATTAAAGTCCAGGTGTCTCTTCAGTATTGGGAGATAAATCATTTTTAATTTAGACAATGCACGTGGACTGAAAATAACTTGTAATGTTTAAGAGTATGAATTTAGATACGCTTAAAATATTAATTCATATCCTACAGTGTATGTGTTGTATCCGCGAAAATACAACGTTTCCCCTTAAAATATACATACAGGATTTGATGCTTATAACAATTTTAGATTAATACTTTAATCTTGGGTCGTACTATATTCCCTCTTAATTAATGCACGCGTCATCTGTAGGAAGGTAATAATGCATTCTTCTTCCTACAGTAACGATATTACTTGGAATTTTGAGTGTACAGTTAATTAAAGTGGATACTGTATTCATGGATCCTATAGCATTCCCCCTCAATTGATGAGTAAAATATAAAAACTTACAGGGAGTCGGGCTATAGCATTCCCAATTCTTGGAGAAGCATGCATAATCTGGTTGTGCTGAGAGATTATGTAAAGATGTCACTAGATGGATGTCTGTGAATCTTCTCGATCCGAACATCTTTATTCTCAACATGATTCCTGGTGATATGACGCTTCATATCGATATGATTAGTTCGCGAGTGCAATACAGGGTTGTGCGTGATTGCAATTACGCTCGTGCTAGCGTACATGATTGGAGCCCCTCTTGCAATGATCCCATAGTCTTGTAACTGTTGTTGCATCCAGAGAATCTGCATACAACAACTTCCAGCAGCATAGTATTTCGACTCAGCTGTAGAAAGCAAATTGGCCAATTGCTTTTTACTGAACCATGACATAAGTCTTGGTCCAAGGAAGTGACAAGTCCCTATCGTACTCTTCCTATCCAAATTATAGCCTCCGAGATTCGAGTCATTGTAGCCAACCAAATTGAATCCTCCTTCCTTTGGATACCACAATCCTACATTGATTATTCATTTTACATACTTGAGGATTCATTTTGTTGTGAAGTGTGACTCTTTAGGTGCTACTTGGTACTGAACACACACTCCTACAGGAAACTGGATATCGAGCCTTCTAGTTGTTAGGTACAAGAGTGAGCCTATAAGCTTTCTGTAGAGTGATTGATCAACCGGATTTCCATCTTCGTCAGCACTTATCTGTGTGGAAGTGCTCATAGGGGCAGACAATGATTTAGAGTTGTTCATCCCAAACTTGTTGAGAAGCTCCTTGCTGTATTTCTCTTGGTTGATAAATATACCTGTAGGAAGTTGTTTTACCTACAATCCTAGGAAATAACTAAGTTCTCCCATCATAATCATTTCAATTTACTTTGCATAAGATGAGAAAACCTTTGACTTAAAGCAAGGTTAGTTGAATAAAAAATAATATTATCTACGTATATTTGAACCATAAGGAGATCGTCACCTTCCTGTATTTTAAAAAAGACTTTTCCGACTATACCATTCTCAAATCCATTATTGATCAGATACAGTGACATGGTTTCGTAGCTGGCCCTAGTTGCTTGCTTAAGTCCGGACAACGCTTTCCTTAGCCTGTACACAAGGTCTCCGCCTTCTATGTTGGCAAACCCTGGAGGTTGTTCAACATAGACTTCTTCCGCAAGGTCTCCATTCAGGAATGGGATCTTAACATACATTTGATATATAATTAAGTTCTTGTGAGCATTAAAAGCTAGGAATATCCTGATGGCTTCTAGTCGAGCTACGGGGGCAAAGGTTTCATCATAGTTGATGACCTTTTCATGTATGTATCTGTGGGCTACTAGTCTAGATTTATTTTTGATAACCAGTCCATTTTTGTCGTTTTTGTTTCGGAACAGCCATTTGGTTCCAATGACTGCTTGCTAGGAACTAGGTACCAAACATTGTTTCGTTCAGAACCATTGAGCTCTTTTTCCATCAAAGTGATATAGTGAGAATTATGTAGAGCCTGATTGGTCGAAACAGGTTTAAACTGCGCTAAGAATACAGCTAGGGTGCATATAACAAGTCTCCTAAGTACAGCTTGGGATTTCCATATAGGAAATTGAGACCCGTCTCTTCCTGTACACAGAGTAGAGTGCCTTGTGTACTCTATATTTTTCTATGTGTGGTTACACAGGCATTGATATCTCCAATTATTAACTACTGAGGGTGATCTTTCAAACACCTCTTGTGGGGTTCTAGTTCAGCATCCCTTGCTTTATCCTGTGGGACTGTAGCCTCAACCTCAGCTTGTACAGCATCAACTTCGACTACTTCTATTCTTACAACAGCGATATTGATTTCTTAGTTCACAACGTGTTCCATTGGAGTTGGGGGTCCTCAATTGAATGTGTCTGGATGCTCTGGGTTATGTCTTCTACTGCTGTAGGGTCATAATGGGGTTCATCAAATACTTTATGGACACATTCCTTTATTGTCAGCTTCCATTTGCTTGATATGCTAAATACTTTGCTGACAAAGAAATATTCAATAAAAATACCCTCATCCGACTTTTCGTCGAACATCCTCAGCTGATCCTTCCCATTGTTGAACACGTAACACCTGCATCCAAAAATGTGAAAGTATGCAACCATTGGAGTTCTGTTACTCTGTACCTCATATGCTGTTTTGTTGTGATGCTTGTTGATGATACATCAGTTTTTTGTATAGCATGCTATATTTGTTGCTTCTCCCCCAAAACGCTGCGAAAACTTGTTGTGGCTATCATGCTCCTTGTTGCTTTATTCAGCATCCTGTTTTTATGTTCGGCAACACCATTTTATTGATTAGTCCGGGCTACTGAGTATTTATGTCATAAGCCATTGTCCGCACAATATTACTCTATAAGAAATTTGTGAATTCTGTGCCTCTATCGGAATGAATAGATATAACACTCAACCCTTTCTCATTTTGCAGTTTTTTCAGCTGTTTGGCAGCTTTGTAATGGTTTCTTTCTTCTTGTTCAGGAATATGGTCCAAGCATACCTGGAAAAATCGTCAATAATAACGAGACAGTATTTCTTACCTCCCAGACTGACAGGATCTACAGGACCATAAAGGTCCATGTGTAGCAAATCTAGGACCCTGTGGGTGGAAAGAGATGACTTGCTCTTCAAGGTGGTCTTGACTTGTTTGCCTTTTTGACAGGGTCCACAAACAATGTTTTTATGAAATGGAACATTGGGCAAGCCTCTGACCATTCCTTGTCGAGCTAGCTTGTTGATGGTCTTGAACTTGATGTGCGACATCTTTTTGTGCCATAGAAAGCTTTGATATGCAGTGACTTTTGCATCAAAACAAGAAATTATGGAGCTTGTGGGCTTCCAGTCAATAATATACATATTACCTGACCGGCTTCCTGTGAGGACAATTTGCTTGGTCTTGGTGTCCTTCACCCTACAGTGATCTACATAGAATTTAACCGAGAATTGTTTGTTACAGAACTGGCTAATGCTAAATAAATTGTACTGTCGTCCTTTAACATAGGATACGTTGGTGACTTTGACCTTTTTTACAAGCAGGGTTCCTTTCCCTCATGTTCTTCCTTTGGATTTGTCACTGAATCGCACCTTTGTAACGCGCCCTTCTACATAGTCCGGCATCTTGCTGATATATCCGGTCATATAGAGAGAACATCCGCTATCAAAGTACCTGATATCCCCTCTAACTTTCTTTTAGAGGAGGAGAATGTAATATCCGTAATTTTTCCATTCCATACTTCTCGATTTTTCCTAATATTTGAACCCGCAATATGTATTCCTGTCCTTCTTTCTATTTTCTTAGGTTGTGACCCGAGCTTGCTTCTATATGTCGGACAGAGGTTTCTGGGATTGTTAATACTTGAGTGTTTTTCATCGTATATGTGTTTCATCGAACGGATAGAGAAGTGTTACTGATTAATGCGATTTCGTATGTTACGTGACAAACATTAACGTATGCTATGATTATTGTGGATCGAGACAGTAGCTTTTGGGACCGAGTTACGTATGCTAACACTGGAATTTAGCGTACGCTATGAGTCATTAACGTATGTTAGGTGTTGCTCATAACGTACGTAATCGGCCTGACGATTAGATGCAGTAGCATCTGGAGACATTGTTACGTACACTAGCCTGTGGGATATAGCATACGCTATAACCCATAACGTACGTTAAGGGGCTCCACCTTACGTACATAATGCCTTGGTTTGTTCGAGGCAGTGGCCTCTGCCCAGGCCGTAACGTACGCAATATCCAGAGCGTAGCATACGTTAATGGCCTTACGTATGTTAACATGTGCATGTTACGTACGTAACGCGAGTGAAACTATATATTCGCGGGGGACGAGTATTGGACCTCATTTCTCATCCTCCTTCTTCCTCTCCGGCTATTTGAGTGATCCCAAGGCAAAGGGTTGTCGAGAATTTATCAGTCATCAAAGTTTTTGGATTTCTAACACGGTTTAATCATCACCCATCCGCCTTTCCTCATGTGATTCGAGGTAAATTCCTTAAAACTCTAGTTTGGGAAATTTTGGGTGTTTTCTTAGATTCGTCCGGTTAATCCATTTTGAGGCTTGAAATCCTTGAGATTATGAGGTATCTACCCCGTATCCACATTTCCCTTACGATTATCCGAATGTTTTTGTGTATTACTTGTAGTGGAGAGGGTTTGGATGATTTCCAAACTCCACATGAATACTTTGAAGGACTATTAATCGTAAAAAGGGGATTTTAGGGAGTCTTACTTGAGAATTGAGTATTGATGATTGATTATCGCATTTCCTTACAAATTGTTTAGGCTCGGAAGTGCATTCTTGGACCTACCGAACTTGAATACCATATTCGCTTCGATTCCAATGTCTCAAAGGCAAGTATATGTTTATGGTTGTACGTTATCGACCTTGAAAGTGGGGTATATGAATTGTGTGTTTGTATATATTCACTCTAGGATGGTCTGACGGGGCCTTAGAGGGCTCCGTTGCCTTTGGTGCGGTTCCACGAATATTTTTGGGTTAACCACTCTGGGAGGGTCCAATGGGGCCTCATAGGGTTCCGTTGCCTTTGGTGTGGTTCCATGGTTAATCACGTATGTATTGAAATGAAATGCTATGGTATTTAGTTATTCCGGAATACTAACCTTGAGTTAGATGAAATGAGTATTACATTTACTTTATTGTGGAGAAGTATTATGTTTCATATTCGATATACTTGTACTAGCTATTCTATAGCTAACCCCTTTTGGGTGAAATGCCTTTCATGGATTTTAGGATCCAGGAGAGCGGATAGGCATGTGCTGGGTCGGCACGAAGGTGATGGGCAAGAGTGATGTTGTTTCTTGTCTCTGTCTGTATTTTGTCATTATCCATTCAGATGTACTAGATGTTTTGGCCTATGTTGCCCTGGGTTTTAATTCCCGATGTATTATATTATGTCAAATTGATTATTACCTTGGTGTCGTTTGTATTGCCTTCTACTGGATTATGTTTAGACCTTATCGGTCGAAATTCATGGTTCCACATATAAATAGCCTGGTGGGCCCCATGGAGGGGCTCACGGCGCTGTAATATACCCTGAATAACTTGGGGGTGTTACAGAATATGGTATCAGAGATTAGGTTTATGGACACCTAGGCTGTCGGTCTTTTTGGGCCGAATTGAGTTATCATTCGAATACAGTATCACTATATTTCCATCATCTCGATGCGACCGGTACTAGTAAGTTCTTTTACTCTTCTTGTAATTTTCCTTCTAATCGCTCCGTTTTTATTTGGTATTCTTGAGAATCGGTCACCTCAATCACGGGAGATTTGAATTGTACTTATGTACTTTGTGTGTCCTTCAGAATGTCTGCTGATAGGGGACGGGGATGAGGCCGTGGTCGTGGACACGGCGAGGACGTGGCGCAACCGCTTCCCTCAGTTCCATTGCAGGGTCGGCTATCCCTAGTTTATTTAACTCAGTGCATTCGATACCGAAAGTCAACATGACCAGTCGACCGGTCAAGGGAATAATGCAGATGTTGGGGTTACGAATGCTCTTCAACGATTGGCAAATCAGATGACTATTCTGGTCCAAGATGTTCAACTGAATAATCCCAATCCGACATTGGATGTTTTGCTCCAGGATGTAGTCCGTATGCATCCTCCTCAGATCATCGGTGTTACCGACCCAGCAGGTTAGGAAAGTTGGCTATTTGAATTGGAGAAAGTGTTCTATTGCTTAGTACTTCCTTGCTAAGGAAGCCGCGACTTGGTGGAAAGCTATTAAACTGCAAGATCATGCTGCTACATAGGACGAGTTTAAAGATATGTTGGAGGCTGAGTTTTGTCCTTGGCCAGTGCAAGAAAGCAGGATCCGAGTCTTTTTCGAAGCTAATCCGCAGAACATTCCAGTCTCATAGGCGATAGTGGAATACAACCAACAGCTGATTCATGTGAAGAATCAGGTGCGCGATGAGCATGACAGGATCCGCCATTTCGACATGCAAATGAATATAGATTTACGGAATTATATGGCCGGGCTTGCTTGCACTACTCTGAAAGAATACCAAGACAGGGCTTTGGCATATGACATGTTGTGTTCCAACAATAACGCCACAGATGAGCCGAAGAAGCAAAAGACCACCGACAATTTTTCTGGCTCTAAGGGCGGCAACTTTCAGAGACCTCGGTCGGCTAACTGTTCGGTCGGGCAGTTGTCGCGTTCTTTTAAAGGGAAGAAAAGTTTCCGTTCTGCTTCGGGCACCTCAACTCACCCGATAACCTGTTTTAATTGTGGTCATCTAGGCCACATCAATCTGGAGTGCAACTTCCCACCTCTGAAATATCACACTTGTGGTCAGATGGGACACAAAGCAGTTTATTGCCCCGAACAAGATCAAACTTTGGATACTCGGGCTTCTGCCCAAGCATATAGAGATCAAAGTATGAATCAGTGACAACCAGTTATCCAGTCGCAGCGGGGTTACGGTAGAGGTCGTGGATGGTGTCAGACCATTATAGAGGGGGACTCTAGTGTCGGTTCGACACACCCACGAGTTTACAAGATACGTCGAGCTGATGAACCTGATGCGGCGGTGGCCTCAGGTACCATTCATATTCTATCTCATCCAGTTCGAGTGCTTTTTTATTCTGGTGCTACTCATTCTTTCATCTCCTTGGATTGTGTACGCCGATTGAATATGTATGACTGCTTTCGATCCTTTCATTGTGAAACTGCCTAGCGGGGATAGAATCCTGGAGAATCAGGAGATTAGAAATTATCCGGTGAGCATAGCAGGTATTGATTGGTTATCGAATTTGATTGTAGTTGATATCAAGGGAAAGGATTTGATCCTCGGTGAGGACTGGCTTGAGAGTCACCAAGCAATTATGAATTACTGCACTAAGGTTATCACTATGATGACCAAAGATGGGTCCGATTACTCATTTATGGGACATAAATTGGCCCAACCTAAGTTGCTTACCAGCGCCATAAAGACCGTAAAACTCTTGAATGAGGGTTGCATGGGCTATTGGTGTTATGCTTTGAAGTCAGAAGGGAATGGAGTCGATTTATCTTCGATCCTAGTTGTTAATGAGTATCCAGACGTTTTTCCAGACAATCTTCTGGGATTACCACGATATCTAGAAATAGAATTTTCTATTGATTTAGAGCCTGACGCGGCTCCGATTTCTAAGGCGACTTGTTGTATGGCACCTTCAGAAATGCAAGAATTGAAGAATCAGTTGGGAGAACTATTGAAGAAAGGATACATTAGACCGAACGCTTTGCCTTGGGGCGCACCTATTCTTTTTGTGAGAAAGAAGGATGGTTCACTATGTTTATGCATCGATTACCATGAGCTAAACAAAGTGACCATCAAGAACAAGTATCCATTGCCTCGTATAGATGATTTATTTGATCAGTTGCAGGGAGCCGCAATATTCTCAAAAATTGATTTGAGATCAGGGTACTACCAGCTCCGAGTGAAAGAGTCCGACGTTCCAAAAATTGATTTGTTGTCATGCCTTTTGGGCTGACTAATGCACCGATAGTATTCATGCAGTTAATGAACGAGATATTTATTAAATACCTTGACAAATGTGTAGTCGTCTTTATTGACGATATCTTGATTTATTCTCGAGATGAGGAGGATCATGCCCAAAACTGACATTTGATACTAGATGTTTTGAGAACCGAGCACCTTTATGCGAAATTCTCAAAATGTGAGTTCTCGCTAAAGGAAGTTATGTTTCTCGGCTATGTGGTTTCGGCCGAAGGGGTTCATGTAGACCCTCAGAAGATTGAGGTAGTGCTAGATTAGGCACCACCTACTAATGTTAAGGAAGTTCGTAGCTTTTTGGGTCTTGCTGAGTATTATCATCGGTTTGTCGAGGGGTTCTCAAAACTCGCTCGGCCGCTTACGCATTTATTTCATAAGATGGAAAAGTTTGTTTGGACTGATGAGAGACAGCAGAGCTTTGATGAACTGAAGAGACGTTTGACTTCAGCGCCAATCTTAGGTTTCCCATAGGGAAGTGAAGGATTTGCAGTTTATAGTGACGCTTCAGGACAGGTACTCGGATATGTGCTTATGCAGCACGATAAAACAATTGCCTTTGCATCACGACAGTTGAAGCCGTATGAGATGAATTATCCTACTCATGATTTAGAATTGGCTGCAGTTGTTTTCGCACTTAAGATTTGGCGGCATTATTTGTATGACTCTTCGTGTCGGATTTATACCGATCATAAGAGTTTGAAGTACATTTTCAGTCAGAAAGAGTTGAATATGAGGCAACGATGTTGGTTAGAATTTATTAAGGATTATGATTTGGAAATTCTTTACCATCCGGGGAGGCCAATGTCATCGCGGACGCATTGAGCCGCAAACCGGCATTACTTCAGAGGCTTGAGGTTCTTACACCCTAGACAAAGATTCGTCAGGATTTGATCGAGCGATGTATAGAAGTTTGGCTTCAAAGAGTGCAGGGAGAGTTGTCTTCTTCCTTGGTTGATGACATTAAAGGGAAACATTGGAGTGACCCAATGATTTCCCAACTAAAGGAAGATGTAATTAAGGGAAAAGCCCCTTGTTTTATGGTCCATGAGGACAGTATTTTGAGATTTCAAGGCAGACTTTATGTTCCGAATAATCTGGAGTTGAGACAAAGAATTCTTCGAGAAGCCCATGCTACGCCTTACTCAATCCACCCCGGAACGAGTAAGATGTACAAGGATTTGAAGCGAAATTTTTGGTGGAATAATATGAAGAAAGACGTCACAGAGTTTGTATTGCGATGTTTGACGCGTCAATAAGTCAAGATTGAACATCAACGACTAGTGGGGTTCTTGAAACTGCTTCCCATTCCCGAGTGGAAGTGGGAAGACATCTCCATGGATTTTTTCACGGGGATGCCGTGATCTAGAGCCGGAATGAATATGATTTGGGTAATCGTTGATCGACTAACCAAGTCTGCACATTTCCTTGGTATTAAGGATACTTGGGGACCGGAGAGATTGGCTCGAACCTTTATAGCTGAGATGGTGAGATTGCATGGTGCCCCTAAAACTATTGTTTCTGATCGGGAAGGCCGTTTCGTGTCACATTTCTGGCAAGCGGTCCATCAGGCCTTAGGGACCGAATTGAGGTTGAGTATGTCTTTTCATCCGCAGTCAGAGGGTCAGACCAAGAGAACGATTCAAACATTAGACGATATATTGCGGGCTTGTGCCCTAAACTCGAGTAATTATTGGGAACTTCATTTATCGTTGATCGAGTTTGCTTACAATAACAGCTGGCATGCGTCGATTAAAATGGCATCATTTGAAGCACTTTATGGTAGGTGGTGTAGATCTCCATTATGATGGGATAAGGCTTCGGAGTTAGTCAGAACAGAACTGGATATATTGATGGAAACTAAGGAGAAGGTTTCTATTATCCGAAACCAGTTGTTGACTGCCTAGTGCCGCCAGAAATCTTATGCTGATACTCGTCGTCGACCTTTGAAGTTCGAAGTGGGAGACCATGTTCTACTCAAGGTGTCACCGACAAAGGGAGTTTTCTGTTTCCGGAAAAAGGGGAAACTTATTCCGAGGTATATCGGACCGTTTGAAATTTTGGACTGGGTTGGAGATTTAGCTTATCGCTTGGCGTTGCCTCCAACTTTGAGCCATGTCCATAGTCTTTTTCATGTTTCTCAGTTGAGAAAATACGTGCCGAATCCAAGTCATATTATCGACTATGGTGATATTGATGTAGCTGAGGATCTAACCTTTCCAGAGAGACCGGTAAAGATCCTTGAACGTCGTGAGAAGCAGCTTCGGCACAAAACCAATCCATTGGTTAAGGTGCAATGGTCGAGAGACAGAGTCGATGAAGCGACTTGGGAGACGAGAGAAGATACAGGCGAGTTACCCCGAACTTTTTGTTTCTTAAGTTTCGGGATGAAACTTTCTTTTAGAGGGGGAGAATGTAATATCCGTAATTTTTCTATTCCGCAGTTCTCGAATTTTTCCTAATATTTGAACTCGTAATATGTATTCCTGTCCTTCTTTCATTTTCTTGGGTTATGACCCGAGCTTGCTCGTATATGTCGGACAGAGGTTTCTGGGATTGTTAATACTTGAGCGATTTTCGCGGTATAGGTGTTTCATCGAACGTATGGAGAAGTGTTATTGATTAGCGTGATTTCGTACGTTATTTGACAAACATAACGTACGTTACGGTCATGTGTAACGTAGCTATGATTATTGTGGATCGAGACAGTAGCTTTTAGGAACGAGTTACGTACGCTAACACTGGAATTTAGCATATGCTATGAGTCATTAACGTACGTTATGTGTTACTCATAACGTACATAATCGGCCAGAAGATTAGAGGCAGTAGCCTCTAGAGACATTGTTACGTACGCTATCCTGGGGAATATAGCATACACTATAACCCATAACATACGTTAAGGGGCTCCGCCTTACGTACATAATGCCTTGGTTTGTTCGAGGCAGTGGCCTCTGCCCAGGCCGTAACGTACGCAATATCCAGAGTGTAGCATACGTTAATGGCCTTACGTATGTTAACATGTGCATGTTACGTATGTAACGCGAGTCAAACTATATATTCTCGGGGGATGGGTTTTAGACCTCGTTTCTCATCCTCCTTCTTCCTCTCCGGCGATTTGAGCGATTCCAAGGCAAAGGGTTGTATAGAATTCATCAGTCACCAACGTTTTTGGATTTCTAATGCGGTTTAATCACCACCCATCCGTCTTTCCTCCTGTGATCCGAGGTAAATTCCTTAAAACTCTAGTTTGGGGAATTTTGGGGGTTTTCTTATATTCGTCCGGTTAATCCGTTTTGAGGCTTGAAATCCTTGAGATTATGATGTATCTACCCCGTACCCACGTTTCCCTTAAGATTATATGAATGTTTTTGTGTATTACTTGTAATGGAGAGGGTTTGGATGATTTCCAAACTCCACGTGAATACTTTGAAGGACTATAAATCGTAAAAAGAGGGGTTTCAGGAGTCTTCCTTGAGAATTAAGTATTGATGATTGATTATCGTATTTCCTTACTGTTAAGAATACTTGTTAGATTTTGATGATGTCATCCCTATACTTGTGATTTATTCAAATGTATACCCTATGTACTTGGGATTGTAAATAAGAACCAAATGAGTGTCTTCTATGAGCCATTGATGTAGGCTAAGATTGATCTGAAGTTAATCAGTTAAAAATCGGCTAAGTATAGAACCGACGATATATCAGATAAATTATCGGGCGACCTTTTTATCAGGCGAGTTTTGGTCAACAGAAATATCATAGAGGTTTGACCAAAACACTGTAGCAGCCTAAGAGCATAAGAGTTGTCATCAGGCAAGAAAAGTTCAGTCGAGTCTTGGTCAACTCAAACAGATCAAAGAAGGTTGACCACAGACAAGTTATCTTCATACAACCTATTATCAGAGGAGTTCTGGTCAACAAAGCATATCAGAGAAGTTTGACCGCAGACAACTTATTATCAGAGAAGGTCTGGTCGACACAAAACATCAACTGGGTTTGACCACATATGAGATATCATCAGACGAGTTTTTCAGGCAACATTCGGTCAAAGTAAAACATCAGATGTAGGTTGACTACAGATAAGTTCTTTATCAGACAAGGTTTTCGGTCAAACAGAACATCAGAGGAGGTGGACCAAACTTATTCTGCAGCCAAGTTTTGAAGAAGCTCAGTCCACATCAGCAATGCTTTGAAAAGTAAACAATAACAGAAAGACTCGTGCAGACTTAATTCAAGGAGACAAAGCGAATAATTCCCGGAAAGTTAGAAATAAAAGATTCCTTAAGATCCACGCCAGAAAGACTTATGAATATACAAATCAAGAAAAGCGGCACAACGGGAAGATTCTTCAAACTGACAGATTTAAAGAAAGGGGATCAAGTCGTGCAAAGAGATAAAAGAATAAACAAAGAAGTCCACTCTCCAACGGATGGATTTGTTACAAGATGCAATGGCTATGAAGAAGCTCAAGTTTCATACTACAAATATTTGAAGATTAGAATGATCAAAGTATGATGCAAACAACATTTTACAAGCAATCAAAGCAAACAAAGCAATCAAAGTGAACAATAGCATCATGAAGAGCAAAGCTTAACAGTCATATTCTAAGAAGCTTTTAAGATGGAGAAGACAAAAACTCTTATCTTAAAAGTTTGAGTATGGGGTACTTCTGTGAATGAGGTTTCAGAAGTTTCGCGACTGATAAGGCATCCACGGGTTCTTGATTGGAAGGTGATAGACAGTTTACGGGTTGTTGAGGCATCCACGGGTTTTCAATCAGGAGGTGCTAGGCAGTCAAGAGAGTTGTAACGGCCACGGGTTTCCACTGGTTGGAAGCTGTTGTTACTAGTTTGAATCATTGTAACATTTATCACTGGTTGAGAGTTATAGTGAATTCATCTCCAATTAGTTTGGAGAAAAGTGGACTAGTAGAGAATTACCCCACCTCTGAAACCACTATAAGTGCTTGCATGTTTTACTGCATTCATCACAATTATCTGCTGCATTCATATTAACTATTCCATATAGTAGTGAACTGTCTTCCACACATCTTAGTTTTACAGTTGACATAAGTCACTTGCAGACAGCAATAGTCACATGCAGACAAAATTAATCACCTGCATTATTATCAGTTGTGCTTCCGCATAATCATATGCATTTAAGTTTTTGATTAGCTGCATACTTTATCAGCTGAGTAAACTCACATGAGATTCAGGAAAAGAGTTAAATAAGTCTATTCACCCCCTCTAGACTTATTCCTGACGACTTGTGACCTACAAGTGGTATCAGAGAGGTTGGTTTAATTTTATAGAACCAGATCCACATATCTGAGCATATATAGATCTCTCATTTAGAATGGAACACATGCAGCACATGCACTCTAGATTACCTGTATTTTCGGTTGATGAATATGACCTCTGGAAAATAAGAATGCAGTCACATCTTTCATCTATCCACGACGACATGTGGTGTGTAATAGAAGATGGTCCCTTCATCTTTCTAAAAGACAACACACCTGAATAAATTGCAGTTGGCAAGCCAGAGAAGATTCCCAATAAGAGAACAGAGATGTCACCTGAAGAGAGGAAGCTGGCCAACCTTGACAATCGGGCCAGAGATGTTCTATATAAGACTCTTGATAAAGCCACCATGGTAAAGATCAAGAACTGCAAGAATGCAAAAGAAATCTGGGACATGTTGCGATTTTTCGTTAACGCAAGTGCACGTTATCGTATACAAGTAATAAAGTGATGAGTGAGTATCGTTCCCACGAGGACTGAATCACTAAGTACCGATTCTTATGTATTCTAATTTTATTTGAACAATCGAAAATTGGGTTGTAATTGATAACTAAATAAAATCAATAAAAGAGCTAACAGAATAAACGATCGCTTGAAGAAGGAAAATCAAATGATGAATAAGTCTAGGATTCTGACTCCACCTTAGTTTATCCGGATTTACTCTCGATTATCTGAAGTTAATGATTTCCCCAGTTTATTAAAGGCGAAGATCGCTAATATACTCTACCGCCTCTCCCGAGGTCAATAGATTTTTCTAAAGGCGAATAACGCACTCTATCCCTAGGTGAATTAATTCGTCAATAGGCAAAAAGCATAAAATCCTCAAAAGGCCACGTAGTTCCTATGAGTATATTCCTATCTCACAAGATAAAACGGTCCTCACCAATAGTTCCTCACCAACTCTCCTCTCCCGATTCGAGTAAGGTAATTAAAACAATTCAATTATTGGCCAGACAATTGAAAGCATTAAAATTGATTGGGAAAACTCAATAGATAAGGGAATTAAATATATAATCAATAGCAAATCCGTCAAACCTTAGGTTTCATCAAAATCCTAGAACAAGGGTTTTAGCCTGACATGCTAAATAATGAAAATACAGAATTAATGAATGAAAGCATTAAAAATCAAACGCAGATAAAGAGCTCGGATTCCTCCGTTCTTCTGGCTTCCGCCCTTTGCTCTTGTGTCTTCTGCTTATCTTCCTTCAAGATTTTCCCCGATCAAAGATTTCCCAAGCCTTCAAGATGATTAATTAGGGCCTTAAACCCTTATTTATAGCTCCCAGCAGCCTCCAAATCGCGTCCGTGTGATTCGGTCGAGAACTGGCTTCAAAACGGCTCAAACCCGCGCGGAATACACCAAAACTGCCTCGTGTGCCGCGGTTCACTTAACCTGTGCCGCGGCACACTGGGCGCAGATTAAAACCTGGGCGCTGTGACTTTCTTAAGGCGCGGCTCACAGTGCGTGCGCGGCACGAGTACATTACTGCGGTGCCCGATGGTCTTCTTCGTGTGCCGCGGCCCACTTGCCTTGTGCCGCGGCCCACGACCAAAATTCACCGTTTTCGCCCGTTTTGCCTCATTTTAGCTTCCGGACTCCAATCTCCTGTCAAACATACGAGAATAAGACATTAAAAGCTCATTTATGCAATTTTACTCGCCAAAATAATACAAGATAATGATAAATAAGTGTATAAAAATACGCCTAACAAATACCCCCAAACTTAAGTCTTTGCTTGTCCTCAAGCAAAAAGAATTAATTTCAACAAAAGAATATCGTGAATAATCGTGCAACTCAAAGTGCTCAACCTAATCAATACTATCCTGAAATTCTCTCTGAATAATACAAGTATCGTAATAGCGAGCTACATCCAGAACACTGATTCCACAAAGTAACCAATTTCAGTCCTAATCAATCGTTCAAGAAGAAAATCCAGCTCAAAGATTAACAAACGTGAATTTAATTGACCGTCAATATGAAAGGTTAAAATAAACAAGCTAACTCGCCCAGTTCCATAGTCTAGTGGCAAAAATTTCAAGAGTTTCATCAAAATTAACCCTCGGACAGTGTTCCCTTATATATGATCAATAAATTGATTTGAGTTGACCACTAGGTTCGGATCTCGGGATGTTTCATCGGGATAATCCTAGGGTGGAATTCCATTCTCATGTGTTGGGGAACTGTTTGACGTAAAAAACACTCATGGGGTACATGGATGCTTCTAGTTACTATGTTCCCCTCCACAGCGGAGAAACAACTCGAATAGCTATTCCCGCATGTCCGAATCAAGGTCGCTATTTTACGCGAGAGTAAACAACGAGTCACGCGAATACCCCCGGTTACTAGGCTCCCTATCATTGGCACATGCGAAATTTCTAAATTACTAGTCTAATCAGGGTCGTCGTTTTACGCGAGAGTAAACAACGGGTCACGCGAATACCCCCGATTACTAGACTTCCCGTCATAGAACAAATATTATCTCGACTTTTGGGAAAAACTGTCCGACTCTAAACTCAAGGCAAGTGCCAACACGAATTATGTTGCTGGACGACTAGCTAACCGAAAAATGAAACCAAACATATAGACGACGATTTGAAAACACGTATGTCTCCTCTCTTATCTGCTAAGATTTCTACAAAAATGAGAAAAATTTCGGACCTAGATGAATACTCAACAAAAACAGATATTACTGACTACAACTCGACTAAAACTCAACCGTTTCTTCAGAGAGAAAACAGTGTCGTAACATCAGTTTTTGCACAAAAAGAGGCACGAAAAATTCACGAATAAGAGTAAAATCAAGACAAGCAAGGCTAGCAAACAAAAATATAACTAAAAATAACGAAAGTGCAACTAATAAGTACAGCAATAAATATATCAACAAAAAGTAAACCCCCCCAAACTTAGGACGTACATTGACCTCAATGGACAAAATATAAGATGCAATAAAAGAATAAGGTCAAGTACTCCCCTACAAACAGCTCACGAACTGGTGCCGGCGTCATCCGACGAGGAGGGTGGTGTAGCTGGCCGAGCGGGTGGAATAAATGGCCCGTCCGGGTGAAAAATGTGGGTTGTCCATGCAGCAAGGTGCTCCTGGTGGTAGGCATCCATCGCTGCCAGACGCCTCGACTCACGACGATTGGCCCGGCGGGCCTGCTCTCGCATCTCAGCTCGGACGGCAGAAATGATGCTCTCCCTCTCCGTCTGGCTCTCCTCTCTCATGGCAGCCATAAGACTCTCTCTCTCCTCATCTCCTCTCTCTCTCTCTCCTCATATCCTCTCTCAGCCCATCGAACATCGCCTGCAAGTGCTCTCTGTCGGGCGGCGGGCCAGCATCTGTCTGCCCCTGTGTCAGCAGAAGAGGCTCGGGGGATCCCTCGTAGGCCTCATCCAGTAGAAATCCTCTCCCCCGAGCATGCGCCGGCGCTCCTCCCCACTGGTCAAAATGTGAGATGATGCGGTGGTCGATCGGGGCCTGGGGAGCTAGCATGGGCTCGTCGTCCGACCACGTCATCCCCGACTACCGACACAGAGTGCAGATAAGAGAGGGGTTCTTCAACCCCGTCTTGGCCCCTCTCTGAATACACTGGAAGATAGATCGGACCAGGAGAGGAGCCACATCGAATCGCAGCCCGGAGGTGATAGCATATAATGTCCAGGCTCGGGAGAGAAAAACATTGCGGATCTGAGAAGTAGGGTCTACACGGGCGCAGATAAAGTATAACCATGCTCGCCCGAGCCGGCTGAGTCGTGAGCTCTTGAAGTAGAAAGTGGAAGAAGCCGGTGCGCGCCGCTCCCAGTCCGAGTCGGGCTGTGTAAGAGTCTCGAGCAGAGCCTCCTTCGTGAGGCTATCCATGACTCGCGCATAAGCCGTCTCATCAACCACCGGCAGCTCAAACAACCTCCGAATAGCAGCCACAGAAAAATCCACCATAATGCCTCGGACTACGACCTGAGTCCGAGTGTCCAGCTGCTGTCACGTCTGCCCCGCCCTAATTTGCTTCAACAACGCGCTGGCATAGAACTCCTGCACTATCGATATCACCACTGGCTCGGGGGGTGCAGCGAATCGGGCCCACCCCATCTCATCTATCATGGTCAGCAGTTCCCCGTCCTGGGGGGCTGGAGTGAATCCCCTCTCCGGGATTAGAGGTCGCGGGCGAATCTTCTCGTTGAAGATTTTGTGGATATCCGAGTCAGAGAACTGGTGCGCCGCCGAATCGGCTCGACTGTGAGAAGTTTCCCCTCGAGTGGGGGATGACTGAGTCCTGGCCCTCTTGCTCAGCTTTTTAGTCCTAGCCATAGCGAGTCCTGAAAAAAATTAAACACCGGAGTTTACTTACTCAAACAATAACGAGAATAATCATCACTCAGCTAAGGATATCCAGCCGTAAATCAAGAATTTACGTAAGAGAAAAATAAAATTGAGCTTTAACGTTTAAACTAGACGTAAGGGTTGGGGTTGCTGTAATTCCAGATCGAATACGTTGCACATAGATTCAAAATATTGACCTAACAAAGAAAATTTTTCATTCAGACATTTCATCAAACACTTTAAAGGCATGAGTTCAATTGAAGAACAAACAAGATAATAGCTCGATAAAATCCCCAAAAACAACAACACGAATCATTCGTCATGACAACCGACATATTCAACTCATTTATAATCAAAAATAAACATTAAAAACCGATAAAAAAACCATCATGTCATCAACTCAACTTGATAAGAATTTTGAAAGAAAAACAAAAAGTAAACATGATCAATCATCAAATGCATAACACAACTTCACCTTTAAATTCATAGAACAATTTGAGATTAGAAATTTAGACATACCTTGCTTGGGTTGTGAAGAGTGCAAGAAGATGAGGGGAAGGGAGGTCGGTCGATCGCGCGCAAGGGAAGGGAAGGGAAGTGTACCTGGGTTAGTCGGCCGAATGAGAGTTATAAACTACCTGGGCTATTCAAATTCCGCAAGGTGTGCCGCGGCACAGCTCAAGTGAGCCGCGGCACAGAGTACAGCGTGCCTGGTTGTGGATTTTATGTCGACATGTGCCGCGGCTCAGAATGCAGGTGCCGCGGCTCAGTAAGGTTGTGCCGCGGCACATAGTACAGAAAGTTAAGCTCTCTCCTTCGATTTGTGTGTGCCGCGGCTCACAATACTTGTGCCGCGGCTCAGGCATAAATTTCTCCCTTGGGACTTTTCCTGCACAGAATTTTAATAGGAACACGTCAAGAACGAGAGGTAAAAGCAAATCAAAGCACAAAATGATGAAAAATAAAAATTCGAGAATGCAAGAAAAATACAGAAATGCAAAAATCTACAACTAAGAACTCGGGTTGCCTCCCGAGAAGCGCTAAGTTTATAGTCTTCAGTCGGACCTATTTAAAATAAGTTCGCTTTTCGCAAACTCCATTTGATCTCCGCCCCGTTTATCGAACCGTTAATATGCTTTTTGAAATTTTGACCATTGGTCATTAACGATTCGATTTTCGGTTCGGGCACCCAATGTTGTTTGCGGAAAGGTTTTGACGAGAATAACTTTCCGAAACACTCATTTTCCACATGACTGGGCGTCCGTTTGACTTCCGGCTTATTTTCCTTTTTTACGGATGAACTAATGAAAGCAGCAGACTTTTCCGATTGTGGCTGAATGGTTGATGATGATGGCATGTCTACATGCTTGAGATGTGCGACTTGTTCTACATCTTTCTTAGAAGTCTGACCATCTGAAATGGATTCAGATTTTTTCGACCGACGATTTTTCTGGTGTTTGTCTTTCACAACGGCATCCACACTTTCAATTTGCGAGTCATTCTCGACACCACCTGGACATGGAAAAGATTTAAATACTTGGAACGTGACATGCTCGTCTTGAACCCTTAGAGTTAGTTCCCCTTTTTTCACGTCTATAAGAGTTCAGTCGGTCGCTAAAAATGGTCGTCCCAAAATAATCGGGATATCTTGATCTTCCTCCATGTCGAGAACAATAAAATCTGCTGGAAAGATAAATTTATCCACTTTTACTAGCACGTCCTCAATCACTCCCCTCGGATACTTAATAGATCGATCTGCTAATTGCAAGGAGACCGTTGTCGGCTTCGCCTCCCCAATTCCCAGCTTCTTGAAAATAGACAGAGGCATGGATTAATACTAGCCCCGAGATCACACAATGCCTTATCAAAAGAGAGGTTCCCCATGGTGCACGGTATTTTGAAGCTTCCCGGATCCTTCAATTTTGGTGGAAGCTTTTTCTGAAGGATCGCGCTGCACTCCTCCGTAAAGGCGACTGTCTCAAACTCCTCGAGCTTTCTCTTCTTTGACAAGATCTCCTTCATGAATTTAACATAACTCGGCATTTGCTCCAATGCATCAACGAATGGAATATTTATGTGAAGCCTTTTGAAAATATCGAGAAACTTGGAGAATTGCTTGTCCGCCTTTTTCTGTTGTAAATGCTGCAGAAATGGGATGGGTGGTACATATGCCTTCGGATTATCCGGAAACGTTATCGAGGGTCTCCAACCTTGTGATTCCTCCATCGCTGAATTTTTCTTCTCCTCAATTTCACTTCTCTTTTCACTCCTCTCGGGCTGGTCACATACCTCCTTCCCGCTTCTCAAACTGATCGCATTTAGACTTTCTCTAGGATTTGTCTCGGTCGTACTTGGCAATGCTCCCTCCGGTCGGGTTGTCAACACATTAGCAATCTGGCCCAGTTGGACTTCCAAGTTACGGATGGAAGCGGAATGATTTTGCAATGTTGCTTCTGTACGGGTCATGAATTGACTCGTATTCGCTGCCAATTTCGCAATTCCTTCCTCGAGAGAAACCTTTGGAGCGGGAGGAGGTTGCTGTTGGTTTTGAGCAAACAGAGGCTGGTTCGAGTTCTGTCCGTTTCTCCATGAGAAGTTGGGATGATTATGCCATCCCGGATTATACGTGTTGGAGTACGGATTATTTTGCCGGTTCCCGTTTCCTACGAACTGAGCTTGTTCAATTGGGGGCTGCTCGAACGGGTTTCCGACTTGGCACTCCGCGCTAGGGTGAGATCCGTTACACCAATTGCAAGACTCAATGGTAACGGGGGAAGGAGCATGCGGAAATGCTTGAAGCTGCTGCGTTAGTGCTGCGACTGGGGCTGACAATGTAGAGATTGGATCATTATTTGAGATCTCCATAACTCGCTTCGGATTTACTCTTTTGGATGGCCATTGATATGCATTTGCGGCCATAGCTTCTAACAAAGAATGTGCTTCAGCCATAGTTTTTTCCATTAAGGCTCCTCCAGCTGCTGCATCCACGAGAGTGCGTGTAGAAGCACTCAAACCATTATAGAACGTCTGAATTTGTAGCCAGTCCAGAAGGCCGTGATGTGGGCATCTCCTTAACAAATCTTTGTATCGCTCCCATGCCTTGTGAAGCGATTCCATATCATATTGACCAAAAGTAGTCATCTCGTTCCGTAACCTCACCGTCTTTGAAGGTGGGAAGAATTTAGCAAGGAAGGTGTTGTTACCCAAAATATTATCCGGAGATAGTATTGCTGGAATGATCGAGTAACAAACAAATGCGAGAACACTTCCGTGAGAATATAGATAACACAAGATTTGCCGGGGTTGTTAATCCTGGGCTTGAATGCTCTCGCGAGATGTTATTAATAAATATACTGTCGAGTACAAATATTAATGTTAGAATCTAATACAAGGAGTGTAAAGACTTCTAGTTATCTAGGCTTTAAAGCGCGTATATTGCCGGAAGAATTAGATAGATAAATCTGTGAGTTCTTGCTTGGGATATATGATGAATGTGTATGAATATTACTATGAATGTGTTAGTGGTTGCCAAAAGAGCCTTTGATTCTCTCTTTGGTGTGTATTTTGCACTTAATTCGTAGTAGAATTCGCCTCCTCCTGGCCGCAGCAGTGAGTCCTCTATTTATAGAGGACAAGGTAGTTGGGATCCCTCAGGCGATCGCGGGCGATCGCCGTTTTCTATATTAAAATAAAGCTGATCGTCCGTCACGTGGGCCTGTTCCCTTGAGGTCCGAGGTTGCGGTTGGAGGCGGTGGGTGAACCAATGGGAAGCCGGCCACGCATTGCAGTCGCTGTCCGAGGAGGGCCCACTTCGTACCTTTCGGCCTTGTCGGTAGGTGTGGTAGGTGACAGTGGGTCAATGATCCTATCTGCCGGTGTCCTTTGAAGATCCGCGGGTGGGCCACCGTCCAATTCGGTCTTCGGCGACTTTGTGAGATCTTTGGATCCCCACGTGGCATGAGACGATCGCCTCTGGTCCGCTCATTAAAGACGATCGCCAGATATCAAAAGACGATCGTTGGTTACCAAAAGACGATCGCCGCATTATGCCGAACTCTAGGCGTTTGTCCGGAGTATGTCTTTCGTGGTTGGCTTTTCTGATCGTGATGCCGATCGCCTATCGAGGCGTATTAACCGCCGCACAACAATTCCCCCCAGCTCGCCTCGATGTTGAAAACACGGGGTGAGGTGGCACTGTTGGCGATCGCCAATGTTTAAACGATCAGCCGATCTGACTTCAAATATGGACGACCTTCTTTCGCATCGGGAGCAGCGGGAAAAGAAGGCGGACTCTCTAACGTGGCAGGGACACGCGTCGCGCCGCTGTTGGGGGAGTCCGACGGTTTTGTCGATCTTGTCGGTTGGCATGCCCTCGAAAAGACGCGTCTGCGGGATTCGAGGGCGGCATTTAATGCGTCCCCACGTGACGGTTGCGATCCAGCCCTCGAGGTTTCTCCTATTTGCATTTAGACCCTCGTCTCCGTCTATAAAAGGGGCCTGTGCTTCTTCTCTTCACTTTTTTACGCGTCCTTTGTATCCATAGCTGAAATTCTACAGAAATTTCTGGAGCTTGTTGTGCCGACCGTCTTCCTTTCTTTAGGTAAGAAACCCAATTTTTCTTTCTCCCTTAATTTTAGAGAATATTTCGGGAGGATCTAAGGTCTTCGAGGCCGGAAGCACTTCTGCCGCCGCGGCTTCGCCGGACCGGGAGGGAATTCCTGTGGGAATCCCCGTGGAAACGGCCGTAGAGGCTATTCGTGCGGGGATTGCACCCGCAGAGCTTGAGGAGCTTTTCAACGAGGCCGTAGTGGCGGGATCTGCGGCGGCGGAGGAGCGAGATGCGTCGCCGGTGGAGGAAGATGAACTGATGTGTTTGTCTTGGGAAAAAGATAGCGTCTCCGGCCCCGTCTATACGGCTTTTGCTAAACTTATGGAGGGGATTGCCGGGCCCTGTCCGGAGTTTGATTTTGACGCTTACTCCGCCGCTCATCCCTACGTACATGTGAAGCGGACGGAGTTTCGGGCTGCCGACCCGTCTCAATGGACTCTTGGTCAGATTCGGAGTTCGGCGACCTGGAAGGACATGACCCGCTGGAGGGTCAAATATCATATCCCATCTGATGTGTCATTGCACGTGCCCTCCGAGAACGAACGTGCTGACCAGCCTCCCGAGGGTATGGTCGCCACCAACAAAATGACCCTGGCTGCCGGACTGCGGTTTCCCTTGCCGTTCGCCATTTCGTATCTGCTGATCGCCTGGAATTTGGCGCCTCTTCAATTGACGCCGAACGCCTGGCTGCAGATTATCAGCACATTGACATTGTTTGGCGGTCACAGGTTGTTTCGCTTTCCTTCTGCGCTGGAGATGAATTATCTCTTTAAGCTGACTGTGCAGAAGGGATCGATCGGTGGTTACCATATCCAAGGTCGCCAGGGTAGGGTGGTCATTGGGGTGCCGAGCAAGGCTCGGGGCGACCTGAAAAAATGGTGCTGGGTTGGTGGTGCATGGAGGTCGGCATCGAGCGAACCGCCGGAGGAGGAGTTGGATAACCCCACCAATTTTCGGGAGAGGAATCCAAGTAAGGGTTTCCATTCTCCCTTTATTTGGATACTCCTTGGACTGATCTAATTTATTTCCCTTTTTGCATGATCCCTTGTTCCATCGATCGACGATCTCCCCTTTGATTTCTCGATCGTCTGGGAGCGGATTCGCGCTTTGCCGGATTCCTATAAAGACGTTCAATCAGTCAGCCACGAATCTCATCGGTTGGGAGCTCGACTGTTTCGCTTCCCTCGCCACCTGAAGGCCCCTGGTATGACTTTTCCTCTGCTCTCTTCTGCGAGGCGATCGTCTCCAAGAGGTCGCCATGTCTAAGTAAGTGTCTAACTTGTTTGAGTTTCTTTTTTGGCAGAGATTTATTTTCCCCGTATCACCGAGCTACCGCAGGAGATTGCCATGTCTAATCCCGGCTTTATCGGTCGCCTTAATCTGGGAAAGAAAACGGGTCGCGTTGTTGCGACGTCGTCTCGCCCTGCCCCTGTGTTGAGGCCCGCTGCGGTGCCGGTCGCCGAGCCGGTGGTCCAGGGAGAGGAACAGCTCCAGCGCCGCAAGAGGCGGAGGTCGGAGGAGTCCCCGTCGATCTTTGAGGCGGATGTATCAATTCTCGAGCCTCCGGTCGCTGCGGCTCCTATCTCTGCCATCCCGATGATGGAGCGATCGGGCCCCAAGCCCACGGTCTCCGGCCCCCGGTCATCTGGAAGCTCGGAGAAGAAGGTGGCGATCGCCGATGCGGAAACATCCCGGGGCAAGCCTTATTTCGGACGCGATCCCGAGCTGGTCAATAGGTAAGAAAGGGTCAAAATTTTCTAAGTTAGGCATTCTGAGCATGGCATGGGCTAACTCCTTGAATTCCTTGGTTTGCGCTGCAGGGTTCGTCTTGCCGATCCGGACGTAGCTCCCATGGTGCTGGACTTTCTGTCGAGCAAGGCTCCGCAATAGTCTCTCGAAGTCCCTGCTTACGTTCGCCAGGCTATCACCTCTTTGCCCAAGGCTTGGACGACCGATCTTGATGCAATCGCTCGTCGGCGATCTGGAGACGCCATGCAGGCGACCGTTGCCCTGGCTCTTCAGACGGCGACGATGGCCGTCCAAGCTGCTAGGGATTTTGAGGGGCGACCCTCTACTGCTCATCTCCATCGCGAACTCGAGGCCGCCCGGAACAAAAATATCGAGGATGCCAACCGGATCCGGTCTATGGAGAAGGAGTATGAGGAGACGGCCAAAAGGGCTAAGCAGGATGTGGATCGATTGAAGCAGGAGCTGAGCCGCTCCAAGGAGGCTGCCGATTGGTCCCGTGATGAGGAGAAAGAAACCCGCCAGAAGCTCGCGGCGTCGCAGGAGGAGGCGGCCGTACTGAAGGCGATGGTGGAGCGGATCAGCGGTGAGCTGGACGTGGCGAGGAAGGAGCTGGAGAAGGCCCAGGGTGAGAATGCCGCCAAGGTTGTCGAGCTGGCGGAGGCTGAGAAGACGGCCGCGGAGTTGAAGGGCCAACTGAAGGCGATCGAGACCAATCCCTACCAAAGTGTGGCGCTCGCCGGCGAGTTCGCCTATTACTTGGCCTATGCTGACGTTGTTCGAGCCGCAAAAAAGGCAGGGATCGAGATCGGTCCCTTGATGGAGAGCTTCAAATCCTACGCCCTCGCGAATCCTCTGCACCCGGAGTTCTCCTTGCCAATCCTTGACTTAGCCGACTTCGGGATCGACTTGAGTTGGTATACGGGTAAACTCATTCATCCCGAGGCCGAAGCCGATCCGCAACCTGGGGGCGATGGTCAGCTGGTGGGGCCTTGAGAGACATTTTGTTTTCCTCTGTTACTTTGTACTTTTTGTTTTCCTTTTGTAATGCCTTCGGGCCCCGTAATGTATGAAATTCGTGTTATGAATAAAATGTTCCTCTTTTCATACTGTCTCTTTATATACGATCGCCCTTTGAATGTTTTTGCGTGCAATTTTTACGAGTACGTGTATGATTGCTCTCGTCGTTTTGCTCATCCGACCGATCGTCTGAGTGTTGAAAGCGTTGACATGTTTTGAATCGGAATTCTTACTTGTAATTTTTGTCGGATGACCCCGATCGCCCTGCATGTTTTTGAGCGAAGCCGATCGAGTGTGGTTCCTCTTTGTTCGATCGTATTTGAGATTAGCTCGACCTATCCCTGCCCCCTTGTTTTTGTTCACTTATTGTAAGTAAGGAAACAAAGACTAGTCTGTCTGGCGAGCTATCTTCATTTTGCCGATTCTGAAGAGTCATGTGTGGTTGGGGTGTTCGATGGACCGATCTCCCTAATCGTGTCTTCGTGTGTGAGGGATATTGTGTATACCGCGACTCACTTTTTGTGAGGGTCCTCCGTTAGGCTACGCCTGCCTTGTGTTAAAACGAAAGGCGGGCGATCTCGGTCTGGAGGAGTCCTTGCGCGGAGTGTTGTCGGCTTATTCGACACCACGTCCGCGGCTTGTCAGCTCTGCTTCCACCTCGGCCCGCCATGAAGATGGCGATCCTCGACGGTGTACGTTGAGACGGGGGTAACGGCACGTCGCATTGTTCGGGTTCACCATGTTAGATGATGTACCTTGAGGACGTGCGATCGTGCCTACTGATTATTTTGGAGGGTCCTTCGGCTACGCCGGCCTCGTATTTAAACGAAGGGCGGGCGATCTCAGCCCAAAGGAACCTTGCATGGGCGAAGCTGTCGGTTCCATCGACCTCCAGGACCATGGCTGCATTAATTTTACCTAGGATCGTCGTGATCAGCGATCGTCGGCGGTATGCGATATGCCTGGTGGGGCGATCGCCAGAATAGATGGGATAGGAAAAAATCTCATTATATTCCTTGTACATCATTGAAATTGAATACAAAATTATCACTGGTAGTATTTTTCAGATGCACGGCGTTCCAGGGGTATTGGTCCGGAGTACCGTCAGGATGTTTCAGTTCGTAGGCTCCTTTGGTTAGCCATCTGGATACTCTGAAAGGTCCGTCCCAGTTCGGACCAAAAATGCCTGTATGGGTTTGGATCTTCTTAAGGACGAGATCGCCCACTTGAAATCTTCTTTCTTTGACCTTTGAATTGAAGAACTTCTCGGCTCTCCTTTTGTGGATTGTGTTCTTCATTTCTGAGGTCAGCCGTCTTTCTTTGAGCATGTCTAGGTCGATTCGTCGGGCTACATCGTTGTCGGTCGTCATCTCCTGCTCGGTTCGATGGCTGAGGACGGCGATCTCTGAAGGGATCACCGCTTCTGTTCCGAAGGCAAGGGCGAACGGGGTTTCTTCGGTTGAATTGCGGGTCGTCGTCCGGTAGGACCACAAAACGTCTGGGAGCTCGCTCGCCCAACGTCCTTGCCTGGATTCGAGTTGCGCTTTAATCGTGTGTTTGAGGATCTTATTCACTGCCTCTACCTGCCCGTTCGTCTGAGGGTGATAGGGCGCCGAGAATAACCTTTTGATTCCCCACTTCTCACAGAATTGCATGACTTCTAAACCGTCGAACTGTTTTCCGTTGTCAGAGATGATGGCCTGGGGCAGACCGAATCGGCATACGACATTTTTCCATATAAACTTGATCACTTGCTCTTGGCCGATCTTGTTGAGCGGTTCGGCCTCAGCCCATTTGGTGAAATAGTCGACCCCCCCAACGATGGCGAACTTACAGCCCCCTGGAACCGTCGGCAAGGGACCTATAAGGTCGATGCCCCATTGCGCAAATGGCCAAGGGCTATACATGGAGGTGAGCTGTTCGGGTGATAGTTTAATGTTGGGGCCCATTATCTGACAACTATGACACGATCTGGCATAGGCGATCGCATCTTTCCGAAATGATAGCCAGAAAAATCCTTGTCTGGTTGTCTTATGGATGAGGGCTCGCCCGCCCGCATGGTTTCCACAAATCCCGTCATGGATCTCAGCTAAAACGAGCCGACCTTCCTCCGGTGTAATACACTTGAGGAGGGGAAGGCTGAAGGCTCGCTTGTAAAGCCGATCGTCCAATAGGGTATATCTGGTCGCACGAAGCTGGAGTTGGCGAGCTTTAACACGGTCGCCGTGGACCGCCTGGCCCTTTAAGTATTTGATGAATGGGGTCATCCAATTCTCCTCGGCGATGGAGACCGTGGTAACCAGATTCTGTCGATCGCGGCCTTGCCGACTTTGTGATTTGGATATTGGAGAAGTCACGCCCCATCCGATGATGCTAGCTTGGAAAGAGCATCGGCCTGGGAGTTGTGCTCTCTCGGGACTTGTTCGATTAGTACTTCTTCAAATTTTGTGCACATTTCGGCGACCAGCTCTTGGTATTTGATCATCTGTTCGCCGCGTGCCTCATATTCTCCCTTGACTTGGTTTACGACCAAAAGCGAGTCCATGAAGATATGGAGGCGACGAACATCCAGGGCGAGGGCTAGATCAAGCCCGCCTACCAAAGCTTCGTATTCAGCTTCATTGTTGGTCGCACGAAAACCGAAACGCACAGCATTTGTGAAACTCTGACCGTCGGGGCTGATGAGGACAATCCTTGCCCCTGCTCTCGCATTGGTCGCTGAGCCATCTACGTATAATTTCCAGGCCGGTCGGCCGACCTAGGTCGGACTGTGAGGGAACGTTAATTCCACCACGAAGTCCGCCAGAGCTTGGCCTTTGATCGCCGTGCGAGGAGCGTAAGTGATACCATACTGGGCGATCTCCAGCGACCACTTGAGGAGTCGCCCATTGGTGTCCGGTCGGTGAAGGACTTATCTTAGAGGTAGAGTTGTTAGGACTTCCACTTGGTGATCGAAGAAGTAAGCCCTCAGCTTACGTACACTCATGACAAGGGAGTAGGCGATCTTCTCCAATGGTGTATAACGTGTCTCAACGTCGTGGAGCGCCTGGCTAACATAGTAGCTCGGCAAGTGGGCTTGCCCCTCTGCTCGCACCAGGACGGCACTCAGCGCGACCTCCGAGGCCGCTAAGTAAAGGAATAATTTTTCACCGGGGATCGGCTTTGCCAGGATCTGGGGGTTAGATAGATATTCCTTTATTTTGGCGAATGCTATCTGGCTTTCTTTCGTCCATGCGAACTTCTTGTTCTTGATGGTCGCGAAGAAAGGCTTGCTTTTATCGCCGAGCCGTGATATGAAACGGTTGAGGGCGGCTAGACAACCTGTGAGGCGTTGCACCTGCTTGATGTTTCGCGGTTCCTGCATGTCAAGGATCGCCTGTATCTTGGTGGGGTTCGCCTCGATCCCCCTTTGGCTCACTATGTGCCCCAGGAACTTCCCGGATCCCACCCCGAAGTTTCATTTCTTGGGGTTCAGCTTCATGTTAAACTTCTCAAGGATGGCGAACGTCTCGGCGAGATCGTTGAGGTGATCTTCCTTCTTGAGGCTTTTGACTACGATATCGTCAATGTAGACCTCCATGGTCTTGCCGATCTGATCGGCGAACATTCTGTTGACTAATCGCTGGTAGGTCGCACCCGCGTTTTTCAAGCCGAACGGCATTCTGACCCAAAAGTATATGACTTTTTCTGTGTGGAAAGATGTGTGTTTTATGTCTTCCTCCGCCATTGGGATTTGATGATATCCGGCGAAGGCATCCATAAATGACATCATTTCGCAACCTGCCGTGCTGTCGGCCAGGTGATCAATATGAGGCATCGGGAAGTGATCTTTCGGACATGCCGCGTTGAGGTCGGTGAAGTCAATGCATAATCTCCAGGAGCCAGTTGGCTTTTTGACGAGCACCGCGTTGGCGACCCACTGTGGTTCGTCTGTGGCTACTCCGATCAATTTGTTGTTGAGTAACTTCTGGACTTCTATGTCGAGCGCCGCGTATTTCTCGGGACCGAACTTCCTACGCTTCTGGTGAACAGGCTTCATCGCTCGGTCGATCTTCAGATAATGGCAAGCGTGTTCGGGACTTATGCCAACCATATCTTGATGCGACCAGGCAAAGACTCCGATGTTCCTACGTAGCAAGTTGATCAGATCCCCCTTTAATTCGTGGTCGATGCTTGCGCCGATCTGTACTTCCCGTTCGGGGTGATCCGGATCCATCGTAATGCTTTCCAACTCTTCGACAGGAACGGTCGCCTCTCGTTTGGTACGATCTCCGGACTCGGTCCTTGGATCGATGTCGAGAGTTGGCTCGAAACCGATCCTTGGCTCGATGTCGTCCGTCAATTGATGAGAGATGACGTCCCCTGAGTCGGGTTGGTACGAAGTGTTAGGCTCGTCGATCTCCATGGGTTGATCGTCGGTCGCTTCAATGTTATATATAGTATGGGAAGTATTGAAAGAAGTAACAACATAGGAGTAATTCAAACATCTCTTTGCCATTAGCTGATCTCCTTTTACAGTACCGACCGTCCCATCGGCAGTGGGGAATTTGATACAGTAAAAGAAAGATGAGGCGACCGCCTCAAAGGTTTCTAAAAAGGGGGGACCTAGGAACCCATTATAGATGCTGGGCCTATCTATGATTACAAAGCTTAGGTTCCTAGTAATCCTAACCTTGGGATCATAAAAGCATACTAGCTCAAGGGAGAGCTTGATCCTCCCGTAGGCTTGGATTGTGTTGTCGCCGAACCCTTGGAGCACGGTGTCGAAAGGCTTGATGAATTTGATTAGGTTGCCGAGTTGGTCTAGGGCGGATTTGAATATGATGTTGCAGAAACTCCCATTGTCGACCAGCACGCGATCGACCGTCTTCCCAAGGATACAAGCGGAGATCACTAGTGCATCCTCTTTGGGACATTGCACTCCCTCCCTGTCCTTGTTGGAAAAGGTGAAGAGCGCGTCTCTAGAGATGGTCGGCTCCGGAGGTACTACAACATGGACTTCGGCGAAAGCCCTCAGCTCGGCTTTTCGCTTTCTGTTTGACAGGGTGGAAACCGGGGAAAGGCCCCCGAGGCTCCCACCTCCTACTTGAAGCATGTTGATCCGACCGCCAGGGTTGATTGGAGGGATCGACTCATCAGAGTACTCCGGCTCATGCTCGATTCTGGCGATCGGATTGGGATGAATTCTTTCGCTTGGTCGGCGCTCGCGCCCTGTGGCTCTTTCCGTCCTGGGTTCTGGCTTGGTGATCAAATTGTCCAGTTTGCCTTCCTCAAACAGTCGCCAGAGCTGTCTGAGGAGGTCGCGGCATTGGCTAGTATTGTGGCCGGGACTCTTATGATAGGCACAGAATTTGCTACGGTCTAGGTGACCGTGGTCCCTTATTGGCTTTGGCTTGGAAATCCACTCGCGACCCTTGATCGCGTTGAAGATGTGGGCCGGAGATAAGTTGAGGTTGTGAAGAAGGTGGACCTCTACATCCTCGAAGGCTTTGAACTCGCCAGGCGGCTTGGCGACCGCCTTTCTGGGCTTGGCGACTGCCTTCTTCTGGACATGGGAAGGTGCTTTTCCTTCTTCGGACTGTCCCTCGTCTAAACGGAGTGAGAGCATCTTCTGCCTGGCCAGAAAATCGGCGGCTCTGACGCGGAATGCTGTATAGGTCGGTGGAAAATCCTTTGTGAGGTGCCTGAACATGGGCGAGCGTCCGTGGAAACCGTTCAGGACTGCGTGGTGAGCGATCTCTTCGCTGACGGGCTCACCGGTGAGGACTATCTCGTCCACCCGGTGGATGTAATCCTCATCCGATTCATCCTTCCCCTGCCTGATTTTCATCATGCGGTGGGGACCTTCCGGGCGAGCGACTTTGGCGGCGAAGTACGACGTGAAGTCGTTCGCCAGCTTCTCAAAGCAATTGATTGACCGAGATGGTAGTGAGATGTACCACCTGTGGGCGAGATCGCCCAGAGTTAACGGGAACATATGACATTTCGTCGCATCTGAAGCTCCGCATCCGGTCATGCAGATCCGGAATTTGCTTAAGTGGGTTCCCGGATCCGATCTCCCCTCATATAGAGGTGTTTGTGGGGGATTGATCGTTGATTGGACTGGGGCGATCTCGATCTGGACCGCGAGTGGTTCATTTAGCCCAGCGATCGGTCTCCTGGCACCTGCCCCAATTTCTAGGAGCGTCTTCATCTCGTCGAGCTGGCGTTGCATGGCGACGATCGCCGTTGCCGATCGCCGCCGATTGCTCTCGGAATGCGAACCAAGGCGATCGTGTACCGATCCCCTAGCTCCGTGGTGAATGACGAGCTCCTGCCGGTGGGTTCCTTTCTTGGGCGAGCAGGGGCTCGTTGACCGTCTGTCTCTGGGAGTCGGATATGCCGAACTCACAGTAAAGGATTCGGATACCGATGTCTCTACTGGGCCTCGAGTGCCCGGGTCGCCATGAGGGATCGCTCCCCAGGCGGCTGAAGACGGAATCATCCCGCCTCACGAGGGCCTTCTCCTGCGGCTCGGGGCTTTCTGTCGATTTCTCGACATAGATCCCCTTGAGATTTCGTTTGCTTGCCCGGCGGATGGTTGACGGAGTGATGGTGGGCGAGTCGTAGGCCTTCCGTCGCTCCCTGAGGATGGCTATAGCCTCCTCAATCTGTTCCGCGGTCTGGAACTGATCGAGTGAGAGGCTAGAACCGTCCCTCGGGGGCGGGAGTGAGAGCCTAGCGTCGCCACGGTCGCCTTCCGCCGTGGGCTGGGATTCGGTCCTCGTCGGAATAAGATTTCCGGCAGATCTCAGGGTGGCCCTCTTGGAGGTTGTTGCTGATGTCATTTTCTGAAGGTTTTTCTATTGAAGAACAGTGAGTGTTTCTTCAAGTATATGTCCGGAGAACAGTGAGTGTTCTTCGAGACGGTAGGAATAAAAATGAAGGTTTAGATGTCCTTCCTCTAGCGCCAATTGTTGTTACCCAAAATATTATCCGGAGATAGTATTGCTGGAATGATCGAGTAACAAACAAATGCGAGAACACTTCCGTGAGAAAATAGATAACACAAGATTTGCCGGGGTTGTTAATCCCGGGCTTGAATGCTCTCGCGAGATGTTATTAATAAATATACTGTCGAGTACAAATATTAATGTTAGAATCTAATACAAGGAGTGTAAAGACTTCTAGTTATCTAGGCTTTAGAGCGCGTAGATTGCCGGAAGAACCAGATAGATAAATCTGTGAGTTCTTGCTTGGGATATATGATGAATGTGTTTGAATATCACTATGAATGTGTTAGTGGTTGCCAAAAGAGCCTTTGATTCTCTCTTTGGTGTGTATTTTGCACTTAATTCGTAGTAGAATTCGCCTCCTCCTGGCCGCAGCAGTGAGTCCTCTATTTATAGGGGACAAGGTAGTTGGGATCCCTCAGGCGATCGCGGGCGATCGCCATTTTCTATATTAAAATAAAACGGCCGATCGTACCGTCACGTGGGCCTGTTCCTTGAGGTCCGAGGTTGCGGTTGGAGGCCACCGGTGGGTGAACCAATGGGAAGCCAAAGACGCAGCGTTGCAGTCGTCCAAGGAGGGCCCACTTCGTACCTTTCGGCGGCCTTGTCGGTAGGTGTGGTAGGTGACAGGCTGGGGTCAATGATCCTATCTGCCGGTGTCCTTTGAAGATCCGCGGGTGGGCCACCGTCCAAGATTCGGTCTTCGACGACTTTGACAGATGCTGGATCCCCACGTGGCATGAGACGATCGCCTCTGGTCCGCTCATTAAAGACGATCGCCAGATATCAAAAGACGATCGCTGGTTACCAAAAGACGATCGCCGCATTATGCCGAACTCTAGGCGTTTGTCCGGAGTATGTCTTTCATGGTTGGCTTTTCTGATCGTGATGCCGATCGCCTATCGAGGCGTATTAACCGCCGCACAACAGAAGGCTTGCGCTAATTCTGCCCATGTCGTGATCGACCCCGGTGGTAAACAATTCAACCAGAATTTAGCTTTGTCCCTCAAAGAGAAAGGGAAAAGCCGTAATCGGATAGCATCATCGGTGACACCATTTTTCTTGAACGTGTCACAAATCTCGAGAAAAGACGCAATATGTGCGTTGGGGTCATCATTCGGCAATCCACAGAATTGGCTCGCTTGCACCATCTGAATAATTGCAGGCTTGATTTCGAAATTGTTTGCCTGGATAGTGGGATGCCGAATCCCCGAAAAGTTTGCGTTAATCTGCGGCATAGCATAATCTCGAAGTGCTAATGCCGGTTGAACTTGCTGAACAGGATTATCACCTCCGTGATTTTTGATATTATTGGCCATGGTGGCTGTCGTCTGTAACTCTCGTTTCTCTTTCTTCTTCTTACTTCTCCGAAGAGTGCGCTCGAGTTCGGTATTCAAAGGTAGTAGGCCTTTGTTACCGAATTTTCTCATGCACTACCCGGAAGATCCTGAAAGGACAAACAAATAAAATAAAATACACGAAAATAAGCAAATAAAAAAATGTCCAAACTAAGACTAGAAATACTGAAATCGATATTAGTAAAACTCAGTCCCCGGCAACGACACCAAAAACTTGTTGCGATTTTTCGTTAACGCAAGTGCACGTTATCGTATACAAGTAATAAAGTGATGAGTGAGTATTGTTCCCACGAGAACTGAATCACTAAGTACCGATTTTTGTGTATTCTAATTTTATTTGAACAATCGAAAATTGGGTTGTAATTGATAACTAAATAAAATCAATAAAAGAGCTAACAGAATAAACGATCGCTTGAAGAAGGAAAATCAAATGATGAATAAGTCTAGGATTCTGACTCCACCTTAGTTTATCCGGATTTACTCTCGATTATCTGAAGTTAATGATTTCCCCAATTTATTGAAGGCGAAGATTGCTAATATACTCTACCGCCTCTCCCGAGGTCAATAGATTTTTCTAAAGGCGAATAACGCACTCTATCCCTAGGTGAATTAATTCGTCAATAGGCAAAAAGCATAAAATCCTCAAAAGGCCACGTAGTTCCTATGAGTATATTCCTATCTCACAAGATAAAATGGTCCTGACCAATAGTTCCTCACCAACTCTCCTCTCCTGATTCGAGTAAGGTAATTAAAACAATTCAATTATTGGCCACACAATTGAAAGCATTAAAATTGATTGGGAAAACTCAATAGATAAGGGAATTAAATAGATAATCAATAGCAAATCCGTCAAAACTTAGGTTTCATCAAAATCCTAGAACAAGGGTTTTAGCCTGACATGCTAAATAATTAAAATACAGAATTAATGAATGAAAGCATTAAAAATCAAACGCATATGAAGATCTCGGATTCCTCCGTTCTTCTGGCTTCCGCCCTCTGCTCTTGTGTCTTCTGCTTATCTTCCTTCAAGATTTTCCCCGATCAAAGATTTCCCAAGCCTCCAAGATGATTAATTAGGGCCTTAAACCCTTATTTATAGCTCCCAGCAGCCTCCAAATCGCGTCCGTGTGATTCGGTCGAGAACTGGCTTCAAAACGGCTCAAACCCGCACGGAATACACCAAAACCTCCTCGTGTGCCACGGCTCACTTAACCTATGCCGCGGCACACTGGGCGCAGATTAAAACCTAGGCGCTGTGACTTTCTTCTGGGTTGCGGCTCACCTGGTCTGTGCCGCGGCACAGAGTACAGATTACTCTGGTGCCCACTGGTCTTCTTCGTGTGCCGCGGCCCACTTGCCTTGTGCCGCGGCCCACGGCCAAAATTCGCCGTTTTCGCCCGTTTTGCCTCGTTTTAGCTTCCGGACTCCAATCTCCTGTCAAACATACGAGAATAAGACATTAAAAGCTCATTTATGCAATTTTACTCGCCAAAATAATACAAGATAATGATAAATAAGCGTATAAAAATACGCCTAACAGGGCACATTGGCAGTAATGTGTGAAGGAAACGAGCTAATCAAGGAGAAGAATTTGTCAATAGCCACCCAAAAGTTTGACAACTTCAAAATGAAGAATGGAGAAACCATTGACCAGGTGGATACAAGATTCACAGAGATAATAAATAAAATCAATTCTCTTGGAAAAACATATGGCAACAGGGAGATGGCCCTGAAAGTTCTAAGGTCTTTGAACCCAGAATGGAGCATGAAAGCCGTAGCCATGAGGGAATCAAAATATCTTAACAGGATAAAGATCCAGAAGTTGTTCTATGACCTGAATGTAACACCCCCGATATATTCAGGAATATTACAGCGTCGTGAATCCTTTACATAGGGATTTTACAAGGCTGAAGAAATGAAAAGACAATAACTGATACCAACGTATGAAAATAACTGAAATAAAATACAACAGTTCTGACCAATACTGAAAATACAAATGTCCAAAGGAAAAGTATTAATACATCACCAAATCGAAATCATCATAAACGACGACGTACTCGAGTACTTATTAAAATGATACAAACAACAGACAAATAAACCCGGCCGGAACATCACTCTGCACCCTCGTCGTCATGCAACTCCAGTGGTTGTTTCCCCGCTCTCCTGGATCCTGAACATAAACAAATGTTCACCCCCGAAGGGGTTAGCACAACGATGCTAGTACAAGTACCACAACATATTATTCAACATCTCACGAAGAATAATAATCACATAAATGACAAAGAACTAAAGAGTCTTCTCCTGCGAGAAACTCAATAATAACATACACACATGATAACCACAACATGATATCACAACATACACATGGTAATTCCGATGATCCAGCGTTCACTGCCTAGACCCCCCGATGATTCGATCAAACCAACCCGAGGTGGAAAAACCCGTCCGATGATCCAGCGCACGCTAGCATAGATCCCCCAATGATCCCGTCGGACCAACACGAGGTGGACATACAACAATGACATACATGTACAATAATATGTATAACATCAATACATAAAACAATTAAGGTACTTGCCTCGATTTGAAGACAAGAATAATACTTCCACGAAAAACGAAACACTCGAAGGTTGCCACTTCGATCAATCACGTAGAAATCTCGAACCTTAAACAAAAGAAATAATATAGAGTTCATCTCACGTCGTACGGACATCTAACAATCCAAATAACAGTCGGAAGTTCATAAAACGTAATCTGCCTGGCTTGCTTAACGCACGCTATGTATCCTATGTAGCATACGTTAAGGCTACCTGTTAGCGCACACAATAATACGAAGTCTAGCATACGCTAACCATGCACTGTCAGTACTTCACTGATCAGTCGATTGACTCGTTTGATGATATAACGCACGTTACGTTCCAAGCGTAGCGTACGTTAACTTATGCCCGATAGCGCACGTTAACTACAAAGCTAAGTGCACGCTAAACATGTATGACAGTTCTTCCCTGGGAAGTCGAATGTTCTAATTGTGATGAAACATACGAAATCCTTAGTGTTTAATATACGTTATCTCCATGCATGTTACGTTCATCTTATTACAAATGATCTCACGAATTCAAACATCTTAGAGATACAAGGATACGTATAATCATCACAACACCATATTCCATCTTGATTACAATTCTCATGCGAAGTTTGGTGTTGTTAAGGTCGATGCACTAGATTCCAATATCATATTACATCCCGATTTAACCATGAAGATGAAGTAACAATTCCAACTTATAAGAAAGGATGCAAATCTTCTATGATTCTTTCCTAAGTCCATTTAACAAAAGTGAACAACTTTACGTCTACGATCAATATGGTAACGTCATGAATACGGATAATCAATCTCAGAATATTTCTCTCATCATTCGACGTGGTAATATGCTAGTCATGATGTTTCCAACGATGATATCTTAAATATAAACATTCCAACTTATAAACATGATGTTGTTTGTATAATTCATCAATGGAACTCAATATCTTGACAGCATACTTCTCATATCCTTAATAACACGAATCCAAGGTAGGAGATAGTATTAACATATCTTAAGATGAAGAAAACACTGAAATAATAGGTAGACTTCAACCCCGATTGCTTGTGTGTCACTCCAAAGTGAGTTTCTTCTTCAATGATAAAGTGTAAGTACTCTCCAATCTTCAATGATCATGTATCGAGGGTTTATATGTGTTTAAGAAGTAGGGAAGGCTCTCTGGACTTTCCAAGATATGAAGAACGAGTGATAGAATCGTAAACCAAATGAAATGGGGTGTTGTCCCTTATATAAAGTTTCTGTACGATAGCTGTTTAGCGCATGCTATCGTACTGTCCTTAGCGCACGCTAATTAGCATTGACTCCAAAATTGTCCAGGTTCACCCACGGGAATCTTATCCGGACCCATGTCCGGCTGGCGCATGTGTTAGCCGCCTAGCTCAATAATTGACTGCCTAACGCACGCAATTCTTCATTCGTAGCGTACGCTAGTTTTAGCCGATAAGATACATTCTTAGCGTACGTTATCACGTGTTCGCATGAGAAAATTTACATGTTGCTATACTCATGTACAAGGACACAAATATAGGAAATATCATACTCCAATTATCGATATCACAATTTCGAATAATACAGGGCTCAAATACAGATGAAATATTCAATAATAAATCCGGATATTACATACTCTCTTACTAAAAAGGAGTTTCGTCCCGAAACTCAAGACAAAAATAACTATGGATATCTGGACTTCATGCTATCTTCCGTTTCCCAAGTGGCTTCTTCCACTCCGTGGCGCGACCACTGAACTTTGACCAAAGCGATTGGTTTGTTCCTCAACTGCTTAACTCGACTCTCGAGTATCTTGACCGGTCTTTCTTCAAACGTTCCATCCTGAGCGATTTCGATCTCGCCGAAATCAATGACATGACTAGGATCCGATATATATCTCTGTAACTCGGATACGTGGAACACGTTATGAACATGGCTTTGTGACGGCGGTAATGCAAATCTGTATGCCAAATCTCCAACTCTCTCGAGGATCTCGAATGGTCCGATATATCTCGGACTCAGCTTTCCTTTTCTCCCAAAACGAAAGATTCTCCGAGTAGGGGAAACTTTTAAAAGCACGTGATCTCCAATACTGAACTCTAATGGACGACGACGTATATCTGTACAAGATTTATGTCGACTCTGGGTGGTCAACAGCCTTTCGCGAATCAAAGCTATCTTCTCTCGAGTTTGCATGATCAACTCTGGTTCCGTTCTGACCAAATCTGATGAATCGTCCCAACATAGGGGCGATCTACATCTTCTCCCGTATAATGCCTCAAACGGTGCCATCTTAATAGAAGCATGCCAACTATTGTTGTAGGTAAATTCAATCAACGGTAGATGAACTTCCCAGTCAGTTGACCAATCTAAGGCACAAGCCCTTAGCATATCTTCCACTGTTTGAATAGTCCTCTCGGATTGTCCATCTGTCTGCGGGTGATAAGCTGTGCTGAAGTTCAATTCGGTCCCTTAGGCTTTATGAACTGCTTTCCAAAAATAAGACACAAAACGACCGTCTCGGTCAGAAATAATGGTCTTCGGCGTACCATGCAATCGGACTATCTCTGAAATATATACTCGTGCCAACCTCTTTGGTCCCCACGTGTCCTTAATGCCTAGAAAATGAGCTGATTCGGTTAAACAATCAACTATCACCCAAATCATGTTCATTCCTGTCTTGGTTCTCGGCATACTAGTGATAAAGTCCATCGATATGTCCTCCCACTTCCATTCAGGAATCGGGAGAGGCTTCAGCATTCCGGCAGGTCGTTGATGCTCGATCTTAACCTGCTGACAAGTCAAGCATTTCGAAACATAATCTGCTACATCTTTCTCCATGTTGCCCCACCAAAAGTTCTGCTTCAAGTCCTTATACATCTTACTGGTGCCCAGGTGGATAGAATAGGGTGAGCTGTGAGCTTCTTTCATAATCGTCTGTTTTAGAACATCGACATCAGGAACGCAAAGTCGGTTCTGAAATCTCAAAACTCCATCATCATGAATTACGAATCCGGGGGCCTTTCCCCTAATCACTTCATCACGTAACTGAATCATCAGAGGATCATTTACTTGCTTAGATTTGGTTTCTTCGGTTAACGATGAAGTTATTTCCATCACGCACAGTTGTCCTTGGACCCTTTGCAACCATTCTTCTATTCCTTCTCGAATCATCTCTCGTTTAATGCTGAGCTGTGAGGTCAGAGTCTCTAGCATCTGAATAGAAACAGGCTTGCGGCTAAGTGCATCGGCCACTACATTTGATTTGCATGGATGATAAAGAATCTCCAAGTCATAGACCTTAATAAGTTCCAACCATCTTCTCTACCGCATGTTCAACTCTTTCTGACTGAAGATGTATTTGAGACTTTTGTGATCCGTAAAGATCTGACAGTGAGTCCCGTACAGGTAATGTCTCCAAATTTTCAAAGCAATAACTACTCCTCCCAGCTCCAAATCATGCGTTGGGTAATTCACTTCATAAGGTTTCAGCTGTCGTGACGCATAAGCGATCACCTTATCATTCTGCATAAATACGCATCCGAGTCCTTGGTTCGAAGCATCACTGTAAACTATAAATCCTCCGATTCCCCGTGGGAGTGCTAAAATTGGTGCTGTCGTCAATCTCTTCTTCAATTCATCAAAGCTATTCTGGCACAACTCGTTCCACTCAAACTTTTGAGTTTTCTGCAGTAGTCGAGTAAGTGGGCGGGTAATTTTGGAAAATCCTTCCACGAACTGACGATAATATCCAGCAAGTCCTAAGAAACTCCGGACTTCTTTCACGTTCTTTGGAGGCTTTCAATCCATAACTGCTTCGATCTTCTGAGGATCTACTCGGACTCCTTCAGCTGATACCACATGGCCGAGGAACATTACTTCCTTTAGCCAGAATTAACACTTAGAAAGTTTGGCGTACAATTGTTCATTTCTCAATAGGTCTAACACAATCCGTAAATGCTGCGCATGCTCTTTCGGGCTCTTAGAATACACCAGAATGTCATCAATGAACACAACCACAAATTTATCCAAATATTCGATGAACACTCGGTTCATCAATTGCATGAATACAGCAGGTGCGTTAGTGAGACCAAACGGCATCACTACAAACTCATAGTGTCCGTAGCGAGTTCTGAACGCTGATTTCGGAACATCAGATTCCTTAATCCTCAGCTTATGATATCCTGATCTCAGATCGATTTTAGAAAACACTGTTGCTCCTTGTAACTGGTCAAACAAATCATCAATCCATGGCAACAGATACTTGTTCTTAATCGTCATCTTGTTCAGCTCTCGATAGTTAATACACAATCGAAGTGATCCATCCTTTTTTCGGACAAAAAGAACTGGTGCTCCCTAGGGTGAAACGCTTGGCTGGATATATCCTTTGTCTAATAACTCCTGCAGTTTCTTTTTCAGTTCGTACATCTCAGTAGGTGCCATACGATACGGCGCCTTAGAAATTGGTGTAGCTCCGGGTTCCAGCTCGATGGTGAATTCTACATCCCGTCGTGGAGGTAGTCCAGGTAACTCGTCAGGAAATACATCCGAAAATTCGTTCACAATAGGAATGGATGAAAGTTCCACAATTTCGACTTCTTTCTTCATTGCATAGCACCAGTATCCGGTACATCCCTATTTCAACAATTTGACAGCTTTCATCGCCTTGATCATCTTTCCTGAGCTTCCTGGTTTCCATCCTTCAAACAGTATTTCGGAACCATCGTCAGCGATCAGCGAGATATTCCTCTTTCGGTAGTTTACAATAGCTCCATATCGATTAAGCCAATGATCTCCGAGTATCAGGTCGTCTCCTTGCATTTCTATCGCAATCAGATTTGAGAGCCACTCTCTGCCTCCAAATGATACAGGGAAATCTCTAGTTTCTAAGTTTCCAACAATCCTCTCTCCACTCGGTAAACCCACAACATAAGGTTCACAATTATGAAAACCAGAAATATTCAAACGATTGACACAAGACAAGGATATAAATGAATGCATAGCTCCTGTATCGAATAAAATGCTAACTGGCTGGAAAAGGATCTGAACAGTACCTGATGCGATAGCAGCATCCTGATCGTCTGTTCTCCTCATCTCGTACAGACGTGGGGGAACAGATCTGGCACTCGATGTACCCTTTCGGTCCCACTGTCCTCTGCCTCGTCCGTGGCCAAAATTCTGAGGCATCTGAACACTTTGCTACGTATGTTGGATACTGGCTTCCTTCTAAACTGGATTTAGTGTACGGGCTCTAAAAGACTTTGCAGCCTCTTCACAGAACACCGCACGATGTCCCTCCCGACCACAATCAAAACAATTCACGGCAGGTAGGGGACAATTCCGTCGATAGTGCCCTGTTTGGGCACAGTTAAAGCATTTCCTGGTGACATCCGTCATGGTTGATGCTGCTCCGAAGTTCCTTCCGCTCTTAGATGGGTGCGGAGGTTTCTTGAAAGAATGGAAGGATGACTGGGCCTTGCGGGGCCCACTACTCTTGTGTTTCGTGAAACTACCTGAGACTTTCTGCTTCTTGGATTATGCAAACTTCTCCATTGCTGCTTCCTTGATTTCATATGCCAATGCTTTATCCTGGTATTGACGGAGAGTGGTACATTCAAAACCGGACATGTACCTCTGGATTTCTGGTTTCATTCTCACATCAAAATGGATCATCATTTCTGCATCTGTTCTGACCAAATGTCGAACAAATGCCAGCTGCTGGTTAAACGTATTAATTGCCTGAGATACTGGTACATCTGAAGGCTGAGTGGAGAAAAACTCCCGAACTTTGGCTTCCCTCACAGGACGAGGGCAGTACTGAGCTTCCATCATCAATTTAAATTCTGTCCAGTCCGCATCATGATCTGCATGTCGGATGGCTTCCCACCACTCGGATGCTTCCCCTATCAGAAAGTACTGTGCAATAGAGGCTCTCCGGTCGTCTGGGCAATTAATCCCGGCAAAGATTTTATCCAATTCCTTTAACCAATGATCCCAGGTGGGAGTCTCAGAAATACCGTCGAATTTAGGTGGTTGCATCTTCGCCACCTCTTGCAGCCATCGGTCGCCTCGATACCCTACTGCCACCTGCATTCGGTCCACGACCTGGGCGAACTGAGTCATCTGGTTCACCACCTGACGAAGGATTTCGGGCACAGTAGGTTCCAGTTCATTATTAATAGATCTATGTGGCTCGCCTGAGCTGTGGCTGGCCTGATTAGAAGGCGAAGCTTCTCTTTTGGCATTCCTTCGTCCGCGTCCGCGACCACGTCCACGTCCACCTCTCAACATACTGTAAGCATAAATACTCAATATACAGGAAACAATATCGTTCTAATGTTCAAGTATAAAGAGATATGTAAAGGACGAGATAGAGTTTAGGAACTTACAACCACCGCTCGCATGAAGACGTAGGCAGTACAGTGATGTTATTCGCGACTGGTTACCTCAAAAGACGTATACAACCCCTATTTTAACCTAATGTCCAAGATATCCATAATCGTAGCTCCGATACCATGTTCTGTAACACCCCCGATATATTCAGGAATATTACAGTGTCGTAAATCCTTTACATAGAGATTTTACAAGGCTGAAGAAATGAAAAGAAAATAACTGATACCAACGTATGAAAGTAACTGAAATAAAATACAACAGTTCTGACCAATACTAAAAATACAAATGTCCAAAGGAAAAGTATTAATACATCACCAAATCCAAATCATCACAAACGACGATGTACTCGAGTACTTATTAAAACGATACAAACAATAGACAAATAAACCCGACCGGAACATCACTCTGCACCCTCGTCGTCATGCAACTCCAGTGGTTGTTTCCCCGCTCTCCTAGATCCTGAACATAAATAAATGTTCACCCCCTAAGGGGTTAGCACAACGATGCTAGTACAAGTACCACAACATATTATTCAACATCTCACGAAGAATAATAATCACATAAATGACAAAGAACTAAAGAGTCTTCTCCTGTGAGAAACTCAATAATAACATACACACATGATAACCACAACATGATATCACAACATACACATGGTAATTCCGATGAACCAGCGTTCACTGCCTAGACCCCCTGATGATTCCGTCAAACCAACCCGAGGTGGAAAAACCCATCCGATGATCCAACGCACGCTAGCATAGATCCCCCGATGATCCCGTCGGACCAACACGAGGTCGACATACAACAACTACATACATGTACAACAATATGTATAACATCAATACATAAAACAATTAAGGTACTTGCCTCGATTTGAAGACAAGGATACGTATAATCATCACAACACCATATTCCATCTTGATTACAATTCTCATGCGAAGTTTGGTGTTCTTAAGGTCGATGCACTAGATTCCAATATCATCATTACATCCCGATTTAACCATGAAGATGAACTAACAATTCCAACTTATAAGAAAGGATGCAAATCTTCTATGATTCTTTCCTAAGTCCATTTAACAAAAGTGATAACAACTTTACATCTACGATCAATATGGTAACGTCATCAATACGGATAATCAATCTCAGAATATTTCTCTCATCATTCGACGTGGTAAGATGCTAGTCATGATGTTTCCAACGATGATATCTTAAGTATAAACATTCCAACTTATAAACATGATGTTGTTTGGATAATTCAACAATGGAACTCAATATCTTGATAGCATACTCCTCATATCCTTAATAACACGAATCCAAGGTAGGAGATAGTATTAATATACCTTAAGATGAAGAAAACACTGAAACAATAGGTAGACTTCAACCCCGGTTGCTTGTGTGTCACTCCAAAGTGAGTTTCTTCTTCAATGATCAAGTGTAAGTACTCTCCACTCTTCAATGATCATCTAAGGAGGGTTTATATGTGTTTAAAAAGTAGGGAAGGCTCTCTGGACTTTCCAAGATATGAAGAACGAGTGATAGAATCGTAAACCAAATGAAATGGGGTGTTGTCCCTTATATAAATTTTCTGTACGATAGCTGTTTAGTGCACGCTATCGGACTGTCCTTAGCGCATGCTAATTAGCGTTGACTCCAAGATTGTCCAGGTTCACCCGCGGGAAGCTTATACGGATCCGGCTAGCGCATGTGCTAGCCGCCAAGCTCAATAATTGACTGCCTAACGCACACAATTCTTCATTCGTAGCGTATGCTAGTTTTAGCCGATAACGTACGTAAGCTACATTCTTAGCGTACGTTATCACGTGTTCGCATGAGAAAATTTACATGTTGATATACTCATGTACAAGGATACAAAATAGGAAATATAATACTCCAATTATCGATATCACAATTCCGAATAATACAGGGCTCAAATACAGATGAAATATTCAATAATAAACCCGGATAATACACTGAAGCATTATGAGTTTGAGGTGCCCTGCTTATCATCAACTGAACCATCAGAGAAAGGTTTAGCATTTGCACCAGAGTCCCCTGTAAAGAACCTGCCTGAAGTTAAACCTCCAAATCCTCTAGCCTTTGAGGAAGAAATGGCATTCATCATGCAAAGATTCAGCAACTTCAGGAAAAACTACTCCAAGTACAAGTCTTCTGGCTGATCTGCAGTTGGGTCTTCCGGTGAGTCCATCATTCATGTGTCATGGATGATAATTTCTTCCAGGGAGGCGGATTTGAGCTTTATCTCAATTGATTCCACCCGTTGCCTGTACTCAATAGTTGACTCATCAAACACAACATGGGGTGTTTCTTCCACAACTAATGTTCTTTTATTAAATACTCTGTATGCCTTGTTTATTTTTTAGTACCCATAAAGAGACCATCATCAGTTTTAGCATCAAAGGTATTCACTTGGGTTTTACCATTGTTGTGGATGAAACACTTACAACCAAATATATTAAAGTAAGCAACAGTTGGTGTTTTGGCATTCCAAACCTCATAGGGAGTTTTGCCATGTCTCCCTACTATCATACCCTGTTCTGAGTATGGCATGCTGTGTTGACAGCTTCAGCCCAGTACCTCTTTGGCAGGTCAGCTTCAGCAATCATTGACCTGGCAGCTTCCTTCAAGGTACTGTTTCTTCTTTCAGCAACACCATTTGCTGTGATGTTCTTGCGGCAGAGACTTCATGCTGGATTCCATTCTGATCACTGTATTTAATGATTGCCTTGTTGAGAAATTCTACACCTCTGTCTGATCTGATCCTTATAATTAAGAGGGATTTCTCATTCTGAATCTTCCTCAGCAGTTCAGGTAGCTTTTTTAATGTTTCACTCTTTTTATAGAGAAAAAAAACCCATGTAAATCTTGAGTAGTCATCTACTACTACTAAGGCATGCTTCCTTCCGCTCAATGTCCTTGGTTTGATAGGACCAAATAGATCCATATGAAGTAGATCTAAGATTATGGTGGTGAGAGTGGTAGGCTGAACTGATTTGAGTGATGCTCTGGTTTGCTTTCCCTTCTGGCATGCATCACAGATACTCTCCTTCTTGAATGCTTCTGTTGGAAGTCTTCTGACCATATTTTGAGAACCTTGTTGATGGATCTGAAGTTCAGGTGACATAGTCTCTTGTGCTAGAGCCATCCATTCTCAGCAATTATTTTTTATAAGGAACAAGTGTTTGGTGCTCCTGATATCCAGTCTATCGAATAGACATCTCTACTTCTAAATCCTTGTAGCTTCACTTCTCCAATCAGAAGATCAATCACCATGCATTTCCATCTTATGAAGGCTACTAGATTGTTCTCATCACAAAATTAGTTTATACTTAGAATATTGTATTTGAGCCCTTTGACAAACTGCACTTTAGTAATGATTATGTTCCCTCTGAGTAGATTCCCATAACATTTGGTTTGTCCTCTTGAGCTATCTCTAAATGATACATCTGGACCTCTTTCTTTAATATATTATGATATAATCTTCTAGTTCCCTGTCATGTGCCTTGAGCATCCAGAATTTACAAACCATTCTTCACCCCCTCCTGTTGAACTTGAGGTGACATGGTAGTAGTCCTTCCATCTTTTCTGCAATTAGACAAGCAGAGATTTAGGCACTCAAATTTGTGTGGGTCCTTTAGGATTAGTAGGCTTCCTGGAGAATTAGCTTCTCCTTGGGTTATAAAAATTGTGTTGATTACCCCCATAAGGTGTGTGCTGTCTAGGTCTATATCCCTGGTTAGGATTGTATATTGGCTATGCCTCATAATATTTGTGGCGTTGGCCATTCCTAAATCTTGGCTGAGACCATTTGTAAAATATTTGGGGTCTCCACACCTATTCATTTTGAAAGTTTGGATAACCTTGAGGTTTATACTTGCCTCTCCCATTTGAAATCTATTTTTGGGGAGTCTTTGGTAATAATTTGCATGATGTTTTGACTGCTGCTTCTGCCTTGGCAATTGCCCAGTCTCCTGTCTAGGTGGCTGCCTTGTAAACCTTGGCTACTGCCTAAACTTTTGACTGGGCTGCTGCCTATTTTGAAATATGGGTTTGTTTATAGGCTCAGCCATCAGACATAAGTTTCTCCCTTGATAAAAGTAGTTTTTGAAATAGAGGGAGTGTTGGGGTCATATCCAAGGCCTGATCTTAAATAAAGTGGCCTCTAGTTCATACACAAACCATCAAGGGTTATAGATGCTTTCAGAGATGTTATCTCTTTAGCTTGTGTACTATTTAGCTGTTTCAACTTTGATAGATCAGTTTTAATATGAGCAAGTGCAACTGACTTTTCACTGTTTAAAAAAGATAGCTTAGGAACCTCAGTTGTGGTATTCTCAGCTGAGTTTTTCAAAATATTTTCAGCTTGTTTTTCAAGTTTAGCTATAATGTTTTTAAATTTTGCTGACTCTTGGCTGAGTTTGTCAAAATCATTTCTCAGCTGGACTTTCTCATTCTTTAGCTGTGGATTCTCAGTTGTAACAGATAGGTGAGATGATTTTAAGGTTTCAAAATCTTTTAGTAACTGATTTACAGATTCGTGAACATTCATATCCTCAGACATGTCAGAGCTGAAACCTTATGTAGTTTGAGGTTTGGAGGTTACCTCTTCATCAACTAGATTGGCCATCCGAGAAAAATCCACCACTTGATTCTACTCTTTCTTCAATTTGATCTTCCCGAATGAGAGCTTTTCTCTTGTCTTCTTTCTTTCCCATGTCCTTCTTATATTCATCTCTCTTGAGATCAGGGCAGTCAAATTAGATGTGTCCTGTCTTATGATAGTTGTAGCATTCAATCTTCTAATTTCCAGACTTTTGGTTCCTCCTTGGATTGTATTTGTATTCAGAAAATCAAGAATCTCGATGAAATTATGAAACACCTGTAGAGCATATAGGATCCCCATATGCAGATGACAAGACCACAACTGAACCAGATGCACTTCAAGAAGGCAAGAACCAAGCTGATGCACAGAGAGACGAAGTTCATCAAAGCAACTCAACAGGGGGAACAAACCCTGAAGATGATATCCCCAAATGGCTCAAAGATCATCCCACTCAACAAATCATTGGAAACCTAACTGATGGAGTCAGAACCAGACAATCTACAGAACCAGCAGGAATGGCAATGTTCTCATGTTTCATGTCTCAGATGGAACCCAAGACAACAGATCATGCACTGGAAGATTACACATGGGTAATTTCGATGCAAGGGGAGCTAAACCAAATAGAGAGAAACAAAGTCCGGGAACTAACAGATAGGCCATATCACCAGAAAGTCATAGGCACCAAATGGGTGTACAAAAACAAATGTGATGAAGATGGATCTATTGTTAGGAATGCAGCCAGACTAGTTGCAAAAGGATATACACAGTGTGAAGGAATAGATTTTGATGAAACATATGCACTGTAGCAAGATTACAAGCTATCAGAATATTCTTTGCATATGAAGCATTCAAGGATTTTAAAGTCTACCAAATGGACGTAAAAGTGCATTTCTCAATGGAGTATTAGAAAAAGAAGAAGTCTATATGGAGCAACCCCCTGGATTTGTCAAAGGAGACAAAGTATACAAGCTTTTGAAAGCTCTATATGGACTCAAGTAGGCACCAAGAGCATGGTATGAGACACTATCCGTATTTCTATAGAAAAATGGATTTAGCAAAGGCAGGGTGGACAAGACACTATTCAGAATTGAACATGAAGACCACATATTACTTGTTCAAATATATGTGGATGATATCATATTTGGCTCAACCAATCCAGAGCTATGTGAAAAATTCTCAACTCTCATGGAAGGAGAATTTGAGATGAGTATGATGGGAAAGCTAAATTTCTTTCTTGGTTTGCAAGTTGACAATGGAATTTTCATCAACGAAGCAAAATATACAATGGATTTAATCAAATGATTTGACATGGACTCAGCCAAACCACTAAGAGTACCTATGAGCACCTCTGAACATATTGATGCAGATGAAGGAGGCATTCCAGTGGATCCAACACTCAACAGAGGACTAATTGGTTCTCTACTATACCTCACTGCAAGCAGACCTGATATTTCATATGCAGTAGGAGTATGTGCACGATTTCAGTCAAAGCCGAAGAAGTCTCACCAGGAAGCAGCCTAAGGGATAATAAAATACTTTAAATCCACAATCAATGTTGGTTTATGGTATTCCAATGATGACAACATTGAACTCAGGATATTCAGATGCAGACTTTGTAGGATGCAAGATAGACAAAAAAGCACCGGTGGAACATGTCAGTTCCTAGGAACCAGACTTATTTCATTATTCAGCAAGAAGCAAGTATCTAACTCAATATCCGCAACTGAGTCAGAATACTTAGATGCAGGTAGCTGTTGTGCTCAAATTCTATGGATCAGACAACTGCTAAGGGACTACAATATTATTGCAAATGAAGTTCATATCTGGTGTGACAACTATAGCACAATTTCTATAACCAACAATCCAGTCCTCCACTCAAGAACAAAGCACATAGATGTCAAAAATCACTTCATCAGAGATCATGTGCTTAATAAAAGAGTAAGAGTGGAAAGAGTCAGCATAGAGTATTTAATTGCTGACATATTTGCCAAGCCGTTACCAGAAGAAAGATTTCTAGAACTTAGCAGGGATATTGGATTACTAGATTGGGAATCTAGTACTTATATGAAGAACAGAAGAAAAGTCATCTGACCAGAAGAAAAGTCATCTGACTTGAAGCAGACAAGATACAAGAAAAGCCACCTGATGTACATACGAGGAAAGTCACCTGATCACAACAGACAAGGATCCAAAAGACAGACGAAGGAAAGCTAGCTGATCAGAGACACAGAGAAGAAAAGTCCCCAGATCAGAGCGGATAAAAAATTGAAATCATAGCTGTGTCAAATGTCAATCGGTCAACCAGCTAAGTTTCTCATCCCCTGACTGATTTATAATTATTATATTTATTTACACATAGACAAAACACATGATCACACTACCTCTACGATGTCCAATCAAACCTATCTGTCATTCCTATTTATTAAAAATCGGACTGCCGATTGCTTATTTAATTATTAAAATTCAAAAGGTCTTCTCAACTAGGTATATAAGACGGCGGAAATCATTTCAGAAAAACATTATCGTCTTCAAGCTCAAGAACCCTAGATTTTTCAAAAGCAAAGAACCCTATAATTTTCACTACACTAAATTGAAACATCTTGTTTGCAGAAATGGACTCAACCACTTATTTCGAAGGAATCAACCTGAAGCTGGTAAAGGAACAAATCATATTCAGTATCGTAGTCGGATTCTAAGGTTTGCTGGAGACCAACGATACGGTGGAGATGGCACACGTCATCCGGAGAATGAAGAAAAAGGGCATCTACCATTTTCTGGATATTTCCCCCAAGCAACTTTTCAAGGAACATGTCATCTGCTTCTAAAGGGAAGCACGGGTCACAAAGCACTGCATCCTAATCTCGATTATTGAAGAAGAAGTCACGATAACTCAACAGACCATCACTAACGCTTTCAAGATGGAGAACAGGGGCACCACCGTCGAAGCCCTGAAGCAGAACCCAACCGAAACTTGGTACGAAATTAAGTCATTTGATAGGTAATAAAGGTCAAACTCACGGCCAAGAAGGGAAATCTGAAGAAGTAATACAAGTATATCCTTGACATCACCAACAAGATAGTCATGGGCATGACAGGAAGTTTCGACCAACTTTCCTCTGCCAAATACACTATGATGGAAGCCCTAATCCAAAGGTAGAGGATTAACTGGCCTGATTACATTTACAGGTAGTTAGTCAGGGAAGCAAATAAGGTCAGCTGGGATGAGAGTGAAAAGAAATTCAGAAAGAAATTGGCCTATGAAACTCAAATTAGCTGGATTTTGGAGTTCCTTGGCAAGGCCAAAGGAAAAACTGAAACATTTCAGATCAACAAAAGACTTGGTCCAAGACACTTTGAAGAAATTGGGAGATAAGTAGCTGAAGGCAGCCGAGATGTTGAGCGAAATGACAAGCGGCGCCTCACCTTACAGAGGACCTTCGGACTCAGCTGAGGTCCAATTAGATGCAGCTGCCCAACACCCATCTGAAGTAATTGCAGAGGAGATGACGTCAGCTCCCCCTGCAGCTGAGATTCTGTCAAAGTCACCTGCACCTGAGATCCCACCTGTAGATAACTCTGGCTCAGACAACATTCCTCTGTCCAAGATATTCAAGAGGAAATCACCTGAACCGGAGGAAGTCATCTACATCCACTCCTCACGTGATCAGCCCTCCAAGAGACAAATAGGTCTGGTAGACTATTCTTATTCTTCATAAGAAGAAGAGTTACAGACTGCGACATCCCCTGCACCTGCACCGATTACAGAATAACCTGATCAGATGCAGATGGTCATATCACCAGCACCAGCTGCACTAGAAGATCAACTTGAAAATGGACCTGCTCACTCCTTAGAGCTAGTGGTAGAGATAATCCCTCTCTTAACACTTCCAAGTGTTATTGAGGAAGAGGAAGCTGAGGAAACCATTTATATACTAGAAGCTGGATATTATCTCAACATCAGGGAGAACAATCCCTTGAAAATCACCTCAGAGCAATTGAAAATGGTAAAACAACAACCTCTTAAATTTTCCTTCGTTAATATTTTTGAAGAGTGGAAGGAATTAGTAGTCACCTTCACTCAATTGCGAGAGTTTGTTGAAAGAAGTACCAGGGATCACCGTACGGCTACTGAACCACTCGTGATGTTTTTTTGTCAAGAGACAGATATAAGTTTATTGCTAAAGGAGAACTGGTTCTTGTCTCACTTCAAACAAAACATGGACCACTTCGTCCTTCATGTTATGAGGGGTGTATCACAAGGTGAAACCCTTGGAGAGGAGGAGAAAGTAGAAGAGAAGGAAGATAGAGGAGTAGAAAAAGGAAAAAAAATTATGATTGTAGAAGTTGAAAAGGAGGATAGAGAAGAAGAAAAGGAAGCTGAAAAGGAAAGAAATGAAAAGGAGGAAGGAGTTGAAAAAGATGAAGAAGAAAAGAAAGAGGAAGAAAAAGAAGAGGTTGGAAAAGATAAGGCAGGAGAGGAGGAAGAAGTTGGAAAGAAAGTAGAAGAAGAGGAGATCAGATAAGAAGAAAACAAAGAAGAAGAAGAAGAAGAAAAAGAAGATGAAAAAGAAGAAGAAGGAGAAAGAAAAGAGGAGGAAAGAAGATATGATGAGGCTGATGACCATAATGCACCTGATCAAGCATCCATCTCATATCAGCCCACTTCGGATGATAGATCATGCACTCCTGATAAAACCCCACCTGATTAGAGAGCACCTGATAGGAGCTTACCATCTGAAACATCTACAGCTAGGAAACCAGCATAGGAAAGCTCAAGAGAGAATAATGCTCATCAGATGGCACCTGAAATTCAACTGCCATCAAACTTCACTGAGATGGTCAGGCGAATCGTGGAAGAGTCAGTTGCCCAACTCCTGGCAACCAAGGTCAAACCTGAGCTGAAAACCATAAATGACAAACTGAACACCCTTATCAACAGGAAGGAACCCTCCCCACCACCCTCAAGCTCCAGAATGCCTCTTGGCATGTCTGACTTTATGATTAGGGTGGAGGATCAGCTAGCCAAGATTCTTGATGCTGGCAAAAATTGGGAAGATGGGAATAGGGGGAGAAAAGCAAGAAGCAAGAACAAAAAATCAACAAGACATCCCTCTGATTCAGGCAGCTAGTTCTAGACTGAAAAGGAAAGATCCAGCTGCACCATCAGATCCACCTGCAGCCAAGAGAAAAAGAACCGGACAAAATCCAGAGGTGAGATTCCAATGGGAAGGCAAAGAACTCCAATTTGTTGAAGAATTCATGCCTGCTGAGGCAGAATATATGTGGGGAAGTGCAAGAAAGCAATTCATTTAGAAGTACTACCTCTGGGAAATACTTCAAGACAAGGACTGCTCCCAACAAGAAACTTTCATCAACATCATGGAGATGAATTTCCCCAAACTTTGGTAAATTTTGAAGAAATATACTGAAAAGAATTTCAATGCATATCCCATGATCCCAAGTTTCAGACCTCAAGAAGCACCTACACTCATGAATGGAGAACTTGATGAAATTGCTCTTCAGGAAGAGATTAAAGAGGTATATATTGAAAATAATTTCACATCTCCAGAACAGCAGCAGTTTGCTTCCTTAGTTGTCAAGAAGAAATATGGGTTAGCCCCAGTTATAAAAAGACCCATTGGAGCAAAACCATTGAAAATACTTCCTCCAACAAAGCAGATTAGAGGAAGAGGAAGAGGCAGAGGAGGAAGATGATTTTTATTACTTGTAATTTATTTGTAATTTACAGTTTACTTGTAATTTTCATTTTTACTTGTAAATCTTTCATTCAGGCTGTTCTGAACTTTAATGTAATAACTCTGAAAATTTATAACATTCACTTGAATGACAACCACTAGTTGTCTCAAACAGACTGAGTTTGATTTTTGTCTTGCACTTATCTTTGTGCAGAATTGTTTTACATTTGAATATTTAAGTTTTGCCATCTTCAAAATAGGGTGAAATTGTTAGGAATACTTGTTAGATTTTGATGATGTCATCCCTGTACTTGTGATTTATTCAACTATATAATCTAAGTACTTGGCATTGTAAAGAAGAACCAAATGAGTATCTTCTATGAGCCGTTAATGTAAGCTAAGATTGATCTGAAGTTAATCAGTTAAAAATCGGCTAAGTATAGAACTGACGATATATCAGATAAGTTATCAGGCGAACTTTTTATCAGGTGAGTTTTGGTCAACAGAAATATTAGATAGGTTTGATCAAAACACTATACCAGTCGAAGAGCAGACCAGTTATCATCAGGCAAGAAAAGTTCAGCCGAGTCTTGGTCAACTCAAACAGATCAGAGAAGGTTGACCACAGACAAGTTATCATCAGACAACCTATTATCAGAGGAGTTCTGGTCAACAAGCATATCAGATAAGTTTGACCGCAGACAACTTATTATCAGAGAAGGTCTGGTCAACACAAAACATCAGCTGGGTTTGACCACATATGAGATATCATCAGACGAGTTTTCAGGCAACATTCGGTTAAAGTAAAACATCAGCTGAAGGTTGACTACAGACAAGTTATTTATCAGACAAGGTCTTCGGTAAAAAAAACATCATAGGAGGTTGACCAAACTTATTCTGCAGCCAAGTTTTGAAGAAGCTCAGTCGACGTCAGCAAAGCTTTGAAAAGTCAACAATAACGGAAAGATACGTGCAGACTTAATTCAAGGAGACAAAGCGAATGATTCCCAGAAAGTTAGGAATAAAATATTCCTTAAGATCCATGCCAGAAAGACTTATGAATATACAAATTAAGAAAAGTGGCGCAACAGGAAGATTCTTCAAACGGACAATTTGAAGAAAGGGAATCAAGCCGTGCAAAGAGATAAAAGAATAAACAAAGAAGTCCACTCTCCAAAGGATGGATTTGTTTCAAGATGCAACGGCTATGAAGAAGCTCAAGATTCATACTATAAATATCTGAAGATCAGAATGAGAAAAGTACGATGCGAACAACATTTTACAAGCAATCAAAGCAAAAAAAGAAATCAAAGTGAACAATAGCATCATGAATAGCAAAGCTTAACAGTCATATTCTAAGAAGATCTTAAGTTGGAGAAGACAAAAACTCTTGTCTTAAAAGTTTGAGTATGTGGTACTTCTGTGAACGAGGTTTCAAAAGTTTCGTGACTGATAAGGCATCCACGAGTTCTTGATTGGAAGGTGATAGACAGCTTGAGGGTTGTTGAGGCATCCACGGGTTTTCAATCAGGAGGTGCTAGGCAGTCAAGGGATTTGCAACGGCCACGGGTTTCAACTGGTTGGAAGCTATTGTAAATGGTTTGAATCATTGTAACATTTATCAGTGATTGAGAGTTATAGTGAATTCATCTCCAATTAGTTTGGAGAAAAGTGGACTAGTAGAGGATTACCCCACCTCTAAAACCACTATAAGTGCTTGCGTGTTTTACTGCATTCATCATACTTATCTGCTGCATTCATATTAACTGTTCCATATAGTAGTCAACTATCTTCCGCACATCTTAGTTTTACAGTTGGCATAAGTCACCTACAGACAGCAGTAGACACCTGCAAACAACATTAATCACCTGCATTATTATCAGTTGTGCTTTCGTATAATCATCTGCAGTTAAGTTTTTGATTAGCTGCATACTTTATCAGCTGAGTAAACTCACCTGAGATTCACGAAAAGAGTTTATAAGTCTATTCACCCCACATAGACTTATTCCTGATGACTTGTGACCTAACTTACAAATTGTTTAGGCCCAAAAGTGCATTCTTTGACCTACCGAACTTGAATACCATCTTCGCTTCGATTCTAATGTCTCAAAGGCAAGTATATGTTTATGGTTGTATGTTCTTGACTTTGATAGTGAGGTATATGAATTGTCTGTTTGTATATATTTACCCTAGGACAGTCCGACGGGGCGTCAGAGGGTTCCATTGCCTTTGGTGCGGTTCCACGAATATTTTTAGGTTAACCACTCTGGGAGGGTCCGATAGGGCCTCATAGGGTTCTGTTGCCTTTGGTGCGGTTCCATGGTTAATCACGTATGTATTGAAATGAAATGCTATGGTATTTAGTTATTTCGGAATACAAACCTTGAGTTGGATGAAATGAGGATTACGTTTACTTTATTGTCGAGAAGTATTGTGTTTCATATTCGATATACTTGTACTAGCTATTCGATGGCTAACCCCTTTTAGGGGAAATACCTTTCATGTATTTTAGGATCCAGGAGAGCGGATAGGCATGTACCAGGTCAGCATGAAGGTGATAGGAAAGAGTGATGTTGTGTCTTGTCTTTGTCTGTATTTTGTCCTTATCCATTCGGTATCGTTGTACTTGGAATGGTTATGAACACTTGAGTAGTACTTCTGATGTACTAGATGTTTTGGCCTGTGTTGTCCTGGGTTTTAATTCCCAGTGTATTGTATTCTGTCGAATTGATTATTACCTTAGTGTCATTTGTATTTCCTTCTACTGGATTATGATTAGACCTTATCAGTCAAAATTCATGGTTCCGCGTATGAATAGCCTAGTGGGTCCCACAGAGGGGCTCACGGCGCTGTAATATATCCTGAATAACTTAGGGGTGTTACATTACACGCTGTAGACCCTTCTCGCAAGGATCCACCAGGCAAACACAGAACAACTCAAACCATAATTGACCAACAGGGTCAATCAACACAAAAATCAATAAATAATATACAATGACAATATCTCACCACACGGGTGTATCCTCGATACACAATACTACAATATGTCAGCATACCCATGCAAGGGTTGAACACGACAGTAGAAGAAAAATATAACTTGACAATACTAACCCTATACCGACTCCTGTTATGATTAGCATCATGGTCTTTCATCATCTTCCACGTCGACCCTGTGATTGCTCCCTCGAATCAGGAATACCTGAAATGCATAACACGCATTTCCCCCATTTAAGGGGTTAGCAATTGGAATTTGCTAGTACAAGTATCCTAGCTATACAAACCATATTCTGAACATAAACAGACAAGTCACTTCACAACCACAGACAAACCAAATATTTAAATAATCTTAGAAAATATCCCAAGAGATATTCACTTAAATCAGAAACTGATCAAACCTCTTGAATTCTTATAAATCCTTGAAATAAAGTTTGAAAGATACTTTTGAGATCTCGGGTAGTCTTATCCAAGGATAAACAATATAATATATACACAATAATTTATTCAAGTGCCATTCTAGCCGAGTGTCAATGACCTATATATGATACATCTCAACGTTGAGAACCAAATACTGTGATATTCTAGATATATCACGTATCATCATCATGGAAAAACACACTTGGTAACCCGCGGCCGTGCCCCTTAACATCGATCCCAGAGGTCCCGTCGAACTATCCCCAGGTGGAAAACCACTTCCGCGGCTGTGTCCCTTAGCATCAGCCCCCAGAGGTTCCGTCGAACCGTCCCCAGGTGGAAGAACAACAATGCACACATGCTTATATTTTACAAAACCGCATGTCTCAATCGTTAGTCACAATATATATAGTAAAGGCACTTGCTAGAAATATCCACGTTATTTGATACATATTCCTCTCCAAGGAATAGTACATTAATGATCAATCCAACCACTTCAACTATCCAACGTTACCATTCGTCAATTCCATAAAATCATCATAATTTCATTTCTTAGATTCACAATAAACATGAATCGTCGATTCAAGAAATAATCACAAGTTCACAATTATGGATCAAAACTAGCACATATTTATCGAACTATATATTTATACCATCTATTTCAAGCAAACACAACTTCTACACAATCGAGACACAATCACCAATTAACACAATCACATAAACATGATAACACATATAGTGACAAGCATATTTATATTCCAGGAAATATGAAAAGTATAAGGAAGATACTTGCCTTCATCGAAGATGGTTTTACTCAACACAAGCCTATCTCAATCACCTCAATCGATCCATTGAAATCCCAACCTTTATTAAAATCACATAATAGATAATTTAATATAAAGGTCCAATTTACTATCTTATAATTACAAGGTAATTAATTAGATGATATATTACCTCAATTGTTCCCTTTAATTTACCAATCGGATCAAACGACCAACGATACTCAACGAAATCTATATCCTAATTAAATTAGTAATTGGGATCATAATCCAAATTCCCGAATGATTACCTCGAATACGAACTCTGAACTCGGGCTCACTCCATAGGTCCAAATGCACTCATCCGCCCGGAGACCAAATTATCAAAACCTCCATCTATGCCTACGCCTTCCTCATCCATAATTTCAACACAACACATACACCACCACAATTACTTGCATGTGCGCGCGCACACACACACACACACACACACACACATCTTCCTCCACACACCCACACTTATACACATATATAATAAATACACATATAGTACACACACACACATATATATATATATAGTACACATACACACACACACACACTATATATATATATATATATATATATATATAGAGAGAGAGAGAGAGAGAGGTGGGTTATGGTGAGAAACCCTTTAGTGTAGGAATATAGGAAAAGATGCGTCCGTACTTTCATATGTGTGTAGCACAATCAGAATTATTATGGTGCACAGATTTTAAATGTGAGTTTAGCACATATTTCATTATTTCGTAGCGTAGATTTTAAATAGGTTAAGTCCAACACATCTTCCATCGCATCGTAGCACAACCTCACTTAATTTAAATATTTCAGTTCGCGTAGCACACACAGCACAAACACATAGCACAACTGATTATAAATCTCAACCATTGATCTCACTCAATCAAAGACCCAAATTCATTCCTATTTCCTACGAAATTTACCATTTCTACCTGAACCAGTTCCTATATATATAACACCTACACACACACCTATCCACACAAACATACACACACGCACATACAATTTGCACACACATCACAATTTATATACACACATATAATATATATGAATATATACACATATATGAACAAAAACATACAAATTTACACACGTATACATAACTCGAGTATCTCCTAACTCTAACCAACAAGCCGATCACGGACCGCCGAGCCCACATCTCGTCCAAATACCATCAAACAAGCCCGAATGTCGATAACTCGAGCCTGGACTAGTGCTCACCACAAAGCGAGCTCGACCGTAGATATGGGAATCAATTGTTGGAGCAATAATGGTCGGTATCGCTGTTTGGAGATAGAGTTGTGAAACTCTTTCGCGTTGCGGAAGCGATTTAAATAAAGTGTAGAAAATAAATCGACACAAGGATTTATAGAGGTTCGGCCAAACGTGCCTATGTCCTTTCTCGTTATCTTTTTCTATAGGCTTAAGATAAACCTCTGCACCTCTCTTCTATCGGTCGAGGGATAACCGTTACAAGCTCGTCTTCTATCGGTTCGAGTAAACCATTCAATCTCTCTTCTATTGGTCGAGATATTACCGTGTGTACTTGTCTTTGTGTCGGTCTAAGTTAAACCATTTTCCTTTTCTATTGGACAAGGAATCAACCACTCTAGATTTCTATCAGTACTAGATAAACCTCACTTAGATACCGATTGCGATTCTAACAATGCCGGATCCTTGATCCTAATAACACCGAATCCAATCGTATCTTTTCTTTTACCTCTCATGTATGTGTTGAATGTATAAACACTCAAACTATCAATATAAGCTCAATATCACAACAACAATATAATGAATATGAATATCAAATCAATGTCTTGATTTCTTGAAGTTTCTGTTGGATGAATACCATTTGAAGTGGTATTTATAGCCTTTCTCCATAAACTAGTCGTTGCTGACTGTTGATTTGTTAGCGTGCGCTAGTCTTCTTTGTAGTGTGTGCTATTACCTCTACGTACGTTATTTCTTTCTGATTACGTATGTTAATGTCTTCCAGAAACTGTCCAGTGGCTACTGTCTCTTCTTGTTAGTGTGTGTTAATTATTCCTCTTAGTGTGCGCTAACAACACATCATTGCATGCGTCATATATTCGTTTATACTTTTGACTTCTGACTTTGACCGGCTTTTCCCAACGTTCATCTTCTTGAATTCGAACACTTCAGCATGCGCTGTTAATATTTCATAGCGTGCGTTATGCCTTATGTCAGTGTATACGTCACTCTGTGTTTGAAAGTCTTCACAACGGTCATATTGACTTCGATAGTGTGCATTAATGTTCATGTGTAGCGTGCGCTATCTTCATCAGGAAGGTTTACTTCAGGTAACTTCGAACTCGTCTGATCTGCAGCCAGAACCCGTTAGCGTGCGCTAACCCTTATGCCTAGCATGCGCTAGCTTTGTACTTTGATCAGCTTTTTGCGACTTCGTCTGCTTCGATGCTTTGCTTCGCCTCTTTGTTGTTTTCTTTTGTTTAGCAACTTAATCATCAAAACTCTATTAATTAATGTATGGAATAAAATATTCCAACAATCTCCCCCTTTTTGATGATTACAAAACAACCCTTGAATTGGATAAAACCTGCAAAAATAAAATGTATATATTTACAGATCAAAGTTTTCGACTTTGTCCGTTTCGTTAGTTTCACCCATCTTTTCTTTTTCTGTCATTTTCGACTTCTCCTTTATATTTCAACTCCTTCGTTTCTTCCCCTTTTTGATTCGTACAAATATTTATATTTCTCCTTTTCGACTTCTTCGATCTTTTATTATTCTCCTCCTTTTTACTTTTTATTTTTCTCGTCATTATTCCATGACGCTTTTTATCAATTCAACTCCTTTCTCACCGTTTTTATATTCAGCAAAAAGTGTACAGAAAAATATAACTCCCCCTTTTTAAAATACATAATACTCCCCTGAGTAAAATAACAATTGTTAAAAATTAATTTTTGGGGATCCAACCTATAGTTAGTTTTTCTTTCGAAACATAGACGATATTCGGAACAGAACTTCCTTTTGGAATCCAAATCTTTTTGGTTTTTATCGTCCGGCGTGGACTTTTACAGTTTGAAATATGATGCCCAATTCTCAAATATTTTTCACAATGGGTATATTGAAATTTACGGATTTGTTTTTAAAATGTGGTTTGAATCCCAACCCCTGTTTATTCAAAGTAAATTTTTGAACCGAGAGCATTTGTTCAAATTTCTCATTTCCACATGAGAATTTCTTCGTTAAGTTTTTCAGCTCGGTTTGAACTTTCAAAAGATCGTCCTTTAAAATATTTTTGTTTTCAATGCATTTTGAATAATCGGTCTCGACAATTTTTCCCTTCTCAAGTTTTTGGAATTTTCAATTTCCAATGATTTATTTTTATATTTAAGGGATTTAATCTCGAATAAAGCATTTTGATAGTTCGTATGTAATTAGCATATCGTCATTAAAGAATTTTATAAAAAGAGTATTACCAACTTTACCTCTCCTATAATTATGTGAAATAAGAAAATTACCATGCTCGTGGAGCTCGTTTCAAACCATATAGCGCCTTTGTTGAGTTTATACACATATTCAGAGAATTCATAGTCTTCAAATCCCGGAGGTTGCTTCACGTTGACTTCTTCTTGAATGAGTCTAGTGAGAAACACACTTTTGACATCCATTAGGAACAGTTTAATCTTTTTGTGTGATGCAAATGTACAAATAAGTCGGATGGCTTCAAGTCAAGCGACAGGAGCAAATCTTTCTTCATAGTCACTACCTTACTCTTGACTATATCCTTGGGCGACTCGATGCAATTTATTTCTGATTGGATATCAGTCTTCGTAGCATTTTATTTTATGCACCCATTTAGTTCCGATGATAGATTTATCCATAGGAGCTGGAACCAATTCCAAAGATTTGTTTCGCTCGAATTGCACAAGCTCTTCCTGCTTTGCCATTACCCAGCTTTCGTCATCAAGTGCTTCATTCACATTCTTGGGTTCAATTTCAGACACGAATGCATAGTTATTCTGAACTTCAAGCGTTCTTTTCGAGTTTGAATCCCTTCCTCAATATTCCCAATCACCAAATCCTTAGGATGATCTAGAACATACCTCCAATCTTTTGGTAATTTGTCAAGTGAGTTTTCATGAAGCTTCTCTGGTTTTTTTGATAGTTGAACTTCCGGGAGTGTACCTGCATCATCAATAAAATCTACCTTTTTCGGCGGAAAAATTGACTCGTCAAATTTTATGTGAATAGATTCTTCAATGTTATTTGTTCTGAGGTTGTACACACGAAATGCTTTGCTACTTAATGAGTATCCCAAGAAGATATCGGTGTCGTATTTTGAGTAAATTTTCCTAGATTGTCCTTTTCGTTATTTAACACGAAAACCTTGCAACCGAAAGCATGAAAGTATGAAATATTAGGCTTTTTACCCTTCCAAATTTCACATGGAGTTTTAAGTTGAGCTCTTTGGAGATGAACACGGTTTATTGTATAACATGTCATGTTTATTGCTTCGGCCCGAAAATACTGAGGAAGAGAATATTCATTGAGCATTGTTCTAGACATTTCCTCCAGGGTTTGATTTTTTATTTCAACAATTCGGTTTTTTTGAGGAGTTTTAGGAGCTGAAACGTTATAATTAATTCCATATTGTCACATAATATTTCAAACGGTGAGCAATCAAATTCTCCTCCATGACTGGTTCAAATATAAATAATAGAAAGATTTTTCTCATTTTCAACTAAACGACACCATTTAGAAAATTCTATAAAAGTATCATCCTTGTTAGTGAGAAATTTAACCCAAGTAAAACGAGGGAAGTCATCAACAATAACCAAAGTATAGAATTTGCCATTCAAGCTAGCATATCTCGATGGTTCAATCAAATTCATATGAACAAGTGCAAGAATACGGCAAGTAGAAATTTCAAATTTCGGTAAATGATTCTCTTGTTTGTTTTCCTTTAATACATGATTCACAAAGTGTTTTCGATCATATTTCAATTTTGGCAGATCGCGAACTAGATCATGTTTAGAAAGTTTTGAAATAATGGGTAAGGACGTATGTCGATTTCGATGGCATAAAAATGCATTTTCATCTAAGGTCATAAGGCATTTTTCGTTGAAAGAGTTTTCATCACTAAGATCAACAATATAAATATTTCCACTTCTTAAACCAATAAATACAACTTTATTATTTTTGAAGGCGGTACAGTGAGTTTCTTCAAAAAGAATTTTAAAACCTTCATCGCACAGTTGAGATACACTCAGTAAATTAGGATGTAATCCTTCAAAAAATAAAACTTTATTAATAGAGGGAGAAGGTTCCTTACCAACCTTACCGGTGCCCATAATCTTCCCATTTTTGTTGTCATCAAAGGTCACGTTGTAACACCCCCAAGTTATTCAGGGTATATTACAGCGCCGTGAGCCCCTCCATGGGACCCACAAAGCTATACATACGTGGAACCATGAATTTGGACCAATAACGTCTAAACATAATCCAGTAGAAGGCAATGAAAATGACATCAAGGTATTAATCCATTCGACATAGTATATGACAAAATATCAAGAGCATCCAAAGCACTACTTGAGTTTTCATGACCATTCCAAGTACAACAATATTGAATGGATGAAATACAAAATACAGATAGAAACAAGACACAGCATCACTCTTGTCCATCATCTTCGTGCCGATCCGGTACATGCCTGTCCACTCTCCTGGATCCTGAAATACATGAAAGGTATTTGCCCCAAAAAGGGGTTAGCCGTCGAATAGCTAGTACAAGTATATCGAATATGAAACACAATACTTCTCAACAATGAGGTAAATGAAGTCCTCATTTCATCAAACTCAAGACTAGTATTCCGGAATAAATAAATCTCATAACATCTCATTTCAATAACATACGTGATTAACCATGGAACCGTACCAAAGGAAACGGGACCCTCTGAGGCCCCGTCGGATCCTCCCAGAGTGGTTAACCCAAAAATATTTGTGGAACCGCACCAAAGGCAACGGAACCCTCTGAGGACCCATCGGCCCATCCCAGAGTGAATATATACAATCAAACAATTCATATACTTCACTTTCAAAGTCGAGAACGTACAGTCATAAACATATACTTGCCTTTGAGACATTATAACCGAAGTGAAAATGGTATTCAAGCTCGGGAGGTCCAAGAACGCACTTCTGAGCCTAAATGATTCATAAGGAAATACAATAATCAAGAATCAATACTCAATTCTCAAGGAAGACTCCCGAAACCCCTCTTTTTACGATTCATAAATCTTCAAAGTATTCACATAGAGTTTGGAAACCATCCAAACCCTCTCCACTTCAAGTAATACACAAAACATTCGTATAATCGCTAGAGAAACGTGGGTATGTGGTAGATACATCATAATCTCAAGGATTTTAAGCTTCGAAATGGGTAAACTGGACAAATCTAAGAAAAATCCCCAAAAATCCCTCAAACTAGGGTTCTAAGGAGTTTACCTTGATTCGGGGAGAAGAAAAGGATTAGATGTTGTATGATCCTTGTTATTCGACCAAAGATGATTATGGATGATGAAAGGTTGCCCCAAATCGCCTCAAGATCTCCTCTCTCGCGTGCCCTCGTCGAAAGTGGAAGAAGTGAGAAGGAAATGATGAAGAACACGGCAACCCAGTCATATATATTGGGCTTAATTAGCGTGCGCTAATTTATAAGGATATCGCGTGCTAACGGGGTCACCCGGTAGTCCAGTAGCTCCGGACCTGCTTCGTTAGCGTGCGCTACCAACAGCATTGCGTGCGCTAACTGCTACCATGTAGAAATTCCGAACTCACTGCCCAATTCATTGGCGTACGCTACAAGCAATGCTAGCGCGCGCTAGTCAACACCGATAGCGTGCATTAGCTCTAGTCTACCGTGCGTTATCAGTTCGTCCAGAGAACAGAAACCAACCTACTACCATTGCCAACCTGAGTAATTAACATACGCTACAGGTGATGCTAGCGCATGCTACATTACACCAATAGCGTGCATTAGCTCAGGCCTAGCGTGCGCTAACTGCTTGCCCAGAGGAGAGAATCCAGCTACTGCCTCTGCCCAATTAGAACCGCTAGCGTGTGCTACTGGCGAAGCTAGCGCGCGCTACCAAACACAAATAGCGTGCGTTAGCTCACGCCTAGCGTGTGCTATCTGTTTCATTCAATAACACTGCTGCAAAGTCCGATCAATACGAAATATGTTTCGAAAGATATGAAACTCTAAAATCAACAACATCTCAATAAGTGCTTATGAGAGCGGCAAAAGTGAAGGAACGTCAAAGCCAAAAATTCATGAAAAGCACGGGTATTACATTCTCCCCCTTTAAAAAGAAGTTTCGTCCCAAAACTTAAGAAATAAAAAGTTCGGGGTATTTCGATCGCATCTTCTCTTCTGTCTCCCAAGTCACTTCCTCGACTCCATATCTCGACCATTGCGCCTTAACCAATGGAATGGTTTTATGCCAAAGCTGCTTCTCACGATGTTCAAGGATCTTCACCGGCATCTCTAGAAAGGTAACATCCTCGGCTGCTTCTCACGATGTTCAAGGATATTCACCTGCCTCTCTGGAAAGGTAACATCCTAGGCTACATCATCCTGACTATAGTCGATAATATGACTTGGATCCGGCACGTACTTCCTCAACTGAGAAACATGAAAAACGTTATGGACATGACTCAAAGCCGTAGGCAACGCCAATCAATAGATAAATCTCCAAACCTGTCCAAAATTTCGAACGGCTCGATATACCTCGGACTAAGTTTCCCCTTTTCCCAAAGCGGAAAGCTCCCTTTGTCGGCGACACCTTGAGTTGACATGTTCTCCCACTTCGAATTCCAAGGGTCGAGGACGAGTATCAGCATAAGATTTCTGACGGCTCTGGGTAGTCGACAACCGGTCTCGAATAGTAGAAATCTTATCCTTATTTTCCATCAACATATCCAGTTCCGTTCCGACTAACTCCGAAGCCTCATCCCAACATAATGGTGATCTACACTGCCTACCATAAAGTGCTTCAAATGGTGCCATTTTAATCGACGCATGCCAACTATTATTGTAGGCAAACTCAATCAACGACGAATGAAGTTCCCAATCATTACTCCAGTCTAGGGCACAAGCCCGCAACATATCCTCCAACGTTTGGATTGTTCGTTTAGTCTAACCGTCTGACTGAGGATGAAAAGACGTACTCAAACTCAACTCGGCACCCAAGGACTGATCGACTGCTTGCCAGAAATGTGACACAAACCGGCCATCTCGACCAGAAAAAATAGTTTTAGGGGCACCATGAAATCTCACAATCTCAGCTATAAAGGTCCGGGCCAATCTCTCCGGTCCCCAAGTATCTTTAATACCAAGAAAATGTGCAGACTTGGTTAATCGATAAACAATTACCCAAATCATATTCATTTTGTATCTAGATCTCGGCATTCCCGTGATAAAATCTATGGAGATGTCTTACCACTAACAATCGGGAATAGGAAGCAGTTTCAACAACCCCGCTAGTCGTTGATGTTCGATCTTGACTAATTGACAAGTCAAACATCGCAATACGAACTTTGTGACAACTTTTTTCATATTATTCCACCAAAAATTTCATTTCAAATCCTTGTATATCTTACTCGTTCCGGGGTGGATTGAGTAAGGCATAGCATGGGATTCTCGAAGAATTCTCTATCTCAACTCCAGGTTATTCGGGACCCAAAGTCTGCCCTGAAATCTCAAAATATTGTCCTCATGGACCATAAAACTAGGGGTTTTTCCCTTAATTACGTCTTCCTTCAGTTGGGAAATCATTGGGTCACTCCACTCCTTCCCTTTGATGTCATCAACCAAGGGCGAAGTAACTTCGAGGGTACTTAACTGTCCCTGCACTCTTTGAAGCCAAACTTTTATCCTTGCTTGATCAATTCCTGATGAATCTCATGGGGTGTAAGAACCTCGAGCATCTGAAGTGATGCTGGTTTGCGGCTCAAAGGATCCGCGACGACATTGGCCTTACCCGGATGGTAAAGAATTTCCAAATCATAATCCTTAATAAACTCCAACCAACGTCGTTGCCTCATATTCAACTCTTTCTGACTGAAAATGTACTTCAAACTCTTGTGATCCGTATAAACCCGGCACGAAGAGCCATACAAATAATGCCACCAAATCTTAAGTGCGAAAACGACTGCGGTCAATTCTAAATCATGCGTAGGGTAATTCCTCTCGTACGGCTTCAACTGCCATGATGCAAAGGCAACCGTTTTATCGTGCTGCATAAGCACACATCCAAGTCCCTGTCCAGAAGCGTTGCTATAAACTGCAAATCCTTCAGCACCCTGTGGTAAATCTAAGATTGGCGCTGAAGTCAAACATATCTTTAGTTCATCGAAGCTATGCTGTCTCTCAGCAGTCTAAATAAACTTTTCTATCTTTTGAAGTAATTGTGTAAGCGGCCGAGCGAGTTTCGAGAACCCCTCGACAAACCGATGGGCAAGACCCAAAAAGCTACGAGCTTCCTTAACATTATTAGGTGGTGCTCAATCTAGCACTGCCTCAATCTTCTGCGGGTCCACACGAACCCCTTCGGCCGAAACCACATGGCCGAGAAACATAACTTCTTTCAGCCAGAACTCACATTTTGAGAATTTCGCATAAAGGTGCTCGGCTCTCAAAACATCTAGTATCAGACGTAAGTGTTGGACATGATCCTCCTCATCTCGAGAATAAATCAAGATATCATCGATAAAGACGACCACACATTTGTCAAGGTATTCAATAAATATCTTGTTCATTAACTACATGAATACTGCTGGTGCATTAGTCAGTCCAAAAGGCATGACCACAAATTCATAATGTCCGTATCTCATCCGAAAAGCAGTTTTTGGAACGTCAGACTCTTTCACTCGGAGCTGGTAGTACCCTGATCTCAAATTAATTTTTGAGAATACTGCGGCTCCATGTAATTGATCAAAAAAATCATCTATATGAGGCAACAGTTACTTGTTCTTGATGGTCACTTTGTTTAGCTCACGATAATCAATGCATAAACGTAGTGAACCATCCTTCTTTCTCACAAAAAGAATAGGTTCGCCCCAAGGAGAAGCGCTTGGCCTAATGTACCTTTCTCCAATAGTTCTCCCAACTGATTCTTCAATTCTTGCATTTTTGAAGGTGCCATATAATAAGGCACCTTAGAAATCGGAGACGAATCAGGCTCTAAATCAACAAAAAAATTTATCTCTCGATCTGGCGGTAATCCTGGAAGATAGTTTGGAAAAACGTCTGGATACTCATTAACAACTGGAATAGATGATAAATCGACTCCATTCCCTTCCGACTTCAAAACATAACATATATAGTGTAACGCCCCCAAACCAATTGGTAATAGTACAGCGCCGCAGACCCTCTCCGTGAGGATCTACCAGGCTAAATACAGAAAAACACAATAACATAACACGTACCAACCTGGCTAATAACGAACCAATAGACCGATTTGGTCTTTGACCACAATACACACATCAAACATACATGACTCTTCCTCACAACTCATACGCACACAGGGGTTGGCATACATGAACATTCCCATAAAACGGGAGAACAACACAACGGAAAGACCAAACAACAAGACGTTACCAAAGTGCTCAACTCTGGTCTTCATGTGATTAGTATCGTTATCTTCCATCATCCTTCGTAACGATCATGTGATTCGCTCCCCAGCAACCTGCAAGTACCTGGACGCAATACAGACATCCACCCCCCGAATACTCGGGGGTTAGCAAAACTCCACTGTTTTGCTAGTGCAAGTATAAATACAAAGACAAGCCATACATATCATACTCCAAGAACATAGGATCGGGAATAATCATCCACACTTAAATAACAACAGACTTCCCGAGATAATTCACTTGAATAAAACCGTTCGAAACAATGAAAAATGGAAACTGTAGTTAGATATACAATTTGGGAAAACATTTACGATCTCGGAAGTTTTGAAAACATTTAGGATTTAAGAATTCTCAAGCCTTTCTAAACCACTTGAGAACACAACCCAAAGATCATTTTTCCAAAATACAATTCCGATAACAAAACACGGGGTCCACGACCCAATCATATCATCCCAATCACAAAACCACATGGTCTATGACCAAATCATCCATAGCAACATATTCCCATGGATTATTCATGACCCGTGCTAACAAGCCACGAACCTCAGATGCTCCCGCAGAATATATACCCGAGTGAATAACCTAATGGGAAACCATACCAAATCATATGTCACTGTGACAACAGTCACATAACCACAATCATACATACATTCATAGTTATCCCGGCATCGCGCTAGCAAGCTACGAAGCTCGGAGTCCCTGCAAGTCATACCTGATTGGACAACCCACATGTTATCCCGACATCGGTCTAGCAAGCCACGAACCTCGGAGTCCCCGCAAGACATAACCGATTGGACAACCCATGACACGTACATCACACAACCAAACCACAACCATAATTTATCCTGGCATCGCGCTAACAATCTACGAACCTCGAAGTCCCCGCAAGACATACCCGATTGGACAACCCACACGTTATCCCGGTATAGGCTAGCAAGCCATGAACCTCGGAGTCCCCACAAAACATACCCGTTTGGATAACCCTATGGTCACGCCCGATCCGCACTAGCAAGAACGGATCCCCAAGATTCCCAAATCATACCCGGTGGCACATCACTCACCACAATCACACAACACAAGCAAATACCAATACCAAGCAACACTGAGCATCACAACCTCCTTACAAAGGAGTAACAACTAATATTACACAACATCACATAATTACCGGACAAGCACACGGGTCAACGCAACAATCCTCAACCGGTGGAAAAGGTCTAATAAAATCCCATAATACAATCACAACCACACAACACTAATACACATATATAGAAAAGCACATTTACTCCCAAAACGTACGAGTTATCTTTTGAAAGACAATATTTATCGAGAACATATCGATCCTTTAGAAGGTTCATTAAAAATATTCAGATCGCATATATAATCATTTACCAACCATTACGTCTACGAAACATGAAATGTATGGGCAAGATACTTGCATGGGATTTCAGGGATAAAACGTTTTGAGCAGTTTGTAATTAGGATTCAAAACTCTAAAATCTCCGGCCTACAACGAGGAATTTGTGTTAACCGGCATTAGGACTGTCCATTCTAATCGAAATAACATAGAAAACTTTAATTGAATCCCTTATGGAACTTTTATCGGACGCTTCGCGGACGGTATTTGATTACGAGGGTTAAAATGAAGGTTTTGATTTCCGTTCTGCTAGAATCGATAAGAACAGTCCCAGTATATTCGATATATAACCATTTTCAAGTTCTAAACAAGTATAAATCTGAAATCTCGAAAAACAAGATTTAGGGTTCATGGTTGAATTACCTCCAATATGGCGAAGTTGGCTTGACTCGCTCGCTCTATACTCGTTATCTGATCCCTCCGAAGATTATGGAATGTTTAACAACTCAAAAATTACTCAAGAACACCTGTTCTATAAGGAGAGTCGAAGGGTTGGAAAAATAATGCTGAAAAATGCTGGAAACTGCCCTATTTATAGGGTTGTTCGATCAACACAGCGCTGGACCCGGTGGTGCCTGCGCCGTGTCCATAAGGCGGCCGAGCGTTCCTGGAAAGCACTGGAAGCTGTTCGGGCGGCTTGGGCAACACGGTGCTATACCGGCAGTTCCCGCACCATGTTCCGAAAGGCGGCCGATACACGGCCTAGCGTGCCGCGCAACACGGGGCTCACAGCGGTGGGTGCTTCGCCGGGTGCCGCTAGCTGACATCCTTGTCTTGTTTTGGACATATCTTGTTTGTTCGGGTTCGGAATGACTCACGTTCCATTGGAAAGCTAACTCAATAATCTATGATGTTCTATAAATTTTAGGATCTTGGAATTTTTCCAAGATTTATGGTGATTGATCAAAGTCAGTCCTGACGCACAACGCCTTCCAGAAAGGTCTACCTTTATTTATTACGGGATATTACACCCTATCCCCTAAAAGAAAGTTTCGTCCTCGAAACTTGAAACATAAAACGATCAACGCAAAACAATCCCAGATGACACACGCTATCCGTTGCCGATGACCTGCAACGAATCACATGCAGCACGTGACTGCTACCATCCATATTGCTAAACCAAGATGATAACAAAATGCAACGAACAAAATCAATATGGTTGACCAACCCGAACAGTACATCAATCTAAACGTGAGTTAATCGCTGAACAAATATGAAATTTCATAGCCCAAGGGTGGGAAGATCGAGAACGAAGTTAATTTCCCGAACTTAAGAAAATTACAAAGCGACCCGAACGCTCAAAAATCACGATATGAGGTCAACAAAAACCGGACAACAAACGACCGAGACAACTGTGGTCGAACAATCAATTTTGAATCACGATGAACAAAAAAAATCAAATAGCAACTCCGAAGTTCACACCTCGACTCGAGACAATAGGTGGTCTGACAAGATATGTATTTACATAAGATTCATAGGAATAGAGCCGAATTCGGAAAAAGTCGCAACGAAGAACGGATTAATCCCAAACAACACCACAACTCATTCGATCAACAGAAAAAAAAAGATAGGACAAGTTCAGAAAATATCAACGAACACGAATGAGTCGACAGGGTTGAAAATACAGAAGTTCAAAAATCCAATCCACTTCTAATAAAAGAAGTTCATCTCCGAAATTCGAAACAACAAGGCAAGGAGATAACATAACATACGACTGGTAGACTACGCTCTCAGGGACTCCTCAGAGTCAATCCTGATATCAGTGCTCAAGTCCGTGCCTCGGAAGGCTCAGTGACTAACTCGCAAAACTAATCCCGGTGTCCCACGATTCCGCACTTGTAACACGTTACCGGCGGAGAAGGACAATTTGCATGAACATGCCCTGACACATTGCAGTTGAAACACCTCCTAGCTTTACCAGGAGCCAAAGCTGACGATTTGGAGCTCTCAGTCCCACGCATCGAGCGATGAAGCTTCACAGCACAAAGAATACGGCGTTCCAATCCTGAAACACCAACTCCTGTACTGGCCATAAGGTCATCAGACTTCCTCTGTTTCTTCAACTCGGGCACACGTTCCGATGATAACGAAGCTAGTTCGTAGGCTAAAGCTCGATCCTGGTAATCTCTCAACAAAGTGCAAGTGAATCCCGCCATATACTGGCAAATCCCCCGCTTCATCCGTCTGTCAAAATGAAGAATCTTCTCTTCGTCGGTCCTCACCTGATCTCGCACATAACTGAGTTGTTTGCTATAGTCGATGATAGCCTGTGACACCGATATATCTTGTGGTTCTGCTAAATAAAATTCATGAATTCTCTGTTCTCTAGTCGGATTCGGACAGAACTCAGCTTCCATAAATGCCTGGAACTCCACCCACGTGACATCACGATCACGAGGTTTAACAACTTCCCACCAATTAGCGGCATCTTTGTCAAGAAGGTACTGAGCGATAGGTACCTTCCGCTCTTCGGGACAGTCGACAGCCTCGAATATCTTTCCCAACTGGAAAAGCCATCCGTCCCAGCCCAACGCATCTGCAGCACCAGCGAATCGAGGGGGATTCATATGAACTACCTGTTAGGAAAAACAATCACCCTGTATCGATTCAGCCTGGATACCCGATCCCTGTATCTATTGTTATTTGTTATTAAGAAGGTTTTGACATATATGCCAAATACAGTATGGAAAACTGTATCGAGGATTCAAGGATTTATCATGTATCGAAGATCAGCCTCGAATCAGCATAAGTGAAGCTCACAAGACAAAGAAGAAGACTTGTAAAAGATCAAGTATGGATAACTGTCTCGATGCCCTAAATACAGTCACCTTCCATACAGTTCACAAAAGGACAAGAAAGAACACAAGTCAAGTCCCGTTGAACAAAGAAGTATTTAAATACTCAAGGATAAAGTATTTAAATACTGTCAGTCTTCAGATCTTCAGAATCCCGCGAAATCCGGATCATGTCATATTCCCGTTGAAGGAAATCTTATTCAAACGGACATCTCAACGGATACTTTCTTCAGAGGCTATATATATATCCTTGAAGACATTGAAGATAAGACACTCACGAAATCTATTGAAGTAACCCAACTCTCAAAGCTATCAAAGTTATCATCTGAGCAAACATATCTCCAGAGCAAACTGCAAGTTAGAACGAAAGAGATATACAGTGCTCATACATCAAGAACAGCTATCATCAGATCTTGATATTCAAAGTCACGTTCTTACTTGGTTACCTAACATTTTACCTCACGTAAAACCGAGCTCTGTGTGAACTCAACAAGTTATTCTGACCTGTGTGGGACGAATAAGGACGAAGCTTTGGAACTGTGTGTGAAGAAGCTAGTCAAGAAGGAAGCTTTAACCAATCTGTGTGAACGGTTGAAAGTGATACTCTTTGTATCAATCTGTGTGAACGATACAAGGATAGGTTTGTTTATAATTACGTAGTTGTGTACGCAGTAATTATATAATAAACTTTTTACTCTGTGTGGAGGACCGGTGGACGTAGAGGGGTTTACCTCGAACCACTTAAATTCTTGTGTCATTTACCTTGACTTTCTTGTTTGAAATTACCGTGATATATTAAGTATACACCTAATACGTCGTTCTTGTATCCACGGCAACTAAGCGTATCCAAGACTTCCGCTACGCACTCAGATTTAGATTCCATACAGTTTGTTGTTTAAACTACTTTTCCAAACTCGTATCCAAGATACTTAAGTGGCCAACAAGTGGTATCGAGCGGTTGATTCTAAAAAGAATCAGTCGTATTTCTTTTAACCGAATCAGATTCAAATCACTTATTTTCAAAACAGTTTCTTTCATTTCTATATTATCAGTATGGATACCTCTATGATTAACAAAGTCCCTATGTTCTCTATTAACGAATTTGACGACTGGAGAATTAGAATGGAAGCTCATCTTGCAGCAATGCACGAAGAGATGATCTTTGTTATACAGGATGGTCCGATCAAGATTATGAAGGTCAATCCACCAAGAAGGATTGAGGGCCAAGCCCATGCTGAAATGCTCGAGAAGGAACGCGAGCAATGGACAACCGATGAAAGGAAGCGAGCCAACCTAGACAACGTGGCTAAGAACGCGTTATTTGTCACTCTTGACAAAGGCACGTTCTCAAAGGTAAAAAGCTGCAAAACAGCCAAAGAAATCTGGGATAAACTCAAGTTAATTTGTGAGGGAACTGAGCTCTCAAAAGAAAACAAAATTTCAAAACTCACTCAGCAATTCGAATCTTTCGAAATGAAACCAACGGAAACACTTGAGGAACTTGACCTCAGATTTACTGGTATTCTTGGTGAACTTGAAGCGTTGGGCAAGATTTACACCCAAAAGTAGAAGAACTTAAAAATTTTCAGATCTCTCCCAGCCCGATGGGACATTAAGACCACAGCTATGCGTGTATCATGTAATCTTAATGAAATATCCACTTTTGATCTCTTCTCTGACCTTAAAGCTTTTGAGTATGACATAGACAGAAGAGAGAAAGCTGAAGAATCTCCCTCAAAGGTCACAGCTCTCGCTGCTGTATCGAACCGTCGACATAGCATGCCTAGCTCGTCGAAGCCCGGTCACAAGAGTGCTGACAGCGACGACGACATCCTGTCACAAGATGAAATGGCGCTTCTAATGCATAAGTTCAAAAAGTTCATCAAACAGTCTGGAAAGACTCCCTACAGGCCCAAACCTGTCAACAAGGTAAGTACCGAAACATCATCCGGTGATGCTAACTCGTGTTATAATCATAGGAAACTGTGTCATTATGCATACTAATGTCCTCATCCCAAAGTCCAAAGGTTGCCGGAGGCCGAGCAACAAGAGAGAGATGAAAGAAGACGTGCTTGGAAAGACAAGCTCAAGGCCCTGATTGGAGAATCAGAAGCCTCCCCCACACCATCCAAATCTGCAGAATGTCTTCAGGTGGTCACTTAGAGTGATTCATCTGACGATGAGTTCGATGATAAAGCATACATGTGCTTTATGGCTAAAGATGTTCCAGAAGGTGAAGACAGCGACGATGAGGTAAGTTCAACCTCAGTTATTCCATCTAATGCATCTCATACTTTCGAAAATATGATGAATGAATTCAAAAACATTCAAAAAGCCCATGAGAGTCTAAAAACTGAGAATATACAGCTTCAATTAACAAATCTAGAGTGAAAGATGAGAATGACTTGCTGAAGATAAACTATGATAATATGTCTCTTGATTGTGAAACCAGCAAGGTCGATTTCGAAAAACTCATGGAGAGCAATCATCAACTTGCTCATGAACTAAATGAGGTTAAAACCCATAATGAGAGCAAGACAAATGATTTGGTTCTACTACAAACCAAAATTACAACTCTCGAGAAGCGAGAACCGAACTTGAGACCATTCAAGTCTTTTGAAAAATCGTCCAAAAGAATGGAAGAAATTTCGAGCAACTGGGCAACATGCTCATGATAAAAGTGGCTTAGGATACGACTCATGTTCGAATAAAGGTAAAACTAGTCTTGTGTTCGTCAAGAGTGTGGAACACATTCCGATCGAAAGATACTCCCGAGTCTATAAAGGAACTCTTTGTGAGAAAACCAAAGCCGCCATTCCGCCCCGCAAACCTATACCAGACGAGCGGAATCATAAGCCATTTCAACTTTGTGGCGCACTCAACGGCATGCTCCCGAGCATATCAACGCCAACGGCCGTTCGGAAGGAAGGTGTATCCAACCACCAAAGGCCCGCACGGCAAGACTATCGGTCTGACTCGCCGAGGTATTGGATACAGAGCCCCATTATCCCTCAAGGCAGATGCCGATTCGGTATCAACAACGGCATTGGGAATCCAACTGGAGACCCGAGAAGACAAGGCTGTTAGGCCGGAAAATGGCTCCACCTCCTAGACGGCATTAAATCTTGGAATAATAATAATAATCCGAATTTTACATGCATAATAATTATCATGATTATAACAACTACGGATATGCCCCGTAGATACCGCAATAATCTTGTCGAGTACATCCTACGATAAACCAATTCTGTCGGAAAATCTGGGTACCTAAAGGAACTAACATATATGGACCCAAAATCAAATGGGACCTAAATCTACCTAATTTCTTTGTTACAGGACATTCTAGAGGAGGATACAGGTACTTCGATAGTGGATGCTCGTCACATGACCGGAGATAGGAGCAAGCTATCGATTTTGTAGAAGGTCGCGGTCCGAAAGTTCGCTTCGGTGATAAATCTAAAGGAAGAACAAGAGGAAAGGAAACCTACTTGTCGGGAAATTCAAAGTCACCGATGTCGCATATGTTGAAGGCTTACGGTATAATCTACTTAGTATTAGCGATTCTGTGATAAACAGTTCTCGGTGAAGTTCTATATAGATCAGTAGAGTCAAGAACACCCAAACCAAGGAAGTTGTGCTTACGAGAGCGAGATCGGGTAATATGTACATTCTTGTTTGAAGCCTATGAGCTCCTCAATTCCATGTTTTGTTGCCAAAGGCACTGCAGATCTTAGGCGGCTATGGCACAAGAGGATGTCTCACGTCAACTTCAAGACGATCAACAAGCTTTCAAGACAGGTATGGTAAGAGGTTTGCCGGATGTGTCATTCAAGAAGGACGGCGTCTGCGGACCATGCAGAAAGGCAAGCAAATCAAGTCAACTCGAAGAGCAAATCCTACCTTTCAACCCAAAGAGTATTGGAAATGCTACACATGGATCTCTACGGTCCTGTAGACCCGGTAAGCTTGGGAGGTAAGAAATATTGTATGGTTGTTGTTGATGATTATTCCGGTATGCTTGGACGATCTTTCTTAGCAAGAAGAAGGAAACAACATCAAGGTGCCCGAGCTCCCGAGAAAGTTGCGAGAATGAAAAAGCATCGAGTATCGTGTGCATTCGTTCCGGCCAGGTCTTGAATTCACTAACCGCTTTGTAGAGCAATCTGTTCGGAGAATGGCATACGACGAGTACTCATTTGCCGTACACCTCAACAAAATGGTGTTGCCGAGCGAAAGAATAGGACGTTGAAAGATGCAACTAGGACAATGATTGCCGAAAGCAAATTGCCGCGGCGTTTAAGGGTGAAGCAACCAATACTGACATGCTACACTCAAAACCCAGTATCGCCAACAAGCATCACAACAAAGCGACTTACGAGGTATGGAACAACAAAACTCCATTAGTTTCGTATTTTCACATTTTGGATGCGGGTGCTACGTATTGAACAATGGGAAGGACCAACTTAGAACATTTGATGAAAAATCGGATGAAGGAATATTCGTAGGATACTCCTCCGTCAGAAAGCTTTAATCTTTAATAAAAGGAGGTGACGATCGAGGAATCGATTCATGTAGTGTTCGACGAACCACACCATGACCCTCTTGGAGTAGATAATATCACTCGGGACATTCACCATCTATCTATCTTGGATCCACCTACACCAATAGAACCCGTAGTTGATTTATAAATCAACCCCGCACTGTAAGAATCGATGTGGATGAAGTGAAATTTGCAAGTGAAAGCCGTTCCCACGAAACTTTCGATACTGACGGGACCCCGAACTAGAACCCGACCGAAGATGGTTGAGAGATCACCCGCAAGAGCTGATCATTGGAAACATTAATGCGGGTGTTTCTACTCGTAGAAGAATACAGAGTACACAAGGAAATGTACTTTGTGCACAAGAAGAATCTAATGTCAAGTCTCACAATTTCTGAATGGAAATCTCAATCCGAGCTTAGAAGACTCAATATGTGCACTATTGCTGTATTCTTAGCCCAGTCCGAACCTGTTTCGACCATAGACGCTCTTAACAACTCTCATTGGATCACATCTATGGAAAAAGAGCTTAACGGTTTGAAAGAAACAATGTATGGTATCTTGTACCCAGACCGACACACCAATCGGTTATAGGAACCAAATGGGTATTTCAAACAAAAAGGATGGAAATGGACTTATCATAAGAAACAAATCCAGACTAGTAGCACAAGGCTATTGTCGGGAAGAAGGAATCGACTATGATGAAACCTTCGCCCTGTAGCGAGACTAGAAGCCATCAGGATATTTTTAGCCTTTGCCGCCCATAAGAATTTTATCGTATACCAAATGGACGTCAAGAGTGCTTTCTGAATGGAGAGCTTTGAAGAAGTTTATGTTGAACAACCACCGTGGTTTGCCAACACAGACGGTATCGATCTAGTTTACGAGGCTAAGGAAAGCGTACGGACTTAAACAAGCCCCTAGAGCACAGTACGAAACCGTGTCCCGATATCTAACCAATAACGGATTTGAGAAAGGTGTCGACAAAACATTGTTCAAAATACAGGAAGGAGATGACCTTCTAATGGTACAAATTTATGTCGATGATATTATTTTTGGTTCAACTAACCTTGCTCTATGTCAAAGGTTCTCACATCTCATGCAAAGCAAATTTGAAATGAGTATGATGGGGAACTTAGTTATTTCCTAGGTTTGCGAGATAAAGCGGATGCCTACGGGTATATTTATCAACCAGAGAAATACGAAGGAGCTTCTCAACAAATTTGCAATGAACACTTCCAAATCCTCGCCAACCCCCATGAGCACTTCCGTGCAAATTAGTCTTGATGAAGCCGGAAAGCCGTTTGACCAATCACTCTACAGAAGCTCATTGGTTCGCTCCTGTACCTAACGGCTAGCAGCCCGATATCCAAGATATCTTTGTTGGAGTGTGTGCGAGATACCAAGTTGCACCTAAGGAATCACACTTCAATACGCTAAACGAATCTGAAATACGTTAAAGGAACAGTCGATGCGGGATCGTGGTACCCTAAGGAAGGCGGATTCGATTTAGTTGGATCTGACTCGGATCTCGGAGGTCAAGCTAGATAGGAAGAGTACAAGTGGAACTTGTCACTTTCTTGGACCTAGGCTCGTTTCTTGGTTCATAAGAAGCAATTGGCAAATTCTCTTTCCACGGTGAATCGAGAATACTATCTTTCTTGGTAGGCTCTTGTATGCGAGATCCTTTGGATGCGGCAACAAGCTGTCGAGACTATGGAATCGATGCTAGAGACTCAATCATGTGTGATAGCACGAGTGCAATTGCAATCACGCACAATCTGTTTTGCACTCGCGCACTAAACATATCAACATGAAGCATCATTTCATCGGGAATCATGTCGAGAACAAGGATGTTAAATGCGGAAAAAGTCCATACGGACATCCGGTGGCCGACATTTTCACCAAGCCTCTCGACACGGCAAGATTCAACATGCTAAGAACGAGAATTGGGAATCTGCGGCGGACTCCTGTAAGTAAATTTCTGCTTTTACTCAACAATTGAGGGGGAATCTCAGTAAGACCCGTGAATACTGATATCAACATTAATTATCGTACACTCGAAACATCAATACGATCAGTAGCGAGCGAAGGTATATAAATCCTACGGTGATGTGTGCAATAATTAAGGGGGAATCTTGTAGGACCCATGAATACGGATAAATCCAAATATTGCTGTATGGAATTTAAAACCTATTAGTACCTTTTTAAGGGGGAACGCTGTATCGACATGAGAACGACATACTATAGGATTTCGATTCGTATATAATATAATATTATTTCCTTTTTAAAATAATTTTTGTCCACGTGCCTGTTTTATGTCAAACGTCATGTTCATTAAATGCCTTACACGACATCTGGACAATGAATCTCAAAAGCCGCGATGTTTTTAAAATTGTTTATTATTTTTAAACCGCAGTTTTAGGCATTTAGGTTATTCAAACTATGTCAGAAGTGGTACCCGCTGTATTTTAAAACCTTTCAATGGATTATCGTAACAGTTACAATAAATTCATCCCGACCGTCGATTTCAAAACGGTTCCCATCCCTTAAAATCGACCAATCGTACTCTGTAAACCCTATTACGCCGCCCAAGTATAAAAGGATCAGTATCGCCATTGGAGACTCTTTACGCTTCGCAATTACAAGAGATCTCAAGCAAGCGACCTACATATTCTCTGCATATCCACTGCGAATTTCTACTGTTTTCTTACACCTTCACTTTAAGAAAACATCCATGGCTACTCAATCTTCATCCCCCGTTCTGAAGAAAACTTCCAGCATCATTGATGGACGGATCTTCTCGAAAACCGTCATCATCGAGCGTATCATCTCTGAAACCAACGACACTGAACCGATGGAGTATATCATTACTCAAATGCGGAACAACAAGGTCTTTATCGCTTCGGAAGCAAAACCGCCGAAAAATACGACGCTCATCTGGTTGAGGAATTCTACCTCAACGCTGCCGTTCGTTTTCTCTCACTAGCCCAGGGAGGACATGTTGCTGACATCACCGCAACAGTCCAAGGAGTGCAAATCTGCATAGATACCGACTTACTTCAGAAAATCTACAGGCTGCCCGCCGACGGCCTGACCATGGACCAGCTTGAGACGTTTGGGTCTCAAGGGCTGATTACCAAGTTTTATGGACTATTTAGGGTCCAAAGTGGTTGACATGGTGACAACCACCGCCACAAGAAAAATTTTCTTCTTCATTTCGTTTATCTCCACGATTTACATTCGAGTGTGAAAACCGAACCGGTGCGTTCGAAATGTGCACGAATCTTAGGTTCAGAATGATGGTCGCCATCTTGACCTGTGAAAAGGTAAACTGGTGCCAAATCATTTTGAAACGACTTCAGGAAGAGGTGTGCAAACCGGCCACCCAAAAGAAATCATTCGGTTTAATGCTAAACTACATCCTGACAAAGTGCGGAGTCAAGCAATCCGCCGATGCCAAGAAAAACAGCTCTCGAATATATTTAGGAGGCGTCAAACCCTCTGCCTATAACCAGAGCACAATGCAAGCCAACCACCCGAGAACACGTCACATGCCTATTTCTGACAATCCCAGAGACGAAACCGTGAAGGTCCCTGAATTGGAATCTTCGAAGAAGAAGCGCAAGCGTTCTCACAGCAAGAAGCACTCTGCTGATGAGAAGTCGAAGAAGAGACTCCGGAGGCTCTCAAAAATCAAAGCCAAACACTCCGAGGATGTCTCGCCCGTGGCGCAACCCACTGATATAGCACCCCAGGGCCCAACCCCTGCGGAAGAGATGTCTCCTACCGCCGGCGGTAGATCCCGAGCCCTTGGCGGCTACGGATTTAGAGACATCGCCAACATTCAAGACGTTAGCACGTCGGCCGCCCATTCGAGCCAAAGCTACTTCTCCTCTACGGGATTCCACACCCGTACGGGATCAATTTCCTTCGAGGCACCATCCCTGCAAGGAGTCCATCTTAGTGCGGGATCCCATACTGTCTGGAATCCTCAAAGCAGCGTCTCCGGACGTGATTCAAGTCCCTCCCAGACTCAATTATAAATCAAACACTTCTTTGGTACAAATTGAACAGCGTCTGAACGATTTACGCAATGGAAAAGCTTTAGGCTAGCTCCGTCGACACCTTTGTCTGTTGGAGGCGAATGGAGCCACGAAGAGCGATTTGTCTCGAAGTAAGCGACTCAATGAAATTGAGGCTTTGCCCGATGGGACAACGCTTCTTGCAAAGATCTCATTGAAAGCCACATTGCACAAATCCATGACGGAAGAAAAGGAAAGAAGAAGTCGGAGGACTCTCCCGTTAATCCAAAAGACGACGACGACCACGACTCAGACGACGAAGACGATGCTCTTCAAGCAGGTCTGAGAATGAGCCGCGAAGAGGCTGAAACCCAAGCCACCTCCCCACCCAGAACCGACGAAGGGCCATCTAATCAGGCCAATCCACCTTCGCCACCGCCGGAGAACATTCCCGAACAGGAGGAATCAGTCCCTCCCGTCGAGGAAGATCAAGAAATTTTGGAACAGGCACCCGAGCCTGTTGCGACCAAAGAAGCCAGTCCTACAACCCAACAGGAGGATTCAGTCCACTTTGCATCCTCATCTGCCGAAGAACCTTCGCCACAGGACGCTTCTGAACCAGCTGTCGCCATTCCACAAGAAGCTACTCCCGCCCCTGCAACCTTGGAATCCGAGGACGGTAACGAACCTGAGGATGTCCAACTTACTTCACGTCCATCCGTGAACGTAAGAAGGTTAAATGGTGCTGAAGACTTCGCCACCGACTCTCCTATCTCTGCTGCACGCAAAGAGCGCTGCAAGCTCTTGGCCTTGGTGTATTTATCCAAGATGCAGTTAACGCTCTCTCTTCCGTAGAAAAGGCTCTGAACTGGATGCACACCTCTGCAGTTGAAGAAATGACAACTCTTCAACACGAAGTATCTCGAGTTGTTGATGCATTCATTCTTCTGCCAGAAGTGTTCAAGCAAGCCTTGAAGATTATGGAGGACAAACAAGCGCAACTGTTGAAGGAAGAAGCCTCGAAGACAAGAATTGCTGAAGCGAAGACCGCCTGTGCTATGATAGAGAACAGCTCTCAGCTGCGTGCGCATGACAAATCCATTCAAGAGATGTCGCAGACTCTTTCCTCCCTCGTTGAAAGAATAAACAGCATCGAGACCAAACAGGACGCCGCTCTTGAAATCCTGCAAAGTCTTGATGAGGCCAAAAAGGGGGAAGAAGCTCGAGAAGCTGCAAGGAGATTAAGACTTCAACAGGAAAGGGAATTTGAGGCTGCTCAAAGCAGTATAGCTGCCGAATTGAACAAGCTAGCACCTCAACCCCAAAGCTTTAGAATTTCAGGCTCCAGACCAGAATTCCATGACCCAAATGTCCCTTGGCAAAATCTTGTTCAAAGACCTTCGGAAATACGTGCAACCAACCGCAATCCAATGCCGAAGAAGTGAAGCCTTTGGAGGAAGAATGAACCGATGAGATATTTTGTAAAACTCATCGGGAATCCGCCATCTTCAAAAATTATAAGACATTGGCGGAAGCGTGGACAAATTTTCAAAGATGCTAGAAGAAGGTAAGCTCCCTCTCCAAATCGAGATGAAATCAAAACATAGAAGAGGAGATCGGGTCACCCATCCAGAGGATTGGATACTTGCCTTTGATCGTTCTTATGAAGGAAGAGCAATTTACCAAGAACGAGGCAATGATTCACTTCAAAACTGGTGGCGCGGCACCGAGAATGAGCCAGGAAGGAGACCTTGGAGGCATGCGGATCAAAGATGAAGAGCTGAAATTTATGTACATTATTTTTGTTTTTGCTTTTGTAATTTCTATTCAACACAGCAAACTTTGTACTCAATCTTTTTAATATCAATAAAATAGTTTGTTTGTCTTGAAAGATTACAACTCGTAATCTACTGTGTTTATGTATGATTACTTAAATTGTTTGATAGAAATCTCAAGTTAGATAAACTTGATTGAAAAAATTAAGCTGTACGAACTAGTCTACGAACAGTTCATAGTTTCAGTTGTAAATTTAGAATACATTGTAAGATTGTGCCTACGCGCCAATCATAGGCTTAAGTTGTAATAAATCTCAAACTGTATCGAACGTGCCTGCGAGCAGTTCATTATTGTAGACTAAGTCACTAAGTCAGACCTATTGACAAGAGACCAAGAAACCTGCCAGAAGTCATCAAAGAAGAATGCTTCATGAAGAAGGTTTTGGCATCATCAAGAAGACTCGAAGAGTTTAAGTTAAGTCTTGGCAAATTGTCAAAAAGGGGGAAATTGTTAGGAAAAACAATCACCCTGTATCGATTCAGCCTGGATACCCGATCCCTGTATCTATTGTTATTTGTTATTAAGAAGGTTTTGACATATATGCCAAATACAGTATGGAAAACTGTATCGAGGATTCAAGGATTTATCATGTATCGAAGATCAGCCTCGAATCAGCATAAGTGAAGCTCGTCGATCTGAAGAAGACTTGTAAAAGATCAAGTATGGAAAAGCTGTCTCGATGCCTAAATACGGTCACCTTCCATCTGAGTTCACAAAAGGACAAGAAAGAACACAAGTCAAGTCCCGTTGAACAAAGAAGTATTTAAATACTCAAGGATAAAGTATTTAAATCATCGGTCTTCAGATCTTGAGAATCCCTGAAATCCGGATCATGTCATATTCCCGTTGAAGGAAATCTTATTCAAACGGACATCTCAACGGATACTTTCTTCAGAGGCTATATATATATCCTTGAAGACATTGAAGATAAGACACTCACGAAATCTATTGAAGTAACCCAACTCTCAAAGCTATCAAAGTTATCATATGAGCAAACATATCTCGAGCAAGCGCAAGTTAGAACGAAAGAGATATACGGTGCTCATACATCAAGAACGACTATCATCGGATCTTGATATTCAAAGTCTTTGTTCTTACTTGGTTACCTAACATTTTACCTCTGTGTAAAAACCGAGCTCTGTGTGAACTCAACAAGTTATTCTGACCTGTGTGGGACGAATAAGGACGAAGCTTTGGAACTGTGTGTGAAGAATCTAGTCAAGAAGGAAGCTTTAACCAATCTGTGTGAACGGTTGAAAGTGATACTCTTTGTATCAATCTGTGTGAACGATACAAGGATAGGTTTGTTTATAATTACGTAGTTGTGTACGCAGTAATTATATAATAAACTTTTTACTCCTGTGTGGAGGACCAGTGGACGTAGAGGGGTTTACCTCGAACCACTTAAATTACTGTGTCATTTACCTTGACTTTTCTTGTTTGAAATTACTGTGATATATTAAGTATACACCTAATACGTCGTTGCTGTATCCACGGCAACTAACTGTATCCAAGACTTCCGCTACGCACTCAGATTTAGATTCCATACAGTTTGTTGTTTAAACTACTTTTCCAAACTGTATCCAGTATACTTAAGTGGCCAACACTACCTCTCGAAGCCATTGATTTACACTGATGTTCCGAGTCGCGTCCGTGTTACGTTGAACAGCCTGGGTCAACTGAGTCATCTGTGCTGCTACTTGTTGCAATATAGTAGCAACACCCATACCAGTATCATTCCCGGTAATGTTCTCTTGATTCCGCATCTGATCCCCGTGGCCATCAGTACCACGGTTACGACCACGACCTCTGCCCCTCGGCATACTAAAAAGCAACAACTTAACGCAACGAAAATCACATAATCACACATAGAATCCACTCACAGATGATAGATTGCAAAAATTAGGCCTGGCGGCAAAAATGCAGCCCCAAACTTTTGCCCAGCTAGAAAGCGCGCTCCACAACAAAAGATGGCGTGCGCTAATTGTGCAAGTTTGGCAACACATTCATACTCACCTTCCAACGGTACTAGACCGGAAGTTACAAATAAACAACAGCATACAACTCCAAACGCCGACAGTTCGCATAATTATAACATTACACAAATAACCATCAGAAGTTGATTAACATCCAAAACCGAATTTCCACCTCTCGGTCAAGAAAACTATCTCGACGAGTGAACACCGAACGACTCAGGCTTCACACCACCACTTTAATCACAACTCTGAGCATTATAGTCGAAATAACAATAACATCATTACTAGATACCTATTAACCGAAATTCATAACCAAAAAGTTAAAAGCGAAAGTCACGTTTCAAGTTAATTTTTGGTAGACCTCATTTGAGTTTTGAAAATCAAATTTTTGAAAACTTGTAATACCATATGAAAATAAAATATAAGTATTTTGAGTTCTCAAAATTTTCGGCCTCGAGGTCATCATACGGAAATCAAACTTTTTCTTCTCTCGAAGGATGTTTTGAAATAATCTACGTGACTTCCCAAACAATTAAAGCTTTAAAGTATCATGTTGATAAACCTTTTTCTTACGTAGTCGCACCAAAACCATTGCCCTTTGTAAAAACGATTTATACAGAGATATATATATATATATATATATATTCATATATACATATACACCGGCACTACTCTCCATTCCAGTACATTACGAGAATCAACAAGTATGGATTACGTATGCTCAACTCACATTTAGACTCCACATCATAACAAAAATCACACAAGCTCGCATAACACGAGACACAACATAGTAGGGATACTTACATTCACTGATCGCACGAAGATGAAAGCTGCTCCTTGATACTAATCACGACCGACATCCCAGACGACGTGTCGCGACACGACTCAGTCAGACAAAATCTGATAAGACAAGACTCGACTTACACACAACTCAACCCGATAGCCTAGGTTTCCGCAACCTAAGCTCCGATACCATATTCTGTAACACCCCTAAACCAATTTGGAATATTTTACAGCGCCGCAGACCCTCTCCGTGAGGATCTACCAGGCTAAATACAGAAAAGCACAATAACATAACACGTACCAACCTGGCTAATAACGAACCAATAGACTGATTTGGTCTTTGACCACAACACACACACATCAAACATACATGACTCTTCCTCACAACTCCTACCCATGCAGGGGTTGGCATACATGAACATTCCCATAAAACGGGATAACAGCACAACGGAAAGACCAAACAACAAGATGTTACCAAAATGCTCAACTCTGGTCTTCATGTGATTAGTATCGTCGTCTTCTATCATCCTTCGTAACGATCCTGTGATTCGCTCCCGACAACTTTGCAAGTACGGGCCTTGTCTGAGACATCCACCCCCCGAATACTCAGGGGTTAGCAAAACTCCACTGTTTTGCTAGTGCAAGTATAATGACAAAAATAAGCCATACATATAATACGCGAAGAACATAGGATCGGGAATAATCATCCAGACTTAAATAACAACAGACTTCCCGAGATAAGTCACTTGAATAAAACCATTCGAAACAATGAAAAATGGAAACTGTAGTTCGATATACAATTTGGGAAACATTTACGATCTCGGGAGTTTTAAAAACATTTGGGATTTAAGAATTCTCAAGCCTTTCAAAACCACTTGGGAACACAGCCCAAAGATCATTTTTCCAAAATACAATTCCGATAACAAAACATGGGGTCCACGACCCAATCATATCATCCCAATCACAAAACCACAGGGTCCATGACCCAATCATCCATAACAACATATTCCCACGGATTATCCGCGTCCCGTGCTAACAAGCCATGAACCTCACATGCTCCCGCAGAACATACCCGAATGAATAACCCAATGGGAAGCCATACCAAATCACATGTCACCGTGACAACAGTCACATAACCACAATCATGCATACGTTCATAGTTATCCCGGCATCGCGCTAGCAAGCTACGAACCTTGGAGTCCCCGCAAGACATACCCGATTGGACAACCCACATGTTATCCCGGCATCGGGTTAGCAAGCCACGAACCTCAGAGTCCCCGCAAGACATACCCGATTGGACAACCCATGACACATACATCACACAACCAAACCACAACCATAAGTTATCCCGGCATCGCGCTAACAAGCTACGAACCTCGGAGTCCCCGCAAGACATACCCGATTAGACAACCCACACATTATCCCGGCATCGAGCTAGCAAGCCACGAACCTCAGAGTCCTTGCAAGACATACCCGATTGGATCACGCCTGATCCGCACTAGCAAGGACGGATTCCGGAGATTCACCAATCTTACCCGGTGGCACATCACTTACCACAATCACACAACACAAGCAAATACCAATACCAAGCAACACTGAGCATCACAACCTCCTTACAAAGGAGTAACAACTAATATTACACAACATCACATAATTACCGGACAAGCACACGAGTCAACGCAGCAATCCTCAACCGGTGGAAAAGGTCTAGTAAAATCCCATAATACAATCACAACCACACAACACTAATACACATATATAGAAAAGCACATTTACTCCCAAAACGTACGAGTTATCTTTTGAAAGACAATATTTATCGAGAACATACCGATCCTTTAGAAGGTTCATTAAAAACATTCGGATCGCACATATAATCATTTACCAACCATTACGTCTACGAAACATGAAATGTATGGGCAAGATACTTGCATGGGATTTCAGGGATAAAACGTTTCGAGCAGTTTGTAATTAGGATTCAAAACTCTGAAATCTCCAGCCTACAATGAGAAATTCATGTTAACCGGCATTAGGACTGTACACTATAATCGAAATAACATCAAAAACCTTAATTGAATCCCTTAGGGAACTTTTATTGGACGCTTCGGGGACGGTATCTGATTACGAGGGTTTAAACGAAGGTTTTGATTTCTGTTCCGCTAGAATCGATAAGAACAGTCACAGGATATTCGATATATAACCATTTCAAGTTCTAAACAAGTATAAATTCAAAATCTCGAAAAACAAGTTTTAAAGTTTTAGGGTTCATGGTTGAATTACCTCTAATCTGGCGAAGTTGTCCTGACTGGCTCGTTCTATACTCGTTATCTGATCCCTCCAAAGATTATGGAATGTTTAACAACTCAAAAATCACTCAAGAACACCTGTTCTATAAGGAAGGACGAAGGGTTGGGGAAATAATACTGAAAAATGCTGGAAACTGCCCTATTTATAGGGCTGTTCGATCAACACGGCGCTGGACCCGGCGGTGCCCGCACCGTGTCTTGCGCCGTTTCCATAAGGCGACCGAGCGTTCCTAGAAAGCGCTGGAAGCTGTCCGGGCGGCTTGGGCAACACGGCGTTGTACCCGGAAATTCCTGCATCATGTTATGCACTGTGTTCCGAAAGGCGGCCGATACACGGCGTAGCATGCCGCGCAACACGTCGCTCACAGCGCCGGGTGCTTCACCGGGTGCCACTGGCTGGCATCCCTGTCTTGTTTTGGCCATAACTTGTTCGTTCGGGTTCGGAATGACTCTCCGTGTGTTCCATTGGAAAGCTAACTAAATAATATACGATGTTCTATAAATTATAGGATCTTGGAATTTTTTCGAGATTTAGGTGATTGATCAAAGTCGGTCCTGACGCACAGTGCCTTCCAGAAAGGTCTACCTTTATTTATTATGGAATATTACAAATAGCCCGTGAAACCTTTATTTAAGAGTTTTGCGGTCTTCATGGCGCTGATAAGCAACTTAGGTTGGCCCGATTTACATCCTATAAAAGAGTACTCAGATCCATCTTTGGTCATCATAGTGATAACCTTAGTGCAGTAATTCATAATCGCTTGGTGACTCTCAAGCCAGTCCTCACCGAGGATTAAATTCTCGCCCTCGATATCAACCACAATCAAATTCGATAACCCATCAATACCTGCTATGATCATCGGATAACTTCTAATCTCACGATTCCCATGATTCTATCCCTGCTAGGCAGTTTCACAATGAAAGGATCGCAAGTAGTCATATAATTTATATTCAAACGGCGTACACAATCCAAGGAGATGAAAGAATATGTAGCACCAGAATAAAAAAGTACTCGAACTGGATGAGATAGAATACGAATGGTACATGAGGCCACTGCCGCATAAGGTTCATCTGCTCGATGCATCTCGTAAACTCGTGGGTGTGTCGAACCGACGCTAGAATCTCCCTCTCTAACGGTCTGACTGCGTTCCCGACCTCTGTTGTAACCCTGATATGACTGGATAACTGCTTGTCACTGATTCATACTCTGATCTCTATGTGCGGGGGCAGAAGCTCGAGTATCCAAAGTCTAATCTTGTTTGGGGCAATAAACTGCCATGTGTCCCATCTGACCACAAGTGTGACATTTCAGAGGTGGGAAGTTGCACTCAAGATTGATGTGGCTTGTATGGACACAATTAAAACAGGTCACCGGGCGGGTTGAAGTACGCAAAGTAGAACGAAAACTCTTCTTTCCTTTAAAGGAATGCGATGGCTGCCCGATAGAACGGTTAGCCGACTGAGGTCTCTGAAAGTTGCCGCCCTTAGAACCAGAAACGTTATCGGTGGTCTTTTGCTTCTTCGGCTCATATGTGGTGTTGTTGTTGGAACATAACATGTCATATGCCAAAGCCTTGTCTTGGTATTCTTTCAGAGTAGTGCAAGCAAACCTAGCCATATAACGTCGTAAATCCATATTCATTCACATGTTGAAATGGCGGATCTTGTCACGTTCATCACACACTTGATTCTTCACATGAATCAGTTGTTGGTTGTATTCCACTATCTCCTGTGAGACTGGAATGTTCTGCAGCTTAGATTCGAAAAAGGCTCGGATCCTGCTTTCTTGCACTGGCCAAGGATAAAACTCAGCCTCCAATAGATCTTTAAATTCGTTCCATGTAGCAACATGATCTTGCGGTTTAATAGCTTTCCACCAAGCCGTGGCTTCCTTAGCAAGGAAGTACTGAGCAATAGGTACTTTCCTCATTTCCGGACAGTCAACCGCTTCAAACACTTTCTCCAATTCAAAAAGCTAACTCTCCCAACCCGCTGGGTCGGTAGCACCACTGAACTGTGGAGGATGCATACAGACCACATTCTAGACTAAAACATCCGCTCGGATTAAGATTATTTAGTTGAACATCTTGGGCCAGGATAGTCATCTGATTTGCTAACTGTTGAAGAACATTCGTAACCCCAGCATCTGCATTATTCTCTTGACCAGTCGACTGGTGGTGTTGACTTTCGGTATCGGGATGTACTGAATTAGATAAACTAGGGGTATCCAACTCCGCAATGGAACTGAGGGAATCGGCTACGCCATGTCCTCGCCCGCATCCACGACCACGGCCTCGTCCTCGTCCCCTATCAGCAGATATTCTGAAGGACACACAAAAAATACATAAGTACACTTCAAATCGCCCATCATCGAGGTGACCGATTCCCAAGAATACCAAATCAAAAACAGAGTGATTAGGAAAAATACAATCAGAATAAAAGAACTTACTAGTACCGGTCGCACCGAGATGATGGCAATATAGTGATATTGTATTCGAATGATAACTCAATTCGATCGAAAAAGACCGACAACATAGGTATCCATAAACCTAAGCTCTGGTACCATATTTTGTAACACCCCCAAGTTATCCAGGGTATATAACAGCGTCGTGAGCCCTTCCGTGGGACCCACAAGGCAATACATATGCGGAACCATGAATTTCGACCGAAGGTCTAAACATAATCCAGGAGGAGGCAATGAAAATGACATCAAGGTAATAATGCATTCGACAGAGTACAAGACAAATCAAGAGCATCCAAAGCACTACTTGAGTGTTCATGACCATTCCAAGTACAACATTATTGAACGGATGAAATACAAAATACAGATAGAAACAAGACACAACATCACTCTTGCCCATCATCTTTGAGCCGACCCGATACATGCCTGTACACTTTCTTGGATCCTGAAATACATGAAAGGTATTTCCCCAAAAAAGGGGTTAGCCATCGAATAGCTAGTACAAGTATATCGAACATGAAACACAATACTTGTAAACAATAAAGTAAACGAAATCCTCCATTCATCAAACTCAAGACTAGTATTCCGGAATAACTAAATCTCATAACATCTCATTTCGATAACATACGTGATTAACCATGGAACCGTACCAAAGGCAACGGAACCCTCTGAAGCCCCATCGGACCCTCCCAGAGTGGTTAACCCAAAAATATTTGTGGAACCACACCAAAGGCAACAGAACCCTATGAGGACTCGTCGGTCCATCCCAGAGTGAATACATATAATCACACAATTGATATACTTAACTTTCAAAGTTAAGAACATATAGTCATAAACATATACTTGCCTTTGAGACATTAGAACCGAAGTGAAAATGGTATTCAAGCTCGGGAGGTCCAAGAACGCACTTCCGGGACTAAACGATTCGTAAGGAAATATCATAATCAAACATCAATACTCAATTCTCAAGGAAGACTCCCAAAACCCCCTTTTTACGATTCATAAATCTTCAAAGTATTCACATAGAGTTTGGAAACAATGGAAACCCTCTCCACTTCAAGTAATACACAAAACATCCGTATAATCATAAGGGAAATGTGGGTACGGGGTAGATACATCATAATCTCAAGGATTTCAAGCTTTAAAATGGATAAATCGGACAGATCTAATAAAAACCCCAAGAATCCCCTAAACTAGGGTTCTAAGGAGTTTACCTTGATTCATGGAGAAGAAACGGATTAGATGTTGTAAAATCCTTGTTATTCGACCAAAGATGATGATGGATGATGAAAGGTTGCCCCAAATCGCCTCAAGATCGCGTCTCTCGCGTGCCCTCATCGAAAGTGGAAGAAATAAGAAGGAAATGATGAAGAACACGGCTGCCCTGTCTTATATACTGAACTTAATTAGCGTTCGCTAATTTATGAGGATAGCGCGCGCTAATGGGGTCACCCGGTCGTCCAGTAGCTTCAGACATGTGGTGTTAGCGTGCGCTACCAACAGCATTGCGTACGCTAACTGCTACCATGCAGAAATTCCGAACACTGCCCAACTCATTGGCGTGCGCTACAAGCAATGCTAGTGCGCGCTACTCAACACCCATAGCGTGCGTTAGCTCTAGTCTAGCGTGCGTTAACTGTTCATCCAGAGAACAGAAACCAACCTACTGCCACTACCAACCTGAGTAAATAGCGTGTGCTACAGGCGATGCTAGCGCACGCTACATTACACCAATAGCGTGCGTTAGCTCATGCCTAGCGTGCGCTAACTTCTTGCCCAGAAGACAGAATCCAGCTAGTGCCCTTGCCCAACTAGAACCGCTAGCGTGCACTACTGGCGAATCTAGCACATGCTACCAAACACAAATAGCGTGCGTTAGCTCACGCCTAACTTGCGCTATCTGCTTCATTCAATAACACTACTGAAAAGTCCGATTAATACGATATATGTTACGAAAGATATGAAACTCTAAAATCAACAACATCTCAATAAGTGCTTATGAGAGCGGCAAAAGTGAAAGAATGTCAAAGCCTAAAATTCATGAAAAGCACGGGTATTACATTCTCCCCCTCTAAAAAGAAGTTTCGTCCCAAAACTTAAGAAACAAAAAGTTCGGGGTATTTTGATCGCATCTTCTCTTCCGTCACCCAAGTTGCTTCCTTGACTCCATATCTCGACCATTGCACCTTAACCAATGGAATGGTTTTGTGCCGAAGCTGCTTCTCATGACGTTCAAGGATCTTCATCGGCCTCTCTGGAAAGGTAACATCCTCGGCTACATCAATCTCACTATAGTCGATAATATGACTTGGATCCGGCACGTACTTCCTCAACTGAGAAACATGAAAAACGCTATAAATATGACTCAAAGCCGTAGGCAACGCCAATCGATAGCTAAATCTCCAACCCTATCCAAAATTTCGAACGGTCCGATATACCGCGGACTAAGTTTCCCCTTTTCCCAAAGCGAAAAACTCCCTTTGTCGGCGACACCTTGAGTAGAACACGATCTCCCACTTCGAATTCCAAGTGTCGACGACGAGTATCAGCATAAGATTTCTGACAGCTCTGAATGGTCTCGGATAATAGAAATATTCTCCTTAGTTTCCATCAACATATCCGATTCCGTTCCGACTAACTCCGAAGCCTCATCCCAACATAATGGCGATCTACACCGCCTACCATAAAGTGCTTCAAATGGTGCCACTTTAATCGGCGCATGCCAACTATTATTGTAGGCAAACTCGATCAACGGCAAATGAAGTTCCCAATCATTACTCCAGTCTAGGGCACAAGCCCGCAACATATCCTCCAACGTTTAGAATGGACTTTATTTTTATTTTCTTCATTAGACTCTCGTAAGTGATTCTGATTCCTGGTTTCCTTAATTTTGTCAGGATTTATGTTAGATTGTTCTATTTTGAATGCATCGAAACCAAGGGCGTGTTTTAACAAAGGAGATTTTTGAATGGATAAAAGTTTTTCAAATTTCTCATTACCAAGTGTGAATTTATTCATTATATAGTTTAGTTCCTTTTGATTTTTAGACAACTCAATTTTCAAATTATTTTCATTATTAAGGCAGGAGGTGTGATCTAATTTAACATTTTTGCCTTTATTTCGTAGATTTATATTTTCTAGCTCGAGGGACTTTATTTTTCTTTTCAAAGATATGTTTATTTTAACCATGTCATCGTATTCGTTGTTCAATGATTCAAAGGCATTTAGAAGTTCATCAGCCTTATTAGATTCACATAATCTAAAAGATCATCATCATAAAATGGACTAACCTTATTGATGGATTCTTTAGATTCAAGAGCCATACGGGCAAGATTAGATTCCTTATTCCTTCAATTTCGTCCTCATCATCACTCCAAGAGGCAATCAGAACTTCCTTCTTTTTGTACTATTCATTTTGACCTTTGAGATTCGTTACATGATAGTCCTTGGCATAGTGCCCGGATTGACCACACCTTGACAATTATTGTCAAATTTTTTAGGAACATAATGATTTTTACTTTGGTCGATTCGAGAATCCTGACCAAGAGCACTTTGCCTTTTTTGAATTAGATTTTTATATCTTCTCATATTCTTGACGTAAAGAGCGATTTCTTCATCATCCTCATTTTCCGGAACCTCATCATCATCGTCGCTATTGGCTTTGAGTGCGACAACTTTCTCACGAGGCTTAGGTTTGGAGCCTCTAGATTTTAGCATAATCTTATAGTTTATAAGAGATCCTATGAGGCCGCTGCACTCAAGTTTGTTGAGACCCTTCGATTCTATGATTGTCGTCACCATGGCATCCCATTCACGGGGAAGAGATCGGAGGATCTTCTTAGCCTTATCGCTGTTTGATATAGGCTTCCCGAAAGACACAAGACCATTGGTTATTGTTGAGAAATGATCCAACATGTTGGTGATGGTTTCTTCGTTCTTCATGGAGAAGAGTACATAGTCGTGGAGGAGCATGATATAGGCTTCCTGAAAGACACAAGACCATTAGTTATTGCTGAGAAGTGATCCAACATGTTGGTGATGGTTTCTTCGTTCTTCATGTAGAAGAGTACATAGTCATGGAGGAGCATGTTAATTTTGGTTTCTTTGACTTGACTCGTTCCCTCATGAGTGACTTCAAGAAGCTCCCATATTTATTTAGCGCTTTTATATGCAGAGATTCAATTTTCTTTGGGATTTAGCACAATATAGGAGTTGAGTAGCACACGAATTAATATATGTGTTTTTCTAGTCTTCATCATTATATTCGTCGAATTTCTGGTCCATCTTCCTTTTTGGCAATCTTGGGACCAAGTACAATTACTTTCCAAATCTCGATATCGTCGGCTTGGACAAATATAGCCATATTTCTCTTCCAGGTCATAAAATTAGAGCCTTCGAAGAAAGGTAGAAGGTTGAGGGCACTACCTTCAGTCTGAGCCATAAGTGCCATTGGGATCTTTTTTCTCTAGTGGTTAAACCGATATAAGAGGTGAACCGCTCCGATACTAATTGATGGAGGAAAATATCCACTAGAAGGGGGGTTGAATAGTAGATATTTCTAGGTAAATTGAAAAATAATAACTTGCGGAAAGACTAGACGACACCAAGATTTATAGAGGTTCGGTCCAAAACGTGACCTACGTCATCTCTTCGTTCCTTTTCTATTGGCTTAGGAAAAACCACACAGAACTTTGCCTCATCTTCTATAGGTCCGGGCACAACCGTTACACAGATTGTCTTCTATTGGTCCAAGCACAACCAATCACTCAGTAATATTTTTTGTTCTAGTATTCTATAAGAACTAGAAAATCCTCACTTGCGATCGTTAGAGTTTAATCCTAATAATGTCGGATCAATGATCCTAATAATACTGGCCTAAAACTCTTGATTCGTTTCTCTCAAGCTCGTGAAGGAGTGATATAACACTAACAACAATCAAAGAAGATACAACATATATGAAATAATAAATTATGAGAACAACACTCGTATCTTTCTAGTCACAACATAGACATAAAATACATATTGTAATTAATGAGAGCTCAATAGTATGTATGTTTGCTTGAAGTTGTGTGTCCATCCATACCGAGTAGAATGGTATTTATAGGCCTTGAGGCCTTATAGTCGTTACTGCATAAAGCTATTAGCGTGCGCTAATCTTCGGTCAAAAGTGGCAGTTGGGTTTGACAAATACTTCTGACGGTAGTAATTTTGAATTGCAGTGTGCACTAATATATTCCTTTGCGTGCGCTATCTAGTCTTCCAAATCTTTTTGTTACTGAGCGTGATTTACGCGTTCTAGAAGGTCATGCAACAGATCTTTGGCCAACATTAGGATTTTCAACTTTTAGCGTGCGCTGGATATACCAGTTAGCGTGTGCTAACTGTTCGTGAATAAATCTTTACAAAGTTTTATGTAGCATGCGCTAGACATAAATGTAGCGTGCGTTAACTGGTACTTTGTTTGATATCCAGAGATCACTGTCTTATCTGAACTATCAGGTAGCGTGCGTTAAGTTTATCTGTAGCGTGTGTTAAGATTTATACTTGGCGTGTGTTAATATCTTCACTTAGCATACGTTGCTTCACCTTTAGCGTGCGTTTCTGCTTTCATGTATGAATTCCTAAACCCACTGTCTTGAGGCTTTATAGCGTGCGCTATGAGCAGACTAGCGTGCGTAAATCATTTCCTGTCCTGATGACAATTTTAAGCTTACTTTCCTAGTCTGTTAGCGTGCGTTACATAACACTATAACGTGCTCTAGTAGTATCGGTAGTACGTTAATCATAGCGGTTGCGTGCGTTAACCTTGCTGTCAACATTCTTTCCAGTTCTCTGTTCAAGGTATTTAACGTGCGCTAATAAATGATATAGTGTGTGTTATATTTTACTATGTGTTTTTTAAATCATCATCAAAACTATATTTGTTCAACAAATTTTGCTGTTTTCACAGTCTAAAAACATGTTTTCATAATTAATTTTCAGCAAATCATTTTCATCCTTCAGCTCCAAGTTTGAACGAGAGAGCTGTATGTTTTCCTGTTTGGGAATCTAATGGGCTTTCGGAATGGTTCTAAACTCATTCATCATATTTTCAAAATTATGTGATGCATTGATAGGAATAGTTGAGGTTGGGCTTACCTCATCATCGCTGTCTTCATCATCATTTTCTTCTTTGGCCATAAAGTACATATATGCTTTATCTTTTATTTCATCATCGGAGGAGTCACTGTCAGTGATTCCATGAAGGCACTCCTTGGTATTGTTTGATGCGGGCAAGGCTTCTGATTCTCCGATCAGGGCCTTGAGCTTGTTTCTCCAAGCACGCCTTTTCTCATCCTTCTCCTATTGCTCGGCTTCGGGCAACTTCTGTACTTTGGGATGAGGACACTTATTTGCAAAATGTCTGTAACACCCCCAGAATACATCCGGAAATGTTACACGCCATAGGTCTTTCTTACAAGGATCTACAAGGCTAAACTCTACTAGACTACAAAATGATTGACCGACCGGGGTCAATCTAAATACAACGCAGACCGTCAAGGTCATTAAACAATTCAGAAAACAAATGAACCTTACATCTCAATGATGAAAATAAACTTGAACACAGAAAAGAACGACAATTCAATTTAATAAATGAAAACTACACCCATGCAAGGGTGAATACTCGGACGACAGAGAAATACCGACCAAAATGAAACAAAAGAAAAGACTCTAACTCTGGTGTGATTAGTATCATTGTCCTCCATCTCCTTCCCAGCCAATCCTGTGACTGCTCCGATTGCCAAAACACAGCGCATATGCACCCCCCGAAACTCGGGGGTTAGCAAGCGGAATTTTGCCGGTGCAAGTACATAACACGCAAGATATACGAATAATAATAACACAAAACTCAACGATCGTGAAGCCTTAACACAACCCACACATTCAAATGGTCGGCCAGAATAGTATTACATACACAGGGTGAAAGATAATCACATTGTCATATTCTCCGTACAGAACATAACACCAATGAAACTTTAAACGAACCCAAGGAGTTAGAAAATTCCCTTTTTATAAAAGGAAAAGTATTTTGATAAGAAAGTTCGAAAATATTAATATTGACTTGGGTCATCTTGGGGTTTTGAAAATCAGATGGAAATACTTTAGAAAATACTTCAAAAGCTCTCGGGTCCTTGACCCAACATGTGGAAAACAATTTTGCAAGAAAACTATCACAACGTTATTCGGGGTTCTCGACCCAAATGATAAAACACTATCACAAGTGAATCATTACAACATCTCACGGGGTTCTCGGCCCAATCGAAATAATATCATCACGAGATCAAATCTCAACATCTCACGGGGTCCTCGACCCAATACAGAATAATCAACACGGTACAATCAAAGGCACGACCTCTCATTCGACAAATCTGCTCAAGACCCATGATTAATTAACCTCGGAGATCTCGTCAAATATCCTTGGTTAATTAACCACGATACCAACATTTAAAACAAATTGGAGCGAACTCCGAAACACAATCCGCGGTCTACGTCAAGACCAACATTAAAAGTAAGTTGCAAAGATTTAAATTTGAAAATCATTTGACAACGGGGTCTTAGCTATCACTCAAATATCCGTTACCAATAAGCACGCCGGGCGCCTCCCTTACACACTGTGCAGGCGTTCACTCCACTATATTGGCTACCCATTGCACATGTCACCGCGCCGGCGTCCACTCCCACAGGAGCCGCCCCTTGCTCGCGCATTAAGTAACACCGGTGTTCACCAATCATATGGAGCCGCTCATTGCAGCGTACAACAGGCCGGAGTGCACGCCCCGCCCTCAGAGGTACCCGGATATGGCGTCTCTCATAACAAGTATTCACATTATTACAAATACCAAGCACACGATCAACCGTTGCAACAATTATCAAATAAGTTCATCAATCCACATAATTTATTCGCCAGTACGCAACTACGCAAACTAAACACTACCTCGCACGTGATTCATCAACACTTCGCACATTAGGCCCTCAACTCTATCACTTACCACTACATAACTATCCCCACCTCTCTATAAATATAAATAATATAAATACCGATATTCATAACATGATTCATACACTTGACAACAATGATTTCACGTAATTATAATTCGTATATCAAGGTACTTGCCTTAGTAATCTCTCGCGAATACTCCGGAAATACAATTGATTGGAACAATCGAACTCCAACGAAAACGACGATCGGAGAGGCTCAACCCGGATTATCGTAGGAAATTCGTCCTTAATATCCTATCATTAAATAAGTAATCAATCACACGAGGAAAAGCATAAAAAGATGGTCGAACCCTAAGCTGTTCTCTTCGTAACGTCGTTACACACATACGTAACGTGCGTTACGTGCACGTTAGCGCACGTAAGCTACAAGGATTAGCGTCGCTAAGCATGCCTTGGACGATTCTTCTCGCCGACATTGCCTTTCTGAGGGTATAACGTACGTAATGCATAAAGCTTAACGACGTTATATTCACATATATCATACTCATGTGAATCATAATGATCCTACGGTGTTGATGTCTATGAATTCCGGGTGCATCATCCCATCATAATACGCACTCCAAATATTGATTATAGATCCTCAAAGGTAGTTCGGAAAATCGAGGTTGTTACCATCATTAAGTCTATGATCATTATGGAAACACCATACAACATGGTTTATTAATCTGAATTTTACCTTACTTGATTATCATAACAAGAGTCGGACTATAACGTTCTTAACTCGGTTAACTAAAGCATGAACATTCTAACTTCCAAAAACATGGTGTTCGGATAAAAATCATCTTATGGAGCTTAATAATCCTGGTGGTATGTTCAAAACATCCTTAAGAACACGAAATCAAGGTTGAGGTAGCATTAACATACCTTAATATGAAAGAAACGCAGAGACACGAGGTAGCATCCAATTCCGATTGCTTGAATGTCAATGCAAGATGTTTCGTAACTTAAATGATCGAGTCTACGTGTTCTTTATGTGTTTTAGAGGGCTGGAAACCCTCTAGAAATGAAGGAAAATGAATTGCAAGTGAAAGGGACGAAGAGAAACGAAATGGGGTGTTGTCCATATATATAATATCTTGAGATTTACGTACGTTAGCCTCAGCCATTTACGTACGTAATATACTTAGCGCACGCTACCATTCGATATTAGCGTACGCTATCGATCACTGATAGCTTACTCTCTCGTTTTGTACTAGCTTACATACGTTACACCCTATGCATTACGTACGTAAGCTACACATATTAGCGTACGCTAGTTACAAGCCTTAGCGTACGTTAACACCCGTTGACCCCAAAACTGTCCAGGTTCATCCGCGGGAATCTTTCCGAGCCCCACCACCAGCTGTCCATGTGCTAGCCAGTCTGTTCAATTATCGACCTACTTACGTACGCTACGTCTAGCTCGTAGCGTACGCTATTTCCAGATCGTAACGTACGTTACGCTTACCTATTAGCGTGCGTTACGACGTAGTTGCATGAAAAGGATTAAAGGTTGATATTATCATGCATGAGGATACGAATACGGAAACGATCGTACTTCGATTATTGATAGCACCAATTCAGGTAATACAGGGTCCAAATACAGATGAAAATACTCAACAATTTATCCGGATATTACATACTATCCCTCTTAAAAGAAGTTTCGTCCCGAAACTTAAAGTAGAGTGGTGGAACAACCAAGAAAAAGTAACTACTTGCTCAGCCCCAAAACATCATGAGCGATGCGCGAATACAAGGTTCTAAAAAATACAATGATTGGACTTAGGAAGTATCAGGCACGTCAAATGAGGCAATAAATTACACGTGAACACGAGAAGTTAGAGTGGAGAAGTAGAAGCTCACGGAATTAAGGAAATTCACAAACGACTCAGATGTACTAAAATCGCGTGTCGAGCTCGACCCACCATATTCAAGTTCGTAACACATTGGAAATATTAATCATACGAATGGGAACAAATAGTTTCGAACAAAATTCTGCAGAGATTAAGTTCAGATGTGAATAGACCACAATAATTCACGGAGTCTAACAAATCGGTTCTGAAATTCGTTCGAATGATGGTAGGTTCGTAGAACATGGTAGTTTGAAATTGTCAAGAGAATCACAGATGAATCATCAACAATGAAAGTCTCCCAACATCGGAAATACTAAGAAGAGCACGGTACTACGTGTCCCCGTGCTAAGAAAACATGCCTGACCGAAACTTAAAGCAGTAGGAGTAGGAAGCGAAAAGCAATTAAAATGAAAAACAATCAAAGTCACGATTGTTGGAAACAAAGAACGACTAGAACACAAAGACAAAATCTTCATTCGTCTATGATAGGCTCTTCAGAAGACATAAGGTTTCGGGACATTCTCAGACCACTTGCTCGCTCACCGACAGTAGCATTCTTTGCCAATTCAGAAATTATCTCACAATGTTTCTCCCGATGGCCTTCACACCCGCACCGATGACAAGTCAAGAGTGGTGAGGGACGGTTACACGGATGTGTCCCGCACGGTTGCGGTTGAAGCACACTCTCTTCTTCAGAGTCACCGTTGGTTGGGGATTCCCAATGCTCATTCTCGACCGCGAAGGCAGCGCATTCGAGCGGCGTGGGGTTTGAGAACCTTAGTCTCGTCACTTGCCCAAAAATTTTCCGGATGTCCTCGGTCTCTTTTCTCAGCTCGTTGGCTCGGTCACTGAGGAGGTTTCATAGGTTATCGTCTGATCTTGATATTCCTTCACCGTAACATGAATCGTTGTCGTACGAACCACCTCACCGCTTCCGCTTCCTATATTACGTCTACATCCGCCAGGGCTCGACATGCTAATGCAGATAGTACCGTTTATTGTTATCACATAGTCGGTTGTACGGTATACCACAGTTATCAACATAAGGTTTAATTAGCATCCTTAGAATAACGGTAATATCGTAAAGCACGAAATGTTCTGAAATCAACTTCCAGTCCTTCGTCTAGGACGATCATTATGCGTATGCTTTTAAAAAAAAAATTGAAACAAAAGCCGAATCACGTTGTGCTCAAAACTTGTAAATACTGTCCTTTGTTTTGGAATAGGAAGTTTATACAATGATTCTAAAAATTTATTTTCGAGTAATGCCTACAAGAAAATTGAAAATCCAATTGTAACTAATTTAAAATATTTCGAAAGTGTTGGGTCCCAAATACCACAATTTTGAAAATCCTTCCTCTTCTACCAAAATGTTTATTCGAAAGAACTTTTCACCAAAATACGTGACCATTCGACACGACTACATCAAATCATGAGGTTTACAATGGTAGGAAAATTTCAAAACACTACTTTGAAATGTTCGTAATTCGGCCCGGAAATATTACATGCCGGGGATTCTGTGCCAGAACCTACCAGGCTAAAAAACCATTTAAAAATCATTTCAAAATATGCCAAAAGCCGATGACGGTAGCATTTTCCAAAACTTACAAAATCATTTGTAAAATATTAAATACCGTCATAAAAATACCGTTAAAATGTGTAAGACTAAAATGCCAAAATGTCAAGAGTCATTTCACAATACTCACGCAGCAGATAAAATTAACACTCAAAGATTTATCCTACTGAAATGCAGAAACCGATAAATATGTTTGACTACCGAAGTATACTACATAACCAATCTCACTCGACGCGTATATGCAGGGGATATCGTAAAACAATATAATCTCTAACAAGTTCAAACCCTAGGTTCACGTTAAGCACAATATAATCAAATACGTATGTAAGGGGACTTACGATTCGGGAGGCTTACCATCACGGATTGCTTGAAGATGATGTTGGAACCACGATACTAATCACAACTCGACGGCGCGACTTACACAAGACATGGACTTGACCCAGCCTAGGTTTTTCGCAAACCTAAGCTCGATACCATATTTGTAACACCCCGAATACATCGGAAATGTTACACGCCGTAGGCCCTTCTACAAGGATCTACAAGGCTAAACTCTACTAGACTACAAAATGATTGACCAAGACGGGGTCAATCTAAATACAACGCAGACCGTCAAGGTCATTAAACAATTCATAAAACAAATGAACCTTACATCTCAATGATGAAAATAAACTTGAACACAGAAAAGAACGACAATTCAATTTAATAAATGAAAACTACACCCATGCAAGGGTGAATACTCGAACGACAGAGAAATACCGACCAAAATGAAACAAAAGAAAAGACTCTAACTCTGGTGTGATTAGTATCATTGTCCTCCATCTCCTTCCCAGCCAATCCTGTGACTGCTCCCGAGCTACCAAAACCTGAGCGCATAACAGGCACCCACCCCCCGAAACTCGGGGGTTAGCAAACTGGAATTTTGCTAGTGCAAGTACATAACACGCAAGATATACGAATAATAATAACACAAAACTCAACAGTCGTGAAGCCTTAACACAACCCACACATTCAAATGGTCAGCACAGAATAGTATTACATACACAGGGTGAAAGATAATCACATTGTCATATTCTCCGTACAGAACATAACACCAATGAAACTTTAAACGAACCCAAGGAGTTAGAAAATTCCCTTTTTATAAAAGGAAAAGTATTTTGATAAGAAAGTTCGAAAATATTAATATTGACTCGGGTCATCTTGGGGTTTTGAAAATCAGATGGAAATACTTTAGAAAATACTTCAAAAGCTCTCGGGTCCTTGACCCAACATGTGGAAAACAATTTTGCAAGAAAACTATCACAACGTTATTCGGGGTTCTCGACCCAAATGATAAAACACTATCACAAGTGAATCATTACAACATCTCACGGGGTTCTCGGCCCAATCCAAATAATATCATCACGAGATCAAATCTCAACATCTCACGGGGTCCTCGACCCAATACACAGAATAATCAACACAAGTCAATCAAAGGCTGACCTCTCATTCGACAAATCTGCTCAAGACCCACGATTAATTAACCTCGGAGATCTCGTCAAATATCCTTGGTTAATTAACCGATACCAACATTTAAAACAAATTGGAGCGAACTCCGAGAAACACAATCCGCGGTCTACGTCAAGACCAACATTAAAAGTAAGTTGCAAAGATTTAAATTTCGAAAATCATTTGACAACGGGGTCTTAGCTATCACTCAAATATCCGTTACCAATAAGCCTGCCAGGCGCCTCCCTTGCACACCTGTGTACCGGCGTTCACTCCACTATATTGGCCGCCCATTGCACATGTCACCGCGCCGGCGTCCACTCCCACAGGAGCCGCCCCTTGCTTGCGCATTAAGTAACACCGGTGTTCACCAATCATATGGAGCCGCTCATTGCAGCGTACAACAGGCCGGAGTGCACGCCCCGCCCTCAGAGGTACCCGGATATGACGTCTCTCATAACAAGTATTCACATTATTACAAATACCAAGCACACAGTCAACCGTTGCAACAATTATCAAATCAGTTCATCAATCCACATAATTTATTCGCCAGTACGCAACTACGCAAAATAAACAATAACTCGCACGTTATTCATCAAGACTTAGCACATTAGGCCTTCAACTCTATCAATTAATACTACATAAATATCCACACATATCTATATATATATATATAATATAAATACAGATATTCATAACATGATTCATACACTTCAGCAACAATGATTTCACGTAATTATAATTCGTATATCAAGGTACTTGCCTTGGTAATCTCTCGCGAATACTCCGGAAATACAATTGATTGGAACAATCCGAACTCAACGAAAACGACGATCGGAGAGGCTCAACCTTTGGATTATCGTAGGAAATTCGTCCTTAATATCCTATCATTAAATAAGTAATCAATCACACGAGGAAAAGCATAAAAAGATGGTCGAACCTAAGCTGTTCTCTTCGTAACGTCGTTACACACATACGTAACGTCGTTAAATGCACGCACGTTAGCGCACGTAAGCTACAAGGATTAGCGTCGCTAAGCATGCCTTGGGCAGTTCTTCTCGGTTCGGGCATTGCCTTTCTGAGGGTATAACGTCGTAATGCATAAAGCTTAACGTACGTTATATTCACATATATCATACTCATGTGAATCATAATGATCCTACGGTGTTGATGTCTATGAATTCCAGGTTAATCCTCCCATCATAATACTCACTCCAAATATTGATTATAGATCCTCAAAGGTAGTTCGGAAAATCTGAGGTTGTTACCATCATTAAGTCTATGATCATTATGGAAACACCATACAACATGGTTTATTAATCTCAGAATTTTACCTTACTTGATTATCATAACAAGAGTCGGACTATAACGTTCTTAACTCGGTTAACTAAAGCATGAACATTCTAACTTCCAAAAACATGGTGTTCGGATAAAAATCATCTTATGGAGCTTAATAATCCTGGTGGTATGTTCAAAACATCCTTAAGAACACGAAATCAAGGTTGAGGTAGCATTAACATACCTTAATATGAAAGAAACGCAGAGACACGAGGTAGCATCCAATTCCGATTGCTTGAATGTCAATGCAAGATGTTTTGTAACTTAAATGATCGAGTCTACGTGTTCTTTATGTGTTTTAGAGGGCTGGAAACCCTCTAGAAATGAAGGAAAATGAATTGCAAGTGAAAGGGACGAAGAGAAACGAAATGGGGTGTTGTCCATATATATAATATCTTGAGATTTACGTACGTTAATATACTCAGCGCACGCTACCATTCGATATTAGCGTACGCTATCGATCACTGATAGCTTACTGTCTCGTTTTGTACTAGCTTACGTATGTTACACCCTATGCATTACATACGTAAGCTACACATATTAGCGTACGCTAGCTACAAGCCTTAGCGTACGTTAACACCCGTTGACCCCAAAACTGTCCAGGTTCATCCGCGGGAATCTTTCCGAGCCCCACCACCAGCTGTCCATGTGCTAGCCAGTCTGTTCAATTATTGACCTCCTTACGTACGCTACGTCTAGCTCGTAGTGTACGCTATTTCCAGATCGTAACGTACGTTACGCTTACCTGTTAGCGTGCGTTACGACGTAGTTGCATGAAAAGGATTAAAGGTTGATATTATCATGCATGAGGATACGAATACGGAAACGATCGTACTTCGATTATTGATAGCACCAATTCAGGTAATACAGGGTTCAAATATAGATGAAAATACTCAACAATTTATCTGGATATTATAATGTCCTGGTTTCCTGTAATTGTAACACAGGTTAGAATTTGCAGACGAAGGTGATTCGGAACTGACCCTGTTAAATATCTTGGGCCTGTACGGGGCCTTTCCAGATTTCTTGATGAACTTCTAGAATTTATGCATGAGCAGGGCCATCTCGTCTTGCGAAATGATGTCATCATCGTTGTAGGCTGCCTTGCATGCGGATTTGGATGTGTTAGGTGTGGAACTGTGTCCCTTGTCAGATACATCAGCCAGTGTTGTAGTATTGGCAGGTGACTCGTCGGACTTATCTCTCCTGTAAATGTCATACTCAAATACTTTGAGGTCAGACAAGAGATTGAAAGTGGATATGTCATTTAAATTACAAGACACACGCATAGATGTGGTCTTAATGTCACATCGAGTAGGGAGTGATCTAACGATTTTAAAGTTTTTATCCTTTTGGGTATACAATTTACCCAATGCTTCAAGTTCACCGACAATGCCGGTAAATATGAGATCAAGCTCATCAAGCGTTCTGGAATATTTCATTTCAAAAGACTCGAACTACTAAGTAAGTTTAGAAATTTTGTTTTCTTTCGAGAGCTCATTTCCCTCGCAGATTAGCTTGAGTTTTTCCTAGATTTCTTTGGCTGTCTTACTGCTTTTTATCTTCGAGAATGTGCCTTTATCGAGAGTAACAAATAGCACATTCTACGCAACATTGTCGAGGTTCGCACGCTTGCGATCATCTGTTGTCTATTGCTCGTGCTCCTTCTCGAGCATCTCCTCATAAGGTTGTCCCTCTATTCTCGAAGCTATGTTGACCTTCAATATCTTACTCAGTCTTTCTTAGATGATGAAGATCATCTCTTCGTGCATCGCAGCAAGATGAGTTTCCATCCTAATTCTCCAATCATCGAATTCATTAATGGAAAACATAAGGACTTGCTTGATCATAGATGTGCCCATGATAGAAGTAAGATAAATAATGAAGATATGAAAATAAAGTTTTCAAAGGCTAGTGATTTTTGTGGATCTAATTTAGTTTAAAAATCGACTGATTCTTTGAAGAATCAACTGCTCTGATACCACTTGTTTACCACAGTATACAATATAAACGCTTAGAAGGGAGGGGTTGAATAAGCTGTATATTTTCCGAAGATAGTTCGCATAGCAGAAGTCTTAAGATTAAGTTGATGTAAATACAAAAACTTAGTGATCTCCTGTTAGCTTGATACGTACAGGGTTTTTACGATATGTAAATTAAAATCACATAGGTAGATAGAAAATAGTAAAGACAAAAAGTAAGGACACATTGATTAAAGTGGTTCGAGGTAAACCCCTCTACGTACACTGATCCTCCACATATGAGTAGATTTGTTTATTAAAATCACGGCGTATACAACTATGTAACTTTAGCTAAACACGTCGATGTATGGTTCACACATATTGACACAACCGACAGCAGCTTGGACTGTTCACACAGATTGGCTTTGTCTTCTTCGACTTGCTTCTTCTCACACAGATTGAGGCTTTGTCCTTGGTGCTCTTCGTCCCACACAGGTCATAGATAGCAAAGCTTAGTCCACACATGGCTACGTAAACTCAACGGTAAGAACGGATTGGTAAGACAAGATCAAATAGCAGTTATATGCTTGATGAGTGTTCGCTGTAAGTGTGTTGTTTGCATTGAGGACTTCGTATATTTATTCTCTTTTGATGAAGCTATATTCTTTAAGAAATATAGTGCTCTTCAAAAGATTGATAATTAGATTGTCAATTCCTTGAATCGTCAGGTGAGCAATATCCTCTAGCTTGGGGCTATTTATAGCCTTTGAAATAGATCCGTTATAAATGTAACTGTTGGCCGGTTGGTGAGATTGAGACTGCTCTGATTGGCGGCTTCAAATGTTTTGAATTAAGGGCAATTTGCATTTAATGCTTCCGACATTCTTTTTGACCAGCATTAAATGTTCTCCAGACTGTAGTCTCCTCGACCGCATTAAATGTTGTCATATCAGCATTAAATGCTACTTTAACCTTAAGTACTTTATGAATAATAATGGTTGCTCTCTCAACCGTTTAAAGTTTCTTCAGTCCTGTTGGATTTGTGTTTTACTTTTTCCTAAGTAAAACACTTAGAGCATGTCTGTTGTACCCAACATCTTCGCTTTTTGCTGTATCTTGTCGATCACGCTGTAGGAAGGGACTCTTGACTTTGTTGGAAGATCTTACATTTTATGGACAAGTTGTATGATGTTCTCCTAACAGCTTCCATACTTGGACTGATATTCTGACTTAGACTGATATTCTGACTTTGAAGATCTTGTTGTATGAGACAATTATCAAAACACATGGCTGATTTGTCCCAACAACCAATCAATGAAGCGAACCACCTTGAATGAAATACAATTCATTCAATAACAAAACTCTACGAATATGATAATGAATTCAACGAAATAAATTTCCTTAAATCTTAATTAACTCAAAAACATCATAAGCATTTCAAAATATGATGTTTACTACTCAAGTCATAATAATCAATATTATGACTTAATAATTCCTTAAATTGATATTTACTCAATATTTGATTATTGTTACTTTAATAATCGAATAAATATTTACTCAGAGCATGTCATCACATTTATCCAAGTATTTGACTATCATTATCTTATCTTTCAAATGATAAGAGATTTAATAATCATTATGCCGGAATAATTATACTTAAATTCTATATTTTGATTATTTAAATACTTCCATTAAAGAATCGAAACAAAACAACCAAAATCTTACAAATTCGATTATAAGATACTTCATAAAGTTAGAAGGGGTTTTCCAGAATTTTAGTTCAAGAACAAATATAAACCAAATATTTATCACATTTAAATATTAATTATTTTAATAATTAATAAAATATAATTAACTTGTAATGTCGTACACTAATTCAAAACATTGATTTAAGATGTCCAAACAGTCATTTACATCAGTGTTTCAAATCTTAGTATTTATTTTTATTTATATCTTAATAAATATAAATTTATGAATATTTCAATATAATATATTTATCAAGAAAATTCAAAAAGGCCAAAATTATAACATAACAAATATTGAAATAATTTATGAATATTCGGACATTAGGTACTTAATATTTCATGGAATTATAAGTCCATATAATCGAAGTTCGTTAGGTGTTTAGAAATTTATAATAATTTTAATAATAGCGATAATTATTCTAAAATAGAAAAAAATTAACAAACTAATAGTAATCCGAAGTTTGAACACCTACTCTAGTTAATATGTCAGAACGGAGATATCTAATGTTTTCCCATCGAAAAATTCACGAAAATCTCTCTCGAACAATTAGTCGGAAAGTTGGCGGAGTTGTCCTGGAAAAGATGCCCTGACTTGTCGGAGAACGACCGCGTATTGCCAGAAAAAAGGACTCTGATCGAAAATCAAGAGACATATATTTATAGAGGAAGAGTTTTAGTATTATTACGTAAATAAGGTGTATAAAGAAGTCAGTAATAGCTCTATTTATAGGCTACAAACCATGTGCTCAGACAACCACGAGGGTGACGTCAGCCACTATTCAGCTGTTGGAGTTCAGGCCATAAATCGAATATGCAGCGGAAAATAATGTCGCACAAACCGTGCTCATCCGAACTCCTAAAGAGGATCGATCAAGGATCGTATAAACGAATAAATAAAAGAATCAAAATCATACCCTCGTAGAACCGACTTCTTTAAGTTGATGATGACAAGCACGAATCCAATCCGTGAAGCTTTTGGAAATTCAAACATCGAAAGTGTCGAACGTCTCTACGAAACACGCATCGGAAAAATGCCTGGAATAAACTCCTTCTTCTCGTTATCTAAGAACACGGCTATGAGAAGTAGAGTATGCCCTATACCAAGTAGAGAACAAGTAGATGATATCTCTATTTTTCTCTCACTATATGCAAGAACCAAGAAGAAATAACATCCTCACTTTTCCCCTTTCTGCCCTCCTTGAAATGAGAGGAGTAGTGAGGCTTTTATTCTTCTCCCTCTTGAAAGTCTCCCCTTCCTTGAATGAATATATTCACTCACATGCAGTTTTGACCAACAAAATATGTGAGCAGATTTATTATGAAAAAGGGTGCGGCCTGTTGGACTATTTAAATGGTCCAACCATTTTGTCTGTTTTCTAAACCCCGTGTATCAAGTCCGACAGATAAACCTTGGTCCACCCCCTTTTACTTAAATTACTTAATGAATCTAATTAATTAATTATATCAAATACTATATAATTTATTTCTCCAAGAAATAATTATATTTGAATTTAACTAATTACTGGTAATTATTTAATTCATATGACCGATTTAATTTATCCAATAAATTAAATTCAGTTAGACATCTAATGTCTAATATTAGAATAGGTATAATTTAATCCATCATTAATCCTATATGCACGACTCTGTAGGTTCGTCTCAGTCAGCAATTGGAGGATCCAAAGAGTGTGAGGAACACTTAGCCAGTCTGTCGCTCACACCGCAACCCAACTGAGAACGAATGATGGGAATCATTCCAAAACGAGTTATGAATTCCGTATATGTATAAACCCTTTAATCATATGTCCCGATCAAGCTTTAGGGTCACGATTAAGTCAAACACTGTCTCCACTTGACTCTATGCATGTATTAGTGCAAATCAAGATCACAAAACTCTCGTGTATCAAATACTACTAGTTCAATTGCTTTGGCCAAAGACTTTTGATCTCATTAGCCACTAACCGCATAGGACATTATCCTGTTCACTTACAGGAGAAAGAATCCTTGATTGGCATTCAGTAAAGACTGCTACTTGCCCATTAAGTTGCACTACGAGGTTGATCCCTACCAACAAGTGAATGGATCGAACTACGCTAATGACTAACTTAATGAAACAAGCACATCTTCTAATGGACCCTCAAGTCAAAGGTTCACGCATACCTATCATAACGTTACGATTCAGTCATTAACAATCCTAGAGTGAAACCCATGTGACCGAATCGAGGTGAGTCGTATCCGAGTATATTAATCTAATAAATATTCCTTTACCGAATGCTCCCACTGTTAGGAGTATGCCATCGAATGCCACTCAGAGGATATTTGAGAGAGGGCATTGTACTTGTTGTTAAGTAAATCATATCAGAAGGCAATTGTATGTTTCTTTATTTACAGATAGTCACTGGCATTCCTGACTAGTAAATATATAGATAGAAACTAGTCCTTGTATTTGGGAGCAAAATGTTCCACTCCTTATTGGATAAGGGGATCGACACTGGAAAGGTTTATGGCTCAAATACTTAATCGTTCGAAAGTCGATGAAACTTGGCTGGGTGTTAAGTTTATATGAAGACTTGTATGACGTGTTCTTTGACTTGGAGATTGCCTGTCGAACGCTAATGGTTAGTGGGAGCACACGTTATAGGTATGCTAATTAGATTAGTATACTCGAACCGACTCACCCTCAATTCGTCAGACGGATTTCACTTCGGGACAGTCAATGACGGAATCGATAGGTTGTGATAGGTATTCGTGAACCTTCGACTTAAGGATTTAGTAGGGATGTGCTTGTGACGTTAAGATTTTCATTAGAGTAGTTCGACCCAGAAAATCGGAAGGTGGGGGTCAACCTCGACGTGCATCTTGACGGGCAAGTAGTAGGTTCTACTAAATACCAACATAGGATTCTTTCTTCTGTTAGTGAATAGGGGTGGTTCGGTACGGTATACCAAAAATTTTCATTCATACCGTATACTATACCGAAATTTTCGGTATGATGAAAATCATACCGTTACCATACCGAAATTTTCGGTATATCGATTTTCGGTATACTGAAAATTTCGGTATGACCTATTTACATACCGTTATTGTACCGAAATATCGGTATACCGAAATCAAGCCGGTATACCATTAATTTTTCGGTATATCGAAACTTCTGCGGTATACCGAAAATTTTAAGATATATCAAAAAAATTCAATATACTATACAGAGTTTGGTATACTGAAAATTTTTGATATACCGATAATTTTTCGGTATATCGAAAATTTTCGGTACATGTCGAAATAAATTTCGTATACCGAAAATTTTCGGTATAACTCGGTATATCAAAAATTTCAAAATCTCATACCGTTACCGTACCGAAAATACTGGTAATGGTATCATACCGTACCGAAAAAATTGGTATACCGAAAATTTCGATATTTTTGATATTTTTCGATACGATATTTTCGGTATTTCGATATTTTTGGTATTTTTCCCAGCCCTATTAGTGAACGGGTATAGTCCTATGCGGTTATTGGCAGATGAGATCATAAGTTTTTGGCCAAAGAATTGGAGTTAGTTGTATTAGATACACGAGAGCTCAGTGATCTCGATTTGCATTAACTCGTGCATAGCGTCAAGTACAGATAGGGTTTGACTGACCGTGACCCTATAATTTGATCGGGACATTTGAAAGAAGGGTTTATACGTATACTGTTATTCATGACAGAAAGGTTTTGTAATGATCCCCATCATTCGTTCTCAGTTAGGGTACAGTGGAGGCCGTCAGGCTGGCTAGGTACTAGACTTTGGTTCCTCCCATTGCTAACTGAGACGGACCTACTGAGTCGCGCAATAGGATTGAAGACGGAATGATTTGAGATTATTCTCTTTTAATGAATATTAGATATTGGATACCTAATTTATTAGACATTGGATGTCTAACTAATTTTGGGACATTAGATGTCTAAATTAATTTATTTAATAAATTAATTTATGGCCTAATGAATTAAATAAATTACTGGGTGATTGATTTAATTCATAAATATAATTGTTTCTTGGAGAAATTAATTATATTAATTTGTATTAGATATAATTAATTAATTGGATTAATTAATTGATATAATTACATCGGAACGGAATGGAGTTTATCTATTTAGACACGCGAGAGTCCGAAACGAATCGAACTCCTTCTAGCTTCTAGATGGCCGCACCTCCCCTCTTTCCTCCCACTTTCCCTTTGTCTTCTTTCCTTTTATTGAGAGAAGACTAGACTTAAGTGGGCATGTGTTGCATTATTGGTAAAGGGTGGACCTTACCATGTGGAGTGGGAGTGGAAGACAAAATATAATGAGATAATGATTTTCTCATTGGTGTGGAAGATTACTCACAGCCAAATCTCATTGATAGAGATAGAAAAGTCATTGTCTCCTTCATTGTCTTCTTCATTTTCTTCTTCTTCACCTTCTTGGAGAAAATTGAGAGAGAAGAATTTTACCCTAACACTTAGAGTGCTTAGGAAAAGCAAGAGAGAATATATATCTATACACTTAGAGTGATATAGATTATAGTTATATCTCCTATCACTTTGTTCTAGCCGTGTCCTTAGAGGACAACGAAGTGGAAGTCGTTCCGATCGTCTTTCCGGCGCGTGACAAGTAGAGACGCGGTGTTTTCGGCATTGATCATCCAAGAGCTTGTTTCAGATTGGATTCGTAAGGGACATCATCTTCTCAACCATTAATCAACGGACTACAAGGGTATGATTTCGTATCTTTCTCTTTGTTCATTTTATATTCGTATATATGTAGCTTGAATCGATCCTCCTGAGGGATTTGTATTGCACTTTATGTTTTTCGCTTCCGCTATGCCCTTCGTTTTTGTACGTGAATCCAAACAGTGGTATCATAGAGTGGTCTTGTGATCGTATATATTATATATTGCATTTGGAATTCTTGCTTGAATGGTTTATGATTTGGAATCATATATGTTTAATCGTTGTATATGTTTGTTTGTTTGTTGTAGTTGTGTTTTCCGTAGATTCATATCAAAATATAAATCTTGTATTTCTTGGAAATATGATTCATATTGAAGATATGAAAGTAAAAAAATATTGATATTGGATATCCGGTCGAATATCAAGCCCCAGATTGCCTTTGGACGGAACTGAGGACAAAACTAAAATTGGCTAGGCCAAAATCATTCTGCCTCGCGGTATGCTGCATGGGATCATGATCTGGCCTGTTGGCTCACGATCTACTATGCCCGGATCGCGATCCGGGCACTGCTCCAGCATGTTTCAGGCTCGTTTTTTCACCCGTTTCAGAAAAATTAATTTCCCACATTTTATAGTGGATATAATTTGCTTAAAATGGAATATGGTATTTCATTTTAAAGTGGGAAACATGATTTGTTGGAATGGTTTTGATTGACTGAATTACTTTGAACGATTTCATATTACAGATTGCGTGGATTGATTAGATCAGTCTATTTATAGTTAATTTTATATATTGGTTGGATCAATATATTTATATTAGTTCTATTTATTTAGTATTTATATGATCAATGCTTGTGAATGGGGATGTGGTTCATGGACCTAGTTTTGAATCGTTCGATTTTATTCGATTAGGTTGTAAAGGCCGTTTTGAGCCTACTTATTTTACTAGAAAATTTGTATAGGATGCAATTTTTCAATGTAAAATTTATATATAATGACGAAGACTAGAGGAATATCCATTCGAGAAGACGAAGATTCAAGACCGAAGATTTGTAATTATATCAATCATGTGGCTCCTCGTGGCTCTTGTTGATTTGTCATCTCTCCTCATTGTTCTTCATCTTCTAAGGTAAATATATCAATCCTTGGAGTAATCTCTTCAATTTTGTTGATTATTACTCTTTAGATTACGGATACTTGGTAGATTTTGCTAAAATATCGTAGACGATCTTAACGGACGAACTTGTAGTAATCGGAGTTATCATTGTTCGTATATTTCATTTTCATACAACTCGTTGTAACAATCACATGCAAAAACTTCCATCTCAATTTACATTTGGATCATATATAATCGACGAATCAATTGTAGAAGGATTTCGTAGGAATTCATCACCGTTTGATAAACTAGTCGTAACTTACTCTTGCAATATGATGATCAACGTTAAAATTAATAGCGGAATTAGTTCGATAGTACTAATGTCATTGAGAATCGAATGCCGAAATCATTGTGTAAAATGATAGTCTACCGATTGAAGTACTCGTAATAGAGAACTGGATTAGGAGTATGGGATTTGATTATGCTATGGTCGTTTGTTGCTAACCGAATGATGATTGAGATAATCTTGTTGAACAAATCAATATAGTTGACGTTAACCGTAAGAATCGAATGACATAGTGGTACGTATTGCTTGGGAACGTAGAAGCACGATACTAGTATTGGCAATTAAGATTACGTTAGTAAAATTGCATTTCTTCCCCGTACGAAGAGCGTTTGTCATTTACTTTATTACTCCCGTGACAGTTTATCATTTTCAATAAAATTCATAGCCAAGGCTTCTTTAGACCGTAGGTGGAAGGATCACCGTGGAGAATTCTTAAGAAAAAAGAAAAATCGAGCGTAAAAAAGAATCGAGCAGCGTTCGATGGCAAAAAAAAGGGGTGCAACATGAGGACTTCCCAGGAGGTCACCCATCCTAGTAATACTCTCGCCCAAGCACGCTTAAATTCGGAGTTCTGATGGGATCCGGTGCATTAGTGCTGGTATGATCGCACCCATAAGTCGAACCACATTCTATTCTCTTATTGTAGATTCAACCCGAACTTCAAACAGCCATAACTTTCGAACCGGGAGGAGCTACGGGACCCGCCACACATGCCGATGAAGCTCTTCTCGCGCCCATCGTGTGACCTGATGCTCAGAATTCCTATTATAATTGATAATTTCTAATTAGTAAAATTGCATTTCTTCTCTGTACGAAGAGTGTTTGTCATTTATTTATTACTCCCGTGACAGTATATCATTTTTACTAAGCTTCATATCCAAGCCTTCTTTAGACCGTACGTGGAAGGATCACTGTGGAGAATTCCGAAGAAAACGAAAAATCGAGCGTAAAAAAGGAATCGAACAGCGTTGGACGGCAAAAAAAGGGGGTGCAACACGAGGACTTCCCAGGGGGTCACCCATTACTACTCTCGCCAAGGCACGCTTAACTTCGGAGTTCTGATGGGATCCGATGCATTAGTGCTGGTATGATCGCACCCATAAGTCGAACCACATTTTATTCTCTTATGGTAGATTCGACCCGAACTTCAAACAACCATAACTTTCGAACTGGGAGGAGCTACAGGACCCACCACACATGCCGGCGAAGCTCTTCTCGCGTCCATCATGTGACTCGACGCTCAGAATTCCTATTATAATATGTTTGTGGAAGCGGAACGGCGATTCGTATCGAACACATCGTGTTCCGCTTATATCACTTTATTTATATAATATTTCGTTTTTCTTTTGATATCTTGTGTCATTTTCGATTTAGATGTGTTTCTTAGGCTTATAAATACATTCTTGAATGTATTGAGAGGCAGAATTTGATAATGTTTAATTAGTAAAATCGCATTTCTTCCCCGTACGAAGAGTGTTTGTCATTTACTTTATTACTCCCGTGACAGTATATCATTTCCAATAAGCTTCATATCCAAGCCTTGTTTAGACCATAGGTGGAAGGATCACCGTGGAGAATTCCTAAGAAAACGAAAAATCGAGCGTAAAAAAAGAATCGAGCAGCGTTGGACGGCAAAAAAGGGGGTGCAACACGAGGACTTCCCAGGGGTCACCCATCCTAGTACTACTCTCGCCCAAGCACGCTTACCTTTGGAGTTCTGATGGGATCCGGTGCATTAGTGCTGGTATGATCGCACCCATAAATCAAACCACATTCTATTCTATTATGGTAGATTCGACCCGAACTTTAAACAGCCATAACTTTCGAACCGGGAGGAGCTACGGGACCGACCACACATGCCCGCGAAGCTCTTCTCGCGCCCATCGTGTGACCCGACGCTCGGAATTCCTATTATAATATGTTTTCGGAAGCGAAACGGCGATTTCTGTCGACCTCATCGCATTCCGCCATGACATAACTGGTCCTGGTCCCCTGTTTTCACACATTTTCGGCCTTTATATCACTTTATTTATTTAGTATTTCGTTTTTCTTTTGATATCTTGTGTCATTTTCGATTTAGTGTGTTTCTTAGGCTTATAAATACATTCTCGAATGTATTGAGGGCATTTGATAGTTTCTAATTAGTAAAATTGCATTTCTTCTCCGTACGAAGAGCGTTTGTCATTTACTTTATTACTCTCGTGACTGTATATCATTTTCAATAAGCTTCATATCCAAGGCTTCTTTAGACCGTAGGTGGAAGGATCACCGTGGAGAATTCCTAAGAAAAAGAAAAATCGAGCGTAAAAAAAGAATCGAGCAGCGTTCGATGGAAAAAAAATGGATGCAACACGAGGACTTCCCACGGGGTCACCCATCCTATTACTACTCTCGGCCAAGCACGTTTAACTTCGGAGTTCTGATGGGATCCGATGCATTAGTGCTGGTATGATCGAACCCATAAGTTGAACCACATTCTATTCGCTTATGGTAGATTCGACCCGAACTTCAAACAGCCATAACTTTCGAACCGGGAGGAGCTACGGGACCCACCACACATGCCGGTGAAGCTCTTCTCGCGCTCATTGTGTGACTCCACACTCAGAATTCCTATTATAATATGTTTCTGAAAGCAAAACAGCGATTCGTGTCGAACTCATCGCGTTCGCCATGACATAACTGGTCCCGGGCCTAAATTCCCCCGTTTTCACGCACTTTCGGCCTTTATATCATTTTATTTATTTAATATTTCGTTTCACTTTTGATATCTTGTGTCATTTTCGATTTAGATGTGTTTCTTAGCGTTATAAATACATTCTCGAATGTATTGAGAGGCAGAATTTGATAATTTCTAATTAGTAAAATCGCATTTCTTCCCCGTACGAAGAGCGTTTGTCATTTACTTTATTACTCCTGTGTCTGTATATCATTTTCAATAAGCTTCATATTCAAGGATTCTTTAGACCGTAGGTGGAAGGATCACCGTGGAGAATTCCTAAGAAAAAGAAAAATGGAGCGTAAAAAAAGAATCGAGCAGCGTTCGATGGCAAAAAAAGGGGTGCAACACGAGGACTTCCTAGGGGGTCACCAATCCTAGTACTACTCTCGCGCAAGCACGCTTAACTTCGGAGTTCTGATGGGATCCGGTGCATTAGTGCTGGTATGATCGCACCCATAAGTCAAACCACATTATATTCTCTTATGGTTGATTCGACCCGAACTTCAAACACCCATAAATTTCGAACCGGGAGGAGCTATGGGACCCACCACACATGCCGGTGAAGCTCTTCTCGCGCTCATTGTGTGACTCGACACTCAGAATTCCTATTATAATATGTTTCCGGAAGCGAAACAGCAATTCATGTCGAACTCATCGCGTTCCGCCATAACATAACTGGTCCCGGTCCTAAATTCACCCGTTTTCACGCACTTTCGGCCTTTATATCATTTTATTTATTTAATATTTCGTTTCACTTTTGATATCTTGTGTCATTTTCGATTTAAATGTGTTTCTTAGGCTTATAAATACATTCTCGAATGTATTGAGAGGCAGAATTTGATAATTTCTAATTAGTAAAATCGCATTTCTTCCCCGTACGAAGAGCATTTGTCATTTACTTTATTACTCCCGTGACTGTATATCATTTTCAATAAGCTTCATATTCAAGGATTCTTTAGACCGTAGGTGGAAGGATCATCGTGGAGAATTCCTAAGAAAAATAAAAATCGAGCGTCATTCTCGAATGTATTGAGAGGCAGAATTTGATAATTTCTAATTAGTAAAATCGCATTTCTTCCCCGTACGAAGAGCATTTGTCATTTACTTTATTACTCCCGTGACTGTATATCATTTTCAATAAGCTTCATATTCAAGGATTCTTTAGACCGTAGGTGGAAGGATCATCGTGGAGAATTCCTAAGAAAAATAAAAATCGAGCGTAAAAAAAGAATCGAGCAGCGTTCGATGGCAAAAAAAGGGTGCAACATGAGGACTTCCCAGGGGGTCACCCATCCTAGTAATACTCTCGCCCAAGCACGCTTAAATTCGGAGTTCTGATGGGATCCGGTGCATTAGTGCTGGTATGATCGCACCCATAAGTCGAACCACATTCTATTCTCTGATTGTAGATTCAACCCGAACTTCAAATAGCCATAACTTTCGAACCGGGAGGAGCTACGGGACCCGCCACACATGCCGACGAAGCTCTTCCCGTGCCCATCGTGTGACCTGACGCTCAGAATTCCTATTATAATATGTTTCGGAAGTGGAACGGCGATTCATGTCGAACTCATTGCGTTCCGCCATGACATAACAGGTCCCGGGCCTAAATTCCCCCGTTTTCACGCACTTTCGGCCTTTATATCACTTAATTTATTTAATATTTCGTCTTTCTTTTGATATCTTGTGTCATTTTCGATTTAGATGTGTTTTTTAGGCTTAAAAATACATCCTCCAATGTATTGAGAAGCAGAATTTGATAATTTCTAATTAGTAAAATCGCATTTCTTCCCCGTACGAAGTGCGTTTGTCATTTATTTATTACTCCCGTGACAGTATATCATTTTCACTAAGCTTTATATCCAAGCCTTCTTTAGACCGTACGTGGAAGGATCACCGTGGAGAATTCCTAAGAAAACGAAAAATCGAGCGTAAAAAAGGAATCGAACAACGTTGGACGGCAAAAAAGGGGGTGCAACATGAGGACTTCCCAGGGGATCACCCATCCTAGTAATACTCTCGCCCAAGCACGCTTAACTTTGGAGTTCTGATGGGATCCGATGCATTAGTGATGCTATGATCGCACCCATAAGTCGAACCACATTCTATTCTCTTATGGTAGATTCGACCCGAACTTCAAACAGCCATAACTTTCGAACTGGGAGGAGCTACGGGACCCACCACACATGCCGGTGAAGCTCTTCTCGCGTCCATCGTGTGACTCGATGCTCAGAATTCCTATTATAATATGTTTGTGGAAGCGGAACGGCGATTCGTATCGAACACATCGTGTTCCGCCAGGACATAACTGGTCCCGGGCCTAAATTCCCCCATTTTCACGTACTTTCGGCCTTTATATCACTTTATTTATTTAATATTTCGTTTTTTTTTATATCTTGTGTCATTTTCGATTTAGATGTCTTTCTTAGGCTTATAAATACATTCTCGAATGTATTGAGAGGCAGAATTTGATAATTTTTTATTAGTAAAATCGCATTTCTTCCCCGTACGAAGAGTGTTTGTCATTTACTTTATTACTCCCGTGACAGTATATCATTTCCAATAAGCTTCATATGCAAGCCTTGTTTAGACCATAGGTGGAAGGATCACCGTGGAGAATTCCTATGAAAATGAAAAATCGAGCGTAAAAAAAGAATCGAGCAGCGTTGGACGGCAAAAAAGGGGGTGCAACACGAGGACTTCCCAGGGGTCACCCATCCTAGTACAACTCTCGCCCAAGCACGCTTACCTTTGGAGTTCTGATGGGATCCGATGCATTAGTGATGCTATGATCGCACCCATAAGTCGAACCACATTCTATTCTCTTATGGTAGATTCGACCCGAACTTCAAACAGCCATAACTTTCGAACTGGGAGGAGCTACGGGACCCACCACACATGCCGGTGAAGCTCTTCTCGCGTCCATCGTGTGACTCGATGCTCAGAATTCCTATTATAATATGTTTGTGGAAGCGGAACGGCGATTCGTATCGAACACATCGTGTTCCGCCATGACATAACTGGTCCCGGGCCTAAATTCCCCCATTTTCACGTACTTTCGGCCTTTATATCACTTTATTTATTTAATATTTCGTTTTTTTTTATATCTTGTGTCATTTTCGATTTAGATGTCTTTCTTAGGCTTATAAATACATTCTCGAATGTATTGAGAGGCAGAATTTGATAATTTTTTATTAGTAAAATCGCATTTCTTCCCCGTACGAAGAGTGTTTGTCATTTACTTTATTACTCCCGTGACAGTATATCATTTCCAATAAGCTTCATATGCAAGCCTTGTTTAGACCATAGGTGGAAGGATCACCGTGGAGAATTCCTATGAAAATGAAAAATCGAGCGTAAAAAAAGAATCGAGCAGCGTTGGACGGCAAAAAAGGGGGTGCAACACGAGGACTTCCCAGGGGTCACCCATCCTAGTACAACTCTCGCCCAAGCACGCTTACCTTTGGAGTTCTGATGGGATCCGGTGCATTAGTGCTGGTATGATCGCACCCATAAATCAAACCACATTCTATTCTCTTATGGTAGATTCGACCCGAACTTCAAACAGCTATAACTTTCGAACCGAGAGGAGCTATGGGACCCACCACACATGCCGGCGAAGCTCTTCTCGCGCCCATCGTGTGACCCGACGCTCGGAATTCCTATTATAATATGTTTCCGAAAGCGAAACGGCGATTTCTGTCGACCTCATCGCGTTTCTCCATGACATAACTGGTCCCGGTCCCCCGTTTTCACGCACTTTCGGCCTTTATATCACTTTATTTATTTAATATTTCGTTTTTCTTTTGATATCTTGTGTCATTTTCGATTTAGTGTATTTCTTAGGCTTATAAATACATTCTCGAATGTATTGAGGGCATTTGATAATTTCTAATTAGTAAAATTGCATTTCTTCTCCGTACGAAGAGCGTTTGTCATTTACTTTATTACTCTCGTGACTGCATATCATTTTCAATAAGCTTCATATCCAAGGCTTATTTAGACCGTAGGTGGAAGGATCACCGTGGAGAATTCCTAAGAAAAAGAAAAATCGAGCGTAAAAAAAGAATCGAGCAGCGTTCGATGGCAAAAAAATGGGTGCAACACGAGGACTTCCGAGGGGGTCACCCATCCTAGTACTACTCTCGCCCAAGCACGTTTAACTTCGGAGTTCTGATGGGATCCGATGCATTAGTGCTGGTATGATTGAACCCATAAGTTGAACCACATTCTATTCGCTTATGGTAGATTCGACCCGAACTTCAAACAGCCATAACTTTCGAACCGGGAGGAGCTAAGGGACCTACCATGCATGCCAGTGAAGCTCTTCTCGCGCTCATTGTGTGACTCGACACTCAGAATTCCTATTATAATATGTTTTCGGAAGCAAAACAGCAATTCATGTTAAACTCATCGCGTTCGCCATGACATAACTGGTCCCGGGCCTAAATTCCCCCGTTTTCATGCACTTTCGGCCTTTATATCATTTTATTTATTTAATATTTCGTTTCACTTTTGATATCTTGTGTCATTTTCGATTTAGATGTGTTTCTTAGGCTTATAAATACATTCTCGAATGTATTGAGAGGCAGAATTTGATAATTTCTAATTAGTAAAATCGCATTTCTTCCCCGTACGAAGAGCGTTTGTCATTTACTTTATTACTCCTGTGACTGTATATCATTTTCAATAAGCTTCATATTCAAGGATTCTTTAGACCGTAGGTAGAAGGATCACCATGGAGAATTCCTAAGAAAAAAAAAATCGAGCGTAAAAAAAGAATCGAGCAGCGTTCGATGGCAAAAAAGGGGTGCAACACGAGGACTTCCCAGGGGGTCACCAATCCTAGTACTACTCTCGCCCAAGCACGCTTATCTTCGGAGTTCTGATGGGATCCGGTGCATTAGTGCTGGTATGGTCGCACCCATAAGTCAAACCACATTATATTCTCTTATGGTAGATTCGACCCGAACTTTAAACTCTAATAAATTTCGAACGGGGAGGAGCTATGGGACCCACCACACATGACGGTGAAGCTCTTCTCGCGCTCATCGTGTGACCCGACACTCATAATTCCTATTATAATATGTTTCCGGAAGCAAAACAGCGATTCGTGTCGAACTCATCGCATTCCGCCATGACATAACTGGTCCCGGGCCTAAATTCCCCCGTTTTCATGCACTTTCGGCCTTTATATCATTTTATTTATTTAATATTTCATTTTTCTTTTGATATCTTGTGTCATTTTCGATTTAGATGTGTTTCTTAGGCTTATAAATACATTCTCGAATGTATTGAGAGGCAGAATTTGATAATTTCTAATTAGTAAAATCGCATTTCTTCCCCGTACGAAGAGCGTTTGTCATTTACTTTATTACTCCCGTGACTGTATATCATTTTCAATAAGCTTCATATTCAAGGATTCTATAGACCGTAGGTGGAAGGATCACCGTGGAGAATTACTAAGAAAAAGAAAATTCCACTGTAAAAAAAGAATCGAGCAGCGTTCGATGGCAAAAAAAATGGGCGCAACACGAGGACTTCCCAAGGGGTCACCCATCCTAGTACTACTCTCGCCCAAGCACGTTTAACTTCGGAGTTCTGATGGGATCCGATGCATTAGTGCTGGCATGATCGAACCCATAAGTTGAACCACATTCTATTCGCTTATGGTAGATTCGACCCGAACTTCAAACAGCCATAACTTTCGAACCGGGAGGAGCTACGGGACCCACCACACATGCCGGTGAAGCTCTTCTCGCGCTCATTGTTTGACTCGACACTCAGAATTCCTATTATAATATGTTTCCGGAAGCGAAACAGTAATTCATGTCGAACTCATCGCGTTACGCCATGACATAACTGGTCCCGGGCCTAAATTCCCCCGTTTTCACGCACTTTCGGCCTTTATATCATTTTATTTATTTAATATTTCGTTTCACTTTTGATATCTTGTGTCATTTTCGATTTAGATGTGTTTCTTAGGCTTATAAATACATTCTCGAATGTATTGAGAGGCAGAATTTGATAATTTCTAATTAGTAAAATTGCATTTCTTCCCCGTACGAAGAGCGTTTGTCATTTACTTTATTACTCCCGTGACTGTATATCATTTTCAATAAGCTTCATATTCAAGGATTCTTTAGACCGTAGGTGGAAGGATCACCGTGGAGAATTCCTAAGAAAATAAAAATCGAGGGTAAAAAAAGAATCGAGCAGCGTTCGATGGCAAAAAAAGGGGTGCAACACGAGGACTTCCCAAGGGGTCACCAATCCTAGTACTACTCTCGCCCAAGCATGCTTAACTTCGGAGTTCTGATGAGATCCGGTGCATTAGTGCTGGTATGATCGCACCCATAAGTCAAACCACATTATATTCTCTTATGGTAGATTCGACCCGAACTTTAAACTCCCATAAATTTCGAACCGGGAGGAGCTATGGGACCCACCACACATGCCGGTGAAGCTCTTCTCGCGCTCATCGTGTGACTCGACACTCAGAATTCCTATTATAATATGTTTTCGGAAGCGAAACAGCGATTCGTGTCGAACTCATCGCGTTTCGCCATGACATAACTGGTCCCGGGCCTAAATTCCCCCGTTTTCACGCACTTTCGGCCTTTATATCACTTTATTTATTTAATATTTCATTTTTCTTTTGATATCTTGTATCATTTTCGATTTAGATGTGTTTCTTAGGCTTATAAATACATTCTCGAATGTATTGAGAAGTAGAATTTGATAATTTCTAATTAGTAAAATCGCATTTCTTCCCCGTACGAAGAGCGTTCGTCATTTACTTTATTACTCCCGTGATTGTATATCATTTTCAATAAGCTTCATATTCAAGGATTCTTTAGACCGTAAGTGGAAGGATCACCGTGGAGAATTCCTAAGAAAAAGAAAATTCCACCGTAAAAAAAGAATCGAGCAGCGTTCGATGGCAAAAAAAATGGGTGCAACACGAGGACTTCCTAGGGGGTCACCCATCCTAGTACTACTCTCGCCCAAGCACGTTTAACTTCGAAGTTCTGATTGGATCCGATACATTAGTGCTGGTATGATCGAACCCATAAGTTGAACCACATTCTATTCGCTTATGGTAGATTCGACCCGAACTTCAAACAGCCACAACTTTCGAACCGGGAGGAGCTACGGGACCCACCACACATGCCGGTGAAGCTCTTCTCGCGCTCATTGTGTGACTCGACACTCAGAATTCCTATTATAATATGTTTCCGGAAGCGAAACAGCAATTCATGTCGAACTCATCGCGTTACGCCATGACATAACTGGTCCCGGGCTTAAATTCCCCCGTTTTCACGCACTTTCGGCCTTTATATCATTTTATTTATTTAATATTTCGTTTCACTTTTAATATCTTGTGTCATTTTCGATTTAGATGTCTTTCTTAGGCTTATAAATACATTCTCGAATGTATTGAGAGGCAGAATTTAATAATTTTTAATTAGTAAAATCGCATTTCTTCCCCGTACGAAGAGTGTTTGTCATTTACTTTATTACTCCCGTGACAGTATATCATTTCCAATAAGCTTCATATCCAAGCCTTGTTTAGACCATAGGTGGAAGGATCACCGTGGAGAATTCCTATGAAAATGAAAAATCGAGCGTAAAAAAAGAATCGAGCAGCGTTGGACGACAAAAAAGGGGGTGCAACACGAGGACTTCCCAGGGGTCACCCATCCTAGTACTACTCTCGCCCAAGCACGCTTACCTTTGGAGTTCTGATGGGATCCGGTGCATTAGTGCTGGTATGATCGCACCCATAAATCAAACCACATTCTATTCTCTTATGGTAGATTCAACCCGAACTTCAAACAGCCATAACTTTCGAACCGAGAGGAGCTATGGGACCCACCACACATGCCGGCGAAGCTCTTCTCGCGCCCATCGTGTGACCCGACGCTCGGAATTCCTATTATAATATGTTTCCGGAAGCGAAACGGCGATTTCTGTCGACCTCATCGCGTTTCGCCATGACATAACTGGTCCCGGTCCCCCGTTTTCACGAACTTTCGGCCTTTATATCACTTTATTTATTTAATATTTCGTTTTTCTTTTGATATCTTGTGTCATTTTCGATTTAGTGTATTTCTTAGGCTTATAAATACATTCTCGAATGTATTGAGGGCATTTGATAATTTCTAATTAGTAAAATTGCATTTCTTCTCCGTACGAAGAGCGTTTGTCATTTACTTTATTACTCTCGTGACTGTATATCATTTTCAATAAGCTTCATATCCAAGGCTTATTTAGACCGTAGGTGGAAGGATCACCGTGGAGAATTCCTAAGAAAAAGAAAAATCGAGCGTAAAAAAAGAATCGAGCAGCGTTCGATGACAAAAAAATGGGTGCAACACGAGGACTTCCGAGGGGGTCACCCATCCTAGTACTACTCTCGCCCAAGCACGTTTAACTTCGGAGTTCTGATGGGATCCGATGCATTAGTGCTGGTATGATTGAACCCATAAGTTGAACAACATTCTATTCGCTTATGGTAGATTCGACCCGAACTTCAAACAGCCATAACTTTCGAACCGGGAGGAGCTATGGGGCCTACCATGCATGCCGGTGAAGCTCTTCTCGCGCTCATTGTGTGACTCGACACTCAGAATTCCTATTATAATATGTTTTCGGAAGCGAAACAGCAATTCATGTTAAACTCATCGCGTTCGCCCTGACATAACTGGTCCCGGGACTAAATTCCCCCGTTTTCACGCACTTTCGGCCTTTATATCATTTTATTTATTTCATATTTCATTTCACTTTTGATATCTTGTGTCATTTTCGATTTAGATGTGTTTCTTAGGCTTATAAATACATTCTCGAATGTATTGAGAGGTAGAATTTGATAATTTCTAATTAGTAAAATCGCATTTCTTCCCCGTACGAAGAGCGTTTGTCATTTACTTTATTACTCCCGTGACTGTATATCATTTTCAATAAGCTTCATATTCAAGGATTCTATAGACCGTAGGTGGAAGGATTACCGTGGAGAATTCCTAAGAAAAAGAAAATTCCATCAGAAAAGAATCGAGCGGCGTCGATGGCAAAAAAATGGGCGCAACACGAGGACTTCCTGCAGGGTCACCCATCCTAGTACTACTCTCGCCAAGCACGTTTAACCCGGAGTTCGTGGGATCCGATGCATTAGTCTTGGTATGATCGAACCCATAAGTTGAACCACATTCTATTCGCTTATGGTAGATTCGACCGAACTTCAAACGGCCATAACTTTCGAACCGGGAGGAGCTACGGGACCCACCACACATGCCGTGAAGCTCTTCTCGCGCTCATTGTTTGACTCGACACTCAATTCCTATTATAATATGTTTCTGGGCGAAACAGTAATTCATGTCGAACTCATCGCGTTACGCCATGACATAATGGTCCTGCCTAAATTCCCCGTTTTCACGCACTTTCGGCCTTTATATCATTTTATTTATTTAATATTTCGTTTCACTTTTGATATCTTGTGTCATTTTCGATTTAGATGTGTTTCTTAGGCTTATAAATACATTCTCGAATGTAATGAGAGGCAGAATTTGATAATTTCTAATTAGTAAAATCGCATTTCTTCCCCGTACGAAGAGCGTTTGTCATTTACTTTATTACTCCGTATCGTATATCATTTTCAATAAGCTTCATATTCAAGGATTCTTTAGACCGTAGGTGGAAGGATCACCGTGGAGAATTCCTAAGAAAATAAAAATCGAGGGTAAAAAAAGAATCGAGCAGTGTTCGATGGCAAAAAAAGGGGGTGCAACACGAGGACTTCCCAAGGGGTCACCAATCCTAGTACTACTCTCGCCCAAGCATGCTTAACCGAGTTCTGATGAGATCCGGTGCATTAGTGCTGGAATGATCGCACCCATACGTCAAACCACATTATATTCTCTTATGGTAGATTCGACCCGAACTTTAAACTCCCATAAATTTCGAACCGGGAGGAGCTATGGGACCCACCACACATGCCGGTGAAGCTCTTCTCGCGCTCATCGTGTGACCCGACACTCAGAATTCCTATTATAATATGTTTCCGGAAGTGAAACAGCGATTCGTGTCGAACTCATCGCGTTTCGCCATGACATAACTGGTCCCGGGCCTAAATTCCCCCGTTTTCACGCACTTTCGGCCTTTATATCACTTTATTTATTTAATATTTCATTTTTCTTTTGATATCTTGTATCATTTTCGATTTAGATGTGTTTCTTAGGCTTATAAATACATTCTCGAATGTATTGAGAAGCAGAATTTGATAATTTCTAATTAGTAAAATCGCATTTCTTCCCCGTACGAAGAGCGTTTGTCATTTACTTTATTACTCCCGTGACTGTATATCATTTTCAATAAGCTTCATATTCAAGGATTCTTTAGACCGTAAGTGGAAGGATCACCGAGGAGAATTCCTAAGAAAAAGAAAATTCCACCGTAAAAAAAGAATCGCGCAGCGTTCGATGGCAAAAAAAATGGGTGCAACACGAGGACTTCCTAGGGGGTCACCCATCCTAGTACTACTCTCGCCCAAGCACGTTTAACTTCGAAGTTCTGATTGGATCCGATGCATTAGTGCTGGTATGATCGAACCCATAAGTTGAACCACATTCTATTCGCTTATGGTAGATTCGACCCGAACTTCAAACAGCCATAACTTTCGAACCGGGAGGAGCTACGGGACCCACCACACATGCCGGTGAAGCTCTTCTCACGCTCATTGTGTGACTCGACACTCAGAATTCCTATTATAATATGTTTCCGGAAGCGAAACAGCAATTCATGTCGAACTCATCGCGTTACGCCATGACATAACTGGTCCCGGGCCTAAATTCCCCCGTTTTCACGCACTTTCGGCCTTTATATCATTTTATTTATTTAATATTTCGTTTCACTTTTAATATCTTGTGTCATTTTCGATTTAGATGTGTTTCTTAGGCTTATAAATACATTCTCGAATGTATTGAGAGGCAGAATTTGATAATTTCTAATTAGTAAAATCGCATTTCTTCCCCGTACGAAGAGCGTTTGTCATTTACTTTATTACTCCCGTGACTGTATATCATTTTCAATAAGCTTCATATTCAAGGATTCTTTAGACCGTAGGTGGAAGGATCACCGTGGAGAATTCCTAAGAAAATAAAAATCGAGGGTAAAAAAAGAATCGAAAGGCGTTCGATGGCAAAAAAGGGGTGCAACACGAGGACTTCCCAAGGGGTCACCAATCCTAGTACTACTCTCGCCCAAGCATGCTTAACTTCGAGTTCGATGAGATCCGGTGCATTAGTCTTTGGAATGATCGCACCCATACGTCAAACCACATTATATTCTCTTATGGTAGATTCGACCCGAACTTTAAACTCCCATAAATTTCGAACCGGGAGGAGCTATGGGACCCACCACACATGCCGGTGAAGCTCTTCTCGCGCTCATCGTGTGACCCGACACTCAGAATTCCTATTATAATATGTTTCCGGAAGCAAAACAGCGATTCGTGTCGAACTCATCGCATTCCGCCATGACATAACTGGTCCCGGGCCTAAATTCCCCCATTTTCACGCACTTTCGGCCTTTATATCATTTTATTTATTTAATATTTCATTTTTCTTTTGATATCTTGTGTCATTTTCGATTTAGATGTGTTTCTTAGGCTTATAAATACATTCTCGAATGTATTGAGAGGCAGAATTTGATAATTTCTAATTAGTAAAATCGCATTTCTTCCCCGTACGAAGAGCGTTTGTCATTTACTTTATTACTCCCGTGACTGTATATCATTTTCAATAAGCTTCATATTCAAGGATTCTTTAGACCGTAGGTGGAAGGATCACCGTGGAGAATTCCTAAGAAAATAAAAATCGTGGGTAAAAAAAGAATCGAGCAGTGTTCGATGGCAAAAAAAGGGGGTGCAACACGAGGACTTCCCAAGGGGTCACCAATCCTAGTACTACTCTCGCCCAAGCATGCTTAACTTCGGAGTTCTGATGAGATCCGGTGCATTAGTGCTGGAATGATCGCACCCATACGTCAAACCACATTATATTCTCTTATGGTAGATTCGACCCGAACTTTAAACTCCCATAAATTTCGAACCGGGAGGAGCTATGGGACCCACCACACATGCCGGTGAAGCTCTTCTCGCGCTCATCGTGTGACCCGACACTCAGAATTCCTATTATAATATGTTTCCGGAAGTGAAACAGCGATTCGTGTCGAACTCATCGCGTTTCGCCATGACATAACTGGTCCCGGGCCTAAATTCCCCCGTTTTCACGCACTTTCGGCCTTTATATCACTTTATTTATTTAATATTTCATTTTTCTTTTGATATCTTGTATCATTTTCGATTTAGATGTGTTTCTTAGGCTTATAAATACATTCTCGAATGTATTGAGAAGCAGAATTTGATAATTTCTAATTAGTAAAATCGCATTTCTTCCCCGTACGAAGAGCGTTTGTCATTTACTTTATTACTCCCGTGACTGTATATCATTCAATAAGCTTCATATTCAAGGATTCTTTAGACCGTAAGTGGAAGGATCACCGAGGAGAATTCCTAAGAAAAAGAAAATTCCACCGTAAAAAAAGAATCGCGCAGCGTTCGATGGCAAAAAAAATGGGTGCAACACGAGGACTTCCTAGGGGGTCACCCATCCTAGTACTACTCTCGCCCAAGCACGTTTAACTTCGAAGTTCTGATTGGATCCGATGCATTAGTGCTGGTATGATCGAACCCATAAGTTGAACCACATTCTATTCGCTTATGGTAGATTCGACCCGAACTTCAAACAGCCATAACTTTCGAACCGGGAGGAGCTACGGGACCCACCACACATGCCGGTGAAGCTCTTCTCGCGCTCATTGTGTGACTCGACACTCAGAATTCCTATTATAATATGTTTCCGGAAGCGAAACAGCAATTCATGTCGAACTCATCGCGTTACGCCATGGCATAACTGGTCCCGGGCCTAAATTCCCCCGTTTTCACGCACTTTCGGCCTTTATATCATTTTATTTATTTAATATTTCGTTTCACTTTTAATATCTTGTGTCATTTTCGATTTAGATGTGTTTCTTAGGCTTATAAATACATTCTCGAATGTATTGAGAGGCAGAATTTGATAATTTCTAATTAGTAAAATCGCATTTCTTCCCCGTACGAAGAGCGTTTGTCATTTACTTTATTACTCCCGTGACTGTATATCATTTTCAATAAGCTTCATATTCAAGGATTCTTTAGACCGTAGGTGGAAGGATCACCGTGGAGAATTCCTAAGAAAATAAAAATCGAGGGTAAAAAAAGAATCGAGCAGCGTTCGATGGCAAAAAAAGGGGTGCAACACGAGGACTTCCCAAGGGGTCACCAATCCTAGTACTACTCTCGCCCAAGCATGCTTAACTTCGGAGTTCTGATGAGATCCGGTGCATTAGTGCTGGAATGATCGCACCCATACGTCAAACCACATTATATTCTCTTATGGTAGATTCGACCCGAACTTTAAACTCCCATAAATTTCGAACCGGGAGGAGCTATGGGACCCACCACACATGCCGGTGAAGCTCTTCTCGCGCTCATCGTGTGACCCGACACTCAGAATTCCTATTATAATATGTTTCCGGAAGCAAAACAGCGATTCGTGTCGAACTCATCGCATTCCGCCATGACATAACTGGTCCCGGGCCTAAATTCCCCCATTTTCACGCACTTTCGGCCTTTATATCATTTTATTTATTTAATATTTCATTTTTCTTTTGATATCTTGTGTCATTTTCGATTTAGATGTGTTTCTTAGGCTTATAAATACATTCTCGAATGTATTGAGAGGTAGAATTTGATAATTTCTAATTAGTAAAATCGCATTTCTTCCCGTTAAGAGCGTTTGTCATTTACTTTATTACTCCTGATCGTATATCATTTTCAATAAGCTTCATATTCAAGGATTCTATAGACCGTAGGTGGAAGGATTACCGTAGAGAATTCCTAAGAAAAGAAAATTCCATCAGAAAAAGAATCGAGCGGCTCGATGGCAAAAAAAATGGGCGCAACACGAGGACTTCCCAGGGGGTCACCCATCCTTGTACTACTCTCGCCCAAGCACGTTTAACTTCGGAGTTCTGGTGGGATCCGATGCATTAGTGCTGGTATGATCGAACCCATAAGTTGAACCACATTCTATTCGCTTATGGTAGATTCGACCCGAACTTCAAACAACCATAACTTTCGAACCGGGAGGAGCTACGGGACCCACCACACATGCCGGTGAAGCTCTTCTCGCGCTCATTGTTTGACTCGACACTCAGAATTCCTATTATAATATGTTTCCGGAAGCGAAACAGTAATTCATGTCGAACTCATCGCGTTACGCCATGACATAACTGGTCCCGGGCCTAAATTCCCCCGTTTTCACGCACTTTCGGCCTTTATATCATTTTATTTATTTAATATTTCGTTTCACTTTTGATATCTTGTGTCATTTTCGATTTAGATGTGTTTCTTAGGCTTATAAATACATTCTCGAATGTATTGAGAGGCAGAATTTGATAATTTCTAATTAGTAAAATCGCATTTCTTCCCGTTTAAGAGCGTTTGTCATTTACTTTATTACTCCCGTGACTGTATATCATTTTCAATAAGCTTCATATTCAAGGATTCTTTAGACCGTAGGTGGAAGGATCACCGTGGAGAATTCCTAAGAAAATAAAAATCGAGGGTAAAAAAAGAATCGAGCAGCGTTCGATGGCAAAAAAAGGGGTGCAACACGAGGACTTCCCAAGGGGTCACCAATCCTAGTACTACTCTCGCCCAAGCATGCTTAACTTCGGAGTTCTGATGAGATCCGGTGCATTAGTGCTGGAATGATCGCACCCATACGTTAAACCACATTATATTCTCTTATGGTAGATTCGACCCGAACTTTAAACTCCCATAAATTTCGAACCGGGAGGAGCTATGGGACCCACCACACATGCCGGTGAAGCTCTTCTCGTGCTCATCGTGTGACCCGACACTCAGAATTCCTATTATAATATGTTTCCGGAAGCAAAACAGCGATTCGTGTCGAACTCATCGCATTCCGCCATGACATAACTGGTCCCGGGCCTAAATTCCCCCATTTTCACGCACTTTCGGCCTTTATATCATTTTATTTATTTAATATTTCATTTTTCTTTTGATATCTTGTGTCATTTTCGATTTAGATGTGTTTCTTAGGCTTATAAATACATTCTCGAATGTATTGAGAGGTAGAATTTGATAATTTCTAATTAGTAAAATCGCATTTCTTCCCCGTACGAAGAGCGTTTGTCATTTACTTTATTACTCCCGTGACTGTATATCATTTTCAATAAGCTTCATATTCAAGGATTCTATAGACCGTAGGTGGAAGGATTACCGTAGAGAATTCCTAAGAAAAAGAAAATTCCACTGTAAAAAAAGAATCGAGCAGCGTTCGATGGCAAAAAAAATGGGCGCAACACGAGGACTTCCCAGGGGGTCACCCATCCTTGTACTACTCTCGCCCAAGCACGTTTAACTTCGGAGTTCTGGTGGGATCCGATGCATTAGTGCTGGTATGATCGAACCCATAAGTTGAACCACATTCTATTCGCTTATGGTAGATTCGACCCGAACTTCAAACAACCATAACTTTCGAACCGGGAGGAGCTACGGGACCCACCACACATGCCGGTGAAGCTCTTCTCGCGCTCATTGTTTGACTCGACACTCAGAATTCCTATTATAATATGTTTCCGGAAGCGAAACAGTAATTCATGTCGAACTCATCGCGTTACGCCATGACATAACTGGTCCCGGGCCTAAATTCCCCCGTTTTCACGCACTTTCGGCCTTTATATCATTTTATTTATTTAATATTTCGTTTCACTTTTGATATCTTGTGTCATTTTCGATTTAGATGTGTTTCTTAGGCTTATAAATACATTCTCGAATGTATTGAGAGGCAGAATTTGATAATTTCTAATTAGTAAAATCGCATTTCTTCCCCGTACGAAGAGCGTTTGTCATTTACTTTATTACTCCCGTGACTGTATATCATTTTCAATAAGCTTCATATTCAAGGATTCTTTAGACCGTAGGTGGAAGGATCACCGTGGAGAATTCCTAAGAAAATAAAAATCGAGGGTAAAAAAAGAATCGAGCAGCGTTCGATGGCAAAAAAAGGGGTGCAACACGAGGACTTCCCAAGGGGTCACCAATCCTAGTACTACTCGCCCAAGCATGCTTAACCGGAGTTCGATGAGATCCGGTGCATTAGTCTTTGGAATGATCGCACCCATACGTCAAACCACATTATATTCTCTTATGGTAGATTCGACCCGAACTTTAAACTCCCATAAATTTCGAACCGGGAGGAGCTATGGGACCCACCACACATGCCGGTGAAGCTCTTCTCGCGCTCATCGTGTGACCCGACACTCAGAATTCCTATTATAATATGTTTTCGGAAGCAAAACAGCGATTCGTGTCGAACTCATCGCATTCCGCCATGACATAACTGGTCCCGGGCCTAAATTCCCCCATTTTCACGCACTTTCGGCCTTTATATCACTTTATTTATTTAATATTTCATTTTTCTTTTGATATCTTGTATCATTTTCGATTTAGATGTGTTTCTTAGGCTTATAAATACATTCTCGAATGTATTGAGAAGCAGAATTTGATAATTTCTAATTAGTAAAATCGCATTTCTTCCCCGTACGAAGAGCGTTTGTCATTTACTTTATTACTCCCGTGACTGTATATCATTTTCAATAAGCTTCATATTCAAGGATTATATAGACCGTAGGTGGAAGGATTACCGTGGAGAATTCCTAAGAAAAAGAAAATTCCACTGTAAAAAAAGAATCGAGCAGCGTTCGATGGCAAAAAAAATGGGCGCAACACGAGGACTTCCCAGGGGGTCACCCATCCTAGTACTACTCTCGCCCAAGCACGTTTAACTTCGAAGTTCTGATTGGATCCGATGCATTAGTGTTGGTATGGTCGAACCCATAAGTTGAACCACATTCTATTCGCTTATGGTAGATTCGACCCGAACTTCAAACAGCCATAACTTTCGAACCGGGAGGAGCTACGGGACCCACCACACATGCCGGTGAAGCTCTTCTCGCGCTCATTGTTTGACTCGACACTCAGAATTCCTATTATAATATGTTTCCGGAAGCGAAACAGTAATTCATGTCGAACTCATCGCGTTACGCCATGACATAACTGGTCCCGGGCCTAAATTCCCCCGTTTTCACGCACTTTCGGCCTTTATATCATTTTATTTATTTAATATTTCGTTTCACTTTTGATATCTTGTGTCATTTTCGATTTAGATGTGTTTCTTAGGCTTATAAATACATTCTCGAATGTATTGAGAGGCAGAATTTGATAATTTCTAATTAGTAAAATCGCATTTCTTCCCCGTACGAAGAGCGTTTGTCATTTACTTTATTACTCCCGTGACTGTATATCATTTTCAATAAGCTTCATATTCAAGGATTCTTTAGACCGTAGGTGGAAGGATCACCGTGGAGAATTCCTAAGAAAATAAAAATCGAGGGTAAAAAAAGAATCGAGCAGCGTTCGATGGCAAAAAAAGGGGTGCAACACGAGGACTTCCCAAGGGGTCACCAATCCTAGTACTACTCTCGCCCAAGCATGCTTAACTTCGGAGTTCTGATGAGATCCGGTGCATTAGTGCTGGAATGATCGCACCCATACGTCAAACCACATTATATTCTCTTATGGTAGATTCGACCCGAACTTTAAACTCCCATAAATTTCGAACCGGGAGGAGCTATGGGACCCACCACACATGCCGGTGAAGCTCTTCTCGCGCTCATCGTGTGACCCGACACTCAGAATTCCTATTATAATATGTTTCCGGAAGCGAAACAGCGATTCGTGTCGAACTCATCGCGTTTCGCCATGACATAACTGGTCCCGCCTAAATTCCCCGTTTTCACGCACTTTCGGCCTTTATATCACTTTATTTATTTAATATTTCATTTTTCTTTTGATATCTTGTATCATTTTCGATTTAGATGTGTTTCTTAGGCTTATAAATACATTCTCGAATGTATTGAGAAGCAGAATTTGATAATTTCTAATTAGTAAAATCGCATTTCTTCCCCGTACGAAGAGCGTTTGTCATTTACTTTATTACTCCCGTGACTGTATATCATTTTCAATAAGCTTCATATTCAAGGATTCTTTAGACCGTAAGTGGAAGGATCACCGTGGAGAATTCCTAAGAAAAAGAAAATTCCACCGTAAAAAAAGAATCGCGCAGCTTTCGATGGCAAAAAAAATGGGTGCAACACGAGGACTTCCTAGGGGGTCACCCATCCTAGTACTACTCTCGCCCAAGCACGTTTAACTTCGAAGTTCTGATTGGATATGATGCATTAGTGCTGGTATGATCGAACCCATAAGTTGAACCACATTCTATTCGCTTATGGGAGATTCGACCCGAACTTTAAACAGCCATAACTTTCGAACCGGGAGGAGCTACGGGACCCACCACACATGCCGGTGAAGCTCTTCTCGCGCTCATTGTGTGACTCGACACTCAGAATTCCTATTATAATATGTTTCCGGAAGCGAAACAGCAATTCATGTCGAACTCATCGCGTTACGCCATGACATAACTGGTCCCGGGCCTAAATTCCCCCGTTTTCACGCACTTTCGGCCTTTATATCATTTTATTTATTTAATATTTCGTTTCACTTTTAATATCTTGTGTCATTTTCGATTTAGATGTGTTTCTTAGGCTTATAAATACATTCTCGAATGTATTGAGAGGCAGAATTTGATAATTTCTAATTAGTAAAATCGCATTTCTTCCCCGTACGAAGAGCGTTTGTCATTTACTTTATTACTCCCGTGACTGTATATCATTTTCAATAAGCTTCATATTCAAGGATTCTTTAGACCGTAGGTGGAAAGATCATGGTGGAGAATTCCTAAGAAAAAGAAAAATCGAGCGTAAAAAAAGAATCGAGCAGCGTTCGATGGCAAAAAAAAGGGTGCAACACGAGGACTTCCCAGGGGGTCACCAATCCTAGTACTACTCTCGCCCAAGCATGCTTAACTTCGGAGTTCTGATGGGATCCGGTGTATTAGTGCTGGTATGATCGCACCCATAAGTCAAACCACATTATATTCTCTTATGGTAGATTCGACCCGAACTTCAAACACCCATAAATTTCGAACCGGGAGGAGCTACGGGACCCACCACACATGCCGGTGAAGCTCTTCTCGCACTCATCGTGTGACGCGACACTCAGAATTCCTATTATAATATGTTTCCGGAAGCGAAACAGCGATTCGTGTCGAACTCATCGCGTTCCGCCATGACATAACTGGTCCCGGGCCTAAATTACCCCGTTTTCACGCACTTTCGACTTTTATATCACTTTATTTATTTAATATTTTATTTTTCTTTTGATATCTTGTGTCATTTTCGATTTAGATGTGTTTCTTAGGCTTATAAATACATTCTCGAATGTATTGAGAGGCATAATTTGATAATTTCTAATTAGTAAAATCGCATTTCTTCCCCGTACGAAGAGCGTTTGTCTTTTACTTTATTACTCTCGTGATTGTATATCATCTTCAATAAGCTTCATATCTAAGGCTTCTTTAGACCGTAGTTGGAACGATCGCCGTGGAGAATTCCTAAGAAAAAGAAAAATCGAGCGTAAATAAAGAATCGAGCAGTGTTCGATGGCAAAAAAAAGGGGTGCAACACGAGGACTTCCCAGAGGGTCACCCATCCTAGTACTACTCTCGCCCAAGCACGCTTAGCTTCGGAGTTCTGATGGGATCCGGTGCATGAGTGCTGGTATGATCGCACCCATAACTCGAACCATATTCTATTCTCTTATGGTATATTCGACCCGAACTTCAAACAGCCATAACTTTCGAACCGGGAAGAGCTACGAGACCCACCACACATGGCGGCGAAGCTCTTCTCGCGTCCATCGTATTACTATTATAATATGTTACCAGAAGCGGGACGGCGATTCGTGTCGAACTCATCGCGTTCCGCCATGACATAACTGTTCCTGGGCCTAAATTTTCCCGTTTTCACGCACTTTCGGCCTTTATATCACTTTATTTATTTAATATTTTATTTTTTTTATATCTTGTGTCATTTTTTATTAGATGTGTTTCTTAGGCTTAAAAATACATTCTCCAATGTATTGAGAGGCATAATTTGATAATTTCTAATTAGTAAAATCGCATTTCTTCCCCATACGAAGAGCGTTTGTCTTTTACTTTATTACTCTCGTGACAGTATATAATTTTCACTAAGCTTCATATCCAAGCCTTCTTTAGACCGTACGTGGAAGGATCACCATGGAGAATTCCTAAGAAAACGAAAAATCGAGCGTAAAAAAAGAATCGAGCAGCGTTGGACGGCAAAAAAGGGGGTGCAACACGAGGACTTCCCCGGGGGTCACCTATCCTAGTACTACTCTCGCCCAAGCACACTTAACTTCGGAGTTTTGATGGGATCCAGTGCATTAGTGCTGGTATGATCGCACCCATAAGTCGAACCACATTCTATTCTCTTATGGTAGATTCGACCCGAACTTCAAACAGCCATAACTTTCGAACTGGGAGGAGCTACGGGACCCACCACACATGCCGGCGAAGCTCTTCTCGCGCCCATCGTGTGACCCGACGCTCGGAATTCCTATTATAATATGTTTCCGGAAGCGAAACGGCGATTTGTGTCGACCTCATTGCGTTCCGCCATGACAGAACTGGTCCCGGGCCTAAATTCACCCATTTTCATGCACTTTCGGCCTTTATATCACTTTATTTATTTAATATTTTGTTTTTCTTTTGATATCTTGTATCATTTTCGATTTAGATGTGTTTCTTAGGCTTATAAATACATTCTCGAATGTATTGAGAGGTAGAATTTGATAATCTTTTATTGGTAAAATCGCATTTCTTCCCCGTACGAAGAGTGTTTGTCATTTACTTTATTACTCCTGTGATAGAATATCATTTCCAATAAGCTTCATATCCAAGCCTTCTTTAGACCATAGTGGAAGGATCACCGTGGAGAATTCCTAAGAAAACGAAAAATCGAGCGTAAAAAAAGAATCGAGCAGCGTTGGACGGCAAAAAAGGGGGTGCAACACGAGGACTTCCCAGGGGGTCACCCATCCTATTACTACTCTCGCCCAAGCACGCTTACCTTTGGAGTTCTGATGGGATCCGGTGCATTAGTGCTGGTATGATCGCACCCATAATTCAAACCACATTCTATTCTCTTTTGGTAGATTCGACCCGAACATCAAACAGCCATAACTTTCAAACCGGGAGGAGCTATGGGACCCACCACACATGCTGGCGAAGCTCTTCTCGCGCCCATCGTGTGACCCGACGCTCGGAATTCCTATTATAATATGTTTCCGGAAGCAAAACGGCAATTTGTGTCGACCTCATCGCGTTCCGCCATGACAGAACTGGTCCTGGTCCCCCGTTTTCACGCACTTTCGGCCTTTATATCACTTTATTTATTTAATATTTCATTTCCTTTTGATATCTTGTGTCATATTCGATTTAGTGTGTTCTTAGGCTTATAAATACATTCTCGAATGTATTGAGAGGTAGAATTTGATAATTTCTAATTAGTAAAATTGCATTTCTTCTCCGTACGAAGAGCGTTTGTCATTTACTTTATTACTCTCGTGACTGTATATCATTTTCAATAAGCTTCATATCCAAGGCGTCTTTAGACCGTAGGTGGAAGGATCACCGTGGAGATTTCCTAAGAAAAAGAAAAATCGAGCGTAAAAAAAGAATCGAGCAGCGTTCGATGGCAAAAAAAAAAGGGTGCAACACGAGGACTTCCCCGGGGGTCACCCATCCTAGTAATACTCTCGCCCAAGCACGCTTAACTTCGGAGTTTTGATGGGATCTGGTGCATTAGTGCTGGTATGATCGCACCCATAAGTCGAACCACATTCTATTCTCTTATGGTAGATTCGACCCGAACTTCAAACAGCCATAACTTTCGAACAGGGAGGAGCTACGGGACCCACCACACATGCCGGCAAAGCTCTTCTCGCGCCCATCGTGTGACCCGACGCTCGGAATTCCTATTATAATATGTTTCCGGAAGCGAAACGGCAATTTGTGTCGACTTCATCGCGTTCCGCCATGACAGAACTGGTCCCGGGCCTAAATTCCCCCATTTTCACGCACTTTCAGCCTTTATATCACTTTATTTATTTAATATTTCGTTTTTCTTTTGATATCTTGTATCATTTTCGATTTAGATGTGTTTCTTAGGCTTATAAATACATTCTCGAATGTATTGAGAGGTAGAATTTGATAATCTTTTATTAGTAAAATCGCATTTCTTCCCCATACGAAGAGTGTTTGTCATTTACTTTATTACTCCCATGAAAGTATATCATTTCCAATAAGCTTCATATCCAAGCCTTCTCTAGACCATACGGGGAAGGATCACCGTGGAGAATTCCTAAGAAAACGAAAAATCGAGCGTAAAAAATGAATCGAACAGCGTTGGACGGCAAAAAAGGGGGTGCAACACGAGGACTTCCAAGGGGGTCACCCATCCTATTACTACTCTCGCCCAAGCATGCTTACCTTCGGAGTTCTGATGGGATCCGGTGCATTAGTGCTGGTATGATCGCACCCATAAGTCAAACCACATTCTATTCTCTCATGGTAGATTTGACCCGAACTTCAAACTGCCATAACATTCAAACCGGGAGGAGCTACGGGACCCACCACACATGCCGGCGAAGCTCTTCTCCTGCCCATCGTGTGACCCGACGCTCGGAATTCCTATTATAATATGTTTCCGGAAGCAGAACGGCGATTTGTGTCGACCTCATCGCGTTCCACCATGACAGAACTGGTCCTGGTCCCCCGTTTTCACGCACTTTCGGCCTTTATATCACTTTATTTATTTAATATTTCGTTTTTCTTTTGATATCTTGTGTCATTTTCGATTTAGTGTGTTTCTTAGGCTTATAAATATATTCTCGAATGTATTGAGAGGTAGAATTTGATAATTTCTAATTAGTAAAATCGCATTTATTCTCCGTACGAAGAGCGTTTGTCATTTACTTTATTACTCTCGTGACTGTATATCATTTTCAATAAGCTTCATAACCAAGGCTTCTTTAGACCGTAGGTGGAAGGATCACTGTGTAGATTTCCTAAGAAAAAGAAAAATCGAGCGTAAAAAAAGAATCGAGCAGCGTTCGATGGCAAAAAAAAAGGGGTGCAACACGAGGACTTCCCCGGGGGTCACCCATCCTAGTAATACTCTCTCCCAAGCACGCTTAACTTCGGAGTTTTGATGGGATCGAGTGCATTAGTGCTGGTATGATCGCACCCATAAGTCGAACCACATTCTATTCTCTTATGGTAGATTCGACCCGAACTTCAAACAGCCATAACTTTGGAACTGGGAGGAGCTACGGGACCCACCACACATGCCAGCGAAGCTCTTCTCGCGCCCATCGTGTGACCCGACGCTCAGAATTCCTATTATAATATGTTTCCTAAGCGAACGGTGATTAGTGTCGAACTCATTTCGTTGTGCCATGACATAACTGGTCCCGGGCCTAAATTCCCCCATTTTCACGCACGTTCGGCTTTTATATCACTTTATTTATTTAATATTTTGTTTTTCTTTTGATATCTTGTGTCATTTTCGATTTAGATATGTTTCTTAGGCTTATAAATACATTCTCGAATGTATTGAGAGGCAGAATTTGATAATTTCTAATTAGTAAAATCGCATTTCTTCCCCGTACGAAGAGCGTTTGTCATTTACTTTATTACTCCCGTGACAGTATATCATTTCAATAAGCTTCATAGCCAAGGCTTTTTTAGACCATAGGTGGAAGGATCACCGTGGAGAATTCCTAAGAAAAAGAAAAATCGAGCGTAAAAAAAGAATCAAGAAGCGTTCAATGGCAAAAAAAGGGGTGCAACACGAAGACTTCCCAGGGGGTCACCCATCCTAGTAATACTCTCGCCCAAGCACGCTTAAATTTGGAGCTCTGATGGGATCCGGTGCATTAGTGCTGGTATAATCGCACCCATAAGTCGAACCACATTATATTCTCTTATTGTAGATTCAAACCGGACTTCAAACAGCCATAACTTTCGAACCGGGAGGAGCTACGGGACCCGCCACACATGCCGACAAAGCTCTTCTTGCGCCCATCGTGTGACCTGACGCTCAGAATTCCTATTATAATATGTTTCGGAAGTGGAACGGAGATTCATGTCGAACTCATTGCGTTCCGCCATGACATAACAGGTCCCGGGCCTAAATTCCCCCGTTTTCACGCACTTTCGGCCTTTATATCACATTATTTATTTAATATTTCGTTTTTCTTTTGATATCTTGTGTCATTTTCGATTTAGATGTGTTTCTTAGGCTTAAAAATACATCCTCCAATGTATTGAGTGGCAGAATTTGATAATTTCTAATTAGTAAAATCGCATTTCTTCCCCATACGAAGTGCGTTTGTCATTATTTATTACTCCCGTGACAGTATATCATTTTCACTAAGCTTCATATCCAAGCCTTCTCTAGACCATACGAGGAAGGATCACCGTGGAGAATTCCTAAGAAAACGATAAATCGAGCGTAAAAAATGAATCGAACAGCGTTGGACGGCAAAAAAGGAGGTGCAACACGAGGACTTCCCAGGGGGTCACCCATCCTATTAATACTCTCGCCCAAGCACGCTTAGCTTCGGAGTTTTGATGGGATCCGATGCATTAGTGATGGTATGATCGCACCCATATGTCGAACCACATTCTATTCTCTTATGGTAGATTCGACCCGAACTTCAAACAGCCATAACTTTCGAACTGGGAGGAGCTACGGGACCCACCACACATGCCGACGAAACTCTTCTCGCGTCCATCGTGTGACTCGATGCTCAGAATTCCTATTATAATATGTTTGTGGAAGCGGAACGGCGATTCGTATCGAACACATCGTGTTCCGCCATGACATAACTGGTCCTGTGCCTAAATTCCCCCATTTTCACGCACTTTCGGCCTTTATATCACTTTATTTATTTAATATTTTGTTTTTCTTTTGATATCTTGTGTCATTTTCAATTTAGATGTCTTTCTTAGGCTTATAAATACATTCGCGAATGTATTGAGAGGCAGAATTTGATAATTTTTAATTAGTAAAATCGCATTTCTTCCCCGTACGAAGAGTGTTTGTCATTTACTTTATTACTCCCGTGACAGTATATCATTTCCAATAAGGCTCATATCCAAGCCTTGTTTAGACCATAGCTGGAAGGATCACCGTGGAGAATTCCTAAGAAAACGATAAATCGAGCGTAAAAAAAGAATCGAGCAGCGTTGGACGGCAAAAAAGGGGGTGCAACACGAGGACTTCCCAGGGGTCACCCATCCTAGTACTACTCTCGCCCAAGGACGCTTACCTTTGGAGTTCTGATGGGATCCAGTGCATTAGTGCTGGTATGATCGCACCCATAAATCAAACCACATTCTATTCTCTTATGGTAGATTCGACCCGAACTTCAAACAGCCATAACTTTCGAACCGGGAGGAGCTATGGGACCCACCACACATGCCCGCGAAGCTCTTCTCGCGCCCATCGTGTGACCCGACGCTCGGAATTCCTATTATAATATGTTTCCGGAAGCGAAACGGAGATTTCTGTCGACCTCATCGCGTTCCGCCATGACATAACTGGTCCTGGTCCCCCGTTTTCACGCACTTTCGGCCTTTATATCACTTTATTTATTTAATATTTCATTTTTCTTTTGATATCTTGTGTCATTTTCGATTTAGTGTGTTTCTTAGGCTTAAAAATACATTCTCGAATGTATTGAGGCATTTGATAATTTCTAATTAGTAAAATTGCATTTCTTCTCCGTACGAAGAGCGTTTGTCATTTACTTTTTTACTCTCGTGACTGTATATCATTTTCAATAAGCTTCATATCCAAGGCTTCTTTAGACCGTAGGTGGAAGGATCACCGTGGAGAATTCCTAAGAAAAAGAAAAATCGAGCGTAAAAAAAGAATCGAGCAGCGTTCGATGGCAAAAAAAATGGGTGCAACACGAGGACTTCCGAGGGGGTCACCCATCCTAGTACTACTCTCGCCCAAGCACGTTTAACTTTGGAGTTCTGATGGGATCCGATGCATTAGTGCTAGTATGATTGAACCCATAAATCAAACCACATTCATTTCTCTTATGGTAGATTCGACCCGAACTTCAAACAGCCATAACTTTCGAACCGGGAGGAGCTATGGGACCCACCACACATGCCCGCGAAGCTCTTCTCGCGCCCATCGTGTGACCCGACGCTCGGAATTCCTATTATAATATGTTTCCGGAAGCTAAACGGCGATTTCTGTCGACCTCATCGCGTTCTGCCATGACAGAACTGGTCCTGGTCCCCCGTTTTCACGCACTTTCGGCCTTTATATCACTTTATTTATTTAATATTTCGTTTTTCTATTGATATCTTGTGTCATTTTGATTTAGTGTGTTTCTTAGGCTTATAAATACATTCTCGAATGTATTGAGGGCATTTGATAATTTCTAATTAGTAAAATTGCATTTCTTCTCCGTACGACGAGCGTTTGTCATTTACTTTATTACTCTCGTGACTGTATATCATTTTCAATAAGCTTCATATCCAAGGCTTCTTTATACCGTAGGTGGAAGGATCACCGTGGAGAATTCCTAAGAAAAAAGAAAAATCGAGCGTAAAAAAAGAATCGAGCAGCGTTCGATGGCAAAAAAAAAATGGGTGCAACACGAGGACTTCCGAGGGGGTCACCCATCCTAGTACTACTCTCGCCCAAGCACGTTTAACTTTGGAGTTCTGATGGGATCCGATGCATTAGTGCTAGTATGATTGAACCCATAAGTTGAACCACATTCTATTCGCTTATGGTAGATTCGACCCGAACTTCAAACAGCCATAACTTTCGAACCGGGAGGAGCTACGGGACCTACCATACATGCCAGTGAAGCTCTTCTCGCGCTCATTGTGTGACTCGACACTCAGAATTCCTATTATAATATGTTTCCGGAAGCGAAACAATAATTCATGTCGAACTTATCGCGTTCGCCATGACATAACTGGTCCCGGGCCTAAATTCCCCCGTTTTCACGCACTTTCGGCCTTTATATCATTTTATTTACTTAATATTTTGTTTCACTTTTGATATCTTGTGTCATTTTCGATTTAGATGTGTTTCTTAGGCTTATAAATACATTCTCGAATGTATTGAGAGGCAGAATTTGATAATTTCTAATTAGTAAAATCGCATTTCTTCCCCGTACGAAGAGCGTTTGTCATTTACTTTATTACTCCTGTGACTGTATATCATTTTCAATAAGCTTCATATTCAAGGATTCTTTAGACCGTAGGTGGAAGGATCACCGTGGAGAATTCCTAAGAAAAAAAAAAATTCTAGCGTAAAAAAAGAATCGAGCAGCGTTCGATGGCAAAAAAAATGGGTGCAACACGAGGACTTCCCAAGGGGTCACCCATCCTAGTACTACTCTGGCCCAAGCACGTTTAACTTCGGAGTTCTGATGGGATCCGATGCATTAGTGCTAGTATGATCGAACCCATAAGTTGAACCACATTCTATTCGCTTATGGTAGATTCGACCCGAACTTCAAACAACCATAACTTTCGAACCGGGAGGAGCTACGGGACCCACCACACATGCCGGCGAAGCTCTATTCGCGTCCATCGTGTGACTCAATGCTCAGAATTCCTATGATAATATGTTTGTGGAAGCGGAACGGCGATTCGTATCGAACACATCGTGTTCCGCCATGACATAACTGGTCCCGGGCCTAAATTCCCCCATTTTCACGCACTTTCGGCCTTTATATCACTTTATTTATTTAATATTTTGTTTTTCTTTTGATATCTTGTGTCATTTTCGATTTAGATGTCTTTCTTAGGCTTATAAATACATTCTCGAATGTATTGAGAGGCAGAATTTGATAATTTTAAATTAGTAAAATCGCATTTCTTCCCCGTACGAAGAGTGTTTGTCATTTACTTTATTACTCCCGTGACAGTATATCATTTCCAATAAGCTTCATATCCAAGCCTTGTTTAGACCATAGGTGGAAGGATCACCGTGGAGAATTCCTAAGAAAACAAAAAATCGAGTGTAAAAAAAGAATCGAGCAGCGTTGGACGGCAAAAAAGGGGGTGCAACACGAGGACTTCCCAGGGGTCACCCATCCTAGTACTACTCTCGCCCAAGCACGCTTACCTTTGGAGTTCTGATGGGATCCGGTGCATTAGTGCTGGTATGATCGCACCCATAAATCAAACCACATTCTATTCTCTTATGGTAGATTCGACCGAACTTCAAATGACCCATAACTTTCGAACCGGAGGAGCTATGGGACCCACCACACATGCCCGCGAAGCTCTTCTCGCGCCCATCGTGTGACCCGACGCTCGGAATTCCTATTATAATATGTTTCCTAAGCTAAACGGCGATTTCGCCGACCTCATCGCGTCGCCATGACAATCGGTCACGTCCCCGTTTTCACGCACTTTCGGCCTTTATATCACTTTATTTATTTAATATTTCGTTTTTCTTTTGATATCTTGTGTCATTTTCGATTTAGTGTGTTTCTTAGGCTTATAAATACATTCTCGAATGTATTGAGGGCATTTGATAATTTCTAATTAGTAAAATTGCATTTCTTCTCCGTACGAAGAGCATTTGTCATTTACTTTATTACTCTCGTGACTGTATATCATTTTCAATAAGCTTCATATCCGAGGCTTCTTTAGACCGTAGGTGGAAGGATTACCGTGGAGAATTCCTAAGAAAAAAGAAAAATCGAGCGTAAAAAAAGAATCGAGCAGCGTTCGATGGCAAAAAAAATGGGTGCAACACGAGGACTTCCGAGGGGGTCACCCATCCTAGTACTACTCTCGCCCAAGCATGTTTAACTTCGGAGTTCTGATGGGATCCGATGCATTAGTGCTGGTATGATCGCACCCATAAGTCAAACCACATTCTATTCTCTCATGGTAGATTTGACCCGAACTTCAAACTGCCATAACATTCAAACCGGGAGGAGCTACGGGACCCACCACACATGCCGGCGAAGCTCTTCTCCTGCCCATCGTGTGACCCGACGCTCGGAATTCCTATTATAATATGTTTCCGGAAGCAGAACGGCGATTTGTGTCGACCTCATCGCGTTCCACCATGACAGAACTGGTCCTGGTCCCCCGTTTTCACGCACTTTCGGCCTTTATATCACTTTATTTATTTAATATTTCGTTTTTCTTTTGATATCTTGTGTCATTTTCGATTTAGTGTGTTTCTTAGGCTTATAAATATATTCTCGAATGTATTGAGAGGTAGAATTTGATAATTTCTAATTAGTAAAATCGCATTTATTCTCCGTACGAAGAGCGTTTGTCATTTACTTTATTACTCTCGTGACTGTATATCATTTTCAATAAGCTTCATAACCAAGGCTTCTTTAGACCGTAGGTGGAAGGATCACTGTGTAGATTTCCTAAGAAAAAGAAAAATCGAGCGTAAAAAAAGAATCGAGCAGCGTTCGATGGCAAAAAAAAGGGGTGCAACACGAGGACTTCCCCGGGGGTCACCCATCCTAGTAATACTCTCTCCCAAGCATGCTTAACTTCGGAGTTTTGATGGGATCGAGTGCATTAGTGCTGGTATGATCGCACCCATAAGTCGAACCACATTCTATTCTCTTATGGTAGATTCGACCCGAACTTCAAACAGCCATAACTTTGGAACTGGGAGGAGCTACGGGACCCACCACACATGCCGGCGAAGCTCTTCTCGCGCCCATCGTGTGACCCGACGCTCAGAATTCCTATTATAATATGTTTCCGGAAGCGGAACGGTGATTCGTGTCGAACTCATTGCGTTGTGCCATGACATAACTGGTCCCGGGCCTAAATTCCCCCATTTTCACGCACGTTCGGCTTTTATATCACTTTATTTATTTAATATTTTGTTTTTCTTTTGATATCTTGTGTCATTTTCGATTTAGATATGTTTCTTAGGCTTATAAATACATTCTCGAATGTATTGAGAGGCAGAATTTGATAATTTCTAATTAGTAAAATCGCATTTCTTCCCCGTACGAAGAGCGTTTGTCATTTACTTTATTACTCCCGTGACAGTATATCATTTCAATAAGCTTCATAGCCAAGGCTTCTTTAGACCATAGGTGGAAGGATCACCGTGGAGAATTCCTAAGAAAAAGAAAAATCGAGCGTAAAAAAAGAATCGAGAAGCGTTCAATGGCAAAAAAAGGGGTGCAACACGAAGACTTCCCAGGGGGTCACCCATCCTAGTAATACTCTCGCCCAAGCACGCTTAAATTTGGAGCTCTGATAGGATCCGGTGCATTGGTGCTGGTATAATCGCACCCATAAGTCGAACCACATTATATTCTCTTATTGTAGATTCAAACCGGACTTCAAACAGCCATAACTTTCGAACCGGGAGGAGCTACGGGACCCGCCACACATGCCGACAAAGCTCTTCTTGCGCCCATCGTGTGACCTGACGCTCAGAATTCCTATTATAATATGTTTCGGAAGTGGAACGGCGATTCATGTCGAACTCATTGCGTTCCGCCATGACATAACAGGTCCCGGGCTTAAATTCCCCCGTTTTCACGCACTTTTGGCCTTTATATCACATTATTTATTTAATATTTCGTTTTTCTTTTGATATCTTGTGTCATTTTCGATTTAGATGTGTTTCTTAGGCTTAAAAATACATCCTCCAATGTATTGAGTGGCAGAATTTGATAATTTCTAATTAGTAAAATCGCATTTCTTCCCCATACGAAGTGCGTTTGTCATTTATTTATTACTCCCGTGACAGTATATCATTTTCACTAAGCTTCATATCCAAGCCTTCTCTAGACCATACGGGGAAGGATCACCGTGGAGAATTCCTAAGAAAACGAAAAATCGAGCGTAAAAAATGAATCGAACAGCGTTGGACGGCAAAAAAGGAGGTGCAACACGAGGACTTCCCAGGGGGTCACCCATCCTATTAATACTCTCGCCCAAGCACGCTTAGCTTCGGAGTTTTGATGGGATCCGATGCATTAGTGATGGTATGATCGCACCCATATGTCGAACCACATTCTATTCTCTTATGGTAGATTCGACCCGAACTTCAAACAGCCATAACTTTCGAACTGGGAGGAGCTACGGGACCCACCACACATGCCGACGAAGCTCTTCTCGCGTCCATCGTGTGACTCGATGCTCAGAATTCCTATTATAATATGTTTGTGGAAGCGGAACGGCGATTCGTATCGAACACATCGTGTTCCGCCATGACATAACTGGTCCCAGGCCTAAATTCCCCCATTTTCACGCACTTTCGGCCTTTATATCACTTTATTCATTTAATATTTTGTTTTTCTTTTGATATCTTGTGTCATTTTCAATTTAGATGTCTTTCTTAGGCTTATAAATACATTCGCGAATGTATTGAGAGGCAGAATTTGATAATTTTTAATTAGTAAAATCGCATTTCTTCCCCGTACGAAGAGTGTTTGTCATTTACTTTATTACTCCCGTGACAGTATATCATTTCCAATAAGGCTCATATCCAAGCCTTGTTTAGACCATAGCTGGAAGGATCACCGTGGAGAATTCCTAAGAAAACGATAAATCGAGCGTAAAAAAAGAATCGAGCAGCGTTGGACGGCAAAAAAGGGGGTGCAACACGAGGACTTCCCAGGGGTCACCCATCCTAGTACTACTCTCGCCCAAGGACGCTTACCTTTGGAGTTCTGATGGGATCCGGTGCATTAGTGCTGGTATGATCGCACCCATAAATCAAACCACATTCTATTCTCTTATGGTAGATTCGACCCGAACTTCAAACAGCCATAACTTTCGAACCGGGAGGAGCTATGGGACCCACCACACATGCCCGCGAAGCTCTTCTCGCGCCCATCGTGTGACCCGACGCTCGGAATTCCTATTATAATATGTTTCCGGAAGCGAAACGGCGATTTATGTCGACCTCATCGCGTTCCGCCATGACATAACTGGTCCTGGTCCCCCGTTTTCACGCACTTTCGGCCTTTATATCACTTTATTTATTTAATATTTCATTTTTCTTTTGATATCTTGTGTCATTTTCGATTTAGTGTGTTTCTTAGGCTTAAAAATACATTCTCGAATGTATTGAGGGCATTTGATAATTTCTAATTAGTAAAATTGCATTTCTTCTCCGTACGAAGAGCGTTTGTCATTTACTTTTTTACTCTCGTGACTGTATATCATTTTCAATAAGCTTCATATCCAAGGCTTCTTTAGACCGTAGGTGGAAGGATCACCGTGGAGAATTCCTAAGAAAAAGAAAAATCGAGCGTAAAAAAAGAATCGAGCAGCGTTCGATGGCAAAAAAAATGGGTGCAACACGAGGACTTCCGAGGGGGTCACCCATCCTAGTACTACTCTCGCCCAAGCACGTTTAACTTTGGAGTTCTGATGGGATCCGATGCATTAGTGCTAGTATGATTGAACCCATAAATCAAACCACATTCTATTCTCTTATGGTAGATTCGACCCGAACTTCAAACAGCCATAACTTTCGAACCGGGAGGAGCTATGGGACCCACCACACATGCCCGCGAAGCTCTTCTCGCGCCCATCGTGTGACCCGACGCTCGGAATTCCTATTATAATATGTTTCCGGAAGCTAAACGGCGATTTCTGTCGACCTCATCGCGTTCTGCCATGACAGAACTGGTCACAGTCCCCGTTTTCACGCACTTTCGGCCTTTATATCACTTTATTTATTTAATATTTCGTTTTTCTATTGATATCTTGTGTCATTTTGATTTAGTGTGTTTCTTAGGCTTATAAATACATTCTCGAATGTATTGAGGGCATTTGATAATTTCTAATTAGTAAAATTGCATTTCTTCTCCGTACGACGAGCGTTTGTCATTTACTTTATTACTCTCGTGACTGTATATCATTTTCAATAAGCTTCATATCCAAGGCTTCTTTATACCGTAGGTGGAAGGATCACCGTGGAGAATTCCTAAGAAAAAAGAAAAATCGAGCGTAAAAAAAGAATCGAGCAGCGTTCGATGGCAAAAAAAATGGGTGCAACACGAGGACTTCCGAGGGGGTCACCCATCCTAGTACTACTCTCGCCCAAGCACGTTTAACTTTGGAGTTCTGATGGGATCCGATGCATTAGTGCTAGTATGATTGAACCCATAAGTTGAACCACATTCTATTCGCTTATGGTAGATTCGACCCGAACTTCAAACAGCCATAACTTTCGAACCGGGAGGAGCTACGGGACCTACCATACATGCCAGTGAAGCTCTTCCCGCGCTCATTGTGTGACTCGACACTCCGAATTCCTATTATAATATGTTTCCGGAAGCGAAACAATAATTCATGTCGAACTTATTGCGTTCGCCATGACATAACTGGTCCCGGGCCTAAAATCCCCCATTTTTACGCACTTTCGGCCTTTATATCATTTTATTTATTTAATATTTCGTTTCACTTTTGATATCTTGTGTAATTTTCGATTTAGATGTGTTTCTTAGGCTTATAAATACATTCTCGAATGTATTGAGAGGCAGAATTTGATAATTTCTAATTAGTAAAATCGCATTTCTTCCCCGTACGAAGAGCGTTTGTCATTTACTTTATTACTCTTGTGACTGTATATCATTTTCAATAAGCTTTATATTCAAGGATTCTTTAGACCGTAGATGGAAGGATCACCGTGGAGAATTCCTAAGAAAAAGAAAAATCGAGCGTAAAAAAAGAATCGAGCAGCGTTCGATGGCAAAAAAAATGGGTGCAACACGAGGACTTCCCAAGGGGTCACCCATCCTAGTACTACTCTGGCCCAAGCACGTTTAACTTCGGAGTTCTGATGGGATCCGATGCATTAGTGCTGGTATGATCGAACCCATAAGTTGAACCACATTCTATTCGCTTATGGTAGATTCGACCCGAACTTCAAACAACCATAACTATCGAACCGGGAGGAGCTACGGGACCCACCACACATGCCGGCGAAGCTCTATTCGCGTCCATCGTGTGACTCAATGCTCAGAATTCCTATTATAATATGTTTGTGGAAGCGGAACGGCGATTCGTATCGAACACATCGTGTTCCGCCATGACATAACTGGTCCCGGGCCTAAATTCCCCCATTTTCACGCACTTTCGGCCTTTATATCACTTTATTTATTTAATATTTTGTTTTTCTTTTGATATCTTGTGTCATTTTCGATTTAGATGTCTTTCTTAGGCTTATAAATACATTCTCGAATGTATTGAGAGGCAGAATTTGATAATTTTAAATTAGTAAAATCGCATTTCTTCCCCGTACGAAGAGTGTTTGTCATTTACTTTATTACTCCCGTGACAGTATATCATTTCCAATAAGCTTCATATCCAAGCCTTGTTTAGACCATAGGTGGAAGGATCACCGTGGAGAATTCCTAAGAAAACAAAAAATCGAGTGTAAAAAAAGAATCGAGCAGCGTTGGACGGCAAAAAAGGGGGTGCAACACGAGGACTTCCCAGGGGTCACCCATCCTAGTACTACTCTCGCCCAAGCACGCTTACCTTTGGAGTTCTGATGGGATCCGGTGCATTAGTGCTGGTATGATCGCACCCATAAATCAAACCACATTCTATTCTCTTATGGTAGATTCGACCCGAACTTCAAACAGCCATAACTTTCGAACCGGGAGGAGCTATGGGACCCACCACACATGCCCGCGAAGCTCTTCTCGCGCCCATCGTGTGACCCGACGCTCGGAATTCCTATTATAATATGTTTCCGGAAGCTAAACGGCGATTTCTGTCGACCTCATCGCGTTCTGCCATGACAGAACTGGTCCTGGTCCCCCGTTTTCACGCACTTTCGGCCTTTATATCACTTTATTTATTTAATATTTTGTTTTTCTTTTGATATCTTGTGTCATTTTCGATTTAGTGTGTTTCTTAGGCTTATAAATACATTCTCGAATGTATTGAGGGCATTTGATAATTTCTAATTAGTAAAATTGCATTTCTTCTCCGTACGAAGAGCGTTTGTCATTTACTTTATTACTCTCGTGACTGTATATCATTTTCAATAAGCTTCATATCCGAGGCTTCTTTAGACCGTAGGTGGAAGGATTACCGTGGAGAATTCCTAAGAAAAAAGAAAAATCGAGCGTAAAAAAAGAATCGAGCAGCGTTCGATGGCAAAAAAAATGGGTGCAACACGAGGACTTCCGAGGGGGTCACCCATCCTAGTACTACTCTCGCCCAAGCATGTTTAACTTCGGAGTTCTGATGGGATCCGATGCATTAGTGCTGGTATGATTGAACCCATAAGTTGAACCACATTTTATTCGCTTATGGTAGATTCGACCCGAACTTCAAACAGCCATAACTTTCGAATCGGGAGGAGCTACGGGACCCACCATACATGCCGGTGAAGCTCTTCTCGCGCTCATTGTGTGACTCGACACTCAGAATTCCTATTATAATATGTTTCCGGAAGCGAAACAGCAATTCATGTCGAACTCATCGCGTTCGCCATGACATAACTGGTCCCGGGCCTAAAATCCCCCATTTTTACGCACTTTCGGCCTTTATATCATTTTATTTATTTAATATTTCGTTTCACTTTTGATATCTTGTGTAATTTTCGATTTAGATGTGTTTCTTAGGCTTATAAATACATTCTCGAATGTATTGAGAGGCAGAATTTGATAATTTCTAATTAGTAAAATCGCATTTCTTCCCCGTACGAAGAGCGTTTGTCATTTACTTTATTACTCTTGTGACTGTATATCATTTTCAATAAGCTTTATATTCAAGGATTCTTTAGACCGTAGATGGAAGGATCACCGTGGAGAATTCCTAAGAAAAAGAAAAATCGAGCGTAAAAAAAGAATCGAGCAGCGTTCGATGGCAAAAAAAGGGGTGCAACACGAGGACTTCCCAGGGGGTCACCAATCCTAGTACTACTCTCACCCAAGCACGCTTAACTTCGGAGTTCTGATGGGATCCGGTGCAATAGTGCTGGTATGATCGCACCCATAAGTCAAACCACATTATATTCTCTTATGGTAGATTCGACCCGAACTTCGAACTCCCATAAATTTCGAACCGGGAGGAGCTATGGGACCCACCACACATGCCGGTGAAGCTCTTCTCGCGCTCGTAGTGTGACCCGACACTTAGAATTCCTATTATAATATGTTGCCGGAAGCGAAACAGCGATTCTTGTCGAACTCATCGCGTTCCGCCATGACATAACTGGTCACAGGCCTAAATTCCCCCGTTTCCACGCACTTTCGGCCTTTATATCACTTTACTTATTTAATATTTCATTTTTCTTTTGATATCTTGTGTCATTTTCGATTTAGATGTGTTTCTGAGGCTTATAAATACATTCTTGAATGTATTGAGAGGTAGAATTTGATAATTTCTAATTAGTAAAATCGCATTTCTTCCCCGTAAGAAGAGCATTTGTCATTTACTTTATTACTCCCGTGAGTGTATATCATTTTCAATAAGCTTCATATTCAAGGATTCTTTAGACCGTAGGTGGAAGGATCACCGTGGAGAATTCCTAAGAAAAAGAAAATTCGAGCGTAAAAAAAGAATCGAGCAGCGTTCGATGGCAAAAAAAATGGGTGCATCGCGAGGAGTTCCCAAGGGTCACCCATCCTAGTACTACTCTCGCCCAAGCACGTTTAACTTCGGAGTTCTGATGGGATCTGATGCATTAGTGCTGGTATGATCGAACCCATAAGTTGAACCACATTCTATTCGCTTATGGTAGATTCCGCCCGAACTTCAAACAGCCATAACTTTCGAACCGGGAGGAGCTACGGGACCCACCACACATGCCGGTGAATCTCTTCTCGCGCTCATTGTGTGACTCGACACTCAGAATTCCTATTATAATATGTTTCCGGAAGCGAAACAGCAAGTCATGTCGAACTCACCGCGTTACGCCATGACATAACTGGTCACGGGCCTAAATTCCCCCGTTTTCACGCACTTTCGGCCATTATATCATTTTATTTATTTACGTTTCACTTTTGATATCTGGTGTCATTTTCGATTTAGATGTGTTTCTTAGGCTTATAAATACATTCTCGAATGTATTGAGAGGCAGAATTTGATAATTTCTAATTAGTAAAATCGCATTTCTTCCCCGTACGAAGAGCGTTTGTCATTTACTTTATTACTCCCGTGACTGTATATCATTTTCAAGAGATTCATATTCAAGGATTCTTTAGACCGTAGGTGGAAGGATCACCGTGGAGAATTCCTAAGAAAAAGAAAAATCGAGCGTAAAAAAAGAATCGAGCAGCGTTCGATGGCAAAAAAAATGGGTGCATCACGAGGAGTTCCCAAGGGGTCACCCATCCTAGTACTACTCTCGCCCAAGCACGTTTAACTTCGGAGTTCTGATGGGATCTGATGCATTAGTGCTGGTATGATCGAACCCATAAGTTGAACCACATTCTATTCGCTTATGGTAGATTCCACCCGAACTTCAAACAGCCATAACTTTCGAACCGGGAGGAGCTACGGGACCCACCACACATGCCGGTGAATCTCTTCTCGCGCTCATTGTGTGACTCGACACTCAGAATTCCTATTATAATATGTTTCCGGAAGCGAAACAGCAAGTCATGTCGAACTCACCGCGTTACGCCATGACATAACTGGTCACGGGCCTAAATTCCCCCGTTTTCACGCACTTTCGGCCTTTATATCATTTTATTTATTTACGTTTCACTTTTGATATCTGGTGTCATTTTCGATTTAGATGTGTTTCTTAGGCTTATAAATACATTCTCGAATGTATTGAGAGGCAGAATTTGATAATTTCTAATTAGTAAAATCGCATTTCTTCCCCGTACGAAGAGCGTTTGTCATTTACTTTATTACTCCCGTGACTGTATATCATTTTCAAGAGATTCATATTCAAGGATTCTTTAGACCGTAGGTGGAAGGATCACCGTGGAGAATTCCTAAGAAAAAGAAAAATCGAGCGTAAAAAAAGAATCGAGCAGCGTTCGATGGCAAAAAAAGGGGTGCAACACGAGGACTTCCTAGAGGGTCACCAATCCTAGTACTACTCTCGCCCAAGCATGCTTAACTTCGGAGTTCTGATGGGATCTGGTGCAATAGTGCTGGTATGATCGCACCCATAAGTCAAACCACATTATATTCTCTTATGGTAGATTCGACCCGAACTTCAAACACCCATAAATTTCGAACCGGGAGGAGCTACGGGACCCACCACACATGCCGGTGAAGCTCTTCTCGCGCTCATCGTGTGACCCGACACTCGGAATTCCTATTATAATATGTTTCCGGAAGCGAAACAGCGATTCGTGTCAAACTCATCGCGTTCCGCCATGACATAACTGGTCCCGGGCCTAAATTCCCCCGTTTTCACGCACTTTCGGCCTTTATATCACTTTATTTATTTAATATTTTATTTTTCTTTTGATATCTTGTGTCATTTTCGATTTAGATGTGTTTCTTAGGCTTATAAATACATTCTCGAATGTATTGAGAGGCAGAATTTGATAATTTCTAATTAGTAAAATCGCATTTCTTCCCCGTACGAAGAGCGCTTGTCTTTTACTTTATTACTCTCGTGACTGTATATCATTTTCAATAAGCTTCATATCTAAGGCTTCTTTAGACCGTAGTTGGAAGGATCACCGTGGAGAATTCCTAAGAAAAAGAAAAATCGAGCGTAAAAAAAGAATCGAGCAGTGTTCGATGGTAAAAAAAGGGTTGAACACGAGGACTTCCCAGAGGGTCACCCATCCTAGTACTACTCTCGCCCAAGCACGCTTAGCTTCGGAGTTCTGATGGGATCCGGTGCATTAGTGCTGGTATGATCGCACCCATAAGTCGAACCATATTCTATTCTCTTATGGTAGATTCGACCCAAACTTCAAACAGCCATAACTTTCGAACCGGGAAGAGCTACGAGACCCACCACACATGGCGGCGAAGCTCTTCTCGCATCCATCGTATTACCTGATGCTCAGAATTACTATTATAATATGTTTCCAGAAGCGGGACGGCGATTTGTGTCGAACTCATCGCGTTCCGCCATGACATAACTGGTCGTGGGCCTAAATTTCCCCGTTTTCACGCACTTTCGGCATTTATATCACTTTATTTATTTAATATTTCATTTTTTTTTGATATCTTCAGTCATTTTTTATTAGATGTGTTTCTTAGGCTTAAAAATACATTCTCCAATGTATTGAGAGGCATAATTTGATAATTTCTAATTAGTAAAATCGCATTTCTTCCCCGTACGAAGAGCGTTTGTCTTTTACTTTATTACTCCCGTGACAGTATATCATTTTCACTAAGCTTCATATCCAAGCCTTCTTTAGACCGTAGTTGGAAGGATCACCATGGAGTATTCCTAAGAAAACGAAAAATCAAGCGTAAAAAAAGAATCGAGCAGCGTTGGACGGCAAAAAAAGGGGGTGCAACACGAGGACTTCCCCGGGGGTCACCCATTCTAGTACTACTCTCGCCCAAGCACGCTTAACTTTGGAGTTTTGATGGGATCCGGTGCATTAGTGCTTGTATGATCGCACCCACAAGTCGAACCACATTCTATTCTCTTATGGTAGATTCGACACGAACTTCAAACAGCCATAACTTTCGAACTGGGAGGAGCTACGGGACCCACCACACATGCGGGCGAATCTCTTCTCGCGCCCATCGTGTGACCCGACGCTCGGAATTCCTATTATAATATGTTTCCGGAAGCGAAACGGCGATTTGTGTCGACCTCATCGCGTTCCGCCATGACATAACTGGTCGCGGGCCTAAATTCCCCCATTTTCACGCACTTTCGGCCTTTATATCACTTTATTTATTTAATATTTCGTTTTTCTTTTGATATCTTGTATCATTTTCGATTTAGATGTGTTTATTAGGCTTATAAATACATTCTCGAATGTATTGAGAGGTAGAATTTTATAATCTTTTATTAGTAAAATCGCATTTCTTCCCCGTACGAAGAGTCTTTATCATTTACTTTATTACTCCCGTGACAGTATATCATTTCCAATAAGCTTCATATCCAAGCCTTCTTTAGATCATAGGTGGAAGGATCACCGTGGAGAGTTCCTAAGAAAACGAAAAATCGAGCGTAAAAAAAAGAATCGAGCAGCGTTGGACGGCAAAAAAGGGGATGCAACACGAGGACTTACCAGGGGGTCACCCATCCTATTACTACTCTCGCCCAAGCACGCTTACCTTTGGAGTTCTGATGGGATCCGGTGCATTAGTGCTGGTATGATCGCACCCATAAGTCAAACCACATTCTATTCTCTTATGGTAGATTCGACCCGAACTTCAAACAGCCATAACTTTCAAACCGGGAGGAGCTACGGGACCCACCACACATGTCGGCGAAGCTCTTCTCGCGCGCATCGTGTGACCCGACGCTCGGAATTCCTATTATAATATGTTTCTGGAAGTGAAGCGGCAATTTGTGTCGACCTCATCGCGTTCCGCCATGATAGAACTGGTCCTGGTCCCCCGTTTTCACGCACTTTCGGCCTTTATATCACTTTATTTATTTAATATTTCGTTTTTATTTTGATATCTTGTGTCATTTTCGATTTAGTGTGTTTCTTAGGCTTATAAATACATTCTCGAATGTATTGAGAGGTAGAATTTGATAATTTCTAATTAGTAAAATCGCATTTCTACTCCGTACGAAGAGCGTTTGTCATTTACTTTATTACTCTCGTGACTGTATAACATTTTCAATAAGCTTCATATCCAAGGATTCTTTACACCGTAGGTGGAAGGATCACCGTGGAGATTTCCTAAGAAAAAGAAAAATCGAGCGTAAAAAAAGAATCGAGCAGCGTTCGATGGCAAAAAAAAGGGGTGCAACACGAGGACTTCCCCGGGGGTTACCCATCCTAGTAATACTCTCGCCCAAGCACGCTTAACTTTGGAGTTTTGATGGGATCTGGTGCATTAGTGCTGGTATGATCGCACCCATAAGTCGAACCACATTCTATTCTCTTTTGGTAGATTCCACCCAAACTTCAAACAGCCATAACTTTCGAACTGGGAGGAGCTACGGGACCCACCACACATGCCGGCGAAGCTCTTCTCGCGCCCATCGTGTGACCCGACGCTCAGAATTCATATTATAATATGTTTCCGGAAGCGGAACGGCGATTCGTATCAAGCTCATTGCGTTCCGCCATGACATAACTGGTCCCGGGCCTAAATTCCCCCATTTTCACGCACTTTCGGCCTTTATATCACTTTATTTATTTAATATTTAGTTTTTCTTTTGATATCTTGTGTCATTTTCGATTTAGATGTGTTTCTTAGGCTTATAAATACATTCTCGAATGTATTGAGAGGCAGAATTTGATAATTTCTAATTAGTAAAATCGCATTTCTTCCCCGTACGAAGAGCGTTTGTCATTTACTTTATTACTCCCGTGACAGTATATCATTTTCAATAAGCTTCATAGCCAAGGCTTCTTTAGACCATAGGTGGAAGGATCACCGTAGAGAATTCCTAAGAAAAAAAAATCGAGCGTAAAAAAAGAATCGAGAAGCGTTCGATGGCAAAAAAAGGGGTGCAACACGAAGACTTCCCAGGGGGTCACCCATCCTAGTAATACTCTCGCCCAAGCACGTTTAAATTCGGAGCTCTGATAGGATCCGGTGCATTAGTGCTGGTATGATCGCACCCATAAGTCGAACAACATTTTATTCTCTTATTGTAGATTCAAACCGAACTTCAAACAGCCATAACTTTCGAACCGGGAGGAGCTACGGGACCCGCCACACATGCCGACAAAGCTCTTCTCGCGCCCATCGTGTGACCTGACGCTCAGAATTCCTATTATAATATGTTTCCGGAAGCGGAACGGCAATTCATGTCGAACTCATTGCGTTCTGCCATGACATAACAGGTCGCGGGCCTAAATTCCCCCGTTTTCACGTACTTTCGGCCTTTATATCACTTTATTTATTTAATATTTCATTTTTCTTTTGATATCTTGTGTCATTTTCGATTTAGATGTGTTTCTTAGGCTTAAAAATACATCCTCCAATGTATTGAGAGGTAGAATTTGATAATTTCTAATTAGTAAAATCGCATTTCTTCCCCGTACCAAGTGCATTTGTCATTAACTTTATTACTCCCGTGACAGTATATCATTTTCACTAATCTTCATATCCAATCCTTCTTTAGACCGTACGTGGAAGGATCACCGTGGAGAATTCCTAAGAAAACGAAAAATCGAGCGTAAAAAAATAATCGAGCAGCGTTAGACGGCAAAAAAGGGGGTGCAACACGAGGACTTCCGAGGGGGTCACCCATCCTAGTACTGCTCTCGCCCAAGCACGCTTAATTTCGGAGTTCTGATGGGATCCGGTGCATTAGTGCTGGTATGATCGCACCCATAAGTCAAACCACATTCTATTCTCTTATGGTAGATTCGACCCGAACTTCTAACAGCCATAACTTTCGAACTGGGAGGAGCTACGGGACCCACCACACATGCCGGCGAAGCTCTTCTCGCGCCCATCAGGTGACCCGATGCTCGGAATTCCTATTATATTATGTTTCCGGAAGCGAAACGGCGATTTGTGTCAAACTCATCGCGTTCCGCCATGACATAACTGGTCCCGGGCCTAAATTCCCCCGTTTTCACGCACTTTTGATTTAGTGTGTTTCTTAGGCTTATAAATACATTCTCGAATGTATTGAAAGGCAGAATTTGATAATTTCTAATTAGTAAAATCGCATTTCTTCTCCGTACGAAGAGCGTTTGTCATTTCCTTTATTACTCCCGTGACTGTATATCATTTTCAATAAGCTTTATATCCAAGGCTTCTTTAGACCGTAGGTGGAAGGATCACCATGGAGAATTCCTATGAAAAAGAAAAATCGAGCCTAAAAAAAGAATCGAGCAGCGTTCGATGGCAAAAAAAGGGGTGCAACACGAGGACTTCCGAGAGGGTCACCCATCCTAGTAATACTCTCGCCCAAGCACGCTTGACTTCGGAGTTCTGATGGGATCCGGTGCATTAGTGCTGGTATGATCGCACCCATAAGTCAAACCACATTCTATTCTCTTATGGTAGATTCGACCCGAACTTCTAACAGCCATAACTTTCGAACTGGGAGGAGCTACGGGACCCACCACACATGCCGGCGAAGCTCTTCTCGCGCCCATCAGGTGACCCGATGCTCGGAATTCCTATTATATTATGTTTCCGGAAGCGAAACGGCGATTTGTGTCAAACTCATCGCGTTCCGCCATGACATAACTGGTCCCGGGCCTAAATTCCCCCGTTTTCACGCACTTTCGGCCTTTATATCACTTTATTTATTTAATATTTCGTTTTTCTTTTGATATCTTGTGTCATTTTCGATTTAGATGTGTTTCTTAGGCTTAAAAATACATTCTCCAATATATTGAGAGGCTGAATTTGATAATTTCTAATTAGTAAAATCACATTTCTTCTCCATACGAAGAGCATTTGTCATTTACTTTATTACTCCCGTGACTGTATATCATTTTCAATAAGCTTCATATCCAAGGCTTCTTTAGACCGTAGGTGGAAGGATCACCGTGGAGAATTCCTAAGAAAAAAAATTGAGTGTAAAAAAAGAATTGAGCAGCGTTTGATGGCAAAAAAGGGGTGCAACACGAGGACTTCCGAGGGGGTCATCCATCCTAGTAATACTCTCGCCCAAGCACGCTTGACTTCGGAGTTCTGATGGGATCCGATGCATTAGTGCTGGTATGATCACACCCATAAGTCGTACCACATTCTATTTTCTTATTGTAGATTCGACCCGAACTTCAAAGAGCCATAACTTCCGAACCGGGAGGAGCTATGGGACCTGCCTCACATGCCGACGAAGCTCTTCTCACGCCCATCGTGTGACCCGATGCTCAGAATTCCTATTATAATATGTTTTCGGAAGCATAACGGCGATTCATGTCGAATTCATAGCGTTCCGCCATGACATAACTGGTCCCGGGCCTAAATTCCCCCGTTTTCATGCACTTTCGGCCTTTATATCACTTTATTTATTTAATATTTCGTTTTTCTTTTGATATATTGTGTCATTTTCGATTTAGATGTGTTTGTTAGGCTTAAAAATACGTTCTCCAATGTATTTAGAGGCACAATTTGACAATTTCTAATTAGTAAAATCGCATTTCTTCCCCGTACGGAGAGCGTTTATCATTTACTTTATTACTCCCATGACAGTATATCATTTTCAATAAGCTTCATATCCAAGGTTTCTTTAGATCGTAGGTGGAAGGATCACCGTGGAGAATTCCTAAGAAAAAGAAAAATTGTGTGTAAAAAAAGAATCGAGCAGCGTTCGACGGCAAAAAAAGGGGGTGCAACACGAGGACTTCCCAGGGGGTCACCCATCCTAGTACTACTCTCGCCCAAGAATGCTTAACTTCTGGGTTCTGATGGGATTTGGTGCATTAGTGCTGGTATGATCGAACCCATAAGTTGACCACATTCTATTCTCCTATGGTAGATTCGACCCGAACTTTAAACAGTCATAACTTTCAAACCGAGAGGAGCTACGGGACCCACCACACATGCCGGTGAAGCTCTTCTCGCGCTCATCGTATGACTCGACACCCAGATTCCTATTATAATATATTTCCGGAAGCGAAACAGTGATTCATGTCGAACTCATCGCGTTCTGCCATGACATAACAGGTCCCGGGCCTAAATTCCCCCGTTTTCACGCACTTTCGGCCTTTATATCACTTTATTTATTTAATATTTCGTTTTTCTTTTGATATCTTGTGTCATTTTTGATTTAGATGTGTTTCTTAAGCTTAAAAATACATCCTCCAATGTATTGAGAGGCAGAATTTGATAATTTCTAATTAGTAAAATCGCATTTCTTCCCCGTATGAAGAGCGTTTGTCATTTACTTTATTACTCCCGTGACAGTATATCATTTTCCCTAAGCTTCATATCCAAGCCTTCTTTAGACCGTACGTGGAAGGATCACCGTGGAGAATTCCTAAGAAAACGAAAAATCAAGCGTAAAAAAAGAATCGAGCAGCGTTGGACGGCAAAAAAGGGGGTGCAACACGAGGACTTCCCAAGGGGTCACCCATCCTAATACTACTCTCGCCCGAGCATGCTTAACTTCGGAGTTCTGATGGGATCCAGTGCATTAGTGCTGGTATGATCGCACCCATAAGTCGAACCACATTCTATTCTCTTATGGTAGATTCGACCCGAACTTCAAACAGCCATAACTTTCGAAATGGGAGGAGCTACGGGACCCACCACACATGCCGGTGAAGCTCTTCTCGCGTCCATCGTGTGACCCGACGCTCAGAATTCCTATTATAATATGTTTCCAAAAGCGGAACGGTGACTCGTGTTGAACTCATCGCGTTCCGCCATGACATAACTGGTCCCGGGCCTAAATTCCCCCATTTTCACGCACTCTCGGCCTTTATATCACTTTATTTATTTAATAATTCATTTTTCTTTTGATATCTTGTGTCATTTTCGATTTAGATGTGTTTCCTAGGCTTATAAATACATTATCGAATGTATTGAGAGGCAGAATTTGATAATGTTTAATTAGTAAAATCACATTTCTTCCTCATACGAAGAGTGTTTGTCATTTACTTTATTACTCCCGTGACAATATATCATTTCCAATAAGCTTCATATCCAAGCCTACTTTAGACCATAGGTGGAAGGATCACCGTGTAGAATTCCTAAGAAAATGAAAAATCAAGCGTAAAAAAAGAATCGAGCAGCATTGGACGGAAAAAAAAAGTGGTGCAACACGAGGACTTCCGAGGGGGTCACCCATCCTAGTACTACTCTCGTCCAAGCACGCTTACCTTTGGAGTTCTGATGGGATCCGGTGCATTAGTGCTGGTATGATTGCACCCATAAACCACATTCTATTATCTTATGGTAGATTCGACCCGAACTTCAAACAGCCATAATTTCGAACCGGGAGGAGCTACGGGACCCACCACATATGCCAGTGAAGCTCTTCTCACGCCCATCGTATGATCCAACGCTCAGAATTCTTATTATAATATGTTTCCAGAAGCGAAACGGCGATTTGTGTCGAACTCATCGCGATCCGCCATGACATAACTGGTCGTGGGCCTAAATTCCCCCGTTTTCACGCACTTTCGGCCTTTATATCACTTTATTTATTTAATATTTTGTTTTTCTTTTGATATCTTGTGTCATTTTCGATTTAGTGTGTTTATTAGGCTTATAAATACATTCTCGAATGTATTGAGAGGCAGAATTTGATAATTTCTAATTAGTAAAATCGCATTTCTTCTCCGTACGAAGAGCATTTGTCATTTACTTTATTACTCCGTGATTGTATATCATTTTCAATAAGCTTCATATCCAAGGCTTCTTTAGACCGTAGGTGGAAGGATCACCATGGAGAATTCCTAAGAAAAGAAAAAAATCGAGTGTAAAAAAGAATCGAGCGGCGTTCGATGGCAAAAAAGGGGATGCAACACGAGGACTTCCCAGCGGGTCACCCATCCTAGTAATACTCTCGCCCAAGCAAGCTTGACTTCAGAGTTCTGATGGGATCCGGTGCATTAGTGCTGGTATGATCGCACCCATAAGTCGAACCACATTCTATTCTCTTATTGTAGATTCGACCCGAACTTCAAAGAGCCATAACTTTCGAACCGGGAGGAGCTATGGGACCCGCCACACATGCCGACGAAGCTCTTCTCGCGTCCATCGTGTGAACCGACGCTCAGAATTTCTATTATAATATGTTTTTGGAAGCGGAACAGCGATTCATGTCGAACTCATTGCGTTCCGCCATGACATAACTGGTCCCGGGCCTAAATTCCCCCGTTTTCACGCACTTTCGGCCTTTATATCACTTTATTTATTTAATATTTCGTTTTTATTTTGATATATTGTGTCATTTTCGATTTAGATGTGTTTCTTAGGCTTAAAAATACGTTCTCCAATGTATTTAGAGGCACAATTTGACAATTTCTAATTAGTAAAATCGCATTTCTTCCCCGTACGGAGAGCGTTTATCATTTACTTTATTACTCCCGTGACAGTATATCATTTTCAATAAGCTTCATATCCAAGGTTTCTTTAGATCGTAGGTGGAAGGATCACCGTGGAGAATTCCTAAGAAAAAGAAAAATTGTGTGTAAAAAAAGAATCGAGCAGCGTTCGACGGCAAAAAAAGGGGGTGCAACACGAGGACTTCCCAGGGGGTCACCCATCCTAGTACTACTCTCGCCCAAGAATGCTTAACTTCGGTTACGATGGGATTTGGTGCATTAGTCTGGTATGATCGAACCCATAAGTTGACCACATTCTATTCTCCTATGGTAGATTCGACCCGAACTTTAAACAGTCATAACTTTCAAACCGAGAGGAGCTACGGGACCCACCACACATGCGGTGAAGCTCTTCTCGCTCATCGTATGACTCGACACCCAGAATTCCTATTATAATATGTTTCCGGAAGCGAAACAGTGATTCATGTCGAACTCATCGCGTTCTGCCATGACATAACAGGTCCCGGGCCTAAATTCCCCCGTTTTCACGCACTTTCGGCCTTTATATCACTTTATTTATTTAATATTTCGTTTTTCTTTTGATATCTTGTGTAATTTTTGATTTAGATGTGTTTCTTAAGCTTAAAAATACATCCTCCAATGTATTGAGAGGCAGAATTTGATAATTTCTAATTAGTAAAATCGCATTTCTTCCCCGTATGAAGAGCGTTTGTCATTTACTTTATTACTCCCGTGACAGTATATCATTTTCCCTAAGCTTCATATCCAAGCCTTCTTTAGACCGTATGTGGAAGGATCACCATGGAGAATTCCTAAGAAAACGAAAAATCAAGCGTAAAAAAAGAATCGAGCAGCGTTGGACGGCAAAAAAGGGGGTGCAACACGAGGACTTCCCAAGGGGTCACCCATCCTAATACTACTCTCGCCCGAGCATGCTTAACTTCGGAGTTCTGATGGGATCCAGTGCATTAGTGCTGGTATGATCGCACCCATAAGTCGAACCACATTCTATTCTCTTATGGTAGATTCGACCCGAACTTCAAACAGCCATAACTTTCGAAATGGGAGGAGCTACGGGACCCACCACACATGCCGGTGAAGCTCTTCTCGCATCCATCGTGTGACCCGACGCTCAGAATTCCTATTATAATATGTTTCCAAAAGCGGAACGGTGACTCGTGTTGAACTCATCGCGTTCCGCCATGACATAACTGGTCCCGGGCCTAAATTCCCCCATTTTCACGCACTCTCGGCCTTTATATCACTTTATTTATTTAATATTTCATTTTTCTTTTGATATCTTGTGTCATTTTCGATTTAGATGTGTTTCCTAGGCTTATAAATACATTATCGAATGTATTGAGAGGCAGAATTTGATAATTTTTAATTAGTAAAATCACATTTCTTCCTCATACGAAGAGTGTTTGTCATTTACTTTATTACTCCCGTGACAATATATCATTTCCAATAAGCTTCATATCCAAGCCTACTTTAGACCATAGGTGGAAGGATCACCGTGTAGAATTCCTAAGAAAATGAAAAATCAAGCGTAAAAAAAGAATCGAGCAGCATTGGACGGAAAAAAAAGTGGTGCAACACGAGGACTTCCGAGGGGGTCACCCATCCTAGTACTACTCTCGTCCAAGCACGCTTACCTTTGGAGTTCTGATGGGATCCGGTGCATTAGTGCTGGTATGATTGCACCCATAAACCACATTCTATTATCTTATGGTAGATTCGACCCGAACTTCAAACAGCCATAATTTCGAACCGGGAGGAGCTACGGGACCCACCACATATGCCAGTGAAGCTCTTCTCACGCCCATCGTATAATCCAACACTCAGAATTCTTATTATAATATGTTTCCAGAAGCGAAACGGCGATTTGTGTCGAACTCATCGCGTTCCGCCATGACATAACTGGTCGTGGGCCTAAATTCCCCCGTTTTCACGCACTTTCGGCCTTTATATCACTTTATTTATTTAATATTTTGTTTTTCTTTTGATATCTTGTGTCATTTTCGATTTAGAGTGTTTCTTAGGCTTATAAATACATTCTCGAATGTATTGAGAGGCAGAATTTGATAATTTCTAATTAGTAAAATCGCATTTCTTCTCCGTACGAAGAGCATTTGTCATTTACTTTATTACTCCCGTGACTGTATATCATTTTCAATAAGCTTCATATCCAAGGCTTCTTTAGACCGTAGGTGGAAGGATCACCATGGAGAATTCCTAAGAAAAAGAAAAATCGAGTGTAAAAAAAGAATCGAGCAGCGTTCGATGGCAAAAAAGGGTGCAACACGAGGACTTCCAATGGTCACCCATCCTAGTAATACTCTCGCCCAAGCAAGCTTGACTTCAGAGTTCTGATGGGATCCGGTGCATTAGTGCTGGTATGATCGCACCCATAAGTCGAACCACATTCTATTCTCTTATTGTAGATTCGACCCGAACTTCAAAGAGCCATAACTTTCGAACCGGGAGGAGCTATGGGACCCACCACACATGCCGACGAAGCTTTTCTCGCGTCCATCGTGTGAACCGACGCTCAGAATTTCTATTATAATATGTTTTTGGAAGCGGAACAGCGATTCATGTCGAACTCATTGCGTTCCGCCATGACATAACTGGTCCCGGGCCTAAATTCCCCCGTTTTCACGCACTTTCGGCCTTTATATCACTTTAATTATTTAATATTTCGTTTTTATTTTGATATATTGTGTCATTTTCGATTTAGATGTGTTTCTTAGGCTTAAAAATACATTCTCCAATATATTGAGAGGCTGAATTTGATAATTTCTAATTAGTAAAATCGCATTTCTTCTCCATACGAAGAGCGTTTGTCATTTACTTTATTACTCCCGTGACTGTATATCATTTTCAATAAGCTTCATATCCAAGCCTTCTTTAGACCGTAGGTGGAAGGATCACCGTGGAGAATTCCTAAGAAAATGAAAAATCGAGCGTAAAAAAAGAATCGAGCAGCGTTCGACGGCAAAAAAGGGGGTGCAACACGAGGACTTCCCAAGGGGTCACCAATCCTAGTACTACTCTCGCCCAAGCACACTTACCTTCGGAGTTCTGATGGGATCCGGTGCATTAGTGCTGGTATGATCGCACCCATAAGTCAAACCACATTTTATTCTCTTATGGTATGTTCGACCCGAACTTCAAACAGCCATAACTTTCGAACCGGGAGGAGCTACGGGACCCACTACACATGCCGGTGAAGCACTTCTCGCTCCCATCGTGTGACCCGACGCTCAAAATTCCTATTATAATATGTTTCCGGAAGCGGAAACGGCGATTTGTGTCGAACTCATCGCGATCCGCCATGACATAACTGGTCGTGGGCCTAAATTCCCCCGTTTTCACGCACTTTCGGCCTTTATATCACTTTATTTATTTAATATTTTGTTTTTCTTTTGATATCTTGTGTCATTTTCGATTTAGTGTGTTTATTAGGCTTATAAATACATTCTCGAATGTATTGAGAGGCAGAATTTGATAATTTCTAATTAGTAAAATCGCATTTCTTCTCCGTACGAAGAGCATTTGTCATTTACTTTATTACTCCCGTGACTGTATATCATTTTCAATAAGCTTCATATCCAAGGCTTCTTTAGACCGTAGGTGGAAGGATCACCATGGAGAATTCCTAAGAAAAAGAAAAATCGAGTGTAAAAAAAGAATCGAGCAGCGTTCGATGGCAAAAAAAGGGTGCAACACGAGGACTTCCCAGCGGGTCACCCATCCTAGTAATACTCTCGCCCAAGCAAGCTTGACTTCAGAGTTCTGATGGGATCCGGTGCATTAGTGCTGGTATGATCGCACCCATAAGTCGAACCACATTCTATTCTCTTATTGTAGATTCGACCCGAACTTCAAAGAGCCATAACTTTCGAACCGGGAGGAGCTATGGGACCCGCCACACATGCCGACGAAGCTCTTCTCGCGTCCATCGTGTGAACCGACGCTCAGAATTTCTATTATAATATGTTTTTGGAAGCGGAACAGCGATTCATGTCGAACTCATTGCGTTCCGCCATGACATAACTGGTCCCGGGCCTAAATTCCCCCGTTTTCACGCACTTTCGGCCTTTATATCACTTTATTTATTTAATATTTCGTTTTTATTTTGATATATTGTGTCATTTTCGATTTAGATGTGTTTCTTAGGCTTAAAAATACGTTCTCCAATGTATTTAGAGGCACAATTTGACAATTTCTAATTAGTAAAATCGCATTTCTTCCCCGTACGGAGAGCGTTTATCATTTACTTTATTACTCCCGTGACAGTATATCATTTTCAATAAGCTTCATATCCAAGGTTTCTTTAGATCGTAGGTGGAAGGATCACCGTGGAGAATTCCTAAGAAAAAGAAAAATTGTGTGTAAAAAAAGAATCGAGCAGCGTTCGACGGCAAAAAAAGGGGGTGCAACACGAGGACTTCCCAGGGGGTCACCCATCCTAGTACTACTCTCGCCCAAGAATGCTTAACTTCTGGGTTCTGATGGGATTTGGTGCATTAGTGCTGGTATGATCGAACCCATAAGTTGACCACATTCTATTCTCCTATGGTAGATTCGACCCGAACTTTAAACAGTCATAACTTTCAAACCGAGAGGAGCTACGGGACCCACCACACATGCCGGTGAAGCTCTTCTCGCGCTCATCGTATGACTCGACACCCAGAATTCCTATTATAATATGTTTCCGGAAGCGAAACAGTGATTCATGTCGAACTCATCGCGTTCTGCCATGACATAACAGGTCCCGGGCCTAAATTCCCCCGTTTTCACGCACTTTCGGCCTTTATATCACTTTATTTATTTAATATTTCGTTTTTCTTTTGATATCTTGTGTAATTTTTGATTTAGATGTGTTTCTTAAGCTTAAAAATACATCCTCTAATGTATTGAGAGGCAGAATTTGATAATTTCTAATTAGTAAAATCGCATTTCTTCCCCGTATGAAGAGCGTTTGTCATTTACTTTATTACTCCCGTGACAGTATATCATTTTCCCTAAGCTTCATATCCAAGCCTTCTTTAGACCGTACGTGGAAGGATCACCGTGGAGAATTCCTAAGAAAACGAAAAATCAAGCGTAAAAAAAGAATCGAGCAGCGTTGGACGGCAAAAAAGGGGGTGCAACACGAGGACTTCCCAAGGGGTCACCCATCCTAATACTACTCTCGCCCGAGCATGCTTAACTTCGGAGTTCTGATGGGATCCAGTGCATTAGTGCTGGTATGATCGCACCCATAAGTCGAACCACATTCTATTCTCTTATGGTAGATTCGACCCGAACTTCAAACAGCCATAACTTTCGAAATGGGAGGAGCTACGGGACCCACCACACATGCCGGTGAAGCTCTTCTCGCATCCATCATGTGACCCGACGCTCAGAATTCCTATTATAATATGTTTCCAAAAGCGGAACGGTGACTCGTGTTGAACTCATCGCGTTCCGCCATGACATAACTGGTCCCGGGCCTAAATTCCCCCATTTTCACGCACTCTCGGCCTTTATATCACTTTATTTATTTAATATTTCATTTTTCTTTTGATATCTTGTGTCATTTTCGATTTAGATGTGTTTCCTAGGCTTATAAATACATTATCGAATGTATTGAGAGGCAGAATTTGATAATTTTTAATTAGTAAAATCACATTTCTTCCTCATACGAAGAGTGTTTGTCATTTACTTTATTACTCCCGTGACAATATATCATTTCCAATAAGCTTCATATCCAAGCCTACTTTAGACCATAGGTGGAAGGATCACCGTGTAGAATTCCTAAGAAAATGAAAAATCAAGCGTAAAAAAAGAATCGAGCAGCATTGGACGGAAAAAAAAGTGGTGCAACACGAGGACTTCCGAGGGGGTCACCCATCCTAGTACTACTCTCGTCCAAGCACGCTTACCTTTGGAGTTCTGATGGGATCCGGTGCATTAGTGCTGGTATGATTGCACCCATAAACCACATTCTATTCTCTTATGGTAGATTCGACCCGAACTTCAAACAGCCATAATTTCGAACCGGGAGGAGCTACGGGACCCACCACATATGCCAGTGAAGCTCTTCTCACGCCCATCGTATAATCCAACACTCAGAATTCTTATTATAATATGTTTCCAGAAGCGAAACGGCGATTTGTGTCGAACTCATCGCGTTCCGCCATGACATAACTGGTCGTGGGCCTAAATTCCCCCGTTTTCACGCACTTTCGGCCTTTATATCACTTTATTTATTTAATATTTTGTTTTTCTTTTGATATCTTGTGTCATTTTCGATTTAGAGTGTTTCTTAGGCTTATAAATACATTCTCGAATGTATTGAGAGGCAGAATTTGATAATTTCTAATTAGTAAAATCGCATTTCTTCTCCGTACGAAGAGCATTTGTCATTTACTTTATTACTCCCGTGACTGTATATCATTTTCAATAAGCTTCATATCCAAGGCTTCTTTAGACCGTAGGTGGAAGGATCACCATGGAGAATTCCTAAGAAAAAGAAAAATCGAGTGTAAAAAAAGAATCGAGCAGCGTTCGATGGCAAAAAAAGGGTGCAACACGAGGACTTCCCAGCGGGTCACCCATCCTAGTAATACTCTCGCCCAAGCAAGCTTGACTTCAGAGTTCTGATGGGATCCGGTGCATTAGTGCTGGTATGATCGCACCCATAAGTCGAACCACATTCTATTCTCTTATTGTAGATTCGACCCGAACTTCAAAGAGCCATAACTTTCGAACCGGGAGGAGCTATGGGACCCGCCACACATGCCGACGAAGCTTTTCTCGCGTCCATCGTGTGAACCGACGCTCAGAATTTCTATTATAATATGTTTTTGGAAGCGGAACAGCGATTCATGTCGAACTCATTGCGTTCCGCCATGACATAACTGGTCCCGGGCCTAAATTCCCCCGTTTTCACGCACTTTCGGCCTTTATATCACTTTAATTATATAATATTTCGTTTTTATTTTGATATATTGTGTCATTTTCGATTTAGATGTGTTTCTTAGGCTTAAAAATACATTCTCCAATATATTGAGAGGCTGAATTTGATAATTTCTAATTAGTAAAATCGCATTTCTTCTCCATACGAAGAGCGTTTGTCATTTACTTTATTACTCCCGTGACTGTATATCATTTTCAATAAGCTTCATATCCAAGCCTTCTTTAGACCGTAGGTGGAAGGATCACCGTGGAGAATTCCTAAGAAAATGAAAAATCGAGCGTAAAAAAAGAATCGAGCAGCGTTCGACGGCAAAAAAGGGGGTGCAACACGAGGACTTCCCAAGGGGTCACCAATCCTAGTACTACTCTCGCCCAAGCACACTTACCTTCGGATTTCTGATGGGATCCGGTGCATTAGTGCTGGTATGATCGCACCCATAAGTCAAACCACATTTTATTCTCTTATGGTATGTTCGACCCGAACTTCAAACAGCCATAACTTTCGAACCGGGAGGAGCTACGGGACCCACTACACATGCCGGTGAAGCACTTCTCGCTCCCATCGTGTGACCCGACGCTCAAAATTCCTATTATAATATGTTTCCGGAAGCGGAATGACGATTCGTGTCGAACTCATTGCATTCCGCCATGATATAACGGGTCCCAGGCCGAAATTCCCCCGTTTTCACGCACTTTCGGCCTTTATATCATTTTATTTATTTAATATTGTTAGGAATACTTGTTAGATTTTGATGATGTCATTAATATAAATTCAAATACTTATTACTTGGCAAAAATGTAAGGAAGAACCAAATGAGTATCTTCCATAGGCCAAATTGTGTTAAGGTTAATACTTGGAAAAATGTAAGGAAGAACCAAATGAGTATCTTCTATAGGCCAAAATAAGTTAGGCTCAAAATCGGCTAAGTACAAAAGTACAGCTGAGTTCATCAAAGAGGTACAGCCGAGTCAAATCAGAGAAGTTCTCGTCAACAAAAATCATCAGAGATGTTTAACCAGACTGTAGTCAAGTAACCTCAGACAAGTCATCTGATCAGGCAAGTCCCGAACAGTCACCATCAGAGAGGTCCAGACTGCAGAGAAGATGACGATACATCAGCCTACTTGAGATCAGCCAAGTACTCCAAAGTCCACGTCAGCATGCGTTGAAAAGTCAAATATTACGGAAAGTTACATGCAACGTGAAGAGACAAATTGGAGAGATTCCCGCAAGGATATGAATTAAATAATTCATCCAGGCCTACCTTGAAGACTTTAATCTTACTATATTCAAAAGATTCGGCGCCTCACATGCAAAGTCTTCACAACGGTCGATCGATGGATTAAAATATGGGAATCCAGCCTTGCAACGTTCAGAAAGGAATAAACAAAGAAGTCTCTCTCCAACGGACTGATTTGTTACAGATTTGCAACAGCTAGGAAGAAATGCTCAAGGATCAACACCTATATATATCCGAAGATTTGAAGTTGAGCAACTACCGGTGCGAACATATTCTCAAGCAATCAAAGCAATCTAAAAGCGAAATATAGCATCGTGAAAAGAGCGGTTCTCAAAAGTTCATACTTGAAGAAGCTCTTAGTTTGAGAAGACAAAAACTCGTGTCATTAATCCTGAGTTTGGGGTACTTCACCGGTTGAAGTTCGAGACTATAAAGGCATCCAAGGATCGCGGATCAAGAGGTGCAAGGCAGTCAAGGGTGTTACAACGGCAAGGATTTCCACTGGTTGGAAGCTGTTGTAATTTGGTTGAATCACTGTAATATTTATCACTGGTTGACAATTATAGTGAATTCATCTCCAACTGGTTTGGAGAAAAGTGGATTAGTATAGGATTACCCCACCTCTGAGACCACTATAATCGCCACGATTTTTCTTGCTTTTATAGCATCATACTTTAACTGCTGCATTCATTATTAAGTGTTTCATTAGTTGTTTTGTATTCGTCATCAGCTGACTTCCGCACGCATTGAGAACAAACAACTCTAAGTCATTTGCATATCTATCAGTTGAAGAAACTTACTCTTTGTGAAAAAGAGTTTAAGAGTTTCAATAAGTCTATTCACCCCCCCTCTAGACTTATTCCTGGATGACTTGTGACCTACAAGTGGTATCAGAGAGGTTGGTTCATTTATTTCACGAACCAGATCTATATCAGAGATATATTTTTACTCATTTTATAATGGAACATATGCATTCTAGACTACCTGTGTTTTCAGTTGACGAGTATTATCTTTGGAAGATAAGAATGCAGGCACACTTATCTTCAATCCATGATGACATGTGGTGCATCATAGAGGACGGGCCATTCACCTTCGAGAAGGACAACACTCCAGAGGAGATCGCACCAGGGAAGTCAGAGAAGATCCCAAAGAAGAGGACAGAGCTGACTCCCGAAGAAACAAAGATGGCCAAACTTGACAACCGGGCCAGAGACATGCTGTATCAAACTCTTGACAAATCAACCATGGTCAAGATCAAGAATTGCAAGAATGCAAAAGAAATCTGGGACACATTAGACTTAATGTGTGAGGGAACAGAGCTGATCAAAGAGAATAAGTTGTCAATCGCTACTCAAAAGTTTGACAACTTCAAAATGAAGAATGACGAATCTATAGACCAAGTGGACACAAGGTTCACTGAAATCATCAATGAGATCAATTCCCTCGGCAAATCTTATGGCAACAGGGAAATGGCGATGAAGGTATTAAGATCTCTCAATCCTGAATGGAGTATGAAGGCAGTGGCCATGAGAGAATCCAAGGATCTCAATAAAATAAAGATCCAAGAGATGTTCTCCGATCTGAAGGCTTATGAGTTCGAGCTCCCAAGTTCATCCTCAACCGAGCCTGCAGAGAAGGGAATAGCCTTTGCAGCCGTATCCCCCGCCAAGAGCTTATCTGATATAAAGCCTCCAAATCCATTAGATTTTGAGGAAGATATGGCGTTCATAATCCAAAGATTCAGCAACTTCCGGAAAAACTACTCCAAATACAAGAAAAATTATAAGGAGAAGCCTAGAAGGAACCAGAAAGCCGGAAGCTGGAAGGTGGAGTGCTACAATTGTCACAAGACAGGACACATCCAAATCAACTGTCCTGATCTTAAGAAAGACGAGAGCAAGAAGGAGGTGAGCAGAAAAGAAGACAGAAGGAAGGCCCTCATCGGAGAAGATCAGGAGCGTGTAGAATCAAGCAGCGGATTCTTTTCTGATGATGATGAAGAGTATGACTGCCTGATGGCCAACCTAGCTGCTGAAGAGGTAACATCAAAACCCTCTGGTTCAAATAATAGTTCAGCCATGTCACAAGAGATGGATCTGCATGAATCTGTAAATCAGCTACTTGAAGACTTTGAGACATTAAAATCTGCACACCTATCTGTATCAGCCAAGAAGACTCAGCTGCAAGATGAGAATAGGCAGCTGAAAAATGATTTTGAAAAACTCAGCCTAGAACTGAATAAAGTAAAATCTGATTTTGAAAACCAGGCTGAAGTTAATTTGAAAAACCAGGCTGATGTCACTACAGCTGAGATAAATCGACTAACCCTTTTAATTAGAGAAAAATCAGCTGCACTTGCTCATGTGAAGGCCGAATTTACTAAACTGACTCAGGTAAATAAGACTCAGGCGCAGGAAATAACCTCCCTGAAAGCGTCTTTAACTCTGGACGAATTGTGTACTAATAAAAGGCCACTATATTCCAGATCAGGCCTTGGATATGATCCTCACACTCCCTCTAGCTCTAAAACCACTTTCATCAAGGGAGAAACAATTATCTCGACTGCTGAGCCTATATACAAACCGATATTTAAAAACTGGCAACAGCCAAGTCACAAGTCTAGGCTGCAGCCAGGGTTCACAAGGCAGCCACCTACACAAGCGATTGGGCATTGGCCAAGGCAGAAGCAGCAGCCCAGACAATATGCCCACTATTATCAACAACTCCCCAAAAATAGATTTCAAAATGGGAGGGGCAGATGGAAACCTCAAGGTTATCCTAATTTCCAAAATGAACAAGTGTGGAGACCTCAAAGATTTAATAAATGGTCTCAGCCAAGATTTAGAAATGGCCCACACTATCAATATTTTGAGGAATATCCAGTATACAATCCCAACAGAAGATACAGACCTAGACCTTACACACCTTACAAGGGTAATAATAATAATAATTTTAATAATCCAAGGAGAAATCAATTCTCCAGGAAACCATCTAACCCGAAAGGACCCACACAGATTTGGTTACCTAAATCTCTGCTTATATGATTGCAGAAAATGTGGAAGGACTACTACCACATCTCCACAAATTCAAACTTTGGAGGTGAAGAATGGTTTGTAGATTCTGGATGCTCGAGGCACATGACCGGGAACAAGAAGATGCTGACCAAATACACCAAAGAAAGAGGTCCAGATGTAACCTTTGGAGATATCTCTAGAGGACAAACGAAGGGCTTTGGAGAGCTGCACCGAGGAAATATTGTCATATCCAAAGTTCACTATGTCAAAGGGCTCAAGTATAATCTCCTGAGCATAAGCCAGTTTTGCGATGAGAAGAACCTAGTAGTCTTCACCATTTGGAAATGTATGGTGATAGATATCCTCTCTGGAGAAGTGAAGCTACAAGGATTCAGAAGGAGAGATGTCTATATGATAGATTGGAACACAGGAACTCCCAACACCTGTTTTCTATCTAAGACAATAGCTGAGAACGTATGGATGTGGCACAAAAGATTATGTCACCTGAACTTCAAAGCCATCAACAATATTAGTTCTCAGAAGCTGGTCAGAGGAATTCCAGATGAAGCATTCAAGAAGGAAGCTCTCTATGATGCGTGTCAGAAAGGGAAGCAGACGAGAGCATCATTCAAGCTAGTCCAGCCTACAACTCTCACAACAAGAATCCTAGATATACTCCATATGGATCTATTTGGTCCTATCAAGCCAAGGACTCTAAGCGGCAGAAAGCATACACTTGTAGTAGTGGATGACTATTCAAGGTACACTTGGATCATCTTCCTGTACAAGAAAAGCAAAACCTTGACCAAGCTACCTGAGTTGCTGAGAAGGATTCAGAATGAGAAATCCCTCTCCATCATCAAGATCAGATCAGACAGAGGAGGAGAATTTCTCAACAAGGTGATCACTGACTACAGCGATCAGAATGGAATCCAGCATGAGCTCTCTGCAGCCAGGACCCCATAGCAGAATGGTGTTGCTGAAAGAAGAAACAGAACCCTGAAGGAAGCAGCCAGGTCCATGATTGCAGAAGCGGACCTGCCCAAGAGGTTCTGGGCTGAAGCTGTCAACACAGCTTGCCATACTCAGAACAGGAGTATGATAGTAGGGAGACATGGAAAAACTCCCTATGAGGTTTGGAATAACAGAACTCCTACTGTTGCTTACTTTCATGTTTTTGGTTGTAAGTGTTTCATCCACAACAATGGTAAAACACAACTAAATGCCTTCGATGCTAAAACTGATGATGATCTCTTTATGGGATACTCACAAAGAAGCAAGGCATATAGAGTATTTAACAAAAGAACCTTAGTTGTGGAAGAAATACCCCATGTTGTATTTGATGAATCTACTGTTGACTACAGAAAGCAAGTTGAGCTAATTGAGAATAAGCTCAAATCAGCAACCCTCGAAGAAGTCATTGTACATGACACTGAAATGGTAGACTCATCTACAGACCAGCCTGAAGACGCAACTGTAGCTGCTGAAGACCCAACTGCAGATCAGATAGGAACACCAAACCTATCTAATCCAGTTGCCGCTGATGAAGACCCAGCTGTAGCTGATAAAGACTCATCTGCAGATCAAATCCAACCTGCAGATGACAAGACGATAGCTGATCTAGTTGCAAACCAAGGAGACCAGACCCAAGCTGATGCAGACAGAGAGGAAATCCACCAGATCATATCTACATGGGGAACAGACCCAGAAGAAGATGATATCCCCAAGTGGCTCAAAGACCATCCAATCCAGCAAATCATCGGGAAGATGACTGATGGAGTTAAGACAAGATAGTCTACTCTACCCATAGGAATGGCTATGTTCTCTTGCTTCATGTCTCAGATAGAACCCAAGACAACAGAACAAGCCTTGGAAGATTATTTATGGATCAATGCCATGCAAGAGGAGCTGGAACAGATGGAAAGGAACAACGTTTGGGAACTAACAGACAGAACAGATCACAAGAAGGTTATTGGAACCAAATGGGTGTACAAAAACAAGAGCGACGAAGATGGAGCTGTTGTTAGGAATAAAGCCAGACTTGTTGCTAAAGAATATGCACAGTGTGAAGGAATAGATTTTGATGAAACCTATGCGCCTGTTGCAAGATTAGAGGCCATCAGACTATTCCTCGCATATGCTGCATTCAAGGATTTTGAAGTCTACCAGATGGATATAAAGAGTGCATTTCTAAATGGCATTCTAGAAGAAGAAGTCTATGTAGAGCAACCCCCAGGTTTTGTCAAAGGAGACAAAGTCTACAAGCTGTTGAAGGCTCTCTATGGACTTAAGCAAGCACCAATAGCTTGGTATAAAACTCTATCTGTATTTCTTGAGAAGAATGGTTTCTGCAAAGGGAAGGTGGACAAGACCTTATTCAGAGTGGAGCACGAAGGCCACATATTGATAGTTCAGATATATGTGGATGACATCATATTTGGCTCAACCAACCCAGAGCTATGTGAGAAATTCTCAAACCTCATGCAAGGAGAGTTTGAGATGAGTATGATGGGAAAGCTTAACTTCTTTCTCGGACTACAAGTTAAGCAGATGGAAAATGGAATTTTCATCAATCAAGCCAAGTATACCAGAGATCTAATCAAGAGATTTGGAATGGAATCACCCAAACCAGCAAGAATTCCTCTGAGCACAAGTACTCACCTAGATGCAGATGAGGGAGGCATATCAGTGGATTCAACCCACTACATAGGACTTATTGGATCACTACTATACCTCACTGCAAGGCACTGGACATATCTTATCTTATGCTGTAAGAGTATGCGCGCGATTTCAATCCAAGCCAAAGCAGTCGCACCAAGATGCAGCCAAGAGAATAATTAAATACCTTAAGTCTACAGTCAATGTTGGACTATGGTATCCTAAGGACGATAACTTCGAGCTGTCAGGATATTCAGATGCAGATTTCGCAGGATGCAAAATTAATAGGAAAAGCACTAGTGGAACGTGCCAATTCCTAGGAACCAGACTGATATCCTGGTTTAGCAAGAAGCAGGTTTCTAACTCTATCTCCACCACAGAGTCAGAATACCTAGATGCAGGTAGTTGTTGTGCTCAGATCTTGTGGATCAGATAGCAGCTGAGGGACTACAATATCATTGCCAAAGAAGTCCCCATCTGGTGTGATAACAATAGTGCTATTGCAATAACCAACAACCCGGTTTTGCATTCAAGGACCAAGCACATTGATGTTAAGCATCACTTCATTAGAGACCACGTGCTTAACAAGAGAGTCAGAGTTGATAGAGTCAGCACAGACTATCAAATAGCTGACATCTTTACCAAACCTTTGCCAGAAGAAAGATTTTTGGAGCTTAGCAGAGAACTTGGTCTACTAGATTGGGAATCTAGTACAGAAGAAAAAGTAAGCTGAAGCAGATCAGAGGAAGGACGGACCCAGCTGATTATAGGAATCAGACCCTAGCTGATGCAGACAAGAATACGAAGGACGGACAAAGGAACCTAGCTGATCAAAATCTCAGGCGAGAAGTCCAAGGAGTCAACTCACCTGATGCAGAGCAGTCAATAGTCAACAGTCAACTAGCTAATTTTCTAAACTTAACCGACTTCTGAATATTTTATTATTATCTGCTATATGTATAATAATATCATATTATTTTTTGGTTCACAAGTGGCATAATAATACACGTGGCAATCACAGGTTAAATCGACCTCCACTGTGACCAATTAAAATCTAACCGTCCATTTTTAAACTCAAAACCTGGACCACCGATTAGAATTTGAAATTTAAAAAGGAATCTAAAAAGGCGGACCACCGATTTAAAATAAATAATAATTTAATTCCAACGTCGTTTCATCTTTTTTTTTAAGGACGGAAAAACCCTTCACTTTACCTTTACCTTTACCAATCTTTCAAAAACCCTAATTTACAGAGCAAAAATCCTTTGAACTCCAAATATACTAAGAAATCTCTTATTTGCAGAAATGGAAGCTTACTTTGAAGGCGTAAACATGAAGGCTGTCAAGGACCAGATCATCTTTTCTCTGGTCGTTGATTTTGAAGGTCTCTTGGAATCAAATCTGGAAAACTACGACGTCCTTGACCTTATTCGTTCGATGAAGCTAAATGGTATCTACCCATTTCTGGATATCAGTCCCAAACACCTGTACAAGGAGGATGTCATCGCATTATACCGCGAAGCCCATGTGATTGAGGCAGGAATTAGGAGCACTGTCGGCGGAGTTCAAGTTGACATATCGTCGGAGACGATTCGTACAGTTTTTGGTATGAAGCATCGTGGCATAGCGGTCGAAGCCCTCAAGCAGACAGCAGCCGGCACCTGGATGAAGATTAAGGTGGACGATCAGCCGGCGAAGCTGAAGCTCACCTCCAAGAGGAGCGAAATCAAAAGGGTGTATCGGTATGTGTTGGATATCACCAATAAAATTATTATGGGTATGGCCGGCATTTACGACCAACTTTCATCGGCAAAATTCACAGTGCTGGGAGCACTTATTCAGGACAAGCCGATTGATTGGTCTGACTACATCTTCAGAAAATTAGTTCGCGAGGTCAACAAGGCCGAATGGCTTGTTGATGAGAAGAAATTCAGATCCAAGCTGGCGTTTGGAACGCAGCTAAGTTGGATCTTGGAGAAGATGGGTGTGGTAAAGGGTAATACTGACCCCTTCCACATCAACAAGAGACTTGGTCACCTAGACCAAGAGACGTTGAGGAAGTTAGGAGGCAATAGAAGGGCAGCCCAGATGATAAAAGAGCTGTCTGATACAAGGACCTACTACAGGCCTTCACCAGACGAGTCGGACCAACCTGCAGACGACAACCCAACTGCAGCTAAGTCGGATTCGGAATCAGACAACACGCCCATTGCTGTCCTTTTCAAGAGAAGGGGACCAGCCCCTGATGAGCCATCCTTCATGCATTCTTCACCGGAACCTTCACCGAAAAGGCCCAGGCGACTGCAGTTTAGCCAGGAGGAGCAGCCAGAACAATTTTCCAGTCCTGCAGCCAGGTCACCGATTCACCTGGAGGACCAGCCTGCTCCGGGTAGCCTGGAGACCCAGATCATCCCTCTTCTCAAACCCCAGTACGTCTCCGAAGAAGAGGAAGCAGGTTTAATTATCTCCATCCTTGAAACAAACTACACTTTTCACCTGCTGGACAACAATCTTTTCAACTTATCCCTAGAGCAATTACAGTTAGTTAAACCACAAGCTCTAAAACACTCTTTTGTTCATATTTTTGAAGAGTGGAAATTTTTTAAATCACTGTCTTTTACTAAACTTCAAACCTATGTTGAAAACAGTGGTTGGGGATATCCCCAAGCCACAGAGGATGTGCTGATACACTTTTGCAAAGTATCAGACACAGTTTTGATTCTTCAGGAGAATTGGTTCATGTCCAATTTCAAAACCAACATGGACCAATTCATCCACTCTATCATGTACAACCTTTTTGATGGATCTTTTGGGAAAGAATATGAGGAGGAAGAAGAAAAGGAAATAAGAATAGAGGAAGTGAATGGAGAAGAAGTAGAAGAGGAGGTTATTGTCATAGATGATGAAGAATAGAGGCAGGAAGAAAGGGAAGGAGGATAAAATATTTTAGTTGAAAAAGAAACTGGAGAAGAAGTTGAAAAAACGGAGGAATTAGTAGATGAAGAAGATGAAGAAGGAGAAGAATTGGAACAGGAGAATGGAGAGGAAAAGGAGGATGAATAAAAAGATAAGGATGACAAGGATGATGATGAAGATGATGAAAAAGATGATAAGGATGATAAGGATGATGATGATGATGATGATGATAAGGATGAAGGAGGAGAACAAGTGGATGAGAATGTTGACGAAGAAGAAAAGGAGGAAGAACGAGAGAAGGAGTTAGAAAAAGAAGAAGAATAAGAGAAAGAGAAGGAGTCGGAGAAAGATCCAGAATTAGAGGCTGCAGACAAGGCTGGGGCGCCTGCCCGGTATACCAGTCTAGACGCAGAGTTGGCTGAGGACTCCAGATCGTGGACACCTGAACAGACCCCATCTGGAGTGCCAGCTGCAGATAGGAGCCTGCAGTCAAGTGGATCATTCGCAGAAGGCTCATGTGAGCACTCTCCACCAACATCGCAGATCTCACCTGCGATGACCGAGCTGATACGACAAATAGTTAAGGATACTATTGGAGAGTTGCTTGCATCTCAGGTCACCCCTGATCTCCAATCCATCAATGTAAAAATCGATAACTTGCTGCAGCGGGAAGTCCCTCAACCTCCTCCTCCTACAAACAACAGAATGCCATTTGGCATGTCTGACTGGATGCATCGAATGGAGCAGCAGTTGACCACTTTGGTTGATGCTGGCAAAAAGGGGGAAGAAAGGATTCAGGGGGAAGGCAGCAATCAAGGAGAAATAAGGGAAGTTCAAGAGCTGAGATCTAAGAAGAAGCAAGATATCCCATTGATCACTGCTGGGACATCTTCAGCTAAGAGGAAGGGAGAAGCAGAATCAGAAGAACAGGCTGATGATCAGCCTGCAGGCAAAAGAAGGAGGATCAGAGGAGGATTCGAGCCTACTCTAGAATGGGAAGGCAAAGAGTTGTGGTACGTTGAAGAATTTGTACCTCCCGAAGCTTTAGTTATGTGGGGATCTGCAAGGAAAAGGTTCAACAGAGATTACTATATCTGGGAAATACTCCAGGATAACAGTTTCTCCCCACATCAGATCTTCATCAATTTCATGGAGGAAGCATATCCACAACTCTGGGCCATCCTTCTAAAACATGTTGAGACATGTAATGCTTATCCCATGATCCCTCCTTTCCGGGCAAAAGAACCTCCCACTTTGGAGAATAATGATTTGAATGAACTAGCTCTTCAGAGGAAGATCAAGAAATTATGTGTTGAGAATAAGTTCTCATCTCAAGAAGAGCAAGATTTTGCAGCTCTTGTTGTAAGGAGGAAGTATGGTCTTGTTCCTGTCAAGATAAGACCAATTGGAGCTAAACCACTCAGACCTGCCAAGCAGCCTATCCGAAAAGGCAGAGGCAGAGGCAGATGATCTTCATTTTTGTACTTGTAAAAAATTTTCTGTAATTTTATTAAGGACATGTATTTGTAATCAATACAGAAATTTTTATAACAGTCTTTTGAATGACAATTCCTAGTTGTCTCAAAACTAGACTGATTTTAGTTTATGTCTTGCACTAAAGTGCAGACTTGTTTATTTGAATATTTGCTGAAGTTTTGCCATCGTCAAAATAGGGGGAATTTGTTAGGAATACTTGTTAGATTTTGATGATGTCATTAATATAAATTCAAATACTTATTACTTGGCAAAAATGTAAGGAAGAACCAAATGAGTATTTTCCATAGGCCAAATTATGTTAAGGTTAATACTTGGCAAAATGTAAGGAAGAACCAAATGAGTATCTTCTATAGGCCAAAATAAGTTAGGCTCAAAATCGGCTAAGTACAAAAGTACGGCTGAGTTCATCATAGAGGTACATCCGTGTCAAATCAGAGAAGTTCTGGTCAACAAAAATCATCAAAGATGTTTGACCAGACTGCAGTCAAGTAACCTCAGACAAGTCATCTGATCAGGCAAGTCCCGAACAGTCACCATCAGAGAGGTCCAGACTGCAGAGAAGACAACGATACATCAGCCTACTTGAGATCAGCCAAGTACTCCAAAGTCCACGTCAGCATGCGTTGAAAAGTCAAATATTACGGAAAGTCCCATGCAACGTGAATAGACAAATTGGAGAGATTCCCGCAAGGATATGAATTAAATAATTCATCCAGGCCTACCTTGAAGACTTTATCTTACTATATTCAAAAATTCGGCGCCTCACATGCAAAGTCTTCACAACGGTCGATCGATGGATTAAAATATGGGAATCCAGCCTTGCAACGTTCAGAAAGGAATAAACAAAGAAGTCTCTCTCCAACGGACTGATTTGTTATACATTTGAAACGGCTATGAAGAAATGCTCAAGGATCAACACCTATATATATCCGAAGATTTGAAGTTGAGCAACTACCTGTGCGAACATATTCTCAAGCAATCAAAGCAATCTAAAAGCGAAATATAGCATCGTGAAAAGAGCGGTTCTCAAAAGTTGATACTTGAAGAAGCTCTTAGTTGGAGAAGACAAAAACTCGTGTCTTTAATCCTGAGTTCGGGGTACTTCACTGGTTGAAGTTCGAGACTGTAAAGGCATCCAAGGATCGCGGATCAAGAGGTGCAAGGCAGTCAAGGGTGTTACAATGGCAGGGATTTCCACTGGTTGGAAGCTGTTGTAATTTGGTTGAATCACTGTAATATTTATCACTGGTTGACAATTATAGTGAATTCATCTCCAACTGGTTTGCAGAAAAGTGGATTAGTAGAGGATTACCCCACCTCTGAGACCACTATAACTGCCTGCGTACTTTACTGTTTTATAGTATCATACTTTAACTGCAGCATTGATTTTTAAGTGTTTCATTAGTTGTTTTGTATTCGTCATCAGCTGACTTCCGCACGCATTGAGAACAAACGACTCTAAGTCATTTTCATATCTATCAGCTGAAGAAACTTACTCTTTGTGAAAAAGAGTTTAAGAGTTTCAATAAGTCTATTCACCCCCCCCCCCCCTCTAGACTTATTCCTGGACGACTTGTGACCTATAAATATTTCATTTTTCTTTTGATATCTTGTGTCATATTTGATTTAGATGTGTTTCCTAGGCTTAAAAATACATTCTCCAATGTATTGAGAGACAGAATTTGATAATTTCTAATTAGGAAAATCGCATTTCTTCACCGTACGAACAGCGTTTGTCATTTACTTTATTATTCCCGTGACAGTATATAATTTTCACTAAGCTTCATATCCAAGCCTTCTTTAGACCGTACGTGGAAGGATCATCGTGGAGAATTCCTAAGAAAACAAAAAATCGAGCGTAAAAAAAGAATCGAGCAGCATTGGACAGCAAAAAAGGGGTGCAACACGAAGACTTTCGAGGGGGTTACCCATCCTAGTACTACTCTCGCCGAAGCACGCTTAGCTTCGGAGTTCTGATGGGATCCGGTGCATTAGTGCTAGTATGATCGCACCCATAAGTCAAACCACATTTTATTCTCTTATGGTAGATTCGACCCGAACTTCAAACAACCATAACTTTCAAACTGGGAGGAGCTACGGGACCCACCACACATGCCGGCGAAGATCTTCTCGCGTCCATCGTGTGACATGACGCTCAGAATTCCTATTATAATATGTTTCCGGAAGCAGAACGGCGATTCGTGTCGAACTCATCGCGTTCCGCCATGACATAACTGGTCCCGGGCCTAAATTCCCCCATTTTCACGCACGTTCGGCTTTATATCACTTTATTTATTTAATATTTCGTTTTCTTTTGATATCTTGTGTCATTTTCGATTTAGATATGTTTCTTAGGCTTATAAATACATTCTCTAATGTATTGAGAGGCACAATTTGACAATCTCTAATTAGTAAAATCGCATTTCTTTCCTGTACGAAGAGCATTTATCATTTACTTTATTACTCCCGTGACAGTATATCATTTTCAATAAGCTTCATATCCAAGGTTTCTTTAGATCATAGGTGGAAGGATCACCATGGAGAATTCCTAAGAAAAAAGAAAAATTGAGCGTAAAAAAAGAATCGAGCAGCGTTTGACGGCAAAAAAGGGGGTGCAACACGAGGACTTCCCAGGGGGTCACCCATCCTAGTACTACTCTCGCCCAAGCATGCTTAAATTCGTAGTTCTGATAGGATCTGGTGCATTAGTGCTGGTATGATCGAACCCATAAGTTGACCACATTCTATTCTCCTATGGTAGATTCGACCCAAACTTCAAACATCCATAACTTTCGAACCGGGAGGAGCTACGGGACCCACCACACATGCCGCTGAACCTCTTCTCGCGCTCATCGTATGACTCGACACCCAGAATTCCTATTATAATATGTTTCCGGAAGCGAAACAGCGATTCATGTCAAACTCATCGCGTTCTGCCAGGACATAAATGGTCCTGGGCCTAAATTCCCCCGTTTTCACGCACTTTCAGCCTTTATATCACTTTATTTATTTAATATTTCGTTTTTATTTTGATATCTTGTGTCATTTTCGATGTAGTGTGTTTCTTAGGCTTATAAATATATTCTCGAATGTATTGATAGGCAGAATTTTATAATTTCTAATTAGTAAAATTGCATTTCTTCTCCGCACGAAGAGCATTTGTCATTTACTCTATTACTCCCGTGACTGTATATCATTTTCAGTAAGCTTCATATCCAAGGCTTCTTTAGACCGTAGGTGGAAGGATCACCATGGAGAATTTCTAAGAAAAAGAAAAATCGAGCGTAAGAAAAGAATCGAGCAGCGTTCGATGGCAAAAAAAGGGGTGCAACACGAGGACTTCCCAGGGGGTCACCCATCCTAGTAATACTCTCGCCCAAGCACGCTTGACATCAGAGTTCTGATGGGATACGGTGCATTAGTGCTAGTATGATCGCACCCATAAGTCGAACCACATTCTATTCTCTTATTGTAGATTCGACCCGAACTTCAAAGAGCCATAACTTTCGAACCGGCAGGAGCTACGGGACCCGCCACACATGCCGACGAAGCTATTCTCGCGCCCATCGTGTGACCCGACGCTCAGAATTCCTATTATAATATGTTTCTGGAAGCAAAACGGCGATTCATGTCGAACTCATTGCGTTCCGCCATGACATAACTAGTCCCGGGCCTAAATTTCCCCGTTTTCACGCACTTTCGGCCTTTATATCACTTTATTTATTTAATATTTCGTTATTCTTTTGATATCTTGTGTCATTTTCGATTTAGATGTGTTTCTTAGGCTTATTCTCCAATGTATTAAGAGGCGGAATTTGATAAATTTTAATTAGTAAAATAGCATTTCTTCCCCGTATGAAGAGTGTTTGTCATTTACTTTATTACTCCCGTGACAGTATATCATTTCCAATAAACTTCATATCCAAGCCTTCTTTAGACCGTAGGTGGAAGGATCACCATGGAGAATTCCTAAGAAAATGAAAAATCGAGCGTAAAAAAAGAATCGAGCAGCGTTGGACGGCAAAAAAGGGGGTGCAACACGAGGACTTCCCAAGGAGTCACCAATCCTAGTACTACTCTCGCCCAAGCACGCTTACCTTCGGAATTCTGGTGGTATCCGATGCATTAGTGCTGGTATGATCGCACCCATAAGTCCAACCACATTCTATTCTCTTATGGTAGGTTCGACCCGAACTTCAAACAGCCATAACTTTCGAACTGGCAGGAGCTACGGGACCCACCACACATGCCGGTGAAGCTCTTCTCGCTCCCATCATGTGACCCGACGCTCAGAATTCCTATTATAATATGTTTCCGGAAGCGGAACAGCGATTCTGTCTAACTCATTGCATTCTGCCATGATATAACTGGTCCCGGGCCGAAATTCCCCCGTTTTCACGCACTTTCGGCCTTTATATCATTTTATTTATTTAATATTTCATTTTTCTTTTGATATCTTATGTCATTTTTGATTTAGATGTGTTTCCTAGGCATAAAAATACATTCTCCAATGTATTGAGAGGCAGAATTTGATAATTTCTAATTAGTAAAATCGCATTTCTTCCCCGTACGAACAGCGTTTGTCATTTACTTTATTACTCCCGTGACAGTATATCATTTTCACTAAGCTTCATATCCAAGCCTTCTTTAGACCGTACGTGGAAGGATCACCGTGGAGAATTCCTAAGAAAACAAAAAATCAAGCATAAAAAAAGAATCGAGCAGCATTGGACGGCAAAAAAGGGGTGCAACACAAGGACTTCCCAGGGGGTCACCCATCCTAGTACTACTCTCTCCCAAGCACGCTTAGCTTCGGAGTTCTGATGGGATCCGGTGCATTAGTGCTGGTATGACCACATTATATTCTCTTATGGTAGATTCGACCCGAACTTCAAACAGCCATAACTTTCGAACTGGGAGGAGCTACGGGACCCACTCCACATGTCGGCGAAGCTCTTCTCGTGTCCATCGTGTGACCCGATGCTCAGAATTCCTATTATAAGATGTTTCTGGAAGCGGAACGGCGATTCGTGTCGAACTCATCGCGTTCCACCATGACATAACTGGTCCCGGGCCTAAATTCCCCCATTTTCACGCACTTTCGGCCTTTATACCACTTTATTTATTTAATATTTCGTTTTTCTTTTGATATCTTGTGTCATTTTCGATTTAGATATGTTTCTTAGGCTTATAAATACATTCTCGAATGTATTGAGAGGAAGAATTTGACAATTTCTAATTAGTAAAATCGCATTTCTTTCCCGTACGAAGAGCGTTTGTCATTTACTTTATTACTCCCGTAACAGTATATAATTTTCAATAAGCTTCATATCCAAGGTTTCTTTAGACCGTAGGTGGAAGGATCACCGTGGAGAATTCCTAAGAAAAAAGAAAAATTGAGCATAAAAAAGAATCGAGCAGCGTTCGACAACAAACAAAAGGGGGTGCAATACGAGGACTTCCGAGGGGGTCACCCATCCTAGTACTACTCTCGCCCAAGCATGCTTAACTTTAGAGTTCTGATGGGATCCGGTGCATTAGTGCTGGTATGATCGAACCCATAAGTTGAACCACATTCTATTCTCGTATGGTAGATTCGACCCGAACTTCAAATAGCCATAACTTTCGAACCGAGAGTAGCTACGGGACCCACCACACTTGCCGGTGAAGCTCTTTTCGCGCTCATTATGTGACTCGACACTCAGAATTCCTATTATAATATATTTCCGGAAGCGAAACAGCGATTCATGCCGAACTCATTGCGTTCCGCCATGACATAACTGGTCCCGGGCTTAAATTCCCCTATTTTCACGCACTTTCGGCCTTTATATCACTTTATTTATTTAATATTTCGTTTTTCTTTTGATATCTTGCGTCATTTTCGATTTAGATGTGTTTCTTAGGCTTATAAATACATTCTCGAATGTATTGAGAGGCAGAATTTAATAATTTCTAATTAGTAAAATCGCATTTCTTCCCCGTACGAAGAGCATTTGTCATTTACTTTATTACTCCCGTGACTGCATATCATTTTCAATAAGCTTCATATCCAAGGCTTCTTTAGACCGTAGGTGGAAGGATCACCGTGGAGAATTCCTAAGAAAAAGAAAAATCGAACGTAAAAAAGAATCGAGCAGCGTTCGATGGCAAAAAAAGGGGTGCAACACGAGGACTTCCCAGGGGGTCACCCATCCTAGTACTACTCTCGCCCACGCATGCTTAACTTCGGAGTTCTGATGGGCTCCGGTGCATTAGTGCTGGTATGATCGCACCCATAAGTCGAACCACATTCCCAGGGGCTCACCCATCCTAGTACTACTCTCGCCCAAGCACGCTTAACTTCGTAGTTCTGATGGGATCCGGTGCATTAGTGCTGGTATGATCGCACCCATAAGTCGAACCACATTCTATTCTCTTATGGTAGATTTGATCCTAACTTCAAACACCCATAACTTTCAAACCGGGAGAAGCTACGGGACCCATCACACATGCCGGTGAAGCTCGTCTCGCGCTCATCGTGTGACCTGACACTCAGAATTCCTATTATAATATGTTTTCGGAAGCGAAACAGTGATTCGTGTCGAACTCATCGCGTTCCGCCATGACATAACTGGTCCCGGGCCTAAATTCCCCCATTTTTACGCACTTTCGGCCTTTATATTATTTTATTTATTTAATATTTCATTTTCTTTTGATATCTTGTGTCATTTTCGATTTAGATGTGTTTCTTAGGCTTATAAATACATTCTCGAATGTACTGAGAGGCAGAATGATAATTTCTAAGTAGTAAAATCGCATTTCTTCCCCGTACGAAGAGCGTTTGTCATTTACTTTATTACTCTCGTGACTGTATATCATTTTCAATAAACTTCATATCCGAGGCTTCTGTAGACCGTAGGTGGAAGGATCACCGTGGAGAATTCCTAAGGAAAAGAAAAATTGAGCGTAAAAAATGAATCGAGCAGCGTTCGACGGCAAAAAAAGGGGGTGCAACCTGGGAAGTCACCCATCCTAGTACTACTCTCGCCCAAGCATGCTTAACTTCGGAGTTCTGATGGGATCTGGTGCATTAGTGCTGGTATGATCGAACCCATAAGTTGACCACATTCTATTCTCCTATGGTAGATTCGACCCGAACTTCAAACAACCATAACTTTCGAACCGGAGGAGCTACGGGACCCACCACGCATGCCGGTGAAGCTATTCTCGCACTCATCGTATGACTCGACACCCAGAATTCCTATTATAATATGTTTCCGGAAGCGAAACAGCTATTCATGTCGAACTCATCGCGTTCTGCCATGACATAACAGGTCCCGGGCCTAAATTCCCCTGTTTTCACGCACTTTCGGCCTTTATATCACTTTATTTATTTAATATTTCCTTTTTCTTTTGATATCTTGTGTCGTTTTCGATTTAGATGTGTTTCTTAGGCTTAAAAATACATTCTCCAATGTATTGAGAGGCAGAATTTGATAAATTTTAATTAGTAAAATAGCATTTCTTCCCAGTATGAAGAGTGTTTGTCATTTACTTTATTACTCCCGTGATAGTATATAATTTCCAATAAGCTTCATATCCAAGCCTTCTTTAGACCGTAGGTGGAAGGATCACCGTGGAGAATTCCTAAGAAAATGAATAACAGAGCATAAAAAAAGAATCGAGCAGCGTTGGACGGCAAAAAAGGGGGTGCAACACGAGGACTTCCCAAGGGGTCACCAATCCTAGTACTACTCTCGCCCAAGCATGCTTACCTTCGGAGTTCTGATGGGATCTGGTGCCTTAGTGCTGGTATGATCTCACCCATAAGTCAAACCACATTCTATTCTCTTATGGTAGGTTCGACCCAAACTTCAAACAGCCATAACTTTTGAACTGGGAGGAGCTACGGGACCCACCACACATGTCGGTGAAGCTCTTCTCGCTCCCATCGTGTGACCCGACGCTCAGAATTCCTATTATAATATATTTCCGGAAGCTGAACGGTGATTCGTGTCGAACTCATTGCATTCCGCCATGGTATAACTGGTCCCGGGCCGAAATTCCCCCGTTTTCACGCACTTTCGGCCTTTATATCATTTTATTTATTTAATATTTCATTTTTCTTTTGATATCTTGTGTCATTTTTGATTTAGATGTGTTTCCTAGGCTTAAAAATACATTCTCCAATGTATTGAGAGGCAGAATTTGATCGCATTTCTTCCCCGTACGAACAGCGTTTGTCATTTACTTTATTACTCCCGTGACAGTATATCATTTTCACTAAGCTTCATATCCACGCCTTCTTTAGACCGTACGTGGAAGGATCACCATGGAGAATTCCTAAGAAAACAAAAAATCGAGCATAAAAAAAGAATCGAGCAGCATTGGACGGCAAAAAAGGGGTGCAACACGAGGACTTCCCAGGGGGTCACCCATCCTAGTACTACTCTCGCCCAAGCACGCTTAGCTTCGGAGTTCTGATGGGATCCGGTGCATTAGTGCTGGTATGATCGCACCCATAAGTCAAACCACATTCTATTCTCTTATGGTAGATTCGACCCGAACTTCAAACAGCCATAACTTTCGAACTGGGAAGAGCTACGGGACCCACTACACATGCCGGCGAAGCTCTTCTCGTGTCCAGCGTGTGACCCGACGCTCAGAATTCCTATTATAATATGTTTCCGGAAGCGGAACGGCGATTCGTGTCGAACTCATCGCGTTCCACCATGACATAACTGGTCCCGGGCCTAAATTCCCCCATTTTCACGCACTTTCGGCCTTTATATCATTTTATTTATTTAATATTTCGTTTTTCTTTTGATATCTTGTGTCATTTTCGATTTAGATATGTTTCTTAGGCTTATAAATATATTCTCGAATGTATTGAGAGGAAGAATTTGACAATTTCTAATTAGTAAAATCGCATTTCTTTCCCGTACGAAGAGCGTTTGTCATTTACTTTATTACTCCCGTAACAGTATATAATTTTTAATAAGCTTCATATCCAAGGTTTCTTTAGACCGTAGGTGGAAGGATCACCGTGGAGAATTCCTAAGAAAAAGAAAAATTGAGCATAAAAAAAGAATCGAGCAGCGTTCGACGGCAAAAAAAGGGGGTGCAACACGAGGACTTCCGAGGGGGTCACCCATCCTAGTACTACTCTCGCCCAAGCATGCTTAACTTCAGAGTTCTGATGGGATCCTGTGCATTAGTGCTGGTATGATCGAACCCATAAGTTGAACCACATTCTATTCTCTTATGGTAGATTCGACCCGAACTTCAAATAGCCATAACTTTCGAACCGGGAGGAGCTACGGGACCCAGCACACATTCCGGTGAAGCTCTTCTCGCGCTCATTATGTGACTCGACACTCAGAATTCCTATTATAATATATTTCCGGAAGCAAAAGAGTGATTCAAGCCGAACTCATCGCGTTCCGCCATGACATAACTGGTCCCGAGCCTAAATTCCCCCATTTTCACGCACTTTCGGCCTTTATATCACTTTATTTATTTAATATTTCTTTTTTATTTTGATATCTTGTGTCATTTTCTATTTAGATGTGTTTCTTAGGCTTATAAATACATTCTCGAATCTATTGAGAGGCAGAATTTAATAATTTCTAATTAGTAAAATCGCATTTCTTCTCCGTACGAAGAGCGTTTGTCATTTACTTTATTACTCCCGTGACTGCATATCATTTTCAATAAGATTCATATCCAATGCTTCTTTAGACCGTAGGTGGAAGGATCACCGTGGAGAATTCCTAAGAAAAAGAAAAATCGAGCGTAAAAAAAGAATCGAGCAGCGTTCGATGGCAAAAAAAGGGGTGCAACACGAGGACTTCCTAGGGGGTCACCCATCCTAGTACTACTCTCGCCCAAGCATGCTTAACTTTGGGGTTCTGATGGGCTCCGGTGCATTAGTGCTGGTATGATCGCACCCATAAGTCAAACCACATTCCCAGGGGGTCACCCATCCTAGTACTACTCTCGCCCAAGCACGCTTAACTTCGTAGTTCTGATGGGATCCGGTGCATTAGTGCTGGTATGATCGCACCCATAAGTCGAACCACATTCTATTCTCTTATGGTAGATTCGACCCGAACTGCAAACACCCATAACTTTCAAATTGGGAGAATCTACGGGACCCACCACACATGCCGGTGAAGCTCATCTCGCGCTCATCGTGTGACCCGACACTCAGAATTCCTATTATAATATCTTTCCAGAAGCGAAACAGCGATTCGTGTTGAACTCATCGCGTTCCGCCATGACATAACTTGTCCCGGGGCTAAATTCCCCCGTTTTCACGCACTTTCGGCCTTTATATTACTTTATTTATTTAATATTTCATTTTTCTTTTGATATCTTGTGTAATTTTAGACTTAGATGTGTTTCTTAGGCTTATAAATACATTCTCGAATGTACTGAGAGGCAGAATGATAATTTCTAATTAGTAAAATCGCATTTCTTCCCCGTACGAAGAGCGTTTGTCATTTACTTTATTACTCCAGTGACTGTATATCATTTTCAATAAACTTCATATCCGAGGCTTCTTTAGACCGTAGGTGGAAGGATCACCGTGGAGAATTCCTAAGGAAAAGGAAAATTGAGCGTAAAAAAAGAATCGAGCAGCGTTCGACGGCAAAAAAAGGGGGTGCAACACGAGGACTTCCTAGGAGGTCACCCATCCTAGTACTACTCTCGCCCAAGCATGCTTAACTTTGGAGTTCTGATGGGATCTGGTGCATTAGTGATGGTATGATCGAACCCATAAGTTGACCACATTCTATTCTCCTATGGTAGATTCAACCCGAACTTCAAACAACCATAACTTTCGAACCGGGAGGAGCTACTGGACCCACCACACATGCCGGTGAAGTTCTTCTCGCGCTCATCGTATGACTCGACACCCAGAATTCCTATTATAATATGTTTCCGGAAGCGAAACAGCGATTCATGTCGAACTCATCGCGTTCTGCCATGACATAACAGGTCCTGGGCCTAAATTTCCCTGTTTTCACGCACTTTCGGCCTTTATACCACTTTATTTATTTAATATTTCGTTTTTTTTTGATATCTTGTGTCATTTTCGATTTAGATTTGTTTCTTAGGCTTATAAATACATTCTCGAATGTACTGAGAGGCAGAATGATAATTTCTAATTAGTAAAATCGCATTTCTTCCCCGTACGAAGAGCGTTTGTCATTTACTTTATTACTCCCGTGACTGTATATCATTTTCAATAAACTTCATATCCGAGGCTTCTTTAGACCGTAGGTGGAAGGATCACCGTGGAGAATTCCTAAGGAAAAGAAAAATTGAGCGTAAAAAAAGAATCGAGCAGCGTTCGACGGCAAAAAAAGGGGGTGCAACACGAGGACTTCCCAGGGGGTCACCCATCCTAGTACTACTCTCGCCCAAGCATGCTTAGCTTTGGAGTTCTGATGGGATCTGGTGCATTAGTGCTGGTATGATCGAACCCATAAGTTGACCACATTCTATTCTCCTATGGTAGATTCAACCCGAACTTCAAATAACCATAACTTTCGAACCAGGAGGAGCTACGGGACCCACCACACATGCCGGTGAAGCTCTTCTCGCGCTCATCGTATGACTAGACACCCAGAATACCTATTATAATATGTTTCCGGAAGCGAAACAGCGATACATGTCGAACTCATCGCGTTCTGCCATGACATAACAGGTCCCGGGCCTAAATTTCCCTGTTTTCACGCGCTTTTGGCCTTTATATCACTTTATTTATTTAATATTTCGTTTTTCTTTTGATATCATATGTCATTTTCGATTTAGATGTGTTTCTTAGGCTTAAAAATACATTCTCCAATGTATTGAGAGGCAGAATTTGATAAATTTTAATTAGTAAAATAGCATTTCTTCCCGTATGAAGAGTGTTTGTCATTTACTTTATTACTCTCGTGATAGTATATAATTTCCAATAAGCTTTATATCCAAGCCTTCTTTAGACCGTAAGTGGAAGGATCACGATGGAGAATTCCTAAGAAAATGAAAAATCGAGCGTAAAAAAAGAATCGAGCAGCATTGGATGGCAAAAAAGGGGGTGCAACACGAGGACTTCCCAAGGGGTCACCAATCCTAGTACTACTCTCGCCCAAGCACGCTTACCTTCGGAGTTCTGATGGGATCTGGTGCCTTAGTGTTGATATGATCGCCCCCATAAGTCAAACCACATTCTATTCTCTTATGGTAGGTTCGACCCGAACTTCAAACAGCCATAACTTTCGAACTGGGAGGAGCTACGGGACCCACCACACATGCCGGTGAAGCTCTTCTCGCTCCCATCGTGTGACCCGACGCTCAGAATTCCTATTATAATATGTTTCCGGAAGCAGAACGGCAATTCGTGTTGAACTCATTGCATTCTACCATGATATAACTGGTCCCGTGCCGAAATTCCCCCGTTTTCATGCACTTTCGGCCTTTATATCATTTTATTTATTTAATATTTCATTTTTATTTTGATATCTTGTGTCATTTTTGATTTAGATGTGTTTCCTAGGCTTAAAAATACATTCTCCAATGTATTGAGAGGCAGAATTTGATAATTTCTAATTAGTAAAATCGCATTTCTTTCCCGTACGAAGAGCGTTTGTCATTTACTTTATTACTCCCGTAACAGTATATCATTTTCAATAAGCTTCATATCCAAGGTTTCTTTAGACCGTAGGTGGAAGGATCACCGTGGAGAATTCCTAAGAAAAAGAAAAATTGAGCATAAAAAAAGAATCGAGCAGCGTTCGACGGCAAAAAAAGGGGGTGCAACACGAGGACTTCCGAGGGGGTCACCCATCCTAGTACTACTCTCGCCCAAGCATGCTTAACTTCAGAGTTCTGATGGGATCCTGTGCATTAGTGCTGGTATGATCGAACCCATAAGTTGAACCACATTCTATTCTCTTATGGTAGATTCGACCCGAACTTCAAATAGCCATAACTTTCGAACCGGGAGGAGCTACGGGACCCAGCACACATGCCGGTGAAGCTCTTCTCGCGCTCATTATGTGACTCGACACTCAGAATTCCTATTATAATATATTTCCGTAAGCAAAAGATTGATTCATGCCGAACTCATCGCGTTCCGCCATGACATAACTGGTCCCGAGCCTAAATTCCCCCATTTTCACGCACTTTCGGCCTTTATATCACTTTATTTATTTAATATTTCTTTTTTATTTTGATATCTTGTGTCATTTTCTATTTAGATGTGTTTCTTAGGCTTATAAATACATTCTCAAATGTATTTAGAGGCAGAATTTAATAATTTCTAATTAGTAAAATCGCATTTCTTCTCCGTACGAAGAGCGTTTGTCATTTACTTTATTACTCCCGTGACTGCATATCATTTTCAATAAGATTCATATCCAATGCTTCTTTAGACCGTAGGTAGAAGGATCACCGTGGAGAATTCCTAAGAAAAAGAAAAATCGAGCGTAAAAAAAGAATCGAGCAGCGTTCGATGGGAAAAAAGGGGTGCAACACGAGGACTTCCTAGGGGGTCACCCATCCTAGTACTACTCTCGCCCAAGCATGCTTAACTTTGGGGTTCTGATGGGCTCCGGTGCATTAGTGCTGGTATGATCGCACCCATAAGTCGAACCACATTCTGTGGGGTCACCCATCCTAGTACTACTCTCGCCCAAGCACGCTTAACTTCGTAGTTCTGATGGGATCTGGTGCATTAGTGCTGGTATGATCGCACCCATAAGTCGAACCACATTCTATTCTCTTATGGTAGATTCGACCCGAACTGCAAACACCCATAACTTTCAAATTTGGAGAATCTACGGGACCCACCACACATGCCGGTGAAGCTCATCTCGCGCTCATCGTGTGACCCGACACTCAGAATTCCTATTATAATATGTTTCCGAAAGCGAAACAATGATTCGTGTCGAACTCATCGCGTTCCGCCATGAAATAACTGGTCCCGGGCCTAAATTCCCCCGTTTTCACGCACTTTCGGCCTTTATATTACTTTATTTATTTAATATTTCATTTTTCTTTTGATATCTTGTGTCATTTTCGATTTAGATGTGTTTCTTAGGCTTATAAATACATTCTTGAATGTATTGAGAGGCAGAATTTAATAATTTCTAATTAGTAAATTCGCATTTCTTCCCCGTACGAAGAGCGTTTGTCATTTAATTTATTACTCCCGTGACTGCATATCATTTTCAATAAGCTTCATATCCAAGGCTTCTTTAGACCGTAGGTGGAAGGATCACCGTGGAGAATTCCTAAGAAAAAGAAAAATCGAGCGTAAAAATAGAATCGAGCAGCGTTCGATGGGCCAAAAAAGGGGTGCAACACGAGGACTTCCCAGGGGGTCACCCATCCTAGTACTACTCTCGCCCAAGCATGCTTAACTTCGGAGTTCTGATGGGATCTGGTGCATTAGTGCTGGTATGATCGAACCCATAAGTTGACCACATTCTATTCTCCTATGGTAGATTCGACCCGAACTTCAAACAACCATAACTTTCGAACCGGGAGGAGCTACGGGACGCACCACACATGCCGGTGAAGCTCTTCTCGCGCTCATCGTATGACTCGACATCCAGAATTCCTATTATAATATGTTTCCAGAAGCGAAACAGCGATTCATGTCGAACTCATCGCGTTCTACCATGACATAACAGGTCCCGGGCCTAAATTCCTCCGTTTTCACGCACTTTCGGCCTTTATATCACTTTATTTATTTAATATTTCGTTTTTCTTTTGATATCTTGTGTCATTTTCGATTTATATGTGTTTCTTAGGCTTAAAAATACATCCTCCAATGTATTGAGAGACAGAATTTGATAATTTCTAATTAGTAGAATCGCATTTCTTCCCCGTACGAAGAGCGTTTGTCATTTACTTTATTACTCCCGTGACAGTATATCATTTTCCCTAAGCTTCATATCCAAGCCTTCTTTGGACCGTACATGGAAGGATCACCATGGAGAATTCCTAAGAAAATAGAAAATCAAGCGTAAAAAAAGAATCAAGCAGCGTTGGACGGGAAAAAAGGGGGTGCAACACGAGGACTTCCCAAGGGGTCACCTATCCTAATACTACTCTCGCCCGAGCACGCTTAACTTCGGAGTTCTGATGGGATATAGTGCATTACTGCTGGTATGATCGCACCCATAAGTCGAACCACATTTTATTCTCTTATGGTAGATTCCACCCGAACTTCAAACAGCCATAACTTTCGAAATGTAAGGAGCTACGGGACCCACCACACATGCCGGTGAAGCTCTTCTCGCGCCCATCGTGTGACCCGACGCTCAGAATTCCTATTATAATATGTTTCCAGAAGCGGAACGGCGACTCGTGTCGAACTCATCGCATTCCGCCATGACATAACTGGTCCCGGGCCTAAATTCCCCCATTTTCACGCACTTTCGGCCTTTATATCACTTTAATTATTTAATATTTCATTTTTCTTTTGATATCTTGTGTCATTTTCGATTTAGATATGTTTCCTAGGCTTATAAATACATTATCGAATGTATTGAGAGGCAGAATTTGATAATTTTTAATTAGTAAAATCGCATTTCTTCCCCGTACGAAGAGCGTTTGTTATTTACTTTATTACTCCCGTGACAGTATATCATTTCCAATAAGCTTCATATCCAAGCCTACTTTAGACCATAGGTGGAAGGATCACCGTGTAGAATTCCTAAGAAAATGAAAAATCAAGCGTAAAAAAAGAATCGAGTAGCGTTGGATGGGAAAAAATGGGTGCAACACGAGGACTTCCCAGGAGGTCACCCATCCTAGTACTACTCTCGCCCAAGCACGCTTACCTTTGGAGTTCTAATGGGATCCGGTGCATTAGTGCTGGTATGATCGCACCCATAAACCACATTCTATTCTCTTATGGTAGATTCGACCCGAACTTTAAACAGCCATAATTTCGAACCGGGAGGAGCTACGGGACCCACCACACATGCCGGTGAAACTCTTCTCGCGCTCATCGTATGACTCGACACCCAGAATTCCAATTATAATATGTTTCCGGAAGCGAAACAGCGATTCATGTCGAACTCATCGCATTCTGCCATGACATAACAGGTCCCGGGCCTAAATTCCCCTGTTTTCACGCACTTTCGGCCTTTATATCACTTTATTTATTTAACATTTCGTTTTTCTTTTGATATCTTGTATCATTTTCGATTTAGATGTGTTTCTTAGGCTTAAAAATACATTCTCCAATGTATTGAGAGGCAGAATTTGATAAATTTTAATTAGTAAAATAGCATTTCTTCCCGTATGAAGAGTGTTTGTCATTTACTTTATTACTCTCGTGATAGTATATAATTTCCAATAAGCTTTATATCCAAGCCTTCTTTAGACCGTAAGTGGAAGGATCACGATGGAGAATTCCTAAGAAAATGAAAAATCGAGCGTAAAAAAAGAATCGAGCAGCATTGGATGGCAAAAAAGGGGGTGCAACACGAGGACTTCCCAAGGGGTCACCAATCCTAGTACTACTCTCGCCCAAGCACGCTTACCTTCGGAGTTCTGATGGGATCTGGTGCCTTAGTGTTGATATGATCGCCCCCATAAGTCAAACCACATTCTATTCTCTTATGGTAGGTTCGACCCGAACTTCAAACAGCCATAACTTTCGAACTGGGAGGAGCTACGGGACCCACCACACATGCCGGTGAAGCTCTTCTCGCTCCCATCGTGTGACCCGACGCTCAGAATTCCTATTATAATATGTTTCCGGAAGCAGAACGGCAATTCGTGTTGAACTCATTGCATTCTACCATGATATAACTGGTCCCGGGCCGAAATTCCCCCGTTTTCATGCACTTTCGGCCTTTATATCATTTTATTTATTTAATATTTCATTTTTATTTTGATATCTTGTGTCATTTTTGATTTAGATGTGTTTCCTAGGCTTAAAAATACATTCTCCAATGTATTGAGAGGCAGAATTTGATAATTTCTAATTAGTAAAATCGCATTTCTTTCCCGTACGAAGAGCGTTTGTCATTTACTTTATTACTCCCGTAACAGTATATCATTTTCAATAAGCTTCATATCCAAGGTTTCTTTAGACCGTAGGTGGAAGGATCACCGTGGAGAATTCCTAAGAAAAAGAAAAATTGAGCATAAAAAAAGAATCGAGCAGCGTTCGACGGCAAAAAAAGGGGGTGCAACACGAGGACTTCCGAGGGGGTCACCCATCCTAGTACTACTCTCGCCCAAGCATGCTTAACTTCAGAGTTCTGATGGGATACTGTGCATTAGTGCTGGTATGATCGAACCCATAAGTTGAACCACATTCTATTCTCTTATGGTAGATTCGACCCGAACTTCAAATAGCCATAACTTTCGAACCGGGAGGAGCTACGGGACCCAGCACACATGCCGGTGAAGCTCTTCTCGCGCTCATTATGTGACTCGACACTCAGAATTCCTATTATAATATATTTCCGTAAGCAAAAGATTGATTCATGCCGAACTCATCGCGTTCCGCCATGACATAACTGGTCCCGAGCCTAAATTCCCCCATTTTCACGCACTTTCGGCCTTTATATCACTTTATTTATTTAATATTTCTTTTTTATTTTGATATCTTGTGTCATTTTCTATTTAGATGTGTTTCTTAGGCTTATAAATACATTCTCAAATGTATTTAGAGGCAGAATTTAATAATTTCTAATTAGTAAAATCGCATTTCTTCTCCGTACGAAGAGCGTTTGTCATTTACTTTATTACTCCCGTGACTGCATATCATTTTCAATAAGATTCATATCCAATGCTTCTTTAGACCGTAGGTGGAAGGATCACCGTGGAGAATTCCTAAGAAAAAGAAAAATCGAGCGTAAAAAAAGAATCGAGCAGCGTTCGATGGCAAAAAAGGGGTGCAACACGAGGACTTCCTAGGGGGTCACCCATCCTAGTACTACTCTCGCCCAAGCATGCTTAACTTTGGGGTTCTGATGGGCTCCGGTGCATTAGTGCTGGTATGATCGCACCCATAAGTCGAACCACATTCCCAGGGGGTCACCCATCCTAGTACTACTCTCGCCCAAGCACGCTTAACTTCGTAGTTCTGATGGGATCTGGTGCATTAGTGCTGGTATGATCGCACCCATAAGTCGAACCACATTCTATTCTCTTATGGTAGATTCGACCCGAACTGCAAACACCCATAACTTTCAAATTTGGAGAATCTACGGGACCCACCACACATGCCGGTGAAGCTCATCTCGCGCTCATCGTGTGACCCGACACTCAGAATTCCTATTATAATATGTTTCCGAAAGCGAAACAGCGATTCGTGTCGAACTCATCGCGTTCCGCCATGAAATAACTGGTCCCGGGCCTAAATTCCCCCGTTTTCACGCACTTTCGGCCTTTATATTACTTTATTTATTTAATATTTCATTTTTCTTTTGATATCTTGTGTCATTTTCGATTTAGATGTGTTTCTTAGGCTTATAAATACATTCTTGAATGTATTGAGAGGCAGAATTTAATAATTTCTAATTAGTAAATTCGCATTTCTTCCCCGTACGAAGAGCGTTTGTCATTTAATTTATTACTCCCGTGACTGCATATCATTTTCAATAAGCTTCATATCCAAGGCTTCTTTAGACCGTAGGTGGAAGGATCACCGTGGAGAATTCCTAAGAAAAAGAAAAATCGAGCGTAAAAATAGAATCGAGCAGCGTTCGATGGGCCAAAAAAGGGGTGCAACACGAGGACTTCCCAGGGGGTCACCCATCCTAGTACTACTCTCGCCCAAGCATGCTTAACTTCGGAGTTCTGATGGGATCTGGTGCATTAGTGCTGGTATGATCGAACCCATAAGTTGACCACATTCTATTCTCCTATGGTAGATTCGACCCGAACTTCAAACAACCATAACTTTCGAACCGGGAGGAGCTACGGGACCCACCACACATGCCGGTGAAGCTCTTCTCGCGCTCATCGTATGACTCGACATCCAGAATTCCTATTATAATATGTTTCCAGAAGCGAAACAGCGATTCATGTCGAACTCATCGCGTTCTACCATGACATAACAGGTCCCGGGCCTAAATTCCTCCGTTTTCACGCACTTTCGGCCTTTATATCACTTTATTTATTTAATATTTCGTTTTTCTTTTGATATCTTGTGTCATTTTCGATTTATATGTGTTTCTTAGGCTTAAAAATACATCCTCCAATGTATTGAGAGACAGAATTTGATAATTTCTAATTAGTAGAATCGCATTTCTTCCCCGTACGAAGAGCGTTTGTCATTTACTTTATTACTCCCGTGACAGTATATCATTTTCCCTAAGCTTCATATCCAAGCCTTCTTTGGACCGTACATGGAAGGATCACCATGGAGAATTCCTAAGAAAATAGAAAATCAAGCGTAAAAAAAGAATCAAGCAGCGTTGGACGGGAAAAAAGGGGGTGCAACACGAGGACTTCCCAAGGGGTCACCTATCCTAATACTACTCTCGCCCGAGCACGCTTAACTTCGGAGTTCTGATGGGATACAGTGCATTACTGCTGGTATGATCGCACCCATAAGTCGAACCACATTTTATTCTCTTATGGTAGATTCCACCCGAACTTCAAACAGCCATAACTTTCGAAATGTAAGGAGCTACGGGACCCACCACACATGCCGGTGAAGCTCTTCTCGCCCATCGTGTGACCCGACGCTCGAATTCCTATTATAATATGTTTCAGAGCGGAACGGCGACTCGTGTCGAACTCATCGCATTCCGCCATGACATAATCGGTCCTGCCTAAATTCCCCCATTTTCACGCACTTTCGGCCTTTATATCACTTTAATTATTTAATATTTCATTTTTCTTTTGATATCTTGTGTCATTTTCGATTTAGATATGTTTCTAGGCTTATAAATACATTATCGAATGTATTGAGAGGCGAATTTGATAATTTTTTATTAGTAAAATCGCATTTCTTCCCCGTACGAAGAGCGTTTGTTATTTACTTTATTACTCCCGTGACAGTATATCATTTCCAATAAGCTTCATATCCAAGCCTACTTTAGACCATAGGTGGAAGGATCACCGTGTAGAATTCCTAAGAAAATGAAAAATCAAGCGTAAAAAAAGAATCGAGTAGCGTTGGATGGGAAAAAATGGGTGCAACACGAGGACTTCCCAGGAGGTCACCCATCCTAGTACTACTCTCGCCCAAGCACGCTTACCTTTGGAGTTCTAATGGGATCCGGTGCATTAGTGCTGGTATGATCGCACCCATAAACCACATTCTATTCTCTTATGGTAGATTCGACCCGAACTTTAAACAACCATAATTTCGAACCGGGAGGAGCTACGGGACCCACCACACATGCCGGTGAAACTCTTCTCGCGCTCATCGTATGACTCGACACCCAGAATTCCAATTATAATATGTTTCCGGAAGCGAAACAGCGATTCATGTCGAACTCATCGCATTCTGCCATGACATAACAGGTCCCGGGCCTAAATTCCCCTGTTTTCACGCACTTTCGGCCTTTATATCACTTTATTTATTTAATATTTCGTTTTTCTTTTGATATCTTGTATCATTTTCGACTTAGATGTGTTTCTTAGGCTTAAAAATACATTCTCCAATGTATTGAGAGGCAGAATTTGATAAATTTAATTAGTAAAATAGCATTTCTTCCCCGTATGAAGAGTGTTTGTCATTTACTTTATTACTCCCGTGAAAGTATATCATTTCCAATAAGCTTCATATCCAAGCCTTCTTTAGACCGTAGGTGGAAGAATCACCGTGGAGAATTCCTAAGAAAATGAAAAATCGAGCGTAAAAAAAGAATCGAGCAGCGTTGGACGGCAAAAAAGGGGGTGCAACACGAGGACTTCCCAAGGGGTCACCAATCCTAGTACTACTCTCGCCCAAGCACTCTTACCTTCGGAGTTCTGATGGGATCCGGTGCATTAGTGCTGGTATGATCGCACCCATAAGTCAAACCACATTCCATTCTCTTATGGTAGGTTCGACCCGAACTTCAAACAGCCATAACTTTCGAACTGGGAGGAGCTACGGGACCCACCACACATGCCGGTGAAGCTCTTCTCGCTCCCATCGTGTGACCCGACGCTCAAAATTCCTATTATAATATGTTTCCGGATGCCGAACGGCGATTCGTTTCGAAGTCATTGCATTCCGCCATGATATAACTGGTCCCGGGCCGAAATTCCCCCGTTTTCACGCACTTTCGGCCTTTATATCATTTTATTTATTTAATATTTCATTTTCTTTTGATATCTTGTGTCATTTTTGATTTAGATGTGTTTCCTCAGCTTAAAAATACATTCTCCAATGTATTGAGAGGCATAATTTGATAATTTCTAATTAGTAAAATCGCATTTCTTTCCCGTACGAAGAGCGTTTGTCATTTACTTTATTACTCCCGTAACAGTATATCATTTTCAACAAGCTTCATATCCAAGGTTTCTTTAGACCGTAGGTGGAAGGATCACCCTGGAGAATTCCTAAGAAAAAGAAAAATTGAGCATAAAAAAAGAATCGAGCAGCGTTCGACGGCAAAAAAGGGGGGTGCAACACGAGGACTTCCGAGTGGGTCACCCATCCTAGTACTACTCTCGCCCAAGCATGCTTAACTTCAGAGTTCTGATGGGATCCAGTGCATTAGTGCTGGTATGATCGAACCCATAAGTTGAACCACATTCTATTCTCTTATGGTAGATTCGACCCGAACTTCAAATAGCCATAAGTTTCGAACCGGGAGGAACTACGGTACCCACCACACATGCCGGTGAAGCTCTTCTCGCGCTCATTATGTGACTCGACACTCAGGATTCCTATTATAATATATTTCCGGAAGCGAAACAGCGATTCATGCCGAACTCATCACGTTCCGCCATGACATAACTGGTCCCGGGCCTAAATTCCCTCATTTTCACGCACTTTCGACCTTTATATCACTCTATTTATTTAATATTTCTTTTTTCTTTTGATATCTTGTGTTATTTTCGATTTAGATGTGTTTCTTAGGCTTATAAATACATTCTCGAATGTATTGAGAGGCAGAATTTAATAATTTCTAATTAGTAAAATCGCATTTCTTCCCCGTACAAAGAGCGTTTGTCATTTACTTTATTACTCCCGTGACTGCATATCATTTTCAATAAGATTCATATCCAAGGCTTCTTTAGACCGTAGGTGGAAGGATCACCGTGGAGAATTCCTAAGAAAAAGAAAAATCGAGCATAAAAAAAGAATCGAGCAGCGTTCGATGGCAAAAAAAGGGGTGCAACACGAGGACTTCCCAGGGGGTCACCCATCCTAGTACTACTCTCGCCCAAGCATGCTTAACTTTGGAGTTCCGATGGGCTCCGGTGCATTAGTGCTGGTATGATCGCACCCATAAGTCGAACCACATTCCCAGGGGGTCACCCATCCTAGTACTACTCTCGCCCAAGCACGCTTAACTTCGTAGTTCTGATGGGATCCGGTGCATTAGTGCTGGTATGATCGCACCCATAAGTCGAACCACATTCTATTCTATTATGGTAGATTCGACCCGAACTTCAAACACCCATAACTTTAAAATCAGGAGAATCTACGGGACCCACCACACATGCCGGTGAAGCTCATCTCGCGCTCATCGTGTGACCCGACACTCAAAATTCCTATTATAATATGTTTCCGAAAGTGAAACAGCGATTCGTGTCGAACTCATCGCGTTATGCCATGACATAACTGGTGCCGGGCCTAAATTCCCCCGTTTTCACGCACTTTCGGCCTTTATATTACTTTATTTATTTAATATTTCATTTTTTCTTTTGATATCTTGTGTCATTTTCGATTTAGATGTGTTTCTTAGGCTTATAAATATATTCTCGAATGTATTCAGAGGAGGAATTTAATAATTTCTAATTAGTAAAATCGCATTTCTTCCCCGTACGAAGAGCGTTTGTCATTTAATTTATTACTCCCGTGATTGCATATCATTTTCAATAAGCTTCATATCCAAGGCTTCTTTAGACCGTAGGTGCAAGGATCACCGTGGAGAATTCCTAAGAAAAAGAAAAATCGAGCGTAAAAAAAGAATCGAGCAGCGTTCGATGGGCAAAAAAAGGGGTGCAACACGAGGACTTCCCAGTGGGTCACCCATCCTAGTACTACTCTCGCCCAACCATGCTTAACTTCGGAGTTCTGATGGGATCTAGTGTATTAGTGCTGGTATGATCGAACCCATAAGTTGACCACATTCTATTCTCCTGGGGTAGATTCGACCCGAACTTCAAACAACCATAACTTTCGAACCGGGAGGAGCTACGGGACCCACCACACATGCCGGTGAAGCTCTTCTCGCGCTCATCGTATGACTCAACACCCAGAATTCCTATTATAATATGTTTCCGGAAGCGAAAGAGCGATTCATGTCGAACTCATCGCGTTCTGCCATGACATAACAGGTCCCGGGCCTAAATTCCTCCGTTTTCACGCACTTTCGGCCTTTATATCACTTTATTTATTTAATATTTCGTTTTTCTTTTGATATCTTGTGTCATTTTCGATTTATATGTGTTTCTTAGGCTTAAAAATACATCCTCCAATGTATTGAGAGACAGAATTTGATAATTTCTAATTAGTAAAATCGCATTTCTTCCCCGTACGAAGAGCGTTTGTCATTTACTTTATTACTCCCGTGACAGTATATCATTTTCCCTAAGCTTCATATCCAAGCCTTCTTTAGACCGTACGTGGAAGGATCACCGTGGAGAATTCCTAAGAAAACAAAAAATCAAGCGTAAAAAAAGAATCGAGCAGCGTTGGACGGCAAAAAATGGGGTGCAACACGAGGACTTCCCAAGGGGTCACCCATCCTAATACTACTCTCGCCCGAGCACGCTTAAATTCGGAGTTCTGATGGGATCCAGTGCATTAGTGCTGGTATGATCGCACCCATAAGTCGAACCACATTTTATTCTCTTATGGTAGATTCGACCCGAACTTCAAACAGCCATAACTTTCGAAATAGGAGGAGCTACGGGACCCACCACACATGCCGGTGAAGCTCTTCTTGCGTCCATCGTGTGACCCGACGCTCAGAATTCCTATTATAATATGTTTCCAGAAGCGGAACGGCGACTCGTGTCGAACTCATCACGTTCCGCCATGACATAACTGGTCCCGGGCCTAAATTCCCCCATTTTCACGCACTTTCGGCCTTTATATCACTTTATTTATTTAATATTTCATTTTTCTTTTGATATCTTGTGTCATTTTCGATTTAGATGTGTTTCCTAGGCTTATAAATACATTATCGAATGTATTGAGAGGCAGAATTTGATAATTTTTAATTAGTAAAATCGCATTTTTTCCCCGTACGAACAGTGTTTGTTATTTACTTTATTACTCCCGTAACAGTATATCATTTCCAATAAGCTTCATATCCAAGCCTACTTTAGACCATAGGTGGAAGGATCACCGTGTAGAATTCCTAAGAAAATGAAAAATCAAGCGTAAAAAAAGAATCGAGCAGCGTTGGATGAAAAAAAAAAGGGGTGCAACACGAGGACTTCCGAGCAGGTCACCCATCCTAGTACTACCCTCGCCCAAGCACGCTTACCTTTGGAGTTCTGATGGGATCCGGTGCATTAGTGCTGGTATGATCGCACCCATAAACCACATTCTATTCTCTTATGGTAGATTCGACCCGAACATTAAACAACCATAATTTCGAACCGGGAGGAGCTACGGGACCCACCACACATGCCAGCGAAGCTATTCTCGCGCCCATCGTGTGACTCGATGCTCGTAATTTCTATTATAATATGTTTCTAGAAGCGAAACGGCGATTTGTGTCGAACTCATCGCGTTCCGCCATGACATAACTGGTCCTGGGCCTAAATTCCCCCGTTTTCACGCACTTTCGGCCTTTATATCACTTCATTTATTTAATATTTCGTTTTTCTTTTGATATCTTGTGTCATTTTCGATTTATTGTGTTTCTAAGGCTTATAAATACCTTCTCGAATGTATTGAGAGGAGGAATTTGATAATTTCTAATTAGTAAAATCGCATTTCTTGTCCGTACGAAGAGCGTTTGTCATTTACTTTATTACTCTCGTGACTGTATATCATTTTCAATAAGCTTCACATCCAAGGCTTCTTCAGACCGTATGTGGACGGAACACCATGGAGAATTCCTAAGAAAAAGAAAAATCGAGCGTAAAAAAAGAATCGAGCAGCGTTCGATGGCAAAAAAAGGGGTGCAACACGAGGACTTCCCAGTGGGTCACCCATCCTAGTAATACTCTCGCCCAAGCACGCTTGACTTCAGAGTTCTGATGGGATTCGGTGTATTAGTGCTGGTATGATCGCACCCATAAGTCGAACCACATTCTATTCTCTTATTGTAGATTCGACCCGAACTTCAAAGAGCCATAACTTTCGAACCGGGGGGAGCTATGGGACCCGCCACACATGCCGACGAAGCTCTTCTCGCGCCCATCGTGTGACCCGATGCGCAGAATTCCTATTATAATATGTTTCTGGATGCGGAACAGCGATTCATGTCGAACTCATCGCGTTCCGCCATGACATAACTGGTCTCGGGCCTAAATTCCCCCGTTTTCACGCACTTTCGGCCTTTATATCACTTTATTTATTTAATATTTCGTTTTTCTTTTGATATCTTGTGTCATTTTTGATTTAGATGTATTTCTTAGGCTTAAAAATACATTTTCCAATGTATTAAGAGGCGGAATTTGATAAATTTTAATTAGTAAAATAGCATTTCTTCCCCGTATGAAGAGTGTTTGTCATTTACTTTATTACTCCCGTGACAGCATATTATTTCCAATAAACTTCATATCCAAGCCTTCTTTAGACCGTAGGTGGAAGGATCACCATGGAGAATTCCTAAGAAAATGAAAAATCAAGCGTAAAAAAAGAATCGAGCAGCGTTGGACGGCAAAAAAGGGGGTGCAACACGAGGACTTCCCAAGGGGTCACCCATCCTAGTACTACTCTCGCCCAACCACGCTTAGCTTCGGAGTTCTGATGGGATCTGGTGCATTAGTGCTGGTATGATCGAACCCATAAGTTGAACCACATTCTATTCTCTTATGGTAGATTCGACCCGAACTTCAAATAGCCATAACATTCGAACCGGGAGGAGCTACGGGACCCACCACACATGCCGGTGAAGCTCTTCTCGCTCCCATCGTGTGACCCGACGCTCATAATTCCTATTATAATATGTTTCCGGAAGCGGAACGGCAATTCGTGTCGAACTCATTGCATTCCGCCATGATACAACTGGTCCCGGGTCGAAATTCCCCCGTTTTCACGCACTTTCGGCCTTTATATCATTTTATTTATTAAATATTTCATTTTTCTTTTGATATCTTGTGTCATTTTTTATTTAGATGTGTTTCCTAGGCTTAAAAATACATTCTCCAATGTATTGAGAGGCAGAATTTGATAATTTCTAATTAGTACAATCGCATTTCTTCCCCGTACGAACAGCGTTTGTCATTTACTTTATTATTCTCGTGACAGTATATCATTTTCACTAAGCTTCATATCCAAGACTTCTTTAGACCGTACGTGGAAGGATCACCGTGGAGAATTCCTAAGAAAACGAAAAATCGAACATAAAAAAAGAATCGAGCAGCATTGGACGGCAAAAAAGGGGTGCAACACGAGTACTTCCCAGAGGGTCACCCATCCTAGTACTACTCTCGCCCAAGCACGCTTAGATTCGGAGTTCTGATGGGATCCGGTGCATTAGTGCTGCTATGATCGCACCCATAAGTCAACCACATTCTATTCTCTTATGGTAGATTCGACCTGAACTTCAAACAGCCATAACTTTCGAACTGGGAGGAGCTACGGTACCCACTACACATGCCGGCGAAGCTCTTCTCATGTCCATCGTGTGACCCGACGCTCAGAATTCCTATTATAATATGTTTTCGGAAGCGGAACGGCGATTCGTATCGAACTCATCGCGTTCCACCATGACATAACTGGTCCCGGGCCTAAATTCCCCCGTTTTCACACACTTTCGGCCTTTATATCACTTTATTTATTTAAATTTCATTTTTCTTTTGATATCTTGTGTCATTTTCGATTTAGATGTGTTTCTTAGGCTTAAAAATACATTCTCCAATGTATTGAGAGGCGAAATTTGATAAATTTTAATTAGTAAAATAGCATTTCTTCCCCGTATGAAGAGTGTTTGTCATTTACTTTATTACTCCCGTGACAGTATATCATTTCCAATAAACTTCATATCCAAGCCTTCTTTAGACCGTAGGTGGAAGGATCACCATGGAGAATTCCTAAGAAAATGAAAAATCGAGCGTAAAAAAAGAATCGAGCAGCGTTGGACGGCAAAAAAGGGGTGCAACACGAGGACTTCCCAATGGGTCACCCATCCTAGTACTACTCTCGCACAAGCACGCTTAGCTTCGGAGTTCTGATGGGATCCGGTGCATTAGTGCTGGTATAATCGAACCCATAAGTTGAACCACATTCTATTCTCTTATGGTAGATTCAACCCGAACTTCAAATAGCCATAACTTTCGAACCGGGAGGAGCTACGAGACCCACCACACATGCTGGTGAAGCTTTTCTCGCGCCCATCGTGTGACCCGACGCTCAGAATTCCTATTATAATATGTTTCCGGAAGCGGAACGGCGACTCGTGTCGAACCCATTGCATTCCGCCATGATATAACTGGTCCCGGGCCGAAATTCCCCCGTTTTCACGCACTTTCGGCCTTTATATCATTTTATTTATTTAATATTTCATTTTTCTTTTGATATCTTGTGTCATTTTTGATTTAGATGTGTTTCCTAATCTTAAAAATACATTCTCCAATGTATTGAGAGGCAGAATTTGATAATTTCTAATTAGTAAAATCGCATTTCTTCCCCATACGAACAGCGTTTGTCATTTACTTTATTACTCCCGGGACAGTATATCATTTTCACTAAACTTCATATCCAAGCTTTCTTTAGACCGTACGTGGAAGGATCACCGTGGAGAATTCCTAAGAAAACGAAAAATCGAGCATAAAAAAAGAATCTAGCACCATTGGACGGCAAAAAAGGGGTACAACACGAGGACTTCCCAGGGGGTCACCCATCCTAGTACTACTCTCGCCCAAGCACGCTTAGCTTCGGAGTTCTGATGGGATCCAGTGCATTAGTGCTGGTATGATCGCACCCATAAGTCAAACCACATTCTATTCTCTTATGGTAGATTCGACCCGAACTTCAAACAGCCATAACTTTCGAACTGGGAGGAGCTACGGGACCCACTACACATGCCGGCGAAGCTCTTCTCGTGTCCATCGTGTGACCCGATGCTCAGAATTCCTATGATAATATGTTTCCGAAAGCGGAACGGCGATTCGTGTCGAACTCATCGTGTTCCACCATGACATAACTGGTCCCGGGCCTAAATTCCCCCATTTTCACGCACTTTCGCCCTTTATAAAACTTTATTTATTTAATATTTCGTCTTTCTTTTGATATCTTGTGTCATTTTCGATTTAGATACATTCTCGGATGTATTGAGAGGAAGAATTTGACAATTTCTAATTAGTAAAATCGCATTTCTTTCCCGTACGAAGAGCGTTTGTCATTTACTTTATTACTCCCGTAACAGTATATCATTTTCAATAAGCTTCATATCCAAGGTTTCTTTAGACCGTAGGTGGAAAGATCACCGTAGAGAATTCCTAAGAAAAAGAAAAATTGAGCATAAAAAAAGAATCGAGCAGCATTCGACGGTAAAAAAAGGGGGTGCAACACGAGGACTTCCGAGGGGGTCACCCATCCTAGTACTACTCTCGCCCAAGCACGCTTAACTTCGGAGTTATGATGGGATCCGGTGCATTAGTGCTGGTATGATCGCACCCATAAGCCAAACCACATTCTATTCTCTTATGGTAGAATCGACCCGAACTTCAAACACCCATAACTTTCAAATCGGGAGAAGCTACGGGACCCACCACACATGCCGGGGAAGCTCGTCTCGCGCTCATCGTGTGACCCGACACTCAGAATTCCTATTATAATATGTTTCCGGAAGCGAAACAGCGATTCGTGTCGAACTCATCGCGTTCCGCCATGACATAACTGGTCCTAGGCCAAAATTTCCCCGTTTCCACGCACTTTCGGCCTTTATATTACTTTATTTATTTTCTTTTGTTATCTTGTGTCATTTTCGATTTAGATGTGTTTCTTAGGCTTATAAATACATTATCGAATGTATTGAGAGGCAGAATTTGATAATTTTTAATTAGTAAAATCGCATTTCTTCCCCGTATGAAGAGCGTTTGTCATTTACTTTATTACTCCCGTGACAGTATATCATTTTCACTAAGCTTTATATCCAAGCCTTCTTTAGACCGTACGTGGAAGGATCACCTTGGAGAATTCCTAAGAAAATGAAAAATCGAGCGTAAAAAAAGAATCGAGCAGCATTGGACGGCAAAAAAGGGGGTGCAACACGAGGACTTCCCAGGGGGTCACCCATCCTAGTACTACTCTCGCCCAAGCACACTTACCTTCGGAGTTCTGATGGGATCCAGTGCATTAGTGCTGGTATGATCGCACCCATAAGTCGAACCACATTCTATTCTCTTAAGGTAGATTCGACCCGAACTTCAAACAACCATAACTTTCGAACCGGGAGGAGCTACGGGACCCACCACACATGCCGACGAAGCTCTTCTCGCGTCCATCGTGTGACCCGATGCTCAGAATTACTATTATAATATGTTTCCAGAAGCGGGACGGCGATTCGTGTCGAACTCATCACGTTCCGCCATGGCATAACTGGTCCTGGGCCTAAATTTCCCCGTTTTCACGCACTTTCGGCCTTTATATCACTTTATTTATTTAATATTTCATTTTTCTTTTGATATCTTGTGTCATTTTCGATTTAGATGTGTTTCTTAGGCTTATAAATACATTATCGAATGTATTGAGAGGCAGAATTTGATAATTTTTAATTAGTAAAATCGCATTTCTTCCCCGTATGAAGAGCGTTTGTCATTTACTTTATTACTCCCGTGACAGTATATCATTTTCACTAAGCTTTATATCCAAGCCTTCTTTAGACCGTACGTGGAAGGATCACCTTGGAGAATTCCTAAGAAAATGAAAAATCGAGCGTAAAAAAAGAATCGAGCAGCATTGGACGGCAAAAAAGGGGGTGCAACACGAGGACTTCCCAGGGGGTCACCCATCCTAGTACTACTCTCGCCCAAGCACACTTACCTTCGGAGTTCTGATGGGATCCGGTGCATTAGTGCTGCTATGATCGCACCCATAAGTCAACCACATTCTATTCTCTTATGGTAGATTCGACCCGAACTTCAAACAGCCATAACTTTTCAATTGGGAGAGGCTACGGGACCCACCACACATGCCGGTGAAGCTCTTCTCGCGCCCATCGTGTGACCCAACGCTCATAATTCCTATTATAATATGTTTTCGGAAGCGGAACGGCGATTCGTGTCGAACTCATTGCGTTGTGCCATGATATAACTGGTCCCAGACCGAAATTCCCCCGTTTCACGCACTTTCGGCCTTTATATCACTTTATTTATTTAATATTTCATTTTTCTTTTAATATCTTGAGTCATTTTTAATTTAGATGTATTTTTTAGGCTTATAAATACATTGTCCAACGTATTGAGAAGCAGAATTTGATAATTTCTAATTAGTAAAATCGCATTTCTTCCTCGTACGAAGAGCGTTTGTCATTTACTTTATTACTCCCGTGACAGTATATCATTTTCAATTATCCAAGCCTTGTTTAGACCGTATGTGGAAGGATCACCGTGGATAATTCCTAAGAAAATGAAAAATCGAGCGTAAAAAAAGAATCGAGCAGCATTGGACGGCAGAAAAGGGGGTGCAACACGAGGACTTCCCATGGGGTCACCCATCCTAGTACTACTCTCGCTCAAGCATGCTTAGCTTAGGAGTTCTGATGGGATCCGGTGCATTAGTGCTAGTATGATCGCACCCATAAGTCGAACCACATTCAATTCTCTTATGGTAGATTCGACCCGAACTTCAAACATCCATAACTTTCGAACCGGGAGGAGCTACGGGACCCACCACACATGCCGGTGAAGCTCTTCTCGCGTCCATCGTGTGACCCAACGCTCAGAATTCCTATATAATATGTTTCCGGAAGCGGGACGGCGATTCGTGTCGAACTCATCGCGTTCCGCCATGACATAACTAGTCCTGGGCCTAAATTCCCCCGTTTTCACGCACTTTCGGCCTTTATATCACTTTATTTATTTAATATTTCGTTTTTCTTTTGATATCTTGTGTCATTTTCGATTTAGATGTGTTTCTTAGGCTTATAAATACATTCTCGAATGTATTGAGAGGTAGAATTAGATAATTTCTAATTAGTAAAATCACATTTCTTCCCCGTACGAAGAGCGTTTGTCATTTACTTTATTACTCCCGTGACAGTATATCATTTTCAATAAGCTTCATAGGCAAGGCTTTTTTAGACCGTAGGTGGAAGGATCACCGTGGAAAATTCATAAGAAAAAGAAAGTCGAGCGTAAAAAAGAATCGAGCAGCGTTCGATGGCAAAAAAAAGGGGTGCAACACGAGGACTTCCCAGGGGGTCACCCATCCTAGTAATACTCTCGCCCAAGCACGCTTAAATTCGGAGTTCCGATGGGATCCGGTGCATTAATGCTGGTATGATCGCACCCATAAGTCGAACCACATTCTATTCTCTTATTGTAGATTCGACCCGAACTTCAAATAGCCATAACTTTCGAATCGGGAGGAGCCACGGGACCCACCACACATGCCGGCGAAGCTCTTCTCGCACCCATCGTGTGACCCGACGATCAGAATTCCTATTATAATATGTTTCCGGAAGCCTAACGGCGATTCGTGTCGAACTTATTGCGTTCGTCCATGACATAACTGGTCACGGGCCTAAATTCTCCCGTTTTCACGCACTTTAGGCCTTTATATCACTTTATTTATTTAATATTTCGTTTTTCTTTTGATATCTTGTGTCATTTTACGATTTAGATATGTTTCTTAGGCTTATAAATACATTATCGAATGTATTGAGAGGCAGAATTTGATAATTTTTAATTTGTAAAATCGCATTTCTTTCCCGTATGAAGAGCGTTGTCATTTACTTTATTACTCCCGTGACAGTATATCATTTTCAATAAGCTTCATAGCCAAGGCTTCTTTAGACCGTAGGTGGAAGGATCACCGTAGATAATTCCTAAGAAAAAGAAAAATCGAGCTTAAAAAAGAATCGTGCAGCGTTCGATGGTAAAAAGGGGTGCAACACGAGGACTTCCCAGAGGGTCACCCATCCTAGTAATACTCTCGCCCAAACACGCTTAACTGCGGAGTTATGATGGGATCCGGTGCATTAGTGCTGGTATGATCGCACCCATAAGTCGAAACACATTCTATTCTCTTATGGTAGATTCGACCCGAACTTCAAACAACCATAACTTTCGAATCGGGAGGAGCTAAGGGACCCACCACACATGCCAGTGAAGCTCTTCCCGCACTCATCATGTGACCCGACACTCAGAATTCCTATTATACTATGTTTCCGGAAGCAAAACATCGAGTCGTGTCGAACTCATCGCGTTCCGCCATGACATAACTGGTCCCGGGCCTAAATTCCCCCGTTTTCACGCAATTTCGGCCTTTATATCACTTTATTTATTTAATATTTCGTTTTTCTTTTTTTATCTTGTCTCATTTTCGATTTAGATGTGTTTCTTAGGCTTATAAATACATTCTCGAATGTATTGAGAGGCAGAATTTGATAATTTCTAATTAGTAAAATCGCATTTCATCCCCGTATGAAGAGCGTTTGTCATTTACTTTATTACTCCGTGACTGTATATCATTTTCAATAAGCTTAATATCCAAGGCTTCTTTAGACCGTAGGTGGAAGGATAACCGTGGAGAATTCCTAAGAAAAAGAAAAATCGAGCGTAAAAAAGAATCGAGCAGCGTTCGATGGCAAAAAAAAGGGGTGCAACACGAGGACTTCCCAGGGGGCCACCCATCCTAGTACTACTCTCGCCCAAGCACGCTTAACTGCGAAGTTATGATGGGATCCGGTCCATTAGTGCTGGTATGATCGCACCCATAAGTCGAAACACATTCTATTCTCTTATGGTAGATTCGACCCGAACTTCAAACAACCATAACTTTCGAATCGGGAGGAGCTACGGGACCCACCACACATGCCGGCGAAGCTCTTCTCGCGCCCATCGTGTGACCCGACGATCAGAATTCCTATTATAATATGTTTTCAGAAGCAGAACGGGGATTCGTGTCGAACACATTGCGTTCTGCCATGACATTACTGGTCCCGGGCCTAAATTCTCCCGTTTTCACGCACTTTTGGCCTTTATATCACTTTATTTATTTAATATTTAGTTTTTCTTTTGATATCTTGTGTCATTTTCAATTTAGATGTGTTTCTTAGGCTTATAAATATATTTTTGAATGTATTGAGAGGCGGAATTTGATAATTTTTAATTAGTAAAATCGCATTTCTTCCCCGTACGAAGAGCGTTTGTCATTTACTTTATTACTCCCGTGACAGTATATCATTTTCAATAAGCTTCATAGCCAAGGCTTCTCTAGACCGTAGGTGGAAGGATCATCGTGGCTAATTCCTAAGAAAAAGAAAAATCGAGCGAAAAAAAAGAATCGAGCAGCGTTCGATGGCAAAAAAAGGGGTGAACACGAGGACTTCCTAGGGAGTCACCCATCCTAGTAATACTCTCGCCCAAGCACGCTTAAATTCGGAGTTCTGATGGGATCCGGTGCATTAGTGCTGGTATGATCGCACCCATAAGTCGAACCACATTCTATTCTCTTATTGTAGATTCGACCCGAACTTCAAACAGCCATAACTTTCGAACCGGGAGGAGCTACGGGACCCGCCACACATGCCGACGAAGCTCTTCTCGCGCCCATCGTGTGAACTGACGCTCAAAATTCCTATTATAAAGCGGAACGGCGATTCATGTCGAACTCATTGCGTTCCGCCATAACATAACTGGTCCCGGGCCAAAATTTCCTCGTTTTCACGCATTTTCGGCCTTTTATTTAATATTTCATTTTTCTTTATCTTGTGTCATTTTCGATTCATATGTGTTTCTTAGGCTTAAAATTATATTCTCCAATATATTGAGAGGCAGAATTTGATAATTTTTAATTAGTAAAATCTCATTTCTTCCCCGTACGAAGAGTGTTTGTCATTTACTTTAGTACTCCCGTGACAGTATATCATTTCCAATAAGCTTCATATCCAAGAATTCTTTAGACCGTAGGTGGAAGGATTACCGTGGAGAATTCCTAAGAAAATGAAAAATCGAGCGTAAAAAAAGAATCCAGCAACGTTGGACGGCAAAAAAGGGGGTGCAACACGAGGACTTCCCAGGGGGTCACGCATCCTAGTACTACTCTAGCCCAAGCACGCTTACCTTCGGAGTTCTAATGGGATCCGGTGCATTAGTGCTGGTATGATCGCACCCATAAGTCAAACCACATTCTATTCTCTTATGGTAGATTCAACCCGAACTTCATACAGCCAAAACTTTCAAACCGGGAGGAGCTATGGGACCCACCACACATGCCGGTGAAGCTCTTCTCGCACCCATTCTGTGACCCGACGCTCAGAATTCCTATTATAATATGTTTCTGGAAGCGAAACGGCAATTAGTGTCGAACTCATTGCGTTCCGCCATGATATAACTGGTCCCGGGCCAAAATTCCCCCATTTTCATGTACTTTCGGCCTTTATATCACTTTATTTATTTAATATTTGATTTTTCTTTTGATATCTTGAGTCATTTTTTATTTAGATGTGTTTCTTAGGCTTATAAATACATTCTCCAATGTATTGAGAGGCAAAATTTGATAATTTCTAATTAGTAAAATTACATTTCTTCCCCGTAGGAAGAGCGTTTGTCATTTACTTTATTACTTCCGTGACAGTATATCATTTTCAATAAGCTTCATATCCAAGCCTTCTTTAGATCATATGTGGAAGGATCACCGTGGAGAATTCCTAAGAAAACGAAAAATCGAGCGTAAGAAAAGAATCGAGCAGCGTTGGACGGCAAAAAAGGGGGTGCAACAAGAGGACTTCCCAGAGGTCACCTATCCTAGTACTACTCTCGCCCAAGCACGCTTAACTTCGGAGTTCTGATGGGATCCAATACATTAGTGCTGGTATGATCGCACCCATAAGTCAAACCACATTATATTCTCTTATGGTAGATTCGACCCGAACTTCAAACAGCCATAACATTCGAATCGGGAGGATCTACGGGACCCACCACACATGCCGACGAAGATCTTCTCGCGTCCATCGTGTGACCCGACGCTCAGAATTCCTATTACAATATGTTTCCGAAAACGGGACGGCGATTCGTGTCGAACTCATCGCGTTCCGCCATGACATAACTGGTCCTAGGCCTAAATTCCCCCGTTTTCACGCACTTTAGGCCTTTATAACACTTTATTTATTTAATATTTCGTTTTTCCTTTGATATCTTGTGTCATTTTCGATTTAGATGTGTTTCTTAGGCTTATAAATACATTCTCAAATGTATTGAGAGGCGGAATTTGATAATTTCTAATTAGTAAAATCGCATTTTTCCCCGTACCAAGAGCGTTTGTCATTTACTTTATTACTCCCATGACAGTATATTATTTTCAATAAGATTCATATCCAAGGCTTCTTTAGACCGTAGGTGGAAGGATCACCATGGAGAATTCCTAAGAAAAAGAAAAATCGAGCAGCATTCGACGGCAAAAAAAGTGGGTGCAACACGAGGACTTCCGAGGGGGTCACCTATCCTTGTACTACTCTCGCCCAAGCACGCTTATCTTCGGAGTTCTGATGGGATCCGGTGCATTAGTGCTGGTATGACCAAACCCATAAGTTGAACCACATTATATTCTCTTATGGTAGATTCGAATCGAACTTCAAACAGCCATAAATTTCGAACCGGGAGGAGCTACGGGACCCACCACACATACCGGCGAAGCTCTTCTCGCGCTCATCGTGTGACCTGACACTCAGAATTCCTATTATAATATGTTTCCGGAATAAAAACGGCGATTCATGTCGAACTCATCGCGTTCCGCCATGACATAAATTCCCCCGTTTTCACGCACTTTCGGCCTTTATCACTTTATTTATTTAATATTTCGTTTTTCTTTTGATATCTTGTCTCATTTTCGATTTAGATGTGTTTCTTAGGCTTATAAATACATTCTCGAATATATTGAGAGGCAGAATTTGATAATTTCTAATTAGTAAAATCGCGTTTCTTCCCCGTACGAAGAGCGTTTGTCATTTACTTTATTACTCCCGTGACTGTATATCATTTTCAATAAGCTTCATATCCAAGGCTTCTTTAGACCGTAGGTGGAAGGATAACCGTGGAGAATTCCTAAGAAAAAGAAAAATCGAGCGTAAAAAAAGAATCGAGCAGCGTTCGATGGCAAAAAAAGGGGTGCAACACGAGGACTTCTCAGGGGGCCACCCATCCTAGTACTACTCTCGCCCAAGCACGCTTAACTTCGGAGTTATCATGGGATCCGGTGCATTAGTGCTGGTGTGATCGCACCCATAAGTCGAACCACATTCTATTCTCTTATGGTAGATTCGACCCGAACTTCAAACAACCATAACTTTCGAATCGGGAGGAGCTACGGGACCCACCACACATGCCGGCGAAGCTCTTCTCGCGCTCATCGTGTGACCCGATGATCAGAATTCCTATTATAATTTTTTTTCGGAAGCAGAACGGCGATTGGTGTCGAACGCATTGCGTTCTCCCTTTTGATATCTTGTCTCATTTTTGATTTAGATGTGTTTCTTAGGCTTATAAATACATTCTCGAATGTATTGAGAGGCAGAATTTGATAATTTCTAATTAGTAAAATCGCGTTTCTTCCCCGTACGAAGAGCGTTTGTCATTTACTTTATTACACCCGTGACAGTATATCATTTTCAATAAGCTTCATATCCAAGCCTTCTTTAGACCGTACGTGGAAGGATCACCGTGGAGAATTCATAAGAAAAAGAAAGTCGAGCGTAAAAAAGAATCGAGCAGCGTTCGATGGCAAAAAAAGGGGTGCAACACGAGGACTTCCCAGGGGGTCACCCATCCAAGTAATACTCTCGCCCAAGAACGCTTAAATTAGGAGTTCCGATGGGATCCGGTGCATTAATACTGGTATGATCGCACGCATAAGTCGAACCACATTCTATTCTCTTCTCACCCGAACTTCAAACAGCCATAACTTTCGAATTGGGAGGAGCTACGGGAACCACCACACATTCGGTCACTTCTGAGGTTTCCGCCCATTATTTTGCTAAAATATTGACCGGTGAGGGGGTCACTTTGAGGCCAAAGGAGATGATTGCTGAGAAGTGTAGGGAGTACGGCATTGACATGCTATACAGTTTTTCTCTCCGGACGAGGAATATAGTGATAGAGAATAAATATGGTGGCTTTGATGAATCGTATCAGAGGCTCCCATCTTATCTGTATTTGTTAAAACAGCGTAATCTAGGGACAATTTATGATTTGCAGATGACTCGTGAGGGAGTGTTTTGCCACATGTTCATTGCACTCGGACAGAGTATTATAGATTCGACCCGAACTTCAAACAGCCATAACTTTCGAATTGGGAGGAGCTACGGGAACCACCACACATGCCGGCAAAGCTCTTCTCGCGCCCATCGTGTGACCCGACGATCAGAGTTCCTATTATAATATGTTTTCGGAAGCGGAATGGCGATTCGTGTCGAACTCATTGCGTTTCGCCATGACATAACTGGTCCCGGCCTAAATTCTCCCGTTTCACGCACTTTAGGCCTTTATATCACTTTATTTATTTAATATTTCGTTTTTCTTTTGATATCTTGTGTCATTTTTTATTTAGATGTGTTTCTTATGCTTATAAATACATTCTAGAATGTATTGAGAGGTAGAATTTGATAATTTTTAATTAGTAATATCGCATTTCTTCCCCGTACGAAGAACGTCTGTCATTTACTTTTTTACTCCCGTTACAGTATATCATTTTCAATAAGCTTCATAGCCAAGGCTTTTTTAGACCGTAGGTGTAAGGATCACCATGGAGAATTCATAAGAAAAATAAAGTCGAGCGTAAAAAAGAATCGAGCAGCGTTCGATGGCAAAAAAAAGGGGTGCAACACGAGGACTTCCCAGGGGGTCACCCATCCTAGTAATACTCTCGCCCAAGCACGCTTAAATTCGGAGTTCCGATGGGATCCGGTGCATTAATGCTGGTATGATCGCACCCATAAGTCGAACCACATTCTATTCTCTTATAGTAGATTCGACCCGAACTTCAAACAGCCGTAACTTTCGAATCAGGAGGAGCTACGGGACACACCACACATGCCGGCGAAGCTCTTCTCGCGCCCATCATGTGACCCGACGATCAGAATTCCTATTATAATATGTTTCCGGAAGCGGAACGGTGATTCATGTCGAACTCATCGCATTCCGCCATGACATAACTGGTCCCGGGCCTAAATTCCCCCGTTTTCACGCACTTTCAGCCTTTATCACTTTATTTATTTAATATTTCGTTTTCCTTTTGATATCTTGTGTCGTTTTCGATTTAGATGTGTTTCTTAGGCTTATAAATATATTCTCGAATGTATTGAGAGGCATAATTTGATAATTTCTTATTAGTAAAATCGCATTTCTTCCCCGTACGAAGAGCGTTTGTCATTTACTTTATTACTCCCGTGACAGTATATCATTTTCAATAAGCTTCATAGCCAAGGCTTTTTTAGACCGTAGGTGGAAGGATCACCGTGGAGAATTCATAAGAAAAAGAAAGTCGAGCGTAAAAAAGAATCGAGCAGCGTTCGATGGCAAAAAAAGGGGTGCAACACGAGGACTTCCCAGGGGGTCACCCATCCAAGTAATACTCTCGCCCAAGCACGCTTAAATTAGGAGTTCCGATGGGATCCGGTGCATTAATACTGGTATGATCGCACGCATAAGTCGAACCACATTCTATTCTCTTATTATAGATTCGACCCGAACTTCAAACAGCCATAACTTTCGAATTGGGAGGAGCTACGGGAACCACCACACATGCCGGCAAAGCTCTTCTCGCGCCCATCGTGTGACCCGACGATCAGAGTTCCTATTATAATATGTTTTCGGAAGCGGAATGGCGATTCGTGTCGAACTCATTGCGTTTCACCATGACATAACTGGTCCCGGCCTAAATTCTCCCGTTTCACGCACTTTAGGCCTTTATATCACTTTATTTATTTAATATTTCGTTTTTCTTTTGATATCTTGTGTCATTTTTTATTTAGATGTGTTTCTTATGCTTATAAATACATTCTCGAATGTATTGAGAGGTAGAATTTGATAATTTTTAATTAGTAATATCGCATTTCTTCCCCGTACGAAGAACATCTGTCATTTACTTTTTTACTCCCGTTACAGTATATCATTTTCAATAAGCTTCATAGCCAAGGCTTCTTTAGACCGTAGGTGGAAGGATCGCCGTGGAGAATTCATAAGAAAAAGAAAGTCGAGCGTAAAAAAGAATCGAGCAACGTTCGATGGCAAAAAAAAGGGTGCAACACGAGGACTTCCTAGAGGGTCACCCATCCTAGTAATACTCTCACCCAAGCACGCTTAAATTCGGAGTTCCGATGGGATCCGGTGCATTAATGCTGGTATGATCGCACCCATAAGTCGAACCACGTTCTATTCTCTTATGGTAGATTCGACCCAAACTTCAAACAGCCATAACTTTCGAATCGGGAGGAGCTACGGGACCTACCACACATGCCGGCGAAGCTCTTCTCGCGCCTATCGTGTGACCGACGATCAGAATTCCTATTATAATATGTTTCCGGAAGCGGAACGGAGATTCGTGTGAAACTCATCGCGTTCCACCATGACATAACTGGTCTCGGGCCTACATTCCCCCGTTTTCACGCACTTTCGTCCTTTATCACTTTATTTATTTAATATTTCGTTTTCTTTTGATATCTTGTGTTATTTTCGATTTAGATGTGTTTCTTAGGCTTATAAATACATTCTCGAATGTATTGATAGGAAGAATTTGATAATTTCTAATTAGTAAAATCGCATTTCTTCCCCGTACGAAGAGCGTTTGTCATTTACTTTATTACTCCCGTGACAGTATATCATTTCCAATAAGCTTCATATCCAAGGCTTTTTTAGACCGTAGGTGGAAGGATCACCGTGGAGAATTCCTAAGTAAAAGAAAAATCTAGCCTAAAAAAAGAATCGAGCAGCGTTCGATGGCAAAAAAAGGGGTGCAACACGAGGACTTCCCAGGGGGTCACCCATCATAGTACTACTCTCGCCCAAGCACGCTTAACTTCAGAGTTCTAATGGGATCCGGTGCATTAGTGTTGGACCGGTATGATCGCACCCATAATTCGAACCACATTTTATTCTCTTATGGTAGATTCGACCCAAACTTCAAACAACCATAACTTTCGAATCGGGAGGAGCTACGGGACCCACCACAAATGCCGGCGAAGCTCTTCTCGCACCCATCGTGTGACCCGACGATCAGAATTCCTATTATAATATGTTTCCGGAAGCGGAACGACGATTCGTCTCGAACTCATGGCGTTCCGCCATGACATAACTGGTCCCGGGCCTAAATTCTCCCGTTTTCACGCACTTTAGGCCTTTATATCACTTTATTTATTTAATATTTCGTTTGTCTTTTGATATCTCGTGTCATTTTCGATTTAGATGTGGTTTTTAGGCTTATAAATACATTCTCGAATGTATTGAGAGGCAGAATTTGATAATTTTTAATTAGTAAAATCACATTTCTTCCCCGTACGAAGAGCGTTTGCCATTTACTTTATTACTCCCGTGACAGTATATCATTTTCAATAAGCTTCATAGCCAAGGCTTTTTTAGACCGTAGGTGGAAGGATCACCGTGGAGAATTCATAAGAAAAAGAAAGTCGAGCGTAAAAAAGAATCGAGCAGCGTTCGTTGGCAAAGAAAAGGGGTGCAACACGAGGACTTCCCAGGGGGTCACCCATCCTAGTAATACTCTCGCCCAAGCACGCTGATATTCGGAGTTCCGATGGGATCCGGTGCATTAAAGCTGGTATGATCGCACCCATAAGTCGAACCACATTCTATTCTCTTATTGTAGATTCGTCCCGAACTTCAAACAGCCATAACTTTCTAATCGGGAAGAGCTATGGGAACCACCACACATGCCGGCGAAGCTCTTCTCGCGCCCATCGTGTGACCCGACGATCAGAATTCCTATTATAATATGTTTTCGGAAGCGGAACGGCGATTCGTGTCGAACTCATTGCGTTTCGCCGTGACATAACTGGTCCCGGCCTAAATTCTCCCGTTTCACGCACTTTAGGCCTTTATATCACTTTATTTATTTAATATTTCGTTTTTCTTTTGATATCTCGTGTCATTTTCGATTTAGATGTGTTTCTTAGTCTTATAAATACATTCTCGAATGTATTGAGAGGCAGAATTTGATAATTTCTTATTAGTAAAATTGCATTTCATCCCCGTACGAAGAGCGTTTGTCATTTACTTTATTACTCCCGTGACAGTATATCATTTTCAATAAGCTTCATAGCCAAGGCTTTTTTAGAACGTAGGTGGAAGGATCACCGTGGAGAATTCATAAGAAAAAGAAAGTCGAGCGTAAAAAAGAATCGAGCAGCGTTCGATGGCAAAAAAAAAGGGTGCAACACGAGGACTTCCCAGGGGGTCACCCATCCTAGTAATACTCTCGCCCAAGCACGCTTAAATTTGGAGTTCCGATGGGATCCGGTGCATTAGTGCTGGTATGATCGCACCCATAAGTCAAACCACATTCTATTTTCTTATGGTAGATTCGACCCGAACTTCAAACAGCCATAACATTCGAATCGGGAGGTGCTACGGGACCCACCACACATGCCGGCGAAGCTCTTCTCGCGCCCATCGTGTGACCCGACGATCAGAATTCCTATTATAATATGTTTCCGGAAGCGGAACGGCGATTCGTGTCGAACTCATTGCGTTTCGCCATGACATAACTGGTACCGGGCCTAAATTCTCCTGTTTTCACGCACTTTCGGCCTTTATATCACTTTATTTATTTAATATTTCATTTTCCTTTTGATATCTTGTGTCATTTTCGATTTAGATGTGTTTCTTAGGCTTATAAATACATTCTCGAATGTATTGAGAGGCATAATTTGATAATTTCTTATTAGTAAAATTGCATTTCATCCCCGTACGAAGAGCGTTTGTCATTTACTTTATTACTCCCGTGACAGTATATCATTTTCAATAAGCTTCATAGCCAAGGCTTTTTTAGAACGTAGGTGGAAGGATCACCGTGGAGAATTCATAAGAAAAAGAAAGTCGAGCGTAAAAAAGAATCGAGCAGCGTTCGATGGCAAAAAAAAAGGGTGCAACACGAGGACTTCCCAGGGGGTCACCCATCCTAGTAATACTCTCACCCAAGCACGCTTAAATTTGGAGTTCCGATGGGATCCGGTGCATTAATGCTGGTATGATCGCACCCATAAGTCGAACCACATTCTATTCTCTTATTGTAGATTCGACCCGAACTTCAAACAGCCATAACTTTCGAATTGGGAGGAGCTACGGGACCCACCACACATGCCGGCGAAGCTCTTCTCGCGCCTATCGTGTGACCCGACGATCAGAATTCCTATTATAATATGTTTTCAGAAGCGGAATGGCGATTCGTGTCGAACTCATTGCGTTTCGCCATGACATAACTGGTCCCGGCCTAAATTCTCCCGTTTCAGGCACTTTAGGCCTTTATATCACTTTATTTATTTAATATTTCGTTTTTCTTTTGATATCTTGCGTCATTTTCGATTTAGATGTGTTTCTTAGGCTTATAAATACATTCTCGAATGTATTGAGAGGCAGAATTTGATAATTTTTAATTAGTAATATCGCATTTCTTCCCCGTACGAAGAGCGTTTGTCATTTACTTTTCTACTCCCGTGACAGTATATCATTTTCAATAAGCTTCATAGCCAAGGCTTCTTTAGACCGTAGGTGGAAGGATCACCGTGGAGAATTCATAAGAAAAAGAAAGTCGAGCGTAAAAAAGAATCGAGCAGCGTTCGATGGCAAAAAAAAGGGGTGCAACACGAGGACTTCCTAGGGGTCACCCATCCTAGTAATATTCTCGCCCAAGCACGCTTAAATTCATAGTTCCGATGGGATCCGGTGCATTAACGCTGGTATGATCGCACCCATAAGTCGAACCACGTTCTATTCTCTTATGGTAGATTCGACCCAAACTTCAAACAACCATAACTTTCGAATCGGGAGGAGCTACGGGACCCACCACACATGCCGGCAAAGCTCTGCTCGCGCCTATCGTGTGACCGACGATCAGAATTCCTATTATTATATGTTTTCGGAAGCGGAACGGAAATTCGTGTCAAACTCATCGCGTTCCGCCATGACATAACTGGTCCCGGGCCGACATTCCCCCGTTTTCACGCACTTTCGTCCTTTATCACTTTATTTATTTAATATTTCGTTTTCTTTTGATATCTTGTGTCATTTTCGATTTAGATGTGTTTCTTAGGCTTATAAATACATTCTCGAATCTATTGAGAGGCAGAATTTGATAATTTCTAATTAGTAAAATCGTATTTCTTCCCCGTACGAAGAGCGTTTGTCATTTACTTTATTACTCCCGTGACAGTATATCATTTTCAATAAACTTCATATCCAAGGCTTTTTTAGACCGTAGGTGGAAGGATCACCGTGGAGAATTCCTAAGAAAAAGAAAAATCGAGCGTAAAAAAAGAATCGAGCAGCATTCGATGGCAAAAAAAGGGGTGCAACACGAGGACTTCCCAGGGGGTCACCCATCCTAGTACTACTCTCGCCCAAACACGCTTAACTTCAGAGTTCTAATGGGATCCGGTGCATTAGTGTTGGACCGCTGGTATGATCGCACCCATAAGTCGAACCACATTCTATTCTCTTATCGTAGATTCGACCCAAACTTCAAACAGCCATAACTTTCGAATCGGGAGGAGCTACGGGACCCACCACACATGCCGGCGAAGCTCTTCTCGCACCCATCGTGTGACCCGACGATCAAAATTCCTATTATAATATGTTTCCGAAAGCGGAACGGCGATTCGTGTCGAACTCATGGCGTTCCGCCATGACATAACTGGTCCCGGGCCTAAATTCTCCCGTTTTCACGCACTTTAGGCCTTTATATAACTTTATTTATTTAATATTTCGTTTGTCTTTTGATATCTTGTGTCATTTTCGATTTAGATGTGTTTCTTAGGCTTATAAATACATTCTCGAATGTATTGAGAGGCAGAATTTGATATTTTTTAATTAGTAAAATCACATTTCTTCCCCGTACGAAGAGCGTTTTCCATTTACTTTATTACTCCCGTGACAGTATATCATTTTCAATAAGCTTCATAGCCAAGGCTTTTTTAGACCGTAGGTGGAAGGATCACCGTGGAGAATTCATAAGAAAAAGAAAGTCGAGCGTAAAAAAGAATCGAGCAGCGTTCGATGGCAAAAAAAAGGGGTGCAACACGAGGACTTCCCAGAGGGTCACCCATCCTAGTAATACTCTCGCCCAAGCACGCTGAAATTCGGAGTTCCGATGGGATCTGGTGCATTAATGCTGGTATGATCGCACCAATAAGTCGAACCACATTCTATTCTCTTATTGTAGATTCGTCCCGAAATTCAAACAGCCATAACTTTCAAATTGGGAGTAGCTACGGGACCCACCACACATGCCGACGATGCTCTTCTCGCGCCCATCGTGTGACCCGACGATCAAAATTCCTATTATAATATGTTTTCGGAAGCGGAACGGCGATTCATGTCGAACTCATTGCGTTTCGCCATGACATAACTGGTCCCGGCCTAAATTCTCCCGTTTCACCCACTTTAGGCCTTTATATCACTTTATTTATTTAATATTTCATTTTTCTTTTGATATCTCGTGTCATTTTCGATTTAGATGTGTTTTTTAGGCTTATAAATACATTCTCGAATGTATTGAGAGGCAGAATTTGATAATTTTTAATTAGTAATATCGCATTTCTTCCCCGTACGAAGAGCGTTTGTCATTTACTTTTTTACTCCCGTGACAGTATATCATTTTCAATAAGCTTCATAGCCAAGGCTTCTTTGGATCGTAGGTGGAAGGATCACCGTGGAGAATTCATAAGAAAAAGAAAGTCGAGCGTAAAAATGAATCGAGCAGCGTTCGATGGGAAAAAAAGGGGTGCAACACGAGGACTTCCCAGGGGGTCACCCATCCTAGTAATACTCTCGCCCAAGCACGCTTAAATTCATAGTTCCGATGGGATCCGGTGCATTAACGCTGGTATGATCGCACCCATAAGTCGAACCACGTTCTATTCTCTTATGGTAGATTCGACCCAAACTTCAAACAACCATAACTTTCGAATCGGGAGGAGCTACGGGACCCACCACACAAGCCGGCGAAGCTCTTCTCGCGCCCATCGTGTGACCCGACGATCAGAATTCCTATTATAATATGTTTCCAGAAGCGGAACGGTGATTCGTGTCGAACTCATAGCGTTCCGCCATGACATAACTGGTCCCGGGCCTAAATTCTCCCGTTTTCACGCACTTTAAGCCTTTATATCACTTTATTTATTTAATATTTCATTTTTCTTTTGATATCTTGTGTCATTTTCAATTTCGATGTGTTTCTTAGGCTTATAAATACATTCTCGAATGTATTGAGAGGCGGAATTTGATAATTTTTAATTAGTAAAATCGCATTTCTTCCCCGTACGAACAGCGTTTGCCATTTACTTTATTACTCCCGTGACAGTATATCATTTTCAATAAGCTTCATAGCCAAGGCTTTTTTAGATCGTAGGTGGAAGGATCACCGTGGAGAATTCATAAGAAAAATAAATTCGAGCGTAAAAAAGAATCGAGCAGCGTTCGATGGCAAAAAAAGGGGTGCAACACGAGGACTTTCCAGCGGGTCACCCATCCTAGTAATACTCTCGCCCAAGCACGCTTAAATTCGGAGTTCCGATGGGATCCGATGCATTAATGCTGGTATGATTGCACCCATAAGTCGAACCACGTTCTATTCTCTTATTGTAGATTCGACCCGAACTTCAAACAGCCATAACTTTCAAATCGGGAGGAGCTACGGGACCCACCACACATGCCGGCGAAGCTCTTCTCGCGCCCATCGTGTGACCCGATGATCAGAATTCCTATTATAATATGTTTCCAGAAGCGGAACGGCGATTCATGTCGAACTCATCACGTTCCGCCATGACATAACTGGTCCCGGGCCTAAATTCCCCTGTTTTCACGAACTTTCGGCCTTTATCACTTTATTTATTTAATATTTCGTTTTTCTTTTGATATCTTGTGTCATTTTCGATTTAGATGTGTTTCATAGGCTTATAAATACATTCTCGAATGTATTGAGAGGCGGAATTTGATAATTTTTAATTAGTAAAATCGCATTTCTTCCCCGTACGAAGAGCGTTTGCCATTTACTTTATTACTCCCGTGACAGTATATCATTTTCAATAAGCTTCATAGCCAAGGCTTTTTTAGATCGTAGGTGGAAGGATCACCGTGGAGAATTCATAAGAAAAATAAAGTCGAGCGTAAAAAAGAATCGAGCAGCGTTCGATGGCAAAAAAAAGGGGTGCAACACGAGGACTTTCCAGCGGGTCACCCATCCTAGTAATACTCTCGCCCAAGCACGCTTAAATTCGGAGTTCCGATGGGATCCGGTGCATTAATGCTGGTATGATTGCACCCATAAGTCGAACCACGTTCTATTCTCTTATTGTAGATTCGACCCGAACTTCAAATAGCCATAACTTTCAAATCGGGAGGAGCTACGGGACCCACCACACATGCCGGCGAAGCTCTTCTCGCGCCCATCGTGTGACCCGATGATCAGAATTCCTATTATAATATGTTTCCAGAATCGGAACGGCGATTCATGTCGAACTCATCACGTTCCGCCATGACATAACTGGTCCCGGGCCTAAATTCCCACGTTTTCACGCACTTTCGGCCTTTATCACTTTATTTATTTAATATTTCGTTTTTCTTTTGATATCTTGTGTCATTTTCGATTTAGATGTGTTTCTTAGGCTTATAAATACATTCTCGAATGTATTGAGAGGCAGAATTTGATAATTTCTAGTCAGTAAAATTGCATTTCTTCCCCGTACGAAGAGCGTTTGTCATTTACTTTATTACTCCTGTGACTGTATATCATTTTCAATAAGCTTCATATCCAAGGCATTTTTAGACCGTAGGTGAAGGATCGCCGTGGAGAACTCCTAAGAAAAAAAAATCGAGCGTAAAAAAAGAATCGAGCAGCGTTCGATGGCAAAAAAAGGGGTGCAACACGAGGACTTCCCAAGGGGTCACCCATCACCGTAGGTGGAAGGATCACCGTGGAGAATTCCTAAGAAAAAGAAAAATCGAGCGTAAAAAAAGAATCGAGCAGCGTTCGATGGCAAAAAAAAAGGGTGCAACAAGAGGACTTCCCAGGGGGTCACCCATCCTAGTACTACTCTCGCCCAACCACGCTTAACTTCAGAGTTCTAATGGGATCAGGTGCATTAGTGCTGGACCGCGGGTATGATCGCACCCTTAAGTCGAACCACATTCTATTCTCTTATGGTAGATTCGACCCGAACTTCAAATAGCCATAACTTTCGAATCGGGAGGAGCTACGGGACCCACCACACATGCCGGCGAAGCTCTTCTCGCGCCCATCGTGTGACCCGACAATCAGAATTCCTATTATAATATGTTTCCGGAAGCGGAACGGCGATTCGTGTTGAACTAATCGCGTTCCGCCATGACATAACTGGTCCCGGGCCTAAATTCTCCTGTTTTCACGCACTTTCGGCCTTTATATCACTTTATTTATTTAATATTTCGTTTTCCTTTTGATATCTTGTGTCATTTTCGATTTAGATGTGTTTCTTAGGCTTATAAATACATTCTCGAATGTATTGAGAGGCATAATTTGATAATTTCTTATTAGTAAAATCGCATTTCTTCCCCGTACGAAGAGCGTTTGTCATTTACTTTATTACTCCCGTAACAGTATATCATTTTCAATAAGCTTCATAGCCAAGGCTTTTTTAGAACGTAGGTGGAAGGATCACCGTGGAGAATTCATAAGAAAAAGAAAGTCGAGCGTAAAAAAGAATCGAGCAGCGTTCGATGGCAAAAAAAAGGGGTGCAACACGAGGACTTTCCAGGGGGTCACTCATCCTAGTAATACTCTCGCCCAAGCACGCTTAAATTCGGAGTTCCGATGGGATCCGGTGAATTAATGCTGGTATGATCGCACCCATAAGTCGAACCACGTTCTATTCTCTTATTGTAGATTCGACCCGAACTTCAAACAGCCATAACTTTCGAATTGGGAGGAGCTACGGGACCCACCACACATGCCGGCGAAGCTCTTCTCGCACCCATCGTGTGACCCGACGATCAGAATTCCTATTATAATATGTTTTCGGAAGCGGAACGGCGATTCGTGTGGAACTCATTGCGTTTCGCCATGACATAACTGGTCCCGGCCTAAATTCTCTCGTTTCATGCACTTTAGGCCTTTATATCACTTTATTTATTTAATATTTCGTTTTTCTTTTTATATCTTGTGTCATTTTCGATTTAGATGTGTTTCTTAGGATTATAAATACATTCTCGAATGTATTGAGAGGCAGAATTTGATAATTTATAATTAGTAATATCGCATTTCTTCCCCGTACGAAGAGCGTTTGTCATTTACTTTTTTACTCCCGTGACAGTATATCATTTTCGATAAGCTTCATAGCCAAGGATTCTTTAGACCGTAGGTGGAAGGATCACCGTGGAGAATTCATAATAAAAAGAAACTCGAGCGTAAAAAAGAATCGAGCAGCGTTCGATGGCAAAAAAAAGGGGTGCAACACGAGGACTTCCTAGGGGGTCACCTATCCTAGTAATACTCTCGCCCAAGCACGCTTAAATTCGGAGTTCCGATGGGATCCGGTGCATTAATGCTGGTATGATCGCACCCATAATTCGAACCACGTTCTATTCTCTTATGGTAGATTCGACCCAAACTTCAAACAGCCATAACTTTCGAATCAGGATGAGGTACGGGACCCACCACACATGCCGGCGAAGCTCTTCTCGCGCCTATCGTGTGACCGACGACCAGGAATTCCTATTATAATATGTTTCCGGAAGCGGAACGGAGATTCGTGTCAAAGTCATCGCATTCCGCCATGACATAACTGGTCTCGGGCCTACATTCCCCCGTTTTCACGCACTTTCGTCCTTTATCACTTTATTTATTTAATATTTCATTTTTCTTTTGATATCTTGTGTCATTTTCGATTTAGATGTGTTTCTTAGGCTTATAAATACATTCTCGAATGTATTGAGAGGCGGAATTTTATAATTTTTAATTAGTAAAATCACATTTCTTCCCCGTACGAAGAGCGTTTGCCATTTACTTTATTACTCCCGTGACAGTATATCATTTTCAACAAGCTTCATAGCCAAGGCTTTTTTAGACCGTAGGTGGAAGGATCACCGTGGAGAATTCATAAGAAAAAGAAAGTCGAGCGTAAAAAAGAATCGAGCAGCGTTCGATGGCAAAAAAAAGGGGTGCAACACGAGGACTTCTCAGGGGGTCACCCATCCTAGTAATACTCTCGCCCAAGCACGCTGAAATTCGGAGTTCCGATGGAATCCGGTGCATTAATGCTGGTATGATCGCACCCATATGTCGAACCACATTCTATTCTCTTATTGTAGATTCGTCCTGAACTTCAAATAGCCATAACTTTCAAATCGGGAGGAGCTGCGGGACCCACCACACATGCCGGCGAAGCTCTTCTCGCGCCCATCGTGTGACCCGACGATCAGAATTCCTATTATAATATGTTTTCGGAAGCGGAACAGCGATTCGTGTCGAACTTATTGCATTTCGCCATGACATAACTGGTCCCGGCCTAAATTCTCCCGTTTCACGCACTTTAGGCCTTTATATCACTTTATTTGTTTAATATTTCGTTTTTCTTTTGATATCTTGTGTCATTTTCGATTTAGATGTGTTTCTTAGGCTTGTAAATACATTCTCGAATGTATTGAGAGGCAGAATTTGATAATTTTTAATTAGTAATATCACATTTCTTCCCCTTACGAAGAGCGTTTGTCATTTACTTTTTTACTCCCGTGACAGTATATCATTTTCAATAAGCTTCATAGCCAAGGCTTCTTTAGACCATAGTTGGAAGGATCACCGTGGAGAATTCATAAGAAAAAGAAAGTCGAGCGTAAAAAAGAATCGAGCAGCGTTCGATGGCAAAAAAAGGGGTGCAACACGAGGACTTCCCAGGGGGTCACCCATCCTAGTAATACTCTCGCCCAAGCACGCTTAAATTCGGAGTTCCGATGGGATCCGGTGCATTAATGCTGGTATGATCGCACCCATAAGTCGAACCACGTTCTATTCTCTTATGGTAGATTCGACCCGGACTTCAAACAGCCATAACTTTCGAATCGGGAGGAGCGGCGATTCGTGTCAAACTCATCGCGTTCCGCCATGACATAACTGGTCCCGGGCCTAAATTCCCCCGTTTTCACGCACTTTCGGCCTTTATCACTTTATTTATTTAATATTTCGTTTTTCTTTTGATATCTTGTGTCATTTTCGATTTAGATGTGTTTCTTAGGCTTATAAATACATTCTCGAATGTATTGAGAGGCAGAATTTGATAATTTCTAATTAGTAAAATCGCATTTCTTCCCCGTACGAAGAGCGTTTGTCATTTACTTTATTACTCCTGTGACTGTATATCATTTTCAATAAGCTTCATATCCAAGGCTTTTTTAGACCGTAGGTGGAAGGATCACCGTGGAGAATTCATAAGAAAAATAAAGTCGAGCGTAAAAAAGAATCGAGCAGCGTTCGATGGCAAAAAAAAAGGGGTGCAACACGAGGACTTCCTAGGGGGTCACCCATCCTAGTAATACTCTCGCCCAAGCACGCTTAAATTCGGAGTTCCGATGGGATCCGGTGCATTAATGCTGGTATGATTGCACCCATAAGTCGAACCACGTTCTATTCTCTTATTGTAGATTCGACCCGAACTTCAAACAGCCATAACTTTCGAATCGGGAGGAGCTACGGGAACCACCACACATGCCGACGAAGCTCTTCTCGCGCCCATCGTGTGACCCGAGGATCAGTATTCCTATTATAATATGTTTCCAGAAGCGGAACGGCGATTCGTGTCGAACTCATTGCGTTTCGCCATGACATAACTGGTCCCGGCCTAAATCTCCCGTTTCACGCACTTTAGGCCTTTATATCACTTTATTTATTTAATATTTCGTTTTTCTTTTGATATCTTGTGTCATTTTCGATTTATATGTGTTTCTTAGGCTTATAAATACATTCTCGAATGTATTGAGAGGCAGAATTTGAGAATTTTTAATTAGTAATATCGCATTTATTCCCCGTACGAAGAGCGTTTGTCATTTACTTTTTTACTCCCGTGACAGTATATCATTTTCAATAAGCTTCATAGCCAAGGTTTCTTTAGACCGTAGGTGGAAGGATCACCGTGGAGAATTCATAAGAAAAAGAAAGTCGAGCGTAAAAAAGAATCGAGCAGCGTTCGATGGCAAAAAAGGGGTGCAACACGAGGACTTCCCAGAGGGTCACCCATCCTAGTAATACTCTCGCCCAAGCACGCTTAAATTCGAAGTTCTGATGGGATCCGGTGCATTAATGCTGGTATGATCGCACCCATAAGTCGAACCAAGTTCTATTCTCTTATGGTAGATTCGACCCGAACTTCAAACAGCCATACCTTTCGAATCGGGAGGAGCTACCGGACCCACCACACATGCCGGCAAAGCTCTTCTCGCGCCTATCGTGTGACCGACGATCAGAATTCCTATTATAATATGTTTCCGGAAGCGGAACGGCGATTCGTGTCAAACTCATCGCGTTCCGCCATGACATAACTGGTCTCGGGCCTACATTCCCCCGTTTTCACGCACTTTCGGCCTTTATCACTTTATTTATTTGATATTTCGTTTTTCTTTTCATATCGTGTGTCATTTTCTATTTAGATGTGTTTCTTAGGCGTATAAATACATTCTCGAATGTATTGAGAGGCAGAATTTGATAATTTCTAATTAGTAAAATCGCATTTCTTCCCCGTACGAAGATCGTTTGTCATTTACTTTATTACTCCCGTGACAGTATATCATTTTCAATAAGCTTCATATCCAAGGCTTTTTTAGACCGTAGGTGGAAGGATCACCGTGGAGAATTCCTAAGAAAAAGAAAAATCGAGCGTAAAAAAAGAATCGAGCAGCGTTCGATGGCAAAAAAAGGGGTGTAACACGAGGACTTCCCAGGCGGTCACCCATCCTAGTACTACTCTCGCCCAAGCACGCTTAACTTCAGAGTTCTAATAGGATCTGGTGCATTAGTGCTGGACCGCTGGTATGATCGCACCCATAAGTCGAACCACATTCTATTGTCTTATGGTAGATTCGACCTGAACTTCAAACAACCATAACTTTCGAATCGGGATGAGCTACAGGACCCACCACACATGCCGGTGAAGCTCTTCTCGCGCCCATCGTGTGACTCGACGATCAGAATTCCTATTATAATATGTTTCCAGAAGCGGAACGGCGATTCATGTCGAACTCATAGCGTTCCGCCATGACATAACTGGTCCCAGGCCTAAATTCTCCCGTTTCACGCCCTTTATGCCTTTATATCACTTTATTTATTTAATATTTCGTTTTTCTTTTGATATCTTGTGTCATTTTCAATTTAGATGTGTTTCTTAGGCTTATAAATACATTCTCGAATGTATTGAGAGGCAGAATTTGATAATTTTTAATTAGTAAAATCGCATTTCTTCCCCGTACGAAGAGCGTTTGCCATTTACTTTATTACTCCCGTGACTGTATATCATTTTCAATAAGCTTCATATCCAAGGCTTTTTTAGACCGTAGGTGGAAGGATCACCGTGGAGAATTCATAAGAAAAATAAAGTCGAGCGTAAAAAAGAATCGAGCAGCGTTCGATGGCAAAAAAAAGGGGTGCAACACGAGGACTTCCCAGGGGGTCACCCATCCTAGTAATACTCTCGCCCAAGCACGCTTAAATTCGGAGTTCCGATGGGATCCGGTGCATTAATGCTGGTATGATTGCACCCATAAGTCGAACCACGTTCTATTCTCTTATTGTAGATTCGACCCGAACTTCAAACAGCCATAACTTTCGAATCGGGAGGAGCTACGGGAACCACCACACATGCCGGCGAAGCTCTTCTCGCGCCCATCGTGTGACCCGAGGATCAGAATTCCTATTATAATATGTTTCCAGAAGCGGAACGGCGATTCGTATCGAACTCATTGCGTTTCGCCATGACATAACTGGTCCCGGCCTAAATTCTCCCGTTTCACGCACTTTAGGCCTTTATATCACTTTATTTATTTAATATTTCGTCTTTCTTTTGATATCTTGTGTCATTTTCGATTTAGATGTGTTTCTTAGGCTTATAAATACATTCTCGAATGTATTAGGATGCAGAATTTGATAATTTCTAATTAGTAAAATCGCATTTCTTCCCCGTACGAAGAGCGTTTGTCATTTACTTTATTACTCCCGTGACTGTATATCATTTTCAATAAGCTTCATATCTAAGGCTTTTTTAGACCGTAGGTGGAAGGATCGCCGTGGAGAATTCCTAAGAAAAAAAAATTGAGCGCTAAAAAAAGAATCGAGCAGCGTTGGATGGCAAAAAAAGGGGTGCAACATGAGGACTTCCCAGGGGGTCACCCATCACCGTAGGTGGAAGGATCACCGTGGAGAATTTCTAAGAAAAAGAAAAATCGAGCATAAAAAAAGAATCGAGCAGCGTTCGATGGCAAAAAAAAGGGTGCAACACGAGGACTTCCCAGGGGGTCACCCGTCCTAGTACTACTCTCGCCCAAGCACGCTTAACTTCAGAGTTCTAATGGGATCAGGTGCATTAGTGCTAGACCGCTGGTATGATCGCACCCATAAATCGACCCACATTCTATGCTCTTATGGTAGATTCGACCCGAACTTCAAACAGCCATAACTTTCGAATCGGGAGGAGCTACGGGACCCACCACACATGCCGACGAAGCTCTTCTCGCGCCCATCGTGTGACCCGACGATCAGAATTTCTATTATAATATGTTTCCGGAAGCGGAACGGCGATTCTTGTCGAACTCATTGCGTTTCGCCATGACATAACTGGTCCCGGCCTAAATTCTCCCATTTCACGCACTTTCGGCCTTTATATCACTTTATTTATTTAATATTTCGTTTTTCTTTTGATATCTTGTGTCATTTTCTATTTAGATGTGTTTCTTAGGCTTATAAATACATTCTCGAATGTATTGAGAGGCAGAATTTGATAATTTTTAATTAGTAATATCGCATTTCTTCCCCGTACGAAGAGCGTTTGTCATTTACTTTTTTACTCCCGTGACAGTATATCATTTTCAATAAGCTTCATAGCCAAGGCTTCTTTAGACCGTAGGTGGAAGGATCACCATGGAGAATTCATAAGAAAAAGAAAGTCGAGCGTAAAAAAGAATCGAGCAGCGTTCGATGGCAAAAAAAGGGGTGCAACATGTTGCGTGATTCGGTGAACGCAAGTGCACGTTATCGTAGACATGTAATAAAATGATGAGTAAGATATCATTCCCACGAGGACTGACTTACTAATTACCGATTTATGTGTATTCTAATTTTATTTGAACTATCGAATTTTGAGATGCAAGTAATAATTAAAGAAAAATTAATAAAAGAATAAACAGTAAAAAACGATCGCTCGAATAAAGAAAATCAAATCAGAAATCAATCTAGGATTGTGAATCCACCTCGGTTTATCCGAATTTACTCTCGATTATCTGAAGTTAATGATTTCCCAATTTATTGAAGGCGAAGGTTGCTAAAGTACTCTACCGCCTCTCCCGAGGTTAGTAGATTCTTCTAAGGCGAATAATACACACTACTACAAAACAGACATTTAACATCGGTGTTTTTGGACATTTAACATCGGTTTTGGAACCGATGTTAAATATCGCGATGTTAAAATTAACATCGGTTTCTAATAACCGATGTTAAACTTCGATTTTAACATCGGTTGTTATAACAACCGATGTTAATTTTAATATCGTGATATTTAACATCAGTTCTGGGATAACTGATGTTAAATTTCGCGATTGTAAAATTTTATCGGACCACGGCTAACCCAGCTAGCCCAACCCAGCCCCAACCACCCGCACCAGCCCCCCGCACCAAGCCCCACCAACCTATAACATATACCATTAAATTTTGTTGTTGGTGGGTTTCGAACCCACCACCTCTTGCTTGTGGAAGTGTGATATTATCACTCCGCCAAATGAACTTCTTGTATATTTTTTGCTATGTGTTATATTTATATACTATATACAATTACAAATTTATATAAATATAAGATAATTTAATATATATATATATATTAAAAATCGAAAATTTATTTTTTTAAAAAAAATCTAGAATATTAATATTAAAAGTCGGATGTTTTTATTTAAAGCTCGAAAATAAAAAAATTAAAAAATTTGGATTTGATTTAAAATTAATATTTAATCTTTTTTTTATTTTTAGATTTTTTGTAAAAACATAAAATAGTTTTTTATGAAAAGTAAAAAAATAAAAAACAAAAACTAGCAGGTTTTTAAAAATATATAATAATTCAATTTTTATTTATTTATGGAAAATAATATTCCACTTTTTTTTCAAAACTTTAAATAAAAACATCCGATTTTTATTTTCTATTTTCGAGCTTTAAATAAAAACATCGGATTTTTATTTTTTATTTTCAAACTAATGTTTATTTTTTATTTTCGAACTTTAAATAAAAACTTCCAATTTTTACCTTTTATTTTTGAACAATAAATATAAACATCCGATTTTTAATATTAATATTCCGGATTTTTTTTTTAAAAAAATAAAGTTACTATTTTTTTAAAATATCCAGATTTTTTAAAAATTTAACATCGGTTATACAAAAAACTGATGTTAAATTAAAAATGAACATCGGTTTTTCTAAAAAGCGATGTTAAATTAAAAATTAACATTAATTTAACATCGGTTTTAGTATAACCGATGTTAAATTTTTTAAAAATCTGGATTTTTTTTTAAAAAAATCAAAACTTTATTTAAAAATTAACATCGGTTATTCTAAAAACCAATGTTAAATTAATAATTAACATCGGTTTTTCTAAACCGATGTGAAATGGATTAATTTAACATCGGTTTTTAGAAAAACCGATGTTAATTGTTAATTTAACATCGGTTTTTAGCATAACCGATGTTAATTTATTTTAAAATTTTCAATTATGCCACCGCGTCTTTTTTAACATCGGTTTTTACAAAACCGATGTTAAACGAGCGATGTTGAATGTCTTTTTTGTAGTAGTCACACTCTATCCCTAGGTGAATTAATTCGACAATAGGCAAAAGGCAAGAAATCTTCAAAAAGGCCACGTAGTTCCTATGAGTATATTCCTATCTCACAAGATAAAACGGTTTTCACCAATATATCCTCACCAACTCTCCTCTCCCGATTCGAGTTGCGTAATTAAAACAATTCAATTATAGGCCACACAATTGAAAGCATTAAAAACAATTGGGAAAACTCAACAGAAAAGGGAATTATATAGATAATCAAAAGTAAATCCGTCAAAACCTCAGTTTCATCAAAATCCTAGAACAGGGTTTTAGCCTGACATGCTAAAGAATAAAAATACAGAAATAATTAAAGAAAGCATTGATATCAAACCCAGATGAAGAACTTGGATTCTTCCGTTCTTCTGCTTCCGCTCTCTGCTCCTTGGTGTTTTCTGCTTCTTCTTCTTTCCTCGATGATCTTCCTCAATCGATCCCCCGATCTTGTTTATTTATAACTCTCTTCAGCCTCCAAAACGCGTCCGGGAATTAGGTTGGGAACAGGCTCCAAAAATGGCCCAAAACCGCGGCCAACACATCAAAACTGCCCTGTGGGCCGCAGCTCACTTAATCTGTGCCGCGGCCCCTGACCTTCAGCGCATTGCCTGGGCGCGCTATTTTTCCTCCTGGGCCGCGGCTCAGCATCCTTGTGCTGCGGCTCAGGGTACAGTTGGTTCGCCCCTTTCAGGTCACTTTCGTGTGCCGCAGCTCACTTGGTACGTGCCGCGGCTCCAGGCCAGAAATCGCCGTTTTGGCCTGCTTTTCATCGTTTCGGCTTCCGGACTCCAATTTCCTGCAAAACATATAAGAATAGTGCATTAAACGCTCATTTATGCAGATTTAATCATAAAAGGAATACAAAATAATGATAAATAAGCGTATAAAAATACGCCTAACAAATACCCCCAAACTTGAGCCTTTGCTTGTCCTCAAGCAAAAAGAATTGATTACAAATAAAAGAATATCGTGAATGATCGTGCAAATCCATAGTGCTCAACTTAATCAATACTATCCTGAAATCCTCAAAGAATAATACAAGTACCGTAATAGTGAGTCACATCCAGGACACTAATTCCACAAAGTAACCAATTTCAGTCCTAATCAATCGTTCATGAAGAAAATCAAGCTCAAAGATTAACAAGCGTGAATTTAACCGACCGCCAATATGAAGGGTTAAAATAAACAAGCTAACTCGCCCAGTCCCACGGTCTAATGGCAAAAATTTCAGAGTTTCATCGTTAAAAATAACCCTCGGACAGTATTCCCTTATATATGATCAATAAATGATTCGGGTTAACCACTAGGTTCGGATCTCGGGATGTTTCATCGGGATAATCCTAGGGTGGAATTCCATTCTCATGTATTGGGGAACCGTTTGACGTAAAAGACACTCATGGGGCACATGGATGCTTCCAGTTACTAAGTTCCCCTCCACAGCAGAGAAACAACCCGAATAGTTATTCCCGCATGTTCGATTCAAGGTCGCTGTTGTACGCGAGAGTAAACAACGGGTCACGCGAATACCCCCGGTTACTAGGCTCCCCATCATCGGCACATGCGAAATCTCTAAACCACTAGTCTAATCAGGGTTGTCGTTTTACGCGAGAGTAAACAACGGGTCACGTGAATACCCCTGGTTACTAGACTTCCCATCATAGAACAAATAATATCTCGACTTTTTGGGAAAAACTGTCCGACTCTAAACTCAACTTAAGTGCCAACACGACTCATGTTACTGGACAACTAGCTACGCGAAAAGTGTAACCAAACGTATAGACGGCGATTTGAAAACACGTATGTCTCCTTTCTTATCTGCTAAGATTTCTACAAAAAAACGAAAAAATTTCGGACCTAGATGAATACTCAACAGAAACAGATATCGTTGACTACAACTCGACTAAAACTCAACCATTTCTTCAGAGAGAAATCAGTATTGTAACATCAGTTTTACACAAAAAGAAGCACGAAAAATTCACGAATGTAAATAATATCACGACAAGCAAGGCTAGCAACAAAAGATAACGAAAAATAACGAAAGTGCAAACGAATAAGTATAGCAATAGAAAGTAAACCCCCCCAAACTTAGGACGTACATTGACCTCAATGTACACAAAATGTAATATGCAATAAAAGAAAAGGTCAAGTACTCCCCTACTCTCCGCTCATGAACTGGTGCCGGCGTTGTCCGGCGAGGAGGGTGGTGTGGCTGGCCGAACGGGTGGAATGAATGGCCCGTCCGGGTGCCTAATGTGGGCCATCCATGCAGCAAGGTGCTCCTGGTGGTAAGAATCTCTCGCTGCCAGGCGCCTCGTCTCACGTCGGTTGGCCCGGCGGGCCTGCTCTCTAATCTCATCTCAGACGGCTGCGAGGATGCTCTCTCTCCGTCTGAAGCTCCTCTCTCAGGGCAGCCAAATGGCTCTCTCTCTCTCTCTCCTGATCTCCTCTCTCCAAGCAGCCAAATGACTCTCTCTCTCTCTCTCCTCATCTCCTCTCTCAGCCCGTCGAACGTCGCCTGCAAGTGCTCTCTGTCGAGCGGCGGGCTGGACTCCGCCTGCCCCTGTGTCAGAAGAAGAGGCTCGGGGGACTGCTCGTGTGCCTCATCAAGAAGAAATCCTCGCCCCCGAGCGTGTGCTGACGCTCCTCCCCACTGGTCGAAGTGTGAAATGATGCAATGATCAATCGGACCCTGAGGGGCTAGCATCGGCTCATCATCCGACCAAGTCATACCCGACTGGCGGCATAGAGCGCAGATGAGAGAGGGGAGCTTCAGCCCCGTCTTGGCCCTTCCTTGAATACACAACATAATAGATCAGACCAGAAGAGGGGCCACATCAAATCTTAGCCCGGAAGTGATGGCATATAGTGTATGGGCACGAGAGAGTAAAACAGAGCGAATCTGCGAGGTAGGATCTACACGAGCGAAGATGAAATACAACCAGGCTCGCCCCAGCCGACTGAGGCGCGAGCTCTTAAAGTAGAAGGCCGAGGAACCCGGGGCGCGCATCTCCCAGAAGGAGCCGGGCTGTGTGAGTGTATCGAGCAGGGCCTCCCTCGTGAGGCCACTCATAGCTCGCGTATACGCTGTATCTATTGGGATTCGGTGCCTAAAACGAAGGCCCAGCGGAAGCGGTAAAACGAAAATTAATTCGATCCGAATCCCTACGAGGATCGATCGAGCTACGTATATACGAATGTAAAAAAAAATGAATAGCAAGAGTCGTAAGAAACTAACCCTAGAAGTCCGTTGATTAAATGGTAACCTTCTCTTGAGCTATTCCCCAAGCTTTAGTTTGATCTCTACGAGTTCAATCCGCTCCAAGCCCTTGAACGATCCAACGCCGAAAGCACCGAGTCTCTACTTGCCACGCGCCGGAAAAACGACCGGAATAACAACATTTGATTAACCTCTAAGGTTACGGCTAGAATCAAGTGATGAAGCTTTTATTATTACACTCTAAGTGTATAATATATCTCTCAATAATTTTTCTCTAAGAAAATATGAATGAACACAAAACCAAGTTTTCTCTTCCCCCTCTCTACAATGATGCTGCCGTGAGTTTATGCATGGAGGAGAGAAGGAGAGTTTTATTTTGATCTTAATAATCATTCACAAGATAAGATTACACCCACAAAATCACCTTTAACCTTATAATAAGAGATATGAAATCTCATATGTTAAAAGTCTTCCAACAAGAAAACAAGACAATGTTCAAGGTAGGAAATTAAGGTGGGGGCCGGCCTCTAGAAGAAATCGGACGAGTTCGGTTCATTTCGGACTCCCGAGAGTCCAAACAGATAAACTCCAATTCCGTTACGATGTATTTATATTGTTTAATTAATCCAATTAATTAAACATATCAAATACAAAATAACATAATTAATTTCTCCAAGAAATAATTATATTCATGAATTAAATTAATCACCCAGTAATTTATTTAATCCATTAGGCCGTAAATCAATTTATCCAATAAATCGATGTAGACATCCAATGTCTCAAATTAGATATCCAATATCTAATATTCATAATGAGAGATTAAGCTCGATTCATTCTGTCGTCAATCCTAATGCGCGACTCGGTAGGTCCGTCTCAGTCAGCAATGGGAGGAACCAAAGAGTAGTAGCACCACCTAGCCAGCCTGGTGGCCTACACTGTACCCCGACTGAGAACGAATGATTGAGATCATTCAAGAACCATTATGTTGTGAATACCAGTATACGTATAAACCCTTCTTTCAAATGTCCCGATCAAGTTATAGGGTCACGGTCAGTCAAACCCTATCTGTACTTGACGCTATGCATGTGTTAATGCAAATCGAGATCATCGAGCTGTCGTGTATCTAATACAGCCAACTCCAATGCTTTGGCCAAAGACTTATGATCTCATCTGCCAATAACCACATAGGACATATAACCCGCTCACTAACGGGAGAAAGAATTCTATCTTGGTATTCAGTAGGATCTGCTACTTGCCCATCAAGATGCACATCGAGGTTGACCCCCACCTTCCGGTCTATAGGGTCGAACTACTCTAATGAAAATCTTGACGTCACAAGCACATTCCTACTAAATCCTCAAGTCGAAGGTTCACGAATACCTATCACAACCTTTCGATTCCATCATTGACTGTCCCGGAGTGAAATCCGTGTGACGAATCGAGGGTGAGTGGGTTCGAATATACTAATCCAATTAGCATACCTATAACGTGTGCTCCCACTAACCATTAGTGTTCGACAGGCACTCTCCTTGTCAAAGAACACGTCATATAAGTCTTCACATAAACTTAACGCCCAGTCAAGTTTCTTTGACTTGCGAACGATTAAGTATTTGAGCTATAAACCTTTCCAGTGCCGACCCTCTTATCCAATAAGGAGTGTAATGTTTTGCTCTCAAATACAGGGACTAGTTTCTACATGTATATTTACGAGTTAGGAATGCCAGTAACTACCAGTAAATAAAGAAACATCCATTGCCTTATATTGATGATTTACATAATAACAAGAACAATGCCCTCAATCAACATCCTCTGAGTGGCATTCAAGGGCATACTCCTAACAATCTCCCACTTGCACTCAGTGCCACACACTATGGTATCTAATACCCATGTTCTCCAGATGACGCTCCAAGCTAGTCTGAGAAAGTGGCTTGGTCAGTGGATCGGCGACGTTGTCGGCCGAGTCTACTCTGTGCAGCATAATGTATCCCTTGCGAACAAATTCTCTTACGAGATGATACTTCCTCTCAATATGTTTGGTGTCATGAAACCTCGGCTCCTTGGCCGCCATGACTCTCCGTCGTTGTCGCACAAATGTGAAAGCAGTAGACACATGGTATCACTTAAAGTTCTCCCAGAAACTTCTTAATCCAGAACCCTTCCTTGGAAGCCTCTGAGGCTGCTTGATACTCAGCCTGACAGGTGGAATCAGCAGTCGCGCTTTGCTTGGCACTACGCCAAGATACTGCTCCTCCATTAAGAGTAAATATGTAGCCAGAAGTGGACATCGAGTCGTCCTTCAGTCCTTAGAAGTCCGAATCAGTGAATCCCACCACATCCAATTCTCCACCGCCATACATCAGAACCATATCTCTAGTCCTTTTTAAGTACTTGAGAACGTTCTTTACGGCAGTCCAATGTTCTCTACCTGGGTTTGCCTGAAACCTACTCACCATGCTTACAGCATGCGCGATGTCAGGTCTTGTACACAACATAGCATACATAAGGCTACCCACGGCCGAAGCATATGGTATATTACTCATTTCCTTTCGTTGATCCTCACTTTGAGGACACATCTTCAAGGAGAGTTTTATTCCATGTTGCATCGGTAGGAACCCTCTTTTAGAATCATCTATCTTAAATCGCTTTAAGATCTTATCTATATAGAGGGCTTGGGAAAGGCCTATTGTTCTCTTCGCTCTATCCCGGTAGAGTCGAATTCCAAGAATATAGGTTGCTTCTCCCAAGTCTTTCATAAAGAAATTACTCGGAAGCCAAGCTTTTACAGAACTGAGCATTCCCACATCATTTCCTATTAGTAGAATATCATCCACATATAGTACTAAGAATGCGATCTTGCTCCCACTAACCCTCTTGTATACACAAGGTTCCTATTCATTTTGCACGAAGTCAAACTCTTTGACCGCCTCGTCAAAACGAAGGTTCCAACTACGCGACGCTTGCTTCAGTCCATAAATGGAACACTGAAGCTTGCACACTTTCTGAATATCGACTTCGGATACAAAGCCTTTAGGCTGCTTCATATAGATTTCCTCCTCGAGGAATCCATTAAGGAAAGCCGTCTTTACGTCTATTTGCCATATCTCATAATCGTGGTAGGCAGCTATAGCAAGCATCATGTGAATAGACTTTATCATGGCTACGGGTGAGAAGGTATCGTGGTAATCGATCCCTTCCTTCTGGGTATAACCCTTTGCCACAAGTCTGGCCTTATAGGCGTCAACCTTGCCATCACCATCAGTCTTTCTCTTGTATATCCACTTGTTCCCAATAGGCACTATGCCCTTGGGGCGGTCTACTAGAGTCCAGACCTGATTGGCATGCATCGAGTCTATCTCAGCTTCCATAGCTTCATGCCATTTCGCGGAGTCTACATACACCATCGCTTGGTCATAGGTCGTCGGGTCGGTCTCTTGGCTATCACTTGGAACCTCATGGAGACCCAGCTCCTCCAAGTGCACAAGGCCATACCTCTCAGGTAAATGAGACACCCTACTAGACCTACGAGGTGGTTGTACTTGTGTTTCAGAAAGTTCGGTTCCAGTTTCTTGCACAGGTGTCTCTCGAGGAGTTTCATTGTATTCTTCTAAAGAAATACTTCTACCTGCTCCGCCTTCCTGAATGAACTCATCTTCCAGGAAGTGTGCTTGTAAAGCAACAACGATCCTTCAATCTTCGGGCATGTAGAATAGATATCCCATCGTCCCAGGTGGGAATCCAATGAAACGTCCCTTCGCAGACCTAGCTTCCAACTTTTCCACCTTAGTCTTCTTGACATAAGCGGGACATCCCCAAATCCTAATATGATTAAGACTTGGTTTCCTTCCTTCCCACATCTCATGTGGAGTTTTAGGAATGGATTTGGAAGGACATCTGTTCAAGATATACGCGGCAGTCAGGAGTGCATACCCCCACAGGTAAATCGGCAAGTCAGTATAGCCCAGCATGGAACTGACCATGTTCAACAGGGTCCGGTTCCTTCTTTCTGACACACCATTTAGCTGAGGAGTACCTAGAGATGTTAGTTGTGAAACTATTCCATGTTCCTTAAGGAACTCGTCAAACTCCATACTCATATACTCGCCACCTCGGTCTGACCGAAGTGCTTTGATATGATTACCAGTTTGTTTCTCGACTAGGGCCTTGAATTCCTGAAATTTCTCAAAAGCCTCGGATTTATGTTTCATTAAGTATACATAACCATACCTAGTATGATCATCTGTAAACGTAATGAAATATTGATATCCGTCACGTGCTGCTTCCAAAGCACCACATACGTCAGTATGGATTAATCCCGATTTATCGCTCTTTCAAAAGTCCCTGTGAAGGGGGACTTAGTCATTTTGCCTTTAAGGCAAGATTCACAAGTAGGAAAGGGATCCGATCCCAATGGACCCATAAGTCCATCTTTTTCCATCTTGTAAACCTTGGTCTGACCAACATGACCAAGTCTAAGATGCCATTTCAAAACTTGATTGGTTTCATCCCTACCACGTTTTCTAGTCATAGTATTCACAACTACTTTGTTGCTGAGATTTATGATACAATCCATTCAACAATGTAGCAGTACCCACTGGTTTATTTCTAAAATAAATTTTGCAGGAACCATCACCAATGAAAAATGAAAAGCCTTTTCGGTCTATGACCGGAATGGATACAATGTTTTTGTGCCCCTTGGGCAAAACAAGTACATCTTCTAAAGTCAAAACAAAGCCGGATTCTAAACCCAAAAGAAGTGATCCTATGTCGGTTGCCTCGACACTATGCCCGCTTCCGACTGTGATCATAACTTCTCCAGCTCCAAGCTTCCTACTTTGTTCCAGATCCTGATTCATAGTACAAATATGAGAACTAGCACCAGAATCTAGTATCCAGGAAGTAGAAAATACAGTAGCAGAACAATTTGTTTCCAAAACTAAAAGTTCTGTACCTGAAGTGCCATGAAGAATCGGACAGTCTCTAGCCCAGTGGCCCAGCTCACCGCACTTGAGACAAGCATCCTTCTTCTTCTTGTTCTTTGGAACCATTGGGGCCTTGCCCTTACCCTTAAGGTCCTTAACTTGTGGTCCAGTTTGCTTCTTGGTCTTTTTCTTCTTGTTCTTAGACCTCCGAGGTCCAGAAGAAATCACAAGAGCAGACTCCTTCATTCGCGGAGTCTTCATCTGAGACTGAGCGGTTACAAGTTTGTTCATTAGCCCAGCTAAATTGCATGCAATCTCATTGCAGTTGAAGTTCATAACAAACTGTGAGAAGGAATCAGGGAGAGACTGTAGGATAAGGTCGGTTTGGAGAGAAGTATCCATTTTAAAATCAAGAGCTTCCAATCTCTCGATCATGGATATCATTTTGAGGACGTGTTCCCCAACCTTCTCACCTTCCTTCATCCTTGTACCGAACAGTTGCTTGGGTATCTCATATCTAGCAGTTCTGCTATGCTCAGCATAAAGCTCGGTTAAGTGAGATAGAATCTGCCTAGCAGAAGTCATTTTCTCATGAGCTCTCTGAAGCACATTAGACATGGAAGCCATCATATAAGCACGGACTTTCACGTCATCCTTAACCCACTTTTTGTGGTTTTCAATCTCTTCCTGATTAGCTCGGGTCCGCACAGGAGGCGCCGGAATGTCCGTCTCCAAGACGTATCCCAGTGCCTCTAAACTGAGGACAATCATAAGATTGCGGAGCCAATCCACAAAGTTAGGTCCCATTAAGATGTTCTTTTCGAGTAGAATTGCGAGTGGATTCATTGTCATATTGAGATTTGAGTCTGCATTAAGTACGATAGATTAATTAGTGACTTATTCAATTATGTTCTGAGTATAGAATTAAGGTCTTTTATATTCTTGTTACCCAGCTCCCACTATTTTTATCGGAATAACACACTCCCATGTGAAATCCGGAAGTATCGTCGCTCTACTTCATAGTGGTGATCGAGTTCTTTATAAATCTTAATAGAGGGCAACCGAGCAGGTTTCTAGTCTATTAATTTTCATAAAGTGGTGTCGAACACCAACCCATCTAATGGATGATTCGATCTTCTTTTTCCCTTTGTTCACTCCCCTCAACCTATACGGTTTCTATGGTTCGTGAACAAGTTAAGTTTATACCATCGACGCAAATCAGTTTCACAATTGAATCTTATCCGGCAACCTATCAGGTTTCTAGGGATAAAATTTGCTCCAACCGAAGGCATCCAATGCGCTCCCGGTAATTTATCCGTCCTCCCCGAACGACTACCCCGATAACTTGGAAGCATAGCACATCCGGTTTGGATTTCAATTTCCCGAAAACTTGATGGAGGGAAGGAAAACCTTGAAACCTTATAAACTTAATAATTTGTCGTGGGAGAATTTTCGCGATTAACGTTACACTTTGCACATTAATCAGTTAATCGCGTTTGTGGCATTCATACAATATGAAACAACCACTCACAACCTAGTTGCTACCAACATGTGGTTCATGGACCGTTCCTAGAAAACAAAAACTCCGTAATCTAATTACAAGTCTTCGTCTTGAATCTTTGTCTTCTCGAAATTGATCTTCCTCCGGTCTTCGTCATTACATATAAATTTTACATTGAAAATTGCATCCTAGATAGAAATCTTTTCTAGTAAAATAAATAGGCTCAAAACGGCCTTTACAACCCAATCGAATAAAACGAACAATTCAAAAACTAAGTCCACGAACCACATCCCCATTCAAAAGCATTCATCCAATAAATACTAAATAAATGGAAAGCGTAGAGATACATTGATCCAGTCAACAATACGAACCGATCAAATCGATTCACACAATCGGTAATATGAAAACGTTCAAAATAATTCGGTCGATCACAAGTATTCTAATAAATCAATTTTCCCTTATAAAATGAAATACCATAAATATTTTTAATCATATTAAATACAATTTAACATGTGGGAGATTAATTTTCAAGAATACACGAAAAAATCGAGCCGGTGAAAAACAGGCCGCGGCCCCAAGATCTGATGTCGGCCCAGGCCGCACCACGGGCCGCGGCCCCTGCTCCGGACCCCTCCCGGACCATCCAACGGCATTTCGGGGCTAGTTTTTCGACCGGATATCCAATATCTATATTCTCCAACATTCATATCTTCAATATAAATCATATTTCCAAGAAATTAAGATTTATATTTAGACATAAACTAACGAAAAATATAAGTACAACGAACGTAAAAATATATACCACGATTATGAATAAAATGATTCCAAATCATTCACCATCTAATCGAGCATTCCAAATGCCAATATCGTATATACGATCGCAAGACCTACGCTCTGATACCACTGTTGGGATTCGGTGCCTAAAACGAAGGCCCAGTGGAAGCGGTAAAATGAAAATTAATTCGATCCGAATCCCTACGAGGATCGATCGAGCTACGTATATACGAATGTCAAAAAAACGAATAGCAAGAGTCGTAAGAAACTAACCCTAGAAGTCTGTTGATTAAATGGTAACCTTCTCTTGAGCTATTCCCTAAGCTTTAGTTTGATCTCTACGAGTTCAATCCGCTCCAAGCCCTTGAACGATCCAACGCCGAAAGCACCGCATCTCTACTTGCCACGCGCCGGAAAAACGACCGAAATAACAACACTTGATTAACCTCTAAGGTTACGGCTAGAATCAAGTGATGAAGCTTTTATTATTACACTCTAAGTGTATAATATATATATCAATAATTTTTCTCTAAGAAAATATGAATGAACACAAAACCAAGTTTTCTCTTCCCCATCACTACAATGATGCTGCCGTGAGTTTATGCTTGGAGGAGAGAAGGAGAGTTTTATTTTGGTCTTAATAATCATTCACAAGATAAGATTACACCCACAAAATCACATTAACCTTATAATAAGAGATATGAAATCTCATATGTCAAAAGTCTTCCAACAAGAAAACAAGACAATGATCAAGGTAGGAAATCAAGGTGGGGGCCGGCCTCTAGAAGAATTCGGACGAGTTCGGTTCGTTTCGGACTCACGAGAGTCCAAACAGATAAACTCCAATTCCGTTCCGATGTATTTATATTGTTTAATTAATCCAATTAGTTAAACATATCAAATACAAAATAACATAATTAATTTCTCCAAGAAATAATTATATTCATGAATTAAATTAATCACCCAGTAATTTATTTAATCCATTAGGCCGTAAATAAATTTATCCAATAAATCGATTTAGACATCCTATGTCTCAAATTAGATATCCAATATCTAATATTCATAATGAGAGATTAAGCTCGATTCATTCCGTCGTCAATCCTAATGCGCGACTTAGAGGTCCGTCTCGATCAAGAATGGGAGGAACCAAAGAGTAGTAGCACCACTTAGCCAGCCTGGTGGCCTACACTGTACCCCGACTGAGAACGAATGATTGGGATCATTCAAGAACCATTCTGTCGTGAATACCAGTATACGTATAAACCCTTCTTTCAAATGTCCCGATCAAGTTATAGGGTAACAGTCAGTCAAACCCTATATGTACTTGACGCTATGCATGTGTTAATGCAAATCGAGATCATCGAGCTGTCGTGTATCTAATACAGCCAGCTCCAATGCTTTGGCCAAAGACTTATGATATCATCTGCCAATAACCGCATAGGACATATAACCCGCTCACTAACGGGAGAAAGAATTCTATCTTGGTATTCAGTAGGAACTGCTACTTGCCCATCAAGATGTACGTCAAGGTTGACCCCCGCCTTCCGGTTTATAAGGTCGAACTACTCTAATGAAAATCTTGACGTCACAAGCACATCCCTACTAAATCCTCAAGTCAAAGGTTCACGAATACCTATCACAACCTTTCGATTCCATCATTGACTGTCCCGGAGTGAAATCCGTGTGACGAATCGAGGGTGAGTCGGTTCGAATATACTAATCCAATTATCATACCTATAATGTGTGCTCCCACTAACCATTAGTGTTCGACGGGCACTCTCCTTGTCAAAGAGCACGTCATACAAGTCTTCACATAAACTTAACGCCCAGTCAAGTTTCTTTGACTTGCGAACGATTAAGTATTTGAGCTATAAACCTTTCCAGTGCCGACCCCCTTATCCAATAAGGAGTGGAACATTTTGCTCTAAAATACAGGGACTTGTTTCTACATGTATATTTACGAGTTAGGAATGCCAGTAACTACCAGTAAATAAAGAAACATCCATTGCATTATATTGATGATTTACATAATAACAAGAACAATGCCCTCACTCAACATCATCTGAGTGGCATTCGAGGGCATACTCCTAACAGTATCGTCCACCACAGGCAGCTCGAATAATCTCCGAATGGCGGCCACAGAGAAATCTACAGTAATGCCCCAGACAACGACCTGAGTCCGAGTATCCGACTGCGGTATCATCTGCCCCGCCCGAATGTGCTTCAGCAGAGCACTAGCATAAAACTCCTGTACGATGGAGATCACCGTCGGCTTGGGAGGTGCAGCGAAACGGGCCCACCCCATATCGTCTATCATCGTCAGAAGCTCCCCGTCCTGGGGGGCTGGAGTGAATCCCCGCTCCGAAATCAAAGGTCGAGGACGAATCTTTTCATTGAAAATTTTATGGATTTCCGGGTCGGAGAATTGGTGCGACTCCAACTCGGCTCGGCTCTGTGAAGTTTCCCCTTATGTGGGGGACGATTGCATCCTGGCCCTTGTGCTAACCTTTCTCTTTATAGCCATAGCGAGTCCTGAAAAGATAAACACCGAAGTTTACTTAAGCTATAAGGAAACAACACCACTTGACTGCGTTTGACTAAATATATGCAAAACGTGAATAAAGAGTTTAACGAGCTAGCACCGCCGTGAGAGAAAATTAAAATTGAGCTTTCGTTTTAAACTTGGCATAAGGGTTGGGGTACACTGTAAATCCATAAACAATTTCGTTTGCACATAGTTTCAAAACGTTAACTTAACAAAGAAAAACTTTCATTTATGCATTTCATCAGACACCTTGCCTGCATGAGTTCAAATGAAGAACAAGCATTGTAATAGCTTACTTCAATCCCCAAAAATAACATCCTCAAATCGATCATGATGACAAACGATATATAACATAATCAATTCATTCAAAATCGACAGATAACATCACTAATCAATCAAAAACATCATATTCCCAAATCAACCTTTGATAGAACTTTAAAAAAACAAACATATTCAAGATTCGAATGAATAACAAAACCTCACCTTTCAATTCATAGAGCAATTAAGATTAGGAATTTAGAATTACCTTGCTTTGCTTGAAGGATGCAAGAAGAAGAAAAGTTGAGAAGGAGTCGGACGAGTGCTTGTGCGAAGGAAGGGGAAAAATACTTACAATGTTCGGCCGATTGAGTTATAAAGAGTTGCTGGGCTGTTCAAATTCGCAGCAGGGGCCGCAGCACAGCTTAAGTGAGCCGCGGACCAGAGTACAGCCTGCCCGGGCTTCTTTGTTCCAGCGCCATGTGCCGCAGCTCAGCATCCTTGTGCCGCGGCTCGTAGTGTTAGTGTGCCGCGGCTCAGCACATATGTGCCACGGCCCTTGGAAAGTGACATGCTCATCTTGAACCTGTAGAGTTAGTTTCCCTTTTTCCATATCTATGAGAGTTCGACCGGTAGCTAAGAATGGTCTTCCCAAAATAATTGGGATGTCTTGATCCTCCTCCATATCGAGCACAATGAAATCAGCAGGAAAGATGAACTTGTCTACCTTGACTAAAACATCTTCTATTACCCCCATCGGGTACTTGATAGATCGATCCGCTAATTGCAGCGAGATTGTCGTCGTCTTTACTTCCCCAATGCCTAGCTTCTTAAATATAGAAAGGGGCATGAGATTAACACTGGCGCCGAGATCGCACAACGCCCTATCAAAAGAGAGGTTTCCTATGGTGCACGGTATATTGAAGCTTCCTGGATCCTTCAATTTTGGCGGAAGCTTTTTCTGTAGAATCACGCTGCACTCTTCAATCAGTGCCACTGTCTCATATTCCTCGAGCTTCCTTTTATTTGATAAGATCTCCTTCATGAACTTCACATAGATCGGCATTTGTTCAAAGGCATCAGCAAATGGAATATTTATTGTAGTTTCTTGAAAACGTCGAGAAACTTGGAAAATTGTTTGTCCACCTTTTTCTGTTGTAATCGCTGCGGAAATGGGACAGGTGGTACATATGCCTTCGGATTGTCAGGAAACAGTTTCGAGGATCTAGAAATTTGCGATTCCTCGCTCTCCAAGTTTTTCTTCTCCTCATCCTCACTTCTCTTTTTGTTCCTCTCGGGATGGTCACACACTTCCTTCCCGCTTCTCAAACTAATGGCATTTATACTCTCTCTGGGGTTCGTCTCAGTCGTACTTGGCAAGGTACCCTCCGGGCGGGCTGTTAACACATTTGCTATCTGGCCCAGTTGGACTTCCAAGTTGCGAATAGAAGCGGAATGGTTTTGCAAGGTTGCTTCCGTATGGGTCATGAACTGACTCGTATTTGCTGCTAATTTCGCAATTGCTTCCTCTAGAGAAATTTTCGGAGCGGGAGGAGGTTGCTGTTGGTGTTGAGCAAACTGAGGCTGGTTCGAGCTTTGTTCGTTTCTCCATGAGAAGTTAGGATGATTATGCCACCCCGGATTATAAGTGTTGGAGTATGGATTGTTTTGCCGATTCCCGTTCCCCACGAACTGAGCTTGTTCCATCGGAGGTTGCTCGAAAGGGTTTCCGACTTGGCACTCTGTGCTAGGATAAGATCCGTTGCACCAATAACATGATTCAATGGTAACGGGGGAAGGAGCATGTGAAAAGGCTTGAAGTTGCTGAGTTAATGCGGCGACTTGAGCTGATAATGTAGAGATCGGATCGTTATTGGAGATTTCCATTACTTGTTTCGGAATCACTCGTTTGGAAGGCCACTGATACGCATTTGCAGCCATTGCTTCCAATAGAGAGTGGGCTTCGGCCATCGTTTTTCCCATCAACGCTCCTCCAGCGGCTGCATCCACAAGAGTGCGTGTAGAAGCACTCAATCCGTTGTAAAATGTTTGAATTTCTAGCCAGTCCGGAAGGCCATGGTGTGGGCATCTCCTCAGTAGACCCTTGTATCGCTCCCAAGCTTCGTGAAGCGACTCCATATCAAATTGCCCAAAAGTAATAATCTCGTTCCTTAATCTCGTTGTCTTCGAAGGTGGGAAGAATTTAGCCAGAAAGGCTTGTGCTAATTCTGCCCAAGTCGTGATAGAGCCCGGCGGTAAAGAGTTCAACCAAAATTTTGCTTTGTCCCTCAAAGAGAAAGGGAAAATCCATAGACGAATAGCATCATCGGTGACACCGTTGTTCTTGAAGGTGTCACAAATCTCGAGAAACGACGCGATGTGTGCGTTGGGGTCATCGTTCGCCAAACCACAAAATTGGCTCGCTTGCACCATCTGAATTATAGCCGGCTTGATTTCGAAATTGTTCGCTTGGATGGTTGGACGTCGAATCCCCGAAAAGTTTGCATTTATTTGTGGCATAGCATAATCGCGGAGTGTTAATGCCGGTTGAGCTTGCTGAATGGGGTTGTCTGCTTTGTGATTTCCCGTGTTATCGGCCATGGTGCCTGCTGCTGGTAGCTCTCGCTTTTCCTTCTTGCTTCTCCGAAGAGTGCGCTCGAGTTCGGTATCCAAAGGTAGTAGGCCTTCGTTACCGAATTTTCTCATGCACTAACCGGAAACTCCTAAAAGAAAAAACAAATAAATAAAATCACACAAAAACAATAAAAAAATGTTCAAACTAAGACTAGAAATACTGAAATCGATATTAGTAGAATAATCAGTCCCCGGCAACGGCGCCAAAAACTTGTTGCGTGATTCGGTGAACGCAAGTGCACGTTATCGTAGACAAGTAATAAAATGATGAGTAAGATATCGTTCCCACGAGAACTGACTTACTAATTACCGATTTATGTGTATTCTAATTTTATTTGAACTATCGAATTTTAAGATGCAAGTAATAATTAAAGAAAAATTAATAAAAGAATAAACAGTAAAAAACGATCGCTCGAATAAAGAAAATCAAATAAGAAATCAATCTAGGATTGTGAATCCACCTCGGTTTATCCGAATTTACTCTCGATTATCTGAAGTTAATCATTTCCCAATTTATTGAAGGCGAAGGTTGCTAAAGTACTCTACCGCCTCTCCCGAGGTCAGTAGATTTTTCTAAGGCGAATAATATACTCTATGCCTAGTTGAATTAATTCGACAATAGGCAAAAGGCACGAAATCTTCAAAAAGACCACGTAGTTCCTATGAGTATATTCCTATCTCACAAGATAAAACGGTTTTCACCAATATATCCTCACCAACTCTCCTCTCCCGATTCGAGTTGCGTAATTAAAACAATTTAATTATAGGCCACACAATTGAAAGCATTAAAAACAATTGGGAAAACTCAACAGAAAAGGGAATTATATAGATAATCAAAAGTAAATCCGTCAAAACCTTAGTTTCATCAAAATCCTAGAACAGGGTTTTAGCCTGACATGCTAAAGAATAAAAATACAGAAATATTTAAAGAAAGCATTGATATCAAACGCAGATGAAGAACGTGGATTCCTCCGTTCTTCTGCTTCCGCTCTCTGCTCCTTGGTGTTTTTTGCTTCTTCTTCTTTCCTCGATGATCTTCCTCAATCGATCCCCCGATCTTGTTTATTTATAACTCTCTTCAGCCTCCAAAATGCGTCCGGGAATTAGGTTGGGAACAAGCTCCAAAAACGGCCCAAAACCGCGGCCAACACATCAAAACTGCCCCATGGGCCGCGGCTCACTTAATCTGTGCCGCGTCCCCTGACCTTCAGCGCATTGCCTGGGCGCGCTATTTTTCCTCCTGGGCCGCGGCTCAGCATCCTTGTGCCGCGGCTCAGGGTACAGTTGGTTCGCCCCTTTCAGGTCACTTTTGTGTGCCGCAGCTCACATGGTACGTGCCGCGGCTCCAGGCCAGAAATCGCCGTTTTGGCCTACTTTTCATCGTTTCGGCCTCCGGACTCCAATTTCCTGCAAAACATATAAGAATAGTGCATTAAACGCTCATTTATGCAGATTTAATCATAAAAGGAATACAAAATAATGATAAATAAGCGTTTAAAAATACGCCTAACAAATACCCCCAAACTTGAGCCTTTGCTTGTCCTCAAGCAAAAAGAATTGATTACAAATAAAAGAATATCGTGAATGATCGTGCAAATCCATAGTGCTCAACTTAAACAATACTACCCTGAAATCCTCAATGAATAATACAAATATCATAATAGTGAGTCACATCCAGGACACTGATTCCACAAAGTAACCAATTTCAGTCCTAATCAATCGTTCATGAAGAAAATCAAGCTCAAAGATTAACAAGCGTGAATTTAACCGACCGCCAATATGAAGGGTTAAAATAAACAAGCTAACTCGCCCAGTCCCACGGTCTAATGGCAAAAATTTCAGAGTTTCATTGTTAAAAATAAATAACCCTCGGACAGTATTCCCTTATATATGATCAATAAATGATTCGAGTTAACCACTAGGTTCGGATCTCGGGATGTTTCATCGGGATAATCCTAGGGCGGAATTCCATTCTCATGTATTGGGGAACCGTTTGATGTAAAAGACACTCATGGGGCACATGGATGCTTCCAGTTACTAAGTTCCCCTCCACAGCGGAGAAACAACTCGAATAGCTATTCCCGCATGTCCGATTCAAGGTCGTTGTTTTACGCGAGAGTAAACAACGGGTCACGCGAATACCCCCGGTTACTAGGCTCCCCATCATCGGCACATGCAAAATCTCTAAACCACTAGTCTAATCAGGGTTGTCGTTTTACGCGAGAGTAAACAACGGGTCACGTGAATACCTCCGGTTACTAGACTTCCCATCATAGAACAAATAATATCTCGACTTTTTAGGAAAAACTGTCCGACTCTAAACTCAACTTAAGTGCCAACACGACTCATGTTACTGGACAACTAGATACGCGAAAAGTGTAACCAAACGTATAGACGGCGTTCGAAAACACGTATGTCTCCTTTCTTATATGCTAAGATTTCTACAAAAAAACGAAAAAATTTCGGACCTAGATGAATACTCAACAGAAACAGATATCGCTGACTACAACTTGACTAAAACTCAACCGTTTCTTCAGAGAGAAATCAGTATCGTAACATCAGTTTTACACAAAAAGAAGCACGAAAAATTCATGAATGCAAATAATATCACGACAAGCAAGGCTAGCAACAAAAGATAACGAAAAATAACGAAAGTGCAAACGAATAAATATAGCAATAGAAAGTAAACCCCCCCCCCAAACTTAGGACGTACATTGACCTCAATGTACACAAAATGTAATATGCAATAAAAGAAAAGGTCAAGTACTCCCCTACTGTCTGCTCATGAACTGGTGCCGGCGTCGTTCGACGAGGAGGGTGGTGTGGCTGGTCGAACGGGTGGAATGAATGGCCCATCCGGGTGCCTAATGTGGGCCGTCCATGCAGCAAGGTGCTCCTGGTGGTAAGCATCTCTCGCTGCCAGGCGCCTCGTCTCACGTCGTGTTGGCCACTTAAGTATACTGGATACAGTTTGGAGAAGTAGTTTAAACAACAAACTGTATGGAATCTAAATCTGAGTGCGTAGCGGAAGTCTTGGATACAGTTAGTTGCCGTGGATACAGCAACAGAGTATTTGGTGTATACTTAATATATCACAGTAATTTCAAACAAGAAAAGTCAAGGTAAATGACACAGTAATTTAAGTGGTTCGAGGTAAACCCCTCTACGTCCACTGGTCCTCCACACAGGAGTAAAAAGTTTATTATATAATTACTGCGTACACAACTACGTAATTATAAACAAACCTATCCTTGTATCGTTCCCACAGATTGATACAAAGAACGTCACTTTCAACCGTTCACACAGATTGGTTAAAGCTTCCTTCTTGACTAGCTTCTTCACACACAGTTCCAAAGCTTCGTCCTTATTCTTCCCACACAGGTCAGAATAACTTGTTGAGTTCACACAGAGCTCGGTTTTTACACAGAGGTAAAAGGTTAGGTAACCAGGTAAGAACAGCAGCTTTGAATATCAAGATCTGATGATAGCTGTTCTTGATGTTTGAGCACTGTATATCTCTTTCGTTCTTAATAGCAGTATGCTTTGGAGATATGTTTGCTCATATGATAACTTTGATAGCTTTGAGAGTTATGTTACTTGGGGTCACTGATCTTCAATGTCTTCAAGGATATATATAGCCTCTGAAGAAAGTATCCGTTGAGATGTCCGTTTGAATAAGATTTCTTTCAACGGGAATAAGACATGATCCGGATTTCGCGGGATTCTGAAGATTCAAGACCGGTATTTAAATACTTTATCCTTGAGTATTTAAATACTTCTTTGTTCAACGGAACTTGACTTGTGTTCTTTCTTGTCCTTTTGTGAACTGTATGGAAGGTGACTGTATTTAGGATGTCGAGACAGTTTCCATACTTGATCTTTTACAAGTCTTCTTGCTGTACTGACGAGCTTCACTGATGCTGATTCGAGGCAGGTCTTCGATACATGATAAATCCTTGAATCCTCGATACAGTTTACTTTACTGTATTTGGCATATATGTCAAAACCTTTTCAATAACAAATAACAATCGATACAGGGATCGGGTATCCCGGCTGAATCGATACAGGGTGTTTGTTTTTCCTAACAATTTCCCCCTTTTTGACAATTTGCCAAGACTTAACTACTCTTCGAGTCTTCTTGATGATGCCAAAACCTTCTTCATGAAGCATTCTTCTTCGATGACTTCTGGCAGATTTCTTGGTCTCTTGTCAATAGGTCTGACTTAGTGACTTAGTCTACAATAATGAACTGCTCGCAGGCATGTTCGATACAGTTTGAGATTTATTACAACTTAAGCCTATGATTGGCGCGCAGGCACAATCTTACAATGTATTCTAAGTTTACAACTGAAACTATGAACTGTTCGTAGACTAGTTCGTACAGCTTATTTTTCAATCAAGTTTATCTAACTTGAGATTTCTATCAAACAATTTTAAGTAATCATACATAAACACAGTAGATTACGAGTTGTAATCTTTCAAGACAAACAAACTATTTTATTGATATTCAAAAAGATTGAGTACAAAGTTTGTGTCGAATAGAAATTACAGAAACAAAAATAATATACATAAATTTCAGCTCTTTATCTTTGATCCGCATGCCTCCAAGGTCTCTTTCCTAGCTCATACTCGGTGCCGCGCCACCAGTTTTGAAGTGAATCATTGCCTCGTTCCTGGTAAATTGCTCTTCCTTCATATGAACGATCAAAGGCAAGTATCCAATCCTCTGGATGGGTGACCCGATCTCCTCTTCTATGTTTTGATTTCATTTCAATTTGGAGAGGGAGCTTACCTTCTTCTAGCATCTTCGAAAACTTATCTGCCGCTTCCGCCAATGTCTTATAATTTTTGAAGATGGCGGATTCCCTGATGAGTCTGACAAAATATCTCATCAGTTCATTCTTCCTCCAGTGCTTCACTTCTTCGGCAGTTGGGTTGCGGTTGGTTGGCAGACGTATTTAGAAGGTCTTTGAACAAGATTTTGCCAAGGGACATTTGTGTCATGGAATTCAGTCTGAGCACGAAATTCTAAAGCTTTGGGGTTGAGGTGCTAGCTTGTTCAATTCGGCGGCATCGCTCGAGCGACCTCAAATTCCCTTTCTGTTGCGGTCTTATTCTCCTTGCACTTCTCGAGCTTCTTCCCTTTTTGGCTTCATCAAGACTTTGCGGGATTTCAAGAGCGGCGTCTGTTTGGTCTCGATCGTTTATTCTTTCAACGAGGGAGGAAAGAGTCTGCGACATCTCTTGAATGGATTTGTCATGCGACGCAGTGAGAGCCGTTTCTCTATCATTGCACAAAGCGGTCTTGGCTTCGGCAATTCTTGTCTTTGAAGCTTCCTCCTTCAGTTGCGCTTGTTTATCCTCCATAATCTTCAAGGCTTGCTTGAACACTTCTGGCAAGATGATGAATGCTTCGACAACTCGAGATACTTCGTGTTGAAGAGTTGTCATTTCTTCAACTGCAGAGGTGTGCATCCAGTTCAGTGCCTTTTCTACGGAAGAGAGAGCGTTAACTGCATCTTGGATAAATACAGTCTGAAGGCCAAGAGCTTGCAGGCGCTCTTTGCGTGCAGCAGAGATAGGAGAGTCAGGCTGGGCGAAGTCTTCAGCACCGTTTAACCTCCTTACGTTCACGGATGGACGTGAAGTAAGTTGGATATCCTCAGGTTCGTTACCGTCCTCGGATTCCAAGGTTGCAGGGGCGGGAGTAGCTTCTTGTGGAATGGCGACAGTTGGTTCAGAAGCGTCCTGTGGCGAGGGTTCTGCGGCAGATGTGGATGCAGGAGGGACTGAATCCTCCTGTTGGGTTGCAGGACTGGCTTCTTTGGTCGCAACAGGCTCGGGTGCCTGTTCCAAAATTTCTTGATCTTCCACGACTGGAGGGACTGATTCCTCCTGGTCGGGAATGTTCTCCGGCTGTGGCGAAGGTGGATTAGCTTGGGTAGATGGCCCTTCGTCTTTTCTGGGTGGAGAGGTGGCTTGGGCTTCAGCCTCTTCACGGCTCATTCTCAGACCTGCTTGAAGAGCATCGTCGTCATCGTCTGAGTCATGGTCGTCGTCGTCTTTTGGATTGATGGGAGAGTCCTCTGACTTCTTCTTTCCTTTTCTTGGCGTCGGATTTGTGCAACGGTGGCTTTCAATGAGATCTTTGCAAGAAGTGTTGTCCCATCGGGCGGGGCCTCAATTTGGTTGAGTCGATTACTTCGAGACAAATCGCTCTTCGTGGCTCCATTCGCTCCAGCTTATGCAGAGAGTGTCAGACTGAGCTAGCCTAAAGCTTTTCCATTGCAAATCTTTCGTACGCCTATTCAATTTGTCTTGAAAGAAGTGTTTGATTTATAATTGAGTGCGGGAGGGACTTGAATCACGTGCGAGACGCTGTTTTGAGGATTAGACAGTATGGGATCTGCACGGAAGATGGACACCGTGCCGGGGATGGTGCCGAAGGAAATTGGATCCTGCACGGGTGTGGAATCCCGTAGAGGAGAAGTAGCTTTTGGCTCCGAATGGGCAGCCGACGTGCTAACGTCTTGAATGTTGGCAGATGTCTCTAAATCCGTCGTAGCCGCCAAGGGCTCGGGATCTACTGTCGAAGCAGTAGGAGACACCTCTTCCGCAGGGGTTGGGCCCTGGGGTGCTATATCAGTGGGTTGCGCCACGGGCGAGACATCCTCGGAGTGTTTGGCTTTGATTTTTGAGAGCCTCCGGAGTCTCTTCTTCGACTTCTCATCAGCAGAGTGCTTCTTGCTGTGAGAACGCTTGCGCTTCTTCTTTGAAGATTCCAATTCAGGGACCTTCACGGTTTCGTCTCTGGGGTTGTCAGAAATAGGCATGTGCCTTGTTCTCGGCTGATTGGCATGCATTGTGCTCTGGTTATAGGCAGAGGGTTTGACGCCTCCTAAATATATCCGTGAGCTGTTTTTCTTGGCATCGGCGGATTGCTGGACTCCGCACCTTGTCAGAATGTAATTTAGCATTAAACCAAATGATTTCTTTTGGGTGGCCGGTTTGCACACCTCTTCCTGGAGTCGTTTCAAAATGATTTGGCACCAATTGACCTTCTCACAGGTCAAGATAGCGACCATCATTCTGAACCTAAGATTCGTGCACATCTCGAACGCGCCGGTTCGATTTTCAATGATCCTGGAACAGAAATCGTGGAGATAAACGAAATGAAGAAGAAAACTTTTCTTGTGGCACGTGGTTGTCACCATATCAACCACTTTAGACCCGGTAAATAGTCCATAAAACTTGGTAATCAGTTCTTGAGACCCAAATGTCTCAAGCTGGTCCATGGTCAGGCCGTCGGCGGGCAGCCTGTAGATCTTCTGAAGTAAATCACGATTGATGCAGACTTGCACTCCTTGGACTGTTGCGGTGATGTCAGCAACATGTCCTCCCTGGGCTAGTGAGAGAAAACGAACGGCAGCGTTGAGGTAGAATTCCTCAACTAGATAAGCGTCGTATTTGTCAGCGATTTTGCTTCCGAAGCGATAAAGTCCTTGTTGTTCAAGACGAGTAATGATATACTCCATCGGTTCAGTGTCGTTGGTTTCCGAGATGATACGCTCGATAATGACTGGTTTAGAGAAGATCCGGCCATCAATGATGCTGGAAGTTTTCTTCAGAACGGGGGATGAAGATTGAGTAGCCATGGATGTTTACTTAAAACGAAGGTGGAAGAAAACAGTAGAAATTCGCAGTGAATATGCAGAAAATATGTAGGCTGTTTGCTTGAGATCTCTTGTAATTGCAGAAAGCGTAAAGAGTCTCTAATGGCAGATACAGTCCTTTTATACTTGGGCGGCGAAATAGGGTTTTGCAGAGTACGAATGGTCAGATTTTAAGGGATGGGAACCGGTTTTGAAATCGACGGTCAGGATGGATTTAGTGTAACTGGTACGCTAATCCATTAAAAGGTTTTAAAATACAGCGGGTCCCACTTCTGACATAGGTTGATTACCCTAAATGCCTAAAACGGCGGTTTAAAAACAAAAAAAAAACATCGCGGCTTTTGAGATTCAGTTGTCCAGATGTCGTGTAAGGCATTTAATGAACATGACGTTTGACATAAACACAGGGCACGTGGACAAAAATTATTTTAAAAGGAAATAATATTATATTATATCTTGAATCGAAATCTTATAGTATGTCCGTTCTCGCGTCGTCTGACGTTCCCCCTTAAAAAGGTACTAATAGGTTTTAAATTCCATACAAACAATATTTGGATTAATCTTTGTATTCATGGGTCCTACAAGATTCCCCTTAATTATTGCACACATCACCGGTGTAGGATTCATATGCCTTCATTCGCTCTGATCTTGTATTGATGTTTCGAGTGTACGGATAATTAATGTTGATATCAGTATTCACGGGTCTTACACGTTCCCCTCAATTGTTGAGTAAAAGCAGAAATTTACTTACAGGAGTCCGGTCAAGTATTCCCAATTGTTTCTTAGCATGTTGAATCTTGCCGTGTCGAGAGGCTTGGTGAAAATGTCACCACTGGATGTCTCGTATGGACTTTTTCAGTGCGAACATCCTTGTTCTCGACATGATTCCCGATGAAATGATGCTTCATGTTGATATGTTTTGTGCGCGAGTGCAAACAGATTGTGCGTGATTGCAATTGCACTCGTGCTATCACACATGATTGGAGTCTCTCTAGCTTCGATTCCATAATCGGCAGGTTGTTCCGCATCCAAAGGATTCGCATACACAGCCTACCAAGAAAGATAGTACTGATTCACCCGTGGAAAGGAGTTAGCCAATTGCTTCTTCTTGAACCAAGAAACGAGTCTAGGTCCGAGAAAGTGACAAGTTCCGCTTGTACTCTTCCTATCTAGCTTGCGCCTCCGAGATCCGAGTCAGTATCCAACTAAATCGAATCCGCCTTTTTAGGATACCACACCCTACATCGATTGTTCCTTTGACGTATTTCGTGATTCGTTTAGTATTGAAGTGTGATTCCTTAGGTGCAACTTGGTATCTCGCACACACTCCAACAAAGATATCTTGGATGTCGGGCACGCTAGCCGTTAGGTACGGAGCGAACCAATGAGCTTCTGTAGAGTGATTGGTCAAACGGCTTTCCCTATCAAGACTAATTTGCGGAAGTGCTCATGGGGTTAGCGAAGATTTGGAAGTGTTCATTCCAAATTTGTTGAGAAGCTCCTTCTGTATTTCTCTGGTTGATGAATATACCGTAGGCATCTGCTTTATCTGCAAACCTAGGAAATAACTAAGTTCCCCCATCATACTCATTTCAAATTTGCTTTGCATGAGATGTGAGAACCTTTGACATAGAGCAAGGTTAGTTGAACCAAAAATGATATCATCGACATAAATTTGTACCATTAGAAGGTCATCACCTTCCTGTATCTTGAACAAGGTTTTGTCGACAGCCCCTTTCTCAAATCCGTTGTTGGTTAGATACTGGGACAGGGTTTCGTACCAGGCTCTAGGGGCTTGTTTAAGTCCGTACAACGCTTTCCTTAGCCTGTAAACTAGATCGATACCGTCTGTGTTGGCAAACCCTGGTGGTTGTTCAACATAAACTTCTTCTGAAAGCTCTCCATTCAGGAAAGCACTCTTGACGTCCATTTGGTATACGATAAAACTCTTATGGGCGGCAAAGGCTAAAAATATCCTGATGGCTTCTAGTCTCGCTACAGGGGCGAAGGTTTCATCATAGTCAATTCCTTCTTCCTGACAATAGCCTTGTGCTACTAGTCTGGATTTGTTTCTTATGATAAGTCCATTTCCATCCTTTTTGTTTCGAAATACCCATTTGGTTCCTATAACCGATTGGTGTGTCGGTCTGGGTACAAGATACCATACATTGTTTCTTTCGAAACCGTTAAGCTCTTCTTCCATAGATGTTATCCAATGAGAGTTGTTAAGAGCGTCTATGGTCGAAACAGGTTCGGACTGGGCTAAAAATACAGCGATAGTGCACATATTGCGTCTCCTAAGTTCGGATTGAGATTTCCATTCAGGAAATTGTGAGACTTCAGCATTAGATTCTTCTTGTGCACAAAGTACATTTCCTTGTGTACTCTGTATTCTCCTACGAGTAGAAACACCTGCATTAATGTTTCCAATGATCAGCTCTTGCGGGTGATCTCTCAACCATCTTCGGTCGGGTTCTAGTTCAGGGTCCGTCTTGTATCGAAAGTTTACGTGGGTGCGGCTTGACATGCAGCGTCGACTTCATCCACATCGATTCTTACAGTGCGGGGTTGATTTCTAAATCAACTACGGGTTCTATCGGTGTAGGTGGATCCAAGATAGATAGATGGTGGATGTCTGAGTGATATCATCTACTCCTGTAGGGTCATGGTGTGGTTCGTCGAACACTACATGAATCGATTCCTCGATCGTCGACCTCCTTTTATTAAAGATTAAAGCTTTCTTTGACGGAGGAGTATCCTACGAATATTCCTTCATCGATTTTTCATCAAATGTTCTAAGTTGGTCCTTCCCATTGTTCAATACGTAACACCCGCATCCAAAATGTGAAAATACGAAACTAATGGAGTTTTGTTGTTCCATACCTCGTAAGTGTTTTGTTGTGGTGCTTGTTGACGATCTACGGTTTTGAGTGTAGCATTTGTATTGGTTGCTTCACCCCGAAGCTGCGGCAATTTGCTTTCGGCAATCATTGTCCTTGTTGCATCTTTCAACGTCCTATTCTTTCGCTCGGCAACACCATTTTGTTGAGGTGTTCGAGCAGCTGAGTATTCGTGCTGTATTCGATTCTCCGAACAGTATTGCTCTATAAAGCGGTTAGTAAATTCAGTACCTCTGCAGCCGAGAATGCACACGATACTTGATGCTTTTTCATTCGCAACTTTCTCCGGAGCTCGGGCAGCCTTGATGTTGTTTCCTTCTTCTTGCTAAGAAAGATCGTCCAAGCATACCTGGAATAATCATCAACAACAACCATACAATATTTCTTACCTCCCAAACTTATTGGGTCTACAGGACCGTAGAGATCCATGTGTAGCATTTCCAACACTCTTTGGGTTGAAAGGTAGGATTTGCTTTTCAGGGTTGACTTGATTTGCTTGTCTTTCTGGCATGGTCCGCAGACGTCCTTCTTGAATGACACATCCGGCAAACCTCTTACCATACCTGTCTTGAAAGCTTGTTGATCGTCTTGAAGTTGACGTGAGACATCCTCTTGTGCCATAGCTTGACTAAGATCTGCAGTGCCTTTGGCAACAAAACATGGAATTGAGGAGCTCATAGGCTTCGATCGGCAATGTACATATTACGATCTTCTGTAAGCACAACTTCCTTGGTTTGGGTGTTCTTGACTCTCTGACGATCTATATAGAACTTCACCGAGAAGCTGTTTATCACAGGCAAGCTAATACTAAGTAGATTATCTTGTAAGCCTTCAACATATGCAACATCGGTGACTTTGAATTTCCCGACAAGTAGGTTTCCTTTACCTCTTGTTCTTCCTTTAGATTTATCACCGGCGAACTTTTGGACCGCGACCTTCTACAAAATCGAGATAGCTTGCTCCTATCTCCGGTCATGTGACGAGCATCCACTATCGAAGTACTGGGTATCCTCCTCTAGAATGTCTGTAACAAAGAAATTAGGTAGATTTAGGTCCCCTTTGATTTTGGGTCCATATATGTTAGTTCCTTTAGGTACCAGATTTTCTGACGACAATTGGTTTCTTGTAGGATGTGCTCGGACAAGATTGCGGTATCTACGGGGCATATCCGTAGTTGTTATAATCATGATAATTATTATGCATGTAAAAATCGGGATTATTATTATTATTCCGATCAGTGCCGTCTAGGAGGTGGAGCCATTTTCTTGGGCCTAATGACTTGTCTTACGGGTCTCCGGTTGGATTCCCAATCCGTTGTTTATACCGAATCGCATCTGCTGTCTTGAGGGATACGGGGCTCTGTATCAATACCTAGGTGCACTTATCTTGAGTGTATTGTTGTGCGGGCCTTTGGTGGTTGGATACCGTCTTCTTTACGAATGATCGGCTTTGATGATATGCTTGTGGAGCATGCTGTAGATTACGCCTTCTGAGTGGTTGTTGGTTCCACTGTCTCGAATAGTAGAGTTGAGGGGGCGGAATTGCAGCCTTCGGTTTTCTCGGTACAGCAGGTTCCTTTATGGGACTAGGAACATCTTCCGATTCCGGAATGTGTTCCACACTCTTGACGAACACAGTACTAGTTTTACCTTTATTCGAACATGAGCTGTATCCTAAGCCACTTTTATCATGAGCATGTTGCCCAGTGCTCAGAATTTCTTCCATTCTTTTGGACGATTTTTCAAAAGACTTAAGAATGGTCTCAAGTTCATTTTCTCGCTTCTCGAGAGTTGTAATTTTGGTTTGTAGTAGAACCAAATCATTTGTCTTGCTCTCATTATGGGTTTTAACCTCATTTAGTTCATGAGCAAGTTGATGATTGCTCTCCATGAGTTTTTCAAAATCGACCTTGCTGGTTTCGCAATCGAGAGACATATTTTCATAATTTATTTTCAGCAAGTCATTTTCATCTTTCAGCTCTAGATTTGTTAATTGAAGCTGTATATTCTCAGTTTTTAGAGTCTCATGGGCCTTTTGAATGTTTTTGAATTCATTCATCATATTTTCGAAAGTATGAGATGCACTAGGTGGAATAACTGAGGTTGAACTTACCTCATCGTCGCTGTCTTCACCTTCTGGAACATCTTTGGCCATAAAGCACATGTATGCTTTATCATCGAACTCTTCGTCAGATGAATCACTCTCAGTGACCACCTGAAGACATTCTGCAGATTTGGATGGTGTGGGGGAGGCTTCTGATTCTCCAATCAGGGCCTTGAGCTTGTCTTTCCAAGCACGTCTTCTTTCATCTCGCTATTGTTGCTCGGCCTCAGGCAATATTTGGACTTTGGGATGAGGACATTTGTTTGCATAATGGCCTGGTTTCCTGCAGTTATAGCACAGGTTAGCATCGCCAGATGAGGTTTCGGTACTTACCTTGTTGACCGGTTTGGGCCTGTAGGGAGTCTTTCCAGACTGTTTAATGAACTTTTTGAACTTATGCATTAGAAGCGCCATTTCATCTTGTGACAGGATGTCATCGTCACTGTCAGTGTTCTTGTGACCGGGCTTCGACGAGCTAGGGATCTTTGTGTCGACGGTTCGTCTGACGGCAAGAGTGTGACCTTTGAAGGAGATTCTTCAGCTTTCTCTCTTCTGTCAATGTCATACTCAAATGCTTTAAGGTCAGAGAAGAGATCAAAAGTGGATATTTCATTAAGATTACATGATACACGCATAGTTGTGGTCTTAATGTCCCATCGGGCTGGGAGAGATCTGAAAATTTTTAAGTTCTTCTCCTTTTGGGTGTAAATCTTGCCCAACGCTTCAAGTTCACCAACAATACCCGTAAATCTGAGGTCAAGTTCCTCAAGTGTTTCCGTTGGTTTCATTTCAAAAGATTCGAATTGCTGAGTAAGTTTTGAAATTTTGTTTTCTTTGAGAGCTCGGTTCCCTCACAAATTAACTTGAGTTTATCCTGATTTCTTTGGGTTTTGCGGCTCTTTACCTTTGAGAACGTGCCTTTGTCAAGAGTGACAAATAACGCGTTCTTAGCCACGTTGTCGAGATTGGCTCGCTTCCTTTCATCGGTTGTCCATTGCTCGCGTTCCTTCTCGAGCATTTCAGCATGGGCTTGGCCCTCAATCCTTGCGGCTGGATTGACCTTCATAATCTTGATCGGACCATCCTGTATAACAAAGATCATCTCTTCGTGCATTGCTGCAAGATGAGCTTCCATTCTAATTCTCCAGTCGTCAAATTCGTTAATAGAGAACATAGGGACTTTGTTAATCATAGAAGTATCCATACTGATAATATAGGAATGAAAGAAACTGTTTTGAAAATAAGTGATTTGAATCTGATTCGGTTAAAAGAAATACGACTGATTCTTTTTAGAATCAACCGCTCCGATACCACTTGTTGGCCACTTAAGTATACTGGATACAGTTTGGAAAAGTAGTTTAAACAACAAACTGTATGGAATCTAAATCTGAGTGCGTAGCGGAAGTCTTGGATACAGTTAGTTGCCGTGGATACAGCAACAGAGTATTTGGTGTAACTTAATATATCACAGTAATTTCAAACAGTAAAAGCTGAAGGTAAATGACACAGTAATTTAAGTGGTTCGAGGTAAACCCCTCTACGTCCACTGGTCCTCCACACAGGAGTAAAAAGTTTATTATATAATTACTGCGTACACAACTACGTAATTATAAACAAACCTATCCTTGTATCATTCACACAGATTGATACAAAGAACATCACTTTCAACTGTTCACACAGATTGGTTAAAGCTTCCTTCTTGACAAGCTTCTTCACACACAGTTCCAAAGCTTCGTCCTTATTCTTCCCACACAGGTCAGAATAACTTGTTGAGTTCACACAGAGCTCGGTTTTTACACAGAGGTAAAAGGTTAGGTAACCAGGTAAGAACAGCAGCTTTGAATATCAAGATCTGATGATAGCTGTTCTTGATGTTTGAGCACTGTATATCTCTTTCGTTCTTAATAGCAGTATGCTTTGGAGATATGTTTGCTCAGATGATAACTTTGATAGCTTTGAGAGTTATGTTACTTGGGGTCACTGATCTTCAATGTCTTCAAGGATATATATAGCCTCTGAAGAAAGTATCCGTTGAGATGTCCGTTTGAATAAGATTTCCTTCAACGGGAATAAGACATGATCCAGTTTCGCGGGATTGAAGATCGAAGACTGACTGTATTTTAATACTTTATCGTTGTGTATTTACATAATTCTTTGTTCAACGGAACTTTACTTGGGTTCTTTATTGTACTTTTGTGATCTGTTTGGTAGGTGACTGTATTTATGATGTCGAGAGAGTTTGCATACTTGATCTTTTACAAGTCTTCTTCTTTGTCTTGTGAGCTTCACTGATGCTGATTCGAGGCAGGTCTTCGATACATGATAAATCCTTGAATCCTCGATACAGTTTCCTTTACTGTATTTGGCATATATGTCAAAACCTTTTCAATAACAAATAACAATCGATACAGGGATCGGGTATCCCGGCTGAATCGATACAGGGTGTTTGTTTTTCCTAACACGTCGGTTGGCCCGGCGGGCCTGGTCTCTAATCTCATCTCAGACGGCTGCAAGGATGCTCTCTCTCTATCCGTCTGAAGCTCCTCTCTCAGGGCAGCCAAATGACTCTCTCTCTCTCTCCTCATCTCCTCTCTCCAAGCAGCCAAGTGACTCTCTCTCTCTCTCTCCTCATCTCCTCTCTCAGCCAGTCGAACATCGCCTGCAAGTGCTCTCTGTCGGGCGGCGGGCTGGACTCCGCCTGCCCCTGTGTCAGAAAAAGAGGCTCGGGGGACTGCTCGTGTGCCTCATCAAGAAGAAATCCTCGCCCCGGCGTGTGCAGCGCTCCTCCCCCTTTGGTCAGTGCGAAATGATGCGATGATCAATCGGACCCTGGGGGGCTAGCATCGGCTCATCATCCGACCAAGTCATACCCGACTGGCGGCATAGAGCGCATATGAGAGAGGGGTGCTTCAGCCCCGTCTTGGCCCCTCCTTGAATACACAGCAGAATAAATCGGACCAGAAGAGGGGCCACATCAAATCTTAGCCCGGAAGTGATGGCATATAGTGTATGGGCACGAGAGAGTAAACAGAGCGAATATGCGAGGTAGGATCTACACGAGCGCAGATAAAATACAACCAGGCTCGCCCGAACCGACTGAGGCGCGAGCTCTTAAAGTAGAAGGCCGAGGAACCCGGGGCGCGCATCTCCCAGACGGAGCCGGGCTGTGTGAGTGTCTCGAGCAGGGCCTCCCTCGTGAGGCCACTCATAGCTCGCGTATACGCTGTATCGTCCACCACAGGCAGCTCGAATAATCTCCGAATGGCGGCCACAGAGAAATCTACAGTAATGCCCCAGACAACGATCTGAGTCCGAGTATCCGACTGTGGTATCATCTGCCCCGCCCGAATGTGCTTCAGCAGAGCGCTAGCATAAAACTCCTGTACGATGGAGATCACCGCCGTCTCGGGAGGTGCAGCGAAACGGGCCCACCTCATCTCATCTATCATCGTCAGAAGCTCCCCGTCCTGGGGGGCTGGAGTGAATCTCCGCTCCGGAATCAAAGGTCGAGGACGAATCTTTTCATTGAAAATTTTATGGATTTCCGGGTCGGAGAATTGGTGCGACTCCAACTCGGCTCAGCTCTGTGAAGTTTCCCCTCATGTGGGGGACGATTGCGTCCTGGACCTTGTGCTAACCTTTCTCTTTCTAGCCATAGCGAGTCCTGAAAAGATAAAAACCGGAGTTTACTTAAGCTATAAGGAAACAACACCACTTGACTGCGTTTGACTAAATATATGCAAAACGTGAATAAAGAGTTTAACGAGCTAGTACCGCCGTGAGAGAAAATTAAAATTGAGCTTTCGTTTTAAACTTGGCATAAGGGTTGGGGTACACTGTAAATCCATAAACAATTTCGTTTGCACATAGTTTCAAAACGTTAACTTAACAAACAAAATTTTTCATTTTTGCATTTCATCAGACACCTTGCCTGCATGAGTTCAAATGAAGAACAAGCATTGTAATAGCTTACTTCAATCCCCAAAAATAACATCCTCAAATCGATCATCATGACAAATGATATATAACATAATCAATTCATTCAAAATCGACAGATAACATCAATAATCAATCAAAAACTTCATATTCCCAAATCAACCTTTGATAGAACTTTAAAAAGAAAAACATATTCAAGATTCGAATGAATAACAAAACCCCACCTTTCAATTCATAGAGCAATTAAGATTAGGAATTTAGAATTACCTTTCTTTGCTTGAAGGATGCAAGAAGAAGAAAAGTTGAGAAGGAGTCGGCCGAGTGCTTGTGCGAAGGAAGGGGAAAAATACTTACAATGTTCGGCCGATTGAGTTATAAAGGGTTGCTGGGCTGTTCAAATTCGCAGCAGGGGCCGCGGCACAGCTTAAGTGAGCCGCGGCCCAGAGTACAGCCTGCCCCGGCTTCTTTGTTCCAGCGCCATGTGCCGCGGCTCAGCATCCTTGTGCCGCGGCTCGTAGTGTTAGTGTGCCGCGGCTCAGCACATATGTTCCGCGGCCCGTAGTACAGGTCCCTGGGCATATCTGGTGCATCTGGTGTGCCGCGGCACAGCGCATATGTGCCGCGGCTCAGTAAGGTTGTGCCGCGGCACAGAGTACAGTTCGGTTGGCCTTTTCCTTCAACTTGTGTGTGTCGCGGCTCACTATCCTTGTGCTGCGGCCCTTTACTCAAATTTCCACACGGGTGATTTCTGCACAGATTTTTCAAAAGAAAACACTTAGAGCGTGAGAGATAAGCATGTCAAAGCTAAAATGAACGGTTGATGATGACGACATGTCCAAATTCCTAAGATATGCGACTCGTTCTACTTTTTTCTTAGACGTCGGAACATCTGGAACGGATTCTGAACACTTTGACCGACAACTCTCCCGGTGTGCGTCTGTTGCAAAGATATTTACACTTTCAATTCCTGAACTCTTTTCGACGTCACTTGGACACGGATAGGGTTGAAACACTTGGAAAGTGACATGCTCATCTTGAACCCGTAGAGTTAGTTTCCCTTTTTCCACGTCTATGAGAGTTCGGCTGGTAGCTAAGAATGGTCTTCCCAAAATAATTGGGATGTCTTGATCCTCCTCCATATCGAGCACAATGAAATCAGCAGGAAAGATGAACTTGTCTACCTTGACTAAAATATCTTCTATTACCCCCCCGGGTACTTGATAGATCGATCCGCTAATTGCAGCGAGATTGTCGTCGGCTTTACTTTCCCAATGCCTAGCTTCTTAAATATAGAAAGGGGCATGACATTAACACTAGCGCCGAGATCGCACAACGCCCTATCAAAAGAGAGGTTTCCTATGGTGCACGGTATATTGAAGCTTCCTGGATCCTTCAATTTTGGCAGAAGCTTTTTCTGTAGAATCGCGCTGCACTCTTCAGTCAGTGCCACTGTCTCATATTCCTCGAGCTTCCTTTTATTTGATAATATCTCCTTCATGAACTTCACATAGCTCGGCATTTGTTCCAAGGCATCAGCAAATGGAATATTTATATGTAGCTTCTTGAAAACGTCGAGAAACTTGGAAAATTGTTTGTCCACCTTTTTCTGTTGTAATCGCTGCGGAAACGGGACGGGTGATACATATGCCTTCGGATTGTCAGGAAACAGTTTCGAGGATCTAGAAATTTGCGATTCCTCACTCTCCAAGTTTTTCTTCTCCTCATCCTCACTTCTCTTTTTGTTCCTCTTGGGCTGGTCACACACTTCCTTCCCGCTTCTCAAACTAATGGCATTTATACTCTCTCTGGGGTTCGTCTCAGTCGTACTTGGCAAGGTACCCTCCGGGCGGGCTATTAACACATTTGCTATCTGGCCCAGTTGGACTTCCAAGTTGCGAATACAAGCGGAATGGTTTTGCAAGGTTGCTTCCGTATGGGTCATGAACTGACTCGTATTTGCTGCTAATTTCGCAATTGCTTCCTCTAGAGAAATTTTCGGAGCAGGAGGAGGTTGCTGTTGGTGTTGAGCAAACTGAGGTTGGTTCGATCTTTGTCCATTTCTCCATGAGAAGTTAGGATGATTACGCCACCCCGGATTATAAGTGTTGGAGTACGGATTGTTTTGCCGATTCCCGTTCCCCACGAACTGAGCTTGTTCCATCGGAGGTTGCTCGAAAGGGTTTCCGACTTGGCACTCTGCGCTAGGATGAGATCCGTTGCACCAATTACATGATTCAATGGTAACAGGGGAAGGAGCATGTGAAAAGGCTTGAAGTTGCTGAGTTAATGCGGCGATTTGAGCTGATAATGTAGAGATCGAATCGTTATTGGAGATTTCCATTACTCGTTTCGGAAGCACTCGTTCGGAAGGCCACTGATACGCATTTGCAGCCATTGCTTCCAATAGAGAGTGGGCTTCGTCCATCGTTTTTCCCATCAACGCTCCTTCAGCGGCTGCATCCACAAGAGTGCGTGTAGAAGCACTCAATCCGTTCTAAAATGTTTGAATTTATAGCCAGTCCGGAAGGCCATGGTGTGGGCATCTCCTCAGTAGATCCTTGTATCGCTCCCAAGCTTCGTGAAGCGACTCCATATCAAATTGCCCAAAAGTAGTAATCTCGTTCCTTAATCTCACTGTCTTCGAAGGTGGGAAGAATTTAGCCAGAAAGGCTTGTGCTAATTCTGCCCAAGTCGTGATGGAGCCCGGCGGTAAAGAGTTCAACCAAAATTTTGCTTTGTCCCTAAAAGAGAAAGGGAAAGCCGTAGACGAATAGCATCATCGGTGACACCGTTGTTCTTGAAGGTGTCACAAATCTCGAGAAACGACGCGATGTGTGCGTTGGGGTCATTGTTCGCCAAACCGCAAAACTGGCTCGCTTGCACCATCTGAATTATATCCGGCTTGATTTCAAAGTTGTTCGCTTGGATGGTTGGATGCTGAATCCCCGAAAAGTTTGCATTTATTTGTGGCATAGCATAATCGCGGAGTGCTAATGCCGGTTGAGCTTGCTGAATGGGGTTGTCTGCTTCGTGATTTCCCGTGTTATCGGCCATGGTGCCTGCTGCTGGTAGCTCTCGCTTTTCCTTCTTGCTTCTCCGAAGAGTGCGCTCGAGTTCGGTATCCAAAGGTAGTAGGCCTTCGTTACCGAATTTTCTCATGCCCTAACCGGAAACTCCTGAAAGGAAAAACAAATAAATAAAATCACACAAAAACAATAAAAGAATGTTCAAACTAAGACTAGAAATACTGAAATCGATATTAGTAGAATAATCAGTCCCCGGCAACAGCGCCAAAAACTTGTTGCGTGATTCGGTGAATGCAAGTGCACGTTATCGTAGACAAGTAATAAAATGATGAGTAAGATATCGTTCCCACGAGGACTGATTTACTAATTACCGATTTATGTGTATTCTAATTTTATTTGAACTATCGAATTTTGAGATGCAAGTAATAATTAAAGAAAAATTAATAAAAGAATAAACAGTAAAAAACGATCGCTCGAATAAAGAAAATCAAATAAGAAATGAATCTAGGATTGTGAATCCACCTCGGTTTATCTGAATTTACTCTCGATTATCTGAAGTTAATGATTTCCCAATTTATTGAAGGCAAAGGTTGCTAAAGTACTCTACGGCCTCTCCCGAGGTCAGTAGATTTTTCTAAGGCGAATAATACACTCTATCCCTAGGTGAATTAATTCGACAATAGGCAAAAGGCACAAAATCTTCAAAAAGGCCACGTAGTTCCTATGAGTATATTCCTATCTCACAAGATAAAACGGTTTTCACCAATATATCCTCACCAACTCTCCTCTCCCGATTCAAGTTGCGTAATTAAAACAATTCAATTATAGGCCACACAATTGAAAGCATTAAAAACAATTAGGAAAACTCAACAGAAAAGGGAATTATATAGATAATCAAAAGTAAATCCGTCAAAACCTCAGTTTCATCAAAATCCTAGAACAGAGTTTTAGCCTGACATGCTAAAGAATAAAAATACAGAAATATTTAAAGAAAGCATTGATATCAAACGCAGATGAAGAACGTGGATTCCTCCGTTCTTCTGCTTCCGCTCTCTGCTCCTTGGTGTTTTTTGCTTCTTCTTCTTTCCTCGATGATCTTCCTCAATCGATCCCCCGATCTTGTTTATTTATAACTCTCTTCAGCCTCCAAAATGCGTCCGGGAATTAGGTTGGGAACAGGCTACAAAAACGGCCCAAAACCGCGGTCAACACATCAAAACCGCCCCGTGGGCCGCGGCTCACTTAATCTGTGCCGCGGCCCCTGACCTTCAGCGCATTGCCTGGGCGCGCTATTTTTCCTCCTGGGCCGCGGCTCAGCATCCTTGTGCCGCAGCTCAGGGTACAGTTGGTTCGCCCCTTTCAGGTCACTTTCATGTGCCGCGGCTCACTTGGTACGTGCCGCGGCTCCAGGCCAGAAATCGCCGTTTTGGCCTGCTTTTCATCGTTTCGGCCTCCGGACTCCAATTTCCTGCAAAACATATAAGAATAGTGCATTAAACGCTCATTTATGCAGATTTAATCATAAAAGGAATACAAAATAGTGATAAATAAGCGTATAAAAATACGCCTAACACAATACGAGGACTTCCGAGGGGGTCACCCATCCTAGTAATACTCTCGCCCAAGCACGCTTAAAGTCGGAGTTCCGATGGGATCCGGTGCATTAATGCTGGTATTATCGCACCCATAAGTCGAACCACGCTCTATTCTCTTAAGGTAGATTCGACCCGAACTTCAAACAGCCATAACTTTCGAATCGGGAGGAGCTACGGGACCCACCACACATGCCGGCGAAGCTCTTCTCGCGCCTATCGTGTGACCGACGATCAGAATTCCTATTATAATATGTTTCCAGAAGCGGAACGGCGATTCGTGTCAAACTCATCGCGTTCCGCCATGACATAACTGGTCCTGGGCCTACATTCCCCCGTTTTCACGCACCTTCGGCCTTTATCACTTTATTTATTTAATATTTCGTTTTTCTTTTGATATCTTGTGTCATTTTCGATTTACATGTGTTTCTTAGGCTTATAAATACATTCTCGAATGTATTGAGAGGCAGAATTTGATAATTTCTAATTAGTAAAATCGCATTTCTTCCTCGTACGAAGAGCGTTTGTCATTTACTTTATTACTCCCGTGACAGTATATCATTTTCAATTAGCTTCATATCCAAGGCTTTTTTAGACCATAGGTGGAAGGATCACCGTGGAGAATTCCTAAGAAAAAGAAAAATCGAGCGTAAAAAAAGAATCGAGCAGCGTTCGATGGCAAAAAAAGGGGTGCAACACGAGGACTTCCCAGGGGGTCACCCATCCTAGTACTACTCTCGCCCAAGCACTCTTAACTTCAGAGTTCTAAAGGGATCCGGTGCATTAGTGCTGGACCGCAGGTATGATCGCACCCATAAGTCGAACCACATTCTATTCTATTATGGTAGATTCGACCCGAACTTCAAACAACCATAACTTTCGAATCGGGAGGAGCTACGAGACCCACCACACATGCCAGCGAAGCTCTTCTCGCGCCCATCGTGTGACCCGACGATCAGAATTCCTATTATAATATGTTTCCGGAAGCGGAACGGCGATTCCTGTCGAACTCATAGCGTTCCGCCATGACATAACTCGTCCCGGGCCTAAATTCTCCCGTTTTCACGCACTTTAAGCCTTTATATCACTTTATTTATTTAATATTTTGTTTTTCTTTTGATATCTTGTGTCATTTTCAATTTAGATGTGTTTCTTAGGCTTATAAATACATTCTCGAATGTATTGAGAGGCGGAATTTGATAATTTTTAATTAGTAAAATCACATTTCTTCCCCGTACGAAGAGGGTTTGCCATTTACTTTATTACTCCTGTGTCAGTATATCATTTTCAATAAGCTTCATAGCCAAAGGCTTTTTTAGACCGTAGGTGGAAGGATCACCGTGGAGAATTCATAAGAAAAATAAAGTCGAGCGTAAAAAAGAATCGAGCAGCGTTCGATGGCAAAAAAAGGGGTGCAACACGAGGACTTCCCAGGGGGTCACCCATCCTAGTAATACTCTCGCCCAAGCACGCTTAAATTCGGAGTTCCGATGGGATCCGGTGCATTAATGCTGGTATGATTGCACCCATAAGTCAAACCACGTTCTATTCTCTTATTGTAGATTCGACCCGAACTTCAAACAACCATCACTTTCGAATCGGGAGGAGCTACGGGACCCACCAGACATGCCGACGAAGCTCTTCTCGCGCCCATCGTGTGACCCAATGATCAGAATTCCTATTATAATATGTTTCCAGAAGCGGAACGGTGATTTATGTCGAACTCATCGCGTTCCGCCATGACATAACTGGTCCCAGGCCTAAATTCCCCCGTTTTCACGCACTTTCGGCCTTTATCACTTTATTTATTTAATATTTCGTTTTTCTTTTGATATATTATGTCATTTTCGATTTAGATGTGTTTCTTAGGCTTATAAATACATTCTCTAATGTATTGAGAGGCAGAATTTGATAATTTCTAATTAGTAAAATCGCATTTCTTCCCCGTACGAAGAGCGTTTGTCATTTACTTTATTACTCTCGTGACTGTATATCATTTTCTATAAGTTTCATATCCAAGGCTTTTTTAGACCGTAGGTGGAAGGATTGTCGTGGAGAATTTCTAAGAAAAAGAAAAATCGAGGGTAAAAAAAGAATCGAGCAGCGTTCGATGGCAAAAAAAGGGGTGCAACACGAGGACTTCCCAAGGGGTCACCCATCACCGTAGGTGGAAGGATCACCATGGAGAATTCCTAAGAAAAATAAAAATCGAGCGTAAAAAAAGAATCGAGCAGCTTTCGATGGCAAAAAAAAGGGTGCAACACGAGGACTTCCCAGGGGGTCACCCATCCTATTACTACTCACGCCCAAGCACGCTTAACTTCAGAGTTCTAATGGGATCAGGTGCATTAGTGCTGGACCGCTGGTATGATTGCACCCATAAGTCGAACCACGTTCTATTCTCTTATGGTAGATTCGACCCGAACTTCAAACAGCCATAACTTTCGAATCGGGAGGAGCTACGGGACCCACCACACATGCCGGCGAAGCTCTTCTCATGCCCATCGTGTGACCCGACGATCAGAATTCATATTATAATATGTTTCCGGAAGCGGAACGGCGATTCGTGTTGAACTCATCGCGTTCCGCCATGACATAACTGGTCCCGGGCCTAAATTCTCCTGTTTTCACGCACTTTCGGCCTTTATATTACTTTATTTATTTAATATTTCGTTTTTATTTTGATATCTTGTGTCATTTTTGATTTAGATGTGTTTCTTAGGCTTATAAATACATTCTCGAATGTATTGAGAGGCATAATTTGATAATGTCTTATTAGTAAAATCGCATTTCTTCCCTGTATGAAGAGTGTTTGTCATTTACTTTATTACTCCCGTGACAATATATCATTTTCAATAAGCTTCATAGCCAAGGCTTTTTAGACCGTTGGCGGAAGGATCACCGTGGAGAATTCATAATAAAAAGAAAGTCGAGCGTAAAAAAGAATCGAGCAGCGTTCGATGGCAAAAAAAACGGGTGCAACATGAGGACTTCCCAGGGGGTCACCCATCCTAGTAATACTCTCGCCCAAGCACGCTTAAATTCGGAGTTCCGATGGGATCCGGTGCATTAATGCTGGTATGATCGCACCCATAAGTCGAACCACATTATATTCTCTTATTGTAGATTCGACCCGAACTTCAAACAGTCATAACTTTCGAATCGGGAGGAGCTACGGGACCCACCACACATGCCGGCGAAGCTCTTCTCGCGCCCATCGTGTGACCCGACGATCAGAATTCCTATTATAATATGTTTTCGGAAGCGGAACGGCGATTCGTGTCGAACTCATTGCGTTTCGCCATGACATAACTAGTCCTGGCCTAAATTCTCCCGTTTCACGCACTTTAGGCCTTTATATCACTTTATTTATTTAATATTTCATTTTTCTATTGATATCTTGTGTCATTTTCGATTTAGATGTGTTTCTTAGGCTTATAAATACATTCTCGAATGTATTGAGAGGCAGAATTTGATAATTTTTAATTAGTAATATCGCATTTCTTCCCCGTACGAAGAGCGTTTGTCATTTACTTTTTTACTCCCGTGACAGTATATCATTTTCAATAAGCTTCATAGCCAAGGCTTCTTTAGACCGTAGGTGGAAGGATCACCGTGGAGAATTCATAAGAAAAAGAAAGTCGAGCATAAAAAAGAATCGAGCAGCGTTCGATGGCAAAAAAAAGGGGTGCAACACGAGGACTTCCCAGGGGGTCACCCATCCTAGTAATACTCTCGCCCAAGCACGCTGAAATTCGGAGTTCCGATGGGATCCGGTACATTAATGCTGGTATGATCGCACCCATAAGTCGAACCACGTTCTATTCTCTTATGGTAGATTCGACCCAAACTTCAAACAGCCATAACTTTCGAATCGGGAGGAGCTACGGGACCCACCACACATGCCGACGAAGCTCTTCTCGCGCCTATCGTGTGACCGACGATCAGAATTCCTATTATAATATGTTTCCGGAAGTGGAACGGCGATTCGTGTCAAACTCATCGCGTTCCGCCATGACATAACTGGTCCCCGGCCTACATTTCCCCGATTTCACGCACTTTCGGCCTTTATCACTTTATTTATTTAATATTTCATTTTTCTTTTGATATCTTGTGTCATTTTCGATTTAGATGTGTTTCTTAGGCTTATAAATACATTCTCGAATGTATTGAAAGGCAGAATTTGATAATTTTTAATTAGTAATATCGCATTTCTTCCCCGTACGAAGAGCGTTTGTCATTTACTTTTTTACTCCCGTGACAGTATATCATTTTCAATAAGCTTCATAGCCAAGGCTTCTTTAGACCGTAGGTGGAAGGATCACCGTGGAGAATTCATAAGAAAAAGAAAGTCGAGTATAAAAAAGAATCGAGCAGCGTTCGATGGCAAAAAAAAGGGGTGCAACACGAGGACTTCCCAGGGGGTCACCCATCCTAGTAATACTCTCGCCCAAGCACGCTGAAATTCGGAGTTCCGATGGGATCCGGTGCTTTAATGCTGGTATGATCGCACCCATAAGTCGAACCACGTTCTATTCTCTTATGGTAGATTCGACCCAAACTTAAAACAGTCATAACTTTCGAATCGGGAGGAGCTACGGGACCCACCACACATGCCGGCGAAGCTCTTCTCGCGCCTATCGTGTGACCGACGATCAGAATTCCTATTATAATATGTTTCCGGAAGCGGAACGGCGATTCGTGTCAAACTCATCGCGTTCCGCCATGAATAACTGGTCCCCGACCTACATTCCCCCGATTTCACGCACTTTCGGCCTTTATCACTTTATTTATTTAATATTTCATTTTTCTTTTGATATCTTGTGTCATTTTCGATTTAGATGTGTTTCTTAGGCTTATAAATACATTCTCGAATATATTGAGAGGCAGAATTTGATAATTTCTAATTAGTAAAATCGCATTTCTTCCCCGTACGAAGAGCGTTTGTCATTTACTTTATTACTCCCGTGACTGTATAACATTTTCAATAAGCTTCATATCCAAGGCTTTTTTAGGCCGTAGGTGGAAGGATCACCGTGGAGAATTCCTAAGAAAAAGAAATATCGAGTGTAAAAAAAGAATCGAGCAGCGTTCGATGGCAAAAAAAGGGGTGCAACACGATGACTTCCCAGGGGGTCACCCATCACCGTAGGTGGAAGGATCACCGTGGAGAATTCCTAAGAAAAATAAAAATCGAGCGTAAAAAAAGAATCGAGCAGCGTTCGATGGCAAAAAAAGGGTGCTACACGAGGACTTCCCGGGGGGTCACCCATCCTAATACTACTCTCGCCCAAGCACGCTTAACTTCAGAGTTCTAATGGGATCAGGTGCATTAGTGCTGGACCGCTGGTATGATCGCACCCATAAGTCGAACCACATTCTATTCTATTATGGTAGATTCGACCCGAACTTCAAATAGCCATAACTTTCGAATCGGGAGGAGCTACGGGACCCACCACACATGCCGGCGAAGCTCTTCTCGCGCCCATCGTGTAACCCGACGATCAGCATTCCTATGCATTAGTGCTGGTATGATCTTTTTCACTTCCGACCTTTATCACTTTATTTATTTAATATTTCATTTTTCTTTTGATATCTTGTGTCATTTTTGATTTAGATGTATTTCTTAGGCTTACAAATACATTCTTGAATGTATTGAGAGGCAGAATTTGATAATTTTTAATTAGTAAAATCGCATTTCTTCCCCATACGAAGAGCGTTTGTCATTTACTTTATTACTCCCGTGACAGTATATCATTTTCAATAAGCTTCATAGTCAAGGCTTTTTTAGAGCATAGGTGGAAGGATCACCGTGGAGAATTCATAAGAAAAAGAAAGTCAAGCGTAAAAAAGAATCGAGCAACATTCGATGGCAAAAGAAGGGGTGCAACACGAGGACTTCCGAGGGGGTCACCCATCCTAGTAATACTCTCGCCCAAGAACGCTTAAATTCGGAGTTCCGATGGGATCCAGTGCATTAATGCTGGTATGATCGCACCCATAAGTCGAACCACGTTCTATTCTCTTATTGTATATTCGACCCGAACTTCAAACAACCATAACTTTCGAATCGGGAGGAGCTACGGGACCCACCACACATGCCGACGAAGCTCTTCTCACGCCCATCGTGTGACCCGACGATCAGAATTCCTATTATAATATGTTTCCGGAAGCGGAACGGCGATTCGTGTTAAACTCATCGCGTTCCACCATGACATAACTGGTCTCGGGCCTAAATTCCCCCATTTTCACGCACTTTCGGCCTTTATATCACTTTATTTATTTAATATTTCGTTTCTCTTTTGATATCTTGTGTCATTTTCGATTTAGATGTGTTTCTTAGGCTTATAAATACATTCTCGAATGTATTGAGAGGCAGAATTTGATAATTTTTAATTAGTAAAATAGTATTTTTTTCTCCGTACGAAGAGCGTTTGTCATTTACTTTATTACTCCCGTGACAGTATATCATTTTCAATAAGCTTCATATCCAAGGCTTCTTTAGACCGTAGGTGGAAGGATCACCGTGGAGAATTCCTAAGAAAAAGAAAAATTGAGCAAAGAAAAAGAATCGAGCAGCGTTCGATGGCAAAAAAAGGGGTGCAACACGAGGACTTCCCAGGGGGTCACCCATCCTAGTAATACTCTCGCCCAAGCACACTTAGTTTCAGAGTTCTGATGGGATCCGGTGCATTAGTGCTGGTATGATCACACCCATAAGTCGAACCACATTCTATTCTCTTATGATAAATTTGACCCGAACTTCAAACAACCATAACTTTCGAACCGGGAGGAGCTAGGGACCCACCACACATGCCGGCGAAGCTCTTCTCGCGCTAATCGTGTGACCCGACACTCATAATTCCTATTATAATATGTTTTCGGAAGCGAAACGACGATTCGTGTCGAACTCATCGCGTTCTGCCATGACATAACTCGTCCCGTACCTAAATTCCCCCGTTTTCACGCACTTTCGACCTTTATCACTTTATTTATTTAATATTTCGTTTTTCTTTTGATATCTTGTGTCATTTTCGATTTAGATGTATTTCTTAGGCTTCAAATACATTCTCGAATGTATTGAGAGGCAGAATTTGATAATTTTTAATTAGTAAAATCGTATTTCTTCTCCGTACGAAGAGCGTTTGTCATTTACTTTATTACTCCCGTGACAGTATATCATTTTCAATAAGCTTCATATCCAAGGCTTCTTTAGACCGTAGGTGGAAGGATCACCGTGGAGAATTCCTAAGAAAAAGAAAAATCGAGCATAGAAAAAGAATCGAGCAGCGTTCGATGGCAAAAAAAAGGGGTGCAACACGAGGACTTACCAAGGGGTCACCCATCCTAGTACTACTCTCGCCGAAGCACGCTTAACTTCAAAGTTCTAATGTGATCCGATGCATTAATGCTGGTATGATCACACCCATACGTCGAACCACATTCTATTCTCTTATGGTAGATTTGACCCGAACTTCAAACAGCCATAACTTTCGAATCGGGAGGAGCTACGGGGCCCACCACCACCACACATGCCGGCGAAGCTCTTCTCGCGCCCATCGTGTGACCCGACGATCAGAATTCCAATTATAATATGTTTCCGGAAACGGAACGGCGATTCGTGTCGAACTCATTGCGTTCATGCCGGGCCTAAATTCTCCCGTTTTCACGCACTTTAGGCTTTTATATCACTTTATTTATTTAATATTTCATTTTTCTTTTGATATCTTGTGTCATTTTCGATTTAGATGTGTTTCTTCGGCTTATATATACATTATCGAATGTATTGAGAGGCAGAATTTGATAATTTTTAATTAGTAAAATCGTATTTCTTCTCCGTACGAAGAGCGTTTGTCATTTACTTTATTACTCCCGTGACATTATATCATTTTCAATAAGCTTCATATCCAAGGCTTCTTTAGACCGTAGGTGGAAGGATCACCGTGGAGAATTCCTAAGAAAAAGAAAAATCGAGCGTAAAAAAGAATCGAGTAGCGTTCGATGGCAAAAAAAGGGGTGCAACTCGAGGACTTCCCAGGGGGTCACCCATCCTAGTACTACTCTCGCCCGAGCTCGCTTAACTTCGGAGTTCTGATGGGATCCGGTGCATTGGTGCTTGTATGATCGCACCCATAAGTCGAACCACATTCTATTCTCTTATGGTAGATTCGACCCGAACTTCAAAGAGCCATAACTTTCGAATCGGTAGGAGCTACGGGACCCACAACCACCACACATGCCGGAGAAGCTCTTCTCGCGCCCATCGTGTGACCCGACGATCAGAATTCCTATTATAATATGTTTCCAGAAGCGGAACGGCGATTCGTGTTAAACTCATCGTGTTCCGCCATGACATAACTGGTCCCGGGCCTAAATTCTACCGTTTTCACGCACTTTAGGCCTTTATATCACTTTATTTATTTAATTTTTCATTTTTTTTATATATTGTGTCATTTTCGATTTAGATGTGTTTCTTAGGCTTATAAATACATTCTCGAATGTATTGAGAGGCAAAATTTGATAATTTTAAATTAGTAAAATCGCATTTCTTCCCCGTACGAAGAGCGTTTTTCATTTACTTTATTGCTCACGTGACAGTATATCATTTTCAATAAGCTTCATAGCCAAGGCTTCTTTAGACCGTAGGTGGAAGGATCACCGTGGAGAATTCCTAAGAAAAAGAAAAATCGAGCATAGAAAAAGAATCGAGCAGCGTTCGATGGCAAAAAAAGGGGTGCAACACGAGGACTTCCCAGGGGGTCACCCATCCTAGTAATTCTCTCGCCCAAGCACGCTTAGCTTCAGAGTTCTGATGGGATCCGGTGCATTAGTGCTGGTATGATCACACCCATAAGTCGAACCACATTCTATTCTCTTATGATAAATTCGACCCGAACTTCAAACAACCATAACTTTCGAACCGGGAAGAGCTACGGGACCCACCACACATCCCGGCGAAGCTCTTCTCGCGCTAATCGTGTGACCCAACACTCATAATTACTATTATAATATGTTTTTGGAAGCGAAACGACGATTCGTGTCGAACTCATCGCGTTCTGTCATGGCATAACTGGTCCCGTACCTAAATTCCCCCGTTTTCACGCACTTTCGACCTTTATCACTTTATTTATTTAATATTTAGTTTTTCTTTTGATATCTTGTGTCATTTTAGATTTAGATGTATTTATTAGGCTTACAAATACATTCTCGAATGTATTGAGAGGCAGAATTTGATAATTTTTAATTAGTAAAATCGTATTTCTTCTCCGTACGAAGAGCGTTTGTCATTTACTTTATTACTCCCGTGACAGTATATCATTTTCAATAAGCTTCATATCCAAGGCTTATTTAGACCGTAGGTGGAAGGATCACCGTGGAGAATTCCTAAGAAAAAGAAAAATCGAGCATAGAAAAAGAATCGAGCAGCGTTCGATGGCAAAAAAAAGGGGTGCAACACGAGGACTTCCCAGGGGGTCACCCATCCTAGTAATACTCTCGCCCAAGCACGCTTAGCTTCAGAGTTCTGATGGGATCCGGTGCATTAGTGCTGGTATGATCACACCCATAAGTCGAACCACATTCTATTCTCTTATGATAAATTCGACCCGAACTTCAAACAACCATAACTTTCGAACCGGGAGGAGCAACGGGACCCACCACACATGCCGGCGAAGCTCTTCTCGCGCTAATCTTGTGACCCGACACTCATAATTCCTATTATAATATGTTTTGGGAAGCGAAACGACGATTCGTGTCGAACTCATCGCGTTCTGCCATGACATAACTGGTCCCGTACCTAAATTCCCCCATTTTCACGCACTTTCGACCTTTATCACTTTATTTATTTAATATTTCGTTTTGCTTTTGATATCTTGTGTCATTTTCGATTTAGATGTATTTATTAGGCTTACAAATACATTCTCGAATGTATTGAGAGACAGAATTTGATAATTTTTAATTAGTAAAATCACATTTCTTCCCCGTACGAAGAGCGTTTGTCATTTACTTTATTACTCCCGTGACAGTATATCATTTTCAATAAGCTTCATAGCCAAGGCTTCTTTAGACCGTAGGTGGAAGGATCACCATGGAGAATTCCTAAGAAAAAGAAAAATCGAGCATAGAAAAAGAATCGAGCAGCGTTCGATGGCAAAAAAAGGGGTGCAACACGAGGACTTCCTAGGGGGTCACCCATCCTAGTAATACTCTCGCCCAAGCACGCTTAGCTTCAGAGTTCTGATGGGACCCGGTGCATTAATGCTGGTATGATCACACCCATAAGTCGAACCACATTCTATTCTCTTATGATAAATTCGACCCGAACTTCAAACAACCATAACTTTCGAACCGGGAGGAGCTACGGGACCCACCACACATGCCGACGAAGCTCTTCTCGCGCTAATCGTGTGACCGGACACTCATAATTCCAATTATAATATGTTTTCGGAAGCGAAACGACGATTCGTGTCGAACTCATCGCGTTCTGCCATGACATAACTGGTCCCGTACCTAAATTCCCCCATTTTCACGCACTTCCGACCTTTATCACTTTATTTATTTAATATTTCATTTTTCTTTTGATATCTTGTGTCATTTTTGATTTAGATGTATTTCTTAGGCTTACAAATACATTTTTGAATGTATTGAGAGGCAGAATTTGATAATTTCTAATTAGTAAAATCGCATTTCTTCCCCGTACGAAGAGCGTTTGTCATTTACTTTATTACTCCCGTGACTGTATATCATTTTCAATAAGCTTCATATCCAAGGCTTTTTTAGACCGTATGTGGAAGGATCACCATGGAGAATTCCTAAGAAAAAAAAAAATCGAGCGTAAAAAAAGAATCGACCAGCGTTCGATGGCAAAAAAAGGGGTGCAACACGAGGACTTCCCAGGGGGTCCCCCATCCTAGTACTATTCTCGCCGAAGCACGCTTAACTTCAAAGTTCTAATGTGATCCGATGCATTAGTGCTGGTATGATCGCACCCATACGTTGAACCACATTCTATTCTCTTATAGTAGATTCGACCCGAACTTCAAACAGCCATAACTTTCAAATCGGAAGGAGCTACGGGACCCACCACACATGCCGGTGAAGCTCTTATCGCGCTCATCGTGTGACCCGACGATCAGAATTCCTATTATAATATGTTTCTGGAAGCAAAACAACGATTCGTGTCGAACTCATCGCGTTCCGCCATGGCATAACTGGTCTCGGGCCTAAATTCCCCCAATTTCACGCACTTTCGGCCTTTATATCACTTTAGTTATTTAATATTTCATTTATCCTTTTATATCTTATGTCATTTTCGATTTAGATGTGTTTCTTAGGCTTATAAATACATTCTCGAATGTATTAAGAGGCAGAATTTGATAATTTCTAATTAGTAAAATCACATTTCTTCCCCGTACGAAAAGCGTTTGTCATTTACTTTATTACTCTCGTGACTATATATCATTTTCAATAAGCTTCATATCCAAGGCTTCTTTAGAACGTAGGTGGAAGGATCACCATGGAGAATTCCTAAGAAAAAGAAAAATCGAGCGTAAAAAAAGAATCGAGCAGCGTTCGATGGCAAAAAAATGGGTGCAACACAAGGACATCCCAGGGGGTCACCCATCCTAGTACTACTATCGCCCAAGCTCGCTTAACTTCGGAGTTCTGATGGGATCTGGTGCATTAGTGCTGGTATGATCGCACCCATAAGTCGAACCACATTCTATTCTCTCATGGTAGATTCGACCCGAACTTCAAACAGCCATAACTTTCAAATCGGAAGGAGCTACGGGACCCACCACACATGTCTGTGAAGCTCTTATCGCGCTCATCGTGTGACCCGACGATCAGAATTCCTATTATAATATGTTTCTGGAAGCGAAACAACGATTCGTGTCGAACTCATCGCGTTCCGCCATGGCATAACTGGTCTCGGGCCTAAATTCCCCCATTTTCACGCACTTTCGGCCTTTATATCACTTTATTTATTTAATATTTCATTTATCTTTTTATATCTTGTGTTATTTTCGATTTAGATGTGTTTCTTAGGCTTATAAATACATTCTCGAATGTATTGAGAGGCAGAATTTGATAATTTCTAATTAGTAAAATCACATTTCTTCCCCGTACGAAAAGCGTTTGTCATTTACTTTATTACTCTCGTGACTATATATCATTTTCAATAAGCTTCATATCCAAGGCTTCTTTAGACCGTAGGTGGAAGGATCACCGTGGAGAATTCCTAAGAAAAAGAAAAATCGAGCGTAAAAAAAGAATCGAGCAGCGTTCGATGGCAAAAAAATGGGTGCAACACGAGGACTTCCCAGGGGGTCACCCATCCTAGTAATACTCTCGCCCAAGCACGCTTAGCTTCAGAGTTCTGATGGGATCCGGTGCATTAGTGCTGGTATGATCACACCCATAAGTCGAACCACATTCTATTCTCTTATGATAAATTCGACCCGAACTTCAAACAACCATAACTTTCGAACCGGGAGGAGCAACGGGACCCACCACACATGCCGGCGAAGCTCTTCTCGCGCTAATCTTGTGACCCGACACTCATATTTCCTATTATAATATGTTTTCGGAAGCTAAACGACGATTCGTGTCGAACTCATCGCGTTCTGCCATGACATAACTGGTCCCGTACCTAAATTCCCCCATTTTCACGCACTTTCGACCTTTATCACTTTATTTATTTAATATTTCGTTTTGCTTTTGATATCTTGTGTCATTTTCGATTTAGATGTATTTATTAGGCTTACAAATACATTCTCGAATGTATTGAGAGGCAGAATTTGATAATTTTTAATTAGTAAAATCGCATTTCTTCCCCGTACGAAGAGCGTTTGTCATTTACTTTATTACTCCCGTGACAGTATATCATTTTCAATAAGCTTCATAGCCAAGGCTTCTTTAGACCGTAGGTGGAAGGATCACCGTGGAGAATTCCTAAGAAAAAGAAAAATCGAGCATAGAAAAAGAATCGAGCAGCGTTCGATGGCAAAAAAAGGGGTGCAACACGAGGACTTCCTAGGGGGTCACCCATCCTAGTAATACTCTCGCCCAAGCACGCTTAGCTTCAGAGTTCTGATGGGACCCGGTGCATTAGTGCTGGTATGATCACACCCATAAGTCGAACAACATTCTATTCTCTTATGATAAATTCGACCCGAACTTCAAACAACCATAACTTTCGAACCGGGAGGAGCTATGGGACCCACCACACATGCCGACGAAGCTCTTCTCGCGCTAATCGTGTGACCCGACACTCATAATTCCAATTATAATATGTTTTTGGAAGCGAAACGACGATTCGTGTCGAACTCATCGCGTTCTGCCATGACATAACTGGTCCCGTACCTAAATTCCCCCATTTTCACGCACTTCCGACCTTTATCACTTTATTTATTTAATATTTCATTTTTCTTTTGATATCTTGTGTCATTTTTGATTTAGATGTATTTCTTAGGCTTACAAATACATTCTTGAATGTATTGAGAGGCAGAATTTGATAATTTCTAATTAGTAAAATCGCATTTCTTCCCCGTACGAAGAGCGTTTGTCATTTACTTTATTACTCCCGTGACTGTATATCATTTTCAATAAGCTTCATATCCAAGGCTTTTTTAGACCGTAGGTGGAAGGATCACCATGGAGAATTCCTAAGAAAAACAAAAATCGAGCGTAAAAAAAGAATCGACCAGCGTTCGATGGCAAAAAAAGGGGTGCAACACGAGGACTTCCCAGGGGTTCCCCCATCCTAGTACTATTCTCGCCGAAGCACGCTTAACTTCAAAGTTCTAATGTGATCCGATGCATTAGTGCTGGTATGATCGCACCCATACGTTGAACCACATTCTATTCTCTTATAGTAGATTCGACCCGAACTTCAAACAGCCATAACTTTCAAATCGGAAGGAGCTACGGGACCCACCACACATGCCGGTGAAGCTCTTATCGCGCTCATCGTGTGACCCGACGATCAGAATTCCTATTATAATATGTTTCTGGAAGCAAAACAACGATTCGTGTCGAACTCATCGCGTTCCGCCATGGCATAACTGGTCTCGGGCCTAAATTCCCCCAATTTCACGCACTTTCGGCCTTTATATCACTTTAGTTATTTAATATTTCATTTATCCTTTTATATCTTGTGTCATTTTCGATTTAGATGTGTTTCTTAGGCTTATAAATACATTCTCGAATGTATTGAGAGGCAGAATTTGATAATTTCTAATTAGTAAAATCACATTTCTTCCCCGTACGAAAAGCGTTTGTCATTTACTTTATTACTCTCGTGACTATATATCATTATCAATAAGCTTCATATCCAAGGCTTCTTTAGACCGTAGGTGGAAGGATCACCGTGGAGAATTCCTAAGAAAAAGAAAAATCGAGCGTAAAAAAAGAATCGAGCAGCGTTCGATGGCAAAAAAATGGGTGCAACACAAGGACATCCCAGGGGGTCACCCATCCTAGTACTACTATCGCCCAAGCTCGCTTAACTTCGGAGTTCTGATGGGATCTGGTGCATTAGTGCTGGTATGATCGCACCCATAAGTCGAACCACATTCTATTCTCTCATGGTAGATTCGACCCGAACTTCAAACAGCCATAACTTTCAAATCGGAAGGAGCTACGGGACCCACCACACATGCCTGTGAAGCTCTTATCGCGCTCATCGTGTGACCCGACGATCAGAATTCCTATTATAATATGTTTCTGGAAGCGAAATAACGATTCGTGTCGAACTCATCGCGTTCCGCCATGGCATAACTGGTCTCGGGCCTAAATTCCCCCATTTTCACGCACTTTCGGCCTTTATATCACTTTATTTATTTAATATTTCATTTATCTTTTTATATCTTGTGTTATTTTCGATTTAGATGTGTTTCTTAGGCTTATAAATACATTCTCGAATGTATTGAGAGGCAGAATTTGATAATTTCTAATTAGTAAAATCACATTTCTTCCCCGTACGAAAAGCGTTTGTCATTTACTTTATTACTCTCGTGACTATATATCATTTTCAATAAGCTTCATATCCAAGGCTTCTTTAGACCGTAGGTGGAAGGATCACCGTGGAGAATTCCTAAGAAAAAGAAAAATCGAGCGTAAAAAAAGAATCGAGCAGCGTTCGATGGCAAAAAAATGGGTGCAACACGAGGACATCCCAGGGGGTCACCCATCCTAGTACTACTATCGCCCAAGCTCGCTTAACTTCGAAGTTCTGATGGGATCTGGTGCATTAGTGCTGGTATGATCGCACCCATAAGTCGAACCACATTCTATTCTCTTATGGTAGATTCGACCCGAACTTCAAAAAGCCATAACTTTCGAATTGGTAGGAGCTACGGGACCCACCACACATACTGGCGAAGCTCTTCTCGCGCCCGTCGTGTGACCCTACGATCAGAATTCCTATTATAATATGTTTCCGGAAGCAGAACGGCGATTCATGTCGAACTCATGGCGTTCCGCCATGACATAACTAGTCCCGTGCCTAAATTCTACCGTTTTAACGCAGTTTAGGACTTTATATCACTTTATTTATTTAATATTTCGTTTTTTTCTTTTGATATCTTGTGTCATTTTCGATTTAGACGTGTTTCTTAGGCTTATAAATACATTATCGAATGTATTGAGAGGCAGAATTTGATAATTTTTAATAAGTAAAATCACATTTCTTCCCCGTACGAAGAGCGTTAGTCATTTACTTTATTACTCCCGTGACAGTATATCATTTTTAGTAAGCTTCATAGCCAAGGCTTCTTTAGACCGTAGGTGGAAGGATCACCGTGGAGAATTCCTAAGAAAAAGAAAAATCGAGCGTAAAAAAAGAATCGAGCAGCGTTGGATGGCAAAAAAAGGGGTGCAACACGAAGACTTCCTAGGGGGTCACCCATCCTAGTAATACTCTCGCCCAAGCAAGGTTAACTTCGGAGTTCTGATGGGATCCGGTGAATTAGTGCTGGTATGATCGCACCCATAAGTCGAACCACATTCTATTCTCTTATGAGAAATTTGACCCGAAATTCAAACAGCCATAACTTTCGAACCGGGAGGAGCTACGGGACCCACCACACATGCCAGCGAAGCTCTTCTCGCGCTCATCGTGTGACCCGACACTAATAATTCCTATTATAATATGTTTTTGGAAGCGGAACGGTGATTCGTGTCAAACTCATCGCGTTCCGTCATGACATAACTGGTCCCATGCCTAAATTCCCCTGTTTTCACGCACTTTCAGCCTTTATCACTTTATTTATTTAATATTTCGTTTTTCTTTTGATATCTTGTGTCATTTTCGATTTAGATGTATTTCTTAGGCTTATAAATACATTCTCGAATATATTGAGAGGCAGAATTTGAGAATTTCTAATTAGTAAAATCTCATTTCTTCCCCGTACGAAGAGAGTTTATCATTTATTTTATTACTCCCGTGACTGTATATCATTTTCAATAAGCTTCATATCCAAGTCTTCTTTAGAACGTAGGTGGAAGGATCACCATGGAGAAATCCTAAGAAAAAGAAAAATCGAGCGTAAAAAAAGAATCGAGCAGCGTTCGTTGGCAAAAAAAAAAGGGTGCAACACGAGGACTTCCGAGGGGGTCACCCATCTTAGTACTACTCTCGCCCAAGCACGCTTAACTTCAGAGTTCTAATGGGATCAGATGCATTAGTGCTAGTATGATGGCACCCATAAGTCGAACCACATTCTATTCTCTTATGGTAGAATCGACCTAAATTCAAAAAGCCATAACTTTCGAACTGGGAGGAGCTACGGGACCCACCACACATGCCGGTGAAGCTCTTTTCGCGCTCATCGTGTGACCCGACGATCATAATTCCTATTATAATATGTTTCTGGAAGCGAAACAGCGATTCGTGTCGAACTCATCGCGTTCCGCCATCACATAACTGGTCCCGGGCCTAAATTCCCCCATTTTCACGCACTTTCGGCCTTTATATCACTTTATTTATTTAATATTTCGTTTTTCTTTTGATATCTTGTGTCATTTTCGATTTAGATGTGTTTCTTAGGCTTATAAATACATTCTCGAATGTATTGGCAGAATTTGATAATTTTTAATTAGTAAAATCGAATTTCTTCTCCGTACGAAGAGCGTTTGTCATTTACTTTATTACTCCCGTGACAGTATATCATTTTCAATAAGCTTTATATCCAAGGCTTCTTTAGACCGTAGGTGGAAGGATCACCGGGGAGAATTCCTAAGAAAAAGAAAAATCGAGCATAGAAAAAGAATCGAGCAGCGTTCGATGGCAAAAAAAAGGGGTGCAACACGAGGACTTCCCAGGGGGTCACCCATCCTAGTAATACTCTCGCCCAAGCATGCTTAGTTTCAGAGTTCTGATGGGATCCGGTGCATAAGTGCTGGTATGATCACACCCATAAGTTGAACCACATTCTATTCTCTTATGATAAATTCGACCTGAACTTCAAACAACCATAACTTTCGAACCGTGAGGAGCTACGGGACCCACCACACATGCCTGTGAAGCTCTTATCGCGCTCATCGTGTGACCCGACGATCAGAATTCCTATTATAATACGTTTCTGGAAGCGAAACAACGATTCGTGTCGAACTCATCGCGTTCCGCCATGGCATAACTGGTCTCGGGCCTAAATTCCCCCATTTTCACGCACTTTCGGCCTTTATATCACTTTATTTATTTAATATTTCATTTATCTTTTTATATCTTGTGTTATTTTCGATTTAGATGTGTTTCTTAGGCTTATAAATACATTCTCGAATGTATTGAGAGGCAGAATTTGATAATTTCTAATTAGTAAAATCACATTTCTTCCCCGTACGAAAAGCGTTTGTCATTTACTTTATTACTCTCGTGACTATATATCATTTTCAATAAGCTTCATATCCAAGGCTTCTTTAGACCGTAGGTGGAAGGATCACCGTGGAGAATTCCTAAGAAAAAGAAAAATCGAGCGTAAAAAAAGAATCGAGCAGCGTTCGATGGCAAAAAAATGGGTGCAACACGAGGACATCCCAGGGGGTCACCCATCCTAGTACTACTATCGCCCAAGCTCGCTTAACTTCGAAGTTATGATGGGATCTGGTGCATTAGTGCTGGTATGATCGCACTCATAAGTCGAACCACATTCTATTCTCTTATGGTAGATTCGACCCGAACTTCAAAAAGCCATAACTTTCGAATCGGTAGGAGCTATGGGACCCACCACACATACTGGTGAAGCTCTTCTCGCGCCCGTCGTGTGACCCTACGATCAGAATTCCTATTATAATATGTTTCCGGAAGCAGAACGGCGATTCATGTCGAACTCATGGCGTTCCGCCATGACATAACTAGTCCCGTGCCTAAATTCTACCGTTTTAACGCAGTTTAGGACTTTATATCACTTTATTTATTTAATATTTCGTTTTTTTCTTTTGATATCTTGTGTCATTTTCGATTTAGACGTGTTTCTTAGGCTTATAAATACATTATCGAATGTATTGAGAGGCAGAATTTGATAATTTTTAATAAGTAAAATCACATTTCTTCCCCGTACGAAGAGCGTTAGTCATTTACTTTATTACTCCCGTGACAGTATATCATTTTTAGTAAGCTTCATAGCCAAGGCTTCTTTAGACCGTAGGTGGAAGGATCACCGTGGAGAATTCCTAAGAAAAAGAAAAATCGAGCGTAAAAAAAGAATCGAGCAGCGTTGGATGGCAAAAAAAGGGGTGCAACACGAAGACTTCCTAGGGGGTCACCCATCCTAGTAATACTCTCGCCCAAGCAAGGTTAACTTCGGAGTTCTGATGGGATCCGGTGAATTAGTGCTGGTATGATCGCACCCATAAGTCGAACCACATTCTATTCTCTTATGAGAAATTTGACCCGAAATTCAAACAGCCATAACTTTCGAACCGGGAGGAGCTACGGGACCCACCACACATGCCAGCGAAGCTCTTCTCGCGCTCATCGTGTGACCCGACACTAATAATTCCTATTATAATATGTTTTTGGAAGCGGAACGGTGATTCGTGTCAAACTCATCGCGTTCCGCAATGACATAACTGGTCCCATGCCTAAATTCCCCTGTTTTCACGCACTTTCAGCCTTTATCACTTTATTTATTTAATATTTCGTTTTTCTTTTGATATCTTGTGTCATTTTCGATTTAGATGTATTTCTTAGGCTTATAAATACATTCTCGAATATATTGAGAGGCAGAATTTGACAATTTCTAATTAGTAAAATCTCATTTCTTCCCCGTACGAAGAGAGTTTATCATTTATTTTATTACTCCCGTGACTGTATATCATTTTCAATAAGCTTCATATCCAAGGCTTCTTTAGAACGTAGGTGGAAGGATCACCATGGAGAAATCCTAAGAAAAAGAAAAATCGAGCGTAAAAAAAGAATCGAGCAGCGTTCGTTGGCAAAAAAAAAAGGGTGCAACACGAGGACTTCCGAGGGGGTCACCCATCTTAGTACTACTCTCGCCCAAGCACGCTTAACTTCAGAGTTCTAATGGGATCAGATGCATTAGTGCTAGTATGATGGCACCCATAAGTCGAACCACATTCTATTCTCTTATGGTAGAATCGACCTAAATTCAAACAGCCATAACTTTCGAACCGGGAGGAGCTACGGGACCCACCACACATGCCGGTGAAGCTCTTCTCGCGCTCATCGTGTGACCCGACGATCATAATTCCTATTATAATATGTTTCTGGAAGCGAAACAGCGATTCGTGTCGAACTCATCGCGTTCCGCCATCACATAACTGGTCCAGGGCCTAAATTCCCCCATTTTCACGCACTTTCGGCCTTTATATCACTTTATTTATTTAATATTTCGTTTTTCTTTTGATATCTTGTGTCATTTTCGATTTAGATGTGTTTCTTAGGCTTATAAATACATTCTCGAATGTATTGGCAGAATTTGATAATTTTTAATTAGTAAAATCGTATTTCTTCTCCGTACGAAGAGCGTTTGTTATTTACTTTATTACTCCCGTGACAGTATATCATTTTCAATAAGCTTTATATCCAAGGCTTCTTTAGACCGTAGGTGGAAGGATCACCGGGGAGAATTCCTAAGAAAAAGAAAAATCGAGCATAGAAAAAGAATCGAGCAGCGTTCGATGGCAAAAAAAAGGGGTGCAACACGAGGACTTCCCAGGGGGTCACCCATCCTAGTAATACTCTCGCCCAAGCATGCTTAGTTTCAGAGTTCTGATGGGATCCGGTGCATAAGTGATGGTATGATCACACCCATAAGTTGAACCACATTCTATTCTCTTATGATAAATTCGACCTGAACTTCAAACAACTATAACTTTCGAACCGTGAGGAGCTACGGGACCGACCACACATGCCGGCGAAGCTCTTCTCGCGCTAATCGTGTGACCCGACACTCATAATTCCTATTATAATATGTTTTCGAAAGCGAAACGACGATTCGTGTCGAACTCATCGCGTTCTGCCATGACATAACTCGTCCCGTACCTAAATTCCCCCGTTTTCACGCACTTTCGACCTTTATCACTTTATTTATTTAATATTTCGTTTTTCTTTTGATATCTTGTGTCATTTTCAATTTAGATGTATTTCTTAGGCTTACAAATACATTCTCGTATATTGAGAGGCAGAATTTGATAATTTTTAATTAGTAAAATCGTATTTCTTCTCCGTACGAAGAGCGTTTGTCATTTACTTTATTACTCCCGTGACAGTATATCATTTTCAATAAGCTTCATATCCAAGGCTTCTTTAGACCGTAGGTGGAAGGATCACCGTGGAGAATTCCTAAGAAAAAGAAAAATCGAGCATAGAAAAAGAATCGAGCAGCGTTCGATGGCAAAAAAAAGGGGTGCAACACGAGGACTTCCCAGGGGGTCACCCATCCTAGTACTACTCTCGCCAAAGCACGCTCAACTTCAAAGTTCTAATGTGATCCGATGCATTAGTGCTGGTATGATCACACCCATACGTCGAACCACATTCTATTCTCTTATGGTAGATTCGACCCGAACTTCAAACAGCCATAACTTTCGAATCGGGAGGAGCTACGGGGCCCACCACACATGCCGGCGAAGCTCTTCTCGCGCCCATCGTGTGACCCGGCGATCAGAATTCCGATTATAATATGTTTCCGGAAACGGAACGGCGATTCGTGTCGAACTCATTGCGTTCCGCCATAACATAACTGGTGCCGGGCCTAAATTCTCCCGTTTTCACGCACTTTAGGCCTTTATATCACTTTATTTATTTAATATTTCATTTTTCTTTTGATATCTTGTGTCATTTTCGATTTAGATGTGTTTCTTAGGCTTATATATACATTATCGAATGTATTGAGAGGCAGAATTTGATAATTTTTAATTAGTAAAATCGTATTTCTTCTCCGTACGAAGAGCGTTTGTCATTAACTTTATTACTCCCGTGACAGTATATCATTTTCAATAAGCTTCATATCCAAGGCTTCTTTAGACCGTAGGTGGAAGGATCACCGTGGAGAATTCCTAAGAAAAAGAAAAATCGAGCGTAAAAAAGAATCGAGCAGCGCTCGATGGCAAAAAAAGGGGTGCAACTCGAGTACTTCCCAGGGGGTCACCCATCCTAGTACTACTCTCGCCCGAGCTCGCTTAACTTCGGAGTTCTGATGGGATCCGGTGCATTGGTGCTTGTATGATCGCACCCATAAGTCGAACCACATTCTATTCTGTTATGGTAGATTCGACCCGAACTTCAAAGAGCCATAACTTTCGAATCGGTAGGAGCTACGGGACCCACCACCACCACACATGCCGGCGAAGCTCTTCTCGCGCCCATCGTGTGACCCAACGATCAGAATTCCTATTATAATATGTTTCCAGAAGCGGAACGACGATTCGTGTTAAACTCATCGTGTTCCGCCATGACATAACTAGTCCCGGGCCTATATTCTACCGTTTTCACGCACTTTAGGCCTTTATATCACTTTATTTATTTAATTTCTCGTTTTTTTATATATTGTGTCATTTTCAATTTAGATGTGTTTCTTAGGCTTATAAATACATTCTCGAATGTATTGAGAGGCAGAATTTGATAATTTCAAATTAGTAAAATCGCATTTCTTCCCCGTACGAAGAGCGTTTTTCATTTACTTTATTGCTCACGTGACAGTATATCATTTTCAATAAGCTTCATAGCCAAGGCTTCTTTAGACCGTAGATGGAAGGATCACCGTGGAGAATTCCTAAGAAAAAGAAAAATCGAGCATAGAAAAAGAATCGAGCAGCGTTCGATGGCAAAAAAAGGGGTGCAACACGAGGACTTCCCAGGGGGTCACCCATCCTAGTAATTCTCTCGCCCAAGCACGCTTAGCTTCAGAGTTCTAATGGGATCCGGTGCATTAGTGCTGGTATGATCACACCCATAAGTCTAACCACATTCTATTCTCTTATGATAAATTCGACCCGAACTTCAAACAACCATAACTTTCGAACCGGGAGGAGCTACGGGACCCACCACACATGCCGACGAAGCTCTTCTCGCGCTAATCGTGTGACCCGACACTCATAATCCCTATTATAATATGTTTTTGGAAGCGAAATGACGATTCGTGTCGAACTCATCGCGTTCTGTCATGGCATAACTGGTCCCGTACCTAAATTCCCCCGTTTTCACGCACTTTCGACCTTTATCACTTTATTTATTTAATATTTCGTTTTTCTTTTGATATCTTGTGTCATTTTCGATTTAGATGTATTTCTTAGGCTTACAAATACATTCTCGAATGTATTGAGAGGCAGAATTTGATAATTTTTAATTAGTAAAATCGTATTTCTTCTCCGTACGAAGTGCGTTTGTCATTTACTTTATTACTCCCGTGACAGTATATTATTTTCAATAAGCTTCATATCCAAGGCTTCTTTAGACCGTAGGTGGAAGGATCACAGTGGAGAATTCCTAAGAAAAAAAAAATCGAGCATAGAAAAAGAATCGAGCAGCGTTCGATGGCAAAAAAAAGGGGTGCAACACGAGGACTTCCCAGGGGGTCACCCATCCTAGTAATACTCTCGCCCAAGCACGCTTAGCTTCAGAGTTCTGATGGGATCCGGTGCATTAGTGCTGGTATGATCACACCCATAAGTCGAACCACATTCTATTCTCTTATGATAAATTCGACCCGAACTTCAAACAACCATAACTTTCGAATCGGGAGGAGCTACGGGACCCACCACACATGCCGGCGAAGCTCTTCTCGCGCTAATCGTGTGACTCGACACTCATAATTCCTATTATAATATGTTTTCGGAAGCGAAACGACGATTCGTGTCGAACTCATCGCATTCTGTCATGACATAACTGGTCCCGTACCTAAATTCCCCCATTTTCACGCACTTTCGACCTTTATCACTTTATTTATTTAATATTTCGTTTTTCTTTTGATATCTTGTGTCATTTTCGATTTAGATGTATTTCTTAGGCTTATAAATACATTCTCGAATGTATTGAGAGGCAGAATTTGATAATTTCTAATTAGTAAAATCGCATTTCTTCCCCGTACGAAGAGCGTTTGTCATTTACTTTATTACTCCCGTGACTGTATATCATTTTCAATAAGCTTCATATCCAAGGTTTCTTTAGACCGTAGGTGGAAGGATCACCGTGGAGAATTCCTAAGAAAAAGAAAAATCGAGCGTAAAAAAAGAATCGAGCAGCGTTCGATGGCAAAAAAAGGGGTGCAACACGGGGACTTCCCAGGGGGTCACCCATCCTAGTACTACTCTCGCCGAAGCACGCTTAACTTGAAAGTTCTAATGTGATCCGATACATTAGTGCTGGTATGATCGCACCCATACGTCGAACCACATTCTATTCTCTTATGGTAGATTCGACCCGAACTTCAAACAGCCAAAACTTTCGAATCGGGAGGAGCTACGTGACCCACCACACATGCCGGCGAAGCTCTTCGCGCGCCCATCATGTGACCCGACGATCAGAATTCCGATTATAATATGTTTTCGGAAGCGGAACAGCGATTCGTGTCGAACGCATTGCGTTCTGCCATAACGTAACTGGTCCCGGGCCTAAATTCTCCCGTTTTCACGCACTTTAGGCCTTTATATCACTTTATTTATTTAATATTTCATTTTTCTTTTGATATCTTGTGTCATTTTCGATTTAGATGTGTTTCTTAGGCTTATAAATACATTATCGAATGTATTGAGAGGCAGAATTTGATAATTTTTAATTAGTAAAATCGTATTTCTTCTCCGTACGAAGAGCGTTTGTCATTTACTTTATTACTCCCGTGACAGTATATCATTTTCAGTAAGCTTCATATCCAAGGCTTCTTTAGACCGTAGGTGGAAGGATCACCGTGGAGAATTCCTAAGAAAAAGAAAAATCGAGCGTAAAAAAGAATCGAGCTGCGTTCGATGGCAAAAAAAGGGGTGCAACTCGAGGACTTCCCAGGGGGTCACCCATCCTAGTACTACTCTCGCCCGCGCTCGCTTGACTTCGGAGTTCTGATGGGATCCGGTGCATTGGTGCTTGTATGATCGCACCCATAAGTCGAACCACATTCTATTCTCTTATTGTAGATTCGACCCGAACTTCAAAGAGCCATAACTTTCAAATCGGTAGTAGCTACGGGACCCACCACACATGCCGGCGAAGCTCTTCTCGCGCCCATCATGTGACCCGACGATCAGAATTCCTATTATAATATGTTTCCGGAAGAGGAATGGCGATTCGTGTTAAACTCATCATGTTCCGTCATGACATAACTGGTCCCGGGCCTAAATTCTACCGTTTTCACGCACTTTAGGCCTTTATATCACTTTATTTATTTAATATTTCGTTTTTCTTTTGATATCTTGTGTCATTTTCGATTTAGATGTGTTTCTTAGGCTTATAAATACATTATCGAATGTATTGAGAGGCAGAATTTGATAATTTTTAATTAGTAAAATCGCATTTCTTCCCCGTACGAAGAGCGTTTGTCATTTACTTTATTACTCCCGTGATAGTATATCATTTTCAATAAGCTTCATATCCAAGGCTTCTTTAGACCGTAGGTGGAAGGATCACCATGGAGAATTACTAAGAAAAAGAAAAATCAAGCGTAAAAAAGAATCGAGCAGCGTTCGATGGCAAAAAAAGCAGTGCAATTCGAGGACTTCCCAGGGGGTCACCCATCCTAGTTCTACTCTCGCCCGCGCTCGCTTGACTTCGGAGTTCTGATGGGATCCGGTGCATTGGTGCTTGTATGATCGCACCCATAAGTCGAACCACATTCTATTCTCTTATGGCAGATTTGACGCGAACTTCAAAGAGCCATAACTTTCGAATCGGTAGGAGCTACAGGACCCACCACACATCCCGGCGAAGCTCTTCTCGCGCCCATCGTGTGACCCGACGATCAAAATTCCTATTATAATATGTTTCCGGAAGCGGAACGGCGATTCGTGTTAAACTCATCGTGTTCCGCCATGACATAACTGGTCCCGGGCCTAAATTCTACCGTTTTCACGCACTTTAGGCCTTTATATCACTTTATTTATTTAAGAATTCGTTTTTCTTTTGATATATTGTATCATTTTTGATTTAGATGTGTTTATTAGGCTTATAAATACATTCTCGAATGTATTGAGAGGCAGAATTTGATAATTTCAAATTAGTAAAATCGCATTTCTTTCCCGTACGAACAGCATTTTTCATTTACATTATTACTCACGTGACAGTATATCATTTTCAATAAGCTTCATAGCCAAGGCTTCTTTAGACCGTAGGTGTAAGGATCACCGTGGAGAATTCCTAAGAAAAAGAAAAATCGAGCATAGAAAAAGAATCGAGCAGCGTTCGATGGCAAAAAAAGGGGTGCAACACGAGGACTTCCTAGGGGGTCACCCATCCTAGTAATACTCTCGCCCAAGCACGCTTAGCTTCAGAGTTCTGATGGGACCCGGTGCATTAGTGCTGGTATGATCACACCCATAAGTCGAACCACATTCTATTCTCTTATGATAAATTCGACCCGAACTTCAAACAACCATAACTTTCGAACCGGGAGGAGCTACGGGACCCACCACACATGCCGATGAAGCTCTTCTCGCGCTAATCGTGTGACCCGACACTCATAATTCCAATTATAATATGTTTTCGGAAGCTAAACGACGATTCGTGTCGAACTCATCGCGTTCTGCCATGACATAACTGGTCCCGTACCTAAATTCCCCCGTTTTCACGCACTTCCGACCTTTATCACTTTATTTATTTAATATTTCATTTTTCTTTTGATATCTTGTGTCATTTTTGATTTAGATGTATTTCTTAGGCTTACAAATACATTCTCGAATGTATTGAGAGGCAGAATTTGATAATTTCTAATTAGTAAAATCGCATTTCTTCCCCGTACGAAGAGCGTTTGTCATTTACTTTATTACTCCCGTGACTGTATATCATTTTTAATATGCTTCATATCCAAGGCTTTTTTAGACCGTAGGTGGAAGGATCACCATGGAGAATTCCTAAGAAAAACAAAAATCGAGCGTAAAAAAAGAATCGAGCAGCGTTCGATGGCAAAAAAAGGGGTGCAACACGAGGACTTCCCAGGGGGTCCCCCATCCTAGTACTACTCTCGCCGAAGCACGCTTAACTTCAAAGTTCTAATGTGATCCGATGCATTAGTGCTGGTATGATCGCACCCATACGTCGAACCACATTCTATTCTCTTATGGTAGATTCGACCCGAACTTCAAACAGCCATAACTTTCGAATCGGAAGGAGCTACGGGACCCACCACACATGCCGGTGAAGCTCTTATCGCGCTCATCGTGTGACCCGATGATCAGAATTCCTATTATAATATGTTTCTGGAAGCGAAACAACGATTCCTGTCGAACTCATCGCGTTCCGCCATGGCATAACTGGTCCCGGGCCTAAATTCCCCCATTTTCACGCACTTTCAGCCTTTATATCACTTTATTTATTTAATATTTCATTTATCTTTTTATATCTTGTGTCATTTTCGATTTAGATGTGTTTCTTAGGCTTATAAATACATTCTCGAATGTATTGAGAGGCAGAATTTGATAATTTCTAATTAGTAAAATCACATTTCTTCCCCGTACGAAAAGCGTTTGTCATTTACTTTATTACTCTCGTGACTATATATCATTTTCAATAAGATTCATATCCAAGGCTTCTTTAGACCGTAGGTGGAAGGATCACCGTGGAGAATTCCTAAGAAAAAGAAAAATCGAGCGTAAAAAAAGAATCGAGCAGCGTTCGATGGCAAAAAAATGGGTGCAACACGAGGACATCCCAGGGGGTCACCCATCCTAGTACTACTATCGCCCAAGCTCGCTTAACTTCGGAGTTCTGATGGGATCCGGTGCATTAGTGCTGGTATGATCGCACCCATAAGTCGAACCACATTCTATTCTCTTATGGTAGATTCGACCCGAACTTCAAAAAGCCATAACTTTCGAATCGGTAGGAGCTACGGGACCCACCACACATACCGGCGAAGCTCTTCTCGCGCCCGTCGTGTGACCCGACGATCAGAATTCCTATTATAATATGTTTCCAGAAGCAGAACGGCGATTCATGTCGAACTCATTGCGTTCCGCCATGACATAACTAGTCCCGGGCCTAAATTCTACCGTTTTCACGCAGTTTAGGACTTTATATCACTTTATTTATTTAATATTTCGTTTTTTTCTTTTGATATCTTGTGTCATTTTCGATTTAGACGTGTTTCTTAGGCTTATAAATACATTATCGAATGTATTGAGAGGCAGAATTTGATAATTTTTAATTAGTAAAATCACATTTCTTCCCCGTACGAAGAGCGTTTGTCATTTACTTTATTACTCCCGTGACAGTATATTATTTTCAGTAAGCTTCATATCCAAGGCTTCTTTAAACCGTAGGTGGAAGGATCACCGTGGAGAATTCCTAAGAAAAAGAAAAATCGAGCGTAAAAAAAGAATCGTGCAGCGTTCGATGGCAAAAAAAGGGGTGCAACACGAAGACTTCCTAGGGGGTCACCCATCCTAGTAATACTCTCGCCCATGCAAGCTTAACTTCGGAGTTCTGATGGGATCCAGTGAATTATTGCTGGTATGATCGCACCCATAAGTCGAACCACATTCTATTCTCTTATGAGAAATTTGACCCGAAATTCAAACAGCCATAACTTTCGAACCAGGAGGAGCTAAGGGACCCACCACACATGCCAGCGAAGCTCTTCTCGCGCTCATCGTGTGACCCGACACTAATAATTCCTATTATAATATGTTTTTGGAAGCGGAACGGTGATTCGTGTTGAACTCATCGCGTTCCGCCATGATATAACTGGTCTCATGCCTAAATTCGCCCGTTTTCACGCACTTTCGGCCTTTATCACTTTATTTATTTATTATTTCGTTTTTATTTTGATATCTTGTGTCATTTTCGATTTAGATCTATTTCTTAGGCTTATAAATACATTCTCGAATATATTGAGAGGCAGAATTTGACAATTTCTAATTAGTAAAATCTCATTTCTTCCCCGTACGAAGAGCGTTTATCATTTACTTTATTACTCCCGTGACTGTATATCATTTTCAATAAGCTTCATATCCAAGGCTTCTTTAGACCGTAAGTGGAAGGATCATCATGGAGAAATCCTAAGAAAAAGAAAAATCGAGCGTAAAAAAAGAATCGAGCAGCCTTCGATGGCAAAAAAAAAAGGGTGCAACACGAGGACTTCCGAGGGGGTCACCCATCTTAGTACTACTCTCGCCCAAGCAAGCTTAACTTCAGAGTTCTAATGGGATCAGATGCATTAGTGCTAGTATGATGGCACCCATAAGTCGAACCACATTCTATTCTCTTATGGTAGAATCGACCTAAATTCAAACAGCCATAACTTTCGAACAGGGAGGAGCTACGGGACCGACCACACATGCCGGTGAAGCTCTTCTCGCGCTCATCGTGTGACCCGACGATCAGAATTCCTATTATAATATGTTTCTGGAAGCGAAACAGCGATTCGTGTCGAACTCATCGCGTTCCGCCATCACATAACTGGTCCCAGGCCTAAATTTCCCCGTTTTCACGCACTTCCGGCCTTTTTATCATTTTATTTATTTAACATTTCGTTTTTCTTTTGATATCTTATGTCATTTTCGATTTAGATGTGTTTCTTAGGCGTATAAATACATTCTCGAATGTATTGAGAGGTAGAATTTGATAATTTCTAATTAGTAAAGTCATATTTCTTCCCCGTACGAAGAGCGTTTGTCATTTACTTTATTACTCCCGTGACTGTATATCATTTTCAATACGCTTCATATCCAAGACTTCTTTGGACCGTAGGTAGAAGGATCACCGTGGAGAATTCCAAAGAAAAAGAAAAATCGAGCGTAAAAAAAGAATCGAGCAGCGTTCGATGGCAAAAAAAGAGGTGCAACACGAGGACTTCCCAGGGGGTCACCCATCCTAGTACTACTCTCGCCCAAGCTCGCTTAACTTCGGAGTTCTGATGGAATCCAGTGCATTAGTGCTGGTATGATAACACCCATAAGTCGAACCACATTCTATTCTCTTATGGTAGATTCGACCCGAACTTCAAACAGCCATAACTTTCGATCGGTAGGAGCTACGGGACCCACCACACATGCCGACGAAACTCTTCTTGCGCCCATCGTGTGACCCGACGATCAGAATTCCTATAATAATATGTTTCCGGAAGCGGAACGGCGATTCGTGTCGCACTCATCGCATTCTGCCATGACATAACTGGCCCCGGGCCTAAATTTCCACCGTTTTCACGCACTTTCGGCCTTTATATCACTTTATTTATTTAATATTTCGTTTTTATTGTTATATCTTGTGTCATTTTCGATTTAGATGTGTTTCTTAGGCTTATAAATATATTCTCGAATGTATTGAGAGGCAGAATTTGATAATTTCTAATTAGTAAAATCGCATTTCTTCCCCGTACGAAGAGCGTTTGTCATTTACTTTATTACTCCCGTGACTGTATATCATTTTCAATAAGCTTCATATCCAAGGCTTCTTTAGACTGTAGGTGGAAGGATCACCATGGAGAATTCCTAAGAAAAAGAAAAATCGAGCGTAAAAAAAGAATCGAGCAGCGTTCGATGGCAAAAAAAGGGGTGCAACACGAGGACATCCCAAGGGGTCACCCATCCTAGTACTACTCTCGCCCAAGCTCGCTTAACTTCGGAGTTCTGATGGGATCCGGTGCATTAGTGCTGGTATGAACGCACCCATAAGTCGAACCACATTCTATTCTCTTATGGTAGATTCGACTCGAACTTCAAACAGTCATAGCTTTCGAATTGGTAGGAGCTACGTGTAATATCCGGATTAATTATTAAGTATTTCATCTGTTGTTGAACCCTGTATTATTCGGATTGATGATAATGATAATTGAAGTATAATATTTCTCATATTTGTATCCTTGTACATGAGAATGGCAACATGTCAATTTTCCCATGCATATACGTGATAACGTACGTTAACAAGGAAGCTTAACGTACGTTATCAGTCGGAGTTAGCGTACGCTACGAATGTAGTGTAGCGTGCGTTAACCAGCCAATAATTGAGCCGGGCGGCTAGCACATGCGCCAGCCAGACATGGGTCCGGATAAGATTCCCACGGATGAACCTGGACACTTTTGAAGTCAACGATGGTTAACGTACGCTAAGGATCATGTCTAGCGTATGCTAAAGTGTGTTGCTTACGTACGTAATTTGATGGTGTAACATACGTAATCGAGTTCAGAATGAGGTCAGTTAACTATCAGTAACGATAGCGTACGCTAAGGGCATATTGGTAGCGTACGCTAAGAGGCTAACGTACGTTATGCTCGAAGGCTAACGTACGTTAAGGACAAAATATTATAAATAAGACATCACCACATTTCATTTTGGATCGTTTATTTCACCTAGCCTTCAGCATACTTCGTGCCCAGAGTTATCCCAACCTACTTAAACACATATAAACCATCTCTACTTGGTCAGTGAGGATTGAAGATCACTTATACCGGTCATTGAAGTGGAGAATCATTTTGGATTGGCACACAAACAACCGGAGTTGGATTTTACTGATTGTCTCGGTGTTTTCTTCATCTTAAGGTATGTTAACACTATCTCCAACATTGGATTCGTGTTATTAAGGATATGATGATCATGTTATCAAGATATTTAGTTTCCATTGATAAATTATTCAAACAAACATCATGTCTAGAAGTTGGGATGATTATATATAGGATATCATTGTTGCAACATCATAGTTGGAATCCTATTACATCAAATGTTGAGAACAATATTCTGAGATTGATTATCCTTATTGAATAGCATTGCCATAGTGATAGAAGAGTTGGAGTTGTTATCACCGTAGTTAATCGGGCTTAAGAAGGAATCATCAAAGGTTGTATCATTTCTTATAAAGTTGGAATTGTTAATTCATCGTTAAGACGAAGTTTGAATGTATTGGAATCTAGCGCACCAACTTTAGTTCATCGAACTTCAAATGAGAATTGTAATCGAGATTGAATATAGTGTTGTGATGATATACGTATCCTTGAATTTCGAAGATGTTTGAATCCGTAAGATCATTCAAAATTTTATGAACATGATATGTATAGAGATAACATATGTTAATCACTGAGGATTTCGTTAGCTTCATCACAATCAAGACAGTCGTCTGCCCAGTGAGAAATTGTCATGCATGTTTAGCGTACGCTAAACTATATAGTTAACGTATGCTATCGGGCTTAGTTAACGTACGCTACGTTTGGTACGTAACGTACGTTATATCATCAGACAAGTCAAGTCGACTGATCAGAGAGGAACTGTAGATACATGGTTAACGTACGCTAGACTTTGTAGCTTACGTACGCTAACGAGTAAGATTAACGTACGCTACTAAGGGTACGTAACGTACGTTAAGTAGGTCAGACAGGTTACGTTTTTATGAACTTTCGACCATAATTTGGATTGTTAAATGTTCATTCGACATGAGATGAATTCTATATTATTTCTGTTGTTAAGGTTCTAGCTTAGCAACATGATTAATCGAAGGGGGCGACCTTCGAGCATTTCGATATTCGTGGGAGTTTTATCCTTGACATCGAATCGAGGCAAGTACTTTAATTAGAATTGTCCGTATTATGTCCGTTATGTTATGATTGTACTGTATACATGTGTTGTGATTAATTGTCCACCATGTATTGATCCGACGGGAATCATCACGAAAATCTATAGCTGTGTGCGCTGGATCGTTGGACAGGTAGTTCCACCATGCTTTGGTCCGACGGGATCATCATGGGAATCTATAGTTGTGTGCGCTGGATCGTTGGAATACCATGAGTATGTTTGGGACTGTTATGATATGTGATATGTGTTGTTGTCATTTCTCGTTGGAGAAACTTGTTATGATTATTGTTGATTAAATCATTGTTGTATGATTATTGTACTTGTACTAGCATCATTGTGCTAACCCCTTCGGGGGTGAACATTTGTTTATGTTCAGGATCTAGGAGAGCAGGGAAACAACCACTGGAGCTGCATGACGACGAGGGTGCAGAGTGATGTTCCGTCCGGGTTTAATTGTCTGTTGTTTGCATTATTTTTATTAAGTACTCGAGTACGTTGTCATTGTGATAATTGATTTCAGTGATGTATTAATATTCCTCTTTCGGATATTGTATTTTCGGTATTGACACAGAACTGTTGTATTTTTTAATTCAGTTACTTTTATATGTTGGTATCTGTTATTGTATTTTCTTTCCTTCAGCCTTGTAAATTCTTATGTAAAGGATTTACGGCGCTGTAATATTCCTGAATATATCGGGGGCGTTACAGAATATGGTATCGGAGCTAAGATTATGGATATCTTGGCCATTGGGTTAAAATAAGGGTCATGTATGTCTTTTGAGGTAGCCGGCCGTGAATAACATCACTGTACTGCCTACGTCTTCGTGCGAGCGGTGGTTGTAAGTTCTTAAACTCTATCTCGTCCTTTACATATTGTACTTCTTTATACTTGAACATTAGAACGATATTGTTTCCTGTATATTGAGTATTTATGTTTTCAGTATGTTTAGAGGTGGACGTGGACGTGGTCGCGGTCGCGGACACGGACGAAGGAATGCAGAAAGAGAAGCTTCGCCTTCTAATCAGGCCAGCCACAGCTCAAGCGAGCCGCAAAGATCTATTAATAATGAACCAGAACCTGCTGTGCCCGAAATCCTTCGTCAGGTGGTGAACCATATGACTCAGTTTGCTCAGGTCGTGGACCGTATGCAGGTGGCAGTAGGATTACAATAGGGAGATCGACAGCAAGGTATCCCCGACGTGGGAAATCGAGGCGACCGATGGCTGCAAGAGGTGGCAAAGATGCAACCACCCAAATTCGACGGCTTTTCTGAGACACCCATGTGGGATCATTGGTTAAAAGAACTGGAGAAAATTTTTGCCGGAATTAATTGCCCAGATGACCGGAGAGCCTCTATTGCTCAGTACTTTCTGATAGGGGAAGCGTCCGAGTGGTGGGAAGCCATCCGGCCTGTAGATCATGATGCTGACTGGACAGAATTTAAATTGATGATGGAAGCTCAGTACTGCCCTCGTCATGTGAGGGAAGCCAAAGTTCGGGAATTTTTCTCCGCACAGCCGTCAGACGAGCCAGTGTCCCAGATGATTAAAACGTTTAATCAATAGATGGCGTTTGTTCGATACTTGGTCAGAACAGACGCGAAAATGATGATCCATTTTGATATGAGAATGAAACCAGAAATCCAGAGGTACATGTCCGGTTTTGAATGTACCACTCTTCGTCAATATCAGGATAAAGCATTGGCGTATGAAATCAAGGAAGCAACAATGGAGAAGTTTACATAATCCAAGAAGTAGAAAGTCTCCGGTAGTTTCACGGAGCATAAGAGTGGTGGGCCCCGCAAGGCCCGGTCATATTTTCATTCTTTCAAGTAACCTCCGCAACCATCCAAGAGCGGAAAGAACTTTGGAGCAGTATCAGCCACGACGGATACATCTAGGAAGTGCTTTAACTGTGGTCGCCCAGGCCACCTTTGGCGTGATTGTTTCCGTACTCTAGTTACATGTTTTGATTGCGGACAGGAAGGGCACCGTGCAACGTTTTGCAAGGACGCCACAAAGTTTAATGGAACCCGTACATCACAGCCAGCTCAGAGGGAAGCAAGTAATCAGCAGATGCAGCAGAATGTACAGCTGCCCCAAAATTTCGGTCGAGGTCGAGGTAGAGGACAATTCGACCGCAAGGGAGCCTCGAATGTTGGATCTGCTCCCCCACATCTGTACGAGATGAGGAGGACAAACGATCAGGATGCTGCTGTCGCATCAGGTACTGTTCAGATCCTTTCACAGCCAGTTAGAATTTTATTCGATACAGGAGCTACGCATTCATTTATATCCTTGTCTTGTGTAAATCATTTGAATATTTCCGGTTTTCATGGAACCTTATGTTGTTGGTTTACCGAGTGGAGAGAGGATTGTTGGAAACTTAGAAACTAGAGATTTCCCTGTATCATTTGGAGGCAAAGAGTGGCCCTCAAATCTGATTGTGATAGAAATGCAAGGAGACGACCTGATACTCGGAGACGATTGGCTTAACCGATATGGAGATATTGTAAACTACCGAAAGAGGAATATCTCAGTGATAGCTGACGATGGTTCCGAAATACTGTTTGAAGGATGGAAACCAAGAAGCTCAGGAAAGATGATCAAGGCGATGAAAGCTGTCAAATTGTTGAAACAGGGGTGTACCGGATACTGGTGCTACGCAATGAAAAAAGAAGACGGAAAAGTGGAACTCTCATCCATTCCTGTTGTGAAGGAATTTCCGGATGTGTTTCCTGACGAATTGTCTGGACTACCTCCACGACGGGGTGTAGAATTCACCATCGAGCTGGAACCAGGAGCTACACCAATTTCTAAGGTGCCGTATCGTATGGCACCTACTGAGATGTACGAATTAAAGAAGCAACTGGAAGAGCTACTGGACAAAGGCTATATCTAGCCAAGCGTTTCACCATGGGGTGCACCAGTTCTTTTTGTCCGGAAGAAGGATGGATCTCTTCGATTGTGTATTGACTATCAAGAACTGAACAAGATGACGATTAAGAACAAGTATTCGTTGCCACAGATTGATGATTTATTTGACCAACTACAGGGAGCAACGGTGTTTTCTAAGATCGATCTGAGATCAGGATATCATCAACTGAGGATTAAGGAATCTGATGTTCCGAAGTCAGCATTCAGAACTCGCTACGGACACTATGAGTTTGTAGTGATGCCGTTTGGTCTCACTAATGCACCCGCCGTGTTCATGCAATTGGTGAATCGAGTATTCATAGAGTATTTGGACAAGTTTTTGGTTATGTTCATTGATGACATTTTAGTTTATTCCAAGAGCCCGGAAGAGCATGCACAGCATTTGCGGATTGTTTTAGACCTTCTGTGAAACGAGCAATTATACGCCAAACTTTCTAAGTGTGAGTTTTGGCTAAAGGAAGTGATGTTCCTCGGCTATGTGGTATCAGCTGAAGGAGTCCGAGTAGATCCTCAGAAAATCGAAGCAGTTATGGATTCGAAGCCTCCTAAGAATGTGAAAGAAGTCCAGAGTTTCTTAGGACTTGCTGGGTATTATCGTCGGTTCGTGGAAGGGTTTTCCAAAATTACCCGCCCACTTACTCGACTACTGCAGAAAACTCAAAAGTTTGAGTGGAACGATATGTGTCAGACCGGCTTTGATGAATTGAAGAAGAGATTGACGACGGCACCAATTTTAGCACTTCCACAGGGAACTGGAGGATTCATAGTTTACAGTGATGCTTCGAACCAAGGACTCGGATGTGTATTGATGCAAAATGATAAGGTGATTGCCTATGCGTCACGACAGCTGAAACCTTATGAAGTGAATTACCCAACGCATGATTTGGAGCTGGCAGCGGTAATTTTCCCCTTGAAAATATGGAGACATTATCGGGACTCACTATCAAATCTTCACGGATCATAAGAGTCTCAAATACATCTTCAGTCAGAAAGAGTTGAACATGCGGCAAAGGAGATGGCTGGAACTGATTAAGGATTACGACTTGGAGATTCTTTATCATCCAGGCAAAGCAAATGTAGTGGCCGATGCACTTAGCTGCAAGCCTGTTTCTATTCAGATGCTGGAGACTCTGACCTCCTAGCCCAGCATTCAACAAGAATTGATTCGCGAAGGAATTGAAGTTTGGTTGCAAGGAGTCCAAGGACAACTGTGTGTGATGGAAACAACTTCACCGTTAACCGAAGAAATCAAATCTAAGCAAGTAGATGATCTTCTGATGATTCGGTTACGTGATGAAGTGATCAAGGGAAAGGCCCTAGGATTCGTAATTCATGATGATGGAGTCTTGAGATTTCAGAACCGACTTTGTGTTCCCGATGTCGATGATCTGAAACAGATAATTATGAAGGAAGCTCACAGCACGCCTTATTCTATCCACCCGGGCAACAGTAAGATGTATAAGGACCTGAAGCAGAACTTCTGGTGGGGCAACATGAAGAAGGATGTATCGGATTATGTCTCTAAATGTTTAACTTGCCAGCAGGTTAAGATCGAGCATCAACGACCTACCGGAATGCTGAAACCGCTCCCGATCCCGGGAATGGAATTGGGAAGACATATCGATGGATTTTATAACTAATATGCCGAGAACCAAGACAAGAATGATCATGATTTGGGTGATAGTCAACCGTTTAACCAAATCGGCTCATTTTCTAGGCATTAAGGACACTTGGGGACCCGAGAAGTTGGCACGAATATTTATTTCAGAGATAGTCCGATTGCATGGTATGCCAAAGACCATTATTTCTGACCGAGACGGTCGATTTGTGTCTCATTTTTGGAAAGCAGTTCATAAAGCCCTCGGAACTGAATTGAATTTCAGTACAGCTTATCATCCGCAGACAGACGGACAGTCCGAGGGGACTATTCAAATGGTGGAAGACATGCTTAGGGCTTGTGTCTTAAACTGGTCAACTGATTGGGAAGTTCATCTACCGTTGATTGAATTCACCTACAACAATAGTTGGCATGCTTCCATTAAGATGGCACTGTTTGAGGCATTATACGGGAGGAGATGCAGATCGCCCCTATGTTGGGACGATTCATCAGACTTGATCAGGACGGAACTAGAATTGATCGTGCAGACACACGAGAAGATAGCTGTGATTCGCGAAAGGCTGTTGACCGCCCAGAGTCAATAGAAATCTTATGCAGACGTACGCTGTCGCCCGTTAGGGTTCAGTAATGGAGATAATGTACTTTTAAAGGTTTCTCCTACTCGGGGAATCTTTCGTTTCGGAAGAAAGGGGAAGTTGAGTCCGAGATATATCAGACCGTTCAAGATTCTTGAGAGAGTTGGAGAGTTGGCTTATAGATTGGCATTTACCGCCGTCATTGAGCCATGTTCATAACGTGTTCCACGTATCCCAGCTACGGAAGTATATACCAGATCTTAGTCATGTCATTGATTTCGGCGAGATCGAAGTCGCTTAGGATGGCACGTTTGAAGAGAGACCGACCAGAATACTCGAGAGTCGAGTGAAGCAATTGAGGAACAAACCGATCGCTTTGGTTAAAGTTCAGTGGTCACGCCACGGAGTGGAAGAAGCCACTTGGTAAACAGAAGATAGCATGAAGTTCAGATATCCAGAGTTATTTTCGTCTTGAGTTTCGGGACGAAAATTCTTTTTTAGTAGGAGAGTATGTAATAGCCGGATTAATTATCGAGTATTTCATCTGTTGTTAAACCCTGTATTATTCGGATTGATGATAATGATAATCGAAGTATGATATTTATCATATTTGTATCATTGTACATGAGTATGGCAACATGTCAATTTTCCCATGCATATACGTGATAACGTACGTTAACAAGGAAGCTTAACGTACGTTATCAGTCGTAGTTAGCGTACGCTACAAATGTAGCGTAGTGTGCGTTAACCAGCCAATTATTGAGCTGGGCGGCTAGCACATGCGCCAGCCGGACATGGGTCCGGATAAGATTCCCATGGATGAACCTGGAAACTTTTGAAGTCAATGATGGTTAACGTACGCTAAGGATCATGTCTAGTGTACGCTAAAGTGTGTTGCTTACGTACGTAATTTGATGGTGTAACGTACGTAATCAAGTTCGGAATGAGGTCAGTTAACTATCAGTAACGATAGCGTACGCTAAGGGCATCTTGGTAGTGTATGCTAAGAGGCTAACGTACGTTATGCTCGAAGGCTAACGTACGTTAAGGACAGAATATTATAAATAAGACATCACCCCATTTCATTTCAGCTCATTTATTTCACCAAGCCTTCAGCATACTTCATGCCGAGAGTTATCCCAACCTCCTTAAACACATTTAAACCATCTCTACTTGGTGAGTGAGGATTGAAGATCACTTATACCGGTCATTGAAGTGGAGAATCATTTTGGGTTGGCACACAAACAACCGTAGTTAGATTCTACCTATTGTCTCGGTGTTTTCTTCATCTTAAGGTATGTTAACACTATCTCCAACCTTGGGTTCGTGTTATTAAGGATATGATGATTATGTTATCAAGATATTTAGTTTCCATTGATGAATTATTCAAACAAACATCATGTCTAGAAGTTGGGATGATTATGTATAGGATATCATTGTTGCAACATCATAGTTGGAATCCTATCAAATGTTGAGAACAATATTCGGAGATTGATTATCCTTATTGAATAGCATTGCCATAGTGATCGAAGAGTTGGAGTTGTTATCACCATAGTTAATCGGGCTTAAGAAGGAATCATCAAAGGTTGTATCATTTCTTATAAAGTTGGAATTTTTAATTCATCTTTAAGACGAAGTTTGAATGTATTGGAATCTAACGCATCAACTTTAGTTCACCGAACTTCAAATGAGAATTGTAATCGAGATTGAATATAGTGTTGTGATTATATACGTATCCTTGAATTTCAAAGATGTTTGAATCCGTAAGATCATTCAAAATTGTATGAACATGATATGTATAGAGATAACATACGTTAATCACTGAGGATTTCGGTAGCTTCATCACAATCAAGACAGTCGTCTGCCCAGTGAGAAACTGTCATGCATGTTTAGCGTACGCTAAACTATATAGTTAACGTACGCTATCGGGCTTAGTTAACGTATGCTACGTTTGGTACGTAACGTACATTATATCATCAGACAAGTCAAGTCGAATGATCAGAGAGGAACTGTCGATACATGGTTAACGTACGCTAGACTTTGTAGCTTACGTACGCGAACGAGTAAGATTAATGTACGCTACCGAGGGTACGTAACATACGTTAAGCAGGTAAGGTGGGTTACGTTTTTATGAACTTTCTATCGTAATTTGGATTGTTAGATGTTCATTTGACATGAGATGAATTCAATATTTTTTCTGTTGTTAAGGTTTGAGCTTAGCAACGTGATTGATCGAAGGGGGCGACCTTCGAGCGTTTCGATATTCGTGGGAGTTTTATCCTTGACATCGAATCGAGGCAAGTACTTCAATTAGAATTGTCCGTATTATGTCGGTTATGTTATGATTGTACTGTGTACATGTGTTGTGATTAATTGTCCACCATGCGTTGATCCGATGGGAATCATCATGGGAATCTATAGGTGTGTGCGCTGGATCGTTAGACAGGTAGTTCCACCATGCTTTGGTCCGACGGGATCATCATGGGAATCTATAGCTGTGTGCGCTGGATAGTTGGAATACCATGAGTATGTTTGGGACTATTATGATGTGATATGTGTTGTTGTCATTTCTCGTTGGAGAAACTTGTTATGATTATTGTTGATTAAATCATTGTTGTATGATTATCATACTTGTACTAGCATCATTGTGCTAACCCCTTCGGGGGTGAACATTTGTTTATGTTCAGGATCTAGGAGAGCAGGGAAACAACCACTGGAGCTGCATGACGACGAGGGTGCAGAGTGATGTTCCGGCCGGGTTTAATTGTCTGTTGTTTGCGTTATTTATATTAAGTACTCGAGTACGTTGTCATTGTGATAATTGATTTCGGTGATGTATTAATATTCTTCTTTCGGATATTGTATTTTCGGTATTGATCCAGAACTGTTGTATTTTTTAATTCAGTTACTTTTATATGTTGGTATCTGTTATTGGATTTTCTTTCCTTCAGCCTTGTAAATTCTTATGTAAAGGATTTACGGCGCTGTAATATTCCTGAATATATTGGGGGTGTTACACTACAGGACCCAGCACACATGTCGGCGAAGCTCTTCTCGCGCCCATCGTGTGAACCGACGATCAGAATTCCTATTTTAATATGTTTCCGGAAGCGGAATGGCGATTCGTGTCGAACTCATTGCGTTCCGCCATGACATAACTGGTCCCGGGCCTAAATTCTCCCGTTTTCACACACTTTAGGCCTTTATATCACTTTCTTTATTTAATATTTCGTTTTTCTTTTGATATCTTGTGCCATTTTCGACTTAGATGTATTTCTTAGGCTTATAAATACATTATCGAATGTATTGAGAGGCAGAATTTGATAATTTTTAATTAGTAAAATTGCATTTCTTCCCCATACGAAGAGCGTTTGTCATTTACTTTATTACTCCCGTGACTGTATATCATTTTCAATAAGAGAAAAAACGAGCGTAAAAAAGAATCGAGCAGCGTTTGATGGCAAAAAAAAGGTTGCAACACAAGTACTTCCCAGGGGGTCACCCATCATAGTACTACTCTCGCCCAAGCACGCTTCACTTCGGAGTTCTAATGGGATCCGGTGCATTAGTGCTGGTATGATCGAACCCATAAGTTGAACCACATTCTATTCTCTTATGGTAGATTGGACCCGAACTTCAAACAGCCATAACTTTCGAACCGGGAGGAGCTACGGGACCCACCACACATGCCGGTGAAGCTCTTCTCGCACTCATCGTGTTACCCGACGATCATAATTCCGATTATAATTTGTTTCCGGAAGCGAAACAGCGATTCGTGTCGAACTCATCGCGTTCCGCCATGACATAACTGGTCCCGGACCTAAATTCCCCCGTTTTCACGCACGTTCAACCTTTATATCACTTTATTTATTTAATATTTCATTTTTCTTTTGATATCTTGTGTCATTTTCGATTTAGATGTGTTTTTAGGCTTATAAATACATTATCGAATGTATTGAGAGGCAGAATTTGATAATTTCTAATTAGTAAAATCGCATTTCTTCCCCGTACGAAGAGCGTTTGTCATTTACTTTATTACTCCCGTGACTGTATATCATTTTCAATAAGCTTCATATCCAAGGCTTTTTTAGACTGTATATGGAAGGATCACCGTGGAGAATTCCTAAGAAAAAGAAAAATCGAGCGTAAAAAAAGAATCGAGCAGCGTTCGATGGAAAAAAAAGAAGTGCAACACGAGGACTTCCCAGGGGGTCACCCATCACCGTGGAAAATTCCTAAGAAAAAGAAAAATCGAGCGTAAAAAAAGAATCGAGCAGCGTTCAATGGCAAAAAAAGGGGTGTAACACGAGGACTTCCCAGGGGGTCACCCATCCTAGTAGTACTCTCGCCAAAGCACGCTTAACTTCAGAGTTCTAATGGGATCCGGTGCATTAGTGCTGAACCGCTGGTATGATCGCACCCATAAGTCGAACCACGTTCTATTCTCTTATGGTAGATTCGACCCGAACTTGAAACAGCCATAACTTTCGAATCGGGATGAGCTACGGGACCCACCACACATGCCGGCGAAGCTCTTCTCGCGCCCATCGTGTGACCCGACGATCAGAATTCTGATTATAATATATTTCCGGAAGCAAAATGGCGATTCGTGTCGAACTCATCGCGTTCCGCCATGACATAACTGGTCCCGTGCCTAAATTCCCCCATTTTCACGCACTTTCGGCCTTTATATCACTTTATTTATTTAATATTTCGTTTTTATTTTTATATCTTGTGTCATTTTCGATTTATATGTGTTTCTTAGGCTTATAAATATATTCTCGAATGTATTGAGAGGCAGAATTTGATAATTTCTAATTAGTAAAATCACATTTCTTCCCCGTACGAAGAGCGTTTGTCATTTACTTTATTACTCCCGTGACTGTATATCATTTTCAATAAGCTTCATATCCAAGGCTTCTTTAGACCGTAGGTGGAAGGATCACCGTGGCGAATTCCTAATAAAAAGAAAAATCGAGCGTAAAAAAAGAATCGAGCAGCGTTCGGTGGCAAAAAAAGGGGTGCAACATGAAGACTTCCGAGGGGGTCACCCATCCTAGTACTACTCTCGCCCAAGTTCGCTTAACTTCGGAGTTCTGATGGGATCCGGTGCATTAGTGCTGGTATGATCGCACCCATAAGTCGAACCACATTCTATTCTCTTATGGTAGAGTCGACCCGAACTTCAAACAGCTATAACTTTCGAATCGGTAGGAGCTACGGGACCCACCACACATGCCGGCGAAGCTCTTCTCGCTCCCATCGTGTGACCCGGCGATCAGAATTCCTATTATAATATGTTTCCGGAAGCGGAACGACGATTCGTGTCGAACTCATTGCGTTCCGCCATGACATAACTGGTCCCGTGCCTAAATTCCCCTGTTTTCACGCACTTTCGGCCTTTATCACTTTATTTATTTAATATTTCGTTTTTCTTTTGATATATTGTGTCATTTTCGATTTAGATGTATTTCTTAGGCTTATAAATACATTCTCGAATGTATTGAGAGGCAGGATTTGATAATTTCTAATTAGTAAAATCGCATTTCTTCCCCGTACGAAGAGCGTTTGTCATTTACTTTATTACTCCCGTGACTGTATATCATTTTCAATAAGCTTCATATCCAAGGCTTCTTTAGACCGTAGGTGAAAGGATCACCGTGGAGAATTCCTAAGAAAAAAGAAAAAACGAGCGTAAAGAAGAATCGAGCAGCGTTTGATGGCAAAAAAAAGGGTGGAACACAAGTACTTCCCAAGGGGTCACCCATCATAATACTACTCGCACCCAAGCACGCTTAACTTTGGAGTTCTAATGGGATCCGGTGCATTAGTGCTGGTATGATCGAACCCATAAGTTGAACCACATTCTATTCTCTTATGGTAGATTGGACCCGAACTTCAAACAGCCATAACTTTCGAATCGGGAGGAGCTATGGGACCCACCACACATGCCGGTGAAGCTCTTCTCGCGCTCATCGTGTTACCCGACGATCATAATTCCGATTATAATTTCTTTCCGGAAGCGAAACAGCGATTCGTGTCGAACTCATCGCGTTCCGCCATGACATAACTGGTCCCGGACCTAAATTCCCCCGTTTTCACGCACGTTCAACCTTTATATCACTTTATTTATTTAATATTTCATTTTTCTTTTGATATCGCGTGTCATTTTCGATTTAGATGTGTTTTTAGGCTTATAAATACATTATCGAATGTATTGAGACGCAGAATTTGAATATTTTTAATTAGTAAAATCGCATTTCTTCCCTGTACGAAGAGCGTTTGTCATTTACTTTATTACTCTCGTGACAGTATATCATTTTCAATAAGCTTCATAGCCAAGGCTTCTTTAGACCGTAGGTGGAAGGATCACCGTGGAGAATTCCTAAGAAAAAGAAAAATCTAGCGTAAAAAAAGAATCGAGCAGCGTTCGATGGCAAAAAAAAAGGGTGCAACACGAGGACTTCCCAGGGGGTCACCCATCCTAGTAATACTCTCGCCCAAGCACGCTTAACTTTGGAGTTCTGATGGGATCCGGTGCATTAGTGCTGGAATGATCGCACCCATAAGTCGAACCACATTCTATTCTCGTATGATAAATTCGACCCGAACTTTAAACAGCCCTAACTTTCGAACCGGGAGGAGCTACGGGACCCACCGCACATGCCGGTGAAGCTCTTCTCGCGCTCATCGTGTGACCCGACGATCAGAATTCCTATTATAATATGTTTCGGGTAGCGAAACAGCGATTCATGTCGAACTCATCGCGTTCCGCCATGACATAACTGGTCGTGGGCCTAAATTCCCCCGTTTTCACGCACTTTTGGCCTTTATATCACTTTATTTATTTAATATTTCGTTTTCCTTTTTATATCTTGTGTCATTTTCGATTTAGATGTGTTTCTTAGGCTTATAAATACATTCTCGAATGTATTGAGAGGCAGAATTTGATAATTTCTAATTAGTAAAATCACATTTCTTCCCTGTACGAAGAGCGTTTGTCATTTACTTTATTACTCACGTGACTGTATATCATTTTCAATAAGCTTCATATCCAAGGCTTTTTTAGACCGTAGGTGGAAGGATCACCGTGGAGAATTCCTAAGAAAAAGAAAAATCAAGCGTAAAAAAAGAATCGAGCAGCGTTCGATGGCAAAAAAAGGGGTGCAACACGAGGACTTCCCAGGGGGTCACCCATCACCGTAGGTGGAAGTATCACCGTGGAAAATTCCTAAGAAAAAGAAAAATCGAGCGTAAAAAAAGAATCGAGCAGCGTTCGATGGCAAAAAAAGGGGTGCAACAAGAGGACTTCCGAGAGGGTCACCCATCCTAGTACTACTCTCGCCCAAGTACGCTTAACTTCAGAGTTCTGATGGGATCCGGTGCATTGGTGCTTGTATGATCATACCTATAAGTCGAACCACATTCTATTCTCTTATGGTAGATTCGATCCGAACATCAAACAGCCATAACTTTCGAATCGGGAGGAGTTACGGGACCCACCACACATGCCGGCGAAGCTCTTCTCACTCCCATCGTGTGACCCGACGATCAGAATTCCGATTATAATATGATTTCGGGAGCGGAACGGCGATTTGTGTCGAACTCATTGCGTTTCGTCATGATATAACTGGTCCCGGGCCTAAATTCTCCCGTTTTCACGCGCTTTAGGCCTTTATATCACTTTATTTATTTAATATTTCATTTTTCTTTTGATATCTTTTGTCATTTTCGATTTAGATGTGTTTCTTCGGCTTATAAATATATTCTCGAATGTATTGAGAGGCAGAATTTGATAATTTCTAATTAGTAAAATCGCATTTCTTCCCCGTACGAAGAGCGTTTGTCATTTACTTTATTACTCCCATGACTGTATATCATTTTCAATAAGCTTCATATCCAAGGCTTCTTTAGACCGTAGGTGGAAGGATCACCGTGGAGAATTCCTAAGAAAAAGAAAAATCGAGGGTAAAAAAAGAATCGAGCAACGTTCAATGGGAAAAAAAGGGGTGCAACACGAGGACTTCCTAGGGGGTCACCCATCCTAGTACTACTCTCGCCCAAGCACGCTTAACTTCGGAGTTCTAATGGGATCCGGTGTATTACTGCTGGTATGATCGCAACCATAAGTCGAACCACATTCTATTCTCTTATGGTAGATTCGACCCGAACTTCAAACAGCCATAACTTTCGCCCATCGTGTGACCCGACGATCAGAATTCCTATTATAATATTTCCGGAAGCGGAACGACGATTCGTGTTGAATTCCCCTGTTTTCACGCACTTTCGGCCTTTATCACTTTATTTATTTAATATTTCGTTTTTCTTTTGATATCTTGTGTCATTTTCGATTTAGATGTATTTCTTAGGCTTATAAATACATTTACGAATGTATTGAGAGGCAGGATATGATAATTTCTAATTAGTAAAATCGCATTTCTTCCCCGTACGAAGAGCGTTTGTCATTTACTTTATTACTCCCGTGACTGTATATCATTTTCAATAAGCTTCATATCCAAGGCTTTTTTAGACCGTAGGTGGAAGGATCACAGTGGAGAATTCCTAAGAAAAAAGAAAAAACGAGGGTAAAAGAGAATCGAGCAGCGTTTGATGGCAAAAAAAAGGGTGCAACACGAGGACTTCCCGGGGGTCACCCATCCTAGTACTACTCTCTCCCAAGCACGCTTAGCTTCGGAGTTCTAGTGGGATCCGGTGCATTAGTGCTGGTATGATCGCACCCATAAGTTGAACGACATTCTATTTTCTTATGGTAGATTCGACCCGAACTTCAAACAGCCGTAACTTTCGAACCGGGAGGAGCTACGGGACCCACCACACATGCCGGTGAAGCTCTTCTCGCGCTCATCGTGTGACCCGACGATCATAATTCCGATTATAATATGTTTCCGGAAGGGAAACAACGATTCGTGTCGAACTCATCGCGTTCCAACATGACATAACTGGTACCAGGCCTAAATTCCCCCGTTTTCACGCACATTCAACCTTTATATCACTTTATTTATTTAATATTTCGTTTTTCTTTTGATATCTTGTGTCATTTTCGATTTAGATGTGTTTCTTAGGCTTATAAATACATTATCGAATGTATTGAGAGGCAGAATTTGATAATTTTTAATTAGTAAAATCGCATTTCTTCCCCGTACGAAGAGCGTTTGTCATTTACTTTATTACTCCCGTGACAATATATCATTTTCAATAAGTTTCATAGCCAAGGCTTATTTAGACCGTAGGTGGAAGGATCACCGTGGAGAATTCCTAAGAAAAAGAAAAATCTAGCGTAAAAAAAGAATCGAGCAGCGTTCGATGGCAAAAAAAGGGGTGCAACACGAGGACTTCCCAGGGGGTCACCCATCCTAGTAATACTCTCGCCCAAGCATGCTTAACTTTGGAGTTCTGATGGGATCTGGTGCATTAGTGCTGGAATGATCGCACCCATAAGTCGAACCACATTCTATTCTCGTATGATAAATTCGACCCGAACTTCAAACAGCCATAACTTTCGAACCGGGAGGATCTACGGGACCCACCACACATGCCAGTGAAGCTCTTCTCGCGCTCATCGTGTGACCCGACGATCAGAATTCCTATTATAATATGTTTCCGGAAGCGAAACAGCGATTCGTGTCGAACTCATCGCGTTCCGCCATGACACAACTGGTCCCGGGCCTAAATTCCCCCATTTTCACGCACTTTCGGCCTTTATATCACTTTATTTATTTAATATTTCGTTTTTCTTTTTATATCTTGTGTCATTTTCGATTTAGATGTGTTTCTTAGGCTTATAAATACATTCTCGAATGTATTGAGAGGCAGAATTTGATAATTTCTAATTAGTAAAATCACATTTCTTCCCCGTACGAAGAGCGTTTGTCATTTACTTTATTACTCCCGTGACTTTATATCATTTTCAATAAGCTTCATATCCAAGGCTTCTTTAGACCGTAGGTGGAAGGATCACCGTAGAGAATTCCTAAGAAAAAGAAAAATCGAGCGTAAAAAAAGAATCGAGCAGCGTTCGATGACAAAAAAAGCGGTACAACACGAGGACTTCCTAGGGGGTCACCCATCCTAGTACTACTCTCACCCAAGCTCGCATAACTTAGGAGTTATGAAGGGATCCGATGCATTATTGCTGGTATGATCGCACCCATAAGTCGAACCACATTCTATTCTCTTATGGTAGATTCGACTCGAACTTCAAACAGCCATAACTTTCGAATCGGTAGGAGCTACGGGACCCACCACACATGCCGACGAAGCTCTTCTGGCGCTCATCGTGTGACCCGACGATCAGAATTCCTATTATAATATGTTTCCGGAAGCGGAACGGCGATTCGTGTCGAACTCATCGCTTTATGCCATGACATAACTAGTCCCGGGCCTAAATTCCCCTGGGCCTAAATTCTCCCGTTTTCACGCACTTTCGGCCTTTATATCACTTTATTTATTTAATATTTCATTTTTCTTTTGATATCTTGTGTTATTTTCGATTTAGATGTATTTCTTAGGCTTATAAATACATTCTTGAATGTATTGAGAGGCAGAATTTGATAATTTCTAATTAATAAAATCGCATTTCTTCCCCGTACGAAGAGCGTTTGTCATTTACTTTATTACCCCCGTGACTGTATATCATTTTCAATAAGTTTCATATCCAAGGCTTCTTTAGACCGTAGGTGGAAGGATCACCGTGGATAATTCCTAAGAAAAAGAAAAATCGAGCGTAAAAAAAGAATCGAGCGCAAAAAAAGGGGTGCAACACGAGGACATCCCAGGGGGTCACCCATCCTAGTACTACTCTCGCCCAAGCTCGCTTAACTTTGGAGTTCTGATGGGATCCGGTGCGTTAGTGCGGGTATGATCGCACCTATAAATCGAACCACATTCTATTCTCTTATGGTAGATTCGACCCAAACTTCAAACATCCATAACTTTCGAATCGTTAGGAGCTACGCGTAATATCCGGATTAATTATTGAGTATTTCATCTTTTGTTGAACCCTGTATTATTCGGATTGATGATAATGATAATCGAAGTATGATATTTCTCATATTTGTATCCTTGTACATGAGTATGGCAACATGTCAATTTTCCCATGCATATACGTGATAACGTACATTAACAAGGAAGCTTAACGTACGTTATCAGTCCGAGTTAGCGTACGCTATGAATGTAGCGTAGCGTGCGTTAACCAGCCAATAATTGAGCTGGGCAGCTATCACATGTGCCAACCGGACATGGGTCCGGATAAGATTCCCACGGATGAACCTGGACACTTTTGAAGTCAACAATGGTTAAGGATCATGTCTACCGTATGCTAAAGTGTGTTGCTTATGTACGTAATTTGATGGTGTAACGTACGTAATCGAGTTCAGAATAAGGTAAGTTAACTATCAGTGATGATAGCATACGCTAAGGGCATATTGGTAGCGTATGCTAAGAGGCTAACATACATTATGCTCGAAGGTTAACGTACGTTAAGGACATAATATTATAAATAAGACATCACCCCAATTCATTTCAGCTCGTTTATTTCACCTAGCCTTCAGCATGCTTCGTGCCTAGAGTTTTCCCAACCTCCTTAAACACATATAAACCATCTCTACTTGGTCAGTGAGGATTGAAGATCACTTATACCGGTCATTGAAGTAGAGAATCATTTTGGATTGGAACACAAACAACCAGAGTTGGATTCTACTTATTGTCTCAGTGTTTTCTTTATCTTAAGGTATGTTAACACTATCTCCAACCTTGGATTCGTGTTATTAAGGATATGATGATCATGTTATCAAGATATTTAGTTTCCATTGATGAATTATCAAGACAAACATCATGTCTAGAAGTTGGGATGATTATGTATAGGATATCATTGTTGCAACATCATAGTTGGAATCCTATTACATCAAATGTTGAAAACAATATTCTGAGATTGATTATCCTTATTGAATAGCATTGCCATAGTAATAGAAGAGTTGGAGATGTTATCACTGTAGTTAATCAGGCTTAAGAAGGAATCATCTTTAAGACGAAGTTTGAATGTATTGGAATCTAGCGCATCAACTTTAGTTCACCGAACTTCAAATGAGAATTGTAATCGAGATTGAATATAGTGTTGTGATGATATACGTATCCTTGAATTTCGAAGATGTTTGAATCCGTAAGATCATTTAAAATTGTATGAACATGATATGTATAGAGATAACATACGTTAATCACTGAGAATTTCGTTAGCTTCATCACAATCAAGACAGTCGTCTGCCCAGTGAGAAACTATCATGCATGTTTAGCGTACGCTAAACTATATAGTTAACATACACTATCGGGCTTAGTTAACGTACGCTACGTTTGGTACGTAACGTATGTTATATCATCAGACAAGTCAAGTCGACTGATCATAGAGGAACTGTCGATACATGGTTAACGTATGCTAGACTTTGTAGCTTACATATGCTAACGAGTAAGATTAATGTACGCTACCGAGGGTACGTAACGTACGTTAAGCAGGTCAGACAGGTTACGTTTTTATGAACTTTCGACCGTAATTTGGATTGTTAGATGTTCATTCGACATGAGATGAATTCTATATTATTTCTGTTATTAAGGTTTGAGCTTAGCAACGTGATTGATCGAAGGAGGACCTTAGAGCATTTCGATATTCGTGGGAGTTTTATCCTTGACATCGAATCGAGGCAAGTACTTTAATTAGAATTGTCCGTATTATGTCGGTTATGTTATGATTATACTGTGTACATGTGTTGTGATTAATTGTCCACCATGCGTTGATCCGACGGGAATCATTATGGGAATCTATAGCTGTGTGTGCTAGATCGTTGGATAGGTAGTTCCACCATGCTTTGGTCCGACGAGATCATCATGGGAATCTATAGCTGTGTGCGCTGGATAGTTGGAATACCATGAGTATGTTTGGGACTGTTATGATGTGATATGTGTTGTTGTCATTTCTCGTTGGAGAAACTTGTTATGATTATTGTTGATTAAATCATTGTTGTATGATTATCGTACTTGTACTAGCATTATTGTGCTAACCCCTTCGGGGGTGAACATTTGTTTATGTTCAGGATCTAGGAGAGCAGGGAAACAACCACTGGAGCTGCATGATGACGAGGGTGCAGAGTGATGTTCCGGCCGGGTTTAATTGTATGTTGGTTGTGTTATTTTTATTAAGTACTCGAGTACGTTGTCATTGTGATAATTTATTTCGGTGATGTATTAATATTCCTCTTTCGGATATTGTATTTTCGGTATTGACCCAGAACTGTTGTATTTTTTAATTCAGTTACTTTTATATGTTGGTATCTGTTATTGTATTTTCTTTCCTTCAGCCTTGTAAATTATTATGTAAAGGATTTACGGCGCTGTAATATTCCTAAATATATAGGGGGTGTTACACTACGGGACCCACCACACATGCCGGCGAAGCTCTTCTCGCGCCCATCGTGTGAACTGACGATCAGAATTCCTATTTTAAGATGTTTCCGGAAGCGTAATGGCGATTCATGTCGAACTCATTGCGTTCCGCCATGACATAACTAGTCCCGGGCCTAAATTCTCCCGTTTTCATGCACTTTAGGCCTTTATATCACTTTATTTATTTAATATCTCGTTTTTATTTTGATATATTGTGTCATTTTCGATTTCGATGTGTTTCTTAGGCTTATAAATACATTATCGAATGTATTGAGAGGGAGAATTTGATAATTTTTAATTAGTAAAATCGCATTTCTTCCCCGTACGAAGAGCGTTTGTCATTTACTTTATTACTCCCGTGACACTATATCATTTTTAATAAGCTTCATAGCCAAGGCTTCTTTAGACCGTAGGTGGAAGGATCACCGTGGAGAATTCCTAAGAAAAAGAAAAATCGAGCGTAAAAAAAGAATCAAGCAGCGTTCGATGGCAAAAAAAGGGGTGCAACACGAGGACTTCCCAGTGGGTCACCCATCCTATTAATACTCTCGCCCACGCTTAACTTTGGAGTTCTGATGGGATCCGGTGCATTAGTGCTGGTATGATCGCACTCTATTCTCTTATGATAAATTCGACCCGAACTTCAAACAGCCATAACTTTCGAACTGGGAGGAGCTACGGGACCAACCACACATGCCGACGAAGCTCTTCTCGCGCTCATCGTGTGACCTGACACTCATAATTCCTATTATAATATGTTTTCGGAAGCAGAACGACGATTTGTGTCGAACTCATCGCATTCTGCCATGACATAACTGGTCCTGTGCCTAAATTCCCCCATTTTCACGCACTTTCGGCCTTTATTACTTTATTTATTTAATATTTTGTTTTTCTTTTATAGCTTGTGTCATTTTCGATTTATATGTATTTCTTAGGCTTATAAATACATTCTCGAATGTATTGAGAGGCAGAATTTGATAATTTCTAATTAGTAAAATCGCATTTCTTCCCCATACGAAGAGCATTTATCATTTACTTTATTACTCCCGTGAGTGTATATCATTTTAAATAAGCTTCATATCCAAGGCTTCTTTAGACCGTTGGTGGAAGGATCACCGTGGAGAATTCCTAAGAAAAACAAAAATCGAGCGTAAAAAAAGAATCGAGCAGCGTTCAATGGCAAAAAAAGGGGTGCAACACGAGGACTTCCCAGGGGGTCACACATCCTAGTATACTCCCGCCCAAGCACGCTTAACTTCGGAGTTCTAATGGGATCAGATGCATTAGTGCTGGTATGATCGCACCCATAAGTCGAACCATATTCTATTATCTTATGGTAGATTCGACCCGAACTTCAAACAGCCATAACTTTCGAACCGGGAGGAGCTACGGGACCCACCACACATGCCAATGAAGCTCTTCTCGCGCTCATCGTGTGACCCGACGATCATAATTCCTATTATAATATGTTTCCGGAATCGAAACAGCGATTCGTGTCGAACTCATCGCGTTCCGCCATGACATAAGTGGTCCCGGGCCTAAATTCTCCCATTTTCAGTCACTTTAGGCCTTTATATCACTTTATTTATTTAATATTTCGTTTTTCTTTTGATATCTTGTGTCATTTTCGATTTAGATGTGTTTCTTAGGCTTATAAATACATTATCGAATGTATTAAGAGGCAAAATTTGATAATTTTTAATTAGTAAAATCGCATTTCTTCCTCGTACGAAGAGCGTTTGTCATTTACTTTATTACTCCCGTGACAGTATATCATTTTCAATAAGCTTCATAGCCAAGGCTTCTTTAGACCGTAGGTGGAAGGACCACCGTGGAGAATTCCTAAGAAAAAGAAAAATCGAGCGTAAAAAAAGAATCGAGCAACGTTCGATGGCAAAAAAGGGGGTGCAACACGAGGACTTCCCAGGGGGTCACCCATCCTAGTACTACTCTCGCCCAAGCATGCTTAACTCCGGAGTTCTAGTGGGATCCGGTGCATTAGTGCTGGTATGATCGCACCCTATTCTCTTATGATAAATTCGACCCGAACTTCAAACAGCCATAACTTTCTAACCGGGAGAAGCTACGGGACCCACCACACATGCTGGTGAAGCTCTTCTCGCGCTCATCGTGTGACCCGACACTCATAATTCCTATTATAATATGTTTTCGGAAGCAGAACGGCGATTCGTGTCGAACTCATCGCGTTCTGCCATGACATAACTGGTCCCGTGCCTAAATTCCCCCGTTTTCACGCACTTTCGGCCTTTATCACTTTATTTATTTAATATTTTGTTTTTCTTTTGATATCTTGTGTCATTTTCGATTTAGATGTATTTCTTAGGCTTATAAATACATTCTTGAATGTATTGAGAGGCAGAATTTGATAATTTCTAATTAGTAAAATCGCATTTCTTCCCCATACGAAGAGCGTTTGTCATTTACTTTATTACTCCCGTGACTGTATATAATTTTCAATAAGCTTCATATCCAAGGCTTCTTTAGACCGTAGGTGGAAGGATCACCGTGGAGAATTCCTAAGAAAAAGAAAAATCGAGCGTAAAAAAAGAATCGAGCAACGTTCGATGGCAAAAAAAGGGGTGCAAAACGAGGACTTCCCAGGGGGTCACTGTTGCGATATTTCCTACACGCAAGTGCACGTCATCGTTTACAAGTAATAACGTGATAAGTAGAGTATCGTTCCCACGAGGATTGAATCTCTAACTACCGATGTTTTCGTATTCCAATTTTATCTGAACAATCGAATTTTGGGTTTTGCGATTAATAACTAAGAGAAGTACTAAAAGACTAAGCAGTAGAAAACAATATCTTGGATAAAAGAAATCAAATGATAAATAAGTCTAGGGTTCTGAATCCACCTTAGTTAATCCGAATTTACTCTCGATTATCCGTAATAAATAATTTTCCCAATTTATTGAAGGCGGAGATTGCTAATATATTCTACCGCCTCTCCCGAGGTCAATAGATTTATCTAACGACGACTAACGCACTCTATCCCTAGGTGAATTATTTCGTCGATAGGCAAAAAGCATGAAATCTCCTAAAGGCCACGTAGTTCCTATGAGTATATTCCTATCTCACAGAATAAAACGGTCCTCACCAATAGTTCCTCACCAAATCTCCTCTCCCGATTCGAAGTGAATGATTAAATCAATACAACTATTGGCCAGATAATTGCAAGCATTAAACATAATTGGGAAAACTCAATAAAAGGTAATAAATTGGATAATCTCAATCAATTCGTCAAAACAAAGGTTTCATCAAAACCCTAGATTAGGGCTTTAGCACGACATACTAAAAGCGAAAATACAGAATAAATAAACGAAAGCATAAAATTCAAACGCAGATGAAGCTCGGATTCCTCCGTTCTTGACTCCCGCCTTCGCCCCTTGAATTCTTCCGCTTCCTCTTCTTATGCCGTCTCCAAGCTTAAGCTCTCAAAAGTTAAGATCCAATGATTCCAAGATGATTTAATTAGGGTCTAAAACCCTATTTATAGCTCAGCACATCAGCAAATCGCGTCCGTATTAGTCGGTCGAAAACTGGCTTCGAAACAGCTCAAAATCCGCGCAGACCTACCAAACCCGCTAAGTGTGCCGCGGCTCACCTGGGTTGTGCCGCGGCACAGAGTACAGGTTACTCTGCCCTTCGGTTGGTGTCTTCATGTGCCGCGGCTCACCTTCCTTGTGCCGCGGCTCAGAGTCCAGTTTTGCCGTTTTTGCCCGTTTTGCCTCGTTTTAGCTTCCAGACTTCAATTTCCTGTCAATCATACAAAATTAAGGCATTAAAAGCTCATTTAGACAATTTCACTCTCCAAAATATTACGAAATAATGATAAATAAGCGTATAAAAATACGCCTAACAAATACCCCCAAACTTAAGCCTTTGCTTGTCCTCAAGCAAAAAGAATTAAATTCAATAAAAGAATGTCGTGAATAATCGTGCAACTCATAGTGTTCAACCTAATCAATACTATCCTGTAATTCTCTCTAAATAATACGAGTGTCATAAAAGCGAGCTGCACTCAGAATAATGATTCTGCAAAGCAATCAAATTCAGTCCTAATCACTCGTTCATGCAGAAAATTCAGCTCAAAGATAAACAAAACGTGAATCAAATCGACCGTCAATAAGAAAGGCTAACACAACCAAGCTAGTTCGTCCCGTTCCACAGTCGTAAGGCACAATTTTCACAAGTTTCATAACAATTAAACCTCGGACAGTATCCCCTTATATATATGCTCAATAATTTGATTCGAGTGGACCACTAGGTTAGGATCTCGGGATGTTTCATCGGGATAATCCTAGGGTGGAAACTCCATTCTCATGTATTGGAAAACCGTTTGACGTAAAAGACACTCATGGGGCACATGGATGCTTCTAGTTACTAAGTTCCCGTCTACAGCGGAGAAACAACTCGAATACATAATTTCCGCATGTCCGAATCAAGGTTGCCATTTTACGCGAGAGTAAACAGCGGGTCGCGCGAATACCCCCGGTTACTAGGCTCCCTATCATTGGCACATGTGAAATATCTAAATCACTAGTCTAATCAAGGTCGTCGTTTTACGTGAGAGTAAACAACGGGTTACGCGAATACCCCCGGTTACTAGACTTCCCTTCATAGAACACATTATCTCGACTTTTAGGGAAAAACTGACCGACTCTAAACTCAATCTAAGTGCCAAAACGACTGAAAAAAAAACAGTACGACTCTCTATCCGGAAAATGTATCCAATGGGGATTTCGAAACAAGTATGTATCGTCTCTTATCTGCCAAGACCTCTACATTCACGAAAAATTTCGGACCTAATTGAATACTAAGCAGAACAGAAATAACTGACTACAACTCGACTAGAACTCGCCCGCTTCTTCAGAGAGAAAGACAGTGTCGTAACATCAGTATCACACAAATAGAAGCACGAAAATTCACGAATAAAGAAAAACTACGACAAGCAAGGCTATCTAAAAAAATTTTACGCAAAGAAATGAAAAGTGCAACGAAATAATGTACAGCAAGAAAATAAGGTACAGTAATGAATGTAGAAACTGAAAGTAAATCCCCCCCAAACTTAGGACGTACATTGACCTCAATGGACAAAAATGATATGCAATAAAAGTAAAAGGTCAAGTACTCCCCTCCGCTTCAGAGCTAGTGCCGGCATCGTCCGGTAAGCTTGCATGCTTCTTGACTACATCATGCGGAATGTGAATAAACGAGCTTGCATCATCAACAAGGAAGTTAAGTACGAGCTCTCAAGTTGAATATGATGTAGGGGTTGGGGATAATGTAATTCGACAACATGATTCATTGCATATAAGTTTGAAAATGCCTAGCTTACCAATTTTTCATTGCTGCAATTTATCAAACACCTTGTGTGCACAAGTTAAAATGAAGAACAAGAATTTTGATGGTTAATTCTAAATCCCAAAAATAATAACATGATTATAACCACGAATCACAACAACTATCATCAACAGTTCATTCATAAACATCAATTCCATCAAAATATCAAATTCCCATATTCCAGCTCCATTTTAGAAACAAAAGTGAAGAACAACTAGCAATATAGAACTTCAAATCTTTTCACATCAAGAATCACTTATGATTTAGAAATCAACAATTACCTGGAGAATTTGAGAAGGAGACAATAGAATGGCATCACTTGACCTCATTGTGTGAAGGAAGGAAGGAAGGGAGGGAAGAAGTATCTATGCGGGCCGATCGATTGAAAGAGCCCTACTGTTGCTCTTATTTTGCGACGGGGGCCGCGGCACAATATAAGTGAGCCGCGGCCCAAAGTCTGATAGGACTGGGACGTTTTGTCATGTCGTCGGGTGCCGCGGCTCGGTTTTCGTGTGCCGCGGCTTAGTATGTTAGTGTGCCGCGGCTTAGGTATAGTGTGCCGCGGCACAAAGCATGTGCTCCTGGGTGTTTCTTGGCCATTTAGTGTGCCGCGGCTCGCTTTTCTTGTGCCGCTCGCCGACCTAGTGTGCCGCGGCTCGCAAGATCATGCCGCGCACAGGTACGATTTGATCGCCATTTTTCATCACCGTGTGTGCCGCGCTCACCTGGACTGTGCCGCGGCCCATCATTGAATTTCTCCCCTTTGCTGATTCCTGCACAGAAATTTTTCACGAAACCATTAAGACGAGAGGGAAGGATGGATCAAAGAAGAAAGAAGACAAAAAGAGACTCTAAAAATGCAAGAAAACAACAAAGAATCTACAACTAATACTCGGGTTGCCTCCCGAGGAGCGCTAAGTTTATAGTCTTCAGCCGGACTTATTGGACAACATTAGTTCGCTTTTCGCAAACTCCATTTGGTTTCCGCCCCGTTCATCGAACCGTTTATATTTTGGTTAAACTTATGACCATTGGTCATCAGCGGTTCGACTTTCGGTCCGGTCATCAAATGTTGTTCGCGAAAAGGTTTCGACATGAATAACTTTCCGAAACACCCGGTTTCTCCATGACTAATTTTTCGCTTTGATTTCGGCTCACTCTCCTCCTTTACAAACGAACTCACGACTGCAGCAGATTTTTCCTCATGCTCGAGGAACGCCACTCGTTCTACATCCTTCTTAAAACTTGGGCCATTTAACACAAAATCTGAATTTTCCCACCGACGATGTTTTCGGTGCTTTCCTCTTTCAACAACATCCACACCTTCAATTTGTGATCCTTTATCAGCACTTCCGGGACATGGGAACGACTTGAATACTTGAAAAGTAACTTGTTCGTCTTGGACCCTCAGAGTTAACTCTCCCTTTTCCACGTCTATAAGGGTTCGGCCCGTCGCTAGAAATGGTCGTCCCAAGATGATTGGAATATTTTCATCTTCCTCCATGTCGAGTACGATGAAATCAGCCGGAAAGATGAACTTATCAACTTTAACTAAAACATCCTCGATTACTCCCCTCGGATACTTTATCGATCGATCCGCCAATTGTAATGAGACTGTGGTTGGCTTGGCTTCCCCAATATTCAGCTTTTTGAAAATCGACAGAGGCATGAGGTTGATACTAGCACCAAGATCGCATAGTGCCTTATTAAATGAAAGATTCCCCATGGTGCACGGTATGTTGAAGCTTCCGGATCTTTCAATTTAGGTGGGAGCTTCTTTTGAAGAATTACCGCACTCCTCTGTCAAGGTGACCGTTTCAAACTCCTCAAGCTTTCTCTTCTTCGATAATATCTCTTTCATAAACTTGACATAACTCGGCATCTGCTCCAATGCGTCGTGACGGAATATTTATGTGAAGCTTTTGAACACATCAAGGAACTTAGAAAATTGTTTGTCCGCCCTTCTTTCTTTGTAGTCTGCGGAAACGGAATGGGGGGAACACATGTCTTCGAGTTATCCGGCTTCAAATCCTTCGACTCCTCTGGCTTTAAATCCTTCGACTCCTCAATTTCCTTCTTCTCTTTACCCCGCTCGGGCTGATCCAGCACCTCTCTCCCGCTTCTCAAGCTAATTGCATTTAGACTCTCTCTAGGATTTGTCTCTGTTGTACTCGGCAATGCTCCCTCCGGACGAGCTGTCAACACATTAGCGATTTGGCCCAGCTGGACTTCCAAGTTCCGAATGGAAGCAGAATGATTTTGTAATGTAGCTTCCGTACGGGTCATAAATTGACTCGTATTTGCTGCCAATTTTGCAAGTGCTTCCTCGAGAGACACTTTGGGAGCGGGAGGGGGCTGCTGTTGATTCTGGGCGAACGGGGGCTGGTGTGAGTTTTGTCCGTTTCTCCATGAAAAGTTAGGATGATTGCGCCACCCCGGATTATAAGTATTGGAGTACGGGTTATTCGGCCGATTCCCATTTCCTACGAATTGAGCCTGCTCCATCTGATTTTGCTCGAACGGATTTCCAACTTGACATTCCGCGCTCGGGTGTGATCCGTTACACCAATTGCATGTCTCTATGGTAACGGGGTCAAAAGTGCGAAAATGCCTGAGTCATTGTGTTAAAGCGACTTGAGCTGACAAAGTGGAAATCGGGTCATTGCTTGAAACCTCCATGACTCTCTTCGGTGTCAATCTTTCTGATGGCCATTGGTATGCGTTTTCGGCCATATCTTCCAAAAGCACGTGTGCCTCGGCCATAGATTTTCCCATGAAGGTTCCTCCAGAGGCCGCATCCACAAGAGTGCGTGTAGAAGCACTCAAACCATTATAAAACGTATGAAGCTGAAGCCAATCAGGAATGCCGTGATGAGGGCATCTTCGTAGCAATTCTTTATATCGCTCCCACGCCTCGTGGAGCGATTCCATATCATACTGGGCAAAAGTGGTTATTTCGTTTCTCAACCGCACCGTCTTAGCTGGTGGGAAAAATTTGGCAAGGAAGGCTTGCGCTAACCTCTCCCATGTTGTAATCGACCCCGGCGGTAAGGAATTTAACCAAAACTTTGCTTTATCCCTCAAAGAGAAAGGGAAAAGCCTCAATCGGATGGCATCGTCGGTGACACCATTAGTTTTAAATGTGTCGCATATCTCAAGGAAAGAAGCAATGTGGGCATTCGGGTCGTCCTTCGGCAGTCCACAGAATGGGCTCGCCTGCACCATCTGAATAATGGCGGGCTTGATCTCAAAATTATTAGCTTGGATAGTGGGACGCCGAATTCCCGAAAAATTAGCGTTGACCTGCGGCATGGCATAATCTCAAAGAGCTAGTTCCGGTTGAACTTGCCGCACTTGGTTGTCTCCTCCTTGGATTTCGATATTCTCGGCCATGTTGACCGTAAATGCTGCAACTCTCTTTTCTCCTTTTTGTTCCTTCTTAGAGTGCGCTCGAGCTCGGTATCCAAAGGTAGTAGGCCTTCGTTACGAGTCTTCTCATGCACTACACGAAAGGTCTGAAAGGAAAAATAAATACACGAAATTAAATACACAAAAATAAATAAAAATAAAACGTTCAAATTAAGACTGGAAATACTTAAATCGATATTAAAAAATTTCAATCCCCAGCAACGGCGCCAAAAACTTGTTGCGATATTTCCTACACGCAAGTGCACGTCATCGTTTACAAGTAATAAAGTGATAAGTAGAGTATCGTTCCCACGAGGATTGAATCTCTAACTACCGATGTTTTCGTATTCCAATTTTATCTGAACAATCGAATTTTGGGTTTTGCGATTAATAACTAAAAGAAGTACTAAAAGACTAAGCAGTAGAAAACAATATCTTGGATAAAAGAAATCAAATGATAAATAAGTCTAGGGTTCAATCCACCTTAGTTAATCCGAATTTACTCTCGATTATCCGTAATAAATAATTTTCCCAATTTATTGAAGGCGAGATTGCTAATATATTCTACCGCCTCCCGAGGTCAATAGATTTATCTAACGGCGACTAACGCACTCTATCCCTAGGTGAATTATTTCGTCGATAGGCAAAAAGCATGAAATCTCCTAAAGGCCACGTAGTTCCTATGAGTATATTCCTATCTCACAGAATAAAACGGTCCTCACCAATAGTTCCTCACCAAATCTCCTCTCCCGATTCGAAGTGAATGATTAAATCAATACAACTATTGTCCAGATAATTGCAAGCATTAAACATAATTGGGAAAACTCAATAAAAGGTAATAAATTGGATAATCTCAATCAATTCGTCAAAACAAAGGTTTCATCAAAACCCTAGATTAGGGCTTTAGCCTGACATACTAAAAGCGAAAATACAGAATAAATAAACGAAAGCATAAAATTCAAACGCAGATGAAGCTCGGATTCCTCCGTTCTTCGGCCTCCCGCCTTCGCCTTGAATTCTTACGCTTCCTCTTCTTCTGCCGTCTCCAAGCTTAAGCTCTCAAAAGTTAAGATCCAATGATTCCAAGATGATTTAATTAGGGTCTAAAACCCTATTTATAGCTCAGCACATCAGCAAATCGCGTCCGTATTAGTCGGTCGAAAACTGGCTTCGAAACAGCTCAAAATCCGCGCAGACCTTCCAAACCCGCTAAGTGTGCCGCGGCTCACCTGGGCTGTGCCGCGGCACAGAGTACAGGTTACTCTGCCCTTCGGTTGGTGTCTTCATGTGCCGCGGCTCACCTTCCTTGTGCCGCGGCTCAGAGTCCAGTTTTGCCATTTTCGCCCGTTTTGCCTCGTTTTAGCTTCCGGACTTCAATTTCCTGTCAATCATACAAAATTAAGGCATTAAAAGCTCATTTAGACGATTTCACTCTCCAAAATATTACGAAATAATGATAAATAAGCGTATAAAAATACGCCTAACAGTCACCCATCCTAGTATACTCTCGCTCAAGCACGCTTAACTTCGGAGATCTAATGGGATCAGATGCATTAGTGCTGGTATGATCGGACCCATAAGTCGAACCACATTATATTATCTTATAGTAGATTCGACCCGAACTTTAAACAGCCATAACGTTCGAACCGGGAGGAGCTACGGGACCCACTACACATGCCGGTGAAGCTCTTCTCGCGCTCATCGTGTGACCCGGCTTTCAGAATTCTATTATAATATGTTTACGGAAGCGAAACAGCGATTCGTATCGAACTCATCGCGTTCCGCCATGACATAACTTGTCCCGGGCCTAAATTCCCCCGTTTTCACGCAATTTCGGCCTTTATATCACTTTATTTATTTAATATTTCATTTTTATTTTTATATCTTGTGTCATTTTCGATTTATATGTGTTTCTTAGGCTTATAAATACATTCTCGAATGTATTGAGAGGCAGAATTTGATAATTTCTAATTAGTAAAATCGTATTTCTTCCCTGTACGAAGAGCGTTTGTCAATTACTTTATTACTCCCGTGACAGTATATCATTTTCAATAAGCTTCATAGCCAAGGCTTCTTTATACCGTAGGTGGAAGGATCACCATGGAGAATTCCTAAGAAAAAGAAAAATCGAGTGTAAAAAAAGAATCGAGCAGCGTTCGATGGCAAAAAAAGGGGTGCAACACGAGGACTTCCCAGGGGGTCACCCATCCTAGTAATACTCTCGCCCACGCTTAACTTTGGAGTTCTGATGGGATCCGGTGCATTAGTGCTGGTATGATCGCACCATATTCTCTTATGATAAATTCGACCCGAACTTCAAACAGCCAAAACTTTCGAACTGGGAGGAGCTACGGGACCCACCACACATGCCGGCGAAGCTCTTCTCGCGCTCATCGTGTGACCCGACACTCATAATTCCTATTATAATATGTTTTCGGAAGCAAAACAGCGATTCGTGTCGAACTTATCGCGTTCTGCCATGACATAACTGGTCCCGTGCCTAAATTCCCCCGTTTTCACGCACTTTCGGCCTTTATCACTTTATTTATTTAATATTTTGTTTTTCTTTTGATATCTTGTGTCATTTTCGATTTAGATGTATTTCTTAGGCTTATAAATACATTCTCGAATGTATTGAGAGGCAGAATTTGATAATTTCTAATTAGTAAAATCGCATTTCTTCCCCATACGAAGAGCGTTTGTCATTTACTTTATTACTCCCGTGACTGTATATAATTTTCAATAAGCTTCATATCCAAGGCTTCTTTAGACCGTAGGTGGAAGGATCACCGTGGAGAATTCCTAAGAAAAAGAAAAATCGAGCGTAAAAAAAGAATCGAGCAGCGTTCGATGGCAAAAAAAGGGGTGCAACATGAGGACTTCCCAGGGGGTCACCCATCCTAGTATACTCTCGCCCAAGCACGCTTAACTTCGGAGTTCTAATGGGATCAGATGCATTAGTGCTGGTATGATCGCACCGTTAAATCGAACCATATTCTATTATCTTATGGTAGATTCGACCCGAACTTCAAACAGCCATAACTTTCGAACCGGGAGGAGCTATGGGACCCACCACACATGCCGGTGAAGCTCTTCTCGCGCTCATCGTGTGACCCGATGATCAGAATTCCTATTATAATATGTTTCCGGAAGCGAAACAGCGATTCGTGTCGAACTCATCGCGTTCCGCCATGACATAACTGGTCCCGGGCCTAAATTCTCCCGTTTTCACGCACTTTACGCCTTTATATCACTTTATTTATTTAATATTTCGTTTTTCTTTTGATATCTTGCATTATTTTCGATTTAGATGTGTTTCTTAGGCTTATAAATACATTATCGAATGTATTGAGAGGCAGACTTTGATAATTTTTAATTAGTAAAATCGCATTTCTTCCCCGTACGAAGAGCGTTTGTCATTTACTTTATTACTCCCGTGACAGTATATCATTTTCAATAAGCTTCATATCCAAGGATTCTTTAGACCGTAGGTGGAAGGATCACCGTGGAGAATTCCTAAGAAAAAGAAAAATTGAGCGTAAAAAAAGAATCGAGCAGCGTTCGATGGCAAAAAAAGGGGTGCAACACGAGGACTTTTCAGGGGGTCACCCATCCTAGTACTACTCTCTCCCAACCACGCTTAACTTTGGAGTTCTAGTGGGATCTGGTGCATTAGTGCTGGTATGATCGCACCCTATTCTCTTAGGATAAATTCGACCCGAACTTCAAAGAGCCATAACTTTCGAACCGGGAGGAGCTACGGGACCCACCACACATGCCGGCGAAGCTCTTCTCGCGCTCATCGTGTGACCCGACACTCATAATTCCTATTATAATATGTTTTCGGAAGCTGACCGGCGATTCGTGTCGAACTAATCGCGTTCTGCCATGACATAACTGGTCCCGTGCCTAAATTCCCCCGTTTTCACGCACTTTCGGCCTTTATCACTTTATTTATTTAATATTTTATTTTTCTTTTGATATCTTGTGTCATTTTCGATTTAGATGTATTTCTTAGGCTCATAAATACATTCTCCAATGTATTGAGAGGTAGAATTTGATAATTTCTAATTAGTAAAATCGCATTTCTTCCCCATACGAAGAGCGTTTGTCATTTACTTTATTACTCCCGTGACTGTATATAATTTTCAATAAGCTTCATATCCAAGGCTTCTTTAGACCGTAGGTGGAAGGATCACCGTGGAGAATTCCTAAGAAAAAGAAAAATCGAGCGTAAAAAAAGAATCGAGCAGCGTTCGATGGCAAAAAAAGGGGTGCAACATGAGGACTTCCCAGGGGGTCACCCATCCTAGTATACTCTCGCCCAAGCACGCTTAACTTCGGAGTTCTAATGGGATCAGATGCATTAGTGCTGGTATGATCGCACCGTTAAATCGAACCATATTCTATTATCTTATGGTAGATTCGACCCGAACTTCAAACAGCCATAACTTTCGAACCGGGAGGAGCTATGGGACCCACCACACATGCCGGTGAAGCTCTTCTCGCGCTCATCGTGTGACCCGATGATCAGAATTCCTATTATAATATGTTTCCGGAAGCGAAACAGCGATTCGTGTCGAACTCATCGCGTTCCGCCATGACATAACTGGTCCCGGGCCTAAATTCTCCCGTTTTCACGCACTTTATGCCTTTATATCACTTTATTTATTTAATATTTCGTTTTTCTTTTGATATCTTGCATTATTTTCGATTTAGATGTGTTTCTTAGGCTTATAAATACATTATCGAATGTATTGAGAGGCAGACTTTGATAATTTTTAATTAGTAAAATCGCATTTCTTCCCCGTACGAAGAGCGTTTGTCATTTACTTTATTACTCCCGTGACAGTATATCATTTTCAATAAGCTTCATATCCAAGGATTCTTTAGACCGTAGGTGGAAGGATCACCGTGGAGAATTCCTAAGAAAAAGAAAAATTGAGCGTAAAAAAAGAATCGAGCAGCGTTCGATGGCAAAAAAAGGGGTGCAACACGAGGACTTTTCAGGGGGTCACCCATCCTAGTACTACTCTCTCCCAACCACGCTTAACTTTGGAGTTCTAGTGGGATCTGGTGCATTAGTGCTGGTATGATCGCACCCTATTCTCTTAGGATAAATTCGACCCGAACTTCAAAGAGCCATAACTTTCGAACCGGGAGGAGCTACGGGACCCACCACACATGCCGGCGAAGCTCTTCTCGCGCTCATCGTGTGACCCGACACTCATAATTCCTATTATAATATGTTTTCGGAAGCAGAACGGCGATTCGTGTCGAACTCATCGCGTTCTGCCATGACATAACTGGTCCCGTGCCTAAATTCCCCCGTTTTCACGCACTTTCGGCCTTTATCACTTTATTTATTTAATATTTTATTTTTCTTTTGATATCTTGTGTCATTTTCGATTTAGATGTATTTCTTAGGCTCATAAATACATTCTCCAATGTATTGAGAGGTAGAATTTGATAATTTCTAATTAGTAAAATCGCATTTCTTCCCCATACGAAGAGCGTTTGTCATTTACTTTATTACTCCCGTGACTGTATATCATTTTCAATAAGCTTCATATCCAAGGCTTCTTTAGACCGTAGGTGGAAGGATCACCGTGAAGAATTCCTAAGAAAAAGAAAAATCGAGCGTAAAAAAGAATCGAGCAGCGTTCGATGGCAAAAAAAGGGGTGCAACACGAGGACTTCCCAGGGGGTCACCCATCCTAGTAATACTCTCGCCCACGCTTAACTTTGGAGATCTGATGGGATCCGGTGCATTAGTGCTGGTATGATCGCACCCTATTCTCTTATGATAAATTCGACCCGAACTTCAAACAGCCATAACTTTCGAACCGGGAGGAGCTACGGGACCAACAACACATGCCGACGAAGCTCTTCTCGCGCTCATCGTGTGACCCGACACTCATAATTCCTATTATAATATGTTTTCGGAAGCAGAACGACGATTCGTGTCGAACTCATCGCGTTCTGTCATGACATAACTGGTCCCGTGCCTAAATTCCCCCGTTTTCACGCACTTTCGGCCTTTATTACTTTATTTATTTAATATTTTATTTTTCTTTTGATATCTTGTGTCATTTTCGATTTAGATGTATTTCTTAGGCTTATAAATACATTCTCGAATGTATTGAGAGGCAGAATTTGATAATTTCTATTGGGAAAACAAGAACCCTGTATCGAAACAGCCGGGATATTCAATCCCTGTATCGAATAGTATTTGATAAGAGGTTTTGACATATATGCCAATCCGCATACATTAAAGGAAACTGTATCGAAATGTTGAGGCATCAACCTGTATCGAGGACCTGTCTCGAATCAGCATATAATGGAACCTTTCACTACAGCAAAGAAGTCTTATAAAGACCAAGTATGGAAACTGTCTCGAATCACCAATATAGTTATCTTCCATACAGCTCTCAACATGACAAAGAAGGAATCTTCAGAAGTCAAGTCCCGTTGAATAAAGAAGTATTTAAATACTCAAGGATAAAGTATTTAAATACTGTAAGTCAACAGATCTTCAAATCCCGCTAAATCCGGATCGTGCTTTTAATCCCGTTGGAACGGAATCTTGCTCAACAGATACATCTCAACGGATATATATTTCAGAGACTATATATATCTCATGAAGGCATTGAAGATCAGTTACCGAAACCGAAATCATTAAAAGCTATCAAGTTATCATTAGAGCAAAATATATCTCCAAGCTTACTGCAACTCAGATAAAAGAGATATACAGTGCTCATCATCTTGAACAACACTTCATCAGCTACAAAGCTCATAAAGTCAAAGCTGTTGTTCACACTCTGTTCTATACTTTGAACAAACCCAGATCAGCACTGTGTGGACTGAGGAAGACGAAGCTTCAGAACTCTGTGTGAAGAAGTCAGTCAAGCTTTAGCTCAAACCAATCTGTGTGAACGGTTGAAGCTAAGATCTCTATATCAATCTGTGTGAATGATATATTGATTGTATAACTGTTATAATTACGTAGTTGTGTACGTAGTAATTATAATAAACATTTTACTCCTGTGTGGAGGACCAGTGGACGTAGAGGGGTTTTACCTCGAACCACTTTAAATACTGTGTTATTTACCTTCAGTTTTTACTGTTTTATTTACTGTGATTACTTAAGTATACACTGTACACCTAGTTGCTGTAACCATAGAAACTTACTGTATCTAAGACTTCCGCTACACACTCAGATTTAAAATCAGTACAGCTTGTTGTTTAAACTACTTCCCAAGCTGTATCCAGTATACTTAGTGGCCAACAAGTGGTATCGGAGCGGTTGATTCTAAAAAGAATCAGTCGTATTTTTAACCGAATCAGATCCAAAATCACTTACTCTTTAAAACAGTTTCTTTCATTTCCTTACTTTCACAATGGATACTTATATGATCAACAAAGTGCCTATGTTCTCTATTAACGAATTTGATGATTGGAGAATCAGGATGGAGGCTCATCTTGTAGTAATGCACGAAGAGATGATTTTTGTGATACAGGATGGTCCTATAAAGATCATGAAGGTAAACACGGCCGCAAGGATTGAAGGCCAAGCCCATGCTGAGATGCTCGATAAGGATCGCGAGCAATGGACCACAGATGAAAGAAAGCGAGCCAATCTCGACAATGTGGCTAAGAACGCGTTATTTGTCACTCTTGACAAAGGCACATTCTCGAAGGTAAAGAGCTGCAAAACAGCCAAAGGACAAACTCAAGTTGATTTGTGAGGGAACTGAGCTCTCAAAAGAAAACAAGATTTCAAAACTGACTCAGCAATTTGAACTTTCGAAATGAAACCAACTGAGACACTTGAGGAACTTGACCTCAGATTCACTGGTATTGTTGGTGAACTTGAAGCGTTGGGCAAAATTTATACCCAAAAGGAGAAGAATTTAAAAAATTTCAGATCTCTCCCAGCCCGATGGGACATTAAGACCACAACTATGCGTGTGTCTTGCAATCTTAATGAAATAACTACTTTTGATCTCTTCTCTGACCTCAAAGCTTTTGAGTATGATATTGACAGAATAGAGAAAGCTGAAGAATCTCCTTCAAAGGTCACAACACTTGCCGCTATATCGAGTCGTCGACACAGCATGCCCAGCTTGTCGAAGCCTAGTCACAAGAATGCTGACAGTGACGACGACATCCTCTCTCAAGATGAAATGGCGCTTCTCATGCACAAATTCAAAAAGTTCATCAAGCAGACTCCCTACATGCCCAAACTTGTCCAAAAAGTAAGTACCGAAACTTCATCCGGTAATTCTAACCTGTTCTATAATTGCAAGAAACTAGGGCATTATGCAAATAAATGTCCTCATCCCAAAGTTCAAAAGTTGTCGTAGGCCGAGCAACAAGAGAGAGATGAAAGAAGACGTGCTTGGAAAAACAAGCTCAAGGCCCTGATTGGAGAATTAGAAGCCTCCCCAACACCATCCAAATCTGAAGAATGTCTTCAGGTGGTCACCGAAAGTGATTCATCTGATGATGAGTTCGATGATAAAGCATATGTTGGGAAAACAATGACCCTGTATCGAAACAGCCGGGATATCCGATCCCTGTATCGAATGATATTTGATAAAGAGGTTTTGACATATATGCCAATCCGAATACAGTAAAGGAAACTGTATCGAAGCTTTGAGGCTTTATCCTGTATCGAAGACCTGCCTCGAATCAGCATATAGTGAAGCCCTTCAGTACAGCAAGAAGTCTTGTAAAAAGACCAAGTATGGAAACTGTCTCGAAACTCAAAATACAGTTATTTTCCATACAGCTCACAACAGGACAAAGAAGGAATATCCAGAAGTCAAGTCCCGTTGAATAAAGAAGTATTTAAATACTCAAAGATAAAGTATTTAAATACTGCCAGTCTTCAGATCTTCAGAATCCCGCGAAATCCGGATCGTGTCATAATCCCGTTGGAACGAAATCTCATTCAAACGGATACATCTCAATGGATATATGCTTCAGAGACTATATATATCTTATGAAGGCATTGAAGTTCAGTAACCAGTAACCTAACACTCAAGCTATCAAAAGTTATCATCAGAGCAAAACATATCTCCAAAGCTTACTGCAATTAAGATCTAAAGAGATATACAGTGCTCATCATCCTGAACAACACTTCATCAGCTGTAAGCTCTCAAAGTCAAAGTTGTTGTTCACCATCTGTTCTATACGTTGAACAAACTCAAGATCAGCCCTGTGTGGACTGAACAATCTGTGCTTCTCCGGAACTGTGTGTGAAGGATTTGCATTGAAGAAGACGAAGCTTTAATCGTGTGTGAAGAAGCAAGTCAAAGCATTAGCTCAAAACCAATCTGTGTGAACGGTTTAAGCTAAGATCTTTATATCAATCTGTGTGAACGATATATTGATTGTGTGTGTTGTTATAATTACGTAGTTGTGTATGTAGTAATTATAATAAACTTTTTACTCCTGTGTGGAGGACCAGTGGACGTAGAGGGGTTTACCTCGAACCACTTTAATTACTGTGTTATTTACCTTCAGCCTTTACTGTTTTAAATTACTGTGATATATTAAGTATACACTATACACTTAGTTGCTGTATCCACAACAACCTACTGTATCCAAGACTTCCGCTACGCACTCAGATTTAAAATCTATACAGTTTGTTGTTTAAACTATTTTCCAAACTGTATCCAGTATACTTAGTGGCCAACAAGTGGTATCGGAGCGGTTTATTCTAAAAAGAATCAGTCGTATTTCTTTTTTTTTAACCGAATCAGATTCAAATCACTTATTTTCAAAACAGTCTCTTTCATTCCAATATTATCAGTATGGATACTTCTATGATTAACAAAGTCCCTATGTTCTCTATTAACGAATTTGACGACTGGAGAATTAGAATGGAAGCTCATCTTGCAGCAATGCACGAAGAGATGATTTTTGTTATATAGGATGGTCCTATCAAGATCATGAAGGTGAATCCGGCCGCAAGGATTGAGGGCCAAGCCTATGCGGAAATGCTCGAGAAGGAACGCGAGCAATGGACAACAGATGAAAGGAAGCGAGCCAATCTCGACAATGTGGCTAAGAACGCGTTATTTGTCACTCTTGACAAAGGCACATTCTCAAAGGTAAAGAGCTGCAAAATAGCCAAAGAAATCTGGGATAAACTCAAGTTGATTTGTGAGAGAACTAAGCTCTCAAAAGAAAACAATATTTCAAAACTAACTCAGCAATTTGAATCCTTTGAAATGAAACCAACGGAAACACTTGAGGAACTTGACCTCAGATTCACTGGTATTGTTGGTGAACTTGAAGCGTTGGGCAAAATTTACACCCAAAAGGAGAAGAACTTAAAAATTTTCAGATCTCTCCCAGCCCGATGGGACATTAAGACCACAGCTATGCGTGTATCCTGTAATCTTAATGAAATATCTACTTTTGATCTCTTCTCTGACCTCAAAGCTTTCGAGTATGATATTGACAGAAGAGAGAAAGCTGAAGAATCTCCTTCAAAGGTCACAGCTCTCGCCGCTGTATCGAACCGTCGACACAGCATGCCTAGCTCGTCGAAGCCCAGTCACAAGAATGCTGATAGTGACGACGACATCCTGTCCCAAGATTAAATGGCGCTTCTCATGCATAAATTCAAAAAGTTCATCAAACAGTCTGGAAAGACTCCCTACAGGCCCAAACCTGTCCACAAGGTAAGTACCGAAACATCATCTGGTCATGCTAACCTGTGCTATAACTGCAGGAAACCAGGCCATTATGCAAATAAATGTCCTCATCCCAAAGTCCAAAGATTGCCTGAGGCCGAGCAACAAGAGAGAGATGAAAGAGGATGTGCTTGGAAAGACAAGCTCAAGGCCCTGATTGGAGAATCAGAAGCCTCCCCCACACCATCCAAATCAGCAGAATGTCTTCAGGTGGTCACTGAAAGTGATTCATCTGACGATGAGTTCGATGATAAGGCATACATGTGCTTTATGGCCAAAGATGTTCCAGAAGGTGAAGACAGCGACGATGAGGTAAGTTCAACCTCAGCTATTCTGTCAAATGCATCTCATACTTTTGAAAATATGATGAATGAATTTAAAAACATTCAAAAGGCCCATGAGACTCTAAAAACTGAGAATATACAGCTTCAATTAACAAATTTAGAGCTGAAAGATGAAAATGACTTGCTGAAAATAAATTATGAAAATATGTCTCTTGATTGTGAAACCAGCAAGGTCGATTTTGAAAAACTCATGGAGAGCAATCATCAACTTGCTCATGAACTAAATGAGGTTAAAACCTACAATGAGAGCAAGACAAATGATTTGGTTCTACTACAAGCCAAAATCACAACTCTCGAAAAGCGAGAAACTGAACTTGAGACCATTCTGAAGTCGTTTGAAAAATCGTCCAAAAGAATGGAAGAAATTCTGAGCACTGGGCAACATGCTCATGATAAAAGTGGCTTAGGATACATCTCATGTTCAAACAAAGGAAAAACTAGTACAGTGTTCGTCAAGAGTGTGGAACACATTCCAGAATCGGAAGATACCCCTAGTCCCGTGAAGGAACCTGCTGTACCGAGAAAACCGAAGGCTGCAATTCCGCCCCCGCAATCCTATACCAGACAGCGGAATCATAAGACATTCTAACCTGTGAGGCGCACTCAACAAAGATGCTCCCGAGCATATCAACAGTCAACACTGCTCGTGAAGGAAGGTCGTATCCAACCACCAAAGGCCCGCACGACAAGACTATCGCATACTCGCCGAGGTATTGATACAGGAGCCCCGTTATCCCTCAAGACAAGAGATGCCGATCAAAGATCAACAACAAGATTGGGAATCCAACCGGAGACCCGTAAGACAAGTCATTAGCCTAAGAAAATGGCTCCACCTCCTAGACGGCACTCGTACTGGAATAATAATAATAACCCTGAATTTTACATGCATAATAATTATCATGATTATAACGACTACGGATATGCCCCCCGTAGATATCGCAACACTGTACCAAGTATGTCCTACAGTAAACCAATTGCTGCCAGGAAAGCTTGGGTACATAAAGGAACTAACATACATGGACCCAAAAATCAAAGGGGACCTAAATCTACCTAATTTCTTTATTACAGGACATTCTAGAGGAGGATACCTGGTACTTTGATAGTGGATGCTCTCATCACATGACCGGAGATAGGAGCAAGCTATCTGATTTTGTAGAAGGTCGCGGTCCAAAAGTTCGCTTCGGTGATAAGTCTAAAGGAAGAACAAGAGGGAAAGGAAACCTACTTGTCGGGAAATTCAAGGTCACCGATGTTGCATATGTTGAAGGCTTACAGTATAATCTACTTAGTATTAGCCAGTTCTGTGATAAACAGTTCTCGGTGAAGTTCTATATAGATCGCTGTAGAGTCAAGAACACCCAAACCAAGTAAGTTGTGCTTACAGGAAGCAGATCAGGTAATATGTACATTGCTGACTGGAAGCCTATGAGCTCCTCAATTCCATGTTTTGTTGCCAAAGGCACTGCAGATATTAGCTGGTTATGGCACAAGAGGACGTCTCACGTCAACTTCAAGACGATCAACAAGCTTTCAAGACAGGGAATGGTTAGAGGTTTGCCAAATGTGTCATTCAAGAAGGACAGCGTCGGCGGACCATGCCAGAAAGGCAAGCAAATCAAGTCAACCCTGAAAAGCAAATCCTACCTTTCAACCCAAAGAGTGTTGGAAATGCTACACATGGATCTCTACGGTCCTGGAGACCCAGTAAGTTTGGGAGGTAAGAAATACTGCATGGTTGTTGTTGATGATTATTCCAGGTATGCTTGGACGATCTTTCTTAGCAAGAAGAAGGAAACAACATCAAGGCTGCCCGAGCTCCTGAGAAAGTTGCAAAATGAAAAAGCATCGAGTATCGTGTGCATTCGTTCCGACAGAGGTACTGAATTTACTAACCGCTTTATAGATCAATATTGTTCGGAGAATGGAATACAGCACGAATACTCAGCTGCCCGTACACCTCAACAAAATGGTGTTGCTGAGCGAAAGAATAGGACGTTGAAAGAAGCAACAAGGACAATGATTGCCGCAAGCAAATTGCCACAGCGTTTCTGGGGTGAAGCAACCAATACAGCGTGCTACACTGAAAACCGCTGTATCATCAACAAGCACCACAACAAAACAGCATATGAGGTAAAACAGTTGCCTACAGGTATATTCATCAACCAGGAGAAATACAGCAAGGAGCTTCTCAACAAATTTGGAATGAACACTTCCAAATCCTCGCCAACCCCCATGAGCACTTCCGTGCAAATTAGTGCTGATGAAGCCGGAAAGCCGTTTGACCAATCACTCTACAGGAAGCTCATTGGTTCGCTCCTGTACCAAACGGCTAGCAGGCCCGATATCCAGTTTGCTGTTGGAGTGTGTGCGAGATACCAAGTTGCACCTAAGGAATCACACTTCAATACAGCTAAACGAATCCTGAAGTACATTAAAGGAACAGTCGATGCAGGACTATGGTATCCTAAGGAAGGCGGATTCGATTTAGTTAGATACAAATGACTGGATCTCTGAGGTCGCAAGCTAGATAGAAGAGTACAAGTGGAACTTGTCACTTTCTCGGACCTAGACTCATTTCTTGGTTCAAGAAGAAGCAATTGGCTAACTCTCTTCCACGGCCGAATCGAGTACTATGTCATTGGTAGGCCGTATGCGATCCTTTGGATGCAAAGAACAACTGCCGACTATGGAATCGATGCTAGAGAGACTCTAATCATGTGTGATAGCACAAGTGCAATTGCAATCACGCACAACTCGCTTTTGCACTCGCGCACTAAGCATATCAACATGAAGCATCATTTTATCAGAATCACGCCGAGAACAAGGATGTTCGCTGAAAAAGTTCATACAGACGCTCACCGGCGGACATTTTCACCAAGCCTCTCGACACAAAGATTCAACATGCTCGAAAAGAATTGGGAATGCTACAAATGCGGACTCCTGTAAGTAGTTTACTGTTTTTACTCAACAATTGAGGGGGAATGCTGTAAGACCCAAGAATACAGTATCCAACATTAATTATTTGTACACTCAGAATCGTCAATACAGCACTGTAGCAAGCGAAGACATATGAATCCTACAGCTGGTGTGTACAATAATTAAGGGGGAATACTGTAGGACCCATGAATACAGCATTAATCCAAATATTGCTGTATGGAATTCAAAACCTATAAGCACCTTTTTGAGGGGGAACGCTGTATCGACGCGGAAACAGCACATGCTATAGGATTTTGATTCAGTATATAATATAATATTATTTCCTTTCAAAATAATTTTTGTCCACGTGCCCTATTTTTATGTCAAACGTCATGTACATTAAATGCCTTACACGACATCTGGACAACTGAATCTCAAAAGCCGCGATGTTTTTAAATTGTTTATTATTCTTAAACCGCCGTTTTAGGCATTTAGGGTATCAACCTATGTCAGAAGTGGGACCCGCTTAATTTTTAATCATTTCAATGGATTAGCGTACCAGTTACACTCAGTCCATCTTAACCGTTGATTTCAAAACCGGTTCCCATCCCTTAAAATCTGACCATTTGTACTCTGCAAAACCCTATTTCGCCGCCCAACTATAAAAGGACTGAATCTGCCAGTAGAGACTCTTTATGCTTTCTGTAAATTCAAGAGTTCTCAAGCAAAAACAGCCTACATATTTTTCTGCATTTTACTGCATATTTCGATTATTTTCTTGCACCTTTTTCTTAAGAAAACATCAATGACTGGACAATCTTCTTCTCCTGTTCTGAAAAAATCTGCTAACATCATTGATGGCCGGATCTTCTCCAAACCTGTCATCATTGAGCGTATTCTCTCAGAAACCAACGACGCAGAACCCATGGAGTATATCATTACTCGTCTTCAACAACAAGGCCTCTATCGCCTTGGAAGCAAGACTGCTGACAAATTCGACACCCATATGGTTGAGGAATTCTACCTCAACGCCGCCGTACGTTTTCTGTCATTGGCCCAAGGAGGTCATGTTGCTGACATCTCTGCTACAGTCCAGGGAGTTGAGATCTGTATCGATCACGATCTGCTCCAGAGCATCTACAGGCTACCCAACATGGCTCGACGACCATGGATCAACTTGAGACATTCGGGTCTCAAGAGCTCATTACTAAATTTTATGGACTGTTCACAGGGTCCAAAGTTGTTGACATGGTGACGACTACTTGTCACAAGAAAAACTTTCTTCTTCCTTATGTGTATCTTCATGATTTTTGCTCCAGGATTATTGAGAATCGAACCAGTGCGTTCGAGATGTGTACCAACTTAAGGTTCAGGATGATGGTGGCTATTCTGACCTGTGAAAAGGTCAATTGGTGCCAAATAATCCTGAAGCGCCTACAAGAGGAGGTGTGCAAACCTGCCACCTTAAGAAATCTTTCGCTTAATGTTGAACTATATCCCGACGACGTGCGGATCGACGCAATCCGCCGATGCGAAGAAGAATAGCTCGAGGATATACTTAGGAGGCGTCAAGCCTATCACAGATAACCAGAGCACCTTGTCTTGCAACCACCCAAGAACCAGCACATGCCAATTTCGATAATCCAAGAGATGAATCCTTGAAGGTCCTGTATGGAATCTTCAAAGAAGCGAAAGAGATCTCACAGCAAGAAACACTCTGCTGGTGAGAAGCCCAAGAAGAGACTCAGGAGGCTTTCGAAAATCAAATCTGCCAAACCCTCCAAGGAAGTTTCCCCCGTGGCTCAACCCACTGATGAAGAACCCCAGGGCCCAACCCCTGTGGAAGAGGTGTCTCCTACTGTATCGACAGTAGATCCCGAGCCTTTGGCAGCTAGGACGGATATTGAGACATCTGCCAACGATCAAGACTTTAGCAAGTCGGCTGCCCATTTGGAGCCAAAAGCTACTTCTCCTCTGCGGGATCCCACACCCGTACAGGATCCTTCTTCCTTCAGGGCACCATCCCCTGTAAGGAGTCCCTCTTCCGTACAGGATCCCATACCTGTACAGGAATCCCTCGATACATCATCTCCAGACATTGTACGAAGTCCCTCCCCTGACTCGATTATTAATCAGACCCTTCTTTCGGTTCAAATTGAACACGACTACGAAAGATTTTTGCAATGGAAAGGCTACAGGCTAGCTCCGTGCGATACACTGTACAACTGGAGCGATTGGAGCCACGAAGAGAGATTCGTCTCAGAAGTGACGGACTCAACAGAAATTGAGGCCCTGCTTCGATGGGACAATCCCTCCTGCAAGGATCTAATTGAAAGCCATCTTCTGCACAAATCTGACGCTCGGAGGAAAGGAAAGAAAAAGTCAGAGGATTCTCCCACTAATCCAAAAGACGACGAAGATCATGACTCAGACGAAGACGACGATGCCTTACAAGCAGGTCTGAGGATGAGTCGTGAAGAGGATGAAGCTCGAGACACCTCTCCACCCAGAGACGACGAAGGGCCTTCTACCCAGACCAATCCCCCTTCGCCACAGCCTGAGAACATTCCCGACGAAGAAGAATCAGTCCCTCCAGTCGAGGAAATAGAAGAAACTTTGGAACAGGCACCTGAGCCTGCTGCGACCGAAGAAGCTTTTCCTGAAAGACAACAGGAGGATTCAGTCCCTCCTGTATCCATGTATGCTGAAGAATCTTCGCAACAGGAAGCTTCGCAACCCCCTGTCGCCGAACCACAGGAAGCTGCTCCCGCCCCTTCAACCGTGGAATCCGAGGACGGTATCGAACCTGAGGATGTCCAACTTACTTCACGCCCATCCGTGAATATAAGAAGGTTGAACAGCTCTGCAGACTTTGACCAACCAGATTCTTCGATTTCTGCCGCACGGAAAGAGCGCCTGCGTGCACTTGGCCTTCAAACTGTATTCATCCAGGATGCAGTAAATGCTCTATCTTCCGTTGAAAGAGCATTAAATTGGATGCATACTTCTGCGGTCGAAGAAATGACCACTCTTCAACATGAAGTATCTCGTGTTGTCGACGCATTCATTCTTTTGCCAGAAGTTTTTAAACAAGCATTGAAGATCATGGAAGATAAGCAGGAGCAACTGCTGAAGGAAGAAGCAACAAAAACGAGGATAGCTGAAGCCAAGACCGCTTGTGCTATGATTGAAAATGACTCTCAATCGCGGCCACGACAAATGCATTAAGGAAATGTCGCAGACTCTTTCCTCCCTTGTAGAGAGAATGACTAGCATCGAGACAAAACAGGACGCTGCTCTAGAAATCCTGAAAAGTCTTGATGATGCCAAAAAGGGGGAAGAGGTACGAGAAGCTGCTAGGAGAATCAGGCTGCAACAAGAAAGGGAATTTGAGGCTGCTCAGAACAGTATCACTGCTGAATTGAACAAACTAGCACCTCCCTCCCAAAGTTTTAAAATTTCAGGCTCCCGACCGGAATTTCATGATCCCAATGTCCCTTGGCAAACTCTTATTCAGAGACCTTCTGAAATTCGTCTGCCGACCAACCGCAATCCCACTGCCGACGAAGTGAAGCACTGGAGGAAGAACGAACTGATGAGATATTTTGTCAAACTCATCAGGGAATCCGCCATCTTCAAAAACTATAAAACGTTAGCGGAGGCCGCAGATAAATTTACGAAGATGCTAGAAGACGGGAAACTCCCTCTCCAAATCGAGATGAAATCCAAACACAGAAGAGGAGATCGGATCACCCATCCAGAAGACTGGATACTTTCCTTTGATCGATCCTATGATGGAAGAGCTATATACCAGGATCGAGGCAATGATTCTCTTCAGAACTGGTGGCGTGGTACCGAGAATGAACCAGGGAAAAAGCCATGGAGGCATGCGGATTATAGATAAGGAGCTGAAATCTATGTATATTATTTTTTTTGCTTTGTAATTTCTTCAAACAAAGAAACTCGTACTCAATTCATTTTGAATATCAATAAAAGCGTTTGTTTGTCTTGAAAGATTACAACTCGTAATCTACTGTGTTGATGTATGATTACTTAAAATTGTTTGATAACAATCTCAAGTTAGATAAACTTGATTGAGAATTAAGCTGTACGAGCTAGTCTACGAACAGTTCATAATTTCAGTTGTAAGCTTAGAATACATTGTAAGATTGTGCCTGCGCGCCAATCATAAGCTTAAGTTGTAATAAATCCTTAAACTGTATCGAACTTGCCTGCGAGCAGTTCATCATTTAGACTAAGACAGACCTTTTGACGAAAGACCAAGAAATCTGCCAGAAGTCATCAAAGAAGATCACCTCATGAAGAAGGTTTTGGCATCATCAAGAAGACTTAAAAAGTTAAGAAAGTAAGTCTTGGCAAATTGTCAAAAAGGGGGAAATTGTTGGGAAAACAATGACCCTGTATCGAAACAGCCGGGATATCCGATCCCTGTATCGAATGATATTTGATAAAGAGGTTTTGACATATATGCCAATCCAAATACAGTAAAGGAAACTGTATCGAAGCTTTGAGGCTTTATCCTGTATCGAAGACCTGCCTCGAATCAGCATATAGTGAAGCCCTTCAAGACAAAGAAGAAGTCTTGTAAAAAGACCAAGTATGGAAACTGTCTCGAAACTCAAAATACAGTTATTTTCCATACAGCTCACAACAGGACAAACAAGGAATATCCAGAAGTCAAGTCCCGTTGAATAAAGAAGTATTTAAATACTCAAAGATAAAGTATTTAAATACTGCCAGTCTTCAGATCTTCAGAATCCCGCGAAATCCGGATCGTGTCATAATCCCGTTGGAACGAAATCTCATTCAAACGGATACATCCCAACGGATATATGCTTTAGAGACTATATATATCTTATGAAGGCATTGAAGATCAGTAACCAGTAACCTAACACTCAAGCTATCAAAAGTTATCATCAGAGCAAAACATATCTCCAAAGCTTACTGCAATTAAGATCTAAAGAGATATACAGTGCTCATCATCCTGAACAACACTTCATCAGCTGTAAGCTCTTAAAGTCAAAGTTGTTGTTCACCATCTGTTCTATACATTGAACAAACTCAAGATCAGCCCTGTGTGGACTGAACAATCTGTGCTTCTCCAGAACTTTGTGTGAAGGATTTGCATTGAAGAAGACGAAGCTTCAGAACTGTGTGTGAAGAAGCAAGTCAAAGCATTAGCTCAAAACCAATCTGTGTGAACGGTTTAAGCTAAGATCTTTATATCAACTGCGGTGAACGATATATAGAATTTGTGTGTTGTTATAATTACGTAGTTGTGTACGTAGTAATTATAATAAACTTTTTACTCCTGTGTGGAGGACCAGTGGACGTAGAGGGGTTTACCTCGAACCACTTTAATTACTGTGTTATTTACCTTCAGCCTTTACTGTTTTAAATTAATGTGATATATTAAGTATACACTATACACTTAGTTGCTGTATCCACAGCAACCTACTGTATCCAAGACTTTCGCTACACACTCAGATTTAAAATCCATACAGTTTGTTGTTTAAACTATTTTCCAAACTGTATCCAGTATACTTAGTGGCCAACAGCATATATGTGCTTTATGGCCAAAGACATTCCGGAAGGTGAAGATAGCGATGATGAGGTAAGTTCAACCTCAGCTATTCCATCAAATGCATCTCATACTTTTGAAAACATGATGAATGAATTTAAAAACATTCAAAAGGCCCATGAGACATTGAAAAACGAGAATATACAGCTCCAACTGTCTAACCTAGAGCCGAAAGATGAAAACGATTTGTCAAGATAAATTATGAAAATATGTCTCTTGATCGTGAAACCAAAGAAAGTCGATTTTGAAAAACTCATGGAGAGCAATCATAAACTTGCTCATGAACTAAGTGAGGTTAAAACTCACAATGAGAGCAAGACAAATGATTTGGTTCTACTTCAAGCCAAAGTCACAACTCTCGAAAAACGAGAAATTGAACTTGAGACCACTCTGAAATCGTTCGAGAAATCGTACAAAAGAATGGAAGAAATTCTGAGCACTGGGAAACATGCTCATGATAAAAGTGGCTTAGGATACAGCTCATGTTCAAACAAAGGGAAAACTAGTACAGTGTTTGTCAAAAGTGTGGAACACATTCCAGTATCGAAAGATACCCCTAGTCCCGTGAAGGAACCTGCTGCACCGCAAAAACCGAAGGCTGCAATTCCGCCCCCGCAATCCTATTCCAGACAGTGGAATCATAAGCCGTTCCAACCTGTGAGGCGCACTCAACAGCATGCTCCCCGATCATATCAACAGCGCCAATAGCCGTTCAGAAGGAAGGCTGTATCCAACTACCAAAGGCCCGCACGGCAGTACTATCAGTACAACACGCCTAGGTATTGTATACAGGAGCCTCGTTATCCCTCGAGACAGCAAGTGCCCGCTCATTATCAACAACAACGTTGGGAATCCAACTGGAGACCCAGAAGGCAAGCTGTTAGGCCAAAGAAAATGGCTCCACCTCCAAGACAGCACTCGTACTGGATTAATAATAATAACCCTGATTTTTTCATGCATAATAATTATCATGGTTATAGCGACTACGGATATGCCCCTCGTAGATATCGCAACACTGTACCGAGTATGACCTACAGTAAACCAATTGCTGCCAAGAAAACTTGGGTACCTAGAGAAACTAACATACATGGACCCAAAAATCCAAGGGGACCTAAATCTACTTAATTTCTTTGTTACAGGACATTCTAGAGGAGGATACCTGGTACTTTGATAGTGGATGCTCTCGGCACATGACCGGAGATAGAAGCAAGCTATCAGATTTTGTAGAAGGTCGAGATCCAAAAGTTCGTTTCGGTGATAAATCTAAAGGAAGAACAAGAGGGAAAGGAAACCTACTTGTCGGAAAATTCAAAGTCACCGATGTTGCATATGTTGAAGGCTTACAGTACAATCTACTTAGTATTAGCCAGTTATGTGATAAAAAGTTCTCGGTTAAATTCTATATAGATCGCTGTAGAGTCAAGAACATCCAAACCAAGGAAGTTGTCTTACAGGAAGCAGATCAGGTAACATGTATATTGCTGACTGGAAGCCTATGAGCTCCTCAATTCCATGCTTTGTTGCCAAAGGCACTACAGATCTTAGCTGGTTATGGCACAAGAGGATGTCTCACGTCAACTTCAAGACGATCAACAAGCTCTCAAGACAGGGGATGGTTAGAGGTTTGCCAAATGTGTCATTTAAGAAGGACAACGTCTGCGGACCGTGTCAGAAAGGCAAGCAAATCAAGTCAACCCTAAAGAGCAAATCCTACCTTTCAACCCAAAGAGTGTTGGAAATGCTACATATGGATCTCTATGGTCCTGTAGACCCAGTAAGTTTGGGAGGTAAGAAATACTGCATGGTTGTTGTTGATGATTATTCCAGGTATGCTTGGACAATTTTCCTTAGCAAGAAGAAGGAAACAACATCAAAGCTGCCCGAGCTCCTGAGAAAGTTGCAAAATGAAAAGGCATTGAGTATCGTGTCCATTCGTTCCGACAGAGGTACATAATTTACTAACCGCTTTATAGAGCAATACTATTCGGAAAATGGGATACAACACGAATACTCAGCTGCCCGTACACCTCAATAAAATGGTGTTGCCGAGCAAAAGAATAGGACGTTGAAAGAAGCAACAAGGACAATGATCGCCGCAAGCAAGTTGCCACAGCGTTTCTGGGGTGAAGCAACCAATACATCATGCTACACTCAAAACCGCTGTATCGTCAACAAGCACCACAACAAAACAGCATATGAGGTATGGAACAACAAAACTCCGTTAGTTTCATATTTTCACATTTTTGGATGCAGGTGTTACGTGTTGAATAATGGGAAGGACCAACTTAGAACCTTTGATGAGAAATCAGATGAAGGAATATTTGTAGGATACTCCTCCGTCAGCAAAGCTTACAAAATCTTTAATAAAAGGAAGCTGATGATCGAGGAATCAGTTCATGTAGTGTTCGACGAACCTCATCATGACCCTACAGGAGTAGAAGATGTTACTCAAAACATCCAACAACTCTCTATCTTGGATCCTCCAACTCCCATAGAACCTGTCGTTGATCTAGAAATCAACCCCGCAGCTGTAAGAATCGACGTGGATGAAGCCGACGCTGTACAAGCTGAAGCTATATCCACAGAATCTCTCGATACAGTACGGGATCCTGAATTAGAACCCGACCGAAGATGGTTGAGAGATCACCCGCAGGAGATGATCATTGGAAACATAAATGCTGGTGTTTCTACTCGTAGAAGAATACAGAGTACACAAGGAAATGTACTTTGTGCACAAGAAGAACTTGATACTGAGATATCATAGTTTCCTAAATGGAAATCTCAATCCGAGCTTAGAAGACTCAATATGTGCACTATCGCTATATTCTTAGCTCAGTCCAAACCTGTTTCGACCATAGATGCTCTTAATAATTCTCATTGGATAACATCTATGAAAGAAGAGCTTAACGGTTATGAAAGAAACAATGTATGGTATCTTGTACCCAGACCTACACATCAATCGGTTATAGGAACCAAATGGGTATTTCGAAACAAAAAGGATAGAAATGGACTTATTATAAGGAATAAATCCAGACTAGTCGCACAAGGCTATAGTCAGGAAGAAGGCATAGACTATGATGAAACCTTCGCCCCTGTAGCAAGACTAGAAGCCATTAGGATATTTTTAGCCTTTGCCGCCCACAAGAGCTTTATTGTATACCAAATGTGTAATACTCGAGATTTCTGACTTGTATTTGGAACTTGTGATATTGTAATTATAGTACTTTTATCTGAGTATTATTCCCCGTATTTCGTAATCCGATGTTGTCGAGCGTATGATTTCGTGTATGTGATTTAGAAATTGTAATTTTGCGCATGCAGCGCACGCTATCGGCTATGTGTAGCATACGCTAACGTGGACTCAATAGCGTGCGCTACAAAGGATTATTAGCGCACGCTATGCGTGGTCAATTTGATGGAGACGTGCGGTAGGTGAGATCTGGCCGGGGGACCCCTGTCGGATCGTGTCGGGATGAACACGACGGCCCGGGAAAAGTTGTCAACGCCTTAGCGCACGCTACAGGTATATGTGTAGCGCACGCTAAGTGCTGAATACAGTTAAGTCAGTGAGCCGTTAGCGCACGCTACGAGCAGGGACTAGCGCGCACTAATAGTCATTTCTTATAAATAGGACAGCATCCTATTCGTGATTTCAGTTCCTTTTTCTCCCATAACCCAAATTCTTACACTTAGAGCATAACTTCCTTCATCCTAAACACTTCATATCAACATCCTAGCTCGTGATTGAGGATCGTATATCATTGGGGATTTGGTGTTCAAGCCTTCGGTGTTGGATTGCTCCGATTTCCTCCGTGTTCTTCACCACTTTGAGGTAGGTGATTCTTCACCGATATTAGTAATGTTCTTAAGGACGTTTGATCATGTTTTGATAGCTAGTTATTTCGTTTATAATCGGTCATCACATGTTAGAAGGATACTTTTGATGTATCGGCACTATATATCGTATGAACCTTTGAACCATCTTAGTATATGGACTCCTAAGCATTTTCAAATCGATTTATGATCAGTAATCGGATATTACCTAGATTGTTACGTTTTACACGTTGGAATCATGCGTTTTGGAACGTAGGACGAACGGAACTTAGAATATTTCTTGAAGATCTAAGATGAATTATGATGTTGAGATGATTATCCGTATATTTGTATCTCATAATCATAGAACTTCCACAAACCTTATTAACCTGATATGCTCGAGGATGACTTGTATTATCACCATAGAATTCATGAGTTTATCACCATTCAACCCAGTTTTCTGTTAGCAGTATTCTGCCATGCACGATTAGCGCACGCTAACATATGTAAGTTAACGTGCGCTATCGGGGTTAAGTTAACGCACGATACGTACGTAACGTACGTTATGAGATCAGCCGAGTCAAACTATCAGTCCGTGGCTAGCGTACGCTAGGCTTATACGATAGCGTACGCTAACAGGCAGGCTTAGCGCACGTTACGTAGAGTACGTAGCGCACGCTAAGCAGTCCAGGCAGAATTGTTTAAATTGAGCTTTTGGGCCATAGACCGAATTGTTAGGCCATCGTTCGACTTGAGATGATTTGTATATCATTCCTTTTGTTAAGGTTCGAGCTTGCTACGTTGATCGAAGGAGGCGGCCTTCGAGTGCGTTGAGATCATTGAAGTATTTTGTTCTTGCCATCTTCGAGGCAAGTATCGTAACATGTTAATATTGGTATTTTGAGCATGCGTATGATTATTCATGTTGTTGAACATGAGATTTATTTCGTTGAATTGTCATGATCTTCGTTATCTAGTGTTTGTATGTTCATGTTGATGAACATAATGATTTGGCATATGTGTATGCATGAGTTGTGTTTGTGTACGTTGTATGATCTATGCTGAGGGCGCTGGATCGGATGTCCACCTCGTGTTGGTCCGACGGGATCATCTTGGGATCTAGGCTGAGGGCGCTGGATCATTGGACGGGTTATTTCAACCTCGTGTTGGTCCGACGGGATCATCTTAGGATCTATGCTGAGGGCGCTGGATCATTGGAATACCCTTGCTGTGTTAATGGAATCTTGTGGATTCGCATTGTCGGATTCCGGTAGCGGAAGTCCGTGTGGTGTATCTTGTTATGTATTGTTGATGCATATTCGAATTGTTTAATATGATACTTGTACTAGCATCGTTTTGCTAACCCCTTCGGGGGTGGACATTTGTTTTGATGTTCAGGTAGCCGAGGAGCAGGAAACACCATGCTGACGTGACGATTTAAGGGGTTCATGATGTTTGTTGTTGCTGGTGAATTGTTTTCTTGTTTGGATTTCAGTACTCGAGTACGCGTGTCGTATTAATATTCATTTCGATATGGTTGTATAAATTACTCGTTGAACCAGTTGTTCGGTTTGTAAACTTGAATTTCCAACGATGATGATGTCTTATATTTACCTTTCTATTAAATTAGCCTTGTAAACCCTTACTTAAAGGGTTTACGGCGCTGAAATTATTCCGAATATCTCGGGGTGTTACAGAATATGGTATCAGAGCTAAGATTTATGGATATCTTGGCAGTCGGGTTTTAAGTTGGGTCTGTTTACGTTATTGATTTACGAGTCGTTCGTAACATCACTGTTCAGCCAAAAGTCGTCATGTTGACCGTGGTTGTAAGTCTCCTAATCTCTTATACTACCGTTTTACTTAATTACTGTTTTGTGAGTATTGACGGGCTTTATTTCGTAAACTTTATCCTGGATATTGAGGAATTGTGTTTATAGTATGTTGAGAGGAGGACGTGGACGCGGACGCGGTCATGGACGCGGACGGGGTAACATGAGACAGGAGGATTCCGCAACTACCCCAGAATTATCAGCTAGTCGAACCAATTCCCATTCTGGAGGGAAGCAAGGGTCGGCGAACGACGATGCAAATCCTAACATGCCGGGAGTGCTTCAACAGGTGGTGGCGCAGATAAACCAGTTCGCCCAGGTAGTTGACCGCATGCAGACGGCGATGGGACAGCAGCACCACGAGGATAACCGGGGAGACAGATGGCTTGCTGAGGTGGTCAAATTGCACCCGCCAAAATTTGACGGATCTGCTGAGGCAATTATTTGGGACCACTGGCTCAAGGAGTTAGAGAAGATATTCGCGGGTCTTAATTGTCCCGAGGACCGGAAGGTCCCCATTGCCCAGTATTTTCTGATTGGGGAGGCCTTTGATTGGTGGGAAGCTATCCGACCCGAAAATCATAATGCGGAATGGACGGAATTCAAATTAATGATGGAAGCACAGTATTGTCCTCGTCCAGTTAGAGAGGCAAAGATTCGAGAGTTTTTCTCACCACAGAGTTCGGAAGCATCTGTGACAGATGTAATCAAAACTTTTAATCATCAGCTGACTTGTGTGCGACACTTGGTCAGAACGGAGGCGGAAAAGATTTTTCATTTCGATATGCGGATGAAGCCGGAGATTCAGCAGTACATGTCCGGATTCGAGTGCACTACGTTGCGGCAGTATCAAGACAAAGCACTGGCCTACGACATGAAAGAGGCGGCAATGGAGAAATCAGTGGAGGCAAAGAAGCAGAAGATGACCGGCAGCTTTTCAGAGAACAAGAGTGGTGGGCCCCGTAAGGGCCAGTCTTCCTTTTATTCGGCTAGGAAACCTCCACATCCTTCTAGAGGTGGGAAGAAGTTCCGGACTACATCAGCAGTTCCGGACGCATCAAAGAAATGCTACAACTGTGGTCGAGCAGGGCATATTCGACGTGATTGCCCCGCGTCTTCTGTGACTTGTTACGATTGTGGACAAGAAGGGCACCGTGCGGCCTTTTGTGGAGTGGCTACTAGATCTTTTGGTACTCGCACTCCAGCGCCAGTTCCGAAGGAGACAAGTGTGAACCAGACGCAGCAGAGTGGATTTCAGCAGCAGAACGTCGGGAAGAGAGAGACATCCAGTGCTGGGTCCGTTCCTCCGCGCCTGTACGAGATGAGGACATCTGACGATCAGAACACTGCTGTTGCATCAGGTACGATTCAGATCCTTTTGCAACCAGTTAGTGTTTTATTCGATTCCGGAGCTACACATTCTTTTGTATCATTGAACTATGTAAATCGTTTAAAGATCTCGTGCTTATCTGATTGTGAACCATATGTTGTGGGTTTGCCGAGTGAAGAGAGAATTATGGGAACCCTAGAGGTTAGAGATTTTCCAGTATCCATAGGAGGGAGAAATTGGCCATCGAATCTTATTATAGTTGACATCTACGGTGGCGATTTAATTCTCGGAGACGATTGGCTCAACCGTTATGGAGCCATTCTGAATTACCGAGAGAGAGTCATTTCTATCATTGCTGATGACGGATCTGAACACGTATTCCGAGGATGGAGACCGGGAAGCTCGGGAAAATTGATCAAAGCGATGAAGGCAGTGAAATTACTGAAGCAAGGATGTCATGGACTTTGGTGCTACACCATGAGGAAAGAGGAAGGAGTAGAGCTCTCGTCTATTTCGGTTGTGAATGAGTTCTCAGATGTATTTCCGGACGAACTACCTGGGTTACCTCCGCAGAGAGAAGTGGAGTTCACTATCGAATTAGAGCCTGGAGCAGCTCCTATTTCCAGAGCACCATACCGCATGGCGCCAACCGAGATGTATGAACTCAAGAAGCAACTAGAGGAATTGTTACAGAAGGGCTATATTCAACCTAGCGTTTCTCCTTGGGGAGCGCCCGTTCTCTTTGTCCGGAAGAAAGACGGATCCCTCCGACTGTGTATTGATTACAGGGAGCTCAATAAGATGACGATCAAGAATAAGTACCCTATACCTCGGATCGACGACTTGTTTGATCAACTGCAAGGGGCGAGGGTATTCTTGAAGATTGACTTGCGATCAGGATACCACCAGTTGAGAATTAAGGAATCGGATATACCGAAGTCTGCTTTCGTGTCCTGCAGACGCATTATGAATTTGTAGTGATGCCGTTTGGACTTACCAATGCTCCTGCGGTGTTCATGCAATTGATGAATCGGGTATTCTTGGAATACTTGGATAAATTTGTGTTCGTCTTCATTGATGACATCTTGATATATTCGAGGGACGCAGAGGAGCATGCCGAACATTTGCGTGTGGTTTTGAGCACTTTGAGGAAGGAACAGCTGTATGCAACGCTTTCTAAATGCGAATTTTGGCTTAAGGAAGTAACTTTCCTTGGGCATGTGATATCAGCTGACGGAGTTCAGGTGGACCCGAAGAAAGTCGAAGCAATCTTGGAATGGGAAGCTCCTAATAATGTGAAAGAAGTCCGGAGTTTCTTAGGACTTGCTGGATATTATCGCCGCTTTGTAGAGGGATTTTCCAAGATCTCTCGTCCGCTCACTCAACTGTTACAGAAAACTCAAAAGTTTAAGTGGGATGAGAAATGCCAGGCTAGTTTTGATGAGCTTAAGAAGAGACTAACGACAGCACCTATTTTAGCATTGCCAGATGGAACTGATGGGTTCATGGTGTACAGCGACGCTTCAAATCAGGGTCTGGGATGTGTGTTGATGCAAAGAGATAAGGTGATTGCCTATGCTTCTCGACAGTTGAAACCATACGAGGTTAACTACCCGACTCATGATCTGGAGTTAGCAACTATGGTCTTTGCATTGAAAATTTGGAGACATTATTTGTACGACACTCATTGTCAGATCTTTACCGATCATAAGAGCCTCACGTACATTTTCAGTCAGAAAGAATTAAACATGAGGCAGAGAAGGTGGCTGGAATTGATCAAGGATTATGACTTGGAAATTCTCTATCATCCGGGGAAAGCAAACGTAGTAGCCGATGCATTGAGCCGTAAACCTGTTTCTCTTCGAGTGTTGGAAGCACTTACGTCCCAAACCAGTATTCAACGAGAACTGATCCGCGAGGGGATTGAAGTATGGGCACCAGGAATCCAAGGGCAACTTTATGTGATGGAACTGACTTCATCACTAGTCGAGGAGATCAAGTCTAAGCAGTTGAACGATTCTCTGATCCTTCGATTATGTGACGAAGTAAAGAAAGGAAAAGCCCCAGGATTCGTGTTACAAGACGATGGAGTTCTGAGATTTCAGAGTCGACTTTGCGTTCCCGATAATGATGATCTGAGGCGGACTATTCTGAAGGAAGCTCACAGCGCGCCCTATTCTATTCACCCGGCGTGATAAGATGTATAAGGATTTAAAACAAAACTTCTGGTGGGGGAATATGAAGAAGGACGTAGCAGAGTATGTTTCGAGGTGCTTGACTTGTCAGCAGGTTAAGATTAAGCATCAGCGACCTGCGGGAATGTTAAAGCCGCTTCCAATCCCTGAATGGAAGTGGGAGGACATCTCGATGGATTTCATCACCAGTATGCCAAGGACTAGAACAGGAATGAACATGATTTGGGTTGTAGTTGATCGACTAACCAAGTCGGCTCATTTCCTAGGAATTAAAGATACATGGGGACCCGAGAGATTGGCGCGAGTATTTATTGCGGAGATAGTCAGATTGCATGGGACACCGAAGACCATTATTTTGGATCGAGATGGTCGTTTCGTGTCGCACTTCTGGAAAGCAGTTCACAGGGCTTTGGGGACTGAGCTCAACTTTAGCACGGCTTATCATCCCCAAACGGACGGTCAGTCCGAAAGAACTATTCAAACCGTAGAGGACATGCTTAGAGCTTGTGCATTAGATTGGTCAACTGATTGGGAAGCTCACTTGCCCTTGATCGAGTTCACCTATAATAATAGTTGGCATGCTTCTACCAAAATGGCACCATTTGAAGCTTTGTACGGGAGAAGATGCTGATCACCCTTGTGTTGGGATGACTCTTCGGATTTGATCGGGACGGAACCGGAATTGATTATTCAGACTCAAGAGAAGATAGCTTTGATTCGAGCAAGACTGTTAACTGCCCAGAGTCGACAAAAGTTTTACGCAGACGTACGTCGTCGTCCTCTAGAGTTCGGCGCTGGGGACCATGTGCTATTGAAGGTGTCTCCTACTCGAGGGATTTTCCGTTTTGGGAGGAGAGGCAAGCTTAGTCCTAGATATATCGGACCATTCGAGATCCTCGAGAGGGTTGGAGATTTAGCATACAGGTTGGCCTTACCGCCATCGCTGAGTCACGTTCACAATGTGTTTCACATATCCCAATTGCGGAAGTATGTACCGGACCCCAGTCACGTCATTGATTTCGACGAGATCGAAATAGCTAATGATGGCACCTTCGAAGAGAGACCAATCAAGATATTTGAGAGTCGGATCAAACAATTGAGGAATAAACCAATACACTTGGTTAAAGTACAATGGTCAAGACACGGAGTCGAAGAGGCCACTTGGCAAACGGAGGACAGTATGAAGGCTAGATATCCAGAGTTGTTTTCATCTTAAGTTTCGGGACGAAACTTCTTTTTAGGGAGGAAGGATGTAATACCCGAGATTTCTGACTTGTATTTGGAACTTGTGATATTGTAATTATAGTACTTTTATCTGAGTATTATTCCCCGTATTTCATAATCCGATGTTGTCGAGCGTATGATTTTGTGTATGTGATTTAGAAATTGTAATTCTGCGCATGTAGCGCACGCTATCGGCTATGTGTAGCGTACGCTAACGTGGACTCAATAGCGTGCGCTACAAAGGATTATTAGCGCACGCTATGCGTGTTCAATTTGATGGAGACGTGCGGTAGGTGAGATCTGGCCGGGGGACCCCTGTCGGATCGTGTCGGGATGAACCTGGACGGCTTTCGGAAAATCCAAGTCAACGCCTTAGCGCACGCTACAGGTATATGCGTAGCGCACGCTAAGTGCTGAATATAGTTAAGTCAGTGAGCCGTTAGCGCACGCTACGAGCAGGGACTAGCGCGCGCTAATAGTCATTTCTTATAAATAGGACAGCATCCTATTCGTGATTTCAGTTCCTTTTTCTCCCATAACCCGAATTCTTACACTTAGAGCATAACTTCCTTCATCCTAAACACTTCATATCAACATCCTAGCTCGTGATTGAGGATCGTATATCATTGGAGATTTGGTGTTCAAGCCTTCGGTGTTGGATTGCTCCGATTTCCTCCGTGTTCTTCACTACTTTGAGGTAGGTGATTCTTCACCGATATTAGTAATGTTCTTAAGGACGTTTGATCATGTTTTGATAGCCAGTTATTTCGTTTATAATCGGTCATCACATGTTAGAAGGATACTTTTGACGTATCGGCACTATATATCGTATGAACCTTTGAACCATCTTAGTATATGGACTCCTAAGCATTTTCAAATCAATTTATGATCAGTAATCGGATATTACCTAGATTGTTACGTTTTACACGTTGGAATCATGCGTTTTGGAACGTAGGACGAACGGAACTTAGAATATTTCTTGAAGATCTAAGATGAATTATGATGTTGAGATGATTATCCGTATATTTGTATCTCATAATCATAGAACTTCCACAAACCTTATTAACCTGATATGCTCGAGGATGACTTGTATTATCACCATAGAATTCATGAGTTCATCACCATTCAACCCAGTTTTCTGTTAGCAGTATTCTGCCATGCACGATTACCGCACGCTAACATATGTAAGTTAACGTGCGCTATCGGGGTTAAGTTAACGCACGATACGTACGTAACGTATGTTATGAGATCAGCCGAGTCAAACTGTCAGTCCGTGGCTAGCGTACGCTAGGCTTATACGATAGCGTACGCTAACAGGCAGGCTTAGCGCACGTTACGTAGAGTACGTAGTGCACGCTAAGCAGTCCAGGCAGAATTGTTTAAATTGAGCTTTTGGGCCGTAGACCGAATTGTTAGGCCATCGTTCGACTTGAGATGATTTGTATATCATTCTTTTTGTTAAGGTTCGAGCTTGCTACGTTGATCGAAGAAGGCGGCCTTCGAGTGTGTTGAGATCATTGAAGTATTTCGTTCTTGCCATCTTCGAGGCAAGTATCGTAACATGTTAATATTGGTATTTTGAGCATGCGTATGATTATTCATGTTGTTGAACATGAGATTTATTTCGTTGAATTGTCATGATCTTCGTTATCTAGTGTTTGTATGTTCATGTTGATGAACATAATGATTTGGCATATGTGTATGCATGAGTTGTGTTTGTGTACGTTGTACGATCTATGCTGAGGGCGCTGGATCGGATGTCCACCTCGTGTTGGTCCGACGGGATCATCTTGGGATCTAGGCTGAGGGCGCTGGATCATTGGACGGGTTATTTCCACCTCGTGTTGGTCCGATGGGATCATCTTGGGATCTATGCTGAGGGCGCTGGATCATTGGAATACCTTTGCTGTGTTAATGGAATCTTGTGTATTCGCATTGTCGGATTCCGGTAGTGGAAGTCCGTGTGGTGTATCTTGTTATGTATTGTTGATGCATATTCGAATTGTTTAATATGATACTTGTACTAGCATCGTTTTGCTAACCCCTTCGGGGGTGGACATTTGTTTTGATGTTCAGGTAGCCGAGGAGCAGGGAAGCGACCACGATCGACGTGACGACGAAGGGGTTCGATGATGTTTGTTGTTCCGTGAATTGTTTTCTTGTTTTGATTTCAGTACTCGAGTACGCGTGTCGTATTAATATTCATTTCGATATGGTTGTATAAATTACTCGTTGAACCAGTTGTTCGGTTTGTAAACTTGAATTTCCAACGATGATGATGTCTTATATTTACCTTTCTATTAAATTAGCCTTGTAAACCCTTACTTAAAGGGTTTACGGCGCTGAAATTATTCCGAATATCTCGGGGTGTTACAAAATGAACGTCAAGAGTGCATTCCTGAATGGAGACCTTGCCGAAGAAGTTTATGTTGAACAACCACCAGGGTTTGCCAACACAGACGGTATCGACTTAGTATACAGGCTAAGTAAAGCGCTGTATGGACTTAAACAAGCCCCTAGAGCCTGGTACGAAACCTTGTTCCAGTATCTAACCAACAACGGATTTGAGAAAGGTGCTGTGGACAAGACCTTGTTCAAAATACAAGAAGGTGATGACCTTCTTATGGTGCAAATCTATGTGGATGATATAATTTTTGGTTCAACTAACCTTGCTTTGTGTCAAAGGTTCTCTCATCTCATGCAAAGTAAATTTGAAATGAGTATGATGAGGGAACTTAGTTATTTTCTAGGTTTGCAGGTAAAGCAGTTGCCTACAGGTATTTTCATCAACCAGGAAAAATATAGCAATGAGCTTCTCAACAAATTTGGAATGAATAATTCCAAATCATCGTCAACCCCCATGAGCACTTCCGTGCAAATTAGTGCTGATGAAGACGGAAAGTCGTTTGACCAATCACTCTACAGGAAGCTCATTAGTTCGCTCCTGTACCTAACGGCTAGCAGGCCCGATATCCAGTTTGTTGTTGGAGTGTGTGCGAGGTATCATGTAGCACCTGAGGAATCACACTTCAATACAGCTAAACGAATCCTGAAGTACATTAAAGGAACAGTCGATGTAGGACTATGGTATCCGAAAGAAGGCGGATTCGATTTAGTTGGATACAGCGACTCGGATCTCGGAGGCTGCAAGCTAGATAGGAAGAGTACAAGTGGAACTTGTCACTTTCTTGGACTTAGACTCGTTTCTTGGTTCAGTAAGAAGCAATTGGCTAACTCTCTTTCCACGGCTGAATCTGAATACTATGCTGCTGGTAGTTGCTGTATGCAGATCCTTTGGATGCAGCAACAGTTGTCAGATTATGGAATTGAAGCCAAAGAGACTCCAATCATGTGTGATAGCACGAGTGCAATTGCAATGACGCACAATCCTGTCCTGCACTCGCGCACTAAGCATATCAACATGAAGCATCATTTTATAAGGAATCACATCGAGAACAAGGATGTTCGCCTTGAAAAAGTTCATACAGACATTCAGTTGGCCGACATCTTCACCAAGCCGCTCGACACAGCCAGATTCAACATGCTTAGACAAGAATTGGGAATGCTACAGCCCGACTCCCTGTAAGTAATTTACTGTTTTTACTCAACAATTGAGGGGGAATGCTGTAAGACCCAAGAATACCGTATCCAACGTTAATTATCTGTACACTCAGAACCGTCAATACAGCACTGTAGTGAGCAAAGACATATGAATCCTACAGCTGAAGTGTGCAATAATTAAGGGGGAATACTGTAGGACCCATGAATACAGCATTAATCCAAAAGTTGTTGTATGGAATTTAAAACCTATATGTACCTTTTTAAGGGGGAACGCTGTATCGACGCGGATGAAGCACATACTATATGATTTCTTTCCACGTGCCCTGTTTTATGTCAAACGTCATGTACATTAAATGCCTTACACGACATCTGGACCACTGGATCTCAAAAGCCGCGATGTTTTAAATTGTTTATTGTTTTTAAAACCGTTGTTTCAGGCATTTAGGGTGACACAAATGTCAGAAGTGGGACCCGCTTATCTTTTAAACATTTTAATGGATTAGCGTACCAGTTACACTCAGTCCATCTTAACCGTTGATTTCAAAAACCGGTTCTCATCCCTTAAAATCTAACCATTCATACTCTGCAAAACCCTATTTCGCCGCCCAACTATAAAAGGACTGATACTGCCATTAGAGACTCTTTACGCTTTCTGCAAAAATTAAGAGTTCTCAAGCAAAAACAACCTACACAGCTTTCTGCATTTTACTGCATATTACGTGTTTTCTTCTTCACTTCTTCTTGAAAAATCATCAAATGGCTGGACAAACTTCTTCTCCCGCTCTCAAGAAAACCGCAAACATCATCGATGGACGGATCTTCTCAAGATCTATTGTCATTGAACGCCTTCTCACTGAAACCAATGATGTCGAACCCATGGAGTACATCATCACTCGTCTTCGTCAACAAGGCCTCTATTGCCTTGGTAGTCAAACTGCTTACAAATATGATGCTCATCTGGTTGAGGAATTTTACCTCAATGCCGCCGTACGCTTTTTGTCGCTGGCCCAAGGAGGAAACGTCGCTGACATAACCGCTACCATTCAAGGAGTTGAGATCTGTGTTGATAGCGATCTGGTCCAGAATATCTACAGGCTACCTGCTGATGGCATGACAATGGATAAACTTGAGACGTTTGGGTCTCAAGAGCTTATAACCAAGTTTTATGGGCTATTCACCGGCTCAACTGTTGTCGACATGGTTCAAACCACCTGTCACAAAAAGAATTTTTGTCTGCCTTATGTATATTTGCATGATTTCTGCTGCAGGATCATTGAGAATCGAACTGGTGCGTTCGAAATGTGTACTAATCTGAGGTTCAGGATGATGGTGGCAATTCTGACCTGTGAAAAGGTCAACTGGTGCCAGATAATCCTGAAGCGCTTGCAAGAGGAGGTATGCAAGCCTGCCACCCAGAAGAAGTCATTTGGTTTAATGTTAAACCATATCTTGACGAAATGCGGACTGTCGCAATCCGCTGATGCAAAGAAGAACAGCTCCAGGATATACCTAGGAGGCGTCAAGCCTACTACGTATAACCAGAGCACCATGGTCAGCAACCACCCGAAAACCAAATATATGCCAGTTTCTGCAGACCCAAGTGATGTATCTTTGAAGTCCCAGGACGTGGAGTCTTCAAAGAAGAGGAAAAGATCTCACAACAAGAAACCCATTGTTGGTGAGAAGCCAAAGAAGAAGCTAAGGATGCTTTCTAAAGCTAAATCTACCAAGCCCTCCGAAGCAGTTTCTACCGTGGCTCAACCCACTGAAGAACAACCCCAGGGCCCAACCCCTGTGGAAGAGGTGTCCACTACTGTATCGACAGTAGATCTTGAGCCTTTGGCGGCTAGGACGGATGATGGGACATCTGCCAACGAAAAAGACTCTATCGAGTCGGCTGCCCCTACGGAGCCAAATGCTACTTCTCCTATACGGGATTCCACACCCGTACAGGATCAATCTTCCTTCGGGGCACCATCCTCTGTAAGGAATCCCACTTCCCTACAGGATCCCACACCTGTAGAGGAACCCCTCGCTACAGCGGATCCAGACGTTGTACGTAGTCCCTCCCCTGACACCATTATTCACAAAACCCTTCTCTTTGTTCAGATCGACCATGCTTACGAAAGATTTCTAAAATGGAAAGGCTACAGGATAGCTCCGTATGAAACATTATACAACTGGAGCGAATGGAGCCAAGAAGAAAGATTCGTATCAGAAGTGACGGACTCAATGGAAATTGAGGCCCTGATCCGATGGGACAATCCCTTCTGCAAAGAACTGATTGAAAGCCATCTTCTGCAGAAATCCGACGCAAGGAGTAAAGGTAAATATAAATCAGAGGACTCTCCCCTAAATCCAAAAGATGACGATGACAATGACTCAGACGACGACGACGATGCTTTACAAGCTGGTCTGAGAATGAGTCGTGAAGAGGCTCAAGATAGAGACGCCTCTCCACCAAAGGATGACGAAGGGCCATCAACTCGAAGCAAGCCCCCTTCGCCACAGCTAGAAAACATTCCCGACGAGGAGGAATCAGTCCCTCAAGTCGAGGAAGTAGGAACAGTTTTGGAACAGGCACCCGAGCCTGCCGCCGCTCAAGAAGAAAAAGTTGTCACTGAGAGACAACAGGAGGATTCAGTCCCTCCTGTATCCATGTCTATCGACGAAACTTCGCAACAGGAGGACGCACAACCCTCTGCCGCCGAACCAGAACAAGCTGCTCCTGCCCCTTCAACCGTGGAATCCGAGGACGGTAATATACCTGAGGATGTCCAACTCAATTTATGCCCAACCGTAAATCTGAGGAGGTTGAACTGCTCTGAAGATTTTGCTCAACCAGATTCTCTGATTTCTGCCGCTAGGAAAGAGCGCCTGCGTGCTCTTGGTCTTCAAACTGTATTCATCTAGGATGTAGTGAATGCTCTGTCTTCAGTTGAAAAAGCCTTGAATTGGATGCATACTTCTGTCGTGGAAGATATGACCACCTTACAGCATGAAGTTTCTCGAGTAGTCGAGGCCTTCATTATTTTGCCAGAAGTATTCAAACAAGCACTGAAAATCATGGAAGACAAGCAACAGCAACTCCTGAAAGAAGAGGCAACCAAAACTCGCATCGCTGAAGCCAAGACCGCATGTGCTATGATCGAAAATAGTTCTCAATTGCGAGCCCACGACAAATGTATCAAGGACATGTCGCAGGCACTTTCCTCCCTTGTATAAAGAATGACTAACATCGAGACGAAATAGGATGCTGCATTAGAGATCCTAGAACGTCTTGATGACGCCAAAAAGGGGGAAGAAGCAAGAGAAGCTGCAAGGAGAATCAGGTTACAGCATGAAAGGGAATTTGAGGCCGCTCAAGACAGCATCACTGCTGAGTTAAACAAGCTAGCCCCTCCCTCTCACAGTTTTAAGATTTCAGGCTCCCGACCTGAATTTCATGATCCAAATGTCCCGTGGAAAAGTCAAATTCAGAGACCTTCTGAAATTCGTCTGCCGACCAACCGCCATCCTACTGCCGATGAGGTGAAGAAATGGAGGAAGAACGAACTGATGATATACATTGTAAACTCATCAAGGAATCCGCCATCTTCAAGAGCTATAAGACTTTAGCAGAGGCCGCAGACAAATTTACGAAGATGCTAGAAGAAGGGAAACTCCCTCTCCAGCTAGATATGAAAAGCAAGCACAAAAGAGGAGATCAGATCACCCATCCAGAAGACTAGATTCTTGCCTTTGATAGATCCTATGAAGGAAGAGCTATATGCCAGGATCGAGGCAAAGATTCCCTACAAAACTGGTGGTGTGGTACCGAGAATGATCCAGGGATAAAGCCATGGAGACATGCGGACTACAGATAGGAGCTGAAATCCTTGTTTATTATTTTTGTTTTGTAATTTCTCTTCGAAACAGCAAACCGTGTACTCAATTTGTTTTGAATATCAATAAAAGTGTTTGTTTGTCTTGAAAGATTACAACTCGTAATCTACTGTGTTGATGTATGATTACTTAAATTGTTTGATAACAATCTCAAGTATAGAAACTTGATTGAAAAATAAGCTGTACGAACTTGTCTACGAACAGTTCATAATTTCAGTTGTAAACTTAGAATATATTGTAAGATTGTGCCTGCGCGCCAATCATAAGCTTAAGTTGTAAAAACTCTTAGTCAGATCGAACTACTTTGCGCTGAGTTCATTAATTAGACTAAGTTGCTGAAAGACAGACCTTTTGACAAAAGACCAAGAAATCTGCCAGAAGTCATCAAAGAAGATTAGTTCATGAAGAAGGTTTTGGCATCGTCAAGAATACTTGAAAGTTAGAAAGTTAAAGTCTTGGCAAATTGTCAAAAAGGGGGAAATTGTTGGGAAAACAAGAACCTCAGATCGAAAGCAGTAGGATATTCAATCCCTGTATCGAATAGTATTTGATAAGAGGTTTTGACATATATGCCAATCCGCATACAGTAAAGGAAACTGTATCGAAATGTTGAGCCATCAACCTGTATCAAAGACCTGTCTCGAATCCAGCATATAGTGGAACCTTTCACTACAACAAAGAAGTCTTATAAAGACCAAGTATGGAAACTGTCTCGAATCACCAATATAGTTATCTTCCATACAGCTCTCAACATGACAAAGAAGGAATCTTCAGAAGTCAAGTCCCGTTGAATAAAGAAGTATTTAAATACTCAAGGATAAAGTATTTAAATACTGTAAGTCAACAGATCTTCAAATCCCGCTAAATCCGGATCGTGCTTTTAATCCCGTTGGAACGGAATCTTGCTCAACAGATACATCTCAACGGATATATATTTCAGAGACTATATATATCTCATGAAGGCATTGAAGATCAGTTACCGAAACCGAAATCATTAAAAGCTATCAAGTTATCATTAGAGCAAAATATATCTCCAAGCTTACTGCAACTCAGATAAAAGAGATATACAGTGCTCATCATCTTGAACAACACTTCATCAGCTACAAAGCTCATAAAGTCAAAGCTGTTGTTCACACTCTGTTCTATACTTTGAACAAACCCAGATCAGCCCTGTGTGGACTGAGGAAGACAAAGCTTCAGAACTCTGTGTGAAGAAGTCAGTCAAGCTTTAGCTCAAACCAATCTGTGTGAACGGTTGAAGCTAAGATCTCTATATCAATCTGTGTGAACGATATATTGATTGTATAACTGTTATAATTATGTAGTTGTGTACGTAGTAATTATAATAAACATTTTACTCCCATGTGGAGGACCAGTGGACGTAGAGGGATTTTACCTCGAACCACTTTAAATACTATGTTATTTACCTTTAGTTTTTACTGTTTTATTTACTGTGATTATTTAAGTATACACAGTACACCTAGTTGTTGTATCCATAGCAACTTACTGTATCTAAGACTTCCGCAACGCACTCAGATTTAAAATCAGTACAGCTTGTTGTTTAAACTACTTCCCAAGCTGTATCCAGTATACTTAGTGGCCAACAATTTCTAATTAGTAAAATCGCATTTCTTCCCCATACGAAGAGCGTTTGTCATTTACTTTATTATTCCCGTGACTGTATATCATTTTCAATAAGCTTCATATCCAAGGCTTCTTTAGACCGTAGGTGGAAGGATCACCGTGGAGAATTCCTAAGAAAAAGAAAAATCAAACGTAAAAAAAGAATCGAGCAGCGTTCGATGGCAAAAAAAGGGGTGCAACACGAGGACTTCCCAGGGGGTCACCCATCCTAGTATACTCTCGCCCAAGCACGCTTAACTTCCAAATTCTAATGGGATCATATGCATTAGTGCTGGTATGATCGCACCGATAAGTCGAACCATATTCTATTATCTTATGGTAGATTCGACTCGAACTTCAAACAGCCATAACTTTCGAACCGGGAGGAGCTACGGGACCCACCACACATGCCGGTGAAGCTCTTCTCGCGCTCATCGTGTGACCCGACGATCAGAATTCTATTTTAATATGTTTCCGGAAGCGAAACAGCGATTTGTGTCGAATTCATCACGTTCCGCCATGACATAACTGGTCCGGGGCCTAAATTTCCCCATTTTCACGCATTTTCGGCCTTTATATCAGTTTATTTATTTAATATTTCGTTTTTCTTTTTATATCTTGTATCATTTTCGATTTAGATGTGTTTCTTAGGCTTATAAATACATTCTCGAATGTACTGAGAGGCAGGATTTGATAATTTCTAATTAGTAAAATCACATTTCTTCCCCGTACGAAGAGCGTTTGTCATTTACTTTATTACTCCTGTGACTGTGTATCATTTTCAATAAGCTTCATATCCAAGGCTTCTTTAGACCGTAGCTGGAAGGATCACCGTAGAGAATTCCTAAGAAAAAAGAAAAATCGAGCGTATAAAAAGAATCGAGCAGCGTTCGATGGCAAAAAAAGAGGTGCAACACGAGGACTTCCCAGGGAGTCACCCATCATAGTACTACTCTCGCCCAAGCACGTTTAACTTCGGAGTTCTTGTGGGATCGGGTGCATTAGTGCTAGTATGATCGCACCCATAAGTTGAACCACATTCTATTCTCTTATAGTAGATTCGACCCGAACTTCAAACAGCCATAACTTTCGAACCGGGAGGAGCTACGGGACCCACCACACATGCCGGTGAAGCTCTTCTCGCACTCATCGTGTGACCCGACGATCAGAATTCCTATTATAATATGTTTCCGGAGGCGAAACAGCGATTCGTGTCGAACTCATCGCGTCCCGCCATGACATAACTAGTCCCGGGCCTAAATTCCCCCGTTTTCGCGCACTTTTGGCCTTTTTATCACTTTAGTTATTTAATATTTCGTTTTTCTTTTTATATCTTGTGTCATTTTCGATTTAGATGCGTTTCTTAGGCTTATAAATACATTCTCGAATGTATTGAGAGGCAGAATTTGATAATTTCTAATTAGTAAAATCACATTTCTTCCCCGTACGAAGAGCATTTGTCATTTACTTTATTACTTCCGTGACTGTATATCATTTTCAATAAGCTCCATATCCAAGGCTTCTTTAGACCGTAGGTGGAAGGATCACCGTGGAGAATTCCTAAGAAAAAGAAAAATTAGCATAAAAAAAGAATCGAGAAGCATTCGATGGCAAAAAAAGGGGTGCAACACGAGGACATCCCAGGGGGCCACCCATCCTAGTACTACTCTCACCTAGAGATGTTAAATGGACTAGCCCTAGCGGTTTCGGGCTAGCCCTAGCGGGCTTCGGGCTAAACGGTCCGGGCCAAAAAAGCCCGGATTTAAACGGGCTAGGAAATATCGGCCCTAACCCTAACCCTAACGGGTTTCGGGCTAAACGGGCTAAATATTTAAAAAATCTATTTTTTATTTTTTTATAAGTCATAAACAGAAAAAAAAACAGTAACAATATATTTTATATATATAGTAACAACTATACTATAATAAATATAACACAAAATACACTTTTATGTATATACATATATATATACACACTATATTAACAAATACAGTAATAATATATATTATATATATTATTAATATATATTACATATATAATATTAATATATGTTATATAAATATAGTATTACTGTAAGTTGAAATTAACAATATATATATATATATATATATATATATCGGGCTTCGGGCTAAACGGTTCTGGCCAAAAAAGCCCGGATTTAAACGGGCTAGGAAATATCGGCCCTAACCCGGTTTTTTGGCGGGTTAAACGGGCCATCCCTACGGGCTCGAGCCCGTTTAACATCTCTACTCTCGCCCAAGCTCGCTTAACTTCGGAGTTTTGATGGGATCCGGTGCATTAGTGCTGGTATGACCGCACCCATAAGTCGAACCACATTCTATTATCATATGGTAGATTCGACCCGAACTTCAAACAGCCATAACTTTCGAATCGGTAGGAGCTACGGGACCCACCACACATGCCGGCGAAGCTATTCTCGTGCCCATCGTGTGACCCGACGATCAGAATTCTTATTGTAATATGTTTCCGGAAGCGGAACGGCAATTCTTGTCGAACCGATTGCATTCCGCCATGACATAACTGATCCCGGGCCTAAATTCTCCCGTTTTCACGCACTTTCGGCCTTTATATCACTTTATTTATTTAATATTTCGTTTTTCTTTTTATATCTTATGTCATTTTCGATTTAGATGTGTTTCTTAGGCTTATAAATACATTCTTGAATATATTGAGAGGCAGAATTTGATAATTTCTAATTAGTAGAATCACATTTCTTCCCCGTACGAAGAACGTTGGTCATTTACTTTATTACTCCCGTGACTGTATATCATTTTCAATAAGCTTCATATCCAAGGCTTCTTTAGACCGTAGGTGGAAGGATCACCGTGGAGAATTCCTAAGAAAAATAAAAATCGATATAGGGTCACAGTCAGTCAAACCCTATCTGCACTTGACGCTATGCATGAGTTAATGCAAATCGAGATCATTGAGCTCTCGTGTATCCAATACAACTAGTTCCAATGCTTTGGCCAAAGACTTATGATCTCATCTGACAATAACCGCATAGGCCATATACCTGTTCACTAACAGGAGAAAGATTCATATCTTGGTATTTAGTAGAACATGCTACTTGCCCGTCAAGATGCACGTCGAGGTTGACCCCCATCTTTTGTTTTTTTGGGTCGAACTACTCTAATGAAAATCTTAACGTCACAAGCACATCCCTACTAAATTCTCAAGTCGAAGGTTCACGAATACCCATCACAACCTATCGATTCCGTCATTGACTGTCCCGAAGTGAAATCCATGTGACGAATCGAGGGTGAGTCGGTTCGAGTATACTAATCTCATTAGCATGATAATGTGTGCTCCCACTAACCATTAGTGTTCGACAGGCACTCTCCAAGTCAAAGAACACGTCATACAAGTCTTTACATAAACTTAACGCCCAGTCAAGTTTCATCGACTTGCGAACGATTAAGTATTTGAGCCATAAACTTTTCCAGTGCCGATCCCCTTATCCAATAAGGAGTGGAATATTTTGCTCTCAAATACAAGGACTAGTTTCTATCTATATATTTACTAGTCAGGAATGCCACTGACTACCAGTAAATAAAGAAACATATAATTGTCTTATGATAATGATTTTACATAATAACAAGTACAATGCCCCCACTCAAACATCCTCTGAGTGGCATTCGAGGGCATACTCCTAACAGCTTTATCCTCAATTTCATCATCGGAGGAGTCACTGTCAGTGATCACTTGTAGGCATTCCTCGCTCTTGTTCGAGGCAGGCAAGGCTTCTATTTCACCAATCAAGGCCTTAAGCTTGTTTCTCCAGGCACATCTCTTTTAATCATTTTCCTGTTGCTCAGCTTCGGGCAACTTTTGCAATTTTGGATGAGGACACTTATTTGGATCCTGCAATTATAGCATAGGTTAGAATCCTGTTAAATGGCTTGGGCCTGTGTGGGGCCTTTCCAGACTGTTTGATGAACTTCTTGAATTTGTGCATGAGCAAGGCCATTTCATCTTGAGACTGGATGTCATCATCGCTGTCTGCGGCCTTGTGTGCCGACTTGGATGTGCTTGGTGCTGAACTATGTCTCTTGTCAGATACAGTAGCCAGCGTTGTCGTCTTGACAGGTGACTCTTCAGATTTCTCTCTCCTGTCTATATCATACTCGAATGCCTTTAGGTCATAAAAGGGATCAAAAGTAGAAATATCATTTAAGTTACAAGACACATGCATAGTTGTGGTTTTATGTTCCATCAGGCAGGGAGTGATCTAAATATTTTTAAATTTTTCTCTTTTGGGTATACACTTTACCAAATGATTCAAGTTCACCGATAATACCGGTACATATGAGGTCAAGTTCCTCGAGCATTTCTGTACGTTTCATTTCAAAAGACTCAAATTGCTGAGTTGGTTTAGAAATTTTATTTTCTTTTGAGAGCTCAGTTCCCTCGCACATGAGCTTGAGTTTTTCCCAGATTTGTTTGGCTGTCTGACAACTTTTTACCTTAGATAATGTGTCTTTGTTTAGGGTGACAAGTAGCACATTCTTGGCGACGTTGTCCAGGTTTGCATGCTTGCGATCATCGGTCGTCCATTGATCGCGCTCCTTCTCGAGCATCTCTGCATAAGGTTGCCCTTCCACTCTTGTGACTGTGTTGACCTTCATAATCTTGATAGGCCCTTCCTGGATGACAAAAATCATCTCTTCGTGCATGGCTGCAAGATGGGCTTCCATCCTAATTCTCCAGTCATCAAACTCATTAATAGAAAACATATGAACTTTATTTATCATGGAAGGGTCCATTTTAGAAATAGGATAAATAATGGAAACATAACACAAAGTTTTTAAATGCTAGTGATTTGTGGATCTGATTCAGCTAAAAATTGAATGATTCTTTTTAGAATCAACCTCTCCGATACCACTTGTTGGCCATAGAGTATACATTACACAGCTTAGAAAGTGAGAATACAATAAGCTGTATGATTTTCGAAGTTATTTGCGTAGCGGAAGACTAATATTGAGTTGCTGTAGGTACAACAACTAGGTACTCTCCTATTTGCTTGATGCGTACAGGGTTAAACATGTATACTTTAAATCACAGTTATAAATGAAAACAGTATAACAACAATAATGTATACAATGATATCTGATCAATATGTGATTTTCTTGTAGTTGTTGTGTTGAATGATATAAATGGCTTGGTATTTATAGGCATAAAGCCTCAACTAGCCGTTAGTCCACTGACTCTATTTGACATGCATTATGCTTCATGCATAGCGTACGTTATCGCCATTACGTATGTTATAGCCTTCCTGTAGTGTACGTTATATGCTTGTGGTTTCAGTCCAGTGTCTTTTGTCCATCCTTTACGTACGTTAACTCTTCTCCATTATGTACGTTAACTGCTTGATGTTGTGTACGTTAACCTTGATTCATCCCGTATATTAACTTCTCAAAGTCATAAATCCGTTGCATGCCTTTTTGACTTTGACTCTGAATCTTCCAACGGTTGTTTAGTTCGAATTCGTAATCAAACTACATTACGTACGCTAATTGCTTGATGTTTCGTACGTTAACCTTGATTCGTAGTGTACGTTAACTTCTCAAAGTCATAGATCCGTTGCATGCCTTTTTGACTTTACTCCGCATTTTCCACGGTTGTATAGTTTGAATTCGTATTCAAACTACATTACGTATGTTAAGCATGTTGTCTTACGTACGTTAAATGTCCTTTGCGGCGTATGTTAATAATACTTCGTAGCGTGCGCTAACCCATCAGGCGAGTCTTCAGCTGACTTTCTATTACGTACGTTAATACTTCATATTACGTATGTTATGTCCCATTTAGCGTGCGCTAGTCTTGATTATTAGCGTGTGTTATCTGCTTGTTTTGCCCAGCTTGATTCCTTATTGTTTTGCTTCGATCTATTGTTATTTTCTTTGACCAATAACACATCAATGACTCATCATCAAAACCATTTTATAATTATGTGGAATATAATATTCCAACAAGTATACCATAAATCACAAGCAATGAGACAATAGTAAATACAGGAAGTAATAACACGCAGATTTAATGTGGTTCGGGGTAATCCCCTCTACGTCCACAGGTCCTCCACACCAGAGAACATAGTTTATTAAAATCACAGCATACATAACTGTATGATTTTAACTAAACCAGTCATTATATCGTTCACATAGATTGATACACACGAATGTAGCTTGATCCGTTCACACTTATTCTCACACAGATTGAAGTTTTATCTCTTAACTCTCTTCATCCCACACAGGTCGGAGTAGTTCAACTCAGTCCACACAGACTGGTTGTAGGCTTCTTTGACTTGCTTATTCTCACACAGATTGAAGCTTTATCTCTTAACTCTCTTCATCCCACACAGGTCGGAGTAGTTCAACTCAGTCCACACAGGGCTAATGATCTAAACAGTAAGGTTTGAATCACACAAATCAGAACAGCAGCTGTAGGCTATGAACGTCTTCAATGTAGCTTGCTTTTTCAGTTAAGGACTTAGTATTTCTTCACTCAAGGACATACACTGAATGCTTCAAGAAATAGATTGCTCTCAGATAATGAATGCTTTTGATTCTTGATCAATAAGTTGTAAGCAATTTCCTCTTGCTTGGACTATTTTATAACCTTAGAAATAGATCGTTTATAAATGTATCAGTTGGTCAGTTAGTTAGATGTGAACAGATCAGATTGGTGGCTTGCAAAATGTTTGATTTAAAGATATCCGCATTTAATGCTTAAGAGATTCTTTCTGCATTAAATGCTCTTCAGTCCATAGTGGCCGCATTAAATGATGTCCTGTCAGCATTAAATGCTCCTTTAGAACCGTGAATACTTTGTGAATAAAGAAAGACTTATCTCACAATGATTTAAAGGTCTAAGTCTAAATCAAGTTGGATTGTATTTTACTTTTCCTAAGTAAAGTACATATAACTTCATTACTGTCGCCAACAGTCTTTTTACTGTACGCTGGAATCTCCATTTGACTGTAGGAGACATCCTTTAGGTGTTGTATGAAGTTCGATGTAGGGACAGACTGTAGGATGCATTTATCAAAATACTTGGAGTATTATTTTTTTCCAACAGGTACATAGTAGGGTCTTCCTAAAGAAAAAAATCTAGGAACCCATTTCTTGTCATGTTCTTTCCAAGCAAAGTGCTCAGAATATTCTGCATATGTTAGATTATGGCCTGCAGATACTTAGTATTTGCCTAAAACCAAGCTTCAAACTTGCTTGTGTTGAAAGGTTAATGATCAATAATGGACTCCATGTCTGGATATTCTGAAAGAAACTAGACTTTATTCTTCTAGAAGATGAAAACTCAATCGTTCAATAGGTGGATCACTATATTGTAACACCCCCAAAACCATAATGAAGGCATATAAAATTTAACAGTCATAGTCAAATTTTTCTCTTTTCATTCATGAAATAAACGACCATAATATAACACAGCAGTATGTCTGTACTTACCTTTCTTGATTCTCCAGCCAGATCTGAAAACTGTAACTCTTACATATCTTGAAAACAAGAAATTCCATATATAAACACAAATTATTTTATATGATTGAAACATGTGATGGATTGTAAATGGTACCTTGAAATCAGCAATTAGCTTCTTTAAAACTCTTAATATAGAGCAACATGCAACAACAAAGATATGTGCGTTAGGTAAATAGTACTCGTTCAAGTGACCTAAACACACGATAATCAAAAGCATATACATACAAAAGTTAAGTGTCAGAGGAAGACTTGCTGATTTGCTGCTATGCTCAAGTAATATATTCAGTTTTCTACATCCCACTTTTAGTTATTGGAAGAATAAATATTTTTAAAATTATAGATAGTTTGGAACTATAAAGCTGAGTCACAACAGCTTTGTAAATATGTAATATATATATATATATATATATATATATATATATATAATGACTGCCATATCTCACGTTAACCTTAAATATCTCCAAAAGAGAATAGGTAGATACCTGATCTCCAGCAAAAATGAGCCAAGCATGATTCTTAGAATGAAAGAGAGGAGATTTTCGCAGTATCCTTGAAACTTTGTTGAGAACTGAACAAGGAATGATCTTCCACAGTTGCTGTAGTACCAACCAGATACCTGCATCATCATCAACATCACCACAAACATCACATTACTGAACCACCATTTGCCTCATCAATATTGAGGCAAATTATAGAACACTTTGATAACAAATCCCCTATTACACCAAACAATAATTTCCCATAGAGAATAATAATGACGTAGAAAAGGAAACAAATTATGGGAACATGATCGAATCTGACTTGTAGGCTTAATTCTCACTCTTTCTACATTAACCAAGACAAATAAAGTGATTGGCTGCAAAATAATAAGTACAAAGGACAACATAATAAACATTGTAACACAAATTAAAGATTAAAGAAAAAATAAAAAGAGAAAACATGACAATAATAAAAATAAATAAATAAATTACCATATCATAATATTATTCCTTTCCAAAGGATAGACCAACAAATGAGCCTGGGAGAATAACCCCCCATAGTAGCTCACCATGGCTAACAAAGCCTCCGAGATTAACATGAATTACACTAGGATTGAATACGGCAAAAGCATTATATGACCAAAACCATTAACACTTCATATCTAAAATTGAGAAAGGAGGAGCATCATATCTTCTGATGGTTCTTAAAAACACAAATTTGTGGAAAGAAGTGTAAGAATGGCTTCTTTATATCTATCATAAGTACGAAGCCTTAATACCGAAATCCCCAATTTCCTATCCGAAGTCCAAATACATATTCCATATAAATTGCACAATAATTTTTCATCCAATGTAAACTTAAATCAATTAACACTCTTATATTTAACAAAAGCGGCAAAATCACTAACCAATTACAAAAGGTCTCTAGTTCTTCTCTTCTTGTGGAATTCCTACTTCCTAGAGAAGGTTTTTGTTGTGCGGACAGGAAGCAAAGGAAACCGCGGCGGTGAACAGCGGGATGGGGAGGTGTGAGCAAAATGACTCGGTCACGACGATGGCTGGCTAGCTGATGTAGGCAAACGGAGGCACAGGCGGTTGCTGGGTCAATTGATGGCGACGCAGTTGTGGCGGCGAAGTTTCTAGGACGAGCAACTGTGTGACGACGATGGTGGGACGTTTATTGCAGGAAACGGCGCTAAGATGCGATGATGTGAGCGAGCGAGATATGCTAGGAAATATTACATGGCTGAAATTTGGGTTCTGTTGGGTCAGGCAAAATGGTGGGTTTCCTCTCGATGGTTGAAGGGGAAGGAATGGACTGCAACGGCGGTGGTGGCAAGGCCAGCCAATGTTGTGGTGCTGGGTGTGGTCTTCAGTTTTAGGAATTGGGTTTGTTGGTGGTGGCTGAGGTAGAAATCGTGGATTTTTGGTTGTGGATTCTCGGCCCTGGATGATGACCCGACGGCGGTTAGGGTTCTGGTTCAGTTAGGTTAGAATCGGGTGAGAATTGAATATGAAAACTAGGTTTGATAAATAATACATGGTGAAGAGAGGCGTAAATTTCTAGTAAACAAGAAAATATTGAATGTTTACTTTGGTGGATGAAAATCTGACTGTGGGAAGATGGAGAATATTCAGTGAGTAGGTGTAAGTATAGGAATTATGGTTTTAGGATAAACCTAAAAGAGTTGATTTTTAAGCCCTCTGCATGCCACTTGCTCTCGACAATCATCGTCCTAGCGGCTTGTTTGTGGTAGGAATATGCCCTCGAATGCCACTTAGAGGATGAGAGAGTAAGAGCACTATATTGTAATTATGAAGATTAAATTAAATAAGACACTTATTATTTATATATTATTGTATATCACTGGTATTGTGATTTGGTATATAAAATAATAGGCCCTGCATTTGAGAGCAAACATTCCACTCCTTATGGAGATAAGGAGATAGGCACTGGAAGTGTTTAGGGCTCGAATGTTTAACTGGTTTGCAAGTCGATAGAACTTAACTATGCAGTAAGTTTAGACAAGACTTGTATAACATGTGCTTTGACATGTAAAGTGCATGTCTTCACTAAGGGTTAGTGGGAGCACACGTTATAGGTATGCTGATGGGATCAGTATACTCAGACATGACTCACCTCGATCCGGTCACATGAATTTCACCCCTGGGTAGTCAATGAGTGAATCGAAAGGTTGTGATAGGTATACGCGAACCTTTGACTTGAGTATTCAGTAGGAGATGTGCTTGTGATATTAAGTTAGTCATTAGAGTAGTTCATTCCAATCACCGGTTGGTGGGGTCAACCTCGAAATGCAATTTAGTGGGAAAGTAGTAGTCTCTACTGAATACCAAGATGGGATTCTTTCTCCTGTACGTGAGCAGGCACTACATCATAAGTGAGCATACGCAATGGTTTCAACCGGCGTTGCCACCAAAGCGTTTCAATAGCTTTGCTCATGTTTGGTCTTTTACAACGCTGCTCAAATAGTATTGCAATAGACATACATTTGGTGTTGCATGTGATTAGTGGGGTTTCAAAGTGCAACACATTTCATGGTGTTGCACTAAATTTAAATTTCTATGATTATTAAAGCTGAATATGTTTTCCAAGAAAATAAAATTTCAATTATGTTCAGTTACTAACTTTAAAAGTTTGAAATATAATATATTTTAAATTTCAACCTATGTTACGTATATTTAATATAAATACACATCATATATTTTATTTTTATAATTAAAATAATATTTTTTTGATAATTATTAAAGTGGAATATATTATAAAAAAATTGTAATAAAATTTAAATTAAGATTTGTTTCTTACTTTTAAAATTTGATATGTAATAGATTATAAATTTTAAGTTATATTAAAAATATTTATTATAAACACATATCTCAACAATCGGAAGGATCAACTCAAGAATTTCAATAAAAAATCCGATGAATGAGTGTTCGTAGCTATTCGAATGTTAGTAAGGCCTAGACAGTCTTTCATAATAGGAGCTAACCATTGAGGAATCACTCCATGTAGTATTCGATGAGTCGCACTGTGATTCCACAAGAATAGATGAAGTAACTCAAGTCGTCCAAACCCTCACCCTGGAATAGATCCCACAGACCTAGGGGTAACATATCACCTCATTGGAAATCAATTCCGCAGCTATAAGAATCATAGATGTGGCTATAGAACAAGAGATAGAGCCTACAACTTAACTGGACACACTAAGAAATGCAGGCATGGAACCCGACAGGATATTGTTATGAGATCACCCACATGAATAGCGATTGGCAATGTCGATGCAGGAGTTATCACTCGAAGGATAGAATATCGGAGTACACAAGAAAATTTACTGTGCGTTCAAAAAGACAAGACTCAGTTCCCGATTGTTAGGAATAATTGTTAGATTTTGATGATGTCATCCCTGTATTCATGATTTATTCAAATATATGCACCAAGTACTTGACAGTGTAAAGAAAAACCAAATGAGTATCTTCTATAAGCCATTGAATAGGCTAAGTATTGATCAAGTGTTGATCATATAGAAAATCGGCTAAGTATAGAATTGTCAAAATTTCAGATAAGTTTTCAGACTGAGTTCATTCTCAGGCAAGTTTTGGTCAACAGAAGTATCAGACGAGGTTTGACCAAAACTCAGCTGCAGCCGAGTTCTGAAGAAAGCATAATACCAGGCGAGATAATGTCGGGCAATATATCAGGCAAGTTCTAGTCAACAGAATACATCAGAGAAGTTTGACCGCAGACGAGTTACTATCAGACGAGATCTAGTCAACTCATAGTATCAGCTGAGGTTTGACCACAGATGAGATATTAACAAGCGAGCTATCAGGCGAGTTTTCAGGTCAAAAGAAATATCAGCTGAGGTTTGACTACATACAAGTTCTTTACCAATCGAGGTTTTCGGTCAAACAGAATATCAGAGGAGATTGACCAAACTAATCCTACAGCCAAGTTTAAATATCAGAAAAGAAGCTCAGTCCATGTCAGCAAAGCATTGAAAAGTCAACAATAACGGCAAGACACATGCGGACGTAAAAGCAAGAGACAAAGCGAAAGATTCCCGGAAGTTTAGGAATAAAATATTCCTTGAGATCCACGTCCTAAAGACTCATGAATATACAAATCAAGAAAAGCGGCACGGGCAAAAGAATATCTTCAAACGGTCGGAACTGAAAAGGGAATCAAGCCGTGCAATGGAATGAAAAGATAAATAAAGAAGTCCACTCTCCAACGGACGGATTTGTTACTAGAGATGCAACGGCTATGAAGAAGCTCAATATTCGTAATATAAATATCTGAAGAACAAATTGAGCCAAGTACGATGATGTTGGGATAACAATCCCTGTATCGAAAAGATCAAGACAGAATGTTTTGACAAATATGCTAATCCAGCATACAACAAGCAGTTGTATCGAAAAGCTGATCAAAAGGTATCAACCTGTATCGAAGACTTCTCGTAGCCCCAGCATATAGAATCTAATCATATAGCAAAGGAGTCTTATAAAGACTAAGTATGGAAGCTATCTCGAATCGACAATACATCTATCATTCCATACAACATCCAAACAGGACAAGAAGGAATCTTTTCTATTCACTAAGTCAAAGTCCCGTTTGAGAAGATATATTTAAATACTAATGGATAAAGTATTTAAATATCAAGCCGTCAGATATCTTCAATCTAGCGCAAAATTCGGATCGTGTTTTATTCAAACACATCATCCCGTTGGAACGGAATCTTGCTCAACGGATTTATTTCAAAGGATATATTTCAGAAAGCTATATATATCCCCAGCCTTTGAAGATCTAGAGACACACGCAAACGATCGAATTTATACGCAAGTGAAACAAGTGCTTACAAGAATATTCAGAGCAAACATATCTCCCAAGGCATTATGCTATTCTGAAAGAAGAGATATACAGTGCTCAAAACCGTGAACAACATATCAACAGCTAAAAGCTCAGAAAGTCAAATTTGTTGTTCAAATATTGTTCTAACCCTTGAACAAACCCATCAGCCCTGTGTGGACTGAGAAACCTTGCTCTTCCCAAACTGTGTGTGACGGACCTGCATTGAAGAGATGAAGCTTCGGACCTGTGTGTGAAGAAGCCAGTTAAGTGAAAGCTCAAACCAATCTGTGTGAACGGTTGAAGGCTAAAATCATTATATCAATCTGTGTGAACAATATACTGATTAGGTTTGATTATAAATACGTAGTTGTGTACGTAGTATTTATAATAAACATTTTTACTCCTGTGTGGAGGACCAGTGGACGTAGAGGGGTTTACCTCAAACCACTTTAATTACTGTGTCAATTACCTTCTGCATTTACTGTTTTAATATTTGTGATTATCTTTAAGTATGCATTTCATATTTAGTTGCTGTATTTACAGCAACTTAGTTTGTCAAGTCTTCCGCTACGCACTCAGATTTGAAAACCGTACAGCTTGTTGTTTAAAACACTCTCCAAGCTGTATCCTGTATACTTAGTGGCAAACAAGTGGTATCGGAGCGGTTGATTCTAAAAAGAATCAATCGTATTTTTGATTGAATCAGATCCTTAAATCACTTATTTTTATAAAACAGTCGTTTTTGTCCTTATACTCTCATATGGATTCACCATTGATCAATAAAGTTCCTATGTTTTCTATTAACAAATTTGATGATTGGAGAATTAAGATGGAGGCTCATCTTGCAGCAATGCACGAAGAGATGATTTTTGTCATACAGGATGGCCCCATAAAGATTATGAAGGTAAATCCGGCCCCATGGATTAAAGGCCAGGCTCATGTAGAGATGCTTGAAAAAGAGCGCGAACAATGGACTTCTGACGAAAGAAAGCGCGCTAATCTCGACAATATTGCGAAGAATGCGCTATTTTTCACCCTAGACAAAGGCACATTCTCTAAGGTAAAGAGCTGTAAATCAGCTAAGGATATCTGGGATAAACTCAAGTTAATTTGTGAGGGAACTGAGCTCTCAAAAGAAAACAAAATTTCAAAATTAACTCAGCAATTTGAATCTTTTGAAATGAAACAAATTGAAACACTTGAGGAACTTGACCTCAGATTCACTGGCATCGTTGGTGAACTTGAAGCATTAGGCAAAATTTATACTCAAAGGGAGAAAAACCTAAAAATTTTTAGATCACTCCCTGCGCGATGGGACATTAAGACCACACCTATGCGTGTCTCGTGCAATCTTAGTGAAATATCTACTTTTGATCTCTTTTCTGACCTTAAAGCATTTGAGTACGATATAGATAGGAGAGAGAAAGCTGAAGAATCTCCCGCCAGGACTACAGCCTTAGCCGCTGTATCCAATCGAAGACACAGCATGCCGAGCTCATCAAAGCCCACTCATAAGAATGCTGACAACGACGATGACATTCTGTCGCAAGACGAAATGGCGCTCCTCATGCATAAGTTCAAGAAGTTTATCAAGCAATCAGAAAAAACTCCATACAGGCCCAAGCCTGTACACAAGGTAAGTACTGAAACTTCCTCTGGTGATGCTAACCTGTATTATAATTGCAGGAAACCTGGACATTATGCAATTAAATGTCCCCATCCCAAAGTTCAAAGGTTGCCGGAAGCCGAGCAATAAGAAAAGGATGAAAGAAGACGTGCTTGGAAAAACAAGCTCAAAGCCCTGATTGGTGAATCAGAAGCCGCCCCCGCTCCATCTAAATCCGAAGAATGTCTTCACGTAGTCACTGACAGTGATTCATCTGATGATGATTTCGAAGATAAAGCCTATATGTGCTTTATGGCCAAGGACATTCCGGAAGATGAAGACAGCAATGATGAGGTAAGCTCAACTTCAGCCATTCCCTCCAATGCATCTCATACTTTTGCAAACATGATGAATGAGTTTAAGACCATTCAAATGGCCCATGAGACATTGAAAAATGAAAACATACAGCTCCAACTTTCTAACTTAGAGCTTAAAGAAGAAAACGACTTGCTGAAAGTAAATTACGAAAATATGTCTATTGATTGTGAAAACAGCAAAGTCGAGTCTAAAAAACTCATGGAGAGCAATCATCAACTTTCTCATGAACTAAGTGAGACTAAATCTCATAGTGAAAGCAATACAAAAGATTTTGTTCTGCTTCAAGCCAAAGTAAAAACTCTCGAAAAACGAGAAGGAGAACTTGAGACCATTCTGAAATCTTTCGAGAAATCATCCAAAAGAATGGAAGAAATTCTAAGCATTGGGCAACATGCTCATGATAAAAGTGGCTTAGGATACAACTCATTTTCCAATAAAGGGAAAACTAGTACTGTGTTCGTCAGGGGAGTGGAACCCATTCCTGTACCGGAAGAAGTTCCGAATCATGTGAAGGAACCCGTTGCACCGCGAACAGCAAAAGCTGCCATCCCGCCACCTGTTGCTTGATTCGGTGAACACAAGTGCACGTTATCGTAGACAAGTAATAAAATGATGAGTAAGATATCGTTCCCACGAGGACTGACTTACCAACTACCGATTTATGCGTATTCTAATTTTATTTGAACTATCGAAATTTGGGATGCAAGTAATAAATAAAGAAAACCAATAAAAGAATAAATAGTCAAAACGATCGCTCGAAGAAAGAAAATCAAATAAGAAATTAATCTAGGATTGTGAATCCACCTCGGTTTATCCGAATTTACTCTTGATTATCTGAAGTTAATGATTTCCCAATTTATTGAAGGCGAAGGTTGCTAAAGTACTCTACCGCCTCTCCCGAGGTCAGTAGATTTTTCTAAGGTGAATCATACACTCTATCCCTAGGTGAATCAATTCGACAATAGGCAAAAAGCACGGAATCTTCAGAAAGGCCACATAGTTCCTATGAGTATATTCCTATCTCACAAGATAAAACGGTTCTCACCAAAATTTTCTCACCAACTCTCCTCTCCCGATTCGAGTTGCGTAATTAAAACAATTCAATTATAGGCCACACAATTGAAAGCATTAAAAACAATTGGGAAAACTCAACAGAAAAGGGAATTATAGAGATAAACAAAAGTAGATTCGTCAAAACCTCAGTTTCATCAAAATCCTAGAACAGGGTTTTAGCCTGACATGCTAAAGAATAAAAATACAGAAATAATTAAAGAAAGCATCGATATCAAACGCAGATGGAGAACTTGGACTCCTCCGTTCTTCTGGCTTCCGCTCTCTGCTCCTTGGTGTTTTCTGCTTCTTCTCAATTCCGCGATGATCCTCTCCAATCGATCCCCCCTTCAATTATGACCTTTAATGCTTATTTATAACTATCCTTAGCCTCAAAAACACGTCCGGGAATTAGGTTGGGAACAGGCTCCAAAAACGGCCCAGAACTGTGGCCAATTCTATCAAAACCGCCCCGTGGGCCACGACTCACTTAATCTGTGCCGCGGCCCCTGACCTTCAGCGCATTGCCTGGGCGCCTATTTTTCTTCCTGGGCCGCGGATCAGCATCCTTGTACCGCGGCTCACAGTACAGCGTGCTCGGCGCTTTCTGGTCATCTTCGTGTGCCGCGGCTCACTTGGTTCGTGCCGTGGCCCCAGGCCAAAAATTGCCGTTTTCGCCCGTTTTTATCATTCGAGCTTCCGGACTCCAATTTCTTGCCAAACATAAAAGAATAGTGCATTAAAGGCTCATTTATACAGGTTTAGACACAAAAATGGATAAAGAATAATGATAAATAAGCGTATAAAAATACGCCTAACAAATACCTCCAAACTTGAGCCTTTTCTTGTCCTCAAGCAAAAATCAATTTTAACAACATGTATCGTGAATAATCGTGCAAGTCCATAGTGCTCAACTTAATCAATACTACCCTGAAAATATCAAAGAATAATACAAGTATCGTAATAGTGAGTCACATCCAGGACACTGATTCCACCAAGTAGCCATTTTCGGTGCTAATCACTTGTTCATGAAGAAAATCAAGCTCAAAGATTAACAAGCGTGAATTTAACCGACCGCCAATATGAATGGTTAAAATAAACGAGCCAACTCGCCCAGTCCCACAGTCTAGTGGCAAAAATTTCAAGAGTTTCATCATCAAAATTACTCCTTGGACAGCATTCCCTTATGTATGATCATAATAAAGATTCGAGTTAACCACTAGGTTCGGATCTCAGAATGTTTCGTCGGGATCATCCTAGGGTGGATTTCCATTCTCATGTATTGGGGAACCGTTTGACGTAAAAGACACTCATGGGGCACATGGATGCTTCTAGTTACTAAGTTCCCCTCCACAGCGGAGAAACAACTCGAATAGCTATTCCCGCATGTCCGATTCAAGGTCGCTGTTTTACGCCAGAGTAAACAACGGGTCACGCGAGTACCCCCGGTTACTAGGCTTCCCATCATCGGCACATGCAAAATCTCTAAACCACTAGTCTAATCAGGGTTGTCGTTTTACGCGAGAGTAAACAACGGGTCACGTGAATACCCCCGGTTACTAGACTTCCCATCATAGAACAAATACTATCTCGACTTTTTTTGGGAAAAACTGTCCGACTCTAAACTCAATTTAAGTGCCCACAAGACTTATGTTACTGGAAGACTAGCTACACGAAAAGTGTAACCAAACATATAGACGACGATTTGAAAACACGTATGTCTCTTTTCTTATCTGCTAAGATTTCTATAAAAACGAAAAAATTTCGGACCTAAATGAATACTCAATAGAAATAGATATCGCTGACTACAACTCGACTAAAACTTAACCGTTTATTCAGAGAGAAATCAGTATCATAACATCAGTTTTACACAAAAAGAAGCACGAAAAATTCACGAATGCAAATAATATCACGACAAGCAAGGCTAGCAACAAAAAAAATAACGAAAAATAATGAAAAGTGCAAACGAATAAGTACAGCATCAGAAAGTAAACCCCCCCCCCCCAAACTTAGGACGTACATTGAACTCAATGTACACAAAATGTAATATGCAATAAAAGAAAGGTCAAGTACTACCCTACTGTCCGCTCATGAACTGGAGCCGGCGTCGTCCGGCGAGGAGGGTGGCGTGGCTGGCTGAACTAGTGGGATGAAAGGCCCGTCCGGGTGCATAATATGGCTCGTCCACGCAGCAAGGTAATCCTGGTGGTAAGCATCCCTCGCTGCCAAGCGCCTCGTCTCACGTCGGTTGGCCCGGCGGGCCTGCTCTCTCATCTCATCCCGGACGGCTGCGAGGATGCTCGCTCTCTCCGTCCGCATCTCCTCTCTCAGGGCAGCCAGATGGCTCTCTCTCTCTCTCTCCTCATCTCCTCTCTCCAAGTAGCCAAGTGACCCTCTCTCTCTCTCTCTCCTCATCTCCTCTCTCAGACCGTCGAACATCGCGTGCAAGTGCTCTCTATCGGGCGGCGGGCTGGACTCTGCCTGCCCCTGAGTCAGAAGAAGAGGCTCGGGGGACTGCTCGTGTGCCTCGTCAAGAAGAAATACTCATCCCCGAGCGTGTGCCGGCGCTCCACCCCACTGGTCGAAGTGAGAAATGATGCGATGATCAATCGGACCCTGGGGGGCTAGCATCGGCTCATCATCCGACCAAGTCATGCCCGACTGGCGGCAAAGAGCGCAGATGAGAGAGGGGTGCTTCAGCCCCGTCTTGGCCCCTCCTTGTATGCATAGAAGAATAGATCGGACCAGAAGAGGGGTCACATCGAATCTAAGCCCGGAAGTGATGGCATATAGTGTACGGGCATGAGAGAGTAAAACAGAGCAAATCTGCGAAGTAGGATCAACACGTGCGCAGAGGAAATACAAACAGGCACGCCCGGGCCTACTGAGGCGTGAGCTTTTAAAGTAGAAGGCCGACGAAACCGGGGCGCGAGTCTCCCAGACGGAGCCGGGATATGTGAGTGCCTCGAGCTGGGCCTCCCTCGTGAGGCCACTCATAGCTCGCGTGTATGCCGTATCATCCATCATAGGCCGCTCGAATAATCTCCGAATGGCGGCTACTGAAAAATCTACCGTAATGCCTCGGACGACGACCTGAGTCTGAGTATCCGACTGCGGTATCATCTGTCCTTCCCGAATGTGCTTCAACAGAGCACTAGCATAAAACTCTTGTACGATGGAGATCACCGCCGGCTCGGAGGCGCAGCGAAACGGGCCCACCCCATCTCGTCTATCATCGTCAGAAGCTCACCGTCCTGGGGGGCGGGAGTGAATCCCCGCTCCGGAATCAAAGGTCGAGGACGGATCTTTTCATTGAATATTTTATAAATTTCCGGGTCGGAGAATTGGTGCGACACCAACTCGGCTCGGCTTTGTGAAGTTTCCCCTCTTGTGGGGGACGATTGTGCCCTAGACCTTGTGCTAACCTTTATATTTCTAGCCATGACGAGTTCCTGAAAAGATAAACACCAGAAATTACTTAAGCCATAAGGAAAACAACACCACTTGACTAAAGATATGCAAGACGTGAATAAAGTGTTTAACGAGCTAGCACCGCCGTGATAGAAAATTAGAATTGAGCTTTCGTTTTAAACTTGACGTAAGGGTTGGGGTACGCTGTAAATCCATAAACAATTTTGTTTGCACATAGTTTCAAAACGTTAACTTAACAAAGAAAAATTTTCATTTATGCATTTCATCAGACACCTTGACTGCATGAGTTCAAATGAAGAACAAGCATTGTAATAGCTTAATTCAATCCCCAAAAATAACATCCTCAAATCGATCATCATGACGAACGATATATAACATAATAAATTCATTCATAATCGACAGATAACATCAATAATCAATCAAAAACTTCATATTCCCAACTCAACCTTTGATAGAACTTAAAAAAAACAACAACATATTCAAGATTCGAATGAATAACAACACCTCACCTTTCAATTCATATAGAAATTAAGATTAGGAATTTAGAATTACCTTGCTTTGCTTGAAGGATGCAAGAAGAAGAAAAGTTGAGAAGGAGTCGGCCGAGTGCTTGTGCGAAGGAAGGGGAAAGATACTTACAATTTTCAGCCGATTGAGTTATAAAGGGTTGTTGGGCTGTTCAAATTCGCAGCAGGGGCCGCGGCACAACTTAAGTGAGCCGCGGCCCAGAGTACAGCCTGCCCGGGCTTCTTTGTTCGATCGCCATGTGCCGCGGCTCAACATACGGGTGCTGCGGCTCGTAGTGTTAGTGTGCCGCGGCTCATTTAGTCTGTGTCGCGGCACAGAGTACAGCGTCCTGGGCGTATCTTTGGCAATTGGCGTGCCGCGGCTCAACAGCAACGTGCCGCGGCTCAGGGATCAAGTGTGCCGCGGCTCAGTAAGATCGTGTCGCGGCACAGAGTACATGAAGTTTAGCCTCCTTTTTTCAACTTGTTTGTGCCGCGGCTCACTCTCCTTGTGCCGCGGCCCAATGCTGAATTTTCCCCTGGGATAATTTCTGCACAGAATTTTCAAAAGAAAACATCAAGAGCGTGAGGGATAAGCATATCCAAGCTAAAATGACGAAAAATAAAGATCCAAAAATGCAAGAAAATACTGAAACCCAAAAATTTACAACTAATACTCGGGTTGACTCCTGAGAAGCGCTAAGTTTATAGTCTTCAGCCGGAATTTTTTGAAAATCAATTCCCATTTCGCAAAGACCATTTGGACTCCGCACAGTCCATCGAACCGTTATTATGCGATTTAAATTGTTGACCATTAAATTTCAACCGCTCGACTTTTGGTTTGGAAATCCAATGTTCTTTCCGAAACGGCTTTAACAAAAGCAACCGTCCAAAACACCCATTTTGCAGTTGATTTGGTACTCGCTTGACATCCGGCTTAATTTTCAACTCCACTGGTGAACTTATTACAGAATGAGAATTTTCCGATTGTGGATGAACGGATATTGAAGACGACATATTCAATTGCCTAAGATACGCGATTTGCTCTTCATTCTTATTAGGCGTCGGGGCAGCTGAAATGGATTTTGAATTTTTCGACCGACAATTCTTCTAGTGTGTGCCCTTCGCAAAGGTATCTACACTTTCAATTAGCGAACTCTTCTCAACACTGCTTGGACATGGAAAGGATTTAAACACTTGGAAAGTGACTTGATCATCTTGAACCCGCAGAGTGAGTTTCCCTTTTTCCACGTCAATGAGAGTTCGGCCGGTATCTAAGAATGGTCTTCCTAAAATAATTGGGATGTCTTGGTCCTCCTCCATATTGAGCACAATGAAATCAGCCGGAAAGATGAATTTATCTACCTTAACTAAAACATCTTCTATTACCCCCCTCGGGTACTTGATAGATCGGTCAGCTAATTGCAGCGAGATTGTCGTCGGCTTGGCTTCCCCAATGCCTAGATTCTGAAATATGGAAATGGGCATAAGGTTAATGCTGGCGCCGAGATCACACAATGCCCTATCAAAAGAGAGGTTTCCTATGGTTCATGGTATATTAAAACTTCCTGGATCCTTCAATTTTGGCGGGAGCTTTTTCTGTAGAATCGCGTTGCACTCTTCAGTCAGTGCCACCGTTTCATATTTCTCGAGCTTCCTTTTGTTAGATAGGATCTCCTTCATGAACTTCACATAGCTCGGCATTTGTTCCAAGGCATCAGCAAATGGAATATTTATATGTAGTTTCTTGAAAACGTCAAGAAACTTGGAGAATTGTTTGTCCAATTTCTGCTTTTGCAAACGCTGTGGAAACAGGACGGGTGGCACATATGCCTTCGGATTGTCCGGAAATAATTTCGAGGGTCTAGATATTTGTGAGTCCTCAGTCGCTAAATTTTTCTTCTCCTCATCCTCACTTTTCTTTTTGTTCTGCCCGGGCAGCTCACCCAATTCCTTCCCACTTCTCAAACCAATGGCATTGATACTCTCTCTGGGGGTTGTCTCGGTCGTACTTGGCAATGTACCCTCCGGGCGGGCTGTTAACACATTTGCTATCTGGCCCAATTGGACTTCCAAGTTGCAAATAGAAGCGGAATGGTTTTTCAAGGTTGCTTCCGTATGGGTCATGAACTGACTCGTATTTGCTGCTAATTTCGCAATTGCTTCCTCTAGAGAGATTTTTGGAGCAGGAGGAGATTGCTGTTGGTGTTGAGCAAACTGAGGTTGGTTTGAGTTTTGTCCGTTTCTTCATGAAAATTTAGGATGATTACGCCACCCCGGATTATAAGTGTTGGAGTATGGATTATTTTGCCGATTCCCGTTCCCCACGAACTGAGCTTGTTCCATCGGAGGTTGCTCGAAAGGGTTTCCGACTTGGCACTCTGCGCTAGGATGAGATCCGTTGCACTAATTGCACGATTCAGTGGTAACGGGGGAAGGAGCATGTGAAAAGGCTTGAAGTTGCTGAGTCAAGGCGGCGACTTGAGCCGAAAGTGTATAGATCGGATCATTATTGGAGATTTCCATTACTCGTTTCGGGTTTACTCATTCGGAAGGCCACTGATAAGCATTCGCAGCCATCGCTTCCAATAAAGAGTGTGCTTCGGCCATCGTTTTCCCATCAATGCTCCCCCAGCGGCTGCATCAACAAGAGTGCGTGTAGAGGCACTCAATCCATTATAGAACGTTTGAATTTGTAGCCAGTCCGGTATGCCGTGGTGTGGGCATCTCCGTAATAAATCTTTGTATCGCTCCCAAGCTTCGTGAAGCGACTCCATATCAAATTGCCCGAAGGTAGTAATTTCGTTCCTCAGCCTTGCCGTCTTTGATGGTGGGAAGAACTTGGCCAGGAAGGCTTGCGCTAATTCCGCCCAAGTCGTGATAGAGCCCGGCGGTAAAGAATTTAACCAAAATTTGGCTTTGTCCCTCAAAGAGAAAGGGAAAAGCCGCAGACGAATAGCATCATCGGTGACACCATTATTTTTGAAGGTGTCACAAATCTCAAGAAACGAAGCGATGTGTGCGTTGGGGTCATCGTTCGCCAATCCGCAAAATTGGCTTGCTTGCACCATCTGAATAATAGCCGGCTTGATTTCGAAGTTGTTGGGTTGGATGGTTGGACGCCGGATTCCCAAAAAGTTTGCATTTATTTGTAGCATAGCATAATCGCGGAGTGCTAATGCCGGTTGAGCTTGCTGAATGGGGTTGTCTGCTTCTTGATTTCTCGTGTTATCGGCCATGGTGCCTGCTGCTGATAGCTCTCGTTTCTCCTTCTTGCTTCTCTGAAGAGTGCACTCGAGTTCGGTATCCAAAGGTAGTAGGCCTTCGTTACTGAATTTTCTCATGCACTAACCGAAACTTCCTGCAAGGAAAAACAAATAAATAAAATTACACAAAAATAATAATAAAAAAATGTTCAAACTAAGACTAGAAATACTGAAATCGATATTAGTAAAATAATCAGTCCCCGGCAATGGCGCCAAAAACTTGTTGCTTGATTCGGTGAACGCAAGTGCACGTTATCGTAGACAAGTAATAAAATGATGAGTAAGATATCGTTCCCACGAGGACTGACTTACCAACTACCGATTTATGCGTATTCTAATTTTATTTGAACTATCGAAATTTGGGATGCAAGTAATAATTAAAGAAAACCAATAAAAGAATAGACAGTCAAAACGATCGCTCGAAGAAAGAAAATCAAATAAGAAATTAATCTAGGATTGTGAATCCACCTCGGTTTATCCGAATTTACTCTTGATTATCTGAAGTTAATGATTTCCCAATTTATTGAAGGCGAAGGTTGCTAAAGTACTCTACCGCCTCTCCCGAGGTCAGTAGATTTTTCTAAGGTGAATCATACACTCTATCCCTAGGTGAATCAATTCGAAAATAGGCAAAAAGCACGGAATCTTCAGAAAGGCCACGTAGTTCCTATGAGTATATTCCTATCTCACAAGATAAAACGGTTCTCACCAATATTTCCTCACCAACTCTCCTCTCCCGATTCGAGTTGCGTAATTAAAACAATTCAATTATAGGCCACACAATTGAAAGCATTAAAAACAATTGGGAAAACTCAACAGAAAAGGGAATTATAGAGATAATCAAAAGTAGATTTGTCAAAACCTCAGTTTCATCAAAATCCTAGAACAGGGTTTTAGCCTGACATGCTAAAGAATAAAAATACAGAAATAATTAAAGAAAGCATCGGTATCAAACACAGATGGAGAACTTGGACTTCTCCATTCTTCTGGCTTCCGCTCTCTGCTCCTTGGTATTTTCTGCTTCTTCTCAATTCCCCGATGATCCTCTCCAATCGACCCCCCCTTCAATTCTGACCTTTAATGCTTATTTATAACTATCCTTAGCCTCAAAAACGCGTCCAGGAATTAGGTTGGGAACAGGCTCCAAAAACGGCCCAGAACTGCGGCCAATTCTATCAAAACCGCCCCGTGGGCCGCGACTCACTTAATCTGTGCTGCGGCCCCTGACCTTCAGCGCATTGCCTGGGCGCCTATTTTTCTTCCTGGGCCGCGGCTCAGCATCCTTGTGCCGCGGCTCACAGTACAGCGTGCTCGGCGCTTTCTGGTCATCTTCGTGTGCCGCGGCTCACTTGGTTCGTGCCGCGGCCCCAGGCCAAAAATTGCCGTTTTCTCCCGTTTTCATCGTTCGAGCTTCCGGACTCCAATTTCCTGCCAAACATAAAAGAATAGTGCATTAAAGGCTCATTTATGTAGGTTTAGACACAAAAATGGATAAAGAATAATGATAAATAAGCGTATAAATATACGCCTAACACCACCTCAGTCCTATTCCAGACAGCGGAATCACCAACCATTCAGACATGTAAGGCGTATCTAACAGCATGCTCCCAGAGCATATCAGCAGCGCCAACATCCGTTCAGAAGGAAGGCCGTATCCAAATACTAAAGGCCCACACGGCAGTACTTTGAGTACAACACGACTAGGTATTGGATACAGGAACCTCTTCACTCATTGCGACAGCAAGTTTCCGCACAATATCAACAACAACGTTGGGAATCCAACTGGAGACCCAGAAGGCAAGCTGTTAGGCCGAAGAAAATGGCTCCACCTCCAAGACAGCATTTGTACTGGACTAATAATAACCCTGAATTTTACATGCATAATAATTATAATGGTTATAGCAACTACGTATATGCCCCACGTAGAAATCGCAATTACAGACCTAAACCGTCTTACAGTAAACCTATTGCTGTCAGGAAAATCTGGGTACCTAAAGGCACTAACATCCATGGACCAAACAATCAAAGGGGACCTAAATCTACCTAATTTGTTTGCTACAGGACATTCTGGAGAAGGACATCTGGTACTTCGACAGCGGATGTTCCCGGCACATGACAGGAGATAAAATCAAGTTATCAGATTTCATAGATGGTCGCGGTCCAAAAGTGCGCTTCGGTGATAAATCTAAAGGAAGAACATGAGGGAAGGGAACCCTACTTGTCGGAAAATTCAAAATCACCAATGTAGCTTATGTTGAAGGCTTACAGTACAATCTACTTAGTATTAGCCAGTTCTGTGATAAACAGTTCTCGGTGAAATTCTATATAGATCACTGTAGAGTCAAGAACATCCTGATCAAAGAAGTTGTGCTCACAGAAGCGAGATCGGAGTAATATGTATATTCTCGATGATGCCTACGAGCTCCACAATTCGTTGTTTTGTTGCCAAAGGCACTGCAGATCTAAGCTGGTTATGGCACAAAAGGATGTCACACATCAACTTCAAGACTATCAACAAACTCTCCAGACAGGAAATGGTTAGGATTGCCAAATGTTTCATTCCAGAAAAACAGCGTTTGTGGACCCTGTCAGAAAGGCAAGCAAATCAAGACCACCTTAAAAAGCAAATCCTACCTTTGAACTAACAGAGTGTTGGAAATGCTACATATGGATCTCTATGGTCCCGTAGAACCGGTAAGTTTGGGAGGTAAGAAATACTCTCTCGTTATTGTTGATGATTATTCCAGGTATGCTTTGACAATTTTCCTAAGCAAGAAGAAGGAAACAACATCAAAGCTCCCCGAGCACCTGAGAAAGCTTCAAAATGAAAAAGGGTCGAGTATCGTGTCCATTCGTTCCGACAGAGGTATAGAATTCACTAACCGCTTTATAGAGCAATACTGTTTGGAAAATGGGATACAACACGAATACTCAGCTGCCCGTACACCTCAACAAAATGGTGTTACCGAGCGGAAGAACAAGATGCTGAAGGAAGCAACAAGGACAATGATTGCCGCAAGCAAGTTGCCACAGTGTTTCTGTGGCGAAGCAACCAATACAGCATGCTACATACAAAACCGCTGTATCGTCAACAAGCATCACAACAAAATAGCATACGAGGTATGGAACAACAAAACTCCGTTAGTTTCATACTTTCACATATTTGGATGCAGATGTTACATTTTGAACAACGGTAAGGATCAACTTAGAACCTTCGATGAGAAATCGAATGAAGGGATATTTGTAGGATATTCCTCTGTTAGCAAAGCTTACAGGATCTTCAATAAAAGAAAGCTACCAATTGAGGAATCAGTTCATGTAGTGTTCGATGAACCTCACCATGATCCTACAGGAGTGGAAGACCTTTCTCAGAACATCCAACAACTTTCCATCATAGATCCACCAACTCCTATCGAACCTGTCATTGGCCTAGAAATCAACCCCGCAGCTGTAAGAACTGACGTAGATGAAGCCGATGTTGTACAAGCTGAAGCCGAAACTAGAACAACTCAAGATACAGTATGGGACCCTGAATTAGAACCCGACAGAAGATGGTTGAGAGATCACCCGCAAGAGATGATCAATGGAAACATTAATGCTGGTGTTTTTACCCGTAGGAGAATACATAGGACACAAGGGTATGTACTATGTGCGCAAGAAGAACCCGATACTAAGATATCACCATTTCCTGAATGGAAATCTCAATCCGAGCTTAGAAGACTTAATATGTGCACTATTGCTGTATTCTTAGTCCAATCCGAACCTGTTTCTACCAAAGAAGCTCTCAACAATTCTCATTGGATCACATCTATGGAAGAAGAGCTTAACGGTTTCGAAAGAAACAATGTATGGTATCTTGTACCCAGACCTACGCATCAATCAGTAATTGGAACCAAATGGATATTTAGAAACAAAAATGATAGAAATGGACTCATTATCAGGAATAAATCCCGACTAGTTGCCCAAGGCTACAGACAGGAAGAAGGCATAGACTACGACGAGACATTTGCCCCTGTAGCAAGACTAGAAGCCATTATGATATTTTTAGCCTTTGCCGCCCATAAGAGCTTCATTGTATATCAAATTGACGTCAAAAGTGCATTCCTAAATGGAGACCTCGCTGAAGAAGTATATGTTGAATAACCACCAGGGTTTGTCATCCAGAAGGCGAAGACCTAGTATACAGGCTAAGGAAAGCACTGTATGGACTTAAGCAAGCCCCTAGAGCATGGTATGAGACCCTGTCCCACTATCTAACCAATAATGGATTCGAGAAAGGTGCTGTGGACAAGACCTTGTTCAAAATACAAGAAGGTGATGACCTCCTTATGGTTCAAATCTATGTAGATGATATAATATTTGGTTCAACTAACCTTACTTTATGTCAAAGGTTCTCTCATCTCATGCAAAGTAAATTTGAAATGAGCATGATGGGAGAACTTAGTTATTTCCTAGGTTTGCAGGTAAAGCAGTTGCCTACAGGGATTTTCATCAACCAGGAAAAATACAGCAAGGAGCTTCTCAACAAATTTGGAATGAATACTTCCAAATCATCGTCAACCCCCATGAGCACTTCCGTGCAAATTAGTGCTGATGAAGCTAGAAATCCGGTTGATCAATCACTCTACAGGAAGCTTATTGGCTCTCTCCTGTACCTAACGGCTAGCAGGCCCGATATCCAGTTTGTTGTGGGAGTGTGTGCGCGATATCAAGTATCACCTAAAGAATCACACTTCGCAACAGCTAAACGAATCCTGAAATACATCAAAGGAACAGTCGATGTAGGACTGTGGTATCCTAAAGAAGGCGGATTCGATTTTGTTGGCTACAGCGACTCGGATCTCGGAGGTTGCAAGATAGATAGGAAGAGTACAAGTGGAACTTGTCACTTTCTTGGACCTAGACTTGTATCTTGGTTTAGCAAGAAACAATTGGCAAACTCGCTTCCAACAGCTGAATCAGAATACTATGCTGCTGGTAGTTGCTGTATGCAGATCCTTTGGATGCAACAACAGCTGTCAGATTATGGAATTGAAGCTAAAGAAACGCCGATTATGTGCGATAGCACGAGTGCAATTGCTATCACTCACAACCCTGTATTGCACTCTTGCACCAAGCATATTCACATGAAGCACCACTTCATTAGGAATCATGTTGAGAACAAGGATGTTCGGCTGGAAAAAGTTCATACAGATATCCAGTTAGCCGACGTCTTCACCAAGCCTCTCGACACAGCAAGATTCTGCATGCTTCGACATGAATTGGGATTGCTACAGCCTGACTTCCTGTAAGTTTTTAATGCTTTTACTCTGCAAATTGAGGGGGAATGCTGTAAGACCCAATAATACAATATCCACCGTTAGTTATCTGTACACTCAGTCCATCAGAACAACACTGTAGGAACCAAGCGATATGAATTATCCTACAGCTGAAGTGTGCAATAATTAAGGGGGAATACCGTACGACCTAAGAATACAGCATTAATCCAAAAGCTGCTGTATCGAATTGAAACCCGTATGTACCTTTTAAGGGGGAACGCTGTATATTCGCGGATACAACACATACAATAGGAAATCAATTATCATGTTATTTATTTTAAAATATTTTATGTCCACGTGCCCTGTTATCATTACAAGCCATTTGCATTAAATGCTTTACACGACATCTGGACATTGATATCTTCAAGCCGCGATGTTTTCAATTTTTTTATTAATTGTACACCGCCGTTTCAGGCAATAAGGGTAATTTGAAAAGTCATAAGTGGGACCAGCTCCTGTTTTAAATTAGTTGGATAAGTTGTATCGGTTACACTCAGTCCAATCGTGATCGTCCATTTTAATTAAATGGTTCCCATCCCTTAAATCTGACCGTTCAGTCTCTGAAAACCCTTCTTCGCCGCCCACTATAAAAGGACTGAAAATTCCATTTGAGACTCTTTACGCTTTCTGCATATTATAAGAGTTCTTGAGCATTCAGCCTACAAGTTTTCTGTGTTTACTGCATTTTTGCTTGAACCCTTTTAACTTTTCTTCGAGTATCAACAATGGCATCTTCTCATACCTCTTCCATATCTCTCAAGAAAACATCCAACATCATCAATGGACGGATCTTTTCCAGATCTGTCTTGCTTGAACGTGTTCATGCCAAAGTGGATGACGTCGAATCGATGTAATACGTCATCACCAGGATTCGTCAACAAGGCCTCTATCGCCTTGGCAGCCACTCTGCTGAATGATTTGATGTTCATCTGGTTGAGGAGTTCTACCTCAATGCTGCCGTTCGTTTCATTTCACAGGCCCAGGGAGGACATGTCGCTGACATCATGGCCGTCGTTCGCGGAGTTGAGATCCGTGTTGACCAAGAGATATTCCAGAATATCTACAGGCTACCTGCTGATGGTCTGTCAATGGAAGATCTTGAGACCTTTGGGTCCCAGGAACTGTTAACCGCTTTCTATGGCTTGTTCACCGGTTCATCCTCAGTTGAAACTGTTCACACCTCTTGCCATAAGAAAAATTTCTGTTTACCTTTTGTCTACTTGCATGATTTATGTTGTCGTATTATTGAGAACAGAACAGGTGCTTTTGAGATGTGCACCAATCTTAGGTTTAAGATGATGGTTGCAATAATGACCTGTGAGAAGGTCAACTGGTGTCAAATCATCCTCAAACGGTTGCAGGAAGAAGTTTCTAAGCCTGCTTCGCAGAAGAAATCCTTTGGTCTGCTGTTGAACTATATTCTGACCAAATGCGGTGTTCCACAAGATGAAAAAGCTAAGAAGATCACTTCTCGTATTTATATGGGAAGCATCCAACCCACCGACTTCAGGAAAGGACCCCTCATTGCTAACAGGCCCTATGTTCGCAATTTGCCGCTTTCTGCCGATCCAAGGGACGTATCTTCGAAGTCTCATAGCGAGGAGACTTCAAGGAAGAGAAAAACATCTCACAGCAAAACTCCAGTTGCTGTTGAGAAGCCGAAAAGGAAGCTAAGGAGGCTTTCAAAAGTTAAGGCCACAGAAATCTCCAAGGACGCTTCTTCCGTGGCTCAGCCCACTGAACAACTCCCCCAGGGCCTAACCCCTGTGGAAGACATGCCTGCTACTGTTGATACAGTAGATCCCAAGCCTTTGGCGGCTATGACGGATGCTCAGACATCTGCCAACATACAAGACTCTGGCGAGTCGGCTGCCACTTTGGAGCCAATAGCTACTTCTCCTATACGGGATCCCACACCCGTTCAGGATCCATCTCCCATCAGGGTACTAATCCCTATAAGGAATACCTCTCCGATACAGGATTCCACACCTGTAGAGGAACCCATGCCTACAGCGAACCCAGGCGCTGTACGCAGCCCCTCCCCGGACACAATTATTAACAAAACCTTACTACATTTGCAAATCGAACAGGCTTACGAACGGTTTGTCCAATGGAAGAGTTACATACTTGCTCCGTACGAAACCCTGTACAACTGGAGTGAATGGAGTAACGAAGAAAGATTTGTTTTGGAAGTGACGGACACTCAAGATATTGTTGTCCTGATCCTATGGGACAACCTATGTGTTAAAGAGCTTATTGAGAGCCATCTATTTGAAAAAGCCGAGGCACGAAAGAAAGGTAAATCTAAGTCCGGGGAATCTCCCGAAAGTCCAAAGTCAGATCCCGACTCAGACGATGATGATGATGCCCTACATGCTGGTTTAAGAAAGAGTCGCGAAGAATCTGAATTTCAGATGGGTGCAGGGACTTCAAGTCAACATCAATCACCTCCCCATCAACAAGACATTGTTCCCGACAACGAGGATTCAGCCCCTCATGTCGCGGAGGAATAATCTGTTTCGCAACAGGGACCCGAGCCTACCGCCGCCCAAGTAGAAGAAGATTCCAGCGCCATCCAGCAGGAAGAATCTGTCCCTCTGCAGGAGCAGGCGGAAGCTGAGAGACAACAGGAGAAATCAATCCCTCTTATATCCATGTCTTCAGAACCCACTTCAGTACAGGAGGATGCAGCACCCCCTATCGCGGAGCCCGAATCTGATACTCACGCACCCTCAAACACCTTGGAATATGACGACGGTATAATACCTGAGGATGTCCAACTAAATTCACGTCCCAATGTGAATTTGAGACGGTTGAACGGAGTTGAGGATTTTGCACAGCCAGACTCTCCTAGGACTGCCACAAGAAAGGAGTGATTACATGCTCTTGGCCTCCAAACTGTTTTCATCCAGGATGCCGTCAATGCCTTGTACTCTGTGGAAAAAGCTCTTGATTGGCTACACACATCTGCCATAGAAGAAACGACAGGACTAAAGCACGGAGTCTCCTGGGTGGTAGAAGCCTTCACTGTCTTGCCACACGTCTTCAAGCAGGCACTGAGCCAATTGCAAGAAAAACAGGAGCAGATCCTGAGAGAAGAGCAATCAAAGCTACGTGTGTCTGAGGCCAAGACAACATCTGCTCTGATCGAATCCGTTTCCCAACTTTGAGCCCACGACAAGAAAATTCAAGATATGTCGCAGGTGCTCACCTCCCTTGTTGAGAAAATGACTAATATTGAGACGAAACAGGATGCTGCATTGCAAATCCTGGAACGCCTTGATGAAAAGGTGTCATACCTTGATGACGCCAAAAGGTGGGAAGAATCGAGGGAAGCTGCTAGGAGAACGAGGCCGGAGCAAGAGAAAGAAATGTTAGCTCCTTTTGAAGACTCAATCACTACTGATATAGCCCATATCACATCTCCAAATGTTAGGATACAGGGAGAGCGACCATAATTCCAGGATCCTATGTATCCTTGTAAAAGCCTAGTCCGAAAGCCGCAAGCTATGAACCTCCCGGCCGACCGACAGCCTACTACTAAAGAGATCAAGAACTGGAGGAGAAATGAACTGCTAAGACACTTTGTTGTTCTTATCAGCGAATCCTCATTATTCAACAGATGCAGGGCAGTAAAAGAAGCCGCAGAGGAATTCAAGAAAAGGCTGGAAGAAGGAACGCTCCCACTACAACTGCAGATGAACTCAAAGCACAAGAATGTTGACTTGGTTACCCATCCAGAGGATTGGATCATAGTCTTCGATAAATCATATGAAGGTCGAGCCATATATCTGAATCGAGATAGGGACGCACATCAAAACTGGTGGAAGGGTACCAAGAATGACCCTAAAAGGCCATGGAGGCATTCAGACTTCAGGAGTTAGAATTCCCTTGTATTATTTTTTTTGTTATCTTATTTTCAGAACAACAAAATTTTGTACTCTTCGTTTCATATCAATAAAATTTTTGCTTATCTTGAAAGATTACAACTCATAATCTACTATGTTATTGTATGTTACAAACACTTAAATTCATCCTTGCTGTATTCATATATGAAACTTATCTTAATACATAAACTGTAAAGAACTTGTCTGCGAACAGTTCATAGTTTAAGTTGTATGTATCTAGAATATAATATAAGATTGTGCCTACGCGCCAATCATAAGTTTAAACATGTATCAATTTTTTAAAAAGCTGAACTTGCCTACGAGCAGTTCTTAGTATTAGGCTGAATGCTGAAGACCATATCATTCGAACAGAAGACCAAAGAAGTCTGCCTTCTTTTTTTTTTTTGGAATAAATGCTCAATGTTCAGACTACTATGGGCTTTGCAAAGGAAAGAAGATAGATTGTGGATACAATGGATCCATTCAAACTACATAAAAGGTGGTGACCTGATGAGAATTAAAGCCCCTACTCAAAGCTCCTTCTTCTTTAAGAAGATAATAAAATTAAGGGATTATGTGATACAACAAAGTGAGCTGCAGAGTATGATGCAAGAGGAAAATGTGCCAACTAAAAAAGTGTACAACATTCTTAGACCCCCAATATCCAAAAAAGAATGGAGAGAACTAGTGTTGAACAACATGGCAACACCAAGAGCTAAATTTATATTGTGGATGGCACTTAGAGGGAGGCTGGCCACAAAGGATCGGCTCATACAGCTGCAAGTAATTGATGATCAGCAATGTATATTCTGCAAATCCCATGATGAAACACTCTCACACCTGCTATTCGAATGTTGTGAAATAAAACCTGTTTGGGCTCGGATGCTAAAATGGGCAGGAAGGAGAAGAAATCTGTGGATGGGAACAAGAAATGAAGCTTTTAACAGAAGAAGTAAGAGGCAGATCACCTTGCAACAGATTTTAGAAAGTTATGGTCACTGAATTCATATATGCACTATGGAAAGAACGGAATAACCGCATTTTTAATGGAAAGGTCCAAGATGTTACAAAAATCACTCATGAAGCAATCTTAAACGCATGTGGAAGATGCTTACTCCAGAAAAAGATGCAGGAATTTGTTAAGAAAGTAGGGAATTTTTGTTAATGTGGTGTATATGTTAAAATACTGCCTTATGTAAGGCAACAGATTTTGATTTTAGAGTTGTACTTGAACGGTTATATTGGAATACAAAAGCTTATTTGTTCCAAAAAAGAAGTCTGCCTTCTTTCAAGACGCTAAATTTCAAAGTTTTGGCATCATCAAGGATGTTTGGATAACATCATAAGGTTTTAAAAGAAAGACTTGGAAGGACTTGGAAAATTATCAAAAAGGGGGAAATTGTTGGGATAACAATCACTGTATCGAAAAGATCAAGACAGAATATTTTGACAAATATGCCAATCCAGCATACAGCAAGCAGCTGTATCGAAAAGCTGATCAAAAGGTATCAACCTGTATCGAAGACTTCTCGTAGCCCCAGCATACAGAATCTAATCATACAGCAAAGGAGTCTTATAAAGACTAAGTATGGAAGCTGTCTCGAATCGACAATACAGCTATCATTCCATACAGCATCCAAACAGGACAAGAAGGAATCTTTGCTATTCACTAAGTCAAAGTCCCGTTTGAGAAGATATATTTAAATACTAAAGGATAAAGTATTTAAATATCAAGCCGTCAGATATCTTCAATCTAGCGCAAAATCCGGATCGTGTTTTATTCAAACACATCATCCCGTTGGAACGGAATCTTGCTCAACGGATTTATTTCAACGGATATATTTAAGAAAGCTATATATATCCCCAGACTTTAAAGATCTAGAGACACACGCAAACGATCGAATTTATACGCAAGTGAAACAAGTGCTTACAAGAATACTCAGAGCAAACATATCTCCCAAGGCATTCTGCTATTCTGAAAGAAGAGATATACAGTGCTCAACACCGTGAACAACACATCAACAGCTAAAAGCTCAGAAAGTCAAAGTTATTGTTCAAATATTGTTCTAACCCTTGAACAAACACATCAGCCCTGTGTGGACTGAGAAACCTTGCTCTTCCCGAACTATGTGTGACGGACCTGCATTGAAGAGATGAAGCTTCGGAACTATGTGTGAAGAAGCCAGTCAAGTGAAAGCTCAAACCAATCTGTGTGAACGGTTTAAGGCTAAAATCATTATATCAATCTGTGTGAACGATATACTGATTAAGTTTGATTATAAATACGTAGTTGTATACGTAGTATTTATAATAAACATTTTTACTCCTGTGTGGAGGACCAGTGGATGTAGAGGGGTTTACCACAAACCACTTTAATTACTGTGTCAATTACCTTCTGCATTTACTGTTCCAATATTTGTGATTATCTTTAAGTATACATTTCATATCTAGTTGCTGTATTTACAGCAACTTACTTTGTCAAGACTTCCACTACGCACTCAGATTTGAAAACCGTATAGCTTGTTGTTAAAAAAACTCTCCAAGCTGTATCCTGTATACTTAGTGGCAAACAGATGCGAACAATACATACAAGCGATGAAAGCAAACAACGCATACAAAGAAATCTATAGCATCGTGAAGAACAGACCTTAAAGTCATATTCAAGAGAAGCTCTTAAGTTGGAGAAGACAACACTCTTGTCTTTAAGTTTGAGCACGGGGTACTTCTTTGAACGAGGTTCTCAAAAGTTTCGAGGCTGATAAGGCATCCACGGGTTCTTGATTGGAAGGTGATAGAAATCTTCCGAGTTGTTGAGGTATCCAAAGGTTTTCGATCAAGAGGTGCTAGGCAGCCAAAGGGAGTTGCAACGGCCATGGGTATCCACTGGTTGGAAGATGCTGTAACTGAGGAATTTACTATAACATTTATCACTAGTTGACAGTTATAGTGAATTTAACTCCAATTGGTTTGGAGAGAAGTGGACTAGTAGAGGATTACCCCACCTCTGAAACCACTATAAGTGCTTGTTTGTTTTACTGCATCATCATACTTATCGATTGCATTCATATTTACTATTCCATTTAGCAGTCAACTGTCTTCCGCATAACTAAGTCTTACAGTTGATATAATTCACCTGCAGTCGGAATAGTCACCTGCATTGTCATCAGCTGTTCTTCCGCATTACTTATCTGCAGCTAAGGTTTTTAGCTGCATATTATATCAGCTGAGTTACTCATTTGAGATTCAAGAGAAGAGTTTAATAAGTCTATTCAGCCCCCGACTTATTCCTGATGACTTGTGACCTACACCGGTATGGAAAATTAGAGATGAAGTTTGAAGACTGACTATATGTGCCATAACTGTATTCCTAGTCTATTCAAAACCATTATTAATGGCCGAATATCGCGAAAATTTTCAATTAATTAGCTCAATAGAGGGAGAGCTTAATAGTTTCGAAAGGAACAGTGTCCAGTACTTGGTTCCTAAACTAATCCATAAAGCCATCACTGGGACAAAATAGGTGTTTATAAATAAGAAGTACAGAATTGGAGTGGTTATAAAGAATAAGTCCAGACTAGTTAAAGGCTACAAATAAGAAGAAGGAATTGACTATGATGAGACTTTGGCTCCTATAGCTAGACTAGAATCTATAACGATGTTCCTTGCATGTGAAGCTCACAAGAACTTTATTGTATATTAGATGGAGGTTAAGAGTGTATTTCTTGAATAGAGATCTATCTAAAGAAGTATATGTCAAGCAAAACCCGGGTTTTTCAATACAGAAAATGGTGATCAAGTCTATAGGCTAAGAAAATCCCTGCATGGATTCAAGCATGCACCAAGAGCTTGGTACGAAACCATATCCCAATACCTAAATAATAGTAGTTTCGAGAAGGGTGTTCTAGACAAGACACTCTTCATGTTACAGGAAGCGACGACATATTAATGGTAAAAATCTATGTCGATGACATTATTTTTGGTTCAACTAATCAAGATTTATGTATGAAGTTCTCTCATCTCATGCAAAGTAAATTTGAAATAAGTATAACAGGAGAACTTAGTTTCTTCCTAGGCTTGTGGGTTAAGCAGTTGCCTATAGGAATCTTCATCAACCAGGAGAAGTACAGCAAGGGTTTGCTCACAAGGCTCGGAAACAAAGACCTCACTAACTCCAGTAAGTTCTAGTGAAGCTGGAAAACTAGTAGACCAATCACTCTACAGGAAGCTAATAGGATCGCTCTAGTATCTAACAGCTACTATGACCAAAATCCAATTTACTGTAGGCGTGTGTGCACGGTATCAAGTAGCATTAAAGGAGAAGATTTACTATAGCCAAGAGAATCCTCAAGTACATTAAAAGAATAATCAATATAGGATTGTGGTATCCGTAAGAGGTAGGATTCAACTTGGTTAGCTGTAGCGATTCGGATCTTGGAGGCTACAAACTGGATAGGAATAGTTCAAGTGGAACTAGTTACTTTCTTAGACCAAGACTTATGTCTAGGCTCAGTAGGAAGCAATTGGATAACTCGTTTTCGACAGCTTAATCAGAATATATGTTGCTGGAAGATGTTGTACACAAATTCTCTAGATGCAACAACAGCTACAAGGCTACAGCATCGGCACTACAGAGACCTCCATCATGTGTGATTGTACAAGTGCACTTGCAATCACACACAATCCTGTATTGCACTCGCAGACAAAACACATTGATACGAAGCTTCATTTCATTTAATATCATGTCAAGAACAAGCATGTTCCGATAGATAAAGTCCATACAAATATTCAAATTGCGGACATCTTCATCAGGCCTCTCAGTGCAACAAGGTGTTGTAGGCTCCGTTAAGAATTGGGAATGCTACGACTAGACTAACCCCTATAAGTTGTTCAATTAGTACTCATAAATTGAGGGGAGAACACTGTAGGACCCATGAGTTGTACATATAGACTTTCAAGTCATATCTTGACTGTAAGAAGAGGACACAATACCTTTCATGCAGATGTACCATATATTAACTAAGGGGGATTATTATAGGACTCCTGAATATAATGTTGATCACCAATTAGTGTAAGGATTGACTCATGTAATTAAGGGAGAATATTGTATTTTTTCCGATACAACAAATACCATGTGTAACATCAATTGATTGTTTAAATCCATCGAATTCTATATAGTTATCCTTTTAAAAATGCTTTATGACCACATGGACATTAAAGCCTTAAAACATGGACATTAAAGCCTTAAAACCTATAACTTTTAAATTTTAAAATTAACAACTGTGTATTTTGGAGGCTGTAATGTGTCAGAATGTGTGACCGATATAATTTAAAAATAAATGGATTTGAAATACTGGTGAAGTCAAAATTCATCATGATCGTTTATCACAAGACCGTTCCCATCCCTTAAATCCAATGGTTCATTATAACCAAGCCTCGAACACCTAATTAGAGGACTTTATTTGACCTAGGTCCTCTTATTTCACTCAAGCATATAGCAAATAACATACAAGAACACTGCAATAATTAGCAACTTATCAAAAAAGAAACTACCTCCTCTTAATCTCTAAGTAAGAAGGAACCAGGATTGTTCATGGTCGCATATTAGCCGCGTAAGTCCTTCAAGAAAGAATTCGGATTGAACCGGGGGATGAGGACTCCAGGGTTGTTGTCACAAAGGTGAAACAACAAGGCTTGTACGGGTTGGGAAGCCTGCATAATGTCAAATATGACAAAGCCATAGTTGAGGAATTTTATCTTGATGTGATTCTCTAGTATGAAAATCTAAAAAATAAGGAAGCTATAACTTGTACTTCTAGCTCTGTGCAGGGAAAGGAAAATAAACATCGACATAGTGTTGCTTGGAAAACTGTATAAACTGCCTGATTGTCTTACCATCGATAACTTGGAATCCTATGGGAATGACATAGTTTCTCAATTCTAGAAAATATTCGCAAGAAATCCAGCAATTGAAAACCCACACTTGTCTTGCCACAAGAAAATTTTCACTCTCCCTTACTTCTATTTATAATGAGTTTTGCTGAAGGAGACTTGAGAACTGGAGCGATGCATTTGAATAATGCATTGTGTTGTGATTCAGACTGATGATGGTGATTATGAGCCATCAAAAGGTAAACTGGAACCAAATCCGACTGCAAAGGTTGTATGAAGAAGCTCTCAAGCCGAACACTACTAGTAATTCATTTATACTTATTTAAAATTACATTCGAACTCAATATGGCGTGTAATAGTCTCCCAATGCCAAGAAAATACAGGCTGGAAAGTTCCTGTGGGGGGGGGGAACTAAACCAACCTTTTACAATAAGGAAAGTCCGATTAAAAGTTGGCCATATCCTACCTCTATACCCAGTCGACTGATCATCAACATATTATCTCTCAAGCTACAAGGATCGGAGCAGCAAAGAAAAGAAAAAGGCTCATTAAAAGAAGAGGAATGTTCTCAAGAGTGACTCTCCTGTTGCTATTCCGAAGAGGAAGAGAAAGCACAAGTCTCACCAAGAGACTATTGAACTGATTGTTCCAACATCAGCTAAGGAGGATACAGCATTCCCAGAGGCTATCCCATCTAAGGACATCTTGCTAGAGGCCATTCTTACAAAGGCCACTCAACCAGAGGCTATTCCTACCTAAGACACTCATACTAAGGGCACAACAAACTTTGAGCCACCTACAACAATGACCGATAACCAAGTGTTCCTAAAGTTGGAAGGAATCGAAGAGTCGGCTTCCCCACTGGAGCAAACTATAGCCCACTCTCCCCATCAATCAGCACCTGTCGAGAAGCTTACATACCCTCACAGAGGTGATGCTTCTCCTACAGCTGCCTCTCCTCACAGGAAACCCACCCCTATAAGGAACCCCACTCCTCCTAGGGAACCCACACCTATTGAGGATCTAACCATTATGAGGAAACCAATTCCTCAAAGGAGCCATCCCCAACCTTATTTAACAAGTGAGAACCTAATATCAGTAGAAACGGAGGCAGCCATTTAACGCTTGACACTTGGAAAGGCTACAAGCTTGCTGAGTACGATGATCAATTCCACTGGACCGAATGGAAATATGAGGAGGAATCTGTTCTGCAAGTCACGAAGGATGAAAATGTTGATGCACTGATTGTATTTGACTATTATTTACGCCATAATCTCATTTGACAGCACCTCTATGACCAGACAAAAGTTAGTGCCACAAAGGGCAAAAGGCCCAGTTCAATTTTTATCTGAACGCCGAGTCATTATTCTGAGCCTGATTCTGACGGAGATGATGATGACTTTGAGATAGAAATCTGCATGAGTCGCAATAATTCTAGCAATGCGGAGTACACCAAGTTATAGGCCACTCAAGGCTAAAGGACTTTCGGGCCATCCATAGAACAGTCCAAGTCCCCCGAACAACAAACACCTGACCAGTCGCCCATCTAACAGGGCGAAACCCAACAGGAGGAATCAGTCCTTTCTATCCACACTACTGAAGAAGCTAAGAAGGTATCAGCTTCTCCTTTCCCTACAGGTATCGAGATGTCTGAGGATGATCAACCAGAAAATGATACAGCTACCACTCCAAGTGTCGTAGACATTACTGAATAACGTCCTTCCTTTCCTCCCCATACTCAAGGGCATAGGAAAAACAATGTTGCACCCATTTGCGAACACTTGCCACTGAAAGTTGGAGGATCTAGGCTATAGTTGCTGATCCAAACATTCCTTATAGAGATACGGTGAATAAACCAGTCTAGATGAATTGAGAAACTGGAAGAAAACCGAGATGAATAGGTATTTTTGTACCTTAGTCCGGGAGTCTACCATTATCAAACACTGGAAGACACTAGAGTCAACTGCCAATGAATTTTCTAGGCTCTTGGTGGAGGGAAAGCTCCCTGCTCAGATCAATATCAAGAGCAAGCACATAAGGAATGAACGTCTAACTCATCAGGAAGTCTGGATGCTCAAATATGGCGTTACTCTGAAGGTGGATTTTTTTACAGAGATCTTGCTAATGGCCAACTCGATAATTGGTGGGGTGGAACAAAGTATGATCCCCAAGCAGAAGGTCAAGCCGACAACTGTTACCTCGACGCTGAATCCTACAGCTTTTATTTCTCTAAACTGCATGTATTTTGCTTTTGTTTTTATTTTTTCGGCCATGTAGTGTAATTTTGAAAATACAAGTCTTCCAGTTGGATACAACACTTTGTTGTATATTACTTAGGAAAATAAAGAAGTCTTGCAATAGCATAAGACTTGGTTATTAAACCATTATGAACAAAGCAATTAAGTAATCATCAAGTATTCATGATTTTGAGAGCATTTTATGCTGATATAGACAACATTTAATGGGGGTGAAGACTGGAATGTGGAGAGAATTTAATGAATGACAAAAGATTGTCTTAAGCATTCAATGCTGGACAAGATGGATTACTTTAATTCAAACATTCAACAGCCATCTATTAGAGCAATCCACATCTCACCTGCCCAGCAACGACTACATATATAATGAATGGATTTCCAAAGTACCAATATCCAGGAAGAGGACTTGGTTGAAAAATCAGCAACTGAAAAACATGTCAACTTATCTATCGATGAAAGAAAGAACTCTCTTCTGCCTACAGCGATATGCTAGAACGAAGAGATAATACAAGTCATCAACTTGTGAACAACAAACTACAACGAAGCAATTTTTAAAAGATACAGCTATTGTTCGATCTTATATTATCCAATCTAAAGTTAGAAAGTTAACACTGTGTGGATTGACGAAGCAACCACCCTTGTAACCTGTGTGTGACGAAGCCGCTTAGACGAACCAATCTTTCAATTTATGTGAGAATAATATGAAGTTCAAGATAAGCCTATGTTAATCTATGTGAATAGCAAAAGCTGCGAAGCGGAGTGTATCAATTTGTGTGAAAGATACAGCTCGAGAAAACATTTAGTTAAAATCATAACTATTGTGTACTACCATGATTTTAATAAACGACAATCATGTGTGGAGATACTGTGGACATAAAAAAAGTTGCCTCGAACCACGTTAAATATGTGCTACTTCTTGCTTTCATTATTTCCATTTATATACTCCCTAAAAACCCCTATAAGCATTAAGCCAACATGATTACACATAGTTGTTTTAACTACAGTGACGCCTTTAAAATACTTCCATAATGCATGAATTTTCAAAATAGAATGCAGCTTGTATGATCCCAAACGTACATAAGGTCAAGCCAACAGAAACCCATTCATCGCTAAGCCCTACAACTGCTGTACTTTTTTAGTTTGCCACCACTTTGGTTTCTTTGTGTCTATTTTTACAAGCTATGTATTATAATCACTAAAGTTATCAATAAAAGAAGTTATTTACCCATCAAAGAATCACTGTTAGGAATATATTTTTAAGATTTTGATGATGTCATCCATGTATTCAAAGTTTATTTCAAATGTATGCTTAAAGTACTTGGCATTGTAAAGAAGAACCAAATGAGTATCTTCTATAAGCCTTTAAAAGATTAGGCTAAGTACTGATCATGTTGATCAGATAGACTTTTGTCCAAGTATAGAGCAGCATAAAAATTAGTCGGCCAAAATATCAGCTGGGCTTGACCAGATAAAATATCAGTCGGATTTTGGCCAATGCAAATCTCAGCTATGTTTGACCAGATGAAACAGTAGTCAGGTTTCGGTCAAAAACAAAATGTCAGCCGGGTTTGACTAAGTCAGAAGTACAGTGAACATCACTGAAGACAGTTTTGGCCAAGTATAACAGTCAAACATCAGCCGGGTTTGGTCAAAGGAGAATGTCAGCTAAGGTTGACCATACAGACATCAGTTGGATTTTCGTCAACCAAATATCAGCCGACTTTCATCGAGATGAAATATCAGCCGACTTTATCTCTGAAACCACTACAACTGTTGTGTGATTTATTGTTCTCAACATCATACTTATCTGTTGCATTCATATTAACTGTTGCAATAAAAGTCAGTTGTCTTCCGCAAAACTATTCTACAGCTGGCAAAACTTAACTGCATTAATCTCAGCCGAGATATCTTGGCTGCTCTATAGTACAATCATGTTTTCCAAACAGTTATTTAGCAAAAAGATTTTACAAGTCTATTCAACCCCTAGACTTGTACCTGACGTCTTGTGACCTACAGGTGGTATCATAGAGGTTGGTTCAAAACACCAAACCGGATCCATATATACTTGAGTATATATATTTTAAATCTCTTATTATGGAACACATGCAACACATGCACTCTAGATTATCTGTTTTCTCTGTTGATGAATATGATCTTTGGAAGATAAGAATGCCGGCACATTTATCATCCATACATGACAACATGTGGTGTATGATAGAATATGGACCCTTCACCTTCCTGAAGGATAATTCAGATGAAGAAATTGCAGCTGGGAAACCTAAGCAGATTCCCAAGAAGAGAATAGAGTTGACCACCAAAGAAGAAAAGCTGGCCAACCTTGACAACCGGGCCAGAGATATTTTGTATAAAATTCTTGATAAAGCCACTATGGTGAAGATCAAAAACTGCAAGAATGCCAAGGAGATGTGGGACAAATTAATGTGTGAAGGAACTGAGCTAATCAAGGGAAAAAAATTGTCAATAGCTACTCAAAATTTTGATAATTTCAAAATGAAGAATGGAGAGACCATAGACAAGGTAGACACCAGATTCACTAAGATCATTAATAAAATCAACTCTCTTGGTAAAACCTATAGCAACCGAGAGATGGCACTTAAAGTTCTAAGGTCCCTCACCCCAGAATGGAGCATGAAGGCAGTAGCCATGAGGGAATCAAAAGATCTCAACAAAATATAGATCCAAGAAGGCCTTTGAGTTCGAGTTGCCCTGCTCATCATCCAGTGAGCGAGCAGAAAAACAAATTACCTTTGCAGCCAAGTCCCTACAAAGAACCTGGCTGAAGTCAATCCTCCAATTCCTCTGAATTTTGAGGAATAAATGGCATTCATTATGCAAAGATTCAGTAATTTCAGGAAGAATTACTCAAAGTACAATAAGAACTACTAGGAGAATCCCAGGAGAAATCAGAAGGCTGGGAACTGGAAGGTAGAATGCTATAATTGTTATAAGACAGGACACATCCAGTTTGACTGCCCTGACCTTAAGAAGGATGAATAAAAGAAGGACACGGGTAGAAAAGAAGTCAAGAGGAAAGCTCTGATTGGAGAAGATCAGATATAAGAGATTGTGGAATCAAGTAGTGGATTCTTCTATGATGATGATAATTACAACTGCTTGATGGCCAACCTAGCTGATGAAGAGAAAAGATGGAAGCACTACCATCAAGCCACCTAAAATTCAACATGAGGAAGTGAAGAATGGTTTGTGGACTCTGGGTGCTCAAGACACATGACAGGAAACAAGAAGATTCTGTCAAAATACACCAAAGAAAGAGGTCCAAATGTAACCTTTGGGGATAGCTCAAGTGGATAAACCAAAGGTTATGGAGAGCTACACAGAGGGAACATTGTCATTTAAAAAGTGCATTATGTCAAAGGACTCAAGTACAATCTCTTGATCATAAGCCAGTTCTATGATGAGAACAACCTTGTAGTTTTCACTATATGGAAATATATGGTGATTGATCTTTTAACTGGAAAAGTGAATCTACAAGGTTATAGAAGAAGGGATGTCTACCTAATAGATTGGAAAATAGGCACACCCAATACATGTTTCATATCGAGAACAGTAGATGAAAATGGATGGCTCTGGCACAAGAGACTATGTCATCTGAACTTCAAAGCTCTTAATAAGGAGCCTCTCTGTGATGCATGCCAGAAGGGAAAGCAAAGGCTTCTTTCAAATCAGTTCAACCTACCACACTTACCAACAGAATTCTGGACCTACTTCACATGGATCTATTTGGTCCTATCAAGGCAAGAACTCTAAGTGTAAGGAAGCATGCATTAGTAGTTGTGGATGACTACTCAAGATACACTTGGATAGTGTTTCTCTACAAGAAGAGTGAAACTCTAACCAAGCTACCTGAAATTTTGAGGAAAATTCAGAACGAGAAATCTTTATCCATAATAAAGATCAGATCAGACAAAGGGGGATAATTTCTCAACAAAGCCATGACTAAATATTGTGATAAGAATGGGATTCAGCATGAAGTATCAGCTGAAAGAACACCACAACAAAATGGTGTAGCTGAAAGAAGGAACAGAACCCTCAAGGAAGCAGCCAGGACAATAATTGCTAAAACTGATCTTCCTAAGAGGTTCTGGGCTGAAGCTGTCAACACAGCATGCCATACTCAGAACAGAAGTATGATAGTAGGGAGACACAGTTAAACTCCCTATGAGGTTTGGAATGGCAGAATACCAATTGTTTCATGTTTCCATATTTTTGGTTGTAAGTGTTCATCCACAACAATGACAAAACCTAACTGAATGCCTTTGATGTAAAAACTGATGATGATCTCTTTATGGGATACTCACAGATAAACAACGTATACAGAGTGCTTAATAAAAGAACATTGGTTGTGGAAGAAACACCTCATGTTATCTTTAATGAATCTACTGTTGGGCACAGAAAACGGGTGGAACAAACTGAGAAAAATCTCAAAGCCACCTCTTTAGAAGAAATCATCATCAATGACACAAGGTTGATAGATCAAGCTGATGAAGACCCAACTGCAGATCAGCCAGGTTCCCCTACCATAGCTGATCCCACCACAGCTGAAGTTGATCTAATCACATATGAACCAGACACAACTGCAAATCAACAAAACCTAGCAAGAAATCCAATTGAGAGTAGGTGTTAATCGGAAACATGTCATCTACACACATAATATATTTTTTATTCTTGTTTACGAAGAAAAAAATCATGAATATGAAAGTGATTGGATTTTCTGGCTTATTGCAATCATATAATAAAAATCATGAGTCCGGAAGTAATCGAGTTTTATTCGTGTGCCTTTAGTGAATAATCTATTACGTGTGAAATTTAATTGTTTTTGCCCGAATTGAAGATTCAAGTGAATGATGTTGAATCCCTTTATGTTTTTTCTCCATAACTGAATTGGAAAGTATTTGCTAGTTGGTTGAGTATCTTTATTAAATTAAATTTCTCTATTTTTAAATTCTACCTTATTATTTTTACATATTACCCAAAATTAATTATAGCGTTTAGGATTTAATTTATTATTTTCATGTGATATTTTTTTGGCCAAGTCTTCCTTGAGAATACCACTTGGGTTGACTCATTGTATGTACAACTGACCACATACTCTTGTGAGCGATCCTAAATTTTTATAAGGTGCGTTTAGGTCGAACAAGTAGCATTTTGTTCTATGCTTCAAGAAATCCAAAAGCGGTGATGTGCTTGATGGCCTTGAGGAGAGCAAGGTAGAAATACTCAATAGCAGCTGGTACCAAATGAAAATGAAGGCCATAGAATTATTGGACCGTTGTGGCAGCTCCTGCCGATAGATTTTAAGGAAAGATTGGCCAGTAGGATCGAGTTGAAAAGACTTTTGTCCTTTGGCCACTCCCTTGGCTCGGACCTTTGCCTAGTCAACTTTGGATCGGAAACCAAGGCAGACTATTGTTCCTCTTGGTGCTTCAACTCTGCCCATGGCTTCTTCAGCTCGGCTTGACAAGAGGCCATGTTAAACCTCCAAGGATTCTTTAGACTTAGTGAGTGCGGCCTTCCCTTTGGCAATGACCCGTTATAAATGTAGCCATTGCTGGTTGGTGAAATGTTGATGTCTCTGATTGGCGGATATTGATTATTTGAATTAAATCAGATCGCATTTAATGCTTCAAACATCCTTTCTGTCTTTGCATTAAATTCTCTTCAGAGCGTTCAGACTTATCTCTCTCCGACTGCATTAAATGTTGCTTTTAACCGTGAATACTTTATGAATAAATAATGTCTATTACACAACGATTTAAAGCTTTTTCTATTCAGTCCTGTTCGATTGTGTTTTACTTTTCCTAAGTAAAACACCTACAGTCTGACTGATGTATCCAACGCACTATTTCTCTTGTTGTACGAAGTAGGCTCTGTAGGATGGACTCTGTAAAAGATCTCTTTGCTGTATGGACGGGCTGTATGGAGAATCTTAACAGCTTCCATATTAACGACATTCCGACTTCTTTAAGACTTCTTTGATGTATGTTGGCAATTATCAAAACAGGAATATTTATCCTACCAATTTCCCCCTTTTTGATAATGCCAAAACTTATACCTTCTTCTAGATACAGAGAGGTTGTCTTCAAGTCTTCTGTCGATTGATCTGATCTTCATTACTTAGTCTAGAAATTTGAACTGCTCGCAGACAAGTTCTGAAATTAAAATCCTACATGACTTACGTGTATTACAACTGATCATATGATTGTCGCGTAGGCACAATCTTACAGAGTAGAATCTAAATTGCATACAACTTAATCTATGAACTGTCGCAGACAAGTTCTTATAACTTTGAGCATTAACAAGTTTGTACTGGTGAAATATAGCAAACTTGGTAATCAAACAGTAAAAACAGTAAACGTAGATTACGAGCTGTAATCTTTCAAAAAACCAAGTTTTATTGACAATGATGGGAGAATTGCAAGTTCTTGAAAAATAAAGGTAAAAGCAGATACATACTGCATTGGTAAGCCTACACGATAAATAAATATAGTGTGAAGGCTAACAAGCTAGATCGTATATTGAGAGTGCTTCCAAGGCCTACGGTCAGGCTCATTTACAGTTCCTTTCCACCAGTTGACTAGGGAGTCCTTGCCTCGATCCCTAGATACTTCTTCCTTCAGGGGATTGATTGTAAGCAATGATCTAGACTTCTGGATGGGTGAGCCGTTCACCTTTCTGGTGCTTGGATTTCGTCAGCATCTGTAGGGGGAGGCCTTCGTTCTGCTAGCAGCCTTGAGAATTCATTTGTGGCATCCTCCAGAGTCTTGAATCTGTTGAAGAGGGCAGACTCCCTGGTGAGCATATAGAAGTATCTCATCGATTCATTTGTATTCCAATTCTTCAGATCATCGACTGAGGGCTATCGGTCAGTGGGCAGCGGAATCTCGAATGGCTTATACACATTGTTTTTCCATGGGATGTTGGGATCATGGAACTCAGGTCGAGAGCAAGTCACCCTATAACCTTTTGGAGCTTGACTAGGCTCGGGTGCGTCCAATCGTCCAATGGCAGTAGCAACACTCTCTTCCAGCACTGTATCAAACTCTCTCTCTCTCTCTCTCTCTCTCTCTCTGTCTCTCTCTCCAATCTCCATCTCCGGGCAGCCTCTCTGGACTCTTCCCCCTTTTTTGCATCATCAATATCTGATACCTTGGTACGAATCTCCTGTAGGAGCTTCATTGACTCGTCTTGTTTGGTCTTCAGATCATTCAGAGTCCCTCCCCAACTGACATTATACATAATACTCTCCTCCAAGATCAAATCGAGGAAGCTTACGAACGCTTCAAAATCTAGAACTCCTACAGGGTCGCCCCGTACAACACCCTGTATCACTGGTTTGACTGGAAGGATGAGGAATTATTTGCTCTAGATGTCACCGACACTCAGAACGTCAATGTCCTAATCTGCTGGGAGGATCACTTTTGCCGCGAGCAAATCTCCAAATACTACACGGCAAAAGAGAAGGCTAGACTCAAAGATAAATCACAGTCCACTGATAAAGCTCCATCGCCCAGCCACGACTCCGACCCTAACTCAAACGACGACGATGATTCCCTATAGGCAGGTCTAAGGATCAACCACGGAGAGGCCAGGGAAGGAGAGATGGACAAACTCCAAAACCAACAGGGTCAGGGGAATTCTAACAGACAACAGTCCCCTTCCCTGCACCGAAAGGTGCTCGAGAAAAAAAACAGGAGGAATCAGTCCCTCTTGTCATCTCTGAAGAGGAAGCTGCTCCCGAACAGGATGCCCAGCCTATCCATCAATCTGAAGACGTCTCATGCGCCATCCGCCAAGAGGATTCAGTCCCTCTTCTGGATCAGGCGGAAGCTGAGAGTCGGCAGGAGGATGCAGTACGTCCTGTACTTCCCACTACAGATGAGCAATCCAGATAGGAGGAATCATTCCCTTCTGTCTCCGAGACAGAACCTACAACACCACCCTCCGAAGTCCCTTCTTCTGACGCTCCTTCTCCAGATGCCCCTGCATCTTCCATCTCTGTTAGCTCAAAATCAGATTCTGATGATGGTTTTCTACCCGAGGAAAGACCACGAAGACCTCATCATCATTTGGTTCTTCGTCAACTTGGAGAACCTGAGGATTCAAAAATTGCGCACCCTAGCTCCCCGCGAACCGAAGCCCGCATAGAGCAACTCCACGCCATCAGTTTCCAAACAGTATCTGCAGGACGCCGTAAAGGCCTTGTATGATGTTGGTAAAGAACTCAAATGGATGCATGAGACTGCACACTATGAGCTCCCCAAGCTAAAATCTGCTATTAACAATATGGAAGATGCATTCTGCCTGATGACTACAACATTGTGGCAGGCATTCAACCAACTCAAACAGCATCAGGAGCGGATCCTGCGATAGGAACAAGAAAACATTAGAGTTATCGAGGCCAAAACAGTTGCCGCCCTACAACATACCGGCACCAGACTGACTGAGAAAGATCATAAGATCGACGATCTGTGTTTAGTGGTCTGTACACTGGTTCAGGGTCTACAGTCCGGACGGGATCCTCAATAGTTATGGGAGCCTGTTGTGGAGAGGGATCCCGAACAGGGGATGGTACCCTGTGGGGAGTGGGACTCTGTACAGGGGTGGGTACCCTGTTTGGAGTAACGACTTTTGGCTCTGAAGGGGCAGCCGACTCTCCAGAACCTTCCAACTTGGAAAATAGTTGGTCATCCGTCATAGCCGCCACAGGCTCAGGATCTGCTGTTTTAGCAGCAATTGTTTCTTCCAAAGGGGTTGCGCCCTGTGGGGTTGGTTCAGCTACAGGAGCAGAAAAACATCTATAGTGAGGCGAACAGCTATCGGAAACACTTCTCTTCCTTTTCTTCTCCTCGCTCGATATTCTCGGAGTGACATCCATCGGGTCACTCGAAATCGGCATGCGTTGAGGATGGGGCCTCTTAGCAAGCAGTGGGTATTTGTTGAACAGGGTTGGTTTCATCCCACCAATAAACTTTCCAGTGCTAATCTTCTTGGCATCTGTAGACTGTTTCACTCCACAATGAGTGAGGATGTAACTCAGGATGAGGCCGAAGGATTTCTTGGCAGATTTAGGCTTAGCAGCCTCTTCTTGAATTCCTTCGATAGAATTTGACACCAGTTCACCTTCTATCCAGACATTATGGCCACCATCATTCTGATGTGGAGGTTGGTACACATTTCAAAGTCTCCTGTCCGGTTCTCATACCACTCGGCAACAGAAGTTGTGCAGATAAACGTACAGTAGTGTAAAGTTTTTCTTATAGCATGAGGGTGGACATTTTTAGCCCTCTCATCACCAGTGAACAACTTCCAATAGGCTGTCAGTAGGCTTTCCAACCCGGAGGTCTCCAATTCTTCCATTTTCAGGCCATCAGACAGTAGCCTGTACAACTTCTCCAACAGTTCTTTGTTCACAGAGATCTCAATCCCTTGAACTATCGCAGAGATGTCAGCAATCTCACCTCCTCTTCTCTGAGATGAGTACTTGAACGAGGCATCCAAGTAGAACTCCTCCACAATCTGCTCGTCGTACAGATCAGCATGGTGACTAGCAAGGCAGTACAGCCCTTGCTGCTTCACCCTGGAAACAACCATCTCCATTCCAACGAAGTCTTCTCCTTCAAGGTCGATTATTTCCATTACTATGGACCTTTCGAATATATCCCATCATTTATGGTTTCCTTCTTCTTCATCAAAAGGGAATATGTATGAGATATCGACATTATGCAGATGAAAAGGTGTGAAGTAACAGAGAATCACATAGGAAAATGCAGAAAATTATAGAAAATATTTAAACTATTTGCTTAAGACTCGTTTAATTTGCTGAAAGCATAAAGAGTATAAGGGAGAAAAATACAGTCCTTTTATAGGGTGCAGGGAAGATTAGGGTTATACAGTGAACGATCAGATTTAAGGGATGGGAACCGTCTTTTAAAAGAACGTACAGGATGTATTCAGATTAACTAGTACATCTGATTCGTCTATTTTTTGAAATAATGACCGGTCCCATTTCTGACAGTTCGTCTTCCCTTATTGCAAGAAACGGCAGTTTGACATTATTGAAATCGCGTTATTTGAGGCAATAAAGTCCAGGTGTCTTTAGAACCATTAAAGGATAAAACGTTTGAATTTTAAACTGGGCACGTGGACTTAAAACATTTCTATACGAATAGAATAATATTATAATATTAATTGACATCCTACAGTGTATGTGTTGTATCCGCAAAAATACAGCATTTCCCCTTAAAAATGTACATATAGGATTCAATTCTTACACCATTTTTTGTAGTAATACTGTATTCATGGGTCGTACTAGATTCCCCTTAATTAATGCACACGTCAGCTGTAGGAAGGTTTCATGCCTTCTTTGACCTATAGTAAGATTTGACTTATTCCGAGTGTACATTTAATTAAAGTGGATACTGTATTCTTGGTTCCTACAGCATTCACCCTCAATTGATGAGTAATAATGTAAAAACTTACAGGGAGTCAAGCTGTAGCATTCCCAATTCTTAACGAAGCATGCAGAATTTGGATGTGCCAAGAGGTTTTGTAAAGATGTCGGCCAACTAAATATCTGTATGAATTTTCTCGATCCGAACATCCTTACTCTCAACATGATTCCTAATTAAGTGATTCTTCATATCAATATGCTTAGTTCGCGAGTGCAATACAGGGTTGTGCATTATTGTGATTGCACTCGTGCTATCGCACATGATTGGCGTCTCTCTGGCACTGTTTCGATAATCCTATAGTTGCTGTTGCATCCAGAGAATCTGCATACAGCAACTTCCAGCGGCATAGTATTCCTACTCAGCTGTAGAAAGCGAGTTGGTCAATTGATTCTTATTGGACCATGACATAAGTCTAGGTCCAAGAAATTGACAAGTACCGCTTGTACTCTTCCTATCCAGCTTACAGTCTCCGAGATCAGAGTCGCTGTAGCCAACCAAATTGAATCCTCCTTCCTTAGGATACCATAATCTAACATCCATTGTTCCATTCACGTACTTAATGATTCGTTTGACTGTCATGAAGTGTCACTCCTTAGGTGCTACTTGATACCGAGCACACACTCCTACAGCAAACTGGATATCGGGCCTGCTAGCCGTTAGGTACAGGAGTGAGCCTATAAGCTTCCTGTAGAGTGATTGATCAACAGGCTTCCCAGCTTCATCAGCATTAATTTGCGTGGAAGTGCTGATGGGGGTTGACGAGGATTTGGAGTTGTTCATCCTAAACTTGTTGAGTAGCTCCTTGCTATACTTTTCCTGGTTGATGAAGATTCCTGTAGGCAATTGCTTAACCTGCCATCCTAGGAAATAACTAAGTTCTACCACCATACTCATTTCAAATTTACTTTGCATGAGATGAGAGAACCTTTGACATAAAGCAAGGTTAGTAGAACCAAATATAATATCATCGACATATATTTGCACTATTAACAAGACATCACCTTACTATATCTTAAATAGTCTTATGTACAGCACCTTTCTCAAATCCATTGTTGATAAGGTGCAAGGACAAGGTTTCATACCAAGCTCTAGGTGCTTATTTAAGTCCATACAGAGCTTTCCGTAGTCTGTATACTAGGTCTCCACCTTCAGTGTTGACAAACCCTGGTGGTTGATCAACATAGACTTCTTCGGCAAGATATCCATTCAGGAATGTGCTCTTAACATCCATTTGATATACTATAAAACTCTTATGGGTGGGTAAATCTAGAAATATCATGATGGCTTCTTGTCTGGCTACAGGGGCAAATGTCTCATCATAATCTATTCCTTCTTCCTGTATGTAGCCTTGTGTAACTAGACAGGATTTGTTCCTGATAACAAGTCCATTCTCATCCTTCTTGTTTCTAAATACCCATTTAGTTCCAATTACATCTTGATGTTCTGGCCTAGAAACTAGATGTTATACATTGTTTCTTTCGAAACCATTAAGTTCTTATTCCATAGACGTGATCCAGTGAGAATTATTCAAAGATTCATTGGTTAAAATAAGTTAGTATTGAGCTAAAAATATAGATAGGGTGCACATAAGTAGTCTCCTAATTCAGCTTGATACTTCCATACAGGAAATGGAGATTTCTCAGAATCAGTCTCTTCTTGTGCACACAGTACAGTTCTCTGTGTACTTTGTATTCTTCTATGGGTAGATACACCAACATCAGTATCTTGTGGATGATCTCTCAACCAACTCCTGTTAGGTTCTAATTCGGCATCCCGTACTGTATCTTGCGGTGCTATAGTCTCGGCTTCAGCTTGTACAGCATCGGCTTTGCCTACTTCTGATCTTACAGGTGTGGGATTGATTTCTAAGTTTACAAAAGGCTCTATTGGAGTTTGAGGGTCATCAATGGAGAGTGTTCGAATATTCTGGGTTAAGTATTTTACTCCTGTAGGATCAAAATGAGGTTTATCGAACAATACATGGACAGATTCCTCTATGGTCAACTTTCTTTTGTTAAAGATCCTGAAAGCTATGCTAACAGAGGAATATCCTACAAATATACCTTCATCTGACTTTTCGTCAAAGGTCTTGAGTTGATCGTTCCCATCATTCAGAACATAACACCTGCATCCAAAGATATGAAAGTATGCAACTAATGGAGTTCTATTATTCCATACCTCATAGGCTGTTTTGTTGTGATGTTTGTTGATGATACAGTAGTTTTGTGTCTAGCATGCTATATTTGTTGCTTCTCCCCAGTACCGCTGCGGCAACTTGCTTGCGGCAATCATGGTTCTTGTTGCTTCCTTGAGCGTCCTATTCTTTCGCTCGGCATCACCATTTTGTTGAGGAGTCCGGGCTACTGAGTATTTCTGATATATTCTATTGTCCGAATAGTGTTGCTCTATAAGGCGATTTGTGAATTCAGTACCTCTATCGAAACGAATGGACACGATACTCAACCCTTTCGCATTCTGTAGCTTTCTCAGGTGCTCTGGAAACTTTGTTGTGGTTTTTCTCTTCTTGCTTAGAAAGATTGTCCAAACATACTGTTGTGCGGCATTTAAACACGCCTCGAAGGCGATCGTCATAGCAGTCGGGAAGTCTACCATGAGAGATATGCTCGGGGCAAACACCCTGAACTCGGCACCCACGGCGATCGCCTTTTGTTGATTGGCGATCGTCTTTTGTTGATTCGCGATCGTCTCATGCCATGTATTAATCCAACATCCGTCAAAAGTCATCAAAGCCCAAATCTCGGGCTGGGACCCGCGTGCAGATCTCAAAAGGTGCTGACAGACAAGATCGGTGCCCACAGCCTGTCACCTACTTCACCTACCAACAGCGCGCACTGCGAAAATCTTGACAGACAAGACTGTGCTCAGCCTGTCACCTACTTCACCTACCAACAACCGCCGAAAAGGTGGGTGGCGGACTCGGACGCATGCGAGTTCCGTCAGACCGCATACCGATCACAAGAATAACCGCGGACTTTAAGGGAAAAGCCCCACGCGACGAGATGATCGGCCGTCTTATTATAATATAAATAACGACGATCGCCTGCGATCGCAGAGGGGCCCCCAGGAACTTGGTCTGCTATAAATAGAAGGTCCATAACACAGAATAGGGACTTCGAAAACACAGCAAACAAGAGAGAGAAAAGAGAAAGACATTCTCACACATAGAACATCCATAGCAAGAATTCACAGAACTCCATATCTGATTCTTCCGGCATTCTATACGCTCCACAGCTTAGAAAACTAGAATTCTTTACACTCTTTGTGATAGATTCTAACATTAATATTTGTACTCAACAGTATACTTATTAATAAAATCTCGCGAGAGCATTCAAGCCCGGGATTAACAACCCCGGCAAATCTTGTGTCATTTAATTTCTCACGGACGTGCTCCCGCACTTGTTGGTTACTCGATCATTCCAGCAACACTATCTTCGGATAATATTTTGGGTAACAACAATTGGCGCTAGAAGAAGGGCTTGATACCTTCACTTTTATTCCGATCGTCTCGTAGAACACTCATTGTTCTCCGGACTCACACTTGAAGAAACACTCCCTGTTCTTCAAAAGAAATCAACCTTCAGAAAAATGACGTCTGCAACAACTTCCAAGAGAGCCACACTGAGATCAGCCGGAAATATCATTCCGACCCGGACAGAATCCCAGCCCGCGACGGAGGGCGACCGCGGCGACGCTAGGTCCTCACTCCCGCCCCCAAGGGACGGCCCTAGTCTCTCACTCGATCAGTTCCAGACCGCGGAACAGATCGAGGAGGCCATAGCCGTCCTCAGGGAGCGACGGATTGCATGCGACTCGCCCACCATCACTCCGTCAACCATCCGCCGAGCTGGCAAGCGGAAGCTCAAAGGGATATATGTTGAGAAATCAACAGAAAACCCTGAGCCGCAGGCAAAGGCTCTCGTTAGGCGGGACGACTCCGTCTTGACCGCCAGGAGTGATCCCTCGTGGCGTCCCGGGCAGTCGGGCCCGAGTCGGGAGGCATCGGAGTCCGAATCCGTCACCAGGAGTTCGGCATACCCGACTCCCAGAAGACAGGCCGGTCGACAGGCCCCCACTCGCCCAAGAAATGAATCCGCGGGCAGAGAACTCGTCATCCACCATGGGGTCAGGGGATCGGTACATGATCGCCTCGGCTCGCGCTCCGGTAGCCAATCGGCATGCTGTCTTTGCACGGCGATGGCCGCAATGCAGCGCCAGCTCGACGAAATGAAGGCGCTACTAGACACTGGGGCAGGCGCCACGAGATCGATCTCTGGACCAAGTGAACCACTCGCGGTCCAGATCGAACTCGCCCCGGTTCAACCAACAATCGCTCCCCCACAGACACCTCTATATGAGGGAAGATCGGATCCGGAGACCCACTTGAGCAAATTACGGATCTACATGACCGGATGTGGTGCATCAGATGCGACGAAGTGTCGGATGTTCCCGCTAACTCTGGGCGACCTCGCCCACAGGTGGTACATCTCACTGCCACCTCGCTCAATCAATTGCTTCGAGAAGTTGGCGAACGACTTTACGTCGTACTTCGCCGCCAAAGTCGCTCGTCCTGAAGGCCCCCACCACATGATGAAAATCAAGCAGGGGAAGGACGAGCCAGATGAAGATTACATCGACCGGGTGGACGAGATAGTCCTCACCGGCGAACCCATTAGCGACGAGCTCGCCCTCTATTCCGTCCTGGGGGGATTCCACGACCACTCACCCATGTTCAGGCATCTCACAAAGGATATCCCCCCGACCTACTCGGTCTTCCGCGTCAGAGCCGCCGATTTCCTGGCCAGGCAGAGGATGCTCTCCCTCCGTTTAGATGAGGAACCCACCGGAGAGGGGAAGATGCCATCCCATGTTCAGAAGAAGTCGGTCGCCAAGCCCAGAAAGGCGGTCGCCAAGCCGCCTGGCGAATTCAAAGCCTTCGGTGATGTAGAGGTTCACCTCCTCCACAACCTCAACTTATCTCCAGCCCACATCTTCAACGCAATTAAGGGGCGGGAGTGGCTTTCCAAACCGAAGCCAATAAGGGACCACGGTCATCCTGGACCAAGCAAATTCTGTGCCTACCACAAAAGTCCCGGCCACAATACCAGCCAATGCCGCGACCTCCTCAGGCAACTCTGGAGACTGTTCGAAGAAGGCAAATTAGACAACCTGGTCACCAAGCCAGAACCTCGAACAGAGAGAACCGGAGGGCGCGATCGCCGGCAAATCGAAAGGACGCCTCCTAATCCGGTCGCCAGGATCGAACACGAGCCAGAGCATTCCGATGAATCGATTCCTCCGATCAACCCTGGCGGTCGGATTAATATGCTCCAAGCAGGAGGTGGGAACCTCGGGGGCCTTTCCCCGGTTTCCACCGCGTCAAACAGGAAGCGGAAGGCCGGGCGGGGCATTCGCCGGAGTCCATATTGTGGTGCCCCCAGAGCCGACCATCGCTAGAGACGCGCTCATCACCTTCTCCAATAAAGACAGGGAGGGGGTACAATGCCCCAAGGAGGATGCATTGGTGATCTCTGCCTGCATCCTTGGGAAGGCGGTCGACCGCGTGCTGGTTGACAACGGGAGCTTCTGCAATATCATATTCAAAACAGCTCTGGATCAGCTCGGAAACTTGACCAAATTCATCAAGCCATTCGGCACCGTGCTCCAAGGATTCGGCGACAGCACTGTCCAGGCCTATGGGAGGATCAAGCTCTCCGTCGAGCTGATATGCTTTTACGATCCCAAGGTTAGGATTACTAGGAACCTAAATTTTGTAATCATTGATAGACCCAGCATCTATAATGGGTTCCTAGGTCGTCCATTCTTAGAAACCTTTGAGGCGGTCGCTTCGTCCTTCTTTTATTGTATCAAATTCCCCACTTCCGATGGGACGGTCGGTACTGTAAAGGGGGACCAGCTAATGGCAAAAATATGTTTAAATTACTCCTATGTCGTTACTGTTTTCAATACTTCCCCCGATATGTGTAACGTTGAAACGATCGACGATCGACCCATGGAGATCGACGAACCAAACACATCGTACCAACCCAACTCAGAGGACGCCATCTCGGATCAGTTAACGGACGACATCGAGCCAAGGATCGGTTTCGAGCCAAGTCTCGACGTCGATCCAAGGATCGAGTCCGGAAACCGTTCCAAGCAAGAAGCGACCGTCCCCATCGAAGAGTTGGAGAGTATAGCCATAGATCCGGCTCGTCCAGAACAGGAAGTACAGATCGGCGCAAGCATCGACCTCGCACTGAAAGGAGATCTGGTCAATTTGCTACGTAAGAACATCGGAGTCTTCGCCTGGTCGCATCAAGATATGGTTGGCATAAGTCCCGAGCACGCTTGCCACTATCTAAAGATCGACCCGGCGATGAAGCCTGTTCATCAAAAACGTAGGAAATTCGGCCCCGAAAAATACACGGCGCTCGACATAGAGGTACAAAAGTTGCTCGACAACAAGTTAATCGGGGTAGCTACGGATGACCCACAATAGGTCGCTAACGCGGTACTCGTCAAGAAGCCGACTGGTTCCTGGAGGTTATGCATCGACTTCACCGTCCTCAACGCGGCTTGTCCAAAAGATCACTTTCCGATGCCTCATATTGATCACTTGGTCGATAGTACTGCAGGCTGCAAAATGATGTCATTTATGGATGCCTTCGCCGGATATCATCAAATCCCAATAGCGGAGAAAGACATAAAACACACATCTTTCCACACGGAAAAAGACATATACTTTTGGGTCCGGATGCCGTTCGGCTTGAAGAATGCGGGGGCGACCTACCAGCGCCTGGTCAACAGGATGTTTGCTAATCAGATCGGCAAGACCATGGAGGTCTACATTGACGACATCGTGGTCAAAAGCCTCAAGAAGGAAGATCACCTCAATGATCTCGCCGAGACATTCGCCATCCTCGAAAAGTTCAACATGAAGCTGAACCCCAAGAAATGCAACTTTGGGGTGGGCTCCGGGAAATTCCTGGGGCACATTGTCAGCCAGAGGGGGATCGAGGCGAATCCCACCAAGATACAGGTGATCCTCGACATGCAGGAACCTCGGAACATCAAGCAGGTACAACGCCTCACAGGTTGTCTGGCCGCCCTCAACCGCTTCATATCTCGGCTCGGCGATAAAAGCAAGCCTTTCTTTGCGACCATCAAAAACAAAAAGTTCGCATGGACGAGGGAGAGTCAGATGGCGTTCGCCAAAATAAAAGAATATTTATCCAACCCCCAGATCCTGGCAAAGCCGATCCCCGGGGAGAAATTATTCCTTTACCTAGCGGCCTCGGAGGTCGCGTTGAGTGCGGTCTTGGTGCGAGCGGAGGGACTAGTCCATCTGCCGATATACTATGTCAGTCAAGCGCTCCACGACGCTGAAACACGCTATACGCCTCTGGAGAAGATCGCCTACGCTCTAGTCATGAGTGTCCGTAAGCTAAGAGCCTACTTTTTCGACCATCAAGTGGAGGTTTTGACAACTCTCCCTCTAAGGCAAGTTCTACATCGACCGGACACCAACGGGCGACTCCTCAAATGGTCACTAGAGATCGCCCAATACGGCATCACATACGCTCCTCGCACGGCGATCAAGGGCCAAGCTCTGGCGGACTTCGTGGTGGAGTTAACATTCCCTCACAGTCCGACCCATGTCGGTCGACTGCTGGAAGGCATGCGTTGACGGTTCGGCGACCAACTCGCGATCAGGGGCAGGGATCGTCCTCATTAGCCCCAACGGACAAAGCTTCACAAATGCCGTGCGTTTCGGGTTTCGAGCGACCAACAATGAAGCCGAATACGAGGCCTTGGTAGGCGGGCTCGACCTGGCTCTCGCCCTAGACGTTCGTCGCCTCCATATCTTCATGGACTCCCTCCTGGTGGTGAACCAAGTCAAAGGAGAATATGAGGCACGTGGCGAACAGATGATCAAATACCAAGAGCTGGTCGCCAAGATGTGCACGAAATTTGAAGAAGTACAAATCGAACAAGTCCCGAGAGAGCACAACTCTCAGGCCGATGCCCTATCCAAGCTAGCATCGTCGGATGGGGCAGCCGATTTCTCTAATATCCAAATTACAAAGTCAGAAAGGCCGGCAATCGAAAGAAACACAGGTGGCCACGATTGCCGTTAGAAGAAAGGCTGGATGACTCCGTTCATCACATACTTGAAGGGCGGGATGGTCACCGACGATGTATCAAAGCTCGCCAACTCCGGCTCAGCGACCGGATACACCCTCTTGGACGATCGTCTTTACAAGCGAGCTTTGGTCTTCCCCTCCTCAAGTGTATTACAGGAGGAAGGACAACTCGTTTTAGCCAAGATCCACGACGGAATGCATGGAAATCACGGCGGTGGGCGAGCTCTCATCCATAAGACAACCGAGCAAGGTTTTTACGGCCGTCACTTGAAGGATGCGATCGCCTATGCCAGTCGTGTCATAGATGTCAAGTAATGGGACCAAGTATTAAAATCTCCCCGAGCGGCTCACCTCGATGTACGGCCCATGGCCATTCGCTCAATGGGGCATCGACCTTATAGGTCCCTTACCGAAGCGGCTCCGGGAGGTGTAAGTTCGCCATCGTTGGGGTCGACTATTTCACAAAATGGCAGAGGCCGAACCGCTAAACAAGATCGGCCAAGAGCAAGTGATCAAGTTTATACGGAGAAACATCGTATGCCGGTTCGGTCTACCCTGTGCCATCATCTCCGACAATGGAAAGCGGTTCGACGGCTTAGAAGTCATGCGGTGCGTGATAAGTGGGGAATCAAAAGGTTGTTCTCGGCTCCCTATCACCCTCAGACGAACGGGCAGGTAGAGGCAGTGAACAAAATCCTCAAACACACAATTAAAGTGCGACTCGAATCCAGGCTAGGACGATGGGCGAGCGAGCTCCCAGACGTTTTGTGGTCTTACCGAACAACGACCTGCAATTCAACGGGCGAAACCCCATTCGCCCTAGCCTTCGGAACAGAAGCGGTGATTCCCTCGGAGATCGCCGTCCTCAGCCATCGAACCGAGCAAGAGATGACGATCGATAATGATGTGGCCCGGCGGATCGACCTCGACATGCTCGAAGAACGTCGACTGACCTCCGAAATGAAGAACACTATCCATAAAAGGAGATCCGAAAAGTTCTTCAATTCGAAGGTCAGGGAAAGGCGGTTCCAAGTGGGCGATCTCGTCCTCAAAAAGATCCAAACCCACACAGGTGTCTTTGGACCAAGTTGGGAAGGCCCCTTCAGAATATCGAAATGGCTAACTAAGGGAGCCTACGAGCTGGAACACCCTGACCGTACTCCGGACCGATATCCTGGAATTTGTACATCTGAAGAAATACTATCAATGATAACTTTGTATTCATTTTCAACTGCCAAATGTACAAGGAACATAATGAAATATTTTTGTTCTCTATCCCATCTATTCTGGCGATCGCCCATGCAAGGTTCCTTCGAGCCTAGATCGCCCGCCTTTCGTTTGAATACGAGGCCGGCGTAGCCGAAGGACCATCCAAAACTAATCAGTGGACACGATCGCCCTCCCTCAATGGTTCATCATCTAAATTGGTGAACCCAGACAATGCGACGTGCCACTACCCCCGTCTCAACGTACACCGTCGAGGGTCGCCATCTTCATGGCGGGCCGAGGTGGAAGAAGAGCTGACAAGCCGCGGGCGTGGAGTCGAATAAACCGACGACGCCCCGCGCAAGGATTCCTCCAGACCAAGATCGCCCACCTTTCGTTTTAACACAAGGCAGGCGTAGTCTAACGGAGGACCCTCACAAAAAGTGAGTCGCGGGATACACAACATCCCTCGCACACAAAGACACGATAAGGGAGGTCGGTCAATCGAACACCCCAACCATACATGATTCTTCAGAAACGACGAAACTGAAGATAGCCCGCCGGACAACCTAGTTTTCGTTTCCTTACTTACAATAAGCAAACAAAAGCAAGGGGGCAGAGATGGGTCGAGCTAATCCCAAATACGATCGAACAAAAGGAACCACACACGATCGGCCTCACTCAAACACATTCGCTCAAACACGCGCAGGACGATCGAAGTCGTCCAACAAAAATTACAAGTAAAAATTCCGATTCAAAACATATCAATGCTTTCAACACTCAGACAATCGATCGGATGAACAAAACGTCGAAAGCAATCATACACATACTTGTAAAAGTTGCACGAAAACATTCAAAGGCGATCGTATGAAAAGAAGAACATTTTATTCATAACGCAAGTTGAGTACATTACGGGGCCCGAAGGCATTACAAAAAGAAAAACGAAAAGTACATAGTGCTGGAGGAAAACAAAAATGCCTCTCAAGGCTCCGCCTGCTGGTCTTCGCCCTCGGTTTGCGGATCGGCTTCGGCCTCGGGATGAATGAGTTTACCCGTATACCAACTCAAGTCGACCCCGAAGTCGGCCAAGTCAAGGATCGGCAAGGAGAACTCCGGGTGCAAAGGATGCGCGAGGGCGTAAGATTTGAAGCTCTCCATCAAGGGACCGATCTCGATCCCTGCCTCTCTTGCGGCTCGGACAGCGTCATCATATGCCAAGTAATAGGCAAACTCGCCGGCGAGCGCCACACTTTGGTAGGGATCGGTCTCGATCGCCTTCAGTTGGCCCTTCAACTCCGCGGCCGTCTTCTCAGCCTCCGCCAGCTCGGCAACCTTGGCGGCATTCTCACCACAGGACTTCTCGGCTCTTTCCTTGCCGCGGCTCACTCACCGCTAAGCCGATCAACCATCGCCTTGATCCGGTCGCCTCCTCTGCGACGCCGCGAAGCTTCGCGAGCCAAGCGCTCCTCATCACGGACCGACGGGCAGCCTCCTTGAGCGGCTCACCGCATCAATCGATCCACATCCCGCTTAGCCCTTTTGGCCGTCTCCTCATACTCCTTCTCCATAGCCCGGATCCGGTTGGCATCCTCGATATTTTTGTTCCGGGCGGCCTCGAGGTCGCGATGGAGATGAGCAGTGGAGGGTCGCCCCTCAAAATCCCTTGCAGCTTGGACGGCCATCGTCGCCGTCTGAAGAGCTGTGGCAACGGCCGCCGCATGGCGTCTCGGATCGCCGACGAGCGATCGCATCGAGGTCGGTCGTCCAAGCCTTGGGCAAAGAGGTGATGGCCTGGCGAACGTAAGCAGGGACATCGAGAGGTTGTTGCGGAGCCTTGCTCGACAGAAAGTCCAGCACCATGGGAGCAACGTCCGGATCGGCGAGACGAACCCTGCAGCGCAAACCAAGGAAACCAAAAGAGTTAGCCTAAGACTTACTCAGAACGCCTAGCTCGGAAAGTTCAAAACATTCTCACCTGTTGACCAGCTCTGGATCACGGCCGAAAAAGGGCTTTCCCCGAGGAGTCTCGGCGTCAGCGATCGCCGTCCTTTTCAAGTAGCCGGAAGACGACCTGGAGCTGGACGCCGACGGCCTGGGACCAGACCCCTCCGCCATCGGAACAGAAGAAACGGGGGGAGCGGCGATCGGCGGCTCCAGAATAGCTAAATCCGCCTCAGCCGACGGAAGGGACGCCTCCGGCCTCCGCCTCTTGCGGTTGCGCTGGAGTTGTTCCTCACCTTGAGATTCCGGTTCGGCGACCGGCACCGCAACGGGCTTCACCACAGGGGCAGGGCGAGACGACGTCGCGGCAACGCGACCCGTTTTCTTTCCCAGATGAAGGCGACCGAGAAAACCGGGATTAGACATGGCGATCTCCTGCGGTAGCTCGGTGATACGGGGAAAATAAATCTCTGCCAAAGAAGAAACTAAAACAAGTTAGACACTTACGTAAACATGGCGACCTCTTGGAGACGATCGCCTCGCAGAAAAGAGTGGATAAAAAGTCATACCAGGTGCCTTCAGGTGGCGAGGGAAGCGAAACAGTCGAGCTCCCAACCGATGAGATTCGTGGCTGACTGATCGAACGTCTTTATAGGAAACCGGCAATGCGCGAATCCGCTCCCAGACGATCGAGAAATCAAAGGGGAGATCGTCGATCGATGGAACAAGGGATCCTGCAAAAAGGGAAATAAATTAGATCAGTCCAAGGAGTATCCAAATAAAGGGAGAAAGGAAACCCTTACTTGGATTCCTCTCCCGAAAATTGGTAGGGATATCCAACTCCTCCTCCGGCGGTTCGCTCGATGCCGACCTCCATGCACCACCAACCCAGCACCACTTTTTCAGGTCGCCCCGAGTCTTGCTCGGCACCCCGATAACCACCCTACCCTGGCGACCTTGGATATGGTAACCGCCGATCGATCCCTTCTGCACAGTCAGCTTGAAAAGATAATTCATCTCCAGCGCAGAAGGCAAGCGAAACAACCTGTGACCGCCAAATAATGTCAGTGCAGGTCGATACCGCAGGCAGCGTCGGCCAATCAAGAGGCGCCAAATTCGGGCGATCACAGATACGAAACGGCGAACGGCAAGGGAAACCGCAGGCCGTGGTCATTTCGTTGATGGCGACCATACCCTCGGGAGGCTGGTCGGCACGTTCGTTCTCGGAGGGCACGTGCAATGACACATCAGAGGGAATATGATATTTGGCCCTCCAGCGGGTCGTATCCTTCCAGGTCGCCGAACTCCGAATCTGACCAAGAGTCCATTGGGACGGTTCAGCAGCCCGAAACTCCGTCCGCTTCAAGTGTACATAGGGATGAGCGGCGGAGTAAGCCTCGAAATCAAACTCCGGACAGGGCCCGACAATCCCCTCCATAAGTTTAGCAAAAGCCGTATAGACAGGGCCAGAGACGCTGTCTTTTTCCCAAGACAAACGCATCAGTTCGTCTTCCTCCACCGGTGACGCATCTCGCTCCTCCGCCGCCGCAGAGCCCGCCACTACGGCCTCTTTGAAAAGCTCCTCAAGCTCTGCGGGTGCAATCCCCGCACGAATAGCCTCTGCGGCCGTTTCCACGGGGATTCCCACAGGAATTTCCTCCCCACGCGAAGCCGCGGCAGAAGTGCTTCCGACCTCGAAGGCCTTAGATCCTCCCGACATATTCTCAAAAAATTAAGGGAGAGAGAAAAATTGGGTTTCTTACCTAAAGAAAGGAAGACGGTCGGCACAACAAGCTACGGAAATTTTTGCAGAGCTTCAGCAGGAAGGCAAGGACGCGTAAAAGATGAAAATGGAGTAGCCCTAGCCCCTTTTATAGATGGAGGCAGGGGTCTCTGGGCAAATAGGCGAAAGTCCGATGGCTGGGATGCAACCGACAGCCAGGACGCAATAAATGCGGCCCTCGAGTCCCGCGTACGCGTCTTTCCGAGGGCACGCCAATCGACAAAGTCTGACGAACCGTCGGGCTCCCTCAATAGAAACGCGACGCGTGTCCTTGCATTGTTTCGCGAGCCCGCGTCCCTTTTCCCGCCGCTCCCAGCGCAAAAGGAGATCGTACAAATTTGAAATCAGATCGCCCGGTCGTCTAAAACATTGGCGATCGCCAAAAGTGCCACCTCACCCCGTGTTTTCAACATCGAGCCGAGCTGGGGGGCAATTGTTGTGCGGCATTTAAACATGCCTCGAAGGCGATCGTCATAGCAGTCGGGAAGTCTACCATGAGAGATATGCTCGGGGCAAACACCCTGAACTCAGCACCCACGGCGATCGCCTTTTGTTGATTGGCGATCGTCTTTTGTTGATTGGCGATCGTCTCGTGCCATGTATTAATCCAACATCCGTCAAAAGTCATCAAAGCCCAAATCTCGGGCTGGGACCCGCGTGCAGATCTCAAAAGGTGCTGACATACAAGATCGGTGCCCACAGCCTGTCACCTACTTCACCTACCAACAGGGCCGCAGACTGCGAAAAGTACTGACAGACAAGACCTGTGCTCACAGTCTGTCACCTACTTCACCTACCAACAGTACCGCCGAAAAGGTGGGTGACAGCGACTCAGGACGCATGCGAGTTCCCCGTCAGACTGCATGCATTGTCAAGAATAACCGCGGACTTTAAGGGAAAAGCCCCACGCGACGAGACGATCGGCCGTCTTATTATAATATAAATAACGACGATCGCTGCGATCGCAGGGGGCCCTCAGAACTTGGTCTCTATAAATAGAAGGTCCATAACACAGAATAGGGACTTGAAAACACAAAGAAACAAGAGAGAGAAAAGAGAAAGACATTCTCACACATAGAACATCCATAGCAAGAATTCACAGAACTCCATATCTGATTCTTCCGGCATTCTATACGCTCCACAGCTTAGAAAACTAGAATTCTTTACACTCTTTGTGATAGATTCTAACATTAATATTTGTACTCAACAGTATACTTATTAATAAAATCTCGCGAGAGCATTCAAGCCCGGGATTAACAACCCCGGCAAATCTTGTGTCATTTAATTTCTCACGGACGTGCTCCCGCACTTGTTGGTTACTCGATCATTCCAGCAACACTATCTTCGGATAATATTTTGGGTAACAACACATACCTGGAAAAATCATCACAATAACGAGACAGTATTTCTTACCTCCCAAAATTACAGGGTCTATAGGACCGTAGAGGTCCATGTATAGCATATCCAGAACCATGTGGGTGGACAGGTATGATTTGCTTTTCAGGGTGGTTTTGACTTTTTTGCCTTTCTGACAGGGTCCACAGACGCTGTCTTTATGGAATCACACATCGGGCAAACCTCTAACTACTCCCGATGTGGCGAGTTTGTTGATTGTCTTGAAGTTGCAATGAGACATCCTTTTGTGCCATATCCAGCTTTGATTTGCAGTGCCTTTGGCAACAAAGTACGGAATAGTGGAGCTCGTAGGCTTCCAGTCAGCAATATACATATTACCTGATCTGCTTCCTATGAGAACAATTTATTTGGTCTTGATGTTCTTCACTCTACGGTGATCTATATAGAATTTGATCGAGAACTGTTTGTCACAGAGCTAGCTAATACTAACTAAATTGTATTGTAGGCCTTCAACATAGGTTACGGCAGTGACTTTGAACTTTCCTACCAGCAGGGTTCCCTTCCCTCTTGTTTTTCCTTTAGACTTGTACCGAAGCGCACCTTTGGACCATGACCTTCGACATAATCTAACAGCTTGATGATATCTCCTGTCATGTGCCGAGAACATCCACTATCAAAGTACCAGATGTCCTTATATTTGATGTCCTATAAGCAAAGAATTTAAGTAGATTTAGGTCCCCTTTGATTGTTGGTTCCATGTATGTTAGTGCCTTTAGGTATTCAAATTTGCCTAACAACAATTGGTTTGTTGTAGGTTACTTTTGGTCATATTTTGCGATGTCTACATTGGGCAGGCATGTAGTCACTGTAACCTTGATTATTATGCATGTAAAGTCTAGGATTATTATTCCAGTACGGGTACTGTCTAGGAGGTGGAGCCATTTTCCTTGACCTTACAGCTTGCTTTCTGGGTCTCCAGTTGGATTCTCAGAGTTGTTGTTGATACTGCACGGCAACCTGCTTTCTAGATGGATAACAGGGCCCCTGTATCCAATATCTAGGCGCACTGTACTGTTGGTAGTGCTGCGGTGCTTGCCTTTGATATTTAGATATAGTCTTTTTTCTGAATGGCTGTTGGCGCTTTTCATATGCTCGGGGAGCATGCTGTTGATCATGCCTTCCAGGTCTAGGAGGCTGAGGTTTCTGCTGTCTGTGATATCAATTTGGTGGCAACTGTAACCTTTGCGGGACTTGGGGTCTCTTTAGGTACAGGAATGGGTTCCACACCCCTGACAAATACCGTACTAGTCTTTCCCTTGTGGAAGAATGAGTCATATCCTAAGCCACGTTTATTGTGGGCATGTTGCCCATTGCTTAGAATTTCCTCCATCCGTCTAGAAGATTTCTTAAATGATTTTAGGATGGTCTCTACTTCTCCTTCTCGCTTCTCGAGAGTTTTTACTTTGGATTTGAGTAAATCAAAATAATTTATATTGCTCTAATTATGAGACTTAGCCTCATTTAGACTTTGGAAAGTTGATGATTGCTTTCCATGAGTTTTACAAATGTGACTTTGCTGTTTTCGCAATCAATAGATATATTTACGTAGTTGTTCTTCAGCAAGTCATTTTCCTCTTTTAGATCTAAGTTAGAGATTTCGAGTTGTATATTTTCTCTTTTTAGAGTCTCATGGGCCTTTTGAATGTTTTTGAATTCATTCATCATATTTTCAAAGGTATGCGATGCGTTTACAGGAGTAGTTGAATTTGAACTTTCTTCATCATCACTGTACTCATCATCCTATGTTTCTTTAGCCATAAAGCACATATATGCTTTATCCTCGATCTCATCGTTGGAGGAGTCAATGTCAGTGATTGCCTGAAGGCACTCTTCGATCTTGTTTGATGCGGGCAAGGCTTCTGATTCGCCTATCAGGGCCTTGAGCTTATTTTTCCACACACGTCTTCTTTCATCCTTTTCTTGTTGCTCATCTTCTGCAAATTTTTACACTTTCGAATGTGGACACTTATTTGCATAATATCTGGGTTTTCTACAGTTATAACATAAGTTAGAATCATAAGATGAAGGGGATTCAGAACTTACCTTGTGGAAAGGCTTGAACCTGTAGGGACTCTTTCCAGACTGTTTGATGAACTTTTTGAATTTCTGCATAAGCAGGGCCATTTCATCTTGTGACATGATGTCATCATCGTTGTATGCAGTCTTCTTTGCTGATTTGGATGTGCTTAGTGTAGAGTTATGTCTCCTATCAGATACAGCAGCCAGTGCTGTAGTCTTGACAGGTGACTCTTCGGCCTTTTCTCTCCTGTCAATATCATACTCAAATGCTTTGAGGTCAGGAAGAGGTCAAAAGTAAAAATATCATTAAGATTACAGGATACACGCATAGTTGTAGTCTTAATGTCCCATCAAGCAGGGAGTGATCTAAAGATTTTAAAATTTTTCTCCTTTTGGGTATACACTTTACCCCATGCTTCAAGTTCACCGACAATGCCAATGAATCTGAGGTCAAGCTCCTCAATCGTTTCGGAAGAGAGTAAGTTAATTCGAACTGCTGAGTAAGTTTAGAAAGTTTGTTTTCTTTCGAGAGCTCAGTTCTCTCACAAATAAGCTTGAGTTTCTCCATATTTCTTTAGCTGTCTTACAGCTTTTTACCTTTGAGAAAGTGCCTTTGTCAAGAGTGACAAACAGCGTATTCTTAGCAACATTGTCGAGGTTCGCATGCCTGCGATCGTCTATTGTCTATTGCTCGTGTTCCTTCTCGAGCATTTCAGTGTGAGGCTGTCCTTCTATCCTCATGGCAGGATTGACCTTCATTATCTTTATTGTACCATCTTGGATGACGAATATCATTTCCTCATCCATGGTTGCAAGATGAGCCTCCATCCTAATCCTCCAGTCATAAAACTCATTAATAGATAACATAGGTGTTGAACAAATTAATTTGATGATGAACGTTTACAAAACATTTAACGAAACTCAACTTAACGACATGAATCATTAAAGACAAACTCAACGTATAGCGCACGCTACACATATGTGGTAGCGCACGCTACACATATGTGGTAGCGCGTGCTATTAGAAGGTCACCTGAAGTCGGAAAGTCACCTGAAGAGTTACCTAAAGTCTCACCTGATGTTTAGCGCACGCAATCTACAAATATTAGCGCACACTATATAGATCAACTAACGCACACACATAAGTACCTAGCATACGCTATCTGTTCCATGCTTAAACAAGACAATAAGGACCGTGAGTTCTGGAATGAAAAAGGAATAACAGGTAACGCACGCTAAGAAGACATTTGAGCATGGTATGCAAAGGAGTAATGCACGCTACGGGATATAATTACGCACGCTACATGTTAGTATATCCGAAATAGAAAGCTTTGAAGTTTAAATGAAGTAACAGGTAACGCACGCTACAATGAAGACTACTACACGCTACCTGAAGACCATTAGCGCATGCTATCTACTACATGTTAGTGCACACTAACTATTCAAAATTCTACCGTTAGTCATTCAACCGTTAAATCAACAAAGTCAACACAAGAATCTCGCTCAAATCTGGAAAGCATATCTTGAACGTCTAGTGCACACTAGGATTGATTATTAGTGAACGCTAAATTCAAAATTTATCCGTTGGAAAGAGACGTTAAGAGATAAGCCCGTTTCAAGTCAACGTCAGAAGAAAAGTTGGTTGAGTAAGCCGCTAGCGCACGCAATGCATAAGAGTTAGCGCACGCTAAACTCCGCAGATCAGTAACGGCTATAAGACTCAAAATGCCTATAAATACCATCATATTTAGAATTAATGGACACACAACTACAAGCATACTTGCAATACTTCGAGCATCGATTATCTTGATTTATTTCCATCATATAAGCTGTGAGAAAGAGAAAAATGAGAGTTTGTTCAAATTTGGTAACATTCTATATATCTCGTATTTTCTTATTGTACTGATAGTGTTGCATCACTCATTTGAGTTCTTGAGACGAACGATTCTAAGAGTATTAATTCGGTGTTATTAAGATCAATTTATCCGGCATTGTTAGGATTAAACTCCAATGATCGTAAGTAAGGACTTTTCTAGTTCCGATAGAACACTAGAAGAAAAATTCATTCTTAAGTGATTGGTTCTACTTGGACCTATTGAAGACAAGCTTTGTAAAGGTTTTGCTCGGATCGATAGAAGACGAGACAAGGTTGTGGGTGGTTGTTCTTAAGCTAATAGAAAAAGATCGAAGAGAGGATGTAGGTCACATTCAGACCGAACCTCTATAAATCAAGTGTCATTTATTTTCGCATTATTTTTAATTTCTCGAAAAACTCTCTCCACTATCAACCCCCCCTTCTAGTGGGGATTTTACTCTATCAGTTGGTATCGGAGTGGGTCACCTCATATATTGCTTTAACCACCGGAGGAAGATCCGCAATGGTACTTATGGCTCAGATCAAAGGTAACGCTCTCAACCGTTCACCTTTCTTCGACGGATCAAATTTTATGACCTGGAAGAAGAAGATGGCTATATTCATCCAAGCCTATAATATTGAAATCTGGAAAGTAATCGCACTTGGTCCGAAAATCGCCAAGAATGAAGATGGATCGCCGAAAAAATTTGATGAGTATAATGATGAAGACTGGAAAAACACGAACATAAACTCCCGTGCCACTCAACTCATCTATTGTGCACTAAATTCAGAAGAACTAAATCGAATCTCGGCATATGAAAGTGCTAAAGAAATATGGGAGATTCTCAAAGTCACACACGAGGGGACGAGCCAAGCCAATGAAACAAAAATCAACATGCTCATTTATGACTATGAACTCTTCTCCATGAAGGATGACGAAACAATCACCAACATGCTGGACCGTTTTTCGGCAATTACAAATGGCCTTGCATCATTTGGAAAGCCCATATCCAATAGCGACAAGGCGAAGAAGATCTTCCGATCTCTTCCTCGAGAACGGGATGACACGGTGACGGCAATCATGGAATCAAATGACCCCAACAAACTTGAATTCAGCGCTATCATAGGATCCCTTATAAACTATGATATATTGCTAAAATAGAGAGGTTCCAAACCTAAGCCCCTTGAGCAAGTTGTTGCTTTCAAAGCCGATAGCGACAACGACGATGACATTCCGGAAAATGAGGACGATGAGGAAATTGTGCTATATTTCAAAAATATGAGACGATATAAAAGCTAGATTCAGAAAAGGCGAAATGTTCTTTGTCAAGATCCTAAAAACAACCAAAGAAAGAATCAGTTTGTTCCTACGAAAAAGTTTGACAACAATTATCATAGGTGCGATAAATCCGGGCACTATGCCAAAGACTGTCGGGTAAACCTCAAAGGTCAAACTGATCGATTCAAAAAGAAGAAAGTCTTAATTGCATCTTGGAGCGATTACGAGGATGAAATCGAAGGAATCGAGGAATCCAATCCCGCTCTTATGGCACTTGAATCCAAAGAATCCTTCAACGAGGTTAGTTCTATTTTTGATGATGATCTTTTAGATGTTTGTGAATCTAGTAAAAGATAATGAACTCCTATACGCATTTGAATCTCTAAACAATGAGTACGATGAGATGGTCAAAACAAATATATCTCTGAAAAGGAAAATAAAATCTCTCGAACTAGAAAATGAAAATCTATGAAATAATGGGAAAAAGGTTGAATTAGATCATACTTCTTGTCTCAACAATGAAAATATTTTGAAAATTGAGTTGTCTAAAACTCAAAAGGAATTAAAATATATAATGAATAAATTCACTCTCGGTAACGAGAAATTTGAGAAACTTCTATCCATTCAAAATCTCCTTTATTAAAACACGGCCTTGGTTTCGATCCATTTAAAAGAGAACAATCTCTTATAAATCTTGATAAAATTAAAGAAACCAGAAATCAAAATCATGAACGAAAAGTGAATGAAGAAAATAAAAATGAAGTTCGTTCAAAATTGAGGACTATAAAAGTTAGACAAATTTGGTTTCCGGAATTTCATCGTCGTTGTCGCTATCGGCTTTGAAAGCAACAACTTGAGGACTATAAAAGTTGAGGACTATAAAAGTTAGACAAATTCCGGTTGGTACAAAATGAGAAAAATATTTCTATTATTTCTATTCAAACCGATCATGGAGGAGAATTTGATTGCTCTCCATTTGAAATACTTTGTGACAAATATGGTATTAACCATAATTTTTTGGCTCCTAAGACTCCTCAGCAGAATTGAGTCGTTGAAAGAAAAAATCGGTCCTTGGAAGAAATGTCCAGAATAATGTTAAGTGAATACTCTCTTCCACAATATTTTTAGGCCGAGGCCATAAGTACGGCATGTTATACTATAAATCGAGTTGTACTTTGGAGAGGTCAACCTAAAAGCCCGTATGAGATTTGGAACAATAAAAAGCCTAATATTTCTTATTTCCACCCCATTGGATGTAAAGTTTTCAGAAATAATAACGGTAAAGAAAATTTGGGAAAGTTTGATCCTAAATCCGACTCGGGCATATTTTTGGGATATTCATTAAATAGTAAGGCCTTTCGGGTTTACAATATAAAATCAAATAAATTAGAAGAATCCATTCATGTTAAATTTGATGATTCAATCTCACCACCGAGAAAGTTAGATCTTGTTGATGATGCAGGTACACTCCCGGAAGTCCAGCTATCAAAGGAACCAGAAAATACTCATGAAGTCTCGATTGACAAATTACCAAAAGATTCGAAGCATGTACAAGACCGTCAGAAAGACTTGGTGATTGGAAATATTGAGGACGGAATTCAAACTCGAAAAAGATCGCTTGAATTTTAGAATAATTGTGTTTTCATGTCCGAAATCGTACCCAAAAACGTCAATGAAGCTATTGATGACGAAAGCTGGGTAATGGAAATGCAGGAAGAGCTTGTGCAATTCGAGCGAAATAAACTTTGGGAATTAGTTACTGCCCCTGCCGATAAACCTATCATCGGAACAAAATGGGTACATAAAATAAAGCACGATGAAGACGGTTACCCAATTAAAAACAAATCGTGGCTAGTTGCTCAGGGCTACAGTCAAGAGGAAGGAATCGATTATGAATAAAGTTTTGCCCCCGTTACTCGACTCGAAGCCATCCGACTTCTTTGTGCTTTTGCATTTCACAAAAAGTTTAAATTATTCCAAATGGATGTCAAAAGTGCGTTTCTCAATGGTTTCATTCAAGAAGAAGTCTACGTGAAGCAACCTTCGGGATTTGAAGACTATGAATTTCCAGAACATGTATATAAACTCAACAAAGCACTATATGGTTGAAACAAGCTCCACGAGCATGGTATGATCGTTTCAGTAATTTTCTTATTTCACATAATTATAGAAGAGGTAAAGTTGACAATGCCTTTTTTATAAAATTTATTAACAATGATATACTGATTTTCCAAATTTATGTGGATGACATCATTTTTGGTACTGCTAATATATCTCTCTATCAAGAATTTTCCGACCTTATGAAGGGTGAATTTGAGATGAGTATGATGGGCGAACTCATATACTTTCTTGGTATTCAAATTAAGCAAGGAGATGATGGAACTTTTATTCATCAAATGAAATATACCAGAGATCTGCTTAAGAAATTCAAATTGGAGAACTGCAAAGCTATACCTACTCCAATGGCATCTTCATTAAAACTTGACAAAGACGAACATGGAAAACCTATAGATCAAAAATTCTATCGAGGTATGATTGGTTCATTACTTTATCTAACGGTTTCTAGGACGGATATAATATTTGCTACTTGCGTATGTGCTAGATATCAGTCAAATCCAAAGGAATCACATTTAATTGCGTGTAAACAAATTTTTCATTATCTTAGTGGAACCATTGGCTTAGGCTTATGGTATCCTTCGTGCCTTGATTTTAATCTTGTTGCATCGATGCTGATTTCGGTGGATGCAATATAGATAAAAAGAGTACAAGTGGTACATGTCACTTTCTTGGCTCCTGCCTGATCTCTTTGGGGAGTATGAAACAAACAAGTGTAGCGATTTCCACAGTCGAAGCCGAATATGTGGCTGCCGGCAGTGCGTATGCCCAAGTACTTTGGATAAAAAATCAACTTCGAGATTATGGAATAAATTTTGAAAACACTCCAATTTTATGTGATAATACTAGTGCGATTAATCTCAGCAACAATCATGTTTTATATAGTCGAACCAAGCATATTGATATAAGACATCATTTTCTCCGAGATCACATTCATAAAAAGGATATTCGTGTAATTTTTGTCAGTACAAAAGATCAGCTTGCTGATATATTTACAGAACCCTTACTTGAGGAATCTTTTAATTCTATTAGACTTCAACTTGATATGGGTCATCTCGATAATTTTTGCAATTCTTTTTGTTTATCTTACAAGAAATTATTTCAAGAGATACGTTTCCTAACCTAGCGCGCGCTACCCTTGTATACTTAACGCGCGCTATCTATTCTCACTTGAAAATTCATGAGCCCGATAGCGTACGCTACTCGCCTTTCTTTACGTACGCTAATCAATGTATTTTAAAATGCCCTGAAGGTACTGGACAGTCCAGTAGGCTATCCAATTGTTCACAACATACGCTATACTATCTATAGCGCACGCTAATGAGTCCGTCTTTCACTTATAAACCAAAAACCGGTCGATCCTATTTTCATTCTCATAAACCCTAATCTCTCTACCGACGGAAAAACCTCAAAATTCTTCACCCATCTCTGAAATTTCACCAAAATTCTTCATCAAATCATGGCTAGTGGATCCAGCGTCCCATGAAGAAACAATATAAAAGCTCCAAGCGTACACGTGAGCCCAAATTCGATCCAAACCGAGTCATATCCTCTGCGGCATACAAGGTATTTTCGGAAATTCTTCCACATGAGAACTTAACAGATTGTTACTACTTTAATTTTGGAAGTTTAGAAAGATCTAAGGTGCAAATTCGTGAATTTTTCTAGACTTTGGGTATTGATCGATTTGTAGACTGTAAAGAGCCGATTTTTCCCATCCTTGTTCGTGAATTCTATGCTAATCTGCATATCGTAGAGAGTGAGGGATCCCCATCGTTGGTTCTTAACAGTGTTGTTGGTGGAAAGGCTGTGAAAGTTTCATCGGAAATTTTGAATAAGTTGTTTGGTTTGTCTATGGATGGCTATGCTTGTTCTGGGAAATCGGTTGTTGAAGAATCCAATTTATCTGAGCTCAAAGTAACGGAATTTTTGAGCTGGTTATTGAAATAACCAACGACGTCTTCGAGAAAAACGATTTTGGAATTCAAATCCGATTACTATTGGTTGCTCTCACAAAATGTTTGATGCCTAAAGTTAATACTCAACACAAGCTTGTGGGAATCGACAAACATGTCGTGTATTGGGTTTTGAACGATGTTAAAGTGGACTTTGCGGCGATTGTGACTAGTTGGATGAATGTAAAGGTACACATGTTTCGTTCCAAATATTACGTGTCTCGATCACGAAAGGCAGGGCTGCCTTTTGGCTCGATTCTTACGGTCCTTTTCAGGCATTTTAATGTGGACTTATCGGGAGAACCATCGGTTCCGGTTTCTCAGGGACATGAAATCTCCGATGCAACTCTCAAGGCCATGCACTATGTGGAGATGAATAACCGTGGTTGGGTTTTATTTCAATATCTCAAGTAAAACGATGAGGTTCCTAAAGGGACATGGGTGCCGACCCCGAACGTCGAAGTCCTGATCCGCTGGGAGGATCACTTTTGCCGCGAGCAAATCTCCAACTACTACACGGAAAAAGAGAAGGCTAGACTCAAAGGGAAGTCACAGTCCAGTGACAAAGATCCATCGCCCAACCACCACTCCGACCCTGACTCGAACAACGATGATGGTGCCCTACAGGCCGATCTAAGGATCAACCGGGAAGAGGCCAGGGAAGGAGAGATGGACAAACTCCAAAACCAACAGGGTCAGGGGACTTCTGATAGACAACAGTCCCCTTCCCCGCAACAGGAAGCTGCTCAAGAACAAAAACAGGAGGAAAGAGTCCCTCTTGTCATCTCTGAAGAGCAAGATGCTCCCGAACAGGACGCCCAGCCTGTCCACTAATTTGAAGATGCCTCTTGCGCCATCCGCCAAGAGGATTCAGTCCCTCTTCCGGATCATGCGGAAGCTGAGAGTCGGCATGAGGATTCAGCCCTACTGTACTTCCGACTACAGACGAGCAACCCAGACAGCAGGAATCAGTCCCTCCTGTCTCCGAGACTGAACCTACAGCACCACCCTCCGAAGCCCCTTCTTCTGAAGCTCCTGCTCCAGATGCCCATGCATCTTCCATCTCTGTTAGCTCAGAATCAGATTCTGATGATGGTTTTCTACCCAAGGACAGACCACGAAGACCTCGTCATCATGTGGTTCTTCGTCAACTTGGAGAACCAGAGGATTCAAAAGTTACGCACCCTGGCTCCCTGTGCACCGAAGCCCGGATAGAGCAACTCCACGCCATCGGTTGCCAAACAGTATTTCTGCAGGACGCCGTCAAGGCCTTGTATGATGTTGTTAAAGAACTTAACTAGATGCATGCTACTGCAAAGTACGAGCTCCCCAAGATGAAATCCGCTATTAACAATATGGAAGACACGTTTCGCCTGATGCCTACAACATTGTGCCAGGCACTCAACGAACTCAAACAGCATCAGGAGTGGATCCTGTGATAGGAACAAGAAAACATTAGAGTTGTCGAGGCTAAAACAATTGCCACCTGTTAGGCGTATTTTTATGCGCTTTTATATCATTATTTCATATCCATCTTGAGCCTAAATCAGCATAAAATGAGCTTTTAATGCACTATTCTTATATGTTTTGCAGGAAATCGGAGTCCGGAAGCCGAAACGATGAAAAACGGGCGAAAATAGCAGTTTTTGGCCTGGGGCAGCGGCACAAGGGAAGCGGGCCGCGGCACACGCAGGTGAGCAGCAGGATGCCGAGCACACTGTACTGTGAGCTGCGACACAACCTAGGTGAGCCGCGGCCCAGGAGGAAAAAAGGCGCCCAGGCCTGGGGCGCTGAACGTGTGAGCCGCAGCACAGATTAAGTGCGCCGCGGCCCACCAGGCGGTTTTGGCTGAGCCTTCCGCGTTTCTTCACCGTTTTGGAGCCTGTTCTCGACCTAATCACACGGACGCGTTTTGGAGGCTTAGGACTGATATAAATAAGCATTGAAGGGCTGAAGAAAAGGGGGGGATGGGACAGAGAGGAGATCGATAGCTAGGGCGAAGAACACAAGGAGGAGATTTGTGGGCGACGACAAGACCACGGATCACTACGGTTTTTCTGCATCTTAGTATCTAGATCTATTCGAGTAGGATTTTGATTGTAGCCGATTTCATGATGGTTTGATTATTTATTATTATTTCGATTTACTCGTTATTCTATTAAATTGGATTCTTCTTACTGTTCTTAATGTTTTTTAATTGTCTGGCCAACAATTAATTTGTTTTGAATGTCTTTATCAATTCGGGAGATGAAATTTAGGCATAGTTCTTGTGAGACGAATCATAATTTTCGTGAGATAGGGATATACTCATGCGAATTGTGAAGCCTGATATTGTGGGAATTCTTGAACTGTTTTAGCTATTAATTATCTAATTCGAATAGGGATATATCGAGTTAATAATGCGTAGTATTTTCTATCGACCTTGGGAAAGGCTTTAGAATAAATTAGGAATTCCTGGCTTACAATCGATTGAATAAAAGTGAATTGAATTGAATAAATATCATTCCTGATTGTTTGAGGTGAAAATCATAATCCTACGCCTTTATTAGTATTATTATTAGTAGTACTATTATTTATTTTCTGCAATTAGTTTAGGTATAAATTCCATATAATTGTTCTTCAAATAAAATTGTGAGTTGACTATATTTTGGTACTTAGTGAAATCAGTCCTCGAGGGAACGATATCTTATTCATCACTTTATTACTTGTTGACACCGTGCACTTGCGGCATATTGTGAGGGATTTTCCCACAACACCACCCTACAACATACCGACACCAGACTGACTGAGCATGATCATAAGATCGATGATCTGTGTTTAGTTGTCTGTACACTGTTCAAGGTCTACCGTCCGGATGGGATCCTCAACAGGTATGGAAACCTATTGTGGAGATGGATAACGAACAGGGGATGGTACCCTGTGGGGAGTGGGACTCCGTACAGGGGTGGGTACCCTGTTTGGAGTAACGGCTTTTGGCTCCAAAGGGTAATTACATAAAGTGTGATGAGCCTGTAGAAGAAGTTACCATTGATGATGTTTCCAAAGAAATTTCATTAAATTGTCATCAAACTTCGACTAATAAGGTGAACACTTTTGTGCCAAAAATTTTATTAACGGTGCCGCGCATAATCTTTCCTAAATCCATAATGGGAGAGATTGACCCCATTACTTCTGATTTTGTTGAGGCTGATTCTTTGAGTTATAATGAGGTTATTCATGATAAGTCTTTATTATTTACCCATTCGAACTCTGCTTATTTTTTCATGCCTTATCATTATTATATTCTTCCATCATTTTTTGGTTGCCCGCATAATTATTCTTACTCATTATTTTTGGCAACTGGGCATGAACCAAAGCCTCCCCTATGGAATAAGAGGCTTATAGATTGCAAGAAGGGGGCATTTGGCAATCTCCCTAAAAAGAAGCCACGTTAAACTCTTTTTTCCACGTCGTGCTCAAGACGTAAAATAGAGCGCTTGATGGTAGGCAACCCATCATTTTTACTCGCTTTCTAGTTAGTTGTTTTTATTTGATTTTTTTTAGTTATTAATTTTTTTTTGTTTTGTTATTTCGTTTGGATTCGTATTCTTGTTGGTCCTTATCTCTCTAATATTTTAACCCCAAATGAGTTATTATTCTTCATATTCTAGTCTTTCTTGATTTAATGTCTATTGTTATTTCATGACTAGAGACTAAGTTTGGGGGTCCCTCGTGATGTTGAGCATTACTTGAAGTATGACAGACGATTCCACTCAGACATGTGCTGGCGTTCAAGAAGACATTTGGAATAAGTTTCACTTTTCCTTATCTCTTTTATTTTCAGATGAGTTTTATTATTGATGATGTTATGTGTAGTGGAATAGATTGAAGCATGCGATATTCTCTAAATTTTTCTTGGTTATATATTGCGATTTCATCATGGCTTTATTGCCCTTGCATGCTGTTGATGGTGTTTGTCAAAACGTGAATTTTTCGTGAATTTTTCGTGCTTCCGTGTGTAAAACTGATGTTACTATACTGATTTCTCTTGGAAGAAACGGTTGACTTTTGGTCGAGTTGCAGTCAGCGATATCTGCTTCTGTTGAGTATTCAATTAGGTCCGAAATTTTATCGCTTTTGTAGAGATTTTAGCAGATAAGAAAGGAGACATACGTGTTTTCAAATCACCGTTTATACATTTGGTTAAACTTTTCGCGTAGCTAGTCGTCCAGTAATATGAGTCTTGTTGGCACTTGGATTGAGTTTAGAGTCGGACAGTTTTTCCAAAAAGTCGAGATATTAGTTGTTCTATGATGGGAAGTCTAGTAACCGGGGGTATTCACGTGACCCGTTGTTTACTCTCGCGTAAAACGACGAACCTGAGTAGATTAATAATTTAGAAATATCGCATTACCGATGATGGGAAGCCTAGTAACCGGGGGTATTCACGTGACCCGTTGTTTACTCTCGCGTAAAATAGCAACCTTGACATGCGGGAATTGCTATTCGAGTTTTTTTTTCTCCGCTGTAGAGGGGGACTTAGTAAGTAGAAGCATCCATGTGCCCCATGAGTGTCTTTTACGTCAAACGGTTCCCCAATATATGAGAATGGACATCCACCCTAGGATTATCCCGATGAAATATCCCGAGAGCCGACACCTAGTGGTTAACTCGAATCTATATTATTGTTCATACATAAGGGAATGCTGTCCGAGGTGTAATGTCGATAATGAAACTCTTGAATTTTGCCACTAGACTGTGGGACTGGTCGAATTAGCTTGTTTAATCTAACTCTTCATAGTGACGGTCGGTTAAATTCACGCTTGTTAATCTTTGAGCTTGATTTTCTTCATGAACGATTGATTAGGACTGAAATTGGTTACTTAGTGGAGTCAGTGTCCTGGATGTGACTCGCTATTACGATACTTATACTATTCTTTGAGATTTTCAGGGTAGTATTGATTAAGTTGAACACTATGGACTTGCATGATTATTCACGATCCATTTTGTTTAAGATTGATAATTTTTTTTGTTTGAGGACAAGCAAAGGCTCAAGTTTGGGGGTATTTGTTAGGCGTATTTTTATGCGCTTTTATATCATTATTTTATATCCATCTTGAGCCTAAATCAGCATAAAATGAGCTTTTAATGCACTATTCTTATATGTTTTGCAGGAAATCGGAGTCCGGAAGCCGAAACGATGAAAAACGGGCGAAAACAGCAGTTTTTGGCCTGGGGCCGCGGCACAAGGGAAGCGGGCCGCGGCACACGCAGGTGAGCAGCAGGATGCCGAGCACACTGTACTCTGAGCCGGGGCACAGCCTAGGTGAGCCGCGGCCCAGGAGGAAAAAAGGCGCCCAGGCTTGGGGCGCTGAACGTGTGAGCCGCGGCACAGATTAAGTGCGCCGCGGCCCACCAGGCGGTTTTGGCTGAGCCTTCCGCGTTTCTTCGCCGTTTTGGAGCCTGTTCTCGACCTAATCACACGGACGAGTTTTGGAGGCTTAGGACTGATATAAATAAGCATTGAAGGGCAGAAGAAAAGGGGGGATCGGACAGAGAGGAGATCGATAGCTAGGGCGAAGAACACAAGGAGGAGATTTGTGGGCGACGACAAGACCACGGATCACTACGGTTTTTCTGCATCTTAGTATCTAGATCTATTCGAGCAGGATTTTGATTGTAGCCGATTTCATGACGGTTTGATTATTTATTATTATTTCGATTTACTCATTATTCTATTGAATTGGATTCTTCTTACTGTTCTTAATGCTTTTTAATTGTCTGGCCAACAATTAATTTGCTTTGAATGTCTTTATCGATTGGGGAGATGAAATTTAGGCATAGTTCTTGTGAGACGAATCATAATTTTCGTGAGATAGGGATATACTCATGCGAATTGTGAAGCCTGTTATTGTGGGAATTTTTGAACTGTTTTAGCTATTAATTATCTAATTCGAATAGGGATATATCGAGTTAATAATGCGTTGTATTTTCTATCGACCTTGGGAAAGGCTTTAGAATAAATTAGGAATTCCTGGCCTACAATCGATTGAATAAAAGTGAATTGAATTGAATAAATATCATTTTTGATTGTTTGAGGTAAAAATCATAATCCTACGCCTTTATTAGTATTATTATTAGTAGTACTATTATTTATTTTCTGCAATTAGTTTAGGTATAAATTCCATATAATTGTTCTTCAAATAAAATTGTGAGTTGGCTATATTTTGGTACTTAGTGAAATCAGTCCTCGAGGGAACGATATCTTATTCATCACTTTATTACTTGTTGACACCGTGCACTTGCGGCATATTGTGAGGGATTTTCCCACAACACCACCCTACAACATACCGGCACCAGACTGACTGAGCATGATCATAAGATCGATGATCTGTGTTTAGTTGTCTGTACACTGTTCAAGGTCTACCGTCCGGATGGGATCCTCAACAGGTATGGGAACCTATTGTGGAGATGGATAACGAACAGGGGATGGTACCCTGTGGGGAGTGGGACTCCGTACAGGGGTGGGTACCCTGTTTGGAGTAACGGCTTTTGGCTCCAAAGGGGAGCTAACTCTCCAGAACCTTCCAACTTGGCAAACAGTTGGTCATCCATCATAGCCGCCACAGGCTCAGGATCTGCTGTTTTAGTAGCAATTGTTTCTTCCAAAGGGGTTGCGCCTTGTGGGGTTGGTTCAGCTGCAGGAACAGAAGAAACATCTACAGTGAGGCGAACAGCTGTCGAAAACACTTCTCTTCCTTTTCTTCTCCTCACTCTATATTCTCAGAGTGATGTCCATCGGGCCACTCGAAATAGGCATGCGTCAAGGATGGGGCCTCTTAGAAAGCAGTTGAGATTTGTTGAACACGGTTGGTTTCAACCCACCAATAAACTTTCTGGTGCCAATCTTCTTGGCATCTACAGACCGTTTCACTCCGCAATGAGTGAGGATGTAATTCATGATGAGGCAAAAGGATTTCTTGGCAGATTCAGGCATGGCAGCCTCTTCCTGAATTCTTTCAATAGAATTTGATACCAGTTCACCTTCTATCTAGACATTATGGCCACCATCATTCTGAAGCGGAGGTTGGTGCACATTTCAAAGGCTCCTGTCCGATTCTCAACCACTCGGCAACAGAAGTTGTGCAGAGAAATGTACAGCAGTGTAAAGTTTTTCTTATGGCACGAGGGTAGACATTTTTAGCCCTCTCATCACCAGTGAACAGCTTCCAGTAGGCTCTCAGTAGGCTTTCCAACGACCCAAACTTCAAACAGCCATAACTTTCGAACCGGGAGGAGCTACGGGACCCACCACACATGCCGGCGAAGCTCTTCTCGCGCCCATCATGTGACCGAATGCCCACAATTCCTATTATAATATGTTTCCAGAAGCGGAACGCGATTCGTGTCAAATTCATTGCGTTCCGTCATGACATAACTGGTCTGGGCCTAAATTCCCCCGTTTTCACACACTTTCGGCCTTTATATCACTTTATTTATTTAATATTTCATTTTTCTTTTGATATCTTGTGTCATTTTCGATTTAAATATGTTTCTTAGGTTTAAAAATACATTCTACAATGTATTGAGAGGCAGAATTTGATATTTTTAATTAATAAAATCGCATTTCTTCCCCGTACGAAGAGCGTTTGTCATTTACTTTATTACTCCCGTGACAGTATATCATTTTCAATAAGCTTCATATTCAAGGCTTCTTTAGACCGTAGGTGGAAGGATCACCGTGGAGAATTCCCAAGAAAAAGAAAAATCAAGCGTAAAAAAAGAATCGAGCAGCGTTCGACGGCAAAAAAAAGGGTGCAACATGAGGACTTCCTAGGGGGTCACCCATCCTAGTACTACTCTCGCCCAGGCTAGCTTAACTTCGAAGTTCTGATGGGATCCGATCCATTAGTGCTGGTATGATTGCACCCATAAGTCGAACCGCATTCTATTCTCTTATGGTAGATTTGACCCTAACTTCAAACAGCCATAACTTTCGAACCGAGAGGAGCTACGGGACCCACCACACATGCCGGCGAAACTCTTCTCGCGCCCATCGTGTGACCCGACACTTAGAATTCCTATTATAATATGTTTCCGGAAGCGGAACGGCAATTCTTGTCAAACTCATTGCGTTCCGCCATGACATAACTGGTCCCGGGCCTAAATTCCCACGTTTTCACGCACTTTCTGCCTTTATATCACTTTATTTATTTAATATTTCATCTTTCTTTTGAAATCTTGTTTCATTTTAAATTTAGATGTGTTTCTTACGCTTATAAATACATTCTCGAATGTATTGAGAGGTAGAATTTGATAATTTCTAATTAGTAAAATCGCATTTCTTCCCCGTACGAAGAGCGTTTGTCATTTACTTTATTACTCCCATGACAGTATATCATTTTCAATAAGCTTCATATCGAAGGCTTCTTTAGACCATATGTGGAAGGATCACCATGGAGAATTCCTTAAGAAAAAGAAAAATAGAGCGTAAAAAAAGAATCGAGCAGCGCGATAGCAAAAAAAAGGGTGCAACACGAGGACTTCCCATGGGGTCACCCATCCTAGTACTACTCTCGCCCAAGCATGCTTAACTTCGGAGTTCTGATGGGATCCGGTGCATTAGTGTTGATATGATCACACCCATAAGTCGAACCACATTCTGTTCCCTTATGGTAGATTCGAACCGAACTCCAAACAGCCATAACTTTCGAACCGAAAGGAGCTACGAGACCCACCACACATGCCGGCGAAGCTCTTATTGCGCCCATCGTTTGTCCCGATGCTCAGAATTCCTATTATAATATGTTTAGGTTTAGCGGCGATTCATGTCGAATTCATTACGTTCAGCCATGATATAACTGGTCCCGGGCCTAAATTCCCCCGTTTTCACGCACTTTCGGCCTTTATATCACTTTATTGATTTAATATTTCATTTTTGTTTTGATATCTTGTGTCATTTTCGATTTAGATATGTTTCTTAGGCTTATAAATACATTCTCGAATGTATTGAGAGCCAGAATTTGATAATTTCTAATTAGTAAAATCGCATTTCTTCCCCGTACGAAGAGCGTTTATCATTTACTTTACTACTCCCGTGACAGTATATCATTTTCAATAAGCTTCATATCCAAGACTTCTTTAGACCGTAGGTGGAAGGATCAGCATGGAGAATTCCTAGGAAAAAGAAAAATCAAGCGTAAAAAAAAGAATCGAGCAGTGTTCGACGGCAAAAGAAGGGGGTGCAACACGAGGACTTCCCAGGGGGTCACCCATCCTAGTACCACTCTCGCCCAAGCATGCTTTGCTTCGGAGTTCTGATGGGATTCGGTGCATTAGTGCTGGTATCATCGCGCCCATAAGTCGAACCACATTCTATTCTCTTGTGGTAGATTCGACCCGAACTTCAAACAGTCATAACTTTCGAACCGAGAGGAGTTACGGGACCCACCACACATGCCGACAAAGCTCTTATCGCGCCCATCTTGTGACCCGATGCCCAGAATTCCTATTATAATATGTTTTCGGAAGCGGAACGGCGATTCGCGTCGAACTCATTGCGTTCCGCCATGACATAACTGGTCTCAGGCCTAAATTCCCCCGTTTTCACGCACTTTCAGCCTTTATATCACTTTATTTATTTAATATCTCATCTTTCTTTTGATATCTTGTGTCATTTTCGATTTAGATGTGTTTCTTTGGCTTAAAAATACATTCTGCAATGTATTGAGCTTAATATGATAATTTTTAATTAGTAAAATCGCATTTATTCCTCGTACGAAGGGCGTTTGTCATTTACTGTATTACTCCCCTGACAGTATATAATTTTCAATGAGCTTCATATCCAAGGCTTCCTTATACCGTAGGTGGAAGGATCACCGTGGATAATTTCTAAGAAAAAGAAAAATCGAGCGTAAAAAAAGAATCGAGCACCGTTCGATGGCAAAAAAAGGGGGTGCAACACGAGCACTTCTGAGGGGGTCACCTATCCTAGTACTACTCTCGCCCAAGCACGATTAACTTTGGAGTTCTGATGGGTTCCGGTGCATTAGTGCTGGTATGATCGCACCCATAAGTCGAACCACATTATATTCTCTTATGGTAGATTCGACCCGAATTTCAAATGACCATAACTTTTGAACTGAGAGGAGCTACAGGACCCACCACACATGCCTATGAAGCTCTTCTCACACCCATTGTGTGACCCGACGATCATAATTCCTATTATAATATGTTTCCAAAAGGAGAACGGCGATTCGTGTCAAACTCATTGCGTTCCGCCATAACATAACTGGTCCCGGGCCTAAATTCCCTCGTTTTCATGCACTTTCGGCCTTTATATCACTTTATTTATTTTATATTTTGTTTTTCTTTTGATATCTTGTCATTCTCGATTTAGATGTGTTTATTAGGATGATAAATACATTCTCGAATGTATTGAGAGGCAGAATTTGATAATTTCTAATTAGTAAAATCACACTTCTTCCCCGTACGAAGAGCGTGTGTCATTTACTTTATTACTCCCATGACAGTATATCATTTTCAATAAGCTTTATATCCAAGGCTTCTTTAGACCGTAGGTGGAAGGATCACCGTGGAGAGTTCCTAAGAAAAAAGAGAAATCGGGCGTAAAAAAAGAATCGAGCAGCCTTCGGCGGCGAAAAAAGGGGGTGCAACACGAGGACTTCTGAGGGGGAAGCCCATCCTAGTACTACTCTCGCCCAAGCAAGTTTAACTTTGGAGTTCTGATGGGATCCAGTGTATTAGTGCTGGTATGATCGCACCCATAAGTCAAACCCCATTATATTCTCTTATGGTAGATTCGACCCGAACTTCAAACAGCCATAACTTTCGAACCGGGAGGAGCTACGGGACCCACCACACATGCCGACGAAGCTCTTCTCGTGTCCATCGTGTGACCCGACGCTCAGAATTCCTATTATAATACGTTTTCAGAAGCGGAACGGCGATTCTTGTCAAACTCATTGCGTTCCGCCATGACATAACTGGTCCCGGGCCTAAATTCCCCCGTTTTCACGCACTTTCGGCCTTTATATCACTTTATTTATTTTATATTTTATTTTTCTTTTGATTTCGTGTGTCATTTTCGATTTAGATGTGTTTATTATGCTTATAAATACATTCTCGAATATATTAAGAGGCAGAATTTGATAATTCCTAATTAGTAAAATCGCATTTCTTCCCCGTACGAAGATCGTGTGTCATTTACTTTATTACTCCCGTGACAGTATATCATTTTCAATAAGCTTCATATCCAAGGCTTCTTTAGACCGTAGGTGGAAGGATCACCGTGGAGAATTCCTAAGAAAAAAGAAAAATCGAGCGTAAAAAAAGAATTGAGCAGCATGCGGCGGCAAAAAAAGGGGGTGCAACACGAGGATCGCCTGGGAAGCCCATCCTAGTACTACTCTCGCCCAAGCAAGTTTAACTTTGGAGTTTTGATGGGATCCGGTGCATTCGTGCTGGTATGATCGCACCCATAAGTCGAACCACATTCTATTTTCTTATGGTAGATTCGACCCGAACTTCAAACAACCATAACTTTCGAACCGGGAGGAGCTACAAGACCCACCACACATGCTGGCGAAGCTATTCTCGCGCCCATCGTGTGACCCGATGCTCAAAATTCCTATTATAATACGTTTTCGGAAACGGAACGGCGATTCATGTCAAACTCATTGCGTTCTGCCATGACATAACTGGTCTCAGGCCTAAATTCTCCCGTTTTCACGCACTTTCAGCCTTTATATCACTTTATTTATTTAATATCTCATTTTTCTTTTGATAACTTGTGTCATTTTCGATTTAGATGTGTTTCTTTGGCTTAAAAATACATTCTGCAATGTATTGAGCGGCAAAATTTGATAATTTTTAATTAGTAAAATCGCATTCATTCCCCGTACGAAGAGCGTTTGTCATTTACTTTATTACTCCCGTGATAGTATATCATTTTCAATGAGCTTCATATCCAAGGCTTCTTTATACCGTAGGTGGAAGGATCACCGTGGAGAATTCCTAAGAAAAAGAAAAATCGAGCGTAAAAAAAGAATCGAGCAGCGTTCGATGGCAAAAAAAAGGGGGTGCAACACGAGGACTTCCGAGGGGGTCACCTATCCTAGTACTACTCTCGCCCAAGAACGCTTAACTTTGGAGTTCTGATGGGATCCGGTGCATTAGTGCTGGTATGATCGCACCCATAAGTCGAACCACATTCTATTCTCTAATGGTAGATTCAACCCGAACATCAAACAGCCATAACTTTCGAACTGAGAGGAGCTACGGGACCCACCACACATGCCGATGAAGCTCTTCTCACGCCCATTGTGTGACCCGACGATCAGAATTCCTATTATAATATGTTTCCGGAAGCGGAACGGCAATTCTTGTCAAACTCATTGCGTTCTGCCATGACATAATTGGTCCCGGGCCTAAATTCCCACGTTTTCACGCACTTCCGGCCTTTATATCACTTTATTTATTTAATATTTCGTCTTTCTTTTGAAATCTTGTGTCATTTTAAATTTAGATGTGTTTCTTACGCTTATAAATACATTCTCGAATGTATTGAGAGGTAGAATTTGATAATTTCTAATTAGTAAAATCGCATTTCTTCCCCGTACGAAGAGCGTTTGACATATACTTTATTACTCCCATGACAGTATATCATTTTCAATAAGCTTCATATCGAAGGCTTCTTTAGACCATAGGTGGAAGGATCACCATGGAGAATTCCTTAAGAAAAAGAAAAATAGAGCGTAAAAAAAGAATCGAGCAGCGCGATAGCAAAAAAAAGGGTGCAACACAAGGACTTCCCATGGGGTCACCCATCCTAGTACTACTCTCGCCCAAGCATGCTTAACTTCGGAGTTCTGATGGGATCCGGTGCATTAGTGTTGGTATGATCGCACCCATAAGTCGAACCACATTATGTTCCCTTATGGTAGATTCGACCCGAACTCCAAACAGCCATAACTTTCGAACCGAAAGGAGCTACGAGACCCACCACACATGCCGGCGAAGCTCTTATTGCGCCCATCGTTTGACCCGATGCTCAGAATTCCTATTATAATATGTTTTCGGAAGCGGAACGGCGATTCATGTCGAACTCATTATGTTCAGCCATGATATAACTGGTCCCGGGCCTAAATTCCCCGTTTTCACGCACTTTCGGCCTTTATATCACTTAATTTATTTAATATTTTATTTTTGTTTTGATATCTTGTGTCATTTTCGATTTAGATATGTTTCTTAGGCTTATAAATACATTCTCGAATGTATTGAGAGCCAGAATTTGATAATTTCTAATTAGTAAAATCGCATTTCTTCCCCGTACGAAGAGCGTTTATCATTTACTTTACTACTCCCGTGACAGTATATCATTTTCAATAAGCTTCATATCCAAGGCTTCTTTAGACCGTAGGTGGAAGGATCAGCGTGGAGAATTCCTAAGAAAAAGAAAAATCAAGCGTAAAAAAAAGAATCGAGCAGTGTTCGACGGCAAAAGAAGGGGGTGCAACACGAGGACTTCCCAGGGGGTCACCCATCCTAGTACCACTCTCGCCTAAGCACGCTTTGCTTCGGAGTTCTGATGGGATTCGGTGCATTAGTTCTGGTATGATCGCGCCCATAAGTCGAACCACATTCTATTCTCCTGTGGTAGATTCGACCCGAACTTCAAACAGTCATAACTTTCGAACCGAGAGGAGTTACGGGACCCACCACACATGGCGACAAAGCTCTTATCGCGCCCATCATGTGACCCGACGCCCAGAATTCCTATTATAATATGTTTTCGGAAGCGGAACGGCGATTCGCGTCGAACTCATTGCGTTCCGCCATGACATAACTGGTCTCAGGCCTAAATTCCGCCGTTTTCACGCACTTTCAGCCTTTATATCACTTTATTTATTTAATATCTCATTTTTCTTTTGATATCTTGTGTCATTTTCGATTTAGATGTGTTTCTTTGGCTTAAAAATACATTCTGCAATGTATTGAGCGGCAGAATTTGATAATTTTTAATTAGTAAAATCACATTAATTCCTCGTACGAAGGGCGTTTGTCATTTACTTTATTACTCCCGTGACAGTATATAATTTTCAATGAGCTTCATATCCAAGGCTTCCTTATACCGTAGGTGGAAGGATCACCGTGGATAATTTCTAAGAAAAAGAAAAATCGAGCGTAAAAAAAGAATCGAGCACCGTTCGATGGCAAAAAAAGGGGGTGCAACACGAGCACTTCTGAGGGGGTCACCTATCCTAGTACTACTCTCGCCCAAGCACGATTAACTTTGGAGTTCTGATGGGTTCCGGTGCATTAGTGCTGGTATGATCGCACCCATAAGTCGAACCACATTCTATTCTCTTATGGTAGATTCGACCCGAATTTCAAACAGCCATAACTTTCGAACTGAGAGGAGCTACAGGACCCACCACACATGCCTATGAAGCTCTTCTCACACCCATTATGTGACCCGACGATCAGAATTCCTATTATAATATGTTTCCAAAAGGAGAACGGCGATTCGTGTCAAACTCATTGCGTTCCGCCATAACATAACTGGTCCCGGGCCTAAATTCCCTCGTTTTCACGCACTTTCGGCCTTTATATCACTTTATTTATTTTATGTTTTGTTTTTATTTTGATATCTTGTCATTCTCGATTTAGATGTGTTTATTAGGCTGATAAATACATTCTCGAATGTATTGAGAGGCAGAATTTGATAATTTCTAATTAGTAAAATCACACTTCTTCCCGTACGAAGAGCGTGTGTCATTTACTTTATTACTCCCATGACAGTATATCATTTTCAATAAGCTTTATATCCAAGGCTTCTTTAGATCGTAGGTGGAAGGATCACCGTGGATAATTCCTAATAAAAAAGAAAAATCGAGCGTAAAACAAGAATCGAGTAGCTTTCGACGGCAGTAAAAGGGAGTGTAACATGAGGACTTCCTGTGGGGAAGCCCATCCTAGTACTACTCGCCCAAAGACGTTTAACTTTGGAGTTCTAATGGGATTTGGTGCATTAGTGCGGGTATGATCGCACCCATAAGTCGAACCACATTCTATTCTCTTATGGTAGATTCGACCCAAACTTCAAACACCCATAACTTTCGAACCGGGAGGAGCTACGGAACCCACCACACATGCCGGCCAAGCTCTTCTCGTGCCCATCGTGTGACCCGACGCTCATAATTACTATTATAATACGTTTTCAGAAGCGGAACGGCGATTCTTGTCAAACTCATTGCGTTCCGCCATGACATAACTGGTCTCGGGCCCAAATTCTCCCGTTTTCACGCACTTTCAGCCTTTATATCACTTTATTTATTTAATATCTCATTTTTCTTTTGATAACTTGTGTCATTTTCGATTTATATGTGTTTCTTTGGCTTAAAAAATACATTCTTCAATGTATTGAGCGGCAGAATTTGATAATTTTTAATTAGTAAAATCGCACTCATTCCCCGTACGAAGAGCATTTGTCATTTACTTGATTACTCCCGTGATAGTATATCATTTTCAATGAGCTTCATATCCAAGGCTTCTTTATACCGTAGGTGGAAGGATCACTGTGGAGAATTCCTAAGAAAAAGAAAAATCGAGCGTAAAAAAAGAATCGAGCAGCGTTCGATGGCAAAAAAAGGGGGTGCAACACGAGGACTTCCGAGGGGGTCACCTATCCTAGTACTACTCTCGCCCAAGCACGCTTAACTTTGGAGTTCTGATGGGATCCGGTGCATTAGTGCTGGTATGATCGCACCCATAAGTCGAACCACATTCTATTCTCTAATGGTAGATTCAACCCGAACATCAAACTGCCATAACTTTCGAACTGAGATGAGCTACGGGACCCACCACACATGCCGATGAAGCTCTTCTCACGCCCATTGTGTGACCCGATGATCAGAATTCCTATTATAATATGTTTCCAGAAGCAGAACGGCGATTCGTGTCAAACTCATTGCGTTCCGCCATAACATAACTGGTCCCGGGCATAAATTCCCCCGTTTTCACGCACTTTCGGCCTTTATATCACTTTATTTATTTTATATTTTATTTTTCTTTTGATTTCGTGTGTCATTTTCGAGTTAGATGTGTTTAGTAGACTTATAAATACATTCTCGAATGTATTGAGAGGCAGAATTTGATAATTCCTAATTAGTAAAATCGCATTTCTTCCGTACGAAGATCGTGTGTCATTTACTTTATTACTCCCGTGACAGTATATCATTTTCAATAAGCTTCATATCCAAGGCTTCTTTAGACCGTAGGTGGAAGGATCACCGTGGAGAATTCCTAAGAAAAAAGAAAAATCGAGCGTAAAAAAGAATCGAGCGGCTCGCGGCAAAAAAAGGGGGTGCAACAGAGGACTTCCCGTGGGGAAGCCCATCCTAGTACTCTCGCCCAAGCAAGTTTAACTTTGGAATTCTGATGGGATCCGGTGCATTCGTGCTGGTATGATCGCACCCATAAGTCGAACCACATTCTATTCTCTTATGGTAGATTCGACCCGAACTTCAAACAACAATAACTTTCGAACCGGGAGGAGCTACGAGACCCACCACACATGCCGGCGAAGCTATTCTCGCGCCCATCGTGTGACCCGATGCTCAAAATTCCTATTATAATACGTTTTCGGAAATGGAACAGCGATTCATGTTAAACTCATTGCGTTCTGCCATGACATAACTGGTCTCAGGCCTAAATTCTCCCGTTTTCACGCACTTTCAGCCTTTATATCACTTTATTTATTTAATATCTCATTTTTCTTTTGATAACTAGTGTCATTTTCGATTTAGATGTGTTTCTTTGGCTTAAAAATAGATTCTGCAATGTATTGAGCGGCAGAATTTGATAATTTTTAATTAGTAAAATCGCATTTATTCCCCGTACGAAGAGCGTTTGTCATTTACTTTGTTACTCCCGTGACAGTATATCATTTTCAATGAGCTTCATATACAAGGCTTCTTTATACCGTAGGTGGAAGGATCACCGTGGAGAATTCCTAAGAAAAAGAAAAATCGAGCGTAAAAAAAGAATCGAGCAACGTTCGATGGCAAAAAAAGGGGGTGCAACACGAGGACTTCTGAGGGGGTCACCTATCCTAGTACTACTCTCGCCCAAGCACGCTTAACTTTGGAGTTCTGATGGGATCCGTTGCATTAGTGCTGGTATGATCGCACCCATAAGTCGAACCACATTCTATTTTCTTATGGTAGATTCGACCCGAACTTCAAACAGCCATAACTTTCGAACCGGGAGGAGCTACGGGACACACCACACATGCCGGAGAAGCTCTTCTCGTGCCCATCGTGTGACCCGACGCTCAGAATTCCTATTATAATACGTTTTCAGAAGCGGAACGACGATTCTTGTCAAACTCATTGCGTTCCGCCATGACATAACTGGTCCCGGGCCTAAATTCCCCCCGTTTTCATACACTTTTGGCCTTTATATCACTTTATTTATTTTATATTTTATTTTTCTTTTGATTTCGTGTGTCATTTTCGAGTTAGATGTGTTTATTAGACTTATAAATACATTCTCGAATGTATTGAGAGGCAGAATTTGATAATTCCTAATTAGTAAAATCGCATTTCTTCCCCGTACGAAGAGCGTTTATCATTTACTTTACTACTCCCGTGACAGTATATCATTTTCAATAAGCTTCATATCCAAGACTTCTTTAGACCGTAGGTGGAAGGATCAGCATGGAGAATTCCTAGGAAAAAGAAAAATCAAGCGTAAAAAAAAGAATCGAGCAGTGTTCGACGGCAAAAGAAGGGGGTGCAACACGAGGACTTCCCAGGGGGTCACCCATCCTAGTACCACTCTCGCCCAAGCATGCTTTGCTTCGGAGTTCTGATGGGATTCGGTGCATTAGTGCTGGTATCATCGCGCCCATAAGTCGAACCACATTCTATTCTCTTGTGGTAGATTCGACCCGAACTTCAAACAGTCATAACTTTCGAACCGAGAGGAGTTACGGGACCCACCACACATGCCGACAAAGCTCTTATCGCGCCCATCTTGTGACCCGATGCCCAGAATTCCTATTATAATATGTTTTCGGAAGCGGAACGGCGATTCGCGTCGAACTCATTGCGTTCCGCCATGACATAACTGGTCTCAGGCCTAAATTCCCCCGTTTTCACGCACTTTCAGCCTTTATATCACTTTATTTATTTAATATCTCATCTTTCTTTTGATATCTTGTGTCATTTTCGATTTAGATGTGTTTATTTGGCTTAAAAATACATTCTGCAATGTATTGAGCGGCAGAATTTGATAATTTTTAATTAGTAAAATCGCATTTATTCCTCGTACGAAGGGCGTTTGTCATTTACTGTATTACTCCCCTGACAGTATATAATTTTCAATGAGCTTCATATCCAAGGCTTCCTTATACCGTAGGTGGAAGGATCACCGTGGATAATTTCTAAGAAAAAGAAAAATCGAGCGTAAAAAAAGAATCGAGCACCGTTCGATGGCAAAAAAAGGGGGTGCAACACGAGCACTTCTGAGGGGGTCACCTATCCTAGTACTACTCTCGCCCAAGCACGATTAACTTTGGAGTTCTGATGGGTTCCGGTGCATTAGTGCTGGTATGATCGCACCCATAAGTCGAACCACATTATATTCTCTTATGGTAGATTCGACCCGAATTTCAAACAGCCATAACTTTTGAACTGAGAGGAGCTACAGGACCCACCACACATGCCTATGAAGCTCTTCTCACACCCATTGTGTGACCCGACGATCATAATTCCTATTATAATATGTTTCCAAAAGGAGAACGGCGATTCGTGTCAAACTCATTGCGTTCCGCCATAACATAACTGGTCCCGGGCCTAAATTCCCTCGTTTTCATGCACTTTCGGCCTTTATATCACTTTATTTATTTTATATTTTGTTTTTCTTTTGATATCTTGTCATTCTCGATTTAGATGTGTTTATTAGGATGATAAATACATTCTCGAATGTATTGAGAGGCAGAATTTGATAATTTCTAATTAGTAAAATCACACTTCTTCCCCGTACGAAGAGCGTGTGTCATTTACTTTATTACTCCCATGACAGTATATCATTTTCAATAAGCTTTATATCCAAGGCTTCTTTAGACCGTAGGTGGAAGGATCACCGTGGAGAGTTCCTAAGAAAAAAGAGAAATCGGGCGTAAAAAGAATCGAAAGCCTTCGGCGGCGAAAAAGGGGGTGCAACACGAGGACTTCTGAGGTGGAAGCCCATCCTAGTACTACTCTCGCCCAAGCAAGTTTAACTTTGGAGTTCTGATGGGATCCAGTGTATTAGTGCTGGTATGATCGCACCCATAAGTCAAACCCCATTATATTCTCTTATGGTAGATTCGACCCGAACTTCAAACAGCCATAACTTTCGAACCGGGAGGAGCTACGGGACCCACCACACATGCCGACGAAGCTCTTCTCGTGTCCATCGTGTGACCCGACGCTCAGAATTCCTATTATAATACGTTTTCAGAAGCGGAACGGCGATTCTTGTCAAACTCATTGCGTTCCGCCATGACATAACTGGTCCCGGGCCTAAATTCCCCCGTTTTCACGCACTTTCGGCCTTTATATCACTTTATTTATTTTATATTTTATTTTTCTTTTGATTTCGTGTGTCATTTTCGATTTAGATGTGTTTATTATGCTTATAAATACATTCTCGAATATATTAAGAGGCAGAATTTGATAATTCCTAATTAGTAAAATCGCATTTCTTCCCCGTACGAAGATCGTGTGTCATTTACTTTATTACTCCCGTGATGATATCATTTTCAATAAGCTTCATATCCAAGGCTTCTTTAGACCGTAGGTGGAAGGATCACCGTGGAGAATTCCTAAGAAAAAAGAAAAATCGAGCGTAAAAAAAGAATTGAGCAGCATGCGGCGGCAAAAAAAAGGGGGTGCAACACGAGGACTTCCCCGGGGGAAGCCCATCCTAGTACTACTCTCGCCCAAGCAAGTTTAACTTTGGAGTTTTGATGGGATCCGGTGCATTCGTGCTGGTATGATCGCACCCATAAGTCGAACCACATTCTATTTTCTTATGGTAGATTCGACCCGAACTTCAAACAACCATAACTTTCGAACCGGGAGGAGCTACAAGACCCACCACACATGCTGGCGAAGCTATTCTCGCGCCCATCGTGTGACCCGATGCTCAAAATTCCTATTATAATACGTTTTCGGAAACGGAACGGCGATTCATGTCAAACTCATTGCGTTCTGCCATGACATAACTGGTCTCAGGCCTAAATTCTCCCGTTTTCACGCACTTTCAGCCTTTATATCACTTTATTTATTTAATATCTCATTTTTCTTTTGATAACTTGTGTCATTTTCGATTTAGATGTGTTTCTTTGGCTTAAAAATACATTCTGCAATGTATTGAGCGGCAAAATTTGATAATTTTTAATTAGTAAAATCGCATTTATTCCCCGTACGAAGAGCGTTTGTCATTTACTTTATTACTCCCGTGATAGTATATCATTTTCAATGAGCTTCATATCCAAGGCTTCTTTATACCGTAGGTGGAAGGATCACCGTGGAGAATTCCTAAGAAAAAGAAAAATCGAGCGTAAAAAAAGAATCGAGCAGCGTTCGATGGCAAAAAAAAGGGGGTGCAACACGAGGACTTCCGAGGGGGTCACCTATCCTAGTACTACTCTCGCCCAAGAACGCTTAACTTTGGAGTTCTGATGGGATCCGGTGCATTAGTGCTGGTATGATCGCACCCATAAGTCGAACCACATTCTATTCTCTAATGGTAGATTCAACCCGAACATCAAACAGCCATAACTTTCGAACTGAGAGGAGCTACGGGACCCACCACACATGCCGATGAAGCTCTTCTCACGCCCATTGTGTGACCCGACGATCAGAATTCCTATTATAATATGTTTCCGGAAGCGGAACGGCAATTCTTGTCAAACTCATTGCGTTCTGCCATGACATAATTGGTCCCGGGCCTAAATTCCCACGTTTTCACGCACTTCCGGCCTTTATATCACTTTATTTATTTAATATTTCGTCTTTCTTTTGAAATCTTGTGTCATTTTAAATTTAGATGTGTTTCTTACGCTTATAAATACATTCTCGAATGTATTGAGAGGTAGAATTTGATAATTTCTAATTAGTAAAATCGCATTTCTTCCCCGTACGAAGAGCGTTTGTCATTTACTTTATTACTCCCATGACAGTATATCATTTTCAATAAGCTTCATATCGAAGGCTTCTTTAGACCATAGGTGGAAGGATCACCATGGAGAATTCCTTAAGAAAAAGAAAAATAGAGCGTAAAAAAAGAATCGAGCAGCGCGATAGCAAAAAAAAGGGTGCAACACAAGGACTTCCCATGGGGTCACCCATCCTAGTACTACTCTCGCCCAAGCATGCTTAACTTCGGAGTTCTGATGGGATCCGGTGCATTAGTGTTGGTATGATCGCACCCATAAGTCGAACCACATTATGTTCCCTTATGGTAGATTCGACCCGAACTCCAAACAGCCATAACTTTCGAACCGAAAGGAGCTACGAGACCCACCACACATGCCGGAAGCTCTTATTGCGCCCATCGTTTGACCCGATGCTCAATTCCTATTATAATATGTTTTGAAGCGGAACGGCGATTCATGTCGAACTCATTATGTTCACCATGATATAATCGGTCCTGCCTAAATTCTGTTTTCACGCACTTTCGGCCTTTATATCACTTAATTTATTTAATATTTTATTTTTGTTTTGATATCTTGTGTCATTTTCGATTTAGATATGTTTCTTAGGCTTATAAATACATTCTCGAATGTATTGAGAGCCAGAATTTGATAATTTCTAATTAGTAAAATCGCATTTCTTCCCCGTACGAAGAGCGTTTATCATTTACTTTACTACTCCCGTGACAGTATATCATTTTCAATAAGCTTCATATCCAAGGCTTCTTTAGACCGTAGGTGGAAGGATCAGCGTGGAGAATTCCTAAGAAAAAGAAAAATCAAGCGTAAAAAAAAGAATCGAGCAGTGTTCGACGGCAAAAGAAGGGGGTGCAACACGAGGACTTCCCAGGGGGTCACCCATCCTAGTACCACTCTCGCCTAAGCACGCTTTGCTTCGGAGTTCTGATGGGATTCGGTGCATTAGTTCTGGTATGATCGCGCCCATAAGTCGAACCACATTCTATTCTCCTGTGGTAGATTCGACCCGAACTTCAAACAGTCATAACTTTCGAACCGAGAGGAGTTACGGGACCCACCACACATGGCGACAAAGCTCTTATCGCGCCCATCATGTGACCCGACGCCCAGAATTCCTATTATAATATGTTTTCGGAAGCGGAACGGCGATTCGCGTCGAACTCATTGCGTTCCGCCATGACATAACTGGTCTCAGGCCTAAATTCCGCCGTTTTCACGCACTTTCAGCCTTTATATCACTTTATTTATTTAATATCTCATTTTTATTTTGATATCTTGTGTCATTTTCGATTTAGATGTGTTTCTTTGGCTTAAAAATACATTCTGCAATGTATTGAGCGGCAGAATTTGATAATTTTTAATTAGTAAAATCACATTAATTCCTCGTACGAAGGGCGTTTGTCATTTACTTTATTACTCCCGTGACAGTATATAATTTTCAATGAGCTTCATATCCAAGGCTTCCTTATACCGTAGGTGGAAGGATCACCGTGGATAATTTCTAAGAAAAAGAAAAATCGAGCGTAAAAAAAGAATCGAGCACCGTTCGATGGCAAAAAAAGGGGGTGCAACACGAGCACTTCTGAGGGGGTCACCTATCCTAGTACTACTCTCGCCCAAGCACGATTAACTTTGGAGTTCTGATGGGTTCCGGTGCATTAGTGCTGGTATGATCGCACCCATAAGTCGAACCACATTCTATTCTCTTATGGTAGATTCGACCCGAATTTCAAACAGCCATAACTTTCGAACTGAGAGGAGCTACAGGACCCACCACACATGCCTATGAAGCTCTTCTCACACCCATTATGTGACCCGACGATCAGAATTCCTATTATAATATGTTTCCAAAAGGAGAACGGCGATTCGTGTCAAACTCATTGCGTTCCGCCATAACATAACTGGTCCCGGGCCTAAATTCCCTCGTTTTCACGCACTTTCGGCCTTTATATCACTTTATTTATTTTATGTTTTGTTTTTATTTTGATATCTTGTCATTCTCGATTTAGATGTGTTTATTAGGCTGATAAATACATTCTCGAATGTATTGAGAGGCAGAATTTGATAATTTCTAATTAGTAAAATCACACTTCTTCCCCGTACGAAGAGCGTGTGTCATTTACTTTATTACTCCCATGACAGTATATCATTTTCAATAAGCTTTATATCCAAGGCTTCTTTAGATCGTAGGTGGAAGGATCACCGTGGATAATTCCTAATAAAAAAGAAAAATCGAGCGTAAAACAAGAATCGAGTAGCTTTCGACGGCAGAAAAAGGGAGTGCAACATGAGGACTTCCCAGGGGGAAGCCCATCCTAGTACTACTCTCGCCCCAGCACGTTTAACTTTGGAGTTCTAATGGGATTTGGTGCATTAGTGCGGGTATGATCGCACCCATAAGTCGAACCACATTCTATTCTCTTATGGTAGATTCGACCCAAACTTCAAACACCCATAACTTTCGAACCGGGAGGAGCTACGGAACCCACCACACATGCCGGCCAAGCTCTTCTCGTGCCCATCGTGTGACCCGACGCTCATAATTACTATTATAATACGTTTTCAGAAGCGGAACGGCGATTCTTGTCAAACTCATTGTGTTCCGCCATGACATAACTGGTCTCGGGCCCAAATTCTCCCGTTTTCACGCACTTTCAGCCTTTATATCACTTTATTTATTTAATATCTCATTTTTCTTTTGATAACTTGTGTCATTTTCGATTTAGATGTGTTTCTTTGGCTTAAAAAATACATTCTTCAATGTATTGAGCGGCAGAATTTGATAATTTTTAATTAGTAAAATCGCACTCATTCCCCGTACGAAGAGCATTTGTCATTTACTTGATTACTCCCGTGATAGTATATCATTTTCAATGAGCTTCATATCCAAGGCTTCTTTATACCGTAGGTGGAAGGATCACTGTGGAGAATTCCTAAGAAAAAGAAAAATCGAGCGTAAAAAAAGAATCGAGCAGCGTTCGATGGCAAAAAAAAGGGGGTGCAACACGAGGACTTCCGAGGGGGTCACCTATCCTAGTACTACTCTCGCCCAAGCACGCTTAACTTTGGAGTTCTGATGGGATCCGGTGCATTAGTGCTGGTATGATCGCACCCATAAGTCGAACCACATTCTATTCTCTAATGGTAGATTCAACCCGAACATCAAACTGCCATAACTTTCGAACTGAGATGAGCTACGGGACCCACCACACATGCCGATGAAGCTCTTCTCACGCCCATTGTGTGACCCGATGATCAGAATTCCTATTATAATATGTTTCCAGAAGCAGAACGGCGATTCGTGTCAAACTCATTGCGTTCCGCCATAACATAACTGGTCCCGGGCATAAATTCCCCCGTTTTCACGCACTTTCGGCCTTTATATCACTTTATTTATTTTATATTTTATTTTTCTTTTGATTTCGTGTGTCATTTTCGAGTTAGATGTGTTTAGTAGACTTATAAATACATTCTCGAATGTATTGAGAGGCAGAATTTGATAATTCCTAATTAGTAAAATCGCATTTCTTCCCCGTACGAAGATCGTGTGTCATTTACTTTATTACTCCCGTGACAGTATATCATTTTCAATAAGCTTCATATCCAAGGCTTCTTTAGACCGTAGGTGGAAGGATCACCGTGGAGAATTCCTAAGAAAAAAAGAAAAATCGAGCATAAAAAAAGAATCGAGCAGCGTTCGGCGGCAAAAAAAAGGGGGTGCAACAGGAGGACTTCCCAGGGGGAAGCCCATCCTAGTACTACTCTCGCCCAAGCAAGTTTAACTTTGGAATTCTGATGGGATCCGGTGCATTCGTGCTGGTATGATCGCACCCATAAGTCGAACCACATTCTATTCTCTTATGGTAGATTCGACCCGAACTTCAAACAACAATAACTTTCGAACCGGGAGGAGCTACGAGACCCACCACACATGCCGGCGAAGCTATTCTCGCTCCCATCGTGTGACCCGATGCTCAAAATTCCTATTATAATACGTTTTCGGAAATGGAACAGCGATTCATGTTAAACTCATTGCGTTCTGCCATGACATAACTGGTCTCAGGCCTAAATTCTCCCGTTTTCACGCACTTTCAGCCTTTATATCACTTTATTTATTTAATATCTCATTTTTCTTTTGATAACTAGTGTCATTTTCGATTTAGATGTGTTTCTTTGGCTTAAAAATAGATTCTGCAATGTATTGAGCGGCAGAATTTGATAATTTTTAATTAGTAAAATCGCATTTATTCCCCGTACGAAGAGCGTTTGTCATTTACTTTGTTACTCCCGTGACAGTATATCATTTTCAATGAGCTTCATATACAAGGCTTCTTTATACCGTAGGTGGAAGGATCACCGTGGAGAATTCCTAAGAAAAAGAAAAATCGAGCGTAAAAAAAGAATCGAGCAACGTTCGATGGCAAAAAAAGGGGGTGCAACACGAGGACTTCTGAGGGGGTCACCTATCCTAGTACTACTCTCGCCCAAGCACGCTTAACTTTGGAGTTCTGATGGGATCCGTTGCATTAGTGCTGGTATGATCGCACCCATAAGTCGAACCACATTCTATTTTCTTATGGTAGATTCGACCCGAACTTCAAACAGCCATAACTTTCGAACCGGGAGGAGCTACGGGACACACCACACATGCCGGAGAAGCTCTTCTCGTGCCCATCGTGTGACCCGACGCTCAGAATTCCTATTATAATACGTTTTCAGAAGCGGAACGACGATTCTTGTCAAACTCATTGCGTTCCGCCATGACATAACTGGTCCCGGGCCTAAATTCCCCCCGTTTTCATACACTTTTGGCCTTTATATCACTTTATTTATTTTATATTTTATTTTTCTTTTGATTTCGTGTGTCATTTTCGAGTTAGATGTGTTTATTAGACTTATAAATACATTCTCGAATGTATTGAGAGGCAGAATTTGATAATTCCTAATTAGTAAAATCGCATTTCTTCCCCGTACGAAGATCGTGTGTCATTTACTTTATTACTCCCGTGACAGTATATCATTTTCAATAAGCTTCATATCTAAGGCTTCTTTAGACCGTAGGTGGAAGGATCACCGTGGAGAATTCCTAAGAAAAAAGAAAAATCGAGCGTAAAAAAAGAATCGAGCAGCGTTCGGCGGCGAAAAAAGGGGGTGCAACACGAGGACTTCCCAGGGGGAAGCCCATCCTAGTACTACTCTCGCCCAAGCAAGTTTAAATTTGGAGTTCTGATGGGATCCAGTGTATTAGTGCTGGTATGATCGCACCCATAAGTCGAACCACATTCTATTCTCTTATGGTAGATTCGACCCGAACTTCAAATAGCCATAACTTTCGAACCAGGAGGAGCTACGAGACCCACCACACATGCCAGCGAAGCTCTTCTCGCGCCCATCGTGTGACCCGACGCTCAAAATTCCTATTATAATACGTTTTCGGAAATGGAACGGCGATTCATGTCAAACTCATTGCGTTCTGCCATGACATAACTGGTCTCAGGCCTAAATTCCCCCGTTTTCACGCACTTTTGGCCTTTATATCACTTTATTTATTTTATATTTTATTTTTCTTTTGATTTCATGTGTCATTTTCGATTTAGATGTGTTTATTAGATTATAAATACATTCTCGAATATATTGAGAGGCAGAATTTGATAATTCTTAATTAGTAAAATCGCATTTCTTCCCCGTACGAAGATCGTGTGTCATTTACTTTATTACTCCCATGACAGTATATCATTTTCAATAAGCTTCATATCCAAGGCTTCTTTAGACCGTAGGTGGAAGGATCACCGTGGAGAATTCCTAAGAAAAAAGAAAAATCGAGCGTAAAAAAAGAATCGAGCAGCGTTCGGCGGCAAAAAATAGGGGGTGCAACACGAGGACTTCCCAGGGGGAAGCCCATCCTAGTACTACTCTCGCCCAATCAAGTTTAACTTTGGAGTTCTGATGGGATCCGGTGCATTAGTGCTGGTATGATCGCACCCATAAGTCGAACCACATTCTATTCTCTTATGGTAGATTCGACCCGAATTTCAAACAACCATAACTTTCGAATCGGGAGGAGCTACGAGACCCACTACACATGCCGACGAAGCTCTTCTCGCGCCCATCGTGTGAGCCGACGCTCAAAATTCCTATTAGAATACGTTTTCGGAAACGGAACTGCGATTCATGTCAAACTCATTGCGTTCCGCCATGACGTAACTGGTCTCAGGCCTAAATTCTCCCGTTTTCACGCACTTTCAGCCTTTATATCACTTTATTTATTTAATATCTCATTTTTCTTTTGATATCTTGTGTCATTTTCGATTTAGATGTGTTTCTTTGGCTTAAAAATACATTCTGCAATGTATTGAGCGGCAGAATTTGATAATTTTTAATTAGTAAAATCGCATTTATTCCCTGTACGAAGAGCGTTTGTCATTTACTTTATTACTCCCGTGACAGTATATCATTTTCAATGAGCTTCATATCCAAGGCTTCTTTATACCGTAGGTGGAAGGATCACCGTGGAGAATTCCTAATAAAAAGAAAAATCGAGCGTAAAAAAAGAATCGAGCAGCGTTCGATGGCAAAAAAAGGGGGTGCAACACGAGGACTTCCGAGGGGGTCACCTATCCTAGTACTACTCTCGCCCAAGCACGCTTAACTTTGGAGTTCTGATGGGATCCGGTGCATTAGTGCTGGTATGATCGCACCCATAAGTCGAACCACATTCTATTCTCTTATGGTAGATTCGACCCGAACTTCAAACAGCCATAACTTTCGAACGTGGAGGAGCTACGGGACCCACCACACATGCCGGCGAAGCTCTTCTCGTACCCATCGTGTGACCCGACGCTCAGAATTCCTATTATAATACGTTTTCAGAAGCGGAACGGCGATTCTTGTCAAACTCATTGCGTTCCGCCATGACATAACTAGTCCCGGGCCTAAATTCCCCCGTTTTCACGCACTTTCGACCTTTATATCACTTTATTTATTTTATCTTTTATTTTTCTTTTGATTTCGTGTGTCATTTTCGAGTTAGATGTGTTTATTAGACTTATAAATACATTCTCGAATGTATTGAGAGGCAGAATTTGATAATTCCTAATTAGTAAAATCGCATTTCTTCCCCGTACGAAGATCGTGTGTCATTTACTTTATTACTCCCGGGACAGTATATCATTTTCAATAAGCTTCATACCCAAGGCTTCTTTAGACCGTAGGTGGAAGGATCACCGTGGAGAATTCCTAAGAAAAAAGAAAAATCGAGCGTAAAAAAAGAATCGAGCAGTGTTCGGCGGCGAAAAAAGGGGGTGCAACACGAGGACTTTCCAGTGGGAAGCCCATCCTAGTACTACTCTCGCCCAAGCAAGTTTAACTTTGGAGTTCTGATGGGATTCGGTGCATTAGTGCTGGTATGATCGCACCCATAAGTCGAACCACATTCTATTCTCTTATGGTAGATTCGACCTGAACTTCAAACAGCCATAACTTTCGAACCGGGAGGAGCTACGAGACCCACCACACATGCCGGCGAAGCTCTTCTCGCGCCCATTGTGTGACCCGACGCTCAAAATTCCTATTATAGTACGTTTTCGGAAACGGAACGGCGATTCATGTCAAACTCATTGCGTTCCGCCATGACATAACTGGTATCAGGCCTAAATTCCCCCGTTTTCACGCACTTTCGGCCTTTATATCACTTTATTTATTTTATATTTTATTTTTCTTTTGATTTCGTGTGTCATTTTCGATTTAGATGTGTTTATTAGGCTTATAAATACATTCTCGAATATATTGAGAGGCAGAATTTGATAATTCCTAATTAGTAAAATCGCATTTCTTCCCCGTACGAAGATCGTGTGTCATTTACTTTATTACTCCCGTGACAGTATATCATTTTCAATAAGCTTCATATCCAAGGCTTCCTTAGACCGTAGGTGGAAGGATCACCGTGGAGAATTCCTAAGAAAAAAGAAAAATCGAGAGTAAAAAAAGAATCGAGCAGCGTTCGGCGGCAAAAAAAAGGGGGTGCAACACGAGGACTTCCCAGGGGGAAGCCCATCCTAGTACTACTCTCGCCCAAGCAAGTTTAACTTTGGAGTTCTGATGGGATCCGGTGCATTAGTGCTGGTATGATCGCACCCATAAGTCGAACCACATTCTATTCTCTTATGGTAGATTCGACCCGAACTTCAAACAACCATAACTTTCGAACCGGGAGGAGCTACGAGACCCACCACACATGCCGGCGAAGCTCTTCTCGCGCCCATCGTGTGACCCAACGCTCAAAATTCCTATTATAATACGTTTTCGGAAACGGAACTGCGATTCATGTCAAACTCATTGCGTTCCGCCATGACATAACTGGTCTCAGGCCTAAATTCTCCCATTTTCACGCACTTTCAGCCTTTATATCACTTTTTATTTAATATCTCATTTTTCTTTTGATATCTTGTGTCATTTTCGATTTAGATGTGTTTCTTTGGCTTAAAAATACATTCTGCAATGTATTGAGCGGCAGAATTTGATAATTTTTAATTAGTAAAATCGCATTTATTCCCCGTACGAAGAGCGTTTGTCAATTACTTTATTACTCCCGTGACAGTATATCATTTTCAATGAGCTTCATGTCCAAGGCTTCTTTATACCGTAGGTGGAAGGATCACCGTGGAGAATTCTTAAGAAAAAAAAATCGAGCGTAAAAAAAGAATCGAGCAGCGTTCGATGGCAAAAAAAGGGGGTGCAATACGAGGACTTCCGAGGGGGTCACCTATCCTAGAACTACTCTCTCCCAAGCACGCTTAACTTTGGAGTTCTGATGGGATCCGGTGCATTAGTGCTGGTATGATCGCACCCATAAGTCGAACCACATTCTATTCTCTTATGGTAGATTCGACCCGAACTTCAAACAACCATAACTTTCGAACTGAGAGGAGCTAAGGGACCCACCACACATGCCGATGAAGCTCTTCTCACGCCCATTGTGTGACCCGACGATCATAATTCCTATTATAATATGTTTCTAGAAGCGGAACGGCGATTCGTATCAAACTCATTGCGTTCCGCCATAACATAACTGGTCCCGGGCATAAATTCCCCCGTTTTCACGCACTTTCAGCCTTTATATCACTTTATTTATTTTATATTTTGTTTTTGATTTTGATATCTTGTCATTCTCGATTTAGATGTGTTTATTAGGCTTATAAATAGATTCTCGAATGTATTGAGAGGCAGAATTTGATAATTTCTAATTAGTAAGATCGAACTTCTTCCCCGTACGAAGACCGTGTGTCATTTACTTTATTACTCCCATGACAGTATATCATTTTCAATAAGCTTTATATCCAAGGCTTCTTTAGACCGTAGGTGGAAGGATCACCGTGGAGAATTCCTAAGAAAAAAGAAAAATCGAGCGTAAAACAAATCGAGCAGCGTTCGACGGCAGAAAAAGGGGGTGCAACACGAGGACTTCCCAGGGGGAAGCCCATCCTAGTACTACTCTCGCCCAAGCACGTTTAACTTTGGAGTTCTAATGGGATCCGGTGCATTAGTGCTGGTATGAGCGCACCCATAAGTCGAACCACATTCTATTCTCTTATGGTAGATTTGACCCGAACTTCAAACAGCCATAACTTTCGAACCGGGAGGAGCTACGGGACCCACCACACATGCCAGCGAAGCTCTTCTCGTGCCCATCATGTGACCTGACGCTCAGAAATCCTATTATAATACGTTTTCAGAAGCGGAACGCCGATTCTTGTCAAACTCATTGCGTTCCGCCATGACATAACTGGTCCCGGGCCTAAATTCCCCCGTTTTCAAGCACTTTCGGCCTTTATATCACTTTATTTATTTTATATTTTACTTTTCTTTTGATTTCGTGTGTCATTTTCGAGTTAGATGTGTTTATTAGACTTATAAATACATTCTCGAATGTATTGAGAGGCAGAATTTGATAATTCCTAATTAGTAAAATCGCATTTCTTCCCCGTACGAAGATCGTGTGTCATTTACTTTATTACTCCCGTGACAGTATATCATTTTCAATAAGCTTCATATCCAAGGCTTCTTTAGACCGTAGGTGGAAGGATCACCGTGGAGAATTCCTAAGAAAAAAGAAAAATCGAGAGTAAAAAAAGAATCGAGCAGCGTTCGGCGGCAAAAAAAAGGGGGTGCAACACGAGGACTTCCCAGGGGGAAGCCCATCCTAGTACTACTCTCGCCCAAGCAAGTTTAACTTTGGAGTTCTGATGGGATCCGGTGCATTAGTGCTGGTATGATCGCACCCATAAGTCGAACCACATTCTATTCTCTTATGGTAGATTCGACCCGAACTTCAAACAACCATAACTTTCGAACCGGGAGGAGCTACGAGACCCACCACACATGCCGGCGAAGCTCTTCTCGCGCCCATCGTGTGACCCGACGCTCAAAATTCCTATTATAATACGTTTTCGGAAACGGAACTACTATTCATGTCAAACTCATTGCGTTCCGCCATGACATAACTGGTCTGAGGCCTAAATTCTCCCATTTTCACGCACTTTCAGCCTTTATATCACTTTTTATTTAATATCTCATTTTTCTTTTGATATCGTGTGTCATTTTCGATTTAGATGTGTTTCTTTGGATTAAAAATACATTCTGCAATGTATTGAGAGGCAGAATTTGATAATTCCTAATTAGTAAAATCGCATTTCTTCCCCGTACGAAGATCGTGTGTCATTTACTTTATTACTCCCGTGACAGTATATCATTTTCAATTAGCTTCATATCCAAGGCTTCTTTAGACCGTAGGTGGAAGGATCACCGTGGAGAATTCCTAAGAAAAAAGAAAAATCGAGCGTAAAAAAAGAATCGAGCAGCGTTCGGCGGCGAAAAAAGGGGGTGCAACACGAGGACTTCCTAGGGGGAAGCCCATCCTAGTGCTACTCTCGCCCAATCAAGTTTAACTTTGGAGTTCTGATGGGATCCGGTGCATTAGTGCTGGTATGATCGCACCCATAAGTCGAACAACATTCTATTCTCTTTTGGTAGATTCGACCCGAACTTCAAACAGCCATAACTTTCGAACCGGGAGGAGCTACGGGAGCCACCACACATGCCGGCGAAGCTCTTCTCGTGCCCATCATGTGACCCGATGCTCAGAATTCCTATTATAATACGTTTTCAGAAGCGGAACGGCGATTCTTGTCAAACTCATTGCGTTCCGCCATGACATAACTGGTCCCGGGCCTAAATTCCCTCGTTTTCACGCACTTTCGGCCTTTATATCACTTTATTTATTTTATATTTTATTTTTCTTTTGATTTAGTGTGTCATTTTCGAGTTAGATGTGTTTATTAGACTTATAAATACATTCTCGAATGTATTGAGAGGCAGAATTTGATAATTCCTAATTAGTAAAATCGCATTTCTTCCCCGTACGAAGATCGTGTGTCATTTACTTTATTACTCCCGTGACAGTATATCATTTTCAATAAGCTTCATATCCAAGGCTTCTTTAGACCGTAGGTGGAAGGATCACCATGGAGAATTCCTAAGAAAAAAGAAAAATCGAGCGTAAAAAAAGAATCGAGCAGCGTTCGGCGGCGAAAAAAGGGGGTGCAACACGAGGACTTCCTAGGGGGAAGCCCATCCTAGTACTACTCTCGCCCAAGCAAGTTTAACTTTGGAGTTCTGATGGGATCCGGTGCATTAGTGCTGGTATGATCGTACCCATAAGTCGAACCACATTCTATTCTCTTATGGTAGATTCGACCCGAACTTCAAACAGCCATAACTTTCGAACCGGGAGGAGCTACGAGACCCACCACACATGCCGGAGAAGCTCTTATCGCGCCCATCGTGTGACCCGACGCTCAGAATTCCTATTATAATACGTTTTTCAGAAACGGAACGGCGATTCATGTCAAACTCATTGCGTTCCGACATGACATAACTGGTCTCGGGCCTAAATTCCCCCGTTTTCACGAACTTTCGGCCTTTATATCACTTTATTTATTTAATATCTCATTTTTATTTTGATATCTTATGTCATTTTCGATTTAGATGTGTTTTTTTGGCTTAAAAATACATTCTGCAATGTATTGAGCGGCAGAATTTGATAATTTTTAATTAGTAAAATCGCATTTATTCCCCGTACGAAGATCGTGTGTCATTTACTTTATTACTCCTGTGACAGTATATCATTTTCAATAAGCTTCATATCCAAGGCTTCTTTAGACCGTAGGTGGAAGGATCACCATGGAGAATTCCTAAGAAAAAGGAAAAATCGAGCGTAAAAAAAGAATCGAGCAGCGTTCGGAGGCGAAAAAAGGGGGTGCAACACGAGGACTTCCCAGGGGGTCACCTATCCTAGAACTACTCTCTCCCAAGCACGCTTAACTTTGGAGTTCTGATGGGATCCCGTGCATTAGTGCTGGTATGATCGCACCCATAAGTCGAACCACATTCTATTCTCTTATGTTAGATTCGACCCGAACTTCAAACAACCATAACTTTCGAACTGAGAGGAGCTACGGGACCCACCACACATGCCGATGAAGCTCTTCTCACGCCCATTGTGTGACCCGACGATCATAATTCCTATTATAATATGTTTCTAGAAGCAGAACGGCGATTCGTGTCAAACTCATTGCGTTCCGCCATAACATAACTGGTCCCGGGCATAAATTCCCCCGTTTTCACGCACTTTCAGCCTTTATATCACTTTATTTATTTTATATTTTGTTTTTCTTTTGATATCTTGTCATTCTCGATTTAGATGTGTTTATTAGGCTTATAAATACATTCTCGAATGTATTGAGAGGCAGAATTTGATAATTTCTTAGTAAGATCGCACTTCTTCCCCGTACGAAGAGCGTGTGTCATTTACTTTATTACTCTCATGATAGTATATCATTTTCAATAAGCTTTATATCCAAGGCTTCTTTAGACCGTAGGTGGAAGGATCACCGTGGAGAATTCCTAAGAAAAAAGAAAAACCGAGCGTAAAACAAATCGAGCAGCGTTCGACGGCAGAAAAAGGGGGTGCAACACGAGGACTTCCCAGGGGGAAGCCCATCCTAGTACTACTCTCGCCCAAGCACGTTTAACTTTGGAGTTCTAATGGGATCCGGTGCATTAGTGCTGGTATGATCGCACCCATAAGTCTAACCACATTCTATTCTCTTATGGTAGATTTGACCCGAACTTCAAACAGCCATAACTTTCGAACCGGGAGGAGCTACGGGACCCACTACACATGCCGGCGAAGCTCTTCTCGTGCCCATCATGTGACCCGACACTCAGAAATCCTATTATAATACGTTTTCAGAAGCGGAACGCCGATTCTTGTCAAACTCATTGCGTTCCGCCATGACATAACTGGTCCCGGGCCTAAATTCCCCCGTTTTCAAGCACTTTCGGCCTTTATATCACTTTATTTATTTTATATTTTATTTTTCTTTTGATTTCGTGTGTCATTTTCGAGTTAGATGTGTTTATTAGACTTATAAATACATTCTCGAATGTATTGAGAGGCAGAATTTGATAATTCCTAATTAGTAAAATCACATTTCTTCCCCGTACGAAGATCGTGTGTCATTTACTTTATTACTCCCGTGACAGTATATCATTTTCAATAAGCTTCATATCCAAGGCTTCTTTAGACCGTAGGTGGAAGGATCACCGTGGAGAATTCCTAAGAAAAAAGAAAAATCGAGCGTAAAAAAAGAATCGAGCAGCGTTCGGCGGCGAAAAAAGGGGGTGCAACACGAGGACTTCCCAGGGGGAAGCCCATCCTAGTGCTACTCTCGCCCAAGCAAGTCTAACTTTGGAGTTCTGATGGGATCCGGTGCATTAGTGCTGGTATGATCGCACCCATAAGTCGAACAACATTCTATTCTCTTATGGTAGATTCGACCCGAACTTCAAACAGCCATAACTTTCGAACTGGGAGGAGCTACGGGACCCACCACACATGCCGGCGAAGCTCTTCTCGTGCCCATCGTTTGACCCGATGCTCAGAATTCCTATTATAATACGTTTTCAGAAGCGGAACGGCGATTCTTGTCAAACTCATTGCATTCCGCCATGACATAACTGGTCCCGGGCCTAAATTCCCCCGTTTTCACGCACTTTCGGCCTTTATATCACTTTATTTATTTTATATTTTATTTTTCTTTTGATTTAGTGTGTCATTTTCGAGTTAGATGTGTTTATTAGACTTATAAATACATTCTCGAATGTATTGAGAGGCAGAATTTGATAATTCCTAATTAGTAAAATCGCATTTCTTCCCCGTACGAAGATCGTGTGTCATTTACTTTATTACTCCCGTGACAGTATATCATTTTCAATAAGCTTCATATCCAAGGCTTCTTTAGACCGTAGGTGGAAGGATCACCATGGAGAATTCCTAAGAAAAAAGAAAAATCGAGCGTAAAAAAAAGAATTGAGCAGCGTTCGGCGGCGAAAAAAGGGGGTGCAACACGAGGACTTCCTAGGGGGAAGCCCATCCTAGTACTACTCTCGCCCAAGCAAGTTTAACTTTGGAGTTCTGATGGGATCCGGTGCATTAGTGCTGGTATGATCGTACCCATAAGTCGAACCACATTCTATTCTCTTATGGTAGATTCGACCCGAACTTCAAACAGCCATAACTTTCGAACCGGGAGGAGCTACGAGACCCACCACACATGCCGGCGAAGCTCTTATCGTGCCCATCGTGTGACCCGACGCTCAAAATTCCTATTATAATACGTTTTCGGAAACGGAACGGCGATTCATGTCAAACTCATTGCGTTCCGACATGACATAACTGGTCTCGGGCCTAAATTCCCCCGTTTTCACGAACTTTCGGCCTTTATATCACTTTATTTATTTAATATCTCATTTTTATTTTGATAACTTGTGTCATTTTCGATTTAGATGTGTTTCTTTGGCTTAAAAATACATTCTGCAATGTATTGAGCGGCAGAATTTGATAATTTTTAATTAGTAAAATCGCATTTATTCCCCGTACGAAGATCGTGTGTCATTTACTTTATTACTCCTGTGACAGTATATCATTTTCAATAAGCTTCATATCCAAGGCTTCTTTAGACCGTAGGTGGAAGGATCACCATGGAGAATTCCTAAGAAAAAAGAAAAATCGAGCGTAAAAAAAGAATCGAGCAGCGTTCGGAGGCGAAAAAAGGGGGTGCAACACGAGGACTTCCGAGGGGGAAGCCCATCCTAGTGCTACTCTCGCCCAAGAAAGTTTAACTTTGGAGATCTGATGGGATCCGGTGCATTTGTGCTGGTATGATCGCACCCATAAGTCGAACCACATTTTATTCTCTTATGGTAGATTCGACCCGAACTTCAAACAGCCATAACTTTCGAACCGGGAGGAGCTACGAGACCCACCACACATGCCGGCGAAGCTCTTCTCGCGCCCATCGTGTGACCCGACGCTCAAAATTCCTATTATAATCCGTTTTCGGAAACGGAACGGCGATTCATGTCAAACTCATTGCGTTCCACCATTACATAACTGGTCTCAGGCCTAAATTCCCCCGTTTTCACGCACTTTCGGCCTTTATATCACTTTATTTATTTTATATTTTATTTTGCTTTTGATTTCGTGTGTCATTTTCGATTTAGATGTGTTTATTAGGCTTATAAATACATTCTCGAATATATTGAGAGGCGGAATTTGATAATTCCTAATTAGTAAAATCGCATTTCTTCCCCATACGAAGATCGTGTGTCATTTACTTTATTACTCCCGTGACAGTATATCATTTTCAATAAGCTTCATTTCCAAGGCTTCTTTAGACCGTAGGTGGAAGGATCACCGTGGAGAATTCCTAAGAAAAAAGAAAAATCGAGCGTAAAAAAAAGAATCGAGCAGCGTTCGGCGGCAAAAAAAATGGGGTGCAACACGAGGACTTCCCAGGGGGAAGCCCATCCTAGTACTACTCTCGCCCAAGCAAGTTTAACTTTGGAGTTCTGATGGGATCCGGTGCATTAGTAGTGGTATGATCGCACCCATAAGTCGAACCACATTCAATTCTATTATGGTAGATTCGACCCGAACTTCAAACAACCATAACTTTCGAACCGGGAGGAGCTACGAGACCCACCACACATGCCGGCGACGCTCTTATCGCGCCCATCGTGTGACCCGACGCTCAAAATTCCTATTATAATACGTTTTCAGAAATGGAACGGCGATTCATGTCAAACTCATTGCATTCCGCCATGACATAACTGGTCTCAGGCCTAAATACTACCGTTTTCACGCACTTTCAGCCTTTATATCACTTTATTTATATAATATCTCATTTTTCTTTTGATATCTTGTGTCATTTTCGATTTAGATGTGTTTCTTTGGCTTAAAAATAAATTCTGCAATGTATTGAGCGACAGAATTTGATAATTTTTAATTAGTAAAATCGCATTTATTCCCCGTACGAAGAGCGTTTGTCATTTACTTTATTACTCCCGTGACAGTATATCATTTTCAATGAGCTTCATATCCAAGGCTTCTTTATAGAGTAGGTGGAAGGATCACCGTGGAGAATTCCTAAGAAAAAAGAAAAATCGAGCGTAAAAAAAGAATCGAGCAGCGTTCGATGGCAAAAAAAGGGTGTCCAACACGAGGACTTCTGAGGGGGTCACCTATCCTAGTACTACTCTCGCCCAAGCACGCTTAACTTTGGAGTTCTGATGGGATCCGATGCATTAGTGCTGGTATGATTGCACCCACAAGTCGAACCACATTCTATTCTCTTATGGTAGATTCGACCCGAACTTCAAACAGCCATAACTTTCGAACCGGGAGGAGCTACGGGACCCACCACACATGCCGGTGAAGCTCTTCTCGTGCCCATCGTGTGACCCGATGCTCAGAATTCCTATTATAATACGTTTTCAGAAGCGGAACACCGATTCTTGTCAAACTCATTGCGTTCCGCCATGACATAACTGGTCCTGGGCCTAAATTCCCCCGTTTTCACGCACTTTCGGCCTTTATATCACTTTATTCATTTTATATTTTATTTTTCTTTTGATTTCGTGTGTCATTTTCGAGTTAGATGTGTTTATTAGACTTATAAATACATTCTCGAATGTATTGAGGGGCAGAATTTGATAATTCCTAATTAGTAAAATCGCATTTCTTCCCCGTACGAAGATCGTGTGTCATTTACTTTATTACTCCCGTGACAGTATATCATTTTCAATAAGCTTAATATCCAAGGCTTCTTTAGACCGTAGGTGGAAGGATCACCGTGGAGAATTCCTAAGAAAAAAGAAAAATCGAGCGTAAAAAAAAAGAATCGAGGAGTGTTCGATGGCAAAAAAAGGGGGTCCAACACGAGGACTTCCGAGGGGGTCACCTATCCTAGTACTACTCTCGCCCAAGCACGCTTAACTTTGGAGTTCTGATGGGATCCGATGCATTAGTGCTGGTATGATTGCACCCATAAGTCGAACCACATTCTATTCTCTTATGGTAGATTCGACCCGAACTTCAAACCGCCATAACTTTCGAACCGGGAGGAGCTACGGGACCCACCACACATGCCGGCGAAGCTCTTCTCGTGCCCATCGTGTGACCCGATGCTCAGAATTCCTATTATAATACATTTTCAGAAGCGGAACACCGATTCTTGTCAAACTCATTGCGTTCCGCCATGACATAACTGGTCCCGGGCCTAAATTCCCACGTTTGCACGCACTTTCGGCCTTTATATCACTTTATTTATTTTATATTTTATTTTTCTTTTGACACGAGGACTTCCGAGGGGGTCACCTATCCTAGTACTACTCTCTCCCAAGCACGCTTAACTTTGGAGTTCTGATGGGATCCGGTGCATTAGTGCTGGTATGATTGCACCCATAAGTCGAACCACATTCTATTCTCTTATGGTAGATTCGACCCGAACTTCAAACAGCCATAACTTTCGAACTGAGAGGAGCTACTTGACCCACCACACATGCCGATGAAGCTCTTATCGCGCCCATTGTGTGACCCGACGACAGGAATTCCTATTATAATATGTTTCCTGAAGCAGAACGGCGATTCGTGTCAAACTCATTGCGTTCCGCCATAACATAACTGGTCCCGGGCATAAATTCCCCCGTTTTCATGCACTTTCGGCGTTTATATCACTTTATTTATTTTATATTTTGTTTTTCTTTTGATATCTTGTCATTCTCGATTTAGATGTGTTTATTAGGCTTATAAATACATTCTCGAATGTATTGAGAGGCAGAATTTGATAATTTCTAATTAGTAAAATCGCACTTCTTCCCCGTACGAAGAGCGTGTGTCATTTACTTTATTACTCCCATGACAGCATATCATTTTCAATAAGCTTCATATCCAAGGCTTCTTTAGACCGTAGGTGGAAGGATCATCGTGGAGAATTCCTAAGAAAAAAGAAAAATCGAGCGTAAAACAAGAATCGAGCAGCGTTCGACGGCAGAAAAAGGGGGTGAAACACGAGGACTTCCCAGGGGGAAGCCCATCCTAGTACTACTCTCGCCCAAGCACGTTTAACTTTGGAGTTCTAATGGGATCCGGTGCATCAGTGTTGGTATGGTCGCACCCATAAGTCGAACCACATTCTATTCTCTTATGGTAGATTCGATCCGAACTTCAAATAGCCATAACTTTCGAACTGGGAGGAGCTACGGGACCCACCACACATGCCGGCGAAGCTCTTCTCGTGCCCATCATGTGACCCGACGCTCATAATTCCTATTATAATACGTTTTCAGAAGCGGAATGGTGATTCTTGTGAAACTCATTGCATTCCGCCATGACATAACTGGTTCCGAGCCTAAATTCCCCCGTTTTCACGCACTTTCGGCCTTTATATCACTTTATTTATTTTATATTTTGTTTTTCTTTTGATTTCGTGTCTCATTTTCGATTTAGATGTGTTTATTAGGCTTATAAATACATTCTCGAATGTATTGAGAGGCAGAATTTGATAATTGCTAATTAGTAAAATCGAATTTCTTCCCCGTACGAAGATCGTGTGTCATTTACTTTATTACTCCCGTGATAGTATATCATTTTCAATAAGCTTCATATCCAAGGCTTCTTTAGACCGTAGGTGGAAGGATCACCGTGGAGAATTCCTAAGAAAGTCGAGCGTAAAAAAGAATCGAGCGTAAAAAACAATCGAGCAGCCTTCGGCGGTGAAAAAAGGGGGTGCAACACGAGGACTTCCCAGGGGAAGCCCATCCTAGTACTACTCTCGCCCAAGCAAGTTTAACTTTGGAGTTCTGATGGGATCCGGTGTATTAGTGCTGGTATGATCGCACCCATAAGTCGAACCACATTCTATTCTCTTACGGTAGATTCGACCCTAACTTCAAACAGCCATGACTTTCGAACCGGGAGGAGCTTCGGAACCCACCACACATGCCGACGAAGCTCTTCTCGTGCCCATCGGGTGACCCGACGCTCAGAATTCCTATTATAATACGTTTTCAGAAGCGGAACGGCGATTCTTGTCAAACTCATTGCGTTCCGCCATGACATAACTGGTCCCGGGCCTAAATTCCCCCGTTTTCACGCACTTTCGGCCTTTATATCACTTTATTTATTTTATATTTTATTTTTATTTTGACACGAGAACTTCCGAGGGGGTTACCTATCCTAGTACTTCTCTCTCCCAAGCACGCTTAACTTTGGAGTTCTGATGGCATCCGGTGCATTAGTGCTGGTATGATTGCACCCATAAGTCGAACCACATTCTATTCTCTTATGGTAGATTCGACCCGAACTTCAAACAGCCATAACTTTCGAACTGAGAGGAGCTACGTGACCCACCACACATGCCGATGAAGCTCTTCTCGTGCCCATTGTGTGACCCGACGATCAGAATTACTATTATAATATGTTTCCTGAAGCAGAACGGCGATTCGTGTCAAACTCATTGCGTTCCGCCATAACATAACTGGTCCTGGGCATAAATTCCCCCGTTTTCACGCACTTTCGGCCTTTATATCACTTTATTTATTTTATATTTTGTTTTTCTTTTGATATATTGTCATTCTCGATTTAGATGTGTTTATTTGGCTTATAAATACATTCTCGAATGTATTGAGAGGCAGAATTTGATAATTTCTAATTAGTAAAATCGCACTTCTTCCCCGTACGAAGAACGTGTGTCATTTACTTTATTACTCCCATGACAGCATATCATTTTCAATAAGCTTCATAGCCAAGGCTTCTTTAGACCGTAGGTGGAAGGATCATCGTGGAGAATTCCTAAGAAAAAAGAAAAATCGAGCGTAAAACAAGAATCGAGCAGCGTTCGACGGCAGAAAAAGGGGGTGCAACACGAGGACTTCCCAGGGGGAAGCCCATCCTAGTACTACTCTCGCCCAAGCACGTTTAACTTTGGAGTTCTAATGGGATCCGGTTCATCAGTGCTGGTATGGTCGCACCCATAAGTCGAACCACATTCTATTCTCTTATGGTAGATTCGACCCGAACTTCCAATAGCCATAACTTTCGAACCGGGAGGAGCTACGGGACCCACCACACATGCCGGCGAAGCTCTTCTCGTGCCCATCATGTGACCCGACGCTCATAATTCCTATTATAATACGTTTTCAGAAGCGGAACGGTGATTCTTGTGAAACTCATTGCGTTCTGCCATGACATAACTGGTTCCGAGCCTAAATTCCCCCGTTTTCACGCACTTTTGGCCTTTATATCACTTTCTTTATTTTATATTTTGTTTTTCTTTTGATTTCGTGTCTCATTTTCGATTTAGATGTGTTTATTAGGCTTATGAATACATTCTCGAATGTATTGAGAGGCAGAATTTGATAATTGCTAATTAGTAAAATCGAATTTCTTCCCCGTACGAAGATCGTGTGTCATTTACTTTATTACTCCCGTGATAGTATATCATTTTCAATAAGCTTCATATCCAAGGCTTCTTTAGACCGTAGGTGGAAGGATCACCGTGGAGAATTCCTAAAAAAAAAAAGAAATCGAGCGTAAAAAAGAATCGAGCAGCCTTCGGCGGTGAAAAAAGGGGGTGCAATACGAGGACTTCCCAGGGGAAGCCCATCCTAGTACTACTCTCGCCCAAGCAAGTTTAACTTTGGAGTTCTCATGGGATCCGGTGTATTAGTGCTGGTATGATCGCACCCATAAGTCGAACCACATTCTATTCTCTTACAGTAGATTCGACCCTAACTTCAAACAGCCATGACTTTCGAACCGGGAGGAGCTTCGGGACCCACCACACATGCCGACGAAGCTCTTCTCGTGCCCATCGTGTGACCCGACGCTCAGAATTCGTATTATAATACGTTTTCAGAAGCGGAACGGCGATTCTTGTCAAACTCATTGCGTTCCGCCATGACATAACTGGTCCCGGGCCTAAATTCCCCCGTTTTCACGCACTTTCGGCCTTTATATCACTTTATTTATTTTATATTTTATGTTTCTTTTGACACAAGGACTTCCGAGGGGGTCACCTATCCTAGTACTACTCTCTCCCAAGCACGCTTAACTTTGGAGTTCTGATGGGATCCGGTGCATTAGTGCTGGTATGATTGCACCCATAAGTCGAACCACATTCTATTCTCTTATGGTAGATTCGACCCGAACTTCAAACAGCCATAACTTTCGAACTGAGAGGAGCTACTTGACCTACCACACATGCCGATGAAGCTCTTCTCGCGCCCATTGTGTGACCCGACGATCAGCAGTCCTATTATAATATGTTTCCTGAAGCAGAACGGCGATTCCTGTCAAACTCATTGCGTTCCGCCATAACATAACTGGTCCCGGGCATAAATTCCCCCGTTTTTACGCACTTTCGGCCTTTATATCACTTTATTTATTTTATTTTTTGTTTTTCTTTTGATATCTTGTCATTCTCGATTTAGATGTGTTTATTAGGCTTATAAATACATTCTCGAATGTATTGAGAGGCAGAATTTGATAATTTCTAATTAGTAAAATCGCACTTCTTCCCCGTACGAAGAGCGTGTGTCATTTACTTGATTACTCCCATGACAGCATATCATTTTCAATAAGCTTCATATCCAAGGCTTCTTTAGACCGTAGGTGGAAGGATCATCGTGGAGAATTCCTAAGAAAAAAGAAAAATCGAGCGTAAAACAAGAATCGAGCAGCGTTCGACGGCAGAAAAAGGGGGTGCAACACGAGGACTTCCCAGGGGGAAGCCCATCCTAGTCTACTCTCGCCCAAGCACGTTTAACTTTGGAGTTCTAATGGGATCCGGTGCATCAGTGCTGGTATGGTCGCACCCATCAGTCGAACCACATTCTATTCTCTTATGGTAGATTCGACCCGAACTTCAAACAGCCATAACTTTCAAACCGGGAGGAGCTACGGGACCCACCACACATGCCGGCGAAGCTCTTCTCGTGCCCATCATGTGACCCGACGCTCATAATTCCTATTATAATACGTTTTCAGAAGCGGAACAGTGATTCTTGTGAAACTCATTGCGTTCCGCCATGACATAACTAGTTCCGAGCCTAAATTCCCCCGTTTTCACGCACTTTCGGCCTTTATATCACTTTATTTATTTTATATTTTGTTTTTCTTTTGATTTCGTGTCTCATTTTCAATTTAGATGTGTTTATTAGGCTTATAAATACATTCTCGAATGTATTGAGAGGCAGAATTTGATAATTGCTAATTAGTAAAATCGAATTTCTTCCCCGTACGAAGATCGTGTGTCATTTACTTTATTACTCCTGTGATAGTATATCATTTTCAATAAGCTTCATATCCAAGGCTTCTTTAGACCGTAGGTGGAAGGATCACGGTGGAGAATTCCTAAGAAAAAAGGGAAATCGAGCGTAAAAAAGAATCGAGCAGCATTCGGCGGTGAAAAAAGGGGGTGCAACACGAGGACTTCCCAGGGGGAAGCCCATCCTAGTACTACTCTCGCCCAAGCAAGTTTAACTTTAGAGTTCTGATGGGATCCGGTGTATTAGTGCTGGTATGATCGCACCCATAAGTCGAACCACATTCTATTCTCTTACGGTAGATTCGACCCTAACTTCAAACAGCCATGACTTTCGAACCGGGAGGATCTTCGGGACCCACCACACATGCCGACGAAGCTCTTCTCGTGCCCATCGTGTGACCCGACGCTCAGAATTCCTATTATAATACGTTTTCAGAAGCGGAACGGCGATTCTTGTCAAACTCATTGCGTTCCGCCATGATATAACTGGTCCCGGGCCTAAATTCCCCCGTTTTCACGCACTTTCGGCCGTTATATCACTTTATTTATTTTATATTTTATTTTTCTTTTGATTTCGTGTGTCATTTTTGATTTAGATGTGTTTATTATGCTTATAAATACATTCTCGAATATATTGAGAGGCAGAATTTGATAATTCCTAATTAGTAAAATCGCATTTCTTCCCCGAAGATCGTGTGTCATTTACTTTATTACTCCCGTGACCGTATATCATTTTAAATAAGCTTCATATCCAAGGCTTCTTTAGACCGTAGGTGGAAGGATCATCGTGGAGAATTCCTAAGAAAAAAGAAAAATCGAGCGTAAAAAAAGAATCGAGCACCGTTCGGCGGCAAAAAAAAGGGGGTGCAACACGAGGACTTCCCAGGGGGAAGCCCATCCTAGTACTACTCTCGGCCAAGCAAGTTTAAATTTAGAGTTCTGATGGGATCCGGTGCATTAGTGTTGGTATGATCGCACCCATAAGTCGAACCACATTCTAATCTCTTATGGTAGATTCAACCCGAACTTCAAACAACCATAACTTTCGAACCGGGAGGAGCTACGAGACCCACCACACAGGCCGGCGAAGATCTTCTCGCGCCCATCGTGTGACCCGACGCTCAAAATTCCTATTATAATACGTTTTCGGAAACGGAACGGCGATTCATGTCAAATTCATTGCGTTCCGCCATGACATAACTGGTCTGAGGCCCAAATTCTCCCGTTTTCACGCACTTTCAGCCTTTATATCACTTTATTTATTTAATATCTCATTTTTCTTTTGATATCTTGTGTCATTTTCGATTTAGATGTGTTTCTTTGGCTTACAAATACATTCTGCAATGTATTGAGCGGCAGAATTTGATAATTTTTAATTACTAAAATCGCATTTATTCCCCGTACGAAGAACGTTTGTCATTTACTTTATTACTCCCGTGACAGTATATCATTTTCAATGAGCTTCATATCCAAGGCTTCTTTATACCGTAGGTGGAAGGATCACCGTGGAGAATTCCTAAGAAAAAGAAAAATCGAGCGTAAAAAAAGAATCGAGCAGCGTTCGATGGCAAAAAAAGGGGGTGCAACACGAGGACTTCCGAGGGGGTCACCTATCCTAGTACTACTCTCGCCCAAGCATGCTTAACTTTGGAGTTCTGATGGGATCTGGTGCATTAGTGCTGGTATGATCGCACCCATAAGTCGAACCACATTCTATTCTCTTATGGTAGATTCGACCCGAACTTCAAACAGCCATAACTTTCGAACTGAGAGGATCTACCGGATCCACCACACATGCGATGAAGCTCTTATCACGCCCATTGTGTGACCCGTCGATCAGAATTCCTATTATAATATGTTTCCAGAAGCAGAACGGCGATTCGTGTCAAAATCATTGCGTTCCGCCATAACATAACTGGTCCCGGGCATAAATTCCCCTGTTTTCACGCACTTTTGGCCTTTATATCACTTTATTTATTTTATATTTTGTTTTTCTTTTGATATCTTGTCAATCTAGAATTATATGTGTTTATTAGGCTTATAAATACATTCTCGAATGTATTGAGAGGCATAATTTGATAATTTCTAATCAGTAAGATCGCACTTCTTCCCCGTACGAAGAGCGTGTGTCATTTACTTTATTACTCCCATGACAGTATATTATTTTCAATAAGATTTATATCCAAGGCTTCTTTAGACCATAGGTGGAAGGATCACCGTGGAGAATTGCTAAGAAAAAAGAAAAATCGAGCGTAAAACAAATCGAGTAGCGTTCGATGGCAGAAAAAGGGGGTGCAACACGAGGACTTCCCAGGGGGAAGCCCATCCTAGTACTACTCTCGCCCAAGCACGTTTAACTTTGGAGTACTAATGGGATCTGGTGCATTAGTGCTGGTATGATCGCACCCATAAGTCGAACCACATTCTATTCTCTTATGGTAGATTCGACCCGAACTTCAAACAGCCATAACTTTCGAATCGGGAGGAGCTACGGGACCCACCACACATGCCGGCGAAGCTCTTCTCGTGCCCATCGTGTGACCCGACGCTCAGAATTCCAATTATAATACGTTTTCAGAAGCGGAACGCCGATTCTTGTGAAACTCATTGCGTTCCGCCATGACATAACTGGTCCCGGGCCTAAATTCCCCCGTTTTCACGCACTTTCGTCCTTTATATCACTTTATTTATTTTATATTTTGTTTTTCTTTTGATTTTGTGTCTCATTTTCGATTTAGATGTGTTTATTAGGCTTATAAATACATTCTCGAATGTATTGAGAGGTAGAATTTGATAATTCCTAATTAGTAAAATCGCATTTCTTCCCCGTACGAAGATCGTGTGTCATTTACTTTATTACTCCCGTGACAGTATATCATTTTCAATAATCTTCATATCCAAGGCTTCTTTAGACCGTAGGTGGAAGGATCACCGTGGAGAGTTCCTAAGAAAAAAGAAAAATCAAGCGTAAAAAAAGAATCGAGCAGCGTTCGGCGGCGAAAAAAGGGGGTGCAACACGAGCAGGGAGAAGCCCATCCTAGTACTACTCTCGCCCAAGCAAGTTTAACTTTGGAGTTCTGATGGGATCCGGTGCATTAGTGCTGGTATGATCGCACCCATAAGTCGAACCACATTCTATTCTCTTATGGTAGATTCGACCCGAACTTCAAACAGCCATAACTTTCGAACCGGGAGGAGCTACGAGACCCACCACACATGCCGGCGAAGCTCTTATCGCGCCCATCGTGTGACCCGACGCTCAAAATTCCTATTATAATACGTTTTCGGAAACGGAACGGCGATTCATGTCAAACTCATTGCGTTCCGCCATGACATAACTGGTCTCAGGCCTAAATTCCCCCGTTTTCACGCACTTTCGGCCTTTATATCACTTTATTTATTTAATATCTCATTTTTCTTTTGATATATTGTGTCATTTTCGATTTAAATGTGTTTCTTTGGCTTAAAAATACATTCTGTAATGTATTGAGCAGCAGAATTTGATAATTTTTAATTAGTAAAATCGCATTTATTTCCCGTACGAAGAGCATTTGTCATTTACTTTATTACTCCATTGACAGTATATCATTTTCAATGAGCTTCATATCCAAGGCTTCTTTATACCGTAGGTGGAAGGATCACCGTGGAGAATTCCTAAGAAAAAAAAAATTGAGCGTAAAAAAAGAATCGAGCAGCGTTCGATAGCAAAAAAAAGGGGGTCCAACACGAGGACTTCCGAGGGGGTCACCTATCCTAGTACTACTCTCGCCCAAGCACGCTTAACTTTGGAGTTCTGATGGGATCCGGTGCATTAGTGCTGGTATGATTGCACCCATAAGTCGAACCACATTCTGTTCTCTTATGGTAGATTCGAGCCGAACTTCAAACAGCCATAACTTTCGAACTGAGAGGATCTACTTGACCCACCACACATGCCGATGAAGCTCTTCTCGCGCCCATTGTGTGACCCGACGATCAGAATTCCTATTATAATATGTTTCCTGAAGCAGAACAGCGATTCGTGTCAAACTCATTGCGTTCCGCCATAACATAACTGGTCCCTGGCATAAATTCCCCCGTTTTCACGCACTTTCGGCCTTTATATAACTTTATTTATTTTATATTTTGTTTTTCTTTTGATATCTTGTCATTCTCGATTTAGATGTGTTTATTAGGCTTATAAATACATTCTCGAATGTATTGAGAGGCAGAATTTGATAATTTCTAATTAGTAAAATCGCACTTCTTCCCCGTACGAAGAGCGTGTGTCATTTACTTTATTACTCCCATGACAGCATATCATTTTCAACAAGCTTCATATCCAAGGCTTCTTTAGACCGTAGGTGGAAGGATCATCGTGGAGAATTCCTAAGAACAAAGAAAAATCGAGCGTAAAACAAGAATCGAGCAGCATTCGACGGCAGAAAAAGGGGGTGCAACACGAGGACTTCCCAGGGGGAAGCCCATCCTAGTACTACTCTCGCCCAAGCACGTTTAACTTTGGAGTTCTAATGGGATCCGGTGCATTAGTGCTGGTATGGTCGCACCCATAAGTCGAACCACATTCTATTCTCTTATGGTAGATTCGACCCGAACTTCAAACAGCCATAACTTTCGAACCGGGAGGAACTACGGGACCCACCACACATGCCGACGAATCTCTTCTCGTGCCTATCGTGTGACCCGACGCTCAGAATTCCTATTATAATACGTTTTCAGAAGCGGAACGGCGATTCTTGTGAAACTCATTGCGTTCCGCCATGACATAACTGGTTCCGGGCCTAAATTCCCCCATTTTCACGCACTTTCGGCCTTTATATCACTTTATTTATTTTATATTTTGTTTTTCTTTTGATTTCATGTCTCATTTTCGATTTAGATGTGTTTATTAGGCTTATAAATAAATTCTCGAATGTATTGAGAGGCAGAATTTGATAATTGCTAATTAGTAAAATCGCATTTCTTCCCCGTACGAAGATCGTGTGTCATTTACTTTATTACTCCCGTGACAGTATATCATTTTCAATAAGCTTCATATCCAAGGCTTATTTAGACCGTAGGTGGAAGGATCACCGAGGAGAGTTCCTAAGAAAAAAGAAAAATCGAGCGTAAAAAAAGAATCGAGCAGCGTTCGGCGGCGAAAAAAGGGGGTGCAACACGAGGACTTCCCAGGGGGAAGCCCATCCAAGTAATACTCTCGCCCAAGCAAGTTTAACTTTAGAGTTCTGATGGGATCCGGTGCATTAGTGCTGGTATGATCGTACCCATAAGTCGAACCACATTCTATTCTCTTATGGTAGATTCGACCCGAACTTCAAACAGCCATAACTTTCGAACCGGGAGGAGCTACGAGACCCACCACACATGCCGGCGAATCTCTTATCGCGCCCATCGTGTGACCCGACGCTCAAAATTCCTATTATAATACGTTTTCGGAAACGGAACGGAGATTCATGTCAAACTCATTGCGTTCCGCCATGACATAACTGGTCTCAGGCCTAAATTCCCCCGTTTTCACGCACTTTCGGCCTTTATATCACTTTATTTATTTAATATCTCATTTTTCTTTTGATATCTTGTGTCATTTTAGATTTAAATGTGTTTCTTTGGCTTAAAAATACATTCTGCAATGTATTGAGCGGCAAAATTTGATAATTTTTAATTAGTAAAATCGCATTTATTCCCCGTACGAAGATCGTGTGTCATTTACTTTATTACTCCCGTGACAGTATATCATTTTCAATAAGCTTCATATCCAAGGCTTCTTTAGACCGTAGGTGGAAGGATCACCGTGGAGAATTCCTAAGAAAAAAGAAAAATCGAGCGTAAAAAAAGAATCGAGCAGCGTTCGGCGGCGAAAAAAGGGGGTGCAACACGAGGACTTTCCATGGGGAATCCCATCCTAGTACTACTCTCGCCCAAGCAAGTTTAACTTTGGAGTTCTGATGGGATCCGGTGCATTAGTGCTGGTATGATCGTACCCATAAGTCGAACCACATTATATTCTCTTATGTTAGATTCGACCCGAACTTCAAATAGCCATAACTTTCGAACCAGGAGGAGCTACGAGACCCACCACACATGCCGGAGAAGCTCTTATCACGCCCATCGTGTGACCCGACGCTCAAAATTCCTATTATTATACGTTTTCGGAAACGGAACGGCGATTCATATCAAACTCATTGCGTTCCGACATGACATAACTGGTCTCGGGCCTAAATTCCCCCGTTTTCACGCACTTTCGGCCTTTATATCACTTTATTTATTTAATATCTCATTTTTATTTTGATATCTTGTGTCATTTTCGATTTAGATGTGTTTCTTTGGCTTAAAAATACATTCTGCAATGTATTGAGCGGCAGAATTTGATAATTTTTAATTAGTAAAATCGCATTTATTCCCAGTACGAAGAGCATTTGTCATTTACTTTATTACTCCCGTGACAGTATATCATTTTCAATGAGCTTCATATCCAAGGCTTCTTTATACCGTAGGTGGAAGGATAACCGTGGAGAATTCCTAAGAAAAAGAAAAATCGAGCGTAAAAAAAAGAATCGAGTAGCGTTCGATGGCAAAAAAAAGGGGGTGCAACACGAGGACTTCTGAGGGGGTCACCTATCCTAGTACTACTCTTGCCCAAGCACGCTTAACTTTGGAGTTCTAATGGGATTCGGTGCATTAGTGCTGGTATGGTCGCACCCATAAGTCGAACCACATTCTATTCTCTTATGGTAGATTCGACCCGAACTTCAAACAGCCATAACTTTCGAACCGGGGGGAGCTACGAGACCCAGCACACATGGCGGCGAAGCTCTTCTCGTGCCCATCGTGTTACCCGACGCTCAGAATTCGTATTATAATACGTTTTCAGAAGCGTAACGACGATTCTTGTGAAACTCATTGCGTTCCGCCATGACATAACTGGTTCTGGGGCCTAAATTCCCCCGTTTTCACGCACTTTCGGCCTTTATATCACTTTATTTATTTTATATTTTTTTTCTTTTGATTTCGTGACTCATTTTCGATTTAGATGTGTTTTTTAGGCTTATAAATACATTCTCGAATGTATTGAGGGGCAGAATTTGATAATTGCTAATTAGTAAAATCGCATTTCTTCCCCGTACGAAGATCGTGTGTCATTTACTTTATTACTCCCGTGACAGTATATCATTTTCAATAAGCATCATATCCAAGGCTTCTTTAGACCGTAGGTGGAAGGATCACCGTGGAGAATTCCTAAGAAAAAAGAAAAATCGAGCGTAAAAGAAGAATCGAGCAGCGTTCGACGGCGAAAAAAGGGGGTGCAACACGAGGACTTCCCAGGGGGAAGCCCATCCTAGTACTACTCTCGCCCAAGCAAGTTTAACTTTGGAGTTCTGATGGGATCCGGTGCATTAGTGCTGGTATGATCGCACCCATAAGTCGAACCACATTCTATTCTCTTATGGTAGATTCGACCCGAACTTCAAACATCCATAACTTTCGAACCGTGAGGAGTTACGAGACCCACCACACATGCCGGCGAAGCTCTTCTCGCGCCCATCGTGTGACCCGACGCTAAAAATTCCTATTATAATACATTTTCAGAAACGGAACGGCGATTCATGTCAAACTCATTGCGTTCCGCCATGACATAACTGGCCCCGAGCCTAAATTCCACCGTTTTCACGCACTTTCGGCCTTTATATCACTTTATTTATTTTATATTTTGTTTTTATTTTGATATCTTGTGTCATTTTCGATTTAGATGTGTTTATTAGGCTTATAAATACATTCTCGAATGTATTGAGAGGCAGAATTTTATAATTTCTAATTAGTAAAGTCGCATTTCTTCCCCGTACGAAGAGCATGTGTCATTTACTTTATTACTGCTGTGACATTATATCATTTTCAATAAGCTTCATATCCAAGGCTTCTTTAGACCGTATGTGGAAGGATCACCATGGAGAATTCCTAAGAAAAATCGAGCGTAAAAAAAGAATCGAGCAGTGTTCTACGGCAAAAAAAAGGGGTGCAACACGAGGACTTCCTAGGGGGTCACCCATCCTAATACTACTCTCGCCCAAGCACGCTTAGCTTCGGAGTTCTGATGGGATCTGGTGCATTAGTGCTGGTATGATCGCACCCATAAGTCGAACCACATTCTATTCTCTTATGGTAGATTCGACTCGAACTTCAAACAGCCATAACTTTCGAACCGGGAGGAGCTACGGGGCCAGCGAAACTCTTCTCGCGCCCATCGTGTGACCCGACACTTATAATTCCTATTATAATATGTTTCCGTAAGCGGAACGGCGATTCGTGTCAAACTCATTGCGTTCCGCCATGACATAACTGGTCTCGGGCCTAAATTCCCCCGTTTCTACGCACTTTTGGCCTTTATATCACTTTATTTATTTAATATTTCGTCTTTCTTTTGAAATCTTGTGTCATTTTCAATTTAGATGTGTTTCTTACGCTTATAAATACATTCTCGAATGTATTGAGATGTAGAATTTGATAATTTCTAATTAGTAAAATTGCATTTCTTCTCCGTACGAAGAGCGTTTGTCATTTCTACTCCCGTGATAGTATATCATTTTCAATAAGCTTCATATCGAAGGCTTCTTTAGACCGTAGGTGAAACGATCACCATGGAGAATTCATAAGAAAAAGAAAAATCGAGCCTAAAAAAAGACTCGAGCAGCGTTCGACGGCAAAAAAAAGGGGTGCAACACGAGGACTTCCCATAGGGTCATCCATCCTAGTACTACTCCCGCCCAACCAAGTTTAACTTTGGAGTTCTGATGGGATCCGGTGCATTAGTGCTGGTATGATCGCACCCATAAGTCGAACCACATTCTATTCTCTTATGGTAGATTCGACCCAAACTTCAAATAGCCATAACTTTCGAACCGGGAGGAGCTACGGGACCCACCACACATGCCGGCGAAGCTCTTCTCATGCCCATCGTGTGGCCCGACGCTCAGAATTCCTATTATAATACGTTTTCATAAGCGGAACGGAGATTCTTGTCATACTCATTGCGTTACGCCATGACACAACTGGTCCCGGGCCTATATTCCCCCGTTTTCACGCACTTTCGGCCTTTATATCACTTTATTTATTTTATATTTTATTTTTCTTTTGATTTCGTGTGTCATTTTCGATTTAGATGTGTTTATTAGGCTTATAAATACATTCCCGAATGTATTGAGAGGCAGAATTTGATAATTCCTAATAAGTAAAATCGCATTTCTCCCCGTACGAAGACCGTGTGTCATTTACTTTATTACTCCCGTGACAGTATATCATTTTCAATAAGCTTCATATCCAAGGCTTCTTTAGACCGTAGGTGGAAGGATCACCATGGAGAATTCCTAAGAAAAAAGAAAAATCGAGCGTAAAAAAAGAATCAAGCAGCGTTCGGCGGCGAAAAAAGGGGGTGCAACACGAGGCCATCCTAGTACTACACTCGCCCAAGCAAGTTTAACTTTGGAGTTTTGATGGGATCTGGTGCATTAGTGCTGGTATGATCGCACCCATAAGTCGAACCACATTCTATTCTCTTATGGTAGATTCGACTCGAACTTCAAACAGCCATAACTTTCGAACCGGGAGGAGCTACGGGGCCAGCGAAACTCTTCTCGCGCCCATCGTGTGACCCGACACTTATAATTCCTATTATAATATGTTTTCGGAAGCGGAACGGCGATTCGTGTCAAACTCATTGCGTTCCGCCATGACATAACTGGTCTCAGGCATAAATTCCCCCGTTTTCACGTACTTTCGGCCTTTATATCACTTTATTTATTTAATATCTCATTTTTCTTTTGATATCTTGTGTCATTTTCGATTTAGATGTGTTTCTTTGGCTTAAAAATACATTGTCGAATGTATTGAGAGGCAGAATTTGATAATTTCTAATTAGTAAAATCGCACTTCTTCCCCGTACGAAGAGCGTGTGTCATTTACTTTATTACTCCCATGACAGCATATCATTTTCAATAAGCTTCATATCCAAGGCTTCTTTAGACCGTAGGTGGAAGGATCACCATGGAGAATTCCTAAGAAAAAATAAAAATCGAGCGTAAAACAAGAATCGAGCAGCGTTCGACGGCAGAAAAAGGGGGTGCAACACGAGGACTTCCCAAGGGGAAGCCCATCCTAGTACTACTCTCGCCCAAGCACGTTTAACTTTGGAGTTCTAATGGGATTCGGTGCATTAGTGCTGGTATGGTCGCACCCATAAGTCGAACCACATTCTATTCTCTTATGGTAGATTAGACCCGAACTTCAAACAGCCATAACTTTCGAACCGGGGGGAGCTACGGGACCTAGCACACATGCCGGCGAAGCTCTTCTTGTGCCCATCGTGTGACCCGACGCTCAGAATTCCTATTATAATACGTTTTCAGAAGCGGAACGACGATTCTTGTGAAACTCATTGCGTTCCGCCATGACATAACTAGTTCCGGGGCCTAAATTCCCCCGTTTTCACGCACTTTCGGCCTTTATATCACTTTATTTATTTTATTTTTTTTTTCTTTTGATTTCGTGACTCATTTTCGATTTAGATGTGTTTATTAGGCTTATAAATACATTCTCGAATGTATTGAGAGGCAGAATTTGATAATTGCTAATTAGTAAATTCGCATTTCTTCCCCGTACGAAGATCGTGTGTCATTTACTTTATTACTCCCGTGACAGTATATCATTTTCAATAAGCTTCATATCCAAAGCTTCTTTAGACCGTAGGTGGAAGGATCACCGAGGAGAGTTCCTAAGAAAAAAGAAAAATCGAGCGTAAAAAAAGAATCGAGCAGCGTTCGGCGGCGAAAAAAGGGGGTGCAACACGAGGACTTCCCAGGGGGAAGCCCATCCAAGTACTACTCTCGCCCAAGCAAGTTTAACTTTAGAGTTCTGATGGGATCTGGTGCATTAGTGCTGGTATGATCGTACCCATAAGTCGAACCACATTCTATTCTCTTATGGTAGATTCGACCCGAACTTCAAACAACCATAACTTTCGAACCGGGAGGAGCTACGAGACCCACCACACATGCCGGCGAAGCTCTTATCGCGCCCATCGTGTGACCCGACGCTCAAAATTCCTATTATAATACGTTTTCGGAAACGGAACGGCGATTCATGTCAAACTCATTGCGTTCCGCCATGACATAACTGGTCTCAGGCCTAAATTCCCCCGTTTTCACGCACTTCCGGCCTTTATATCACTTTCTTTATTTAATATCTTTGGCTTAAAAATACATTCTGCAATTTATTGAGCGGCAAAATTTGATAATTTTTAATTAGTAAAATCGCATTTATTCCTCGTACGAAGAGTATTTGTCATTTACTTTATTACTCCCGTGACAGTATATCATTTTCAATGAGCTTCATATCCAAGGCTTCTTTATACCGTAGGTGGAAGGATCACCGTGGAGAATTCCTAAGAAAAAGAAAAATCGAGCGTAAAAAAAGAATCGAGCAGCGTTCGATGGCAAAAAAAGGGGGTCCAACACGAGGACTTCCGATGGGGTCACCTATCCTAGTACTACTCTCGCCCAAGCACGCTTAACTTTGGAGTTCTGATGGGATCCGATGCATTAGTGCTGGTATGATTACACCCATAAGTCGAGCCACATTCTATTCTCTTATGGTAGATTCGACCCGAACTTCAAACAGCCATAACTTTCGAACTGAGAGGAGCTTCTTGACCCACCACACATGCCGATGAAGCTCTTCTCGCGCCCATTGTGTGACCCGACGATCAAAATTCCTATTATAATATGTTTCCTGAAGCAGAACGGCGATTCATGTCAAACTCATTGCGTTCCGCCATAACATAACTGGTCCCTGGCATAAATTCCCCCGTTTTCACGCACTTTCGGCCTTTATATCACTTTATTTATTTTATATTTTGTTTTTCTTTTGATATCTTGTCATTCTCGATTTAGATGTGTTTATTAGGCTTATAAATACATTCTCGAATGTATTGAGAGGCAGAATTTGATAATTTCTAATTAGTAAAATCGCACTTCTTCCCCGTTGGAAAGAGCGTGTGTCATTTACTTTATTACTCCCATGACAGCATATCATTTTCAATAAGCTTCATATCCAAGGCTTCTTTAGACCGTAGGTGGAAGGATCACCGTGGAGAATTCCTAAGAAAAAAGAAAAATCGAGCATAAAACAAGAATCGAGCAGCATTCGACGGCAGAAAAAGGGGGTGCAACACGAGGACTTCCCAGGGGGAAGCCCATCCTAGTACTACTCTCGCCCAAGCACGTTTAACTTTGGAGTTCTAATGGGATCCGGTGCATTAGTGCTGGTATGGTCGCACCCATAAGTCGAACCACATTCTATTCTCTTATGGTAGATTCGACCCGAATTTCAAACAGCCATAACTTTCGAACCGGGAGGAGCTACGGGACCCACCACACATGCCGACGAATCTTTTCTCGTGCCCATCGTGTGACCCGACGCCCATAATTCCTATTATAATACGTTTTCAGAAGCGGAACGGCAATTCTTGTGAAACTCATTGCGTTCCGCCATGACATAACTGGTTCCGGGCCTAAATTCCCTCGTTTTCACGCACTTTCGGCCTTTATATCACTTTATTTATTTTATATTTTGTTTTTCTTTTGATTTCGTGTCTCATTTTCGATTTAGATGTGTTTATTAGGCTTATAAATACATTCTCGAATGTATTGAGAGGCAGAATTTGATAATTGCTAATTAGTAAAATCGCATTTCTTCCCCGTACGAAGATCGTGTGTCATTTACTTTATTACTCCCGTGACAGTATATCATTTTCAATAAGCTTCATATCCAAGGCTTCTTTAGACCGTAGGTGGAAGGATCACCGTGGAGAATTCCTAAGAAAAAAGAAAAATCGAGCGTAAAAAAAGAATCGAGCAGCGTTCGGCGGCGAAAAAAGGGGGTGCAACACGAGGACTTCCCAGGGGGAAGCCCATCCTAGTACTACTCTGGCCCAAGCAAGTTTAACTTTGGAGTTCTGATGGGATCCGGTGCATTAGTGCTGGTATGATCGCACCCATAAGTCGAACCACATTCTATTCTCTTATGGTAGATTCGACCCGAACTTCAAACAGCCATAACTTTCGAACCGGGAGGAGCTACGGGACCCACCACACATGCCGACGAAGGTCTTCTCGTGCCCATTGTGTGATCCGATGCTCAGAATTCCTATTATAATACGTTTTCAGAAGCGGAACGGCGATTCTTGTCAAACTCATTGCGTTCCGCCATGACATAACTGGTCCCGGGCCTAAATTCCCCCATTTTCACGCACTTTCGGCCTTTATATCACTTTATTTATTTTATATTTTATTTTTCTTTTGATTTCGTTTGTCATTTTCGAGTTAGATGTGTTTATTAGACTTATAAATACATTCTCGAATGTATTGAGAGGCAGAATTTGATAATTCCTAATTAGTAAAATCGCATTTCTTCCCCGTACGAAGATCGTGTGTCATTTACTTTATTACTCCCGTGACAGTATATCATTTTCAATAAGCTTCATATCCAAGGCTTCTTTAGACCGTAGGTGGAAGGATCACCGTGGAGAATTCCTAAGAAAAAAGAAAAATCGAGCGTAAAAAAAGAATCGAGCAGCGTTCGGCGGCGAAAAAAGGGGGTGCAACACGAGGACTTCCCAGGGGGAATCCCATCCTAGTACTACTCTCGCCCAAGCAAGTTTAACTTTGGAGTTCTGATGGGATCCGGTGCATTAGTGCTGGTATGATCGTACCCATAAGTCGAACCACATTCTATTCTCTTATGGTAGATTCGACCCGAACTTCAAATAGCCATAACTTTCGAACCGGGAGGAGCTACGAGACCCACCACACATGCCGGAGAAGCTCTTCTCGCGCCCATCGTGTGACCCGACGCTCAAAATTCCTATTATTATACGTTTTCGGAAACGGAACGGCGATTCATATCAAACTCATTGCGTTCCGACATGACATAACTGGTCTCGGGCCTAAATTCCCCCGTTTTCACGCACTTTCGGCCTTTATATCACTTTATTTATTTAATATCTCATTTTTATTTTGATATCTTGTGTCATTTTCGATTTAGATGTGTTTCTTTGGCTTAAAAATACATTCTGCAATGAAAAAAGGGGGTGCAACACGAGGACTTCCCAGGGGGAAGCCCATCCTAGTACTACTCTGGCCCAAGCAAGTTTAACTTTGGAGTTCTGATGGGATCCGGTGCATTAGTGCTGGTATGATCGCACCCATAAGTCGAACCACATTCTATTCTCTTATGGTAGATTCGACCCGAACTTCAAACAGCCATAACTTTCGAACCGGGAGGAGCTACGGGACCCACCACACATGCCGACGAAGCTCTTATCGTGCCCATTGTGTGACCTGACGCTAAAAATTCCTATTATAATACATTTTCAGAAACGGAACGGCGATTCATGTCAAACTCATTGCGTTCCGCCATGACATAACTGGCCCCGAGCCTAAATTCCACCGTTTTCACGCACTTTCGGCCTTTATATCACTTTATTTATTTTATATTTTGTTTTTATTTTGATATCTTGTGTCATTTTCGATTTAGATGTGTTTATTAGGCTTATAAATACATTCTCGAATGTATTGAGACGCAGAATTTGATAATTTCTAATTAGTAAAGTCGCATTTCTTCCCCGTACGAAGAGCATGTGTCATTTACTTTATTACTGCTGTGACATTATATCATTTTCAATAAGCTTCATATCCAAGGCTTCTTTAGACCGTATGTGGAAGGATCACCATGGAGAATTCCTAAGAAAAATCGAGCGTAAAAAAAGAATCGAGTAGTGTTCTACGGCAAAAAAGGGGGTGCAACACGAGGACTTCCTAGGGGGTCACCCATCCTACTACTACTCTCGCCCAAGCACGCTTAGCTTCGGAGTTCTGATGGGATCTGGTGCATTAGTGCTGGTATGATCGCACCCATAAGTCGAACCACATTCTATTCTCTTATGGTAGATTCGACTCGAACTTCAAACAGCCATAACTTTCGAACCGGGAGGAGCTACGGGGCCAGCGAAACTCTTCTCGCGCCCATCGTGTGACCCGACACTTATAATTCCTATTATAATATGTTTCCATAAGCGGAACGGCGATTCGTGTCAAACTCATTGCGTTCCGCCATGACATAACTGGTCTCGGGCCTAAATTCCCCCATTTTCACGCACTTTTGGCCTTTATATCACTTTATTTATTTAATATTTCGTCTTTCTTTGGAAATCTTGTGTCATTTTCAATTTAGATGTGTTTCTTACGCTTATAAATACATTCTCGAATGTATTGAGATGTAGAATTTGATAATTTCTAATTAGTAAAATTGCATTTCTTCTCCGTACGAAGAGCGTTTGTCATTTACTTTATTACTCCCGTGATAGTATATCATTTTCAATAAGCTTCATATCGAAGGCTTCTTTAGACCGTAGGTGAAATGATCACCATGGAGAATTCCTAAGAAAAAGAAAAATCGAGCCTAAAAAAAGACTCGAGCAGCGTTCGACGGCAAAAAAAAGGGGTGCAACACGAGGACTTCCCATAGGGTCATCCATCCTAGTACTACTCCCGCCCAACCAAGTTTAACTTTGGAGTTCTGATGGGATCCGGTGCATTAGTGCTGGTATGATCGCACCCATAAGTCGAACCACATTCTATTCTTTTATGGTAGATTCGACCCGAACTTTAAACAGCCATAACTTTCGAACCGGGAGGAGCTACGGGACCCACCACACATGCCGACGAAGCTCTTCTCGTGCCCATCGTGTGACCCGACGCTCAGAATTCCTATTATAATACGTTTTCAGAAGCGGAACGGCGATTCTTGTCATACTCATTGCGTTCCGCCATGACACAACTGGTCCCGGGCCTAAATTCCCCCGTTTTCACGCACTTTCGGCCTTTATATCACTTTATTTATTTTATATTTTATTTTTCTTTTGATTTCGTGTGTCATTTTCGATTTAGATGTGTTTATTAGGCTTATAAATACATTCTCGAATGTATTGAGAGGCAGAATTTGATAATTCCTAATAAGTAAAATCGCATTTCTCCCCGTACGAAGATCGTGTGTCATTTACTTTATTACTCCCATGATAGTATATCATTTTCAATAAGCTTCATATCCAAGGCTTCTTTAGACCGTAGGTGGAAGGATCACCGTGGATAATTCCTAAGAAAAAAGAAAAATCGAGCGTAAAAAAAGAATCGAGCAGCGTTCGGCGGCGAAAAAAGGGGGTGCAACACGAGGACTTCCCAGGGGGAAATCCATCCTAGTACTACACTCGCCCAAGCAAGTTTAACTTTGGAGTTTTGATGGGATCTGGTGCATTAGTGCTGGTATGATCGCACCCATAAGTCGAACCACATTCTATTCTCTTATGGTAGATTCGACCCGAACTTCAAACAGCCATAACTTTCGAACTGGGAGGAGCTACGAGACCCACCACACATGACGGCGAAGCTCTTCTCGCGCCCATCGTGCAACCCGACGCTCAAAATTCCTATTATAATATGTTTTCGGAAACGGAACGGCGATTCATGTCAAACTCATTGCGTTCCGCCATGACATAACTGGTCTCAAGCATAAATTCCCCCGTTTTCACATACTTTCGGCCTTTATATCACTTTATTTATTTAATATCTCATTTTTCTTTTGATATCTTGTGTCATTTTTGATTTAGATGTGTTTCTTTGGCTTAAAAATACATTCTGCAATGTATTGAGCGACAGAATTTGATAATTTTTAATTAGTAAAATCGCATTTATTCCCCGTATGAAGAGCGTTTGTCATTTACTTTATTACTCCCGTGACAGTATATCATTTTCAATGAGCTTCATATCCAAGGCTTCTTTATACCGTAGATGGAAGGATCACCGTGGAGAATTCCTAAGAAAAAGAAAAATCAAGCGTAAAAAAAGAATCGAGTAGCGTTCGATGGCAAAAACGAGGACTTCCGAGGGGGTCACCTATCCTAGTACTACTCTCGCCCAAGCACGCTTAACTTTGGAGTTCTGATGGGATCCGGTGCATTAGTGCTGGTATGATCGCACCCATAAGTCGAACCATATTCTATTCTCTTATGGTAGATTCGACCCGAACTTCAAACAGCCATCACTTTCGAACTGAGAGGAGCTACGGGACCCACCACACATGCCGATGAAGCTCTTCTCACGCCCATTGTGTGACCCGATGATCAGAATTCCTATTATAATATATTTCCAGAAGCAGAACGGCGATTCATGTCAAACTCATTGCGTTCCGACATGACATAACTGGTCTCGGGCCTAAATTCCCCCGTTTTCACGCACTTTCGGCCTTTATATCACTTTATTTATTTAATATCTCATTTTTCTTTTGATATCTTGTGTCATTTTCGATTTAGATGTGTTTCTTTGGCTTAAAAATACATTCTGCAATGTATTGGGTGCAATGTATTGAGCGGAAGAATTTGATAATTTTTAATTAGTAAAATCGCATTCGAAGAGCATTTGGCATTTACTTTATTACTCCCGTGACAGTATATCATTTTCAATGAGCTTCATATCCAAGGCTTCTTTATACCGTAGGTGGAAGGATCACCGTGGAGAATTCCTAAGAAAAAGAAAAATCGAGCGTAAAAAAAAGAATCGAGCAGCGTTCGATGGCAAAAAAAGGGGGTGCAACATGAGGACTTCCGAGGGGGTCACCAATCCTAGTACTACTCTTGCCCAAGCACGCTTAACTTTGGAGTTCTTATGAGATCCGGTGCATTAGTGCTGGTATGATCGCACCCATAAGTCGAACCACATTCTATTCTCTTATGGTAGATTCGACCCGAACTTCAAACAGCCATAACTTTCGAACTGAGAGGAGCTACGGGACCCACCACACATGCCGATGAAGCTCTTCTCGTGCCCATTGTGTGACCCGACGATCATAATTCCTATTATAATATATTTCCAGAAGCAGAACGACGATTCGTGTCAAACTCATTGCGTTCCGCCATGACATAACTGGTCCCGGGCATAAATTCCCCCGTTTTCACGCACTTTCGGCCTTTATATCACTTTATTTATTTTATATTTTGTTTTTCTTTTGAAATCTTGTCATTCTCGATTTAGATCTGTTTATTAGGCTTATAAATACATTCTCGAATGTATTGAGAGGCAGAATTTGATCATTTCTAATTAGTAAAATCGCACTTCTTCCCCGTACGAAGAGCGTGTGTCATTTACTTTATTACTCCCATGACAGTATATCATTTTCAATAAGCTTCATATCCAAGGCTTCTTTAGACCGTAGGTGGAAGGATCACCGTGGAGAATTCCTAAGAAAAAATAAAAATCGAGCGTAAAACAAGAATCGAGCAGCGATCGACGGCAGAAAAAGGGGGTGCAACACGAGGACTTCCGAGGGGGAAGCCCATCCTAGTACTACTCTCGCCCAAGCACGTTTAACTTTGGAGTTCTAATGGGATCCGGTGCATTAATGCTGGTATGATCGCACCCATAAGTCGAACCACATTCTATTCTCTTATGGTAGATTCGACCCGAACTTCAAACGGCCATAACTTTCGAACCGAGAGGAGCTACGGGACCCACCACACATGCCGGCGAAGCTCTTCTCGTGCCCATCGTGTGACCCGATGCTCAGAATTCCTATTATAATACGTTTTCAGAAGCGGAACGGCGATTCTTGGGAAACTCATTGCGTTCCGCCATGACATAACTGGTCCCGGGCCTAAATTCCCCCGTTTTCACGCAATTTCGTCCTTTATATCACTTTATTTATTTTATATTTTGTTTTTCTTTTGATTTCGTGTGTCATTTTCGATTTAGATGTGTTTATTAGGCTTATAAATACATTCTCGAATGTATTGAGAGGCAGAATTTGATAATTCCTAATTAGTAAAATCGCATTTCTTCCTCGTACGAAGATCATGTGTCATTTACTTTATTACTCCCATGACAGTATATCATTTTCAATAAGCTTCATATCCAAGGCTTCTTTAGACCGTAGGTGGAAGGATCACCGTGGAAAATTCCTAAGAAAAAAGAAAAATCGAGCGTAAAAAAAGAATCAAGCAGCGCTCGGCGGCAAAAAAAGGGGGTGCAACACGAGGACTTCCCAGGGGAAGCCCATCCTAGTACTACTCTCGCCCAAGCAAGTTTAACTTTGGAGTTCTGATGGGATTCGGGGCATTAGTGCTGGTATGATCGCACCCATCAGTCGAACCACATTCTATTCTCTTATGGTAGATTCGACCCGAACTTCAAACAGCCATAACTTTCGAACCGAGAGGAGCTACGAGACCCACCACACATGCCGGCGAAGCTCTTCACGCGCCCATCGTGTGACCCGACGCTCAAAATTCCTATTATAATACGTTTTCAGAAATGGAACGGCAATTCATGTCAAACTCATTGCGTTCCGCCATGACATAACTGGCCCCGGGCCTAAATTCCCCCGTTTTCACGCACTTTCGGCCTTTATATCACTTTATTTATTTTATATTTTGTTTTTCTTTTGATATCTTGTGTCATTTTCGATTTAGATGTGTTTATTAGGCTTATAAATACATTCTCGAATGTATTGAGAGGCAGAATTTGATAATTTCTAATTAGTAAAATCGCATTTCTTCCCCGTACGAAGAGCGTGTGTCATTTACTTTATTACTCCTGTGACATTATATCATTTTCAATAAGCTTCATATCCAAGGCTTCTTTATACCGTATGTGGAAGGATCACCATGGAGAATTCCTAATAAAAATCGAGCGTAAAAAAAGAAACGAGCAGTGTTCTACGGCAAAAAAAAGGGGGTGCAACACGAGGACCTCCCAGGGGGTCACCCATCCTAATACTACTCTCGCCCAAGCACGCTTAGCTTCGGAGTTCTGATGGGATCCGGTGCATTAGTGCTGGTATGATCGCACCCATAAGTCGAACCACATTCTATTCTAATATGGTAGATTCGACTCGAACTTCAAACAGCCATAACTTTCGAACCGGGAGGAGCTACGGGGCCGGTGAAACTCTTCTCGCGCCCATCGTGTGACCCGACACTTATAATTCCTATTATAATATGTTTCCGGAAGGGGAACGGCGATTCGTGTCAAACTCATTGCGTTCCGCCCTGACATAACTGGTCTCGGGCCTAAATTCCCCCGTTTTCACACACTTTTGGCTTTTATATCACTTTATTTATTTAATATTTCGTCTTTCTTTTGAAATATTGTGTCATTTTCAATTTAGATGTGTTTCTTACGCTTATAAATACATTCTCGAATGTATTGAGATGTAGAATTTGATAATTTCTAATTAGTAAAATTGCATTTCTACTCCGTACGAAGAGCGTTTGTCATTTACATTATTACTCCCGTGATAGTATATCATTTTCAATAACCTTCATATCGAAGGCTTCTTTAGACCGTAGGTGAAAGGATCACCATGGATGATTCCTAAGAAAAAGAAAAATCGAGCGTAAAAAAACACTCGAGCAGCATTCGACGGCAAAAAAATGGGGTGCAACACGAGGACTTCCCATAGGGTCATCCTACTACTCTCGCCCAAGCAAGTTTAAATTTGGAGTTCTGATGGGATCCGGTGCATTAGTGCTGGTATGATCGCACCCATAAGTCGAACCACATTCTATTCTCTTATGGTCGATTCGACCCGAACTTCAACCAGCCATAACTTTCTAACCAGGAGGAGCTACGAGACCCACCACACATGCCGGTGAAGCTCTTCTCGCACCCATCGTGTGACCCGACGCTCAAAATTCCTATTATAATACGTTTTCGGAAGCGGAACGGAGATTCATGTGAAACTCATTGCGTTCTGCCATAACATAACTGGTCCCGGGCCTAAATTCCCCCGTTTTCACGCACTTTCGGCCTTTATATCACTTTATTTATTTTATATTTTGTTTTTCTTTTGATATCTTGTGTCATTTTCGATTTAAATGTGTTTATTAGGCTTATAAATACATTCTCGAATGTATTGAGAGGCAAAATTTGATAATTTCTAATTAGTAAAATCGCATTTCTTCCCTGTACGAAGAGCGTGTGTCATTTACTTTATTACTCCCATGACATTATATCATTTTCAATAAGCTTCATATCCAAGGCTTCTTTTGACCGTAGGTGGAAGGATCACCTTGGAGAATTCCTAAGAAAAAATAAAAATCGAGCGTAAAAAAAGAATCGAGCAGTGTTCTTCGGCAAAAAAAGGGGGTGCAACACGAGGACTTCCCAGGGGGTCACCCATCCTAGTACTACTCTCGCCCAAGCACGCTTAACTTCGGAGTTTTGATGGATCCGGTGCATTAGTGCTGGTATGATCGCACTCATTAGTCGAACCACATTCTATTCTCTTATGGTAGATTCGACACGAACTTCAAACAGCCATAACTTTCGAACCGGGAGGAGCTACGGGGCCGGCGAAACTCTTCTCGCGCCCATCGTGTGACCCGACACTTAGAATTCCTATTATAATATGTTTCCGAAAGCGGAACGGCGATTCGTGTCAAACTCATAGTGTTCCGCCATGACATAACTGGTCTCGGGCCTAAATTCCCCCGTTTTCACGCACTTTCGGCCTTTATATCACTTTATTTATTTAATATTTCGTCTTTCTTTTGAAATCTTGTGTCATTTTCAATTTAGATGTGTTTCTTACGCTTATAAATACATTCTCGAATGTATTGAGATGTAGAATTTGATAATTTCTAATTAGTAATTGCATTTCTTCTCCGTACGAAGAGCGTTTGTCATTTACTTTATTACTCCCGTGATAGTATATCATTTTTAATAAGCTTCATATCGAAGGCTTCTTTAGACCGTAGGTGGAAGGATCACCATGGAGAATTCCTAAGAAAAAGAAAAATTGAGCGTAAAAAAAGAATCGAGCAGCGTTCGACGGCAAAAAAAGGGATGCAACACGAGGACTTCCCATAGGGTCACCCATCCTAGTACTACTCTCGACCAAGCACGCTTAACTTCGGAGTTCTGATGGGATCCGGTGCATTAATGCTGGTATGATCGCACCCATAAGTCGAACCACATTCTATTCTCTTATGGTAGATTCGACCCGAACTTCAAACAGCCATAACTTTCGAACCAGGAGGAGCTATGGGACCCACCACACATGCCGGCAAAGCACTTTTGGTGACCATCGTCTGACCCGACGCTCAGAATTCCTATTATAATATGTTTCTGGAAGCGGAACGGCGATTCATGTCGAACTCATAGCGTTCCGCCATGACATAACTGGTCCCAAGCCTAAATTCCCCCGTTTTCACGCACGTTCGTCCTTTATATCACTTTATTTATTTAATATCTCATTTCTTTTGATATCTTGTGTCATTTTCGATTTAGATGTGTTTCTTTGGCTTAAAAATACATTCTGCTATGTATTGAGAGGCAGAATTTGATAATTTTTAATTAGTAAAATCGCATTTATTCCCCGTACGAAGAGCGTTTGTCATTTACTTTATTACTCCCGTGGCAGTATATCATTTTCAATGAGCTTCATATCCAAGGCTTCTTTATACCGTAGGTGTAAGGATCACTGTGGAGAATTCCTAAGAAAAAAGAAAAATAGAGCGTAAAAAAGAATCGAGCAGCGTTCGATGGCAAAAAAAGGGGGTGCAACACGAGGACTTCCCACGGGGTCACCTATCCTAGTACTACTCTTGCCCAAGCACGCTTAGCTTTAGAGTTCTGATAGGTTCCGGTGCATTAGTGCTGGTATGATCGCACCCATAAGTCGAACCACATTCTATTCACTTATGGTAGATTCGACCCGAATTTCAAACAGCCATAACTTTCGAACTGAGAGGAGCTACGGGACCCACCACACATGCCGACGAATCTCTTTTCGTGCCCATCGTGTGACCCGACCCTCAGAATTCCTATTACTATACGTTTTCAGAAGCGGAACGGTGATTCTTGTTAAACTCATTGCGTTCCGCCATGACATAACTGGCCCCGGGCCTAAATTCCCTCATTTTCACGCACTTTCGGCCTTTATATCACTTTATTTATTTTATATTTTATTTTTCTTTTGATTTCGTGTGTCATTTTCGATTTAGATGTGTTTCTTAGGCTTATAAATACATTCTCGAATGTATTGAGAGGCAGAATTTGATAATTCCTAATTAGTAAAATCGCATTTCTTCCCCGTATGAAGATCGTGTGTCATTTACTTTATTACTCCCGTGACAGTATATCATTTTCAATAAGCTTCATATTGTTGGAACATTTTGTTCCATACATAAATTAAAAGTGTTTTGATAATTAATGTTGACAAACAAAACAAAACAACGAAGAGACGAAGCTAGCATCGAAGGAAAACGAAGTTGCAAAAAGGCATTCTGGACAGCCTTAACGTACGTAATATAGATTGATTAACGTACGTAATATTATAAGGCTTACGTACGTAATGAAGGATTATTAACGTACGTAACTCAAGTTCAAACCAGATGAACATTGGACGAGTCGAAGTCAAAAAGGTGGCAACGGACATATGACATCAGCAGTGACGTACTATTAACGTACGTAATGAGAAGTATGATAACGTACGTAAAGAAAGAAACGAATGTTACCGGACTGAATCTGGGAGAAGCTAACGTACGTAACATTGTCTGGTTAACGTACGTAAACAAGCTTACATACGTAATGGGAAGTATATAGCGTACGTTGTAATACCCGGTTGTAATTCAGTCATTATCATTCAGTAATTTCATTCGGTGATTGTCACTCAGTGGATTTTCACTCATTTATAATCATTCATCAATCATATTCATTCACCGTGTTCACCGTTCGGAAAAACTTCGAGTTGTGTATCATTATTGTTCATTGTTTTAACTTTCCTCATACGAGTTCGACTTTGTTAGATCACCATTAATTTTTGGTAACTCCAAAAATTCTAAATCTTTGCAATATTATAGAGCATCTAGTTAGCTTTCCAATGGTTCAAACGGTGAGTCAATCGGAGTCCGGACGAGAGAGTTATGGTCGTTTTAGCTCACCCGCTCATTTTTCAGATTTTGGCCGATCACGGCCGACCGGACTCGGTCGTGTCGTCCGACACGGCCCGTGCCGTACTCGTCGGATAATGCCGAAGTGTCGCCTCGGACCCGGCCGTGTCGTGCAGCACGGCCGAGTCGCACCCGCCGGATAGGCTGTAACTGTGCCCGGAGGCCGGCCGTGTGCCGGGACACGGTCGAGTCAATCCGGCGCCGCGACGGGTCCTTGTCGGTAGGCCCCTTCGCGCCACGACCATGTCAAGCGTGGACACGGTCGAGTCCCTGCCGGCAGATCGCGCCGCGACCGTGTCAGGCGGGCACGGTCGAGTCTGGCTGCCGAGTCAACCCCTATTAATTCATTTTTTGAGCATTTTGAGCTCATTTCTTCCATTTTTTTCCATCTTCTTCACCTGCAACCGAGAGAGAATAACTTGAGGGAGAGATTTCTTCATCAATTATCATTTGAGTGTGTATTTTCATCACCTTAAATCATTTGGGAAGCTTGGATAATCGTTTTTACACGTTTTCATCGGATCGAATTGGTTGGATCTTCAAGAGGTAAATTCTTCAACACTTTGGACTTTGATTTTGTGTTGAGATATGATGTTTTGGACGTTATAATCATGTTATATGAAGGGATATGTATATGATTATGAGTTTGTATAAGGATTCATTGGATTATTGAGGAATTATTCAAGAACACGTTGAAAATCAAGTTGGAATTGGGGATTTTCGACTAATTGTTGTTATAATCACATTTTTGGATATTCATAACGGATTATTGATCGTATTGGAGATGTTTTGTTGGTTTGAAACACTTCTTGGGGATTTTGATATTGGTATATTGAGGTTTGATTGTAAACAATCGGAGTTTGGACACAACGTGTTTGATTTAATGTCTCTATAGACTTGGTTTAGTCGTATCGACGTTTGGAATTCGTTATATTCGTGTTTAATTCGTGTATTGATCGGATTGTTGGTAATTGTATTGAATTAAGGTTGTTCGTGCGACCGACACTTCATTTAGGACGTTGTTCGTGGAAGGATAATTTTCACCGGTATTGTGTAAGTTAATTCTTACTCGGTTAAAAGGATATTCATACCTTTTGTTGTTGTTCATTCATAATCATAACTCATTCATCATTATATTAACCGTATCAAAACTTGTTGTTATCAATTAATCGTTTCAGTCATAAGGAGCAGCGGTTCCAATCCTTTCATTGGTGTCATTTATTTCATTACCATTCCATCTCGGTGAGTCATTATTCATTTTCGATGTCACTTTTGTTACATCGTGGCATTCGGGTCATCTTGGCGTGCCGGTTGGTATGTGTAGGATTTTCATGTCGGGCACATTATGTTCGTGTGTTGGTTGTTGACCTCACATTGGACTGTGCACACGAGTCTATGTGTCTCGTGAGACTGATTAGGTACAAGACCACGCGTGTATTGATCGTTGGTGGCTTGTGCACGGACACATTTCCATCCCGGGCGTAGTGTGGCGCCATTTCCTTTGAGCCGTACTGTTAGTTGAATCATATAGCATGTTTGATTGCGTATGTTTCGACAGGATATTTCATAATTTCAGATATAATCATGATTGTGTATTTTCAACTCTTGAGGATTGTTGTTCTGTTTAACTGACCCCGTTTGGGGATTTTGTTTTTCAGGTCATGGCAAGGCTAAAGCACGGGGAGAGCACGGTGACAGCGAGGAGTCCTAGTGATACTAGTAGGGGCCCCGATCTTTCAGTTATTCATGTTATTGTCCTTTATTTTCCGCTATGAGACTTTCATTTGAATACTCGTTTCATTCGGTGTTGTGTATTTTATCTTCATATAAAATACACTAGTATTCGTATTGTCTGGTGTGTTGTAATTAAACTCCTCATCGGAGTAATTATTGTTGTAATGTAGTTCGGTACTACATTTATCTTGTGTAATTCATTCATTTTCATTTGCTGGTGGGTCCCGGTTGGGGATCTACGGCCGTAATATCCGCCTAGTTTGGGGTGTTACGAGTTGGTATCGGAGAGTGGTTTTGAATACTACCTTCCGAGTCATGTCTCATTTGAAATCATCGTCATCGGACTAGTATCATTGGACTTTCGCGTCACGTGTGACTGTGCGAATCCGAGCCAATCAGACCAAGAAGAAGCGTAAGACTTCTAACGCCATGGTATAATTTACGCAATAGTCATTCATTCATCATTCATCATTTAACAATCCTCAAACATCATCATTCATTATGATCGGACGATCATATTAACTCATCAATCACTTAATTCATTTCATTACTCGATTAATAATCGGGCGATCATGTTAACTCATTAATTACTCAATTCATTTCATTACTCAGTTGTCAATCTGGATGATCATATTATCAATCTTGTTAAGTTATTCAAGATAATCATTTCAAGAATTTCATCAGATAATCATGTAACTTCAGTAAATCATTCATAAAATCACTAAGTTAGAGTATGTATACTCATTTTCATCATCTCATGACATAATCATAACGTGCTAATCATGCGGGAAATATAATCATTATGCGACCTTCCTACTTCAGTATGGAGAGAGCTGTCATGGGATGCACGGGGAGAGGCCGCGGTGCGGACCGAAACCCGAGAAATAATCACTCGCTGCCGAGAAATCGTGCCCAGGACTCGGCTCGATCAGAAGATATTCGGGTTGATCCACTCACTTTTATGCAGGCCATGATGACCCATGTGCAGTTGCTCAATCATCATTGCGCCACTCTGACCGGATTAATCGAGAGAACTCTCCCGTATGAGCCAGCTGCTAAAGAAAGTGCTGAACAACAACCTTCATTTGTCAGCAAGAAATCAACAGCGTAATCAATCCGAAGGCGGTCACCAACCTTCAAGAAGCCTCGTGTGTGTCCTATCGTTTCGAGTGACCTCTACGGCGCATAATCGTGCGGGATCTCATTCCGGCGGCTAGTTCGGCCATCACTGTTTCAATTGTGGAGCAAGGGTCATTTCAGCACCGAGTGTAAACCGTCTATCACGTGCTATAATTGTGGGAATTTTGGGCATAAGGCCCGTTTTTGCGAAAAGGACTCCAAGTCGGCTCGTGTATCTCAGCCCGAAGCAACCGGCGTTTGAGAATCGATCGCTTTGTCATCGTCGTTTAAGACAATGGAAGCAAATAGATTTGGAGCTCGTATTTATCGACAGGAGCGTCCGGTTCGAGGACCGGCAAGTCCCATTCATATGATGAGGAGGATCGGCGATCCGGTGGCGAATGATTTCGGGTATACTCGTAATTTTATTTCAACTTGTGTGTACCTTTTGATCTTTGTACACCGCATTCATTCATTTTCGAATCATGCTTGAATAGACTTAATTCGGGATAGTCCTACTTAATGACCGCGATTGGTTAATGGATCTAATCGTGGTGAATTTATCTTAGGGCGATGTAATTTCGGTATTAGTTGGTTTAACCGTCTTGATCATGTCCTCGGTATTTGTTAGCGTTTGGTCGCTATCTTTAAAATCGTTGGTCGTCGAATGTGTGCTTCAGGAAGTAATCCCGTTGTTCCAGAGAATTTCTATTATGGCGAAAGCGAAGAAATTCCGCAATCGAACTATTTAATCATTCATTGTATCATTCTCATCGATTGGCCTTTCTAAGGCAATCGAGTTATTCAATCATTCATTGTATCATTTTCATCGATTGGCCTTTCTAGGGCAATCGAGTTATTCAATCATTCATTGTATCATTTCCATCGATTGGCCTTTCTAGGGCAATCGAGTTATTCAATCATTCATTCCATCATTTCCATCGATTGGCCTTTCTAAGACAATCGAGTTATTCAAACATTCATTGTATCATCTTCATCGATTGACCTTTCTAAGGCAATCGAGTTGTTCAATCATTATTGGTACCTCTTTTATCGATTGACCATTCTAGGGCAATCGAAATGTTCAATCATTCGTGGTATCATTGTCATCGATTGACGATGTATTTCCGCAGTTATCTGGTTGCCTTCACATAGAGTAAGGGAATTCGGGAGTGAGTTGGGCAGTCGTCCCCTTTATCGAAGGCACCGTATCGGATGACCCCGACTGAATGCGGGAGTTGAAGATTCAACTTGAGGAATAGTTCGAGAAAGGTTATCTCCGACCGATTGCGTCCCCGTGAGGAGCACCAGTGTGATCTGTCAAGGAGAAGGATGGCTCGTCTCGTGTGTGTATTAATTACTAGGAGTTGAACAGGTGATGATCAAGAGTAGTATCCTTTACCTCGTATTGATGATCTTTTAGATCAACTTCGGGAGCTTCGGTATTTTCCAAGATCGACTTAAGATCTGGATATCACCGATTCTGGATTCGAGTCGGATATCGCGAGGACAGCGTTTCATACACGCTATGGTCATTATGAGTTCGTAGTTATGCCGTTCGGGCTAACTATTGCACCTGTGGTATTCATGGGGGTTAATGAATCGGGTTTTCATCGACTTTTTGGATCAGTTTGTTGTTTTCTTCATCGACGACATTTTGATTTATTCTCGTAGCCGAGAGGAATACGAGGTTCATCTTCATCAGGTTCTCGACGTGTTGAGACGAGAGCAACTTTATGGAAAGTTTTCCAAATTGAGTTCTGGAGGTCCGAAGTGACTTTCTCGGACATGTAATTTCATCTGAAAGAGTTCGTGTCGACCCTCAGAAGACGGAGGCTATCCGAGATTGGCAACCTCCGAAAGATATTAAGTAAATCCGATGTTTCCTCGGATTAGTTGGTCAATTATCCCACCCACGATCTGGAGCTAGCAACCGTGGTTTTCGCGTTGGAAATTTGGCGTCATTATCTGTATGGCGTTACTGCCGGATATTCACCAATCATAAGAGTTTAAAGTATATATTTACTCGGAAGGAGTTAAATATGCGGCAGGCGGTGGTTAGAACTAATCAAGGATTATGATATTGAGATCCTTTACCACCCGGGCAAGGCGAACGTTGTCGCCGACGCCTTGAGTCGTAAGTCCGTGCAGGAGCAGATGCTTGCTCGTTTAATAGTTCAGAAGAAGCTTCAACAGGAATTCCTTAGACCCGAGATCGAGGTCTGGCTTCAGCGAGTTCAGGGACAACTTTGTATGTTAGAGATATCATCGTCACTTGAGGAGGTAATCAGAGAGAATCAGAGTTCAGACCCAGCATTGATGCGCATCCGTGAAGATGTGGCTCGGGGGAAATCCCCTGGATTCGTGGTCCACGAGGATGGACTTTTGAGGTTTAAGAACCGGTTGTGCGTACCGGCGAATGACGAGTTGAAAAACTCTATTTTGAGAGAAGCTCATGCTACCCCTTATTCTGTTCATCTGGGGTCCAGCAAGATGTACAAAGACTTGAAACAAAATTACTGGTGGAGTAATATGAAGCGAGAAGTCGCGGAATTTGTTTCGAGATGCTTAACTTGCCAACAAGTCAAGATTGAACATCGGCGGCCGTGGTATCGAAAACTCTTCCTATTCCAGAGTGGAAGTGGGAAGACATTTCTATGGATTTCATCACGAGTTTGCCGACGAGTCGTCGTGGCATGAATACGATCTGGGTGATTGTGGACCGCTTAACTAAATCAGCTCATTTCCTTGAGATCAAGGATACGTGGGGTCCCGAGAGACTTGCCCAGCTATTCATCAAAGAGATAGTGAGACTGCACGGTACTCCTAAAAGTATCGTTTCCGATCGTGACGGTTTGTGTCACATTTTTGGAAATCAGTTCATCGTGCTATGGGAACTCAGCTCAATCTCAGTACCGCCTTTCATCCTCAGTCCGACGGACAATCAGAGAGGACTATACAGACATTAGAGGACATGTTGAGGGCATGCGTCCTCGATTGGAAGGACGATTGGGAAGCCCAACTACCATTGATCGAGTTCACGTATAATAATAGTTGGCATGCTTCCATTATGATGGCACCTTACGAGGCCTTGTACGGTCGTCGTTGTTGATCTCCCTTGTGTTGGGATGACTTGTCAGAATCAATCGGCACCGAACCCGTTATGCTTATAGCCACCCGGGAGAAGGTAGCTTTGATCAAGAGTCGTATGTTGACAACTCAGAGTCGATAGAAATCATATGCAGATAATCGTCGTCGACCACTAGAGTTCGAGACGGGTGACCATATTTTGGTCAAGGTAACCCCGAGTCGAGGTATTTTTCCGTTTCGGAAAACGGGGGAAGTTGAGCCCAAGATTCATTGGACCGTTTGAAATTTTGGATCGAGTAGGCGAGTTAGCTTATCGATTGGCTTTACCTCCGGCTTTGAGCAGGATTCATAATGTGTTTCACGTCTCTCAGTTGCGGAAGTATGTTGCCGACCCGAGTCACATACTTCAGTTCGACGAAATCGAGATCGCGGATGATCATTCGTACGAGGAGCGTCTGTACGAGTGTTAGAGCGGCGAATCAAGCTTGAGGAACAAGACGATCCCTTTGGTCAAGATTCGGTGGTCTAGACACGGAGTCGAAGAGGCCACTTGGGAAACCGAGGAGAATATGCGGGAGTGTTATCCCGAGTTGTTTGACCCTTAGTTTCGGGGACGAAACTCTTTTAAGGGGGTGTATGTAATACCGGTTGTAATTCGATCATTATCATTCATAATTTCATTCGGTGATTGTCACTCGGTGGATTTTCACTCATTTATAATCATTCATCAATCATATTCATTCACCGTGTTCACCGCTCGGAAAAACTTGAGTTGTGTATCATTATTGTTCATTGTTTTAACTTTCCTCATACGAGTTCGACTTTGTTAGATCACCATTAATTTTGGTAACTCCAAAAATTCTAAATCTTTGCAATATTATAGAGCATCGAGTTAGCTTTCCAATGGTTCAAACGGTGAGTCAATCGGAGTCCGGACGAGAGAGTTATGGTCGTTTTAGCTCACCCGCTCATTTTGATTTTGGCGATCACGGCCGACCGGACTTCGTCGTGTCGTCCGACACGGCCCGTGCCGTACTCGTCCGGATAATGCGAAGTGTCGCCTCAGACCCGGCCGTGTCGCCTGCAGCGCGGAAGTCGCACCCTTCCCGGATAGGCCGTAACTGTCGCCCGGAGGCGGCCGTGTGCCGGGACACGGTCGAGTCAATGCCGAGCGCCGCGACGGGTCATTGTCGGTAGGCCCCTTCGCGCCGCGACCATGTCAAGCGGGACACGGCCGAGTCCTGCCGGCGGATGCGCGCCGCGCCGTGTCGAGCGGGCACGGCCGAGTCTGCCGCGAGTCAACCCCTATAAATTCATTTTTGAGCATTTTGAGCTCATTTCTTCCATTTTTTCCATCTTCTTCACCTGCAACCGAGAGAGAATAACTTGAGGGAGAGATTTCTTCATCAATTATCATTTGAGTGTGTATTTTCATCACCTTCAATCATTTGGGAAGCTTGGATAGTCGTTTTTACACGTTTTCATCGGATCGAATTGGTTGGATCTTCAAGAGGTAAATTCTTCAACACTTTGGACTTCGATTTTGTGTTGAGATATGATGTTTTGGACGTTATAATCATGTTATATGAAGGGATATGTATATGATTATGAGTTTGTGTAAGGATTCATTGGATTATTTAGGAATTATTCAAGAACACGTTGAAAATCGAGTTGGAATTGGGGATTTTCGACTAATTGTTGTTATAATCACATTTTTGGATATTCATAACGGATTATTGATCGTATTGGAGATGTTTTGTTGGTTTGAAACACTTCTTGGGGATTTTGATATTGGTATATTGAGGTTTGATTGTAAATAATCGGAGTTTGGACACAACGTGTTTGATTTAATGTCTCTATAGACTTGGTTTAGTCGTATCGACGTTTGGAATTCGTTATATTCGTGTTTAATTCGTGTATTGATCGGATTGTTGGTAATTGTATTGAATTAAGGTTGTTCGTGCGACCGACACTTCATTTAGGACGTTGTTCGTGGAAGGATAATTTTCACCGGTATTGTGTAAGTTAATTCTTACTCGGTTAAAAGGATATTCATACCTTTTGTTGTTGTTCATTCATAATCATAACTCATTCATCATTATATTAACCGTATCAAAACTTGTTGTTATCAATTAATCGTTTGATCATAAGGAGCAGCGGTTCCAATCCTTTCATTGGTGTCATTTATTTCATTACCATTCCATCTCGGTGAGTCATTATTCATTTTCGATGTCACTTTTGTTACATCGTGGCATTCCGGTCATCTTGGCGTGCGGTTGGTATGTGTAGGATTTTCATGTAGGGCACATTATGGTCGTGTGTTGGTTGTTGACCTCACATTGGACTGTGCACACGAGTCTATGTGTCTCGTGAGACTGATTAGGTACAAGACCACGCGTGTATTGATCGTTGGTGGCTTGTGCACGGACACATTTCCATCCTGGGCGTAGTGTGGCGCCATTTCCTTTGAGCCGTACTGTTAGTTGAATCTTATAGCATGTTTGATTGCGTATGTTTCGACAGGATATTTCATAATTTCAGATATAATCATGATTGTGTATTTTCAACTCTTGAGGATTGTTGTTCATTTAATCGGCCCGTTTGGGGATTTTGTTTTTAGTCATGGCAAGGCTAAAGCACGGGGAGAGCACGGTGACAGCGAGGAGTCCTAGTGATACTAGTAGGGGGCCCCGATCTTTCAGTTATTCATGTTATTGTCCTTTATTTTCCGCTGCAGACTTTCATTTGAATACTCCGTTTCATTCAGTGTTGTGTATTTTATCTTCATATAAAATACACTAGTATTCGGTATTGTCCTGGTGTGTTGTAATTAAACTCCTCATCGGAGTAATTATTGTTGTAATGTAGTTCGGTACTACATTTATCTTGTGTAATTCATTCATTTTCATTTGCCTGGTGGGTCCCAGTTGGGGATCTACGGCACTGTAATATCCGCCTAGTTTGGGGTGTTACATACGTAATGAAGGTCCTGGCAGCTAACGGCTAGTTTGATCAAGAAGCCTATAAATACCATGTCTATGGTATTGATTGAGTACTACAACACAAAGCAAACAACTCATTGATTAGAGATTCATATTGATATACTTGTTGTTGTAATATTGAGCTTAATTGTTAGTTTGAGTGTTTATACATTCAACATATACACGAGTGGTATAAGAAAAGATACGATTGGATTCGGTGTTATTAGGATCAAGGATCCGGCATTGTTAGAATCGCAATCGCTATCTTAGTGAGGCTTATCTAGTGCCAATAGAAAGCTAGAGAGGTTGATTCCTTGTCCTACGAAAAGGAAAACGGTTTAACTTGGACCGACGCAAAGACAAGTACGAGCGGTTTATCACGGACCGATAGAAGACATGATTGTAAGCGGTTATACCTCGACCGATAGAAGAGAGGCATAGAGGTTGCTATCTTTAACCTATTGAAAAAGATAAAGAGAGTACGTAGGCTCGTTTATAGCCGAACCTCTATAAATCCGTGCGTCATTTATTTTCCGCAAATTTATTTACGCTTCCGCAAACGGCGCAAATATCCGATTCTGTACCCAACAATTGGTATCGGAGCCGTACTCCAATACGCGGCTTAACATCTGAGGAGAAAAGATCCAAAAATGGCGTTTCAATTCTCTCCAGTCGAAGGCCTTGCTCTCAACCGACCACCATTCTTTGATGGCTCAAATTATTTGGCGCGGAAGAAGAAGATGTCGATATTCATCCGAGCATACGACATCGATATTTGGAAGATTATTTGCCTTGGCCCAAAAGTTCCTATCAAATCCGACGGTACGCTTAAATCCTTTGAAGAATACGACGATGCCGATTGGAAACATGACCATCTTAATTGTAAGACCACCCAACTTTTATTTTGTGCCTTAAATCCCGAAGAGGTCAATCGAATCTCGTCGTGTGAGAGTGCGAAAGAAATATGGAAAATTCTAGAAATCACACACGAAGGGACGACTCAAGTCAAGGAGACGAAAATCAATATGCTTCTCCATGACTACGAGTTATTTATGATGAAGGGTGACGAGTCCATCACCAATATGCTCGACCGATTCTCGGTCATCACAAATGGACTTGCGTCATTCGGAAAACCATTATCTAGTAGTGAAAAAGTTAAGAAAATTTTAAGATCACTACCTAGCGAATGGGACGGCACCGTGACCGCGATTATGGAATCCAAAGATCTCAACACGCTCAATTTTAGTGCCCTTGTTGGTTCACTAATCAATTATGAGATTGTATTAAAATCACGAAGTGTCAAGCCAAAGCCGAAGGAACGATCATTAGCCATGAAGGATAAGATGTCGAAAAAGAAAGATGAAACCCCGGTGGAAGAAAGCGACGAAGAAGTGGCATATTATGCCAAGAATATTAATAAATTCCAAACTTTATTAAACCGTAGGAAGAAGGATATCTCGAGCGAAACGAAGAAGTTCGACAACTCTTGTCGACAATGTGGAAAACCAGGCCACTTCGCTAAGCATTGCCGTGCCAAACCCAAGAAGGAGGTTCTCGTGGCTACTTGAAGCGATGAAGATGAAGACGATGATTTTATCAATCAAAATAATCTCGCTCTTATGGCCCGGAGTTCGCTCGACGACAGCGACGTCGAAAGCCAAGTAAGTACATCCTCTCGTGACGATTTATTTGATGCATTTGAGTTATTACATACGGATTTCCAAAATGCTTTATCCGAGATCAATTCCCTTAAGTCTAAAATTAAATATTTAGAAATTGAATATTCCAAAATTATCGAGATGGGAAAATTTGTCGAAATCGATCATTCGAAATGCATTGAACATGAGAATATTTTGAAGAATGATCTTTTAAAAGTTCAAGATGAACTAAAATCTTTGACAAGAAAATTCTCGTGCGGCAACGATAAATTTGAACAAATGCTTGGTGTTCAAAAATTTACTTTGAATAAAGAGGGGTTAGGATTCAAAACTCGTTTGAAAAATGAATCCGTTAAATTCAAAATACCCCATTGCGAAAAGTGTTTAAAAATCGGGCATCATATTTCAAGTTGCAAAAGCCCGAGACGGACGATAAAAATTAAGAAAATTTGGGTTCCTAAAGGAACAATCGTTTCAAATATCATCTATGCTTCCAAACAAAAACCAACTATCGGTTGGATCCCAAAAAATTGATTTTTAATATTTTACTTAGGGGGAGTATTAATAATATTTTCAGGGGGAGTTATACCCTTCGTAATTTATCCTGTTATTTTTATCATTTGGTATCATGCATATTTGTTATTTGGTATCGCATTTATTATTATTTATTACACTTTTTTGATGAAAACAAAAAGGGGGAGAAGAAAGAAGAAAATAGAAAAATGGGATTTACCTTGAAAGGGGGAGAAATCGAAGTTGAGTCGAAAAGATGAAATTGAAAAATGGAAATTGAAAGAAGAAAAGTCGAAAAAGAGAAGTTAAAAAGAAAAATGAGGAAACGACGAAAAGACGATGAAATTTTGAAAATGAGGAAAGAAAAGGAGAAAAGAAAAGAAGGAGTCGAAAAAAAAAATGGAAGAAGAAACTAACGAAACGGACAAAGTCAACTTTGGTCTGTACACATATACATATATTTGTATTTTTTTTGCAGGAAAATCCCATTGACGAAGTGTTGTTTTGTAATCATCAAAAAGGGGGAGATTGTTGGAACATTTTGTTCCATATATAAATTAAAAGTGTTTTGATGATTAATGTTGACAAACAAAACAAAACAACGAAGAGACGAAGCTAGCATCGAAGGAAAACGAAGTTGCAAAAAGGCATTCTGGACAGCCTTAACGTACGTAATATAGATTGATTAACGTACGTAATATTATAAGGCTTACGTACGTAATGAAGGATTATTAACGTACGTAACTCAAGTTCAAACCAGATGAACGTTGGATGAGTCGAAGTCAAAAAGGTGGCAATGGACATATGACGTCAGCAGTGACGTACTATTAACGTACGTAATGAGAAGTATGATAACGTACGTAAAGAAAGAAACGAATGTTACTGGACTGAATCTGGGAGAAGCTAACGTATGTAACATTATCTGGTTAACGTACGTAAACAAGCTTACGTACGTAATGGGAAGTATATAGCGTACGTAATGAAGGTCCTGGCAGCTAACGGCTAGTTTGATCAAGAAGCCTATAAATACCATGTCTATGGTATTGATCGAGTACTACAACACAAAGCAAACAACTCATTGATTAGAGATTCATATTGATATACTTGTTGTTGTAATATTGAGCTTAATTGTTAGTTTGAGTGTTTATACATTCAACATATACACGAGTGGTATAAGAAAAGATACGATTGGATTCGGTGTTATTAGGATCAAGGATCCGGCATTGTTAGAATCGCAATCGCTATCTTAGTGAGGCTTATCTAGTGCCAATAGAAAGCTAGAGAGGTTGATTCCTTATCCTACGAAAAGGAAAACGGTTTAACTTGGACCGACGCAAAGACAAGTACGATCGGTTTATCACGGACCGATAGAAGAGGTGATTGTAAGCGGTTATACCTCGACCGATAGAAGAGAGGCATAGAGGTTGCTATCTTTAACCTATTGAAAAAGATAAAGAAAGGACGTAGGCTCGTTTATAGCTGAACCTCTATAAATCCGTGCGTCATTTATTTTCCGCAAATTTATTTACGCTTCCGCAAACGGCGCAAATATCCGATTCCATACCCAACACATATCCAAGGCTTCTTTATACCGTAGGTGGAAGGATCACCGTGGAGAATTCCTAAGAAAAAAGAAAAATTGAGCGTAAAAAAAGAATCGAGCAGCGTTCGGCGGCAAAAAATGGGGGTGCAACACAAGAACTTCCCAGAGGGAAGCCCATCCTAGTACTACTCTCGCCCAAGCAAGTTTAACTTTGGAGTTATGATAGGATCCGGTGCATTAGTGCTGGTATGATCGCACCCATAAGTCTAACCCATTCTATTCTCTTATGGTAGATTCGACCCGAACTTCAAACAGCCATAACTTTCGAACCGGGAGGATCTACGGGACCCACCACACATACCGGCGAAGCTCTTCTCGTGCCCATCGTGTGACCCGATGCTCAGAATTCCTATTATAATACGTTTTCGGAAGCGGAACGGCGATTCTTGTCAAACTCATTGCATTCCGCCATGACATAACTGGTCTCGGGCCTAAATTCCCCCGTTTTGACGCACTTTCGGCCTTTATATCACTTTATTTATTTTATATTTTATTTTTCTTTTGATATCTTGTCATTCTCGATTTAGATGTGTTTATTAGGCTTATAAATATATTCTCGAATGTATTGAGAGGCAGAATTTGATAATTCCTAATTAGTAAAATCGCACTTCTTCCCCGTACGAAGAGCGTGTGTCATTTAATTTATTACTCCCATGACAGTATATGATTTTTAATAAGCTTCATATCCAAGGCTTCTTTAGACCGTAGGTGGAAGGATCACCGTGGAGAATTCCTAAGAAAAAAGAAAAATTGAGCGTAAAACAAGAATCGAGCAGCGTTCGACAGCAGAAAAAGGGAGTGCAACACGAGGACTTCCCAGGGGGAAGCCCATCCTAGTACTACTCTCGCCTAAGCACGTTTGACTTTGGAGTTCTGGTGTGGGAAAATCCCTCACAATATGCCGCAAGTGCACGGTGTCAACAAGTAATAAAGTGATAAGTAAAGTATCGTTCCCTCGAGGACTGATTTCACTAAGTACCAAAATATAGTCAACTCACAATTTTATTTGAAGAACAATTATACGGAATTTATGCCTAAACTAATTGCAGAAAATAAATAATAGTACTACTACTAATAATAATAATACTAATAAGGGCGTAGGATTATGATTTTCACCTCAAACAATCAGGAATGATATTTATTCAATTCAATTCACTTTTATTCCATTGATTGTAAGCCAGGAATTCCTAAATTATTGTAAAGCCTTTCCCAAGGTCGATAGAAAATACTACGAATTATTAACTCGATATATCCCTATTCGAATTAGATAATTAATAACTAAAACAGTTCAAGAATTCCCACAATAAATAGGCTTCACAATTCGCATGAGTATATTCCTATCTCACGAAAATTATGATTCGTCTTACAAGAACTAATCCTAAATTTCATCTCCCGAATCCATAAAGACATTCATAACAATTCAACTGTTGGCCAGACAATTAAAAAGCATTAAGAAAGAAGAAGAATCGATTGATAGAATAACGAGTAAATTGAAATAATAATAAATAACTCAAACCGTCATGTAATCGGCTACAATCAAAATCCTACTCGAATAGATCTAGGAACTAAGATGCAGAAAAACTAAGAAAAACCGTAGGGATCCTTGGTCTTGTCGTCGCCCACAAATCTCCTCCTTGTGTTCTTCTCTCCAGCTATCGACGCTTCCGCCTCTATCCGATCCCGCCCTTTCTTCAGCCCTTCAATGCTTATTTATAGTCGTCATCAGCCTCCAAAATGTGTCCGTGTGATTAGGTCGAGAACATGCTCCAAAACAGCCCAAAACCGCGCAGAACACACCAAAACCGCCCCGTGGGCCGCGGCTCACTTAATCTGTGCCGCGGCTCACGGTGCTCAGCGCCTATGCCTGGGCGCGACATTTTCCTTCTGGTCCGCGGCTCACTTAGGATGTGCCGCGGCTCAGAGTATAGTTAGCTCGAGACTTTCAGGCCATCTTCGTGTGCCGCGGCTCACTTGGTTTGTGCCGCGGCTCATGACCAAAAACTGCTGTTTTCGCCCGTTTTTCACCGTTTCGGCTTTCGGACTCCGATTTCCTGCAAAACATATAAGAATAGTGCATTAAAAACTCGTTTATGCTGATTTAGGCTCAAGATGGATATAAAATAATGATATAAAAGCGCATAAAAATACGCCTAACAAGTTCTAATGGGATCCGGTGCATTAGTGCTGGTATGATCGCACCCATAAGTCGAACCCATTCTATTCTCTTATGGTAGATTCGACACGAACTTCAAACAGCCATAACTTTCGAACAGGGAGGAGCTACGGGACCCACCACACATGCCGGCGAAGCTCTTCTCGTGCCCATCGTGTGACCCGACGCTCAGAATTCCTATTATAATACGTTTTTAGAAGCGGAACAGCGATTCTTGTCAAACTCAATGCTTTCCGCCATGACATAACTGGTCCCGGGCCTAAATTCCCCCGTTTTCATGCACTTTCGGCCTTTATATCACTTTATTTATTTTATATTTTATTTTTCTTTTGATTCCGTGTGTCATTTTCGATTTAGATGTGTTTATTAGGCTTATAAATACATTCTCGAATGTATTGAGAGGCAGAATTTGATAATTCCTATTTAGTAAAATCGCATTTCTTCCCCGTACGAAGATCGTGTGTCATTTACTTTATTACTCCCGTGACGGTATATCATTTTCAATAAGCTTCATATCCAAGGCTTCTTTAGACCGTAGGTGGAAGGATCACCGTGGAGAATTCATAAGAAAAAAGAAAAATCGAGCGTAAAAAAAGAATCGAGCAGCGTTCGGCGGCGAAAAAAGGGGGTGCAACACGAGAACTTCCCAGGGGGAAGCCCATCCTAGTAATACTCTCGCCCAAGCAAGTTTAACTTTGGAGTTCTGATAGGATCCGGTGCATTAGTGCTGGTATGATCGCACCCATAAGTCGAACCACATTCTATTCTCTTATGGTAGATTCGACCCGAACTTCAAATAGCCATAACTTTCGAACAGGGAGGAGCTACGGGACCCACCACACATGCCGGCGAAGCTCTTCTCGTGCCCATCGTGTGACCCGACGCTCAGAATTCCTATTATAATACGTTTTTAGAAGCGGAACGGCGATTCTTGTTAAACTCATTGCGTTCCGCCATGACATAACTGGTCCCGGGCCTAAATTCCCTCGTTTTCATGCACTTTCGGCCTTTATATCACTTTATTTATTTTATATTTTATTTTTCTTTTGATTTCGTGTGTCATTTTCGATTTAGATGTGTTTATTAGGCTTATAAATACATTCTCGAATGTATTGAGAGGCAGAATTTGATAATTCCTAATTAGTAAAATCGCATTTCTTCCCCGTACGAAGATCGTGTGTCATTTACTTTATTACTCCCGTGACAGTATATCATTTTCAATAAGCTTCATATCCAAGGCTTCTTTAGACCGTAGGTGGAAGGATCACCGTGGAGAATTCCTAAGAAAAAAGAAAAATCGGGCGTAAAAAAAGAATCGAGCAGCATTCGGCGGCGAAAAAAGAGGGTGCAACACGAGGACTTCCTAGGGGGAAGCCCATCCTAGTACTACTTTCGCCCAAGCAAGTTTAACTTTGGAGTTCTGATGCGATCCGGTGCATTAGTGCTGGTATGATCGCACCCATAAGTCGGACCACATTCTATTCTCTTGTGGTAGATTCGACCCGAACTTCAAACAGCCATAACTTTCGAACTGGGAGGAGCTACGAGACCCACCACACATGCCGGTGAAGCTCTTCTCGCGCCCATCGTGTGACCCGATGCTCAAAATTCCTATTATAATACGTTTTCGGAAACGGAACGGCAATTCATGTCGAACTCATTGCGTTCCGCCATGACATAACTGGTCTCATGCCTAAATTCCCCCGTTTTCACGCACTTTCGGCCTTTATATCACTTTATTTATTAAATATCTCATTTTTCTTTTGATATCTTGTGTCATTTTCGATTTAGATGTGTTTCTTTGGCTTAAAAATACATTCTGCAATGTATTGAGCGGCAGAATTTGATAATTTTTAATTAGTAAAATCGCATTTCTTCCCCGTATGAAGATCGTTTGTCATTTACTTTATTACTCCCGTGACAGTATATCATTTTCAATGAGCTTCATATCCAAGGCTTCTTTATACCGTAGATGGAAGGATCACCGTGGAGAATTCTTAAGAAAAAGAAAAATCGAGCGTACAAAAAGAATCGAGCAGCGTTCGATGGCAAAAAAAGGGGGTGCAACACGAGGACTTCCCAGGGGGTCACCTATCCTAGTACTACTCTCGCCCAAGCACGCTTAACTTTGGAGTTCTGATGGGATCCGGTGCATTAGTGCTAGTATGATCGCACCCATAAGTCGAACCACATTCTATTCTCTTATGGTAGATTCGACCCGAACTTCAAACAGCCATAACTTTCGAACTGAGAGGAGCTACGGGACCCACCACACATGCCGGCGAAACTCTTCTCGTGCCCATCGTGTGACCCGATGCTCAGAATTCCTATTATAATACATTTTCAGAAGCGGAACGGCGATTCTTGTGAAACTCATTGCGTTCCGCCATGACATAACTGGTCCAGGGCCTAAATTCCCCCGTTTTCAATCACTTTCGGCCTTTATATCACTTTATTTATTTTATATTTTGTTTTTCTTTTGATTTCGTGTGTCATTTTCGATTTAGATGTGTTTATTAGGCTTATAAATACATTCTCGAATGTATTGAGAGGCAGAATTTGATAATTCCTAATTAGTAAAGTCGCATTTCTTCCCCGTACGAAGATCGTGTGTCATTTACTTTATTACTCCCGTCACAGTATATCATTTTCAATAAGCTTCATATCCAAGGCTTCTTTAGACCGTAGGTGGAAGGATCACCGTGGAGAATTCTTAAGAAAAAAGAAAAATCTAGCGTAAAACAAGAATCGAGCAGCGTTCGACGGCAAAAAAAGGGGGTGCAATACGAGGACTTCCCAGGGGGAAGCCCATCTTAGTACTACTCTCGCCCAAGCACGTTTAACTTTGGAGTTCTAATGGGATCCGGTGCATTAGTGCTGGTATGATCGCACCCATAAGTCGAACCACATTCTATTCTCTTATGGTAGATTCGACCCGAACTTCAAACAGCCATAACTTTCGAACCGGGAGGAGCTACGGGACCCACCACACATGCCGGCGAAACTCTTCTCGTGCCCATCGTGTGACCCGATGCTCAGAATTCCTATTATAATACATTTTCAGAAGCGGAACGGCGATTCTTGTGAAACTCATTGCGTTCCGCCATGACATAACTGGTCCAGGGCCTAAATTCCCCCGTTTTCACGCACTTTCGGCCTTTATATCACTTTATTTATTTTATATTTTGTTTTTCTTTTGATTTCGTGTGTCATTTTCGATTTAGATGTGTTTATTAGGCTTATAAATACATTCTCGAATGTATTGAGAGGCAAAATTTGATAATTCCTAATTAGTAAAATCGCATTTGTTCCCCGTACGAAGATCGTGTGTCATTTACTTTATTACTCCCGTCACAGTATATCATTTTCAATGAGCTTCATATCCAAGGCTTCTTTATACCGTAGGAGGAAGGATCACCGTGGAGAATGTTAGGAGTATGCCCTCGAATGCCACTCAGAGGTTGTTGAGTGAGGGCATTGTACTTGTAATTATGTAAACCATTTATATAAGGCAAATGAATGTTTCTTTATTTACTGGTAGTTACTGGCATTCCTAACTCGTAAATAAACATATAGAAACTAGTCCGTGTATTTGAGAGCAAAACGTTCCACTCCTTATTGGATAAGGGGGTCGGCCTTTGGAAAGGTTTATAGCTCAAATACTTAATCGTTCGCAAGTCGATGAAACTTATTAGGCGTTAAGTTTATGTGAAGACTTGTATAATGTGTTCTTTTACATGGAGAGTGCACATCGAACACTAATGGTTAGTGGGAGCACACGTTATAGGTATGCTAATTAGATTAGTATACTCAACCGACTCACCCTCGATTCGTCACGGATTTCACTCCGGACGATCAATGACGGAATCGAAAGGTTGTGATAGGTAATCGTGAACCTTCGACTTGAGGATTTAGTAGGGATGTGCTTGTGACATCAAGATTTTCATTAGAGTAGTTCGACCTGTAGCCGGAAGGCGGGGGTCAACCTCGACGTGCATCTTGACGGGCAAGTAGCAGTCCTACGAATACCAAGATAGAATTTTTCTCTGTTAGTGAACGGGTTATATGTCCTATGCGGTTATTGCGAGATGAGATCATAAGTCTTTGGCCAAAGCATTGGAGCTAGTCGTATTAGATACGAGAGCTCGATGATCTCGATTTGCATTAACGCATGCATAGCGTCAAGTCTGAGATAGGGTTTGACCGAGTGACCCTATAACTTGATCGGGATATTTGAAAGAAGGGTTTATCATTATCGGTATTCACGACAGAATGGTTCTTGAATGATCCCAATCATTCGTTCTCAGTCGGGATACAGTGTAGGCCACCAGGCTGGCTAGGTGGTGCTACTACTCTTTGGTTCCTCCCATTGCTGACTGAGACGGACCTACCGAGTCGCGCATTAGGATTGACGACGGAATGAATTAAGCTAATTCTATCATTATGAATATTAGATATTGGATATCTAATTTGGGACATTGGATGTTTAAATCGATTTATCGGATAAATTGATTTACGGCTTAATGGATTAAATATATCACTGGGTGATTAATTTAATTCATGAATATAATTATTTCTTGGAGAAATTAATTATGTTATTTTGTATTTGATATGTTTAATTAATTGGATTAATTAATCGATACAAATACATCGGGAAGATAAGTAGTTTATCTGTTTGGACTCACGGGAGTCCGAAACGAATCGAACTCGTCCGTTTTTGCATAATAGCCGCCCCCCCTTTTTGTTTCCACTCACTTTCCTCTTGTCTTGTTGCTTTCATTTTATATGAAAGAACATGACATTGTGGGGTTTAAAATAATGTGGCATTATTTGTATTATTGAAGTGAGAGTTGAATAAAGGGAAGAAGATATCTCATTTCACATGCACCTTTTGATTCCTTGTGCAAGCCTTTCCAACGTGAGAATATATAGAGAGAGAGAGATAGACTTTGAGTTTAACACTCATCTTCATCTTCTTCATTCACTTCCTCTTCATTTTTCTTGGAGAAAAATTGAGAGAAAATTATTGAGAGATATATTATACACTTAGAGTGTAATAATAAAAGCTTCATCATTTGATTATAGCCGTAACCTTAGAGGTTAATCAAGTGTTGTTATTCCGGTCGTTTTTTCGGCGCGTGGCAAGTAGAGACGCGGTGCTTTCGGCGTTGGATCGTTCAAGGGCTTGGAGCGGACCGGATACGTAGAGATCAACTAAAGCTTGGGGAATAGCTCAAGAGAAGGTTTCCATTTAATCAACGGACTTCGAGGGTTAGTTTCTTACGACTCTTGCTTTTCGTTTATATATTCGTATATACGTAGCTCGATCGATCCTCGTAGGGATTCGGATCGAATTAATTTTCGTTTTACCGCTTCCGCTGGGCCTTCGTTTTAGGCACCGAATCCCAATAGTGGTATCGGACCGTAGGTCTTGCGATCGTATATACGATATTGGCATTTGGAATGCTTGATTAGATGGTGAATGATTTGGAATCATTTTAGTCATAATCGTGGTATATATTTTTATGTTCGTTGTAGTTATATTTTTCGTAAGTTTATGTCTAAATATAAATCTTAATTTCTTGGAAATATGATTTATATTGAAGATATGAATGTTGAAAAATATTGATATTGGATATCCGTTCGAAAATCAAGCTCCGAATCGTCGTCGGACGACTTTTCGGACAAAGGGCAGGAAGCTGCCAGGGTGACTCGGTCGTGTCTGGTGACACGGGCCGTGTCGGCGATCCCAGGCCGCTGCGGCGGACCCGACCGTGTCGAGACACGGGCCGTGCACGCCGGTAAGCCGAAGCGTGACTCGGCCATGCCGAACGATCTGCCGGCAAGATGCCGATGACTTCGGCCATGGCAGCCATTTTCGCCCGGCTCGATTTTTCGTGTATTCTTGAAAATTAATCTCCCTCATGTTAAATTGATTTAATATGATTAAAATGATTTATGGTATTTCATTTTATAAGGGAAATTTGATTAATTGGAATATTTATGGTCGATCAATTATTTTGAACGTTATCATATTACCGATTGTGTGAATCGATTGGATCGGTTCGTATTGTTGATTGGATCAATGTATCTCTACGCTTTCCATTTATTTAGTATTTATTGGATGAATGCTTTTGAATGGGGATGTGGTTCGTGGACTTAGTTTTTGAATCGTTCGTTTTATTCGATTGGGTTGTAAAGGCCGTTTTGAGCCTATTTATTTTACTAGAAATGTTTGTATCTAGGATGCAATTTTTGATGTAAAATTTATATGTAATGACGAAGACCGGAGGAAGATCCATTTCGAGAAGACGAAGATTCAAGACGAAGACTTGTAATTAGATTACGGAGTTTTTGTTTTCTAGGAACGGTCCATGAACCACATGTTGGTAGCAACTAGGTTGTGAATGGTTTTTTCATATTGTATGAATACCACAAACGCGCTAATATGATTAATGTGCAAAGTGTAACGTTAATCGCGAAAATTCTCCCACAATAAATAATTAAGTTTATAAGGTTTCAAGGTTTTCCTTTCCTCCATCGAGTTTTCGGGAAATTGAAATCCAAACCGGATGTGCTATGCTTCCGAGTTATCGGGGTAGTCGTTCGGGGAGGACAGATAAATTACCGGGAGCACATTGGATGCCTTCGGTTGGAGCAAATTTTATCCCTAGAAACCTGATAGGTTGCCGGATAAGATTCAATTGTGAAACTGATTTGCGTCGATGGTATAAACTTAACTTGTTCACGAACCATAGAAACCGTATAGGTTGAGGGGAGTGAACAAGGGGAAAAAGAAGATCGAATCATCCATTAGATGGGTTCGTGTTGGACAACACTTTATGAAAATTAATAGACTAGAAACCTGTTCGGTTGCCCTCTATTAAGATTTATAAAGAACTCGATCACCACTATGAAGTAGAGCGACGATACTTCCGGATATCACATGGGAGTGTGTTATTCCGATAAAAATAGTGGGAGCTGGGTAACAAGAATAGAAGAGACCTTAAATTCTATACTCAGAACATAATTGAATGAGTCACTAATTAATCTGTTACACTTAATGCAGACAAATCTCAATATGACAATGAATCCACTCGCAATTCTACTCGAAAAGAACACCTTAATGGGACCTAACTTTGTGGATTGGCTCCGCAATCTGATGATTGTCCTCAGTATAGAGGCACTGGGATACGTCTTGGAGACGGACATTCCGGCGCCTCCTGTGCGGACCCGAGTCAATCAGGAAGAGATTGAAAACCACGAAAAGTGGGTTAAGGATGACGCGAAAGTCCGTGCTTATATGATGGCTTCCATGTATAATGAGCTTCAGAGAGATCATGAGAAAATGACTTCTGCTAGGCAGATTCTATCTCACTTAACCGAGCTTTATGGTGAGCACAGCAGAACTGCTAGATATGAGATATCCAAGCAACTGTTCGGTGCTAGGATGAAGGAAGGTGAGAAGGTTGGGGAACACGTCCTCAAAATGATATCCATGATCGAGAGATTGGAGGCTCTTGATTTTAAAATGGATTCTTCTCTCCCTGATTCCTTCTCACAGTTTGTTATGAACTTCAACTGCAATGAAATTGCATGTAACTTAGCTGGGCTAATGAACAAACTAGTGACCGCTCAGTCTCAGATGAAGACTCCGCGGATGAAGGAGTCTGCCCTTGTGATTTCTTCTAGACTTCAGAAGTCTAAGAATAAGAAGAAAAAGACCAAGAAGCAGACTGGGCCACATGTTAAGGACTTCAAGGGCAAGGGCAAGGCCCCAACGGTTCCAAAGAGCAAGAAGAAAGACGCCTGTCTCAAGTGCGGTGAGTGGGCATTTGGGCTAGAGAGTGTCCGATTCTTCATGGCACTTGGTCTGAGAACTTTTAGTTTTGGAAACAAATTGTTCACTCTTGTATTTTATACTTCCTGGATACTGGATTCTGGTGCTAGTTCTCATATTTGTACCGTGAATCAGGATCTGGAACAAAGTAGGAAGCTTGGAGTTGGAGAAGTTATGATCACAGTCGGTAGCGGGCATAGCGAGGCGACCGACATAGGATCACTTCTTTTGGGTTTAGAATCCGGTTTTGTTTTGACTTTAGAAGATGTACTTGTTTTGCCCAAGGGGCACAAAAACATTGTATCCATTCCGGTCATGGACCGAAAAGGCTTTTCATTTTTCATTGGTGATGGTTCCTGCAAAATTTATTTTAGAAATAAACTAGTGGGTACTGCTACATTGTTGAATGGATTGTATCATCTAAATCTCAGCAACAAAGTAGTTGTGAATACTATGACTAGAAAACGTGGTAGGGATGAAACCAATCAAGTTTTGAAATGGCATCTTAGACTTGGTCATGTTGGTCAGACCAAGGTTTACAAGATGGAAAAAGATGGACTTATGGGTCCATTGGGATCAGATCCCTTTCCTACTTGTGAATCTTGCCGTAAAGGCAAAATGACTAAGTCCCCCTTCACAGGGACATTTCAAAGAGCCGATAAGCGGGATTAATCCATACCGACGTATGTGGTGCTTTGGAAGCAGCACGTGACGGATATCAATATTTCATTACATTTACAGATGATCATACTAGGTATGGTTATGTATACTTAATGAAACATAAATCCGAGGCCTTTGAGAAATTCCAGGAATTCAAGGCCCTAGTCGAGAAACAAACTGGTAATCATATCAAAGCACTTCGGTCGGACCGAGGTGGCGAGTATATGAGTACGGAGTTTGACGAGTTCCTTAAGGAACATGGAATAGTTTCACAACTAACACCTTCAGGTACTCCTCAATTAAATGGTGTGTCAGAAAGAACGAACCGGACCCTGTTGAACATGGTCCGTTCCATGCTGGGCTATACTGACTTGCTCATTTACCTGTGGGGGTATGCACTCCTGACTGCCGCGTATATCTTGAAGAGATGTCCTTCCAAATCTGTTCCTAAAACTCCACATGAGATGTGGGAAGGAAGGAAACCAAGTCTTAATCATATTAGGATTTGGGGATATCCCGCTTATGTCAAGAAGACTAAGGTGGAAAAGTTGGAAGCTAGGTCTGCGAAGGGACGTTTCATTGGATTCCGTGCGGGACGATGGGATATCTATTCTACATGCCCGAAGATCGAAGGATCATTGTTGCTTTACAAGCACACTTCCTGGAAGATGAGTTCATTCAGGAAGGCGGAGCAGGTAGAAGTATTTCTTTAGAAGAATACAATGAAACTCTTCGAGAGACACCTGTGCAAGAAACTGGAACCGAACTTTCTGAAACACAAGTACAACCACCTCGTAGGTCTAGTAGGGTGTCTCATTTACCTGAGAGGTATGGGCTTGTGCACTTGGAGGAGCTGGGTCTCCATGAGGTTCCAAGTGATAGCCAAGAGACCGACCCAACAACCTATGACCAAGCGATGGTGGATGTAGACTCCGCGAAATGGCGTGAAGCTATGGAAGCTGAGATAGACTCGATGCATGTCAATCAGGTCTGGACTCTAGTAGACCGCCCCAAGGGCATAGTGCCTATTGGGAACAAGTGGATCTACAAGAGAAAGACTGATGGTGATGGCAAGGTTGACGCCTATAAGGCCAGGCTTGTGGCAAAGGGTTATACCCAGAAGGAAGGGATCGATTACCACGATACCTTCTCGTCCGTAGCCATGATCAAGTCTATTCGCATGATGCTTGCTATAGATGCCTACCACGATTATGAGATATGGCAAATGGACGTAAAGACGGCTTTCCTTAATGGATTCCTCGAGGAGGAAATCTATATGGAGCAGCCTAAAGGCTTTGTGTCCGAAGTCGATATTCATAAAGTGTGCAAGCTTCAGCGTTCCATTTATGGACTGAAGCAAGCGTCGCGTAGTTGGAACCTTCGTTTTGACGAGGCGGTCAAAGAGTTTGACTTCGTGCAAAATGAAGAGGAACCTTGTGTATATAAGAAAGTTAGTGGGAGCAAGATCGCATTCTTAGTACTATATGTAGATGACATTCTACTAATAGGAAATTATGTGGGAATGCTCAGTTGTGTGAAAGCTTGGCTTTCGAGTAATTTCTCCATGAAAGACTTGGGAGAAGCAACCTATATTCTTGGTATTCGACTCTACCGGGATAGAGCGAAGAGAACAATAGGCCTTTCCCAAGCCCTCTATATAGATAAGATCCTAAAGCGATTTAAGATGGATGATTCTAAAAGAGGGTTCCTACCGATGCAACATGGAATAAAACTCACCTTGAAGATGTGTCCTCAAAGTGAGGAACAACGAAAGGAAATGAGTAATATACCATATGCTTCGGCCGTGGGTAGCCTTATGTATGCTATGTTGTGTACGAGACCTGACATTGCGCATGATGTAAGCGTGGTGAGTAGGTTTCAGGCAAACCCAGGTAGGGAACATTGGACTGCCGTAAAGAACGTTCTCAAGTACTTGAGAAGGACTAGAGATATGGTTCTGATGTATGGCGGTGGAGATTTGGATGTGGTGGGATTCACTGATTCGGACTTCCAAGGGTGAAGGGCGACTCGATGTCTACTGCTACATATTTACTCTTAATGGAGGAGCAGTATCTTGGCGTAGCGCCAAGCAAAGCGCGGCTGATTCCACTGTCAGTGAGTATCAAGCGGCCTCGGAGGCTTCAAGGAAGGGTTACGGATTAAGAAGTTTCGGAGAACTTCAAATGATACCATGTCTTGAAATTTGCTGTTCATGCTGCGACAACGACGGAGTAGCGCGAGCCAAGGAGCCGAGGTTTCACAACACCAAACATATTGAGAGGAAGTATCATCTAGTAAGATAATTTGTTCGCAAAGGGATACATTGTCTTGCATAGAGTAGACTCGTCCGACAACGTCGCCGATCCACTGACCAAGCCACTATCTCAGACTAGCTTGGAGCGTCATCTGGAGAACATGGGTATTAGATACCATAGTGTGTGGCATTGAGTGCAAGTGGGAGATTGTTAGGAGTATTCCCTCGAATGCCACTCAGAGGTTGTTGAGTGAGGGCATTGTACTTGTAATTATGTAAACCATTTATATAAGGCAAATGAATGTTTCTTTATTTCTTGGTAGTTCTTGGCATTCCTAACTCGTAAATAAACATATAGAAACTAGTCCGTGTATTTGAGAGCAAAGCGTTCCACTCCTTATTGGATAAGGGGGTCGGCCTTTGGAAAGGTTTATAGCTCAAATACTTAATCGTTCGCAAGTCGATGAAACTTGACTGGGCGTTAAGTTTATGTGAAGACTTGTATGATGTGTTCTTTGACATGGAGAGTGCCTGTCGAACACTAATGGTTAGTGGGAGCACACGTTATAGGCATGCTAATTAGATTAGTATACTCGAACCGATTCACCCTCGATTCGTCACACGGATTTCACTCCGGGACGATCGATAGCGGAATCGAAAGGTTGTGATAGGTAATCGTGAACCTTCGACTTGAGGATTTAGTAGGGATGTGCTTGTGACGTCAAGATTTTCATTAGAGTAGTTCGACCCTGTAAACCGGAAGGCGGGGGTCAACCTCGACGTGCATCTTGACGGGCAAGTAGCAGGTCCTACTGAATACCAAGATAGAATTTTTTCTCCTGTTAGTGAACGGGTTATATGTCCTATGCGGTTATTGCGATGAGATCATAAGTCTTTGGCCAAAGCATTGGAGCTAGCTGTATTAGATACACGAGAGCTCGATGATCTCGATTTGCATTAACGCATGCATAGCGTCAAGTATAGATAGGGTTTGACTGACCGTGACCCTATAACTTGATCGGGATATTTGAAAGAAGGGTTTATATGTATACTGGTATTCACGACAGAATGGTTCTTGAATGATCCCAATCATTCGTTCTCAGTCGGGTGCAGTGTAGGCCACCAGTGGCTAGGTGGTGCTACTACTCTTTGGTTCCTCCCATTCTTGATCGAGACGGACCTACCGAGTCGCGCATTAGGATTGACGACGGAATGAATTAAGCTAATTCTCTCATTATGAATATTAGATATTGGATATCTAATTTGGGACATTGGATGTTTAAATCGATTTATCGGATAAATTGATTTACGGCTTAATGGATTAAATATATCACTGGGTGATTAATTTAATTCATGAATATAATTATTTCTTGGAGAAATTAATTATGTTATTTTGTATTTGATATGTTTAATTAATTGGATTAATTAATCGATACAAATACATCGGAACGGAATCGTAGTTTATCTGTTTGGACTCACGGGAGTCCGAAACGAACCGAACTCGTCCGTTTTTGCATAATAGCCGTCCCCCTTTTTGTTTCCACTCACTTTCCTCTTGTCATGTTGCTTTCATTTTATATGAAAGAACATGACATTGTGGGGTTTAAAATAATGTGGCATTATTTGTATTATTGAAGTGAGAGTTGAATAAAGGGAAGAAGATATCTCATTTCACATGCACCTTTTGATTCCTTGTGCAAGCCTTTCCAACGTGAGAATATAGAGAGAGAGAGATAGACTTTGAGTTTAACACTCATCTTCATCTTCTTCATTCACTTCCTCTTCATTTTTCTTGGAGAAAAATTGAGAGAAAATTATTGAGAGATATATTATACACTTAGAGTGTAATAATAAAAGCTTCATCATTTGATTCTAGCCGTAACCTTAGAGGTTAATCAAGTGTTGTTATTCCGGTCGTTTTTCCGGCGCGTGGCAAGTAGAGACGCGGTACTTTCGGCGTTGGATCGTTCAAGGGCTTGGAGCGGATCGGATGCGTAGAGATCAACTAAAGCTTGGGGAATAGCTCAAGAGAAGGTTTCCATTTAATCAACGGACTTCGAGGGTTAGTTTCTTATGACTCTTGCTTTTCGTTTATATATTCGTATATACGTAGCTCGATCGATCCTCGTAGGGATTCAGATCGAATTAATTTTCGTTTTACCGCTTCCGCTGGGCCTTCGTTTTAGGCACCGAGTCCCAACAGAGAATTCCTAAGAAAAAGAAAAATCGAGCGTAAAAAAAGAATCGAGCAGCGTTCGATGGTGAAAAAAGGGGGTGCAACACGAGGACTTCCCAGGGGGTCACCTATCCTAGTACTACTCTCGCCCAAACACGATTAACTTTGGAGTTCTGATGGGATCCGGTGCATTAGTGTTGGTATGATCGCACCCATAAGTCGAACCACATTCTATTCCCTTATGGTAGATTCGACCCGAACTTCAAACAGCCATAACTTTCGAACCGAAAGGAGCTACGAGACCCACCACACATGCCGGCGAAGCTCTTATCGCGCCCATCGTTTGACCCGATGCTCAGAATTCCTATTATAATATGTTTCCGGAAGCGGAACGGCGATTCATGTCGAACTCATTGCGTTCAGCCATGATATAACTGGTCCCGGGCCTAAATTCCCCCGTTTTCACGCACTTTCGGCCTTTATATCACTTTATTTATTTAATATTTCATTTCTGTTTTGATATCTTGTGTCATTTTCGATTTAGATGTGTTTCTTAGGCTTATAAATACATTCTCGAATGTATTGAGAGCCAGAATTTGATAATTTCTAATTAGTAAAATCGCATTTCTTCCCCGTACGAAGAGCGTTTATCATTTACTTTATTACTCCCGTGACAGTATATCATTTTCAATAAGCTTCATATCCAAGGCTTCTTTAGACCGTAGGTGGAAGGATCACCGTGGAGAATTCCTAAGAAAAAGAAAAATCAAGCGTAAAAAAAGAATCGAGCAGTGTTCGATGGCAAAAGAAGGGGGTACAACACAAGGACTTCCCAGGGGGTCACCCATCCTAGTACCACTCTCGCCCAAGCACGCTTAACTTCGGAGTTCTGATGGGATTCGGTGCATTAGTGATCATATGATCGCGCCCATAAGTCGAACCACATTCTATTCTCTTGTGGTAGATTCGACTCGAACTTCAAACAGTTATAACTTTCGAACCGAGAGGAGCTACGGGACCCACCACACATGCCGGCAAAGCTCTTCTCGCGCCCATCATGTGACCCGACGCCCAGAATTCCTATTATAATATGTTTTCGAAAGCGGAACGGCGATTCGTGTCGAACTCATTGCGTTTCGCCATGACATAACTGGTCTCAGGCCTAAATTCCCCTATTTTCACGCACTTTCGGCCTTTATATCACTTTATTTATTTAATATCTCATTTTTCTTTTGATATCTTGTGTGATTTTCGATTTAGATGTGTTTCTTTGGCTTAAAAATACATTCTGCAATGTATTGAGCGGCAGAATTTGATAATTTTTAATTAGTAAAATCGCATTTATTCCCCGTACGAAGAGCGTTTGGCATTTACTTTATTACTCCCGTGACAGTATATCATTTTCAATGAGCTTCATATCCAAGGCTTCTTTATACCATAGATGGAAGGATCACCGTGGAGAATACCTAAGAAAAAGAAAAATCGAGCGTAAAAAAAGAATCGAGCAGCATTCGATGGCAAAAAAAGGGCGTGCAACACGAGGACTTCCCAGGGGGTCACCTATCCTAGTACTACTCTCGCCCAAGCATGCTTAACTTTGGAGTTCTGATGGGTTCCGGTGCATTAGTGCTGGTATGATCGCACCCATAAGTCGAACCACATTCTATTCTCTTATGGTATATTCGACCCGAATTTCAAACAGCCATAACTTTCGAACTGAGAGGAGCTACGGGACACACCACACATGCCGATGAAGCTCTTCTCACACCCATTGTGTGACCCGACGATCAGAATTCCTATTATAATATGTTTCCAAAAGCAGAACGGCGATTCGTGTCAAACTCATTGCGTTCCGCCATAACATAACTGGTCCCAGGCCTAAATTCCGTCGTTTTCACGCACTTTCGGCCTTTAGATCACTTTATTTATGTTATATTTTGTTTTTCCTTTGATATCTTGTCATTCTTGATTTAGATGTGTTTATTAGGCTTATAAATACATTCTCGAATGTATTGAGAGGCTGAATTTGATAATTTCTAATTAGTAAAATCGCACTTCTTCCCCGTACGAAGAGCGTGTGTCATTTACTTTATTACTCCCATGACAGTATATCATTTTCACCATGGAGAATTCCTAAGAAAAAAGAAAAATCGAGCATAAAACAAGAATCGAGCAGCGTTCGACGGCAGAAAAAGGGAGTGCAACACGAGGACTTCCCAGGGGGAAGCCCATCCTAGTACTACTCTCGCCCAAGCACGTTTAACTTTGGAGTTCTATTGGGATCCGGTGCATTAGTGCTGGTATGATCGCACCCATCAGTCGAACCACATTCTATTCTCTTATGGTAGATTCGACCCGAACTTCAAACAGACATAACTTTCGAACCGGGAGGAGCTACAGGGCCGGCGAAACTCTTCTCGCGCCCATCGTTCGACCCGACACTTAGAATTCCTATTATAATATTTTCCGGAAGTGGAACGGCGATTCGTGTCAAACTCATTGCGTTCCGCCATGACATAACTGGTCCCGGGCCTAAATTCCACCATTTTCACGCACTTTCGGCCTTTATATCACTTTATTTATTTAATATTTCGTCTTTCTTTTGAAATATTGTGTCATTTTCAATTTAGATGTGTTTCTTACGCTTATAAATACATTCTCGAATGTATTGAGATGCAGAATTTGATAATTTCTAATTAGTAAAATTGCATTTCTTCTCCGTACGAAGAGCGTTTGTCATTTACTTTATTACTCCCGTGATAGTATATCATTTTCAATAAGCTTCATATCTAAGGCTTCTTTAGACCGTAGGTGGAAGGATCACCATGGAGAATTCCTAAGAAAAAGAAAAATCGAGCGCAAAAAAAAGAATCGAGCAGCGTTCGACGGCAAAAAAAAAGGGGTGCAACACGAGGACTTCCCATAGGGTCACCCATCCTAGTACTACTCTCGCCCAAGCACACTTAACTTCGGAGTTCTGGTGGGATCCGGTGCATTAATGCTGGTATGATCGCACCCATAAGTCGAACCACATTATATTCTCTTATGGTAGATTCGACCCGAACTTCAAACAGCCATAACTTTCGAACTGAGAGGAGCTACGGGACCCACCACACATGCCGGCGAAACTCTTCTCGTGCCCATCGTGTGACCCGATGCTCATAATTCCTATTATAATACATTTTCAGAAGCGGAACGGCGATTCTTGTGAAACTCATTGCGTTCCGCCATGACATAACTGGTCCAAGGCCTAAATTCCCCCGTTTTCAAGCACTTTCGGCCTTTATATCACTTTATTTATTTTATATTTTGTTTTTGTTTTGATTTCGTGTGTCATTTTCGATTTAGATGTGTTTATTAGGCTTATAAATACATTCTCGAATGTATTGAGAGGCAGAATTTGATAATTCCTAATTAGTAAAATCGCATTTCTTCCCCGTACGAAGATCGTATGTCATTTACTTTATTACTCCCGTCACAGTATATCATTTTCAATAATCTTCATATCCAAGGCTTCTTTAGACTGTAGGTGGAAGGATCACTGTGGAGAATTCCTAAGAAAAAAGAAAAATCTAGCGTAAAACAAGAATCGAGCAGCGTTCGACGGCAAAAAAAGGGGGTGCAATACGAGGACTTCCCAGGGGGAAGCCCATCCTAGTACTACTCTCGCCCAAGCACGTTTAACTTTGGAGTTCTAATGGGATCCGGTGCATTAGTGCTGGTATGATCGAACCCATAAGTCGAACCACATTCTATTCTCTTATGGTAGATTCGACCCGAACTTCAAACAGCCATAACTTTCGAACCGGGAGGAGCTACGGGACCCACCACACATGCCGGCGAAACTCTTCTCGTGCCCATCGTGTGACCCGATGCTCAGAATTCCTATTATAATACATTTTCAGAAGCGGAACGGCGATTCTTGTGAAACGCATTGCGTTCCGCCATGACATAACTGGTCCAGGGCCTAAATTCCCCCGTTTTCACGCACTTTCGGCCTTTATATCACTTTATTTATTTTATATTTTGTTTTTCTTTTGATTTCGTGTGTCATTTTCGATTTAGATGTGTTTATTAGGCTTATAAATACATTCTCGAATGTATTGAGAGGCAAAATTTGATAATTCCTAATTAGTAAAATCGCATTTGTTTCCCGTACGAAGATCGTGTGTCATTTACTTTATTACTCCCGTCACAGTATATCATTTTCAATGAGCTTCATATCCAAGGCTTCTTTATACCGTAGGAGGAAGGATCACCGTGGAGAATGTTAGGAGTATGCCCTCGAATGCCACTCAGAGGTTGTTGAGTGAGGGCATTGTACTTGTAATTATGTAAACCATTTATATAAGGCAAATGAATGTTTCTTTATTTACTGGTAGTTAATGGCATTCCTAACTCGTAAATAAACATATAGAAACTAGTCCGTGTATTTGAGAGCAAAACGTTCCACTCCTTATTGGATAAGGGGGTCGGCACTGGAAAGGTTTATAGCTCAAATACTTAATCGTTCGCAAGTCGATGAAACTTGACTGGGCGTTAAGTTTATGTGAAGACTTGTATAATGTGTTCTTTGACATGGAGAGTGCCTGTCGAACACTAATGGTTAGTGGGAGCACACGTTATAGGTATGCTAATTAGATTAGTATACTCGAACCGACTCACCCTCGATTCGTCACACGGATTTCACTCCGGACACCAATGACGGAATCGAAAGGTTGTGATAGGTAATCGTGAACCTTCGACTTGAGGATTTAGTAGGGATGTGCTTGTGACGTCAAGATTTTCATTAGAGTAGTTCGACCTGTAAACCGAAGGCGGGGTCAACTCGACGTGCATCTTGACGGCAAGTAGCCGGTCCTACCGAATACCAAGATAGAATTTTTCTCTCCCGTTAGTGAACGGGTTATATGTCCTATGCGGTTATTGCGGATGAGATCATAAGTCTTTGGCCAAAGCATTGGAGCTAGTCGTATTAGATACACGAGCTCGATGATCTCGATTTGCATTAACGCATGCATAGCGTCAAGCATGAGATAGGGTTTGATCGACCGTGACCCTATAACTTGATCGGGATATTTGAAAGAAGGGTTTATACGTATACCGGTATTCACGACAGAATGGTTCTTGAATGATCCCAATCATTCGTTCTCCGGGTATAGCAGTGTAGCCAGGCCGCTAGGTGGTGTCATGGGATTCGGTGCCTAAAACGAAGGCCCAGCGGAAGCGGTAAAACGAAAATTAATTCGATCCGAATCCCTACGAGGATCGATCGAGCTACGTATATACGAATATCAAAATGAATAACAAGAGATATAGAAACTTACCCTTGTAGTCCGTTGATTAGATGGAAACCTTCTCTTGAGCTATTCCCCAAGCTTTAGGTTGATCTCTACGAGTCCAATCCGCTCCAAGCTCTTGAACGATCCAACGCCGAAAGCACCGCGTCTCTACTTGCCACGCGCCGGAAAAATGATCGGAACAACAACACTCGATTAACCTCTAAGGTTACGGCTAGAATCAAGTGATGAAGCTATTATTATTACACTCTAAGTGTAAAATATATCTCTCTCAATATATCTTGAATTTTCTCCAAGAAAACTCAAGAACAAAAATGAAGAAGATGATGAAGACTAGAGAAAATGATTTTTCTCTCTCTCTTTCTCACTACTCACGGTTGGAAGCCTTACCAAACAAGTGAAGAGAGTCTTCCTTTTATGCTCCATAAAAACCTCCCAAATCAAGACTAAATAATTAAAATGAATTAATTAAAAGATCTTGTTCCCTTGATACTTCAAGTCTTCCACCAATTAAGGTGGAGACTATGACCAAAGGAAAGAGGAGGGAAATTGGGATGGCCATCTAGAAGGAGCCGGGATGAGTTCGGTTCGTTTCGGACTCCCGTGAGTCCAAACAGATAAACTCCTATTCCGTTCCGATATATTTGTGTCGTTTAATTAATCCAATTAATTAAACATATCAAATACAAAATAACATAATTAATTTCTCCAAGAAATAATTATATTTATGAATTAAATTAATCACCCAGTAATTTATTTAATTCATTAGGCCGTAAATCAATTTATCTAATAAATCGATTTAGACATCCAATGTTCCAATTAGATATCCAATATCTAATATTCATAATGAGAGAATTAGCTTTATTTATTCCGTCGTCAATCCTATTGCGCGACTCGGTAGGTCCGTCTCAGTCAGCAATGGGAGGAACCAAAGAGTAGTAGCACCACCTAGCCAGCCTGGCGGCCTACACTGCACTTAACCGAGAACGAATGATTGGGATCATTCAAGAACCATTCTGTCGTGAATACCAGTATACGTATAAACCCTTCTTTCAAATGTCCCGATCAAGTTATAAGGTCACGATCAGTCAAACCCTATCTTCATTTGACGCTATGCATGTGTTAATGCAAATCGAGATCATCGAGCTCTCGTGTATCTAATACAACTAGCTCCAATGCTTTGGCCAAAGACTTATGATCTCATCTGCCAATAACCGCATAGGACATATAACCCGCTCACTAACGGGAGAAAGAATTCTATCTTGGTATTCAGTAGGACCTGCTACTTGCCCGTCAAGATGCACGTCGAGGTTGACCCCCGCCTTCCGGTTTACAGGGTCGAACTACTCTAATGAAAATCTTGACATCACAAGCACATCCCTACTAAATCCTCAAGTCGAAGGTTCACGAATACCTATCACAACCTTTCAATTCCGTCATTGACTGTCCCGGAGTGAAATCCGTGTGACGAATCAAGGGTGAGTCGGTTCGAGTATACTAATCCAATTAACATACCTATAACGTGTGCTCCCACTAACCATTAGTGTTCGACAGGCACTCTCCATGTCAAAGAACACGTCATACAAGTCTTCACATAAACTTAACGCCCAGTCAAGTTTCATCGACTTGCGAACGATTGAGTATTTGAGCTATAACCTTTCCAGTGCCGACCCCCTTATCCAATAAGGAGTGGAACGTTTTGCTCTCAAATACACGGACTAGTTTCTATATGTTTATTTACGAGTTAGGAATGCGAGTAACTACCAGTAAATAAAGAAACATTCATTTGCCTTATATAAATGGTTTACATAATAACAAGTACAATGCCCTCACTCAACATCCTCTCGAGTGGCACTCGAGGGAATACACCTAACTAGTTCCCACTTGCACTCAATGCCACACACTATGGTATCTAATACCCATGTTCTCCAGATGACGCTCCAAGCTAGTCTGAGAAAGTTGCTTGGTCTGTGGATCGGCGACGTTGTCGGCCGAGTCTACTCTGGCAAAGACAATGTATCCCTTTGCGAACAAATTCTCTTACGAGATGATACTTCCTCTCAATATGTTTGGTCCGTTGTGAAACCTCGGCTCCTTGGCTCGCGCTAAAGCTCGTCGTTGTCGCAAAGCATGAACAGCAAATTTCAAAGACATGGTATCATTTGAAGTTCTCCTAAACTTTTTAATCCGTAACCCTTCCTTGAAGCCTCCGAGGCCGCTTGATACTCACCTGACAGTGGGAATCGCTAGCCGCGCTTTGCTTGGCACTACGCCAAGATACTGCTCCTCCATTAAGAGTAAATATGTAGCCAGAAGTGGACATCGAGTCGTCCTTCAGTCCTTGGAAGTCCGAATCAGTGAATCCCACCACATCCAATTCTTCACCGCCATACATCAGAACCATATCTCTAGTCCTTCTTAAGTACTTGAGAACGTTCTTTACGGCAGTCCAATGTTCCCTACCTGGGTTTGCCTGAAACCTACTCACCACGCTTACAGCATGCGCGATGTCAGGTCTTGTACACAACATAGCATACATAAGGCTACCCACGGCCGAAGCATATGGTATATTACTCATTTCCTTTCGTTGTTCTTCACTTTGAGGACACATCTTCAAGGTGAGTTTTATTCCATGTTGCATCGGTAGGAACCCTCTTTTAGAATCATCCATCTTAAATCGCTTTAAGATCTTATCTATATAGAGGGCTTGGGAAAGGCCTATTGTTCTCTTCACTCTATCCCGGTAGAGTCGAATTCCAAGAATATAGGTTGCTTCTCCCAAGTCTTTCATGGAGAAATTACTCGAAAGCCAAGCTTTTACAGAATTGAGCATTCCCACATCATTTCCTATTAGTAGAATATCATCCACATATAGTACTAAGAATGCAATCTTGCTCCCACTAACCTTCCTGTATACACAAGGTTCCTCTTCATTTTGCACAAAGTCAAACTCTTTGACCGCCTCGTCAAAACGAAGGTTCCAACTACGCGACGCTTGCTTCAGTCCATAAATGGAACGCTGAAGCTTGCACACTTTCTGAATATCGACTTCGGACACAAAGCCTTTAGGCTGCTCCATATAGATTTCCTCCTCGAGGAATCCATTAAGGAAAGCCGTCTTTACGTCCATTTGCCATATCTCATAATCGTGGTAGGCAGCTATAGCAAGCATCATGCGAATAGACTTGATCATGGCTACGGGCGAGAAGGTATCGTGATAATCGATCCCTTCCTTTTGGGTATAACCCTTTGCCACAAGCCTGGCCTTATAGGCGTCAACCTTGCCATCACCATCAGTCTTTCTCTTGTAGATCCACTTGTTCCCAATAGGCACTATGCCCTTGAGGCAGTCTACTAGAGTCCAGACCTGATTGACATGCATCGAGTCTATCTCAGCTTCCATAGCTTCACGCCATTTCGCGGAGTCTACATCCACCATCGCTTGGTCATAGGTTGTTGGGTCGGTCTCTTGGCTATCACTTGGAACCTCATGGAGACCCAGCTCCTCCAAGTGCACAAGCCCATACCTCTCAGGTAAATGAGACACCCTACTAGACCTACGAGGTGGTTGTACTTGTGTTTCAGAAAGTTCGGTTCCAATTTCTTGCACAGGTGTCTCCTGAGGAGTTTCATTGTATTTTTCTAAAGAAATACTTCTACCTGCTCCGCCTTCCTGAATGAACTCATCTTCCAGGAAGTGTGCTTGTAAAGCAACAATGATCCTTCGATCTTCGGGCATGTAGAATAGATATCCCATTGCCCAGACGGGAATCCAATGAAACGTCCCTTTGCAGACCTAGCTTCCAACTTTTCCACCTTAGTCTTCTTGACATAGGCGGGACATCCCCAAATCCTAATATGATTAAGACTTGGTTTCCTTCCCTCCCACATCTCATGTGGAGTTTTAGGAACGGATTTGGAAGGACACCTGTTTAAGATATAAGCGGCAGTCAGGAGTGCATACCCCCACAGGTAAATTGGTAAGTCAATATAGCCCAGCATGGAACGGACCATGTTTAACAAGGTCCGGTTCCTTCTTTCTGACACACCATTTAACTGAGGAGTACCTGGAGGTGTTAGTTGTGAAACTATTCCATGTTTCTTAAGGAACTCGTCAAACTCCGTACTCATATACTCACCACCTCGGTCCGACCGAAGTGCTTTGATATGATTACCAGTTTGTTTCTCGACTAGGGACTTGAATTCCTGGAATTTCTCAAAGGCCTCGGATTTATGTTTCATTAAGTATACATAACCATACCTGGTATGATCATCTGTAAACGTAATGAAATATTGATATCCATCACGTGCTGCTTCCAAAGCACCACATACGTCAGTATGGATTAATCCCAGTTTATCAGCGGCTCTTTCAAATGTCCCTGTGAAGGAGGACTTAGTCATTTTGCCTTTAAGGCAAGATTCACAAGTAGGAAAAGGATCCGATCCCAATGGACCCATAAGTCCATCTTTTTCCATCTTGTAAACCTTGGTCTGACCAACATGACCAAGTCTAAGATGCCATTTCAAAACTTGATTGGTTTCATCCCTACCACGTTTTCTAGTCATAGTATTCACAACTACTTTGTTGCTGAGATTTAGATGATACAATCCATTTAACAATGTAGCAGTACCCACTAGTTTATTTCTGAAATAAATTTTGCAGGAACCATCACCAATGAAAAATGAAAAGCCTTTTCGGTCCATGACCGGAATGGATACAATGTTTTTGTGCCCCTTGGGCAAAACAAGTACATCTTCTAAAGTCAAAACAAAACTGGATTCTAAACCCAAAAGAAGTGATCCTATGTCGGTGGCCTCGACACTATGCCCGCTTCCGACTGTGATCATAACGTCTCCAGCTCCAAGTTTCCTACTTTGTTCCAGATCCTGATTCACGGTACAAATATGAGAACTAGCACCAGAATCCAGTATCCAGGAAGTAGAAAATACAGTAGCAGAACAATTTGTTTCCAAAACTAAAAGTTCTGTACCTGAAGTGCCATGAAGAATCGGACAGTCTCTAGCCCAGTGGCCCAGCTCACCGCACTTGAGACAAGCATCCTTCTTCTTCTTGTTCTTTGGAACCATCGGGGCCTTGCCCTTACCCTTAAGGTCCTTAGCTTGTGGTCCAGTCCGCTTCTTGGTCTTTTTCTTCTTATTCTTAGACTTCCGAAGTCCAGAAGAAATCACAAGTGCAGACTCCTTCATCCGCGGGGTCTTCATCTGAGACTGAGCGGTCACCAGTTTGTTCATTAGCCCAGCTAAGTTACATGCAATCTCATTGCAGTTGAAGTTCATAACAAACTGTGAGAAGGAATCAGGGAGAGACTGTAGGATAAGGTCGGTTTGGAGAGAAGTATCCATTTTAAAATCAAGAGCCTCCAATCTCTCGATCATGGATATCATTTTGAGGACGTGTTCCCCAACCTTCTCACCTTCCTTCATCCTTGCACCGAACAGTTGCTTGGATATCTCATATCTAGCAGTTCTGCTATGCTCACCATAAAGCTCGGTTAAGTGAGATAGAATCTGCCTAGCAGAAGTCATTTTCTCATGAGCTCTCTGAAGCTCATTAGACATGGAAGCCATCATATAAGCACGGACTTTCACGTCATCCTTAACCCACTTTTCGTGGTTTTCAATCTCTTCCTGATTGGCTCGGGTCCGCACAGGAGGCGCCGGAATGTCCGTCTCCAAGACGTATCCCAGTGCCTCTATACTGAGGACAATCATCAGATTGCGGAGCCAATCCACAAAGTTAGGTCCCATTAAGGTGTTCTTTTCGAGTAGAATTGCGAGTGGATTCATTGTCATATTGAGATTTATCTGCATTAAGTATAACAGATTAATTAGTGACTTGTTATATTAGGTTCTGAGTATAGAATTAAGGTCTTTTCTATTCTTGTTACCCAACTCCCACTATTTTTATCGGAATAACACACTCCCATGTGAAATCCGGAAGTATCGTCGCTCTACTTCATAGTAGTGATCGATTTCTTTATAAATCTTAATAGAGGGCAACCGAACAGGTTTCTAGTCTATTAATTTTCATAAAGTGGTGTCCAACACCAACCCATCTAATGGATGATTCGATCTTGTTTTTCCCCTTGTTCACTCCCCTCAACCTATACGGTTTCTATGGTTCGTGAACAAGTTAAGTTTATACCATCGACGCAAATCAGTTTCACAATTGAATCTTATCCGGCAACCTATCAGGTTTCTATGGATAAAATTTGCTCCAACCGAAGGCATCCAATGCGCTCCCGGTAATTTATCCATCCTCCCCGAACGACTACCCCGATAACTCGGAAGCATAGCACATCCGGTTTGGATTTCAATTTCTCGAAAACTCGATGGAGGGAAGGAAAACCTTGAAACCTTATAAACTTAATTATTTGTTGTGGGAGAATTATCGCGATTAATGTTACACTTTGCACATTAATTCATTTAAGCGCGTTTGTGGCATTCATACAATATGAAACAACCATTCACAACCTAGTTGCTACCAACATGTGGTTCATGGACCGTTCCTAGAAAACAAAAACTCCGTAATCTAATTACAAGTCTTCGTCTTGAATCTTCGTCTTCTCGAAATGGATCTTCCTCCGGTCTTCGTCATTACATATAAATTTTACATTGATAATTTCATCCTAGATACAAATTTTTCTAGTAAAATAAATAGGCTCAAAACGGCATTTACAACCCAATCGAATAAAACGAACGATTCAAAAACTAAGTCCACGAACCACATCCCCATTCAAAAGCATTCATTCAATAAATACTAAATAAATGGAAAGCGTAGAGATACATTGATCCAATCAACAATACGAACCGATCCAATCGATTCACACAATCGGTAATATAATAACGTTCAAAATAATTCGGTCGACCATAAATATTCCAATTAATCAAACTTCCCTTATAAAATGAAATACCATAAATCATTTTAATCATATTAAATCCAATTTAACATGCGGGAGATTAATTTTCAAGAATACACGAAAAAATCGAGCCGGGGCGAAATTGGCTGCCATGGCCGAAGTCATCGCTGGCATGCCGCAGACATGCCCGCATGGCCGATCACGCTCAGCGGCACCGGCCGGCACGGCCCGTGTCTCGACACGGTCGTCCACTGGCGATGCTCTGGGATCGCCGACACGGCCCGTGTCACGGACACGGCCGAGTCACCTGGCGGCAAGAATCGCCTTTGTCCGAAAAATCGTCCGACGACGATTCGGAGCTCGATTTTCGACCGGATATCCAATATCAATGTTTTTCAACATTCATATCTTCAATATAAATCATATTTCCAAGAAATTAAGATTTATATTTAGACATAAACTTACGAAAAATATAACTACAACGAACGTAAAAATATATACCACGATTATGACTAAAATGATTCCAAATCATTCACCATCTAATCAAGCATTCCAAATGCCAATATCGTATATACGATCGCAAGACCTACGCTCCGATACCACTGTTGGGATTCGGTGCCTAAAACGAAGGCCCAGCGGAAGCGGTAAAACGAAAATTAATTCGATCCGAATCCCTACGAGGATCGATCGAGCTACGTATATACGAATATCAAAATGAATAACAAGAGATATAGAAACTTACCCTTGTAGTCCGTTGATTAGATGGAAACCTTCTCTTGAGCTATTCCCCAAGCTTTAGTTTGATCTCTACGAGTCCAATCCGCTCCAAGCTCTTGAACGATCCAACGCCGAAAGCACCGCGTCTCTACTTGCCACGCGCCGGAAAAATGATCGGAACAACAACACTCGATTAACCTCTAAGGTTACGGCTAGAATCAAGTGATGAAGCTATTATTATTACACTCTAAGTGTAAAATATATCTCTCTCAATATATCTTGAATTTTCTCCAAGAAAACTCAAGAACAAAAATGAAGAAGATGATGAAGACTAGAGAAAATGATTTTTCTCTCTCTCTTTCTCACTACTCACGGTTGGAAGCCTTACCAAACCAGTGAAGAGAGTCTTCCTTTTATGCTCCATAAAATCCTCCCAAATCAAGACTAAATAATTAAAATGAATTAATTAAAAGATCTTGTTCCCTTGATACTTCAAGTCTTCCACCAATTAAGGTGGAGACTATGACCAAAGGAAAGAGGAGGGAAATTGGGATGGCCATCTAGAAGGAGCCGGGACGAGTTCGGTTCGTTTCGGACTCCCGTGAGTCCAAACAGATAAACTCCTATTCCGTTCCGATATATTTGTGTCGTTTAATTAATCCAATTAATTAAACATATCAAATACAAAATAACATAATTAATTTCTCCAAGAAATAATTATATTTATGAATTAAATTAATCACCCAGTAATTTATTTAATTCATTAGGCCGTAAATCAATTTATCTAATAAATCGATTTAGACATCCAATGTTCCAATTAGATATCCAATATCTAATATTCATAAAGAGAGAATTAGCTTTATTTATTCCGTCGTCAATCCTATTGCGCGACTCGGTAGGTCCGTCTCAGTCAGCAATGGGAGGAACCAAAGAGTAGTAGCACCACCTAGCCAGCCTGGCGGCCTACACTGTACCCCAACTGAGAACGAATGATTGGGATCATTCAAGAACCATTCTGTCGTGAATACCAGTATACGTATAAACCCTTCTTTCAAATGTCTCGATCAAGTTATAAGGTCACGATCATTCAAACCCAATCTTCACTTGACGCTATGCATGCGTTAATGCAAATCGAGATCATCGAGCTCTCGTGTATCTAATACAACTAGCTCCAATGCTTTGGCCAAAGACTTATGATCTCATCTGCCAATAACCGCATAGGACATATAACCCGCTCACTAACGGGAGAAAGAATTCTATCTTGGTATTCAGTAGGACCTGCTACTTTCCGTCAAGATGCACGTCGAGGTTGACCCCCGCCTTCCGGTTTACAGGGTCGAACTACTCTAATGAAAATCTTGACGTCACAAGCACATCCCTACTAAATCCTCAAGTCGAAGGTTCACGAATACCTATCACAACCTTTCGATTCCGTCATTGACTGTCCCGGAGTGAAATCCGTGTGACGAATCAAGGGTGAGTCGGTTCGAGTATACTAATCCAATTAACATACCTATAACGTGTGCTCCCACTAACCATTAGTGTTCGACAGGCACTCTCCATGTCAAAGAACACGTCATACAAGTCTTCACATAAACTTAACGCCCAGTCAAGTTTCATCGACTTGCGAACGATTGAGTATTTGAGCTATAACCTTTCCAGTGCCGACCCCCTTATCCAATAAGGAGTGGAACGTTTTGCTCTCAAATACACGGACTAGTTTATATATGTTTATTTACGAGTTAGGAATGCCAGTAAATAAAGAAATATTCATTTGCCTTATATAAATGGTTTACATAATAACATGTACAATGCCCTCACTCAACATCCTCTGAGTGGCATTCGAGGGCATACTCCTAACAGGTGCTACTACTCTTTGGTTCCTCCCATTGCTGACTAAGACGGACCTACCGAGTCGCGCATTAGGATTGACGACGGAATGAATTAAGCTAATTCTCTCATTATGAATATTAGATATTGGATATCTAATTTGGGACATTGGATGTTTAAATCGATTTATCGGATAAATTGATTTACGGCTTAATGGATTAAATATATCACTGGGTGATTAATTTAATTCATGAATATAATTATTTCTTGGATAAATTAATTATGTTATTTTGTATTTGATATGTTTAATTAATTGGATTAATTGATCGATACAAATACATCGGAACGGAATCGTAGTTTATCTGTTTGGACTCACGGGAGTCCGAAACGAACCGAACTCGTCCGTTTTTGCATAATAGCCGCCCCCCCCTTTTTGTTTCCACTCACTTTCCTCTTGTCATGTTGCTTTCATTTTATATGAAAGAACATGACATTGTGGGGTTTAAAATAATGTGGAATTATTTGTATTATTGAAGTGAGAGTTGAATAAAGGGAAAAAGATATATCATTTCACATGCACCTTTCGATTCCTTGTGCAAGCCTTTCCAACGTGAGAATATAGAGAGAGAGAGAGATAGACTTTGAGTTTAACACTCATCTTCATCTTCTTCATTCACTTCCTCTTCATTTTTCTTGGAGAAAAATTGAGAGAAAATTATTGAGAGATATATTATACACTTAGAGTGTAATAATAAAAGCTTCATCATTTGATTCTAGCCGTAACCTTAGAGGTTAATCAAGTGTTGTTATTCCGGTCGTTTTTCTGGCGCGTGGCAAGTAGAGACGCGGTGCTTTCGGCGTTGGATCGTTCAAGGGCTTGGAGCGGATCGGATGCGTAGAGATCAACTAAAGCTTGGGGAATAGCTCAAGAGAAGGTTTCCATTTAATCAACGGACTTCGAGGGTTAGTTTCTTACGACTCTTGCTTTTCGTTTATATATTCGTATATACGTAGCTCGATCGATCCTCGTAGGGATTCAGATCGAATTAATTTTCGTTTTACCGCTTCCGCTGGGCCTTCGTTTTAGGCACCGAATCCCAACAGAGAATTCCTAAGAAAAAGAAAAATCGAGCGTAAAAAAAGAATCGAGCAGCGTTCGATGGTGAAAAAAGGGGGTGCAACACGAGGACTTCCCAGGGGGTCACCTATCCTAGTACTACTCTCGCCCAAACACGATTAACTTTGGAGCTCTGATGGGATCCGGTGCATTAGTGTTGGTATGATCGCACCCATAAGTCGAACCACATTCTATTCCCTTATGGTAGATTCGACCCGAACTTCAAACAGCCATAACTTTCGAACCGAAAGGAGCTACGAGACCCACCACACATGCCGGCGAAGCTCTTATCGCGCCCATCGTTTGACCCGATGCTCAGAATTCCTATTATAATATGTTTCCGGAAGCGGAACGGCGATTCATGTCGAACTCATTGCGTTCAGCCATGATATAACTGGTCCCGGGCCTAAATTCCCCCGTTTTCACGCACTTTCGGCCTTTATATCACTTTATTTATTTAATATTTCATTTCTGTTTTGATATCTTGTGTCATTTTCGATTTAGATGTGTTTCTTAGGCTTATAAATACATTCTCGAATGTATTGAGAGCCAGAATTTGATAATTTCTAATTAGTAAAATCGCATTTCTTCCCCGTACGAAGAGCGTTTATCATTTACTTTATTACTCCCGTGACAGTATATCATTTTCAATAAGCTTCATATCCAAGGCTTCTTTAGACCGTAGGTGGAAGGATCACCGTGGAGAATTCCTAAGAAAAAGAAAAATCAAGCGTAAAAAAAGAATCGAGCAGTGTTCGATGGCAAAAGAAGGGGGTACAACACAAGGACTTCCCAGGGGGTCACCCATCCTAGTACCACTCTCGCCCAAGCACGCTTAACTTCAGAGTTCTGATGGGATTCGGTGCATTAGTGATCGTATGATCGCGCCCATAAGTCGAACCACATTCTATTCTCTTGTGGTAGATTCGACTCGAACTTCAAACAGTTATAACTTTGGAACCGAGAGGAGCTACGGGACCCACCACACATACCGGCAAAGCTCTTCTCGCGCCCATCATGTGACCCGACGCCCAGAATTCCTATTATAATATATTTTCGGAAGCGGAACGGCGATTCGTGTCGAACTCATTGCGTTTCGCCATGACATAACTGGTCTCAGGCCTAAATTCCCCTATTTTCACGCACTTTCGGCCTTTATATCACTTTATTTATTTAATATCTCATTTTTCTTTTGATATCTTGTGTGATTTTCGATTTAGATGTGTTTCTTTGGCTTAAAAATACATTCTGCAATGTATTGAGCGGCAGAATTTGATAATTTTTAATTAGTAAAATCGCATTTATTCCCCGTACGAAGAGCGTTTGGCATTTACTTTATTACTCCCGTGACAGTATATCATTTTCAATGAGCTTCATATCCAAGGCTTCTTTATACCATAGATGGAAGGATCACCGTGGAGAATTCCTAAGAAAAAGAAAAATCGAGCGTAAAAAAAGAATCGAGCAGCATTCGATGGCAAAAAAAGGGCGTGCAACACGAGGACTTCCCAGGGGGTCACCTATCCTAGTACTACTCTCGCCCAAGCACGCATAACTTTGGAGTTCTGATGGGTTCCGGTGCATTAGTGCTGGTATGATCGCACCCATAAGTCGAACCACATTCTATTCTCTTATGGTAGATTCGACCCGAATTTCAAACAGCCATAACTTTCGAACTGAGAGGAGCTACGGGACACACCACACATGCCGATGAAGCTCTTCTCGCACCCATTGTGTGACCCGACGATCAGAATTCCTATTATAATATGTTTCCAAAAGCAGAACGACGATTCGTGTCAAACTTATTGCGTTCCGCCATAACATAACTGGTCCCAGGCCTAAATTCCGTCGTTTTCACGCACTTTCGGCCTTTAGATCACTTTATTTATGTTATATTTTGTTTTTCCTTTGATATCTTGTCATTCTTGATTTAGATGTGTTTATTAGGCTTATAAATACATTCTCGAATGTATTGAGAGGCAGAATTTGATAATTTCTAATTAGTAAAATCGCACTTCTTCCCCGTACGAAGAGCGTGTGTCATTTACTTTATTACTCCCATGACAGTATATCATTTTCAATAAGCTTCATATCCAAGGCTTCTTTAGACCGTAGGTGGAAGGATCACCATGGAGAATTCCTAAGAAAAAAGAAAAATCGAGCATAAAACAAGAATCGAGCAGCGTTCGACGGCAGAAAAAGGGAGTGCAACACGAGGACTTCCCAGGGGGAAGCCCATCCTAGTACTACTCTCGCCCAAGCACGTTTAACTTTGGAGTTCTAATGGGATCCGGTGCATTAGTGCTGGTATGATCGCACCCATCAGTCGAACCACATTCTATTCTCTTATGGTAGATTCGACCCGAACTTCAAACAGACATAACTTTCGAACCGGGAGGAGCTACAGGGCCGGGGAAACTCTTCTCGCGCCCATCGTTTGACCCGACACTTAGAATTCCTATTATAATATTTTCTGGAAGCGGAACGGCGATTCGTGTCAAACTCATTGCGTTCCGCCATGACATAACTGGTCCCGGGCCTAAATTCCCCCATTTTCACGCACTTTCGGCCTTTATATCACTTTATTTATTTAATATTTCGTCTTTCTTTTGAAATATTGTGTCATTTTCAATTTAGATGTGTTTCTTACGCTTATAAATACATTCTCGAATGTATTGAGATGTAGAATTTGATAATTTCTAATTAGTAAAATTGCATTTCTTCTCCGTACGAAGAGCGTTTGTCATTTACTTTATTACTCCCGTGATAGTATATCATTTTCAATAAGCTTCATATCGAAGGCTTCTTATGACCGTAGGTGGAAGGATCACCATGGAGAATTCCTAAGAAAAAGAAAAATCGAGCGCAAAAAAAAGAATCGAGCAGCGTTCGACGGCAAAAAAAAAGGAGTGCAACACGAGGACTTCCCATAGGGTCACCCATCCTAGTACTACTCTCGCCCAAGCACACTTAACTTCGGAGTTCTGGTGGGATCCGGTGCATTAATGCTGGTATGATCGCACCCATAAGTCGAACCACTTTATATTCTCTTATGGTAGATTCGACCCGAACTTCAAACAGCCATAAATTTCGAACCAGGAGGAGCTACGGGACCCACCACACATGCCGGCAAAGCTCTTTTGGCGACCATCGTGTGACCCGACGCTCAGAATTCCTATTATAATATGTTTCCGGAAGCAGAACGGCGATTCATGTCGAACTCATAGCATTCTGCCATGACATAACTGGTCCCAGGCCTAAATTCCCCGTTTTCACGCACTTTCGGCCTTTATATCACTTTATTTATTTATTATCTCATTTTTCTTTTGATATCTTGTGTCATTTTCGATTTAGATGTATTTATTAGGCTTATAAATAAATTCTTGAATGTATTGAGAGGCAGAATTTGATAATTCTAATTAGTAAAATCGCATTTCTTCCCCGTACGAAGAGCGTGTGTCATTTACTTTATTAGTCCCATGACAGTATATCATTTTCAATAAGATTCATATCCAAGGCTTCTTTAGACCGTAGGTGGAAGGATCACCGTGGAGAATTCCTAAGAAAAAAGAAAAATTGAGCGCAAAAAAAGAATCGAGCAGCGTTCGACAGCAAAAAAAGGGGGTGCAACACGAGGACTTCCCAGGGGGAAACCCATCCTAGTACTACTCATGCCCAAGCACGTTTAACTTTGGAGTTCTGATGGGATCCGGTGCATTAGTGCTGGTATGATCGCACCCATAAGTCGAACCACATTCTATTCTCTTATGGTAGATTCGACCCGAACTTCCAAAAGCCATAACTTTTGAACCGGTAGGAGCTACGGGACCCACTACACATGCCGGCGAAGCTCTTCTCGCGCCCATCGTGTGACCCGACGCTCAGAATTCCTATTATAATACGTTTTCGGAAGCGGAACGGCGATTCGTGTCAAACTCATTGCGTTCCGCCATGACATAACTGGTTTCGGGCCTAAATTCCCCCACTTTCACGCACTTTCGGCCTTTATATCACTTTATTTATTTAATATTTCGTCTTTCTTTTGAAATCTTGTGTCATTTTCAATTTAGATGTGTTTCTTACGCTTATAAATACATTCTCGAATGTATTGAGATGTAGAATTTGATAATTTCTAATTAGTAAAATTGCATTTCTTCTCCGTACGAAGAGCGTTTGTCATTTACTTTATTACTCCCGTAATAGTATATCATTTTCAATAAGCTTATTATCGAAGGCTTCTTTATACCGTAGGTGGAAGGATCACCGTGGAGAATTCCTAAGAAAAAGAAAAATCGAGCGTAAAAAAAGAATCGAGCAGCATTCGATGGCAAAAAAAGGGCGTGCAACACGAGGACTTTCCAGGGGGTCACCTATCCTAGTACTACTCTCGCCCAAGCATGCTTAACTTCTCCGTACGAAGAGCCTAATTTCCCCCGTTTTCACGCACTTTCGGCCTTTATATCACTTTTTTTATTTTGTTTTTCTTTTGATATCTTGTGTCATTTTCGATTTAGATGTGTTTATTAGGCTTATAAATACATTCTCGAATGTATTGAGAGGCAGAATTTGATTATTTCTAATTAGTAAAATCGCGTTTCTTCCCCGTACGAAGAGCGCTTGTCATTTACTTTATTACTCCCATGACAGTATATCATTTTCAATGAGCTTCATATCCAAGGCTTCTTTATACCGTAGGTGGAAGGATCACCGTGGAGAATTCCTAAGAAAAAGAAAAATCGAGCGTAAAAAAAGAATCGAGCAGCATTCGATGGCAAAAAAGGGCGTGCAACACGAGGACTTCCCAGGGGGTCACCTATCCTAGTGCTACTCTCGCCCAAGCACGCTTAACTTTGGAGTTCTGATAGGTTCTGGCGCATTAGTGCTGGTATGATCGCACCCATAAGTCGAACCACATTCTATTCTCTTATGGTAGATTCGACCCGAATTTCAAACAGCCATAACTTTCGAACTGAGAGGAGCTACGGGACACACCACACATGCCGATGAAGCTCTTCTCGCACCCATTGTGTGACCCGACGATCAGAATTCCTATTATAATATGTTTCCAAAAGCAGAACGGCGATTCGTGTCAAACTCATTGCGTTCCGCCATAACATAACTGGTCCCAGGCCTAAATTCCCTCGTTTTCACGCACTTTCGGCCTTTAGATCACTTTATTTATTTTATATTTTGTTTTTCCTTTGATATCTTGTCATTCTTGATTTAGATGTGTTTATTAGGCTTATAAATACATTCTCGAATGTATTGAGAGGCAGAATTTGATAATTTCTAATTAGTAAAATCGCACTTCTTCCCCGTACGAAGAGCGTGTGTCATTTACTTTATTACTCCCATGACAGTATATCATTTTCAATAAGCTTCATATACAAGGCTTCTTTAGACCGTAGGTGGAAGGATCACCGTGGAGAATTCCTAAGAAAAAAGAAAAATCGAGCGTAAAACAAGAATCGAGCAGCGTTCGACGGCAGAAAAAGGGAGTGCAACACGAGGACTTCCCAGGGGGAAGCCCATCCTAGTACTACTCTCGCCCAAGCACGTTTAACTTTGGAGTTCTGATGGGATCCGGTGCATTAGTGCAGGTATGATCGCACCCATAAGTCGAACCACATTCTATTCTCTTATGGTAGATTCGACCCGAACTTCCAACAGCCATAAATTTTGAACCGGTAGGAGCTACGGGACCCACTACACATGCCGGCGAAGCTCTTCTCGCGCCCATCGTGTGACCCGACGCTTAGAATTCCTATTATAATACGTTTTCGGAAGCGGAACGGCGATTCGTGTCAAACTCATTGCGTTCCGCTATGACATAACTGGTTTCGGGTCTAATTTCCCCCATTTTCACGCACTTTCGGCCTTTATATCACTTTTTTTATTTTGTTGTTCTTTTGATATCTTGTGTCATTTTCGATTTAGATGTGTTTATTAGGCTTATAAATACATTCTCGAATGTATTGAGAGGCAGAATTTGATAATTTCTAATTAGTAAAATCGCGTTTCTTCCCCGTACAAAGAGCGTTTGTCATCTACTTTATTACTCCCGTGACAGTATATCATTTTCAATGAGCTTCATATCCAAGGCTTCTTTATACCGTAGGTGGAAGGATCACCGTGGAGAATTCCTAAGAAAAAGAAAAATCGAGCGTAAAAAAATAATCGAGCAGCATTCGACGGCAAAAAAAGGGGGTGCAACACGAGGACTTCCCGCGGGTCACCCATCCTAGTACTACTCTCGCCCAAGCACGCTTATCTTCGGAGTTCTGACGGGATCCGGTGCATTAGTGCTGGTATGATCGCCCCCATAAGTTGAACCACATTCTGTTCTCTTATGGTAGATTCGACCCGAACTTCAAACAGCCATAATTTTCGAACCGAGAGGAGCTACGAGACGCACCACACATGCCGGCGAAGCTCTTCTCGCGCCCATCGTGTGACCCGATGCTCAGAATTCCTATTATAATATGTTTCCGGAAGCGGAACAGCAATTCATGTCGAACTCATTGCATTCCGCCATGACATAACTGGTGAGGGCCTAAATTCCCCGGTTTTCACGCACTTTCGGTCTTTATATCACTTTAATTAGTAAAATCGCATTTCTTCCCCATACGAAGAGCGTTTGTCATTTACTTTATTACTCTCGTGATAGTATATCATTTTCAATAAGCTTCATATCCAAGGCTTCTTTAGACCGTAGGTGGAAGGATCACCGTGGAGAATTCCTAAGAAAAAGAATCGAGCAGTGTTCGACGGCAAAAAAAGGGGGTGCAACACGAGGACTTCCAAGGGGGTCACCCATCCTAGTACTACTCTCACCCAAGCACGCTTAACTTTAGAGTTCTGATGGGATACGGTGCATTAGTGCTGGTATGATCGGACCCATAAGTTGAACCACATTCTATTCTCTTATGGTAGATTCGACCCGAACTTCAAACAGCCATAACTATCGAACCGGGAGGAGCTACGGGACCCACCACAAATGCCGGCAAAGCTCTTCTCGCGCCCATTGTGTGATCCGACGCTCAGAATTCCTATTATAATATGTTTCTGGAAGCGGAACGGCGATTCGTGTCGAACTCATCGCGTTCCGCCATGACATAACTGGTCGCGGGCCTAAATTCCCCCGTTTTCACGCACTTTCGGCCTTTTTATCACTTTATTTATTTAATATTTCATTTTTCTTTTGATATCATGTGTCATTTTCGATTTAGATGTGTTTCTTCGGCTTATAAATACATTCTGGAATGTATTGAGAGGCGGAATTTGATAATTTTTAATTAGTAAAATCGCATTTCTTCCCCGTACGAAGAGCGTTTGTCATTTACTTTATTACTCCCGTGTCAATATATCATTTTCAATAAGTTTCATATCCAAGGCTTCTTTAGACCGTAGGTGGAAGGATCACCATGGAGAATTCCTAAGAAAAAATAAAAATCGAGCGTAAAAAAAGAATAGAGCAGCGTTCGACGGCAAAAAAAGGGGGTGCAACACGAGGACTTCCCAGGGGGAAACCCATCCTAGTACTACTCACGCCCAAGCACGTTTAACTTTGGAGTTTTGATGGGATCCGGTGCATTAGTGCTGGTATGATCGCACACATAAGTCGAACCACATTCTATTCTCTTATGGTAGATTCGACCCGAACTTCAAACAGTCATAACTTTTGAACCGGTAGGAGCTACGGGACCCACTACACATGTTGGCGAAGCTCTTCTCGCGCCCATCGTGTGACCCGACGCTCAGAATTTCTATTATAATACGTTTTTGGAAGCGGAACGGCGATTCGTGTCAAACTCATTGTGTTCCGCCATGACAGAACTGGTTTCGGGCCTAAATTCCCCCGTTTTCACGCACTTTCGGCCTTTATATCACTTTTTTATTTTGTTTTTCTTTTGATATCTTGTGTCATTTTCGATTTAGATGTGTTTATTAGGCTTATAAATACATTCTCGAATGTATTGAGAGGCAGAATTTGATAATTTCCAATTAGTAAAATCGTGTTTCTTCCCCGTACGAAGAGCGTTTGTCATTTACTTTATTACTCCCGTGACAGTATATCATTTTCAATGAGCTTCATATCCAAGGCTTCTTTATACTGTAGGTGGAAGGATCACCGTGGAGAATTCCTAAGAAAAAGAAAAATCGAGCGTAAAAAAAGAATCGAGAAGCGTTCGACGGCAAAAAAAGAGGGTGCAACACGAGGACTTCCCGGGGGTCACCCATCCTAGTACTACTCTCGCCCAATCACGCTTATCTTCGAAGTTCTGACGGGATCCAGTGCATTAGTGCTGGTATGATCGCCCCCATAAGTTGAACCACATTCTGTTCTCTTATGGTAGATTCGACCCGAACTTCAAACAGCCATTACTTTCGAACTGAGAGGAGCTACAACACGCACCACACATGCCGACGAAGCTCTTCTTGCGCCCATCATGTGACCCGATGCTCATAATTCCTATTATAATATGTTTCCGGAAGCGTAACGGCGATTCATGTCGAACTCATTGCATTCCGCCATGACATAACTGGTGAGGGCCTAAATTCCCCCGTTTTCACCCACTTTCGGTCTTTATATTACTTTAAGTAGTAAAATCGCATTTCTTCCCCGTACGAAGAGCGTTTGTCATTTACTTTATTACTCTCGTGACAGTATATCATTTTCAATAAGCTTCATATCCAAGGCTTCTTTAGACCGTAGGGGGAAGGATCACCGTAGAGAATTCCTAAGAAAAAAGAAAAATCGAGCGTAAAAAAAGAATCGAGCAGCGTTCGTCGGCAAAAAAAAAGGGGTGCAACACGAGGACTTCCCAGGGGGAAGCCCATACTAGTACTACTCTTGCCCATGCAAGTTTAACTTTGGAGTTCTGATGGGATCCGGTGCATTAGTGCTGGTATAATCGCACCCATAAGTCGAACCACATTCTATTCTCTTATGGTAGATTCGACCCGAACTTCAAACAGCCATAACTTTCGAACTGGGAGGAGCTACGGGACCCACCACACATGCCGGCGAAGCTCTTCTCGCGCCCATCGTGTGACCCGACGCTCAGAATTCCTATTATAATACGTTTTCGGAAGCGGAATGGCGATTCGTATCAAACTCATTATGTTCTGCCATAACATAACTGGTCCCGGGCCTAAATTCCCCCGTTTTCATTCACTTTCGGCCTTTATATCACTTTTTTTATTTTATATTTTGTTTTTCTTTTGATATCTTGTGTCATTTTCGATTTAGATGTGTTTATTAGGCTTATAAATACATTCTCGAATGTATTGAGAGGCAGAATTTGATAATTTCTAATTAGTAAAATCGCATTTCTTCCCCGTACGAAGAGCGTTTGTCATTTACTTTATTACTCCCGTGACAGTATATCATTTTCAATAAGCTTCATATCCAAGGCTTCTTTATACCGTAGGTGGAAGGATCACCGTGGAGAATTCCTAAGAAAAATAAAAATCGAGCATAAAAAAAGAATCGAGCAGCGCTCGACGACAAAAAAGGGGGTGCAACACGAGGACTTCCCAGGGGGTCACCCATCCTAGTACTACTCTTGCCCAAGCACGCTTATCTTCGGAGTTCTGACGGGATCCGGTGCATTAGTTCTGGTATGATCGCCCCCATAAGTTGAACCACATTCTGTTCTCTTATGGTAGATTCGACCCGAACTTCAAACAGCCATAACTTTCAAACCGAGATGAGCTACGAGACGCACCACACATGCCGACGAAGCTCTTCTCGCGCCCATCGTGTGACCCGACGCTCATAATTCCTATTATAATATGTTTCCAGAAGCGGAACGGCGATTCATGTCGAACTCATTGCGTTCCGCCATGACATAACTGGTGAGTGCCTAAATTCCCCTGTTTTCATGCCCTTCGATCTTTATCACTTTATTTATTTATTATTTTATTTTTGTTTTGATATTTTGTGTCATTTTCGATTTAGATGTGTTTCTTCGGCTTATAAATACATTCTCGAATGTATTGAGAGGCAGAATTTAATAATTTTTAATTAGTAAAATCGCATTTCTTTCCCGTACGAAGAGCGTTGGTCATTTACTTTATTACTCCCGTGACAGTATATATTTTTCAATAAGCTTCATATCCAAGGCTTCTTTAGACCCTTAGGTGGAAGGATCACCGTGGTCAATTCCTAAGAAAAAGAAAAATCGACCGTAAAAAAATGAATCGAGCAGCGTTCGATAGCAAATAGAGGGGGTGCAACATGAGGACTTCTCGAGGGTCACCCATCCTAGTACTACTCTCGCCCAAGCACGCTTGACTTCGGAGTTTTAATGGGATCCGGTGCATTAATGTTGGTATGATCGCACCCATAAGTCGAACCACATTCCATTCTCTTATGGTCAATTCGATCCGAACTACAAACAGCCATAAATTTCGAACCAGGAGGTGCTATGTGACCCACCACACATGCCGGCGAAGCTATTCTTGCACCCATTGTGTGACCCTATGCTCATAAGTCCTATTATAATATGTTTCCGGAAGCGGAACGGCAATTCATGTCGAACTCATTGCGTTCCGCCATTACATAACTGGTCCCGGGCCTAAATTCCCCCGTTTTCACGCACTTTCGGCCTTTATATCACTTTATTTATCTAATATTTCGTTTTTATTTTAATATCTTGTGTCATTCTCGATTTAGATGTATTTCTTAGGCTTATAAATACATTCTCGAATGTATTGAGAGGCAGAATTTGATAATTTCTAATTAGCAAAATCGCATTTCTTCCCCCTACGAAGAGCGTTTGTCATTTACTTTATTACTCTCGTGATAATATATCATTTTCAATAAGCTTCATATCTAAGGCTTCTTTAGACCATAGGTGGAAGGATCACCGTGGAGAATTCCTAAGAAAAAAATCGAGCGTAAAAAAGAACCGAGCAGCGTTCGACGGCAAAAAAGGGTGTGCAACACGAGGACTTCCCGGGGGTCACCCATCCTAGTACTACTCTCGCCCAAGCATGCTTATCTTCGGAGTTCTGATGGGTTCCGGTGCATTAGTGCTGGTATGATCACCCCCATAAGTTGAACCACATTCTGTTCTCTTATGGTAGATTTGATCCGAACTTCAAACAGCCATAACTTTCGAACCGAGAGGAGCTACGAGATGCACCACACATTCCGGCAAAGCTCTTCTCGTGCCCATCGTGTGAACCGACGCTCAAAATTCCTATTATAATATGTTTCCGGTAGCAGAATGGCGATTCATGTCGAACTCATTGCGTTTCTCCATGACATAACTGGTGAGGGCCTAAATTCCCCCATTTTCACGCACTTTCGATCTTTATTTCACTTTATTTATTTAATATTTCGTTTTTCTTTGATATCTTGTGTCATTTTCTATTTAGATGTGTTTCTTAGGCTTATAAATACATTCTCAAATGTATTGAGAGACAGAATTTGATAATTTTTAATTAGTAAAATCACATTTCTTACCCGTACGAAGAGCGTTTGTCATTTACTTTATTACTCCCGCGACAATTGTTGTTACCCGAAATATTATCCGGAGATGATGTGCTGGAATGGACGAGTAACAAACAAAATGCAAGAGCACGTCCGTGGGGAAGTAAATAACACAATATTTGCCGGGGTTGTTAGTCCCGGGCTTGAATGCTCTCGCGAGATATTATTAATACGAATACTTGGGAGTACAAATATTAATGTTAGACTACAATGACAATGAGTGTAAAGACCTTAGTTATATTAGCTCTTGAGTGCTGAAGATTGTCGGAAGAACCAGATGTAATATCCGTAATTTCTACTATTGTTGTTTGATATTATTTTATCCGAGTTATATTGTACAGCGTGGAATTTGTACAGTATGGATAAAATAAATAAAGGACTGAGATGTCAGTATCGGTATAATTGTCGTATCTGGTCGACAGTTGCATTTGAGGATATCGTGTATCAGATTATCGTACTTTCGATATAGGGTATATCGTATAAGAATGTTATTGGATCCTGTATATGTATTCAGTATGTTTGTATGTGTTTTCGGTATGTCGAGACAAAGTATGATTGAAATTGGCTAAGTATGAAATTATTACGTGCGTTAACAAGGTGAGCTAACGACGTAAGATTGGCACGATTACGTGCGTTAAGGCTAAGGTATTACGTGCGTAACGAGGGCATCGGACAAGACCGAGTCATGGTGGCGGGTGGGACCCGTGTCGGCAACTTTCGGCGGAGGATGTTGACAGGTGAGTCAACGTACGTGTTACGTACGTTATACAGGACGTGTAACGTACGTAACACGACCATAATACTGTAGCAAGTCAACGTACGTATTACGTACGCAACGGAATAAGTGTTACGTACGTTACGGGGCGGCTGGCCGAGTCGTGGCCGAGAGGACCTGCAGTGGCCGAGCATGGTCGGCAGTAACTCGCAAGGGTGGCCGATCACAGTCGGCAGTGACTCGCTGGGCGTAAGGACTGGCCGATTACGTACGTAAGGCAGTGTCCGGTTACGGCCGTAAGTGCCCGTTACGTACGTAAGCAGCTGCCGGTTACGTACGTAAGGCTGCCGAGCGAAATGGACAGAAGGTTAGGCCGCGTCCGGCTACGTACGTAAGGACCCGCCGGTTACGTAAGTAATGTGACGGCAGGTCTCGGCCTATATAAGGCCTGGACCGAGTCACCCTTGTCATTTTTCATTTTTCTTCGTTCCTCTCGCGATTTCTTCAGCAAAGTTGATGGATTTGAGTAATAACATCATGTAGCAACATGTTTTGGAAGTTGGAATCATGGATTAACATCATCTTCCATCCGGATCGAAGGTAAGAACACCTAAACACTTGGTTTTGGATAGTTTTGGAGTTTCTTGATGATTTGGCCGAATTGATTCGTTTTAACTCAGATTATTGATGGAATCTTGTTGTATTCTTGAGATTATACATTATCCTTGAAGTTTTGTGGAACAAATTCGAGTATTTCTTCGTTAAAATGATTGATTTGGATTATGCCTTCAAAGTGTTCGATAAAATGCCTCAATGAGTAGAACTTGGGAAATTCTACACGTTTTCGTATGAATGGTGATGAAATTGATAGTGTTGTGATTATTCTTGGTAATTATGGGAATTTTGTTAAGGGAAGATAATGAATTGATGATCAAATACCTTGATTATGTCGTTATGATTATGGAATCATAGTAATCTCGTTGTTCTTGATAGTTTGTTGTAATCCATGATGTTATGAGAAGTATATATGTTGAAGAACATGATTACATACACCTTGAATTGTGAATAAGGATTGTTTAGATGTTAGAACACATCGGATTATGCCGTTTGGGGACTTTGAATGTGATTTCGGAATAAGTTGTGGAACTCTTGGAATATGATTATCTACGATTAATCGGATTGTACGGATTGATGATGATAATCGGTAATTGGTTTTATTACGAATATACAAGGAGGAAACTTGTAAGTATTTAAGATTGAATGTGGAATCGTAGTGTTGTCTTGAATTCGTGTTTGATTGGTTTGAGTTGTATTGTTTGGTTTTGTGTATGATCGAGGTGTTGTTGAGCCGTTGAGTTTGATTGGTTGGCTATGTCGGTTAATGATTGTTATCGGATTGTATGTTAATCGATTATTTCAATAGGTTGAGATTATTGATCGGTGAGTATAACCGTATGTTGCGGTCATGTTCGAGTATGTTCGTGAATTGCTTCGGTCGGGGCCGAGGAGCCCGTAGATGAAGGCATTGTGACTGGTAGCGGCTTCATCATCATCATATCGGTATCGAGGCAAGTTATTACTTGCTCAGTTATAATGTTTAATGAATGGTTTCAGTTTCATTTCGTTATAATGCATATAGCAATGATTATATGTTGTCATTCCGATTCTGGGAGTTAAATCATAATGTATGTGATTTATTTCGGTTATTGGCATATTTGGGTATCGAGGATACATTGTGATAAAGACGAGGATTCGAGTATTTATGGTTCATGATATGTTTGGATCGTCGAGTGTTGCGGATAATTCGTCGGTGATGATTGGACATCGAGGTTGCTCCCGAAGGACTCGGGGCAAGTATTCCATATTGATTATGGTTTAGTGTTATTTATTTTGGTCTCGTACATTTTCTTTCATGTTGTTGAACATGGAGTCGTCCTAGTAAATTGTCATGTTGTCGTGCATGTTATGTTGTTCATGTTGATGAACGTGTTGATTTGCATATGTGTATGCATATTGTGTTGTTTATGTTGTGTAAATAATCCGATGGGATTATGAGGATCTATGCTGAGGGCGCTGGATCGAATGTCCACCATGCGTTGGTTCGACGGGATCATCATGGGGATCTATGCTGAGGGCGTTGGATCGTTGGACAGGTTTTCCACCATGCGTTGGTTCGACGGGATCATCATGGGGATCTATGCTGAGGGCGTTGGGTCGTTGGACAGGTTTTCCACCATGCGTTGGTTCGACGGGATCATCATGGGGATCTATGCTGAGGGCGCTGGATCGTTGGATTACCAGTATTGTGTTGATGGAATCTTGTGAATTCGCATCATTGATTTTATCATGTGTTGTTGCTCATATGTGTATTGTTGGTTATCCACCTTATGCTGATCTGATAGGATCAACAAAGGGATCTATGCTGAGGGCGCTGGATCGTCGGATTTCCATTGAGTATACATGATTGTTATTGTTGTGATCATATTGACGTGGTCATATGAGTATGCATTTGTAGGTCTTGTGTTAGGACCGTGTCCGTATTGCATTGATCTGATCTCGGATTAGACTGATATGATTGTCGTGGCACTTTATATCTCGAGGTATGTTCCGTATTTTCCTTTGGAATTTGTCTTGTGATGGACAATCGGTTATCATTTTGGGATTTGATGATGTTATTCGATGGATCGTATTGGTCAGTAATGGTACATTTCCGTATCGTGAGTTGGTGATGATAGTTTGAGAATCTTGAGTATTGTTTGAGGTACAATACAGATATTATGTTCGAGTTTATTGGTTAATCGAGTACGAGATGTGAAACTGTGATAATGGTTATTCTGATGAGAATTTCTTGAGTAAGTAAAATTATGGCGGTAAGATTACGTTGGTCGTATTCTTATGTTGTATTCTCATTGGTATGTAATTATTAATGTGATGTGACGGTTATCATTGTTGGATATTATGGCTGACCCCGTCGTGGGATTTATTTTTAGGTTCTTGGAGTATCGAGCTTGTAGCGGTCGTGAAGAGATGAGCTTCCCGGAGGATACTGGCTAGGACATGTTCTGTGCATTGAGTTTCTTGATTGGTTCTTGTATTCCGCTGCTAGAGTATCGTTTTGGTTGGTCTTTTTCCGCTGCGTGAGTATTTTGAGATGCTCTTTTTGGTATCTGGTAACTGAGGTTACTGTGGAAACCATTTTCTAAACTTTTGAGTTTCGTCCGTTTGGCCTTGTTATTTCAAATGAGTTTTTCCGACGGTTTTTGATAAATGGATTTTTATAAGTCTTTGTGAATTTTTAAAGATAGCACCGTCATTGGCCTCTTGGGCATATGTAAATGTTTTGTGAAAATTTCCTTTAGCCTTGTGGGTTCCATCTCGGGGCCCACGGCGCTGTAATATTTCCGGTTAAATCTGGGGGTGTTACAGAATATGGTATCGGAGCTTAGGTTGAGAAAACCTAGGCATTTGGGTCGAGTTGGGTCGTGTTTTGTTGCGTCATTCAAGTTGCCGATTGACTAATACTAGAGCCGTGAGTTTTTGTATTCACTCAGGCTTGTACGTTATGTGATTTACCAGTGTGGTACTGGGTTTGTTGTAAACCTTTCCAAATGGTGTTAACGAGATTCTCTGGAATGAGATGTATTGTGTTCTCGAGTCGAACTGATTTGGCAAACGTGTGTTTTGAAAATATCCATGTCGAGTATTTTCTAGAGTCGAGATATGTGCCAGTATCACGGGGAATTGTCGGCTTCACGATCTGTAAGTATTTGGATCTTTGATTTCATTGAGATTTATTGCCGTTCTAAGTTGATATGGTTTGAGATTCAGAAAGATATTATGCTTCACAGTATGAGATGACAGATTTGGGACAGGATTGATGATCTTGAGAAATTATGATTTTGGAAATCAGTATGTTGAGTAGATTTTGGAACGGAATTGTGCATTTGGGAGAAGGTTGTGGATGGTTGAGAAAAACATGTAGTCATGATAGATCATTTTGTGATACATGAAACTGCTTTTGAGCATTTGAAAACGATACTTTTCAAAATGAATGTTTTACGGATGTTTTACGGAAAATGATTTTTGGGCCGAGACCCAATAGATTTTGAAATAGTTTTGTAACTCAGGACTTGGAGTCCGAAAAGAGTTTTCTACTTTTTAAACTTCTTCTAATGTGGAACGAGATACGGGCTGAGACCCTAATGTTTCAAAAGGCTTTTTTCTTGTTTTCTAAAACTCCCGAGATTTGTAAAACACTTTACCAATTGTTTACTTATGTTATTTCCGCCTTTCGAGGCTTTGGTTTACTTGTTCAAATGGAACTTCTCGGGAAGTCTTTCGTTGTGTTTGATTTGTTGATTTGTTTCAATGTTTTGTCATATCATATTTGAGGTGATCCAGGATGGATTAAGGATTTACGTTGCGAGTAGTATGTGGAGAGGAGTTTTTATCAGAGTCTATATATTTGAGATTTTGGAACTCTATCGTGTGGTTTTCTGATGGAATATCAGTGGATATTGGTGACGAGCTGAAGTGGTATACAGGAGTATGGATATGCACAAGCATTTGCATAAATTCTATTTTTTTAATCGTGTCTATTTGAAAAGAATTTTGATCGAGAACTTGGCACCAGCGAGCCGATTTAATTTTTAAAATTGATTTCGTGGTCTTACGAAAATTTATGTTTTGAGTTTTCAAACTCTTGAAAGAATTTTCGAAAATTTGTCTTTTGACAAGACTATATGATTTCAAACTGGTTTTGAAAATGTGATTGATGTACATACGCATTTAGTGCATCGGACATATATCTCAATGTGGAACGAGGAATAGGGATCCGAACTTTGGTATGGTCTTTGGTTATGCATGGATGATCGATTGATTTATCGGATAAGAAAAATATGTCGTGTGTTGTAGAATCATACACATAATATAATTTTAGAACTTTGGATTTTGTGAAACCGGGACATAGGTGCTATGTGATTCCATTGGTGCGGTAGTAGCGCAATCTTACCATAGTGATCTTTGAACGATTTCTTTATAAGTGTAATTTGGGGATGGTGATCCCATGCTGGTTGTTTTGGATATTGAGTGATCGTTCCCACTCCTTGTATGAATTGGTATGTTCGTCGATTTGCGATTCGTTGTTCGTATGCCGAGGGAAATGTTCGCCAGTTGGGTATGTTTATTGAGATCTACTGTACGTGATTGATTTGTCGTTTTGAGAATGTTATTTTTTCATATATCTGTTTCTGTGGTTCTGTGTTGATCGTGTTGGAGTTTACCGTGTGAAGGTATTCTCGATTTTCGTTGATCGTTCGTTGGTAATATTAGAGTTTATCACGTTGATGATATTCTCGATTGTGTTTTGACCTCTGGTTGGTCATATTGGAAATTATCATGTCGATGATAAATTCGGTTGATTGTTGATCATTGTTGGTGATCATCTGAGTGTTCGAATTTTGTGTCGATGTTTCGAGATTGGTTGTCATTATTTTGGACAGTTGTTTCACAGATATATCGGATATTATTTGTCTTATCGAAATTGGAACTTGATCATGCGATCAGGCAAACAGGATTTGTCATGGATAGATTATTTCATCTGACGATGATATAATTTTGTTGAGACTCATGGAATTGTGATTGTAAGCGTATTGAGGCTATACAGTGAGATCGCTTGCTAGTATCTCCGGAGATCGTCGACCTGCGTATTTGTAAGTATGCGGTTTTGGCTATTCAGAATGATGATGATTGATCGTTGTCGTGATGGTTTTAGGATATTTTGGTTGAACCGTATGTTTGTTTGTTTTTATGAAGGATTGCAAGTTTCGAGGCCGAAACTTATTTTAAGTGGTGTAGAATGTAATATCCGGAATTTCTACTATTGTTGTTTGATATTATTTTATCCGAGTTATATTGTACAGCGTGGAATCTGTACAGTATGGATAAAATAAATAAAGGACTGAGATGTCAGTATCGGTATAATTGTCGTATCTGGACGACAGTTGCATTTGAGGATATCGTGTATCAGATTATCGTACTTTCGATATAGGGTATATCGTATAAGAATGTTATTGGATCCAGTATATGTATTCAGTATGTTTGTATGTGTTTTCGGTATGTCGAGACAGTACTTGATTGAAATTGGCTAAGTATGAAATTATTACGTACGTTAACAAGGTGAGCTAACGTACGTAAGATTGGCACGGTTACGTACGTTAAGGCTAAGGTATTACGTACGTAACGAGGGCATCGGACAAGACCGAGTCATGGTCGGCAGGTGGGACCCGGTGTCGGCAACTTTCGGCGGAGGATGTTGACAGGTGAGTCAACATATGTGTTACGTACGTTATACAGGACGTGTTACGTACGTAACACGACCATAATACTGTAGCAAGTCAACGTACGTATTACGTACGCAACGGAATAAGTGTTACGTACGTTACGGGCGGTGGCAGTCGTGGCCGAGAGGACTGCGGTGGCGAGCATGGTCGGCGGTGACTGCAAGGGTGGCCGATCACGATCGCGGTGACTCGGGCGTAAGGGCGGGCGATAACGTACGTAAGGTTGTGTCGATTCTGGCCGTAAGTGCCGTTACGTACGTGGCAGTGCCGATTCGTACGTAAGGCTGCCGAGCGAAATGGACAGAAGGTTAGGCCGCGTCCGGCTACGTACATAAGGACCCGCCGGTTACGTACGTAATGTGCCGGCAGGTCTCGGCCTATATAAGGCCTGGACCGAGTCACCCTTGTCATTTTTCATTTTTCTTCGTTCCTCTCGCGATTTCTTCAGCAAAGTTGATGGATTTGAGTAATAACATCATGTAGCAACATGTTTTGGAAGTTGGAATCATGGATTAACATCATCTTCCATCCGGATCGAAGGTAAGAACACCTAAACACTTGGTTTTGGATAGTTTTGGAGTTTCTTGATGATTTGGCCGAATTGATTCGTTTTAACTCAGATTATTGATGGAACCTTGTTGTATTCTTGAGATTATACATTATCCTTGAAGTTTTGTGGAACAAATTCGAGTATTTTCGTTAAAATGATTGATTTGGATTATGCCTTCAAAGTGTTCGATGAAATGCCTCAATGAGTAGAACTTGGGAAATTCTACACGTTTTCGTATGAATGGTGATGAAATTGATAGTGTTGTGATTATTCTTGGTAATTATGGGAATTTTGTTAAGGGAAGATAATGAATTGATGATCAAATACCTTGATTATGTCGTTATGATTATGGAATCGTAGTAATCTCGTTGTTCTTGATAGTTTGTTGTAATCCATGATGTTATGAGAAGTATATATGTTGAAGAACATGATTACATACACCTTGAATTGTGAATAAGGATTGTTTAGATGTTAGAACACATCGGATTATGCCGTTTGGGGACTTTGAATGTGATTTCGGAATAAGTTGTGGAACTCTTGGAATATGATTATCTATGATTAATCGGATTGTACGGATTGATGATGATAATCGGTAATTGGTTTTATTACGAATATACAAGGAGGAAACTTGTAAGTATTTAAGATTGAATGTGGAATCGTAGTGTTGTCTTGAATTTGTGTTTGATTGGTTTGAGTTGTATTGTTTGGTTTTGTGTATGATCGAGGTGTTGTTGAGCCGTTGAGTTTGATTGGTTGGCTATGTCGGTTAATGATTGTTATCGGATTGTATGTTAATCGATTATTTCAATAGGTTGAGATTATTGATCGGTGAGTATAACCGTATGTTGCGGTCATGTTCGAGTATGTTCGTGAATTGCTTCGGTCGGGGCTGAGGAGCCCGTAGATGAAGGCATTGTGACTGGTAGCGGCTTCCTCATCATCATATCGGTATCGAGGCAAGTTATTACTTGCTCAGTTATAATGTTTAATGAATGGTTTCAGTTTCATTTCGTTTATAATGCATATAGCAATGATTATATGTTGTCATTCCGATTCTGGGAGTTAAATCATAATGTATGTGATTTATTTTGGTTATTGGCATATTTGGGTATCGAGGATACATTGTGATAAAGACGAGGATTCGAGTATTTATGGTTCATGATACGTTTGGATCGTCGAGTGTTGCGGATAATTCGTCGGTGATGATTGGACATCGAGGTTGCTCCCGAAGGACTCGGGGCAAGTATTCCATATTGATTATGGTTTAGTGTTATTTATTTTGGTCTCGTACATTTTCTTTCATGTTGTTGAACATGGAGTCGTCCTAGTAAATTGTCATGTTGTCGTGCATGTTATGTTGTTCATGTTGATGAACGTGTTGATTTGCATATGTGTATGCATATTGTGTTGTTTATGTTGTGTAAATAATCTGATGGGATTATGAGGATCTATGTTGAGGGCGCTGGATCGAATGTCCACCATGCGTTGGTTCGACGGGATCATCATGGGGATCTATGCTGAGGGCGTTGGATCGTTGGACAGGTTTTCCACCATGCGTTGGTTCGACGGGATCATCATGGGGATCTATGCTGAGGGCGTTGGATCGTTGGACAGGTTTTCCACCATGCGTTGGTTCGACGGGATCATCATGGGGATCTATCTTTGAGAAGCTGGATCGTTGGATTACCGTATTGTGTTGATGGAATCTTGTGAATTCGCATCATTGATTTTATCATGTGTTGTTGCTCATATGTGTATTGTTGGTTATCCACCTTATGCCGATCGATAGGATCAACAAAGGGATCTATCTTGAGGCGCCTTTGGATCGTCGGATTTCCATTGAGTATACATGATTGTTATTGTTGTGATCATATTGACGTGGTCATATGAGTATGCATTTGTAGGTCTTGTGTTAGGACCGTGTCCGTATTGCATTGATCTGATCTCGGATTAGACTGATATGATTGTCGTGGCACTTTATATCTCGAGGTATGTTCCGTATTTTCCTTTGGTATTTGTCTTGTGATGGACAATCGGTTATCATTTTGGGATTTGATGATGTTATTCGATGGATCGTATTGGTCAGTAATGGTACATTTCTGTATCGTGAGTTGGTGATGATAGTTTGAAAATCTTGAGTATTGTTTGAGGTACAATACAGATATTATGTTCGAGTTTATTGGTTAATCGAGTACGAGATGTGAAACTGTGATAATGGTTATTCTGATGAGAATTTCTTGAGTAAGTAAAATTATGGCGGTAAGATTACGTTGGTCGTATTCTTATGTTGTATTCTCATTGGTATGTAATTATTAATGTGATGTGACGGTTATCATTGTTGGATATTATGGCTGACCCCGTCGTGGGATTTATTTTTAGGTTCTTGGAGTATCGAGCTTGTAGCGGTCGTGAAGAGATGAGCTTCCCGGAGGATACTGGCTAGGACATGTTCTGTGCATTGAGTTTCTTGATTGGTTCTTGTATTCCGCTGCTAGAGTATCGTTTTGGTTGGTCTTTTTCCGCTGTGTGAGTATTTTGAGACGCTCTTTTTGGTATCTGGTAACTGAGGTTACTGTGGAAACCATTTTCTAAACTTTTGAGTTTCGTCCGTTTGGCCTTGTTATTTCAAATGAGTTTTTCCGACGGTTTTTGATAAATGGATTTTTATAAGTCTTTGTGAATTTTTAAAGATAGCACCGTCATTGGCCTCTTGGGCATATGTAAATGTTTTGTGAAAATTTCCTTTAGCCTTGTGGGTTCCATCTCGGGGCCCACGGCGCTGTAATATTTCCGGTTAAATCTGGGGGTGTTACACCAGAGGTGATGCTCTGTGAGTTCTTGTAACAACGATGGAGTGCTGTGCTGACTATGAGAAATCGACGGTCTCTCATTGTGTGAATTAGCTGAACTCTCGTATGGAAGTAGTTTCTGAACTTGTGAACTTCTTAAAGTCTGAACTTCTCTGAACCGTACGGAGTTCCCATTTCTGCCGACCGTCTTTTGGTTAAGGGGTTCTGAGAGAGAAATCCTAGATAGGGTCAAGAGAGAAGCCGAGAAAAAACCGAGAGGCGAGAGCTTTCCAAGTGCTGGAGGCTCTATATTTATAGGACTGGGAGTCGCTGGGCGATCGCCTCTGCTATATTATAATAAGCTGGCGATCGTCTTTAGCACATGGATTGGTCTCCTTAGAGTCCGCAGTAGTTGCTGGCAGCCGGAAGTGCGAACCAATGAGAAGCCAACATGCATCTATGTCGATGTCCGGGGAGGCCCCACCTAGGACCTTTCGGCGGGTCTGTCGGTAGGTGAGGCCATCCTTGTCACTGACAGCTGCTGATGGGCTGGAGTCAACGATCCTTATTTTGTGGCACCATTCGCGGATCTGCACATGGGTCCTTGCTCCGTGATCCAGTCTTCGTAGACTTGACGGACGATGGCCTTATACGTGGCATAGGACGATCGTCCTCGGTCGGGCTCCAGAGTCGATCGCTGGGTGCCAAAAGGCGATCGCTCTGGACATCGATCGCTCGGCACCTGACTCTGGTCTGAACTCTTCGCTTGGCAAGTCTGCCTTTGATTTATTTGATGCTGTCTTTGGTCGCTCGGCCCTTATACTGATCGCCGTCGAGGCGTATAAATCACCGCACAACAACAGTATATCATTTTCAATAAGCTTCATAGCCAAAGCTTCTTTATACCGTAGGTGGAAGGATCACTATGGAGAATTCCTAAGAAAAAGAAAAATCGAGCGTAAAAAAAGAATTGAGCAGCGTTCGATGGCAAAAAAAGGGGGTGCAACACGAGGACTTCCCAAGGGGTCACCCATCCTAGTACTACTCTCGCCCAAGCACGCTTAACTTCAGAGTTCTGAATGGATCTGGTGCATTAGTGCTCGTATGATCGCACCTAGAAGTCGAACCACATTCTATTCTCTTATGGTAGATTCGACCCGAACTTCAAACAGCCATAACTTTCAAACCAGGAAAAGCTACGAGACCCACCACACATGCCGACGAAGCTCTTCTCGCGCCCATCATGTGACCCGATGCTCAGAATTCCTATTATAATACGTTTCCAGAAGCGGAACGGCGATTCGTGTCAAACTCATTGCGTTCTACCATGACATAACTGGTCCCGGGCCTAAATTCCCCCATTTTTACGCACTTTCGGCCTTTATATCACTTTATTTATTTTATATTTTGTTTTTATTTTGATATCTTATGTCATTTTCGATTTAGATGTGTTTCTTAGGCTTATAAATACATTCTCGAATGTATTGAGAGGCAGAATTTGATAATTTCTAATTAGTAAAATCACATTTCTTCCCCGTACGAAGAGCATTTGTCATTTACTTTATTACTCCCGTGACAGTATATCATTTTCAATAAGCTTCATATCCAAGGCTTCTTTAGACCGTAGGTGGAAGGATCACCGTGGAGAATTCCTAAGAAAAATAAAAATCGAGCATAAAAAAAGAATCGAGCAGCGTTCGATGGCAAACAAAGGGGATGCAGCACGAGGACTTCCCAGGGGGTCACCCATCCTAGTACTACTCTCGTCCAAGCACGCTTGACTTCAGAGTTCTGATGGGATCCGGTGTATTAATGCTGGTATGATCGCACCCATAAGTCGAATCACATTCTATTCTCTTATGGTAGATTCGATCCGAACTTCAAACAGCCATAACTTTCGAACCAGGAGGAGCTATGGGACCCACCACACATGCCGGCGAAGCTCTTCTGGCACCCATTGTGTGACCCGACGCTCAGAATTCCTATTATAATATGTTTCCGGAAGCGGAATGGCGATTCATGTCGAACTCATTGCGTTCCGCCATTACATAACTGGTGAGGGCCTAAATTCCCCCATTTTCACGCACTTTTGATCTTTATATCACTTTATTTATTTAATATTTCATTTTTCTTTTGATATCTTGTGTCATTTTCGATTTAGATGTGTTTCTTCGGCTTGTAAATACATTCTCGAATGTATTGAGAGGCATAATTTGATAATTTCTATTTAGTAAAATCGCATTTCTTCCCCGTACGAAGAGCGTTTGTCATTTACTTTATTACTCCCGTGACGGTATATCATTTTCAATAAGCTTCATATCCAAGGCTTCTTTAAATTGTAGGTGGAAGGATCACCGTGGAGAATTCCTAAGAAAAAGAAAAATCGAGCGTAAAAAAAGAATCGAGCAGCATTCGACGGCAAAAATGGGGGTGCAACACGAGGACTTCCCGGGGGTCACCCATCCTAGTACTACTCTCGCCCAAGCACGCTTGACTTCAGAGTTCTGATGGGATCCAGTGCATTAATGATGGTATGATCGCACCCATAAGTCGAACCACATTCTGTTCTCTTATGGTAGATTCGACCCGAACTTCAAACAGCCATAACTTTCGAACCGAGAGGAGCTACGAGACGCACCACACATGCCGGCGAAGCTCTTCTCGCGCCAATTGTGTGACCCGACGCTTAGAATTCCTATTATATTGTGTTTCCAGAAGCGGAACGGCAATTCATGTCGAACTCATTGCGTTCCGCCATTACATAACTGGTGAGGGCCTAAATTCCCCCATTTTCACGCACTTTCGATCTTTATATCACTTTATTAATTTAATATTTCATTTTTCCTTTGATATATTGTGTCATTTTCGATTTAGATGTCTTTCTTCGGCTTATAAATACATTCTCGAATGTATTGAAAGGCAGAATTTGATAATTTTAAATTAGTAAAATCGCATTTCTTCCCCGTACGAAGAGCGTTTGTCATTTACTTTATTACTCCCGTGACAGTATATCATTTTCAATAAGCTTCATATCCAAGGCTTCGTTAGACCGTAGGTGGAAGGATCACCGTAGAGAATTCCTAAGAAAAAAGAAAAATCGAGCGTAAAAAAAGAATCGAGCGGCGTTCGACGGCAAAAGAAAGGGGTGCAACATGAGGACTTCCCAGGGGGAAGCCCATACTAGTACTACTCTCGCCCAAGCACGTTTAACTTTGGAGTTCTGATGGGATCCGGTGCATTAGTGCTGGTATTATCGCACCTATAAGTCGAACCACATTCTATTCTCTTATGGTAGATTCGACCCGAACTTCAAACAGCCATAACTTTCGAACTGGGAGGAGCTACGGGACCCACCACACATGCCAGCGAAGCTATTTTCGTGCCCATCGTGTGACCCGACGCTCAGAATTCCTATTATAATACGTTTTCGGAAGCGGAACGGCAATTCGTGTCAAACTCATTGCGTTCTGCCATAACATAACTGGTCCCGGGCCTAAATTCCCTCGTTTTCATTCACTTTCGGCCTTTATATCACTTTTTTTATTTATATTTTGTTTTTCTTTTGATATCTTGTGTCATTTTCGATTTAGATGTGTTTATTAGGCTTATAAATACATTCTCGAATGTATTGAGAGGCAGAATTTGATAATTTCTAATTAGTAAAATCGCATTTCTTCCCCGTACGAAGAGCGTTTGTCATTTACTTTATTACTCCCGTGACAGTATATCATTTTCAATGAGCTTCATATCCAAGGCTTCTTTATACCGTAGGTGGAAGGATCACCGTGGAGAATTCCTAAGAAAAATAAAAATCGAGCGTAAAAAAAGAATCGAGCAACGCTCGACGACAAAAAAGAGGGTGCAACACGAGGACGTCCCAGGGGGTCACCCATCCTAGTACTACTCTTGCCCAAGCACGCTTATTGTCGGAGTCCTGACGGGATCCGGTGCATTAGTTCTGGTATGATCGCCCCCATAAGTTGAACCACATTCTGTTCTCTTATGGTAGATTCGACCAAAACTTCAAACAGCCATAACTTTCAAACCGAGATGAGCTACGAGACGCACCACACATGCCGGCAAAGCTCTTCTCGCGCCCATCGTGTGACCCGACGCTCAGAATTCATATTATAATATGTTTCCAGAAGCGGAACGGCGATTCATATTGAACTCATTGCGTTCCGCCATGACATAACTGGTGAGGGCCTAAATTCCCCTGTTTTCACGCCCTTTCGATCTTTATATCACTTTATTTATTTATTATTTTATTTTTCTTTTGATATCTTGTGTCATTTTCGATTTATATGTGTTTCTTCGGCTTATAAATACATTCTCGAATGTATTGAGAGGCGGAATTTAATAATTTTTAATTAGTAAAATCGCATTTCTTTCTCGTACGAAGAGCGTTGGTCATTTACTTTATTACTCCCGTGACAGTATATTATTTTCAATAAGTTTCATATCCAAGGCTTCTTTATACCCTTAGGTGGAAGGATCACCGTGGAGAATTCCTAAGAAAAAGAAAAATCGACCGTAAAAAAAGAATCGACCAGCGTTGGACGGCAAATAGAGGGGGTGCAACATGAGGACTTTCCGGGGGTCACCCATCCTAGTATTACTCTCGCCCAAGCACGCTTGACTTCGGAGTTTTAATGGGATCCGGTGCATTAATGCCGGTATGATCGCACCCATAAGTCGAACCACATTCTATTCTCTTATGGTCAATTCGATCCGAACTACACATGTCGGCGAAGCTCTTCTTGCACCCATTGTGTGACCCGATGCTCAGAAGTCCTATTATAATATGTTTCTGGAAGCGGAACGGTGATTCATGTCGAACTCATTGCGTTCCGCCATTACATAACTGGTCCCGGGCCTAAATTCCCCCGTTTTCACGCACTTTCGGCCTTTATATCACTTTATTTATCTAATATTTCGTTTTTATTTTAATATCTGGTGTCATTCTCGATTTAGATGTATTTCTTAGGCTTATAAATACATTCTCGAATGTATTGAGAGGCAGAATTTGATAATTTCTAATTAGTAAAATTGCATTTCTTCCCCGTACGAAGAGCGTTTGTCATTTACTTTATTACTCCCGTGACAATATATCATTTTCAATAAGCTTCATATCTAAGGCTTCTTTAGACCATAGGTGGAAGGATCACCGTGGGGAATTCCTAAGAAAAAAAAATCGAGCGTAAAAAAGAACCGAGCAGCGTTCAACGGCAAAAAAGGAGGTGCAACACGAGGACTTCCCGAGGGTCACCCATCCTAGTACTACTCTCGCCCAAGCACGCTTATCTTCAGAGTTCTGACGGGATCCAGTGCATTAGTGCTGGCGAAGCTCTTCTCGCGCCCATCGTGTGACCCGACGCTCAGAATTCCTATTATAATACGTTTTTGGAAGCGGAACGGCGATTCGTGTCAAACTCATTGCGTTCCGCCATGACAGAACTGGTTTCTAAATTCCCCCGTTTTCACGCACTTTCGGCCTTTATATCACTTTTTTTATTTTGTTTTTCTTTTGATATCTTGTGTCATTTTCGATTTAGATGTGTCTTTTCGGCTTATAAATACATTCTCGAATGTATTGAGAGGCAGAATTTGATAATTTCTAATTAGTAAAATCGCATTTCTTCCCCGTACGAAGAGCGTTTGTCATTTACTTTATTACTCCCGTGACAGTATGTCATTTTCAATAAGCTTCATATCCAAGGCTTCTTTAGACCGTATGTGGAAGGATGACCGTGGAGAATTCCTAAGAAAAAGAAAAATCGAGCGTAAAAAAAGAATCGAGCAGTGTTTAACGGCAAAAAAAGGGGGTGCAACACGAGGACTTCCTGGGGGTCACCCATCCTAGTACTACTCTCGCCCAAGCACGCTTATCTTCGGAGTTCTGATGGGATCCGGTGCATTAGTGCTGAAATGATCGCACCCATAATTCGTACCACATTCTATTCTCTTATGGTAGATTCGACCCGAACTTCAAACAGCCATAACTTTCGAACTGGGAGGAGCTACGGGACCCACCACACATGCCGGCGAAGCTCTTCTCGTGCCCATCATGTGACCCGATGCTCAGAATTCCTAGTATAATACGTTTCCGGAAGCGGAACGGTGATTCGTGTCAAACTCATTGCATTCCGCCATAACATAACTGGTCCCGGGCCTAAATTCCCCCATTTTCACGCACTTTCGACCTTTATATCACTTTATTTATTTTATATTTTGTTTTTATTTTGATATATTGTGTCATTTTCGATTTAGATGTGTCTCTTCGGCTTATAAGTACATTCTCGAATGTATTGAGAGGCAGAATTTGATAATTTCTAATTAGTAAAATCGCATTTCTTCCCCGTACGAAGAGCGTTTCTCATTTACTTTATTACTCCCCTGACAGTATATCATTTTCAATAAGCTTCATATCGAAGACTTCTTTAGACCGTAGGTGGAAGGATCACCGTGAAGAATTCCTAAGAAAAATAAAAATCGAGCGTAAAAAAAGAATCGAGCAGCGTTCGATGGCAAAAAAAGGGGGTGCAACATGAGGACTTCCCGGGGGTCACCCATCCTAGTAGTACTCTCGCCCAAGCACGCTTAACTTCGGAGTTCTGATGGGATCCGGTGCATTAGTTCTGGTATGATCGCACCCATAAGTCGAACCACATTCTGTTCTCTTATGGTAGATTCGACCCGAACTTCAAACAGCCATAACTTTCGAACCGAGAGGAGCTACGAGATGCACCACACATGCCGGTGAAGCTCTTCTCGCGCCCATCGTGTGACCCGACGCTCAAAATTCTTACTATAATATGTTTCCGGAAGCGGAACGGCGATTCATGTCGAACTCATAGCGTTCCGCCATGACATAACTGGTCAGGGCCTAAATTCCCCCGTTTTCACGCACTTTTGGCCTTTATATCACTTTATTTATTTAATATTTCATTTCTCTTTTGATATCTTATGTCATTTTCGATTTAGATGTGTTTCTTCGGCTTATAAATACATACTCGAATGTATTGAGAGGCATAATTTGATAATTTCTAATTAGTAAAATCGCATTTCTTCCCCGTACGAAGAGCGTTTGTCATTTACTTTATTACTCTCGTGACAGTATATCATTTTCAATAAGCTTCATATCCAAGGCTTCTTTAGACCGTAGGTGGAAGGATCACCGTGGAGAATTCCTAAGAAAATGAAAAATCGAGCTTAAAAAGAATCGAGCAGCATTGGACGTCAAAAAAAGAAGTGCAACACGAGGACTTCCGAGGGGGTCACCCATACAAGTACTACTCTCGCCCAAGCACGCCTAACTTCGGAGTTCTGATGGGATCCGGTGCATTAGTGCTGATATGATCGCACCCATAAGTCAAACCACATTCTATTCTCTTATGGTAGATTCGACCCGAACTTCAAACACCCATAACTTTCGAACCGAGAGGAGCTACGGGACCCACCACACATGCCGGCGAAGCTCTTATCGCGCCCATCGTGTGACCCGCTGCTTAGAATTCTTATTATAATATGTTTCCGGAAGCGGAACGGCGATTCATGTTGAACTCATTGCGTTTCGCCATGATATAACTGGTCCCAGGCCTAAATTCCCCCGTTTTCATGCACTTTTGGCCTTTATATCACTTTATTTATTTAATATTTCGTTTTTATTTTGATATGTTGTGTCATTTTCGATTTAGATGTGTTTCTTAGGCTTAATACATTCTCGAATGTATTGAGAGCCAGAATTTGATAATTTCTAATTAGTAAAATCGCATTTCTTCCCCGTACGAAGAGCGTTTGTCATTTAATTTATTACTCCCGTGACAGTATATCATTTTCAATAAGCTTCATATCCAAGGCTTCTTTAGACCGTAGGTGGAAGGATCACCGTGAAGAATTCCTAAGAAAAAAAAAATCGAGCATAAAAAAAGAATCGAGCAGCGTTCGACGGCAAAAAAGGGGGTGCAACACGAGGACTTCCCATGGGGTCACCCATCCTAGTACTACTCTCGCCCAAGCATGCTTAACTTCGGAGTTCTGATGGGATCCGATGCATTAGTGCTGGTATGATCGCACCCATAAGTCAAACCACATTCTATTCTCTTATGGTAGATTCGGCCCGAACTTCAAAAAGCCATAACTTTCGAACCAGGAGGAGCTACGGGACCCACCACATATACCGGCGAAGCTTTTCTCGCGCCCATCATGTGACCCGACGCTCAGAATTCCTATTATAATATGTTTCCGGAAGCGGAACGGCGATTCATGTCAAACTCATTGCGTTCTACCATGACATAACTGGTACCGGGCCTAAATTCCCCCATTTTCACGCACTTTCGGCCTTTATATCACTTTATTTATTTAATATTTCATTTTTCTTTTGATATCTTGTGTCATTTTCGATTTAGATGTGTTTCTTCGACTTATAAATACATTCTCGAATGTATTGAGAGGCAGAATTTGACAATTTTTAATTAGTAAAATCGCATTTCTTCCCCGTACGAAGAGCGTTTGTCATTTACTTTATTACTCCCGTGACATTATATAATTTCAATGAGCTTCATATCCAAGTCTTCTTTAGACCGTAGGTGGAAGGATCACCGTGGAGAATTCCTAAGAAAAAGAAAAATCGAGCATAAAAAAAGAATCGAGCAGCGTTCGACGGCAAAAAAAAGGGGTGCAACACGAGCACTTCCCAAGGGGTCACCCATCCTAGTACTACTCTCGCCCAAACACGCTTCACTTCGGAGTTCTAGTGGGATCTGGTGCATTAGGGCTAGTATGATCGCACTGATAAGTCGAGCCACATTCTATTCTCTTGGTCTCCAATTCTTCCATTTTCAGGCCATCAGATGGTAGCCTGTACAACTTCTCCAATAGTTCTTTGTTCATAGAGATCTCAATCCCTTGAACTGTTGCAAAGATGTCAGAAATCTCACCTCCTCTCCTCTGAGATGAGTACTTGAACGAGGCATCCAAGTATAACTCCTCCAAGATCTGCTCGTCGTACAGATCAGCATGGTGACTAGCAAGGCGGCAGAGCCCTTGCTGTTTCACTCTGGAAACAACCATCTCCATTCCAAGGAAGTCTTCTCCTTCAAGGTCGATTATTTCCATTACTATGGATCTGTCGAAGATACGCCCATCATTTATGGTTTCCTTCTTCTTCATGAAAAGAGAATATGTCTGTCGTCATTCTGCAGATGAAAAGGTGTGAAGCAACAGAGAATCACACAGGAAAATGCAGAAAATTGTAGAAAATATGTAAACTACTTGCTTAAGACTCGTTTAATTTGCTGAAAGCATAAAGAGTCTAAGGGAGCAAAATACAGTCCTTTTATAGGGTGCAGGGAAGATTAGGGTTATACAGTGAACGGTCAGATTTAAAGGATGGGAACCGTCTTTTAAAAGAAAGTACAGGATGGATTCAGAGTAACTAGTACATCTGATTAATCTATTTTTGAAATGATGACCGGTCCCACTTCTGACAGTTCGTCTTCCCTTATTGCACGAAATGATAGTTTGGCATTATTGAAATCGCGGTATTTGAGGCAATAAAGTCCAGGTGTCTTTAAAACCATTAAAGGATAAGACGTTTAAATTTTAAACAGGGCACATGGACTGAAAACATTTTCTGTACGAATAGAATAGCATTATAATATTAATTGACATCCTACGTATGTGTTGTATCTGCCAAAATACAGCATTTCCCCTACATACAGGATTCAATTCTTACACCAATTTTTGTATTAATACTGTATTCATGGGTCGTACTGGATTCCCCCTTAATTAATGCACACGTCAACTATAGAATGGTTCCATGCCTTCTTTATCCTACAGTAAGATTTGACTTATTCCGAGTGTACATTTGATTAAAGTGGATACTATATTCTTCGTTCTTACAGCATTCCCCCTCAATTGATGAGTAACAATGTAAAACTTACAGGGAGTCAAGCTGCAACATCCCCAATTCTTGACGAAGCATGCAGAATCTGGATGTGCTGAGAGATTTTGTAAAGATGTCGGCCAACTGAATATATGTATAAATTTTCTCTATCCGAACATCCTTATTCTCAACATGATTCCTGATGAAGTGATGTTTCATATCCATATACTTAGTTCGCGAGTGCAATACAGGGTTGTGCATTATTGCGATTGCACTCGTGCTATCGCACATGATTGGCGTCTCTCTGGCACTATTTCTGTAATCCTGTAATTGTTGTTGCATCCAAAAATCTGCATAGAGCAACTTCCAGCGGCATAGTATTCCGACTCAGGTGTAGAAAGCGAGTTGGCCAGTTGCTTCTTACTGGACCATGACACAAGTCTAGGTCCAAGAAAGTGGAAAGTACTACTTGTACTATTCCTATGCAGCTTACAGCCTCCGAGATCCGAGTCGCTGTAGCCAACCAAATCGAATCCTCCTTCCTTAGGATACCACAATCCAACATCAATTGTTCCTTTCACGCACTTAAGAATTCATTTGGTTGTCGTGAAGTGTGACTCCTTAGGTGCTACTTGATACTGAGCACAGACTCCTACAGCAAACTGGATATCGGGCCTGCTAGTCGTTAGGTACAGGAGTGAGCCTATAAGCTTCCTATAGAGTGATTGATCAACAGGCTTTCTAGCTTCGTCAGCATTAATTTGCGTGGAAGTGCTCATGGGGGTTGATGGGGATTTGGAGTTGTTCATCCCAAATTTATTGAGTAGCTCCTTACTGTACTTTTCCTGGTTGATGAAGATTCCTGTAGGCAATTGTTTAACCTGCCATCCTAGGAAATAACTAAGTTCTCCCATCATACTCATTTCAAATTTACTTTGCATGAGATGAGAGAACCTTTGACATAAAGCAAGGTTAGTAGAACCAAATATAATATCATCGACATATATTTGCACCATTAACAAGACATCACCTTCATGTATCTTAAATAGAGTCTTGTCCACAGCACCTTTCTCAAATCCATTGTTGATAAGGTACAGGGACAGGGTTTCATACCAAGCTCTATGTGCTTACTTAAGTCCATACAGAGCTTTCCGTAGTCTGTATACTAGGTCTCCACCTTCAGTATTGACAAACCCTGGTGGTTGATCAACATAGACTTCTTCGGCAAGATATCCATTCAGGAAGGCGCTCTTAACATCCATTTGATATACTATAAAACTCTCATGGGCGGGTAAAGCTAGAAATATCCTGATGGCTTCAGTCTGGCTACAAGGGAAAATGTCTCATCATAATCTATGCCTTCTTCCTGTCTGTAGCCTTGTGCGACTAGACAGGATTTGTTCCCGATAACAAGTCCATTCTCATCCTTCTTGTTTCTAAATACCCATTTGGTTCTAATTACAGCTTGATGTTCTGCTAGGTACTAGATACTATACATTTTTTCTTTCAAAACTATTAAGCTCTTCTTCGATAGAAGTGATCCAGTGAGAATTATTCAAAGCTTCATTGGTCGAAATAAGTTCGGATTGAGCTAAAAATACAGCTAGAGTGCACATAAGTAGTCTCCTAAGTTCAGCTTGATACTTCCATACAGGAAATGGAGATTTCTCAGAATCGGTCTCTTCTTGCACACACAGTACAGTTCCCTGTGTAGTCTGTATTCTTCTACGGGTAGATACACCAGCATCAGTATCACCTATAATCAACTCTTGTGGATGATCTCTCAGTCATCTCCTGTCAGGTTCTAATTCGGCATCCCGTACTGTATCTTGTGGTGCTGTGGTCTCGGCTTCAGCTTGTACAGCATCGGCTTTGCCTACTTTTGTTCTTACAGCCGCGAGATTGATTTCTAAGTTTACAACAGGCTCTATTGGAGTTTCAGGGTCATCAATGGAGAGTGTTCGAATATTCTGGGTTAAGTCTTCTACTCCTGTAGGATCAAAGTGAGGTTCACCGAACACTACATGGACAGATTCCTCTATGGTCAACTTTCTTTTGTTAAAGATCCTGAAAGCTTTGCTGATAGGGGAATATCCTACAAATATCCCTTCATCTGACTTTCCGTCGAAGGTCTTGAGTTGATCTTTCCCATTATTCATAAAATAACACCTGCATCCAAAGATATGAAAGTATGCAACCAATGGAGTGTTGGGATTCCGGAAACAAAATCAAATAAGCAGCGGAATAATAATAAAGAATCACAAACAGGATCGATCAAGTAACGTATATACGAAAATAAAAAACGAAGATAAAAGGATTAAGGTCTCATACCCTTGAAGCCTATGATAATATCTTCGTAAGTTGATATTGTTCACGAACTCGAGCACGAGCACGAAATCCCTTCGTCCCAAGCACCAAAAATGCGATGCCTCTATGTCACCATGCGACGGAACTTGCTCGGAAAAATCTCCGAAACTCCACGGCTAGGAAGTTTCAAAGGAATTTTTCTCTCTTTATTTTTCTTGATTTTCTTTCACCTCTAAGATGAAGAACAAGAATAATAAAGTTTCTCTCTCCCTCTCAATCCTCCTCTCGGCTGAAGTGCAGGAAGTCTTGAAATGGTGGTGATGATGTGTTTATTTATTTTAAGTCACCATGACTTAAATAAGATATTAAATGATGAGAATCAAATCAAATCACTTTGAAAAACATGTGAAGGGTTCACATGCCTAATCTTATAAATAAACAATCAACACACCTAGTCAACTAAGAGGGGGGGCATGAGGAAGTTTCCAAGAAAACGAGCCAAGGCACTCGGCTCGTGAACCAGATGTTCGTCAAACGAATCCATTAAATATACTCCATTTTATTTCCAATGTATTTATACTTAATTAATTAATCCAATTAATTAAATATATTAAACACAAATATATTTCTCTTAAGAAGTATTATTTATGAATTAAATTAATTACCCAGTAACTTAATTTCAATTCATAAGACCGCTATTTGATTTATCCAATAAATCATAATTAGATATCCAATACCAAATATTAATAGAGAGATTATAAATTCATATTTATCCATCAAAGATCCTGATGCGCGACTCTATAGGTCCGTCTCAGCCGGCATTTGGAGGAACCAATGAGTGCGGGCAGCACTTAGCCAGCCTAACGGGCCGCACTGTAAACCCCGACTGAAAACGAATGAAGGGATCATTCCAGAACCATTATGTCGCGAATACCATATACGTATAGACCTTTCATCAGATGTCCCGATCAAGTCTTCGGGTCACGGTAAAGTCAAGCCCTACTGTTGACTATACACTATACATATGTTAGAGCAAGTCAAGACCGACTTATTACTAGTGTATCTAATACGATTGGATCAGAATGCTTTGTCCAAAGACTTATGATCTTATTTGTCATTAACCATATAGAACATCCGCCTGCTCACTAATAGGAGATAGAATCCTTTCTTAGTGTACAGTAAAGACTGCTACCTGCCAGTATAGTCCGCACTTCGAGGTTGACTCATCGATTAAGCAAATGAGTCTAACTACTCTAATGACAAACTAAACGTCACTGGCACATCTCTTACTGAATCCTCAAGTCAATGGTCCATGTATACTATCACAACCTTTCGATTCGTCATCAACTCTTCAAGAGTGAATACCGTGTGACTGAATCAAGTATGAGTCGTGTTCAAGTATACTGGTCCCACCAATATACTTATAACTATGCTATCAAGACATGCACACGTCCTAGCATCAGTTATACAAGTCTTTACTCAAAACTTAATGCCCAATTAAGTTTAGCGACTTACAAACGGTTTACGTAAATAAACTATAAACACTTCGAGTGCATTGTCTCTTATCCGATAACGAGAGTGGAATGTTTGCTCTTAGTTACATTGACTTCACTTCAATGTTTACCAAATCAAGAATGAATTTGAAATACAATAAACAGTGAATGAATCATATTGCCTTTTATTGATAATTCCATAATTACAAGTACAATGCCCCTTCTCTCTCATCCCCTGAGTGGCATTCGAGAGCATATTCCTAACAATACCCCACTTTCACTCAATGCCATACATCATGGTATCCAATACCCATGTTCTTCAGATGTCTTTACAAGACAGCCTAAGATGGTGGCTTAGTCGGCGGGTCAGAGACATTGTCTTCTGAGTCTACTCTTTGCAACGAAACATATCCTTTTTTCAACCATCTCTCGAATGATGTGATACTTTCTCTCTATATGCTTGGTGTTGTGGTAAGCCCTTGGCTCCTTGGCTTGGGCGACAGCTCCATCTTTATCGCAGAACATTGATATAGGCAGCTCCGCATTAGGCACCACTTGAAGTTCTTGCACAAACTTCTGCATCCAAAATGCTTCCTTGCTAGCCTCTGAGGCAGCTTGGTACTCTGCTTGGCAGGTGTAATCTACAGTAGCACTTTGCTTGGAGCTTCTCCAAGATACTGCTCCTCCATTGAGAGTAAACAAGTACCCAGATTTCGACTTAGAGTCGTCCTTGTGTCCTTGAAAATCAGAATAGGTGAATCCAACCACCTTCAGTTCTCCACTACCGTAAGTAAGAACCATATCTCTAGTTATTCTCAAGTACTTAAGAATGTTCTTGATGACAGTCCAGTGTTCCCTTCTGGGGTTTGCTTGAAATTGACTTACCACACTCACAACGTAGGCTAAGTCGGGTCTCTTACACAACATAGCGTACATGAGTCTACCCACTGCCGAAGCATAGGGTAACTTACTCATCTCTCTCTCTTGTCTTCCTCATTTTGAGGACACATTTTCGTGGTGAGATGAATTCCATGTCGCATGGGAAGGAACCCTCTTTTAGAATCATCCATCTTGAATCTTCTCAAGATTTTATCTATATAGAGGGCTTGGGAAAGTCCTATCATTCTTCGTGGTCTATCTCTGTAAAGACGGATCCCTAGAATATAGGAAGCTTCACCCAATTCTTTCATGGAGAACGTTTTAGAAAGCCAAGCTTTCACAGTGTTGAGCATTGCTACGTTATTTCCTATAAGTAGAATGTCATCTACATATAGTACTAAGAACGCAATGTTGCTCCCAGTGACATTTTTGTAAACACATTGATCCTCCTCATTTCGCACGAAGTCAAAGTCCTTGACTGCTTCGTCAAATATAAGGTTCCAACTCCGAGAAGCTTGCTTCAGCCCATAAATGGCTCGTTGCAGCTTACACACTTTATGAATATTATCTTTGGACACAAAACCTTTAGGCTATTCCATGTAGATTTCCTCCTCGAGGTACCTATTTAGAAAAGCCGTTTTGGCATCCATTTGCCATATTTCATAATCATAATGGGCAGCAATGGCAAGCATCATGCGAATCGACTTGATCATAGCTACGGGCGAGAAGGTATCATGATAATCGACCCCTTCCCTTTGGGTATAACCCTTTGACACAAGCCTGGCCTTATAGGCGTCAATCTTGCCATCCCCATCAGTCTTTCTCTTATAGATCCATTTACTTCCAATTTGCTTCATGCCAGTTGGTAGATCTACTAGAGTCCAGACCTGATTGGCATGCATCGAGTCTATCTCAGATTCTATAGCTTCTTGCCATTTATCGGAGTCCACATCCACTACCGCTTGGTCATAGGTGATAGGGTCGTCCTCACGGCTATCAGGTACTTCGTGGAGACCTAGTTCCTTGACATGTGTATAGCCATACCTCTCAGGTAAGTGAGACACCCTATCAGACCTTTGAAGTGGAGGTTGTGTTTCAATAGGTTCGGTTCATGATCCTTGATCATATGTCATCTTAGGACTTTCTTTGTGCTCTTCCAAAGAGACATTTCTACCCGGGCCACCTTCCTGAATAAATTCATCCTCAAGGAAGTGCGCTTGTATTGCCACAACGACTCTATGGTCTTCAGGCATGTAGAATAGATAACCCATTAAATCCTCTGGGTATCCTATAAAATGTCCCTTGATGGACCTCGCTTCCAGTTTGTCCACCTTAGCCTTTTTGACATAGGCTAGACATCCCCAAATCCTTATGTGATTAAGACTTGGTTTCTTACCCTTCCACATCTCATGCGGAGTGATATGAACGGATTTGGAAGGACATCTATTTAGGATATAGGCAGCGGTAAGTAAGGCGTACCCCCACAGGTAAATTGGTAAATTAGTGTAATTCAACATGGAGCGGACCATGTCCAACAAAGTCCGATTTCTCCTTTTTGAAACACCATTTAACTGTGGGGTTCCTGGCGGCATGAATTGTGAAACTATTCCATGTTCCTTAAGGAACTCATCAAACTCGATGCTCATATACTCGCCACCTCCGTCTGACCAAAGTGCCTTGATATGACATCCAGTCTGTTTTTCAACTAGGGCCTTAAATTCCTTGAATTTAGTAAAGGCTTCGGATTTATGTTTCATCAAGTACACAATCCCATACCTAGTATGATCATCTGTGAACGTTATGAAATATTGATATCCATCTCGGGCTGTTGCTAAAGCACCACAAACATCGGTATGTACCAACCCAAGTTTTTCAGTAGCCCTTACAAATGTCACTGTGAAGGGGGATTTAGTCATCTTGCCTCTAAGGCAGGATTCACAAGTTGGATAGGGTTCTACACCCAATGTACTTAAAAGTCCTTCTTTCTCCATTTTGTGAACCTTGGTCTGACCAACATGACCAAGACTTAGGTGCCACTTAAGAGCTTGATTAGTATATTGCCTGCCACGTTTCCTAGTTATAGTGTTCACTGCTGATTTATTTTGTAAGTTCAGATGATATAAACCATTCAACAATGTAGCTGTGCCAACCAATTTATTTCGAAAATAAATTTTACAACTACCATTGCCAATGAAGAAACAAAATCCTTTCGGGTCCAAGACTGGAATGGATACAATGTTTTTATGCCCAGTGGGCAAAACCAGTACTTCATCTAACGTCAAAATAAAATCGGATTCCAAACCCAGTAGGAGTGATCCAATATCGGTTGCCTCGACACTTTGTCCGCTTCCAAACCATTCAACAATGTAGCTGTGCCAACCAATTTATTTCGAAAATAAATTTTACAACTACCATTGCCAATGAAGAAACAAAATCCTTCCGGGTCCAAGACTGGAATGGATACAATGTTTTTATGCCCAGTGGGCAAAACCAGTACTTCATCTAACGTCAAAATAAAATCGGATTCCAAACCCAGTAGGAGTGATCCAATATCGGTTGCCTCGAAACTTTGTCCGCTTCCAACAATGATAATCACTTCCCCAGCTTCAGGCTGCCTACTTCGTTCCAGATCCTGATTCATAGTACAAATATGAGAAGTAGCACCTGAATCCAGAATCGATGAAGCAGAATATGTAGTAGCAGAACAATTGGTTTCAAAAACAAAAAGTTCCGTACCTGATGCGCCTTTTATCTTGGGACAAGTCCTACGCCAGTGGCCCAACTCACCGCATTCAAGACATTTGTCCGTAGGTTTTGGACTGCCTACCTTCTGAACCTTTAGGGCCTTGCCCTTTCCTTTTTGCACCCCTTTCTTGGGTTTATACTGCTCATAGGTCTTTTTCGTCTTGTTCTTGGACCTCCGAGGCCCAGAATAAATCACAAGAGCAGCCTCCCTCGGTTTAGTCTTCATGTTAGACTGTGCTGTCACCAGTTTATTCATTAGCCCAGCTAATGTGCATGAAATCTCACTATAGTTGAAATTCATTACAAACTGCATGAAGGAGTCAGGCAGAGATTGAAGGATGACATCAATATGAAGGGATAAATCCATATGAAAATTGAGCATCTCGAGCCTCTCAATCATAGAGATCATCTTGAGGACGTGGTATCCCACTTTCTCCCCTTCCTTCATCCTAGCACTAAATAACTGCTTCGATATCTCATATCTAGCAGTCCTACTATGCTCTCCATAAAGCTCGATCAAGTCTGCTAGAATCTGCCTAGCAGAAGTCATTTTCTCGTGCGCTCTGTGCAGCTCATTAGTCATTGAGCCCATCATAAAGGCACGGACCCGCACGTCATCCTTGACCCATTTTTCATAGACGTCAATCTATTCCTGATTACCCCTAGTCCGGACTGGAGTTGGTGGAATATCCGCCTCCAAGACGTATCCCAGCGAGTCCATGCTGAGTACAATCATCAGATTCCGTAACCAGTCAACAAAGTTGGGGCCAGTTAGGAGATTCTTTTCAAGTAGTATTGCAAGTAGGTTCTTTGCCATTTTTAGAGAGATATAGTTTTGTTTCTCTGCAATGATTTAGACAAGATTCAATTAGTGACTTGTTTTATTATGACCGAGTATAGAATTTAAGGGCTTGTATAATTCTGTCTCGGATCCCACTAATTTTATCGGACTTACACACTCCCATGTTATAACCCAGAAGTCATGGTAAGATCGACTTCTTAGTGGTGATCGAGTTCTTTACAAATTTTAATAGACGCAACCTGTCAGGTTTCTTGCCTATTAATTTATGTAAAGTGGTGTCCAACACCAACTCGTCCAACGGATGATTCGATATTCTTTTACCCCTAGTCTTCATGCCCTCAACCTATCAGGTTTCTTGGCAATCCAGACTATCTAAGCTGTTGACCATCAACGTCTATCAGTCTGACTATTGAATCTAGCCCGGCAACCTATCAGGTTTCTAGGGACGAAATTTATCACCAACCGAAAGCATCTAATGCACTCAAGAATTTTTCAACCTCTACCAAGTACTACCCTGATAACTCGAAAGCATAGCACACCGGCTCGGGTATCAATTTTCTATGAGCTTGATGGAGTGTAGGAAACCTCGTAACCTTTTTCAAACTTAGTCTGTTTGTTTGTCGGGATAATTTCGCGATTAATGTTACACTTTGCACATTAGTTTATTTATAAGCGCGTTTGTTTGTCAATCATTCAAAATGAAAAACAGTAAATAGCAACCTAGTTACTACCAACATATAGCTCATGGACTTTTTTCTAAGTACTGGGCCAAGTGAATGACCCAATAAAGAAAAAATAAAATAGTCTTCCATTCTTCGTCTTCTCGATCGGTTGTCTTCGGTCTTCTTTATAGCTAAATAAATAATCACATTATTGAAAAATGCATCCTATACAAATTTTTCTAGTAAAAAGGCTCAAAACGGCCTTTATAACCCAATCGAATCGAATAAATCAAAACTAAGTCCACGAGCTATATCACCATCACATAAGGATTCCACACAATGTGTAACGGTAATGAAATTAAATAATTAATTTAATATATTAATCCAGTTAATATATGAAATTAATCTATTCAACTTCTACAATATTAATCCAATTAATATTTAGTGGCATTAAAATTAAATAATCAATTAATATATTAATCCAATTAATATAAAATTAATGTATTCAATTTCAACGGTATTAATCCAATTAATACATATAATCATCATTTCAATTCGTTCGAATTCATCCGGTCAAAAATAATATTCTCGTTTAATTAATTTCCCTTAACACAAAAAATATTTCAAATATTAATTTAGTCAAATTAAATCCAATTTAAATTTCGGAAAATAACTACAATGAAATATAAACTTAAAACGGAGTCCGGACTATCCGGTATTAGGCGTAACCCGCGGCCCGATTCAAAATCGGGCCAAAATCCGAGAGGTGGCATGGCCGAGCCATGCTCGGCAGTCAGGCCGAGACACTCTCGGCAGCCTGGGCAGCCGGCCCAGGCAGTGCTGCCGGCACCACTGCCGGCAGCCCCATTTTCTTATTTTTCGGCTCATTTCCAAAAACGTGATGTTATTACGAACAATTTAAATATCTACGATTATACCAATAATGATTCTAAATCATAAACATCAACCAAAAGCATTCAAATGCACATATAATCGTCTATACGGTATCATTGACCTCGCTCCGATATCATTGTTGGGATTTCGGAAATAAAATCGAATACGCAGCGGAATAATAATAAAGAATACCAAACAGGATCGATCAAGTAACGTATATACGAAAAGAAAAAACGAAGATAAAAGGACTAAGGTCCCATACCCTTGAAGCCTTTGATAATATCTTCGTAAGTTGATGTTGTTCATGAACCCGAGCATGAGCACGAAATCCCTTCGTCCCAAGCACCGAACATACGATACCTCTACGTCACCACGCGACGGAACTTGACCGGAAAAATCTCCAAAACTCCGTTCTTGAAAGAACACGGATAGGAAGTTTCAAAAGAATTTTTCTCTCTTTATTTTTCTTGATTTTCTTTCACCTCTAAGATGAAGAACAAAAAATAATAAAGTTTCTCTCTCCCTCTCAATCCTCCTCTCGGCTGAAGTGCAGGAAGTCTTGAAATGGTGGTGATGATGTGTTTATTTATTTTAAGTCACCATGACTTAAATAAGATATTAAATGATGAGAATCAAATCAAATCACTTTAAAAAACATGTGAAGGGTTCACATGCCTAATCTTATAAATAAACAATCAACACACCTAGTCAACTAAGAGGGGGGCATGAGAAAGTTTCCAAGAAAACGGGTCGAGTCACTCGGATCGTGTACCGGACGTTCGTCAAATGAATCCATTAAATATACTCTGTTTTATTTCCAATGTATTTATAATTAATCCAATCAATTAATTATATCAAACACAAATATATTTCTCTTAAGAAATATTATTTATGAATTAAATTAATTACCCAGTAACTTAATTTCAATTCATAAGACCGCTATTTGATTTATCCAATAAATCATAATTAGATATCAAATATCTAATATTAATAGAGAGATGATAAATTTATATTTATCTGTAAAGGATCCTGCTGCGCGACTCTGTAGGTCCGTCTCAGCCGGGATTGGGAGGAACCAATGAGTGCGGGCAGCACTTAGCCAGCCTAGCGGGCCGCACTGTAAACCCCGATTGAAAATGAATGAAGGGATCATTCCAGAACCATTATGTCGTGAATACCATATACGTATAGACCCTTCATCATATGTCCCGGTCAAGTCTTCGGGTCACGGTAAAGTCAAACCCTACTGTTGACTAGACACTATACATGTGTTAATGCAAATCAAGACCGACTGATTACTAGTGTATCTAAGACGACTAGATCAGAATGCTTTGGCCAAAGACTTATGATCTTATTTGCCATTAACCGTATAGGACATTCGCCTGCTCACTAACAGGAGATAAAATCCTTTCTTGGCGTAAAGTAAAGACTGCTACCTGCCCGTATAGTCCGCACTTCGAGGTTGACTCAGCAATTAAGCAAATGAGTCTAACTACTCTAATGACAAACTAAACGTCACAGGCACATCTCTTACTGAACTCTCAAGTCAAAGGTCCACGTATACTATCACTACCTTTCGATTCGTCATCAACTCTCCGAGAGTGAATACCGTGTGACTGAATCAAGTATGAGCCGTGTTCGAGTATACTGGTCCCACGAATATACTTATAACTATGCTATCAATACATGCACACGTCCTAGCATCAGTTATACAAGTCTTTACTCAAAACTTAATGCCCAATTAAGTTTATTGACTTGTGAACGGTTTACGTAAATAAACTATAAACACTTCCAGTGCATTATCTCTTATCCGATTACGAGAGTGGAATGTTCGTTGTTATTTACATGGACTTCACTTCAATATTTACCAAATTAATAATGCATTTGAAATACAATAAACAATGAATGAATCATATTGCCTTTTATTGATAATTACATAATACAAGTACAATGCCCCTTCTCTCTCATACCCTGAGTGGCATTCGAGGGCATATTCCTAACATGGAGTTCTATTATTCCATACCTCATAGGCTGTTTTGTTGTGATGCTTGTTGATGATACAGTAGTTTTGTGTGTAGCATGCTGTATTCGTTGCTTCTCCCCTGGACCGCTGCGGCAAATTTCTTGCGGCAATCATGGTTCTTGTTGCTTACTTGAGCATCCTATTCTTTCGCTCGGCAACACCATTTTGTTGAGGAGTCCGGGATGCTGAGTTTTCGTGCTGTATTCCATTGTCCAAACAGTGTTGCTCTATAAAGCAATTTGTGAATTCAGTACCTCTGTCGGAACGAATGGACACGATACTCAACCCTTTCTCGTTCTGCAGTTTTCTCAGGTGCTCTGGCAACTTTGTTGTGGTTTCTCTCTTTTTGCTTAGAAAGATTGTCCAAGCATACCTGGAAAAATCATCACAATAACGAGACAGTATTTCTTACCTCCCAAACTTACAGGGTCTACAGGACCATAGAGGTCCATGTGTAGCATATCCAGAACCCTGTGGGTGGACAGGTGTGATTTGCTTTTTAGGGTGGCTTTGACTTGTTTGCCTTTCTGACAGGTTCCACAGACGTTGTCTTTATGGAATTACACATCGGGCAAACCTCTAACCATTCCCTATGTGGCGAGTTTGTTTATTGTCTTGAAGTTGATATGAGATATCCTTTTGTGCCATAGCCATCTTTGATTTGCAGTGCCTTTGGCAACAAAGTACGGAATAGTGGAGCTCGTAGGCTTCCAGTCAGCAATATACATATTTCCTGATCTGCTTCATGTGAGAACAATTTCTTTGGTCTTACTGTCCTTCACTCTACATTGATCTATATAGAATTTAACCGAGAACTGTTTGTCATAGAACTGGCTAATACTAACTAGATTGTATTGTAGGCCTTCAACATAGGTTACGTCGGTGATTTTGAACTTTCCTACCAGCAGGGTTCCCTTCCCTCTTGTTCTTCCTTTAGACTTGTCACCGAAGCGCACCTTTGGACCACGACCTTCTACCTAATCTGACAGCTTGCTGATATCTCCTATCATGTGCCGAGAACATCCGCTATCAAAGTAAAAGATGTCCTTCTCTTTAATATCCTGTAAGTAAAGAACTTAAGTAGATTTTGGTCCCCTTTGATTGTTGGGTCCATGTATGTTAGTGCCTTTAGGTACCTAATTTGTCTAACAGTAATTAGTTTGTTGTAGGTTACTTTTGGTCATGTGTTGCGATGTCTACATTGGGAAGGCCCATAGTCGTTGTAACCTTGATTATTATGCATGTAAAATCTAGGGTTATTATTCCAGTACGGATACTGTCTAGGAGGTGGAGCCATTTTCCTTGTCCTTACAGCTTGCCTTCTGGGTCTCTAGTTGGATTCTCAGAGCTGTTGTTGATACTGCATGGAGACCTGAGTTCTAGATGGATAACAGGGCTCTTGTACCCAATATCTAGGCGCATTGTATTGTTGGTAGTGCTGCGGAGCTTGCCTTTGATATTTAGATACAGCCTTCTTTCTGAATGGCTGTTGGCGCTTTTGATATGCTCGGGGAGCATGCTGTTGATCACGCCTTCCAATTCTAGGAGGCTGAGGTTCCTGCTGTCTATGATATAAATTTGGTGGCGGAATCACAGACTTCATTGTACGAGGGGCAGCTGTAACCTTTGCGGGACTTGGGGTCTCTTCAGGTACAGGAATGGGTCCCACACCCCTGACAAATACCGTACTAGTCTTTCCTTTATGGAATAATGAGTCGTATCCTAAGCCAGGTTTATCGTGGGCATGTTACCTAGTGCTTAGAATTTCATCCATCCGTCTAGAAGATTTCTCAAATGATTTCAGGATAGTGTCTAATTCTCCTTCTCGCTTCTCGGGAGTTTTTACTTTGGCTTCGAGTAAAGCAAAATCATTGAAGAGATGAAAGTGTACATTGAAGAGAATGAAGAAGATGATCTAGTAGCCCGGATGCGTAGCCTCGAAACTATGCAAATAGAGATCTGTGATGATGTTAGGGCTCTTCATTCTGAAGTTCGAGAAGCTTCCCAAGAAATTCACTCTGTTAAGACTCTTTTGGAAGACTTTATTCGTTTCTCCAATCCGTCTTTTCCGTTTCCTACTTCACACTCCGACCAATCCCCATAGTCTCTTGTATTTTGATTCTCGTTCAAGACGAATTAATTGATGTATCTTGATGACTTTGGATTTTGTTTGACCTTTTGTGTGATTGAATGTGTGATTTGTTGGTTAATCTTGTTTGCATTTGTTGTTGTTTGAATTTTTGCATTATCAATGAAGCTGGCTTTCACGTTGTTTATTAATGACCTTCGATTTGTCATATGTCTTATTCTTATCTATACACGGATAGCTTCTATTCAGGGGGAGAGTACCTTTTTGCTTATGTAGCGGGAGAAAAAACACTCAAAAACTGCAAATACTAACTCAATCGAACAAAGAACTTTGATTCGAATTTTCTTTACAGTTTTTGCAGGTATTTATTAAATTTTTTGACATCATCAAAAAGGGGGAGATTGTTGAACAAATTATTTTTATGATGAACGTTTTCAAAACATTTAACGAAATTCAGCTAAACGACATGAATCATTGAAGACAAACTCAACGTATAGCGCCTGCTACACATATGTGGTAGCACACGCTAACAGAAGATCACCTGAAGTTAGAAAGTCACCTGAAGAGTTACCTGATGTTTAGCGCACGCAATCTACAAATATAAGCGCACGCTATATAGATCCACTAACGCATACAAATAAGTACCTATCGCACGCTATCTGTTTCATGCTTAAACAAGACAGTAAGGACAGTGAGTTCTGGACTGAAAAAGGAACAACAGGTAACGCACGCTAAGAAGACATTTGCACACGCTATGAAAAGGAGTAATGCATGCTACGGGATAGAAATACGCACGCTACCTGTTAGTATATCCGAGACAGGAAGCTTTGAAGTTTAAATGAAGAAATAGGTAATGCACGCCACAATGAAGACTAACGCATGCTACCTGAAGACCATTAGCGCACGCTATCTACTACATGTTAGCGCATGCTAACTGTTCAAAATTCTACCGTTAGTCATTCAACCTTTGAATCAACAAACTCAACACAAGAATCTCGCTCAAATCTGGAAAGCATATCTTAAACGTCTAGCGCATGCTAGGATTGATTATTAGTGCATGCTAAGTTCAAAATTTATCCGTTGGAAAGAGACGTTAAGAGACAAGCCCATTTCAAGTCAACGTCAGAAGAAAAGTTGGTTGACTAAGCCGCTAGCGCACGCAATGCATTAGAGTTAGCGCACGCTAAACTTCACAGATCAGTAACAGCTATAAGGCTCAAAATGCCTATAAATACCATCACATTTGGAATTGATGGACACACAACTACAAGCATACTTGCAATACTTCGAGCTTCGATTATCTTGATTTATTTCCATCATATAAGTTGTGAGAAAGAGAAAAACGAGAGTTTGTTCACATTTTATAACATTCCATATACCTCGTATTTTCGTATTGTATTTAGAGTGTTGCATCACTCATTTGAGTTCTTGAGAGAAACGATTCTAAGAGTATTAATTCGGTGTTATTAGGATCAATTGATCCGGCATTGTTAGGATTAAACTCCAACGATCGTAAGTAAGGATTTTTCTAGTTCCGATAGAACACTAGAATAAATATTCATTCTTGAGTGATTGGTTGTGCTTGGACCTATTGAAGACAAACTTTGTAAAGGTTGTACTCGGATCGATAGAAGACGAGACATGGTTGTGTGTGGTTGTTCTTAAGCTAATAGAAAAAGATCGAAGAGAGGACGTAGGTCACGTTTAGACCGAACCTCTATAAATCTGGTGTCATTTATTTTCCGCATTATTTTTAATTTCTCGAAAAACTTCTGTCCACTATTCAACCCCCCTTCTAGTGGGAATTTTACTCTATCAATAGGAACTTTGTTTATCATAGAGGTGTCCATTTAAGAAATAGAAAAGATGATGAAAATATAACACAGTTTTCAAAAGCTAGTAATTTGTGGATCTGATTCAGTTAAAAATCGACTGGTTCTTTTTAGAATCAACCGCACTGATACCACTTGTTAGCCACAACGTATACAGTAAACAGCTTAGAAGGTAAAAATACAATAAGTTGTACGATTTTTGAAGTTAATTGTGTAGCGGAAGTCTTTTTAGTGAGTTGATATAAATACAACAACTGAGTGTTCTCCTGTTTGCTTGATGCGTACAGGGTTTTACAATGTATACAAATAATCACAGTAGAATGAAAACAGTAAAGGCATAAAGTAAATAACATACAGTTTAAAGTGGTTCAAGGCAAACCCCTCTACGTCCACTGGTCCTCCACACAGGAGTAAAAAGTTTATTAAAATCACTATGTACACAACTGCGTGACTTTAACTAAACCTGTCTCTGTATCATTCACACAGATTGATACAGGGACTGTAGCTTTAGCCGTTCACACAGATTGGCTTCAAGCTATTTTAACTCGCTTCTTCTCACACAGATCGAAGCTTCGTCTTCAATGCTATTCTTCCCACATAGGTCAGAATACGCAAGGATCTTTAGTCCACACGGGGTTAATGATAATCTCAATGGTAAGGTAGAACAATTCCAAACAACAGCCATATCTTTGATGAACGTTTGCTCTATATTGTGTTGTTTGCGTTGAGGACTTAGTATATTTCTTCGCTTGGATACTACTGTATGCGAACGAAATATATTGCTCTTTAATAGCTAAATTGTCAGGGTAATCTGTCAGAGTATGCGCGATAATGAATAATAGTGAGTGAGAAATGTCCTCTTGCCTGGGGCTATTTATGTTAGGAGTATGCTCTCGAATGTCACTCAGAGGATGTTGAGTGAGGGCATTGTACTTGTTATTATGTATATCACTAAAATAAGGCAATGGATGTTTCTTTATTTACTGGTAGTTACTGGCGTTCCTGACTCGTAAATATATATATAGAAACTAGTCCGTGTATTTGAGAGCAAAACATTACACTCCATATTGGATAAGGGATCGGCACTGGAAAGGTTTATAGCTCAAATACTTAATTGTTCGCAAGTCGATGAAACTTGATTGGGCATTAAGTTTATGTGAAGACTTGTATGACATCTTCTTTGATGTGGAAAGTGCCTGTCGAACACTAATGGTTAGTGGGAGCACACATTATAGGTATGCTAATTGGATTAGTATACTCGAACCGACTCACCCTCGATTCGTCACATGGATTTCACTCTGGGACAGTCAATGACGGAATCGAAAGGTTGTGATAGGTATTCGCCAACCTTCGACTTGAGGATTTAGTAGGGATGTACTTGTGACATCAAAGATTTTCATTAGAGTAGTTCAACCCTATAAACCGGAAGGCGGGGGTCAACCTCGACGTGCATCTTGACGGGCAAGTAGCAGGTCCTACTGAATACCAAGATAGAATTCTTTCTCCTATTAGTGAACGGGTTATATGTCCTATGCGGTTATTGGCAGATGAGATCGTAAGTCTTTGGCCGAAGCATTGGAGCTAGTTGTATTGGATACACGAGAGCTCGATGATCTCCATTTGCATTAACACATGCATAGAGTCAAGTACAGATAGAGTTTGACTGACTGTGACCCTATAACTTGATCGGGACATTTGAAAGAAGGGTTTATACGTATACTGGTATTCACGACAGAATGGTTCTTGAATGATCCCAATCATTCGTACTCAGTTAGGGTACAGTGTAGGCCGCCAGGCTGGCTAGATAGTGCTACTACTCTTTGGTTCCTCCCATTGCTGACGAGACGGATCTACCGAGTCGCGCAATAGGATTGACGACGGAATGAATCAAGCTTATTCTCTCATTATGAATTAGATATTGGATATCTAATTTGGGACATTAGATGTCTAAATTGATTTATTGGATAAATTAATTTACGGCCTAATGAATTAAATAAATTACTGGGTGATTAATTTAATTCACAGATGTAATTATTTCTTGGAGAAAATAATTATGTTATTGTGTATTTGATATAATTGATTAATTGGATTAATTAATCGATATAAATACATCGGAACAGAATCGGAGTTTATCTGTTTGGACTCTTGGGAGTCCGAAACAAACCGAACTCGTCCGTTTTTCCATGGTGGCCGCCCCCTTTGTTCCAACTACCTTCCTATTGTCTTGTTGTGCCATTTTATATGAAAGAACATGGCTTGTGGGGCAATGAATCATATGGTATGATTTGTTGTGCATGTGAGTGGAATTGAATAAAGATGAGATGACTTCAATCACTCTCCTCACCCTTTGTTCAAACCGTGAGTAAGAGAGAGATGGAGAGAGAAAACCATTTTCTCTAAGTGTTCATATTCTTCTTCATATCACTTCTTGGTGGTTGTTGGAGAAAAATCAAGAAATCAAAGAGTGAAAGTGAGTTATACACTTAGAGTGCTATAATCACGATCAAAAGCTTCAGCATCCTAGCTCTAGCCATATCCTCGGAGGATAGCAAGGTGATTGTCGTTCCGTTCGTTTATCCGGCGCGTGACAAGTAGAGACGCGGTGCTTGCGGCATTAGATCATCCAAGAGCTTGGAGCGGATTGGATCGTAGGGAAATCAACTAAAGCTTGGGGAACAGCTCAAGAGAAGGACACCATTTAAATCAACGGACTACGAGGGTATGTTTCTCGTATCTCTTGTGTTTCGTATTATATTCGTATATACGTAGCTCGATCGATCCTCGTAGGGATTCGAATCGAATTAATTTTCGTTTTACCGCTTCCGGTGGGCCTTCATTTTAGGCAACGAATCCCAACAGTGGTATCGGAGCGTAGGTCTTGCGATCATATATACGATATTAGCATTTGGAATGCTTGAGTAGATGGTGAATGATTTGGAATCATTTATAGTCATAATCGTGGTGTATGTTTTTCGTTCGTTGTAGTTGTATTTTTCGTAAGTTTATGTCTAAATATAAATCTTTAATTTCTGGGAAATGTGATTTATATTGTAGATATGAAAGTCGAAAAATATGGATATTGGATATTCGGTCGAAAATCTAGCCCCGAATCGTCGTTGGACGATTTTTTGGATGAAGGCAGGAAGCTGCCGGGCTGACCCGGCCGTGTCAGGCGACACGGGTCGTGCAAGCCGGCCAGTCTTGATAGACTGTCGGGATGACCCAAGCGTGCCATTCGGCATGGGCCGTGTCTGGCCGGCAGGCTGTAGGGACAACCCGACCGTGCCAGGCGACACGGGCCGTGCCAACCGACTAGTCTCGGCAGACTCTCGGGATGACCCGAGCGTGCCATTCGGCACAGGTCGTGTCTGGCCGGCAGGATGTCGGGACAACCCGACCGTGTCTTTTGACATGGCCGTGTCTGGCAGGCCAGCTTGGGAAGTTGTCGGGGTAACCCGATCGTGCCATTCGGCACGGGCCGTGTCTGGCCGGCAGACTGCCAGTGACTCGGCCATGGCAGACCAGTTTCGCCCCGGCTCGATTTTTTTGTGTATTCCAGAAAATTAATCTCCCGCATGTTAAATTAGATTTAATATGATTAAAATAATTTATGGTATTTCATTTTATAAGTGAAATTTGATTGATTGGAATATTTGTGGGTGACCGAATACTTGAACGTTTTCATATTACCAATTGTGTGAATTGATTGGATTGATTCTATTTATTGTTTGTATGTTGATTAGATCAATATATCTCTACACAATCCGTTTATATAGCATTTATTGGATGAATGCTTTTGAATGGGGATGTGGTTCATGGACTTAGTTTTGAATCATTCGGTTTTATTCGATTGCGTTGTAAAGGCCATTTTGAGCCTATTTATTTTACTAGAAATATTTGTATCTTGGATGCAATTTTTCAATGTAAAATTTATATGTAATGACGAAGACCGAAGGAAGATCCGTTTCGAGAAGACGAAGATTCAAGATGAAGACTTGTGAATAGATTATGGAGTTTTTGTTTCTAGGAACGGTCCATGAACTATATGTTGGTAGCAACTTGGTTGTGAATGGTTGTTCATATTGTATGAATGAAACAAATGCACTTAAATGGTTTAATGTGCAAAGTGTAACATTAATCGCGAAAATTCTCCCACGACAAATTATTAAGTTTATAAGGTTTCAAGGTTTTCCTTCCCTCTATCGAGATTTTGGGAAATTGAAATCCAAACCGGATGTGCTATGCTTCTGAGTTATCGGGGTAGTCGTTCGGGGAGGATGGATAAATTATCGGGAGCGCATTGGATGCCTTCGGTTAGAGCAAATTTTATCCTTAGAAACTTGATAAGTTGCCGGATAAGATTCAATTGTGAAACTGATTTGCGTCGATGGTATAAACTTAACTTGTTCACGAACCATAGAAATCGTATAGGTTGAGGGGAGTGAACAAAGGGAAAAACAAGATTGTATCATCCATTAGATGGGTTGGTGTTGGACGCCACTTTATGAAAATTAATAGACTAGAAACCTATTCGGTTTCCCTCTATTAAGATTTATAAAGAACACGATCACCACTATGAAATAGAGCGAACGATACTTCCGGATTTCACATGGGAGTGTGTTATTCCGATAAAAATAGTGGGAGATAGGTAACAAGAATAGAAAAGAACTTAATCTATACTCAGATCATAATTGAACGAGTCACTAATTAATCTATCATACTTAATGCAGACATAACTCTCAATATAACAATGAACCCACTCGCAATTCTACTCGAAAAGAACACCTTGATCGGACCTAACTTTGTGGATTGGCTCCGCAATCTGATGATAGTCCTCAGTATAGAGGCACTGGATACGTCTTGGAGACAGACATTCCGGTGCCTCCAGTGCGGACCAGAGCCAATCAGGAAGATTTTGAAAACCACGAAAAGTGGGTTAAGGATGACGTAAAATTCCATGCTTTCATGATGGCTACTATGTCTAATGAGCTTCAGAGAGCTCATGAGAAATTGACTTCTGCTAGACAGATTCTATCTCACTTAACCGAGCTTTATGGTGAGCACAGCAGAACTGCTAGATATGAGATATCCAAGCAACTGTTTGGTGCAAGGATGAAGGAAGGAGATAAGGTTGGGGAACACGTCCTAAAAATGATATCCATGATCGAGAGATTGGAGGTTCTTGATTTTAAAATGGATACTTCTCTTCAAACCGACCTTATCCTACAGTCTCTCACTGATTCCTTCTCACAGTTTGTTATGAACTTCAACTGCAATGAGATTGCGTGTAACTTAGCTGGGCTAATGAACAAATTGGGCCGCTCAGTCTCAGATGAATACTCCGTGGATGAAGGAGTTTGTCCTTGTGATTTCTTCTGGACCTCGGAGGTCTAAGAACAAGAAGAAAAAGACCAAGAAGCAGACGGGACCACAAGTCAAGGATTTCAAGGGTAAGGGCAAGGCCCCGATGGTACTGAAGAACAAGAAGAAGAAGGATGCTTGTCTCAAGTGCGGTGAGCTAGGCCAATGGGCTAGAGACTGTCCAATTCTTCATAGCACTTCAGGTACAGAACTTTTAGTTTTGGAAACAAATTGTTCTTCTAGTGTATTTTCTACTTCCTGGGTACTGGATTCTGGTGCTAGTTCTCATATTTGTACCGTGAATCGGGATCTGGAACAAAGTAGGAAGCTTTAATATGGGGAAGTGATGATCACTGTCGGAAGCGGGCATAGTGTTGAAGCAACCGACATAGGATCACTTCTTTTGGGTTTAGAATCCGGCTTTGTTTTAACTTTAGAAGATTTACTTTTTTTTCCCAAGAGGCATAAGAACATTGTATCCATTCCGGTCATGAATCGGAAAGGCTTTTCATTTTTCATTTGTGATGGTTCCTGCAAAGTTTATTTCAGAAATAAACTAGTAGGCACTGCTACATTGTTAAATGTACTGTATCATCTAAACCTCAGTAACAAAGTCGTTGTGAATACTATGACTAGAAAGCGTGGTAGGGATGAAACCAATCAAGTTTTCAAATGGCATCTTAGACTTGGTCACGTTGGTCAGACCAAGGTTTACAAAATGGAAAAATATGGACTTATGGGTCCATTGGGATCATATCCTTTTCCTACTTGTGAATCTTGCCTTAAAGGCAAAATGACTAAGTCCCCCTTCACAGGGACTTTTGAAAGAGCCGCTGATAAATTGGGATTAATCCATACCGACGTTTGTGGTGCTTTGGAAGCAACACGTGATGGATATCAATATTTCATTACGTTTACAGCTGATCATACTAGGTATGGTTATGTATACTTAATAAAACATAAATCCGAGGCCTTTGAGAAATTCCAGGAATTCAAGGCCCTAGTCGAGAAACAAACTGGAAATCATATCAAAGCACTTCAGTCGGACCGAGGTTGCGAGTATATGAGTATGGAGTTTGACGAGTTCTTAAAGGAACATGGAATAGTATCACAACTAACACCTCCAGGTACTCCTCAGTTAAATGGTGTGTCAGATAGAAAGAACCGGACCTTGTTGAACATGGTCCATTCCATGCTGGGCTATACTGACTTACCGATTTACCTGTGGGGGTATACACTCCTGATTGCTGCTTATATCTTGAACAGATGTCCTTCCAAATCCGTTCCTAAAACTCCACATGAGATGTGGGAGGGCAGGAAACCAAGTCTTAATCACATTAGGATTTGGGGATGTCCCGCCTATGTCAAGAAGACTAAGGTGGAAAAGTTGGAAGCAAGGTCCGTGAAGGGACATTTCATTGAAAGATCGAAAGATCGTTGTTGCTTTGCATGCACACTTCCTGGAAGATGAGTTCATTCAGGAAGGCGGATCAGGTATAAATATTTCTTTTGAAGAATACAATGAAACTCTACAGGAGACACCTGTTCAAGAAAATAGAATTGAACCTTCTGAAACACAAGTACAACCACCTCGTAGGTCTAGTAAGGTGTCTCATTTACCTGAGAGGTATGGCCTTGTACACTTGGAGGAGCTGGGTCTCCATGAGGTTCCAAGTGATAGCCAAGAGACCGACCCAACGACCTATGGCCAAGCGATGGTGGATGTAGACTCCATTAAATGGACTATAGCAGTCTTCATGTAGTTGGGATCTTCGTTTTGACGAGGCAGTCAAAAAGTTGACTTCGTGCAAAATGAAGAGAAACCTTGTGTATACAAGAGGGTTAGTGGGAGCAAAATCGCATTCTTAGTACTATATGTAGATGACATTCTACTTTTAGGAAACGGTGTGGAAATGCTCAGTTCTGTGAAATCTTGGCTTTTCGAGTAAGTTCTCCATGAAAGACTTGGGAGAAGAAACCTATATTCTTGGGATTCGACTCTACTGGGATAGAGCAAAGAGAATGGTAGGCCTTTCCTAAGCCCTCTATGTAGATAAAGTCTTAAAGCGATTTAAGATGGATGATTCTAAAAGAGGGTTCCTTCCGATGTGACATGGAATAAAACTCTCCTCGAAGATATGTCCTCAAAGTGAGGAACAACGAAAGGACATGAGTAATATACCATATGCATCAGATGTGGGTAGCCTTATGTATGCTATGTTGTGTACGAGACCTGACGTTGCGCATGCTGTGAGCGTGGTATGTAGGTTTCAGGCAAACCCAGGTAGGGAACATTGGACTGCCGTAAAGAACGTTCTCAAGTACTTGAGAAGGACTAGAGATATGGTTCTTATATATGGAGAACTTAATGTGGTGGGATTCACTGAATTGGACTTCCAAGGACAGAAAGACGATTCGATGTCTACTTCTGGCTACATATTTACTCTTAATGGAGGAGCAGTATCTTGGCATAGTGCCAAGTATAGCGCAACTGCTAATTCCACCTATTAGGCTGAGTATAAAGCGGCCTCGGAGGCCTCTAAAGGAAGGATTTAGAAGTTACTAGGTAAACTTCACGCGACACCTTGTGCTGCGCTGCCATAGCGGTAGCACAGGCCTAGGAGCCAAGGTTTCATAACAGTACCAAACATATTGAGAGAGAATATCATCTCGTAAGAGAATTTGTTCGCAAAGAGATACATTGTGCTGCATAGAGTGGAGTCAGCCGACTACGTCGCTAATCCACTGACCAAGCCACTTTCTCATATTAGCTTATAGCGTCATCTGGAGAACATGGGTATTAGATACCATAGTGTGTGGCATTGAGTGCAAGTGGGATATTGTTAGGAGTATGCCATCGAATGATCCCAATCATTCGTACTCAGTTAGGGTACAGTGTAGGCCGCCAGGCTGGCTAGGTGGTGCTACTACTCTTTGATTCCTCCCATTGCGGACTGAGACGGACCTACCGAGTCGCGCAATAGGATTGACGACGGAATGAATCAAGCTTATTCTCTCATTATGAATATTAGATATTGGATATCTAATTTGGGACATTAGATGTCTAAATTGAATTATTGGATAAAATAATTTACGGCCTAATGAATTAAGTAAAATTACTGGATGATTAATTTAATTCACAGATATAATTATTTCTTGGAGAAATTAAGTATGTTATTGTGTATTTGATATAATTAATTAATTGGATTAATTAATCGATATAAATACATCGAAACGGAATCGGAGTTTATCTGTTTGGACTCTCGGAAGTCTGAAACGAACTGAACTCGTCCGTTTTTTCATGGTGGCCGCCCCCTTTGTTCCACCTACCTTCCTATTGTCTTGTTGTGCCATTTTATATGAAAGAACATGGCTTGTGGGGCAATGAATCATATGGTATGATTTGTTGTGCATGTGAGTGGAATTGAATAAAGATGATATGACTTCAATCACTCTCCTCACCCTTTGTTCAAACCGTGAGTAAGAGAGAGATGGAGAGAGAAAACCATTTTCTCTAAGTGTTCATCTTATTCTTCATATCACTTCTTGGTGGTTCTTGGAGAAAAAAATCAAGAAATCAAAGAGAGAAAGTGAGTTATACACTTAGAGCGCTATAATCACGATCAAAAGCTTCATCATCCTAGCTCTAGCTGTATCCTCGGAGGATAGCAAGGTGATTGTCGTTCCGTTCATTTCTTCGGCACCTGACAAGTAGAGACGCGGTGCTTTTGGCAGTGTATCATCCAAGAGCTTGGAGCGGATTGGATCGTAGGGAAATCAACTAAAGCTTGGGGGATAGCTCAAGATAAGGACACCATTTAAATCAAAGGACTGCGAGGGTATGTTTCTCGTATCTCTTGTGTTTCATATTATATTCGTATATACGTAGCTAGATCGATCCTCGTAGGGATTCGGATCGAATTAATTTTTGTTATATCGATTCCGTTGGGCCTTCATTTTAGGCACGAAATCCCAACAATTTATAACCTTGGAAATGTATCCATTATAAATATAGTTGTTGCTGGTTGGTGAGATGTTGACGTCTCTGATTGACGGCTGCTGATTGTTTGAATTAAAGCAGATCGCATTTAATGCTTTAGACATCCTTTTTGTCTTTGCATTAGATGCTCTTCAGAGCGTTCGGACTTATCTTTCTCTGGCTATATTAAATACTGTCCTATCATCAATAAATGCTGCTTTTTAACCATGAATACTTTATGAATAAAAATGTCTATCACACAACGGTTTAAAGCATTTTCTATTCAATCCTGTTTGATTGTATTTTACTTTTCCTAAGTAAAACACCTACAGTCTGACTGCTGTATCCAACGCACTATCTCTCTTGTTGTATGAAGTAGGCTCTATAGGATGGACTCTATTGAAGATCTCTTTGCTATATGGATGGGTTGTATGGAGAATCTTAACAGCTTCCATACCTGATGACATTCCGACTTCTTTAAGACTTTTTTGCTGTATGTTGGCAATTATCAAAACAGGAATATTTATCTTAACATTTCTCACGAATGCACTAGAATCGACTATGATGACACAAAACTTAGTTGTGCTACCATAATGGATGTAATACCATCCACTATCTTATTAGTTAGATAGCTTCCCAAAAACGGGCGTGCAGTTTGTGGTTAAATCTTATCTTTAGTGAGGAACTAATTTAAGTGATAAAGGATCTCGTGGTGGATCAGACTCAAATCAAGTAGCTCCTAACCACGGACTGCGTTGACAAGTGATTTTAGGGAACACTGTTGCGATATTTCTTAAATGCAAGTGCACGTTATCATATACAAGTAATAAAGTGATGAGTGAGTATCATTCCCACGAGGACTAAATCACTAACTACCGATTTTTATGTATTCTAGTTTTATTTGAACAATCGAACTTTGGTTTTGCAATTAATTACTAAAAGAATTAATAAAAGACTAGACAGTAAAAACGATCGCTTGAAGAAAGAGAATCAAATGATGAATAAGTCTAGGATTCTGAATCCACCTCGGTTTATCCGAATTTACTCTCGATTATCTGAAGTTAATGATTTTCCCAATTTATTGAAGGCGGAGATTGCTAAAACAATCTACTGCGTCTCCCGAGGTCAATAGATTTTTCTAAAGGCGAATAACGCACTCTATCCCTAGGTGTATTAATTCGTCAATAGGCAAAAAGCATAAAATCTCCAAAAGGCCACGTAGTTCCTATGAGTATATTCCTATCTCACAAGATAAAACGGTCCTCACCAATAGTTCCTCACCAACTCTCCTCTCCCGATTCGAATTGAATGATTAAAACAATACAACTATTGGCCAGATAATTGAAAGCATTAAACACGATTGGGAAAACTCAACAAAAAGGGAATTAAATAGATAATCTCAAGCAAATCCGTCAAAACATAGGTTTCATCAAAATCCTAGATCAAGGGTTTTAGCTTGACATGCTAAATAATGAAAATACAGAATTAATAAATAAAAGCATGAAAATCAAACGCAGATGAAGAGCTCGGATTCCTCCGTTCTTCTGGCTTCCGCCCTCTGCCTTTGATCTCTTCTGCTTCTCTCGTCTGCGATAGTCTTCTGTGATCCTTCTTTTCCCATGCCTCCAAAGATGATTAATTAGGGTCTTAAACCATTTTTTATAGCTCTCACAGTCTCCAAATCGCGTCCGTGTGAGTAGGTCGAGAACTGGCTTCAAAACGGCCCAAATCCGTGCGGAGCACACCAAAACCGCCTTGTGTGCCGCGGCTCACTTAATCTGTGCCGCGGCACATGGAGTCCAGGTTAAAACCTGGGCGCTGTGATTTTCTTCTGGGCCGCGGCTCACCTGAACTGTGCCGCGGAACAGAGTACAGATTACTCTGGTGCCTGCTGGTTGCCTTCCTGCGCCGCGGCTCACTTGCCTTGTGCCGCGGCCGACGGCCAAAATTCGCCGTTTTGCCTCGTTTTAGCTTCCAGACTACAATCTTCTGTCAAACATGCGAGAATAAGACATTACAAGCTCATTTATGAAATTTTACTCGCCAAAATAATACTAAATAATGATAAATGAGCGTATAAAAAAATACGCCTAACAAATACCCCCAAACTTGAGCCTTTGCTTGTCCTCAAGCAAAAAGAATTAATTTCAACAAAAGAATATCGTGAATAATCGTGCAACTCATAGTGCTCAACCTAATCAATACTATCCTAAAATTCTCTTTGGATAATACGAGTATCGTAATAGCGAGCTACACTCAGAACACTTATTCCACAAAGTAACCAAGTTCAGTCCTAATCACTCGTTCATGAAGAAAATCCAGCTCAAAGATTAACAAACGTGAATCTAATCGACCGTCAATATGAAAGGTTAAAATAAACAAGCTAGTTCGCCCCGTTCCACAGTCTAATGGCAAAATTTTCACGAGTTTCATAAAAAAATAATCCTCGGACAGTATTCCCTTATATATATGCTCAAGAAATTGATTTGAGTTGACCACTAGGTTCGGATCTCGGGATGTTTCATCGGGATAATCCTAGGGTGGAACTTCCATTCTCATGTATTGGGAAACCGTTTGACGTAAAAGACACTCATGGGGCACATGGATGCTTCTAGTTACTAAGTTCCCCTCCACAGCGGAGAAACAACTCGAATAGCTAATTCCCGCATGTCCGAATCAAGGTCATTTTACGCGAGTAAACAACGGGTCACGCGAGTACCCCCGGTTACTAGGCTCCCTATCATCGGCACATGTGAAATTTCTAAATCACTAGTCTAATCAGGGTCGTCGTTTTACGCGAGAGTAAACAACGGGTCACGTGAATACCCCCGGTTACTAGACTTCCCATCATAGAACAAAAATATCTCGACTTTTGGGAAAAAACTGACCGACTCTAAAACTCAAAGCAAGTGCCAACACGACTTATGTAACTGGACGACTAGCTAACCGAAAAATGTAACCAAACGTATCGACGGTGATTTTAAAACACGTATGTATCCTCTCTTCTCCGCCAAGGCCTCTACAATCACGAAAAAATTTCAGACCTAAATGACGACTTAGCAGAAACAAAATTCACTGACTACAACCCGACTAAAACTCGACCGTTTCTTCATAGAGAAAAACAGTGTCGTAACATCAGCATTACACAAATAGAAGCACAAAAAAAATTCACGAGTAATAGTAAAATCATGACAAGCAAGGCTATCGACAAAAAGATAACTAGAAATAACAAAAAGTGCAACGAAATAAGTACAGCAATAAATGTAGCAACAGAAATAGACCCCCCCCCCCCCAAAACTTAGGACGTACATTGACCTCAATGGACAAAATATAATATGCAATAAAAGTGAAAGGTCAAGTACTCCCCTCCAGTCCTCTCACGAGCTGGTGCCGGCATCATCCGGTGAGGAGGGTGGTGTGCTGGCCGAGCAGGTGCAATAAATGGCCCGTCCGGATGCAAAATGTGGGTCGTCCATGCGGCAAGGTGCTCTTGATGGTAGGCGTCCCTCGCTGCTAGACGCCTCGACTCACGCTGATTGGCCCGGCGGGCCTGCTCTCGCATCTCATCCCTGACGGCAGCAATAAGTCTCTCCCTCTCCATCCGCTGCTCCTCTCTCATGGCAGCCAGCATACTCTTTCTCTCTCACCTCATCTCCTCTCTCTCTCTCTCTCCTCATATCCTCCCTCTCTCTCCTCATATCCTCCCTCAGCCCGTCAAACATCGCCTGCAATCTCTCTCTGCCGGGTGACGGGCTGGCATCTGCCTGCTCCTGTGTCAGCAGAAGGGGCTCGGGGGACCCCTCGTGGGCCTCATCCAGTAGAAATCCTCTCCCCCGAGCATGCGCCGGCGCTCCTCCCCACTGGTCAAAATGTGAGATGATGCGGTGGTCGATCGGGGCCTGAGGAGCAAGCATCGGCTCATCATCCGACCACGTCATCCCCGACTGCCGGCACAGAGCGCAGATAAGAGAGGGGTGATTCAACCCCGTCTTGGCCCCTCCCTGAATGCACTGGAATATAGATCAGACCAAGAGAGGTGCCACATCGAATCGCAGCCCGGATGTGATAGCATATAGTGTCCGGGCTCGGGAGAGAAAAACAGTGCGGATCTGAGATGTGGGGTCTATACGAGCGCAGATAAAATATAGCCAGGCACGCCCGAGCCGACTGAGGCGCGAGCTCTTGAAGTGGAAAGTGGAAGAACCCGGTGCGCGCCGCTCCCAGTTGGAGTCGGGCTGCGTAAGCGTCTCGAGCAGAGCCTCCTTCGTGAGGCTAGCCATAACTCGGTCATAATCCGTCTCATCTACCACCGGCAGCCCAAACAACCTCCGAATAGCAGCTGTGGAATAATCAACTGTAATACCTCGGACATCGACCTGAGTCCGAGTGTCTGACTGCTGCAACATCTGGCCTGCCCGAATGTGCTTCAATAATGCGCTGGCATAGAACTCCTGCACTATCGATATAACCGCTGGCTCGGGGGGTGCAGCGAATCGGGCCCACCCCATCTCGTCTATCATAGCAAGCAGTTCCCCGTCTTGGGGGGCTGGAGTGAATCCCCTCTCCGGGATCAAAGGTCGCAGCCGAATCTTCTCGTTGAAGATTTTGTGGATCTCCGGGTCAGAAAACTGGTGCGCCTCCGACTCGGCACGACTACGAGAAGTTTCCCCTCGAGTGGGGGACGACTGAGTCCTGGCCCTCTTGCTCAGCTTCTTAGTCCTAGCCATAGCGAGTCCAGAAAGAATTTAAACACCGGAGTTTACTTACTCAAACAATAACGAGAATAATCATCACTCGGCTCAGGATATCCAGCCGTAATTCACGAATTTAACGAGATAGCACAGTCGTGAGATAAAAATAAAATTTGAACTTTAACGTTTAAACTAGACGTAAGGGTTGGGGTTGCTGTAATTCCAGAACGAATACGTTGCACATGGTTCAAAATATTGCCTTAACAAAGAAAATTTTCATTCAGACATTTCATCAAACACTTAAAGGGCAAGAGTTCACTTGAAGAACAAATATGGCAATAGCTCAAATAAATACCCAAGAACAAAAACACGACTCATTCACCATCAAAAATGACATATTCAATTCATTCATAATCCAAAATAATCATGAAAAATCGATCAAAACCATCATGTCCTCCACTTAACCATCATAGAACTTTTGAAGGAAATAAACATATTCAACCATCAAATGCATAACACAACTTCACATTTAAATTCATAGAACAATTTGAGATTAGGAATTTAGACATACCTTGCTTGGATTGTGAAAAATGCAAGAAAATCGCAAGAAGAAGAAGGGAGGAGGATGTCGGCCGATCGCGCGCAAGGGAAAGAAAGGGAAGAAAAGGGAAGTGTACCTGGGGTGGCCGGACGAATGCGGGTTATAAGGTGCTTGGGCTGTTCAAATTCCGCATGGTGTGTCGCGACACAGTATAAGTGAGCCGCAGCACCGAGTACAGTCCCGTTTTACCTGCTCGTATGTTTTGTCGTGAGCCGCGGCTCAGCTTCCGTGTGCCGCGGCTCAGGGCTCAAGTGTGCCGCGACTCAGTAGTGTTGTGCCGCGGCTCAGGCATAAATTTCTCCCCTGGGACTTTTCCTGCACAGAATTTTAAAAAGAACACGTCAAGAGCGAGAGGTAAAAGCAAATCAAAGCACAAAATGATGAAAAATAAAAATTCAAGAATGCAAGAAAACTACAGAAACGCAAAAATCTACAACTAAGAACTCGGGTTGCCTCCCGAGAAGCGCTAAGTTTATAGTCTTCAAAGGACCTATTAAAAATCGGTTCGCACGCAAACTCCATTTGATCTCCGCCCCGTTCATCGAACCGTTAATATGGTTTTTAAAATTTTGACCATCGGTCATTAACGATTCGATTTTCGGTTCGGACACCCAATGTTGGTTGCGGAGAGGTTTTGACGAGAACAACTTCCCGAAACACCCGTTTTTCTCATGACTAGACGTCCGTTTGACTTCCGGCTTATTTTCCTCTTTCACGAACGAACTTATGACAGCAACAGACTTTTCCGATTGTGGCTGGTCATATGGTGATGATGGCATGTTCACATGCTTGAGAAATGCGATTCGTTCTACATCGTTCTTAAAAGTCGGATCATCTGAAACGGAATCTGAATTTTTCAACCGACGATCTTTTCGGTGTCTTTCTTTCGCAACGGCCTCCACACTTATACTTTGAGAGCTCTTATCAACACCTCCCGGCCATGAAAAGGATTTGAATACTTGGAACGTAACATGCTCGTCTTGAACCCGCAGAGTTAATTCCCCTTTTTCCACGTCTATAAGAGTTCTGTCGGTCGCTAAAAATGGTCGTCCCAAGATAATCGGGATATCTTGATCTTCCTCCATGTCGAGAACAATAAAATCCGCTGGGAATATAAATTTATCCACTTTTACTAACACGTCCTCAATCACTCCCCTCGGATACTTAATAGATCGATCCGCTAATTGCAAGGAGACCGTCGTCGGCTTTGCTTCTCCAACTCCCAGCTTTTTGAAAATAGACAGAGGCATGAGGTTAACGCTAGCACCGAGATTGCACAATGCCTTATTAAAGGAGAGATTCCCCATGGTGCACGGTATGTTGAAACTTCCCGGATCTTTCAATTTTGGTGGAAGCTTCTTCTGAAGAATAGCGCTGCACTCCTCCATTAAGGCGATTGTCTCAAACTCCTCGAGTTTTCTTTTCTTTGACAAGATCTCTTTCATGAATTTAACGTAGCTTGGCATTTGTTCCAACGCGTCGGCAAATGGAATGTTAATATGAAGCTTCTTGAACACGTCGAGGAACTTAGAGAATTGCTTGTCCGCCTTTTTCTGCTGTAATCTCTGCGGAAACGGGACGGGTGGCACATATGCCTTCGGGTTATCCGGAAACGTTATCGAGGGTCTCCAATCTTGTGATTCCTCCGTCGCTAAATTTTTCTTCTCCTCAATTTCACTTCTCTTTTCACTTCTCTCGGGCTGGTCACACACCTCCTTCCCGTTTCTCAAACTGATCGCATTTAGACTTTCTCTAGGATTTGTCTCGGTCGTACTTGGCAATGCTCCCTCCGTGCGGGCTGTCAATACATTAGCAATCTGGCCTAGTTGGACTTCCAAGTTGCGAATGGAGGCGGAATGATTTTGAAATGTTGCTTCAGTACGGGTCATGAATTGACTCGTATTCGCTGCTAATTTCGCAATTGCTTCCTCGAGAGAAACTTTTGGAGCGGGAGGAGGCTGCTGTTGGTTTTGAGTGAACGGAGGCTGGTTCGAGTTCTGTCCGTTTCTCCACGAGAAGTTGGGATGATTACGCCATCCCGGATTATACGTGTTGGAGTACGGATTATTTTGCCGGTTTCCGTTTCCTACGAACTGAGCTTGTTCAATTTGGGGCTGCTCGAACGGGTTTTCGACTTGGCACTCCGCGCTAGGGTGAGATCCGTTACACCAATTGCAAGACTCAATGGTAACGGGGGAAGGAGCATGCGAAAATGCTTGAAGCTGCTGAGTCAAGGTGGCGACTTGTGCTGACAATGTAGATATCGGGTCATTACTCGAAATTTCCATAACTCGCTTCGGCGTTATTCGTTCGGATGGCCATTGATAAGCATTAGCGGCCATAGCTTCCAACAACGAGTGTGCTTCAACCATCGTCTTTCCCATCTAAGCTCCACCGGCGGCTGCATCCACGAGAGTGCGTGTAGAGGCACTCAAACCATTGTAGAACGTCTGAATCTGAAGCCAGTCCGGAAGGCCGTGATGTGGGCATCTCCGTAACAAATCTTTGTATCGCTCCCACGCCTCGTGAAGCGACTCCATATCATACTGACCAAAAGTAGTGATCTCGTTTCTCAGTCTCGCCATCTTAGAAGGTGGGAAGAATTTAGTAAGAAAGGCTTGCGCTAACTCTGCCCATGTCGTGATCGAGCCCGGCGGTAAGGAATTCAGCCAAAATTTCGCTTTATCCCTCAAAGAGAAAGGGAAAAGCCGTAATCGGATAGCATCGTCGGTGACACCATTGTTCTTGAACGTGTCACAAATCTCGAGAAAAGAAGCAATATGTGCGTTGGGGTCATCGTTCGGCAATCCACAAAACTGGCTAGCCTGCACCATCTAAATGATCACAGGCTTGATTTCGAAATTTTTGGCTTGGATTGTTGGACGCCGAATCCCCGAAAAGTTTATGTTAATTTGCGGCATAGCATAATCTCGAAGTGCCAGTGCCGGTTGAACTTGCTGCACATGGTTATCTCCTCCTTGAATTTCGATATTTTCAGCCATAGTGACTGCTGTCGGTAGCTCTCGTTTCTCCTTCTTCTTTCTCCTAAGAGTGCGCTCGAATTCGGTATTCAAAGGTAGTAGGCCTTTGTTACCGAGTTTTCTCATGCACTACCCGAAAAATTTCTGAAAGGAAAAATAAATAAATAAAATTAAATACACGAAAATAAGTAAATAAAAACGTTCAAACTAAGACTAGAAATACTGAAATCGATATTAGCAAAATTTGGTCCTGCAACAACGGCGCCAAAAACTTATTGCGATATTTCTTAAACGCAAGTGCACGTTATCGTATACAAGTAATAAAGTGATGAGTGAGTATCGTTCCCATGAGGACTAAATCACTAACTACCGATTTTTATGTATTCTATTTTTATTTGAACAATCGAACTTTGGTTTTGCAATTAATTACTAAAAGAATTAATAAAAGACTAGACAGTAAAAACGATCGCTTGAAGAAAGAGAATCAAATGATGAATAAGTCTAGGATTCTGAATCCACCTCGGTTTATCCGAATTTACTCTCGATTATCTGAAGTTAATGATTTTCCCAATTTATTGAAGGCGAAGATTGCTAAAATACTCTACCGCCTCTCCCGAGGTCAATAGATTTTTCTAAAGGCGAATAACGCACTCTATCCCTAAGTGAATTAATTCGTCAATAGGCAAAAAGCATAAAATCTTCAAAAGGCCATGTAGTTACTATGAGTATATTCCTATCTCACAAGATAAAACGGTCCTCACCAATAGTTCCTCACCAACTCTCCTCTCCCGATTCGAATTTAATGATTAAAACAATACAACTATTAGCCAGATAATTGAAAGCATTAAACACGATTGGGAAAACTCAACAAAAAGGGAATTAAATAGATAATCTCAAGCAAATCCGTCAAAACATAGGTTTCATCAAAATCCTAGATCAAGGGTATTAGCCTGACATGCTAAATAATGAAAATACAGAATTAATAAATAAAAGCATGAAAATCAAACGTAGATGAAGAGCTCGGATTCCTCCGTTCTTCTGGCTTCCGCCCTCCACCTTTGATCTCTTCTGCTTCTCTCGTCTGCGATAGTCTTCTGTGATCCTTCTTTTCCCAAGCCTCCAAAGATGATTAATTAGGGTCTTAAACCCTTATTTATAGCTCTCACAGTCTCCAAATCGCGTCCGTGTGAGTAGGTCGAGAATTGGCTTCAAAACGGCCCAAATCCGCGCGGAGCACACCAAAACCGCCTTGTGTGCCGCGGCTCACTTAATCTGTGCCGCGGCACATGGCGTCCAGGTTAAAACCTGGGCGCTGTGATTTTCTTCTGGGCCGCGGCTCACTGGGATCGTGCCGCGGCACAGTGCAATTACTGCGTGCCATGGTTGCCTTCCTGCACCGCGGCTCACTTGCCTTGTGCCGCGGCCCACGGCCAAAATTCGCCGTTTTCGCCCGTTTTGCCTCGTTTTAGCTTCCAGACTACAATCTTCTGTCAAACATGCGATAATAAGACATTACAAGCTCATTTATGAAATTTTACTCGCCAAAATAATACTAAATAATGATAAATGAGCGTATAAAAAAATACGCCTAACAAACACGCATTAAGTATATACTTGATTTGGAAGAGATATGAAGCCTTTGCGTGTAAAACTAAGGGTTTATAGTGATGTACTCTTGTCAGACTAAGAGATTCCGCTAAATCCAAAGTTAAGAATGAAAAGATCGTGGAGACACTTGATGATGTGCATTCATCAACTCGACTTAAAGGCAATCTAAGGGATGGTTTCCCTAGGCAACAATAAAGTAATGCCTATATGATTCTTGATGACTAGTCGAAGTCATGATAAGACTTAGCTCAGTTAAGTATCTCTATCAAAGTACGAGAGTATGTACTCACATTGGACTCTACAAACTCATTCGTAATAATCTAGTAAAGCAACCATGATGATGGCCTAGGATGCGCTCATGCAATGTCTGTGATTGACAAGAATCTTGAAGCTTGCTCTATCTCGATAAAATGACAACTGAAAACCAATACCCGAATTTGCCCAAAATGTATTGGTGTAACTGCCATATGACCTACAGGGCAGCTCACTTGTTGGAAAATGGTGAAATGGATACCATTGGAAACTTTATGTGTCTACTTTCCAAGAAACCCAACCATTTGATCACATCCATCATATTGAGTGACATATGAATATTGTCACAAAGTAGGATGGATATATGTGGTAATTTGCTGAGTCAAATTTGATATAGCTTTATGATCTGCTCAGATCGGTCTAGGTTACGTACTATATGTAAATGAAAAGCTATGAGTGTCTATTTTCCATAAGATCCTACAGTTTTGTTGATACCTATTGAATCAAAAAATTTATGACTGATTTATTGCATGAAGGTCAAGACTTTAGAAAACTTTATTTTTGGATGTCTTTAGGGACTCTTGTACTTTGGATGTATCGCGCTCTTTTTGTCCTTAGACCAAAGTTTGTTATTCACATTGGGTTTTCACTTGGTAAGATTTTTAACGAGACGACCTATGAGAACATCCATACAATGATGTGTTGTACTTCTGTTCAACTTAGACCAAGAGGTACTTTTCCCATTGGGTTTTTCCTTAGTATAGTTGTGGGGACAACTTGGCATCTGACTCCTATAATTTGAGGTACTCAGTAGGGCAGTCGTTGTGTATACATCAGGGGGAATATACATGACATGTTATGTTGGTGCGCTGCAATCTTTTTCCTCATCAAGCCTTTATTTTTTCCATGGGGTTTCGTTTTGGCTTGGGTAGGTTTTTACCAAGGCAACATCTTCTGCACCATTCTTGTATTAGTGCTCGACACATGGGGTTTTACGGGAGTTATTATTCTCGTGATGTATCTTACCTAATACTGATTAGAATAGGTATCATAGATGGTAGGGATTCTAGATCCTTCTAGAGGTAGTAGGATTCTACTTGATGTCTTTTCTTGTAAAGAATCCTATGTATGTGTTGGGAATAGTGCCCTAGGACATTCGATGTGCCTAGATTTGTAATTGTCACATTTAAATAAAGTTATTTGATATCATCTATTTCTAGTTGATTATTATAATGTGTGCATGTCTTAATATTATAATAATCATGTTAGGAAAAACAAACACCCTGTATCGATTCAGCCGGGATACCCGATCCCTGTATCGATTGTTATTTGTTATTGAGAAGGTTTTGACATATATGCCAAATACAGTAAAGGAAACTGTATCGAGGATTCAAGGATTTATCATGTATCGAAGACCTGCCTCGAATCAGCATCAGTGAAGCTCGTCAGTACAGCAAGAAGACTTGTAAAAGATCAAGTATGGAAACTGTCTCGACATCCTAAATACAGTCACCTTCCATACAGTTCGCAAAAAGACAAGAAAGAACACAAGTCAAGTTCCGTTGAACAAAGAAGTATTTAAATACTCAAGGATAAAGTATTTAAATGCGTCGATCTTCGAATCTTGAGAATCATGAAATCCGGATCATGTCTTATTCCCGTTGAAGGAAATCTTATTCAAACGGACATCTCAACGGATACTTTCTTCAGAGGCTATATATATATCCTTGAAGACATTGAAGATCAGTGACCCCAAGTAACATAACTCTAAAAGCTATCAAAGTTATCATCTGAGCAAACATATCTCCAAAGCATACTGCTATTAAGAACGAAAGAGATATACAGTGCTCAAACATCAAGAACAGCTATCATCAGATCTTGATATTCAAAGCTGCTGTTCTTACCGGTTACCTAACCTTTTACCTCTGTTTAAAAACCGAGCTCTGTGAACTCAACAAGTTATTCGACTGTGTGGGACGAATAAGGACGAAGCTTTGGGCGTGTGTGAAGAAGCTAGTCAAGAAGGAAGCTTTAACCAATGCGTGTGAACGGTTGAAAGTGACGTTCTTTGTATCAATCGTGTGAACGATACAAGGATAGGTTTGTTTATAATTACGTAGTTGTGTACGCAGATAATTATTTAATAAACTTTTACTCTGTGTGGAGGACCGGTGGACGTAGAGGGTTTACCTCGAACCACTTAAATTATCGTGTCATTTACCTTCACTTTTCTTGTTTGAAATTACTGTGATATATTAAGTATACACCAAATACTCATTCTTTGTATCCACGGCAACTAATCGTATCCAAGACTTCCGCTACGCACTCGATTTAGATTCCATACGGTTTGTTGTTTAAACTACTTTTCCAAAGCGTATCCAAGTATACTTAAGTGGCCAACAAGTGGTATCGGAGCGGTTGATTCTAAAAAGAATCGGTCGTATTTCTTTTAACCGAATCGATTCAAATCACTTATTTTCAAAACAGTTTCTTTCATTCCTATATTATCGGTATGGATACTTCTATGATTAACAAAGTCCCTATGTTCTCTATTAACGAATTTGACGATGGAGAATTAGAATGGAAGCTCATCTTGCAAAGCAATGCACGAAGAGATGATCTTTGTTATACAGGATGGTCCGATCAAGATTATGAAGGTCAATCCGGCCGCCAGGATGGAGGGCCAAGCCCACGCGGCAAGGCTCGAGACGGAACGCGAGCAATGGACAACCGCTGCAAGGAAGCGAGCCAATCTAGACAACGTGGCTAAGAACGCGTTATTTGTCTCTCTTGACAAAGGCACGTTCTCAAAGGTAAAGAGCCGCAAAACGACCCAAAGAAATGCAGGATAAACTCAAGTTAATTTGTGAGGGAGAGCTCTCAAAAGAAAACAAAATTTCAAAACTTACTCAAGAATTCGAATCTTTTGAAATGAAACCAACGAAACACTTGAGGAACTTGACCTCAGTTCTTGGTATTGTTGGTGAACTTGAAGCGTTGGGCAAGATTTACACCCAAAAGGAGAAGAACTTAAAAATTTTAGATCTCTCCCGGCCGATGGGACATTAAGACCACAACTATGCGTGTATCATGTAATCTTAATGAAATATCCACTTTTGATCTCTTCTCGACCTTAAAGCATTTGAGTATGACATTGTGAAGAGAGAAAGTGAAGAATCTCCTTCAAAGGTCACGACTCTCATTCGTATCGAACCGTCGACACGGCATGCCTAGCTCGTCGAAGCCGGTCACAAGAACAACGTGATGTGATGACATCTGTCACAAGATGAAATGGCGCTTCTAATGCATAAGTTCAAAAGTTCATTAAGCGATCTGGAAAGACTCCCTACAGGCCCAAACCGGTCAACAAGGTAAGTACCGAAACCTCATCTGGCGATGCTAACCTGTGCTATAACTGCAGGAAACCAGGCCATTATGCAAACAAATGTCCTCATCCCAAAGTCCAAAGATTGCCTGAGGCCGCGCAACAAGAGCGAGATGAAAGAAGACGTGCTTGGAAAGACAAGCTCAAGGCCCTGATTGGAGAATCAGAAGCCTCCCCCACACCATCCAAATCAGCAGAATGTTTTCAGGTGGTCACTGAGAGTGATTCATCTGACGATGAGTTCGATGATAAAGCATACATGTGCTTTATGGCCAAAGATGTTCCAGAAGGTGAAGACAGCGACGATGAGGACATTCTAGAGGAGGATACCTGGTACTTCGATAGTGGATGCTCTCGTCACATGACCGGAGATAGGAGCAAGCTATCTGATTTTGTAGAAGGTCACGGTCCAAAAGTTCGCTTCGGTGATAAATCTAAAGGAAGAACAAGAGGGAAAGGAAACCTACTTGTCGGGAAATTCAAAGTCACCGATGTTGCATATGTTGAAGGCTTACAGTATAATCTACTTAGTATTAGCCAGTTCTGTGATAAACAGTTCTCGGTGAAGTTCTATATAGATCGCTGTAGAGTCAAGAACACCCAAACCAAGGAAGTTGTGCTTACAGGAAGCAGATCAGGTAATATGTACATTCCGACTGGAAGCCTATGAGCTCCTCAATTCCGTGTTTTGTTGCCAAAGGCACTGCAGATCTTAGCTGGCTATGGCACAAGAGGATGTCTCACGTCAACTTCAAGACGATCAACAAGCTTTCAAGACAGGGTATGGTAAGAGGTTTGCCAGATGTGTCATTCAAGAAGGACAGCGTCTGCGGACCATGCCAAAAAGGCAAGCAAATCAAGTCAACCCTGAAGAGCAAATCCTACCTTTCAACCCAAAGAGTGTTGGAAATGCTACACATGGATCTCTACGGTCCTGTAGACCCAGTAAGTTTGGGAGGTAAGAAATATTGTATGGTTGTTGTTGATGATTATTCCAGGTATGCTTGGACAATCTTTCTTAGCAAGAAGAAGGAAACAACATCAAGGCTGCCCGAGCTCCTGAGAAAGTTGCAGAATGAAAAAGCATCAAGTATCGTGTGCATTCGTTCCGACAGAGGTACTGAATTTACTAACCGTTTCATAGAACAATACTGTTCGGAGAATGGAATACAGCACGAATACTCAGCTGCCCGAACACCTCAACAAAATGGTGTTGCCGAGCGAAAGAATAGGACATTGAAAGATGCAACAAGGACAATGATTGCCGAAAGCAAATTGCCGCAGCGTTTAAGGGTGAAGCAACCAATACTGACGTGCTACACTCAAAACATTGTGTATCGTCAACAAGCACCACAACAAAACAGCTTACGAGGTATGGAACAACAAAACTCCATTAGTTTCGTATTTTCACATTTTTGGATGCAGGTGTTACGTATTGAACAATGGGAAGGACCAACTTAGAACATTTGATGAAAAATCAGATGAACGAATATTCGTAGGATACTCCTCCGTCAGCAAAGCTTTCAGGATCTTTAATAAAAGGAGGCTGACGATCGAGGAATCAGTTCATGTAGTGTTCGACGAACCACACCATGACCCTACAGGAGTAGATAATATCACTCAGGACATTCACCATCTATCTATCTTGGATCCACCTACACCGATAGAACCTGTAGTTGATTTAGAAATCAACCCCGCAGCTGTAAGAATCGATGTGGATGAAGCTGACGTTGTACAAGCTGAAGCTGTACCCACGAAACTTTCGATCTGACGGGACCCTGAACTAGAACCCGACCGAAGATGGTTGAGAGATCACCCGCAAGAGCTGATCATTGGAAACATTAATGCAGGTGTTTCTACTCGTAGGAGAATACAGAGTACACAAGGAAATGTACTTTGTGCACAAGAAGAATCTAATGCTGAAGTCTCACAATTTCCTGAATGGAAATCTCAATCCGAACTTAGGAGACTCAATATGTGCACTATCGTTGTATTCTTAGCCCAGTCCGAACCTGTTTCGACCATAGACGCTCTTAACAACTCTCATTGGATAACATCTATGGAAGAAGAGCTTAACGGTTTGAAAGAAACAATGTATGGTATCTTGTACCCAGACAGACACACAAATCGGTTATAGGAACCAATTGGTTATTTCGAAACAAAAATGATGGAAATGGACTTATCATAAGAAACAAATCCAGACTAGTAGCACAAGGCTATTGTCAGGAAGAAGGAATCGACTATGATGAAACCTTCGCCCCTGTAGCGAGACTAGAAGCCATCAGGATATTTTTAGCCTTTGCCGCCCATAAGAGTTTTATCGTATACCAAATGGACGTCAAGAGTGCTTTCCTGAATGGAGAGCTTTAAGAAGTTTATGTTGAACAACCACCGTGGTTTGCCAACACAGACGGTATCGATCTAGTTTACAGGCTAAGGAAAGCCACATGCGGACTTAAACAAGCCCCTAGAGCCTGGTACGAAACCCTGTCCCAGTATCTAACCAACAACGGATTTGAGAAAGGTGCTGTCGATAAAACCTTGTTCAAGATACAGGAAGGTGATGACCTTCTAATGGTACAAATTTATGTCGATGATATCATTTTTGGTTCAACTAACCTTGCTCTATGTCAAAGGTTCTCACATCTCATGCAAAGCAAATTTGAAATGAGTATGATGGGGGAACTTAGTTATTTCCTAGGTTTGCAGATAAAGCAGATGCCTACAGGTATATTCATCAACCAGGAGAAATACAGCAAGGAGCTTCTCAACAAATTTGGAATGAACACTTCCAAATCTTCGCCAACCCCCATGAGCACTTCCGTGCAAATTAGTGCTGATGAAGCCGGAAAGCCGTTTGACCAATCACTCTACAGGAAGCTCATTGGTTCGCTCCTGTACCTAACGGCTAGCAGGCCCAATATCCAGTTTGCTGTTGAAGTGTGTGCGAGATACCAAGTTGCACCTAAGGAATCACACTTTAATACAGCTAAACGAATCCTGAAATACGTCAAAGGAACAGTCGATGCAGGACTGTGGTATCCTAAGGAAGGCGGATTCGATTTAGTTGGATACAGCGACTCGGATCTCGGAGGCTGCAAGCTAGATAGGAAGAGTACAAGTGGAACTTGTCACTTTCTCGGACCTAGACTCGTATCTTGGTTCAGTAAGAAGCAATTGGCAAATTCTCTTTCCACGGCTGAATCAGAGTACTATGTCTTTGGTAGGCTTCTTGTATGCAGATCCTTTGGATGCAGCAACAACTGTCAGATTATGGAATCGATGCTAGAGAGACTCCAATCATGTGTGATAGCACGAGTGCAATTGCAATCACGCACAATCCTGTTTTGCACTCGCGCACAAAACATATCAACATGAAGCATCATTTCATCAGGAATCATGTCGAGAACAAGGATGTTCGCCTGGAAAAAGTCCATACAGACATCCAGCTGGCTGACATTTTCACCAAGCCTCTCGACACAGCAAGATTCTGTAATATCTGCAAATTTTCGATTTTCGGTAAATTTCTTTTTTCGGCCGAAGTCCGTTTTGACGACTCGCTTTTGACCGTTTCATCATTCGGAGAATATTTAATTCTGCACTTTTTGTCATCCGAGTTCGTTTCGGTGCTGCTTTGTTGAGTTCCGTGCTTTTAGCGACTTTTCCGCGCTTGAGTTTGGTTCTTGCGAATCTCGTTCGAAACTGTCGTTTGGGGTTTTTCGTAAGTTCATTTAACGTTGTTATACGTGTTGTGAGCTTCGGTTTGATTATTCGTTGTCGTATGGTGATTTTCGGGCATTTGGGCCATTTTCGTAATTTCCCAAAGTTTGGGGTAATTACCTTCCGTTGTCGAATTTCGAGCCTTCGGGTGGTCGGAATCGTGTGTTCTACTAACTCGTAGATTCGACTTTGTGAGTACTTCGTAACCGTATCTTCGGTTCGTATTCAGGTTCGGATTTCGGTGTCGTTTTGTTGAATTCAGGATTACTAAACGACTTTTCTAAGTATGAGTTCGACTTTGTTAGATCACCATTAATTTTTGGTAACTCCAAAAATTCTGAATCTTTGCAATATTATAGAGCATCGAGTTAGCTTTCCAATGGTTCAAACGGTGAGTCAATCGGAGTCCGGACGAGAGAGTTATGGTCGTTTTAGCTCACCCGCTCGTTATTGGCCGATCACTGCCGGCCGAACTCGGCCGTGTCGTCCGACACGGCCCGTGCCGTACTCGTCCGGATAAGCCAGAAGTCTCTGCCCAGAGGCCCGACCGTGTTCCAGGACACGGTCGAGTCAATGCCGCCGCGGACGGGTCACTATCGGGCGACGCGACCGTGTCTAGCAGGACACGGTCGAGTCCCTGCCGGCCAGGGTCGGCTATTTAAGGGCCTGGACCGAGTCATCCGGCCATTTTCACCCTTTTTCTTCGTTTCTTCGCGTTTCTTCGTCAATAATGGATGGATTTGGATGGATATGACATGGAGCAACATGTTTTGGAAGTTCTAATCATTGATTAACATCATCTTCCACCCGGATCGAAGGTAAGAACACCTAAACTTTTGGTTTTTGGATGTTCTTGAGGTTTCTTGGTGTTTTGGCCCATTTGCTTCGTTTTGATTCATATTATTGTTAGAACTTGATTGTAAACTCGTAATCAATCAATACCCTTGAAGTTTTGTGGAACGGATTTTGAGTATTCCTTTGAATAATCGATTAAATTGGACTACGCCCTCAAAGTGTCCGATAAAATGCTTCAATGGGTAGAACTTGGAAAGTTCCATACGTTTTCGTAGAATTGTGATTGAATTGATATCGTTGTGACTTAGGAACGAATTCTTGTGAAGAACTCGAGTCGGAACCCTTCCGTTCGTTGCCTTCTTTGGGGTCCGAGCTTCCCGGTCGAACCGTGTTCTTCGGAGCGTTCGGTAGCGGTTATTAAGGCAAGTATCTTATTATACGACTTGTATCTTGTGAATAGTAATTACGTATGATTTGTATGACGATTTTGCTTGCCTCCGTAAATATGTTCCGTTTGAGTAGGTTGTGTTTTCCGAAATTTGAAGGCTTTGTGATAATAGTGATATATTGGTATCCGTGTTAGGCGTTGTGCCATTTGTGCAGGATTGCGATGTACATATGAGATGGTTGCACACGTGGTTGTTCAATGTAGTGTGTACCGAATGTGTGTTATGTTGGTTAAATGTCGTTGATTGATGATAGTTGTTGCGAGTGTCGAGGTTGTGTTATGTGCGTGCAACGTACGATTTTGTGGTGATCAAGGTGATTGATTAATTGTGCTCATTGTTGTATGTAATGTGAATGTGAATATGTGTGTGACCGCTAAGTTCACTCATGTTGGTTCGACGGGACCTACGAGGATTCGTGGCAGTGGACTACGGGATCAGAACTTAGTGAGGTACTGAGGTCCAATCGTGCGGGTGCAGCGAGGCCTACGATAACGCATGGCGATGGACCATGAGTTTCGGACACAGTGCGTCCAACCGGGTGAGCTCGACGGGGCTTACGGTGACACGTGGCAGTGGACTACGGTGTCAGGACTGTGTGTGTGATTGTTGTGATTGATATAGTCCGTGCGGGTTGTTATGCCTACGGAGACACGTGACAGTGGATCACGGTGTCGGGATTGGTTATGTTTAGTTAATAGTCCGTGTGGGTTGTTGAACCTACGGAGACACGTGACAGTGGATCACGGTGTCGGAATTGATTATGTTTGTTTAATTGTGCGTGATGTAGTTCGTGCGGGTTGTTGAACCTACGGAGACACGTGACAGTGGATCACGGTGTCATGAGCATGATACTTTCAAATCAAAGTTTTTAAAGGAAAAGTTTTAAGAAAGAACGTTGGGTCGAGCCCCACGAGATTTATGGAAATGTTTAGGTATTGTAAACTGTTGAATTATGAAACAAGTTTTGGGTTAAGGCCTAATGTTTACGAAAAGGTTTTGTAAATTAGGACTCGAGGTCCAAAAGAATTTCTGCTTTAAAAATCCCCGAGATGATGTGTTCCTTTTCAAATATCTCTTACTTGAGTTCGAAATTCTAAAACTTCTCGGGAACATTTTGATAATTGATTTCCGTATTAAATTCGTAGTTGCTATTTGCTTATTACATTTCGTATGGTTTGATACTTGCACTAGTAAAACAGTGGAGTTTACTAACCCCCGAGTATTCGGGGTGGATGTCTGTTTTGCGTCCGGTACATGCAGATTCAGGGGAGCACACAGGATTGGCACAAGAGGATGACGAGCTGCGATACTAATCATGAGTCGAGAGTTGTTTTGATTTTTGTTGTGTTGTCAGAGTTGATTTCAGTCTTCCGCTGTATTGTATTTCGACCCCTGTGTGGGTAATGTTATTTAAGTCAATTTTGTCGATTGGGTTGTGTGACCTCATCGGTCTGTGTATTCACGTGTAAGTGACCATATCGGTCTGTATCATTTTATTGTTTGACCCTGGCTGGGCAAGCATTTGGTTGTTTATGGATGTTTAGCCTGGTAGATCCTTGTGGAAAGGGTCTACGGCGTGTAATATTCCCTTATGGTTTTGGGGGTGTTACATTTATGGTATCGGAGCTTAGGTTGCGGAAACCTAGGCTGTCGGGTCGAGTCGAGTTGTGATTTATCGAGTAATGTGTTGTCTTGTCGTTCGAGTCGTCAGGTGACAAGTTGAGTTGTGCGTAGTCACAACGCGTTGAATATGTTGTCGGACGAGATTAGTATCGTGGGCGACCGTCACCTCCGTGCGACCTGTGGATGTAAGTCTCCTCCTTTATGCGTAGTACCTGTGTATCTCCATTTTATCTTAGTGAGTTAATTGCGGTGCATGATTTTCTTTACACAGTATTGTGTAATATAATTGTGTTTAGTACTTGTGGCATATAGTATGTGTATAGAACTGGGCACATTATTGTTTTATCTTTGAACCACCGGGTGGTGTGGTATGGTGTGGAAGTTGTAAACCTTGATGGATTTCGAAAGGTATCGGACGAGTTTTATTTTGAAAACCGATTCCTTTAACCGAGTTTTGGCGTTATGGCCTTGAACGTTTTGGAAAAATTCTTGTGACGGTACTTAGTATTTTGTAAATGGTTTTGTGAGTTTTGAAATATTACCGTCATCGGCCTTTTTAACATTGTAAATGGTTTTAGCACAGTGAGTTCGTAGCGGGACCCACGGCGCTATAATGTTTTGCGTAATTACCTGAAGTTTTTGGGCATTCTAGCCCATTGAATTATCTTTGAAAATCTTGAGTATCTTAGAAATAAATTTCGAGACGTACGTTTAAAATGAATTGTTTCTCATGGTACTTCCAAGGTGCCACGATATGTTTCGAATTCTTCTACCTCGAGGACCAAAATGTTTTGAGATATTTTTCAATGTTTTATAAACACTTTTACTTAGACCCGAGGGTCGAATATTTCCGAAAGTTTTTCACGAAAAGAAAGTGTCCTCATTTTTATCGAATGCGAAATAGTTTTCCAAAGTCTCGATAACGATGTTTCACGATTGTAATTTTTTTTTGAAGGGTGATACTCAAGATCAATCGGTGTTTCCAAAATTATTTTCAAAAGGAGGTTTTCGTTTTTAAAAACCTATTCATTCCCGTTTGAGGGCTGGGTATGTATGTATGATGTTCACGTTGTCGTTATGATGTTTGCTCCCGAGTATGATCGAATTGGTGCCATGAACGTCGAGGCATTGCCACGCATTTGCTGTACTAGCCCTCTGTGAGAGGTGTGAACCGGTGTTTACTGTTTATCGCCTCGTGGCGATTTGCGTGTTGTCACACGAGTGTGAGATGTTGAAGCTTGGGTTTGTACGTTTGTGTACATGTGTGATTGTTTCATAATGTTTGTAATTATGTGTTGATTATCGTTCGGGCCGTTGATGTCGCCGAACGATACTGTCGTTGTTGTAGTGTTTGTGTGTGTATTACTTTACGATGGTAATCGTTGTATATGATATGTGTTATGATTCTTTATTATGCTGAGTGGGCATCTCCGGTATGTTGTTTTGCGGTGTTATGTTCCATTGTATCTAGCATCTGTATTTTCGATATGCCGAGCCGAGGCATTTCGAACGTATTGTGCCGGGGGCATGTGCGTGCCAATTGTCCTTCTCGTCAGTAACGCTTTTCAAGTGTGGACCCGAGAGACACAGGATCCAGTTTTGCGAGTTGGGTTCCGAGTCTTTCGGGGCGCGAACTTCAGTATAGATATGAGGATCGGATCTGAGAGGCCCATGGGAGATATTTCTGTCGTTTGCTTTTTGTGTTGTCACCTTACTCCAGTTGTTGTAGTTGCGGGAACGACATTTCTTTTATAAGAGGTCGAATGTAATGCCTGTATCGTTTTGACTTCTGCATTTCCTCTTTCTCAGGTCTATCGACTCGTCGTGTTCGTTGATACTTTATGAACTTGTTCTGTATTTCGGTTTCATCGTTCGAACGAACTGTGATCTTGTTGTGGGTCGATCTGGTTATCGATGTGACTTTTTGGGTTGATTCGATTCTTGTGAACCTTGTTCGGGAGTGACCTCATCTGGTTCTATTAGTTCTTTTATTCGAAGTGGATCGGATTTGGAACTCTTGTGTTTTCGACTCTGTCGACTCATTATGTTCGTTGACATTTCGAGCTTGTCCCGCCCCTTGCTTTTGTTGATCGAACGAGTGTGGTATTGTTTTGGAATAACTCATTTGTCGTTGTGACTTTTCAATCGCTATTCCCTTCCTGTGGATCTAATGGGAATGCACGTCTTGTTGTTCTCACGGATCATCCCGGGAGTTGTTGTTTGAATTTTCTTATCCTTCGTGTTTGAACATGATTGTTCGATTTTTGTTGTCTCGATCGTTGTGGTTCGATCGTTTGTTTGTTCGGTTTTGTTCTCGTTTCGTGATTGTTGAGCATTCAGGCTCCTTCCTAATTCCCTTAAGTTCGGGAAATTAGTCTCGTTTTCGATCTTCCAACCCTTGGGCGGTGGGATTCCGTATTTGTTCAGCGGTTGGCTCGCGTTTTGATTGATGTACCGTTGGGTTGGTCAATCATATTGATTTTCGTTCGTTGTGTTTTGTGATTGTCGGATAATTGACTTGGCTATATTATCCGTTTGATGACGCTTGTCATTTGTTGGTTTTATTATATTCCTAACGGCGACGTTGTGTTGGTCGCCGTGGAGCGTGTTTTCACGCCGTATATTCCTTTGCGTTGTTAGTAACATTTCGCCGTTGGGCGTTAGTTACGCATTCTTGTGTATCTTGTTGAGTTTTTCCTGGCGGAATATTTCTCCCCCCTACTTGTTTTAAGTTTCGGGACGAAACTTCTTTTAAGGAGGGTAGAATGTAATATCTACAAATCTTCGATTTTCGGTAAATTTCTTTTTCGGCCGAAGTCAGTTTTGACGACTCGCTTATGACCGTTTCGTCATACGGAGAATATTTAATACTCAACTTTTTGTAATCCGAGTTCGTTTCGGTGCTGCTTTGTTGAGTTCCGTGCTTTTAGCGACTTTTCCGCGCTTGAGTTAGGTTCTAGCGAATCTCGTTCGAAACTGTCGTTTGGGGTTTTTCGTAAGTTCATTTAACGTTGTTATACGTGTTGTGAGCTTCGGTTTGATTATTCGTTGTCGTATGGTGATTTTCGGGCATTTGGGCCATTTTCGTAATTTCCCAAAGTTTGGGGTAATTACCTTCCGTTGTCGAATTTCGAGCCTTCGGGTGGTCGGAATCGTGTGTTCTACTAACTCGTAGATTCGTCTTTGTGAGTACTTCGTAACCGTATCTTCGGTTCGTATTCAGGTTCGGATTTCGGTGTCGTTTTGTTGAATTCAGGATTACTAAACGACTTTTCTAAGTATGAGTTCGACTTTGTTAGATCACCATTAATTTTTGGTAACTCCAAAAATTCTGAATCTTTGCAATATTATAGAGCATCGAGTTAGCTTTCCAATGGTTCAAACGGTGAGTCAATCGGAGTCCGGACGAGAGAGTTATGGTCGTTTTAGCTCACCCGCTCGTTATTGGCCGATCACTGCCGGCCGAACTCGGCCGTGTCGTCCGACACGGCCCGTGCCGTACTCGTCCGTATAAGCCAGAAGTCTCTGCCCAGAGGCCCGACCGTGTTCCAGGACACGGTCGAGTCAATGCCGCCGCGGACGGGTCACTATCGGGCGACGCGACCGTGTCTAGCAGGACACGGTCGAGTCCCTGCCGGCCATGGTCGGCTATTTAAGGGCCTGGACCGAGTCATCCGGCCATTTTCACCCTTTTCTTCGTTTCTTCGCGTTTCTTCGTCAATAATGGATGGATTTGGATGGATATGACATGGAGCAACATGTTTTGGAAGTTCTAATCATTGATTAACATCATCTTCCACCCGGATCGAAGGTAAGAACACCTAAACTTTTGGTTTTTGGATGTTCTTGAGGTTTCTTGGTGTTTTGGCCCATTTGCTTCGTTTTGATTCATATTATTGTTAGAACTTGATTGTAAACTCGTAATCAATCAATACCCTTGAAGTTTTGTGGAACGGATTTTGAGTATTCCTTTGAATAATCGATTAAATTGGACTACGCCCTCAAAGTGTCCGATAAAATGCTTCAATGGGTAGAACTTGGAAAGTTCCATACGTTTTCGTAGAATTGTGATTGAATTGATATCGTTGTGACTTAGGAACGAATTCTTGTGAAGAACTCGAGTCGGAACCCTTCCGTTCATTGCCTTCTTTGGGGTCCGAGCTTCCCGGTCGAACCGTGTTCTTCGGAGCGTTCGGTAGCGGTTATTAAGGCAAGTATCTTATTATACGACTTGTATCTTGTGAATAGTAATTACGTATGATTTGTATGACGATTTTGCTTGCCTCCGTAAATATGTTCCGTTTGAGTAGGTTGTGTTTTCCGAAATTTGAAGGCTTTGTGATAATAGTGATATATTGGTATCCGTGTTAGGCGTTGTGCCATTTGTGCAGGATTGCGATGTACATATGAGATGGTTGCACACGTGGTTGTTCAATGTAGTGTGTACCGAATGTGTGTTATGTTGGTTAAATGTCGTTGATTGATGATAGTTGTTGCGAGTGTCGAGGTTGTGTTATGTGCGTGCAACGTACGATTTTGTGGTGATCAAGGTGATTGATTAATTGTGCTCATTGTTGTATGTAATGTGAATGTGAATATGTGTGTGACCGCTAAGTTCACTCATGTTGGTTCGACGGGACCTACGAGGATTCGTGGCAGTGGACTACGGGATCAGAACTTAGTGAGGTACTGAGGTCCAATCGTGCGGGTCTGACGAGGCCTACGATAACGCATGGCAGTGGACCATGAGTTTCGGACACAGTGCGTCCAACCGGGTGAGCTCGACGGGGCTTACGGTGACACGTGGCAGTGGACTACGGTGTCAGGACTGTGTGTGTGATTGTTGTGATTGATATAGTCCGTGCGGGTTGTTATGCCTACGGAGACACGTGACAGTGGATCACGGTGTCGGGATTGGTTATGTTTAGTTAATAGTCCGTGTGGGTTGTTGAACCTACGGAGACACGTGACAGTGGATCACGGTGTCGGAATTGATTATGTTTGTTTAATTGTGCGTGATGTAGTTCGTGCGGGTTGTTGAACCTACGGAGACACGTGACAGTGGATCACGGTGTCATGAGCATGATACTTTCAAATCAAAGTTTTTAAAGGAAAAGTTTTAAGAAAGAACGTTGGGTCGAGCCCCACGAGATTTATGGAAATGTTTCCGGTATTGTAAACTGTTGAATTATGAAACAAGTTTTGGGTTAAGGCCCTAATGTTTACGAAAAGGTTTTGTAAATTAGGACTCGAGGTCCAAAAGAATTTCTGCTTTAAAAATCCCCGAGATGATGTGTTCCTTTTCAAATATCTCTTACTTGAGTTCGAAATTCTAAAACTTCTCGGGAACATTTTGATAATTGATTTCCGTATTAAATTCGTAGTTGCTATTTGCTTATTACATTTCGTATGGTTTGATACTTGCACTAGTAAAAAGGAGTTTTACTAACCCCGAGTATTCGGGGTGGATGTCTGTTTTGCGTCGGTACATGCAGATTCAGGGGAGCATCACAGGATTGGCACAAGAGGATGACGAGTGCGATACTAATCATGAGTCGAGAGTTGTTTTGATTTTTGTTGTGTTGTCGAGTTGATTTGGTCTTCCATTTGTATTGTATTTCGACCCTGTGTGGGTAATGTTATTTAAGTCAATTTTGTCGATTGGGTTGTGTGACCTCATCGGCCTGTGTATTCACGTGTAAGTGACCATATCGGTCTGTATCATTTTATTGTTTGACCTGGCCGGGCAAGCATTTGGTTGTTTATGGATGTTTAGCCTGGTAGATCCTTGTGGAAAGGGTCTACGGCGTGTAATATTCCCTTATGGTTTTGGGGGTGTTACATTTATGGTATCGGAGCTTAGGTTGCGGAAACCTAGGCTGTCGGGTCGAGTCGAGTTGTGATTTATCGAGTAATGTGTTGTCTTGTCGTTCGAGTCGTCAGGTGACAAGTTGAGTTGTGCGTAGTCACAACGCGTTGAATATGTTGTCGGACGAGATTAGTATCGTGGGCGACCGTCACCTCCGTGCGACCTGTGGATGTAAGTCTCCTCCTTTATGCGTAGTACCTGTGTATCTCCATTTTATCTTAGTGAGTTAATTGCGGTGCATGATTTTCTTTACACAGTATTGTGTAATATAATTGTGTTTAGTACTTGTGGCATATAGTATGTGTATAGAACTGGGCACATTATTGTTTTATCTTTGAACCACCGGGTGGTGTGGTATGGTGTGGAAGTTGTAAACCTTGATGGATTTCGAAAAGGTATCGGCGACAGAGTTTTATTTTGAAAACCGATTCCTTTAACCGAGTTTTGGCGTTATGGCCTTGAACGTTTTGGAAAAATTCTTGTGACGGTACTTAGTATTTTGTAAATGGTTTTTGTGAGTTTTTGAAATATTACCGTCATCGGCCTTTTTAACATTGTAAATGGTTTTAGCACAGTGAGTTCGTAGCGGGACCCACGGCGCTATAATGTTTTGCGTAATTACCTGAAGTTTTTGGGCATTCTAGCCCATTGAATTATCTTTGAAAATCTTGAGTATCTTAGAAATAAATTTCGAGACGTACGTTTAAAATGAATTGTTTCTCATGGTACTTCCAAGGTGCCACGATATGTTTCCGAATTCTTCTACCTCGAGGACCAAAATGTTTTCAGATATTTTTCAATGTTTTATAAACACTTTTACTTAGACCCGAGGGTCGAATATTTCCGAAAGTTTTTCACGAAAAGAAAGTGTCCTCATTTTTATCGAATGCGAAATAGTTTTCCAAAGTCTCGATAACGATGTTTCACGATTGTAATTTTTTTTTGAAGGGTGATACTCAAGATCAATCGGTGTTTCCAAAATTATTTTCAAAAGGAGGTTTTCGTTTTTAAAAACCTATTCATTCCCGTTTGAGAGCTGGGTATGTATGTATGATGTTCACGTTGTCGTTATGATGTTTGCTCCCGAGTATGATCGAATTGGTGCCATGAACGTCGAGGCATTGCCACGCATTTGCTGTACTAGCCCTCTGTGAGAGGTGTGAACCGGTGTTTACTGTTTATCGCCTCGTGGCGATTTGCGTGTTGTCACACGAGTGTGAGATGTTGAAGCTTGGGTTTGTACGTTTGTGTACATGTGTGATTGTTTCATAATGTTTGTAATTATGTGTTGATTATCGTTCGGGCCGTTGATGTCGCCGAACGATCATCGTTGTTGTAGTGTTTGTGTGTGTATTACTTTACGATGGTAATCGTTGTATATGATATGTGTTATGATTCTTTATTATGCCGAGTGGGCATCTCGGTATGTTGTTTTGCGGTGTTATGTTCCATTGTATCTAGCATCTGTATTTTCGATATGCCGAGCCGAGGCATTTCGAACGTATTGTGCCGGGGGCATGTGCGTGCCAATTGTCCTTCTCGTCAGTAACGCTTTTCAAGTGTGGACCCGAGAGACACAGGATCCGATTTTGCGAGTTGGGTTCCGAGTCTTTCGGGCGCGAACTTCGATATAGATATGAGGATCGGATCGAGAGGCCCATGGGAGATATTTACATCGTTTGCTTTTGTGTTGTCACCTTACTCCGCTTGTTGTAGTTGCAGGAACGACATTTCTTTTATAAGAGGTCGAATGTAATGCTGTATCGTTTTGACTTACGCATTTCCTCTTTCTCAGTCTATCGACTCGCCGTGTTCGTTGATACTTTATGAACTTGTTACGTATTTCGGTTTCATCGCTCGAACGAACTGTGATCTTGTTGTGGGTCGATCTGGTTATCGATGTGACTTTTTGGGTTGATTCGATTCTTGTGAACCTTGTTCGGGAGTGACCTCATCCGGTTCTATTAGTTCTTTTATTCAAGTGGATCGGATTTGGAACTCTTGTGTTTTCGACTCTGTCGACTCATTATGTTCGTTGACATTTCGAGCTTGTCCCGCCCCTTGCTTTTGTTGATCGAACGAGTGTGGTATTGTTTTGGAATAACTCATTTGTCGTTGTGACTTTTCAATCGCTATTCCCTTCCTGTGGATCTTTTGGGTATGAACGTTTTGTTGTTCTCACCTGATCATCCTGGGAGTTGTTGTTTGAATTTTCTTATCCTTCGTGTTTCGAACATGATTGTTCGATTTTTGTTGTCTCGATCGTTGTGGTTCGATCGTTTGTTTGTTCGGTTTTGTTCTCGTTTCGTGATTGTTGAGCATTCAGGCTCCTTCCTAATTCCCTTAAGTTCGGGAAATTAGTCTCGTTTTCGATCTTCCAACCCTTGGGCGGTGGGATTCCGTATTTGTTCAGCGGTTGGCTCGCGTTTTGATTGATGTACCGTTGGGTTGGTCAATCATATTGATTTTCGTTCGTTGTGTTTTGTGATTGTCGGATAATTGACTTGGCTATATTATCCGTTTGATGACGCTTGTCATTTGTTGGTTTTATTATATTCCTAACGGCGACGTTGTGTTGGTCGCCGTGGAGCGTGTTTTCACGCCGTATATTCCTTTGCGTTGTTAGTAACATTTCGCCGTTGGGCGTTAGTTACGCATTCTTGTGTATCTTGTTGAGTTTTTCCTGGCGGAATATTTCTTCCCCCTACTTGTTTTAAGTTTCGGGACGAAACTTCTTTTAAGGAGGGTAGAATGTAATATCTACAAATCTTCGATTTTCGGTAAATTTCTTTTTTCGGCCGAAGTCCGTTTTGACGACTCGCTTTTGACCGTTTCGTCATTCGGAGAATATTTAATTCTGCACTTTTTGTCATCCGAGTTCGTTTCGGTGCTGCTTTGTTGAGTTCCGTGCTTTTAGCGACTTTTCCGCGCTTGAGTTAGGTTCTAGCGAATCTCGTTCGAAACTGTCGTTTGGGGTTTTTCGTAAGTTCATTTAACGTTGTTATACGTGTTGTGAGCTTCGGTTTGATTATTCGTTGTCGTATGGTGATTTTCGGGCATTTGGGCCATTTTCGTAATTTCCCAAAGTTTGGGGTAATTACCTTCCGTTGTCGAATTTCGAGCCTTCGGGTGGTCGGAATCGTGTGTTCTACTAACTCGTAGATTCGTCTTTGTGAGTACTTCGTAACCGTATCTTCGGTTCGTATTCAGGTTCGGATTTCGGTGTCGTTTTGTTGAATTCAGGATTACTAAACGACTTTTCTAAGTATGAGTTCGACTTTGTTAGATCACCATTAATTTTTGGTAACTCCAAAAATTCTGAATCTTTGCAATATTATAGAGCATCGAGTTAGCTTTCCAATGGTTCAAACGGTGAGTCAATCGGAGTCCGTACGAGAGAGTTATGGTTGTTTTAGCTCACCCGCTCGTTATTGGCCGATCACTGCCGGCCGAACTCGGCCGTGTCGTCCGACACGGCCCGTGCCGTACTCGTCCGGATAAGCCAGAAGTCTCTGCCCAGAGGCCCGACCGTGTTCCAGGACACGGTCGAGTCAATGCCGCCATGGACGGGTCACTATCGGGCGACGCGGCCGTGTCAGCAGGACACGGCCGAGTCCCCGCCGCCGTGGTCGGCTATTTAAGGGCCTGGACCGAGTCATCCGGCCATTTTCACCCTTTTTCTTCGTTTCTTCGCGTTTCTTCGTCAACAATGGATAGATTTGGATGGATATGACATGGAGCAACATGTTTTGGAAGTTCTAATCATTGATTAACATCATCTTCCACCCGGATCGAAGGTAAGAACACCTAAACTTTTGGTTTTTGGATGTTCTTGAGGTTTCTTGGTGTTTTGGCCCATTTGCTTCGTTTTGATTCATATTATTGTTAGAACTTGATTGTAAACTCGTAATCATTCAATACCCTTGAAGTTTTGTGGAACGGATTTGAGTATTCCTTTGAATAATCGATTAAATTGGACTACGCCCTCAAAGTGTCCGATAAAATGCTTCAATGGGTAGAACTTGGAAAGTTCCATACGTTTTCGTAGAATTGTGATTGAATTGATATCGTTGTGACTTAGGAACGAATTCTTGTGAAGAACTCGAGTCGGAACCCTTCCGTTCGTTGCCTTCTTTGGGGTCCGAGCTTCCCGGTCGAACCGTGTTCTTCGGAGCGTTCGGTAGCGGTTATTAAGGCAAGTATCTTATTATACGACTTGTATCTTGTGAATAGTAATTACGTATGATTTGTATGACGATTTTGCTTGCCTCCGTAAATATGTTCCGCTTTGAGTAGGTTGTGTTTTCCAAATTTGAAGGCTTTGTGATAATAGTGATATATTGGTATCCGTGTTAGGCGTTGTGCCATTTGTGCAGGATTGCGATGTACATATGAGATGGTTGCACACGTGGTTGTTCAATGTAGTGTGTACCGAATGTGTGTTATGTTGGTTAAATGTCGTTGATTGATGATAGTTGTTGCGAGTGTCGAGGTTGTGTTATGTGCGTGCAACGTACGATTTTGTGGTGATCAAGGTGATTGATTAATTGTGCTCATTGTTGTATGTAATGTGAATGTGAATATGTGTGTGACCGCTAAGTTCACTCGTGTTGGTTCGACGGGACCTACGAGGATTCGTGGCAGTGGACTACGGGATCAGAACTTAGTGAGGTACTGAGGTCCAATCGTGCGGGTCTGACGAGGCCTACGATAACGCATGGCAGTGGACCATGAGTTTCGGACACGCAAGGCCCAACCGGGTGAGCTCGACGGGGCTTACGGTGACACGTGGCAGTGGACTACGGTGTCAGGACTGTGTGTGTGATTGTTGTGATTGATATAGTCCATGCGGGTTGTTATGCCTACGGAGACACGTGACAGTGGATCACGGTGTCGGGATTGGTTATGTTTAGTTAATAGTCCGTGTAGGTTGTTGAACCTACGGAGACACGTGACAGTGGATCACGGTGTCGGAATTGATTATGTTTGTTTAATTGTGCGTGATGTAGTCCGTGCGGGTTGTTGAACCTACGGAGACACGTGACAGTGGATCATGGTGTCATGAGCATGATACTTTCAAATCAAAGTTTTTAAAGGAAAAGTTTTAAGAAAGAACGTTGGGTCGAGCCCCACGAGATTTATGGAAATGTTTCCGGTATTGTAAACTGTTGAATTATGAAACAAGTTTTGGGTTAAGGCCCTAATGTTTACGAAAAGGTTTTGTAAATTAGGACTCGAGGTCCAAAAGAATTTCTGCTTTAAAAATCCCCGAGATGATGTGTTCCTTTTCAAATATCTCTTACTTGAGTTCGAAATTCTAAAACTTCTCGGGAACATTTTGATAATTGATTTCCGTATTAAATTCGTAGTTGCTATTTGCTTATTACATTTCGTATGGTTTGATACTTGCACTAGTAAAACAGTGGAGTTTTACTAACCCCGAGTATTCGGGGTGGATGTCTGCTTAAGGCCCGTGTACATGCAGATTCGGGGAGCAATCACAGGATTGGCACAAGAGGATGACGAGTGCGATACTAATCATGAGTCGAGAGTTGTTTTGATTTTTGTTGTGTTGTCGAGTTGATTTCGGTCTTCCGTGTATTGTATTTCGACCCCCGTGTGGGTAATGTTATTTAAGCCGCTTTGTCGATTGGGTTGTGTGACCTCATCGGTGTGTATTCACGTGTAAGTGACCATATCGGTCTGTATCATTTTATTGTTTGACCCCGGGCAAGCATTTGGTTGTTTATGGATGTTTAGCCCGGTAGATCCTTGTGGAAAGGGTCTACGGCGTGTAATATTCCCTTATGGTTTTGGGGGTGTTACATTTATGGTATCGGAGCTTAGGTTGCGGAAACCTAGCCGTCCGGGTCGAGTCGAGTTATGATTTGTCGAGTAATGTGTTGTCTTGTCGTTCGAGTCGTCAGGTGACAAGTTGAGTTGTGCGTAGTCACAACGCGTTGAATATGTTGTCGGACGAGATTAGTATCGTGGGCGACCGTCACCTCCGTGCGACCTGTGGATGTAAGTCTCCTCCTTTATGCGTAGTACCTGTGTATCTCCATTTTATCTTAGTGAGTTAATTGCGGTGCATGATTTTCTTTACACAGTATTGTGTAATATAATTGTGTTTAGTACTTGTGGCATATAGTATGTGTATAGAACTGGGCACATTATTGTTTTATCTTTGAACCACCGGGTGGTGTGGTATGGTGTGGAAGTTGTAAACCTTGATGGATTTCGAAAAGGTATCGGCGACAGAGTTTTATTTTGAAAACCGATTCCTTTAACCGAGTTTTGGCGTTATGGCCTTGAACGTTTTGGAAAAATTCTTGTGACGGTACTTAGTATTTTGTAAATGGTTTTTGTGAGTTTTTGAAATATTACCGTCATCGGCCTTTTTAACATTGTAAATGGTTTTAGCCTGGTGAGTTCCGGCGCGGGACCCACGGCGCTATAATGTTTTGCGTAATTACCTGAAGTTTTTGGGCATTCTAGCCCATTGAATTATCTTTGAAAATCTTGAGTATCTTAGAAATAAATTTCGAGACGTACGTTTAAAATGAATTGTTTCTCATGGTACTTCCAAGGTGCCACGATATGTTTCCGAATTCTTCTACCTCGAGGACCAAAATGTTTTCAGATATTTTTCAATGTTTTATAAACACTTTTACTTAGACCCGAGGGTCGAATATTTCCGAAAGTTTTTCACGAAAAGAAAGTGTCCTCATTTTTATCGAATGCGAAATAGTTTTCCAAAGTCTCGATAACGATGTTTCACGATTGTAATTTTTTTTGAAGGGTGATACTCAAGATCAATCGGTGTTTCCAAAATTATTTTCAAAAGGAGGTTTTCGTTTTTAAAAACCTATACATTCCCGTTTGAGGGCTGGGTATGTATGTATGATGTTCACGTTGTCGTTATGATGTTTGCTCCCGAGTATGATCGAATTGGTGCCATGAACGTCGAGGCGTTGCCACGCATTTCTCGTACTAGCCCTCCGTGAGAGGTGTGAACCGGTGTTATCGCTTTATCGCCTCGTGGCGATTTGCGTGTTGTCACACGAGTGTGAGATGTTGAAGCTTGGGTTTGTACGTTTGTGTACATGTGTGATTGTTTCATAATGTTTGTAATTATGTCGATTATCGTTCGGCCGTTGATGTCGCCGAACGATAATCCGTTGTTGTAGTGTTTGTGTGTGTATTACTTTACGATGGTAATCGTTGTATATGATATGTGTTATGATTCTTTATTATGCCGAGTGGGCATCTCCTAGATGTTGTTTTGCGGTGTTATGTTCCATCAGATCTAGCATCTGTATTTTCGATATGCCGAGCCGAGGCATTTCGAACGTATTGCCGGGGCATGTGCGTGCCAATTGTCCTTCTCGCCGCAACGCTTTTCAAGTGTGGACCCGAGAGACACAGGATCCAGCTTTTGCGAGTTGGGTTACGAGTCTTTCGGGCGCGAACTTCAAGATAGATATGAGGATCGGATCCGAGAGGCCCATGGGAGATATTTCGCTGCTTGCTTTTTGTGTTGTCACCTTACTCCAGCTTGTTGTGAGTTGCGAACGACATTTCTTTTATAAGAGGTCGAATGTAATGCCCGTATCGTTTTGACTTACGCATTTCCTCTTTCTCAGTCTATCGACTCGCCGTGTTCGTTGATACTTTATGAACTTGTTCTCGTATTTCGGTTTCATCGCTCGAACGAACCGTGATCTTGTTGTGGGTCGATCCGGTTATCGATGTGACTTTTTGGGTTCGGGCCGATTCTTGTGAACCTTGTTCGGGAGTGACCTCATCCGGTTCTATTAGTTCTTTTATTCAAGTGGATCGGATTTGGAACTCTTGTGTTTTCGACTCTGTCGACTCATTATGTTCGTTGACATTTCGAGCTTGTCCCGCCCTTGCTTTTGTTGATCGAACGAGTGTGGTATTGTTTTGGAATAACTCATTTGTCGTTGTGACTTTTCAATCGCTATTCCCTTCCCTGTGGATCTTATGGGAATGCACGTCTTGTTGTTCTCACCAGATCATCCTGGGAGTTGTTGTTTGAATTTTCTTATCCTTCGTGTTTCGAACATGATTGTTCGATTTTTGTTGTCTCGATCGTTGTGGTTCGATCGGTTGTTTGTTCGGTTTTGTTCTCGTTTCGTGATTGTTGAGCATTCAGCTCCTTCCTAATTCCCTTAAGTTCGGGAAATTAGTCTCGTTTTCGATCTTCCAACCCTTGGGCGGTGGGATTCCGTATTTGTTCAGCGGTTGGCTCGCGTTTTGATTGATGTACCGTTGGGTTGGTCAATCATATTGATTTTCGTTCGTTGTGTTTTGTGATTGTCGGATAATTGACTTGGCTATATTATCCGTTTGATGACGCTTGTCATTTGTTGGTTTTATTATATTCCTAACGGCGACGTTGTGTTGGTCGCCGTGGAGCGTGTTTTCACGCCGTATATTCCTTTGCGTTGTTAGTAACATTTCGCCGTTGGGCGTTAGTTACGCATTCTTGTGTATCTTGTTGAGTTTTTCCTGGCGGAATATTTCTTCCCCTACTTGTTTTAAGTTTCGGGACGAAACTTCTTTTAAGGAGGGTAGAATGTAATATCTACAAATTTTCGATTTTCGGTAAATTTCTTTTTTCGGCCGAAGTCCGTTTTGACGACTCGCTTTTGACCGTTTCGTCATTCGGAGAATATTTAATTCTGCACTTTTTGTCATCCGAGTTCGTTTGGTCCGCTTTGTTGAGTTCCGTGCTTTTAGCGACTTTTCCGCGCTTGAGTTAGGTTCTAGCGAATCTCGTTCGAAACTGTCGTTTGGGGTTTTTCGTAAGTTCATTTAACGTTGTTATACGTGTTGTGAGCTTCGGTTTGATTATTCGTTGTCGTATGGTGATTTTCGGGCATTTGGGCCATTTTCGTAATTTCCCAAAGTTTGGGGTAATTACCTTCCGTTGTCGAATTTCGAGCCTTCGGGTGGTCGGAATCGTGTGTTCTACTAACTCGTAGATTCGTCTTTGTGAGTACTTCGTAACCGTATCTTCGGTTCGTATTCAGGTTCGGATTTCGGTGTCGTTTTGTTGAATTCAGGATTACTAAACGACTTTTCTAAGTATGAGTTCGACTTTGTTAGATCACCATTAATTTTTGGTAACTCCAAAAATTCTGAATCTTGCAATATTATAGAGCATCGAGTTAGCTTTCCAATGGTTCAAACGGTGAGTCAATCGGATTCGGACGAGAGAGTTATGGTCGCTTTAGCTCACCCGCTCGTTATTGCCGATCACCGCCGGCGAACTCGGCCGTGTCGTCCGACACGGCCCGTGCCGCACTTCGTCCGGATAAGCCAAGTCTCGCCAGAGGCCCGACCGTGTTCCGTGACACGGTCGAGTCAATGCCGCCACGGACGGGTCACTATCGGGCGACGCGACTGTCCAGCAGACACGGCCGAGTCCCCGCCGCCGTGGTCGGCTATTTAAGGGCCTCGACCGAGTCATCCGCCATTTTCACCCTTTTTCTTCGCTTTCTTCGCTTTCTTCGTCAATAATGGATGGATTTGGATGGATATGACATGGAGCAACATGTTTTGGAAGTTCTAATCATTGATTAACATCATCTTCCACCCGGATCGAAGGTAAGAACACCTAAACTTTTGGTTTTTGGATGTTCTTGAGGTTTCTTGGTGTTTTGGCCCATTTGCTTCGTTTTGATTCATATTATTGTTAGAACTTGATTGTAAACTCGTAATCATTCAATACCCTTGAAGTTTTGTGGAACGGATTTGAGTATTCCTTTGAATAATCGATTAAATTGGACTACGGCCTCAAAGTGTCCGATAAAATGCTTCAATGGGTAGAACTTGGAAAGTTCCATACGTTTTCGTAGAATTGTGATTGAATTGATATCGTTGTGACTTAGGAACGAATTCTTGTGAAGAACTCGAGTCGGAACCCTTCCGTTCGTTGCCTTCTTTGGGGTCCGAGCTTCCCGGTCGAACCGTGTTCTTCGGAGCGTCCGGTAGCGGTTATTAAGGCAAGTATCTTATTATACGACTTGTATCTTGTGAATAGTAATTACGTATGATTTGTATGACGATTTTGCTTGCCTCCGTAAATATTCCGAAATTTGAAGGCTTTGTGATAATAGTGATATATTGGTATCCGTGTTAGGCGTTGTGCCATTTGTGCAGGATTGCGATGTACATATGAGATGGTTGCACACGTGGTTGTTCAATGTAGTGTGTACCGAATGTGTGTTATGTTGGTTAAATTTCGTTGATTGATGATAGTTGTTGCGAGTGTCGAGGTTGTGTTATGTGCGTGCAACGTACGATTTTGTGGTGATCAAGGTGATTGATTAATTGTGCTCATTGTTGTATGTAATGTGAATGTGAATATGTGTGTGACCGCTAAGTTCACTCGTGTTGGTTCGACGGGACCTACGAGGATTCGTGGCAGTGGACTACGGGATCGAACTTAGTGAGGTGCGAGGTCCAATCGTGCGGGTCTCGACGAGGCCTACGATAACGCATGGCGATGGACCATGAGTTTCGGACACGGTCGCCCAACCGGTGAGCTCGACGGGGCTTACGGTGACACGTGGCGGTGGACTACGGTGTCGACTGTGTGTGTGATTGTTGTGATTGATATAGTCCATGCGGGTTGTTATGCCTACGGAGACACGTGACAGTGGATCACGGTGTCGGGATTGGTTATGTTTAGTTAATAGTCCGTGTGGGTTGTTGAACCTACGGAGACACGTGACAGTGGATCACGGTGTCGGAATTGATTATGTTTGTTTAATTGTGCGTGATGTAGTCCGTGCGGGTTGTTGAACCTACGGAGACACGTGACAGTGGATCACGGTGTCATGAGCATGATACTTTCAAATCAAAGTTTTTAAAGGAAAAGTTTTAATAAAGAACGTTGGGTCGAGCCCCACGAGATTTATGGAAATGTTTCGATTGTAAACTGTTGAATTATGAAACAAGTTTTGGGTTAAGGCCCTAATGTTTACGAAAAGGTTTTGTAAATTAGGACTCGAGGTCCAAAAGAATTTCTGCTTTAAAAATCCCCGAGATGATGTGTTCCTTTTCAAATATCTCTTACTTGAGTTCGAAATTCTAAAACTTCTGAACATTTTGATAATTGATTTCCGTATTAAATTCGTAGTTGCTATTTGCTTGTTACATTTCGTATGGTTTGATACTTGCACTAGTAAAACATGGAGTTTACTAACCCCGAGTATTCGGGGTGGATGTCTGCTTTGCGTCCGGTACATGCAGATTCGGGGAGCAACACAGATTGGCACAAGAGGATGACGAGCTGCGATACTAATCATGAGTCGAGAGTTGTTTTGATTTTTGTTGTGTTGTCGAGTTGATTTCGGTCTTCCGTCAGTATTGTATTTCGACCCCTGTGTGGGTAATGTTATTTAAGTCGGTTTTGTCGATTGGGTTGTGTGACCTCATCTGGCCCGTGTATTCACGTGTAAGTGACCATATCGGTCTGTATCATTTTATTGTTTGACCCTGGCTGGGCAAGCATTTGGTTGTTTATGGATGTTTAGCCTGGTAGATCCTTGTGGAAAGGGTCTACGGCGTGTAATATTCCCTTATGGTTTGGGGGGTGTTACAGATTCAACATGCTAAGAACAGAATTGGGAATACTGCAGCCAGACTCCCTGTAAGTAAATTTACTGCTTTTACTCAACAATTGAGGGGGAACGCTGTAAGACCCGTGAATACAGTATCCAACATTAATTATCTGTACACTCAGAAACATCAATACAGTACTGTAGCGAACGAAGGCATATGAATCCTATAGCTGATGTGTGCAATAATTAAGGGGGAATACTGTAGGACCCATGAATACAGCATTAATCCAAATATTGCTGTATGGAATTTAAAACCTATTAGTACCTTTTTAAGGGGGAACGCTGTTTCGACGGAGAACAAGACATACTATAGGATTTCGATTCAAGATATAATATAATATTATTTCCTTTTAAAATAATTTTTGTCCACGTGCCTGCTTTATGTCAAACGTCATGTTCATTAAATGCCTTACACGACATCTGACAATCGAATCTCAAAAGCCGCAATGTTTTTAAATTGTTTCTTATTTTTAAACCGCCGTTTTAGGCATTTAGGGTAATCAACCTATGTCAGAAGTGGGACCCGCTGTATTTTAAAACCTTTTAATAGATTAGCGTACCAGTTACACTAAATCCATCCCGACTGGCCGATTTCAAAACCAGTTCCCATCCCTTAAAATCGACCATTCGTACTGCAAAACCCTATTTCGCCGCCTAAGTATAAAAGGATCAGATTCGCCATTAGAGACTCTTTACGCTTTCGCAATTACAAGAGATCTCAAGCAAACGACTACATATTTTCTGCATATTCACTGCGAATTTCTACTGTTTTCTTCCACCTTCGTTTTAAGTAAACATCCATGGCTACTCAATCTTCATCCCCCGTTCTGAAGAAAACTTCCAGCATCATTGATGGCCGGATCTTCTCTAAACCAGTCATTATCGAGTGTATCATCTCGGAAACCAACGACACTGAACCGATGGAGTATATCATTACTCGTCTTGAACAACAAGGACTTTATCGCTTCGGAAGCAAAATCGCTGACAAATACGACGCTCATCTAGTTGAGGAATTCTACCTCAACGCTGCCGTTCGTTTTCTCTCACTAGCCCAGGGAGGACATGTTGCTGACATCACCGCAACAGTCCAAGGAGTGCAAGTCTGCATCAATAGCGACTTACTTCAGAAAATCTACAGGCTGCCCGCCGACGGCCTGACCATGGACCAGCTTGAGACGTTTGGATCTCAAGAGTTGATTACCAAGTTTTATGGACTATTTACCGGGTCTAAAGTGGTTGATATGGTGACAACCACGTGCCACAAGAAAAATTTTCTTCTTCATTTCGTTTATCTCCACGATTTCTGTTCCAGGATCATTGAAAATCGAACCAGTGCGTTCGAGATGTGCACGAATCTTAGGTTCAGAATGATGGTCGCTATCTTGACCTGTGAGAAGGTCAATTGGTGCCAAATCATTTTGAAACGACTCCAGGAAGAGGTGTGCAAACCGGCCACCCAAAAGAAATCATTTGGTTTAATGCTAAATTACATTCTGACAAGGTGCGGAGTCCAGCAATCCGCCGATGCCAAGAAAAACAGCTCACGGATATATTTAGGAGGCGTCAAACCCTCTGCCTATAACCAGAGCACAATGCATGCCAATCAGCCGAGAACAAGGCACATGCCTATTTCTGACAACCCCAGAGACGAAACCGTGAAGGTCCCTGAATTGGAATCTTCAAAGAAGAAGCGCAAGCGTTCTCACAGCAAGAAGCACTCTGCTGATGAGAAGTCGAAGAAGAGACTCCGGAGGCTCTCAAAAATCAAAGCCAAACACTCCGAGGATGTCTCGCCCGTGGCGCAACCCACTGATATAGCACCCCAGGGCCCAACCTCGCGGAAGAGGTGTCTCCTATCGCTTGACGGTAGATCCCGAGCCCTTGGCGGCTACGACGGATTTAGAGACATCTGCCAACATTCAAGACGTTAGTACGTCGGCTGCCCATTCGGAGCCAAAAGCTACTTCTCCTCTACGGGATTCCACACCCGTGCAGGATCCAATTTCATTCGGGGCACCATCCCCTGCAAGGAGTCCATCTTCCGTGCAGGATCCCATACTGCACTGTAATCCTCAAACAAATGTCTCTGCACGTGATTCAAGTCCCTCCCTGCACTCAATTATAAATCAAACACTTCTTTCAAGACAAATTGAACAGGCATTTAAAAGATTTCTGCAATGGAAAAGCTTTAGGCTAGCTGCATTTACACACTGCATAACCGGGGCGAATGGAGCCACGAAGAGCGATTTGTCTCCGAAGTAACCGACTCAACCGAAATTGAGGCACCGCTTCGATGGGACAACGCTTCTTGCAAAGATCTCATTGAAAGCCACTGTTGCACAAATCCGACGCCGAAGAAAAGGAAAAAGAAGTCGAGGACTCTCCCATCAATCCAAAAGACGACGACGACCATGACTCGGACGATGACGACGATGCTCTTCAAGCGTGTCCGAGAATGAGCCGTGAAGAGGCTGAAGCCCAAGCCACCTCTCCACCCGGAAAAGACGAAGGGCCATCTACCCAAGCTAATCCACCTTCGCCACAGTAGGAGAACATTCCCGACCAGGAGGAATCGGTCCCTCCAGTCGTGGAAGATCAAGAAATTTTGGAACAGGCACCCGAGCCTGTTGCGACCAAAGAAGCGATCCTACAACCCAACAGGAGGATTCGGCCTCCCGCATCCACATCTCGCCGCGTAACCTCGCCACGGGACGCTTCGAACCAACTGTCGCCATTCCACAAGAAGCTACTCCCGCCCCTGCAACCTTGGAATCTGAGGACGGTAACGAACCTGAGGATGTCCAACTTACTTCACGTCCATCCGTGAACGTAAGGAGGTTAAACGGTGCTGAAGACTTCGCCCAGCCTGACTCTCCTATCTCTGCTGCACGCAAAGAGTGCCTGCAAGCTCTTGGCCTTCAGACTGTATTTATCCAAGATGCAGTTAACGCTCTCTCTTCCGTAGAAAAGGCACTGAACTGGATGCACACCTCTGCAGTTGAAGAAATGACAACTCTTCAACACGAAGTATCTCGAGTTGTCGAAGCATTCATCATCTTGCCAGAAGTGTTCAAGCAAGCCTTGAAGATTATGGAGGATAAACAAGCGCAACTGCTGAAGGAGGAAGCTTCAAAGACAAGAATTGCTGAAGCCAAGACGGCTGTGCAATGATAGAGAACGACTCTCATTGCGTGCGCATGACAAATCCATTCAAGAGATGTCGCAGACTCTTTCCTCCCTCGTTGAAAGAATAAACAGCATCGAGACCAAACAGGACGCCGCTCTTGAAATCCTGCAAAGTCTTGATGAGGCCAAAAAGGGGGAAGAGGCTCGAGAAGCTGCAAGGAGAATAAGACGCAACAGAAAGGGAATTTGAGGTCGCTCAGAGCAAGATCGCCGCTGAATTGAACAAGCTAGCACCTCAACCCCAAAGCTTTAGAATTTCGGGCTCCGCACTGAATTCCATGACCCAAATGTCCCTTGGCAAAATCTTGTTCAAAGACCTTCGGAAATACGTCTGCCAACCAACCGCAACCCAACTGCCGAAGAAGTGAAGCACTGGAGGAAGAATGAACTGATGAGATATTTTGTCAGACTCATCAGGGAATCCGCCATCTTCAAAAATTATAAAACATTGGCGGAAGCGGCAGACAAGTTTTCAAAGATGCTAGAAGAAGGTAAGCTCCCTCTCCAAATTGAAATGAAATCAAAACATAGAAGAGGAGATCGGGTCACCCATCCAGAGGATTGGATACTTGCCTTTGATCGTTCATATGAAGGAAGAGCAATTTACCAGGAACGAGGCAATGATTCACTTCAAAACTGGTGGCGCGGCACCGAGTATGAGCCAGGAAAGAGACCTTGGAGGCATGCGGATCAAAGATAAAGAGCTGAAATTTATGTATATTATTTTTGTTTCTGTAATTTCTATTCGACACAAACTTTGTACTCAATCTTTTTGAATATCAATAAAACAGTTTGTTTGTCTTGAAATATTACAACTCGTAATCTACTGTGTTTATGTATGATTACTTAAATTGTTTGATAGAAATCTCAAGTTAGATAAACTTGATTGAAAAATTAAAGCTGTACGAACTAGTCTACGAACAGTTCATAGTTTCAGTTGTAAACTTAGAATACATTGTAAGATTGTGCCTGCGCGCCAATCATAGGCTTAAGTTGTAATAAATCTCAAACTGTATCGAACATGCCTGTGAGCAGTTCATTATTGTAGACTAAGTCACTAAGTCAGACCTATTGACAAGAGACCAAGAAATCTGCCAGAAGTCATCGAAGAAGAATGCTTCATGAAGAAGGTTTTGGCATCATCAAGAAGACTCGAAGAGTAGTTAAGTCTTGGCAAATTGTCAAAAAGGGGGGAAATTGTTAGGAAAAACAAACACCCTGTATCGATTCAGCCGGGATACCCGATCCCTGTATCGATTGTTATTTGTTATTGAGAAGGTTTTGACATATATGCCAAATACAGTAAAGGAAACTGTATCGAGGATTCAAGGATTTATCATGTATCGAAGACCTGCCTCGAATCAGCATCAGTGAAGCTCGTCAGTACAGCAAGAAGACTTGTAAAAGATCAAGTATGGAAACTGTCTCGACATCCTAAATACAGTCACCTTCCATACAGTTCGCAAAAAGACAAGAAAGAACACAAGTCAAGTTCCGTTGAACAAAGAAGTATTTAAATACTCAAGGATAAAGTATTTAAATACTGTCAGTCTTCAGATCTTCAGAATCCCGCGAAATCCGGATCATGTCTTATTCCCGTTGAAGGAAATCTTATTCAAACGGACATCTCAACGGATACTTTCTTCAGAGGCTATATATATATCCTTGAAGACATTGAAGATCAGTGACCCCAAGTAACATAACTCTAAAAGCTATCAAAGTTATCATCTGAGCAAACATATCTCCAAAGCATACTGCTATTAAGAACGAAAGAGATATACAGTGCTCAAACATCAAGAACAGCTATCATCAGATCTTGATATTCAAAGCTGCTGTTCTTACCTGGTTACCTAACCTTTTACCTCTGTGTAAAAACCGAGCTCTGTGTGAACTCAACAAGTTATTCTGACCTGTGTGGGACGAATAAGGACGAAGCTTTGGAACTGTGTGTGAAGAAGCTAGTCAAGAAGGAAGCTTTAACTAATCTGTGTGAACGGTTGAAAGTGACGTTCTTTGTATCAATCTGTGTGAACGATACAAGGATAGGTTTGTTTATAATTACGTAGTTGTGTACGCAGTAATTATTTAATAAACTTTTACTCTGTGTGGAGGACCGGACGTAGAGGGGTTTACCTCGAACCACTTAAATTACGTGTCATTTACCTTCACTTTTCCGTTTGAAATTACTGTGATATATTAAGTATACACCAAATACTCTGTTGCTGTATCCACGGCAACTAACTGTATCCAAGACTTCCGCTACGCACTCAGATTTAGATTCCATACAGTTTGTTGTTTAAACTACTTTTCCAAACTGTATCCAGTATACTTAAGTGGCCAACAAATCAAATAATAATTATTCACGAATAATAAGACTATTCATATGTCCCTGGTTAAATCACGTAGAGTGGAAACTCAAGTGATTAATATGCTAGTATAAGTTTGATTGGTAACCATCGGATGATTATGCGTATGGTATGAATCAAACTTATGGGTATTGATTGGAGAACACAATACTGGACAGACCCGCATTGAGATCACTACATGGAGATATCATAAGTGAATCTCATTATAAAAGTATGTCATAAAAGTTAGCTATCGGGATTAGTGGAAGTCATGTAGAGGGCAATGAATAATCAAGATGGGGATTTGTCCTCTCGTAAAAGAGAGTGATATCTGATGGGACCCTCGATAAGTAGGACTGAAGGAAATGCATGGCCATGTTCAAATGAAGAGTCATTTGATTCAATAAGTCTACTTAAGATCGAGAAAGCATTTTAAGTATGACAGTTTCTATGACTTAGTTCAAATATGATATCGCATGACAAAGGGATTTGACACGTTAAATAGTTTAATGGACTATAAACTTATATTATTTGGGAACGCTTATGATTTATTATTTAATAAGTTATTAAGTCATTTCCAACATAATAAGTCTTTTGGGTCACACATACGATAATTAAAAACAAGCAAGAATAATTAATAGATATAATATTGGATATTATATCTATTAAATAAATTAAATAATAAGTAATGTATAATATAGGATATTATATATTATATTATTTAATTATATCATCTGGGAATTGTAAATATAATATCGTATATTATATTTATTAGAGGATTAAATAATAAGTAATATATAATAGAAGTTATTATATACATTGTATTATTTAATAAGTTGAAGGGTAACTAAGCAAACACTAGTTTTAACTCTAGGGTTTACTTAGTATAAAAAGGGACCTATGACGAGTTGTCATAACAATAAAATTACACAACCCTAGTTGTGGAGAAGAACAATCGGCCCTTCCCTTCCCTTCTAGTTCGACCGCCACTTTCTGTCAAGAAGTCCCGGTTCCGCCATCCCGTGTTCATCTCTTAGTTGATTTTGATCAACAATACAATCCTTCTACCATGGAATTATTTCTTATACTGTTTATCAACATTATTCGTAAGGATCTAGCAATCTGTCTTGTGCAAATTGATCGTGTGTGGATCACCGAAAGAGGAAGACGATTTTCATCAGCTTCTGGTCTGGATTTAGATCTGTTTTTTGGATTAAGGTAATTAGACAAACTATTTATATATCAATTAAATTACTGTATTAAGACCCTCATATGGGTTTTCCGATAATTATTCTGCTGCATTTTTGCTCAAATTTCTTGTATTAGATACACGTAAAACCCAACAGTGGTACCGGAGCCAACTTGCAAGTAAATTAATTATTTGTGTAGAACATATTTATATGCTTGAATATATAAATTGTTCTTGATTATATCTATAAAATAGAGATTTAAATATTTTTCTGACTTAATTTGATTAAATCGGATCGCTAAAAATCAATTTTCTGGACTGTTTTTGCGATTTTTCTGTCCAGAACTGTTCTGGAACAAATCTATTTCTGACGGGTCGGCGGATCAAGTCGGGTTCGGGTCGGGTTGCGAATCGCAGACCAGAACCAACGGGACACAGGAAAATTCGGAATCAAATTTTCGCTGCGGGCGGGATTCGATCCCACGGTGTCCGGGCGCCACTGTCGCGTCTCGCCAACTGGGTTGCAGCGGCTGTTTGTTATTTAAATTCATTGAGTTCTATTTGGCCGGTACAGCCTGTTCAAATTTCTAAATAAATATTGCCAAAAATGTTGTTTTTGTTGGTGGTGGGTTTCAAACCCGTGCGGCCATGTGCAGCCTGTGACTGCTCGACCAACTGGGCTAATGCATCAGATTTTTTATTCTTGCGTGGATATGTATCTTATGCCGAACTGTCAGGCAGATTCATATTTTGTGTTCAATTAATTATGTGATAATTGATTTTAGTATATGTTTATGTATGACATGACCATAAATTGACCAATGTGATTGGATGTTTCAATTTAATTTTGGGTTGGTTTTAACGGTCTGCGTGTCGTTTAATTATAATTAGTTTTTTACGGCTTGCGCTCTCCTGCCAATGGGCTTGCCAATCGAGTAGCTGCACTGATTGAGCTGAAAGATAGATGAAGGTACCAGAGAGAAAATATTGGAGTCGTGAAGAGGCCCTTCCCTCACTCTCTATTGGCTCGTTTCGTGGGGGAGGCGCATAGACAGAGACTTTCACTATGGGCTATGTTGTTGACCTCTCCTAGGTAGAAGAATCAACAAGGCTGGGCCTAGACCAATTTTGTTCTCAGACGTGAAGCCCTATCGCTGACGATTTTAATTTATTATTATTATTATTTACGGCCTGCATGTCGTTTGCCTCTTGTAATTTACTTTACTAGTGTAGTATAGTTTTTCATTAATGTAATGAAGACGAGAAGGAGAAGAAGGACGGACTCGAGGAGCCAATTGATTGCGTATGACGTTCCAGGGAGTTGGAAGATCAATGAAGACCAATTATACACTTTAGATTGGCCTTTGTGCTTTTCATGTTGGCTCATGAAAATCACATTAGGATTATGGTCACGCTCTACACGGTCCTATGCCTTATTATGTCATGTGATGGATATGTATGTTTAAATTTATGCATGTATATGAGGATGTATGTTAGACAATATAGACATGAAACATAAAACCCCTAGTTAAATTTTTAATGCCGTTCAATTAAAACATATATCAAGACTTCGATCATCTTGAGCAGGTCATGCCAAAACTGTGTGCTCGGATTATCTTAGTAAGGTAGGATATGTAATGGTGATATCTATATGTTTTAATGAACTAAGAATTCAAAATAGTTTTGAATCTTAAGGCATAATATGGGATTATAATATGCTTGGGCATAAGATGCCAAATCCCATAAATATAATCTAGGAGTTACATATGTTGTAATCGATAAAGAGTTATCCACCTAAAGTATCTCAATTCTAGGCGTCATGCCAAAGCTGAGTTTAGAATTGTGCAAACTGAGGTTTTAGCCCACTAAAAATATAAATATTGTAAAATTGAGGGTATTTGGTTTTAGTGGGAGTATTTCTTGAGAATTAAAAATGTGACTAAATACTTTGCATATTGAATTTTGTAGATAATAGAATGGCATCAAACAACACATCCACCATTTCACCTCGATCCGTCCTTTAGAAGGACAAGCTCAAAGAAAACTGTAGCAACTATCTGGATTGGATCCGGAGTTTGAGAATAGTTCTTAATCAAGAAAGAATGTTGTAGGTTCTTGAGGAAGAAATTCCCGATGAGCCTGCTGACAATGTTAAGCAAGCAACAAAAGACAAATGGAAGAAATGTTGTGATCAGATGTATTATGTTGGCTACCATTTGTCCAGAACTTCAGAACAATCTGGAAGAAATGGAAGCCTATGAGATTAATGCTCACCTCAAGGAACTTTCTCAAAGCACGCTAGGCAAGAGAGGTATGAAACCTTTCAAGCCTTGTATGCTTGCAAGATGGTTGAGGGGACATATGTCAGTGCTCATGTACTCAAGATGAAAGGATATATTGATCATATTGATAGGCTTGGTTTTCCACTTTCTAAGGAGCACTCCATGGATGTGATCCTAAACTCATTACGCAATAGCTTCGGTCAGTTTATTATGAACTATAATATGAATGATATGGAGAAGTCTATTGCTGAGCTGCATGGGATGCTTAAAACGGCTGGCAAAATATTAAGAAGAAATCAAGCCACATGCTGATGGTCAGGAAAGGAAGTTCTTCAAGAACAAAGGAAAGGGTAAAGGTAAAGCACAAGTTACCAAAGCTAAAGACCCAACTAAGCCGGTTTTCAAGGCAAAAGCTTCCAAAGATGGAAATTGCCATCATTGCAATAAAATAGGACACTAGAAAAGAAATTGCAAGGTTTACTTAAAATAGCTAAAGCGTACCAGAGGTAGTGAGACTACCACGGGTATATTTGTTACAGAAGTTAACTTATCTACTTCTAACTCCTAGGTACTGGATACTGGATATGGATCTCAGATTTGTACAAATGTGCATGGGTTGAGAAGCAGTAGAGAGCTGAAGAAAGGGGACGTGGGTCTAAGAGTCGGCCATGGAGCAAGAGTTGTTGCACTAGTCGTTGGAACTTATGGTCTAGTTTTACCCAATGGGCTTTTGTTAGTTTTGAACAATTGCTATTAAGTTCCTATTATGAATAGCAATATTATTTCAGTTTCTACATTATATTATGAAGGTTACAGTTTTCTTATTAAGAATAAGATTATTCATATTTTCTTTGATGACTTGCTTCATGGTACTGCAAAGTTATGTACTGGACTTTACAATATTGATCTAGATGAGTCCAATACTTTGGAAGTCTATAACATTGCAACCAAGAAACCTAAGCTCAATGGTTCTAATCCAACTTACTTATGGCATTGTCAACTTGGTCACATAAATGAGAAATGCATTTCTAAACTCCATCACCATGGACTTTTAGATTCCTTTGACTATGAGTCATATGGGATATGCAAATCTTGTTTATTGGGCAAGATGACGAAGAATCCTTTCACCCGTCATGGACAAAGGGCTAGTGATCTATTAGGCCTAGTACATACTGATGTATGCGGACCTCTTAGCACTCATGCCAGAGGCGGGTACCAATACTTCATCAATTTTACCGATGATTTAGTCGGTATGGATATGTTTATCTTATGAAGCATAAACATGAATCTTTTGAAATGTTCAAAATATTATAAAGTGAAGTACAGATTCAACTTGGCAAGATAATTAAAGCCCTTCGATGGCAAATACTTGAGCCAGGAGTTCGATGATCATCTTAGGAGTTGTGGAATTGCTTCACAACTTACTCTTCCTGGAACACCTCAACATAACGGCATGTCCGAGAGGAATCGAACTTTATTATATATGGTCCGATCTATGATGAGTCAAACGGAGCTTCCATTATCATTTTGGGGCAACGCCTTAAAAGCAGCAACATTCTCCCTTAACCGTGTTCCATCTAAAGTAGTTGAAAAGACATCATTTGAGAAATGGTCTGGTAAGATACCAAACTTGTCTTTTCTAAAGATCTGGGGTTGCGAAGAATTCGTAATACACAAAGTATTTGACAAATTGGCGGCCAGATCTGAAAGATGTTTATTTGTGGAGTATCCTAAGGAAACTAAAGGATACTACTTAAGCCCATAGAGAACAAAGCATTTGTTGCTCGGAACTGTCTTCTTAGAAAGGGAATTTATTTCCAAAAAAGACAGTGGGAGAAAAGTAATTCTCTAGGAAACTCGAGAACCACAAGAAGGCATTGCTTCGCCGATGGAAACTGAACAGGCTCAACAATTAGTTGAGGATCCAGTTCAAAGTACACAAGTTCCTCGTAGATCTGATAGGGTGCGACATGAACCTGAGAGATATGGGTATCTCGTAATAGAGCACGATGACGCATCGCTTATAGATGATGTGCCTAGTACCTATTCAGAAGCTGCTTCAGGACCAGAGTCCGAGGAATGGCTAAAGGCCATAAAGTCAGAGATGCAGTCCATGTAAGATAATCAAGTTTGGGTTTTGATAGATCCACCTGAGGGTCTTAAAACCATTGGCTGTAAATGGGTCTTCAAAAAGAAGAAAGACATGGACGACAATCTGCAAGCCTATAAAGCTAGACTAGTTGGAAAAGGTTATAGACAGACTCATGGTGTTGACTATGATGAGACCTTTTCACCAGTATTCATGCTTAAATCGATTATAATTTTAGTTTCTATTGCCACATACTATGATTATGAGATATGGCAAATGAATGTCAAAATAGCGTTTCTTAATAGAAACTTACTCGAGGATGTGTACATGACACAACCTGAGGTTTTGTTCATCTAGAAAATTCTAAAAAGGATTGCAAGCTTCAAATATCCATTTATGGGTTGAAGCAGGGTTCTCAGAAATAGAATCTTTGTTTTGATGAAAATGTCAAAGAGTTTGGGTTTATTCAAAATGAAGATAAACCATGTGTGTACAAGAAGGTTATTGGGAGCATAGTTGTCTTCCTAGTCTTATATGTAGATGACATGTTACTCATTGAAAATAGCATACCCACCTTGTAGACAGTCAAGACTTGGTTGGGAAGTTGTTTCTCCATGAAAGACTTAGGAGAAGCTGCTTACATTCTTGGGATAAAAAATTAATAGAGATAGATCAAAGAGAATGATTGGTCTGAGTCAAAGTACCTACATTAACAAAATATTGAAGAGGTTCAATATGCAGGACTCCGAGAGAGGACTCCTGCCAATGTCACATGGCATTCATATGAGTACGACTCAGAGTCCTTCGACCCCTGATGAGTGAGCCTGCATGAGCAAGATTATATATGCTTCGGCTATTGGATCGATCATGTATGCCATGATTTGTACTCGACCAGATGTATCATTTTCCCTTAGCATGACAAGTCGATACCAATTAAATCCAGGTGAAAGTCACTAGACAGCAGTGAAAAAGTACTTAAGAAGAACTAAGGATGCATTCCTAATTTATGGAGGTGTGGGAGACGAGTTGGCTGTAAATAGTTACACCGATGCAAGTTTCAAAATCGATAGAGGCGATTTAAGATCGCAGATGGTTTTGTGTTTTTGTATAAAATGGAGGTGCCGTGAGTTGGAAATGTTCCAAGTAAAGCACGCTCATATATTCTATCACTCAAGCTGAGTACCTGGCAGCATCGTGTAACACCCCAAACTAAGCGGATATTATAGTGTCGTGGACCCTAAACCGAGACCCACCAGGCGAACGAAAATTAATGAATTAAATAATATAATTGTAGTATCGAACCACATTATATTACCAATTACTTTGATGGGGAGTTTCAAGTACAACACACCCATGAAGACAGAATACATGTATATTTCATATGAAGATAAAATATACAACACTGAATAAAATGAAAATCCAAACGGAACTGCAGCGGAAAGTACACATCAAAGAAACATGAATAAGTGGACAGACCAGGGGCCCCTACTAGTATCACTGGGACTCCTTGCCGTCAACATTCTCTTCCCGTGCCTTTGCCTTGCCATGACCTAAAAACAACATCCCCAATGGGGTCAGTTACACAGAACAACAATCCTCAAGAGTTGAACCAATACAATAATCACATGAATTAGTTATGAAATTAAGTTGAATGAGGGGCATCATAGTATGCCACGAATGGGATGTGCAAGTGCACAAGCATGCCGAGTGCCCGGCGTCCCGCATAAACACCCGCAACACTTGGCCTAATTAGTCTCACGGAGGCACGTTACCGTATGCACAGTCCAATGTGTCCGGATCCCCGCATAAACACAATGACCTTAATGTGCCCGACTTAAAATTCCACACATATACCACCCGGAACGCAATACAATCCCGGAAGGTCACAAGAACAAAAGAGACCATAATGAAGAACAATGAATAGAAATCCGACAAGGGTCAAGAATGACTCACCGAGGTGAAATAATGACGCAACGAGTGATAGCCTCAAATGAAATGATTGGAACCGTTGTTCCTCGTGAATTGAATGATTAGTTTGATAATTACAAGTCCCAACATGATTAATATACTAAGCATGAATTATATGTATGAATGAACAACAACGAAAGGAATGATTATCCTTTTAACTGAGCAATGATCAACTTGCCTCAAAATACCGGTGAAGAATGTCCTTCCTCGAACAAACCTCCTTAATGGAATTATCGGTCGCTCGAACAACCTTGAATAACAAATTACCAACAATTCGTTTAATATACGTATCAATTATGATCATAACTAATTTAAGAAGTCGATACAACAAACCCAAACTCATTGGGGCATTCTAACAAACACGTTGTAAATAATCTTCCATTGTTTACAACCAATCCCAATTATATCGAATACCAACCTCCAAACGAGTATTTCAATCCAACAAAACATCACCAATATAATCAATAATCCAATAGGAATACACAACTCGAGATTAAGATAACATCCAATCGAGATCCCCAATTCCAAATCAACATTCAAAGTGTTCTTGAATAATCCTCCAACAATCCGATGATAACTCATAAAAACTCATAATCATACATATATCCTTCACAAATCATGATTATATCATCCAAAACATCATGCTCCAACTCAAAATCGAATCTAGGGTTGAAGAAGTTACCTTAAATTAGGATGAAGAACCCAAGAAGATGTTGTTAATCCACACCAAGAACTCGAGGATGATGAAATCTCTGAGATTGAAGATGCCAAATCGCCCAAAAAATCGCCCGAAAGTCGCCCCCGAAGAGGAGGAATGAGAAGGGGGATGAAATGAACTTCTCTCCTCAAAATTCTGCTGAAAAAGGGGTGACTGACTCGCGTGCCGCGGCGCGGACTGAGTCTAACGCGGCCCGGACTGAGTGTGCCGCGGCTGAAACCAGCTCCCAGCTCCCAGCTTAGTGCCGCGGCACGGCCAGCATAGGGCCGCAGCACGCGGTACAGCCACTGCCAGGTTCAACTGCACAAGGTGTGTGCCGCGGCGCGCAACCCCTTGTGCCGCGGCGCACACTATTCGGGCCCAAAAATGACGAAAAATGACCCAGGTAGAGAATAAACGTAATAGAACTCCAAACTTGGGAACAATAACACGAAATAGAATTGCGGGAACCCTAAAACGGCAGTTCCGGGCAATGATTACGAGAGTTGGTCCAAAAATAGTACGATCCGAACAAGGAGTAAATTCGAAATGATATGAACTCCAATATCAACATCAACTTACTAAGCAATTACAACGATCAAGATAATATTCTCATCTCGATTTTCAAACATGATTGAATAATGAATGATACCGATACATGACTCAAAGTTATGCCGAATGGTGAACACAAATGAATGAATATGAATGATGAATGATTTTTAATGAGTGAGAATTACTGAGTGACAATTACTGACTGAAAATAAATGAGTTCAAAACCGGGTATTACATACTCCCCCCCTTAAAAAGAGTTTCGTCGTTGAAACTAAGGGTCAAACAATTCGGGAATAACCTTCCTGCAAACTATCCTCGGTTTCCCAAGTAGCCTCTTTTACTCCGTGTCTAGACCACTGAATCTTAACCAAAGGAATCGCCTTGTTCCTCAACTGTTTGATTCGACGCTCTAAGACTCGCACAGGACGCTCCTCGTACGTATGATCATCGGCTATCTCGATTTCATCGAACTGGAGTATGTGACTTGGGTCGGCAACATACTTCCGCAACTGAGCGACGTGAAACACGTTATGAATTCGTCTTAAGGCCGGACGTAAATCCAATCGATAAACCAGATCGCCTACTCGATCCAAAATCTCAAATGGTCCAATGAATCGCGGACTCAACTTTCCCCGCTTCCCGAAATGGAAGATACCTCGACTTGGGGATACCTTGACCAAAATGTGGTCACCTACCTCTAACTCTAATGGTCAATGACGATTATCTGCATATGATTTTTGTCGACTCTGAGCGGTCAACAAACGACTCCAGATCAACGTTACCTTCTCGCGGGCGGCTATTAGCATATCAGGCTCAGTGTCGATTGATTCTGATAAGTCATCCCAACATAATGGGGATCGACCACGATGAACATATAAGGCCTCGTAAGGTGCCATCTTAATCAAAGCATGCCAACTGTTATTGTACGTGAACTCAATCAATGGTAGTTGGGCTTTCCAATCATCCTTCCAATCGAGAACACATACCCTCAGCATGTCCTCTAACGTCTGAATAGTTCTCTATGATTGTCCGTCGGACTGAAGGTGAAAATCTGTGCTGAAATTTAACTGAGTTCTCATGGCACGATGAATGGATTTCCAAAAATATGACTCGAATCGTCCGTCACGATCAGAAACGATACTCTTAGGGGTACTGTGCAATCTTATGATCTCTTTAATGAATAACTGGGCAAGTCTCTCAGGACCCCACGTATCCTTAATCTCAGGGAAATGAGCTGAATTAGTTAAACGGTCCACAATTACCTAAATTGTATTCATGTCACGACGAATCGTCGGCAAACTCGTGATGAAGTCCATTGAAATATCCTCCCACTTCCATTCTGGGATAGGAAGCGGTTTCAACATACCCACCGAACGCTGATGTTCTATCTTGACTTGTTGACAGGTTAAACATCTCGAAACAAATTCTGCGACTTCTCGCTTCATATTACTCCACCAGTAATTTTGCTTCAAGTCTTTGTACATCTTGCTAGACCCCGGATGGATAGAATAATGGGTAGCATGGGCCTCTCTCAAAATCAAATTTTTCAACTCGTCATCCGCCGGAATGCATAATCGGTTCTTAAATCGCAAAAGTCCATCCTCGTGGACCACAAATCCAGGGGCTTTCCCTAAGCCACATCATCTCGTATGCGCAACAAAAATGGGTCTGAACCCTGTTTCGTTCTGACTGCCTCCTCCAGTGGCGATGAAATCTCTAACATACAAAGTTGCCCTTGTACTCGCTGTAACCAGACCTCGATCCCAGGCCTTAGGAATTCCTGCTGAAGTTCCTTCTGAGTAGTCAAACGCGCAAGCATTTGCTCCTGAACGGACTTACGGCTCGAGGCATCGACAACGACGTTCGCCTTACCCGGGTGGTATTGTATCTCAATATCATAATCTTTAATCAGTTCCAACCACCATTTCTATCACATGTTTAACTCCTTCTGAGTAAATATATACTTCAAACTCTTATGATCGGTGAAAATCTGACAGGTGATGCCATAAAGATAATGACGCCAAATCTTCAATGCGAATACCACGGCCGCTAGCTCCAGGTCGTGGGTCGGATAATTGACCTCGTAAGGCCTCAGTTGCCATGAAGCATAGGCAATCACTTTCCCATTCTGCATTAATACACATCCGAGACCATGTCCGGACGCGTCACTATAAACCACGAACCCTTCCATCCCTTGTGGTAAAGAAAGGACAGGCGCTGAAATTAAACGGCTCTTGAGCTCCTCAAAACTCTGGTGACACGCGTCAGACCATATGTATTTCTTATCCTTCCGCAAAAGGTTCGTCATAGGTTGAGCGCTTTTAGAAAACCCTTCCACAAATCGCCGGTAATAGCCTGCTAATCCGAGAAAGCTTCGGATTTCCGTAACATTCTTCGGAGGTTGCCAATCTCGGATGGCCTCCGTCTTCTGAGGTTCGATACTTACTCCGTCTGATGAAATCACATGCCCGAGAAACGTCACCTCGGACATCCAGAACTCACATTTGGAAAAATTTCCATATAGTTGCTCTCGTCTCAACACGTCGAGAACCTGATGAAGGTGAAGCTCGTGCTCTTCTCGGTCACGAGAATAAATCAAAATGTCGTCTATGAAACAACCACGAACTGATCTAAATAATCGATGAAGACTCGGTTCATCAACTCCATGAATACCGCAGGTGCATTAGTTAACCCAAACGGCATCACCACAAACTCGTAATGCCCATAGCGTGTTCGAAACGCCATTCTTGTGATATCCGACTCTCGAATTCGCAACTGATGATACCCAGATCTTAAATCAATCTTGGGAAATACTGAAGCTCACTGAAGTTGATCCAAGAGGTCATCAATGCGGGGTAAGGGATATTTATTCTTGATCGTCACCTTGTTCAGCTCTCGATAATCAATGCACAAGCGAAATGAACCATCCTTCTTCTTGACAAATAATACTGGTGCTCCCCACGGGGATGCACTCGGTCGGATATAACCCTTCTCGGTCAATTCCTCCAGTTGATTCTTCAGTTCCTGCATTTCGGTCGGGGCCATACGATATGGTGCTTTTGATATTGGGGACGTACCAGTCTCCAACTCTATCGCGAATTCCATATCTCTCTGTGGAGGAAAACTAGGTAACTCGTTTGGAAATACATCGGCACATTCTCTCACTACCGGGATATCCGCCAACGTTGTTGATGGTTCCTCGGTCTTGGTCATATAGCACCAATAACCAACACATCCCTGATTGAGTAATTTCACTGCTTTCATCATATTAATGACTCTTCCGGAACAGTTGGGATTACTTCCCTGAAATACACACTCGACTACATCGTCTGATACAATAGTGACCAAATGCTTACGGACACTAAGGATGGCATCGTGACGATCCATCCAATCAATACCCAAAATAACATCATTTCTAGGTAAATCTACCATGATCAGGTCCGCCAACCAATCACGACCATTAAGCTGAATCGGACAATTTTTAATCTCATGATCTTCGATAATTCTTCTACCGTCAGGTATCCCAATGATAAAAGGTTCACAACTAGCAGCACTATCCAGGTGAAGTCTACTCAAGTATGACTTGGAAATAAATGAATATGATGCGCCAAGGTGGCGAAATGATGATTAAGCAATTGCATCCACATACGAGGTTTCAACCTCTTACTGAAATACTTGATCTTATCCGCCTCGGAGTGGATAATGGATGAGGCGAATGGAAGTAGATCCTGAAAATTCTCGGCGATGGCGAGAACATCTTATTTCACTGAGGGGTCGGAACTAAGTAACTCCAATAACTTGACCTCTCTGAGTGGGTCCGGATAATACTTTTCCATCATGAGGGTCTTGAACTGGTCCCAAGTGCAAGATCCATCGGTGGGCTTCAAAGATAGCCACCAAGAGTGAGCGCTCTTACCCAGATAGTAAGACGCAACTGAAACTTTGTGCCCTTCGGGACACTCCACCATAGCAAATAGCTTCTCAAAATGTTCAAGCCAGTGAATAATATCTGCCGGCTCAGATGAGCCCTCAAAAGTAGGTGGCCTCTGGCGAGAGATGTCGCCGATAATACTGCTCACACTCCTCTCTTGCCTCTGAGGTGGCCGCGTAGGGGCCTGTTGCGCCTGAGTGGCTGAGTTCTGTATCGTCTCCATCAGACGTGCCATCTAAGTCATCTGGGCAATCATGCCCTACATAAAAGTGAATGGATCAACCCGAGCACCTTCCGATTGAGTTGTATCTCAGGTACAACTTCCTGACAGTGGGTGATTATCTCCCGGTGAATGAGTGGCCTCGTCAGCTGAGTTGGCAGCACTGCTACCTGTTGAATTAGCATTATTCCTCGCGCTCGTGCGGGTATTCACACAAGATCCCGGGTTTCGGCCCGCACCGCGACCTCTTCCCCTGCGTTCTCGGACAGCTCTCTCCATACTCAAGTAGGAAAATACATGATAATTATAGATATCGCGTGAATATCACATTATGATTACGTTATGAAATGATAATAATGAGCATACACGCTCTAACGCAATGAACGCATTAATAATGCAGTAAAATGATCGTCGACATTACGCCGGAATATGGTAAGATCGCATGAAAGATCAACTGAGGTGACATGATTATCTGATGAAATTCCTGAAATGATTATCTTGAACAAGTTAACAAGATTAATAATACGATCCACAAGATCAACAACTGAGCAATGAGATTGACTGAGTGATTAATGAGTTGACATGATCGACAAGATCCAAGAAAATGATGACTGAGAATTGTTAACTGATGAATGATGAATGAGTGATTCTTATTGCCGGAAATTATACCATGGCGTCAGAAATCATATCGTTTCTTTGGTCTGAGGGGCTTGGCGCTTGCACAGGTCACACGTGACGCGAAAGTCCAATGATACTAGTCTGATGAACGATGATTTCAAATGAGACATGACTCGAAAGGGTAGTATTCAAAACCACGCTCCGATACCAACTCTGTAACACCCCAAACTAGGTGGATATTACAGTGCCGTGGACCCCCAATTGGGACCCACCAGGCGAATGAAAATTAATGAATTAAATAATATAATTGTAGTACCGAACCACATTATATTACCAATTACTCCGATGAGGAGTTAAATAATATAATTGTAGTACCGAACCACATTATATTACCAATTACTCCGATGAGGAGTTTCAAGTACAACACACCCAGGAATATAGAATACATGTATATTTCATATGAAAATAAAATATACAACACTGAATAAAATGAAAATCCAAACGGAACTGCAGCGGAAAATACACATCAAAGAAACATGAATAAGTAGACAGACGAGGGCCCCCTACTAGTATCACTGGGACTCCTCGCCGTCAATGTTCTCTTCCCGTGCCTTTGCCTTGCCATGACCTAAAAACAACATCCCCAATGGGGTCAGTTACACAGAACAACAATTCTCAAAAGTTGAACCAATACAATAATCGCATGAATTAGTTATGAAATCAAGTTGAATGAGGGGCATCATAGTACGCCACGAATGGGATGTGCAAGTGCACAAGCATGCCGAGTGCCCGGCGTCCCGCATAAACACCCGCAACACTTGGCCTAATTAGTCTCACAGAGGCACGTTACCGTGTGCACAGTCCAATGTGTCCGGATCCCCACATAAACACAATGACCTTAATGTGCCCGACTAAAAATTCCACACATATACCACCCGGAACGCAATACAATTCCGGAAGGTCACAAGAGAAAAAGTGACCATGATGAAGAACAATGAATATAAATCTGACAAGGGTCAAGAATGACTCACCGAGGTGAAATAATGACGCAACGAGTGATAGCTTCAAATGAAATGATTGGAACCGTTGTTCCTCGTGAATTGAATGATTAGTTTGATAATTACAAGTCCCAACATGATTAATATACTAAGCATGAATTATACGTATGAATGAACAACAACGAAAGGAATGATTATTCTTTTAACTGAGCATGATCAACTTGCCTCAAAATACCCGTGAAGAATGTCCTTCCTCGAATAAACGTCCTTAATGGAATTATCGGTCGCTCGAACAACCTTGAATAACACAATTACCAACAATTCGCTTAATATACGTATCAATTATGATCATAACCAATTCAAGAAGTCGATACAACAAACCCAAACTCATTGGGGCATTCTAACAAATACGTTGTAAACAAACTTCCATTGTTTACAACCAATCCCAATTATATCGAATACCAACCTCCAAACGAGTGATTCAATCCAACAAAACATCATCAATACAATCAATCATCCGATAAGAATACACAACTCGAGATTAAGATAACATCCAATCGAGATCCCCAATTCCAAATCAATATTCAAAGTGTTCTTGAATAATCCTCCAACAATCCCATGATAACTCATAAAAACTCATAATCATACGTATATCCTTCACAAATCATGATTATATCATCCAAAACATCATGCTCCAACTCAAAATTGAATCTAGGGTTGAAGAAGTTACCTTGAATTAGGATAAAGAACCCAAGAAGATGTTGTTAATACACACCAAGAACTCGAGGAGGATGATATCTCTGAGATTGAAGATGCCAAATTGCCCAAAAATTCGCCCGGAAGTCGCCCCCAAAGAGTAGGAATGAGAAAGGGGATGAAATGAACTTCTCTCCTCAAAATCCGCTAAATAAGGGGTGACTGACTCGCGTGCCGCGGCGCGGACTGAGTGTGCCAAGGCCCGCGGCTGAAATCAGCTCCCAGCTCCCAGCTTTGTGCCGCGGCACGGCCAGCAGAGGGCCGCGGCGCGCGGTACAGCCGCTGCCAGGTTCAACTGCACAAGGTGTGTGTCGCGGCGCACACTATTCGGGCCCAAAATGACGAAAAATGACCCGGGAAGTGAATAAACGTAATAGAACTCAAAATTTGGGAACAATAACACGAAATGAAATTGCGGGAACCCCAAAACGGCGGTTCCGAGCAATGATTACGAGAGTTGGTCTAAAAATAGCACGATCCGAACAAGAAGTAAATTCGAAATGATATGAACTCCAATATCAACATCAACTTACTAAGCAATTACAACGATCAAGATAATATTCTCGTCTCGATTTTCAAACAGGGTTGAACAATGAACGATACCGATACACGACTCGAAGTTATGCCGAACGGTGAACACGAATGAATGAATATGAATGATAAATGATTATTAATGAGTGAGAATTACTGAGTGACAATTACTGAATGAAAATAAATGAGTTCACAACTGGGTATTACACATCGGATGCAGTCGAGGAGAATATATGGATCTTTTAGGTCCTATAATTCTTTACTGCGACAATAATGGTGCTATTGCGCGAGTTAAAGAGTCAAGGTCCAATTAGAGATCCAAACACATACTCAGTATATGCAAAGTGGCAGCCGAAAAGAATGTTGACTATCCACTAACCAAGCCTCTCTCACAAGAAAAGCATGAAGAGCATGCTAGATCGATAGGACAAACAGTCATGAATGAATAGTCCTAGTGCAAATGGCAGATTGTTGGGAATAGTGCCTTAGGACATTCAATGTGCCTAGATTTGTAATTGTCACATTTAAATAAAGTTACTTGATATCATCTATTTCTCGTTAATTATTATAATGTGTGCATATTTTAATATTATAATAATCGAATAATAATTATTCACGAATAATAAGATTATTTATATGTCCCTGGTCAAATCACGTAGATTGGAGACTCAAATGATTAATAAGTTAGTATAAGTTTGATTGATAATTATCGGATTATTATGTGTATGGTACGGATCAAACTTATGGATATTGGTTGGAGAACACAATACTGGATAGACCCGCATTGAGATTACTGCATGGAAATATCATAAGTGAATCTCAGTATAACAGTATGTCAATAAATCCTTGAACCTGAGATTATCATAGAGTCCAACATGATAACTGCTATGCTTTGACATAATCCAACGTCATCTGAAACACGGTGATCATAAAGGTTAGCGATCGAGATTAGTGGGAGTCATGTAGAGGGCAATGAATAATCAATATGCGAATTTGTCCCTCTTTAAGACGAGAAATATCTGTTGGGCCCCTCGATAAGTAGGACTCAAGGAAATGCATGGTCATGCTCAAATGAAGACTCATTTGATTCAATCACTCTACTTAAGATCGAGAAAGCATTTGAACATAATAAGTATTACAGTTTCCATGACTTAGTTCAAATATGATATCGCGTGACAAAGGGATTTGACATGTTAAATGGTTTGATGGACTATAAACTTATATTATTTGGGTTGTCATAATGTCTTGCTAGAGACCGCTTATGATTTATTATTTTAATAATAATACCAGCATAATATAAGTCTTTTGGGTCACAAATACGACAATTAAAAACAAGCAAGAATAATTAATAGATATAATATTGGATATTATATTTATTAAATAAATTAAATAATGAGTAATGTATAATATAGAGTATTATATATTATATTATTTAATTATATCATCTGGGAATGGTAAATATAATATTGGATATTATATTTATTAGAGAAATAAATAATAAATAGTATATATAATATAAGATATTGTATATATTGTATTATTTAATAAGTTGAGGGGTAACTAAGCAAATACTAGAGCTTTAACTCTTGGGTTTACTTAGTATAAATAAGGGACCTATGACAAGGTGTTATCATAAGAATATAATTATGAAACCGTAGTTGTGAAGAAGAAAAATCAGCCATTCCCTTCCCTTCAAGTTCGGACGCCACTTTCTGTCAAGAAGTCCCGGTCCGGCCATCCAGTCTTCTTCTCTTAGTTGATTTTGATCAACAATACAATCCTTCTATCAAGGAATTATTTCTTGTACTGTTTATCAACATTATTCGTAAGCATCTAGCAATTCGGCTTGTGCAAATTATTCGTGTGTGGATCATCGAAAAAGGAAGACGATTTCCATCAACTTCTGGTCCAGATTTAGATCTATTCTTCGGATTAAGGTAATTAGACGAACTCTTTATAAATCAATAAAATACTGCATGAAGATCCGCATCTGGGTTTTTCGATAATCATTTCGCTGCATTTTTATGCAAATTTCTTGTATTAGATACACGTAAAACCCAACAGTATGGAAGGAGTCTCATTATAAAGCCTATATAAATGCCCATCTATCAATGTTATCAATACAATAGTTTACATCTTTTGCTTTATACTGCTTTAATTCTTTACTACTTTTCCTCAAAGACAAAGGAAATAATTGAATAAATGAGCCTGTATTTAATTTTAATGTTATGCAGTTGTTGACGATTTGGGATACATCGAAATCCCCGAGGTCAACTTCTTCACTAGTAGTTGTTATACTACCATAATAGATAATTTCATGTATCGTAGCATTATATTAATCTTCTTGACTTTCATTTCAAAATCGGGTGGAGGTTAGTTTTGAGGCTCCCGAATAGTTATGTCAGATGGTTTCTTCAATTTGCCCCAGAGAGACATTCGTCCTAACTTGGACGTTTGGATTTTTCAGAGCTCGACATAATGATAAATGATAATAAAAAGAGAGAGATATTAAATTATAGAAGTGAGAGTTGATAGATAGATAGATAGATTATAGGTTGAGAATTGGTGTGAAAAATGAGAGAGGTTGTGGTGTTTATAGATATAAGTTTTTAATTTTTTTTTTAAATTTGATTTTTCCGTTGGACCCGCTGGGTCCCGGGTCCGACCCGCCTGGTCCAACGGTCACTTTTTAAAAAAAAAAAAAAAAAATTCAGTCGGGTCACAGGGTCGGACCCGACGGGTCGATGGGTCGCTAAAGTTAGGACCCGAACCCCAGTCGCGTGTACCACAAATCCGGGTCGCCGGGTCCAATGGATTGGTCGGGTTCGGTCCAGGACGACTGGGCGACCCGCTGGGTCTAGATTTTATGGGGACCCTCTAGTGAAAACCCTTCAAAAAATGGATGTTTACACTCATACTTTGTGATTCCTTACGCACACTTTGTAATTCTTATAAACATCTTACACACTACCTTTTGATTTTTTTTTTAGCATGTTATAAAAGATTTTATAATTACTTGTCAACAAATGTCGCATTTCACAAAAGTAATATATGACCTATTTTTTAAAATTTAACTAGTTGAGAAATCACAAGAAAATGATTTTTTTTATTTATTACACAACTAGCCAAGTATGAAAGATAATGTACTTTTGAGTACTTATTTCATACCGTAAAAGGCCAAATGGACATCATGTAGAACTGAAAACAGACTAAAATCTCATTACCATTTCCTTTGTTCCCCCATTCATCTCTTGAACCAAATAAAGTTAAAAGAGAAGGACATGTGCAAGAAAAAAAAGGTGATTATTACAAAATCATAAACTTCAATCTCATGGAACAATTCACCCCCAAATGTAAGAGAATGAGGAGCAAGCCAAAAATAAACCTCGAGATGTCAATCAGATTCATTGTGGTTAATGGCCTCGGTATTTTCTTTCGATAAATGTCGAAGAGATTCGGGCGAATCTACAAGGATTTTCGTATTTGCATTCTGATTCATATGGTCACCAGCAGTCGACCCCTTCTTGATCCAGTCACTTACCTTGGACGATTTGGAATCAGAGAACGGCACATATGGAGTGGAAGGTGGATAAGCAGTCGCCAATGGAGGAAGACCCAAACTATATGGACTATATGCATACGAATATCCATTCAAGGGGTGATCAAATCTACAAGTAGGGCCGTATTTGCAAAGTCCATAAAGGCTGTAATATGAACATACAATCTGTCCCTGCATTGAAAAAAAGAATTTCATAAAAAGAACTTACATGAGTGAGAAATCTAAATATATCTAATATAAAAATCAATCACCATTAGATTTCAACAAACAAATCACTTCAGAAATCATCATCACCATCATCTGCACCTTAATCCCAAGTTCAACTATGTAGGAGCCGGCGGCATGAAGATTGTGGTGTCAATTAATGGTCAAAGTTAGTAAACACTATAAAATTATGCAAAAGTAAAGTAGCAAATCTCTATGATGAGAAATATGATGAAATTTCACTTGCACGAAAAATATGTTGAGACAACGATGAGTTGAGATAATTGCTATAGTCATTGTCCCATTACAAGATTGATAAATCAGCATGTATATCGTGGAACATGACTCGAATCAATTCCTAAACTTTTGAGATTGATAAAAATCTCAAAAGATAATCACGTTATCACTAATACAATCATATCTCCATTAAAAAAGGAAAAATAATATCCTCCGGACATGGATAACTAAAGCTCATCTAATCGCCAAACTTGGATGGCAATGTCTTGCAGCATATAAATCCCTCAAAGGTCCTTAGTAAATTCTCTCTCCCAACTTTTCCTTTCAGCACTCTCAGCTAAAACCATACCACCTCAAAGCCAACGGGACTCATTCTCTTTTACTACTAAGGTGGTCTAAGAGCATATTGCAACTTCTGATTATGACACTAGGAATCTAGAATTGAAGCAACAAAAAGCAATTTCACAGCTCTCTTTGAATATTTAGCATGATTGGCAATTATGAGGGTGGCTATGGAATACTGTCCGATTAGTAGCATCATCAAATCGATGTTGACCAAGCACAAAATAACAAAAATGTTTCATGAATACCTACCAAAAAAAGTCGTACTTACTAACCCCCATTTGGCTAGAATGCCATTCATTTTCCAATGTAAAAAGATACATGTGAACGCTGAAGATGAAGATGTGAACCAACTCACAGGTCTTAAAGGAAGCCCAAGTGGGCCAATGGAACATGACTTGTCTCGGGGGTGGTGATATTTGCATTCTGATCCGTATTTACAACTCCCATAACTCATGAAATACCGGCACTCTGGTTGATCTGGTCTTTCGGGCAGATGAGGAACTGACAGCTGACCATTAGTAGTTGCTGGAGAAGTGAGGACACTAGTAACCGATATAGGGCCGACACTTCCCTGGCAACCAGGAGAAACACAATATTAGAAGTGAAACATTAAGATAAAGATGAACCCACAAAGCAAATCAGCCTCAGACAGCAAGATGCACTCTGACAGTGCTCGACTAGAATTATGTAATCAAGTTTCGAAGCCTTGTAAAAAGATGGGCTACGTGATCAAGCAAGACAATGGTTACAGTTTTTGCTTGGAATATACACACGCTCGTTAATATTAAAATAGAAGAAACAGGTTAAGTTAAGACAGGGTTAGGAGGAAGCCATTAGATAAAATATTTTTATTGAGAAAGCAAAATTGCAAGACAACACTTTGCTCAGATATTTCACAAACAAATGCCATTAGGCATGGTTTTGACAAGGAAAAGCGTAAAAGATAACATCCAATATAGTTTGGTTGTGTCAACCATTGAAGAACTGAATTGCATATTCTAACCATAACAGGTTTAGAATATATAACATGATCAACGCAACTACCAGCACAATTAGGAATTCTGCAGGGAGAAGGTACATTCATCATCATCATCATCGACCGCACCTTAAACAGAACTCTGTTGGGGTCAATGACATGAAGATTATAGTGTCAATTAATTGTCCAAAATAAGTCAACACTATAAATTCATGCAGCAAGCAAGGCGGCAAATTTTACATTGAGAAAAAAAAAATCAATAAATAAATAAATTACATATCAATAATTGTACAAGAATTGAAGGATTCCAACACTTCCTTGGTGCCCCCGACACCACGACACACTTTAAAGGCAAAGTTACTGAAATTTCCATAAGAAACAAATATTGATGTTTAAAACTACAAACATGCCAAAAACAACATTTCAATGGTCTCAACTCTAAAAATAACAAATATCAGAAAATTAGTAGCAAAAAAAGATGACCGCTTAATGATCCCGAAAGGGGAGAAAACCAAAGAAAAGAAGAAAAGATAACTGAAAAGTCATACCATGTATGTATTCCATCCTTGTGCTGGAGAGAGATATAAGGGCATGTAGCTTTGTGGAAGTTGGAGAGAATTAGCAAAATAAGTTGGCTTTGATAATGAGGCTGCTGAAAGCTCACCTACAGATGAAGGCACAACTGTTGACCCACTACCAGAACCATAGACAGGTCCAACTACAGGTAACACATTACCAGCTAATTCAGGTGAAGGGTGATGGAACTTGCAAGAAGATCCGTATTTACATGATGCCGTCCTCATATAATAAGGACATGGCTTTGCATCCTAAAGAAATACACGATCCACAACAATCAGTCATAATTCCACTACATTAATCCGCTTGTATATTTGTCCAAATTCATTCCTATGTCAAGAAAGATATATGCACACCTGACGCATCGGTAGGCCCAAGACATTCATAACGAAATCAGGCTGCTTATCCTTAGGGTGATGATATTTACACACAGATCCATATTTGCAGGTGCCTGTTTTTAGATAATACTGCATAGCAATAGCAAGCAATTAAAAGAGCAAGTACAGGCTATCGATCTAAAAAGTTAAACCAAGGACTACTTAAGGGCTCAGATAAAATTAACCAAAACGGATCATGTCATAAAAGTTAGTTAACCAAAATGATTTGTAGATATAGATACCAACAGAATAAGATCATCATGGAGGACCATGAAATGATGATCATAACTAACCAAAAGAACTAAATGCATAGAAACCCGAAACCAGTATGATTCATTAGTGTCCAAACTGCTTAACTAAAAAACATCACAGGTATGAGCATACATGGAAGCCATATGTATGTCTAGATATCCAGAACGAGTTACATATTCATAAAACGTACTTCTTCATAGTTGGCACATTTCCCGCAAGATTAGAGGGGAAACCTAAAGTAACTGAAACATAGATAACCCACTGCAGGTAGAGAAGGCAACTACATACCATAAATCAAGGTAGATATCTAACTCAAATAACAAAATGCCTTCTTCATCCATTTAATACAGCGTGACATGCTACATTATCATGCATCATGACTAACTTATTGTTCAAATTACTCCGCAATAAACAAGGACTGCCATGTTGTTTCTTAGTAGTGACTTGCTTAGTGAAAAGAAACTGAAAAGTAATACTTGATTGTATAAATCAAAAATGGATATTTCAGATGAAAAGCGAAAACTATGATGTAGTATGATAATACTGTCCTTAATCAAGACTATTATTAGAAAGTCCTTAAGGTAAGAAAATTTCCGGGGAAGTAACTTCTAACCAAACAAAATAATTGATGAGCACCATAACCCTTAGTAAGTAGTTAAGAATCACAAAGGAGAAATATATTACCACACAATCTGGTTGTCCAGCTCTTTCTGGTAGATCACTGGTGTTTCTTACATCATAAACCTAGTCAACAACAACAACAAACATGAAAAAAAGAAACCATTTAAAAGATTTTCTTTCAACCTAAATGGGCTACAAAAGCAGACAGACACAAAGGCGGATAGAGACTAATTTGTATTTTATACTATTTGAAACACTTAAAAAAAGTCTAGGTGTACTTATTAAAAATCTCCAAGACTTTCGAGGTATTCAATTATAACCTTTAGAAAGTCTTTAAAAGTCAGTTGATATTCAAATTCAGAAACACTTTTACGAGGTTTATAAACTTGAGGACTTTTGGAGACTTTTATATCAAAATTGTTAGTAACATTATATAAATCCCCTCGAAACGTTTACGCACAAAATCCACCAAAGTCATCAATCAAAGTCCCACAAAATCAACCAAAGTCATCCAATTAAAAGAGTCTTTAAAAGCCTTAAGAGGATGATTTTTTTTTTCAATATGGTAATTACCTGTCCACCATTAGAGGGATGATTGAAGCGACAATTACTTCCATACCCACAAGACCCTGTTCTCAAATAGTATATGCAATCTGGTTCGCCCGGTCGATCTGGGTACGCATCTGGCACATCACCCACTCGACCATTGTCATCACTGTCTTCAACCTTTAGCCTTGACATGACCTCTGCAATATGGGTCGCTAACTAAATACAACATACAGATACAGAGAGTACTATATATATATATATATATATATATATATATATATACACACACAAAAAAAAAAAATTGATGCTTAATGCAAGGGGAAAGAAATAGACGAATCAATCACTACTGTCAGCAAAACACATAATACCGATCATTAACGAATACAAAAGATCCTTGCTTCAAATTATATCAAGAAAAAACCCACAAAAACACAGTGCAAACAAATTTCTGAAACACAAATATTCTTTCAAAATAAAGTACAACAATCAGCAAAAACTACAAAAAAAAAAAAAAAAAAAAAAACATTGATCTCAAAGTCCGTACCTTCAGCTCTATCGGACCCGGAACCGTTCCTCTGCAATTTCCGATTCCCCGGCATCGATTTTCCGGGAAATTAGACGTACGGTGTACTTAAATACGATGATTAAACTTCCGATTCGATTTCAACACTACACCAGTAATTACACACATGCGTGTGATTATGATCAATGACGAATTTCAGAAACCACGCGAACGTTAATGCAAAAAACTAAAAGACTAGACGCAAAAAAAAAAAATCTGTCACTAGGACTGGGATTCTGTGATCATGCGTATCAAAAATATTTCGTTTTCTCTCTCTAGATTTCAGGCTTCAGATCGCAAAAACTCCCAATTTTAAATGCGAATTCTTTACGAGAGATTTTCTCGCACTCGTGTTCGATTAATAAAAGTTAAATTCTCGTATAAATAAATTAATTAATATATTGTTAATGTGTTGCTTTTGTAGTAGTACTACTAGATGTCCTCCCGTGCGATACACGGCGTAAAATGTTAAATATTTTATTATATTAGTAATATTTAATTGAATTTTAATAATATTATAAAATTATTAGAAAATATACATTAGCCAATATACAAACATACACATAAACTATTATTTAATTTGCATTAATTTATAAACCTAAGGACACATCATAGGAAATGATAATTTAATTAAGCATAGACATTTATTTTCCATATAGGACAATATGAGTCTTATATCAATTTTATAAATAATAAATTAAATTATATTTATTATTATCAACTTTCATTAAAAGTATCCAACCAATATTCTTACTACATAATTTTTTTATATGATTTGGCATTATTATAATTATTTTATTATTTTACAATTACAACAAAATAATTGAAAAATCAAATAAGCTATTTGACAAAAGTATGAAATAAACTAAAAATATATATTTTTTCAATATTCTTATGTTTTTATATGGTAATATTTTAATCATCTAATATATTATTATATTTAAATTACTTTATATATATACTATATGGATGTCAAATTAAAGAAGACAGTAAGTTAATTAATTTGATATATTTTTTATCAAAAATAAAATTAATACGAAAAAGTTATAATTGTTTAAACTATTAAGTTAAAAATAAAAGGAATAAAATGAGAGGAAATTTTTAATTGGTAGACAAATAATCTATTATTTTTAAGACTTTTAAAAAAGAAAAGTAATATGATGATGACACGTGTCCTTTAAATTTTTTGCGACTCTATTTTAATATTAAGTATGGATAAGACAGGGTAGTAATTTCACAAAGACCGAAGTGCCCCTAGAGTGTTTTAAGCTATATATTTAGGGGGAGTTTGGTTGGGATATTACAACTAATTAGTCAATGTGAATAAGTATCGTTTCTATAATTATTTTGTATAGCATAATTAAATATTGATTATTCATACGCCTCAATCAATTTTATTATATACCAATTAGAGCATATTTATTATAAGTACAATTAATGTATATTTATTAAACAACTAATTATGATATTAGTTACATGATTCAATTTTTTATAAAGTAAATAATTAGTTAAAATATATGTTTACCACTAGCTAAATAAATTTAAATGTATACTTTCAATAATTTTTCAAACTATTTCCAGTTATTTTTTGATAATTTATCTAATTAATTAATTCAAATAATTATTTTAAATAAATATTTTTAGTATTAAATTTAATTAAAAGTACTTAAATTGGCTATATTGTTAAAAGTTAATTACTTCATATGGTTTGCAAAATAAGTAATTTAATTAAGTATTTTTGTATCTTTTGTTAAATAGTTAATTTCCATTACATAATTGATTATGATACTCAATTTATGAGTTTAGATAAGCCTAAATAATTAAATATTTAATTTAATTAAATATCTTTTCACATCGTATGTTAACTATTTTTATTAAATAACTTTGATATTTAGTTAAGTAATTTGATTTTTTATTAAATAAATATTTTTTTAGTATTTAGTGGAACAATATAAGTCAATCCTGAATGACTAGTTAGTTTTGATAAATAATTTAATAATTAGTGAAATATATTAAATCTAAAACATTTATTAATTAAGTTCAGTTAATATCAGTCATTTCATATTAAATATTAATTATTATATTTTACTTAATAAATATTTATTGCATGACTAATTTTCTTTAGATATTTGATTATGATCTTTAATTTAATAATTTAAATCAAGCCTAAATAATTGAGTATTTTAAATTAATAATATATAAATTTAACTTAATTAAATTATTTAAATATAAAAAATAATTGTAATTATGTTCAAGTACTTTTAGATGTTTTAATTAAATTAAATTCTTTGGACTTTTTCACATTACTAATGTTAGTTTGAATCAAACATTATCCTTTTTTTTTTTAGACAAATCAAACATTATCAGTCACAATGTTAGTTATTATAAGATTTGAACCAAACAACCATGGTAAGATGGTGATATCTATTGTGATTGATTTCTTAATCAATCTCATCGTGATTCCGATTGAGGAATGAAACCAAACTCTCCCTTCGAGATTAAAATTCTCACAAATTAGAGTACTTTTATACTTCATCCATTCACTTTATTCATAATACTTGTTATACTATTTAAATACTAACTTTTCAATCATATTTATTAATATAGAGGTTAGTTTTAATATTAGATGATGTTAGATTTCTCGTATATTTTCAAAATTGTTATAAATATAATATAACATAGGAAAATGCTATGCTACTCACTCTACAAGTCCCTAATTTCCTCCAACATCCTAATCAGATGGATTCTAATTAGACCCCTCATGTATAAATATGAGTCCCTCGAATAAAAACACGATACGTGTCATTCGGGTACATATATTGGGACCAATTTCGGGGTGTGTAGCACAACCCTATAACATATAGAAAGAGAACTTGAGAAAGTTAGATAATAGGGAGAAGAGACACCATCTTATTATTCATTCATCTCCAACACATACAAGTGCCTTTATATAGGACTTGAAAACAAAAGTTACAAAGTATAATGAAAGGACAAAGGTATTCTTGAAATGTTAAGAGTCTCATGCATGAGGAAACTAAGAGCCAAGAGTCATTCACATTTATACATAACACTCCCCCTTGGATGCCTCGTACTAACATCCTGCCTCGTTAAAACCTTACTAGGAAAAACCATGTGGGAAAAACCCTGGTGAATAAAAAATAGTACATGTGTTGTACTAATGGTAAAAAGAGTGAATCTTGTATATCTCCCCCTCGTTGCAACATGACTATTATTGTCAATATATATCTTAAAATTTGTGCATCTCAATCTTGTGTATCAATTTCTCCAAGGAACATGTAGGAAGTGCTTTTGTAAACTAACTTTTTGAAAGTAGTTGACGGAAGAACGCGCTTAGGTAAACAAATCCGCCAAATTCTCACTTGTATGAATCTTCAGAACACTGACTTCATCATTTTTTTGTAACTTCATGTGTAAAGAAGAACTTTGGTGAGCTTTGGTGAGATGTGTTTTGTTCTATCTCATGTGATATATCCTTTCTTGAGTTATGTAATACAAACTGTACTATCTTCATATAAAACCGTTGGAGCTTCTTCTCCAATAGATAAATCACAATCTTCTCATATGTGTTGAATCACAAATAAGTCTTCCTTGGACATATTAGAGAATAATATACCCATATCTATTGTACCTTGAAGGTAACTGTTGTGTCGAGAATTATACTCTCCGACCGGTGATCGCCTCGGAGATCGGGCGACCTAGCCATTGCCGAGCAATGAGGCAGAATCGCCGACCCGACAAAGGCGGCTTAGCCTTAGCTCCAATAAGATAAATCGGCCAACCGAAGGTCCAAAGACAAGTCACGGTGTTGAGCGATCGACATCAAATACGATCGTCTCTGCATTGGTGATCGACTCTGGCGACCGATCAAGTGACGATCATCTCCCGGCACTTGCCGACCGACCCTTAGTGACCGACCGGTGCCGACCCTCAGCAACTGGCCGATGCCGACCTCTGGTGACCAGCTAGAGACGACTGCCTCATGCCGATAGTCATCCAGTAGGCAAAGGCCGAGCCTCAGGACAGATCCCACGTGCAGAGCCGAGACAAGATCCGCATATCACGGATCGTTGACCACAGCCTGTCAGCATCCGTCCACCAGCCGACAGGCCCGCCGAAAGTTGTCAGTAGGACCGCATGTGACAGTGACTACGGATGCGTGCTGGCTCCTCATTGGACCGCACAGCTGGCTGCCAGCCACTGCCTTGGACTTTAGGCCGACAGCCCGTGTGACTTAAAGGCGATCGCCATATTATTATATTGGCCGGCAGACGATCGCCCCATTATTATATTGGCCGGAAGGCGATCGCCCGCCAGGAATCAGGGCACCTCAGCCCCTATATATAGCGGGCAGCCTGCACTTGGAGAAGAGGCTAGCATTATCGCGATTTCAGCACACAGGACCGGAATTCTTGAGAACACACGGGAATTCTTCAACACCCACGAGATTTCACACAGCACTTGGCTATCTCCTACTCATGACAACAGCTATCTTTTGGTTCTTTCTTCTCTCGGCCTCTCTCATCAAAAAGACGATCGGCAGGGACGAAGAATACCGAGCTTCGCTTAAGAGCTGGATTAACATAGTCTTTTTACACTCATTGTATTTAGATTTCTCACATTAATACTTGTGTCCACGAATATTTGTATTAATAACATCTCGCGAGAGCATTCAAGCCCGGGCCTAACAAACCCGGCAAATCTTGTGTTTATTCATATTCTCTCGGAAGTGCTCCCGCAAATTGTTGTTTGTTGTCCATTCATTCCAGCAGTATTTAATCTTCGGATAAATATTTTGGCCAACAACAATTGGCGCTAGAAGAAGGGGATCTAACCCTCAATTTTTATTCCTACCGTCTCGAAGAACACTCACTGTTCTCGGGGCATATACTTGAAGTGACACTCACTGCGCTTCAAAGAAATCTGTCAGAAATCATGTCTTCCGCCTCCGCGTCTAAGAAAGCCGCCGGCCAACCCGCCAGATGCCTCGTTCCGTCTCAGTCCGAGCCGCAGCCGATGGCGGAAGGTAGCCGCCGCGGTCCGAGACGCTCGATCCCGCCCCTGAGGTCCAGCCCAAGTCTCTCGCTCGATCAGCTCCGAACCAAGGAACAGATTGATGAGGCCATGGCCGTCCTACAAGAGCGACGGAGTGCTCTCGACGCGTCTCCCGCTATCACCCCCTCGGCCGTCCGCCGGAAGTCCAAGCGGAAGCTCAAGGCGTTACTGGCTGAGCGATCGCCAGGAGGCTCTCATCCGCAAGAAGAGGCGCTCGCCAGCCGGGGCACCTCTGTCTTCGATCGCCTGGACAGTGACCCGTCCTGGCGACCGGGGCAGTCCGGCCCCAGCCACGAGACGACGGAGTTTGAGTCCGTCACCAGGAGCTCGGCTTACCCGACTCTCAGAAGGCAGCCCAGCCGTCTGGCTCCCCCTCGCCAAATAGCCAAGGTCGGCAGCAGCGGAGTCCGGAGATCGGTACACGATCGCCTCGGCTCCCGCTCCCAAAGCCGATCCGCAAGCGACCGAGCCACGGCGATGGCCGCGATGCAACGTCAGCTCGACGACATGAAGGCGCTCCTGGAATCCGGGGCAAGCGCCAAGAAGAAGATCGCCGAGCCGAGCGAGCCACTCGCGGTCAACATCGAGCTCGCCCCCGTGCAGCCCAAGATCGCTCCTCCGCAAACACCTTTAACGAGGGGAGATCGGACCCCGAAATACACCTGAGCAAGTTCAACATCTATATGATCGGGTGTGGAGCATCAGACACGACCAGGTGCCGAATGTTCCCTATGACGCTGTACGACCTCGCCTACAGGTGGTACACCTCATTGCCACCTCGATCCATTGGCTCCTTTAACGAGCTGGCGAACGTCTTCACAGTGTACTTCGCCACCAGGGTCGCCCGGCCAGAAGGTCCCCTTCGCATGATGCAAATCAAGCAGGGAGAAGAAGAGTCCGACTCGGACTACATCGACCGAGTAGACATGATCATCCTCAACGGCGAACCCATAAGCGATGAGGTCGCCCTCTACGCGGTCCTAGGAGGATTTCATGGTCTTTCGCCGATGTTCAGGCATCTCACGAAGGACCAACCTGCAACCTACGCGATCTTCCGAGCTAAGGCCGCAGACTTCCTGGCCAGGCAAAGGATTCTTCTCAACCTCTGAGCAGCGCGATCGGCGCCCGAACGACGATCTCCCACCCGATCTCCGATATCAACTTATGAATAATGCGATCGGCAGCCGAGCGACGATCACCAGTCTTCCAGCCCGATCGCCGGTCATCAAGCTACATCACCAAACCCGGAGGACACGATCGCAATCAACAGTTCACCATTTAACATGATGGACTAAGGCATCAGATCGCCTCCACCGCACATCATTAAGCCATGGTCCTAGTAGTCGATGGAACCGGCTGCTTCGGCCATGCAAGGTCCCTTTGGGCCAAGATCGCCCGCCCTTCGTTTAAATACGAGGCCGGCGTAGTCTGAGGGCCCTCCAAAATTAATCAGTGGACACGATCGCCCGCCCTCAAGGTTCACCATCTAACATGATGTACCCGGACAATGCGACACGTGCCACAACCCCCATCTCAACGTACACCGTCGAGGTTCGCCATCTTCATGGTGGGTCGAGGTAGAAGCAGAGCTAAACAAGCCACGGGTGTGGAGTTGAATCATCCGACGCTGCCCCGCGCAAGGACTCCTCTAGACCAAGACCGCACGCCCTTCATTTAAATACGAGGCGAGGCGCAGCCTAACAGAGGACCCTCACAATAAAATGAGTCACGAGACACTCAATGTCTTCGCGCACCAAGACACGGTCATGGAATCGGTCCATCGAACTCCTCGACTGTGCACGATTCCTCAAACAACGAAACCATCAAGTTTCTGAGGGGGATCGGCCAATGTTGTTTTTTGCAGGTACAAGACCGAAAGATAGTTAGCCAATCGACCATGATAGCCCAAGTCCGAATACAAAGTCAGCTCAGCGGTTCGCCCGTCCTCATCTTACACGATCGCCAGCAAGAACCACCTCGCCACATGTCTTCAACATCGGAGCAAGCTGGGGGGCAATTGTTGTGTCGAGAATTATACTCTCCGACCGGCGATCGCCTCGGAGATCGGGCGACCTAGCCATTGCCGAGCAGCCGAGGCAGAACTGTCGACTAGCGACCAGGCGGCCTAACCTTAGCCCGGCAGTCAAGATAAATCGTCCAACCGAAGGTCCCAGGACAAGTCCCGGTGCCAAGTGATCGACATCAAATACGATCGTCTCTCGGTACTTGGCGATCGACTCCTAGCGACCGACTGGCGGACGATCATCTCCCGGCACTTGCCGACCAACCCTTGGTGACCGACCGGTGCCGACCCTCAGCAACTGGCCGATGCCGACCTCTGGTGACCAGCTAGATACGACCGCCTCATGCCGATAGTCATCCAGTCGGCAAAGGCCGAGTCTCAGGACAGATCCCACGTGCAGAGCCGAGACAAGATCCGCATATCACGGATCGTTGACCACACCACGCCAAAGATCCGTCCACTCACCCGATGTGCCCACCGAAAGTTGTCAGTAGGACCGCATGTGACAGTGACTCGACGCGTGGCCGGCTCCTCATCGACCGCATACCGCTTCCACCATCGCTGACTTTAGGCCGACAGCCCGTGTGACTTAAAGGCGATCGCCCCATTATTATATTGGCCGGCAGACGATCGCCCCATTATTATATTGGCCGGAAGGCGATCGCCCGCCAGGAATCAGGGCACCTCAGCCCCTATATATAGCGGGCAGCCTGCACTTGGAGAAGAGGCTAGCATTATCGCGATTTCAGCACACAGGACCGGAATTCTTGAGAACACACGGGAATTCTTCAACACCCACGAGATTTCACACAGCACTTGGCTATCTCCTACTCTTGGCAACAGCTATCTTTTGGTTCTTTCTTCTCTCGGCCTCTCTCATCAAGAAGACGATCGGCAGGGACGAAGAACACCGAGCTTCGCTCAAGCGCTGGATTAACAGAGTCTTTTTACACTCATTGTATTTAGATTTCTCACATTAATACTTGTATCCACGAATATTTGTATTAATAACATCTCGCGAGAGCATTCAAGCCCGGGCCTAACAAACCCGGCAAATCTTGTGTTTATTCATATTCTCTCGGAAGTGCTCCCGCAAATTGTTGTTTGTTGTGTTCATTCCAGCAGTATTTAATCTTCGGATAAATATTTTGGCCAACAACAGTAACATAGTAGATCTTTAATATCATTCCAAACTTCGGATTGGACAGGAGCTAAACCTTGCAAACTTATTCATATAAAATAATATATGAGGTCTTGTATGACTAGCAAGGTACATCAATGCTCCAAATACGCTCAAACATGTTACTTCAGGACCAAGAGTTTCTTTATTGCTTTCTTTAGGACGAAATGGGTCTTTATCCACTTCAGGAGATCTTACAACCACAGGGCTACTCAATGAACGAGCTTAATCAAAGAAAAACTTCTTTAACATCTTTTTCCGTATATGTTATTTGGTGCACAAGGATACTATCCTTTAGGTGCTCAATTTGCAATCAAATATTTTGTCTTGCGAATGTCTTTCATCTCAAATTCTTTCCTCAAGTATTCAATTGTATGTGAGATCTCTTCAGGAGTCTCGATGATCTTTAAATTAGTCGTATCCATTATCTGAATCCTATTAAATATTTCGGGTAGGGTTCCTCATTTTTTACATTATCCGAAGATATCGAAAATTTTTTGTTACACTGAATTTGCAATAAATTTTTGATACGATAACAGTATGAACATTTAAGTGTTCTGATATTTTGGTATATATCGAAATACCATAAAAAATTCGGTATTTCGTTGTGTATCAGTATTTTAATTTATATTGGTATTATGGTTTTTTGGTATTTTGGTATATATGGTAATTCCGTATTTTAAAAATTAGTATCCAAAATTCCTGGTATAGACCGAATGTTATACCGAAATTCTGGTATATCGAAATTTTCGATACGATATTATATGAATTTTGTTGTACCAAAAAATCCAGCACAATATAAAACATGGATAAAATTTTTTGATACCGGACAATATAGCACCCCTATTGTAACCCCCACTCCTCTATGCTGCTTTGTGGTGCATGAAAGAATCATACATATTACCTGTAAGGGTAGCTTAGTTAGGCCCTGTTCTTTTGGACTTATTTTTGATTTTGATTCGATTGGATTCGATTCAGTCCATTCATTCATTCGATTGATTCACTTCTTCTTCTTCTTCTTATTATTATTATTATTAATCTTAATTATTATTATTGTTATTATTACTAATAATATTACTATTATCGTTGTTGTTGTTAATTACTATTATTATTATTATTTACTATTATTATTATTATTATTATTATTATTATTATTATTATTATTATTATTTACCCTTAATATATATTTCGATTCGATTCCACTTCGGCCTCGCCTGATTCGATTCGGCCTGATTCGATCCATTCGATCCATTCGCCTGGATTCATTTGATTCGATTCATTCACCCAAAAACAGGCGTAGTGGAGTATGTGAGTGCTGGATTGAAAGATCACGGGTTCAATTCTCCTTGCCAATATCTCGATTGAGCCTGTTCCACAAAGTGGAGTAGGTGAGCGCGGGTTTATATGGTTGTCATAGTTTGAAGATTATTACGTTAAGCTCGAGAGTTTATCCAATACGCATTTAAAGAGTAGCGGTTGCGAGTTCAGTGGACAACATTTTGACCGTCCACGCAGAATTGTTACATTTTTGCATGGACAATGTCGTGCCTTTTTTACTCATCAAAGTTAAGTTACTGGAAAAATCAAAAATAAAGACAAGAAAAGAAGAGTCAGCTCCAGCTGGTCCCCAGGAGGGCAGTCTGAAGCGAAAGAGAATATAAAAAAAAATACTCAGGCTAAACCCGTATATGAGCCTATTACAGTGGTTTACTCCCAAGACACTCCTTTGAGAGGTCTTGCTTCTAACCCACCAAAGGAGGTGAAAGAGGAAGTTTTTCTTTTATGATCCTCTAGCTCCTGATAAATTTCAAGAACCGCTAATCAATGTTTAATCTCGCGTCAAGCAGTGAAAGTATTTCCTTCAGGACCCGGAGGCCTTGACCAATCAGCCATTGCTTCCGACAACCGTGTTGGGAACTTGAGGCGCAGCACCGCTAATCGCTTCTCTCGCAGGTTGTACAGAAAGTATTGGGAACCCTGACTGCCGAAATTCGCGATTTACTTCTCTCACCGGGTAGAGTGGGTTCGTTGAGCGACAGATTAGTCCATGTTCGTAGGATCACCTAGTTATAAAAAAAAAAAAAGAGCAAAAATAAAGCAAAAACGATAAAAACACCTAAGAATACAAAAACCCAAATACTAAAAGCAATCGCAACCCGAGAGTAATGGCCGTGGTAGGAATAGACACGACTATGCCATGGGACAGAACACAAATAAGCAAACCCGAAATCCATCCGAAGCCTCATCCCCCATACAAGATATATAGGATTGCAGCCACATGCCTCTTTAACATCCTATCATAGAACATGGGTGTTGTTTATTTTATTTAATATACTGAGTGTATTGACATATCATATTATACAATTATGCATTGATATAAAATTATGGACAATGTGAGGCGTTGAATTATGTAATTTTTTTAGAATTTACGGTCCTTTAATTGCTAATTTGATTAAATTAAATAATCAAGCAAAAAATTTTAACATGGGTGTTGTTTATTTTATTTAGTATAATGAGTGATTTTGACGTATCATATTATACAATTATGCATTGATATAAAATTAAATACTATATTTATAATCAGATTTAAAACTTAATTAATTTAGGAAAATGAAAATAAAAATAAAATTGCTCTAGTTCTCTGTTCTAAAAATTGGCCTCGGCCGCCGTCTAGATAGTGTCTAGGCGCTAGGCGGCCCCAAGTATTCCTATTATGGTGTAGGCATTTGTACTGAGCGTTTGGATGAGTACTTGACCATCTAGACGGGCTGGGCGAACGTCTAGGAAGGCAAGCTGATGGATTTCTAAGCGGCTAGGTGGGTGCCTACTTCGAGGTGGGTATGCATTCTTTATGTTCTCTCTCTTTTTTTAACTACTATTAATTCTTCAATTGAGATGTTATGCATTATTTTTTACTTATATTAATGTTTAAAAATTTAATATATGAGTGACTATATGTATGTTTAAAAAGTTAATATTAAAAATTTAATATATGAGTGACTATATGTAAAGTTAATATTTTTTACTTATATTAATGTTTAAAAATTTAATATATGAGTGACTATATATATGTTTAAATATTTAAATATTAACTTTGTCTAATTCAATTAGTCTTTGATTACTTTTCACTTGATTTTTTTAACACTAGATGTTTGCAACCCAAACCTCTCACCGCTTAGCATTTTTTTTGAACTTCGTCGTTTAAGAATGTTTAATGTGGAATCAAAAGAGAGGGGTATCTTTTCCTGCGAAAGATGATCACTGGTAAGTTGCAGTGATTGAGGTAAACACTCCGACATCGCGGCTCAATCGTGTGGTGACAACACTTTCACGAAATATTGCAAGGTTATTGTTGGGTTCGTGCCTCGTTGATCCTCTCCTCAGAAATGCCATTAAGCACATCCTCGATTTAACACCCGCCTGGCCAAGCAGACTGATAGGCATTTTAGCTCGTCTCTCCCTAACAAAAAAATGCCAAATCAATAACTATGTTGACTATGTCTGAAAGCAATCAATCCTTTTTCTTTGGTCAAATGATAGAAGACTAATGACAACTCACGTAATTTCAAAAAAAAAAAAATATTTGCCAGACTTTGAGGGGTTTTCTTGTCTTTCTTCAGTCATAATAATTAATGCGACTAACTACACCTTGTCGTACTAGGAAAGACAATTGGGGCCGAAATACATGGAATATTTTACTTTTGTAATTCTAATATTATTTCAAATATTCGGGAAGCAGAATTGCGACGAATCGTCGTCGTTGAAGGGCGGAAAAATTGTAGCGTGGGCTGCAAGCAGGCTGATCGGGCCGTGGATCAAAATGAGTTCGTTGATGAAGAAAATAGCCGTACGATTGAGGCCGGCTCTGGACCCCAATCGGACTTTGTAATGCTTTGTGAAAGTGGTAGGACCCAGAGGGACTTGAGACCTCATGCAGCATGTAGGACAAGAAGTTGTGGAAAGAATAAAGAAACAAGAAAAAGTTACTAATAAATTGTAAGGTCAAAATTAAACAATAACAACTTTCATCTTGACTACCTGAGAAATTCTTTTATTGTAAAATTCATTTGCATATTCGGCCTTTTGCTATAACTTTGCTCTTGGTTGAAAAATAAAAATAATTTGACCACCCATTATATTATTATCATTTTATTTTTGACACGAAAAAATGCATTACATTTATTAATTGTCATTAACTATCAAACAAAAAATACAACTACCAAAAAAAAAAAAAGCAAATTGTCATTCTAATTTTTTTATGCATCACATTGTATTACTTTGAATATTTATGTGCCCCAAAAAGCAACCAAGTCTTGATAATTAAGGTGTAAATAAAAATTGTGGATGTTCCTCTCAAAAATAAAAGTTGTGGATGTAGTATTCAAACTTCTATCCTAGAATACATCTATTTTGCAATAATACACTTTCATCACTCTTTCAAAACAACTACATAATAAGTACTTGCTACAATTTAATGATATATCTACATTAATCCTAAACTAAAACACAAAATTATACAACCGACCATCATCGGCCACCTGCCAACCACCCACTACCAAAAAAAGGACTTTAGCCGACGACCCGAAAAAAAATGGCCGACGAGGCTAAACTTTGCACTTTAGCCGACGACTCTGGTTGCCGTCGGCTAAACAGTTTTAGCCGACGACTTGATCTAGGTCGTCGGCTAAAGTACAACATAGTCGTCGGCTATAGTGAAGAGGTTTAGCCCACGACCTAGATAATGTTTAGCCGACGAAAAAAAAATATTTTAGCCGACGACTTGATCTCGGTCGTCGGCTAAACTTTTTCCAAAAAAAAAGGTTTTAGCCGACGACCCAGATCAAGTCGTCGGCTAAAACCCTTTCCAAAAAAAAAATCACATCTTAGCCGACGGCAAGATCTAGGCCGTCGGCTAAAGCCTTTCGAAAAAAAATGGGGTTTAGCCGACGACCTAGATCAAGTTGTCGGCTAAACCTCCAAGTGAAAATTATATATAGTTCACGGAACACCAACCCAATCTTGCCCCTCTCCCCACTAAAGAGCACATTTCTATTCTCGATCCTGTCAGTTATTCCCGAAAAAAGCTTGTGAGTTGCTACTTTAAGTTGTGCTAGCTGGAGTGACGAAGGTTTCTACCGGTTGTTATAATCACCATTTCGATTAAGGTACGTATTTTATTGTATTTTTTATTGTAATTTCGAAACTTTGTATTATTCATGTTGTACATTCGAAAGCTTTTATGTATAACGATTAAGTTTTATGATGATAATCATTATGATTAATTTTTTGTTGTGATTTCATTTATAATTTGAACAATATTAGTTAGTTGGATTAATATTGGAAAATTTATACATTTTCAGGATGGACAAGAGTTGGATTGGGTTACGAAAATGGGATCCAAGTGTAATGGATGGGATGAAGCCATTTATGAGATTTGTAAAAGAGCACGACAGTGGTAATACGTTGCACTACTGTCCGTGTAATAAATGTAGATGTCGCAGTGATATGTTTTGTTTTCCATTTGATGAGGTCTGGGAACACCTAAAGAAGAATGATTTTTGGAGTAAATATACATGTTGGATATACCACGGTGAAGCACTGAATTCTGTTATTCCGTATGATCACGGACAATTTAGTGGTAACGACGGATTTACCGATCCGAAGAGGAGGTTGATTGATGATGTGTTTGGTTTTTCCGGGAAAGTGTATCGATGTGTATATGAGACCTTTGATAGAGGAGCTGAAATTGTTGTGGGAGCAAGGTCATCCCACGTACGACAGTTATTCGTCCGAGACGTTCTACTTGCACGCCATGTGTATCGGCACTATTAGTGATTTTCCTGCATATGGAATGCTGTCTGGATCTGTTATTAGCGGATATAGAGGTTGTCCAGTGTGTTTGAATGCAGATTGTGCTAGGTACCACTGTAGGAAAGTTATCCGAATGCATCATCGGATATGGCTTGAGAGGGAACATGAGTGGCGTATGGATGCTGCAGCATTTGATGGCACTGTAGAAATGGGCGAGCCACCACGACAGTGGACAGGTGATGAAATACTATTGATTCTTAATGAGTACGATTTTGGTCAGCTTAGCAACCATCCTGATGTGATTGCAGCAACCCTTGAAAGGCCCGACAGGTATAAGTATTGGTCGCACAAAAGTATATTCTGGGAATTGCCTTACTGGTCCAAGTTACTGATAAGGAACTTCTTGGATGTCATGCACATTGAAAAGAATGTTTGCGAAAGTGTGGTTTGGACAACCTTAGGTTGGGATGGAAAGACTAAAGACGGGCCAAAATCACGCAAAGGTTTGGAAGAAATGAGCATAAGAAAATATTTGTGGTTGAAAACTGTCAAGGGAAAACAAAAAACGCCTAAGGCAGCTTACACCATCACTGCCGAGCAGAGAACTGAGATATTTTGCTGGATAAAGACTGCTAGGTATCCTACCGGGTATGCTGGAAATATAGGAAGATGTGTTAATTTCAGGGAGAACAAGTTAACTGATTTGAAGAGTCATGATTGTCATATCCTACTCCAACGCCTATTTCCGGTATTTATTCGACCGTACTTACCAAAACAGGTAGTCGAGCCATGTGTTGCATTGTCAAGATTTTTCCAGAAATTATATATGAGAGAAGTGAAGAGATCTGATTTGCGTAAAATACAAGATGAGATCATCTATATCTTGTGCAAGTTTGAGCGAATATTTCCTCCAAACTTTTTTGACCTCATGCATCACCTCATGATCCACCTTCCCCGGCAGTTATTGGTCACTGGTCCAGTACACTACACGTGGATGTACCCGGTTGAAAGGTAATATAATTTTGTATGATATATATATATATATTGTCAAATTAAGTATGATTTCTAACACAATGACAATATTACAGGCAACTCGGTGATTACAAAGACTCCGTGGCCAATAAGTCTGCACCGGAAGGATGCATTGCAGAATCTTACCTTGCGTCGGAGTGTATTACTCATATCAAGTTGTATTTGGGCACCTTCGAGCCCCCTTCCCGCTCTATTCCAGTAGATAAAATACAATTCAATCTTTCTATCATATCCACTGAGGTTGACGTCTATGGGAGGTTGCCAGGAAGACAATTAGACCCGTAAGAGTCACGAATTGCACATTGGTGGATATTGCTCAATTATCCAGAAGTTCAGTACTGGAAAGACATCCACTTGTCATGCGATATGGTGCGAGGTGACACTAGATTCCACAATGACACTTTTGCCGACTATTTTGGAGAATGGGTACGTATACATTCAGTTGCTATTGATTTTGGACTTAAGATATTTTTTTTACATAAAAAGTTTATTTATGACAGATGACACACATACAAGATGATGGACACCCTAACTGTAACACCCCCAGATTTAACCGGAAATATTACAGCGCCGTGGGCCCCGAGATGGAACCCATAAGGCTAAAAAAAAATTCGCAAACATTTACAAATGCCCAAGAGGCCAACGACGGTACTATCTTTAAAAGTTTACAAAGACTTATAAAATCCATTTATCAAAAACCGTCGTAAAAACTCATTTGAAATCGCAAGGCCAAACAGCCGACACTCAAAAGTTTAGAAAACGATTTCCAAAGTAACCTCCGTTACTAGATACCAAAAGAGCATTTCAAAATACTCACGCAGCGGAAAAAGACCAACCATAAAGATACTCTAGAAGCGGAATACAAGAACCAATCAAGAAACTCAATGCACACAACATGTCCTAGCCAGTATCCTCCGGGAAGCTCATCTCTTCACGACCGCTACAAGCTCGATACTCCGAGAACCTAAAAATAAATCCCACGACGGGGTCAGCCATAATATCCAATAATGATAACCGTCACATCACATTAATAATAACATACCAATGAGAATACAACATAAGAATACGACCAGCGTAATCTTACCGCCATAACTTTGCTTACTCAAGTAATTCTCATCAGAATAACCATTATCACATTTCACATCCTGTACTCGATTAACCAATAAACTCGAACATAATATCTGTATTGTACCTCAAACAATACTCAAGATCCTCAAACTATCATAACCAACTCACGATACGGAAATCTACCATTTCTGACCAATACGATCCATCGAATAATATCATCAAATCCCAAGACGATAACCGATTGTCCACCAAAGACAAGACCAAAGAAAATATGGAACATACCTCGAGATATGATGTGCCACGATAATCATATCACTAATCCGAGATCGAACAATGCAATACGGACAAGGTCCTAACACAAGACCTACAAATGCATACTCATATGACAACGTCAATATGCTCAAAAACAATAACAACTATGTATACTCAATGGAAATCCCATGATCCAGGCGCCTCAAGATAGATCCCAAGATGATCCTACAAGATCAACAGAGGTGGATAACCAACAATATACATATGCACAACAATAACACAATACTGGGTAATCCAACGATCCAGCGCCCTCAAGATAGATCCTCATGATGATCCCGCTTGACCAACGCATGGTGGAAAACTCCGTCCCAGCGATCCAGCGCCCTCAAGATAGATCCCATGATGATCCCGCGAACCAACGCATGGTGGACATTCGATCCAGGCCCCATCGGATTATTTACACAACATGAACAACACAATATGCATACACATATGCAAATCAACACGTTCATCAACATGAACAACATAACATGCACGACAACATGACAATTTACTAGACGACTCCATGTTCAACAACATGAAAGAAAATGTAAGAGACCAAAATAAATAACACTAAACCATAATCAATATGGAATACTTGCCGGGTCCTTCGGGAGCAACCTCGATGTCCAATCATCACCGACGATTATCCTCAATGCTCGCGATCCAAACGCATAAATGAACTATAGATACTCATATCCTCGTCTTTACCATAATGTAACCTTGATACTCGAACATACCAATAATCGAGATAAAGCATATACATTATGATTTATCTCCTAATCGAAAGAACGATATGCGATCCGAATACCCGAGTTCACAATAATAATCATCGCTATATGCATTATAAATGAAATGAAATCAAACCATTCATTAAATATTATAACCGAGCAAGTAATAACTTGCCTTGATACCGATACCACGAAGTGCTATCAACACATTGCCTTTGTCTACGAGCTCCTCACCATCAAAAGCAATACAATGGACATACTCGAACACGATCGCAATATTCGGTTATAATCACCGATCAATAATCTCAACCTATCGAAGAAATCAAATAACACATATCCGATAACAATCAACAACCGACAAAACTAACTAATCGAACTCAACGGTTCAACACAACCTCGAATAAACACAATGTAACCAACCAAGTCAAACCATCACGAATTCATAATCAAAACACAAAAATATCGCATCGTCGCCTACTTAGCGCACGTTAAATGCATAACGTGGCGTGCGCTAAGTTGTCCCGTTAGCGTGCGCTAGCGGTAAGCTTAGCGTGCGCTAATGCCGTCTGATGGCATGCATTCCAAACATCGACTCACATCTTGCGACTACGAATCCGAATGAAGGGAGACATAAATCTCCATATCTCTTGAAGATAAACGATCCCATAATTATCGCAATGATCATGTCAATGTCCATATATCAATAACAACATCAACAATCGGACCGACTCGATAACAAGGATCGTATCATGCTAAATCTGGAATTCAACCTAGTATCATGATTCATCTCATCTAAATCGACCAATATAATTACCAAGATTCAGAAATCCTTCTTAGATCGGGTTAAATGAATCAACATCCTTACAGTATGAAGAATCTTAACTAACATCCGAAACTCTTATCAAAATTCCATTGAATCTCATATAACATCATCATATGATTAACCAACATGCTCCTTGCATGAAATCATCTAAGAAAACGAACCACTAACGAAGGAATACGAAGATTACCTGGTTTAGATGAACCAAAAAGAAGAACACTAGAACTCCATCCAAAGAATCATGAACAGTTTGAAGGACAAGGCTTGAATCCAAGCTCTCAATCTAATATTGTTAAAGATTATCATTATACAGTGTTTGGGAACCTCAAATATATCCCAACTCTCTCTCTCTCTCGACTGAAAGAAGAAAAAATGACGAAATGCTTCTCAAAGACCCTTCCGTCCCTTTTATAATATCCATTATTAGCGTGCGCTAACATCTCATGTTTAGCGTGCGCTACTTTTTAGCGTGCGCTAATCGACTTTGTTAGCGTGCGCTATCGCAGCCTGCAGGCTACCGCCTTGCTTCGTAAACTAGCTTACGACGTAATGCCCATGTATTAACGCATATAAACGCCCCGCCTAGCATACGCAAGTCATCGACCTTAGCGTGCGCTATCCAAAGTTGACTTGCTACGACACACCTACCACTCGTGCCCCCACATGCCGAAAGCATCCGCGATTATCGGATTCCTTTGACCGATCTGAATTAGCATGCGCTAACCATACGGTTTAGCGTGCGCTAGCCCTACATGACAAACACCCGACCTTATCCGGACACGCGTCGCAAGTGGCCGGGTCCACCGCCAAAGCTAAGATTCTATTATTGGCGATCCGATGTTAGCGTGCGCTAACCAACATACGTTAGCGTGCGCTAATCCGAATATAAAAATCAACTCGGCCTACCTATCGCCACCTTTCTAACTAACCCGGCAAGTCGTTACGCACGTTAGGGTCCTCCTTAGCGACGTAATCGAACCTCTTAGCGTACGCTATCAATACTTCAGCGCGGCGCTACTGCACCCGATGAGCGTGCGCTAATGAACACTTGGCCATTTTCCGCAATTTCATCCAACATCTTGACGTACCAAAACGAACATGAGACACACCGAACACAAACACCGAATCGAATAATATTCTTATACGATATACTCTATATCGAAAGTACGATAACACGATACACGATATCCTCAAATGTAATCGTCGACCGATACGACAATTATACCGAAATCGACATCTCGGTCCTTTATTTATTTTATCCCTACTGCATGATTCCATGCCGCATACAATATAACTCGGATAAAATAATATCAAACATTTGTAGTAGAAATTAGGATATTACATTCTACACCACTTAAAATAAGTTTCGTCCTCGAAACTTGCAATCCGTCATAAAAACAAACAAACATACCGTTCAACCAAAATATCCCAAGCCATCACGACAACGATCAATCATCATCATTACTGAATAACCAAGAGAGTACACTTATAATACGCAGGTCGACGATCTCCTGAGATACTGGCAAGCGATCTCACTGTACAGTGCCAATACGCTTACAATCACGATTCCTTGAGTCTCAACAAAATTATATCATTGTCAGATGAAATAATCTATCCGTGACAAATCCTGTTTGCCTGATCACATGATCAAATTCCAATTCCGATAAAATGAATAATATCCGATATATCTGTGAAACAACTACCCAAAACGACACGAATCCTGAGACACCGACACAAAATCCGAACGCTCAGATGATCACCAACAATGATCAACAATCAACCGAATTTATCATCGACATGATAAATTCCAATATGACCAACCAGAGGTCAAAACATAATCGAGAATATCATCAACGTGATAAACTCCAATATTACCAACGAACGATCAACGAAAATCGAGAATACCTTCACACGGTAAACTCCAACACGATCAACACAGAACCACAGAAACAGATATACGAAAGAATAACATTCTCAAAACGACAAATCAATAACGTACAGTAGATCTCAATAAACATACCCAACTCATATCCTCGGCATACGAACAACGAATCGCAAATCGACGAACATACCAATTCATACAAGGAGTGGGAACGACCACTCAATATCCAAGACAACCAGCATGGGGTCACCATCCCCAAATTTACACTTACAAAGAAATCATTCAAAGATCACTATGGTAAGATTGCGCTACTACCGCACCAATGGACTCACATAGCACATACGTCCCGGTTTTACCAAGTCCAAAGTTCCAAAATTACATCCTGCACATGAATACAACACGCAGTATATTTCTCTTATCTGATCAATCAACCGATCATCCTTGCATAACCAATCTACCATACTAAACTTCGAATCTCTTTTCCTTGTACCATCGATATGATATGCCCGATGCACTAAATGCGTATGTACATCAATCAAATTTTCAAAACCAGTTTGAAATCATATATTCTTGTCACGAAGACAATTTTCGAAAGTTCTTTCAAGAGTTTGAAAACTCAAAACATAAATTTTCGTAAGACCACGAAATCAATTTTAAAAATTAAATCGGCTCGCTGGTGCCAAGTTCTCGATAAAATTCTTTTTGAATACACACGATTAAATAAAATGGAATTTATGCACAAGCATCTGGTCGCGTGAACTTATGCTTCTTTCTATGAAGCCGGTTATGTCAAGAATTTATTCGATGGCCAAAGTCAATGGTGTCACATTCGTATGCCTTGAGAGAGACCAAAAAAGAAGATGTCAAAATTCTGGGGTTATGATAGATGGTGGATATTACTGTAACACCCCAAACTAGGCGGATATTACAGTGCCGTGGACCCCCGACTGGGACCCACCAGGCGAATGAAAAAAAATGAATTACACAGGGTAAATGTAGTACCGAACCACATTACAACATCAATTACTCCGATTAGGAGTTTCATACAACACACCCAGGATAAAATAGAATACATGTGTATCTTATGTGACGATAAAATACACAACACTGAATGAAACGAGTATTCAAACGGAATGTCTGCAGCGGAATAAATAAAGGAAACTTAATGACTGAATAAGTGATCAATGCATCGGGCCCCCTTCTAGTATCACCGGACTCCTCGACGTCGGCGTGTTCTCCCGTGCCTTTGCCTTGCCAAGACACGAAAAACAAAATCCCCAAACGGGGTCGATTACACGAGAACAACAATCCTCAAGGGTTGAAAAATACACAATCATGATTTAATCAAGTTATGAAATATTCTTAGTTATGAATTACGCCGAAGAGGGGTATCATAGTACGCCCGTAGTGTTACGTGCAAGTGTACAAGACGAATGACCGGACACACCCGTCCTTGTACCTAATTAGTCTCACGGAGGTAACTGCTACCGTGTGCACACCCAATGTATCACTCCCAATACATGGCCATAACGTGCCCGACTAAAAATTCCACACATCCGCACCCGGCCACGCAATATGAACCCAGAAGGTCATATGAACGAGAATGACCGTAATGAATATCAATGAATAAATAATAATCTGACAAAGTCAAGAATGACTCACCGAGATGAGAGTAATAATGAAATGAATGATAGCTCAACGAAAAGATTGGAACCGTCGTTCCTTATGACTGAAGTAATTAATTGACAATAACAAGTTTTAATATGATTAATACAATGATGAATGAGTTATGATTATGAATGATCAACAACAAAAGGTATGCATATCCTTTTAACCGAGTAAGAATTAACTTACACAACAACGATGAAGAATGTCCGTCCACGATCAACGTCCTAATTGAGATATCGGTCGCTCGAACAACCTTAAATAATACAATTACCAACAATCCGTTCAATATACGAATCAAACACGAATATAACGAACTCAAAACGTCGATACGACTAAACCAAGTCCATAGAGGCATTAAATCAAACACGTAGTATCCAAACTCCGATTGTTTACAATCAACCTCGATATACCAATATCAAATCCCCCAAGAAGTGTTTCAAACCAACAAAACAACTCCAATACGATCAATAATCCGTTATGAATATCCAAAAATGTGATTAAAACAACAATTAGTCGAAAATCCCCAATTCCAACTCGATATTCAAGGTGTTCTTGAATAATCCCTCAATAATCCAATGAATCCTTATACAAACTCATAATCATATACATATCCCTTCATATAACATGATTATAACGTCCAAAATATCATACCTCAACACAAAATCGAAGTCCAAAGTGTTGAAGGAATTACCTCTTGAAGATTCAAGTACTAAAATCCGAAGAACACGCGTTAGATTGATTTTCCGGGCTTCACGATCGAAAGGAAATGAAGAAAATCAAACACTCAAATGATAATTGATGAAGAAACTCTCCCTCAAGCTTCTCTCTCTCGTAAAAGGTGGAAAAAACTGGAAAGAATGAGCTGAAATGCTCAAAAAATGAATTTATAGGGGTTGACTACCCTGCCGGACACGGCCCGTGCCGATCGGCACGGCCGTGTCGCATACGATTGGCCGACAAGCGGCCGACAGGACTCGACCGTGTCCTCGCTGACACGGTCGCGGCGCGCGGAGGGCCTCCCGACAGTGACCCATCCGGCTGACTCGGCATGACTCGGCCGTGCTGCACGACACGGTCGGCGCGGCCGGGCGACGATCTGGCTTATCCGGAAGGGTTCGACTCGGCCGTGCCAAACGACACGGTCGATTCCTCGTGGGCGATACTTCGGCATTCTCCGGACGAGTACGCACGGGCCGTGTCGGACGACACGACCGAGTCCGGCGGTGATCGCCAAAAGTCAAAAATGAGCGGGTGAGCTAAAGCGACCATAACTCTCTCGTCCGGACTCCGATTGACTCACCGTTTGAACCATTGGAAAGCTATCTCGATGCTCTATAATATTGCAAGATTTAGAATTTTTGGAGTTACCAAAAATTAATGGTGATCTAACAAAGTCGAACTCATATGAGGAAAGTTGAAACAATGAACAATAACGATACACAACTCGAAGTTTTTCCGAACGGTGAACACGGTGAAAGAACATGATTGATGAATGATTATAATTGAGTGAAAATACACCGAGTGACAATTACAGATCGATAATTCTTGAATGAAAATGAATGAATTACAACCGGGTATTACATACACCCCCCCTTAAAAGAGTTTCGTCCCCGAAACTAAGGGTCAAACAACTCGGGATAACTCTCCCGCATACTATCCTCGGTTTCCCAAGTGGCCTCTTCGACTCCGTGTCTAGACCACTGAATCTTAACCAAAGGAATCGTCTTATTTCTCAACTGTTTGATTCGCCGCTCTAAGACTCGTATAGGACGCTCCTCATATGAGTGGTCGTCGGCGATTTCGATTTCGTTGAACTGCAGTATGTGACTCGGGTCGGCAACATACTTTCGCAACTGAGAGATATGAAACACATTATGAATTCGGCTCAACGCCGGAGGTAAAGCCAACCGATAAGCTAACTCGCCTACTCGATCCAAAATCTCAAACGGTCCAATGAATCTCGGACTCAACTTTCCCCTCTTCCCAAAACGGAAGATACCACGACTCGGGGATACCTTGACCAACACATGGTCACCAGCCTCGAACTCTAATGGTCGACGACGGTTATACGCATATGATTTGCCGACTCGAGCGGTCAACAAACGACTCTTGATCAAAGCTACCTTTTCCCGGGCGGCTATAAGTATATCGGGCTCGGTGCCGATTGATTCTGACAAGTCATCCCAACACAAAGGAGAGCGACAACGACGACCGTACAAGGCCTCGTAAGGTGCCATCTTAATGGAAGCATGCCAACTATTATTATACGTGAACTCGATCAATGGTAGTTGGGCTTCCCAATCGTCCTTCCAATCGAGGACGCAAGCTCTCAACATGTCCTCTAATGTCCGAATAGTCCTTCGATTGTCCGCTTGACCGAGGATGAAAGGCAAGACGAGATTAAGCCGAGTTCCCATAGCACGATGAATCGATTTCCAAAATGTGACACAAACCGTCCGTCACGATCGGAAACGATACTTTTAGGAGTACCGTGCGGTCTCACTATCTCTTTGATGAATAGCTGGGCAAGTCTCTCGGGACCCCAAGTATCCTTAATCTCAAGAAAATGAGCTGATTTAGTTAAGCGGTCCACAATCACCCAGATCGTATTCATGCCACGACGACTCGTCGGCAAACTCGTGATGAAATCCATAGAAATGTCTTCCCATTTCCACTCTGGAATAGGGAGAGGTTTCAGCATACCCTTGATCGCGATGTTCAATCTTGACTTGTTGGCAAGTTAAGCATCTCGAAACAAATTCCGCGACTTCTCGCTTCATATTACTCCACCGGTAATTTTGTTTCAAGTCTTTATACATCTTGCTAGACCCCGGTGAACAGAATAAGGGGTAGCATGAGCTTCTCTCAAAATCGAGTTTTTCAACTCGTCATTCGCGATACGCACATCCGGTTCTTAAACCTCAAAAGTCCATCCTCGTGGACCACGAATCCAGGGCTTTCCCCGAGCCACATCCTCACGAATGCGCAACAATGATGGGTCCGAACCCCGATTCTCCCCGATTGCATTCTCAAGAGATGATGAAATCTCTAACATACAAAGTCGTCTCGAACTCGCTGAAGCTGGACCTCGATCTTGGGTCTAAGGAATTCTGTTGGAGCTCCTTCGAATTGTTAAACGAGCAAGCATCCGCTCTGAACGGACTTACGACTCAAGGCGTCGGCGACAACGTTCGCCTTGCCCGGTGGTAAAGGATCTCAATATCATAATCCTTGATTAGTTCTAACCACCGCCTCATTGCATATTTAACTCCTTCGAGTAAATATATACTTTAAACTTTTATGATCGGTGAATATCGACAAGTGACGCCATAAAGGTAATGACGCCAAATCTTCAAAGCGAACACTACTACTGCTAGCTCAAGGTCGTGTGTCGGATAATTAACCTCGTAAGGTCTCAACCGCCGTGAAGCATAGGCAATAACCTTCCTCTCGCATGAGTACACATCCGAGACCTGTCCGACGCATCACTATAAACCACAAATCCTTCCGTCCTCGCGGCAAGGAAAGTACAGTCTTGACATTAACCGGCTCTTGAGTTCCTCAAAACTCCGTTGACACGCGTCGGACCACGTGTATTTCTTATCCTTCCGCAAAAGGTTCGTCAATGGTTGAGCAATTTTGGAAAATCCTTCCACAAACCTCCGATAATAACCGCTAATCCGAGGAAGCTTGGATTTCCTTAACATTCTTCGAGGTAACCAATCTGGATAGCCTCCGTCTTCGAGGATCAACACGCACTCCATCGATGAAATTACATGTCCGAGAAACGTCACTCGGACATCCGTAACTCACATTTGGAAAACTTTCCATAAAGTTGCTCTCGTCTCAGCACGTCGAGAACCTGATGAAGATGAATCTCATGTTCCTCTCGGTTACGAGAATAAATCAAAATGTCATCGATGAAGACAACAACAAATCGATCCAAAAAGTCGATGAAGACCCGATTCATTAGTTCCATGAATACCGCAGGTGCATTAGTTAGCCCGAACGGCAAAACTCGAACTCAAAATGACCATAGCGTGTTCGAAACGCCGTCCTCGCGATATCCGACTCTCGAATCCGTAGCTGATGATATCCAGATCTTAAGTCGATCTTGGAAAATACTGAAGCTCCCTGAAGTTGATCCAAAAGGTCATCGATACGGGGTAAAGGATACTTATTCTTGATTGTCACCCTATTCAACTCCCGATAATCGATACACAAGCGAAAAGAACCATCCTTCTTTTTGACAAACAGCACTGGTGCTCCCCACGGGGACGCACTCGGTCGGATATAACCTTTCTTGAACAATTCCTCAAGTTGATTCTTCAACTCTCGCATTTCGGTCGGGGCCATTCGGTACGGTGCCTTCGATATCGGGACGACTGTGCTCCAACTCAATCGTGAATTCCACATCCCTCTGTGGAGGCAAACCAGTAACTCGTGCGGAAATACATCGGCATATTCCCTTACTACCGGAATATCCGACAACATTATCGATGATTCCTCGGTTTTGGTCATATAGCACCAATAACCGACACATCCTCGACCGAGTAATCGACCTTGCTTTCATCAAATTAATGACCTTACGAGCAGTGGGATTACCTCCCGAAATACACATTCAACCCCATCGTCAAATGATAGTAATCATACGCTTACGGACACTAATGATGGCATCATGACGATCCATCCAATCAATACCCAAGATGACGTCGTCTCTCGGCAAATCTACCACGATAAGGTCCGGCCATACACGACCGTGGCCCGAATAGACAATCCACGAATCTCATGATTACCGATAATTCGTCTACCATCGGGTAGACCAATGACATAAGGCTCACAACTAGTAGCACTACCTGCACGTAGTCTACTCAAACATGATTCGGAAATGAATGAATGCGATGCACGGTATCAAAAAGGGTACACACGAGGTTGAGATAGAATATCGAGTGTACACGAGATCATTTGGGCCTCGGGATCATCGGTCTTCTTCATCTCATAAATCCGGGTTTGCTAGTCCCAGACCGACGCTCCGTCACTGACTATGCTCCACCTTTAGTCGCTCCCGCTGCTTTAAACGACGCTGATTGAGTGGCTCGATTCTCGAACGGCACCGCTTCGGGCACGAGATGACGCTGAGTAGGTTTGGAGTCCCTACGGCAAAAACGGGCCTTATGCCCAACAATTCCATGATTATGACACGTGATGATCGTCTCGGACACTTAGTGCCGACATGACCAAGATCCCCACGATTATAACAGGTGATGGCAGGCGCGCTCGTGGCCCGAGATTCCGCGAGTTTAGACGTCACAGGAGGTCGCTCAGAAAAAGCAGAGCCCGCACGAGGTTTCTTGAAGGTTGTCTGGCCGCCTTCAGACTGATTACGATTCTTCGATTTCTTGATAGCAGACGAAGGTTGCTGCTTAGCAATTTCTTTAGCAGTAAGCTCATAGGTAAGAGCTTTCTCAATGAATTCGGCCAACGTGGTGCAATTATGATTAAGAAATTGTAATCTCATACGGGATTTCAGCCTCTTGCTGAAATACTTAATCTTATCCGCCTCGGAATGAATGATAGATGAGGCGAACGAAAGAAGTTCCTGAAATTTCTCGGCAATGGCGAGAACATCCTCGTCTGTTGAGGGGTCGGGGGTGAGTAATTTCTCGGCTTGGCCTCTCTGAGTGGGGTCGGATAATATCTCTCCATCATGAGAGTCTTGAACTGCTCCCAAGTACATGATCCTTCGGTGGGCTTCAACGACAACCACCAAGAATGTGCGCTCTTACCCAGGTAGTAAGCCGCAACAGAAACTTTGTGTCCTTCGGGACACTCTACCATAGCAAACAACTTCTCGAAATGCTCGAGCCAATGAATAATATCCGCCGGCTCGGGCAGGCCCTCAAAAGTAGGTGGCCTGCGGCGAGAGATGTCGGCGATGATATTGCTCACGTTCCTCTCTTGCCTCCGAGGTGGCGGCGGAGGAGCTGTTGATTTTGATTGACCGAGTTATGCATCGTCTCCATTAGTTGTGTCATCCGAGTCATCTGGGCCATCATGCCTGCATAAAGGCGAGTGGATCGATCCGAACACCTTGGTCGAGCCGTGTCCCAGTACGACTCCCAGAAGTGAATGATCACGCCACGGTGAATGAGTGGCGGCGTCCTTGCTAGATGAGTTAACATTATTCCTCGCGTTCGCACGTGTGTTCGCACGAGTTCTCGGGATTCGGCCCATACCACGGCCTCGTCCTCCGCGTCCTCTTCTTGCTCTCTCCATCTTGAAGTAGGAAAGTCACATGATGATTATAATCCCGCATGAATATCACGTTATGATTATGTCATGAGATGATGAAAATGAGTATACATGTTCTAACTTTAGTGATTATATGAATGATTCTTGAAGTGACATGATTATCTGATAAAATTCTTGAAGTGATTATCTTGAATAACTTAATAAGATTGATAATATGACCATCCAGATCGACAACTGAGTAATAAAAGGAATTAAGTGATTAATGAGTTAATATGATCGTCCTGATCATTAACTGAGTATTGAAATGAATTAAGTGATTAATGAGTTAATATGATCGTCCTGATCATAATGAATGATGATGTTTGAGGATTGTTAATTGATGAATGATGAATGAATGATTATTGCCATAAATTATACCATGGCGTTAGAAATCTTACAGTTCTTTCGGTCTGATTGGCTCGGCATTTGCACAGGTCACACGTGACACGAAAGTCCAATGATACTAGTCTGATGACGATGACTTCAAATGAGACATGACTCGGAAGGTAGTATTCAAAACCACGCTCCGATACCAACTCTGTAACACCCCAAACTAGGCGGATATTACAGTGCCGTGGACCCCCGACTGGGACCCACCAGGCGAATGAAAAAAAATGAATTACACAGGGTAAATGTAGTACCGAACCACATTACAACATCAATTACTCCGATTAGGAGTTTCATACAACACACCCAGGATAAAATAGAATACATGTGTATCTTATGTGACGATAAAATACACAACACTGAATGAAACGAGTATTCAAACGGAATGTCTGCAGCGGAATAAATAAAGGAAACTTAAATGATGAATAAGTGGTGAGCAGTGAGGGCCCCCTTCTAGTATCACTGGGACTCCTCGACGTCGCGTGTTCTCCCGTGCCTTTGCCTTGCCAAGACACGAAAAACAAAATCCCCAAACGGGGTCGATTACGTGAACAACAATCCTCAAGGGTTGAAAAATACACAATCATGATTTAATGAAGTTATGAAATATTCTTAGTTATGAATTACGCTGAAGAGGGGTATCATAGTACGCCCGTAGTGTTACGTGCAAGTGTACAAGACGAATGACCGGACACACCGTCCTTGTACCTAATTAGTCTCACGGAGGTAATGCATTACCGTGTGCACAGTCCAATGTATCACTCCCAATACATGGCCATAACGTGCCCGACTAAAAATTCCACACATCCGCACCCGGCCACGCAATATGAACCCATAAGGTCATATGAACGAGAATGACCGTAATGAATATCAATGAATAAATAATAATCTGACAAAGTCAAGAATGACTCACCGAGATGAGAGTAATAATGAAATGAATGATAGCTCAACGAAAAGATTGGAACCGTCGTTCCTTATGACTGAAGTGATTAATTGACAATAACAAGTTTTAATATGATTAATACAATGATGAATGAGTTATGATTATGAATGATCAACAACAAAAGGTATGAATATCCTTTTAACCGAGTAAGAATTAACTTACACAACAACGATGAGGAATGTCCGTCCACGATCAACGTCCTAATTGAGATATCGGTCGCTCGAACAACCTTAAATAATACAATTACCAACAATCCGTTCAATATACGAATCAAACACGAATATAACGAACTCAAAACGTCGATACGACTAAACCAAGTCCATAGAGGCATTAAATCAAACACGTAGTATCCAAACTCCGATTGTTTACAATCAACCTCGATATACCAATATCAAATCCCCCAAGAAGTGTTTCAAACCAACAAAACAACTCCAATACGATCAATAATCCGTTATGAATTTCCAAAAATGTGATTAAAACAACAATTAGTCGAAAATCCCCAATTCCAACTCGATATTCAAGGTGTTCTTGAATAATCCCTCAATAATACAATGAATCCTTATACAAACTCATAATCATATACATATCCCTTCATATAACATGATTATAACGTCCAAAACATCATACCTCAACACAAAATCGAAGTCCAAAGTGTTGAAGGAATTACCTCTTGAAGATTCAAGTACTAGAATCCGAAGAACACGCGTTAGATTGATTTTCCGGGCTTCACGATCGAAAGGAAATGAAGAAAATCAAACACTCAAATGATAATTGATGAAGAAACTCTCCCTCAAGCTTCTCTCTCTCGTAAAAGGTGGAAAAAACTGGAAAGAATGAGCTGAAATGCTCAAAAAATGAATTTATAGGGGTTGACTACCCTGCCGGACACGGCCCGTGCCGATCGGCACGGTCGTGTCGCCGATTGGCCGGCGGTGGCAGCGGGGACTCGACCGTGTCTGCCCGGCCGCAGTCGCGGCGCGAAGGGCCTCCCGTGATGACCGTCTGGCGGCGACTTCGGCATGACTCGGCCGTGCGGGCGACACGGTCGGGCGTCTGGGCGACGATCCTAGCTTATCGGAAGGGTTCGACTCGGCCGTGCCAAGCGACACGGTCGAGTCACGTGGCGAATACTTCGGCATTCTCCGGACGAGTGCAGCACGGGCCGTGTCGGACGACACGACCAGTCCGTCGCGGTGATCGGCAGGCGAAAAAAATGAGCGGGTGAGCTAAAACGACCATAACTCTCTCGTCCGGACTCCGATTGACTCACCGTTTGAAACATTGGAAAGCTATCTCGATGCTCTATAATATTGCAAAGATTTAGAATTTTTGGAGTTACCAAAAATTAATGGTGATCTAACAAAGTCGAACTCATATGAGGAAAGTTGAAACAATGAACAATAACGATACACAACTCGAAGTTTTTCCGAACGGTGAACACGGTGAAAGAACATGATTGATGAATGATTATAATTGAGTGAAAATACACTGAGTGACAATTACAGACTGATAATTACTGAATGAAAATGAATGAATTACAACCGGGTATTACAATTACGGTGTTCTTTTGGAAGTGGTAGAACTAATTTCCGGGGAAGGCATGACAATTTACTTGTTTAAGTGTCGATGGTACGACACCAGTCTTAAAACCGATATGCAAGACGACTACGGGCTGTTATCTGTTGACACTTCCACTTCATGGTATGAAAGTGATCCTTTTGTATTTGCTACATCAGCAAAGTCGGTGTATTATTTGGACGACTTGGTGAAGAAAGGCACATGAAAGAAAGTGAACGTTGTGACAACGAGGAATATTTTTAGTGCTGCTACACTGGGAGAAACAACAGGTACTGATGACGATGATGCTTATCAAGAGCTAAATACAGCAAATATTCCACCATCAACGACAATTACAATGAATAATATTCCTGAAGGACGAGTCGTCCGACTCCGTGGTGATGCTCGCGGGTACGTTTACGTTGATACAAACGAATTACTTGAAAATTCTGATGACGATAATGTGGACAACTTGAGGCATATGTTGCCGGATATCAACTCAGATAATGAGACAGACTGTAGTGATGACTCAAACTATGAGCCATAAATTTAGTAGATGTATATTTTCACATGTTAAATATAATTAAAAAAATAGTAATAATAATAATCATAACATTAATATAATATTAATAATATTATTAAAAAAAATCGGGGGGTATAGCCGACGATAACATCTACGTCATCGGCTAAAGTTTTTTTTAAAAAAAAATATTATACTTTAGCCGACGACATTCAAATAGTCGTCGGCTAAACCCCAACAATGACCCGAACGTGTAGTCTAACACAGTCGGGTCAGGCATACAGTGTGTTTTCACTTTCTGGGCAGGTGCGACACGGCCCGTGTCTCCTGACACGTTCGACTAAAGTTTTTTTAAAAAAAAAAAGGTTATACTTTAGCTAACGACTCTATCTATGTCGTCGGCTAAACCCCCGACCGTGTCAAACGACACTGTAACACCCCCGGTTCAGCCCGGGAATATTACACGCCGTGCATTCCGCGTCGGAACCCACCAGGATAAAAATCATTTTTAAAAACGTTCAAAATGCCAAAAGGCCGGTGACGGTAGTATTTTACAAAACTCACAAAATCATTTGACAAACCGTCATAAAACGTTCAAGGCCAAAATGCCAAAACTCGATTTAGGGAATCGGTTTTATGAAATAAAACTCAATTTGCAAAATACCGAAATTCATTTTGAAAGAACTCACACAGTGGATAAAATACAGTTCGAAAATACATTTTACATCAAGAATAAATAAACAGTCAATACATGATTCCCCACTATATGCCATAGCCAGTATCATCCGGGATCCTCGTCTCTTCACGACCGCTCTATCAAATCTCCAATACCTGAAAAATAAGTCCCACAGCGGGATCAACCATAATGCCCGACAAATAACCGCAAATACATAAACATAATTAATGCATCGTGAGAATGATAACCACAAACTATAACCTTACCACTCCCGATTTATCCAACGATTCTCGTCAAAATCCTAATATTACAATAATACCGTATAATACCTCAATAACGAATACTTTCCCGTACACAATCCTCTATGTACAATTACCACAAAAACATACCTCTATTCGGGTTCATGTACGATTACCACAAAAATATACCTCTATTCGGATTCCTTCCAAACGCACCTCACCGACCAAGAATATCCAAATATCATCAACAACATCTACTGTATACTACAATCCTCACGAGATTCCATTTATACATTCGTCAATATGCAATACAACACAGTATACTTATGACATGTAATTGAAACTACTTATCGAAACACTATAACTGAACAAGTAATAACTTGCCTCAATGTCTATACGACGAAGCCGAATCTGCCCAGTAACGTACAATAGCAATAACTCACAATATAGAACTCCAATGCATGATACAACTGGTCAAAATAAAGGAAAATGGGTCGGAAACAATCTATCCAAAATTAAGTAAAATCGGACTACGTCTTGTCCTTCATCGAGCTATTCAATCACGGCTGCTCCACCGAAAATAGAACTCCAAATACGGAAGAAAACCACGATCCACTCAAAAGAGACTTCACTATATGATAAATTTCTACAATCATATAGAATTTCTTTCTTTTAACTCGACAACCCTATACTATTATAAGTCTACATGATTCTCACCCTTCTCACCACTCTCTTTAAAGAGAATACAAGAAAGGAATTTAATTTGAATCAAATAAGACTAAAGTGTATTACTTGGGTGTACTTTTGAGAAAGACATCAAGACTCGTTATATAGAATAAGAAGGCTTTTCCCCTTTGTTCCCAACTGATGTGGGATAAAAATACATTCTTATAGTGTAAGCAAGGCTTCTCATCTTTATTCTCAACCGATGTGGAACAAAACACATCCATCAAAACACAACTACTGTCCGAGAGCCATAACTCTTGATAAAAAAATCCAAATATAATCTTCACCGTTCATATTATATCAAACTATTTTATAAATAACATATCCAAAATTCAGAGCAATCCAACGGTTAAATCTTGGGAAATCTATAAAATACCGAGACTTCTCAATATGAATCCGAAAAACAGGAACCTCTCGTTCTTTTAATTCTTACGGTTACATTGTCCATCCAAATCCAATCTCCACCGTCCAAAATAGAATATAATATGTTTAAAACTTACTTCCAAAATTCCATATTAATCCGACAGTTGGATTTTTATGAATTATGTTTGTAACATCGTTGCACGGGTGAATATTCATTGACGGTACTAAAGTTCTACAAATAGTTTTTACTAATTCGACCATAACTTTCTCGTCCAAACTCGGATTGACTCACTGTTTAGACCAATAGAAAGATAACTCAAATCTATATAATATTGTTAATTTTCAGAATTTTTGAACCTCCCAAAAATTCGTGGTGATTTTTCAAAGTTGATACTTGTGCACGACACCTCCGAGAAAATGTCCAATCTTGTTTCTACTAACATTTCCGGTATCCCTTTCTTATTTTAAATGTTCCAAGACCAGAAATGTATCCCCAATACATTCAAATAAATTTACAAGTCCCTTATTTAGTCTGTATGTATTTCTAAAATTCAGGATATTACATACTACCCCCCTTAAAAATAAGTTTCGTCTTCGAAACTTGCAATCCTCTTACAAACAACAGTTTAATCAGAAAATCCAACATTACCAAAAGTAAACAATCATTATCGAACAATTCGATCAATATACTTACAGGTCTGTGAAGTCGATGATCTCCCGTGATACTAGCATATAACTCCATTTCGAAAATCTCAACACAATAAAATGCCAATACCAACAAATTGGTAATTTTCGCAATTACTCACACAATTTCGAAAACAATTGATCTCCGCCAAGATCAGATTACAGTTTGGAGAACTGTCGAGTTTTGTGTGGTATTTGTGACGTTGTGTCCTCCTCACCTAGAGCGCATGAGCCGCTCCTTGACACATGCCCGTATCACCGGCGTTCCACTCCACATCAAAAGCCGCTCCTTGACACGTGCCTCGCACCGGCGTACACTTTCCGATTGGAGCCGCCGATTGCACATGACTACGGCACCGGCGTTCACTCCCTGCCTTGTCGGTCTCGGAAACACCAACAATCACCAAATCCACATAGCACTAAAACAAAACTCAAAAATAACACAATTCCAAAACAATACAATTCAAAATAGCCAGAAATCCAATTACACAAAAACCACGCTACTACCACATCGGTAGAGCCACATAACACACATGCCCGGTTCTCAAAACCTTGAGCTCCTATACCATAATTGTAAACACCTCCGGTTCAGCCCGGGAATATTACACGCCGTGGATTCCGCGCCGGAACCCACCAGGCTAAAAATCATTTTTAAAAGCGTTCAAAATGCCAAAAGGCCGGTGACGGTAGTATTTTCCAAAACTCACAAAATCATTTGACAAACCGTCATAAAACGTTCAAGGCCAAAATGCCAAAACTCGATTTAGGGAATCAGTTTTACGAAATAAAACTCAATTTGCAAAATACCGAAAGTCATTTTGAAAGAACTCACACAGTGGATAAAATACAGTTCGAAAATACATTTTACATCAAGAATAAATAAACAGTCAATACACGATTCCCCACTATATGCCATAGCCAGTATCATCCGGGATCCTCGTCTCTTCACGACCGCTCTATCAAATCTCCAATACCTGAAAAATAAGTCCCACAGTGGGGTCAACCATAGTGCCCGACAAATAACCGCCAATACATAAACATAATTAATCATATGTCATGCATCGTGAGAATGATAACCACAGACTATAACCTTACCACTCCCGATTTATCCAACGATTCTCGTCAAAATCCCAATATCACAACAATACCATATAATACCTCAATAACGAATATTTTCCCTTACACAATCCTCTATGTACAATTACCATAAAAACATACCTCTATTCGGGTTCATGTACGATTACCACAAAAACATACCTCTATTCGGATTCCTTCCAAACGCACCTCATCGACCAAGAATATCCAAATATCATCAACAACATCTACTGTATACTACAATTCTCACAAGATTCCATTTATACATTCGTCAATATACAATACAACACAGAATACTTATGACATGTAATTGAAATTACTTATCGAAACACTATAACTGAACAAGTAATAACTTGCCTCAATGTCGATACGACGAAGCCGAATCTGCCCAGTAACGTGCAGTAGCAATAACTCACAATATAGAACTCCAATACACGATCCAACCGGTCAAAATAAAGGAACATGGGTCGGAAACAATCTATCCAAAATTAAGTAAAATCAGACTACGTCTTGCCCTTCATCGAGCTATTTAATCACGGCTGCTCCACCGAAAATAGAACTCCAAATACGAAAGAAAACCACGATCCACTCAAAAGAGACTTCACTATATGATAAATTTATACAATCATATAGAATTTCTTTCTTTTAACTCGACAACCCTATACTATTATAAGTCTACATGATTCTCACCCTTCTCACCACTCTCTTTAAAGAGAATACAAGAAAGGAATTTAATTTGAATCAAATAAGACTAAAGTGTATTACTTGGGTGTACTTTTGAGAAAGACATCAAGACTCGTTATATAGAATAAGAAGGCTTTTCCCCTTTGTTCCCAACTTATGTGGGATAAAAATACATTCTTATAGTGTAAGCAAGGCTTCTCATCTTTATTCTCAACCAATGTGGGACAAAACACATCCTTCAAAACACAACTACTGTCCGAGAGCCATAACTCTTTCTAAAAAAATCCAAATATAATCTCCACTGTTCATATTATATCAAACTATTTTATAAATAACATATCCAAAATTCAGAGCAATCCAACGGTTAAATCTTCGGAAATCTATAAAATACCGAGACTTCTCAATATGAATCCGAAAAACAGGAACCTCTCGTTCTTTTAATTATTACGGTCACATTAACCATCCAAATCCAATCTCCATAGTCCAAAATAGAATTTAATATGTTTATAACTGACTGCCAAAATTCCATATTAATCCGACGGTTGGATTTTTATGAATTATGTCTGTAACATTGCTGCACGGGTGAATATTCATTGACGGAACTAAAGTTCTGCAAATAGTTTTTACTAATTCGACCATAACTTTCTCGTCCAAACTCGGATTGACTCACTGTTTAGATCAATAGAAAGCTAACTCAAATATATATAATATTATTAATTTTCAGAATTTTCGAACAATCCAAAAATCCAAGGTGATTTTTCAAAGTTGATACTTGTCCACGACACCTTCGAGAAAATGTCCAATCTTGTTTCTACTAACATTTCCGATATCCCTTTCTTATTTTAAATGTTCCAAGACCAGAAATGTATCTCCAATACATTCAAATAAATTTACAAGTCCCGTATTTAGTCGGTATGTATTCCTAAAATTCAGGATATTACAGACACGACCCGTGTCGCACCTGCCCAGAAAGTGAAAACACGGTGTATGCCTGACCCGACCGTGTTAAACTACACGGTCGGGTCATACTTGGGCTTTAGCCAACGACTATTGTAATGTCGTCGACTAAAGTAAATTATTTTTTTTTTAAACTTTAGCCGACGACGTAGATCTTGTCGTCGGCTAAACCCCCCACCTTTTATACGTTTTCTCTTTCCCAACTTGTATTATTTTCTCCTTCCCTCACCCACCCCGATCGCCCGTCACCTAGCCGTCGCCCGCCGATCGTCACCTAGCCCCCAACCGCCCGTCACCTAGCCGCCCGTCACCTAGCCCCCATCCCGCTGATTGTCACCCAGCCCCCAACCCCCGTCACCCAACCGTCGCCCGCCCGACCGCCGTCCCGCCGCCTGTACGAGCCCCAGCCCCGCCGCCCGCCCGGCCGCGGTCCCGTCGCCCGCCCGACCGACCGACGCCCTCCGCCCGTCGCCCGCCAGCCCGGTCGCGGTAACACTTTTCCTTATTTTTTTTATTTTGTTTGTTGAATTTATTGTATTTGTTTGATGAATTTATTTAGATTATGTGATGAATTAGATAAATTGTTTAATGAGTTGTGATGCAATATTTGATGAATTTAGTATTTTTAATATTTTGTGTTTAATAAGTTATGAATTTGATGAATTTGTTTAAGGAGGAAGGGATTGTATAGCCGGCGTTAATCGAAAGATTAACGTGGTATGGCATTGATAATTACTGTTGTGTTGAGTTGTGAATTTGATGAATTTGTTTAGACTATTTGATGAATTAGGTAAATTGTGTAATGAGTTTTGATGAAATATTTGATGAATTTGTTTGAGGAGGAAGGAATTTTATAGCCGGCGTTAATTGAAAGATTAACGTGGTATGACATTGATAATTACTGTTGTGTTGAGTTGTGAATTTGATTTATTTGTTTAGATTATGGATAGAATAAAGAAAGCGTTGGGGAAGAAGTCGACAAAGTCGACTACTCCCGATTCGGGGGAGTTCGGTAGCCTCTAGTAAGGCGGATCCCGCTACACTATACATATCTCATAGCAGCGTTCGTGCCCGTCAGATACTAGAAGCTACTGGCATGAACGCTGACGATTTTTTTAGGGCGACAGATGAGCCCGCTGCACTAGCGCAGCGTTTATCCTTTCAGACACCACGGCCGACCCCATCGCAGCCGGAGACTCGTATGCCTCCCATCCACCAACCCACATCTAGCCCTCACACATCAGGAGATGTACGGAGTTCCTCGTCCGCGGTGCCCCACGGTCCGCTGCCGACTCTATTCATGCCTCCGATGGTTCCGACTATTCCAGAGGTCGATGAGACGGGAGTCCGAGTTCCCGTTCGATTGATTAGCCCTGACGAGGCGTACATCAACGAGTCTTGGCCAGACAACATGTGTTGGCGGAGTTGTCGGGTTTCGAAGAGGAAACTGTACGAGGAGATATAGAGGGAGAAGGAGAAGGGGAAAAATGTAGTCGAGAAGGAGAAGAAAAAGAAGAAGACTCGTGGCCCAGCAAAGGGTCTGGCGCTCGACTTGTACGTAAGTAAACATGGACGTTATGAGATTCCTCTAGACAGACACGGCCGGCAGGTGGTGTCTTCTGACGCTGCGGCGTCATATAGCCGTAATGTTGGCTTTGTCATTCGGGAGAGAGTCCCCGTTTGTGGCCCGGTTGGGGAGACGTGCCGCAGTGCGTGAAGGATGCTTTGAACAATGCTATGTCGGTAAGTTAATAAATATTTAATAAGTGTTTTTCAATCAACACGTAGTTCTTCAAAATGCAATATGTGATGTTTTTAAATTATTGCGTATTTATGCTGTTCATAGGTATGGTTTGTCATTCCCGACTCTCTACTACGTACTTGGTGTGACGAGGTGCAGTCTACCAAGTAAGTTATTTTAATTTATTTTGTATCTACATTGTTTGCGTATTTTTTTTCTTACGAATAATATATGTTGTGCAACGTGTGTTGTAGGTACAAATCTTGGAAAAATGAGATGCACATGTTCTGGACAGCATGGGGTGATACCCGAGAGGCTACCCCGGAAGAATTCAAGTTCTGGGAGTACGAGTGAAAGTGGCTACGCGCCCATTTTCGCGACCCAAAGTTCATGGTATGACTAAAATACCCTCATTTCATTCTTTCTCTTTCAGTTTTTATTTTTTTTGAATTCTAAATATAAACTCGATTTTTTTAAATTAATGTTCAGAATTTAAAAAATACTTGAAGTTCCGATTTTTTTAAATTAGAAAAAATCGGAACTTCAGGTATTTTTTTTTTAAATTCTGGAATATTATTAATATTAAAAAATCGAAATTTTTTATTCAAAAGTGGAAATAAATTGTTTTAATAAAAATAAAAACTAGAATATTATTTTCTATAAAAAATAAAAATCTGAATATTGTATTTTATTTATTAAAAAAACTGCTAGTATTTAATAAAAAATAATAATATTTCAGTTTTTATTTTTTTTGAATTCTAAATATAAACTCGATTCTAAATAATATTTTTTGAAGGCGACTAGCTTGACCAACACGACCAATCGTGCTGGTCTGACTGACCATCAAAGTCTGGGTTCCCGGTCGCTAGCCAGAGTTGCGCACGAGACCATTTCTTCTGATTCGTTGGACGCATTTGCCTACGTGACTCAGAAAGCATATCCGAACCGTCCCGAGGAGCATGTAAGTCTTTATTTTACTTTATTTTGGTAATAAAATAAATGCCTTTGTATCATACTTTTATTGATATTGAAATATTTATTTTCATACTAACTTAGGAGCGTGTGCGGGAGGGGTCTTAGAGGATGCTTGCTGAGATTACTCGGGAGCAGTATCCGGACTTAACGGAGACCGACCTCGATTCTGCCATTGGACAGATCGATCCTTATGTTCGCGCTAGGGTGTGGGGTACCGTCTACCCTCCTAGAGGTAGTCGGTACCGCACTAAGATTATGGGAGCCGAGAGTCACCATGTATTGAAAGATACCCCCGACTTCCAGCGCCCTCGCGGACGGGATGCAGGGACTGCCTATCTCGAGGAGCAGTTGAGGGCGGAGAGGGAGCTCCGAGATGAGAATGAAAGGAGGACTCAGACGCGGTTACATGAGAGCGAGCAGAGGACTGAGTCGCGGTTAGATAGTTTCCAGAGACAGCAGCAGGCCATGATGGACTATATGATGACGCTGACTCAGACCATTACTCAGGCTGGACTGCAGGCACCTGCTCCACCGCCTTCTCTCTTCGGACAGACCCCATCTTCACAGCCTCGTGACGAGGATCTAGGGGATGGTGGTAATCCTTCTACTACTATATTTCGACATTTAGATGATTTTGGCAGTGGATTGTAGTTGTGTTGTTGTAGTACTCTTGTATATTTATATTTGTGTTACAATTGTGTAAGTGATTTTATTGACGCTACTAGTATGTTGATGAAATTAATGTTCTTGAATGTGTTGTGCGTTGTGTTGCATATAATGTTGGGCATATTATTGATGGTATTAGTTGAATGTGTTGCGCGTTGATTGTTGTTGATAATGGGAGCTGGTGTATAAAAATTGCAGGTGCAAGAAATACAGGTTTTGGGATCCCAAAATTTGAATTTTTTTTTTATATTAGGTTTGAGCCGACGACTTTCCAAAGGTCGTCGGCTAAAGTAAATTATTTTTTTTTAAAAAGGTTTTAGCCGACCGACTTGTAAAGGTCGTCGGCTAAAGTGTAATTTTTTTTTTAAAACAGGTTTTAGCCGACGACATATGTAAAGGTCGTCGGCTAAAGCTTTTATTTTATTTTTTAATAATCAGGTTTTAGCCGACCGACTTGTAAAGGTCGTCGGCTAAAGCTTTTTTTTTCAACAAGCTTTAGCCGACGACCTTGCTGTAGTGGTCGGCTAAATTTTGAACTTTATCCGACGACTACCAAAAAAGTCGTCGGCTAAACCTTGGCCGACGAATATCGACCGGCGGTTTTTTAGCTGACGGCTGGCGTGATTAGCCGACGATTTTGGGGTTTAGCCGACCACTTAAAGTCGTCGGCTAAAGTGTGAATTTTGGGAGTGACCACCGCCTGCCGTCACTGATGACAGGCAACCACCGCCATCCGTAGTCGATCAATTTTTATTCATGATGCACCGGTTAGTTCCATAGCCGTCGTCTCCTCAGCCGATCACCGATAATTTTTTTTTTATCATTACGCATTATTTTTAATTTTTTTCTTAATAATCTTTTATAATTATAAATTGACCAATCAAATATCTAACTATTACACACTACTTTCTCATGTTCATCTTATATGTCGTTTGGGCTCTTCATCTTATTTGTAATTTAAATAACATTTTGCCTTTTCACTTGCAATTGATTGTGTTTTTTCCTGAGTTATCCTTAAAAATATTACTACCTCCAAAATCAAATGAAGGTTTACATTTATCAAAATCTTTCATTTAATAAGTTTACATATATCACTTTTTACAATCAAATCAAACAATCACTTTTTACTTTTTATTCTCCACCACTCATTCATCATCAATACTTTTTTACTTTTTAATCTCCACCACACATTTAATCATCATTATTTATATCAATCATTACCTAAAATACACCAAATATACACCCTCTATCAACCTTTGGTTGGAACAGAGGGAGTAATATTTAAAGTCTAATTTTAAAATAATTAATTAAGGATATAGTAAGAAGTATGTGCATGGGTTAGGATAACAAATAATATGAATTGAGATCAAATCAGTGGTTGGTGTAAAGTTCGGAGAATTTTCGCCTTCTCATTTCGGGACCTTCTGGAGCTTCACAACCACGTCGGGTTAAAGGGTAGGGGGAAAGGCATCTTCCAGGGTATTGTCATCGTGGGCTGCTGGGCTATATGGAGAGCCAGAAACAAGCTCAAATTCGAAGACAAAGAGGCTAAATTGGAAGAGATTTTAGGTGAGGTCAAAGCACTCGGTTTTCTGTGGGTGAAAAATAGAGGAAAATTGTATAGTATATCTTGGAAAAATTGGTGTAAGTTCGATATAGTGTAGTGTTTTGCCGCCCGGTCTTCGGGTTTGGCTGTGTTTTAATGAAAGTTACTCTTAAAAAAAAGGAGAGTATCTTTTTGACTTAATGATTAAAAGTGCATGGACGAAATAGTCTACCACTGCTGTCACCCTCACCCAACCACCATCAACTACTACCGAGTGAACCTCCCATTGATGTTTTCTTGTTTTACCCCGACGCCAACTAGTGGCCGCCATCACCAATTCTTTTTTATTGTTACCTAATATTTCTAATTTTTAATTTAAGAATTTCACCCCAATTTTAAGTAGTCAATCCAATCTTTTAATCATTACATCATTTGTATTCTTGACTTAAGAAATAAAGGGACATTGATCATATAATCCAATGACCAGCCATCACCACAGCAGGCGAACCAACACCGACCAGCACCGCCCAACCGCATGTTGACAGGAAATTTTTAGAGTGATGCTAAACAGACATAATGTGTCTAGACATAACTCGACCCGTTTAATTATTCCGCTCAAAGTTTCGGCTTTCGTGTGGAGAGCATTGCTACGAAGGCTACCAACTAAAGACAACTTAATTAAAAGAGGAATCTTGCCAATTGGTGATCGTGGTGGCTGCCCCTTTTGTCATTCTCTACCCGAATCGTCTGCACACATTCTATCTACGTGTTTTGAAGCTCTTTTGATTTGGACAAAGATATGTGATTGGCTTGACCTTCATCTAAGCTATACATCATGTTTGAAATCACACTTTGAAGATTTTGTGAGCCGTGGTCATGGTACCTTGAAGAGGAAAATCTTTGGTTTCATTTGGCAATGTACGGTTTGGAAATTTTGGAAGGCGAAAAATGATAAGATCTTCAAAGAAGTTAATCTGGACATAACGAAGATTGTGGAGAGTGTCAAGTTTTGTTCTTGGATATGATTGAAGTCTCATTTTCCGTCATCTTTTTGTGTTTCTCTTCACGAGTGGAGCTCGCACCCTGTTGAGTGTATTCCTAATAAGCTCTAGCTTGGTGACGTCTTTTTTTTTTCTTTGATTCTATTGTTGTTCCTTTCGCTATACTTCGGATTGTGCTATTTTTGAGTACTTCTGGTACTCTTGAATGAAAATCTCATTTTTACTTTCAAAAAAAAAAAACCCGACCCGCTTTAATTAAAGCCTGAATTATGTAACTCTTCAGCTTTTATTAGAAGTCTAAAAGCTTTGTGACTATAATACCCTTCACTCTTTCCCTACTATTATTCCCACCAAAAACTTTTATTTTTGTTCCCTCCTCCATAGTATATTAAGATTTTTATTTTTTTTCACCAAATCTTTTATTGAATCTTAACTGGAATTCCTATAATTTATTATCATGACAAAAGAAATCAAAAAAATTACTCATCTATCCCAAAAAAAAGAAATTATTGCTCTATAAACCTTTTTCTTCTTCTTTTGTTTTGTATTGTTAGTATTATTATTAATGCATTTTATTATTATTTTGCATTTAGTTTTTATTTGATTGGACACAATTGAGATTTGGTTATAACTTCTGTAATCTAATTAAGTTAACTACCGTATACGACTATACTATTCTTATTTTTTTTTATAATTTATGAATAATTGATTGAGAAAGTGATAGTGAAAATATATAATTTTTTATATGATTACTAAGTGACGAGTATAATGTCCATTACATTTGTTATTCAAGATGTACAATAATTATTTTTATTATATTTTTTATAAATATTGATATACTATTTCTAGAAAAACGAATACTATGTATGAGAGAGAGTTAATGTGGTATTTTAAATTTGTTACGCTATTATATATATTTTCATTTATTATAAACTAGAGAAAAATAGATGTGAGATTCAAATTTTAGAGAAATAAAATTAATGTAAATCTATAATTATCCAATTAAATTTTCATTAAAAATTAAAAACTATTTATTTGTCCAACTTAATAATTGACCAAATTAAACACAACCGAAATAATATTCTTAAGCTTCTGTGTAGAATAATTAGTGGTTGAAAAATACACATTAGCCTAAGTATTTATTTAGGTTCTCGATTGATGGAGTTCTACTTTAAATCTATGTGCGATTCAAGACGTTGAATTTGTAACACCCCCAAAACCATCCGGGATATTACAACGCCGTGGGCCCCGCGCCGGAACCCACCAGGCTAAAAACCGTTTACAAAACCATTTCAAAAAACGTTCAAAGACGCCAAAAAGGCCGATGATGGTAATATTTCAAAAACTCACAGAAGCCATTTACAAAATATCAAATACCGTCATAAAATACCATTTGAAAATACGAGGCGAAATGCCAAATCTCGATAGTTCAAAATGTGCGTTAAACCACCACTTAAACGTACCGATAAAATAATTTGGGAAAAAGAGTTTGACGAAAATAGCTCAAGTTCGTAAAATGCCAAAAAGGCCATTTGAAATACACACGAGTTGGTAAAAATACCAAAGAGCCATTTTGAAATATACACACGTAGGTAAAAATATCGGAAAGCCATTTTGAAATATACACACGCAGCGGAGAAAAACACAATTCAAAAATACACAATTACAGCGGAAATAAAACAACTAGAAAAGAATACTCGATACTCAAAATCATGCCACAGCAGTATCACCCGGGAAGCTCACCCCTTCACGACCGCTACTAGCTCGATCTCCGTGTACCTAAAAAATAAAGCCCACGACGGGATCAGCCACAATACTCAATAATGATATCGATCACATCAACATAAATAATTACATACCAATGTAATAATATAGTAAGAATACTACCAAAGTAATCTTACCGTCATAACCTTACCAATCCATGGCAAATCAATCCTTACCATAATCCATCTTTTGCATTCTCAAATGACGAAATGAACTCAACAACAATTATCTGTACTGTATTCCAAAAATACCAACAATCCTCAAAACATCATCGTAACTCATAATCATGAAATAATTCACCCGTGCCAAATCATGTCCATCGGATTACACAATCAAATCTCAACCTGGGTAAACCAATAACATACAACATATATGTAGATCAACTACCACAAAACAATGAATACAAATCCCGAAACAACGACGTATAGCCCGAATGCTCATACGATCAATAACACTGATCAACCAATACATCAACTGAGAATATCATCGACATGACAACTCCAATACGACCAATAAAGGATCACGATAACCGAGAATACCATCAACAAGGTAAATCCCGAACACAATCAACGAAGGATCAACAATAACCGAGAATACCATCAACAAGGTAAACTCCAAATGATCAACAATAAAGGATCTCAAAGAAATGACACCAACTATCGAACATACCCCTCGGGCGTATGAACAACCAGTCGTAAACTGTCGAACATACCCAACCATAAATGGAGGATGAACGACCAAACAATATGTCTCAAAGATGGAAGTCATAGTACGCCCGATCCGAAAATGTGTCCGTCCACAAGCCACCCCGGGTATCGATTAAATACACGTGTGGTCTTGTACCTAATTAGCCTCACGAACTACGTCTCGTGTACACGGTTCAATGTGGAAATATCAACACATAACCATAGTGTGCCCAGCTAAAAATCCTACACAATAACCAATCGACACGCATATATGACTCCAGATATGTCACGATGCAACATGACAACGAAACTCAAAGAAACGCATATCCAATAAGGATCAAAGACTCACCGAAGTGAACAACAACATAGTGACAATGAAAAGTCGACACGACCAATCAATATTCAAAACAACAATCCTGGGATCACAAACCCCAAAGGATAATCCATACGATCAACAATCTCAGACAACAGTTCTGGGATCAACATCCCTCAATGAGACGATCAACACAACCATCAATACCAACAATAGTCCTGGGATCAAGATCCCTCAACGAACAACCAATACGAATCTCAATATACGAAGCCTCAACGTACAACATATACATCAACTCAACATAATAATTATTTCATAACTGAACAATACATAAATTATCTCAAAGCCGAAGACAACATCCTTTCCACGAACAACATCCCTGAACGAATACACAGTTATACGAATAATCTCAGATAAGGTACCATCCATTCAATACCAATAAACTTTTATCCCGATACTTATGTCATCACGATAACTATCCTCGATATCCGATATTCTATATCCTTGATCAAAGATAACTCACGTCTTCATTGAACACAATTAAATCATATACCTTATGATTTAATACAACCAGAGCACGATATACAAACCATTAACCCGACAACTTACATTTCTAACAACATTGCTATACGAATTATAAATGAAATGAAAATGAAACCATTCATCAAATATTATAAACTGAACAAGTATAAACTTGCCTCGGTACCAATACCACGAAGCCGTTACCAATATCCATTGCCTTTGTCTACGAGCTCCTCAGCCCCACCAAAAGCAATCTACGAACTCTTCGACCTCAACCGCAACACAACAGTCATAATCCACGATCAAACACCTCAACCTATTGAAATAATCAATTAACAACAATCCGATAACAATCAATAACCGACATAGCCAACCAAGCGACTCAACTGTTCAACAATACCCCGATCATAAACAAAACCGAACAATACAACTCAAACAAATACGAACTCATATCCACGATACAAGTCGCAACTCGATAATTAATATAACCGATCAATAAACCCAACGGTTTCACAATATCCCGATTAAACACAAATCTGAACAACCAAATCAGTGGATCATGAATTCAAAACCATAACACAATTCATAATCCGATAATCATATCAATAATCAATTTAACCAAGTGTCTAAGCATTACCGATTCCACATTCAATCTTACATACGAATACAAGTTTCCTCCTTGTAAATTTATAATTAAACCAATTACCGATTATCATCATCAATCCGGACGATCCGATTAATTTAACATTATAGATAATCATATTCCAAGAGTTTCAAATATTTCCATTATCCGGATTGAACATTTGTTAAATACGTATGAATTCTCAAACTCAAAAGTGAATCATAATCTTATCAAACCCGGAACCACATTCGTATTCCTATATGAATATTGTACCAAAACACATAACTTAGTTCTAGATATGAATATTCTATATTCATATCCAAAACACCAACATCACTTAAACATGTTCATCAATTCATATAATCCAAGAATTCCTTAAGAACACAACTTATTCCGAAATCACATTTAAAATCCTCAAGCGACATAATCCGATGTGTTCTAACATCTAAACAATCTTCATTCATAATTCGAGGTGTATATAATCATGTTCTTCAATATATACTTCTCATAACATCATGAATCGCAACAAACTACCAAGAACATCGAGAATGCTACGATTCCATAATCATAACAACATAATCAAGACATGTGATCATCAATTCATTATCTTCCTTTAACAAAATTCCCGTAAATATCAAGAATCATCACAACAATATCAATTCAATCACCATTCATACGAAAACGTGTAGAATTTCCCAAGTTCTACTCATTGAGGCATTTTATCGGACACCTTGAGGGCATAGTCTAATTTAATCGATTATCGAAGAAATACTCGAATTTGTTCCACAAAACTTCAAGGGTAATGTATGATTCCAAGAATACAACAAAGTTCCATCAATAATCTGAGTTAAAACGAGTCAAATCGGCCAAAGAAACCTCAAGAATCTCCAAAACCAAGAGTTTAGGTGTTCTTATCTTTGATCCGGGCGGAAGATGATGTTAGACATGAATCCAACTTCCAAAAAATGTTGCTCCATGATATCTCCAACCAAAACCATCGATCTCTGATGAAAAATCGCGAAAGGAATGAAGAAAATGTGAAAATGCCCAAGTGATCCGTGTCCCAGACTTAAATAGGCCGAGACCTGCCGGTTCCTTACGTACGTAACCGACAGCTTCCTTACATACGTAGTCGGCCCTTGAAAACAATCTGTCCAGTTTGGTCGGCATCCTTACGTACGTAACCAGCAGCTTCCTTACGTACGTAATCGGACCTTACGGCCGTAACTGGCCACAGCTTTACGGCCGTTATCGGCCAGTCCTAGCCCCCAGCGAGTCACTGCCGACCGTGATCGGCCATCCCTGCGAGTCACTGCCGACCATGCTCGGCCACTACAGGTCCTCTCGGGCACGACTCGGCCAACCGTCCCGTAACGTACGTAACATTTAATCCGTTGCGTACGTAATACATACGTTGACTTGCTACAGTATTATACTCGTATTACGTACGTAATACATCCTGTATAGCGTACGTAAATCCATTCTTTGACTCACCTGTCCACATCCGCGCCGAAAGCCGCCGACCATGGGCCACACTATCCGATCACAACTCGGTCCTGTCTGATTCCTCTTGTTACGTACGTAATGCCTTATGCATAACGTACGTAAAGCGTATAATTTAGCGTACGTAAGTCCTTAAACTTAGCGTACGTTAAGGGCTTTATACTTAGCCAAATCCAACTGTTCCTGTCCGACGTCTCGACATACTGGATACGAACATACGGCATACTGAATACACATATACTCAACCCAAAAATATTCTCATACGATATACCTGATATCCAAATCAGTTCAACATGATACAACAAATCCTCAATATAACTGTCAATCAAAACGTCAATTACACAAGTATAACTGTCTCGGTCCTCAATTTATTTTATCCCTACTGTATAGATACCAAACTATATAGTATATCTCAGATAAAATAACACGAAAAATTTATACTGAAAATTCGGGTATTACAGAATTCTATTTATTTAGATTGTCCCTCGGTTAAGTACCATTTTAAATTGATGTGAGATTCAAGATTTTAGATAAATAAGAATTCAAAATTAAGAGAATGCTATATAGGGGAAGAGAATTAATCTAGTGCTTCAAATCCGTGACGCTATATATATATATATATATCCAATTACTACGAGAAATTAGTAAATTGAATCTAATTAATCCTAATTTTAAATAATTCTCATTTATATTTATTTTGTTTTATGGAAAGTACATCAAATTAGTGAAATTGATTCAAATCAATCCTTATTATTATTATTATTATTATTTATTATTATTATTATTATTATTATTATTATTAATTATTATTATAGGCATCATGATTTTTTTTTGGAGGTAACATGGACCTGAATATATAAAGTATAAGGAATATAACAATTTTGTTGAAAAAAATAAAAGCGAATATATTCAAACCCAATTTCAATTCCATTCAATCAAGTAGAGGGAATGAAAACCAATCCCAGTTTCATTCAATTCTAATTTTAATCAATTATATCATCATTATATTTTTTTATTATAAAAAATATTCAATTTCATGATATTGCGATTAACTGAAATTTCCAATTAATGTGACAAAGTATAAAAAAAATAGTATAATTGGTTTTAAAATTAAGTCAATTTTCATTCATCTTGATTAATATTAAATAATAGTATAATTGATAATTTATACTCATAATAATCTCATGTCATTAGAACTGTAATCTTATTTGGTCAACTATGTAGTGATTAACTAAAATTACCAATTCACGAAAAATTCTCAATAATATTTTTTTCGATTCAAAAAATTACTCAATGTCATGATGTTAAGATTAATTGAATTGTCAATTAATACGAAAATTAGCAATAATAATATAATTGATCTTAATTTACATCAATCTTTATTGATCTCGAACGAAGTAGAAGGAATATAAAAATTTTGGTGGAAAGAATGAACGGAAAGTATATATTCACGCTAATTTCAATTGTATTTAATAAGTTCAACTTCTCTCTCTGGATTTAGAGAGAAATGGTAATTATGTAAAAATATTCTTCCACTAACCAAGTATATTATTTATTACTTATCATTCATATTTTACTAAAATAACCCTATGTGTCTAGGCATATTATATCTGTTTAGCATTATTGATTTTTTTTAACATTACTATCATTTTCGTTATTCTAAAATAATAATTTCATTCATTTGTGATTTGCATAATCAAAGCTTCCAACCATTTGTCGCACAATGTTACATAGAATTGCGAACGGGGTTTTCAGGAACGTGCTGGAAGTGGCGCCCATTTCAGCAAAAGTTAGGGAAGGGAGATTGAGATGGTTTGGCCACATCCGCAGGAGGCAGGCATCTGCTCCGGTGAGGAGGGTCGAGAGTTTAATGGTTGTCGGGGAGAGGAGGAGAGGCAGACCGAGGAGGACGTGAGAGGAGCAACTGAGATTAGATTTGAAGGCCTTAAACCTTTCCGAGACCATGACTGTTGATAGGTGCGCTTGGAGGTGCCAGATCAGAATTATGGATTCTTTTGTAGGGAGCGGTGCTGTAGTTGAGAGCCTCAGGGTTGGGTTGTCTCGGTTAGCTTTGACCTAGAGCATTGTATTTTTACTTTTATTGTATATTTTATCCTATTGTCTTTGCGTGTGGTTTATTTTTGACAGGGAGCTGTGCGCAGAGCCAACCTTTCTTTTGTTAGAGCAGCGTTCATCGGGAGTAAAGTAGCCAAATTCCGCTTAGGTAAGTCCCATGTGGATCAAGCCATGGGCTCAGGTATGGTCTCGAGCTTTTTCGAATCATATGTTTTCCTTTGTATTTATCACACAAGATTCTGCTGTGCACTAAGCTGTGGGTCTTCACGGAAACAGCCTCCCTACCATAATAAGTGTAACACCCCCAATCCACTCAGGGATATTACACGCCGTAGACCCCTTTCCACAAGGAGCTACCAGGCGGGAGACTACAAATCAAAACCCACATGCGGTCAACTTGACCAAAACATAATACCATAGACCGATTAGGTCTCTCAAAACACAGCACAACCGTACATATGATGAAACTAAAATACAACTCGATCACATAGTACATAAAATGTCCATCCCTTCAAGGATGACAAGAACTCAAACTGACATATCACTGACAGACGACAGACTACAACTGTGACTAGTATCGCTGCATTGCATCATCCTCCGAGCCAATCCTGTGGTTGCTCACTCTCGATCGAGAACACGGAATAAATAACAAAATCCCCAACGAGGGGTTAGCGATGGAATCGCTAGCAAGTAACCAAGCTATACAATTATACATCAAGAAGACAACCGTTATGAAAATAACATTTCGACAAGGTAGTAACACGATCCCCGAGTCTAAAGTCTTTTGAAAATTTATTCCTTTAAAACAAACCATGGGGATTACTCCAGAAATCACTGTAAGAGATTATTTAGAGACTTCGGGGGTCTCAGTGTAAAATCCTGAAATATGAATGTTTTTCCTTTGCAAAAGGTTTTCTTTCAAAATCATACAAATGATTTTATTCTCAACTCAAACCTAAAGACCAAAACCATATTCACCAATATAATCGGGATTCAAGATTCAAACATAAACAATTCAGAGATATCAAATCAACAGTCAAAACGTCTCTGTGGCCCCGAAGGGTCCCACCCGGATTAGCTTATCAAGAATAAATTCAAACACACCCATAAGTTATCTTGACATTGCACTCGCAAGTGACGATTCTCGGAGCCCTCTCCAGACCTACCCGATTAGATAACCTTATGGTCAAATCATAACATCTGGCCGTACTCGCAAGCACGCGCCTCCGGAGGCCTCGACGGACCCTACCCGGATAACATCATTCAAGTACGCCCATAAGTTATCATGACATCACACTCGCAAGTGCCGATTCTCGGAGCCCTCCCCAGACCTACCCGAATTGATAACCTTACGGTTACAACGTACGTCTGGCCGTACTCGCAAGCACGCGCCTCCGGAGGCCTCAACGGGACCCCTACCCGGATAACATCTCAACTCTCTACTATACACAATAACAAAGGTATAATATTCACCACAACCGCAACCACGTAACACATAGGTTAACGCATCATAACTTCAACAAGGGCACAACATTCACAGCACACCATCATTCAGGAAAAAGGCCAACGAGCAAATAATACAAGTATTACGCAATTCCACAATTCTTCGGTTAACTACTCATTGTTGCTACCCAAAATATTATCCGGAGATAGATATTGCTGGAATGGATGGATAGCAAACAAATGCGAGAACACTTCCGTGAGAAAGATATATAACACAAGATTTGCCGGGGTTGTTAGTCCCGGGCTTGAATGCTCTCGCGAGATATTATTAATACTAATATTCGGGGATACAAGTACTAATGTAAGAATACAATTACAATGAGTGTAAAGATTCTTGTTATCTTAGCTAGTGAGCGTGTAGATTGCCAGAAGAACCAGATGTGATGCTCTGTGAGTTCTTGTAACAAAGGAGGTGAACAGTCGCGGCGGTGAGAGATCGACAGTCTCTCACGACGAGTAGTAGCTGGATGCTTGAGCTTCTGGGCTTATGAATCTCTTGGAATCTGCCTTGTGGAGACTTCTTGCCTCTGCCGATCGTCTTCTGGATGAGAGATGCTGAGAGAGAAATCCTGAGGTAGATTCCGGCGAGAAAGCTAGGAGCTTGATGATATGTGTGTTCTTCTGTATTTCCGTGAATGAATTCGGAATGTAAGTGAATGAGTTGGGAACAAATTCGGAACCTTTTTCCAGTAGGAGGAGGTTCTCTATTTAAAGGACTTGGATATGCCGGGCGATCGCCTTTTCTGTATTATAATAATCGGGCGATCGTCTTTTAGCACATGGGCTTGTTCCCTTAAAGTCGGGCTGCTTGGCGGCAAACATGCAGACGTCCAATGGGAGCTGCATGCGTCCCGAGTTGCCACACGGGCGGTCCCACTTTGTAACTTTCGGCGGACCTGTCGGTAGGTGAGGTAGGTGACAGGCTGTGGTCAAAGGTCTTGTCTGTCAGCGCCTTTTGTGGATCTGCACGTGGGTGCTGTTCTGAGATCCAGTCTTCGATGACTTTGATGGGCGATCATCTCTGTTCGGGGTGTAGGCCGATTGTCCTTAGCCGGACACTAGAGTCGATCGCCAGATGCCAAAGGGCGATCGCCTTGGGAGTCGATCGCTAGGTACCTGATGGTGGTCTGGTTTCTTCGACTTGGCGAGCTAGCCATAGTTTGACTGGAGTTGACTTGGTCGCTCAGCCTTATAGTCGATCGCCTGTCGGGATGAATAAATCTCGACACAACAATTGCCCCCCAGCTCGCTCCTATGTTGGAAACGTGGGGTGAAGTGGTTTTGCTGGCGATCGCTGAACTTTTGATGAGCGACTCTGCGTTTAACTGAACTGGCGATCGTCTTTGAGCTGATATATTCTGAGTTTGGACGACCTGGTTGGCCGCTAAACTGCGCGGGGAATGGCAATGGGCGTGGAAAAGTCTCCGTGCACATGTCGGGCTTCTATTGGAGGATATCAACGGTCATTAATGACTCCTTGACTGACGCGTCCTTGAAAAGACGCGTACGCGGGTCTCGAGGGAGTCAATAAATGCGACGTTTGGGATCCGACCCCTGAGATTTTCCCTTATTGCAAACGAGTCCCTGCTATCTCCTATAAAAGGGCGCAGTGTTCCAGTCTTCGTCCTCACGCGCACTTACTGGAGAAAGAAGGACTTGCTGAAGATTTTTCTGAAGATCTTAGTGCCGATCGTCGTTCGATTTCATCTTTGGGTAAGAAAAATCCTTTTCTCCTTTCTTTCTTTGAGAATGGCCGGAACGTCATCATCACATGGAGTGGGTACCAGTTCCGCCGCCGGGACATCGACTGTCCGGGGAGGACCTTCTTCCGACTTCCACCTGGAGGCTATTCGGGCCAGAATCGACCCTACTGAAATCGAGGCTTTATTTAATGAAGCCGACGTCGCTAAGGAAGCGGCTGCTGAAGACATACGATCGCAGATAGAGAGAGATTTGGCGATTAGGGCCTACTGGGAGCAGCATAGCGCTTTCGGCCGGGCCTATAAGGCTTTCGCTGAGATTATGGAGAAGTTGGCCGGTCCGTCTCCGAGATTCGATTTCCGGGGTTACTTAGTCGCCTACCCTTATCAGCTTCCCAAACGGTCACAGTACCGGGCTGCGCAGCGATCTTTGTGGTCGCTTGGCCAACCGAGTTCGCGACCAGAAAGATCCGCCGTCTGGAGGACGAGGTTCCATGTTCCTTCGATGTGGATATATTCGCGCCGGCGGAGAATGAGCGATCCGATCAGCCTCCGATCGGTATGGTCGCCGTGAATGAGGCGATTATGGAGGCCGGCCGCTTCCTCTATCTTTCTTGTCTCCCACTGGCCGCCGCTTGGAACGTGGCGCCACTTCAGCTGACGCCGAACGCCTGGCTCCAAATTATCTGCACTCTCACTCTTTTCGGCGGTCACCGCCTGTACCGCCTCCCATCGCCGTTGGAGATGAACCATTTTTTCAAGCTGACGGCTCAGAAAGGGTCGGTCGGCGGTTACCATATTCAGGGCCGATCTGGTCGGGTAATCCTTGGAGTCCCAAATAAGGCGCGGGGCGATCCGATGAAGTGGTTCTGGGTCGCCGGCAAGTGGAGGGCTTCCGCGAGCGACAATCCTTCGGGCGAGATGGAGATCCCTACTGAGTTTAGGGAGAGGAATCCCGGTAAGGGTTTTGACTCTCCCTTCGTTCAGATGCGTTTTGGACTGATCTAATTTGATTTCGGTTTTGTAGGTTTTCACATTTCGGCGGTCGAGGAGCTGCCCTTTGATTTCCTGGTTGTCTGGGAGCGGATACGGAGCTTGTCGGACGACGACCTTGACGCTAACCGGATCAATAAGGATAGTCGTTGGTTGTCGTCTCGGCTATTCCGTTTCCCGAGACATCTCTCGGTACCAGGTATGAGTTTCTGCGACCTTCACTTTCTAGGCGATCGCCTTACTTGAGGAAAGTATCTAACTGTTGATCGATCGTCTTAACTGTAGAGGTTCGCTTTCCTCGCTTTTTGGAGCCCCCGCCGGAGATCGCCATGTCGAATCCTGGAGTTCTAGGCCGTCTCCGCCACAAGAAGTCGTCTCGGGCCCCACCTATTGCGTTGCCAATTGTTCCGGAGGCGGAACCTCGCGTGGAGCCGATCGTGGCTGAGGAGGGAGAGGGGCTTCGAACGAATCGCAAAAGGCCGAGGCCGGAAGAAACTCCGGTTCCTGCCCCCGCCAATGAGGTGCCGATCGCCGCGCCTCCGATCACCGTTCTCGCTCCGGAGAATGAGCCGCCCTCTGCGGCTTTTATGCGAGAGATGGCGATTGCTGACGCTGAGACTCCTCGAGGGAAACCGTATTTCGGTCGCGACCCCGAGAGGGCTGAGAGGTAGATTGCATTTTTGTGTTGAAACTTGCAATTGCGTAGGAGTTGTGTTAACTTTGTTGTATTGATGTAGGATCCGTCGCACAGATCCATCTTGCCCGCCGATGGTGTTGGATTTCTTAGCCAGCCGATCTCCTCGCCAATCCTGTGACATCCCGCAATACGTCAGCAAGGCCGCTTCTGCTCTACCGAAGGCCTGGACGACCGATCTAGATGCGATCGCTCGTCAGCGATCGGGGAGTACGATGCAGGCTGTTCTCGCCCTTTCTCTCCAGACGGCGACCATGGCTGTCCAGGCTGCTCAGGAGTTTGAGGGGCGACCTTCCATTATTCGCCTGTAGGCGGATCTCGAGGCGGCTCGGAAAGAGAACGCCGAGTTCACCAATAAGATCGTGGCAATGGAGAAGGACTCTTTGGAGGCAGCCAAGCGGGCGAGCCATGAGCTTGAGCTGGCGAGGAAGGAAACCGAGTTGTCTCGTTTGGCGGTTGACCGATTTCCGGACCAGATGCTAAATGCCGTCCGGGCGCAGAAGATTGCTGAGGAGGAGGCCGATCGTCAGAAGGTGACGATTTCTCGGTTGACTAGCGAGCTGACGGAGTCGAGGGAGAAGGTAGCTGCAAGGGAGGCCGAGCTCCAAGGGTCGCAACAGGCGATGGCGGAGCTGAAAAGAGAGGTAGAGGCGACCAAGGCTGATCCCTTTCAAAACTTGGAGTTTGTCAGCGAGTTCGCCTATTATATGGCGTTCGCCTACTCGATCCGAGCAGCTAAGAAGGGAGGTTTGGAGGTCGGGCCTCTTGCTGAGAACTTCAAGGCGTATGCGTTGGAGCATCCTCTCCATCCTGCTTTCTCCTTGCCGATTTTGGATCTCTCGGAGCTTGGCGTGGATCTGAGCTGGTATCCGACTCCAGCGAACATAGTTCATCCTGACGATCCGGAGGACGGGGAGGTCGCTCAGGAAACTGGGGAAGGACCACAGGTCGAGCCGACGGCTGAAGGCGAAGGCCAAAGTGAGGCTCGAGGCTCTTCGCTCTTGCTTGCTTGTTTTAGCTTTTTGTCTTGTAGTTTTGTAGTTTTCTCTTTGTAGCATTTTGGTCTTCGGGCGACCATGTATTTTGATCCTTCAAGCAATGAAATGAATGTTTGATTTTCTGACTTATTACTTGAATGATTGTTATTTTTGAGTCTTTGTTTGACTTTGTACAAATGTGTGAGGAGAAATCGTTGCGAGGGTAGTTCCAAATGAATTGATAAACTCATAAAGATAACTTTTACAACAAATTCGATCACTGCACAACAGCTGAAAATTGACGACCTCCGTATGTGGTTGAATAGGGACGATCATCGTATAGGTAGTCCGCACTCTTCCCCCTTGTTTTTATTCACTTAGTGGAAGTAAGAGGATGAAAATAATTCGTTGAGTGAGCGGTCTTCAACTTTGTCGAATCCTCGAGGACGGTCGTCCGTCTTGAGGAACCGTGCACGAATGCGGAGTTCGATGGACCGACTCCCTGATCATGTCTTGATGCGCGAAGACATTGAGTGTCTCGTGACTCATTTTATTATGAGGGTCCTCTGTTAGGCTGCGCCTCGCCTCGTATTTAAACGAAGGGCGTGCGGTCTCGGTCTAGAGGAGTCCTTGTGCGGGGTAGCGTCGGATGATTCAACTCCACGCCCGCGGCTTGTTTAGCTCTGCTTCCACCTCGGCCCACCATGAAGATGACGAACCTCGACGGTGTACGTTGATACGGGGGTTGTGGCACGTCGCATTGTCCGGGTTCACCACGTTAAATGATGAACCTTTGAGGGCGAGCGATCGTGTCCACTGATTAATTTTGGAGGGCCCTCAGACTACGCCGGCCTCGTATTTAAACGAAGGGCGGGAGATCTTGGCCCAAAGGGACCTTGCATGGCCTAAGCAGTCGGTTCCATCGACCACCAGGACCATGGCTGCACTCTTCCACCTTGGATCGTCATGTAGATGCCGACCTTCGACGGTGTACGTTGTGCGGGGGAGGCGATCTCGTGCCTTAGTCCATCATGTTAGATGGTGAACTGTAGATGGCGAGCGGGTCCTCCAGTTTCTTAAATAAGGAGGGAGATCGGGGAGACTTCCGAGGTCCCCTTCTCTTGATTGAAGCATGTAGAGACGGTCGCCGAGGTTGATCCAGGGGTCGGCTCGTATGAGCTTCCTAACCTGTTTTTTTTTGTTCGACTCGGACGATCGTGTAGAGATTGGTAGGGGCTTCGGCTAAGCCAATAAGCTGTCCAACTTGCCCTCCTCGAACAATCTCCAGAGCTGTTTAAGGAGGTCGCGACATTGGTTGGTGCTGTGGCCGGGACTCTTATGGTAGGCACAATATTGATTGTTGTCCAGGTGACCGTGGTCCCTTATCGCCTTTGGCTTTTTGAGCTTTTCGTGCCCCTTGATGGCATAGAAAATATGTGCCGGAGTTCGGTTGAACGTATGGAGGAGATGGGCTTCCATGTCCTCGAAGGCCTTGAGATCTCCGGGTGGCTTGACGATCGCCTTCTTTACTTTGGCGATCGCTATCTTCTGGACAAGAGGTGGCGTTTCCTCGCCTAGGTGGAGGGTGAGTAGCCTTTGCCTGGCCAGAAAGTTGGCAGCCTTAGCGCGGAAGATCGCGTAAGTTGGGGGAATATCCTTGGTGAGATGTCTAAACATGGGAGAATGACCGTAGAATCCCCCCATGACCGAAAAGAGAGCGAGCTCGTCACTGACGGGTTCGCCGGTGAGGATGATTTCGTCTACTCGGTCAATGTAATCTGCGTCGGTTTCGTCTTTCCCCTGCCTGATTTTCATCACGCGGTGAGGGCCTTCTGGTCTGGCGACCTTGTTGGCGAAGTATGACGTGAAGTCATTCGCCAGTTTCTTAAAGGAGGTGATTGATCGTGGTGGTAGTGAGGCGTACCACCTATGGGCCAGCTCGCCTAATGTTAACGGGAAGATCCGGCACTTGGTTGCATCAGATGCCCCACACCTAGTCATGTAGATTCGGAATTTACTAAGGTGGGTTTCGGGGTCCGATCTCCCCTCATACAGAGGTGTTTTGGGAGGAGCGATCGTTGGTTGTATGGGGGCAAGCTCGATGTGGACCGCGAGTGGCCTTGGTCGGCCGGTTGATCTTTGCCGGGCGCTTGCCCCTGTGTCCAAGAGTGCTTTCATCTCGTCGAGCTGGCGTTGTATAGCGGCCATCGCTGTGGCCTGGCTGCTTGCGGCTCGGCGCTCGGAGCGGGAGCCGAGGCGATCGAGTACTGATCCCCTGGCGATCGGGGCGGGAGTCAGATGGCTGACCCGCGTTCGGCTGTAAGTTGGGTAGGCCGAACTCCTGGTGACGGATTCGGATTCCGTCTTTTCGTGGTTGGAAACAGAATGCCCCGGTCGCCAGGATCGGTCGCGCCCCAAGCGATTGAATACGGATCCGTACGGTCGTGCGAGAGCCCTTTCTCGCGAATTGGGGCTTTCTGGCGATCGCTCGCCTAGTAGCCCGTTGAATTTTCATTTTCTCATGCGGCGGACGATCGAGGGAGTTATTGCGGGCGACGCGCATGCTCTCCGTCGCTCTTCTAGGATGGCCATAGCCTCCTCGATCTGTTCCTCGGTTTGGAATTGGTCGAGTGAGAGGTTGGGGCCATCTCTCAGGTGCGAGATAGAGAGTCTCGCGTTGCCGCGGCTTCCCCCGGTCGTCGGCTGGGGTTCGGATTGAGCCGGGATATGGTGTCCGGCGGTTCAGAGAGTGGCTCTCTTCGGTGCACCGGTGGATGTCATGATTCTGAAGGTTTTCTTTGAAGCGCAGTGAGTGTCACTTCAAGTATATGCCCCGAGAACAGTGGGTGTTCTTCGGGACGGGAGGAATGAAAAATGAAGGTCCCCTTCCTCTAGCGCCAATTGTTGCTACCCAAAATATTATCCGGAGATAGATATTGCTGGAATGGATGGATAGCAAACAAATGCGAGAACACTTCCGTGAGAAAGATAAATAACACAAGATTTGTCGGGGTTGTTAGTCCCGGGCTTGAATGCTCTCGCGAGATATTATTAATACTAATATTCGGGGATACAAGTACTCATGTAAGAATACAATTACAATGAGTGTAAAGATTCTTGTTATCTTAACTAGTGAGCGTGTAGATTGCCGGAAGAACCAGATGTGATGCTCTATGAGTTCTTGTAACAAAGGAGGTGAACAGTCGCGGCGGTGAGAGATCGACAGTCTCTCACGGCGAGTAGTAGCTGGATGCTTGAGCTTCTGGGCTTATGAATCTCTTGGAATCTGCCTTGTGGAGACTTCTTGCCTCTGCCGATCGTCTTCTGGATGAGAGATGCTGAGAGAGAAATCCTGAGGTAGATTCCGGCGAGAAAGCTAGGAGCTTGATGATATGTGTGTTCTTCTGTATTTCCGTGAATGAATTCGGATTGTAAGTGAATGAGATGGGAACAAATTCGAAACCTTTTTCCAGTAGGAGGAGGTTCTCTATTTAAAGGACTTGGATATGCCGGGCGATCGCCTTTTCTGTATTATAATAATCGGGCGATCGTCTTTTAGCACATGGGCTTGTTCCCTTAAAGTCATGAGCGCTGTGGCTAATTTGTCAGATCGTCCAATGGGAGAGCACGCGTCCCGATTCTTTGTCACGGGCGGTCCCACTTTGTAACTTTCGGCGGACCTGTCGGTAGGTGAGGTAGGTGACAGGCTGTGGTCAAAGGTCTTGTCTGTCAGCGCCTTTTGTGGATCTGCACGTGGGTGCTGTTCTGAGATCCAGTCTTCGATGACTTTGATGGGCGATCATCTCTGTTCGGGGTGTAGGCCGATTGTCGTTAGCCAGACACTAGAGTCGATCGCCAGATGCCAAAGGGCGATCGCCTTGGGAGTCGATCTCTAGGTACCTGATGGTGGTCTGGTTTCTTCGACTTGGCGAGCTAGCCATAGTTTGACTGGAGTTGACTTGGTCGCTCGGCCTTATAGTCGATCGCCTGTCGGGATGAATAAATCTCGACACAACACTCATTTTTAGTATTTATTTTAAGCACAAAATAACATGAAGAGGTAGTTATCATTCTTCTTGAAACTAAAGTTTACGTTCATAATTACCTTCATAAAATCACCTCTTCATTTAAAGTAAGTTACGGTTAAATATACCGTCACTAACGAGTCCACGTTAAATTCACGACACATCACATTCTCAAAGTATAAATAATATAGACGAGATACTCGCCTCAAGTCCAACGCATGCGGAGTAACGGGAAAGCTCGACTTAATGACCGCTACCGAACACTCCGAAGAACACGATTCAACCGGGAAGCTCGAACCCCGAAGAAGACAACGAAATGGAGGGTTCCGACTCGAGTTCTTCACAAGAATTCGACCCTAACAACATATAATCAATAAATCATCGATCATACGAGGAAGAATAATTGAAGAACTCCCGAAAACCCCTCTATGAAATTTCACCGGACACCTTCAAGGCGTCGATCAAGAACTCGACCAAAAGAACGAATCGATATGATACAACCATGGAATATCAAGGGAAATGATACAATACATTTAAATAATCATCAATCCATCACAATCCTAAGTTAAATCGGATTAAACGGACGAAATCGAACAAAATACCCAAAATCCCCAAAATTAGTTTTCTAGGAAATCTGACCTGATTCGGTAGATCGGAGGATGTTATAGGATGGATGATTGATGATATGAACTCCAACACTTCATGGATTTAACACCTGACAACATCTCTCCATGATTATCAAATCTCCAGCCGCGGAATAGGATGAAACGAGTGAGAAAAATGATGAAAAACCCGTCATAGGGCCTTAAATAAAGTGCTGCCGCCTTATGTACGTAATCGCCATAGCTTGCGACGTAATCGCCATGGCCGACTCATCGCCTAGAAATGCCGGCGGCGTTACGTGCGTAATCGGCCAAGGCTTACGTACATAACCGGCCTTACGTGCATGCGGCCGAGCACTCTGGCCGTAACTCGGCACAGGCAAGATGCCGGCCATGACTCGGCCCGGGCCAACTCCGATGGCCCGAACGACCCCGAAACACGAACCTGAATACGAATCGAACATACGGTTACGAAGTACTCGCAAATACGAATCTAAGTGCTAAGAGAACACACGATTCCGACCACCCGAAGGCTCAAAATTTGACAACGGAAAGTAATTACCCCAAACTTTGAGAAATTACGAAAATGGCCCAAAACGTCCGAAAATCACGATACGTGATCGAATAACCAAACCAAAGTTCGCAACATGTAAAATAACATCAAATGAACTTACAAGAAACTCGAAACAACAGTTACGGACGAGATTCGCAAGAATCGAACTCAAGTTCGGAAAAGCCGCTTAAGAACACGGAACTCAACAAAACGATACCGAAACGAACTCGGATGACCAAACACGAAGAACAAAACATTATTAAAATGTCAAAACGGTCGCAAACGAGTTCTGGAAACTAGAAAAATGCCAAAAACAAAAAATTACCGAAAAAGAAAATCACGGGTATTACATTTTACCCCTCTAAAAAAAAGTTTCGTCCCGAAACTTAAAAAAAAGTGAAGTCACAAACAACAAAGCACGGCCAAAAAAATCTCAACAGTCTCGACGAACCGATCCCGATACCGATGCCGAAACACGATTCTGGGAAACCTCATGGAATAATTCACAATACTGAACTCTGTGGCCCTCGAGTCCACAATTATAACAAGTAATCCGTTGCGAAGGAAAATTAGCTTGCACATGACCCACAACGTTGAAATTGAAACACCTCGCAGTCTGACTCGGAGTCAAAGAAGACGACTTGGAACTCTTGGTTCCACCGAATGAAGAAAATGAAGGTTTCACCGAAGGACTACGCGAAACTCGACGAGAAGAAGTTCCGACTCCCACACTATGAGAAAAATCTCCAGACATCCTCTGCCTCTTCGTCTCATGCAAGGTCCCAGTAGATAACGATGCCATCTCGTACGCCATAGCTCGATTCTGATACTCTCTCAAAGTAGCACAAGTGAAACCCGACATGTACTGTCGAATCTCTGGTTTCATCCGCATATCAAAATGACGGATTTTTATCTTCCTCGGTCCTCACCTGCCCCTTCACGTAAGCGAGCTGTCGACTATAATCGATAATAGCCTGCGACACGGGTACATCCTGCGGATCGGCTAGATAAAAATCTCGGATCCTCTGCTCGCGGATCGGCTCCGGACAGAACTCTGCTTCCATCGACTTTTTGAACTCATCCCAAGTAACGGCACGATCATGAGGCTCAACGGCCTCCCACCAATTAGCAGCGTCACTATCGAGAAGAAACTGAGCGATAGGAATCCTCCGTTCCTCTGGACAACCAACCGCCTTGAAAATCTTTTCCAATTGAAAAAGCCAACCATCCCAGCCCAAAGTATCACTCACGCCCGCAAAACGGGGAGGACGCATACGAACCACTTCTCTAAGCCACTGAGTCGATCCGACGTTCTCGGTCACGGTAGTGTTACGCTGAACCGCCTGGGTCAAATGAGTCATCTGGTCTGCCACTTGCTGAAGTATGGTAGCAACACTAATACTAACGCCATCACCGGCAGCATGATCCTGATCGCGTGACTGATTGCCACGGCCCCGTCCTTTGGCCCTCGACATACTAAACTGAACAATCGTTCGTTAAAAATGAGACATAACAACACATAACATCAATCACAAAAGAGAGTCCATACAAAACACATTGCGAAGCACAGAAATATTCTTGCTAGTAAGAGTCACCATAGAGTGTTCACACAATAAACTCATATCTGATAATTCTCATAGATTTGGAAAAGAATATTTCCGACAACAACATTTATCAAGTCATCACACACTAGAATCAAGCACGAGTAAACCACTCGAAATATTCAACACATGCCCGAGGTATCAAGGGCAGCTATCACCACATACATGACAATATCATCAAATTTCGAACCATTCTCAGCTGTTATCACTATTTTTGAAACAACGCCAAACTCTCATAAAATAGTCATAAAACTTCACACTAAAGTTGACCAAGCTCATCGATTTACAAATAACCAAGAACATCCCAATTCAGTTGAACTTTTGAAATTCTCAAGTCAAAATTTTTGAGTTAAAGCACTGAATTTCCCGAAGTTTATCAAAGTTCAAACCTTTTAACAAGAGTCACGAAAAATGGTTTAATGACCACAAATTCGAATACCATCAACATGAGAAATGATATTAGTCAACACATGTATCTCTCAAACATAAGTGCCGAACGTACATAAAAAAACAAAATTTCCTTCTCAAACAACAAAATGTTTGTAATTGTCGCTTCTTCGTGAAACGGATCAAGGATTTCTTATTTTGAAATTTTTGAAAATGTGTGAAAAATATTTTAGAAGACTTGTCGTTCCTCATAGAGTGGAAAGGACTCAGTCTGAATTTTTTTTTTTTTTGAAATCATCAGCATCCCATTCCATTTCGAAGCGAAACTTTCGAATCTTAGCAAAAATTTCCCAAAATTCTTTCAATCATAAACAAAATGACGGTAATAATTTACACTGTCCAAATCACTTTAAAACGCTTACTTCAGATACCGTCTGAAGGTGTCAATTGAAAATACAAGACTAACTTATCAAAGTTTAACTATTTTCAAAATCCATGCAAAACTATTGATTGACCGCACCATCGAAATATTTTCAAAAATCGGTTCTTTACACACATACTCAGGCTCATAAATACAATCAAGAAAATCGTTTTCAAACGCAGCAGATATAATTACAACTATTTAAAACCAATCGAACCTGAAACTACCTGCCCAAAACGAGATTATAAATCCCACCAAATATAATTCGCGAACACCAAGTTCAAACATACGTCAAAACTCCCCATCTGAATTCCTCATGAACTCTACCGACAATATATTCTCTGGAACACGTCAAAATTCACAGTTTTCATATTTTATTGCACCAACCGATGCCCAACCGTCAATACATTCAGTTCAATATACATACGATATAACACAAGTATCAAACACGGATTTCACCTTACAACATTACACAAACAAAATTACGAACCACAATCACCGCACATACAGGAAATCATGAAATACCAATACCTCACATAAAGGAGGAGACTTACGTCCACAGGCCGCACGGAGATGATGGCTGCACTACGATACTAATCACAGCGAATCACAATTGATCACAATGGATCACAATGATCACGCTTGTTCACAATTGCTCACCCGGGTGACACGACAAGACACGACTCCACAAGACCCAACTAGACCCAACTGCCTAGGTTTTCGCAAACCTAAGCTCTGATACCATTTATGTAACACCCCCAATCCACTCAGGGATATTACACGTCGTAGACCCCTTTCCACAAGGAGCTACCAGGCGGGAGACTACAAATCAAAACCCACATGCGGTCAACTTGACCAAAACATAATACCGTAGACCGATTAGGTCTCTCAAAACACAGCATAACCGTACATCTGATGAAACTAAAATACAAATCGATCACATAGTACATAAAATGTCCATCCCCTCAAGGATGACAAGAACTCAAACTGACATATCACTGACAGACGACAGACTACAACTGTGACTAGTATCGCTGCATTGCATCATCCTCCGAGCCAATCCTGTGGTTGCTCACTCTCGATCGAGAACACTGGAATAAATAACAAAATCCCCAACGAGGGGTTAGCGATGGAATCGCTAGCAAGTAACCAAGCTATACAATTATACATCAAGAAGACAACCATTATGAAAATAACATTTCGACAAGGTAGTAACACGATCCCCGAGTCTAAAGTCTTTTGAAAATTTATTCCTTTAAAACAAACCATGGGGATTACTCCAGAAATCACTGTAAGAGATAATTTAGAGACTTCGGGGGTCTCAGTGTAAAATCCTGAAATATGAATGTTTTTCCTTTGCAAAAGGTTTTCTTTCAAAATCAAACAAATGATTTTATTCTCAACTCAAACCTCAAGACCAAAACCATATTCACCAATATAATCGGGATTCAAGATTCAAACATAAACAATTCAGAGATATCAAATCAACAGTCAAAACGTCTCTGTGGCCCCGAAGGGTCCCACCCGGATTAGCTTATCAAGAATAAATTCAAACACACCCATAAGTTATCTTGACATCGCACTCGCAAGTGACGATTCTCGGAGACCTCTCCAGACCTACCCGATTAGATAACCTTATGGTCAAATCATAACATCTGGCCGTACTCGCAAGCACGCGCCTCCGGAGGCCTCGACGGACCCTACCCGGATAACATCATTCAAGTACGCCCATAAGTTATCATGACATCGCACTCGCAAGTGCCGATTCTCGGAGCCCTCCCCAGACCTACCCGAATTGATAACCTTACGGTTACAATGTACGTATGGCCGTACTCGCAAGCATGCGCCTCCGGAGGCCTCGACGGGACTCCTACCCGGATAACATCTCAACTCTCTACTATACACAATAACAAAGGTATAATATTCACCACAACCGCAACCACGTAACACATAGGTTAACACATCATTACTTCAACAAGGGCACAACTTTCACAGCACACCATCATTCAGGAAAAAGGCCAACGAGCAAATAATACAAGTATTACGCAATTCCACAATTCTTCGGTTAACTACTCATTTTTAGTATTTATTTTAAGCACAAAATAACATGAAGAGGTAGTTATCATTCTTCTTGAAACTAATGTTTACGTTCATAATTACCTTCATAAAATCACCTCTTCATTTAAAGTAAGTTACGGTTAAATATACCGTCACTAACGAGTCCACGTTAAATTCACGACACATCACATTCTCAAAGTATAAATAATATAGACGAGATACTCGCCTCAAGTCCAACGCACGCGGAGTAACGGGAAAGCTCGACTTAATGACCGCTACCGAACACTCCGAAGAACACGATTCAACCGGGAAGCTCGTACCCCGAAGAAGACAACAAACTGGAGGGTTCCGACTCAGAGTTCTTCACAAGAATTCGACCCTAACAACATATAATCAATAAATCATCGATCATACGAGGAAGAATAATCGAAGAACGCCTGAAAATCCCTCTATGACATTTCACCGGACACCTTCAAGGCGTCGATCAAGAACTCGACCAAAAGAACGAATCGATATGATACAACCATGGAATATCAAGGGAAATGATACAATACATCTAAATAATCATCAATCCATCACAATCCTAAGTTAAATCGGATTAAACGGACGAAATCGAACAAAATACCCAAAATCCCCAAAATTAGTTTTCTAGGAAATCTGACCTGATTCGGTAGATCGGAGGATGTTATAGGATGGATGATTGATGATATGAACTCCAAGACTTCATGGATTTAACACCTGACAACATCTCTACATGATTATCAAATCTCCAGCCGCGGAATAAGATGAAACGAGTGAGAAAAATGATGAAAAACCCGTCTGCAGGGCCTTAAATAGGCTGCCTGCCGGCCGCCTTACGTACGTAACCGGCCATGGCTTGCGTACGTAACCGGCCATGGCCGACTCACTGCCTAGAAATGCCGGCAGCGTTACGTACGTAACCGGCCAAGGCTTACGTACGTAACCGGCCTTACGTACGTAATGGCCGAGCACTATCGGCCGTAACTCGGCCTGGGCTAAGACTGCCCGGCCATGACTCGGCCCGGGCCAACTCCGACGGCCCGAACGACCCCGAAACACGAACCTGAATACGAATCGAAGATACGGTTACGAAGTACTCGCAAAGACGAATCCAAGCGCTAAGAGAACACACGATTCCGACCACCCGAAGGCTCAAAATTTGACAACGGAAAGTAATTACCTCAAACTTTGGGAAATTACAAAAATGGCCCAAAACGTCCGAAAATCACGATACGTGATCGAATAACCAAACCAAAGCTCGCAACATGAAAAATAACATCAAATGAACTTACAAGAAACTTGAAACAACAGTTTCGAACGAGATTCGCAAGAATCGAGCTCAAGTTCGGAAAAGCCGCTTAAGAACACGAAACTCAACAAAACGATACCGAAACGAACTCGGATGACCAAACACGAAGAACAAAACATTATTAAAATGTCAAAACGGTCGCAAGCGAGTTCTGGAAACTAGAAAAATGCCAAAAACGAAAAATTACCGAAAAAGAAAATCACGGGTATTACAATAAGTAGGGGCATGGTCTGCGTACATCTTACGCTCCCCAAACCCTGCTCTGAGCGGGATATACTGGGTATGTTTGGTTTGGTTTGGTTTAAAGCTTCCAACCATTACATATTACTTTTATTTTTAACTTAAAAAAAGCATTGGATATATAGTCTACACCCGTTGTCGGGCAACAACCACCATTGGGCAAACCACCACCGTCCATCGTTGTCACCGCTGACTGATTTTTTATGACCAACTGACCAACTTTAAGTTTTATTGCAACATGTTGTCTCCGATAGTCATTGTTGGCTGACTGAAAACTCTCAGCCAAATAAATTTCTTTCCTTGGACACGTCGTCGTCGATCACTTATCTCTGTATGAGACTTATTTTTTATATATTTTCACTTTGGGGTTTTTATGGGTTTTTTTTTGGTGTGACTTACTTTAGTGGATTGTCATCTTCAAACAATTAAAATATTTTCATTACGTACACATATTGAAATGATCTTAGGGGATAAATGTAAGAAGATGCTATATTAGAAAATTATACGAAAATGTTATATGAGAGAACCATAAGAAGATGTTACATGGGAGAACTATAAAAAGACGTTACACATGAGAATTATAAGAATAAGATACATGAAAGATCTATAAGGAGATGCTATCATAAAAATGCTAGACAGACAAATTATAAGAAGATGTTAGACACGAGAACCATAAGAATAAGCTACATGGGAGATCCACAAAAAGATGTTACCCGGTAAAACAATAAGAATATGCTAGAATGGAGAACCATAAGAAGATGCCAGCTGGAGAACCATATAAAGATGATATATGGGAGAACCATAAGAGGATACTAAATGAAAGAATCATAAGAAAAGGCTATACGGGAGATCTGTAAGAAGATGCTACACGGGAGATCTGTAAGAAGATGTTACACGTGAGAACCATAAGAAGATACTAGGCTGGAGAACCATAGTAACATACTAGACGAGAAAATCATAATAGAATGTTTTGCGAAAGAACCATAATAAAAAGCTACACGAGAGAACCATAAGAAGAAGCTACACGAGAGAACCATAAGAAGTTGTTACACGTGAGAACCATAAAAAGATGCTACATTAAAGAACTATAAGAATATGCTAGATGATAAAATTGCAAGAAGATGTTACACAGAAAATCATAAAAAGATATTATATGAGAGATCCGAAAGATAATACTAGACAGAGAGCTATCAGAAGAAGTTATATGGAAGATCCATAAAATGGAGATATATGAGAGAACTATAAAAAATGCTAGATGGGAGAACCATAAGAATAAGTTAGATGAGATAATTATAAGAAGATGTTATATGGGATAATCGTAAGAAGATATTACACGAGAAAACCATATAAATATATTGTACGGGAGGATCATAAAAAGATGCTACAGGGGAGAGCTGTAAGAAGATGTTATACGGGAGAACCATAAGTAGATGCTTGATAGATGGACCATAAAAAGGTGTTTCGTAAGAGAAAAAGAGGATACTATACAAGTGGACTATAAGAAGAGGCTACGTGGAAGAATAGTAAGTAATAAATGACTTTTACTAATTTAGAATACCTTATAACTTGAAGTGGTCATAAATTCTCGGTAATTCAAAATAACATTTAATATTAGATAATGATAAAATTATTTTTAATTTCCCGTAAGCGTAACTTTATCATATTCGTCTATATCAAGTGGTTATTACTTTTGATTCATTTTATTAATTAAACTACCTTTTTTATTTTTATTGAAATTATTTTGTTTATTTTTTTGAAAAGAGCTGTTGCAATATGAATCAAATAATCTTCTTTCTTTATCGGCCTTTGTCAATTGTATAACACTTTTATCTTATAAAAGCTCATAATAATATGATTTTATTTTTAAGTATTAAATATTCACTTTTTAGTTTAGCTTTAATTTATAATAAATCTCTTTGTTGCCGAATTTCAGTGGGCTATACACTAGTTTGATGCAAAAGGATCGGACTAATGACATATCCAATACTTGAATTCTCGATGTAGATGCTACATAATTGGTTCTCATCCTTCAAAGACTATGAGTGTGAGCATCCGTCGACAAAAGGATCACCCTAAGATGATCATTTCATGGCTATTGAGAACGAATTAAATCAGATGGTTCTATTTCTCAATCTTTCTGACTTGCTCCTACGGAACCAAGGTCGAAAATATTGAAAAAATCAGTCATTCACAACCACTAATGAAGGATTCCTCAAAAAGTTTAGGATTAGTAATCTTTTTAAAAGATGCCTTGATGGTGAAATGGTAGACACGTGAGACTCAAAATCTCGTGCTAAAGACTTTGTTGGAACCATTTAAGCATTTAAGCAACCATGATTTTTTTTTTTTTTTTACCATTTAGTCATAAACATAGATCAAAATAATTAATTTATCCCTCATCACTTAAGGGGACAAACTAGAGAATCGTTCATCGACACTGTGATGGACCATCGCTGATCAAAATTTATTAATTATATTATTTAAATACTTAATAATTTAATTAGTTAATTAATATAATTTCATACAGAATATTATAGTTATTGTTACAGATCTCATACTTACTGAATGAGTTAAGAATAAATTACATACCAAAGTTATTGATACAGAATTATTGGATAAACTAAATTATGTCATTTTTCATTTTGAAAATTTTCTTTATTTGTTACCTATAAATTTTATAGTGGACAATGTATTTTTTTTAATAGGAAATCAGAGTTTTATAAGAGTCAAACACGTGTTCACATAAAAAAGCTCCATCTCTATACAATATATGACAGTTACAGACAATCGGCCATCCTCTCTCTAACAAACCCAAGATATTAAGGGGATATTAGAGCGCCGTGAACCCTTACATGGGACCCACCAGGTTAATTAAGAAATATCACTCGTTTAACTATCTTAGTTAGCGAGAAAACACACATCACCAGAACGAAAAAAATAAATAAAATGCCGGTATAACCAGCAAAACAGACATCACTGCCAATCATAAATAACATATAATAATACAAACCATAATCCCAATAGAAATGCCTAAGTACTCGCGAGTACATTCTATAAGTTCACACGTTTAAAGAAAAACAACCGCATCAAAAAGGACAACGGAAATAAAGAGACTCAATTGCACACGTCATCAACCCTGGCCAACATCTTCGTACTGCCCCAGTGCCCGGTCGACCCCAAACTAGGCGGATATTACAGTGCTGTGGACCCCCGACTAGGACCCACCAGGCGAATGAAAATGAATGAATTACACAGGGTAAATGTAGTACCGAACCACATTACAACATTAATTACTCCGATGAGGAGTTTCATACAACACACCCAAGATAATACAGAATACATGTATATTTTATATGGAGATAAAATATACAACACTGAGTGAAATGAGTATTCAAACGGAATGTCTGCAGCGGAATAAAATGAAGGAAACATAAATGACTGAAAAGACTGGGGCCCCTACTAGTATCATTGGGACTCCTCGCCGTCAACGTACTCTCCCCGTGCTTTTGCCTTGCCATGACCTGAAAAACAATATCCCAACGAATCGCCATTCGTAACAACAATCCTCAAGAGTTGAATACACACAACTCGTCGAAACATACGCAATCAAACATGCTATATGAATCAACTAACAAGATACTCAAAGGAATGGCGCCACACTACGTCCGGGATGGAAATGTGTCCGTGCACAAGCCACCAACGAGTATCGATCGAATACACGTGTGGTCTTGTACCTAATCAGTCTCACGAAGCAATCGACTCGTGTGCATAGTCCAATGTGAGGCCAACAACCAACACACGACTTAAATGTGCCTGACATGAAAATCCTACACATACCAACCGGCACGCCAGTATGACCCGGAATGCCACGATATAACAAAAGTGACATCGAAAATGAATAATGACTCACCAAGATAAAATGATGGTGAAATGAATGACAGCTCAATGAAATGATTGGAACCGTCGTTCCTCGTGAATGAAGTAATTAAGTGACAATTACAAGTTTTAAAACGGTTAGTACCTTATGAATGAATTATGATTATGAATGAACAACAACGAAAGGAATGAATATCCTTTTAACTGAGTAAGAATTAACTTACACAACACCGATGAAGAATGTCCGTCCACGAACAACGTCATAAAGGAAATGTCGGTCGCTCGAACAACCTTGAATAACACAATTACCAATAATTCGACCAATACACGCATCAAACACGATTATAACCAACTCAAACGTCGATACAACAATATCCAAACTCGTAGGTGCACTCTAACGAATACGTTGAAAATATCCTTCCCATTGGTTACAACCAAACCCAACTTATCGAAACCAACTATCAAATGATTGATTCAAAGCAGCAAAACAATATCAATGGCATCAATAATCCAATAGGAATCCACAATTCAAGATTACAACAACATCAATCGGAAATCCCCAAATTAACCGAAGTCAACCCCAAAGGTTCTTGAAATAAATCCCCAAAATAGCCATTAAATCCGTAGGAATATATTTATCCAAGGTAGATAATCCATATCTAACATATTCCAACAACAATCTAAGCTTACACGAAGAAATCGGAAGGAAAAACCCAAAAATCCAAAATTCTAGATCCAAGAGATTAATACCTTGATTATGATGTTTGAAGGTGATGAAATGATGATTACTCCAGATTATATGCTTGAAGATGATGATTGATGAATACACCTCGAAGAATACTCTCCAAATCGCCCGAAATCGTCCAAAATCGCCGAAGGAGTGAAGTGAGATGAAGAAATGACGAAATGGACTGCACTGCCCTATTTATAGTCACTCCAGTTTAGCGTGCGCTAGCTCATGTGCGTAGCATGCGCTAACGGGTATTTTGGGTAGTCCAGTACCCACTGTACGACAACGGTAGCGTGCGCTACGTACCTTTGGTAGCGTGCGCTACGGATGTACAATTGGCGTGCGCTAACCCGAAATGTTAGCGTGCGCTAACGAATTATCTGATGCCCAGTACTGGAGTCCAGAAACCTTCTGTCCTCTGATCTGATCTCGGTAGCGTGCGCTACATCCAACAATTAGCGTGTGCTACTACACCGTTTGCGTACGCTAAAACCACTCGTAGCGTGCGCTATGAATTAATTCAATTCAGTCCAGTAGCCACTGGACTCAACCTGATCCGACCTTAGCGCGCGCTACACCGACTGTATAGCGTGCGCTACTCTGGATCACTAGCGCGCGCTACTTACCATTCGTAGCGTGCGCTACTTACAATCCCAACTGCAGTCCAGTGCCTTCTGGAGTGCCTGCTCAACTACACTAGCGTGCGCTAGTGTTGAGAGGTGGCGTGCACTACCCGTACTCAATTAGTGCACGCTAAAGAGAGTACGTAGCGTGCGCTACTCCTCACACACAACACACTATGAATGTGACAACGGTGATAACCACGGCACGAAACTCCATCTCGATTGATGATGAATGACGACTGATACACAATACAATTACTGTGAACGATGAATACAATGATTGGATATGAGTGACAAATGACCAATAATGAGTGAAAATTACTGAGTGACAATTACTGAATGATAATGACTGAATTACAACTGGGTATTACATACACCTCCCTTAAAAGAGTTTCATCCCGAAACTAAGGGTCAAACAACTCGGGATAACTCTCCTGCATACTATCCTCGGTTTCCCAAGTAGCCTCTTCGACTCCGTGTCTAGACCACTGAATTTTAACCAAAGGAATCGTCTTGTTCCTCAACTGTTTGATTCGCCGCTCTAAAACTGGTATAGGACGCTCCTCATACGAATGATCATCCGCGATCTCGATTTCGTCGAACTGAAGTATGTGACTTGGGTCGGCAACATATTTCCGCAACTGAGAGACGTGAAACACATTATGAATTCGGCTCAACGCTGGAGGTAAGGCCAATCGATAAGCTAGCTCGCCTACTCGATCCAAAATCTCAAACGGTCCAATGAATCTCGGACTCAACTTTCCCCTCTTCCCAAAACGGAAGATACCACGACTCGGGGATACCTTGACCAAAACATGGTCACCCGTCTCGAACTCTAATGGTCGACGACGATTATCTGCATATGATTTCTGTCGACTTTGAGCGGTCAACAAACGACTCCGAATCAAAGCTACCTTCTCACGGACGGCTATAAGCATATCGGGCTCGGTGCCAATTGATTCTGATAAGTCATCCCAACACAAAGGAAATCGACAACGACGACCGTACAAGGCCTCGTAAGGTGCCATCTGAATCGAAGAATGCCAACTATTATTGTATGTGAACTCGATCAACGGTAGTTGGGCTTCCCAATCATTTTTCCAATCGAGGACGCATGCCCTCAACATGTCCTCCAAAGTCTGAATAGTCCTCTCTGATTGTCCGTCGGACTGAGGATGAAAAGCTGTACTGAGATTAAGCTGAGTTCTCATAGCACGATGAACTGATTTCCAAAAATGAGACATGAATCGTCCGTCACGAACGATACTTTTAGGAGTACCGTGCAACCTCACTACCTCTTTGATAAACAACTGGGCAAGTCTCTTGGGACCTCACGTATCCTTAATCTCAAGGAAATGAGCTGATTTAGTTAAGCGGTCCACAATCACCCAGATTATATTCATGCCACGACGACTCGTCGGCAGACTCGTGATGAAGTCCATAGAAATATCCTCCCACTTTCACTCTGGAATAGGGAGAGGTTTCAGCATACCCGCCGGTCGCTGATGTTCTATCTTGACTTGCTGACAGGTTAAGCATCTCGAAACAAATTCCGCGACTTCTCGCTTCATATTACTCCACCAGTAATTTTGTTTCAAGTCTTTATACATCTTGCTAGATCCCGGATGAACGGAATAAGGGGTAGCATGAGCTTCTCTCAAAATCGAGTTTTTCAACTCGTCATTCGCTGGTACGCACAACCGATTCTTAAAACGCAAAAGTCCATCCTCGTGGACCACAAACCCGGGGGCTTTCCCCTGAGTCACATCCTCTCGAATGCGTAACAAAAATGGGTCCGAACCCTGATTCTCCCTGATCGCCTCCTCAAGTGGCGATGGAATCTCCAACGTACAAAGTTGCCCTTGTACTCGCTGTAACCCAACCTCGATCTCGGGTCTCAGAAATTCCTACTGAAGTTCATTCTGAACTGTTAATCGAGCAAACATCTGCTCCTGAACGGACTTACGACTCAAGGCGTCGGCGATAACGTTCGCCTTGCCCGGGTGGTAAAGGATCTCGATATCATAATCTTTGATTAATTCCAACCACCGTCTCTGTCGCATATTTAACTCCTTCTGAGTAAATATATACTTTAAACTCTTATGATCGATGAATATCTGACAGGTAACGCCATAAAGATAATGACGCCAAATCTTCAATGCAAGAACCACGGCTGCTAACTCCAGGTTGTGGGTCGGATAATTAACCTCATAAGGTCTCAATTGCCGTGAAGCATAAGCAATGACTTTCCCGTTCTGCATTAGTACACATCCGAGACCCTATCCGGACGCATCACTATAGACCACAAATCCTTCCGTCCCTTGCGGTAAAGAAAGGACAGGTGCTGAAATTAACCGGCTCTTGAGTTCCTCAAAACTCTGTTGACACGCGTCGGACCACGTGTGTTAGCCACTAAGTATACTGGATACAGTTTGAAAAATAGTTTAAACAACAAACTGTATGGATTTTAAATCTGAGTGCGTAGCGGAAGTCTTGGATACAGTAGGTTGCTGTGGATACAGCAACTAAGTGTATAGTGTATACTTAATTTATCACAGTAATTAAAACAGTAAAAGCTGAAGGTAAATAACACAATAATTAAAGTGGTTCGAGGTAAACCCCTCTACGTCCACTGGTCCTCCACACAGGAGTAAAAAGTTTATTATAATTACTACGTACACAACTATGTAATTATAACAAAACACACAATCAATATATCGTTCACACAGATTGATATAAAGATCTTAGCTTAAACCGTTCACACAGATTGGTTTTGAGCTAAAGCTTTGACTTGCTTCTTCACACATAGTTCTGAAGCTTCGTCTTCTTCAATGCAAATCCTTCACACACAGTCCCGGAGAAGCACAGATTGTTCAGTGTATAGAACAGATGATGAACAACAACTTTGACTTTAAGAGCTTTCAGCTGGTGAAGTGTTGTTCAGGATGATGAGCACTGTATATCTCTTTAGATCTTAATTGCAGTAAGCTTTGGAGATATGTTTTGCTCTGATGATAACTTTTGATAGCTTGAGTGTTAGGTGACTAGTTGCTGATCTTCAATGCCTTCATAAGATATATAGTCTCTGAAGCATATATCCGTTGAGATGTATCCGTTTGAATGAGATTTCGTTCCAACGGGATTATGAAACGATCCGGATTTCGCGGGATTCTGAAGATCTGAAGACTGGCAGTATTTAAATACTTTATCCTTGAGTATTTAGATACTTCTTTATTCAACGGGACTTGACTTATGGATATTCCTTCTTTGTCCTGTTGTGAGCTGTATGGAGGATAACTGTATTTTGAGTTTCGAGACAGTTTCCATACTTTGTCTTTTACAAGACTTCTTGCTGTACTGAAGGGCTTCACTACATGCTGTTTCGAGGCGGGTCTTCGATACAGGATAAAGCCTCAAAGCTTCGATACAGTTTCCTTTACTGTATTCGCATTGGCATATATGTCAAAACCTCTTTATCAAATACCATTCGATACAGGGATCAGATATCCCGGCTGTTTCAATACAGGGTCTTTGTTTTCCCAACAATTTCCCCCTTTTTGACAATTTGCCAAGACTTACTTTCTTAACTTTTCAAGTCTTTCTTGATGATGCCAAAACCTTCTTCATGAAGAGATCTTATTTGGTGTCTTCTGGCAGTTTTCTTGGTCTTTCGTCAAAAGGTCTGACTTTTAGTAACTTAGTCTAAAATAATGAACTGCTCGCAGGCGAGTTCGATACAGTTTACAACTTAAGCTTATGATTGGCGCGCAGGCACAATCTTACAATGTATTCTAAGCTTACAACTGAATTTATGAACTGTTCGTAGACTAGTTCGTACAGCTTAATTTTCAATCAAGTTATCTAACTTGAGATAGTTATCAAACAATTTAAGTAATCATACATCAACACAGTAGATTACGAGTTGTAATCTTTCAAGACAAACAAACGTTTTTATTGATATTCAAAATGAATTGAGTACAGAGTTTGCTGTTTCGAATAGAAATTACAAAACAAAAATAATATACAGAGATTTTAGCTCCTTATCTATAGTCCGCATGCCTCCATGGCTTTTTCCCTGGGTCATTCTCGGTACCACGCCACCAGTTCTGAAGAGAATCATTGCCTCGATCCTGGTATATAGCTCTTCCATCATAGGATCGATCAAAGGCAAGTATCCAGTCTTCTGGATGGGTGATCCGATCACCTCTTCTGTGTTTGGATTTCATCTCGATTTGGAGAGGGAGTTTCCCATCTTCTAGCATCTTCGTAAATTTGTCTGCGGCCTCCGCTAACGTTTTATAGTTCTTGAAGATGGCGGATTCCCTGATGAGTTTGACAAAGTATCTCATCAGTTCGTTCTTCCTCCAGTGCTTCACTTCGTCGGCAGTAGGATTGCGGTTCGTCGGCAGACGAATTTCAGAAGGTCTCTGAATAAGAGTTTGCCAAGGGACATTGGGATCATGAAATTCCGGTCGGGAGCTTGAAATTTTAAAACTTTGGAAGGGAGGTGCTAGTTTGTTCAATTCGGCAGTGATACTGTTCTGAGCAGCCTCAAATTCCCTTTCTTGTTGCAGCCTGATTCTCCTAGCAGCTTCTCGTGCCTCTTCCCCCTTTTTGGCTTCATCAAGACTTTTCAGGATTTCTAGAGCGGATCTGTTTTGTCTCGATGCTAGTCATTCTCTCTACAAGGGAGGAAAGAGTCCGTGACATTTCCTTAATGCATTTGTCGTGGCCTTGTGATTGAGAGCTATTTTCAATCATAGCACAAGCGGTCTTGGCTTCAGCTATCCTCGTTTTTGTTGCTTCTTCTTTCAGCAGTTGCTCCTGCTTATCTTCCATGATTTTCAAAGCTTGTTTGAAAACTTCTGGCAAAATAATGAATGCATCGACAACACGAGATACTTCATGTTGAAGAGTGGTCATTTCTTTCACGGCAGAAGTGTGCATCCAATTTAATGCTTTTTCAACGGAAGATAGAGCATTTACTGCATCCTGGATGAATACAGTTTAAAGGCCAAGTGCACGCAGGCGTTCTTTTCTTGCGGCAGAAATCGGAGAATCTGGTTGGTCAGGGTCTGCAGAGCTGTTCAATCTTCTTACATTCACGGATGGGCGTGAAGTAAGTTGGACATCCTCAGGTTCGATACCATCCTCGGATTCCACGGTTGAAGGGGCGGGAGCAGCTTCCTGTGGTTCGGCGACAGGGGGTTGAGAAGCTTCCTGTTGCAAAGATTCTTCGGCATACATGGATACAGGAGGGACTGAATCCTCCTGTTGTCTTTCAGGAATAGCTTCTTCGGTCGCAGCAGGCTCAGGTGCCTGTTCTAAAATTTCTTCTACTTCCTCGACTGGAGGGACTGATTCCTCTTCGTCGGGAATGTTCTCATCCTGTGGCGAAGGGGGATTGGTCTGGGTAGAAGGCCCTTCGTCGTCTCTGGGTGGAGAGGCGTCTCTTGCTTCAGCCTCTTCACGACTCATTCTCAGACCTGCTTGTAAAGCATCGTCGTCGTCGTCTGAGTCATGATCTTCATCGTCTTTTGGATTAGTGGGAGAGTCCTCTGACTTTTACTTTCCTTTCCTCCGAGCGTCAGATTTGTGTAGAAGATGGCTTTCAATTAGATCCTTGCAGGAGGGATTGTCCCATCGAAGCAGCGCCTCAATTTCTGTTGAGTCCGTCACTTCTGAGACGAATCTCTCTTCGTGGCTCCAATCGCTCCAGTTGTACAGTGTATCGTACGGAGCTAGCCTGTAGCCTTTCCATTGCAAAAATCTTTCGTAGGCGTGTTCAATTTGAACCGAAAGAAGGGTCTGATTAATAATCGAGTCAGGGGAGGGACTTCGTACAACGTCTGGAGACGCTGTATCGAGGGATTCCTGTACAGGTATGGGATCCTATACGGAAGTGGGACTCCTTACAGGGGATGGTGCCCTGAAGGAAGAAGGATCCTGTACGGGTGTGGGATCCCGCAGAGGAGAAGTAGCTTTTGGCTCCAAATGGGCAGCCGACTCGCTAAAGTCTTGATCGTTGGCAGTTGTCTCAATATCCGTCCTAGCCGCCAAAGGCTCGGGATCTACTGTCGATACAATAGGAGACACCTCTTCCACAGGGGTTGGGCCCTGGGGTTCTTCGTCAGTGGGTTGAGCCACGAGGGAGACTTCGTCAGAGGGCTTGGCAGATTTGATTTTCGAAAGCCTCCTGAGTCTCTTTTTGGGCTTCTCACCAGCAGAGTGTTTCTTGCTGTGAGATCTCTTTCGCTTCTTTGAAGATTCCACTTCTGGGAACTTCAAGGATTCATCTCTTGGATTATCAGAAATTGGCATGTGTTTGGTTCTCGGGTGGTTGCAAGACAAGGTGCTCTGGTTATACGCAGTAGGCTTGACGCCTCCTAAGTATATCTTCGAGCTATTCTTCTTCACATCGGCGGATTGCGTCAGTCCGCACTTCCTCAGGATATAGTTCAACATTAAACCGAAAGATTTCTTCTGGGTGGTAGGTTTGCACACCTCCTCTTGTAGGCGCTTCAGGATTATTTGGCACCAATTGACCTTTTCACAGGTCAGAATAGCCACCATCATCCTGAACCTCAAGTTTGTACACATCTCGAACGCACCGGTTCGATTCTCAATAATCCTGGAGCAAAAATCATGAAGATACACATAAGGAAGACAAAAGTTTTTCTTGTGACAAGTAGTCGTCACCATGTCAACAACTTTGGACCCTGTGAACAGTCCATAAAATTTAGTAATGAGCTCTTGAGACCCGAATGTCTCAAGTTGATCCATGGTCAGGCCATCAGCGGGTAGCCTGTAGATGCTCTGGAGCAGATCGTGATCGATACAGATCTCAACTCCCTGGACTATAGCAGTGATGTCAGCAACATGACCTCCTTGGGCCAATGACAGAAAACGTACGGCGACGTTGAGGTAGAATTCCTCAACCAGATAGGTGTCGAATTTGTCAGCAGTCTTGCTTCCAAGGCGATAGAGGCCTTGTTGTTGAAGACGAGTTATGATATATTCCATGGGTTCTGCGTCGTTGGTTTCTGAGAGAATACGCTCAATGATGACAGGTTTGGAGAAGATCCGGCCATCAATGATGTTAGCAGATTTCTTGAGCAGAGAAGAAGATTGTCCACCATTGATGTTTTCTTAAGAAAAAGGTGCAAGAAAATAATCGAAATATGCGGTAAAATGCGAGAAAAATATGTAGTTTGTTTTTGCTTGAGAACTCTTGAATTTGCAGAAAGCGTAAAGAGTCTCTAATGGCGGTCGATCCTTTTATAGTGGCGCGAAATAGGGTTTTGCAGAGTACGAATGGTCAAATTTTAAGGGATGGGAACCGGTTTTGAAATCAACGGTTAAGATGGACTGAGTGTAACTGGTACGCTAATCCATTGAAATGTTTAAAAATTGAGCGTGTCCCACTTCTGGCATAGGTTGATACCCTAAATGCCTAAAACGGCGGTTTAAAAATAATAAACAATTTAAAGACATCGCGGCTTTTGAGATTCAGTTGTCCAGATGTCGTGTAAGGCATTTAATGTACATGACGTTTGACATAAAAACAGGGCACGTGGACAAAAATTATTTTGAAAGGAAATAATATTATATTATATACTGAATCAAAATCCTATAGCATGTCTTTGTTTAGCGTCGTCTGACGTTCCCCCTTAAAAAGGTGCTTATAGGTTTTGAATTCCATACAACAATATTTGGATTAATGCTGTATTCATGGGTCCTACAGTATTCCCCCTTAATTATTGCACACACCAGCTGTAGGATTCATATGTCTTCGTTCGCTACACTGCTGTATTGACGATTCTGAGTGTACAAATAATTAATGTTGGATACTGTATTCTTGGGTCTTACAAAGATTCCCCTCAATTGTTGAGTAAAAACAGTAAATTACTTACAGGGAGTCTGGCTGTAGCATTCCCAATTCTTGTCTGAGCATGTTGAATCTTGATGTGTCGAGCGGCTTGGTGAAGATGTCGGCTAGCTGAACGTCTGTATGAACCTTTTCCAGGCGAACATCCTTGTTCTCGACGTGATTCCTTATAAAATGATGCTTCATGTTGATATGCTTAGTGCGCGAGTGCGAATGTGATTGTGCGTGATTGCAATTGCACTCGTGCTATCACACATGATCGAGTCTCTCTAGCATCGATTCCATAGTCTGACAGTTGTTGCCGCATCCAAAGGATTTGCATACGCAGACTACCAAAGATAGTACTACGATTCAGCCGTGGAAAGAGAGTTAGCCAATTGCTTCTTACTGAACCAAGAAACGAGTCTAGGTCCGAGAAAGTGACAAGTTCAACTTGTACTCTTCCTATCTAGCTTGCAGCCTCCGAGATCCGAGTCGCTGTATCCAACTAAATCGAATCCGCCTTCCTTAGGATACCATAGTCCTGCATCGACTGTTCCTTTAATGTACTTCAGGATTCGTTTAGCTGTATTGAAGTGTGATTCCTTAGGTGCAACTTGGTATCTCGCACACACTCCAACAACAAACTGGATATCGGGCCTGCTAGCCGTTAGGTACAGGAGCGAACCAATGAGCTTCCTGTATAGTGATTGGTCAAACGGCTTTCCGGCTTCATTAGCACTAATTTGCACGGAAGTGCTCATGGGGGTTGGCGAGGATTTGGAAGTGTTCATTCCAAATTTGTTGAGAAGCTCCTTGCTGTATTTCTCCTGGTTGATGAATATACCTGTAGGCAACTGCTTTACCTGCAAACCTAGGAAATAACTAAGTTCCCCCATCATACTCATTTCAAATTTACTTTGCATGAGATGAGAGAACCTTTGACATAGAGCAAGGTTAGTTGAACCAAAAATAATATCATCCACATAGATTTGCACCATAAGAAGGTCATCACCTTCCTGTATCTTGAACAAGGTTTTGTCCACAACACCTTTCTCAAATCCGTTGTTGGTTAGGTACTGGGACAGGGTTTCGTACCAGGCTCTAGGGGCTTGTTTAAGTCCATACAGCGCTTTCCTTAGCCTGTAAACTAGATCGATACCGTTTGTGTTGGCAAACCCTGGTGGTTGTTCAACATAGACTTCTTCTGCAAGATCTCCATTCAGGAAAGCACTTTTGACGTCCATTTGGTATACGATAAAACTCTTATGGGCGGCAAAGGCTAAAAATATCCTAATGGCTACTAGTCTCGCTACAGGGGCGAAGGTTTTATCATAGTCGATTCCTTCTTCCTGACTATAGCCTTGTGCTACTAGTATGGATTTGTTCCTTATGATAAGTCCATTTCGATCCTTTTTGTTTTGAAATACCCATTTGGTTCCTATAACCGATTGGTGTGTTGGTCTGGGTACAAGATACCATACATTGTTTCTTTCGAAACCGTTAAGCTCTTCTTCCATAGATGTTATCCAATGAGAATTGTTAAGAGCGTCTATGGTCGAAACAGGTTCGGACTGGGCTAAGAATACAGCGATAGTGCACATATTGAGTCTCCTAAGTTCGGATTGAGATTTCCATTCAGGAAACTGTGAAACTTCAGCATTAGATTCTTCTTGTGCACAAAGTACATTTCCTTGTGTACTCTGTATTCTCCTACGAGTAGAAACACCGGCATTAATGTTTCCAATGATCAGCTCTTGCGGGTGATCTCTCAACCATCTTCGGTCGGGTTCTAATTCAGGATCCCGTACTGTATCGAAAGATTCTGTGGATACAGCTTCAGCTTGTACAGCGTCGGCTTCATCCACATCGATTCTTACAGCTGCGGGGTTGATTTCTAAATCAACGATATTTTCTATGGGTGTTGGTGGATCCAAGATAGATAGATGGTGAATGTTCTGAGTGATATCATCTACTCCTGTAGGGTCATGGTGTGGTTCGTCGAACACTACATGAACTGATTCCTCGATCGTCAGCTTCCTTTTATTGAAGATTCTGAAAGCTTTGCTGACGGAGGAGTATCCTACGAATATTCCTTCATCTGATTTTTCATCAAAGGTTCTAAGTTGGTCCTTCCCATTGTTCAATACATAACACCTGCATCCAAAAATGTGGAAATATGAAACTAACGGAGTTTTGTTATTCCATACCTCATATGCTGTTTTGTTGTGGTGCTTGTTGACGATACAGCGGTTTTGAGTGTAGCACGCTGTATTGGTTGCCTCACCCCAGAAACGCTGTGGCAACTTGCTTGCGGCAATCATTGTCCTTGTTGCTTCTTTCAACGTCCTATTCTTTCGCTCGGCAACACCATTTTGTTGAGGTGTACGGGCAGCTGAGTATTCGTGCTGTATTCCATTCTCCGAACAGTATTGCTCTATAAAGCGGTTAGTGAATTCTGTACCTCTATCGGAACGAATGCACACGATACTCGATGCCTTTTCATTTTGCAACTTTCTCAGGAGCTCGGGCAGCTTTGATGTTGTTTCCTTCTTCTTGCTAAGAAAGATCGTCCAAGCATACCTGGAATAATCATCAACAACAACCATGCAGTATTTCTTACCTCCCAAACTTACTGGGTCTACAGGACCGTAGAGATCCATGTGTAGCATTTCCAACACTCTTTAGGTTGAAAGGTAGGATTTGCTTTTCAGGGTTGACTTGATTTGCTTGCCTTTCTGGAATGGTCCGCAGACGCTGTCCTTCTTGAATGACACATTTGGCAAACCTCTAAACATTCCCTGTCTTGAGAGTTTGTTGATCGTCTTGAAGTTGATGTGAGACATCCTCTTGTGCCATAGCCAGCTAAGATCTGCAGTGCCTTTGGCAACAAAGCATGGAATTGAGGAGCTCATAGGCTTCCAGTCAGCAATATACATATTACTTGATCTGCTTCCTGTAAGCACAACTTCCTTGGTTTGGGTGTTCTTGACTCTACAGCGATCTATATAGAACTTCACCGAGAACTGTTTATCACAGAACTGGCTAATATTAAGTAGATTATACTGTAATCCTTCAACATATTCAACATCGGTGACCTTGAATTTCCCGACAAGTAGGTTTCCTTTCCCTCTTGTTCTTCCTTTAGACTTATTACCGAAGCGAACTTTTGGACCGCGACCTTCTACAAAATCAGATAGCTTGCTCCTATCTCCGGTCATGTGACGAGAGCATCCACTATCAAAGTACCAGGTATCCTCCTCTAGAATTTCCTGTAACAAAGAAATTAGGTAGATTTAGGTCCCCTTTGATTTTGGGTCCATGTATGTTAGTTCCTTTAGGTACCCAAGTTTTCTGACAAAGAATTGGTTTACTGTAGGACATACTTGGTACAGTGTTGCGATATCTACGGGGGGCATATCCGTAGTCATTATAATCATGATAATTATTATGCATGTAAAATTCAGGGTTATTATTATTATTCCAGTACGAGTGCCGTCTAGGAGGTGGAGCCATTTTCTTAGGCCTAACAGCTTGTCTTCTGGGTCTCCAGTTGGATTCCCAATGCTGTTGTTGATACTGAACTGGCATCTGCTATCTTGAGGGATAACGGGGCTCCTGTATCCAATACCTCGGCGTGCTGTACTGATAGTACTGCCGTGCGGGCCTTTGGTGGTTGGATACAGCCTTCCTTCTGAACGGATGTTGACGCTGTTGATATGCTCTCGGAGCATGCTGTTGAGTGCGCCTCACAGGTTGGAATGACTTATGATTCCGCTGTCTGGTATAGGATTGCGGGGGCGGAATTGCAGCCTTCGGTTTTCTCGGTACAGCAGGTTCCTTCACGGGACTAGGGGTATCTTCCGATTCTGGAATGTGTTCCACACTCTTGACGAACACTGTACTAGTTTTCCCTTTGTTTGAACATGAGCTGTATCCTAAGCCACTTTTATCATGAGCATGTTGCCCAGTGCTCAGAATTTCTTCCATTCTTTTGGACGATTTTTCAAACGACTTCAGAATGGTCTCAAGTTCGATTCTCGCTGAGAGTTGTGATTTTGGTTTGTAATAGAACCAAATCATTTGTCTTGCTCTCATTGTGGGTTTTAACCTCATTTAGTTCATGAGCAAGTTGATGATTGCTCTCCATGAGTTTTTCAAAATCGACCTTCTTTGGTTTCACAATCAAGAGACATATTTTCATAATTTATTTTCAATAAGTCATTTTCATCTTTCACTCTAAATTTGTTAATTGAAGCTGTATATTCTCGATTTTAGAGTCTCATGGGCCTTTTGAATGTTTTTAAATTCATTCATCATATTTTCGAAAGTATGAGATGCATTTGTGGAATAGCCGAGGTTGAACTTACCTCATCGTCATGCCTTCACCTTCCGGAACATCTTTGGCCATAAAGCACATATATGCTTTATCATCGAACTCATCGTCGGATGAATCACTTTCGTGACCACCAAGACATTCTGATTTGGATGGTGTGGGGAGGCTTCGATTCTCCAATCGGGGCCTTGAGCTTGTCTTTCCAAGCACGTCTTCTTTCATCTCTCTCTTGTTGCTCGGCCTCGTGCAATCTTTGGACTTTGGGATGAGGACATTTATTTGCATAATGGCACGGTTTCCTGTGATTATAGCACAGTTGGCATCACTGAGATGATGTTTCGGTACTTACCTTGTGGATGAGTTTGTGCTCGTAGGAGTCTTTCCAGATTGTTTGATGAACTTTTGAATTTATGCATGAGAAGCGCCATTTCATCTTGGGATGGGATGTCGTAAATCCTGTCGGCATTCTTGTGATCGGGCTTCGACGAGCTAGGCATCTGTGTCGACGGTTCGATACTGGCGGCGAGAGCTGTGACCTTTGAAGGAGATTCTTGACTTTCTCTCTTCTCACAATATCATACTCAAAGCTTTGGGGTCGAGAAGAGATCAAAAGTAGATATTTCATTAAGATTACAGGATACACGCATAGCCGTGGTCTTAATGTCCCATCTGGCCGAGAGATCTGAAAATTTTTAAGTTCTTCTCCTTTTGGGTGTAAATTTTGCCCAACGCTTCAAGTTCACCAACAATACCGGTGAATCGAGGTCAAGTTCCTCAAGTGTTTCCGTTGGTTTCATTTCAAAAGATTCAAATTCTTGAGTTAGTTTTGAAATCTTGTTTTCTTTTGAGAGCTCGGTTCCCTCACAAATCAACTTGAGTTTATCCTGATTTCTTCGGGTTTTTGCAGATCTTTACCTTTGAGAACGTGCCTTTGTCAAGAGTGACAAATAACGCGTTCTTAGCCACATTGTCGAGATTGGCTCGCTTCCTTTCATCTGTTGTCCATTGCTCGCGTTCCTTCTCGAGCATTTCAGCATGGGCTTGGCCCTCAATCCTTGCGGCCGGATTTACCTTCATGATCTTGATAGGACCATCCTGTATAACAAAAATCATCTCTTCGTGCATTGCTGCAAGATGAGCTTCCATTCTAATTCTCCAGTCATCAAATTCGTTAATAGAGAACATAGGGACTTTGTTAATCATAGAAGTATCCATACTGATAATATAGGAATGAAAGAAACTGTTGTGAAAATAAGTGATTTGAATCTGATTCGGTTAAAAAGAAATACGACTGATTCTTTTTAGAATCAACCGCTCCGATACCACTTGTTGGCCACTAAGTATACTGGATACAGTTTGAAAAATAGTTTAAACAACAAACTGTATGGATTTTAAATCTGAGTGCGTAGCGGAAGTCTTGGATACAGTAGGTTACTGTGGATACAACAACTAAGTGTATAGTGTATACTTAATTTATCACAGTAATTAAAACAGTAAAAGCTGAAGGTAAATAACACAGTAATTAAAGTGGTTCGAGGTAAACCCCTCTACGTCCACTGGTCCTCCACACAGGAGTAAAAAGTTTATTATAATTACTACGTACACAACTATGTAATTATAACAACACACACAATCAATATATCGTTCACACAGATTGATATAAAGATCTTAGCTTAATCCGTTCACACAGATTGGTTTTGAGCTAAAGCTTTGACTTGCTTCTTCACACACAGTTCTGAAGCTTCGTCTTCTTCAATGCAAATCCTTCACACACAGTTCCGGAGAAGCACAGATTGTTCAGTGTATAGAACAGATGATGAACAACAACTTTGACTTTAAGAGCTTTCAGCTGATGAAGTGTTGTTCAGGATGATGAGCACTGTTTTGCTCTGATGATAACTTTTGATAGCTTGAGTGTTAGGTGACTAGTTGATGATCTTCAATGCCTTCATAAGATATATATAGTCTTTGAAGCATATATCCGTTGAGATGTATCCGTTTGAATGAGATTTCGTTCCAACGGGATTATGACACGATCCGGATTTCGCGGGATTCTGAAGATCTGAAGACTGGCAGTATTTAAATACTTTATCCTTGAGTATTTAAATACTTCTTTATTCAACGGGACTTGACTTCTGGATATTTTTTCTTTGTCCTGTTGTGAGCTGTATGGAGGATAACTGTATTTTGAGTTTCGAGACAGTTTCCATACTTTGTCTTTTACAAGACTTCTTGCTGTACTGAAGGGCTTCACTACATGCTGTTTCGAGGCGGGTCTTCGATACAGGATAAAGCCTCAAAGCTTCGATACAGTTTCCTTTACTGTATTCGGATTGGCATATATGTCAAAACCTCTTTATCAAATACCATTCGATACAGGGATCGGATATCCCGGCTGTTTCGATACAGGGTCTTTGTTTTCCCAACAACGTGTATTTCTTATCCTTCCGTAAAAGGTTCGTCATGGGTTGAGCGATTTTAGAAAATCCCTCCACAAATCGCCGATAATAACCGGCTAATCCGAGAAAGCTTCAGATCTCCTTATCATTCTTCGGAGGTAGCCAATCTCGAATAGCCTCCGTCTTTTGAGGGTCGACATGAACTCCGTCTGATGAAATTACATGTCCGAGAAACGTCACTTCGGACATCCAGAACTCACATTTGGAAAACTTTCCAAAAAGTTGCTCTCATCTCAACACGTCAAGCACTTGATGAAGGTGAAACTCGTGTTCCTCCCGGTTACGAGAATAAATCAAAATGTCATCGATGAAGACAACAACAAATTGATCCAAAAAGTCGATGAAAACCCGATTCATTAACTCCATGAATACCGCAGGTGCATTAGTCAACCCAAACGGCATAACCACAAACTCATAATGACCATAGCGTGTTCGAAACGCCGTCCTCGCGATATCCGACTCTCGAATACGCAATTGATGATATCCAGATCTTAAGTCGATCTTGGAAAATACTGAAGCTCCCTGAAGTTGATCCAAAAGATCATCGATACGGGGTAAAGGATACTTATTCTTGATCGTCACCCAGTTCAATTCCCGGTAATCAATACACAAGCGGAACGAACCATCCTTCTTCTTGACAAACAACACTGGTGCTCCCCACGGGGACGCACTCGGACGAATATAACCTTTCTCGAACAACTCCTCAAGTTGGTTCTTTAATTCCTGCATTTCGGTCGGGGCCATCCGGTACGGTGTCTTTGATATTGGGGACGTACCGGGCTCCAACTCGATCGTGAATTCCACATCTCTCTGTTGATGAAATGCCATTTCCCTCCACAACTTCTATTCGCAGATGGCCGTTTTGTGTCACATTTCTGGCAAGCGGTCCATCAGGCCTTGGGCACCGAGTTGAGTTTGAGTACGTCTTTGCATCCTCGATCAGACGGTCAGACTGAACGGACAATCCAGACGTTGGAGGATATATTGCGGGCTTGTGCCCTAGACTGGAGTAATGATTGGGAAATTCATTTGCTGTTGATCGAGTTTGCCTACAATAATAGTTGACATACATCGATTAAAATGGCACCATTTGAAGCACTTTATGGTAGGCGGTGTAAATCGCCATTATGTTGGGATGAGGCTTCGAAGTTAGTCGGAACGGAACCGTATATGTTGATGGAAAATAAGGAGAATATTTCTATTATCCGAGACCGGTTGTTGACTGTCCAGAGCCGTCAGCAATCTCATGCTAATACTCGCCGTTGACCCTTGGAATTCGAAGTGGGAGATCATGTTCTACTCAAGGTTTCGCCGACAAAGGGAATTTTTCGCTTCGGGAAAAAGGGGAAACTTAGTCCGAGGTATATCGGACCGTTCGACATTTGGACAGAGTTGGAGATTTAGCTTATCGCTTGGCGTTTTCTCCTGCTTTGAGTCATTTCGATAGCATTTTTCATGTTTCTCAGTTGAGGAAGTACGTGCCGGATCCAAGTCATATTATCGACTATAGTGATATGGATGTAGCCGAGGATGTTACCTTCCCAAAGAGGCCAGTGAAGATCCTTAAACGTCGTGAGAAGCAGCTTCGGCACAAAACCATTCCGTTGGCTAAAGTGCAATGATCCAGAGATGGAGTCGAGGAAGCAACTTAGGAGACGGAAGAGAAGATGCGATCGAAATACCCCGAACTTCTTATTTCTTAAGTTTCGGTACGAAACTTCTTTTTAGAGTGGGAGAATGTAATACTCATGCTTTTTATGAATTTTTGGCTTTGACGTTTTTTCACTTTTGTCACTCTCGTAAGTGCTTATTGAGATGTTGTTGATTTTAGAGTTTCGTATCTTTTGAAACATAATTGTATTAATCGGACTTTGCAGCGGTGTTATTGAATGAAGCAGATAGCGCATGCTAGGCGTGAGCTAATACACGCTATTTGTGTCTGGTAGTGCGCACTAGCTTCGCCCGTAGCGCACGCTAGCGGTTGTAGTTGGGCAGAGGCAGTAGCTGGATTTTGTCCTCTGGGCAAGCACTTAGCGCACGCTAGGCCTGAGCTAACGCACGCTATTAGTGTAACGTAGCGTGTGCTAGCATCGCATGTAGCGCAGGCTAATTACTCAGGTTGGCAGTGGCAGTAGATTGGTTTCTGTTCTCTAGACGAACAGTTAACGCACGCTAGACTAGAGCTAACGCACGATATCGGTGTTGAGTAGCACACGCTAGCATTGCTTGTAGCGCACGCTAATGAGTTGGGCAGTTAGTTTGGAATTTCTGCATGGTAGCAGTTAGCGCACGCAATGCTATTGGTAGCGCACGCTAACGACGCAGGTCCGAAGCTACTAGACTACCAGGTGACCCCGTTAGCACGCGCTATCCTCTCATAAATTAGCGCACCCTAATTAAGCCCAGTATAAGACTGGGCAGCTGTGTTCTTCGTCATTTCCTTCTCATTTCTTCCACTTACGATGAGGGCACGCGAGAGAGGCGATCTTGAGGCGATTTGGGGCAACCTTTCATCATCCATCATCATCTTTGGCCGAATAACAAGGATTATACAACATCTAATCCATTTCTTCTCCCCGAATCAAGGTAAACTCCTTAGAACCCTAGTTTTGGGGATTTTTGGGGACTTTTCTTAGATCTGTCCGATTTATCCATTTTGAAGATTGAAATCCTTGATATTATGATGTATCTACCACGTACCCACGTTTCTCTTACGATTATACGGATGTTTTGTGTATTACTTGAAGTGGAGAGGATTTGGATGGTTTCTAAACTCTATGTGAATACTTTGAAGATTTATGAATCGTAAAAAGGGGGGTTTCGGGAGCCTTCCTTGAGAATTGAGTGTTGATGATTGATTATCGTATTTCCTTACGAATCGTTTAAGCCCGGAAATGCATTCTTGGACCTCCCGAGCATGAATACCATTTTCACTTCGGTTCTAATGTCTCAAAAGCAAGTATATGTTTATGACTGTACGTTCTCGACTTTGAAAGTGAAGTATATGAATTGTGTGATTGTATATATTCACTATGGGATGGACTGACGGGTCCTCAGAGGGTTCCGTGCCTTTGGTGCGGTTCCACGAATATTTTTGGGTTAACTACTTTGGGAGGGTCCGACGGGGTCTCAGAGGGTTCCGTTTCCTTTGGTACGGTCCATGGTTAATCATACATGTTATTGAAATGAGATTCTATGAGATTTAGTTATTCCGGAATACTAATCTTGAGTTTTATGAGATGAGGATTTCATTTACTTTATTGTTGAGAAGTATTGTGTTTCATATTCGATATGCTTGTACTAGCTATTCGACGGCTAACCCCTTTTTGGGGGAAATACCTTTCATGTATTTCATGATCCAGGAGAGTGGACAGGCATGTACCGATTCAGCACGAAGATGATGGGCAAGAGTGACGCGGTGTCTTGTTTCTATCTGTATTTTGTATTTCATCCGTTCAATAATGTTGTACTTGGAATGGCCATGAACACTCAAGTAGTGCTTTGGATACTCTTGACGTTTTGTCTTGTACTCTGTCAAATGGATTATTACCTTGATGTCATTTTCATTGCCTTCTAATGGATTATGTTTAGACCTTATCGGTCGAAATTCATGGTTCTGCATATGTATGGCCTTGTGGGTCCTATGGAGGGGCTCACGGCGCTGTAATATACCCTGAATAACTTGGGGGTGTTACAAGGCCAGGCCTCGGCCAAAACATTTTGATTTGGACACAGTAAGATAGAATCTAATATAAATCCATTGCCCACACAGGGGACCTCAACAAATAACTTACAAACAGAGAAACATCTCTTTAACTGACTCCAATAGACTACCATGACATACTAAAATAAACACCCAAGACACGATCCTCATAACTGTAATATTCACGTTTTTCTGATATTATTAGTAATTTAATTTTCATTTGTCGTTTGGTCGAGAACTACTGTGTAATGGATTGGTTGTTGTGTAAAGTTTCGTTGGTTCAGATAGTTGTGTTGGGCATGGGAACCTTAGCGCACGCAAAGTCTGCAGCTTAGCGCACGCTATGGTGGTGGATTAGCGCATGATAGAGATGTTTGGTAACGCGCGCAAATCCGGTACTCCAGTAAGAGCAGAATGTTTTTAAGGTTCTGGACTCAGGACGGACTGAACAGGTAGCGCACACTATGCCGTATGATAGCGCGCGCTACGTTGCTTTAGTAGCGCATGCTACACCATGATAACACACGCTATTTCGGCCAGACAGTAGAGGCAGAATGTTTCTGGATCTGGAGACGAACAGGAAGCGCACGCTATGTAGGCCGATAGCGCGCGCTAAAGGGAACTGGTAGCGCACGTTAATTAATGAGTAGCGCATGCTAACGGGTCAAAGCCGAAGGTTTTGGACCTGGAATGGCCGGTTAGCGCATGCTAAATGTAAGGCCTTAGCGCATGCTAACGCGTATGATTATAAAAGGGCCTGAGTAAGTCAACGTTCGCCATTTTATCATTTCTTTTTTCTCCTACGGCGGCGTGGGCGACTCCAGGCGTGAGAAGTCGAAGATCTCGACTGAATAGTGTTGGACATCAACTCCTTTCAACTCCTAGCAAGGATTTATCCACCTTCTAACATCTTTCACCAAAGATCTGAGGTAATATTCCTTAGAACCCTAATTTTGGGGATTTTGGGGGTTTTGGTGGATTTCGTTTTTTCGATGGATGTAGATTCGAATCGATGATAGATTATGGTTGTATAATCATGTTTTCATATATTCCTAAAAGTTTTAGGGATTGATTCCTAGTTTTCCTTTGTAGATCTAGTATGATCTGGAATGCCTCCGTGGTGTTCGACGAATTGCTCTTAAGGGTGGAACTTAGGATGAATCTTGGATTTCCAGTGGAATTGTAGTTGATTGAGTCTCGATTTTTATTAGGAATGGAGGTTGGAAGATAGTTCGGACCGAAGCCTTCTTCGTTCGTCGGTACTTCGTGGGCTAGAAATACCTTATTGCAATGGTTTATGGCATGAATTTCTCTGATGATGATGTGAATTTTTGTGTGTTGTGAGGATGCCCACTCGGGGAAGGTTCCGAGGACTGGTACTTGGGGACAAGTCAGGGCGGTGGTATTGTCACGTGGGAATTGCTCGACAGGGCACACAAGGACTTGGCTGAGGGGCCTTGTCACGAGGATTACCTTCGAGTGATGTTTTACTGATGATTGGTATTGGATATTCCGGAATATCGTGAGAAATGATCTGTTTTTGGATTTTGATATAATATTGGAAATGCTTGTGTATTAAAATATTGTAATATTGTACTTGCACTAGCGGTTGTTGCTAACCCCTTGTTGGGGTGGAATGTTTGATACATTTCAGGTACTCTCGAGGTTTAGGAGCCTACACGTGGTGCACACGGGGTTGACGGGCAGACCGGATGTTAAAGAGCTCGAGTCAGCTGTTGTTTTGGAAATATTGTTGTTGGTCTTCTTATTTAATGTTGTATTTGGTTTCAATGTAATGTGTCGTGTGAGGTTTGTGTACTTGGTTGAATGGTGTTAAACTCATACATTTTGGCCGCGGCCGAGGCCCAACTTATGTTTTTGTATTGTGCATGTTGTGTATTTTGTGTGTGTGACATCAGCCTGGTAGGCCCTGGTGGGTCCTACGGCATAATTACCCGCAACATCATGCTTGACCATCCTTTGCGTGCGCTTCCCGTGCTGGCTCCTTGGATCGTCCAATACCTGAAATGCATGAAAAGCAATTCCCCCATTTAAGGGGTTAACATTTGAATAGCTAGTGCAAGTACAAAATTACTCTACATTATATACATGTATAATCGAACATCACTTTCTCATTTCGAAACATTTGTAAAACAATATTCCGGAATATCAACTTTCATCAAAAACATCATCATTAAGAAAACATATCATCACATATCATCATCACGACAAACCATACTTGGTAACCCGCGGCTGTTCCCATTAGCATCGACCCCCAGAGGCCCCATCGAACCGTCCCCAGGTGGGAAACCACTTCGCAGCCGTGCCCATTAGCATCGACCCCTTGAGGTCCCTTCGAACCGTCCCCAGGTGGAAGAACAACAACACACACTCTTACGTTTTTCACAAAACATCAATCATGTCGAATTCACATAATACATAACATAACGTAATACATGTACTTGCCTTGGTTATTATGACGTGAAGAAATGGTGAATGGAGAGGGCTTCGGTCCAAACTCACTCCAAAGTTTCGTTCATAGAACACAACAATACTTAATAAACTACAATACTACTGGAACACAAAGAATCACCCTAAGTTCTACCCTTCAGAATGATTCATCGAACACTACGAGGGCATAGTCAATCATAATTGACTAGCGGTGGAAAGCACGAAACTTAATCCACAAGACATCAAGAAAAATGGGGATTTACGATTACACAATCATAATCTAACACAAATCTATGCTAAAATGGACTAGAAAGATGAATTTCCAACAAAACCCCAAAATCCCAAAAACTAGGGCTCTAGCAATTTACCTTGATTTGAACGGTGGAAAGTGTTGAAATGTTGTTAAATACGTACTAGGAGTTTGAATATGTTGATGTTTGATTATATCTTGCCGGAATATATACTCACACACGCTCAGGATCCCAAAGTCGCCGGGAGGAAGAAAAAAAAAGTGAAAAATGACGAAAGTTGACTGCTGCACTAATTTATATACTGGGGATGATTAGCGCACGCTAGGGTAAGTTTAGCATGCGCTAACGGGATAAGAATGCAGTCCAAAAGTTTCTATCCAGTCCCGTTAGCATGTGTGTTAATGTATGTGTTAGCGTGCGCTAATTGATTCAGTCCATAATTCCTGAACTTTCTGCCCAGCTCCAGAATGTTCTGTCAAATCTCATTAGCATACGCAATGGGAACATTAACTTGCGATAATTGACTCATTCCAGAGCCCAAAGACCTTCTGACCATCCTGATTAGCACGCGCTAAAGACGAGATTAGCATGTGCTCCAAAGGTCACATTAGCGCGCGCTAGCTGCACTCCATTTCAGTAATACAACTGTGGAGCTCAATCAGTTCAAACACGTTCCGAAAGATGCAAAACTCAATGGTTATAAATAAACGACGAAGCGCTTGTGAAGAATACCAACATATAAGCCCAAGCTCTAAGCAAATATATAATTCCAGCCATCCGATAGAGCGGAAAAACAATTCCAAAATACCCACGCTCAAAACTATGAAAAAATTACAAAATGGCCCGAACTCCCGAAAAATCATGATTCGAGATCGGACAACTATCCCCGAACCCATAACATGTCTAATTATATTAAATATACTCGTAGAAACAATGAAACGTCAGTTTCGAACAAGATTTATGAGAATCGAGCCTAAACGCGGAGAAGTTTCATTAATATGCATAATCTCATAAAACAACTCGAAACCCGTTCGGATGGCCAAGAATGCAAACATAATAGTTTCATAATACCAAAACTATTACAAACGAGTCTTCCAGAATGGAAATACACCAAAAATAGAAATTACTAAAAATAGAAAGTGCGGATATCACAAATACTCAGCTTTTATGGTAGAGCCTGTGATGCAAACTAGTATCACACTCTTCCATGAAATAAATCCTCCAAGTAGAGTAAAACCAAGCCCGAAAGTTACCTTCTGAGAATCTCTGTCAGACTGGAAATCTGAGTCCGTAAAGCCCAATGGTATCAAATTTCTAATTTAGTATACCAACACATAATTCTTAGTTTCTTAAAGAAACATATGTGCTTTACCACAGCCTAGTGTAATGGTCTAAGATTTGATCGATTTGTTAACCATGCCAATAGTATAGCAAATACTTGGTCTCATACAGATCATGTCATATGTGAGGCTTTCTATTGCTAAAGCATAAGGAACTCAGATAAAATCTATATCTAGAAGGTACAGACCTTCTTAGAGTTCTGCATGATCAAACGAGCTAAAATCTTCTCGATGAATGAATCCTGAGTTAGGGTCAATTACTTACTCTTACGATCATGCATGAGCTTGAACACTAGAGTATAAATGCCATCTTTTTAAATCCTTCATTCAATACTGAGAAGATAATCAAATCTATATGGATGATAATACTCTTAGGGCTCATTTGCTAAGTTGTATGGGATAAACCTGGATAAGATTGACTGGATTTCTTATACAATATAAGAAATTAATATCATATTTGGTACGATGTATTAAATTCTCTGCAAAATATAAATATCATGGTAGTTTATTGAATTTATTAGTTGTAGTATTGTTTAATATCACCTAATACCACCTCTTAGATGTGATATGTAATAACAAAAATCAGTATTATTTATACGGGCCAAATTTTATCAAGGACCCTATACTTTATACCAAACAATATATAAAGGTGTATTAGATATATTATACACCTTAATCACACATAGCAAACAAACCTTTACATCATATTCTATTATTAGATTATCATCCATACATAGAATCAAGAAAGAAATTGCACCTCCTTAACACCTTAACACCCCTCCTTAGAAATTGCCGTTGAGTCACCATGATTTAATTCCTCCACCAATCACTGTCGGGCCGGGGGGTGGGGGCCCTGGGGGCGAGGGATCTCGCCTTTTGCTACAAGAAAGAAATTGCATTTCGATTACCTTAATGCCATAGATCAGCATCTTCTATCAGTTACTACTTTGTTGTAACTAGTGGGATCTTATATCGGATACTTTGAGTATGCATAAAAAGCTTCTCAATAGTATTTCCCAGGTGACCTAGGAATTCTTCCACTACAACTAGGTACTGATATGCTAGGCGTATAATGCAAATCTCTACTCTCTTCAGTTTCATAAGATTTTCTATAGATTCTTATGAAACCTCCTGCAGAACATCAGTATGACAAACACTGCTTGCTCCTTAGAATGATAGAAGATCCCAACTCTATTTCCCTTTATAATATCATATGAAATAGCACTTATCTTCTCTTGTTTCTAACTTGCTCACTTCCATTTTATTTTTATTCCTTGTCGAACACCCCTGTTTAATTGTATTTTCATGTTTATGACATGTGTGCTTTCATTTGATTTCTTCCTATTGATGCCTAATTGTTGAGTTTGATTCTGCCAAACCCCAGTATATATGTTGATGGTGTATGCACCCTAGGTTTGGCTAGGCTATATGTTTTGTATAGTTTATGTGATATATATATGCACATATATATATAATTTAATTTATATATATATATATATATATGTGTGTGTGTGTGTATGTGTGTGTGGTATTAGTATGGTGTGTAACTATAGGCATGATGTGCGTATATAATGTATACTAGGTTTGTATACATGTACATGTACAATGGTATGATTATATACGATGTATATATGTTATATATGAATATGTATACCTTATATAATAATTACATTATATTGCTTTTGGATATATATATATATATGTTTATGTTTGATTTATAATATATATATGTATTTAGGTAGTATGTTTATATACTATACTAGTTTTACACCCCGTGCGATGCACGGGGTTGCCCATAGATGTTGTTTTACGTTTGTTTAAAAAGCTACAAATTCTTGCCCATGAGGTTTTGCCAATTACAAAAAGACCAAGTTATTTTTCCAAATTACATATATAGCTCTCAGATTTGTTTTTACCTTACAAACATCACCTTCTTTAAATAGCCGTCTTCAGGCTCCACAAATGCAAGGTAAAACTCCAACTAAAGAAAAGAAAAATATATATATATCCTAAAGTATGCAATATAAATTTTGTAATATGATATACGCAATCTACAAAGTGGTCTGCATTTTTACTCGCAACATAGATTAACACTCGACCAAACAACCTATAAATTTTTGAGTAAGAAAATGATTTAAAAATCTATCATCAGAAAGAATTGACTTCCTGATATTGAATGAGTCGTTGCCTGTATCAGCCATGCACAAGAGCTATTATGATGAAAGAATAAACTGCAATGTAAGCTATTGTTGAGGCTGCAAGGATAACCGCGTGTATGCCAGTGTTTGATGGAGGTAGCATTTTGTTGCAATTATGTCAACAAATTAACCGTTTGCACCCTGAGCAAGAGAGTAGTTGGTTAAATAATGGTTGGTGTTTTTTCATAAATTCCAACTAAACAATAAAGGCAATATTTGTATTTGCCCCACACCTGAATTCGTAATCTTTCCTATTTTAGAGTTCACATGAGACTGCAATGATTGGGGTGGACATAATCCAACGAGAGTGTTCGAAGGTCTTAAGAAAATGCATAGTCTCATACTAACAATTATTAAAATCTCGGGTAAATTTTATTTTCATTAGTTGCACGAATAACTATCAGTAACAAAATAACGCCCTAATTTTCCAATCACAAACAATAGTATATATATAAAAAAAATATGAAAACATAAAATGGCTTTGCCGCTTCCAGAGGCAATGCCCATGGAGATCAGATTTGTTTCCTTTCAAGAAATCATGTAATGTGCACTGACTTACTACAGCAAATAAAACTCAGCCTATCAGCAACTAATACAACACAGTTAAATTAAACCAAAAAAAAGTTCACTAACATAAAAAGATGCAGAGATAGAAATTGGGATGGAAGGAGAAAAAAAATAAGAGGCATATGATGAACCTAAAAGAACATCATATTTTCTTTATATAACCTGTCAATAGTGGACATTGTCCAAGGTATGGATCTTTTTTACTCTGCAAGTAAAACAGAGAACATGCTTTTTCTCTTCAGTTATGTTTTTCAAAATTAAGAAAATAAATCAGTTTTATTAATTGAATAAACTATATGAATATACAACTTTGAAAACATCACTATTCAAATTATATAAACCAAACAAAAAGGTATGTCTATCTTGATTAAGAAGAATGTTGACTTCCAATGTGAATCTCAAGCCCGAACGTAAAAACAGCAAAAACAACACTTTATGTTTTTGAGGCAAATGTTCTCAGCTGTAAAACCTTCCCTATGTACTCTCTTTCTCTATGGATGTTTTCGAAGAACAAAGAATAAAGATAATGAAGAAAATAAAAAAAGAAGATTCATCCAAAAAGAAAATTCCAATATTCATGATAACCCGGTAGGGTTGCTACCACACCTATGTACTCAAATGAATATAAATCAAATGAATAACCAAATAATTGAAATAGTCAGACCGGAAGGAACTCAAGCTAAGTGGATTTGAAGTAAATCTCAAAACCAAATTGACCTACTTGAAAACATTCAGGTCCAATATAGCTTCGTAGCATTCGGATAATAGAAGCACCCTTCCTATAACTGATTGCATAAAAAATATCATCAATTTCACCAGCATGATTAAGGCCAACCTGAAACAAGATAGCATACCAACAGAGGTAGATACATATTTGCAGTAAAAAATCTCATCTCCTTAATATTAATTTTGTCAAAAACATGTCATTTGCCTCGATGGGGTGAGATTCTGCAAGCGCATCCAGTCGAAGTCCGGCAGGACTTTCATCAAGAAACTGAGTCCAAATCTGCCAATCTGGGAACAGGCTATGAGCTGCCAAAAAGCTTACCTGATTCGAAAAAACCACATATTAACGAACTGTACAAATCTAATGGCCTAAACACAAGAACTTAAACCTGAATGTTAAACCGTACCCAAGGTGCAAATCCCTCGTTTAACTATAAATGTGTCCACCATTCCATTGTCACAACTTACAATATTGCCAAACCACTGGCGTGCTAGGTCATGAACTATGACAACGGCAACCTAAGTAAATGATATTCAGTACAATCAGTACACAAAATCCCTTATTCTAATGGGCCAATAACATATCCAATTTCCTATCCATCAAAATCAGGAGACATCTGTTTAAGCAAACAAGATATAAAATATATAAAATTCATTAATCATAAAACATGTTACTTAATTCAGGCAATTCCATCTTTCAAGCAAATGCATATATTACCCTCTGTTTATTTACGGCCACAGACTGCCTATCATCAGAAAGCAACGCTGTTTCTCGGTATGTAATGAGGCCATAAATCTACATGGCCCTAGCAGCAAAATCAGGAATTGCAATCATGTCCAATTTAGGAAGCAAAAATGGCACTGCAAAGTAATTTAGTTTTATAATTAAAAGATATTCCGAGTCAAACTCCCATTTGTACGAGCCCTTCAAAAATACATAAACTGAGGTAACTATACCTAATAATATAGATAAGAAGAAAATATACATCCTTGCACTACTTGATAAACAGGGTTATGTAAGTATGAAAATGCACATCACTTACTCTTTATAAAGGCCAAGTGTTTTGACAGCTACATCCAGGGCAAATTTTCCTTGACCAACCTTGCCAACTTGACAGTATACCCGGACAATGATTCCTGTAAAACATGATATTACATCATCAGTAACATGATATTAACCTCAATAAAATAGCATTAACATGATATACCATCAGATGTACGGTCACTGCCCCCAAGTAAGTGGACATGTTCGATGATTCTTGATAGTATACTGTCTTTATATTTCCATTTAGTTTTTCTTCGGTTACAGGCATGTTGGAAAGTGTTACCAGCTTTGCTGGTACTGCTAATGTAATTTTGAAAGTCGCCTGAATTACAGGTACGCAATTAAATTGAGGATATCCCACGTGTCACTCAAGAACAATTTCAATATAGCTAGCATATGTACCTGCAACAGATTTATTGTTGGTTTTATCCAAAAAAAAGTTATATATGGGCTTAAAATTCTATGAGCCAAAAATCTGGAGAAAGAAAAAGGTAACACGAACTGCTATAAGTACCTTGCAAGCAGGCTCATCCCAACAGGGGAAGCACCTTCTTGCATCGGCTGGCTCGGACTGTGTCACAACCATATTTTTCCTCTCGCCATTATGCTCATAAGTGCTGAAATAAGGCATTGAAAACAGTTTCGAACAATAAGATCACTGAGCATCAATTAATAGAACTTGCTTTGTAGTGAAGACTAAAATTAAAACTAAGCATTTATATCCTACGGAGAAGTCCAACTCCAGCTTTCATAACTACCTAACAACCTGAATAACCCAAAACTCCTGAATTATTAATTTCCTGCCACAAATTTAGAGGCATGGAACAGATTCGTGAGCAATGTTACCTGGTTCGCAGATGCGTTTGACGCGAACACGTCTTAGGAATGTACGCTACATATATCTAACGCGGTTCGTTGGTGGTAGGCTTAGACGGGAAGCTTTTTTAGGATGTGGTACACGAATTTAGTCTTCACAGTACTCTAGTATTTATTTTTTATAATTTTTTTATATATATTTGATCATTATATATTATGTCATGTTATAAAAATATATATATATATATATATATATCCTTGTAATCATATCAATATCATCCAACGTTTACAAAAAAATACACATTAAGTGTAAGTTTATTAAAAATTTTGAGAAGATAAACCGTAATATATAAAAGGAACAAGTTAAAAAAAGGAAATAGTTAAATAAAAAGGTAAAAAATGAACTGATTTGTTCATTATCTTTTAAGAAAAAAAGGAAAAAAAGAAAAAGAGATTGGGCCCTTAGTCCTCCCACTATTCCTTCCTTCTCCAAGTTCAGTTCACTAGATATGGAGAAAGCCTACATATTTGGAGTCGCCGAATATAGAGATCCAATACGCGAATGCACCATGTTCTGGTACGTGCATTCCGGTTCATGGGACGAGGGGGGTGGTAGAGAATTAGGTAACATTGTTCGTGAGCACTACTATGTCACTACGCCACAAATGGCCTTTAGCAACGTTTATTTCGATGTTACAAGCAAAAGTGTTAGCATAGATGCCTTGAAATTGATCTACGCTAACACTTTTTTCTAGCGTTACAATTGATAGTAACAGGTGTTGCCATAGTATCTATGGTAACACCAAATTCGCTGTTACCGTTGATCTTTAAAAAAAAGTGTTACCATGAAAGAAAAAAATAGGGAGGCTTGCACTTAAATCCGTCGTCCGCTTGCTGCCTCTTTCACCAGTTCTTTCATTTTCTAGGGTTACTTTTTCGTCGTCATCCTGCCTTCATGTCTGCTTCCTTCCATTTCACCTCCTTGCCTGGCGTTCTCCCGTGGCTCGGCTTCTCTCATCGTCCCACCTTATACTATCTTTGTTGTCTTGCTTATTTTAGGAATCCGATTTAGGATTTTTTTACAATTAAAATTCCTGCGGTCGGTGATGAGGTGGTTTTCCCCAACCACGGGCGATTAACGCCTCATGCTTTTCCGTCCTACCTTCTTACCCAAAAGAGCCTCGCCCTCCATCCCTCATCTCAAATTCATGTCGCTTCTTCATCTCATGATTATGTTCAAATGTATCCTTAATCACTTTCATCTTGTGAGAGATATTGTTTATTCCTGGGTGCTAGTGAGTTCGATGGATCCTTCCATTATATGATATGTTTTATTTTTCATCATTCATTTTTGTTATCTTATGCAATGCATCTTGATACAAATGCAGAATATCGCTTGTTTGTGGTTTTGCTACCCCTAATATATTTTTCTCAACCAATCAAATGTAAGTTATGCCCTTTTACTTGAGTTGTTTCTATATTTTACAGGACGAAGGGAAAGCACCTTATCTTTATGTGGAATTAGATTTCAAAGAGGTAGCAATGATTTGTTCTCATAATTGTCTATCTTCTTTCTCTCCCCATGACTTTCTTTCTTATCTGGACTTCAGTAAGTTTGACCATGATGCTTCGTCTATACCAACCGCCATTACTTAAAATAGTGATAGAGCCTATTAATTTTGACTTCGAGTTATATTTTTATTTGGAAACTCTTCTCATATCATGGTGCTCATCTATTAGGTGACTAGAAAGAAAGCTGCTCTTATTGAAAATTCAGTTGAGTTGAGGAGCAAGGTCGGTGAGGCCACATCAATCTCACATGGTACGAGTATTTTGGTTACTGATGCGAAGATCCTGACCTTGAAAACCTTCATATTCTTGACAACTGATTACTTCCATAATCTCTCTCTTGTGCCATGAGAAATTATGATTACTTTTCAAATGGATGTAAGAACACTAAACTACGCTTTATAGAAATATCATCAAATAAATGACTAGATTTTTTTTCGAGTTGTGACACATCACATCTACCGCAGATATGATATTCATTGCTCTTCTTTTGTTGTGTGAGGGACACCTACATTGCTTTCAAAAAATTTCTACGTACTTATGTTATAAAAGATTCGAGCCTGTGATCTATTCTCGTGTTGCCACTAAGATCGATGTTAAGTTTATTTTGGCTCTAGGGATACCGCATGCAAACACATAGTTGGATTGCTTTGCACTGCAGTTTATTTTGCATTTCTAGGTTTTATTTATTCATTAGCATTATAAGAAGATTATTATGTCTTTGCATTATTTCAACCCTTTCCGAAATATGCACATAAAACTTCAAAGGTCATTCAAAAAATAAGCCCGTGCATCCGGTATTTTAGATTTTCTCGTTTTGCAATTGTCGCCTTGTCAAGTTTATGAGCAAAGCTTTTGAAGTTTCGATCTCCTTACTTTTGAAAAATTCGGATATAGTATATGGTTAAAATTGGAGGAAGAATGCATGTAATGCTTCCAGAGTTGTTTCATGTTATCAACCTGAACTGACTAAAGAGTAGGACTTCAGTTTTCTCTTAGCCAGTGTCACTAAGGCTCACCTAAAGGAGCCTCTTTGAATGAAAACTCATATATGTAAACTATTAGGACATCGGATTTATAATTTATTTTATTTAGTTATATGTATGTGCTGCCTATTGCCCTTTCGTTGAGTTTATCACTAAATATGACACTTGTGTTTGTGCCTTTTTATTTAATGCGTAACCGGCTAGGGTATGTTCATATTATTTATAATATTATTTAAAATGATAGGACATTACTGTTAATAAATGACGATTCCGCTTTTGTTTCTCATCATTTTCCTTGATGACCTTTTCGTAGTTATGTAATAATCTGAGATGCCGTATTTTCCTTCTTTTTCCCCAGTAATGGACTGTTCGTTTAAATTACACAATTTTAGTTAGTTGTATGGTTCATAGTCCCCGATCTATAGATCTCATTACATTTTTAAGATATATTATTCGAACAAGGGCCGTTTCTGGTGGTCGCTTTTAAGATGTCCCGAACCCCGGCTTATTGGAATACTTGACGTTTTAGACCAGATGAATCCTTATGAATATTTGAAAGGGTTGGTACAATGTCATAAAATGCATCTTTTTGATGTTGTTAACCAAGATCGATCCATATTTGCCGATGACACATCGGAAGTGAAGAAAATTATAATGGTGGCCTTCTCTTTGACTTGGCCATGCATCGATCACCTTACACCGAAGACCCTCCAAATCGTGCTTCCTAAGATAAGTGAAGGTGGATCTTTGTCAAATATTTTGATCAATGCATGGTGAGAATTAGTCTTCGCATTAAAGTTTTCCTTGGATCTATAATCTATATCTTCTTAATAGATGATTTCTTTTTGTATTGATTGCTTTTTATATGACAATTTCGTTGGTTTACAATATAAAACCAATTGGTACTACTTTGGAGGAAAACAGCAGATTCTTCGAGTTGCCTATGCAAAAAGTATTATGGGACTGGATATGCGCTTCATCACTTTTCACCTAGAAGTCTTGTCTTGCCGCAATCAAGAAGCAACATTTGCTCAGAGTTTACTTTCTCGCTTTTTCCACGGCGCTTGTCGTTCTCTTCACCGATCTTTGTTTCTATGTTGATCTACGTTCTTATTTGTTTTGCTGTCATCCGTGTGCTACTCCCATGAACAGTTGATATTTGCTTAGGTGCTTCATATCGTGTTTTTAGAAGTTAATTTGTTCAGTATTCGAAATTCATGCTTTAACTGAGTATCTTGAGTAGAGCTGTATGAAAATAAGTTGTCTGTAGAGTTGTATAAACTTTGTGAAAGGTACACCACTTACAATGTTGTTGCTGATGAACAGATTTTGATAATTATTTTTTCACCGCCATACGTTGATATTTTATCTTTTGAATTATATGAAAGACTAGTTCTGTGGCATTAGTAATTTACTTATAAAGAGTGATAGAACTTCGGAATAATAATCGACAAGGTATTACAGCTCTTCCCAGCTCCAAATTCAAGGTATTACAGAAAACTCCGTTTCGTTTCCGATTCTTGGTTAGTTATCCGTTCAAATTTTCAATTTGAACTTTTGATCTCTCTCTCTCTCTCTCTCTCTCTCTCTCTCTCTCTCTCTCTCTCTCTGTATGTAAGTATTGTGTGTGTGTACACACGTTTCTTTGGAAGAAAATCATTGTTGTACTTGGTTGATTAGAAGTTAAAGTGGGAAAATGAGCAGAGTTGATTTATTCTTCTCACATGGGATTTCTTCTTTTCCTTGGAAGAGTGTTGATAACAGAAACAAAAATGTGTTTAGCTCATTCGATGAAATAAAACATTTGCTATGGCTTTGGGTTCTTTATCCTTCTTGTGAATTGCTTTTCTTTATTTGCTTTGTGGGCCTCTGTTGACTTATTTATGTTAGAATAAGGGTTATGATTTATATATGCATGAGATGACTCTTATTAACTTGCTAACTGAAATTTTGTATGTGTTTTTTGATTATGATTTTGCCTTGGAAGATGTTGATGGTGGTGATTCTCAACCAAGACCAGTGATGGAAGAAAATGGATCAATATCCAATATTGAGGTTAATTTAAAACTCGTCTCAGCTCTACCCCCTAATAGCAAGCAGTCCAAGGACACACTAGTTAAAGAAACTAGTATCGGTGTGAACAAGGAAAATGTTAACTTCCAGGATGGTGTTTTTTACCGTAACCAAGCAACTGCACGAAAACTGGATCACATAAACTTGGTGATAGATGGTGGGCAGGAAGTAGCTCCGGAAAATAGTATTAACAGTGGGGACTTGTTGGTTGTTGAAAACAGAACGGGGGATTTTGCTATTCAGGTTGACAAGGCGCACGGTAATCCGATGGATGGCTTAGGTATATTCGAAGAGCTACAAGTGGACAATGATTTTTCTGTCGATTATTATTCCGAAGTTCTAGACTCTTGTTTTGGCATAGGATCCTTGACATCCTTATATTCGTTTTGGATTTATGTAGTTATTTTGGATGGTTTATGTATTTGGATGGTTATTTGATAACCTTTTATGTTTTGGGATGTTTGAATTTATTTTTAATGGGTAACTCTTTTTTTAAATATCATGGGTTGATTTTTATCATTTAGAGTGTTGATAAAAGACCTGCGAAAATGTAGCCATTGACCCCAAAAACTCTTTACGTGTTGGCAAAAGAATAATATAGTGTAGCCAAAGATATTAAATTGTTTAAGAAACAAGTGTAGCCATAATGATAAAAGGTGTTGCCAACAATATCTAAGTGTTCCACAATTTTATGTTACAGTAGTACTATACAAGTGTAGCCATAGGTCTACAGCTATACTTTTAATGGTGTCACCACATAGATAACGGTGTTGGCATAGGTCTACAACAACACCTCTTAAGGTGTAGGAATAGAACCAAAAAGTGTTGGCACAGGGGTCTACAGCTACACTTTTTCGCAGTGTTACGAGAAACTATAAAAGTGTTAGCGTAGACCCCTATGGTAGCGGCCATTTTTGTAACACCCTCAAATTTGGTCAAAGTGTAGCCGTAGCCTGTTTTTTTTCTTTTACCAACACTTTTTGGGCTGTGAACACACTTTTTTAGGTGTGACTGAAGCCCATATATGGCGTAGTGTGTGCCTGTTCTATCTTCTCAACATGAACCAATACTCCATTCTCACCAAGGTCTACATGGTTATTACCGGACATCAACATGTCAATTTCACTTGGTTCGACCATATTCGGTCCTGTCTGCAAATCAAACGCCTCATCATCAGCCATTACCTCGATATTTGTGGTTTTAAGTTCCGTATCGGCCTTCGAATACTCCCTAAAATCCGAATCCTTATCGGCACTTTCGTACTCCTCCGCGCTGAATTTGTCCAAACCCATCTCATTATTCTCATTGTAATCAGAACTGGCGCTTCCGAAGTGAAGATTGTTATTAAGATCCGCCGAGTTGATTTCTAGTACCGGAGGGTGCTGAATTATCAGCACTTCATTTCGGGGGATTTGGCCGGATCCTAATCTTTCCCTATAGTCCTCCATTTATGTGCTGTATCTTTCCTTGTCTTTAAGAGCTTTCTCCTGATAAACCTAAAAAAACGAAAGACGATTTCTAAATTCTCAAACGGTTCGAGGATTCGTGCCTAATATGATATGAAACTTAAAAGACATGGTTGTAAACGTTATGTTTGTAGGAGTAATTTCCAAAACATAGGGTGGACTGTACTCCGGGCCGCGGCACATCCCTGCCGAGCTGCGGCCCTTGCCGATCGGCCCTTGTCGATCGCCCCTGTCGAAACACCTTCAACAAGGCCGAGTCTCCTGTACTCTAGGCCGCGGCACCCTCCTGCCGGGCCGCGGCCCCTACTCGATAACCTGGGCAGAATTTTCTGTACGTGCCGCGGCACACTCACCCTACAAATTAGCGATGGTATAGGCTGTACTACGGGCTGCGGCACACTGTGGCTGGGCCGCGGCCCCCGAAGTCAACAGGCCGGATGTCTTCCTTTTATGTAGTTTTTCTGTAATATCCGCAATTTCAGATTCCGATAATTTTCATTTTTTGGCATAGGTCCGTTTCGACGACTCGCTTTTGACCGTTTCGTCATTCTGAGAATATTTAATTCTGCACTTTTTGTCATCCGAGTTCGTTTCGGTATCGTTTTGTTGAGTTCCGTGTTCTTAAACGACTTTTCCGCACTTGAGTTCGATTCTCGCGAATCTCGTCCGAAACTGTTGTTTCGAGTTTCTCGGAAGTTCATTTAATGTTATTATTCATGTTGTAAGCTTCGGTTTGGTGTGTCCATCGTGTATCATGTATTTCGGACGTTCTGGGCCATTTTCGTAATTTCCCAAAGTTTGGGGTAATTACTTCTGTTGTCGAATTTCGAGCCCTCGGGTGGTCGGAATCGTATGTTCTCTTAGTGCTCGAATTCATATTTGTGAGTACTTTGTAACCGTATCTTCTATTCGTATTCAGGTTCGGGTTTCGGGGTCGTTCGGGCCGTCGGAGTTGGCCCCGACCGAGTCATGGCCGGGCAGTCTGGGCCTAGGCCGAGTTACATCCGGTAGTGCTCGGCAGTTACGTACGTAAGGCCGGTTACATACGTAAGACCTGGCCGGTTACGTACGTAATGATGCCGGCATTTCTGGGCAGAGATTTCGGCCATGGCCGGTTACGTACGTAAGGGCCCGTCCGGTTACGTACGTAAGCGTCCGGCAGTGTCCGGCTATATAAGGCCTGGCAGCGTGTTTTTCACCCATTTTCTCATTCTCTTCCTTCTCTTCCGCGGCTGGAGGTGTGGGAATCATGGAAAGATGTTGTTGGACAATCAATCCACGAAGTTCTTGAGTTTCTAACATCAATCAATCATCCCATAACCTCCTCCGATCTACCGAATCAAGGTTAGATTTCTAGAAATCTAGTTTTGGGGAATTTGGGTATTTTGGTTGATTTCGTCCGTTTAATCCAATTTAACTTAGGGTTATGATGTATTGATGATTATTTAGATGTATTATATCATTTCCCTTATTATTCCATGGTTGGATCGTATCGATTCGTTATTTGGGTCGAGTTCTTGACCGACACCTTTAAGGTGTCCGGTAAAATGTCTTAGGGGGGTTTTCGGGCGTTCTACGATTATTCTTCCTCATATGATCTATGATTTATCGATTATATGTTGTTAGGGTCGAGTTTCTTGTGAAGAACTCGAGTCGGAACCCTTCCGTTCGTTGCCTTCTTTGGGGTCCGAGCTTCCCGGTCGAAACGTGTTCTTCGGAGCATTCGATAGCGGTTAGTAAGACAAGTATCTTACTATACGACTTGTATCTTGCGACTAGTAATCACGTATGAGATTTATGATGATTTTGCTTGCCTTCGTAAATATGTTCCGTTTGAGTTGGTTGTGTTTTCCGCAATTTGAAGGCTTTGTGATAATAGTGTTATATTGGTATACGTGTTAGGCGTTGTGCCATTTGTGCAGGATTGCGATGTACATATGAGATGGTTGTACACATGGTTGTGCAATGTATTGTGTACCGAACATGTGTTATGTTGGTTAAGTGCCGTTGATTGATGATAGTTGTTGCGAGTGTTGAGGTTGTGTTATGAGCGTGCGATGTACGATTTTGTGGTGATCAACGTGATTGATTAACTGTGCTCATTGTCATATGTAATGTGAATGTGAATGTGAATATTGTGTGCTGGAATGCTAAGTTCACTCGTGTGGGTTCGACGGGGCCTACGAGGATTCATGGCACAGGTCCATGGGATCAGAACTTAGTGTGTGGTGCTGAGATCCAATCGTGCAGGTCTGACGAGGCCTACGATGATTCATGGCACAGGTCCATTGAATCAGGACACAGTACGTCCAACCATGCGGGTTCGACGGAACCTACGGTGACACGTGACACAGGTTCATGGGGTCGGGACCGGTTGTTGTGATTGTTGTGTTTGCTCAATTCGTGTGGGTTGTTGAACCTACGGAGACTCGTGGCAAGCGATCACGGAGTCCTGAGCATGATTGATTGCTGTGATTGTTGTGTTTGCTCAATCCGTATGGGTTGTTGAACCTACGGAGACTCGTGGCAAACGATCACGGAGTCATGAGCATGATTGATTGTTGTGATTGGTTAAGTCCGTGCGGGTTGTTGAACCTACGGAGACACGTGACAAGAGATCACGGTGTCACGAATCATGTTTTGTAAATCAAACTTTTTGTAAGAAAGTTTTACGAAAAGAATGTTGGGCCGAGCCCCATGAGATTTATGGAAATGTTTTCGTATTGTAAATTGTTGAAATACAATTTTGAGATTTGGGTTAAGACCCTAAGATTTTCGAAAGGTTTTGAAATTCTAAAAATTCCCAAGATGATAATCTTATTTTCGAATGCTTCATAGCTTATATTTCCTTGTGAAAACCTCCCGGGGATATTTTGATACTTGATTGTTATATTTGATTCACGATTATTACTTGATTGTTATATTTCGTATGATTTGACACTTGCACTAGTAAAACAGTGGAGTTTTACTAACCCTCGAGAAATCGGGGGGTGGATGTCTGTTTTGCGTCCAGGTACATGCAGATTTAGGGGAGCAGTCACAGGATTGGCACAAGCGGATGACGAGCTGCGATACTAATCATGAGTCGAGAGTTGTTTGATTTTTGTTGTATTGTCAGAGTTGATTTCAGTCTTTCGCTGTATTGTATTTCGACCCCTGTGTGGGTAATGTCGTTTAGGTCAGTTTTGTTGATTGGGTTGTGTGGCCTCATCGGTCTGTGTACTCACGTGTAAGTGACCATAACGGTCTGGATTATTTTATTGTTTGACCCTGGTCGGGAAAGCATTTGGTTGTTTATGGATGTTTAGCCTGGTAGATCCTTGTGGAAAGGGTCTACGGCGTGTAATATTCCCATATGGTTTTGGGGGTGTTACATTTTCTGCATGTGTTTAATCACTTCATCATATACATATCTTGAGAAGAGCAAGAGAGAGACAGAGAGAGAAACAAGAGAGAGAAATACATTTCTTCAATTTCCCAGAGATTTATCGGTCAGATCGTCGTGATATTTTGACAAGAGCTTGGTAGCTATTGGGAAAATCTTTTCACTGGAGTAGATCGAGATTTTGAGTCCAGAAGTTTGGGCATTTCGTTAGCTTTTTGTGTAAGCTATTTATGGTGTTTTCTTTTCTCGATCTTGTTATTGTTGTGTATTCCAAATACTTGAAGAACATTTATTACCGAGTATTTGACGATTGGTGTATACCCCTAGTTTGTATTAGGGACAAATTGTTCATTATGTGTATTGGTGATAGTGGATTTAAGCGGCTTCGGTCCCGTGGTTTTTACTCTTGTCTTGAGAGGTTTTCCATGCTAAAATATTGTGTCTCGTATTTATTATTTTTCGGATATCATTTGTATTATATTATCGAGTTGTAATTGAATTGCTCTACTCGTCGGTAACCAAAAAGTTACAATTGAAGAGTGGGAAGTTGTCAAATGAGGTTCCGTATTTTTCGTTGTGGCGTGACGTTAGTCGTGTTTTTCCCAACAAAGTGGTATCGAAGCCACGCGATTTGTTGTTTCGTGGTTGTTTAGTATCTCAATTGTAAGATGGAAGCCAACACGAGTAGAATGGTTAACTTGAATGGTTCGAATTACCACGTATGGAAGGGGAAGATGGAAGACCTTCTATATGTGAAGGATTATTATTTACCAGTTTTTAGCAAAGATAAACCGGAAGGCAAGTCCGACGCGGAGTGGACTATTTTACATCGCCAAGTTTGCGGATATATTCGACAATGGGTTGATGACAATGTTTTGAACCATATCAGTGGAGAGAAGGATGCTCGAGAGTTATGGCACAAGCTCGAGCAATTGTATGCTCGGAAGACGGGGAATAATAAGTTATTCCTCATCAAACAAATGATAAATTTGAAGTATCGAGACAGAACTCCTCTATCGGATCATTTAAATGCATTCCAAGGCATAATTAATCAACTTCCCGGAATGGGAATTAAATTCGAAGAGGAGGTGCAAGCTTTGTGGTTGTTAGGCACATTGCCGGATTCTTGGGAGACGTTTTGAACGTCGTTGTCTAACTCTGCCCCCGATGGAGTCATTTTGATGGAATTAGCTAAAGGGAACATGTTGAATGAGGAGGTCCGAAGAAAAGCACAAGGATCTTCGTCACAGTCGGATGTTCTAGTTACCAAAAGATGGGGGAGAGGTCAAAGTAGAGGCCCGAGTAATAGAGGGCCACAAAGGAGTAATTCCCGGGGGAAGTATGCCAATATCGAATGTTACCATTGTGGTAAGAAGGGGCATACTAAGAAATTTTGCCGACAATTGAAGAAGGAGATCGCCAAGGCCGAGAGAATTCACAAAAGAAGGAGAGTGGTAGTAATGATAAAGCCAAAGTAAATACTACTACCGAAGAATTCTTTCTTTGTTGTGACTATGATATGGTGAACCTTGCGAGAGATGATTCGAGTTGGGTGGTCGATAGTGAAGCTACGTGTCATGTTACATCACGTAGAGATTTTTATTCCTCTTATACTCCGGGTGACTTTGGTATAGTCAAGATGGGTAACGATGGGTTATCCAAAATTGTTGGAGTGGGAGATGTTCATTTGAGATTCGACACCGGTATGGAACTTGTTTTACGGAATGTAAAACATGTTACGGATATGAGGCTTAATGTTATGTCCGTTGGTTTACTCGATGATGACGGTTATCATAGTGGTTTTGGCAAGGGGTTGTGGAAACTCACTAGAGGTTCCTTGATTGTCGGGAGAGGATAAAAGGAAGGAAAATTGTACGTGACACTTCCGAAGGTCACGACTAATTCCGTGAAAACAATCGACAATAATGACATGGCCGAGCTATATGGCATAAGAGGCTCGGTCATATGAGCGAGAAAGGGATGGCGCTATTGTCGAAGAAGGAGGCGTTGTCCGGGGTTCACAAGGTACACCTTAAAAGATGCTCTCATTGTCTAGTCGGGAAGCAAAGGAGAGTTACCTTTAAGAGTCATACTCCTTCATGTAGGTCACAAGTCGTCTAGGAATAAGTCTAGGGGGGGTGAATATACTTATTGAAACTTTTAAAATCTTTTTCTCAAAGAGTAAGTTTCTTCAGCTGGTAGATAGACAAATGACTTGAAGTCGTTTGTTCTTAATACGTGCGGAAGTCAGCTGATGACGAATACAGAACAACTAATGAAACACTTAACAATGAATGCAGCAGTTAAAGTATGATGCTATAAAACAGTAAAGTACGCAGGCAATTATAGTGGTCTCAGAGGTGGGGTAATCCTCTACTAATCCACTTTTCTCGAAACCAGTTGGAGATGAATTCACTATAATTTTCAACCCGTGATAAATATTACAGTGATTCAACCAAACTACAACAGCTTCTAACCAGTGGAAATCCGTGCCGTTGTAACACACTTGACTGCCTTGCACCTCTTGATCCTCAATCCTTGGATGCCTTTACAGTCTCTAACTTCAACCAGTGAAGTACCCCGAACCCAGGATTTAAGACACGAGTTTTTGTCTTCTCCAACTAAGAGCATCTTCAAGTATGAACTTTTTAGAACCGCTCTTTTCACGATGCTGTATTTCGCTTTTAGATTGCTTGAATGTTTTGATCGCTTGAAAGTATGTTCGCACCGGTAGTTGCTCAACTTTAAATCTTTGGATATATATAGGTGTTGATCCATGAGCATTTCTTCATAGCCGTAAATCAGAACAAATCAAAGTTGGAGGGAGACTTCTTTGTTTATTCTTTTCTGAATGTTGCAAGGCTGGATTCCCATATTTTAATCTATCTTCCGACTGTTGTGAAGGCTCTGCATGTGATGCGCGGAATCTTTTGAACATAATACGATTAAAGTCTTCAAGGTGGGTCTGGATGAATTATTTAATTCATATCTTTTGTGGGAATCTCTCCAATTTGTCTCTTCACGTTGCATGTGACTTTCCGTAATATTTGACTTTTCAACGCATGCTGACGTGGACTTGGAGTACTTGGCTGATCTCGACTAGGCTGATGTGAAGTTAACTTCTCTGCAGTCTGGACCTCTCTGATGTTCACTATTTAGAACTTGTCTGATCAGATGACTTGTCTGAGGTATCTTGACTGTAGTACTCAGTCGATTTTTAGCCTAACTTATTTTTGGCCTATAGAAGATACTCATTTGGTCCTTCTTTACATTTTGCCAAGTTTTACACTTAACATTATTTGGCCTATGGAAGATACTCATTTGGTTCTTCCTTACATTTTTCCAAGTAATAAACATTTGAATTTATAATAATGACATCATCAAAATCTAACAAGTATTCCTAACAAATTCCCCCTATTTTGATGATGGCAAAACTTAAGGAAATATTCAAATGAACAAGTCTGCACTTGAGTGCAAGACACAAACTAAAATCAGTCTAATTTTTGAGACAACTGGAAATTGTCATTCAAAAAACTGTTATAAGATTTTCTGACTTGATTATGATTGAAATTTACAAGAAAATTTTACAAGTACAGAAATAAAATCATTACAAGTACAAAATAAGTGAAAGTCATCTGCCTCTGCCTCTGCCTCTTCGAATAGGCTGTTTGGCAGGTCTGAAAGGTTTAGCTCTGATTGGTCTTGTCTTGACAGGTGCAAGACCATACTTCCTCTTTACAACAAGAGCTGCAAAGTCTTGCTCTTCTTGGGATGAAAACTTATTCTCAAGACACAGCTTCTTGATTTTTCTCTGGAGAGAAAGTTCATTCAAAGCATTTCCTTTCTCCGAGGTGGGAGGTTCTTTGGCTCTGAATGGAGAGATCATGGGATAAGCGTTGTATGTCTCAACATGTTTCTTCAGAATAGTCCAGAGTTGTGGATGAGCTTCTTCCATGAAGTTGATGAAGATCTGCTGTGGGGTGAGATTATCATCCTGGAGTATTTCCCAAATGTAGTAGTCTCTGATGAATTTTTTCCTTGCAGATCCCCACATGGGTAGAGCTTCTTCTGGTATAAATTCTTCAACGTACCACAACTCGTTGCCTTCCCACTCTAGAGTAGGCTCAAATCCTCCTCTAGTCCTCCTCTTCTTGCCTGCAGGCTGATCAGCTGTTCTTCTGGTTCTGCTCCTCCCTTCCTTTTAGCTAAGGATGTCCCAGCAGTGATCATCTGGACATCCTGCCTCTTCTTCGTTCTAAGCTCCTCCATTATCTCTCCTTGAATGCTGCCTTCCCCCTGTATTCTATCTTCCCTCTTTTTGCCAGCATCAACTAACGTGGTCAGCTGCTGTTCCATCCTGTGCATCCAGTCAGACATGCCAAATGGCATTCTGTTGTTTGTAGGGGGAGGAGGTTGAGGGACTTCCCGCTGCAGCAATGTATCAATCTTGGCATTGATGGATTGGAGGTCAGGAGTGACCTGAGATGCAAGCAGCTCTCCAATGGTATCCTTCATTATCTGCCTTATCAGCTCGGTCATCGCAGGTGAGATCTGCGATGGTGGAGAGTGCTCGCCTGAGCCTTCTGCAAATGATCCACTAGACTGCAGGCTCCTATCTGTAGCTGGTACTCCAGATGGGGTCTTTTCAGGTGTCCCTGATCTGGAGTCCTCAGCCAACTCCGCGTCCAGGCTGGTATACCGGGCAGGCGCCCCAGCCTTGTCTGCAGCCTCTACTTCTGGATCTTTCTCCGGCTCCTTTTCCTTCTCCTCTTCTTATTTTTCTTCTTCATCTTTTTCCTTTTCTTTCTCAGCTCCTTGATATCCTCCTTCATCCTCATCATCATCATTATTATCATTATCCTTTTTCCCATCTTTTTTATCTTCTCCTTCATTCTCATCATCTTTTTCACCTTCATCGTCATCATCCTTCTCTCCTTCATCATCCTCCTGTTCAATCTCTTCCCCTTCTTCTTCTTCTTCATCAATTAACTCCTCTGTTTTCTCAACTTCCTCAGATTGTTTTTCAACTAAAATGTTTTCTCCTTCTTTTCTCTCTTTCTGCTCCTCTTATTCGTCGTCTATGACAATGACTTCCTCATCTTCTTCTCTATTTACTTCTTCAATTCTTAATTCTTTTTATTCTTCCTCCTCATCTTCTTTTCCAAATGAACCATCAAAAATACTATACATTATAGAAATGATGAATTGGTCCATGTTGGTTTTGAAAGTTGACATGAACCAATTCTCCTGGAGGATCAAAACTATGTCTGATACTTTGCAAAAGTGTATCAGTACATCCTCTGTGGCTTGGGGATATTCCCAAACACTGGTTTCAATATAAGTTTGAAGTTTCGTAAATGACAGAGATTTGAAAAATTTCCACTCTTCAAAAATGTTAATAAAAGAGTGTTTTAAGGCTTGTGGTTTAACAAGATGTAATTGTTCAATGGACAGGTTGAAAACATTGTTGTCCAGCAGGTTAAAGGTGTAATTTGCTTCAGGGATTGAGATGATTAAACCTGCTTCTTCCTCCTCTGGAATGTATGCTGGAGTGAGGACGGGGACGATCTTAGTTTCCAGGCTGCCTGGAGCAGGCTAGTCTTCCAGGTGGGTAGGCGACCTGGCTGCAGGACTGGCATAATGATCTCGATGCCTCCTCGACTAAACTGCGATGCTGGGCCTCTTGGGAGAGGGTTCTGGAGATGACTGCATGATGGATGGTTCTCTGTGGACCGGTCCCCTTCTTTGAATCGGACACTATTGGTGTGTTGTTCGACTCGGGTCCGACTGCCGCATTGGGTTGGGTTGACGGCTGCAGGTCGGTCCGACTCGTCTGATGAAGGACATTTGTAGGGCGGTGAATCAGATAAATCTTTGAGTATCCGAGCTGCTCTCCTGTTGCCTCCCAACTTCCTTAAGGTCTCTTGGTCCAGATGACCAAGTCTCTTGTTTATGTGGAAGGGATCAGTACTTCCCTTCGCCACACCCATCTTCTCAAGGATCCAACTCAGCTGCGTTCCAAACGCCAGCTTGGATCTGAATCTCTTTTCATCAGCAAGCCATTCGGCTTTGTTGACTTCTCGAACAAGCTGCCTAAAGATATAGTCAGCCCAATCAATCGCCTCGTCTTGAATCAGTGCTCCCAGCACTGTGAATTTCGCCGACGCTTGGTCGTGAATCACGGCCATACCCATAATGATCTTGTTGGTAATATCCAACATATATCGGTACTCCTTTTTAATCTCGCTCCTTTTAGCAGTGAGTTTTAGCTTCGTCGGTTGGTCAATCGCCTTAATCTTTAGCCAAACGTCGGCTGCTGTCTGTTTGAGAGCTTCGACGGCTATGCCGCGGTGCCTCATATCAAAAACTTTCTGAATTGTCTCCGGCGAGATGTCGACATGAATTCCGCCGACTGTGCTTCTGATTCCTTCTTCAATCACATGGGCCTCGCGATAGAAAGCGATGACGTCTTCCTTGTAAAGGTGCTTGGGACTGATATCCAGAAATGGATAGATCCCATTCTTCATCATCGAATGTATAAGGAAGAGTACGTCGTTGTTGTCCAGATTCGCTTCCAAAAGGCCTTCGAAATCAATGTCCAGAGAAAATATAATCTGGTCTTTGACCGCCTTCATGTTAACGCCTTCGAAATAGGATTCCATTTCTGCAAACAAGAGATTTTCAGTGTATTTGGAGTTCAAAAGATTTTTGCTCTGTAAATCTAGGGTTTGAAAGATTGGTAAGCGTAAAGGTAAAGTGAAGGGTTTCCATCCTTATAAAGAAGATGAAAAGACGTATGGATTAAATTATTATTTATTTTGAATCGGTGGTACGCCTTTTGAGATTCTTTTTAAATTTCAAATTCGAAACGGTGGTCCAGGTTTAGATTTTAAAATTTGACGGTTGATTTTAATTGGCCACCGTGGAGGTCGATTTATCAAGTGATTGCCACGTGTATTTAAATGCCACTTGTGAACCAAAATTAATATAATATTATTATACATATGGCAGATAATAATTAAATATTCAGAGGTTGGTTAAGTTTAGAAAACTTAGCTGGTTTGACTGTTGACTGTTGACTGCTCTGCATCAAGTGAGTTGACTCCATGGACTTCTCGCCTGAGATTCTGATCAGCTAGGTTCCTTTGTCCGTCCTTCGTCCTCTTGCCTGCATCAGCCAGGATCTGATTTCTTTAATCAGCTGGGTCCGTCCTTCCTCTGAGATGCTTCAGCTTGCTTTTTCTTCAGTACTAGATTCCCAACCTAGTAGACCAAGTTCTCTGCTCAGCTCCAAAAACCTTTCTTCTGGCAAAGGTTTGGTAAAGATGTCAGCTATCTGGTAGTCTGTGCTGACTCTCTCAACTCTAACTCTCTTGTTAAGCATGTGGTCTCTGATAAAGTGGTGCTTAACATCAATTTGCTTGGTCCTCGAATGCAAAACCGGATTGTTGGTTATTGCAATAGCACTATTGTTGTCACACCAGATAGGGACTTCATTGGCAATGATATTATAATCCCTCAACTGTTGTCTGATCCATAAGATCTGTGCACAATGACTACTGCTGACTAGGTATTCTGACTCTGTGGTTGAGATAGAGTTAGAAACCTGCTTCTTGCTAAACCAGGATATCAGTCTGGTTCTTAGGAATTGGCACGTTCCACTAGTGCTTTTCCTCTTAATTTTGCATCCTGCGAAATCTGCATCTGAATATCCTGACAGCTCGAAGTTATCATCCTTAGAATACCATAGTCCAACGTTGACTGTAGACTTAAGGTATTTAATTATTCTCGTTGCTGCATCTAGATGTGACTGCTTAGGCTTAGATTGGAATCGCACACAAACTCCTACGACATAGGATATGTCTGGCCTACTTGCAGTGAGGTATAGCAATGATCCAATGAGTCCTCTGTAGTGGGTTGAATCCACTGATATGCCTGCCTCATCTGCATCTAGGTGGGTACTTGTGCTCATAGGAATTCTTGCTGGTTTGGCTGATTCCATTCCAAATCTCTTGATTAGGTCTTTGGTATACTTAGCTTGGTTGATGAAAATTCCATTTTCCATCTGCTTAACTTGTAATCCGAGAAAGAAGTTAAGCTTTCCCATCATACTCATCTCAAATTCTCCTTGCATGAGGTTGGAGAATTTCTCACATAGCTCTGGATTGGTTGAGCTGAATATGATGTCATCCACATATATCTGGACTATTAATATGTGGCCTTCGTGCTCTACTCTGAATAGGGTCTTGTCCACCTTTCCTTTGCAAAAACCATTCTTCTCAAGAAACACAGACAGTATTTCATACCATGCTCTTGGTGCTTGCTTAAGTCCATAGAGAGCTTTCAACAGCTTATAGACTTTGTCTCCTTTGACAATACCTGGGGGTTGCTCTACATAGACTTCCTCTAGGATGCCATTTAGAAAAGCACTCTTTACATCCATCTGATAGACTTCAAAATCTTTGAATGCAGCATATGCGAGGAATAGTCTGATGGCCTCTAATCTTGCAACAGGTGCAAAGGTTTCATCAAAATCTATTCCTTCACACTGTGCATAACCTTTTGCAACAAGTCTGGCTTTATTCCTAACAATAGCTCCGTCTTCATCACTCTTGTTTTTCTACACCCATTTGGTGCCAATAACCTTCTTGTGATCTGGTCTGTCTGTTAGTTCCCAAACTTTGTTTCTTTCCATCTGCTCCAGTTCTTCTTGCATGGCATTTATCCAAGAATAATCTTCTAAAGCTTGTTCTGTTATCTTGGGTTCTATCAGTGACATGAAGCATGAGAACATAGCCATTCCTGCGGGTAGAGTTGACTGTATTGTCTTAACTCTATCAGTCATCTTCCCGATGATTTGCTGGATTGGATGGTCTTTGAGCCACTTGGGGATATCGTCTTCTTCTGGGTCTGTTCCCCCTGTTGAATTGCTCTGGTGGATTTCTGCATCAGCTGGGTTCTGGTCTCCTTGGTCTGCAGCTGGATCAGCTACCGTCTTGTCATCTGCAGGTTGGGTCTGATCTGCAGATGAGTCTTTATCAGCTACAGCTGTGTCTTCATTAGCGGCAACTGGATCAGATAGGTTTGGTGATCCTGTCTGATCTGCAGTTGGGTCTTCAGCAGCTACAGTTGGATCTTCAGGTTGGTCTGCATCTGAGTCCACCATTCCAGTGTCATGTACAATGACTTCTTCAAGGGCTGCTGATTTGAGCTTATTGTCAATTAGCTCAACTTGCTTCCTGTACTCAACAGTAGATTCATCAAAAACAACATGGGGTGTTTCTTCCACAACTAAGGTTCTTTTGTTAAATACTCTATATGCCTTGCTTCTTTGTGAGTATCCCATAAAGAGACCATCATCAGTTTTAGCATCAAAGGCATTTAGTTGTGTTTTACCATTGTTGTGGGTGAAACACTTACAACCAAAAACGTGAAAGTAAGCAACAATGGGAGTTCTATTATTCCAAACCTCATAGGGAGTTTTGCCATGTCTCCCTACTATTATACTCCTGTTCTAAGTATGGCAAGCTGTGTTGACAACTTCAGCCCAAAACCTCTTGGGCAGGTCCGCTTCTGCAATCTTGGACCTTGCTGCTTCCTTCAGGGTTCTGTTTCTTCTTTCAGCAACACCATTCTGCTGGGGAGTCCTGACTGCAGAAAGCTCATGCTGGATCCCATTCTGATCGCTGTAATCAGTGATCGCCTTGTTGAGAAACTCTCCTCCTCTATCTGACCTGATCTTGATGATGGATAGGGATTTCTCATTCTGGATCCTTCTCAGCAGCTCAGGTAGCTTGGTCAAGGTTTCACTTTTCTTATACAAGGAGATAATCCAAGTGTACCTTGAATAATCATCTACTACAACAAGTGCATGCTTTCGGCCGCTTAGAGTCCTTGGTTTGATGGGACTAAATAGATCCATGTGGGGTAGATCTAATATCCTTGTTGTGAGGGTTGTAGGCTGGACTGGCTTGAATGATGCTCTCGTTTGCTTTCCTTTCTAACACGCATCACAAAGCGCTTCCTTCTTGAATGCTTCATCTGGAAGTCCTCTGACCAGCTTCTGAGAACTAATCTTGTTGATGGCTTTGAAGTTCAGGTGACATAATCTTTTGTGCCACAGCCATCCATTCTCAGCTACTGTCTTAGATAGAAAACAGGAGTTAGGTGTTCCTGTGTTCCAATCTATCATGTAGACATCTCTCCTTCTGAATCCTTGTAGCTTCACCTCACCAGATAGGATATCTATCACCATGCATTTCCATATGGTGAAGACTACTAGATTCTTCTTATCGTAAAACTGGCTTATGCTCAGGAGATTATACTTGAGCCCTTTGACATAGTGAACTTTGGATATCACAATATTTCCTCGGTGCAGCTCTCCAAAGCCCTTTGTTTGTCCTCTAGAGCTATCTCTAAAGGTTACATCTGGACCCTTTTCTTTGGTGTATTTGGACAGCATCTTCTTGTTCCTGGTCATATGCCTTGAGCATCCAGAATCTACAAACCATTCTTCCCCTCCAAACTTTGAGTTTGTGGAGATGTGGTTGTAGTCCTTCCACCTTTTTTGCGATCAGACAAGCAGAGATTTAGGTACCCAAATCTGTGTGGGTCCTCTAGGGTTAGCTGGTTTCCTGGAGAATTGATTTCTCCTTGGATTGTGAAAATTGTTATTATTATTACCCTTATAATGTGTGTAAGGTCGAGGTCTGAATCTCCTGTTGGGATTGTATACCGGATATTCCTCAAAATATTGATAGTGTGGGCCATTTCTAAACCTTGGCTGAGACTATTTATTAAATCTTTGAGGTCTCCACACTTGTTCATTTTGGAAGTTAGGATAACCTTGAGGTTTCCATCTGCCCCTCCCATTTTGAAATCTGTTTTTGGGGAGTTGTTTATAATAGTGGGCATGTTGTCTGGGCTGTTGCTTCTGCCTGGGCCATTGCCTAGTCACTTGTCTAGGTGGCTGCCTTGTGAACCCTGGCTGCAGCCTAGACTTGTGACTTGGCTGTTGCCTATTTTTAAATATCGATTTGTATGTAGGCTCAGCAGTCGAGACAATTATTTCTCCCTTGACGAAAGTGATTTTGGAACTAGAGGGAATGTGAGGATCATATCCAAGGCCTGATCTGGAATATAGTGGCATTTTATTGGTACACAATTCTTCCAGAGTTGAATACGCCCTCAGGGAGGTTATTTCCTGCGCCTGAGTCTTATTTTCCTGAGTCAGCTTAGTAAATTCGGCTTTGACATGAGCAAGTGCAGCTGATTTTTCTTTAAGTAAAACAGTTAGTCGATTTATCTCAGCTGTATTGTCATCAGCCTGGTTTTGCAAGTTAGCTGCATTTATCTCAATTGTATTCAGTTCTAGGCTGAGTTTTTCAAAATCATTTTTCAGTTGCCTATTCTCATCTTGCAGCTGAGTCTTCTCTGCTGACACAGATAGGTGTGCAGATTTTAGTGTTTCAAAATCTTTAAATAGCTGATTTACAGATTCATGTAGATCCATATCTTGTGACATGGCTGAACTATTATTTGAACCAGAAGGTTTTGATGTTACCTCTTCATCAGCTAAGTTGGCCATCAGGCAGTCATACTCTTCATCATCATCAGAAAAGAATCCGCTGCTTGATTCTACATGCTCCTGATCTTCTCCGATGAGGGCCTTCCTTATGTCTTCTTTTCTGCCCACCTCATTCTTGCTCTCGTCCTTCTTGAGATCAGGACAGTCGATTTGGATGTGTCCTGTCTTGTGACAATTGTAGCACTCCACCTTTCGACTTAGGCTTCGGTTCCTTCAGGATTCTCCTTATAATTTTTCTTGTATTTGGAGTAGTTTTTCCGGAAGTTGCTGAACCTTTGCATTATGAACGCCATTTCTTCCTCAAAATCTAATGGATTTGGAGGCTTTACATCAGATAGACTCTTGGCAGGGGACTCGGCTGCAAAGGTTATTCCCTTCTCTACAGGCTCAGTTGAGGATGAACTTGGAATCTCGAACTCATAAGCCTTTAGATCAGAGAACAGCTCTTGGATCTTTATCTTATTGAGGTCCTTGGATTCTCTCATGGCCAGTGCCTTCATACTCCTTTCAGGAATGAGAGATCTTAGAACCTTCAGTGCCATCTCCCTGTTGCCATAAGATTTGCCGAGGGATTTGATCTCATTGATAATCTCAGTGAACCTTGTGTCCACTTGGTCTATGGATTCGCCATTCTTCATTTTGAAGCTGTCAAATTTTTGAATAGCAATTGACAACTTGTTTTCTTTGATCAGCTCCGTTCCTTCACACATTAGGGATAATGTGTCCCAGATTTCTTTGGCATTCTTGCAATTCTTGATCTTGACCATGGTGGATTTGTCAAGAGTTTGATATAGCACATCTCTGGCCCGGTTATCAAGATTGGCCAGCTTTCTTTCTTCGGGAGTCAGCTCTGTCCTCTTCTTTGGGATCTTCTCTGGCTTCCCTGCTGCGATCTCCTCTGCGGTGTTGTCCTTCTCGAAGATGAATGGACCATCCTCTATGATGCACCACATGTCATCATGGATTGAAGATAAGTGTGTCTACATCCTTATCTTCCAAAGATCATACTCGTCAACTGAAAACACAGGTAGTCTAGAGTGCATGTGTTCCATTTTAAAATGAGAGTAAAGATATATCTCTGATATAGATCTGGTTCGTGAAATAAATGAACCAACCTCTCCGATACCACTTGTAGGTCACAAGTCGTCCAGGAATATGTCTAGAGGGGGGGGGGGGGGGGTGAATAGACTTATTGAAACTCTTAAACTCTTTTTCTCAAAGAGTAAGTTTCTTCAGCTGGTAGATAGACAAATGACTTGAAGTCGTTTGTTCTTAATACGTGCGGAAGTCAGCTGATGATGAATACAGAACAACTAATGAAACACTTAATAATGAATGCAGCAGTTAAAGTATGATGCTATAAAACAATAAAGTACACAGGCAATTATAGTGGTCTCAGAGGTGGGGTAATCCTCTACTAATCCACTTTTCTCCAAACCAGTTGGAGATGAATTCACTATAATTTTCAACCAGTGATAAATATTACAGTGATTCAACCAAACTACAACAGCTTCCAACCAGTGGAAATCCTTGCCGTTGTAACACACTTGACTGCCTTGCACCTCTTGATCCTCGATCCTTGGATGCCTTTACAGTATCTAACTTCAACCAGTGAAGTACCCCGAACTCAGGATTTAAGACACGAGTTTTTGTCTTCTCCAACTAAGAGCTTCTTCAAGTATGAACTTTTTAGAACCGCTCTTTTCACGATGCTGTATTTCGCTTTTAGATTGCTTGAATGTTTTGATCGCTTGAAAGTATGTTCGCACCGGTAGTTGTTCAACTTCAAATCTTTGGATATATATATAGGTGTTGATCCATGAGCATTTCTTCATAGCCGTTGCATATCTGTAACAAATCAGTCCGTTGGAGGGAGACTTCTTTGTTTATTCTTTTCTGAACGTTGCAAGGCTGGATTCCCATATTTTAATCTATCTTCCGACCGTTGTGAAGACTTTGCATGTGATACGCCGAATCTTTTGAATATAATACGATTATAGTCTTCAAGGTGGGTCTGGATGAATTATTTAATTCATATCTTTTGTGGGAATCTCTCCAATTTGTCTCTTCACGTTGCATGTGACTTTCCGTAATATTTGACTTTTCAACGCATGCTGACGTGGACTTGGAGTACTTGGCTGATCTCGACTAGGCTGATGTGAAGTTAACTTCTCTGCAGTCTGGACCTCTCTGATGTTCACTATTTAGAACTTGTCTGATCAGATGACTTGTCTGAGGTATCTTGACTGCAGTCTCGTCAAACATCCCTGATGATTTTTGTTGACCAGAACTACTCTGACTTGACTCGGCTGTACCTCTCTGATGAACTCAGCTGATCTTTAGTACTTAGTCGATTTTTAGCCTAACTTATTTTTGGCCTATAGAAAATACTCATTTGGTCCTTCTTTACATTTTGCCAAGTTTTACACTTAACATTATTTGGCCTATGGAAGATACTCATTTGGTTCTTCCTTACATTTTGCCAAGTAATAAACATTTGAATTTATAATAATGACATCATCAAAATCTAACAAGTATTCCTAACACTTCACGGAAGGAAAATGTGCTTGATCTTGTTCATTCCGATGTTTGTGATCCTATGAAGACTAGGACGCTCGGTGGTTGCCGATATTTTGTCACATTCATCGACGATCACTCGAGAAAGGTGTGGGCATACACCTTGAAGACCAAAGATCAAGTGTTATATGTTTTCAAACAATTTCATGCCTCAGTGGAAAGAGAGACCGGGAAGAAGCTAAAGTGTATTCGGACGGACAATGGTGGAGAATACACCGGACCCTTTGATGAGTATTGCCGAGAACAAGGGATCCGACATCAAAAGACGCCCTCGAAGACTTCGCAACTCAATAGGTTGGCGGAGAGAATGAACCAGACTTTGGTCGAGAGAGCTCGTTGTTTGCTCTCACATGCCGGATTGCCAAAGTCATTTTGGGAAGAAGCTTTGAACACGGCGGTTAATGTTATTAATTTGACGCCGTGTGTTCCTTTGGAGTTTGATGTCCCGGATAAGGTGTGGAGCAGTAAAGACATCTCATACCGCCACTTAAGGGTTTTTGGATGTAAAGCGTTTGTTCACATTCCGAATGATGAAAGGTCGAAATTCCAAGACGAAGCCGTGTATTTTTATTGGCTACGGGCTTGATGAGTTCGGGTATAGACTATATGACCCGGTTACAAAAAGGCTTGTTCGGTCGAGAGATGTTGTTTTTGTTGAAGATCAAACGATGAAAGATGTTGAGAATGGAGAGTCGGCTCCACAACACGACTATGATCTTATTGATTTGGACCCCGTTCCTCCACAACATGTTGAGACACCTAGTGGAGAGGATGTCCAAAATGATGAACAACATGGTGCCGGTGACAAAGATGAGTTGAGACAAGATGACACCGATGGAGCTCATCCCGAGCTTCTCGTGATGAACATGCCATCTTTTGTTCCACATAGGCGGTCGACGAGGGACCATCATCCCTCCACCCGTTATTCGGCCGATGAGTACGTTTTACTCACCGACGAGGGAGAGCCCGAATATTTTGCGGAGGCTATGGAGGATGAAAAGAAAAAGGAGTGGATGGATGCCATGTAAGATGATATGAGTTCCTTGCATGAGAATAACACTTATGGGTTGGTAAAGTTGCCAAAAGGCAAGAGAGCTTTGAGGAACAAAATGGGTGTATCGGGTGAAGTCGGAGGAGCATACCTCATTGCCCCGATACAAAGCTAGACTCGTAGTGAAAGGATTTAGTCAAAAGAAGGGCATTGATTTTGATGAGATTTTTTCTCCGGTTGTGAAGATAGGATCGATTCGTTTGGTCCTTAGTATTGCGACTAGCCTTGATCTTGAGGTTGAGCAAATGGATGTCAAGACGGTATTTCTTCATAGAGACCTTGACAAAAAAATTTATATGAAGCAACCGGAAGGATTTGAGGTCGAAGGAAAAGAGGATTATGTGTGTAAACTCCGGAAGAGTTTATACAGGTTGAAGCAAGCACCACGACAATGGTATAAGAAGTTTGAGTCAGTTATGGGGGAGCAAGGCTACCAGAAGACGACTCTCGACCATTGCGTATTTTTCAAGAAATTTGAAGATGATGATTTTATCATCTTATTGCTTTATGTGGACGACATGTTGATCATTGTCAAGAATTCCGAGAGGATTGCCAACTTGAATAAAGAACTAAATAAGTCCTTTGCCATGAAAGACTTGGGGGTGTCTAAACAAATTCTAGGGATAAGAATTACACAGGATAGAGCAGCCCGGAAATTACACATGTCGCAAGATCAATATATCGAGAAGGTGCTTAAACGCTTCAACATGGACAAAGCTAAAGTTGTTAGTTCGCCTCTTACTAACAATTTTAAATTGACGAGCCAAGATTGCCCTAAGACAAAGGAGGAGATTGAGGATATGGATAAAATTACTTATGGCTCGGTGTTCGGGAGTTTGATGTACGCTATGGTATGCACTAAGACCGACATTGCTCATGCCGTGGGAGTGGTGAGCCGGTTTCTATTGAATCCGGGAAAGAAGCATTGTGAAGTCGTAAAATGGATATTTAGATATTTACGGGGTACTTCCAAATTAGGGATTACGTTTGGAAATGGGAAAGCAATGCTTGTTGGTTATTTCGATTCAAATATGGCCAGTAATGAAGATACCAAAAATCCACTTCCGGTTATTTGATGACGTTTGCAGGGGGGCCGTGTCATGGCAATCAAGATTGCAAAAGTGCGTTGCCTTATCTACAACGGAGGTCGAGTATATTGCGTCGGTGGAAGCGTGTAAAGAGCTCTTATGGTTGAAAATGTTTTTACGAGAGCTAGGCTTCCGACAACGACGTTACGTGGTTCTTTGTGATAATCAAAGTGCGATTCGTTTGGCTAAGAATGCGACTTTTCACAATAGAACGAAACATATCAATGTGAGGTACCATTGGATCCGAGATGCATTAGAGGATGGTTTGTTTGAACTTGATAAATTTCATACTGATGATAATGGTTTCGATATGTTAACCAAGGCGTTGAGTAGAGAGAAGGTGAAAGTGTGTTGTTCGATCGCCGGGATGGCGAACTCTTCCTAGATTCCGGAAAGTGGGAGATTTGTAGGAGTAATTTCCGAAACATAAGGTGGACTGTACTCTGGGCCGCGGCACATCCCTGCCGAGTCGCGGCCCCTACCGATCGCCCCTGCCCATCGTCCCTGTCGAAACACCTTCAACAAGGCCGAGTCGCCTCTACTCTAGGCCGCGGCACCCTCCTGCCGGCCGCGGCCCATACTCGATAACCTGGGCATAATTTTCTGTACGTGCCGCGGCACACTCACCCTACAAATTAGCGATGGTGTAGGCTGTACTGTGGGCCGCGGCACACTGTGGCTGGGCCACGGCCCCCGAAGTCAACAGGCCAGATGTCTTCCTTTTATGCATTTTTTCTGCGTGTGTTTAATCACTTCATCATATACACATCTTGAGAAGAGCAAGAGAGAGATAGAGAGAAACAAGAGAGAGAGAAATACATTTCTTCAATTTCCCGGAGATTTATCGGTCGGATCATCGTGATATTTTGACAAGATCTTGGTAGCTATTGGGCAAATCTTTTCACTGGAGTAGATCGAGATTTTGAGTCCGGAAGTTTGGGTATTTCGTTAGCTTTTTGTGTAAGCTATTTACGGTGTTTTCTTTTCTCGATCTTGTTATTGTTGTGTATTCCAAATAATTGAAGAACATTTATTACCGAGTATTTGACAATTGGTGTATACCCCTAGTTTGTATTAGGGACGAATTGTTCATTGTGTGTATTGGTGATAGTTGATTTAAGCGGCTTCGGTCCCGTGGTTTTTACTCTCGTCTTGAGGGGTTTTCCACGCTAAAATATTGTGTCTCGTATTTATTATTTTTCGGATATTATTTGTATTATATTATCGAGTTGTAATTGAATTGCTCTACTCGTCGGTAACCACAAAGTTACAATTGAAGAGTGGGAAGTTGTCAAACGAGGTTCCGCATCTTACGTTGTGACGTGACGTTAGTCGTGTTTTTCCCAAAAATGTTGGGATAGGCTATACGGGGACGGACTGGGTTAGAGCCGGGGGAGGTTTGACTCAGGTCGTGTTGGAGTATTGAATCGAAACCGTCTCAATAGTATACTGGGTTGGGACTGTCCTAGACCGATCCATTATATTTTAAGAGAACAACAAAAAATATTTTCTAATATTTTGAAATACATTGAAATTTTATTAATTTTTTACGGAAAAAAGTTATATATTATTAAGCTATTTGTTTTCAATATATTATAAAAAAATCCATGTATTTAAGAGGAAGACATGGCCCCGTAGAACAACAACAGAAAGAGACCCCCTATACAAGCGGTCTGTGCCCCAAAATCGTTCCTCCAAAGCTCTCATTTGTAGAAGAGCTCTACGTGACCTCTGCATTGCGCATCAATCCAACTTTATGCAAATCACAAAAAAAAATCTACTGAGGGAAAACAACACGATCGAGTAGCACAGGTTAGAAAGCGACTAAGCTATAGTGATACATACTAGAGCGGTCAAGAATTTACTTATAAGATACATATATGAGCGTATTCATCAAACTTGCTGTTGTAGAGCACATTTTCACTGAACTGTACAAACACATTTTCAGCGGGGAAGGAAATGAAGAGATTGCAAAATTTGTGATTTTCAGATAAGAAATAAACCGAGTAATAGTTAGGCATGTATCGACCTGGAGAAAAGTGATTTGATTCCAATCAACACCGAAGAGTCTACGTTGGCAGTAACTTAAAAGTGGAAATCAGAAGCACAAGATGGATAATTGATGTTACTTGTTGTATCCTATTATTAATTCAGATACTGCTGTACGTCTTACAGAGCTATATCTGGATCCAACCTCCTCTGAATAGCAGCTGCCACCTACGAATTAGACAAAAACTCGCCAGTTCAACAGACTGTGCGAATATGTGATCCCTAAATCTATTATTTTCCTTATCTTTTAGTTTTCCTCAGGATTTTCCAGTATTTTTCTAGGTTTTCGATTTTTGAGGTTCTTTTTTAGTTTTTTTAGTTAATTTAATTTGGGTATTTTTAATTTTTTTATTTTAAGATTTAATTTCATGAGTGTGCCTCTTCCTAAAATTTAAGTTGCATATCTCACCTCAAAATAACCAATCTTGTATTGGTACGTCATCTCTTCCCGGAGTCGAGCTTGCTCTTTCATTGCTTGAGCCTGGAAAAATTCCAACAATCGAGACAACAAATAAATTAACCACTAATCTTTTAAGATGGATGATATTCAAAGTGCAAGAACTTACCATTCCATTCTACATGGAACGCGTCAGTGCTTTCACCTCTTGTTCTTTCCGTCTTTCGCGTTCCCGTTGTAGTTCTTGCCTATATAACAGGCGTCAAAAATAAAAACAAATGTCAACCTAATATTGTTAGCGCGGGTATGCACCTAGAAAGCAGAAACTTCTCTCGTTTCAGAAACAAACGATTGGAGTTTCGTAACATAATAGCTAAACTCAATAGACAATAAATCCAATTCGACGGAAACAAACAGTTTTACCTTCGCTCTTCTTCAAAGCCTGAAGAAATGCTAAATCCAGAGACCGAAGAGAAATCCAGAAAACCCTATCATTCAAGAAATATGGAAAAAAAATTGAAGGAAAAGAAAAAGTTACCTGCCAATCAACACCCAAGCAAGAGCAAGTAACAAAGCAAGAGCAGCAAGAATCTTCGAAATGAAGATAGGGAGAAAGCACCGGACGTAGAAGCCACCTGATGAGAGAGAGCTGAAGGGACGACACGTATGTGAAGAAGGTGAAGGAAGGAGGTGAAGCAAGGAGGTGAAGCAAGGTGGAAACATAACAAAGAAGCAGGAGACGGGTGACGAAAAATCGACGCTTCTTACATACGGCTACAATATATTATGTATATAAGGTATATATATTATTAGAGATAACACAAATTCTTTTTTGTATTTATCTATTATATTTATAACATAGATATTTCATTATTATGATTGTAATTATCATATAAGGTAGCATAGCTAGATCAATCTCTATTATATTAGTAGATCTCTTGTACAAGTATAAATAACCCCTTTGAGGAGAATACAAAGCAAGGAACAGTTTCCTACATGGTATCAAAGACCATGTAGTCCTATATTCTCCCCTAAACCCTAACCATATTCTCGCCTCTCTCCCTCTCTCACGATCGTGCACCAACGTGCACCACCGTAGTTCACTACCTACTATTCTTATGGATCTTCCCTCCCTCCTCGATCCAATGGTTGAACTACCGAAACTCCACCCCACTCCAGCCATCAACAATGTCAAGAACTGCATCCCAATTTCACTCGAGATGGAAAAAGGACAGTATTCTTCTTGTGCAGAACTGTTCAAAATACATTGTCGTGCCTATCATGTTCTTGGTCATATCATTCCTGATGACAAGGGAAATGCGAAAGAAAAAACTTCTGATGACTAAATCCTTTGGCCTCGCCTCGACGCGATCGCTCTTCAGTGGATATATGGCACCATATCCAATGATCAGCTTCATACAATTCTATAACCGGACTCAACTGCCACAAAAGCCTGGGAACGCCTCCTCCTTGTGTTTCAAGACAACAAAAACTCATGTTCTCTCTACCTCGAAAATTGGTTCACTCAAATTCGATTAAACAACTTCTCTTCTGTCGCCTCCTACTACCAAGAACTCAAAACTGTCACTGACGACCTCTCTAATGTTGGCGCCACCGTGGACAATGATCGGTTAGTCCTACAACTCATTGCGAGCTTGAATGAAAATTATGATAATGTTGCCACCATCATTCAACATTCCAACCCGCTGCTCACTTTCTATGAAGCACGATCTCGCCTTCTTCTTGAAGAAATGCACAAAACACAACAACTAGCTGTTTCCGCCATCGCCGCCGGTACTGTCTTTCTCTCTAACACCGAGAACGCCTCTTACCCACCTCATTGCAATGGGTTGATTCATCACGGCTCACCAGCGCCGTGCTTGATCCACGGTGACGGACAAACCACCTGTAGGTCTTGTTGGGAAAACGGCCTCAAAGATCCCCAACAACCCTCCCAAAGAACAAAAATTGAGAAAAATAAATAACACAAGAATATACATGGAAACTCCAAAACCGGAGAAAAACCACGGGCCTCCAGAGAGAAAACTCCACTATATGACAATTTGTTACAATCACATAGACTAATCTCTCAAGCTCTCGACTCCCAACTTTTACACTATTACAAGCCTTTGAATACCTCTTACCCCTCTAAAATAAAGAGCAAGGAATTTCAAACTAGAAGTAATCACAAGACTAAAGAGTAGTGATTGGTGCATTTGTATCAAAGACGCCTAAAAGTCTCCACCTACTTTGATAGCAAACCAATGTGGGACAAAATCCCCACTTTCATTTTTAACAACTATTCCAACAATCTCCACCTTGTTAAAACCTGAAAGAAAACACCATTGTCTTCATCGACAATCATGATTCTTAACACAAAGAATCATCATCCTCAAAAGAGAATAACCTACTCCACCATATGAGTAGAACACTTAGAATAAACCATTCTAAGAATTTTCAACCACTTAGAATCAACCATTCTAAGAACCCTCGACACATGTCGAAAAACTTGCTGAAATGTTTATGGTACAACTTCCCTATTGGTCACCCGGAAGTTCATCAGCCCTCAACATCAATCTTCACCACAGATCTTGCATCAATGCCAACTCAATGCCCATGTGTAAATCCGTGAACCCGCTAACAAAAAGACACATCCCTTTCCATGGTAACGGGCATACCATGGGGATGCCAAATTCTCAAAAGAATTCTTCACCGTCAGTGACGACGGAGACATTGTTAGCAGAATTGGAGCATTTTGCCGAGTCTGCTCCACCTGGACAATTACTCTTGACATGTCCAGACTGTCCACACTTCCAGCATATCGGAATCTTCTGTGACTTCTTCTTCTTCCCGTTCCTGCATATTATAATCGTTCCTTCTGACGAAGCATGACTGCTACTCTCCAGTCTTTTCTCCTCGGACAAGAGTTTTCCAGTAACATCTGCATACTTCAGGGTCTCTTTCCCATACATCAAAATGGGCTTCATATGCTCATAGGAAGATGGCAAAGATAATATGAGCCTCAGTGCTTTATCCTCATCTTCAACCTTCACTCCGATAGCCTCCAATTCTGACACGATGTTATTAAGAACACTTAGATGATATGAAATTTTTGTATCTCCATTCATACGAAGAGTATGAAACTGTTCCTTGAGATACAACCGATTTGAGATGCCTTTGCCTTGATACAACTGCTCAAGTTTCTCCCAAAGTTCCTTTGCCGTTGATATCCCATGCACATTTTCAAGAACATTCTTTGCTAGAGACAAACGAATTGCACTTGCCGCTCTCAAATCCAAATATTCCCATTCTTCATCATCGACTTTACATGTGCTTGATTCCGCGCTAGAAACAGGGGTTGGTTTCCCCCTCAACGCCTTGTGTAACCCATACTGAATCAACACATCCTTGACTTGAACTTGCCACAAACCAAAGTTGATTCTTCCATCATATTTCTCTACATCGAACCTCATGGGACTGTACTTTGACATCGTATCTGTATCTTCAAAAACAGTGTTGTATACTAGAAAATATACACCAAGCCTATATAAGTAATATACCCAACAAAGGATTCCCAGGAAAGAGAGGTGGGTCATAACGGACACGCTTAAATACCAAGTCTTTCCTAGCCAGAACCTTCGCTGGATATAAACACTCCTAGCTTGTATATAATTATATCGTACACAAAACAGTCAACCAAATCCTCGTTTTTGATGTGGAAGGTCAGACCAAGATGCAACCACAGAGCATACTACGAACCTTCAAAGCACCAAGACACCTTCCAATACGACCAAATAGAAAATTTGTTTCTGATGTGGAAGCTCAGACAAAGCTGCAACCACAGAGCATACTATGAATCTCTAAAACCGAGACCTCCCCCGAACTTGGCTCCGATACCACTTGTTGGAAAAACAGCCTCAAAGATCCCCAACAAACCTCCCAAAGAATGAAAATTGAGAAAAATAAATAACACAAGAATATACGTGGAAACTCCAAAACCGGAGAAAAACCACGGGCCTCCAGAGAAAAAACTCCACTATATGACAAATTGTTACAAGCACATAGACTAATCTCTCAAGCTCTCGACTCCCAACTCCTATACTATTACAAGCCTTTGAAAACCTCTTACCCCTCTAAAATAAAGAGCAGGAATTTCAAACTAGAAGTAATCACAAGACTAAAGAGTAGTGATTGGTGCATTTGTATCAAAGACCTTGGAACTCCTTATATAGCCTAAAAGTCTCCACCTACTTTGATAGCAAACCAATGTGGGACAAAATCCTCACTTTCATTTTTAACAACTATTCCAACAAATGGAAGGTGAAGGGGACTTCAAGCCTATAAAAGGGAGTCCAAGGCTTTGATTTTAATGCACCCCATAAAATACACATTAAGTATTTTATTCTTTCTTTCTTGGTTTCTTGTTTTAGAGAGTAGAAAGATGTGAGTTAAATCTTTGAGAGTGTGGGTGTAATTAGGGGGGTTGGCTTGAGAGATTAGTCTATGTGATTGTAACAATTTGTCATATAGTGGAGTTTTCTCTCTGGAGGCCCGTGGTTTTTCTCCGGTTTTGGAGTTTCCACGTATATTCTTGTGTTATTTATTTTTCTCTATTTTCGTTTTTTGGGAGGGTTGTTGGGAATATTTGAGGCCGTTTTCCCAACAAGTGGTATCAGAGACAGGTTCGGGGGAGGTCTCGGTCTTAGAGGTTTGGAGTATGCTCTGTGGTTACAGCTTTGTCTGATCTTCCACATCAGAAACAAATTTCTATTGGTCGTATTGAAGGGTGTCTCAGTATTTCAGAGGTTCGGAGTATGCTCTGTGGTTGCAGTTCTATCTGATCTTCCACATCAGAAACGAGGATTCTGTTGGGTTTGAGATACGGATACGATATCAAGGTTTAGTCCCATGAGGTTCGATGTAGAGAATTTTGACGGAAGGATCAATTTTGGCTTGTGGCAAGTTCAAGTCAAGGATATGTTGATACAATCCGGGTTACACAAGTAAATGAAAAGTATGCCGGGTTCGAGTAGTGCTGAAGTGCGGAGAATATGGGCATACTGCTTGGTCTATGAAGATCAAGGTGGAGCTGGTCAGGCAAATAGCTCCGTTGCTATCATCATGATTGAAGAAGGTTTCCTTTTGGGAGGGAATGTGCATTCTTATGGCATGTTGGAGTTGTCATGAAAAAGGATGTGATGGTGTTAGCTGGTCCACAAATTGCACACAGGGCATTCGCTTGGCATAGATGTGGGGTGTGTGGTGGATGTTATGTCGATGGCTGGAGGACTTTCATGGGAGCCAAGAGATGGTAGTAGCACCATAAATTTTCAGCAAGTTTTTCGACATGTGCCGAGGTAAAATTTTTAGAAGGGATCTTTCTAAGTGGTGATACTCTTTTATGGTGGAGTATGATAGTTCTCTGTTTTTGAGAATTATGATTGTTGGTTCAGACAATGGTTGCCAATGTCCCAGAGAAGATTTTCTTTTATTTAGCCAATGTGGAGTTTGTTGGGAATTTTGGCTAGAATGAAAGAAAAGACTTGAAGTGTTTGTCCCACATCGGTTGAAGAATGGAAGGTGAAGGGGACTTCAAGCCTATAAAAGGGAGTCCAAGGCTTTGATTTTAATGCACCCCATAAAATACACATTAAGTATTTTATTCTTTCTTTCTTGGTCTCTTGTTTTAGATAGTAGAAATATGTGAGTTAAATCTTTGAGAGTGTGGGTGTAATTGGGGGGTTGACTTGAGAGATTAGTCTATGTGATTGTAACAATTTGTCATATAGTGGAGTTTTCTCTCTGGAGGCCCGTGATTTTTCTCAGGTTTTGGAGTTTCCACGTATATTCTTGTGTTATTTATTTTTCTCTATTTTCGTTCTTTGGGAGGGTTGTTGGGAATCGTTGAGGCCGTTTTCCCAACACCACCACCATCAGCAACCGTGGAAACCGCAGTGGATGATGGAAAAACAGCCGTGGCCGAGGCCGTGTCCATGGACAACTTTCTGGAAGCTACAATTGGGCTCCTCATGAACCGGCCCAACAACAGCAGCAACCAAATTGGGCCTCTTTTGGTTTGTGGGCCGCATGGATGCAGCAGATGGGCTTCACTCATTGCCCTTATCCAACCAGCTCTTGGGCCAGGCTATCTAGACCCCTTCTCGACAACCAGGCCTTCTCAGAGCCCATCCACGACAGGCCCACATGGCCAACACCACTCCATCATCAAGCTACGCCCCATAATCAAGCTATGTTCCCATCGATATTGACATGGCAATGCACACCATGTCTCCCAATCCTCCCAACGAACATTCATACATCGATACAGGAGCTACGTCTCACATGACGCTCGCCTTAGGTATTCTCTCTTCTTATTTTCCTATAAATGTTATTAAACACATTATTGTTGGCAGTGGGCATAAAATACCAATTGATGGTTTCAGACACACTAAACTACGACCACCACACCCACCTTTCCATATTCGCAATGTCTTACACGCACCAAACCTAATTAAAAACCTCGTGTCCGTACGTCATTCACAACCGACAATAATGTTTCTATCCCTTTTGACCCGTTTGGTTTTTCTATTCGTGATTTTCAAATGGGGAAGCACCCAGTGAGAAGTAATAGCACGGGCGATCTCTATCCTTTCACCACCAACTCCGGCTTTTCACAACAATCACCATCATATTTTACGGCTCTTTCCTCTTCAATTTGGCACTCTAGATTAGGACATCCTAGTGAAAGTATTTTTAACACTATTCCATCCAGTAAATTTATCTCTTTCAGATGCTAAGAATTTAAATTGTCAATCTTGAATTTTCGGTAAACAAGTATGATTGCCGTTTTCTACGTCTATGACTGATACTCTTTCCGCTTTTGATATTTTACATAGTGATTTATGAACATCACCAATCTTGAGCAATGTCGGTCATAAATATTACATAGTTTTTCTCTATGATTTCACCAACTATTTGTGGGCGTTTCCTATTAGCCAAAAATTCCAAACTTTCTCCATTTTCTCTTACATTCATAACCTAATCAAAAAACAATTTGCAAAATCTATAAAAACAATTCAATGTGACCATGTAGAAGAATATGCAAACAATCAATTCAAAACGTTTGCACAACCACGACTTGCAATTTTGTTTTTCTTGTCCTCACATCTCCTCCCAAAATGGGAAAGCCGGACATAAAATACGGTCCATTAGTAGCATCATTCGCACCCTCCTTTCTCACTCCTCGATGCCCCCCTCCTTTTGGCATCACACACTCAAAACGGAAACCTACCTCATTTACATTCTTCCCTCTAGATTACTAAACAAATCAACCCCCTACGCAAATACTTTGTCATCGTAACCCTTTCTATGATCACCTTTGTAACACCCCCAAGACGATCAGGGCATATTACAGCGCCGTGGACCCCACACTTTGGAATCCACCAGGCTAACAAACGACCCGACATAAGACACATACATACATCAACAATAAAGAGACAATTTCTCAATCCACGACATTTAAAACAGAAGACTGAAATTCAAAAATACTATTAGACGTTAAATCTGTTCCCAAAATGGGTGCACAACATTAATAAATTCAGGAAGGAAGTACTCGAGTACTTAAAACAATGACATAGTAAATAGATTCCAAAAACAAGACACCAACAGACAACCACCAAACAGAATCACTTTTGCCCATCATCCTCGTACGGCCCGCATGCTCGTTCGCCTCCATGACCTGTACCTGAAATACAAAAGTATTTCCCCCATTTAAGTGGTTAGCGACAACTGCTAGTGCAAGTACAATCCATTTGAACTACCATTCTAATCAGATGAAAATATGCGCCAAAAGTCATTTTAGAAATCATTTATGTTCCGGAATATTCACAGTGTGCAAGCACAAAATACATTTCTCCAACAAAACAATTCAAAGTTAACCGTTGGTACGAGACTCACGGCCACCGTACCCCGTAGAGCCCCGTCGGACATCTCTGGGTGGTTAACCATAGTTCGTGATATGCACACTCACGGCAATACGTATCCCTAGAGGCCCCGTCGGACCGTCCCTAGGTGAACATACACATACCCATCCACAACAACCACGAGAAGCCATAATTCAAATACTAGAACATGTAAACAAATGTAAAGTACTTGCCTTTGAGACAGACGAAACGGGGATGAACAACGACTACGAACATCCCGGAGGAAACACGACCGATCCTAAACGAAGGATTAACACAACTCAGCCCTATACGGTAACAATAATTGAATGGAATACACCCACAACCCTGTTTACAATTTATAACAACCTACGTTCGATCGATACGGGCGAGGGTTTTCACAAAACCTCCCCGAAACAACAACTCGTGGATTAAACACGACGGAAATGGATTGGAAATCACCCAATAACAACAATCGAATAGAAATATAGCAACAACACCGAACAAATCGAGTTCAAATCTAGGCAAGTCCCGAAAACCCCCCAAAATGAATAAAAGTAGGATTCTAAGTCAAAATACCTTGAATTAGGGCGGAAGAGATGGATTAGGATGATGATAAACTTCACTTGGACCCCAACAATCAATCTCACGAAGAATTCCACGGGCAAAAATGGAAGAATCACACAAATCTCACAGCTCTCGGACGAGGAAGAAGTAGAAGAGGAAATGACGAAGTGAAGGTCAACTCAGGTTTATAAAACCTGACCCCTTCATTACGTACGCTATAGGAGATGGTTAACGTACGTTACGGACATTACGTACGTAACACTGAAGTATTAACGTATGTAATGGATGAGCAGAACAGCCTGTCTAAAATGCTGGGGACATTAGCGTACGCTACATCCGAAGACTAGCGTACGCTACAAGGGGGGCTTATGTACGTAACACAGCGGGTTTACGTACGTAAGGAGCTGGGCAAAACTAGGCAGACCACTGTCCAAATTTCTGAAGGTCATAACGTACGTTATCGCTGGGGCATAACGTATGTTATATAGGTGTCGATAGCGCACGCTAGCTAGCATGCATATCATGCATTATGCATGCAGCAGTGCAGCACTGCCGAAAGCAGATAACTCTACCGGTTGGACGAAGTCACGACACAACACGGGGACAGAACCCAAAACGTGAATACATAATATTCACGATAACGAAAATAAGTGCTGAAAGGAAATACAATTACGACTACCGGGGATTCCGAAATACGACAAAGAAGATGAAATTCCCTAAACTTATAGGAAATTACAAAAATGGCCCAAACGTTCGAAAATCACAATACGACTTCGGATTAACAAACCTAAAGTCACAACACGAACAAATCAACCATATGAACTCATGTAAACAAAGAAACGATGAAAACGAACAAGTTTCACAAGAATCGAACCTACATACAGCAAAACATAACAAACAGTGGAATTACGTAAAAATATCTCCGAAACTCGTCCAAAAGGAAAAACTCCAAGAACAAGGTATATTCAAAACGTCGAACCGGTTACAAGCGAGTCGATAAAAATAGACATTCACTAAAAATGGAAATTGCTAAAAATGGAAAGGTACGGATATTACATTTTCCCCCTCTAAAAAGAAGTTTCGTCCCGAAACTTAAGATTCAAAAAGCTCGGGGTGCCTCGAACGCATATCCTTCTCCAACTCCCACGTTGCTTCTTCTACTCCGTGCCTCGACCATTGCACATTAACCAAATGAATGGTTTTGTGCCTTAATTATTTGTCTCGACGCTCCAAATTTTAATGGGCCTCTCTTCGAACGTGATGTCCTTCTCGATCTGCACGTCCCCGAAATCAATAACATGGGACGGGTCCAGAACATACTTACTCAGCTGAGAGACGTGAAATACACTATGCACATGACTCAACAACGGAGGCAAATCCAAACGGTATGCCAATTCGCCGACTCTCTCTAATATCGCGAAAGGTACAATATACCTTGGACTAAGCTTCCCCCTTTTTCCAAAACAGAAAACTCCCTTCCACGGGGACACTCTCAACAAAACATGATCCCCTACCTCAAACTCCAAGGGTCGACGCCTAACATCCGCATAAGACTTTTGTCGGCTCTGAGCCGCCAACATCCTCTCTCGAATCAACTCAACTTTCTTCTTCGTCTCCAACACAAGATCCGGCTCGGTGCCAACTAAATCGGATGGTTCGTTCCAACATATCGGTGATCAACACCATCGTCCATAAAGCGCATCATACGGTGCCATCCTAATCGATGCATGCCAGCTATTATTATAAGTAAACTCAATCACAGCCAGATGCTCCTCACAGTCACTACTCCAGTCTAATGCACACGCGCGTAACAAATCCTCGAATGTCTGAATGGTACGCTCGGACTGTCCGTCGGTCTGGGGATGGAAAGATGTACTCAAATGCAAACATGTCCCCAGTGACTTGTGCACTGCCTGCCAAAAATTCAATACAAATCGACCATCTCTATCCGAAATAATGGTCTTCGGCGTACCATGAAGTCTCACTATCTGCGCGATAAAAATACGAGCCAATTTTTCTGGACCCCAAGTATCCTTGATGCCCAGAAATGTGCCGACTTAGTCAGTCGGTCCACGATCACCCACACCATATTCATTCCGGTCTTCGTCCTCGGCAAATTCGTGACAAAATCTATCGAGATATCTTCCCACTTCCATTCTGGAACGGGAAGTGGTTTTAACAACCCGACTGGTTGCTGATGTTCGATTTTGACCTCCTGACAAGTTAAAAACTTACCAGAGACTGAACTACTTCATTCTTCATGTCATTCCACCAGAAATTCTTCCTCAAATCTTTATACATTTTACTCGAGCCCGGATGGACGGAGTAAGGTGATGCATGAGCCTCCCGCATATTACTCTGCCTCAATTCCAAGTCGTTCGGAACACACAGCCGACCTCGGAATCTCAACACACCATCCTCATGTATCACAAATCCTGGGGCTTTCCCCTTCCTTACATTCTCTCGAAGCTGAATAAACATCGGGTCTCCCAACTGTCCCGATTTAATGTCGTCGACTAGAGACGAAGAAATCTCAAGAGTACGCAACTGCCCGGAACTCTCTGGTAGTGCAATCTCAACGCTAAACCTCATCAACTCTCGCTGGAGTCCTGGCTGGGCCGTAAGTAACTCAAGCACCCGATGCGATACCGATTTCTGGCTCAAGGCATCTGCCACCACATTTGCCTTGCCCAGATAGTAAAGGATTTCGAGGTCGTAATCCTTAATCAACTCTAACTATCTCCGTTGTCTCATGTTTAGCTCTTTCTGTGTGAAAATGTACTTCAGGCTCTTGTGATCGGTGAAAATTTGACACGACGAGCCATACAAGTAATGACGCCAGATCTTCAACGCAAACACAACCACGGCCAACTCAAGATCGTGGGTAGGGTAATTCAATTCGTACGGTTTCAACTGACGGGAAGCATATGCAATCGTCCTCCCGTGCTGCATGAGTACACATCCAATCCCTTGGCCCGAAGCGTCACTAAAAAATGAGAAACCCTCATTACCACTCGGTAAAGCCAAAACGGGGCCGGTCGTCAACCGCTTATTTAACTATTCGAAACTCTTCTACCTCTCGTTGGTCCACACAACTTTTCTGACTTCTGTAAGAACTGAGTCAGTGGTCGAGCGAGCTTAGAGAACCCCTCGACAAATCCATGATAATACCCGGCCAAGCCCAGAAAACTATAGACCTTCTTCACATTTTTGGGCGCCGCCCAATCCAGTACTGCCTCTATCTTATGTGGGTCCACACGTACACCCTCGGCCGAGATCACGTGACCGAGAAACATAACCTCCCGCAACCAAAACTCACACTTTGAGAACTTCGCAAAAAGATGCCGAGTTCTCAAGATTCCCAACGCGATATGCAAATGGCATGCATGCTCCTCCTTACTCCTCGAGTAAATCAAGATATCGTCAATAAAGACAACTACACACTTATCGAGGTATTTGATAAAGACTTTGTTCATAAGCTGCATGAACATGGCTGGGGCGTTGGTTAGCCCAAAAGGCATAACCACAAACTCGTAATGACTGTATCTCATCCGAAAAGCCGTCTTCGGAATGTCGGAATCCTTCACTATACTTGTTTTTGATAGTCACTTTGTTCAACTCCCGATAGTCGATACACAAACGAAGTGACACATCCTTCTTCTTTAAAAACAAGACCGATGCACCCCAAGGCGAAGCGCTCGGTCGAATATACCCCATGTCTAGCAACTCTCCCAACTGTTTCTTTCATTCAAGCATCTCGGCAGGTGCCATACGGTATGGCGTCTTAGAAATCGGTGCTGCACCCGACTCTAAATCCACAGTAAACTCAACCTCCCGGTCTGGCGACAAACCCGGAAACTCGTCTGGAAAGACGTCAGGGTACTCACACACTACTGGAATAGACGAGAGCTCGACTCCCCCTTCTTCCGATCTCAACGCATAACACCAATAACCAGTGCAACCTCCTCGAAGAAGTCTCAACGCTTTCATAGCACTGATAAGAAATCTATGACTGCTCCGCTTACGTCTTACAAAAGAATGCTCGGTACCTTCAGAGGCTAACATCGAAACGGTTCTCGTTCTATAATTCATGATTGCCCCATGACGGTCCAGCCAATCCTGACCAAGAATCAGATCCTCGTCCTTAATATCTACCGCAATCATATTAGAAGGCCAATCCCTCCCCGCGATACTCACACGAAAATCTCTAATCTCACGGTCCCCCACGATACTATCCCCACTAGGCAGTTCAACAACAAAAGGTTCATACGCAACTAGGCAATCAACATGCAGACGACGCACACAATCCATAGATATGAAAGAATGCGTAGCACCAAAATCGAACAACACGGAAACAGGATGGCCAAGGATGTGAACGGTACCTGTAGCTACCGTTGCGTCGGGATCTCCAGCTCGTCTCATCTCATACACACGGGGCGGAATAGACCCCGCACTAGAAGCTCCCCCTCTAGAAGGCTGCCCACATCCTCGACCTCTACCAAAACTCTGCTGCGGCTGAGAAGCTATCGATGCCTGATTAACGCTCGGTTCCCCCACCGCTGGGGCTGACACCTGAGTAACTGGTGCCCGAGCCGCATCTGTACAAAACTCAGCACGATGTCCCATCCTACCGCAAGCAAGACACTGAATCAGAGGCCTGTCACACTCACTCATCATGTATCCGGGACGACCGCAGTTAAATCAGGTAGGATCACGAGCAGAAACAGTAGGAGCAGACTTAGAACCATTTCCTCGCTCAAATGATGGGGGCTGACTCCCGAAGACTCGTGAACTAGACTTAGCCCTCTGATGGCCGCCAAACTTACCTCCCAGAAAATGACCGGAGGTCTTCTGTTTCTTTCCCTCGGTTGCCATCTCTGTCACATAAAATGACATTTCATAATCCATTGCCTTGTTCTGATAATCTTTCGGAATTGTACACCCGAGACCAGACATGTAGTGACGAACCCTCGGCTTCATCCGCATGTCAAAGTGGCGGATCTTATATAGCTCATCTCGGACCTGGTTTCTCACATAGTGAAGTTGGTGATTGTAGTCTTTGATCGCCTGCGAAATAGGAACATCCTGGGGCTTAGCCTCAAAGAAGGCTCGGATCATCCCCTCTTTCACTAGCCATGGACAAAATTCGTACTCCATCAACTCTCAGAACTCTGCCCACGTGGCTGCCCGATCACGTGGTTTCACCGCTTGCCACCACGTTGCTGCCTCCTTGGAGATGAAGTACTGAGCGATGGGTACCTTCCTCTCCTCGGGGCAGTTAGCTGCCTCAAACACCTTCTCCATCTCAAATAACCAACTATCCCAACCGGAAGGGTCGGAAGTGCCATCAAACCGCGGAGGACGCATATGAATCACGTCCTGAAGTAACTTATCATTGCCGGTTCCAGTAGGCAGAACCGGGTTAGCATTAGCTTGGCTGACCAAGACGGCCTGAGTCAGTTGCATCATCTGGTTCGCTACTTGCTGCAAAATATTTGTCACTCCGATATTCTCATGAGCATTACCAAAGCTAGAAGATTGATCCTGCTGGCCTCCGGAACTAGGTGGAACACTGTTCGACAAGGAAGGCATCACCGAATCAGTTCCCGAGTTATCGGACATGGCCGCCCCACCGGCTGCGCCAAGCCCCCTACCGCGTCCGCGACCGCGTCCTCTACCAGCAGGTATTCTGAAGAAGTAACGGGTGAGTACAATTCAAACGCAAAACGCAACAAGATACCAAGAAAGAAACAGAACAGAACAACATAACGAGTCAAGTTAGGAGAAACTTACGAGCACCGGCGTACTGAGATGATGGCGTAGCAGTGATACCGTTCAAAAACGACACTCAACTAGACCCAAATAACCGACAGCCTAGGTATCCATAAACCTAAGCTCTGATACCATATTCTGTAACACCCCCAAGACGATCAGGGCATATTACAGCGCCGTGGACCCTACACTTTGGAATCCACCAGGATAACAAACCGACCTGACATAAGACACATACATACATCAACAATAAAGAGACAATTTCTCAATCAACGACATTTAAAACAGAAGACTGAAATTCGACAATACTATTCGACGTTAAATCTGTTCCCAAAATGGGTGCACAACATTAATAAATTCAGGAAGGAAGTACTCGAGTACTTAAAACAATAACATAATAAATAGATTCCAAAAACAAGACACCAACAGACAACCACCAAACAGAATCACTTTTGCCCATCATCCTCGTACGGCCCGCATGCTCGTTCGCCTCCATGACCTGTACCTGAAATACAAAATTATTTCCCCCATTTAAGGGGTTAGCGACAACTGCTAGTGCAAGTACAATCCATTTGAACTACCATTCTAATCAGATGAAAATATGCGCCAAAAGTCATTTTAGAAATCATTTATATTCTGGAATATTCACGGTGTGCAAGCACAAAATACATTTCTCCAACAAAACAATTCAAAGTTAACCGTTGGTACGAGACTTATGGCCACCGTACCCCGCAGAGCCCCGTCGGAGAACAAAACTCGCGATACGCACACTCACGGCAATACGTATCTATAGAGGCCCCGTTGGACCGTCCCAAGGTGAACATACACATATCCATCCACAACAACCACGAGAAGCCATAATTCAAATACTAGAACATGTAAATAAATGTAAAGTACTTGCGTTTGAGACATCTTCGATGAAATGGGGATGAACAACGACTACGAACGTCTCGGAGGAAACACGACCGATCCTAAACGAAGGATTAACACAACTCAGCCCTATACGGTAACAATAATTGAATGGAATACACCCACAACCCTGTTTACAGTGTATAACAACCTACGTTCGATCGATACGGGCGAGAGTTTTCACAAAACCTCCCCGAAACAAGAACTCGTGGATTAAACACGACGGAAATGGATTGGGAATCACCCAATAACAACAGTCGAATAGATATATAGCAACAACACCGAACAAATAGAGTTCAATCTAGGCAAATCCCGAAAAACCCCCAAAATGAATAAAAGTAGGGTTCTAAGTAAAAATACCTTGAATTAGGGGGGAAGAGATGGATTAGGATGATGATAAACTTCACTTGGACCCCAACAATCGATCTCACGAAGAATTCCACGGGCAAAAATGGAAGAATTGCATAAATCTCATAGCTCTCGGACGTGGAAGAAGTAGAAGAGGAAATGACGAAGTGAAGGTCAACTCAGGTTTATAAAACCTGACCCCTTCGTTACGTACGCTATAGGAGATGGTTAACATATGTTGCGGACATTACGTACGTAACACTGAAGTATTAACGTACGTAATGGCTGAGCAGAATAGCCTGTCTAAAACGCTGGGGACGTTAGCGTACGCTACATCCGAAGGCTATAGCGTATGCTATAAGGGGGCTTACGTACGTAACACAGCGGGTTTACGTACGTAAGGAACTGGGCAAAACTGGGCAGACCACTGTCCAAATCTCTGAAGGTCATAACGTACGTTATCGCTGGGGCATAACGTACGTTATATAGGTGTCGATGGCGCACGGTAGATAGCATGCATAACATGCGTTATGCATGCAGCAGTGCAGCACTGCCGAAAGCAGATAACTCTACCGGTTGGACGAAGTCACGACACAAGATGGGGACAGAACCCAAAACGTCAATACAGAATATTCACGATAACGAAGTTAAGTGCTGAAAGGAAATACAATTCCGACTACCGTGGATTCCGAAATACGACAAAGAAGATGAAATTCCCTAAACTTATAGGAAATTACAAAAATAGCCCAAATGTTCGAAAATCACAATACGACGTCAGATTAACAAACCGAAAGTCAAAACACGAACAACTCAACCATATGAACTCATGTAAACAAAGAAACAACAAAAACGAACAATTTTCACGAGAATCGAACGTACATATGGTTGTATTATAGATGTGAAACAATTAACCTTGTTCTTGATAATTATTTTCCGCTGCTTAACTTTACGGTTGTATTGGAGATTTGAAATTTCTTTAAATTCCATAAATAATTTTGAAAATGTATGTTTCGTAACGACTTAAAATTTCTACAAATTTTCTTATTATTAAATTATATTCATAAATTACCTTAGAAAAAAAATTGGGTCGTTACAGTTGATGGGATTCATTGATTAAAATCAAGATAGGCAACAGAAAATAAATCGGTCCAACCGGATAAAACCAAACCCCAAAAAACGGATCGATCAAGCATCATATAAATGAATATAAAAGGACGAATATAAAATTAAGAGATCATACCCTCGTAGACCTTTGATAATATCTTCATGAAGAAAAATTTCAAGCCAAGCTTTGATCGTTTCTGGTCACCAACACGAACACAAATCCAATTCGTTGTAGCTTGATGAATGATCAAAATACCTAAGATTCCGAGTGTCTATACGATACACATGACGGATATTGATCGGAAAAAAAATATTATATCAATTCGTTCTCAAAGAACACGGCTAGGAATTGATATAGTATTTTCTCTTCTATTCCTTTCTTCTTCTTTCTCTCTCTTAGATGAACAAGATGATGAAAGTTTTTCTCTCCTCTCTCTCTCTCCTTGCCGAATGTAGTGTGTTTGTGTGTGTGTGTTGTCTTGTTTTATAACATGGTGAGACATTATTACAAGATCATGATGATCATGTTATCTTATCGCCACATGTGAAAATTAAGCCAAACACACCCACACAACAAAACAAAGAAGGAAACTTCTTAAAGAAAGGGAAATGGGGCGGCCTAATGGTGATAGGTGAGAAAACAAGCCGAGCTACTCGGTTCGTGTACCGGGCGTTCGCGTGTCTAGTCCGTTATGTACACTTCGTTTTATCTCAAAATATATTTATGAATTAAATTAATCACCCGGTAATTAATTTTAATTCACTAGACCGCATGATTTATCAAATAAATCAAATTAGATATTTAATATCCAATATTAATGAAGAGAGAGTAAATACATATTTTATTCATCAAATATCCTTGTGCGCGACTCCATAGATCCATCTTAGTCGGCAATGGGAGGAACCAAGGAGTATGGGTAACACTTAGCCAGTCTAGTGCTCCGTACCGAAACCTAACTAAGAACGAATGAACGGATCATTCCAAAATCATTATGTCGTGAATACTGTATACGTATAAACCCTTCAATCATATATCCCGGTAAAGTATTAGGGTCACGGTAAAGTCAAACCCTATTGTATCTTGACCCTATGCATTTGTTAATACAAACCGATATCACCGAGCTCTCGTGTATCAAATACAACTAGCTCTAACTGGTTTGGCCAAAGACTTATGATCTCATTTGCCATTATCCGCATAGGCCATTTGCCTGCTCACTAACAGGAGAAAGAATCCTATCTTGGTATTCAGTAGAGACTGCTACTTGCCCACTAAGTTGCATTTCGAGGTTGACCCCACCAACCAGCGTTGGATCGAACTACCCTAATGACTAACTTAATGTCACAAACACATATCCTACTAAAACCTCAAGTCAAAGGTCCACGTATACCTATCACAATCTTTCAATCAAGTCATTAACAATCCCTGAGTGATATCCATGTGACCGAATCAAGTTGAGTCATGTTCGAGTATACTAATCCCATTAGCATACCTATAACGTGTGCTCCCACTAACCCTTAGTGAAGACAGGCACTCTACTTGTCAAAGTACACGTTATACAAGTCTTGTCTAAACTTACTGCCCAGTTAAGTTTTATCGACTTGCGAACCAGTTAAGCATTTGAGTCCTAAACACTTCCAGTGCCTATCTCCTTATCTCCATAAGAAGTGGAATGTTTGCTCGCAAATACAAGGACTATTATTTTATATACCAAATCACAATGCATGTGATATACAATAATATAAAAATAATAAATGCCTTATTTAATATAATATTCACAATAACAATACAATGTTCTCACTCTCTCATCCTATGAGTGGCATTCGAGGGCATATTCCTGACAACAGTATGGTATCAGAGAAGAATTCAGACTACTTTCCTGGTACGCCGGAAGAAATTTTTAAAGTTATAAAAATATTTTTTTTCAAGGGAATATCATATGTTCGACTGCCGCCTTCGTTACCCCATTTCAAGGTAATCAGCTTCAAGTCATGATTATATAAAACCAAACCAAACATACCCAGTATATCCCGCTTAGAGCAGGGTCTGGGGAGGGTATGATGTACGCAGACCATGCCCCTATTTTTAAAGTAGGGAGGCTGTTTCCGTGAAGACCTCCGGCTTAATGCACGAAAAAATAATGAGTGATATATACAGGGAAATACATGTGACTAGAAAAAGCTCAAAACAATACCTGAGCCCATGGCTTTGCCCATATGGGACTTACGTGAGATTGATTACTCAAGTCTTGATGCACTCTACTCTACCAGACAAGAGGTTGACTCCGTGCAAGACCCCTGCCAAAGCTAAACCACAAGCAAAAGCCAATAGAAACTAACCGAGAAAACCCAACCCTGAGACTCTCTACTATTGAGCCACTCCCTAAAAGAGAATCCATAACTCTAATATGGCGACTCCAAGAACTCCTATCTATGGTCATGGCCTCATCTAAGTTCAAGGCCTTCATATCCAACCTCAACTGCTTCTCCCACATCCTCCTTGGTTGGCCTCTCCTCCTCACCTCTTCTACCGATAAACTCTCGACCCTCCTCACTGGGGCTGTAGCCTGCCGCCTACGGACGTGGCCAAACCATCTCAATCTCACTTCCCTAACTTTCGCTGAGGGGGGCGCAACTTCTAGCTCATTCCTAAAAACCTTATACGGCATTCTATCTAACCTAGTGCGACCACACGACCAACGCAGCATTCTCATTTCAGCCGCTTCCAACTTCCGCTCAAGCACCTTTTTCAAAATATCATATATACATTTAGACTAATATCGTAACACTTCATAATTATATGTTATTATACGTGTATCCTGTTAGTATGGCCGGATTCACAGTGATCCCACATAAGAGGACCGAGGCGGGGTCTAGCTCGCGCCCTCTGTCACACAGAGACTCTTGGGGAAATCCAGGGATACCTGAGAATGCCCTACACTACGTAGTCGAGAGGATTCAGATATGGTTCATGTCTGGGAAGATCGGAGATCCGGTTGAAGAAGTCGAGCACTTGAGCATAACTCTGGCTAATGATTGGAGTTTCTCCATATACCGCCTTTGGCACAAGGCGAATCGCAGGACCCCTGAGGAAAGAATAGTCATAGATGACTTTCAGTACACCGCTGGAAGGATCCTAGACTTGTATTCGAGGGACGAGATTCCAAGTATATTTGAGATGCACGATACCCCATCACAGCCGATGGAGGAGTTTGGGGAGGATCCAGAGGAAGAGGAGGACCTAGAGCTCGAGCATATGGTTGACTTGGATGATGAGGATATCATCTCCTGGACTGAGCTCCCACCCCCTACTCATGTCATCGAGATCCTTAGCAGTGATGACGAGGATTAATTGTTGTTCGAGATATCGTGATTTTATTATTTTAGCAGTAACAATTAATTCCAACTTCCATTTTAGTATTATTCAAGAATACATGTTGAAAATCAAAAGTTATAATCAATGGAATATTTAATTTCTCACATTAATCAATTCCAATATGTAATGAATTATTTTATTATGTTATGAATATAAATATATTTATCTCTACCTTATTTCTCGCTCCCAAGAACTTACAAGAACAACAATTCATAGGCAGGACATGGCTCCCCGCGAAATTAACCCGAATACTGATTCTCGAATCCAAGCCCAAGGTGCACTTAATATGCCTTCAAGCGAGAATGACGCCCCTAATCACCAGATGTTGCTCTCAGACTTAACCACTCTTCTCCAAGGAGTGACTATAGTGCTTTCATCTACTCAAGGACAAGTTCAGGCCAGAGTAATAAACAAGTTCAACAAGTTCAAACCTTTAACGTTCCTCGGGAGGGAAGGGCTAGCAGCCATCGAGGAGTGGATATTGAACTTGGAAAGCATCTTCGATTACATGGCCTATACGGATGCTCAAAAGGTTTCATGTGCAGTCTTCCAACTCAAGGAGGACGCCAGGACTTGGTGGAACGGATCCTGGAGACTCCGAACCAAAGAAGAACGTAGTACGCTGTCTTGGGAGGGATTCAAAGAAATGGTGATGGATAAGTATTATCCATGGGCGTATAAGGCCAAAATGCAGAAAGAGTTTCTAGATTTAACTCAAGGAGGCATGACGGTCATGGAGTACGAAAGGAAGTTTAATCACATGTTCCGGTTTGCACCACTCAAGGCTGAGAATGAAGACATGAAGGCGCAAAAATTTCGTGATGGACTCCAAGACAGAATCCGTCATCATCTGGCTAGTCATGGAAAGATGACATATAAGGGAGCCGTGTACATAGCCGAGGATATATCAGCTAGCTTGGAGATGGAAAATGTAATACCCGGTTGTAATTCAGTCATTATCATTCAGTAATTATCGTTCAGTAATTATCGTTCAGTAATTTTCACTCATTAATGATCATTTGTCACTGATATTCAATCATTGTATTCACCATTGGGAGTATATTGGTATCACGTATCAGTTTTATTCATCATTCAACCCGTTTGGATAGTCGGGCCGAGCGTATCATCATTGTCATCTTTGTTGTGGGTTGTGTGTGAGAAGTAGCGCACGCTACGTACTCTCTTTAGCGCGCGCTAATTGAGTACAGGTAGCGCATTCTACCACTCAGCATTAGCGCACGCTAATGTTCTTAAGGCTGACAGTCCAGAAGGCACTGGACTGCAGGTGAGTTATAAGTAGCACACGCCACGAATGGTAAGTAGCGCGCACTAGTGGTTTGTAGTAGCGCACGTTATACTTTTTGGTGTAGCGCGCGCTAAGGTCGGACAGGCAGAGTCCAGTGGGTACTGGACTGAAGTGGATTAATTCATAGCGCACGCTATGAGTGGTTTTTAGCTTACGCAAACGGTGTAGTAGCGCATGCTAAATATTGAATGTAGCGCACGCTATCGCGAGCAGGTCAGAGGACAGAAAGTCTGGATTTCAGTTACTGGGCATCAGATTTTTAAGTTAGCGCACGCTAACATATTGGGGTTAGCGCACGCTAAGTGTAAAGCCGTAACGCACGCTACAAAAGGTACGTAGCGCACGCTACTGTTTTCGGACAGTGGGTACTGGACTACCCAAAACACCCATTAGCGCACGCTAAACTGGAATTACTATAAATAGGACAATTCAGCGCTTTCTTCGTCAATTTCATTTCTCACTTCGTTTTTGGGTGATTCAGGGCGATTTTGGACGATTTGGAGAGTGTTCTTCGAGCTACTATCACCTATCATCATCTTCAAGCTTTTGAGTTGGATTAATCATCATTTCATCATCTCCAATACATCAAATCGAGGTATTAACTTCTTGGATCTAGAATTTTGGATTTTTGGGTTTTTCCTTCCGATTTCTTCGTGTAAGCTTGGATTGTTGTTGGAATATGTTAGATATGGATTATCTACCTGAGATAAATGTTTTCCTACGGATTATTCAGTGTATATTTCGGATTTCACGAATTGTTGAGGTTTGATTCAAGAACACTTTGGGGTTGACTTTGATATTTTTGAGGGTTTTCGATTAGATGTTGTCGTTAACTCGAATTGTGGATTCCTATCGGATTATTGATATCATAGAAGTTGTTGATTGGTTTGAAATACTCATTTTGGAGTTGGTTTTGATACACTCGAGATTTAGATATTATCGAAGAATGTGTGTTTGCTAAGTGTTCGCTAGAATACCTCAATAAGTTTGGATATTGTTGTATCGACGTTTAAGTTGGTTATAATCGTGTTTGATTCGTGTATTTAGCGGTTGTTGGTAATTATTGTTATTCAAGGTTGTTCGAGCGACCGACATCTCTTTTTAGGATGTTGTTCGAGGAAGGACATTCTTCACCGGTGTTGAGTAAGTTAATTCTTACTCGGTTAAAAGGATACTCATTCCTTTCGTGGTTGTTCATTCATAAATCATAATCATAATTCATTCATAATGTATTAACCGCATTGAGACTTGTAATTGTCAATTAATCACTTCATTCACGAGGAACGACGGTTCCAATCATTTCATTGAGCTATCATTCGTTTCACTATCATTTCATCTCGGTGAGTCATTCTTGACTTTGTCGGAATGTATTTCATTATATTCATTGGTCACTTTTGATCGTGTGACCTTCTGGGTTCATATTGCGTGACCGGGTAGGGATGTGTGGGATTTTTAGTTAGGCACACGATAGTCATGTGTTGGGTTCACCGACACATTGGACTGTGCACACGGTAATGTACCTCCGTGAGGCTAATTAGGTACAAGGGCGGGTGTGTCCGGACACTCGTCTTGTGCACGTGCACATTCCATTACGGGCGTACTATGATGTTCCTCTTCAACGTCATTTCATAATTAAGATATATCATGGTTGTGTTTATTCAACTCTTGAGGATTGTTGTTCTGTGTAACTGACCCCGTTGGGGGACATTATTTTCAGGTCATGGCAAGACAAAGGCACGGGAAGAGAACATTGACAGCAAGGAGTCCCAGTGATACTAGGAAAGGGCTCCCGGTCCTTTCAGTCATTCATGTTGTCTTCATTTTATTTACGCTGCAGATTTCCGTTTGGATACTCATTTTCATTCAGTGTTGTATATTCTATCTTCATATAAAATATACATATATTCAGTATTATCTTGGGTGTGTTGTACTTGAAACTCCTCATCGGAGTAATTAATGATATAATGTGGTTTGGTACTACAATTATATTATTGAAGTCATTAATTTTCATTCGCCTGGTGGGTCCCAGTTGGGGGTACACGACACTGTAATAGTCGCCTAGTTTGGGGTGTTACAGAGTTAGTATCGGAGCGTGGTTTTGAATACTACCTTACGAGTCATGTCTCATTTGAAATCATCGTTCATCAGACTAGTATCAATGGACTTTCGCGTCATGTGTGACCTGTGCAAGAGCCGAGCCCCTCAGACCAAAGAACAGTAAGATTTCTGACGCCATGGTATAATTTTTGGCAATAGAATCACTCATTCATCATTCAACAGTCAACAATCCTCTTTCATCATTTTCATTTTTGATCATGTCGATCGTGTTAACTCATTAATCAATCATTTTATCTCATTAATCAGTTGTTGATCTTGTGGATCGCATCATTAATCTTGTTAACTTGTTCAAGATAATCATTTCAAGAATTTCATCATATAATCATGTCACCTCAATTGATCATTCATGTAATCATTGTATTAGAGCGCGTGTGCTCATTATTATCCTTTCATAACGTAAATCATAATGCGGTACTCATGCGAGATCTATGATTATCATGCGACCTTCCTACTTCAGTATGGAGAGAGCTGTCAGGGGACGCAGGGAGAGAGGCCGCGGTGCGGGTCGAAACCTGGGAAATAATCACTCACTGTCGGGAACTCGTACCCAGGACTCAGCTCGATCGGAAGATGTTTGGGTTGATCCACTCACTTTTATGCAGGTCATGATGACCCATATGCAATTGCTTAATCATCATTGCGCCACTCTGGCCGAATTAATCGAGAGAACTCTCACGTATGATCCTGCGGCTAAGGAAGTTGCTGGGCAACAAACTTCATCTTCTGGCAAGAAATCAAAGAAGCGTAATCAGTGCGAAGGCGGCCAGGCAACCTTCAAGAAGCCTCGTGCGAGTCCTAAATTTTCTGAGCGACCTCCTACGGCGCCTAAACCTGCGGGATCTCAGTCCCGAGCGGCCAGATCAGCCATCACCTGTTTCAACTGTGGAGCGTCGGGTCATTACAACACTAAGTGTCTGAAACCGTCTATCACGTGTCATAACTGCAGGAGTGTTGGGCATAAGGCCCGTTTTTGCCGAAGGGACTCCAAGCCGACTCCGGCGGCATCTCAGGCCCCGAAGCAATCAGCGATTCAGAATCAGGCTGCTCAGTCAGCGTCGTTTAAAACGACGGAAGCGAATAATGGCGGAGCTCATATTTATCAGTCAGGAGCATCCGGTTTGGGGGCCGGCAAGCCCCGAATTTACGAGATGTAGAGGAGCAACGATCCGAAGGCCCGAATGATCTCAGGTACCCTCGAAATTTTATCTCAACATGTGTGTAACTTTTTTGATACTGGAGCATCACATTCATTCATTTCCGAATCATGCTTGAATAGACTTCACTTGGATAACCTATTAATTGTGAACCTTATATCATTGGTCTACCTGACGGTAGAAGAATTATCGGAGATCATGAGATTAAGTATTTTCTGATTCAGCATCATGGCCGTGTATGGCTGGCAGGCCTAATCATGATGGATTTACCGAGAGACGACGTCATCTTGGGTATTGATTGAATGGATCGTCGTGATGCCATACTTATTGTCCGTGAACGTATGGCCACGATCATTTCAGACGATGGAGTCGAGTGTGTATTTTAAAATGGCGTATATTGGGAAATCGTGGATTTGATTGTTTATATTTGTAAAAAGTATATTTCAAATAGTATTCTTATCCATTTTGAAATGGCTTTCGATACTTTGCAAACTGAGTTCTTACTTCGTAAAACCGATTCCATAAACCGAGTTTTGGCATTTGGCCTTGAACGTTTAAACGATATTATTATGACGGTATTTGGTATTTGGAAAATGGAATATTTTTTTTCTGTATTTTAAAAATATTACTGTCATCGGTCTTTTTGGCATTTTTGAAAGGACGTGGAAAATTGTGTTTAGCCTGGTAAATCCTTGTGAGAAGGGTTTACGGCGTGTAATATTCCCAGGAGGATTCTTTTCGCACTTTTGAAATGACGTGTTGGGTCAGTTTCAAGGAGCTTCCGTATTTTCAAAGATCGATTTAAGATCTGGGTATCATCAGTTACGAATTCGAGAGCCGGATATTGCTAGATCGGCGTTTCGAACACGCTATGGTCATTATGAGTTGTTGTAATGCTGTTTGGGTTAACTAATGCACCTGCGGTATTCAGGGAATTATTGAATCTAGTTTTCATCGATTATTTGGATCAGTTCGTGGTTGTCTTTATTGATGACATTTTAATTTATTCTCGTGACCGGGAGGAGCACGAGTTTCACCTTCATCAGGTGCTCGACATGTTGAGATGAGAGCAAGTTTTTGGAAAGTTTTCCAAATGTGAGTTCTGGATGTCCGAAGTGACGTTTGTCGGGAATGTAATTTCATCAGACGGAGTCCGTGTCGACCCTCAAAAGACGGAGGCTATCCGAGATTGGCAACCTCCGAAGAATGTTAAGGAAATCCGAAGTTTCCTCGGATTAGCTGGCTATTATCGGCGATTTGTTGAAGAATTTTCTAAAATCGCTCAACCCATGACGAACCTTTTATGGAAGGATAAGAAATACATGTGGTCCGACGCGTGTCAACAGAGCTTTGAGGAACTCAAGAGCAGGTTAATTTCAGCACCTGTCCTTTCTTTACCGCAAGGGACGGAATGATTTGTGGTTTATAGTTATGCATCCGGACAGGGTCTCGGATGTGTACTAATGCAGAACGGGAAAGTTATTGCTTATGCTTCACGACGGTTGAGACCTTACGAGGTTAATTATCCGACCCATGACCTGGAGCTACCAGCCGTGGTATTCGCATTGAAGATTTGGCGTCATTATCTTTATGGCGTTACCTGTCAGATATTCACCGATCATAAAAGTTTAAAGTATATATTTACTCAGAAGGAGCTAAATATGAGACAGAGACAGTGGTTGGAACTAATTAAAGATTACGATATTGAGATACTTTACCACCCGGGCAAGGCGAACGTTGTCGCCGACGCCTTGAGTCGTAAGTCCGTTCAGGAGCAGATGCTTGCTCGATTAACAGTTCAGAAGGAACTTCATTAGGAATTTTGGAGACCCGAGATAGAGTTCTGGTTACAGCGAGTACAAGGGCAACTTTGTATGTTAGAGATTTCATTGCCACTTGAGGAGGCGATCAGGGAGAATCAGGGTTCAGACCCATTTTTGTTACGCATTCGAGATGATGTGACTCAGGGGAAAGCCCCTGGGTTTGTGGTCCACGAGGATGGACTTCTGCGATTCAAGAATCGGTTGTGCGTACCGGCGAATGACGAGTTGAAAAACTCAATTTTGAGAGAAGCTCATGCTACCCCTTATTCCGTTCATCCGGGGTCTAGCAAGATGTATAAAGACTTGAAACAAAATTACTGGTGGAGTAATATGAAGCGAGAAGTCGCGGAATTTGTTTCAAGATGTTTGACCTGTCAGCAAGTCAAGATAGACCATCAGCGACCGGCGGGTATGCTGAAACCTCTCCCTATTCTAGAGTGGAAGTGGGAAGATATTTCAATGGACTTCAACACGAGTTTGCCGACGAGTCGTCGTGGCATGAATACAATCTGGGTAATTGTGGACCGCTTAACTAAATCAGCTCATTTCCTTGATATTAAGGATACATGGGGTTCCGAGAGACTTGCCCAGTTGTTTATCAAAGAGATAGTGAGACTACACGGTACTCCTAAAAGTATTGTTTCCGATTGTGACGGACGATTCGTGTCTCATTTTTGGAAATCAGTTCATCGTGCTATGGGAACTCAGCTTAATCTCAGTACATCTTTTCATCCTCAGTCCGACGGACAATCGGAGAGGACTATTCAGACTTTGGAGGACATGTTGAGGGCATGTGTTCTCGATTGGAAAGATGATTGGGAAGCCCAACTACCGTTGATCGAGTTCACGTACAATAATAGTTGGCATGCTTCGATTAAGATGGAACCTTATAAGGCCTTGTACGGTCGTCGTTGTCGATCTTCCTTGTATTGGGATGACTTATCAGAATCAATCGGCACCAAGCGCGATATGCTTATAGCCGCCCGCGAGAAGGTAGTTTTGATCGGGAGTCGTTTGTTGACCGCTCAGAGTCGACAGAGATCTTATGCAGATAATCGTCGTCAACCATTAGAGTTTCGAGGCAGGTGACCATGTTTTGATCAAGGTATCCCCGAGTCGAGGAATCTTCCATTTCGGGAAGCGAGGAAAGTTGAGTCCGAGATTCATTGGACCGTTTGAGGTTTTGGATCGAGTAGGCAGTCTGGCTTATCGATTAGCCTTACCTCCGGCGTTGAGCAATATTCATAATGTGTTTCACATATCTCAGTTACGAAAGTATGTTGCCGACCCGAGTCACATACTTTAGTTCGATGAAATCGAGATCGCCGATGATCATTCATACAAGGAGCGTCCTATACGAGTCTTAGAGCGGCGAATCAAACAGTTGAGGAACAAGACGATAACTTTGGCAAAATTCAGTGGTCTAGACACGGAGTCAAAGAGGCTACTTGGGAAACCGAGGATAGTATGCGGGAGAGTCATCCCGAGTTGTTTGACCCTTAGTTTCGAGGACGAAACTCTTTTAAGGGGGGTGTATGTAACACCTGGTTTTAATTCAGTCATTATCATTCAGTAATTATCATTCAGTAATTATCGTTCAGTAATTTTCACTCATTAATGATCATTTGTCACTCATATTCAATCATTGTATTCACCGTTCGGAGTATATTGGTATCACGTATCAGTTTTATTCATCATTCAACCCGTTTGGATAGTCGGGCCGAGCGTATCATCATTGTCATCTTTGTTGTGGGCTGTGTGTGAGGAGTAGCGCACGCTATGTACTCTCTTTATCGCGCGCTAATTGAGTACATGTAGCGCACGCTACCACTCAGCATTAGCGCGCGCTAATGTTGTTCAGGCTGACAGTCCAGAAGGCACTTGACTGCAGGTGAGTTATAAGTAGCGCACGCTATGAATGGTAAGTAACGCGCGCTAGTGGTTTGTAGTAGCGCACGTTATACTTTTTGGCGTAGCGCCCACTAAGGTCGGACAGGCAGAGTCCAGTGGGTACTAGACTGAATTGGATTAATTCATAGCGCATGCTATGAGTAGTTTTTAGCGTACGCAAATGGTGTAGTAGTACACGCTAAATATTGAATGTAGCGCACGCTATCGCGAGCAGGTCAGAGGACAGAAAGTCTGGATTTCAGTTACTGGGCATCAGATTTTTAAGTTAGCGCACGCTAACATATTGGGGTTAGCACACGCTAAGTGTACAGCCGTAGCGCACGCTACAAAAGGTACGTAGCGCACGCTACCGTTTTCGGACAGTGGGTACTGGACTACCCAAAACACCCGTTAGCGCACGCTAAGAACTGGAGCTAGCGCGCGCTAAACTGGGATTACTATAAATAGGACAGTTCAACCCTTTCTTCGTCAATTTTAGTTCTCACTTCGGTTTTGGGCGATTTTCGGCGATTTTGGACGATTTGGAGAGTGTTCTTCGAGCTACTATCACCTATCATCATCTTCAAGATTTTGAGTTGGATTAATCATCATTTCATCATCTCCAATACATCAAATCGAGGTATTAACTTCTTGGATCTAGAATTTCGAATTTTTTGGTTTTTCCTTCCGATTTCTTCGTGTAAGCTTGGATTGTTGTTAGAATATGTTAGATATGGATGATCTACCTTGGATAAATATTTTCCTACGGATTATTCAGTGTATATTTCGGATTTCATGAATTGTTGAGGTTTGATTCAGGAACACTTTGGGGTTGACTTTGATATTTTTGAGGGTTTTCGATTAGATGTTGTCGTTAACTCGAATTGTGGATTCCTATGGGATTATTGATATCATTGAAGTTGTTTGTTGGTTTGAAATACTCATTTTGGAGTTGGTTTTGATATACTCGAGATTTGGATATTATCGAAGAATGTGTGTTTGCTAAGTGTTCGCTAGAATACCTCAATGAGTTTGGATATTGTTGTATCGATGTTTAAGTTGGTTATAATCGTGTTTGATTCGTGTATTGAGCGGTTGTTGTTAATTATTGTTATTCAAGGTTGTTCGAGCGACCGACATCTCTTTTTAAGACGTTGTTCGAGGAAGGACATTCTTCACCGGTGTTGAGTAAGTTAATTCTTACTCGGTTAAAAGGATACTCATTCCTTTCGTGGTTGTTCATTCATAAATCATAATCATAATTCATTCATAATGTATTAACCGCATTGAGACTTGTAATTGTCAATTAATCACTTCATTCACGAGGAACGACGGTTCCAATCATTTCATTGAGCTATCATTCGTTTCACTATCATTTCATCTCGGCGAGTCATTCTTGACTTTGTCGGATTGTATTTCATTATATTCATTGGTCACTTTTGATCGTGTGGACCTTCTGGGTTCATATTGCGTGGCCGGGTAGGGATGTGTGGGATTTTTAGTCGGGCACACGATAGTCATGTGTTGGGTTCACCGACACATGGACTGTGCACACAGTAATGTACCTCCGTGAGACTAATTAGGTACAAGGGCGGGTGTGTCCGGACACTCATCTTGTGCACGTGCACATTCCATTACGGGCGTACTATGATGCTCCTCTTCAGCGTCATTTCATAATTAAGATATATCATGATTGTGTTTATTCAACTCTTGAGGATTGTTGTTCTGTGTAACTGACCCCGTTGGGGGACATTGTTTTCAGGTCATGGCAAGGCAAAGGCACGGGAAAAGAAAGTTGACAGCGAGGAGTCTCAGTGATACTAGTAAAGGGGCCCCAGTACTTTCAGTCATTCATGTTGTCTTCATTTTATTTCCCCTGCAGATTTCCGTTTGGATACTCATTTTCATTCAGTGTTGTATATTCTATCTTCATATAAAATATACATGTATTCAGTATTATCTTGGGTGTGTTGTACTTGGAACTCCTCATCAGAGTAATTAATGATATAATGTGGTTCGGTACTACAATTATATTGTTTAAGTCATTAATTTTCATTCGCCTGGTGGGTTCCAGTTGGGGATCCACGACACTGTAATAGTCGCCTAGTTTGGGGTGTTACAGAAAAGTCTTGGGCTCTACCAATGGTGAATTCGAACAAAAGGAAGTGGCAAGGACCGAGTAATAATACTAGCAACAAGAAGGGTAGTAAGGAAGGACCATCCTGGTCAAGGCACAGTATGACTACCCAACCTGCTCGAAGTGTGGAAAAAGGCACAAGGGAGTTTGCATGCAAGGGCAGAATTGATGTTATGAGTGCCATGAAGGACACATGGTCTCCTAGTGCCTACAGAAGAACAATGGCCCAGACAGCAGGGTCCAGAATCAAGGTTCCAGGGGAAAGGATCGCATGTACAGTCTATCTGAGATTGACAAGGAGAAGCCCGTGACGATGTCAGGTATGTTATCTGTCGCTGGGATTCCTGCTTTGGTGTTGATACTAGCGGATCCCATTCATTTATCTCTAAGAAGTTGTTTAGTATGACTGGATTTAAAAGTATAAAATCTTCAGAAAGCCTTGAAGTTAGTATACCAGCAGGAGAAATAATTTTTGTTGATGGTATAGCTAACAGTATAACCATAGAGATAAATGAACATTTATATCTATCCGATCTATACATATTAGAGATGAATAAATTCGACGTAGTCTTGTGTATGGATTGGTTGGATAAGTATGATGCCGTTTTGCATTGCGCGATGAGGAACGTGGTCTTGCACCCAGTAGTCGGAGTAGAGGACGTTTTTCAAGGGGTTAAGAACATGGTCTTGCACCCAGTAGTCAGAGTAGAGGACATTTTTCAAGGGGTTAAGCATAGCAAATCCCCTCCAGTGATATCAGCCATGAAAGCAACGAAGATATTGCGTAAGGGCAATTGTCAAGGATATCTAGTGAATATCATTGGAGAGTCGAAGTCCGGATTGATGATCGAAGATGTCTATATCATTAAGGAATATTCAGACGTTTTTTCTGGAGAACTTTCCGGGTGTTCCACCGGATAGACAAGTGGAGTTTACAATTGACTTGGTGTTTGTAGCAGCCCCTATATCAAAGGCCCCGTATAGGATGGCGCCAAAAGAACTACAAGAAGTAAAGGTGCAGATTCAGGAGTTGCTCGATATGGGATATATTCGACCAAGCGTCTCGCCTTGGGGAGCACCGGTGTTATTCGTGAAGAAGAAGGATGGAAGCATGAGAATGTGTATCGATTATCGTGAGTTGAATCGACTCACGACAAAGAACAAGTATCTACTTCCACGAATCGAAGACTTATTTGACCATCTTGGAGATTTAGGTTTGTTCTCAAAGATAGATTTGAGGTCAGGATACCATCAACTAAAGATCAAGGACGAGGACATTCCGAAGACTGCATTCCGAACAAGATAAGGCCACTACGAGTTCGTAGTAATGCCATTTGGGATAAGTAATGCCCCAATAGTCTTTATGGACTTGATGAATAGCGTTTTTCAACCCTATTCGGATCAGTTTGTCATCATGTTTATAGATGACATACTAATTTATTCTAAGGATGAAGTAGAACATGAGAAACATCTACGAACAGTTTTGGAGATACTTCGCAAGGAGAAGCTGTATGTGAAGTTTATCAAGTGCGATTTAGCTTAAGAGAGTGGCATTCCTTGGACATGTTGTTATTGCTCAAGGAATTGAAGTCAATCCATCTAAGATAGAGGCCATCAATGATTGGAAAATACCAACTAACACGAATGAAGTTCGCAGTTTCTTGGATTAGAAGGATATTGTAGGAGGTTTATTGAAGGATTTTCTATGATAGCCGCACCAGTGACTCGACTAACGAGGAAAGGAGAACAGTTCATGTGGAATGAGAAGTGCAAAGAAAGTTTTCAAGAACTTAAGCAGAGATTAACCTCAGCTTTAATTTTGACGATTCAAGATCTTTCGAGAGAATTCGTGATCTATAGTGACGCATCCAAGCAAGGATTAGGATGTGTTCTAATACATCAAGGTAAATTCATTGCCAATGCATCGAGGCAATTAAAGCCGCATGAGTTGAACTATACGACGCATGATTTACAACTAGCTGCGGTAGTTCAGGCCTTGAAGATATGGAGACATTACCTTTACAGAGGTAAATGTGAGATCTATACCAACCACAAAAGCTTAAAGTATCTATTCACTCAAAAGGAACTGAATATGAGACAAAGAAGATGGTTCGAGTTAGTAAAGGACTACAATTGTACAATTCACTATCATCCAGGAAAGGCGAACGTGGTCGCAGACGCTTTAAGTCGCAAGGTCAGATGAGAATTAAGTTGTATATTGACTAAGGAAGACAAATTCATCAGTGAATTTTCAAAGATGAACCTAGAGGTGGCTACACCATTACAGCCGGTGGAAGCAATTTTAATGACGTTGTCAGTTCAACCGACCTTGAGAGAGAGGATCAAGGAAGGTCAGGGTCAAGATAACTTCTTGGTCAAAATGAAAGAGCGTATTATAGCTGGAGAGGATAAAAGATTTAGTATAGCGGAAAATGGTACGATATACTACAAGGAAAGGATTTGTGTGCCCGACAATATGGATTTGAAGAAGGTAATTTTGGAAGAGGCACATAACACTCTGTACACTGCTCATCTTGGTAGTACAAAGATGTACCAAGATTTGAAAAGCAAATTTTGGTGGGAAGGTTTGAAAAGAGGCGTGGCTGAATTCGTCAGGAGATGTATTATCTGTCAGCAGGTGAAAGCCGAACATCAAGGCCTATTTGGTTTGTTAAAATCACTCCACATCCCAGAGTGGAAATGGGAACACATCATGACTATGGACTTTGTGGTAAGCTTACCTCGATCGGAAAGAGGAAATCAGGCGATTTGGGTTGTGGTTGATCGCCTCACAAAGTCGGCTCATTTTATTCCAGTGAAGATGAACTTCAGAATGTATCAGTACGTAATTGTATATTAAAGAGATTGTAAGGCTGCACGGAGTACCAGTGTCTATAGTCTTAGACAGATATACTCGTTCCACATCACCTTTTTGGGAAAGCTTGCAGGAAGCTTTGGGAACTAAATTAAATTTTAGTACAGCCAATCACCCACAAACGGACGGCCAATCAGAAAGGACGATACAGATACTTGAAGACATGTTAAGAGCTTGTGTGCTAAACATGGGTAACAGTGACTACCCTTGGTAGAATTCACATACAATAACAGTTTTCAAGCAATGATCGGAATGGACCCGTATGAGGCACTTTATGGGAGAAAGTACAGTTTACTAGGATGAAGTGTAACACCCCCATGATTTATGGAGATATTACAGCGCCGTAGATTCTTTTGGGAGAACCTACCAGGCTTAGAACAACATAAAACACATTATACAATTAAAAAAACCAAGATATTCACACATTTAAAACCAACGTGAACTTTAACACGACATACATCACCAAAACAATCCAATACATGGTTCTGTTGTTCAACCCACCGTTGTTCTTAGCTAGACCCAGTGGGATTGGATCAGTAATGTAATACCCGGTTGTAATTCATTCATTATCATTCAGTAATTATCAGTCTGTAATTATCACTCAGTAATTTTCACTCATTAATGATCGCTCATCATTCATGATTCATTCATTTGCGTTCATTTGGCATGTCGTAACCGTGTATCTGTTACCGATCGTCATTTCATCTCCATTTGAGTGTCAGAGCGGGAGTATTATCATTATCATCGTGATTGGTAGTCTTGTGCTGGAAGTATCATTTTTGGCATGTGTTGGACTTGTTCGCGTTCGCAAACGTTTAGTATGTCGAATCATTCATCAATCGTAGCGAGAAATCGGAGTTGTCGGAATTTCATCTTGTCCAGCAACGAGTTACGGCCGTAAGGAGTGTCGGATACGGCCGTAATAGACGTTCGTTGTTTTCAGGCCATTTCGGACGAGTGGGACTTACGGCCGTAAGGATTTCGGCATACGGCCGTAAGTTGGGCAGTACGGCCGTAAGGCTTGGCCGGATACGGCCGTACGTGTCGAGCAGGGTGCCCAGACGTTTTTGGCCGAAGGCGAGTTACGACCGTAAGGGTTTCGGCATACGGACGTAAGGCGAGGGAGATACGGCCAACTCGTACGGCCGTAACTCGGCTTCGTCCAAAATCCTGCCGACAAACTTACAGCCGTAACCGCTCCTGAGTTACGGGCGTAACTCGCCTTCGTCAAAAACATCTGCCGGCATCCTTACGGCCGTACCTGCACACCTTACGGGCGTAACTCGGATGATACGGCCGTATCCGGCCAAACTTACGGGCGTAAGCCCCCTTCATCGAAAATGACCAGGCACCCTGCCTGCAGCGTACGGCCGTATCCGGCCAAGCCTTACGGCCGTATCTCCCTCGCCTTACGGCCGTATGCCGAAACCCTTACGGCCGTAACTCGCCTTCGTCCAAAAACGTCTGGGCACCCTGCTCCACATGTATGGCCGTATCCGGCCAAGCCTTACGGCCGTACTGCCCAATTTACGGGCGTATGCCGAAATCCTTATGGCCGTAAGTCCCGCTCGTCCGAAATGGCCTGAAAACAACGAACGTCTATTACGGCCATATCCGACACTCCTTACGGCCGTAACTCGTTGCTGGACAAGATGAAATTCCGACAACTCCGATTTCTCGCTACGATTGATGAATGATTCGACATACTAAACGTTTGCGAACGCGAACAAGTCCAACACATGCCAAAAATGATACTTCCAGCACAAGACTACCAATCACGATGATAATGATAATACTCCCGCTCTGACACTCAAACGGAGATGAAATGACGATCGGTAACTGATACACGGTTACGACATGCCAAATGAACGCAAATGAATGAATCATGAATGATGAGCGATCATTAATGAGTGAAAATTACTGAGTGATAATTACAGACTGATAATTACTGAATGATAATGAATGAATTACAACCGGGTATTACATACTCCCCCCCTTAAAAAGAGTTTCGTCCCCGAAACTAAGGGTCAAACAACTCGGGATGACTCTCCCGCATACTCTCCTCGGTTTCCCAAGTAGCCTCTTCGACTCCGTGTCTAGACCACTGAATCTTGACCAAAGGAATCGTCTTGTTCCTCAACTGTTTGATTCGCCGCTCTAACACTCGTATAGGACGCTCCTCATACGAATGATCATCCGCGATCTCGATTTCGTCGAACTGAAGTATGTGACTCGAGTCGGCAACATACTTCCGTAACTGAGAGACGTGAAACACATTATAAATTCGGCTCAACACCGGAGGTAAAGCCAATCAATAAGCTAACTCGCTTACTCGATTCAAAATCTCAAACGGTCCAATAAATCTCGAACTCAACTTCCCCCGTTTTCCGAAATGGAAAATACCTCGATTTGGGGATACCTTGACCAAAACGGGGTCACCCGTCTCGAACTCTAGTGGTCGACGACGATTATCTGCATATGATTTATGTCGACTCTGAGCTGTCAACATACGAATCCTGATCAAAGCTACCTTCACACGGGTGGCTATAAGCATATAGGGCTCAGTGCCGATTGATTCTGATACGTCATCCAAACACAAAGGAGATCGACAACGACGACCGTACAAGGCCTCGTAAGGTGCCATCTGAATCGAAGAGTGCCAACTATTATTGTACGTGAATTCAATCAACGGTAATTGGGCTTCCCAATCGTCTTCTAATCGAGGACGCATGCCCTCAACATATCCTCCAATGTGTGAATAGTCCTCTCTGATTGTCCGTCGGGGCCATCCGATACGGTGCCTTCGATAACGGGGACGTACCGGCTCCAACTCACTCCTGAATTCCACTACTCTATGTGAAGGCAACCAGATAACTCGTCTGGAAATACATCGTCAATCGATGACAATGATACCACGAATGATTGAACATTTCGATTGCCCTAGAATGGTCAATCGATAAAAAGTGATACCAATAATGATTGAACCACTCGATTGCCTTAGAAAGGCCAATCGATGAAAATGATACAATGAATGTTTGAATAACTCGATTGCCTTAGAAAGGCTAATAGATGAAAATGATACAATAAATGATTGAATAAATCGATTGCCTTAGAAAGGCCAATCGATGAAAATGATACAATGAATGATTGAATAACTCGATTGCCTTAGAAAGGCCAATCGATGAAAATGATACAATGAATGATTGAATAACTCGATTGCCTTAGAAAGGCCAATCGATAAAAATGATACAATGAATGATTGAATAGCTCGATTGCCTTAGAAAGTCCAATCGATGAAAATGATACAATGAATGATTGAATAGCTCGATTGCCTTAGAAAGGCCAATCGATGAAAATGATACAATGAATGATTGAATAGCTCGATTGCCTTAGAAAGGCCAATCGATGAAAATGATACAATGAATGATTGAATAGCTCGATTGCCTTAGAAAGGCCAATCGATGAAAATGATGCAATGAATGATTGAATAACTCGATTGCCTTAGAAAGGCCAAGCTGTGTTGATCGAAGGAGGCGGCTTTCGAGTGTGTTCAGATCATTGAAGTGTTTCGTTCTTGCCATCTTCGAGGCAAGTATCGTAATATATTAATATTGGTATTTTGAGCTTGCATGTGATTTTTCATGTTGTTGAACATGAGATTTATTTCGTTGAATTGTCATGATATTCGTTATCTAGTGTTTGTATGTTCATGTTGATGAACATAACTTACGCCCGTAAGTTTGGCCGGATACGGCCGTATCATCCGAGTTACGCCCGTAAGGTGTGCGGGTACGGCCGTAAGGATGCCGGCAGATGTTTTTGACGAAGGCGAGTTACGCCCGTAACTCAGGAGCGGTTACGGCTGTAAGTTTGTCGGCAGGATTTTGGACGAAGCAGAGTTACGGCCGTACGAGTTGGCCGGTTACGGCCGTAAGGCTGTTGACCTGGGATACGGCCGTATGAGGGCCGAGTTACGGCCGTAGCTTCCGGCTGTTTATATAGGGCTAGCCGGGACTTTTTCATCATTTTCATCCTCTTCTTCATTTTGTTCCGAGAGAGAGACTTGAGGGAGGGGTTTTTCCATCCTCAATCACTTGAGTGTTAGATTTTCATCATCCTCATTCATTTGGGAAGCTCGGATACTCGATTTAACTCGTGTTCATCGGATCGAAGTGGTTGGATCTTCAAGAGGTAATTTCTTCAACATCTTCGATTTCGATTTTGTGTTGAGATATGATGTTTTGGACGTTATAATCATGTTATATGAATGGATATGTATATGATTATGAGTTTGTATAAAGATTCATTGGATTATTGAGGGATTATTCAAGAACACTTTGAATATCGAGTTGGAATTGGGGGTTTTCGACTAATTGTCGTTATAATCACGTTTTTGGATATTCGTTTTGGATTATTAATCGTATTGAAGATGTTTTGTTGGTTTGAAACACTTCTTGGGGGATTTGATATTGGTATATTGAGGTTTGATTGTAAACAATCGGAGTTTGGCCGCAACGTGTTTGATTTAATGCCTCAATGGACTTGGTTTAGTCGTATCGACGTGTTGAGTTCGTTATATTCATGTTTGTTACGTATGTTGAACGGATTGTTGGTTATTGTGTTATTCAAGGTTATTCGAGCGACCGATATCTCAATTAGGACGTTGTTCGTGGAAGGATAATTATCACCGGTGTTGTGTAAGTTAATTCTTACTCAGTTAAAAGGATATTCATTCCTTTCGTTGTTGTTCATTCATAATCATAATTCATTCATAAGGTACTAACCATTTCAAAACTTGTAATTGTCACTTCATTACTTCATTCACGAGGAACGACGGTTCCAATTATTTCATTGAGCTATCATTCATTTCGCTGTCATTTCGTCTCGGTGAGTCATTATTGATTTTGATGTCACTTTTGGTTATATTGTGGCATTCCGGGTCGCACTGGCGTGCCGGTTGGTATGTGTAGGATTTTCATGTCGGGCACATTATAGTCGTGTGTTGGTTGGTGGCCTCACATTGGACTGTGCACACGAGTTGATGGCTTCGTGAGACTGATTAGGTACAAGACCACACGTGTATTCGATCGATACTCGTTGGTGGCTTGTGCACGGACACATTTCCATCCCGGACGTAGTGTGGCGCCATTCCTTTGAGCCATACTGTTAGTTGATTCATATAGCATGTTTGATTGCGTATGTTTCGACATGATATTTCATAACTAAAGATAACTCATGTTTGTGTTTATTCAACTCTTGAGGATTGTTGTTCTGTGTAACTGACCCCGGCTGGGGATTTTGTTTTTCAGGTCATGGCAAGGCAAAAGCACGGGAATAGCATGTTGACGGCGAGGAGTCCCAGTGATACTAGTAGGGGGGCCCGATCTTTCAGTCATTCATGTTATTATCCTTTATTTTCCGCTGCAGACTTTCATTTGGATACTCCGTTTCATTCAGTGTTGTGTATTTTATCTTCATATAAAATATACTAGTATTCGGTATTGTCCTGGTGTGTTGTACTTAAACTCCTCATCGGAGTATTTGGTAATATAATGTGGTTCGGTACTACAATTATATTATTTAATTCATTATTTTCATTCGCCTGGTGGGTCCCAGTCGGGGATTCACGGCACTGTAATATCCGCCTAGTTTGGGGTGTTACAAGTAAGTCCCTCATCGACCTCTTACCTCACCTAATATTAGTTGAGCTATAGGTCCCATCCTATTCTAGCATTGAGTGGCTTTCTCGCTCTTAGGCCCCTGAGGTCTTTCAGAGCCTGCTTGCCCCACCAAGAAATCCCGACGATTAGAATATAATAGAAGTTTTGCCTGGGAGGAAGAGTTTTCGAAGGGCGTTTAGCCTCGCTTTTCTTCGCTCCCAAAAAGGGGGACTGACTCTTTCCCTGCAGCCGACGTTCTATCATTCGAATCAGAGGAATATGAACTGGCAGAGCCTTCTCCGCCTATCGGGATTGGGTGCGATTTCGTTCGATCGATCCGTGGAAGTTTGAATAGTCGGTTCCTTCATCCAATTTGCTAACTATCTATGAAAAGAGGAGCAATCCCGGGTGAAAACCCTATATAAAGTCATAGTCAGAATGGTCACCATCGGAATGCCTCGACCAAATACTCTGCAAAAGGCAATACCGGAAATGTTGCATCGACATCGAAATAAGAAGGCGCAAAGTGTGTTTTATCTGAGTGACTGGCCGGACGGGTATGCCTAAATGGAAAAAAAAAGCTACGATAACTAAGCATGGAAGGGCACTTTCAAAGTCTTTCTAGACCATTCTCACCTCAACTCAGGCTAGCCCCAGCTTATTCCTCTTACCTTAATAGGAAGCCTGAGTAATAGTAATATGAAGCCGATCAATACGCTCTAACCGCTATAAAATTGCCCAACATAGGTGACGACGAGCGAGGGTCCGAAGGAGAAGAGATCAAACACGGGAATAAGGCAACGGCTAGATTCGCTGAGCACTCCGCGAGCTGCAGAGATGTGTGGCCGCCCATCACAACCTCAAAACGAGGTTTTATCACAGGCGGATGAAGAGTTGCTTTGGAACAAAGCGGATGACTGGATACTATTCAACCTGTCTCATCTTAAGAATCAACTACAAGATGAAATATGCCTCTTACGGGAGCGGGATGGGATGAGGGTGAGAGCTGAGTACGCACGCTCTATGCTTTTCCACAGACGCCTGTTGGCATTCCACATTTTTTCTCCTTTCAGGGCATATCCGAAAGAGAATCCAGTATTTCGTAACTTATTTTTCCTCAGTTCATGAGTTACCTCCACTTTTTGAATTTCACTCTCCACCCCCGAGAAAACGTGAACCCATCGAACCTAGGTTCAGACCGATGCTAGTCTGGAAGTTGCAGCTTTTAGTTCATCCTTCTAGTATAGCAATCACAGCCGTCTTGTCTTTTTAGTGGTTCCCTCTTCATGCAAGAGTGGCAATTTATATCATCCTTATTCGAGCTACGCTTAGAGGAAGGCCGCAAGTCAATCGATTCGGAAAAGACAAAAATTGACTCTACAAGTGTAGGTGAAAATGTTCTCGAAGCTCCGGAGGAAGCGAACAGCGAGTTAACTTGGAGCAAGTGACAAGGGAAGTACAATCAAGCCAATCAACTCAGGCACATTCTGAGGACTTATGACTACTGACCCCTTGAACGGTCTTGCCTATATGCTTCAACAGGAATCACACAAGGGTAGATTAGAAACCTCTGGTAAAATTTCCACCCATAACCCCATTTCAGACTACTCGGGGCTAAGCACCTTTGGGCGGTGCTTTCTCGATCCTTACCAGCTGATCGAACGAATAGGAGACGTGAAAGTTCACTACACAAATCCATCCCCCGGCCCTTGAACCTTCTTTTAGCTGCATTTCTTTGGTTTGGAAGTTCTAGAATGTTGTCTGTGGATTTCTGGAAAGCCCCAACCTATGCCATTTGATTGAAACAAGTTCTGTGCTGCTCACCACTCCTTGAGGCCAAGGATCTAACTACCGCCTCCATAGGTGCCTTTAGCCGGCTCTCTGAATAATGATGACTTAGTCCTTCCCCGGGACTTGACAACCAAGGTCTCAAACCAATAGACCTCTAATCCGCCATCCAACTTTCAGTTCACTCGTGGGATCCGAGCGGTCAGTCGCTGCGCTTTGCTTCGCTCTTTTTAGTCCCCCTCTATACGCAATACGCAATTCTTTGGTCCGTAGACTGGTTTGAAAAGGATCTTAGTCTTAGAGTGTCTAGGCTTGGTTTCGGTTTGAGTTTCCTTTACGGGCGCGTATACGCCAATTGAGTCAGTTTGAAAGTCCTATTGATGCGCTGGTCCATAGATGGATTGAGGCAGCTGAGCTACCACATTTCTCCACAGTTGAGAACTCGCGAACACCTCCCCCATATGTACGTACTCCCCCCACTTTACCTGTTTTCTAGTTCCATCATTTGATTTGCTTTTATTTCCTCGTCGAGACAAAGACGATGCAGGTGGAGATGTGGACCTGGATGGTGCTTACCCAGGAACAGCGGCTTTGCCCCTCTTGCTCCCCAGTGAACCGGATCAACCACGACGGCAGGGTCTACTTCTACTGGTGTTGGATTCTCCCTGCATACATCACCATCAACGATTAAAAACAAGGCTTAGTAGAGTTTTTTGCATTAGCCAACCGGTACGATCGAATACAGAACCAGCTGTTGTAGTCGTAGGTTCAGTAGGAATACCTACAACGTGTAGGAACTTTAGTAGGTCCATTTCCGGTAGTACATGTAGGGGCTCATGTAGAAATCGCAGAAAGCCACCTCCTTGACAGATTACGGAGCTACCCAGCTTCTCTTAATGCCAAGTAGTAGAAAAACCGCTTTCCCGAGCTGGCTGGATGATTACTATGGAGGTGAAGATTGTTCTGACTCATAGCTCTAAGATGACAACTACTCCCCTGGTCAGCTGATGCTAGAATAGCTTTTCACAGCCGGTGCCTCTTTCAGCAGTCCGCCATCGAGGATAAGTCTCCTAGTTCACATCCTGCTGCACCTCCTACTGCACCTGATGGTCATCAATCCGCTCTCAAGTACTACACTCGCCGGCCTAAAACTAAAGCTGCTCCTTCACACCCAAAATTGCATATAGAAAGAAAGAAGGTCTCAAAGTCGATTCAGGAACGGACCCGATTCATGAACAGCTGTTCTCGCTAAAGCCCGATCTGATCCTGCTTGAGCGGCTAGGACCTGATCTTCAAATTGCGTCAATAAGATAGATGCCTGAATCGGACATATGAGATGATCCCGTAACCCGTACGCTCATTGGTCGAGTGCTTTTCTCTTTCTTATGTTTCTTTGTTTTTGTTTTAACAATGAATTCCTCAAACAGGCATTTAGATTATAGAGCCCGGACAAAAAATCTTCCTCGGACGACTCACACAACCGCATTCTCAATGAGGGCAGAGATCCTGCAAGCCTATGTTTTCTCCCCCATTGCTAGTAGGTTGATGGGTGGCACGCCCGGCACACATGTTTTGGCCTTGTGTGTCCATAACTTAAAATAGGTGACCAAACGACCACCGGCCGACTAAACATACCAATAGTCACCAGATTCATATGAGCTACTGGGGAAGAACAAGCTTAGGGCAGTAGTAGTTGAGGCTTGAGTCCTGGCAAGAAAAAGGTGCCATCGCTTTCTGAAAGCAAAACAGCATCAGTACGGGGAGAGAACAAGGACTCGGACACGCAAGTCTTGGTTTAGGGTTGACTCAGTAGCAGGAGTTGAACACAGCGGATATTGATCCGCCGAAAGATCTGTTGCCAGTTCCGATCGATGGGATGAGCGTGAAGGCCAATCATTCCGGTTATCTTAGTTTCCCTAGACAATGCTGAGGATGTTCTCAGATGCTCTTAGATCGGAGTGAAGCTTAAGGCTTACAGTCCCGAGTTGCTTAAGTGTTGAACCCCTCTGGATCGGGTTTTTCCGGAGATGAACTCCAGGACCACGAAAGGTGACTTTCCGGTGCACTTGAGTGCTTACTGAAGAAATGCCTTTCTTGACCCATCACCATCAGTCGAAGTGGATCCGTACTTAAGCCTATTTTTTAGCGTCTGTAAGAAAAGAGTAGCACGTTTGGGATCTAGTTCCTGCCTTGCCTTCTGAGCCGCACTCTTTGAACCTCTTCCTATTGCTATTGGTCTCGCCCCTATACCTATTGGTCGAATAAGTACCACACCCCCGCATCTTCGAACGTTGTCTGCGGGTCGAGCATCTCATCCATGAACCTACCGAAATAATTGGCCTTAGCCCTTTCACCAAACTTTTCTTCTTTCTTGCCTTGTTGCCGCCCCAAGCTTATTAGTCTTCGAGTTGATTACCCGCTCCTTTTGTTTCCTCAAACTCCTAAAGAGCTCAATTGCATCGACCAATGGATCACAACAGATACAACAACTCATAAATGATCCAACAACATCCACAACAACAACACCAACACATTATACAATATATGAAAGTACCCGCACGAGTACAAAACCAAAACATGACTTTGACCATGACAAAACGACCATTGATTCAAAATAATACATGATATCAGTGTTGCTCGCCATCCTCATGCCCTTCCTACACCGGCTCGCCACTAGGACCTGTACCTGAATACACAACAAGTATATTCACCCCCGAAGGGGTTAGCAAACAACTGGTGCAAGTACAATGATTCATGGATATGTACCATAAGTGAATAAACAACCAAATCACAGTGCCATCACATATATTCTGGAATATCATACCATAATCATCATCACAAAATAACCTCCCGAGTTGTACTGGCCCTGTACCTCACACGAGATACACACCCTAGGGAGTCCTCGTTCGGCCCTCTCTAGTTGTACAACCCCACCGAGAGATCCGCAGATACTCGCAGTCTAAAGGATCCCAGGGAACCCTCGCTAGTTTTAACTCGGTTCACACATACTCAGTAACCACATGGCACAAACTATAATTTTTGAAATTACCACTTTTCACAAAATCACATTTTTCACATATTCACACGAAGTACATCAAACGCAATCAAAGTACTTGCCTCAATTTGGAACAACACAAGAAACTGTGAACGGAAGGACCCGCGATCTGAACTTTGTTCAATGATTAGGTCCTACCACAACACAACACTATATCAAACACAATACGAAGAAAACGGAGGGATTTACCCTAAGTTCTACTCTTAGGGACAAATGATCGAACACCACGGAGAAAACATGGATCATACTCAAACTACGAAAGAAAGCTCGAAACATAATCCGTAGACCTAAAGGAAACTAAGGATTTCGGATTACAACATGAAAATCTAGCATGAATCAAGGCTAAAAACGAGCTTAAGGTATGAAATCCCATAGAACCCTAAAATATGGGAAACTAGTGTTTCGAATGATTTACCTTGATCCGGACGGCAAAAGACGTTAAGATGTTGTTAACTCCATGCTAGGGACTCAAATACGTGGATGGCTGTTGATATCCGGCCAAAAATCTGCACTTCCCTGCGTTCAAAGTCGCCCAGCCGCCGGAGGAGAAAAGAAGAGAGAAGGAAATGACGAAACTGAACTATGCTGTCCTATTTATACTGGACGGGACTAGCGCGCGCTACGGGCAAGGTGTAGCGTGCGCTATCGGACTGAAAGGCAGTCCACCACCTTTGAAAGGCAGCGCAGAACTTTCTACAATGGCCGCACTATCGTGCGCTACCCGTAATGGTTAGCGTGTGCTACCTGTTAGTTTCCAGAGTCCAAAAACCTCTGCATGTACTGACCGGCCATAATAGCGTGTGTTACCATGGCCAACTAATGTGCGCTATAAATGCATGATTAGCGCGCGCTAGCAACACAGTCTAGCGTGCGCTAACTGCTACTTCTCAGCATCACTATTATGAAATTTGGTCAGAACAAACACATCGTGATAGACATATAACTCGACAATCACTAACAACCAACATATCAGTTCCAACTCCAATATACACACGATTCCAGATACCAAACAATAAAATATGGAAATTTCTCAAACCAACTCCCAATTGAATACGACCAAAAATAAAATACATTAATAATAAAGTACACGGATATTACACCCTTACCCTCTAAAAAGAAGTTTCATCCTCGAAACTTGAAACAGGAAGAGGGTTGTTGAAATATATATTCGAGTCACAAATTGTATCCATGCAAGTTTTTTTCTTAAATCATAAACATTACACCAGTACATATCTATGGGAAAACATCGATACACAGCATGCCCCATTAAGCATATCTCATGGGTTGACGACGAAGGGGTCTTTTTTGATCGCTTCTTCAGGGTCCTCTTCGGGATCTTCCTCGGTATCCTCTTCGGCCTCTGCGACTTCTTGCCCCACAACCGGAATTGGGGCCGCTGGATGATAGCAAGGATCTCCTCAGCATTGGCTCGTATCATCGCCCTCTTTTGCTAGACCTGATCCTAGAGGGCCTCTATCGCCTGAGTGTACTGTGCCTCCCTCTATCGAAGAGTGCATCCTACTGCAACCAACTGAGCTTCTAGCTGCACAACATGCTCCCGTTTCCGTGCAACTGCCTCCTGCACGGTCTGACATGCGTCCCGATGAAATTGTGCTAAGGCCTTTAGATAGCTGATATGCTCCAGGCAACGGGTATGCTTGGTAGGATCCATACCAATAAGATCACTCAATTGTTTCCTTATACGTGTCAGGGTCTTATATACATATTAAGCTGACGTTAAGTCGGTGGCCCTAGCGGCGCTACAGTTGTTTCTGGTAGCCGCTATTATGGCGGCGCCATCATTCAGTATCTATTATTCCTCGCCGCCACAACAATAATAATAATAAAAAGTTTTGGTGATAGATTCACAAAGATTCCCGATAAGGATCGAGTTTATCAATGGCACAGATACGACCAAAATAGTGTTCATACCAAAAGATATAATCACAAACTCTTCGTATTCGTATTTGATGTAAAACACATGATGACCATTTCTTAGATATTGATCGTCGAGACTAGCGAACTGGAAGAAATTAGAATAAATCAAAAGAAGAGGGACTAATGGGGAAAATAGGATTATTACGTCTCACTCTCTTTTTGGAATAAGCCTCGTTCCAAAACTTAGGACATAAAACAATCGAGGTAAGACAAACCCTAGACGACACACGTTATCTGGTGTCAACAACGTACATAAGCTCCATATCATACAGAGCTATTGTGGCCCGATTCATTACGCAAGAATGTTTACGAAGTGCAACAATCATAAGTCACCACAGTTGAGGAATCCGAGCGGTACGATAGTCAAAATGCGAGTCTAACGCTGAACAAGTACGTAATTCTGATAACCTCAAAGGTTTGGAAGATAACATACTTGGGACAAGTACTCGAATCTTAAGGAAATTACTTGGCATAGAAGTGGCCCAGATGCTCAATAGTCACGATACGAGATCGAACACAGATAATCGGACAGCAACGATCGAACAGTAATGACCAAACAACAACCAACAACAATGATCGGACAACAACGATCAAACCACAAATTCGAAGTTCACACCTTAACTCAAGACATTAAATGAACTCGTAAGAACTACAAAACGTTCGTTTCGCATAGGGTTCACAAGAATCGAACCGAACTTGGAAAAGTCGTAATAGTAAACGGATTAATTCGAAACAATATCACAACTCGTTTGAACGGCAAAAACCAAGGAACAAAATAAGCTTAAGAAATGTCAACGAGCATAAGCGAGTTGATACAATTGAAAAATGCTGAAATCAAAATTCCAGGTATTACAATCCACTTTCATTAAAATAAGTTTGTCCCTGAAACTTTAGAACAACGATATCAAAGTAACAACATAACAAGCAACTTCATAAGGTTGAATGGCCAACCTCTGATCACTCTGACGAGTGTAGAATGACTACTAACATCACGATAACTCTCGGTACTGACGCGATCCGATTAATGTCACAAGTCGAGACCAAAATAAAGCACAATACATGAATGGAAAATGGTTTGTTGAATCATGAGTTACCAAGGGAAATACGATTCAGTATTCAACAATAATGAGATTATACAACGAGGTCTTGAAACCAGTACATGACGGAAACCATAATTACGATAAGCTCAGACATCAAGCCAATCATCGCAGTACCACTGAACTCGCAAGTTCTGCAGTGTGACAATAGAGTAAGACATAAGGATTCAAGGCCCTAAATTATACAAGCGCAAGAATCCCAATTATTCTACTCTTCTTCCCCTCAAAGGGAGTTTTGTCCTCAATACGTAGAACTACCAAGTTACAGATGGAAAGCAAGAAGATAAAGAGAATCAAAGCCACAACTGTCGGGAGCATCAACATTTTGGATGTATTATGAAAGCATCACTTTCCATCATCTGGGATACGGGATGCCCCTTGATCGTTTGCTTTGTTCACCGATAGTTTACGGATATTTGATCTAACATTAATTGTTCACGGTTCCTCGGAACCCTTAGAATCGTCAACCGAGTTAAACAAGTCGGAATTATGTATATATAATTCATAGGCCATGACCAACAACAACATTTAACATCAATTGATTCATAAGAATCGGGATGGAAATGAGATCAAAAAAAAATCTACAAAATGTTTAACTCGAGAAAAATCAAGGAATTGCCTCGATCTGACGAAGAACAACAGATTAGATAATGTTATACTCCAAAACACCTTCGAACGGAACCATATCGACCAAGATCATGAACCCTAGTCGCCTTCGATTCACATCTTGGTGTCACCCGTGGAGAAAAAGGAAAAGAGTGGAAATGATGAATCATGACTGCTGTCCGGTTTATATGCCGGATAGATTAGCGTGTGCTAACTACAAGTATTAGAATGCTCTAATGAAACTTCTAGCCCCAGTCCAGTAGCTTCTGGACTGCCCATGAACTACCAGTTAGTGTGTGCTTCCCTCTCTATGGTGTGCACTAACTGCTGCACCTTAGTGCGCGCTATAAAGCTGCATATCGTGCGCTGCCGAATTCTCAGTCAAATGCAGTAGATTCTGCATCCCGTGTTAGCATGCACCTTCCACACATTAACGCGCGCTACACCTATATAGAATCAGAATTCATCACCACAACGATGCTCCCCACCGGGACAGCAAACACGCAATGATCTGAATCTCAACCAAACATGTGTCCAAACATGACACACGACCCCAAAACTATAGGATTGTGGTGCCAGCACCTTATGAAAAATAATATTTTTGAAAATAAGAGGGCGAGCCACGTTTCGCCAAAACTTGTAATTCTTTACTTTTATTGAAAGAGGAGGTTTTATTTTACACGTCGATTTTGAAATAATTTTTAAATAATGCACAAAACAATTTATATTTTTAACGAAGACATCTATAATTCGAAATGTTTCAAAAATTTACTTGGGACTTAGACAAAATGAAGATCCTTCCTCTTCTATTAGTTGTTTGATCGAAAAGAAAAGATTTTCCACCGAACACATACACATTTGATATAACGATATTATATCGTAAGTTTTCACCATTTGCAAGAGTTTCAAAAACCACTTTAAAAATACTCCCGCAGCGGTTAAAATTGATATTTAAAAATCTCATTCTTAAAAGAATATAGGAATCTATAATATTCCCAATTTTCCAAAAATTGATCGCTGAAATTCGCGTAGTATGGTTTTCAAATCCGATCAATTTTAAAATTTGTAAAGCCTCGAAGTATTTCCAAGGTGTCGAACCCAAGGGAATTGATATGTCGAAAATAAAGGAAGTAACTCTACTCAAAATTTGACTGCTATTTAGGAATCCGAAAATTTGGTTTGTTTCTAATTATCTAACTTTAAAAATCGAAAAGTAAAAATTAAATAAAAGATGAATTATCTAAATCAAACAAATAAAGCAAATTGGCAAGATAAAATCACAAGTTGAAAACTAATTGATCCTAGGGTAGTATCGTCTAATTGAGTTCACACAATCCATTCACTTGATTCCTTTTCCCCAAATTTTAATTCAATCCTAGAAATAATCACTCAGCCGATCTAGAATTCCGATCAAGGCAACCTAGAAAGATAGTTAATTTAAACCCTTTTCCCACAAGGCTCAAAGAATTTAAATCACTTAAAAAGCGTCAACTTATTTATCTATGATTTATCTTACTCCACTCAGGTCTTAAGATCAAATCATATTGTGCATCAAGTATTTCCACTAATTAATTAATCCTTCCGGGCAAAATCAATTAGCTAAGATGCATCGATTAAGGGCCCTTTAATCTAGCATGAGATTTAACACATCTTGATCACAAGCCTAGGATGAAAGGTAAAAAGGTAATCAAAGGAACATCATGTGAACATCAATTAAAATTACTAACCCTAGAATCAATCAATGGATTTAGCCAGACATAATTGAAATTAAACAAGAAATAGATGGAGAATGCATATTATTAATATGATAAGAGAGATTACAACCCTTCCGGATGAACTCTGAGTCTTCAATCTCCGAAAAAGTAGAAAAACAATAATAATTGCTGCCTTCAAAAAGTTCTAGTCTCCAAGGAATTAATCTTGCCCCAAAAAAATGTAAAAGTGTGCTAAAGATGATAAAGGATGATAAAAGATAATAAACTAGGTCTAGAAGGAGGTGTATATAGCCTATGGGAGTTAAACTCCAGATTAGCCCTAATCTAGGAAACAAAATCTATCCAAAAGAGTCACAATCCGTCAAAACACGAGAACCCGCGGAGCAGACTATCGGACGCACCTATCGGCCGATAGGCTGGCCCGATAGTTGGTTCGTCGGTCGACTTCACTCGATAGGGCTCGGAACACCTGTCGGATGCACCTATTGGCCGATAGGCTGGCCCGATAGGTGGTCTGACTTTTGCAAAAAAACCGTTTCTTCCGTCCGTTTGACTCGACTCTCGGTCCTTTGTCTTGTTTTGGGTCCTTTTGGCTCTAAAAACCTGCAAACACACTAAAACCAACCCAAACGCGTAATACGGCTCGACTAATCATAAATAAGCCAAATACGAGCACATAAATCACGAAATGAGATAAAAACCTAGTATAAAATCCTAGAAAAATGTGGTAAAATTACCACTTATCAAACCCCCCCAAACTTGAGCATTGTTCGTCCCGAACAACAAAAAGAAAAGAAAAAGAATGCCGTGAATCATCGTGCAACTCATAGTGTTCAACCAAATCAATACTATCCTGTAATTCTCTCTAAATAATCCGAGTGTCGTAAAAGCGAGCTGCACTCAGAATAATGATTCCGCAAAGTAATCAAGTTCAGTCCTAATCACTCGTTCATGAAGAAAATCCAGCTCAAAGATTAAAAAAACGTGAGTCAAATCGACCGTCAATATGAAAGGCTAAAATAAACAAGCTAGTTCGTCCCGTTACACAGTCTAGTGGCACAATTTTCACGAGTTTCATAACAAATAAACCTCGGACAGTATTCCCTTATATATATGTTCAAGAATTTGATTCGAGTTGACCACTAGGTTAGGATCTCGGGATGTTTCATCGGGGTAATCCTAGGGTGGAACTTCCATTCTCATGTATTAGGAAACCGTTTGACGTAAAAGACACTCATGGGGCACATGGATGCTTCTAGTTACTAAGTTCCCATCTACAGCGGGGAAACAACTCGAATATATAATTTCCGCATGTCCGAATCAAGGTCGCCGTTTTGCGCGAGAGTAAACAATGGTCACGCGAATACCCCGGTTACTAGCCTCCCTATCATTGGCACATGTGAAATATCTAAATCACTAGTCTAATCAGTGGTCGCTGCTTTACGCGAGGGTAAACAACGGGTCACGCGAATGCCCCCGGTTACTAGACTTCCCTTCATAGAACAACATTATCTCGACTTTTGGGAAAAACTGACCGACTCTAAACTCAATCTAAGTGCCAACACGACTAAAGAAACAGTATGACTCACTATCCGGAAGATGTAACCAAACGTATTGACGGTGATTTTAAAACAAGTATGTATCGTCTCTTATCTACCAAGACCTCTACAATCACGAAAAATTTTGGACCTAAATGAATACTATGCAAAACAGAAATAACTGACTACAACTCGACTAAAACTCGACCGTTTCGTCAGAGAAAAAAACAGTGTCGTAACATCGGTATCACACAAATAGAAGCACGAAAAATTCACGAATAAAGAAAAACTAAGACACGCAAGGCTATCTAAAAAAAAAAAATTTACGCAAAGTAGACCAAAATCTAAAAAAAAACTATTTACCCAAGCAAGGCATCAAAGCAAACAACGAAAAGCAAATAAAATTAAACAAGAAAGCAAAAAAACTACTACGACCTAAAAAATAGAAACTAGCAAACACACCAACCGAAAATGAACATAAAAATCTAAAAACTAAGCAACAAAAGCCAAATCCACGCAACACCAATATGAGAAGCACAAATAAAAACAACGGGCACCAACACAAGCAAATAGTGATACAAGGCATACAAGGTACTCACACATGCCGAAATTAACAAAGCCGCACTTCCCCCAAACTTATTTCGCATCCCAAAGGAGGAATAAGTTTGAAAAGAGAAAGGAGTGGCTTTGTTAACGGAGTACCTGATCACTGCGGTGGAAATGGCGGGTTTGTCGGCGAGCTCGGATCATAGCGGGCATGTGAATCGGGGAAAGGAGCAAAGTGGTACATCTCGTGTACCATTCGGTTGTAGTGGTCCTCCTGGGCCCACCTATCTTCCTGCCTCTTCCTCTCTTGCTCCCTCCAAGCAATCTCCTCTTGTCGCCACACTCTGTCCTCTTCGGCTCGTTTCTCCACGAGCTCGTACAACTGATTGACCCGAGTGGCAACATCACCCACCCGAGTCTCAACCTCGCCCAACCGAGTTCCCAAAGAACCAAACTCGGTTGTCAAAGAATGCATACTCGCCAAATGATAATTGTCTTGCACCTGCATACTCTCTTCGTGCATCTCTCTCTCTCTCTCAAAAAATCTCGACTCAAAAGCCTCAAAATCCGGAGCTCTCATCTGAAAACTACTACCTCCACCGGTGGGAATCTCGTCATGGCTACCCCCCTCGGGTATATCATCCAGCTCCTCCTCGGCTCCCTCCAAGAACGGCTCATAAATGGTCACCTCCCGGCGTTGCCTCTTACGAGACGCATCCAACGGTCGGATAAGTGCCAAATGAGCCTCGGAGCTCATACTCCACCTCGCATATACATCGGACGCGTCGCCCATCACAGAGGTCAAGGTCGGAGAGGGGAGTCGGAAGAGGGACACGGTTTTGTTCCGACCGTGCAATTTCCAGTCGAACCCCTTGGTGAAGGCAAGCATCTCTTGCCTCTGCAGTGCCGGTTTATCCAAATAGATGTCTTGGGACACCGGCTCTCCTCTAATGCGCACCCCGAGATGCTCCGCGATAGGGGTCACGAACGCCCCAATCCCAATCCTCTGCTTCCCAGTCAGCCGGGCTTGTTTCTCCATGTGCTCAATCAGAAAACATCCAGCGTGCTTCCGCCTACCGTTCAAGGCCGACCGTAAAAGGTGAAGATCAGTGGACAAGCACATCCCCGAGTCGGTATGGCTCAAAATCGTCGAGGTGAACAGACGGTGGACATAACGGAGAACTGGGTTCCTGATCGAGGAGGCCTTGGCATACGTCGGATTATAAATGAGAAGCGTCTCCTCCCTGGGGTAAATCATTGTGGACCACAACTCTATGTTTTCTTTGGCATGATCGCCCTGCTGGAATGACCCGTCCTCGGCCCCGTTGATAATGGCGTTAACTTCGTCGGCCGAGAGCTCCCTTTCTGTGTTGTCGAGGTTGAAGCGAATAGATGCCGGAGTCCCGTGCTCCCTAAAAACCTCAAGCGTGATGAAACTCCACGGTGAGCACGTGGTAAGCGAGATAGTTTGCCCGAAAAATGTGCTCAAACCTGCACTGTCTCGCTAGTAACATAATATCATCGTATATCCCCATACCCCGAGCCGTCTCCTCATGCAAAAATCGGCAATGCTTGTGTGGCATTCCGATAAGGTGCGACCACCTTCTTTTAGACTCAGGTCCAGTCAATCTTAGCTTGAACTTCTTCGGGTCGAGCGCAGCCGGGATCTGAATAGCCGGCACTACGTTCGTCGGAGCCCTTTCCTTCTCTGTGGTTGCCTAAGACTTTCCGGCCTTACGCGGCTTCGACTTCTTGCTTTGATTTCCAACCATTTCAAAGTTCCTACAAAACAACCATCCAATCAATATCCAATAAGCAACTCATAATGCAAACATTCAACGAGTGTCGACATAATCCAATAATCCCACAATATCAACTAAGAGCCCTATAATGTCCAATAAACATCAAAATCATAGACCCGACAGCCATATACTACGACCAACAAATCACACAACCTCCCCCAAACTTCGACTCCCCCATTTCATATTCAAAGGATCAAAATCACAACCCACAATAACAAAACTACACACTACGATCATATTAGGACAAATTCTCTCCAATCAAATCTAATTCATTCAAAATTCGAATCATCATCAACAATTCAACTCATATCAATCCCAATTAACAATTCAATTCAACAAATTTACCCAATTTCAACAAATTCGAAATTAGGGTTCTTCTAATTTGGGTTTTTTTTTTTTCAAAATTCGTTCAATTTCATCAATTAATCCCCCAATTCGAAGTACCCATGAACAATCAAGCATAGATAACATGTTTCCATCAAGATTCTATCAACAATCGGGCATAAAATTCAAAGAACATCAAAGTCTAACAAAAGCCCCCAAAAAGTGGATCCCCAATTCGAATTTCATCAAAACTCCAAAAAGAATCCGTCAAAGTGCTTCAAAACATGTATAGCATTGAAAAACAAGAGGATTAAGTGTCGAAATTAAGTACCTTGATCGAATTTGTAAGGAAGAACAATAGAGAAAATCGCCCCTTGTTTCTTATCGGCCGATATGTGTGTGTGTGTGAGAAAAACGGGTGGTTAAGGTGTTTAAAAGGGGTTATTAATCAACCGGGTCGAAGCGGATACCGGACCGGGTATGTCCTATCGGGCTGGCCTATCGGCCGATAGGCTGGGCCGATAGGACAGATGCATGTAAAGTTACGTGCGACTATCGGGCGGGACCTATCGGTCGATAAGTCTGCTATCGACCATCGCTTGTAACATTTAATTTTTTAATTTTCCTCACTTATCGGCCGGGCCTATCGGCCGATAGGCTCGACCGATAGGTTCGTCAGTCTCAAAAAATTTTTCAACTTTTTCTATTTCGCATACTTGGTCCCGTTTTCGCTTGGATATGGCGATTAAAGACCTGAAAGTATCCAAAACTCGGCGTGCATGGATTAGAACTTAAGAAAACTAACAAAGCTACTACGAAACTAGAAACTACAAAAAAAATCACGCAAACGAACAATCGAAAACAAACGAATAAAACGAACTAATATGCATACGTTGGGTTACCTCCCAACAAGTGCTACGTTTAACGTCTTTAGCTAGACGATACCTCATTCATTCCGGGTCTTCGAGGTAAGTAACATACTTCTCTTCGTGGTTCAACGGCTTGAAATAGTGCTTCATCCGATGTCCTTTCACAATAAACTTGTTCCCATCTTCTTTCATCACGACACATGATCCGTTTTGATTTGCTTGAAAGACGGTGTATGGACCAGTCCACTTCGACATCAACTTCCCCGGAAATAGACGAAGCCGAGAATTGAAAACGAGCACTTCGTCTCCCGGGACGAAGTTCTTCTTCCAAATGCGATCATCGTGAAACTTTTTCGATCGGTCCTCAGCGACAACTGCCCCTTGAACGGGTTTGTTGACATCAAGATAGCATACGTCCCTCTCATTAGATCGAAACTCGTTCGCCTCCAACATTCGAACATACTTTGGCAAATCCTCGTAAATTTCTTCAACATCGGAATGTGAGTAAATGGATTGTGAAATGCAATGCTCCAACAAGTCGGTCGGGGGCGGCATAATAGACTCAATTTCATAACATTCCTCGGGCGCATCCTCGGGCTTCTTCATCGCGTCATAGATGGAAATTTTCAGATTTTGATCATTAACCCGGAAGGTAAGATCACCCTCTTGGATTTCAGTGATCAATTTTTGCGTCAGTGATCGCTGGAATTCGCGTAGTATGGTTTTCAAATCCGATCAATTTTAAAATTTGTAAAACCTCGAAGTATTTCCAAGGTGTCGAACCCAAAGGAATTGATATGTCGAAAATAAAGGAAGTAACTCTACTCAAAATTTGACTGCTATTTAGGAATCCGAAAATTTGGTTTGTTTATAATTATCTAACTTCAAAAATCGAAAAATAAAAATTAAATAACAATTAATCCTAAAAATAAAAATCTAGAACAATAAGATAAGAATTCCAAGTATTATGCAAAGAGAGCAAAATAAAGTGAATTATCTAAATCAAGCAAATAAAGCAAATTAGCAAGATAAAATCACAAGTTGAAAGCTAATTGATCCTAGGGTAGTATCGTCTAATTGAGTTCACACAATCCATTCACTTGATTCCTTTTCCCCAAATTTTAATTCAATCCTAGAAATAATCACTCAACCGATCTAGAATTCCGATCAAGGCAACCTAGAAAGATAGTTAATTTAAACCCTTTTCCCGCAAGGCTCAAATAATTTAAATCACTTAAAAAGCGTCAACTTATTTATCTATGATTTATCTTACTCCACTCAGGTCTTAAGATCAAATCATATTGTGCATCAAGTATTTCCGCTAATTAATTAATCCTTCCGGGCAAAATTAATTAGCTAACATGCATCGATTAAGGGCCCTTTAATCTAGCATGAGATTTAACACATCTTGATCACAAGCCTAGGATGAAAGGTAAAAAGGTAATCAAAGGGACATCATGTGAACATCAATTAAAATTACTAACCCTAGAATCAATCAATGGATTTAGCCAGACATAATTGAAATTAAACAAGAAATAGATGGAGAATACATATTATTAATATGAGAAGAGAGATTACAACCCTTCCGGATGAACTCTGTGTCTTCAATCTCCGAAAAAGTAGAAAAACAATAATAATTGCTGCCTTGCAAAAAGTTCTAGTCTCCAAGGAATTAATCTTGCCCCAAAAAAATGTAAAAGTGTGCTAAAGATGATAAAGGATGATAAAAGATGATGAAAGATAATAAACTAGGTCTAGAAGGAGGTCTATATATCCTATGGGAGTTAAATTCCCGATTGGAACTAATCTAGGAAACAAAATCTATCCAAAAGAGTCACAATCCGTCAAAACACGAGAACCCGCGGAGCAGACTATCGGACGCACCTATCGGCCGATAGGCTGGCCCGATAGTTGGTTCGTCGGTCGACTTCACTCGATAGGGCTCGGAACACCTGTCGGATGAACCTATCGGCCGATAGGCTGGCCCGATAGGTGGTCTGACTTTTGCAAAAATCCGTTTCTTCCGTCCGTTTGACTCGACTCTCGGTCCTTTGTCTCGTTTTGGGTCCTTTTGGCTCTAAAAACCTGCAAACACACTAAAACCAACCCAAACGCGTAATACGGCTCGACTAATCATAAATAAGCCAAATACGAGCACATAAATCACGAAACGAGATAAAAACCTAGTATAAAATCCTAGAAAAATGTGGTAAAATTACCACTTATCAAACCCCCCCAAACTTGAGCATTGTTCGTCCCGAACAACAAAAAGAAAAGAAAAAGAATGTCGTGAATCATCGTGCAACTCATAGTGTTAAACCTAATCAATACTATCCTGTAATTCTCTCTAAATAATCCGAGTGTCGTAAAAGCGAGCTGCACTCAGAATAATGATTCCGCAAAGTAGTCAAGTTCAGTCCTAATCATTCATTCATGAAGAAAATCCAGCTCAAAGATTAACAAAACGTGAGTCAAATCGACCGTCAATATGAAAGGCTAAAATAAACAAGCTAGTTCATCCCGTTACACGGTCTAGTGGCACAATTTTCACGAGTTTCATAACAAATAAACCTCGGACAGTATTCCCTTATATATATGTTCAAGAATTTGATTCGAGTTGACCACTAGGTTAGGATCTCGGGATGTTTCATCGGGGTAATCCTAGGGTGGAACTTCCATTCTCATGTATTAGGAAACCGTTTGACATAAAAGACACTCATGGGGCTCATGGATGCTTCTAGTTACTAAGTTCCCGTCTACAGCGGAGAAACAACTCGAATATATAATTTCCGCATGTCCGAATCAAGGTCGCCGTTTTGCACGAGAGTAAACAGCGGGTCACGCGAATACCCTCGGTTTCTAGGTTCCCTATCATTGGCACATGTGAAATATCTAAATCACTAGTCTAATTAGAGTCGTCGTTTTACGCGAGGGTAAACAACGGGTCACGCGAATGCCCCCGGTTACTAGACTTCCCTTCATAGAACAACATTATCTCGACTTTTGGGAAAAACTGACCGACTCTAAACTCAATCTAAGTGCCAACACGACTAAAGAAACAGTACGACTCACTATCCGGAATATGTAACCAAACGTATTGACGGTGATTTTAAAACAAGTATGTATCGTCTCTTATCTGCCAAGACCTCTACAATCACGAAAAATTTTGGACCTATATGAATACTGCAAAATGTAAATAATCGACTACAACTCGACTAAAACTCGACCGTTTCTTCAGAGAGAAAAACAGTGTCGTAACATCGGTATCACACAAATAGAAGCACGAAAAATTCACGAATAAAGAAAAACTAAGAAAAGCAAGGCTATCTAAAAAAATAAATATTTTACGCAAAGTAGACCAAAATCTAAAAAAAAAAAAAACCTATTTACCCAAGCAAGGCATCAAAGCAAACAACGAAAAGCAAATAAAAGCAAACACGAAAGCAAAAAACTACTACGACCTAAAAAAAATAGAAACTAGCAAACACACCAAACGAAAATGAACATAAAAATCTAAAAACTAAGCAACAAAAGCCAAATCCACGCAACACCAATATGAGAAGCACAAATAAAAACAACGGACACCAACACAAGCAAATAGTGATACAAGGCATACAAGGTACTCACGCGTGCCGAAATTAACAAAGCCGCACTCCCCCCCCAAACTTATTTTGCATCCCAAAGGAGGAATAAGTTTGAAAGAGAAAGGAGTGGCTTTGTTAACGGAGTACCTGATCACTGCGGCGGAAATGGCGGGTTTGTCGGCGAGCTCGGATCATAGCGGGCATGTGAATCGGGGAAAGGAGCAAAGTGGTACATCTCGTGTACCATTCGGTTGTAGTGGTCCTCCTGGGCCCACCTATCTTCCTGCCTCTTCCTCTCTTGCTCCCTCCAAGCAATCTCCTCTTGTCGCCACACTCTGTCCTCTTCGGCTCGTTTCTCCACGAGCTCGTACAACTGATTGACCCGAGTGGCAACATCACCCACCCGAGTCTCAACCTCGCCCAGCCGAGTTCCCAAAGAACCAAACTCGGTTGTCAAAGAACGCATACTCGCCAAATGATAATTGTCTTGCGCCTGCATACTCTCTTCGTGCATCTCTCTCTCTCTCTCAAAAAATCTCGACTCAAAAGCCTCAAAATCCGAAGCTCTCATCTGAAAACTACTACCTCCACCGGTGGGAATCTCGTCACGGCTACCCCCCTCGGGTATATCATCCAGCTCCTCCTCGGCTCCCTCCAAGAACGGCTCATCAATGGTCACCTCCCGGCGTTGCCTCTTACGAGACGCATCCAACGGTCGGATAAGTGCCAAATGAGCCTCGGAGCTCATACTCCACCTCGCATATACATCGGACGCGTCGCCCATCACAGAGGTCAAGGTCGGAGAGGGGAGTCGGAAGAGGGACACGGTTTTGTTCCGACCGTGCAATTTCCAGTCGAACCCCTTGGTGAAGGCAAGCATCTCTTGCCTCTGCAGTGCCGGTTTATCCAAATAGATGTCTCGGGACACCGGCTCTCCTCTAATGCGCACCCCGAGAAGCTCCGCGATAGGGGTCACGAACGCCCCAATCCTAATCCTCTGCTTCCCGGTCAGCCGGGCTTGTTTCTCCATGTGCTCAATCAGAAAACATCCAGCGTGCTTCCGCCTACCGTTCAAGGCCGACCGTAAAAGGTGAAGATCAGTGGACAAGCACATCCCCGAGTCGGTACGACTCAAAATCGTCGAGGTGAACAGACGGTGGACATAACGGAGAACTGGGTTCCTGATCGAGGAGGCCTTGGCATACGTCGGATTATAAATGATAAGCGTCTCCTCCACGGGGTAAATCATTGTGGACCACAGCTCTATGTTTTCTTTGGCATGATCGCCCTGCTGGAATGACCCGTCCTCGGCCCCGTTGATAATGGCGTTAACTTCGTCGGCCGAGAGATCCCTTTATGTGTTGTCGAGGTTGAAGCGAATAGATGCCGGAGTCCCGTGATCCCTAAAAACCTCAAGCGTGGACAGAAACTCTACGGTGAGCACGTGGTAAGCGAGATAGTTTGCCCGAAAAATGTGCTCAAACCCGCACTGTCTCGCTAGTAACATAATATCATCGTATATCCCCATACCCCAAGCCGTCTCCTCATGCAAAAATCGGCAATGCTTGTGTGGCATTCCGATAAGGTGCGACCACCTTCTTTTAGACTCAGGTCCAGTCAATCTTAGCTTGAACTTCTTCGGGTCGAGCGCAGCCGGGATCTGAATAGTCGGCACTACCTTCGCCGGAGCCCTTTCCTTCTCTGTGGTTGCCTTAGACTTTCCGGCCTTACGCGGCTTCGACTTCTTGCTTTGATTTCCATCCATTTCAAAGTTCCTACAAAACAACCAACCAATCAATATCCAATAAGCAACTCATAATGCAAACATTCAACGAGTGTCGACATAATCCAATAATCCCACAATATCAACTAAGAGCCCTATAATGTCCAATAAACATCAAAATCATAGACCCGACAGCCATATACTACGATCAACAAATCACACAACCTCCCCCAAACTTCGACTCCCCCATTTCATATTCAAAGGATCAAAATCACAACCCACAATAACAAAACTACACACTACGATCATATTAGGACAAATTCTCTCCAATCAAATCTAATTCATTCAAAATTCGAATCATCATCAACAATTCAACTCATATCAATCCCAATTAACAATTCAATTCAACAAATTTACCCAATTTCAACAAATTCGAAATTAGGGTTCTTCCAATTTGGGGGTTTTTTTTTCAAAATTCGTTCAATTTCATCAATTAATCCCCCAATTCGAAGTACCCATGAACAATCAAGCATAGATAACATGTTTCCATCAAGATTCTATCAACTATCGGGCATAAAATTCAAAGAACATCAAAGTCTAACAAAAGCCCCCAAAAAGTGGATCCCCAATTCGAATTTCATCAAAACTCCAAAAAGAATCCGTCAAAGTGCTTCAAAACATGTATAGCATTGAAAAACAAGAGGATTAAGTGTCGAAATTAAGTACCTTGATCGAATTTGTAAGGAAGAACAATAGAGAAAATCGCCCCTTGTTTCTTATCGGCCGATATGTGTGTGTGTGTGTGAGAAAAACGGGTGGTGAAGGTGTTTAAAAGGGGGTATTAATCAACCGGGTCGAAGCGGATACTGGACCGGGTATGTCCTATCGGCCCAGCCTATCGGCCGATAGGCCAGCCCGATAGGACAGACAGAAAGTTACGTACCTGACTATCGGGCGGGACCTATCGGTCGATAGGGTCTGCCTATCGACCACTGCTTGTAACATTTAATTTTTTTAATTTTTCTCAGCCTATCGGCCGGGCCTATCGGCCGATAGGCTCGCCCGATAGGTTCGCCAGTCTAAAAAAAAATTTCAACTTTTTCTATTTCGCATACTTGGTCCCGTTTTCGCTTGGATATGGCGATTAAAGACCTGTAAGTATCCAAAACTCGGCGTGCATGAATTAGAACTAAACAAAACTAACAAAGCTACTACAAAACTAGAAACTACAAAAATCACGCAAACGAACAATCGAAAACAAACGAATAAAACGAACTAATATACATACGTTGGGTTACCTCCCAACAAGTGCTACGTTTAACGTCTTTAGCTAGACGATACCTCATTCATTCCGGGTCTTCGAGGTAAGTAACATACTTCTCTTCGTGGTTCAACAGCTTGAAATAGTGCTTCATCCGATGTCCGTTCACAATAAACTTGTTCCCATCTTCTTTCATCACGACACATGATCCGTTTTGATTTGCTTGAAAGACGGTGTATGGACCAGTCCACTTCGACATCAACTTCCCCGGAAATAGACGAAGCCGAGAATTGAAAACGAGCACTTCGTCTCCCGGGACGAAGTCCTTCTTCCGAATGCGATCATCGTGAAACTTTTTCGATCGGTCCTCAGCGACAACTCCCCCTTGAACGGGTTTGTTGACATCAAGATAGCATACGTCCCTCTCATTAGATCGAAACTCGTTCGCCTCCAACATTCGAACATACTTTGGCAAATCCTCATAAATTTCTTCAACATCGGAATGTGAGTAAATGGATTGTGAAACGCAATGCTCCAACAAGTCGGTCGGGGGCGGCATAATAGACTCAATTTCATAACATTCCTCGGGCGCATCCTCGGGCTTCTTCATCGCGTCATAGATGGAAATTTTCAGATTTTGATCATTAACCCGGAAGGTAAGATCACCCTCTTGGACGTCGATAAGTGCTATCCCCGTCACTAGAAACGGTCTCCCAAAGATCAATGGTTGATTCTCGTCCTTGGGCATATCAAGAACTACGAAATCGGCCGGGAAGACTAAGTGTTGGACTCTAACGAACACATCCTCCACAACTCCCCTCGGATAAGAGATCGACCGGTCCGCCATGAGTAGAGAAATGGTAGTCGGCTTCATCTCCCCAATCTTCAACCTCTTAAAGATGGATAGAGGCATAAGATTGATGCTTGCCCCGAGATCACACAACACATTACTGAACGTTTGGTCGCCAATCATGCATGTCAAAGTAAAACGTCCCGAATTCTTCTGCTTGAGCGGGAGCTTGTTTTGAATGATAGCGCTACACTCCTCTATCAAATTTATTGTTTCAAACTTCGCCAACTTCCTCTTGCTTGCCACAGCGTCTTTCAAGAATTTAACGTACCCCGGCATGTCTCTCAAAGCGTCTAGAAGTGGAATGTTGATATTCACCTTTTGAAACATGTCGATAAACCGTTGAAGCTTTTCATCATATTTCGACTTGGCCAATCGCTGTGGAAATGGAGCTTTTACCTCAAAATCCTTCACATTCGAACCTAAAGGAGCCTTTCGACCGATATGGGGGTCGATAGGCTCAATTTCTGGAATTCTGTCTGGGTATCGGGTGGGCCTATCGGTCGATAGTCTTGGCAGAGAGGCCTGCTGCGTTTCATCTTCCTTCTCGTTCTTGGCTCCCGTTTCTAGTACATCCTCGTTTCCAGATTCCTCAACTTCAGCCCCATGATTACTGTACCTTGTCCCACTCCGAATCTCGATTGCGTTGCATTATTGCATCTTCGGGTTGGTCTCGGTACTGCTCGGAAAATGGCCCGGCTTATGAATTCCGGCTTGGGCGTTCGCCATTTGACCCATTTGGGTCTCCACCATCGACATCTGCTTTGTCAAGGCTATCACTGAGTTTCCAATAGATGTCACACTATGCTCGAGAGCCCCGAACCTCTTGTCTGTTTTATAAATAAAATCTTTTTGACTCGCCTCTAACCGTTCCAACATCTCTTCCATCGGTGTCTTAGCAATCGGCTCTTGAATAACCCCGTTTTTCACGTTAAATCCCGGTGGTGGCTGAAGAGCATTGTTCGGGTTGGCATAGGAGAAATTAGGGTGGTTTCGATTGTTCGGATAATAGTTCCCCCTATTCCCCCTTGCCGGAAGTTTCCTCCTTGCACGTAATTTACATCCTCCTCAATTGCAATAGGCTCGTTTAGCTCTTCAAAAGCGCATTGACTCCCAAAGTCTTCTTTCTTAGCATCTCAAGCTCTTTTTGTTGTCTATCAAATTTCGCCTTCAAATCACCGTAGGCGTCCTCGTCACCGGATGGGACCTTTCTTCTCGTCATCTTCCTATCGGTCACCTCCTCGTAATCATTGTTGACCGCTAGCTCGATGAGATTCTTGGCCTCTTCATAATCGTTAGCAAGAAATCCCCCTTTCGAGGAATAGTCCAACTCTCTTCTAGCCTTCCTCGTCAAACCCCGATAAAACCGAATGTAGATTTCCTCCTTGTCAATTCCATGCTGTAGGCATTTGCGAAGTAGCTTCTTAAATCGGATCCATGCCTCGTATAAGTATTCATCCTCATATTGCTCGAATTGCAAGATATCGTTGATTTGTTTTTGCACCTTCGAGGGAGGATAGAACTGTGCTAAGAACAACCGAGTCATCTCTCTCCAAGTACCAATTTCCTTCCGATCTAGACTCTTGTACCAATCTAGCGCATCGTCTTCTAAGGAGAACCGGAATAGGCGGAGCTTAATGACATCCGGAGGCACTCCGTTTTGCTTGATGGTGGCACATATGTCCAAAAACGACTCAAGATGAGCGTTTGGATCTTCATTAACTCCTCCTCCGTATGTTTGAGACTTCACCGTAGCGATGAGGGACGGCTTAAGCTCGAAGTTGTTGGCATCAATCTTTCCCCAACCTCCTTCTTGATAATCGTCCAACTTAGGTCGAAAGCGGGCATTCAAAGGGATCTTCTCGGGACGAGCTAGTTCTCGTGGTGGGTTAACAATGCCGGCCATGGTATCAACGATAGGTATAGAAATAGTCTCGGTTCTCGCTTCTTGCTTCTTCCTCCTCAAAGACTTCTCGATTTCCGGATCCAAAGGAAATAAGTCCTTTCCTTGGGATCTTGTGATCATGCACCGCCTACAAGGAAGAGAAAACAAGATGTGAGGAAACGAGATCGAATATTAATAATAATAGTATACAACCTAAAGTAACAATCTCTTCTTTTTCGAATTATCCCTTTAAGTTTTCTATCAATTCCGAACGGCGCCAAAAATTGATCATGGAATTCGCGTAGTATGGTTTTCAAATCCGATCAATTTTAAAATTTGTAAAACCTCGAAGTATTTCCAAGGTGTCGAACCCAAGGGAATTGATATGTCGAAAATAAAGGAAGTAACTCTACTCAAAATTTGACTGCTATTTAGGAATCCGAAAATTTGGTTTGTTTATAATTATCTAACTTCAAAAATCGAAAAATAAAAATTAAATAACAATTAATCCTAAAAATAAAAATCTAGAACAATAAGATAAGAATTCCAAGTATTATGCAAAGAGAGCAAAATAAAGTGAATTATCTAAATCAAGCAAATAAAGCAAATTAGCAAGATAAAATCATAAGTTGAAAGCTAATTGATCCTAGGGTAGTATCGTCTAATTGAGTTCACACAATCCATTCACTTGATTCCTTTTCCCCAAATTTTAATTCAATCCTAGAAATAATCACTCAGCCGATCTAGAATTCCGATCAAGGCAACCTAGAAAGATAGTTAATTTAAACCCTTTTCTCGCAAGGCTCAAAGAATTTAAATCACTTAAAAAGCGTCAACTTATTTATCTATGATTTATCTTACTCCACTCAGGTCTTAAGATCAAATCATATTGTGCATCAAGTATTTCCACTAATTAATTAATCCTTCCGGGCAAAATTAATTAGCTAACATGCATCGACTAAGGGCCCTTTAATCTAGCATGACATTTAACACATCTTGATCACAAGCCTAGGATGAAAGGTAAAAAGGTAATCAAAGGGACATCATGTGAACATCAATTAAAATTACTAACCCTAGAATCAATCAATGGATTTAGCCAGACATAATTGAAATTAAACAAGAAATAGATGGAGAATGCATATTATTAATATGAGAAGAGAGATTACAACCCTTCCGGATGAACTCTGAGTCTTCAATCTCCGAAAAAGTAGAAAAACAATAATAATTGCTGCCTTGCAAAAAGTTCTAGTCTCCAAGGAATTAATCTTGCCCCAAAAAAATGTAAAAATGTGCTAAAGATAAATAAGGATGATAAAAGATGATGAAAGATAATAAACTAGGTTTAGAAGGAGGTCTATATATCCTATGGGAGTTAAATTCCCGATTGGAACTAATCTAGGAAACAAAATCTATCCAAAAGAGTCACAATCCGTCAAAACACGAGAACCCGCGGAGCAGACTATCGGACGCACCTATCGGCCGATAGGCTGGCCCGATAGTTGGTTCGTCGGTCGACTTCACTCGATAGGGCTCGGAACACCTGTCGGATGCACCTATCGGCCGATAGGCTGGCTCGATAGGTGGTCTGACTTTTGCAAAAATCCGTTTCTTCCGTCCGTTTGACTCGACTCTCGGTCCTTTGTCTCGTTTTGGGTCCTTTTGGCTCTAAAAACCTGCAAACACACTAAAACCAACCCAAACGCGTAATACGGCTCGACTAATCATAAATAAGCCAAATACGAGCACATAAATCACGAAACGAGATAAAAACCTAGTATAAAATCCTAGAAAAATGTGGTAAAATTACCACTTATCAAGCAACGGCGCCAAAAATCTCGACTTCTTGCTTTGATTTCCAGCCATTTCAAAGTTCCTACAAAACAACCATCCAATCAATATCCAATAAGCAACTCATAATGCAAACATTCAACGAGTGTCGACATAATCCAATAATCCCACAATATCAACTAAGAGCCCTATAATGTCCAATAAACATCAAAATCATAGACCCGACATCCATATACTACGATCAACAAATCACACAACCTCCCCCAAACTTCGACTCCCCCATTTCATATTCAAAGGATCAAAATCACAACCCACAATAACAAAACTACACACTACGATCATATTAGGACAAATTCTCTCCAATCAAATCTAATTCATTCAAAATTCGAATCATCATCAACAATTCAACTCATATCAATCCCAATTAACAATTCAATTCAACAAATTCGAAATTAGGGTTCTTTCAATTTGGGTTTTTTTTTCAAAATTCGTTCAATTTCATCAATTAATCCCCCAATTCGAAGTACTCATGAACAATCAAGCATATATAACATGTTTCCATCAAGATTCTATCAACAATCGGGCATAAAATTCAAAGAACATTAAAGTCTAACAAAAGCCCCCAAAAAGTGGATCCCCAATTCGAAATTCAACAAAACTCCAAAAAGAATCCGTCAAAGTGCTTCAAAACATGTATAGAATTGAAAAAGAAGAGGATTAAGTGTCGAAATTAAGTACCTTGATCGAATTTGTAAGGAAGAACAATAGAGAAAATCGCCCCTTGTTTCTTATCGGCCGATAGGTGTGTGTGTGTGAGAAAAACGGGTGGTTATGGTGTTTAAAAGGGGTTATTAATCAACCGGGTCAAAGCGGATACTGGACCGGGTATGTCCTATCGGTGGCCTATCGGCCGATAGGTGGGCCGATAGATGCATGTAAAAGTTACGCACTGACTATCGGGCGGGACCTATCGGTCGATAGTGTCTGCCTATCTGCCACTGCTTGTAACATTTAATTTTTTAATTTTCCTCACTTATCGGGCCGCCTATCGGCCGATAGGCTTCGACCGATAGGTTCGCTCTCAAATTTTTTTCAACTTTTTCTATTTCGCATACTTGGTCCCGTTTTCGCTTGGATATGGCGATTAAAGACCTGCAAGTATCCAAAACTCGGCGTGCATGGATTAGAACTTAACAAAACTAACAAAGCTACTACGAAACTAGAAACTACAAAAAAAAATCACGCAAACGAACAATCGAAAACAAACGAATAAAACGAACTAATACACATACGTTGGGTTACCTCCCAACAAGTGCTACGTTTAACGTCTTTAGCTAGACGATACCTCATTCATTCCGGGTCTTCGAGGTAAGTAACATACTTCTCTTCGTGGTTTAACGGCTTGAAATAGTGCCTCATCCGATGTCCGTTCACAATAAACTTGTTCCCATCTTCTTTCATCACGACACATGATCCGTTTTGATTTGCTTGAAAGACGGTGTATGGACCAGTCCACTTCGACATCAACTTCCCCGGAAATAGACGAAGCCGAGAATTGAAAACGAGCACTTCGTCTCCCGGGACGAAGTCCTTCTTCCGAATGCGATCATCGTGAAACTTTTTTGATCGGTCCTCAGCGACAACTCCCCCTTGAACGGGTTTGTTGACATCAAGATAGCATACGTCCCTCTCATTAGATCGAAACTCGTTCGCCTCCAACATTCGAACATACTTTGGCAAATCCTCGTAAATTTCTTCAACATCGGAATGTGAGTAAATGGATTTTGAAATGCAATGCTCCAACAAGTCGGTCGGGGGCGGCATAATAGACTCAATTTCATAACATTCCTCGGGCGCATCCTCGGGCTTCTTCATCGCGTCATAGATGGAAATTTTCAGATTTTGATCATTAACCCGGAAGGTAAGATCACCCTCTTGGACATCGATAAGTGCTCTCCCCGTCGCTAGAAACGGTCTCCCAAAGATCAATGGTTGATTCTCGTCCTCAGGCATATCAAGAACTACGAAATCGGCCGAGAAGACTAAGTGTTGGACTCTAACGAACACATCCTCCACAACTCCCCTCGGATAAGAGATAGACCGGTCCGCCATGAGTAGAGAAATGGTAGTCGGCTTCATCTCCCCAATCTTCAACCTCTTAAAGATGGATAGAGGCATAAGATTGATGCTTGCCCCGAGATCACACAACACATTACTGAACGTTTGGTCGCCAATCATGCATGTCAAAGTAAAACGTCCCGGATTCTTCTGCTTGAGCGGGAGCTTGTTTTGAATGATAGCGCTACACTCCTCTGTCAAATTTATTGTTTCAAACTTCGACAACTTCCTCTTGCTTGCCACAGCGTCTTTCAAGAATTTAACGTACCCCGGCATGTCTCTCAAAGCGTCTAGAAGTGGAATGTTGATATTCACCTTTTGAAACATGTCGATAAACCGTTGAAGCTTTTCATCATATCTCGACTTGGCCAATCGCTGTGGAAATGGAGCTTTTACCTCAAAATCCTTCACATTCGAACCTAAAGGAGCCTTTCGACCGATAGGGGGGTCGATAGGCTCAATTTCTGGAATTCTGTCTGGGTATCGGGTGGGCCTATCGGCCGATAGTCTTGGCAGAGAGGCCTGCTGCGTTTCATCTTCCTTCTCGTTCTCGGCTCCAGTTTCTAGTACATCCTCGTTTCCAGATTTCTCAACTTCAGCCCCATGATTACTGTACCTTGTCCCACTCCGAAGCTCGATTGCGTTGCATTGTTGCGTCTTCGGGTTGGTCTCGGTATTGCTCGGAAAATGGCCCGGCTTATGAATTCCGGCTTGGGCGTTCGCCATTTGACCCATTTGGGTCTCCACCATCGACATCTGCTTTGTCAAGGCTATCACTGAGTTTCCAATAGATGTCACACTATGCTCGAGAGCCCCGAACCTCTTGTCTGCTTTATAAATAAAATCTTTTTGACTCGCCTCTAACCGTTCCAACATCTCTTCCATCGGTGTCTTAGCAATCGGCTCTTGAATAACCCCGTTTTTCACGTTAAATCCCGGTGGTGAAGAGCATTGTTCGGGTTGGCATAGGAGAAATTAGGTGGTTTCGATTGTTCGAATAATAGTTCCCCTATTTCCCCCTTGCCGAAGTTTCCTCCTTGCACGTAATTTACATCCTCCTCAATTGCAATAGGCTCGTTTAGCTCTTCAAAAGCGCATTGACTCCCAAAGTCTTCTTTCTTAGCATCTCAAGCTCTTTTTGTTGTCTTTCAAATTTCGCCTTCAAATCACCGTAGGCGTCCTCACCGGATGGGACCTTTCTTCTCGTCATCTTCCTATCGGTCACCTCCTCGTAATCATTGTTGACCGCTAGCTCGATGAGATTCTTGGCCTCTTCATAATCGTTAGCAAGAAATACCCCTTTCGAGGAATAGTCCAACTCTCTTCTAGCCTTCCTCGTCAAACCTCGATAAAACCGAATGTAGATTTCCTCCTTGTCAATTCCATGCTGTGGGCATTTGCGAAGTAGCTTCTTAAATCGGATCCATGCCTCGTATAAGTATTCATCCTCATATTGCTCGAATTGCAAGATATCGTTGATTTGTTTTTGCACCTTCGAGGAGGATAGAACTGATAAGAACAACCGAGTCTTCTCTCTCCTAGTACCAATTTCCTTCCGATCTTGACTCTTGTACCAATCTAGCGATCAAATTTTTGGCTACGACGCCAAAAATTTGATCGCTAGAATTCGCGCCGTTGCTTGATAAGTATTTCAAATCCTAGTACCAATTTCAAATCCGATCAATTTTAAAATTTGTAAAACCTCAAGTATTTCCAAGGTGTCGAACCCAAGGGAATTGATATGTCGAAAATAAAGGAAGTAACTCTACTCAAAATTTGACTGCTATTTAGGAATCCGAAAATTTGGTTTGTTTCTAATTATCTAACTTTAAAAATCGAAAAATAAAAATTAAATAAAAGATGAATTATCTAAATCAAGCAAATAAAGCAAATTAGCAAGATAAAATCACAAGTTGAAAACTAATTGATCCTAGGGTAGTATCGTCTAATTGAGTTCACACAATCCATTCACTTGATTCCTTTTCCCCAAATTTTAATTCAATCCTAGAAATAATCACTCACCGATCTAGAATTCCGATCAAGGCAACCTAGAAAGATAGTTAATTTAAACCCTTTTACCGCAAGGCTCAAAGAATTTAAATCACTTAAAAAGCGTCAACTTATTTATCTATGATTTATCTTACTCCACTCAGGTCTTAAGATCAAATCATATTGTGCATCAAGTATTTCCACTAATTAATTAATCCTTCCGGCAAAATTAATTAGCTAACATGCATCGACTAAGGGCCCTTTAATCTAGCATGACATTTAACACATCTTGATCACAAGCCTAGGATGAAAGGTAAAAAGGTAATCAAAGGGACATCATGTGAACATCAATTAAAATTACTAACCCTAGAATCAATCAATGGATTTAGCCAGACATAATTGAAATTAAACAAGAAATAGATGGAGAATGCATATTATTAATATGAGAAGAGAGATTACAACCCTTCCGGATGAACTCTGAGTCTTCAATCTCCGAAAAAGTAGAAAAACAATAATAATTGCTGCCTTGCAAAAAGTTCTAGTCTCCAAGGAATTAATCTTGCCCCAAAAAAATGTAAAAATGTGCTAAAGATGATAAAGGATGATAAAAGATGATGAAAGATAATAAACTAGGTTTAGAAGGAGGTCTATATATCCTATGGGAGTTAAATTCCCGATTGGAACTAATCTAGGAAACAAAATCTATCCAAAAGAGTCACAATCCGTCAAAACACGAGAACTCATGAGCAGACTATCGACGCACCTATCGGCCGATAGTCGCCCGATAGTTGGTTCGTCGGTCGACTTCACTCGATAGGGCTCGGAACACTGCCGGATGCACCTATCGGCCGATAGCCGGCTCGATAGGTGGTCCGACTTTTGCAAAAATCCGCTTTCTTCCGTCCGTTGACTCGACTCTCGGTCCTTTGTCTCGCTTTTGGGTCCTTTTGGCTCTAAAACCTGCAAACACACTAAAACCAACCCAAACGCGTAATACGGCTCGACTAATCATAAATAAGCCAAATACGAGCACATAAATCACGAAACGAGATAAAAACCTAGTATAAAATCCTAGAAAAATGAGGTAAAAATACCACTTATCAAGCAACGGCGCCAAAAATCTCGACTTCTTGCTTTGATTTCCACCATTTCAAAGTTCCTACAAAACAACCATCCAATCAATATCCAATAAGCAACTCATAATGCAAACATTCAACGAGTGTCGACATAATCCAATAATCCCACAATATCAACTAAGAGCCCTATAATGTCCAATAAACATCAAAATCATAGACCCGACATCCATATACTACGATCAACAAATCACACAACCTCCCCCAAACTTCGACTCCCCCATTTCATATTCAAAGGATCAAAATCACAACCCACAATAACAAAACTACACACTACGATCATATTAGGACAAATTCTCTCCAATCAAATCTAATTCATTCAAAATTCGAATCATCATCAACAATTCAACTCATATCAATCCCAATTAACAATTCAATTCAACAAATTCGAAATTAGGGTTCTTTCAATTTGGGTTTTTTTTTCAAAATTCGTTCAATTTCATCAATTAATCCCCCAATTCGAAGTACTCATGAACAATCAAGCATAGATAACATGTTTCCATCAAGATTCTATCAACAATCGGGCATAAAATTCAAAGAACATTAAAGTCTAACAAAAGCCCCCAAAAAGTGGATCCCCAATTCGAAATTCAACAAAACTCCAAAAAGAATCCGTCAAAGTGCTTCAAAACATGTATAGAATTGAAAAAGAAGAGGATTAAGTGTCGAAATTAAGTACCTTGATCGAATTTGTAAGGAAGAACAATAGAGAAAATCGCCCCTTGTTTCTTATCGGCCGATAGGTGTGTGTGTGTGAGAAAAACGGGTGGTTATTGTGTTTAAAAGGGGTTATTAATCAACCGGGTCAAAGCGGATACTGGACCGGGTATGTCCTATCGGGCTGGCCTATCGGCCGATAGGCTGGGCCGATAGGACAGACAGAAAGTTACGTACCTGACTATCGGGCGGGACCTATCGGTCGATAGGGTCTGCCTATCGGCCACTGCTTGTAACATTTAATTTTTTTAATTTTCCTCAGCCTATCGGCCGGGCCTATCGGCCGATAGGCTTCGACCGATAGGTTCGTCAGTCTCAAATTTTTTTTTTCAACTTTTTCTATTTCGCATACTTGGTCCCGTTTTCGCTTGGATATGGCGATTAAAGACCTGCAAGTATCCAAAACTCGGCGTGCATGGATTAGAACTTAACAAAACTAACAAAGCTACTACGAAACTAGAAACTACAAAAAATCACGCAAACGAACAATCGAAAACAAACGAATAAAACGAACTAATATACATACGTTGGGTTACCTCCCAACAAGTGCTACGTTTAACGTCTTTAGCTAGACGATACCTCATTCATTCCGGGTCTTCGAGGTAAGTAACATACTTCTCTTCGTGGTTTAACGGCTTGAAATAGTGCCTCATCCGATGTCCGTTCACAATAAACTTGTTCCCATCTTCTTTCATCACGACACATGATCCGTTTTGATTTGCTTGAAAGACGGTGTATGGACTATCCACTTCAAATCAACTTCCCGGAAATAGACGAAGCCGAGAATTGAAAACGAGCACTTCGTCTCCCGGGACGAAGTCCTTCTTCCGAATGCGATCATCGTGAAACTTTTTCGATCGGTCCTCGCGACAACTCCCCCTTGAACGGGTTTGTTGACATCAAGATAGCATACGTCCCTCTCATTAGATCGAAACTCGTTCGCCTCCAACATTCGAACATACTTTGGCAAATCCTCGTAAATTTCTTCAACATCGGAATGTGAGTAAATGGATTTTGAAATGCAATGCTCCAACAAGTCGGTCGGGCGGCATAATAGACTCAATTTCATAACATTCCTCGGGCGCATCCTCGGGCTTCTTCATCGCGTCATAGATGGAAATTTTCAGATTTTGATCATTAACCCGGAAGGTAAGATCACCCTCTTGGACATCGATAAGTGCTCTCCCCGTCGCTAGAAACGGTCTCCCAAAGATCAATGGTTGATTCTCGTCCTCAGGCATATCAAGAACTACGAAATCGGCCGAGAAGACTAAGTGTTGGACTCTAACGAACACATCCTCCACAACTCCCCCCGGATAAGAGATAGACCGGTCCGCCATGAGTAGAGAAATGGTAGTCGGCTTCATCTCCCCAATCTTCAACCTCTTAAAGATGGATAGAGGCATAAGATTGATGCTTGCCCCGAGATCACACAACACATTACTGAACGTTTGGTCGCCAATCATGCATGTCAAAGTAAAACGTCCCGGATCCTTCTGCTTGAGCGGGAGCTTGTTTTGAATGATAGCGCTACACTCCTCTGTCAAATTTATTGTTTCAAACTTCGCCAACTTCCTCTTGCTTGCCACAGCGTCTTTCAAGAATTTAACGTACCCCGGCATGTCTCTCAAAGCGTCTAGAAGTGGAATGTTGATATTCACCTTTTGAAACATGTCGATAAACCGTTGAAGCTTTTCATCATATCTCGACTTGGCCAATCGCTGTGGAAATGGAGCTTTTACCTCAAAATCCTTCACATTCGAACCTAAAGGAGCCTTTCGACCGATAGGGGGGTCGATAGGCTCAATTGCTGGAATTCTGTCTGGGTATCGGGTGGGCCTATCGGCCGATAGTCTTGGCAGAGAGGCCTGCTGCGTTTCATCTTCCTTCTCGTTCTCGGCTCCCGTTTCTAGTACATCCTCGTTTCCAGATTTCTCAACTTCAGCCCCATGATTACTGTACCTTGTCCCACTCCGAAGCTCGATTGCGTTGCATTGTTGCGTCTTCGGGTTGGTCTCGGTACTGCTCGGAAAATGGCCCGGCTTATGAATTCCGGCTTGGGCGTTCGCCATTTGACCCATTTGGGTCTCCACCATCGACATCTGCTTTGTCAAGGCTATCACTGAGTTTCCAATAGATGTCACACTATGCTCGAGAGCCCCGAACCTCTTGTCTGCTTTATAAATAAAATCTTTTTGACTCGCCTCTAACCGTTCCAACATCTCTTCCATCGGTGTCTTAGCAATCGGCTCTTGAATAACCCCGTTTTTCACGTTAAATCCCGGTGGTGGCTGAAGAGCATTGTTCGGGTTGGCATAGGAGAAATTAGGGTGGTTTCGATTGTTCGAATAATAGTTCCCCCTATTTCCCCCTTGCCAGAAGTTTCCTCCTTGCACGTAATTTACATCCTCCTCAATTGCAATAGGCTCGTTTAGCTCTTCAAAAACTGCATTGACTCCCAAAGTCTTCTTTCTTAGCATCTCAAGCTCTTTTTGTTGTCTTTCAAATTTCGCCTTCAAATCACCGTAGGCGTCCTCGTCACCGGATGGGACCTTTCTTCTCGTCATCTTCCTATCGGTCACCTCCTCGTAATCATTGTTGACCGCTAGCTCGATGAGATTCTTGGCCTCTTCATAATCGTTAGCAAGAAATACCCCTTTCGAGGAATAGTCCAACTCTCTTCTAGCCTTCCTCGTCAAACCTCGATAAAACCGAATGTAGATTTCCTCCTTGTCAATTCCATGCTGTGGGCATTTGCGAAGTAGCTTCTTAAATCGGATCCATGCCTCGTATAAGTATTCATCCTCATATTGCTCGAATTGCAAGATATCGTTGATTTGTTTTTGCACCTTCGAGGGAGGATAGAACTGTGCTAAGAACAACCGAGTCATCTCTCTCCAAGTACCAATTTCCTTCCGATCTAGACTCTTGTACCAATCTAGCGATCAAATTTTTGGCTACGACGCCAAAAATTTGATCGCTAGAATTCGCGCCGTTGCTTGATAAGTATTTCAAATCCTAGTACCAATTTCAAATCCGATCAATTTTAAAATTTGTAAAACCTCGAAGTATTTCCAAGGTGTCGAACCCAAGGGAATTGATATGTCGAAAATAAAGGAAGTAACTCTACTCAAAATTTGACTGCTATTTAGGAATCCGAAAATTTGGTTTGTTTCTAATTATCTAACTTTAAAAATCGAAAAATAAAAATTAAATAAAAGATGAATTATCTAAATCAAGCAAATAAAGCAAATTAGCAAGATAAAATCACAAGTTGAAAACTAATTGATCCTAGGGTAGTATCGTCTAATTGAGTTCACACAATCCATTCACTTGATTCCTTTTCCCCAAATTTTAATTCAATCCTAGAAATAATCACTCAGCCGATCTAGAATTCCGATCAAGGCAACCTAGAAAGATAGTTAATTTAAACCCTTTTCTCGCAAGGCTCAAAGAATTTAAATCACTTAAAAAGCGTCAACTTATTTATCTATGATTTATCTTACTCCACTCAGGTCTTAAGATCAAATCATATTGTGCATCAAGTATTTCCACTAATTAATTAATCCTTCCGGGCAAAATTAATTAGCTAACATGCATCGACTAAGGGCCCTTTAATCTAGCATGACATTTAACACATCTTGATCACAAGCCTAGGATGAAAGGTAAAAAGGTAATCAAAGGGACATCATGTGAACATCAATTAAAATTACTAACCCTAGAATCAATCAATGGATTTAGCCAGACATAATTGAAATTAAACAAGAAATAGATGGAGAATGCATATTATTAATATGAGAAGAGAGATTACAACCCTTCCGGATGAACTCTGAGTCTTCAATCTCCGAAAAAGTAGAAAAACAATAATAATTGCTGCCTTGCAAAAAGTTCTAGTCTCCAAGGAATTAATCTTGCCCCAAAAAAATGTAAAAATGTGCTAAAGATGATAAAGGATGATAAAAGATGATGAAAGATAATAAACTAGGTTTAGAAGGAGGTCTATATATCCTATGGGAGTTAAATTCCCGATTGGAACTAATCTAGGAAACAAAATCTATCCAAAAGAGTCACAATCCGTCAAAACACGAGAACCCGCGGAGCAGACTATCGGACGCACCTATCGGCCGATAGGCTGGCCCGATAGTTGGTTCGTCGGTCGACTTCACTCGATAGGGCTCGGAACACCTGTCGGATGCACCTATCGGCCGATAGGCTGGCTCGATAGGTGGTCTGACTTTTGCAAAAATCCGTTTCTTCCGTCCGTTTGACTCGACTCTCGGTCCTTTGTCTCGTTTTGGGTCCTTTTGGCTCTAAAAACCTGCAAACACACTAAAACCAACCCAAACGCGTAATACGGCTCGACTAATCATAAATAAGCCAAATACGAGCACATAAATCACGAAACGAGATAAAAACCTAGTATAAAATCCTAGAAAAATGTGGTAAAATTACCACTTATCAAGCAACGGCGCCAAAAATCTCGACTTCTTGCTTTGATTTCCAGCCATTTCAAAGTTCCTACAAAACAACCATCCAATCAATATCCAATAAGCAACTCATAATGCAAACATTCAACGAGTGTCGACATAATCCAATAATCCCACAATATCAACTAAGAGCCCTATAATGTCCAATAAACATCAAAATCATAGACCCGACATCCATATACTACGATCAACAAATCACACAACCTCCCCCAAACTTCGACTCCCCCATTTCATATTCAAAGGATCAAAATCACAACCCACAATAACAAAACTACACACTACGATCATATTAGGACAAATTCTCTCCAATCAAATCTAATTCATTCAAAATTCGAATCATCATCAACAATTCAACTCATATCAATCCCAATTAACAATTCAATTCAACAAATTCGAAATTAGGGTTCTTTCAATTTGGGTTTTTTTTTCAAAATTCGTTCAATTTCATCAATTAATCCCCCAATTCGAAGTACTCATGAACAATCAAGCATAGATAACATGTTTCCATCAAGATTCTATCAACAATCGGGCATAAAATTCAAAGAACATTAAAGTCTAACAAAAGCCCCCAAAAAGTGGATCCCCAATTCGAAATTCAACAAAACTCCAAAAAGAATCCGTCAAAGTGCTTCAAAACATGTATAGAATTGAAAAAGAAGAGGATTAAGTGTCGAAATTAAGTACCTTGATCGAATTTGTAAGGAAGAACAATAGAGAAAATCGCCCCTTGTTTCTTATCGGCCGATAGGTGTGTGTGTGTGAGAAAAACGGGTGGTTATGGTGTTTAAAAGGGGTTATTAATCAACCGGGTCAAAGCGGATACTGGACCGGGTATGTCCTATCGGGCTGGCCTATCGGCCGATAAGTCGGGCCGACAGATGCATGCAAAGTTACGTACCTGACTATCGGGCGGGACCTATCGGTCGATAGGGTCTGCCTATCGGCCACTGCTTGTAACATTTAATTTTTTTAATTTTCCTCAGCCTATCGGCCGGGCCTATCGGCCGATAGGCTTCGACCGATAGGTTCGTCAGTCTCAAATTTTTTTTTTTTCAACTTTTTCTATTTCGCATACTTGGTCCCGTTTTCGCTTGGATATGGCGATTAAAGACCTGCAAGTATCCAAAACTCGGCGTGCATGGATTAGAACTTAACAAAACTAACAAAGCTACTACGAAACTAGAAACTACAAAAAAAAATCACGCAAACGAACAATCGAAAACAAACGAATAAAACGAACTAATATACATACGTTGGGTTACCTCCCAACAAGTGCTACGTTTAACGTCTTTAGCTAGACGATACCTCATTCATTCCGGGTCTTCGAGGTAAGTAACATACTTCTCTTCGTGGTTTAACGGCTTGAAATAGTGCCTCATCCGATGTCCGTTCACAATAAACTTGTTCCCATCTTCTTTCATCACGACACATGATCCGTTTTGATTTGCTTGAAAGACGGTGTATGGACCAGTCCACTTCGACATCAACTTCCCCGGAAATAGACGAAGCCGAGAATTGAAAACGAGCACTTCGTCTCCCGGGACGAAGTCCTTCTTCCGAATGCGATCATCGTGAAACTTTTTCGATCGGTCCTCAGCGACAACTCCCCCTTGAACGGGTTTGTTGACATCAAGATAGCATACGTCCCTCTCATTAGATCGAAACTCGTTCGCCTCCAACATTCGAACATACTTTGGCAAATCCTCGTAAATTTCTTCAACATCGGAATGTGAGTAAATGGATTTTGAAATGCAATGCTCCAACAAGTCGGTCGGGGGCGGCATAATAGACTCAATTTCATAACATTCCTCGGGCGCATCCTCGGGCTTCTTCATCGCGTCATAGATGGAAATTTTCAGATTTTGATCATTAACCCGGAAGGTAAGATCACCCTCTTGGACATCGATAAGTGCTCTACCAGTCGCTAGAAACTGTCTCCCATAGATCAATGGTTGCTTCTCTTCCTCATGCATATCAAGACCTACGAAATCGGCCGAGAAGACTAAGTGTTGGACTCTAACGAACACATCCTCCACAACTCCCCGGATAAGAGATAGACCGGTCCGCCATGAGTAGAGAAATGGTAGTCGGCTTCATCTCCCCAATCTTCAACCTCTTAAAGATGGATAGAGGCATAAGATTGATGCTTGCCCCGAGATCACACAACACATTCTCAACGTTTGGTCGCCAATCATGCATGTCAAAGTAAAACGTCCGGATCCTTCGCTTGAGCGGAGCTTGTTTTGAATGATAGCGCTACACTCCTCTGTCAAATTTATTGTTTCAAACTTCGCCAACTTCCTCTTGCTTGCCACAGCGTCTTTCAAGAATTTAACGTACCCGGCATGTCTCTCAAAGCGTCTATAAGTGGAATGTTGATATTAACCTTTTGAAACATTTCGATAAAACGTTGAATATTTTCATCATATATCTAATTGGACAATCTATGTGGAAATGGAGCTTTTACCTCAAAATCATTCACATTAGAAACTAAAGGAGCCTTTCGACCGATAGGGGGTCGATAGGCTCAATTTCTGAATTACGTCGGGTATCGGGTGGGCTTATCGGCCGATAGTCTTGGCAGAGAGGCTCGCCGCGTTTCATCTTCCTTCTCGTTCTCGGCCCAGCTTTCTAGTACATCATCGTTTCCATTTCTCAACTTCAGCCCCATGATTACCGTACCTTGTCCCACTCAAGCTCGATTGCGTTGCATTGTTGCGTCTTCGGGTTGGTCTCGGTATTGCTCGGAAAATGGCCCGGCTTATGAATTCGGCCAGGCGTTCGCCATTTGACCCATTTGGGTCTCCACCATCGACATCCGCTTTGTCAAGGCTATCACCGAGTTTCCAATAGATGTCACACTATGCTCGAGAGCCCCGAACCTCTTGTGCGCTTTATAAATAAAATCTTTTGACTCGCCTAACCGTTCCAACATCTCTTCCATCGGTGTCTTAGCAATCGGCTCTTGAATAACCCGTTTTCACGTTAAATCCGGTGGTGGCTGAAGAGCATTGTTCGGGTTGGCATAGGAGAAATTAGGGTGGTTTCGATTGTTCGAATAATAGTTCCCCTATTTCCCCCTTGCGAAGTTTCCTCCTTGCACGTAATTTACATCCTCCTCAATTGCAATAGGCTCGTTTAGCTCTTCAAAAACTGCATTGACTCCCAAAGTCTTCTTTCTTAGCATCTCAAGCTCTTTTTGTTGTCTTTCAAATTTCGCCTTCAAATCACCGTAGGCGTCCTCGTCACCGGATGGGACCTTTCTTCTCGTCATCTTCCTATCGGTCACCTCCTCGTAATCATTGTTGACCGCTAGCTCGATGAGATTCTTGGCCTCTTCATAATCGTTAGCAAGAAATACCCCTTTCGAGGAATAGTCCAACTCTCTTCTAGCCTTCCTCGTCAAACCTCGATAAAACCGAATGTAGATTTCCTCCTTGTCAATTCCATCTTTGTGGGCATTTGCGAAGTAGCTTCTTAAATCGGATCCATGCCTCGTATAAGTATTCATCCTCATATTGCTCGAATTGCAAGATATCGTTGATTTGTTTTTGCACCTTCGAGGGAGGATAGAACTGTGCTAAGAACAACCGAGTCATCTCTCTCCAAGTACCAATTTCCTTCCGATCTAGACTCTTGTACCAATCTAGCGATCAAATTTTTGGCTACGACGCCAAAAATTTGATCGCTAGAATTCGCGCCGTTGCTTGATAAGTATTTCAAATCCTAGTACCAATTTCAAATCCGATCAATTTTAAAATTTGTAAAACCTCGAAGTATTTCCAAGGTGTCGAACCCAAGGGAATTGATATGTCGAAAATAAAGGAAGTAACTCTACTCAAAATTTGACTGCTATTTAGGAATCCGAAAATTTGGTTTGTTTCTAATTATCTAACTTTAAAAATCGAAAAATAAAAATTAAATAAAAGATGAATTATCTAAATCAAGCAAATAAAGCAAATTAGCAAGATAAAATCACAAGTTGAAAACTAATTGATCCTAGGGTAGTATCGTCTAATTGAGTTCACACAATCCATTCACTTGATTCCTTTTCCCCAAATTTTAATTCAATCCTAGAAATAATCACTCAGCCGATCTAGAATTCCGATCAAGGCAACCTAGAAAGATAGTTAATTTAAACCCTTTTCCCGCAAGGCTCAAAGAATTTAAATCACTTAAAAAGCGTCAACTTATTTATCTATGATTTATCTTACTCCACTCAGGTCTTAAGATCAAATCATATTGTGCATCAAGTATTTCCACTAATTAATTAATCCTTCCTGGCAAAATCAATTAGCTAACATGCATCGATTAAGGGCCCTTTAATCTAGCATGAGATTTAACACATCTTGATCACAAGCCTAGGATGAAAGGTCAAAAGGTAATCAAAGGAACATCATGTGAACATCAATTAAAATTACTAACCCTAGAATCAATCAATGGATTTAGCAAGACATAATTGAAATTAAACAAGAAATAGATGGAGAATGCATATTATTAAGATGAAAAGAGAGATTACAACCCTTCCGGATGAACTCTGAGTCTTCAATCTCCGAAAAAGTAGAAAAACAATAATAATTGCTGCCTTCCAAAAAGTTCTCGTCTCCAAGGAATTAATCTTGCCCAAAAAAATGTAAAAGTGTGCTAAAGATGATAAAAGATGATAAGAGATGATAAACTAGGTCTAGAAGAAGGTCTATATATCCTATGGGAGTTAAATTCCCGATTGGAACTAATCTAGGAAACAAAATCTATCCAAAAGAGTCACAATCCGTCAAAATTCGAGAACCCGCGGAGCAGCCTATCGGACGCACCTATCGGCCGATAGGCTGGCCCGATAGTTGGTTCGTCGGTCGACTTCACTCGATAGGGCTCGGAACACCTGTCGGATGCACCTATCGGCCGATAGGCTGGCCCGATAGGTGGTCTGACTTTTGCAAAAATCCGTTTCTTCCGTCCGTTTGACTCGACTCTCGGTCCTTTGTCTCGTTTTGGGTCCTTTTGGCTCTAAAAACCTGCAAACACACTAAAACCAACCCAAACGAGTAATACGGCTCGACTAATCATAATTAAGCCAAATACGAGCACATTAATCACGAAACGAGATAAAAACCTAGTATAAAATCCTAGAAAAATGTGGTAAAATTACCACCTATCAAACCCCCCCAAACTTGAGCATTGTTCGTCCCGAACAATGAAAAGAAAAGAAAAAGAATGTCGTGAATCATCGTGCAACTCATAGTATTCAACCTAATCAATACTATCGTGTAATTCTCTCTAAATAATCCGAGTGTCGTAAAAGCGAGCTGCACTCAGAATAATGATTCCGCACAGTAGTCAAGTTCAGTCCTAATCACTCGTTCATGAAGAAAATCCAGCTCAAAGATTAACAAAACGTGAGTCAAATCGACCGTCAATATGAAAGGCTAAAATAAACAAGCTAGTTCATCCCGTTACACGGTCTAGTGGCACAATTTTCACGAGTTTCATAACAAATAAACCTCGGACAGTATTCCCTTATATATATGTTCAAGAATTTGATTCGAGTTGACCACTAGGTTAGGATCTCGGGATGTTTCATCGGGGTAATCCTAGGGTGGAACTTCCATTCTCATGTATTAGGAAACCGTTTGACGTAAAAGACACTCATGGGGCACATGGATGCTTCTAGTTACTAAGTTCCCGTCTACAGCGGAGAAACAACTCGAATATATAATTTCCGCATGTCCGAATCAAGGTCGCCGTTTTGCACGAGAGTAAACAGCGGGTCACGCGAATACCCCCGGTTTCTAGGTTCCCTATCATTGGCACATGTGAAATATCTAAATCACTAGTCTAATCAGAGTCGTCGTTTTACGCGAGGGTAAACAACGGGTCACGCGAATGCCCCCGGTTACTAGACTTCCCTTCATAGAACAACATTATCTCGACTTTTGGGAAAAACTAACCGACTCTAAACTCAATCTAAGTGCCAACACGACTAAAGAAACAGTACGACTCACTATCCGGAATATGTAACCAAACGTATTGACGGTGATTTTAAAACAAGTATGTATCGTCTCTTATCTGCCAAGACCTCTACAATCACGAAAAATTTTGGACCTAAATGAATACTGTGCAAAACAGAAATAACTGACTACAACTCGACTAAAACTCGACCGTTTCTTCAGAGAGAAAAACAGTGTCGTAACATCGGTATCACACAAATAGAAGCACGAAAAATTCACGAATAAAGAAAAACTAAGACAAGCAAGGCTATCTAAAAAAATAAAAATTTTACGCAAAGTAGACCAAAATCTAAAAAAAAAAAAAAACCTATTTACCCAAGCAAGGCATCAAAGCAAACAACGAAAAGCAAATAAAAGCAAACACGAAAGCAAAAAACTACTACGACCTGAAAAATAGAAACTAGCAAACACACCAAACGAAAATGAACATAAAAATCTAAAAACTAAGCAACAAAAGCCAAATCCACGCGACACCAATATGAGAAGCACAAATAAAAACAACGGGCACCAACACAAGCAAATAGTGATACAAGGCATACAAGGTACTCACACGTGCCGAAATTAACAAAGCCGCACTTCTCCCCCTCCCCCCCAAACTTATTTCGCATCCCAAAGGAGGAATAAGTTTGAAAAGAGAAAGGAGTGGCTTTGTTAACGGAGTACCTGATCACTGTGGCGGAAATGGCGGGTTTGTCGGCGAGCTCGGATCATAGCGGGCATGTGAATCGGGGAAAGGAGCAAAGTGGTACATCTCGTGTACCATTCGGTTGTAGTGGTCCTCCTGGGCCCACCTATCTTCCTGCCTCTTCCTCTCTTGCTCCCTCTAAGCAATCTCCTCTTGTCGCCACACTCTGTCCTCTTCGGCTCGTTTCTCCACGAGCTCGTACAACTGATTGACCCGAGTGGCAACAGCACCCACCCGAGTCTCAACCTCGCCCAGCCGAGTTCCCAAAGAACCAAACTCGGTTGTCAAAGAACGCATACTCGCCAAATGATAATTGTCTTGCGCCTGCATACTCTCTTCGTGCATCTCTCTCTCTCTCTCAAAAAATCTCGTCTCAAAAGCCTCAAAATCCAGAGCTCTCATCTGAAAACTACTACCTCCACCGGTGGGAATCTCGTCACGGCTACCCCCCTCGGGTATATCATCCAGCTCCTCCTCGGCTCCCTCCAAGAACGGCTCATCAATGGTCACCTCCCGGCGTTGCCTCTTACGAGACGCATCCAACGGTCGGATAAGTGCCAAATGAGCCTCGGAGCTCATACTCCACCTCGCATATACATCGGACGCGTCGCCCATCACAGAGGTCAAGGTCGGAGAGGGGAGTCGGAAGAGGGACACGGTTTTGTTCCGACCGTGCAATTTCCAAATCGAACCCTTGGTGAAGGCAAGCATCTCTTGCCTCTGCGGTCGGGTTTATCCAAATAGATGTCTCGGGACACCGGCTCTCCTCTAATGCGCACCCGAGATGCTCCGCGATAGGGGTCACGAACGCCCCAATCCCAATCCTCTCGCTTGCCGGCCACCGGCTTGTTTCTCCATGTGCTCAATCGTAAAACATCCGGCGTGCTTCGCCACTGCTCAAGGCCGACCGTAAAAGGTGAAGATCAGTGGACAAGCACATCCCCGAGTCGGTACGGCTCAAAATCGTCGAGGTGAACAGACGGTGGACATAACGGAGAACTGGGTTCCTGATCGAGGAGGCCTTGGCATACGTCGGATTATAAATGAGAAGCGTCTCCTCCCTGGGGTAAATCATCGTGGACCACAGCTCTATGTTTTCTTTGGCATGATCGCCCTGCTGGAATGACCCGTCCTCGGCCCCGTTGATAATGGCGTTAACTTCGTCGGCCGAGAGCTCCCTTTCTGTGTTGTCGAGGTTGAAGCGAATAGATGCCGGAGTCCCGTGCTCCCTAAAAACCTCAAGCGTGGACAGAAACTCCACGGTGAGCACGTGGTAAGCGAGATAGTTTGCCCGAAAAATGTGCTCAAACCTGCACTGTCTCGCTAGTAACATAATATCATCGTATATCCCCATACCCCGAGCCGTCTCCTCATGCAAAAATCGGAAATGCTTGTGTGGCATTCCGATAAGGTGCGACCACCTTCTTTTAGACTCAGATCCAGTCAGTCTTAGCTTGAACTTCTTCGGGTCGAGCGCAACCGGGATCTGAATAGCCGGCACTACCTTCGTCGGAGCCCTTTCCTTCTCTGTGGTTGCCTTAGACTTTCCGGCCTTACGCGGCTTCGACTTCTTGCTTTGATTTCCAGCCATTTCAAAGTTCCTTGATCGAATTTGTAAGGAAGAACAATAGAGAAAATCGCCCCTTGTTTCTTATCGGCCGATATGTGTGTGTGTGTGAGAAAAACGGGTGGTGAAGGTGTTTAAAAGGGGGTATTAATCAACCGGGTCGAAGCGGATACTGGACCGGGTATGTCCTATCGGGCTGGCCTATCGGCCGATAGGCTGGGCCGATAGGACAGATGCAGTTACGTGCGACTATCGGGCGGGACCTATCGGTCGATAAGTGCCTATCGACCACCGCTTGTAACATTTAATTTTTTAATTTTCCTCAGCCTATCGGCCGGGCCTATCGGCCGATAGGCTCGACCGATAGGTTCGTCAGTCTCAAAAATTTTTCAACTTTTTCTATTTCGCATACTTGGTCCCGTTTTCGCTTGGATATGGCGATTAAAGACCTGCAAGTATCCAAAACTCGGCGTGCATGGATTAGAACTAAACAAAACTAACAAAGCTACTACGAAACTAGAAACTACAAAAATCACGCAAACGAACAATCGAAAACAAACGAATAAAACGAACTAATATACATACGTTGGGTTACCTCCCAACAAGTGCTACATTTAACGTCTTTAGCTAGACGATACCTCATTCATTCCGGGTCTTCAGAGACAACTCCCACTTGAACGGGTTTGTTGATATCAAGATAGCATACGTCCCTCTCATTAGATCGAAACTCGTTCGCCTCCAACATTCGAACATACTTTGGCAAATCCTCGTAAATTTCTTCAACATCGGAATGTGAGTAAATGGATTGTGAAATGCAATGCTCCAACAAGTCGGTCGGGGGCGGCATAATAGACTCAATTTCATAACATTCCTCGGGCGCATCCTCGGGCTTCTTCATCGCGTCATAGATGGAAATTTTCAGATTTTGATCATTAACCCGGAAGGTAAGATCACCCTCTTGGACGTCGATAAGTGCTCTCCCCGTCGCTAGAAACGGTCTCCCAAAGATCAATGGTTGATTCTCGTCCTCGGGCATATCAAGAACTACGAAATCGGCCGGGAAGACTAAGTGTTGGACTCTAACGAACACATCCTCCACAAATCCCCTCGGATAAGAGATCGACCGGTCCGCCATGAGTAGAGAAATGGTAGTCGGCTTCATCTCCCCAATCTTCAACCTCTTAAAGATGGATAGAGGCATAAGATTTATGCTTGCCCCGAGATCACACAACACATTACGGAACGTTTGGTCGCCAATCATGCATGTCAAAGTAAAACGTCCCGGATCCTTCTGCTTGAGCGGGAGCTTGTTTTGAATGATAGCGCTACACTCCTCTGTCAAATTTATTGTTTCAAACTTCGCCAACTTCCTCTTGCTTTCCACAGCGTCTTTCAAGAATTTAACGTACCCCGGCATGTCTCTCAAAGCGTCTAGAAGTGGAATGTTGATATTCACCTTTTGAAACATGTCGATAAACCGTTGAAGCTTTTCATCATATTTCGATTTGGCCAATCGCTGTGGAAATGGAGCTTTTACCTCAAAATCCTTCACATTCGAACCTAAAGGAGCCTTTCGACCGATAGGGGGGTCGATAGGCTCAATTCTGAATTGCATGCAGGTATCGGGTCGGCCTATCGGCCGATAGTCTTGGCAGAGAGGCCTGCTGCGTTTCATCTTCCTTCTCGTTCTTGGCTCCCGTTTCTAGTACATCCTCGTTTCCAGATTCCTCAACTTCAGCCCCATGATTACTGTACCTTGTCCCACTCCGAAGCTCGATTGCATTGCATTGTTGCGTCTTCGGGTTGGTCTCGGTACTGCTCGGAAAATGGCCTGGCTTATGAATTCCGGCTTGGGCGTTCGCCATTTGACCCATTTGGGTCTCCACCATCGACATCTGCTTTGTCAAGGCTATCACTGAGTTTCCAATAGATGTCACACTGTGCTCGAGAGCCCCGAACCTCTTGTCTGTTTTATAAATAAAATCTTTTTGACTCGCCTCTAACCGTTCCAACATCTCTTCCATCGGTGTCTTAGCAATCGGCTCTTGAATAACCCCGTTTTTCACGTTAAATCCCGGTGGTGGCTGAAGAGCATTGTTCGGGTTGGCATAAGAGAAATTAGGGTGGTTTCGATTGTTCGGATAATAGTTCCCCCTATTCCCCCCTTGCCAGAAGTTTCCTCCTTGCACGTAATTTACATCCTCCTCAATTGTAATAGGATCGTTTAGCTCTTCAAAAACTGCATTGACTCCCAAAGTCTTCTTTCTTAGCATCTCAAGCTCTTTTTGTTGTCTTTCAAATTTCGCCTTCAAATCACCGTAGGCGTCCTCGTCACCGGATGGGACCTTTCTTCTCGTCATCTTCCTATCGGTCACCTCCTCGTAATCATTGTTGACCGCTAGCTCGATGAGATTCTTGGCCTCTTCATAATCGTTAGCAAGAAATCCCCCTTTCGAGGAATAGTCCAACTCTCTTCTAGCCTTCCTCGTCAAACCCCGATAAAACCGAATGTAGATTTCCTCCTTCTCAATTCCATGCCGTGGGCATTTGCGAAGTAGCTTCTTAAATCGGATCCATGCCTCGTATAAGTATTCATCCTCATATTGCTCGAATTGCAAGATATCGTTGATTTGTTTTTGCACCTTCGAGGGAGGATAGAAGCGTCTAAGAACAACCGAGTCATCTCTCTCCAAGTACCAATTTCCTTCCGATCTAGACTCTTGTACCAATCTAGCGCATCGTCTTCTAAGGAGAACCGGAATAGGCGGAGCTTAATGACATCCGGAGGCACTCCGTTTTGCTTGATGGTGGCACATATGTCCAAAAACGACTCAAGATGAGCGTTTGGATCTTCATTAACTCCTCCTTCGTATGTTTGAGACTTCACCGTAGCGATGAGGGACGGCTTAAGCTCGAAGTTGTTGGCATCAATCTTTCCCCAACCTCCTTCTTGATAATCGTCCAGCTTAGGTCGAAAGCGGGCATTCAAAGGGATCTTCTCGGGACGAGCGAGTTCTTGTGGTGGGTCAACAATGCCGGCCATGGTATCAACGATAGGTATAGAAATAGTGTCGGTTCTCGCTTCTTGCTTCTTCCTCCTCAAAGACTTCTCGATTTCCGGATCCAAAGGAAATAAGTCCTTTCCTTGGGATCTTGTGATCATGCACCGCCTACAAGGAAGAGAAAACAAGATGTGAGGAAACGAGATCGAATATTAATAATAATAGTATACAACCTAAAGTAACAATCTCTTCTTTTTCGAATTATCCCTTTAAGTTTTCTATCAATTCCCCGGCAACGGCGCCAAAAATTTGATCGCTAGAATTCGCGTAGTATGGTTTTCAAATCCGATCAATTTTAAAATTTGTAAAACCTCGAAGTATTTCCAAGGTGTCGAACCCAAGGGAATTGATATGTCGAAAATAAAGGAAGTAACTCTACTCAAAATTTGACTGCTATTTAGGAATCCGAAAATTTGGTTTGTTTCTAATTATCTAACTTTAAAAATCGAAAAATATAAATTAAATAAAAGATGAATTATCTAAATCAAGCAAATAAAGCAAATTAGCAAGATAAAATCACAAGTTGAAAACTAATTGATCCTAGGGTAGTATCGTCTAATTGAGTTCACACAATCCATTCACTTGATTCCTTTTCCCCAAATTTTAATTCAATCCTAGAAATAATCACTCAGCCGATCTAGAATTCCGATCAAGGCAACCTAGAAAGATAGTTAATTTAAACCCTTTTCCCACAAGGCTCAAAGAATTTAAATCACTTAAAAACCGTCAACTTATTTATCTATGATTTATCTTACTCCACTCAGGTCTTAAGATCAAATCATATTGTGCATCAAGTATTTCCACTAATTAATTAATCCTTCCGGGCAAAATCAATTAGCTAACATGCATCGATTAAGGGACCTTTAATCTAGCATGAGATTTAACACATCTTGATCACAAGCCTAGGATGAAAGGTCAAAAGGTAATCAAAGGAACATCATGTGAACATCAATTAAAATTACTAACCCTAGAATCAATCAATGGATTTAGCCAGACATAATTGAAATTAAACAAGAAATAGATGGAGAATGCATATTATTAAGATGAAAAGAGAGATTACAACCCTTCCGGATGAACTCTGAGTCTTCAATCTCCGAAAAAGTAGAAAAACAATAATAATTGCTGCCTTCCAAAAAGTTCTCGTCTCCAAGGAATTAATCTTGCCCAAAAAAATGTAAAAGTGTGCTAAAGATGATAAAAGATGATAAAAGATGATAAACTAGGTTTAGAAGGAGGTCTATATATCCTATGGGAGTTAAATTCCCGATTGGAACTAATCTAGGAAACAAAATCTATCCAAAAGAGTCACAATCCGTCAAAATTCGAGAACCCGCGGAGCAGCCTATCGGACGCACCTATCGGCCGATAGGCTGGCCCGATAGTTGGTTCGTCGGTCGACTTCACTCGATAGGGCTCGGAACACCTGTCGGATGCACCTATCGGCTGATAGGCTGGCCCGATAGGTGGTCTGACTTTTGCAAAAATCCGTTTCTTCCGTCCGTTTGACTCGACTCTCGGTCCTTTGTCTCGTTTTGGGTCCTTTTGGCTCTAAAAACCTGCAAACACACTAAAACCAACCCAAACGCGTAATACGGCTCGACTAATCATAATTAAGCCAAATACGAGCATATTAATCACGAAACGAGATAAAAACCTAGTATAAAATCCTAGAAAAATGTGGTAAAATTACCACCTATCAACTGTACATCCCAAAACCCTAATACCACCGATAAGTTCTAGCCCCTCTACCAAGGTTGATCGAATCAACACCACACAATCACTGTACCACTAAGAGGGGACTTATAATAGAGAGACTTACCATCTCCATATGCCAGAATGCTCAAGTTACACAAACATATACATGACGGAAAACTAATGGACACAGTTTGAAGAAATACAAATAGATTACTCTGGATTCCCGCAGGTTTCTAATAAGATCAGAAGTCAATGAACACAGCCCCAATGGAATACGTCTTAGAAGAAGGACTTAAAATCCATATGTTCAAGACTAAAACAATTTGAAAAAAGAAATTGGGCAGCGCAGGTCCCATGAGGTAGCAGCAACCCAGTGATATACTCAACTTTGACAGACCCAAAACACCAATAGCCTAGGTATCCATATAGTTTGTCTTGGCGATACTCAACTGATATTCTGACTTAGCGATACTCAGCTGAACGAACTTGGCCTGTTTGATCAATCCTTAGTCTAACTTTGAAAAGGCCTATAGAAGATAGTCACTTGCTTCTTCTTTACAATGCCAATTACATAGAAAATTACATTTGAATTAAACTTTAGAATACAGGCATGACATCATCAAAATTCTAAATGTATTCCTAACAAGCTCCCCTAGTTTTGATGATGGAAAAAGTTAATGATTTGTTCAAATACAAATGAGTCATCACACACAAAAATAAAGTTCAGACTGTTTGAGACAATTGGGAATTGTCATTTAGGTTGACTGTATATACTTTTCACTTTTGTTTATTACAACACAATACTTGAAACAACAAAAAATTACAAGTAAACCATAACAAAAAATTTCAAATGTTCGACCCCTTCTTTCTCTTGCTCTATACTTGGCTGGAGGCAGTGATTTCAAGGGTTTTGCTCCAATGGATTTTCCACGACTGGAATAAGCCCACATTTCTTCTTTACAACTTGAAGCAAACTCTTGGTCTTCAGGAGAAGTATATTTGTGTTTGATGTATACTTCTCTTATTTTCTCTTGAAGGTCATTATCGTCAACAGTGGGGTCTTATTGTGGTATGACTGATGGAATCATTTGATATATGTCAAATTCCTCTGTAGCATTTTTCTTCAGGATTTCCACAAGTTTGGCCAGTGGAGCTCCATGTAATCAATGAAAATTTATTATGGGGGACAGTCGGGATCTTGAAGTATTTCCCAGATGTAATACTTCTCTATGAATTGTTTCTTGGATGTTCCCCATATAGGTACAACTTTCTCTCGTATAAACTCTTCCACAAAATACATATATTTTCCCTACCAGCTGAGTGGTTGGACAGTGTCTTTCTTTGTTATCCTCTTCTTTGCAGGAGGGTACTGATCCTCAGGTGAGTTTTTTCTTTTGAGTTTTTGGGAGCTCGGTCCTGTTCTGGATACTGAATGACTGGATGAGGGGCACTTATGGGAATCACAACTAGGGATTCTTTCCATTTGCTTCTCATCTCTTCCCACTTTTTGCCAGCATCAATGAGTTGTGCAAGCTGTTCTTCCACCTTAGTCATAAAATCTTACATACCAAGCGGTAATATGGCAGAGCTAGGAGCTGGGGAAAATTCCTTCTTGTTGAGCAAGGATTATATTTTCCTGTTTAATTCGAGCAGATGTGGTTCGACTTTTGTGGCAAGAAGTTTTTCAACAGTTTCTTCGACCATCTTCTTGATCAATTCAGCCAGGTTTAGAGGCAACTAACAACAGGAGCCTGATGTGAAATTTCAGCTAGATTCTCCGAGGTAGCTGATTTTTCAGCAGGTGGAGACTTGACTAATGAATGTTCTCCATGTTTGTCTGACTCTTTGTTAGTATTTGATTCAGCAGCTGTCCTTCCTCCATCTTGATCAGGTCCACCCTGATCCTCAGCATGACCAGAGTCATCCTGATCATCTTCCTTTTCCTCCTCATCTTTTTCTTTTCCTTCTTCTTTTTCTTCAACTTCTTCATCTTTTTCTTTTTCTACTTCTCCAGTTTTTTCTTTTTCAACTCCAACAATATTTTCTTTTTTAACTTCATCTTTCTCATCATTTTCATCAAAGTTTTTGCCTTGTGCTACCCCTTCAATAAATTGGTACACATTTGATTTGAAATTATTTATGAACCAACTTTCATCTAATAGCAGACTCATTTAGTTTCATTACAGAAAACTTGAATGAGCTGCTAGTGGTCAGGGGGTAGTTCCAACGACTTCTATAAGAGCATTGAATCTAAGGGACTTCAATCTCTTCCAATCTTTATAAGTAGAAATAATATAAAACTTATTGATGTGCTTTGTTACCATTTTGAAATGTTCTTTACTGAGATGAAATGGGTTGTCCTTGAGATTGAATCTATAGTGTACGTCAGCTTCCTCAAGGACTTGTTCTTTAGTATCTTCAGCCTCTTCTGGAATACTGGGGAGCTCAGGGAGTGGTGCTTCAGGTATGATATCTTCTCCTTGCTCTTCTACCAAGGCCAGCTCGGTTGTTTGAGCTGCAGGTATCTCAGCTGATGGAACCTCAGCTTTTCATCTGAGGACTTAGTTAAGTAGTCAACCAGTCTTTTGAATCTTTTATCTGAATATTCATCTAATGTGATGATGGGGTCCTTTTCAGGAGACTCTCTTCCTGAAAAATTCAGATATTGTAAGATTGTCACTATCTTCATCTTCTTCATGCTGAGCAAGTGCAGTTGGTTGTTCTCCAGCTAGTGGGATGATGGGGTCCTTTTCAGAAGACTTTCTATTCCCGAAAAATTCAGATAGTGAAAGATTGTCACTATATTCATCTTCTTCATGCTGAGCGAGTGCAGCTGGTTGTTCTTCAGCTAACTTTCCAGGTGCATCTAATTTTTCAACTAATATGTTCACTGCAGTAAGTTCAGCTGTGATCAGTTCAATTGGTCAAATCTCAGCTGCATGTAAGGTGGCTGGAACTGATTCCACTTCTTCTTCATCAGATTCAAACGCCATCTTGTATAATGTGTTTGACTTCATTTTTGCAAGCATCTCTTCAGCACGAGGTTGCTGAGTTGAGAATGCCTTCAATGCAGTTGGGCCCATATGTCCAAGGCACTTGTTGTTATGGAAGTTTTCTGCTCTGTCTTTAGCCTTCCCCAAATGTTCCGGAATCCAGCTTATTTGAGTTCCAAAAGTTAACTTTTGATTGAATTTCTTATTAATGTTATCCCAGTTGGCTTTATTCACTTCTCTTACTAACTGCCTGAAGATAAAATTAGGCCATTTAATTCTTTGACTTTGCATCATTGCCCCCATCATAGTATCATTGCCCCCATCATAGTGTATTTTGATGCGGACATTTGATCAAAGCTTCCAGACATGCGCATGACTATTTTTTTTGGTCATGTCCATCATGAATCTATACTGCTTATGGATTTCTGATTTCTTCGCGGTGTTCTTCATCTCACTTAGTTGTTCTGGTAATTTGATCCACTGCCAGATATCCAGGTGATTCTATTTGAGAGCCTCCATGCTATTCCACTATTCTTCAATCTGAAGGCATCAGCTACAGTTTGTTGATTGATAATGACGCGTCCCACAAATATGAAGCTTTAAGTGCCCCGTTTAGTTACTTTGGCTTCCTTGTAAAAATATATAACTGCTTCTTTGTAAAGCTTGGAGGGATTGATGCAGAGGTAATGGTAGATACCATTTTTCTTCATCTTGAGTGCCAGCCCACCATTTGTAGAGTGTTGTTGGACTCCAGAAGTCCGAGAAAATACACCACGATGCTGAATATGATCTGCTCCTTCACAACTCTCAGATTGATATTTTTGAAGTAGGTTGCGGAATCAATTTTGCAGTTAGAAGATGTTCTTAGTGTAGAGAATATTTTGGATTTTTTAGTGTCGAAAAACTAGGGTTCTTGCTCGAAGATTTTGAAGACGTTAGGTTTTTGTCGATTGATGTCAATCGCTTTAAATAGTCCATTTATGAGTCATTTTTTAAAAATAATTAATTCTGAAATGGCGACTCGTCTTTTCAGGGGATGTGTGATAGAAATTTGAGAACTTGAGGTAGACGTGGTGTATGTGGTGTATTTAGAATTATGCGCAATTTTAAATAATAATGTTACTGGAATTAAAAACTTAGTTGGTTGATTGTTTGACTTCTGATGCAACTGAGTTTTGATCCTGAGTGAGTTTCTGATCAGATGGGTTCTTCAAGCCTGGCTGAGTTTCTGATCAGGTAGGTTCTTCAATCCTGTATGAGTTTCTGATCAGCTAGGCTCTTCAATCCTGGCTGAGTTTTGTATCAGCTAGGTTCTTCAGTCCTGGCTGTGTTATTGCATCAGCTAAATTCTTCATTCTCAGTCTAAGAGTCCAAGATCTCTGATTAGTTCAAGAAATCTTTCTTCTAGTAAAGATTTGGTGAATATATCAGTTATCTGATATCCAGTGCTGACTTTTTCCACTCGAACCCTTTTGTTGATCACGTGGTCTCTGATAAAGTGATGCTTGACATCTATGTGCTTGCTTCTTGAATGACGCACTGGGTTGTTTGTAATATCAAGTGCACTATGTTGTCACACCATATTGAGACTTCATTTGCTATGATATTGTAGTCTCCCAGTTGTTGTCTAATCCATAGAATTTGAGCACAACAGCTGCCTGCAGCTAGGTATTCTAACTCAGTTATGGATATTGATTTGGAGGTATGCTTCTTGCCGAACCATGATATCAGCTTGGTTCCAAGAAATTGACATGTTCCACTTGTGCTTTTCCTCTTGATTTTATATCTTGCAAAATCAGTATCAGAATATCCTGATAATTCAAAGTTGATTGTGGATTTTAGATATCTAATTATTCCTTTGGCTGCTTCCTGATGAGATTACTTTGGCTTGGATTGAAATCTTGCACATACTCTAACTGCATATGATATGTCTGGTCTGCTTGCAGTTGTTGGGAAGTAAAACGCAGCGGAAGCGAAGTTTGGGAAATATGATAATAGCGTTTTACGCATCTACGAGCATTTGATCTATTTAGGCATGCTAATTAGCAGCAGTAGTTTTTGCTTTGAAGATCTGGAGACATTACCTGTACGGGACTCACTGTCAAATCTTTACTGATCACAAGAGTCTCAATTACATCTTCAGTCAGAAAGAGCTGAACATGCAGCAAAGAAGATGGTTAGAGCTGATTAAGGACTACGACTTGGAGATTTTGTATCATCCAGGCAAAGCGAATGTGGTGGTAGATGCACTTAGCCGCAAGCCTGTTTCTATTCAGATGCTGGAGACTCTGACCTCCCAACTTAGCCTTCAACGAGAGATGATTCGAGAAGGAATTCAAGTATGGTTACAAAGAGTCCAAGGAGAATTGTGCGTGATGGAAATAACTTCATCATTAACCGAAGAAATCAAATCTAGACAAGCAGATGATCCTCTGATGATTCGGTTACATGATGAAGTGATCAAAGGGAAAGCCCCCGGATTTGTAATTCATGATGATGGAGTTTTGAGATTTCAGAACCGACTCTGCGTTCCCGATGTCGATGTTCTGAAACAGACGATTCTGAAAGAAGCTCACAGTTCGCCCTATTCTATCCACCCGGGCACCAGTAAGATGTATAAGGACTTGAAGCAGAATTTCTGGTGGGGCAACATGAAGAAAGATGTAGCGGACTATGTTTCGGAATGCTTGACTTGTCAGCAGGTTAAGATCGAGCATCAACGTCCTGCCGGGATGTTGAAGCCGCTCTCGATTCCTTAATGGAAGTGGGAGGACATATCGATGGACTTTATTACTAGTATGCCGAGAACCAAGACAGGAAAGAACATGATTTGGGTGATAGTTGATCGTTTAACTAAATCAGCTCATTTTCTAGGCATAAAGGATACATGGGGACTAGAGAGGTTGGCACGAGTATTTATTTCGGAGATAGTTTGATTGCATGGTACACCGAAGACCATTATTTCTGATCGAGACGGCCTTTTTTGTGTCTCATTTTTGGAAAGCAGTTCATAAGGCCTTGGGGACCGAATTGAACTTCAGCACAGCTTATCATCCGCAGACTGACGGACAATCTGAGAGGACCATTCAAATGGTGGAAGACATCCTAAGGGCCTGTGCCTTAGATTGGTCAAACGATTGGGAAATTCATCTAACGTTGATTGAATTTACCTACAACAATAGTTGGCATGCTTCCATTAAGATGGCACCGTTTGAGGCATTGTATGGGAGGAGATGTAGATCGCCCCTATGTTGGGACAATTCATCAGACTTAATTGGGACAGAACCAGAGTTGATCGTACAGACTCGAGAGAAGATAGCCTTGATTCGTGAAAGGCTGTTGACCGCCCAGAGTCGCCAGAAATCTTACGCAGACTTACGCCGTCGCCCTTTGGAGTTCAATACTGGAGACCACATACTTTTAAAGGTTTCTCCTACTCGGGGAATCTTCCGTTTTGGAAGAAGGGTAAAACTGAGTCCGAGATATATCGGACCATTCGAGATCCTTGAGAGAGTTGGAGAGTTGGCATACATATTGGCATTGTCGCCGTCGTTGAGCCATGTTCATAACGTGTTCCACGTATCCCAGTTACGGAGATATATACCGGACCCTAGTCATTTCATTGATTTCAGGGAGATCAAATTCGCTCAGGATGGGATGTTTGAAGAAAAACCGGTCAAGATACTCGAGAGCTGAGTTAAGCAGTTGAGGAACAAACCAATCGCTTTGGTCAAAGTTCAGTGGTCACGTCATGGGGTTGAAGAAGCCACATGGGAAACGGAAGATGGCATGAAGTCCAGATATCCCGAGTTATTTTCGTCTTGAGTTTTGGGACGAAACACCTTTTTAGTAGGAGAGTATGTAATATCCGGATTTATTATTATGTATTTCATCTGTATTCAAACCCTGTATTATTCGGATTTATGATCTCGATAATTGGAATATGTTATTTCTCACATTGGTATCTTTGTACATAAGTATATCATTATGCAAATTTTCTCATGCAAACTTGTGATAGCGTACGCTACGAATGTATCTTAACGCACGCTATCGGCTACTATTAGCGCACGCTATAAATGTAGGAATTGCGTGCGCTCGGTAATCAATTATTGAGCTAGGCGGCTAACAGAATTATGTAAAGGATTTACGGTGCTGTAATATTCCTGAATATATCGGGGGTGTTACAGAATATGGTATCAGAGCTAAGATTATAGATATCTTGGCCATTAGGTTAAAATAGGGGTCATATATGTCTTTTGAGGTAACCGGCCGCGAATAACATCACTGTACTGCCTACGTCTTTGTGCGAATGGTGGTTGTAAGTTCCTAAACTCTATCTCATCCTTTACATGTTGTATCTCTTTATACTTGAACATTAGAATGATATTGTTTCTTGTATATTGAGTATTTATGCTTACAGTATGTTGAGAGGTGGACATGGACGTGGTCGCGGTCGTGGACGTGGACGAAGGAATGCAGAAAGAGAAGCTTCGCCTTCTAATCAGGCCAGCTCAGGCGAGCCGCAAAGATCTATTAATAATGAATCGGAACCTGTTGTGCCCGAAATCCTTCGTCAGGTGGTGAACCAGATGACTCAGTTTGCCCAGGTCGTGGACCGAATGCAGGTGGCGGTGGGATTAGAGCAGGGAGATAGACAGCAAGGGATCCCAGACATAGGAAATCGAGGTGACCGATGGCTGCTAGAGGTGGCGAAGATGCAACCACCTAAATTCGACGGCTTTTCTGAGACTCCCACATGGGACCATTGGTTGAAGGAGTTGGAGAATTTTTTCGCCGGAATTAATTGCCCAGACGACCGGAGAGCCTCTATTGCTCAGTACTTTCTGATAGGGGAAGCATCCGAGTGGTGGGAAGCCATCCGGCCTGCAGACCATGATGCTGACTGGACAGAATTTAAATTGATGATGGAATCTCAATACTGCCCTCGTCCTATGAGGGAAGCCAAAGTTCGAGAGTTTTTCTCCACACAGCCATCAGACGAACCCGTATCCCAGACAATTAAGATGTTTAACCAGCAGCTAGCATTTGTTCGACATCTGGTCAGAACAGATGCAGACATGATGATCTATTTTGATATGAGAATGAAACCAGAAATACAGAGGTACATGTCCGGCTTTAAATGTACCACTCTCCGTCAATACCAGGTTAAAGCATTGGCGTACGAAATCAAGGAAGCAGCAATGGAGAAGTTTACGGAATCCAAGAAGTGGAAAGTCTCTGGTACTTTTACAGAGCACAAGAGCAGCGGGCCCCGCAAGGCCCAGTCATCTTTTCATTCTTTCAAGAAAACTCCGCACCCATCTAGGAACGGAAAGAACTTCGCAGCAGCATCAACCATGACAGATGTAATACCCCGATTTCTAGTATGTAATATCCGGATTTTCAGTATAAATTTTTCGCGTTATTTTGTCTGAGACGTACTGGATAGCTTGGTGTCTATACAATATGGATAAAATAGATTGACAACTGAGACAGCTGTATTGGTATAATTGTCGTATTCGGTCGATAATTACATTTGAGGATATCGTGTATCAGGTTATCGTACTTTTGATATTGGGTATATCATATGAGAATGTTATCGAATTGAGTATATGTATCCAGTATGTTGTATGTTCGTATTCTGTATGTCGATAAGTTGGACGAGAATAGCTGAAAATGGCTAAGTACAACCACGTTAGCGCACGCTACGATGTATGCTTAGCGCAAGGTACAATGTATACTTAGCGCACGCTAAGAGGTTTGAGTTACGTATGCTAAGGAGGACCCCATACGTAAGGCATTCTGGATAAGGTTCGGAAGGTGGCCGACAGGTAGGCCCATGCTAATTATTATCGGCATTTAGCGCACTCTAGTGCATATGGTTAGCGTACGCTAATATCAGATCGGTCAAAAGGCAATCTTGGCTTTGTCAGGTTACTTTCGGCGTGTGGACCCTGGGCATCTTTGGGGAAGGTGCAGAATGTCGGGTCAATGAGGAATAGCGCACGCTATTGTTGGAGAATAACGCACGCTACTGAGCATTTCACTGTAGTAAGTCGACGCCTATTTGCGTACGCTATTGCATGTGCATTACGTATGTAAGATGATGTGCGAAGCAAGGCAGTAGCCCCTGGACTGCCTGATAGCGCACACTATCAAGGAAGGATAGCGCACGCTAGGGATGTAGCGCACGCTAAATACAAGTTTTAGCGCATGCTAGTAATGTGCAGTATATAAAGGGATAGCCGGGTGTTAAGATGCATTTTCGGCCATTCTTTCCCTTATTTCGATAGAGAGTGTTCTTAGAGAGAAGTTTGAGGTTCCAAATATTGAGTTGATCGTACTTAACAACATTGGAGTTTGGAAACGATTGGAAACGGATTTAACCTTGGGATTCAATCCATTCCTTCAAAGAGGTAATTACTCTTTACTTTAGGATTTCGTTTTGAATTGTATATGATGTTCTTGAGTTGATAATCGTCATGTATATGAGCTGATGAGTATATGATTATGAGATGGATTACTGAGTTATGTTGATGATATTGTTGATATGCGGATATTGATTTGATTCGTGTGGTTTGGAATGGTGTTGTTCTTCTTCAAGAGATATGTTGGTTAATATCTCCCTTCATTTCGGGTTTTGATGTTGTCATTATTATTTACTTCGTATGATGATGATCATGCAAGTGATTATGATTCGTAGTTTATATGATATGATTAAGAAGATTATACGTTGAAACGTTAGTAGAAATGAGATTTGGACACTTGTTTGGAAAGTAATGCGTATAAGGTTCGATTTTGGAAAATCGCCACCGATTCTTGAAAACTCCAAAAATTCTGAAATATAACAGTATTATAGAGCATCGAGTTATCTTTCTAATGGTTCAAACGGTGAGTTAATCGGAGTCAGGATGAGTGAGTTATGCTCAAAATGGCAAAAACTATACTGTCTGTATTCTGAGAACAGGTAGTGCATGCTATTGATGAAGTTAGCGTACGCTAACGTGACTGGACGTATAAAAACGTACAGCAGTCGGGAATTTCATTTCCCAACCCTTCCTACACAACCCCCTTTCGTCCGAAATCACCCAAACTCGGTTTTTAACCCCTAAACCTCAGATTTTGAGTTGGTTTATCAAGTGATAACGTCTAGGAAAGCTTGGAACAATGATTATAACATCATTCTTGATTCTTTCGCCGGATTTAAGGTAATTGGCTTGAACTCTAATATTTTGGGATGTTTGAGATTCTTGATATATTTGGTTTGTTTAGTTCGTATCGATGGCTAGAATCATATAATGTTGAAGGATATATATGTTTATGATTGTGTTCTTTGTGTTCTTGATGTCGTTGGTGTTTATTGATTGATGATTTGAATATACCTTTGAATTCCGCCTTCAAGGTGTTTGATTGATGTTTTGAAAGAGAAATTGATTGGAATACTTTAGTTAAGTTTGTATACTCGCCTTATCGAATCGATATATGGACTTCTCGGAATCATGGGAATGAATTCGTAATTGTTTGAGTTAGATTGTTCGGACTTGTGTTTAACAAAGATATTTTGGAATCGTTAGGGTTGTGGATTGGTTATACCGGTTGTTTATTATTATCGAATGTGTGTTAATTAATTATTGCAATAGGTGGTGATAATTGATCGTTGATTACGACCATTGTGTTGCGGTTGAGGTTGAAGAGTTCGTAGATTGCTTTTGGTCGGGGATGAGGAGCTCGTAGACAAAGGCAATGGTTTTGGTAATGGCTTCGTGGTATCGGTATCGAGGCAAGTTATACTTGTTCAATTTATAATATTTAATGAATGGTTTCGCTTTCATTTCATTTATAATTCATATAGCAATGATATTATAAACGTAAATTGTCGGGATGATGGTTTGTTCGTGGAAAGGATATTATCGTCGGTTTGAGGTAATTTAAGTATTGTTCAGTTATGAGGATAATTATTATGTTGAATTGTGGTATATGTCGTAAGTTGAAGTTTCGTATAGTGAGATTCGTATTGATTGTTCGTTGAGGGATGTTGATCCCAGGGCTATCGTTTGGTATTAATGGTTGTGTTGATCGATCTTTGAGGGATGTTGATCCCAGGCCTGTTGTGTTGGGGTTGTTGATCGTGTTGATCGTTCTTTGGGAATTGTGATCCCAGGATTGTTGTTTTAAATATTGTCGGTCGAGTTGATCTTTCATTATTTGTGTGTCATTGTTCACTTCGGTGAGTCTTTTGATCCTTATTGGATATGTGATTCTTTGAGTTTCGTTGTCATGTTGCATCATGACATATCTGGAGTCATATCTGCGTGCCGATCGGATATATGTAGGATTTTCAGGGCGGGCACATATAGACGTGTGATGGGGTCATGTCCTCACATTGGGCTGTACACACGGGAAGATTACTTCGTGAGACTGATTAGGTACAAGACCACACGTGTATTTGATCGATACACGGGGTGGATTGTGCATGGACACATTTCCGGATCGGGCGTACTGTGACGTCCATCTTTGAGCCATATTGTTTGGTCGTTCATCCTCCATGTATGGTTGGGTATGTTCGACAGTTTGCGACTGGTTGTTCATACGCCCGAGGGGTATGTTCGACAGTCGAGGTTATTTCTTTGAGATCGATTATATTCGGTCGTGTTGAAGTTTACCATGTTGATGGTATTCTCAGTCGTTATTGATCTTTTATTGGTCATGTTGGAGTTTACTGTGCTGATGGTATTCTCGGTCATCGTAGATCCTTATTGGTCATGTTGGAGCTGATCATGTTGATGAGATTCTTGGTCGCTGTTGATTCTTTGTGTAATACCCGAGATTTCTGACTTGTATTTGGAACTTGTGATATTGTAATCGTTGTACTTGATCTGAGTATTATTCTCCGTATTTCATAATCCGATGTTGTCGAGCGTATGATTTCATGTATGTGATTTACAAATTGTAATTCTGCGCATGTAGCGCATGCTATCGGCTATGTGTAGCGTACGCTAACATAGACTCAATAGCGCACGCTACAAAGGATTATTAGCGCACGCTATGCGTGGTCAATTTGATTGAGACGTGCGGTAGGTGAGATCTGGCCGGGGGACCCCTGTCGTATCGTGTCGGGATGAACCTGGACGGCTTTCGGGAAAAGCCAAGTCAACGCCTTAGCGCACGCTACAGGTATATGCGTAGCGCACGCTAAGTGCTGAATACAGTTAATTCAGTGAGCCGTTAGCGCACGCTACGAGCAGGGTCTAGCGCGCGCTAATAGCCATTTCTTATAAATAGAATGACATCCTATTCGTGATTTCAGTTCTTTCTTCTCCCATTACCCGAATTCTTACACTTAGAACATAACTTCCTTCATCCTAAACACTTCATATCAACATCCTAGCTCGTGATTGAAGATCGTACATCGTTGGAGATTGGTGTTCAAGCCTTCGGTGTTGGATTGCTTCGATTTCCTCCGTGTTCTTCACTACTTTGAGGTAGGTGATTCTTCACCGATGTTAGTAATGTTCTTAAGGACGTCTGATCATGTTTTGATAGCCAGTTATTTCGTTAAAATCTGTCATCACATGTTAGAAGGATACTTTTGACGTATCGACACTATATATCGTTTGAACCTTTGAACCATCTTAGTATTTGGACTCCTAAGCATTTTCAAATCGATTTATGATCAGTAAACGGATATTACCCAGTTGTTACGTTTTACACATTGGAATCATGCATTTTGGAACGTAGGACGAACGGAACTTAGAATATTTCTTGAAGATCTAAGATGAATTATGATGTTGAGATGATTATCCGTATATTTGTATCTCATAATCATAGAACTTCCACAAACCTTATTAGCATGATATGCCCGAGGATAACTTGTATTATCACCATAGAATTCATGAGTTCATCACCATTCAACCCAGTTTTCTGTTAGCAGTATTCTGCCATGCAAGATTCGTGCACGCTAACATATGTAAGTTAACGTGCGCTATCGGGGTTAAGTTAACGCACGATACGTACGTAACGTACGTTATGAGATCAGCCGAGTCAAACTATCAGTCCATGGATAGCGCACGCTAGTCTTATACGATAGCGTACGCTAACAGGCCGGCTTAGCGTACGTTACGTATGGTACGTAGCGCACGCTAAGCAGTCCAGGAAGATTGTTTATTTTGAGCTTTTCGGCCGTAGACCGAATTGTTAGGCCATCGTTCGACTTGAGATGATTTGTATACCATTCCTTTTGTTAAGGTTCGAGCTTGTTACGTTGATCTAAGGAGGCGGCCTTCGAGTGTGTTGAGATCATTGAAGTGTTTCGTTCTTGCCATTTTCGAGGCAAGTATCATATGTCGAGTTCGATTTATATTGAAACTTTGATCATGCTTGTGGTTTTGTTCATATTGTTGAATATGAGATATATTCTGAAATTTCTCATGGTATTCGTTGTTATTTGTTCGTATTGATGAACATATTGAAATGCATATATGTGTGCATAGTTGATTGATTTATGGTATAAATGATCCGAGGGGATCATGAGGATCTATGCTGAGGGCGCTGGATCGAATGTCCACCATGCGTTGGTCCGACGGGATCATCATGGGGATCTATGCTGAGGGCGCTGGATCGCTGGACGGGTTTTCCACCATACGTTGGTCCGACGGGATCATCATGGGGATCTATACCAAGGGCGCTGGATCGCTGGATTACCCTGTACTGTGTTGATGGAATCGTGAAGATTCGCATCGTTGGATTCCGGTGGCGGAAGTCCGTTTTGCATGTTTTATGATGCATTGATGATTTATGTATTACGATATTTGTGCTAGCATTGTTTTGCTAACCCCTTCGGGGGTGGACATTATTTTGATGTTCAGGTAGCCGAGGAGCAGGGAAGCAACCACAGTACCGACAGGACGATGAGATGGCTCAGTGATGTGGTTGATGTTTATTGTTATTGTGATTTGTCTTCTTGGTCTATTTAGTACTCGAGTACGTCTGTTTTAATAATGTCTTTTAGATATGGTTGTATAAGTTAACTCATTTGATCGGTTGAATCAAATCTGTATTTGAACTTCAGTTGTACGTTTGGTTTATATTTACTCTCCTTTTAAAATTAGCCTTGTAAATCCTTACCTAAAGGGTTTACGGCGCTGTAATTATTCCGAATATCTCAGGGTGTTACAGAATATGGTATCAGAGCTAAGATTCATGGATATCTTGGCAGTCGGGTTAGTTGGGTCAGGTTACGTTATTTGATTATTGGTCGTTTGTAACATCATTGCTGAGCCAGCATCGTCGTGTGGACCATGGTTGTAAGTTCCTAAATCTCAATTACTACCATTTTATTTTATTCATGTTTTGTGAACATTAATGGATGTACTTTTAGAAAGTTTGCCCTGGATATTGAGTATTTATGTTTACAGTATGTTGAGAGGAGGTCGTGGACGCGGACGCGGTCGTGGACGCAGACGTGGAAATGCGAGACAAGAAGAGTCGGTATCTACCCCAGAGATAACCGCAAGTCGAACGGATTCCCATTCCGGGGGACAGCAGGGATCGGCAAATAATAATGCAGATCCTAACGTGCCGGGAGTGCTTCAGCAGGTGGTTGCCCAGATAAACCAGTTTGCTCAAGTTGTGGATCGCATGCAGACGGCGATGGGACAACAGCATAACGTGGATAATCGAGGAGATAGATGGCTTACGGAGGTGATCAAATTGCATCCTCCGAAATTTGACGGTTCTGCTGAGACGCTTTCTTGGGATCACTGGCTGAAGGAATTAGAAAAGATTTTTGCAGGGATTAACTATCCCAACGATAGGAAGGTTCCGGTCGCCCAGTATCTTCTGACCAGGGAGGCTTTCGATTGGTGGGAGGCCATTCGACCGGAGGAGCACAATGTTGACTGGACGGAATTCAAATTGATGATGGAGGCGCAGTATTGTCCTCGCCCAGTTAGAGAAGCCCGAGTTGGGGAGTTTTTCTCACTACAAAATTCGGAAGCATCTGTGACGGACGTGATTAAGACCTTTAATCACCAGCTGACGTATGTGCGCCACTTGGTCAGGACCGAGGCGGAAAGGATTTTCCATTTTGACATGCGAATGAAGCCGGAAATTCAGCAATATATGTCCGGATTTGAATGTACCACCTTGCGACAGTATCAGGACAAGGCGTTGGCCTATGATATGAAGGAGGCAGCAGTAGAGAAATCGACGGAAGCAAAGAAACAGAAGGTGTCTGGCAACTTCACGGAGAATAAGAGTAGCGGGCCTCGCAGGGGTCAGTCCTCTTTTCATTCATCCAGGAGACCTCCGCATCCTTCTCGAGGTGGAAAGAAGTTCTGGGCAGCACCAACTGTTTCAGACGCAGGGAAGAAGTGTTATAACTGTGGCAAAGCGGGACATGTTCGACGTGATTGCTTCGCGCCTGCTGTGACCTGTTTCGAGTGTGGACAGGAAGGACATCGCACAACATTTTGCGGGAATGCGACCCGATCTTTTGGTGCTCGCACTCCTGTACCGGTTCCGAAGGACACTAGTGTAAACCAGACGCAGCAGAGTGGTTTCCCGCAGCAGAATGTTGGGAAAAGAGAGGTATCCAGTGCTGGGTCCGTTCCTCCGCGTATTTACGAGATGAAGAAGGATGATCAGAACACAGCAGTTGCATCAGGTACGATTCAGATCCTTTTGCAACCAGTTAGTGTCTTGTTCGATTCGGGAGCTACGCATTCTTTTATATCTTTGAACTGTGTAAATCGTTTGAAAATCTCGTGCTTGTATGATTGTGAACCTTATGTTGTGGGATTACCGAGCGGAGAGAAAATTGTGGGAGCCCTAGAAGCTAGGGATTTTCCAGTAACTATAGGAGGGAGAGATTGGATATCGAACCTTATTGTGGTTGACATCTACGGTGACGATTTAATTCTCGGAGACGATTGGATCAACCGTTATGGAGCTATTCTGAACTACCGAGAGAGAGTCATTTCTATCATTGCTGATGACGGATCTGAACACTTATTCCGAGGATGGAGACCAGGAAGCTCGGGAAAATTGATCAAAGCAATGAAAGCCGTGAAATTACTGAAGCAGGGATGTCACGGACTTTGGTGCTATGCCATGAGGAAAGAGGGGGGAGTAGAGCTCTCGTCTATTTCAATTGTGAATGAGTTCTCAGATGTATTTCCTGACGAACTACCTGGGTTACCTCCACAGAGAGAAGTGGAATTCACTATCGAATTAGAGCCTGGAGCAGCTCCTATTTCCAGGGCACCATACCGCATGGCGCCAACCGAGATGTATGAACTCAAGAAGCAACTGGAGGAATTGTTACAAAAGGGCTATATCCAACCTAGTGTTTCTCCTTGGGGAGTGCCCGTTCTCTTTGTCCGGAAGAAAGACGGATCCCTCCGACTGTGTATTGATTACAGGGAGCTCAATAAGATGACGATCAAGAATAAGTACCCTATACCTCGGATCGACGACTTGTTTGATCAACTGCAAGGGGAAAGAGTATTCTCGAAGATTGACTTGCGATCAGGATACCACCAGTTGAGGATTAAGGAATCGGATATACCGAAATCTGCTTTCAGATCCCGGTACGGGCATTATGAATTTGTAGTAATGCCATTTGGACTTACCAATGCTCCTGCGGTATTCATGCAATTGATGAATCGGGTATTCTTGGAATACTTGGATAAATTTGTGGTCGTCTTCATTGATGACATCTTGATATATTCGAAGGACGCAGGGGAGCATGCCGAGCATTTGCGTGTGGTTTTGAGCACTTTGAGGAAGGAACAGCTGTATGCAAAGCTTTCAAAATGCGAATTCTGGCTTAAGGAAGTAACTTTCCTTGGGCATGTGATATCAGCTGACGGAGTTCAGGTGGACCCGAAGAAAGTCGAAGCAATCTTGGAATGGGAAGCTCCTAATAATGTGAAAGAAGTCCGGAGTTTCTTAGGACTTGCTGGATATTATCGCCGCTTTGTAGAGGGATTTTCCAAGATCTCTCGTCCGCTCACTCAACTGTTACAGAAAACTCAAAAGTTCAAGTGGGATGAGAAATGCCAGGCTGGTTTTGATGAGCTTAAGAAGAGACTGACGACAGCACCTATTTTAGCATTGCCAGATGGAACCTATGGATTCATGGTATACAGCGACGCTTCGAATCAGGGTCTGGGTTGTGTATTGATGCAAAAGGATAAGGTGATTGCTTATGCTTCTCGGCAATTGAAACCGTATGAGGTTAATTACCCGACTCACGATTTGGAGCTAGCAGCGGTGGTCTTTGCCTTGAAAATTTGGAGACATTATTTGTACGGCACTCACTGTCAGATCTTTACCGATCATAAGAGCCTCAAGTACATTTTTAGTCAGAAAGAATTAAACGTGAGGCAGAGAAGGTGGCTGGAATTGATCAAGGATTACGACTTGGAAATTCTCTATCATCCGGGGAAAGCAAACGTAGTAGCCGATGCATTGAGCCGTAAACCTGTTTCTCTTCGAGTGTTGGAAGCACTTACATCCCAAACCAGTATTCGACGAGAACTGATCCGCGATGGGATTGAAGTATGGGCACCAGGAATCCAAGGGCAACTTTATGTGATGGAACTGACTTCATCACTAGTCGAGGAGATCAAGTCTAAGCAGTTGGACGATTCTCTGATCCTTCGATTATGTGACGAAGTAAAGAAAGGAAAAGCCCCAGGATTCGTGATACAAGATGATGGAGTTCTGAGATTTCAGAGTCGACTTTGCGTTCCCGATGATGATGATTTGAGAAGGACTATTCTGAAGGAAGCTCACAGCGCGCCCTATTCTATTCACCGAGGCGTGATAAGATGTATAAGGATTTAAAACAAAACTTCTAGTGGGGGAATATGAAGAAGGACGTAGCAGAGTATGTTTCGAGGTGTTTGACTTGTCAGCAGGTTAAGATTGAACATCAGGGACCTGCCGGAATGTTAAAGCCGCTTCCAATCCCTGAATGGAAGTGGGAGGACATCTCGATGGATTTCATCACCAGTATGCCAGGGACTAGAATGGGAATGAACATGATTTGGGTTATAGTTGATCGACTAACCAAGTCGGCTCATTTCCTAGGAATTAAAGATACATGGGGACCCGAAAGATTGGCGCGAGTATTTATTGCGGAGATAGTCAGATTGCATGGGACGCCGAAGACCATTATTTCGGATCGAGATGGTCGTTTCGTGTCACACTTCTGGAAAGCAGTTCACAGGGCTTTGGGAACTGAGCTCAACTTTAGCACGACTTATCATCCCCAAACGGACGGTCAGTCTGAAAGGACTATACAGACAGTAGAGGACATGCTTAGAGCTTGTGCATTAGATTGGTCAACTGATTGGGAAGTTCACTTGCCCTTGATCGAGTTCACCTATAATAACAGTTGGCATGCTTCTATTAAGATGGCACCATTTGAAGCTTTGTACGGGAGAAGATGCCGATTACCCCTGTGTTGGGATGATTCTTCGGATTTGATCGGGACGGAATCGGAATTGATTATTCAGACTCAAGAGAAGGTAGCTTTGATTCGAGAAAGATTGTTGACTGCCCAGAGTCGACAGAAATCTTATGCAGATATACGTCGTCGCCCTCTAGAGTTCGACGCTGGGGACCATGTATTATTGAAGGTGTCTCCTACCCGAGGGATTTTCCGTTTTGGGAGGAGAGGCAAGCTTAGTCCGAGATATATCGGACCATTTGAGATCCTCGAGAGAGTTGGAGATTTAGCATACAGGTTGGCCTTACCGCCATCGCTGAGTCACGTTCACAATGTGTTTCACGTATCCCAATTGCGGAAGTATGTACCGGACCCCAGTCACGTCATTGATTTCGACGAGATCGAGATAGCTAATGATGGGACCTTCGAAGAGAGACCAATCAAGATACTTGAGCGCCGGATCAAACAATTGAGGAATAAACCAATACACTTGGTTAAAGTACAATGGTCACGACACGGAGTCGAAGAGGCCACTTGGGAAACGGAGGGCAATATGAAGGCTAGATATCCATAGTTGTTTTCATCTTAAGTTTCGGGACGAAACTTCTTTTTAGGGAGGAAGGATGTAATACCCGAGATTTCTGACTTGTATTTGGAACTTGTGATATTGTAATCGTTGTACTTGATCTGAGTATTATTCTCCGTATTTCATAATTCGATGTTGTCGAGCGTATGATTTCATGTATGTGATTTACAAATTGTAATTCTGCGCATGTAGCGCACGCTATCGGCTATGTGTAGCGTACGCTAACATAGACTCAATAGCGCACGCTACAAAGGATTATTAGCGCACGCTATGCGTGGTCAATTTGATTGAGACATGGGGTAGGTGAGATCTGGCCGGGGGACCCCTGTCGGATCGTGTCGGGATGAACCTGGACGGCTTTCGGGAAAATCCAAGTCAACGCCTTAGCGCACGCTATAGGTATATGCGTAGCGCACGCTAAGTGCTGAATACAGTTAAGTCAGTGAGCCGTTAGCGCACGCTACGAGCAGGGTCTAGCGCGCGCTAATAGCCATTTCTTATAAATAGGACAACATCCTATTCGTGATTTCAGTTCTTTCTTCTCCCATTACCCGAATTCTTACACTTAGAACATAACTTCCTTCATCCTAAACACTTCATATCAACATCCTAGCTCGTGATTGAAGATCGTACATCGTTGGAGATTGGTGTTCAAGCCTTCGGTGTTGGATTGCTTCGATTTCCTCCGTGTTCTTCACTACTTTGAGGTAGGTGATTCTTCACCGATGTTAGTAATGTTCTTAAGGACGTCTGATCATGTTTTGATATCCAGTTATTTCGTTAAAATCTATCATCACATGTTAGAAGGATACTTTTGACGTATCGACACTATATATCGTTTGAACCTTTGAACCATCTTAGTATTTGGACTCCTAAGCATTTTCAAATCGATTTATGATCAGTAAACGGATATTACCCAGTTGTTACGTTTTACACATTGGAATCATGCGTTTTGGAACGTAGGACGAACGGAACTTAGAATATTTCTTGAAGATCTAAGATGAATTATGATGTTGAGATGATTATCCGTATATTTGTATCTCATAATCATAGAACTTCCACAAACCTTATTAGCATGATATGCCCGAGGATAACTTGTATTATCACCATAGAATTCATGAGTTCATCACCATTCAACCCAGTTTTCTGTTAGCAGTATTCTGCCATGCAAGATTAGCGCACGCTAACATATGTAAGTTAACGTGCGCTATCGGGGTTAAGTTAACGCACGATACGTACGTAACGTACGTTATGAGATCAGCCGAGTCAAACTGTCAGTCCGTGGCTAGCGCACACTAGTCTTATATGATAGCGTACGCTAACAGGCCGGCTTAGCGCACGTTACGTAGAGTACGTAGCGCACGCTAAGCAGTCCAGGCAGATTGTTTATTTTGAGCTTTTCGGCCGTAGACCGAATTGTTAGGCCATCGTTCGACTTGAGATGATTTGTATATCATTCCTTTTGTTAAGGTTCGAGCTTGTTACGTTGATCGAAGGAGGCGGCCTTCGAGTGTGTTGAGATCATTGAAGTGTTTCGTTCTTGCCATTTTCGAGGCAAGTATCATATGTCGAGTTCGATTTATATTGAAACTTTGATCATGCTTGTAGTTTTGTTCATATTGTTGAATATGAGATATATTCTGAAATTTCTCATGGTATTTGTTGTTATTTGTTCGTATTGATGAACATATTGGAATGCATATATGTGTGCATAATTGATTGATTTATGGTATAAATGATCCGAGGGGATCATGAGGATCTATGCTGAGGGCGCTGGATCGAATGTCCACCATGCGTTGGTCCGACGGGTTCATCATGGGGATCTATGCTGAGGGCGCTGGATCGCTGGACGGGTTTTCCACCATGCGTTGGTCCGACGGGATCATCATGGGGATCTATACCAAGGGCGCTGGATCGCTGGATTACCCTGTACTGTGTTGATGGAATCGTGAGGATTCGCATCGTTGGATTCCGATGGCGGAAGTCCGTTTTGCATGTTTTATGATGCATTAATGATTTATGTATTACGATACTTGTACTAGCATTGTTTTGCTAACCCCTTCGGGGGTGGACATTGTTTTGATGTTCAGGTATCCGAGGAGCAGGGAAGCAACCACAGTACCGACAGGACGATGAGATGGCTCAGTGATGTGGTTGATGTTTATTGTTATTGTGATTTGTCTTCTTGGTCTATTTAGTACTCGAGTACGTCTTTTTTAATAATGTCTTTTCGATATGGTTGTATAAGTTAACTCATTTGATCGGTTGAATCAAATCTGTATTTGAACTTCAGTTGTACGTTTGGTTTATATTTACTCTCCTTTTAAAATTAGCCTTGTAAATCCTTACCTAAAGGGTTTACGGCGCTGTAATTATTCAAATATCTCGGGGTGTTACACTTTGTTGGTCTTGCTTGGAGTTTGTCATGTTGGTGATATTCTCAGTTGACGTATTGTTTAATCTGGTTATTGATTATATGAGCGTTTGGGATGTGCATCGATGTTTCGGATTTATTATCATTATTTTGTGGTAGTTGATCTACAGATGTATTGTGTATGTTTGGTTATTATCATGATTGGTATTTGATTGTGCGATCCGACGGACAAGATTTGGCACAGATAGATTATTTCCCGCTTATGAGTTATGATGATATTGTTGAGGATTTTGAGTATTGTTTTGGTTCAGTCCAGATGAGTGTTGTTGAGTTCATTTCGTCAATTGAGAATGCGAAATGTGGATTATGGTAATGATTGAATTGGTATGGATTGCTTTGGATTGGTAAGGTTAGGACGGTAAGATTGGTATGGATTGCTTTGGATTGGTAAGGTTAGGATGGTAAGATTACGTTGGTAGTATTCTTACAGTATTATTACATTGGTATTTAATTATTTATGTGATGTGATCGATATCATTATTGAGTATTGTGGCTGACCACATCGTGGGCTTTATTTTTAGGTACGTGGAGATCGAGCTAGTAGCGGTCGTGAAGAGATGAGTTTCCCGGGTGATACTGGCCGTGGCATTATTTTGGGAATCGAGTATTCTTTTCTGGTTGTTTTATTTCTGCTACAAATGTATATTTTGAATTGTGTTTTATCCGTTGCGTGTGTATATTTCAAAATGTCTTTCCGGTATTTTTACCAAATCGTGTATACATTTAAAAATGGCTTTTGGGTAATTCGTAAACTTGGATTATTTCATAAAATTGATTCCCTAAATCGAGTTTTGGCATTTTGGCCTTGAACGTTTTAACGATATTTTCATGACTGTATTTGATACTTTATAAATGACTTTTGTGAGTATTTGAAAACATTACCGTCATCGGCCATTTTGGCGTTTTTGAACGTTGTTGAAAATGAATTTTAGCCTGGTGGGTTCCGGCGCGGGGCCCACGGCGCGGTAATATCCCGGATGGTTTTGGGGGTGTTACAACAGATGTCACCAGGAAATGCTTTAACTATGCCTAGACAGGGCACTATCGACGGAATTGCCCCCTACCTGTCGTGACTTGTTTTGATTGTGGTCGGGAGGGACATCGTGCGGTGTTCTGTGAAGAGGCTGCAAAGTCTTTTAGAGCCCGTACACCGCAGCCAGTTCAGAAGGAAGCTAGTATCCAACAGATGTATCAAAGCATTCAGATGCCTCATAATTTTGGCCGCGGACGAGACAGAGGATAGTGGGACCAAAAGGGTACATCGAGTGCCAGATCTGTTTCCCCACGTCTGTACGAGATGAGGAGAACAGACGATCAGGATGCTGCTGTCGCATCAGGTACTGTTCAGATCCTTTCCCAGCCAGTTAGCGTTTTATTTGATATAGGAGCTACGCATTCGTTTATATCCTTATCTTGTGTAAATCGTTTGAATATTTCTGGTTTTCATAATTGTGAACCTTATGTTGTGGGTTTACCGAGTGGAGAGAGTATTGTTGGAAACTTAGAAACTAGAGATTTCCCTGTATCTTTTGGGGGCAGAGAGTGGCTCTCAAATCTGATTGTGATAGAAATGCAAGGAGACGACCTGATACTCGGAGACGATTGACTAAATCGATATGGAGCTATTGTAAACTACCGAAGGAGGAATATCTCGCTGATCGCTGACGATGGTTCCGAAATACTGTTTGAAGGATGGAAACCAGGAAGCTCAGGGAAGTTGATCAAGGAGATGAAAGCTATCAAATTGTTGAAACAGGGCTGTACTGGATACTGGTGCTATGCAATGAAGAAAGAAGAGGAAATTTTGGAACTTTCATCCATTCCTGCTGTGAATGAGTTTCCGGATGTATTTCCTGACGAGTTACGTGGACTACCTCCACGACGGGATGTAGAATTCACGATCGAGCTGGAACCCGGAGCTACACCAATTTCTAAGGCGCCGTATCGTATGGCACCAACTGAGATGTATGAACTGAAAAAGAAGCTGGAGGAGTTATTGGACAAAGGCTATATCCAGCCAAGCGTTTCGCCCTGTGGAGCACCAGTTCTTTTTGTCCGAAAGAAGGATGGATCGCTTCGACTGTGTATTGACTATCGAGAACTGAACAAGATGACGATTAAAAACAAGTATCCATTTCCACGGATTGATGATTTATTTGACCAGTTACAAGGAGCAACAGTATTTTCTAAAATCGATCTGAGATCAGGATATCATCAGCTGAGGATTAAGGAATCTGACGTTCCGAAATCAGTGTTCAGAACTCGCTACGGACACTATGAGTTTGTAGTGATGCCGTTTGGCCTCACTAATGCACCTGCTGTATTCATGCAATTGATGAACCGAGTGTTCATCGAATATTTGGATAAATTTGTGGTCGTGTTCATTGATGACATTTTGGTGTATTCTAAGAGCCCGGAAGAGCATGCACAGCATTTACGGATTGTGTTAGACCTGTTTAGAAATGAACAATTGTACGCAAAACTTTCTAAGTGTGAATTATGGCTAAAGGAAGTAATGTTCCTCGGCCATGTGGTATCAGCTGAAGGAGTCTGAGTAGATCCTCAGAAGATCGAAGCAGTTATGGAATGGAAGCCTCCAAAGAATGTGAAAGAAGTCCGGAGTTTCTTAGGAGTTGCTGGATATTATCATCGATTCGTGGAAGGGTTTTTCAAAATTTCCCGCCCACTTACTCGACTCCTGCAGAAAACTCAAAAGTTTGAATGGAATGAATTGTGTCAGAAAAGCTTTGATGAATTGAAGAGGAGATTGACGACAGCACCGATTTTAACACTTCCACAGGGAACCGGAGGATTTATAGTTTACAGTGATGCTTCAAACCAAGGACTCAGGTGTGTATTGTTGCAGAATGATAAGGTGATCGCTTATGCGTCACGACAGCTAAAACCTTATGAAGTGAATTATCGAACGCATGATTTGGAGTTAGCAGCAGTAGTTTTTGCTTTGAAAATCTGGAGGTATTACCTGTTCAGGACTCACTGTCAGATCTTTACGGATCACAAGAGTCTCACATACATCTTTAGTCAAAAGGAGTTGAACATGCGGCAAAGAAGATGGTTAGAGCTGATTAAGGACAACGACTTGGAGATTTTGTATCATCCAGGCAAAGCGAATGTAGTGGCCGATGCACTCAGCCGCAAGCCTGTTTCTATCCAGATGCTGGAGACTCTCACCTCCCACCTCAGCATTCAACGAGAGATGATTCGAGAAGGAATTGAAGTATGGTTACAAACAGTCCAAGGACAACTGTGCGTGATGGAAATAACTTCATCATCAACCAAGGAAATCATATCTAAGAGAGGTTGGCACGAGTATTTATTTCAGAGATAGTCCGACTGCATGGTATGCCGAAGACCATTATTTCTGACCGAGATGGTCGCTTTGTATCGCATTTTTGGAAAGCAGTTCATAAGGCCTTGGGAACCGAATTGAACTTCAGTAAAGCTTATTAGCCACAGACTGGCGGACAATCCGAGAGGACTATTCAAACGGTGGAAGATATGCTAAGGGCTTGTGCCTTAGATTGGTCAACCGACTGGGAAATTCATCTACCGTTGATTGAATTTACCTACAACAATAGTTGGCATACTTCCATTAAGATGGCACCGTTTGAGGCATTATATGGGAGGAAATGCAGATCGCCCCTATGTTGGGATGATTCATCAGACTTGATCAGGACAGAACCAGAGTTGATCGTACAGACACGAGAGAAGATAGCCTTGATTCGTGAAAGGCTATTGACCGCCGAGAGTCGACAAAAATCTTATGCAGACATACGTTGTCGCCCATTGGAGTTCAGTACTGGAGACCACGTACTTTTAAAGGTTTCTACTACTCGGGGAATCTTTCGTTTTGGAAGGAAGGGAAAGCTGAGTCCGAGATATATCGGACCATTCGAGATCCTTGAGAGAGTTGGAGAGTTGGCATACATATTGGCATTACCGCCGTCATTGAGCCATGTTCATAACGTGTTCCACGTATCCTAGTTACGGAGATATATACCGGATCCTAGTCATGTCATTGATTTCGGCGAGATCGAAGTCACTCTGGATGGAACGTTTGAAGAAAGACCAGTCAAGATACTCGAGAGTCGAGTTAAGCAGTTGAGGAACAAACCAATCATTTTGGTCAAAGTTCAGTGGTCACGCCACAGAGTGGAAGAAGCCATTTGGGAAACGGAAGATAGTATGAAGTCCAGATGTCCAGAGTTATTTTTGTCTTGAGTTTCCGGACGAAACTACTTTTTAGTAGGAGAGTATGTAATATCTGGATTTATTATTGTGTATTTCATCTGTATTTGAACCCTGTATTATTCAGAATTGTGATCTCGATAATTGGAGTATGATATTTTTGACATTTGTATCTTTGTACATAAGTATAACAGCATGCAAATTTCTCATGCAAACTCGTGATAGCGCACGCTAAGAATGTAGCTTAACGTGCGTTATCGGCTATAACTAGCGCACGCTACGAATGAAGAATTGCGTATGCTATGCAGTCAATTATTGAGCTAGACGGCTAGCACATGCGCCAGCCGGACATGGATCCGGATAAGATTCCCGCGGGTGGAACTGGACAGTTTTGGAGTCAACGCTTATTAGCGTATGCTAAGGATAGTAGCATAGCGTGTGCTAATCAGCTAATGTGCAGAAACTTTATTTAAAGGACAACACTCTATTTCTTCCTGTTCCCTTCACTCGTCCTCATTTCTTGATAGTCCAGAGAGCCTATTATCCTCCTTAAACACACTTAGACCACCTCTACTTGATCATTGGAGATTGAATATCACTTGTGATTGATCGTTGAAGTGGAGAAACACCTTGGATTGTCATACAAACAACCGGAGTTGGATTCTACCTTTTTTACTCGGTGTTTTCTTCATCTTAAGGTATGTTAATTCTTTCTCCAGCCTTAGATTAGTGTTCTGGAGAATTAGATGAATCATGCTATCAAGATATTGAGTTCCATTGGTGGATTATTCGAACAAACATCATGTTTAGAAGTGGGAATGATTATGCTTATAATATCATCGTTGAAACATCGTAGTTGGAATTGTTAGTTCACCTTCAAGATGAAGTCTGAATGTGTAAATGACAATGGAATCTAGTGCATCAACCTGAGATCACGAACTTCACATGAGGATGATAATCGAGTTAGATATAAGAGTTGTAATGATATTCATTTCCTTGAATTCAAAGATGTTTGAATCCGTAAGATCATTCATAAGTTTATGAACATGATATGTAGATGGATAATGTACGTTAATCACTGAGAAGTTCGTAAATTTCATCACCGATTAGAACGGTCTACTACTCAGTAGTGAAACTGCCATGCACGCTTAGCGTACGCTAAGCTATGCAGATTAACGTACACTATCGGGCATGTTTAGCGTACGCTACATTTGGTATGTAACGAACGTTAGGTCATCAGGCGAGTCAGTCGGCTGGCCAGTGAGGACTGTCGATACATAGTTAGCATACGCTAGGATTCGATTGTTTACGTGCGCTAACGAGCAGGCTTAACGCACGATACGTAGAATATATAGTGTACGCTAAGTAGTTCAGGCAGATTACGTTTTATGAACTTTCGGCCGTAAATTGGATTGTTAGACATTCGTACGACGTGAGATAAATTCTATATTATTTCTTTTGTTAAGGTTCGAGCTTGCTACTTGATTGATCGAAGGGGCAACCTTCGAGTGTTTCGTTTTTCATGGAAGTAGTATTCTTGTCTTCATATCGAGGCAAGTACCTTAATTATTTTATGTATTGATGTTATACATATTGTTGTACATGTATGTAGTTGTTGTATGTCCACCTCGTGTTGGTCCAATGGGATCATCGGGGGATATATGCTAGCGTGCGTTGGATCATCGGACGGGTTTTTCCACCTCAGGTTGGTTTGACGGAATCATCGGGGGGTCTAGGCAGTGAATGCTGGATCATTGAAATTACCATGTGTATGTTGTGATATCATGTTGTGATTATCATGTGTGTATGTTATTATTGAGTTTCTCGCAGGAGAAGACTCGTCGATTCTTTTGTCATTTATGTTATTATTATTCTTCGTGAGATATTGAATAATATGTTGTGGTACTTGTACTAGCAATCGTTGTGCTAACCCCTTCGGGGGTGAACATTTGTTTTTGTTCAGGATCCAGGAGAGCAGGGAAACAACCACTGGAGTTGTATGACGACGAGGGTGCAGACTGATGTTCCGGCCGGGTTTATTTGTCTGTTGTTTGTATCGTTTTAATAAGTACTCGAGTACGTAGTCGTTTATGATGATTTGGATTTGGTGATGTATTAATACTTTTCCGTTGAACATTCGTATTTTCAGTAATGGTCAGAACTGTTGTATCTTATTTCCGTTATTTTCATACGTTGGTATTTGTTAATGTCTTTTCAGTTCTTCAGCCTTGTAAATACTTATGTAAAGGATTTATGGTGCTGTAATATTCCTGAATATATTGGGGGTGTTACAATATTCACCTCCCCGATCAGTTCTAAGACATTTAACCGGATTGCCTAATTGCAATTGCGCCTCAGTTTTGTATATTTTGAATTTATCTAAGGCTTCATCCTTAGAATGCAACAAATACACATAGCAAAACCGAGTACAGTCATCAATAAACATGACAACATACTTTTTATTACCCAAGTAAGGAATAGAGTAAAAATCACACAGGTCATTGTGTACAAGTTCCAAAATAGCCGAATTCCTAGTGACACTAGGAAAAGGCTGTTTTGTCACTTTTGTAAGCATGCATGTTTTACATTTTTCTGGATTCATGTCAAAGGCTGGAAGCAATCCATCTTTTGACATCTCATGCATTCATCTAAAATTGACATGACCCAATCTAGCATGCTAAAGCATAGAGTCATCAATCTTAGAAGTAGAATACACAAATGCAGAATTTTGAACAGTTATAGACTTATCAATAACATTCAAACGGAAAATTCTATTATTCAAATGACCAAAACCAATAAACATTGCACCTCGAGATAGGATGAACCTATCCGATTCAAAAACTTGTCTAAAACCATCAGAATTCAAACTACTACTACTAACTAGATTCTATCGAATCTTAGGAACTAACAAAACATCAAAAAGTCTAATAGTCTTTCCAGAAGTAAATTCAAGACAAACGACACCGACACCACAAATAGGTATAAAAAAATCATCTCCCATTTTCAGCACCGATCCATCTTCAAGGGGTGTTAATGTTTCAAACCACCGTTTATCCTTCCATACATGGTTCGTTGCCCCATAGTCGATCCACCAAGAAACATCATCATCCTATACATAGAATGATTCTGGAATAAGTGAAACATAATAAACATGATTCTGTTTAGAATTATCAAGGTTGGTCAAGTACTGACCTCCTTTAATTTGGTCCTTAGACCCATGTCCACTTCCATTGGCTCCACTGTTTCCAGTACCATTATTGCCTAGATTCACACGACAATCACACTTGGAATGTCCCACCTTCTTGCACCTCCAACAAGACAGTGCCTTATTCTTCTTATTGGAGTTATTTGGGACATACTCTTGCTTACGTTTGCCATGTCCATTGTTATTCGGGTTCCTTGGTTTGCTTTCAACCATATGAACAGAGGGCTGTCCAGGTTCAATATTTCCTTTGGTTTTATCAGATTTGTCATTATCCTTTGCACGAAGAGATTCTTCAATGCGAAGATGACTAGCAAGTTGAACAAAAGACATTTCCACCTTTTGATGTTTTAGGTTATGTTTGAAATCTTTACAGGATGGTGGAAGTTTGTCAATCATACTTGACACAGCAATGGATTCGTCCATGTTCATGTTGTGCAGTTTGAATTGAGCCAAAATACGAAGGAGTTCATTGTATTGTTCTATGACAGGCCTTGAATCAACCATCTTATAAGAATTAAAATCGCTAACCAGAAACTTCTTACTCGAAGTATCCTCAGCGATGTATTTTGATTCAAGGGTGTCCCACAATTCCTTCGCACTTTTAGCATCACCATGGATATCGAATAAAGAATCAGACATACCGTTCAATATGTGACCTCTGCAGATGTAGTCATTGTTGTCCCACTTGCCCCTCTTCCTGGTATCCTCCAATGTCTCGTTCTCAACCACCTCTGGTCTGGGAGTACTCAGCACATACTCCGCCTTCAGAGTAGTTAGCATGAAGTGCATCTTCTTCTGCCAGTGCCTGAAATTGTTGCCTTCGAACTTGTCCAGTTTGTTGAACTTTGTAGTCATCTCGCGGATTGATTCAACCATCTCCAGAAGACAGTAAATATCAGTTCGATTTTTGAGGTATTGGGGTTTATTAAGGAGATCCGGATTCCTGATGGATTGTGTAATCACTTTCCGAACTGATATTTCTACCCTATGCCCGGGTTACAAGAAATTCAGCCTTGGATAATTGTAACACCCCAAAAAGGCGGCTATTACAGTGCCCTGGGCCCATACTGGGACCCACCAGGCGATATCCGAAAATAGGTTAAATAAGTATTATTTGTGATACCGAACCACAATAAATAGTCATTACTCCGATTAGGAGTTTATTAAAAATATGGCCAATGGCCTTATAATACACAGGATCCGAAAAACAAGCATAAACCATATGGCGATGGAAAATACTTCAAATGCCAATACAACCAGATAGTAATTTAAATGAAGCGTAAAATAAAATAACATAACACGGTTTAACATAACCGGACAACAAATGATTTGGGCCCCACGAACTAGTATCCTTCGAACCCTTCACCGTCAACATGCTCTTCCCGTGCCTTGCCTTTGCCTCGACCTAAAATACAATAGAAGTATTTCGCCCATAACACAGGGTCAGATATACATGATAATTAATTCTTCCGACATTATACAATTCACATATATAGATTTCAAGGAAAAACATCCCGAATATTAATCATACCCCTCAAGCATATGAGACAATCAGTCACAAACCATCGAACACATCCAATCATACATGGACTATGAACGATTAACAATATGGCTCAAGATGGACATCACAGTACGCCCGATCCGGAAATGTGTCCGTGTACATGTCCACCCCATATACGGAATCCATAATATACGTGTGACAATGTACCTAATTAGCCTCACGAACTACGTCTCGTGTGCACAGTCCAATGCGGAATAATATCCACGCATGACTATATATGTGCCTGGCTAAAAATCCTACACAATAACCAATCGGAATGCAGATATGATTCCGGATATGTCACGATACAACATGACAATGAATTCAATAAATCACATATCCGATTAAGGATCAAGAAAACTCACCGAAGTGAAAATAAAGACCAACGAGATCAACGATTCAAGCGACGTACTTGGGAATGCAACCCCATGATGAAAATGGAATAACGTCAAGGACAATGTCAAATCACGACAAACATTACATGAACAGTTCATACACATGAAATGTATAACCATCACAAGAATCTAATCATCATTATAACCAAGCAAGATAACTTGCCTCAATACGGAGACGAGAATAGTCCTCTTCTTGTCGAAACCAACGAACGGTCCTCTACTAATATCGTTTCCTCGAACAATCAACCTTAAGCGAAATACATTTTACTCAATAACATATTCGTATATTTATCAATATAGAATTAGTAAGACGACATCCTACAATCCTTTAGAATAGTTTGCTATCAAAATATCGAAGCCTTATGCCAAGAGTTCTTTTTACATCATTACAACCATAAAATCGGTTCACAATACTTTTACCGAATGTTTCCATGATTCTTCATAAATAAGAATTCTATCAACAACATGTTAAATAACCATTTGTGATGTTCAGATCACCTTATGATGATTAAACTTTCCAAAATATTAAAATGTTGAAAGAACAAAATCTGCACATTAATGATCATCCTCCTCTCATCCAAGTTGGATATTAAGCTCACAACAACTTTATTAGCTATGAGATTTCACCATATTCATGAAGATTATCAAAATCTTTCTTTCCAAGGCTGGAAAGATCCATTAACATCATGATGAATTCACCATCTATCTAGTATGATGATCAAAACATTCTAAGTCCTCAACACATTAGATTAATGAAAAGTTATTGTTGTTTTCACAAATATCCTTATCCATTTCAAAGTCTTGCTGAGATACAACATAAGGAGATTATAATCTTTAAGAAATCTGAGCAAGAGGACATCCTTCCACTTCTAACATGGCCAAGTTCTTCCCAAGGTAAGTGAAAACTTAAAATGGTGTTTAATCAATTTATGATAACAATTCTATTGGTTAAATCCAACTATGGTGAAGTTAACTGTGTCAAAGGTGTTCTACTGAGCTAGATTCGTCCAGCAAGATGAGTATGATAGTTACAACATGGTTAAAATCACTATACCATCAAGAATACATCCACATCAAACCCTCATTTATCATATTCATCAAGAAATGTGAAAAAGTTTAATTAAAACCATGTTTTACTTGATTAATCTAACTCTAGGTGAAGTATAATTCGTTACTAACATCAACATATGAAAACAATACAGAGAAAAAGGTACACCTACCTCCAGAAACGAAAAACAACTTCAATGCTACGAGAAAGTACACTCCAAGCTCAAGAGCACCTCCTAATCTTCAAGGAAATGAGCTCCAATCCAAGATTTAAGGCTTAAAAGCAAGTTGGAGGAGGTTGATATCGGTTTGGGAGTGCAGAGGGATGATATAAGGAGAGAGAATCGGTTTAGAGTTGTGAAGAAATGAAAAACAGGCTGGTCCTATAAATAGACTGTGCAGACTTATCGCACGCTATCGGTAAACTTTAGCGTACGCTAACACACTTACCTATGCTAACTGGTTAATATTACCTATGTAAGCGGCTTACAGTGGCTACTGTCTTGAATCTGCAGGCCATTAGCGCACGCTAATAAAAAGGGGCTACGCACGCTAATAAAAGTTGACTCTGGCCGACACGACAGCTCGGACGTTACTCACATGCATGCTAATGGATAACAAGTTCACGTGTTGAAGTCAACTGATGTCAGATTCCCTATTAGCGTACGCAACAGACAAGGCATTACGTACGTTAAGGCACAAGATTAACGTACGTTAATCATGCTATGTAGCATACGCTACATCAACAGAAAAAGTTCAAAAATGCAACCCTTTAATTAACATCGAATCATCACATATGAAATGAAATAACAACGATATGAAGGTCAAATCTATAATACCTCAACATAATATTAAATGCAACGATTCATGATAATCAGATTATCCGAATAATACAATGACAGGTAAAAACGAAAAATTACAGTCGGATATTACATTCTCCCCCCTTAAAAGGAGTTTCGTACTCGAAACTAAGGGGTAAATAACTTGGGGTATCTCGCTCGCATACTATCCTCGGTTTCCCACGTAGCCTCCTCGACTCCGTGTCGTGACCACTGAACCTTCAGTAGGGGAATCGTCTTGTTCCGCAACTGCTTGATCCTCCTCTCGAGTATCCGCACAGGACACTCCTCATACGAATGATCCTCCGCTAATTCAATCTCTTCGAACTGAAGTACATGGCTCGGATCAGCAACATATTTCCTCAACTGGGAGACATGAAACACGTTGTGAATCCGACTCAAAGCCGGTGGCAAAGCCAGTCGATAGGCTAGATCACCTACACGCTCCAAAACCTCAAACGGCCCAATGTACCTCGGGCTCAGCTTGCCCCTCTTCCCAAAACGAAAAACACCTCGGGTAGGAGACATCTTCATTAACACATAGTCACCAACCTCGAACTCAAGCGGTCGTCGACGGTGGTCAGCATAGGACTTCTGTGGACTTTGAGCCGTTAACAACCGACTCCTAATCAAAGTGATCTTCTCACGGGCTGCTAATAACATATCGGGTTCCGTACCCAGAGATTCTGACAGTTCATCCCAACACAAAGGGGACCTACAGCGACGGCCATACAATGCCTCATACGGAGCCATCTGAATCGAAGCATGTCAACTATTATTATAAGTGAATTCCACCAAAGGTAGCTGGGCTTCCCAATCGTCTTTCCAATCAAGAGCACATGACCTCAACATCTCTTCTAGAGTTTGGATGGTTTTTTCGGATTGGCCATCGGGCTGCGGATGAAAAGCCGTACTGAAATTCAACTGCGTGCCCATCGCACGATGAACTGCCTTCCAGAAGTGTGACACGAATCGCCCGTCGTGGTCCGATACAATACTCTTGGGGGTACCATGTAATCTCACAATTTCCATAATAAATAGCTGGGCCAATCTCTCGGGACCCCACGTGTCCTTAATCTCCAAGAAGTGGGCTGATTTGGTCAGACGGTCTACAATCACCCAAATCATATTCATTCCTCGACGACTCGTCGGCATGCTAATGATAAAATCCATAGATATGTCCTCCCATTTCCACTCGGGAATCGGGAGCGGCTTCAACATTCCTGCGGGTCCCTGGTGCTCAATCTTAACTTGCTGACAGGTTAAACATCTCGAAACGAATTCGGCAACCTCGCATTTCATATTCCCCCACCAATAATTCTGCATCAAATCCTTATACATCTTGCTGGATCCCGGGTGAATAGAGTACGGGGTAGCATGGGATTCTCTCATGATAGAGTTTCTCAACTCTTCGTCTGCAGGTACACAAACTCGATTTCTAAAGCGTATCAATCCATCCTCGTGGATCACGAATCCAGGGGCTTTCCCTTGGGTTACCTCATCCCAAACTCGAGATAAGAATGGGTCTGTAATTTGCTTCGATTTGATCATATCATCAAGAGACGAAGAAATATCAAGGGTGCAAAGTTGTCCCTGAACACGTTGTAACCAAACTTCAATTTCTGGCCTCATAAGGTCTAACTGCAACTCTCTCTGTGTTGTCAAACGGCTCAGCATCTGCTCCTGCACTGTCTTACGGCTCAAAGCATCGGCAACCACATTTGCTTTACCCGGATGATAAAGGATCTCGATATCATAGTCCTTGATTAATTCTAGCCACCTTCTCTGCCTCATGTTCAACTCCTTCTGAGTAAAAATGTACTTTAGGCTCTTGTGGTCTGTAAAGATCTGGCAGGTAACTCCATACAAATAGTGACGCTAGATTTTCAAAGCAAACACCACGGCTGCTAACTCCAAGTCATGGGTCGGATAGTTAACTTCATAGGGTCGCAATTGTCTCGATGCATAGGCAGTCACTTTCCCTTCCTACATTAGTACACATCCAAGGCCCTGTCTCCACGCGTCACTATACACCATAAATCCTTCCGTTCCTTTTGGTAAGACCAAAACAGGTGCCGAAATCAATCGACTCTTGACCTCATCAAAACTTTGCTGACATGCTTCTGACCACAAATACTTCTTATCCTGCCACAGTAAGTTAGTCATCGGTTGCGCAATTTTAGAAAATCCTTCTACGAACCGTCGGTAGTAAATTGCTAGGCTGAGGAAACTACGAACTTCCTTCACGTTCTTCAGTGGTAGCCAATCTCGAATGGCTTCCGTCTTTTCTGGGTCCACTCTCACCCCTTCATCTGATATCACATGCCCGAGAAAGATAACCTTGGGCATCCAGAATTCACATTTAGAAAATTTCCCATAAAGCTGTTCCCGCCTCAATGTATCGAGAACTTGTTGGAGATGACGCTCATGCTCCTCGTGATCACGAGAGTAAATCAGAATGTCGTCAATAAAAACGACTACAAAGCGATCCAGATAGTTAATAAAAACTCGATTCATCAAGTCCATGAATATCGCCGGTGCATTAGTCAATCCAAATGGCATCACCACGAACTCATAATGCCCATAGCGAGTACGAAAGTCTGTCTTTGAAATGTCAGACTCTCGAATTCTCAACTGATGATAACCAGACCTCAAGTCGATCTTAGGAAACACGGCAGCTCCCTGAAGTTGATCCAATAAATCATTAATACGAGGCAAAGGATATTTGTTCTTGATGGTTACTCTGTTCATCTCACGGTAATCAATACATAAACGTAGAGATCCGTCCTTCTTTCATACAAATAACACTGGTTCTCCCCAAGGGGACGCACTAGGTCGAATATAGCCCTTTCCAGTCATCTCCTCAAGCTGGCTCTTCAATTCCCGCATCTCAGTCGGAGCCATACGATACGGTGCTTTTGAAAGCGGGGATGTACCTGGCTCTAACTCAATAATAAACTCCACGTCACGATGAGGTGGTAAGCCTTACAACTCCTCTGGAAATACATCTGGGTAGTCTCGGACTACCGGGATGTCGGCCAATTCAACTGGTCGATCTTCCGTTTTGGTCATGTAGCACCAATAACCAATACACCCTTGATTAAGCAGTTTCACTGTTTCCATAGCGCTGATGACTCTCCTAGAACGACTGGGATTATCATCTCGAAAAATACACTCGAAACCATCATCAGAAGTGACGGTTACCATCCGCTTGCGGACACTAAGTATTGCATCATGACGATCCATCCAATTGATACCCAAGATTATATCATCCTTAGGTAAATCGACTACAATCAGATTTGACAACCACTCGCTGTCGTTCAAACGAATCGGACAGTCCTGGACTTCATGATTTCCAATAAATCTTCTACCATTAGGTAGACCAATCACGTAGGGCTCACAATTGATAACATGGTCTAGAGGCAAACGACTTAAACAAGAAGAAGAGATAAAGGAGTGTGAAGCACCGGTATCAAAAAGAACACACACAGACTTGGAGTGGATCTTGAGTATACCTGAAATCATGCTGGCCTCGGGATCGTCAGCTTTCTTCATCTCGTAAATCCTGGGTTTTGCAGTTCCGGCACCAGGTGTACCACTTTGATTCCCACGGCCCATTCCCCTATTCGCCCCGGTGGTCTGATAGGAAGCGGACGGAGGCACCCGGTTCTAGACAGAGGACTGAACTGGAGCATGAGACACTACTGGTTCAGGTCCGGGCCCACTCCTGCAAAAACAAGCACGGTGACCATTCTTGCCACAAGTATGGCATGTGACGGCAGGCTTCGGGCATTTGGAGCTGAAGTGCCCCTGGTCTCCGCAGTTATAGCACACAACAGATGAGGGGACCGCTTGAGAGTGCGATCGGACTGGCTTCGACGCCATATGTGGTCGATCAGAAGGGTTTGGCAATGACTGGGGCTTCCTGAATGTCCCCCGGTTACTCTCAGTCTGGTTCTGGTTCCTGGACCTTTTGTGGTTGGACTGTGGTTGCTTCTTGGAAATCTCCTTCGCGGTGAGTTCATACTCCAAAGCCTTCTCGATGAACTCTGGTAAGGTAGTACAATGGTGATTCAACAGCTGCATTCTCATTCAAGGTTTTAGCCTCTTGAGAAAGTATTTGATCTTATCAGCCTCTGTTCGGATAATTGTCGTGGCGAAAGGAAGGAGTGCCTAAAATTTCTCGGCAACAGATAACACATCATCATCTTCAGACGGGTCTGGGTTCAGCAGTTCTGACAGTTTGGCCTCACGGAGTGGCCCTGGATAGTAACAGTCTAGCATGAGGTTTTTAAATTCCTCCCAAGTATAAACACCATCGGCTGGCCTAACTGAAAGCCACCAGGTATGAGCGCCTTTGCTAAGATAGTACGCGGCTACTGAGACGCGATTCTCTTCCGGGCAGTCCACCATCTGGAAAAGTTTCTCAAAATGCTCGATCCAATGCACAATGTCAGCAGGCTCAGAGGAGCCTTCAAAGGTCGGAGGTCGCTGGCGAGAGATGTCGCTGATGATCCGACTCACGGGTCCGCCAAGGACAGAAGGAGGATGAGGCCCCTGCTGCTGGCCAGTAGTGGCCCTCTGCATAGCTACCATTAGTTGACCCATCTGGGTCATCTACATCATCATACCCTGCATCACAACGTAAGGATCGACACGCGCATCCCCATGCCCACTGTGGTGCGATTCCTCCCTAGAAGGTGAACCACTGTCTGTGGAACTGTGATCCACATTCGCGCGTCTGTTGGCTCGAGGTATCGGGATTCGGCCCCTTCCGCGGCCTCGTCTTCCTCTGCCACGACCTCTCAGGTTTCTTTCCATACTGAAAGAATCAATCATAATGATAACCATAAGTACAGTTCAAGATACTAAAATTCACGCTAAGTTAATAGCAACAAGGAATCACATATTCAAGGAAACGGTTCACAATTAGTTATCGACACCACGAATGTCGCACCGAATATTATATCGACGTCAAGTCGAACAATTTCAATCATATAATCAATTCAGCATTTATCTCGGATTATTAATCAGATAAATCCTGTCACAAATCCTCAAAATAACACGATCATCAAAGAGATCCATTCCAATATCAATATCATGCCAGTAATTAAATCATGGCTCAAAAAGTACATACCGTATTTGTCTCGTAGTGTCATGCGCTTGCACAGGTCACACGTGACACGGAGGTCTCTTGATACTAATTCATTTCACAATGACTCATAAAAAGAAAACAACTCTCTGATACCATCTTCTGTAACACCCCAAAAAGGCGGCTATTACAGTGTCGTGGGCCCATACTGGGACCCACCAGGCGATATCCAAAAATAGGTTAAATAAGTATTATTTGTGATACCGAACCACAATAAATAGTCATTACTCCGATTAGGAGTATATTAAAAATATGGCCAACGACCTTATAATACACAAGATCCGAAAAACAAGCATAAACCATATGGCGATGGAAAATATTTCAAATGCCAATACAACCAGATAGTAATTTAAATGAAGCGGAAAATAAAATAACATAACACGGTTTAACATAACCGGACAACAAATGATTTGGGTCCCCCGAACTAGTATCCTTCGAACCCTTCACCGTCAACATGCTCTTCCCGTGCCTTGCCTTTGCCTCGACCTAAAATACAATACAAGTATTTCGCCCATAACACAGGGTCGGATATACATGATAATTAATTCTTCCGACATTATACAATTCACATATATAGATTTCAAGGAAAAACATCCCGAATATTAATCATACCCCTCGGGCATATGAAACAATCAGTCACAAACCATCAAACACATCCAATCATACATGGACTATGAACGATTAACAATATGACTCAAGATGGACATCACAGTACGCCCGATCTGGAAATGTGTCCGTGTACATGTCCACCCCGTATACGGAATCCAGAATATAAGTGTGACGATGTACCTGATTAGCCTCACGAACTACGTCTCGTGTGCACAGTCCAATGCGGAATAATATCGATGCATGACTATATATGTGCCTGGCTAAAAATCTTACACAATAACCAATCGGAACGCAGATATGATTCCGGATATGTTACGATACAACATGACAACGAATTCAATAAATCACATATCCGATTAAGGATCAAGAAAACTCACCGAAGTGGAAATAAAGACCAACGAGATCAACGATTCAAGCGACGTACTTGGGAATGCAACCCCATGATGAAAACGGAATAACGTCAAGGACAATGTCAAATCACGACAAACATTACATGAACAGTTCATACACATGAAATGTATAACCATCACAATAATCTAATCATCATTATAACCAAGCAAGATAACTTGCCTCAATACGGAGACGAGAATAGTCCTCTTCTTGTCGAAATGAACGAACGGTCCTCGACTAATATCGTTTACTCGAACAATCAACCCTAAACGAAATACATTTTACTCAATAACATATTCGTATAATTATCAATATAGGATTAGTAAGACGACATCCTACAATCCTTTAGAATAGTTTGCTATCAAAATATCGAATCCTTATGCCAAGAGTTCTTTTTACATCATTACAACCATAAAATCGGTTCACAATACTTTTACCGAATGTTCGCATGATTCTTCATAAATAAGAATTCTATCAAGAATATGTTAAATAACTATTTATGATGTTAAGATCACCTTATGACGATTAGACTTTCCAAAACATTAAAATGTTGAAAGAACAAAATCTGCACATTAATGATCATCCTCCTCTCATCTAAGTTGGATATTAAGCTCACAACAAGTTTATTAACTATGAGATTTCACCATATTCATAAAGATTATCAAAATCTTTCTTTACAAGGCTGGAAAGATCCATTAACATCATGATGAATTCACCATCTATCTAGTATGATGATCAAAACATTCTAAGTCCTCAACACATTAGATTAATGAAAAGTTATTGTTGTTTTCACAAATATCCTTATCCATTTCAAAGTCTTGCTGAGATACAACATAAGGAGATTATAATCTTTAAGAAATCTGAGCAAGAGGACATCCTTCCACTTCTAACATGGCCAAGTTCTTCCCAAGGTTAGTGAAAACTTAAAATGGTGTTTAATCACTTTATGATAACAATTCTATTGGTTAAATCCAACTATGGTGAAATTAACTGATTCAAAGGTGTTCTACTGAGCTAGATTCGTCCAGCAAGATGAGTATGATAGTTACAAGATGGTTAAAATCACTATACCATCAAGAATACATCAACCTCAAACCCTCATTTATCATATTCATCAAGAAATGTGAAAAAGTTTAATTAAAACCATGTTTTACTTGATTAATCTAACTCTAGGTGAAGTATAATTTGTTACTAACATCAATATATGAAAACAATACAGAGAAAAAGGTATACCTACCTCCAGAAATGAAGAACAACCTCAATGCTACGAGAAAGTACACTCCAAGATCAAGAACACCTCCTAATCTTCAAGGAAATGAGCTCCACTCCAAGATTTAGGGCTTAAAAGCAAGTTGGAGGAGGTTGATATCGGTTTGGGAGTGCAGAGGGATGATATAAGGAGAGAGAATCGGTTTAATGTTGTGAAGAAATGAAAAAACAGGTTGGTCCTATAAATAGACTGTGCAGACTTAGCGCACGCTATCGCTAAGCTTTAGCGTACGCTAACACACTTACGTACGCTAACTGGTTAATATTACGCACATAAGCGGCTTACAGTGGCTATTGCCTTGAATTTGCAGGCCATTAGCGTATGCTAATAAAAAGGGGCTACGCACGCTAATAAAAGTTGACTCTAGCCGACACGACAGCTCGGACGTTACTCACATGCATGCCAACGGATAACAAGTTCAGGTGTTGAAGTCAACTGATGTCAGATTCCCTATTAGCGTACGCAACAGAGAAGGCATTACGTACATTAAGGCACAAGATTACCGTACGTTAATCATGCTATGTAGCGTACGCTACATCAACAGAAAAAGTTCAAAAATGCAACTCTCTAATTAACATCGAATCATCACATATGAAATGAAATGACAACGATATGAAGTTCAAATCTATAATACCTCAACATAATACTAAATGCAACGATTCATGATAATCAATTTATCCGAATAATACAATAACAGGTAAAAACGAAAAATTACTGTCGGATATTACAATAATCCAAAGGGACACTTACGAATCTAGGCACAGAAACGAAACCCAAATTGCTAGAGAGATTCTGAGTTTTTCAGAAGAAGGAGAGAGCTCATAAAAGGGTGTGTCTCGACTCAAGGCCAAGAGCCTTATTTATCCAAGTCGATTTTAGGGTTGCATTGGGACAGTTTAGGGTTTCTTGAGGTGGCTCCGTTTGAAGGATTAACTTAGTGATCCGAAATTAGGGTTAGACCGATGGCTTTCCAAAATTGACGAAAATTAGTCAATTTTTCCATAATCTCCCTCTAAAATTCGGAATTTTCACTAAGTTACCAATCCAAATTTCCAAAAACCTTTTGGGGCGCTGCCCCAAACCCCGTGAGGGCTCTGCCCCTCGACCACTTCTAGGGGCTCTGCCCCCGGACCCCCGACATTTGGTCGTACCGGCTTATAATTCGATCTTATACATGTGTGCACTCCGCACATACCCGAACATATATTAGAATACAAATTATAAAACCCCTTAGCTCACATATTAGTTTCAATTACACAAAATGCCTGGTGACACTAAAATCACCAACATGACTTTTGTCCTTCATTGTAAATATAGTTTCTGGACAGAGCGAAGATTGTCCTTCATTGTAATATCTGAAACAATAGGGTCTAAACTGTAATTAGGCCATCTAAAAAGGTAGTCAGATGTAAATCGCCCGTACATATATATATATATATAATGCTACATGCACAACCAATTTACACAACCAAACTTTACAACACACCATCTCACCACACACTTATCACTAAATTCATTATTTATTCACTTACCTACCCCACCACCCACATAATCAATGGTCCAAAACAATCACAATCGTTACAACGGTTGTGAATGTATCATTTTTCTATATATATATATATATGTATGTATATCATATCCTTATATAATATATACCTACTTACTATAAAAGAATGAAGGGACAAATGGTCGAAAACCTGTTTTCCTAATGGAATACCTCTCCGCTGAAAACGTCTTCCTTAGTTCTCTTTTATGAGCAGCATGTATCACCTTCTTCAGATACGTGCCCCCATGCGAGACTTCTCTTCTTGCCTGTTGCCTGTAACACCCCCAGAATACATCCGGAAATGTTACACGCCGTAGGCCCTTCTCACAAGGATCTACCAGGCTAAACTCCACTAGACTACACAATGATTGACCGACCGGGGTCAATCTAAATACAACGCAGACCGACAAGGTCATTAAACAATTCAGAAACTAATGAACTTTACATATCAATGGCAAAAATAAACTTTCACATAAAAAGGGATGACAACTCCATTTAATAAATGCAAAACCTACACCCGTGCAAGGGTGAATACTCAACCAAATGGGAAAATACCGACCAAGATGGAATAAAAGAAAAAGACTCTGACTCTTGTGTGATTAGCATCGTCGTCTTCCATCTCCTTCCAAGCCAATCCCGTGACTGCTTCCGAGCTGCCAAAACCTGAGCGCATAACAGGCACCCAGCCCCCGAAAACTCGGGGGTTAGCAAACTGGAATTTTGCTAGTGCAAGTACATAATATACAAGATATACGAACAATAACAACACAAATCTCAACAGCCGCGAAGCCTTAACACAAACCATACATTCCCATAGTCAACACAGAACAACACTCGCGTACAGAAGGTGAAAGATAATTACATAGTCATATTCTCTTTACGGAACATAACACCAACGAAACTTTAAACGAGTCCAAGGAGTCAGAAGATCTAGTTTGAAAAATCCCTTTTTATAAAAGGAAAAGGGTTAAGATAAGAAAGTTTGAAAACATTATTATTGACTCGGGCCATCTTGGGATTTTGAAAATTGAATGGAAATACTTTTAGAAAATACTTCAAAAAGCTCTCGAGTCCTCGACAATTTGCAAGAAAAACATTACAACGTTACTCGGGGTCCTCGACCCAATTGATAAAACACTAACACAAGCAAATCATTACAACATCTCACGGGGTTCTCGGTCTAATCCAAATAATATCATCACGAGATCAAATCTCAACATCCCACGGGGTCCTCGACCCAATACACAGAATAATCATCACAGTACACTCAAAGGCACAGCCTCTCATTCGACAAATCCTGCTCAAGACCCCTGATTAATTAACCCTCGGAGATCTCGTCAAATATCCTTGGTTAATTAACCCTGATACCAACATTTAAAACAAGTTGGAACGAACTTTCAGAAACACGAATCGCGGTCTACATCAGGACCAACATTTTAAAGCGAGTTGCAAGAATTTTGAATTATGAAAATTATTTGGTAACGGGGTCTTAGCTATCACTCAAATATCCGTTACCAATAAGCCTGCCAGGCGCCTCCCTTGCACACCTGTGTACCGGCGTTCACTCCACTATATTGGCTGCACATTGCACATGTCACCGCGTCGGTGTTCACTCCCATAGGAGCCGCCCCTTGCTCGCGCATTAAGTAACACCGGTGTTCACAAATCATATGGAGCCGCTCATTGCAGCGTACATCAGGCCGGAATACACGCCCCGCCCTCAGAGGCACCCGGATATGACGTCTCTCATAACAAGTATTCACGTTGTTACAAATACCAAGCACAGAGTCAATCGTTCCAACAATTATCAAATCAGTTCATAAATTCACATAATTTATTCGCCAGTCCGTAACTACGCAAAATAAACAACAACTCACACGTATGTAATATTTATATATATGTACATATATCTATACATACATATATACTGGTATTAATCGACTAATATTGGTATTAATCACCCAACATTTATCTCCATATGTATATTTATATATATGTACATATATCTATACATACATCCACACACACACATATATATATATATATATATATAATATATATATACAGATATTCGTAACATGATTCATACACTTCAGCAACAATTATTTCACGTAATTATAATTCGTATATCAAGGTACTTGCCTTGGTAATCTCTCACGAATACTCCAAAAATACAGTTGATTGGAACAATCCAGAACTCCAACGGAAACGACGATCGGAAAGGCTCAACACTGGATTATCGTAGGAAATTCATCCTTAATGTCCTATCATTAAATAAACAATCAATCACACGAGGAAAAACATAGAAAGATGACCGAACCCTAACTGTACTCTTCATAACGTACGTTACACACCTACGTAACGTACGTTACGTCTGCACGTTAGCGCACGTAAGCTACAAAGATTAATGCACGCTAAACATGCATTTGACAATTCTTCTCAGTTCAGACGACTGCCTTGCCTGAGGGTATAGCATACGTAATGTATAGAGCTTAACGTACGTTATATTCACACATATAATACTCATGTGAATCGGAATGATCCTATGGTGTTGATGTCTTCGAATTCCAGGTTAATCATCCCATCATAAGACTTACTCCAATCTCGATTATAAATTCTCAAAGGTAGTTCGGAAAATCTGAGGTTGTTATCAACATTAAGTCTATGATTATTATGGAAACACCATACAATACGGATTATTATGGAAACACCATAACAAGATTCGAACTATAATGTTCTTAACTCGGGTAACTAAAGCATGAACATTCCAACTTCCAAAAACATGATGTTCGGATAAAAATCATCTATGGAGCTTAATAATCCCGGTAGTATGTTCATAACATCCTTAAGAACATGAATTCAAGGTTGAGGTAGCATTAACATACCTTAATATGAAGGAAACACAGAGACAAGAGGTAGCATCCAACTCCGATTGCTTGAATGCCAATCCAAGATGTTTCTTAACTTAAATGATCGAGTCTATGTAATCTATAGGTGTTTTAGATGGATGGAGACTCTCTAGAAATGAAGGAAGACGAAGTACAAGTGAAAGGGACGAAGTGAAATGAAATGGGGTGTTGTCCATATATATAATATCTTGAGCTTTACGTACATTAGCGTTAGCTATTTACGTACGTAATCGGCTTAGCGCATGCTACCATTCGTTCTTAGTGTACGCTATCGTTCAATGGTAACTTACTGTCTCATTCTGTACTTACTTGCGTACGTTACACCCTATGCATTACGTACGTAAGCTACACACATTAGCGTACGCTAGTTACAAACCTTAGCGTACGTTAACACCCGTTGACCCCAAAACTGTCCAGGTTCATCCGCGGGAATCTTTCCGAGCCCACCACCAGCCGTCCATGTGCTAGCCAGCCTGTTCACTCATTGACCTACTTACGTACGCTACGTCTAGATTGTAGCGTACGCTATCTCTAGCTCGTAACGTACGTTACGCTTACCTGTTAGTGTGCGTTACGACGTAGTTGCATGTGAAGTTTTAAAAGTTGATATTATCATGCATGAGGATATGAATACGGAAACGATCATACTTCTATTATTGATAGCACAAATTCGAGTAATACAGTATTCAAATACGGACGAAAATACCGAACAATTTATCTGGATATTACATACTCTCCCTCTAAAAAGAAGTTTCGTCCCGAAACTTAAAGTAGAGTGGTGGAACAACCAAGGAAAAATAATTACTTGCTCAGTCCCAAAACATCACGAGCAATGCGTGAATGCAAGGTTCTTAAAAAAATTCAATGATTGGACCTAGCAAGTATCTGGTACATGAATTGAGGCGATAAATTACATGTGAACATGAGAAGTTCGAGTGGAGAAGTAAAAGCTCCTAGAATTAAGGAAAATCACAAACGGTTCAGATGTACTGAAATCGCGTGTCGAGCTCGACCAACCGTATTCAAGGTCATAACACATTGGAAATGTTAACCGCACGAGTGGGAACAAATAGTTTCGAACAAATTTTTGCAAGGATTACATTCAGATGTGGATAGACCACAATAATTCACGGAGTCTAACAAATCGGTTCTGAAATTCGTTCGAATGACGGTAGGCTCAGTAGAACATGGTAGTTTAAAATTGTCAAGAGGATCACAGATGAATCACCAACAATGAAAGTCTCCCAACACCGAAAATACTAAGAAGAGTACGGATAATACGTTCCCCCATACTAAGAAGACATTTCAGACCCGAAACTTAAAACAGCAGGAGTTGGAAACAAAAATCAATTAAAATGAAAAACGATCAAAGTCACGATTGTTGGAAACAGCAACGACTAGAACATAGTATAAAATCTTCATTCGCCAATGTTAGGCTCTTCAGCAGAAGACATAAGGTTTCGGGACATTCTCCGGCCACTTGCTCTGCTCACCAACAGAGTAGCATTCTTTGCCAATTCGGAAATTATCTCACAATGTTTCTCCCGATGGCCTTCACACCCGCACCGATAACAAGTCAAGAGTGGGGATGGACAGTTTACACGGATATGTCCCGTACGGTTGTAGTTGAAGCACACTCTCTTCTTATCGGGCGTCACCGATGCTGGCTTGGAATTCCCAATGCTCATTCTCGACCGCAAAGACGACGCATTCGAACGACGTGGGGGTTTGAGAACCTTAGTCTCTTCACCGCCCAAAATTTTTCCAGATGTCCTTGGTCTCTTTTCTCCGCTCGTTGGCTCGGTCACTGAGGAGGTTTCATAGGATATCGTCTGATCTTGATATTCCTTCACCGTAACATGAATCGTTGTCGTACGAACCACCTCACCGCTTCCGCTTCCTATATCACGTCTACATCCGCCAGGGCTCTTCATGCTAATGCAGATAGTACCGTTTATTGTTATCACATAGTCGGTTGTACGGTATACCACAATTATCAACACAAGGTTTAATTAGCATCCTTAGAATAACGTAATATCGTAAAGCATGAAATTTTCTGAAGTCAATTTCTAGTCCTTTGACTAGGACGATCATTATGCGTATGAAAAAAAAAATTTGAAACAAAAGTCGAGTCACGTTATGCTCAAAACTTGTAAATACTGTCCTTTATTTTGGAAGATGAAGTTTATACAACGACTCTAAAAATTTATTTACGAGTAATGCCTACAAGAAAATTGAAAATCGAATTGTAGCTAATTTGAAATATTTCAAAAGTGTTGAGTCCCAAATACCACAATTTTGAAAATCCTTCCTCTTCTACCAAAATGTTTATTCGAAAGAATTTTTCACCAAAATACGTGACCATTTGACACGACTACATTAATTCATGAGGTTTACAATGTTAGGAAAATTTCAAAACACTACTTTGAAATGTTCGTAATTCAGCTGAGGAATATTACATGCCGAGGATTCTGCGCCGGAACCTACCAGGCTAAAAACCATTTACGAAAATTATTTCAAAATACGCCAAAAAGCCGATGACGTAGCATTTTCAAAAACTCACAAAATTATTTGTAAAATATTAAATACCATCATAAAAATACTGTTAAAACGTGCAAGACTAAAATTCCAAAACTCGGTTTAGGGAATCGGTCTTATGAGATAACAATTCAGTTTGCAAAATACCAAGAGTCATTTCAAAATACTCACACAGCGGATAAAATTGACACTCAAAGATTTATTCTACTGAAATGCAGAAACCAATAAATATGTTCGACTTCCGAAGTATACTACATAACCATTCTCACTCGAACCGTATACGCAGGTGATATCATAAAATAATATAATCTCTAACAAGTTTAAACCCTTGGTTCACGTTAAGCACAATATAATCAAATACGTATACAAGGGGACTTACAATTCGGGAGGCTTACCATCACGGATTGCTTGATGATGATGTTGGAACCACGATACTAATCACAACTCTGACGTGCGCGACTTACACAAGACATGGACTTGACCCAACGGCCTAGGTTTTTCGCAAATCTAAGCTTCGATACCAAAAATGTAACACCCCCAGAATACATCCGGAAATGTTATGTAATACCCGGTTGTAATTCAGTATTTATCATTCAGTAATTGTCACTCAGTATTTTTCACTCATTTATGATCATTTGTCACTCATATTCAATCATGGTATTCATCGTTCAGAGTAATTATATTGTGTATCAATCGTCATTCATCATTAATCTAATTGGAGTTTCGTGCCGTGTTTATAATCATTGTCATTTTCATTGTGGGCTGTGCTTGAGGAGTAGCGCACGCTACGTACTCTTTTTAGCGCGCGCTAATTGAGTACAGGTAGCGCACGCTACCACTCAGCATTAGCGCACGCTAATGTTACCCTGGCTGCAGTCCAGAAGGTACTGGACTGCAGGTGAGTTATAAGTAGCGCACGCTACGAATGGTAAGTAGCGCGTGCTAGTGGGTTGTAGTAGCGCACGCTAATATTTGGTGTAGCGCGCGCTAAGGATGGATCAGGTTGAGTCCAGTGGCTACTGGACTGCATTGGATTAATTCATAGCGCACGCTATGAGTGGTTTTTAGCGTACGCAAACGGTGTAGTAGCGCACGCTAATTGTTGGTTGAGGCGCACGCTACCGAGATCAGATCAGAGGACAGTAGGTTCTGGACTCCAGTACTGGGCATCAGATAATTCGTTAGCGCACGCTAACATTTTGGGGTTAGCGCACGCTAAGTGTACAGCGGTAGCGCACGCTACAGAAGGTACGTAGCGCGCGCTACCGTTTTCGGTCAGTGGGTACTGGACTACCCAAAATACCCGTTAGCGCACGCTACGCACAAGGGCTAGCGCACGCTAACCTGGAGTGACTATAAATTGGACAGTGTAGCCCAGATTTCGTCATTTATCTTTCCTTCTCATTTTCTCTTCGGTTTTGGGCGATTTCGGACGATTTGGAGAGTATTCTTCGAGGTGTAATCATCAATCATCATCTTCAAGCTCATCATTCGGATTAATTATCATTTCATCATATTCATCACATCAAATTAAAGGTATTAATCTCTTGGATCTAGAATTTCGGATTTTTGGGTTTTTCCTTCCGATTTCTTCGTGTAAGCTTTGATTGTTGTTGGAATATATTAGATATGGATTATCTACCTTGGATAAATGTATTCCTACAGATTTAGTGGCTATTTTGGGGATTTATATCAAGAACCCTTGGGGTTGACTTCGGTTAATTTGGGGATTTCCGATTGACGTTGTTGTAATCTTGAATTGTGGATTCCTATGGGATTATTGATATCATTGAAAGTGTTTTGATGGTTTGAAATACTCATCTTGTAGTTGGTTTCGATATATTCGAGTTTGGATATTGTTGTATCGACGTTTGAGTCGGTTATGATCGTATTTGATTCGTATAATGATCGAATTATTGGTAATTTTGTTATTCAAGGTTGTTCGAGCGACCGACATTTCATTTAGGACGTTGTTCGTGGACGGACATTCTTCATCGTTGTTGAGTAAGTTAATTCTTACTCGGTTAAAAGGGTATTCATTCCTTTTGTTGTTGTTCATTCATAATCATAATTCATTCATCATTGTATTAACCATATTGAGATTTGTAATTGCCGAATGATCACTTCATTCATGAGGAACGACGGTTCCAATCATTTCATTGAGTTATCAATCACATCACTGTTATTTCCATTTCGGTGAGTCATTCTTGAACTTGTCGAATTATTATTCATTGATATTCATTGTGGTCATTCTCGTTCATATGACCTTCTGGGTTCATATTGTGTGGCTGAGTGCGGATGTGTGGAATTTTTAGTCGAGCACACGATGGTCATGTACTGGGTTCACAGATACATTAGACCATGCACACGGTAAAGCTTAACTCCGTGAGACTAATTAGGTACAAGGACGGGTGTGTCCGGTCATTCGTCTTGTACACTTGCACAGAACACTATGGGCGTACTATGATACTCCTCTTCAGCGTAATTCATAATTAAGGATATTTCATAACTTCAGTTAAATCATGATTGTGTATTTTCAACCCTTGAGGATTGTTGTTCTGTGTAACTGACCACGTTGGGGGATTTTGTTTCAGGTCACGGCAAGGCAAAGGCACGGCAAGAGCATGTTGATGGCGAGGAGTCCCAGTGATACTAGTAGGGGGCCCCAGTCATTCCGCTTAATTCAGTCATTTGAGTCATTCTTATTTCTCTTCATTTGTATTTCCGCTGCAAATTCCGTTTGAGACGTTTATTTATTCAGGGTGGTGTATTTTATCTTCATATAAAATATACTAGTATTCTATTTTGTCCTGGTGTAATGTACTTAAGCTCCTCATCAGAGTATTTGGTAATATAATGTGATTCGGTACTACAATTATATTATTTAATTCATCAGTTTTCATTCGCCTGGTGGGTCCCAGTCGGGGTCCACGGCACTGTAATATCCGCCTAGTTTGGGGTGTTACAGAATTGGTATCGGAACGTGGTTTTGAATACTACTTTCCGAGTCATGTCTCATTTGAAATCATCGTCATCGAACTAGTATCATTGGACTTTCGCGTCACGTGTGACCTGTGCAGATTCCGAGCCAATCAGACCGAAAGAACTGTAAGATTTCTAATGCCATGGTATAATTTTTGGCAATAATCATTCATTCATAATTCATCAGTTAACAATCCTCATCATCATTTTCATTTTGACCCAGACGGTCATGCTAACTCATTAATCACTCAATTCATTTCATTACTCGGTTGTTGATATGGAAGATCATATCATTAATCTTGTTAACTTGTTCAAGATAATCATTTCAATAATTTCATCAGATAATCATATCACCTCAGTTAATCATTCATGTAATCACTGTGTTAGGGCGTGTATGCTCATTTTCATCATCTCATGTCATAATCATAACGTGTTATTCATGCGGCGAATATAATCATCATGTGACTTTCCTACTTCAGTATGGAGAGAGCAAGAAGAGGACGCGGAGGACGAGGCCGTGGTGCGGGCCGAATCCCGAGAGCTCGTGTGAACACACGTGCGAACGTGAGAAATAATGCTAATTCATCGAGCAGCGACGCTGCCACTCATTCACCTGGACGTGATCATTCACTATCGGGGAGTCATACTCGGGACACAGCTCAGTCAGAAGGTGTTCGGGTTGACCCACTCGCTTTTATGCAGGGCATGATGGCCCAAATGACGCAGATGGCACAACTTATGGAGACGATGCACAACTCAGTTAATCAAAATCAACAGGCTCCTCCGTCGCCACCTCAGAGGCAAGAGAGGAATGTGAGCAGTATCATCGGCGACATTTCTCGCCAAAGGCCACCTACTTTTGAAGGCTCATCTGAGCCGGCGGATATTGTTCATTGGATCGAACACTTCGAGAAGCTATTTGTGATGGTAGTGTCCCGAAGGACACAAAGTTTCAGTTGCGGCTTACTCTGGGTAAGAGCGCTCATTCTTGGTGGTTGTCTTTGAAGCCCACCGAAGGATCATGTACTTGAGATCAATTCAAGACTCTCATGATGGAGAGGTATTATCTAGCCCCACTCAGGGAAGCGAAATTGTCGGAATTACTCACTCCCGACCCCTCAACATACGAGGATGTTCTCGCCATTACCGAGAAATTTCAGGAACTCCTCCCTTTCGCCTCATCCATCATTCATTCAGAGGCGGATAAAATCAAGTATTTCAGCAAGAGGCTGAAACCCCGTATGAGACTACAGTTGCTTAATCATAATTGCACCACATTGGCCGAATTCATTGAGAAAGCTCTTACCTATGAGCTTACAGCTAAGGAAATTGCTAAGCAGCAACCTTCGTCTGCTAGCAAGAAATCGAAGAATCGTAATCAGTCTGAAGGCGGTCATACAACCTTCAAGAAACCTCGTGTGGGCTCTGCTTTTTCTGAGCAACCTCCTGTGACATCTAAACCCGCGGAACCTCAGTCACGAGTGGCCAGTTCGGCCATCACTTGTTTTAATTGTGGAGAACCGGGTCACGTCAGCACCAAATGCCCGAGGCAGACTATCACGTGTCATAACTGTGGGATTGCTGGGCATAAGGCCCGTTTTTGCCGTAGGGACTCCAAACCTACTCAGACGTCATCTCAGGCCCCTAAGCAGTCAGCCGTTCAGAATTAGGCCACTCAATCAGCGTCATTTAAAATGACAGGAGCGACGAAAGGTGGAGCCTATAGCCAGCAGACGGGAGCGTCTGGTGTCGAGACTAGCAAGCCCCGGATTTATGAGATGAAGAAGACCGATGATCCAGAGGCCCAAATGATATCAGGTACACTCTATATTCTATCTCAACCTATGTGTACCCTTTTTGATACTGGTGCATCGCATTCATTCATTTCCGAGTCATGTTTGAGTAGACTATGTCTGGGTAGTGCTACTAGTTGTGAGCCTTATGTCATTGGCCTACCTGATGGTAGACGAATTATCGGTAATCGTGAGATTCAGAATTGTCCGATTCAGCTTCATGGTCGTGCATGGCCAGCGGACTTGATCGTAGTAGATTTGCCGAGAGACGACGTCATCTTGGGTATTGATTGGATGGATCGTCATGATGCCATCATTAGTGTCCGTAAGCGTATGATCACTATCATTTCAGACGATGGGGTTGAATGTGTGTTTCAGGGAGGTAATCCCGGCTGTTCTTGTAAGGTCATTAATTTGATGAAAGCAGTGAGATTACTCAATCAAGGGTGTGTTGGTTATTGGTGCTATATGACCAAAACCGAGAAATCATCAGTAATGTTGGCAGACATTCCGGTAGTGAGGGAATATGCCGATGTTTTTCCAGACGAGTTACCTGGTTTGCCTCCACAGAGGGATGTGGAATTCACGATTGAGTTGGAGCCCGGCACGTCCCCGATATCGAAGGCACCATACCGGATGTCCCTGACCGAAATGCAGGAATTAAAGAACCAACTTGAGGACTTGTTCGAGAAGGGTTATATTTGACCGAGTGCATCCCCATGGGGAGCACCAGTGTTATTTGTCAAGAAGACGGATGGTTCTTTTCGCTTGTGTATTGATTATCGGGAGTTGAATAGGGTGACAATCAAGAATAAGTATCCCTTACCCCGTATTGATGACCTCTTAGATCAACTTCAGGGAGCTTCAGTATTTTCCAAGATCGACTTAAGATCTGGATATCATCAGTTGCAGATTCGAGAGTCGGATATCGTGAGGATGGCGTTTCGAACACGCTATGGTCATTATGAGTTTGTGGTTATGCCGTTTGGATTGACTAATGCACCTGCGGTATTCATGGAGTTAATGAATCGGGTTTTCATCGACTTTTTGGATCAGTTTGTTGTTGTGTTCATCGATGACATTTTGATTTATTCTCGTGATCGGGAGGAACACGAGTTTCACCTTCATCAAGTGATCGACATGTTGAGACGAGAACAACTTTATGGGAAGTTTTCCAAATGTGAGTTATGGGAAGTGACGTTTCTCGGACACGTAATTTCATCAGATGGAGTTCGTGTCGATCCTCAGAAGATGGAGACTATTCGAGATTGGCTACCTCCGAATAATGTTAAGGAAATCCGAAGTTTCTTCGGATTAGCGGGTTATTATCGGCGATTTGTGGAGGGATTTTCTAGAATCGCTCAACCCTTGACGAACCTTTTGCGAAAGGATAAGAAATACACGTGGTCCGACGCATGTCAATGTTGTTTTGAGGAACTCAAGAGTCGGTTAATGTCAGCACCTGTACTTTCCTTGCCGCAGGGGACGGAAGGATTTGTGGTTTATAGTGATGCGTCCGGATAGGGTCTCGGATGTGTGCTCATGCAGAATGGAAAGGTTACTGCCTATGCTTCACGGCAATTGAGACCTTACAAGGTTAATTATCCGACCCATGACCTGGAGCTAGCATCCGTGGTGTTCGCTTTGAAAATCTAGCGTCATTACCTTTATGGCGTCACCTGTCAGATTTTCACCGATCACAAGAGTTTGAAGTATATATTTACTCAGAAGGAGTTAAATATGCGACAGAGGCGGTGGTTGGAACTAATCAAAGATTATGATATCGAGATCCTTTACCACCCGGGCAAGGCGAACGTTGTCGTCGACGCCTTGAGTCGTAAGTCTGTTCAGGAGAAGATGCTTGCCTGTTTAACAGTTCAGAAGGAGCTTCAGCAGGAATTCCTTAGACCCGAGATCGAGGTGTGGCTTCAGCGAGTTCAGGGACAGCTTTGTATGTTGTAGATCTCATCGTCACTTGAGGAGGCAATCAGAGAGAATCATAGTTCGGACCCATCATTGTTGCGCATCCGTGAGGATGTGGCTCAGGGGAAAGCCCCTGGATTCGTGGTCCACGAGAATGGATTTTTGAGATTTAAGAATCGGTTGTGCGCACTGGCGAATGACGAGTTGAAAAACTCAATTTTGAAAGAAGCTCATGCTACCCCTTATTCTGTTCATCCGGGGTCTAGCAAGATGTACAAGGACTTGAAACAAAATTACTGGTGGAGTAATATGAAGCGAGAAGTCGCAGAATTTGTTTCGAGATGCTTAACCTGTCAACAAGTTAAGATTGAACATCAGCGACTGGCGGGTATGCTGAAACCTCTCCCTATTCCAGAATGGAAGTGGGAACACATTTCTATGGATTTCATCACGAATTTGCCGACGAGTCGTCGTGGCATGAATACGATCTGGGTAATTATGGACCGCTTAACTAAGTAAGCTCATTTTCTTGAGATTAAGGATACTTGGGGTCCCGAGAGACTTGCCCAGTTATTCATCAAAGAGATAGTGAGACTTCACGGTACTCCTAAAAGTATCGTTTCTGATCGTGACGGACGGTTTGTGTCGCATTTTTAGAAATCAGTTCATCGTGCTATGGGAACCCAACTTAATCTCAATACCGCTTTTCATCCTCAGTCCGACGGACAATCAGAGAGGACTATTCAGACATTAGAGGACATGTTGAGGGCATGCGTCCTCGATTGGAAAGACGATTGGGAAGCCCAACTACCATTGATCGAGTTCACGTATAATAATAGTTGGCATGCTTCGATTAAGATGGCACCATACGAGGCCTTGTACGGTCGTCGTTGTCAATCTCCTTTGTGTTGGGATGACCTATCAGAATCAATCGGCACCGAGCCCGATATGCTTATAGCCGCCCGTGAGAAGGTAGCTTTGATCAGGAGTCGTTTGTTGACCGCTCAGAGTCGACAGAAATCATATGCAGATAACCGTCGTCGACCATTAGAGTTTGAGACAGGTGACCACGTGTTGGTCAAGGTATCCCCGAGTCATGGTATCTTTCGTTTTGGGAAGAGGGGAAAGTTGAGTCCGAGATTCATTGGACCATTTGAGATTTTGGATTGAGTAGGCGAGTTAGATTATCGATTGGCTTTACCTCCGGCATTGAGCCGAATTCATAATGTGTTTCACATCTCTCAGTTGCGGAAGTATTTTGCCGACCCGAGTCACATACTTCAGTTCGACGAAATCGAGATCGCCGATGATCATTCATATGAGGAGCGTCCTATACGAGTTTTAGAGCGGCGAATTAAACAGTTGAGGAATAAGACGATTCCTTTAGTTAAAATTCAGTAGTCTAGACACAAAGTCGAAGAGGCTACTTGGGAAACCGAGGATAGTATGCGGGAGAGTTATCCCGAGTTGTTTGACCCTTAGTTTCGGGGACGAAACTCTTTTAAGGGGGTGTATGTAATACCCGGTTGTAATTCAGTATTTTATCATTCAGTATTTATCATTCAGTAATTGTCACTCAGTATTTTTCACTCATTTATGATCATTTGTCACTCATATTCAATCATGGTATTCATCGTTCAGAGTAATTGTATCGTGTATCAATCGTCATTCATCACTAATCTAATTGGAGTTTCGTGCCGTGTTTATCATCATTGTCATTTTCATTGTGGATTGTGCGTGAGGAGTAGCCCACGCTACGTACTCTTTTTAGCGCGCGCTAATTGAGTACAGGTAGCGCACGCTACCACTCAGCATTAGCGCACGCCATCGTTACCACGGCCGCGATCCGTAAGGTACTGATCGCAGTGAGTTATAAGCAGCGCACGCTACGAATGGTAAGTAGCGCGCTAGTGGGTTGTAGTAGCGCACGCTAATATTTGGTGTAGCGCGCGCTAAGGACGGATCAAAGTTGAGTCCGGTGGCTCGGATCGCATTGGATTAATTCATAGCGCACGCTATGAGTGGTTTTTAGCGTACGCAAATGGTGTAGTAGCGCACGCTAATTGTTGGTTGTAGCGCACGCTACCGAGATCAGATCAGAGGACAGTAGGTTCTGGACTCCAGTACTGGGCATCAGATAATTCGTTAGCGCACGCTAACATTTTGGGGTTAGCGCACGCTAAGTGTACAGCTGTAGCGCACGCTACAGAAGGTACGTAGCGCGCGCTACCGTTTTCGGTCAGTGGGTACTGGACTACCCAAAATACCCGTTAGCGCACGCTACGCACAAGGTCTAGCGCACGCTAAACTGGAGTGACTATAAATTGGACATTGTAGCCCAGATTTCGTCATTTATCTTTCCTTCTCATTTTCTCTTCGGTTTTGGGCGATTTCGGACGATTTGGAGAGTATTCTTCGAGGTGTAATCATCAATCATCATCTTCAAGATCATCATTCGGATTAATCATCATTTCATCATCTTCATCACATCAAATCAAAGGTATTAATATCTTGGATCTAGAATTTCGGATTTTTGGGTTTTTCCTTCCGATTTCTTCGTGTAAGCTTAGATTGTTGTTGGAATATATTAGATATGGATTATCTACCTTGGATAAATATATTCCTAAGGATTTAATGGCTATGTTGGGGATTTATATCAAGAACCCTTGGGGTTGACTTCGGTTAATTTGGGGATTTCCGATTGACGTTGTTGTAATCTTGAATTGTGGATTCCTATGGGATTATTGATATCATTGAAAGTGTTTTGATTGTTTGAAATACTCATCTTGGAGTTGGTTTCGATATATTCGAGTTTGGATATTGTTGTATCGGCGTTTGAGTCGGTTATGATCATATTTGATTCGTGTAATGATCGAATTATTGGTAATTATGTTATTCAAGGTTGTTCGAGCGACCGACATTTCATTTAGGACGTTGTTCTTGGACGAACATTCTTCATCGTTGTTGAGTAAGTTAATTCTTACTCGGTTAAAAGGATATTCATTCCTTTTGTTGTTGTTCATTCATAATCATAATTCATTCATCATTGTATTAACCATATTGAGATTTGTAATTGCCGAATGATCACGGCATTCACGAGGAACGACGGTTCCAATCATTTTATTGAGTTATCAATCACTTCACTGTTATTTCCATTTCGGTGAGTCATTCTTGAACTTGTCAAATTATTATTCATTGATATTCATTGTGGTCATTCTCGTTCATATGACCTTCTGGGTTCATATTGCGTGGCTGGGTGCGGATGTGTGGAATTTTTAGTCGAGCACACGATGGTCATGTACTGGGTTCACCGATACATTGGACCGTGCACACGGTAAAGCTTAACTCCGTGAGACTAATTAGGTACAAGGACGGGTGTGTCCGGTCATTCGTCTTGTACACTTGCACAGAACACTACGGGCGTACTATAATACTCCTCTTCAGCGTAATTCATAATTAAGGATATTTCATAACTTCAGTTAAATCATGATTGTGTATTTTCAACCCTTGAGGATTGTTGTTCTTGGGGGATTTTGTTTCAGGTCACGGCAAGGCAAAGGCACGGGAAGAGCATGTTGATGGTGAGGAGTCCCATTGATACTAGTAGGGGGCCCCAGTCATTCCGCTTAATTCAGTCATTTCAGTCATTTCTGTCATTCTTATTTCTCTTCATTTGTATTTCCGCTGCAAATTCCGTTTGAGACATTTGTTTATCCAGGGTGGTGTATTTTATCTTCATATAAAATATACTAGTATTCTGTTTTGTCCTGGTGTAATGTACTTAAGCTCCTCATCGGAGTATTTGGTAATATAATGTGGTTCGGTACTACAATTATATTATTTAATTCATTAGTTTTCATTCGCCTGGTGGGTCCCAGTCGGGGGTCCACGGCACTGTAATATCCGCCTAGTTTGGGGTGTTACGGAGTTGGTATCGGAACGTGGTTTTGAATACTACCTTCCGAGTCATGTCTCATTTGAAATCATCGTCATCGAACTAGTATCATTGGACTCTACTAGACTATACAATGATTGACCGACCAGGGCCAATCTAAATACAACGCAGACCGACAAAGTCATTAAATAATTCAGAAACTAATGAACTTTACATCTCAATGACAAAAATAAACTTTCACACAAAAAGGGATGACAACTCCATTTAATAAATGCAAAACCTACACCCGTGCAAGGGTGAATACTCAACCAAATGGGAAAATACCGACCAAGATGGAATAAAAGAAAAAGACTCTGACTCTTGTGTGATTAGCATCGTCGTCTTCCATCTCCTTCGAAGCCAATACCGTGACTGCTTCCGAGCTGCCAAAACTTGAGCGCATAATAGGGACCCACCCCCCGAAAACTCGGGCATTAGCAAACTGGAATTTTGCTAGTCCAAGTACATAATATACAAGATATACGAACAATAACAACACAAATCTCAACAGCCGCGAAGCCTTAATACAAACCATACATTCCCATAGTCATTACAGAATAGCACTCGCATACAGAAGGTGAAAGATAATTACATAGTCATATTCTCTTTACGGAACATAACACCAACGAAAGTTTAAACGAGTCCAAGGAGTCAGAAAATCTAGTTTGCAAAATCCCTCTTTATAAAAGGAAAAGTTTTAAGACAAGAAAGTTTGAAAACATTATTATTGACTCGGTCCGTCTTGGGATTTTGAAAATCGAATGGAAATACTTTTAGAAAATACTTCAAAAAAACTCTCGAGTCCTCGACAATTTGCAAGAAAAACATTACAATGTTACTCGGGGTCCTCGACCCAATTGATAAAACACTAACACAAGAAAATCATTACAACATCTCACGGGGTTCTCGGTCCAATCCAAATAATATCATCACGAGATCAAATCTCAACATCCCACAAGGTCCTCGACCCAATACACAGAATAATCATCACAGTACACTTAAAGGCACAGCCTCTCATTCGACAAATCCTGCTCAAGACCCCTGATTAATTAACCCTCGGAGATCTCGTCAAATATCCTTGGTTAATTAACCCTGATACCAACATTTAAAACAAGTTAGAACGAACTTTCAGAAACACGAATCGCGGTCTACATCAAGACCAACATATTAAAGCGAGTTGCAAGAATTTTGAATTACAAAAATTATTTGGTAACGGGGTCTTAGCTATCACTTAAATATCCGTTACCAATAAGCCTTCCAGGCGCCTCCCTTGCACACCTGTGTACCGGCGTTCACTCCACTACATTAGCCGCCCATTGCACATGTCACCGCGCCGGCGTTCACTCCCATAGGAGCCGCCCCTTGCTCGCGCATTAAGCAACACCGGTGTTAACCAATCATATGGACCCGCTCATTGCAGCGTACACCAGTCCGGAATACACGCCCCGCCCTCAGAGGCACCCGGATATGACGTCTCTCATAACAAGTATTCACGTTGTTACAAATACCAAGCACACAGTCAATCGTTGCAACAATTATCAAATCAATTCATCAATTCACATAATTTATTCGCCAGTCCGTAATTACGCAAAATAAACAACAACTCACACGTTATTCATCAAGACTTAACACATTAAGCCTTCAACACTACCAATCAACACTACATATATATCCTTATATCGTAACTCAACCGAAAATACAAACATTACCATATTACCTCTATAAATATTATTCGTATTTTAATCTAAATTGAGTACGTCGACTAATATTGGTATTAATCACCCAACATTTATCTCCATATGTATATTTATATATATGTACATATATCTATACATACATCCACATATATATATATATATGTGTATATATAATATACAAATATTCGTAACATGATTCATACACTTCAGCAACAATGATTTCACGTAATTATAATTCGTATATCAAGGTACTTGCCTTGGTAATCTCTCGCGAATACTTCGAAAATACAGTTGATTGGCACAATCCGGAACTCCAATGGAAACGACGATCGGAAAGGCTTAACACTGGATTATCGTAGGAAATTCGTCCTTAATATCCTATCATTAAATAAACAATCAATCACACGAGGAAAAACATAGAAAGATGACCGAACCCTAACTGTACTCTTCATAACGTACGTTACACACCTACGTAACGTACGTTATGTATGCACGTTAACGCACGTAAGCTACAAAGATTAACATACGCTAAGCATGCATTTGACAGTTCTTCTCAGTTCAGACGACTGCCTTGCCTGAGGGTATAGCGTACGTAATGTATAGAGCTTAATGTACGTTATATTCACACATATAATACTCATGTGAATCAGAATGATCCTATGGTGTTGATGTCTTCGAATTCTAGGTTAATCATCCCATCATAAGACTTACTCCAATCTCGATTATAAATTCTCAAAGGTAGTTCGGAAAATCTGAGGTTGTTATCAACATTAAGTCTACGATCATTATGTAAACACCATACAATACGGTTTATTAATCTCAGAAAACTTCCCTTACTTGTTCATCATAACAAGATTCGAACTATAATGTTCTTAACTTGGGTAACTAAAGCATGAACATTTCAACTTCCAAAAACATGATGTTCGGATAAAAATTATCTATGGAGCTTAATAATCCCAGTAGTATGTTCATAACATCCTTAAGAACACGAATTCAAGGTTGAGGTAGCATTAGCATACTTAATATGAAGGAAACGCAGAGACAAGAGGTAGCATTCAACTCCGATTGCTTGAATGCCAATCCAAGATGATTCTTAACTTAAATGATCGAGTCTTTGTAATATATAGGTGTTTTAGATGGCCGAAGACTCTCTAGAAATGAAGGAAGACGAACAAGTGAAAGGGACGAAGTGAAATGAAAGTGGGTGTTGTCTATATATATAATATCTTGAGCTTTACGTACGTTAGCGTTAGCTATTTACGTACGCAATTGACATAGCGCACGCTACCATTCGTTGTTAGCGTACGCTATCGTTCAATGGTAGCTTACTGTCTCATTCTGTACTCGCTTGCGTACGTTACACCCTATGCATTACGTACGTAAGCTACACACATTAGCGTACGCTAGTTACAAACCTTAGCGTACGTTAAACACCCGTTGACCCCAAAACTGTCCAGGTTCATCTGCGGGAATCTTTCCGAGCCCACCACTAGCCGTCCATGTGCTAGCCAGCCTATTCAATCATTGACCTCCTTACGTACGCTATGTCTAGCTTGTAGCGTACGCTATCTCTAGCTCGTAACGTACGTTACGCTTACCTGTTAGCATGCGTTACGATGTAGTTGCATGTGAAGGATTAAAAGTTGATATTATCATGCATGAGGATATGAATACGGAAACGATCATACTTCAATTATTGATAGTATAAATTCGAGTAATACAATATTCAAATACGGACGAAAATACCGAACAATTTATCCGGATATTACATTGCCTCTATTCAAGGGTTTTATTTTCTTCCTGTTTCTCAATGCACCTCATTGCCTGGCGTCCGTTTGTGGATCGATTTGGGAGGGATTTGAGCCACCAGAAAATATCCGTCTCTGGTTCGTTCCTGCAACGTGCCATCATCATCTTCTGGTGCCTCAATGAAGAATAAGATGGTTAGTTTTTATTATAGATTTTTTTCTGGATTGTTTTGCTTTACTATCGAACTGTCTTTAGGAGGTTTGTTTTTCTTCTTTGTGAAATTTCTCTAATTTATTCATTTGCTTTTTTATTTTCTTTTGAAAAAGGCTCAATCAGTGAAACCGATCTTAAGCCCAGTTCCAGATGCGTGGTACCCAACCCTATCCATTTTCATGATGGCCATCGGAAATTGTTGTCTTATATAAAGTTCAAATGGTTTCTGATTGTCTTGTTCATTCTTTTAGTGTCGCAGACTGAGAATATCATATTAGTTAGATGCATTAAAAGAAATGGTGCCTCATCCCAAAAAGGTAAGATAGCTAAAGATGACATGTTCTAGAGGTTGGATTTATAGTTCCGATGTAGATAGAAAAATAGTGCTATCTATGTAATAAATTTGTATTTAACCAATGGATTTTGAGTAATTTCTGATCTTTTGTGACAGTACTGAGCTTCAGTTTAGTTTTTATTCTACATTTATTTTCAATTAGACCTTATTATTTTTCATATTTCATTATGAGAAGAGGTGTCGGCCCATACGATGAATGGAATTCATTATTTTGGATCATGAAAAACCAATTGGCCAATGTTTATTCTGAATGAAAGTCGTTAACAATAATAGGTACCTTTGCAGGGTGGTAAAGCAGCTTTGCTGGATAATGTCACTGACCATGTCAAGTATTTGCAAAATCAAGTGAAGGTAAATTTTAGTCCTAGTAATTTCAATCTGGCATTTTTTAATTTCAAATCTTGAAAGAGATAAGAAAAGAAGTTTTCTTAAATTGTTATCTTTGATTCCTTGTAAAAACTTGATGGTTAACATCTCTTGAATCCCAAAAAAACTAAAAATAAAAAGGCTTGCTTATGTCTCTTGTGTTGGCCGAGATTTTAAGAACCCATAGACATCCTGTGCATACTGCACAGTTCTAGGTCAGACATTTTCAAGTCAAACGCAACATTTCTGATTTCACAGCCTTTCACTTGGTGATGCACCATATTGCTGTAGTGAATATTCATATTTTTCTATAAACTTTATAATCATGCTAAAAATATTTTATAGGTTCTAGTTTTTGTAGTTCGTACGCTCAATTCTAAACGTTATCAAGGTTCTGACCATGATATCAGTTGTCAACATCTTATCAATCCCTTTGTGTGTGTGTGTGGGGGCTCTTCTTCATGCTGTCTTCTTCATGTTGTCAAATTGCTCATCATAATTTCACTATTATTTATTTCACGCGTAAAAAAAGTTTCAGTCGTGCGCTTACAATGTTGATTCCTAGCACTATTCTTATCCAAGTTACGCGATATTTGCTCAAACACACTGTAACACCCCAAACTAGGCGGATATTACAGTGTCGTAGATCCCCAACTGGGACCCACCAGGCAAATGAAAATGAATGAATTACACAAGATAAATGTAGTACCGAACTACATTACAACAATAATTACTCCGATGAGGAGTTTAGTTACAACACACCAGGACAATACCGAATACTAGTGTATTTTATATGAAGATAAAATACACAACACTGAATGAAACGGAGTATTCAAATGAAAGTCTGCAGCGGAAAATAAAGGACAATAACATGAATAACTGAAAGATCGGGGCCCCCTACTAGTATCACTGGGACTCCTCGACGTCAGCGTGTTCTCCCCGTACTTTTGCCTTGCCAAGACCTGAAAAACAAAATCCGCAAACGGGGTCAGTTACAAAGAACAACAATCCTCAAGGGTTGAAAATACACAATCATGATTATATCTGAAGTTATGAAATATCCTGTCGAAACATACGCAATCAAACATGCTATATGCATCAACTAACAGTACGGCTCAAAGGGTGGCGCCACACTACGCCCGGGATGGAAATGTGTCCGTGCACAAGCCACCAACGATCGAATACACGCGTGGTCTTGTACCTAATCAGTCTCACGAGACACATTGACTCGTGTGCACAGTCCAATGTGAGGCCAACAACCAACACACGAGATAAATGTGCCCGACATGAAAATCCTACACATACCAACCGGCACGCCAGTATAACCCGGAATGCCACGTTATAACAAAAGTGACATCGAAAATGAATAATGACTCACCGAGGTGGAATGGTAATGAAATAAATGACAGCTCAATGAAAACATTGGAACCGTCGTTCCTTATGACTGAAGTGATTAATTGACAACAACAAGTTTTGATACGGTTAATATAATGATGAATGAGTTATGATTATGAATGAACAACAACAAAAGGGATGAATATCCTTTTAACCGAGTAAGAATTAACTTACACAATACCGGTGACAATTATCCTTCCACGAACAACGTCCTAATTGAGATATCGGTCTCTCGAACAACCTTGAATTATACAATATCCAACAACTCGTTCAATATACGAATCAAACACGAATATAACGAACTCAAAACGTCGAACGATTAAACTAAGTCCATTGGGGCATTATATCGAATACGTTGTGGCCAAACTCCGGTTGTTTACAATCAAATCTCAATAAGCCACTATTAATTCCCCCAGGAAGTGTTTCAAACCAACAAAACATCTCCAATACGATCAATAATCCGTTATGAATATCCAAAAACGTAATTATAACGACAATTAATCGAAAACCCCCAATTTCAACTCGATATTCAAAGTGTTCTTGAATAATCCTTCAATAATCCAATGAATCCTTATACAAACTCATAATCATATACATATCCCTTCATATAACATGATTATAACGTCCAAAACATCATAACTCAACACAAAAGTCGAAATCCAAGGTGTTGAAGAATATTACCTTTGAAGATCCAAGTACTTTAATCCGAAGAACACGCGTTAGATTGATCATCCGGGCTTCACGATCGAAAGGAGATGAAGAAAATCAAACACCCAAATGATTTGTGAAGGAAAAACCCTCCCTCAAGCTTTCTCTCTCGGTTGAAGGTGAAGAAAAGGGAGAGAAATGGGCTGAAATGCTGAAAAAACGAATTTAAAGGAGTTGAGCGCCTGCCGGACACGGCCCGTGCCGATCGGCATGGTCGTGTCGCATGGTGGCGGCGAGGACTCGGCCGTGTCCTCGCTTGACACGGTCGCGGCGCGAGGGCCTTCCGATAGTGACCCGTCCGACGGCGACTTCGGCATGACTCGGCCGTGTCACGGAACACGGTCGGGCATGTCGGCGATCGGTCGCTTATCCGGAAGAGTTCGACTCGGCCGTGCCAGACGACACGGTCGGGTCCTGAGGCAGAGACTTCGGAATTTCCGGACGAGTACGGCACGGGCCGTGTCGGACGACACGGCCGAGTTCGGTCGGCAGTGATCGGCCAATAACTGAAAAATGAGCGGGTGAGCTAAAACGACCATAACTCTCTCGTCCGGACTCCGATTGACTCACCGTTTGAACCATTGGAAAGCTAATTCGATGCTCTATAATATTGCAAAGATTTAGAATTTTTGGAGTTACCAAAAATTAATAGTGATCTAACAAAGTCGAACTCATATGAGGAAAGTTGAAACAATGAACAATAATGGTACACAACTCGAAGTTTTACCGAACGGTGAACACGGTGAATGAACATGATTGATGAATGATTATAATTGAGTGAAAATACACTGAGTGACAATTACAGACTGATAATTACTGAATGGAAATGAATGAATTCCAACCGGGTATTACATACTCCCCCCCTTAAAAAGAGTTTCGTCCCCGAAACTAAGGGTCAAACAACTCGGGATAACTCTCCCGCATATTCTCCTCGGTTTCCCACGTGGCCTCTTCGACTCCGTGTCTAGACCACTGAATCTTGACCAAAGGGATCGTCTTGTTCCTCAACTGTTTGATTCGCCGCTCTAACACTCGTACAGGACGCTCCTCGTACGAATGATCATCTGCGATCTCGATTTTGTCGAACTGGAGTATGTGACTCGGGTCGGCAACATACTTCCGCAACTGAGAGACGTGAAACACATTATGAATTCGGCTCAATGCCGGAGGCAAAGCCAATCGATAAGCTAACTCGCCTACTCGATCCAAAATTTCTAACGGTCCAATGAATCTTCGGACTCAACTTCCCTCGTTTTCCGAAACGGAAAATACCTCGACTCGGGGATACCTTGAAACGTGGTCACCCGTCTCGAACTTTAGCGGTCGACGATGATTATCTGCATATGATTCCTGTCGACTCTGAGCTGTCAACATACGACTCTTGATCAAAGCTACCTTCTCCCGGGCGGCTATAAGCATATCAGGCTCGGTGCCGATTGATTCTGACAAGTCATCCCAACACAAAGGAGAGCGACAACGACGACCGTACAAGGCCTCGTAAGGTGCCATCTTAATGGAAGCATGCCAACTATTATTATACGTGAACTCGATCAATGGTAGTTGGGCTTCCCAATCGTCCTTCCAATCGAGGACGCATGCCCTCAACATGTCCTCTAATGTCTGAATAGTCCTCTCTGATTGTCCGTTGGACTGAGGATGAAAGGCGGTACTGAGATTGAGCTGAGTTCCCATAGCACGATGAACTGATTTCCAAAAATGAGACACAAATCGACCGTCACGATCGGAAACGATACTCTTAGGAGTACCGTGCAATCTCACTATCTCCTTGATGAATAACTGGGCAAGTCTCTCGGGACCCCAAGTATCCTTAATCTCAAGAAAATGAGCTGATTTAGTTAAGCGGTCCACAATAACCCAGATCGTATTCATGTCACGACGACTCGTCGGCAAACTCGTGATGAAATCCATAGAAATGTCTTCCCACTTCCACTCCGGAATAGGGAGAGGTTTTCAGCATACCCGCCGGTCAATGATGTTCAATCTTAACTTGTTGACAGGTTAAGCATCTCGAAACAAATTCTGCGACTTCTCGCTTCATATTACTCCACCAGTAATTTTGTTTCAAGTCCTTGTACATCTTGCTGGACCCCGGATGAACAGAATAAGGGGTAGCATTAGCTTCTCTCAAAATCGAGTTTTTCAACTCATCATTCGCCTGTACACACATCCGATTCTTAAATCTCAAAAGTCCATCCTCGTGGATCACGAATCCAGAGGCTTTCTCCTGAGCCACATCTTCACGGATGCGCAACAATGAAGGGTCTGAACTCTGATTTTCTCTGATTACCTCCTCAAGTGACGATGAAATCTCTAACATACAAAGTCGTCCACCGAACTCGAAGCCAGACCTCGATCTCGGGTCTAAGGAATTCCTGCTGAAGCTCCTTCTGAACTGTTAAACGAGCAAGCATCTACTCTTGAACGGACTTACGACTCAAGGCGTCGGCGACAACGTTCGCCTTGCCCGGGTGGTAAAGGATCTCGATATCAAAATCTTTGATTAGTTCCAACCACCGCCTCTGTCGCATATTTAACTCCTTGTGAGTAAATATATCCTTCAACTCTTGTGATTGGTGAATAACTGAAAGGTGACGCCATAAAGGTAACGACGCCAAATCCCCAACGCGAAAACCACGGCTGCTAGCTCCAGATCGTGGGTTGGATAATTGACCAACTAATCCGAGGAAACATCGGATTTACTTAATATCTTTCGGAGGTTGCCAATCTCGGATAGTCTCCGTCTTCTGAGGGTCGACACGAACTCTGTCAGATGAAATTACATGCCCGAGAAAGTCACTTCGGACCTCTAGAACTCTCATTTGGAAAACTTTTCATAAAGTTGCTCTCGTCTCAACACGTCGAGAACCTGAAGAAGATGAACCTCGTGTTCCTCTCGGCTAAGAGAATAATCAAAATGTCTTCGATGAATACAACAACAAACTGATCCAAAAAGTCGATGAAAACCCGATTCATTAATTCCCTGAATACCGCAGGTGCAATAGTTAGCCCGAACGGCATAACTACGAACTCATAATGACCATAGCGTGTACGAAACGCTGTCCTCGCGATATCCGACTCTCGAATCGTCATCTGGTGATATCCAGATCTTAAGTCGATCTTGGAAAATCAAGCTCCTGAAGTTAATCTAAAAGATCATCAATACGAGGTAAAGGATACTACTCTTGATCATCACTCTGTTCAACTCCTGGTAATTAATACACAAACGAGACGAGCCATCCTTCTCCTTGACAGATCACACTGGTGCTCCTCACGGGGACGCAATCGGTCGAAGATGACCTTCCTCGAACTATTCCTCAAGTTGAATCTTCAATTCCTGCATTCTAGTCGGGGCCATCCGATATGGTGCCTTCGATAAAGGGGACGTACCGGCTCCAACTCACTCCTGAATTCCCTTACTCTATGTGAAGGCAACCAGATAACTCGTCTGGAAATACATCGTCAATCGATGACAATGATACCACGAATGATTGAACATTTCGATTGCCCTAGAATGGTCAATCGATAAAAAGAGATACCAATAATGATTGAACAACTCGATTGCCTTAGAAAGGCCAATCGATGAAGATGATACAATGAATGTTTGAATAACTCGATTGCCCTAGAAAGGCCAATCGATGAAAATGATACAATGAATGATTGAATAGTTCGATTGCGGAATTTCTCTGCTTTTGTCATAATAATACTTCTTCTGGAACAACGGGGATTACTTCCCTGAAACGCACATTCGACAACCTACGACGGAAAGATAGCAACCAAACGCTAACAAACACTGAGGATAGTATCAAGACGATCAAACCAACTAATACCGAAAATTACATCGTCCTAAGATAAGTTCACCACGATTAGATCCATCAACCAATCGCGGTCATTAAGCTTAATTCGGTATGATTCTGAAAATTCTTCCATCGTCAGGTAGACCGATGGTATGAGGTCCACAAGCAATAGAACTATCCCGAAATAAGTCTATTCAAGCATGATTCGAAAATGAATGAATGCAAAGGTACCAAAGATCAAAAGGTACACACAAGTTGAAATAAAATTACGAGTATACCTGAAATCATTCGGACCACCGGATCGTCGATCCTCCTCATCATATGAATCTGGGACTTGCCGGTCCCCGAACCGGACGCTCCCGTCTGATAAATACGAGTTCCAACTCTATTTGCTTCCATTGTCTTAAACGACGATGACAAAGCAGTCTGATTCTGAAACGCTGGTTGCTTGGGCTCGAGATGCCGAGCCGACTTGGAGTCCTTTTCGAAATAACGGGCCTTATGCCCAAAATTCCCACAATTATAGCACGTGATAGACGGTTTCAGACACTCGCTGCTGAAATGACCCTGCCCACAATTGAAACAGTGATGGCGAATCGCCGCTCGGGAATGAGATCCCGCACGATTATGCGCCGTAGAAGGTCGCTCAGAAACGATAGGGCTCACACGAGGCTTTTTGAAGGTTTACTGACCGCCTTCGGATTGATTACGCTTCGTTGATTTCTTGCTGACAAATGAAGGTTGTTGTTCAGCACTTTCCTTAGCAGCTGGCTCATACGGGAGAGTTCTCTCGATTAATCCGGTCAGAGTGGCGCAATGATGATTGAGCAACTGCACATGGGTCATCATGGCCTGCATAAAAGTGAGTGGATCAACCCGAACATCATCTGATCGAGCCGAGTCCTGGGCACGATTTCCCGGCAGCGAGTGATTATTTCTCGGGTTTCGGTCCGCACCGCGGCCTCTCCCCGTGAATCCCCTGACAGCTCTCTCCATACTGAAGTAGGAAGGTCGCATAATGATTATATTTCCCACATGATTAGCACGTTATGATTATGTCATGAGATGATGAAAATGAGTATACATGCTCTAACTTAGTGATTATATGAATGATTTACTGAAGTTACATGATTATCTGATGAAATTCTTGAAATGATTATCTTGAATAACTTAACAAGATTGATAATACGATCATCCAGATTGACAATCGAGTAATGAAATGAATTGAGTAATTAATGAGTTAACATGATCGTCCCGATTATTAATCGAGTAATGAAATGAATTAAGTGATTGATGAGTTAACATGATCGTCCTAATCACAATGAATGATGATGTTTGAGGATTGTAAATTGATGAATGATGAATGAATGACTATTGCCGTAAATTATACCATGGCGTTATAAATCTTACGCTTCTTTCGGTCGATTGGCTCGGCATTTGCACAGTCACACGTGACGCGAAAGTCCAATGATACTAGTCCGATGACGATGATTTCAAATGAAACATGACTCGGAAGGTAGTATTCAAAACCACTCTCCGATACCAACTCGTAACACCCCAAACTAGGCGGATATTACAAGGCTGTAGATCCCCAACCTGGGACCCACTGTGCAAATGAAAATGAATGAATTACACAACATAAATGTAGTAGAACTACATTACAACAATAATTACTCCGATGAGGAGTTTAGTTACAACACACCAGACAATACTGAATACTAGTGTATTTTATATGAAGATAAAATACACAACACCGAATGAAACGAGTATTCAAATGAAAGTCTCATGAAAATAAAGGACAATAACATGAATAATGAAAGATCGGGGGCCCCTACTAGTATCAATGGGACTCCTCGACGTCGGCGTGTTCTCCCGTACTTTTGCCTTGCCAAGACCGGAAAAACAAAATCCCCAAACGGGCCGGGCCATAAAGAACAACAATCCTCAAGGGTTGAAAATACACAATCATGATTATATCCGAAGTTATGAAATATCTTGTCGAAACATACGCAATCAAACATGCTATATGCATCAACTAACAAGACGGCTCAAAGGGTGGCGCCACACTACGCCCGGGATGGAAATGTGTCCGTGCACAAGCCACCAACGATCGAATACACGCGTGGTCTTGTACCTAATCAGTCTCACGAGACACATTGACTCGTGTGCACACCCAATGTGAGGCCAACAACCAACACACGACATAAATGTGCCCGACATGAAAATCCTACACATACCAACCGCACGCCAAGATGACCCTAATGCCACGTTATAACAAAAGTGACATCGAAAATGAATAATGACTCACCGAGGTGGAATGGTAATGAAATAAATGACAAATTAATGAAAAGATTGGAACCGCTGCTCCTTATGATCAAGTGATTAATTGACAACAACAAGTTTTGATACGGTTAATATAATGATGAATGAGTTATGATTATGAATGAACAACAACAAAAGGGATGAATATCCTTTTAACCGAGTAAGAATTAACTTACACAATACCGGTGACAATTATCCTTCCACGAACAACGTCCTAATTGAGATATCGGTCGCTCGAACAACCATGAATTATACAATATCCAACAACTCGTTCAATATACGAATCAAACACGAATATAACGAACTCAAAACGTCGATACGATTAAACTAAGTTCATTGGGGCATTATATCGAATACGTTGTGGCCAAACTCCGGTTGTTTACAATCAAATCTCAATAAGCCACTATTAATTCCCCCAGGAAGTGTTTCAAACCAACAAAACATCTCCAATACGATCAATAATCCGTTATGAATATCCAAAAACGTGATTATAACGATAATTAATCGAAAACCCCCAATTTCAACTCGATATTCAAAGTGTTCTTCAATAATCCTTCAATAATCCAATGAATCCTTATACAAACTCATAATCATATACATATCCCTTCATATAACATGATTATAACGTCCAAAACATCATAACTCAACACAAAAGTCGAAATCCAAGGTGTTGAAGAATATTACCTTTGAAGATCCAAGTACTTTAATCCGAAGAACACGCGTTAGATTGATTATCCTAAGCTTCACGATCGAAAGGAGATGAAGAAAATCAAACACCCAAATGATTTGTGAAGGAAAACCCTCCCTCAAGCTTTCTCTCGGTTGAAGGTGAAGAAAAGGGAGAGAAATGGGCTGAAATCTTGAAAAACGAATTTAAAGGAGTCGCCTGCCGGACACGGCCGTGCCGATCGGCACGGCCATGTCGCATGATGGCCGACAGGACTCGGCCGTGTCCCGCTTGACACGGTCGCGGCGCGAGGGCCTTCCGATAGTGACCCGTCCGACAATGACTTCGGCATGACTCGACCGTGTCACGGAACACGGTGGGCGTCTCAGCGGTCGGTTCGGATTATCCTAAGAGTTCGACTCGGCCGTGCACGACACGTCGGGTCCCGAGGCGAGACTTCGGCATTTCCGGACGAGTACGGCACGGGCCGTGTCGGACGACACGGCCGAGTTCGGTCGGCAGTGATCGGCCAATAACTGAAAAATGAGCGGGTGAGCTAAAACGACCATAACTCTCTCCTCCGGACTCCGATTGACTCACCGTTTGAACTACTGGAAAGCTAATTCGATGCTCTATAATATTGCAAAGATTTAGAATTTTTGGAGTTACCAAAAATTAATGGTGATCTAACAAAGTCGAACTCATATGAGGAAAGTTGAAACAATGAACAATAATGGTACACAACTCGAAGTTTTACCGAACGGTGAACACGGTGAATGAACATGATTGATGAATGATTATAATTGAGTGAAAATACACTGAGTGACAATTACAGACTGATAATTACTGAATGGAAATGAATGAATTCCAACTGGGTATTACACACACTCATTGTTCGGTGTTTACTTGCAGGAGCTTAGTCACATCAGATTTGGAGGGGATCACCTTCAAATTCTCTTATATTCCTTGAGGTGTTAGGAATTATGCTTAAATAGTTTTCCAAATTGCTCAGAAAATTTGGGAACAGTTTCAATGTATTAGAAAAAGCTATGCATTCTGCATAATCTGGTTCTGACATTGAAGTCTGATTGTTCCAGAGCAACTCATCACCGACGCCACTCAAAAACATGTATTGTGTGCTTATTGGTTAGTTTTTATACAAATGTTAATTTTAATGTTATTCATCCATTGATTGATGTTGGTGAATACATGTAAACAATTAATTGCTTTGCACAGACTACATCGAAACTAACTAATTATTTTAATTTCAGTTCCGTTGTACAATTGGTTAGGTTGGTGGTGGTCAAAATTATATTTTATGCTTGTGTAGTCATATTTAGTAATTGCAATATCAAACTGAGGTAGTACGAAAAACATCATACTAAGTAATCATATGATTTTGTTCTATTATATTTCGTTTAGGAATCGCTCTGTATGATTTTGCTATTTATTATGTTATATTTCACCAGATACCTGTTTGATTCGTCGAGATTTATCTTTATGCTCCGTATACCATATTTCATAAGGTATATGTCTCCCAATACTAACTTTTATATCCTATCTTACAAGTTTAAATATGTTGTTTATATTCATGTCAATATGTGCAGGATTACTCAGTTGAACAAACCCCGTAATTGTTCGGACATCAAATTTTTGTTCGGTTGCCCAAAGCCTACAATTGTTGTGTAGTTAGGCAAAACCTCAGGGTTAATTTTATAATTAGTCCATAAGCTTATAAACTAATATTTTCTCATGCTAAACATATATGTATTTATCATTTTAGTTTTCAAAATTCAAGATTTCGGAATTGGAATTCAGATTCCGTTTGATAAGGAGACCCTAAGCGGCAATTTTTTTCTACTGCAGGTTTTGAATGTGTTGTTGAGATTAGCATGGATGCAAACTGTGATGAGTATCACCATTTTTTGTAACGGGTGGATATACTCGGCCCTTTGGTTATTCGAATCATTGCGATAGGATCCTCATCCTTATATTCATTTTGGATTTATGTAGTTATTTTGGATGGTTAATATATCTGGATGGTTGTTTGATAACCTTTTATGTATTGGGATGTTTGAATTTATTTTTAATGGGTAACTCTATTTTTAAATACCATATGTTGATTTTTAGCATTTAGAGTGTTGGTAAAAGACCTGCGAAAATGTAGCCATTGACCCCAAAATATACTTTTTACGTGTTGGTAAAAGAATAACAGTGTAGCCAAAGATATTAAATTGTTTAAGAAACAAGTGTAGCCATAATGATAAAGGGTGTTGCCAACAATATCGAAGTGTTTTACAATTTTATGTTAGAGTAGTACTAAACAGGTGTAGCCATAGGTCTACAACTATACTTTTAATGGTGTCACCACATAGATAACGGTGTTGGCATAGGTATACAACAACACCTCTTAAGATGTAGGAACAGAACCAAAAATTGTTGGCATAGGGGTCTACAGCTACACCTTTCCGCAGGGTTACGAGAAACTACAAAAGTGTTAGCGTAGACCCCTATGGTAGCGGCCATTTTTGTAACACCCTCAAATTTGGTCAAAGTGTAGCCGTAGCCTATTTTTTTCCTTTTACCAACACTTTTTGGGCTGTGAACGCACTTTTTTAGGTGTGACTGAAGCCCATATATGGTGTAGTGATGTCCGAGTGAGAGTTATGTGTATAAGAAAAGTGATGAAAATGTGTTGGTATTTCCTGTATTGTACGTACGGGTATGGCTATCTGAGCAGTTCGATATAAAGGATTTGGGATAAGTATGGCATATCATTGGAATCAACATCTTTTGTGATCGGAAGAAAAGGATGTTGTGCTTATCCCAAACATCCTATACCGATACAGTGCCAAAGCAGTTTAGCACGTAGAGTTCCAAGAAAGATTTTCTACATTATAGACATGGAATTCAACTATCTAAGGATATGTGTCCTAAGACACAAAAGGAGATAGATGACATGAAGTTGGTCCCTTATGCGTCAGTTGTGGGAAACCTCATGTATGCTATGCTTTGCACTAGACCAGATATTTGTCATGTCGTAGGCATGGCTGCTAGATATCAGTCGAACCCAGGACCTGGACACTGAATTGCTGTCAAGCACATACTAAAGTACCTGAGAAGGATTAGAGATTACATGCTAGTATATTAATCAGGCAACCTATGTCCAGTAGGTTATACTGACTCAGATTTTTCATTAGAAAAAGAAAAGTCCAAGTCTACTTCAAGGTATGTGTTTACTCTGGAAGGTGGAGCCATTAGTTGGAGTAGTGTGAAGTAGTAATGCATCTCAAACTATACCATGGAAGCCGAGTACGTGGTAGCCTCTGGGCATAGAGAGGCGGTATGGCTCAAGTAATTCCTGCAGGACTTAGATGTGATTCCCGATTTGCCAAAGGGTATTACATTTTACTGTGATAATACCAGCGCAGTCACAAATTCGAGGGAACTACGAGCCCATAAAGCAAGTAAACATATATACCATATAATATAACACTTCATAAAGGAAGGAGATGTATTTGTAGCCAGGGTTGCATCGGAAGATAATCTTGCTGATCCTTTCACGAAAGGCTTACCCTCAAAAGTTTTTAAAGGGCATGTGGAAAGAATGGGATTACGGTGTATGGCAGCATTGCTTTGAGTATAAGTGGGAGATATGATAGACTATGTAATAGAGTCGTATACTTAATAGCATGCTTTGGGTATAAGCGGGAGATTGTTAAGGTTATATACTGCAAATCATACTTTATGCTTGTATTACCTTATTTCCCTGTAACTACCTATGATAATATTAATTACATTTAATCATATATTTTGCACATTTATTCACGTTATAGTTATGCAACTGTATTGTCTATTTAATTTATATTGTAGATAATGTGGTTTGTTGGTGGCATACAGAAGATCACATTATCGAGGCCTGATAAAATAATATAATAGTTCATAACCTATATAATGACTATACAAATTATATGAAAAGTTGTAATGTATGCTTGAAATTAGTTGGTCTTGACTATTAGCATGCATTAGCGTATTTGCATAGCTTGGACTGGATCGCAGTGAGATAGCGTCTTATGTACCGGCTGTAGGAAGAAGGTAAATCTCGGATAATTATATTTCTTAATTCTAAGTATATAACATTAAATTGTGTATTTATAATATTTATTGCTTTGATTTACCATTGGGCAACAATATTATTTATATGATAATTAATATTATAACTAGAAATCATGTCATGGCTCATGCGGGTTGATGATGTCACACTTGACTAGCTCGATAATGATTATTATATTAAACCCTGCAGGCGTATTTAATTTCGATATAATAATAAGGTTCGAGTGGTACTACTCCTGGATAATAAATTAATTAATTAAAGCTGTCAGTAGTTTAAATTAATTAATAATCATTCGATATCTTAAACACGGGAAATAATATATTTAAATATGGATTCCGATTTCGTAAATTGGGATTTGGGTTTGAAGTGCATTATTAATATTTTAGTGAATTTTAGTGAATTGAATTGATATTAGTGACTCAACCATATTAGGAAGGGCTTAGCATGGAAAATTGGGTGACACTAGGAATTCTTACCCTATCCTCCTTAAGATCCTTAGAGTAGTCCAAAAGCCTATAAATATAATATATGGGGGTTTGGCCGTGATGATGTATCAGGCATACTTGAGAGTTTGATTTTCTCTTCTTGTGATTAATTGTAGATCTTGACCCGTGTCTTTGATTCTACAATTTAGATAACACAAAAATTTTCTAAGAGTGTTTACATAATAATAGAAAACAAACAAAAATCGAGTGATTCCCAAGTAAGAACAAGTTCGGCCGATCCCAGTTGAAGTCCAAGCAAGATTCGATATCTCGTTGCCCACACAACATCGGGATTAAGGCGGGATCATATTCTAGAAGGTTATGAGGAAGAGATCACAAGTAGCAACGACTATGCTTCAAGAGGTAAATATCCTATGGTTTTTTGTTCTAGATTAGGATAGTGATTTAGAAACAATATTATTTAATAAATAATAAATAATATATAAATTGCCTATTAATGTTAGTAGTTAATTAATTAGAATGCCTAAATAGGTTTTGTGCTCGTGGATGCGTAAAAGATTTTATTCAAATATTTTCACCAACTTCTCTTCTGATGGTTTTATTTCCAACACAAGTACGTCCAAACTTGATTAGAAATACATTAATTTCGAAAAAGAGAGCCGGTTTGCAATTTAGAAAATTTTTCCAAATCAGGACTTAAAAGTTTTACATCGAATACAACGGCAAACACTTAGGAACTATCATCGTTCCTCCAGGATAAAATATCATCACTAGTTAACCTACTAGATATCAGGGAAATACAGCATTATGGGCACCGCACCAGAATCCACAAGGCTAAGAGATATTTTCGCAATCGTCTCAAACACGCCAAAAGACTAAAGATGGTATTATATTTGAATAATCAAATACTTTCCAAAAATCTATTTTTTAAAATACTGTCATAAAAATCATGTTTGGAATTGCAAAGCCCGAATGCCAAAGCTCAACAGTTCCAAAATGTACGTTAAACTACCGCTTACACGTACTGACAAAATAGTTAGGGAACGATTTTTCAAATTAAATCCAAGTTACAAAATACTAGGAAGCCATTTAAAAACAAAAGCGCAATAAACGCCTAGTCCGACTCTCAATGAGAATATGTTGTGGCAGGAAACAATAATCAATAAAAAACAATCGACTCTCAAACATATGCCTATCCGACATCTAAAATTACTAGTTCGACACGCATAACTCATAAACGCCAAATTCAAACATAGGTCAAAACCATATATCTGAGTTCCCAACAAACTCCACCGCTGGTACGCTTTCTAGAACACATCAATGTTCAGAAATTCACAATACATTACACCACTCATAATTCAGTCTATCACTATATCCCGATCACTTCACGTGCAATATAACATAAGTATCAAACACATATTACATTTCACATCATGCATACAAATGAAGTCATGAAACACAAGATATCACACATAAAAAAGGAGAACATCCACAAGTCGCACGAAGATGATGGTCGCCCACGATACTAATCGCAAACGACAATACAAATGACACGACATGACAACGTACAACTTGACTCGTCAACCGAAAACTCAGATAACGCAAAAAACACGACTTTACTCGGCCCAACAGCCCAAGTTTCCACATCTTAAGCTATGATACCATAAATGTAATAACCCAAAATCATAAGGGAATGTCACACCGTAGACCCTACTCAGAAGGATCCACCAGGCTAGACACTGCAATAGACATCATAATATTTGACCGGCCATGGTCAACTACATAACAGTATAGACCGATGAGGCTGAAAAGTCAAAATACATGGACCAATGAGGTTATACACAAGATGTAAGTAACATAACGTAAACAAATTACATTATATATATGCTGGGGTCAATTATGCAGTAGCGAAAATGGGACACAACTCAACAAAATAAAGAAACTCTGACTCCCGATTGATTAGTACCGTAACTTGTCAGCTTCTATACTGACTTTGTGACTGATCTCTCGAACTAGGCATACCTGAATTGCATGAAACGCTTTTCCCCCATTCAATGGGTTAGCAATTTGAATTTGCTAGTAACAAGTATTCTAATCATACAAAATATACCACGCAAATGTCGGTCATAGTCAAACAACAACAAGCATTAAGAGGACTTTCCGAGATGTTTTAATGTTTATAAAACAAACTCAATTTTTTAAAAAACAAAACATCATATCTGTCATTTTAGAAAACAGAAAATCCTTTTAGGACCTCAAGCTCAAAGTTATAAAATATTTTTGAAAACATTAGGGGCTCACCCCAAATCTTATTTCACAGCACAAACATTTTATATAATGGTTCTGGAACTCAAGTCCTTAGCTATAAACCATTTCAAATTAATTGGGTTTCGGAAAGTCACTTTCCATAAAACATCATTTCGAAATACCTAACTTCCAAAATAATTATTCCAGAATATATTTCATTTCATCACTAGAATCGTCGGGGCTCATCAACCCAAAACCATCTCATGTCACTCCGATGATTATCCGTGTTCCACCCCTCAAGGTACAAATCCCTATACGCCCCGTCGGAAATCCCTGGGTGGATAATCTCGGTTCAACATTCATTTACGCAACACTCACTGTTTATCTGTATTACGCCCTTCAAGGTACGAAACCCTATACGCCCCGTCGGACATCCATAGGTGGAAACCTCACGTTTGCGATCCGCCCCTCAAGGTACGAATCCCCATACGCACCATTGGATATCCCTAGTGAACAATACAATCTTTCCCACTCATATGCATGATCCAATGATTATCCCTCTTCTGCCCCTCAAGGTACAAAACCTATATGTCCCGTCAGACATCCCTAGGTGGATAATCTCGGTCAACATGACGTTACCACATATATGTACAATTAACATCACTATAGCCATCACGAGTAGTGCACATTCAATCAAACCACAAAATACGCAAACAACATCACGACAATCATTAGAACAACATACCATCAATACAACATGTCCAACGATGAACCCACAATTAAAATACACTTCCAAGTATATGAGCATACCAACTCAACAAATATCCTTCAATCCCAACTCGGCACGGTACACATCAAAAGTATAACAAACCAACTAAATCATCACAATTGACAAAATACCACAACAAGCAACGATCAAACACATCAGCACTCGATCCATTATTCGTTCCTCCTCATTGCTCTTTCTTGGTTCATCATCGTTCTTCATTGTTCTTCGTCTATTAAGGTAAGTCTAGCAAATCCAGGAAGCTATAATTCGGTATTGTTTCTATGTCAATTGGATTACGGGTAGTTAGTTAGTTTTGTTGCTTAACTCTCGTAGACAATCAAACCGGATGAACTTGTAGTAGTCAAAACTATCATTGTAAGTATATTTCGTTCTTGAACCATTAATTCATGTACCTTGTCGTAATAATCATGTGCAAAATTCACATTTCAAATTGACATTGGAAACATCAACTTCAACGAATCAATTGTAGGGGAAATTGTGTTAGTAATCCAATTACCGTATGGTAAACTCGTTGAAACCCACCTTGCTAATATAATTATCAAACATTAATTTAAATAGGTGTAATTAAGCTTGAAAATATTACCATCATTAAGAATCGACCATTGAAATCATTGTGTAAACAGTAGCCCACCTAATGGAGAACTTGGAGTAGAGAATTGAATTAGTAGGTAATGGAATTCGATTATATTATAGTCGATTGTTGACAACCAAAGTAATGTTGGGGATAATCTTGTTGAGTAAATTGTTATAACAATCGATAATCAAAGAATTAAACAAGGTAATAATGCGTGTTGCTATTGAGCTTAGAATCATGATATTAGTTTGCAAAATCAAACCAAGTTAAGAATTTGGTTAGGAAAAGGAATGGAAAACTAGTTTTATTTGCCATTATCCTTATGAAATGTTAATCGAGGAAAATGTGATTAGGATTGTGCTCGATCAGTCGTGGAAGTTCAAACGGTCATAAGGCACTTACCCGTCGGAATTAAGGTAAGTGAACCCTTTCTTGGATTATGTTAATTTTATTTACAATATTCAGAAAACATGAATGTTCTGTTGCGTGATGAATGCCGAACGATTTTCTTTCTCTAGAATTGTGTTATGAAAGGGCCGATGTGTTAGGGGTAAAACCTAGATGGTGCCCGTGTGGAACTGTGTTGAGAGATAAGACCTAAATGGCACCCACGTTCCGGAGTATTTCCGTGTAGATACTTCCGTGACCCTTGGTTGCGACCTTGGGGTTTATGTGCTAAAGGAGAAAGACAATGTCGTCTATACTGTGAATTATCATCTATATATTATGTGGTACGGTGTTATCGAATCATGTATTTTGTTGTGAAATGCCGTTGTTGGTTATCATTCTCTGATCCTGGTTTGTTTGGCACGATTCGTCGTGTGAGGTAAATTTGTTGAATATGTGCAGGACATTGCCGAGGGTTCCGATTAGGATTGAACAGTGTTGGAATAAAGTTCTGCTACCACATGTTTTATGTATATTTCCGAAAACTCTATTTATGTAATTATCATGTTTTGAATTATGTTTTTCTTTCAAGATATTCCATTTCATGTTATGTAACCGTGGACTCACCCATTTTATGATACCTTATTAAAAATATCAATTTCCTAAAATAGCCTTGTGGGTCCCACACGGGATTCACTGCACTGTAATGCCCTAGTAAATTTTGGGGGTGTTACATCTATCTTCCACCATTCTAAGTGGGGTGCCAATTTCATAACAATAGGTATCGGAGAGGTATCCATATAAATCGGCTTAACATCCGAGGAAGATCCTATGGCATTTCAATTTGCACCGGTCAAATGTCTTGCTCTAAATCGACCTCTATTTTTCGACGGATCGAATTACATGACTTGGAAGAAAAAGATGTCTATATTCATTCGTGCCTATGATATAGAAATCTGGAAGATCATCTGCCTTGGCCCGAAAGTTCCAACCAAATCCGACGGGTCACTTAAGAGCTTCGAAGAGTATAATGACGAGGATTGGAAGAACGATCACCTCAATTATAAGGCCACTCAACTTTTATATTATGCCTTAAATCCAGAGGAGGTCAGCCGTATTTCTTCGTGTGAAAGTGCAAAAGAAATTTGGAAAATTCTTGAATCACACACAAGGGAACAACTCAAGTAAATGAGACAAAGATTAATATGCTTCTCCATGACTACGAGTTATTCATGATGAAGGGTGATGAGTCCATCACCAACATGTTTGACCGATTTTCGGTTATCACCAATGGACTTGCTTCGTTCGGGAAACCACTATCAAGTAGTGAAAAAGTCAAGAAAATCTTACGATCAATACCTAGCGAATGGGACGGCACCGTGATGGCGATCATGGAATCTAAAGATCTCAACACGCTCGATTTTAGCGCCCTTGTAGGTTCGCTAATTAATTATGAGATTGTTCTTAAATCTCGAAATGCCAAACCGAAACCGAAGAAAAATCCAAAGCTTTGAAAGCAAAGATGTGTCGAAAAGAAGAAATCCCGGTAGATGAAGATGATGAAGAATCGGCATAAATATAAATAAGTTTCAAAACTTATTGAACCGGAGAAGGAAGGATATTAAATCGGGCGAATCTAAGAAATTCGACAACAACTGTCGAAACTGTGGTAAACCTAGCCACTTTGCTAAAAATTGCCGAGGCTCAAATCCTAAGAAAGAGGTTCTCATAGCAACATGGAGTGACGAAGAGGATGACGATGAATATACTCAAAATAACCTCGCACTCATCGCAAGGAGTTCTTTTGACGAAAGCGACGTCGAAAGCCAAGCAAGTACTTCTTACGATGAATTATTTTAAGCATTCGAATTATTACATACCAATTTTCAAAATGCCTTAAAAGATAATAAATCCCTTCGTGATAGAAATAAAATTTTGGGATACAAAATCTCCAAGTTTGAAAAAGGGAAAATTATCGAGACCGATCATTCTCAATGTCTTGAAAATGAATAAATTAAAGGATGATCTTTTAAAAGTTCAAACCGAACTTAAAAGTTTAACGAACAAATTTTCTTGTGGAAACGAGAAATTTGAACAAATGCTTTCCATTCAAAAATTTTCTTTAAATAAACAGGGGTTAGGATTCAAAACGAATAATAAAACCGAATTCTTAAATTTTAAAATACCCCGATGTGAGAAATGTTTAAAGCTTGGGCATCATATTTCGATTTGCAAAAGCCCAAGACGGACGATCAAAATCAAGAAAGTTTGGATTCCAAAAGGAACCACCATACCGAATATCGTCTATGTTTCAAAAGAAAAACCAACTCTCGGTTGGATCCCCAAAAATCAAAATTAATATATTTTCATCAATTGATATTTTGATAATTTATATTTTTCGATAATTTATATTTTTATCAATTGGTATTTAACTTAGGGGGAGTTATTATTTTTTCAAATGGGAGATATATTTATCAAGGGGAGTTCTACCCGTTGATTATCATATTTAACTTTTATTATCATTATTATTGATTATTATTGCACTTTTTGATTATAACAAAAAAGGGGAGAAGATGATGGGAGACTATGAGAAAGGGGGAGAATCTCAAGAAAAATGATGGGAGAAGGAGAATACGAATCATGGAAGAATGACGAAAAAAATAAAAATAATATCCCGGTCATGAAAGAGGAAGAAAAGACGAAGGAGAATAAAGTCAATAAAAATGAGAAGAAGTCGAAAAGTAGAAAAGAAAAATGGGGAGATGAATACTAATGATACGGATAATGCCGAAAACTATTGTAACACCCCCAAAACCATACAGGAATATTACATCGCCATGGGCCCCATATTGGAACCTACAAGACTAAAATCATTTTCAAAAATGTTTAAAAATGCCAAAAGGCCCTTTTGAAGTACACACACAGCGGATAAAAACACAGTTCAGAAGAATACCGAAAAGCCATTTAGAAACATAAACACACAGCGGATAAAAATATAATTAAATACATTTGCAGCGGAATTAGAAAAACCAGAAAAGAATACACAATCTGAACAATCACGCCATAGCCAGTATCACTGGAAAGCTCATCCCTTCACGACCGCTACTAGATCGAACTCCGAGTACCTAAAAGATAAAGCCCACGATGGGGTCAGCCATAATACTCAACAATGATAACGATCACATCACAAAAACAATTACATATCAATGTAATCACAAGGCAAGAATAAATCCAGTGTAACCTTACTGATCCATCACAATCCATATCAAATCAGTTCTTACCATAATCCACGTCCCGCGTCCTTAAGTAATGAACGAATTCAAATGTAATCACTTGTACTGTATCCGAAACACTACCAAGATTTCCAAATAAAAACATATCTCGAGTATAGAATAATCTGGCCAAGTTCGATTCTGCCGGTTGGGTCGTACAATCGGATCCCAATCCTGATAGAAACCGATATCACACGATATATCTGCAAATCAACTATCCCGAAACAATGGCAAGTCCCGGATATCAATACAAAGCATGAATGCTCACACAATCAATAATGATAAACAATCAATGCATCACAACGGAAATATCAATGACATGATATTTAGACACAAGATCGACAAAGGATCAACCACGAACCAGAATACCATAATGTGGTAACTCCAACAAGATCAATGAAGAATCAATAACCGAGAATACTGGCAATACGGCAAATCCCAACAAGATCAATAAAAGGTCGACAACCGAGAATACCGACGACACGGTAAGGATCAATGAAGAATTAATAAACGAGAATACCGACGACACGATAAGGATCAATGAAGAATCAATAACCGAGAATACCGACGACACGGTAAGGATCAGTGAAGAATCAATAACCTAGAATACCGATGATACGGTAAACTCCAACAAGATTAATAAGAGTCGACAACCAGAAATACCAACGGTACGATAAACTCCAATAAGATCAATAAAGGATCAACAATCGAGAATACTGACGACACAGTAAACTCTAGCAAGATCAATAAGGACCAACAACTGGGAATACCAACGATACGATAAACTCCAACAGGAGCAATAAGGAATCGACAACCGAGAATACCGACGACATGGTAAAATCCAATAACATCAATCAAGGACTAATAACCAAGAATACCAACGGTGAGACAACTCCCAAACAGAATCAATAAGGATCAATAACGAACGAGATTACCAATGACAGGGTGAACTCCAAACGAGATTTATAAAGGATCGATATCAATGAGTTGACCATCGATATGGTAACTACGAACGAGATTAGTAAAGGTTCAATGGTGACAGATACACGAGAGAATAAAATCATCAACCATATACAAATCATATATACGGGATTTCAAATACAACCCGAATATCGAACTGATCTAATTATACATGGACTCTGAATGACCAATCAATAAGACTCAAGATGGACGACACGATACGCTCGATACGGACATGTGTCCGTGTACAAGCCAGCCACGAGTATTGAACAATACACGTCTGGTCTCGTGTAATACTCGAGATTTTTGTTCCGGAATCGTTAAGTTTTCTGGGTTTTATCGGATTGTCATTGTCCTCATAGTTGGAATTTCATGCCATGTTTGGGTGTGTCTTGTTGGGACACGTGTTTGGAGGCGTTTCGGATCACTATGTGAGTTTTTGAGTTTTTGTGGTGTAGCGCACGCTAATTCTTGAGGCATAGCGCACGCTACTGCGTGGTGTTTAGCGCACGCTACTGAATGTGTAGCGCATGCTAACTGGCAGTCCAGAGGCAGTCCAGTAGCTACTAGACTGCGACTGGAGCTTTGTTAGCGCACGCTAAGACTGATAGCTAGCGCACGCTATCGACTGCTTAGCGCACGCTCTCTCTTCTTTCTAGCGCACGCTACCCGGCAGGTGAGGTTCTGTCCAGGGGCTACTGGACTGGTTTTGTGACCCGTTAGCGCACGCTACGGATTTTGGCTAGCGCACGCTAACTGTGTTATATGCGGTTTCTCTGGAGCGTTGACCCCGTTAGCGCACGCTAATGCAGGGTGTTTAGCGCGGGCTAATAATCGGCCCAAAGATAAATCGGACAGCAGCATTAAGTCGTCATTTTTCCACTTTTCTTCATCCCTTCCGACGGGAGTGAGATCTAGAGGCGATTAGGACCGATCTTTTTCTTCTAGCTTCATCTCTGAGCGGATTTGTAGATGTTTAATAACATCTAATCGTCTTCTTGGTCCAGATCAAGGTAATCTCTTCTTAGAACCCTAGTTTCTTGAATTTGGGGTTTTTCCTTGGATTTGTGATTTTTAACCAATCTCATCCGATCGGTTGTGTATTTTTGGTTGTCTTCACCGTAATCTTCAGATTTTGTTAACCGTTCATCGATTTTTATCGCCCGGATCAACGATTCTTGATTTCTTTGAGAATACTTAGATCCTTGTCGTTTTTAGGATCGTTTAGGATTTCGATTAGTGTTATTGATTCGTGGTGATGCTATTTTCGTAGTATTCGTGGGCTGTCGAAGTCTTGATCGTTTTTGGAGGTTCGAAGGTTGCCCGATCGTGCCCGTTCGTCATTTCATCGCTCGTGATACCGAGGCAAGTATCTTGTCCATACATTTGATGTTTCGTAGGCGTAATTATTGATAAATGATTATATACGAAACTCAATGTTTAATGAACGTAAAATGGGATCGGTATATTCTCGATAAATGTTGTCTTTCAACGATAATTCGTGTACTACGTGAATATATGTGTTCTCGGGATATGTGTGTTGGTTTTGTATGTTGAAAATATGCTATGACCACTGTGAGTGAGTTTAATAGACCGTAATCCTTTGTCGGGGATTACGTATTGTTATGTGTACTTGTTCGGTAAGAACGTATTGGGTGTGATATTAGTTGATACTCCTTTGAAAGGAGGTTGTGATGTTTAAGTGTTGCTTGGCTTGATATTTTGCTCATTGTTATGTGATCATTGATAGTGATGTGCCTCCGGGTAGGATTGTTGAATCTCCGGGATCCATACTTGCTAGTATGGGTCGGGCGTGACCGTAGGGTTATCCAATCCGGGTATGTCTTGCGGGGACTCCGAGGTTTGGGGCTTGCTAGCCCGATGCCGAGATAACTTGTGGGGTTATCATCGGGTATGTCTTGCGGGGACTCCGAGGTTCGTGGCTTGTTAGCCCGATGCCGGGATAACTTATGGTTGTGGTTTGGAATGGTTCTGTGGCTGTTGCCACGAGGACATGTGATTTGGTATGGCTTCCTATTGGGTTATTTACTCGGGTATGTTCTACGGGAGCATCTGAGGTTCTTGGCTTGTTAGCACGAGACGCGAATAATCCTTAGGAACATGTGTTATGTGATTCGGGTCGTGGACCCTGTGGCTTATGATCCGGGTCTTGGACCCCGTGTGTTGTGAATTGGGTTGTGAAACCACGTTTTATTATTGGAATCGTATTTTGGAAAGATAATTTTGGGCCATGCCCCTAAGTGTTTTCAAAGGGCTTGAGAATTCCTTTATTTCAAATGTTTTCAAACTCCCGAGATCATAAAATATTTTGTATGAAATACATGGTTCTATTCCTACCTTTTATAAATCAAACTGTTTTGATTAAGTGAATTATCTCGGGAAATATATTCAAGATTATTATATTCTTGAAGCACATTGTGTATGGCTTGTACTTCTGTTCTATACTTGCACTAGAAAAACAGTGGAGTTTTGCTAACCCCCGAGTATTCGGGGGTGGATGTCTGTATTGCGTCCAGGTACTTGCAGGTAGTTGGGGAGCGAGCCACAGGATCGATACGAAGGATGATGGGAGATGAAAATACTAATCACGTGAAGACCATTTATAGAGTATTTGGTAGAGTCGTGTTGGTTATTCCTCCGATGTGTTATTTTCTCGAATTATGGAAGTGTTATCGTATTCTAGCCCCTGCGTGGGTATGTGTGCTGGGCAAGGGTCTTGTATGTATTGTTGTGTGTGTTGTGATATAAGACCTAATCGGTCTAATGGTCCTTTATGTAGCCATGTTGGCATGTGAAGTGACGCATTGTTTTGTATTTAGCCTGGTAGATCCTCGCGGAGAGGGTTCATGCGCGCCGTAATATTCCCGAGTGGTTTGGGGGTGTTACAGAATATGGTATCAGAGCTTAGGTTGAGGAAACCTAGGCTGTCGGGTTGAGTTGTGTGTTGTCGGGTCTTGTCTTGTCAGATTTGGTCTGACTGAATGGTGTCGCGACGCGTCGTCTGAGTTGTCGGTCGTGATTAGTATCGAGGTGCAACCATCATCTTCGTGCGATCTGTGGATGTAAGTCTCCCTACCTTGTTGTGTCTCGTATTATACGAGTTTACGTGATTCTATGTTATTATGTGGAGTTTAATTGTGCCTCGTGAATACTTACTCCATACTTGTTTGATTCTCGTATTGTGTTGGAATAAAGAGTAGTACCGGTATTTATGTATATATATATATACATCTTTGTGTAAAATCGTTTTTACAGGAGTGATGTTTTGGATTGGTTACTCAATAAAAGTTTATCAATGTGGTATTTCAATTTCAAATGTTTTGGGGAAGTCACGTAAATTCTATTTAAAAATATCCTATGAGAAGGAAAAATGATTTGATTTTCGTATGATGACCTCGAGACCAAAGAATTTGAGAATTCAAACTACACATATTATATTTTCATCTTGCATTGAAAATTTTCAAAATATTTTAAATGCTTAAACGAGGTCTACTAATAGTTTACTTGAGACGTGACTTTCGCCTTCAACTTTTCCGGTTAAACGATATGTAGTGAGAATGTAAATTGTTGGCGTTTGGATTCGTATGTTGTTGTTTATTTGTAACCTTCGACTTTTGGCATTATTTGGTATATGTTCATAAATAACAATTGTTGTGTGTGGTTATGTGTAACTTGAACTGTGTTCTTATCCGCTGCGTGTGTAAAGTCCAAAGTGACTTTTTGGGTACTTTTACCAAATAGTGTGTGTTTCAAAATGACCTTTCGGGTTTGTAAATTTGAATTATTTCGTTGACCCTTTTTCCTAACTCTTTTGTCGGGTGATTTAACATATATTTTGAAACTATTGAGTTTTCGCGTCTACGCTTGTAATTTCAAATGGTATTTGGTGACGGTATTTGGTATTTGGAAAATGACTTTTGGGGAGTATTTGGAAAGTATTACCGTCATCGGCCTTTCTGGCATTTTGGAACGTTTTTGAAAATGATTTTCAACTTGGTGAGTTCCGGCGCGGAAACCGTACAGAAAATGATTTTGATATAATGGATTATTTCAATTTCTTTGCATTATAAATCGCATAACAACGGGATTATAAATGAAGATTTTTGATAAAATAGTTTGTATATTGTGCTCTAGCTGGAATTAAATGGTAAAATGTATATGATTTAATGATGTTGGATTAAAGACAGAGATGTGAATATCTTGCTATGAGTTATGATCTTTCGTTACCCTAGGTTGATTGTTTGTTAGTATGCCGAGGGGCAGAGGTCGTGGTCGTAACCGTGGCGCTGATGGCCACAAGGATCAGATGCGGAATCGAGAGAATGCCGCTAGGAATGATTTTAGTTTGGGTGTTGCTACTATATTGCAACAAGTAGTGACTCAGATGACTCAGTTGACCCAGGTGGTTCAACGTAGCATTGACGCGAGTCAGAACGTTGGTGTAAATCAATGGCTTCGCGAGGTAGTTCGTATGAATCCCCCTCGATTCGCCAGTGCTGCGGATGCGTTGGGCTAAGATGGTTGGATTTTCCAGTTGGGAAAGATTTTCGAGGCTGTCGGATGTCCTGAAGAGCGGAAGGTACCTATCGCTCAGTACCTTCTCGACAAAGATGCTGCTAATTGGTGGGAAGCTGTTAAACCTCGTGATCGTGATGTCACATGGGTGGAGTTCCAGGCGTTTATGGAAGCTGAGTTATGTCCGAAACCGATTAGAGAGCAGAGGATTCGCGAATTCTACTTGTCAGAACCGCAAGATATATCGGTGTCGCAAGCTATCATTGATTATAGCAAACAACTCAGTTATGTGCGAGACCGGGTGAGAACCGAGGAAGAGAGGATCCTTCACTTTGACAGACGGATGAAGCCGGATATTCGCGTGTATATGTCGGGATTCAATTGCACTTCGTTGAGGGACTATCAAGATCGAGCATTAGCCCATGAACTAGCTTCGTTATCGTCGGAGCGTGTGTCCGAGTCGAAGAAGCAGAGGAAGTCCGATGACCGTGTGGACGGTGCAGGAGTTGGTGTTTCTAGTTTTCAATGTCGTAGCCTTTCCGCTGTGAAGCTCCATCGCTCGATGCGTGGAACTGAGAGTTCCAAGTCGTCTGCTCTGACTCCTGGTAAAGCCAGGAGATGTTTTAACTGTAATGTGGCGGGACATGTTCGTGCACATTGTCCTTCTCCGCCAGTAACGTGTTACAGGTGCGGACTCGAGGGACACCGAGTTCAGTTTTGCGAGATGGTTACCGAGCCTTCCGGGGCGCGGAATTGAGCACCGATATCTGGATCGACTCCGAGAAGCCCCTGAGTGGCTTAGCCTATCAGTTGTTTGTTATGTTATTTCCCTCGTTTTGTTGTTTCGATATTCCGGATATTAACTTCTTTTATTTGAAGTGAATCGGATTTTGAACTCTGTACTTTCTACTCTGTCGAATCGTTTATGTTCGTTGATATTTTCTGAACTTGTCCTGTCTTGTGCTTTTGGTTGATCGAACAAGTTGTGGTATTGCTTCAGAATAACCCATTTGTCGTTATGACTTTCCAATTGCTATTCCCTTTCTCGTAGATCTTATGTGAATACACATCTTGTTGTCTTCACCAGATCGTATATTGTCTCGAGTCGAGATGTGAACTTTGGGGTTGTTGTTTGAGTATTATTGTTCGTCGTGATTCGAACATGATTGATCGACTGTTGTCGTCTCGATCGTTGTAACTCAATCGTTTGATGGTTCAGTTTTTGTTGATCTCGTTTCGTGATTGTTGAGCATTAGGACTCCTTCGTAATTTCCTTAAGTTCTGGGAATTTGTTTTGTGTTCGATCCTCCAACCCTTGGGCTGTGGAATTTCGTATTGGTTCAGCGTATAGCTCGTGTTTTGGTTGATGTACTGTTGAATTGTTCGACCGTATTGATTTTCGTTCGTTGTGTTTTGTTATTTCGGCAATGGATATCGTGTGTTATCTGAGTTTGTTTTGCGTCGTTCGTTATATGTTTCAAGTTTCGGGGACGAAACTTCTTTTAAGAGGGGTAGAATGTAATACCCGAGATTTTTGTTCCGGAATCGTTGAGTTTTCTGGGTTTTATCGGATTGTCATTGTCCTCATAGTTGGAATTTCATGCCATGTTTGGGTGTGTCTTGTTGGGACACGTGTTTGGAGGTGTTTTGGATCACTATGTGAGTTTTTGAGTTTTTGTGGTGTAGCGCACGCTAATGCTTGAGGCATAGCGCACGCTACTGCATGGTGTTTAGCGCACGCTACTGAATGTGTAGCGCACGCTAACTGGCAGTCCAGAGGCAGTCCAGTAGCTACTGGACTGGGACTGGAGCTTTGTTAGCGCACGCTAAGGCCGATAGCTAGCGCACGCTATCGACTGCTTAGCGCACGCTCTCTCTTCTTTCTAGCGCACGCTACCCGGCAAAGTGTTCGCCTGTGGCTACCGGATCGTTTTGTGACCCGTTAGCACACGCTACGGATTTTGGCTAGCGCATGCTAACTGTGTTATATGCGGTTTCTCTGGAGCGTTGACCCCGTTAGCTCACGCTAATGCAGGGTGTTTAGCGCGCGCTAATAACTGTCCAGTATAAATACTAGACAGCAGCATTAAGTCGTCATTTTTCTACTTTTCTTCATCCCTTCCGACGGGAGTGAGATCAAGAGGCGATTAGGACCGATCTTTTTCTTCTAGCTTCATCTCTGAGCGGATTTGTAGATGTTTAACAACATTTAATCGTCTTCTTGGTCCAGATCAAGGTAATCTCTTCTTAGAACCCTAGTTTCTTGAATTTGGGGTTTTTCCTTGGATTTGTGATTCTTAACCGATCTCATCCGATCGGTTGTGTATTTTTGGTTGTCTTCACCGTAATCTTCAGATTTTGTTAACCGTTCATCGATTTTTATCGCCCGGATCAACGATTCTTGATTTCTTTGAGAATACTTAGATCCTTGTCGGTTTTAGGATCGTTTCGGATTTCGATTAGTGTTATTGATTCGTGGTGATGCTATTTTCGTAGTATTCGTGGGCTGTCGAAGTCTTGATCGTTTTTGGAGGTTCGAAGGTTGCCCGATCGTGCCCATTCGTCGTTTCGTCGCTCGTGATACCGAGGCAAGTATCTTGTCCATACATTTCATGTTTCTTAGGCGTAATTATTGATAAATGATTATATACGAAACCCAATGTTTAATGAACGTAAAAAGGGATCGGTATGTTCTCGATAAATGTTGTCTTTCAACGATAATTCATGTACTACGTGAATATATGTGTTCTCGGGATATGTGTGTTGGTTTTGTATGTTGAAAAGATGCTATGACCACTTTGAGTGAGTTTAATAGACCGTAATCCTTTGTCGGGGATTACGTATTGTTATGTGTACTTGTTCGGTAAGAACGTATTGGGTGTGATATTAGTTGATACTCCTTTGAAAGGAGGTTGTGATGTTTAAGTGTTGCTTGGCTTGATATTTTGCTCATTGTTATGTGATCATTGATAGTGATGTGCCTCCGGGTAGGATTGCTGAATCTCCGGGATCCATACTTGCTAGTATGGGTCGGGCGTGACCGTAGGGTTATCCAATCCGGGTATGTCTTGCGGGGACTCCGAGGTTCGGGGCTTGCTAGCCCGATGCCGAGATAACTTGTGGGGTTATCATCGGGTATGTCTTGCGGGGACTCCGAGGTTCGTGGCTTGTTAGCCCGATGCCGGGATAACTTATGGTTGTGGTTTGGAATGGTTCTGTGGCTGTTGCCACGAGGACATGTGATTTGGTATGGCTTCCTATTGGGTTATTTACTCGGGTATGTTCTACGGGAGCATCTGAGGTTCGTGGGTTGTTAGCACGGGACACGAATAATCCTTAGGAACATGTGTTATGTGATTCGGGTCGTGGACCCTGTAGCTTATGATCCGGGTCTTGGACCCCGTGTGTTGTGAATTGGGTTGTGAAACCACGTTTTATTATTGGAATCGTATTTTGGAAAGATGATTTTGGGCCATGTCCCTAAGTGTTTTCGAAGGGCTTGAGAATTCCTTTATTTCAAATGTTTTCAAACTCCCGAGATCATAAAATATTTTGTATGAAATACATGGTTCTATTCCTACCTTTTATAAATCAAACTGTTTTGATTAAGTGAATTATCTCGGGAAATATATTCAAGATTATTATATTCTTGAAGCACCTTGTGTATGGCTTGTACTTCTGTTCTATACTTGCACTAGCAAAACAAAGGAGTTTGCTAACCCCCGAGTATTCGGGGTGGATGTCTCAGACAAGGCCCGTGTACTTGCAGTAGTCGGGAGCGAACCACAGGATCGATACGAAGGATGATGGGAGACGAAGATACTAATCACGTGAAGACCATTTATAGAGTATTTGGTAGAGTCGTGTTGGTTATTCCTCCGATGTGTTATTTTCTCGAATTATGGAAGTGTTATCGTATTCTAGCCCCTGCGTGGGTATGTGTGCTGGGCAAGGGTCTTGTATGTATTGTTGTGTGTGTTGTGATATAAGACCTAATCGGTCTAATGGTCTTTTATGTAGCCATGTCGGCATGTGAAGTGACGCATTGTTTTGTATTTAGCCTGGTAGATCCTCGCGGAGAGGGTCTGCGGCGCTGTAATATTCCCGAGTGGTTTGGGGGTGTTACATCTCGTACCTAATCAGCCTCACGAAGTACTTCTCGTGTGCACGGTTCAATATGAGGTCGAAACTAACATATGCTACATGTGCCCGTCCCAAAAATCCTACACATGAACGATCAGAACATATCTGACTCCAGATATGCCACGATACAACATGACAACCAATCTCGAAGAAACGCATATCCAAGAAGGATCAGAAGATTTTTCAAGAGGGCAACAATAACTCGATCATGAAAGACTGACACGAGCACAATGTCGTATTCTGTCACACAATAGTTCACAGCATGCTCAACAATGCATATAATATAAGCACATAAACTCCCAAGGCAGCAGCCAAGGGTCACGGGAGCATCTACTCAGGAATACTCCGAACAATATCACATAAACTCCGAAGGCAGCAGCCGAGGGTCACGGAAGCATCTACTCAGGAATACTCCGAACATAGGTGCCATTTAGTTCTTTTCCCCTAACACATTTCCATTCAGGTACCATACAGGTTTTATCCCCAACACATCGGCCCCACAGATTACGGCTCAAAGAAAGAGCACTTCACAAAACGTAACAAACAATGGTGCACACTCACCGCATGAAATATCAACACACAAAAGCAATAATGCAACATGATGATTATCATAATCTAACAATATTAATTTACATCAAGGTGGAGACGCTAACCTTTCCACGACCAACCGCCCTGAACGAATACACGGTTTATCCGAAAAATCAAAAATGAAGTATAGTCTATAACTAATACCCAACCACCATCTCGAGTACAATGTCGACACGATAACTAACCTTGATATCCAACTTCTCATGCAATAGACCAAATTTATTTCACATCTCTGTTTCCTCTAGACGTCTTAAAATCATATACATTTTGATTTATCTTAGTTCAAAAATAATATACATACCATCATCCCGACAATTCATATTCCATAATACCATTGTTATATGAATCATAAATGAAATGAAAGCGAATACATTTATTAAACATTATAAATTGAACAAGCATAACTTGCCTTGATACCAATTCGAAGAAGCCTCTATCAATCCCGCCGTCTTCATCTACAAGCTCCTCAGTCCCGACCAAGACGATTCATGCATTCTCCAACCTCAACCGCATCGCAACAGTTAACATCAACGATCACTAAACGCAACCTATTAGAAGATGAAATACACAAGTAGTCACTCGTTTTAAATAACACAGTGCAAAGAAATCGATGAAAGGAAAGGGTACCGATTCAACTTCCTTCAAAAGTTCATTCCTAAATCACAATAATATCAATTCAATCACCATTCATACGAAAACGTATAGAATTTCCCAAGTTCTATGCATTGAGGTATTTCATCGAACACTTTGACGGCATAGTCCAATTCAATCGATTATTCAAAGAAATACTCGAATTCGTTCCACAAAACTTCAAGAGTATTGAATGATTACGAGTTTACAATCAAGTTCAATCAACAATCTGAATCAAAACGAAGCAAATCGGCCAAAACACCAAGAAACCTAAAGAACATCCAAAAACCAAAAGTTTAGGTGTTCTTACCTTCGATCCGGGTGGAAGATGATGTTAATCCATGATTCCAACTTCCAAAACATGTTGTTATAAGTTGATTCTACTCAAAACCATCAATCTATGGTGAAAAATCGCAAAAGGAATGAAGAAAAATGAAAAACGCCGGATCTGACTCGGTCCAGGCCTTATATAGGCCGAGACCTGCCGGACCGTTACGACCGTAATTGGTCGTGGCTTACGTACATAACTGGACATGGCCTACCCTACTGTCCATTTTGGCCTACACCCTTATGTACGTAACCGGCAGCTGCTTACCTACGTAACGGGCCCTTATGGCCGTAACCGGCCACAGCCTTACGTACGTTATCGGCCAGTCCTAGCCCCCAGCGAGTCACTGCCAACCGTGATCGGCCATCCCTGCGAGTCACTTCCGACCATGCTCGGCCACTACAGGTCCTCTCGGCCACGACTCGGCCAGCCGCCCCGTAACCTACGTAGCACTTATTTCATTGCGTACGTAATACGTATGTTGACTTGCTACAGTATTATACTCGTATTATGTACGTAATACACCCTGTATAACATATGTAACTCCATCCATTGACTAACCTGTCCACATCCGCGCCGAAAGCTGCCGACACCGGGCCCAACTGTCCGATTCCTCTTGTTACGTACGTAATACCTTACGCATAACGTACGTAAATCGTACCAACTTAGCGTACGTTAGCCCATAAACTTAACGTACGTAATGGCCTTATGTACTTAGCCAAAATCCAACTATTCTGGTCCGTCTCGACATACCGGATACAAACATACGGCACACTAATTACACATATACTCAACCCAAAATATTCTCATACGGTACGTCTGATGCACGATATCCTCAATTACAACTGTCGACCAAGTACGACAATCATACAAATACTCATACGGTATACCCGACATCGAAAAACACACCAAGCATGTAATATCCTAGAATCAAAATAACCTCGATAGACATACTGGAACAATTGTCACGGTTTCCAAAATTATTTATCCATATTGTGTCGGTCCCACTCTATACAGTACAACTCGGATAAAATAATGCGAAAAATTCATAGTGAAATTCTACGATATTACATATATACCCACTTAAATAAGTTTTGTCCTCGAAACTAAACACGTGTCATAATTAGTATCTCAATTCCGAAATATCTCAAAATCACGACACCATACTCAAATAATAATCATCAAAACTGAAATGACTGAAAGAACATACTTACAGGTCCGTGAAGTCGATGATCTTCCGTGATACCAGCATACGACTCCCATACAAAGTCTCAACACACTAACAACACACCGGCATCGCAAATATAGCAATTTGAAAATATTTCAAAAATTTTGAAACCTCCAAGATCGGTTTGACTCAAAAGTTAGAAAATCATTCTCCAAAGTCATGCTGCTACCGCACTGGTAGAGCCACATAACACACACGCCCGGGTTTTACGAAACCCAAGCTCCGATACCATCTTCTGTAACACCCCCAAAACCATACGAGAATATTACAGTGCCGTGGGCCCCACATTGGAACCCACAAGGCTAAAATCATTTTCGCAAACGTTTAAAAATGCCAAAAGGCCCTTTTGAAGTACACACACAACGGATAAAAACACAGTTCAGAAGAATACTGAAAAGCCATTTAGAAACATACACACACAGCGGATAAAAACATAATTAAATACATTTGCAGCGGAATTAGAAAAACCAGAAAAGAATACACAATCCGAACAATCACGCCATAGCCAGTATCACCGGAAAGCTCATCCCTTCACGACCGCTACTAGCTCGAACTCCGAGTACCTAATGTTGGAATTCGGTGCCTAAAATGAAGGCCCAGCGGAAACGGTAAAATGAAAATTAATTCAATCCGAATCCCTATGAGGATCGATCGAGCTACGTATATACGAATATCAAAACAAATTCACAAGAGATATACAAACTCACCCTTGTAGTCCGTTGATTATATGTATTCCTTCTCTTGAGCTATTCCCCAAGATTTTGGCGATCTCCCTGCAATTCAATCCGCTCCAAGCTCTTGAATGATTCAACACTGAAAGCACCGCGTCTCTACTTGACACGCGCCGGAGAAACGACCGGAACGACGATCACCTTGCTATCCTCCGAGGATATGGCTAGAGCTAAGTGATGAAGTTTCCAATATGAAGTTATAACACTCTAAGTGTATAACTCACAATCTCTCTTTTATTTCTCAATTTTCCTCCAAGAAACATCAAGAAATTTATGAAGAAAAATGGAAGAAGACTTGGAGAAGATGATGAAGCCTTTGAGAAAAGTTTTCTCTCTCTCCCTCACTCTTTCTCACGTTGGAAACAAATGGGTGGTTAGTGATTGTATTCTTTTTCCTTTTTATTGAACTCCCCACATGTAACAACTCATGCTAATGAGAATCAACCCCACCTATACAATTATCATCCATTAAAGAATGGATACAAGAGTCCAAAAGGAAGGTGGATTGAAATGGGGGCGGCCCATGTAGAAACCGGATGATTTCGGTTCGTTTCGGACTCCCGTGAGTCCAAACAGATAAACTCCGATTCCGTTCCGATGTATTTATATCGATTAATTAATCCAATTAATTAATCATATTAAATACATAATAACATAATTAATTTCTCCAAGAAATAATTATATTCATGAATTAAACTAATCACCTAGTAATTTATTTAATTAATTATGCCGTAAATTAATTTATCCAATAAATCAATTTAGACATCCAATGTCCCAAATTAGATATCCAATATCTAATATTGATAATGAAATAATTAAGCTTGATTCATTCTGTCGTCAATCCTAATGCGCGACTCGGTAGGTCCGTCTCAGTCAGCAATGGGAGGAACCAAAGAGTAGTAGCACCACCTAGCGATCCTGGCGGCCTACACTGTACCCCAACTGAAAACGAATGATGGGATCATTCAAAAACCATTCTGTCGTGAATACCAGTATACGTATAAACACTTCTTTCACATGTCCCGATCAAGTTATAGGGTCACAGTCAGTCAAACCCTATCTGTACTTGACGCTATGCATGCATTAATGCAAATCGAGATCATCGAGCGCTCGTGTATCAAATACAACTAGCTCTAATGCTTTGGCCAAAGACTTACGATCTCATCTGCCAATAACCGCACAGGACATATAACCCGCTCACAAACGGGAGAAAGAATTCTATCTTGGTATTCAGTAGGACCTGCTACTTGCCCGTCAAGATGCACGTCGAGGTTGACCCCCGCCTTTCGGTTTACAGGGTCGAACTACTCTAATGAAAATCTTGACGTCACAAGCACATCCCTACTAAATCCTCAAGTCTAAGGTTCACGAATACCTATCACAACCTTTCGATTCCGTCATTGACTGTCCCGGAGTGAAATCCGTATGACGAATTGAAGGTGAGTCAGTTCGAGTATACTAATCCAATTAGCATACCTATAACGTGTGCTCCCACTAACCATCAGTGTTCGACAGGCACTCTCCATGTCAAAGAACACGTCATACAAGTCTTCACATAAACTTAGCGCCCAGTCAAGTTTCATCGACATGCGAACGATTAAGTATTTGAGCTATAAACCTTTCCAGTGCCGACCCCCTTATCCAATAAGGAATGGAACGTTTTGCTCTCAAATACACGGACTAGTTTTTATATGTATATTTACGAGTTAGGAATGCCAATAACCACCAGTAAATAAAGAAACAACCATTGCCTTATATTAATGAGTTACATAATTACAAGTATAATGCCCTCACTCAACATCCTCTGAGTGGCATTAGAGGGCATACTCCTAACAATCTCCCACTTGCACTCAATGCCACACACTATGGTATCTAATACCCATGTTCTTTAGAATATGTTCCAAGCTAATCTGAGAATGTGGCTTGGTAAGTGGATCAGCGACGTAGTCGGCTGACTCTACTCGATGCAGCACAATGTATCTCTATGCGAACAAATTCTCTTACGAGATGATACTCTCTCAATATGTTTTGTACTATTGTGAAACCTTGGCTCCTAGGCCCGTGCTACCGCTCAGGAAGCGTAGCACAAAGTGTCACGAGAAGTTTACCTAGTAACTTCTTAACCCTTCCTTTGGAGGCCCCCGAGGCCGCTTTATACTCAGCCTAACTGGTGGAATCAGCAGTCGCGCTATACTTGGCACTATGCCAAGATACTGCTCTTCCATTAAGAGTAATAGTGGCCAGAAGTAGACATATAATCGTCTTTCTGTCCTTGGAAGTCCAATACAGTGAATCCCACCACATTCTGTTCTCTACCACCATATATAAGAATCATATCTCTCAATACTTCTAAAGTACTTGAGAACATTCTTTACGGCGGTCTAATGTTCCCTGACTGGGTTAGTCCGAAACCTACTTACCACGCTTCCAGCATGCGCAATGTCAGGTCTTGTACACAATAAAGTATATGTAAGGCTAGCCACTGCCGAAGCATATGGTATATAACTCATTTCCATTCATTGTTCCTCACTATGAGGACACATCTTCAAGGTGAGTTTTATTGCATGTCGCATTGGAAGGAAACCTCTTTAAGATCTAATCTATATAGAGGGCTTGGGAAAAACTTATCATTCTCTTCGATCTATCCCAGTAGAGTCGAATCCCAAGAATATAGGTTTCTTCTCCCAAGTCTTTCATGGAGAAATTACTCGAAAGCCAAGCTTTCCCAGAACTGAGCATTCCCACATCATTTCCTATTAGTAGAATGTCATCTACATATAGTACTAAGGATGCGATCTAGCTCCCACTAACCCTCTTATATACACAATGTTCCTCTTCATTTTGCACGAAGTCAAAATCTTTGACTGCCTTGTCAAAACGAATGTCCCAACTACATGAAGACTGCTACAGTCTATTTCATTGAGTCTATATCCACCATTGCTAGGTCATTGGTCGTGGGTCGATCTCTTGTTTATCACCTGGAACCTCGTGGAAACCCAGTTCCTCCAATTGCATAAAACTATACCTCTTAGGTAAATGAGATACCCTACTAGACCTACGAGGTGGTTGTACTTGTGTTTAAGAAGGTTTTGTTTCATTTTCTTACACAAGTCTCTCCTGAGGAGTTTCATTGTATTCTTCCAAAGAAATATTTCTACCTGCTCTGCATTCCTGAATGAATCTCTTCTTCCAAGAAGTGTGCTTGTTAAGCAACAACGATCTTTCGATCTTCGGACATGTAGAATCTAATGAAACATCCCTTCGCGGACCTAGCTTCCAACTTCTCCACCTTAGTATTCTTGACATAGGCGGGACATCCCCAAATCCTAATATGATTAAGACTTGTTTTCCTGCCCTCCCACATCTCATGTGGAATTTTGGGAACAGATTTGGAAGGACATCTGCTCAAGTTGTAGGCGGCAGTCAGGAGTGCATACCCCCAGAAGTAAATCGGTAAGTCAGTATAGCCCACCATGAAAATGGACCATGTTCAACAAGGTCCGGTTCCTTCTTTCTGACACACCATTTAACTGAGGAGTACCTGGAGGTCTTAGTTGTGATACTATTCCATGTTCCTTAAGGAACTCGTCAAACTCCGAACTCATATACTCGCCACCTCGGTCCGACCGAAGTGCTTTGATATGATTACCAGTTTGTTTCTCGACTAGGGCTTTGAATTCCTGGAATTTCTCAAAAGCCTCGGATTTATGTTTCATTAAGTATACATAACCATACCTAGTATGATCATCTGTAAACGTAATGAAATATTGATATCCATCACGTGTTGCTTCCAAATATCAAATACGTTGGTATGGATTAATCCCAGTTTATCAGCGGCTCTTTCAAAAGTCCTTGTGAAGGGGGACTTAGTCATTTTGCCTTTAAGGCAAGATTCACAAGTAGGAAAGGGATCTAATCCCAATGGACCCATAAGTCCATATTTTTCCATCTTGTAAACCTTGGTCTGACCAACATGACCAAGTCTAAGATGCCATTTCAAAACATGATTGGTTTCATCCCTACCACGTTTTCTAGTCATAGTATTCACAACTACTTTGTTACTGAGATTTAGATGATACAATCCATTTAACAATGTAGCAGTACCGACTAGTTTATTTCTGAAATAAATTTTGCAAGAACCATCACCAATGAAAAATGAAAAGCCTTTTCGGTCCATGACCGGAATGGATACAATGTTTTTGTGCCCCTTGGGCAAAACAAGTACATCTTCTAAAGTCAAAACAACGCCGGATTCTAAACCCAAAAGAAGTGATCCTATGTCGGTCGCCTCCACACTATGCCCACTTCCGACTGTGATCATAACTTCTCTAGCTCCAAGCTTCCTACTTTGTTCCAAATCCTGATTCATGATACAAATATGAGAACTAGCACCAGAATACAGTATCCAGGAAGTAGAAAATACAGTAGCAGAACAATTTGTTTCCAAAACTAAAAGTTCTGTACCTGAAGCGACATGAAGAATCGGACAGTCTCTAGCCCAGTGGCCCAGCTCACCGCACTTGAGACAAGCATCCTTCTTTTTCTTGTTCTTCGGAACCATCGGGGCCTTGCCCTTTCCCTTAAGGTTCTTAACTTGTGGTCCAGTTTGCTTCTTGGTCTTTTTCTTCTTATTCTTAGACCTCCGAGGTCCAAAAGAAATCACAGGAGCAGACTCCTTCATCCGCGTAGTCTTCATCTGAGACTGAGCGGTCACAAGTTTGTTCATTAGCCCAGCTAAATTACATGCAATCTCATTGCAGTTAAAGTTTATAACAAATTGTGAGAAAGAATCAGGAAGAGATTGTAGGATAAGGTCGGTGTTGTTGCCCAAAATATTTATCCGAAGATTAATACTGCTGGAAGACGGACAACAAACAACAATTGCGGGAGCACTTCCGAGAGAATATAAATAATACAAGATTTGCCGGGTTTGTTAGGCCCGGGCTTGAATGCTCTCGCGAGATGTTATTAATACGAATATTCGTGGATACAAGTATTAATGAGAGAAATCTAAATACAATGAGTGTAAAAAGACTCTGTTAATCCGGCTCTTGAGCGAAGCTCGGTGTTCTTCGTCCCCGCCGATAATCTGCTGGATGAGATAGGCCGGGAGAAGTAAGACCGAAAGATAGCTGTTGCCAAGAGTTGGATGTTAGCCAAGTGCTTGATGATTGCTTCTGTATAGTGTGAAATCCGAAGGGAGTTGGAAGAAGTGTCCAAGTGCAGGGTGCCTTGCTTATATAGGGGTAGCCGAGTCCTGTCCTGTAGTGGCCGATCGCCTGCCGGCCATTATAATAATGTGCCAATCGCCTGCCGGCCAATATTATAATGGGGCGATCTCCTGGGCTGTCGGGCTAAAGTCCAAGGAAGATGCTGGCTGTCGGGCTAAAGTCCAAGGAAGATGCTGGCTATCGGGCTAAAGTCCAAGGAAGAGGCTGGCATAGCTGGGCGGTCCAATAAGGAGCCATCACGTGTCCGGAATCAGTCAACATGTGCCCTACTGACAAGCTTTCAGCGGCTTGTCGGCTGGTGGAGAGATTCTGCCAGGCTGTGGTCAATGGCCCGAGATTCGCGGATCTTGTCTCGGCCCTTGCACGTGGTGCCAGTCTTGAGGCTCGGTCTTCGCCGACTGGATGGCCATCGGTGGTGATCGACATGAAGCGGTCGTCCCTGGATGGTTATCGGAGGTCGCCATTGGCCAGTTGTCGAGGTCGGCATCGGTCGGTCACCAAGTGTAGGTCGTCAAGATGCCGAGAGAGGATCACCCGCTCGTCAGTCGCCAGGAGTCGGTCGCTGAATACCGAGAGGGGATCGTCCATTAGTAGATCGCCAGGGGTCGGTCGCTGAGTATCGAGAGGCGATCGTATCTGAGGTTGATCGCTCGATACCGGGACTTGTCCTGGGGCCTTCGGTTGGCCAGTCTAGCATGTCCGCTGGGTCAAGGCTTGGTCGCCTGGTCGCTGATCGGCAGACATGCCTTGGACGATCGGCAGTAAGTCGGTCGCCCGACCTCCTGGGCGATCGCCGGTCGGAAGGTGTTAATTCTTGACACAACAATTGCCCCCCAGCTTGCTCCTATGTTGAAGACATGGGGCGAGGTGGTTCTTGCTGGCGATCGTGTATGGATGAGGACGGGCGATCTGAGCTGTCTTAGGACTCGGACTTGGGCTATCATGGTCGATTGGCTTAGCTATCTTTCGGTCTTGTACCTGCAAAAAACAACATTGGCCGATCCCCCATGGAAACTTTGGTGGTTTCGCTTTGTTTGAGGAATCGTGCACAGTCGCGGAGATCGATGGACCGACTCCATGACCGTGTCTTGGTGCGCGAAGACATTGAGTGTCTCGTGACTCACTTTATTATGAGGGTCCTCTGTTAGGCTGCGCCTCGCCTTGTATTTAAACGAAGGGCGTGCGGTCTCGGTCTAGAGGAGTCCTTGCGCGGGGCAGCGTCGGATGAATCAACTCCACGCCCGCGGCTTGCTAGCTCTGCTTCCACCTCGGCCAGCCATGGAGATGGCCGACCTCGACGGTGTACGTTGAGACGGGGGTTGTGGCATGTATCCACTGATTAATGTTGGAGAGCCCTCAGACTACGCCGGCCTCGTATTTAAACGAAGGGCGGGCGATCTCGGCCGAAAGGGACCTTGCATGGCCGAAGTAGCCGGTTCCATCGACTGCCAGGGCCATGGCTTTATGATGTGCGGTGGAGGCGATCTTATGCCTTAGTCCGTCATGTTATATGCTGGACTGTAGATGGCGATCGTGTCCACCGGGCTGCTGATGATGTAGCGATCTGGCCGGAAGACTGGCGATCGTCGCTCGGCAGCAGATCGCTTTATTCGTAGGTCGATATTGGCGATCGGGAGGCAGCTAGTCCCTCACTTAAAATGGACTGTAGGCGGGGATCGAGTCCTCCGGCTCTGCTGGGTAGTAGCGATCGGGCTGGGAGACTGGAGGTCGTCGTACGGGCGCCGATCGCTCTACTCCTAGGCTGAGAAGAAGTCTTTGCCTGGACAGGAAATCTGCGGCTCTAGCCCGGAAGACTGCGTAGGTCGTCGGTAGGGTCTTCGTGAGATGCCTGAACATAGGCGAGAAGCCCTGAAAACCTCCTAGGACCGCGTAGAGGGCGGTCTCATCGCTTACGGGCTCGCCGTTGAGGATGATCACGTCTACCCGGTCGATGTAGTCCGAGTCGGACTCTTCTTCTTCCTGCCTAATTTGCATCATGCGATGGCGACCTTCTGGCCGGGCGACCCTGGTGGCGAAGTGTTCCGTGAAGACGTGCGCCAGCTCGTTAAAGGAGCCAATGGACCGAGGAGGCAATGAGGTGTACCACCGTTGGGCGAGGTCGTCTAGCGTCAGAGGGAACATTCGGCACCGGGTCGCGTCCGATGCCCCACACCCGGTCATGTAGATGTTGAACTTGTGCAGGTGTGTTTGGGGGTCCGATCGCCCCAGGTACACGGGTGTCTGAGGAGGAACGATCTTGTGCTGCACGGGGGCGAGCTCGATGTCGATCGCGAGCGGCTCGCTCGGCTCGGCGATCGTCTTCATGGCGCCTGCCCCGGATTGTAGGAGCGCCTTCACGTCGTCGATCTCACGTTGCATTGCGGCAATCGCCGCGGCTCGGCTGCTTGCGGATCGGCTTTGGGAGCGGGGGCCGAGGCGATCGTGTACCGACCTCCGGACCCCGCTGCTGCCGACCTCGGGAATTTGGCGAGCGGGAGCCAGGCGGCTGGATCGCCTTGTGGGAGCCGGGTAGGCTGAGCTCCTGGTGACGGACTCAAACTCCGTCGTCTCGTAGCTGGGGCCGGACTGCCTCGGTCGCCAGGTCGGGTCACTGCCCAGGCGATCGAAGACAGACGTGCCCCGGCTGCCGAGCGCCTTTTCTTGCGGGCGAGAGCCTCCTGGCGCTCGCTCGGCCAGTAATGCCTTGAGCTTCCGCTTGGACTTCCGGCGGGAGATCGAGGGAGTGATAGCAGGAGGCGCGTCGAGAGCACTCCGTCGTTCCTGAAGGGCGGCTATGGCCTCTTCGATCTGTTCATTGGTTCGGAACTGATCGAGCGAGAGGCTCGGGCCGCCGTCCCGGGGCGGGATCGAGCGTCTCTGACCGCGGCGGCTGCCTTCCACCATCGGCTGCGGCTCGGAGTAGGACGGAATGGGGGGTCTGGCCGGCTGGTCAGCGGCTTTCTTCGACGCGGAGGCGGAAGACATGATTTCTGGAGGATTTCTTTGAGGTGCAGTAAGTGTCACTTCAAGTATCTGCCCCGAGAACAGTGAGTGTTCTTCGGGATGGTAGGTATAAAAAATCGAGGGTTGGATGCCCTTCTTCTAGCGCCAATTGTTGTTGCCCAAAATATTTATCCAAAGATTAATACTGCTGGAAGACGGACAACAAACAACAATTGTGGGAGCACTTCCGAGAGAAGATAAATAATACAAGATTTGCCGGGTTTGTTAGGCCCGGGCTTGAATGCTCTCGCGAGATGTTATTAATACGAATATTCGTGGATACAAGTATTAATGAGAGAAATCTAAATACAATGAGTGTAAAAAGACTCTGTTAATCCGGCTCTTGAGCGAAGCTCGGTGTTCTTCGTCCCCGCCGATAATCTGCTGGATGAGATAGGCCGGGAGAAGTAAGACCGAAAGATAGATGTTGCCAAGAGTTGGATGTTAGCCAAGTGCTTGATGATTGCTTCTGTATAGTGTGAAATCCGAAGGGAGTTGGAAGAAGTGTCCAAGTGCAGGGTGCCTTGCTTATATAGGGGTAGCCGAGTCCTGTCCTGTAGTGGCCGATCGCCTGCCGGCCATTATAATAATGTGCCGATCGCCTGCCGGCCAATATTATAATGGGGCGATCTCCTGGGCTGTCGGGCTAAAGTCCAAGGAAGATGCTGGCTGTCGGGCTAAAGTCCAAGGAAGATGCTGGCTGTCGGGCTAAAGTCCAAGGAAGAGGCTGGCACAGCTGGGCGGTCCAATAAGGAGCCATCACGTGTCCGGAATCAGTCAACATGTGGCCCTACTGACAAGCTTTCGGCGGCTTGTCGGCTGGTGGAGAGATTCTGCCAGGCTGTGGTCAATGGCCCGAGATTCGCGGATCTTGTCTCGGCCCTTGCACGTGGTGCCAGTCTTGAGGCTCGGTCTTCGCCGACTGGATGGCCATCGGTGGTGATCGACATGAGGCGGTCGTCCCTGGGTGGTTATCGGAGGTCGCCATTGGCCAGTTGTCGAGGTCGGCATCGGTCGGTCACCAAGTGTAGGTCGGCAAGATGCCGAGAGAGGATCGCCCGCTCGTCGGTCGCCAGGAGTCGGTCGCTGAATACCGAGAGGGGATCGTCCATTAGTAGATCGCCAGGGGTCGGTCGCCGAGTATCGAGAGGCGATCGTATCTGAGGTTGATCGCTCGATACCGGGACTTGTCCTCGGGCCTTCGGTTGGCCAGTCTAGCATGTCCGCTAGGTCAAGGCTTGGTCGCCTGGTCGCTGATCGGCAGACATGCCTTGGACGATCGGCAGTAAGTCGGTCGCCCGACCTCCTGGGCGATCGCCGGTCGGTAGGTGTTAATTCTTGACACAACAGTCGGTTTGGAGAGAAGTATCCATTTTAAAATCAAGAGCCTCTAATCTCTCGATCATGGATATAATTTTGAGGACGTGTTCCCCAACCTTCTCACCTTCCTTCATCCTTGCACCGAACAGTTGCTTGGATATCTCATATCTAGCAGTTCTGTTGTGCTCACCATAATGTTCGATTAAGTGATATAGAATCTACCTAGCAGAAGTCATTTTCTCATGAGCTCTCTGAAGCTTATTAGACAAAGAATCCATCATATATGCACAGACTTTTATGTCATCCTTAACCTACTTTTCGTGGTTTTCAATCTCTTACTGATTGGCTGTGGTCCGCACAGGAGGCGCCGGAATGTCCATCTCCAAGACGAATCCCAGTGCCTCTATACTGAGGACAATCATCAGATTGAAGAGCCAGTCCACAAAGTTAGGTCCAATTAGGGTGTTCTTTTCAATTAGAATTGCGAGTGGATTCATTGTCATATTGAGAGTTATGTCTGCATTAAGTATAACAGATTAATTAGTGACTTGTGATATTATGTTCTGAGTATAGAATTAAGGTCTTTTCTATTCTTGTTACCCAGCTCCCACTATTTTTATTGGAACAACACACTCCCATGTGAAATCCGGAAGTATCGTCGCACTACTTCATAGTGGTGATCGAGTTCTTTATAAATCTTAATAGAGGATAACCAAACAGGTTTCTAGTCTATTAATTTTCATAAAGTGGTGTCCAATACCAACCCATCTAATGGATGATTCGATCTTCCTTTTCCCCTTGTTCACTCCCCTCAACCTATACGGTTTCTATGGTTCGTGAACAAGTTAAGTTTATACCATCGACGCAAATCAGATTCACAATTGAATCTTATCCGGCAACCTATTAGGTTTCTAGGGATAAAATTTGCTCCAACCGAAGGCATCCAATGCGCTCCCGGTAATTTATTCGTCCTCCCCGAATGACTACCCCGATAACTCGGAAGCATAGCACATCCGGTTTGGATTTTAATTTCCCAAAAGCTCGATGGAGGGGAGGAAAACCTTGAAACCTTATAAACTTAATAATTTGTTGTGGGAGAATTTTCGCGATGTTACAATTTGCACATTAATTCATTTAAGCGCATTTGTGGCATTCATACAATATGAAACAACCATTCACAACCTAGTTGCTACCAACATGTGGTTCATGGACCGTTCCTAGAAAATAAAAACTCCGTAATCTAATTACAAGTCTTCGTCTTGAATCTTCGTCTTCTCGAAACGGATCTTCCTCCGGTCTTCGTCATTACATATAAATTTTACATTGAAAATTGCATCCTAGATACAAATATTTCTAGTAAAATAAATAGGCTCAAAACGGCCTTCATAACCCAATCGAATAAAACGAACATTTCAAAAAAAAAAACTAAGTCCACGAACCACATCCCCATTCAAAAGCATTCATCGAATAAATACTATATAAATGGAAAGCGTAAGAGATACATTGATCCAATCAACAATACGAACCGATCCAATCGATTCATTCAAAACGATTAATCCAATTAATTCAAACAACCATCAATTTTAACTTGTTCCGGGCAATAAAATATTTCATTAAATTAATTCCCCTAAGATTAACATTCCATAATTAAATCTTAGTCAAATTAAATCCAATTTAATTTGTGGGAAATTAATTATCGAACGAAACATAAAAAATGGAGTCGAAAAACACGGCCGGAGCATTGCCCAGCAGGCTGCCGAGCAGGACCGGCAGGGACCGAGACCATTGCCAGGCAGCGGCCGAGAGGCTTCCGAGCATGTCCGGCAGGGGCTGTGAGCGCATGGTCCCAGTGGCGAGCGCGGCGCGCCGGGACGACTCAAGCTACCGGGTCCGTTTACGTTTTATTTCGTTTTTCTCCCCGATTCCAAAAAATAATATTTTTCTAATCTTTATATTACTCATTTAAATCAGTTTTTCAAAATAAAAATAGATTTATATTGTAACATAAAATCATGAAAAATTAATTTTTAGATGAACAATAGAATATCAACGATTAATACGATTATGATTCCAAATCATATACCATCTAATCAAGCATTCAAAATGCCAATATCATATATACGATCGCAAGACCTACGCTCCGATACCACTGTTGGAATTCGGTGCCTAAAACGAAGGCCCAGCGGAAGCGGTAAAATGAAAATTAATTCGATCCGAATCCCTACGAGGATCGATCGAGCTACGTATATACGAATATCAAAACGAATTCACAAGAGATATAGAAACTCACCCTTGTAGTCCGTTGATTATATGGATTCCTTCTCTTGAGCTATTCCCCAAGCTTTAGGCAATCTCCCTACAATTCAATCTGCTCCAAGCTCTTGAATGATTCAACGCTGAAAGCACCGCGTCTCTACTTGCCAAGCGCCGGAGAAATGACTGGAACGACGATCACCTTGCTATCCTCTGAGGATATGGCTAGAGCTAAGTGATGAAGCTTCTAATATGAAATTATAACACTCTAAGTGTATAACACACAATATCACTTTTATTTCTCAATTTTCCTCCAAGAAAAATCAAGAATTTTTGTGAAGAAAAATGGAAGAAGACTTGGAGAAGATGATGAAGACTTTGAGAAAAGTTTTCTCTCTCTCCCTCACTCTCTCTCACGTTGGAAACGAATGGGTGGTGAGTGATTGTCTTCTTTTTCCTTTTTATTCAACTCCCCACATGTAACAACTCATGCTAATGAGAATCAACCCCACCTATACAATTATCATCCATTAAAGAATGGAGACAAGAGTCCAAAAGGAAGGTGGCTTGAAATGGGGGGCGGCCCATATAGAAACCGGACGAGTTCGGTTCGTTTCGGACTCCCGTGAGTCCAAACGGATAAACTCCAATTTCGTTCCGATGTATTTATATCTATTAATTAATTCAATTAATTAATCATATTAAATACATAATAACATAATTAATTTCTCCAAGAAATAATTATATTCATGAATTAAATTAATCACCCGGTATTTTATTTAATTAATTAGGCAGTAAATTAATTTATCCAATAAATCAATTTAGACATCCAATGTCCCAAATTAGATATCCAATATCTAATATTGATAATGAGAGAATTAAGCTTGATTCTTTCCGTCGTCAATCCTAATGCGCGACTCGGTAGGTCCGTCTCAGTCAGCAATGGGAGGAACCAAAGAGTAGTAGCACCACCTAGCCAGCCTGGCGGCCTACACTATACCCCAACTGAAAAGGAATGATGGGATCATTCAAGAACCATTCTGTCGTGAATAGCAGTATACGTATAAACCCTTCTTTCACATGTCCCGATCAAGATATAGGGTCACGGTCAGTCAAACCCTATCATTACTTGACGCTATGCATGCGTTAATGCAAATCGAGATCATCGAGCTCTCGTGTATCCAATACAACTAGCTACAATGCTTTGGCCAAAGACTTATGATCTCATCTACCAATAACGGCACAGGACATATAACCCGCACACAAACGGGAGAAAGAATTCTATATTGGTATTCAGTAAGACCTGCTACTTGCCCGTCAAGATGCACGTCGAGGTTGACCCCTGCCTTCCGGTTTATAGGGTCGAACTATTCTAATGAAAATCTTGACGTCACAAGCACATCCCTACTAAATCCTTAAGTCGAAGGTTCATGAATACCTATCACAACCTTTCGATTCCGTCATTGACTGTCCCGGAGTGAAATCCGTGTGACGAATCGAGGGTGAGTCGGTTCGAGTATACTAATCCAATTAGCATACCTATAACGTGTGCTCCCACTGACCATTAGTGTTCAACATGCACTCTCCATGTCAAAGAACACGTCATACACTCTTCACATAAACTTAACGCCCAGTCAAGTTTTATCGACTTGCGAATGATTAAGTATTTGAGCTATAAACCTTTCCAGTGCCGACCCACTTATCCAATAAGGAGTGGAACGTTTTGCTCTCAAATACACGAACTAGTTTTTATATGTATATTTACGAGTTAGGAATGCCAGTAACCACCAGTAAATAAAGAAACAACCATTGCCTTATATTAATGATTTACATAATTACATGTACAATGCCCTCACTCAACATCCTCTGAGTGGTATTCGAGGGCATACTCCTAACACCTAAAAGATAAAGCCCACGACGGGGCCAGCCATAATACTCAACAATGATAACGATCACATCACAAAAACAATTACATATCAATGTAATCACAAGGCAAGAATAAATTCAGTGTAACCTTACTGATCCATCACAATCCATATCAAATTAGTTCTTACCATAATCCACGTCCCGCGTCCTTAAGTAATGAACGATTTAAAATGTAATCACCTGTAGTGTATTCGAAACACTACCAAGATTTCCAAATATAAACATATCTCGAGTATAGAATAATCTGGCCAAGTTCGATTCTGCCGGCTGGGTCGCACAATCGGATCCCAATCCTGATAGAAACCAATATCACACGATACATCTGCAAATCAACTGTCCCAAAACACTGGCAAGTCCCGGATATCAATACAAAGCATGAATGCCCACACAATCAATAATGATAAACAATCAATGCATCACAACGAAAATATCAATGACATGATATTTCCATACAAGATCGACAAAGGATCAACCACGAATGAGAATACCATGATGTGGTAACTCCAACAAGATCAATGAAGAATCAATAACCGAGAATACCGGCAATACGGCAAATCCTAACAAGATCAATAAAAGGTCGACAACCGAGAATACCGACGACACGGTAAGGATCAACGAAGAATCAATAACCGAGAATACCTACAACACGGTATGGATCAATGAAGAATCAATAACCGAGAATACCGACGACACGGTAAGCATCAATGAAGAATCAGTAACCGAGAATACTGACGATACGGTAAACTCCAACAAGATCAATAAGAGTCGACAACCAGAAATACCAACAGTATGATAAACTCCAATAAGATCAATAAAGGGTCAACAACCGAGAATACTGACGACACAGTAAACTCTAGCAAGATCAATAAGGACCAACAATCGGGAATACCAACGATACAGTAAACTCCAACAAGAGCAATAAGGAATCGACAACCGAGAATACCGACGACACGGTAAACTCCAATAACATCAATCAAGGACTAATAACCAAGAATACCAGCGGTGAGACAACTCCCAAACGGAATCAATAAGGATCAATAACGAACGAGATTACCAATGACAGGGCGAACTCCAAACGAGATTTATAAAGGATCGATATCAATGAGTTGACCATCGATATGGTAACTCCGAACGAGATTAGTAAAGGTTCAACGGTGATAGATACACGAGAGAATAGAATCATTAACCATATACAAATCATATATACGGGATTTCAAAGACAACCCGAATATCGAACAGATCCAATTATACATGGACTGTGAACGACCAATCAATAAGACTCAAGATGGACGTCACAATACGCTCGATCCGGACATGTGTCCGTGTACAAGCCAGCCATGGGTATTGATCAATACACATCTGGTCTCGTACCTAATCAGCCTCACGAAGTACGTCTCGTGTGCATGGTTCAATATGAGGTCGAAACCAACATATGCTACATGTGCCCGTCCCGAAAATCCTACACATGAACGATCAGAATGTATCTGACTCCATATATGCCACGATACAACAAGACAACCAATCTCGAAGAAACGCATATCCAACAAGGATAAGAAGATTTTCCAAGAGGGCAACAATAACTCAATCATGAAAGACCGACACGACCACAATGTCGTATTCCGTCAGACTATAGTTCACAACATGCTCAACAATGCATATAATAATAGCACATAAACTCCTAAGGCAGCAGCCAAGGGTCACGGAAGCATCTACTCAGGAATACTCCGGACAATATCACATAAACTCCCAAGGCAGCAGCCGAGGGTCACGGAAGCATCTACTCGGGAATACTCCGGACATAGGTGCCATTTAGGTCTTTTCCCCTAACACATTTCCATTCGGGTACCATACAGGTTTTATCCTCAACACATCGGCCCCAAAGATTACGGCTCAAAGAAAGAGCACTTCACAAAACATAACAAACAATGGTGCACACTCACCGCATGAAATATCAACACACACATGCAATAATGCAACATGATGATTATCATAATCTAACAATATTAATTTACCTCAAGCTGGAGACGCTAACCTTTCCACGACCAACCGCCCTGAACGAATACACGGTTTATCCGAAAAATCCAATATGAAGTACAGTCCATAACTAATACCCAACCACCATCTCGAGTTCAATATCGACACAATAACTAACCTTGATATCCAACTTCTCATGCAATAGACCAAATTTAATTCACATCTCCGTTTCCTCTAGACGACTTAAAATCATATACATTAGGATTTATCTTAGTCCAAAAATAATATACATACCATCATCCCGACAATTCATATTCCATAATGCCATTGCTATATGAATCATAAATAAAATGAAAGCGAAACTATTTATTAAACATTATAAACTGAACAAGCATAACTTGCCTTGATACCAATTCGACGAAGCCGCTATCATTCCCTCCGTCTTCATCTACAAGCTCCTCAGCCCCGACCAAGACGATTCATGCATTCTCCAACCTCAACCGCATCGCAACGGTTAACATCAACGATCACTAAACGCAACCTCTTAGAAGATGAAATACACAAGTAGTCACTCATTTTAAATTACATGGTGCGAAGAAATCGACGAAAGGAAAGGGTACCGATTCAATTTCCTTCAAAAGTTCATTCCTAAATCACAATAATATCAATTCAATCACCATTCATACGAAAACGTATAGAATTTCCCAAGTTCTACTCATTGAGGCATTACATCGAACACTTTGAAGGCATAGTCCAATTCAATCGATTATTCAAAGAAATACTTGAATTCGTTCCACAAAATATCAAGAGTATTGAATGATTACAAGTTTACAATCAAGTTCAATCAACAATCTGAATCAAAACGAAGCAAATCGGCCAAAACACCAAGAAACCTCAAGAACATCCAAAAATCAAAAGTTTAGGTGTTCTTACCTTCGATCCGGGTGGAAGATGATGTTAATCCATGATTCCAACTTCCAAAACATGTTGTTATAAGTTGATTCTACTCAAAGCCATCAATCTATGGTGAAAAATCGCGAAAGGAACAAAGAAAAATGAAAAATGCCGGATGTGACTCGGTCCAGGCCTTATATAGGCCGAGACCTGCCGGCACGTTACAGCCATAACCGGCTGTAGCTTACGTACGTAACCGGCCGTGGCCTACCCTACTGTCCATTTTGGCCAACACCCTTACGTACGTAACCGGCAGCTGCTTACCTACGTAACGGGCCCTTACGGCCATAACCGGCCACAGCCTTACGTACGTTATCGGCCAGTCCTAGCCCCCAGCGAGTCACTACCGACCGTGATCGGACATCCCTGCGAGTCACTGCCGACCATGCTCGGCCACTACAGGTCCTCTGGACCACGACTCGGCCAGCCGTCCCGTAACGTACGTAACACTTATTCCGTTGCGTACGTAATACGTACGTTAACTTGCTACAGTATTATATTCGTATTACATAGGTAATACACCCTGTATAACATACGTAACTCCATCCGTTGACTCACCTGTCCACATCCGCGCCGAAAGCTGCCGACACCGGGCCTAACTGTCTGATTCATCTTGTTACGTACGTAATACCTTACGCATAACGTACGTAAATCGTATCAACTTAGCATACGTTAGCCCATAAACTTAACGTACGTAATGGCCTTATGTACTTAGCCAAAATCCAACTGTTCTGGTCCGTCTCAACACACCGGATACGAACATACGACACACTAATTACACATATACTCAACCCAAAATATTCTCATACGGTACGTCTGATGCACGATATTCTCAATTACAACTGTCGACCAAGTACGGCAATCATACAAATACTCATACGGTATACCCGACATCGAAAAACACACCAATCATGTAATATCCTAGAATCAAAATAACCTCGATAGACATACTGGAACGACTATCACGGTTTCCAAAATTATTTATCCATATTGTGTCGGTCCCACTCTGTACAGTACAACTCAGATAAAATAATGCGAAAAATTCATAGTGAAATTCTAGGATATTATAACTATGATCTGTAATTGTTTTAAGTTTGCAAGTATAAAACCCCATTAAAAGGTTGTTTTGTCATCATCAAAAAAGGGGAGATTGTTGGAATATTCTATTCCATTTAATTATAAAAAGGTTTCGATGATGTGTTGTCGAACAAACCAAGCCAACAAAGGAATCAATAAGACGAAACAAAAACAACGAATGAGTCGAAGATATTCGAAACAGACCTGAAAAGTCACCTGATGACTTAGCGCACGCTACAGAGAAAGATTAACGCACGCTAAGAAGGTCACCGAAAGACTAACCTGAAGAGTCACCTGATGGATAACGTACGCAGCACAGTGAGAACAATGCATGAAAAATGACTGAGTTAGCGCATACTACATATGAAGGCTAACACACGCTAACGAAGGAATATATCCGTTGTAAAGAATTTCAACACGGAGATCAAACGGTCATTTGTGATGTATGCAGTGACGAACAGATAGCGCACGCTACGAAGAAAACTTAGTGCACGCTAAGTTTGAATTATGAATGTTGGACAGAAGAATTTCAGTATTCAGACTGTTGTAAAAGAAGACCAGTTAGCAGCACACAAAAAGGAGATGTTAGCGTACGCTAATGATAGAGGCAGTAGCAACTGGACTGAACTGATCAACAGGTAACGTACGTAACCATGCATATTAACGTACGTAAGAGGTATTAGCGCACACTAAAGAAGAGTAATAGTGCACGCTAATTAAGGGAGGCAATAATGGCTAGTTGAGCCTTTGAGCCTATAAATACCAAGTCACTTGGTATCATTAACAACAACAACTCAGAGAAGATCATACATACATTTGATATCATTGTATACATTATCATTGTTGTAATTTTGCTTAATTGATAAGTGTTTGAGTGTTCATACACAAAAACATACACGAGAGAAAAGATACGAATTGTAGATTGATTCGGTGTTATTAAGATCGCTGATCCGCATTGTTAGAATCATATCTAAATCCGAGTGAGGTTTATCTAGTACCCATCAAAAGCTAGATAGGTTGATTCCTTGTCCAATAGAAAAGGAAAACGGTTTATCTTGGACCGACATAAAGACAAGAGTGTAACGGTTTATCTCGGACCGATATAAGACGAGATTGTTACGGTATCCCTCGGACCGATATAAGACGAGTCGTAGAGGTTGATATTAAACCTAAGGAAAAAGATACGGAGAGAGGACGTAGGCACGTTTGGCCGAACCTCTATAAATCTTGTATCATTTACTTTCCGCAAGTTAATTACGCTTCCGCAATGCTAAAGAGTTTGATAACTCTATCTTCCACCATTATAAGTGGGGTGCTAATTTCGCAACAAGAAATACTTCCAAAAGTCAAGTTTTAGACCAAAAACGAGAGAGAAGGTCCAGAGGGTTTGCGAAAGAGAGAGAAAAACAATGAAAACTATAATACCTATATTTTCATGATTTTGACCTTGTCGTTTTTTCGCTTTTATCGCTCTTGTAAGCGCCTATCGAGATGTTATTGATTCTAGAGTTCCGTATCTTTCGGAGCATGTTCGTATCGATTGGACCTTGCAACGATGTTATTAGATGGAGCAGATAGCGCACGCTAGGCGTGAGCTAATGCACGCTAATTCTGTTTGCTAGCGCGCGCTAATGGGTTGAGTTTGGCAGAGGCAGTAGCCAAATTATGCTCTATGGACTAGCAGTTATGCACGCTAGGCGTGAGCTAATGCAAGCTATCGGCGTTGCGCAGTGCACGCTAGCGCCAGATATAGCGCACGCTAACGATGCAGGTTAGAAGCTGCTGAACTACCGGGTGACCCTGTTAGTGCAAGCTAACCTTGTGACTTAGCGCACGCTAATCAGATTCAGTATATAAGTTGGAAAGCCCTATATTTCGTCACTTTTTCTTTCCACTTCTTCATTTCGACGAGAGAACACGCGAGGGGCTATTCTGAGGTGATTTGTGTAATACCCGGTCGAAAGTCATGTCATTTCAAACCTCTTCTTGTTCTTCGAATCGTGATTTGTTGAGCGAACCCTTGTAATCATTGCTTGGAACCACCATTTTGGGGTTCCCGTACTTCTATTTCGTGTTATTGTTGCCCAGACATTGAATCATATTGCTTTTATTCTCTTTCGGGTCATTTTTCATCATTTTAGGACCCGAAGGGGGTGTGAGCCACAAGATAAGGAGTGTGCGCGCGGCACACATATTTCCTAAACTCGCCGAGCGGATCAGACGGTGCCGCAAGACACGCGGCAAAGCGCGGCACACCTATCTTGAGCCGCGGCACACCGGTGTTGCATCCTCGGCCAAAACTCCGCCAGACCCGGTGCCGCGCACACTGAGTGAGCCGCACACCGCCAAAACACGGGAACAATTTTTAGGCCTGTGCCGCGTCACACCTATGCTGAGCCGCGGCACACAATGCGGTCAGCTGCATAATTCAGCTTTTTAAGCGAGATTTCAGCCATTTTCCTCCATTTCTTCTTCCATCGCGAGAGAGAGAGTTTGAGGGAGGAACTCTTTTCATATCTATCACTTGTGTGTTGAAGATTTACCACTTTCACTCGGTTGGGAAGCCCGGATAGTCGATCTATCGCGTATTCCTTGGATCATAGCGCTTGAATATTCAAGAGGTAATTTCTTCGACATCTTGACTTCTCGATTTTGTGTGGGTTTTGACGTTTTGGATGATAAAATCATGGTGTAGGATGTGATATAGGCGTGATTATGGACATGATTGGGTATTCATCGGATTATTGAAAGATTATTCAAGAACACTTTGATTTTGTGTTGGTTTTTGGGGGTTTTTCGTAGATTCGTCCGTTTTATCCGATTGAAGCTTGAGAACCTTGAGATTTTGATATATCTATACCGTATGAGTGTTTTCTTCCGATTTTTCGGGTTGAATTATGTCATTTTCGGACTTATGAGATTTGGACGATTTTCCAACCTCTAGTTGATTATCCGTATATCTTTATGAATCGTAGACGGGTTTCGGGGGTTTCTTCGTGTAATTTGAATATGGATAATTGATTATCATATTCCTTGCGAATCGTTTAGGTGCCGGAAGCGCGTTCTTGGACCTACCAATCTCATACCCCCTTTTTCCGTTCGTCCCTCGATGTCTCAAAGGCAAGTATACATTTATGATTGTACGTTCTCGACTTTGAAAGTATGAAATATTGATGGTATGATTATTTCTAGCCACTCCGGGACGGGCCTATGGTCCTCTGAGGGTTTTGTAGCCTCTGGTGCGATTCCATGGTTGATATGAACGAACCGTTTCTACGGCATTCATATGAAATAATGTATGCATGTAATGAACGAACCGTTTTGACGGCATTCCTACATGTAACGGCGTATGATATGAACGAACCGTTTCTACGGCATTCACATACGTCTTGAGATTTTAGTTATTCCGGAATACTAGTCTTAAATTGATGAATTGACGGATATTGATGAATTGACGGATTACATTTACTTTATTGTCGAGGAGTATTATGTTTCATATTGTTATACTTGCACTAGCTATTCGACGGCTAACCCCTTATGGGGGAAATACGTTTCATGTATTTCAGGTTCCAGGGGAGCGGACGGGCAGGTATCGGGTCGGCATAAAGATGGTGGGCAAGCGTGATACTGTGTCTTTCTTCCAGTTATGTTTGGAGTTTCCCGTTCAGTGTTGTTGTACTGGATTGGCTATTAAATACTCGAGTATTGTTCTCCTTTTTCCTTGATGTTCCGGCCTGTGTTTGCCGAAGTATTGAATTGAGTTGTGATGTTTGTGAATACATTGGTTATATTTCGAATACCTTTGTATCGTTTTTCATTCCATTGTGTGTAGACCTTATCGGTCAAAATTTATGGTTCCGCGTATGTTTAGCCTTGTGGGTCCCACGTCGGGGCTTACGGTGCTGTAATATCCCTGAATAACTTGGGGGTGTTACAAAATATGGTATCAGAGCTTAGGTGTATGGATACCTAGGCTGTCGGTCTTTTGGGTCGATCGAGTCGTTAATTGTCCACAGTATCACTACTCTGCCATCATCACAGTGCGACCGGTACTTGTAAGACCTCTCACTCTTCTGGTGTTTCCTTATTCGTTTTGCTTCCATTTTATCGGTATTCTTGAGAACCGGACACTTTGTTGATGCGTGATTGAATTGTGCTTACGTGACTTGTGTGTTCTTCAGTATGTCAGCTGGTAGGGGCCTTGGCCGTGGTCGTGGCCGTGGGCGAGGAAGTGGTTGTGGCGCGGCCGTTTCCATCGGGATTGCGGGTCGACCGACCCTGCTTGTCGAACTCGGTGCATCCCAACACCGAGAGTCAAGACGACTACCGATGGTCGGGAACAACGCAGACGTTGGAGTGGCGAATGCACTTCAACAATTGGCTACTCAGATGACTATTTTGGCCCAAACTGTTCAGCTGAATAACCCGAACCCAAATACGGATGCCCTGCTTCAGAATGTAATCCGTATGCACCCTCCACGCTTTGGCGGTGCCACTGCTAGCCGGGAGGATTGGTTAGCGAATGGAGAAGATTTTCGAGGCGCTTGATTGCCGAGCCGAGGAAAGTACCGATTGCTCAAGATTTCCTCACTAAGGAGGCCGCTACTTGGTGGAAGGTCATCAAGCCACAGGATCGTATTGCCTCATGGGATGAATTTAAGGAGCTCTTGAGGCCGAGTTTTGTCCTTGGCCGATGCAGAGAGCCGAATCCGAGCCTTCTTCGAGGCTAAACCACAAGATATTCCCGTTTCGCAGGCGATCGTGGAGTATAACCAACAATTAATCCATGTGAAGGATCAAGTACGTAACGAGCGTGATAAGATCCATTATTTTGATATGCGGATGAATTTGGACTTGCGGCGGTACATGGCCGGATTTGCTTGTACCACACTGAAAGAGTATCAGGACAGAGCTTTAGCCCATGATATGTTGAGCCCCGACAATGATACCATTGAAGAACCGAAGAAGCATAAAGTCGGGGGAAATTTTTCTGGCTCTAAGGGTGGCAACTTTCAGAAATCACAGACGACTAACCGTTTTGCCGGACAGTCGTCACGTTCTAATAAAGGGAAGAGGAGTTACCGTCCCACTTCGGGTACCTCAAATCGCGCGGTGACTTGCTATAATTGTGGCCGTTCAGGCCACATTAATTTGGAATGCCACTTTCCACCGTTGAAGTGTCACACGTGCGGACAGATGGGACATAGAGCGACTTATTGTTTCGAGCCGAACACTCGGGCTTCTGCCCCAGCTGGTCAACCTCAGCAGAATTTTGGCAGGGGCCGGGGACGGGGTCAGAACGCTGGAGGGGGGAACTCTAGCGTCGGTTCGGTACAACCACGAGTTTATGAGATGCGTCGAACAGACGAGCCCGACGCGGCGGTGGCTTCAGGTACCATCCATATTTTATCTTATCCAGTCCGTGTGCTTTTTGATTCGGGTGCTACACATTCTTTTATTTCTTTGGAGTGTGTACGCCGTTTGAATATAACTTGTCTCGATCGCTTTGCGATCCCTTCATCGTGAGATCGCGAGCGGGATAGAATCGTGGGGAACCGGGAGATTAGAGATTTTCCGGTGACTATATCCGGTATGGATTGGTTATCGAATTTAATTGTAGTTGATATGGAAGGCGAAGACGTGATCCTTGGCAAAGATTGGCTTGATAGTCATCAAGTGATTATGAACTACCGTACTAAGGTTATCACCATGATGACTAAAGACGGATCTGAGTACTCCTTTTTGGGGCGTAAGTTGGGACTATCCAAGTTACTTATCAGTGCCATGAAGGCCGTAAAACTTTTGAATAAAGGTTGTGCGGGCTATTGGTGTTATGCCTTGAAAACGGAAGGAAATGAAATGGTTTTCTCTTCGATTCCGGTTGTTAGTGAGTACCCCGATGTATTCCCGGATGACCTCCCGGGATTACCACCAGATCGAGAGATAGAATTTACCGTAGACTTAGAGCCAGATGCGGCCCCGATCTCTAAAGCACCTTACCGGATGGCACCTTCCGAGATGCAGGAATTGAAGACTCAATTGGGAGAGCTTTTGGAAAAAGGGTACATCAGACCGAGCGCTTCGCCTTGGGGCGCGCCTGTTCTCTTCGTGAGGAAGAAAGATGGTTCACTACGTTTGTGCATCGACTACCGTGAGCTGAATAAAGTAACCATCAAAAACAAGTATCCTTTGCCTCGTATAGACGACTTATTTGATCAATTGCAAGGGGCTGCAGTTTTCTCGAAAATTGATTTAAGATCCGGGTATTATCAACTCAGGGTGAGGGAGTCCGACGTTCCGAAGACGGCGTTCCGGACGAGATATGGGCATTATGAATTTGTAGTTATGCCTTTTGGGTTGACGAATGCGCCGGCAGTATTCATGCAGTTAATGAATAAAATATTCATCGAGTACCTCGACAGGTGTGTAGTCGTCTTTATTGACGACATCTTGATCTATTCTCGAGATAAGGAGGAACATGCCCGGCACTTGCGTTTGGTCTTAGACATTTTGAGAACCGAGCACCTCTATGCAAAATTCTCGAAATGTGAGTTTTGGTTGGAAGAAGTTATGTTTCTCGGCCATGTGATTTCGGCCAAAGGGTTCGTGTAGACCAAGAGAAGATCGAGGCAAGCTAAATTGGGCACCGCCTAAAAATGTTAAAGAGGTTCGTAGCTTTTGGGCCTTGGCTGGTATTACCGTCGGTTTGTCGAGGGTTCTCGAAACTCGCCGACCGCTTACAAAAATTACTCCGTAAGACCGAAAAGTTTATCTCGGACGGATGAGAGACAACAGAGCTTGATGAATCAAGAGACGATTGACTTCAGCGCCGATTTTAACTTTACCGCATGGTAGCGAGGGCTTTGCAGTTTATAGTGACGCTTCGGGTCAAGGCCTGGGCTGTGTGCTTATGCAGCATGATAAGACGATACCTTTTGCGTCTCGACAATTAAAGCCTTATGAGATGAATTATTCTACTCACGATTTAGAATTGGCCGCAATTGTCTTCGCACTCAAGATTTGGCGGCATTATTTGTATGGTTCACCGTGCCGGATTTATACCGATCACAAGAGCCTGAAATATATTTTCAGCCAGAAGGAGCTGAATATGAGACAGAGACGTTGGCTAGAGTTGATAAAGGATTATGACCTGGAAATTCTTTACCACCCCGGGAAAGCCAATGTCGTTGCGGATGCTCTGAGCCGCAAATCAACATCTCTTCAAATGCTCGAAGTTCTTACGTCCCAGATGAAAATTCGTCAAGATCTAATTGAGCAAGGGATAGAAATTTGGTTTCAACGAGTACAGGGACAGTTGTGGTCCTTAGTTGACGACATCAAAGGGAAGCAGTGGAGTGACCCGATGATTTCCCAACTGAAGGAAGACGTGATTAAAGGAAAAGCTCTTGGCTTTATGGTACACGAGGATAGTATTCTGAGATTTCAGGGCAGACTTTGCGTTCCGAACGATTTAGAGTTGAGACAGAGAATCCTCCAAGAAGCCCATGCTACGCCTTACTCAATCCACCCCGGGACGAGTAAGATGTACAAGGACTTGAAGCGAAATTTTTGGTGGAATAACATGAAGAAGGATGTTACGGAGTTTGTATTACGGTGCTTGACGTGTCAACAAGTCAATATCGAACATCAACGACCGGCGGGGTTGTTGAAACCACTTCCCATTCCCGAGTGGAAGTGGGAAGATATCTCAATGGATTTTATCACTGGCATGCCGAGAACTCGGACTGGAATGAATATAATTTGGGTAATTGTCGATCGATTGACCAAGTCTGCACACTTTTTGGGTATTAAGGATACTTGGGGACCGGATAGATTGGCTCGAACCTTTATCGCTGAGATCGTGAGGTTACACGGTACCCCCAAGACCATTGTTTCTGATCGAGACGGCCGTTTCGTATTGCATTTTTGGCAGGCCGTTCATCGTGCTCGTACCGAGTTGAGATTGAGCACCTCCTTTCATCCTCGGTCGGACGGTCGACGAGAGAGGACGATTCGACGTTGGAGGATATGTTGCGGGCTTGTGCCTTAGACTGGAATAATGATTGGGAGCTTCACTTGCCGTTGATCGAGTTTGCTTACAATAATAGTTGGCATGCGTCGATCAAAATGGCACCCTTCGAGGCTCTCTATGGTAGGCGATGTAGGTCGCCATTATGTTGGGTCGAGGCTTCTGAGCTAGTTGGGACGTAACCAGATATGTTGTTGGAGACAAAGGAAAAGATTTCTTTCATCAGAGATCGACATCGATCGCCTGCAGTCGTCAAATCTTACGCCGATACTCGCCGACCCTTGGAGTTTGAAGTGGGGGATCACGTCTTGCTCAAAGTATCGCCGACCAGAGGAGTTTTCCGCTTCGGTAAAAAGGGAAAACTCAGTCCAAGGTATATCGGACCTTTCGAGATTTTAGACAGAGTTGGAGACTTAGCTTATCGCTTGGCGTTGCCTCCAGCTTTGAGTCACGTCCATAATGTTTTTCATGTGTCCCAGTTGAGGAAGTACGTACCGGATCCGAGCCACATTATCGACTACAGTGAGATTGACGTAGCCGAGGATATTACCTTTCCGGAGAGACCCGTGAAGATCCTTGAACGTCGCGAGAAACAGCTTCGGCATAAGACCATTCCACTGGTTAAAGTACAATGGTCGAGGCATGGAGTCGAAGAGGCGACTTGGGAGACGGAAGAGAAGATGCGGGTGGAATACCCCGAACTATTTATTTCTTAAGTTTCGGGACGAAACTTCTTTTTAGAGGGGGAGAATGTAATACCCGGTCGAAAGTCATGTCATTTCAAACCTCTTCTTGTTCTTCGAATCGTGATTTGTTGAGCGAACCCTTGTAATCATTGCTTGGAACCACCGCTTGGGGTTCCTGCATTTCTATTTCGTGTTATTGTTGCCCAGACATTGAATCATATTGCTTTTATTCTCTTCCGGGTCATTTTTCATCATTTTAGGACCCGAAGGGGGTGTGAGCCGCAGCACAAGGAGTGTGCGCCGCGGCACACATATTTCCTAAACCTGGCCGAGCGGACTATACCGGGTGCTGCGGCACACGCCGGCAGTGCCGCGGCACACTTATGTTGAGCCGCGGCACACTGGTGTTGCATCCTCAGCCAAAACCCGCCTGTACCCGGTGCCGCGGCACACCTGAGCTGAGCCGCTGCACACTGCCGAAACGTGGGAACAATTTTTAGGCCTATGCCGCGGCACACCTATGCTGAGCCGCGGCACACAATGCGGTCAACTGCATAATTCGGCTTTTTAAGCGAGATTTCAGCCATTTTCCTCCATTTCTTCTTCCATCGCGAGAGAGAGAGTTTTAGGGAGGAACTCTTTTCATATCTATCACTTGTGTGTTGAAGATTTACCACTTTCACTCGGTTGGGAAGCCCGGATAGTCGATCTATCGCGTATTCCTTGGATCATAGCGCTTGAATATCAAGAGGTAATTTCTTCGACATCTTGACTTCTCGATGTTGTGTGGGTTTTGACGTTTTGGATGATAAAATCATGGTGTAGGATGTGATATAGGCGTGATTATGGACATGATTGGGTATTCATCGGATTATTGAAAGATTATTCAAGAACACTTTGATTTTGTGTTGGTTTTTGGGGGTTTTCGTATATTCGTCCGTTTTATCCGATTGAAGCTTGAGAACCTTGAGATTTTGATATATCTATACCGTATGAGTGTTTTCTTCCGATTTTTCGGGTTGAATTATGTCATTTTCGGACTTATGAGATTTGGACGATTTTCCAACCTCTAGTTGATTATCCGTATATCTTTATGAATCGTAGACGGGTTTCGGGGGTTTCTTCGTGTAATTTGAATATGGATAATTGATTATCATATTCCTTGCGAATCGTTTAGGTTCCGGAAGCGCGTTCTTGGACCTACCAATCTCATACCCCCTTTTTCCGTTCGTCCCTCGATGTCTCAAAGGCAAGTATACATTTATGATTGTACATTCTCGACTTTGAAAGTATAAAATATTGATGGTATGATTATTTCTAGCCACTCCGGGACGGGCCTATGGTCCTCTGAGGGTTTCGTAGCCTCTGGTGCGATTCCATGGTTGATATGAACGAACCGTTTCTACGGCATTCATATGAAATAATGTTGGCATGTAATGAACGAACCGTTTTGACGGCATTCCTACATGTAACGGCGTATGATATGAATGAACCGTTTCTACGGCATTCACATACGTCTTGAGATTTTAGTTATTCCGTAATACTAGTCTTAAATTGATGAATTGACGGATATTGATGAATTGACGGATTACATTTACTTTATTGTCGAGGAGTATTATGTTTCATATTGTTATACTTGCACTAGCTATTCGACGGCTAACCCCTTTATGGGGGAAATACGTTTCATGTATTTCAGGTTCCAGGGGTGCGGACGGGCAGGTATCGGGTCGGCATAAAGATGGTGGGCAAGCGTGATACTGTGTCTTTCTTCCAGTTATGTTTGAAGTTTCCCGTTCAGTGTTGTTGTACTGGATTGGCTATTGAATACTCGAGTATTGTTCTCCTTTTTCCTTGATGTTCCGGCCTGTGTTTGCCGAAGTATTGAATTGAGTTGTGATGTTTGTGAATACATTGGTTATATTTCGAATACCTTTGTATCGGTTTTTCATTCCATTGTGTGTAGACCTTATCGGTCAAAATTTATGGTTCCGCGTATGTTTAGCCTTGTGGGTCCCACGGCGGGGCTTACGGCGCTGTAATATCCCTGAATAACTTGGGGGTGTTACAATTTGGGGGCAGCTATTCGTCATCTATCATCATCTTTCGTGAGATAACAATGATTATACAACATTTAATCCATTTCTACCTTCCAAATCAAGGTAAATTCCTTAGAACCCTAGTTTGGGGAATTTTGGGGGATTTTCTTAGATTCGTCTGATTTATCCGTTTTGGAGCTTGAAATCTTTGAGATTATGTGATATCTACCCCGTACCCATATTTTCCCTACGATTATATGGATGTTTATGTACTTTATTCGGACTTGAGAGGGTTTGGATGATTTCCAAACCTCTAGGTGATTATCCTTGGAGTTTTGTGAATCGTAGGCGGGTTTCGGGAGTTTCATCGTGTGATTTGAGTATAGATTATTAATTATCGTATTCCTTACGAATCGTTTATATGCCAGAAGTGTGTTCTTGGACCTACTGAACTTGTATTCCTTTCCTTCCGATTCTCAATGTCTCAAAGGCAAGTATATGTTTGTGATTGTACATTCTCGACTTTGAAAGTAAGGTATATGAATTGTATGATTATATATATTTACTCTGGGACAGACCGGCGGGTCCTCTGAGGGTTCCATTGCCTTTGGTGCGGTTCTACAAATATTTTGGGTTAACCACTCTGGGAGGGTCCGACGGGGCCTCTGAGGGTTCCGTTATCTTTGGTGTGGTTCTATGGTTAATCACGTATGTATTGAAATGAAGTGTTATGAGATTTAGTTATTCCGGAATACTAGTCTTGAGCTCGATGTAATGATGTTTACATTTACTTTATTGTCGAGAAGTATTGTGTTTCATATTCGATATACTTGTACTAGTTATTCGACGGCTAACCCCTTTTTTGGGGGGAATACTTTTCATGAATTTTAGGATCCAGGAGAGCGGATAAGCATGTACTGGGTCGACATGAAAATGATGGGAAAGTGTGATGCTGTGTCTAGTCACTGGTTATGCTTTGTATTTCCTCCACTCAATGATGTTGTACTTGAAATGGTTATGAGTACTCGAGTACTGTTTTTGGTTTTCTTGATGTTTTGGCCTGTGTTGCCATGGGATTGATTCTTGATGTATTGTATTCGGTTTTATTGAATATTTTCTTGAGTGCCAACTTTATTGTCCTCCATCGGATTATGCTTGGACCTTATCAGTCAAAGTTCATGGTTCCGCGTGTGAATAGCCTTGTGGGTCTCATGGTGGGGCTCACGGTGCTGTAATATACCTTGAATAACATGGCGATGTTACAAAAACCGCTGAGCCTGGCCTACTTAATCTTCCACGAGTTGCGGCCATAATTCCTGCATATTACAGCCACAACACTCGGCATTTATGGTCGACAACTGGTTATTTTACGGTCGTAAGAATTCATCTATTCTCGAATTGGAGTCGATACTATAGATTTATGGCCGTACAAGAAAATATATGATGCAACTTACCTTACGTTCGTATCAAGTATCTCATTACATTCGTATCCGGCCTTCTTGAGCATATATCTGACTTTCTCGAATCATCCTCAAGTTAGTTGTACGGCCATATAATGAAAGACATATAGCCATAGTAAAAGATATTTTACCATCGAAATATTAAAATCATACGGCCATAATTACACTGCTGTTAATAGCAACACCATTCTCCGACATCTTCCCCATCCTGGATCGTCATCCCATGATGTGTCGTCGATCACACGAACATGACAATATCACATCAAAACCAATAAAAATCAAGCATAAAACACGAAATGCCATGGAACGACAAATTCACATTCGACAAATACCACAATAAGGCCAAGGCATATAGCACGCGACAATAAAAAGTCACAAAACGACGAAAAGTACTCGGCACAAAACGACGCACACAATCAAGGTGATTGGGAATAAAAACCGTGAGTGACATATTCTCACCTACTAAAATAATGTTTCATCCACAAAACATAAAGTGAAAAGGGGCAAAAATAGATACAAACGAAAGTAAACAAAGCAATCAATTAGCATAAAACATGATTCGCACATCGACTTGAAACACTTAGTTCCTCTAACGACTTGAACAGTCTCTATCAACGAGTGACACGAGGATTGAAGTTTGGAAACTTCAATTCCCTTACTCCCCAAAAAATAAATCACCAAGACACTTCTCCCTCTTCATCTCGGTCAACAAATCACCATGACCAGACCCGACCCAACAACCTAGGTTTCAAAAACCTATCGCTGATACCATACATGTAACACCCCTAGATTATTTTTGGGTTGTTACACACCATAGACCCTTCTCGCAAGGCTCCACAAGACAAGACAACTCAAACCATAATTGACCAACAAGGTCAATATACACAAAAATCAATAAACAATACAATGATAACAACTAACAACACGTGTATATCCTCGATACACAATACTACAATACGGCAAAATATCCATGCAAGGGTAGAACTCGGTAGTGGAAGACAAATGACAATAATGACACTATATCAACTGTTTTGTTGTTAGCATCATGGTCTTTCACCATCTTCCATGCCGATCCTGTGAACGCCCCGAACCCTGAATACTTGAATGCATAAAAGCATCCACCCCTGTGTTGGGATTTAGCAAACTGGAATTTTCCTAGTGTAAGTATTCAAATTTTACAAACCACATCCAAATAAAAACAATCAAGTCACTTCACAAAAACAACACGTAAACTACCCATTAGATATAATCTTTGGAAAATCCCGAGATATACCCTCTTAAATAAAATGTTTCGAAACCCTTGAGTTCTTATAAATCTTTGAAATAAGATTGAAATTTACTTTGATATCTCGGGTAATTTTATCAAAACTATGAACCATTAATCGTATCAACCATTTTATTCCAGTGTCATTCTAGCCAAGCATCAAGAATATATATATATATATATATATATATATAATATCTCAACATCGAGAATAAAATATTGAGATATTCTGGATATATCACAATTAATCATCAATAAAGTATCTCGAAGGTAATTCTCGTGATAAGGACGCTTAGACAAGTCTCGGTGGGTCCAGTCGAACCATATGAGAATACCATGTCCTGATCCGTCCCCAAAGTACCGGTCCTCAGAGGTCCCGTCGAATTTTCCATGAGTGTACATCTGACATCATGCACAGGAATCACATTTCACAAAGTGACATGTTTCGAATGTATTATAATATATATTGTCAAGACACTTGCTAGAAATAGCCAATTTATTCGACGCATATTCCAGACCAAGTAATAATGCATTTATGATCAACCCAACAGACATCAATGTCCAACAGTACACTAATTACCAATTCTATATAATCACCATGATGTCCATTATAGAATTTCATAATAAACACCAATCATCATTTCAAGAATAACACAAGTTCACAATTAGGGATTAATGCCAACACATAACTATTAAACAACACATTTATACAATCTATTCAAAACAAACATAAATTCTACACAACTAGGACACACAATTATCAGTAAACACAGTCGTGTAATCATAGTAACACAAATAGTAACAACCATATTTATATTCAAAGAAATATAAAAATTATAAGCAATATACTTGCCGTTCATTAGGGATATGTCCAAGTTAACGAGATAGATTCCCTCGATCAATCCTCGCCGACTCCAAGCCTCAATTTTGCTCTGAAAGTGAATCTGTCCAGCAACTTTCAGCAGCAACAATTCACAATCTAGAACTCTAAATTATGATCCAATCAGTCAAAATGAAGAATTGTTTGTCGCCAATATGATGTTCAAAATCAGACCAATCAGATATGTTTAGTCTTCCACAGGCCATCGCATCACAGTTTCTCTACTGAAAATGACCATTAAAACTGCTACTCTCGTTCATTCGCCAGAATCGATGGAAAAACATGCCTCGATCCCAGGCATCCCATGTACACGAGAAACATATTGCTATCACCATCTCCATCTCGATATCAACTTCTACAAATGTCACATCTCATCAACCTAGGTCAGAGGAAAGCAGGATCGTTTTCGGTGGACCATGAAATCTCCTTTCCACTAGAAAAATATACATCCGTACGGGAGTTATATATCAAGCCACAAATATTGAAACATGACTTCCTCCAATGAAAATATACCACACAGTTTCATGAACATCATATCCAAAATTTAGCTTATTCCAACTATTAGATATTCGTATATCTATCAAATATCCAGACTGTACAGTATAGACCTAGAAATCAGGAACTCCTCGGTTGTTTGATCAGAACACACAATTGGTTGTCCAAATCCAATCTCTACTTTTGAGAACTAAATTCAAGATAATACCTTGTATATCACACTGTTGGATTTCCATAAGTCGTACTCTGAAAATCGTTGTGCGTGTAGCTTTCTGCACTCATGAAATTTCTTCTTCTTCCCCTTTTGAGTTTTCTCTATCTAGATGATAGAATACGAGGAATCCTTCCAAAAGTCGAGTTTTAGACCAAAACAAGAGAGAAGGTCGATAGGGTTTGGGAAACAGAGAGAAAAATGATGAAAAATGATGCGGATGAAAAATGCCGAGCCTCACCTAATTATATCTTACACGATTTGTGTCTGTAACTCTTACATATTACGGCCATAACACTCGGAATTTAAGGCCTAGCCCTATCATTTTACGGCCGTAACAATGTATCTATTCTCGAACTCGAACCGATACTATAGATTTATGGCCGTACAAGAAAACATAGGATCGTAATATACCTTACTATCGTATTAAGTATCTGACTACGGTCATATCCGGACTTCTCGAATATATATCTGGCTTTCTCGAATCATCCTCAAGTCAATCGTTATACGTCCATATAATCCAAGACATACAGCCGTAGCTGGGGATATTTATGGCCATAATATTTAAGTCGCGACCATAATTACACTATGGCTAATAGCAGCACCAGCCTCCGACAGCTTCCTGATCCTGGATCGTTGTCCCATATTGTGTCGATCAAAAGAGCATACCTGATATCGCATCAAAACCAATATAAATCAAACACCAAAACACAACATACCATGGAACGACAAATTCACAGTCGACAAGTACCACAATAAGGCAAAGGCATATAACAAGCGATAATAAATTCCGAAATAAATGATAACACAAAAAATAGTCATCATAAAACAAAATACACGATCAAGATAATTGGGAATAAAAACAGCAGGTATTACGTTCTCCCGTACTAAAATAAAGTTTCGTCCCCGAAACTTAAAATGAAAAGGGGCGAAAATAGATACAAAAAAAAGCAATCAAAGCAATCAAATAACAAACTCCATATAAATCATGATTCACAAATCGACTTGAAACTCTTAGCTACTCCAAGTTGAATAGTCTCTATCCACGAACAACGAGATGATTGAAGTTTAGAAACTTCAATTCCATTACTCCTCGAAAAATAAAATCCCCAGGACGCTTCTACCTCTTTGTCTCGGTCATAGGCTCGTCGACGAGAAAGACACCTCGAAAGATAACAATCGATCTCGGTACTCTCTCAAAGTAACATAAATCAACATTGAACTTATCACCTTGCATATACACGTACACTACCAATCCTGTAATATCCTGAATTTGTACTATGGTTGTTTAATGTTATTTTATCCTAGTTATATTGTACAGTGTGGAATCTATATATTATGGATAAAATAATTAAAGGATTAAGATATCTGTATTGGTATAATTGTCATACTTGGTCGATAGTTGCATTTGAGTATATTGTGTGTCAGGTGTGTTATTGGAAGGAGTATATGTATTTAATATATCGTGTATATGTATCTAGTATATCGAGACAACAGACACGAACAGTTGGAATTGGCTAAATATAGCCTGAATTCATGTACGGTAGTATGAGGAATTAGCGCACACTAAGGTGCAGAGTTTATGTATGCTAAGAAGGACCGTTAACGTACGTAAGATCATATTGGACATGATCCAGGCTGTGGCCGACAGGTAGGTCCCGACCTGAGTCATCGGCATTTAGGCACGCTAATGCATAAGATTAGCGTACGCTAATATCAGATCAGTCAGAGGGAATCCCAGTAATCGTGGGTGCTTTCGGCAAGTGGGACACATGCATCTTTGGAGTAAGTGCAAATTGTCGAGTCAACTTTGAGTAGCGGATGCTACCTGTGGAGAATAGCATACGCTAATGAGTCTTTTATTGTAGCAAGTCAACGTCGATATTACGTACTCTATGGCATGGGTTTTGCATACGTAAATCATTGTGTGAAGTAAGGAAAGCCTCTGGACTACGATAGCGCATGCTAACAATGTCAGTTAGCGCACACTATGGCAAGTAGTGCACGCTATCTAGTAAGAGTAGTGCACGTTAATAATGTGCATTATATATATGTGCAGTTGGGGATTATTGTTCATTTCGGCCATTTCTTCTCTTCATCCTATAGAGAGAGTCTTGAAAGAGATTTTGGGGTTCCAAAGCACTTGAGCATCGTAGAGTTGATCATCTTTAACAATATTGAGCTTGGTAGCAATTGGAAACATCACCAATCTTGAGAATCAACCCATTTCCTCAATAAGGTAATTACTCTTCACTTCGGGATTTCATTTTGGATTGAATATTGGTGTTCGTGAGTTTATAATCATTGCATGTATGAATTGATATGTATGATTATGAGATGTATTGCCGAATTATGTTGACCTTGTTGTTGATATATGGATATCGATATAACTCTTGTGGTTTTAAATGATGTTGTTTATATTCAAGAAATATGTTGGTCTCGGGTTTTGATGTTGTTGTTGTTGTTTATATCATATTACGATGAATATGGAAATGATATGATGATTCTTGGTGTTTCATGGAGTTTGTATTGAGGAAGAATATGATATATTGATATATATATATATATATATATATATATATATGTGTGTGTGTGTGTGTGTGTTGGCCACTAAGTATACAGAATACAGCTTGGAAAAGTGTTAGTACAACAAGCTATACGTTTTTCAAATAAGAGTGCGTAGCGGAAGTCTGTTAAAGTAAGTTGCTGTAAATACAGCAACTGTGTTTTCTCCTGTTAGCTTGGTGCGTACAGGGTATGCAAAGTATACTTAAAAATAACCAGAATAATAAAAACAATAAGTTGCAGAAGGTAAATAACACGATATTTAAAGTGGTTCGAGGTAAATGTAATATCCGCAATTTCGATTTTTCGGTAATTTTCTTTTTTCGACGGAAGTCTGTTTTGACGACTTGCTCATGACCGTTTCGTCATTCCGAGAATATTTAATTCTGCTCTTTTTGTCATCCGAGTTCGTTTCGGTATCGTTTTGTTTAGTTCCGTGTTCTTAAACGGCTTTTCCGCACTCGAGTTCGATTCTTGCGAATCTCGTCCGAAACTGTTGTTTCGAGTTTCTCACAAGTTCATTTAATGTTATTATTCATGTTGCGAGCTTTGGTTCGGTGTTTCGATCACGTATCGTGATTTTCGGACGTTTTGGGCCATTTTCGTAATTTCCCAAAGTTTGGGGTAATTACTTTCCGTTGTCGAATTCCGACACTTCGGATGGTCGGAATCGTGTGTTCTCTTAGTGCTTGGATTCGTCTTTGCGAGTACTTCGTAACCGTATCTTCGATTCGTATTGAGTTCGGGTTTCGGGTCGCTGCCGGAGTGGCCACACGGAGCCGGCCGGCCTCGGTCCGAGTTACGGCCGTAAGGTGCTTCACGGCCAGACGTGCTCGGCAGCATGGCCTGACGAATGCGATTACGGCCGTAAGGGCCGAGAGTTACGGCCAGACGGGTGCTGTGCAACTTCTCGACGAATGCGGTTACTGGCCGTAAGGACTGCCGGTTACGGCCGTAAGTGCGAGTTACGGCCGTAAGGCCTCGCTTGCTACGGCCGAAGCGGTCGGGCCGCGCCGGGCGAGTTTGACGAATGCCGGTTACGGCCGTAAGGCTCGCCGGTTACGGCCGTAATCGCCGGCCATATATAGGCAATGACTGGCCCAGACTTCATTTTTATCACATTTCTTCACCAAAAGGGCGGCGACGGGAAAATCGGGAAATGGAGTTTTTGGTCGATTCCACTCGATTTCTAAGCGTTTTGAGGATCCTTATCGATTATATCATCATCTAATCCGAGTATTTCGTCGAATCAAGGTATATTTCTTGATTTTCTTTCAAGTTGACTTTTTGGAGATTTGTTCTTGATTTCGATTCTAGTCCGATTTTGATGGATCGGTTGATGTTAGTAAACATTATTAATCGTGTTCTATGGATTGTATATCCATATTTTCGATTCATTCAACCCGATTGATGATTTTAGGCTCTTGAGGAACTTTGAACATTTAGTGTTCGATTAAATGCCTCAAAGAGTTTCTTTCGTCGTTATGTTGATTTCAATTGATATTGTGTTATTGAACGAATTGTATTTCATTCAAGGTGGTTCGAGTACTTGTGTTTATCGGAGGACGCCGTTCGTTGTTCGTGGAAGGATTTCATCGCCTTCGGTTGAGGCAAGTTTTATACTTGTACTAGTCAATGAGATTAATGTTATCATATATGTGTATGAATGTGTTGTATCATTCCGAGACTTAGTCTCTTCATGAATTCATTGATATCAAGAGATCGCTCGATACGATACCTTTCGCAATTTTGCCAAATGTTTATTGTTGTTCGTTAACGGCCGGTTCAAGGCATTGTGATACTCATTATTAATGTCATTGTCGATAGTCGGTTCGCGGTATCGATGTATCGATTGTTGTTAATATAGATGTCAATTAAAGACATCGTTGAGATCATTCTTATTCTGCTTGGATTGTCATTAAAACCGCATGTGCCGATTAAAGGCATTGGCTTATTCATCTCTCGCCTTCGCCGCTTGCAGAATCGATTAAAGGTGCCGAGGCATCCTTCATATCATTGTTATCGAATTGCCGCTCAGGTAAATCGAAATGTTCAATCATTCACTAAATCATTGTTATCGATTGACCTTTCTAAGGTAATCTAGGTATTCACTCATTCATCGTATCATTGTTATCGATTGGCCATTCTCAGGCAAATCGAAATGTTCAATCATTCACTAAATCATTGTTATCGATTGACCTTTCTAAGGCAATCTAGGTATTCACTCATTCATCGTATCATTGTTATCGATTGGCCATTCTCAGGCAAATCGAAATGTTCAATCATTCACTGCATCATTGTTATCGATTGACCTTTCTAAGGCAATCGAGGTATTCACTCATTCATCGTGTCATTGTTATCGATTGGCCGTTCTCAGGCAAATCGAAGTGTTCAATCATTTATGGTATCATTGTTGTCGATTGACCGTTTTAGGCAATCGAGGTATTGAATCATCCGCTGCATCATTGTTGTCGGTTGGCCGTTTTAAGGCAATCGAGGTGTTAATTTGGGACCGCCGTGGACGGGGCCCATTCGTGAGTTATTGTTGTCGTGTTGGCCGACTCAAGGCAAAGATGTCATACTCTTGTGAGTTTGGAAATCTTGGGATTGTTCTGTTGTGATTAATTATGTTCGGAGGCTAGTCTCGGCTAGTGCTCGATGGGAAAGCTTGGGGCTTGAACCTTCGCTGTTGGTTACCCAACACCTACGGTCAAGAGGGTCACGGCCATGTTAATGATCTCATTATGGGTAATCTTGGGGCTTGAACCTTCGCGGTTGGTTTCCCAACACCTACGATTCAAGAGGTCACGGTCATGTTAATGATCTCATTATGGGTAAGCTTGGGGCTTGAACCTTCGCGGTTGGTTTCCCAACACCTACAGTTCAGTAGGTCACGGTCACTGGGTGATCTCATTATGGGTAAGTCTGGGGCTTGAACCTTCGCGGTTGGTTTCCCAGCACCTGCAATTCAGCAGGTCACGGTCATTGGATGATCTAATTGTGATACGGCTGGATGCCGTGGCTTCGGCCCTAATTGTGATACGGCTTTCATGCCGTGGCTTCGGCCCTAATTGTGATACGGTTTTCATGCCGTGGCTTCGGCCCTAATCAATAACAGCTTCGGGCTGTTTCGACTTCATGTGATTGTGATATTTGACAGCTTCGGCTGAGTGTCTTTAAGGCCTTTGTGATTGTCTTGGTAATTTCATTGGAGCCTTCGGGCATTATGATTCATAATTAATTCAGTTCTAGTTTGGTTCATGTCGTGTAATTCATTGTGGTACTCTGTGATTATGATTCGCCGTTGGGCACTTATGTTCTAACCTGTTAACAGGTATTAATAGTATGCCGTGGGCATAGTATTTCATGAATGCTCGGTTCTTATATTGGTTTGTGAGCATCTCGTATTATTATTATCATTGTACCGTTTCATTCTGCCTTTGGATGCATATCATGTTATACATGTATTTGATATTCATTATATGGATGACTGACCCCGTGGGGGCGGAACATGTTTTCATGTTTTAGGTGCTTGCGAGGAGAGAGTTGAGACACAGGGGCATGATGATGGCGACGAGGCATTCGAGCGATACTAGTCCGAGTTGTTCATCGTTGGTCGATCGGTTGGAGTGTACTCACCGTCACAGTCGATTGTTGTCGTGTTGTATTACCCTAATGCAGATGTTCGTGGATGTTGTTGTATTTCATTTTGGCCATGTAGGCCACTTTTGTCGTTTAAATTCAATATCGGAATATTGTGTTGTATATCATGGTAGGGACTATGATTTTCCCTTGTTGTTTAATTTAACGTATTTTAGTCATGTTCGGTGGATCTCCGGCGTGGGGTCCACGGCGTCGTAATAACCCAAAAGGATTTGGGGTGTTACGTAAATGGTATCGAGATTTGGGTTGTGGAATACCCCGAGATGTGAGTTATGTGGTCCTACCGACGCGGTAGTAGTGGGATTGTCGTTATGACAATCTAGTCACCAGTTTTGTGAGTCGTAATATTAGTGCGACTGCACGAGTCATTCATTCATCGAGTCGTCGTCAGTGAAGACTAGTATCGCGAGACCTCGAAGCTTCGTATGACCTGTGTAAGGACTCGATTCTCTTTATGTTCATACATTCATCATGTCATTAATTGTTCATGCTTTGTGGAAACATATATGTGATATTATTGTTATGATTGATTCATGACTAATTGTTTTAGAGCACGTGTGACCTGTATAAGTGCTAAGGATCAACTCATTCACCAGTTAATAATCCTCAATCATCATTTTGATCTTGTCGATCAAGTTAATTCATTCATCACTCAGTTACTTCATTCATCACTCAGTTAATATCATTCATCACTCAGTTAATTCGTTCATCACTCAGTCACTATCATTACTCAGATAATATCATTCATCACTCAGTTAATTCGTTCATCACTCAGTTAATTCCTTCATCACTTAGTCAATCTCATTGTTCATATTAATTCATTAATCACTCAGTCAATCTCATTGTTCCGTCAATTCATTCATTACTCAGTCAATCTCACCGCTCGCTTAATTCATTCATCACTCGCTTAATCTCATTGTTCGCTTAATTCATTCATCACTCACCAATCTCATCGCTCAAGAATTCATTCATCACTCACCAATCTCATCATTCGATTAATTCATTCATCACTCACCAATCTCATCGCTCAATTAATTCATTCATCACTCGGCCAATCTCATCGCTCAAGAATTCATTCATCACTCACCAATCTCATCGCTCAGCTTAATTCATTCATCACTCACCAATCTCATCATTCGCTTAATTCATTCATCACCCAATCAATCTCATCGCTCGCTTAATTCATTCATCACTCACCAATCTCATTGCTCGCTTAATTCATTCATCACTCAGTCTATCTAATTGTTCAGTTAATTCATTAATCATCCAGTCCATCTCACGGTTCAATTGTTGATCTTGTGGATCGAATTTTCAACCTTGTTAACTTGTGCAAGGTAATCATTTCAGGAATTTCATCAGATAATCATGTTACCTCACTTGATCTTTCATGCGATCTTATCATATACCGACATCATGTCGATTTATCATTTCATTGAATTATTAATGCATTCATTATGTTAGAGCGTGTATGCTCATTGTTATCGTTCCGTCTCGTAATCATAATGCGATCTTCATACGAGATCTGTAATTATCACGTGACTTTCCTGCCTCGGTATGGGAAGAGCTGCCAGAGGGACATCGGACACCGACGTCCAAGAGATCGTTTTCTAGTCATCTTCGTGCTGGGAGAGCATCTTCATCTCGGACGACGAGTTCGACTGTTGTTGCTTTAACTGTGATACAATAGGACATTCATCACCGGTTTTGAGCAAGTTAATTCTTGTTCGGTAATAGTATAATCATTCATTTCAGTTGTCGTTCATTCATTCAAATAATTCATTCATCATATATCAATCACGTTGAGATTTATAATTATCAAACTAATCATTCACTTCACAGGAAACTATGTTTCCAATCATTTCATTTGAGCTATCACTCATTACGTTATCATTTCACCCCGGTGAGTCATTCTTGATCCTTGTTAGATTTCGATTCATTATCATTCATTGTGATCATTCTTGTTCGTGTGTATCACGTCGATTTTTCCTGGCGGGATATTGCTTCTCCCTACTTGTTTTAAGTTTCGGGACGAAACTTCTTTTAAGGGGGGTAGTATGTAATATCCGCAATTTCGATTTTTCGGTAATTTTCTTTTTTCGACGGAAGTCTGTTTTGACGACTCGCTCATGACCGTTTCGTCATTCCGAGAATATTTAATTCTGCTCTTTTTGTCATCCGAGTTCGTTTCGGTATCGTTTTGTTTAGTTCCGTGTTCTTAAACGGCTTTTCCGCACTCGAGTTCGATTCTTGCGAATCTCGTCCGAAACTGTTGTTTCGAGTTTCTCACAAGTTCATTTAATGTTATTATTCATGTTGCGAGCTTTGGTTCGGTGTTTCGATCACGTATCGTGATTTTCGGACGTTTTGGGCCATTTTCGTAATTTCCCAAAGTTTGGGGTAATTACTTTCCGTTGTCGAATTCCGACACTTCGGATGGTCGGAATCGTGTGTTCTCTTAGTGCTTGGATTCGTCTTTGCGAGTACTTCGTAACCGTATCTTCGATTCGTATTCAGGTTCGGGTTTCGGGTCGTCGTTTGAGTGGCCACTACGGGCCGGCCGGCCTGGGTCGAGTTACGGCCGTAAGGTGCGATTACGGCCAGACGTGCTCGGCAGCATGGCCTCGATTTAATGCCGTTACGGCCAGAAGGGCCGAGAGTTACGGCCAGACGGTGCTGTGCACTTCACGACGAATGCCACACGGCTGTAGTGACTGGGCCATGTGGCCAGAGTGCCGAGTTACGGCCGTAAGGCCCTCGCTTGCTACGGCCGAAGCGGCCGGCCGGGCGCTGGGCGAGTTTGACGAATGCCGGTTACGGCCGTAAGGCCCTGCCGGTTACGGCCGTAACCTGTCGGCCATATATAGGCAGTGACCGGCCCAGACTTCATTTTTATCACATTTCTTCACCCGGGTGCGGCTGGCGACGGGGAAAATCGGGAAATGGAGTTTTTGGTCGATTCCACTCGATTTCTAAGCGTTTTTGAGGATCCTTATCGATTATATCATCATCTAATCCGAGTATTTCGTCGAATCAAGGTATATTTCTTGATTTTCTTTCAAGTTGACTTTTTGGAGATTTGTTCTTGATTTCGATTCTAGTCCGATTTTGATGGATCGGTTGATGTTAGTAAACATTATTAATCGTGTTCTATGGATTGTATATCCATATTTTCGATTCATTCAACCCGATTGATGATTTTAGGCTCTTGAGGAACTTTGGTGTTCGATTAAATGCCTCAAAGAGTTTCTTTCGGTCGTTATGTTGATTTCAATTGATATTGTGTTATTGAACGAATTGTATTTCATTCAAGGTGGTTCGAGTACTTGTGTTTATCGGAGGACTCCGTTCGTTGTTCGTGGAAGGATTTCATCGCCTTCGGTTGAGGCAAGTTTTATACTTGTACTAGTCAATGAGATTAATGTTATCATATATGTGTATGAATGTGTTGTATCATTCCGAGACTTAGTCTCTTCATGAATTCATTGATATCAAGAGATCGTTCGATACGATACCTTTCGGCAATTTTGCCAAATGTTTATTGTTGTTCGTTAACGGCCGGTTCAAGGCATTGTGATACTCATTATTAATGTCATTGTCGATAGCCGGTTCGCGGTATCGATGTATCGATTGTTGTTAATATAGATGTCAATTAAAGACATCGTTGAGATCATTCTTATTCCTGTTTGGATTGTCATTAAAACTGTACAGGCCGATTAAAGGCATTGGCTTATTCATCTCTCGCCTTCGTCGTCGGTAACCGATTAAAGGTGCCGAGGCATCCTTCATATCATTGTTATCGAATTGCCGTTCTCAGGTAAATCGAAATGTTCAATCATTCACTAAATCATTGTTATCGATTGACCTTTCTAAGGTAATCTAGGTATTCACTCATTCATCGTATCATTGTTATCGATTGGCCATTCTCAGGCAAATCGAAATGTTCAATCATTCACTAAATCATTGTTATCGATTGACCTTTCTAAGGCAATCTAGGTATTCACTCATTCATCGTATCATTGTTATCGATTGGCCATTCTCGTGCAAATCGAAATGTTCAATCATTCATCGCATCATTGTTATCGATTGACCTTTCTAAGGCAATCGAGGTATTCACTCATTCATCATGTCATTGTTATCGATTGGCGTTCTCGCAAATCAAGTGTTCAATCATTTATGGTATCATTGTTGTCGATTGACCATTTTAGGCAATCGAGGTATTGAATCATCCATTGCATCATTGTTGTCGGTTGGCCGTTTTAAGGCAATCGAGGTGTTAATTTGGGACCGCCGTGACGGGCCCATTCGTGAGTTATTGTTGTCGTGTTGGCCGACTCAAGGCAAGATGTCATTACTCTTGTGAGTTTGGAAATCTTGGGATTGTTCTTGTTGTGATTAATTATGTTCGGAGGCTAGTCTCGGCTAGTGCTCGATGGGTAAGCTTGGGGCTTGAACCTTCGCGGTTGGTTTCCCAACACCTACGATTCAAGAGTCACGGTCATGTTAATGATCTCATTATGGGTAAGCTTGGGGCTTGAACCTTCGCGGTTGGTTTCCCAACACCTACGATTCAAGAGTCACGGTCATGTTAATGATCTCATTATGGGTAAGCTTGGGGCTTGAACCTTCGCGGTTGGTTTCCCAACACCTACTGATTCGATGAGTCACGGTCCACCGGGTGATCTCATTATGGGTAAGTCTGGGGCTTGAACCTTCGCGGTTGGTTTCCCAGCACCTGCAATTCAGCAGGTCACGGTCATTGGATGATCTAATTGTGATACGGCTGGATGCCGTGGCTTCGGCCCTAATTGTGATACGGCTTTCATGTCGTGGCTTCGGCCCTAATTGTGATACGGTTTTCATGCCGTGGCTTCGGCCCTAATCAATAACGGACTTGGGTCATTTCGACTTCATGTGATTGTGATATTTGACAGCTTCGGCTGAGTGTCTTTAAGGCCTTTGTGATTGTCTTGGTAATTTCATTGGAGCCTTCGGGCATTGTGATTCATAATTAATTCAGTTCTAGTTTGGTTCATGTCGTGTAATTCATTGTGGTACTCTGTGATTATGATTCGCCGTTGGGCACTTATGTTCTAACCTGTTAACAGGTATTAATAGTATGCCGTGGGCATAGTATTTCACGAATGCTCGGTTCTTATATTGGTTTGTGAGCATCTCGTATTATTATTATCATTGTACCGTTTCATTCTGCCTTTGGATGCATATCATGTTATACATGTATTTGATATTCATTATATGGATGATCGACCAGTGGGGCGGAACATGTTTTCATGTTTTAGGTGCTTGCGAGGAGAGAGTTGAGACACAGGGGCATGATGATGGCGACGAGGCATTCGAGCGATACTAGTCCGAGTTGTTCATCGTTGGTCAGTCAGTTGGAGTGTACTCCAGTCTGGTCAGTTGTTGTCGTGTTGTATTACCCGAACAGATGTTCGTGGATGTTGTTGTATTTCATTTTGGCCATGTAGGCCACTTTTGTCGTTGAAATTCCCTATCGGAATATTGTGTTGGATATCATGGTAGGGACTATGATTTTCCCTTGTTGTTTAATTTAACGTATTTTAGTCATGTTCGCCTGGTGGATCTCCTGGCGTGGGGTCCACGGCGCTGTAATAACCCAAAAGGATTTGGGGGTGTTACAGTAAACCCCTCTACGTCTACTGGTCCTCCACATAGGAGTAGAATTGTTTATTATAAACACTACGTATACAACTAGGTGTCTATAATCAAACATATCCTTCTATCATTCACACAGAATGATACAAAGACTGTCGCTTTCAACCGTTCACACAGATTGGTTAATGCTTTCACTTAACTTTCTTCTTCACACACAGTTCCAAAGCTTCATCTACAACGCAGATCCATCACACACAGTTCAGGAAAGGCAACGCTATCTTCATTCCACACAGGGCTGATGGTTTTCTTCAAATGTAAGAACACGAGTTTGAACAACAGCTTGACTTCTTGATCTTGAGCTGATGATGTGTTGTTCAAGGTTGAGCACTTATATATTTCTTCTCTCAAGAATGGCAGTATGCTTTAAGAAATATGTTTGCTCTTGATATACTGTTCTTGTGAATATCACGTGTGAATCTCAGTATATCTTAGATCGTTCAGTTTTCAGTTGATATATCGTTCATGCCTTTGATCTTCAAACTTTGTGGTATATATAGCCTTTGGAATAGATCCGTTTTGAATATTATCATTGAGCAAAGAGTCCGTTCCAACGTGTTGATTGACCTGCAAAATACAAGATCCGGATTTTGCTCCTTGTCTGAATATCTTTGTCGGATGGTATTTAAATACTTTATCCAGTCAGTATTTAAATACTTCTTTATGAATGGTGGCTTGACTTTAGTGTATAAAGTATATTCCGTTCCAACGGTCTTCAGTCCTGTTGGATAAGTGTTGAAGATCCTAACACTTTACAGCTTTTTTGCTGTATCCAACATGTTGCGTCTTTAATGCTGTAGCTGTAGGTTCCACGGTGTAGGCTATCTTAGTGCTGTTGTATGGAAGATGTTGTATGAATGTTCTAGGACAGCTTCCATACTTGGTGCCATATCGACTGATGAGCTTCTTGCTGTATGATGGGACTTTATCCTTTTGCTATATGTTGAGGCAACACAAGATACATGATAAGTTGTCCAGCAGTATGATCATCTTCGGGACAGCTACTTGCTTTATGATTGGCATTTGACTTTTTGTTGTATGTTGGCACTTATCAAAACAAGGTACATGATTGTTTATCCTAACAATATGCCTTGGATTATGAGTTAGACGATGGTTTAGATGTTAGAACATATTGGATTATATTGTTTTGTTGGTTATGATCACGATTATGGATTATTTGGTGTTTTTGAAGAACTTCTTGGTGAATATAACATAGCAAGGTGACTATATGGTGAAGTATTGATGCTTTTGGATATGAACATGGAATGTTCATATCTAGAATTAAGTTATTTTGATTGATGATATGATTTCCGTAAAACAATACAAGTATGATAATGAGATTGAATTTGGCAATGTTATGATTGATCTTGGAGTATGATTTTCTATACATTCGTATTCGTAATAACAAGGTGTTGATCGGTACCTATAATGCATGCAACTGCATGACATTGACGCACGTTAGCTGACTAGATAACGCACGCTAATTGGAATATTTAGCATACGAAAATATTGAGGTATTACGTATGTTAACTATGTTCTGAATAAGATACAAGTCAGTGACTATTAGCGAACACTATATAATGTGACTAGTATACGCTAAGTCAACAGACAGCGTACGGAAATCGTATCGTGGTTATGAATTCACATGTGTTTGAGTTGGATTGTTCATACTGTGTTTAATCGAGATATTGTAGAACTATTGAGTTTGTTGATTAGTTATGTCGGTTGTTGATTGTTATCGGATTGTTGTTTATCGATTATTATAATAGGTTGTGAGGATTGATCATTGATTAGAATAATATGTTGCGGTCGAGTTCGAGGATATTCGTGAATTACTTTGGTCAGGGCCGAGAAGCTTATAGACGAAGGCAAAGAAATTGGTAACGGCTTCATTATCATCGTATCGGTATCGAGGCAAGTTATTACTTGCTCAGGTTATAATATTTAATGAATGGTTCCAGTTTCATTTGTTTATAATTCGTATAGCATTGATTTTAATTGTGAACTCTCGAGATATGGGATTGTACGTTGTTTTTTGATTTTGAGAATTAAATCAGAATGTATATGATTTACATTTGTTATTGGTATACTTGGGTATCAAGTCTACATTATGGTAAAGACGAAGATATGAGTTATCTACATTCCATGATATTTTAGATCGTCCAATATTGAGGATAATCGTTGGTGATGGTTCTTGACATCGAGATGGCTCTCGAAGGACTCGGGGCAAGTACTATAATCATTTTTGTCATTTTGTGTCGATCATGTTGTGATACATTCATGTATTGTTGTTGTCGTGCATTTGTGTATTGTCTTTAACATGCATTTGTGCATTGTTGTTGTATGTCCACCTCGTGTTGGTCCGACGGGGTCATCTTGGGTATCTCTGCTGTGTGCGCTCGATCGTTGTACGGGTTTTCCACCTCGTGTTGGTCCGACGGGATCATCTTGGGATCTATGCAGTGAACGCTGGATCATCGGATTACCCATGTGTTGTTGTTGTGCATGTGTATATCATTGGTTATCCACCTCATGTTGGTCTAACAGGATCATCTTGGGATCTATGCTGCATGCGCTAGATCATCGGATTTCCATGAGTATACATTGTTGTTGTTGTTGTGAGGATATTGATGTTGTCATGTGAGTATGCATTTTTTGGTCTTTTGTAGAACCATGTCCATATGTTTTTTTGATCTGATCTTAGATTAGACTGACATGAATTGTCGTGGCATTGCGTATCTTGAGATATGTTCCGTATTTTCTTCTTGGTACTTGTCTTTTGATTGGTAATCGATTATCGTGTTGAGATTTGATGATGTTATGGATTGGATGGGTTAGAGTTGGTATATTTCCGTATTGGCGAGTTATGATGATGTTCTGAGAATTCTTGGGTATTGTTTGAGGTACAGTATAGATATCGTATATGAGTTTATCGTTTAATCGAGAATATAAGATGTGCAATATGGTAAGGATTATTTTGATGAGGATTATCACGAATTGGTAAGGGTATGACGGTAAGATTACATTGATCATATTCTTACATTGTAATTTCATTGGTATGTAATTATTGACGTGATGTGACCATTATCATTGTTGAGTATTATAGATGACCCCGTCGTGGGCTCTAATTTTTAGGTACTCGGAGATCGAGCTTGTAGCGGTCATGAAGAGATGAGCTTCCCGGATGATACTAGCTATGGCGTGTGTTTGAGAATCGAGTACTTTGACTAGTTGTTATTTTCCACTGTAAAAGTATTTTTAATTATTCATCGTATCCGCTGCGAGTGTGTTTTAAAATGGTTTGCTAGTATTTAATGAACTTGTGTTATTTTGGAAAATCGTCTTCAAAACTATTTTTTCGATACGTGTAAGTGATGGCTTAACGTATACTTTTAGATCGATGAATTTTGGCGTTATGGCCTTGTACTTTCAAATGAGGTTTTACGACGGTATTGATAAATGGATTTTATAAAGTCTTTGAATATTTTAAAAGATATTACCATCATCGCCGCTTAGGCGTATTTTAAATGTTTGTAAAAATATCTTTTAGCCTTGTGGGTTCCGTTTCGGGGCCGACAATGCTGTAATATTCCAGGATGGCTCTAGGGATGTTACAACCCCGTCCACGATCACTACCGCTACATCCACGATGAAAGACGGCCACATCCGCTATCTTGATTGCTATATCACATGCTCGGCATCTAAATATATTCTACTACCCAGCACGCAACAACGACATCACATTGCGAGTGTCGTCTCATAATAATCGTATTGATCTATAAATAAACAAATAATAGCATTAATAGCTAGGAAGACTTATAGTTATAGGTCGCATGAAGTTGATGACCGCACCACGATAATAATCACAATCGAAGCTCGGACAATACGACATGACACGATGACACATGTCCCGACTCGTCCCAACATCCTGGCTTTTAACAGCCCGTCACTGATACCATAAATGTAACACCCACATACTATGTTTTGGTTGTTACGCGCCATAGACCTTTCTCGCAATGATCCACCAGGCAAACACAGAATGACTCAAACCATAGTTGACCAACAAGGTCAATCTGCATAAAAATCAATGAACAAAATACATTGACAATAAACGACAACACATTTATATCCGCGACCCGCAATACTATGGTACGACAGCATACCCATGCAAGGGCAGAACTCGTCAGCGGGAAAAAAATACAACATGGCAATAATGACACTATACTGACTCTCTTGTGGTTCGCATCATTGTATTCCATCATCTTCCATATCGGTCATATGTACAATCCTGAACCCTGAATACTTGAAGCATAAAATGCATCCACCCCCTAGACATGGAGGGTTAGCAAACTGGAATATAGCTAGTGCAAGTATTCAAGTTATACAAGCCATATTCTAAATATAAACAAGCGAGTCACTTTACAACAACAGCAGGAAAAGCAACCATTGGAAATAATCTTTGAAAAATACCGAGATATTCTCGCTTAGGAAATAGATTTCAAAACCCTTGAGTTCTTATAAAGCTTTGAAATAAAGATTTAAACTTACTTTGACATCTCGGGTAATTTTATCAAAACTCTGAACCATTAATCATATATAACCATTTATTCCAGTGCCATTCTAGCTAAGTACCAAGAACTTTTATATAATACATCTCAACATCGAGAACAAAACATTATGATATTATGGATATATCACAATTAAGCATCAATAAATTCGCTAGAAGGTAATTTCCGTGACTAGGCCCCTTAGCCAAGTCTAGGTGGATCCCGTCGAACTATCCTCGAATGATAATACCCCATCTTGACCTATCCCCAAAGTACCGATCCTCGGATGTCCCATCGAACCTTTTCCGGGTGGACATCTCACATCACGCATAAAAATCACATTTCAGAAAATCACATATTTCTAATGTTAATTATAATACATAGTAAAGGCATTTGCTGGAAATGGCCACTTTATTTGACATATATTTCCAACCAAGGAATAGTGCATTTATGATCAATCCAACAAACATCAATGTCCAACAGTACAGAGTCACCACAATGTCCATTACGCAATTTCCCACTAAAAAATAACCAACAATTCTAGAAATAACACACTTTACAATTACGGATTAATGTCAACACGTAATTATTAAAAAATAACTTTATATAATCTATTCTAAATAAACACAAATTCTACACAACCGGGTAACATAGTCATCAGGTAACATAATCATGTAATCATAGTAATACATATATAACAAGATTAAAAAAATATGAAAAGTATAAGAAAGATATTTGTCGTTCACCGGGGGTATGTCCAAGTCAACGAGATAGCTCCCTTCAATCAATCCCCGCGACTCCAAGCCTCAACATTCCTCCAAAACTGAATCTGTCTAGCAACTTTAGCAATAATTCACGATCTTGAATTCTAAATCACAACACAAGAACTTAAAATGAAGGATTGTGTGTCTCCAACATGTTGTCCAAAATGCATCCGAATCGAATAATGTTTACCCTTCGATCGGACCATCGCATCACAACTGCTCCACTAAAAACAAAAACAAAAATTGTTACTCTCAAGTCAACCGCTACATTACGTACGCCATGACAAGGAAATTACGTACGTAATGCATGCCATGAAATAAGACAGTGAACCCTGGATGATGATTATGTACGCTATGCAGGACATGTAGCGTACGTTAAAGGGTCTTACGTATGTTAAGGTCGGGTCTTAACGTACACAATGAGCTATTCAGATTATATATTAAGGATCGGTTTTTGCATTTCTTCACCAGAAGAAACACATTTCTCCACCCCAGCTTCGTCCCTCTTCACTTTCAATCTTATTCCAGACCCTTCTACCTTGGTTGGGACCTTGATGATTTGATTAGAAGCTTGAAGCTTGGAGTTCTTGATGTTTTTGGAAGTGTTTGATCTTTGTGGTTCTTTTTCAAGAGGTATGTTGAAAAACTCCTCTCTTTGATTCGGATTTTTATATTATTGTTGATGTTCTTCTTCGTATGATGATGGTTATGGTATTGTTGTTGTGATTCTTGAGGTTATATGAATTGTATATTGAAGAACAAAATGATATATGCCTTGGATTGTGAAATAGATGATGGTATAGATGTTAGAACACATCGGATTACATCGTTTTGTTGTCTATAAACATGATTATGGATTAATTCATGTTCTTGAAGAACTCTTGAGTTATGTATGTCGTGATTCTGTGAAATTTGAAAAGATTACGGTTAATTTCGTTATGTGATTGTTTATGATGATAAAGGGTAATTGGTTTTCTATGAATTTACGAATATGAACAAGAAGGAACCTTGTTAAAACTGTAATTAAGGTTGAAGTCGGAATCAAGAATGTTGAGAAACTTGTTAGAATTAATTGATTGACGAATTTCGGTTTGTATTCGTATTGTAAGTTGAAATGGTTTGGTTTCATATGATCGAGATATCATTAAACCGTTGAGTTTGATTGGTTGGTTATATCGATTGTTGATTGTTATCAAACGTATTGTTAATTGATTATTGCATTAGGTTGCGATAAGTGATCATTGATGATTAACCATTGTGCTGCGATTAAGATAGGAGAATGCATGGATCGCCTTGGTCAGGGCTGAGGAGCTTGTAGATGAAGACGATGGGATTAGTAACGGCTTCGTCGTATCGGTATCGAGGCAAGTCATGCTTGCTCAGTTCATAATGTTTAATAAATAGTTTTGATTTCATTTTATTTATGATTCATATAGCAATGATATTGTGAATACGAATTATCGGGATGGTGGTGTATATATTATGCTTGGACAGAGATAAATCATAATGTATATGATTTTAAAGATGTCTAGTGGAAACGGAGATGTGAATTATCTTTGGTCTATTGTATGAAATGTTGGTATCAAGGATAGTTTATCATGCCGACATTGAACTCTAGATGGTGGTTTGGTATTAGTGATGGATTGTACTTCACTATGGACTATTCGGATAACTGTATATTCGTTCAGGGACGTTGGTCGTGGAATGGTTTGTGTCTCCGGCTTTGAGGTAATTTATTATTGCTGAATTATGATAATTATCATGTTGCATTGTTACATATGTGTGTGTTGATGTTTCACGTAATGAGTGTGCATCATTGTTTGGTATATTTTGTGATGTGCTCTTTCTTTGATCTGTAATTTGTTGGGCCGATGTGTTGCGGGATAAAACCTGAATGGTACCCACGTCCGGAGTATTCATGTGTAGATGCTTCCGTGACTCTTGGTTGTGTCCTTGGGAGTTTATGTGATAATGTCCGGAGTATTCCTGAGTAGATGCTCCTGTGGCCCTTGGTTGCGACCTTGGGAGTTTATGTGCTAATATTATATGCATTGTTGAGCATTCTGTGAACCTTTGTCTGATGGGAATACTACACTGTGGATGTGTCAGTATTTCATGATCGAGTTATCGTTGCTCATTTGGAAATCTTCTGATCCTTAATGGATATGTGTTTCTTCGAGTTTCGTTGTCGTGTTGTATCGCAACATATCTGGAGTCAGATACGTACTGATCGGTCATGTGTAGGATTTTTAGGGTGGGCACGTGTTGTCATGTGTTGGTTTCAACCTCACAATGAGCTGTGCACACGAGACGTACTTCGTGAGAATGATTAGGCACGAGACCAGACGTGTATTCGATCGATACCCGTGGGTGGCTTGTGCAAGGACACATTTCCGGATCGGGCGTATCATGACGTCCATCTTGAGTCCTATTGATTGGTCGTTCATAGTCCATGTTTGGACAGATATGTTTGATAGTCGGGTTTGTCTTCGAGATCCCATATATGTGATTTGTATATGTTTGACGACTTTATTCTCTCATGTATCTGTCCATGTGGTCCTTTATTGACCTTGTTGGAGTTTACTGTAACGTTGGCATTCTCGTCCATTATTGATCCTTGTTGATATCGTTTGGAGTTCACCATATCGTTGGTAATATCGTTCGTTATTAATCCCTTATTGCCCTTGCTTGGAGTTACCATAGCGTTGGTATTCTCGGCCGTTGTTGATTCTTTACTGATATTGTTTGGAGTTCACCATATCGTGGGTATTCTTAGTCGTTGTTGATTCTTCATTGATCTTATTTGGAGTCTACTTTATCGTTGTGATTCTCGGTAGTCATTGACCCTTTATTGATCTTGTTGGGGTTACCATATCGATGGTATTCTCATTCGTGGTTGGTTTTTTGTTGATCTTGTGTGGAGTTATCATGTTAATGATATTCTCGTTTGATGCATTGGTTGTTTATTATTATTGATTGTATGAGCATTCATACTTTGTATCAATATCCGGGACTTGTCATTGTTTCGGGGCAGTTGATCCACAGACGTATATTGGAGAATATATTTATGTTTTGAGAATCTTGGCATTGCTTGAATACAGTATAGATGGTTATTTCTGAATTCATTCGTCACTTGAGAATGCAAGGTGTGGATTGAGGTAAGGGTTGATTTGATATAAGTTACCACGAATTGGTAAGGTTACTACGGTGAGATTATATTGGAAGTATTCTTACCTTGTAGATACATTGATATGTAATTATTTATGTTGATGTGATCGTTATCATTGTTGAGTATTGTGGCTGACCCCGTCGTGGGCTTTATCTTTTAGGTACTTGGAGATCGAGCTAGTAGCGGTCGTGAAGGGATGAGCTTTCCGATGATACTGGCTATGGCATGGTTATTGGGATTCGAATATTCTTTCTGGTTTTTATGATTCCGCTGCAAATGTATTTCCTTCTGTATTTATCCGCTACGTGTGTATCTTTAAATGGATTTCGGTACTTTACTAGCTCGTGTGTACTTTCAAAATGATCTTTTGGTATTCTTGCCTTCTACTTTTAAATGGTATTTTACGGCGGTATCTAGGAAATATATTTCGAAAAATATTTGAGTATTTAAAATATTACCGTCATTGCCTCTGTGGCGTGTTTGAAACGTTTGCAAAAATGATTTTTAGCCTTGTGGGATCTGGTGCGGGGCCCACGGCACTGTAATATCCCCGGTTGATTTTGGGGTTGTTACAGAATATGGTATCGGAGCTTGGGTTTCATAATACCCGGGCATGTGTGTTATGTGGCTCTACCAGTACGGTAGTAGCGCGGTTTTTGAAAATGATTTTCTAACTTTTGAGTCAAACTGATTTTTGGAAGCTCCAAATTTTTGACATATTTTCAAATTGCTATAACTATGATATTCGTGTATGTTGTTATTGTGTTGAGGCTTTGTATGGGAGTCGTATGCTAGTATCACGGGAGATTATCCACTTCACAGACCTGTAAGTATGTTCTTTCAGTTATTTAGTTTTGATGATGATTATTTGAGCATGGTGGCATGATTCTAAGATATTTCGGGATTGAGATATGATAGGTGTTAAGTTTCGAGGACGAAACTTATTTAAGTGGGAAGATATGTAATATCCTAGAATTTCACTACGAATTGTTCGCATTGTCTAAGTTGTACTGTATAGTGTGGGACCGATACAACCTGGATGAATAATTTTGGGAACTGTGACAGTTGTACTAGTATATATATCAAGGTTATTTTTAATTCTAGGATATTACATTCTTGATATGTCTTTCGATGTCGGATATACTGTACGAGTATTTGTATGATTGTCGTACTTGGTCGATAATTGCATTTGAAGATATCGTGCATCAGGTGTATCATATGAGAATGTTATCGGAACGAGTATATGTATTCAGTATGTCGCGTGTACGTGTTCGGTATATTGAGACGGCAGACATGAGCATAAATGGCTAAGTATCAAAGCCACTACGTACATTAAGCATAGGAGATTACGTACATAACGGTGCAAACGTAGCGTACGCTAAGCAGAGGAGCTTACATACGTAACTAAGTGAGCTTAACACACGTTAGGTTGAGTACATAACGTACGTTATGAAGAGAATCGAACAGGTCTGAGTTGTGGTCGGCAGGTGGGCCTAGTGTTGGTAGCTTTCAGTGAGGATGTGGATGGGCGAGTCAACATTGAGTTTTACGTACGTTAATGATATCCCATTACATACGTAAACGAGTATAGCACTGTATCAAGTCAACCGCTACATTACGTACGCCATGACAAGGAAATTACGTACGTAATGCATGCCACGAAATAAGACAGTGAACCCTGGATGACGATTACGTACCTCATTCATTCTGGGATTGATGTAAACGCACCTCGACCCTGGACATGTAACACCCTCAGAGCCATCCGAGAATATTACAGCACTGTGGGCCCCAAAACGGAACCCACAAGGCTGAAAGAAATTTTTACAAACATTTCAAATACGCCTAAGCGGCAATGATGGTAATATCTTTTAAAATATTCAGACTTTATAAAATTCATTTATCAATACCGTCGTAAAATCTCATTTGAAAGTACAAGGTCAAAATGATGAAACATAACAGTCTCAAAATTATACGTTAAGCCACCACTTGCACGTATCGACAAAATAGTTTAGAAAATGATTTTCCAAAATGAACCCAAATTCGCAAAGTACTAGCAACCCATTTTAAAATATACTTGATGCGGATATAACAAATAACTAAAAATCCTTTTGCAGTGGGAAATAACAACTAGTCAAAGTACTTGATTCACAAACACACGCCATAGCCAGTATCCTCCGTGTAATATCTTAGAATTTCGCTACAAATTTTTCACATTGTTTTATCTGAGTTATACTGTACAAAGTGGGACCGATACAGCATGGATGAATAATTCTAGGAATTGTTACAGTTGTACCAGTATATCTATCAAAGTTATTTTTAATTCTAGGATATTACATGCTTGATATGTCTTTCGATGTCGGATATACTGTACGAGTATTTGTATGATTGTCGTACTTGGTCGACAATTGCATTTGAAGATATCGTGGATCAGGTGTATCGTATGAGAAAGTTATCGGAACGAGTATATGTATTCAGTATGTCGCGTGTACGTTTTCGCTATATTGAGACGGCAGACGGTAGCAGAAATGGCTAAGTATCAAAGCCAATATGTACGTTAAGCATAGGAGCTTACGTACGTAATGGTGCAAACGTAGCGTACGCTAAGCAGAGGAGCTTACGTGTAACACCCCCAAATCCTATTGGGTTATTACAGTGCCGTGGACCCCACGCCAGGAGATCCACCAGGCGAACATGACTAAAAATACATTAATTAACACAACAAGGGAAAATCATAGTCCCTACCATGATATCCGACACAATATTCCGATAAGGAATTTTTAACGACAAAAGTGGCCTACATGGCCAAAATGAAATACAACAACCTCCACGAACATCCTGCTCGGTAATACAACATGACAACAATCGACGATGCCGAGTACACTCCAACCGATGACCAACAATGAACAACTCGGACTAGTATCGCCGAATGCCTCGTTGCCAACGTCATGCCTCTCGTGTCTCAACTCTCTCCTCGCAAGCACCTAAAACATGAAAACATGTTCCGCCCACGGTCGATCATCCAGATAATGAACATCAAATACATGTATAACAAGATATGCATCCAAAGGCAGAATGAAACGGTACAATGATGATAATAATACGAGATGCTCACAAACCAAGGTAAGAATCGAGCATTCGTGAAATACTATGTCCACGGCATACTATTAATACTGCTCGATGTGTTAGAACATAAATGCCCAACGGCGAATTATAACCACATAATACCACACTGAATTAAACGACATGAACCAAACCAGAACTGAATTAATTATGAATCACAATGCCCGAAGGCTCCGATAAAATTACCAGAACCATAATAAAGGCTTGAAAGCCGTTCAATGAAATTAACAAATATCACAAACACTGAAGTCAAAACGGCCAAGTCAGAACAATGAGGGCGGGCCACGGCACGAAGCCGTATCACAATGAGGGCGGCCACGGCATCCGGCCGTATCACAATTAGGGCGAAGCCACGGCATCCACCGTATCACAATTAGGGCGAAGCCACGGCATCGGCCGTATCACAATTAGGGCGAAGCCACGGCATCCACCGTATCACAATTAGGGCGAAGCCACGGCATCCACCAGTATCACAATTAGGGCGAAGCCACGGCATCGGCCGTATCACAATTAGGGCGAAGCCACGGCATCCGGCCGTATCACAATTAGGGCGAAGCCACGGCATCGGCCGTATCACAATTAGGGCGAAGCCACGGATGAAGCCGTATCACAATGAATGATAGTGTGCCGCCTTGAGTCGGCCAACACGATGATAGTAACACACGGATAGACACCGTCGCCAGATCCCAAATTAACACCTCGATTGCCTTAGAACGGCCAACCGACAACAATGATGCAGTGGATGATTTAATACCTCGATTGCCTAAAACGGTCAATCGACAACAATGATACCATAGATGATTGAACACTTCGATTTGCCTGAGAACGGCCAATCGATGACAATGATACGATGAATGAGTGAATACCTCGATTGCCTTAGAAAGGTCAATCGATAACAATGATTTAGTGAATGATTGAACATTTCGATTTACACGAGAACGGCAATTCGATAACAATGATATGAAGGATGCCTCGGCACCTTTAATCGATTCTGAAGCGGCGAAGATGAGAAATGAGTAAGCCAATGCCTTAAATCGGCACATGCGATTTTAATGACAATCCGAACAGGAATAACAATGATCTCAACGATATCTTAAATTGACATCTATATTAACAACAATCGATACATCGATACCGCGAACCGGCTATCGACAATGACATTAATAATGAGTATCACAATGCCTTGAATCGGCCGTTAACGAACAACAATAACATTTGGCAAAATTGCCGAAAGGTATCCTATCGAACGATCTCTTGATATCAATGAATTCATGAAGAGACTAAGTCTCGGAATGATACAACACATTCATACACATACATGATGACATTAGCTCATTGATCAAGACAAGTATAAAACTTGCCTCAATACCGAAGGCGAGAAGGTACTTCCACGATCAACGTCCTTAGTAAAATTACCGGTCGCTCGAACAACCTTAAACAACACAAAAACCAACAATTCTCTTAATACATGAATCAATCATGATCACAACCAACTCAAAAATCGATTCAACAATACCCGAAACTCATTGGGGCATTTAAACAAACGCGTTGTAAACAATCTCCAATTGTTTACAACCAAAACTCATTTACATCCGAAACCAACTCCAAATGAATGATTCAAAACCACAAAAACTCATGAATACTATCAATAGTCCAATAGGAATACTTAGAACGATATTTCAACAACATTTAGTCGAAAACCCCCAAAATTCCAAAGTCAACCCGTAAGGGTTCTTGAACAATTCCTCAATTATTCACAAATCCCGAAAATTACACCAATGAATCCGTAGAAATACATGTATCCAAGATAGATAATCCATATCTAACATATTCCAACATAATATCGATTTAACACGAAGAGATCGGAAGCAAAACACCCAAGATCCGAAATTCTAGATCCAAGAATCATTACCTTGATTTGGAGTGATGAAACTGATTTAGATGATGATTAATCCAACTTAGGAGCTTGAAGATGATGCTAGATGATTGCAGCTCGAAAAGACCTTTCCGAATCGCCCGAGCTCGTCCGAAATGATTGAGAAATGAAGAAATGACAAAGGTTGGACCGAACTGTCCTATTTATATTGTCCCAGCTTAGCGCACGCTATGACTTGATATTTAGCGTGCGCTAGCGGTTTACTGGGCAGTCCAGTGAAGTCTGAAATGTCTCGTTAGCGTGCGCTACGACTTGGTAGCGTGCGCTAACACCTTACCGATAGCGTGCGCTATTCCATATTGTTAGCGTGCGCTAACTGATGTCTGATACCCAACGACTGAAATCCAGAACCTACTGTCCTCTGTCTTGCACGCGTTAGCGTGCGCTACTAAAGTGACTTAGCGTGCGTTGCCAACACAATTAGCGTACGCTACTTACCACTCGTAGCGTGCGCTACGAATTTCCCAAATCAGCCCAGTACCTTCTGGACTGTCTGCCTCACTTGCGCTAGCGTGCGCTAATACTGAATCATTGCGTGCGTTACATGCACCTTATTAGCGCGCGCTAACTACAATGTGTAGCGTGCGCTACCTCTCAAACTGCAAATAAAAACATGATGATGATGACGACAACAATTTCGGCTCGATCTCAAACAGTGATGATCCCAAAATACGCCGAATGGTGAACATAGTTGACTGAATATGAATGATGAATGATTATTACTGAGTGAAAAAAATTTCTGAGTGACGATTCTTGAATGATAATAAATGAATTCACAACCGGTATTACATACTCCCCCTTAAAAAGAGTTTCGTCCTCGGCGAGGGTAAACAACTCGGGATATGAACTATCCATCACGATCTGAAAACAATAACGCCCAAATAGTCCTCGGGACCAAATCAACCGCAAGCCCAAGTCCCCAAGACTTGATGTCTCGAAACACAGTGAACGATTTCTCAAATTATCACGAAATCTCGAGCACAACGCCGGAGGTATGAACTCCCAACAAATGATCCAAATCTCAAGATTCTCAAATATAATCATAATAAGATAGATCAACAATAAATGATCCACAGCCACGATACATTATTACTGATAGATTAACACAGTCATCCAAAAACAAGGTTACATCTCAAATGTACCCAACATCGATATCCTTCCATATCCTCGATTTCCTCTATCTCAACGATTTAAGGTATATCCGACGATGAACTCGCCGCTAACTAAGACCTCAGAAGGTCACGAGAATGAAAGTGACAAAAATGAATGATGAATGATAAATGACTACAAATCCGACACGGATTTAGAATGACTCACCAAGGTGAATTACTAATGTCATGAGTGATAGTTCCTGAAGTGATTGGAACCGCCGTTCCTCGTGAATTGAATGATTAATCGATAATTATGAGTCCCCATATGATCGATATATATGATGAATGAATTATATGAATGAATGAACGACACTGAAATGAATGATTATACTATTAACGCACAAGAATTAACTTGTTCAAACCGGTGATGAATGTCCTTACCTCTGGCCCTCGAGGCCTGATAGGGTCCCTTGGATGATGCACGGGCTGGAGTAACGAAGTTTCTCGAGGCCCTCGAGCTCTCTTGAGATTTACTGGCGATAGAACCCCTGCAATATTTCTGCCGGTGTCCCTGCCTCCCACACAGAAAACAAACAATAGCTGGCACCGTGCACCGGGTACTAACGTGACCTGCTGAATCACAGTTAAAGCAAACAACAGTCGAACTCGTCGCCTGAGAGGAAGATGTTGTTCCGGCCACGAAGACGACTAGAAAGCGACCCCTTGGATGGCGGAGCCCGATGTCCCTCCGAACGAGCCGGCATTCTAGTCCTCTTACTCAAGAAATCAAGGATGCTTCTGAGTAAGCTCCTTTATCAAAAGATCTGCTCCAAGAGACTTCCCGATGAACTCACTAAGTGAATTACAATTGTGGTTGAACAAATGCATCCTCAAATTATGATTTATCCTCTTGCTAAAATACTTAATTTTATCCTCCTCAGTACGGATAATTGACGAAGCAAATCAAGTAGTCCCCGAAACTTCTCAGCGATGACAATAACACCCTCGTCCCCATCGGGTTCGGGGTTCAAAACATCTGACAACTTAGCTTCACGAAGTGGAGCCGGATAATACCTCTCTAACATGAGAGTCTTGAACTCGCTCCAAATACAATCACGATCGATGGGTTTCACAGAAAGCCACCACGAATAAGCGCCCTTACTCAAGTAATAAGCCGCTACTGCCACTTTACTCTCCTCCGGACACTGAACCATGTCGAAGAGTTTATCAAAATGCTCGAGCCAATGAACAATATCAGCTGGTTCTGACGAACCCTCAAAAGTAGGCGGCATCTGACGAGAGATATCGCCAACAATCTGATTCACTCCTCCAGTCTGTCCATGAAATGGCACCTGGTATCCCTGTTGCGGTGGACCACAACCCATCGAGGTCTGCATGGTCTCCACTATCCGCGTCATCTGAGTCATCTGGGCCATCATGCCCTGCATAAATAAGAATGTATCAACCCGAACACCTTCCGAGTGAGATGCCTCTCGGGTACGACTCCCTGACAGTGAATGATTATCTGCTGATGAATGAGTAGCCTCGCCGTTTGATGAATTAATGATATCCCTCGCGTTCGTGTGGGCATGCACACGAGATCCCGGGTTCCGGCCCGCATGCCTCTTCCCCTGCGTCCTCTGACAGCTCTATCCATACTGAAGTAGGAAAGTCACATGATTATAGATTCCGCATGAATATCGTATTATGATTACGTTACAGAGTGACAACAATGAGCATACACGCTCTAACACAATGAATGCATTAATGATTTAATGAAATGATCGTCGACATTACGTCAGAGTATGATAAGACCGTATGAAACATCAAATGAGGTAACATGATTGCCCGATGAAATTCCTGAAATGATTACCTTGAACAAGTTAACAAGGTTGAAAATTAGATCCTCAAGATCAACAACTGAACCGTGAGATGGAATTTGAATGATTAATGAATTAATCGAACAATGAGATCGATGAATGAGGAATGAATTAACTGAGCAATGAGATTGGTGAGTGACGAGTGAATTAGCTAAACGATGAGATTAATTGAGTGATGAATGAATTAGCTGAACGATGAGGTTAATTGAGTGATGAACGAAGCAACTGAGTAATTGATATTGACTGAATGGTGAATGAATTAACTGAGTGATGAATGAGTTAACTGAGTGATGACTTAACTGGGTAATGATATTGACTGAGTGATGAATGAATTATTTGAGTGATGAATTGACTGAGTAATGATATTGACTGAGTAATGAATGAATTATCTGAGTGATGAATTGACTGAGTAATGATATTGACTGAGTAATGAATGAATTATCTGAGTGATGAATTGGTGAGTAATGATATCGATGAGTAATGAATGAATTATCCGAGTGATGAATTGTGAGTAATGATATTGGTGAGTAATGAATGAATTATCCGAGTGATGAATTGGTGAGTAATGATATTGATCGAGTAATGAATGAATTAACATAATCGACAAGATCGGCAGGACGATTGAGGATTATTAACCGATGAATGAGTTGATCCTTAATGCTTACACAAGCCACACGTGTCCCAAAACAATTAGTCATGAATCAATCATAACACTAATATCACATATAGGTTTCAACAAGGCACGAACAATTAATGACATGATGAATGTATGAACATAAAGAGAATCGAGTCCTTACACAGGTCATACGAAGCTTCGAGGTCTCGCGATACTAGTCTTCACTGACGACGACTCGATGAATGAATGACTCGTGCAGTCGTACTAATATTACGACTCACAAAACCTGACTGACTAGATTGTCATAACCTGACAATCCCACTACTACCGCGTCGGTAGGACCACATAACTCACATCTCAGGGTATTTCACAACCCAAGTCTCTGATACCATTTCTGTAACACCCCCAAATCCTATTGGGTTATTACAGTGCCGTGGACCCCACGCCAGGAGATCCACCAGGCGAACATGACTAAAAATACATTAATTAACACAACAAGGGAAAATCATAGTCCCTACCATGATATCCGACACAATATTCCGATAAGGAATTTTTAACGACAAAAGTGGCCTACATGGCCAAAATGAAATACAACAACCTCCACGAACATCATTGGGTAATACAACATGACAACAATCGACGATGCCGGAGTACACTCCAACTGACTGACCAACAATGAACAACTCGGACTAGTATCGCTCGAATGCCTCGTTGCCAACGTCATGCCTCTGTGTCTCAACTCTCTCCTCGCAAGCACCTAAAACATGAAAACATGTTCCGCCCCCACGGGGTCAGTCATCCAGATAATGAACATCAAATACATGTATAACATGATATGCATCCAAAGGCAGAATGAAACGGTACAATGATGATAATAATACGAGATGCTCACAAACCAAGGTAAGAATCGAGCATTCGTGAAATACTCTGCCCACGGCATACTATTAATACCTGTTCGACAGGTTAGAACATAAATGCCCAACGGCGAATTATAACCACAGAATACCACAATGAATTAAACGACATGAACCAAACCAGAACTGAATTAATTATGAATCACAATGCCCGAAGGCTCCGATAAAATTACCAGAACCATAATAAAGGCTTGAAAGCCGTTCAGCGGAAATTAACAAATATCACAAACACCTGAAGTCAAAACAGCCCGAAGTCAGAATAATGAGGGCGAAGCCACGCGAAGCCGTATCACAATGAGGGCCGAAGCCACGGCATCCACCGTATCACAATTAGGGCGAGCCACGGCATCCACCGTATCACAATTAGGGCCGAAGCCACGGCATCCACCGTATCACAATTAGGGCCGGCCACGGCATCCGGCCGTATCACAATTAGGGCGAAGCCACGGCATCCACCGTATCACAATTAGGGCAAGCCACGGCATCGGCCGTATCACAATTAGGGCGAAGCCACGGCATCGGCCGTATCACAATTAGGGCGAAGCCACGGCATCCACCGTATCACAATTAGGGCGAAGCCACAAGATGAAGCCGTATCACAATGAATGATAGTGTCGCCTTGAGTCGGCCAACACGATGATAGTAACACACGGATAGACACCGTCCTTGTGATCCTAAATTAACACCTCGATTGCCTTAGAACGGCCAACCGACAACAATGATGCAATGGATGATTTAATACCTCGATTGCCTAAAACGGTCAATCGACAACAATGATACCATAGATGATTGAACACTTGATTTGCACGAGAACGCCAATCGATGACAATGATACGATGAATGAGTGAATACCTCGATTGCCTTAGAAAGGTCAATCGATAACAATGATTTAGTGAATGATTGAACATTTCGATTTACGAGAACGGCAATTCGATAACAATGATATGAAGGATGCCTCGGCACCTTTAATCGATTCCGGCAGCGAAGATGAGAAATGAGTAAGCCAATGCCTTAAATCGGCACATGCTTTTAATGACAATCCGAACAGAATAACAATGATCTCAACGATATCTTAAATTGACATCTATATTAACAACAATCGATACATCGATACGCGAACGCTATCGACAATGACATTAATAATGAGTATCACAATGCCTTGAATCGGCCGTTAACGAACAACAATAACATTTGGCAAAATTGCCGAAAGGTATCGTATCGAACGATCTCTTGATATCAATGAATTCATGAAGAGACTAAGTCTCGGAATGATACAACACATTCATACACATACATGATGACATTAGCTCATTGACCAGTACAAGTATAAAACTTGCCTCAATACCGAAGGCGAGAAGGTACTTCCACGATCAACGTCCTTAGTAAAATTACGGCCGCTCGAACAACCTTAAACAACACAAAAACCAACAATTCTCTTAATACATGAATCAATCATGATCACAACCAACTCAAAAATCGATTCAACAATACCCGAAACTCATTGGGGCATTTAAACAAACGCGTTGTAAACAATCTCCAATTGTTTACAACCAAAACTCATTTACATCCGAAACCAACTCCAAATGAATGATTCAAAACCACAAAAACTCATGAATACTATCAATAGTCCAATAGGAATACTTAGAACGATATTTCAACAACATTTAGTCGAAAACCCCCAAAATTCCAAAGTCAACCCGTAAGGGTTCTTGAACAATTCCTCAATTATTCACAAATCCCGAAAATTACACCAATGAATCCGTAGAAATACATGTATCCAAGATAGATAATCCATATCTAACATATTCCAACATAATATCGATTTAACACGAAGAGATCGGAAGCAAAACACCCAAGATCCGAAATTCTAGATCCAAGAATCATTACCTTGATTTGGAGTGATGAAACTGATTTAGATGATGATTAATCCAACTTAGGAGCTTGAAGATGATGCTAGATGATTGCATCTCGAAAAGACCTTTCCGAATCGCCCGAGCTCGTCCGAAATGATTGAGAAATGAAGAAATGACAAAGGTTGGACCGAACTGTCCTATTTATATTGTCCCAACTTAGCGCACGCTATGACTTGATATTTAGCGTGCGCTAGCGGTTTACTGGGCAGTCCAGTGAAGTCTGAAATGTCTCGTTAGCGTGCGCTACGACTTGGTAGCGTGCGCTAACACCTTACCGATAGCGTGCGCTATTCCATATTGTTAGCGTGCGCTAACTGATGTCTGATACCCAACGATCAAATCCGAACCTCATCCTCTGCCTTGCACGCGTTAGCGTGCGCTACTAAAGTGACTTAGCGTGCGTTGCCAACACAATTAGCGTCGCTACTTACCACTCGTGGCGTGCGCTACGAATTTCCCAAATCAGCCCGGTACCTTCGGGTACTGCGCCTCACTTGCGCTAGCGTGCGCTAATACTGAATCATTGCGTGCGTTACATGCACCTTATTAGCGCGCGCTAACTACAATGTGTAGCGTGCGCTACCTCTCAAACTGCAAATAAAAACATGATGATGATGACGACAACAATTTCGGCTCGATCTCAAACAGTGATGATCCCAAAATACGCCGAATGGTGAACATAGTTGACTGAATATGAATGATGAATGATTATTACTGAGTGAAAAAAAATTCTGAGTGACAGTTACTGAATGATAATAAATGAATTCACAACCGGGTATTACATTACGCATGTAACTAAACTAGCTTAACTTATGTTAGGTTGAGTACATAACGTATGTTATTAAGAGAATCGAACAGGTCCAAGCTGTGGTCGGCAGGTGGGCCCAGTGTCGGCAGCTTTCAGCACGGATGTGGACGGGTGAGTCAACGTCGAGTTTTACGTATGTTAATGATAGCCCATTACGTACGTAAACAAGTATAGCACTGTAGCAAGTCAACCGCTACATTATGTACGCCATGACAAGGAAATTACGTACGTAATGCATGCCACGAAATAAGACAGTGAATCCTGGATGACGATTACGTACGCTATGCAGGACATGTAGCGTACGTTAAAGGGTCTTACGTATGTTAAGGTCGGGTCTTAACGTACGTAACGAGCTGTTCATATTATATATTAAGGATCGGTTTTTCATTTCTTCACGAGAAGAAACACATTTCTCCACCCCACCTTCGTCCCTTTTCACTTTCAATCCTATTCCAGACCCTTCTACCTTGGTTGGGACCTTGATGATTAGATTAGAAGCTTGAAACTTGGAGTTGTTGATGTTTTTGGAAGTGTTTGATCTTTGTGGTTCTTCTTCAAGAGGTATGCTGAAAAACTCCTCTCTTTGATTCGGATTTTTATATTGTTGTTGATGTTCTTCTTCGTATGATGATGGTTATGGTATTGTTGTTGTGATTCTTGAGGTTATATGAATTGTATATTGAAGAACAAAATGATATATGCCTTGGATTGTGAATTAGATGATGGTTTAGATGTTAGAACACATCGGATTATGTCGTTTTGTTGGCTATAAACATGATTATGGATTAATTCATGTTCTTGAAGAACTCTTGAGTTATGTATGTCGTGATTCTTTGAAATTTGGAAAGATTACGGTTAATTTGGGTATGTGATTGTTTATGATGATAAACGGTAAATGGTTTTCTATGAATTTACGAATATGAACAAGAAGGAACCTTGTTAAAACCGTAATTAAGATTGAAGTCGGAATCAAGAATGTTGATACACTTGTTAGAATTAATTGATTGTCGAATTTCTGTTTGTATTCATATTGTAAGTTGAAATGGTTTGGTTTCGTATGATCGAGATATCATTGAACCGTTGCGTTTGATTGGTTGGTTATATCGGTTGTTGATTGTTATCGAACATATTGTTAATTGATTATTGCATTAGGTTGCGATAAGTGATCGTTGATGATTAACCATTGTGCTGCGATTGAGATAGGAGAATGCATGGATTGCCTTGGTCAGGGCTAAGGAGCTTGTAGATGAAGACGATGGGATTGGTAACGGCTTCGTCATATCAGTATCAAGGCAAGTTATGCTTGCTCAGTTCATAATGTTTAATAAATGGTTTTGATTTCATTTCATTTATGATTCATATAGCAATGATATTGTGAATACGAATTATCGGGATGGTGGTGTATATATTATGCTTGGACTGGGATAAATCATAATATATATGATTTTAAAGATGTCTAGTGGAAACATAGATGTGAATTATCTTTGGTCTATTTTATGAAATGTTGGATATCGAGGATAGTTTATCATTCCGACATTGAACTCTAGTTGGTGGTTTGGTATTAGTGATGGATTGTACTTCACTGTAACTGTATATTCGTTCAGGGACATTGGTCGTGGAAGGGTTAATGTCTCCGGCTTTGAGGTAATTTAGTATTGCTGAATTATGATTATTATCATGTTGCATTGTTGCATATGTGTGTTGATGTTTCACGTAATGAGTGTGCATCATTGTTTGGTATATTTTGTGATGTGCTCTTTCTTTGAACTGTAATTTGTTGGGCCGATGTGTTGCGGGATAAAATCTGAATGGTACCCACGTCCGGAGTATTCCTGTGTAGATGCTTCTGTGACCCTTGGTTGGTGTCTTGGGAGTTTATGTGATAATGTCCGGAGTATTCCTGAGTAGATGCTTCCGTGGCCCTTGGTTGCGACCTCGGGAGTTTATGTGCTAATATTATATGCACTGTTGAGCATTCTGTGAACCGTTGTCTGGTGGGGATACTACATTGTGGTCGTGTCGGTCTTTCATGATCGAGTTATCGTTGATCACTTGGAAAGTCTTCTGATCCTTGTATCGCGACATATCTGGAGTCAGATACGTACTGATCTGTCATGTGTAGGATTTTCAGGGCGGGCACGTGTTTTCATGTGTTGGTTTCAACCTCACATTGAGCTGTGCACACGAGACGTACTTCGTTAGACTGGTTAAGCACGAGACCAGACATGTATTCGATCGATACCCGTGGGTGTCTTGTGCACGGACACATTTTCGGATCGGGCGTATCATGACGTCCATCTTGAGTCGTATTGATTGGTCATTCATAGTCCATGTTTGGACGGATATGCTCGATAGTAGGGTTTGTCTTCGAGATCCCATATATGTGATTTGTATATGTTTGGTGATTTTATTTTCTCATGTATCTGTCCCTGTGGTCCTTTATTGACCTTGTTGGAGTTTACTGTAATGTTGGCATTCTCATCCGTTATTAGTCCTTGTTGAACTCGTTTGGAGTTCACCATATCGTTGGTAATCTCGTTCTTCGTTAATCCCTTATTGCCCTTGCTTGGAGTTACCATAGCGTTGGTATTCTAGGTCGTTGTTGATTCTTTACTGATATCATTTGGAGTTCACCATATCGTGGGTATTCTTAGTCGTTGTTGATTCTTCATTGATCTTGTTTGGAGTCGACTTTATCGTTGTGATTCTCAGTAGTCGATGACCCTTTATTGATCTTGTTGGGGTTACAATATCGATGGTATTCTCGTTCGTGGTTGGATGTTTGTTGATCTTGTGTGGAGTTATCATATTAATGATATTCTCGTTTGATGCATTGGTTGTTTATTATTATTGATTGTATGAGCATTCATACATTGTATCGATTTTCCAAGACTTGTCATTGTTTCGGGACAGTTGATCCACAGACGTATCATGTATTATCAGTTTTATCAGAATTGGGATTCGATCGTGCGACCCAACGGACAGAATTGACATGGACAGATTATTCCATATTGGAGATATATTTATGTTTTGAGAATCTTGGCATTGCTTGAATACAGTATAGATGGTTATTTTTGAATTCATTCGTCACTTGAGAATGTAAGGTGTGGATTGAGGTAAGGGTTGATTTGATATGAGTTACCACAAATTGGTAAGGTTACTACGGTGAGATTATATTGGAAGTATTCTTCCCTTGTGGATACATTCATATGTATTTTTTATGTTGATGTGATCGTTATCATTGTTGAGTATTGTGCCTGACCCCGTCGTGGGCTTTATCTTTTAGGTACTTGGAGATCGAACTAGTAGCGGTTGTGAAGGGATGAGCTTTCCGGTGATACTGGCTATGGCATGGTTATTGGGATCCGAGTATTCTTTCTGGTTTTTATGATTCCGCTGCAAATTTATTTCCTTCTGTGTTTATATCCGCTGCGTGTGTATCTTTAAATGGCTTTCGGTACTTTACCAGCTCGTGTGTACTTTCAAAATGACCTTTTGGTATCCTTGCCTTGTAGTTTTAAATGGTATTTTACGACGGTATCTGGGAACTATATTTCGAAAAATATTTGAGTATTTAAAATATTACTGTCATTGCCTCTTCGGAGTGTTTGAAACATTAGTGAAAATGATTTTTAGCCTTGTGGGTTCCGACATGGGCCCCACGGCGCTGTAATATCTCCGATTGCTTTTGGGGTTGTTACACGACACGACATTTATACTGTACCTCAAACACGACATTTATACTGTACCTCAAACAATACCCAAGATTCTGAAAACATCATCATAACTCACCAATATGGAGATATACCAACCTTGACCAATTCAATCCATCAGATATCATCATGAAGTCTCAACAGCATAATCGACTATCCATCCAAAGACAAGAACTAAGAAGGAAATACAGAACATACCTCAAGATACGCAATGCCACGACAATCCATGTCAGTTTAATCCGAAATCAGATCAAAACAACATACGGACATGGTACTACAAAAGATTTACAAATGCGTACTCATTTGACGACATAAACATGCTCACAACAATAGCAGCAACGTATACTTATGGTAATCCAACGATCCAGCGCACACAATATAGATTCCCACAATTATCCTATTAGCTCAACACGCAGTGGAAAACCAACAATATACATATGTACAACAACAACACATGGTAATCCAATGATCCAGCGCACACAACATAGATTCCCACGATGATCCCATCGGACCAACATATGGTGGAAAACCCATCCAGCGATCCAGCGCACACAGCATAGATTGCCAAGATAGTCCCGTCAGACCAGCACATGGTGGACAAAACAACTACAATGCACAAATGCATGCTGACAACAACACAAATGCATGACAACAACGATACACGAATGTATCACAACATGATCGACACAAAATGACAAAAATGATTAAAGTACTTGCCGAGTCCTTCGAGAGCAATCTCGATGTCAAAAACCATCACCGATGATTATTCTCAATGTTCGACGATCCAAAATATCACGGACTCTAGATAACTCATATCCTCGTCTTTACCATAATGTGTCCTCGATACGCAAAATCAGGAAACAACGTATAATCCCAAATCTCCAGAGTTCATAATTATAATCATTGCTATACGAATTATAAACGAATGAAACTGAAACCATTCATTAAATATTATAAACTGAGCAAGTAATAACTTGCCTCGATACCAATACAATGATAGTGAAGCAGTTATGATCGGATCATGGTGGTGAATATTTGAGCCATGAATTTGACGATCATCTCAAGAATTGTGGAATTGTTTCACAACTAACTCCACGTGGAACACCTCAATGGAATGGTGTGTCGGAATGGAGAAATTGAACCTTGTTAGACATGTTTAGATCGATGATGAGTCAAGCTGACCTTCCAATTTCTTTTTGGGGTTACGCCTTAGAAACTGTTGCGTTCATTTTAAATCGAGTACCATCTAAATCGATTCAAAGCACAACATATGAGATATGGGCAAGGAAACAACATGTTTTGTCTTTCCTTAAGATTTGTGGTTGTGAAGCTTATGTGAAGCGACTTATAACTAATAAATTATAACCCAGATCGGATAAATGTACTTTTGTGGGATATCCTAAAAAAACTAAAGGATATTACTTTTACATTCCATCAGAGAACAAAGTGTTTATTGCTTGATCTGGAGTATTCCTTGAGAAGGAATTTCTTTCCAAGAAAAATAGTGGGAGTAAAATAACTCTTCATGCGATGAGAGAACCACAAATAGATACTGAACCTTTAGATAGAACTGATTTAAACTCATGTAGAGATATTGAGACCACTTCTTCTATACTAGCTCCACGTAGGTCTATACGTTATCATCTTGAACCTGAGAGATATGGATTTCTAATCACAGATGACAACAATGTGGAACTCATGGATCTAGATGAGCCCACAACCTATAATGAAGCAACTACTAGCACTGAATGAGAAAGTTGGCTTGAAGGGATGAAATCCGAAATGCAATCCATGTATGATAATCAAGTATGGACCTTTATTGATCTTCCTAAAGTTTCCAAAGTAATTGGTTGCAAATGGGTCTTTACAAATAAAAGGGACATGGATGACATTGTACAAACATACAAATCACGACTCGTGGCAAAAGGATACAGACAGAGTCATGGTATTGACTATGATGAAACCTTTTCGCCAGTAATGATAAAATCAATTAGAATTATACTTGCCATAGAAGCACATTATGACTATGAGATATGGCAAATGGATGTCAAAACCGCTTTTCTTAATGTGAAGTTAGATGAGGATGTGTATATGATATAGCGTGAAGGTTTTGCCGATCCTAATAATCCTAATAAAGTATGTAAGATTCTATAAGCCATTTATGGTTTGAAGCAGGCATCCCGGAGTTGGAATCTTCGTTTTGATGAAAAATCAAAGAGTTTGGTTTCATTAGAAATCAAGCCGAACCTTGTGCATACAACAAGATTAGTGGAAGCACAATTGTTTTTCTAGTACTCTATATGGATGATATCCTACTCATTGGAAATAACATCCCTACTTTGCAAAGTGTTAAACTTTGGCTAAGCAAATATTTTACAATGAAGGACTTAGGGAAAGCTGCCTATATACTGGGTATAAGGATTTATAGAGATAGATCTAAAAGGATTCTTGCACTAAGTCAAAGTACATATGTTAGCAAGGTACTGAAATGGTTCAGTATGCTTAATAGTAAGAAAGGTTTCTTACCTATGTCACATGGCATAAAACTCAGTAAAACTCAAAGTTATTGTTCGAAGGAAGCGAGAGATAGAATGAGCATGGTACCTTATGCTTCGGCTATAGGATCTATCATGTATGCCATGATATGTACTAGATCGGATGTATCATTTGCATCGAGTGCAACCAGCAGATACCAGTCTGACCCTGGTGAGGCTCACTTGACCGTAGTCAAAAGCGTACTTAAGTACTTGATAAGGACTAAAGATATGTTCTTGATATATGGTGGTCAAGATAGTGATCTGATTCCTTTTTTTATCTGTATTTTTATTCCTATTTTCTTTTATTTCATGTTATCTTTTAATTTATATTTTAGGATTTTTTATTTTTTTTCTTTTTTTTAACATTCATTCTCTTTTTTATTTGTTTATGTTCTCTACTTTTTCCCTCTTTTTTTCCTTTTATGTTATTTATGTAATGATCATTGACGGTTTCAAAGTTTGATTCATGTTAGCCTACCCCAAGTCATTTTGGGACTAAGGCTTAGATCTTGTTGTTGATGTTGTTGTTGGTGGTGCTGTTAGCTTGAAGAGTTCCAAACAACCAACCACAACTGATTCTATAACGGAAGCCGAGTACATAGCTGCTTCGGAAGCAGCTAAAGAAGCTATTTAGATGAGGAAGTTCATTGGTGAACTGGATGTGGTTACTATTGGAACATTTTGTTCCATACATATATTAAAAGTGTTTTGATGATTAAAGTCTATAAACAAAACAAAACAACAAAGAGGCGAAGCAAGCATCGAAGGAAAACAAAGTGCAAAATGATGGAGAAAATCAAAGTTAATGTAAGTAAGGGAGTAAGAATAACGTACGTAATATAAGGCTATTAACGTACGTAAGAGATGCATATTAACGCACGTAACACATATTCAAACCAAGTGAACGTTGGACGAGTCAAAGTCAGAAAGGTGGCAACGGACATATGACATCATCAGTAACGTAATGATAATGTACGTAACGAAGTCAATGCTAACGTACGTAACCAAAGAAATGAAGCTCACTGGACTGAAATTGGACTAGGCTAACGTACGTACCCTGTGGAGGTTAACATACGTAATCAAGCTTACGTACGTAATGTGGAGGAGATAGCGTACGTAATGATGGTTCTGGCAGCTAACGGCTAGTTTGATGATGGAGCCTATAAATACCATTCTATGGTATTGTTTCAAGCACAACAACTTCAAGCATACTACACATTCATCTGAGATTGATATTAATTATATTGTTATTGTAATATTGAGCTTACATTGAGTGATTGAGTATTATACACAAAATCATACACGAGTGGTAAAAGAAAAGATACGATTGGATTCGGTGTTATTAGGATCAAGGATCCGGCATTATTAGAATCACAATTGCTATCTAAGTGAGGTTTATCTAGTACCCATAGAAAGATAGAGAGGTTGATTCCTTGTCCTACGAAAAGGAAAATGGTTTAACTTGGACCGACACAAAGACAAGTACGAGTGGTTTATCACGGACCAATAGAAGATGTGATTGTAAATGGTTATCCCTCGACCGATAGAAGAGAGACGTAGAGGTTTTTATTCAACCAATATAAAAAGATACCGAGAGAGGACGTAGGCTCGTTTATAGCCGAACCTCTATAAATTCGTGTGCCATTTTAATTCTATACTTATTATTTACGCTTCTGCAACACGGCGCAATATCTAATCTTGTTCCCATCAATTGGTATCGGAGCGGTACTCCAATACGCGGCTTAATATCCGAGGAGAAGATCCAAAAATGGCGTTTCATTTCTCTCCAGTCAAAGGCCTCACTCTTAACCGACCACCATTTTTTGATGGTTCAAATTTCATGACTTGGAAGAAGAAGATATCCATATTCATCCGAGTATATGACATCGAGCTTTGGAAAGTGATATGCCTTGGCCCAAAAGTTCCAATCAAATCTGACGGATCTCTTAAGAGTTTCGAAGAGTATAATGACGAGGATTGGTAGAATGACGACCTAAATTGTAAGGCTACTCAATTTCTATTTTGTGCCTTAAATCCGGAAGAGGTCAATCGAATCTCATCGTGTGAGAGTGCGAAAGAAATATGGAAAATTCTAGAAATCACACACGAAGGAACGACTCAAGTCAAGGAGACGAAAATCAATACGCTTCTCCATGACTACGAGTTATTCATGATGAAAGGTGACGAGTCCATCACCAATAAGCTCGACCGATTCTCGGTCATCACAAATGGACTTGCTTTGCTTGGTAAACCATTATCTAGTAGTGAAAAACTCAAGAAAATTTTAAGATCACTACCTAGCGAATGGAACGGCACCGTGACCGCGATTATGAAATCTCAAGATCTCAACATGCTTGATTTTAACGCCCTCGTTGGTTCGCTAATTAATTATGAGATCGTGTTAAAATCACAAAGTGTCAAGCCGAAACCGAAGGAACGATCGTTAGCCATGAAGGCTAAGATATCGAGAAAGAAAGAAGAAATCCCGGTGGAAGAAAGCGACGAAGAAGCGGCATATTATGCCAAGAATATTAATAAATTCCAAACCTTATTAGACTGGAGGAAGAAGGACATATCGAGCGAATCCAAGAAGTTCGACAATTCTTGTCGACTATGTGGAAAACCAGGCCACTTCGCTAAGCATTGCCGAGCTAAACCCAAGAAGGAGGTTCTCGTGGCAACTTGGAGCGATGAAGACGAAGACGATAATTTCTCAATCAAAATAATCTCGCTCTCATGGCCCGGAGTTCGTTCGACGACAGCGACGTTGAAAGCCAAGTAAGTACATCCTCCTGTGATGAACTTTTTGATGCATTTGAATTATTGCATACATATTGTAACGCCCTGGCTTTCTTAATTAAAAATAACGGTACACAGCTCATTTTTTTTCTTAAATTTTTTTTATATAAATTCGGAGTATTTGCGGAAGCATTTTAGTCAGTAAATCTTCAATAAAACTCGTTTATTCAACCATCAGTACAGTTTTACAAAAACATGGGAAATCAAATATTCGGACATGGTCCGTTGAAATTTATATTTGTCGAAGAACATCAAGTGTTTCGTAAAAATAATAACAATTACGGCGACAACATCTTTTATTATTTAGAACTTCATCGTGTTGGGAGTATGTATTCATCTTCTGCTTGTCCCGTTCGTCGATTCCTTAGCCTGAAAAACATAAATGACGAGGTGTGAGTACGCGAGCATACTCAGTGAGATTAAACCCTTATAAATCGTCAAAATCATGTTGTGTAATGCACATAAAACATTCTTATCTGTGTGAGACTCGTCTCGGATTTCTTTCATTCTTTCGACCCCTCTCGGGTCGTCATGTTACACGACACAACGATGACCGTAACATATTAAAACAGTATAACCTCACCTCGTTTGCTGAAATCTTGAAATATCTTCCTTTGAATTTGGCTCGGTTGTCCTTCTTGGATCCCGGATACGCTTCTCCTAGCACTTGAAAATACTTTTTCATATTTCCGGTCATAAATTCTTGATGTAAAATCTGAAATCTCTTTGAGGACTTTTATCAAACACCTTTGAAAAACTGTCAGATTTGAGCTTCATGTTTCATCGGGCTTTTTAAAGCCTTTATAATTTTTGGAAGATAAATATGTTACGGGCGTTTTATAGTAGAGGTCCATAGCTTCAAATTGATATGTGATATGTACAAAAACACGTCCAGTAACATGTATAAATAGGGGCTCAAAATCGGTTAAAAATCAATCATACCCGGACAGCTGGAAGCCTTATCCAGACAGCTAGCCGAGAAGCTTCTGTCGGTCGTGACCGACCTTATCCGGACAGCTGGCCGAGAAGCTTCTGTCGGTCGTGACTGACCTTATCCAGACAGCTGGACATCCTTATCCGGATAGTGGCCGAGAAGCTTATGTCGGTCGTGACCGACCTTATCCGGACAGCTGGACAGCCTTACCCTGATAGTGGTCGAGAAACTTCTGTCGGCCGTGACCGGCAGCTGTCGGTAGGCGTGTCCGGCGGTGACTGGCAGCTGTCCGGCGGTGACCGGCAGATGTCCGTCAACTTGGCTCGGCCGGTTCGACCCCTTCCTGATGTCCAAATTTGATTTTCCGACCTGCTCCGGACTCGTCGGAGTTAAATCTTCGATATGCTCGGAACGGATTTTCGATAATAGTAATAAAATAATTTAATATTATTTTTGCAATATAAGTGTTTTGTAATGAAATTTTATCGTATCAAAATCGTCGGAACTTTTCGAAATCACTTTCATAAATTCTAATAATTATCCTTATAATTTATTTTGAAATCTTTTCCTTTTAACTCCTTCATTTCATGCTAGGAACGTATCGGTCCAAGTATCGGACAACCTGTAAATATTTAAATCAAAATCCATGATCGTTAGCAAAATAAATAGCATTTAAATAAGTATTGGGGCGTTACACATATTTTCAAAATGCTTTATCCGAAATCAAATCCCTTAAATCTAAAATTAAATCTTTGGAAATTGAAAATTCCAAAATTATCGAGAAGGGAAAATTTCTTGAAATCGATCATTCAAAGTATATTGAAAATAAAAATATTTTGAAGGATGATCTCGCTAAAATTCAAACCGAGCTTAAATCTTTGACAAAGAAATTCTCGTGCGAAAACGAGAAATTTAAACAAATGCTTGGTGTTCAAAAGTCCACTTTGAATAAAGAGGGGTTATGATTCAAAACACGTTCGAAAAGCGAATCCGTTAATTTCAATATACCCTGATGTGAAAAATGTTTAAAAATCGGGCATCATATTTCAAATTGTAAAAGCCCTAGACGAACGATTAAAATTAAGAAAATTTGGGTTCCTAAAGGAACAATTATTTCAAATATCGTTTACGTCTCGAAACAAAAACCAACTATCGGTTGGGTCCCCAAAAATTAATTTTGATATTTTACAAAGACGGAGATAATACCCTCAGGGGGAGTATATCTTTTTAAAAAACGGGTATAAACTCCATCCCACTCATGCATTTATTTATCATAAATTAGTATCATGCATATTTTACATTTATTGCATATTTTCATTCAATTGGTATTGTATTGCACTTTTTGATGAATACAAAAAGGGGGAGAGATAGGAGAATGGAGAAATAAATCGAAAATGGGATTAATCTTGAAAGCGGGAGAAAAATCGAAGAAAATCGAAAGCATACAAAAAGAAACGAAGGAGTCGAAAAATGAGGAGACATCGAAAAGATGATGAAATTTTGAAAATGAGGAAAGAAAAGGAGAAAAGAAAAGAAGGAGTCGAAAAAGAAATGGGAGAAGAAGTAACGAAATGGACAAAGTCGAAAATTTTGGTCTGTACACATATACATATATTTGTATTTTTGCAAGTAAATCCCATTGACGAAGTTTTGTTTTGTAATCATCAAAAAGGGGGAGATTGTTGGAACATTTTGTTCCATACATAAATTAAAAGTGTTTTTATGATTAAAGTCTATAAACAAAACAAAAAAACGAAGAGGCGAAACAAGCATCGAAGGAAAACAAAGTGCAAAATGCTGGAGAAAATCAAAGTTAACGTACATAAAGGAGTAAGAATAACATACGTAATATAAGGCTATTAACGTACGTAACACATGTTCAAACCAAGTGAACGTTGGACAAGTCAAAGTCAGAAAGGTGGCAACGGACATATGACGTCATCAGTGATGTAATGATAATGTACGTAACAAAGTCAATGCTAACGTACGTAACCAAAGAAACGAAGCTCACTGGACTGAAACTGGACTAGTCTAACGTACGTAACCTGGGGAGGTTAACGTACGTAACCAAGCTTACGTACGTAATGTGGAGGAGATAGCGTACGTAATGATGGTTCTGGCAGCTAATGGCTAGTTTGATGATGGAGCCTATAAATACCATTCTATGGTATTGTTTCAAGCACAACAACTTCAAGCATACTACACATTCATCTGAGATTGATATTCATTATATTATTGTTGTAATATTGAGCTTACATTGAGTGATTGAGTGTTATACATAAAATCATACATGAGTGGTAAAAGAAAAGATACGATTGGATTCAGTGTTATTAGGATCAAGGATCCGGCATTATTAGAATCACAATCGCTATCTAAGTGAGGTTTATCTAGTACCCATAGAAATCTAGAGAGGTTGATTCCTTGTCCTACGAAAAGGAAAACGGTTTAACGTGGACCGACACAAAGACAAGTACGAATGGTTTATCACAGACCAATAGAAGACGTGATTGTAAATGGTTATCCCTCGACCGATAGAAGAGAGGCGTAGAGGTTTTTCTTCAACCTATAGAAAAAGATACCGAGAGAGGACGTAGGCTCGTTTATAGCCGAAACTCTATAAATCCGTGTGCCATTTTATTTCCGCACTTATTATTTACGCTTCCGCAACATGGCGCAATATCCGATCTTGTTCCCATCAGCCACTAGCATTGTTGATCCAGTAAACTTGTATTGTGATAACAATGGATCTATTGCACAAGCTGAAAAACTAAGATCACAACAAGCATCAAAACACGTACTTAGAAAGTTTCACCTCATTCAAGAGATTGTCACTCGTGGGGATGTGAAGATATGCAAAGTTCACATGGATAATAACTTAGCGGATCCTTTATCCAAGCCGCTTTCGCAAGCGAAGAATGATGGTCATATAAAGGCTATGGGTCTTCAGTTTATGTCTGTGTAAGACTAAGAGTAAGTGGGAGATTGTTAGTATTATGCTCTAAAGTCTACTGTTTAATAATAATGTGGAGATATTTAATATTTAATATATATATATATATAGATATAATATTGATATCATCAAGTATGTGACTTGATAGTAAAGCTCGTTAAAGCATTAAAGAATATTTATTCTAGATATCCCTAGTAATATGATTACTACTATGATAATGATACGATGGATATGTTTTACTGGTCATGAACATGAGATGTTATATCACGTCATAGATACATGTAGAGACATCGTATTGGATATGAAATAACGAAGAGAATTATATATGGATTAAGTCATTATAATTCCTCTAATTGTTATATATTATTTAAGCTCTTATTACCTAAAGACACTACAGTTTCCTACATATTGAGTATTGCATTTTAACACAATACCAACGTCTTCCGTAACAAGGGACAATATAGTTTGTGATTGGATACGGTACGATTTATGCAGAGGGAAGTAGTTTGTCCAGACGGTACTTGTCCCTCCTATAAAACGGAGAAGATATCCACGGGCCCTTGATAAGTTAAATTGTTTAAATGTATGGCCATGCTCAAATTGATCAATAAAGAGTTATTGATAAATATTTGAATTGGACAATTGTAACTTGTGATCAGAAATATTAATTAAGCTATATAAGGTCGACCTAACTATGCCTTATGCTTAATTAGGATATCACGCGATGAGAGGATTAAATATTATACAGTAACGGATTTCGTTCGTGCCGTTGAATTAATTCTTTTAATGCGGGTAGTCATAATGTCTAGATAGAGGGCACTTATGATTTATGAGTCGTAAAAATTGTTTTATACTCATTGCCGTATTAATTAGAACCTACAGGGTCACATACTTAAACGAACAGAGCAGCTATTTTGCTCCGGTTGATTATAAGTTGGTGAAAGGGTTGGTGAACCCTTAACCATGTGGAGGACCATATAAGAGTGTCTTGTGATAGCCCTCAAGGACATGACATTCACAACAGAAGACATTTTTGTGGAGAGACAATCAAAAATCTGATTTTGATTTTTCTCTGTCAAAAGTCTTGAAGATATATTCAATAGTTGAATAATCAAAAGAATCAAGAACATATCTTCATATCTTTGAAGATTAATTCTTTGACCAAGAAAAGTATTTAGAATAATCATCTAATCTTCATCTAATCTTGTGAGTTTGATCTTTAATAACATATTGAATAAAATTCATAGTTGTTATTTTAGATCAAAGTTCAAGAACATTTGAATTATATTCTTGGTGTTCTTGTTCTTACCATAATCAAGAACATACCTATATTCAAATTTATTTAAGTGAAATCTTTATTCAATTGGAGCTAGACATCCGTTAGACGCTCAGGACTTGTTCATTGTGTGGATACCATAGAGGACGCTCGGTTCTTACAACGTCTCGAGAAGGCTCGATCGAAAACACGCTACAAGAGGTAACAATCTTGTTCTTCATACATTGTTAATATACTTGAATCCTCGGAGGGTTTTTATATATTATATTATACTTCCGCTGCTCTATTTCGATATATGATGAGATCATAAATCTTATTAGTTCGATAAAAACCCAACAGAAGGCAAGTATCCAGTCGTCGGGGTGGGTGACCCTTTCGCCTTTCTTGTGTTTAGACTTCATTTGAAGTTGCAAAGGGAGAAGACCTCTCTCAATCATCCTTGAAAACTCTTATGCCGCTTCCGTCAGGGTTTTGCACTTATTAAACATGGCGGATTCCCTGATAAGAAATATAAAGTATCTCATTAGCTCGTTCTTCCTCCAGTTCTTAACTTCTTCAGGTGTTGGCTGACGGTTAGCAGGTAATTTTAGCTTGGTCGGTCTTTGCACAATATTTTTCCAGGGATAGTTGGGATCTTGTAACTCAGGGCGAGAACCAGTTACCCTGACACCATGTTCCAGCAAGGCCAGGCGTCCTATCGCAGCAGCGACGCTTTCCTCCAGTACAGCATCAAATTTCTATTCTTTTTCCAATCTCCAGTGCCTGGCAACCTCTCTAGCCTCTTCCCCCCTTTTGGGATCATCAATAGAGGTGAACTTAGCATCAATGCGCTCCAGGATTTGCATAGCTTCATTTTGTTTGGTCTTCATACTTGAGATTTTGTTGACCAGGGAAATGAGCACCAGTGACATGTCGTCAATCTTTTTATCATGTACTGTCAGTCTGGAGTCAGTCTCCTCTAGGGCGGAGATAGTCTTTGCTTTGGAGATATGGAGCTTTGCCTGTTCTTCTTAGAGAATTTATTCCTGGCATTGTTGAAGTTGTGCAAGAGCTTGCTTCAATGCACTCGGCAGAATGTGAAAAGCTTCTTCCACCTTTGTAATATATCTCTTCAGGCCTGTCATCTCATCGATGGCAGTATCTCGCATCCAATCGAGCTCTTTGCCAACATTATATAAGGGCATCCACAGCATCCTGCATAAACATTGTGTGGCGGCCGATTGCGTGTAATTGCTCGATCCGTGCTTCTGTATGTGGAGAGCCGGGGCATGTTAGTTTTTCTTCCTCAACTCCATTGAGCTGGCGCACGACCACACGATTAAGTGGACATTGTGGTCTATCCTTGGGTAGAAAACCATCATCCGATTTCACCGATGTAGGTGATGCAGGGGCATAAGGTGCGGGCTTGGCTGTTGGTTGTTCAGCCAATTCAGCCTCGGCGACAGGGGGGACTGATTCCACCTGTTCCGGTTGTGTTTTTGCAGACATCGGTACTGGAGGGACTGATGCCTCCTACTGTCTCTCAGCATCTGCCTGCTCCGGCCGAGGGATTAATTCCTCATGCGGGATGGCACGGGCTTGATCTTTAGTGATAGGTTCAAATGCTTGTACAAGAGCTGCTGGTTGATCAATGACAAGAGGGACTGATTCCTCCTGTTCGCGAGAAGCTTCCTGCTGCTGGGTAAGGGACTGATGTCTGTCAGAGGTTCCTTGACCCTATTGGTCCTGTATTCTGGAAAGTTCCTATTCTCTAGCCTCCTCGCGACATTCACAGACCTGTCTGAAAGGCGTCGTCATCTTCATCTGAGTCGTGGTCGGATTTTGGGCTATCAGGAGCAGTATCACCGGACTTGGATTTGCCCTTCAGTCGGGACTTTCCCTTTGCCAAATAGTAACTAGTGATCAGCTCTTGGCAAAAGCTGTTGTCCCATTGAATTAGGACTTCAACGTTCTGAGAGTCGGTCACTTCTAGAACAAAGTTCTCTTCCTCTTTCCAATCCTCCCAATTTTACAAGATTTCAAAGGGTGCAACCCTGTAGGACTTCCAATGTACGAGGCATTCTAATGCCTGTTCAATCTGCACTGAATGTAATGTGTAATTAATGAGAGCATCGGGGGAGAGACTCCTTACAGTATTGGGATCTACTGTAGGGATGGGATCCACAACAGGTATGGGGGCCTGTTTCGGAGAAGGGTCCCGAACAGGGGTTGGTACCCTGATGGGAGAAGGATCCTTTAAGGGTGTGGAATCCCTTATAGGAGATGTGGCTGTCATTTCTGAAGGGGCAACCAACTCGCTAGAGCCTTCTATGTTGGCAAGTATCTGTATATCCGTCGTTGATGCCAAAGGCTCGGGATCTACTGTGTCAACAGTAGCTGCTACTTCTTCTACAGGGGTTGCCCCCTGTGGGGTCGATTCATTGGGTTGTTTTGGAGAACCTGAAGTGACTGTTGTAGTCACTACAATCTTAGATTTAGAGGCCTTTTTGAGCTTCTTCTTCTCCACGAGCGGTGACCTGCTGTCAGACACGCTCCTTTTTCTTTTCTTGGATTTCTCTTCACTCACAGACCTCTGAGTAACATCACTTGGATTGGCAAATACGGGCATGCGTTGCCCAAAAGGTCTAGTTGCGATCAGCCCATCTTTGTTGTAAGCAGTGGGCTTACTTCCACCAATGTACTTATCGGGGCCAATCCTCTTCGCATTCCGTGATTGAGGAACATTATACTTGGTCAGAATGTTGTTCAGGATGAGGCCGAATGACTTTTTCTAAGTTGCACACTTGGAGGCCTTTTCATGTAACCTCTTCATCATGACTTGGCACCAATTTACTTTCTCACCAAACATAATGGCAACCATCATCCTCAAGCACAAGTTCGTGCACATTCCAAAGGCACCACTCCTATTTTCAATCACATGGCAGCAAAAATCGTGTAAGTACATAAATGGAAGGCAAAACCTTCTCTTGTGGCAAGATGGATGGATAACCTTGTCTGAACCATCACTGGTAAACAATCCCCAGTAAGCAGTAAGAAGTTATTGTGACCCAAAGGTCTCAAGTTCTTCCATTTCCAGACCATCGTTAGGAAGCCTGAAAAGGTTTTCCAAAAGTTCACGGTTGATACAGATCTCAACAATGCTAATATTATATGCATTGTTGAGCATTCTGTGAACCTTTGTCTGATGGGGATACTACATTGTGGTTGTGTCGTTATTTCATGATCGAGTTATCGTTGCTCATTTGGAAAGTCTTCTGATCCTTAATGGATATGCGTTTCTTCGAGTTTCATTGTCGTGTTGTATCGAGACATATCTGGAGTCAGATACGTACTGATCGGTCATGTGTAGGATTTTCAGGGCGGGCACATGTTGTCATGTGTTGGTTTCAACTTTACATTGAGCTGTGCACACGAGACGTACTTCGTGAGACTGATTAGGCACGAGACCAGGCGTGTATTCGATCGATACCCGTGGGTGGCTTGTGCAAGGAGACATTTCCGGATCGGGCGTATCATGACGTCCATCTTGAGTCGTATTGATTGGTCGTTCATAGTCCATGTTTGGACAGATATGTTGGATAGTCGGGTTTGTCTTCAAGATCCCATATATGTGATTTGTATATGTTTGACGACTTTATTCTCTCGTGTATCTGTACTTATGGTTCTTTATTGACCTTGTTGGAGTTTACAGTAACGTTGGCATTCTCGTCCGTTATTGATTCTTGTTGATATCGTTTGGAGTTCACCATATCATTGGTAATCTCGTTCGTTATTAATCCCTTATTGTCCTTGCTTGGAGTTACCGTAGCGTTGGTATTCTCGGCTGTTGTTGATTCTTTACTGATATCGTTTGGAGTTCACCATATCATGGGTATTCTTAGTCGTTGTTGATTCTTCATTGATCTTATTTGGAGTCTACTTTATCATTGTGATTCTCGGTAGTCGTTGACCCTTTATTGATCTTGTTGGGGTTACCATATCGATGGTATTCTCCTTCGTGGTTGGTTCTTTGTTGATCTTGTGTGGAGTTATCATGTTAATGATATTCTCGTTTGATGCATTGGTTGTTTATTATTATTGATTGTATGAGCATTCATACTTTGTATCGATATCCGGGACTTGTCATTGTTTCGGGGCAGTTGATCCACAGACGTATCATGTATTATCAGTTTTATCAGAATTGGGATTCCATTGTGCGACCCAGCGGACAGAATTGACATGGACAGATTATTCCATATTGGAGATATATTTATGTTTTGAGAATCTTGGCATGCTTGAATACAGTATAGATGGTTATTTCTGAATTCATTCGTCACTTGAGAATGCAAGGTGTGGATTGAGGTAAGGGTTGATTTGATATGAGTTACCACGAATTGGTAAGGTTACTATGGTGAGATTATATTGGAAGCATTCTTACCTTGTGGATACATTGATATGTAATTGTTTATGTTGATGTGATCGTTATCATTGTTGAGTATTGTGGCTGACCCCGTCGTGGGCTTTATCTTTTAGGTACTTGGAGATCGAGCTAGTAGCGGTCGGGAAGGGATTGGGATTCGAGTATTCTTTCTGGTTTTTATGATTCCGCTGCAAATGTATTTCCTTCTGTGTTTATATCCGCTGCGTGTGTATCTTTAAATGGCTTTCGGTACTTTACCAGCTCATGTGTACTTTCAAAATGACCTTTTGGTATTCTTGCCTTGGACTTTTAAATGATATTTTATGGTGGTATCTGGGAACTATATTTCGAAAAATATTTGAGTATTTAAAATATTACCATCATTGCCTCTGTGGCGTGTTTGAAACGTTTGTGAAAATGTTTTTTAGCCTTGTGGGTTCTGGCGCGGGGCCCACGGCACTGTAATATCCCCGGTTGGTTTTGGAATTGTTACAGAAGATGGTATCGGGGCTTGGGTTTCGTAAAACCCGGGCATGTGTGTTATGTGGCTCTACCAGTACGGTAGTAGCGCGGTTTTTGAAAATGATTTTCTAACTTTCGAGTCAAACTAATTTTTGGAAGCTCCAAATTTTTGACATATTTTCAAATTGCTATAACTACGATATTCGTGTATGTTGTTATTGTGTTGAGGCTTTGTATGGGAGTCGTATGCTAGTATCACGGTAGATCATCGACTTCACAGACCTGTAAGTACGTTCTTTCAGTTATTTAGTTTTGATGATGATTATTTGAGTATGGTGGCATGATTCTAAGATAATTCGGGATTGAGATATTACAGGTGTTAAGTTTGGAGGACGAAACTTATTTAAGTGGGAAGATATGTAATATCCTATAATTTCGCTATGAATTTTTTGCATTGTCTGAGTTGTACTGTATAGAGTTGGACCGATAGAGCATGTATGAATAATTTTGATAACTGTGACAGTTGTACTAGTGTATCTATCAAGGTTATTTTTAATTCTAGGATATTACATTCTTGATATGTTTTTCGATGTCGGATAAACTGTAAGAGTATTGGTATGATTGTCGTACTTGGTCGATAATTGCATTTGAAGATATCGTGCATCAGGTGTATCATACGAGAATGTTATCGGAACGAGTATATGTATTCAGTATGTCGCGTGTACGTGTTCGGTATATTGAGATGGCAGACAGGAGCAGAAATGGCTAAGTATCAAAGCCACTACGTACATTAAGCATAGGAGATTACGTACGTAATGGTGCAGACATAGCGTACGCTAAGCAGAGGAGCTTACATACGTAACTAAGTGAGCTTAATGCATGTTAGGTTGAGTACATAACGTACGTTATGAAGAGAATCGAACAGGTCTGAGTTGTGGTCGGCAGGTGGGCCTAGTGTCGGTAGATTTCAGTGAGGATGTGGATGGGCGAGTCAATGTTGAGTTTTACGTACGTTAATGATAGCCCATTACGTACGTAAACGAGTATAGCACTGTATCAAGTCAACCGCTACATTACGTACGCCATGACAAGGAAATTACGTACGTAATGCATGCCACGAAATAGGACAGTGAACCCTGGATGACGATTACATACCTCATTCATTCCGGGATTGATGTAAACGCACCTCGACCCTGGACATGTAACACCCTCAGAGCCATCCAGGAATATTACAGCACCGTGGGCCCCGAAACGGAACCCACAAGGCTGAAAGAATTTTTTATAAACATTTCAAATATGCCTAAGCGGCAATGATGGTAATATCTTTTAAAATATTCAGACTTTATAAAATTCATTTATCAATACAATCGTAAAATCTCATTTGAAATTACAAGGTCAAAATGATGAAACATAACAGTTTCAAAAGTATACGTTAAGCCACCACTTGCACGTATCGACAAAATAGTTTAGAAAATGATTTTCCAAAATGAACCCAAATTCGCAAAGTCCTAGCAACCCATTTTAAAACAAACTTGATGTGTATATAACAAATAACTAAAAATACTTTTGCACTGGGAAATAACAACTAGTCAAAGTACTCGATTCACAAACACACGCCATTGCCAGTATCCTCCATATAATATCGTAGAATTTCGCTACAAATTTTTCGCATTGTTTTATATGAGTTGTACTGTACAGAGTGGGACCGATACATCATGGATGAATAATTCTAGGAATAGTGACAGTTGTACCACTATATCTATCATGGTTATTTGTAATTCTAGGATATTACATGCTTGATATGTCTTTCGATGTCGGATATACTGTACGAGTATTTGTATGATTGTCGTACTTGGTCGACAATTGCATTTGAAGATATCTTGCATAAGGTGTATCGTATGAGAAAGTTATCGGAACGAGTATATGTATTTAGTATGTCACATGTACGTGTTCGCTATATTGAGACAGCAGACAGCAGTAGAAATGGCTAAGTATCAAAGCCACTACGTACGTTAAGCATAGGAGCTTACGTACGTAATGGTGCAAACGTAGCGTACGCTAAGCAGAGGAGCTTACGTACGTAACTAAGCGAGCTTAACTTACGTTAGGTTGAGTACATAACATATGTTATGAAGAGAATCGAACAGGTCCAAGTTGTGGTCGGCAGGTGGGCCTAGTGTCGGCAGCTTTCGGCACGGATGTGGACGGGCGAGTCAACGTCGAGTTTTACGTACGTTAATGATAGCCCATTACGTACGTAAACAAGTATAGCACTGTAGCAAGTTAACTCCTACATTACATACGCCATGACAAGGAAATTACGAACGTAATGCATGCCACGAAATAAGACAGTGAACCCTGGATGACGATTATGTACGCTATGCAAGACATGTAGCGTATGTTAAAGGGTCTTACGTACGTTAAGGTCGGGTCTTAACGCACGTAACGAGCTGTTTAGATTATATATTAAGGATCGGTTTCTCATTTCTTCACGAGAAGAAACACATTTCTCCACCCCAGCTTCGTCCCTCTTCACTTTCAATCATATTCCAGACCCTTCTAGCTTGGTTGGGACCTTGATGATTAGATTAGAAGCTTGAAGCTTGGAGTTGTTGATGTTTTTGGAAGTGTTTGATCTTTGTGGTTCTTCTACAAGAGGTATGCTGAAAAACTCCTCTCTTTGATTCGGATTTTTATATTGTTGTTGATGTTCTTCTTCGTATGATGATGGTTATGGTATTGTTGTTGTGATTCTTGAGGTTATATGAATTGTATATTGAAGAACAAAATGATATATGCCTTGGTTTGTGAATTAGATGATGATTTAGATGTTAGAACACATCGGATTATGTCGTTTTGTTGGCTATAAACATGATTATGGATTAATTCATGTTCTTGAAGAACTCTTGAGTTATGTATGTCGTGATTCTGTGAAATTTAGAAAGATTACGGTTAATTTCGGTATGTGATTGTTTATGATGATAAACGGTAATTGGTTTTCTATGAATTTATGAATATGAACCTTGTTAAAACCGTAATTAAGGTTGAAGTCGGAATCCAGAATGTTGATACACTTGTTAGAATTAATTGATTGTCGAATTTCTATTTGTATTCATATTGTAAGTTGAAATGGTTTGGTTTCGTATGATCGAGATATCATTGAACCGTTGAGTTTGATTGGTTGGTTATATCGGTTGTTGATTGTTATCGAACATATTGTTAATTGATTATTGCATTAGGTTGCGATAAGTGATCGTTGTTGATTAACCATTGTGCTGCGATTGAGATAGGAGAATGCATGGATTGCCTTGGTCAGGGCTGAGAAGCTTGTAGATGAAGACGATGGGATTGGTAACGGCTTCGTCGTATCGGTATCGAGGCAAGTTATGCTTGCTCAGTTCATAATGTTTAATAAATGGTTTTGATTTCATTTCATTTATGATTCATATAGCAATGATATTGTGAATACGAATTATCGGGATGGTGGTGTATATATTATGCTTGGACTAAGATAAATCATAATGTATATGATTTTAAAGATATCTAGTGGAAATAGAGATGTGAATGATCTTTGGTCTATTGTATGAAATATTAGATATCAAAGATAGTTTATCATGCCGACATTGAACTCTAGATGGTGGTTTGGTATTAGTGATGGATTGTACTTCACTGTGGACTGTATATTCATTCAGGGACGTTGGTCGTGGAAGGGTTAGTATCTCCGGATTTGAGGTAATTTAGTATTGCTGAATTATGATAATTATCATGTTGCATTGTTGCATATGTGTGTGTTGATGTTTCACGTAATGAGTGTGCATCATTGTTTGGTATGTTTTGTGATGTGCTCTTTCTTTGAACTGTAATTTGTTGGGCCGATGTGTTGCGGGATAAAATCTGAATGGTACCCACGTCCGTAGTATTCCTGTGTAGATGCTTCCGTGACCCTTGGTTGCGGTCTTGGGAGTTTATGTGATAATGTCCGGAGTATTCCTGAGTAGATGCTTCCGTGGCCCTTGGTTGGGACCTCTGGAGTTTGTTTGCTAATATTATATGCATTATTGAGCATTCTGTGAACCGTTGTCTGATGGGGATACTACATTGTGGTCCTGTCGGTCTTTCATGATCGAGTTATCGTTGCTCACTTGGAAATTCTTCTGATCCTTGTTGGATATGCGTTTCTTCAAGTTTTGTTGTCGTGTTGTATCGCGACATATCTAGAGTCAGATACGTACTGATCGGTCATGTGTAGGATTTTCAGGGCGGGCACATGTTGTCATGTGTTGGTTTCAACCTCACATTGAGCTGTGCATACGAGACGTACTTCATGAGACTGATTAGGCACGAGACCAGACATGTATTCGATCGATACCCGTGGGTGTCTTGTGCATGGACACATTTTCAGATCGGGCGTATTATGACGTACATCTTGAGTCGTATTGATTGGTCGTTCATAGTCCATATTTGGACGGATATGCTTGATAGTAGGGTTTGTCTTCGAGATCCCATATATGTGATTTGTATATGTTTGATGATTTTATTCTCTTGTGTATCTGTCCCTGTGGTCCTTTATTGACCTTGTTGGAGTTTACTGTAATATTGGCATTCTCGTTCGTTATTGATCCTTGTTGATCTCGTTTGGAGTTCACCATATCGTTGGTAATCTCGTTCGTCATTAATCCCTTATTGTCCTTGCTTGGAGTTACCATAGCGTTGGTATTCTCGGTCGTTGTTGATTCTTTACTGATATCGTTTGGAGTTCACCATATTATGGGTATTCTTAGTCGTTGATTCTTCATTGATCTTGTTTGGAGTCGACTTTATCGTTGTGCTTCTCAGTAGTCGTTGACCCTTTATTGATCTTGTTGGGGTTACAATATCGATGGTATTCTCGTTCGTGGTTGGTTGGTTGTTGATCTTGTGTGGAGTTATCATGTTAATGATATTCTCGTTTGATGCATTGGTTGTTTATTATTATTGATTGTATGAGCATTCATACGTTGTATCGATTTTTCGGGACTTGTCATTGTTTTGGGGCAGTTGATCCACAGACGTATCGTGTATTATCGGTTTTATCAGAATTGGGATTCGATTGTGCGACCCAACGGACAGAATTGACATGGACAGATTATTCCATATTGGAGATATATTTATGTTTTGAGAATCTTGGCATTGCTTGAATACAGTATAGATGGTTATTTTTGAATTCATTCATCACTTGAGAATGCAAGGTGTGGATTGAGGTAAGGGTTTATTTGATATGAGTTACCACGAATTGGTAAGGTTACTACGGTGAGATTATATTGGAAGTATTCTTCCCTTTTGGATACATTGATATGTAATTGTTCATGTTGACGTGATCGTTATCATTGTTGAGTACTGTGGCTGACCCCGTCGTGGGCTTTATCTTTTAGGTACGTGGAGATCGTACTAGTAGCGGTTGTGAAGGGATGAGCTTTCCGGTGATACTGGCTTTGGCTTGGTTATTGGGATTCGAGTATTCTTTCTAGTTTTTATGATTCCGCTGCAAATGTATTTCCTTCTGTGTTTATATCCGCTGCGTGTGTATCTTTAAATGGCTTTCGGTACTTTACCAGCTCGTGTGTACTTTCAAAATGACCTTTTGGTATCCTTGCCTTGTACTTCTAAATGGTATTTTACGACGGTATCTGGGAACTATATTTCGAAAAATATTTGAGTATTTAAAATATTACCGTCATTGCCTCTTTGGAGTGTTTGAAATGTTAGCGAAAATGATTTTTAGCCTTGTGGGTTCCGGCGCGGGGCCCACGTCGCTGTAATATCCCCTGTTGCTTTTGGGGTTGTTACACTTCGGGAAGCTCATCTCTTATTCTTGATTAACTGATAAACTCAAACACGACATTTATATTGTACCTCAAACAATACCCAAGATTCTGAAAACATCATCATAACTCACCAATACGGAGATATACCAACCTTGACCAATTCAATCCATCGGATATCATCATGATGTCTCAACAACATAATCGACTGTCCATCCAAAGACAAGAACTAAGAAGGAAATACAGAACATACCTCAAGATACGCAATGCCACGACAATCCATTTCAGTCTAATCCGAAATCAGATCAAAACAACATACGGACATGGTCCCACAAAATATTTACAAATGCGTACTCACTTGACGACATAAATATGCTCACAACAATAGCAGCAACATATACTTATGGTAATCCAATGATTCAGCGCACACAATATAGATTCCCACGATTATCCTATTAGCTCAACACGCGGTGGAAAACCAACAATATACATATGCACAACAACAACACATGGTAATCCAATGATCCAGCGCACACAGCATAGATTCCCACGATGATCCCATCGGACCAACATATGGTGGAAAACCCATCCAGCGATCCAGCGCACATAGCATAGATTCCCAAGATGATCCCGTCGGACCAACACATGGTGGACAAAACAACTACAATGCACAAATGCATGATAACAACAACACAAATGCATGACAACAACGATACACGAATGTATCACAACATGATCGACACAAAATGACAAAAATGATTAAAGTACTTTCCGAGTCCTTCGAGAGCAATCTCGATGTCAAAAACCATCACCGATGATTATTCTCAATGTTCGACGATCCAAAATATCACGGACTCTAGATAACTCATATCCTCGTCTTTACCATAATGTATCCTCGATACCCAAAATCAAAAAACAATGTACAATCCCAAATCTCCACAGTTCATAATTATAATCATTGCTATACGAATTATAAACGAATGAAACTGAAACCATTCATTAAATATTATAAACTGAGCAAGTAATAACTTGCCTCGATAAGATACGATGATAGTGAAGCCGTTATGATCGGATCGTGGTGGTGAATATTTGAGCCATGAATTTGACGATCATCTCAAAAATTGTGGAATTATTTCACAACAAACTCCACCTGGAACACCTCAATGGAATGGTGTGTCGGAACGGAGAAATTGAACCTTGTTAGACATGTTTAGATCGATGATGAGTCAAGCTGACCTTCCAATTTCTTTTTGGGGTTACGCCTTAGAAACTGTTGCGTTCATTTTAAATCGAGTACCATCTAAATCGGCTCAAAGCACACCATATGAGATATGGGCAAGGAAACAACATGTTTTATCTTTCCTTAAGATTTGGGGTTGTGAAGCTTATGTGAAGCCACTTATCACCGATAAATTATCACCCAGATCGGATAAATGTCCTTTTGTGGGATATCCTAAGAAAACTAAAGGATATAACTTTTACATCCCATCAGAGAATAAAGTGTTTATTGCTCGATATGGAGTATTCCTTGAGAAGGAATTTATTTCCATGAAAAATAGTGGGAGTAAAATAACTCTTCATGCGATGAGAGAGCCACAAATAGATACTGAACCTTTAGATAGAACTGATTTAAACTCGTGTAGAGATATTGAGACCACTTCTTCTATACTAGCTCCACGTAGGTCTATACGTTATCATCTTGAACCTGAGAGATATGGATTTCTCATCACAGATGACAACAATGTGGAACTCATGGATCTAGATGAGCCCACAACCTATAATGAAGCAACTACTAGCTCTGAATGAGAAAGTTGGCTTGATGGGACGAAATCCGAAATGCAATCCATGTATGATAATCAAGTATGGACTTTGATTGATCTTCCTGAAGGTTCCAAAGCAATTGGTTGCAAATTGGTCTTTACAAAGAAAAGGGACATGGATGACATTGTACAAACATACAAATTACGATTCATGGCAAAAGGATACAGATAGAGTCATGGTATTGACTATGATGAAACCTTTTCGCCAGTCGTAATGATAAAATCAATTAGAATTATACTTGCCATAGCAGCATATTATGACTATGAGATATGGCAAATGGATGTCAAAACCGCTTTTCTTAATGTGAAGTTAGATGAGGATGTGTATATGATACAACGTGAAGGTTTTGCCGATCCTAATAATCCTAATAAAGTATGGAAGATTCTAAAAGCCATTTATGGTTTGAAGCAGGCATCCCGGAGTTGGAATCTTCGTTTTGATGAAAAATCAAAGAGTTTGGTTTCATTAGAAATCAAGAAGAACCTTGTGCATACAACAAGATTAGTGGGAGCACAATTGTTTTTCTAGTACTCTATGTGGATGATATCCTACTCATTGGACATAACATCCCTACTTTGCAAAGTGTTAAACTTTGGCTAAGCAAATATTTTACAATGAAGGACTCAAGGGAAGCTGCCTATATACTGGGTATAAGGATTTATAGAGATAGATCTAAAAGGGTTCTTGCACTAAGTCAAAGTACATATGTTAGCAAGGTACTGAAATGGTTCAGTATGCTTAATAGTAAGAAAGGGTTCTTACCTATGTCACATGGCATAAAACTCAGTAAAACTCAAAGTTCTTGTTCGAAGGAAGAGAGAGGTAGAATGAGCATGGTACCTTATGCTTCGGCTATAGGATCTATCATGTATGCCATGATATGTACTAGATCGGATATATCATTTGCATTCAGTGAGGCTCACTCGACCGTAGTCAAAAGCATAATTAAGTACTTGAGAAGGACTAAAGATATGTTCTTGATATATGGTGGTCAAGATAGTGATCTGATTCCTTTTTTTATCCGTATTTTTATTCCTATTTTCTTTTATTTCATGTTATCTTTTAATTTATATTTCAGGATTTTTCATTTTTTTTCTTTTTTTTTTTAACATTCATTCTCTTTTTTTATTTTTATTTTTCTCTATTTTTTCCCTCTTTTCTTCCTTTTATGTTATTTATGTAACGATCATTGACGGTTTCAAAGTTTGATTCATGTTAGCCGACCCCAAGTCATTTTGGGATTAAGGCTTAGATGTTGTTGTTGATGTTGTTGTTGTTGGTGTTGTTAGCTTGAAGAGTTCCAAACAACCAACCACAACTGATTCTATAACGGAAGCCGAGTACATAGCCGCTTCGAAAGCAGCTAAAGAAGCTGTTTGGATGAGGAAGTTCATTGGTGAACTGGATGTGGGTACTATTGGAACATTTTGTTCCATACATAAATTAAAAGTGTTTTGATGATTAAAGTCTATAAACAAAAGAAAACAACGAAGAGGCGAAGCAAGCATCGAAGGAAAACAAAGTGTAAAATGCTGGAGAAAATCAAAGTTAACGTACGTAAAAGGAGTAAGAATAACGTACGTAATATAAGGCTATTAACGTACGTAAGAGATGCATATTAAAGGGGGAGAAAAATCGAAGAAAATCGAAAGCATACAAAAAGAAGCGAAGGAGTCGAAAAATGAGGAGACGTCGAAAAGACGATGAAATTTTGAAAATGAGGAAAGAAAAGGAGAAAAGAAAAGAAGGAGTCGAAAAAGAAATGGGAGAAGATCTAACGAAATGGACAAAGTCGAAAACTTTGGTCTGTACACATATACATATATTTGTATTTTTGCAGATAAATCCCATTTACGAAGTTTTGTTTTGTAATCATCAAAAAGGGGGAGATTGTTGGAACATTTTGTTCCATACATAAATTAAAAGTGTTTTGATGATTAAAGTTTATAAACAAAAGAAAACAACGAAGAGGCGAAGCAAGCATCGAAGGAAAACAAAGTGTAAAATGCTGGAGAAAATCAAAGTTAACGTACGTAAAGGAGTAAGAATAACATACGTAATATAAGGCTATTAACGTACGTAAGAGATTCATATTAACGTACGTAACACATGTTCAAACCAAGTGAACGTTGGACGAGTCAAAGTCAGAAAGGTGGCAACGGACATATGACATCATCAGTGACGTAATGATATCGTACGTAACAAAGTCAATGCTAACGTATGTAACCAAAGAAACGAAGCTCACTGGACTGAAACTGGACTAGTCTAACGTACGTAACCTGGGGAGGTTAACGTATGTAATCAAGCTTACGTATGTAATGTGGAGGAGATAGCGTACGTAATGATAGTTCTAGTAGCTAACGGCTAGTTTGATGATGGAGCCTATAAATACTATTCTGTGGTATTGTTTCAAGCACAACAACTTCAAGCATACTACACATTCATCTGAGATTGATATTCATTATAATATTGTTGTAATATTGAGCTTACATTGAGTGATTGAGTATTAAACACAAAATCATACAAGTGTGGTAAAAGAAAAGATACGATTAGATTCGGTGTTATTAGGATCAAGGATCCGGCATTATTAGAATCACAATCGCTATCTAAGTGAGGTTTATCTATTACCCATAGAAACCTAGAGAGGTTGATTCCTTGTCCTACGAAAAGGAAAACGGTTTAACTTGGACCGACACAAAGACAAGTACGAGTGGTTTATCACGGACCAATAGAAGACGTGATTGTAAATGGTTATCCCTCGACTGATACAAGAGAGGCGTAGAGGTTTTTATTCAACCTATAGAAAAAGATACCGAGAGAGGACGTAGGCTCGTTTATAGCCGAACCTCTATAAATCCATGTGCCATTTTATTTCCGCACTTATTATTTACGGTTCTGCAACACAGCGCAATAGCCGATCTTGTTCCCATCAATTGGTATCGGAGCGGTACTCCAATACGCGGCTTAACATCCGAGGAGAAGATCAAAAAATTGCGTTTCAATTCTCTCCAATCGAAGGCCTCGCTCTTAACCGACCACCATTTTTTGATGGTTCAAATTTCATGACTTGGAAGAAGAAGATGTCCATATTCATCCGAGCATATGACATCGAGCTTTGGAAAGTGATATGCCTTGGCCCAAAAGTTCCAATCAAATCTGACGGATCTCTTAAGAGTTTCGAAGAGTATAATGACGAGGATTGGAAGAATGACCACCTAAATTGTTAGGCTACTCAATTTCTATTTTGTGCCTTAAATCCGCAAGAGATCAATCGAATCTCATCGTGTGATAGTGCGAAAGAAATATGGAAAATTCTAGAAATCACACACGAAGGAACGACACAAGTCAACGAGACGAAAATCAATATGATTCTCCATGACTACGAGTTATTCATGATGAAAGGTGACGAGTCAATCACTAATATGCTCGACCAATTCTCGGTCATCACAAATGGACTTGCTTCGTTTGGTAAACCATTATCTAGTAGTGAAAAAGTCAAGAAAATTTTAAGATCACTACCTAGCGAATGGGACGGCACCGTGACCGCGATTTTGGAATCTAAAGATCTCAACACTCTTGATTTTAGTGCCCTCGTTGGTTCGCTAATTAATTATGAGATCGTGTTAAAATCACGAAGTGTCAAGCCGAAACCGAAGGAACGATCGTTACCCATGAAGGCTAAGATATCGAGAAAGAAAGAAGAAATCCCGGTGGAAGAAAGCGACGAAGAAGCGGCATATTATGTCAAGAATATTAATAAATTCCAAACCTTATTAGACCGGAGAAAGAAGGACATCTCGAGCGAATCTAAGAAGATCAACAATTCTTGTCGACTATGTGGAAAACCAGGCCACTTTGCAAAGCATTGCCGAGCTAAACCCAAGAAGGAGGTTCTCGTGGCAACTTGGAGCGATGAAGACGAAGACGATAATTTATCAATCAAAATAATCTCGCTCTCATGGCCCGGAGTTCGTTCGACGACAGCGACATCGAAAGCCAAGTAACTACATCCTCCCGTGATGAACTTTTTGATGTATTTGAATTATTGCATACGGATTTTCAAGACGCTTTATCCGAAATCAAATCCCTTAAATCTAAAATTAAATCTTTGGAAATTGAAAATTCCAAAATTATCGAGAAGGGAAAATTTGTTGAAATCGATCATTCAAAGTGTATTGAAAATGAAAATATTTTGAAGGATGATCTCGCTAAAATTCAAACCGAGCTTAAATCTTTGACAAAGAAATTCTCGTGCGGAAACGAGAAATTTGAACAAATGCTTGGTGTTCAAAAGTTTACATTGAATAAAGAGGGGTAAGGATTCAAAACACGTTTGATAAGCGAATCCGTTAATTTTAATATACCCCGTTGTGAAAATTTTTTAAAAATCGGGAATCATATTTTAAATTGTAAAAGCCCTAGACGAACGATTAAAATTAAGAAAATTTGGGTCCCTAAAGGAACAATTATTTCAAATATCATTTACGTCTCGAAACAAAAACTAACTATCGGTTGGGTCCCCAAAAATTAATTTTGATATTTTACAAAGAGGGAGATAATACCCTCAGGGGGAGTATATATTTTTAAAAAACGGGTATAAACTCCATCCTACTCATGCATTTACTTATCATAAAATAGTATGATGCATATTTTACATTTATTGCATATTTTCATTCAATTGGTATTTTATTGCACTTTTTGATGAATACAAAAAGGGGGAGAGATAGGAGAATGGATAAATAAGTCGAAAATGGGATTAACCTTGAAAGAGAGAGAAAAATCGAAGAAAATCGAAAGCATACAAAAAGAAACGAGGAGTCGAAAAATGAGGAGACGTCGAAAAGATGATGAAATTTTGAAAATGAGGAAAGAAAAGATGAAAAGAAAAGAAAGAGTCGAAAAAGAAATGGGAGAAGAACTAACGAAACGGACAAAGTCGAAAACTTTGGTCTGTACACATATACATATATTTGTATTTTTGCAGGTAAATCCCATTGACGAAGTTTTGTTTTGTAATCATCAAAAAGGGGGAGATTGTTGGAACATTTTGTTCCATACATAAATTAAAAGTGTTTTGATGTTTAAAGTCTATAAACAAAACGAAACAACGAAGAGGCGAAGCAAGCATCGAAGGAAAACAAAGTGCAAAATGCTGGAGAAAATCAAAGTTAACGTACGTAAAGGAGTAAGAATAACATACGTAATATAAGGCTATTAACGTACGTAAGAGATGCATATTAACGTACGTAACACATGTTCAAACCAAGTGAACGTTGAACGAGTCAAAATCAGAAAGGTGGCAACGGACATATGACGTCATCAGTGATGTAATGATAACATACCTAACGAAGTCAATGCTAACGTACGTAACCAAAGAAACGAAGCTCACTGGACTGAAACTGGACTAGGCTAACGTACGTAACCTGGGGAGGTTAACATACGTAATCAAGCTTACGTACGTAATGTGGAGGAGATAGCGTTTAATGATGGTTACGCAATAACGGCTAGTTTGATGATGGAGCCTATAAATACCATTCTATGGTATTGTTTCAAGCACAACAACTTCAAGCATACTACACATTCATCTGAGATTGATATTCATTATATTGTTGTTGTAATATTGAGCTTACATTGAGTGATTAAGTGTTATACACAAAATCATACACGAGTGATAAAAGAAAAGATATGATTGGATTCGGTATTATTAGGATCAAGGATCCGACATTATTAGAATCACAATCGCTATCTAAGTGAGGTTTATCTAGTACCCATAGAAAGCTAGAGAGGTTGATTCCTTGTCCTACGAAAAGGAAAACGGTTTAACTTGGACAGACACAAAGACAAGTACGAGTGGTTTATCACGGACCCATAGAAGACGTGATTGTAAACGGTTATCCCTCGACCGATAGAAGAGAGGCGTAGAGGTTCTTCTTCAACCTTTAGAAAAAGATACCGAGAGAGGATGTAGGCTCGTTTATAGCCGAACCTCTATAAATCCATGTGCCATTTTATTTCCGCACTTATTATTTACGCTTCCGCAACACGGCGCAATATCCGATCTTGTTCCCATCAGTTACTAGCATTGTTGATCCAGTAAACTTGTATTGTGATAACAATGTATCTATTGCACAAGCTAAAGAACTAAGATCACAACAAGCATCAAAACACGTACTTAGAAAGTTTCACCTCATTCGAGAGATTGTCACTCGTGGTGATGTGAAGATATGCAAAGTTCACACGGATAATAACTTAGCGGATCCTTTATCCAAGCCGCTTTCTCAAGCGAAGAATGATGGTCATATAAAGGCTATGGGTCTTCAGTTTATGTCTGTGTAAGACTAAGAGTAAGTGGGAGATTGTTAGTATTATGCTCTAAAGTCTACTGTTTAATAATAATGTAGAGACATTTAATATTTAATATATATATATATATAATATTGATTATATTATTGAATTTATATTTTGCTTACGATCATAAAGTATGTGACTTGATAGTAAAGCTCGTTAAAGTATTAAAGAATATTTATTCTAGATATCCCTAGTAACTACTATGATAATGATACGATGGCTATGTTTTACTAGTCATGAACATGAGATGTTATATCACGTCATAGATATATGTAGAGACATCGTATTGGATATGACCTAACGAAGAGAATTATATATGGATTAAGTCATTATAATTCCTCTAATTGTTATATATTATTTAAGCTCTTATTACCTAAAGACACTACAGTTTCCTACATATTGAGTATTGCATTTTAACACAATACCAACGTCTTCTGTAACAAGGGACAATATAGTTTGTGATTGGATATGGTACGATTTATGCAGAGGGAAGTAGTTTGTCCAGACGGTACTTGTCCCTCCTATAAAACGGAGAAGATATCCACGGGCCCTTGATAAGTTAAATTGTTTAAATGCATGGCCATGCTCAAATTGATCAATAAAGAGTTATTAATAAATATTTGAATTGGACAATTGTAACTTGTGATCAGGAATATTAATTAAGCTATATAAGGTCGACCTATCTATGCCTTATGCTTAATTAGGATATCACGCAATGAGAGGATTAAATATTATACAGTAACGGGATTTCGTTCGTGCCGTCGAATTAATTCTTTTAATGCGGGTAGTCATAATGTCTAGCTAGACGCCGATTATGATTTATGAGTCGTAAAAATTGTTTTATACTCATTGCCGTATTAATTAGAACCTACAGGGTCACATACTTAAACGAGCAGAGCAGCTATTTTGCTCCGGTTGATTATAAGTTGGTGAAAGGGTTGGTGAACCCTTAACCATGTGGAGGACCATATAAGAGTGTATTGTGATAGCCCTCAAGGACATGACATTCACAAGAGAAGACATTTCTGTGGAGAGACAATCAAAAATCTGATTTTGATTTTTCTCTGTCAAAAGTCTTGAAGATATATTCAATAGTTGAATAATCAAAAGAATCAAGAACATATCTTCATATCTTTGAAGATTAATTCTTTGACCAAGAAAAGTATTTAGAATTCTCATCTAATCTTCATCTAATCTTGTGAGTTTTATCTTTAATAACATATTGAATAAAATTCATAGTTGTTATTTTTGATCAAAGTTCAAGAACATTTGAATTATATTCTTGGTGTTCTTGTTCTTACCATAATCAAGAACATACCTATATTCATATTGATTTAAGTGAAATCTTTATTCAATTATAGCTAGCCATCCGTTAGATGCTCAGGACTTGTTCATTGTGTGGATACCGTAGAGGACGCTCGGTTCTTGCAACGTCTCTAGAAGGCTCGATCGAAAACACGCTACAAGAGGTAACAATCTTGTTCTTCGTACATTGTTAATATACTTGGATCCTCGGAGGGTTTTTATATATTATATTATACTTCCGCTGCTCTATTTCGATATATGATGAGATCATAAATCTTTTTAGTTCGATAAAAACCCAACAGAAGGCAAGTATCCAGTCGTTAGGGTGGGTGACCCTTTCGACTTTCTTGTGTTTAGACTTCATTTGAAGTTGCAAGGGGAGAAGACCTCTCTCAATCATCCTTGAAAACTCTTATGCCGCTTTCGTCAGGGTTTTGCACTTATTAAACCTGGCGGATTCCCTGATAAGAAATACAAAGTATCTTATTAGCTCGTTCTTCCTCCAGTTCTTAACTTTTTCAGGTGTTGGCTGACGGTTCGTAGGTAATTTTAGCTTGGTCGGTCTTTGCACAATATTTTTCCAGGGATAGTTGGGATCGTGGAACTCAGGGCGAGAACCAGTTACCCTGACACATGTTCTGGCAAGGCCAGGCGTCCTATTGCAGCTGCGACGCTTTCCTCCAGTACAACGTCAAATTTCTATTCTTTTTCCAATCTCCAGTGCCTTGCAACCTCTCTAGCCTCTTCCCCCCTTTTGGGATAGTCAATAGAGGTGAAGTTAGCTTCATTGCGCTCCAGGATTTGCATAGCTTCATCCTGTTTGGTCTCCATACTTGAGATTTTGTTGACCAGACAACTGAGCACCAGTGACATGTCGTAAATCTTTTTATCATGTCCTATCAGTCTGGAGTTAGTCTCCTGTAGGGCGGTGATAGTCTTTGCTTCGGAGATACGGAGCTTTGCCTGTTCTTCTTTGAGAATTTATTCCTGGCGTTGTTGAAGTTGTGCAAGAGCTTGCTTCAATGCACTTGGAAGAATGTGAAAAGCTTCTTCCACCTTTGTAATCTATCTCTTCAGGCCTGTCATCTCGTCGATGGCAGTGTCTTGCATCCAGTCGAGCTCTTTGCCAACATTATATAAGGGCATCCACAGCATCCTGCATAAACACTGCGTGGCGGCCGATTGCGTGCAATTGCTCGATCCGTGCTTCTATATGTGGAGAGCCGGGGCATGTTAGTTTTTCTTCCTCAACTCCATTGAGCTGGCGCACGACCACATGATTAAGTGGACATTGTGGTCTATCCTTGGGTAGAAAACCGTCATCCGATTTCACAGATGTAGGTGATGCAGGGGCATCAGGTGCGGGCTTGGCTGTTGGTTGTTCATCCTATTCAGCCTCAGCGATATGGGGGACTGATTCCACCTGTTCCGGTTGTGTTTCTGCAGACATCGGTACTGGAAGGACTGATGCCTCCTGCTGTCTCTCAGCATCCGCCTGCTTCGGCCGAGGGATTGATTCCTCGTGCGGGATGGCGCGGGCTTGATCTTCAGCGACAGGTTCAAATGCTTGTACAAGAGCTGTTGGTTGATCAGTGACAGGTGGGACTGATTCCTCCTGTTCACGAGAAGCTTCCTATTGTTGGGTAGGGGACTGATGTCTGTCAGAGGTTCCCTGACACTGTTGGTCCTGTATTCTGGAAAGTTCCTGTTCTCTAGCCTCCTCACGACTCATTCGCAGACCTGTCTGAAAGACGTCTTCATCTTCATCTGAGTCATGGTCGGATTTTGGGCTATCAGGAGCAGTATCACCGGACTTGGATTTTCCCTTCAGTCGGGACTTTCCCTTTGCCAAATAGTAACTAGTGATTAGCTCTTGGCAAAATCTGTTGTCCCATTGAATTTGGACTTCAACGTTCTGAGAGTCGGTCACTTCCAGAACAAAGTTCTCTTCCTCTTTCCAATCCTCCCAATTGTACATGATTTCATAGGGTGCAACCCTGTAGGACTTCTAATGTACGAAGCGTTCAAATGCCTGTTCAATCTGCACTAAAAGTAATGTGTAATTAATAAGAGTATCGGGGGAGAGACTCCTTACAGTATTGGGATCTACTGTAGGGATGGGATCCACAACAGGTATGGGAGCCTGTTTCGGAGAAGGGTCCCGAACAGGGGTTGGTACCCTGATGGGAAAAGGATCCTTTAAGGGTGTGGAATCCCTTATAGGAGATGTGGCTTTTGTTTCTGAAGGGGCAACCGACTCGCCAGAGCCTTCTATGTTGGCAAGTATTTGTATATCGATCGTTGATGCCAAAGGCTCGGGATCTACTGTGTGAACAATAGCTTCTACTTATTCTACAGGGGTTGCCCCCTGTGGGGTCGATTCATTGGGTTGTTTTCGAGAACCTAAAGTGACCGTTGTAGTCACAACAATCTTAGATTTAGAGGCCTTTTTCAGCTTCTTCTTCTCCACGAGCGGTGACCTGCTGTCAGACAAGCTCTTTTTTCTTTTCTTGGATTTCTCTTCACTCACAGACCTCTGAGTAACATCCCTTGGATCGGCAAATACGGGCATGTGTTGCCCAAAAGGTCTGGTTGCGATCATCCCATCTTTGTTGTAAGCAGTGGGCTTACTTCCACCAATGTACTTACCAGGGCCAATCCTCTTCGCATTCCGCGATTGAGGAACATTATACTTGGTCAGAATGTTGTTCAGGATGAGGCCGAATAACTTTTTCCGAGTTGCGCGCTTGGAGGCCTCTTCCTGTAACCTCTTCATCACGACTTGGCACCAATTTACTTTCTCACCAAACATAATGGCAACCATCATCCTCAAGCACAAGTCCATGCACATTTTAAAGGCACCACTCCTGTTTTCAATCACACGGCAGCAAAAATCGTTTAAGTATATGAATGGAAGGCAAAACCTTCTCTTGTGGCAAGATGGATGGACAGCCTTGTCTGAACCATCACCGGTAAACAATCCCCAGTAAGCAGTTAGAAGTTATTGTGACCCAAAGGTCTCAAGTTCTTCCATTTCCAGACCATTGTTAGGCAGCTTGAAAAGGTTTTCCAGAAGTTCACGGTTGATACAAATCTCAACACTGCGAACGATAGCAGAAATGTCACTGATGTATCCTCCTTTTTTTAAAGAGAAGAATCTGACAGAAGCATCGAGATAAAACTCTTCGACAATCCGTTCATCATAGACTTCAGTGTCTTGACTCCCAAGGCAGTAGATGCCATGTTGCTTGATCCTGGAGACAACAAGCTCCATGGCATTGACATCATCGGTTTCCGTTTGAACTCTTTCCATGACAACTATTCTTGCGAAGATTTGCCCATCGATGATTGTGTCTTTCTTGTTCAGGGACAGAGAAGATGTTTGTGAAGTTGCCATTTTTCTGTAAGGAAAAGAAAGTGAAGTAACAAAGTATGTAGTGATTTGCATAAAACCGTGTAGGCTATATGCTCTTAGAATCATTTAATATGCAGAAAGCATAAGGAGTCGAATGGAGTAGAATACAGTCCTTTTATAGTTTGCAGGGAAGATTAGGGTTACAGACAGTGAACGGTCAGATTTAAGGGATGAGAACCGTCTTTAAATTAACGAACAAGATGAATCGAGCGTAACTAGGACATCTTATCCACCCGATTTGGAAAATGACAACCGGTCCAACTTTTGACAATTCAACTTCCCACATTTCACTAAATGGCGGTTTTGAAATAGTAAAAAAATCGTGTCGTTTGAGAGAGTGAAGTCCAGATGTGATGTAAAGCATTAAAATAATAAACCATTCGAATTTTGAATCATGGCACATAGACTAAAATTGTTTTCACATAGAATATTAATATAATATTTATTGATGTCCCATAGTATTTACTGTATCCGCGAAAATACAGCATTCCCCCTTAAAAGGTACATACAGGATTCAATTCTTACAGCAATTTTTGGATTAATACTATATTCATGGGTCATACTGTATTCCCCCTTAATTAATGCACACGTCAACTGTAGGAAGGTTTCGTGCCTTCTTTGTCCTACAGTGCTGTCTGACTGTCTGAGTGTACAGTTAACTAATGGTGGATACTGTATTCTTGGGTCTTACAGCATTCCGCCTCAATTGATGAGTAAAAGCATAAAAACTTACAGGGAGTCAGGCTGTAGCATTCCCAATTCTTGTCGAAGCATACAAAATCTTCTAGTACTGCGACGTTTAGTAAAGATGTCGGCTAACTGGATATCTGTATGAACTTTCTCAATTCGAACATCCTTATTCTCAACATGATTCCTTGTGAAATGATGCTTCATATCTATATGCTTAGTTCGCAAGTGCAATACAAGATTGTGCATTATTGCAATTGCACTCCTGCATCGACTGTTCCTTTGACGTACTTAAGGATTAGTATGGCTGTCGTGAAGTGTGATTCTTTAGGTGCTACTTGATACCGAGCACACACTCCTACAGCAAACTGGATATTGGGCCTGCTAGCTGTTAGGTACAGGAGTGATCCAATAAGCTTCCTGTAGAGTGATTGATCAACCGAGTTTCCAACTTCGTCAGCACTAATTTGCACGGATGTACTCATGGGGGTTGACGATGATTTGGAGTTATTCATTCTAAACTTGTTGAGTAGCTCCTTGCTGTACTTCTCTTGGTTGGTGAAGATTCCTGTAGGCAACTTCTTTACCTGCAATCCTAGGAAATAACTAAGTTCCCCCATCATACTCATTTCAAATTTACTTTGCATGAGATGAGAGAACTTTTGACATAAAGCAAGGTTAGTGGAGACAAATATAATATTATCTACGTATATAACCATCAACTGATCGTCACCTTCCTGTATTTTGAATAAAGTCTTGTCTACAGCACCTTTCTCAAATCCATTATTAGTAAGGTACAGGGACAGGGTTTCGTACCACGCTCTAGGTGCTTGCTTAAGTCCACACAGAGCTTTTCTTAGTCTGTATGGAAGGTCTCTGTAATACCCGAGATTTCTGTTATGTAATTGGAACTTGTGATATTGTAATTGAGTGTACTTTTGTCTGAGTACTATTCTCCGTATTTCATAATCCGATGTTGTCGAGCGTTTAATTTCGTGCTTGTGATTTAAAGATTGTAATTCTGCGCATGTAGCGCACGCTATCGGCTATGTTTAGCGTGCGCTAACGTGGATTCATAGCGCACGCTACTGAGGGTCATTAACGCACGCTATGCGTGGTCAATTTGATTGAGACGTGCGGTAGGTGGGATCTGGCCGGGGGACCCCTGTCGGATCGTGTTGGGATGTACCTGGACGGCTTTCGGGAAAAGCCGAGTCAACGCCTTAGTGCACGCTACAGGTATATGCGTAGCGCACGCTAAGTGCTGAGTACAGTTAAGTCAGTGAGCCGTTAGCGCACGCTACGAGCAGGGTCTAGCGCGCGCTAATAGCCATTTCTTATAAATAGGACAACACCCTATTCGTGATTTCAGTTCTTTCTTCTCCCATTACCCGAATTCTTACACTTAGAACATAACTTCCTTCATCCTAAACACTTCATATCAACATCATAGTTCGTGATTGAAGATCGTATATCATTGGAGATTGGTGTTCAAGCCTTCGGTGTTGGATTGCTTCAATTTCCTCCGTGTTCTTCACTACCTTGAGGTAGGTGATTCTTCACCAATACTAGTAGTGTTCTATAGGATGTTGATCGTGTTCATCTAGTCAGTTAGATTCGTTATTAGTCGTACATCATGTGTAAGAAGGATATTTTCGACGTTTCGACACTTATTCATCGTATGATCCATTGAACCTTTTAGTATGTGGATTCCTGAGCATGTTATGTATCTTCAAAACCAATCGACTAAAGATATGAAGATTACCTAGTTCGTATGTTTTACGTAAGGAATCATATGTTTTGGGACTTGGAATAATCGGAACTTAGAATATTTCTTGAAGATATTGGATGAGTTATGATGTTGAGATAATTATCCGTATATTTGTATCTCATAATCATAGAACCTCCACAAACCTTATTAGCATGATATGCCCGAGGGTAATTTGTATTATCACCATAGAGTTCATGAAATTCACCACCTTTCAACCCAGTTTTTCCGTTAGCAGTATTCTGCCATGCAAGGTTAGTGCACGCTAACATATGTGAGTTAACGTGCGCTATCGGGGTTCAGTTAACGCACAATACGTACGTAGCGTACGTTATGTATCAGCCGATTCGAACTGTCAGTTCGTGGCTAGCGCACGCTAGTCTTCCACGATAGCGTACGCTAACAGGCCGGCTTAGCGCACGTTACGGAGAGTACGTAGCGCACGCTAAGCAGTCCAGGCAGATTGTTTATTTTGAGCTTTTCGGCCGTAGACCGAATTGTTAGGCCATCGTTCGACTTGAGATGATTTGTATATCATTCCTTTTGTTAAGGTTCGAGCTTGTTACGTTGATCGAAGGAGGCGGCCTTCGAGTGTGTCGAGATCATTGAAGTATTTCGTCCTTGCCATTCTCGAGGCAAGTATCATATGTCGAGTTCGATTTATATTGAAACTTTGATCATGCTTGTGGTTTTGTTCATATTGTTGAATATGAGATGTATTTCTGAGAATTCTCGTGATATTCGTTGTTATTTGTTCGTATTGATGAACATATTGAAATGCATATGTGTATGCATAGTTGATTGATTTATGGTATAAATGATCCGAGGGTATCATGAGGATCTATGCTGAGGGCGCTGGATCGAATGTCCACCATGCATTGGTCCGACGGGATCATCATGGGGATCTATGCTGAGGGCGCTGGATCGTTGGACGGGTTTTCCACCATGCGTTGGTCCTACGGGATCATCATGGGGATCTATACCAAGGGCGCTGGATCGCTGGATTACCCTATATTGTGTTGATGGAATCGTGAGGATTCGCATCGTTGGATTCCGGTGGCGGAAGTCCGTTTTGCATGTTTTATGATGCATTGATGATTTATTGTATGATGATACTTGTACTAGCATTGTTTTGCTAACCCCTTCGGGGGTAGACATTGTTTTGATGTTCAGGTAGCCGAGGAGCGGGGAGGCAACCACAGTACCGACAGGACGATGAAATGGCTCAGTGATGTGGTTGATGTTATTGTTATTGTGAATTGTCTTCTTGGTTCGTTTAGTACTCAAGTACGTCTGTTTTTAATAAGGTCATTTCGATATGGTTGTATAAGTTAACTCATTTGATCGGTTGAATCAAATCTGTATTTGGACTTCAGTTGTTCGATTTAATTATTTTTACACTTCTTTTAAAATTAGCCTTGTAAATCCTTATCTAAAGGGTTTACGGCGCTGTAATTTTTCCGAATATCTCGGGGTGTTACAGAATATGGTATCGGAGCTAAGATTCATGGATATCTTGGCAGTCGGGTTAGTTGGGTCTTTTTACGTTATTTGATTATTGGTCGTTCGTAACATCACTGCTGAGCCAGCATCGTCGTGTGGATCGTGGTTGTAAGTTTCCTAATCTTGAATACTACTGTTTTATTTAATTCATGTCTTGTAAACATTGATGGATGTACTTTGAGAAAGTTTGCCCTGGATATTGAGTATTTATGTTTACAGTATGTTGAGAGGCGGTCGTGGACGCGGACGCGGTCGTGGACGCGGACGTGGAAATGCGAGGCAAGAAGAGTCGGTATCTACCCCAGAGATAACCGCTAGTCGAACGGATTCCCATTCCGGGGGACAGCAGGGATCGGCAAATAATAATGCAGATCCTAACGTGCCGGGAGTGCTTCAACAGGTGGTTGCCCAGATAAACCAGTTTGCTCAAGTTGTGGATCGAATGCAGACGGCGATGGGACAGCAGCATAACGTGGAAAATCGAGGAGATAGATGGCTTACCGAAGTGATTAAATTGCACCCTCCAAAATTTGACGGTTCTGCCGAGACGCTTTCGTGGGATCACTGGCTGAAGGAATTAGAAATGATTTTTGCAGGGATTAACTGTCCCAACGATAGGAAGGTTCCTCCTCGCCCAGTTAGAGAAGCCCGAGTTCGGGAGTTTTTCTCACCACAAAATTCGGAAGCATCTGTGACGGACATGATTAAGACTTTTAATCACCAGCTGACTTATGTGCGCCACTTGGTCAGGACCGAGGCGGAGAAGATATTTCATTTTGACATGCGAATGAAGCCGGAAATTCAGCAGTATATGTCCGGATTTGAATGTACCACCTTGCGAAAGTATCAGGACAAGGCGTTGGCCTATGATATGAAGGAGGCAGCAGTAGAAAAAGCGATGGAAGCAAAGAAACAGAAGGTGTCTGGCAACTTCACGGAGGATAAGAGTAGCGGACCTCGCAGGGGTCAGTCCTCTTTTCATTCATCCAGGAGACCTCCGCATCCTTCTCGAGGTGGAAAGAAGTTCCGGGCAGCACCAACTGTTTCGGACGCAGGGAAGAAGTGTTATAACTGTGGCAAAGCGGGACATGTTCGACGTGATTGTTTCACGCCTGCTGTGACCTGTTTCGAGTGTGGACAGGAAGGACATCGCGCATTATTTTGTGGGAATGCGGCCCGATCGTTTGGTACTCGCACTCCAGCTCCAGCTCCGAAGGAGATGAGTGTGAACCAGACGCAGCAGAGTGGATTTCAGCAGCAGAACATTGGGAAGAGAAAGACATCCAGTGCTGGGTCCGTTCCTCCGCGCCTGTACGAAATGAGGAAATCTGATGATCAGAACACAGCTGTTGCATCAGGTACGATTCAGATCCTTTTGCAACCAGTTAGTGTCTTGTTCGATTCGGGAGCTACGCATTATTTTATATCTTTGAACTGTGTTAATCGTTTGAAAATCTCGTGCTTGTATAATTGTGAACCTTATGTTGTGGGATTACCGACCGGAGAGAAAATTGTGGGAACCCTAGAAGCTAGGGATTTCCCAATATCTATAGAAGGAAGAGAGTGGCCATCGAATCTCATTGTAGTTGACATCTACGGTGACGATTTAATTCTCGGAGATGATTGGCTCAACCGTTATGGAGCTGCTCTGAATTACCAAGAGAGAGTCATTTCCATCATTGCTGATGACAGATCTGAACACTTATTCCGAGGATGGAGACCGGGAAGCTCGGGAAAATTGATCAAGGCAATGAAAGCCGTGAAATTACTGAAGCAGGGATGTCACGGACTTTGGTGCTATGCCATGAGGACAGAGGAAGGAGTAAAGCTCTCGTCTATTTAAGTTGTGAATGAGTTCTCAGATGTATTTCCTGACGAACTACCTGGGTTACCTCCGCAGAGAGAAGTGGAATTCACTATCGAATTAGAGCCTGGAGCAGCTCCTATTTCCAGGGCACTATACCGCATGGCGCCAACCGAGATGTATGAACTCAAGAAGCAACTGGAGGAATTGTTACAGAAGGGCTATATCCAACCTAGTGTTTCTCCTTGGGGAGCGTTGGGGAGCGCCCGTTCTCTTTGTCCGGAAGAAAGACGGATCCCTCCGACTGTGTATTGATTACAGGGAGCTCAACAAGATGACAATCAAGAATAAGTATCCTATACCTCGGATCGACGACTTGTTTGATCAACTGCAAGGGGCAAGGGTATTCTCGAAGATTGACTTGCGATCAGGATACCACCAGTTGAGAATTAAGGAATCGGATATACCGAAATCTTCTTTTAGATCCCGGTATGGGCATTATGAATTTGTGGTAATGCCATTTGGACTTACCAATGCTCCTGCGGTATTCATGCAATTGATGAATCGGGTATTCTTGGAATACTTGGATAAATTTGTAGTCGTCTTCATTGACGACATCCTGATATATTCGAGGGACGCAGAGGAACATGCTGAACATTTACGTGTGGTTTTGAGCACCTTGAGGAAGGAACAGCTGTATGCAAAACTTTCAAAATGCGAGTTCTGGCTTAAGGAAGTAACCTTCCTTGGACATGCGATATCAGCCGACGGAGTTCAGGTGGACCCGAAGAAAGTCGAAGCAATCTTGGAATGGGAAGCTCCTAAAAACATGAAAGAAGTCCGAAGCTTCTTAGGACTTGTTGGGTATTATCGCCGCTTTGTAGAGGGATTTTCCAAAATTGCTCGTCCGCTCACTCAGCTGTTACAGAAAACTCAAAAGTTCACGTGGAATGAGAAGTGCCAGGCTGGTTTTGACGAACTTAAGAGGAGACTGACGACAGCACCTATATTAGCGCCGCGAGGGAACCGATGGATTCATGGTATACTGACGCTTCAAATCAGGGTTTGGGTTGTGTGTTGATGCAGAAGGATAAAGTGATTGCTTATGCTTCTCCGCAATTGAAACCGTACGAGATTAATTACCCGACTCATGATCTGGAGCTAGCAGCTGTGGTCTTTGCCTTGAAAATTTGGCGACATTATTTGTACGGCACTCAGTGTCAGATCTTTACAGATCATAAGAGCCTCAAGTACATTTTCAGTCAGAAAGAATTAAAAATGAGGCAGAGAAGGTGGCTGGAATTGATCAAGGATTACGACTTGGAGATTCTCTATCATCCGGGGAAAGCAAACATAGTAGCCGATGCTTTGAGCCGTAAACCTGTTTCTCTTGGAGTGTTGGAAGCACTTACGTCCCAAACCAGTATTCAACGAGAACTGATATACGAGGGGATTGAAGTATGGGCACCAGGAATCCAAGGGCAACTTTATGTGATGGAACTGACTTCATCACTAGTCGAGGAGATCAAGTCTAAACAATTGAACGATTCTCTGATCCTTCGATTATGTGACGAAGTAAAGAAAGGAAAAGCCCCAGGATTCGTGATACAAGACGATGGGGTTCTGAGATTTCAGAGTCGACTTTGCGTTCCCGAGGATGATGATTTGAGACGGACAATTTTAAAGGAAGTTCATAGCGCGCCCTATTCTATTCACCCAGGCAGCAGTAAGATGTATAAGGATTTAAAGCAAAACTTCTGGTGGGGGAATATGAAGAAGGACGTAGCGGAGTACGTTTCGAAGTGTTTGATTTGTCAGCAGGTTAAGATTGAACATCAACGACTGTAGGAATGTTAAAGCCGCTTAGATCCCCGAGTGGAAGTGGGAGGATATCTCGATGGATTTCATCACTAGTATGCCAAGGACTAGAACGGGAATGAACATGATTTGGGTTGTAGTTGATCGACTAACCAAGTCTCATTTCTCGGGAATTAAAGATACATGGGGACCCGAGAGATTGGCACGAGTATTTATTGCGAGATAATCGATTGCATGGGACGCCGAGGACCATTATTTCGGATCGAGATGGTCGCTTCGTGTCACACTTCCGAAAGCGATCACGGGGCTTTGGGGATCGAGCTCAACTTTAGCACAACTTATCATCCCCAAACGGACGGCCATCCAAAGGACTATTCAAATGTAGAAGACATGCTTAGAGCCCGTGCTTTGGATTGGTCAACTGATTGGGAAGTTCATTTGCCATTAGTTGAATTCACCTACAATAATAGTTGGCATGCTTCAATTAAGATGGCACCATTTGAAGCTTTGTACGGGAGAAGATGCCGATCACCCCTATGTTGGGATGATTCTTCGGATTTGATCGGGACGGAACCGGAATTGATTATTCAGACTCAAGAGAAGATAGCCTTGATTCGAGAGAGACTGTTGACTGCCCAGAGTCGACAGAAGTCTTATGCAGATGTACGTCGTCGCCCTCTAGAGTTCGACGCTGGAGACCATGTACTATTGAAGGTGTCTCCTACACGAGGGATTTTCCGTTTTGGGAGGAGAGGCAAGCTTAGTCCGAGATATATCGGACCATTCGAGATCCTCGAGAGAGTTGGAGATTTAGCATACAGGTTGGCCTTACCGCCATCGCTGAGTCACGTTCACAATGTGTTTCACGTATCCCAATTGCGGAAGTATGTACCGGACCCTAGTCACATCATTGATTTCGACGAGATCGAGATAGCTAGTGATGGCACCTTCGAAGAGAGACCAATCAAGATACTTGAGAGCCGGATCAAACAATTGAGGAATAAACCAATACACTTGGTTAAAGTACAATGGTCACGACATGGAGTCGAAGAGGCCACTTGGGAAACGGAGGATAGTATGAAGACTAGATATCCGGAGTTGTTTTCATCTTAAGTTTCGGGACGAAACTTCTTTTTAGGGAGGAAGGATGTAATACCCGAGATTTCTGTTATGTAATTGGAACTTGTGATATTGTAATGAGTGTACTTTTGTCTGAGTACTTTTCTCCGTATTTCATAATCCGATGTTGTCGAGCGTTTAATTTCGTGCTTGTGATTTAAAGATTGTAATTCTGCGCATGTAGCGCACGCTATCGGCTATGTTTAGCGTGTGCTAACGTGGATTCATAGCGCACGCTACTGAGGGTCATTAGCGCACGCTATGCGTGGTCAATTTGATTGAGACGTGCGGTAGGTGAGATCTGGCCGGGGGACCCCTGTCGGATCGTGTCGGGATGTACCTGGACGGCTTTCGGGAAAATCCGAGTCAACGCCTTAGCGCACGCTACAGGTATATGCATAGCGCACGCTAAGTGCTGAGTACAGTTAAGTCAGTGAGCCGTTAGCGCACGCTACGAGCAGGGTCTAGCGCGCGCTAATAGCCATTTCTTATAAATAGGACATCACCCTATTAGTGATTTCAGTTCTTTCTTCTCCCAATACCCGAATTCTTACAATTAGAACATAACTTCCTTCATCCTAAATACTTCATATCAACATCCTAGTTCGTGATTGAAGATCGTATATCATTGGAGATTGGTGTGCAAGCCTTCGGTGTTGGATTGCTTCAATTTCCTCCGTGTTCTTCACTACCTTGAGGTAGGTGATTCTTCACCAATACTAGTAGTGTTCTATAGGATGTTGATCGTGTTCATTTAGTCAGTTAGATTCTTTATTAGTCGTACATCATGTGTAAGAAGGATATTTTCCATTTCATCGTATGATCCATTGAACCTTTTAGTATGTGGATTCCTGAGCATGTTATGTATCTTCAAAACCAATCGACCAGTATATGAAGATTACCTAGTTCGTATGTTTTACGTAAGGAATCATATGTTTTGGGACTTGGAATAATCGGAACTTAGAATATTTCTTGAAGATCTTGGATGAGTTATGATGTTGAGATAATTATCCGTATATTTGTATCTCATAATCATAGAACCTCCACAAACCTTATTAGCATGATATGCCCGAGGGTAATTTGTATTATCACCATAGAGTTCATGAAATTCACCACCTTTCAACCCAGTTTTTCCGTTAGCAGTATTCTGCCATGCAAGGTTAGCGCACGCTAACATATGTGAGTTAACGTGTGCTATCGGGGTTCAGTTAACGCACAATACGTACGTAGCGTACGTTATGTATCAGCCGATTCGAACTGTCAGTTCGTGGCTAGCGCACGCTAGTCTTCCACGATAGCGAACGCTAACAGGCCGGCTTAGCGCACGTTACGGAGAGTACGTAGCGCACGCTAAGCAGTCCAGGCAGATTGTTTATTTTGAGCTTTTCGGCCGTAGACCGAATTGTTAGGCCATCGTTCGACTTGAGATGATTTGTATATCATTCCTTTTGTTAAGGTTCGAGCTTGTTACGTTGATCGAAGGAGGCGGCCTTCGAGTGTGTCGAGATCATTGAAGTATTTCGTCCTTGCCATTTTCGAGGCAAGTATCATATGTCGAGTTCGATTTATATTGAAACTTTGATCATGCTTGTGGTTTTGTTCATATTGTTGAATATGAGATGTATTTCTGAGAATTCTCGTGATATTCGTTGTTATTTGTTCGTATTGATGAACATATTGAAATGCATATGTGTATGCATAGTTGATTAATTTATGGTATAAATGATCCGAGGGGATCATGAGAATCTATGCTGAGGGCGCTGGATCGAATGTCCACCATGCGTTGGTCCGACGGGATCATCATGGGGATCTATGCTGAGGGCGCTGGATCGTTGGACGGGTTTTCCACCATGCGTTGGTCCGACGGGATCATCATGGGGATCTATACCAAGGGCGCTGGATCGCTGGATTACCCTGTATTGTGTTGATGGAATCGTGAGGATTCGCATCGTTGGATTCCGGTGGCGGAAGTCCGTTTTGCATGTTTTATGATGCACTGATGATTTATTGTATGATGATACTTGTACTAGCATTGTTTTGCTAACCCCTTCGGGGGTGGACATTGTTTTGATGTTCAGGTAGCCGAGGAGCGGGGAGGCAACCACAGTACCGATAGGACGATGAAATGGCTCAGTAATGTGGTTGATGTTATTGTTATTGTGAATTGTCTTCTTGGTTCGTTTAGTACTCAAGTACGTCTGTTTTTAATAAGGTCATTTCGATATGGTTGTATAAGTTAACTCATTTGATCGGTTGAATCAAATCTGTATTTGGACTTCAGTTGTTCGATTGAATTATTTTTACACTTCTTTTAAAATTAGCCTTGTAAATCCTTATCTAAAGGGTTTACGGCGCTGTAATTATTCCGAATATCTCGGGGTGTTACAGTCTCCGCCTCCAGTGTTGACAAACCCTGGTGGTTGTTCAACATAGACTTCTTCAGCAAGGTCTCCATTCAGGAAAGCGCTCCTGACGTCCATTTGATATACAATAAAGCTCTTGTGGGCGGCAAAGTCTAGAAATATCCTAATGGCTTCTAGTCTGGCTATATGGGTAAATGTCTCATCGTAGTCTATGCCTTATTCCTTTCTCCATCCTTGTGCGACTAGATGGGGTTTGTTCCTTATTACTAGTCCATTCTCATCTTTCTTGTTTCTGAATACCCATTTAGTTCCAATAACTGCTTGATGATCAGGTCTGGGTACTAGATACCATACATTGTTTCTTTCGAAACCATTAAGCCCTTCTTCCATTGAAGTAATCCAGTGAGAATTATTCAAAGATTCTTTGGTAGAAACAGGTTCGGATTGAGCTAAGATACAGCAAGGGTGCACATAGCAAGTCTTATAAGTTCATCTTGAGATTTCCATGCAAGAAATGGAGATTTCTCAGATTCAGTTTCTTCTTGCACACACAGTACAGTTCCTTGTGTACTCTGTATTCTCCTGCGAATGGATACTCCGGCATCTATGTCTCCTATGATCAACTCATGTGGGTGATCTTTCAACCATCTCCTGTTGGGTTCTAGTTCGGCATCCTGTATTGTATCTTGATGTGCTGTAGTTTTAGCGTCAGCTTGTACAACATCAACTTCAACTTCCTCTGTTCTTACAGCTGTGGGGTTGATTTCTAAGGCAACGATAGGTTCTCTTGTAGTTGGAGGGTCATTAATGGAGAGTGTTTGGATATTCTGAGTCAAGTCTTCTACTCCTGTAGGATCATGATGAGGTTCGTTGAACACTACATAGACAGATTACTCGATTGCTAGCTTTCTTTTTCTGAAAATTCTGAAAGCTTTGCTGACAGAAGAATATCCTACAAATATCCCTTCATCCGACTTCTCATGAAATGTTCTAAGTTGATCCTTCCCGTTGTTCAGAACATAACATTTGAATCCAAATATGTGGAAATATGAAACTAATGGAGTTTTGTTGTTCCATACCTCGTATGCTGTTTTGTTGTGATGCTTGTTGATGATACATCAGTTTTGTGTATAGCACCCTGTCTTTGTTGCTTCGACTCAGAAACACTGCGACACTTGCTTGCGGCGATCATGGTTCTTGTTGCTTCTTTAAGTTTCCTATTCTTTCGCTCAGCAACACCAATTTGTTGAGGAGTTCGGGCAGCTGAGTATTCGTGCTGTATTCCATTGTCCGAATAGTATTGCTCTATAAAGCGGTTAGTAAATTCAGTCCCCTGTCAGAACGAATGGACACGATACTCAACCCTTTCTCATTCTGAAGCTTTCTCAGGTGCTCGGGCAGCTTTGTTGTGGTTTTCTTCTTCTTGCTCAGGAATATTGTCCAAGCATTCCTGGAATATTCATCAACAATAACTAAACAATATTTCTTACCTCCCAAACTTACAGGGTCTACAGGATCTTAGAGATCCATGTGTAGCATTTCTAAAACTCTATGAGTGAATAGGTATGAACTGCTTGTCAGGGTGGATTTAACTTGTTTGCCTTTCTTACAAGGTCCGCAGACGCTATCTTTTTGGAATGACACATCGGGAAAACCTCTAACCATTCGTTGTCTAGCAAGCTTGTTGATCGTCTTGAAGTTGATGTGCGACAACCTCTTACGCCATAGCCAGCTTTGATCTGCAGTGCCTTTGGAAACAAAATAAGGAATTGTGGAGCTCGTAGGCTTCGAGTCAGCAATATACATATTACCTGACCTGCTTCCTACGAGAACATCTTCTTTAGTCAGAATGTTCTTGACTCTACAGTGATCTATATAGAATTTCACCGAGAACCGTTTGTCACAGAACTGCCTAATACTAAGTAGATTATACTGTAAGTCTTCAACATAAGCTACATCGGTAACTTTGAATTTTCCAACAACGAGGTTTCCTTTCCCTCTTGTTCTCCCTTTGGATGTGTCACCGAAGCGTACTTTCAGACCGCGACCTTCTACAAAATCTGAAAGATTGCTTCTATCTCCTGTCATGTGCCAAGAACATCCGTTGTCAAAGTACCATATGTCTTTTTCCATGATGTTCTGTAAGCAAAGAAATTAAGTATATTTAGGGCCCCTTTGATTTTTGGGTCCTGGTATGTTAGTGTCGTTTGGTAGCCATATTTGCCTGACAGCAATTGGCTTGCTGTAGGTTACTTTTGGTCCATTGTTGCGATGTCTAGGTGAGGCTGGCACGTAGTCGCTGTAACCTTGGTAATCATGATGCATGTAAAAACGAGGGTTATTATTATTGTTCCAGTATGATTGGCGTCTTGGAGGTGGAGCCATTTTATTGGATATTATAGCTAGCCTCCTGGGTCTCCAGTTGGATTCCTAAAGTTGTTGCTGATATTGCACGGCGACCTGTTTTCTCGAAGGATAACAGGGCTCCTGTATCCAATATCTAGGTGCACTGTACTGTTGGAAGTATTGTTGTGCGGGACTTGGATACTTGGATACAGCCTTCTTTCTGAATGGCTGTTGGCGCTTCTGAGATAATCGGGGAGCATGGTGTGGGTTACGCCTTATAGGTCTAGATGGCTGAGGTTTACGCTGTCTGTGATATGAACATGGTGGCGGAATCGCAGCTTTTGCTATGTGCGGTGCTACAGGTACCTTTACAGAACTTGGGGTCTCACATATAGGAATGGATTCCACACCCCTGACGAATACCGTACTAGATTTCCCTCTGTTGGAGAATGAGTTGTATCCTAAGCCACTTTTATCATGTGCATATTGCCCAGTGCTGAGAATTTCTTCCATCCTTTTAAATGATTTCTCGAAAGATTTCAAGATGGTCTCTAGTTCTCCTTCTCGTTTCTCGAGAGTTTTTACTTTGGCTTCGAGTAGAGCGAAATAATTTGTCCTGCTTTCATTATGAGACTTGGTCTCATTTAGATCTTGGGCAAGTTGATGATTGCTCTCCATGAGTTTTTCAAGATTGACTTTGCTGTTATCACAATCGGCAGACATATTTTCGTAATCATTCTTCAGCAAGTCGTTTTCTTCTTACAGCTCCAAGTTAGAAATTTGTAGTTGTATATTTTCTCTATTTAATGTCTCATAGGCCTTTTGAATGTTTTTAAATTCATTCATCATATTTTCAAATGTATGAGATGTGTTACACGTGTATTTGATGTAGATCTTACCTCATCATCTCTATCTTCGTCGTCTGGTATGTCTTTGGCCATAAAGCACATATAGGCTTTATCTTCGAAGTCATCATCAGACGAGTCACTGTCAGTGACTGCCTGTAGCCATTCTTCGGTCTTGGTTAGTGCTGGTGAGGCTTCTAATTCGCCGATCAAGGTCTTGATCTTGTTTTTCCAATCACGTCTTCTTTCGTCTTTCTCTTATTGCTCGACTTCCGGCAACTTTTGGACTTTAGGATGAGGACACTTGTTTGCATATTGTCCTGGTTTCCTACAGTTGTAACATAGGTTAGCATAACCAGAGGAAGATTCGGAACTTACCTTGTGAACAGGCTTGGGCCTGTTGGGAGTCTTTCAAGACTATTTGATGAACTTCTTGAATTTGTGCAAGAGAAGAGCAATTTCATCTTGTGACAGGATATCATCATCACTGTCAGAAGTTTTGTGGGAAGATATGGATGTGCTGAGCATGTTGTGTCTCCTGTTAGATACAGCGGTTAGAGTTGTAGTCTTAGCAGGTGACTCTTCAGCCTTCTCTCTCTTGTCAATGTCATACTCAAAAGCTTTGAGATCACAGAAGAGGTCAAAAGTAGAAATTTCATTAAGATTACATGACACACGCATGGTTGTGGTCTTAATGTCCCATCGGGCATGGATATATCTAAAATTTTTCAAGTTTTTCTCCTTTTGGGCATAAATTTTGCCCAACGCTTTAAGTTCACCGACAATGCCAGTGAATCTGAGGTCAAGTTCCTCAAGAGTTTCAGTAGATTTCATTTCAAATGATTCAAATTGCTGAGTGAGTTTTGAAATTTTGTTTTCTTTTGAGAGCTCAGTTCCCTCACAAACCATCTTGAGTTTTTCCTAGATTTCCTTGGCTGTCATATAGCTCTTTACCTTTGAGAATGTTCCCTTGTCAAGAGTGACAAATAGTGCATTCTTAGCTACGTTGTCGAGGTTGCCGCGCTTCCGGTCATCAGTTGTCTACTGTTCGCGCTCTTTCTCGAGCATTTCGCATGAGCTTGGCCTTCAATCCTCACGGCAGGATTTACCTTCATGATCTTTATGGGGCCGTCTTGGATGACTTAAATCATCTCCTCGTGCGTGGTGGCAAAATGATCCTCCATCCTAATTCTCCAATCATCAAACTCGTTAATAGAAAACATAGGTACCTTATTGATCAATGAGGTATCCATGTATAAGAATAGGAAAGATAAAGACTCTTTTAAAAAATAAGTGATTTTAGGATCTGATTTGCTTAAAAATACGACTGATTCTTTTTATAATCAATCGCTCCGATACCAATTGTTGGCCACTAAGTATACAAAATACAGTTTGGAAAGTGTTAGTACAACAAGCTTTACAATTTTTGAATACGAGTGTGTAGCGAAAGTCTGTTAAAGTGAGTTGTTGTAAATACAGCAACGAGGCTCATCTCCTGTTAGCTTGGTGCGTATAGGGTTTTGCAGGATATACTTATATAAATCCCAGTTTATGAAAAACAATTAAGGCAGAAGGTAATGACATGTAATATATAGTGGTTCGAGGTAAACCCCTCTATGTCCACTGGTCCTCCACACAGGAGTAAAAAGTTTATTATAATCACTACGTACACAACTACGTGACTATAACTAAACTTCCCACAGTATCATTCACATAGATTGATGCGAGGGCTGAAGCTGTTCTCCATTCATACAGATTGGCTAAAGCTTGTTCTTGACTTGCTTCTTCACACACAGTTCTAAAGCTTCGTCTACAATGCAGATCCTTCACACACAGTTTCGTAAGAGCATGGCTTTCTTCAGTCCACACATGGCTGATGATTTTCTTCAAGGTAAAATCACAGGTTTGGACAACAACTTGAATGCTTGAGCTTAGGCTGATAATGTGTTGTTCAAGTTTGAGCACTTGTATATTTCTTCTCTCAGGTATGACAATATGCTCGAAGAAATATGTTTGCTCTTGAAAGCCTGAGATAATGCTTTCTATGTTTGTTCACGTATGAATCTCAGCAGTATATCTCAGTATATATTGTTCATCTTGTTCGCGTGTTATATGCTCAGTTCTTTTCGTAGCCTGTAATGTCCTCTTGCATGGACTATTTATAACTTTGGAATAGATTTGTTATAAATATGTCCATTGGCGGGTTGGTGGATATAGTCACCTCTGATTGGTTTGCTTTTCAAATCATTGACTTCCACGATGCTTGATCCGGAGTTTACTGCCTGTCTGAAGATAATTTTTGGTTGGTATTTAAATACTATTATCCAATTAGTATTTAAATACTTTGTGTAGATCCGCATCTTGACTTATGAGTAAAGTAGATTCCTTTACAACGGTCTTCATAGCATTCTTTATTCAAGCATGTCGGATATGTTTTACTTCTGTCAAGTAAAACATCTTACAGCTAGTTTGCTGTATCCGACCTATTGTCTTCCATTGTTGTTGTAGGCAAGGTAGCAATGTCTTCAATGTTGTATGGAAGAGGCTGTATGGATTTCCAAGGCAGCTTCCATACTTAGCGGCATTTCGGCTACTTTGCTGTATGTAGATACATAACAAAACCTCAGTTTGTTTATCCCAACAATTTAAGAATGTCTTCGGGACTACTTGCTGTAAGATGGCATTTATCAACTTGCTGTATGTTTGGCAATTATCAAAAGAGGATACAGGATTGTTTATCCCAACAGCCTTGATTCCAGTGAATTCCCTCCTTTGTGGAGCAGAGTGGATGTAGAAGAATTACCCCACCTCCGAACCACTATAAAACTTCAGAATAGATTGGAAAAAACTCAGGTAGCATTGAAAATTGTGTATCCAACCGGACCAACTTGCCTTATTTCATTTGTTATCTCGTACATATTCATTTCTATATTACAGCAATGCTCTAAAGAAAACTCTTTTAAAAACATCAGTTTGACAAATTTTGTATTGTTGCTGTAGGCATTTAAACTACAGGACCTTAAACAGTTTGCTGTATGCAACATCTTTAAAATGCATACAGTGTAACTACTAAAAGCTTCTGCATTTAACTCTTTATTGATCTATTCAGCACCATAGCTATATGTCCTTAGAATTTTGAGACAAAAGTTGGTATCAGAGCCGTTGGCTCTATAGAGTCAATCGCAGTAGTTCAAATGAGCTAGATCTTTTTTTTTTTCTAAAACTAACTTAAGTTGTTTTTAAAATCATATTTTGCTTATTCATCTCATTCTTCCATGATCATATTCTTGATAGGCTCATCTTATGAATAGAACGTGGAATAATGCTTTTGATTAATGAGTTTACATTTGAAGGGATAAAAGCCCAATTGATGAAATACAAGGAGTGATTGCTATAAGAGCGCACATATGAATACAGGAGAGCAAACGCTCGACATTCAAAAGATGATTAAACTGGAATAGATGTTATACTGAAGTGTTGGTGGATAGGTTGATCAAATCTATTTCACTGGAGCTAGGTGCTGGATGGCTGTGTGATCAAATCCAACACTCTAGAGCTAATGTAGTAGAAATACTGGTAGGTGTCTACAGATTTGAAATGTGCTGTATGGTCTTACCTGCGAAAGTTCATAAAAGCTTACAAATGACCAATATATCAAGTGAATGAAGCCTCTATCAGCCAGAAAAAATGTCTTATACCTCTACAGTCAAACACAATCACTGTAAGTATTTATTTTCTATAGAGTGCATCAATTGAGAGGGAATGTTGTAGGACTCAAGAGTACAGCAATCCGCACTTAGCACTGTATGATATAGCGAGTAAGGAGGAACACTATAGAATACGATAATCCATACTTACATCTATATGATGCTCTAACTATGAGGGAATGTTGTAGGAACCAAGAATACGGTATTTCACCCAAGTTGTGGGAAATTAAAATTGGATACAATGATAGAGGATTGGACGCGTAGTTATAACAAACTACTGATGTGCTTAATGAACTAGAAAACGAAGAAATTTGGGCTCTGGACCATGTATGTCACCGGGAAGAAGTGAGTCTTGCCCATTTCATCGTTTCGCTTCCAAAAAGGTGCTATAATTGCTGTTTGGAGCCCGAAGCCATAAGTTACAGCTTGTGTCCTTTTAAAAGATTTCAGCTCGTAATCTTATTTACATCATTGCCATATGATGTATAAGTTTGCTGTAAGAACCTGTCTGCGGTCCATTCATATGTCAAGTTGTAAAATCTAAGCGATTGGGCTACGTTCTTACTATGTGTAGAACATGCCTGCAAGCTGTTCAACTTATAGCCCAATTAGAATTCATTGGGTTTTATCATTATCGAAAAGGGGTAATTGTTGGGATAAATCCTCCAGGAGTTTTGATTAGTGCAAAAACTATAACATAGCTCTATAGCAGTCAGAAACTAAAATAGCCAGAAACTACAACAAGAAGGACGCTGGAGTCTAACTGCAGACTACAAGCAGATAGATAGTCATGGTACATCAAAGAAGATACAACGGTACATTGTAGGCTCTACATATGAAAAGTAAATTCTACAGTAAATCACTTCTCAATAAGCTACAGCAAAGATCCGTTAGACTGGATGATTATTTATTTATAAATTATTAGAGCAAATGTGAATGCATTTAATGCAGATGTGATATGCATTAAATGACGTCTGACAAAAGAAGAGTTTGGCAGCTAAGAGAGAATACCGCATTAACTGAAAAGCTGAGATAGTAAAGTCTTCCATATCTGTAAAGCCATGAATGCAGGGATGTCAGAAATCTCACCAACCTTCAACGGTCATATTGGTGAACAACTATCTTCATACAGTTATATAAAGATGAAGCACCCTACAGGAAAACAAGTATGTATAAGTCATGAAAATGAAACGGCTAAAGTCTACAGGGACGAAATCGGTGTGTAAACCCAACATATGTCTAGATGACAAGAAAGAAAAACGAGCTCAAATTCCATATATCGAGCTCAAAACAGCCTCACTCTAGAGATAGAGCTTAAACATTCAGAGAGCTGTTCGATGACTATCAAACTTATATTTTCAAGTGTTGACCGGAGTCCAATCTTGTGTAGGTCTTGAAGCAAACTAATAAAGAACCTGTGTCCATGGTGTTAGCGGCGGTTGGGAGTTTGACACTGACCTATGCGGGAGAGTGTTGACTCAAGTCCAGTTGAAAACCAACCTCTGTGAAATGTGTTGCTGTGTTTATCAGCGTGTATAAATCTGTGTGAATGATATAGCTTGTGCATATTCCAAGTTTCATATAGTTGTGTACGCCTTCATTCTAGTAAATTCCCTCATGTGTGGAGCAGAGTGGATGTGGAAGAATTACCCCGCCTTTGGACCACTATAAATCTTGTCTTATTTCATTTATTATCTCATACATATCCATTTCTATATTACAACAATGCTCTAAAGAAAAGTCTTTAAAAACATCAGTTTGACAAAATCTGTACTATTGCTATAGGCATTTAAACTACATCACCTTAAGCAGTTTGCTGTATGCAACATCTTTAAAATGCATACAGTGTGACTACTAAAAGTTTCCACCCTTAACTCTTTCTTGAGCTATTCAGCACCAGATCTATATGTCCTTAGAATTTTGAGACAAAAACTGGTATCAGAGTCGTTATCTCCATAGAGTCAATCGCAGTAGTTCAAATGAGCTAGATATTTTTTTCTTTCTAAAACTAACTGAAGTCGTTTTCAAAATCATATTTAGCTTATTCATCTCATTCTTCCATGATCATATTCTAGATAGACTCATCTTACGATTAGAACGTGGAATAATGCTTTTGATTAATGAGTTTACATGTGAAGGGATGAAAGCCCAATTGATGAAATATAGGGAATGATTGCTGTAAGAGCGCACATATGAATACAGGAGAGAAAATGCTCTACATTCACAAGATGATTGAACTGAAATAAATGTTATAATCAAGTGTTGGATGATTGGTTGATCAAATCTATTTCACTGGAGGTAGGTGCTGGAAGGCTGTGTGATCAAATCCAACACTCTAGAGCTAATGTAGTAGAAATACTGGCAGGTGTCTACAGCCTTGAAATACGTTGTATGGTCTTACCTGAGAAAGTTCATAAAAGCTTACAAATGACTAATATATCAAGTGAATGAAGCCTCTATCATCCAGAAAAAGTCTTATAACTCTACAGTCAAACACAATCACGGTAAGTATTTATTTTCTAGAGAGTGCATCAATTCAAAGGGAATGTTGTAGGACTCAAGAGTACAGCAATCCACACTTAGTGCCGTATGATACAACGAGTAAGGAGGAACACTGTAGAATATGGTAATCCGTACTTACATCTATATGATGCTTTAACTAAGGGGGAATGTTGTAGGACCCAAGAATACAGTATCTCTCACCCCAGCTGTGGGAAATTAAAATTAGAGACAATGATAAAGAATTGGATGCTGAGTTATAACAAACTGTTGAAGTGCTGAATAGACCTGGAAATGAAGAAATTTGGGCTCTGGGCTATGTATGTCACCGCGAAGAAGTGAGTCTTTCCCATTACACCGTTCCACTTCCAAAAAGGTGCTATAATAGCGGTTTTGCGCCCGAAGCCATAAGTTACAGATTGTGTCCTTCTAAAAGATTACAACTCATAAACTTGTTTACATCATTGCCATATGATGTATAAGTTTGCTGTAAGAACGTGTCTGCGATCCATTCATAGATCAAGTTGTTAAATCTAAGCAATTGGGCTACGTTCGTTCTACGCTAGAACATGCCTGCAAGCTGTTCAACGTTTAGCCCAGTTAGAATTCATTGGGTTTTAGCATTATCAAAAAGGGGAATATTGTTGGGATAAGTCCCCCGAGAGTTTGGATTAGTGCAAAAACTATAGCATAGATCTAAAGCAGTTAGAAACTACATCAAGAAGGACGTTGGAGTCCAACTGCGGACTTCAAGCAGATAGAAAGTCAAGGCACATCAAAGAAGATACAACGGTATGTTGTAGGCTCAATAGATGGAAAGTAAACTCTACAGCAAAGCACTTCTCAATAAGCTACAGCAAAGATCCGTTAGACTGGATGATTATTTATTTATAAATTATTAGAGCAAATGTGAATGCATTTAATGCAGATGTGATATGCATTAAATGACGTCTGACAAAAGAAGAGTTTGGCAGCTAAGAGAGAATACCGCATTAACTGAAAAGATTATAAAGCAAAGTCTTCCATATCCATAAAGTGATGATGGCGGGGATGTTAGTGTTGGGATTCGCATACAAAATGAAAGGGCGCAGGGGAAGCAAAAATAAGAAGTTTAACACGAATCCCTAAACAGGATCGATTCAAGTAACGTATATACGAATATTAAACTAAACAAGTGTAGGATTCGAAATCATACCCTTGAAGTCCTTTGAGTAAATGTTGAGATTAGTGATCTCCGCCATGAATCCGATTCGTCAAAGCTTTTGATATCCCGAGCACCGAAACCACTATGCCTCCACTTGCCACATGCCGGAAGTTGACCGGAATAACACCCGCCTTATTATCCTCCAAGGATACGGTTAGAATAAGGTTGTGAAGCTATATAAATTTTATTTATCACACTCTAAGTGTATAAATATAATTATCTTTCTATTTTCTCTAAGAAAATGAAGAAAGGAAAAATGAAGAAGAAAAACAAAGTTCTCTCTCTCTCTTTGTTAACTCACGGCTGAAGTTACCAAAGTGAGGGGGGGAGAAGTCTTTTGATTCTTCATTCAAATTTTCCAAGTCTTCCTTCATTATTATAATCATCACATGAAATGATTTTAATTATTTTATCTTTGGTCTTCCACCATATATGGTGGAATCAAAGACCAAGAATTAAAATACAAGAGTGGGCAGCCATCTAAAAGCATTGGACGAGTTTGGTTCGTTTTGGACTCTGGTGTGTCCAATCAGATAAACTTTGTTCCATTTCGATGTATTTATATTAATCAATCAATTTAATTAATTAATTATATCAAATACAAAATAATATAATTAATTTCTCCAAGAAATAACTATATAAGTAAATTCAATTAATTACCTAGAAATTTATTTAATCCGTTACGCCGTAAATTAATTTATCCAAAAAATTAGATATCCAATATCTAATATTTATAAAGAGAGAATAAGCTCGATTTATTCCGATGTCTATCTAAATGCGTGACTCTGTAGGTCCATCTCAGTTAGCAATGGGAGGAACCAAAGAGTAATAGCACCACCTAGCCAGTCTGGCGGCCTAAACTGTAACCTAATTGAGAACGAATGATGGGGATCATTCCAAAACCTTTCTTTCGCGAATACCAGTATACGTATAAACCCTTCTTTCAAATGTCCCGATCAAGTTATAGGGTCATGACCAGTCAAACCCTATCTGTACTTGACGCTATGCATGAGTTTATGCAAATCGAGATCACCAAGCTCTCGTGTATCCAATACAACTAGCCCCAATGCTTTGGCCAAAGACTTATGATCTCATCTGCCAATAACCGCATAGGACATATACCCGTTCACTTATAGGAGAAAGAATCTTATCTTGGCATTTAGTAGAACCTGCTACTTGCCCATCAAGCTATACATCGAGGTTGACCCCACCTTCTGATTTTCTGGGTTGAACTACTTTAATGAAAATCTTAACGTCACAAGCACATCCTTACTAAATCCTCAAGTTGAAGGTTCACGAATACCTATCACAACCTTTCAATTCCGTCATTGTCTGTCCCAGAGTGAAATCCGTGTGACGAATTGAGGGTGAGTCCGTTCGAGTATACTAATCTCATTAGCATACCTATGACGTGTGCTCCCACTAACCATTAGTGATCGACAGGCACTCTCCAAGTCAAATAACACGTCATACAAATCTTTACATAAACTTAATGCCTGTAACACCCCAAAATCCTATTGGGTTATTACAGTGCCGTGGACCCCACGCCAGGAGATCCACCAGGCGAACATGACTAAAATACATTAAATTAAATAATATGGGAAAATCATAGTCCCTACCATGACATCCGACACAATATTCCGATAAGGAGTTTCAACGACAAAAGTGGCCTACATGGCCAAAAAATGAAATACAACAACATCCACGAACATCTGTTCGGGTAATACAACATAACAACAACTGACAAGACTGGAGTACACTCTAACTGACTGACCGACAATGAACAACTCAGACTAGTATCGCTCGAATGCCTCATCGCCATCGTCATGCCCCTGTGTCTCAACTCTCTCCTCGCAAGCACCTAAAACATGAAAACATGTTCCGCCCCCACGGGGTCAGTCATCCAGATAATGAACATCAAATACATGTATAACATGATATGCATCCAAAGGCAGAATGAAACGGTACAATGATAATAATAATGCGAGATACTCACAAACCAAGGTAAGAACCGAGCATTCGTGAAATACTACGCCCACGGCATACTATTAATACATGTTCGACAGATTAGAACATAAGTGCCCAATGGCGAATCATAATCACAGAATACCACAATGAATTACACGACATGAACCAAACCAGGACTGAATTAATTATGAATCACAATGCCCGAAGGCTCTAATGAAATTACCAGGACAATAATAAAGGCTTGAAAGCCACTCAGCCGAAGCTATAAAATTATCACAATCACATGAAGCCAAAACAGCCCGCAGGTGTTATTGATTAGGGCCGAAGCCACGGCACGAAGCCAGATCACAATTAGGGCCGAAGCCACGGCACGAAGCCGTATCACAATTAGGGCCGAAGCCATAGCACGAAGCCGTATCACCATTAGGGCCGAAGCCATGGCATGAAGCCGTATCACCATTAGGGCCGAAGCCATAGCACGAAGCCGTATCACAATTAATGATAGTGTGTTGCCTTGAGTCGGCCAACACGATGACAGTAACACACAGATAGGCACCGTCCTCGACAGTCCCAATTCAACACCTCGATTGCCTTAGGATGGCCAACCGATAACAATGATGCAGCGGATGATTCCATGAATGATTGAGCGCTTCGATTAGCTTAGAATGGCCAATCGATACGAATGATACGATGAATGATTGAATACCTCGATTGCCTTAGAACGGTCAATCGATAACAATGATATGGTGATTGATTGAACATTTCGATTTGCCTGAGAATGGCCAATCGATGACAATGACACGAAGGATGCCTCGGCACCTTTAATCGGTGACCGACGACGAAGATGAGGAATGAATACGCTAATGCCTTTAATCGGCCAATACAGTTTTAATGACAACCCCAACAGGAATAACAATGCTCTGAACGATGTCTTAGATTGACATCAATATTAACAAAAATAGATACATCGATACCGCGAACCGGCTATCGACAATGACATTAATAACGAGTATCAGAATGCCTTGAATCGGCCCTTAACGGACAATAATAAACATTTGGCATAGTTGCCGAAAGGTATCATATCAAACGATCTCTTAAATATCAATGAATTCATGAAGAGACTAAGTCTCGGAATGATACAACAAAGTCATACAGATATATGATGACATTAATCTCATTGACTAGTACAAGTATAAAACTTGCCTCAAACCGAAGGCGAGAGGGTACTTCCACGATCAACGTCCTTAATGAAATTATCGGCCGCTCGAACAACCTTTAATAATACAATTACCAACAATCCGTTCAATAAACGAATCAAACACGAATATAACGAACTCAAAACGTGGATACGATTAAACCAAGTTCATTGGGGCATTATATCGAACACTTTGTGGCCAAACTTCGATTGTTTATAACCAAACCTCAATAATACCAACATCAAATCCCCAAGAAGTGTTTCCAACCAACAAAACATCTTCAATACGATCAATAATCCAATATGAATATTCAAATACGTGATTACAACAACGATTAATTGAAAACCCCCAAATCCAACTCAATATTCAATGTGTTCTTGAATAATTCTTCAATAATCCAATGAATAATCAAGCATATCCATAATCATGTGTATTTCACTTCATACAACATGATCTTAACATCCAAAACATCATATCTCAAAACAAAATTGAAATCCAAGATGTTGGAGAAATTACCTTTGAAGATCCAAGTACTTTAATCCGATGAAATCGCGTTAGATCGACAATCCGAGCTCCACAACCGAATGAAAATGTAGAAAGATGAATACTCAAGTGATTGATGATGAAGATGCTCTCCCACAAACCCTCTCTCTCGGACCAAAGTGAAGAAATGGGAAGAAATGAGCTATTCCATGCAAAAATCGCAAATTATAGTGCTGACTGCACTGTGTGCCGCGGCACAGGGCCAAAAACAGCCCCCAGCGATCGGCAGCGTGCCGCGGCAGTGACTCGGCAGTGTGCCGCGGCCCCTTCGGCATGTGTCGCGGCCCACGGTACAGAGGGGTTGGCCGATAAGTTGCAACACGAGTGTGCCGCGGCCCGGACGAGTGTGCCACGGCAATGACTGGGAAGTGTGCCGCGGCCCTGCCGGCATGTGCCGCGGCCCACAGTACAGGCTACTCGGCCAAAAACTGGGAAAATGTGTGTGCCGCGGCGCACACTCCTTGTGTCGCGGCCCACACCCCCCTTGGGTCCTAAAATGATGAAAAATGATTCTGGAAGAGAAAAAACAATTGGAATCAATATTTGGGAAACAATAACACGAAATGGAAGTGCGGAAATCCCAAAACGGTGGTTCCAAGCAATGATTACAAGGATCCGCCTAACAAAACACAATTCGAACAATTGAGGGGATTAGAAATGACATGAACTCCAACGTCAACATCGACTAATGAATCAATTATAGCAATCAAGATAATACTCTTGTCTCGATTCCCGAGTAAGGTTGAAACAATGAACAATATCGATACACAACTCGAAGTTATTCCGAACGATGAACACGGATGAATGATTATTATCAAGTGAAAAATTACATAGTGACAAATACCGAATGAAATTACTGAATGATAATGATCGAATTACAACCGGGTATTACAATGCCCAGTCAAGTTTCATCGACTTGCGAACGATTAAGTATTTGAGCCATAAACCATTCCAGCGCCAATCCCCTTATCCAATAAGGAGTGGAATGTTTTGCTCTCAAATAAACGGACTAGTTTACGAGTCAGAAATGCCAGTGACTACCAGTAAATAAAAAAACATACAAATTGCCTTTTGATAATGTTTTACATAATAACAAGCACAATGCCCTCACTCTAACATCCTCTGAGTGGCATTCGAGTGCATACTCCTAACTGTTGGTATGTAATCGGTTATACGCGCTATTGTGCGGTAGCGTATTTAAAGGTGCGGAAAATAAATCGACACAGGATTTATAGAGGTTCGGCCAAACGTGCCTACTTTCTCTCTTCAGTATATCTTTTTCAATAGGATGAAGATCAACCTCTGCACCTCTCTTCTATTGGTCTACGGATAACTGTTACAAACTTGTCTTCTATCGGTCCAAGTTAAACCGTTCACTCACTTATATTTTTGTCAGTCCAAGTTAAACCGTTTTCCTTTTCTATCGGATAAGGAATCAACCTATCTAGATTTCTATGGGTACTAGGCAAACCATATGTGGATATTGATTCCGATTCTAATAATGCTGGATCCTTGATCCTAATAACATCGAATCGAATCGTATCCTTTCTTTTACCTCTCGTGTATGAGTTTTTGTGTATCACACTTAAACTCTCATCAATATAAGCTCGAATACAACAACTAGAATGTTTACAATGATATCTCAAGTATGAATTATTTGCTCAATTTTGTTGTGTAGTTTGATACCAAATCGTTTGGTTTTTATCGCCATTTTCCTCCAACTAGCCGCTAGTCACTTTTGACTATTTAGCGTGCGCTAGCCTTCTCTCGTAGCATGCATTATGTCTCATTATATACGTTATAGATATCATGTAGCGTATGTTAACTACTTCCAGTTTTAGTCCAGTAGCTTTCGTTTCTTCTGTTACGTACGTTGTCACTTCATATTACGTACGTTAACTATCTGGTGTAGCGTACGTTAATCTTGCATCGTATCGTGCGTTAACTCATATATCCATTGTATCTAATTGTCAAACTGTCCGTTTGATTCTTTACTTTTACCAGAATCTTTTCAACATTCATCTGTTTGAATTCGTATTCAAACTTCGTTACGTATGTTAACACCTTTGTATTACGTACGTTAATCACCTTTGATAGTGTGCGCTATAATTGTAACTTAGCGCGTGTTAATACCATCAGGTAAGTCCTTCAGGTAACTTTGTAACTCATCTAATCTGCAGATAGGTTTCGTTAGCGTAAGCTAACCTTCATCTATGGCGTGCGCTAGCTTTTCAGTTTGAGCTACTTTTTGCGTCTTCGACTTCTTTGGTGTTTTGTTTTGCTTCCATGTTGTTTTTCTTTATTTAACAACTAATCCTCAAAACTCTATAATGAATATTTGGAATAAAATATTCCAACAATATCCCCCTTTTTGATGATTACAAATCAACACCTTGAATGGGATAAACCTGCAAAATAATATATATATATATATATATATTCGGATTTGATCGTTTCGTTAGTTTTTCCTATTAGGGGTCTGCCCTCGAATGCCACTAAAAGGATGTTGAGTGAGGGCATTGTACTTATTATTATGTAAATCATTATCGAAAGGCAATTGTATGTTTCTTTATTTACTGGTAGTCACTGGTATTTCTGACTCGTAAATATATATATATAGAAACTAGTACGTGTATTTAAGAGCAAAACATTCCACTCCATATTTGATAAGGGGAATGGCACTGGAAATGTTTAAGGCTCAAATACTTAATCGTTCGCAAAGTCGATGAAACTTGACTGGGCGTTAAGTTTATGTAAAGACTTGTATGACATGTTCTTTGACTTGGAGAGTGCATGTCGAAGACTAATGGTTAGTGGTAGTACACGTTATAGGTATGCTAATTTGATTAGTATACTCGAACCGACTCACCCTCGATTCCTCACATAGGTTAACTCCGAGACAGTCAAGGACGGAATCGAAAGGTTGTGATAGGTATTCATGAACCTTTGACTTGAGGATTTTGTAGGGATGTGCTTGTGACGTTAAGATTTTCAATAGAGTAGTTCAACCCAGAAAACTGGAAGGTGGGGGTCAACCTCGACATGCGGCTTAACGGGCAAGTAGTAGGTTCTACTGAATACCAAGATAGAATTCTTTCTCCTGTTAGTCAACGGGCTATATGTCCTATGCGGTTATTGGCAGATGAGATCATAAGTCTTTGGCCAAAGCATTGGAGCTGGTTGTATTAGATACACGAGAGCTCGATGATCTCGATTTGCATTAACTCATGCATAGCGTCAAGTACAGATAGGGTTTGACGGACCGTGACCCTATAACTTGATTGGGATATTTGAAAGAAGGGTTTTTACGTATACTGGTATTCAGGACATAATCGTTTTTGAATGATCTCAATCATTCGTTCTGAGTTGGGGTACAGTGTAGGCCGCCAGGCTGGCTAGGTGGTGCTACTACTCTTTGGTTCTTCCCATTGCTAACTGAGACAAACCTACCAAGTCGTACAATAGAATTGACGACGGAATGAATCGGGCTTATTCTCTCTTTGTAAATATTAGATATTGGATATCTAGTTTATTGGACATTGGATGTCTAATTAATTTTGGGACTTTGGATGTCTAAATTAATTTATTGGATAGATTACTTTACGGCCTAATGAATTAAATAAATTACTGGGTGATTAATTTAATCCATGAATATAATTTTTTCTTGGAGAAATTAATTATATTATTTTGTATTTGATATGATTAATTGATTGGATTAATTCATTGATATAAATACATCGGAACGGATTGGAGTTTATCTGATTGGACTCACGGGAGTCCGAAACGAACCGAACTCATCTGATTCCTTCTAGATGGCCGCCCCATTACCTATCACCTCCCTTAATCTTGGTCTTCACTTGATGGGTGGAATACTTAAGACAAAAAGGAGACAATATCTTTGAGATATCTTGTGTAAGTGATTTTGTCTTGAGTAGATATGAATAAGAATAATAAGTGAAGACTACAACCCACTCCCACTCAATACTTCACGGTTTTGTGAGAAAAGAGAGAGAAGAATAGTCATCATCTTCTTCATTCATATTGCTTGAGTTTTTCTTGGAGAAAAATAGAGAGATAATTGAGAGATATAGATTAAACACTTAGAGTGTTGTAATCTTAATTAAAAAGCTTCCACCACTTGATTCTAGCTGTAACCTTGGAGGTTAATTAGGTGATTGTCATTCCGAACGTTTCTCTTGCGTGTGGCAAGTAGAGACGCGGTGCTTTCGACATTGGATCATCCAAGAGATTGACGAATAGGATTCGTGGGAAGAGCATCTAAAGCTTGGGGAATCGCTTTCAAGGAGTGCACTATTTAATCAACGGACTACGAGGGTGTGATTTCTAATCTTCCTTGTTTTCCTTTTATATTCGTATATAAGTAGCTTGATCGATCCTCGTAGGGATTCGGATCGAATTAGATTCGTATATTGCTTCCGATGCACCTTCATTTTAGGCACCGAATCCCAACATTCCCATCTTTTCTTTTTCGACTTTTCGAATTCTTCTTTTCATTTTTCAACTTCTTTGATTTTTCGGGATTTCACCTTTTCGACTTTTCTTCGTCTTTTCTTTTCTTTCTACTATTCTCTCCCCTTTTTGTTATTCGTAGAATATATGTATTTTTCTCGTCATTCTTTCATGATGCTTTTCTTTTCTCCCATTCATTTCTCCCATTCAACTGTTTTGCTCATTACGTACGTTATAAATATCCTGTAGCGTACGTTAACTGCTTCCAGTTTTAGTCTAGTAGCTTTCGTTTCTTCTTTTACTTACGTTGTCACTTCATATTACGTACGTTAACTATATTGTGTAGCGTGCGTTAATCTTGCATCGTAGCATGCGTTAACTCATATATCTGTTGCATGCAATTGTCAAATTGTCCGTTTGATTCTTGACTTTGACCAGAATCTTTCCAACATTCATCTGTTTGAATTCGTATTCAAACTTCATTACGTACGTTAACACCTTTGTGTTACGTATGTTAATCACCTTCGATAGCGTGCGCTATACTTGTAACTTAGCGTGTGTTAATACCATCAGGTAAGTCCTTCAGGTAACTTTGTAACTCGTCTGATATGCATATAGGTTTCGTTAGCGTGCATTAACCTTCATCTGTAGCGTGCGCTAGCTTTGTAGTTTGAGCTACTTTTTGCATCTTCGACTTCTTCGCTGTTTTGTTTTGCTTCCATGTTGTTTTCCTTTGTTTAACAACTAATAATAAAAACTCTATAATGAATATTTAGAATAAAATATTCCAACAATCTCCCCCTTTTTGATGATTACAAAACAACACCTTGAATGGGATAAACTCATATATATATATATATATATATATATATATATATATATATATATATATATATATATATATATATATATATATATATATTTGTACGAATTAAAGTTTTCGGCTTTGATCATTTTGTTAGTTTTCCCATCTTTTCTTTTTCGACTTTTCGACTCCTTCTATTCATTTTTCAACTTTTTCGATTTTTGGGGATTTCACCTTTTCGACTTTTCTTCGTCTTTTCTTTTCTTTCTACTATTCTCTCCCCTTTTTGTTATTCGTGGAATATATGTATTTTTCTTGTCATTCTTTCATGATGCTTTTCTTTTCTCCTATTCATTTCTCCCATTCAACTCTTTTCCCCCTCTTTTTGTTATCAGCAAAAAGTGTAAATAAAATGTAAATAACGATAAGTAAATCGATAATAAATGCATAAAAGGGTAAACTCCCCCTGACAAAAATCTCTCGTTCAAAAAATAATACTCCCCCTGAGTAAAATACCAATTTGATGAAAATTAATTTGTGGGATCCAACCAAAAGTCGGTCGTTTTTCATTTATGTAGATGATCGTCCGATGTGGGCTTTTACAATTAGAAATATGATTCCCAATTTTTAAACATTTTTCACATCGGGGTATTTTCAAATTTAAGGATTCATTTTTAAATTTGGTTTGAATCCCAACCCCTATTTATTCAAAGTAAAATTTTGAACCGATAGCATTTGTTCAAATTTTTCGTTTCCACACGAAAATTTCTTTGTCAAAACTTTAAGTTCATCTTGAACTTTCAAAAGATCAAACCAAACCAAACCAAACATACCCAGTATATCCCGCTTAGAGCAGGGTCTGGGGAGGGTAAGATGTACACAGACCATGCCCCTACTTATTACGGTAGGGAGGCTGTTTCCGTGAAGACCCCCAGCTTAGTGCACAGTAGAATATTGAATGATAAATACAAAGGAAAGCATATGATACGAAAAATATCGATACCATACCTGAGCCCATGGCTTAATCCACATGGGACTTACCTAAGCGTAATTTGGCTACTTCACTCCCGATGAGCACTGCTCTAACAGAAGAGAGGTTGACTCTGCGCACTGCTCCCTGTCAAAAATACACCACACGCAAAGACAGTAGAATTAAATATACAATAAAATTAAAAAATGTAATGCTCTAGGTCAAAGGTAACTGAGACAACCAACCTTGAGGCTCTCAACTACAGCACCGATCCCTACAAAAGAATCCACAACTCTGATCTGGCGCCTCTAAGCGCACCTATCAACAGTCATGGTCTCGGAAAGCTTTAAGGCCTTCAAATCTAATCTAAGCTGCTCCTCCCACGTCCTCCTCGGTCTACCTCTCCTCCTCTCCCCGACAACCAATAAACTCTCGACCCTCCTCACCGGAGCAGATGCCTGCCTCCTGCGGACGTGGCCAAACCATCTCAATCTCCGTTCCCTAACTTTTGCTGAAATGGGCGCCACTTCCAGCTCGTTCATGAAAACCCCGTTCGCGATTCTATCTAACATTGTGCGACCACACGACCAACATAACATTCTCATTTCAACCACTTCCAACTTGCTCTCAAGCGACTTCTTCATCGCCCAACATTCGGAGCCATACAACATTGCAGGTCGTATTGCCACTCTATAAATTATTTTCAATATCAAGACATTTAGAATGATCGGTTTTAAAAACTTCTCCCTTTTCATTTAATCTGGAAATTTCATTTTTCAATAATTTATCTTTAGCTTGGAGGGATTTTATTTTCGATAAAGCATTTTGAAAATCAGTATGCAATAATTCGAATGCTTCAAATAATTCATTTTGAGACGATGTACTTACTTGACATTCGACGTCGCTTTCGTCGAGTGAACTTCGGGCCATGAGAGCGAGATTTTGAATGAAATCAGCATCTTCATCTTCATCGCTCCATGTTGCTTGATTTGTTCCTTCGTGAGTTGCCTCTAACTTTTTCCAAATTTCTTTGGCACTATTACACGAGAAAATTCGATCGAGCTCTTCAGGATTTAAGGCGCAATAAAGCATTTGTGTTACCTTACAATTTTAGTGGTCGTTCTCCCAATCTATATCATCATATTCTTCGAAACTCTTTATAGTCCCGCTAGAATTCGTGGGAATTTTCGGACCTAGACATATGATCTGACAAAGCTCAATAACATAAGCGCGGATGAAGACTGGCATCTTCTTTTTCCACTTCATATAATTTGATCCATCGAAGAATGGAGATTTGTTTGACCCAAGACCTTCGATCTATGCAAATTGGAACGCCATAGGATCTTCTCTCCTTGGATGTTAAGCCGCTTCTAGGAGTACTCTCCGATACCAATTGTTCATACGTAATCGGTTATACGCGCTATTGTGCGGAAGCATATTTATAGGTGCAGAAAATAAATCGACACAGGATTTATATAGGTTCGGCCAAACGTGCCTACGTTCTCTCTTTAGTATCTTTTCCAATAGGGTGAAGATTAACCTATGCACCTCTCTTCTATCGGTCGAGGGGTAACTATTATCACCTTTTCTTCTATCGGTCCAAGTTAAACAGTTCACTCACTTGTCTTTTTGTCGGTCCATGTTAAACCGTTTTCCTTTTCTATAAGATAAGGAATCAACCTATCTAGCTTTCTATAGGTACTAGACAAACCTCGCATGGATATTAATTCTGATTCTAATAATGCCATATCCTTTATCCTAATAACACCAAATCAAATCGTATCCTTTCTTTTACCTCTCGTGTATGAGTTTTCATGTATCACACTGAAACTCTTATCAATATAGGCTCGAATACAACAACTAGAATGTTTATAATGATATCTCAAGTATGAATGATTTGCTCAATATTGTTGTGTAGTTTGAGACCAAATAGTTTGGTATTTATAGCCATTTTCCTCCAACTAGACTTTATTCACTTTTGACTGGTTAGTGTGCGCTAGCCTTCTATCATAGCATGTGTTATGGCTCATTACGTACGTTATAGATATCATGTAGCATACGTTAACTGCTTTCAGTTTCAGTCCAGTAGCTTTCGTTTCTTCTGTTACGTACGTTGTCACTTCATATTACGTACGTTAACTATCTGGTGTGCGTACGTTAAAAAGAACCTAAAAAGAAATCCCACGACGGGGTCAGCCATAATATCCAACAATGATAACAATCACATAGCGTCAATATTTACATACCAATGAAAATACTAAGTAAGAATACGACCAATGTAATCTTACCACCGTAATGTTACCAACTCGTGATAACCCTTACCAAAGTAATCCTTACCAAAATTCACATCTCAAATCCTCAACAATACAATAAACTCATACCCAATCATCGGTACTGTGCCTCAAGCAACACCCAAGGTTCCTAAAACATCATAACTTACTGATACGAAATATTATACCAACTCTGTCCAATTCAATACATCGGATAACATCAATAAATATCAACACGATAATCGATTGTCCATCCAAAGACGAGAACCAAGGAGAAGATACAGAACATACCTCAAATTACGCAATGCCACGACGAATAATGTTAATCTAATCCGAGATCAGATCAATACCACATACGGACATGGTCCTAACACAAAACCTACAAATGCATACTCGTATGATAACATCAATATGCTCACAACAATAACACTAATGTATACTAAATGGAAATCCGATGATCCAGCGCACACAGCATAGATCCCAAGATGATCCTACTAGATCAACACGAGGTGGATAACTAACAATATACATATGCACAACAACAACACATGGTAAAACCAACGATGCGGAACCACATGATTCCATCAACACAACACACGGTAATCCAATGATCCAACGCCGTCCGCATAGATCCCAAGATGATCCTGTCGGACCAACATGAGGTGGAATACCCGTCCAATGATCCAACACCCTCAGCATAGATCCCAAGATTATCCCATCGGACCAATACGAGGTGGACATCTGATCCAGCGCCTTCAGCATAGATCACACGATCCCATCGGATCAAACACAACATACACAAAACGACTATGCATACACATATGCAAAACAATATGTTCAAAACAAGATACTTGCCCCGAGTCCTTCTAGTGCAATCTCGATGTCGAAACCATCACCGACGATTATCCTCAATGTTCGATGATTCAAATACCATGGACCATAGATAATTCATATCCTCGTACCTGCCTCGATGTACCCTCTATACCAAGTATACCAATAATAAATGTAAATCATATACATTATGATTTAAATTACCAAAATCAGGAAACAACGTACAACCCCAATCTCCAGAGTTCATAATAATAATCATTGTTTTATGAATTATAAACGAATGTAACTGAAACCATTCATTAAATATTATAAACTGATCAAGTAATAACTTGCCTTGATACCAATACGATGATGATGAAGCTGCTACTAATTCCTTGCCTTCATCTATGAGCTCCTCGGCCCTAACCAAACCAATTCACAAACATTCTCGAACACGACCACAACACACTTTTCTAACCAATGATCAATTATCATAACCTATTACAATAATCAATAAAAAACAATACAATAACAATCAATAACCGACATATCCAACCAATCAACCTCAATGGTTCAACGACACCTCAGTCATATACAAAACCAAATAATATAACTCAAACCATTAAAAACTCATATCCACAATAAGAACCGAAAACCGATAATCGACATTTAACAATCAATATAACCGATCAACAAAACCAACGGTTCCACAATATCCCGATTAAACATAAAACCGAACAACCCAAATCAATCAATCACGAATTCATAACCACGATACGTTTCCATAATTCAATAATGATATCAACGATCAACTCATCTCGATAACAAGGATTACATAACATACTCTATTCTGAATTCATACGAATTAACAAGATTCCTCCTTGTTTATAATTGTAAATTTCATAGTAAGACAATACTATCGGCATAATCGACAATCCGAACTACCCAAATAGTTCAATACCATTGAAAATATTGTTATAAGATTAACTATAATCTTTCCGGATTAAAAAAAATGTTATCATGATTCGTATTTCGCCAAGAACATACGAATTCTACCACTACAATCAACTTAGCATTGGTTTCTATCTTCAAATCCATGATTATACTTAAAAACCATTATGTATCCTATCACATTTTCCTCTTTGATGTGATAAATATACCAAGAACATCAAGAACACCATGATTCCATAATCATGATTATAATAAATAACACAATCGAAGACATAAATCATCGTATCCTTCAACATACAATTCACATAACCTCAAGAATCACAAGAACAACACCATAATCATCTTTATACGAATTATTCATCAACAACAGCATCAAAAATCCGAATTCAAGGTGTAGAGTTGGTCGACATACCTCAAGAACATGAATAACACAATCAAACTCTTCAAGAATCATCAATATCTTTATATCCAAGCTTCAATTCCATGTTTCCAAGCTCATAACCGAGTTAGAAGAGGCTTATTCTCACTTACATATGCAGAGGGACGAAGTTGGGAGGAAAATATCGGTTTCTTCTCGTGAAGACATGAAAGAACAACCCTTATTTTATAATCTGCATCGCTCATTACGTACATTATCAATCAACATTAATGTATGTAATGCTACCTAACGTACGCTACATGTCATGCATAGCGTGTGTAATCGGCATCCAGAGCTCACTGTCTTAATTCGATCCATGCATTACGTATGTAATATATAGGCCATAGCGTACGTAATACATACGTTGACTTGCTACAGTAAATGCCCATTTAGCGTACGTAATATACTAATCATAACATACGCTAACCTCATCGTTGACTCGCCCATCCGCGTTCTGCCCCGAAAGTTGCCGACATAGGTTCAACCTGTCGATCATAGCTCGGATCTTTCCTGATATGAACTTTATGTACGTTAACTTATCCACTTAATGTACGTAATATCTGTGCACCTTACGTATGTTAACTATCCTTCTTAATGTACGTAATCCTTGTGCATTAGCGTGCGCTAAGTATACATCGTAGCATGCGTTAACGTGGCTGTACTTAGCCATTTCCAACTATTCTAATCCATCTTCTTGACATGCAAAATACGTATACACGGCATACTAAATACATATACACATCCCAAAATATTCTCATACGATACATCTAATACACGATATCCTCAAATTCAATTGTCGACCAAGTACGATAATTATACAAGTATAGGTGTCTCAGTCTTTCAATTATTTTATCCATACTGTACAGATTCCACACTCTACAATATAACTCGGATAAAATAACATTAAACAATCATTGTAGAAATTCAGGATATTACATTCTACCCCACTTAAAATAATTTTCGCCCTCGAAACTTGCAATCCGGTCACAATCAAAAGTTCAACCACAATATCCAGAATCATCACGAAACCGATCGACCATCATCACAAGCGAATAACCAAGACAATACACTTACAAATATATAAAGTCGATGATCTCCTGTGATACTAGCAATGACCCCACTTCAAAGCCTCAATACGCTTACAATCACAATTTCACGAATTCAACAAAATGCATCATCTAAGTATGAAATAATCTATCTGTGTCAAAGCCTGTTTGTCTGGTTACACAATCAAGTCCCAATCTTTATAAAACGAGTAATACACCATACTTGTGAAACAACTGCCCAAACAACATCAACAATTCACGAAACATCAACACAAAGTCCGAACGCTTGGATGATCACCAACAATGATCAACTAATAAATTAACTGAGAATATCATCGACATGATAAACTCCAATACGACCAACTAAAGGTCAAAACACAACCGAGAATATCATCAACATGATAAACTCTAGTATCACTAACGAACAATCAATGATAACCGAGAATACCCTCACACGGTAAGCTCCAACACGATCAACACAGAATCACAGAAACAGATACACGAAAGAATAAAATTCTCAAAATGTTACACAAATCACATACAGTGGATCTCAAAGAAACACACCTGACTGTTGAATATACCCCTCAGGCGTATGAACAACCAGTCGCAAATCGACGAATATACCGACTTATACATAGAGTGTGAACAACTAATCAATGCGGCTCAAAAGTAAAAAATCCCTATATCAAAATGACGTTACTACCACACCAATAGAGTCACATGGCACTTATGCCCCATTTCTACGAAATCCAAAGTTCAAAAATCATATCCTGTACTGAATCTACAACGTGCGACACATTTCCCTTATCTGATCAACCAATCGGTCATCCCTGGATAACTAAACTACCATACTAAAGTTCGAATCTCCTTTCCTCGTACCATTGATGTGTTATCCCGTCTGTGAGTCTCACTCAGAACATCACCATGTTATGCATTATGTACTACATTGGTACGTATACCAATCATATTTTCAAAAAAACTTTGAAATCATACAATATTGTTAATAAAATCCATTTCCGAAAGTTCTTTCAAGAATTTCATAACTCAAACATAAATTTTTATAAGACCACGAAATCAATTTTCAAAAAGTTAAACCGGATCGCTAATGCCAAGTATTCGATAACAATTCTTTTCCAATACACATGATTAAATAAAATAAAATTATGCAAATGATTGACCACATCCATACTGACATTCGGTCGGAAAACCACACGATAGAATCCAAAATCTTAATGTATAGACTTCGATAAAAACTCCTTTTTCCACATATGACTCGCAACGTCGACCATTACTCCATCCTGGATCACCTCAACTATGATATGACAAAACATTGAATACTCAACAAATCAAACACAGTGAAAGACTACACGAGAAGTTCCATTTGAACAAATAATTTAAAACCCCGAAAGGCAGTAAGAAAATATATAAACGATTAGTAAAATGTTTTACAAATCTCGGGAGTTTTAGGAAAACAGAAAAGCCTTTTTTTAAACATTAGGGTCTCAACCCATATTCCTTTCCACATTACAAGAAGTTTATAAAGTAGAAAACCCTTTTGGACCCGAAGTCCTGAGTTATAAAACTATTTCAAAATCGATTGGGTCTCGACCCAAAATTATTTTCGGTAAAACATCCGTAAAACATTCATTTTGAAAAGTATCACTTTCATATGTTCAAAACAGTTTCATAAGTCTCAATATTAACTAACATGACTACATGTTCCTCTCAACAATCCATAACAATTCTCCGAAGTACGTAATTCCATTTTCCAAGTTTACTCGACCTACTGATTTTCCATAATCATAGTTTCTCAATATCATCGGTTCTGTCCCAACTATTATGTTTTGCTATCTCATAACGTAACACATACTGTTCTTTCGAAGCTCAAGGCACATCAATATTATAACTGCAAATAACCTCAATGCAATTAAAATCCAAATACTTACAGATCATGAAGCCGACAGTTCCCCATGATACTGGCACATGTCTCAAATTTAGAAAATACTCGATACCGACATTTTCAAAGCATATGTTTTGCAAAATCAGTTCCACTCGAGAACACAACATACCTCTTTCCGAAGAAACACATTAATACCATTTGGAAAAGTTTACAACAATCACAGTACCACACTGGTGAACCACATAACACACAAGCCCGAGTGAACAACAAAAACCCAGAGCTCTATTACTTGCCAACCAACAAATCAAATGACGTGACAAAAAAAGGACTCAACTCGACCCGACTGCTAAGGTTTTCTCAACCTAAGCTCTGATAACATATTCTGTAACACCCCCTGAGCCATCCAGGAATATTACAGTGCCGCGGGCCCCGAGACGGAACTTATAAGGCTAAAAGACATTTTTGCAAACATTTACGAACGCCCAAGAGGCTAACGACGGTATTATTTATTAAAAACATTCGAAGACTTTATAAAACTCGTTTGTCAAAACCGTCGTAAAATCTCATTTGAAAGGACAAGGCCAAACAACCGAAACTCAATAGTTTAGAAAACGATTTTCCAAAATAACTCAAGTTCCCAAAAACCCAAAAGGGCATTTAAGAATACTCACGCAGCGGAAAGTATGGATAATTAAAAATACTCTAGCGGCGGAATAAAACATATAATCAAAATACTCGATTCACAAACACATGCCATAGTGTTAGGCGTATTTTTATACGCTTATTTATCATTATTTTGTAGTGTTTTGGAGTGTGAAATCATCTAAATGAGCTTTTAATGCCTTAAATTTTGTATGATTGACAGGAAATTGAAGTCCGGAAGCTAAAACGAGGCAAAACGGGCGAAGACGGCAAAACTGGACTATGAGCCGCGGCACAAGGAATCTGAGCCGCGGCACAGGAAGACACCAGCCGAAGGGCAGAGTAAGCTGTACTCTGTGCCGCGGCACAGCCCAGGTGAGCCGCGGCACAGGAGAATTTATTTACGCCTGCATTGACTTTTGCTATGTGTCGCGGCCCAAGTGAGCCGCGGCACACTTAGCGGGTTTGGTACGTCTGCGGATTTTGGGCGTTTGAAGCTTGATTTTCAACCGATTAATACGGACGCGATTTGTGGAGGTGCTGAGCTATAAATAGGGCTTAAGACCCTAATTTAATTATCTTGGAATCATTGAATCTAATACCTTGGAGAGCTTAAGCTTGGAGACGGCAGAAGAGGAGGAAAGCAGAAGAATTCAAGGGCAGAAGGCGGGAGCTGAAGAACGGAGGAATCCGGGCTTCATCTGCGTTTGAATTTTATGCTTTCGTTTATTTATTCTGTATTTTCAGTTTTTAGTATGTCAGGCTAAAGCCCTAATCTAGGGTTTTGATGAAACCTTTGTTTTGACGAATTGATTGAGATTATCCAATTTATTACCTTTTTATTGAGTTTTCCCAATTATGTTTAATGCTTGCAATTATCTGGCCAATAGTTGTATTGATTTAATCATTCACTTCGAATCGGGAGAGGAGATTTGGTGAGGAACTATTGGTGAGGACCGTTTTATTCTGTGAGATAGGAATATACTCATAGGAACTACGTGGCCTTTAGGAGATTTCATGCTTTTTGCCTATCGACGAGATAATTCACCTAGGGATAGAGTGCGTTAGTCGCCGTTAGATAAATCTATTGACCTCGGGAGAGGCGGTAGAATATATTAGCAATCTCCGCCTTCAATAAATTGGGAAAATTATTTATTACGGATAATCGAGATTAAATTCGGATAAATTAAGGTGGATTCAGAACCCTAGACTTATTCATCATTTGATTCCTTTTATTCAAGATATTGTTTTTTTTTACTGCTTAGTCTTTTATTAATTCTTTTAGTTATTAATCGCAAAAACCAACTTCGATTGTTCAAATAAAATTGGAATACGAAAATATCGGTAGTTAGAGATTCAATCCTCGTGGGAACGATACTCTACTTATCACTTTATTACTTGTAAACGATGACGTGCACTTGCGTGTAGGAAGTATCGCAACAAGTTTTTGGCGCCGTTGCCGGGGAATGAGATTTTTCTAATATCGATTTAAGTATTTCCAGTCTTAATTTGAACGTTTTATTTTTATTTTTGTGTATTTAATTTTGTTTATTTGTTTTCCCTTTCAGGACCTTTCGTGTAGTGCATGAGAAGACTCGGTAACGAAGGCCTACTACCTTTGGACACCGAGCTCGAGCGCACGCTAAGAAGGAACAAAAAGGAGAAAAGAGAGTTGCAAACGACGGTCAACATGGCCGAGAATATTGAAATCCAGGGAGGAGACAACCAAGTGCGGCAAGTTAAACCGGAACTAGCTCTTAGAGATTATGCCATGCCGCAGGTCAACGCTAATTTTTTGGGAATTCGGCGTCCCACTATCCAAGCTAATAACTTTGAGATCAAGCCCGCCATTATTCAGATGGTGCAAGCGAGCCCATTCGTGGATAGAAGGGCGACCGAATGCCCACATTGCTTCGTTCCTTGAGATATGCGACACATTTAAAACGAATGGTGTCACCGACGATGCCATTCGATTGAGGCTTTTCCCTTTCTCTTTGAGGGATAAAGCAAAGTTTTGGTTAAATTCCTTACCGCCGGGGTCGATTACAACATGGGAGAGGTTAGCGCAAGCCTTCCTTGCAAAATTTTTCCCACCAGCAAAAACGGCGAGGTTGAGAAACGAGATAACCACTTTTGCCCAGTACGATATGGAAACGCTCCACGAGGCGTGGGAGCGATATAAAGAATTGCTACGAAGATGCCCTCATCACGGCATTCCTGATTGGCTTCAGCTGCATACGTTCTATAATGGTTTGAGTGCTTCTACTCGCACTCTTGTGGATGCAGCCTCTGGAGGAACATTCATGGGAAAATCTATGGCCGAAGCTCACGTGCTTTTGGAAGATATGGCTGAAAACGCATACCAATGGCCATCAGAAAGATTGACACCGAAGAGAGTCATGGAAGTTTCAAGCAATGATCCGATCTCCACTTTGACAGCTCAAGTCGCCGCTTTGACACAACAGCTCCAGACATTTTCGCACGCACCAGCCCCCGTTACCATTGAGACATGTAATTGGTGTAACGGATCACACCCGAGCGCGGAGTGTCAATTTGGAAATCCGTTCGAGCAAAATCAGATGGAGCAGGCTCAATTTGTGGGAAATGGGAATCGACCGAATAACCCGTACTCCAATACTTATAATCCGGGGTGGCGCAATCATCCCAACTTTTCATGGAGAAACGGACAGAACGCACACCAGCCCCCTTTCGCCCAGAATCAACAGCAGCCCCCTTCCGCTCCCAAAGTGTCTCTCGAGGAAGCGCATGCAAAATTGGCGGCAAATACGAGTCAATTTATGACTCGGACGGAAGCTACACTACAAAATCATTCTGCTTCCATTCGGAATTTGGAGGTCCAGCTGGGCCAAATCGCTAATGTGTTGACAGCTCGTCCGGAGGGAGCATTGCCGAGTACAACAAAGACTAATCCTAGAGAAAGTCTAAACGCAGTTAGCTTGAGAAGCGGGAGAGAGGTGCTGGATCAGCCCGAGCGGGGTAAAGAGAAGAAGGAAATTGAGGAGTCGAAGGATTTAAAGCCAGAGGAGTCAAAAGATTTGGAGCCGGATAACTCGAAGACATGTGTTCCCCCCGTTCCGTTTCCGCAGAGACTACAGCAAAGAAGGGCGGACAAACAATTTTCTAAGTTCCTTGATGTGTTCAAAAAGCTTCACATAAATATTCCGTTCGCCGACGCATTGGAACAAATGCCGAGTTATGTCAAGTTCATGAAAGAGATCTTATCCAATAAACGAAAGCTCGAGGAATATGAGACGGTCGCTTTAACGGAAGAGTGCAGCGCTATTTTACAAAAGAAACTCCCACCTAAATTGAGAGATCCGGGAAGTTTCACCATTCCTTGCATCATCGGAAATTCATCTTTTGAAAGAGCCCTATGCAATCTCGGGGCCAGTATAAATCTTATGCCCCTTTCGATTTTTAAAAAGCTGGAGATTGGGGAAGCCAAGCCGACGACAGTCTCTCTACAATTGGCCGATAGATCCATCAAATATCCGAGGGGTGTGATAGAGGACGTTTTAGTCAAAGTGGATAAGTTCATCTTTAGGCCGATTTCATCGTACTTGATATGGAAGAAGACCAAGATATCCCAATTATTTTGGGAAGACCATTTTTGGCAACAGGCGAACGTTGATTGATGTGGAAAAGGAAAGGCGACTTTGCATGTTCAAGAGGAGCAAGTAACATTCAATATTTTTCGATCCGTAAAATATCCAAGTGACAATGAAAATTGTTTCCAAGTTGACGTCATTGACTCGTGCGTGAGTAGAACTTTTCGAGAAAATTATCCACCCGATCCATTGGAATCCGTTTTGATTGAAATTTGTTTTGAACCAAATGGAGAGCATGCGACTACGTCGACACATGGATGCTTCCCGCCATTTTATTCGTAAACCATTCGAGGAGCTAGGAAGTTCACTAACTCGACCGACCCCATCGATTGAAAAACCTCCAAAGTTGGAACTCAAAAAGCTGCCACCTCATTTGAAGTATGCATTTACGGGGCCCGACGACTCCCTTCGATTATTCTTTCGGCCACTTTAGCAGGAGATCAAGAGGCAAAATTATTAAGAGTTTTGAGGGAATACAAATGCTCTTGGATGGTCTATTGCGGATATTAAGGAATCAGCCCATCGATTTGCATGCACAAGATCTTGATGGAGGAAGACTACAAACCATCCGTGGAGCATCAACGCTACTGAATCCTAACATGAAGGAGGTGGTAAAAGTCAAGGTTTTAAAACTCCTCGACGCAGGTATGATCTTTCCAATTTCTGATAGTAAGTGGGTAAGTCCGGTTCAAGTTGTGTCGAAAAAGGGTGGGATAACAGTTGTTCGAAACGATAATAATGAATTAATTCCCACCAGGATTGTTACGGGGTGGCGTATGTGCATAGATTATAGGAAACTAAATAAGGCCACTAGAAAAGATCATTTTCCCTTGCCTTTTATTGATCAGATGTTAGATAGATTAGCCGGACACGATTTCTATTGCTTTCTCGATGGTTATTCGGGGTATAATCAGATTTACATAGCCCCCGAAGACCAAGAGAAAACGACGTTTACATGTCCTTACGGCATTTTCGCTTATAGGCGCATGCCGTTTGGATTGTGTAATGCGCCGGCGACTTTTCAACGGTGTATGACGGCTATTTTTTCTGACATGGTAGAGCAGTGTATTGAGATTTTCATGGATGATTTTTCTGTTTTTGGAGATTCTTTTGACATTTGTTAGGAAAATTTGCAGAAGGTCTTGCGAAGATGTGAAGAGACCAATTTAGTCTTGAATTGGGAAAAGTGTCATTTTATGGTGCAGGAGGGCATTGTGCTTGGTCATCGAATGTCCTCACATGGAATTGAAGTCGACCGAGCGAAAATTGAGACAATTGAGAAGATGCCTCCACCCACTTCGGTCAAGGGGATTAGGAGTTTTCTGGGACATGCCGGTTTCTATCGCCGATTTATTAAGGATTTTTCAAAGATCACGAAGCCGCTGTGCAATTTACTCATGAAAGATGTCCCATTTACTTTCGACGAGTCTTGTAAAGAAAGTTTTGAGTTGCTGAAGAAAGCTCTAAGCACGGCACCGGTGATAGTCGCTCCGGATTGGGACCTTCCGTTCGAACTAATTTGCGATGCTAGCGACTTTGCCATTGGGGCTGTTTTGGGGCAGAGACGAGGGAAGGTGTTTCATGTCATATACTATGCGAGCCGAACACTCGATGACGCCCAAAGAAATTATGCCACAACGGAGAAGGAATTGTTGGCGGTGATCTTTGCATTTGATAAATTTCGGGCTTATCTACTAGGAACGAAAGTGATAGTGTGGACCGATCATTCGGCGATAAAATACCTTTTGGAGAAGAAGGATGCCAAACCAAGGCTGATTCGGTGGGTGCTACTCCTTCAAGAATTCAACTTGGAGATTCGGGACAAGAAAGGGACAGAAAATGTTATAGCCGATCACCTTTCACGATTAGAGAGTTCCTCGAGAAGGAAGAAAGTCAGCCACAAATTATAGAAACCTTCCCGACGAGCTCTACAAGTTGGATTCAACACATGCGCCTTGGTATGCTGATCTAGTGAACTACTTAGCAAGTAAAACAATTCCGAACGACCTCTCACGTCATCAAAAGAAGAAGCTAATCTCGGACGCTAAGTACTATTTGTGGGACGATCCTTTTCTTTTCAAGCGATGCCCGATCAAATTATCCGTAGATGCATTCCGGATGAGGAAATCCACAGTGTCTGAACCATTGCCATGCATCGCCCTACGGTGGACACTTTAGTGGAAATAGAAACGGCGAAGGTCTTACAGTCGGGATTTTATTGGCCGTCCTTATTCAAAGATGCTCACTCCTTTGTGTCTACATGTGATCAGTGTCAACGGACAGGAAACATCTCAAGACGACACGAAATGCCGCTGAACACCATACTTGAAGTCGAATTATTTGATGTATGGGGGATCGACTTCATGGGTCCATTTACCCCATCAAACAAGAATCTCTACATTTTGGTGGCCGTGGATTATGTCTCCAAATGGGTTGAAGCGGTGGCACTACCTACGAATGGGTCCAATGTCGTAATCAAGTTTATTAAACAACATATCTTCTCACGCTTTGGGACTCCACGTGCTATTATAAGTGATGGTGGGTCACACTTCGACAACAAATTTCTTGATGCAGTTTTGAGAAAATACGGAGTAACTCATCGTGTTGCCACAGCATACCATCCGCAAACGATTGGTCAAGTCGAGATATCAAATCGAGAGATGAAGTGGATTCTAGAAAAGACGGTCAGCTCGTCTCGAAAAGATTGGGCATTTAAACTCGATGATGCACTTTGGGCGTACCGGACTGCGTATAAAACACCTATCGAAATGTCGCCCTACAGATTGGTCTATGGAAAAGGTTGCCATCTACCCGTAGAGATGGAACACCGAGCTTATTGGGCGATAAAGAAACTAAACTTTGATCTAAAATCCGCGGGGGAAAAGCGTTGTTTGCAGCTGAACGAGTTGGAAGAAATTCGCCACAACTCATACGGAAATGCAAAACTTTATAAGGAGCGGACAAAAATTTGGCATGATAAGCACATCACGCAGAGAGAATTTGTCCCGGGTCAAGAGGTGTTGCTATTCAACTCGCGCTTAAAGTTATTTCCCGGGAAATTGCGTTCACGATGGTCGGGACCGTTCACCGTAGTTCAAGTGTTTCCACATGGTGCAGTAGAAGTTCAAAGAGATGGCCGAAAATTCAAAGTTAATGGACAACGGTTGAAGGCATACTTGGGAAATCCAATCGCCACGCAGAAAACGAGCGTCACCTTATCCACCGCCGGATGAATGCGAGAAAAGTCCGGCTGAAGACTATAAACTTAGCGCTCCTCGGGAGGCAACCCGAGTATTAGTTGTAGATTCTTTGTTGTTTGCTTGCATTTTTAGAGTCTCTCTTTGTCTTCTTTCTTCTTTGATCCATCCTTCCCTCTCGTCTTGATGTTTTCATGTTAAAATTCTGTGCAGGAATCAGCAAAGGGGAGGAATTCAATGATGGGCGCGGCACAGTCGGGTGAGCCGCGGCACACATCACCGTGATGAAAAAGGGCGATCAAGCGTACCTGTGCGCGGCATGATCTTATTGAGCCGCGGCACACCAGCCCGCTGAGCCGCGGCACCCGATACCTGAGCCGCGGCACACTAAATGATCAAGAAACGCCAGGAGCTGTACTTTACGCGCGGCACACTAAAGCTGAGCCGAGGCACACGAACACACTGAGCCGTGGCACACAAAATCTGAGCCGCGGCACCCGACGACATATCAAAACGTCCCAGTCCGACTGTACTTTGGGCCGCGGCTCACTTATATTGTGCCGCGGCCCCCGTCGCAAAATAAGAAGCAGCCAGGTAAGGCTCATTCAGTCGATCGGCCTGCATAGGATACTTCTTCCCTCCCTTCCTTCCTTCCTGCACACGATGAGGTTAGTTGGTTCCATTCTATTAGTCTCCTTCTCAAATTCTCAGGGTAATTTTTGATTTCTAAATCATAAGTGATTATTGATGTGAAAAGATTTGGAGTTTTATACTGTTAGTTGTTCTTCATTGTTGCTTCTAAAATGGAGTTGAAATATGGGGAATTTGTTATTGTGATGGAATTGATGTTTATGAACGAATTGTTGATGATGGTTTTTGTAATTCTGGGTTATAATTTGTGTTATTATTTTTGGGATTTGGAATTAACCATCAAAATTTTTGTTCTTCATTTTAACTTGTGCACACAAGGTGTTTGATAAATTGCAGCAATGAAAAATGGGTAAGCTAGGCATTTTCAAACTTATATGCAATGAATCATGTTGTCACATTATCCCCAAACCTCTACATCATGTTCAACTTGAGAGCTCGTACTTAACTTCCTTTTTGATGATGCAAGCTCGTTTATTCACATTCCGCATGAGGTAGTCAAGAAGCATGCAAGCTCACCGGACGATGCCGGCACCAGCTCCTGAGCAGACTGGAGGGGAGTACTTGACCTTTTTACTTTTCTTGCATATCATTTTGTCCATTGAGGTCAATGTACGTCCTAAGTTTGGGGGGGGGGAATTTACATTCAGTCTACATTCATTGCTGTACTCTATTTTCTTGCTGTACATTATATTTTGTTGCACTTTTCTTTTCTTTGCGAAAATTTTTTTTTAGATAGCCTTGCTTGTCTTAGTTTTTCCTTATTCGTGAATTTTCGTGCTTCTATTTGTGTGATACTGATGTTACGACACTGTCTTTCTCTCTGAAGAAGCGGGCGAGTTCTAGTCGAGTTGTAGTCAGTTATTTCTGTTCTGCTTAGTATTCAATTAGGTCCGAAATTTTTTCGTGATTGTAGAGGTCTTGGCAGATAAGAGACGATACATACTTGTTTTTAAATCCCCATCAATACGTTTGGCTACATTTTCCGGATAGTGAGTCGTACTGTTTCTTTAGTCGTGTTGGCACTTAGATGGAGTTTAGAGTCGGTCAGTTTTTCCCTAAAAAGTCGAGATAATGTGTTCTATGAAGGGAAGTTTAGTAACCGGGGGCATTCGCGTGACCCGTTGTTTACTCTCGCGTAAAACGACGACCCTGATTAGACTAGTGATTTAGATATTTCACATGTGCCAATGATAGGGAGCCTAGTAACCGGGGGCATTCGCGTGACCCGCTGTTTACCCTCGCGTAAAACGGCAACCTTGATTCGGACATGCGGAAATTATATATTCGAGTTGTTTCTCCGCTGTAGACGGGAACTCAGTAACTAGAAGCATCCATGTGCCCCATGAGTGTCTTTTACATCAAACGGTTTCCTAATACATGAGAATGGAAGTTCCACCCTAGGATTATCCCGATGAAACATTCCGAGAGCCTAACCTAGTGGTCAACTCGAATCCAATTCTTGAGCATATATATATAAGGGAATACTGTCCGAGGTTTATTTGTTATAAGACTCGTGAAAATTTGTGCCTTTAGACTGTGGAACAGGATGAACTAGTTTGGTCGTGTTAGCCTTTCATATTGACGGTCGATTTGACTCATGTTTTGTTAATCTTTGAGCTGAAATTTTCTTCATGAACGAGTGATTAGGACTGCATTTGATTACTTTGCGGAATCATTATTCTGAGTGCAGCTCGCTTTTACGACACTCGTATTATTTAGAGAGAATGGCAGGATAGTATTGATTAGGTTGAACACTATGAGTTGCACGATGATTCACGACATTCTTTTATTGAATTTAATTCTTTTTGCTTGAGGACAAGCAAAGGCTTAAGTTTGGGGGTATTTGTTAGGCGTATTTTTATACGCTTATTTATCATTATTTTGTAGTGTTTTGGAGTGTGAAATCATCTAAATGAGCTTTTAATGCCTTAAATTTTGTATGATTGACAGGAAATTGAAGTCCGGAAGCTAAAACGAGGCAAAACGGGCGAAGACGGCAAAACTGGACTATGAGCCGCGGCACAAGGAATCTGAGCCGCGGCACGAGACACCACCAAGGGCGAGTAAGGTGTACTGTGCCGCGGCCTGACCAGTGAGCCGCGGCACAGGAGAATTTATTTACGCCCAGGCATTCAGCTTTTTGCTATGTGCCGCGGCACAGCCCAAGTGAGCCGCGGCACACTTAGCGGGTTTGGTACGTCTGCGGGGATTTTGGGCCGTTTCGAAGCCAGTTTTCAACCGATTAATACGGACACGATTTGTGGAGGTGCTGAGCTATAAATAGGGCTTAAGACCCTAATTTAATTATCTTGGAATCATTGAATCTAATACCTTGGAGAGCTTAAGCTTGGAGACGGCAGAAGAGGAGGAAAGCAGAAGAATTCAAGGGCAGAAGGCGGGAGCTGAAGAACGGAGGAATCCGGGCTTCATCTGCGTTTGAATTTTATGCTTTCGTTTATTTATTCTGTATTTTCGCTTTTAGTATGTCGTGCTAAAGCCCTAATCTAGGGTTTTGATGAAACCTTTGTTTTGACGAATTGATTGAGATTATCCAATTTATTACCTTTTTATTGAGTTTTCCCAATTATGTTTAATGCTTGCAATTATCTGGCCAATAGTTGTATTGATTTAATCATTCACTTCAAATCGGGAGAGGAGATTTGGTGAGGAACTATTGGTGAGGACCGTTTTATTACGTGAGATAGGAATATACTCATAGGAACTACGTGGCCTTTAGGAGATTTCATGCTTTTGCCTATCGACGAGATAATTCACCTAGGGATAGAGTGCGTTAGTCGCCGTTAGATAAATCTATTGACCTCGGGAGAGGCGGTAGAATATATTAGCAATCTCCGCCTTCAATAAATTGGGAAAATTATTTATTACGGATAATCGAGATTAAATTCGGATAAATTAAGGTGGATTCAGAACCCTAGACTTATTCATCATTTGATTCCTTTTATTCAAGATATTGTTTTTTTTTACTGCTTAGTCTTTTATTAATTCTTTTAGTTATTAATCGCAAAAACCAACTTCGATTGTTCAAATAAAATTGGAATACGAAAACATCGGTAGTTAGAGATTCAATCCTCGTGGGAACGATACTCTACTTATCACTTTATTACTTGTAAACGATGACGTGCACTTGCGTGTAGGAAGTATCGCAACACATAGCCAGTATCCTCCGGGAAGCTCATCTCTTCATGACCGCTACAAGCTCGATATCCCAAGAACCTAAAAAGAAATCCCACAACAGGGTCAGTCATAATATCCAACAATGATAACAATCACATCGCGTCAATAATTACATACCAATGAAAATACTAAGTAAGAATATGACCAATGTAATCTTACCACCGTAACATTACCAACTCGTGATAACCCTTACCAAAATTCACATCTCAAATCCTCAACAACAAAATAAACTCATACCTAATCATCGGTACTGTACCTCAAGAAACACCCAAGGTTCCCAAAACATCATAACTTACTAAAACAAAATATTATACCAACTTTGTCCAATTCATTACATTGGATAACATCAATAAATATCAACACGATAATCGATTATCCATCCAAAGACGAGAACCAAGGAGAAGATGCAGAACATACCTCGAATTACGCAATGCCACGACGAATCATGTTAATCTAATCCGAGATCTGAGCAATACCACATATGGACATGGTCCTAACACAAGATCTACAAATGCATACTCGTATGACAACATCAATATGCTCACAACAATAACAACAATGTATACTCAATGAAAATCCGATGATCCAGCACACACATCATAGATCCCAAGATGATCCTACTAGATCAACACGAGGTGGATAACCAACAATATATATATGCACAACAACACATGGTAAAACCAACGATGCGAATCCACATGATTCCATCAACACAAGACAAGGTAATCCAATGATCCAGCGCCCTCAGCATAGATCCCAAGATGATCCCGTCGGACCAACACGAGGTGGAAAACCTGTCCAATGATCCAGCGCCCTCAACATAGATCCCAAGATTATCCCGTTGGACCAACACGAGGCGGACATCTGATCCAGTGCCCTCATCATAGATCACACGATCCCATCAGATCAAACACAACATACACAAAACGACTATGCATCCACATATGCAAAACAATATGTTCATCAACATGAACAACATATGACTCAATAACATGAACGACATTACGCATGATCAAAAACATCGACATTAAACCAAAATCAAAACAAGATACTTGCCCCGAGTCCTTCGAGAGCAATCTCAATGTCGAAACCATCATCGATGATTATCCTCAATGTTCGATGATTCAAATACCACGGACCATAGATAATTCATATCCTCGTATCTACCACGATGTACTCTCGATACCAAGTATACCAATAATAAATGTAAATCATATACATTATGATTTAAATTCCCAAACTCAGGAAACAACGTACAACCCAAATCTCCAGAGTTCATAATAATAATCATTGATGTATGAATTATAAACGAATGAAACTGAAACCATTCATTAAATATTATAAACTGAGCAAGTAATAACTTGCCTTGATACCTATACGATGATGATGAAGCCGCTACTAATTCCTTACCTTCGTCTACGAGCTCCTCGGCCCTAACCAAACCAATTCACGAACATTCTTGAACACGAACGCAACACACTTTTCTAACCAACGATCAATTATCATAACCTATTCCAGTAATCAATAAATAGCAATCCAATAACAATCAATAAACGATATATCCAACCAATCAACCTCAACGGTTCAATGACACCTCAATCATATATAAAACCAAATAGTATAACTCAAACCATTACGAACTCATATCCACAATACGAACCGAAATCATATAATCGATATTTAACAATCAATATAACCGATCAACAAACCCAATGGTTCCACAATATCCCGATTAAACATAAATCTGAACAACCCAAATCAATCAATCACGAATTCATAACCACGATACGTTTCCATAATCCGATAATCATATCAACGATCAACTCATCTCGATAACATACTCTATTATGGATTCATACAAATTAACAAGATTCCTCCTTGTTTATAATTGTAAATTTCATAGTAAGACAATACTATCGGCATAGTCGACAATCCGAACTACCCAAATAGTTCAATACCATTGACAATCTTGTTATAAGATTAACTATAACCTTTATGGATTCAAAATTATTATCGTGATTCGTATTTCGCCAAGAACATATGAATTCTACCACTAGAATCAACATAGCATTGGTTTAAATCCTCAAATCCATGATTATACTTAAAAACCATTATGTATCCTATCACATTTTCCTGTTTGATGTGATAAATATACCAAGAACATCAAGAACATCAAGAACACCATGATTCCATAATCATGATTATAACAAATAACATAATCGAAGACATAAATCATCGTATCCTCCAACATACAATTCACATAACCTCAAGAATCACAACAACAACACCATAATCATCTTCATACGAATTATTCATCAACAACAGCATCGAAAATACGAATTCAAGGTGTAGAGTTGGTCAACATACCTCGAGAACATAAATAACACAATCAAACTCTTCAAGAATCATCAATATCTTCATATCCAAGCCTCAATTCCATGTTTCCAATCTCATAACCAAGTTATAAGAGGCTTATTCTCACTTACATATATCTGTTGCATGCAATTGTCAAACTGTCTTTTTGATTCTTAACTTTGACCAGAATCTTTCCAACGTTCATTTGTTTGAGTTCATATTCAAACTTCATTATGTACATTAACACCTCTGTGTTATGTACATTAATCACCTTCGATAGCGTGCGATATACTTGTAACTTAGCGTGCTTTAATACCATCAGGTAAGTCCTTCAGGTAACTTTGTAACTTGTCTGATCTGCAGATAGGTTTCGTTAGCGTGCGCTAACCTTCATCTGTAGCATGCACTAGCTTTGTAGTTTGAGCTACTTTTTGCGTCTTCGACTTCTTCGCTGTTTTGTTTTGCTTCCCTCTTGTTTCCCTTTGTTTAACAACTAATCATCAAAACTGTATAATGAATATTTGAAATAAAATATTCCAATGCTAACAATCTCCCACTTGCTCTAAATGCCACACACTATGGTAGCTAATACCTATGTTCTCTAGATGACGCTCCAAGCTAATATGAGAAAGTGGTTTCGTCAGTGGATCAGTGACATTGTCGGCTGAGTCTACTCTATGCAGCACAATGTATCTCTTCCGAACAAATTCTCTCACGAGATGATACTTCCTCTCAATGGTTTGGTACTATTGTGAAACCTCGTTCCTTGGCATGCGGTACAGCTCCGTCGTTGTCGCAGAAAAGCAGAACAGGCAGCTCAGCACATGGTATCACTTGAAGTTCTCCCAGAAAATTCTTAATCCAAAACCCTTCCTTAGATGCCTCCGATGCTTTTTGATACTCAGCCTGACAGGTGGAATAAGCAGTCACGCTTTGCTTGGCTCTACGCCAAGATACTGCTCCTCCATTAAGAGCAAATATATAGCCAGAACTAGACATCCATCGTATTTCTGTCCTTTGAAGTCTGAATCAGTGAAGCCCATCACATTCAGTTCTCCACTGCCATACATAAGAACCAGATCTCTAGTCATTCTTAAGTACTTGAGAACGTTCTTTACGGCAATCCAATGTTCCCTACCTGGGTTTGCCTGAAACCTACTTACCATGCTCACAGCATACGCAATGTCAAGTCTCGTACACAACATTGCATATATAAGGCTACCCACGGCCGAAGCATATGGTATATTACTCATTTTCTTTCGTTGTTCCTCACTTTGAGGACACATCTTCAAGGAGAGTTTTATTCTATATCGCATCGGTAAGAACCCTCTTTTAGAATCATCTATCTTAAATCGCTTAAAGATTTTATCTATATAGAGGGCTTGGGAAAGACCTATCATCATCTTCGCTCTATCCCGGTAGAGCCGAATTCCAAGAATATAGGTAGCTTCTCCCAAGTCTTTCATGGAGAACCTACTCGAAAGCCAAGCTTTTACCGAACTGAGCATTCCTACATCATTTCCTATTTGTAGAATGTCATCTACATATAGTACTAAGAATGCGATATTGCTTCCACTAACCCTCTTGTATACAAAACGTTCCTTTTCATTTTGCACAACGTCAAACTCTTTGAATGCCTCGTCAAAACGAAGGTTCCAACTACGCGAAGCTTGCTTCAGTCCATAAATGGAACGGTGAAGCTTGCACACCTTATGAATATCGACCTCGAACACAAAGCCTTAAGGCTGCTCCATATAGATTTACTCCTCGAGGAATTCATTAAGGAAAGTCGTCTTTACATCCATCTGCCATATCTCATAATCATGGTAGGCAGCTATAGCAAGCATCATGCGAATAGACTTGATCATAGCTACAAGCGAGAAGTTATCATGGTAATCGATCCCTTCTTTCTGGGTATAACCCTTTGCCACAAGCCTGGCCTTATAGGTGTCAACCTTGCCATCCCCATCAGTCTTTCTCTTGTAGATCCACTTATTCCCGATAGGAACTATGCACTTAGGGCGGTCTACTAGAGTCCACACCTGATTGACATGCGTCGAGTATATCTCAACTTCCATAGCTTCCCACCATTTTACAATGTCTACATCCACCATCCCTTGGTCATAGGTCATTGGTTCGGTCTCTTGGTTATCACCTGGAACCTCATGGAGACCCAGTTCCTCCAAGTGCATAAAACCATATCTCCCGGGTAAATGAGACACCCTACTAGACCTAAGAGGTGGTTGTACTTGTGTCTCTTGAGGAGTTTCATTATATTCTTTCAAAGAAATACTTCTACCTGCTTCGTGTTCCTGAATGAACTCATCTTCCAGGAAGTGTGCTTGCAAAGCAACAATGATCTTTTGATCTTCGGGCATGTAGAATAGATAACTCATCATCCCAGTTGGAATCCAATGAAACGTCCTTTTACGGACCTAGCTTCCAGTTTCTGCACCTTAGTCTTTTTGACATAGACGGGACATCCCCTAATCCTAATATGATTAAGACTTGGTTTCTACCCTCCCATATCTCATGTGGAGTCTTAGGAATGGATTTGAAGAACATCTGTCTAATATATAAGCAGCAGTAAGGAGCGCATAATCCCACAGGTAAATCGGTAAGTCGGTGTAGCTAAGCATGGAACGAACCATGTCCAACAAGGTTCAGTTCCTTCTTTCCGACACACCATTTAACTGAGGAGTTCCTGGAGGTGTAAGTTGTGACACTATTCCGTGCTCCTTAAGGAACTCGTCAAACTCTGAACTCATATACTCACCACCTCGATCTGACCGAAGTGGTTAGATATGATTACGAGTTTATTTTTCGACTAGGGCCTTAAATTCATGGAATTTATCAAAGGCCTTGGATTTGTGTTTCATTAAGTACACAACCATACCTAGTATAATCATATGTGAATGTAATGAAATACTGATATCCATAACGTGCTGCTTCCAAAGCACCACACACGTTGGTAAGGACTAATCCAAGTTTATCACTGGCTCTTTCAGAAGTCCTTGTGAAGGGGGGCTTAGTCATTTTGCTTTTAAGGCAAGATTCACAAGTTGGAAAGGGATCTGATCCCAATGGACCCATAAGTCCATCCTTTTCCATATCGTAAACCTTGGTCTGACTAACATGACCAAGTCTAAGAGGCCATTTCAAAACTTGATTAGTTCCATCCCTACCATGCTTCCTAGTCATAGTGTTCACAATGAATTTGTTACTTATGTTTAGATGATATAGTACATTCAACAATGTTTCAGTGCCTACTAATTTATTTCGAAAAGATATTTTGCAAGAACCATCACCAATGAAATACTAAAAGCCTTTCCGATCCAAGACCGGAATGGATACAATGTTCTTATGCCCCTTGGGCAATACAAGTACTTCATCTAATGTTAATACAAAGCAGGATTCCAAACCCAAAAGAAGTGATCTTATATCAGTCGCTTTGAGACTATGTCCGCTTCCGACAGTAATCATCACTTCCCCAGCTCCAAGTTTCTTACTTTGTTCAAGATCCTGATTCATGGTACAAATGTGCGAACTAGCACCTGAATCCAGTATCCACGAAGTAGAAAATACAGTATCAGAACAATTTGTTTCCAAAACTAAAAGTTTCGTACCTGAAGCGCCATGAAGGATCGTACAATCTATTGCCCAGTAGTCCAGCTCACCGCATTTGAGACATTGGTCCGACTTCACCTTCTTTCTCTTAGGAACCAACGGGGCCTTGCCCTTACCCTTAATGTCCTTGCTTTGGGGACCCAACTTCTTGGTCCTTTTCTTCTTATTCTTGCACCTCCGAGATCCAGAAGAAATCACAAGAGCAGACTCCTTCATCCGTGGAGTCTTCATCTGAGACTGAGTGGTTACAAGTTTATTCATCAACCCTGCTAAATTGCAAGCAATCTCATTGCAGTTGAAGTTCATAACAAACTGTGAGAAGGAATCAGGAAGAGAATTTAGGATAAGTTCACTCTGGAGAGAAGCATCCATCCTAAAATCAAGAGCCTCCAATATCTCGATCATAGAGATCATTTTGAGGACGTGGTCCCCAACCTTATCACCTTCCTTCATCCTGGCACCGAACAGTTGCTTGGATATCTCATATCTAGCCGTTCGACTGTGCTCACCATAAAGCTCGGTTAAGTGAGATAATATCTGCCTAGCAGAAGTCATTTTCTGATGAGCTCTCAGAAGCTCATTAGAAATAGAGGCCATCATATATCCACAGACTCTAATGTCATCCTTAACCCACATTTCGTGGTTTTCAACATCTTTCTAACTGGCTCTGGTCCGCACCGGAGCCTCCGAAATGTCCGCGCCTAAGATGTATCCCAGCGCCTCTATACTAAGGACTATCATCAGGTTGCAGAGACAATCCACAAAGTTAGGACCATTTAAGGTGTTCTTTTCGAGTAGAATGGTAAGCGGGTTCATTTTCATTTTGAGAGTTCATATTTTGTTTGTCTGCATTAAGTACGACAGATTGATTAGTGACTCATTAAATTATGATCTTAGTTTAGAATTAAGGTCTTTTCTATTCTTTTAACCCAACTCCCACTACTTTTATCGGAATAACACACTCCATTGTGATATCCGGAAGTATTTGTTCGCATTACTTCATAGTGGTGATCGAGTTCTTTATAAATTTTAATACAGGGCAACCGAACAGGTTTCTAGTCTATTAATCTTCATAAAGTGGTGTACAACACCAACCCATCTAATGGATGATTCGATCTTCTTTTTCCCCTTGTTCACTCCCCTCAACCTATACGGTTTCTATAGTCCATGAATAAGTTAAGTTTACACCATCTACGCATATCAGTTTCGCAATTGAATCTTATCCGGCAACCTAATAGGTTCTTAGAGAAAAAATCTTCTCCAACCGAAGACATCCAATGCAGTCTCGGAATTTATAGACCCTCCCCGAATGTGATACCCCATAGTAAATAAATCGGGTGATTTTATATTTTGTGAACCATCGGATAAATTCGGTTATCATGTCGGAGTTGAGAACTATATCACCCCATGTTGTTTAGAGTAACAAACTTGAATTTTTGAAATTTGCGGAGTGTTACTATATATTTTATATATAATGTTTTGTACGTCACCACCGCGTCAACATTCATCGGGATGAGATAGAAATAATAAGCCGAATAGTTATAATATTATATGTATATATGCTTTTATCAATATAATTAGTAATGTATAAATACACATACATATATATATATATATATAATGTAGCCGCCACACAAAGAAAAAAAAAGAGAGAAGAGATATGAAGGGAAGAAGGTCGTGAACGACCTGGAAGAAAACAAAGAAAGAAAAAAATAGAAAACAAGAGGATAAGTATGAGAAGAGTCAAGAGACTCTGGGGAGAGAGAGAGAGAGAGAGAGAGAGAGAGAGAGAGAGAGAGAGAGAGAGAAACAGAGAAAGAAAAGAAGAAAGAAAGAAAGGGGAAGAGAGAGAGAGCCGAGAAGCCCAGAAGAGTTTCGCCACCACGGAGAATTTTTCCGGTAAAATCTCGCAATCTATATATCGTTTTGATCGTCTCAGCGAGTAGGTCATAAATTGTAACACCCCAAAAAGGCGGCCATTACAGTGCCGTGAATCCCACACTGGGACCCACCAGGCGATATCCAAAACAGGTTAAATAAATAATATTTGTGATACCGAATCACAATGAATAGTCATTACTCCGATTAGGAGTTTATTAAAATATGGCCAACGGCCTTACAACACACAGGATCCGAAAAACAAGTATAGACCATATGGAGATGGAAAATACTTCAAATGTCAAATACAACCAAATAACAATTTAAATGAAGCAGGAAATAACATAACCCGGTTTAACATAACCGGACAACAAAGACGAGGGGCCCCCGAACTAGTATCCTTTGAAACCTTCGCCGTCGACATGCTCTTCCCGTGCCTTGCCTTTGCCTCGACCTAAAATATAATACAAGTATTTTGCCCAACACAGGGTCAGATATATATGATAACCAATTCTTCCGACATTATACAATTCACATATATAGATCTCAAGAAAATCATTCCGACTATTAATCATACCCCTCGGGCGTATGAAACAATCAGTCACAAAATATCGAACACATCCAATCATACATGGACTATGAACGATTAACAATATAGCTCAAGATGGACATCACAGTACGCCCGATCCGGAAATGTGTCCGTGTACATGTCCACCCCGTATACGGAATCCAGAATATACGTGTGACAATGTACCTAATTAGCCTCACGAACTACGTCTCGTGTGCACAGTCCAATACGGAAACATCCACGTATGACTATACAAGTGCCCGGCTAAAAATCCTACACAATATCCAATCGGCACGCAGATATGATTCCGGAAATGTCACGACACAACATGACAACGAAGTTCAATGAAATACACATCCAATTAAGGATCAAGAAAAACTCACCAAAGTGAAAATAAGGACCAACGAGATCAACGATTCAAAATGGCGTACTTGGGAATGCAATCCCATAACGTCAAGGACAATGTCAAATCACGACAAACGTCACATGGACAATTCATACACATGAAATATATAATCATCACAAGAATCTAATCATCATTATAACCAAGCAAGATAACTTGCCTTAATACGGAGACGAGAATTGACCTCTTCTTGTCGGAACGAAGGAACGGTCCTCGACTAATATTGTTTACTCGAACAATCAACCTTAAACGAAATACATTTTACTCAAAATCATATTCGTATAATTATCAATATAGGATTAGTAAGACGTCAACCTACAATCCTTTAGAATAGTTTGTTACTACCAATTATTGAAGCCTTATGTCAAGAGTCCTTCTAACATCATTACAACCATAAGAATCGGTTTACAATATTTACCGAATGTTCGCATGGTTCATCATAAACAAGAGTTCTATCAAGGGTATGTTGAATAACCAATTATGATGTTAAGATCATCTTATGATGATTAAACTTTCCAAAACATTAAAACGTTGAAAGGTAAAATCTGCACATTATGATTATTCTCTTCTCATCTAAATTGACTTTAAGCTAACAATAAGTTCATAAGTTCTGAGATTACTCCACACCCATGAGGGTTATCAAAGTCTTTGTTTACAAGGCTGGAAGATTCATTAACATGATGGTGAATTCACCATTTATCTAGCATGATGATCAAAACATTCTAAGTTCTCAACACATTAGATTAATGAAAAGTTATTGTTGTAATTATCAAGATCCTTATCAATCTTCAAAGACTTGTGAAGCTGAACCATAATGATTTAAAATTTCTAAGATTTCTGAACAAGATCATCTAATCCTATCTTTAACATTATCAAGTTCTTCCCAAGATAATTAAATACCTAAAATGGTGTTTAAACACTCAATGATATCAAGTTCTTGATTAAATCCAGTTATGATGGAGCTAACTGATCCAACAATGTTCTACTGAGTTAAATTCGTCCAACAAGATGAGTATGGTAGTTACAACATGATTAAAATCGCTATATCATCAAGAACACCTCCATCTCAAACCCTTATTTAACATATTCACCAAAAGTGTTAAAAAGGTTGGATTAGAACTACGTTTTACTTGCTTAATCTAACTCTAGGTGAAGTATAATTCGTCATTAACATCGACATAAGAAAATAATGCAGAGAGGAAAGTACACCTACCTCCAGAAATGAAGAACAACTTCAATACTATGAGAAAATATACTCCAAGCTCAAGAACAACTCCTAGTCTCCAAGGAAATGATCTCCACTCCAAGATTTAAGGCTTAGAAACAAGTTGGTGAAGGTTGATATCGTTTTGGTAGTGCAGAGGTATGATATGTGAAGAGAGAAATTCGGTTTGGGGTTGTGAAGAAATGAAAAACAGGCTGGTCCTATAAATAGACTGTGCAGACTTAGCGCACGCTATCGGGACAGTTTAGCGTACGCTAATGCACTTACGTACGCTATCCGGTCGATATTACGTACGTAAGCGGCTTACAGTGGCTACTGTCTTGAATTATCGCAGGCCGTTAGCGCACGCTAACGAGAAATGGGTTACGCACGCTAATAAAAGTAGATTCTCACCGACACGACAGCTCAGACCTAGATCACATGCATGCTAACGGCTAAGGAGTTCACGTGCTGAAGTCAGCTGATGCCAGATTCCCTCTTAGCGCACGCAACGGAGAAAACCTTACGCACGCTAAGGCACAGGATTAGCGTACGTTAATCGTACTGTGTAACGTGCGCTACATCAACAGAAAAATTCGAAAATGCAACTCTCTAATTAACATCGAATCATCACATTTGAAATGAACTAACAACGATATGATATTCAAATCTATAATACCTCAACATAATACTAAATGCAACGATTTATGATAATCGGATTATCCGAATAATACAACGACAGGTAAAAATGAATAGTTACAGTCGGATATTACATACTCCCCCCCTTAAAAGGAGTTTCGTCCTCGAAACTAAGGGGTAAATAACTTGGGGTATCTCACTCGCATATTATCCTCGGTCTCCCACGTAGCCTCCTCGACTCCGTGTCGTGACCACTGAACTTTCAGTAGGGGAATCGTCTTGTTTCGCAACTGCTTGATCCTCTTCTCGAGTATTCGTACAGGACGCTCCTCGTACGAATGATCCTCTGCTAATTCAATCTCTTCGATCTGAAGTACATGGCTCGGATCAGCAACATATTTCCTCAACTGGGAGACATGAAACACGTTGTGAATCTTACTCAAAGTCGGTGGTAAAGCTAGTCGATAGGCCAGATCACCTACACGCTCCAAAACCTCAAATGGCCCAATGTACCTCGGGCTCAGCTTGCCCCTCTTCCCGAAACGAAAAACACCTCGGGTAGGAGACACCTTCATTAACACATGGTCACCAACCTCGAACTCCAGTGGTCGTCGACGGTGATCAGCATAAGACTTCTGTCGACTTTGAGCCATTAACAACCGACTCCTAATCAAAGTGATCTTCTCCAGAGCTGCTAATAGCATGTCGGGTTCCGTACCCAGAGATTTTGACAGTTCGTCCCAACACAAAGGGGACCTACAGCGACGGCCATATAATGCCTCATACGGTGCCATCTGAATCGAAGCATGCCAACTATTATTATAAGTGAATTCCACCAAAGGCAGTTGGGATTCCCAATCGTTCTTCCAATCAAGAGCACATGCTCTCAACATATCCTCTAGAGTCTGGATGGTTCTCTCCGATTGACCATCGGTCTGTGGATGAAAAGCCGTACTAAAATTCAACTGCGTGCCCATCGCACGATGAATTGCCTTCCAGAAGTGTGACTCAAATCGCCCGTCACGGTCTAATACAATGCTCTTGGGGGTACCGTGTAGTCTCACAATTTCCTTAATAAACAGCTGGGCCAATCTCTCGGGGCCCCATGTGTCCTTAATTTCCAAGAAGTGGGCTGATTTGGTCAGACGGTCCACAGTCACCCAAATCGTATTCATTCCTCGATGACTCGTCGGCAAGATAGTGATAAAATCCATAGATATGTCCTCCCATTTCCACTCAGGAATCGGGAGCGGTTTCAGCATTCCTGCGGGTCGCTGGTGCTCAATCTTAACCTGCTGACAGGTCAAACACCTCGAAACGAATTCGGCAACCTCACGCTTCATATTCCCCCACCAATAATTCTGTTTCAAATCCTTATACATCTTGCTAGAGCCCGGGTGAATAGAGTACGGGGTAGCATGGGCTTCTCTCATGATAGAGTTCCTCAACTCTTCGTCAGCGGGTACACAAACTCGATTTCTAAAACGTATCAATCCATCCTCGTGGATCACGAATCCAGGAGCTTTCCCCTGGGTTACTTCATCCCGAACTCGAGATAAGAATGGGTCCGTAATTTGCTTCGATTTGATCATATCATCAAGAGATGAAGAAATCTCAAGGGTGCGAAGTTGTCCCTGAACACGCTGTAACCAAACTTCAATTTCTGGCCTCATAAGGTCCAACTGCAATTCCCTCTATGCTGTTAAACGGCTCAGCATCTGCTCCTGCACTGTCTTACGGCTCAATGCGTCGGCAACCACATTTGCTTTACCCGGATGATAAAGGATCTCGATATCATAGTCCTTGATTAATTCTAGCCACCTTCTCTGCCTCATGTTCAACTCCTTCTGAGTAAAAATGTACTTTAGGCTCTTGTGGTCTGTAAAGATCTGGCAGGTAACTCCATAAAGATAGTGACGCCATATTTTCAAAGCAAACACCACGGCTGCTAACTCCAAGTCGTCGGTCGGATAGTTAACTTCATAGGGTCGCAATTGCCTCGATGCATAGGCGATTACTTTCCCTTCCTGCATTAGTACACATCCCAGACCCTGTCTCGACGCGTCACTATACACCACAAATCCTTCCGTTCCATTTGGTAAGACCAAAACAGGTGCCGAAATCAATCGACTCTTGAGCTCTTCAAAACTTTGCTGACATGCTTCTGACCACAAATACTTCTTGTCCTTCCGCAGTAAGTTAGTCATCGGTTGCGAAATTTTAGAGAATCCTTCTATGAATCGTCGGTAGTAACCTGCTAGGCCGAGGAAACTACGAACTTCCTTCACGTTCTTCGGTGGTATCCAATCTCGAATGGCTTCCGTCTTTTGTGGGTCCACTCTCACCCCTTCGGCTGATATCACATGCCCGAGAAAGACAACCTCAGGCATCCAGAATTCACACTTAGAAAATTTCCCATAAAGTTGTTCCCGCCTCAATGTATCGAGAACTTGGTGGAGGTGACTCTCGTGCTCCTCGTGGTCGCGAGTAAATCGAATGTCGTCAATGAAAGCGACTACAAAGCGATCCAGATAGTTAATAAAATCTCGATTCATCAACTCCATGAACACCGCCGGTGCATTAGTCGATCAAATGGCATCACCACGAACTCATAATGCCCATAGCGAGTACGGAATCTTTGTCTTGAAATGTCGACTCTCGAATCCTCAATCGATGATAACCAGATCTCAAGTCGATCTTAGAAAACACGGCGGCTCACGAAGTTGGTCCAATAAATCATCAATACGAGGCAAGGGATACTTGTTCTTGATGGTTACCCTGTTCAGCTCACGGTAATCAATACACAATCATAGAGATCCATCTTTTTTCCGCACAAATAACACTGGTGCTCCCCAAGGGGACGCACTAGGTCGAATATAGCCTTTGTCAGTCAACTCCTCAAGCTGGTTCTTCAATTCTTGCATCTCAGTCGGAGCCATACGGTACGGTGCTTTTGAGAACGGGGACGTACCTGGTTCTAACTCAATAATAAACTCCACGTCACGATGAGGAGGTAAGCCTGGCAACTCGTTTGGAAATACATCTGGGTAGTCTCGGACTACCGGAATGTCGGCCAATTCAACTGGTCAATCAGCTGTTTTGGTCATGTAGCACCAATAACCAATACACCCTTGATTAAGCAGTTTCACTGTTTTCATAGCGATGATGACTCTCCCAGAACGACTGGGATTATCACCTCGAAAAATACACTCGAATCCATCATCATAAGTGACGGTAACCATCCGCTTACGGATACTGAGTATTGCATCGTGACGATCTATCCAATCGATACCCAAGATTATATCATCCTTAGGTAGATCGACTACAATCAGATTTGACAACCACTCACGGTCGTTCAAACGAATCGGACAGTCCTGGACTTCACGACTCCCAATAATTCTTCTACCATCAGGTAGACCAATCACGTAGGGCTCACAATTGATAACATGGTTTAGAGGAAAACGACTTAAACAAGAAGAAGATATAAAGGAGTGTGAAGCACCGGTATCAAAAAGAACACATACAAGCTGGGAGTGGATCTCGAGTATACCTGAAATCATGCTGGCCTCAGGATCGTCAGCTTTCTTTATCTCGTAAATCCTGGGTTTCACAGTTCCGACACCAGGTGTACCACCTTGATTCCCACGGCCCATTCCCCTATTCGCCCCGGTGGTCTGATAGGAAGCGGATGGAGGCATCCGGTTCTGGACAGAGGATTGAACTGGGGCATGAGACGCTACTGGTTCAGGTTCGGGTCCACCCCTGCAAAAATGAGCACGGTAACCATTTTTGCCACAAGTATGGCATGTGACGGCAGGCTTCGGGCATTTGGAGTTGATATGCCCCTGGTCTCCGCAGTTATAGCACACAACAGAGGAGGGGACCGCTCGAGAGTGCGATCCAGCTGGCTTCGACGCCATGGGTGGTCGATCAGAAGGGTTTGGCAATGACTGGGGCTTCCTGAATGTCCCCCGGTTACTCTCAGTCTGGTTCTGGTTCCTAGACCTTTTGTTGTTGGACTGTGGTTGTTTCTTGGAAATCTCCTTTGCGGTGAGTTCGTACTCCAGAGCCTTCTCGATGAACTCTGGTAAGGTAGTACAGTGGTGATTCAACAGCTGCATTCTCATTCGGGGTTTAAGCCTCTTGAGAAAGTATTTGATCTTATCGGCCTCTGTTCGGATAATTGTTGTGGCAAAAGGAAGGAGTGCCTGGAATTTCTCAGCAACAGATAATACATCATCGTCTTCAGACGGGTCGGTGTTCAAAAGTTCCGACAGTTTGGCCTCACGGAGTGGCCCTGGATAGTAATGGTCTAGCATGAGGTTTTTAAATTCCTCCCAAGTGTAAACACCATCAGCTGGCCTTACTGAAAGCCACCAGGTATGAGCGCCTTTGCTAAGATAATACGTGGCTACCGAGACGCGATTCTCTTCCGGGCAGTCCACCATCTGGAAAAGTTTCTCAAAATGCTCGATCCAATGCACAATGTCAGCAGGCTCAGAGGAGCCTTCAAAATTCGGTGGTCGCTGGCGAGAGATGTCGCTGATAATCCGACTCACGGGTCCGCCAATCACATGAGGAGGATGAGCCCCCTGCTGCTGGCCAGTAGCGGCCCTCTGCATAGCTTCCATTAGTTGACCCATCTGTGTCATCTGTGTCATCATGCCCTGCATTACGACGTAAGGATCGACACGCGCATCCCCGCGCCCACTGTGGTGCGATTGTTCCCTAGAAGGTGAACCACTGTCTGCGGAACTCTGATCCGCATTCGCGCGTCTGTTGGCTCGAGGTATTGGGATTCGGCCCCTTCCGCGGCCTCGTCCCCCTCTGCCACGACCTCTCAGGTTTCTTTCCATACTGAAGGAATCAATCATAATGATAACCATAAGTAAAGTTCAAGATACTAAAATTCATGCTAAGTTAATAGCAACAAGGAATCACATATTAAAGGAAAACGGTTATCGATACCACAAATGTCGCACCGAATATCATATCGGTGTCAAGTCGAACAATTTCAATTGTATAATCAATTCAGCATTTACCTCGGATTATCAATCAGATAAATCCTGTCACAATTCCTCGTAATAACATGATCAACAAGGAGACCCATACTGATATCAATATCATGCCAGTATTTAAATCATGGCTCATAAAGTACATACCGTATTTGGCTCGTAGGGTCAAGCACTTGCACAGGTCACACGTGACACGAAGGTCTCTTGATACTAGTTCATTTCTCAATGACTCATAAAAGAAAAGAAACAACGTTCTGATACCATCTTCTGTAACACCCCAAAAAGGCGGCTATTACAGTGCCGTGAATCCCACACTGGGACCTACCAGGCGATATCCAAAACAGGTTAAATAAATATTATTTGTGATACTGAATCACAATGAATAGTCATTACTCCGATTAGGAGTTTATTAAAATATGGCCAACGGCCTTACAACACACAGGATCCGAAAAACAAGTATAGACCATATGGGGATGGAAAATACTTCAAATGTCAAATACAACCAAATAACAATTTAAATGAAGCAGGAAATAACATAACCCGGTTTAACATAACCGGACAACAAAGACGAGGGCCCCCCGAACTAGTATCCTTCGAACCCTTCGCCGTCGACATGCTCTTCCCGTGCCTTGCCTTTGCCTCGACCTAAAATACAATACAAGTATATCGCCCAACACAGGGTCAGATATACATGATAACCAATTCTTCCGACATTATACAATTCACATATATAGATCTCAAGAAAATCATTCCGACTATTAATCATACCCCTCGGGCGTATGAAACAATCAGTCACAAAATATCGAACACATCCAATCATACATGGACTATGAACGATTAACAATATAGCTCAAGATGGACATCACAGTACGCCCGATCCGGAAATGTGTCCGTGTACATGTCCACCCCGTATACGGAATCCAGAATATACGTGTGACAATGTACCTAATTAGCCTCACGAACTACGTCTCGTGTGCACAGTCCAATACGGAAACATCCACGTATGACTATACAAGTGTCCGGCTAAAAATCCTACACAATATCCAATCGGCACGCAGATATGATTCCGGAAATGTCACGACACAACATGACAACGAAGTTCAATGAAATACACATCCAATTAAGGATCAAGAAAAACTCACCAAAGTGAAAATAAGGACCAATGAGATCAACGATTCAAAACGGCGTACTTGGGAATGCAATCCCATAACGTCAAGGACAATGTCAAATCACGACAAACGTCACATGGACAATTCATACACATGAAATATATAATCATCACAAGAATCTAATCATCATTATAACCAAGCAAGATAACTTGCCTTAATACGGAGACGAGAATTGACCTCTTCTTGTCGGAACGAACGAACGGTCCTCGACTAATATTGTTTACTCGAACAATCAACCTTAAACGAAATACATTTTACTCAAAAACATATTCGTATAATTATCAATATAGGATTAGTAAGACGTCAACCTACAATCCTTTAGAATAGTTTGTTACTACCAATTATTGAAGCCTTATGTCAAGAGTCCTTCTAACATCATTACAACCATAAGAATCGGTTTACAATATTTACCGAATGTTCGCATGGTTCATCATAAACAAGAGTTCTATCAAGGGTATGTTGAATAACCAATTATGATGTTAAGATCATCTTATGATGATTAAACTTTCCAAAACATTAAAACGTTGAAAGGTAAAATCTGCACATTATGATTATTCTCTTCTCATCTAAATTGACTTTAATCTAACAATAAGTTCATAAGTTCTGAGATTATACCACACCCATGAGGGTTATCAAAGTCTTTGTTTACAAGGCTGGAAGATTCATTAACATGATGGTGAATTCACCATTTATCTAGCATGATGATCAAAACATTCTAAGTTCTCAACACATTAGATTAATGAAAAGTTATTGTTGTAATTATCAAGATCCTTATCAATCTTCAAAGACTTGTGAAGCTGAACCATAATGATTTAAAATTTCTAAGATTTCTGAACAAGATCATCTAATCCTATCTTTAACATTATCAAGTTCTTCCCAAGATAATTAAATACCTAAAATGGTGTTTAAACACTCAATGATATCAAGTTCTTGATTAAATCCAGTTATGATGGAGCTAACTGATCCAACAATGTTCTACTGAGTTAAATTCGTCCAACAAGATGAGTATGGTAGTTACAACATGATTAAAATCGCTATATCATCAAGAACACCTCCATCTCAAACGCTTATTTAACATATTCATCAAAAGTGTTAAAAAGGTTGGATTAGAACTATGTTTTACTTGCTTAATCTAACTCTAGGTGAAGTATAATTCGTCATTAACATCGACATAAGAAAATAATGCAGAGAGGAAAGTACACCTACCTCCAGAAATGAAGAACAACTTCAATGCTATGAGAAAATATACTCCAAGCTCAAGAACAACTCCTAGTCTCCAAGGAAATGATCTCCACTCCAAGATTTAAGGCTTAGAAACAAGTTGGTGAAGGTTGATATCGTTTTGGTAGTGCAGAGGTATGATATGTGAAGAGAGAAATTCGGTTTGGGGTTGTGAAGAAATGAAAAACAAGCTGGTCCTATAAATAGATTGTGCAGACTTAGCGCACGCTATCGGGACAGTTTAGCGTACGCTAATGCACTTACGTACGTTATCCGGTCGATATTACGTACGTAAGCGGCTTACAATGGCTACTGTCTTGAATTATCGCAGGTCGTTAGCGCACGCTAACGAGAAATGGGTTACGCACGCTAATAAAAGTAGATTCTCACCGACACGACAGCTCAGACCTAGATCACATGCATGCTAACGGCTAAGGAGTTCACGTGCTGAAGTCAACTGATGCCAGATTCCCTCTTAGCGCACGCAACGGAGAAAACCTTACGCACGCTAAGGCACAGGATTAGCGTTCGTTAATCGTACTGTGTAACGTGCGCTACATCAACAGAAAAATTCGAAAATGCAACTCTCTAATTAACATCGAATCATCACATTTGAAATGAACTAACAACGATATGATATTCAAATCTATAATACCTCAACATAATACTAAATGCAACGATTTATGATAATCGGATTATCCGAATAATACAACGACAGGTAAAAATGAATAGTTACAGTCGGATATTACATAAATATCCTTCGAGTTTTACAAACCGAGGCCGAAATAGCTAGAACGGGGCCGAAATTGCCGCTCGGAGTCGGGTCTCCGTACGACCATTCGGGTTGCCGGAACTTGAGACCTTTATACCGTTAGGAAGCCCTCTTGACGAGCTTCATCCTTCTAGTTTTAGTTTATGGATTCGATCGAGTATTATGGTGTGCGTTTGTTTGTGTGTGTTTGTGTGTTACTTTGTCTATGTGTGTGTGTGTTTGTGTGTTACTGTGTGTGTGTGTGTATGTGTTTGTGTGTGCTGGTGTGTATGTGTGTGTTTGTATGCGGGTGTGTGTGTTTGTACGCAGGTGTGTATGTTGTATGTAGGTGTGTGTATTCAAGTTTCGGGCCTTGATGACTAGGGATGTCGGTGTGTTTTTACGTGTAAAAATAGCGTCAGTCGATGTTAGAGAATCCCCTGCTGAGGTTACGACAGACGGGAGAATTTTGAACGAGGATTAGATGGCCGTACAAAGTTTTGGGGTGGAAAACATGAATTTTGAAAGCCTAGGGCTAAGCCATTTGAGAATTTGAAATAAAGTTAGACTTGATTGAAGTTTTTTAAATCTTCAATTTGACCCCAATACTTTAATATTTTCTTTAAAAAGTGTATAACCTTCTTGATTTCAATCCAAAATGGGTCAAACGACTGCAAAATTGCTCCTAATTCGAAACACAACATTCTTACACCCCAATGTACTTCTTGTGAATATGTGAAAAATGTGATTTTGTGAAAAGTGGTAATTTCAGAAAATGTGGTTTGTGCCATCTGGTTACTGAGTATGTGTGAATTGAGTTAAAACCAGTGAGGGTTCCCTGGGATTCGAAAGGATGCGTTCCCTATGGATAACTCGGTGGGGTTGCACAACGAGAGAGGGCCTGACGAGGACTCCCTGGGGTGTGTATCTCGCGCGAGGTACAGGACCAGCACAGCTCGGGAGGTTGTTTTGTGATGATGACTGTGGTATGATATTCTGGAATATATGTGATGGCATAGTGATTTGATTGTTTATTCACTTGTGGTACATATTCATGAATCGTTGTACTTGTACCAGTTGTTTGCTGACCCCTTTGGGGGTGGATATACTTGTTGTGAATTCAGTTACAGGTCTTTGTGGCGAGCCGGCACAGAAAGGGCATGAGGATGACGACCAACACTGATATCATGTATTATTTTGAGTCGGTGGTTGTTTTGTCATGGTCAGAGTCGTGCTTTGATTTTGTACTCGCGCGGGTACTGTCATATATTGTTTAATGCATTGGTGTTAGTTGTTGTTGATGTTGTTGGATCAGTTGTGAGTTGTTGTATCTGTTGTGATCCAACAGGACCATGTATTGGATTGTTTTGGTGATGTATGTCGTACTGGAGTTGATGTTGGTTTTAAGTGTGTAAATCTCTCAGTTTGGTTGATGGTTAATGTGTTTTATGTTGGTCTAAGCCTGGTTTATGGTGTTACAAAATTTGGTATCAGAGCATAGGTTTATGATACCTGGGCTGCTGGTGTTTTGGGTTTGTCAAAGTTGAGTCGGTCGTTTGTTTATGACATCATTGAGTTGCAGCTACCTCGTCCGACCTGCGCTGTAAGTTTCTCTGATCCCCAATTTCATTTTTTTAAATTGTTTTAGTCCTGAACATATGGATTCTAAGTCCTTCTTGTGAGTCGTATTCCATTGGGGCTGTGTTCATTGACTTCTGATCTTATCAGAACCCTGCGGGAAACCATAGTAATCTGTTTGTATTTCTTCGAATTACATCCATTAATTTCCCTTCATGTATATGTTTGTGTAACTTGATCATACTGGTATATGGAGATGGTAAGTTTCTCGATTATAAGTCCCCTCTTAGTGGTGCGGCGATTGTGTGGTGTTGATTCGATTAACCTTGGAAGAGGGGCTAGAACTTGTTGGTGATATTAGGGTTTTTGGGATGTACAATGCGTATACGGTCCGGGTGAAAATAGTTACACGGTGTAATTCGGGAAATTAGGAATATTAACGATTCCTATATTCTTTTGAGAATGAGATTTTTAAGTAACAATTTTAACCGCTGTGGGAGTATTTTTTGAGTGTTTTTTGGAAACTCTTTCAAATGGTAGAAACCTACGATTTAATATCGTTATATAAAATGTGTATGTTTTCGGTGGAAAATCTTTTCCTTTCAATTAAACAATTAGTAGAAGAGGAAGTATAAATTTTTGAAACATTTCGGACTATAGACGTCTTCAAAAATTTTAAAAGTATAAATTTTTTTGTGCATTATTTAAAAATAATTTCAAAATCGACGTGTAAAATAAAACCTCCTCTTCCAATAAGAGTAAAGTAATTACAAGTTTTGGCAAAGCGTAGATCGCCCTCTCATTTTCAAAAGGATTGTTTTCCTAAAGTGTGGGAACCACAATCGTATAGTTTTGGGATCGTGTGTCATGTTTGGGCACGCGTTTGGTTGTGATTCAGATCGTTGCGTGGAGGGTATGATTGTGGTGGTGAATTATGGTTTGATATTGGTATGGCGTGCAGAATTAGCGCACACTACCTTGTGGAATGCGCACGCTAACGCAAGATGCAGAAACCACTGTATTCAGCTGAGAGTTCGACAACGCATGCTATGCAATTATGTAGCGCACGCTAAGGTGTAACAGTTAGCGCATGATACGGGTAGGGTAACACTCGCTAACTGGTAGTTCGGGGGTAGTTCAGAAGCTACTGGACTGGGGCTGGAGGTCTCCTTAGCGCACGCTAATGCTTGTAGTTAGCGCACGCTAATCTGTCTGGAATATAAACCGGACAGCAATTGTGATTCATCATTTCCACTCTTTTCTTTTTCTCCGCGGGTGACACCAAGGTGTGAATTGAAGGCGACTAGGGTTCGTGATCTTGGCCGATTTTGTTACCTTCAAAGGTGTCTCGGATTATAACATTTTCTAGTCTATTGTTCTTAGTCGGATCGAGGCAATTCCTTGATTTTTCTTGAGTGAATCATTTTGTAGATTTTGTTCTTGATCTCATTTTCAACTCGATTCTGATGAATCAAGTGATGTTAAATGTTGTTGTTGGTCATGTCATATGAATTGTATATCCATAATTCCGACTTGTTCAACTCGGTTGACGATTCTAAGTATTCTGAGGAACCGTGAACAATTAACGTTCGATCAAATGTCTGTAAACTATCATTGAACAAACTAAACGATCAAGGGGCGTCCCGTATCCTAGATGATGGCAAGTGATGCTTTCATAATACGTATGAATTGTTGATGCTCCCGACAATTATGGCTTTGATTCTCTTTATCTTCTTGCTTTCCATCTCTAACTTGGTAGTTCTGCGTATTGAGGACCAAACTCCCGTTGAGGGGGAGAAGAGTATAATAATCGGGATTCTTCCACTTGTACAATTTAGGGCCTTGAACCCTTATGTTTGACTCTGTTGTCGCACTGCTCAACCATATCTAATTGTGTTGTGCTTTATTTTGATTTCAACTTGTGCCCTTAACTGAATCGCGTCACTACCGAGAAATTATCATGATGTTAGTAGTCATTCCGCATACGTCAAAATGCTTAGAGATTTGGTCATCCGAACTTATGAAGTTTCTTGTTATGTTATTACCTTGTTTTCGTTGTTCTAAATTTCGGGTACAAACTTCTTTTGCTTAAAGTGGATCGTGACACCCGAGTTTTTGACTTTTTTTTCCACCCTAACTCGCTTATGTTCGGTGATACCTTCTGAATTTGTTCTGTTCTTCGATTTTTGTCATTCGAATGAGTTGTGACAGTGTTTCGGATGAATCCATTTACAGTTGTGACTTTTCCCAAGTTCGGTTCAAATCTCGTGATTCCTATTCAAAGCGAATGTCATGTAATACTTACAAGCCCACTTAATGTCTTGAGTTGAGGTGTGTACTTCGGAGTTGTTTGATTATTGTCGTCCAGTCGTTGTTGTTCGATCAATGTTGTTCGATCGTTGTGGTTCGACTATTGTTGCTCGATCTCGCATCATGATTATCGAGCATCTGATTCCTTAAGATTTGGGTACTCGTCCCAGTAAGTCATCTTCCAAACCTTTGAGGTTATCGGAACTATATATTTGTTCAAGGTTAAGCTCGCATTTTGATTATTGTACCATTTGGATTATCAACTAAAGTGATTCATGATCGTTGCACTTCGTAAACATTCTTGCATATTGAATCGGTCCACAGTGGCTCTGTATGACATGGAGTTTTGTGTCCGTTGTTGGCAGCAGATAACGTGTGTCATCTAAAGTTTGCCTTGCCTTGATTGTTTCATGTCCTAAGTTTGGGACGAAACTTATTTCAAAAGAAGTGGGATGTAATAATTTTATATTCCCATTAGTTCCCTTTCTTTTGATCTATTTTCATTTCTTTTGGCTCGCTAGTCTCGACAATCAACATATGATGGTCATCATTTCTTGACATCTAATCCGAAAACCAAGAGTTTGTGATTATATCTTTTGGCATGACCAATATAATTATCGTATTCATACCATTGATAAACCAGATCCCTTTCTTAATGAAGATCGTATGACTTTCTCGTTTTCAAACCGAAATGGTTCGAACAACTATTTTCCATTTTAAGTTTCGAGGACGAAACTTCTTTTTTAGGGGGGAGGGTGTGATACCCCGTAATAAATAAGTCGGGTGATTTTATATTTTGTGAACCGTTGGATAAATTCGGTTATCGTGTCGGAGTTGAGAACTATATCACCCCGTGTTGTTTAGAGTAACAAACTTAAATTTTTGAAATTTGCGGAGTGTTACCATATATTTTATATATAATGTTTTGTATGTCACCGTCGTGTCAACATTCATCGGGATGAGATAGAAATAATAATCCGAATAGTTATAATATTATATGTATATATGCTTTTATCTATATAATTAGTAATGTATAAATATACATATATATATATATATGTATATAATGTAGCCGCCACACAAACAAAAAAAAGAGAGGAGATATGAAGGGAAGAAGGTCGCGAACGACGTGGAAGAAAACAAAGAAAAATAAAAAGAAAACAAGAGGATAAGTCTGAGAAGAGTCGAGAGTGTACACCGCCATGATTTACAGAGATATGACAGTGCCGTAGATTCTTTTTGGAGAACCTAACAGGCTTGGACTAACATAAAAACTCATTGAAGTTTTACAAACCACAACTTTATTCCTTTATTAAACAAACCAACTTCAAAACGACATACAACACAACACCAAAAAAATCTCGTCTCGTAGGACTACAACTGATACAACAGTACATATCTGGTACAACAACATCACACGACTGTACCCGCGCGGGTACAAAATTAAAACACGACCATGACCATGACAATACAACCAATAACTCAAAAGGGTACACGATATCAATGTTGCACACCAAGCTCGTGTCCGCCCTGTGCTGGCTCTTCCACTGGACCTGTACCTGAATACACAAAAGTATATCCACCCCCGAAGAGGTCAGCAAGAATCCGGTGCAAGTACAATGATTGTAGAATATGTATAACAAGTGAATAATCCACACAAATCACAGAAATCACAGTGCCATCATAGATATTCCGGAATACCACATCACAATCATCATCACAAAATATCAACGGGGGCTGTATAGGTACTGTACCTCACGCGAGATACATACCTCTCCCCATTAAGTCCTCATCAGGCCTCTCTGGTTGTACAAACCCAGCCAAGTGGACCGCAGAAGCCTCGGTCTATGGAACCCAGGGGACCCTCACTAGTTTTACTCGGCACACGACCTCGAGTCGCACTTTTGAAAACATCACTTTGGCACACTTTACATTTTCTTAAAAATTACGTTTTCTAAAATTACCACTTTTCATAAAACCACGTTTTTCACATATTCACATGAAGTACATTAAACACAATCAAAGTACTTGCCTCAATTCGAACGACACGGGAAACAACGAACGAATGAACGTACGGTCCGATCTTCCTTCAAGAATTCGATCCTAACACATAGAAATACCGAATCAAAGCACAACACCACAGAGATGGAAGGATTCACCCTAAGTTCTACCCTTAGGAACATTTAACCGAACACTATGGGGCGGAGTCGTTCATACTCCATCTAACGAATGAAAGTTCGAAATAAAATCCGTAGACTTCAAGAAAAACAAGGGATTATGATTCCATAATCATAATCTAATACAAATCAAGGCTAAAACGGACTAGAGAAGAAAAATGTTAACAAATCCCCAAAATTTCCAAAAACTAGGGATTGAACAATTTTACCTTGATTTGGATGATGAACTTGATGAAATCTTGTTATATTGAGACTAGGAACTCAAAAATGTTGTTGGGTGGTGAAATCCGGTTGGAATCCACACCTTCATATGCTACAAATCGCCCAGTCGCCAGAGGAGAGGAAGAAGAAATGAAAAATGATATTTCTAGAACTTGCCCCCCCTATATACACACTGGGTAGGATTAGCGCACGCTATGGCCAAATCTTAGCGTGCGCTAACGGGCTGAAAAGTCAGTCCAGAGACTACTGTCTGACTCCAGTAGTGTGCGCTACCCTCTTGTTAGCGTTCGTTATTGACCGCCACTAGCGCGCGCTAACTCCAAATAATAGCATGCGCTACCTGTTAGTACCGCAGTCCAGAAACGTTTCTGCTCTCACTGACCTGCCATCATAGTGCGTCCTATCCTACTAATAACGTGCTCTAATACATCGAAATAGTGTACGCTAGTGCGTGCATATCATGCGCTAACGCCCCATTCCAGAGTCCAGAAAGCTCACTGCATTAGCGTGCGCACAGGAGCAGCGCGCGCTACTCACACATCATTAGCATGCGCTAGAATTGCAGTCTAGCGTGCGCTAACTACTACTTCCCAGCATTAAATTCGCGAAGTCTGGCCAAAACGAACACAATCAAAAATCACAAAACTCAATTATTACCAACCATGAATATTCCAAGATCTATCATCAATACAGGCATTCCAAATAGCCATTATACCACAAGATACAACCAAAACAATACTCATAAAATACACGGATATTACACGAATCTGGGGAGAGGGAGAGAGAGAAACAGAGAAAGAAAATAAAAGAAGAAAGAAAGAAAGGAGAAGATAGAGAGAGAGAGAGAGAGCAGAGAAGCCTAGAAGTGTTCCGCCACCACGGAGAATTTTTCCGGTAAAATCTCGCAATCTATATATCATTGTGATCGTCTTAGAGACTAGGTCACAAATATCTATCGAGTTTTACAAACCGAGGTCGGAATAGCTGGAAGGGCCGAAATTGCCGCTCGGCGTCGGGTCCCCGTATGGCCATTCGGGCTGCCGGAACTTGAAACCTTTTATACCGTTAGGAAGTCCTCTTGACGAGCTAGTTTTATATTATGGATTCGATCGAGTATTATGGTGTGCGTGTGTTTGTGTGTGCTCGTGTGTATGTGTTTGTGTGTTACTGTGTGTGTGTGTATGTGTTTGTGTGTGTTGGTGTGTGTGTGTGTGTGTGTGCTGGTGTGTGTGTGTGTGTGTGTGTGTGTGTTTGTATGCGGGTGTGTGTGTGTGTTTGTATGCGGGTCTGTGTTGTGTGTAGATGTGTGTATTCAGATTTCGGGCCTTGACGACTAAGGATGTCGGCATGTTTTTACGTGTAAAAATAGCGTCAGTCGATGTTCAAGAAGCTCCCGGTGAGGTTACGATAGACGGGAGAAGTTTAAACGAGGATAAGATGTCTATAGAAAGTTTTGGGGTGGAAAACATAAATTTTGAAAGCCTAGGTCTATGCCATTCGGGAATTTGAAATAAAGTTGAACTTGATTGAAGTTTTTCAAATCTTCAATTTGACCCCAATACTTTAATATTTTCTTTAAAAAGTGTATAACCTTGTTGATTTCAATACAAAATGGGTTAAACGACTGCCAAATGGCTTCTAGTTCGAAACACAACATTCTTACACCCCAATAACGTGAGGAATGTGTCCGTAACTACGTTCTCACCCTTAGGTCGGCTAAATTAGAAAGTAGAGTTCTAATGGTTATATAAATCTTAACCCGTTAATTATATAATATGATCCGTTTTAGGTTGAAGGTTTGGCTAATTGCTCCATCCGTTTTCCTTGTTAATCGAACCTTTTTCCATTCGCTGGAATGCCAGGCAAGTACTTTGATTGCGGTTGATGTACTTCGTGTGAATATGTGAAAAATGTGATTTTGTGAAAAGTGGTAATTTCAGAAAATGTGGTTTGTGCCATGTGGTTACTGAGTATGTGTGAACCGAGTTAAAACCAGTGAGGGTCCCCTGGGATTCGCTAGGCCACGTTCCCTATGGATCACTTGGTGGGGTTGTACAACCAGAGAGGGCCTGACGAGGACTCCTTGGGGTGCGTATCTCGCGTGAGGTGCAGGGCCAGTACAGCTCAGGAGGTTGTTTTGTGACGATGATTGTGGTATGATATTTCGGAATATATGTGACGGCACAGTGATTTTTATTTACTTGTGATACATATTCATGAATTGTTGTACTTGCACCGGCTGTTTGCTAACCTATTTGGGGGTAGATATACTTGTTGTCTATTCATGTACAGGTCTTTGTGACGAGCCGGAGCAGGAAGGGCACAAGGATGACGATCAACACTGATATCATGTATTATTTTGAGTCGGTGGTCGTTTTGTCATGGTCAGAGTCATGTTTTGATTTTGTTCTCGTGCGGGTACTGTAATATAGTGTTTAATGTATTGGTGTTAGTTGTTGTTGATGTTGTTGGATCAGTTGTGAGTTGTTGTATCTTTTGTGATCCAACAGGACCATGTATTGGATTGTTTTGGTGATGTATGTCGTACTGGAGTTGATGTTGGTTTTAAGTGTGTAAATGTCTCGGTTCGGTTGATGGTTAATGTGATTTATGTTGGTCTAAGCCTGTTAGGTTTTCCAAAAAGAATCTACGGAGCTATAATATCTCTGTAAATCACGGGGGTGTTACACCGAACGACTACCCTGATAACTCGAAAGCATAGCACATCCGGTTTGGATTTCAATTTTCCAAGAGCTCGACGGAAGGAAGGAAAACCTTGAAACCTTTTAAACTTAATATTTTGACATTGGAGAATTTTCGCGATTAATGTTACACTTTGAACATTAATTCATTTAAGCGCGTTTGTAGCATTCATACCATATGAATAAAACATACACAACCTAGTTGCTACCAACTTGTAGTTCATGGACCGTTCCTAAGTACCGTGTCATCATCGACTCGATAAAAAGAAAAATACAAGTAATCAAATTACAAGTGTGGAATCATAATCTTTATGGCAACTTGTCCTCGGCTCTTCGTCATAGCTAATTTATTTCATTAATAAAATTTGCATACTATACAAATTTACTAAAAAAAATAAATTGGCTCAAAACGGCAACTACAAACCCATCGAATAAAGATTCAAAATACTAAGTCCATGAACTACATCACCATTCAAAAGATAATGCAACCATTACGTTAAAATAAATGGCAATATTGATTAACCTAAATATTGATCTAATCAACAAAATTAATCCAACTTTAGAATTAATCCAATTAATTCACATAACCGTTAATTTTGATTTGTTCCGGACAAATAAATATTTCATTAAATTAATTCGATTAAAAATAAAATTACCATAATTATATTTTCGTCAAATTAAATCCAATTTAATTTGTGGTAGATTAATTTACCGAACGGAATATAAAAATGGAGTCGGGAAACACAAGGCCCGGGCCAAGCGGCCGTAGGTCACCGACCTGCAGTGACTTCTTCGGGTCCGACCATTTTTATGGCTCGTCTTTTCATCCCGAATCCAAAAATAATATTTTTCTAATCTTTATATTACATATTTAAATCAGTTGTCAAAAGAAAATTAGATTTATATTGTAACATAAAATCATGAAAAATTAATATTAGATGAATAATTGAAAATCAATGATTAAAATGATTATTATTCCAAATCATCAGAACACCCAATCAAGCATTCCAAATGTTAAATATCGTATATACGATCGCAAGTTCTCGCTCCGATACCACTGTCGGGATTCGCATACAAAACGAAAGGGCGCAGCGGAAGCGAAAACAAGAAGTTTAACACGAATCCCTGAAGAGGATCGATTCAAGCAACGTATATATGAATATAAAACTAAACAAGTGTAGGATTCGAAATCATACCCTTGAAGTCCTTTGATTAAATGTTGAGATTAGTGATCTCCGCACGAATCCGATTCGTCAAAACTTTTGATATCCCGAGCACCGAAAGCACCATGCCTCTATTTTCCATATGCCGGAAGTCGATCGGAATAACACCCGCCTTATTATCCTCCAAACATACGGCTAGAATTAGGTTGTGAAGCTATATAAATTTTATTTATCACACCTAAGTGTATAAATATAATTATCTTTGTATTTTCTATAAGAAAATGAAGAAAGGAAAAATGAAGAACAAAAACAAAGTTCTCTCTCTCTCTCTTTGTTAACTCACGGCTGAAGTTACTAAAGTGGGGAGGAGAAGTCTTTTATTTCATCATTCAACTTTTCCAAGTCTTCCCTCATTATTATAATCATCACATGAAATGATTTTAGTTATTTTATCTTTCGTCTTCCACCATATATGGTGGAATCAAAGACCATGAATTAAAATACAAGAGGGGGCGGCCATCTAGAAGCACCGGACGAGTTCAGTTCGTTTTGGACTCTGGTGTGTCCAATTAGATAAACTTTGTTCCGTTTTGATGTATTTATATTAATCAATTAATCCAATTAATTAATTATATCAAATACAAAATGATATAATTAATTTCTCTAAGAAATAATTATGTAAGTGAATTAAATTAATTACCCAGTAATTTATTTAATTTGTTAGGCCGTAGATTAATTTATCCAATAAATTAATTTAGACATCTAATATCCAATAAATTGGATATCCAATATCTAATATTTATAAAGAGAGAATAATATCGATTTATTCCGACGCCTATCCCAATGCGCGACTCTGTAGGTCCATCTCAGTTAGCAATGGGAGGAACCAAATAGTAATAGCACCACCTAGCCAATCTAGCAGCCAACACTGTAACCTAACTGAAAAAGAATGATGGGGATCATTCCAAAACCTTTATATCGTGAATACTAGTATACGTATAAACCTTTCTTTCAAATGTCCCGATCAAGTTATAGGGTCACGGTCAGTGAAACCCTATCTGTACTCGACGCTATGCATGAGTTAATGCAAATTGAGATCACTGAGCTCTCGTGTATCCAATACAACTAGCCCCAATGCTTTGGCCAAAGACTTATGATCTCATCAACCAGTATACCCGTTCACTTACAGGTGAAAGAATCCTATCTTGGCATTTAGTAGAACCTGCTACTTGCCCGTCAAGATGCACGTCAAGGTTGACCCCCACCTTCCGGTATTTTGGGTCGAACTACTCTAATGAAAATCTTAATGTCACAAGCACATCCCTACTAAATCCTCAAGTCGAAGGTTCTCGAATACCTATCACAACCTTTCGATTCTGTCATCGACTGTCCCGGAGTGAAATCCATGTAATGAATCGAGTGTGAGTCGGTTCGAGTATACTAATCTCATTAGCATACCTATAACGTGTGCTCTCACTAACCATTAGTGATCGACATGCACTCTCCAAGTCAAAGAACACGTCATACAAGTCTTTACATAAACTTAATGCCCAGTCAAGTTTCATCGACTTGCGAACGATTAAGTATTTGAGCCATAAACCTTTCCAGTGCTGATCCCCTTAACTCAAATACACGGACTAGTTTCTATATATGTATTTACGAGTCGGGAATGCCAGTGACTACCAGTAAATAAAGAAACATACAAATTGCCTTCTCATAATGTTTTACATAATAAGAAGTAAAATTCCCTCACTCTAACATCCTCTGAGTGGCATTCGAGGGCATACTCCTAATAATTAGAAATCTCACCAGCCTTCAACGATCATATTGGTGAACAAATATCTTCATCCAGTTATATAAAGATGAAGTACACTACAGGAAAACAAGTATGCATATGTCATGAAAAGATAATGACTCAAGTATGCAGGGACGAAATCGGTGTATAAGCCCAACATTTGTCCAGATGACAAGAAAGAAAAACCGAGCTCAAATTCCATATCTCGAGCTCAAAACAACCTCACTCCAGAGATAGAGCTTAAACGTTCAGAGAGCTGTTCGATGACTATCAAACTTGTATTTTCAAGTGTTGACCGGAGTCCGATCTTGTGTAGGTCTTGAAGCCAACTAATAAACAACATATGTCCATGGTGTTAGCTGTTGGGAGTTTGATAATGACCTACGTCGGAGAGTGTTGACTCAAGTCCATTTGAACACTAATCTACGAGAATGGTGTTGCGGTGTATATAAGCGTTTATAAATCTGCGTGAACAATGCAGCTTGTGCATATTCCTAGTTTCATATAGTTGTGCACGCCTTGATACCAGCGAATTCCCTCCTATATGGAGCAGAGTGGATGTAAAAGAATTATCCCACATTCGAACAATTATAAACATTATCTTGTTTCATTTATTATCTCATACATATCCATTTATGAAATATGTACAAGAGAAGGTTTACAAGCTTCAGTATAGATATAAACCTTGTCTTGGTTCACCACTATAAACCAGTTATTATCTCATACATATCCATTTCTACAGACCAAAAACCTGAAAACAACACTATCAACGCTGAACCTGCAGTTGTTGGATTTTTTATTGCTTCCTTATGTACTTTAAATTACAAGTACAAGAAGTGTGATCTCTTTGTTATCTATAGAGCTATTTGATTTCCTTTAAAAGATATAACTCGTAATCTCTACGTTACTGTATGAATGCTTGACATTGAAATTATTTTATAAGTATAATTTTACTAAGACCAAGCTATAAGAACTTATGAACAGTTCATAGATTAAGTTGTATTCACTAAAAATACTTACTGTAAGATTGTGCCTACACACTGTAACACCTCCAGAGCCATCCCGGAATATTACAGCACCGTGGAACCCGAGATGGAACCAATAAGGCTAAAAGATATTTTCGCAAATATTTACAAACGCCCAAGAGGCTAATGATGGTATTATCTATTAAAAACATTCGAAGACTTTATAAAACTCGTTTATCAAAACCGTCGTAAAATCTCATTTGAAAGGACAAGGCCAAACAGCCGAAACTCAATAGTTTAGAAAATGATTTTCCAAAGTAACTCAAGTTTCCAAAAACCAAAAGGGCATTTAAGAATACTCACGCAGCGGAAAGGTCAAATAATTAAGAATACTCTAGCAGCGGAATAAAAAATATAATCAGAATACTCGATTCACAAAAATATGCCATAGCTAGTATCCTCCAAGAAGCTCATCTCTTCACGACCGCTACAAGCTTGATATCTAAAGAACCTAAAAAGAAAGCCCACGACGGGGTCAGCCATAATATCCAACAATGATAACAGTCACACCGCGTGAATAATTACATTCCAATGAAAACACTTGTAACAGCCCGAAAACGGTGGCTATTACAGTGTCGTGGACCCCCTACCGGGACCCACCATGGGATATCACGATATATACTTGCAACCTGACAACGTGGCACCGTACCACAATATTTATCAAAACCCCAATGTGGAGTATGAGTTATTTATGTCTTTAATACGAGCAAACGTACACAGGATCCAAATTCGGTACAGACCATATGACGATGGGCGGTACCTAACAAATTATAGTACATTCATCCGACAAAAAGAAAAATGAGATTCATAATAAAACATAACCGAACATCAAAAGACTCGGGGCCCTCCGAAATAGCATCCTTCAAAACCCTCCGTCGCCATTGTGCTCCTCCTGTGCCTTGCCCTTTCCTCGCCCTGAAATACAAGTATTTCGCCCCAAACCACAGGGTCAGCTATACATGATAATAATTCTCATGACATTATACAATTCATATATATACTGATCTCAAAGAAAACAATCGACTACTAAATATACCCCGAAGGCGTATAAACAATCAGTCCCAACTGTCGAACATAACCAAATATACGAACGACCATATAATATGGCTCAAGAAGGACGTCACAGTACGCTCGATCCGGAAATGTGTCCATGCACATGTCCACCCTGTATACGGAATCCATAATATACGTGGGACGATGTACCTAATTAGCCTCACGAACTACGTCTCGTGTGCATGATCTAAATGCGGAAAACATCCATGCATGATCATCAAGTGCCCGGCTAAAAATCCTACACATAACCAATCGGCGCGCAGATATGACTCCAGAGATGTCACGATACAACATGACAACGAAACTCAAGGAATTACACCTTTTTCAAGGAATCGAACAACTCACCGAAGTATCAACAAAGCTCAAAAGGACCAACGGTAACAAGAACGGTAATTTCGGGTATATCATCCCAACACCATTATAATAAGACCAAGGGCATCACCATATCACGAACCATAGATTATCAGAACATTTCATACACACGAAACGCATAATAATCACAAGAATTCAACCATCATTATAACCACGCAAGATAACTTGCCTCAATTCCGTAGATGAATAATCCTTCTTTGAATGATCAAACGAACGGTATCCTCGTCTAACAATACTCACGTGAACAAGCAACCTTGAATGAAATGTAATTCATTCAACAACACATTCGTACGATAACGGTATCATTACATAAACAATATTCGCAAATTTATTTGAATAAATTAGTTATCCTATTAATTACTTTAACGTTCCAATTATAAATCATCATATGTTTATCATGTTCATTCTCATATTCTAACATTAATGTCAAATACTTGAAGTTCAGTTTATTACCAAAGTAACATTGTGAAAACATCTTTTCAAATCATCGGCACTTCCGATTACGATATAAGTTTGTGTTTAATTACGTTCTTCATTATTTTACCAACAATTACATTAAAAACTGATTCCTATATGAAGCATAAGCTCAAGTTTTTAGTGAACTAAGAACATCATCTTAATTTATGTCTCTTAACATACACAGATTAATGAAATGGAATTCGGCTACTCGTCTACCGCATTTGTATCACCATATTCACTACAATCCTCTTAAGAACATTATTAACGTATTACTGTAGCGTTTAACACCCTTTTAAGCTATCAACGACCTCGATTAACTTGATCATATGAAGATTACAACTTCCTTCTATCAAAATCTCTTGTTTTACCTTTGAAGAATTTATTAAAAGCCTAGTTATATCATTGGATACTCGGAATTCTAAAAGTAACCTCATCCCATCTTGTAAAGATCATCTTTAAAGAGTTAACATAATTCTTCCAACAATTTATTACAAAGGTGTTGGTTTTAGGGGCCAAAATCATGGTTCCATATTACCTTCAAGAATCAATTGAATGTTCAAGACAAGTTTAATATCTCCCACCTCTAATCATTAAGGATTTCATCCTTAACATGTTCCTAGTGTTGATACTATAATCAACTTCCGACTATCATGTTATACATCAGGTTTTATATATATCACTATCAACACAATCATACTATGAAGTTATGTACATCAAGAAGTAATACTAATACCCTTAATGTTAATCTTCACTTAGTTTGAGCATGATTCAATTAACTTATCATGTTTACACTAGCTTAAACTAACATTATGTGAAGTATTTATCTACTAACATCATCATAAGCATGGATTTAATGAGTTAAAGAAAGACCAACCTCAAAATGAAGAACACCAACACTTCAAGGGATACACTTCAATCTCCAAATCTCCAAGTCACAACCCAAGTGCTAAATCTCCAACACAAGTTAGAAGGGCTAGAAACGGAGTTGGCAAGGAAGGGAATCGTTTTTCTCAGTTGGGAGGTTGAATGGGTCGAGCAGGAAATGAATGGCAAGTCATATTTTTATAATCTGAACTCGGCATTACGTACGTTAACGAAAGGGGTTAACGTACGTTATAGTCCTTACGTACGTAATCTCATGAACATTACGTACGTAATCAATTTCATCAGATCTTACTGACTTAAAACACGCAAATTGTTACGTACGTAACTATATAGCTATTACGTACGTAATAGCCGTTGACTTGGCTGTCGCGATTGACTCCCGACCACCTACCCTCGCTCGGCCCCACCCGCCGAAAGGCGGGCTGTTGATGGATCTCTCGCATTACGTACGTTAACATATGAATGTTACGTACGTAAGGCTACGTACATAGTGTACGTAAAGAAGATAGTTTAACGTACGTTAAGTTCTATAACAAGCATAAATGGAATTCTCCCAATATCACCCAATAATTTATATAGTATGAATGACCATGATTCCATCTTAATATAATTCGTCGATATACTTGCTACAACAATACAGATATGGTGCGAAAATACTTGGTTTAAATCAAAAAATACAATAGTAAAGGAGAGGGTATTACATACTCACCCCCTTAAAAGGATTTTCGTCCCCGAAACTAAGGGGTAAACAACTCGGGGTATTTCTCTCGCATGCTATCTTCAGTCTCCCACGTAGCTTCCTCGACTCCATATCTCGACCACTGAATTTTTAATAAGGGAATCGCCTTGTTCCTCAGCTGTTTAATTCTTCTCTCAAGTATCTGCACAGGCCGTTCTTCATACAAATGGTCATCGGCTATCTCGACCTCGTCGAATTGAATAACGTGATTTGGGTCAGCAACATACTTCCTCAACTGAGATACATGGAATACGTTGTGAATCTGGCTCAAAGCTGGTGGTAATGCTAAACGATAGGCTAGGTCGCCTACTCGTTCCAGGATCTCAAACGGACCAATATACCTTGGGCTCAACTTGCCTCTCTTCCCGAATCGGAAAACACCCTTAGTAGTAGATACTTTGACTAGTACATGGTCACCAACCTCAAACTCGAGTGGTCGTCGATGATTATCTGCATATGATTTCTGGCGGCTTTGGGCCGTTAATAGACGACTCTTGATCAGGGAAATCTTCTCGCGGGCTGCCAATAACATATCAGGTTCCGTACCAATAGATTCAGGCAAATCGTCCCAACACAAAGGGGACCTACAACGACGACCATACAATGCCTCATAAGGTGCCATCATGATTGAGGCGTGCCAGCTGTTATTATATGTGAATTCTACCAACGGTAGTTGGGCTTCCCAGTCGGGCTTCCAATCGAGAGCACATGCCCTCAATATATCCTCTAGAGTTTGAATAGTCCTCTCAGACTGACCGTCGGTCTGAGGATGAAAAGCCGTACTAAAGTTCAACTGTGTACCCATCGCACGATGAACCGCCTTCCAGAAGTGCGACACGAACCGTCCGTCACGATCTGATACAATACTCTTAGGAGTACCATGCAGTCTCACAATCTCTTTGATGAATAACTGGGCCAATCTCTTAGGGCCCCACGTATCCTTGATTTCCAAGAAGTGGGCTGATTTAGTCAATCGATCCACAATCACCCAAATCGTATTCATGCCTCGACGGCTCGTCGGCAAGCTAGTAATAAAATCCATCGATATATCTTCCCACTTCCACTCGGGAATTGGAAGCGGTTTCTTCATGCCAGCTGGTGGTTGATGCTCAATCTTGACCTGCTGACAGGTCAAACATTTCGAAACGAATTCGGCAACCTCCCATTTCATGTTACCCCACCAATAATACGGCTTCAAATCCTTGTACATTTTGTTCGATCCCGGGTGTATGGAATACGGGGTAGCATGAGCCTCCTTCAGAATAGTATTCCTCAACTCTTCGTCTGCTGGTACACATACTCAATTTTTAAAGTGTATCAGTCCATCCTCGTGAACCACAAATCCAGGGGCCTTCCCCTGATCGATTTCTCCTCGAACTCTGGATAAGAATAGGTCCGTCATCTGTTTCGTCCTGATCGTCTCATCAAGGGATGATGAAATCTCAAGCGTGCACAATTGTCCCTGAATGCGTTGTAACCAGACCTCAATCTCTGGTCTCATGAACTCTAATTGCAACTCCCTCTGGGCGGTCAAATGAGCCAGTATCTGTTCCTGCACCGTCTTGCGGCTCAAGGCATCAGCAGCCACGTTTGCCTTGCCTGGATGATAAAGGATCTCGATATCATAGTCTTTGATTAGCTCTAACCACCTCCTTTGTCTCATATTCAACTCCTTCTGGGTAAAAATATACTTCAGGCTCTTGTGGTCCGTAAAAATCCGGCAGGTAACTCCATACAGATAGTGGCGCCAGATTTTTAAGGCAACACTACGGCTGCTAACTCCAAATCATGAGTCAGGTAGTTGACCTCGTAAGGACGCAACTGTCTGGACGCATAGGCGATCACTTTCCCGTTCTGCATTAATACGCAGCCAAGGACCTGTCTCGATGCATCGCTATATACCACGAATCCTTCCCTTCCTTTAGGTAGTACCAAAATAGGTGCTGAAATTAATCGACTTTTGAGTTCATCAAAACTTTGCTGACATGCTTCCGACCACAAGTACTTCTTATATTTTCTCAACAGATTAGTCATCGGTTGAGCAATTTTGGAAAATCCTTCCACGAATAAATGCCTGTAATAGCTTTGTTAGTCCCAGAAAACTACGAACTTCCTTCACGTTCTTCGGAGGTAGCCAGTCTCGGATAGCTTCATGTACGTAGGTCCACTCTCACTCCATCTGCTGATATTACATGTCCCAGAAAAATAACTTCAGACATCCAGAATTCACACTTAGAAAATTTTCCATATAGTTTTTCTCGCCTTAATGCATCGAGAACCTGGCGGAGGTAACACTCATGCTCCTCATGATCACGAGAGTAGATCAGGATGTCGTCAATTAAAACGACTACAAAACGATCCAGATAATTAATAAAAACCCGATTCATCAATTCCATGAATATTGCAGGTGCATTAGTCAGTCCGAATGTCATGACAACGAACTCATAATGCCCATAGCGAGTGCGAAAAGCTGTCTTCGGGACGTCAGACTCTCGAATCCGTAATTGGTGGTACCCGGATCTCAAGTCGATCTTGGAAAATATAGCGGCTCCCTGGAGCTGATCCAATAGATCATCGATGCGAGGTAAAGGATATTTGTTCTTAATTGTTACTTTGTTCAGCTCACGGTAATCAATACACAAACGCAGCGATCTGTCCTTCTTCCGTACAAATAACACCGGCGCTCCCCAAGGGGATGCACTGGGTAGAACATATCCTTTCTCAGTTAACTCCTCAAGTTGTCTTTTTAACTCCTGCATCTCAGTCGGGGCCATACGATATGGTGCTTTCGAAAGCGGGGACGTCCCTGGCTCCAACTCAATGGTGAATTCTACCTCTTGCTGTGGGGGTAGTCCTGGAAGCTCTTCTGGAAATACATCTGGATAGTCTCGAACTACTGGAATATCAACCAACTCGATTGGTCGGTCAGTTGTCTTGGTCATGTAACACCAATAACCAATGCATCCCTGGTTTAGTAATCTCATAACCTTCATAGCGCTGATGACTCTCCCAGAATGATTGGGATTATCACCCCGAAAAATACACTCGACGCCATCATCCGATGTGACGGTCACCATTCGCTTACGGACGCTAAGCACGGCATCGTGATGATCCATCCAGTCGATACCCAAGATTACATCATCTTTAGGTAAATCAACCACAATCAAGTCGGACAACCACTCACGGTTGTTCATGCTAATCGGACAGTTCTGTACTTCGCGGTTCCCAATAATTCTTCTACCATCGGGTAGTCCAATTACATAAGGTTCACAATCAGTCACATGATTCAAATGCAAACGACTCAAACAAGAACTAGACAAAAAGGAGTGTGAAGCACCAGTATCAAAAAGAACACAAACGGGCTGAGAGTGGATCTCGAGAGTACCTGCAATCATGCTGGATTCGGGATCATCGGCTTTCTTCATCTCGTATACTCTGGGTTTTGCAACCCCGGAAGCAGGTGTAACAGCTTGATTTCCACGGCCCATCCCTTTGTTTGCCCCGGTAGTCTGGTAAGAAGTGGACGGAGGAGCACGTTCCTGAACGGAAGACTGTACTGGAGCAAGAGATGCTACTGGAGCACGCCCGAGTCCACCCCTGCAATAGCGGGAACGATGACCATTCTTCCTGCAAGTGTGACAGGCAACGGCCGGCTTCGGACACTTGGAGCTGATATGCCCCTGGTCCCCATAGTTATAACACACGACAGGTGAGCTGATTGCCCGAGAGTGCGTTCCTGTCGGTTTCGGTGCCATAGGTGGCCATTCAGAAGGATTTGGTACAGGCTGGGGTTTCTTGAATATCCCCCGGTTACTGTCTCCTTGGGTGTGGTTCCTGGATCTCTTGTTGGAAAACTGAGGCTGCTTCTTAGAAATCTCCTTCGCAGTAAGTTCATACTCCAAAGCCTTCTCAATAAACTCCGGTAAGGTCGTACAGTGGTGATTGAGTAATTGCATCCTCATTCGGGGTTTAAGCCTCTTGAGGAAATATTTGATCTTATCACCTTCCGAACGGACAACTGACGTAGCAAAAGGGAGAAGTGCTTGGAATTTTTCAACAATCGCTAACACATCCTCGTCTTCCAATGGATCGGGGTTCAGTAATTCGGACAGTTTGGCTTCACGGAGGGGTGCAGGATAGTAACGATCTAGCATAAGATTCTTGAATTCCTCCCAAGTACTCGCGCCATCGGCAGGCCTCACAAAAAGCCACCAAGTATGGGCACTCTTACCAAGGTAGTAGGCTGCCACAGCAACTCGATTTTCCTCCGGGCACTCCACCATCTCGAACAGTTTCTCGAAATGCTCTATCCAGTGTACAATGTCAACAGGCTCAGATGAGCCTTCAAAAGTCGAAGGTCGCTGTCGTGATATGTCACTAATAATCCGGCTCACGATCCCGCCAGGCACCAGAGGCGAAGGCTGTTGCCCCTGCTGTTGACCAGTAGTATTCCTCTGCATAGCTTCCATCAGTTGACCCATTTGGGTCATCTGGGCCATCATGCCCTGAAGCACGGTGTAAGGATCGACACGTGCATTCTCTCCAGTGTGGTGTGATTGGTCCCTAGAAGGTGAATCACTGCCTGCGGAACTCTGTTCCACATTCGCGCGTCTGTTGGCTCGTGGTATCGGGATTCGGCCTCTTCCGCGGCCTCGTCCCCCTATGCCACGGGCTCTCGGATTCCTTTCCATACTGAAAGAATCAAGTCACAAGTACAGTTCAATTTATCAATCATAATTCATGCGAAGTTAATAGCAACAGGGAATTTCATATCCAACAAAGCAGTTCGTAAAGAATCACTGGCACCACAGGTGTTACACACTCAATATCATATCAACATCAAGTCGAAACAATTCCAATCACATAATTAATTTTGGTTCACCTCAAACAGATGAATTTTACCTCATGTTAGCAAGATGCCAAGATAAGTAAGGAGACCAATACGTCGTCAATATCATGCCAGTAATCAAATTATGGTTCATGAGAACATACCGTATTCGACGGGTCAGGCGCTTGCATAGGTTACACGTGGCACGAAGGTTTCTTGATGCTATTTCGATTCTACAATGACTCAAAATAAAAACACACTCTCCGATACCATCTTCTGTAACAGCCCGAAAACGGTGGCTATTACAGTGCCGTGGACCCCCTACCGGGACCCACCAGGCGATATCACGATATATACTTGCAACCTGACAACGTGGCACCGTACCACAATATTTATCAAAACCCCGATGTGGAGTATGAGTTATTTATGTCTTTAATACGAGCAAACGTACACAGGATCCAAATTCGGTACAGACCATATGACGATGGGCGGTACCTAACAAATTATAGTACATTCATCCGACACAAAGAAAAATGAGATTCATAATAAAACATAACCGAACATCAAAAGACTCGGGGCCCCCCGAAATAGCATCCTTCAAAACCCTCCATCGCCATTGTGCTCCTCATGTGCCTTGCCCTTTCCTCGCCCTGAAATATAAGTATTTCGCCCCAAACCACAGGGTCAGCTATACATGATAATAATTCTCATGACATTATACAATTCATATATATACTGATCTCAAAGAAAACAATCGACTACTGAATATACCCCGAAGGCGTATAAACAATCAGTCCCAACTGTCGAACATAACCAAATATACGAACGACCATATAATATGGCTCAAGACGGACGTCACAGTACGCCCAATCTGGAAATGTGTCCGTGCACATGTCCACCCCGTATATGGAATCCAGAATATATGTGGGACGATGTACCTAATTAGCCTCACGAACTACGTCTCGTGTGCACGATCTAAATGCGGAAAACATCCACGCATGATCATCAAGTGCCCGGCTAAAAATCCTACACATAACCAATCGGCGCGCAGATATGACTCCAGAGATGTCACGATACAACATGACAACGAAACTCAAGGAATTACACCTTTTTCAAGGAATCGAACAACTCACCCAAGTATCAACAAAGCTCAAAAGGACCAACGGTAACAAGAACGGTAATTTCGGGTATATCATCCCAACACCATTATAATACGATCAAGGGCATCACCATATCACGAACCATAGATTATCAGAACATTTCATACACACGAAACGCATAATAATCACAAGAATTCAACCATCATTATAACCAAGCAAGATAACTTGCCTCAATTCCGTAGATGAATAATCCTTCTTTGAATGATCAAACGAACGTTATCCTCGTCTAACAATACTCACGTGAACAAGCAACCTTGAATGAAATGTAATTCATTCAACAACACATTCGTACGATAACGGTATCATTACATAAACAATATTCGCAAATTTATTTGAATAAATTAGTTATCCTATTAATTACTTTAACGTTCCAATTATAAATCATCATATGTTTATCATGTTCATTCACATATTCTAACATTAATGTCAAATAATTGAAGTTCAGTTTATTACCAAAGTAACATTGTGAAAACATCTTTTCAAATCATCGGCACTTCCGATTACGATATAAGTTTGTGTTTAATTACGTTCTTCATTATTTTACCAGCGATTACATTAAAAACTGATTCCTATATGAAGCATAAGCTCAAGTTTTTAGTGAACTAAGAACATCATCTTAATTTACGTCTCTTAACATACACGGATTAATGAAATGGAATTCGGCTACTCGTCTACCGCATTTGTATCACCATATTCACTACAATCCTCTTAAGAACATTATTCACATATTAATGTAGCGTTTAACACCCTTTTAAGCTATCAACGAACTCGATTAACTTGATCATATGAAGATTACAATTTCCTTCTATCAAAATCTATTGTTTTACCTTTGAAGAATTTATTAAAAGCCTAGTTATATCATTGGATACTCGGAATTCTAAAAGTAACTTCATTCCATCTTATAAAGATCATCTTCAAAGAGTTAACATAATTCTTCCAACAATTTATTACAAAGGTGTTGGTTTTAGGGGCCAAAATCATGGTTCCATATTACCTTCAAGAATCAATTGAATGTTCAAGACAAGTTTAATATCTCCCACCTCTAATCATTAAGGATTTCATCCTTAACATGTTCCTAGTGTTGAGACTATAATCAACTTCCGATTATCATGTTATACATCAGGTTTTATATATATCACTATCAACACAATCATACTATGAAGTTATGTACATCAAGAAGTAATATTAATACCCTTAATGTTAATCTTCACTTAGTTTGAGCATGATTCAATTAACTTATCATGTTTACACTAGCTTAAACTAACATTATGTGAAGTATTTATCTACTAACATCATCATAAGCATGGATTTAATATGAGTTAAAGAAAGACCAACCTCAAAATGAAGAACAACACCAACACTTCAAGGGATACACTTCAATCTCCAAATCTCCAAGTCACAACCCAAGTGCTGAAGCTCCAACACAAGTTAGAAGGGCTAGAAACGGTGTTGGCAGGGAAGGGAATCGTTTTTCTCAGTTGGGAGGTTGAATGGGTCGAGCAGGAAATGAATGGCAAGTCATATTATTATAATCTGAACTCGGCATTACGTACATTAACGAAAGGGGTTAACGTACGTTATAGTCCTTACGTACGTAATCTCATGAACATTACGTACGTAATCAATTTCATCAGATCTTACTGACTTAAAACACGCAAATCATTACGTATGTAACTATATAGCTATTACGTACGTAATAGCCGTTGACTTGGCTGTCGCGATCGACTCCCGACCACCTACCCTCGCTCGGCCCCACCCGCCGAAAGGCGGGCTGTTGATGGATCTCTTGCATTACGTACGTTAACATATGAATGTTACGTACGTAAGGCTACGTACATAGCATACGTAAATAAGACAGTTTAACGTACGTTAAGTTCTATAACAAGCATAGATGGAATTCTCCCAATATCACCCAATAATTTATATAGTATGAATGACCATGATTCCATCTTAACATAATTCGTCGATATACTTGCTACAACAATACATATATGGTGCGAAAATACTTGGTTTAAATCAGAAAATACAATAGTAAAGGCGAGGGTATTACAATACTAAGTAAGAATACGACTAATGTAATCTTACCACCATAACTTCACCAACTCGTGATAATCCTCATCAAAATAACCCTTATCATATTGCAACTCTCTTAATCTCGATTAACCAATAAATCTAAACATAACATATATTCTGTACCTTAAACAATACCCAAGATTCTCAAAACATCATCATTACTCGCGATATGGAAACGTACCAACTCTGACCAATTCGATCCATCGGATAACATCATCAAATATCAACACGATAATCGATTGTCCATCTAAAGACGAGAACCAAAAAGAAGATACAGAACATACCTCGAATTACGCAATGCCACTACAAATCACATTAATCTAATCCGAGATCAGATCAATGCCACATACGGGCATGGTCCTAACACAAGGTCTACAAATGCATACTCACATGATGACATCAACATGCCCACGTTAACAACAATAATGTATACTTATGGAAATCCAACGATCCAGCACACACAACATAGATCCCAAGATGATCCTGAAAGACCAACACGAGGTGGATAACCCATAATATACATATGCACAACAACAACACATGGTAATCCAACAATCCAGCGTACATAGCTATAGATACACATGATGATCCCGTCGGACCAATGCATGGTGGAAATACCTGTCCAGCGATCCAGCGCACACAGCATAGATACCCAAGATGATCCATTCGGACCAACACGAAGTGGACATACAACAACAATGCACAAATGCATATTTAACAACAATACATAAATGCATGACAACAATAATACACATTATATCACAATATGATCGACAAAAAATGACAAAAATGATTAGTTTGCTTGCCCCGAGTCCTTCGAGAGCAATCTCGATGTCTAAACCATCACCAACCATTATTCACAATACTCGACGGTCCAAAATGTCACGGACTGTAGATAATTTATATCTTCGTCTTTATCACAATGTAAATTCGATACCCAAGTATACTAATAACAAAAGTAAATCATATACATTATAATTTAAATTCCCAAAATCTGACACTTACAATCCCAAATATCATGTGTTCACAATTATAATCATTGCTATATAAATTATAAACGAATGAAACGGAAACCATTCATTAAATATTATAAACTGAGCAAGTAATAACTTGCCTCGATACCGACACGATGATGATGAAGCCTTCATCTACGAGCTCCTCGGCCCTAACAAAAGCAATTCACGAACATTCTAGAACACGACCGCAACACACTTTTCTAAACAATGATCAATTATCATAACCTATTGCAATAATCAATAAACAATAATCCAGTAACAATCAATAATCGACATATCCAACCAATCAACCTCAACGGTTCAACGACACCTCGATCATATACAAAACCAAATAGTATAACTCAAACCATTACGAACTCATATCAACCATACGAACTAAAATCCGATAATTAACAATCAATATAACTGATCAACAAACCCAACGATTTCATAATATCTCGATTAGACACAAGTCCGAATAATCTAACTCAAATAATTACAAATTCACAACCACAATACGATTACGAATACGAATGTAAATGAAATCATATTCGATGATCAATCACAATATTTCCAGATTCAAAATTGTTATCATGATTTTAATTTCATCAAGAACATACGAATTGTACCACTACAATCAACATGACTTAACGAACATTCGATCTTCATGTCTAAAAATACCGATAATTCAACATATGATCGTCTTGATATGTTCTATTTATCAATAGTTCCTCAAGAACACTAAGTGATTCGAAACCATGTTTGTAGCCATCAAAACAACATAATCCGATATCCTTTAACATGTAGATAATCATCCAACTCATAATCCAAGTCATGTATCATCATATTCTTTAATATACACTTCTCATAACATTAAGAATCATATCAACACCACTATAATCATCATCATACGAATCAAATACAGATAACAATACCAAGAATCCGAAATCAAGGTGTAGAGTTCAACAACATACCTCAAGAACATGAACAACACCATCAAACACCTCAACGATCATTGATATCTTCATATCCAAGCCTCAAATCCATTTTCCCAAGCTTATAACCAAGATAAAAAAGGTTTATCTTAACTACCATACTGAGAGGGACGAAGTTGAGCGAAAAGCAACGATTTCTTCTCGTGAAGAAATGAAAGACTGAACCTTAATTTATAATATGCGGCGCTCATTACGTACGTTATCAATCAACATTAACGTACATAATTCTTCCTTACGTACGCTATAGGCCCTACATAGCGTACGTAACATCATTCCAATGCTCACTTCCTTGTTTCACTCGATCGCTTACGTACGTAATGCATAGGCCATAACGTACGTAATACATACGTTGACTTGCTAAGTAAATATCCATTTAGCGTACGTAATTGGTAGTCCATAACATACGTAATGCACGACATTGACTCGCCCGCCCAAGTTCTACACCGAAAGTTGTTGGCCATAGCCTGATCCTGTCGGATTCTTTTCATAACGTACATTATGTACTCTATGTAATGTACGTTACGTCTGTGTCTTAGCGTATGTAAGCTCCTATGCTTAACGTATGCTATGCTTGACAAGGTACTCTCTGATCAGTCAACTATATCTCACCTGATGCTTTAACATACGTAACGACCTAATGCTAACGTACGTAATCTTTGGTAATAACATACATAAGTTCATATGCTTAACATACGTTATGACTTCTATACTTAGCCATTTACACTGATCTTGCTTGTCGTCTCAATATACCGAATACGTATGCACGACACTCTTTATCCTTAAATGCAATTGTCGACCAAGTACGATAATTATACTAATACAGACATCTCAGTCCTTCATTTATTTTATCCATACTGTACAGATTCCACGTTGTATAACATAACTCGGATAAAATAACATTAAACAACAGTAGAAGAAATTCCGGATATTACACATTCCAATCATAATTTAAGTTATGAAACACCTAAATTTGTATGATTTGAAATTTTAGAACATGTTTTCGAGTTGTTCACATTCTAGTCTAAGTCTTACGAATATCAGATCATCCGACAGAAGACTTGAAGCTGGATATTAGTTTAAGGAGTTTTGGCATTATCAAAAATGGGGAGATTATTAGGATAAAGTAACCTAAGTATTTTGATAAAGGCATCTTACAAAGATCGTCATACAACAATCTTCATACAGCGCTCAAAGGACATTCTTCCTACTGAGAAATGAGTATTAAGCTTACAGCAAAAAGGAACTGTTGGCTACACTAAAATCACTGTAGGCATTTTACTTAGGTAAAGAAAAATGTAAATCCAACACGAAAGTACCTAGACCTTTAAACCATTGTGAAATAAGCAATTATTTATTTGTAACGTATTCACGATTTTCAAAGGTATATCTAATGCAGATGGAATAGCATTTAGTGCCTGCGTAGAATGTGGACTGAAGAGCATTTAATGAAGGCCAAAAAAATATTTGAGGCATTAAATGCTCTCCCAATATGAAGTGTTCGCATCTCACCAACCGTCCAACAATTATATTTTTAACAGATCTATATTTGAGATTATAAATATCCCAATTTAAAGGACTTGCTCATTTGCAAAATTTACTGAATCATCTAAGATATTGCTAAAAATCTCAAGTATCAAAAGCTGTGTAACACCCTATTTTTCACTGCAAATTTAAACATTTTAAAACACCAAGTTTACAAAAAAACTTTTCAAAGTTAGCGGAAGCATTTATCAAACTAAGTTAATTGGTGTTTAGAAACCATATTTAATTCACACCATAAACTATTTTAGAAAATATATAAAATGCATATGACTTGTCCAAAGGTTGGGGTTACTTTAAATATAAACATTCATGAACCAAAAGTACCAAAAGTATTGTCCAAAAAAGGTCTTCATTAACCATGATTCCAAGTCACTACCCATCTCACAAATTATAGTCTACCTGTCTCCTGAGAATATAAACATTTAAACAAAACCGGTTAGCTTACAAAGCTAGTTAGTGCACCAAATAAAAATAAGTATATCAAAACAAGTCATCATTTTGCAAAAACTAGTTTGGCAATATAATAACATGTTACACATGTATAACACATAAGGATGTGGGGATAAGTCCATAGAGCATAGTATCTCCACGTGGTAGCTATCCACAGTCTGTGAGACCCCAGATTTTTACCCCTTTTATGAATTCTTTTGTCGCCTTGTTGAATCTGTAACTATTGCCATTCTGCATTCTAGACTTATCGTTCAACTTTCAGGATTATGAATATCTACATGTATCGATTATACGACGCCCTCCGTGTCATCTTGAGATTAGTGATTGATTGACACTAGTCTCGTTGCAAAACTCATTATCCCATATGTATTACTCTTCTTCACCATGTATTTTGCTCTATAATTCTGACTAATAATGTGAACCCGACATGCGATATCACTAAGGGTCATCTTAATAATGTCAGGTTTAATCGTACTCGTTAGAATACTTTAAAGTTGATTATGAGACCTTAATAATTCACTTCAACGTCTTAATGATATTTTCGTTGTTTCTCGATGTTTCGAGGACCGTTCTAGACTCGTCGATCGAACTATGACTGGATCGTTTCATCAATCTATAGATTTAAAATACTTATTTCGAGTATTATACTACTGGACCATTCAAAATATAAATGGAATACCATAAAGGTGTCAATAAAAACAAACGTGGACTTTTCTGGGAGGCGCTGTGCGCAAGGATCGACTTTGATCGGTCACCATAAATTGTAGAAAAGTCCGAAAATTCTTGACTTTTATAGAGTTGTATATTATTGAGTTATACTTTCAATGGACAAACGTCAAGTCATTTTGATCCTGAACGAAGAAGTTATGGCCAAAACAAGACAAGAGTGTTAGTCAGTCATGGCGAAATTACCGTATTTCCCTTAAAACCGACCTAGATGCTTCTCCTTGTGATATAAACTCGTTTTTCAGCCATTTTCATGGCATATCAGCGGGGAATAACAGAGGGCTTCAGCCCTCACCTTGGAATTCCATTATGTCCCGGTTTTGAGCAGTTTAAACGCACAATCAATGCCCGAGAATCAAATTACCAAGTCCTCTTCAGCCGATTTCAGTGGTTTTTGCTGGATTGGAGGTGATCTGGCCCTGAATCCTAAACTTACTTTTCTAGATTCTTGTTGAGTTGTTGTTTAGAATTCGTAAATGATTATATATCGAGTATCCTGGGGCTGTTCTTATTGATTCTAGCGGAATGGAAATTAATTCCGTTCGAATCATCATAATCGGATACCATCCGCGAAATGTCCGATAAAAGTTCCCTAAGAGATTCAATAAGGTTTTTGGTGCTATTTCGATTAGAATAAATAGCCCTTATGTCGATTACCTCATATTATTCGTTGTAGGTCTGAAATTCCATGATTTCGAACTCTAATTACAAACCATTTGAAACATCATTGTCCCCAAATTTGCCAGGCAAGTATTTGATCGTGCTTTATGTATAAATTGCAATTGAATATGTATAAACTGTGATTTTCATATGGGTTTGTTAATGCTCTGAATTCGATAATTCTACGTTGATATTTTGAAATGCTTCTAAAAGGATTTGTCATTCAAATTATTGACTTTTAGTGTTTGAAAATGATTTTTATTAAATTGTGTTCCGAAAGTATTTCGATTTTTTTTTAAATGATTTGAGAAAGATTTCTGTAAATACTTGATGACTAATCTTGATCACTGTTTTATAGAATAATACACTTTTATAAACGATTTATCGAGGATACCCCAAAAAGTCATTCCAAATGCGATTGAAAAGCAAAGTTGCTGAAAGTTTTGGATAATGAGTTGAGACTTGCATCGTCAAAGTTATGTGACAACGTATTGTGAAACGTGGAATGATATGATTGGAATATGATATTTTTTAAGATGTACTAATATTGTAAAATTATGTTTTGTGGTCGAGTAAAGCCATCGAATGATTTGACGAGGGCTCTGGGGTATGATTGGGTGCGAACCTCGTATCACTGGAAGAGTTATATAGCTGGGGAAAGTATGACGAGGCTTCTAGGATACGATGGGGTTTGAACGTCGTATCAGTATGGCCCATGTGGTTATTGAAATGTGATATACGTATTATTCCAGAATAATGATGTTACATGGTACTGCTTATGCTTTTGGATTGTGATGACGATGTTGATGTATTTTTGTACGAAGATGTGGTTGTGACAATACCATTGAGGCGCTGGTACTGGGTGAGAATGCCCTTTTTCTTGATATACTAATATAACTAGTCATCGCAATATTTCTTCTATTACACGTTATATATATTCCTGTTATCAAGTACTTGCACCTGTTGTTTGCTGACCCCTTCGGGGTGAATACTCATTTTTTATATTTAGGTACAGATCATCATGGCGAGGAGGCGCATGAGGGGCATGAGGATGATGATTAGCAGTGATATTGCCTCCGGTAGTCATTGCCATTTTATTCGTGTGTTTTGGTCTTGGTTTGTAAATGTACTCACGAGTAATGTTATTATTGATATTATGCCCGTATGTTGGCTTGAGAATTGTCTTAAACTTTATTATCTGTATGTTGAGCTGGTTGTGACTATGGTCATGTTCTACCTTTCCGTTCGTGATGTTGTAGATGTGTTGTATTGTCAACCTTGCCGGTTGACGCTTGTTGTTTTGGTTTTATGCTTGACCTGATTGGTCGTCGGGTGTGGGTATGTGTGTTAACAGGTCTTGCCTTGTGCATTCCCAAAATGGATCCACGACGCTGTAATAATTCCGACCCGGGATGGGGTTGTTACAGAAAGTGGTATCGGAGTCTAATTTTCTGAATACCTAGGCCATCTGTTATTAGATCTGTTTTTTTGTGTTGTGTTGTTAGTTGTCGGTTGTGTTGAGAAATATCACAGAGTGCCATCGTCTCGTGTGACCTGCGCTGTAAGTCTCTCTAATCCTTAATTTCTTTTCTAAACCTGTTTTAGTCTCTTTTCTGAACCTGTTTGGACTTTCTATTGAGATAAGGGGCCCTCTTGTAAACTGTATTTCATTGGAACCATTGCCCATTGATTTTATTCTAATCCTATTTAAGTCCTGCGAGGAACTAGGGTAACCTGTTTTTACTTTGATCTCATTCGAATTGTGTTCATTATTTTTCCTTTTCCTATACGTTTGAGGAGTTTGTGTATACTGGAGTATGGTGATAGTTACCAAGAATAACATTCCTTGAGAATGGTAATAAATTGTGTTGATCTTTTATTCGAATTAAGTACCTGCGAGATTCTACTCGTTGGGCTAGAGATTCTAGATCTCAATGAGATAAGACAAAATCCTTCGAGATACCGAAGTCACTGTTGGGTTGAAATGCTCAGCGGTACTTAGGCTCGTGAATTTTGTTTGAATGAGAGTAAGATATTTTACAACCCACGTTATTACCATTTTCTTTTAAGATAACAGCAAAAGTTTTCAAAACCTTTAAAAAAATCAAGCATGCCATTTTTAAAAAGTAATCTAATTTCAAAATTTTGATCTAGATATTCTTATGAAAGCCTGTAGATTTAATTTTGGACTTTGGATTCGGATGTATGACGTGCAGATTTGTCATGTAGATTAAGTTATCTTGCAACATGATTTTAATGAGACGTACTTTGAGTTATTTCAGAAACAACGAGAATTAAGAAATGGCATCGTTTTGATAAGATGTCGTCACTCCTCGACCATAGACGAGGAGTTCTTGTACTTTTCAAACTGAATGTTTCAGAGTTAAAATAGAGAATTGATTTATTCACGAAGAACTCCTCGACGGGAGTATATACATATAAACATAACATCTTAATGTAAAAAAGTTTCTTTCTGAAAAGCAGATATATGAGCCCATATACCGGGAGTAAGAGATGCATCATAGCTACAACATGTAACAGGGTCACGTGAATGGTTGAGCACAGATTATTTACGTGCGATGTTGTTGATGTGTAACGGCTATAATAATAAGTTCAAAATTGGAGCTTTGTGATCTTATCACTCCAGTCGAGATGCAATATATTAACATTCCAACCCATTGCGGATGATTCTCTTTTTGGTGCTTTAAACATTTTTCTACTTTATCTTTATTGAGAAGCAAGTTCTTTTCTTTGTACCAAATTGAAATCTTTAAGCTGGGATCAGCTTTTGTTATTGTACCACCCTGTCTTTGATAGGTTGGTCTTACGTGCGTCGAGTTGGACCTTGACGATATATTTTCTTGGTATCCCTTCATTTTGGGCATGTCAGGTAGAGATCGGATTGTGGAGAATCGCGAGACTCATGATGCCTGTGCGTATCCAAAATAAAGATTGATTTCTGAATTCTACCGACGTTGAGGTACTGGGAGAGGATTTAATCCACGATGAGGAGCAGTTGGACAGTATAAGCGATCATGAATCATCGAAAGAGAACCGAGTACTTTTGGGGAAATGATACAAGCTATGAAAGTGTTGATATTGTTGAGGCGCAGCTGTAGTAGCTACGAATGCTACGTGACGAGGCTCGAGAGTAGCAAAGCTTAACTATACTATATACTATGAGCAAGCGATTCGGTTGCCAGAATCATCTCGAAGCCATGTTACGGACATTATACAACACATGTTACGGCCATAATGATGGCAGTTAGCTGAATGTAATACCTGTATTTTTGTTTCCATATTTTTCAATTCTAGAGGCTCGCTTGTGTTCATTGACACATTTTGGACATGTTTTGTTCAGCACTTTTCGTCATTCGAGTGAGTTTTGATATTGCTTCGAATTAATCGGCATATTATTTCGACTTTTCCACATTTAGGTTCGACTTTATAAAATCACCATCAATTCTTGAAAGCTCCAAAAATTCTGAAAATTAATAGTATGATAGATCATCGAGTTATCTTTCCAATGGTTCAAATGGCGAGTCAATCCATATTCGGATGAGAATGTTATCTTCATATATGTAAAAGATATCTACACAAAATCTAGTTCTGCCCACAGAACTCGACCGTGTCAAATCTGACACGGCCCGTGTCGTCTTGCAGCAGGATAAAACATGGGAAATGGGTTTCTTATCCCATTTCTTCATTCTTCTTATTCATTTGGCAATTTGGGCGATTTCCAGATGAAATTTTATCGAAAGACACCAATCTTTCATCCTTCAACATAATCATCAAGGTTTTGGTGTAGATTAACAACATCTAATCCTTGTTCTTCGTCGGATTGAGGTATTTTCTTGATTTCCATAAAGTTGACCTTTTTAGGGGGTTTTATTCTTGATTTTGTTTTCAATCCAATTTTGATGAATCGGGTAGTGTCATATGATGTTATTGATCGTACTCTATGGATTGTATACCCATATTTCGAGTTTGTTCAACTCGACTGATGATTCGAGTATTCTTGAGTAACCGTGAACATTTAATGTCTGATTAAATATCTCAATGGTTTTCCCTTCGAGTGTTGGGTGCATTTTTCGTTGCATTTGGTTGTTATAGGCATAGTAATTGGGTTATCGTTGTTTTGCTCATGGAAGTTGTAGGTGTTCGAGGATTTCCGGTCGAGCTGTGTTCATCGGAGTTTTTGGTATCGATTATCAAAGCAAGTATCTTGCCAATACATTTCGTGTTTCGTAGATGTAATAGTTGGTAATTGACTATATGTGAAATTTGAATGTTTTAATGAACTTTCAAAAGAATCGGTATATTCTCGATAAAGGTTTTCTTAAAAATCAACTCGTGTGTTTGTGAATAATGTGTCGGTCAGAGAATGTGTATTAGTGTTGTATATTGGAATGCTTTGTTTTTCGTGTGGTACCATTGTGTACGACTATATCGCTAGTGGACTTAATGTTATATCCTTTCGACAAGGGGTGTGTGTGTATTTATGTGATAATGTTTGTTGACTCCTTTGTAAGGAGATGGTGCTATTTGTTGTTGTCCGATAAGCTTATCTCCTTGTGGGTTGTGAATGTGGTGTTGTTGATATGTGACGTAGTTTGTGAATGTGGTGCTGTTGATAGGTGTTGTGGATTGCTATGTTGTTCTGTGGAACCAGGTAGGGTCCGACGGGGCTTCTGGAGTTCGTTACTTGATGAGTACGAATAGTGTATGTGTGTACCAGGTAGGGTCCGACAGGGCCTCTAGAGTTTGTTACTTGATGAGTACGAACAGTGTATGTGTGTACCAGGTGGGGTCCGACGGGGCCTCTGGAGTTTGTTACTTGATGAGTATGAACCGTATTTGTGTGATGCCAAGTAGGGTCAGGTGGGGCTTCTGGGGTTCGTTACTTGATGAGTACGAATAGTATTTTGTTGTCGGATTGCATGACCCGTGATTATATACTGGTTGTCGAGAACTGAATAAACCTTTGGGCTATGACCCTAAGTGATTTCTGAAAGGATAAAGATTTTTCGATTCCAAATGTTTTCATAACTCCCGAGATCTAAAATGTTTTGCAAGAAGTATATTGGTTTCATTCCCACCTTTCATGGTTCTAACTGTTTTACGCAAGTGAATTATCTCGGGAAGTCTTTTGTTATGTTTAACTGATTGGTTGTTCACGATTATTATTTTCTCGGAGTATGTTGTGTATGATTCGTATTTTCACTTTATACTTGCACTAGCAAAATAGTGGAATTTTGCTAACCCCCATGAAGTTGGGGGTGGATGTCTGTACTGCGTCCAGGTACATACAGGATCTTGAGGAGCTAAACACAGGATCGGTACGAAGGATGATGGAAGTCAAATGATATTAATCACATGAAGACTAGCACTGGTGGTCGTAATGTATTTTTTTTCCGCTGTAGTGTTTTCCTTTTGTATGGGAGTGTTGTTGTATTTTGACCCCTGCGCGGGTATGAGTTTTGAAAGAGAGATGTAGATGGAGTTTATGTTGTATGTTTGTGGTGAAAGACCAAATCGGTCTATTGATTTGTTATTTAGCCATGTTGGCATGTAATGTGATGCCTTGTTTCTGTATTTAGCATGGCAGATCCTCATGGAGAGGGTTTGCGGCGTGTAATATTCTCGCTGGGGTTATGGGGGTGTTACATTTATGGTATCAGAGCTTAGGTTGTGGAAACCTAGGCTGTCGGGTCAAGTCGTGTATTATCGAGTCTTGTCTTGTCGGATTTTGTTTGACTGAGTTGTGTCGCAATGAGTCGTTCGAGTTTTCGACCATGATTAGTATCGTGGTGCAGCCATCGTGCGACCTGTGAATGTAAGCCTCCTCTTTTATATCTCGTATTAGTAACCTGGTTTATATGTGCGTTATAAGATGGAATTCGTATTTGATACTTGTGGTGTATTACGTATGTAATGAGCCAAATGTATTGATGGATTTGACACCGGGTAGTGTAGTATGATATAAAACCTTGAACATTGATGTGTTCCAGGAATTGTATCGATGGTAGAGTTTGTTGAGAAACTCAGATAGATAGTTTTGACATATGTTTGAAATTAGTGTTCCCGAGTTGTGGTTGTTGAAGTGGTGATTGTGAATCTCGTATAGGAATATGTTTGAGAATTGATGGTATTTGGCTAATTGTTGTTATTTGCAACCAATGTGTTTCTATTGATAATTATATCCGCTGCGTGCGTGTTTGGAAATAATTTCCTAAAATTTCATAGACGTGAGTGTATTGTGGAAAATCAATGTTCGAAAATATTTTGACGGTGCAGTCAAAAGAGAATTTAGTGTGGATTTTAAAAAGTTGTTTAAACCCTTAGCGAGCCGGCTTTGTAACTTCAAATGAAATATTACGACGGTAATTGAAAGATGTGTTTTGAAGTATTTTGGATATTTTGTAAAATGTTACCATCGTTGATCTTTTGTCGTGTTCAAAACTATTTTGGAAATGATTTTAACGAATCGATTTTATTTTCAAATGACTCGAATATACGAATTTAAAAATCTTTCACATCATAAAACTTTGTTTTTTTTAAAACAAAAATTTGATTTTCATTTTAAAAAATAAATAGTGAAAGATGCTAAATATGACTCGGCTTAAATTTTGAAATTTCAGACTTGGAAAATTTTCTGAGAAGAGTTAGTTAGCGCACGCTAATGTCATCATTAGCTCACGCTAACGAATCTGGACTGAAGTGTGGATTGAATTGAGTTAGTTAGCGCAAGCTAGCAGACTCATTAACGCACGCCAATTTTATACTTAGCACGCGTTAAGTGCATCGTGTGGGGGATGTGGATTTTTGCTTAAAGTGACATGCTAGAGTTGAACCGTGTGGTTTCAAGCCATTGTGATGTGTTTGTCATATTACCGTTCTTGATGGGGGATTTTGGATGAGTATCCAGTTGTTGTGTTGCGTGGTTTGAATTTCCTTGTGACCCGTATGATGTTATTCCGATGTGAAAATTTATTTGTGATTATTATTCCGATGTTAATGTTGGTCTGTTGAAGTATTATGTGCGAGTATGAGTGGTTTCACACCCGGGGACGGTTCGGAGGAACCTCCGGGGGTCGATGCTAAGGGGCATGGCCATGGGTTACCTTGTGTGTTGTTAATTATGATGATCTTATGTGGTAACATGTGGTTACCCTGTGTGTTGTCAGTTGTGATAAGGATACGTGATGACGTTGTTCCCAAAGAAACTGATCTTTCGGAATGTTGATTTGACATTTTTTCAAAGAGAGATGGTTAGGACTTATGATTCATGATTTTGGTAAAACAACCTGAGGTATCAAAAGTATTTTCAATTTTATGCAGGAAAACATATAAATTCAAAGATTTTCATATGATATTATTTAAATGGCTAACTCGTGGAGTTAACAAAATATGATTGGCTACCATATGTAGTATATTATGGTCGTGATTGTAACTATAATGGTCGTTAGATTTCTGTTGATACGGTTATGTGATCCGTTAGTTACGACCTTAAGTTTCATTTGTTGTAATTGTAATTTTTATATTCGTGTAATTATCCGAGGTGGATATTTTTATCATGTTGCTATTTGTTGCCTTATGTTGATATGTTGTGCTGAGTTGGCACTTTGGTGTGTTATTTTGCTATGTTGTGTGTCATCATGTTGAGTGGGTATCTGCTCAATATGCCCAAGGGCAGAGGTCGTGGTTATAACTGTGGTACAAATGGCCACGGGGATCAGACGCGGGACCAAGATAATGTAACACCCCCAAATCCCATTGGGTTATTACAGTGCCGTGGACCCCACACCCGGAGATCCACCAGGAGAAACATGACTAAATTACATTAAATTAACCAACAAGGGATATCACAGTCCCTACCATGATATACGACACAATATTCCGATAAGGAATTTCAACGACAACGATGGGCCTACATGGCCAAAATAAAAATACAACAACATCCACGAGCATCTGCTCGGGTAATACATAATGACAAAAACTGACAACCTGGAGGACGCTCCAACTGACTGACTAACATGAACAACTTAGACTAGTATCGCTCAAATGCCTCGTCGCCATCATCATGCCCCTGTGTCTGAACTCTCTCCTCGCAAGCACCTAAAACATTAAAACATGTTCCGCCCCCACGGGGTCAGTCATCCAGATAATGAACAACAAATACATGTATAACATGATATGCATCCAAAGGCATAATGAAACGGTACAATAATACTAATACGAGATGCTCACAATCCAAGATAAGAACTAAGCATTCGGGAAACACTACGCCCACGGCATGCTATTAATACCTGTTCAACAGGTTAGAACATAAGTGCCCAACGGCGAATCTTAATTATAGAGTATCACAATGAATTACACGACATGAACCAAACTAGAACTGAATTAATTATGAATCACAATGAATTACACGACATGAACCAAACCAGATCTGAATTAATTATGAATCACAATGAATTACACGACATGAACCAAACTAGAACTGAATTAATTATGAATCACAATGCCCGAAGGCTATAATGGAAAGTACCAAGGCGTCACTAGGGCAAGAAAGTAACACAGCCGAAGCTGACAATCAACACAATCACCTGAACCAAAACAGCTCGGAGCTATATTTATGAGGGCCGAAGCCACGGCACGAAGCCGTATTACAATGAGGGCCGAAACCACGGCATGAAGCCGTATCACAATGAAACCATCCAGTGGCCGTGACCTACTGATCTGTAGGTGTTGGGAATCAAGCACGAAAGTTCAAGCCCCAAACTTACCCATAATGAAATCACACAGTGACCGTGACCTACTGAGTTGTAGGTGTTGGGAACCAACCGCGAAGGCTCAAGACCCAAACATACCCATAATGAAATCACACAGTAACCGTGACCTACTGAGTTGTAGGTGTTGGGAACCAATCGCGAAGGTTCAAGACCCAAACTTACTCATAATGAAATCACCCAGTGATCATGACCTACTGAGTCGTAGGTGTTGGGAACCAACCGCGAAGGTTCAAGACCCAAACTTATCTATAATGAGCACTAGCCTAGACTAGCCTCAAAAAGACAATTAATCACAAACGGTGATGATCCGAAGATTACCGAATTCACAAGAAAGATAGTGTGTTGCCTTGAGTCGGCCAACACGACGATAGTAACTTATGGATGGGCACTGTCCTCGACAGTCCAAATTCAATACCTCGATTGCCTTAGAATGGCCAACCAATAACAACGATGTAGCGGATGATTCAATACCTCGATTGCCTTAGAACGGACAATCGATAACAATGAGACATTGAATGATTTGATACCTCGATTGCCTTAGAACGGTCAATCGATAGCAATGACACAATGAATGAATTGATACCTCGATTGCCTTCGAGCGGTCAATCGATAACAATGATACAATGAATGATTGAACACTTCGATTACCTTGGAGAGGCCAATCGATAACAATGATATGAAGAATGCATCAGCACCTTGAATCGGTTACCGACGATGAATATGAGAAATGAATGCGACAATGCCTTCAATCGGCCAACACAACATGAATGACAGGTTGCCAACATTTATAACAATGATTACAATAATGTATTAGATCGACATCAATATTAACAACAACAATCGATACATCGATACCGCAAACTGGTGATCAATAATAACATTAACAACGAGTATCTCAATGCCTTACCAGCCATTAATGAATAATAGAAACATTTGGCATAATTGCCGAAAGGTCTCGGATCGAACGATCCCTTAATATAAATGAACTTATGAAGAGACCAAGTGTCGGAATGACACAACACATTCATATACATATACGATAACATTAATCTCATTGACTAGTACAAGTATAAAACTTGCCTCAACCGAAGGCGATGAAATCCTTACACGAACAACGAACGGCGTCCTCCGATAAACACAAGTACTCGAACAACCTTGAATGAAATACAATTCATTCAATAACACAATATCAATCGAAATCAACACAACGACCGAAAGAAACTCTTTGAGACATTTAATCGAACACTAAATGTTCAAAGTTCCTCAATAACCTAAGAATCACCAATAGGGTTGAACGAAACAAAGATATGGATATACAATCCATAGAACACGATTAATAATGTTCACTAGCATCAACCGATTCATGAATTTCGGATGAACAATGAAAATCAAGAAGAAATCCCGAAAATAAAATTCTAGGAGATTTCAAGAAATTACCTCGATCCGAGGAAGAACAAGGATTTGATGTTATTATAATCGACAAGAATCCTCAAAAATGCTTAGAAATCAAGTGGAATCGACCAAAACGTCCACTCTCCGATTTTCCCGTCGCCAGCCGCCACCCGGGTGAAGAAATGTGATGAAAATTAGATCTAGCCGGTCACAGGCCTATATATGGCCGAGAGACTTATGGCCGTAACCGGAGGGCCTTACGGCAGTAACTCGGTCCTTACGGCCGTACCCGGCAGGTCCTTACGGCCGTAACCGGCATTCGTCCGGAAGCTGCCTGGCGCCCGTACGGCCGTAACTCTCGGCCCTTATGGCCGTAACCGACATTCGTCAGGCCATGCCTGCCGATCACATACGGCCATAACCGGCACCTTACGGCCGTAACTCGGCCAGGCCAGTACCAGCTCAAGACTGTGTGTCCATGACTCGGCCATGGCCACCACCGACGGCCCGGACAAGCCCGAAACCCGAACCTAAATATGAATCGAAGATATGGTTACAAAGTACTTGCAAAGACGAATCCAAGCGCTAAGAGAACACACGATTCCGACCACCCTAAGGCTTGAAATTCGACAACGGAAAGTAATTACCCAAAACTTTGGGAAATGACGTAAACGGCCCAAAACGTCCGAAATACACGATACACGATCAAAACACCAATCCAAAGCTCGCAACATGAATAATAACATTAAATGAACTTACGAGAAACTCGAACCAACAGTTTCGGACGAGATTCGCAAGGATCAAACTCAAGTGCGGAAAAGTCGTTTAAGAACACGGAACTCAATAAAACGATATCGAAATGAACTCGGATGACATAAAGTACATAATTAAATACTCTCGGAATGACGAAAAGGTCACAACGGAGTCACTAAGATGGACTTCCGCCAAAAAAAGAAAATTACCGAAAAATCGAAACTGCAGATATTACATACTACCCTCCTTAAAAGAAGTTTCATCCCGAAACTTAAGGGTAAACAACTCGGGATATGAACTATCCATCACAATCTGAAAACGACATCTCCAAGAATACTCCTTAACGCAAACCACTTCGCCTGTACAACTGGGTCAACCCCCATATAAGCACTGACTCACGCTTCAAAAGAAAAGCGACAACGCACATATAGTCCTCGGGACCATATCAATTGCACGCCCAAGTCCTCATGACTTGACATATCTAATAACAATGAACAATTACCCAAATTATCACGAAATCTCGGGTACAGCACAAAAAGAATGCAGCAAATGACCCAAATTTCAAGATTCTCAAATACGGTCATTATAAAATAGATCAACAATAGATGATCCATAACCACGATACATTAATACGGATTGAGTTACACAGTCATCCGAAAAGCAAGGTAACATCTCAAATGTATCCAACATCGATATCTTCTAGATAATCGATCTCCTGGATCTCATCGATTTAAGGAGACCCAAATCTGAACTTCATTGCTCAATATGATCCCGGGAGGTCACAAGAACAACATTGATCACAATGAATGATAATGAATCGAAATCCAACAAGGATCAAGAATGACTCATCGGGGTGAAATGATAACATAATGAGTGATAGCTCAAATGAAATGATTGGAACCGTTGTTCCACGTGAAGTGAATGATTAGTTTGATAATTATAAGTCTCAACGTGATTGATATATGATGAATGACTTATATGAATGAATGAATGACAAATGAAATGAATGATTATCCAATTACCGAGCAAGAATTAACTTGTTCAAAACTGGTGATGAATGTCCTATTATATCACAGTTAAAGCAACCAACAGTCGAACTCGTCGTCTGAGATGAAGATTCTCTCCCAGCACGAAGACGACTAGAAAACGATCTCTTGGACATCGGAGTCCGATGTCCCTCTGATAGCTCTTTCCATACCGAGGCAGGAAAGTCACATGATAATTACAGATCCCGTATGAAGATCGCATTATGATTACGTTACGGAATGATGATAATGAGCAGACATGCTCTAACATAATGGATGCATTAATTATGCGGTAAAATGATCGTTCATATGATGTCGGAATATGATAAGATTGCATAAATGATCGAATGAGGTAACATGATTATCTGATGAAATTCCTGAAATGATTACCTTGAACAAGTTAACAAGGTTGAAAATTCAATCCACAAGATCAACAATTGAACCGTGAGTTGGACTGGATGATTAATGAATTATCTGAGCAATGAGATTGACTGAGTGATGAATGAATTAAATGAGCAATGAGATTGACTGAGTGATGAATGAATTAACTGAGCAATGAGATTGACTGAGTGATGAATGAATTAACTGAACAATGAGATTGACTGAGTGATGAATGAATTAACTGAGCAATGTGATTGACTGAGTGATGAATGAATTAATTAAACAATGAGATTGACTGAGTGATGAATGAATTAATATGATCGACAAGATAAAAAATGATGATTGAGGATTGTTGACTGATGAATGAGTTGATCCTTATCGCTTGCATGGTCAAACGTGCTCCAACACAATTAATCATGAATCAATCTTGACATTAATATCACATATAAGCTTCAACAAAGCAGGCATAATTAATGACATGATGAATGTATGAACATAAAAAGAATCGAGTCCTTACACAGGTCATATGAAGCTTCGAGGTCTTGCGATACTAGTCTTCACTGACGACGACTCGATAAATGAATGACTCGTGCAGTCGTACAAATATTACGACTCACAAAACCCGACTGTCCAGATTGTCATAATCGGACAGTCCCACTACTACCGTGTCGGTAAAGCCACATAACTCACATATCAGGGTATCTCACAACCCAAATCTCCGATACCATCTTCTGTAACACCCCCAAATCCCATTGGGTTATTACAGTGCCGTGGACCCCACACCCGGAGATCCACCAGGTGAAACATGACTAAATTACATTAAATTAACCAACAAGGGAGATCACAGTCCCTACCATGATATCCGACACAATATCCCGATAAGGAATTTCAACGACAATGATGGGCCTACATGGCCAAAATAAAAATATAACAACATCCACGAGCATCTGCTCGGGTATTACATAATGACAAAGACTGACAACCTGGAGACACTCCAAGTGACTGACCAACATGAACAACTCGGACTAGTATCGCTCGAATGCCTCGTCGCCATCATCATGCCCCTGTGTCTCAACTCTCTCCTCGCAAGCACCTAAAACATGAAAACATGTTCCGCCCCCGCGGGGTCAGTCATCCAGATAATGAACATCAAATACATGTATAACATGATATACATCCAAAGGCAGAATGAAACGGTACAATAATACTAATACGAGTTGCTCACAAACCAAGATAAGAACCGAGCATTTGGGAAACACTATGCCCATGGCATACTATTAATACCTGTTCAACATGTTAGAACATAAGTGCCCAACGACGAATCATAATTATAGAGTATCACAATGAATTACACGACATGAACCAAACTAGAACTGAATTAATTATGAATCACAATGAATTACACGACATGAACCAAACCAGAACAGAATTAGTTATGAATCACAATGAATTACACGACATGAACCAAACCAGAACTGAATTAATTATGAATCACAATGCCCGAAGGCTCCAATGGAAAGTACCAAGGCGTCACTAGGGCCTGAAAGTAACACAGCCGAAGTTGTCAATCAACACAATCACCTAAACCAAAACATCCCGGAGCTGTATTTACGAGGGCCGAAGCCACGGCATGAAGCCGTATCACAATGAGGGCTGAAGCCACGGCATGAAGCCGTATCACAATGAAACCATCCAATGGTCGTGACCTACTGATCTGTATGTGTTGGGAACCAACCGCGAAAGTTCAAGCCCCAAACTTACCCATAATGAAATCACACAGTGACCTTGACTTACTGAGTTGTAGGTGTTGGGACCCAACCACGAAGGTTCAAGACCCGAATATACCCATAATGAAATCACCCAGTGACCGTGACCTACTGAGTCGTAGGTGTTGGGAACCAACCGCGAAGGTTCAAGGCCCAAACATACCCATAATGAGCACTAGCCTAGACTAGCCTCAAAAACAAAATTAATCACAAACGACAACGATCCGAAGATTACCGAATTCACAAGAAAGATAGTGTGTTGCCTTGAGTCGGCCAACACGACGATAGTAACTCACGGATGGGCACCGTCCTCGACAGTCCCAATTCAATACCTCGATTGCCTTAAAATGGCCAACCGATAACAATGATGCAGCGGATGATTCAATACCTCGATTGCCTTATAATGGCCAATTGATAACAATGAGACATTGAATGATTTGATACCTCGATTGCCTTAGAACGGTCAATCGATAGCAATGACACAATGAATGAATTGATACCTCGATTGCCTTCGAGTGGTCAATCGATAACAATGATACAATGAATGATTGAACACTTCAATTACCTTGGAACGGCCAATCGATAACAATGATATGAAGAATGCCTCGGCATATCGTTTACTGACGACGAAGATGAGAAATGAATGCGACAATGCCTTCAATCGGCCAACACAACATGAATGACATGACGCCAACATTTATAACAATGATTACAACAATGTCTTAGATCGACATCAATACTGACAACAACAATCGATACATCGATACCGCGAACCGGTGATCAATAATAACATTAACAACGAGTATCTCAATGCCTTACCGGCCATTAATGAACAATAGCAACATTTGGCATAATTTCCGAAAGGTATCGGATCGAACGATCCCTTAATATCAATGAACTTATGAAGAGACCATGTCTCGGAATGACACAACACATTCATGCACATATACGATAACATTAATCTCATTGACTAGTACAAGTATAAAACTTGCCTCAACCGAAGGCGATGAAATCCTTCCACGAACAACGAACGGCTTCCTCCGATAAACACAAGTACTCGAACAACCTTGAATGAAATACAATTCATTCAATAACACAATATCAATCGAAATCAATACAACGGCCGAAAGAAACTCTTTGAGACATTTAATCGAACACTAAATGTTCAAAGTTCCTCAAAAACCTATGAATCATCAATCGGGTTGAACGAATCGAAGATATAGATATACAATCCATAGAACACGATTAATAATGTTCACTAGCATCAACCAATTCATCAAATTCGGATGAACAATGAAAATCAAGAAGAAATCCCGAAAATCAAATTTTAGGAGATTTCAAGAAATTACCTCGATCCTGTAACACCCCAAACTAGGCGGATATTACAGTGCCGTGGACCCCTGACTGGGACCCACCAGGCGAGTGAAAATGAATGAAATACACAGGGTAAATGTAGTACCGAACCACATTACATCATTAATTACTCGGATGAGGAGTTTAAATACAAAACACCAGGACAATACCGAATACTAGTATATTTTATATGAAGATAAAATACACCACACTGAATGAAACGGAGTATCCAAATGAAAATCTGCAGCGGAAAAATAAATGACAACAACATGAATGACTGAAAAGACCGGGGGCCCCTACTAGTATCACTGGGACTCCTCGCCGTCAACATGCTCTTCCCGTGCCTTTGCCTTGCCGTGACCTAAAAATAATATCCCCCAACGGGGTCAGTTACACAGAACAACAATCCTCAAGGGTTGAAAATACACAATCATGATATATCTTTAGTTATGAAATATCCTTAGTTATGAATTAAGCTGAAGAGGAGTATCATAGTACGCCCGTAATGTTCTATGCAAGTGTACAAGACGAATGATCGGACACACCCGTCCTTGTACCTAACTAGTCTCACGGAGGTAAACGTTACCGTGTGCACAGTCCAATGTATCGGTGAACCCAATACATGACTATCGTGTGCTCGACTAAAAATTCCACCCATCCACACCCGGCCACGCAATATGAACCCAAAAGGTCATATGAACGAGAATGACCACAATGAATATCAATGAATAATAATTCGACAAGGTCAAGAATGACTCACCGAGATGAAAATAATAGTGAAGTGATTGATAACTCAATGAAATGATTGGAACCGTCGTTCCTCGTGAATGAAGAGATTATTCGACAATTACAAGTCTCAATACGGTTAATACTATGATGAATGAGTTATGATTATGAATGAACAACAACCAAAAGGAATGAATATCCTTGTAACCGAGTAAGAATTAACTTACTCAACACCGGTGAACAATGTCCTTCCACGAACAATGCTCTAAATGAAATGTCGGTCGCTCGAACAACCTTAAATAACACAATTACCAACAATCCGCTCAAAATACGAATCAAACACGATTATAACGAACTCAAAACATCAAAACGACTAAACCAAGTTCATTGGGGCATTATATCGAACACGTTGTGACCAAACTTCGATTATTAACAACCAAACCTTAATTATACCAACATCGAATCCCCAAAAAATGTTTCAATCCAACAAAACACCTTCAATACGATCAATAATCCAATATGAATATCTAAATTCGTGATTACAACAATAATTAATCGAAAACCCCCAAATCCAACTCAATATTCAAAGTGTTCTTGGATAATCCTTCAATAATCCATTGAATAATCATACATATCCATAATCATGCGTACTTCACCACATACAACATGATTTTAACGTCCAAAACATCATATCTCAATACAAAATCGAAATCCAAGATGTTGAAGAAATTACCTCTTGAAGATCCAACCACTTCGATCCGATGAACACGAGTTAAATCGAGTATCCAAGCTTCTCAAACGAATGAAGATGATGAAAATCTAACACTCAAGTGATTGATGATGGAAAATCCCTCCCTCAAGCTCTCTCTCTCTCGGAACAAGATGAAGAAGTGTTGAAAAATGAGGAAATCCCGTCGGTCCACCTATACAAAGCCCAAGGACGCACGACCAATCCGCACGACCAAGTGTCCGTGCATCCGGTCGTGCGTGAGTCCACTGCCGGCTGTTGTTCATAGCGCACGAGCACCGCGCACGAGCAACAACTCGTGCGGCCTGTTCGTGCGGCCCTGACTCGAATGGTGGGCCTCCTGTCCAGCACAGCCGCAACACACGAGCACCGCGCACGACCAGAATCTCGTGCAGCCTACTCGTGCGTCAATGACTCGGCCACTGGGCCTCCTGCCCAAACCATCCGCACACACGAGCGCCGCGCACAACCAAATGCTCGTGCGACCTGCTCGTGCGGCAATGAGTTGGCCACTGGGCCTCTTGCCCAATCCAGCCGTACACACGAGCGCCGCGCATGACCAGATGCTCGTGCGGTCTGCTCGTGCAGCAATGACTCGACCACTGGGCCTTCTGCCCAGCCCAGCCGCAACGCACGAGCGCCGTGCACGACCAGATGCTCATGCGGCCTGCTCGTGCGGCCCTGCTCGACAAGAAGTTCAGCCCATAACGATGCACGGAGTACAAAAATCACAGAATTCGAGAAGTACGAGTATGACAAATATTCCACCGAACAATGAACACAATTGACTGAGTATGAATGATGAGTGATTAATAATGAGTGAAAATTACCGAGTGACAATTACTGACTGATAGTTACTGAATAAAAATGATTGAATTACCACCGGGTATTACAGATCCGACGAAGAACAAGCATTTTATGTTGTTATAATCGACAAGAATTCTCAAAAATGCTTAGAAATCGAGTGGAATGGACCAGAAACTCCACTCCCCGATTTTCCCATCGCCAGCCGCCACCCGGGTAAAGAAATGTGATGAAAATGAGGTCTGGCCGGTCACAGGCCTATATATGGCCGACAGACTTACGGCCGTAACCGGAAGGGCCTTACGGATGTAACTCGGCCCTTACGGCCATACCCGGCAGGTCCTTACGGCCGTAACCGACATTCGTCCGGAAGCTGCCTAGCGCCCGTACGGCCGTAACTCTCGGCCCGTACGGCCGTAACCGGCATTCGTCTGGCCATGCCTGCCGATCACTTACGGACTTAACCGTCACTTTACGGCCGTAACTCGGCCAGGCCAGTACCAGCTCAAGACTGTGCGGCTGTGACTCGGCCGTGGCCACCACCGACGGCCCGGACAAGCCCGAAACCCGAACCTAAATATGAATCGAAGATACAGTTACGAAGTACTCACAAAGACGCTCCAAGCGCTAAGAGAACACACAAGTCCGACCACCCTAATGCTTGAAATTCGACAACGGAAAGTAATTACCCCAAACTTTGGGAAATTACGAAAACGGCCCAAAACGTCCGAAATACATGATACACGATCGAAACACCAAGCCAAAGCTCGCAACATGAACAATAACATTAAATAAACTTACGAGAAACTCGAACCAATAGTTTCGGACGAGATTCGCAAGGATCGAACTCAAGTGTGGAAAAGCCGTTTAAGAACACGAAACTCAATAAAACGATACCGAAACGAACTTAGATGACAAAAAGTGCATAATTAAATACTCTCAGAATGACGAAATTGTCACAAGGGAGTCGCTAAGATGGATTTCTGCCAAAAAAAGAAAATTACCGAAAAATCGAAACTGCGGATATTACAGATAATGTTGGAGCAAAAATAATAGTATCGCCGTTTGGAAATAGTGTTATGAAAATATTTTGTGTTGCGGAAGCATGTTTAAAGTGTGGAAGATAAACGACACAACATTTATAGAGGTTCGGCCAAACGTGCCTACATCCTCTCTTCATATCTTTTTCTATAGGCTTAAGATCAACATCTGTACCTCGTCTTCTATCGGTCCGAGAGATATCATTACAATCTCATCTTCTATCGGTCCGAGATAAACCGTAACACACTTGTCTTTTTGTCGGTCCAAGCTAAACCGTTTTCCTTTTATATCGGACAAGGAATCAACTTTTCTATCTTTCTATGGGTACTAGACAAACCTCACTCCGATTTAGATATGATTCTAACAATGCCGGATCAACGATACTAATAACAACGAATCAATCTACAATCCGTATTTTTCCTCTCATGTATAGTTTTCGTGTATGAACACTCAAACACTTATCAATTGAGCACAATTACAACAACGATAGTATATATAACAATATCATATGAATGTATGATCTTCTCAGAGTTATTGTGTCGATTGATACCAAATGGTTTGGTATTTATAGGCTCAAAGCCTCAACTGGCCGTTACTCACTGCTGCCTTCATTAGGTACGTTAAGTACTCCCCATTACGTATGTTATTCATGTTATGTACATTAACACATCTTTGTTACGTACGTTAATCTCCTCACAAATTAGTCTAGTAGCTTCGTTTCTTTCATTGCGTACGTTATCACAACTTCATTACGTACGTTATCTTCCTCAGATAGCCGTTGATATGATTACGTATGCCATGACATCAAAATGGTCACATGGTTTGAATTCTGATACAAAGTTTTCATTACGTACGTTAACCATAGAGTGTTACGTACATTATGTCTCTCTCTTTACGTACGTTAGCTTCACATCGTTAAGCATGTCCTGTCCGGCTTTTTGCATCTTCGACTTCTTCGTTGTTTTGTTTTTCTTCCTTGCTGTTTTTCTTTGATTAACAACTAATCATCAAACTCAATTATAAATGTATGGAATAAAATATTCCAAAAGATAATATTGCCGGGGCATGTAAATGCACGTTGTCCTTCTTCGCCAGTTACGTGTTACAAGTGCACACACGAGAGACACAGAATTCAGTTTTGCGAGTTGGTCACTGGGTCTTCCGAGGCACAGGCTCCAGCACTGATATTAAGATCGACTCTAAGAAGTCCTTGGAAGGTGTTGTCTGCCAATTGCTTGATATGTTATTACCTTGTTATCGATGCTTTAAATTTTGGGGACAAACTTCTTTTATTGGAAGTGGATCATAAAACCCGGACTTTAACTTATGTATTTTTCAATTCTATCGACCTGCTTGTGTTTGTTCATACTTTATGTTCTTCAATTTTTCTCGTTCGAACGAGTTGTGATATTTCTTTGGATTAATCTAATTATCATTATGACTTTTCCATGTTCGGTTCGACTCTTGTGAACTTCGAAGTTGTTGTTTGATCATTGTTGTTCGAACGCTGTCGTTCTACCATTGTTGTTTGATCGCTATTATCCGATCGTTGTTATTGTACGATCTCGTATCGTGATTATTAAGCGTCTGAGCCACTTTGTAATTTTCCAGAGTTTCAACTGATTGTCTTCGTATGTGATCTTCCAAACCTCTGAGGCTATCGGAATTATATACAGTGCTAGACTCGCATTTTGATTGTTGTACTGATCGGATTTATCAATTGTAGTGAATCATGTTCGTTGAATCTCGTAAACACTCTTGCATATTGAATCGGACGGCAGCAGCTCTGTACTGCATGGATCTTTTGTACGATGTCAGCAGCAGATAGCGTGTGTTATCTAGGTTCGCCATGCCTTGATTGTTTAATGTTTTAAGTTTCGGGACGAAACTTCCTTTAGTAGGGTAGAATGTAATACCCGCATTATTGTTTCCATATTTTTTATTCTAGAGACTCGCTTGTGTTCATTGACAAATTTTGGACATGTTTGTTCAGCACTTTTCGTCATTCGAGCGAGTTTTGATATTGCTTCGGATTAATCGACATATTATTTCCACTTTTCCACATTTAGGTCTGACTTTATAAAATCACCATCAATTCTTGAAAACTCGAAGATTTTTGACACTTAATAGTATGATAGATCATAGAGTTAACTTTCCACCGGTTCAAACGGTTAGTCAATCTGAGTTCGGATGAAAAAGTTATGTTCATATTTATTAAAGCTATCTACACAAAATCTAGTTCTGCCCACGGAACTCGACAGTGTCAAATCTGACACGACCAGTGTCGTCTAGCAGCAGTCTAAAACATGGAAAATGGGTTTTTTAACCCGTTTCTGTTAGGAATACTTATTAGATTTTGATGATGTCATCTTTATATATTCAAATGTATGTTTATTACTTGGCAAAATGTAAGGAAGAACCAAATGAGTATCTTCCATAGGCCAAACTGCGTTAAGTTAGATACTTGGCAAAATACAAAGAAGAACCAAATGAGTATCTTCTATAGTCCATATAAGTTAGTCTTTAAAATCGGCTAAGTGCAAATCAGATAAGTATCTATCAGCCGAGTCTTGGTCAACTCAACTGTTCAGATAAGGTTGACCACAGACAAGTCATATCAGGCAACCCTTATCAGAGAAGTCCTGGTCAAACAATTTAATCAGCGAAGTTGGACCAGACTACAGTCAAGAAGATAAGTCAAGTCATCTGAAGTCTGACCATCAGATCAGTCAAGTTCAATCAGGTCAGAAGACTTTAGACAAGTCGGCACTTCAGAGAAGTCGACATCAGAGAAGGTTGACTGCACATCAGAAAGTTTGACCACAGAGAGGTCAGTTAAGTGATCAGCCAAGTACTCCAGTCCACTTCAACATGCGTTGAATAGTCAATATTTACGGAAAGTCTCATGCGGGCATTTAGAGACAGGTTGGAGGGATTCCCGGAAAAGAAATAAATTAAGTAATTTATCCAGACCCACCAATGGAGACTTTAATCTTATTATATTCAAAAGATTCGGCGCCATCACATGGAAGTCTTCGCAATGGTCAGAAGTGGATTAAAATATGGGAACCCAGACTTGCAACGTTCAGAAAGAAAAATAATGAAGTCTATTTCTCCAACGGACGGATTTGTTACAGATTTGCAATGGCTATGAAGAAATGCTCTAAGATCGACACCTATATATATATATATATCCGAAGATTTTAAGTTGAGCAGCACGATGCAAACAACACTTACAAGCAATCAAAGCAATCAAAGCAAACAATAGCATCGTGAAAGAGCAAGAGTTCAAAAGTTCTTATTTGAAGAAGCTCTTAGTTGGAGAAGACAATCACTCTTGTCTTTAAAACCTAAGTTCGGGGCACTTCACTGGTTGAAGTTCGAGAGACTGTAAAGGCATCTAAGGATCATAGATCAAGAGGTGCAAGGCAGTCAAACGGAGTTGCAACGGCAAGGAATTCCACTAGTTGGAAGCTATTGTAATTGGTTGAATCACTGTAATATTTATCACTGGTTGAGAATTATAGTGAATTCATCTCCAACTGGTTTGGAGAAAAGTGGATTAGTAGAGGATTACCCCACCTCTGAGACCACTATAACTGCCTTCTTGTTTTACTGCTTTCATCATCATACTTAACTGCTGCATTCATACTTAAGTGTTCCATTGATTATTTCTATATTCGTCATCAGCTGACTTCCGCACTTACATTGACTACAGACGACTCTAAGTCATCTGTACCATCAGCTGAGAAACTCATCCTTTGTGGAAAAGAGTTTCAATAAGTCTATTCACCCCCCTCTAGACTTATTCCTGGATGACTTTTGACCTACAAGTGGTATCGGAGCGGTTGGTTCAATATTTCAAGAACCAGATCCATATATCGAGGATATATTTTAAGCTCTTTTTAAAAATGGTACACATACATTCTAGATTTCCTGTCTTTTTAGTTGACGACTATGATCTTTGGAAGATAAGGATGCAAGCACACTTATCTTCAATTCATGACGACATGTGGTGCATCATAGAGGACGGTGCCTTCATCTTCGAGAAGGACAACACTCCTGAGGAAATTGCAGCCGGGAATCCAAAGAAGATCCCAAAGAAGAGGACGGAGCTGACCATTGAAGAAAGAAAGCTGGCCAACCTTGACAACCAAGCCAGAGACATGTTGTATCAAACTCTTGATAAATCAACAATGGTCAAGATCAAGAACTGCAAAAATGCCAAAGAGATTTGGGACACCCTTGCGGTGATGTGTGAGGGTACAGAGCTGATCAAACAAAAAAAGCTGTCAATTGATACCCAGAAATTTGACAACTTCAAAATGAAGTCCGGAGAATCTATAGACCAGGTGGACACAAGGTTCACAAAGATCGTCAATGAAATCAACTCTCTTAGAAAATCATATGGCAACAGGGAGATGGCCTTGAAGGTGCTAAGATCTCTTAGTCCCGAATGGAGTATGAAGGCGGTGGCCATGAGGGAATCCAAAGACCTCAATAAAATAAAGATCCAGGAGCTGTTCTCCGATCTAAAGGCTTATGAATTCGAACTCCCAAGTTCATCATCAACCGAGCCTGCAGAGAAGGGAGTAGCCTTTGCAGCCGAGTCCCCCACCAAGAACCTACCTAATGTCAAACCTCCAAATCCACTCGATTTCGAGGAAGAAATGGCATTCATAATGCAAAGGTTCAGCAACTTCAGAAAGAATTACTCCAAATACAAAAAGAACTATAAGGAGAACCCCAGGAGAAATCAAAAAGCTGGAAGGCGGAGTGCTATAATTGCCACAAGACAGAACACATCCACAAGACAGAATACATCCACTAGCAGAAAAGAAGACCAAAGGAAGGCCCTCATTGGAGAAGACCAAGAGCGACTAGAATCAAGCAGCGGATTCTTCTCTGATGATGATGAAGAATATGATTGTCTGATGGCCAACCTAGCTGATGAAGAGGTACCATCTAGACCCTCAGTTTCAAATAATAACAGCTCAGACATGTCACAAGACATGGACTTACACGAGTCTGTAAATCAGCTTCTCAAAGATTTCGAGAGATTAAAATCTGCACACCAAACTGTGTCAGCCGAGAGGACCCGGCTGCAAGATGAGAATGGGCAACTGAAAAATGATTTTGAAAAACTCAGCCTAGAATAGAATAAAACCAAAGCTGATGTTGAAAAATAGGCTGTAGACAACTGTACAAACCAGGCTGATAATACCACAGTTGAGATAAAACGTTTAACTGTTTTGAATAGTGAAAAATCAGCTGCACTAGCTCATGTCAAAGCTGAGTTTGCAAAACTGACTCATCTAAGTAAAACTCAGACGAAGGAAATAACCTCCGTAAAGGAATCTCTAACCCTGGATGAATTGTGTACTAATAAAAGGACACTATATTCCAGATCGGGCCTTGGATATGACCCACAAACTCTCTCTATTTCTAAAACCACTTTCATCAACGGAGAAACAATTGTCTCATCTGCTGAGCCAATATACAAATGTGTATTTCAAAATAGGCAACAGCCAAGTCACAGGTCTAGGCTGCAGCCAAGGTATACAAGGCAGCTATCTATACATGAGACTAGGCAATGGCCAAGGCAGAAGCAGCAGCCCAGACAACATGCCCATTATTATCAAAGACTCCCCAAAAATAGATTTCAAAATAAGAGGGGCAAATGAAAACCTCAAGGTTATCCTAATTTTCAAAATAAACAGGTGTGGAGACCTCAAAAACTTAATAAATGGTCTCAGCCAAGATTTAGGCATGGCCCACACCATCAGTTTTATGAGGCATATCCGGTACACAATCCTAACAGAGGATATAGACCCAGACCTTTCACACCTTTTAGGGGTAATAACAAGAACTTTCACAATCCCATGAGAAACCAGTTCTCCAGGAAACCAACTAACCCCCTAGGACCCACACAGATTTGGGTACCTAAATCTCTACTTGTCTTATTGCAGAAAAGGTGGAACGATGTTAGGCGTATTTTTATACGCTTATTTATCATTATTTTGTAGTATTTTGGAGAGTGAAATCGTCTAAATGAGCTTTTAATGCCTTAATTTTGTAGGATTGATAGGAAATTGAAGTCCGGAAGCTAAAACGAGGCAAAAGGAAGCTGAGCCGGGGCACAGGGAAGCTGAGCCGGGGCACAGGAAGACACCCAGCCGAAGGCCGAGTAAACTGTACTCTGTGCCGCGGCACAGCACAGGTGAGACGCGGCACAGAAGAAATTGATGACGCCCAGGTTTCCAGCTGAAGGCTCTGTGCCGCGGCACAGGTTTAGTGCGCCGCGGCACACTTGGCGGTTTTTGAATGTCCGCGCGGATTTTGGGCCTTTTCGAAGCCAGTTTTCGACCGACTGATACGGACGCGATTTGGAGTTGTGCTGAGCTATAAATAGGGTTTAAGACCCTAATTAATTATCTTTGGATCTTGAATCTTTGAGAGCTTAAGCTTGGAGACGGCAGAAAAAGAGGGGAGCAGAAGACTTCAAGGGCAGAGGGTGGAAGCTGAAGAACGGAGGAATCCGAGCTTCATCTGCGTTTGAATTTTATGCTTTCATTCATTTATTCTGTAATTTCAATTATTAGTATGTCAGGCTAAATCCCTAATCTAGGGTTTTGATGAAACCTTTGTTTTGACGAATTTCTTGAGATTATCCAATTAATTACCTTTTTATTGAGTTGTCCCAATTGTGTTTAATGCTTGCAATTATCTGGCCAATAGTTGTATTGATTTAATCATTCACTTCGAATCGGGAGAGGAGATTTGGTGAGGAACTATTGGTGAGGACCGTTTTATTCTGTGAGATAGAAATATACTCATAGGAACTGCGTGGCCTTTGGGAGATTTCATGCTTTTCGCCTATTGACGAATTAATTCACCTAGGGATAGAGTGTGTTATTCGCCTTTAGATAAATCTATTGACCTCGGGAGAGGCGGTAGAATATATTAGCAATCTCCGCCTTCAATAAATTGGGAAAATTATTTATTACGGATAATCGAGAGTAAATTCGGATAAACTGAGGTGGATTCAGAACCCTAGACTTATTCATCATTTGATTTCTTTTATTCAAGCTATCGTTTTCTACTAGTCTTTTAGTAATTCCTTTAGTTATTAATTGCAAAAACCCAAATTCGATTGTTCAAATAAAATTGGAATACGAAAAAATCGGTAGTTAGAGATTCAGTCCTCGTGGGAACGATACTCTACTTATCACTTTATTACTTGTAAACGATGACGTGCACTTGCGTGTAAGGAAAATCGCAACAAGTTTTTGGCGCCGTTGCCGGGGATTGAAATTTTCTAATATCGATTTAAGTATTTCCAGTCTTAATTTGAACGTTTTATTTTTATTTTTTTTGTGTATTTAATTTCGTTTACTTGTTTTTCCTTTCAGGACCTTTTGTGTAGTGCATGAGAAAACTCGGTAACGAAGGCCTACTACCTTTGGATACCGAGCTCGAGCGCACTCTAAGAAGGAACAAAAAGGAGAAAAGAAAGTTGCAGACGACGGTCAACATGGCCGAAACTATCGAAGTCCAAGGAGGAGATAACCAAGTGCGGCAAGTTCAACCGGAACTAGCTCTTCGAGATTATGCCATGCCGCAGATCAATGCTAATTTTTCGGGAATTCGGCGTCCCACTATCCAAGCCAATAATTTTTAGATCAAGTCTGCTATTATTCAGATGGTGCAGGCGAGCCAATTCTGCGGACTGCCGAATGACGACCCGAATGTCCATATTGCTTCTTTCCTTGAGATATGCGACACGTTCAAGACTAATGGTGTCACCGACGATGCCATCCGATTGAGGGTTTTCCCTTTCTCTTTGAGGGATAAAGAAAAATTCTAGTTAAATTCCTTACCGCCGGGGTCAATTACAACATGGGGGGGGGGGGGGGGGGGTTAGCGCAAGCCTTCCTTGCCAAATTCTTCCCACCTGCTAAGACGGCGAGGTTGAGAAACGAAATAACCACCTTTGGTCAGTACGATATGGAATCGCTCCACGAGGCGTGGGAGCGATATAAAGATTTGCTACGAAGATGCCCTCATCACGACATTCCTGATTGGCTTCAGCTTCATACGTTCTATAATGGTTTGAGTGCTTCTACACGCACTCTCGTGGATGCGGCCGCTGGTGGGGCCTTGATGGGAAAGTCTATGGCCGAGGCACACGTGCTTTTGGAAGATATGGCCGCAAATGCGTACCAATGGCCATCGGAAAGATTGACACTGAAGAGAGTCATGGAAGTTTCAAGTAATGATCCGATTTCCACCTTGTCAGCTCAAGTCACCGCTTTGACCCAACAGCTCCAGGCATTTTCGCACGCACCTTCCCCCGTTACCATTGAGACATGCAATTGGTGTAACGGATCACACCCGAGCGCGGAATGTCAAGTTGGAAACCCTTTTGAACAACATCAGATGGAGCAGGCTCAATTCGTGGGAAGTGGGAATCGGCAGAATAACCCGTACTCCAACACTTATAATCCGGGGTGGCGCAATCATCCAAATTTTTCGTGGAGAAACGGACAGAACTCACACCAGCCCCCATTCGCTCAAAATCAACAGCAGCCCCCTCCCGCTCCCAAAGTGTCTCTCGAGGAAGCACTTGCAAAATTAGCGGCAAATATGAGTTAATTTATGACCCATACTGAAGCTACATTGCAAAATCATTCCGCTTCCATTCGGAACTTGGAGGTCCAGCTGGGCCAAATTGATAATGTGTTGACCGCTCGTCCGGAGGGAGCATTGCCGAGTACAACAGAGACAAATCCTAGAGAGAGTCTAAACGCAATCAGCTTAAGAAGTGGGAAAGAGGTGCTGGATCAGCCCGAGAGGTGTGAAAAGAAGTAGGAAATTGAGGAAGAGAAGGATTTAAAGCCAGAGGAGTCGAAGGATTTGAAGCCAGACAACTCGAAGACATGTGTGCCCCCCGTTCCGTTTCCACAGAGATTACAGCAAAGAAGGGCGGACAAACAATTTTCTAAGTTCCTTGATGTGTTTAAAAAGCTTCACATAAACATTCCGTTCGCCGACGCATTGGAACAGATGCCGAGTTACGTTAAGTTCATGAAAGAGATATTATCGAAGAAAAGAAAGCTTGAGGAGTTTGAAATGGTCGCCTTGACAGAGGAGTGCAGTGCAATTCTTCAAAAGAAGCTCCCACCTAAATTGAAAGATCCGGGAAGTTTCAACATACCGTGCACCATGGGGAATCTTTTGTTTAATAAGGCACTATGCGATCTTGGTGCTAGTATCAACCTCATGCCTCTGTCGATTTTCAAAAAGCTGGATATTGGGGAAGCCAAGCCAACAACAGTCTCCTTACAATTGGCGGATCGATCGATAAAGTATCCGAGGGGAGTGATCGAGGATGTATTAGTCAAGGTTGATAAGTTCATCTTTCTGGCCGATTTCATCGTACTCGACATGGAGGAAGATGAAAATATTCCAATCATCTTGGGACGACCATTTTTAGGGACTGGCCGAACCCTTATAGACGTGGAAAAAGGGGAGTTAACTCTGAGGGTCCAAGACGAGCAAGTTACTTTTCAAGTATTCAAATCGTTTCCCTGTCCCGGAAGTGTTGATAGAAGGTCACAAATTGAAAGTGTGGATGTTGTTGAAAGAGGAAAGCACCGAAAAAATCGTCATTTGGAAAATTCAGATTTTGTGTTAAATGATCCAAGTCTTAAGAAGGATGTAGAACGAGTGGCGTTCCTCGAGCATGAGGACAAATCTGCTGCAGTCTTGAGTGTGTTTGTGAAGGAGGAGAGTAAGCCGAAAGCCCAGCGGAAAATTAGTCATGGAAAAACCGGGTGTTTTGGGAAGTTATTCACGTCGAAACCTTTTCGCAAACAACATTTGATGACCGAACCGAAAGTCGAATCGCTAACGACCAATGGTCATAATTTTAACAAAAATATGAACGGTTCGATGAACGGGGCGGAAACCAAATGGAGTTTGCGAAAAGCGAACTAATGTTTTCCAATAGGTCCGGCTGAAGACTATAAACTTAGCGCTTCTCGGGAGGCAACCCGAGTTCGTAGTTGTAGATTTTTGCGTTCCTTTATCTTTCTGGCATTTTTGATTTTTATTTTTCCTTCATTTTTGTGCTTCAATTTGCTTCTGCCTCTCGCTTTTAACGAGTTCTGCTCAAAATTCGTGCGTAAGAGTCGTGGAAGGAATCAAGTCCGAGCCTGCAAGTGTATTGTGAGCCGCGGCACACATCAATCGTAAGGGGAGGCTAAACCAACTGTACCCTGTGCCGCGGCACGGCAAAAATGAGCCGCGGCACACTTGAGCACTGAGCCGCGGCACACGTAATCTGTGCCGCGGCACACGACAAAACAAGAACACAGGTAAAAGGGACTGTACCCTGTGCCGCGGCTCACTTTAGCTGTGCCGCGACACACTAGGCGGAATCTAAAGGGCCAGGTACCTTATAACTTTCAATCGGCCGAACTCCCAGGTATATCCTTCTTCTTCCCTTCTCTTTCCCTCCCCAGCGCGCGACTCGGCCGAAGTTTTCTTCCATTTTTTTTCTGCGATTTCCTCTTGCAATCTTCAAAAGGTACGTTCCAATCGTTAATCTCTACTTGTTTATGGTTTAGATTTGAAGTTGTTTATACTTTGGATGGATTGAGCATGTTATTTTTCCTTCAAAAAGTTTTAGGATTGTTTAGAGGATAATATGGTAGTTTTAATCAATTTTTCATGGTTAGTTTGGAATGTGAATGAGTTGAATGTGTTGAGTTGATGATGATTGAATTATGTTTCGATTTTTGGGGGTTAAATCGAGCTATAACTATGTTTATTCTTCAAGTAAACTTGTGCCCTCAAGGTGTTTGATAAGTTGCCTAAATGAAAAATTTTCTTTGGAAAAGCAATCGTTTGAATTTTTGTGCAACGTATACGTTTTGAATTTACAGCAAGCCCAACCCTTACATCCAGGTTAAACGTTTAAGTCCAATTTCATCCTTCTCTCACGTATGCGCTATTTTCTTAAATTCGGAATTTACATTTGGACATCCTTAGCCGAGCATAGATCATTGTTATTATTTTTGCGTGAATAAACCCTCGTGTTGTACTTTTCAGGACCGATTATGGCGCGAACAAAGAAGCTGAGCAAGCGAGCTAGGACCCAGTCATCCCCTACTCGAGGGGAGACCTCTCGTGGTCGGGCCGAGGCGGAGGGGCACCAATTTTCGGACCCTGAAATTCACAAGATATTCAATGAAAAGATCCGGCCACGACCACTTATTCCAGAGAGGGGTTTTACTCCAGCTCCTCAGGACGGGGAATTGCTCACTATGATTGATGAGATGGGGTGGGCCAGATTTGCCGCACCTCCCGAGCCAGCGGTTATCTCGATTGTGTAGGAGTTCTACGCCAGCGCACTGCTGAAGCACATTCGGGCAGGGCATACGTTGCCGTCTTTAGAGTCTCGGACTCAGGTCGACGTCCGAGGGGTTACGGTTGATTTCTCCACAGCTGCTATTCGGAGGCTTTTTGGGCATCCGGTGGTTGATGAGTCGGCCTATGACCGAGTGATGACTAGCCTCACGAAGGAGGCCCTGCTCGAAACCATTGCACAGCCCGATACCGACTGGGAGCAGCGAGCACAGGGTTCTTCCACTTTCCACTTCAGGAGCTCGCGCCTCAGCCAGCTCGGGCGTGCCTGGCTTTATTTTATCTGCGCACGCATTGACCCCACCTCCCAGATCCATACAGTCTTTCTCTCCCGCGCCCGAACACTTTATGCTATCACTTCCGGGTTGCGTTTCGATGTGGCCCCCATCCTGGTCCGTTCTATCTTCCAGTGTATCCAGGGGGTCCAAGACGGGGTTGAAGCACCCCTCTCTCATCTGCGCTTTATGCTGGCAGTCGGGGCTGACGTTGTCAGACGACGAGCCGATGCTTGCCCCCCAGGCCCCGATCGACCACCGCATCATATCGCACTTTGACCAGTGGGGAGGAGCGCCGGCGCACGCTCGGGGGAGAGGATTTCTGCTAGAGGAGGCCCACGAAGGGTCCCCCGAGCCGCTTTTGTTGACGCATGGAGATGCCGGCCCGCCACCCGACAGAGCGAGGTTGCAGGAGTTGTTTGATGGGCTGAGGGAGGATTTGAGGAGAGAGAGAGAGGAGCTGAGAGAGGAGACGAGGAGAGAGAGATGAGATGAGGAGAGAGAGGGAGAGCTTGATGGCTGCCATGCGGGAGGAGCAGCGGACGGAGCGGGAGAGCGTTCTTGCTGCCGTCAGAGCCGAGATGCGAGAGCAGGCCCGCCGGGCCAGCCGACGAGAGGCGAGGCGTCTTGCTGCGAGGGATGCTTATCATCAGGAGCACCTCGCCGCATGGACGGCCCATATCATGCATCCCGACGGGCCATTTATTGCGCCCGCCCGGCCAGCCACACCACCCTCCTCACCGGACGATGCCGGCACGAGCTCCTGAGCAGACTGGAGGGGAGTACTTGACCTTTTACTTTTATTGCATATCATTTTTGTCCATTGAGGTCAATGTACGTCCTAAGTTTGGGGGGGGGATTTACTTTCAGTTGCCACATTCATTGCTGTACTTTATTTTCTTGCTGTACTTTATTTCGTTGCACTTTTCATTACTTTGCATAAATTTTTTTTTTAGATAGCCTTGCTTGTCTTAGTTTTTCTTTATTCGTGAATTTTTCGTGCTTCTATTGGTGTGATACTGATGTTACGACACTGTTTTTCTCTCTGAAGAAGCGGTCGAGTTCCAGTCGAGTTGTAGTCAGATATTTCTGTTCTGCTCAGTATTCATTTAGGTCCAAAATTTTTCGTGATTGTAGAGGTCTTGGCAGATAAGATACGATACATACTTGTTTTAAAATAACCGTCAATACGTTTGGCTACATTTTCCGGATAGTGAGTCGTACTGTTTCTTTAGTCGTGTTGGCACTTAGATTGAGTTTAGAGTCGGTCAGTTTTTCCCAAAAAGTCGAGATAATGTGTTCTATGATGGGAAGTCTAGTAACCGGGGGTATTCGCGTGACCCGCTGTTTACTCTCGCGTAAAACGACGACCCCGATTAGACTAGTGATTTAGATATTTCACATGTGCCAATGAGAGGGAGCCTAGTAACCGGGGGTATTCGCGTGACCCGCTGTTTACTCTCGCGTAAAACGGCAACCTTGATTCGGACATGCGGAAATTATATATTCGAGTTGTTTCTCCGCTGTAGACGGGAACTTAGTAACTAGAAGCATCCATGTGCCCCATGAGTGTCTTTTACGTCAAACGGTTTTCCAATACATGAGAATGGAGTTTCCACCCTAGGATTATCCCGATAAAACATCCCGAGATCCTAACCTAGTGGTCAACTCGAATCAAATTCTTGAACATATATATAAGGAAAAACTGTCCGAGGTTTAATTGTTATGAGACTCATGAAAATTGTGCCTTTAGACTGTGGAACGGGATGAACTAGCTTGTTTATTTTAGCCTTTCATATTGACGGTCGATTTGACTCACATTTTGTTAATCTTTGAGCTGGATTTTCTTCATGAACCAGTGATTAGGACTGAACTTGATTACTTTGCGGAATCATTATTCTGAGTGCAACTCGCTTTTATGACACTCGTATTATTTAGAGAGAATTACAGGATAGTATTGATTAGGTTGAACACTATGAGTTGCACGATGATTCACGACATTCTTTTATTGAATTTAATTCTTTTTGCTTGAGGACAAACAAAGGCTTAAGTTTGGGGGTATTTGTTAGGCGTATATTTATACGCTTATTTATCATTATTTTGTAGTATTTTGGAGAGTGAAATCGTCTAAATGAGCTTTTAATGCCTTAATTTTGTATGATTGACAGGAAATTGAAGTCCGGAAGCTAAAACGAGGCAAAACAGCGAAACAAAGAAATCTGGACTCGAGCCACGGCAAGGAAGGAAGGCGAGCCGGCACAGAAGACACCCACCAAGGCCGAGTAAATCTGTGTGGACGCGGCACAGGTGAGCCGCGGCACAGAAGAAATTGATGACGCCCGGGTTTCCAGCTGAAGGCTCTGTGCCGCGGCACAGGTTTAGTGCGCCGCGGCACACTTGGCGGTTTTTGAATGTCCGCGCGGATTTTGGGCCGTTTCGAAGCCAGTTTTCGACCGACTGATACGGACGCGATTTGGAGTTGTGCTGAGCTATAAATAGGGTTTAAGACCCTAATTAATTATCTTTGGATCTTGAATCTTTGAGAGGTTAAGCTTGGAGACGGCAGAAGAAGATGGGAGCAGAAGACTTCAAGGGCAGAGGGCGGAAGCTGAAGAACGGAGGAATCCGAGCTTCATCTGCGTTTGAATTTTATGCTTTCATTTATTTATTCTGTAATTTCAATTATTAGTATGTCAGGCTAAAGCCCGAATCTAGGGTTTTGATGAAACCTTTGTTTTGACGAATTTCTTGAGATTATCTAATTAATTACCTTTTTATTGAGTTGTCCCAATTGTGTTTAATGCTTGCAATTATCTGGCCAATAGTTGTATTGATTTAATCATTCACTTCGAATCGGGAGAGGAGATTTGGTGAGGAACTATTGGTGAGGACCGTTTTATCTGTGAGATAGGAATATACTCATAGGAACTACGTGGCCTTTGGGAGATTTCATGCTTTTCGCCTATTGACGAATTAATTCACCTAGGGATAGAGTGTGTTATTCGCCTTTAGATAAATCTATTGACCTCGGGAGAGGCGGTAGAATATATTAGCAATCTCCGCCTTCAATAAATTGGGAAAATTATTTATTACGGATAATCGAGAGTAAATTCGGATAAACTGAGGTGGATTCAGAACCCTAGACTTATTCATCATTTGATTTCTTTTATTCAAGCTATAGTTTTCTACTAGTCTTTTAGTAATTCCTTTAGTTATTAATTGCAAAAACACAAATTCGATTGTTCAAATAAAATTGGAATACGAAAAAATCGGTAGTTAGAGATTCAGTCCTCGTGGGAACGATACTCTACTTATCACTTTATTACTTGTAAACGATGACGTGCACTTGCGTGTAAGGAAAATCGCAACAAAAGACTACAAGCACATATCCACAAATTCAAACATTGGAGGTGAAGAATGGTTTGTAGATTCCGGATGCTCAAGGCACATGACCAGGAACAACCAGGTGCTAACAAATTATACCAAAGAAAAAGGTCCAAACGTAACCTTTGGAGATATCTCTAGAGGTTAGACCAAGGTTTTGGAGAGATGTACAGAGAGAACATCACTATATCCAAAGTTCATTATGTCAAAGGACTCAAGTATAGTCTTTTGAGCATAAGTCAGTTTTGCGATGAGAAGAATCTAGTAGTCTTCACCATTTGGAAATGCATGGTGATAGATATCCTATCTGGAGAAGTGAAGCTACAAGGATTCAGAAGGAGAGATGTCTATATGATAGATTGGAACACAGGAACTCCCAATACATGTTTTCTATCTAAGACAATAGCTGAGAATGGATGGCTGTGGCACAAGAGACTATATCACCTGAATTTCAAAACCATCAACAAGATTACTTCTCAGAAGCTGGTCAGAGGACTTCCAGAAGAAGTATTAAAGAAGGAATCTCTCTGTGATGCATGTCAGAAAGGATAGCAAACAAGAGCATCATTCAAGCCAGTTCAACCTACCACTCTTACAACAAGGATCTTAGATCTACTACACATAGATATATTTGGTCCCATCAAGCCAAGGACCTTAAGTGGCAGAAAGCACGCTCTAGTAGTAGTAGATGACTACTCAAGATATACATGGGTTGCTTTTCTCTATAAAAAGATTGAAACACTAACCAAGTTACCTGAGCTGCTAAGGAGGATCCAGAATGAGAAATCTCTCTCAATCATTAAGATCAGATCAGATAGAGGAGGAGAATTTTTCAACAAGGCAATCACTGATTATAGTGATCAGAATGGGATCCAGCATGACGTCTCTGCAGCCAGGACCCCAGCAGAATGGTGTTGCTGAAAGAAGAAACAGAACCTTGAAGGAAGCTGCCAGGTCCATGATTGCAGAAGGCACGCCAAGAGGTTACGGGTCAAGATTTCAACGCAGCATGTCACACTCAGAACAGGAGTATGATAGTAGAGAGACATGGTAAAACTCCCTATGAGCTTTGGAATGGCAGAACACCAACTGTTGCATATTTTCATATTTTTGGTTGTAAGTGTTTCATCCACAACAACGGTATAACCCAACTAAATTCCTTTGATGCTAAAACTGATGATGGTCTCTTTATGGGATACTCACAAAGAAGCAAGGCATATAGAGTTTTTAATAAAAGAACCTTAGTTGTGGAGGAAACACCTCATGTTGTATTTGATGAAACTACTGCTGAGTACAGGAAAAAGGTGGAGCTGATAGAGAATAAGCTCAAATCTGCCACCCTAGAAGAAGTCATATCCATGACACAGGAATGATGGACTCACCTGTAGACCAGACTCAAGACCCAACTGCAGATCAGATAGGACCACAAAACCTACCTGATCCAGTTGCTGCTGATGAAGACCAATCTGAAGATGATAAAGACCCATCTGCAGATCAGATAGGACTCCCACTTGCATATGACAAGACAGTAGCTGATCCAGTTACAGACTAAGGAGATCAGAACCAAGCTAATACAGAGAGAGAAGAAACCCACCAAAGCAAATCTACAGGGGGAACAGAACCTGAAGAAGAAGACATTCCTAAGTGGCTCAAGGATCATCCTATCCAACAGATCATTGGGAAGCTAACTGATGGAGTCAAGACAAGATAGTCTACTCTACCCGTAGAAATGACAATGTTTTCATGCTTTATGTCTCAAATAGAACCCAAGACAATAGAGCAAGCCCTGGAAGACTACTCATGGATCAATGCAATGCAAGAAGAGCTTAATCAGATGCAAAAGAACAATGTTTGGGAACTAACAGACAGACCAAATCATAAGAAGGTTATTGGCACAAAATGGGTGTACAAAAACAAATGCGATGAAGATGGAGCTGTTGTTAGGAATAAAGCCAGACTTGTTGCTAAAGGCTATGCACAATGCGAAGGGATATATTTTGATGAAACCTATGCACCTGTTGCAAGACTAGAAGCCATCAGACTATTCCTTGCATATGCAGCATTCAAAGATTTTATAGTCTACTATAGGGATGTAAAGAGTGCCTTTCTTAATGGAATTCTAGAAGAAGAAGTCTATGTGGAGCAACCCCCGAGTTTTGTTAAAGGAGACAAAGTCTACAAGCTTTTGAAAGCTCTATATGGACTTAAGCAGGCACCAAGAGCATGGTATGAAACATTATCTGTGTTTCTAGAGAAGAATAGATTCAGCAAAGGCAATGTGGACAAGACCCTATTCAGAGTAGAGCATGAAGACCGCATATTGTTAGTTCAAATATATGTGGATCATATCATATTTGGCTCAACCAATCCAGATATAATGGAGAAGTTCTCAAATCTCATGCAAGGAGAGTTTGAGATGAGTATGATGGGCAAGCTTAATTTCTTTCTAGGACTGCAAGTTAAGCAGATGGAAAATGGAATTTTCATCAACACGCTAAATACACCAGAGATCTAATCAAGAGATTTGGAATGGAATCATCCAAATCAGCAAAAATTCCTATGAACACAAGCACACATCTAGATTCAGATGAAGAAGGCATATCAGTGGACTCAACCCACTACAGAGGACTCATTGGATCACTTCTTTATCTGACTGCAAGCAGGCCAGACATTTCATATGCTGTAGGAGTATGTGCACGATTTGAATCTAAACCCAAGCAGTCACACCTGGAAGCAGCTAAGAGGATCATTAAATATCTTAAGTCTACCATTAATGTTGGATTATGGTACCCTAAAGATAACAACTTTGAGCTGTCAGGATATTCAGATGCAGATTTTGCAGGATGTAAGATTAATAGGAAAAGCACTAGTGGAACGTGCCAATTCCTAGGAACCAGACTGATATCCTGGTTTAGCAAGAAGTAGATATCTAACTCTATCTCAAAAACAGAGTCAGAATATCTAGCTGCAGGTAGCTGTTGTTCCCAGATCTTGTGTATCAGACATCTAAGGGATTATAACATAATTGCAAATGAAGTCCCAATTTAGTGTGACAACAATAGTGCAATTGCAATCACCAACAACCCAGTATTGCACTCAAGGACAAAGCACATTGATGTTAAGCATCATTTCATAAGATACCATGTGCTTAATAAGAGAGTCAGAGTTGAAAGAGTCGGCACAGAATACCAAATTGCTGACATTTTCACTAAACCTTTACCAGAAGAAAGGTTTTTGGAGCTGAGCAGGGAACTTGGATTACTAGATTGGGAATCTAGTACAGACGAGAAAGCTACCTGAAGACCAGATCAAACGAGCAAAGGAAGTTACCTGATCAGACTAGGCAAAAAAATGAAGGACGGACTAAGCTGACCACAGCCATCAGAACCTACCTGGAGCAGACAAGGAGAGTTACCCGATATAGAGCGGTCAGACAGTCAAACAGTCAACGATCAACCAGCTAAGTTTTCTAATTTTGACCGACTCCTGAATATTTTATTATTATTTATCTACACGTGGAAATCTCACGTTCACATGTTTACAATTACACGATGATAAGCTCGCACGCTTACAAGTTCAACCTGCTTGAAAACAATTCTTTCAACCTGTCTGTAGAGCAACTTTTACTAGTAAAACAACATGCTCTTAAACACTCTTTTGTAGATATTTTTGAGGAATGGAAAACCCTTAAATCTGTTACATTTTCTCAACTGCAAGCTTTTATTGAAGGGAGTAGCTGGGAGTATCCCCAGACTACGGAGGATCTACTCATACATTTTTGTAATGAGTCAGATCTAATTTTGATACTCCAGGAAGACTGGTTCATGTCCAATTTTAAAACAAACATGGACCAGCTCCTCCAAATGATAATGAGAAGTGTTTTTGATGGTACCCTAAATGAGGATGGAGAGGTAGTTGAAAAAGAAATTAGAATCGAAGAGGTAGTGGAGGAAGAAGAAGTAGAAGTTGAAGAAGAAGAAAAAATATTAGTTGAAGAACAAGAAGAAAAAGAGTGGCAGGAGGAAGAAAGAGAAGAAAATATCATAGTTGAAGAAAAGGAAAAAGGAGAAGAAGTTGAAAAATAATCTGGAGAAGAAGAAGTAGAAAAGACAGAAGAGTTGGAAGAAGAAGAAGATGAGGAAGAAGGAGAAGAAGTTGACAAAGATGATGATGATGATGATGATGATGATGATAATGATGAGGATAAAGAAGATGATGAGGAAGAAGAGAAAGAGGGAGATAAGGAAGAAGAGAAGGAAGAAGAAAAGGAAGAAGAGAAAGAGGAATAAAAGAAAGAGGAAGAAGAGCAGGAAAAAGAAGCTGAAGAAGAAAAAGAAGGCCAGGCTGGGTGTCCTGCCCGCTACACCAGCCTAGATGAAGAAAAAGGTGAAAGGTTAGGGACCCCAGAGCAGACCCCACCTGATCAGCCGCCTGCAAACAGGAGTTTGCAGACAGGTAGGTCAACTGCAAACCTATCTGCAGGCACAGAAAGCGTCGGTGAGCACTCACCTCAGCCATCACCCATCTCCCCTATGATGACTGAGCTGATCCACAGCATTGTCAAAGAATCCTTTGAAGAGTTGCTTGCCGCAAAAATCGAGCCTGACCTGCAGTCCATAAATGCAAAAATTGATACTCTACTGCAGAGGAATGTCCCTCAACCTCCTCCTCCCAACAAATCCAGAATGCCACTTGGCATGTCTGACTGGATGCACCGAGTAGAGCAGCAGTTGACCATACTGGTTGATGCTGGCAAAAAGAGGGAAGGAAAGTAGGGGGAAGTAAGAGAATTTTCAGGTCAAGTTCAGCTTCAGGAGCTCAGAACAAAGAAGAGACAAGATGTTCCATTAATTGAAGCTGGGACATCAAGTCAAAAGAGGAAAGAAGTAGCTGATCCTGAAGATCAGACTGCAGAGAAGAAGAGGAGGAACAAGCAAGGAGCAGAGCCTACATTAGAATGGGAAGGCAAAGAGCTTTGGTTTGTTGAGGATTTCCTACCTACCGAAGCTAGTCCAATGTGGGGAAATGCAAAGAAGCAATTCAATGAAAAATATTATATCTGGGAGTTACTCCAGGAGAAAAACTGCTCCCCACAGCAGACATGTATCAACTTTATGGAATCAACATGGCCAAAGCTCTGGGCCATCTTAGTTAAACATGCAAATGCCTACCCCATGGTTCTTCCCTTCACAGCTGAAGATCCTCCCACATTGAAAAACAATGAACTGGATGAGCTCGCTTTGCAGAACAAAATAAGGAAGCTATATGAAGAGCATAAATTCACATCCAAAGAAGAACAAGATTTTGCCGCTCTTGTTATCAGGAGGAAGTATGACCTTGTACCTATCAAGAAGAGACCAATTGGTGCAAAGCCTTTTAGGCCTCCCAAGCAAACTGTCCGCAGAGGCAGAGGCAGATAGGATTTGTTTGTACTTGTATTTTTTTGTAATTTTTGATTTTGAAAGACTTGTAATTTCTCTGTATTTGTTTGTTCATTTAAAGATGATGTACTTGTAAACAAAATCAGAAGAAATATATAAACAGTCATTTGAATGACAACCTCTAGTTGTCTCAAAACAAGACCGATTTTAGTTTGTGTCTTGCACTTATGTGCAGACATGTGCATTTGAATAATTGCTTAAGTTTTGCCATCATCAAAATAGGGGGAATTTGTTAGGAATACTTATTAGATTTTGATGATGTCATCTTTATATATTCAAATGTATGTTTATTACTTGGCAAAATGTAAGGAAGAACCAAATGAGTATCTTCCATAGGCCAAACTACGTTAAGTTAGATACTTGGCAAAATACAAAGAAGAACCAAATTAGTATCTTCTATAGTCCATATAAGTTAGGCTTTAAAAATCGGCTAAGTGCAAATCAGATAAGTATCTATCAGCCGAGTCTTGGTCAACCCAACAGTTCAGATAATATTGACCACAGACAAGTCATATAAGGTAACCTTTATCAGAGAAGTCCTGGTCAAACAATTTAATCAGCAAAGTTGGACCAGACTGCAGTCAAAAAGATAAGTCAAGCCATCTGAAGTCTGACCATCAGATCAGTTAAGTTCAATCAGGTCAGAAGACTTCAGACAAGTCGGCACATCAGAGAAGTCGACATCAGAGAAGGTTGACTGCACATCAGACATTTTGACCACAGAGAGGTCAGTTTAGTGATCAGCCAAGTACTCCAGTCCACGTAAGCGTGCATTGAATAGTCAATATTTATGGAAAGTCACATGCGGGCGATTAGAGACAGACTGGAGAGATTCCCGGAAAGGAAATGAATTAAGTAATTCATCCAGACCCACCACTGGAGACTTTAATCTTATTATATTCAAAAGATTCGGCGCCATCACATGGAAGTCTTCACAACGGTCGAAATTAGATTAAAATATGTGAATCCAACCTTGCAACGTTCAGAAAGAAAAACAAAGAAGTCTATTTCTCAAATGGACGGATTTTTTATAGATTTGCAACGACTATGAAGAAATGCTCAAGGATCTACACCTATATATATCCGAAGATTTGAAGTTGAGCAGCACGATGCGAACAACACTTACAAGCAATCAAAGCAATCAAAGCGAACAATAGCATCGTGAAAGAGCAAGAGTTCAAAAGTTCTTATTTGAAGAAGCTCTTAGTTGGAGAAGACAATCACTCTTGTCTTTAAAACCTGAGTTCGGGGTACTTCACTGGTTGAAGTTCGAGAGACTGTAAAGGCATCCAAGGATCGTAGATCAAGAGGTGCAAGGCAGTCAAAGGGAGTTGCAACGGCAAGGAATTCCACTGGTTGAAAGCTGTTGTAATTGGTTAAATCATTGTAATATTTATCACTGGTTTATAATTATAGTGAATTCATCTCCAACTGGTTTGGAGAAAAGTGGATTAGTAGTGGATTATCCCACCTCTGAGACCACTACAACTGCATGCGTGTTTTACTCCTTTCATCATCATACTTAATTGCTGCATTCATACTTAAGTGTTCCTTTTATTATTTCTATATTCCTCATCAGATGACTTACTCACTTACATTGACTATAGACGACTCTAAGTCATCTGTACCATCAGCTGAGAAACTCATCCTTTGTGGAAAAGAGTTTCAATAAGTCTATTCACCGCCCTCTAGACTTATTCTTGGACAACTTGTGACCTACAATTTCTTCATTCTTCCTCTTCATTTGGTGATTTGGGTGATTTCCAGATGAAATTTTGTCGAAAGTCACCAATCTTTCATCCTTCAAAATAATCATCAAGGTTTTGTTGTGGATTAACAACATCTAATTCTTTTTCTTCATTGGATTGAGTTATTTTCTTGATTTCCCTAAATTTGACCTTTTTGGGGGGTTTTGTTCTTGATTTAGTTTTCGATCCGGTTTTGATGAATTGGGTAGTGTTATATGATGTTGTTGATGGTACTCTATGGATTGTATACCCATATTTCCAGTTTGTTCAACTCGATTGATGTTTTAAGTGTTCTTGAGTAACCGTGAACATTTAATGTCCGATTAAATTTCTCAATGGTTTTTTCTTCGAGTGTTGGGTACGTTTTTCATTGCATTTGGTTTTTATATGCGTAGTAATTGGGTTGTCGTTGTTTTGCTTGCGGAAGTTGTAAGTGTTCGAGGTTTTTTGGCCGAGCCGTGTTCGTCGGAGTTTTCGGTATCGATTATCGAGGCTAGTATCTTGCCCAAACACTTCGTGTTTTGTAGATTTAATAGTTGGTAATTGACTATATGTGAAATTTGAATGTTTTTAATGAACTTTTAAAAGAATCGGTACATTCTCGATAAAGGTTTTCTTCAAAATCAACTCATGTTTTTGTGAACAATATGTCGGTCAGAGAATGTGTATTAGTGTTGTATATTGGAATGCCTTGTTTTTCGTGTGGTACCGTTCTGTGCAGCTATATCGCTAGTAGACTTACTATTATATCCTTTCAGCAAGCGGTGTATGTGTGTGTGTGTTTATGTGATGTTGTTTGTTGACTCCTTTGTAAGGAGATGGTGCTATTTGTTGTTGTCCGAGAAGCTTGTCTCCATGTAAGTTGTGAATGTGATGTTGTTGATATGTGATGTAGTTTGTGAATGTGGTGTTGTTGATATGTGTGGTGGATTTCTATGTTGTTCTCTGGAACCAGGTAAGGTCCGACGGGGCCTCTAAAGTTCGTTACTTCATGAGTACGAACAGTGTATGTGTGTACCAGGTAGGGTCCGATGGGGCCTCTAGAGTTCGTTGCTTGATAAGTACGAACATTGTATGTGTGCACCAGGTAGGGTCCGACGGGGCCTCTGGAGTTTATTACTTGATGAGTACGAACAGTGTATGTATTTACTAGGTAGGGTCCGACGAGGCCTCTGGAGTTCGTTACTTGATGAGTACGAATAGTGTGTGTACCAGGTAGGGTCCGATGGGGCCTCTAGAGTTTGTTACTTGATGAGTACGAACAGTATTTTGTTGTCAGATTACATGACCTGTGATTATATTCTAGTTGTCGATAACTAAATAAGCCTTTGGTCTGTGACCCTAAGTGATTTGCAAAAAGATAAAGATTTTTCGATTCCAAATGTTTTCATAACTCCTGAGATCTAAAATATTTTGCAAGATGTATATTAGTTTCATTCCTACCTTTCATGGTTCGAACTGTTTTACTCAAGTGAATTATCTCGTGAAGTCTTTTATTATATTTAATTGGTTAGTTATTCACGATTATTATGTTCTTGGAGTATGTTATGTATGGCTCGTTTTTTCACTTTATACTTGCACTAGAAAGATAGTGTAATTTTGCTAACCCCCGAGAAATCGGGGGTGGATGTCTGTATTGCGTCCAGGTACATGCAGGGTCTTTAGGAGCTAAACACAGGATCGGTACGAAGGATGATGGAAGTCAAATGATACTAATCACATAAAGACTAGTACTGGTGGTCGTTATGTATTTTCTTTTTGGCTGTAGTGTTTTCCCGTTGTATGGGAGTGTTTTTGTATTTTGACCCCTGCGTGGGTGTTAGGCGTATTTTTATACGCTTATTTATCATTATTTACTATTATTTTGGCGAGTAAAATTTGCATAAATGAGCTTTTAATGTCTTATTCTCGCATGTTTGACAGAAGTTTGGAGTCTGGAAGCTAAAACGAGGCAAAACGGGCAAAAACGGCGAATTTTGGCCGTGGGCCGCGGCACAAGGCAAGTGGGCCGCGGCACACGAAGAGGAGCAGCGGGCACCAGAGTAATCTGTACTCTGTGCCGCGGCACAAGATAGCTGAGCCGCGGCCCAGAAGAAAATCACAGCGCCCAGTTTTTAACCTAGACGCCATGTGCCGCGGCACAGATTAAGTGAGCAGCGGCACACAAGGCGGTTTTAGTGTGCTCCGCGCGGATTTGGGCCGTTTTGAAGCCAGTTCTCGACTTACTCACACGGACGCGATTTGGAGGCTGTGGAGAACTATAAATAAGGGTTGAAGACCATAATTAATAATCTGGGAGGCTTGGGAAAAGGAGGAACACAGAAGATTATCGCAGACGAGAGAGGCAGAAGATATCAAGGGCAGAGGGCGGAAGCCAGAAGAATGGAGGAATCCGAGCTCTTCATCTGCGTTTGATTTTCATGCTTTTATTTATTAATTCTGTATTTTCATTATTTAGCATGTCAGGCTAAAACCCTAATCTAGGATTTTGATGAAACCTATGTTTTAACGGATTTGCTTGAGATTATCTATTTAATTCCCTTTTTGTTGAGTTTTCCCAATCGTGTTTAATGCTTTCAATTATCTGGCCAATAGTTGTATTGTTTTAATCATTCAATTCGAATCGGGAGAGGAGATTTGGTGAGGAACTATTGGTGAAGACCGTTTTATCTTGTGAGATAGGAATATACTCATAGGAACTACGTGGCCTTTTGGAGATTTTATGCTTTTTGCCTATTGACGAAATAATTCACCTAGGGATAGAGTGCGTTATTCGCCTTTAGAAAAATCTATTGACCTCTGGAGAGGCGGTAGAGTATATTAGTAATCTTCGCCTTCAATAAATTGGGAAAATCATTAACATCAGATAATCGAGAGTAAATTCGGATAAACCGAGGTGGATTTAGAATCCTAGACTTATTCATCATTTGATTCTCTTTCTTCAAGCGATCGTTTTTACTGTTTAGTCTTTTATTAATTTTCCTTAGTAATTAATTGCTACCCAAAGTTCGATTGTTCAAATAAAACTCGGATACACAAAAATCGGTAGTTGGTGATTCAGTCCTCGTGGGAACGATACTCACTCATCACTTTATTACTTGTATACGATAACGTGCACTTGCGTTCAAGAATTATCGCAACAAGTTTTTGGCGCCGTTGCCGGGGAATGAAATTTTTGCTAATATCGATTTCAGTAATCCTAGTCTTAGTTTGAACGTTTTTATTTAGTTATTTTCGTGTATTTAATTTTATTTATTTATTTGTTTTTCCTTTCAGGATTTTTTCGGGTAGTGCATGAGAAAACTCGGTAACAAAGGCCTACTACCTTTGAATACCGAACTCGAGCACACTCTTAGGAGAAAGAAGAAGGAGAAACGAGAGCTACCGACAACAGTCAACATGGCCGATAATATCGAAAATCATGGAGGAAATAATATTGTGCAGCAAGCTCAACCGGAAATGGCACTTCGAGATTATGCTATGCCGCAAATCAACGCGAACTTTTCGGGGATCCGGCGTCCAACAATCCAAGCCAACAATTTCGAAATCAAGCCTGCGATCATTCAGATGGTGCAGGCTAGCCAGTTTTGTGGATTGCCGAACGATGACCCCAACGCACATATTGCTTCTTTTCTCGAGATTTGTGACACGTTCAAGAACAATGGTCTCACCGACAATGCTATCCGATTACGGATTTTCCCTTTCTCTTTTAGGGATAAAGCGAAATTCTGGCTGAATTCCTTACCGCCGGGCTCGATCACGACATGGGCAGAGTTAGCGCAAGCCTTCCTTGCTAAATTCTTCCCACCTTCTAAGACGGCGAGACTGAGAAACGAGATCACTACCTTTGGTCAGTATGACATGGAATCACTCCACGAGGCGTGGGAGCGATACAAAGATTTGTTACGGAGATGCCCACATCACGGCCTTCCGGACTGGCTTCAGATTCAGACGTTCTACAATGGTTTGAGTGCTTCCACGCACTCTCGTGGATGCAGCCGCCGGTGGAGCTTTGATGGGAAAGACGATGGCTGAAGCACACTCGTTGTTGGAAGCTATGGCTGCTAATGCTTATCAATGGCCATCCGAACGAATGACGCCGAAGCGAGTTATGGAAATTTCAAATAATGATCCAATCTCTACATTGTCAGCCCAAGTCGCAGCATTAACGCAGCAGCTTCAAGCATTTTCGCATGCTCCTTCCCCCGTTATCATTGAGTCTTGAAATTGGTGTAACGGATCTCACCCTAGCGCGGAGTGCCAAGTCGGAAACCCGTTCGAGCAGCCCCAAATTGAACAAACTCAGTTCGTAGGAAATGGAAACCGGCAAAATAATCCGTACTCCAACACGTATAATCCGGGATGGTGTAATCATCCCAACTTCTCATGGAGAAATGGACAGAACTCGAACCAGCCTCTGTTCGCTCAAAACCAACAGCAGCCTCCTCCCGCTCCAAAAGTTTCTCTCGAGGAAGCAATTGCGAAATTGGCAGCGAATACGAGTCAATTCATGACCCGTACAGAAGCGACATTGCAAAATCACTCTGCTTCCATTCGCAACTTGGAAGTCCAACTGGGCCAAATTGCTAATGTGTTGACAGCCCGCCCGAAGGGAGCATTGCCAAGTACAACCGAGACAAATCCTAGAGAAAGTCTAAATACAATCAGTTTGAGAAGCGGGAAGGAGGTGTGCGACCAGCCCGAGAGAAGTGAAAAGAGAAGTGAAATTGAGGAGAAGAAAAATTTAGCGATGGAGGAACCACAAGATTGGAGACCCTCGATAACGTTTCCAGATAATCCGAAAGCATATGTGCCATCCGTCCCGTTTCTGCAGAGATTACAGCAGAAAAAGGCGGACAAGCAATTCTCTAAGTTCCTCGACGTGTTCAAGAAGCTTCATATTAACATCCCATTTGCCGACGCATTGGAGCAAATGCCGAGCTACATTAAATTCATGAAGGAGATCTTGTCAAAGAAAAGAAAACTCGAGGAGTTTGAGACAGTCGCCTTAACGGAGGAGTGCAGCGCTATTTTACAAAAGAAGCTCCCACCTAAATTGCAAGATCCGGGAAGTTTCAACATACCGTGCACCATTGGGAATCTCTCTTTTAATAAGGTGTTGTGTGATCTCGGTGCTAGTATTAACCTCATGCCTCTGTCTATTTTCAAAAAGCTGGGAATTGGAGAAGCAAAGACGACGACGGTCTCCTTGCAATTAGCGGATCGATCTATTAAGTATCCGAGGGGAGTGATTGAGGACGTGTTAGTAAAAGTGGATAAATTTATCTTTCCAGCGGATTTTATTGTTCTCGACATGGAGGAAGATCAAGATATCCCGATTATCTTGGGACGACCATTTTTAGCGACCGGCGGAACTCTAATAGACGTGGAAAAAGGGGAATTAACTCTGAGGGTTCAAGATGAGCATGCCACGTTCCAAGTGTTCAAATCTTTTCCATGTCCGGGAGGTGTTGATAAAAGCTCACAAATTGAAAGTGTGGTTGCCGTTGCTAAAGAAAGACACCGGAAGAATCGTCGGTCGAAAGACTCATTTTCAGATGGTCCAACTTTTAAGAAAGATGTAGAACGAGTCGCATTTCTCAAGCATGTGAACATGCAATCATCGCCATCTGACCAGCCACAATCGGAAAAGTCTACTGCTGTCATAAGTTCGTTCGTGAAAGAGGAAAATAAGCCGGAAGTCAAACGGACGTCTAGTCATGAGAAAAACGGGTGTTTCGGAAAGTTGTTCTCGTCAAAACATTTCCGCAACCAACATTGGGTGTCCGAACCAAAAATCAAATCGTTAATGACCGATGGTCAAAATTTTAAAAACCATATTAATGGTTCGATGAACGGGGCGGAGATCAAATGGAGTTTGCGAAAAGCGAACTGATTTTTAAATAGGTCCGGCTGAAGACTATAAACTTAGCACTTCTCGGGAGGCAACCCGAGTTCTTAGTTGCAGATTGTTGCGTTTCTGTATTTTTCTTGCATTCTTGAATTTTTATTTTTCATCATTTTGTGCTTTGATTTGCTTTTACCTCTCGCTCTTGACGTGTTCTTCTTAAAATTCTGTGCAGGAAAAGTCCCAGGGGAGAAATTTATGCCTGAGCCGCGGCACAAGGTTTGTGAGCCGCGGCACACACAAATCGAAAGGGAGAGCTAAACTTTCTGTACTATGTGCCGCGGCACAACATTACTGAGCCGCAGCACACTTGAGCCCTGAGCCGCGGCACACGAAAGCTGAGCCGCGGCCCACGACAAAACATTCGAGCAGGTAAAAAGGGACTGTACTCTGTGCCGCGGCACACCTTGCGGAATTTGAACAACCCAGGTAGTTTATAACTCTCATTCGGCCGACTACCCAGGTACGCTTCCCTTCCCTTTCCTCTCCCTTGTGCGCGCGATCGGCCAACCTTCATCTCCCTTCTTCTTCTTGCAATTTTCTTGCACTTTTCACAATCCAAGCAAGGTAAATCTAAATTTCTAATCTCAAATTGTTCTATGAATTTAAATGTGAAGTTGTGTTATGCATTTGATGGTTGAATATGTTTATTTCTTCTTTCAAAAGTTCTATGATGGTTAAGTGGAGGATATGATGGTTTTTGGTTGATTTTTCATGATTATTTTCGATTATGAATGAGTTGAATGTGTCGTTTTTCATGATGAATGAGTCGTGTTTTTGTTCTTGGGGATTTAATCGAGCTATTGTCATATTTGTTCTTCAATTGAACTCATGCCCTTTAAGTGTTTGACGAAATGTCTGAATGAAAAATATTCTTTGTTAAGGCAATATTTTGAATCTATGTGCAACGTATTCGTTCTGGAATTATAGCAACCCCAACCCGTACGTCTAGTTTAAAACGTTATGGTTCAATTTCATTCTTCTCTCACGGCTGTGCTATCTTGTTAAATTTCTGATTTACGGCCGGATATCCTTAGCTGAGTGATGATTATTCTCGTTATTGTTTGAGTAAGTAAACTCTGGTGTTTAATTTTTTTTCAGGACTCGCTATGGCTAGGACTAAGAAGCTAAGCAAGAGGGCCAGGACTCAGTCGTCCCCCACTCGAGGGGAAACTTCTCGTATTCGCGCCGAGTTGGAGGCGCACCAGTTTTCTGACCCGGAGATCCACAAAATCTTCAACGAGAAGATTCGGCCGCGACCTCTGATCCCGTAGAGGGGATTCACTCCAGCCCCCCAAGGCGGGGAACTTCTTACCATGATAGACGAGATGGGGTGGGCCCGTTTCGCTGCACCCCCCGAGCCAGCGGTGATATCGATAGTGCAGGAGTTCTATGCCAGCGCGTTACTGAAACACATTCGGGCAGGCCAGATGTTGCAGCAGTCAGACACTCGGACTCAGGTCGATGTCCGAGGTATTACGGTGGATTATTCTATAGCTGCTATTCGGAGGCTATTTGAGCTGTCGGTGGTAGATGAGACGGCTTATGACCGAGTTATGGGTAGCCTCACGAAGGAGGCTCTGCTCGAGACTCTTACGCAGCCCGACTCCGACTGGGAGCGGCGCGCACCGGGTTCTTCCACTTTCCACTTTAAGAGCTCGCGCCTAAGTCGGCTTGGGCGTGCCTAGCTATATTTTATCTGCGCTCGTATATACCCCACATCTCAGATCCGCACTGTTTTACTCTCCCGAGCCCGGACATTATACGCTATCACCTCCGGGCTGCGATTCGATGTGGCTCCTCTTCTGGTCCGATCCATCTTCCAATGTATTCAGGGAGGGGCCAAGATGGGGTTGAAGCACGCCTCTCTTATCTGCGCTCTGTGCCGGCAGTCGGGGCTGACGTGGTCGGACGACGAGCCGATGATAGCTCCCCAGGCCCCGGTCGACCACCGCATCATCTCACATTTTGACCAGTGGGGAGGAGCGTCGGCGCACGCTCGGGGGAGAGGATTTATACTGGATGAGTCCCACGAGGAGTCCCCCGAGCCTCTACTGCTGACACAGGGGCAGGCAGATGCCGGCCCACTGCCCGAAAGAGAGCGCTTGCAGGAGATGTTCGACGGGCTGAGGGAGGATATAAGAAGAGAGAGAGGATATGAGGAGAGAGAGAGAGGAGATGAGGAGAGAGAGAGAGAGTATGCTGGCTGCCATGAGAGAGGAGCAGCGGACGGAGAGGGAGAGCTTCATTTCTGCCATCAGGGATGAGATGCGAGAGCAGGCCCGCCGGGCCAACCGACGAGAGGCGAGGCGTCTGGCAGCGAGGGACACCTACCATCAGGAGCACCTTGCCGCATGGACGGCCCACATTTTGCATCCGGACGGGCCATTTATTGCACCTGCTCGGCCAGCCACACCACTCTCCTCGCCGGATGACGCCGGCACTAGCTCGTGAGAGGATTGTAGGGGAGTACTTGACCTTTTACTTTTATTGCATATTATATTTTGTCCATTGAGGTCAATGTACGTCCTAAGTTTGGGGGGGTCTATTTCTGTTGCTACATTTACTGCTGTACTTCTTTCGTTGCACTTTTTGTTATTTTTAGTTATCTTTCTGTCGATAGCCTTGCTTGTCATAATTTTTCTTATTCGTGAATTTTTCGTGCTTCTATTTGTGTAATACTGATGTTACAACACTGTTTTTCTCTCTAAAGAAACGGTCGAGTTTTAGTCGAGTTGTAGTCAGTGATTTCTGTTTCTGCTAAGTCTTCATTTAGGTCCGAAATTTTTTCGTTTTTTGTAGAGATCTTAGCGGATAAGAGAGGAGACATACGTGTTTTAAAATCACCGTCGATACGTTTGGTTACATTTTTCGGTTAGCTAGTCGTCCAGTTACATAAGTCGTGTTGGCGCTTAGATTGAGTTTAGAGTCGGTCAGTTTTTCCCAAAAGTCGAGTTATTTTTGTTCTATGATGGGAAATCTAGTAACCGGGGGTATTCACGTGACCCGTTGTTTACTCTCGCGTAAAACGACGACCCTGATTAGACTAGTGATTTAGAAATTTCACATGTACCGAAGACGGGAAGCCTAGTAACCGGGGGTATTCACGTGACTCGTTGTTTACTCTCGCGTAAAACAGCGACCTTGATTCGGACATTCGGGAATTAGCTATTCGAGTTGTTTCTCCGCTGTGGAGGGGAACTTAGTAACTAGAAGCATCCATGTGCCCCATGAGTGTCTTTTACGTCAAACGGTTTCCCAATACATGAGAATGGAAGTTCCACCCTAGGATTATCCCGATGAAACATCCCGAGATCCGAACCTAGTGGTCAACTCGAATCAAATTCTTGAGCATATATATAAGGGAATACTGTCCGAGGGTTATTTTTGATGAAACTCGTGAAAATTTTGCCATTAGACTGTGGAACGGGGCGAATGAGCTCGTTTATTTTAACCTTTCATATTGACGGTCGATTAGATTCACGTCTGTTAATCTTTGAGCTGGATTTTCTTCATGAACGAGTGATTAGGACTGAACTTGGTTACTTTGTGGAATCAGTGTTCTGAGTGTAGCTCGCTATTACGATACTCGTATTATTCATAGAGAAATTCAGGATAGTATTGATTAGGTTGAGCACTACGAGTTGCACGATTATTCACGAGATTCTTTTGTTGAAATTAATTCTTTTTGCTTGAGGACAAGCAAAGGCTCAAGTTTGGGGGTATTTGTTAGGCGTATTTTTATACGCTTATTTATCATTATTTAGTATTATTTTGGCGAGTAAAATTTGCATAAATGAGCTTTTAATGTCTTATTCTCGCATGTTTGATAGAAGATTGGAGTCTGGAAGCTAAAACGAGGCAAAACGGGCGAAAACGGTGAATTTTGGCCGTGGGCCGCGGCACAAGGCAAGTGGGCCGCGGCACACGAAGAGGAGCAGCAGGCACTAGAGTAATCTGTACTCTGTGCCGCGGCACAACATAGGTGAGCCGCGGCCCAGAAGAAAATCACAGCGCCCAGTTTTTAACCTGGACGCCATGTGTCGCGGCACAGATTAAGTGCGCCGCGGCACACAAGGCGGTTTTGGTGTGCTTCGCGCGGATTTGGGCCGTTTTGAAGCCAGTTCTCGACTTACTCACACGGACGCGATTTGGAGGCTGTGGAGAACTATAAATAAGGGTTGAAGACCCTAATTAATCATCTGGGAGGCTTGGAAAAAGGAGGAACACAGAAGATTATCGCAGATGAGAGAGACAAAAGATATCAAGGGCAGAGGGCGGAAGCCAGAAGAACGGAGGAATCCGAGCTCTTCATCTGCGTTTGATTTTCATGCTTTTATTTATTAATTCTGTATTTTCATTATTTAGCATGTCAGGCTAAAACCCTAATCTAGGATTTTGATGAAACCTATGTTTTGATGGATTTGCTTGAGATTATCTATTTAATTACCTTTTTGTTGAGTTTTCCCAATCGTGTTTAATGCTTTCAATTATCTGGCCAATAGTTGTATTGTTTTAATCATTCAATTCGAATCAGGAGAGGAGAGTTGGTGAGGAACTATTGGTGAGGACCGTTTTATCTTGTGAGATAGGAATATACTCATAGGAACTACGTGGCCTTTTGGAGATTTTATGCTTTTTGCCTATTGACGAATTAATTCACCTAGGGATAAAGTGCGTTATTCGCCTTTAGAAAAATCTATTGACCTCGGGAGAGGCGGTAGAGTATATTAGTAATCTTCGCCTTCAATAAATTAGGAAAATCATTAACTTCAGATAATCGAGAGTAAATTCGGATAAACCGAGGTGGATTCAGAATCCTAGACTTATTCATCATTTGATTCTCTTTCTTCAAGCGATCGTTTTTACTGTTTAGTCTTTTATTAATTTTCCTTAGTAATTAATTGCTACCCAAAGTTCGATTGTTTAAATAAAACTGGGATACACAAAAATCGGTAGTTGGTGATTCAGTCCTCGTGGGAACGATACTCACTCATCACTTTATTACTTGTATACGATAACGTGCACTTGCGTTCAAGAATTATCGCAACAGTGGGTATGAGTTTTGAAAGAGATATGTAGATAGAGTTTAAGTTGTATGTTTCTGGTGAAAGACCAAATCGTTGTATTGGTTCATTAGTTAGCCATGTTGGCATGTAATGTGATGTCTTGTTTCGGTATTTAGCCTGGTAGATCCTCATGGAGAGGGTCTGCAGCGTCTAATATTTCCGGTGGGGTTATCGGGGCGTTACACTGAAGACTCTAGAAGTCGTGTTATGGCCGTAACGAATCTTTACTTATGGCCGGAACAGAACAATAGATCTATGAATCTTAATGCCAGCTTCTTCCCGCCAGTTTCCTTTTATTTTGATTCATCTTTGTTTTTTTCGGATCGTTAGCCTCGATGACTAATATCTAAACAATTTCTATCATATCCTGACATTAAATATGAATATCACAAGTTTGTGATTATACCTTTTTGGCGTAACCAATATGGTCATATTTGCAAACTTGATGAACTGGAACCTTATCCAGTAAGTTTGATGAGCTCATGGTTATCGTTTGTTGATGACTTCCTGACCTACTCGAGAAATGAGACAAGCATGCCAAGCGATGCATATTGTGCTATCATATACTATCTGAATAAGAGTAAATTGTTATGTAAAAATTACAATAGTTACTATTTTCACAGTGACAACAAGAACTTTTTAAATTTTTGGTAAAGGACATGGTCTTCAATTTCCTTTTCGAAAAATCAAACTCCGTCACCTAAAGTATTTTAATCTTATTCGGACTTTTTGAAACTAACTTAATCATGTAAAATAAAGTTTGATAATTTAACTGTCATGATGATATGGTTGGGACAGCGTGATTGAAAATTCTTTCGTGATTCATCTGAGGAAAATAATAGTAATATATGATGATAAATAAAGCATTTTTAGTTGGACATTTTATTTGGAAAATTGATGTGTGTGTTATAAACTTTTCTAAAAGGACATGTGAATATAAACCTAGGGATGGAGTTCATAATCGGGATCTTGTTGTCTGAATGTTCAAGTGAAAATATGATGTATTATTTTGACCTATTTTACCCGATATCCCCTTTTGTGCGTATAATGCCTTTCTCATTTTACACATGGAGCCATACAAATTCTTATATCGGGCGGAACCTTTAATTTGAAAGTGACTCCTATCATGATAATATTCGTCTTCTTTTATTCAAATTTTGTGTGTGTGTCGAGTAAACCTCTTTGATAGATTTGTTCGTGAGCCTTTAGAGGTAAGTGCGCCTAGTGGAACTCAGGCGTTGACGACCAGGAGATATGGAACTTTCCTGGGTAAATTGGAGAATCGGGATAAACCCAGTTGCGTGATCTTTTCACCCGCCAAGAGAGTCTTAGCGGATGTTTTTGTAACACCCCCAAACCGTTCGGGAATATTACAGCGCCGCAGACTCTCTTTAAAAATAATCTACTAGGCTAGATACCAAAACAATACATCACATCTCATGTCAGCATGGCTAAATACTGAATCAGTAGACCGATTTGGGCTTTCATCGATAACATACAACTTAAATTTCATGTACATCTCTATTACAAAACTCATACCCGCACAGGGATCAAAATACAACAACACTCCCATGAGAGGGAGAACATTACAGCAGAAAGAATAATACAATTCGACCAACAAATCATAATACTGGTCCTCATGTGATTAGTATCATTTGTCTTCCGTCATCCTTCTTACCGATCCCGTGTTATGATCCTCAAGAACCTGAACGTACCTGAACGCAATAACAGGCATCGACCCCCCGATCACTCGGGGGTTAGCAAATTGGAATTTTGCTAGTGCAAATATAAAGTGCAATTACGAGCCATACACATCATATTCAAAGAATATAATAATTTGAATAATCATCGAGTCAAAACACAACGAAAGATTTCTCGAGATGTTTCATTTGAACAAGATAATCCAAAACCTTGAAAGGCATTAATAAAACAAGTAAACAACTTGTAAAGCGCTTTAAAGATCTCGGGAGTTTTCGGAAGAATACATTTAGGATTTAAGAATCCTCATCTTTTCAAAGATCACTTTAGGGTCACCACCCAAAGATTTGTTTTCCCAAAATAATAATCCGATAATAAATTATGGGGTCCACGACCCAAACATCCATATCAATCATACGCCCAAAGGTTATTCTCGTCCTATGTTAAGAAGCATGAACATTGGAGCTTCTTCGTGCATACCCGAGTGAATAAACCAATGGTAAGCAAACGGAATATCGATACCTCATGATTAACCATGGATTCGCACTATAAGCTACGATCCGTCAGAGGACTTGAAGTCCCATCCCTGAGTGGTTATCCCAAAAGTGTTCAATGGGTCGCACTATAAGTAACGACCCCTTAGAGGACTCGAAGTCCCATCCCTGAGCGAACCACACATCACCATGACAACCGTCAAGCAAACAAGTCAAATATTAGAATCCCACGACGGACATATAACATACATTCATAGTTACCCTGGAATTTAGAAAGCATGAACCTCGGAGTTTCACGACGACATACCCGGTTTGGATAACCCATGACGAGTATGTAACATGTCCAAAAATATGCCCATAAATTATCTTGGCATCATGCTAACAAGCACGAACCTCGGAGTCTCCTCGAGACATACCCAGTTTGAATAGACCTATGGTAAAACTCGACCTGTACTAACAAGTACGGATCCCAGAGGTCTCAACGAACCCTACCCAGTAGAACATCTCTTACAAACGATCACGTACCATGAGGATATATGTTCTACAAGTGAATAAACAAAAGAAATCACAGTGCCATCACATATATTCCGGAATACCATACCACAATCATTATCACAAAACAACCTCCCGAGCTGTACTGGCCCTGTACCTCACGCGAGAATACAAACCCCATGGAGACCTCAGCAGGACCTCTCTTATTGTACAACTCCACTGAGTGATCCATAGGGAACGCGGCCTAGCGGATCCCAGGGGACCCTGACTGGTTTTAACTCGGTTCACACACGCTCAGAAACCACATGGCACAAACTACTTTTTCTGAAATCATCACTTTTTTTTTACAAAAATCACATTTTCACGTATTCACACAAAGTACGTTAAACGCAATCAAAGTACTTACCTTGATTAGAACGATACAAGAAACGGTGAATGAAAGGACCTACGATCCGAACTTCCTCAACAATCCTATACTAGTATAACAAAATACCAGGTCAAGCACAACACTACGGTAATGGAAGAATTATCCTCCAATTTTACTCTCAGAGATAATTATTCGGACACTATGAAGGCAACATGGATCATACTCAAATATGAAGAACTAGGATTTTATTGAATTTTTTACCTTGATTTAGGTGATAAAAGTTGATGAGATGTTGTTAACTTGATTCCAGGAACTCAAAAGTGTTGCTAACTGATGAAACCTGGCCGAAATCCGCCCTTTCCTACACTGTAGATCGCCCACACCCTGGAGAAGAAGAGAGAAGAGGAAAATGGCGAATTCTAGAACATACAGACATATATATACTGGGCATGATTAGCGCGCTACGGCCAAAATATAGCATGCGCTATCGACTGAAAGGCGGTGCACTGTCGGTTGAAAGGCGGTCTAGAACCTTCTGTCTGACTTCGCTGGCGTGCCCTACACATAAGTTTACGTGCGTTATTTACCAGCACTAGCGCGCACTAGCTCTAATAATAGCATGCGCTAACTGCTTGCGTCCTGACTCCAAAAACATTATGTTCTTACTGCTACGCCGAAATAGCGCGCTTTACCAACACCTCTAATGTGCACTAATCCACCTCAATAACGTACGTTAGTATACTATTAGCGTGCACTAATGATCCATTCCATAATTCAGAAAGCCTACTGCCCAGTCGGCCTAACGTGTGCTACGAACAAGAGTAGCGTGCACTACGGATACATGGTTAGCGTGCGCTAGTAATACAATCTAGCGTGCGCAAACTTCTACTTACCAGCATTAAAACCACGAAGTCCAGTTAGAACAAACACATCCCGGTAATCACAAAACTCAATAATTACTAATAATCAACATTCCAATACCATCATCAATATACACACGATTCCAAATGCCAAGCGATACAACATGGAAATTCTAAATCAATTCTCGACAAAATACATCCAAAATAACACACATAAACAATAAAAGGGTTAATAGCCGCAAAATCCCTAAACTTTTGTCAAATTCTTATTTTGCACCTCAATTTAAAAATCATCCTAAAAATACCAAACCTTTAATACTAATCGGATTTTCCACCCCGACGACATTTTTCGGTGATAGCCTTTCTTACATCGCATATATGTGGCATTAGTAGATGTCGTGGCATCTAAGTGGCATCAACGTGTATTTGTCAACACGGGTGGAACAAAACCACGTAAAAAAATAACAACAAAAGATTAAAATGTTTCTCAGATCCCCAAAGACACAAATCATGCAAAGTTCTAAAATTTCTCTCTTACTAATCAAAGATTCATCCTGAAATTAGTGAGGTAAAATTTCTCTTAATTCTTCGATTCTTGTCAGTTGTAGGGTCTGATTTTTATTAATTTACTGAACTTTTGTCTTTCTCTTGATTAAATATTCTTCGACGAAAGTTTGAGAGTGGAATTGTTGTCATGATGGTCCCGTAGTTCGAAGAAGGCTGTTCTTGCAATGGGCGACAGGTAGTTCCCTCTATTTTCAATTTTTTATTTGGTTTAAGGGTTTTTGATAGTGGTTTCGTAATATATTCCCTAATGTTGAATGGTTTAGGGTTTAGTTTTGTAAGATTAGGTAGTTTTTGGATTTCTGCATGAATTGATATATTTTTTACATATTTGCAGTGAATCTTTTGCTCTACGAATTAGTTATGCTAGTTATTTTACAAAGATAGATGGACATGATCGATATATTGGGGGGTGACTTCTAGAAAATGGGGCTTGGATCCCGATAAGTTTGGATATTTCGACTTAGTGGATGGGTGTGAGAAAATGGGGTACGTTTCTCGGGGTAGTTTGTGGTTTAAGAATGACTTAACTCAAGAATATAAGATTATTGTTGATAATAATGGTGTGATGGATATGTTAGCATCAGAACTCACATCTGGAATAATACATGTTTATATTAAGGGTGGAAAAACAGTTGATGATGTTGTTGATGAACTTAATGCTGAATTCGATCGTGGGTGAAATCAGGTAGATGATGATAGGGAAAATCAGGTAGATGATAATGAGGAAAATGAGGTAGATGATGAATATGCTTATGACAGCTCTGAGGATTCTGATTGTACAACTGAAGAAGAAGGGTATGATATGAGTCTTAGGGATCTAGATATTATTTCTGATGGTGTGTACATGCAGGCTAAGTTAAATCTAAAAGAAGCAAAACGTAGTATGTTTAACTTAGTTGATAAAAGTGATGATGTTGCTGACTTTGAAACGAGTAGGCCATATATATATGATTATGAAGATTCAGATGGTGATGTTCAATCATCTGAAACTGATGAGGAATGTGACGGTATTAGACATAGGAAAGAAAGGATCATTTATGATCCCAGGTGTGACCACAAATCAATGGAAATAGTACTTGGAATGCATTTTCAAGATGGTTATGAGTGTAGGGAAGCTCTGAAAGCTTGAGCAATTGAGCATTGTAGGTTTTTACGTTTCACGAAAGTGAGTAAAACAAGACTAACAGCTAAGTGCACCCCACCTTGTCCATGGAAGGTATATATTAGTAACGTTAAGGCAAATGGGACATTTATCATCAAAACATTTGTAGTTCAGCATAGATTCCCTAAAACCACGAGTATCAAGTTGTTAAGCTCTTGATAGATTGCTAAAAAAATACTTGAATGTGTTTAGAGTTGGGTACAATTTGAAGCTTTCAAATTTGAGGGAATACATAAAGACAAGATTTAAGAGTTTTGTGCCCAGAGATAGACTGTATAAAGCAAAAATAATTACACAAAATAGGGTCAAAGGTACTGTGGCAGAACATTATGCAACAGTGAGAAGGTGTATTTTTGAATTGAGAAGGGTGGATAGAGAAGGCAGGTTTGAGCTTCTCTTGCGTGAAGATCATGTGTTTAAGGGTCTATATATTGGATTTAGTGCACTTAGAAAGGGATTTCTTGCAAGTTGCAGACCCTTCATTGGTCTTGATGGGGCTTTATTGAAGACATACTTGGGTGGATCTCTACTTTGTGCAGTTGGAAAAGATGGCAACAATCAAATGTACCCAATTGCATGGGCTGTGGTAGAGGCTGAAAATGAAAATTGTTAGGCCTGGTTCTTGAAATGTCTTCTTTATGATTTCGATATTAAAGATGGAAATGGATGGACCTTCATGAGTGATCAACAGAAGGTAAGTTTGTTTGTGTATTCCTTCATATTATTTATATTTGTTGGTCATTTTTTTCACATGAATTTTTGTTTTTTGTTAGGGACTTGAAAATGCCGTGAGAAAAATGGCCCCATATGTTGAACACAGGAATTGTGCTAGACATGTGTACATGAATTGGTTGAAGAAGTATATGGATCAGACATTGAAGAATCTCTTTTGGACTGCTGCTTGGAGTACATATGCAGCAGAGTTCAATGATGCAGTTTAAACCATCAGAAGGGAGAATGTGGATGCCTTCCAGGATTTCATGGCTAGAGATACAAATAAATTTTATAAGGCTTTCATCTCAACTAATTCATATAGTGATATGATAGAGAACAATAGCAGTGAATGCTTTAATGGACACATAGTGAATGCTAGAGGAAAGAATATAATTCACATGGTAGATGATATCAGAAAAGGTTTGATGGTTAGGCAGATGGCTAAGTTTAATATGTTGTCTCAAGTTACTGATAGATTGTGCCCCAATGTTAGAAAGAAGTTAGAAGAATTAAGGGAAAAAAGTATAAACTATACTACATATCTTTCAATGAGAGATAAGTTTGAAGTACATGTGGGGGCAAGCATGTTTGTAGTAGATTGCATTGCTCGTTCATGCGCATGCAGGATTTGGGATTTGACAGGAATCCCATGTGAACATGTCATAGCTGCCATCCAATATACTGAGAGGGATCTTGCAGATTTTGTGCACGAATATTACACTATTAGCAAGGTTGTACAGGGATATCAAATTGGGAGCCCATAAATGGTGGGAGAATTTGGCCAGATGTTGATGGATTCATTGTGAAACCTCCACTTGGAAGAAAAATGCCTGGTAGACCTAAGAATAAGAGGAGAAAAGCACCTGGAGAGAAGCAACTTGGAATGTTAAGCAGGCATGGTATTGTTATGACGTGCAACAATTGTCAACAAGAAGGTCACAATGAAAAGGGATGCAAAAATCACACAGTGGTGAAGCCACTGTCAGCTGCGGTATGATTTACAAGTTAAACCAATTATTCTTGTTAATTATTTACTTATATTTGCTCGTTTTAAATTAGAGAAAAGTTGGGAGACCAGCAAAACCAAAGGAAACAACTCATAACACATCAAATGATAAAAAAGCAAGTAAAAAAGCTATTGGTAAGGGATCATATCATGCTACAATCGCTAGACAAAGAGATATAGCAAGAAAAGGGACTGGAATTTACATAAATGAGAATACTGGAAATGCGCATTTTCATGTAAGTCATGCTGCTTCAATTCTATTTCTTACATTTTTTTGGACTCAAACATATGTGATATTGATGTGTGATATGATAAATGCAGCAAGCACATTCATCTAGGGGCATGGTGCAATTCAACGCACCACAAAGAAATGAGAATGCATCATCTTCAAGTCATGGTCAACACAGTAATGTAACTCAAGTGTGTGCAACTCAAGGCAGCTCAAATGGACAAGTGAATCAGTTTGAAATTAGCCCAGTAGTTTAGAATTTTTTGGTGCTGTAATGACTAATGCTACTCAAAATTTTAAATTAGTCAACTCACTCTTTTGGAAGCAGATACTTTTTGTAGAAAAATCTTTCATGCTTAGCTGTTGTAGTGTTTTATGCCCCTTTTTAATCATACAATGGTTCAATATTTTGTGGTTATATAACCTCCATTTTGTTGATATATCTTGTATCCCAATTTGATTATTATTTTTGCATAATGTTTATGTAGTGCTTGTGGTGCAATATTTTGTAGTGTGATATTACAAACTAGTGTCTGTGGTGCGATAAAAAATAAGAGATTCAAATTGCCATAATTGAATATCAAATATTCACATTACCAAAAGACCACCAGATTACAAAAATGTCGTGATATTTACAACTAATTAAATCATACACCATTAAATAAGTTGTATGATGCAATTAAGCTACAATAATCAAGATCATAACAGCATATCAACTTTATGAAAGCAATCACTAGAGCTTAAAACAGATATCCAAAATGCTTAAACTTCATCTGCCCATTTTTCTTGTTCAGCTCCATCTCCAACTCTTCAATGGATGGACAAGATTTTCCAAATTTTTCAGCAGCACATTTTCAATTAACATTATGTTATTCAGCTGCTCAACAGCAACATCTCTTTCAAACTTCAATCTACAAAAACCAAGCTTGTAATGTGGTGATAGCTCTGGATCAATCCACTCCCAAAACCCCCACAATCATCAATCTGTATTAAAAAAATACTCACACATTACATTCAATTTTCAGAACTACAATAATCTCTTCAAAATCGTTTTCTTCCTGTTACGTCTCTACGGCGATGGCAACAATAAAACCTTACCTCGGGGTTTCAATTAGTGTGAGAAGTTCTCACCCAATCAAAAACACCATGCCCGCAAATTCATATCTGAACAAAAAGGAATGATACATGGTTCGTAGCTTAAAGAACACCTAAACTAGAGGAAGAAGGCAACCTGAAAAATCCTTTATTTTGCATCTCTTAATGATTAAATAAAAACTACGACCCTATCTAGGCAAAACGACGACATTTAGAATAATTATATGCAACGTCGTTTTGTTCACACCGGAGTATTTAGCCATATCAAACAATCTGATTGCCACATAAGCGCCGAATTGGGGTCTCACCAAAGGGAGTGCAAAATCAGATTAGTAGTAAAGGTTGGGGATTGTCAGGCAGATTTTTAAATTGAGGTGCAAAATAAGAATTTGACAAAAGTTCAGGGATTTTGCGGCTATTAACCCATAATAAAATACGCGGATATTACACAGCATAATCTGTAACAACCCCGTGATTTACGGAGATATTACAGCGCCGTAGATTCTTTTGAGAGAACCTACCAGGCTTTGACCAACATAAAAATACATTAACAAACAACAAACCGAGGCATTCACGCACTCAAAACCAAAATCAACTTCAATACGACATACATCATGAATAATTCAATACATTATCCCGTAGGATCATAACTAATACAACCATCACAACTGTTCCACAATATCAACAACAACCAATGACAACACATTATACAATACATGACAGTACCCGCGCGAGTACAAAACCAAAACACAACTCTGACCGTAACGAGATGACCACATACTCAACATAAGATATGATATCAGTGTTGCCTACCAAGATCATGTCCGCCCTGTGCTTGCTCGCCTACTGAACCTGTACCTGAATACAACAAGTATATTCACCCCTGAATGGGTCAGCAAGAAACCGGTGCAAGTACAACGATTCCAAAATATGGACTATAAGTGAATAAACAATAGAAATCACAGTGCCATCACATATATTATGGAATACCATACCACAATCATCATCACAAAACAACCTACCGAGTTGTACTGGCCCTGTACCTCACGCAGGAATACACACCATAGGGAGACCTCATCAGGCCCTCTCTGGTCATACAACTCCACTGAGTTATCTATAGGGAACACGGCCTAGCATATCCCAGGGGACCCTTACCGGTTTTAACTCAGTTCACACACGCTCAGAAACCACATGGCACAAACTACTTTTTCTGAATATATTTCAGTTTGTACACCTTAGGGGGCCCACAGCTCAGAAACCATTCGGTTGTACTATGATGCCCCTCGTTCAATTTGATTTCATAACTAAGTCATGTGATTATTGTATTTGCTCAACTCTTGATGATTGTTGTTCTGTGTAACTAACCCCATTGGGGATGTTGTTTTTAGGTCATGTCAAGGCAAAGGAACGGGAAGAGAACGTTGACGGCGAGGAGTTCCAGTGATACTAGTAGGGGGCCACAGTCTTTCCATTTATTCATGTTTCTTTAATGTGTATTTTCTGGTGCAGTTCCATTCGGATTTTCATTTTATTCAGTGTTGTATATTTCATCTTCATATGAAATATACATGTATTCCGTATTCTTGTGTGTATTGTACTTTAAACTCCTCATCGGAGTAATTGGTAATATAATGTGGTTCGGTACTACAGTTATATTATTTAATTCATTAATTTTCATTCGCCGGGTGGGTCCCAGTTGGGGGTCCACGGCGCTGTAATAGCCGCCTAGTTTGGGGTGTTACAGAGTTGGTATCGGAGCGTGGTTTTGAATACTAATATCCGAGTCATGTCTCATTGAAATCATCGTTCATCAGACTAGTATCAATAGACTTTCACGTTACGTGTGACCTGTGCAAGCGCCAATCCCCTCAGACCAAAGAAACAGTATGATTTCTGACGCCATGGTATAATTTCTAGCAATAATAACCACTCATTCATCATTCATTAGTCAACAATCCTGAATCATCATTTTCTTGGATCTTGCAGATCATGTCAACTCATTAATCACTCAGTCAATCTCATTGCTCAGTTGTTGATCTTGTGGATCGTATTATCAATCTTGTTAACGTGTTCAAGATAATCATTTCAGGAATTTTACCAGATAATCATGTCACCTCAGTTGATCTTTCATGCGACCTTATCATATTCTGACGTATTGTCGACAATCATTTTATTGCATTATTAGTGCGTTCATTGTGTTAGAGCATGTATGCTTATTATTATCGTTTCATAACGTAATCTTAATGCGATATTCATGCAAAATCTATAATTATCATGTATTTTCCTACTTCAGTATGGATAGAGCTGTCAGAGGACGCAGGGGAAGAGGCCGTGGTGCGGGCCAAAACCTGGGAGCTAGTGTGAATACCCGCATGAACGCGGGGAATAACATCAATTCAACAAGTAGCGATACTGCCACTCATTCACCGGGAGATAATCATTCACCGTCAGGAAGTCGTACCCGAGATACAGCTCAATCGAAAGGTGTTCGGGTTAATCCAATCACTTTTATGCAGGGCATGATGGCCCAGATGACTCAGATGGCACGTCTGATGGAGACGATGCAGAACTCAGCCACTCAGGCTCAACAGGCTCATCCTCCGCCAGTTCAGGGGCAAGAGAGGAGTGTGAGAAGTATTATCGGCGACATCTCTCGCCAGAGGCCACCTACCTTTAAGGGCTCATCTGAGCCGGTGGATATTATTCACTGGCTTGAACATTTTGAGAAGCTATTTGCTATGGTGGAGTGTTCCTAAGGACACAAAGTTTCAGTTGCGGCTTACTATATGGGTAAGAGCGCTCACTCTTGGTGGCTATCTTTGAAGCCCACCAAAGGATCTTGCACTTGGTACCAATTCAAGACACTCAAATGAGTATAAACTCATTTTAAGAGGTACTTCCATTCGCCTCATCCATTTGTTAGGAGTATGCCCTCGAATGCCACTTAGATGATGTTGAGTGATAGCATTGTACTTGTTATTATGTATATCATTTATATAAGGCAATGGAGGTTTCTTTATTTACTGGTAGTTACTGGCGTTCCTGAATCGTAAATATATATATAGAAACTAGTCCGTGTATTTGAGAGCAAAACATTCCACTCCTTATTGGATAAGGGGATCGGCACTGGAAAGGTTTATCGCTCAAATACTTAATCGTTCGCAAGTCGATGAAACTTGACTGGCCGTTAAGTTTATGTGAAGACTTGTATGACGTGTTCTTTGACGTGGAGAGTGCATGTCGAACACTAATAGTTAGTGGGAGCACATGTTATAGGTATGCTAATTGGATTAGTATACTCGAACCGACTCATTCTCGATTCGTCACACAGATTTCACCCTCGGACAGTCAATGACGGAATCAAAAGGTTGTGATAGGTATTCGTGAACCTTCGACTTGAGGATTTAGTGGGGATGTGCTTGTGATGTCAATATTTTCATTAGAGTAGTTCGACACTGTAAATTGGAAGGCGTGGGTCAACCTCGTCGTGCGTCTTGACGGGCATGTAGCAGGTCCTACTAAATACTAAGATAGAATTCTTTCTCCTGTTAGGGAACGGGTTATATGTCCTATGCGGTTATTGGCACATGAGGTCATAAGTCTTTGGCCAAATCTTTGGAGCTAGTTGAATTGGATACACGAGAGCTCGATGATCTCAATTTGCATTAACGCATGCATAGCGTTAAGTACAGATAGGGTTTGACTGACCGTGACCATATAACTTGATAGGGACATGTGAAAGAAGGGTTTATACGTATACTGGTATTCACGATAGAGTGGTTCTTGAATGATCCCAATCATTCATTCTCAGTTGGGGTACAGTGTAGGCCGCCAGGCTGGCTAGGTGGTGCTATTACTCTTTGGTTCCTCCCATTGCTGACTAAAACAGACCTACCGAGTCGCACAATAGGATTAACGACGGAATGAATCGAGCTTCTTATCTCATAATGAATATTAGATATTGGATATCTAATTTGGGACATTGGATGTTTAAATCGATTTATTGGATAAATTGATTTATGGCCAAATGAATTAAATAAATTACTGGGTGATTATTTTAATTCATAAATATAATTATTTTTGGTGAAACTAATTATATTATTATGTATTTGATATGATTAATTAATTGGATTAATTAATTGATATAAATACATCGGAACGAAATTGGAGTTTATCTGTTTGGACTCACGGGGGTCCGAAACGAACCGAACTCTTTCATTCCTTCTAGATGACCCCCCCCATCCCCCTCCCCATTTCCACCAAGCTTCCCCTTGTCTTTTGTTTCATTTTTAAATGAAAGACAATGACTTGTGGGGAAGACCTCTCATGTGAGATGAGTTGGTGTATTTGTCTTGTGACAAAAAAGAAAAGGAATAAAGATGAGAAGACTTTCAATCACTCACCCCTTGTGAAATTCATACGGTTGAGGGAGTTTAGGAGAGAGAAAATTGTTTTCTCATATAGTCTTCATCTTCTTCTTCATTCTTTCTTGGTGGTTCTTGGAGAAAAATCAAGAAACCAAAGAGAGAAAGTGAGATATACACTTAGAGTGTTATAATTACAACAGAAAGCTTCATCATCCTAGCTCTACCCGTATCCTAGGAGGATAGCAAGGTGATCGTCGTTCCGTTCGCTTCTTCGGTGCGTAACAAGTAGAGACGCAGTGCTTCAACATTGGATCATCCAAGAGCTTGGAGAGGATTGGATCGTAGGGAGATCAACTATAGCTTGGGGAATCGCTCAAGAGAAGGAAACCATTTAATCAACGGACTACAAGGGTATGTTTTTCATATCTTCTTGTGCTTCATTTAATATTCGTATATACGTAGCACGATCGATCCTCGTAGGGATTCAGATCAAATTAATTTTCATTTTACCACTTCCACTGGGCCTTCGTTTTAGGCACCGAATCCCAACAGTTGTATCAGAGCGTAGGTCTTGCGATCGTATATACGGTATTGGCATTTGGAATGCTTGATTAGATGATGAATGATTTGGAATCATTTATAGTCATAATCGTGGTATATGTTTTTCATTCGTTGTAGTGTATTTTTCGTGAATTTATGTCTAAAAATAAATCTAAATTTTTTGGGAAATGTGATTTATATTGTAGATATGAAAGTCGGAAAATATAGATATTGGATATTCGGTCGAAAATGTAGCCCCAAATCGTCATTGGACGATTTTTTGGTTGAAGTCGACGAAATGACCGACCGTGTCGGCGACACGCCGTGCAGCCGCCGATCTCAGCGGTATCGGGCGACCCGACCGTGTCAGGCGATGTCTGGCCGGTAGGCTGTCGGGACGACCCTACCGTGTCTGGCCGGAAGGCTGTCGGGACGACCCGACTGTGTCAGGCGACACGGGCCGTGTCTGGCCAGCAGACTGCCGAAGGTGACTCGGCCATGGCAGGCCAGTTTTGCCCCAGCTCGATTTTTTCGTGTATTCCAGAAAATTAATCTCCCGCATGTTAAATTGGATTTGATATGATTAAAATGATTTATGGTATTTCATTTTATAAGGGAAATTTGATTAATTGGAATATTTGTGGGTGACCGAATACTTTGAACGTTTTCATATTACCGATTGTGTGAATTGATTGGATCAATTCTATTTATTGTTTGTATGTTGATTGGATCAATGTATCTCTACGCAATCCGTTTATATAGTATTTATTGGATGAATGCATTTGAATGGGGATGTGGTTCATGGACTTAGTTTTGAATCGTTCCGTTTTATTCGATTGGGTTATAAAGGCCGTTTTGAGCCAATTTATTTTACTAGAATTATTTTTTATCTAGGATGCAATTTTTCAATGTAAAATTTATATTGAATGACGAAGACCGTAGGAAGATCCGTTTCGAGAAGACGAATATTCAAGACGAAGACTTGTAATTATATTACTAAGTTTTTGATTCTAGGAATGGTCCATGAACTACATGTTGGTAGCAACTAGGTTGTGAATGGTTGTTCATATTGTATGAATGCGCAAAAACGCTTAAATGGACTAATGTGCAAAGTATAACGTTAATCACGAAAATTCTCCCACGAAAAATTATTATGTTTATAAGGTCTCAAAGTTTTCCTTTCCTCCATCGAGCTTTCGGTAAATTGAAACCCAAACCGAATGTGCTATGCTTCCGAGTTATCGGGGTAGTCGTTCGGGGATAATGGATAAATTACTAGAAGCGCATTGGATGCCTTGGGTTGGAGCAAATTTTATCCCTAGAAACCTGATAGGTTGCCGGATAAGATTCAATTGTGAAACTAATTTGCGTCGATGGTGTAAACTTAACTTGTTCACGAACGATAGAAACCGTATAGGTTGAGGGGAGTGAACAATGGGAAAAAGAAGATCGAATCATCCATTAGATGGGTTGGTGTTGGACACCACTTTATGAAAATTAATATACTACAAACTTGTTCGGAAGAACATGCGGTACTTCCGGATTTCATATGGGAGTGTGTTATTACGATAAAAATAGTGGGAGGTGGGTAACAAGAATAGAAAAGACTTTAATTCTATACTCAGATCATAATTGAATGAGTCACTAATTAATCTGTCGTACTTAATGCAGACATAACTCTCAATATGACAATGAACCCACTCCCAATTCTACTCGAAAAGAACACCTTGATCGGACCTACCTTTGTGGACTGGATCTGCAATATGATGATAGTCCTCAGTATAGAGGCACTGGGATACGTCATGGAGACGGACATTCCGGCGCCTCCAGTGCGGACCAGAGCCAATCAAGAAGAGATTGAAAACCACGAAAATTGGGTTAAGGATGACATAAAAGTCCATGCATACATGATGGCTTCTATGTCTAATGAGCTTCAGAGAGCTCATGAGAAAATGACTTCTCCTAGGCAGATTCTATCTCACTTAACCGTGCTTTATGGTGAGCACAGTCGAACGGATAGATATGAGATATCCAAGCAACTGTTCGGTGCAAGGATGAGGGAAGGTGATAAGGTTGGGGACCATGTCCTAAAAATGATATCCATGATCGAGAGATTGGAGGCTCTTTATTTTAAATTGGATGCTTCTCTTCAAACCGACCTTATCCTACAGTCTCTCCCTGATTCCTTCTCACAGTTTGTTATGAACTTCAACTGCAATGAGATTGCATGTAACTTAGCTGGGCTAATGAACAAACTGGTGACCGCTCAGTCTCAGATGAAGACTCCGCAGATGAAGGAGTCTGCCCTTTTGGTTTCTTCTAGACCTCGGAGGTCAAAGAATAAGAACAAAAAGACCAAGAAGCAGACGGGACCACAAGTCAAAAACCTAAAGGGTAAGGGCAATGCCCCGATGGTTCCGAAGAGCAATAAGAAGGACACTTGTCTTAAGTGCAGTGAGCTGGTCCACTATGATAGAGACTGTCCGATTCTTCATGGCACTTCAGCTATAGAACTTTTAGTTTTAGAAACAAATAGTTCTGCTACTGTATTTTCTACTTCCTGGATACTGGATTCTGGTACTAGTTCTCATATTTGTACCGTGAATCAGGATCTAGAACAAAGTAGGAAACTTGGAGCTGGAGAAGTAATGATCATTGTCGGAAGCGGGCATAGTGTCGAGGCAACCGACATAGGATCACTTCTTTTGGGTTTAGAATCCGGTTTTGTTTTGACTTTAGAAGATGTATTTATTTTGCCCAAGGGGCATATAAACATTGTATCCACTCCGGTTATGGACCGAAAAGGCTTTTCATTTTTCATTGGTAATGGTTCCTGTAAAATTTATTTCAAAAATAAACTAGTGGGCACTGCTACATTGTTAAATGGACTGTATCATCTAAATCTTAGTAACAAAGTCGTTGTGAATACTATGACTAGGAAGCGTGGTAGGGATTAAACCAATCAAGTTTGAAATGGCATCATAGACTTGGTCATGTTGGTCAGACCAAGGTTTACAAAATGGAAAAAGATGGACTTATGGGTCCATTGGGATCAGATCCCTTTCCTACTTGTGAATCTTGCCTTAAAGGCGAAATAACTAAGTCCCCCTTCACAGGAACTTTTGAAAGAGCCGATGATAAACTGGGATTAATCCATACCGACGTTTGTGGTGCTTTGGAAGCAGCACGTGACAGATATCAAAATTTCATTACGTTTACAGATGATCATACTAGGTATGGTTATGTATACTTAATGAAACATAAATCCGAGGCCTTTGAGAAATTCTAGGAATTCAAAGCCCTAGTCGAGAAGCAAACTGGAAATCATATCAAAGCACTTCGGTCAGACCGAGGTGGTGAGTATATGAGTGCGGAGTTTGACGAGTTCCTAAAGAACATGGAATAGTATCACAACTAACACCTCCAGGTACGTCTCAGTTAAATGGTGTGTCAGAAAGAAGGAACCGGACCTTGTTGAACATGGTCCATTCCATGCTGGGCTATACTGACTTACCGATTTACCTGTGGGGGTATACACTCCTGACTGCCGCTTATATCTTGAACATATGTCCTTCCCAATTCGTTCCTAAAACTCCACATGAGATGTGGGAGGGCAGGAAACCAAGTCTTAATCACATTAGGATTTGGGGATGTCCCGCCTATGTCAAGAAGACTAAGGTGGACAAGTTGGAAGCGAGGTTCGTGAAAGAATGTTTTCATTGGATTCCCATCTGGGATGATGGGTTATATATTCTACATGTCCAAAGATCGAAAGATCATTGTTGCTTTGCATGCACACTTCCTGGAAGATGAGTTCATTCAGGAAGGCGGAGCAGGTAGAAATGTTTCTTTGGAAGAATACAATGAAACTCCTCAAGAGACACCTGTGCAAGAAATTGGAACCAAACCTTCTGAAACACAAGTACAACCACATCGTAGGTCTATTAGGGTGTCTCATTTACCTGAGAGGTATGGCCTTGTACACTTGGAGGAGCTGGGTCTCCATGAGGTTCCAGGTGATAGCCAAGAGACTGACCCAATGACCTATGACCTAGCAATGGTGTATGTAGACTCCATAAAATGGATTGTAGTAGTCTTCATGTTGTAGGGACTTCCGTTTTGACGAGACAGTCCAAGAGTTTGACTTCGTGCAAAATGAAGAGGAATTTTGTGTATACATGAGGGTTAGTGGGAGCAAGATCACATTCTTAATATTATTTGTAGATGACATTCTACTAATAGGAAATGATGTGGGAACGCTCAGTTCTGTGAAAGCATGGCTTTTCGAGTAAGTTCTCCATGAAAGACTTGGGAGAAGAAACCTATATTCTTGAGATTCGACTCTACTAGGATAGATTGAAGAGAATGATAAGTTTTTCCCAAGCCCTCTATATAGATAAAATGTTAGAGCGATTTAAGATGGATTATTCTAAAAGAGGGTTCATATCGATGCGACATGGAATAAAACTCACCTTGAAGATGTGTCCTCATAGTGAGGAACAATGAAAGGAAATGAGTAATATACCATATGCTTCAGAAATGGGTAGCCTAATATATACTTTATTGTGTACGAGACCTGACATTGCGCATGCTGGGAGCGTGGTAAGTAGGTTTCGGGCTAACCCAGTTAGGGAACATTAGACTGCCATAAAGAACGTTCTCAAGTACTTTAGAAGGACTAGAGATCTGGTTCATAAATATGGTGGTGGAGAATTGAATGTGGTGGGATTCAATGAATTGTACTTCCAAGGATAGGAAGACGATTCGATGTCTACTTTTGGCTACATATTTACTCTTAATGGAGGAGCAGTATCTTAGAATAGTGCCAAGTATATCGTGACTGCTAATTCCACCTATTAGGCTGAGTATAAAGCGGCCTCGGAGGCCTTCAAAGGAAGGATTTAGAAGTTACTGGGTAAACTTCACGTGACACCTTGTGCTGCGCTTCCAGAGTGGTAGCACAGGCCTAGGAGCCGAGGTTTCATAATGGTACCAAACATATCTAGAGATCGTATCATCTCGTAAGAGAATTTGTTCGCAAAGAGATACATTGTGCTTCATAGAGTAGAGTCAACCGACTACGTTGTTGATCCACTGACCAAGCCACTTTCTCAGATTAGCTTAGAACGTCATCTGGAGAACATGGGTATTAGATACCATAGTGTGTGGCATTGAGTGCAAGTGGGATATTGTTAGGAGTATGCCCTAGAATGCCACTCCGAGGATGTTGAGTAAGGGCATTGTACTTGTTATTATGTATATCACTTACATAAGGCAATTGATGTTTCTTAATTTACTCGTAGTTACTGACGTTCCTGACTCGTAAATATATATATAGAAACTAGTCCGTGTATTTGAGAGCAAAACATTCCACTCCTTATTGGATAAGGGGATCGGCACTAGAAAGGTTTATAGCTCAAATACTTAATCGTTCGCAACTCGATGAAACTTGACTGGGCGTTAAGTTTAAGTGAAGCCTTGTTTGACGTATTATTTGACGTGGAGAGTGCCTGTCGAACACTAATGGTTAGTGGGAGAACACGTTATAGGTATGCTAATTGGATTAGTATACTCGAAGCGACTCACCATCGATTCATCACACGGATTTGACTCCGGGACAGTCAATGATGGAATCGAAAGGTTGTGATAGGTATTCGTGAACCTTCGACTTGAGGATTTAGTAGGGATGTGCTTGTGACATCAAGATGTTCATTAGAGTAGTTCGACCCGGTAAACCGGAAGGCGGGGGTCAACCTCAATGTGCGTCTTGACGGGCAAGTAGCAGGTCCTACTGAATACAAGGATTGAATTATTTCTCCTGTTAGTGAACAGGTTATATGTCCTATGCGGTTATTGGCAGATGAGGTCATAAGTCTTTGGCCAAAGCATTAGAGCTAGTTGTATTGGATACGCGAGAGCTAGATGATCTCGATTTGCATTAACGCATGCATAGCATCAAGTACAGATAGGGTTTGACTGACCGTGACCCTATAACTTGATCGGGACATGTGAAAGAAGTGTTTATACGTATACTGGTATTCACGACAGAATGGTTCTTGAAGGATCCCAATCATTCGTTCTCAGTTGGGGTACAGTGTAGGCCGCCAGGCTGGCTAGGTGGTGCTACTACTCTTTGGTTCCTCCCATTGCTGACTGAGATGGACCTACCGAGTCGCGCAATAGGATTAACGACGGAATGAATCGAGCTTATTCTCTCAGAATGAATATTAGATATTGGATATTAAATTTGGGACATTGGATGTTTAAATCGATTTATTGGATAAATTGATTTATGGCCTAATGAATTAAATAAATTAGTGGGTGATTAATTTAATTCATAAATATAATTATTTTTTGGACAAACTAATTATATTATTATGTACTTGATATGATTAATTAATTAGATTAATTAATTGATATAAATACAATTTAATTCATAAATATAATTATTTGTTGGTGAAACTAATTATATTATTATGTATTTGATATGATTAATTAATTGGATTAATTAATTGATATAAATACATCGGAACGAAATTAGAGTCCGAAACGAACCGAAATCTTTCATTCCTTCGTTTTGCCCCCCCCCCCCCCCCCCAATTTCCATCAACCTTCCCCTTGTCTGTTGTTTCATTTTTAAATGAAAGACAATGACTTGTAGGGAAGACCTCTCATGTGAGATGAGTTGGTGTTTTTGTCTTGTAACAAAAAGAAAAGGAATAAAGATGAGAAGACTTTCAATCACTCACCCCTTGTGAAATTCATACGATTGAGAGAGTTCAAGAGAGGGAAAATTGTTATCTCATATAGTCTTCATCTTCTTCTTCATTCTTTCTTGGTGGTTCTTGGAGAAAAATCAAGAAATCAAAGAGAGAAAGTGAGTTATACACTTAGAGTGTTATAATCACAACCAAAAGCTTCATCATCCTAGCTCTAGCCGTATCCTTAGAGGATAGCAAGGTGATCGTCGTTCTATTCGTTTCTCCGGCGCGTGACAAGTAGAGACGCGGTGCTTTCGATGTTGGATCATCCAAGAGCTTGGAGCGGATTGGATCGTAGGGAAATCAACTATATCTTGGGGAATCGCTCAAGAGAAGGAAACCATTTAATCAACAGACTACACGGGTATGTTTCCCGTATCTTCTTGTGCTTCGTCTAATATTCATATATACGTAGCTCGATCGATCCTCGTAGGGATTTGGATCGAATTAATTTTCTTTTTACCGCTTCTGCTGGGCCTTCATTTTAGGCACCGAATCCCAACACCATTATCCACTCCGAGGCGGATAAGATCAAGTATTTCAGTAAGAGGTTGAAGCCTCGTATGCGGATGCAATTGCTTAATCATCATTGCACCACCCTGGCCGAATTCATCTAGAAAGCCCTTACACATGATCTTACTGCTAAGGAAATTGCTAAGCAACAAACTTCATCTACTGGCAAGAAATCGAAGAATCATAATCAGTCCGAAGGTAGTCGGGCAACTTTCAAGAAGCCTCGCACAGGCCCTACTTTATTTGAGCAACCTCCTATGGCAACTAAACATGCGGAGTCTCAGTCCCGAGCAGCCAGTTCGGCCATCACCTGTTTCAACTGTGGAGAGCGGGTTCATTACAGCACTAAGTGTTCGAGTCAAACTATCACGTGTAACAACTGTGGGATTGCTGGGCATAAGGCCCGTTTCTGCCGAAGAGACTCCAAACCTACTCCGACGGCATCTTAGGCCCCGAAGCAGTCGGTTGTTCAGAATCAGGCCACTTAGTCCGCATCATTTAAGACGACGGGATAAAACAAAGGCAGAGCCCACAGTTATCAGACAGGAGCATCTGGTTCAGGGACTGGCAAGCCCCGATTTTACGAGATGAAGAGAGTCAACGATCTAGAGGCCCGAATGATCTCAGGTACACTCGAAATTTTATCTCAAACTATGTGTACCCTTTTTGATACTGGCACATCACATTCATTCATTTCCGAGTTATGCTTGAGTAGACTTCACCTGGATAGTGCTACTAGTTGTGAACCTTATATCATTGGGCTACCATACGGTAGCAGAATTATCGGAAATCGTGAAGCTAATAATTATCTGATTCAGTTTAATGTCCGTGATTGGTTGGCGGACCTGATCATGGTAGATTTACCTAAAGACGACGTTATTTTGGGTATTGATTGGATGGATCGTCACGATGCCATCCTTAGCGTCCGTAAGAGTATGGCCACTATTATTTCAGATGATGGAGTCGAGTGTGTATTTCAGGGGGTAATCCCAGCTATTCCGGAAGAGTTATTAGTATGATGAAAGCGGTGACATTACTCAATTAGGGGTGTATCGGTTATTGGTGCTATATGACCAAGACTGAGAAATCATCAGTGACATTGGCGGATATCCGTGTAGTGAGAGACTATGCCGATGTATTTCTAGACGAGTTACCTGGTTTACCTCCATAGAGAGAGGTAGAATTCACGATAGAGTTGGAGCCTGGTATGTGCCCAATATCGAATGCACAGTATCATATGGCCCCGACCGAAATGCAGGAACTGAAGAATCAACTATAGGAATTGACCGAGAAAGGTTATATCTGACCGAGTGCATCCCCGTGGGGAGCACCGGTGTTATTTGTAAAGAAGAAGGATGGTTCATTTCACTTGTGCATGAATGATCGCGAGCTGAACACGGTAACGATCAAGAATAAATATCTCCTACCCTATATCGATGATCTATTAGATCAGATCCAGGGAGGTTCAGTATTTTCTAAGATCGATTTAAGATTTGGTTATCATCATTTCAAAATCGAGAGTCAAATATCATAAGGACGGCGTTTCGAACATGCTATGGGCATTATGAGTTTGTGGTGATGCCGTTTGGGTTAACTAATGCACCTGCGGTATTCATGGAGCTGATGAACCAAGTTTTTATAGATTATTTAGATCAGTTCATGGTTGTCTTCATAGACGACATTTTAATTTATTCATATAACTGAGAGGAGCACGAACTTCACCTTCATCAGGTTCTCGACGTGTTGAGACGAGAGCAACCCTATGGAAAATTTTCCAAATGTGAGCTCTGGATGTCCGAAGTGACATTTCTCGGACATGTGAGTTCATCAGACGGGGTTCATGTCGACCCTTAGAAGACGGAAGCTATCCGAGATTGGCAACCTCCGAAGAATGTTAAGGAAATCCGAAGCTTCCTCGGATTAGCAGGATATTACCGGCGATTTGTGGTAGGATTTTCTAAAATCGCTCAACCTATGACTAACCTTTTGCGGAAGGATAAGAAATACACGTGGTCCGATGCGTGTCAAAAAAGTTTTGAGGAACTCAAGAGCCGTTTAATTTCAGCGCCTGTCCTTTCTTTACCACAAGGGACGGAAGGATTCGTGGTTTATAATGACGCGTCCGGACACGGTCTTAGATGTGTATTAATGCAGAATGGGAAAGTGATTGGATATGCTTCGCAGCAACTGAGGCCTTACGAGGTCAATTATCCGACCCATGACCTAGAGCTAGCGGCCGTGGTATTTGCGTTGAAGATTTGGCGTCATTATCTTTATAGCGTCACTTGTCAGATTTTCACTGATCATAAGAGTTTGAAGTATATACTTACTCAGAAGGAGTTAAACATCCGACAGAGACGATGGTTGGAACTGATTAAAGATTATGATATTGAGATACAATACCACCCGGGTAAGGTGAACGTTGTCGCCGACACCTTGAGCCGTAAGTCCGTTCAGGAGCAAATGCTTGCTCGTTTGACTGTTCAGAAGGAACTTCAGCAGGAATTCTAAGGCCTGGGATTGAGGTCAGGTTATAGTGAGTACAAGGGCAACTTTGTATGTTATAGATTTCATCGCCACTGGAGGAGATGGTCAGAACGAAACAGGGTTTAGACCCATTTTTGTTGCGCATACGAGATGATGTGGCTCAGGCGAAAGCCCCTGGATTTGTGGTCCATGAGGATGGACTTTTGCGATTTAAGAACCGGTTATGCATTCTAGTGAAGGACGAGTTGAAAAACTCGATTTTGAGAGAGGCTCATGCTACCCTTTATTCGATCCATCCGGGGTCTAGCAAGATGTACAAAGATTTGAAGCAAAATTACCGGTGGAGTAATATGAAGCGAGAATTCGCAGAATTTGTTTCGAGATGTTTAACATGTCAGCAAGTCAAGATAGAACATCAGCGATTGGGGGGTATGCTGAAACCGCTTCCTATCCCAGAATGGAAGTGGGAGGATATTTTAATGGACTTCATCACGAGTTTGCCGACGAGTCGTCGTGACATGAATACAATCTGGGTAATTGTGGACCGTTTAACTAAGTCAGCTCATTTCCTTGAGATTAAGGATACGTAGGGTCCTGAGAGACTTTCCCAGTTATTCATTAACGAGATCGTGAGATTTCACGGTACCCCTAACAGTATCATTTCAGATCGTAACAGGCAATTCTTCTCGCATTTTTGGAAATTCGTTCATCGTGCCATGAGAACTCAGCTAAATTTCTGCACAGCTTTTCAGTCTCAGTCCGACGGACAATTAGAGAGAACTATTCAGATGTTAGAGGACATGCTGAGGGCATGTGTTCTTAATTAGAAAGATGATTGGGAAGCCCAACTACCATTGATCGAGTTCACATATAACAACAGTTGGGATGACTTATCAGAATCGATCGGCACTGAACCCGATATGCTAATAGCCACCCGCAAGAAGGTAGCGTTGATCCAGGATTGTTTGTTGACCGCTCAGAGTCGACAAAAATCCTATGCAGATAATCGTCGTCGACCATTAGAGTTCGAGGCAGGTAACCACGTTTTGGTCAAGGTATCCCCGAGTCGAGGTATCTTCCATTTCAGGAATAGGGGAAAGTTTATTCCCAGATTCATTGGACCATTTGAGATTTTGGATCGAGTAGGCAATCTGGCTTATTGATTGGCTTTACCTCCGGCTTTGAGCCAAAATCATAACGTGTTTCACGTCTCTCAGTTGCGGAAGTATGTTGCCGACCCTAGTTACATACTTCAGTTGGATGAAATCAAGATATCGGATGATCATACGTATGAGGAGCATCCTGTACGAGTCCTAGAGCGACGAATCAAATAGTTGAGGAACAAGACGATTCCTTTGGTTAAGATTCAGTGGTCTAGACACGGAGTCGAAGAGGCTACTTAGGAAACTGCGGATAGTATGCGGGAGATTTATCCCAAATTATTTGACCCTTAGTTTCGAGGACGAAACTCTTTTTAGGGGGGTATATAATACCCGGTTGTGAACTCATTTATTTTCATTCAGTAATTGTCACTCAATAATTCTCACTCATTAATAATCATTCATATTCATTCATTTGTGCTCACCGTTCGGCGTAACTTTGAGTCATGTATCGATATCGTTCATTGTTCAACCCTATTTGAGAATTGAGACGAGAATATTATCTTAATCGTTGTAATTGATTAGTAAGTTGATGTTGATGTTGGAGTTCATATCATTTCGAATTTACTCTTTCTTGTTCGGTTGTGCTATTTTGGACTAACTCTCATAATCACTGCTCGGAACCGCCGTTTTGGGATTCCCGCAATTCTATTTCGTGTTATTATTCCCAAGTTTGGAGTTCCATTACATTTATTCTCTTCCCGGGTCGTTTTTCGTCAGTTTTTGGTCCCGAACAGTGTACGCCGCGGCACGCACCTTGCAAACTCAACCTGGCAGCGGCTATACCATGGGCCGCGGCCCTCTGCTGGCCGTGCCACGGCATTATGCTGGGAGCTGCTCGCGAATTTCAGCCACGGGCCGTGGCACACTCAGTACGCGGCGCGGCACGCGAGTCAGATCACCCCTTTTTTAGCGGATTTTTGGGTGATAAGTTCATTTCATCCCCTTCCTCCTTCCCTCTCTCCGTGAGCGACTTCCGGGCGAATTTTTGGGCGATTTGGCATCTTCAATCTCAGATATTTCATCCTCCTCGAGTTCTTGGTGTGGATTAACATCTACTTGGGTTCTTCATCTTATATCCAAGGTAATTTCCTCAACCCTAGATTCGATTTTGAGTTGGAGCATGATGTTTTGGATGTTATAATCATGATATGTGAATGGATATACGTATGATTATGAGTTTTTATGAGTTATCATTGGATTGTTGGAGGATTATTCAGGAACACTTTGAAGGTTGATTTGGAAATGGGGATTTCGATTAGATGTTGTCTTATTCTCTAGTTGTGTATTCCTATTGGATTATTGATTGTGTTGATTGTGTTTTGTTGGATTGAATCTCTCATTTGGAGGTTGATTTTTGATATAATTGGGATTAGTTATAAACAATGGAAGATTGTTTACAACGTGTTTCTCAAAATTCCCCAATGAGTTTGGGTGTGTTGTGTCGACTTTGATAGGATGACAAATGTAGACCTCCTAAAAGCCCGGTTCGGAGAAGCACAAAATGAACCGACCTCCAGATAAAAAGGAAAGGCCTGAGCGGAGCTAGTCCGACCTCGATGGCCCATCCCTAGGTCAGTGAACCAACTTACCGACCTCTTTATGGGACAAACCGAATGGTCCGACCTAGGAGGCCTTCCATAGAGTAGGCCGACCTATAGAATTCCAACTCAAGATCGGGAACGTCCGAGCTTGTGATAATTAGGCTCCCGAAAAGACTGGAATCCGACCCACCTGACAGAATCAAGGAAATCTAGGGAAGGATAAGCCGCAACCCAAATCCTGGATATCCAGGGATGGGAGGCTGCAGTCTAAATCCCTGAATATCTGGGATCTTCCCTAAAATCAGAAAGGGGCGTCACAAGAGAAGACGGCTCCTCCCTTCTATAAATAAGGAAGAAGCCTCTCTTCTTAGGCAAAATATAATTCTCAGATTACAGAGAAGTATTTTATAGAGAGAAAGAAATACACAGAGAGAGAAAGAGAGCAATACTTTACATATTCTTAGATAAACTTCTGAGATTAACCCTGTAATACCCAGTTGTAATTCAGTAATTATCATTCAGTAATTGTCACTCAGTAATTTTCACTCAAAATAATCATTCATCATTCTTATTTAATCATTGTATTCACCTTTCAGAGTATTTGCATCGTGTATCAGTTATTATTCATCTTTCTACCTGGTTGGAGGATCGAGCCGTGTTTATCATCATTGCCATCTTCATAGTGGGCTGTGTGTGAGGAGTAGCGCACGCTACGTACTCTCTTTAGTGCGCGCTAATTGAGTACGGGTAGCGCACGCTACCTCTCAGCATTAGCGCACGCTAGCGTGGTTCAGGCAGACAGTCCAGTGGGCACTGGACTGCAGTTAAGTTGTAGTAGCGCACACTACGAATGGTAAGTAGCGCGTGCTAGTAAGTTTGGATAGCGCATGTTATGCAGTCAGTGTAGCGTGCGCTAAGGTCGATCAGGCAGAGTCCAGTGGGTACTGGACTGATCTAGAATAATTCATAGCGCACGCTGTGAGTAGATTTTAGCGTACGCTAATGGTGTAGTAGCGCACGCTGAGTTTTGGGTGTAGCGCACGCTATCGCGAGCAGATCAGAGAACAAGAGGTTCTGGACTTTAGTTACTGGGCATCAGATATTCTGTTAGCGCACGCTAACATTTTGGGGTTAACGCACGCTAACGAGGCAGTTAGTAGGCACTGTACTATCCGGTTAACTCGCTAGCGCACGCTAAATATCAGGACTTAGCGTGCGCTAAACTGGAACAGTATATACAAGACAGTCAGCCCAGGTTTCGTCATTTCTCGCATATCATTTTGTTTTTTGGGCGTTTTGGGTGATTTCGGATGTTTTGGAGAGATTTCTTCGAGCTGAATCCATCTATCATCATCTTCAAGCTTATCATTTGGATTAATCATCATTTCATCCTCTCCAACACATCAAATCAAGGTAATGATTCTTGGATCTAGAATTTCGGATTTTGAGTATTTTCCTTCCGATCTCTTCATGTAAGCTTGCTATTATGTTGGAATATGTTAGATATGGATTATCTACCTTGGATACATGTATTCCTACGGATTTATTGGTGTATACTTTGGATTTCGGGAATGTTGGGGTTTGATTCAAGAACACCTTAGGGTTGACTTTGATATTTTGGGGATTTTCGATTAGATGTTGTCGTTAACTCGAGTTGTGGATTCCTATGGGATTATTGATATCATTGAAGACATTTTTTTGGTTTGATCTACTCATTTTGGAGATTGGTTTCATTATATTTGGGATTGGTTATAATCAAGGATGAATGTTTGCAACGTATTCTTTAGAATGCCTCTATGAGTTTGGATATTGTTGTATCGACTTTTGAGTTGGTCATGATTCGTGCTTGATACGTATATTAAGCGTTTATTGGTATTCATGTTATTCAAGGTTGTTCGAGCGACCGACATCTCATTGTAAGACATTTGTTCGAGGAAGGACATTCTTCACCGGTGTTGAGTAAGTTAATTCTTACTCGGTTGAAAGGATACTCATTCCTATCGTGGTTGTTCATTCATAAATCATAAGCATTCATAATGTACTAATCATGTTGAGACTTTTAATTATCATAATAATCATTTCATTCATGAGGAATGATGGTTCCAATCATTTCAATGAGCTATCATTCATTTCATTATTGTGTCATCCCGGTGAGTCATTCTTGACCTTTTTCTTATTGCCATTCATTAATGTTCTTCGGTCACTTTTGCTCTTGTGGCCTTATGGGTTCATATTGCGTGGTCGGGTGGGGATGTGTGGAATTTTTAGTCGGACAAATGATAGTCATGTGTTCGGGTTCACCGACATGTTGGACTGTGCACACGGTAACGTACCTCCGTGAGACTAATTAGGTACAAGGGAGGGTGTGTCCGGACAATCGTCTTGTGTACTTGCACATACCATTTCGGGTGTACTATGATGCATCTCTTCATCTTAATTTTATAATTAAGATATATCATGATTGTGTATATTCATCGCTTGAGGATTGTTGTTCTGTGTAACTGACCCCGTTGGGGATGTTGTTTTCAGGTCATGGCAAGGCTAAAGCACGGGAAGAGAACGTTGACGGCGAGGAGTCCCAGTGATACTAGTAGGGGGCCCAGTCCTTTCAGTCATTCGTGTTTCTTCATTTTATTTCCGCTGCATACTTTCGTTTGAATACTTATTTTTATTCAGTGTTGTATATTTTATCTTCATATAAAATATACATGTATTCCGTATTATCTTGGGAGTGTTGTACTTGAAACTCCTCATCGGAGTAATTGATGATATAATAAGGTTCGGCACTACAATTATATTATTTAAGTCATTAATTTTCATTCGCCTGGTGGGTCCCAGTCGGGGGTCCATGGCACTATAATAGTAGCCTAGTTTGGGGTGTTACAGAGTTGGTATCGGAGCGTGGTTTTGAATACTACCTTCTGAGTTATGTCTCATTTGAAATCATCGTTCATCATACTAGTATCATTGGACTTTCGCGTCACGTGTGACCTGTGCAAGAGCCAAGCCCCTCAGACTAGAGAACAATAAGTTTTCTGACGCCATGGTATAATTTCTGGAAATAAGAATCGCTCATTTATCATTCAACAGTAAAAAATCCTCAATCATCATTTTCATTTTTATCATATCGATCATGCTGACTCATTAATCACTCAGTTCATTTCATTGCTCAGTTGTTGATCGTAAGGATCGTATCATTAATCTTGTTAACTTGTTCAAGATAATCATTTCAATAATTTCATCAGATAATCATGTCACCTCAGTTAATCATTCATGTAATCACTGTGTTAGAGTGCGTATGCTCATTTTCATCATTTCATGACGTAATCATAATGTGATATTCATACAAGATCTATAATTATCATGCGACTTTCCTACTTCAGTATGGAAAGTGCAGGCAGAGGACGCGGGGGAAGAGGCCGCGGTGTGGGCCGAAATCCGAGAGCTCGTGTGAATACACGCGCGAATGCGAGGAACAATGATAATTGATCGAGCAGCGACGCTGCCACTCATTCACCCAGAAATGATCATTCACTGTCAGGGGGTCGTACCCGGGACACAGCTCAATCAGAAGGTGTTCGGGTTGATCCACTCGCTTTTATGCAGGGCATGATGGCCCAGATGACACAGATGGCACGCCTCATGGAGACGATGCAGAACTAAACAGCTCAGAATCAGCAGGCTCCTCCGCCGCCACCTCAGGGGCAGGAGAGTGGTATGAGTAGTATCATTGGTGACATCTCTCGCCAGATACCACCTACTTTTGAGGGCTCATCTGAGCCAGAAGATATTGTTCACTGGCTCGAGCATTTCGAGAAGTTATTTGCTATGGTAGAGTGTCCAGAAGGGCACAAAGTTTCAGTTGCGGCTTACTATCTGGGTAAGAGCGCTCATTCATGGTGGTTATCGTTGAAGCCCACCGACGGATCATGTACTTGGGATCAATTCAATACTCTCATGATGGAGAGGTATTATCCGGCCCCACTCAGAGAGGCCAAGTTATCAGAATTACTCACTCCCGACTCCTCAGCAGAAGATTATGTTCTCGCCATCGCCGAGAAATTTCAGGAGCTACTTCCTTTAGCCTCATCTATTATTCACTCAGAGGCGGACAAGATCAAGTATTTTGGCAAGAGGTTGAAACCTCGTACGCAGATGCAATTGCTTAATAACAATTGCACCACCATGGCACTATAATAGTCGCCTAGTTTGGGGTGTTACAAACCCGGTTCTTGGTGACCGATCAGCTCGGTTTCATCAAGTCGCACCGTCTGTGGGAACTGTGACATCGAGTCACTCTTTGAGTTGAGACGTGAGATCAATAATGGCGGAAGAGACAACCCAGAAGAAAATTGGGGAGCTGATACCCCAAAATTTGGAAGAAGAACTAGCAGCTGCGGGTGGAGAATCGACTCTCGAAAAAACACCTATCACCCTATGAGAAGAAGCTACACCCAGCACAATCACCCTGACAAAGGAAGCCTTAGCCAACATAATTGCTAGTGCGATACAGAAGAGCTGGGCCAGGAGGTCGAAAAACAAAAAAATACCATGAAAAATAATACCCATCCTCTCGGATGGGCCGGAGGAAAACGATCAGCAGAAAGAATATGGGGAAAGCAATCCAAGAACATGGGAATGATCTAGACAGTAAATAATGCTGGATCCCTTGATATCCAGTATGCTAGACGAGCTAGAGGAATTGCGACAAAGGGTTGCGGGGAAGGACACAGAGAGTCATCCAGGCCACCCCTTCTCGGAGAGGATACTACAGGCTGAACTCCCGTACGGGTTTGGGGATGTAATCTTCACCTACAATGGGCTCTCGGATCCTACCCGGCATTTGTATCGATTCGAGAACATGTCCGTATTACGATGATATTCGGATGACGGGAGCTGTATAGAATTCCTGGCTACGCTGACGGAGTCAGCTCAGGACTGGTTCCACCAGATACCCCTAGGGATGATTACTAGCTTCAAGAGTTTCAGCTCGGCATTCATGACTCACTTCGCAAGCGCTACAGCACACCTGAAGATATTCATGTCCTTGTTCAGTATCAAGCAATACTCTGGAAAAGTACTGAAAACTTATGTAACTCGGTTTACAAAAGCGTGTTTGGAGGTACCCTCGTCATCTGAAGAAGTGAAGACGAGTTCTTTGACGCAAGGATTAAAGCCCGGGATGCTACGCACGTCGTTGGCAAAAAACCAGCCAGAACATATGATGAGGTCCTAGCCCGATGTGCAAAATATATCAATGTTGAGGAAGCCGACAAAGATATGGAAGAATTGCAAGAAAAATCAGAGGATGTGGAAGGAGAAACTAGCAGGGTGGTGCAGCACGAGGTATATACCTTTCGAGGAAATCTACCCTGGGAGGAAATGCTCCTTGGAAAGATAGATCGGAACACAGACAGAAGGAAGAGCGAGACTAGCCTAAAACGACCGAGATTTGACCAATATAGTCCATTAACAATGAGAAGAGCGCAGGTTTTGGAAGCAGTTGAGGGTAAGATGAGTAGGGTTATTGATTGGCCTACACCTCATTTTAATGGGCCTACTCAGCCAAAGTCCGAGCTTTATTGTCGATTCCATAATGATTATGGGCATAAGACAGATGAGTAAAAATACCTCAAAGATGAGATCGAAAGGCTGGTCCGAGCGGGGCATCTAATGGGGTCCACATATCAGCAGAGAATGTAGGTCGGAGGAAACCACGTATGCCCCAGGGGGGTACGGGGATGAAAAGAGAACCTCCTCGGGGACCCGCTGCTCCCCCAGCTAAGAAGGGAGTGATTCACATGATATCGGGAGGACCAACTGATGGAAGTTCTAATCAGGCCAGAAAAGCTCACACGCGAAAGGCTAGGTATCATCAGTTTAAAGAGGTCGCCTCCGTGAGTAGTGGGCCTGTCATCCAATTTGGCCCTTTGGACCATAGCGGGATACATGCACCCCATAACGATGTACTGGTCATCACAGCATAGATTGCTAGTTATGATGTACAAAGAGTCTTCATCGATACATGAAGATCGGTGGATATATTGTTCTATGACTGTTTCACACAAATGAACCTTGAAGTGGAATTAAAAAAAGTGGATACGGAACTTTATGGGTTCTGCATGACCGAGGTGTAGCTAGTAGGAGAGGTGGTACTCCTGGTAGCACTGGACCGGATACCTCATCCGAAGGTCAAGACACTCAGGTTTTTAGTGGTGGACACTAAATCGGCCTATAATGCTATTTTAGGGCGACTGGGGCTCAACAAGTTCGAGGCGGTGGCATCCATCTCGCAAATGAAAGTAAAATTCCCCGTAGGAAGCGAGGTAGGGGAGGTAGCCGGAGATCAATTTGTTTGCTGGTCCTGTTACCAAACAACGGTAAAACAGGGAGTACAGTGCAGTAAGAGGGCGCCCGAGCTGAGAGGCCCGTATCGAGAGTTTAAGAAGAATAAAAAATCAAAAGCGCCCGAGGAAGCTGAGGAAGAAGGTGTCTAGCCTAATGAGGAGTTGATGAAGATAGAATTAGTTCCAGGAAAGCCAGAAACAAAAACCTGCGTGGAAAATTGGTTGGATGGCGGGATAAGGGAAAGCCTTATCCGCTTGCTAAGGATATTTGTGGATATTTTCGCGTTCGCGGCCGAGGATCTGGTGGGAATCATCCCAGCAGTCACCGAACACATATTAAACATCGACCCAACTGAAGGCAAGTAAAGCAGAAGAGGAGGCATTTTGGGCCGGAGATGGATGGAATCATTGGGGGAGAAATTGACAAGCTCCTACGAGCTGGACACATAATGGATATTCAGTTTCTGGAGTGGTTATCCAACGCTGTCGTGGTAGGAAAAAGCCAAGGGAAATGGAGAATGTGCATGGATTTCTGAGACCTAAATAAAGCATGTCCGCAGGATCACTACCCGTTACCCCGCATAGATCAGCTAGTGGACTCGATCTCGGGGTGCGAATTGCTAAGCATGATTAATGCCTCTCAGGGATATCATCAGATTCCCCTCTCACCCGAGGATAGAAAGAGGGTCAGCTTCTTGGTATCAAAAGGAACCTTTTGTTATGTGCGCATGCCTTTCGGGTTAAAGAATGCGGGAGCCACATATCAAATGATGGTTGATAGAATTTTTAAATCCCAAATCGGCAGAAACATGGAAGTCTATGTTGATGATATGCTAGTAAAAAGTGTAAAGGCAGGAGAGCATATCATAGATCTAGAGGAACCATTTGAAAATCAATGCACATACGGAATGAAGCTCAACCCATCGAAATGTTCTTTTGGACTAAAATCGGGAAAATTTCTGGGATACGTGGTCACAGAGCGAGGAATTGAAGTTAATCCAGAAAAAGTCAAAGCAGTATTACAAATGAATCCTCCGAAAAACATCAAGGATATCCAAGTACTGACAGGGAGAATAGCGGGGCTGAGCCGATTCATATCACGCTCAGCCGAGAAAGGATTCCCATTTTTTAAACTCTTATGAAAAGGGAACAAGTTCGAATGGACCTCCGAAGCACAAGCAGCTTTCGAAAAATTAATGGAATATTTGGCCGAGTTGCGTATGATCACCAAGCTAATACCAGGAGGGGAGCTCATACTCTACTTATCCGTTGGAAAGGGGGCGGTTAGCTTGGTCTTGTTAAGAGAAGAAGCGAACCAGCAAAAGCCTATCTATTATACGATCCGAATTTTGCAAGGGGCAAAACGGAACTACTTCGAGCTAGATAAGGGAGCACTAGCATTAATACTTATAGCTCGACGAGTGAGACCGTATTTCCTAGCCCACCGCATAAAACTGCGAACCAAATTGTCCTTAAGGATACAATAGGGTGGCCTAACACGTCAGGTCGCCTGGTGAAATGGGCAGTAGAAATGGGGGAATATGACATGGAGTATGAACCGAGAACGATGATCAAAGCTCAGGCTCTAGCAGATTTCATCCAAGAGAGGGCCACACCGTTGTTGCCGGAAGGGCAATGGCTTCTACATGTTGATGGATCTGTGACGACTAGTGTATCCGGGATAGGGATAGTTCTCACTACTCTAGAGGGTGAGCCGCTAGAGTATGCCGTAAAATTTGATTTCAAAGACTCCAACAACGAGGCCGAGTACGAATCCCTGGTTAAAGAATGCAGCTAGGAATAGGCCTAGGCGCGCGACGACTTATAGCTTACTCTGATTCTTAGCTGGTCACGCAGCAGGCAGGAGAAAAATTTAAAGTAAATGAGGAGCGGATGAAGAGGTATGTCGAAGAAGTGAAAGAGGCCGCCAAAAAACTAGGGGAATGGGAGTTGATCCATACTCCCAGGGCGGAAAATGTAAAAGTTGATTACTTAGAAAAATGGGAATCTCCTTAGTGGATTGTCGCTCACGGACAGTAATGATTTTAGGAGCAGCACGGAGTAGCATTGCAAAATAGGTGATGGAGGTAAACGAGATAATGGATTGGCGAACTCCCTTGTTGGCATATCTGAGAAGAGCGGAGCTACCAATTTAAAGGTAGGAAAGAGCAAAAATTGTAAGGAGGGCAGCGAGGATCTGTTGCATTAATGATAAATTATACAAGAGATTATACCTCGGGCCATACCTGAGGTGCGTCTCGGAAGAAGAAGGGCAGGGCATACTGGAAGAAATTCATGAAGGGTGCTGCGGTGATCACACCAAAGGAAGGGCGCTAATAGCAAAACACTAGGAGCTAGATTTTTCTGGCCGACAATGAGCAAGAAGGCAGTTGAGATGGTTAAGTGGTCCCAAAAATGTCAAATACACGCACACTTAATACACATCCCAGTACAAAATGGGGAATCAACATCATGGGAGCACCCTACCCTTTTGCTAAATGGGGAATCGACATCATGGGAAAGTTTACACCTGGCTCAGGAGGAAGGAAGTTTTTAGTAGTAGCCATAGACTACTTCAGCAAGAGGGTAGTGGCCGAGCCCGTGGCCACCATCACCGAGCAAAGAATCATAAGCTTTCTGTTTAACAACATCTGTTGCAGGTACGGAGCGCCTCAAGTACTTATCTCAGATAATGGGACTCAATTCAATGGGAAAAGAACCCAGTCCTGGTGCGAGGGGATGCACATCAAACAACGGTTCGCCGCGGTAGCTCATCCGCAGACCAATGGACAGGTGGAGGTAACCAATAGAACAATCTTGCAAGGGATCAAAACCTGCTTAGACAAAGTCGTAGGAGGATGGGTGGATGAACTTAGCTCGGTGCTATGGTCATACCGAACCACGCCCAGGTCATCAATGGGGGAAACACCATTCAATATGGTATATGGATCTGAAGTTGTCATCCTGGCAAAGGTTGGAGAAATGTCACATCGGGTTCGATGGTTCAACGAGGAGGAAAATGAAGGAATGATGAGGGAGGCATTGGATACCATAGAAGAAAGAAGAGAAATGGCTGCAGCTCGAACAGAAAGATACAAGAGCTTGACAAAAGCAGATCATGACAAAAGGGTAAGGAATAGACAGTTCCAATTCGGCCACTTGGTGCTCAAGCGAGCCGATGCTCTCAGAAAAACAGGAAAACTGGAACCAAACTGGGAATGGCCTTATAAGGTAATCCGAATCAATACAGGGAGAGATTATGAGCTCGATGATATGGAGGGACACCCCATTAATAGACCTTGGAACATATGCCATTTATAAAAATATTTTGTATGAAGAAATGTTGGGAAAAGCTTGTAATGTTTTAATAAAAGTCTATTACGAAAGAAATCTGAATATGCGGTTCGAACAAACTAGAAAGAAAATCTGATTAGGTGAAATGCCTTCAGATCTAAGCAAGGGTGAACTACCCTAGAAAATCTGATTAGGTGAAATGCCTTCAGATCCAAGCAAGGGTGAACTGCCCTAGAAAATCTGATTAGGTGAAATGCCTTCAGATCCAAGCAAGGGTGAACTACCCTAGAAAATCTGATAAGATGAAATACCTTCAGATCCAAACAAGGGTGAACTGCCCTAGAAAATCTGATCAGGTGAAATGCCTTCAGATCCAAACAAGGGTGAACTGCCCTAGAAAATCTGATCAGGTGAAATGCCTCCAGAATCAAACAAGGGTGAACTGCCCTAAAAAATCAGATCAGGTGAAACACCCTCGGATTCAGACAAAGGCAAACTTCCCTAAAACCCAAGCTCGAAAAATATTCTCAGAACTAAAGTTTGAGCCAAGCTATAATCCACTCAAAAGAGTTGGAAGCATCCGAGATATATTCCACTCAAAAGAGTTGAAAATATCCGAGCTATATCAAACTCCCCGAAAAGTTATTTAAAAGCAGCTGAGGTACATTAAACTCCAAAAGATTGTTCAAAGGCTCCAATCTATATTAAGGTCGTCGATGAAACCAAGTTGAGTCAACCAAGAGAGGTTGTTTATAATAGCCGAGCTATATTAACATTGAAAAAAATGTTTTTTCTAGTTAAAGCTACGGTAACCTCAAAGAGTTGTTTGAAGCACCCGATCTATGTTGAAAGAGGAAGTACCCGAGGTATGTTAAAAGAGGCATATCAACATCATACACATACGAACTGCATTCACATAAAGATATTTTTTCATTAAAAACATCAAGACCAGTACAAAGATAATGAAAAGGATAAATATACAAGTAAAAGATAAACTACAGGCTGAGGAGATCGGGGAGGAGGCGAGGAAGAAGCATTAGGGTTGACCCCAATAGCATCGGGATCAGGAGTATCAGCTCTGCAAGGCGAATTAGAAGGGATACATGGCAGCTCCAAGTCCAGGCCGGATTCCTTTATAGACTCTTCAAGGGCGTCCTCCCACCAAGCTACTTTGGGAGATTCGTTCATATCACCAGACCAGCCTGAGGGGACAAGAGCCCCGTCCAAATCCGCATCCCTGTACAGGTCACCCATAAAGCCCAAAGCGGCTCGCTGCTCATAGGCGCGAGTTAAGGCAAAATCGAAGTACTGCGTCGCAAATGGAGCTAGCTGAGCTAGATAGGCGGTAGAGTTGTGATACCAGGCTAGGAGGGCAGAACGATAAGCCTCTCGAAAGGATTGACCGACGTGACTAATCAGGAATCAACGTTGACCATCCGCAACTCCTTTCTCATAGTACAACCCCTCGGATTTAGCCTCGGCCAGTTGAGCTTCAAGCTGGGCAAACTTCTCAGACTCTGCCTTATCTTGGGCTTCAGGCTGGGTGATCTTCTCAGATTCGGCCTTAGCTTCTGCTAGCTGAGCCTCGAGCCGGATAACCTTCTCCGATTCAGTCTGAGTTTGAGCCTTTGAAAATTTTAGCTCTTGATTCAGCTGAACGTTGGCCATCTGAGCATGCTCCAAAACCGTCTCTCGCTTAGAAATCTTCTTAAGGGCAACATCTAAGCGATATGCCCTCTCTTCCAGCCGGGCAGCGAGATCGTCCTTAACCTTCAGGGTGGCCTCAAGATCAGCTGACATCTGGGTAATTTGGGAAGAGGACGAAGCACCGCTCTTCTGCACCTCCACAAGGTGCACCAAAGTAGCGCAGAACTACATAAAAAAGAGGAGGGGAAGCAATTACATCAAAGCATCAGTAAAAATAAAAATGGTGGAAAGGAGGAAAAAGGTGAGTAAAGAAGGAGTACCTTCCTGAAGTACATCATCATTAAATCCAGGTGAGCATCCTCCGAGGAGGCGCGTAATGCCTGTCTATCTTAACCTGGATTATAGAGCTGAAACACGAGAGAAATTTCTCCCTCTCCTTGCAAAGAAAAAAGACTCCATAGCCGAACTAGAGGGGCCTGCAGTCTTCGGCTACTTAGGAGTGGGAGAGCTGGGGGAATGGGCCAGCTTAGAGACCTGAAGCTGTCGAGAGGAGCTTGCAGGGCTCCGCCCAGTGGTTAAGGGAGGAGCCAGGTAGGAAGGGATCGACCTAGATAACCTTCTCTAGAGCTTGAGTAATCCTCTCCTCTATGTCAATTCAAGTGTTTGGAAGGCTAAGAATCGTCTAATGGGGCTGTGGAAGATTTTCAGGAGGCTGTACAAGTGTTTAAGGCCGATGGAAATGAAAGAGGAGGTGTTAATTTATAACACACGATTGCATTTAACGTACGCTAACACTCAAGGGTTTATGTCCGTAAAGAGCATTACATACGTAATGTCTTCTAGTTAACGTACGTAATGGTCGATCAGAGGCTACTGCCCGAAATGTCCCTACTTATACGTACGTAGGGAACCATGGCATACGTAATCTACCTCATAATAGCATATGTTAAGCTTGACAATTAGCGTACATTACAAGCAGTTGACTCATTTGTCTTCTAGCCCACCGAAAGTACCCAGTCCGTGTTAAAAATAAAGATTATTTTCGGAAGACCATCTCTCGCCTTACGTATGTAACCTAGTCGTGTTAACGTATGTAATACTGAGAATCTAACGTACGCTATGCGTGTCATCTAGCGTACGCTAGTTACTCAGTCCCTTAGTCATTTTATCGCATTTTAACCATCTAGGAGTGACTACCATTTCACTCGTCAAACAATTCTTCGGGGAACAAGATGTTGGCCACCATCTTATTTGCACCGATAATCGTTCAATGGAGTCAAGGTACGTCACTTCCATTCCATTCATAACACACAATTATATCACAATACCACTTTAATGAAACCACATTATATAAGAAGACAACATCGCAAATGATAGCGTAGAAATTGCATTATAAATTATGAAGTACACGATAATTCAAGCATGAAACACCCATGGTATTACAATAGAGTTATCAAACTCTTTAGTGTTGTGGAAGCGTAATTAACTTACGGAAAGTAAATGATGTAATACCCGAGATTTTCGTTCTGGTTAATTTAAAAAAATTTCTTTTTAGACCAGATATTTATCGGTTGTCGACCATTGGTATTATTTTCTCGTTGACTGATTATGTGGTCGTATGTGGTGATTTGTTTCATGATATTTCATTTCGGATCTATGATGTTATCCGCGAGAGTTTCGTCGTGTTCGTTCCGTACGTTTTCGGAATTTGAGTCGTCGAGTCATGGCGGCTGGGCACTGGCCGGCCAGGTGCGGCAGGAACAGGCCAGGTGTGCACGAGTATGACGCACGAGCAGGGCGCACGATCTGTTGCTCGTGCGTCCATGACTGTGCGCGCACGAGTGGGTTCTCATACATATAGGCAGAATCCTGGCAGTGGCGCGCACGACCCGGCGCACGACCGGACACTCGTGCCTATCTGCTCGTGCGTCGCTGTGCAGTATAAATATGATCGGGCAGATGATTTCTCCACTCATTTTCTCACCCAACTCATCTCCTCCGCGACCGAGATTTGAGGAACATGAAGACATGGTGTTAGTCTATGAATCTACGAGATTCTTGAGATTCTAACGTCGATTAATCATCCCATAACCTCCTCTGATCGACCGAATCAAGGTTAGATTTCCTACAAATTTAATTTTGGGGAAATTGGGGATTTTTCTTGATTTCATCCGTTTAATCCGAATTAACCTAGATTATTGATGGATGATTGATTATTAAGTTGTTCCATAGTCTGAATGCTAAGGATTCGTCATTTTGTTGACTTCCTAATCGATGCCTTGAAGATGTCCAGTAGAATGTCATAGAGGGGATTCGGGCGTTCTATGATTATTCTTCCTCATACGATCGTTGATTTATTGATGATATGATATTAGGGACGAGTTCCTTGCGTAGAGCTCATATTGAACCCTTCCGTTTGTCATAGCCGTCTTCATTTTCTAACATCAAGGGTTTCGAAGCTTTCCGATCGACCGTGTTCTGTGGAATATCTGTAAACGATTATTGAGGCATGTATCTTGCCTATACACTTCGTGTTTCGTAGATGTAATTAGTTGATAATTGAATATGTGTGCAATTGGGATATTTTTAAAGAAGTTTCAAAAGAATCGGTGTATTCTTGATAAAGGCTTTCACAAAGATCCACTCGTGTGTTGGTGAACGAATGTCTTATTCTGAGAATGTGTATTAATGTGATGTATTGGGATGTCTTTGTTTGTGTAGGGTACCATTGTGTGTGATACATTGCTAATGAATTTAAAGTTAGATCATTTGGGAATAAGGGTGTGTGTGTGTGTATGTGTATGTGTGGATAGGTATGCTTATTGGTGAGTATGTGAAGTTATGTGATATTTGTTGTGGGTATATGTCGAATAGAGTGGCCATTTCTAGCAAGAACCTTGATTACATTTGATGTATTACGAGCGAATGTGTTTTTGGTGAACTCTGATTTCAGAAAGTGGTAGTTTTAGAAAATGCGACCGGTGGTCGTGCGCCACGTAAAACCAGCATGGGTCCCCTGGGGTCCGTTAGACTTCAAGTATATGTGGATCACTTGGTAGGGTTATATAACTAGAGAGGGCCTGACGAGGACTCTTTGGGGTGTGTATCTCGTGTGAGGTACAGTACCAGTATAGCCCACGTGATGTTTTCGGTAATTATGATATGTCCGGAGTATCACAACTTTATCATTCTCACTGTTGAGACACATCACATGTAGGATCATGGTACTTGTCTAGAATGGCACCAGAATAAGTACCGTGTATGAGTCGTCTTTTGGTGGTGATGTTTTTGGTATTGGGTCGTGGAACCCGTGTTTTGTGACCGGAGTGTATTTTGGAAAATAATCTTTGGGACGATGTCCCTATGTGGTTTTCGATAGGATGAGAATTTCTAAATCCAAACTGTTTTCAAAAATCTGGAGATTTTAAAATATTTTTTCTATAAAACGTGTTTTGGTTTTGTTACCATTTTCCTTGATTCAAACTGTTTTACTCCAGAGAATTATCTCGGAAAGTCTTTTATTACAATTAACTAGTCAGTTGTTTTAAATTCTTATTTGTTTTTGAATATGTTGTGTATAGGTTGTATTTGCACTTTATACTTGCACTAGCTAAACAATGGAGTTTTGCTAACTCCCGAATAATCGGGGGGTGGATGTCGGTATTGCGTCCAGGTACATGCGGGTTCTTGGGGAGAAAAACACAGGATCAGTATGATGGATGATGGAATCAAATGATACTAATCACATAAAGGCTACTTCTGGGTGCAGTTAGTTAGAGTTCCTTGTATTGTCCTTTCTGCTGTCATATTTTCTGTTGTATGAGTCTTGAAAGAATTTGTTTATGTAAGTTGTATGTTTGTAGTGATAGAACAAGTCGGTCTAATGGTTCATTATTTAGCTTTGTCGGCATTTAAATTTGATGTCTAGTTTTGTATTTAGCCTGGTAGATCCTCACAGGGGGGAGGGGTCTGCGGTGCTGTAATATTCCCAAGTAGATTGGGGGTGTTACAGAATATGGTATCGGAGCTTAGGTTTAGGAAACCTAGGTTGTCATGTTGAGTCGTGTATTGTTGGGTCATGTTTTTCCGGTCTTGTCCGATTAAGTCGTGTCGCGACGCGTCGTCTGAGATGTCAGTCATGATAAGTATCAAGGTGCAGCCACCATCTTTGTGCGATCTGTCGATGTAAGTCTCCCCATTTATATATTATACTTTATATTTCGTGTTGCCCGATTTTGTTTATAAGTAAGTGTTGGGATTTGGTGCTTAAAACGAAGGCCCAGCGGAAGCGGTAAAACGAAAATTAATTCGATCTGAATCCCTACAAGGATCGATCGAGCTACGTATATATGAATATTAATACGAAACACAAGAGATACGAGAAAACATACCCTTGTAGTTCGTTGATTAAATAGTATCCTTCTCTTGAGCTATTCCTCGATCTTTGCTTGATCTCTCCAAATCCAATCCGCTCCAAGATCTTGGATGATCCAACGCCGAAAGCACCGCGTCTATACTTGCCACGTGCTGTTGAAACGAACGGAATGACGATCACCTTGCTATCCTCCGAGGATACGTCTAGAACTACGATGACGAAGCTTTTTATGTGATTATCACACTCTAAGTGTATAACTCACAATCTCTCTTTTATATCTCTCAATTTTCCTCCAAGAAAAATCAAGAACATGAAATGAAAAATGAAGAAGAAGACTTTTTGAGAAAGGACTTATCTCTCTCTCTTTCCACTCTCAACCGTATGAAATCAATCAATGAGAGAGAGGAAGTCTTCAATCATATATTCTACTCCCACATCAACCAACTCATCCACATGAGAAGTCTTCTTCACAAGTCATTGTCTTTCATTTAAAAAATGAAACAAAAGGCAAGAGGAAGGTTGGTCGAAATGGGGGGCGGCCATCTAGAAGGAATGAAAGAGTTCGGTTCGTTTCGGACTCCCGTAAGTCCAAACAGATAAACTCCAATTTCGTTCCGATGTATTTGTATCAATTAATTAATCCAATTAATTAATCATATCAAATACATAATAATATAATTAGTTTCTCCAAGAAATAATTATATTTATGAATTAAATTAATCACCCAGTAATTTATTTAATTCATTAGGCCGTAAATCAATTTATCCAATAAATCGATTTAAACATCCAATGTCCCAAATTAGATATCCAACATCTCATATTCATTGTGAGAGAATTAGCTTGAATCATTCCGTCGTCAATCCTATTGCGTGACTCGGTAGGTCCGTCTCAGTCAGCAATGGGAGGAACCAAAGAGTAGTAACACCGCCTAGCCAGCCTGGATGCCTACACTGTACCCCAACTGAGAACGAATGATGGGATCATCCAAGAACCATTCTATCGTGAATACCAGTATACGTATAAACCCTTCTTTCAAATGTCCCGATCAAGTTATAGGGTCACGGTCAGTCAAACCCTATCTGTACTTGACGCTATGCACGCGTTAGTGCAAATCGAGATCATCGAGCTCTCGTGTATCTAATACAGCTAGCACCAATGCTTTGGCCAAAGACTTATGATCTCATCTACCAATAACAACATAAGACATATAACCCACTCACTAACGGGAGAAAGAATTCTATCTTGCTATTTAGTAGGACCTGCTACTTGCCCGTCAAGATGCGTGTCGAGGTTGGCCTCCGCCTTTCGGTTTACAAGGTCGAACTTCTCTAATGAAAATGTTGACGTCACAAGCACATCCCTACTAAATCCTCAAGTCGAAGGTTCACGAATACCTATCACAACCTTTCGATTCCGTCATTGACTGTCCCGGAGTGAAATCCGTGTGACGAATTGAGGGTGAGTCGGTTCGAGTATACTAATCCAATTAGCATACCTATAACATGTACTCCCACTAACCATTAGTGTTCGACAGGCACTCTCCATGTCAAAGAACACATCATACAAGTCTTCACATAAACTTAATGCCCAGTCCAGTTTTATCGACTTGCGAATGATTAAGTATTTGAGCTATAAACTTTTCCAGTGCCGACCCCCTTATCTAATAAGGAGTGCAATGTTTTGCTCTAAAATACACGGACTAGTTTCTTTATACATATTTACGAGTCAGGAACGCCAGTAACTACCAGTAAATAAAGAAACATATATTGCCTTATATTAATGATTTACATAATAACAAGTACAATGCCCTCACTCAACATCCTCTGAGTGGCATTCGAGGGCATACTCCCAACAGTAAGAGGTCGGATAGAAACCGTATTTAATACTTATGGTATATTACGTGTGTAGCAATTGAGATATGCTGTTGAGATTGAGTTTTGTTTGGTGTAATGTGTTGTGGAAGTTTATAGACAATAAGGTGTTCCAAAAGACGTGTTGATGATAGAGTTGGTCGGAAACACAAATAGATGGCTTCGATGTATGTCCGAATTTAAGGTTATATTTATGAGTGGTATCGGTTAGTATGATGATTTGAGTGTTAGATGGGCACGTGTTTGCGGAACCGGATATGTTTAATTAGTTGTTTCTAATTGCTACATATGTGCTCATATTGACAACTGTGTTAGTTGCGCGTGTATTTGAAAATGTTTCTGAAAACTTCATAGATTTGTGTAAATCAATTATTAATTAATTTCAGAATTTGCCCTTCGGCGTACTTGCAAATGACTTTTTGAAGAATTTTATAAACTTTCATATGTTTTAAAGTACTTTTGATATTATAGAAAACGTCACCGTCGGTGATCATTTGTCATGTTTGAGAAGGATTTTTGAAAGAGAGTTTGTCGATTGATTCTATTTTTAGATAACTCGGGTAGGAAGAACTCGACTTAAACTTTCAAGTTCGAATTTGGAAAACTTCCTTGGGGAGTCACGTGATTTTATTTTTTTTAAAACATCTTCCGATGGAGGAAAATTCTGATTTCTGTATGATGACCTCAAAGCCGAATTTTTTTTGAGAATTCAAGTCATTGATATTTCATTTTCAATTTGTACAATAATTTTTTTCAAAACTTGATTTTAAATTCAAATGAGGTCTACCCAATTTATACAATGTGACCCTTGTTTTTAACTTTTAGGTTTCATGATTTTCAGTCAGGGGGTATGTGGTGATTATGATATTGTTGGTTGGGCAATAATGCACAGGAATGTGATTATGTTGGTGGTGTGAACCGTTGGCGTTTGAATTTTATATGTTGTTGTTTATTTATAACCTTCAGTTTAAGTGTTACGTGGGTTGTGTTCACAAATAGGATACTGAATCAGACAGTTAGTGCATGCTAATCTCGATTGTAACGCACGGTAAACAAACTGGGCAGAAGCTTTGGGACTGCATTTTTGCCGTTAGGTGTACCTTTTGCAGTCGTAAACCTTTCACTTGTGATTTTATTCTATGTGTGTTGTCCGTTAATGACAATTGTTGCGTGTGGGTATGAATTATGATTTTTGTTGCAATAGGTGGTTACTTGTTAGTATGCCGAGAGGCAGAGGCCGTGGTCGTAACCGTGGTACAGATGGCCATGAGGATCAGACACGAGACGAAGAGAATGTTGCCGGGAATGACGTTGGCCTTGGTATTGCTACCATCTTGCAACAAGTAGCGACATAGATGACTCACTTGACCGAGGCGGTTCAACGTAACACAAATGCAATTCAGAAAATCAGGGCAAAGCTATGGCCTCGAGAGGTAGTTAGTCTGAATACTCCTCGATTTGTTGGTATGGCGGATGCATTGGGTTGGGATGGTTGGCTTCTTCGGTTGGAAAATATATTCGAGGCCATTGATTGTCCCGAAGATCGGAAGGTTCCTATTGCTCTGTACCTTCTTGACAAATATGCCACTCATTGGTGGGAAGCTGTTAAACCTCGGTATCATGTCGTCATGTGGGCAGAGTTCCAAGAATTTATGGAAGCTGAGTTTTATCTGGAACCGATCAGAAAACAGAGGTAGTTGGATGGTATTGTGGTTAGTACTAGAGCTGGAGTTTCTAAATTGCAACACCGTAGTCTTTTTGCCGTGAAGATTCATCATTCAATAAGGGGAATTGGGAGTTCCAAGTTGTTAGCTTTAACTCCTGGTAAGGCCAGAAGGTGTTTCAACTGTAATATGCCGGGGCATGTACATGCACGTTGTCCTTCCCCGCTGATAACGTGTCACAAGTGCGGACATCATGGACACAAAATTCAGTTTTTTGAGTTGGTTACCGAGTCTACCGAGGCACGGATTCCAGCACCGATATCAGGATCAACTTTGAGAAGTCCTTGAAAGGTGGTGTCTGTCAGTTGCTTGTTATGTTATTACCTTGTTTTTTTTGTTTTAAAATTCGGGGACAAACTTCTTTTATTGGAAGTGGATCGTAATACTCGGATTTTTGACTTATGTATTTTTCAACTCTATCGACTCGTTTATGTTCGTTGATACTGTCTGAACTTGTTATGTTCTTCGGTTTTTATTGTTTGAATGGGTTGTGATATTGTTTCAGATCAATATGTTTATCGTTGTGACTTTTCCGAGTTCGGTTCGATTCTTGTTAACCTTGTTCGAAATTAACGTCTTTTAGTTTCTACAAGTTCTTTTAATGTCTTGAGTTGACGTGTGAAATTCGGAGTTGTTGTTCGACCATTGTTATTCGATCGATGTTCGATCATTGTTGTTCGATCATTGTTGTTCGATTGTTGTGTACGGTTGTTGTTGTTGTTTGATCTCGTGTAGTGATTATTGAGCGTCTGGGCCACTTTATAATTTCCTTAGGTTTTGGGTAATTGTTCTTGTAACTGATCTTCCAAACCATTGAGGTTATTAGAATTACATTATTTTTCAGCGTTAGACTCTCTTTCTGATCATTGTACTGTTTGGAGTTATCAACCGTAGTGATTCATGTTCGTTGCGTTTCATAAAAATTCTTGCGTATTGAATCGGACCGCAGCAGCTCTATACTGCATGGAGATTTTATGCGCTGTCGGTAGCAGATAACATGTGTTATCTAGAGTTGCCCTGCCTTGATTGTTTCATGTTTTCAGTTCGGGACGAAACTTCTTTTTAGTGGGGTAGAATGTAATCCCCGAGATTTTCATTTTGGTTAATTTAAAAATTTTTCTTTTTAGACCGGATATTTATCGATTGTCGACCGTTGGTATTATTTTCTCGTTGACTGATTTTGTGGTCGTATGTGGTGATTACTTTCATGATATTTCATTTCGGATCTATGATGTTGTCCGCGAGCATTTCATCGTGTTCGTTCTGTTCGTTTTCGAAAATTTGAGTCGCCGAGTCATGGAAGTTGGGCACTGGCAGGCCAGGTGCGGTAGGAATCGGCCATGTGCGCATAAGCATGGCGCATGAGCAGGGCACACGATCCTCCGCTCGTGCGGCCCTGATTGCGCACGCACGAGCGGGTCCTCGTGCTTGGTGCTCGTGTATCTCGGCAGACTCCTAGCAGTGGCGTGCATGACCCGGTGCACGATCGGCCACTCGTGCGTGTCTGCTTGTGCGTCGCTGGGTATTATAAATATGATCGGGCAGATGATTTCTTCACTTATTTTCTCACCCAACTCATCTCCTCCGCAGCCGAGACTTGTAGAACACGAATACATGGTGTTAGTCTATCAATCCACGGGGTTCTTGAGTTTCTAACATCGATTAATCATCCCATAACCTCCTCCGATCGACCGAATCAAGGTTAGATTTCCTACAAATTTAGTTTTGGGGAAATTGGGGATTTTGCTTGATTTCGTCCGTTTAATATGAATTAGTGATTGATTATTGATTATTAAGTTGTATTCTACTAATTTCCTTGTTGTTCCATGGTTTGATTGCTAAGAATTCGTCGTTTTGTTGAGTTCCTAATCGACGACTTCAAGGTGCCCCGTAGAATGTCATAGAGGGGATTCGGGCGTTCTACGATTATTCTTCCTTGTACGATCGTTTATTTATTGATGATATGATGTTAGGGACGAGTTCCTTGCGAAGAGCTCGTATTGAACCCTTCTGTTCGTCGTTGTCGTTGTTTTCTAACATCAATGGTTTCGAACCTTTTCGATCGACAGTGTTCTGTGGAATATCCGCAGAAGATTATCTAGGCAAGTATCTTGCTTATAAACTTCGTATTTCGTAGATGTAATTAGTTGATAATTGAATATGTGTGCAATTGGGATATTTTTAAAGAACTTTCAAAAGAATCGGTATATTCTTGATAAAGGCTTTCACAAAGATCCACTCGTGTGTTGGTGAACGAATGTGTTATTCTGAGAATGTGTATTAATGTGATGTATTAGGATGTCTTTGTTTGTGTCGGGTACCATTGTGTGTGATTCCATTGTTAATGAATTTGAAGTTATATTATTTGGCAAGAAGGGCGTGTGTGTATGTGTGGATATGTATGCTTATTGGTGAGTATGTAAAGTTTTGTGATATTAGTTGTAAGTATATATCGAATAGAGTGGCTATTTCTAGCATGCACCTTGATTACATTTGATGTATTACGGGCGAATGTGTTTTTGGTGAACTCTGATTTCAGAAAGTGGTAGTTTTGGAAAATGCGATCGGTGGTCGTGCGCCAAGTAAAACCAATGAGGGTCCCCTGGGGTCTGTTAGACTTCGAGTATGTGCGATCACTTGCTAGGGTTATACAACCAGAGAGGGCCTGAAGAGGACTCTTTGGGGTGTGTATCTTGCGTGAGGTACAGTACCAGTATAGCCCACGTGATGTTTTCGGTAATTGTGATATGTCTGGAGTATCACAACTTTGTCATTCTCGCTGTTGAGACAGATGATATGTAGGTACATGGTACTTGGCTAGAATGGCACCAGAATAAGTACTGTGTATGAGTCGTCTTTTGGTGGTGATGTTTTTGGTATTGGGTCGTGGAACCCATGTTTTGTGACCGTATTGTATTTTGAAAAATAATCTTTGGGATGGTGTCTATATGTGGTTTTCAATAAGATGAGAATTTCTAAATCCAAACTGTTTTCAAAACTATCGAGATTTTAAAATATTTTTTTATAAAATGTGTTTTGGTTTTGTTACCATTTCCCTTGGTTCAAACTGTTTTACTCTAGAGAATTATCTCAGGAAGTCTTTTATTACAATTAACTGGTCAGCTGTTTTAAATTCTTATTTGTTTTGGAATATGTTGTGTAGCTCGTATCTGCACTTTATACTTGCACTAGCAAAACAGTGGAGTTTTGCTAACCCCCGAATAATCGGGGGTGGATGTCTGTATTGCGTCCAGGTACATGCATGTTCTTGAAAGCAAAACACAGGATCGGTACGAAGGATGATGGAAGACAAATGATACAAATCACATGAAGGCCAGTTCTAGATGCAGTTAGTCAAAGTTACTTGTATTGTCCTTTCTACTGTCATATTTTCTGTTGTATGAGTCTTGAAAGAATTTGTATATGTAAGTTGTATGTTTGTAGTGAAAGACTAAATCGGTATAATGGTTCATTATTTAGCTTTGTCGGAACTTAAATTTGATGTCTGGTTTTGTATTTAGCCTAGTAGATCCTCACGGAGGGGATTGGGGGTGTTAGAAATGACACAAGATTTATAGAGGTTCGGCTAAACGTACCTACGTACTCTCTCCATATCTTTTTCCTTAGGTTTAAGATCAATCTCTATGCCTCGTCTTCTATCAGTCCGAGGGATACCGTTACACTCTAGTCTTCTATCGGTCCGAGATAAACCGTTACACTCTTGTCTTTATGTCGGTCAAAGATAAACCTGTTGTAACCCAAAATATTATTCGGAAGGGTTTGCTGGAATGGATGAGTAACAAACAAAATGCGAGAGCACGTCCGAGGGAATGTAAATAACACAAGATTTGCCGGGTTTGTTAGGCCCGGGCTTGAATGCTCTCGCGAAATATTATTAATACGAATACTTGGGGAGTACAAATATTAAAGTTAGAGTACAATTACAATCAGTGTAAAGACTCTAGTTATCTAGCTCTTGAGTGCTGATGATTGCTGGAAGAACCAAAGTTGATGCTCTGTGAGTTCTTGTAACAAAGATGAAGTGTTGTAGTCAACTGCGAGAAATCGACTTTCTCACTGTGTGAATTTAGCTGAACTCTCGTATGAAAGCAGTTTCTGAACCTCTTTCCAGTTGCTGGAGGTTTCCTATTTATAGGAGTGGAGGTAGTTGGGCGATCGCATTTCGTGTATTATAATAAGCGGGCGATCGTCTTTAGCACATGGGTTGGTCTCCTTAAACTCCGCAGCAGCTGTTGGCAGCCTAATGTGCGAACCAATGAGAAGACAACACGCATCCTGTGTCGCTGTCTTGGGAGGTCCCACCTAGGACCTTTCGGCGGGTCTGTCAGTAGGTGAGGCTATCCTTGTCACTGACAGCTGGTGACAGACTGGGGTCAAAGGGCCTTATCCTGCGGCGCCTTTCGCGAATATGCACGTGGGTCTTCACTCCGAGATTCGGTCTTCGTAGACTTGATGGATGCTGGCTTTCCACGTGGCATGAGACGGTCGTCCTTGGTCGGGCACTGGAGACGATCGCTAGGTGCCAAGTGACGATCGCTCTGGACCCCTATCGCTCGGTACTTGATCTCGGTCTGGATTCTTCGTCTGGTAAGTGTGCCTTGGTTTATTTGATGCTGACTTGGTCGCTCGGCCTTTATGCCGATCGCCATCGAGGCGTATAAATCGCCGCACAACAATCTCCCCCCAGCTCGCTCCGATGTCAAAGACGTGGGGTGAGGTGGTTTTACTGGCGATCGCTTGAATTAAACGAGCGACTCAGCATTTTATGGAATAGACGATGGTCTCTCGAGCGGTTTGATTTTAAATTTGGAAGACCTATTCGGTCGGTGAAATGAGCGGGAAGTGAAAGCGGTCTTGAAACGTCATGGGGCACGTGTCGCGTTTCTGTTGGGGGAGTCCGATGGTTTGTCAGACTGTCCTTTGGCATGCCCTCGAAACGACGCACAAGCGAGATTTGAGGGTGGCATTAAATGCTGACTTTCCCAACCTTTGCACTTCGGCCCCCGAGATTCGGTTTATTTGCCCAAAAGCTCCCGCCCTTGCCTATAAAAGGGACTAGGTTTATAGGGTAAAAACCTTATGCATTTTCGTCTGAGAAGAAGACAGCGCCGAATTCCCTTGAAGCTTCGTGTGACGATCGTCGTTTGACTCAGACTCTTCATGTAAGAATAAAAAACTTTTTCTCCCTCCTTTCTCTTCGAATATGTCCGGAGGAAGACCAAATGTGTATGAGGCGGGTAGTACTTCCGCCGCCGGGGCTTCGACCGCCCGGGATGAACTTTCTGTGGAGTTCCATGTGGACACCGCCGTCGAGGCCATCCGCGCCGGGATTGAGTCCGCGGAGGTCGAAGAACTTTTTAATGAAGCTGACGCGGCGAAGGCGGCAGAGGCCGAGCGGATTCGTTCGCTGAAATAGTCGGAGATGGATGCGAAGGCGCATTGGGAGTGGAACAACTCGTTCGGGCAAGCCTTCACAGATTTTGCCGAACTCATGGAGAGATTGGCCGGCCCACTCCCCAAATTTAACTTTACTGAATACTCAATCGCCCATCCTTATGAACCTGTAAGGTGAACGTTTTTCCGGGCTCCTCGTCGCTCTCCATGGACCCTTGGCCAGATCGGGAGCTTGGAGACCAGGAAGGATCTGGACCGTTGGAGGGCGAGGTTCTATGTTCCTTCTGATGTTTGCCTCCACGTGCCCGCCGAGAACGAGCGAGCCAATCAACCTCCCGAGGGCATGGTCGCCGCCAACGAAGCGATAATTGAGGCCGGACTGCGATTACCATTGTCGTTCGCTGTCTCCTACCTACTGACCGCCTGGAATGTGGCGCCGCTTCAGCTGATGCCGAACGCGTGGCTGCAAATCGTCTGCACCCTTACTTTGTTTGGTGGCCATCGGTTGTATCATCTTCCTTCGCCATTGAAGATGAACCGTCTCTTCAAATTGACAGTTCAAAAAGGCTCTGTCGGCGGCTAACACATCCAAGGTCGCTCAGGCCGGGTGATTCTTGGGGTCCCGAACAAAGTAAGGGGCGATCCGTCGAAGTGGTTCTGGGTCGGCGGCGCGTGGAAGTCGGCAGCGAGCTACAACCCAACCGACGAGTTGGATATTCCCACCGGCTTTCAGGAGAGGAGTCAGAGTAAGGATTTAGACTCTCCCTTAGTTCGGATACATTCTGAACTGATCTAATTTGGCTCTTTTTGCAGGTGTCATTGTTCCGGCGGCAGGCGACCTTGCTTTTGATTTCGCGATCGTCTGGGAGAAGATATGGAGTCTTCCTGACGACTATATAGACGCACGCCGAATCAACAACGAAGCCTGTTGGTTGGCTGCTTGGCTATTTCGCTACCCTCTCCATCTAAAGGTTCCAGGTACGAACTTTCACGATCTTCTTTGACATGTCGATCGTATTGACTCAGGAAGATTACTAACTTTGACGATTACTTTCTTTTGCAGAAATTCGCTTCCCTTGTTTCCCAGAGCCCCCGGCTGCGATCGCCATGTCTAATCCAGGGATCATGATCCGCCTTCGCCAAGTGAAGAAGGTGAGCCGAGCTCCTGCTGCTCCGCTCCGACCGATCCCGGAGGCGAGACCTCTCCAGGAGCCGGTCGTCGAAGAACAGGAACCTCGGGAGGAGGAGCAACTTCGGCTCATCCGCAAGAAATGGAGGACTTTGGAGCCCTCGGCCCTTGCCACTGCTAACGAGCCGCCGATCTCCGTGCCTCCGCTTTTCGCGATTCCTCTGGTGGAGGGGTCCACGCCATCTATGGCTTTCCTTCAGACCATGGTGACTGCTGAGACCGAGACCCCGCGTGGCAAGTCGTTCTTCGGCCATGACCCAGAGAAGGTCGAAAGGTAAGCCTGGTCGCTCTTCTGGGTTATGACATTTCCTTTTTTGGAAATATACTAACTCTGTTGCTCTCTGTGCAGGATCCGCCACTCCGACCCGAACTGCTCGCCGATGGTGTTGGACTTTCTGACGAGCAAAGTTCCTCGCGAGGCCAGCGACGTCCCTTCTTATGTTTCTCGGGCTACCGCCTCCTTGCCAAAGGCCTGGACGACCGATCTGGATGCGATCGCCGCCGGCGATCTGCAGAAGCGATGCAGGCGACATTCGCGCTAGCCCTTCAGACGGCGACGATGGCTGCTCAGGCTGTGAGGGACTATGAGGGGCGGCCATCCACCGCTCGTCTCCATGCGGACCTCGAAGCCGCATGGAAACAAAACATTGAGTTTGACAACAGGCTCGCGGCCATAGAGAAGAGCTCCGTGGAGGCGGCTAAGCAGGCGAGGCAGGATCTTGACCGGGCATGGGCGGCGACTAACCGGATGCGGGACCAGATGACAGAATCCCACAGGTCGCACGCGGCCGCGCAGAAGGAGGCTGACTAGCTGAAGGTGGCCGTCGCCCAACTGACCAGCAAGCTTGCGTCTTCGAAGGAAGAGGTGGCCGCCAAAGCTGCCGAGCTCGAGGGTGTGAGCCAAACGGTTGCAGAGCTGAGGGGAAATCTGAAGGCGACTGAGGCCGATCCCTTCCTTAACGTGGAGTACGTCAGCGAATTTTCCAACTATATGGCTTATGATGACGCGATCCGCACTGCTAAGAAGGGAGGGCTCGAGGTCAGCCCTTTGGCTAAAAATTTCAAAGCTTATGCACTTGAGCACCATCTGCAGCCAGCCTTCACTGCGCCGATCCTCGACCTTTCCACGTATTATGGGATCGATTTGAGCTGGTACCCGTTGTCGGACAACCTTGTTCATCCGGGTGCCCCGGAGGATAGGGGTTCAAAGCCTGCTGCTGGCGATGGAGCGAGCGTCGATCCCTGAGCTTTTCTCGCTATTTACTTGTAATTTTATATCTTTCACTGTATTTTGCCTTCAGGCGCTTGTACGCATATTTCGAATGAAATGGAATAATATGCTTGCTTCTGATTTCTTGCTTGTATGATCGTCTTTCTGAATCCTTTGCATGACTTTATACAAGTGTTTGAGGAACGATCGTCGTGCGTACAGCTCTAAGTGAATTGATAAACTTATAGTGGTAACTTTTAGAACAAAGTCGATCATTGTATATATAGCTCCGCTCTTCCCCCTTGTTTTTGTTTACTTAGTGAATGTAAGGGAACAAAAATAAATTGTTTAGCGAGGGGTCTTCAATTTTGCAGATTCCTCGAGGAAGGCCGACCATCTCGGCCTAGAGGAACTGTGCACGGTTGTTGAGGTCAATGGACCGACCTCAGCGGTCGTGTCTTGTGCGCGAGCGACATTCCGTCTAATTGCCTACTTCTCGCGACTCACTTAATTGTGAGGGTCCTCCGTAGGCTATGTTTTGCCTCTCAAGGTAGTGATGGGGCGGACGATCTCAGCCTGGAGGAGTCCTTGCACGGGGCATCGTCGGATTAATTGAATCCACGACCGCGGCTTGTTAGCACTTTTCTACCTCGGATCGTCATGTTAGATGGCGATACTCGACGGTATACATTGTGACGGGGGGAGGGACGCGTCGCATTGTCCGGATCCACCATGTTAGATGATCGACCTTTGAGGGCGGGCGAGCGTGTCCACATATCTGTTTTGGAGGGTCCTTTGACTACGCTCGGCTCGTATTTAAACGAAGGGCGAGGCGATCTCTGCCCAAAGGAACCTTGCATGGTCGCAGAGATCGGTTCCATCGACCTCCACAACCATGTCGGCACTTTTCTACCTTGGATCGTCATGTTAGATGGTGATCCTTGACAGTATACATTGTGCAAGGGGAGGCGATCGATTGCCTATGTCCTTCATGTTGATGACGAACTTTAGAGGGCGAGCGAGTCATCCTCTGATTTGTTTTGGAGGGTCCTTCGGCTACGCCTGCCTCGTAATTAAATGAAGGGTGAGCGATATCTGCCCAAAGGAACCTTGCATGGACGGATCGTCGGTTTCATCGACCTCCGTGACCATGGCAGCACTCTTCTACCTCGGACCGTCATATTAGATGGTGATCCTCGCCGGTATACGTTGTTCTAGGTGAGGCGATCGCTTGCCTAGGTCCTTCATGTTAGATGACGACCTTTAGAGGGCGAGTGAGTCATCCTCTGATTTGTTTTGGAGGGTTTTTCGGCTACGCCCGCCTCGTAATTAAACGAAAGGCGAGCGATCTCTGCCCAAAGGAACCTTGCATGTATGGATCGTCAGTTTCATCAACCTCCGCGACCATGGCGGCACTCTTCTACCTCGGACCATCATGTTAGATGGCGATCCTCGCCGGTATACTTTGTTCTGGGAGAGACGATCGCTTACCTAGGTCCTTCATGTTAGATGACGACCTTTAGAAGGCGAGCGAGTCATCCTATTTTTTGGAGGCATTGCTCAGGCAGTAGCCTTTGGTTCAACGATCATCATTCTATCGCCGATCACTGTCCTTTCTGCCCGGGACTCCGGCTAAGTCACTAAACTATCCAGCTTGCCCTCCTCGAACAATCTCCAGAATTGTCTGAGGAGATCGCGGCACTGGTTGGTGTTGTGGCCGGGACTCTCGTGGTAAGCACAAAATTTATCGGGATCCAGGTGACCGTTCTCTCTTATCGCTTTTGGCTTGCTTAGCCGCTCGCGCCCCTTGATGGCGTTGAAAATGTTGGAATTCGGTGCCTAAATCGAAGGCCCAGCGGAAGCGGTAAAACGAAAATTAATTCGATCCGAATCCCTACGAGGATCGATCGAGCTACGTATATACGAATATCAAAACGAATAACAAGAGATATAGAAACTCACCCTTGTAGTCCGTTGATTAGATGGATAACCTTCTCTCGAGCTATTCCCCAAGCTTTAGGCGATCTCCTTTCAATTCAATCCGCTCCAAGCTCTTGAATGATCCAACGCCGAAAGCACCGCGTCTCTACTTGCCACGCGCCAGAGAAACGACCGGAACGACAATCACCTTGCTATCCTCCGAGGATACGGCTATAGCTAAGTGATGAAGCTTCCAATATGAGATTATCACACTCTAAGTGTATAACTCACAACTCTCATTTATTTCTTGATTTTTCTCCAAGAATCACCAAGAACAAGTTGAAGAAGAAGATGAAGATAAGTGTTTGAACTCAAAGTCTCACTTTCTCTCTCTCTCAATGTATCTCACGGATGGCTTATTACTCTCAAGAGAGTGAGAAGTCTTCTCTTCTTATTCAATTCCTTTCCACATGAGAACAACTCATGTTTAACCCCACCTTGAAAAAGATATCAAATATCTATTCATTAAACACCTAATCAAGATTCCAATTGATTTAAAAATCAAAGTCTTGTCAAGGTGTGGGGAAGGGGGGACGGCCATGATGAAGAAATAGGACGAGTTCGGTTCGTTTCGGACTCCCGTGAGTCCAAACAGATAAACTCCGATTCCGTTCCGATGTATTTATATCGATCAATTAATCCAATTAATTAATCATATCAAATACATAATAACATAATTAATTTCTCCAAGAAATAATTATATTCATGAATTAAATTAATCACCCAGTAATTTATTTAATCCATTAGGCCGTAAATCAATTTATCCAATAAATCGATTTAGACATCCAATGTCCCAAATTAGATATCCAATATCTAATATTTATAATAAGAGATTAAGCTCGATTCATTCCGTCGTCAATCCTAATGCGCGACTCGGTAGGTCCGTCTCAGTCAGCAATGGGAGGAACCAAAGAGTAGTAGCACCACCTAGCCAGCCTGGTGGCCTACACTGTACCCCGACTGAGAACGAATGATTGGGATCATTCAAGAACCATTCTGTCGTGAATACCAGTATATGTATAAACCCTTCTTTCAAATGTCCCGATCAAGTTATAGGGTCACGGTTAGTCAAACCCTATATGTACTTGACGCTATGCATGTGTTAATGCAAATCGAGATCATCGAGCTCTCGTGTATCTAATACAGCTAGCTCCAATGCTTTGGCCAAAGACTTATGATCTCATCTGCCAATAACCGCATAGGACATATAACCCGCTCACTAATGGGAGAAAGAATTCTATCTTGGTATTCAGTAGGACCTGCTACTTGCCCGTCAAGATGCACGTCGAGGTTGACCCCCACCTTCCGGTTTACAGGGTCGAACTACTCTAATGAAAATCTTGACATCACAAGCACATCCCTACTAAATCCTCAAGTCGAAGGTTCACGAATACCTATCACAACCTTTTGATTCCGTCATTGACTGTCCCGGAGTGAAATCCATGTGACGAATCGAGGGTGAGTCGGTTCGAGTATACTAATCCAATTAGCATACCTATAACGTGTGCTCCCACTAACCATTAGTGTTCGACAGGCACTCTCCATGTCAAAGAACACGTCATACAAGTCTTCACATAAACTTAACGCCCAGTCAAGTTTCATCGACTTGCGAACGATTAAGTATTTGAGCTATAACCTTTCCAATGCCGACCCCCTTATCCAATAAGGAGTGGAACGTTTTGCTCTCAAATACACGGACTAGTTTCTATATGTTTATTTACGAGTTAGGAATGCCAGTAACTACAAGTAAATAAAGAAACATTCATTTGCCTTATATAAATGGTTTACATAATTACAAGTACAATGCCCTCACTCAACAACCTCTGAGTGGCATTCGAGGGCATACTCCTAACAATCTCCCACTTGCACTCAATGCCACACACTATGGTATCTAATACCCATGTTCTCCAGATGATGCTCTAAGCTAATCTGAGAAAGTGGCTAGGTCAGTGGATCAGCGACGTAGTCGGCTGCCTCTACTCTATGCAGCTCAATGTATCTATTTGCGAACGAATGCTCTTACGAGATGATACTCTCTCTCAATATGTTTGGAACTGTTATGAAACCTTGGCTCCTAGGCACGTATCGTCTCCGGCTGCAAAGACCAGTGTCACGTGAAGTTTACCCAAGAACTTCTAAATTCTTCCTTTGGAGGCCTCCGAGGCCGCTTTATACTCGGCTAACAGTGGAATTAGCGATCGCGCTATTCTTGGCACTATGCCAAGATACTGCTCCTCCATTAAGAGTAAATGTAGCAGTAGACATAGAATCGTCTTTCTGTCCTTGGAAGTCCAATACGGTGAATCCCATCACATTCGGTTCTCCACCACCATATATAAGAACCAGATCTCTAGTCCTTCTAAAGTACTTGAGAACGTTCTTTATGGCGGTCTAATGTTCCCGAACCAGGTTAGCCGAAACCTACTTACCACGCTCCCGGCATGCGCAATGTCGGTCTCGTACACAATAAAGCATATGTGAGGCTACCCACCGCCGAATCATATGGTATATAACTCATTTCCTTTCATTGTTCCTCACTATGAGGACACATCTTCAAGGTAAGTTTTATTCCATGTCGCATCAGAAGGAACCCTCTTTAAGATCTAATCTATATAGAGGGCTTGGGAAAAACTTATCATTCTCTTCGATCTAATCCAGTAGAATCGAATCCCAAGAATATAGGTTTCTTCTCCCAAGTCTTTCATGGAGAAATTACTCGAAAACCAAGCTTTCCCATAACTGAGCATTCCCACATCATTTCCTATTAGTAGAATGTCATCTACATATAGTACTTAGAATGTGATCTTGCTCCCACTAACCCTCTTGTATACACAAGATTCCTCTTCATTTTGCACGAAGTCAAACTCTTTAACCGTCTCATCAAAATGAAGGTCCCAACTACATGAAGATCACATACCCATTTCATGGAGTCTACATCCACCATTGCTAGGTCATTGGTCGTGGGTCGGTCTCTTGTTTATCACTTGGAACCTCGAGGAAACCCAGTTCCTCCAAGTGCATAAAACTATTCCTCTTAGGTAATTGAGACACCCTACTAGACCCACGAGGTGGTTGTACTTGTGTTTCAGAAGGTTCGGTTCCAATTTCTTGCACAGGTGTCTCTTTAGGAGTTTCATTGTATTCTTCCAAAGAAATACTTCTACCTGCTCCGCCTTCCTGAATGAACTCATCTTCCAGGAAGTGTGCTTGTAAAGCAACAACGATCTTTCGATCTTCGGGCATGTACAACAGATATCCCATCGTCCCAGACAGGAATCCAATGAAACGTCCCTTCGCAGACCTAGCTTCCAACTTTTCCACCTTAGTCTTCTTGACATAGGCGGGACATCCCCAAATCCTAATATGATTAAGACTTGGTTTCCTTCCTTCCCACATCACATGTGGAGTTTTAGGAACGGATTTGGAAGGACATCTGTTCAAGATATACGCGGCAGTCAGGAGTGCATACCCCCACAGGTAAATCGGCAAGTCAGTATAGCCTAGCATGGAACGGACCATGTTCAACAGGGTCCGGTTCCTCCTTTCTGACACACCATTTAACTGAGGAGTACCTGGAGGTGTTAGTTGTGAAACTATTCCATGTTCCTTAAGGAACTCGTCAAACTCTGTACTCATATACTCGCCACCTCGGTCCGACCGAAGTGCTTTGATATGATTACCAGTTTGTTTCTCGACTAGGGCCTTAAATTCCTGGAATTTCTCAAAAGCCTCGGATTTATGTTTCATTAGGTATACATAACCATACCTAGTATGATCATCTGTAAACGTAATGAAATATTGATATCCGTCACGTGCTGCTTCCAAAACACTACGTACATCGGTATGGATTAATCCTAGTTTATCAGCGGCTCTTTCATAAGTCCCTATGAAGGGGAACTCAGTCATTTTGCCTTAAAGGCAAGATTCACAAGTAGGAAAGGGATCCGATCCCAATGGACCCATAAGTCCATCCTTTTGTAAACCTTGGTCTGACCAACATGACCAAGTCTAAGATGACATTTCAAAACTTGATTAGTTTCATCCTTACCGCGTTTCCTAGTCTTAGTTTTCACAACGACTTTGTTACTTAGGTTAAGATGATACAGTCCATTTGACAATGTAGCAGCGCCCACAAGTTTATTTCTAAAATAAATTTGCAGGAACCATTACCAATGAAAAATGAAAAGCCTTTTTCGATCCATGACCGGAAAAGTTAAATGTTATTATTCCCCTTGGGCAAAACAAGTACATCATCTAAAATTAAAACAAAGCCGGATTCTAAATCCATAAGAAGTGATCCTATGTCAGTTGCCTTGACACTATGCCCGCTTCCGACAGTAATTATCACTTCCCAGCTCCAAGCTTCCTACTTTGTTCCAGATCCTGATTCACGGTACAAATATGAGAACTAGCACTTAATCCGATCCAGAAGTAGAAAATACAGTAGCAGAACAATTTGTTTCCAAAACTAAAAGTTCTGTACCTGAAGTGCCATGAAGAATCGGACAGTCTCTAGCCCAGTGGCCAAGCTCACCGCACTTGAGACAAGTATCTTTCTTCTTCTTGTTCTTAGGAACCATCGGGGCCTTGCCCTTACCCTTAAGGTCCTTAACTTGTGGTCCAGTTTGCTTCTTGGTCTTTTTCTTCTTGTTCTTAGACCTCCGAGGTCCAGAAGAAATCACAAGAGCAGACTCCTTCATCCGCGGAGTCTTCATCTGAGACTGAGCGGTCACCAGTTTGTTCATTAGCCAAGCTAAGTTACATGCAATCTCATTGCAGTTGAAGTTCATAACAAACTGTGAGAAGGAATCAGGGAGAGACTGTAGGATAAGGTCGGTTTGGAGAGAAGTATCCATTTTAAAATCAAGAGCCTCCAATCTTTCGATCATGGATATCATTTTGAGGACGTGTTCCCCAACCTTCTCACCTTCCTTCATCCTTGCACCGAACAGTTGCTTGGATATCTCATATCTAGCGATTCACATTGTGCTCACCATAAAGTTCGGTTAAGTGAGATAGAATCTGCCTAGCAGAAGTCATTTTCTCATGAGCTCTTTGAAGCTCATTAGACATGGAAGCCATCATATAAGCACGGACTTTCACGTCATCCTTAACCCACTTTTCGTGGTTTTCAATCTCTTCCTGATTGGCTCGGTCCGCACAGAGGCGCCGAATGTCCGTCTCCAAGACGTATCCCAGTGCCTCTATACTGAGGACAATCATCAGATTGCGGAGCCAATCCACAAAGTTAGGTCCCATTAAGGTGTTCTTTTCGAGTAGAATTGCGAGTGGATTCATTGTCATATCGAGATTTGTCTGCATTAAGTATAACAGATTAATTAGTGACTTGTTATATTATGTTCTGAGTATAGAATTAAGGTCTTTTCTATTCTTGTTACCCAGCTCCCACTATTTTTATCGGAATAACACACTCCCATGTGAAATCCGGAAGTATCGTCGCTCTACTTCATAGTGGTGATCGAGTTCTTTATAAATCTTAATAGAGGGCAACCGAACAGGTTTCTAGTCTATTAATTTTCATAAAGTGGTGTCCAACACCAACCCATCTAATGGATGATTCGATCTTCTTTTTCCCCTTGTTCACTCCCCTTAACCTATACGATTTCTATGGTTCGTGAACAAGTTAAGTTTATACCATCGACGCAAATCAGTTTCACAATTGAATCTTATCCGGCAACCTATCAGGTTTCTAGCGATAAAATTTGCTCCAACCGAAGGCATCCAATGCGCTCCCGGTAATTTATCCGTCCTCCCCGAACGACTACCCCGATAACTCGGAAGCATAGCACATCCGGTTTGGATTTCAATTTCCCGAAAACTCGATGGAGGGAAGGAAAACCTTGAAACCTTACAAACTTAATTATTTATAGTGGGAGAATTTTCGCGATTAACGTTACACTTTGCACATTAATCATATTAAGCGCATTTGTGGCATTCATACAATATGAAACAACCATTCACAACCTAGTTGCTACCAACATGTGGTTCATGGACCGTTCCTAGAAAACAAAAACTCCGTAATCTAATTACAAGTCTTCGTCTTGAATCTTCATCTTCTCGAAATGGATCTTCCTCCGGTCTTCGTCATTACATATAAATTTTACATCGAAAATTGCATCCTAGATACAAACATTTCTAGTAAAATAAATAGGCTCAAAACGGCCTTTACAACCCAATCGAATAAAACGAATGATTCAAATCTAAGTCCACGAACCACATCCCCATTCAAAAAGCATTCATCCAATAAATACTATATAAATGGAAAGCGTAGAGATACATTGATCCAATCAACAATACGAACCGATCCAATCGATTCACACAATCGGTAATTTGATAACGTTCAAAATAATTCGGTCGACTATAAATATTCCAATTAATCAAATTTCCCTTATAAAATGAAATACCATAAATCATTTTAATCATATTAAATCCAATTTAATGTGCGGGAGATTAATTTTTAAGAATATACGGAAAAATCGAAATGGGTGAAAACGGCCAAGATGACCGAGTCACCTCGGCACCTACCGGCGATCACGCCGCTTGGCCGAGTCACGCTCGGAAGATGCCGGCCAGACACGACCGAGTCACCCAGACACGGTCGGGTCGCTGGCGATGACTTGGTAGATCGCTGGACACGACCGTGTCACCAGACACGGCCGAGTCACTGCCAGACACGCCCGTGTCTCGACACGATCGGGTCTCCGTGCATGCTGGCCACATCGCCCGGACACGACCGTGTCACCCAGGACACGGTCGAGTCACTCTCGGCCAAAATACCCTTTTTGTCCAAAAAGTCATCCGACGACGATTCGGGGCTAGATTTTCGACCGGATATCCAATATCAATATTTTCCGACTTTCATATCTTCAATATAAATCATATTTCCCAGAAATTTAAGATTTATATTTAGACATAAACTTACGAAAAATACAATTATTACAAACGAAAAACATATACCACGATTATGACTAAAATGATTCCAAATCATTCACCATCTAATCGAGCATTCCAAATGCCAATATCGTATATACGATCGCAAGACCTACGCTCCGATACCACTGCTGGAATTCGGTGCCTAAATCGAAGGCCCAGCGGAAGCGGTAAAACGAAAATTAATTCGATCCGAATCCCTACGAGGATCGATCGAGCTACGTATATACGAATATCAAAACGAATAACAAGAGATATAGAAACTCACCCTTGTAGTCCGTTGATTAGATGGATAACCTTCTCTCGAGCTATTCCCCAAGCTTTAGGCGATCTCCTTTCAATTCAATCCGCTCCAAGCTCTTGAATGATCCAACGCCGAAAGCACCGCGTCTCTACTTGCCACGCGCCAGAGAAACGACCGGAACGACAATCACCTTGCTATCCTCCGAGGATACGGCTAGAGCTAAGTGATGAAGCTTCCAATATGAGATTATTACACTCTAAGTGTATAACTCACAACTCTCATTTATTTCTTGATTTTTCTCCAAGAATCACCAAAAACAAGTTGAAGAAGAAGATGAAGATAAGTGTTTGAACTCAAAGTCTCACTTTCTCTCTCTCTCAATGTATCTCACGGATGGCTTATTACTCTCAAGAGAGTGAGAAGTCTTCTCTTCTTATTCAATTCCTTTCCACATGAGAACAACTCATGTTTAACCCCACCTTGAAAAAGATATCAAATATCTATTCATTAAACACCTAATCAAGATTCCAATTGATTTAAAAATCAAAGTCTTGTCAAGGTGTGGGGAAGCGGGGATGGCCATGATGAAGAAATAGGACGAGTTCGGTTCGTTTCGGACTCCCGTGAGTCCAAACAGATAAACTCCGATCCCGTTCCGATGTATTTATATCGATCAATTAATCCAATTAATTAATCATATCAAATACATAATAACATAATTAATTTCTACAAGAAATAATTATATTCATGAATTAAATTAATCACCTAGTAATTTATTTAATCCATTAGGCCGTAAATCAATTTATCCAATAAATCGATTTAGACATCCAATGTCCCAAATTAGATATCCAATATCTAATATTTATAATGAGAGATTAAGCTCGATTCATTCCGTCGTCAATCCTAATGCGCGACTCGGTAGGTCCGTCTCAGTCAGCAATGGGAAGAACCAAAGAGTAGTAGCACCACCTAGCCACTGGCCTACACTGCACTTCGATCGAGAACGAATGATTGGGATCATTCAAGAACCATTCTGTCGTGAATACCAGTATATGTATAAACCCTTCTTTCAAATATCCCGATCAAGTTATAGGGTCACGGTTAGTCAAACCGTATCTGTACTTGACGCTATGCATGCGTTAATGCAAATCGAGATCATCGAGCTCTCGTGTATCTAATACAGCTAGCTCCAATACTTTGGCCAAAGACTTATGATCTCATCTGCCAATAACCGCATAGGACATATAACCCGCTCACTAATGGGAGAAAGAATTCTATCTTGGTATTCAGTAGGACCTGCTACTTGCCCGTCAAGATGCACGTCGTGGTTGACCCCCACCTTCCGGTTTACAGGGTCGAACTACTCTAATGAAAATCTTGACGTCACAAGCACATCCCTACTAAATCCTCAAGTCGAAGGTTCACGAATACCTATCACAACCTTTCGATTCCGTCATTGACTGTCCCGGAGTGAAATCCATGTGACGAATCGAGGGTGAGTCGGTTCGAGTATACTAATCCAATTAGCATACCTATAACGTGTGCTCCCACTAACTATTAGTGTTCGACAGGCACTCTCCATGTCAAAGAACACGTCATACAAGTCTTCACATAAACTTAACGCCCAGTCAAGTTTCATCGACTTGCGAACGATTAAGTATTTGAGCTATAACCTTTCCAGTGCCGACCCCCTTATCCAATAAGGAGTGGAACGTTTTGCTCTCAAATACACGGACTAGTTTCTATATGTTTATTTACGAGTTAGGAATGCCAAGAACTACCAAGAATAAAGAAACATTCATTTGCCTTATATAAATGGTTTACATAATTACAAGTACAATGCCCTCACTCAACAACCTCTGAGTGGCATTCGAGGGCATACTCCTAACAGAAAATATGGGCCGGAGATAAATTGAGGTTGTGGAGGAGGTGGACTTCCACATCCTCGAAGGCTTCGAAATCACCGGGTGGCTTGGCGACCGCCTTTTTGGACTTGGCGATCGCCGTCTTTTGGATGGGATATGGCTCCCTTCTCTCTCCAGTTGCCCCCTCACCTAGGCGAAGGGTGAGCAGCCTTTGCCTGGCCAGAAAGTCGGCAGCCTTGGTGCGGAAGATCGCATTGGTTTGGGGGATGCCCTTCATGAGGTGCCTGAACATGGGTGAATGACCATAGAATCCCATTAGGACCGAGTAGAGGGCAAGCTCGTCGCTTATGGGCTCGCCGGTGAGGACTATTTCATCCACCCGGTCGATGTAATCTGCATCGGACTCGTCTCTCCCGTGCCTGATCTTCATCATGCGGTGGGGACCTTCTGGTCGAGCGACCTTGGCTGCAAAGTACGACGTGACGTCACTCGCCAGTTTCTCAAAAGAGTTAATAGAGAGTGGTGGCAATGAGATGTACCACCTATGGGCAAGATTGCCCAACGTCAATGGGAACATTCGGCATCTTGGCGTGTCTGACGCCCCGCATCCGGTCATATAGATCTGGAACTTGCTTTGGTGAGTCTCGGGGTCTGATCTCCCCTCATACAAATGCGTTTGAGGAGGAGCGATCTTTGGTTGCACGGGGGAAAGCTCGATCTGGACCGCGAGTGGATCACTCGGTCCGGTGACCTTTCTCCTGGCGCCTGCACTGGTTTCCATGAGTGCTTTCATCTTGTCGAGCTGGCGTTGCATAGCGGCCATCGCCGTGGCCTGGTTGCTCGCGGCCCGGCGCTCGGAGCTGGAGCCGAGGCGATCAAGTACTGATCCCCTGGCTCCACTGTAGATGATGTCTTTGCCGCGGGGCTTGATTCCTAGGTGAATGGGAGCCAAACGGCCGACCTGTTTCTGCTTGGGAGTTGGGTATGCCGAACTCCTAGTGACGAATTTAGATTCCGTCGTCTCGTGGATGGGGCCAGAATGCCCCGGTTGCCACGATGGATCGCTTACTAGGCGGCTGAAGACGTAACCGTCCCGCCTCGCGAGTGCCTTTTCTCATGAATCGGGGCTTTCTGACGATTGCTCGACAAGTAACCCCTTGAGCTTCCGTTTTCCCGTGCGGCGGATGGATGAGGGAGTTATAGCGGGCACTTCGCATGCTCTCCGTCACTCCCTTAGGATGGCCATGGCCTCCCCGATCTGTTCCGCGGTTTGGAACTGGTCGAGTGAGAGGCTGGGGCCGTCCCTCGGGGGCGGGATTGAGAGTCTCGCGTCGCCGCGGCTACCCTCCATCGTAGGTTGGGGCTCGGATTGAGCCGTAATAAGACGTCCGGCGGATCGGAGAGTGGCTTTCTTCGATGTGGTGGCAGACATCATTATTCTGAAGGTTTTTCTTTGAAGAACAGTGAGTGTTTCTTCAAGTATATGTTCTGGAGAATAGTGAGTGTTCTTCGAAACGGTCAGAATGAAAATGAGCGTAAACAGCCCTTCTTCTAGCCCCAATTGTTGTTACCTAAAATATTATTCGGAAGGATTCGCTGGAATGGATGAGTAACAAACAAAATGCGAGAGCACGTCCGAGGGAATGTAAATAGCACAAGATTTTCCGGGTTTGTTAGGCGCGGGCATGAATGCTCTCGCGGGATATTATTAATACGAATACTTGGGGAGTACAAATATTAATGTTAGAGTACAATTATAATGAGTGTAAAGACCCTAGTTATCTAGCTCTTGAGTGCTTATGATTGCCGGAAGAACCAGAGTTGATGCTCTGTGAGTTCTTGTAACAAAGATGAAGTGTTGTAGTCAACTGCGAGAAATCGACTCTCTCACTGTGTGAATTTAGCTGAACTCTCGTATGAAAAAAGTTTCTGAACCTCTTTCCAGTTGCTGGAGGTTTCTTATTTATAGGAGTGGAGGTAGTTGGGCGATCTCCTTTCTTGTATTATAATAAGCGGGCGATCGTCTTTAGCACATGGGTTGGTCTCCTTAAAGTCCGCAGCAGCTGCTGGCAGCCGGATGTGCGAACCAATGAGAAGACAACATGCGTCCTATGTCGCTGTCTTGGGAGGTCCCACCTAGGACCTTTCGGCGGGTCTGTCGGTAGGTGAGGCTATCCTTGTCACTAACAGCTGGTGACAGGTTGGGGTCAAAGGGCCTTATCCTGCGGCGCCTTTCGCGGATCTGCACGTAGGTCTTCACTCCGAGATTCGGTCTTTGTAGACTTGACGGATGCTGGCTTTCCACGTGGCATGAGACGGTCGTTCTTGGTCGGGCACTGGAGACGATCGCTAGGTGCCAAGTGACGATTGCTCTGGACGCCGATCGCTCGGTACTTGATCTCGGTCTGGATTCTTCGTCTGGTAAGTGTGCCTTGGTTTATTTGATACTGACTTGGTCGCTCGGCCTTTATGCCGATCGCCATCGAGGCGTATAAATCGCCGCACAATAAAACCGTTTTCTTTTTCTATTGGATAAGGAATCAACCTATCTAGCTTTCAATGGGTACTATACAAACCTCACTCGAATTTAGATATGATTCTAACAATGCTGAATCAACGATCCTAATAACATCGAATCAATCTATAATCCGTATCTTTCCTCTCATGTATATTTTCGTGTATGAACACTTAAACACTTATCAATTAAGCACAATTACAACAATGATAATGTATACAATGATATCAAACGTATGTATGATATTCTCTGAGTTGTTGTTGTTAATGATACCAAATGACTTGGTATTTATAGGCTCAAAGGCTTAACTAGCTGTTACTGCCTGCCTTAATTAGCGTGAGCTATTACTCTTCTTTAGCGTACGCTAATACCTCTTATGTACATTAATCTGCATGGTTGCGTACGTTAGATGTTGATCAGTTTAGTTCAGTGGCTACTGCCTCTATCATTAGCGTGCGCTAACATCTCCTTTTAGCGTGCGCTAACTGGTCATCTTTTACAATAGTCTGAATGCTGAAAGTCTTCTTTCCAACGTTCATAATTCAAACTTAGCGTGTGTTAGCCTTCATATGTAGCATGCGCTAACTCAATCATTTAACATGCGTTGTTCTCACTATGTTGCGTACATTATCCATCAGGTGACTCTTTAGGTAAGTCTTCAGGTGACCTTCTCAGCGTGCGTTAATCTTTCTCTGTAGCGTGAGCTAAGTCATCAGGTGACTTTTCATGTCTGTTTTGAATGTCTCTGACTCATTCGTTGTTTTTGCTTCGTCTTATTGATTCCTTTGTTGTTTTGTTTGTTCGAAAACACATCATCAAAACCTTTTAATAATTAAATGGAATAGAATATTCCAAGATTTCTCATATTCTATCATCTAGATAGAGGAAAATCAAATGGCGAATAAAAGAGGATTTCGCGATTGCAGAAGTTACATGCGCAGCAATTTTCAGAATGCGTTTTACGGAAATAAAAAATCGTTGAAATTGCGTGCAATTCTTATGGAATTTTTTTTTCATCATGGAATTAGTTTTCAGTGGTGGTGATTAGATTTGGTCCTCCAGTTTGTATGTTTCGATTAAAGAACCGAGGAGTTCCTTCTATCCGGATCCAGATTATGCAGTCTGGGTATTTGATAGATCTACGAAGATCTAACTCGTCGTAATAGGCTCAATTTTGGATATGATATTCACGACATCATGTGGTATATGTTCAAATGGGGATATCATTTTTCGACGTCGTGGTGATTCTATTGAAATTGTAATTGGTCACTATTGGACATTGATGTTTGTTGTATTGATCATAAATGCATTATTCCTTGGTTGGGAATAAGTGCCGAATATTCCCAAATAAATGGTCATTTCTAGCAAGTGCATAGACTATATATATATATTATAATTAAATTTGGAACATGTGAATTTGTGAAATGTGATTTTTGTGCGTGATGTGAGATGTTGACTTGGGGAAGGTTCGGCGGGATATCCGAGGGCTGGTACTTTGGGGATAGGTGATGACATTGTATTCTCATTGGGGGATGGTTCGATGGCACCTATGGATACATAGCTAAGGGTCCTTGTTAGGGTAATTACCTTCGACAGACTTTATTGATGATTAACTATGATATATCCGGAATATTATAATTTTGAAGCATTTTATTTAAGCGAGTATATCTCGGGATTTTCCAAAGATAATTTACAATGGTTGGTTTGCCTATTGTCATTGTGAAGTGACTTGCTTTTTTTATTTGGAATTTGGTTTGTATAACTCCAGTTTGCTAACCCCCGATGCCTCGAGGGTGGTGTTGGGATTCGGTGCCTAAAACGAAGGCCCAGCGGAAGCGGTAAAACGAAAATTAATTCGATCCGAATCCCTACGAGGATCGATCGAGCTACGTATATACGAATATATAAACGAAAAGCAAGAGTCGTAAGAAACTAACCCTCGAAGTCCGTTGATTAAATGGAAACCTTCTCTTGAGCTATTCCCCAAGCTTTAGTTTGATCTCTACGAGTTCAATCCGCTCCAAGCCCTTGAACGATCCAACGCCGAAAACACCGCGTCTCTACTTGCCACGCGCTCTAAAAACGATCTAACAACAACACTCGATTAACCTCTAAGGTTACGGCTAGAATCAAGTGGTGAAGCTTTTATTATTATTACACTCTAAGTGTATAATATGTCTCTCTCAATGTATCTTGAATTTTCTCCAAGAAAACTCAAGAACAAAAGTGAAGAAGAAGATGAAGATGAAGACTAAGAAAAATAATTTTCTCTCTCACTTCTTCAAAGCTCACTACTGAATTGTGTAGTAGCAAGTGAGAGTTTGTCTCCACTTATATTCTTATTCAACTCCCCAAGATATCCTACTTTAGACAATATCACCAAGGTGTGATATTTGTCCCCTTGATTGAACATAAGTCTTCCACCAACATGTGGAGACTATGACCAAGGAAAAGGGAAGGAAAGAGGGGTGGCCATCTAGAAGGAGCCGGCGAGTCCGGTCCGCTTTCGGACTCCGTGAGTCCAAACAGATAAACTCCGATTCCGTTCCGATGTATTTATATTGATTAATTAATCCAATTAATTAATCATATCAAATACATAATAACATAATTCATTTCTCCAAGAAATAATTATATTCATGAATTAAATTAATCACCGAGTAATATATTTAATTCATTTGGCCGTAAATTAATTTATCCAATAAATCAATTTAGACATCCAATGTCCCAAAATTAGATATCCAATATCTAATTTTATAATGAGAGATTAAGCTCGATTCATTCCGTCGTCAATCCTAATGCGCGACTCGGTAGGTCCGTCTCAGTCAGCAATGGGAGGAACCAAAGAGTAGTAGCACCACCTAGCCAGCCTGGCGGCCTACACTGTACCCCAACTGAGAACGAATGATTGGGATCATTCAAGAACCATTCTGTCGTGAATACCAGTAAACGTATAAACCCTTCTTTCAAATGTCCCGATCAAGTTATAGGGTCACGGCTACCAAACCCTATACGTACTTGACGCTATGCATGCGTTAATGCAAATCGAGATCATCGAGCCGTGTATCTAATACAATGGCTCCAATGCTTTGGCCAAAGACTTATGATCTAATCTGCCAATAACCGCATAGGACATATAACCCGCTCACTAACGGGAGAAAGAATTCTATCTTGGTATTCAGTAGGACCTGCTACTTGCCCGTCAAGATGCACGTCGAGGTTGACCCCCGCCTTCCGGTTTACAGGGTCGAAGTACTCTAATGAAAATCTTGACGTCACAAGCACATCCCTACTAAATCCTCAAGTCGAAGGTTCACGAATACCTATCACAACCTTTGGATTCCGTCATTGACTGTCCCGGAGTGAAATCCATGTGACGAATCGAGGGTGAGTCGGTTCGAGTATACTAATCCAATTAGCATACCTATAACGTGTGCTCCCACTAACCATTAGTGCTCGACAGGCACTCTCCTTGTCAAAGAACACGTCATACAAGTCTTCACATAAACTTAACGCCCAGTCAAGTTTCATCGACTTGCGAACGATTAAGTATTTGAGCTATAAACCTTTCCAGTGCCGACCCCCATATCCAATAAGGAGTGGAACGTTTTGCTCTCAAATACACGGACTAGTTTCTACATGTATATTTACGAGTTAGGAATGCCAGTAACTACCAGTAAATAAAGAAACATCCATTGCCTTATATTGATGATTTACATAATAACAAGTACAATGCCCTCACTCAACATCCTCTGAGTGGCATTCGAGGGCATACTCCTAACAATCTCCCACTTGCACTCAATGCCACACACTATGGTATCTAATACCCATATTCTCCAGATGACACTCCAAGCTAGTCTGAGAAAGTGGCTTGGTCAGTGGATCGGCGACGTTGTCGGCCGAGTCTACTCTGTGCAGCACAATATATCCCTTGCGAACAAATTCTCTTACGAGATGATACTTCCTCTCAATATGTTTGGTCTTTGTTGTGAAACCTCGGCTCCTTGGCTGCGCTACGACTCCGTCGTTGTCGCAGATGAACAAACAGCAATTTCAAAGACATGGTATCACTTGAAGTTCTCCTAAACTTCTTAATCCGTAACCCTTCCTTGGAAGCCTCCGAGGTCGCTTGATACTCGGCTGACAGTGGAATCGATCGAGCTTTGCTTGCACTACGCCAAGATACTGCTCCTCCATTAAGAGTAAATATGTAGCCAGAAGTGGACATCGAGTCGTCCTTCAGTCCTTGGAAGTCCGAATCAGTGAATCCCACAACATCCAATTCTCCACCACCATACATAAGAACCATATCTCTAGTCCTTCTTAAGTACTTGAGAACGTTCTTTACAGCAGTCCAATGTTCCCTACCTGGGTTTGCCTGAAACCTACTCACCACGCTTACAAAGATGCGCGATGTCGTCTTGTACACAACATAGCATACATAAGGCTACCCACGGCCGAAGCATATGGTATATTACTCATTTCCTTTCGTTGTTCCTCACTTTGAGGACACATCTTCAAGGTGAGTTTTATTCCATGTCGCATCGGTAGGAACCCTCTTTTAGAATCATCCATCTTAAATCGCTTTAAGATTTTGTCTATATAGAGGGCTTGGGAAAGACCTATTGTTCTCTTCGCTCTATCCCTAGAGTCGAATACCAAGAATATAGGTAGCTTCTCCCAAGTCTTTCATGGAGAAATTACTCAAAGCCAAGCTTTCACGTAATCGAGCATTCCCACATCATTTCCTATTAGTAGAATGTCATCTACATATAGTACTAAGAATGCGATCTTGCTCCCACTAACCCTCTTGTATACACAAGGTTCCTCTTCATTTTGCACGAAGTCAAACTCTTGATCGCCTCGTCAAACGAAGATTCCAACTACGCGACACTTGCTTCACCCATAAATGGAACGTCAAGCTTGCACACTTTCTCGAATATCGACTTCGACACAAAGCCTTTAGGCTGCTCCATATAGATTTCTCCTCGAGGAATCCATTAAGGAAAGTCGTCTTTACGTCCATTTGCCATATCTCATAATCGTGGTAGGCTATAGCAAGCATCATGCGAATAGACTTGATCATGGCTACGGGCGAGAAGGTATCGTGGTAATCGATCCCTTCCTTCAGGTATAACCCTTTGCCACTAGCTCGGCCTTATAGGCGTCAACCTTGCCATCACCATCGCCTTCTTCTCTTGTAGATCCACTTGTTCCCAATAGGCACTATGCCCTTGGGGCGGTCTACTAGAGTCCAGACCTGATTGACATGCATCGAGTATATCTCAGCTTCCATAGCTTCACGCCATTTCGCGGAGTCTACATCCACCATCGCTTGGTCATAGGTCGTCGGGTCGGTCTCTTGGCTATCACTTGGAACCTCATGGAGACCCAGCTCCTCCAAGTGCACAAGCCCATACCTCTCAGGTAAATGAGACACCCTACTAGACCTACGAGGTGGTTGTACTTGTGTTTCAGAAGGTTCGGTTCCAGTTTCTTGCACATGTGTCTCTTGAGGAGTTTCATTATATTCTTCTGAAGAAATACTTCTACCTGCTCCGCCTTCCTGAATGAACTCATCTTCCAGGAAGTGTGCTTGTAAAGCAACAATGATCCTTCAATCTTCAGGCATGTAGAATAGATATCCCATCGTCCTGACGGAATCCAATGAAACGTCCCTTCGCAGACCTAGCTTCCAACTTTTCCACCTTAGTCTTCTTGACATAGGCGGGACATCTCCAAATCCTAATGTGATTAAGACTTGGTTTCCTTCCTTCCCACATCTCATGTGGAGTTTTAGGAACGGATTTGGAAGGACATCTGTTCAAGATATACGCGGCGATCGGAGTTCATACCCCCACGTAAATCGGCAAGTCAAGATAGCTCAAGATGGAACGGACCATGTTCAACAGGGTCCGGTTCCTTCTTTCTGACACACCATTTAACTGAGGAGTACCTGGAGGTGTTAGTTGTGAAACTATTCCATGTTCCTTAAGGAACTCGTCAAACTCCGTACTCATATACTCGCCACCTCGGTCCGACCAAAGTGCTTTGATATGATTACCGGTTTGTTTCTCGACTAGGGCCTTGAATTCCTGGAATTTCTCAAAGGCCTCGGATTTATGTTTCATTAAGTATACATAACCATAACTAGTATGATCATCTGTAATCGTAATGAAATATTGATATCCGTCACGTCGCTTCTAAAGCACCACATACGTCGGTATGTATTAATCCCGATTTATCGGCTCTTTCAAAAGTCCTGTGAAGGGGGACTTAGTCATTTTGCCTTTAAGGCAAGATTCACAAGTAGGAAAGGGATCCGATCCCAATGGACCCATAAGTCCATCTTTTTCCATCTTGTAAACCTTGGTCTGACCAACATGACCAAGTCTAAGATGCCATTTCAAAACTTGATTGGTTTCATCCCTACCACGTTTTCTAGTCATAGTATTCACAACTACTTTGTTGCTGAGATTTAGATGATACAATCCATTCAACAATGTAGCAAAGATCCACTAGTTTATTTCTAAAATAAATTTTGCAGAACCATCACCAATGAAAAATGAAAAGCCTTTTCGGTCCATGACCGGAATGGATACAATGTTTTTGTGCCCCTTGGGCAAAACAAGTACATCTTCTAAAGTCAAAACAAAGCCGGATTCTAAACCCAAAAGAAGTGATCCTTTGTCGGTCGCCTCGACACTATGCCCGCTTCCGAATGTGATCATAACTTCTCCAGCTCCAAGTTTCCTACTTTGTTCCAGATCCTGATTCACGGTACAAATATGAGAACTAGCACCGTAATCCAAGATTCAGAAGTAGAAAATACAAGAGTGTAACAATTTGTTTCCAAAACTAAAAGTTCTCAGACCAAGTGCCATGAAGAATCGGACAGTCTCTAGCCCAGTGGCCCAGCTCACCGCACTTGAGACAAGTATCCTTTTTCTTCTTGTTCTTCGGAACCATCGGGGCCTTGCCCTTTCCCTTAAGGTCCTTAACTTGTAGTCCAGTTTGCTTCTTGGTCTTTTTCTTCTTGTTCTTAGACCTCCGAGGTCCAGAAGAAATCACAAGAGCAGACTCCTTCATCCGCGGAGTCTTCATCTGAGACTGAGCGGTCACAAGTTTGTTCATTAGCCCAGCTAAATTACATGCAATCTCATTGCAGTTGAAGTTCATAACAAACTGTGAGAAGGAATCAGGGAGAGACTGTAGGATAAGGTTGATTTGGAGAGAAGTATCCATTTTAAAATCAATAGCCTCCAATCTCTCGATCATGGATATCATTTTGAGGGCGTGTTCCCTAACCTTCTCACCTTCCTTCATCCTTGCACCGAACAGTTGCTTGGATATCTCATATCTAGCAGTTCTGCTGTGCTCACCATAAAGCTCGGTTAAGTGAGATATAATATGCCTAGCAGAAGTCATTTTCTCATGAGCTCTCTGAAGATCATTAGACATGGAAGCCATCATATAAGCACGGACTTTCACGTCATCCTTAACCCACTTTTCGTGGTTTTCAATCTCTTCCTGATTGGCTCGGGTCCGCACAGGAGGCGCCGGAATGTCCGTCTCCAAGACGTATCCCAGTGCCTCTATACTGAGGACAATCATCGACATGGAGCCAATCCACAAAGTTAGGTCCCATTAAGGTGTTCTTTTCGAGTAGAATTGCGAGTGGATTCATTGTCATATTGAGATTTGTCTGCATTAAGTATAACAGATTAATTAGTGACTCATTCAATTATGTTCCGAGTATAGAATTTAAGGTCTTTTCTATTCTAGTTACCCAGCTCCCACTATTTTTATCGGAATAACACACTCCCATGTGAAATCCGGAAGTATCGTCGCTCTACTTCATAGTGGTGATCGAGTTCTTTATAAATCTTAATAGAGGGCAACCGAACAGGTTTCTAGTCTATTAATTTTCATAAAGTGGTGTCCAACACCAACCCATCTAATGGATGATTCGATCTTCTTTTTCCCCTTGTTCACTCCCCTCAACCTATACGGTTTCTATGGTTCGTGAACAAGTTAAGTTTATACCATCGACGCAAATCAGTTTCACAATTGAATCTTATCCGGCAACCTATCAGGTTTCTAGGGATAAAATTTGCTCCAACCGAAGGCATCCAATGCGCTCCTGGTAATTTATCCGTCCTCCCCGAACGACTACCCCGATAACTCGGAAGCATAGCACATCCGGTTTGGATTTCAATTTCCCGAAAACTCGATGGAGGGAAGGAAAACCTTGAAACCTTATAAACTTAATAATTTATCGTGGGAGAATTTTCGCGATTAATGTTACACTTTGCACATTAATCATATTAGCGCGTTTGTGGCATTCATACAATATTAAACAACCATTCACAACCTAGTTGCTACCAACATGTGGTTCATGGACCGTTCCTAGAAAACAAAAACTCCGTAATCTAATTACAAGTCTTCGTCTTGAATCTTCGTCTTCTCGAAATGGATCTTCCTCCGGTCTTCGTCATTACATATAAATTTTACATCGAAAATTGCATCCTAGATACAAACATTTCTAGTAAAATAAATAGGCTCAAAACGGCCTTTACAACCCAATCGAATAAAACGAACGATTCAAATCTAAGTCCACGAACCACATCCCCATTCAAAAAGCATTCATCCAATAAATACTATATAAATGGAAAGCGTAGAGATACATTGATCCAATCAACAATACGAACCGATCCAATCGATTCACACAATCGGTAATTTGATAACGTTCAAAATAATTCGGTCGACCATAAATATTCCAATTAATCAAATTTCCCTTATAAAATGATATACTATAAATCATTTTAATCATATTAAATCCAATTTAACATGCGGGAGATTAATTTATAAGAATACACGAAAAAATCGAGCCGGGTGAAAAATGGCATGTCTGGCCGAGTCACTGCCGGCAGCCTGCCGGCCAGACACGGCCCGTGTCGCCAGACACGGTCGGGTCATGCCGGCAGTGTCCTGCACATTTCGCCAGACACGGCCGTGTCGCCCGACACGGCCGAGTCACTCGAAGCCTTCCGGCGACACGCCCGTGTCGCCGACACGGCCGTTCTGTGCAGCTGCGCACATCAGTATACACGACCGTGTCACCAGACACGGCCGAGTCACTCGCCAAATTACCCTTTTGTCCAAAAAGTCATCCGACGACGATTCGGGCTAGATTTTCAATAGGATATCCAATATCAATATTTTCCGACTTTCATATCTTCAATATAAATCATATTTCCTAAATTTAAGATTTATATTTAGACATAAACTTACGAAAAATACAATTATTACGAACGAAAAACATATACCACGATTATGACTAAAATGATTCCAAATCATTCACCATCTAATCGAGCATTCCAAATGCCAATATCGTATATACGATCGCAAGACCTACGCTCCGATACCACTTGGGATTCGGTGCCTAAAACGAAGGCCAGTGAAGCGTAAAACGAAAATTAATTCGATCCGAATCCCTACGAAGATCGATCGAGCTACGTATATACGAATATATAAACGAAAAGCAAGAGTCGTAAGAAACTAACCCTCAAGTCCGTTGATTAAATGGAAACCTTCTCTTGAGCTATTCCCCAAGCTTTAGTTTGATCTCTACGAGTTCAATCCGCTCCAAGCCCTTGAACGATCCAACGCCGAAAACACCGCGTCTCTACTTGCCACGCGCCTAAAAACGACCGAACAACAACACTCGATTAACCTCTAAGGTTACGGCTAGAATCAAGTGGTGAAGCTTTTATTATTATTACACTCTAAGTGTATAATATGTCTCTCTCAATGTATCTTAAATTTTCTCCAAGAAAACTCAAGAACAAAAGTGAAGAAGAAGATGAAGATGAAGACTAAGAAAAATAATTTTCTCTCTCACTTCTTCAAAGCTCACTACTGAATTGTGTAGTAGCAAGTGAGAGTTTGTCTCCACTTATATTCTTATTCAACTCCCCAAGATATCCTACTTTAGACAATATCACCAAGGTGTGATATTTGTCCCCTTGATTGAACATAAGTCTTCCACCAACATGTGGAGACTATGACCAAGGAAAAGGGAAGGAAAGAGGGGTGGCCATCTAGAAGGAGCCAAGCGAGTCCGGTCCGCTTTGACTCCGTGAGTCCAAACAGATAAACTCCGATTCCGTTCCGATGTATTTATATTGATTAATTAATACAATTAATTAATCATATCAAATACATAATAACATAATTAATTTCTCCAAGAAATAATTATATTCATGAATTAAATTAATCACCGAGTAATATATTTAATTCATTTGGCCGTAAATTAATTTATCCAATAAATCAATTTAGACATCCAATGTCCCAAAATTAGATATCCAATATCTAATTTTATAATGAGAGATTAAGCTCGATTCATTCGTCGTCAATCCTAATGCGCGACTCGGTAGGTCCCTCTCGATCGGCAATGGGAGGAACCAAAGAGTAGTAGCACCACCTAGCCACTGGCGGCCTACACTGCACTTAATCCGAGAACGAATGATTGGGATCATTCAAGAACCATTCTGTCGTGAATACCAAGAACGTATAAACCCTTCTTTCAAATGTCCCGATCAAGTTATAGGGTCACGGTCGACCAAACCCTATCTGTACTTGACGCTATGCATGCGTTAATGCAAATCGAGATCATCGAGCTGTCGTGTATCTAATACAACTGGCTCCAATGCTTTGGCCAAAGACTTATGATCTAATCTGCCAATAACCGCATAGGACATATAACTCGCTCACTAACGGGAGAAAGAATTCTATCTTGGTATTCAGTAGGACCTGCTACTTGCCCGTCAAGATGCACGTCGAGGTTCACCCCCGCCTTCCGGTTTACAGGGTCGAACTACTCTAATGAAAATCTTGACGTCACAAGCACATCCCTACTAAATCCTCAAGTCGAAGGTTCACGAATACCTATCACAACCTTTCGATTCCGTCATTGACTGTCCCGGAGTGAAATCCATGTGACGAATCGAGGGTGAGTCGGTTCGAGTATACTAATCCAATTAGCATACCTATAACGTGCGCTCCCACTAACCATTAGTGTTCGACAGGCACTCTCCTTGTCAAAGAACACGTCATACAAGTCTTCACATAAACTTAACGCCCAGTCAAGTTTCATCGACTTGCGAACGATTAAGTATTTGAGCTATAAACCTTTCCAGTGCCGACCCCCTTATCCAATAAGGAGTGGAACGTTTTGCTCTCAAATACATGGACTAGTTTCTACATGTATATTTACGAGTTAGGAATGCCAGTAACTACCAGTAAATAAAGAAACATCCATTGCCTTATATTGATGATTTACATAATAACAAGTACAATGCCCTCACTCAACATCCTCTGAGTGGCATTCGAGGGCATACTCCTAACAGGTGGATGCCTTCTTATGCATTCAGGTATTTGGGGTTCGGAAGTGTTTACAGGATCAGCATGGAAGATGATAAAAGACCATGACGCTAACCACAATAGAGTCGGTATAGACTATAGTGTTGTTATTATTATTATGATTATTATGTTGTATTTTTCATTAGCTGTCATGTTCCACCCTTGCATGAGTATGTTGTCTTGTTGTAGTATTGTGTATCAAGGATACACACATGTTGTCATTATTGTTATTGTATTTTATTTATTGTTTTCTATAGATAGACATTGTTGGTCAATTATGGTTTGAGTTGTTCCATGTTTGCTTGGTGGATCCTTACGAGAAGGGTCCATGATGAGTAACAATCTGAAAATGGTCTGGGGGTGTTACATCACTTTATCATCAAACCACTTGACATTTGGAAATATTATTCAAAATAATTGTGGTAGATCGTGGAATATTTGGCTGCATTCTCATGGTATGCCTCATATTCGTTATTATCTCCTTTTTATCCAAGTGTAGCAGCACTCTATATGTTCCTCCTAGCTACTTGATTGACTATCTTCCATGGCACCTTCTTGGCCAGGTCATCTAGATAATACATCGGTTTGGATGATGTTTAAAAAGCAAATAGATCACTTCCATGTGTAAAAGAAGTCCATAGTCGGCTTCTAATTGAATTGCAAGACTAGTATCAAACTACTGCACTTGAACATGTACACTATCGAGCCCTCTCTATAAACTAGTTATACCACCCCGAGAAGAATGTTATAATATCCACCATTAACCATCATCCCTGAATTTTGACATCTTCTTTTTTTGTTTCTTCCGAGACATACAAATGTCACACCATTCACTTTAGCTATTGAATAAATCCTCGACATAATAGGCTTAATCAATATGAGTATAAGTTCAGTGACCAATTAGGATGGTTATCCCCTTGTATATGGATCATCTGGAGAACATGAATTCAACTAAGAATGTGCCACATATTATAATATGAAATCCAATTTTCTAATAACAATTAAACAAACATACCTACTCGCTGTGGAATCTAATGTCACCTCGCACCCCGTGACAGTCAAAATGTATATATTGTTAATATTAGACTTCCGGACAATTAAGCAATATCCATCAATGTGCAATTCCAAACTCGTAAGGCTCTGATTCACTACTAGGTAACCTCTCATAAACTTCAACTTAGGTCGAGACTATAGAAAGATTGAACTGTAGGTCGACTGGCATATGCTGGGTAGGGGACTCTGTCACATCCAAATACATATTGTTATAAGTTACACGCTCTAACGCAATATATGCTTCAGCTATACATTCTTCAAATGCATATTTATTGGTCACACATGCTTGTTATTCACCTAGTTTTCTGTCACAATGCATTGGTACTTATTAGAAAAATTGTTTGGAAAATTACATTATATAATAAAATATTAATATCACACTCATAGTTAATATACTCTTCTATCAGAAATATCCATGTGTATTGGATTGTACCTGCGAGCAGCTGGCGGGGAAGATAAATCATGAAGTGAGGCGTGAGGTCAAATTTTTTAGGAGAAAATATTGTTTCAAACTTGCACAAAATATGGATGATCTCCATTAGTATTAGCCTCAAGTCAGACCTCTTCAGTTTCCTTGTGCGTAACTGTTGAAAAAAATACGGACAATGGCACAAAATTCTCCACTACCTGTTTCCACAAGTATGGTCGAACCAACATAAGAAATAGGTATTATAGTCGGATATGACAGTCGTTACTCTTTAAACTAGTTAACTTGTTCTCCTCGAAATTTGTAATATCCACATTTTCTTTTCGCGGTATTTTCATTTTTTAGTGTATTTCTTCCGTCATCTATTGACCTGATTCTCATAATTGTTGTTCGGGACCGCCATTTCGGGGTTGCCGTGGATCCATTGTATGTTATTATGCGTTTTGAGATGTTCCTTTGATGCTTGGTTCGTGTTTCGGTGTTTCGGACCGTTGTTACCCTGTGTCTAACGCGCGCTAATGTTATTGTATAGCGCACGCTAAACATCCTTCAGTAGCGCACGCTACGCTTGTTTTGTAGTGTGCGCTAGCGAGTCTGTCTAGTACTGGACAGTTTGCTACTGGACTCGGTCAGGTGCCCAGGTAGCGCACGCTATGGCCGATAACGCGCGCTAATGATACGCTTTTAGCGCACGCTACATTTGGCCGGCAGCGCACACTAACGGGGTCAGGTGAGTACTAGGCAGTTCACTTCTAGACTCGGCCGTTGTCCAGGTAGCGCACGCTATGGCCGATAGCATGCGCTACCGAGAGGCTATTAGCGCACACTACGTTTCGGGTAGTGCATGCTAACGACCCATAAATCTGGTTACTGGACTGGGACGTTAACTTCTGGATTGGAGTTTTGTCCCGTTAGCGCACGCTAACTTTTGAGGATTACCGTGCGCTAACGCTCCATGGCTATATAAACCAGGGAGTTGACCCAGATTTTTACCTTTTCTCATTTCTTCTCCTCCCCGCGGCTTAGAGCTCCTTCAGGCAATTTTCGGGCAATCTCTTCCTCCGATCATTTCAGGCGTCTTCTACCTTGAGTTTTTGAAGTATATTAACAACACCTACTTGTGTTCTTCATCCTCAATCCAAGGTAAATCTCTTAGAACTCTACTTTTGGGCAATTTGGGGTTTTTTGGATTATCGTCCGTTTCGTTCCATTTGGTTGGTTAATTCATGATGAATATGATTAATCTTGCTAGTATTCTTGTTTTTCCTACGGATTCATGGTATATTTCGTGGTTGTTGCGTATTCGAGAGGGTTTGGTTGTGGTCCGCCCTCGTTATTATTTTTATACAAATATACATGAGTCGTAGGTTGGTTTTCGGGTGTATTCCATTTCCGTATTCGTCTAGAGTTGGTTGTGATTATGTTCTTCAAATCGTTAGGTTCAGTTTCGTTGGTTCCTAGCATTCGTCGGTGATTTTCCTTTCCGTTCGTTGCGTCATCAATTATTCAAGGCAAGTATTTTTGGAAACCTTTATGCTTAACGTGAAATGGTAATGTATATTGTGTGTGATTTGCTCACCTCGGGAGGGTCCTACGGGATCACGGAGGTATTCTAATGGTTTGAGCCCTGGATTCATGAGTTTGTTTAGCTAGCCATCTCGGGAGGGTCCTTAGAGGCCTCGAGTAGGATTTGTGGCTTCGTCCCGGTCCTAGGCGATGCACATGCGTGATTTGTTTTATGATATGGCCAGCTCGGGAGGGTCCTTAGAGGCCTCGAGTGGGATTTGTGGTGTCGTCCCGGTCCTAGGAAAATGTGATTGACTGTTTGTTTCCGGTTAATACATGTCTAGTTTTGATTTTTAAATGATTTGGTGCATTGTACTATGAAACGTGTAAGCGAATGGTTTGCCTTGATTACTTGTACTAGCGTAATTGCTAACTCCTTTGGGGACCCGTTTTGGGGAAATTCTTGTTATGGATTTCAGGTTATATTCTGCCGGACGAGCGGGCACTGGGACAGTACGAGGATGTTGGCCAGGGTCATTGACATGTGCATTCGAGTCTTCTTATTTCTCTTGTCTTTTTCGATATGGTTGTTTCCCATATTTATAAACTTATAGATTGTACTCGCGAGTACTTAGGCTTTTTACTCCGAACTTCGTTTTGTATTAACTCAAATTGCTATATTGTCGGTTGATGTTTATTAAACCGGTTGCTCCGGGCGTATCTTTATATGTTGTATTATTTAAATGTGTGTCCTTGCTAACTGAGATGGTTAGTTGAGTGGTTTTTTACTTGTTTTAGCCTGGTGGGTCCCATGTAGGGGTCCACGGCGCTGTAATATACTCTGAATATCTCGAGGGTGTTACAGAAAATGGTATCAGAGCACTAGGTTTATGGATACCTAGGATTGTCAGTTATTTGGGTCTAGTTATGTTTCATTTTGCACATTGTCACACCGGTGCCGGCATCTCAGTACTTCCAGTGTTCGTAAGTTTTTCTTACTCTATTCTTTATTTTCTCGTACCATATTTCCGTTTCTTGAACTGTGGTTATTTTCCCTCTTTTATTTATCATCGAGTTGCTTTTTGCCACCTTTTAACACCAGCATGGATACTAGAAGGGGCCGTGGTCGTGGTCGTGGCCGTGGATGCGGCCGGGGACGTGGGGCAGCCGGTGGGGCGGCCACGTCGCATTCTTCGGGAGCCGGCAGTACCAGTGACCGTCACAGTCATGCTTCTTCTGAGGAGCGCGCCGGCCTTGGTATTGCGGCCGTTATGCAGCAAATGGTAAACCAAATGCCGGCGATAGCTCAGGTGGTTCAGAACCCGGATCCGGCCCATGCTAATCAGGGCGGAGCAGACCGTTGGATCCAAGATGTCATCAAGATGCATCCTCCTCAGTTTTCGGGGGCATCAGACCCGATCGGCCGGAAGGGGTGGATCAAGGAGATATCTAAAGTCTTCGTTGCCACCAACTGTCCCGAGGACCGTAAGGTCCCTATTGCCCAGTACTTTCTCACTGGGGACGCTACGGATTGGTGGGAGGCCGTTGGGCCCAAAGACCATGTTGCTTCGTGGGCCGAATTTTAAGAATTGATGGAGACTGAATATTGCCCGTTCCCGGTTAAATAGGCTCAAGTCCATGTTTTCTATGGTGCTCAACCACGGGATATTCCCGTATCCCAAGCTATTGCCGATTTTAACAAGGAGTTGGGCTATGTGAAGACCCAAGTTGTCGAGGAGAGCAGCAATATTTTCCATTTTTCCAGGCGGATGAAACTGTCAATTCGGGACTATATGTCTGGGCTCGTCTGCACTACTTTGAAGGATTATCAGAGTAGGGCACTTACTTACGATATGTAGGTGACGGCTAGTGACGTGGCTCGTGAGAGCAAGAAGCAGAAGTCAGTCGGAAATTTTTCTGGTCCCAAGGGTGGAGGCCAGCAGAAATCTCAGGCTGCGAATAATTCTACGGGCGGTTCGGCTCGTTTCTATGGGAGTTTTTGAGGTGCCGCCGGAACCTCCGTTCGTGATCCCACATGCTTTAACTGTGGCCAGCCGGGCCATAGGAACCGGCAGTGTCCTCGTCAGAAGTTGACTTGTCATACTTGTGGTCAGTCGGGCCACAAGGCCCTCTTTTGTGAACAGCTCAGACAGTTTCATGAGTCCCGTGATTCTTTTCCAGCACTTATAGAGCCGAGTGTGAACCAGGGCTCGTTTGCTCCACAACCTCTACCGAGTGCCGGCCGAGGTAGAGGTCGGGGTCAGCCCTCTAGAGGAGGAGCTTCCAGTGTCGGCTCTGCCCAGCCGCATATCTACGAGATGAGGAGGGCCGATGATCCAAATGCTTTGTGGCGGCAGTGCACCGTTCATATCCATTCTCATCCTGTCAGTGTGCTTTTCGATTCTGGTGCTACACATTCGTTCATATCGCTGGGGTGTGTGCGCTATTTGAGTCTCGACTATTTGACACCTTGCGAGTCTTTCATCCTTTAACTTCCTAGCGGTGATAGGATCGTTGGCGATCGAGAGGTCCGAAACTGCTCTATGTTTATTTATGAGAGAGCTTGGCTCTATAATCTCATTGTCGTTAATATTGAGGGTGAGGATTTGATTCTCGGGGATTATTGGCTCGAGCGGCATGGCGCAATCATGAACTACCGCACGAGAATCATCACTATGTTAGCCGAGGACGGCACCGAGCACTCTTTGGCGGGGCGAAGGACGGGAAACCAGAAGTTTGTTATTAACGTCTCGAAGGCAATGAGGCTCCTGCGAAAGGGGTGTACTGGTTATTGGTGCTATGCCTTGAAGGCGGAGGATGGTGGAGTTGAGTTTTTGTCGATTCCAATCGTTAGTGAGTTTCCTGATGTATTTCCTGACGAGTTACCGGGATTGCCACCGGATCGTGAGGTCGAGTTTGCTATAGAGTTAGAGTCGGGCGCAGCTCCGATTTCGAAGGCACCGTATCTCATGGCACCTTCAGAGATGGCCGAGTTGAAGAAGCAGTTGAGTGAGCTTCTTGAGTCGGGCTATGTTCGACCGAGCGCCTCGCCTTGGGGCGCACCGGTCCTATTTGTGCGGAAGAATGATGGTTCACTGCGTTTGTGTATCGACTATCGCGAACTAAACAAGGTGACCATCAAGAACATGTATCCTTTGCCGAGGATTGATGACTTGTTCGATCAGTTGCAGGGAGCTGCGGTATTCTCGAATATTGATTTGAGATCGGGGTACTATCAGCTCTGTGAGGGAGTCCGATGTGCCGAAAACAGCTTTTCGGACGAGATACGGACATTATGAGTTTGTAGTTATGCCTTTCGGGTTAACTAATGCACCGGCGGTGTTCATGCAGTTGATGAATAAAGTCTTTATCGAGTATTTGGATAAGTGCGTCGTCATCTTCATTGACGATATTCTTATTTATTCGAGGAACGAGGAAGAGCATGCCCGTCATTTGCGAGTAGTGTTAGACATTTTGAGGACCAAGCAACTCTATGAGAAGTTCTCGAAATGTGAGTTCTGGCTGAAGGAAGTGATGTTTTTAGGTCACATGATTTCAGCCGAGGGGGGTCGTGTGGATCCGCAGAAGATTGAGGCACTGTTGGATTGGACACCGCCTAAGAATGTGAAGGAGGTCTGTAGCTTCTTGGGTTTGGCCGGCTACTATCGTAGGTTCGTTGAGGGTTTCTCGAAACTAGCTCGACCACTTACACAGTTGCTCCAGAAGTCCGAGAAGTTTGTCTGGAATGACGAGAGGTAGTCGAGTTTTGAGGAGCTGAAGAGGCGTTTAACTTCAGCCCCAGTTTTAGCATTACCATGTGGCAGCGAGGGTTTTGCTGTGTATAGTGATGCTTCAGGTCAGGGTCTTAGGTGCGTATTGATGCAGCACGGCAAGACTATTGCTTATGCGTCGAGACAGTTGAGGCCGTATGAGCTTAACTACCATACTCGCGATTTAGAGTTAGCGGCAGTTGTTTTTGCGCTCAAGATTTGGCGTCATTATCTTTTCGGCTCTGCATGTCAGATTTTTACCGATCATAAAAGTCTGAAGATCATATTTACTCAGCCGGAGTTGAATATGAGGCAGAGGAGGTGGTTGGAGTTGATTAATGATTATGACCTCGAAATCCTTTATCATCTGGGCAAGGCGAACGTCGTGGCCGATGCCTTGAGTCGGAAACCAGTTGCGTTGCGAACGCTTGAGATCCTTACATCTCAATCTGAGCTTCGGTGGATTTTGATCGAGTTGGATGTTGAGGTTTTGTTACCTGGAGCTGTCGGGCAACTTTGTGCTTTAGAGATTTCGTCATCTTTGATTGACGAAATTAAGTTGAAGCAGTTGGAGGATCCGATGATTACTCAAATCCGAGAGAACGTTCTTAAGGGAAAGTGTCCTGGGTTTCGAGGATGGTGTTTTGAGATTCCAGAGTAAGCTTTGTGTACCGAACGACTCAGAGTTGAGACAGAGTGTTTTACGTGAGGCCCATGCTACACCTTACTCCGTTCATCCTGGTTCGAGTAAGATGTACAAGGACCTGAGAAGGAATTTCTGGTGGAATGATATGAAGGAGGAGGTCTCACAGTTTGTAGCGAGATGTTTGACTTGTCAGCAGGTCAAAATCGAGCATCAGCGACCGGCCAGATTATTGCAGTCACTTCCCGTTCTGGAATGGAAATAGGAAGATATATCGATGGATTTCTTTACGAGTTTGCCGAGATCGAGGTCAGGCATGAATATGGTCTGGGTGATCATTAATCATCTGAGCAAGTCGGCACATTTTCTGGGCATCAAGGACATTTTGTATCGTGTGTTTATCGCGCAGATTGTGAGGCTTCACGATACTCCGAAGTCTATTGTTTTGGATCGTGATGGCCATTTTGTATCGCATTTTTGGCAGGCGGTGCATAAGGCGTTGGGTACTCATTTGCGTTTGAGTACCTCTTTTCATCCTCGCCGATGGGATACTAACGCACTATCCAGACGTTCGAGGATATGTTGCATGCTTGTGCTCTCGATTGGAGCAGTGACTGGGAGGAGCATTTTCCATTGATCGAATTCACATACAACAATAGTTGGCACACGTCAATTCGGATGGAACCGTATGAGGCACTTTATCGGCGGCGTTGTCGATCACCGATTTGTTGGAATGTGGCGTCCGATATGGTCAGGACTGATCCGGATATCATTCTAGAGACGGGGCGGAAGATAGAATTAATTCGAGAACGGATGTTGACTGACCAGAGTCGACAGAAGTCATATGCCGATGTCCGTCGTCGACCTTTAGAATTCGAGGTGGGAGACCACGTTTTGCTAAAAGTGTCTCCGACGAGAGGAGTTTTCTGTTTTGGGAAGAAAGGGAAGTTGAGTCCGAGATTTATTGGGCCCTTCGAGATTCTCGAGCGAGTCGGTGGGTTGGCATACCGTTTGGCGTTACCCCCGGCCCTGAGTCATGTTTATAGCATTTTTCATGTTTCCCAGCTGAGGAAATATGTCCCGGATCCAAGCCATGTCATCTATTATGGTGAGATTGATGTCGCCGAAGATATTACTTTTGAGGAGCGTCCTTTGAAGATTTTGGAGCATCGTGAGAAGCGACTGAGGCTTAAAGTGCAGTGGTCGAGACATGGTGTCGGGGAGGCAACTTGGGAAACTGAGGATAGCATGCGTGCTAAGTACCCTGAGTTGTTTGTTTCTTAAGTTTCGGGACAAAACTTATTTTTAGAGGGGTAGAATGTAATATCCGCATTTTCTTTTCCCGGTATTTTCATTTTTCAGTGTATTTCTTCGGTCATCTATTGACCTGATTCTCGTAATTGTTGTTCGGGACCGCCATTTAGGGGTTGTCGTGGATCCATTCTATGTTATTATGCATTTTGAGATGTTCTGTTGATGCTTCATTCGTGTTTCGGTGTTTCGGACCGTTGCTACCCTGTGCCTAACACGCGCTAATGTTATTGTATAGCGCACGCTAAACATCCTTCAGTAGCGCACGCTACGCTTGTTTTGTAGGCGCGCTAGCGAGTCTGTCCAATACTGGACAGTTTGCTACTGGACTCGGTCAGGTACCCAGTTAGCGCACGCTATGGCCGATAGCGCGCGCTACCGATACGCTTTTAGCGCACGCTACGTTTGGCCGGCAGCGCACGCTAACGGTCGTGAGTATCGCGCCTACTGACTCGGCTGTTGTCCAGGTAGCGCACGCTATGGCCGATAGCGCGCGCTACCGAGAGGCTATTAGCGCAGGCTACATTTCGGGTGGCGCACGCTAATAGTCCATAAATTTGGTTACTGGACTGGGACGTTAACTTCTAGACTAGAGTTTTGTCCCGTTAGCGCACGCTAACTTTTGAGGATTAGCGCGCGCTAATGCTCCCTGGCTATATAAACCAGGGAGTTGACCCAGATTTTTACCTTTTCTCATTTCTTCTCCTCCCCGCGGCTTAGAGATCCTTCAGGCGATTTTCGGGCGATCTCTTCCTCCGATCATTTCAGGCATCTTCTACCTTGAGTTTTTGAAGTAGATTAACAACACCTACTTGTGTTCTTCATCCTCAATCCAAGGTAAATCTCTTAGAACCCTACTTTTGGGCAATTTGGGGTTTTTTGGATTATCGTCCATTTCGTTCCATTTTGTTGGTTAATTCATGATGAATATGATTAATCTTGCTAGTATTCTTGTTTTCCCTACGGATTCATGGTATATTTCGTGGTTGTTGCGTATTCGAGAGGGTTTGGTTGTGGTCCGCCCTCGTTGTTATTTTTATATGAATATACATGAATCGTAGGTGGGTTTTCGGGTGTATTCCATTTCTGTATTCGTCTAGAGTTGGTTGTGATTTTGTTCTTCGAATCGTTAGGTTCGGTTCCTTTGGTTCCTAGTGTTCGTCGGTGATTTTCCTTTCCATTCATTGCGTCATCAATTATTCAAGGCAAGTATTTTTTGAAACCTTTATGCTTAACGTGAAATGGTAATGTATATTATGTGTGATTTGCTCACCTCGGGAGGGTCCGATGGGATCACAGATGGAGTCCAATGGTTTGAGCCCTGGATTCATGATTTTGTTTAGCTAGCCATCTCGGGAGGGTACTTAGAGGCCCCGACTGGGATTTGTGGCTTTGTCCCGGTCCTAGGCGATGCACGTGCTTGATATGTTTTATGATATGGCCAGCTCGGGAGGGTCCTTAGAGGCCTCGAGTGGGATTTATGGCTTCGTCCCAGTCCTAGGCAAATGTGATTGACTGTTTGTTTCCAGGAAAGATATGTCTAGTTTTGGTTTTGAAATGATTTGGTGCATTGTACTATGAAACGTGTAAGCGAATGGTTTGCCTTGATTACTTGTACTAGCGTAATGTCTAAACCCCTTTAGGGACCCGTTTTGGGGAAATTCTTGTTATGGATTTCAGGTTATGTTCTGCCGGACGAGCGGGCACAGGGACAATACGAGGATGTTGGCCAGGGTCGTTGACATGTGCATTCGAGTCTTCTTATTTCTCTTGTCTTTTTCGATATGGTTGTTTCCCATATTTATAAACTTATAGATTGTACTCGCGAGTACTTAGGCTTTTCACTCCGAACTTCATTTTGTATTAACTCAAATTGTTATATTGTCGGTTGATGTTTATTACGGCGGTTGCTCCGGGCGTATCTTTATATGTTGTATTATTTAAATGTGTGTCCTTGCTAACTAAGATGGTTAGTCGAGTGGTATTTTTCTTGTTTTATCCTGGTGGGTCCCATGTAGTGGTCCACGGCACTGTAATATACTTCGAATATCTTGGGGGTGTTACAAAATTAACATACCTCTCAATATTTCCATAATATCCTGTAGGATACCTAGCAGCCTCCACCTACCAAAATATCTTAATCTTCTGTTCAGGAGTAACGGTGAAGCTGCTTTGTGCATTTTACACTTTTTCTTCACGTTCCTCAACCACAAATGCTTCCTTATGGTCATTTCTTCATGATCAGTGCGTGCCATAGACCTTCTTTCATCTTTCCCTCCCAAATCTAAATAGTTCCCACGACACTTTTACAAATATTTTTTTTCAATGTGCATGACATCTAGGTATTTCCTTATCAACAACTTACTCCAATAAGGTAGTTCTCAAAACATACTTTTGTGTGACCAATACTTATCCATGTCGTAACTTTTAGGTATTGCTGAGTATACATCTCGATGGTTATGTAGCTGACCAAAATCACCCTTGTTTATCACGACAATATTTCATCCCTCATCCACTATCGTGGCGGTGCGCAATCTCTACAATCCCATCAAATGTTGTAGCATTCGTATGCCATCTATGTTCCCTCTTAGCCCATACCCGATGACTCATTAAGATTATTTTTCTATAATGGTACCTCGCCCAGTCTGCATTCAAGCACATTGGATAACCTCTATATCCACTAATAACAGATCTGAACAATATCCCATATTCTGGAAAATCACCAATTGCCGGTACTTATGACATGCAAATAGAAAATATCTTGCTAGTAACTGTCATAAGTGGGATAACCTTGATTTGACGACTTAAATCTCTCTCTCTCTCTCTCTCTCTCTCTCTCTAAATATATATATATAGGGATTGATTATGGTGGAAACACTCTTAATGGTGAAATCTAGAAACCAATTGCATTATTAAGTAATTTCATTGCATATTTGTTATTATTTGTTGCATCAAGCTGGTCGCTAGCATATGCAACAAATAATGCAATAAAAAAAATACATAATACATATAATTCTACTCATCCACAGCCATTAAATCACTAATATCAATGGCCTACGAAAGTTTCTAGATTTCATAACGTAATTAGTTTTCATATGATATACTTCCTATATATATATATATATATATATATATATATATGTGTGTGTGTGTCTGTGTGTGTGTGTGTGTCGATACACTTTCCTGAATATCCTGGCACCAGCACTAGTGGATTCAACATAGTATATTCGTTCTTCATGTGTATCCACGGAGGAAGGCCTTAAGGAATCACCACCACCAGCCATATAGTATATGAAAGACTCATGTTACCAAAAGAGCTGAATCCATCGGATGCAAGCCCAAGTCTCACATTCCGGACTTCCGATGAAAACTCTGGATCCTCTTTATCTATATGCTTCAATACATCTCTATCTGAAGGGTGTATCATAGTATCGTACTTATGTGCACGAGCCTCTGCCATCTCATGACATTGGCTATGTGAGGCGACATAAAAACCCACTTTAACTTGTCTTTCAGTGGGAAATACCAAAGAACTGCTTTCACATTTTCAAAAGGAGTAAGCTTATACCTCCCGGTGACACACACTATGTAACAACCCAAATATGGCGGTTATTACAGTGTCGTGGACCCCATACTGGGATCCACCAAGCGATACCAAAATAAAAATTAATCGTATTATAATTGTGGTACCGAAGCACAAGGTCATAATCATTACTCTGATTAGGAGTTTATAAATCATACGGCTAATAACCTCACATTACATAGGATCCAATACCAGTATAAATGATATGATGACGGAATATACTCAAAATAATAATATAACCGACAAGAGTTTATATAAAATGGAAAGTAATATTACACGGTTTAAGCATAACCGAACAACAAAAGACTTGGGCCCCCTGAACTAGTATCCTTCAAACCCTTCGCCGTCACCATGCTCTTCCCGTGCCTTGTCCTTGCCTCGACCTAAAATACAACACAAATATTTCGCCCAAAACCACAGGGTCAGATATACATGATAATAATTCTAAAGACGTTATACAATTAACATACAGTAGATATCAAGGAAACAACCCGACTGTTGAACATACCCCTCGGGCGTATGAACAACCAGTTGCAAACCGTCAGACATACCTAATCATACATGGAATATGAACGACCAATCAATATGGCTCAAGACAGACATCACAGTACACCCGATCCAGAAATGTGTCCGTGCACATGTCCACCCTGTATACGGAATCCAGAATATACGTGGGACAATGTACCTAATTAGCCTCACGAACTACGTCTCGTGTGCACAGTCCAATACGGAAACATCAACGCATAACCATGTGTACCTCGGTAAAAACCTTACACGTAACTAATCGGCAGGCAGATATGAGTCCAGATATGTCACGATACAATATGACAATGAAACTCAATAAATCAGACAACTAACCAAGAATCAAGAAACTCATTGAAGTGACATCAATGATCAACGAGACTAACGATACAAAGGTAGTGAACAGGGGAATACAATCCCATAACGAAACCATAAACACGATCAAGAACAATACCACATTATGAATCATAGATTCATAAAGTATTACATATACACGAAATGTATAACATTCACAAGAATTCAATCATCATTATAACCAAGCAAGATAACTTGCCTCAATCCCGTAGACGAAAATAGTCCTTCTTCGAACGAACGAACGAACAGTTTCCTCCACTAACAACACTCACTTGAACAAGCAACCTTGAATAAAATGCAACTCATTCAACAACACATTCATACAGTATCGATATCGAATTTATAAGACACGACACCCACAATTCTACCCGAATAGTTCAAACTATTCCAATAGACATTTAAGTCCTAATTTATGAACTTTAATACCCTCAAATCATTTCTATGATCGAATTATCATACTTAAGATGTTCTTTAATATTCTTCTTATTACAATGAACAAGAATTCATCAAGAACAACTCCAATTAATCATCTCATTACGTTAATATCATCGTATATCATCATAATACTCTTTAGAATATTACAACCATTCATACATTATATTTTAGAAAGTCCTTCATTCATCAATTCATCAAGTTTATCTTGAGTATATCAAAATCATAAGGGTTATCTCATAACTCATTATCATCTTTCGTTGAATTAGCTAAACACCCCCCAAAGCATGATTATATCATTTTAGAAATCTTTTAGCATCAGGAACATACTTCTAAATTCTAATCATCATGTTCTTATCATGTTTTCATAAGAATCAATAACAACCATGTTATCTTTCAACATTTCAACAATTCAAGAATTAATAAATAATAACATTATCATGTTCTTCACTTAGTTGTTCATAATTCTAATAACCATTATGTTATACTTGGTTAATTGAATATCGTATGCAAGTAATCATCATTAACGGAATTAACACAAAATTAGATAACCAACCTCCTGAGAGTGAACAACAACCCTAAAGACCTCAAGGACACACTCCAATACTCCTATCACTAAGCTTCAATCCAAGTTATGAAGCTCCAAACCAAGATGGAAGGGGATAAATTCGACTTAGGATGGTAGGGGGTCGATTTCATAGAGAGAAAATCAAGTTGGGTGTGTAACGATCCTCCAGAAGCTACTGCCTCAACACACACACACCCTTATGTATGTTGCCAAAACTAACGTACGTAATCTCACCAACATTACATACACTATAGCATTACCATTGCGTACGTAATGCCCATTGACTTGGTTGTCTCAATCAAGCCAAAAATCCTGGCCATGCATAGCCCTACATGCCGAAAGTCGAGATGCAATCAGATACTCTCAGTTACTTACGTAATCTTCTAGACTTAACGTACTTAACAGCAACACATAACATACACTAAGCTACAATGGTACCGTACGTTAAGCACTAAGGACAATAAAAAAATGCAATTCTCTGCACAACATCTAACAATCAAACATAATGTGGATGATAAATATGATTAATTCGATTCTAGTATATCTCAACATTATAAACATTGCAATAACTCCAAATGTGGTACAATAATACCCAAAACATTGTAGGAATACAACAGTAAGATGAAAAATTACAGTCTGATATTACATACCCCCCCTTAAAAAGAGTTTGATCCTCGAAACTAAGGGTTAAAGAACTCGGGATATCTCTTCAGCATGTTATCCCATGTTTCCCACGTAGCCTCCTCGATTCCATATCTCGACCATTGAATCTTCAATATGGGAATCATCTTGTTCCTCAACTGTTTGATCCTCCTCTCGAGTATTTGCACGGGATGATCCTCATATGAATAATCATTGCCTATCTCAATCTCTTCGAACTGAAGTATATGGCCAGGATCAGCAGCATACTTCCTCAACTTGGAAACATGAAACACGTTGTGAATCCGACTTAAAGCCGGTGGCAATGCCAGATGATAGGCCAGATCGCCTACTCGTTCCAAAATCTCGAACGGTCCAATATACCTCGGACTCAGCTTGCCTCTCTTCCCAAAATGGAAAAAACCTCGAGTAGGAGACACTTTCACTGGCACATGGTCACCAACTTCGAACTCAAGTGGTCGTCTACGGTTGTCTGCATACGACTTATGCTGGCTTTGAGCCATTAACAAATGACTCCAATTCAGAGTGATCTTCTCACGAGCTACTAACAACATATCAGGCTTCGTACTCAAAGATTCAGACAAGTCATCCCAACACAAATGGGACCTACAATGATAGCCATACAATGCCTCATAAGGTGCCATCATAATCGAAGCATGCCAACTTTTATTGTAGGTGAACTCGGCCAAAGTTATTTGGGCTTCCCAATCGTCCTTCCAATCGAGAACACATGCCCTCAACATATCATTCAGTGTTTGGATAGTCATCTCAGACTGGCCATTGGTCTGAGGATGAAATGTCATACTGAAGTTTAATTATATACCTGTCGCACGATGATGGTCGTCAAGTTCTGATACGATACTCTTGGGATCACCATGCAACCTTACGATTTCCTGAATGAACAGCTGGGCCAACCTCTCGGTACCCCACGTGTCTTTTTAATCTCCAAAAAGTGGGCTGATTTGGTCATACGACCCACAATCACCCAAATCATATTCATATGTCGGCGAATCGTCGGCAAGTTAGTGATAAATCCATCGATATTTCCTCCAATTTCCATTATAGGATCGGGAGTGGTTTCAGCATACCCGCTGGTCGCTGATGCTCAATCTTAACCTGCTAACAGGGCAAACATCTCGAAATGAATTCTGCAACTTCTCGTTTCAAGTTACCCCACCGGTAGTATTGCTTCAAATACTTATACATTTTGCTAGACCCCGGGTGAATAAAGAATGGGGTAGAATGAGCCTATCTTGGAACAGAGTTTTCAACTCTTCATCTGCCAGAACACATTGTCGATTCTTGAAACGTATCAGTCCATCCTTGTGGATTACAAATCCAGGAGCTTTCCCCTAAGTTACTTCATCTCGAATCAGAGGTAAGAACGGGTCTGTAACCTGCTTTGATCTGATTATATCGTGAAAGGACGACGAAATATCAAGCGTGCAATGTTGTCCCTGAACACACTGTATCCAGACTTCAATCCCCGGCCTCATAAATTCTAACTGTAATTCTCTTTGAACTGTCAAGTGGGCAAGCATTTTCTCCTGCACTGTCTTACGACTCAACGCATCAGCAACCACATTTACCTTTCTCGGATGGTATAAGATATCAATGTCATAATCTTTTATCAGCTCTAGCCACCTCCTCTGTCTCATGTTCAACTCTTTCTAAGTAAAAATATATTTCAGGCTCTTGTGATCACTAAAAATCTGACAGGTGACTCCATACAAATAGTGGCGCATAATCTTTAAAGCAAACACCACGGTTGCTAGATCCAAGTTGTGGGTCAGGTAGTTGAATTAGGAGAGTCGCAACTGTCTTGATGCATAGGCAATCACTTTCTCATTCTGCATCAACACACATCCAAGGCCCTGTCTTGACGCGTCAATATACACCACGAACCCCTCAGTCCCTTGTGGTAAGACCAAAATGAGTCGAAATTAATCGACTCTTGAGTTCGTCAAAGCTTTGTTGACATGCCTCTGACCATGCATACTTCTTATCTTTCCTCAATAGATTATTCAACGGTTGAGCAATATTGGAAAAACCTTCCACAAATCGTCGGTAATATCCTGCTAGACCAAGAAAACGACGAACTTACTTCACGTTCTTCGGAGGTAGCCAATCTCGGATAGCCTATGTCTTATGTGGGTCCATACTAATCCTATCAACCGATATAACATGTCCAAGAAAATTTATCTCAGACATCCAGAATTCGCATTTGGAAAATTTTCTATAAAGTTGTTCTCATCTCAGTACATCGACGACCTGACGGAAATGGCAGCCATGCTCTTCACGGTCATGGGAATAAATCAAAATGTCATCAATGAAAACGACCATAAAACAATCCAGGTAATCAATGAAAACTCGATTCATCAATTCCATGAACACCGCCGATGCATTAGTCAGTCCAAATGGCATTATCACGAACCCATAATGTCCATAGTGAGTGCGTAAAGTAGTCTTCGAAATATCAGACTCTCGAATCCTCAATTGATGATAACCGGATCCAAAAAATCATCAATACGAGGCAATAGATATTTTTTCATGATTGTTACCGTGTTCAACTCACGGTAGTCAATATATAAACGCAGGGATCTATCCTTCTTTCGTAGAAATAACACTGGTGCTTCCCAAGCGGACGCACTAGGTCGAATATAACCTTTCTCGGTCAAATCCTCAATATGAATCTTCAACTCCTGCATCTTAATTGGATCCATGCGATATGGTGCTTTTGAAAGCGTGGACATATCTGGCTCTAACTCAATGGTAAACTCTACCTCACGATGTGGAGGTAAGCCCGGCAACTCATCTGGAAAAACATTTGGGTAGTCTTGGACCACCGGAATATCGGACATTTTAACTGGTTGATCTGCTGTCTTGGTCATGTAGCACCAATAACAAACACATCCCTGATTAAGCGGTTTCACTGTTTTCATTGTGTTGATGATTCTCCCAGAATGACTGGGATTATCACCCTGAAAAATGTACTCAAAACCGTCATCAGAAGTGACAGTCATCATCCACTTGCGGACGCTAAGTATGGCATCATGAAGATCCATCCAATTGATACCCAAGATCACATCATATTTAGATAAATCGACCACAATCAAATCGGACAGCCACTCGCAGTCGTTCAAACAAATCGGACAGTTCTGAACTTCACGATTCCCAATAATTATTTTACCATCAGGTAGGCCAATCACATAAGGCTCACATTCGATAACATGATCTAATTGCAAATGGCTCAAACAAGATGCATATATAAAGGAGTGTGAAGCACCAGTATCAAAAGGAGTACATACAGGCTGAGAGTGGATCTCGAGTGTACCTGCGATCATGCTGGATTTGGGATCATTGGCCTTCTTCATATCATAGATTCTGTGTTTTGCATCTCCGGTACCAGATGTACCAGCTTGACTTCCATCGACATTCCTCTGTTTGCCCCTGTAATCTGGTGGGAAGCAGACGGAGCTGCCCGGTCCTAAACTGACGACTGAATTGGAGCATGAGAGGCAAATAGAGTACGTCCCGGTCCACCCCTGCAAAAACAAGCACAATGCCCCATAATCCCATAAGTATGACATGCAACAGCTGGCTTCGAACATTTGAAGATGATGTTCCCCTAATCTACACAGTTAAAACACACAATAAACGAGTTGGCCACTCGGGAATATGATCTTGTTGGTTTTGATGCCACAGGTGGCCTCTCAGAAAAAGTCGGTATGGATTTGGGCTTCTTGAAAGGTACCCAATTACTATCATCCTAGGTCTGGTTCATTGATCTCTTATTAGTGGACTGCGGTTGCTTCTTGGAAATCTCCTTAGCAATAAGTTCGTACTCAAGAGCTCTCTCGATGAATTTAGGTAGAGTCGTGCAATGGTGATTAAGTAACTGCATTCTTATCTAGGGTTGTAACCTCTTAAGAAAATATTTGATCTTATCAGCTTCCATTCAAACAATCGACGAGGCGAACGGAAGAAGTGCTTAGAATTTCTAGGCAATCGATAACACATCATCATCCTCAGATGGGTTTGGGTTCAGCAACTCTGATAGCTTGCCCTCACGGAGTAGAGATGGATAATACCGATCCAAGATGAGGTTCTTGAATTCATCCCAATTGCAAACGCCATCAGTAGGTCTCACCAAAAGCCACCATATATGGGCGCTCTTACTAAGGTAGTAAGCCGCCATAGAGACTCGATTCTCTTCCGGATAATTGACCATCTCGAACAACTTCTCGAAGTGCCCAATCAAGTGAATAATATCAGCAGGCTCAGAGGAGCCTTCAAAAGTCAGAGGTCGCTGACAAGAAATGTCGCTAATAATCTGACTCATGATTCCACCATGCACCGGAGGTGGTGGCTGAGGTCCTTGCTGCTGGCCAGTAGTAGCAGCTCTCTACATAGTTTCCATCATTTGACCCATCGGGGTCATTTGGGATATCATGCCCTCCATAATAACATAAGGGACGACTCGCATATCTTTTCGTTGTTCGGTGTGGTATGATTGGTTCTCAGTAGGCGAATCACTACCTACTAAGCTTTGCTCGACATTCGAATGTGTATTATCTCGTGGCCTTGGGACTCGGTCCCTTTCGTGGCCTGGACCCCCTCTACCGCAGCGTCTTAAATTTCTATCCATACTAAAAGAATCAAATTATAATCATAAGCACAGTTCATGTCCGTCCTTACGGCCAATCACAAGTCACGCTAAGTTAATAGCAACAATAAAATTACAGGTTCAAGAATTTAATTCATCACAAATATATGGCACCAGTAACGCTACATAGAATTTCACATCGACAATAAGTCGAAACAAATTCAACCACATAATTAATCTAATTTTTTTTCTCGGAATATCAATAAGATAAATTCCACCATAAATCCCGCGTTATATCAAGATCATAAAAAGGTTCAATCCCGCCATTAATCATCTTGCCAGTAATTAAATCATGGCACATAAGTAACATACTGCAATTGGCTCGTAGGGTCAGGCACGTGCACAGGTCACACGTGACACGAAGGTTTCTTGATACTAGTTCAATCCACAACGAATTTTACGAAGAAACGACTCTCTGATACCATCTTCTGTAACACCCCAAATATGGAGGCGATTACAGTGTTGTGGACCCCATACTGGGACCCACCAGGCGATACCAAAACAAAAATTAATCATATCATAATTGTGGTACCGAACCACAAGGTCATATTCATCACTCTGATTAGGAGTTTATACATCATACAGCTAATCGGACGTTTTCTGTAATAAACATTCATGCTAACTTCTCGGGTCCCCAAGTGTCTTTAATCCTCAGGAAATGAGCTGACTTGGTTAGTCGATCAACTATGACCCAAATCATGTTTATCCCCGTATTGGTCCGTGGCATATTGGTGATGAAGTCCATCGATATATCTTCCCACTTCCACTCAGGGATCGGAAGTGGCTTCAACATTCCGGCAGGTCGCTGATGTTCAATCTTAACCTGCTGACAGTTTAAACACTTCGAAACGTATTCTGCTACGTCCTTCTTCATATTTCCCCACCAGAAATTGTCTTTTAGATCCTTATACATCTTACTGGTGCCCGGGTAAATAGAATAGGGTGCGCTGTGAGCTTCCTTCAGAATTGTCTGTCTCAAGATATCATCATCGGGAACGCAAAGTCGACTCTGAAATCTCAGAACTCCATCGTCTTGTATAACGAATCCAGGGGCCTTCCCTTTCTTTACACCGAAGAATCGGAGAATCATTCAACTGCTTAGATTTGATTTCCTCGACTAATGACAAAGTTAGTTCCATCACGTATAGTTGCCCTTGGACTCCTTGTGACCATACTTCAATCCCTTCGTGGATCAGTTCTTGTTGAATGCTGGTTTGGGACGTGAGCGCTTCCAACACTGGAAAAGAAACAGGTTTGCGGCTCAGTGCATCAGCTACCACGTTCGCTTTGCCTGGATGATAGAGAATCTCCAGATCGTAATACTTGATTAATTCCATCCACCTTCTCTGCCTCATATTTAATTCCTTCTGACTGAATATATACTTGAGGCTCTTATGATCTGTGAAGATCTGACAATGAGTGTCGTACAAGTAATGTCGCCAAATTTTTAGAGCAAAGACTACAGCTGCTAACTGCAGATCATGAGTCGGGTAATTAACTTCGTATGGTTTCAACTGTCGAGAGGCATAGGCAATCACCCTATCCTTTTGCATCAATACACATCCCAGACCCTGATTTGAAGCATCGCTGTATACCATGAATCCATCAGTTCCATCTGGTAACGCTAGTATAGGCGCTGTCGTCAGTCTTCTCTTAAGCTCATCAAAACCTGCCTGGCATTTCTCATTCCACACGAATTTCTGAGTCTTCTGCAACAGTTGAGTAAGCGGACAAGCGATTTTGGAAAATCCTTCAACAAAACGGCAATATCCAGCAAGTCCTAAGAAACTTCGGATTTCTTTCACATTATTAGGAGATTCTCATTCCAAGATTGCCCAAGGAAAGTCACTTCCTTTAGCCATAATTCGCATTTAGAAAGTTTCGCATAAAGCTGTTCATTCCTCAAGGTGCTCAAAACAATGCGCAAATGCTCAGCATGCTCATCTGGGTCTTTCGAATAGATCAAGATGTCATCAATGAAAACGACCACGAACTTATCTATGTATTCTAAGAATACCCGATTTATCAATTGCATAAATACCGCATGAGCATTGGTAAGTCCGAACAGCATTACCACAAATTCATAGTGCCCGTACTGGGATCTGAAAGCAGATTTCGGTATGTCCGATCCCTTAATTCTCAACTGATGGTATCCTGATCGCAAATCAATCTCGAGAATACTCTGGCCCTCTGCAGTTGGTCAAACAAGTCATCGATCCGAGGTATAGGATACTTGTTCTTGATCGTCACCTTGTTTAGCTCCCTATAATCAATACTTAATCGGAGGGATCCATCTTTCTTCCGGACAAAGAGAACGGGTGCTCCCCAAGGAGAAACGCTTGGTTGAATGTAACCCTTCTGCAATAATTCCTCAAGCTGCTTCTTTAATTCATACATCTCAGTTGGCGCCATACGGTATGGTGCTCTAGAAATAGGTGCAGCTCCAGGCTCTAATTCGATATTAAACTCTACTTCTCTCCGTGGAGGTAACCCAGGTAGTTCGTCAGGGAATATGTCAGAGATTTCGTTTACCACTGGAATAGATGCGAGCTCGACTCCTTCTTCTTTATTCATGGCATAACACCAAAATCCGTAACAACCATGCTTTAGCAATTTAACTTCTTTCATGGCTTTGATCAATTTTCCTGAGCTTCCCAGTTTCCATCCTTTGAATAAATGTTCAGATCCGTCATCAGCAATGATAGAAATGTCTCTCTTTCGGTAATTCAAAATGGCTCCATAACGGTTGAGCCAATCATCTTCGAGAATTAAATCGTCACCATGGATGTCGACTACAATAAGATTTGATGGCTAATCTCTCCCTCCTATAGACACTGGAAAATCTCAAGTTTCTAGGGTTCCCACAATTTTCTCTCCGCTCGGTAATCCCACAACATAAGGCTCAAAATCATACAAGCACGAGATTTTCAAACGATTAACACAGTTCAAAGATATGAAAGAATGCGTAGCTCCTGAATCGAATAAGACACTAACTGGTTGCAAAAGGATCTGAATCGTACCGGATGCAACAGCAGTGTTCTGATCGTCTGACTTCCTCATATCGTAAATGTGCGGAGGAATGGACCCAGCGCTGGACGCCTCTCTTTTCCCAACATTTTACTGCTAGAAACTACTCTGCTGCGTCTGGTTCACACTTGTATCCTTCAGAACCGGTGCAGGAGTGCGAGGGCCAAAAGATCTAGTCATATTTCCACAAAACGTTGCGCAATGTCCTTCCTGTCCACACTCGAAGCAGGTCACAGCAGGTGCATAACAATCACGTCGAACATGCTCTGTTTTGCCACAGTTGTAACATTTCTTCACTGCGTCTGAAGATGTTGATGCTGCCCGGAACTTCTTTCCACCTCGAGAAGGATGTGGAGGTCTCCTAGATGAATGAAATGAGGACTGGACCTTGCGGGGCCCACTATTCTTGTTCTCCGTGAAGTTGCCAGACACTTTCTGCTTCTTTGCTTCCGTTGATTTCTCCACTGTCGCCTCTTTCATGTCGTAGGCCAGTGCTTTGTCCTGATACTGTCGCAAGGTGGTACATTCAAATACGGACATATATTGCTGAATCTCCGTCTTCATCCGCATATCGAAATGGAAAATCCTCTCCGCCTCGGTCCTCACCAAGTGGCGCACATAAGTCAGCTGGTGATTAAAAGTCTTAATCACGTCTGTCACAGATACCTCTAGATTTTGTGGTGAGAAAAACTCCCTAACTCGGGCCTCTCTAACTGGGCGAGGACAATATTGCGTTACCATCATTAATTTAAATTCTGTCCAGTCAGCATTATGATCCTCAGGTCGAATGGCCTCCCACCAGTCGAAAGCCTCCCCAGTCAGGAGATACTGGGCAATCGGAACCTTTCGATCGTCGGGATAGTTAATCCCTGCAAATAACTTTTCTAACTCCCTCAGCCAGTGATCCCAAGTAAGTGTCTCAGTAGAACCGTCAAATTTTGGAGGGTGCAATTTGACCACCTCAGTAAGCCATTTATCTCCCTGATTATCCTCGTTATGCTGCTGTCCCATCGTCATCTGCATGCGATCAACTACCTGAGCAAACTGGTTTATCTGAGCAACCACCTGTTGAAGCACTCCCGGCATGTTAGGATTTGCGTTATCATTCGCTGATCCCTGTTGTCCTCCAGAATGGGAATTGGTTTGACTAGCCGATAATTTTGGGGTAGACGCTGAATCCTCCTGTCCCGCATTACCACGACCGCGTCCGCGTCCACGACCTCCCCTCAACATACCGTAAACACAAATACTCAATATCCAGGGCAAAATTTCTAAAAAAAAGTCCGTCAAAATTCACAAAACATGAATTAAATAAAACGATAGTATTTGAGATTAGTAGACTTACAACCACAGTCTACACAACGATGCTGGCTCAGCAGTGATATTACAAACGACCCATAAATCAAATAATGTAAACAGACCCAACTAACCCGACTGCCAAGATATCCATGAATCTTATCTCTGATACCATATTCTGTAACACCCCGATGTATTCGGAATTATTACAGCGCCGTAAATCCTTTGTATAAGAATTTACAAGGCTAATCTGAGAAATACGAAAATAATACTAAAGTGTCATTAATGAAAAAGAAATTCAAAACCCGATCGACAATTCAAATGAGTCCAATATTACAAAACATCCTCAAAACATCAACAACATAAGCGTACTCGAGTATTGAAAAATAATCAGAAAAACAAGACAATATAATCCACATCACTAAGCCACTTCATCGTCATGTCGGTACTGTGGTTGCTTCCCCGCTCCTCGGCTACCTGAACATCAAAACAAATGTCCATCCCCGAAGGGGTTAGCAAAACGATGCTAGTACAAGTATCATAATACATAAATCAACGATGCATCATAAAACATACAAAACGTACTCCCGTCACCGGAATACAACGATGCGAATCCTCATGATTCCATCAACACAATACAGGTTAATCCAACGATCCAGCGCCCTCAGTATAGATCCCCATAATGATCCCGTCGGACCAACGCATGGTGGAAAACCCGTCCAACGATCCAGCGCCCTCAGCATAGATCCCAATGATGATCCCGTCGGACCAACGCATGGTGGACATTCGATCCAGTGCCCTCAGCATAGATCCTCATGACCCCCCCCCCCAGATCATTTACAATATAAACCATGCAATCATGCATACACATATGCAATTCAATATGTTCATCAACAGGAACAATTTATAATGAATACCACGAAAAATCAAGAAAATAATCTCATACTCGACAACATAAACAAAACCGTATGCATGATCAAAGTTTCCAATATAAACCAAACTCAACATACGATACTTGCCTCAAAGATGGCAAGGACTAAATACTCCCACAAATGTTACACGTCCGCAAGCCACCGTCGCTTTATCGATCACTATGCAAGGTTCGGACCTTGATCAAAAGAGATAACAAAGAACTCAACATTCTACTCAAAACTAACGTATGATCACCGAATATCTTATATTAGAATCGTGAAATAGTGACGTAAGGCCGGTTCGCGGTTAGTATACTTAGATGAAAGCTGAAGCGGAAATAATGATACACTTCATGTGAGTTGAATGATCATTTCGGAGGCGAAGTGCCGATGTTTATGGATTCAAGGATATACAAGTTTATTAAGGATTTTGGGTTTAAATATGGGCTTCAATTCCAAATTCTCATATGTTCGGCTATTACGATTTTACCACAAATGTGACTCAAGATAGCAAGCATGCCCAAGTATTACGCAATGAAAACGATACTATGGTGATCCGGATTGAGTTCAATGACATGGCCGATTCATCATCCTCATGAACATGAAGAATATTATCAAAACAAATACCCCTAACAAACATGAATTTCATCGGTGGAACATCATAGCAATTCATATAATCTAACTAAAATCATGCTCATGATTCCGACGAATTAAGGATACTGCATCCTAAGGTTTTTATCCACCGAGGCTAGATCAACACTCTTAGTAATGAAAGCAAAAGAAGGTATAACTGGGTTTCAATCTTCAAAAAAATATGTTGTCGGATTCATAAGATCATTTGCTAGCCTAAGGATTTCCGAAGCAAGCTCAAAATATAGCTGAGAACGCAAATTTCGACTTGGTAAATCATAACATACCGTATTCAGAAAGAAAGGTTTAAATATCTTGATAAACTCCACGTTCAAGAGCTATAACATCAATCCTCAAAGCTCCTTTGTCTTCAATGGTGATGTTAGGAGGCTGGTATGCAGGATTTGGATGGATGGAGTGACTCTCAAAGACCCAAAAATCGGGTGTGGGAAGAGGTGTAAACTGAAAAATGAAGTTAGGTGTTGTATTATTTATATAAAAAGGTTATTAGCACGTGCTACTCTCCTAAATTAGCGTGCACTAATGGGCTAGCATTCTACTATCTCTGACGGTCTCGGCATAGCATACGCTAAACAGCCTTACGTGCGCTAAAATCAACGATTAGCGTACGCTCACAACTATCTTCCATAGGCCGAATTGAGTTAAGATAGACACTTGGCAAAATGTAAAGAAGAACCAAAATGAGTATCTTCTATAGGCCATTTAAGTTAGGCTCAAAATCGGCTAAGTACAAAGTACAGTTAAGTACGTCAGAGAAGTTTCGGTCAGACAAGTATCATCAGAGAGGTCTTGACCAAACTCTACAAAAAGCCGAGTCACAGTCAAGTGAAAATCAGAGAAATTCTGGTCAACAAAATTTATCAGAGAAGTTTGACCAGACTACAATCATGTGATCAGGCGGAGCCCAAGTCATTTGAGCTTTGACCATCAGATCAGTCAAGTTCATCAGGTCAGAAGACTTCAGATAAGTCGTCAGATCAGAGAAGTCTCGACAGGACATCAGAGAAGTCATCATCAGAGAAGTCCGACGACAGAGAAGTTCAACTGCATATCAGACAGATTGACTTAATAAGATCAGATAAGTCATCAGCCAGGTAAGCTTGTCCACGTCACCATACGTTGGAAAGTCAATAATTACGGAAAGTTACATGTGGGCGATAAGGGACAGATTGGAGAGATTCCCATAAGGATAAGAATTAAAATAAGTCATCCTGACCCACCTCTGAAGACTTTAATCATATTAAAATCAAAAGATTCGGCACCATCACATGGAAGTCTTCACAATGGTCGGAAATGGATTAAAATAAGGGAATCCAGCCTTGCAACGTACAGAAAGAAAAACAAAGAAGTCCATTTCTCCAACGGATGGATTTGTTAAAGATGTGCAACGGCTATGAAGGAAGCTCAAAGATCTACATCTATAAATATATGAAGATATGAAGTTGAGCAATACAGTGCGAAGTATACTTTCAAGCAATCAAAGTAATCAAGCGATCAACAAATCTATAGCATCGTGAAGAGCAGTATTCTCAGTTCATATACGAAGAAAGCTCTTAGTTGTAGAAGGCAAAACACTCCTGTCTTAAAACCTGAGTAAGGGGTACTTCACTGGTTGATGTTTCGCGACTGATAGGCATCAAAGGATTCGAAGATCGAGTGGTGCTAGGCAATCAGAAAGGAGTTGCAACGAAAGGATTTCCACTGGTTGGAAGTTGTTGTAGCTAAGTTGTAGAATCACTGTAATATTTATCACTGGTTGAGAATTATAGCGAATTCATCTCCAACTGGTTTGGAGAAAACTGGATTAGTAGAGGATTACCCCACCTCTGAGACCACTATAAATTGCCTGCGTACTTCACTATTTTCGCATCATACTTAACTGCTGCATTCATACTTAGTATTTCGTTGTTCATATTTGTGTATTCGTCATCAGCTGACATCCGCACTTATATTGTCTACAGATGACTCTAAGTCATCTGTACCATCAGATGAGAAACTCCTTAATTCCTTCTTTGTGGAAAAAGATTTTCAAGAAGTCTATTCACCCCCCCCCCCCTCTAGACCTAATTCTGACGACTTGTAACCTACAAGTGGTATTAGAGAGGTTGGTTCATTTATTTCCAAAACTAGATCCATATATCTTGGATATATTTTTATCTCTCATTTAGAATCGAACACGTGCACTCTAGATTACACGTGTTTTCAGTTGACGAGTGTGATATTTGGAAGATAAGGATGCAGGCACACTTATCTTCTATCCATGACTATATGTGGTGCATTATCGAAGATGGTTCTTTCATCTTGAGAAGGAAAACACACTTGAGGAGATTGCAGCCGGAAAGCCAGATAAGATCCCCAAGAAGAGGACGGATCTGACCATTAAAGAGAGAAAGCTGGCCAATCTTGACAACTGGGATAGAGATGTGCTATATCAAACTCTTCACAAATCAACCATGGTCAAGATCAAGAACTGCCAGAATGCCAAGGAGATTTGGGACACTCTTGTTGTGATGTGTGAAGGTACAGAGCTGATAAAAGAAAACACGTTGTCAATCGCTACCCAGAAGTTTGACAACTTCAAAATGAAGACCAGAGAATCCATAAACCAGGTGGACACAAGGTTCACAAAGATCATCAACGAAATAAACTGCCTTGGAAAAACTTATGGAAACAGGGAGATGGCCTTGAAAGTATTAAGATCTCTTAGCCCCGAATGGAGTATGAAGGCAGTGTTCATGAGGGAATCCAAAGACCTCAATAAAATAAAAATTCAAGAACTATTCTCTGACCTGAGGGCTTATGAATTCGAACTCCCAAGTTCATCATCAAACGAGCATGCAGAGAAGGGAATAGCATTTACAGCCGAGTCCCCCGCCAAGAACCCAAATCCACTCTATTTCGAGGAAGAGATGGCATTTATAATTCAAAGATTCAGCAAATTCCGAAAGAATTACTCCAAATATAAGTAGAATTATAAGGAGAATCCAAGGAGAAATCAAAAATCCGGAAGCTGGAAGGTGGAATGCTATAACTATCATAAGACAGGACACATTCAACTCGACTGTCCTAATCTTAAGAAGGACAAGAGCAAGAAGGAAGTGAGCAGAAAAGAAGACCGAAGGAAAGCCCTCGTTGGAGAAGACCAAGAGAAAGTGGAATCAAGCAGTGGATTCTTCTCTGATGATGATGAGGAATATGACTGTATGATGGCCAACCTAGCTGATGAAGAGGTAATATCAAAACCCTCTAATTCAAATAATAGTTCAGACATGTCACAAGATATGGACATGCACGAATGTGTAAATCAGTTTCTCCAAGATTTTGAGAAATTGAAATCTGCACACCTATCTGTATCAGCTGAGAAGACCTAGCTACAGGATGAGAATAGGCAGATGAAAAATGATTTTGAAAAACTCAGCCTAGAGTTGAATAAAACCAAATCTGATCTTGAAAAACAGGCTGCAGACAATTTTAAAAACCAGGCTGACGTCACTACAGCTGAGATAAAACGATTAATTGTTTTGAATAGTGAAAAATCAACTGCACTTGCTCATGTCAAAGCTGAGTTTACTAAACTGGCTCAGCTAAATAAAACTGAGGCGAAGGAAATAACCTCCCTGAAGGCATCTCTAACTTTGGACGAATTTTTTATGAACAAAAGGCCACTATATTCCAGATCAGGCCTTCGATATGACCCGAACACTCCCTCTAGTTCTAGAACCACTTTCATTAAGGGAGAAACACTTGTCCCGTCTGCTGAGCCTAATTATAAACCAGTGATTCAAAATAGGCAGCAGCCGAGTCACAGGTCTAGGCTGCAGCCAAGGTATATAAGGCAACCACCGAGACATGAGACTAGGCAATGGCTAAGGCAGAAGCAGCAGCCCAGACAACATGCCCATTATTATCAATGACTCCCCAAAAACAGATTTCAAAATGGGAGTGGCAAATGGAAACCTTAAGGTTATCCAAATTTTCAAAATGAACAGATGTGGAGACCCCAAAGATTTTATAAATGGTCTCAACCAAGATTTAGAAATGGCCCACATCAATTTTATGAGGCATATCCAATACACAATCCTAACAAAGGATACAGGCCCAGACAACACACGCCTTTTAGGGGCAATAACAACTTTCATAATCCCAGGAGAAATCAGTTCTCCAGGAAAATAACTAACCCACGAGGACCCACACAGATTTGGGTACCTAAATCTCTGCTTGTTTGATTATAGAAAAGGTGGAAATACTACTACCACATCTCCACAAATTCAAATATTGTAGGTGAAGAATGGTTTGGATGCTCAAGGCACATGACCAGGAACAAGAAGGTGCTGTCAAATTATATCAAAGAAAGAGGTCCAGACGTAACCTTTGGAGATAGCTCTAGAGGTCAGACTAAAGGATTTGGAGAGCTGCACAGAAGAAACATCACTATATCAAAAGTCCACTATGTCAAAGGGCTCAAGTATAACCTTTTGAGCATAAGTCAGTTTTGTGATGAGAAGAATCTAGTAGTCTTCACCATTTGGAAATGTATGGTGATAGATATTCTATCTGGCGAAGTGACGCTACAAGGATTCAAAAGGAGAGATGTCTATATGATAGATTGGAAAACAGGAACTCCCAACACCTACTTTCTATCCAAGACAATAGCAGAAAATGGATGGTTGTGGCACAAGAGACTATGTCAGCTAAACTTCAAAGCCATCAATAAGATTAGTTCTTAGAAGCTGGTCAGAGGACTTCCAGAAGAAGTTTTCAGAAAGGAAACTCTCTGTGATGCATGTTAGAAAGGGAAGCAGGCCGGAGCATCATTCAAGCCAGTCCAACCAACCACTCTTACAACAAGGATCTTAGATCTACTTCACATGGATCTATTTGGTCCTATCAAGCCAAGGACTCTAAGTGGCATAAATCATGCTTTAGTAGTAGTACATGACTACTCAAGGTATACATGGATTGTCTTTCTATATAAGAAGAGTGAAACCTTGACAAAGCTGCATGAGCTGCTGAGAAGGATCCAGAATGAGAAATCCCTCTCAATCATCAAGATCAGATCAGATAGAGGAGGAGAATTTCTCAACAGAGCAATCACTGAGTACAGTGATCAAAATGAGATCCAGCACGAGCTCTCTGCAGCCAAGACTCCACAGCAGAATGGTGTTGCCGAAAGAAGAAACAGAACCTTAAAGGAAGCAGCCAGGTCCATGATTGCAGAAGCAAGCCTGCCCAAGAGGTTCTGGGGTGAAGCTGTCAACACAGCATACCACACTCAAAATAGGAGTATGATAGTAGGGAGACATGGTAAAACTCCCTATGAGGTTTAGAATGACAGAACACCCACAGTTGCTTATTTTCATATTTTTTGTTGTAAGTGTTTCATCCACAACAATGGTAAAACCCAACTAAATGCCTTTGATGCTAAAATTGATGATGGTATCTTTATGGGATATTCACAAAGAAGCAAGGCAAATAGAGTTTTAAAAAAAGAGCCTTAGTTGTGGAGGAAACATCTCATGTGGTATTTGATGAATCTACTGTTGAGTACAGGAAACAGGTGGAACTGATTGAGGATAAGCTCAAATCCGCCACTCTGGAAGAAGTCATTGTTCATGATATAGGAATGATGGACTCATCTGCTGATCAGCCTGAAGACCCAACTGCAGATCATATAGGACCTCAAAACCTACCTGATCCAGATGTAGCTAATGAAGACCCATCTGTAGCTGATAAAGATCCATCTGCAGACCAGACCAGATCCCCATCTTTAGATGACAAGGCGATAGCTGATCCAGTTGCAGACCAAGGAAGCCAGAACCAAGCTGAAGCAGAAAAAGGAGTCCACCAGAGCATTTCTACAGGGTGAACAGACCCTGAAGAAGAAGACATTCCTAAGTGGCTTAAAGATCATCCCATCCAACAAATCATTGGGAAGCTAACTGATGGAATCCAGACCAGACAGTCCACTCTACCAGCAAGAATGGCAATGTTTTCATGCTTTATGTCTCAAATTGAACCCAAGACTATAGAACAAGCCTTGGAAGACTACTCATGGATCAATGAGATGCAAGAAGAGCTTAACCATATGGAAAGGAACAATGTTTGGGAACTAACAGATAGACCAGATCACAAGAAGGTTGTTGGAACCAAATGGGTGTACAAGAACAAATGCGATGAAGATGGAGCTGTTGTTAGGAATAAAGCCAGACTTGTTGCTAAAGGCTATGCACAATGTGCAGGAATAGATTTTGATGAAACTTATGCACCTGTTGCAAGATTAGAAGCCATCAGACTATTCCTCGCATATGCAGTATTCAACGATTTCGTAGTCTACCAAATCGATGTGAAGAGTGCCTTCCTTAATGGAATTCTAGAAGAAGAAGTCTATGTGGAGCAACCCCCTGGATTTGTCAAATGAGACAAAGTCTACAAGCTTCTAAAGGCTCTATATAGACTTAAGCAGGTACCAAGAGCATGGTATGAAACATTATCTGTGTTTCTTGAGAAAAATGGTTTCAGCAAAGGAAAAGTGGACAAGACCCTATTCAGAGTGGAGCATGAAGACCACATATTATTAGTTCAAATATATGTGGATGATATCATATTTGGCTCAACCAATCCGGAGCTATGTGAGAAGTTCACAAATCTCATGCAAGGAGAGTTTGAGATGAGTATGATGGGCAAACTGAATTTCTTTCTAGGTTTGCAAGTTAAACAGATGGAAAATGAAATTTTCATCAAACAGGCGAAATATACCAGAGATTTAATCAAGAGATTTGGAATGGAATTAGCCAAACCAACAAGAATCCCTATGAGCACAAGCACTCATCTAGATACAGATGAAGGAAGCATATCAGTGGATCCAACCCACTACAGAGGACTTATTGGATCACTCCTTTATCTGACAGCAAGCAGACCAGACATATCTTATGCCGTAGGAGTATGTGCTAGATTTCAATCCAAGCCAAAGAAGTCTCACCAGGATGCAGCTAAGAGGATAATTAGATATCTTAAGTCAACAGTCAATGTTGGATTATGGTATCCTAAGGATGATAACTTTGAGCTATCAGGATATTTAGATGAAGACTTCGCAGGATGCAAAATTAATAGGAAGAGCACCAGTAGAACGTGCCAATTCCTAGGAACCAGACTGATATACTGGTTTAGCACGAAGTGGGTATCTAACCCTATTTCAACCACAGAGTCAGAATACCTAGATGCAGGTATCTGTTGTGCCCAGATTTTATGGATTAGAAAAACAGCTAAGGGACTATAACAACATTGCAAATGAAGTCCCAATTTGGTGTGATAACAATAGTGCAATTGCAATAACCAACAACCCTGTATGCACTCCAGGATGAAGCACATTGATGTTAAACATCATTTCATAAGAGACCATTTACTTAACAAGAGAGTAAGAGTAGAAAGAGTCAGCACAGAATACTAGATTGCTGACATATTCACCAAACCTTTACTAGAAGAAAGGTTTTTGGAGCTTAGCAGAGAACTTGGATTACTAGAGTGGAAACCTAGTACAGATGAGAAAGCTACCTGAAGACCAGATCAGACGAGCGAAGAAAGTTACCAGATCAGACCAGACGAAAATACAAAAGACAGACGAAGTTGACAACAGGCATCAGATAGACAAGGAGACCTACCTGATGCAGATCAGTCAAACAGTCAACGGTCATCCAGCTAAGTTCTCTACCCCTGACCGACTCTTGAAAAATAAATTATTATTTATCTACACGTGAAGTTACACATTCACACAACCTCGACAATGACCAATTAAATCCAGCCGTCATTTTTCAAAATTTCAAAAGCAGGACCACCTATTAATTTAGTTTAAATTTTAAAACCTCAAAAGGTGGACCACCGCTTAAATAAATAATATTAAATTCCAAACGTCGTTTCATTTTCTATTTAAAGATGGGAAAATCATTTCAACTTTACCTTCTTCAAGCTTACAAACCCTAGTTTTCAAGAGCAAAAATCCTTTCGAACTTTCAATACACTCAGAAAATTTTTCTTGCGCAGAAATGGAATCGTATTTTGCAGGAGTGAATCTAAAGGCTGTGAAGGACCAGATTATTTTTTCTCTGGTGGTCGATTTCGAGGGGCTGCTCGAAACAAACCTGGACAACGAAGTGTACAACATCATCAGATCCATGAAGACGAATGGGATCTACCCATTCCTGAGCATCAGCCCCAAATCTCTCTACAAGGAGGCTGTCATCGCATTTTACAGGGAAGCTAGAGTTCTAGAATCGGGCATTAGGAGTTCAGTCTTTGGAGAGGAAGTGGAAATCACTGTGGATACAGTCAAAAAGGCCTTCATAATGAAACCCCAAGGCGTGGCCGTAGAGGCCTTGAAGCAAAACGCAGTCGACCTTTGGCTGAAGATCAAGGCTGTTGACCAGCCAGCAAAATTGAAGCTGACTGCGAAGAGAAGCGAGCTAAGAAAAGAATATCGATATGTGTTGGATATTACCAACAAAGTCGTGATGGGTATGCTTGCAGCTACGACCAGTTGTTGTCAGCCAAGTTTGTAGTTTTGAGGGATCTAATTCAGGATGAGCCAATTGACTGGGCTGATTATATCTTCGGACAATTGGTGCGAAAAGTAAATAAAGTCCAATGGCTAGATGATGAGAAGAGGTTCAAAACCAAGATGTCCTTTGGGACTCAGATTAGTTGGATTTTGGAGCATTTGGGCATGCGAAGGGAAATGCAGATCCCTTCCACGTCAACAAGAGACTTGGTCACTTGGACCAAGAGACTTTGAGGAGATTGGGGAGTGTAAGGAAGGCAGTAAAAATTCTGGAGGAAATGCCCATTAAGACTACACCTTACACATACCCCTCTAGTTCAGATGATTATGAAGACCAAGCTACAGCCCATATCCAACCTGCAGATCAGTCTGATTTGGATTCAGACGACACTCCGATAGCCATTCGTTTCAAGAGAAGGGGACCAGCCCCAGAAGAGCCAGTTCTGATCCAATCCTCACCGGAACCATCCCCCAAGAGGCCAAGGCGCCTAATTTTTGAAGAGGAAGAGCAATCAGAGAACCTATCTGCATCTGAACCTGCCCCTGCACATCAGATGCAGATCATCCCTTCACCCATTCTTATTCCCGAAGAGATCCCTCGGATCAACCTGCCAGACTTATCTAAAGAAGAAGAAGCAGGTCTAATTACCCTCATCCCTAAATCAGATTACTCATTCAACCTGCTAGAGAACAATTCCCTCAACCTATTTGTGGAGCAGCTTTTAATGGTAAAACATCATGCTCTCAAAGTTTCATATATAAATATTTTCGAGGAATGGAAAACTTTGAAATCCGTTCCATTTACTCAACTGCAATCATTTGTTGAAATGAATAGCTGGGACTTTCCCCAGGCTACGGAGCAAGTGCTCATGGGCTTTTGCCATGAGACAGATGCAATCTTGATGCTCCAGGAGAACTGGTTCATGTCCCATCTTAAACCAATATGGACCAGTTCATCCATCTTGTTATGGAAGGTGTTTTGGAGGGGATTGATGAAGAAGTTGAAGAAAAAGAAATAAGAATATAAGAGATAGTGGAGGAAGAGGAGATAGAAGTTGAAAAATAAGTAGCCGAGGAGAAAGAAGAAAGGGAGGAAGAAGAGAAAATTGTAGAGAAGGAAGAGTCTGAGAACAGAGAAGTTGAAAACGAAGAAAAAATATTAGTTGAAGAACAAGGAGAATAAGAGAAGCAGGAGGAAGAAAGAAAAGAAAAAGAAGAAGAAAATAATCAAGTTGAAAAACAATCTGATAGAGAAGAAGATGAAAAGACAGAAGAATTAGAGGAAGAAGAAGAAGATGATGAAGGAGAAGAAGTTGAGAAGGAAGAAAAAGATGATGATGATGATGATAAGGAGGAAATAAAAGATGAAGAAGAAGAAGAAGAAGAAGAAGAGGAGGAAAAGGAGAAGGAAGAAGAAAGAGAAGATGAGGGAGACAGAGAAGATGAGCATGGGGCACCTAATCAACCCCCCAGCTCATACAAGTCCCAAGACGAGGATGACAGATCGGGGACCCCTGCAAAAACCCCATCTGATCAGCCTCCTGCAGACATGAGTCTACACACAAGCAGGTCTATCAACCGACCTGCAGCTGCAGAAGGAGCTGGCGACCACTCTCCACAGGCAACACCTATCTCAACTGACATGGTTGACCTATAGTCAGAGAAATTGTTGGAGAGTTGCTTGCAACAGAAATCACACCTGACCTACAAACCATCAATGCCAAAATTGATACCTGATCGCTTGGATTCGCGTAGTATGGTTTTCAAATCCGATCAATTTTAAAATTTGTAAAACCTCGGAGTATTTCCAAGGTGTCGAACCCAAGGGAATTGATGTGTCGAAAATAAAGGAATTAACTCTACTCAAAATTTGACTGCTATTTAGGAGTCCGAAAAATTGTTTTGATTCTAATTATCTAACTTAAAAAATCGAAGAACAAAAATTGAATAAAAGATGAATAATCTAAATTAAGCAAATAAAGCAAATTAACAAGATAAAATCACAAGTCGAAAGGTAATTGATCCTAGGGTAGTATCATCTAATTGAGTTCACACAATCCATTCACTTGATTCCTTCTCCCCAAAATTTAATTCAATCCTAGAAATAATCACTCGGTCGATCTAGAATTCTGTCAAGGCAACCTAGAAAGATAGTTAATTAAAACCCTTTTCCCCTTGGCTCAAAGAATTGAGATCACTTAAAAGCACCAACTTATTTATCTATGATTTATCTTTCTCCGCTAGGTCTCAAGATAAAATCATATTGTGTGTCAAGTATTTCCACTAATCAATTACTCCTTCCGGATGAAATCAATTAGCTAACATGCATCGATTAAGGGCCCTTTAATCTAACATGAGATTTAACACAACTTGAACACAAGCCTAGGATGAAAGGTCAAAAGGTAATCAAAGGAATATCATGTGATCATCAATTAAATTTACTAACCCTAGAATCAATCAATGAATTAGCCAGACATGATTGAAATTAAACAAGAAATTGATGAAGAATGCATATTATTAATATGAAAAGAGAGATTACAACCCTTATGGATGAACTCCGAGTCTTCAATCTCCCAAAAACAATAATAATTCTCCTCCAAAAAGTTCTTGCATCAAAGAAATTAATCTTGCTAAGAAGATCTAAAAATTGTAAAAGATGAAAAAGAATGAAAAGGTCTGATGAAAGATAGATAAAAGATGATAGATGAAGATCCTCAAACTAGGTCTAGAATGAGGTTTATATAGCCTAAGGGGGTTAAAATCCCGATTAGCCCTAATCTAGGAAATAAATAATATCCAAAAGAGTCAAAATCCGTCCAAAAACGAGAGCCCGCTGGGAAGCCTTTCGGGCTGGCCTATCGGCCGATAGGCTGGCCGATAGGTGGTTCGTCGATCTCTTCACTTGGCAGGGCAGAATCTCCTTTCGGGCGACCTATCGGCCGATATGCTGGGCCGATAGGTTCGACTGTTTCTCGCAAAAATCCATTTCTTCGTCCGCTTGATTCGACTTTCGGTCCTTTGTCTCGTTTTGGGTCCTTTTGGCTCTAAAAACCTGCAAACACACTAAAACCAACCCAAACGCGTAATACGGCTCGACTAATCATAAATAAGCCAAATACGAGCACATTAATCACGAAACGAGATAAAAACCTAGTATAAAATCCTAGAAATATGTGGTAAAATTACCACTTATCAAACCCCCCCAAACTTAAGCCTTGTTCGTCCCGAACAACAAAATGAAAAGAAAAAGAAAGTCGTGAATCATCGTGCAATTCATAGTGTTCAACCTAATCAATACTATCCTGTAATTCTCTCTAAATAATCCGATTGTCGTAAAAGCGAGCTGCACTCAGAATAATGATTCCGCAAAGTAGTCAAGTTCAGTCCTAGTCATTCGTTCATGAAGAAAATCCAGCTCAAGGATTAACAAAACGTGAGTCAAATCGACCGTCAATATGAAAGGCTAAAATAAACAAGCTAGCTCGTCCCGTTACACAGTCTAGTGGCACATTTTTCACGAGTTTCATAACAAATAAACCTCGGTCAGTATTCCCTTATATATATGTTCAAGAATTTGATTCGAGTTGACCACTAGGTTAGGATCTCGGGATGTTTCATCGGGGTAATTCTAGGGTGGAACTTCCATTCTCATGTATTAGGAAACCGTTGGACGTAAAAGACACTCATGGGGCACATGGATGCTTCTAGTTACTAAGTTCCCGTCTACAGCGGAGAAACAACTCGAATATATAATTTCCGCATGTCCGAATCAAGGTCGCCGTTTTACGCGAGTAAACAATGGTCACGCGAATACCCGGTTACTAAGTTCCCTATCATTGGCACATGTGAAATATCTAAATCACTAGTCTAATCAGAGTCGTCGTTTTACGCGAGGGTAAACAACGGGTCACGCGAATGCCCGGTTACTAGACTTCCCTTCATAGAACAACATTATCTCAATTTTTGGGAAAACTGATCGACTCTAAACTCTATCTAAGTGCCAACACGATCGTGGCTTGATCGACTCACTATCCTGAAGATGTAACCAAACGTATTGACGGTGATTTTAAAACAAGTATGTATCGTCTCTTATCTGCCAAGACCTCTACAATCACGAAAAATTTTGGACCTAAATGAATACTGTGCAAAACAGAAATTACTGACTACAACTCGACTAAAACTCGACCGTTTCTTCAGAGAGAAAAACGGTGTCGTAACATCGGTATCACACAATTAGAAGCACGAAAAATTCACTAATAAGGAAAAACTAAAGACAAGCAAGGCTATCTAAAAACAAACAACGAAAAGCAAATAAAAGCAAACATGAAATCTAAAAAAAAACTACTACGACCTAACGAAAAAAATAGAAACTAGCAAACACACCAAACGAAAATGAACATAAAAATCTAAAAAAAAACTAAGCAACAAAAAGCCAAAACCACGCAACACCAATATGATAAGCACAAATAAAAACAACGGGCACCAACACAAGCATATAAAGATACAAAGCAAACAAGGTACTCACACGTAAAGAAATTAACAAAGCCGCACTTCTTCCCCCCCAAACTTATTTCGCATCCCAAAGGAGGAATAAGTTTGAAAAGAGAAAGGAGTGGCTTTGTTAATGGAGTACCTGATCTTATGTGCGGAGATGGCGGGTTTGTCGGCGAGCTCGGATCATAGCGGGCATGTGAATCGGGGAAAGGAGCAAAGTGGTACATCTCGTGTAGCATTCGGTGGTAGTGGTCCTCCTGGGCCCACCTATCTTCCTGCCTCTTCCTCTCTTGCTCCCTCCAAGCAATCTCCTCTTGTCGCCACACTCTGTCCTCTTCGGCTCGTCTCTCCACGAGCTCGCATAACTCATTGACCCGAGTGGCAACGGCACTCCACCCGAGTCTCAACCTCGCCACCCGAGTTCCCAAAGAACCAAACTCGGTTGTCAAAGAACGCATACTCGCCAAGTGATAGTTGTCTTGCGCTTGCATATTCTCTTCGTGCATCTCTCTCTCTCTCTCAAAAAATCTCGTCTCAAAAGCATCAAAATCTGGAGCTCTCATCTGAAAACTAGTACCTCCACCGGCGGGAATCTCGTCACGGCTACCCCCCTAGGGTATATCATCCATCTCCTCCTCGGCTCCCTCCAAGAACGGCTCATCAATGGTCACCTCCCGGCGTTGCCTCTTACGAGACGCATCCAACGGTCGGATAAGTGCTACATGGGCCGCGGAGCTCATACTCCACCTCGCATATACATCGGGCGCGTCGCCCATCACCGAAGTCAAGGTCGGAGAGGGGAGTCGGAAGAGGGACACGGTTTTGTTCCGACCGTGCAATTTCCAGTCGAACCCCTCGGTGAAGGCAAGCATCTCCTGCCTCTGCAGTGTCGGTTTATCCAAATAGATGTCTCAGGATACCGACTCTCCTCTAATGTGCACCCCAAGATGCTCCGCGATAGGGGTCACGAACGCCCCAATACCAATCCTCTGCTTCCCGGTCAGCCGGGCTTGTTTCTCCATGTGCTCGATCAGAAAACATCCGGCGTGCTTCCGTGTACCGTTTAAGGCCGACCACAAAAGGTGAAGATCAGTGGACAAGCACGTCCCCGAGTCGGTACGGCTCAAAATCGTCGATGTGAACAGGCGGTGGACATAACGGAGAACTGGGTTCCTGATCGAGAGGCTTTGGCATATGTCGGATTATAAATAAGAAGCGTCTCCTCCCTTCGGTAAATCATCTTGGACCACAGCTCTAAGTTTTCTTTGGCATGATCGCCCTGCTGGAATGATCCGTCCTCGGCCCCGTTGATAATGGCATTAACTTCATCGGCCGAGAGCTCCCTTTCTATGTTGTCGAGATTGAAGCGAATAGACGCCGGAGTCCCGTTCTCCCTAAAAACCTCAAGTGTGAACAGAAACTCCACGGTGAGCACGTGGTAAGCGAGGTAGTTAGCCCGAAAAATTTGCTCAAACCCGCACTGCCAATATCATCGTAAACACCCATACCCCGAGCCGTCTCCTCATGCAGAAATCGGCAATGCTTGTGTGACATGCCGATAAGGTGCGACCACCTTCTTTTAGACTGTGGCCCGGTCAATCTCAGCTTGAACTTCTTCGGGTCGAGTGCAGCCGGGATCGGAATAGCCGGCACTACCTTCATCGGAGCCTTTTCCTTTTCTGTGGTTGCCTTAGATTTTCCGGCCGTACTCGGATTCGACTTCTTGCTTTGCTTTCCCATTTCAACGTTCCTACAAAACAACCATCCAATTAAAATCCAATAAACACTCATAATACAAACATTCAACGAGCATCGACATAATCCCATAATCCCACAATATCAAGAGCCCTCTATAAATCACACAATCTCCCCCAAACATAGACTCCCCCATTTCATATTCAAAGGATCAAAATCACCACCCACAATAACAAAACAACACACTACAATCATATTAGGGCAAATTCTCTCCAATCCAATCTAATTCATCAACAATTCAACTCCTATCAATCCCAATTAACAATTCAATTCAACAAATCCACCCAATTTCAACAAAATGCGAAATTAGGGTTCTTCAAATTTGGGGTTTTTTTCAAAATTCGTTCAATTTCATCAAATAATCCCCAATTCAAGTACCCATGAACAATCAAGCCTAGATAACATGTTTCCCTCAAGATTCTATCAACAATCGGGCATAAAATTCAAAGAACATCAAAGTTTAGCAAAAGCCCCAAAAAGTGGATCCCCAATTCGATTTTCATCAAAACTCCAAAAAGAATCCGTCAAAGTGCTTGAAAACATGTATAGAATTGAAAAACAAGAGGATTAAGAGTCGAAACTACGTACCTTGATCGAGTTTGAAGGAAGAAAAGTAGAAAAAAAATTCGCCCCTTTCGTTCTTGTGTTCTATCGGCCGATAAGAGTGCAAGTGTGTGAGAAAATCGGGTGTGAAGTGTTTAAAAGGGGTATAAAATAACCGGGTCGAAGTGGATCCTGGGCCGGGTATGTTCCTATCGGCCAGGCCTATCGGCCGATAGGCTGGGTCGATAGGAACTTCTGTCTCTTACATACCTTATATCGGGTGGGATATCGGTCGATAGGCATACCCTATCGACCACTGCTTGTAATCAATAAAATTTTTTTTTATTTTCCTCAGCCTATCGGCCGGGCCTATCGGCCGATAGGCTCGCCCGATAGGATTTTCTGTCTCAAAATTTTTTTCAGCTCGTTCTACTTCACATACTTGGTCCCGTTTTTGCTTGGATATGGCGATTAAAGACCTGCAAGTATTCAAAACTCGGCGTGCATGGATTAGAACTTAACAAAACTAACAAAGCTACTACGAAACTAGAAACTACAAAAATCACGCAAACGAAAAATCGAAAATAAACAAATAAAACGAACTAATATACATACGTTGGGTTACCTCCCAACAAGTGCCACGTTTAACGTCTGTAGCTAGACGATACCTCATTCATTCCGGGTCTTCGAGGTAAGTAACATACTTCTCTTCGTGGTGCAAGGGCTTGAAATAGTGCTTCAACCGATGTCCATTCACAATGAACTTGTTCCCATCTTCTGTCATCACGACACATGATCCATTTTGATTTACTTGAAAGACGGTGTATGGACCAGTCCACTTTGACATCAACTTCCCCAGAAATAGACGAAGCCGTGAATTAAAAACGAGCACTTCGTCTCCCGGGACGAAGTCCTTCTTCCGAATGCGATCATCGTGAAACTTTTTCGCTCTTTCCTTGTAAATCCTTGCATTTTCGAAAGCCTCGTTTCTCCATTCGTCGATTTCAGTGACTTCTCTCTTCTCGATCCACTAGCCTCAAGAAATTCGAAATTAATCCGTCTAGTGGCCCAATACGCTTTAACTTCCGGCTCTACCGGTAAATGACAGATTTCCCAAAGACGAGCTGGTATGGAGACATTCCAATTGGAGTCTTATACGCGTCCGATAAGCCCAAAGTGCATCATCTAGATATTTAGCTTGATCCTTCTTGTTCGTGACCGTCTTCTCTAAAATTTGTTTGATCTCCCGATTGGCGAGCTCGGCTTGTCCATTAGCTTGCGGATGATAGGCGGACGTAATCTTATGTTTAACTCCATATTTTGCAAGAAGGGTTCCTAACCACCTATTATTAAAGTGGCTCCCCGTCACTCAACAAAGCTCGTGGAGTCCCGAAACGAGTCAAAATGTTCTTATTAAGGAATTTAATCACCACTTTCGAATCGTTCGTAATCGTCGGCATTGCCTCAACCCATCTCGATACGTAGTCGACCGCAAGTAGAATATACGAATAGCCTCGTGATTTTGCAAACGGACCCATAAAATCGATACCCCATACGTCAAACAACTCTACTTCCATAATAGTGTGTCGGCATCTCGTCTCTTTTGCTATGTTCCCAATCGTTGGCATCTATCGCAATGTTTCACAAAAGCTTGGCAATCTTTATGAATAGAAGGCCAATAGAAGCCACATTGGTACACCTTCATGGCCGTTCGATTGCCGCAAAATGACCCCCACTCGGTGCACTATGGCATTCTTCAATTATCCTTTGCCATTCGCTTTGTCAAACACACATGCGAATAATCCCGTCTGCGCACCTCCGATAAAGAATAGGGTCTTCCCAATAGTAGAATTTAACGTCATGGAAGAATTTCTTTCTTTGATGAGAAGAAAGACCCGTTGGAACATGCTTGATAGAAAGGAAATTAACATAGTCCGCGTACCATGGTGTAACGTCGGCCAAGGCTAGGATATGCTCGTCTGGAAAGTTCTCCTTTATTTCGATCCTCGAATCTTCTCCCTCAACCGGCTTCTCGAGACGGGAAAGGTGATCGGCAAAAACATTCTCGCACCCTTCCTATCCCGGATCTCCATGTCGAACTCTTGTAGAAGAAGTATCCATCTCACTAATCTCGGCTTCGAATCCTTCTTGGCAAATAGATAGCGAATCGCTGCATGATCGGTATGAACAATAGTGTGAGTGCCCACTAGGTAAGGTCGGAATTTGTCGAATGCATTGACCACAGCGAGCAACTCTTTTTCCGTCGTGGTGTAGTTCATTTGGTCTGAATCCATCGTCTTACTCGCATAATAAATTACCCGGAAAAGCTTATCCCATTTCTGACCCAAAACGGCCCCAACGGCCCAATCGCTCGCGTCGCACATCAACTCGAATGGTGCACCCCAATCCGGAGTGATCAAGACCGGCGTCGAAATTAAGGCTTGTTTCAATGTCTCAAACGCCCTCAAGCAATCATCATCAAACTCAAATTTTGTGTCTTTCTCGAGCAAGGAACATAACGGCTTCGTGATTTTTGAGAAATCCTTAATGAACCGTCTATAGAACCCCGCATGGCCTAGGAAGCTTCGTACTGATTTAACATTGGTTGGAGGCGGTAATTTCTCGATAGCAACCACCTTTGCTCGATCAACCTCCAATCCTTCCGAAGATACTTTATGCCCCAGCACTACTCCCTCTTGCACCATGAAGTGACATTTCTCCCAATTTAGAACAAGGTTCGTCTCCTCACACCGGGCAAGTACCAAAGATAAATTTTTCAAGCAATGGTCGAAAGATGAACCAAAAACTGAAAAATCATCCATAAAAACCTCCATTATGTTCTCGACTAATCCGTGAAAGATGGCCATCATGCACCTTTGAAAAGTTGCGGGTGCGTTGCACAAGCCAAACGGCATCCTCCGGTAAGCGAATACCCCATAAGGGCACGTGAAAGCGGTCTTGTGCTGGTCTTAGAGCGATAGCAATTTGATTGTACCGAATACCCGTCCAAAAAGCAATAATACTCGTATCCGGCCAAACGATCTAGCATTTGATCAATAAATGGAAGTGGAAAATGATCCTTCCTCGTCGCCGCATTAAGTAGCCGGTAGTCGATACAAACTCTCCATCCCATGACTAGCCTTGTCGCGATTAATTCATCTTTCTCGTCCTTGATCACGGTCATACCCCCTTTCTTAGAGACGACTTGAGTAGGACTCACCCACTCACTATCGGAAATCGCATATATCATCCCAAAGATCTAACAATTTGAGCACCTCTTTTCTCACAACCTCTTGCATTGCCGGATTTAATCTTCGTTGGCCGCACCCTCGGCTTATGATCGTCTTCTAGCAAAATCCTGTGCATACAAATAGAAGGGCTTATTCCCTTAATGTCCGAGATCGTCCATCCAATCGCCCCTTTGTGTTTTCGCAGCACCCGTAATAGCTTCTCCAAGTTAGTAGGTCCGAGAGAAGAAGAAACTATCACGGGATAGGACTCGTTCTCGCCCAAGAAGCAATATTGTAAGTGATCCGGCAAAGGCTTAAGTTCTGACTTCGGCACCTCGATCGATCGGTCCTCAGCGACAACTCCCCCTTGAACGGGTTTGTTGACATCAAGATAGCATACATCTCTCTCATTAGATCGAGACTCGTTCGCCTCCAACATTCGAACATACTCTGGCAATTCCTCGTAAATTTCTTCAACCTCAGAATGTGAGTAAATGGATTGTGAAATGCAATGCTCCAACAAGTCGGTCGGGGGCGGCATAATAGACTCAATTGCATAACATTCCTCGGGCGCATCCTCGGGCTTCTTCATCGAGTCATAGATGGAAATTTTCAGATTTTGGTCATTAACCCGGAAGGTAAGATCACCCTCTTGAACGTCGATAAGTGCTCTCCCCGTCGCTAGAAATGGTCTCCCAAAGATCAGTGGTTGATTCTCGTCCTCGGGCATATCAAGAACTACGAAATCGGCCGGGAAGACTAAGTGTTGGACTCTAACTAACACATTCTCCACAACTCCCCTCGGATAAGAGATCGACCGGTCCGCCATGAGTAGAGAAATGGTAGTCGGCTTCATCTCCCCAATCTTCAACCTCTTAAAGATGGATAGAGGCATAAGATTTATGCTTGCCCCATGATCACACAACACATTACGGAATGTTTGGTCGCCAATGATGCATGTCAAAGTAAAACGTCCCGGATCCTTCTGCTTGAGCGGGAGCTTGTTTTGAATGATAGCGCTACACTCCTCTGTCAAATTTATTGTTTCAAATTTCCCCAACTTCCTCTTGCTTGCCACAGCGTCTTTCAAGAATTTCACGTACCCCGGCATGTCTCTCAAAGCGTCTAGAAGTGGAATGTTGATATTCACCTTTTGAAACATGTCGATAAATCGTTGAAGCTTTTCATCATGTCTCGACTTGGCCAATCGCTGTGGAAATGGAGCTTTTACCTCAAAATCATTCACTTTCGAACCTCCAGGGACCTTTCGGCCGATAGGGGGGTCGATAGGATACCCTTCCGGCATTCTGTCTGGGTATCGGGTGGGCCTATCGGCCGATAGGCTTGGCCGATGGGCCTACTGCATTCCATCTTCTTTCTCGTTCTCGATTCCCGTTTCTAGTACATCTTTGTTTCCAGATTCCTCAATTTCAGCCCCATGATTAATGTACTTTGTCCCACTCCGAAGCTCGATTGCGTTGCATTGTTGCGTCTTCGGGTTGGTCTCGGTGCTGCTCGGAAAATGGCCCGGCTTATGAAATCCGGCTTGGGCGTTCGCCATTTGACTCATTTGGGTCTCCACCATCGACATCTGCTTTGTCAAGGCTATCACTGAGTTTCCAATAGATGTCACACTATGCTCGAGAGCCCCGAACCTCTTATGCGCTTTGTAGATAAAATCTTTTGGCTCGCCTCTAATCGCTCCAACATCTCTTCCATTGGTGTCTTAGCAATCGGCTCTTGAATAACCCGTTTTCACGTTAAATCCCGGTGGTGGCTGGAGAGCATTGTTCGGGTTGGCATAGGAGAAATTAGGGTGGTTTCGATTGTTCGGATAATAGTTTCCCCTATTTCCCCCTTGCCGGAAGTTTCCTCCTTGCAAGTAATTCACATCCTCCTCAATTGCAATAGGCTCGTTTAGCTCTTCAAAAACTGCATTGACTCCCAAAGTCTTCTTTTTTAGCATTTCAAGCTCTTTTTGTTGTTTTTCAAATTTCGCCTTCAAATCACCGTAGGCGTCCTCGTCACCGGATGGAACCTTTCTTCTCGTCATCTTCCTATCGGTCACCTCCTCATAATCATTGTTGACTGCCAGCTCAATGAGATTCTTGGCCTCTTCATAGTCGTTATCTAGAAATCCCCCTTTCGATGAATAGTCCAATTCTCTTCTAGCCTTCCTCGTCAAACCCCGATAAAACCGAATATAGATCTCCTCTTTGTCAATTCCATGCTGTGGGCATTTGCGAAGTAGCTTCTTAAATCGGATCCATGCCTCGTATAGGTATTCATCCTCATATTGCTCGAATTGCAAGATATCGTTGATTTGTTTTTGCACCTTCGAGGGAGGATAGAACTGTGCTAAGAACAACCGAGTCATCTCTCTCCAAGTACCAATTTCCTTCCGATCTAGGCTCTTGTACCAATCTAGTGCATCGTCTTCTAAAGAAAACCGGAATAGGCGGAGCTTAATGACATCTGGAGGCACTCCGTTTTGCTTGATGGTGGCACATATGTCCAAAAACGACTCAAGATGAGCGTTTGGATCTTCATTCACTCCCCCTCCGTATGTTTGAGACTTCACTGTAGCAATGAGGGATGGCTTAAGCTCGAAGTTGTTGGCATCAATCTTTCCCCAACCTCCTTCTTGATAATCGTCCAGCTTAGGTCGAAAGCGGGCATTCAAAGGGATCTTCTCGGGACGAGCGAGTTCTCGTGGTTGGTCAACAATGCCGGCCATGGTATCAACGAAAGGTATAGTAATAGTCTCGGTTCTCGCTTCTTGCTTCTTCCTCCTCAAAGACTTCTCGATTTCCGGGTCCAAAGGAAATAAGTTCTTTCCTTGGGATCTCGTGATCATGCACCGCCTACAAGGAAAAGAAAACAAGATGTGAGGAAACGAGATCGAAAATTAATAATAAAAATAAACAACCTAAAGTAACAATCTCTTCTTTTTCGAATTATTCCTTTAAGTATTCTATCAATTCCCCGGCAACGGCGCCAAAAATTGATCGCTTAGATTCGCGTAGTATGGTTTTCAAATCCGATCAATTTTAAAATTTGTAAAACCTCGGAGTATTTCCAAGGTGTCGAACCCAAGGGAATTGATGTGTCGAAAATAAAGGAATTAACTCTACTCAAAATTTGACTGCTATTTAGGAGTCCGAAAAATTGTTTTGATTCTAATTATCTAACTTAAAAAATCGAAGAACAAAAATTGAATAAAAGATGAATAATCTAAATTAAGCAAATAAAGCAAATTAACAAGATAAAATCACAAGTCGAAAGGTAATTGATCCAAGGGTAGTATCATCTAATTGAGTTCACACAATCCATTCACTTGATTCCTTCTCCCCAAAATTTAATTCAATCCTAGAAATAATCACTCGGTCGATCTAGAATTCTCACAAGGCAACCTAGAAAGATAGTTAATTAAAACCCTTTTCCCGTCAGGGCTCAAAGAATTGAAATCACTTAAAAGCACCAACTTATTTATCTATGATTTATCTTTCTCCGCTAGGTCTCAAGATAAAATCATATTGTGTGTCAAGTATTTCCACTAATCAATTACTCCTTCCGGATGAAATCAATTAGCTAACATGCATCGATTAAGGGCCCTTTAATCTAACATGAGATTTAACACAACTTGAACACAAGACTAGGATGAAAGGTCAAAAGGTAATCAAAGGAATATCATGTGATCATCAATTAAATTTACTAACCCTAGAATCAATCAATGAATTAGCCAGACATGATTGAAATTAAACAAGAAATTGATGAAGAATGCATATTATTAATATGAAAAGAGAGATTACAACCCTTATGGATGAACTCCGAGTCTTCAATCTCCCAAAAACAATAATAATTCTCCTCCAAAAAGTTCTTGCATCAAAGAAATTAATCTTGCTAAGAAGATCTAAAAATTGTAAAAGATGAAACAGAATGAAAAGGGCTGATGAAAGATAGATAAAAGATGATAGATGAAGATCCTCAAACTAGGTCTAGAATGAGGTTTATATAGCTTAAGGGGGTTAAAATCCCGATTAGCCCTAATCTAGGAAATAAATAATATCCAAAAGAGTCAAAATCCGTCCAAAAACGAGAGCCCGCTGGGAAGCCTTTCGGACTGGCCTATCGGCCGATAGGCTGGCCGATAGGTGGTTCGTCGATCTCTTCACTTGGCAGGGCAGAATCTCCTTTCGGGCGACCTATCGGCCGATATGCTGGGCCGATAGGTTCGACTGTTTCTCGCAAAAATCCATTTCTTCGTCCGCTTGATTCGACTCTCGGTCCTTTGTCTCGTTTTGGGTCCTTTTGGCTCTAAAAACCTGCAAACACACTAAAACCAACCCAAACGCGTAATACGGCTCGACTAATCATAAATAAGCCAAATACGAGCACATTAATCACGAAACGAGATAAAAACCTAGTATAAAATCCTAGAAATATGTGGTAAAATTACCACTTATCAATACCCTAGTGCAGAGGAATGTCCCTCAACCTCCTCCTCCTACAAACTCCAGGATGCCTCTTGGCATGTCTGACTGGATGCATGGAGTTGAGCAGCAGTTAACTTTGCTAGTTCATGCTAGCAAAACGGGGGAAGGAATAGGTTAGAATCAGGCTGAGGCGGTTAGAGAGGAGCTCAGATCCAAAAAGAAGCAGGATGTTCTCTTACTTGAAGCTGGATCATCAAGCTTAAAGAGAAAGCACGTAGCTGATCCTGAGCATACTGAAGATCACCCTGCAGTCAAGAAGAGGAGAACCAGATTTGGGGAAGAGCCAAGACTTGAATGGGAAGGCAAAGATCTTTGGTATGTTGAAGAATTCCTACCCGAGGAAGCTGGTCCAATGTGGGGAGAGGCGAGGAAGCAGTTCATCGACAAATTCTATATATGGGAGTTACTCCAGGATACAGACTGCTCCCCACAGCAGACATTCATCAACTTCATGGAATCGACATGGCCAACTATTTGGGCCATCTTAGTCAAATATGCAAAAGCATGGAATGCTTACCCCATGATTCCCTACTTCATATCTAAAGACCCTCCTACTTTATTAAACGATGAATTGGATGAGCTAGCACTGCAGAGAGAGATAAGAAAAATTTGTGAAGAGCACAAATTCTCATCCAAAGAAGAACAAGAATTTGCCTCTCTTCTTATTAGAAGGAAGTATGGCCTAGCACCTAAAGAATTTGCCTCTCTTCTTATTAGAAGGAAGTATGGCCTAGCACCTGCCAAGAAGAGACCAATTGGTGCAAAGCCTATTAGGCCTTCCAAGCATCTTATCAGAAGAGGCAGAGGCAGAGGGAGATAGATATTTGTAATTTACTGTTTCTGTAACTTATGTGTAAAATTCTTATGTTGTAGAATTTCTTTGTATTTTGTTTAATCATTCAAAGCCTATGTACTTGTAAACAATTCAGAGAAATATATAATAGTCATTTGAATAACAACCACTAGTTGTCTCAAAACAAAGACTGAATTTTAGTTTGTGTCTTGCACTTGACTATGTGCAGACCTGTTATTCATTTGAATAATTGCTTAAGTTTTGCCATCATCAAAATAGGGGGAATTTATTAGGAATACTTGTTAGATTTTGATGATGTCATCAGTGTACTTATTTATTCAAATGTATGTTCATTACTTGGCAAAATGTAAGGAAGAACCAAATGAGTATCTTCCATAGGCCAAATTGAGTTAAGATAGATACTTGGCAAAATGTAAAGAAGAACCAAAATGAGTATCTTCTATAGGCCATTTAAGTTAGGCTCAAAATCAGCTAAGTACAAAGTATAGTTAAGTACATCAGAGAAGTTTCGGTCAGACAAGTATCATCAAAGAGGTCTTGACCAAACTCTACAAAAAGCCGAGTCACAGTCAAGTGAAAATCAGATAAATTCTGGTCAACAAAATTTATCAGGGGGGTTTGACCAGACTGCAGTTAAGTGATCAGGCGGAGCCCAAGTCATTTGAAGTTTTACCATCAGATCAGTTAAGTTCATCAGGTCAGAAGACTTCAGACAAGTCATCAGATCAGAGAAGTCTCGGCAGGACATCAGAGAAGTCATCATCAGAGAAGTCCGACGACAGAGAATTTTTACTGCATATCAGACAAATTGACTTAATAAGATCAGATAAGTCATCAGCCAAGTAAGCCTGTCCACATCAGCATACGTTGAAAAGTCAATAATTACAGAAAGTCACATGCGGGCGATAAGGGACAGTTTGGAGAGATTCTCGGAAGGATATGAATTAAAATAAGTCATCCAGACCCACCTCTGAAGACTTTAATCATATTAAAATCAAAAGATTCGGCGCCATCACATGGAAGTCTTCACAACAGTCGGAAATGAATTAAAATAAGGGAATCCAGCCTTGCAACGTTCAGAAAGAAAAATAAAGAAGTCTATTTCTCCAATGGACGGATTTGTTAAAGATGTGCAATGGCTATGAAGGAAGCTCAAAGATGTACATCTATAAATATATGAAGATTTGAAGTTTAGCAATACGGTGCGAACTATACTTTCAAGCAATCAAAGCAATCAAACGATCAAGAAATCTATAGCATCGTGAAGAGCAGTATTCTCAGTTCATATATGAAGAAAGCTCTTAGTTGGAGAAGACAAAGCACTCATGTCTTAAAACCTGAGTAAGGGGTACTTCACTGGTTGATGTTTCGCGACTGATAAGCATCCAAGGATTCGAAGATCGAGTGGTGCTAGGCAGTCAGAAAGGAGTTGTAGTGACAGCATTTCCACTGGTTGGAAGTTGTTGTAGCTAAGTTGTGAGTCACTGTAATATTTATCACTGGTTGAGAATTATAGTGAATTCATCTCCAATTGGTTTGGAGAAAAGTAGATTAGTAGAGAATTACCCCACCTCTGAGACCACTATAAATTGCATGTGTAATTTACTGTTTTCGCATCATACTTAACTGCTGCATTCATACTTAGTGTTTCATTGTTCATATTTGTGTATTCGTCATCAGCTGACTTCCGCACTTATATTGTCTACAATCGACTCTAAGTCATCTGTACCATCAGCTGAGAAACTCCTTAATTCCTTCTTTGTGGAAAAGGAGTTTCAATAAGTCTATTCACCCCCCCCCCCCTAGACTTATTTCAGACGACTTGTGACCTACAAAGAGTAATTCTTGAGGAAACTCGAGAACCACGAGAAGACATTGCTTCACCAATGTAAAATGAATAGGCTCAACAATTAGTTGAAGGGCCAGTTCAAAGTACATAAGTCCCTCGCAGATCTGATAGGATGCGACATGAACCTGAGAGATATGGTATCTCATAACAGAGGATGATGATGCATCACTCATAGATGATGGCTAGTACTTATACAGAAGCTGCTTCAGGACCAGAGTCCGAGGAATGGCTAGAGGCCTTAAAGTCAGAGATGCAGTCCATATATGACAATCAAGTTTGGAACTTGATAGATCCACCTGAGGGTGTTAAAACCATTGGGTGCAAATGGGTCTTTAAAAATAAGAAATACATTGACAATAATCTGCAAGCCTATAACGCTATACTAGTGGCAAAAGGTTATATATAGATTCATGGTATTTGCCTTTGTCGCATACATGATTATGAAATATGACAAATGGACATCAAAACAGCATTTCCTATTGGAAACTTACTCGAGGATGTGTACATGACACAACCTGAGGGTCTTGTTCATCTAGAAAATTCTAAAAAGGTTTGAAAGATTCAATGATCTATTTATGGGTTGAAGCATGCTTCTCGGAGCTGGAATCTTCGACTTGATCTGTCAAAGAGTTTGGGTTTATTCAAAATGAAGATGAACCATGTGTGTTCAATAAGGTTAATGGGAGCATAGTTGTTTTCTTAGTCTTATATGTTGATGACATATTACTCATTGGAAATGACATACCCATCTTGCAGACAGTCAATACTTGATTGGGAAGTTGTTTCTAAATTAAATACTTATGAGAAGCTGCTTCCATTCTTGGGATAAAAATCTATAGAGATAAATTAAAGAGAATGATTGGTCTGAGTCAAAGTACCTATATTAACAAAATATTGAAGAGGTTAAATATGCAAGGCTACAAGAGAGGACTCTTGTGAATGTCACATGGAATTCATTTGAGTACGACTCAGAGTCCTTAGACTACTCATGAGCGATCTCGCATGATAAAGATTTAATATGCTTTGGCCATTGGATCGATCATGTATGCCATGATTTGTACTCGAACAGATCTATCGTTTGCCCTTAGCATGACAAGTTGATACCAATCAAATCCAGGTGAAAATCATCGGACAGCAGTGAAAACTATCCTAAAGTACTTAAGAAGAACTAATGATGTTTTCCTAATTTATGGAGGGGTGGGAAACGAGCTGGCTGTAAATGGTTACACTGATGCAAGTTTTGAAACCGACAGAGACAATTTTAAATCGCAAATTGGTCATGTGTTTGTATTGAATGGAGGTGTTGTAAGTTGGAAGAGTTCTAAGTAAAGCACGGTGGCTGATTCTGTAACAGAAGCTAAGTACTTGGCATCATCGGATGCAGCTAAGAAAGCCATATTGATCAAGAAGTTCGTTACCTAACTAGGAGTGGTACCGACCATCCTGGGTCCATAAGCCTTTATTGTGACGATAATGGTGCTATTGCACAAGCTAAATATCCTAGGTTCCAGCATAATTCCAAACATATACTCATAAACTCACCTAGTCAGAGATATTGTCAGACGGGGAGATATTACAATATGCAAAGTAGCAATGGAAGGGAATGCTGTTGATCCACTTATCAAGCCTCTCTCACAAGGATAGCATGTTGAGAGTCATGAATGAATGATCCTAGTGCAAGTGGGAGATTGTTGGGAATAGTGCGCTAGGACATTCGATGTGCCTAGAGTTGTAATTGCCATATTTAATTATAGTTATTTGATATCATTTATTTTTCATTGATTGTTTTAATGCGTGCATGTTTTAATATTACAATAATCAAATAATAGTTATTCACGAATAATAAGATTATTCAAATGTCACTGGTCCAATCGCATTGAGTGGAGACTCAAGTGGTCAATACTAGTTCAAATATGATATCGTGCGATAAAGGGATTTGACATGTTAAATGGTTTAATGGACTGTAAACTTATATTATTTGGGTAGTCATAATGTCTTGATAGAGACCGCTTATGATTTATTATTTAATAAGGTATTAAAAAATTGCCAACATAATATAAGCCTTTAGGGTCACACATACGACAACTAAAGACAAGCAAGAAAAATTAATAGATATAATATTGGATATTATATTTATTAGAGGATTAAATAATAAGTAATATATATAATATAAGATATTATATATATTGTATTATTTAATAAGTTGAGGGGCAACTAAGCAAATACTAGAGTTTGACTCTAGGGTCTACTTAGTATAAATAAAGGGTCTTGGATAAGGAGTTGTAATAAGACAAAAATTACACAACTCTAATTGTGTGAGACCAAACCTCCTCCCCCCCCCCCCCCCTCTTCTGTTTGGCAGAACTGTTTTCTGTCCGAGAAGTCCGTTCAGCCATCTCCGTCTTCTTCCCTTAGTTGATTTTGAACAATAGTACAAATCCTTCTAGCAAGGAATTATCTGTTGTGCTGTTTATCAACATTATTCTTAAGGATATAGCAATCTCCATTGTACCAGTTGTTCATGTGTGGATCACCAAAAGAGGAAGAGGATTTTAATCGTCTTTTGGTCCGGGTTCAGATATGTTCTTTGAATTAAGGTAATTCGACGAACTCTTTATAAATAAATTAAGTTACTACTTGAAGATCCTCGTCTGGTTTTTTCGTTAATTTATTCCGCTGCATTTTGCTCATATTTATTGTATTAGATACACCTAAAACCCAACTCAACACTCACTCGAACAAGCAACCTTGAATGAAATGCAACTCACTTAACAACACATTCATGCAATATTGATATCCAATTCGTAGGAAACGAGACCTGCAATTCTACCCGAATAGTTTAAACCATCCCAATAGACATTAAAGTCCTAATTCATGAACTTTAATACCCTCAAATCATTTCTAGGATCGAATTATCATACTTAAGATGTTCTTTAGTACTCTTGTTATTCCATTGAACAAGAATTCATCAAGAACAACTCCAATTAATCATCCCATTACGTTAGTATCATCGTATATCATAATAATCCTCTTTAGAATATTACCAACATTGGAAGGTAAATTTTAGACAGCCCTTCATTCATCAATTCATCAAGTTTATCTTGAGTATATCAAAATCATAAGGTTATCTCATAACTCATTATCATCTTTCGTTAAATTAGCTAAACACCCCCCTCCCCCCAAAGCATGATTATATCATTTTACATAATTCTAAATTCTAATCATCATGTTCTTATAATGTTTTCATAAGAATCAATAACAACCATGTTATCTTTCAACATTTCCACAATTCAAGAAGTAATAAATAATAACATTATCATGTTCTTCACTTAGTTGTTCATAATTCTAATAACCATCATGTTATACTTGATTAATTGAATAACTCATCATTATTATGAAATTTACACAAAGTTAGATAACTAACCTCTTGAGAGTGAAGAACAACCCTAAAGACCTGAAGGACACACTCCAATCCTCCAATCACTATGCTTCAATCCAAGTTACAAAGCTCCAAACCAAGATGGAATGGGGATAAATTCGACTTAGGATGGTAGGGGATCGATTTCTTAGAGAGCAAATCAAGTTGTGTTCAGGCAAAAATGAAAGGCAAGGCATGATTTTGTAATCTGCAGTTACCAGCTATCATCAATGGTTCACGTCCATTAATGTTCTTTACGTACGCTAACACATTCGTGTTACGTACGTAACGATCCTCCAGAAGCTACTGCCTCAACACACACACACACTTACATACGTTGCCAAAAATGACATACATGAGATCACCAACATTACATAAGCTATAGCATCACCATTGCATACGTAATGCCCGTTGACTTGGCTATCTCAATCGAGCCAAAAATCCTGGTCATGCATGGCCCTACATGTCGAAAGTTGAGATGCGATCAGATGTCCTCAGTTACGTACGTAATATTATAGACTTAATGTATGTTCCGGCACACATGTAACATACGCTAAGCTACAATGGTGTTGTACGTTAAGCACCAAGGACAGTAAAAAAATGCAATTCTCCACACTAACAATGAAAGATAGTGTGAACGACAAATATGATTAATTCGATTCTAGTATATCTCAAAATTATAAACATTATTAAATCCAAAAATGGTACGATGATACCCAAAACATTCGAGTAATAAAATTTTCCAAAAAAACAAAAGTTATCTTCCAGGCAGTGCGCTGCCGAAGCACTGCAAATGCCAGCAGCCAAACAGGGCAAAATTGTCGCGGCCAGTAAATGGCTAGGCCGTGCAACCGCGTCAAGACAGGATTTAGAGGGCAAGTGGTCGGAGGTGAGTTTTGGGCTGGTTGCCCCTGCTGATGTCCGGACTGCAGTCCCTGCAGATAATTCAGAATTTAAAACGGTTTATGCTCGTTGTCAAATTAAAATAAAATGATAGATTAGATGTATTTCATAGATTTAGTGGGAGTATTTAGACTGGAAACAAGTTCCTCGATGCACTACGTGGCCTCGGTGAACTTAAATCAATTAAAATTAAATTAATATTATTAATTAATTCAGAATTAATTAAATAAATAGTAAATAATATTATATACAATTAAATAATAACTTGGAATTATTAGACTTGATTAAATATGCATGTATCTATATGCTTTGGAATCATATATTTATCTTTGTATAGGGCCACTCATAATTAGTGAATGGGTTAATGTACTATTACGAATGAGATTCATTGCGGGGAATACAAGTGATTTAGTATGGCAAATTTTTCTTTTCTTTTCTGGTCTGTGAATCGACTATATACTTTGTGGTCTGCGTATGGCCTAAAATATGTAATTTAAACGCTCTCCGTACCACCTTTAATTCTTGTGTTTTTTTTCAAATGGTGTGTGTACCATTAAAAATTTGTAAAATTGCGAAGACATGAATGATGATGCTATTAGTCGTCAATGAAGGGTGCGATCCAGCTTATAGGAATAAGGACTAGAGAGTAGATCTTTAGTGCTTGGCCATAGTAGAATCACTTAACTCTAAACCACGGAGCACTTATTCATTGATGTTATATCGTTTATATAGGTTAAAGCATTCCGGAAGGATGTGTACAACCAGTTATGTAAATACTTGATTGGAAAGGGATACAAGATTAGTAATCTTTGCCCTTATATTTTTATAAAAAGAACAAATATTAGATTCGTAATTGTAGCCATCTATATAGATGATATGAATGTCATCGGTACTATAGATGATGTCGATGAAGTGGCCCGCTACCTAAAGTCTGAATTCGAGATGAACGATCAGGGGAAGCCTAGATTCTGCTTGGGCTTAGAGCTAGAACATCAAGCTGATGGTGTACTCATTCACCAGTCTGCCTATATCCATAAAATGCTCGAGAGAATTAGCATGGATAAGGGCACACACTCTTGCTAGGCCCATGACTGGTCGAAGTTTGGAAATGAATCTATTTTGTCGTAAAGAGGAAGATGAAGAGGTCCTTGGAGCAGGAATACCGTAATTAGTGCAATTGGTGCATTACTGTATTGGTGTATTTTTGTATCTGGCGCAATGTACTCATTCAGACATTGCATTCACTGTAAACATTCCATATCTTGAAATGTTATTCCCCTACACAAAACAAAGTGATGTTCCAAATGGAATTGTTAAGGTTAAGATGATGCGTACCGACCGTCGTTTTTCCTATAATATTGTAGCCAAGAATGATAGCTCGATAGATATAAGTGATTGTGATAGCGAACTTTTACCTTTTCAAGAGATACACAGTGATGTGTTAGTTGTATTTGCTGATGTCAGTTATCTCTCTGACCCGCATAAAGGATGTTTTCAAACTGGTTATGTGTTCACGATTGGGAATACGAAGATATCTTGAAGATATACTGTAATATCCGACTGTAATTTTTCACCTTTATTTTTGTATTACTCAGATGATTTGGGTATCGTTGTATTATGTTTGCATTTTTTGTAATGATTATTATGTTGAGATATACTAGAATTTACTTAATTATATTTTTCATTCGCATTATGTTTGATTGTTAGATGTTGTATGTCATATTGCATTTTTGATTATGTCCTTGGTGTTTAACGTACGCTACCATTGTAGCTTAGCGTACGTCAAGCGTGTACGGTTACGTACGTAAAGTGTTAGGTATTGCGTACGTAATAGAGGGTATTAGATCATGACAAGGATTTTTGGCCTGATCGAGACAGCCAAGTCAACGGATCATTACGTACGCAATGGTGATGATATAGCGTACGTAATGTAGGTTAACTTACGTATGTCACTTTTGGAAACATACGTAAGGGTGGGTCTGTATTGAGACAGTAGCTTTTGAAGGATCATTACGTACGTAACACTTATGTGTTAGCGCACGTAAAAGGGCTAACGTACGTTAACCTTATACGGTAGTGTACGATTGTCTTTCATTTTTGCACGAACCAAATTGGAACATCCCCTCTAGAAATCGTTCCTATTCCTTCGTAGATCGATTTTATTCCCTTCCATCTTGTCTTGGAGCTTCATAACTTGGTTTGGAGCCTAGAAGATTGAAGATTACAGTGTCTTCTTGAAGTCTTTGGAGTTGTTCTTCATTTTCAAGAGGTTGGTTATCTAAATTTATGTTAATTCCATATTGATGATGATGTTAATAATGATCACTTCATATGATGTTAGATTAATCAAGTATAACATGTTGATTATTAAGATTATGAATAATTGGTGAAGAACATGGTTATTACTTCTTGAATTGATGAAATATTGAAAGATAACTTGGTTTTTACTATTGATTCTTAGGAAGATGTGATAAGAACCTGATGATTATAAGTTATAATTAAGCATGCTCTTAATGCTTAGACATTTCTAGATGATATAACCATGTTTTAGGAAGGTTTAGCTAATTCAATGAATGAAGATAATGAATTATGGGATAACCCTTATGATTTTGATATACTTGAGATGAACTTGATGAATTGATGAAAGTATGATTGTTTAGTACATCATGATCAATAATGTTCTTAAGAGGATTATGACAATATAAGATGATGTTAACATAATGAGATGGTTAATTGGAGTTGTTCTTGATGAATTCTTATTCAATGTAATAATAAAAATATTGAAGACCACCTTAAATATGGTAATTTGATCATAGAAGTGATTTGGAGATATTGAAGTGTATGAATTAGGACTTTAATGCCTATTGGGATAGTTTGGTCTATTCGGGTAAAATTGCGGGTGTCGTTTCCTATGAATGTGTTGTCGAATGAGTTGCAGTTCATTCAAGATTGCTTGTTCGAGTGAGTGTTGTAAGTCGGGAAACCGTCCGTTCGTTCATTCGAAGGACTATTTTCATCTATGGAATTGAGGTAAGTTATCTTGCTTGGTTATAATGATGACTGAATTCTTATGAACGTTATACATTTCGTGTATATGTAATGCTTTAGGAATCTGTGATTCATAATGTGGTATCATTCTTGATCGTGGTTACCGTTTCATTGTGGGATTGATTCCCAAGTTCACTACCTTTGGTATCATTGGTCTCGTTGATCATTATTGTCACTTCTGTGAATTCCTTATTTCTTGGTTGGATGTGTGATTTATTGAGTTTCATTGTCATGTTGTATCGTGACATATTTAGAGTCATATCTGCTTGCCGATTGGTCATGTGTAGGATTTTTATCCAGTCACATATGGTCATGCGTTGATATTTCCATATTGGACTATGCACACGAGACGTAGTTCATGTGACTAATTAGGTATATTGTCCCACGTATATCCCGGATTCCGTATACGGAGTGGACATGTGCACGAACACATTTTCAGATCGGGCGTACTGTGATGTCTGTCTTGAGCCATATTGATTGGTCGTTCATATTTCATGTATGATTGGGTATGTCCGACGGTTTGTGACTGGTTGTTCATGCGCCCGAGGGGTATGTTCAATAGTCGGGTTGTTTCCTTGAGTTCCAGTATATGTGAATTCTATAATGTCTGAAGAATTATTATCATGTATATATGACCATGTGGTTTGGGTGAAATACTTGTGTTGTATTTTAGCCCGAGGCAAGGCCAAGGCACGGGAAGAGCATGGTGACGGCGAAGGGTTTGAAGGATACTAGTTCGGGGGGCCCGAGTATAGTTCGGGGGGCCCGAGTATTAATCAAACCCGAGCATGGTGATGGCGTGTCGTTCGAGCACCTTGAGAAGTTTTCGAGATGGTTGAATGTACGGAAGAGAATCGAGTCTCCGTGGTGTCTTACTACTGTTAGGTGTATTTTTATGCGTTTTTATATCATTATTTTATATACATCTTGAGCCTAAATCAGCATAAATGAGCTTTTAATGCATTATTTTTATATGTTGTGCAGGAAATCAGAGTCCAGAAGCCAAAACGATGAAAAACGGACGAAAACAGCAGTTTTTGGTCATGAGCCGCGGCACACACCAAGTGAACCGCGGCACACGAAGACAATCGGCGAATAATGTGCACACTGTACTGTGTGCCGCGGCACACATTAAGTGAGCCGCGGCACACCAAGCGCAAAAAGAAGCCACTGCTTCTGACAAAAGTATGCTGACCGCGGATGTAATAAACTGTTGGGCCGAAATGCTTGGGCTTTTGTTTGTGTTGGGCCAAGAGGACCTTTAGGTGAAAGAGGGATTTTACTTCGTGGGAAGAAGAAAACCACTGGAAGGAATTGGTAAAGAGAATATAAAAAGGCTGCAGATGAGAACAGGAGGGGGGGAGAGCAGGTTTCGGCGGGTGAAGAAGAAAGGAGAACAGAAGGTGTAGATTTCTGGGCGACGAAAAGACCACGGATCCCTACGGTTTTTCTGCATCTTAGCTTTTAGATCTATTCGAGTAGGATTTTGATTGTAGCCAATTTCATGACGGTTTGATTATTTATTATTATTTCGATTTACTCGTTATTCTATTGAATTGGATTCTTCTTACTGTTCTTAATGCTTTTTAATTGTCTGGCCAACAGTTAATTTGTTTTGAATGTCTTTATGGATCCGGGAGATGAAATTTAGGCATAGTTCTTGTTAGACGAATCATAATTTTCGTGAGATAGGAATATACTCATGCGAATTGTGAAGCCTGTTATTGTGGGAATTCTTGAACTGTTTTAGCTATTAATTATCTAATTCGAATAGGGATATATCGAGTTAATAATTCGTAGTATTTTCTATCGACCTTGGGAAAGGCTTTAGAATAATTTAGGAATTCCTGGCTTACAATCAATTGAATAACAATGAATTGAATCGAATAAATATCATTCCCGATTGTTTGAGGTGAAAATCAATATTCTACCCCTTATTAGTATTATTATTATTAGTACTATTATTTATTTTCTGTAATTAATTTAGATATACACTCTATTTAATTGTTCTTCAAATAAAATTGTGAGTTGACTAAATTTTGGTACTTAGTGAAATCAGTCCTCGAGGGAACGATACTTTACTCATCACTTTATTACTTGTTGACACCGTGCACTTGCGGCATATTGTGAGGGATTTTCCCACAACAAGTTTTTGGCGCCGTTGTCGGGGACTGATTTTTCGCTAATATCAATACCAAGCGACTCTAATTTTAATTTGAAGTTTTTTTCTTTGTTTAGTCTCTTTATTTTTATTTTCTTCATTATGTTTTCCTATGAGTATCGTGACCCTTGGCATTTCATAAATTTCGATGCTCTTAATAATTTGCCAAATAGGGTCAGTCAGCCCCCTCTCCCAAAACAAAAGACCATGCTTGAAATTTATGTAGACGTTCTTAAAAATCTTGATAGTAGCATTTTTGAGCTAGCATGTGAACATCGTGGTCTTGAGGGTCACTACGGTTATTTTCCAGCTCATTTATTTAGTAGTGAAGTTGAGGGGGAGGTCGAGAAGAATGACATGTTGAGTTTTAGGGTCAGTCAGCCCCCTCCCCCAAAACAAAAGACCATGCTTGAAATTTATGTAGACGTTCTTAAAAATCCTGATAGTAGCATTTTTGAGCTAGCATGTGCACATCGTGGTCTTGAGAGTCACTACGGTTATTTTCCAGCTCATTTATTTAGTAGTGAAGTTGAGGGGGAGGTCGAGAAGAACGACATGTTGAGTTTTAGGGTCGATCCCCCAGCACCCAATGATTTCATAAAGTGTGATGAGCCTAGAGAAGAAGTTATCATTGATGATGTTTCCAAAGAAATTCCATTAAATTGTCATCAAACTTCGACTAATAAGGTGAATACTTTTGTGCCAAAAATTTTATTAACGGTGCCACGCATAATTTTTCCTAGATCCATAATGGGAGAGATTGACCCCATTACTCATGATTTTATTGAGGCTGATTCTTCAAGTTCTAATGAGGTTATGCATGATAATTCTTTATTATTTGCCCATTCGAACTCTGCTTATTTTTTCGTGCCTTATGATTATTACATTCTTCCATCATTTTTTGGTTGTCCGCATAATTATTCTTATTCATTATTTTTGGCAACCGGGCATGAGCCAAAGCCTCCCCTATGGAATAAGAGGCTTATAGATTGCAAGAAGGGGGCATTTGGCAATCTCCCAAGAAAAAAGCCACGTTAAATTTTTTCGCCACGTCGTGCTCAAGACGTAAAATAGAGCGCTGGATTGGAGGCAACCCATCATTTTTACTTGCTTTCTAGTTAGTTGTTTTTATTTGATTTTTCGTTTTTAATTTTTCCTTTTGTTTGTTATTTTGTTTGGATTCGTGTATTCTTGTTGGCCCTTATTTCTCTGATATTTCTTTATAACCCCTATGAGTTATTATTCTTCATATTCTAGTCTTTCTTGATTTAATGTATATTGTTATCTCATGACTAGAGAATAAGTTTGGGAGTCCCTCGTGATGTTGGGCGTTATTTGAAGTATGGATTGACCGATGTTTCCACTCAGACATGTGCGGGTGTTCAAGAAGACATTTGGAATAAGTTTCACTTTTCCTTATCTCTTTTATTTTCACATGAGTTTTATTATTGATAATGTTATGTGTAGTGGACTTTATTTTGCATGCTGTTGATGGTTTTTGCAAGCTTGAATTTTTCGTGAATTTTTCGTGCTTCCATGTGAAAAACCGATGTTACGATACTGAATTCTCTTAGAAGAAACGGTTGAGTTTTAGTCGAGTTGCAATCAGCGATATCTGTTTCTGTTGAGTATTCAATTAGGTCCGAAATTTTATCATTTTTGTAGAAATTTTAGCAGATGAGAAAAGAGACATACGTGTTTTCAAATCACCGTTTATACGTTTGGTTAAACTTTTCGCGTAGCTCGTCGTCCAGTACCATGAGTCTTGTTGGCATTTAAATTGAGTTTAGAGTCGGACAGTTTTTCCCAAGAAAAAGCCGAGATATTAATTGTTCTATGATGGGAAGTTTAGTAACCGGGGGTGTTCACGTGACCCGTTGTTTACTCTCGCGTAAAACGGCGACCCTGAATAGATTAATAATTTAGAAATATCGCATTACCGATGATGGGAAGCCTAGTAACCGGGGGTATTCACGTGACCCGTTGTATACTCTCGCGTAAAACAGCAACCTTGACATGCGGGAATTGCTATTCGAGTTTTTCTCCATTTGTAGAGGGGGCTTAGTAACTAGAAGCATCCATGTGCCCCATGAGTGTCTTTTACGTCAAACGGTTCCCCGATACATGAGAATGGAAATCCACCCTAGGATCATCCCGATGAAATATCCCGAGAGCCGAAACCTAGTGGTTAACTCGAATCATATTATTGAGCATACATAAGGGAATACTATCCGAGGATTAATTGTGATAATGAAACTCTTGAATTTTGCCACTAGACTGTGGGACTGGGCGAATTGGCTTGTTTAATCTAACCCTTCATATTGACGGTCGGTTAAATTCACGCTTGTTAATCTTTGATCTTGATTTCTCCATGAACGATTGATTAGGACTGAAATTGGTTACTTAGTGGAATCAGTGTCCGGGACGTGACTCACCATTACGATACTTGTATTATTCTTTGAGATTTTCAGGATAGTATTGATTAAGTTTTGCACTATGGATTTGCATGATTACTCACGATGCATTTTGTTTAAAATTATAATTTTTTGCTTGAGGACAAGCAAAGGCTCAAGTTTGGGGGTATTTGTTAGGTGTATTTTTATGCGTTTTTATATCATTATTTTATATCCATCTTGAGCCTAAATCAGCATAAATGAGATTTTAATGCATTATTTTTATATGTTGTGCAGGAAATCAGAGTCCAGAAGCCAAAACGATGAAAAACGGACGAAATGAGTTTTGGTCATGAGCCGCGGCACACACCAAGTGAACCGCGGCACACGAAGACAATCGGCGAATAATGTGCACACTGTACTGTGTGCCGCGGCACACATTAAGTGAGCCGCGGCACACCAAGCGCAAAAAGAAGCCACTGCTTCTGACAAAAGTATGCTGACCGCGGATGTAATAAACTGTTGGGCCGAAATGCTTGGGCTTTTGTTTGTGTTGGGCCAAGAGGACCTTTAGGTGAAAGAGGGATTTTACTTCGTGGGAAGAAGAAAACCACTGGAAGGAATTGGTAAAGAGAATATAAAAAGGCTGCAGATGAGAACAGGAGGGGGGGAGAGGAGGTTTCGGCGGGTGAAGAAGAAAGGAGAACAGAAGGTGTAGATTTCTGGGCGACGAAAAGACCACGGATCCCTACGGTTTTTCTGCATCTTAGCTTTTAGATCTATTCGAGTAGGATTTTGATTGTAGCCAATTTCATGACGGTTTGATTATTTATTATTATTTCGATTTACTCGTTATTCTATTGAATTGGATTCTTCTTACTATTCTTAATGCTTTTTAATTGTCTGGCCAACAGTTAATTTGTTTTGAATGTCTTTATGGATTCGGGAGATGAAATTTAGGCATAGTTCTTGTTAGACGAATCATAATTTTCGTGAGATAGGAATATACTCATGCGAATTGTGAAGCCTGTTATTGTGGGAATTCTTGAACTGTTTTAGCTATTAATTATCTAATTCGAATAGGGATATATCGAGTTAATAATTCGTAGTATTTTCTATCGACCTTGGGAAAGGCTTTAGAATAATTTAGGAATTCCTGGCTTACAATCAATTGAATAACAGTGAATTGGATCGAATAAATATCATTCCCGATTGTTTGAGGTGAAAATCAATATCCTACCCCTTATTAGTATTATTATTATTAGTAGTACTATTATTTATTTTCTGTAATTAGTTTAGATATACACTCTATTTAATTGTTCTTCAAATAAAATTGTGAGTTGACTAAATTTTGGTACTTAGTGAAATCAGTCCTCGGGGGAACGATACTTTACTCATCACTTTATTACTTGTTGACACCGTGCACTTGCGGCATATTGTGAGGGATTTTCCCACAACAACTACCTTAGTAAGAGCGCCCATACATGGTGGCTTTCGGTGAGACCAGCTGATGGTGTGTACGCTTGGGAGGAATTCAAGAACCTCATGCTAGATCGTCATTATCCAGGTCTACTCCGTGAGGCCAAGCTATCAGAGTTGCTGAACCCTGACCCATCCGAGGATGATGATGTGTTATCAATTGTCGAGAAATTCTAGGCACTTCCTCCGTTCGCCTCGTCTATTGTTCGAACGGAAGCAGATAAGATCAAGTATTTTCTTAAGAGACTTAAACCCCTGATGAGAATGTAGGTGCTTAATCACCACTGCACGACTCTACTGGAGTTCATCGAGAGAGCTCTTGAGTACGAAATTACTATGAAGGATTCCAAGAAACAGCCGCCGTCCATGAAAAAGAGATCAAGGAACCAAACCTAGGCTGATAGTAACCGGGGAACGTTCAAGAAGCCACAATCTGTACCAACTTTTCTGAGCGGCCACCTATGGCATCAAAACCGCCAGGTTCGAATTCCCGAGCATCCATCTCGTCTATTTTGTGCTTTAACTATGGAGATCAGGGACACATCAGCTCTAAATTTCTAAAACCGGCCGTTCCATGCCATACTTGTGGGATTACTGGGCATCGTGCTCGTTTTTGCAGAGGTGGGTCGGGAAGTACTCTGGTAACCTCTCATGCTCTAGTCCAGTCTGCAGTTCAGGACTGGGTACCTCTGTCTGCCTCCCACCATATGTAATACCCTAGATATGGCGGTATTACAGTGCTGTGGACCCCAAATTGGGACCCACCAGGCGATACCAAACACAAATTAAACATAGCTTTATTGTGATACCGAACCACAAGATAATAATTATTAGTTCGATGAGGAGTTTATACGACAGACGGCTACTATCATTACAATACACAGGACCCAATACCAGTATAAACTATGTGAAGATGGAATATATTTAAAATAGTAATACATTCGACAAGAGTTTATATAACATGGAAAAGCAATATTACAAGATTTCAAATGTAACCGGACAACAAACGACTTGGGCCTCCCGAACTAGTATCCTTCAAACCCTTCGCCGTCATCATGCTCTTTCTGTGCCTTGCCTTTGCCTCGACCTAATATACAACACAAGTATTTCGCCCAAAACCACAGGGCCAGATATACATGATAATAATTCTCAAGACGTTATACAATTCACATACACTGGATCTCAAGGAAACAACTTGACTATTGAACATACCCCTCGGGCGTATGAACAACCAATCACAAACCGTCAATCATAACCAATCAAACATGGAATATGAATGACCAATCAGTATGGCTCAAGATGGACATCATAGTACGCCCGATCCGGAAATGTGTCCGTACACATGTCCACTCTATATACGAAATCCAGAATATATGTAGGACAATATACCTAATTAACCTCACGAACTACATCTCGTGTGCGCAGTCCAAGTGCAGCAACATCCACAGATGACCATATGTGCCTGGCTAAAAATCCTACACATAACAATTGGCATGCAGATGTGATTCCAGATATGTCACGATACAACATGAAAACGAACTCAATGAATTACACAACCAACCAAAAATCAAGAAACTCACCAAAGTGACAATAATGATCAATGAGATCAATGATACGAAGGTAGTGAACATGGGAATACAATCCCACAACGAAACGGTAAGCATGATCAAGAACAATACCACATCATGAAGCGTAGATTCATAAAGCATTACATATACATGAAATGTATAACGTACACAAGAATTCAATCATCATTATAACCAAGCAAGATAACTTGCCTCAATTCCGTAGACGAAATAGTCCTTCTTCGAACGAACAAACGGATGGTTTCCTCGACTAATAATACTCACTCAAACAAGCAACCTTGAATGAAACGTAATTCATTCAACAACACATTCATACAATATTGATATCAATTTATAGGAAACGACATCCGTAATTTTACCATAATAGTTCATCATATCCCAATGAACATTCTATCGTCTTATTAATGAACTTCAATACACCCAATTCATCTAAAAAATTGGATTACAAAGTTCTTAAGGTTCTTCAACATTTATATCATCTATTACACAAGGATTATCGTGAATGAATTCAACTACTCATTCTATTATGACATTATCATCAATAATCATCATAATCTCCCTAAGAACACTATCAACCTACAAACACGGTGTTTTATACAATCCTAAGTCATCAAAACATCCGGCTTAACTTGAATATATCAAAGCTATAATTATAGCTTCATAACTCATTATTATCTCTCAATGAATTTGCTAAGCCATTCCAAAAACATAGTTATATCATCTAAAATCTATGAGTCTTAAGAACATCATCCTATTCCTGATAATGTTATCTTAAAAATCAATAACAACCATGTCATCCATAAACGTTTCACTAATTCAAGAGGTATTAAGTAATATCATCATCATGTTTTTCACTAATTGTTCATAGTCTTAATAATCAACATATTATACTTGGTTAATTGAATATCATATGTAAGTAATCATCATCAATACGAAATTAACACAAAATTAGGTAACCAACCTCTTAGAATTGAAGAACAAACACCCAAGACTTCAAGAACACACTCCAACTTCCATACACTAAGCTCCAATACAGGATACGAAGCTCCAAGACAAGATGGAAGGGGATAATATCGACTAGGAAGGCAGGGGAATGATTTATTGGGAGAAAAATCGAGTTTGGATCGTGTAAAAATAAAAGACAAGGCCTGTCTTTATAATCTGTATTTTTCATTACGTATGTTACCAACAGAGGCTAACGTACGTTATAACCTTTTACGTACACTAACACATGAGTGTTACGTACGTAACGATCCTCCAGAAGCTACTGCCTCAACACACACCCTTACGCACGTTGCCAGAAAGACGTACATAACCTCACCTGCATTACGTACGCTATAGCATAAGTATTACGTACGTAATGCCCATTGACTTGGCCATCTCAAAAGGCCAAATATCCAGATCATACACGGCCCTACACGCTGAAAATCGAGATGGGATCAGATTCCCTATATTACGCACATAACCAAAGACATTTTACTTACGTAATAGGACACACTTAATGTTCGTTAAGCTACAGAAGTAGCGTATGTTAACTAATAAGGACTTGGCCAAAAAAAATGCAATTCTCCATACAACATCTAACAATCAAACATAGTGCGAATGACAATTATAATTAATTCGATTCTAATATATCTCAATATTATAATCATCATATTAAATGCAAACACTATACAACGATATCCAAATCATCCGAGTAATATAACAGTAAAGAAGAAAAATTACAGTCGGATATTACATACTCTCCCCCTTAAAAGGTGTTTCGTCACCGAAACTAAGGGGTAAACAACTCGGGATATCTCTCTCGCATGCTATCCTCGAATTCCCATATAGCCTCCTCGATTCCTTGTTTCGACCACTGAATCTTGAATAGGGTAATTGTCTTGTTCCTCAACCATTTGATCCTCCTCTCGAGTATTTTCACGGGACGCTCCTCATATGAATGATCATCGGCTATCTCAATCTCTTCGAATTGGAGTATATGGCTCGGATTAGCAACATACTTTCTCAATTGGGAAACATGAAACATGTTGTGAACCGACTTAAAGCTGGTGGCAATGCCAGATGATAGGCCAGATTGCCTACATGTTCCAAAATCTCGAACGGTACAATATACCTTGGACTCGACTTGCCTCTCTTCCCAAAACGAAAAACACCTCAAGTAGGAGACACCTTCACTAGCACATGGTCACCAACCTCGAACTCAAGCGGTCGTCGACGGTTGTTTGCATAAGATTTCTGCCGGCTTTGAGCTGTTAACAAACGAATCCTAATCAGAGCGATCTTCTCACGATCTGCTAACAACATATAGGGTTTCGTTCCCAGAGATTCAGACAAGTCGTCCCAACACAAAGGGGACCTACATCGACGGCCATACAATGCCTCATAATGTGCCATCTTAATCGAAGCATGTCAACTATTGCTGTAGGTTAAATCCACCAAAGGTAGTTGGGCTTCCCAATCATCCTTCCAATCGAGAGCACACGCCCTCAACATATCCTCCAGAGTTTGGATAGTCCTCTCAGACTGGCCATCGGTCTGAGGATCAAATGCCGTACTAAAATTCAACTGCGTACCCATCGCACAATGAACTGCCTTCCAGAAATGTGACACAAACCGTCCATCACGATCCGATACAATACTCTTGAGTGTGCCATGTAACCTCACAATGTCTTTAATGAACAGCTGAGCCAACCTCTCGGGACCCCACGTGTCTTTAATCTCCAAGAAGTGGGCTGATTTGGTCAGATGATCCACAATCACCTAAATCGTATTCATACCTCGGCGGCTTGTTGGTAAATTAGTGATAAAGTCCATCGATATGTCCTCCCATTTCCATTTGGGGATCGGGAGTGGTTTCAGCATACCTGCTGGTCGCTGATACTCAATATTAACCTGCTGACAAGTCAAACATCTCGAAACGAATTCTGCAACTTCTCGTTTCGTATTACCCCACTAATAATATTGCTTCAAATCTTTATACATCTTGCTAGACCCCGGGTGTATGGAGTATGGGGTAGCGTGAGCCTCTCTCGGAATAGAGTCTTTCAACTCTTCATCTGCCGGTACGCAAACTCGATTCTTGAAACGTATTAGTCCATCTTCGTGGATCACAAATCCAGAGGCTTTCCATTGAGTTACTTCATTCCGAATCTGAGATAAGAACGGGCCGTCACCCGCTTCGATCTGATTATATCGTCAAAGGACGATGAAATCTCAAGTGTGCAATGTTGTCCCTGAACACGCTGTAACTAGACCTCAATCTCCGACCTCGTAAGTTCTAACTGTAATTCTCTCTGAGATGTCAAGCGGGCAAGCATTTGTTCCTGTACTGTCTTGCGACTCACGGCATCTACAACTACATTTACCTTCCCCGGATGGTATAGGATCTCAATATCATAATCTTTAATCAGCTCTAGCCACCTCCTCTGTCTCATATTTAACTCCTTCTAAGTAAAAATATATTTTAGACTCTTGTGATCAGTAAAAATCTGATAGGTGACTCCATACAAGTACTGGCGCCAAATTTTCAAAGCAAACACCATGGCTGCTAGTTCCAAGTCATGGGTCGGGTAATTGACTTCGTAAGACCGCAATTGTCTCGATGCGTAGGCAATCACTTTTTCATTCTACTTCAATACACATCCAAGGTCCTGTCTGGACGCGTCACTATACACAACGAATCCTTCGGTCCCTTGTGGTAAGACCAAAACTGGTGTCAAAATCAATCGACTTTTGAGTTCGTCAAAGCTTTGTTGACATGCCTCTGACCACGTATACTTCTTATATTTCCTCAATAGATTAGTCAGTGGTTGAGAAATCTTGGAAAAGCCTTCCCCAAATCGTCTGTAATAGCCTGCTAGACCAAGGAAACTGCGAACTTTCTTCACATTCTTCTGAGGTAGCCAATCTCGGATAGCCTATGTCTTTTGTGGGTCCACACTAACTCCATCAACCGATATCACATGCCCAAGAAAAGTAACCTCAGACATCCAGAACTCTCATTTGGAACATTTCCCATAAAGTTGTTCTTGCCTCAGCACTGAGAACATGACGAAGATGATACTCGCGCTCTCCATGGTCACGGGAGTAAATCAAAATATCGTCAATAAAAATGACCACAAAATGATCCAGATGATTAATGAAAATTCGATTCATCAATCCCATGAATACTGTCGGTGCGTTACTCATTCCAAATGGCATCACCACGAACACATAATGCCCATAACGAGTACGGAAAATAGTCTTAGACATATCGGACTCTCGAATCCTCAAATGATGATAGCATATCTTAAGTCGATCTTGGAAAATACAACGACGCCTTGGAGTTGATCCAACAAATCATCAATATGAGGCAAAATATATTTGTTCTTGACTATTACCCTGTTCAACTCACGGTAAGCAATACATAAACATAAGGATCCATCCTTCTTACGTATAAATAACACTGGAGCTACCCAAGGGGACGCACTAGGTCGAATATAACCCTTCTTGGTCAGATCCTCGAGCTGATTCTTCAACTCCTGCATCTCGGTTGGAGCCATGTGATACGGTGCTTTCGAAAGCGGGGACGTACCAGACTCTAACTCTATGGTAAACTCTACCTCACGATGTGGAAGTAAGCCCGGCAACTCATCTGGAAAAACATCTGGGTAGTCTCGGACCACCAGAATATTGGCCAATTAAGTTGGTCGATCCACTATCTTGGTCATGTAGCACCAATAACCAACAAATCCCTGATTAAGCAGTTTCACTACTTTCATAGCGCTGATGCTCCTCCCTGAACAGCTGGGATTATCACCATGAAAAATGCACTCAAAATCATAATCAGAAGTGACGGTCACCATCCGCTTACGGATGCTAAGTATGGAATCATGGAGATCCATCCAATCAATACCCAAGATCACATCATCTTTAGGTAAATCGACCACAATCAAGTCTGACAACCACTCACAATCATTCATACAAATTAGACAGTCCTGAACTTCACGATTCCCAATAATTCTTCTACCATCGGGTAGACCAATCACATAAGGCTCACAATCAATAACATGATCTATTTGCAAACGACTCAAATAAGAAGCAGATATAAAGGAGTGCGAATCACCAGTATCAGAAGGAGTACATACAGGCTGAGAGTGGATCTCGAGTGTACCTGCGATCATGATGGCTTCGGTATCGTCAGCCTTCTTCATCTCATAGATTCTTGGTTTTACATCTCCGGTACCAGCTACACTAGCTTGACTTCCACGGCCCATTCCTCTGTTAACCAGACGGAGGTGCCCGATCCTGAACTAAAGACTGAACTGGAGCATGAGAGGCTACTGGAGTACGTCCCGGTCCACTTCTACAAAAACGAGCAGGATGCCCAGTAATCCCACAAGTATGGCATGCAACAGCCGACTTCATACATTCGGAGCTGACGTGCTGGACGCTCGAGAATATGAGCCTGTCGGTTTTGATGCTACAGGTGACCGCTTAGAAAATACGGTATGGGTTGGGGCTTCTTAAATGTTCCCCGGTTACTGTCAGCCTGGGTTTGGTTCCTTGATCTCTTATTAGTAGATTGCGGCTGCTTCTTGGAAATCTCCTTCGAAGTAAGTTCGTATTCAAGAGCTCTCTCGATGAACTCCGATAGAGTCGTGCAGTGTTGATTAAGTAACTTCATCCTCATCTAGGGTTTAAGCCTCTTAAAAAAATACTACATTTTATCAGCTTCCGTTCGAACAATCAACGAGGCGAACGGAAGAAGTGCCTTGAATTTCTCGGCAATTGATAACACATCATCATTCTCAGATGGGTCGGGGTTCAGAAACTCTGATAGCATGGCCTCACGGAGTGGATGTGGATAATAACGATCCAACATGAGGTTCTTGAATTCCTCCCAAGTGTATATGCCATCAGTTGGTCTCACTGAAAGCCACCAAGTATTGGCGCTATTACTAAGGTAGTAAGCCGCCACGGAGACTCGATTCTCTTCCGGACATTCAACCATCTCAAACAACTTCTCCGAGTGCTCGATCTAGTGCACAATATCAACAGGCTCATAGGATCCTTAAAAAGTTGGAGGTCGCTGACAAGAGATGTCGCTAATAATCTGACTCACGGTTCCGCCGTGCACAGGAGGTGGTGAATGAGGTTCCTGCTACTGGCCAGTAGTAGCATCTCTCTGCATAGCTTCCATTATTTGACCCATCTAGGTCATCATACCCTACATAATAACATAGGGGTCGACGTGCGCACCCTCGTGCCATTCGGTGTGGTGTAACTGGTTCTCAGTAGGCGAATCGCTACCTGCTGAGCTTTGATCCACATTCGAACATGTATTGGCTCGTGGCCTCGGGATTCGGCCCCTTCCACGGCCTCGACCCCCTCTACCACAGCCTCTCAAATTTCTATCCATACTGAAAGAATCAAACAAATGGTTCAAGACCGCCTTTACGGCCAATCACAAATTCATGCTAAGTTAAAAGCAATAATGAAACTATATATTCAAAGAAATAGTTCATCACGAATTATCGGCACCACGAGTGCCACACAAAATATCATATCGACACCAAGTCGAAACAAATTCAATCACATAATTAATCCAAATTTTTTCCTCAGAATATCAACAAGATAAATTCTGCCACAACTCACTCGAAATATCAAGGTCAACAAAAAAAATCAATTCCGCAATTAACATCTTGCCAGTAATTAAATCATGGCACATAAGTAACATACCGTATTTGGCTCGTAGCGTCAGGCGCTTGCACAGGTCACACATGACGCGAAGGTTTCTTGATACTAGTTCAATCCACAACGAATCTTAAAGAGAAACGACTCTCCGATACCATCTTCTGTAATACCCCAGATATGGCGGCTATTATAATGCCATGTACCCCACACTGGGACCCACCAGACGATACTAAAACAAAAATTAAACATATCATTATTGTCATACAGAACCACAAGATGATAATTATTGCTCCGATTAGGAGTTTATACGACAGACGACTACTATCGTTACAATACACATGACCCAATATCAGTATAAACCATGTGAAGATGGAATATACTTAAAATAGTAATATAACCGACAAGAGTTTATATAACATGGAAAAGTAATATTACGAGATTTCAAATATAACCGAACAACAAACGACTTAGGGCCCCCAACTAGTATCCTTCAAACCCTTCACCGTCACCGTGCTTTTCCCATGCCTTGCCTTTGCCTCGGCCTAAAATACAACACAAGTATTTCGCCCAAAACCACAAGGTCATATATACATGATAATAATTCTCAAGACGTTATACAATTCACATACACTGGATCTCAAGAAAACAACTCGACTGTTGAACATAACCCTTGGGCGTATGAACAACCAATCACAAACCGTTTATCATAACTAATCAAACATGAAATATGAATGACCAATTAGTATGGATCAAGAGAGACATCACAGTACGCCTGATCTGGAAAGGTGTCCGCGCACATGTCTACTCTGTATACGGAATCCAAAATATACATGGGACAATGTACCTAATTAGCCTCACGAACTACGTCTCATGTGCACAGTCCAATGCGGAAACATCCACGCATGACCATATGTGCCCAGCTAAAAATCCTACACATGACCAATCGGCACGTATATATGATTCCATATATGTCACGATACAACATGACAACAAACTCAATGAGTCACACAACCAACCAAAAATCAAGAAACTCACCGAAGTGACAACAATGATCAACGAGATCAACGATACGAAGGTAGTTAACTTGGGAATACAGTCCCACAACGAAACAGTAAGCACGATCAAGAACAATACCACATTATGAATCATAGATTCATGAACCATTAGATATACGAAGTGTATAACGCACACAAGAATTCAATCATCATTATAACCAAGCAAGATAACTTGCCTCAATGACGAGAGTCCTTCTTCGAACGATCAAACAGACGATTTCCTTGACTAATAATACTCACTCGAACAAGCAAACTTGAATGAAACATAACTCATTCAACAACACATTCATACAATATTGATATCAATTCGTAAGAAATGACACCCGTAATTTTACCCGAATAGTTCATCCTATCCCAATGAACATTCTATCGTCTTATTAACGAGTTCAATACACCAAATTTATCTTTAAAAATCGGATTACCAAGTTCTTAAGGTTCTTCAACATTTATATAATCTATTACACAAGGATTATCGCGAATGAATTCAACTACTCATTCTATTATGACATTATCATCAATAATCATCATAATCTCCCTAAGAACAGTATCAACCTACGAACACGATTTTTATCCAATCCTAAGTCATAAAAACATCCGGTTTAACTTGAATATATCAATGATATAATTGTTTTCTTCACAACTCATTATTATCTCTCAATGAATTTGCTAAGCAATTCCAAAAACATAGTTATATCATCTAAAATCTCTGAGTCTTAAGAACATCATCCTATTCATCATCCTATTTTAAAATATTGTTGGAATCAAATTATTACTCCTACTATGTCGTTTTTGATGGTTAGACTTTTGAAAAAATCGATTCCCACTTCGGACGGCCTTAGATCGAGGGGCATAATTGCTGATAATTCTTGTTTTTGTTGTGATAGCACCGAGGACCTGCCCCATCTTTTTCTTAATGGCCCGATCGCTTCTTCGGTTTGGGCCAACTTTAGTACCTTATTGGGCATTCCTCTTTTACAAACATGCTCTATTACTTTAGTTATGTCCCATTGGTTTAATAAAGCCTCGGGTGCTATCCACATTTTACGCATCATTCCTATACTCATTCTGTGGTTTATTTGGTGCTCTAGGAACGACATGCGGGTCAAGAAGATTCCGTTCACGGCTCAATGGGTGAGCGATCGCATTTGGGACTTCTTGTTCATGATTAAAGGCCAGAGATGCATTCCGCCGCGGGCCTGGCGAGGCGCCCCGGCTCTTTCAGATATTTTGGGTCTTCATTTCTGCCCCTGCAATTTTATTAATAATTTTGCATGTAATTGTAAAAACAAAAAAGAAAAAAAAATCTACATTGTGAGATGGGTCAGGCCGATTCCTGGGACCACCAAAATCAACACGGACGGGGCCTCAAAAGGCAACCCCGGGGATTCGGCTGTGGGGGGGATTGCTAGGAATTTTTTGGGCGAACCTATCTTTGCTTTTCACGAATTTATCGGCAACCATTCTAATAATTTTGCCGAACTTTTTGCTATTTGGAGAGCGCTGGATCTTTGCCACGAAAGAAACAATCGTAAGGTTTGGGTTGAGATGGACTCGGCCATCGCCCTTTCTCTAGTCAACTCGCCTAGCAAGGGTAATTGGCAAGTGCTAAACATCTGCCACAAAATTGCATCACTCAGGCGTGTCATGGATATCTCATTTTCCCACATCTATCGGGAAGGGAACACTATTGCGGACTATCTGGCTAATGAAGGTTATAAGTTCAGAAATTTTCGTCTTTATAGCCCGTCTAATCTGCCCGGGAAGATTAATGGCTTGGTTAGACTTGATAAAAATAATTTTCCTTATGTTAGATTTAAATAATCCTTGGCTGTTATTTTCGTTAATTGGGGCGTGTAGAGGGGCTCGTCCTCCCTCAAACGTTTTGGGCGTGTAGTGGGCCTCGTCCCCCCACATTTCTGCTCCGTCGAATAAATTTCGGTTTTTAAAAAAAAAAAAAAATGTTACCTTAAAAATCAATAACAACCATGTCATCCATAAACATTTCACTAATTCAATAGGTATTAAGTAATATCATCATCATGTTCTTCACTAATTGTTCATAGTCTTAATAATCAACATATTATACTTGGTTAATTGAATATCATATGTAATTAATCATCATCAATACGAAATAAATACAAAATTAGGTAACCAACCACTTGGAAATGAAGAACAAACACCCAAGACTTCAAGAACACACTCCAACTCCCAAACACTAAACTTCAATCCAAGATAAGAAGCTCCAAAACAAGATGAAAGGGGATAATATCGACTTAGGAAGGCAGAGGAATGATTTATGGGGAGAAAACTCGAGTTTGGATCGTGCAAAAATGAAAGACAAGGCCTGTCTTTATAATATGCATTTTTCATTACGTACGTTACCAACAGAGGCTAACGTATGTTATAACCTTTTACGTACGCTAACATATGAGTGTTACGTACGTAATAATCCTCCAGAAGCTACCGCCTCAACACACACACATCCGTACGTACGTTGCCAGAAAGATGTACGTAAGCTCACCTTCATTACGTATGTTATAGCACTAGTATTACGTACATAATGCCCAATGACTTATCTATCTCGAAAGGCCAAATATCCAGATTATACACGGCCTTACACGCCGAAGTCGAGATGGGATCGGATTCCCTATATTATGTACATAACCAAAGAAATTTTACGTATTTAATAGGACACACTTAACGTACGTTGAGCTACAGAAGTAATGTACATTAACTACTAAGGACTTAGCCAAAAAATGCAATTCTCCATACAACATCAAATAATCAAACATAGTGCGAATGACAATTATAATTAAGTCGATTCTAATATATCTCAACATTATAATCATCATACTAAATGCAAACACTATAAAATGATATCCAAATCATCCGAGTAATAAATCAATAAATAAGAAAAATTACAGTCGGATATTACACCAGATTACAGGGGCAAATAGAGAAATGGGACGTGGAAGTCAAGCTGATACACCTGGTACCGGAGATGCTCTAATATCCGGATTTATTATTGTGTATTTCATCTGTATTCGAACCCTGTATTATTCGGATTTGTGATCTCAAATTGGAGTATGATATTTCTCACATTGGTATCTTTGTACATAAGTATATCGTCGTGTAAAATTTTTCATGCAAACTCGTGATAGCGCACGCTAAGAATGTAGCTTAATGCGCGCTACCGGATACAACTAGCGCACGCTACGAATGTAGGATTTGCGTGCGCTAGGCAATCAATTATTGAGCTAGGCGGCTAGCACATGCGCCAGTCTGGACATGGGTCCGGATAAGATTCCTGCGGAAGAACCTGGACATATTTGGAGTCAACGCTTATTAGCGTGCGCTAAGAATGGTATGTAGCGTGCGCTAATCAGCTATTGTGCCGAAACTTTATTTAAAGGACAGCACTCCATTTCTACCTATTCCCTTCATTTGTTCTTCGTCCCTTTGGAAGTCCAGAGAGCTTTTCCTACTCCATAAGCACATACAAATCCACTGTACTTGATCATTAAATATTAAAGAGTGCTTATACTTGATCATTGAAGAAGAATTCACTTTGAAGTGACACTCAAGCAACCAGAGCTGGATTCTACCTTTTTGGATCAGTGATTTCTTCATTAAAGCTATGTTAATTCTATCTCCAGCTTTAGATTCGTGTTATGAAGAATAAGATGATCATGCTAGCAAGATATTGAGTTCTACTGGTGAATTATTCAACAAACATCATGTTTAGAAGATTGGAATAATTACACTTATGATATTGTCGTTGGAACCTCGTAGTTGGAATCCTAGTACTTCAAATGATGAGAGGAACATTCTGAAGTTGATTATCTATATGATTTATGTTGTCTTATTGATCATAAATTGGAGGTGATAGCATTTTCGGTTATAAGGACTTAAGGGAATAATCATCTTAGGAAATATCCTTTCATATAAGTTGGAATTGTTAGTCCACCCTCAAGATGAAGTCTGAATGTGAATAATGATAGTAGAATCTAGTGCACCAACCGGAGATCACCGAAATTCGCATGAGAATGATAATCAAGTTCGAATATAAGAGTTGTGATGATATTCTTTTCCTTGAAACCTCAAAGATTATTGAATCCATAAGATCATTCATAAGTTTATGAACATGACATGTAGGCGGATATCACACGTTAATCACTGAGGAGTTCGTAAATTTCATCACCGTTAGAACTAGTATGCTGCCCAACAGTGAACTGCCATGCACGCTTAGCATGCGCTAAGATTTGTGTTTGCAATTATATCTGCTTCACACTCCTTTATATCTGCTTCTTGTTTGAGTCGTTTGCAATTATATCTCATTATCGATTGTGTGCCTTATATGATTGGTCTATCTAATGGTAGAAGAATTTTTGGGAATCGTGAACCTCAAAGCTGTTTGATTCGTATGAACGACCACGAGTGGTTGTCAGACTTGATTGTGGTCGATTTACCTAAAGATGATATGATCTTGGGTATCGATTGGAAGGATCGCTATGATGCTATACTTAATGTCCACAATCGGATGGTGACCGTCACTTCTGATGATGGTTTTAAGTGGATTTTTCAGGGTGATAATCACAGTCGTTCCGGGAGAATCATCAGTGCAATGAAAGCAGTGAAACTGCTTAATCTGGGATGTGTTGGTTCTTGGTGCTACATGACCAAGACAGTGGATCGAACAACTGAGTTGGCCGATATTTCAGTGGTCCGAGACTACCCATATGTTTTTCCGGATGAGTTTCCAGGCTTGCCTCCACATCGTGATGTAGAGTTTACCATTGAGTTAGAGCCAGGTACGTCCCCGCTTTTAAAAGTACCGTATCGCATGGCTTCACCGAGATGCAGGAGTTGAAGAATCAGCTCAAGGAATTGATCTAGAGGGGTTATGTTCGACACAGTGCGTCCCCTTGGGGAGAATCAGTGTTATTTGTGCGAAAGAAGGACGGATCCCTGCGTTTTTGTATCATTCATCGTGAGTCGAATAGGGTAACAATCAAGAACAAATATCTGTTGCCTCATATTGATGAATTTTTGGATCAACTTCAAGGCTCCTCTGTGTTTTCCAAGATCATCTTAAGATCTGGTTATCATCATTTAAGGATTCAAAAGTCCAATATTTTGAAGACAGCTTTTCATAATCGCTATGGGCATTATGAGTTCGTGGTGATGCCGTTTGGACTGACTAACACACTAGCGGTGTTTATGGAATTGATGAATCGAGTTTTAATTGATTATCTGGTTTTGTGGTCATTTTCATCAATGACATTTTGATTTACTCCAGTGACCGTGAAGAGCACGAGTACCATCTCCGCCAGGTTCTTGTTGCGCTGAGGCGAGAACAACTCTATAGAAATTTTTCCAAGTGCGAGTTTTGGATGTCTGAGGTCATTTTTCTTGGTCATGTGATATCGGTTGATGGTGTTAGTGTGTACCCACAGAAGACAGAGGCTATCCAAGATTGACTACCTCCGAAGAATGTGAAGGAAGTTCGTAGTTTTCTTGGTTTAGCAGGTTATTACAAACGGTTTGTGGAAGGCTTTTCCAAGATTGCTCAACCACTGAATAATCTATTAATGAAATATAAGAAGTATATGTGGTTAGAAGTGTGTCAACAAAGGTTTGACGAATTCAAAAGTCGACTAATTTCGCACCAGTTTTGGTCTTACCACAAGGGACCGAAAGATTCGTAGTGTATAGTGACGCGTCGAGATAAGGTCTTCGATGGGTATTGATGCAGAATAGAAAAGTGATTGCCCATGCATCAAGACAATTGCGACCCTGTGAGGTCAACTACCCAACCCAGGACTTGGATCTAGTGGCCGTGGTGTTTTCTGTGAAGATTTGGCGCCACTACTTGTATAGAGTCACGTGTCAGATTTTTACTGATCACAAGAGTCTAAAGTATATTTTTACTCAGAAGGAGTTAAACATGAGACAGAGGAGGTGGCTAGAGTTGATTAAAGATTATGACATTGAGATCGTATACCATCCTGGGAAGGCAAATGTGGTTGTCGATGCCCTGAGTCGTAAGATAGTGTAGGAGCAAATGCTTGCCCGCTTGACAGTTCAAAGAGCATTACAATTAGAACTAGCGAGACCGGTGATTGAAGTCTAGTTACAGCGTGTTCAGTGACAACTTTGCACACTTGAGATGTCGTCATCCCTTGACGACATAATCAGATCGAAGCAAGTTACATACTCGTTCTTATCTCGGATTCGGAATAAAGTAACTCAGGGGAAGGCTCCTGGATTTGTGATCCACAAGGATAGACCGATACGTTTTAGAATCGAGTTTGTGTTCTAGCAGATGAAGAGTTGAGAAACTCTATTATGAGATAGGCCCATGCTACCCCATATCCCATCCACCCGGGGTCTAGCAAGATGTATAAAGATTTGAAGCAATGTTATTGGTGGGGTAATATGAAACGAGAAGTTGCAGAATTCATTTCGAGATGTTTGACCTGTCAACATGTTAAGATTGAGCATCAGCGACCAGCAGGTATGCTGAAACCACTCCCAATCCCCGAATGGAAATGGGAGAACATATCGATGGATTTTATCACTAACTTGCCGATGAGTTGCCGATGTATGAATACAATTTGGGTGATTGTGGATCGTCTGACCAAATCATCCCACTTCTTAGAGATTAAAGACACGTGGGGTCCCAAGAGGTTAGCCCAGTTGTTTATTAAAGAGATTGTAAGATTGCATGATACTCCCAAGAGTATTGTATCAGATCCAGACGAATGGTTCGTATCACATTTTTGGAATGCAGTTCATCGTGCGATGGGTACGCAGTTGAACTTTAGTATGGCATTTCATCCTCAGACCGATGGCCAGTCTGATAGGACTATCCAAACTCTGGAGAATATGTTGAGGGCGTGCGCTCTCGATTGCAAGGATGATTATGAAGCCCAACTACCTTTGGTGGAGTTCACATACAATAACAGTTGGCATGCTTCGATTCAGATGGCACCTTATGAGGCATTGTATGGCCCTCGTTGTAGGTCCCCTTTATGTTGGGATCACCTATCTGAATCTCTAGGTACGGAACCTGGTATGTTTTTATCAGCTCGTGAGAAGATCACTCTTATTAGGAGTGGTATGTTAACGGCTGAAAGCCGGCAGAAATCGTATACAGACAATCGTCGACGACCACTTGAGTTCGAGACTGGTGACCACGTGTTAGTGAAAGTGTCCCCTACTCGAGGTCTTTTTCGTTTTGGGAAGAGGGGCAAGTTGAGTCCGAGATATATTGGACCGTTCGAGATTTTGGAACGTGTAGGCGATCTGGACTATCGTTTGGTGTTGCCACTAGGTTTAAGTCGTATTCACAACGTATTTCATGTTTCCCAGTTGAGGAAGTATGTTGCTGATCCGAGCCATATATTTCAGCTCGAAGAGAGCGAGATAGCCGATGATCATTCGTATGAGAACATCCCGTACAGATACTCGAGAGGAGGATCAAACAGTTCAGGAACAATATGATTCCCCAACTGATGATTCAGTGGTCACAACATGGATTCGAGGAGGCTACATGGAAAATCGAGGATAGCATGCGGGAGAGATATCCCGAGTTGTTTACCCCTTAGTTTCGAGGACGAATCTCTTTTTAAGTGAGGGAGTATGTAATATCCGACTGTAATTTTTCACCTTTATTGTTGTATTACTCGGATGATTCGAATATCGTCGTAATGAAGATTATAATGATGAAGATTGAAAAAACGACCATTATAATTACAAAGCAACGCAATTATTATATTGTCCTTAAATCCGGAAGAACATAACCGGATCTCATCATGTGATAGTGCCAAATAGATTTTTAAAATGCTTGAGGTAACTCATGAAGGAACATCACAAGTGAATGAGATGAAGATCAATATGCTCCTCCATGAATACGAGTTATTTATGATCAAAAGTGACGAGTCCATAACGAACATGCTCGATTGATTTTTGGTCATTACTAATGGACTAGCTTGTTTCGGGAAACCATTAACAAGTAGTGAAAAGGTAAAGAAAATCCTACGATCACTACCTGTTGAATGGGACGGGACGGTTATGGAAATTATGGAATCGAAATATTTAAATAATCTTTATTTTAGTGCCCTCGTTGGTTTGCTAATAAACTATGAGATAGTTCTAAAATCTCAAAATGTCAATCCAAAACCGAAGGAAAGATCGATAGCTTCGAAATCTAAGATGTCAAAGAAAGAAGAGATCTGGTAGATGAAAACAATGAAGAATTGGCATATTATGCCAAAAATATAAATAAGTACCAAAACTTATTAAACCGGCGAAGAAAAGACATCAACTCGAGCGATTCAAAGAAATTCGACAATAACTGTCGAAACTGTGGTAAACCAGGCCACTTTGCTAAAAACTGTCGAGCCTCGTCTTCTAAGAAGGAAGTTCTTATAGCCACATGGAGTGACAAAGAGGATGATAATGAATATATTCAAAATAACCTCGCACTCATGTCAAGGAGTTCATACGACGAAAGCGAAATCGAAATCCAGGTTAGTACCTCGTCTCACGATGAATTATTTGAAGCATTCGAACTTTTACATACAGATTTTCAAAATACCTTGATTGATAATAAATCCCTCAAATCGAAAATTAAAATGTTGGAAATCGAAATTTCCAAATAAATGAAAAGGGAAATTCATTGAAACCGATCATTTTAAATGTCTTGAAAATGAAAATAAATTAAAGAATGATCTTTTAAAAGTTCAAAATGAACTTAAGAATTAAACGAATAAATTTTCTTGCGGAAATGACATATTTGAACAATTGCTTTCCATTCAAAAAATTTCATTAAATAAACAGGGGTTAGGATTTAAACTGTGTAATAAAATCAAATCCTTAAATTTTAAAATACCCTGATGTTATTAATGTTTGAAAATTGGACATCATATTACAATTTCCAAAAGCCCACGACGGACGATAAAAATTAAAAAGGTTTGGATTCCTAAAGGAACCACAATACCGGATATCGTCTACGTTTCAAAAGAAAAACCAACTCTCGGTTGGATCCCCAAAAATCATAATTGATATTTTCATCAAATTGGTATTTAACTCAGTGGGAGTTACTATTATTTTTAAAAAATAGAAAATCTATTTTTCAGGGGGGAATTTTACCCATAATTTGTCATATTTAATTACTCATCGATATTATTGATATTATTGCACTTTTTGATCATGACAAAAAGGCGGAGAGAATATGAGAATGGGAGAAAGAGTCATGGAAGAATAACGAGAAAAATAAAAAATAATATACCGATCAAGAAAGGGAGAGAAACGACGAAGGAAAAGAAAGTCGAGAAAAATAAAAGAAAAAGTTGAAAAAGAAAAAATGAGAAGGAGTTGTAAAGGAGAAAAGAAAAGATGGGGAGAAGAAAACTAATGAAATGGACAAAGCCAAAAACTTTGATCTGTAATGTTTTATATTTTTCAGGTATATAATCCCATCGAAGGTTGTTGTTTTGTCATCATCAAAAAGGAGGAGATTGTTGGAATATTCTATTTCAGATAATCATAAATTGGTTTTGATGATGAGTTGATGATGAGTTGATATGTTATCAATCAAACCAAAACAATAAAGGAAACAATGAAACGAAGCAAAACAACAAAGAAGTCCAAGACGATCGAAACAGACAGAAAGCAAACAAGAGAGGTTTAACAAAGCTAATGAACGCTACCACAATAGGGTTAACGTACGTAATGCATATCACCTGAAGGCAGACGAGAGTGCAGCTGACACGGTTAAAGCATGCTATGTACAAAGATTAACGCATGCTATCGGTTGAAATTAACGTACGTAAGATATAGAGTTAATGTACGTAATGTAGTTTGAATATGAATTCAAACAAATGAACCGTTGGAAGTTTCGGAGTCAAAGTAAAAAAGGCATGCAACGGATCTATGACCTTAAGGATTAACGTACGCTACGAAGAGAGCTTAACGTATGCAACACCAAGCAGTTAACGTACGTAATTGAGAAGGCTAACGTACGTAATGGAAGAGGTAGAAAGTTACTGGACTGGTCAGAATGAAGGTTAACATATGTAACACAAAGTGATAACGTACGTAACACGGCTAACGTACGTAATTGGAGACAGACAACGTACGTAATACATGATGCAGATGCTAACGGCTAGTTGAGAGAATTTGCCTATAAATACCAATTCATTTGGTGTCATTCAACACAACAACCCCAAGAAAATCATATATTGATCAGATATCATTGTATACATCTTTGTTGTTGTAATTGTGCTTAATTGATAAGTGTTTGAGTGTTCATACACTAAATCATACACGGGAGGAAAGATATGGATCATAGATTGATTCGGTGTTATTATGATCATTGATCCGGCATTATTAGAATCATATCTAAATCCAAGTGAGGTTTGTCTAGAACCCATCGAAAGCTAGATAGGTTGCTTCCTTGTCCAATAGAAAAATAAAACGGTTTATCTTGGACCGACATAAAGACAAGAGTGTAACAGTTTATCTTGGACCAATAGAAAACAAGATTGTAAATGGTATCCCTCGGACCGATAGAAGACGAGGTGTAGAGGTTGATCTTAAGCCTATAGAGAAAGATACGGAGAGAGGACGTAGGCACATTTGGTCGAACCTCTGTAAATCTTGTGTCGTTTATCTTCCGCAATTTAATTATGCTTCCGCAATGCAAAAGAGTTTGAAAATTCTACTCCGCGATATCATCCACCATTGCAAGTGGGGTGCCAATTTCCAACACAAGGTTTTTATGTTTTCGATTAACGAGTTTGATGATTGGAGAATCAGGATGAAAGCCCATCTTGCTGCCATGCACGAGGAGATGATATTTGCCATCCAAGAAGGGCCCATAAAGATAATGAAGGTTAATCCTGCCGCAAGGATATATGGACAACCTTATGTAGAAATGCTCGAGAAGGAGCATGAGCAATGGACAACCGATAATCGCAAGTGTGTGAACCTCGATAATGTTTCTAAGAATGCGCTGCTTGCCACTCTTGATAAAGACACATTCGAAGGTAAAGAGCTGTAATATAGCTAAGGAAATCTGTGACAAACTCAAGATGATTTACGAGGGAACTGAGCTCTCAAAAGAAAATAAAATTTCAAAACTTACTCAGTAATTTGAGTCCTTTGAAATAAAATCTTCCGAAACGCTTGAGGAGCTTGACCTCAGATTCACTGGCATTGTCGGTGAACTTGAAGCATTGGGTAAAGTGTATAGCCAAAAAGAGAAAAACTTGAAAATCTTTAGATCACTCCCTGCACGATGGGATATTAAGACTACAGCTATGCAGGTATCATGTAATCTTAATGATATTTCTACTTTTGACCTATTCTATGACCTCAAAGCTTTCGAGTACGATATTGACAGGAGAGAGAAGGCCAAAGAGTCACCTGGCAAGACTACAGCACTGGCTGTTATATCTGACAGGAGATACATCTCCGCACCTAGCACATCTAAGTCCGCCCACAAGACTGCTGACAGTGATGATGATATCCTATCACAAGATGAAATGGCTCTTCTTATGCATAAATTCAAGAAATTCATCAAATAGTCTGGAAAGACTCCATTCAGGCCCAAGCCTTTTCACAAGGAAAGTTACGAATCTCCTTTTTCTGGTGATTCTAACTTGTGATACAACTGTAGGAAACCCGGTCACTATTCAAATAAGTGTTCGCACCCGAAAGTGCAAAAGTTGCCGGAAGCCGAGCAATAAGAAAAGGATGAAAGAATGCGTGTCTGGAAAACAAACTCAATGCCCTGATTGGTGAATCAGAACCCTCGTACGCATCAACCAAGACCGAGGAGTGCGTTCAAGTTGTCACTAAAAGTGACTCGTCCGATGATGAGATCGAAGACAAAGCCTATATATGTGCTTTATGGCCAAAGAAATACACGACGACGAAGACAGCGATGATAAAGTGAGCTCAACATCAACTACTCATGTAAATGCATCTCATATATTTGAAAACATGATGAAAGAATTCAAAAACATTCAAAAGGCCCATGAGACTCTGAAACGAGAAAACATACATCTCGAACTTTCAAACTTAGAGCTGAAAGAAGAAAATGACTTGCTGAAAAATAACTACGAAAACATGTTTGTTGATTGCGAAAACAATAAAGTTACATTTGAAAAACTCACGGAAAGTAATCATCAACTTGCTAAAGATCTAAATGAGACCAAGTCTTATAATTAAAGTAAGACAAATGATTATGCTTTGCTCGAAGACAAAGTAAAATCTCTCAAAAAGAGAGAAGGAGAATTATAGACCATCTTGAAATCATTCGAGAAATCCTGTAAACGGATGGAAGAAATTCTAAGCATCGGGCAACATGCTCATGATAAAAGTGGATTAGGATATAACTCAGTCTCCAACAAAGGGAAAACTAATACATTGTTCGTCAGGGGTGTGGAACCCATTCCTGTACCTGAAGAGATCCCGAGTCCCGTAAAGGTAACAGTTGCTCCGCGTACAGCAAAAGCTTCCATTCCACTACCAATGTAATATCATCGACAGCGGAACCCTCAGCCTCAAGGACCTGTAAGGCGTAACCAACAGCATGCTCCCCGAGCATATCAAAAGCGCCAACAACCATTCAGAAAGAAGGTTGTATCTAAATATCAAAGGCCTGCACCGCAGTACTTTCAACAGTGCAGTGCACCTAGATATTGGATACAGGAGCCTCGGTATCCATCCATAAAGCAGGTCGCCGTGCAGTATAATCAATAGCTCTGGGATCCAACTGGAGACCCAGGAGGCAAGCTGTAAGGCCTAAGAAAATAGCTCCACATCTGAGATCGCAATCGTACTGGAATAATAATAATAACCCTAGATTTTATATACATAATAATCAAGGTTACAGTGACTACGAGTCTGTCCGATGTAGAAAACGCAACACTAGACCAAAAGTAACCTACAGCAAACCTATTGCAGTCAGGAAAATTTGGGTACCAAAAGGCACTAACGTACAAGGACCCAACAATCAAAGGGGACCTAAATCTACTTAAATTCTGTGCTTGCAGGATATCAAAGAAAAGGACATCTGGTACTTTGACAATGGATGTTCTCGGCACATGACTAGAGGTATCAGCAATCTGTCATATTATGTTAGAAGGTTGCGGTCAAAAAGTGCGCTTCGGTAATAAGTCCAAAGGAAGAATAAGAGGGAAGGGAACCCTGCTTGTAGAAAAGTTCAAAGTCATCGATGTAGCTTATGTTGAAGGCTTACAAAATAATCTACTTAGTATTATCCATTTCTGTGACAAACAGTTCTCGGTAAAATTCTATATAAATCATTGTAGAGTTAAGAACATCTTGACTAAAGAAGTTGTCCTCACGGGAAGCAAGTCAAGTAATATGTATATTATTGACTTGAAGCCTACGAGCTCCAATATTCCTTGTTTTGCTGCCAAAGGCACTGCAGATCAAAGCTGGCTATGGCACAAGAGGATGTTTCATATCTATTGGAGAAAAATAGGTATTTGCGTTGTGTTGCGGAAGCGTAAATATAAAGTGCGGAAAATAAACGACACAAGGATTTATAGAGGTTCGGCTATAATCAATCCTACGTCCTATCTCGGTATCTTTTTCTATAGGATAAAGATCAAAACCTTTGTACCTCTCTTCTATCAGTCTAGGGATAACCGTTACAATCAAGTCTTCAATTGGTCCATGATAAACCACTCGTACTTGTCTTTGTGTCGGTCCAAGTTAAACCGTTTTCATTTTCTATCGGATAGGGAATCAACCTCTCTAGCTTTCTATTGGTACTAGATAAACCTCACTTAGATATCGATTGCGATTCTAATAATGCCGGATCCTTGATCCTAATAACACCGAATCCAATCGTATCTTTTCTTTTACCTCTCGTGTATATGTTGAATGTATAAACACTCAAACTAACAATATAAGCTCAAACAATATAAGCTCAATATCACAACAACAATGTAAGTATATCAATCTCTGATGAATGTATCATTTGCTTGAAGTTGTTGTAGTGAAACAATACCATAGGAATGGTATTTATAGCCTCCAAAGCATTACTAGCCATTAGCTCCCTGTGCATTGATTACGGCCGCTATCATCACTGTATTACATACGCTACAACGGTTACGTACGTTATATCAATTTCGTTACGTACGTTAGCAAGTACCAATTTTAGTCCAGTAGCCTTTGAACATTACGTACGTTAGCCAACACCCATTATGTACGTTAAGGATATGTCATTGCTAACGTCATATATCTGTTGCCTCTGACTTTGACTCTTCCAACGTTCTTCTTATTTGAACACCGAACACTTGGTTACATACGTTTTCATTCTAGTTTTACGTACGTTAACGTAGCAACATTACGTACATTAAGATATCCTTCTTACGTACGTTAAGTATGTATTTTCCAGCTTTTTGCACTTTGTTTCCTTCGATGCTTTGCTTCGTCTTTTTGTTGTTTTGTTTTGTGTATCAACTTAAATCATCAAAACATTATTATAGCATGTATGGAACAAAATGTTCCAACAATCTCCCCCTTTCTGATGATTACAAAAACAACACTTCGTCAATGGGATTTACCTGCAAAAATTTTATATATATATATATATATATATATATATATATATATATATATGTGTGTGTGTGTGTGTGTGTGTACAGACCAAAGTTTTCGACTTTGTCTGTTTCGTTAGTTTCTTCTCTCATTTGTTTTTCGACTCCTTCTTTATTTTTCTTTTTGAATTTTCAAATTTTCATCATCTTTTCGACGTCTCCTCATTTTTCTTTTCAACTTCATCTTCGACTCTTCTTCGATTTTTTCCCCTTTCGGGGTTAATCACATTCTTTAATTTTTCTCCTTTCTCCCCCTTTTTGTTTTCATCAAAAAGTATAATAAAAGACAATAAAATGATAAATACTAAATTGATGTATAAAAAATATGCGATACCAAATGATAAATATAACTATATGTATGAATAGGGTATAAACTCCCCCTAAAAATATTATCTCCCCTTTGAAAAATTATTACTCCCCCTGAGTAAAATACAAATTATATTTTGGGGATCCAACCTATAGTTGGTTTTTGTTTCGAGACGTGAACGATATTTGGGATGGTGGTTCCTTTAGGAATCCAATTTTTTTTAACTTTAATCGTCCGTCTTGGGCTTTTACAGTTTGAAATATGGTGCCCAATTTTCAAACATTTTTCGCAATTGGGTATCACAAAATTTAAGGACTCATTTTTAGAACGAGGTTTGAATCCCAACCCCTGTTTATTTAAAGTAAACTTTTGAACCGAGAGCATATTTTCAAATTTCTTGTTTTCGTGAGAAAATTTATTCGTTAAATTTTTGAGCTCGGTTTGCATTTTAACAAGATCATCTTTTAAAATATTTTCATTTTCAATGCATTTTGAATGATCGATTTCGACAAATTTTCCCTTTTCAAGAATTTTGGAATATTCAATTTCCAATGATTTATTTTTAGATTTAAGGGACTTAATCTCGGATAAAGCATTTTGAAAGTCGGTATGCAATAATTCAAATGCTTCAAATAGCTCGCCACGAGAGGATGTACTTACTTGACTTTCGACATCGCTATCGTCGAATGAACTTCGGGCCATGAGAGCGAGATTGTTTTGATTGATAAAATCATCATCTTCGTCTTCATCGCTCCATGTTGCAACGAGAACCTACTTCTTGGTTTAGCTCGGAAATTCTTTGCAAAGTGGCCTGGTTTACCACATGATCGACAATTGTTGTCGAATTTCTTAGATTCGCCCTAGATGTCTTTCTTTCTCCGGTTTAATAAGATTTGAAACTTATTAATATTCTTGGCATAATATGCTGATTCTTCGTCACTATCATCCACCGGGATTTATTCTCTTTTAGACATCTTAGCCTTCAAGGCTATCGATCTCTCCTTCGGTTTCGGCTTTACATTTCGAGATTTAAGGACAATCTCATAATTTATTAGTGAAGCAATGAGGGCACTAGAATCAAGATTATTGAGATCTTTCGATTCCATAATCGCCGTCACCATTCCATCCCATTAAACAGGTAGTGATCTTAAGATTTTCTTGACTTTCTCACTACTTGATAATGGTTTTCCGAACGAAGCAAGTCCATTTGTGATGACCGAAAATCGATCGAGCATGTTGGTGATGGACTCGTCACCTTTCATCATGAATAACTCGTAGTCATGGAGAAGCATATTGATCTTCGTCTCCTTGACTTGAGTTGTCCCTTCGTGTGTGATTTCAAGAATTTTCCATATCTCTTTAGCACTTTCACACGATGAGATACGATTGACCTCTTCCAGATTTAAGGCACAAAATAGAAATTGAGTAGCCTTACAATTTAGATGGTCGTTCTTCCAATCCGCGTCATCATATTCTTCGAAAGATTTAAGCGTACCGTCGGTTTTGAGAGGAATTTTCGGACCAAGACATATTACCTTCAAAGCTCGATGTCATATGCTCGGATAAATATTGACATCTTTTTCTTCCATGTCATGAATTTTGAGCCATCAAAAAATGATAGTCGGTTAAGAGCAAGGCCTTCGACTGGAGCATATTGAAATGCCATTTGGATCGACTCCTCGGATGTTAAGCCGTGTATTGGAGGTACTGCTCCGATACCAATTGTTGGAGCAAAATCGGTATTTGCGCCGTGTTGCGGAAGCGTAAATATAAAGTGCGTAAAATAAACAACACAAGGATTTATAGAGGTTCGGCAATAATCGAGCCTACGTCCTCTCTCGGTATCTTTTTCTATAGGATAAAGATCAAAACCTCTGTACCTCTATTCTATCGGTCGAGGGATAACCGTTACAATCACGTCTTCAATTGGTCCGTGATAAACCACTTGTACTTGTCTTTGTGTCGCTCCAAGTTAAACCGTTTTCCTTTTCTTTCGGATAAGGAATCAACCGCTCTAGCTTTCTATCGGTACTAGATAAACCTCACTTAGATATCGATTGCGATTCTAATAATTCCGGATCATTGATCCTAATAACACTGAATCCAATCGTATCTTTTCTTTTACCTCTCGTGTATATGTTGAATGTATAAACACTCAAACTAACAATATAAGCTCAATATCACAACAACAATGTAAGTATATCAATCTCTGATGAATGTATCGTTTGTTTGAAGTTGTTGTAGTGAAACAATACCATAGGAATGGTATTTATAGCCTCCAAAGTCTTACTAGCCGTTACCTCCCTGTGCATTGATTACGGCCGCTATCATCACTGTATTACGTACGCTACAACAGTTACGTACGTTACATCAATTTCGTTACGTATGTTAGCAAGTACCAATTTTAGTCCAGTAGCCTTCGTCTTGAGCATTACATACGTTAGCCAACACCTATTATGTACGTTAAGGATACATCATTGCTGACGTCATATATCCGTTGCCTCTGACTTTGACTCTTCCAACGTTCTTCTTGTTTGAACACCGAACAATTGGTTACGTATGTTGTCATTCTAGTTTTACGTATGTTAACATAGCAATATTACGTACATTAAGATATCCTTCTTACATACGTTAAGTATGTATTTTCCATCTTTTTGCACTTTGTTTTCTTTGATGCTTTGCTACGTCTTTTTGTTGTTTTGTTTTGTGTATCAACTTAAATCATCAAAACATTATTATAGCATGTATGAACAAAATATTCCAACAATATCAACTTCAAGATGATCAACAAACTCTCCAGACAGGGAATGGTTAGAGGTTTGCCTGATGTGTCATTCCACAAAAACAGTGTCTGCGGGACCCTGTCAAAAAGGCAAAAAAGTCAAAACCACCCTGAAAGGCAAATCATACATGTCCACTCACAGAGTTTTGGATATGCTACATATGGACCTCTATGGTCCTGTAGACCCTGTAAGTTTGGGAGGTAAGATATATTGTCTAGTTATTGTTGATGATTTCTCCAGGTATACTTGGACAATCTTTCTAAGCAAGAATAAAGAAACCACAACAATGTTGACTGAGCACCTGAGAAAGCTTCAGAATGAGAAAGGGTTGAGTATCGTGTCCATTCGTTCCGATAGGGGTACTGAATTCACTAATCGTTTTATAGAGCAATACTGTTCGGACAATGGAATACAGCATGAATACTCAGCAACCTGGACTCCTCAACAAAATGGTGTTGCCGAGCAAAAGAATAGGACACTCAAGGAAGCCACAAGAACCATGATCACCACAAAAAAGTTGCCGCAGCGGTTCTGGGGCAAAGCAACAAATACAGCATGTTATACACAAAACTGATGTATTATCAACAAGCATCACAACAAAACAGCCTATGAGGTATGGAATAATAGAACTCCGTTAGTTTCATATTTTCACATATTTGGATACCGATGTTATGTTCTGAATAATGGGAAAGATCAACTCAAGACTTTTGACAAGAAATCGGATTTAGGGATATTTGTAGGATACTCCTCTGTCAGCAAGGCTTTCAGAATCTTTAACAAAAGGAAGCTGACAATCGAGGAATCTGTACATGTAGTGTTTGATGAACCTCACCATGATCCTACAGGAGTAGAAGACTTGACTCAGAATATCCAAACACTATCCATTAATGACCCTCCAACTCCAACAGAACCTGTCGTAGACTTAGAGATCAATCCCGCAGCAGTAAGATCAGAAATAGTCAAAGCCGATGTTGTACAAGCTGAAGTCGAAACTACAGCAAAATGAGATACAGTACGGGATGCAGAACTAGAACCCGACAATAGATGGCTAAGAGATCACCCTCATGAGTTAATCATAGGAGACATTGATGGTGGAGTATCTGCCCGTAGGAGAATACAAAGTATACAAGGAACTGTACTAGCGCAAGAAAAACCCCAATCTGAGAGATCTTTATTTCCTGTATGGAAATCTCAATCTGAACTTAGGAGACTAGATATGTGCACCCTAGAGGTATTCTTAGCTTAATCCGAACCTGTTTCTACCAATGAAGCTTTGAATAATTCTCACTGGATCACTTCTATGGAGGAAGAGCTTAATGCTTTTGAAGGAAACAATATATGGTATCTAGTACCCAGACCTGAAGATCAAGCTATAATTAGAACCAAATGGGTATTTAGAAACAAGAAGGATGAGAATTGACTTGTTATTAGGAATAAATCCCGTCTAGTCGCACAAGGCTACAGACAGCAAGAAGGCATAGACTACGATGAAACATTTGCCCCTGTATCCATATTAGAAGCCATCAGGATATTTTTAGCTTTTGCTGCCCATAAGAGCTTTATAGTATATCAAATGGACGTTAATAGCGCATTCCTAAATGGAGACCTCGCCGAAGAAGTCTATGTTGAACAACCACCAGGGATTGTCAACACTGATGGCAGGGACATTGTATACAGACTACGGAAATCTCTGTATGAACTTAAGCAAGCACCTAGAGTATGGTACCAACCTCTGTCTTTGTACCTTACCGCTAACGAATTTGAGAAAGTTGATGTGGATAAGACTCTATTTAAGATACAGGAAGGTGATGACCTATTTATGGTACAAATATATGTCAATGATATTATATTCGGTTCTACTAACCTTGCTTTGTGTCGAAGGTTCTCTCATTTCATGCAAAATAAATTTGAAATGAGTATTATAGGGGAACTTAGTTATTTCCTAGGATTGCAGGTGAAGAAAATGCCTACAAGAATCTTCATCAACCAGAAGAAGTACAGCAAGGAGATACTCAACAAGTTTGGGATGAACAACTCCAAATCCCCGTTAACCCCCATGAGCACTTCCGTGCAAATTAGTGCTGACAAAGCTGGAAATCCGGTTGATCAATCACTCTATATGAAGCTTATAGGCTCACTCTTGTACCTAACAGCTAGCAGACTCGATATCTAGTTTGTTGTAGGAGTGTGTGTTCGGTATCAAGTAGCACCTAAAGAATCACACTTCACAATAGCCAGACGAATCCTAAGTACGTGAATGGAATAGTTGATGTAGGATTATGGTATCCTAAGGAAGGGGGATCGATTTGGTTGGCTACAGCGACTCGGATCTCGGTGGTTGTAAGTTGGATAGGAAGAGTACAAGCGGTACCTGTCACTTTCTTGGACCTAGACTTGTGTCATGGTTCAGTAAGAAGCAATTGGTCAACTCGCTTTCTACAGCTGAGTTTGAATAATATGCCATTGGAAGTTGCTGTATGCAGATTCTCTAGATGCAACAGCAGTTATTAGATTATAGAATCAGTGCCGGAGAAACATCGATCATGTGCGATAGCACGAGTGCAATTGCAATAACGCACAATCCTGTATTGCACTCGCAAACTAAGCATATTGATATGAAGCATCACTTCATCAGGAATCATGTTGCGAGTAAGGATGTTCGACTCAAAAAGATTCATACAGACATCCAGTTAGACGACATCTTTACAAAACCTCTCAGCACAACCAGATTTTGTATGCTTCGACAAGAATTGGGAATGCTACAGCGTGACTCCCTGTAAGTTTTTACGCTTTTACTCATCCACTGAGGGGGAATGCTGTAAGACCCAAGAATACGGTATCCACCATTAATTAATTGTACACTCGGAACAAGTTAGATCTTACTATAATAAAAAGGTACAAAACCTTCATACATCTGACGTGTGCATTAATTAAGGGGGAATACAGTACACCCATGAATACAGTATTAATCCAAACATTGTTGTAAGAATTAAATCCTGTATGTACCTTTTAAAGGGGAACGTTGTATTATTCGCGGATACAGCGCATACACTATAGGATGTTAATTAACATTATATTATTATTTTATTCATACTGAAAATGTTTTTAGTCCACGTGCCCTGTTTTAAAATTCAAACGTTTTGTTCATTAAAACTTTAATCAACATCTGGACTTTATTACCTCAAACACCGCGATATTAATGATTTCAAAACCACCGTTTCATGCAATGGGGGAAGATGAACTGTCAGAAGTGGGACCGGTTATCATTTTAAAAACAGATGGATAAGACGTATAAGTTACTCTAAGTTCATCCTATTTATTCTTTTAAAAGACGGTTCCCATCCCTTAAATCTGACCGTTCACTATATGTAACCCTAATCTTCCCTGCACACTATAAAAGGACTGTATCCTGCTCCCTTTGACTCTTTACGCTTTCTGCAATATCAAAACAAGTCAAGAGCAAACATTCTACAAACTTTCTGCAATATTTACTGCATTCATTCTTTGTTTCTTCAAATCTTTTTCTGCAACAGACTTCCTCTCTGTCCCTAAAGAAGAAGGAATCAATTATTGAGGGGCGAATCTTCGACAGATCTGTCGTCAATTAACCTTGAGATTGATGACGTTGTTAGAATGGAACTGGTTGTATCCAGAATCGATCAACAAGGCTTGTACCACCTTGGAAGTCAGCACCCTAAGCTCTATGATGAACGTATCGTTGAAGAGTTCAATCTACATACCTCTATCAAGTTCTTTTCTCTAAAAAGAGGAGGATATGTTTCTAGCATCGCTGCTACCATTCGAGGAATTGAGATTTCTGTGAACCGGAAGCTACTGGAAAGCTTATTCAGGCTGTCGTCTGATGGCCTGAAAATGGAGGAACTTGAGACCTCCGGGTCGGAAGAATTGTTAACGGCCTACTGGGGCTATTCACATGCGACAGTTCGGATAAAAACATCCACCCATCATGCCACAAGAAGAAGTTTTGCCTATCGTACGTCTATCTCCACGATTTTTGCTATGAGGTTATTGAGAACTGGACTGGAGTGTTCAAAATGTGTACAAACCTTCGCTTTCGGATGATGGTAGCCATCATGTATGGCGGAAGGGTGAACTGGTGCTAGATTGTATTGAAAAGGATACACAAAGAGGCTGCCAAGCCGGGAACTTATAAGAAATGCTTCGGCCTCATCCTCAATTATATTCTCACTAACTGTGGTGTGCCGCAGTCTCATAGTGCCAAGAAGATTGGCCCAGGAAAGTATATAGGTGGGAGCAAGCCCACTGTCTTCAACAAGCACGGACTGATCTCTAGAAGGCCTCATCCCAGGCTTATGCCCATTTCTGATGACCGTAGGGATGTTACTGTCTAGGCTGCGCGTGAAGAGAAAAAGAAGAGAAAGAGAAGTGTCTCTGACAGCAGGTCACCACATGCTGCATAGAAGGCGAAGAAGAAGCTAAAAAAAGCTTCTAAGGCTAAGGCTACAGTGGCTACAGCAGTCATTGTAGATGTCCCAACGGTTCAACCCCTTGCACAAATTCCAAAGTGCGCAACCTCTTCAAAATAAATAGTTGTTGTACAAACAGCAGATCCTGAGCTAGTGGCGGCTATGATGGATGAACAATTATTTGCCAAACTAGAGGGCTCTGGTGAATCGGATACCGCCTCAGAGCCGAAAGCCACCTCTCTGTAAGGGAACCCACACCTGTACACGATCCCTCGCCCATCAAGGTACCATCCCCTGTTAGGGATCCCTCTCCGATACAGGCTCCCATACCTGTTGCGGATCCCATCCATACAGTAGAACCAAACTCCCCATCATTTATAATCAATGAAACTCTTCTCCGTGTGCAAATTGAACAAGCCTACAAGCACTTTATAACTTGGAAATCATATAGGGTCGCCCCGTACAACGACCTGTACAACTGGGAAGAGTGGAAGGAGGAAGAACGTTTTGTTCTATAGGTCACGGACACCCAGAATATTGAAGTCTTGATTCAATGGGAGAATCAATTTTGCCGTGAGCTGATGTCAAATTGTTACCTGGCAAAATAGAAGGCTCGATTGAAAGGGAAGTCTCAGTCCGATGACAAATCTCCCTCTAACAGCCACAAGTCCGACCCCGACTCAGACGCCGACAATGATGCTCTACAGGTCAGTCTAAGGATCAGCCGCGAAAAGGCGAGAGAAGGATAAATGGCTCGAACGCAAGACCAATAGGGTCAGGGGACCTCCGAAAGACATCAGTCCCCTACCCCTCAACAGGAAGCTGCTCTATACATACAGGAGGATTCCGTCCCTTCTGTAGAGCAAACATTTCCTAAACAAGCAGCCCAGCCTGTCTCAGATCATGAAGAAGAAGCCCGCGCCATCCGCCAAGATGAATCAGCCCCTCTTCCGGAGCAAGCGGAAGCTGAGAGTTAGCAGGAGGCTACAGTCCCTCATGTACCTTCGACTACTGATGATCATGCTGCATAATCTTTCTCAGCACTTGATTCCGAAGCTCTCGCACCCAAAGCACCTGTTGCCGAGACTGAACCAACAGCATCCTCTGCTGTTGCAACTCAAGATGCCCCAGCATATCCCATCTCTGTGAGCTCCAAATCTGGTTCCGATGACGGTTTCCTGCCAGATGACAGACCACAATGCCCTCGTCAGAATGTGTTTCTCCGTCAACTTAATGAACCAGAGGATTCAAAAATTGCGCACCATGGCTCTTCGCGCATCGAGGCCCGAATCGAGCAACTCCATGCAATTGACCAACAGACTATATTCATGCAAGACGCAGTGAAGGCACTCTATGATGTCGGAAAAGAGCTTGATTGGATGCGAGAGACAGCCCATTATGAGCTCTCTGATCTGAAGACTGCTTTCACCAACATTGAGGACGCATTCCGCCTAATGCCTAATGCATTTTGGCAGGTGCTAAATCATATAAAGGTGTATACGGAGATAATCCTTAAGCAAGAGCATGAGAAGCTCAGGATAGCCAAAGCCAAGACGATCGCTGCCCTTAAAGAGACCGGTACCAGACTGGCAGGCCACGATCAAAAGATAGACAGTATGTCGCTGGTGTTCGGAACATTAGTAGATAAAATCAATTCTCTGGAGACAAAAAGGACAATGCGATGAAAATCCTAGAGGAGATTCATTCTAAGGTGTCAGAGATTGATGATGCCAAAAAGGTGGAAGAAGCCAGAGAGGCTGGAAGGACATGGAGGATGGAGAAGGAAAGATAGATGGAAACAGATTTAGAAGATAATGTTGCTGCTGCAATAGGCCATCTGGCCTCGCCTGCAAGAGGATACAGGGTATCTGGTTCTCGTCCAGAGTTCCATGATCCCAACGTTCCTTGGAAGAACAACGTGCAAAAATCATTCGAAATTCTTCTGTCCATTAACTGACAGCCTACAGCTGATGAAGTAATGGACTGGAGGAAAAACGAACTCATGAGATACTTTGTTAAACTCATCAAGGAGTCCTCTATGTTCAACAAGTTCAAGACGCTGGCGGATGCTGCAGATGAATTCACAAGGATTATGCAAATGCTGATGAAATCAAGGCACCACAAAGGTGATCGGCTCACCCACCCGGATGACTGGATACTTGCTTTCGACCAATCCGCTGAAGAAAGAGCTATCTATCAGGATCGAGGCAAGGATTCACTAGTCAATTAGTGGAAAGGGACCGAAAATGATCTTGACAGGGGACCTTGGAGGCATTCACAGTACATGAATTAGCTTAATTGGCCCTTCTCACTGTATCTATTCATTAGAATTAGCAGTATGCACTTTTTCTATCTTTTCTATTTCAAGAACTTGTAATTTTCCTTGATTATCAATAAAATTTGTTATCTTGAAAGATTACAGCTCGTAATTTACTCTTACTATTTTACTGTTTGATTACGAATTTATTTACTGCAAATAAACAAGTATACAACTTGTCTTAAAACTGTAAGAACTTGTCTGCGAATAGTTCATAGGTTAAGTTGTATCCAACCTAGACAAACACTGTAAGATTGTGCCTGCGTGCCAATCATAAGTTTAACACATTCCCGTAGATGTTTTCAATTTAATAGAACTTACCTGCGAGCAGTTCGCATTTTTAGACTAAGTAATGATGATCAGATCATTCGACAGAAGACCAAGAGTTAGCCTCTCTTAATCAAGAAGTTATCTTGAAGAAGTTTTGACATTATCAAAAGGGGGGAAATTGTTGGGATAAACAATTCTGTTTTGATAATTGCCATCATATAGCAAAGAAAGTCGAAAGAGTTAAAATGCCACTAAGTATGGAAGCTGTCTGGAATATCTATATAGCCCTTCCATACAGCATTGAAGATCTCATACAGTCTATCCTATAGAGCCTACAGCTACAGCAAAAGATTTAATGTGTCAGATACAGCAGTCGGGCTGTAAGATGTTTTACTTGGAAAAAGTAAAACATATCCGACAGGCCTGATTAAATAATGCTTTAAACCATTGTGGAATACACATTGTTTATTCATAAAGTATTCACAGTTAAAGCAACATTTATTGCTGATAGCACATCATTTAATGCAGTCGGAGTGAGACAAGTCTGAACGTGCAGAAGAGCATTTAATGCGAAGTCAAAAAGAATGTCTGAAGCATTAAATGCAATCTGCTTTAATTTAAATATTCAGCAAGTCTTGAATGTGAGACGTCAACATCTCACCTACCTGCAACAGCTACATCTATAACGAATACATTTTCCAAAGGTTATAAATAGCCCCAAGCTGAGGACTTAAAGAAGAGAGCAAACACTTGATATATTCATACTCGCGAAAGCTCTGACAAAGATTCTGACAATTTAAGCTATATCAAGAGAAAGTATAATTTTGCAAGCATACAGTGTATCTACATCGAAGAAATATACTAAGTTCTCAACAAGAATAACACAACATACAGCAAACGTATATCAAAGATCGAGCTGCTGTTCTGAGAATTCTACCCTTTACCGTTGAGATAATCATCAGCCCTGTATGGACTGAAGATCCTTGGGTATTCTGACCTGTGTGGGAAGAATAGCATTGTAGACTAAGCTTCAAACTGTGTGTGAATAAGCGAGTGAAGAAATAGCTCAAGCCAATCTGTGTGAACAGCAAAAAGCTTCGGTCCCTGTATCAATCTCTGTGAACAATACAGAGACAGGTTTAGTTATAGTCACATAGTTGTGTACGTAGTGATTATAAGAAACATTTTACTCCTGTGTGGAGGACCAGTAGAGGTAGAGGGCTTTGCCTCGAACCACTTTAAATTATATGTTATTTACCTTCTGTCTTTATTGTTTTTATAACTTTGATTTATAAAAAGTATACATTGCAAAACCCTGTACGCACTAAGCAAACAGGAGAACGCCTAGTTGCTGTATTTACAGTAACTCACACCTAAACTTCCGCTACGCAAACTAACTTCGAAAAATGAACACCTTGTAGTACTATCTCTTTCCAAGCTGTTATTTGTATACTTAGTGGCTAACAAAAATGATTATTGATATCAAAGCAACGACCCTTTGTTCACCATCCCTCAACGAACGATCAACACGATCAATATAATCACAATTCGTAAATTATAAAATAACCTACAATGATATATACAACATTCAAAAGAGCTATTATCATCATATTCAACCAAGAATTGATTTGCCCCAATGCCAACGAGAATATGTCCTTACCCCGAACAAACATTCCTGAACGAATAAATAATTACTTGAATAATCTCGAATGCAATATAGTCCAGACAATCCCAATAAACCATTGTCCCGATACCAAAACTGTCATGATAAATTGTCCTCGACATTCGGCATTTCATAATTCACATTTATAATATCACTGTTATATGCATTATAAATGAAATGACTTCAAAACCGGTCATTACATATCATAAACTAAGCAAATTTAAACTTGCTTCAATACCATATGATGATAGTGAAGTTGTTACCAATCTCCTTACCTTCGTCTATGAGATTCTCAACTCCGACTAAAACAATCCATGAACATCTCGGAATCATCCACAACACGACATGTTTAGTTAAGTGTTAATTATAACAACCTATTGCAATAATCGATTAACCGCATATCCAATAACAATCAACAATCAACATAGATAATAAACAACCTCGTACGGTTCAACAATATACCTGTCATATACAAAACTGAACAACTCAGTCCTATCAACTGTGAAGTGAATGATATCATAATCAAATAATCATTTGAACAACTAACTCAATATGATATCAAGACGTATAACGTTCCCATATTTGAATAACAACATTACTCCTTATTCACATTCATCAAATTTACAACAAAAATAATACCAAGATTACCAACAATCCAAAATATCCAATTGGTTCAATACGATGAACAATCATAATCCACGTTTCATCATAATCTTCTCAAACTCCCAATCTTCATTCATATTTCATCAAGAACATACAAAAATCACATCTTGATCAACATACTTGCTTTTTAGGTGTCAATCAACATCTAAATCACATCACAAAAATCACAGCCCATGTTCGTATATAGAAACGCCAATACCTCATAACACATAATTATCTTAACATGTTATATACACTAAGAACTTCTTTAAGAACACAAATTAATCCATAACCATGTTCATAATCATCAAAATAACATAATCCAAGATGTTCTTCTAAAACTGCAGTCTTAACTCATAATCCAATAAATATTCATATATCATCATCTTTGTAAACACATACTTCCCAAATTACAAGTAATCATAACAATATTTCAACCATCCATCATCATATGAAGTAATCATCAACAACAACATCATAACCTTGTAAATGAGGGATTAACCCCCCCCCCCCCCCCCCCAAAAAAAATAAAAAACCAACATAGCTCTTGAAGATGAACAACACAAAACCACAAGATTAATGAATTAATCCAAATCTCAAGCTCCAAATCCAAGTTATGATGCTCCCATTGAAGTTAGAAGAGCCATAAAACAGTTTCGGTGTGCTGAGGGACGAAAAATGAAGAAGAACATCTCAAAATGATGATGAGACGTCTGTCTCACATATTTATAACCGCAACCATTACATATGTAACCAACCTCATTAACATCCGCAGCCAGCCTTAATGTACACAAAGCGCATGTAATAGTGCATGTAGCTCAGTGTTTACTAGCTACGTACTTCCATCTGGATCTAAGTTACATATGCAACATCACAAGCTTACATACATAAGTTCTACTTAACGTATGTAACTATGTCAAAGTAACGTACGCAAGTCTCCAAGCAGGGTCCACTGGATTACTGCATCAGGTACCTTGTGTTGGGCTTCGGTCCAACATCCTGTCTGTATGAGCTTAAAAATATGTAAGGCGCGGCTTGCGATTCGACCTGTGAGATCTGCATTAGAAAATGGTTATATGAATTTATTTGGACTACTCATACCAATAAGATGCATCTTATTTTCTGGCAGCTTTCTCATAGAAACTCTAAAGTTAAGCGTGCTTGGCCTGGAGTAGTTCTGAGATGGGTAACCCCCTTGGAAGTTTCCCAAGATGCGTTTGAGTGAGGACAAAGCGCGTTAGAAAGGACTCATATTGTTACAGTGAGGACAATCTTCATCATTCTCGGACCAACACCTCGTGTATGTAAATAACTTATATAATGTACATAAGACTTCGGCCATGTTAGCATGTGTAATGTTAAGCCTTTAGTGTACATTAGCTCCTTGTTGACTCGTCTGTCCGCAACCGCGCCGGAAGTATTTGGTCCCACACGACCAAAAGTAAACCACGAGGCCAGGATTTCCTCCATCAGATCCGAACTTACGTACGCTAGTATCCGTACATAATGACATAAACTTTGCATTAGTAATGTACGTAACTCTACTTCTTTACGTATATAACTCTTGAGAAATCAGTCATATCACTTAGCCATATTTCAACATCTCGACATCCTGGATACATATACTCGTTCCAAAAATATTCTCATACGATATACCTGATACACAATATCCTCAATTGCAGCTGTCGGCCAACTACGACAATTATTTTAGTAAATTGTCTCAATCCTAAAATTATTTTATCCATACTATACAAATTCCATGCTTTCCAATACAACTCGGACAAAAAAAAAATAAAAAGGTATTATGAAAATTCAGAATTACATACTACCCCCTTAAATAAGTTTGGTCCTCGAGGCATGCCATCATGTCATAAACAACAGCTTAAGCAGATGTCCAAAATTGCTACGTAAGCAATCAATCATCGCCACAATCGAATAATCAAAATGGTATACTTACAGGTGCGTGAAGTCGATGATCTCCAGTCATATGACTCCACTTTCAAAGTCTCAACACAAATATTTGCACTATATCTCAAATAATACTAAAATCCTCAAAACATCATCATAACTCACCATATAAAATATACAAAATCTATCCATTCTAATCCATTAGAGAACATCATCAAATATCAATCTATGTCAATCGAGTACCAATCTAGACAAGTGCCAAGAATGAATACACAATAATGTCCTACCCTAACAACATGATCAATACAATACACACAAAATTACAAACTCACTTAATCCAATAATAATATTCATCTGGCGCCCTAAGCCCGGATCACCCTAACGAGATCCTTACCGATCACGGTACGAAAACCATGATGTGGTGAAATATAGCACCCTCAGCATATATACCCTAAGATTCTTCCGATTTTGGGCTACATAACTCTATCCAGTGCTCTCGGCATATGGATACCCTAGAAACCTTACGATCCCGGGATACATAAACATATTTTATCACATTCACAATGTACGATTATGAAACACGTTATCAACCAAGAATACCATTTACATAATAGACTCCAACAAGGCCAGCCAAAAATCAACCAAAAGTACCATCGACGTGATAAATTCCAATACGACCAATTGAAGGATCAACATCAACCGAGAATATTATCAATATGTTAGATTCTAAAAAGATCAACCAAAGAATCAACCGAGAATACCATCATGATAAACTCCAACAAGATTATATAAATCATGGGAGACTATAATCTCAAATCGTTAATCACACATAATTAAATATGCTATATGAATCAACCAGATTCTCACATCCTTGGGATATACGCAATCACACATGTTATATAAACCCTAACACCATCAAAATCTCTAATTCTTGATCACACGCGATGGAACATGTTGTATGAGTCAACCAAATTATAATGAAAATCTTGGAATATACGCAATCACACATGTTGTATAAACCCAACAATGTCATAACCTCAAACCGTTGATCAACACAATCAAACATGTTGTATGAATCAACCACTTTATAATCTCAAACCATAAGGCTCAAAAAAAGGACGTCATGTTATGCTTGGGATGAGAACATGTCCGTGCATAGAGCTAGATGCGGCGCTTTCAAAATCCCGTGTGGGGGAGAAGAACAGACTAGGTTTTCTTTCTCTAAACAGATAGAGTTCCGGGATCAAATGAACTTGAACGAGAACTGATTCCATCTCCTAGCAACCAACGCATATCCATCAAACACACGTGTGGTCTTATACCTAATTAGTCTCACGGATTAACTATCTCGTGTGCAAAGTCGACTATGAGATCAATTATCAATATATGACTATACAGACCAAAAATCCTACACATACCAACCGGCACACGAGTGTGACCCAAAAATATCACGATATTAACATGACAGTAAAACTCAAAGAATCAACATATCTAATAAGGATAAACAGAGACTCACTGAAGAACAACGATATATCAATAATTCAATGATATCCAAAACAATGGTCCTGGGATCATTATCCCTCAACGAGCAATCGACACGGTCAATTATATCAAAGCAATAGTGATCAACACGATCAATATAAATCACAATTCATAAATTATAAATTAACATACAACAATATATACGACATTCAAAAGAGTCATTATCCTCATACGTGAGCTAGAATTGACTTACCCCAGTACCTGCGACGAATATGTCCTTACCCCGAGCAAACGTCCCTGAATGAATACATAAATACTCGAATGATCTCGAATGAGATATAATCCAGACAATCCCAATAAACCATTATCCCGATATAAAAACCATCACGATAAATTATTCTCGATACCCGACATTCTATAACACATATCATAGATAACTAATATCTTTGTCTTCAACAAGCTGTATAGTCAATACCCAATTATACTAACAACACATAAACTAAACAAATTATGATTAACCGTAAACAAAGTACAACATACAAATCGTTATCCCCATAATTCACATTTATAATACCATTGCTATATGAATTATAAATGAAATGAAATCAAAACCATTCATTAGACATTGTGAACTTATCAGTTATAAAGTTGCCTCAATACCAATACGACGATAGTGAAGCCATTACCAATATCCTTGCCTTCGTCTACGAGTTTCTCGACTCCGACTAAAGCAATTCATGAACATCTCAAAACCATTGCTATATGCTATAATTCACATTTATAATACCATTGCTATATGAATTATAAATGAAATGAAATCAAAAACATTCATTAGACATTGTGAACTTATCAGTTATAAAGTTGCCTCAATACCAATACGACGATAGTGAAGCCATTACCAATATCCTTGTCTTTGTCTACGAGTTTTTCGACTCCGACTAAAGCAATTCACGAACATCTCAACATATCTGCAATACAATAGTTTTAATCAACCATCAATTATAACAACCTATTGCCATAATTGATTAACTGTGTTGGTCCCTGAAATGATGAAGACTATCCTCACTGTACCAACACGAGTCTTTTTTAGCGCACTTTGTCCTCACTCACGCGTACCTGGGGAACTTCACAGGGGGTCACCCATACCATAACTACTCCAGGCCAAGCACGCTTAACTTTGGAGTTTCTATGAGATAGATACCACAAAAGAAGATGCATCTTGTTGGTATGAGTAATCCAAATCAATTCATTTAACCACTTTCTGGTGCAAATCTCACAGGCGAATCGCAAGCTGCACCTCGTGCAATTTTAAGACCATGCAGGAAGGATGATGGACCGAAACCCAACAATCCCCCACCTAGTACCTGCCAGCATCTCAGCCCCAGATTTTAGAAACCTTCACGAACTAGATTTGATCACACAGCCCTCTAGCGGCTGGATTCATTCACACAGTCCTCCAACACTTGACATCAGCATCTATTCCAGATCCATTTACTTCTGCTGCACCAGTATCTCAGTTCCAGCATACTAGATTTGATCACATAGCCCTCCAGCACCTGAGAACCTCCACTGCGCCAACATCTTAGTTCCGGCCAACTGGCAACATTTGTTGCATGCCCGCCTCTCAGTTCCAACACTCTGGCAGCCTCCACTGTAGGATACTTCGAGGGAATCCGCACTTGTGACCTGCTCTGATATCAATTGTTGGTCCCTGAAATGATGAAGGAAACTTCCCATGGGGTCACCCATCCCATAACTACTCCAGGCCAAGCACGCTTAAGTTTGGAGTTTCTATGAGATAGATACCAGAAAAGAAGATGCATCTTGTTGGTATGAGTAGTCCAAATCAATTCATTTAACCACTTTCTAGTGCAGATATCACAGGTCGAATCGCAAGCTGCGCTTCGTGCAATTTTAAGGCCATACAAGCAGGATGCTGGACCGAAGCCCAACAAACTGCATATCCAATAACAATCAATGACTGATATAAATTTAATCAACAATCTAAATGAGGTTCAAAAATACCTCGATCCTATACAAAACCGAACAACTTAATCCAATCAACTACGAACTCATATCCACAATACGACTTCATAATCCGATAATTATTTGAACAACCAACTCAACATGATATCAAGACTTATAGAATTTCCAAATTCGAATAAAAAGATTACTCCTTACTCACATTCATCAAATCCACAACAAAAACAATACCAAGATTATTAACAGTCCAAAATATCTAATCGGTTCAACACAATGAACAATCAGACTCTAAGATTTGATCATAATCTCAAAACTTTTAATCATAATTCGTATTTCATCAAGAACATATGAAAATCACATCTCAATCAACATACTTGCTTTTTAGACATCAACAGTCCATGTTCATATCTTAAATCACTGATACATCATAACACATAATTATCTGAATGTGTTATATACACCAAGAACTTTTTCAAGAACACAAAATAATCTGTAACCATCTTCATAATCATAAAAATAACATAATCCGAGATGTTTTTTTACATAGAACTCATAATCTTAACTCACAATAAATATCCACATATCATCATATTCTTCAACACATACTTCGCAAATGACCAATAATCATGACAATACTTCAACCATTCATCAATATAGGAAGTAATCATCAATAAAAATATCATAAACTTGTAAACAATATGAAACATTAACCAACATACCTCTTGAAGATGAACAACACAATCAAAAACCACAAGAATCATAAATTTCTCCCACTATCAAGCTTAAAATCCTAGATATGATGCATCTCCCTCAAGTTAGAAGAGTCACAAATCAGATTAGGAGTGCTGAGGAACGAAAAAATAAAGAATAACATCTCAAAATAATGAAAAGACGTGTATCTCACATATTTAAACCACAGTCAGTACGTATGTAACCAACCTGGGTAGCGTATGTAGCTAGCCTTAACATACGCAAAGCCCACGCGATAGTGTATGCAACTCGGCGTTGAGTTGGTAGTAATTCCATCTAGATCATAAGTCACGCACGCAATATTATAAGCTTACATATGTAAGTCCTAATTAACGTACATAACTATGTCAAAGCAACATCCACAAGTCTCCAAGCAGGAGCTACTGGATTACTAAACCAGGTATCCTTACGTATGCAAATGTCCTAAATAACATGCGTGAGACTTAGGCCATGTTAACATGTGTAATGTTAAGCCCTTAGCATATGTTAACTCCTTGTTGACTCATTTGCCCGCTCCCTTACCGAAAGTGATCGGTCCCACATGACCGAAAGTAACCCACGAGGCTAGGATTCCCTTCGTTTGATCCAAACTTTTGTGTGCTAGTATCTACACATAATGTACGTAATCTTTACCTTAGTAACGTACGTAAGTCTATATTTTTGCGTATGTAACTCTCGAGAAATCAGCCATGTCACTTAACCACATTTCAGTGTGTAGACGTGTTGGATACGTATACTGTTTCCAACAATATGATCATATGATAAATGATACACAATATCCTCAATTGCAATTCTCGACCAACCATGGCAATTATGTTAGTATAACTGTCTCAATTCTCAAATTATTTTATCTATATTATCCAAATTCCACATTGTCCAATACAACTCGAATAAAATCAAGCGAAAAGTTATAGTATTACACCACCCACTAGACCTCCGGGGATCGAGAAGTTTATTTATTTATTTATTTTTATTGCGCTGCCTTCCGGCCATTGGCAGACCTCTAGTGACCGGGCAGTTTTTTTTCTTTTTTTTTACCGCGGGCCTCCGACGCCATATAATTATTTTTTTGCGGCTGCCTGCCGGCGGACCTCCAATGAACGGCCTATTATTTTTCTTTTTTGCAGGTGCTTACCAGTCTACTCTCTAATGGGCCGCCTGCGGACTATCGACGAACCGCCGAAGAGCATGCAATTCATTTTTTGTTGGATGCCGCCTGTCGATCTCTTCTCTGACGGGCCTCCAGCCCGTGGACCCCAACGTTCGGAAAGTTTTTTTTTGCGGTTGCATGCAGGTTGTCGGCGCACATCCGGCGAACAACAATTTTTTTACGGCTTCTGGCGGACCTCCAGTGATTCGACAATATATTTTTACGGCCTCCAATGACCAGATATTTTTCCTTTTGCAGCCGCTGCTTGATCTCCGAAGACCGATAATTTTTTGTCTTCAGTGGCCAATAGGTTTTTTTTCTAGTAAGATAATTGTTGATTTGATAACTCCAATCCAATTATGGCATTTTACCGTGCCATTATGGCACATGTTATCAGTGGTAGTACATAATGTTAAGATTTTGCTACCAGTTTTTCCAATTATCAATGTACTTATTTGTTAGAGAATTATTTTAATCATAAAAGTCCACACAAATAAAGGCACGAGATGTAAAAAAAGGCATGAAATGTAAAAAATAAAAACAAGACTCTTTAAATGGAAAGAAAAATATTTTTGAAACATGACTCTTTATGTGGAGGAGCGAATATTTGTGGTCTAGTAATTACACCACCCACATACTTCTGGTGATTGGAAAGTATTTTTTATTGGGCTGCCTACCGGCCACCGACAGACTTCTGGTAACCGCACAGTTTTTTTAATTGCAGACCTCCGAAATAGATAATTAATTTTTTTGTGGTCGTTTGTCGGCAAACTTCCAACGACCAGACTATTTTCTTTTTTGTGAGTGCTTACCAGTCTACTCTCTAGGGGGCCGTCTGACGATCGTCGGCGGACCTTCGGTGAGCATGTGGTTCTCTTTTGTTGGAGGCCGTCTGCGACGTGTTCTGCGGCGGGCCTCCTACCCGTGGACCCCTGACATTCGGTAAGTTTTTTTTTCGTGGTTGCCTACAGACTGTTGGTTAAAATCCGGCGAACAACAATTTTTTTACCGCTTCTGGCCGACCTCCAATGATTGGATAATGTTTTATTACGGCCTCCAATGACCAAACATTTTTTTTAGCGTGGATCTGTCGACCTGCTCTTTAGCGGACCTCCTTCTGGTCATCGGCGTACCTTTGGCGACTGGATTCTTTTTCTTTTTCGGCCCAGTTGGATCTCCAACGATCGATAATTTTGTCTCCGATGGCCAATATATTTAATTTTTTAGTTAGATAATATGTTAATTTGATAAGTGTAATCACCGTACCATTATAGCACATGTTATACACTAGTAATACTTAACACTAAGATTTTGCTACCAATTTTTTCGATTATAAATATACCTATTAGTTAGAGAATTATTTTAGACCATAAATGTCCACACAAATAAAGGAATGAGATGTAAAAAAAAAAGCATGAGATGTAAAAAATAAAAACAAGACTTTTTAAATGGGAAGAAAAATATTTTTGAAACATAGACTCGGAAGAGTTAAGGGTGGTGGCAATCATGCCTTCCAAAAAACCTCATACCTCTCAACCCACCAATAATATCATTCCACCCCATTCATACTTTTTTCAAATCTCTCAACCTTTTCTTAGTGGCAACCATACTTTTTTCATACCTCCCAACCCACCAACTAATTTTATTTTTTTATTTTTTATTTTCATAAATTATATTAAACAATTTAATAAAAACATAAATATTTCATTAATAATTAAAATAAAAATACATAATACTTGGAAGAAAAAAAACATAATTAGTAGAAAATTACATAATACTTAAAAAAACATTACATAATACTTGGAAAAAAACATAATCTAAAAGTCGATAGGCCATCCATATTTCTCCGCGTATTGACGTTTCTTGGCAAGAGTGATTTCTCACATCGCCAGATTGGTTATGTGATTGTGCGGTTCGTTATAAAACTTCATCGCCCAAACAAAAGCCTTTTCTTCAGCATTAGCGAGTTGTGCCGCCATCAACTTTGCGGTCAATTCATCCTTTGCGCGTTTATTTTCCATTGCCTCCGCAAATATATGTGCTTTCTTTGCCGTGTACCTCTCGAAGTTTTGAACAACACTATTCTTTGTCGACGCCTCGCTATCGGCCTTTTTCCCTTTTCTTCTCCGTGTAGGAGTGTGTCGTCATTTAGATCTGGAATAACAGTTTCGACATTGTCATTGCTTCCCGACTCGTAGTAGCTAGATTCCGACAATTTTCTTCGTTTGTGGGAATGAGATGCCGAAGATGCTTCAACAAAACATGGTGGTTTCAACCATTTGTCTTCTCCCCTAACAACTTTCCACGCTTCAACATGAGTAAACGACTTGCCCTTATTTTTCTTATCATAATCGGACATGGCATTAGTGAAGACGTTAACATCATCACACCCACTAGCACGAATACGAGTCTACAATTATAAAAGTAAGAATATATAAATTAACACAAGTATATAAAATTAACACAAGTTTATAAATTTAACACAAGTATATAAAATTACTTGTTGGATGTATAGCCCGTTAAAGACATCCATGGCGGCATTCATAGTTTTCCACTTTGTGTTCAATCCATGACGAGTTCGCGGAGTATCTCCCATGGTATCCTTGAAATGTTCCAAAATTCTCTCCCAAAACTTCTCTCGACCTTGTTCCATCCCGACTTTTTTACATGTCGAGATATGAATCCACGCTTTAGCCAAAGCAACCTCTTCGGACGACGTCCAAGCTTTTTTATCCGCTTTAGTCTTTGTGTTCCCTTTAACGACTTGAACATCTTCATCTAGTATAAAATTATAACGTTTAAAATTAGAACATATAAAATTATATCATATAAAATAATAACGAATAAAATTATAATGTATAAAAGTAGAACATTTAAAATTAACAAATAAAATAATAACGTATAAAATTATAACAAATAAAATAATAACGTAACAAATTAAAAATTAATACCGAATTGTGTTTCGGGTTGCATTTCGGGAACAAACTCATCATCATCATCATCACCGTCACCATAAAGAGGTACTTCGCGTTCGACACTTGGTTCACGACGCGAAGGACCTTCACGGTAGTCAATAAACGGGTCGAACTCACTTGTCATTGATATATTATATTGGCTTAGATTCATCGGTGGTGGAGGTTGGGTATAATATTGTTGTTGAAGGAATTGTGGATTTATCGGTGGTGGAGGTTGAGGTAGGCCGATTGAGGGTATTGTTGAGTCATCGGTGTTGGTGGTTGAACTTGCGGACGGAAGCCCCAACCACGACCTCTTGTTGAAGCACCTCTTGATTTTCTTTGATCCATGCTAAATTGAATTTGAAGTATGTTAAATTGAATTTGAAGTATGTTTGAGGTTGAAAGTATATTTGAATTGGTATATAGAAATTGTAATGTTAAAGTAGTATATATAGGATTTTTTTTTTTTTTGTTTCTAGTGCCAACGTTCAAAAATTAACTCACCAAACGGTCATATTTTGCAACGCCTATCTCCAAACCGTTGAGGCATGAATACCCGTTGGAGCAAACCTCCCAACCAAACCGCTGGGGTGGCGGCGGTGTTCCCCGACGGTTTTGGCATACCGCTAGCCCATAAACTCACCATTGCCACCACCCTAATATCTGGGGTCTAGTAATTACACCACCCACTTCGGGGATTGGGAATTTTTTTTTTTTTTTTAGTTTCTTTATTTTTATTGTGCTACCTACCGGCCTATTCTACGGACCACCACATACCTCTGGTAACCGGGCAATTTTCTTTTTTGCTGCGGACCTCCGACGCCAGATAATTATTTTTTTTGTGGCTGCCTATGGGCGGATCTCCAGCGACCGGACTAATATTTTTCTTTTTTTTTTGCGGGTGCTTACCAGTCTACTCTCCAGTCCACCGGCCAACGTATTCTCGATCGAATTTTTTTTTTTCGCGGTTGCCTTCAAGCTGTCGGCGCACATCCGGCGAACAACAATTTTTTACGGCTTCTGGCGGACCTCCAATGATTGGACAATATTTTTTTACAGCATCCAATGACCAGACATTTTTTTTTTCGTGCGCCTGCCGACCTGCTCTTTAGCGGGCCGCCTGCCGACCGTCGTCGTACCGACGACAACCAGATTTCCTTTTCCTTTTACGATCGTCGTCGGACCTCCACTAGCGGGCAATTTTTTATCTCCGGCGGCCAACATAATTTTTTTTCTTGTAAGATAATCTGTTAATTTGATAATTTTCATTCAACTATAGCACTACACCGTGCCGTTATGGCATAATAGGAAAGATAAGCGTAGAATGCATTACTCCCTTGTTTTAATTGCCCACAACCCATTCTCTATATAATTTTTGAACAATGTCACTTCATGTGTCCCATGTGAAAAGTTTACTTTTAGAGTATGATTTTTTATTTGTCATACTTTTAAATACATAATATTTATTTATTGAAAAAAATGAGAATATATAGATTAAAAAAGAGATGTCTTTATAAAAATTACTAAAATAAAAATATTGTACCTTATTTAAAGTAAACGCTTTGAGAGTGAGGAAGTAACATTTTGTAGTGGTAGAAATAGCTTGTTTTGCTCTTTGGCATATAGTAATATTCTTTTCTGTCTCAAGTTTAGTAACAATTCTTTTGATATCAAAATTGTCGAAATTGACCTTTACTCGAATAAAATTCGAGTCATATATTATAATTTCGAGTAATATAATTTCGAGTCAACGTAAAAAAAAACAATATTGAGGAAGGTTGAAAATATGGGTTACCGGATTCCAAAAATTCGGGTTACACGAGTCCAATTCGTGTAACCCGAATACAATTCGTGTCATACGAATTTTTTTTATACATCTCCCGAATGAATTCGGGAGACCATTTTTTTTTTTAACATCTCCCGAATGAATTCGGGAGACCCTTTCTCTTTTTTTTTTTAATTTTTTATACATCTCCCGAATGAATTCGGGAGACCTCCTCTTTTTTTTTTTTACATCTCCCGAATGACTTCGGGAGAATTTTTTTTTTAAAAAAAAATTTTATACATCTCCCGAATGAATTCGGGAGACCCTTCTTCTTCTTTTTTTTTTAACATCTCCCGAATGAATTCGGAAGACCCTTTCTCTTTTTTTTTTTAATTTTTTATACATCTCCCGAATGAATTCGGGAGACCTCCTCTCTTTTTTTTTTTACATCTCCCGAATGAATTCGGGAGATTTTTTTTTTTTAAATTTTTATACATCTCCCGAATGAATTCGGGAGACCCTTTTTCTTCTTTTTTTAACATCTCCCGAATGAATTTGGGAGACTTTTTTTTTATTTACATGTCCCGAATTGTATTCGGGTGACACGAATTGGACTCGTGTAACCCGAATTTTCGGACTCCGGTAACCCATATTTTCAACCTTCCTCGATATTGTTTTTTTTTTTAAGTTGACTCGAAATTATGTTACTCGAAATTCTGATATATTTCGAATTTTATTCGAGTAAAGGTCAATTTCGACGATTTGGGTATCGAAAGAATTATTCTTAAACAGAATAAAAAGAATATTCTTATATCTAGTGAAAATGATTTTCTCCCTTTTGTAGTACATTATTGTGAAGCAAAACGTTGTTTGTGAAAAGAAAAAAAATCTTGTTATGTTTGTCCTTGAGCAAAATAGAGGATTCCTTTTGTAACATGTATTATGTAACTTGTTGAGCCGAACGTGCTTCGTCCGTAAACATGTTGGACTATATCACGGACTAAACAGAACACTACATGTTAAAACTAGCTCCATGTACTTGTCCCCCATGCAGTGCCAATCTAGGTAATCACGACTAGCTAGTTAGATGATGGCCAAGAAAATAAGTTGTATACATTTTTTTTTTAAATGTATAAACCACAGGCAATCATATCATTGGATTGCAATGAGATTTTTGGGGTACGTATGATTAGATTCGTTTGGAATATCGGTATGATGATACGCATTCAGTTCCCCATTTGACATGAGATATGCGGAGATACGTATATTCGATGGGACAAATCGGATTATATGTAGTAGGATTTTTGTTTTTCCAAATATCGAGCTTCTCTTGAACATTATACAATTTTTCAACCTAACATAAAAAGTTCTCTTCGAATATTTTATTTTTATACGGTATCTTATAATTGTCTATGTAAAATTTTTAGATGATAGAAGATGTAAATATGCATATATCTCAACTATTATGATTAGGGAATTTTTTTAAGGACCGTAACTTTAGGGGTGGCAAAAATAGGACTATAACTTTTCAAGCTGGCAAAAATAGGACTGTAACTTTTCGGGCTGTCAAAAGTAGGACCGTAACTTTTAAGAGTAGAAAAAAATAGGCCTGTAACTTTTTAAAAAGACAATTTAAGGTCAAATCAAGCCCAAATTGCCCTCTTGCGGGCTCAAATTGCACATGTGGAATTCTTATTAATATAAATATACTTTATTCTACGTCATTTTTTACTAATTTCATTTTTTTTAAAGTTAAATTCTTATTATAATTTTTTATGTTTTATGTTCTAAAAATAAAAAAATTCAGAAAAATAATACTTTCATGGGAATTTTTTTTATATATTTCAGAAAAAAACAGAAAAACTAAATTAAAAGAAAATTTGTATAATATATCACAAATTAATGGATAATTTATAAATATGTCCCATTATAATAATATCATAATTATATGTCTTATTATCAGTTTTTAATTTAAAGGGAGACCACTATAGCCTTGTTATCTTAATTAAAAATATTTAATTTTAAATTTAATGGTTATAATTTTTAAATTTAACTATTAAAATATATTTTTCCTTAGAATAGGCCCATGAGGGGCCAATTTTTAAATTTAACCATTGAAAATTATTTTTTTTTTATTTTTAGAACATAAAATATAAAAATTATCATTTTCGCGAGTGAATACCCCACATTTCAAAAAAATTACTTTCGATTTTAAAAAATTATAATTAATATGGAGAAGTTTGTATAAAAATTGAAACGAAATTATGCAAGTTGAAAAATAACTTTTCTTCTATTAAATACAATTTAAAAATATAATTAATCAATATAATATGTAATATAATATAATATAATATAATGATAATATATATTATTTTAAAACAATAAAACAAATATACTTAAAGGAATGACTAAAACGAGTTTATTTAGCTTTTTATGTTGTATTTTATATTTTAATTATTGCAAAAGATTACTTTTATACACAGTAATTAAACAGGTGGAATGTCCAAAAAAGAACAAAATATGTGTAATTTTTTAAAAAATTGACAGGATTAGTTGTCCAGAAACACATTTTTCATTATCATATCCAAAAAATCTTTAAAAAAAATGACATGGAATTTAACTTTAAAAAATAAAATTAGTAAAAAATGATGTAGATTTTAAAAGTATATTTATATTAATAAGAATTCCCACATGTGCAATTTGAGCCCGTAAGAGGACAATCTGGACTTGATTTGGCCTTAAATCGCTATTTAAAAAAGTTACATGCCTATTTTTGCTATTTTTTTAAAATTTACGATCCTACTTTTGTCAGCCCGAAAAATTACAGTCCTACTTTTGTCAATCTGAAAAATTACAGTCCTATTTTTACCATCTCTTAAAATTACGGTCCTTGGAAAACAATTTTCCCATTATGATTATGAATTTTAGGGTTACGCGTAACGGGTTGGGGCGGGGGCAAAGGTGGAATCCTGTAATTCTTATGAGATGTGGTTTTATGTGGGGCTAGACGTCCCCATGATTTGAGACTCCCCTGATCGCAATTTCAGAGGGCAAGTGGGGTTGGTCTGAGGTGGGGGGCACAACAATTCTGGCATATTTTTTTTTTAAAAAAAAAATACCTATTTGATATTCTAAACATCACTACAGCGCTATTTTGCGGTACATTACTGGACAGGATGTTACCTTTTCTTTTTTTCTGCACAGCCCTAATATTTTTTTTCAGAACTACATATCTTAAAGAGTTATATATAATAAATATGAATAAATAGATTCATTTTTTTCGATATGTGTAATTTCTTTTTTATATTCGCATCCTTGTACTCTGTGTAACATAGAAGAATGTAATACCCTTCACATTTTGTAAATGACCGATCTGCAATTACTTATTTTTCTTTTTTTAAATCGCATCCTAGTACTCTGTATAATTTATTGAAATACATAGAGCCTAATAACCACATTTGATATGTAATATAGTATGTACCACGATTCAAATGTTGTTCTATAGGAAACTAATAGAGGATATAACTTTTTACCTCTCGTATTTTTTGATTTTTTTCAAAAACAATCCACTAAAGTTAATTTCGTCAATTATATCTCAAATTTTTGCTAATTGTACAATTTACGTTCTAAATTTCACCGGAGTCGCGAGAATGCGCCAAAACGACGTCGTTTTGGCTGAAGTGTCATCCCAATTTGGGGATCTTCGATTTGGACGCTGATGTGGCTATCTTGAGGTTATAATTGTGGCTTTTTTAATTAATTTACATGCCACATCATTTCCAGATCATTTTTTTTATTATTTTTTAAACTTTTATATATTTTCTAGAAATTAAAAAATTTTTATTCCCGACTAATATTTAAATTTTCCCGACTAATATATATATTATATATGGAAATTATAAAAGTTTAAGAAAATAAAAAAAAACTGGAAATTAAACTTTTATATATTTAGACAATTTATTCCCGACTAATATTAAAAAAATCTGAATAAATTTATTTTCAGATTTATTATCTTTATTATCTGAATAAAAATCTGAATATATTATTTTTATTCCCGATAATTTTTTCAAATTTTTATTCTATTATCTTTATTATATAAAACTTTAAGAAATCTGAATAAATTTATTTTCAGATGTATTATTTTTATTATCTGAATAAAAATCTGAATATATTATTTTTATTCCTGATAATTTTTATTCTATAATTTTTATTATATAAAACTTTAAAAAATCTGAATAAATTTATTTTCAGATTTATTATTTTTATTATCTGAATAAAAATCTGAATATATTATTTTTATTCCTGAGATTTTTTTCAAATTTTTATTCTATTATTTTTGTTCTATTAAATTCTTATTCTAGATAAATTGTCTACAAATATAGAAGTTTAATTTCCAGATTATTTTTTTATTTTTTAAACTTTTATAATTTCTAGAACATTTATATTATTAGGGAAATTTAAATATTAGTCAGGAATACAATTTTTTTAATTTCCAGAAAATATATAAATGTTTAAAAAAATAAAAAAAATAATCTGGAAATGATGTGGTATGTAAATTAATTAAAAAAGCGACAATTATAACCCCAAGATAGCCAAATCAGCGTCCAGGCCGGAGATCCCAAATTGGGGTGATATATCGGCCAAAACGACGTCGTTTTGGTGCATTCCGGCGACTCCAGAAATTTGTGACGTAAATTGTACAATTAGCAAAAATTTGGGATACAATTGACAAAATTAACTTTAGTGGATGTTTTTGGAAAGATCAAAAGTTACGGACGTAAAAAGTTTTATCCTCGAAACTAATACTGTATGGCACAAGTATATTATACATGCAATGGCACATAGTTTTGCTCTTTTCTCTTGTCTATAAGAATGATTCTTTGCTGATGCTGGTGAAGTGTACCCATTCTCATGCTAAAATCATGGGTAAACTCAATATCACCCGTGCCCTAATTCTTGTCCTCAACTTGGTGTCTTTGCATATTTCTCTAGCATGTCCATATTGTCCATACCCATCTCCACCTTCCAAACATTCGAAACAACCCCCAAGAATAATAAAACCAAAGCCTCCAATCACCATACATCCACCGCACCACATACCCAAACCACCACCGTGCCCACTCAAACCACCAACATACCCTCCTAGGGTTAAGCCACCCCACTTGCCCAAACCTCCTAAATCGTACCCTTCGCATCCACCCAAACCTCCTACTAAGCCTCCCATAGTACATCCTCCAAAACATCTTAAACCACCACCAAATGTGCCCAAACCTCCTATGGTTATTCCACCCCACATGCCCAAACCTCCTAAACCACACCCTCCACAACTACCCAAAACCCCTAACAAGCCTCCCATAGTTCATCCTCCATATCTACCCAAACCTCCTACCAATCATCCCATAGTTCATCCTCCAAACCTACCCAAACCTCCTACCAAGCCTCCCATAGTTCATCCTCCGAATCTACCCAAGCCTCCCACCACACCAAATCCACCAATCATCACACCATCCCCCCCCCCACCACCACCACCGCCAGCCGCACCAAGACCACCAACCGAAGCACCTACCCCACCACTACCGCCACCATTCACACCAAAACCACCATCAGAAACACCAAGCCCATCAGTACCATCGCCATCAATACCTAAACCACCACCAGAAACACCATCCCCATCACTACCACCGCCAACCATACCAAAACCACCGCCGGAAACACCGTCCCCACCACTGCTGCCGTTGCCACCGCCGCAGGAAGTTCCATGCCCACCACCACCACTGTCTCCGCCAAAAGAACAAGAAACATGCCCTACGTTGAAACTAGATGCATGCGTCGACTTATTAGGCGGGCTTATACATATCGGGATTGGTAGCAATGCTAAAGACACTTGTTGCCCAGTGCTGGGTCGATTAGTGGACTTGGATGCTGTCCTTTGCCTTTGCACCACCATTAAGGCTAAGCTTCTGAACATTAACATTATCATCCCCATTGCTCTTCAAGTCCTTCTTGAATGCGGCAAAACTCCACCTTCCGGATTCCAGTGCCCCGCCTAATTAATTTTTAAGGTACAACATTTTCATGATGAACTAATTAAAATATATTGCATTTTTTCAAGAATATGCATTTGATCAGATGTTTGTAACTAACAGATATCATGATAATTTTCTTTTTTTGGATTAATTGTTATATGCAGGATCTTCAGCAAGTTATCGGAATTGGTTTTAAAGACAAGACAACAAATCATCCAAAAAGCGCTAGGGACCTTTTTCTTTTTAATGATTTAGAATTGTTATTTTCATCTAAATGTTCTGCAATGTATGTTACGACTCTTTCATGAATAAATGTTTCTTAGCTAGGAAGATCAAGTGCCATCCATGCTGATTTATATACAGCCAAAAATAGGAATTATTAAATTATTTATATATTTAAGGAGTAATATGTTGGAATCGTAAATGATTTAATTTTATTTTGTAAAATTAAATATTATAGGATCGATCTACGTTCCGAGTAGATGATCGTGGTATATTCACTTTCTCTAAACTGATTCCCGGTGAGTGAGAAATAGTGAATTAAAATTTGTCACTTAATTGTGAATTAATAAGGGATGTAATCACACATTAAATAATGAACCATCATTATTCTAGTATATAAGTAGTTACCTTTATGCATGTAATAATTAATGGCACATGGGTATGGGCTTAACGCGCACACGCGCGCCGCCGCCCGCCTCGGCTTGGCCGCGAGCCGCGTGTCGCGTGCTGTGGACCATGGCCCTTGGCCTTTGGCCTTGGCCTTGGATCTTGGCAATTGGTCTTTGGGCCTGTTCGTGAGCTAGGCCTTGGGCTAGCTTAAAGAATTTTTTGGACAAGCTCAACAACGTAGTTGGGCTCGTATGTGCACATAAGGATGTCCAGGTACATCCGTCAAATGGTTAAGGAGCCGATTATAGTCCAGGTGCATCTGGACTGTTCAAACTCAGCCAAAAACGGGCAGTAACCTCCCAGGTGTTATGAGGAGGTGTTAAGGCTGCCTGTTTAAATTCAAAACGGGCAGTAACCTCCCAGGCATGAATGCCTGCATTATGACAGCCATAAGGGCTGTGTTTAAATCCCCTGCAGGTGAGATGGCCTATAAATAGGCATGCATCTCATTTGCATCTGACACACAGAAAAAATACGAAAAAAATTTTCTGCATACCTCTGCATAGCTCGCCGGAATTGTGGTGCTACATCCGTCGAGACGAAAGTCGTTTTACCTTTGGAGACAAATTGCTAAACCGAAGAGCACTACTGGGATAATATTTGTCTTGCGGGAAGGGGCCTCCCTGACTCGACTTAATTTACGGTTTTATTATTCATTTTTTTGTATTTTCAATTCTATTTCGAGTTCTGTAATTTCCTTCTTCGTTGAGTAGTAGTTTCTAGATTTCGAGTTGTAATTTGTTTTTCCAGTTGTATTTTTTATTTTCCGCCCAACAAGTTTGTAACACAGATTTATCAACAAGCGCAAGACAAATATTTACTTGCTAAATCCTACAACTGGAGATGACGACCGCTGCTTCCACCGACTCCAACACCACCGCTGCCTTTGCCTCCGCGACCACCGCTTCGAACGTGGCAAACACCATTGCCGCAACCATGTCCAGCATGATGAGCTCAACTGCCTCATCAACAACTCCATGGGTGTTTTCGAACCCCTTTCTGACTACCGGTGGATCCACCTCGAGTGGCACCGTAGGTTCCACTTTTAGTGATACCGTTGGATCCATGTTAGGATCTAGTGTTGGAGCCTACGGGTTCAACACGAGTCGTTCCTTTTTTGGAACAACCTCGGCCAAGGATGATGCCTGCCGCCGAGAAGCTGCCAAAGTTTGGTGGAGCCGAATTTAAAAGGTGGCAACATAAGATGTTCTATTTGACAACATTGGGCTTTGCGAACTTCCTTAAGGAAGATGCGCCACCGGTGCCAAGTGCTCAAGAGACTAGTTTCACAGTCCGAGCTGCCTATAACAATTGGCATAATGGAGACTATCTTTGTAAAAACTTTATTCTGAATTCCTTAGAAGATAGTTTGTACAATGTTTATTCTGTTGTAAACACATCAAAAGAGATGTGGGAAGCACTTGAAAAGAAGTACCATAGTGATGATGCTGGTACAAAGAAGATTGTAGTCGCTAAGTATCTAGACTACAAGATGATTGACTCAAGGCCAATCATGATGTCAATGCCGAGGGAATGGTCCTGCCGGACGCTTTCACTGTTGCAACTGTGATCGAGAAGTTGCCCCCCAGTTGGAAAGACTTCAAGAGCTATCTCAAACACAAGAGAAAGGAGATGACTCTTGAAGACTTGATTGTGAAACTGCGCATCGAGTCAGACGTGTGCAAAAATAACCACAAACCAAAAGGCCTGATAGATGCTAAGGCCAATCTGTTGGAGCATGGCGGTCCCTCCAATAAAAGAGCTCGTCCAAGTGTCCAAAACAAGAGCAAAGGGAAGCAACTAGTCAAGAAGTTTGATGGCGATTACTTCAACTGTGGCAAACATGGGCATACGGCGAAAGACTGTCGAAAGCCGAAGGCCAACAAGAAGAAGAAACATGTTTCCAACATCGCCGAGACTAACAGCGGATGGAAATAGGATGACCTTGTTGCTGTGGTCACCGAAGAAGTCAACCAAGTTGAGAACCAAGGTGGTTGGTACGTAGATACCGGTGCGACCGCCCACGTTCGTGCCGATAGGAGCCAGTTTAAGAACTATCAAGCTATTGAGGGGAGGAAGCTCAACATGGGGAATCCAGCTTCATCTGAAATCATCGCAGTTGGAGAAGTGGACCTCAAACTTACGTCCGGATAGACACTCACCTTGAAGAATGTGCTTCATGTTCCGGATATGAGGAAGAATTTGATCTCAGACTCTATACTAGTTAAAAAGGGGTTTAAACTAGTGTTTGAGTCAGATAGAATTATCATAAAAAAGTTAGATAGGATTCTTGGTAAGGGTTACCTCACGGAGGGACTCTTTAAACTTAATGCTTTGGCTAAACGCCATGTAACCAAGTCCAGTAATGCTAATGAAAATGCTACTGCTTCCTCTTACTTGACTGAGTGTTCTGATTTATGGCATTGTAGATTAGGTCATGTGAATCTAAATGCTATAAAAAGATTAGTAAACTTAGATTTACTAAAATTAAATGAAGTCAATATTCAAAACAAATGTGAAATTTGTATTGAAGCAAAAATGACGAAACTTTCGTTTCATTCGGTAAAACGAAACACACAACCCCTTGAATTAATTCACACAGATGTGTGTGATTTAAAGTTTGTGCAAACTAAAGGTGGTCAGAAGTACTTTATCACTTTTATCGTTGACTGCACAAGATATTGTTATCTTTATCTTTTGAGAAGTAAAGATGAGGCTATTGAAGCTTTTAAGAACTTCAAGAATGAAGCCGAAAATCAATTAGGCTACCGTATCAAGATGGTTCGAAGCGATAGAGGTGGCGAATATGTAGCCCCATTTGAGGAATTATGCAACGAAAGTGGTATAATTCACCAAACAACAGCTCCATATGCACCACAATCTAATGGCGTTGCTGAACGTAAGAATCGAACACTTAAAGATATAATGAATGCCTTATTGATTAGTTCAGGGTTGCCCCAGAACATGTGGGGGGAAGCTGTCTTGACAGCCAACTACATATTGAACAAGATTCTACGCAAAGGTTAGGATATTACCCCTTATAAGTTGTGGAAAGGTAGAAAACCTTCATACAAATATCTCAAAGTGTGGGGGTGTTTGGCTAAGGTTGAGGTACGTCTACCTAAACAAGTCAAAATCGGACCTAAGACGGTCGATTGTATCTTTATTGGGTATGCACTGAACAGTAGTGCCTATCGGTTTGTTATCCACAAGTCAGAAGTTCCTGAAATGACTGTGGGAACAACAATTGAATCAAGGAATGCTGTATTCTTTGAAAACATATATCCTTGTAAGGATAATGATAAAGTTGAGAACAATTCTAGCAATAGAGTTGAAGATGAAGAAACAAGTTCAAAACCTGTGGATGTAGATCCAAAGTCACGTAAGCGATCGAGATCTAATCTGGAAGATGTAGAACCGAGACGTGGTAGTAGGGTTAGGACACCAAAGACATTTAGACCTGACTACATAGCATTCATGTTGGATGAAGAACCAACGTCGATCCAAGTAGCTTATGCAAGACCAGACGGGTTGCTCTGGAAAGAAGCTGTTCAGAGTGAGATTGACTCAATTTTACAAAACCAAACTTGGGTTTTGGTTGATTTACCTGAAGGTTGTAAGCTCTTAGGATGCAAATGGATCCTTAAAAGAAAGTACAAGGCTGATGGGTCAATTGACAAGTATAAAGCTCATTTAGTAGTCAAAGGTTTCAAACACAAGGAAGAGTACGATTTTTTCGATACCTATTCACCTGTAACGAGAATTACATCTACTCGAGTGCTTCTCGCGATTGCTGCTTTGCACGATCTTGAGATTCATCAAATGGATGTTAAGACTGCTTTTCTGAACGGTGATCTGGATGAAGAGATCTATATGGAACAACCTGAAGGGTTTGTAGTACCTGGACAAGAGAAAAAGGTATGCAAACTGGTTAAGTCTCTATATGGATTGAAACAAGCTCCACTACAGTGGCACTTGAAATTTGATAATGTAATGTTATCCAATGGCTTTAAAATAAACGAGTGTGATAAATGTGTTTATATTAAGAACACTAATAACGGTTATGTTATAGTGTGTCTTTATATAGATGACATCTTAATCATGGGTAACAATATACAAGTGATTAACGATACTAAGAACATGTTAAAAAGAAATTTTGACATGAAATACATGGGGCTAGCCGATGTGATTCTTGGAATGAAAATTTTGAGAAAATCAGATGGAATAATCTTGACACAATCTCACTATGCCGAGAAAGTTCTCAAGAAGTTTAATGCTTTTGATAGCTTGCCGGCTAAGACCCCAATAGATTTAAATGATCACTTGAGCAAAAATCGAGGGGACCCCATTGCACAAGAAGAATATGCACGAGTCATTGGGTGTTTAATGTATCTTACAAATTGCACTCGACCCGATTTAGCTTGCGCTGTAAACAAATTGAGTCGTTACACGAGCAATCCAAGCAAAGAGCATTGGAAAGCTCTCGTTCAAGTTTTGAGGTACTTAAAGTATACTCAAAACCTTGGGCTACACTATTCGAGATACCCCCCGGTACTTGAAGGGTACTGTGATGCGAATGGATATCAGATACGAAAAGTTCATTTTCTACAAGTGGTTACGTGTTTACCATTGGGGGCGGAACTGTCTCGTGGAAGTCCGCGAAACAAACGTGTATAGCCCGATCCACCATGGAATCGGAATTCATAGCATTGGACAAAGCTGGTGAAGAAACCGAATAGCTCAGAAACTTTCTAGAAGATATTTCATGTTGGTCCAAGCCAGTGCCTACAGTGATGATTCACTGTGATAGCCAAGCTGCTATTGGTAGGGCGAGAAGTAACGTGTATAATGGAAACTCTCGACATATTCGTCGACGCCATAATACCGTGAGACATTTGATCAAAAGTGGGGTTATCTCTATTGACTATGTGAGGTCATTGGATAATCTAGTGGATCCGCTAACCAAAGGGTTAAATCGTGATCAAATGAATAAATTGTTAGAGGGAATGGGTTTAAAATCCACAAATTGAGAATTATCATAGTGGTAACCCAACCAAGATGACTGGAGATCCCAAGAACTTGGTTCAATAGGAGAACTAAGCTATGAGAGTTTGTGTGAAACACTTATCTAAGTTTATTCCCTATAGAGCAATTGAGTGTTGAAAGCTTGCCTATTGGTGAGGTTAACTAGTCTATGACTTTTAATGATTCCTAAAGACCTCGAGGAGGTTGAGTATGGCAAGATACTCGGTAAAGAATCACCTATATAAGTGATGAGTGGGGGCCGCTTCATGAAATACACTTATGAATCCAAAGGGGTGTCCAAGGCCCGCAAAGGACACAAAACGTGAGAACGGATGAGGTTGAGGTGTTCAAGTGTTAGCACCATTGTCTCGGTGCACGCCGTGGGGGAATAGTTCAAAGCATCAAGCCACTAATCCGCTTGTGTACCCAATGATGTTAACTATGGAAGGTTCAAAGTCACGAACTACCTATTCTTATACTTTAACGCCTCTTGAGGACTGAGCTTGAGTCTGCATATTGCATCTGTGCTATTTTCACTCATGTGGGGGATTGTTGGAATGGTTAATGATTTAATTTTATTTTATAAAATTAAATATCATAAGATCGATCTACATTCCGAGTAGATGATCGTGGTATATTCACTTTCTCTAAACCGATTCCCGGTGAGTGAGAAATAGTGAATTAAAGTTTGTCACATAATTGTGAATTAATAAGGGATGGAATCCCACATTGAATAATGAACCATCATTATTCTAGTATATAAAGAGTTACCTTTATGAATGTAATAATTAATGGCACATGTGTATGGGCTTAAAGCCCACACGTGCGCACACGCGCGCGCTACCGCCGCCCGCCCGCCTCGCCGCGGCCGCGGACCGTGGACCTTGGACCTTGGCCCTGGCCTTGATCTTGGACTTGGATCTTGGATCTTGGCAATTGGTCTTTGGGCCTGTTCGTGGACTTGGTCGTGAGCTAGGCCTTGGGCTAGCTTAAAGAATTTTTTGGACAAGCTCAACAACGTAGTTGGGCTCGTATGTGCACATAAGGATGTCCAGGTACATCCGTCAAATGGTTATGGAGCTGATTATAGTCCAGGTGCATCCGGACTCAGCTAAAAACGGGCAGTAACCTCCCAGGTGTTATGAGGAGGTGTTAAGGCTGCCTGTTTAAATTCAAAACGGGCAGTAACCACTGCCTTGAATTATTTAACTCCTGTGTTCAATGCAGGCATGAATGCCTGCATTATGACAGCCATAAGGGATGTGTTTAAATCCCCTGCAGGTGAGATGGCCTATAAATAGGCATGCATCTCATTTGCATCTGACACATAGAAAAAACACGAAAAAATATTCTGCATACCTCTGCATTTCATAAGTCAGTTCAGTTCTCAACTCGTTCTTGTTCACCGGAGCTCGCCGGAATTGTGGTGCTACACCCGTCGAGACGAAAGTCGTTTTACATTTGGAGACAAATTGCTAAACCGAAGAGCACTACCGGGGCAATATTTGTCTTGCTGGAAGAGGTCTCCTCGACTCGACTTAATTTACGGTTTTATTATTTATTTTTTTGTATTTTCAATTCTGTTTCGAGTTCTGTAATTTCCTTCTTCGTTGAGTCATGTAGTTTCTAGATTTCGAGTTGTAATTTGTTTTTCCAGTTGTATGTTTTATTTTCCGCCCAACAAGTTTGTAACACAAATTTATCAACATAATATTATTTATAATGTAAATTGAAGGCCTGTTTCTGTAGAAATAAAGGTATTATACCGTAATATAAACTACACTTCTTTTATACTAACGTAAGAATAAAATAATATATATATATATACACACAAAAAAAAATCATTAAATTACAAAGATAGCCAACTAAATAACAACAAAAAAAGAATTTAATTCACTCATAAAGTGGTTGTCTTCTTACATAATTAGTCGTAAAATATCTTAAGTTTTTGCAATCCACTTTTTCAAAATGTAAAAGTATATAACTAGTTAAAGAAATATATGACATAAAGTCACTTAAAAAATGAAATTTGCACCATCTTATTTATATCAATTTCTTCCTATATTTCGTCTCTAGTTACAATTAGAGTTGACCTATTTGGCCTATTTTGCGACATAGTTGACCAAAAATATTATGTCGTGCCGTAAGTTCAACCTTAAAAAAATTCTACTTGATCCAGTGGAGAACACTAATACATTCATGGTTCAGAACTTCACATGTGGCATGCCTTGTGCCTTTTGTTTCAATGAATAAATTCCTTTTTCTTCTCCAAAAAAAAAAATAATGAGAATTTTACGCGAATCACAAAAGTGATTATGAGGACCGACTGTGAGGAATGTGGCATTAATGTTCGATAGCCTGCTTCTGTTGTATTAGAATTGGGGCATAGTCTAGTGGTTAAGGTTGAGATGACGTGGGATATCATCATCGCGATCGATGTGATTCTCGTGTGCAGCTTTCACCTTAATGTGGGAGAATTTGTCTTTGGGGATATCGTGGCTCTCACTCAAATTCCCACTAGAAAGACATCCTCGTTTATGTCACTGCGTGGAAGACGGCCAATCTGTGAGAGCTCACTCCCTCAACAAAGAATTGAGCCATCATTCTTTTAAAAGGTTTTTATTGAAGAGTGATGGTTGTCCAACTAGGGCCCAATGGATTGGAGTGAAAAATGAAAATTTCAAAACAGCATAATTTGTAAATAAGAACAAAATTTCAATGTTCATTAAAATTGCATCGGGCACTTTAAAGACAACCTAGTCTCAAAATGTTCTTTTTGTTCCGGATATCCTTCCCTTGTTGCTGTCTTGCCTATAATTGTAGGAAGACACATAGATGAAAGGTTTTAGATCCTTCTAGAGGTAGTAGGGTCCTATTAGATATCTCACGTTATCTAGGAATCCTATGTATGGAATGACTCTCATTGTAATGCCTATATAAAGGCCTCATCTATCAGTGTTATGAATACAATTGATTGACTCGTATTTACAACTTTCTTACTTTCCTCTGAAACACATTATCAGCACGTAACTCTAGAAATTTTTACAAATTTCGAAAGAAAAAAAATTGGCCCTTAACCCTAGCCGGACCCCTGCTGCACCTCCGTTGGACTACTGTCGCATCCTGCTGGACCCTTGACGGACCTCCAATCGACCCTGATCGACCACTGCCGCATCCTGCCGCACCTCCGGTCGACCCTGATCGACCACTACCGCATCCTGCCGCATGATGCCGCGTCCAGTCCGTCTAGACCTCTGTCGCACTCTGTCGCGATCGAACCTGACCGATCCTGATCGGTACCAGCCGCAATGATCCAACCCAGCCCCGATTGCCCCGCTCGGCGAGTCCGCCCGTGCCGCCCAGATCCCTTTCGGCGCCTACCGATTCAGTGTAACACCCCAGACTAGGCGGCTATCACAGTGTCGTGGATCCCCAACTCGGACCCACCAGGCGAATGAAATACAATGATTTAATTAATATAATTGTAGTACCAAACCACATTATATTACCAATTACTACGATGAGGAGTTTCAAGTACAATACACCCAAGGATACAGAATACACATATATTTCATATAAAGATGAAATATACAACACCAAATTAAAATGAAAGTCCAAATGGAACTGCAGCGGAAAACACACATGAATGAAGACATGAATAGTTGGGAAGACTGGGCCCCCTACTATTATCACTGGGACTCCTCGCCGTCACGGTGCTCTTCCCTTGCATTTGCCTTGCCATGACCTGAAAACAACATCCCCAACGGGGTCAGTTACACAGAAACAACAATCCTCAATAGTTGAACAAATACAATAATCACATGTCTTAGTTATGAAATCAAGTCTGAAAGAGGGGCATCATAGTACACCCGAGATGGGATGTGCAAGTGCACAGGATGCCGAGTGTTGCGATATTTCGTTAAATGCAAGTGCACGTTATCGTAGACAAGTAATAAAGTGATGAGTGAGTATCGTTCCCACGAGGACTGAATCACCAAGTACCGATTTATATGTATTCTAATTTTATTTGAACAGTCGAAATTTGGGTTGCAATTAATGACTAAAGAAAAAATCAATAATAAACAGAAAAACGATCGCTTGAATAAAGAAAATCAAATAATGAAAAAGTCTAGGATTGTGAATCCACCTCGGTTTATCCGAATTTACTCTCGATTATCTGAAGTTAATGATTTCCCCAATTTATTGAAGGCGAAGATTGCTAAAATACTCTACCGCCTCTCCCGAGGTCAATAGATTTTTCTAAAGGCGAATAACACACTCTATCCCTAGGTGAATTAATTCGACAATAGGCAAAAAGCACAAAATCTTCAAAAGACCACGTAGTTCCTATGAGTATATTCCTATCTCACAAGATAAAACAGTTCTCACCAATAGTTCCTCACCAACTCTCCTCTCTCGATTCGAGTTGCGTGATTAAAACAATCCAATTATTGGCCAGACAATTGAAAGCATTAAAATGGATTGGGAAAACTTAACAGAAAAGGGAATTATATAGATAATCAAAAGCAAATCCGTCAAAACTTTGGTTTCATCAAAATCCTAGAACAGGGTGTTAGCCTGACATGCTAAAAGATAAAAACACAGAATTAATGAATGAAAGCATTGAAATCAAACGCAGATGAAGACTCGGATTTCTCCGTTCTTCTGGATTCCGCCCTCTGCTCTTGGTGTCTTCTGCTTCTTGTCTTCGATTCCTCTCTTCCACGATAACCTCCTGATTCCAAGATGATCTCCTTATGACCTTAAACCCATATTTATAACTCTCTTTTGCCTCAAAAATGCGTCTGCGTAATTAGGTCGAGAACACGCTCCAAAATGGCCCAGAAATGCGGCACTTTCTGTCAAAACCGCCCTGTGGGCCGCGGCCCACTTAATCTGTGCCGCGGCTCACGGCACTCAGCGCCTATGCCTGGGCGTTATTCTTTTCTTCTGGGCCGCGGCTCACTATATCTGTGCCGCGGCTCACTATATCTGTGCCGCGGCTCAGAGTACAGTTTACTCGGGGCTCGCTGGTCCTCTGCGTGTGCCGCGGCCCCAGGCCAAAATTCGTTTTTTTCGTATGTTTTTCATTGTTTCGGCTTTCGGACTCCAATTTCCTGCAAAACATAAAATAATAGGGCATTAAAGGCTCATTTATGCAGATTTACTCATGAAAAGAATACAGAATAATGATAAATAAGCGTATAAAAATACGCCTAACAAATACCCCTAAACTTGAGCCTTTGCTTGTCCTCAAGCAAAAATAATCAATTTCAACAAAAGAATATCGTGAATAATCGTGCAACTCATAGTGCTCAACCTAATCAATACTACCCTGAAAATCTCAAAGAATAGTACAAGGATCGTAATAGTGAGTCACATCCAGGACACTGATTCCACAAAGTAACCAACTTCAGTCCTAATCAATCGTTAATGAAGAAAATCCAGCTCAAAGATTAACAAGTGTGAATTTAATCGACTGCCAATATGAAAGGTTAAAATAAACAAGCCAATTCGCCCAGTCCCATAGTCTAGTGGCCAAAATTTCAAGAGTTTCATCATCAAATATAACCCTCGGACAGTATTCCCTTATATATGCTCAATAAGATGATTCGAGTTGACCACTAGGTTCGGATCTCGGGATGTTTCATCGGGACAATCCTAGGGTGGAATTCCATTCTCATGTTTTGGGGAACCGTTTGACGTAAAAGGCACTCATGGGGCACATGGATGCTTCTAGTTACTAAGTTCCCCTCCACAATGGAGAAACAACTCGAATAGCTATTCCCGCATGTCCGATTCAAGGTTGCTGTTTTACGCGAGAGTAAACAACGGGTCACGCGAATACCCCCGGTTACTAGGCTCCCCATAATCGGCACATGCGAAATCTCTAAACCACTAGTCTAATCAGAGTCGTCGTTTTACGCGAGAGTAAACAACGGGTCATGTGAATACCCCCGGTTACTAGACTTCCCATCATAGAACAAATAATATCTTGACTTTTGGGAAAAACTGTCCGACTCTAAACTCACATTAATTGCCAACACGACTTATGTTACTGGACGACTAGCTATTGGGAAAAATGTAACCAAACGTATAGGCGGCAATTTGAAAAACACGTATGTCTCCTCTCTTATCCGCTAAGATTTCTACAAAAACGAAAAAATTTCGTACCTAAATGAAGACTCAACAGAAACAGATATCGCTGACTGCAACTCAACTAAAAGTCAACCGTTTCTTCAGGGAGAAATCAGTATCGTAACATCAGTTTTACACAAAAAGAAGCACGAAAAATTCACGAATGCAATTAAAACACGACAAGCAAGGCTAGCAACAAAAATATAACTAAAAATAACAAAAGTGCAAACGAATAAGTACAGCAATAAGTATAGCGACAAAAAGTAAACCCCTCAAACTTAGGACGTACATTGATCTCGATGTACACAAAATGTAATATGCAATAAAAGAAAAAGGGTCAAGTACTCCCCTACAGTCTGCTCACGAACTGGTGCCGGCGTCGTCCGGCGAGGAGGGTGGTGTGGCTGGCCGAACAGGTGGAATGAATGGCCCGTCCGGGTGCATAATGTGGGCCTTCCATGCTGCAAGGTGCTCCTGGTGGTAGGCATCCCTTGCTTCCTAGTGCCTCGTCTCACGCTGGTTGGCCCGGCGGGCCTGCTCTCTCATCTCATCTCGGACGGCAACAATGATACTCTCCCTCTTCGTCCGCCTCTCCTCTCTCAGTGCAGCCACGAGGATCTCTCTCTCTCCTCATCTCCTCTCTCAACCCGTCGAACATCGCCTGCAAGTGCTCTCTGTCGGGCGGCGGGCTGGACTCCATCTGCCCCTGCGTCAGAAGAATAGGCTCGGGGGACTGCTCGTGTGCCTCATCAAGTAGAAATCCTCGCCCCCGAGCGTGTGCCGGTGCTCCACCCCACTGGTCGAAGTGCGAAATGATGCGATGATCAATCGGACCCTGGGGGGCTAGCATCGGCTCATCATCCGACCACGTCATCCCCGACTGCCGGCAAAGAGCGCAAATAAGAGAGGGGTGTTTCAGCCCCATCTTGGCCCCTCCCTGAATACATAGAAGAATAGATCGGACCAGGAGAGGAGCCACATCGAATCGCAGCCCGGAGATGATAGCATATAATGTATGGGCTCGAGAGAGTAAAACAGATCGGATCTGCGAGGTGGGATCTATACGAGCGCAGATAAAATACAACCAGGCTCGCCCGAGCCGACTAAGGCGCGAGCTCTTAAAGTAGAAGGTGGAAGAAGCCGGGGCGCACCTCTCCCAGTCGGAGTCGGGCTGTGTAAGAGTCTCGAGCAGAGCCTCCTTCGTGAGGCTACCCATAACTCGCGTATAAGCCGTCTCATCAACCACAGGCAGCTCAAATAACCTCCGAATAACAGCTACTGAAAAATCCACCGTAATGCCTGGGACTACGACCTGAGTCCGAGTATCTAACTGCTGTATCATCTGCCCCGCCCGAATGTGCTTCAACAAAGCGCTCGCATAAAACTCCTACACAATAGATATCACCGCCGGCTTGGGAGGTGCAGCGAAACGGGCCCACCCCATCTCATCTATCATCGTCAAAAGCTCCCCGTCCTGGGGGGCTGGGGTGAATCCCCTCTCCGGGATCATAGGCCGAGGGCGGATCTTTTCATTGAAGATTTTATAAATCTCCGGGTCGGAGAATTGGTGCGCCTCCAACTCGGCTCGGCTCTGAGACGTTTCCCCTCGAGTGGGGGACTATTGCGTCCTGGCCCTTTTGCTAATCTTTTTGGTTCTAGCCATAGCAAGTCCTGAAAAGATAAACACCGGAGTTTACTTACTTAAGAAATAATGAGAATAACATTACTCGGCTAAGGATATCCAACAATGAATCAAGAATTTAACGATCTTGCACCGTCGTGAGAGAAAATTAAAATTTGAGCTTTAACGTTTAAAATTGTCGTAAAGATTGGGGTCGCTGTAAATCCAGAAACGAGTTCGTTGCACATAGATTCAAAATATTGACTTAACAAAGAAAATTTTTTCATTCAAGCATTTCATCAAACACCTTGTGTGCATGAATTCTAATGAAGAACAACAATTGCAATAGCTTGATTTAATTCCCAAAAACAACCTCCTCAATCGATCCTCATGAAAAAAAACAATAACAACTCATTCATAATCGAAAGATAATCATCCATGATCAATCAACGTCTTCATATTACCAACTCAAATTGTTTGGATAGGATTTTGAAAAAGAAAAACTAATAACTTTAATCAATCATCAAATGAAGAACAACATCTCCTTTCGCAATTCATGAAGCAATTCATACAAGGGATTGAGAATTACCTTGAGTAGATTTGAAGAATGCAAAAAGACAAAGGGGCGAAGGGTACCGGACGATTGCTGTGCAAAGTAAGAGGAGGAAAAGTTACCTGGATGTCGGCCGAATTTGTGTTATAAGGCTACCACATTCAAATTCGAACGGGGCCGCGGCACTGACTTAAGTGAGCCACGGCCAGTACTGATTAGCACAGGTGTGTATGCTATGTCGACATGTGCCGCGGCTCAGAATGCGGGTGCCGCGGCTCAGAGTGTTGATGTGCCGCGGCTCACTTGGTTTGTGCCACGGCACAGAGTACAGTGTCCTGGGCTCATCATTTGGTAATTGGTGTGCCGCGGCTCAGTAGCAACGTGCCGCGGCTCAGGAATCAAGTGTGCCGCGGCTCAGTAAGGTTGTGCCGTGGCACATAGTACAGGAAGTTTAGCCTTCTGGTTCGATTTGTGTGTGCCGCGTCTCAGGCATAAATTTTTCCCCTGGAACTTTTTCTGCACAGAATTTTCAGAGGAACACGTCAAGAACGAGAGGGATAAGCAAATCAAAGCAAAAATGATGAAAAATAAAAATTCAAAAATGCAAGAAAATACTGAAACACAAAAATCTACTACTAAAACTAGGGTTGCCTCCCGAGAAGCACTAAGTTTATAGTCTTCAGCCGGACCTATTGAAAAGTCAGTTCGCTTTTCGCAAACTCCATTTGAACTCCGCCCCGTCTATCGAACCGTTAATGTGTGTTTTAAAATTTTGACCATTGGTCCTTAACGATCCGATTTTCGGTTCGGACACCCAATGTTGTTTGCGAAAAGGTTTTGACACAAACAACTTTCTGAAGCACCCATTTTTCACATGATTTGGCATCCGTTTTACGTCCGGCTTATTCTCCTTTTTCTTGAACGAACTTATGACAGCATCGGAATTTTTCATTGGTGGATGAACGGGTGATGATGACGGCATGTCCACATGCTTGAGAGATGCGACTCGTTCTACATTTTTCTTAGAAGTCGGACCCTCTGAAACAGATTCTAAGTTTTTCGACCGACGATTCTTCCGGTGTGTGTCTTTCGCAATGGTATCCAGACTTTCAATTTGCGAGCTCTTCTCAACACCACCTGGACATGGAAAATATTTAAACACTTGGAATGTGACATGCTCGGCTTGAACCCTTAGAGTTAGTTCGCCTTTTTCCACGTCTATGAGAGTTCGGCCGGTCGCTAAGAATGGTCTTCCCAAAATAATTGGGATGTCTTGATCCTCCTCCATGTCGAGCACAATGAAGTCGGCCGGAAATATGAATTTATCAACCTTTACTAAAACGTCCTCTATCACTCCCCTCAGATACTTGATAGATCGATCTTCTAATTGCAAGGAGATTGTCGTCGGTTTTGCCTCCCCAATTCCTAGCTTCTTAAAAATAGACAGAGGCATGAGATTAATACTAGCGCCGAGATCGCACAACGCCCTATCAAAGGAGAGGTTTCCTATGGTGCATGGTATGTTGAAGCTTCCTGGATCCTTCAATTTTGGCGGAAGCTTTTTCTGAAGAATCACGCTGCACTCCTCCGTCAATGCGACTGTTTCATACTCCTCGAGTTTTCTTTTGTTTGATAAGATCTCCTTCATGAACTTGACATAGCTTGGCATTTGTTCCAACGCATCAGCAAATGGAATATTTATATGAAGCTTCTTGAAAATGTCGAGAAACTTGGAGAATTGCATGTCCAGCTTTTTCTGTTGTAATCGCTGCGGAAATGGGATGGGTGGTACATATGCCTTTGGATTGTCCAGAAACAGTATCGAGGGTCTCAAATCTTGTGGTTCCTCAGTCGCTAAATTTTTCTTCTCCTCATCCTCACTTCTCTTTTTGTTCTGCCCGGGCAGCTCACAAAATTCCTTCCCACTTCTCAAACCAATGGCATTGACACTTTCTCTGGGATTTGTTTCGGTCGTACTTGGCAAGGTACCTTCAGGGCGGGCTGTTAATACATTAGCAATCTGGCCCAGTTGGACTTCCAAGTTGCGTATAGAAGCGGAATGGTTTTGCAAGGTCGCTTCCGTACGAGCCATAAACTGATTCGTGTTCGCTGCCAATTTAGCCATTGCTTCTTCTAGAGAGATTTTTGGAGCGGGAGGAGGTTGCTGTTGGTGTTGAGCAAACTGAGGCTGGTTCGAGCTTTGTCCGTTCCTCCATGAGAAGTTAGGGTTTCGCCATCCCGGATTATAAGTGTTGGAGTAAGGATTATATTGCCGGTTCCCGTTCCCCACGAACTGAGCTTGTTCCATCGACGGTTGCTCGAAAGGGTTTCCGACTTGACACTCTGCGCTAGGATGAGATCCATTACACCAATTGCATGATTCAATGGTAACGTGGGAAGGAGCATGCGAAAAGGCCTGAAGTTGCTGCGTCAAGGCGGCGACTTGAGCTGATAATTAGAGATTGGATCATTATTCGAGATTTCCATAACTCGCTTCGGGATTACTCGTTCAGAAGGCCACTGATACGCATTTGCGGCCATAGCTTCCAGCAAGGAGTGTGCTTCAGCCATTGTTTTTCCCATCAAGGCTCCTCCAGCGGCTGCATCCACAAGAGTGCGTGTAGAAGCACTCAATCCGTTGTAAAATGTTTGAATTTGTAGCCAGTCCGGAAGGCCGTGGTGTGGGCATCTCTGTAACAAATCTTTGTACCACTCCCAAGCTTCATGAAGCGACTCCATATCAAATTGACCAAAAGTAGTAATTTCATTTCGTAACCTCGCTGTCTTCGAAGGTGGGAAGAATTTAGCAAGGAAGGCTTGCGCTAATTCTGTCCATGTCGTGATAGAGCCCGGCGGTAAAGAATTTAACCAAAATTTGGCTTTGTCCCTCAAAGAGAAAGGGAAAAGCCATAGACGGATAGCATCATCGGTGACACCATTATTCTTAAACGTGTCACAAATCTCGAGAAAAGACGTAATGTGTGCGTTGGGGTCATCGTTCGGCAATCCACAAAACTGGCTCGCTTGCACCATCTGAATTATAGCAGGCTTGATTTCGAAGTTGTTCGCCTGAATTGTCGGACGCCTAATCCCTGAAAAGTTCGCGTTGATTTGCGGCATAGCATAATCGCGAAGTGCTAGTGCCGGTTGAGCTTGTTGTACAAGATTATCACCTCTGTGATTTTCGGTATTTTCGGCCATGGTGACTGTGGTTAGTAACTCTCGCTTCTCCTTTTTGCTTCTCCGAAGAGTGTGCTCGAGTTCGGTATCCAAAGGTAGTAGGCCTTCGTTACCGAATTTTCTCATGCACTAACCGGAAACTCCTGAAAGGAAAAACAAATAAATAAAATTACACAAAAACAATAAAAATGTTCAAACTAAGACTAGAAATACTGAAATCGATATTAGTAGAAAAATCAGTCCCCGGCAACGGCGCCAAAAACTTGTCGCGATATTTCGTTAAACGCAAGTGCACATTATCGTAGACAAGTAATAAAGTGATGAGTGAGTATCGTTCCCACGAGGACTGAATCACTAAGTACCGATTTATATGTATTCTAATTTTATTTGAACAGTCGAAATTTGGGTTGCAATTAATGACTAAAGAAAATCAATAATAAACAGAAAAACAATCGCTTGAAGAAAGAAAATCAAATAATGAAAAAGTCTAGGATTGTGAATCCACCTCGGTTTATCCGAATTTACTCTCGATTATCTGAAGTTAATGATTTCCCCAATTTATTGAAGGCAAAGATTGCTAAAATACTCTACCGCCTCTCCCGAGGTCAATAGATTTTTCTAAAGGCGAATAACGCACTCTATCCCTAGGTGAATTAATTCGACAATAGGCAAAAAGCACAAAATCTTCAAAAGGCCACGTAGTTCCTATGAGTATATTCCTATCTCACAAGATAAAACAGTTCTCACCAATAGTTCCTCACCAACTCTCCTCTCCTGATTCGAGTTGCGTGATTAAAACAATCCAATTATTGGCCAGACAATTGAAAGCATTAAAATCGATTGGGAAACTCAAAAGAAAAGGGAATTATATAGATAATCAAAAGCAAATCCGTCAAAACTTTGGTTTCATCAAAATCCTAGAACAGGGTTTTAACCTGACATGCTAAAAGATAAAAACACAGAATTAATGAATGAAAGCATTGAAATCAAACGCAGATGAAGACTCGGATTCCTCCGTTTTTCTGGCTTCCGCCCTCTGCTCTTGGTGTCTTCTGCTTCTTGTCTTCGATTCCTCTCTTCCACGATAACCTCCTAATTCCAAGATGATCTCCTTATGACCTTAAACCCTTATTTATAACTCTCTTTTGCCTCAAAAATGCGTCCGCATAATTAGGTCGAGAACAGGCTCCAAAAAGGCCCAGAAACGCGGCACTTTCTGTCAAAACCGCCCCGTGGGCCGTGGCCCACTTAATCTGTGCCGCGGCTCACGGCACTCAGTGCCTATGCCTGGGCGTTATTCTTTTCTTCTGGGCCGCGGCTCACTATATCTGTGCCGTGGCTCAGAGTACAGTTTACTCGGGGCTCTCTGGTCCTCTGCGTGTGCCGCGGCCCGCTTGCCTTGTGCCGCGGCCCCAGGCCAAAATTCGCCGTTTTCGTCTGTTTTTCACTGTTTCGGCTTTCGGACTCCAATTTCCTGCAAAACATAAAATAATAGGGCATTAAAGGCTCATTTATGCAGATTTACTCATGAAAAGAATACAGAATAATGATAAATAAGCGTATAAAAATACGTCTAACACCGAGTGTTCGGAAAACCAGCATAAACACACGCACTTATGCCTAATTAGTCTTGTGGAGGCACGTTATCGTGTGCACAGTTCAATGTGTCGGATTACCCGCATAACACATGACTATTGTGTGCCCGACTAAAAATTTCACACATAACCACCCGACAACGCAATATGATCCCAGAAGGTCACAAGGACAAAAGTGGCCATGATGAATAATAATGAATAGAGTCCGACAAGGGTCAAGAATGACTCACCGAGGTGAAATATTAACGCAATGAGGGATAGCTCAAATGAAATGATTGGAGCCGTCGTTCCTTGTGAATTGAATGATTAGTTTGATAATTACAAATCTCAACATGATTGATATACTATGAATGAATTATATGTATGAATGAACAACAACGAAATGAATGATTATTCTTTTAGGCAATGCCTGTTTATTGTTGCAGAAGACACTAAAAGTGTTGCCTTAGGCCAAAGGCAACACCAAACTCTTGTTGCCAATACGGCGGTTGCCTTTGACACCTAGGGCAACACTTTTAGTCTCTACTGCAATAATGAAAAAGTATTGCATTACGCCTATAATGCAACAACATAACCAAGTAAGGCAACAAGAAACGGTGTTGCCTAAGATTTAAAAAAAAAAACAGAACATGGGGTCCACATGTGCCATATCATCAGTGGGTCCCATCTTGATACCACGTCATCAGTGGGTCCCATCTTGATACCACATCATCAGTGGGGCCCACATTTATGCAACGTCATCAGTAGCTCTACATTTGTGCAACGTCAACAATGGGCCCCACATCTATGCCACGTCAGCAGTTTTTTTTTTTTTTTGTAATACTACTTTTATAAAATACAACAGCTAATGTAAAAGACAACACTTCATACAAATATTTTGAAATAACCATTTTATTTTTAAATCAAACCATCCAAAATAAACCACGGCAGCCAAAAATCAACAAAGCTGCCAATACAAAATACAAAGTCCTAAATTTATACAAAGCAACAAACCACCAATTTAACTTCAAAAGTACTAAAACCAAGCAACACCACCATCTAACTTAAAAGTACGAAATTACAAACTCTAAATACAAGTGATCGAAATTTATCAGTGTCCATTTTTTCGTTATCAGCAGTTCCTTCAAGCTGCAAAACAAAAAAATAAAGTATCAAAATGAGTAAAAGTCAGTTTCAAATATCAACAAATGCCTCGATATTTCAAAAGAGGGTGATTTTTCTACACAAAGCAACAAGCAGTTCATAAGTAAATAAAGGTAACTGTCTTAGTTTACATTTTCAACTACTTGGACTCTAAGAAGGAATGTAGAAAGGAACTATTAGGTCAAAATAGGCCACTTCAGCATGCCTATCTAATGGACACTTATGCATACATTATTTTAAACAAATACTACTATAATTACGAATAAAAAGCCCTAGTTTGACATTACATGAACACTGCAACAGTTATCTTCATCATACATGTCAAGAAATAAGCAGAATCACCCTTACTTCCATTTTTCTAAAGATCTAAAATCATTTCATAACCAGTTTGTCAAAAATAGACAAAAAAATCTGACCTCTTCAGGACGTTCATTTTCTGTTGGTCTTGCACGCTTTCTATGAACAACATTCTTACGCTGCTTCAGCTCAGTATTCATAGTCCTAACCCTGTACGACGCGATGAAAATAATGAAGTTTCTTATTTTTTTATTCAAGAAACAAGAGCATAAAAATGATTAAGTGCAACATAGATTATTACATGATAGTACAATCACGAGCACTCCTAAAAGCATAAGAGACTATTTGTCCAATGTCTTTCCAGCGTATCAAACGCCCAACCTCATCCTGGCTACTGCTTAGTCCACCTCCTTGCCCAAAATCACTAAGAAGATAGCTAACGAAATATGTAGGTGTCACACCTTCGTTGTTATATGCTTTAACAGATGTGACCAATGTGTTTGTAATGTCAAAAAACCTCCTGGAGTCCTGGGCAATCACCATTAATCTATACAAAGAGATTTAGAAGGATGACAAAGCGAAGAACACAGAGCGGTAGCTAACCTGTTTTGTTTCATTATAATCTAATATGTTGATTTACAAATTCCAAGTTGGTTTTCCACGTCTAGTATTCAATTCTATCGAATGTGCAACATTTGAAACAAATAACATAATATAAACACCAACAACAAAATACACTTAGCAATCAAACAAATAGGGAAAAAAACTAGAAAACCCTTGAGCAATCATTCGGATCAAAACAAAAAAAAAAGAATTTAATCCTTCAAATCAAATCCAAAATAAAAAGTTCAAAATACCTATTTAATTGATGGATCGAGCCACTCGTACCAGCGGGCCTTGCACTGTTTGGCCGATTTCTGGGAGAACTCATCTTGCAGGCGAACAAACCAGGCTCTGGTTTCCATGGCCAAGCCTGGTGGCAACGATGGCGACTTGGTCGTCGAAGATCAGCAGCGGCGGTCCTTGAGACCTGCAGAGAGAGTGCGGGAGATTAAAGAGCAGAATGGATTAGATAAACGCGCGAATTAGAGCGACTGAAAAATGGAGAAAAGAGTGGAGCAGCCTCTGCTCCGGAGCTCTGGGGGACGACAGAACGACGTCGACAACTTCAGAAGAGAGGTGACGACAATGGCTGTCCGTCATGGCGGCGCTTCCTCAACAGCTTCACGACGGAGCTACGGCAGCGACAAGGATGGCGCGGCGAAGTCCCCGGTGGCCGAAGTCAAAAGGGCGAGAGAAAGAGATCGAGAAATCAGAGGGGTCGGAGGGGTGAAAGCATCGACGGAAGAAGGAAGGAGAGATTGATCGGCGTCGTGACGGCCGATGAAGGAAGAAGGGAACAGCGAGAGTTCGAGAGAGAGTTGTCTCTCTGATTTGGGGGCTAGGATTTCAGTCAGGTTCGAATGAGAGAGGGAGTCGAGTGAGGGAGTGGGTTAAGGGTTTAACTCACGGGTCGGGTTTCCGGGTCTGATATCGGGTCTCGGGCCGAATCTGGGTCTGGACTGAGCTGGGCTAAAGCAAGGCTTGGGCCATAATTTTGATCTTTACTGAAAGAGTGGCCTTTAACTACGATATCCCTTCCAAAATCGCTATGCAAGAATAAATAAATATTCATAAACTTACGAAAATTAAAGAAATATTACTTAAAATAGGGAACCTACCACAGCGTTGTCTAAAAACGCTATGTAAGTGTACTCTTACATAGCGCTTCCTAATTAAACACTATATAAGTATTTTTAAAAAGAATTGTATTATTTTCTATAATTTAAAATTTTGAAATTTTAATATTAAATTTATAATGTGTATTTATATTAAATAATTTAAATATATATAAATTAATTTATATTATATTATATGTCAAACTTTGAAAATAATAATTTAAATTTCATTATGTATATTGATAATATATTAAACTTTAAAATTATAAAAAAAAATTTAAAATTTTTAATTATAATATTAAAAAATATGATAAGTATTTATATTAAATATAAACAATTTAAATTAAATTTATCATATGTTATACATCAAACTTTAAGAGTAAAAAAATATCAAAATTTAAATTTCATTTCATTATGTTTGTTTTTGACAATAACTTGAAAAAATTATTAAAAAATTAGATATAATGCAACAACATCACAGGTGTTGCACGTCGCGCAACATCATTTTTATCTTGCAACACCAAATGTATATCTAGTGCAATACTATTTCAATAGTATTTCAAAAGATCAAAAGTCAACAATCTATTGAAACGCTTTGGTGGCAACACTAGCTAAAAGCACTGCCTATGAGCACTTATGGCGTAGTGGTAACTCTAGAAATTTTTAAAAATTCCGAAGTAAAAAAAAAAATGGCCTTTAACCCTAGCCGGACCCCTGCTGCACCTCCGCCGGACCACTGCCGGACCTCCGATCGACCACTGTCGCATCCTGCCGGACCTCCGTTCGACCCTGATCGACCACTGCCGTATCCTGCCGCATGCCGCCGCGTCCAGTCCGTCCAGACCTCTGCCGCACTCTGTCGCGATCGACCGTGACCGATCCTAATCGGTACCAGCCGCAACGATCCAACCTAGCCCCGATTGCCCCGCTCAGCGAGTTCGCCCGTGCCGCCCAGATCCCTTTCGGCGCCTACCGATCCAGTGTTACATCCCAGATTAGACGGTTATCACAGTGCCGTGGACCCCCAACTTGGACCCACCAGGCGAATGAAATACAATGATTTAATTAATATAACTGTAGTACCAAACCACATTTTATTACCGATTACTCCGATGAGGAGTTTCAAGTACAATACACCCAGGGATACATAATACATATATATTTCATATGAAGATGAATATACAATACCAAATTAAAATGAAAGTCCTAACGGAACTGCAGCGGAAAACACACATGAATGAAGACATGAATAGTTGGGAAGACTAGGGCCCCCTACTAGTATCACTGGGACTCCTCACCATCACCTTGCTCTTCCCGTTCCTTTGCCTTGCCATGACCTAAAAACAACATCCTCAACGGGGTCAGTTACACAGAAACAACAATCCTCAAGAGTTGAACAAATACAATAATCACATGTCTTAGTTATGAAATCAAGCCTGAAAGAGGGGCATCATAGTATGCCCGAGATGGGATGTGCAAGTGCACAAGTTTCCGAGTGTTCGGAAAACCCGCATAAACACATGCACTTATGCCTAATTAGTCTCACGGAGGCACGTTACCGTGTGCACAGTTCAAGGTGTCGGATTACCCGCATAACACATGACTATCGTGTTCCCGACTAAAAATTCCACACATAACCACAGGCAACGCAATATGATCCCAGAAGGTCACAAGGACAAAAGTGGCCATGATGAATAATAATGAATAGAGTCCAACAAGGGTCAAGAATGACTCACTGAGGTGAAATATTAACGCAATGAGGGATAGCTCAAATGAAATGATTGGAACCGTCGTTCTTTGTGAATTGAATGATTAGTTTGATAATTACAAATATCAACATGATTGATATATTATGAATGAATTATATGTATGAATGAACATCAACGAATGGAATGATTATCCTTTTAGGCAATGCCTGTTTATTGTTGCAGAAGACACGAAAAGTGTTGCCTTATGTAATATCCGACGGAAATTCTTGCTTACTGTTGTATTATTCGGATAATTCAATATTGTTGTAGTCTTGTTGCATTTGTTTAATATTTATTGATGTTGGAATATATCATAATAGACTTAATAAAAAACTATCACTCGCACTATGATTGAATTTTCAGCGTTGTATAGATAAGTGCATTTTTGGGCTAGTAATTCTGTACTTAACGTACGCTAACCCTTTAGCATAACATACGCTATAGTGTAAGATTTACGTACGTAAGGAGGTGCCTTTTTACGTACGTAATACTTGTAGTTGTATCCGATCTCAACTTTCGGCGTGTGGGGTCGGGCGTGATTCGAATATCTGATCTTTTGGAGGCAACCTAGTTGACCTACATTACGTACGTAATGCTCTAAGCAATGACGTACGTAATGATGTTCGTATTTTAGTCCAGTAGCCTCTGGAATTATCTTACATATATAACACTTTTGGTGTAGCGTACGTAAAGTTGCTAACATACGTTATCCTTTGGTGTATAACGTACGCAATGAACTGTGCTGTTATAAAAAGACAACTTGTGTCTTTCATTTTGCACGTTCAACTTCGTTATTTCTCCAGTATAAGCATCCCCCTGCCTCCCTAGATCACTTCTACCTTCTTTCCACTTGTGTTTGAGCTATACATCTTGGTTTGGAGCTTGTTGATTGGAAGTTTGGAGTCATTCTTGAAGCTTAGGGTGTGTTCTTGTGATTTTGGTGTAGTGTTCTTCATTTCTGAAGGTATGTTATACGAATTCATTCTATAATTTTGTAGTTATAATGTTAGTGATAATATATACTCCACCTAATGTTAAATCAATCAAGATAAACATGGTTGTAGTTAAGTTGTTCAACAACTTAATGATGAATATGGATAACAAGGTTTGATATGGTGAATTCTTGATGTTTTAAATGGTAGTAATCATGGCTAATAGAAACTCACTGTCCTTGCTGAACTATTAACATTACTAAGATGATAATAATAATTAAATTCATTTTAGATAGGTTAATGTGTAGAATTTTTATCATTATATTGAATCAGCCATCATGTTTAGAGAGATTTTGAACTAGATGAACTTAGGTTCCTCATTAGAATTGGTTGAACCTTGGATTTCATCAACATAAGATTATAGTTCAGAGATGTTAATTCACCTTGATGAAGATTTCGTAATGATCTTGTGATGAATAACTCAACTATATCACTAAACTAACTTGATGAACTCATAATCGATGAACATAGTATTAATTTTACAAACTCATGATTCGTTGAACAATGATAATCACCGAGTAACCTTTGTTTTAATCAATGTTTTATGAACGTAGTTGTTGGGATTAGATCTTTCAAAATATTGATGTTGATTTTAAGAAATTCTATCGGCATATCCATTTTAGCAAGTTCTCCTTGAGGATTGTCCTTGATAAATGCTCATTCATTTGAAGCACATGAGTGATTGAGAGCACCTTGAATGATAACCAATAATGAGTATAAATTGAAGTTAGTATGAATCTTTGAAATGGAATTAATGCAAAGATAGTCGAACTAAGTGAATTGAATTTAGGATATCGATTCGCTGAACTAGACATCGGTAGTTATGAAAATGTGTTATTGGATGGATTGTATCCCTTACAAGGTTGATTGTTCGACTAACCGATATTAAGTCGAGGACCGTTCGTTCATTTGACAAGAAAGGACTATTCTCGCCTTCGTATTGAGGCAAGTTATCTTACTTGGTTATAATGATTTTTGGATTCTTGTGATGATTATGCGTTTTGTGTATATGAAACACTTATGAAATTGTGATCCGTGAATTGATATTATTTTTGATGATGTCCCGTTTTCATCATGGGATTGCATTCCCAAGTTCGTCATTTTGAACCGTTGATGTCATTGATCCTTATTGTCATTTCGGTGAGTTTCTTGATCCTTAATCGGATATGTGATTTATTGAATTCGTTGTCATGTTGTATCGTGACATATCCGGAATCATATCTGCGTTCCGATTGGTTATTGTAAAGAATTTTTAGCCAGGCACATATATAGTCATGCGTGGATGTTTCCGTATTGGACTGTACACACGAGACGTAGTTCGTGAGGCTAATTAGGTACATTGTCCCATGTATATCCTGGATTCCGTATACAAGGTGGACATGTGCACTGACACATTCCCGGATCGGGTGTATTGTGATGTCCGTCTTGAGCCGTACTATATTAGTCGTTCATAGTCCATTTATATATTTGAATGTGTTCGACGTTTTGTGACTAAGCGTTCATACGCCCGAGGGGTATGTTCGTTAGTCGGGTTGTTTTCCTTAAAATCTTATATATGTGAATTGTATAGTATCTTGAGAAACCATTTATCATGTATATCTGACCCTGTGTTGGGAGAAATACTTGTGTTGTATTTTAGGTCGAGGAAAAGGCAAGGCACGAGAAGATCATGGTGATGGCGAAGGGTTCGAAGGATACTAGTTCGGGGGGCCCAAGTCTTTTGTTGTACGGTCATGTTCGTACCGTGTAATGTTATCTTTCCGATTTATTTTAATTATGAACAAATGTATTGTTATTTAAAGTATATTCCATCTCCATATGGGTTATACTTATATTTTGGATCCTGTGTATAATAAGGCCGTTGGCCGTACTACTGTAAACTCCTAATCGGAGTAAGTATTATGTATTGTGGTTCGGTATCACATGTATTGTGTATTTAATCTGTATTTTGGGTATCGCCTGGTGGGTCCCAGTGTGGGATCCACGACACTGTAATGGCCGCCTTATTGGGGTGTTACAGAAGATGGTATCAGAGAAAGTCATTTTTCTCTTTCTTTTGAGTCTTTGTGTATTGAACTAGTATCAAGAGACCTTCGTATCACGTGTGACCCGTGCGAGCGCCTGATCATACGAGCCAAATGCGGTACGTACTTTATGAGCCACGATTTAATTACTGACATGATATTGATATCAGAATGGATCTCTTTGTTGATCTTGGCATTTTAAGGATTTGTGGCAGGAATTATCTGATTGATAATTCAAAGAAAATTTTAGATTGATCATATGATTGAAATTGTTTGACTCAACGTCGATATGATATTCTGTGTGACCCTCATAGTGTCGATAATTCATTACGAACTGTTTTCTTAAATATGTAATTTCTTGTTGCTATTAACTTAGCATGAATTCTGATTGGTATCATGAACTGTATTTATGGTTATCTTTACGAATTGATTCTTTCAGTATGGAAAGAAATTTAAGAGGCCTTGGCAGAGGGGTACGAGGCCGCGGAAGGGGCCGAATCCCGATACCACGAGCCAACAGGCGTGCAAATGCAGAGCATAGTTCCGTAGGCAGTGATTCGCCTTCTAGGGACCAATCGCACCACACTGGACGCGATGATGCTCGTGTCGATCCTTATGTTGTGATGCAGGGCATGATGGCTCAGATGACCCAGATGGGTCAGTTAATGGAAACTATGCAGAGAGCTGCTATCGACCAGCAACAGGGGCCACCTCCTGTACATGGCGGACCGGTGAGTCGGATCATCAGCGACATCTCTCGCCAGTGACCCCCGATTTTTGAAGGTTCCTCTGAGCCTGCTGATATCGTGCATTGGATTGAACACTTCGAGAAATTATTCGATATGGTAGACTGTCCAGCAGAGTATCGCGTCTCCGTAGCAGCTTACTACCTGGGCAAGGGCGCCCACACTTGGTGGCTTTCGGTGAGGCCAGCTGATGGCGTATGTACTTGGGAGGAATTTAAGGATCTCATGCTAGACCATTACTATCTGGGTCCTATCCGTGAGGCCAAACTATCAGAATTACTGAATCCAGACCCGTCCGAAGATGATGACGTGCTATCTATTGCCGAGAAATTCCAGGCACTTCTTCCTTTTGCCGCGACGATTGTCCGAACGGAGGCTGATAAGATCAAATACTTTCTCAAAATGCTTAAACCCCGAATGAGAATGCGGCTGTTGAACCATCACTGTGCGACCCTATCGGAGTTCATTGAGAAAGCACTGGAGTACAAATTGACCGTGAAAGAAATTTCCAAGAAGCAACCGCAGTCTAACAACAAGAAATTCAGGAACCAGAACCAGACAGACAGCAACCGGGGAACATTCAAGAGGCCCCAACCAGTGCCAAATCCTTCTGAACGGCAACCCATGGCGTCGAAGCCAACCGGATCGCAACCTCGAGCGGTCAGCCTATCTGTTGTGTGCTATAACTGTGGAGACCAGGGGCACATCAATTCGAAATGCCCAAGGCCAGCCGTGGCATGCCATACTTGTGGGAAGAATGGACATCGTACTCGTTATTGTAGGAGTGGACCAGGACGTACTCCAGCAGCACCTCATGCTCCAATTCAGTCTTCCGTCCAGGACCGTGTACCTCCGTCCGCTTCTTATCAGACTACCGGGGCAAACAGAGGAATGGTCCATGGAAATCAAGCTGGTGCATCTAGTACCGGGGCTGCAAAACCCATGGTCTATGAGATGAAGAAGGTCGACGATTCCGAAGCCAGCATGATTGCAGGTACTCTCGAGATTCGATCTCAGCCTATCTGTGTTCTTTTTGATACTGGTGCTTCACACTCCTTTTTATCTGCTTCTTGTTTGAGCCGTTTACAATTAGATCATGTTACCAATTGTGAAACTTATATAATTGGTCTACCCGATGGTAGAAGAATTATTGGGAATCGTGAAGTGCAAAACTGTCCGATTCGCATGGACGACCGTGAGTGGTTGTCGAATTTAATTGTGGTCGACTTACCTAAAGATGATGTAATCTTGGGTATCGATTGGATGGATTGTCATGATGCCATACTTAGTGTCCGCAAGCGAACAGTGACCGTCACATCTGACGATGGTGTTGAGTTTACCTTCCAGGGTGACAATCCCAGCCGTTCCGGGAGAGTCATCAGCGCTATGAAAGCAGTCAAACTGCTTAATCAGGGGTGTATTGGATATTGGTGTTTCATGACCAAAGCAGTGGATCGACCAGTCGAATTGGCCGATATTCCGGTAGTCCGAGACTACCCAGACGTATTTCCAGATGAGTTGCCAGGCTTACCTCCACATCGTGATGTAGAGTTCAATATTGAGTTAGAGCCAGGTACGTCCCCACTCTCGAAAGCACCGTATCGTATGGTTCCGACCGAGATGCAGGAGCTGAAGAGCCAACTTGAGGATTTTACCGAGAAGGGCTATATTAGACCTAGTGCATCCCCTTGGGGAGCGTCAGTGCTATTTGTACGGAAGAAAGACGGATCCCTACGTTTGTGTATTGATTATTGTGAGCTGAACAGGGTAACCATTAAGAACAAATATCCATTGCCGCGTATAGATGATTTATTGGATCAGCTTCAGTGGGCTGCTGTGTTTTTTAAGATCGACTTGAGGTCTGGTTACCATCAGTTGAGGATTCGTGAGTCTGACATTTCGAAGACCGCTTTTCGTACTCGCTATGGGCATTATGAGTTCGTAGTGATGCCTTTTGGACTGACTAATGCACCGGCAGTATTCATGGAGTTGATGAATCGAGTCTTTATTAATTATCTGGATCGCTTTGTAGTCGTCTTTATTGACGAAATTATGATCTACTCTCATGACCATGAAGAGCATGAGCGTCATCTCCATCTAGTTCTCGAGGCGTTAAGGCGGGAGCAGCTTTATGGAAAATTTTCTAAATGTGAGTTCTGGATGCGTGAAGTTATCTTTCTCGGACATGTGATATCAGCTGATGGAGTGCGAGTAGACCCACAGAAGACCGAAGCTATCTGAGACTGGCTACCACCAAAGAACGTTAAGGAAGTGCGTAGTTTCTTGGGACTAGCAGGTTATTACCGACGGTTCATGGAAGGTTTTTTCAAAATTGCCCAACCAATGACTAATTTTCTGAGGAAGGATAAGAAGTATTTATGGTCAGAGGCATGTCAGCGGAGTTTTGATGAACTCAAGAGTCAGTTGATTTTGGCACCTATTTTGGTCCTACCGAAAGGAATAGAAGGATTTGTGGTGTATAGTGACGCATCTAAACAGGGCCTTGGATGTGTACTAATGCAGAACGGGAAGGTGATCTCCTATGAATCAAGACAGCTACGACCTTACGAGGTCAACTACCCCACCCATGATTTAGAACTTGCAGCCGTGGTGTTTGCTTTAAAAATCTCGCGTCATTATCTGTATGGAGTTACCTGTCAGATTTTTACCGATCACAAGAGCCTGAAGTACATTTTTACTCAGAAGGAGTTAAACATGAGGCAGAGAAGGTGGTTAGAACTCATCAAAGATTATGATATCGAGATCCTTTATCATCCGGGCAAAGCAAATGTAGTTGCCGACGCTTTGAGTCGTAAAACAGTACAGGAGCAGATGCTTGCCCGCTTGACAGTTCAAGGAAAATTGCAGTTAGAGTTGGTGAGGCCAGAAATAGAAGTCTGGTTACAGCGTATTCAAGGACAACTCTGTACACTTGAGATTTCATCGTCCCTTGAGGATATAATTAAATCGAAGCAAGTTACGGACCCATTCTTATCTCGAGTTTGGAATGAAGTAACTCAAGGGAAAGCCCCTATCTTTGTGATCCACGAGGATGGATTGATACGCTTTAGGAACCGAATTTGTGTACCCGCAGACGACGAATTAAGGAACTCTATCCTGAGAGAAGCTCATGCGACCCCGTACTCCATTCACCCGGGGTCTAGCAAAATGTATAAGGATTTGAAACAATATTATTGGTGGGGAAGTATGAAACGTGAAGTTGCAGAGTTCGTTTCGAGGTGTTTAACCTGTCAACAAGTTAAGATTGAGCATCAACGACCCGCAGGAATTCTGAAACCGCTCCCGATTCCCGAGTGGAAATGAGAGGACATATCGATGGATTTTATCACCAGCTTGCCGACGAGTCGATGAGGGATGAATACGATTTGGGTGATTGTGGATCGTCTGACCAAATCAGCCCACTTTCTGGAGATTAAAGACACATGGGGACCCGAGAGATTGGCCAAGCTATTTATTAAAGAGATTGTAAGGTCACATGGTACCCCTAAGAGTATTGTATTAGATCGTGACGGGCGATTCGTGTCACATTTTTGGTAAGCAGTTCATCGTGCAATGGGTATGAATTTGAACTTCAGCACAACATTTCACCTGCAGATGGATGGTCAGACTGAGAGGACTATCCAGACTCTAGAAGATATGTTAAGGGCGTGCGCTCTTGACTGGAAAGATGATTGGGAGGCCCAATTACCTTTGGTGGAATTCACTTATAATAATATCTGGCATGCTTTGATTCAGATGGCACCTTATGAAGCGTTGTATGGCCGTCGTTGTAGATCCCCCCTGTGTTGGGATGATCCATCTGAAACCTTGGGTACGGAACCCGATATGTTGTTAGCAGCCCGTGAGAAGATCGCTCTGATTAGGAGTCGTTTGTTGACGGCTCAAAGCCGACAGAAGTCTTACGCAGACAACCACCGACGACCACTTGAGTTCGAGGTCAGCGACCATGTTCTAATGAAGGTGTCCCCTACTCGAGGTGTTTTTCTCTTTGGGAAGAGAGGTAAGTTGAGTCCGAGATATGTCGGGCCGTTTGAGATTTTGGAACGAGTAGGCGATCTAGCCTATCGCCTGGCGTTGCCACCAACTCTGAGCCGGATTCATAACGTGTTCCATGTCTCCTAGTTAAGGAGATATGTTGCTGATCCGAGTCATATACTTCAGTTCGACGAGATCGATATAGCGGAAGATCATTCGTATGAGGAGCGCCCCGTACGGATACTTGAGAGGAGGATCAAACAGTTGCGGAACAAGACGATCCCCCTACTGAAGGTTCAGTGGTCACGACACGGAGTCGAGGAGGCCACGTGGGAGACGGAGGTCAGCATGCAAGAGAGGTATCCCGACTTGTTTACCCCTTAGTTTCGAGGACGAAACTCCTTTTAAGGGGGGAGTATGTAATATCCGACGGAAATTCTTGATTACTGTTGTATTATTCGGATAATTCAATACTGTTGTAGTCTTGTTGCATTTGTTTAATGTTTATTGATGTTGGAATATATCATAATAGACTTAATAAAAAACTATCACTCGCACTATGATTGAATTTTCAGCGTTGTATATATAAGTGCATTTTTGGGCTAGTAATTCTGTACTTAACGTACGCTAACCCTTTAGCATAACGTACGCTATAGTGTAAGATTTACGTGCGTAAGGAGGTGCCTTTTTACGTACGTAATACTTGTAGTTTTATCCGATCTCAACTTTCGGCGTGTGGGGTCGGGTGTGATTCGAATATCTGATCTTTTGGAGGCAACCTAGTTGACCTACATTACGTACGTAATGCTCCAAGAAATAACGTACGTAATGATGTTCGTATTTTAGTCCAGTAGCCTCTGGAATTATCTTACGTACGTAACACTTTTGGTGTAGCGTACGTAAAGCTGCTAACGTACGTTATCCTTTGGTGTATAACGTACGCAATGAACTGTGCTGTTATAAAAAGACAACTTGTGTCTTTCATTTTGCACGTTCAACTTCGTTATTTCTCTAGTATAAGCATCCCCCTGCCTCCTTAGATCACTTCTACCTTCTTTCCACTTGTGTTTGAGCTATACATCTTGGTTTGGAGCTTGTTGATTGGAAGTTTGGAGTCATTCTTGAAGCTTAGGGTGTGTTCTTGTGATTTTGGTGTAGTGTTCATCATTTCTGAAGGTATGTTATACGAATTCACTCTATAATTTTGTAGTTATAATATTAGTGATAATATATACTCCACCTAATGTTAAATCAATCAAGATAAACATGGTTGTAGTTAAGTTTTTCAAGAACTTAATGATGAATATGGATAACAAGGTTTGATATGGTGAATTCTTGATGTTTTAAATGGTAGTAATCATGGCTAATAGAAACTCACTCTCCTTGCTGAACTATTAACATTACTAAGATGATAATAATCATTAAATTCATTTTAGATAGGTTAATGTGTAGAATTTTTATCATTATATTGAATCAACCATCATGTTTAGAGAGATTTTGAACTAGATGAACTTAGGTTCCTCATTAGAATTGGTTGAACCTTGGATTTCATCAACATAAGATTATAGTTCAGAGATGTTAATTCACCTTGATGAAGATTTCATAATGATCTTGTGATGAATAACTCAACTATATCACTAAACTAACTTGATGAACTCATAATCGATGAACATAGTATTAATTTTACAAACTCATGATTCATTGAGCAATGATAATCACCGAGTAACCTTCGTTTTAATCAATGTTTTATGAACGTAGTTGTTCGGATTATATCTTTCAAAATATTGATGTTGATTTTAAGCAATTCTATCGGCATATCCATTTTAGCAAGTTCTCCTTGAGGATTGTCCTTGATAAATGCTCATTCATTTGAACCACATGAGTGATTGAGAGCACCTTGAATGATAACCAATAATGAGTATAAATTGAAGTTAGTATGAATCTTTGAAATGGAATTAATTCAAAGATAGTCGAACTAAGTGAATTGAATTTAGGATATCGATTCGCTGAACTAGACATCGATAGTTATGAAAATGTGTTATTGAATGGATTGCATCCCTTACAAGGTTGATTGTTCGACTAACCGATATTAAGTCGAGGACCGTTCGTTCGTTTGACAAGGAAGGACTATTCTCGCCTCCGTATTGAGGCAAGTTATCTTGCTTGGTTATAATGATTTTTGGATTCTTGTGATGATTATGCATTTCGTGTATATGAAACACTTATGAAATTGTGATCCGTGAATTGATATTATTTTTGATGATGTCCCGTTTTCATCGTGGGATTGCATTCCCAAGTTCGTCATTTTGAAGCGTTGATGTCATTGATCCTTATTGTCATTTTGGCGAGTTTCTTGATCCATAATCGGATATGTGATTTATTGAATTCGTTGTCATGTTGTATCATGACATATCCAGAATCATATCTGCTTTCCGATTGGTTATTGTGTAGGATTTTTAGCCAGGCACATATATAGTCATGCATGGATGTTTCCGTATTGGACTGTGCACACGAGATGTAGTTCGTGAGGCTAATTAGGTACATTGTCCCACGTATATCCTAGATTCCGTATACGGGGTGGACATGTGCACTGACACATTCTCGGATCGGGCGTACTGTGATGTCCATCTTGAGCCGTACTATATTAGTTGTTCATAGTCCATTTATATATTTGGATGTGTTCGACGTTTTGTGACTAAGCGTTCATACGCCCGAGGGGTATGTTCGTTAGTCGGGTTGTTTCTTTGAAATCTTATATATGTGAATTGTATAATATCTTGAGAAACCATTTATCATGTATATCTGACCCTGTGTTGGGCGAAATACTTGTGTTGTATTTTAGGTCGAGGAAAAGGCAAGGCACGGGAAGATCATGGTGATGGCGAAGGGTTCGAAGGATACTAGTTCGGGGCCCCAAGTCTTTTGTTGTCCAGTCATGTTCGTACCGTGTAATGCTATCTTTCCGCTTTATTTTAATTATGAACAAATATATTGTTATTTAAAGTATATTCCATCTCCATATGGGTTATACTTATATTTTGGATCCTGTGTATAATAAGGCCGTTGGCCATACTACTCTAAACTCCTAATCAGAGTTAGTACTATGTATTGTGGTTCGGTATCACATGTATTGTGTATTTAATCTGTATTTTGGGTATCGCCTGGTGGGTCCCAGTGTGGGATCCACGGCACTGTAATGGCCGCCTTATTGGGGTGTTACACCTTAGGCCAAAGGCAACACCAAACTCTTGTTGCCAATACGGCCTTTGCCTTTGACACCTAAGGCAACACTTTTAGTCTCTACTGCAACAATGGAAAAGTATTGCATTACGCCTATAATGCAACAACATAACCAAGTAAGGCAACAAGAAACGGTGTTGCTTAAGATTTTAAAAAAAAAAAAACAGAACATGGGGTCCACATGTGCCACGTCATCAGTGGGTCCCATCTTGATGCCACGTCATCAGTGGGGCCCACATTTATGCAACGTCATCAGTAGCTCTACATTTGTGCAACGTCAACAATGGGCCCCACATCTATGCCACGTCAGCAGTTTTTTTTTTTTTTTTTGTAATACTACTTTTATAAAATACAACAGCTAATGTAAAAGACAACACTTCATACAAATATTTTGAAATAACCATTTTATTTTTAAATCAAACCATCCAAAATAAACCACGGCAGCCAAAACCAACAAAGCTGTCAATACAAAATACAAAGTCCTAAATTTATACAAAGCAACAAACCACCAATTTAACTTCAAAAGTACTAAAACCAAGCAACACCACCATCTAACTTAAAAGTACGAAATTACAAACTCTAAATACAAGTGATCGAAATTTATTAGTGTCCATTTTTTCATTATCAGCAGTTCCTTCAAGCTGCAAAACAAAAAAATAAAGTATCAAAATAAGTAAAAGTCATTTTCAGATATCAACAAATGCCTCGATATTTCAAAGGAGGGTGATTTTCCTACACAAAGCAACAATCAGTTCATAAGTAAATAAAGGTAACTGTCTTAGTTCACATTTTCAACTATTTGGATTCTAAGAAGGAAAGTAGAAAGGAACTATTAGGTCAAAATAGGCCACTGCAGCATGCCTATCTGATGGACACCTATGCATACATTATTTTAAACAAATACTACTATAATTACGAATTAAAAGCCCTAGTTTGACATTACATGAACACTGCATCAATTATCTTCATCATACAGGTCAAGAAATAAGAAGAATCACCCTTACTTCCATTTTCCTGAAGATCTAAAATCATTTCATGACCAGTTTGTCAAAAATTGGCAGAAAAATCTGACCTCTTCAGGACGTTCATTTTTTGTTGGTCTTGCACGCTTCTATGAACAACATTCTTACGCTGCTTCAACTCAGTGTGTTAGGAGTATACCCTCGAATGCCACTCAGATGATGTTGAGTGAGGGCATTGTACTTGTAATTATGTAAATCATTTATATAAGGCAGTGAATATTTCTTTGTTTACTGGTAGTTACTAGCATTCCTAACTCATAAATATACATATAGAAACTAGTCCGTGTATTTGAGAGCAAAACGTTCCACTCCTTATTGGATAAGGGGGTAGGCACTGGAAAGGTTTATAGCTCAAATACTTAATCGTTCGCAAGTCGATTAAACTTGACTGGGCGTTAAGTTTATGTGAAGACTTGTATGACGTGTTCTTTGACATGGAGAGTGCCTGTCGAACACTAATGATTAGTGGGAGCACACGTTATAGGTATGCTAATTGGATTAGTATACTCGGACCGACTCTCCCTCAATTCGTCACACAGATTTCACTCTGGCACAGTCAATGACGGAATCGAAAGGTTGTGATAGGTATTCGTGAACCTTCAACTTGAGGATTTAGTAGGGATGTGCTTGTGACGTCAAGATTTTCATTAGAGTAGTTCGAACCTGTAAACCGGAAGGTGGGGGTCTGTGATGCCCCTGTCTTTTACATGCAAGAATTATTATGACCTGAAGTGCGGCATTAGGGTTTTGCATTCACAAATAATAAAATTCTGACTAATGGAATAAGTTTTGAACTATTTACACGTTTCAAATTCAGAAATCGGATGTTCGGTTATCTGGTTGTGTTTATCTTCTGAATTTGATTTTTATGTTTCGATAGACAGAATCGTGATTCCGTCGCCTTCTATATACACCACTTTTACGTTACGAGTACTGTTGTGTCGAGAATTATACGTCTCAACAGGCGATCGCATCAGAGACCGGGCGACTGAGCCAGAGCCCAACAGCCAAGGCATATTGGCCGACCAAAGGTCCCAGGACAAGTCCCGGTGCCGAGCGATCGACATCTAAGGCGATCGTCTCTCGGTACTTGGCGATCGATCCCTGGTGACCGACCAAATGACGACCGCCTCATGCCACGCAAAGCCATCGCCCGTCCAGTCGGCAAAGTCCGAAGCTTGAAGCATGAACCCACGTGCAGATCCAGAAAAGGCGCCGCAAGGCATGGATCGTTGACCACAGCCTGTCAGCATCTTTTCACCTACCGACAGACCCGCTGAAAGGTGCAAGTGGGACCGCCCGGGATAGCGACTCAGGACGCGTGCAGGCTCCCCATTGGACCGCACAGCTGGCTGTCAGCAGCAGCCGCGGACTTCAAAGCAGACAGCCCATGTGACATAAAGACGATTGCCCCTTATTATATTACATGAAAGGCGATCGCCCGTCAGAAAACAGAGCATCTCATCTCCTATAAATAGAAGGCTGTCTGCACTTGCAAAACTCTCTGCAACTCTCTGGCTTTTCATATAACTTGGCTTTCTCTCTTGGCAAAAGCTATACACTTCGGGCATCTGTTCATCTCTCACTCTCGGAACCTCTTAGTCCTAAGACGGTCAGTAGAAACGAGATCAAGAACATACCAAGCTTCATTCAAGAGCTAGATAACTAGGATCTTTTACACTCATTGTATTTGCATCCTTACATTAATATTTGTACTCAAAACGTATTCTTATTAATAACATCTCACGAGAGCATTCAAGCCCGGGCCCATAGGTGGTACGTCTCGTTGCCACCACGATCCATCAGTTCCTTTGACCAACAGGCGAACAACTTCACTGCATACTTCGCCGCCAAGGTTGCTCGGCCGGAAGGTCCCCATCGCATGATGCAGATCAGGCAAGGGGAAGAACAGTCCGACGCAGACTACATCGATCGGGTAGATGAGATCATCCTCAACAGCGAGCCCGTAAGCGATGAGATCACCCTCTACTCGGTCCTAGGGGGATTCCATGGTCTTTCGCCTATGTTCAGGCATCTTACGAAGGACCTCCCCCTGACCTACGCAATCTTCCACGCCAAGGCCGCAGACTTCTTGGCCAGGCAAAGGTTACTTTTCAACCTATGAGTAACGCGATCGGCAGTCGAACGACGATCACCAGTCTTCCAGCCCGATCGCCATTATCAAGCAGCATCATCAAAACCGGAGGACTTGTTCGCCATCCACAGTTCATCATCTAACATGGTGGACTACGGCACAAGATCGCCTCCCCCGCACAACGTATACTATAGAAGGTCTGCATCTACATGACGATCCGAGGTAGAAGAGTGCAGCCATGGTCCTGGTAGTCGATGGAACCGACTGCTTCGGCCATGCAAGGTCCCTTTGGGACACGATTGCCCGCCCTTCGTTTAAATATGAGGCCGGCGTAGTCTGAGGGCCCTCCAAAACTAATCAGTGGACACGCTCCCCCACCCTCAAAGGTTCATCATCTAACTTGGTGAGCCCGGACAATGCGATGCGTCCCTACCCCCATCTCAACGTACACCGTCGAGGGTCGCCATCTTCATGGCGGGCCGAGGTGGAAGCAGAGCTAACAAGCCGCGGAGGTGGAGTTGATTAATCCAACGACGCCCCGCGCAACGAGGAAAGGCGCAGCCTAACAGAGGACCCTCACAATAAAATGAGTCACGAGACAGACAATGCCGCTCGCGCATAAGACACGGTCATGGAATCGGTCCATCGATCTCCGCGACTGTGCACGGTTCCTCAGTGATGAAACAATCAGATTTCTACGAGGGATCGGCCAAAATAGTTTTTTGCAGGTACAAGACCGAAGATAGCTCGCCAATCGAATAGATCGCCCAAGTCCGAAACCAAAGTCCGCACAAAGGAGCCCGTCCTTGTCCTCAATGATCGCCAGCAAGAACCACCTCACCCCATGTCTTCAACATCGCAGCCAGCTGGGGGGCAATTGTTGTGTCGAGAATTATACGTCTCAACAGGCGATCGCCTCAGAGACCGAGCGACCGAGCCAGAGCCCAACAGCCAAGGCAGATTGGCTGACCAAAGGTCCCAGGACAAGTCCCGGTGCCGAGCGATCGACATCTAAGGCGATCATCTCTCGGTACTTGGCGATCGACCCCTGGTGACCGACCAAATGACGACTGCCTCATGCCACGCAAAGCCATCGCCCGTCCAGTCGGCAAAGGTCGAAGCTCGAAGCATGAACCCAGATCCAGAAAAGGCACCGCAAGGCATGGATCGTTTACCACAGCGTGTCAGCATCTTTTCACCTACCGACAGACCCGCCGAAAGGTGCAAGTGGGACCGCCCGGGACAGCAACTCAGGACGCGTGCAGGCTCCTCATTGGACCGCACAGCTGGCTGCCAGCAGCAGCCGCGGACTTCGAAGCAGACAGCCCATGTGACATAAAGACAATCGCCCCTTATTATATTACATAAAAGGTGATCGCCCGTCAGAAAACAGAGCCTCTCAGCTCCTATAAATAGAAGGCTGCCTGCACTTGGAAAACTCTCTGCAACTCTCTGGCTTTTCATATAACTTGGATTTCTCTCTTGGCAAAAGCTATACACTTCGGGCATCTGTTCGTCTCTCACTCTCGGAACCTCTTAGTCCTAAGACGGTCGGTAGAAACGAGATCAAGAACATACCAAGCTTCGTTCAAGAGCTAGATAACTAGGATCTTTTACACTAATTGTATTTGCATCCTTACATTAATATTTGTACTCAAACGTATTCTTTTTAATAACATCTCGCGAGAGCATTCAAGCCCGGGCCTAACAAACCCGGCAAATCTTGTGTTATTTCCATTCCCTCGGACGTGCTCTCGCAATTTGCTGTTGCTCGACCATTCCAGCAATATTCATCTTCGGATAATATTTCGGGCGACAACAAGTACGATTTTCAAAAGTTTACTTTTTGAATTTTCGGGTATATTTTATGTCGAGTCATTTTCTCGGATAATTCGCATTCCGGAAATCGCAAAACTTTTCTCCGACTTTAAGTTGTAAGTGTGATACTATAATTTAATGTCATACTTTTAATACCCGAGTAATTTTATCTACGGAGGAGCAAAACGTAGAATATTATTCGACCGCTTTATTATGACGTCTAGGGTTAACCTAATATATAAAGGGACATCACCTCCCTTTTATTTTTCCTCCTCACTTCATCTCCTTCCTCTCTTTTTCTCACTTTGGCCGCCCCCCTCCCCCTTCACCATTGAAACACCATTGTTCTTCATTAAGAACTCAAGTTACAAGCTCACTTTGTGTTCCAAACTTGAAACAAAGTTCATATTCAAGTAAGTAACATTCTCCTCTTCATTTCTGTAATATCCGCAAATTCGATTTCCGGTAATTTTCATTTTTCCGGCGGGGGTCCGTTTCGACAACTCGCTTGTCGCTGTTTTGGAATTCTGAACCTATTTTGTTCTTGGAGTTTCTCCGCTTAGATGGGTCTCGATGATGTTTTTACGTAATTTCATCTTGTGTTATATTTTGTCTCATGTGTATTTGTCTCTCGTTAAACTCGTTCGATTTCGTCATTTTCTTACTTCCATGAGTTCCTATGATTGAGTAGAGCATGTTGTGAGTTTCGGATTGTTAATCCGACGTTGTGTCGTGATTTTCGGATGTTTGGGCCGTTTTTGTAAATTCCTAGAAATTTAGGGAATTTGTTCCTTGTTCAACTTTGGTTGTGTACCTCAGATCGTTTTGGGGTTCCGTACTTCCGTTTCGTGTTATTGTTGCCCAAATATCGATTCATATTGCTTTTATTCTCTTTCCGGATCATTTTTTTCGTCATTTTGGGACCCGAGGGGGGGTGTGGGCCGCGGCACAAGGATTGTGCGCCGCGGCACACATATTACCCAGTTGTTGGCCGAGCAGGCTATACCGTGTGCCGCGGCACAAGGTTTGTGAGCCGCGGCACACAGCCGAGTCAGCGCCGCGGCACACTTGTCCGGGCCGCGGCACACCCGTGTGGCACCTGCCGGCTAAAACCTCCTGTACCGCGTGCCCCGGCACAGTCAGCGATCGCGGCACATGCAGTCGAGCGCGGCACACTCCAATGAGCCGCGGCACAACGAGCGGTCACCACAGGCGCAATTTTGGCCACTGTCTTTAGCTGAGCCCCGGCACACAATGCGGTCAGCGCTATAACTGTGCGTTTTCAGCGAGATTCGCACATTTTCTTCCTCCCTTCCACCGTGCGCGAGAGAGAGAGAGTTGAGAGGGGGATTTCTTCTCCATCCACCCTTTTGATTGTGTGTTTTTCTTCATCTTCCTTCGATCGTGTAGCTCGGATTGTGGATCTAGCACGTGTTCTTCGGATTTTAGGGCTTGAATCTTCAAGAGGTAAGAACCCCTTTAACCCTAGTATGATTTTTGGGGAGGGTTTGGTGGTGATCTTGTGTTTTAATCCGAATTAACCGATGTTGTTGTTAGATTTTGATAGTACTCACGTGACCCTTGGTTTTCTTGTTTTTGGTTGGGATGAAATCCCGTTAGTTCGCCGTTAATCGATTTCAATTCCCTGCGCACTCTTGGTGTCCGATGAATTGTCCCAACGGGTAGAACTAGGAGGAATTTCTTCGTATTCATGATGTGAGATTGATTGTATATCATTATTGTGTTAGGGCCGGATTTGAGGGGATTGTTCGGACCTAAACATATTCCTTCATCGTCTCCTTCACGCCGTATTACCAAGGCAAGTACCTCGATATACGAATTGTAACTGCGTGAAATCGTTGTTGTTGAAGTGTATGAGTTATACGGATGTATATATGTATATATATATATATAAATGTATATGTATGTGTATATATATATGTATTATATATATATTTATATGTTAAAAATAAGTATGTATATACGTACATTGATATACATGCTTATGTCGGTGATCGACGAATGATGAATGCTAACACTAGTTGACGTACTCAACTTGGATTGAGGGATGAACTATAGTCATTCATATAATATAGTAAGGTTATATATATATATCTATGTGCGGTGTTGATTGGTTATGCTTGAACGCTTATTGTGATTGAGTTGATTAATAATGTGCGTGTTCCTGTCTACTTGTGTGGTTATGGACTGGCGGAGAAATTGTGTGACTTGATGTACCGAGTTGAAAATTGTTGTGACATTTGTTCATGTGCTGGATGTTTGGGATAATGTGGATACGTGTTGTGAGAAACGTCGTATCCGGGAACCTCTGAGGGCGGGCGTGCACTCGGCACAGTGTATCTTGCAATGTGCGGCTCCATATGGGTGGTGAACGCCGATGTCACCTAATGCGCGTGCAAGGGGCGGCTCTTGCGGGAGTGACGCCGGTGCGGTGACATGTTCAAGGAGCGGCCAACATGATGGAAGTGAACGCCGGTACAGTGCGCAAGGGAGGCGCCCGGCAGGCTTATTGGTTACGGGTATTTGAGTGATAGCTAAGACCGTTCGAACGATGTTCGTATCTCAAATTCTTTCAACTCACTTTTAATGTTTGTCTTGATACGAGACGCAATCCGTGTTTTTGAAAGCTTGATTCAAATTGTTTTAAAGCGTTGGTATCGGGGTTAGTTAACCACGGAGGTTTGTGAAATCTCAGGGTTAATTAATCGGGGGTCTTGAGCAGGATATGTCGAATGAGAGTTCTGTACCTTTGATTGTATTGTGGTGCTATTCTGTGTATTGGGTCGAGGACCCTGTGGAATGTTGAGATGATTGGTTTCGTTATGATGTTATTTGGAATGGGTTGAGAACCCTGTGAGATGTTGTAATGATTTCGTTTGTGACGGTGTTCTATAAATTGGGTCGAGAACCCCAAATAAGTTGACTTGGTTTTTGTGTAATCGTTTTCCATACGTTGGGTCAAGGACCCGAGAGTTTTTGAAATTATTTCCAAAAGTATTCCCATTCGATTTTAAAAACCCCTAAACGGCCCGAGTCAATAATAATGGTTGCAAACTATCTTATCAAAATACTTTTCCTTTTACAAAAGGGATCTTCCTGACTCCTTGGGCTCGTCTAAAGTTTCTTGAATGTTATTTTCCATAAGGAGAATATGACTATGTGATTACCTTTCACCTCGTGTATGCGAGTGTTATTCTGTCTTGTTGGGGAATGTATGGTTTGTGTTAAGGCTTCACGGCGGTTGAATTTTGTGTTATTCTTGTTCGTATATCTTGTATATTATGTACTTGCACTAGCAAAATTCCGGTTGCTAACCCCGAGTTTTCGGGGTGGGTGCTGTTATGCGCTCAGTTTTGGCGGCTCGGGAGCGATCAGGATTGGCTTGGAAGGAGATGGAAGGCAGCGATGCTAATCACACCAGTCGAGTCTTTTCTTTTGTATCATTTTGGTCGGTATTTCTCTGTCGTTCGAGTATTCACCCTTGCATGGGTGTAATTATCATTTATTAAATTGAGTTGTCATTCTTTTCTCGTGTTCAAGTTTATTGTTGTCATTGTAATATGAATGTCGTTAGTTTCGAATTGGTTTATGACCTTGTCGATGCCTTTGTATTAAATTTTGACCCGGTCGGTCAATCTTTGAGTAGTCTTTTGGAGTTTAGTCCGGTGGATCCTTGTGATAAGGATCTACGGCGTGTGACATTCCGGTCGTATTCAGGGGGTGTTACATTTATGGTATCGAGCTTAGGTTTGCGAAAAACCTAGGCCGTTGGGTCAAGTCCATGTCTTGTGTAAGTCGCGCGCATCAGAGTCGTGATTAGTATCGTGGTTCCGACATCATCTTACGGCAATCCGTGATGGTAAGCCTCCCGATCGTAAGTCCCCTTATATACGTATTTGATTACATTGTGCTAATATGCTTAATGTGAACTAGGAATTGGAACTTGTTGGTGATATTATCGTTTTAGGATATAACATGCGCATGCGGTCCGAGCATAAATAGTTACGTAGTATGCTTCGGAAGTCGAGCATGTTTATCTATTTCGGTACTTTATTAGAATGAATTTATGAATGATAATGTTATCCACCGCATGAGTATTTTAAGATGGTTTTTGTTATCTTGCAAACCGAGTTTTGATATTTTGGTCTTGCATATTTTGATAGTATTCTTATGACGGTATTTGATATTTCATAAATGACTTTTGTGAGTATTTGAGAATGTTACCGACTTCGGCCTTTTTGGCATTTAGATCATTTTTTTAAGGAATTTTTGCCTGGTGGGTTCCGGCACGGGGCCCACGGCGCTGTAGTATCTCGAATATTTTAAAGCAATGCTTTGAAATTTTCTAACATTGTGTAAAGCCATGATTTAATACCGTCATGTTAAATGGTCACGTATCTCGGTGGAGAATTCTTTCGAATAAACATTTTTGAAGAAGAGGAAAGATTTTCAAAATTTTGATATTTGGGACTCAACATTTTCGAAATATTTCAAATTAGTTACGAATTAATTTTCGATTTCCTTTTTTTCTTTTATTCATCACTCGAAAATAATTTTTAGAGTCATTATGTAAACTTCCTCTTCCGAAATAAAAGACAGTGTTTACAAGTCTTGGGCGCAACGTGACTAGCCCCTTTTTCAAAAATTTGTTTTCATTAAGTGCATACATATAATGATCGTCCTCGTCGAGGAACTCGAACTTGACTTCATAAAACTTTATGCTTTACGATATTACCGTTATTCTATAGATGTTAACTAAACCTTGCGTTGATAAGGGTGGTATCTTTGTCACGATTATTTGATAATCTTTGAATGGTACTATCTCGTATTAGTATGTCGAGCACAGGCGGACGTAAGTGTGATGACGGAAGTGGAAACGACAAGGTGGTTCGTCGACAACTATCCATGCTACGGTGAGGGAGTATCGAGATCAAACGATATCCTATGAAATCTCCTCGCAATCGAGCCCACGAGCGAAGCAAAGAGACCGAGGGTATCGGGAAAATTTCGGGCGGTGAGGAGACTAAGGCTCCCAAGCCCTTACGTTGTTCGAAAGCGTCATCTTCGCGGTCGGGAGTGAACGCTGAAATCCCAAACCAAGACGGTGACTCGCGGTAAGAAGAGAAGATGTTTCAATCAGAATCGAGGGGACATGTTCGTGCAAATTGTCCCTCTCCACTCTTGACTTGTTACCGGTGTGGGTGTGAAGGTCATCGGGAGAAACACTGTGAGACGGTTTCCGAATTGGCAAAGAATGCCGCCCGAGAGAGAGCAGAGCTAGTGATCGGAGAATGTCCCGAAACCCTATGTTTCCTTCAAGAGCCTAACATGGGAGGATGAATATTTTGCAATATGTCCTAATTGTTCTTTGTTTTGAACAATCGTGACTTTGATCGTTCTTCATTTCATTGCTCTATATTTCCAACTCTTGTTGTTCTAAGTTTGGGATCGAAATACCTTTTAGTATGGGGAAGTGTATTACCCGTACTTTCCTTGGTATTTTCGGCATTGTATGATTTTTCATTGTTGGTAACTCAATTATGATCCTCTCGACGATTTTAAACTATCTTGTTCTACTTAGCCTGCCGTCCTCCGAACGAATTTCGGAGCTGTTTTGTTAAAACCCGTGAATTATTGTGGTCTTTCCATATCTGAACCTAATTCTTGCAAATTTTGTTCGGAACTATTATTCCCACGCGTGCAATTGACACTTCCGAATGTGTTATGAACTTGGATTGTGGTTGGTTGAGCTCGAAACATGATTTTCAGGACGTCTGAACTATTTTGTGATTTTCTTAACTCGGGGAGCTTTGGTATCCAAATTCATACCCCTTCACCTCAACTCATCGTATTTCTGGAACCTTGCATTCGCGCTTTGCTCGTGATGATTTGGGGCTGAGCAAGTAGTTATTTCCTTGATTGTTCCGCCGCTCTCTATTTTAAGTTTCGGGACGAAACTTCTTTTAAGGAGGGTAGAATGTAATATCCGCAAATTCGATTTAGGTAATTTTCATTTTTCCATGGGGTCCGTTCGACAACTCGCTTGTCATTGCTGGGTCTGAACCTATTTTGTTCTTGGAGTTTCTCCGCTTAGACGGGTCTCGATGATGTTTTTACGTAATTTCATCTTGTGTTATATTTTGTCTCATGTGTATTTGTCTCTCGTTAAACTCGTTCGATTTCGTCATTTTCTTACTTCCATGAGTTCGTATGATTGAGTAGAGCATGTTGTGAGTTTCGGATTGTTAATCCGACGTTGTGTCGTGATTTTCGGATGTTTGGGCCGTTTTTGTAAATTCCTAGAAATTTAGGGAATTTGTTCCTTGTTCAACTTTGGTTGTGTACCTCAGATCGTTTTGGGGTTCCGTACTTCCGTTTCGTGTTATTTTTGCCCAAATATCGATTCCTATTGCTTTTATTCTCTTTCCGGATCATTTTTTTCGTCATTTTGGGACCCGAGGGGGGGTGTGGGCCGCGGCACAAGGATTGTGCGCCGCGGCACACATATTACCTGGGCTTGTTGGCCGAGCGAGCTATAGTGTGCCGCGGCACAAGGTTTGTGAGCCGCACACACCAGCCGGGCCACAAGACACTTGTCCGGCCGCGGCACACCCGTGTGGCACCGGCTAAAACCTCTCGTATCACTGCGTGCTCAAGCACCCGGCAAAGGCCGCGGCACATGCCGAGTCCGAGCCGCGGCACACTCCGAATGAGCCGCGGCACAACGAGCGGTCACCACCCACGGGCGCAATTTTGGCCTCAGGCTGCGCACAGCTTTAGCCGAGCCGCACACAATGCGGCCGCGCTATAATCATGCTTTTCAGCGAGATTCGCACATTTTCTTCCTCCCTTCCACCGTGCGCGAGAGAGAGAGAGTTGAGAGGGGGATTTCTTCTCCATCCACCCTTTTGATTGTGTGTTTTTCTTCATCTTCCTTCGATCGTGTAGCTCGGATTGTGGATCTAGCACGTGTTCTTCGGATTTTAGGGCTTGAATCTTCAAGAGGTAAGAACCCCTTTAACCCTAGTATGATTTTTGGGGAGGGTTTGGTGGTGATCTTGTGTTTTAATCCGAATTAACCGATGTTGTTGTTAGATTTTGATAGTACTCACGTGACCCTTGGTTTTCTTGTTTTTGGTTGGGATGAAATCCCGTTAGTTCGCCGTTAATCGATTTCAATTCCCTGCGCACTCTTGGTGTCCGATGAATTGTCCCAACGGGTAGAACTAGGAGGAATTTCTTCGTATTCATGATGTGAGATTGATTGTATATCATTATTGTGTTAGGGCCGGATTTGAGGGGATTGTTCGGACCTAAACATATTCCTTCATCGTCTCCTTCACGCCGTATTACCAAGGCAAGTACCTCGATATACGAATTGTAACTGCGTGAAATCGTTGTTGTTGAAGTGTATGAGTTATACGGATGTATATATGTATATATATATATATATATATAAATGTATATGTATGTGTATATATATATGTATTATATATATATTTATATGTTAAAAATAAGTATGTATATACGTACATTGATATACATGCTTATGTCGGTGATCGACGAGTGATGAATGCTAACACTAGTTGACGTACTCAACTTGGATTGAGGGATGAACTATAGTCATTCATATAATATAGTAAGGTTATATATATATCTATGTGCGGTGTTGATTGGTTATGCTTGAACGCTTATTGTGATTGAGTTGATTAATAACGTGCGTGTTCCTGTCTATTTGTGTGGTTATGGACTGGCGGAGAAATTGTGTGACTTGATGTACCGAGTTGAAAATTGTTGTGACATTTGTTCATGTGCTGGATGTTTGGGATAATGTGGATACGTGTTGTGAGAAACGTCGTATCCGGGAACCTCTGAGGGCGGGGCGTGCACTCCGGCCTGGTGTATGCTGCAATGTGCGGCTCCATATGGGTGGTGAACGCCGATGTCACCTAATGCGCGTGCAAGGGGCGGCTCTTGCGGGAGTGACGCCGGTGCGGTGACATGTTCAAGGAGCGGCCAACATGATGGAAGTGAACGCCGGTACACAGGTGCGCAAGGGAGGCGCCTGGCAGGCTTATTGGTTACGGGTATTTGAGTGATAGCTAAGACCCCGTTACCGAACGATGTTCGTATCTCAAATTCTTTCAACTCACTTTTAATGTTTGTCTTGATACGCATCAATCCGTGTTTTTGAAAGCTTGTTTCAAATTGTTTTAAAGCGTTGGTATCGGGGTTAGTTAACCACGGAGGTTTGACGAAATCTCAGGGTTAATTAATCGGGGTCTTGAGCGGATATGTCGAATGAGAGTTACGTACCTTTGATTGTATTGTGGTGCTATTCTGTATTGGGTCGAGGACCCCGTGGAATGTTGAGATGATTGGTTTCGTGATGATGTTATTTGGAATGGGTTGAGAACCCCGTGAGAAGTTGTCATGATTTCGTTTGGGACGGTGTTCTATAAATCGGGTCTAGAACCCAAAATAATTGGACTTGGTTTTTGTGTCATCGTTTTCCATACGTTGGGTCAAGGACCCGAGAGTTTTTGAAATTATTTCCAAAAGTATTCCCATTCGATTTTAAAACCCCTAAACGGCCCGAGTCAATAATAATGGTTGCAAACTATCTTATCAAAATACTTTTCCTTTTACAAAAGGGGATCTTCCCGACTCCTTGGGCCTGCCTAAAGTTTCTTGAATGTTATTTTCCATAAGGAGAATATGACTATGTGATTACCTTTCACCTCGTGTATGCGAGTGTTATTCTGTCTTGTTGGGAATGTATGGTTTGTGTTAAGGCTTCACGGCGGTTGAATTTTGTGTTATTCTGTCGTATATCTTGTATATTATGTACTTGCACTAGCAAAATTCCGTTTGCTAACCCCGAGTTTTCGGGGTGGGTGCCTGTTATGCGCTCAGGTTTTTGGCAGCTCGGGAGCAGTCACGGGATTGGCTTGGAAGGAGATGGAAGACGACGATGCTAATCACACCAGAGTCAGAGTCTTTTCTTTTGTATCATTTTGGTCGGTATTTCTCTGTCGTTCGAGTATTCACCCTTGCATGGGTGTAATTATCATTTATTAAATTGAGTTGTCATTCTTTTCTGTGTTCAAGTTTATTGTTGTCATTGTAATATGAATGTCGTTAGTTTCTGAATTGGTTTATGACCTTGTCGGTCTGCTTTGTATTAAATTTTGACCCCGGTCGGTCAATCTTTGAGTAGTCTTTTAGAGTTTAGCCTGGTGGATCCTTGTGATAAGGATCTACGGCGTGTGACATTCCCGGTCGTATTCTGGGGGTGTTACAATTTCTATCCAAATAGAAATAGATTTTAGGTAACTTTAAAATTTAGGAATATATGAAGAGCTTAGGTTTAATGTTATAATGTTTTGTATGTTGTTTTTAAGTTGATTTTAAGGTTCTTGAAAGTCTTTAGAACAAGTTTTAATCATGCTTTCATTTTCATGTCTTGGCCGAAAATTTTAGGGTTTTATAACCAAATCATGTGTTGTTTTTCTTATGATTTTCTTACATAATATGCTGCTATATGATGATATGATGTTATGGTGAATTTATGGGATTTTTATAAAATGTTTGGTATTTTGAAAAGTAAGGAAGAAACATGTTTAGTTCTTGATATGTTGTTGTATGTTCAAAAGTGACTTGATAATTTTGATGATGTATGAAAGGAGTACATGATATGTTTTTGTTAGATTTTTATAAAAGTTTTGGAAATTTATTTGAAAACAAGAGCATGAAGTTAGATTTATGAAGTTGGAAGATGTGTTGGTAATATTTGATGTAGTTAAGGAGCATGTTATGTATTGAGAATTTTAAAGTCATATTTAGGTCATTTGTATGTTAGGACCAAGACTTTGATTATCAACATGAGTGTATGTTAAGTGTTTTGTTTGATGTTGGAAACAATTAATGCTTGATGATACTTGATGTTAATGATGTTTGAAGGTTTAAAGTTGGGAAATAAAAATGAGTAAGTAGCATGTTTCCAAAAGAAAAGATTATTGAATGGAGTTCGTAATGTCAAGAAGCATGATTGTATGTCGACTTCTATATGTGTTATAAGTATGATATGTATTATTAGAGTTTACATGTTTATGGTTTTCGATGCTAGAAACGAGCTCTAGGTTTATATGATGTTTTTCCCATTTTAAGGAGAAATTGGCAGTTTCGTTACACTTCACGGAAATTGCCATATAATATTTTTGAGATCCGTAAAATGGACATGAAATTAGACCTCAGTTGCTTTCAAGTGATATAAGGTACACTATCTAGTTCTTACTGTGCATTAAAACAATGCTAATTATTTCCAGCCTTGATGCACATTATGTTATGATTATGTTAAGTGTTTGATGATCGTTTTCGAACCAAGAAATGTGTAACGGAATCGAGTATCGGTTACCATTGTTAGTATCTTTATATGTTATATGGTCAGTTAGGTTCTCTAAGAGAATCATAGCTTTTGTTATTAAACTTAAGTCGAATGCAAAACTCTAAAGTCCAAACATGTAGATCGAGTCCGTTGTCCGTTAGACTTCGTTAAGCTCGATCGACTGCTAAATTTTGTTGTTTCCGATGAAAGGTGGAGTAGCAGACTGAAGCGTAAGGAAGAGTCGAGAATCATTTTTGCTTGCATTTATTACTTATCCAGGTGGGCTTTCTATACGAAAATAATTTGAGCTTTGCTCTATTTTGATGAATGTTTTACAAGCAAATTATGATTTCAAATGATTATGAAAAACTTTTATGTGGATTCTTATGAACCTATTACTGTTGGCTTGCCAACCTATGAAATGATCGGATCCTGAGCTAGACAAAGGTCGCTGGCTAGGGTTAGTGTACACAGTACTCGGGATTGTGAGCTCTCTTCGGAGTGGCCGATATCGGGGAGTAACGTTCACGGTAGGTGGCCACCTGCCTCAGCGTAAATTATGGATATGGTGAATCTGATGATATATGCTATGAAATAAAATGGTTTAGTAAACATGGGCTTTTTCCTAAAACCCCCATGTGTTACTGCTTATATGCATGATGACAAATACGAAAGCATGTTCTATGTTTTGGCAATATGTTCACGGAGTACGTTGTACTCAGCCCTGTATATCTTTTAAAATGTGCAAGTTGAGCAGGGGATGTGACGGAGGGTGTTGAGTGGAAGTCTTTTGTTTCCGATCAATGTTAAGCCCTGGTTACATATCTTCATATATGTAACCAACCATGTTTTTTCCGCTGCAAACACTCTTTATGATTTTGCTTTCTAAGTTATGCCGATTGTAATATGCTATGAAGACTTTTTCTAAACTTCAAGGCTAATATTATAACTATGTATTCTACTTTGGATTCTGTGTCATTCCCACGGGATTGACTCCCCTTCATGATACCTTGATAGGTCATTCATGGAAATCCACCCATATTCCTTATGAAACATATGCTTCTCCCTTTCTTCCCTTCTTCTTAATTCCTACCCCGTGTCACGCTCCGGCTGTGCCGTCCCTAGGGATAAGGGGCCGTGACAAAATGGTATCGGAGCGGTTCATTCGCTCTGAGTCTATGTACAGTCCGTGACATTTTGGACCGTCGAGTATTGAGAATAATGGTTGGTGATGGTTTAGACATCGAGATTGCTCTCTAAGGAGTCGGGGCAAGTACTCTAATCATTTTTGTCATTTTGTGTCGATCATATTGTGATACATTGTGTATTGTTGTTGTCATGCATATGTGTATTGTTGTTAATATGCATTTGTGCATTGTTGTCGTATGTCCACCTCGTGTTGGTCCGACGGGATCATCTTGGGTATCTATGTTGTATGCATTGGATCGCTGGACAGGTATTTCCACCATGCGTTGGTCCGATTGGATCATCATGGGTATCTATAGCTGTGGGCGCTGGATCGTTGGATTACCAAGTGTTGTTATTGTGCATATGAATATTATGGGTTATCCACCTTGTGTTGGTCTTTCAGGATCATCTTGGGATCTATACTATGTGCGCTGGATAATCGGATTTCCATTGAGTATACATTGTTGTTATTGTTGTGGGCATATTGATGTCGTCATGTGAGTATGCATTTGTAGGTCTTGTGTTCGGACCATGTCCGTATGTTGTATTGATCTGATCTCGGATTAGACTGACGTGATTCATCATGGCATTGCGTATCCTGAGGTATCTTCCATATTTCCTTTTTGGTATTAATCTTTGGATGGACAATCGATTATCGTGTTGATATTTGTTGATGTTATCCGATGTATTAAATTGGCCAGAGTTGTTATAATTTTCGTATCGCAAGTTATGATGAGGTTTTGAGAATCTTGGGTATTGTTTGAGGTACAGTATAGATGTTATGTTTGCGTTTATTGGTTAATCGAGATTACGAGATGTGCAATATGATAAGGTTTATTTTTGATGAGGATTATTTGAGTAGGTAAAGTTACAAAGGTAAGATTACATTGGTCGTATTCTTACTTAGTATTTTCATTGGTATGTAATTATTGACGCGATGTGATTGTTATCATTGTTGGATATTATGGCTGACCCCGTCGTGGGCTTTCTTTTTAGGTTCTTGGGATATCAAGTTGTAGCGGTCGTGAAGAGATGAACTACCCGGAGGATACTGGCTATGGCATGTGTTTATGAATCGAGTATTCTGATTTTATGTTGTATTCCGCTGCTAGAGTATTTTTATTTATTTGTCCTTTCCGCTGCGTGAGTATTCTTAAATTCCCTTTTTGGTTTTTGGCAACTTGAGTTACTCTGGAAATGGTTTTTTAAACTATTTTGTCGGTACGTGTAAGCAATAGCTTAACATATGTTTTTAAACTGTTAAGTTTTGGCATTTCGGGCCTTGTAGTTTTAAATGAGATTTCGGGCCTTGTAGTTTTAAATGAGATTTCGGGCCTTGTAGTTTTGGCATTTCGGGCCTTGTCGTGAAGAGATGAGCTTCCCGGAGGATACTGGCTAGGGCATGTATTCGTGAATTGAGTTTCCTGATCAGTTGTTGTATTCTGCTGCTAGAGTATTTTTAACTGTTGTCTTTTCCACTGTGAGTATTTTTAATTGACCTTTCGTTATCTGGTAACTTAAGTTACTTTGGAAATTGTTTTCTAAGCTATTTTGTCAGTACGTGTAAGCGAAAGATTAACGTATGTTTTTAAACTGTTGAGTTTTGGCATTTCGGGCCTTGTGGTTTCAAATGAGATTTTACGACGGTTTTGGATAAACGTATTTTATTAAATCTTCAAATGTTTTTAAAAGATAGTACTGTCGTTAGCCTCTTGGGCATTTGTAAATGTTTGCGAAAATGTCTTTTAGCCTTGTGGGTTCCAGCTCGGGACCCACGGCGCTGTAATATTCCTGGATGGCTCTGGGGGTGTTACATGTAAAACCACCAAATATGACTTTCGTAAAAATAAAAAAAATGAATAATTAGTCCAAATACAATGCATGAGCTGATCAAAGAAAATAGCGTTGGACCAGACCTGACCCTTCTTCAAACAAATTAGTCCCTAATTGTTTTGTTTGTAAGGGCCCTATGCAGCAGCACATGCTAAAACTCGGATTTGTCCTCAAGGCGCCAAAAGACCACAGATATATAAAGAGAAATCATGTCGGTTTGAATAGAAGCATCCATTTTAAAATCAAGAGCCTCAAATCTCACGATCATGGATATCATTTTGAGGACGTATTCCCCAACCTTCTCACCTTCTTTCATCCTTGCACCGAACAGTTGCTTGGATATCTCATATCTAGCAGTTCTGCTGTGCTCACCATAAAGTTCGGTTAAGTGAGATAGAATCTTCCTAGCAGAAGTCATTTTCTCATGAGCTCTCTGTAGCTCATTTGACATAGAATCTATCATGTAAGCGCGAACTTTTATGTCATCCTTAACCCACTTTTGGTGGTTTTCGATCTCTTCCTGATTGACTCTGGTCCGCATAGGAGGCGCCGGAATGTCCGTATCCAAGACGTATCCTAGTACCTCTATACTGAGGACAATCATCAGATTGCGGAGCCAGTCCACAAAGTCAGGTCCAATCAGGGTGTTCTTTTCGAGTAGAATTGTAAGTGGGTTCATTGTCATATTGAGAGTTGAGTCTGGATTAAGTACGACAGATTAATTAGTGACTTATTTAATTATGATATGAGTATAGAATTAAGGTCTTTTCTATTCTTGTTACCCAGCTCCCACTATTTTTATCAGAATAACACACTCCCATGTGAAAACCGGAAGTATCATCGCTCTACTTCATAGTGGTGATCGAGTTCTTTATAAATCTTAATAGAGGGCAACCGAACAGGTTTCTAGTCTATTAATTTTTATAAAGTGGTGTCCAACACCAACCCATCTAATGGATGATATGATCTTCTATTTCCCCTTGTTCACTCCCCTCAACCTATATGGTTTCTAAAGTTCGTGAACAAGTTAAGTTTTAAACCATCGATGCAAATCAGTTTCACAATTGAATCTTATCCGGCAACCTATCAGGTTTCTAGGGATAAAATTTGCTCCAACCGAAGGCATCCAATGCGCTCCCGGTAATTTATCCGTCCTTCCCGAACGACTACCCCGATAACTCGGAAGCATAGCACATCCGGTGTAATACCCGTGATATTCTCTTTCGGTACCTTTTCGTTTTTGGCATCTTTCTGGTTTCCAGAAGCTCATTTGCGAGCGTTTTGACATTTTGATAATGTTTCGTTCTGCGTGTTTGGTCATCCGAGTGGTTCCGGGGCTACTTTACCCGAATCCGTGTTTGGTTCATTTCGTGTGATGATGGTTCGAAACTATGGTTTCGTGTTTCCTATAAGTCAGTTGAGCTTTATTATGCATGTTGTGAGCTTCGGTTTGGTTTCTTGATGTCATATCATTATTTACGGACGTTTTGGGCCGTTTCGTAATTTCCCAAAGTTTGGGGGTGATTACTTCTGTTATGATATTCCGAACCTTCGGGTTGTCGGAATCGTACTTTCTTTTAATGATTGAATCCGTCGTTCTGCACTCTTCGTATGCATGTCCTCGTCTTGTGTTGTAATTGTCGTTTTGCGGTTTCGTCGCGCTCATACGCGACGAGCTGAACTTAGCAGTTCTGGAACTGCTACGTGCCTTACGTACGCTATGCTATAAGCATAATGTACGTTATCATCATGCGACTTACGTACGTTAAGACCTTCCCTTTACGTACGTAAGGGTCTTACGAGTTCAGACATCGAGTTCTGGCCGCCGATAGCGCACGCTATGTGTTGATCATAGCGCACATTAACTGTGTTCCTTACGTACGTTAAGCCCTCGCCATAATGTACGTAAGGGTCTTCGCTATTTTATACATGAGGGTCTGGTTATCGATTACGTACGTAATCTTTGATGCATTACGTACGTAATACAGGTAACGTACGTTATTCTTCTTGGTTAACGTACGTAACTCATGCGTAGGTATTTATATACCGAGGGTTGACCGTGTTCGTCATTTTTCACCCTTTCTTCACTCCTCCGCGGCTGAGGCGATTTGTGGGCGATCTAGGGGCGATTTTGGAGTCCTGTAACTCCAAGTTTACATCTTCCTTTAGTTCTTGGTGTTGATTAACATCATAAATCCGTGTTCTTCGTCTTCGATTCAAGGTAATCATCTTGTAAACCCTTCCTTTATATTTCGTGAATCTTCAAGATTCGGGTTGTTCTTCATGAATCGTGCTGTTGTATATCATCAATCGGTTGTATTGATTCTCTCCTTATGATTTTATTCATATTTCTTACCATATTTGGGTTCGGATAATATTCTTGATATTCTTTGGGAAACATTGAGCCTAAGTGTTCAATCCTTCGTCTCTACGAATTCTTGTTGAGAATTTCGTGTGTTTTTCATCTTCCTTGCGATCGATCTTATAGTGATTATGTTATTCTTGTGTTTTCGACCTAGTTGGAAGATTCGAGGGTTTTCCATCGAGCTTTCGTGTTGCTTCGCGTGCTTTAGATTTTAGGCAAGTACCTTGATATACGAATTGTAACTGCGTGAAATCATTGTTGTCGAATTGTATGAATTTATACGGATGTATATATATGTGTATATATATATATATGTTAAATATATGTATGTATATACGTATATTGATATATATGCCTATGTCGGTGAATGACGAGTAATGAATACTAACACTAGTTGACGTACTCAACTTGGATTGATGGATGAACTATACTTATTCATATAATATAGTAAGGTTATATATATATATATATTCGGTTGAGTCGCAATATAGGGATATATGTTCTCGTGCTGGTGAACGCCGGTGTTACCTAATGCGCGCGCAAGGGGTGGCTCTTACGGAAGTGATCGCCAGTGCGGTGACATGTTCAAGGAGCGGACAACATAGTGGAGTGAATGCCGGTACACAGGTGCGCAAGGGAGGCGCCTGGCAGGCTTATTGGTTACGGGTATTTGAGTGATACTAAGACCCCGTTATCGAACGATGTTCGTATCTCAAATTCTTTCAACTCACTTTTAATGTTTGTCTTGATATAGACCGCGATTCGTGTTTTTGAATATTTGTTTCAACTTGTTTTTAAAGCGTTGGTATCAGGGTTAATTAACCAAGGAGGTTTAACGAAATCTCCGAGGGTTAATTAATCGGGGGTTTTGTGCCTTTGATTGTATTGTGGTGCTATTCTGTGTATTGGGTCGAGGACCCTGTGGAATGTTGAGATGATTGATTTCGTGATGATGTTATTTGGATTGGGTTGAGAACCCTGTGAGATGTTGTAATGATTTTGTTTGTGACAGTGTTCTATAATTGTTTCCATATGTTGGGACAAGGACCCGAGAGCTTTTGAAATTATTTTCCAAAAGTGTTCCCATTCGATTTTCAAAACCCCAAGACGGCCCGAGTCAATAATAACGTTTGCAAACTATCTTATCAAAATACTTTTCCTTTTACAAAAGGGATTTCCTGACTCCTTGGGCTCGTTTAAAGTTTCATTGATGTTATGTTCCGTAAAGAGAATATGACTATGTGATTATCTTTCACCTTATGTATGCGAGTGCTATTCTATGTTAACTATGGGAATGTATGGTTTGTGTTAAGGCTTCACGACGGTTGAATTTTGTGTTGTTATTATTCGTATATCTTGAATATTATGCACTTGCACTAGCAAAATTCCAGTTTGCTAACCCCCGAGTTTTTGGGGGGGTGGGTGCCTGTTATGCGCTCAGGTTTTGGCAGCTCGAGAGTAGTCACGGGATTGGCTTGGAAGGAGATGGAAGACGACGATGATAATCACACAAGAGTCAGAGTCTTTTTCTTTTATTTCCATCTGGGTCGGTATTTTCCATTTGGTTGAGTATTCACCCTTGCACGGGTGTAGGTTTTCATTTATTAAATGGAGTTGTCATCCCTTTTTGTGTGAAAGTTTATTTTTGTCATTGAGATGTAAAATTCATTAGTTTCTGAATTGTTTAATGACCTTGTCGGTCTGCGTTGTATTTAAATTGACCCAGGTCGGTCAATCATTGTGTAGTCTAGTGGAGTTTAGCCTGGTAGATCCTTGTGAGAAGGGCCTACGACGTGTAACATTTCCGGACGTATTCTGGGGGTGTTACATTTATGGTATCGGAGCTTAGGTTTGCGAAAAACCTAGGCCGTTGGGTCAAGTCCATATCTTGTGTAAGTCGCGCGCATCAGAGTTGTGATTAGTATCGTGGTTCCGACATCATCTTCCGGCAATCCGTGATGGTAAGCCTCCGATCGTAAGTCCCCTTATATACGTATTTGATTATATTGTGCTAATATGTTTAGTGTGAACTAGGGATTGGAACTTGTTAGTAATATTATTGTTTTAGGATATAACATGCGTATGCGGTCCGAGTAAAAATGGTTATGTAGTATGCTTCGGAAGTCGGGCATATTTATTTGTTTCTGCACTTTATTAGAATAAATTTATGAATGTTAATTTTATCTGCCGCGTGAGTATTTTGAGATGGCTTTTGGTATCTTGCAAACTGAGTTTTGATATTTTGGTCTTGCACGTTTTGATAGTATTCTTATGACGGTATTTGATATTTTATAAATAACTTTTGTGAGTATTTGAGAATATTACCGACATCGACCTTTTTGGCATTTTGAACATTTTTTTAAAATGATTTTTAACCTGGTGGGTTCCGGCACGGGGCCCACGGTGCTGTAGTATCACGAATATTTTAAAGTGGTGCTTTGAAATTTTCTAACATTGTGAAAATCCATGATTTAATATCGTCATGTTAAATGGTAACGTATCTCAGTGGAAAATTCTTTCGAATAAACATTTTGGTAGAAGAGAAAAGATTTTCAAAATTGTGGTATTTGGGACTCAACACTTTTAAAATATTTTAAATTAGTTACAATTCAATTTTCAATTTTTCTTTTATACATTACTCGAAAATAATTTTTACAGTCGTTATATAAACTTCCTCTTCCGAAATAAAAGACAGTATTTACGAGTCTTGGGCGCAACGTGACTAGCCCTCTTTTCCAAAAAGTTGTTTTCATTAAGTGCATACATATAATGATCGTCCTTGTCGAAGGACTCAAAATTGACTTCATAAAACTTTGTGCTTTACGATATTACCGTTATTCTATAGATGTTAACTAAACCTTGTGTTGATAATTGTGGTATACTGTAAAACTGATTATTTGATAATGTTGAACGGTACTATCTGTTTTAGTATGTCGAACCTTGGCGGACGTAAGTGTGATGACGGAAGCGGAAGCGACAAGGTGGTTCATACGACAACTATCCATGCTACAGTGAAGGAGTATCAAGATCAAACGATATCCTATGAAATCTCCTCAGTGATGGAGCCCACGAGTGAAGCAAAGAGACCGAGGACATCGGGAAAATTTCTGGGCGGTGAAGAGACTATGGCTCCTAAGCCCTCACGTCGTTCGAAGGCATCGTCTTCGCGACCGGGAGTGAGCACTGGGAATCCCAAGCCAGCATCGGTGACTCTCGGCAAGAAAGGAGGGTCCTTCAACTGCAATCGTCAGGGACATGTTCGTGCAAATTGTCCCTTTCCACTCTTGACTTGTTACCGGTGCGGGTGTGAAGGTCATCGGGAGAAACATTTCGTTTTTTTCACGTTTTTTTTCGTGGCCGAAAAAATCATATGTGATATATCATATATGATATTACATATCACATATGATATATCATATATGATATATCATATGTGATTTTTTCGGCCACGAAAAAAATGTAAAAAAAGCGAAAAAAATTGTCGAAAATATATCAAAGTGCCTATCTATAGAAAGATAATTAAATGTTCGTCGTAACGGTATATTTTTTTTGACTTAACGATTAACGGTTTGAAAGATATTGATATTTGAAAAAAAATGATGAAAGTAGGTTTTTTAAATTATTGGGATTAGTCTCATCCATTAGATCAAATAAAGATGGAGGGAAGATGGAGGGTGAAGATTAGTCCCTTGGTATGTAAAAAAAGTTTGGTCCTCAAATGATCTTAAATCATATTTATATGTTAAATATATGTACGTATATACGTATATTGATATATATGCCTATGTCGGTGAATGACGAGTGATGAATGCTAACACTAGTTGACGTACTCAACTTGGATTGATGGATGAACTATACTTATTCATATAATATAGTAAGGTTATATATATATATATATTCGGTTGTGTCGCAATATAGCGATATATGTGCGGTGTTGGTTGGTTATGCTTGAAGGCTTATTGTGATTGAGTTTTGATCGACAACGTGCGTGTTATTGTTTATTTGTGTGGTTATGGTATGTGACTTGATGCACTGAGTTGATAATTGGTGTGATGTTTGTCTGTGTGCTTGATGTTTGAAATAATGTGGATATTTGTTGTGAGAAACGTCGTATCCGGGAACCTCTGAGGGCGGGGCGTGTAGTCCGGCCTGGTGTATGCTGCAATGTGCGGCTCCATATGGGTGGTGAACGCCGGTGTTACCTAATGCGCGCCTTGCAGGCTTATTGGTTACGGGTATTTGAGTGATAGCTAAGACCCCATTACCGAACGATTTTCTTAATTCAAAGTTCTTCAAACTCGCTTTAAAATGTTGGTCTTGATATAGACTGCGGTTCGTGTTTCTGAAAGTTTGTTTCAACTTGTTTTCGATGTTGGTATGAGGGTTAATTAACCAAGGATATTTGACGAGATCTCCGAGAGTTAATTAACCGGGGGTCTTGAGCAGGATTTGTCGAATGAGAGGTTGTGCCTTTGATTGTACTGTGATGATTATTCTGTGTATTGGGTCGAGGATCCCGTGGGATGTTGAGATTTGATCTCGTGATGATATTATTTGGATTGGGCCGAGAACCCCGTGAGATGTTGTAATGTTTCGCTTGTGATAGTGTTTTATAAATTGGGTCGAGGACCCCGAATAACGTTGTAATGGTTTTCTTGCAAATTGTTTTCTACATGCTGGGTCGATGACCCTAGAGCTTTTGAAGTTATTTTCTAAAAGTATTCCCATTCGATTTTCAAAATCCCAGGGCGGCCCGAGTCAATAATAACGTTTTCAAATTATCTTATCAAAATGTTTTTCCTTTATAAGAGGAGATTTCCAAATTAGATATTTTGACTCCTTGGGCTCGTTAAAAGTTTCATTGGTGTTATGTTCCGTAAAGAGAATATGACTATGTGATCATCTTTCACCTTGTGTGTGCGAGTGCTATTCTGTGTTGACTATGGGAATGCGTGGTTTGTATTAAGGCTTCGCGGCTGTTGAGTTTTGTGTTGTTATTGTTCGTATATCTTGTATATTATGTACTTGCACTAGCAAAATTCCAGTTTGCTAACCCCCAAGTTTTTGGGGGTGGGTGCCTGTTATGCGCTCAGGTTTTGGCAGCTCAGGAGCGGTCACGAGATTGGCTTGGAAGGAGATTAAAGACGACGATGCTAATCATACAAGAGTCAGAGTCTCTTTTTTTGTTTTCATTTTGGTCGAGTATCCACCCTTGCATGGGTGTAAATTTCATTTATTAAATTAAGCTGTCATTCCTTTCTTTGTTCAAGCTTATTATTGTCATTGAGAAATTAATTTAGTTAGTATCTGAATTGTTTAATGACCTTATCGGTCTACTTTGTAATTAATATTGACCCCGGTCAGTCAATCATTGAGTAGTCTTTTGGAGTTCAGCCTGGTAGGTCCTTGTGATAAGGGTCTACGGCGTGCGACATTCCCGGTAGTATTCTGGGGGTGTTACACCTATAGTTTACTCTGTCCAACTGTGTTAGGCCTTCCGCTACTGGACGGCCATTAAACAGTTAACTTTCGTCCTACGTGTCCAGTTATCTCACACGCGGCGAATACTATTTAAGGCAAAATAACTGAAATGGGCCCTATAGTTTGACAAAATGATCAAACAAGGATCAAATGTTCAAAAGGTATCAAACAAGGCCCTATAGTTTACTCCGTTCAACTGCGTTAGGCCTTCTGCTACTGAAATTAGGGCTCGTATGTTCTCTCTTCATTCATAAATGTCCAGTTGGTCATTACTGATTTTATGATTTTTCAAAGATATATTTCTAAATACATAGGCAATTAAATTTAATAATGATATACTAATTCGTAGAATCATTTTTGTACAGAGAGAATTTTAGAAAATAAAAATTGATCAAAGTCCTTGTAATATCCGCATTTTTCTTTTCTGATATTTTTTTATTTTTATGTATTTCTCGTTTTGGTGGCTCGCGTGTAACCGTATTGGTATTTCGAGAATGCTTATTTCTGGACTTTTTGTTATTCGAGCTTATTTCTGTTGGAATATAAAACGCAGCTGAAGCAAGTTGGTGGTGATAATTTAATAAAAGGTTTTATAAACTAACCAACGCAAAAACCGGATCTATTTAGGCTTGTCAACTAATTAACTAAACAGATTAATAAATAATTAAATAAACATATTTACGCATGGGAGTCGGTAATTTTTACCTTTGACGCGAAGTGGTAGAAAAATCCCTTTTGGTCGATTTATGTCCTCTTCGTGTTCCTCTCCGATCTTCTTGTATTTCTGCCTCAAGATCTTCTAGAGTATATCCCGCCTACGTCCGGATGTCGTGTGGGAATAATCTACCGGACTACTTGGACTGCAAAGGGATCGGCCGAAACTTTTCTCTCAAGAAACTTACGATTTTTTTTCTCTCTATTATTCTTGAATATTTTGAGTATTTTAGAAAAATATTGTGTTAACCAAATTTTGGAATCCAAGACACAAGTCAAGATCCACAATTAAAACAGACACAAAAAATCGATTTCTTGGGCAATAATGAGGTCAAAAAATCGGCCACCCTTAAGCATGTATTTACAGGTGTTTTGGGCTACTCTAGGGACCTTAAGGAAGATATGGTAAGGACTCCCAATAGATATCTTCCTTCCATTATTAGGACTCTTCCTAATATGAAGACTCTATTAATATCAACTTAGTCCACTAATAAGTTAATATTGCACTTCCTACCAAAATCCCAAATTACGAAATTGGGCTCCTTTTTAAATTAATTATTTCCCGTGTTTAAGATATTCTATGTCCATTAATTAATTTAAGCTACTGACAGCTTTTAATTAATTAATGTGTTATACATGAGTATACCACTCGACTTTTATTATTATATCGGAAAATTAATTCCACCTGCAGGGTTGAATATAATAATCCTTTCGAGTGCCTCAAGGGACATGATCAACCCGACTGGTCGGGACACGATTTCTAGCTATAATATTAATTACCATATAAATAATAATATTGCTCAAAATATCGAGCATATTGAGTCAATCATTGTGGCTCTCACCCATGATAAATCAAAGCAATAAATATTAAATATATATAATTAAATATTAATCACTAGAATTAAGAAATAATAATTATCCGAGATGTACATTGTTCTTATAGTCAGTACAGAAGAATCTATCTCACCTCGATCCTGTTCAACGTATAACGAATACGTTAATATATGCTAATGGTCAAGACCAACCAATCTCAAGCATATACTACAATCTTTCACATAACGGTTTAATATTATATAGGTTGTGAACTAAATATTACTATATAAGGAACCGATAATGTGATCTTCTGTGTGACACTACACACCACATTATCTACAATATAAAGTAATTTAGGCTGCATTTGCATAATCATAGCGTGAATAAATATGCAAAACATGTGATAAATGAATTAAATATTCTCATAGATAAAGACCGGGAAATTAGGTAATACAATCATAAAGTATGCTTTGACGTATACAACCTTAACAATCTCCCACTTATACTCAAAGCATGCTTTTGAAGTATACTATCTAGACTATGTCTATCTATCTCCCACTTATACTCAAAGCAATGCTGCCATACATCTCAACCACATTCCTTCCACATGCCCTTCAAATGATTTTGAGGGCAACCCTTTTGTGAAAGGATCAGCTAGGTTGTCTTCAGATGTTATCTTGGAGACAATAATCTTCCTTCTCTTCACAAAATCTCGAATGATATGATATTTGCGCTTGATATGTTTGCTTGCTTTGTGGGCCCGTGGTTCCTTCGAATTTGCAACAGCACCGGTATTATCACAATACAGTGTAATACTCCTGGGCAAATTAGGAATCACACCCAAATCCTTTAGGAAGTACTTGAGCCATACCGCCTCTTTAGCTGCCTCTGAGGCTACTACATATTCGGATTCCATGGTAGAGTCCGCTATGCATTTCGGCTTCACACTCCTCCAACTGATGGCTCCACCTTCCAAAGTGAAAACATATCCGGAAGTTGATTTCGACTTTTCTTTGTCCGCACTGAAATCCGAGTCAGTGTAACCCAAAGGACAAAGTGTATATGATTGATATACAAGCATATGCTCTCTAGTTCTTCTCAGGTACTTGAGTATATGCTTGACAGCAATCCAATGTCCCGGTCCTGGGTTCGACTGATATCTCGCCACCATGCCTACAGCTTGACAGATATCAGGCCTAGTGCAAAGCATAGCATACATGAGGTTTCCCACTGCCGAAGCATAAGGGACCAGCTTCATATCATCTATCTCCTTCTGTGTCTTAGGACACATAGTCTTAGATAGCTAAATTCCATGTCTGTAAGGTAAGAAATCTTTCTTGGAATTCTCCATGCTAAACCGCTTTAGCACCGTATCGATATAGGATGCCTGAGATAAGCACAACATCCTTTTTTTGGGATCTCGAAAGATCTTAATACCAAGGATGTGCCCAGCTGATAACACTCATTTTTACACATATATTTACATCGATTTTCCGGGTTTTAAGATCCTAAAATGTGTAGAACTGTGTCGTTTATACTCGTATTGTGTTTATTGGACTCGATCACGCTTGGGTACGTTTTATTGATTTTATAGGTACTTTATGGACATAAATCAAGCAAGAACGAAGTCTCCAACCCCAATACATATCAAGCAATACGGAAACGAGAGATCGGGCTTAAAAAGGAGTCAAAACGGTGTCAAAACGAGTCAACACGAGCCCGACCGTGTCAATCGACACGGGCCATGTCATTATCCCGGTCGTGCCATATTGACACGGTCGGGTTTCACTTCCAGGGCCATTTTGCTTATCCAGACGAGTATGACACGAGCCGTGTCATTTGACACGGTCGTGTCATTTGCTAGGCCGTGTCATTTGACACGGTCGAGTTTCCTGTCCAACGGGTTTTGGCATTTTGAGCATACTATGACACGGGCCGTGTCATTTGACACGGGCCGTGTCACTTTTCGGTGGAAATATCATCTTTTGACATTTTTGAAAGATTTGTGTGGAAAAAAGTGATAGTTTTAGCTTTATAAAAGGAGGATATGGGGCATGATAAGAGATATGCTGAATTTGGGAGATTAGAGAGAGAGAAAAACAAAAGATTAAAGGGCTTTCATTCCAAAAAGAAGGAGTTTTGAAGAAATTCTTGAAGAACACTTCAAGAACATTTGAAGGCTTCAACCGGGATCGATCAAGACACACCACGAGTTTTATCTTCTTCCTATCTTTTATTGATTTTGTTGTTTTAATTAGCATGAACATGATGATTATTAATCTTCCTTTCATTACCATGTCCGGCTAAACTCTTTAAATTCCGGGCATGGGAGTACGTTGATTTGCTATGATTTTTAGGGATTGATAATTATATTTATCTAGTGTGATTTCTTTATCAAATACTTGGTTTTGTTTCATGTTCAGACACTTGATCAATGTTTTTACATGTTAAACTTAATTGCTCATAATTCAAGAGGAGAGGGCATTAATAGGTTTCGAGTATTTGACGTAGTAAATTATAAGATTGAGAAATCGGTGATAAACTATGATGATATCTAATCTTATGAACTTTTTGGAGTTAAATAATTTATAATAGACGGAGACGTTGTTATAGGTTGTTTAATCTACGTTTTATTGCATCTCGAGAGCGACTTTAGAATATTGTTGTGATCATCGTTTTAGAAACGCACTTAGAACCTTTTGAAACCAATCCCGACTAAATTTAGTAATCAACGGAAACCTAGCCTTGGAATTTACCTTTCTAAACTCTTGCAATTCGCTTCCATTCGGATATTTTCAATCGTTTTAATTTATTGTGATCATTGTATGTTATTTCATTAATCATCAATTTTACCTTTCGATCGTCTAGATAAAACCGGGAACACTATAATCTAGTACTCAACACAATAAGAATATTTAGTCTCTGTGGAATACGACCTTGCTCACCGCTTTCTACACTTACTCCGTACACTTGCGGATTGTTTAAAAATATAGCGAACACCAGCTTCTCCCAAATCCTTCATATCGAACTGCTCAGATAGCCATACCCTTACGTCTGATAATATCTTCACATTGTTTCCAATTAAAAGTATATCATCTACGTACAGTACAAGAAACACCAGCACGTTTCCATCGCACTTTTTGTATACACAAACCTCACTAGGACACTGTTCAAAACCATACGATTGAATGACCACATCAAATCGCATGTTCCAAGACCTTGATGCTTGCTTAAGACCATAAATGGCTCTCTTAAGCTTGAACACTAAGTGATCCTCTCCTTCAGCAATGAATCCTTCAAGTTGGCGCATATAGATTTCCTTATCAAGACTCCCGTTCAAGAACGCAGTATTGACATCCATCTGCCAAATCTCCATATCCAAATGCGCAGCTATAGCTAAGAGAATCCGGATCGATTTAAGAATGGCTACTGGCGAAAAAGTCTCATCGTAGTCGATGCCCTCCTTCTGAGTGTAACCTTTCGCAACAAGCCTTGCTTTGTAGGTTTCAACCTTCCCTTTCGATCCTCTCTTATGCTTGTAGACCCACCTACTTCCAATGGGTTTTACCCCATCGGGTAGTTCTACTAGCTCCCACACTTGGTTAGAATCCATAGATCCCATTTCGGATTCCATTACTGTTTGCCAGGATTCAGCATCCTTGTCTTGAACTGCCTGTTTGTACGTACATGGATCCGTTTCATCCTGGTCCGGGGAGTGGTCCGAAGACGCTCCCACACCGATGAAACGTTCGGGTTGACGAACAACCCTCCCACTACGACGAGGCATGTCCTTGGTTTGTGTATCCACAATATTGTCGATACGTGGTACACTAGGTGTTTGTAAAATTGGTATTGTCGAAATCTCGCCCCTAAGTTCTTCTAGAATGACCTCACTCCTAGGCTTGTGGCTTATCACATAATCCTCTTCTAAAAACCGGGCATTGGTGCTAACAATGACCTTCTGGTCTTTACGACTGTAGAATAAGCCACCCTTCGTTCCTTTAGGATATCCTACAAACACTCGTACTTTTGTACGAGATGCCAACTTATCAGCTTCCTTATTCAGAACGTGTGCTGGTGAACCCCAAATCCGAACATGTCCTAGACTGGGCTTGCGCCCATTCCACAGTTCTGTGGGTGTTTTTGGAACTGATTTCGAGGGCACCAAGTTTAGAATGTACGCCGCTGTTTCCAAGGTGTATCACCAGAACGAAATAGGAAAATCAGAATAACTCATCATTGACCTAACCATCTATAATAAAGTACGATTCCTTCGTTCAGCAATACCATTTTGTTGTGGTGTACCAGGCGCTGTGATGTGGGAAGTAATCCCCTCATGTGCCAAGAAATCCAAAAACTCTCCACTAAGGTATTCGCCACCACGATCAGATCGTAGTGACTTGATACTCTGCCCATGACGCTTCTCCGTTTCAGCCTTGAATTCTTTGAACTTATCAAAAGATTCAGACTTACGTCGCATCAAATAGATGTATCCATATCTCGAATAATCATCTATAAACATGATGAAGTATTCGAAACCACCCTTAGCCTGAATGTTCATTGGACCACATACATGGGTATGAACCAATTCCAACACCTTTTGTGCACGATTTCCTTTGCTTTGAAAATCCCTTTTAGTCATTTTACCTTCTAGACAATATTCGCAGGTTGGAAATGACTCAACTTGGAGCGAATCCAATGGGCCATCGCTCACCAATCTTTGAATCCTTCTAAAGTTAATATGACCCAATCGTAAATGCCACAAATATGTTGGATTTATGCTCGAAGGCTCTTTTCTTTTATTAGGATTAGTCAAAGAATTAAGTGATTTATAAGTATGCAAGGGAGTCAAAAGTGCGGCATTAATGATATAAAGTCCTTCATTATAAGTACTCGTGCAAACATATTCACCGTTTCTTTTAATAACTGCATTATCTTCAAAAGAAACTGAATATCCATCACGATGCAATTTAGAAACTGAAATCAAATTCATTCTAAAATCGGGTACCAATAATACATTATTAAGAACTAAAATCCTATCATCAACTTTTAGCTGCACGACTCCCATTGCATGACCTTCACTGGAATAGTCACCCCCTTATTGTAATCTCATCCGCACTAAGTACCTTGGTTACTTGGAACCCTGAGTCATAACAAACATGATCGGTGGAGCCCGAATCCACTATCCACGAAGTGATGGAACAGCAAACATGTTTTGACCACTAGTGCATGAGACGTACCTTTCTTAGGCGATCACTCTTGAAATGTCCTTTCGGACATGATTGAAGCACTTGCCCTTCGGCTTTTTGTTCGCTTCCGGCTGAGGAGCTTTTGACTGAGGAGCCTTGCCCTTAGCTTTGAAGGTTGCCACTTGCTTCTGGCCAACCTGCTTTTTCTTCTTTCCCCATTTGGGTTTTGAAGAAGCAGCACCGGTTGCCGCAAGAATTTGATGATAACCTTGTTTGAAGAGACTTTCGGCAGATTGAAGCTCTGTCAGAAGTTCCGCCAATGTGTAAGTCCTACGATTCATATTGTAGTTGAGGCGGAACTACTCAAAGCTTCTTGGTAAACTGCCCAAGATAATATCGACATGCGACTCCGCATCGATAGTGGCCCCCAGTATGCTTAGTTCGTTCAAATGAGACATCATTTTAAGAACGTGATCCCTTACCGGGGTCCCTTCAGACATTTGGGTTGTCATCAAAACCCTCATCACATTTTGCCTAGCCGCCCGGTTCTGATGACCAAACATCTCAGTGAGATTTTTCATCATTTCCGCTGCCGAGCCCATCGTCTGATGCTGATGCTGCAATACATTTGTCAATGAAGCCAAAATGTAACAGCGAGCCATCTCATCAGACTTTTTCCATTTCCGGAATTCAGCCAACTCTTCAGGAGTGGCATCCGGTTCTGGTTCCAAAGGACTCTCCTTAGTTAAAACAAATTTATGCCCCTCGGTAGTCAAGACAATATCAAGATTTCTTTTCCAGTCGGCAAAGTTAGTGCCATCAAGTTTGTTTTCTTTGAGAATAACAGCTAGTGGATTGAAAGACATCTGAGAAAAAAATTAAAACACCATTCATCACATAATTCGACGCAAAATATATTGAAAAAACCTTAAAACAATATATATGCAATCAACCAACACCTTGAAAAACCGTACATGCAAGCCACGATAGTGTGGATTTTTACATGTACTTTTTCAAGTAGATTTTTACGTCTTTAATTTTACTATCTAGCCAAGACACCTTTTGACAAGTAAAATTAATAGTTGGTTCCTCTTGGCCATGTATTTAATTAACATAGACTCCGATGGGGAGCTTATTAATTAATACACCTAAGTGAACACCATAATTTAACAAACCTTAGAATATTATTTAATGATAATAGTCCTACAGATGGAGAGGTCCTATCATAAAAAAATAATATTCACCTTTTTGTTATCAAATTTGAGGTTTAAAACCAGTGAGCCAATAATTTAGCACATCCGATGTGGAGGAAGACTTTAATGTCAACGCGCATGCTAATTATTTCACAATTTAAACCAATTATGGAGGCCAATATGATTTTGAAAAATCAATTTAAAATCACTTAGTTATTTTGAAAAATTAAGGTTTTTAATTTTCTCGTCCTAACATGCAAGGAAACATATCACGCATACATCCATACATGTCATACATCAAAACAATAAAAACCAACAAATAATAAAATTGGACAATTATATCCAATTATCATGGCTTTTTATTCCTCGTTTTGAATAACGAGAAAATCTTCGGCTCGTTTGCTCCCACTGCTTCAAGCACCTCGCGGAAAAACGAATCGAACGACCCGAATCGGACAATTTGGTCTGCTGCCCGAACTGCTCGTCCATTGCCCGCGCCAGGCTGCCCGTCTTCTTGCCCGGTATCAGAAGTGACCGAGTGCCGCCCAGCCGACCGACTGCCGGATGGTGACTGCTGGTGAATCTGGCCGAGCCGCCGATCGTCTCCTTGCTGGTCCCGGTTGGTTCGTCCGATCGGGACTCCTCTTCGCGCTGGACTTCTTTTTCTTTCGTACTTTGAGTATTCCAACTCGATTACAATTTTATTCAAAATAAAATACATCGAATTTACATCAAATTACAAGAAAAAATAAATCATATTCTACTCGTGGATTTTCTCACGGGAAAAACTTATATATGCCACAAAAACGGGCCAAATTACCAAAACGCGTAAATAAATAAAAACATCACATAGCCATGATAATTGGATCATATTTTCCTGCAAGATAAATTCTAGCAAAAATATTCCAAAAAATCATACTATACGAATATTTAATTGCTAGCACATTAATCACCAAATTAGTTAAATTGAACAGAACCTAAAGACCGTCTCTGATACCAATTGTTGGAATATAAAATGCAGCGGAAGCAAGTTAGTGGTGATAATTTAATAAAAAAGTTTTATAAACTAACCAACGCAAAAACCGGATCTATTTAGGCTTGTCAACTAATTAACTAAACAGATTAATAAACAATTAAATAAACATATTTACGCATGGGAGTCGGTAATTTTTACCTTTGACGCGAAGTGGTAGAAAAATCCTTTTTGGTCGATTTATGTCCTCTTCGTGTTCCTCTCCGATCTTCTTGTATTTCTACTTCAAGATCTTCTAGAGTATATCCCGCCTACGTCCGGATGTCGTGTGGGCAACAATCTACCGGACTATTTGGACTAAAAAGGGATCGGCCGAAACTTTTCTCTCAAGAAACTTACGATTTTTGTTCTCTCTATTTTTCTTGAATATTTTGAGTATTTTAGAAAAATAGTGTTAACCAAATTGTGGAATCCAAGACACAAGTCAAGATCGACAATTAAAACACACAAAAAAAATCGATTTCTTGGGCAATAATGAGGTCAAAAAATCGGCCACCCTTAAGCATGTATTTATAGGTGTTTTGGGCTACTCTAGGGACCTTAAGGAGAATATGGTAAGGACTCCCAATAGATATCTTCCTTCTATTATTAGGACTCTTCCTAATATGAAGACTCTATTAATATCAACTTAGTCCACTAATAAGTGAATATTGCACTTCCTACCAAAATCCCAAATTACGAAATTGGGCTCCTTTTTAAATTAATTATTTCCCGTGTTTAAGATATTCCATGTCCATTAATTAATTTAAGCTACTGACAGCTTTTAATTAATTAATGTGTTATACATGAGTATACCACTCGACCTTTATTATATCGGAAAATTAATTCCACCTGCAGGGTTTAATATAATAATCCTTTCGAGTGCCTTAAGGGACATGATCAACCCGACTGGTCGGGACACGAATTCTAGCTATAATATTAATTATCATATAAATAATAATATTACCCAAAATATCAAGCATATCGAGTCAATCATTGTGGCTCTCACCCATGATAAATCAAAACAATAAATATTAAATATATAATTAAATATTAATCACTAGAATTAAGAAATAATAATTATCCGAGATGTACGTTCTTCTTATAGTCAGTACAGAAGAATCTATCTCACCTCGATCCTGTTCAACGTATAACGAATACGCTAATATATGCTAATGGTCAAGACCAACCAATCTCAAGCATATACTACAACCTTTCACATAACGGTCTAATGTTATATAGGTTGTGAACTAAATATTACTATATAAGGAACCGATAATGTGATCCTCTGTGTGACACTACACACCACATTATCTACAATATAAAGTAATTTAGACTGCATTTGCATAACCGTAGCGTGAATAAATATGCAAAATATGTGATAATGAATTAAATATTCTCATAGATAAAGACCGGGAAATTAGGTAATACAAGCATAAAGTATGCTTTGACGTATACAACACTAACAATTTCGGACTTATTTTACTCAATTCCGCGCCTATTAGTTCTCCGTCGCTAATTGGTCCGATTCTCATAATTGTTGTTCGGAACCGCCGTTTCGGGTTGCCGTAAATTCATCTTATGTTATTATGTGTGTTGTGAGCTTCCGTTCGACGTTTCGATCGTGTTTCGTGTGTTTCATGTGTTTTGGACCATTTGGTATCCTGTGCCTAGCGCGCGCTATTTTTGTTGTATAGCGCACGCTAGCATCGCTTAGTAGCGCACGCTACGTATATTTTGTAGCACACGCTATTTTTCGTCCACTATATTTCGTTGGGATATTGTGATGTTGCTTGACCGGTTGAACCAGATGGATTATTATTGTTTTGCGTCTTTATGATGTGGTGTTATTGTGTTGACTCTGTGAGTCGATGAGTGTAGTCGGTCAACTAGCCTGGTGGGTCCCATGTAGGGGTCCACGACACTGTTTACATTCCCGGGATATTCTTGGGGGTGTTACAGTCCTAATGAATTAAATAAATCAAAAGAATTTTAATAGAAAATATTATTGAAAGTGTAGAAACAATAGTTTTAGTAATTATTTATAAATAAATCAAAAAAACTATGGAATAAATCAATTAGTTTATTTTACTTTGAAATCTTATTTAATTATATAAAATAACAAAATAAATGAAAAACTCATATTTACTAAATTATATAATACTGATTTTATGAATTTTCAAAAAGATATTTTTAAATAGATAATAATAAATTTATGATAATATACTAATCCGTATATTCGTCTTTATACAAAGAGAATTTTAGAAAATAAAAAATTGATCGTTTTAAGTGATTTCAAGTGATTTTTAATTTGTTTAGTTTTAAAAGATTTTTTAATTTATTTACTTTTGAAATCAAATTAAAACGATCAATTTTTTATTTGGGTTTGAAATCGATCAGATTTTTTAATTAAAACGAAATTACTCATGTATATTTAATTTAAACGATCAGATTTTTTCATGTATATTAAAACGAAATCGATCAATTAAAACGATCAGATTTTTTAATTTATATTTAATTTATTTGGATAAAATTTAAAATACAAAAGTAAATTCAAATTTTTTTAAATTTTATCCAAATAATTTATGTAAATTTTTTTTCAAATATAAGGATTAAATTATCTCCATTTTGGTCATTTAACATAGGCAAAATGACCGAAATGACTAAAATGACCACTTGGCCCATAGTATTCGCCACGTGTGAGATAACTGGACACGTAGGATGAAAGTACTGTTTAACGATCGTCCAGTAGCGGAAGGCCTAACGCAGTTGGACGGAGTAAACTATAGGGCCTTGTTTGATACTTTTAAACATTTGGTCCTTATTCGATCATTTTGTCAAACTATAGGGCCCATAGTATTCGCCACGTGTGAGATAACTGGACACGTAGGACGAAAGTTAACTGTTTAACGGCCGTCTAGTAGCGGAAGACCTAACGCAGTTGGACGGAATAAATTATATGACCTTATTTGATACATTTTGAACATTTGATCCTTATTTGATCATTTTATCAAGCTAGGCCCATTTCAATCATTTTTCGTTTGAAAAACTATTGCACTTTGCTTTTTTTTTTTTTTAAACAACTAACCGACTATAACATTGCACTTTCGGTTTTTTTATTAAAAAATTAACCAATTATAGCATTGTACATTTTTTTTTTGAAAAACTAACCAAATACTGTATTGTACATTAATTTTAATAATTGATTATGGTTACTAATTATGTTTGTATTAATTAAAACTTTTATCAGTAATGATGGAGAATCAAATTATAATTTTAAAATTCCTTTAATTATAAAAAAAATAAAACTATCGGCTATAAGAAAAAAACACCAGCAATATACATGTACGTTACATGTTTATAATTTTTTCCCTACCGTCACATGCAGGTGCATCAAGTCGCAAGTTTTGCACTAATAATCTATACTACTTAAAGCTTATCCCCTTAATTTAATGTGGAAGAGTATTTGTGCACAAATTGTAGTACGGTACAATGTAGTTTAAGCAACATCAAAAGTATATCAATTACACGAATTTACATCTACATACTTGAATGCATCCGCAGTTACAGAACATGAAAGGGCTGTAGTTTTGCAATCTCAAAGAATACAAAGCAACCTGCAATTACATTCTAATTAAATGTATGCTGTCCTTTCGGTTGCTTACAAATAATTAAACCAACAAATTTTTAAATGTGACTTTTCAGTTCGATGTTTGATAATTATAAATACCCACACATGAACACCTTCCTCATTCACAAATAAAAACTGAAAATCTCACACACACAACACAAAAAATCCATATAACCTCTCGATATCACTCCCCAACTCTCATCAATTAAACAAGACAAGATAATAACCAAGATCTCAGCTTTATTATTTCGTGGTAATCACAGAAACATCAAGACCATTGAAGGTCTAAAACACGAAATGAAAATCATCATCGATCCATTTTATCCGGAGACTATGCTTCAATTTATATCCGAAACAAAAAGAAACGGAAATATGTTATCTTCTTTTCTTGGATTCGTTCACAAACAAACAATTAACAAAAACTACATAGATCTCAGAAAGGTCAAACGTTGTTTCAAATCTTTAAAATATATTTTTTTTTTGTTTGAACCAAACTCCTCATAGATCTACAAACGAAGAAATAAACACAAATATTACCTACCCGAGACCTCACATGAGACTTTGAAGACTTCACTCTCTTTGTTCTTCATTAGTTCTTCGGGGTGAGATTCAAGAAATACAAAGGGTATACGCTTCATAGCTTATGGATTTTGATTCGTGAGTATATTGCGATATGATGATGAGTGGAGGAGATGAGACGAGTGTTCAATTTGATTTGATTGTGGTGAAATGATGATGAAGACGGATTGATGACTGAGATTGTGATGAGATGCGTTTGGAGAGGAGTGGGTGAGATGGGGGCGGATGAAAACTGTTAGTGTGCTTTAGGGTTATGACATATGACACTTATTTAGGTTATAAGTATCATTAGTTGTGAGATGGATTGTAGGGGTGTGCAAAAAAACCGATTAAACCGAAAAACCGCACCGCACCGTAAAAACCGTACCGAAAAAACCGATAAACCGTTTAAACCGACATATATGGTTTTTATTTTTTATAAAACCGAAACTTCGGTAACGGTACGGCATTTGACTTAAATACCGGGAAAAAAACCCGTACCGTACCGTTATTTATATTAAATATTTTTATGATAATATATCATATATATATATATATATAGTAGTTACAAACTCATATGAATATAGAAGTATAACAAATTTATTGAAGTTCAAGACACCTGTTTGTCTTTTATTTTATTTTTTTATTTTTATCCTCCAAAATAGTTGGATGAAAACTTGAACATTAAATTAGTTACTATCTTAAGGTTGGTGTGATTTTTTTTTGGTTTAGCTATTAATTTGGATCAGCTATTTATGGTACCTTGTTGAATTAATTTATTCGAGTATTTTTATATTATTAATGCTATCAAGTATCAAGTAGAAAAAACGAAAAAATACCGTACCGATGTAAACCAAACCGAAATACCGAACTACCAAACCGAAAAAACCCGTATGTGTATGATATTAAATCATAATAAACCGAACATATTTGGTACGGCATCGATTTTACCCTAAAACTGTACCATACCGTACCATGCACACCCCTAATGGATTGGCTCCGGACTTTTACCCTATGTCTTGGACTGGATCAGAAACACCTTTTTCTTTTTGTTACTAATTGATATCTAATACTATATGACTTTATCTCTAATAATTTTGTTTGAATAAACAAAGGTAACAAGTCCATGATCTTTATCTAGCAGTATTTGTGTAATTTTCATATCGAGATAAATAAATAGTTGTGAAACCCACTATGGACAAGTGTAATATTATTGTAGTTATGTAAGAGTAATTGTATCTATTATTTTTGTGTGTGCAAGTTCATCATTTTAAAAATTAAGAAACCAAAAGTGAGAGTGTAGCTTGATGAATCATGTATATTTACATATCATTCATATTTATATTACGCAATTAAAACAATCCATGAAGAACACAATAAGATACGATCCGTGCATCGCACAGGTTGAACATAGCCTCGTCTATCTAATAGTTCAATTTCCGGCTTCAAAGGCTTTGATCTCGACGACTGACATCAATAAACAAAACTTTTGTGGTAATTAATTCTCTCAAACTCAATTGATTTTGTAAATTTCAATTGCCTTTTTGATCCAATATTTGTATAGATGGTTATAAAATTATAAATGTTTTTTTTGGAACACAAAATGAGATTGTTCCTGGGAAAGTTGCCTTGTATAATTGAATTGTATGTAATTATCATTTTTTTTTGTAAGCCAATGAAGTTTTTTTGAGATAAATTATAATTTCTTAAAATTGATATTGTAAATCATGTTTCATATTGTTATTATAAATATCATATGAATGAACATTGATTTGTTGAATCTCTAGAGTTACATGTTGATTATTACAAGAAATACTTAACAATATAGATTTACGAGATAACTTAAATTATCATTTGTAGACAACAAAGAGTAATTATGTCATACTTAAAAATGACGTAAACTTTATTTCAAACAAACATTAAATATTTGTTTATAAATTATAAATGCAAGTACCTTTTACCATTCCATTTTTTCGGATTACTTTTTATGTAACTTATTGCATGTGATCTCATATATTTTATAGACTTTAAATATTTTTTGTTTGTAGAAAGTCATTCAATATGACTAACTATATAAATATGTGCATAAACTTGTTCATTTCATCTATTTAGGATGACGTCTGATTTGGTCAACGTCACGTGTACTGATCTGGATAAATGGATCGAAGATACGTAGAAAATAATAAACAAAAGGGAAGTGTTTGATCACTAAATTTTATTAATGACCTTTATATAGAGTAGAGCCGAGCAGGATATTTTATGCCGGTCTATCTTGTTTGCTTGTTAATTACAAGTCTTATTCTCTTTTTTATGTGAATTTGAATTCTCTCTTTTTTCTCTCTATCTCATAAATGCTCAAAATCCAAAGATCTGCTTCCACTGTACATTTCTTCTATATATAGACAATCTGGGTCAGTGGAGAGATGACAGCTGGCGAATGTTTGGGGAATATGCCCAAAACACTTGTGAGTCTGCATATATATCTTGGACACGTGGCGGCCTCTAAGGAGTGCCTTGGGAAGGGGCGTGACTGCATGCTTTAATTGGTATGCGGGCCTGCTTCGCATGCTTCTGGCGGTGCTTATCCGCTGGGGTCGGTCCTCGGGTCTCCCGCCCTTCAGGTCGGCCTTGTTGTAACCTTGATCCGGAGTATTTGATCTTTTATCTGCTCGGCCCTCCCGGGTCGGGCATCGGGTTGGCTCTGATGTCTCTGCCCGGTCCGGTTCCAACGAGCCCGGGAGAAAATCGAGTTTGTGCCCGGTCCGGCTTCAGGCTCTGCTCGACCGGTTCATCAGTCTGGAGAGCCTACGTGGATTCCAAGGTGGATGGGCTGCCAACAAGGGCCCCCGAGTCCAGGGCCGTGCCGCGTTGGCCGGGGCTGGGGTCGTTTCAAGTTGAGGCCGATACGGGTTGTGGGATGATAAGATCTCTCGAAGGGATGCCTCTTTGAGAGTCGCGTCGATTCGATTTCGGGGCCATTAATAAGTGTCATTATGAGGGTGACGCGTGGCTTAATCTGATTCGGTGGCGTTGTCACGCGCCTTCGAATTTCGCGACGGTTCAATAGGAATCGGCGCTCAACGCGCCTGGCATTTAATGCCCTTATTCCCCTATAAATATGGCCTGCCTTCTCCTTTGGTGTTCCCTTCGCCATTTTTACGTCTTGTTGCAGAGAGAAAGAATTTTTTCCGACGATTTTTTCTTTTCTGATTTCACAAAGACTTTCCCGGTAAGCTTGTTTTTCCTCCTCTTTTTTCTTTTTTATTTAAGATGTCGGGGATGAGGGGCGAGACAGAGGCGGATTTGACCGTGCCGCCGGACCGCACGGGTGTGGCGGATCTGTCGATAGGCGGAGTTCCCGTTGACTGGAGCGTCGAGGAAGAAGAAGGTGAAGTCGCGAAATCGCCGGGATCTGGGGAAGTGGAGATGGTGGCGCCGTTGACGGCCGTCGGAGAGACTCAGGCGGAAGAAAGAGTCGAGTCGGTGGTGGCTTGGACTCGCCCTCAGTCGTCCCCTTTCGTGGAGGTGGAGTGGGATTCGGCTTCGATTCAGAGTACCGTTACAGAGGAACAATTGGCGGCCTGGCGGCTGCGATTTAAGATTCCGGCGAGGGTGCGGATGTTTGTTCCGAACCCCGAGGAGAGGCCCCACACTCCGCCCGTCGGTTGTACGGCGGTGTATTACCGCTCTCTACTGGCCGGGCTTAGGTTTCCGCTCCCGTTAGCCTTTTCCCGGTGGCTAAGGCAGTGGGGCCTTCCTGTCCCACAAATCCATCTGAATTCCTGGGCTCGGGTGGTGGGCCTTTTCATTCTTTTTAACCAGCACGGCTGGCCTGAGCCTAGTTTTGAGGAATTGAACAGCCTCTTTCTATGGAGGTCGGTTGGTAGATCCGACTCGGGCTGGTTTTACCTGACGGCCCGGCATGCCATGCATAAGGAATTGGTGGGGGTGCCCGAGACTATCCATAGCTGGAAGGAACAATGGTTATTCATAGGGGGACTGTGGAGGAGCTCGTTGGATGAGTGGGAGCCTGGTGTGATAGACGCCGAGCTGCGGGTCCCAGAGCACTTTACGGCCAAAATGAGTGAGTGTCGCATTTCTTATTTCTGTTCCTTTTTTGTCTAACGCTCTGATGGATTCAAATTAAATACTCGCAAGTGTACGAATCGCTCTTGTAGTGAGCGGCAAGTAACTCCGAGGTCGATCTCACGAGGAATTGGAAACGGTTTAAAATTCGATGATGTTCGGCAAATAGTCGAATGAACAAAAATAAATTAAATTAAAATACATCATTCGTTGATTATGATTGCAATTACTAATGCACAAAATTTAAATTGAACTAAGTGATAGCAACACCAATTTGATGGTCGGATAAATGAGAGATAACAATAATGAGATTAATATGGGAATTTAGAGTCACCGACACACATGTAATCAATTATTAGTTCCGATACTCAAATAAATAAGGTTAGGAATTATCGATTGCTCACGATTAAAAGAAATCCGTTTGATGGCGGAAATTCTAAAATCACGATTGTTCTCAACGAAAATTAAGGGATACTCTTTTGATGGGGACGAAACCCTAGCTAACAATCAATTAACCGACTACTTTTGATGAGGTAAATCGTTAAAAGATCGCGAAAAAGCCCGAGAACATTCACAATCGCTTTTTCGGTCGTTTGATGGCGAACACCGATAAAAACCCTCAATTCGAATAATAATAACAATGAAAAAGGTTTGATGATCTAATTCAAAAGTTCTTAAACGAAGAACGAACAAGAGGAATAATCCCAAACTTTATCAGGAAAATCAAAAGGAACTAACAATCAAAAACATGTGTGTGGCTATATCTAAAAACCCATATGAAGTGTTTAGCCACACATGATTAATTCAACAATAATAATGGAAATTGAAGAACAAAACATGGTAAAAACTTCCCTTGTAAATGCCGAAATCGAATTCCGATGACGGTTTGATGATCTTCTTACAAGAACTCACAACAAATTTATACAAGGAATTATTATATCTCACTCAAGTATTTTTCTCACTCCAAGAACACACAAGGAAGATGATGAAAATCTCTTTCTTTTCCACTCTTTTGGTGTTTTCCTCCCCTAATCTTGTGTTTTTCCACAAAATATCTTCTTCACAAGACAAGTACATCCCTCAAGGGGTCACTCCACTTTGTTTTATAGCCAAAAAATCAAGACAAAAGGCTTAAAATATGCAAAAGATGTCAAGGAAAGTGACATGAAATAAAAGTGGCACGGCCCGTGTCTGGGACACGGCCGTGCGGTACTACGCTGAAAAATGAAAAAGGTAATCGTCTTGAGACCCGGCCGTGTCCTATGACACGGCCGTGTTATCTTGCGCCCGGAGTGTAAATGGCCGATAGTGACTCGGCCGTGTCCCAAAAGGCACGGTCGAGTCGTTCCTTTCCGGACAATGAAATTCTTTCTGTACTGAGACCCGGCCGTGTCTCGTGGCACGGCCGAGTTACCTGATGTGGCTCGAGTCGCACTGCGGCCTAGTTGAGTCGCACAGTGCGGCCAAGTCCGGTTTTTGGTCTTCTTCGGCTAGATCCTTCGTTCTTGTATCAATTCACCTCGGATTTTAGCATATGATATACCGTTTCGAAGCTAATTTCACGAGGAATTTATATCAAAGGAGAATACATCTCGATTCGGAGTGGAGATTCTGGGATTTAGGAGATTTGACCGATACTGCTTAAATCTTTCGTCGTTTTAGTCCCCGTTCGCGCTCTTGATCGTCATAAACTCCAACATTGGCCATAAAAGCGCATATTTCACCACAATCTTCGTCCGGATACCTACAAAACAAAAATACAACATACCACGCGTAAAAAGGGCAAAAACACTCGAAAACAAATGAAAGTGCGACTCGATAGAACAGAATGAGACGATTAAAAATCGACTCATCAAATCCCCCCAAACCTAAACTTTGCTTGCCCTCAAGCAAAAAGAAATAAAACACATGACAAAGAAAACGAGAAGGATTGAATAATCAAGTTAATCATCGGGTATACATACAATCAACCGGGGATGTAAAAGTATCGTAAAGTCTCGTAATTCATCATGGAAGCCTAAACTCACAAATGAGTGGAAAGCAATGGCACTAGATCGAACATGCAAGAAAACAAGTCTTAATAATCCCTCACTGAATTATATCGATTCACTCATCTCTCAAGTGTTTAGATAGGTCAATACGCTCAACTCGATTCAAATGGAAAGTTCTACTATATGCTTGCACTTCTTCTCTTCATCAAATGCATCAATATTCACAAAACATGAGTCATAGGGTCTTACTTTTGGTTGTAACAGGGCTGTGGCTCAGGTTGGGAAAATTTGGCTAGTAGTTACAAGTTCAGTCCAAGTAGAGCATATACGATCCTCATATATATGAAATAAAGACTCAAAGCAAGATCGATCATTCTACTTCAATTCTCCCGTATATATATCTCCCTCTTTTTTTCTAGGCCTTGTTAAGTGTAATTCTTATGATATTGGCCTATTTCTCACAACCCAACGACTTCCCTTTTGTTTTTCTTAGGCTCACTCCTCTCCTCCCCTATTTTTTTTTTATCCCACTATTATTATTAGGATGGGGCTTATTATTTTCAGGGGAACGGGAGAGAAGATTTTTGCCTCTATACACCACAAACTTTGCACACCTTCCTTTTTCAAATATACCCTCTCATGCTCTTACGTGGACCAATACTTGGGTAAGTTATGGCTTTTGGATATGGAGCAATAAGATGCGGGTTTTTCGAACAAAATTACGGCTAAAGGCTCAACGAGGCTAGCAAAGGATATTGATATGAATTGGTGGATGTTTTTAGATAAGTAGGTTCAAGACAAAAAATGGGCAGCCCTAATCATTCCTCGTGTATGTAAATATCAACACGTCATCCGACAGAATCATGCAAGTTCTAAAGAATACAATCCGTAAGAAGAGAAATCACTCATGAAAGAATTTCACCGCTAAAAGTGAACGGTTTAATTAGGCACAAGGACTCACGGCTTTTGGACTACCATACTCATTCCTTACACGTCAAATCAAGTAACCAAAAACTATACATTCACACGCAAGGTCAAGCAATCAATTAGATTTATTAAACTCTACGAGCCAAACACAAACACGATTAATCATCCATATACCCAACAGTTAACAAGGTTATTGCAATCCAACTATGACATCACGCAAGAAAAAAATAAAGAAAGGAAACAATCATCACGCAAACAAAAAAAACAAATAAAAATCGAAGAAGTTGCACCCCCCCCAAACCTAAACCTTTGCTTATCCCCAAGCAGAAAGATTAAGTCAGGAAAAATGCGAAAATGCAAATTAAAAAGAAAGAAAATAAAACTACCGGATTAAGAAGTGTGGTACCATCCTTTGTGCTCGGGTCTCAACTTTCAATAAGCTAGGCTTCTCCCTCCCATAAATACCTCCTTTATTAGATTACCTACACACGCCATAGACAAAAACAAAATTAATGCAATAATAATAATAAAAAATTAAAACTCCCTTGGGTTGCCTCCCAAGCAGCGCTTTTTTATAGTCTTTAGCTCGACTTCTTTGGATTCTTCTATCCGGGATTAAATGGAAATGTGCTAGGTCCAATCATATAGCTCGTCATTCTTCGCTCGTTTTCCTTTGTAAGGATGTGGAGAGTGGTTCCATGGATTTCCATTGTGAGCGCTTTTGTCACCATTTCAATTTTCAGTATCATCGTCACCATGAAATGTCTTCCTTGAAGAATAAGTGACGTGATTTTTGTTGGTGATGTTTCTTCTACGTTTGGTATCACGAAATCCATCGGGGCTATCACCTCCCCCAATTCTAGTGGCGAGTATATTGATTTTTGTGTTAAATTAATACTCGCTCCTAAGTTCACAATGGGAACTTCTTTCTCCACGAAAAGAACTTCCATATCAAAGCTTTCTAGGTCCTCCTTTTGAAGCATTGATTTGACCGGTTCACTCTTATTCTCTTCAATTGGCTTCTCGCTTGGATCTTTAGATTTGTCCCAAGGAATTCGAGTCTCTCAAGATTGGGTAGCAGTTACTCGGATTTCTTCATCGTTCGACTCATCCTCTTCAATCACCATACATTTCCCCGATTGACTCGGCAATTCTTCTTTCTCACCGCCCCTCTCTTTTGCTTCGGAAATTATCTCTTTATTTATCACTTTACCACTTCGGATGGTGGTAATAGCTTGAACTTGCTCGGGTTGACTTGGTTGTTTACCCGTTTCTTGTTTGCATGCCTCGGTAGCAAGTTGCCCAATTTGAATCTCCATTTTCTTCATCGAAACTTCTAAAGATTCAAACCTTTTATTGTTCTCCTCTCGGTTTTCCTTGCCCTCCTTAATGAATGCCGCAATACTCTCCTCAAGAGAGTTCCTTTGTTGTGGAGGTGGTTCACTTCGCGTTGGTTGTTGGGCTCGGCTTCCTCCGTTGTATTGAGTTTGGGCATTTGCGTCGTATGCCATCAGGTGATAAGTATTTGGGAGAGGTGCATTTCTTGCGTTTCCGCCATAATTATTCCTCCTCTCCTCCCACTCGGGCCTTCCCGTGCTTTGTCCCATAGCCCAATTAACTTGTTCGGTTTGTTCTCCCAGAAAAATATAAGGGCAAGAATTAGCATGATGTCCGGGTCCCCAACAAATTTCGCAAACTCGTGAGCTCGAAGATTTATTTTGAATCTTGAGTTGTCTTAGTTCCTTCATTAACTCATCGATTTTAGATTGCATCTCGTCCTTCTCGCTTACTTGGTTCACAACTCCTCTATGAACACGCACATTTTTTTGTTGAGAATTAGCCCCCAATAATTCAAATACGTCATAAGCTTGTCTCTCCGTTAACCCCCAAAACGAACCACCGTGGCGTTATCCACCGCTCCTTGGCAATATTGAGTCAATCCGTCATAGAAGAATTGATTGAGTAGTTGAAGCGGATAGTGATGGTGTGGGCATTGAATGAGGAGCATCTTGAATCGGTCCCATGCTTCATGAAATGCCTCTCCTTCTTGTTGTCCGAATGTTGAGATTTGGGCTCTCAATTGTGTAGTCTTCGAATGAGAGAAGTACTTGGTAATGAATTTGTCGTAAACTTCATCCCATGTTCTTAACGATCCGGGCGCCAAAGTCATCAACCATTGTTTCGCCCCGTCTTTGAGTGTATAAGGGAAACACTTCATTCGTAGTTGATCCTCGCTCAACCCATTCAATGGGAAATTATCAATCGCCACATAGAAATCTCGTATGAATGATAACGGATCCTCTCGTGCTAATCCGTGAAATGAGGGCAATTGCTCGATGTGAAATCCGCTTATGTGGTAGTTCCTTGCGGCCGGTGCTAATTGGATGCATGAAATGGCGGTGTTCACTACGGGCTTTGCATAGTCCCTCATAAGATGTTCGACCGGAGGTTGTTGCGGCATGTTATAGTTCGCCTCCATCCCATATTGAGGTCCGGGATAATAATTCGCTCCATATTGCATTCCAACGGGTGGTTGTCTCGGATAGAAGTATCTCCCTTGTTGAGCTTCGGGCATCCCTTGATTGCGCCCAACATTATCATATCTCGGAAACCTTGGTTGACGAATGTTTTCTCTCTCAAGCAATTGGTGCTCTTCAAGATCCGGGTTATTCTCGTCGTTTGCCATTGATGATTGCGCTATTATTTTTGGTGCTCTAATTCTTTGAACCTCATCTATGGGTGGAAGAATCGGGTTTCCCAACGATCTCCTACCAAGCATAAACAAGAGAAATTAGAGCGAATTTTCAGACTTTATCGAAAATAATGAAAACGGAAAAAATAATCAAGAAAAACAATTCAACTATTATTAAAACAAGATCAAAAATTAAACGCCAATTCCCCGGCAACGGCGCCAAAAACTTGATGGATTCAAATTAAATACTCGCAAGTGTACGAATCGCTCTTGTAGTGAGCGGCAAGTAACTCCGAGGTCGATCTCACGAGGAATTGGAAACGGTTTAAAATTCGATGATGTTCGGCAAATAGTCGAATGAACAAAAATAAATTAAATTAAAATACATCATTCGTTGATTATGATTGCAATTACTAATGCACAAAATTTAAATTGAACTAAGTGATAGCAACACCAATTTGATGGTCGGATAAATGAGAGATAACAATAATGAGATTAATATGGGAATTTAGAGTCACCGACACACATGTAATCAATTATTAGTTCCGATACTCAAATAAATAAGGTTAGGAATTATCGATTGCTCACGATTAAAAGAAATCCGTTTGATGGCGGAAATTCTAAAATCACGATTGTTCTCAACGAAAATTAAGGGATACTCTTTTGATGGGGACGAAACCCTAGCTAACAATCAATTAACCGACTACTTTTGATGAGGTAAATCGTTAAAAGATCGCGAAAAGCCCGAGAACATTCACAATCGTTTCTTTCGGTCGTTTGATGGCGAACACCGATAAAAACCCTCAATTCGAATAATAATAACAACAATGAAAAAGGTTTGATGATCTAATTCAAAAGTTCTTAAACGAAGAACGAACAAGAGGAATAATCCCAAACTTTATCCGGAAAATCAAAAGGAACTAACAATCAAAAACATGTGTGTGGCTATATCTAAAAACCCATATGAAGTGTTTAGCCACACATGATTAATTCAACAATAATAATGGAAATTGAAGAACAAAACATGGTAAAAACTTCCCTTGTAAATGCCGAAATCGAATTCCCGATGAAGGTTTGATGATCTTCTTACAAGAACTCACAACAAATTTATACAAGGAATTATTATATCTCACTCAAGTATTTTTCTCACTCCAAGAACACACAAGGAAGATGATGAAAATCTCTTTCTTTTCCACTCTTTTGGTGTTTTCCTCCCCTAATCTTGTGTTTTTCCACAAAATATCTTCTTCACAAGACAAGTACATCCCTCAAGGGGTCACTCCACTTTGTTTTATAGCCAAAAAATCAAGACAAAAGGCTTAAAATATGCAAAAGATGTCAAGGAAAGTGACATGAAATAAAAAGTGGCACGGCCCGTGTCCTGGGACACGGCCGTGCGGTACTACGCTGAAAAATGAAAAAGGTAACTGTCTTGAGACCCGGCCGTGTCCTATGACACGGCCGTGTTGTACTGCGCCCGGGAGTGTAAATGGCCGATAGTGACTCGGCCGTGTCCCAAAAGGCACGGTCGAGTCGTTCCTTTCCGGAAAATGAATTTCTTGCTGGAATGAGACCCGGCCGTGTCCTGTGGCACGGCCGAGTTACCTGATGTGGCTCGAGTCGCCTGTGCAGCCTAGTTGAGTCGCCTGGTGCAGCCAAGTCCGGTTTTTGGTCTTCTTCGGCTAGATCCTTCGTTCTTGTATCAATTCACCTCGGATTTTAGCATATGATATACCGTTTCGAAGCTAATTTCACGAGGAATTTATATCAAAGGAGAATACATCTCGATTCGGAGTGGAGATTCTGGGATTTAGGAGATTTGACCGATACTGCTTAAATCTTTCGTCGTTTTAGTCCCCGTTCGCGCTCTTGATCGTCATAAACTCCAACATTGGCCATAAAAGCGCATATTTCACCACAATCTTCGTCCGGATACCTACAAAACAAAAATACAACATACCACGCGTAAAAAGGGCAAAAACACTCGAAAACAAATGAAAGTGCGACTCGATAGAACAGAATGAGACGATTAAAAATCGACTCATCACGCTCATCATTTGTTGCATGTGCAGAACGCATCCCGGCGCCAGAGACTTCTCCCGAGTTCGACGACCGGGTTGAGCAGCTTTTGGATCTTCCTCTTGAACAAAGGAAGTCTGATCTTTTGGTTACCGAGGAAAACCTTTGGGCGGCCGGACTTAGATCGACCGATCCGAGTATAATGTCTTCTTCAGGTAGCTCTTTTTTTTTTTTTGACATGTCTTCTTTTTCCAGCTCCTAAGGCCAAGACTCTGTCCGGGCGGAAAGAGACGCCCGCGCAGCGTGTGGCGAGGCTGGCAGCTGAGGCCGCCAAGCGGAGGGAGCGGGCCGATAAGCGCAAGAGGGTGGAAACCGGTCCTGAGGACAGTGCGACCAAGGCTGAGGGTTCGTCTGCTCCTGAAGTTGTCGTGTCCGCCCTGACTCCTGTCCGAACTGGTCGTGAGGATCCCGTCATTGATTTAGAGGGCCATTATCTCCCGGTTAACCAGGAGCGAGTGGAACTGTGCGATCAGATGAAGGGGCGACGACCGTGCTGGTTCCTTGACTACGTCCGGGCAGCTACCCCGACCCCTGAGATGCTCAACCGGGTTTCTCCTATGGTGTCCGTCTCCAGTCATATTCCGATCAGGGGTTGGATGCCCAAGTTGGAGATGATGACTAATGACATGGATCCGGTTGAGCAGATCCAGTTTGGAAACGCTCTGGTCGGCCGTGCCATGTGCACCTATGTGAAGGCCTCTAATGAGTTTTCGGCCTTGTCTGAGAAGCATAAGAAGGCGGAGGCCGACCTCAAAGCTTTGCAGGAGGAGCACCACCTATGTCCTTCATTGATCAAGTCTCTGGAGGGGGAGATAACCTCCATGAGGAGTGATATGGAGCTCCTAGACAGTCGGGCCCTCCAGGCCGACATATGGAAGCTGAAGGCCGAAGAGATGACAGAGGTGGCCGAGCAGGCGCACAAACAGTATTTGGATACCCGGGCTGAGCACGAGGCTTACTTGAAGGAGACCAAGGCCCAGGTTGAAAGCCTGACCGAGCGCATTGGCACCTGCGAGGCTTCGAGCTACGCTAGGGGTCTTGCCGAAGGGGCGAAGGCCTTTAAGGAGACACCTGCTTTTGAGGAGCTGATCAATCTGAATTATGTCTCCACCTGTTACGAGATATTAGATCTCATGAAGGGTGGTAAGACCGTTCAGGATATCGAGGCCTACATCGCATCTCAGGCGGTCGATCTTCATGTTGACATCACTCGAGCCGATGAGCCAAAGGTTGCTGAGGTTGAGGATGCCGGTCTGGCTCCGCACGGCGAAGGCGAGGGGCAGTCCTTTCAGGCGGCCGACCAGGAGGGTGGGGCTGAGTAGTTTCCTTTAATTTTGCTTCTAGCATGGCCTGCGTGCCCGTCTTTGTCTTTCTTTTGTTTCATTTGATGTACGGCATGCGTGCCAATTCGCCTTGGTTTGTTGTCACCGTTTGTAATTTGCAACAATGACTTGATTAAATAAAATCCTCCTTGCATTATTTGTTGTTGCTCTTTTAGATGTTTGGGCCCAGTTGAATGGGTTGTTGCCTTTCTATCATGTTCATCATTTATTGATGGTGCCGAGACGAGCTCGGTCTTATAGTGCCGGATGAGCCGGTCTTATGAGGTGCCGAGACGAGCTCGGTCTTATAGTGCCGGATGAGCCGGTCTTATGAGGTGCCGAGACGAGCTCGGTCTTATAGTGCCGGATGAGCCGGTCTTATGAGGTGCCGAGACGAGCTCGGTCTTATGGTGCCGGATGAGCCGGTCTTATGAGGTGCCGAGACGAGCTCGGTCTTATAGTGCCGGATGAGCCGGTCTTATGAGGTGCCGAGACGAGCTCGGTCTTATAGTGCCGGATGAGCCGGTCTTATGAGGTGCCGAAACGAGCTCGATCTTATAGTGACGGATGAGCCGGTCTTATGAGGTGCCGAGACGAGCTCGGTCTTATAGTGCCGGATGAGCCGGTCTTATGAGATGCCGAGACGAGCTCGGTCTTATAGTGCCGTATGAGCCGGTCTTATGAGGTTCCGAGACGAGCTCGGTCTTATAGTGCCGGATGAGCCGGTCTTATGAGGTGCCGAGACGAGCTCGGTCTTATAGTGCCGGATGAGCCAGTCTTATGAGGTGCCGAGACGAGCTCGGTCTTATAGTGCCGGATGAGCCGGTCTTATGAGGTGCATCAATATTAAAAAATGGAATAATGTCAAATTTTATTGATAATACCTCTTTAAATACATAACATTCCACGGGTAAGTTAATCTTTGGCCGTTCAGATGTTCCAGCCGGTAGGCTCCATTCTGAAGGACTTCACTAACTTTATATGGCCCTTCCCATTTGGGCTTGAGTGGTCCGGGATCCGGGCCCAATACCCTTTTAAGGACGAGGTCGCCGACCTAGAAGCTTCTAGGGTGAACCTTGGAGTTGTAATACTGTTCACTCCTTTTGTAGACGGCGTTTCGCATTTCTGCCTGAGCTCGTTTTTCGGCAAGGAGGTCCAGGTTCACTTGGAGGGCCAAGTCGTTATCCTGCTCTTCAAAATGGGCTACTCGGTAGGTAGGTGCCCCGATTTCAACCGGGATAATGGCTTCAGAGCCGAAAGCCAAGGAGAAAGGCGTTTCTCCGGTGGCGGATCTATGCGTTGTTCTGTAGGCCCATAAGGTCCCGGGGAGCTCCTCGGGCCAGGAACCCTTGAGTTCCTCGAGGCGTGTCTTGAGATGTTGTTTCAGAATCTTGTTGGTCGCCTCGACTTGCCCGTTGGATTGTGGATAGTAGGGCGTGGAAAAGTTATTTCGTATTTGGAGGCCGTCGCAGAAAGCTCGGAACTTCTTATTGTCAAATTGTTTGGCATTATCAGAGACAATAGATTGAGGGATCCCAAACCGGCATATGATTGACTTCCATATAAAGTCGACTATCTTCTGTTCGGTTGTTCGTGCCATAGGCTCGGCCTCTGCCCATTTCGTAAAATAATCGACGGCGACGATGGCGTATTGCACTCCTCCCCGTCCCTTACGTAGAGGGCCGATCAAGTCGATTCCCCACTTGGCAAATGGCCATGGGCAATATACGGAAGTGAGAGTTTTCGGCGGGGATCGGATCTGCGGAGCGAAGATTTGGCACCGGACGCACTTCCGCACGAGCGTGATGGCATCTTTTTTGAGATTGGGCCAATAATAGCCCTGTCGGATTAATTTATAGGCCAATGCCTGGCCGCCAGAATGATTACCGCATATACCCTCGTGCACCTCTCTGAGGGCATATTCTGCTTCTGATTCGGACAGGCATTTCAGCAGCGGAACCGAGTATCCTCTTTTATATAAGGTTCCATCCACGATGGTGAACCGGGCGGACTGAGTTCGTAATGTTCTCGCTTGGGCTCGGTCCTCGGGTAAAATGCCGTTTTGAAGATATTGCATTATAGGCTGCATTCACCCTTGCGGTTCTCGATTGCTCACCGCCGGACTTCGGCCATTTCCAGGGCTGATGAGGCATGATACCCTATGCTGACCTCATCCATATGTTCGGCTCCAGCGCTAGATGCGAGTTTGGCCAAAGAGTCGGCTTGGATGTTCTCAGTTCTGGGAATATGTTGTATTGTTCCCTGAAAATCTTGCAGTCGGGCCCGTGCCAGGCTGAGGTACTTAACCAGTTTGGGCTCTTTGGCTTCGTATTCGCCGTTGATCTGGTTTACCACTAATTGAGAATCACTCAAGATGGTGAGGCGGGCAAGGACGAGGGAGGTCGCCATTTCTAGACCGGCCAAAAGAGCTTCATATTCTGCCTCATTATTGGTGGTCGGGAAATCCAGGCGAATAGCCGAGCAGAACAGACGTTGGCCAGGACTGACGAGGACTATTCCCGCACCTGATCGGTCGGCGGTTGAGGACCCATCTACATAGAGTGACCATTCTTCTGATCGGCTGTCCTCTTGTGCGATTGCTGGTGTGAACTCTGCAATGAAGTCCACCAGGGCTTGTCCCTTTATGGCAGTACGTGATTCATAAGTTATGTCAAACTGTCCGAGTTCGACGGCCCATTTGACCATCCGGCCAGAAACGTCAGGTCGGTGCATGACTTGCTTTAATGGATAGTTTGTTAAGACGACTACCTGATGTTCCAAAAAGTAGGGCCTCAACTTCCGGGATGCCATTACGAGCGCATATGCCAATTTTTCCATTGGGGCATATCTGAGCTCGGCATCGTGAAGGGCTGACTCACATAATAAACCGGATGTTGCACTGCATTCTCCGTTCGAATCAGAGCGGCGCTGATCGCCGAGTCGGAGACCGCGAGATATAAGCTAAGAAGTTCCCCTCGGGTCGGTCTCTGCAAGGTCGGGGCTTCTGCCAGGATTTTCAATGGACAGAACCTTGCCAAAAAGCCTTCGAGAGATCTTATCCTCCCACAAGCCGGATCGGCCTCAACTTGAAACGAACCCAGCCCCGGCCAACCCGGCATGGCCCTGGACTCGGGGGCCCTTGTTGGCAGCCCATCCACCTTGGAATCCACGTAGGCTCTCCAGACTGATGAACCGGTCGAGCAGAGCCTCAAGCCGGACCGGGCACAAACCCGATTTTCTCCCGGGCTCGTTGGAACCGGACCGGGCAGAGACATCAGAGCCGACCCGATGCCCGACCCGGGAGGGCCGAGCAGAGAAAAGATCAAATACTCTGGATCAAGGTTACAACAAGGCCGACCTGAAGTGCGGGAGACCCGAGGACCGACCCCAGCGGATAAGCACCGCCAGAAGCATGCGAAGCAGGCCCGCATACCAATTAAAGCATGCAGTCACGCCCCTTCCAAGGCACTCCTTAGAGGCCGCCACGTGTCCAAGACATATATGTAGACTGACAAGTGTTTTGGGCATATTCCCCAAACATTCGCCAGCTGTCATCTCTCCACTGGCCCAGATTGTCTATATATAGAAGAAATGTACAGTGAAAGCAGATCTTTGGATTTTGAGCATTTATGAGATAGAGAGAAAAAAGAGAGAATTCAGATTCACATAAAAAAGAGAATAAGACTTGTAATTAACAAGCAAACAAGATAGACCGACATAAAACATCATGCTCGGCTCTACTCTATATAAAGGTCATTAATAAAATTTAGTGATCAAACACCTTCCCTCTTGTTTATTATTTTCTACGTGTCTTCGATCTATTTATCCAGATCAGTACACGTGACGTTGACCAAATCATACGTCAACATAAGAAACAACAAATAAATAGAAATAAATGTCAAACTTATTATCGTGTCTGTCCTTTGGAGAAAAGCCTTTGTTGTGTAATTGTTAATTTGACTAATGATATAATTATGTATACACATTTGTTAAGTTTATCTATGTACGAAACATCACTTTAAGTAAATTTAACGAAACTGAAAAATATTTACTTATTGTAGGTTACTATTATTACCACTTATTTTACAGCTTGCAATAAGGATTGTAGATGAGAAAATTGAAAATGTTGGTGTTATTGAAGTTGAGTTAGATATACAACAATGTATGTATGATATCTCTGATGTGTCTCATGTGTGTGTACACACACACACAAACCACATTAATATAATTTTTTTTTGTAGAAAATAATAGAAAATGCACGACAAAAAGAGATGGACAAAATTAGAAAAATAGCTAACGGTGAAGGAAGTTCAACATGTGATGCTCAACGTCTAGAAAGAATATAATAAAAGTTATTACCGAAAAAGAAAGGAACAAAATAATATGAGAACAAGTTAAAAATACATTTTTTTTCCATTAATACCGAATGGATTAAGTTCGCCTCATGGATTAATCTATCCGATTTGAAAAAATATCCCATTGTTTCTTTCTTTTCGAATGAACTATCCGAATAGCGAAATAGCCATTTTACCTCAATATGAATTAAGTTCCTTTTTGATAAAGGACGGATTGAAGATTTTAGTTTATATAATCAATTTAAATTACATGACATAATATATATTTTAATTTATATTAAAATATATATTCATAAATCATATTATAATTTTCAGGTATATTTAAATAATCAGACAATATTTTATAAATATATTAAGTTATATTTTAATATATATAGTTACATTAATTTTTTAATAGTCAATATAAAAAAATAATTTAAATAATATAACATAATATATATTTTAATTTATATTATAATATATATTCATAAATCATATTATAATTTTCAGATATATTTAAATAATCAGACAATATTTTTATAAATACATTAAGTTATATTTTAATATATATAGTTATATTAATTTTTTAATAGTCAATATAAAAAATTTATTTAAATAATATAACATAATATATATTTTAATTTATATTATAATATATATTCATAAATTATATTATAATTTTCAGATATATTTAAATAATCAGACAATATTTTTATAAATATATTAAGTTATATTTTAATATATAGTTATATTATTTTTTTTAATAGTCAATATACAAAAAATCAATTTATATAATATAACATAATATATATTTTAATTTATATTATAATATATATTCATAAATCATATTATAATTTTTAGGTATATGTAAATAATCAAACAATATTTTTATAAATATATTAAGTTATATTTTATTATATATACTTAAATTAATTGTTTTAATAGACAATATAAAAAAATCAATTTATATAATATAAACTAATATATATTTTAATTTATATTATAATATTTATATTCATAAATTATATTATAATTTTCAGGTATATTTAAATAATCAGACAATATTTTTATAAATATATTAAGTTATATTTTAATATATATATATATATAGTTATATTAATTTTTTATCAATAAATAGCTTATATTTATGAATTTTAAATGTATAATATTGATATATATTTTAAATTTATACTATATATACTCAATTATAATTAGGATTATATGATAATTTATACTATATATACTCAATTCTTTTATTATTAAAGAGGGTAATTTTGGTATATTGGGGAAGTATTTATGTCTTAATGGTAAGGACACCTCAAAAGTTGCTTAATGAAAAAGACATTATTAAGATTATTAAGTAGAAAGTAAACAACAAAATATAAATTGATCTAGTTCGACAAGATGTTCGATTAAGTAGAAAGTAAACAAGGCCTTAGTATTTAATTACTGCTTAATATTATTGTGTATTAAAATCAATCATCAATTTTTATTTATATTAATTTAGTTACATATGACATAAAAATTTAAGTGATATTTCATTCAAAAACTTACCTTTCAATCAATATTAATTAAATAATTGCATCTAATTGTATAAAGACGTAGAAGGTGATACCGCCGCTGCAACGTGAGGGAATTTTCCTAATACAAACTTAACCATTAACCGATTTAATTGAATTCATCAACTCAATATAACCGAACTAAGCAAATACATGTGTGTGTGTCGTGAATGTGTGTGTGTCGTGAATGCTGAACCAACAACATAACATAAGAATAATATCATTTCATCAGACACAATCCTTCTGATTTTCACTCTATCTGTTCTTGCGTGCATAACCCTAGAGAACTGGTGACTTTCACTCTCAAATCTCAAAAATTACACATGGCTAGTACAACTTGGTGATAATATTTCTTTTATCTGATTCCTCTGTTCATAATTACATCACACGAGCAAGCAATTTCTTGGCAGATTTGAACAGTTCGAAGTATCCCAAAGAACTTCAGATCATCGTTGAAGTGTTGAATCATTCCTTTTTTTCAGCATGCCCTAACCACGGCAAGGGAGGTTCCGGTACAAGTGAGAGAAATAAAGCTGTAGCTCTTTGTATTGTGTCTAATAGCAGTAGCTCCTTGTAATCTCTGAGTTAGTAATAAAAGTTCATTTCAGTTATTGTGTTCGTTGTGAGTCCATTCATAGCTTCCCAACAAGTGGTATCGGAGCTTGGTTTAGCTCCAGGGCCATTTTCTAAACACCCTCTATTTTTTCGTCAAAAATATTTTGTCTCGGAATAGTTTTCTGGGCACACCGTTGGAAAGCTCTCGTTTCCAATATTCCGAAAATATATTTTTCGTAATTTTTCAACAACCGAAAGGCCTCGGTCAAAACCGGTCACAGTTCACCGGAATAGTAACCTGCTGCCTGAGAAGAAGGCTGAGGTCATCGGTGACGTCAGCGTCGCATCACCATCTGACCAGTCTTCTGAAAAATTGCAGTTTAGCCCATGATGTTCTGAAAGTTTGGAATTTGGCCCCTGAACTACTGAAAATATGCAATTTGTCCTCTGAACTTCTAAAAAATGCAATCTGCCCCCTGAACTTTTGAAAAATTGCAATTTGGACCCTGCACTTTTGAAAAACTTCAGTTTAGTCCCTCTTTTTTCAGAAAATTTCCAATTTAGTCCCTGTTTTCAAGAAAATTGCAGTTTAGTCCCTATACTTCCGTTTGAAGGCAAATTTTGTTTATTATTCGAAAGCGTAGTGATGGTGAACATGATCAATCCAGCCACATCCCAAAATTGACAACAACAAATTACGGCAACTGGAGTATTCAAATGAAGGTATTACTCGCTTGTCAAGATATTTGGAATATAGTTGAAGATAGATATATTGAACCCGTAGATGCAGCAGCTGAAGCGGCTTTACTAGAAGCTCAAAAGACGAAGCTTAAGGAGTCCCGAAAAAGAGATAAGAAAGCTCTATTCTTGATTTTCCACTTGGGAAATTCTGCAGAAATCGCTATAGGGAGCTGAAAAGGCAAAAATGGTACGACTTCAATCACTTTGGGCTGAATTCGAAACGCTAAAGATGAAAAGTTCAGAAAATATAAATGATTATGTTATTCGTTTGAAAACGGTGGCGAACGAGATGAAAAGAAACGGGGAAGCTCTTGACGAAGAAAGGGTCATGGAAAAATTACTTCGTTCACTGATCAGAAAAATCGATTATGTAGTCATGGCAATTGAATAATCAAAAGACTTGTCCTTAATCTCAATGGATGAGCTCGTGGGTACTCTTCAAGCCCATGAACAAAGAATGAATAAGTATGATGATACTAGCAAGTTGGAACAAGCTTTACAAAGTAAGATGTCTATAAATGAAAACTAGGCAAGCAGCAGATATGTACAAGGCAGAGGAAATCGTGGTGGCTATAAAGGCGGATCTGGTAAACGAGGACATGATAGACAATCTTTTGATAGAAGTCAAGCAAATGAAAGATATCAGTCCTCGGGTCGTGGTTGAGGATTTAGAAGTCGGGGAAGAGGCGGATTTCAGCAACGAAGTGACAAGTCACAGGTTTAATGTTATAATTGTCATAATTATGGTCATTTTAGTTATGAGTGCAAATTTCCTAAAGTAGAAGAAGATAAAGACGTGGGATCCGCTATATTTCTCACATATAAAGGAGAAGAATAAGGTAAGAAAAACATTTAGTATTTTGATAATGGTGCGAGTAACCACATGTGGTTATAAGGAATTGTTTGTGGAACTGGATGAGACAGTCAATGGAGATGTCAGTTTTGGTGGTTTATCGAAGATCCTTGTCAAAGGTAAAGGTACAATCATGATTTTCTCAAAGAATGGTGATAGTAACTATATACATGATGTCTATTATGCACCTGCTATGAAAACCAATATCATCAGTCTAGGTCAACTTCTTGAAAAGGGCTATGACATTCACATGAGAGATAATTCTCTTACAATCAGATATCAATTTCAAGAATTGATTGCTAAACCTCAAATGATAGGTGCAAAAGTGTTTGAAGACGGTCATTAAAAATGACTCGTGGTTGTGGCACCTAAGGTTTGGGCTTCTCGGATTTATCGGGTTAAGGTTGTTATCAAAAGCAATGGGTTACCAGAAATTAATCAACCAGATCATCTTTGTGAAGCGTGTATTAAAGGAGAGCAACAACGATAAAGTTTTCCAGTAGGAAAATCGAGGAGAGCTAGAAGGCCGTTAGAACTTGTTCATACAGATATTGTTGGTGCATTTGATATACCTTCACTCGGTCAAAATACGTACTATCTAGCTTTCATTGATGATTTCAGTCGGAAAAGTTCCGTGTACATTATTAAAGAAAAATCAGAAGCTCTTGATAAGTTTAAAGAATTCAAAGCAATGACCGTGAAGCAAAGTAGGCATTATTTAAAGATACTCAGATTTGACAGAGGCGGCGAATACACATCAAATTTGTTTAAAGACTTTTGTAAAGAGCATGGGATCATTCAGCAGCTAACAAGATCGTATTCGCCACAACAAAATGGTGTTGCAGAAAGAAAAAATCGCACAATTCTTGATATGGCGAGAAGTATGGTTAAGGGAAAACACTTGCCCACAAATTTTTGGGCTGAAGCTGTTCTATGTGCTGTTTATTTGTTGAATCGTTGACCAACTAAAAGTGTAAGATTCAAGACACCTAGTGAAGCATGGAGTGGTAGTAAACCAGCAGTTGGACATCTTAGAATTTTTGGGTGTATTGCATATGCCCATGTTCCTGATCAAAAGAGAAAAAAGCTAGATGACAAAGGCGAGAAATGTATCTTCATTGGATATGATAAAAGCAGCAAGGCATACAAGTTATACAACACACAAACAAAAAAGGTAATCATTTCACGAGATGTTGAATTTGATGAAACAGACTATTGGAGATGGAGAAATGAAGAAAGTCAAGTTGAGGGTTTGTTCTTTGAAGATGATAATGAAAAATTCAACACACCAGATGACGAAAATAATCACCAGTTTCCTGTATCAAGTCCTAGTCCAATAACTCATGTATCAACACCATCGACATCACAAAGTAGCAGTAGTAGTAGCAGCAATTTAGGGGGAGCACCACCGAAAATGAGGAGTTTGGATGATGTCTATGATGCAACAAGCCCTATTGATACTCCATTTGATTATTCATTGTTCTGTTTGATGGCTGAATGTGATCCAATAACCTATGAAGAAGCAAACATATCAAGATAAAGTACCATTTCATTCGAGAACAGGTGAAAGATAGAGTGGTCAAGCTGGAGCATTATGGAACAGAAAAACAACTAGCAGATATTTTCACAAAGCATTTGAAGACGGATAAATTTCAGAAAATGGTGAAAATTCTTGGCATGCGTAGTTGGATTTGAGCTTCTAACCTACTATCAAAGAAGGCTACTAAGAACTCAAACCCAACTGGTCTAAGGAAGCCATTGTCAAAGAAAGCTGCCATAGTGGCTGTTAAATTCTAAGAAGGCTGCAACTCGAGTACTATAAATAGATGCATTATGTTGTAAGAATTAGTAAGCAGAAAAATTAAGAAAGTGAGAGAAATAGAGTTGTAGCTCTTTGTATTGTGTCTAAGAGCAGTAGCTCCTTGTAATCTCTGAGTTAGTAATAAAAGTCTATTTCAGTTATTGTGTTCTTTGTGAGCCCATTCATAGCTTCCCAACAGTTGTTACCTTTGAAAATTATTATGGCAAGAAAACCTCAATCAGTAACTCCTTGGCCTTCCTACTTATTCATAAGAATTGATTGCAATGTTTAATGAAATGGGGCATGAGCCGTACATGCGAAGGTTGTCTGAATTCAGGAAAAGCAAGTAACCTGCTAAACGGGCTATGTTATTTAGGTCTATTATTCGTGGTTTAACATACAGAACCGTTGTTAGAGACTCTGCTAACAATGAGCTTTTGTTCATCTTGTTTGGAATGTATAGGGGAGCGAAGGAGGACCACTCTATGATTCTTGGGGCTGAATTTATCTCGAGTATCAATCATCAAAAGAAAGATAAATAATTATCTTCTCATAGATTCTAAGCTCTCATCATTTCACATGCCTATGATTATTTTCAGGTTTGTATTCCCTCCAAGGTTTCTGATCAAATGCAATTCAAGTATGTTGGGAAAGTTGTAGATGCAATGCTCAATATTATCCCGGCTGATAATTTGATTTTGAGGGAACATAGAATATCCTTAGTGGTTCTAGCTCCTGTTTTACCAAACTGTTCCCACCCAACCTTCCAAAGTCTCTACTAGGAAGAGGAAAAGGCTAGTTCCAATGCACCTTCGAAACAAACAAAGAATACAAAGTACGTGTCATTCATTGAACAAAGTTCATGAAGAAGAAAAAACAGGGGTTCTGGTTTGGGAACCCATGATGTTGATACTGCAAGTTTTGAAACTAAGAGTGATGAGTATGCAACTGAAAATTTGGTCTTTCGGATCAAGAGGCAATGAGTAGCAAGGATGTGTCACAGGTTGGTATATCTACCGGTGACGTTCAACAACCAAAGGACAATGTGGTTGTTAATCCAGTTTCCAAAGTATCAAGTTCCAAAGTTCTTGTAGGTGATGAGATCAAAGAAGGATACGGTACTTGGTTCGAGTTCAACTGGGTCAAGGGATTATGTTAATTTTTCCGGCGGTGCTAAGTCAACAATATAGGATTCAAATGTTGCTGACTTTCAGGAAAAAAAAAGTTGGAAATGAGTGCAATGCAGGATGATATCATTGTCTAACCTCTTAATCCAGAAGATGTTGTTGATGTTAGATCTGACTCGAGTGAGGAAGCACAAGACAAGAAAGATGATGTGGATGTTGCTGCTGTTGATTATTGTTGCTGCTTTGATCCTAGGACAAGCGGATGAACCCTCAGTTGAAGGAGCTACAAGTTTTGGTGTTAAACCATTCGTTTTTTGGGGTATTCATATCATTTACATTTCTTGTATTCTAATTGTTCAATTTTCCTGCTACTAATTTGTAATTCTTTCTTTATTAACATCTCTTGCAGGAATAAACTTTCAAGGAGTCTCCCAAAAGGTGCTACTTCCATCGATGATGATAACAAGATGAGTATGTGCTCAACCCGAGACTTTTGGGATGGGTAAATGGTTATGGGATTTTTTTTTAAATTCATGGGTATAGGACGGTCATGGTATTAAGGTCATACTCGCCTGATTACATTTACCCGACCCCGAACCATATATATTTTTATATATTGGTAATACTATTGTTAATATATGAAATTTCAAGTTTATCTTTTTATATTATATACATTTTTTTTATAAGATTACTAGATACCATTTATGTTTCTATGTAATTACTACATTTCTAAATTTTTATATAGTCTATCATGTTGTGATATACAACTTCCCAATTCTTGGCATTTTGCACTCACATTCTCCTAAAATCATATGGCATCTTCCTGCTAAAAGTTCTCCATGCCCAGAGTGCACCGTGAAAATTTGGGAACACGCCAACACCGTGAAAAGTGCACCTCCCAATCAGGGCCGGTCCAAAGGTATTCAATGCCTTGGGCGAAAATGGTCAATGTTGCCCCATGATTGTACAATACAACCGCAACATATATATTCACCATGTAACTATATTAATCACTAAAATAAAACACTTGAAAATTTATTTAAAATACAAATAATCATAAAAAATAGCAAGTAGCATTAACTGAAGTGCCAAAAAACGCATCGAACACTACTACATGCTATATATATATATATATATATATAATACAAACATACATATAGTCTCACTCAAAACAATTTTCCATTCAACACAATTGATGATAAATATGCACATTCTCTTAATATCATCTCCCATTCTGGCTAGTATTTCTGTCTTCTTGCCTGTCCATGCAAATGGCCATTAAATAGACTAAAGATTATCAAAAAGTTTCAAATTATTTTCGGGTTTGATATTGAAAACTATACATAATTTTCATTCATTCAAACTAAGTGAACTTTATATTATCCAGACCTATTGCAAAAGTTGCATCTTAATAATGAAGTTACATAATGAACATAAAGAAACTCTTGCAAGCAACAGGAGCTCATAAAGAAACTCTTGTAAGCAAAGAAAGAGGCAAAACACACATACAAAATGCTGTAAAAAAAATGCTTTCAAGTAGTACACATGTAAACAATGATACTGCATAGTTTTACCAACACCATACTCATATTATGAAGAAGGCAATATGACTCTTAAGAGTTCTTAAATACTTGACCTGGCAGTAAAAATATATGATTATTTCTATAACATTATATACAATGTAGAGAATCCTAAAAGGCTAGAACATAATACTAAGAAATAAGAATCTACAATGCATTTCAATAAATCCCCTAATACATACATTGTTTATGCTTTTTATTAGCTTCCTTGCACCTAATAAATTTCTCAATAAAAACTTCATATAATTTGTACTACAAGTAACTAACCAAGCGCCATATCCTGTTGACTTTGGTAAAAACATACATCGGAATTTCGAAATATAAAAAAACTAATCAAGAAATTACCTCAAGTCTCAAAACTCAGATTCTTGGAATTTCGAACTCAGATTCAATTGCTCTGGACATCTGCTTCAGTAATCATAACATCAATTTATCATTTGTACCCAAAGACAAAGACTAAGTGAGAACTGAGAAATGAAAAGACGAAAACCGAATAGAGAAAAAGAAAATCCTCTTGAGTTTACCCAATGGTTTATAAGCAGCAATTTTGAATCTTGTTTTCTTTTTTTCCCAAAAGTAACCATGAAAACTCAAATGAAAATATTTGTTATACTCAAAACCAAATCAGAAAAGGATTTGGCAATTACCGAATAAGAAGGCTTATAGAACTCCAGGCTCCAACTCTTTCAAATCAGGAAATCTAAACTGAAAGCTTCGACCTCCAACAGTCCAACTTCGATCTCCTAGTCGCAAATGGTAAATTGATTTGTGGAGGATCGGGCCTTTATGTTTCTGGAGGCCGTGACGAAAGGGGCTTCACGAAAATGGCCATAACTTGAGCTACGAGGCTCAGTTTTCGGCCTGTTACCTGTTGAAACGAAGCTTGGAGCGAGGAGCACAACGTCCTAAGGTCTCGGAGGGGCCTTACCTATATTGAACCCCAAAATCGCTTTCTAAGTGAAGATATGGACATTTCAAACTTTTTCTCATGTTTTTTGTTTGGCCCTTGACCTTTTTAGGCCCATTTCGAATTTCTGCTTCTTATTTAGGGTTTGCCTAGCAGCCCTAGCAGCTTTAGACTTGATTTTATGAAACTTCAGTTTTCACCCAAATTTGGTGTTCTTGTTTTGAACCGAGTTTGAGTCTAAGTCACAGAATTCTTTGAATCAATAGGACTAATCTGTGTTTGTTTTGTTGTGCACTATATCAAAACGGAAACAGTGAATCACCAGATCATAAAAGGGAACAGGAAATCGCAAAACGGTACAAAAGTTTTCAGAAATTGGAGAATAGAAGAAAAGAAAACAGAAATCAGATTTAAAACCCCGATTCAGTCGATTCGAACTTGATGATGACGTTCCGGATTTCAAGGCGTCGATTGGCAATCATCCAATCCGCATGTTTATTGGATCTGGATCCTGCACCTGCTGCAACACGGTGCTGTGCAGGTGCACAGCCATTTGATTACACACACCCGCGTGGCGGATCGTACTCACAGCAGTGCACAACATCGTGTTGTGCGAGGATCCAGATCCATCTTTATTTCGTGTTTCCCGCCCCAACCCCCACGCCTTCCGCCTGTGTCAGATGGAAAAAAAAGAAAAGAGTATTGGGCTAATTTTTTGGGCTAGAGATATATACATAATATAACTTATTGGACTAAGCTGATCCCACCCACATTTTTGTTGCCCTGGGCTAAGGCCCATCTCACCCATGTATTGGGCCGGGCATGCTCCCAACCACAAAACAGAACGAGCTCATTAGGATCACCGCATGTTATTATTAAACATCGTAAACGGGATACCCGATACCCGCGGGTATAACCGCAAAACCAATGGTTATTTTCTAACATGGAACACAGAAGTAAAATGTCTCGAGGATTTTCTGTAGGACCTCATAAAAGGATTCTCATCTCCTTAGTCCTTACCATGTGGGGACGTGAATATTTACTTTTCATCATGATGAAGGAAGATCGATCCAGCTTATAATTCGATCTTATACATGTGTGCACTCCGCACATACCCGATCATATATTAGAATACGAATTATAAACCCCTTAGCTCACATATTAGTTCCAATTACACAAAATGAATGGTGACACTAAAATCACCAACACTTTGCAAGTACAATAGAGAGTAATTTTGCTTTTCAAGCAAAAAAGAAAAAAACGTTTTCATATGAAGCTGGAAAAACTTAAGGCTGCCTAATACTCTCTTCCTCAGTTCCTCCACTCTCTTCCTCAGTTCCTCCACCGGAAAACTCATCAATTGTGAAATCCTACTCATCCTTTTGACGTCCAGATCAAGGAATGACTTGAGCAGATCACCATCTAGAAAACCCTCTTTCTTAATGCCCTTCTTTCGGCTGTTTCTCCATTGTTCATGGCTAAAACCACCAACGCCTTCTACAACCTTTCTCATGCTTTTTTGAAGCATCTCCATGAAGGTGAACTGCTCTTTTGGCAGTGAAGCAATCATACCAATGGCCCCACTCTCTGTTCATCGGGGTTTCACCAACACCGCTTTGCAACACAAGGGAACCTTGGCGGAAACGGTTCAACTTGAGTGAATAGTCACATGAAACGAATGCAATTATCAGGGCTTTCTTGAAATTCATTTTCATAACTTGATTTTTATAAAAGATTAAATTCCCAAAAAAAAAAAAAAACTTGTATTTTGTTTCATGTCTTGAAAAAACCCTAATATATATATTTTATTGTGAGAAAGACAACTTTACAATAGCTATTCTCTCGAAAAGGTTCAAATTAAAATTTAATCCAAACTTTATGGTTTTTGTCTATAAAAATAAAATTAAAATTTGGGTCTTTTTCCGAAAAAGGGTCAAAACTATGTGATTGATACTTTCTTGGGGATACTTATTTTGTGACAGAGGGACATTTCCGTTGGAATTCCCTTACTAAACGTCTTTTTCCGATTGAATTACGTCTCTCAGTAAATCGGCATGGGCAATTGTTTTTAACGGTTTGCCGAACGATTTTGTAAGGGTTTTCCGACGGAACGGTCACATTTAGTATTTGGTAAAGGTTTTCCGACAGGAGTATTAAATAAATAAATTATTAAATTTAGCGAGGGTTTTCTGACGGAATTTAAAAAATAAAAATAAAAAAACCAAAATTATTGATTATTTAGTTTCTAAGAGATTGCCTACACAACCTTTGGTAAGGGATTGCCAATTGAAATTTTGTAAAAACAAAACAAAACAAAACAAAAAGACAGTGTTTGTGAAACTTGGGTACCTGATACATGACGAGGCTTATATCTTCGCCATAAACCATGAGGAAATCCCCATTGATTTGCAAGCAAGGATCGGTACCCGGCAACTCATATTCATACTGAATCTTTAACTTCCACGTGCCGTTGTTGCCAAGAATCCACTTCAGAAACAAGAGCTTCTTAGAAGAGACGGCGAAAAGTCTGCCTTTGTAAACACTCAAACTGTGGATTCCATGATCGTAATAGAGCTGAATGGGCACATATGACCGACTTCTTCTAGATTCACATTACTGTAATGTAAACTCTTGTTACTGCTATAAACAACTTTCGGGCTATCAGAGGCTACAAACACATGTGGTGTATTTTTGTGTGAAAATGCTTGAAGCCTTAATGCTTGGGTCCCGACTGACACCTCTTTCATATCGGTTAGTTGCAACTCCCCGGTGCTCGTGTTCAGTACAAAATGGGAAAGATGACCGTCTCCAAGCGCACAAAACAAGTAACATATCTGGAGAGAGAGAGAGAGAGAGAGAGAGAATTAGTCAGTCAATAAATATACTGGGAATGGAATGAAATAAGGTTAAGCCAAAAAAAAAAAAAAAAGAATCAGATTGTCTTATTTGAGAGTCAAAACTATACAAGCTCATCCATACCTGAACCATTTGATCATTGATGGCATCATTACAGAACAAAGTCTGTTGTTCAAAATTGAAGCCCTCAATCTTTGTGTTTTCTAGTGTATACTTGCAAGTATCAGACTTTCGTTTACAAAGCTAACAACCAGAAAGTGGTCATCTGTCCCGAATCTCAGTGACCACATTCCTTTGATACCTTGTACGTCTGTAGATGCCTTTAAAAAAAAAGAGAGAAAATTATTATTGACCACACAATAATCAAAGTTAGAAAATATATATTACCAGATATACATATAGTAAAACAAATGTAAGCACTTACCAGTTTGTTTATCTTTATCTTTATCTGAGTTTTTTTATTGACAATGCAAAGGGAACCAGCTTGATCACTTCCTTGATCACTTCCAGAACAAGTCAGGAGCGCCACTTGACCTTGTCTCTCATATACACAAAAATCACGAATTGGCCCCAAGTTCATGTAACTCTCTAAAACTTCTACAATATCTAAAGCTGCTGTATGAGGTTGAAGGTTCAACTGTATAAGCTGCAAAGGCCAATGGACCCAAGAAACAAAAAAGAAATTAATGAAATGTGATACCACCTCATTCAACTTAAAGCTAGAAACATAGAATCAAACAAGTTTAGATTACATATTACTATAACTGGAGAGGGAAAACATATAAAAAAAAAAAAAAACCTTTTTCTTGAAAAAAACTTTCAACGAATTAACAAGAGATGCTTAACTTTTACGTACCTGGGAATCTCCATACCTTGAGCCAACATATATCAAATCCATTATCAAGATATGATATAGTTGATGCTCTAGATGTTTCCCCTAGAAGCTGAATTTCAAGTCAAGTAACCCTAGACACAACATAGAGAAGGTCTCTTTTAAAACAATGGCAAGCAATAACATCTAGTAGCCTTCAAAGAGCAATAATCATAACTCACGTTTCATTCTTACTGGCTATGACAAGCGATCAAAGCTGTCCCACATGGTCACCAAGTAAAAACCTCCAACCATCCACGTCTACCCTTCTATGGGCCAAGTGAAAGTGATCGCTCCATAGTTTCGGAAAAGCAACAGCAAAACCAAAACCAAGGATTCTCCTCTGATAGGATCTTTTGATAAGCTACAAAGTTCATATGACACACTACTGATCATCACTCGTGAATAGTTTGTAGCAACATACAAAATCATCAATTGAGCTTTAAAATATTGAACCAAGCTACAGCTGGCAACTTACGGGTATAGCTTGTGTCGATATACATGTAGAGAGACTATAATACGCAATTGTCTCTCCTCCAATGACTAAAACACCACAAAGGCGGTGGAAGTGGTATTAGCATATCAGCCTCCTCATCATCAAAATCATGGGTCCATGGACCTTGAACGAAGTTTCATCCTCCACCGAGACCTCATAAGTTGTTAGGAAGAGAGGTCTATCCTCGTTGTCATTCAGAGCCTAAACAGTAAATTAGGAGAATAATTAAGCCTTCAATACTAAGGCAAGAAAATAAAGACAATTAAATAAAAGAAAGAAAATATCAAATCCACGGGGGTTAATTGCAACTTACAAGAACAAGAATCTCTGCAGGACGCCGACAAAGAACAACAATCGTAGGGTTTTTACACCCAAACAAAAATTTGATATCCAAAACATCCAATTCACTTGCATCTTTTAACCTGAAAAAGCTCATCATACATATAGAAAGACAAGAACAAAGTCAGTAACTATTGACTCCCTCCAGTCCAAAAAGTGAAAGTAATTCTACATACATTCAATTCAACCCAAGTCATTTGTATTTAAATTAACTTCTAGTTTTGAAATTAAAGTAATACGTACAGTGCATCAAAATCAATATCATAATACTTCTATTACAGCACGCGATGCCTATTTTTGTCCAAAAAGATGTAACAATTAATATGGTTTTACCAAAAGAATACTTAGTCCTCCTGATGGACTAGATAGAATGTAAGGAACTTCCGAATTTTAAGAAAAAGTCCACCAAGTCTCACTGATGGACTAGATAGAATGTAATGAACTTCAAAAATAATTTGCAATGGTTTAACCCGGCCCCTTAAGTATGTGTCTTGTTCGAAAGTACATAAAAATGACTTGGGGCCAGTTCCTCTCCCTCCCTCCCCCTCTCTTTTCCTGTTGTTTTTCCAGCAACACCTCTCTCTCTCTCTCTCTCTCTCTCTCTCTCTCTCTCTCTCTCTCTCTCTCTGACACACACACAGTGTTTGTGTGTGTGGCGAAGGCATTGAAAGAGGCAACGGTTGTGTGTGTCCGGAAAAAAGGAGCTGTGGTGACTTATCCTGAAAAATTAACCTTTTTTAAAGGGTTAAAAAACAAAATGAAGGAAACTTGGTGAGTTAATTCGAACATTAACCTTTTCTAATGCAAATAAATACAATGAGAGAAACACATGACTATATATAAAATCTGGATAAAAAGAAACCAAAAAGTAACACATACCTCAGGTTAAACGGTTCTTTAGGTTGTCCGTTGTCATCAAGTGGAACAACCTGAAGTAGAAAAAGGAAGAATGTGGGTACTCCAATGTCACAAAGCATACTGCTTTAAAAGTAGAACATCTATGTGTGGAAAATGGAAGATTTGCATCAGGAGTAACTACCTTAATATTTTCGGTATACAAATGGAGTCCAATGACTTTGCAACCGGGGTCGATTATGACTGCCTAAAAAGATCAAAAGGGTGGGAAGGAACATAAGATGTTTTAAAAAAGTGAAAATATCAGATTTTAGCAATACCAGTGCCCATACGAGTATAACACATTCATCTATTGCTTTTCAAGAAACTTGATATGCACCTGGCCATATGCTCAGGTGTCTGCAATGATGTCATCTGACGTGTCTGAGCTTGAGTTTGTGCCATATGAGTGCCTGAGGTATCACAAATCGCCCTACAAAAGCAGTAGAACTTTCAACAGCTAAATACATTTATTTATTTCGATTGATGCAGCCCAAAAAAAAGGAACCACAGAAGGAAATATGAATACGTTGTTCGGGAAAGGGAATAAAAGAATAGTTTAGTTTTGCAATAAGACCAAACCTTGTGACAATTTCTTCTGCATCCGGGTCCCACCGAAGAACAGAAAACTTATGTCTTTGTGTTGCAATCAACAGCAGATCTTGTGTTTCACCCTTCAAAAAACAAGAATATTCACCAACATGAATGAAGCAAGAAGTGTATCTTAATTTGTAAACTACCAATCAACTCACCCGAGGGCGGAAAAGTTCTAGGGTTGAAATTTTTCCGTATATCCGATCCCCCTTACCACGCTTTTTGCGGAAGCTGTTGAGGCATTGGGGTAATGTTGTTGTTGTATTGGTACATCAAACAAGATATGCATAAAAGAAAGTTAAGTAAACATTAAGTACTTAATGCACAAGGACTAGAGATTAAAAGTAAAAAAATCAACTTGAAGAGTAACTAATTAAATGAACCTCAATGGGTGTACATTTCCGTTTAGCATGGTGATAGATTTAGGGATCAAAACATTCAACCCAAAAATGTCATAGTTACTTGGTTATTAATTCTAAACATGTCATATTTGGTTATCAATTTCCTTGATCTATCCAATAGATCAATAGTTAGATATTTTAAGAAATCCGACCTGGGGTCGTCCTTGAGTAACTATATAAACCTCAATGTGTGAACATTTCCTGGAAAAAAAAATGATGGTGAGACTTTTTTTACATGAATAGATAATGACCACATCTAACAAGTGATTGCAGCTAATCCATATATAAACCTTGATAAATTTGTAACAACATTCGAAAACTTACGCAATTATAAGATTATGGTCTTCTGGACCAGTGAAATTGCCAACACAGGAATGACTGACAGCCGTAGGGTTTTGAGTTGTCGCAATGTAATTATACGAGCTCATCTCCCTTTAGATGCGGTGCCGATGCTTGTAGATTTGATCTCAACAAATTACACCAAAAAACAGATTCTACAATCGAAAAGGAAGATGAATTCAGCAGATTATCTTCACTTGCTAAAAACCTAGCAAATTTACAAAAAGTTGACGTAAATAACATAAACAAACACCACACATTTTCTTATTGCTACAGGGACTCGTATAGTCAACAAAGATTTTATATCAAACTCCTCATGCCAACTACTAGTAAACAACTAAACAAATTCATAAATGAAATGAGATTGTAAACAAGTAAACAGATTCAAAGTCATACAATATGCAAAATAGGAGGATTAAAAGTTTTGAGCCATTAAAGAGCAAACAATAGTTGTAACAAACAATAGTTGTAATAATGTTTCAATTCAATACAGATGTGTGTCATAAGAGATCTAATAAATGCATATAATAGATATATTTCTATTATATAAAAGTAAATAGATGATCAACGAGAAGAAAACATGTTAAATGCACATGAGGAAGTTATAAATGATAACCAATAGAAATACAAGTGGTGCATTAGTTATTTAATTATTAAATACTACAGAATCTATACTATTTAACGCATATGGCTACTACCGGCCATGGTGGTTGTTTCCTGTTGAAAGAAATACATATTAACTTCATCAACAGAAGCTTACCATGAAATCACATTGTCACAGAGCACAGAACTGAACACAAACGTTACTCGAGAAATAGATATGAACTTGATGAACACAAGCTTTTTGAGAAAATTACCCAAAAATACTCAAAAATACAGAGCTGAAATCACATTTGGAACTAACAAGTCACAACACAGAATCACATTTGCAATCCAAAAACAAGTGAAAATCAATGGAAAAGGGCGATTAACGTAAAAAAAAACATACAAGTTTCTCTCGGCCCTTAACCCTAGGGTTAAAGATTGCCATCGGAAAGAACTCTAATACGAGTCTCGTTCAGTTAAAGATTGCCATCAGAAATCGAGAGAAATCTGTATGTTTTTGTTACGTTAATCGCCCTTTTCCATTTCTTTTCACTTGTTTTTAGATTGCAAATGTGATTTATGTGTTGTGACCAGTGTTGTTAAACGCGCGCATAAGCGCGCGCATAAGCGCGAAGCGACGCGGTGCGCAGGCTTGGGGAGTCGCATCAGGTATGCGACGCGGTTTTGAAAAGGCGCTCTCGCGCGCCAAGGCGCTTGCGCAAGCGCAAATGCGAGGAAAAGCGCGCTTTTTATTAAAAATGTTTATAATTTTAAATGGCCAAAAACGGGTTATAAGTTATAATAGATACATCCTGGGGTCTTATAAAACCCTAATTACAATCCATGACTCGCGTCTTCCTTAAATTGACGAAATTTGTCAATTTATAATAGATATACATCCTCGATGGTTTCAAAATTGACGAAATTTGTTAATTTTACCATAGTCTCCCTCTAAAATTCAAAATTTTCACTAAGTTACCAATCCAATGGACCACGTGGGCTGCCGCCTTAGACCCAGCAAGCGCCGCCCTAGACCGATCATGGGCGCGCCGGACCCGACATTTTGTCGTACCGACTTATAATTCGATCTTATACATAACGAATTAGTTAGTGATTGTACACTGATTTCAGATGAGTGATAATAAAGACGTGCATGGAAATATGCAAGGGCACTGTCAGAGGGTAGCTCGGTTCAACTTTGTTGTAATTTCTAGCTTTATTATGTTACCATGGATTCTTATTTGTGCCTTAAGTTTGAATATGGTTATCATATGACGATTTAATTTGCTTATAATATGTTAATTTTATTATTATGCTTTTTTTTTCCAACTTTTGTGTTTTTTTTTCAAAAAGCGCGCTTATCGCGTTGCGCGTTGCGCTTATGCTCCAGGAGGTCTTTGCGCTTCAGTGCGCATATCGCGTTTAACAACACTGGTTGTGACTTGTTAGTTGCAAATGTGATTTCAGTTCTGTATCCTGTTTTACAGCTCTATATTTTTGAGTATTTTTGGATAATTTTCTCAATAAGCTTGTGTTCATCAAGTTCATATCTATTTCTCGAGTAACGTTTGTGTTCAGTTCTGTGCTCTGTGACAATGTGATTTCATGGTAAGCTTCTGTTGATGAAGTTAATATGTATTCTTTCAAAAAAAAAAAATAATAACAACCACCATGGCCGGTAGTAGCCATATGCGTTAAATAGTATAGATTCTATAGTATTTAATAATTAAATAACTAATGCACCACTTGTATTTCTATTGGTTATCATTTATAACTTCCTCATTTGCCTTTAACATGTTTTCTTCTCATTGATCACCTATTTACTTTTATATAATAGAAATATCTATTATCTATTATATGCATTTATTAGATCTCTTATAACACACACCTGTATTGAATTGAAACATTATTACAACTATTGTTTGCTCTTTAATGGCTCAAAACTTTTAATCCTCCTATTTTGCATATTGTATGACTATGAATCTGTTTACTTGTTTACAATCTCATTTCATTTATGAATTTGTTTAGTTGTTTACTAGTAGTTAGCATGAGGAGTTTGATATAAAATCTTTGTTGACTATACGAGTCCCTGTAGCAATAAGAAAATGTGTGGTTTTTGTTTATGTTATTTACGTTTACTTTTTGTAAATTTGCTAGGTTTTTAGCAAGTGAAGATAATCTGGTGAATTCATCTTCCTTTTCGATTGTAGAATCTGTTTTTTGGTGTAATTTGTTGAGATTAAATCTACAAGCATCAGCACCGCATCTAAAGGGAGATGAGCTCGTATAATTACATTGCGATAACTCAAAACCCTACGGCTGTCAGTCATTCCTGTGTTGGCAATTTCACTGGTCCAAAAGACCACAATCTTATAATTGCGTAAGTTTTCGAATGTTGTTACAAATTTATCAAGATTTATATATGGATTAGCTGCAATCACTTGTTAGATGTGGTCATTCTCTATTCATGTAAAAAAAGTCTCACCATCATTTTTTTTCCAGGAAATGTTCACACATTGAGGTTTATATAGTTACTCAAGGACGACCCCAGGTCGGATTTCTTAAATTATCTAACTATTGATCTATTGGATAGATCAAGGAAATTGATAACCAAATATGACATGTTTAGAATTAATAACCAAGTAACTATGACATTTTTGGGTTGAATGTTTTGATCCCTAAATCCATCACCATGCTAAACGAAAATGTACACCCATTGAGGTTCATTTAATTAGTTACTCTTCAAGTTGATTTTTTTGCTTTTAATCTCTAGTCTTTGTGCATTAAGTACTTAATGTTTACTTAACTTTCTTTTATGCACATCTTGTTTGATGTACCAATATACGGAAAAATTTCAACCCTAGAACTTTTCCGCCCTCGGATGAGTTGATTGGTAGTTTACAAATTAAGATACATTTCTTGCTTCATTCGGGTTGTCGTGTTGGTGAATATTCTTGTTTTTTGAAAGGTGAAACACAAGATCTGCTGTTGATTGCAACACAAAGACATAAGTTTTCTGTTCTTCGGTGGGACCCGGATGCAGAAGAAATTGTCACAAGATTTGGTCCTATTGCAAAACCAAACTATTTTTTTATTCCCTTTCCCGAACAACGTATTCATATTTCCTTCTGTGGTTCTTTTTTTGGGGCTGCATCAATCGAAATAAATAAATGTATTTAGCTGTTGAAAGTTCTACTGCTTTTGTAGGGCGATTTGTGATACCTCAGGCACTCATATGGCACAAGCACAGACACGTCAGATGGCACAAGCTCAAGCTCAGACAGGTCAGATGACACCATTCCAGACATCAAGTTTCTTGAAAAGCAATAGATGAATGTGTTATACTCGTACGGGCACTGGTATTGCTAAAATCTGATATTTTCACTTTTTTAAAACATATTATGTTCCTTCCCACCCTTTTGATCTTTACACGCTTTTAAAGGCATCGATTGTGACCGTTTACATTGTCACTGAAAATCCAACAAGACTAACTTCCTCTTGTTTATATCTTGTGGATGGCACAAAGCTCCGATGTTCACTCGGAGTTCGACACCCTTGACCATGCTGGTAAGGAGTACCATAGGTGGGTCTCAGACGTTCGCTTGGCGGTCGTCGGTAAGAGATTTACTACCACCATCTTTCCCTCTAACGAGCTTACCGCTCAAGAACCGAGCGAGGAAACCAAGACTAATGCACTGATGTACTTGCATAGACATATACATCCGTTGTTGAAAAAGTATTACATGAATTTACAAACCCCCAAAGAACTATGGGATACACTCGAACAACGGTTTAATAATGTGCATGATCAGGAATTGCAACTTCAGTGGGAGCAAATTCGATTTTTGGATTATGCGAATGTGGAGGCCTATAACCAAGCCATCCTCAATCTTCGCACTGATCTTGGTTTTTGTGGTGTCAAGAAATCTGATCAAGACTTGATCGAGAAGACTTTTAACACGTTTCCCGTGGGAGCAAGTGTGATTGCTCATCAGCTGCGCATTGCCTATGAGGAAGGGAGAATTAAAAATTTTAGTGACCTTATCTCCCATCTCGCGAAAAAAGAAAGGCACCATGAGATCATTCTCAACAGCAATGCGCGCCCAGCTGGTACGAAGCCGAGTCCGGAAGTGAATCAGGCTACCCACAAGAAGGCACCACGACAAATTAGAAACCAAGTGTATTACTTCTCGTTGGATTGAAAGTAAGAATCCTTGATTTTGTAAGCTTGATTGAAGCTTTAGAGTGAAGTTTTAGGGATATTATGAACTTGAAATTTACCCTATTTTATGTGTTAGAGTTTAAATGGTAAGAGTGTTGTTAGATGCTTAGAACTGATACCCATTACCGCGAATCGATGATTTATTTGATCAACTCCAAGGGGCATCATTATGTTCCAAAATCGATTTAAGATCGGGATATCACCAGTTGAGAATCATACATTCCGAAAACTGCCTTTCGTACCCGTTATGGTCATTACGAATTTATTGTGATGTCGTTCGGATTAACTAATGCACCTGCAGCTTTTATGGATTTAATGGAGTATGTCGTCCATTCTTGGATAAGTTCGTAATTATATTTATTGATGACATCCTTATCTATTCGAAGAGCCGAAATGAACATGAAACTCATCTGCGCCATGTTTTGGAACTTTTGCAAAAGGAAAAGTTATACGCGAAGTTTTCAAAATGCGAATTTTGGCTCAGAGAAGTGCAATTTCTCGGTCATGTTATTAATCAAGATGGTGTGAAAGTGGACCCCGCAAAGATTGAAGCAATGATGAAATGGGAGCCGCCTAAAAATCCCGGAAAAATACGAAGTTTTGTAGGATTGGCGGGTTATTATCGCCGATTTGCGGAAAACTTTTCAAGTATCGCAGCACCATTAACCAAATTGACTCGCAAGAATGAAAACTTCTGGTCAAGTGAACAACAAAAGGCGTTTGAGCGACTTAGACAAGCTTTATGTGAGGCTCCGGTATTGGCAGTACCGCAAGGAGGGGAAGATTTTGTTATATATATTGATGCTTCACGTATCGGTCTCGGATGTGTTTCGATGCAAAGAGGTCGAGTAATTGCTTATGCTTCTAGGCAATTGAAACCGACTGAACAAACGTACCCGGTTCATGACCTAGAACTTGCTGCGGTGGTATTTGCGTTAAAAATTTGGAGGCATTACCTATATGGTGTGAGATTCCAGATTTTTACTCATCATAAAAGTTTGAAGTATTTGTTCGATCAAAAAGAACTCAATATGCGACAACGAAAATAGATGAAGTTACTAAAAGATTATGACTGCGAGATTTTGTACCATCCGGGTAACGTCAATGTAGTGGCCGATGCTTTAAGTTGAAAAGAACAACCTATTCAAGTGGTGTCCGCACGAATGGGAATTTCTAGTCGATTGCCTGACTTGATTCGTACAACGCAAACGAAGCAATAAAGGCGGAAAATTTGAAGAGTGAAAGAGTGGTTGGATACGCTAGCCAACTTGAAGAAAACGAACAGGGTTGAAAACTTTTAGGGGTCGGTGAGAAACCCGAAAGTTACTACTTGAAGATGCATATTGCACGAGATATACGATACATCCAGATAGTACGAAAATGTATAAGACGTTGAAATTCTTGTATTGGTGGCCCGGTATGAAAAAGAGACATTGGCTGATATGTAGAAAAGTGTATGACGTGTTTGTAATATCCGCAATTTTCGATTTCCGGTAATTATTTTTTTTTCGGCGGAAGTCTGTTTTGACGACTCGCTCATGTCCGTTTCGTCATTCTGAGAATAATTAATTCTACGCTTTTTGGCATCCGAGTTCGTTTCGGTGTCGTTTCGTTGAGTTCTGTGCTTTTTAGCGACTTTTCCGCACTTGAGTTCGATTATTGCGAATCTCGTCCGAAACTGTTGTTTCGAGTTTCCCGCAAGTCCGTTTAACTTTGTTATACGTGTTGTGAGCTTCGGTTTGAGTATTCGTTGTCGTATGGTGATTTTCGGGCAGTTGGGCCATTTTCGTAATTTCCCAAAGTTTGGGGTAATTACCTTCCGTTGTCAAATTTCGAGCCTTCGGGTGGTCGGAATCGTGTGTCCTACTAGCTCTTAGATTCGTCTTTGTGAGTACTTCGTAACCGTATCTTCGGTTCGTATTCAGGTTCGGGTTTCGGTGTCGTTTTGTTGAATTCAGGATTACTAAACGACTTTTCTATGTATGAGTTCGTCTTTGTTAGATCACCATTAATTTTTGGTGACTCCAAAAATTATAAATCTTTGCAATATTATAGAACATCGAATTAGCTTTCCAATGGTTCAAACGGTGAGTCAATCGAGTCGGACGAGAGAGTTATGGTCGTTTGGGTTTTGGCCGAGCACTTCCAGAGCCTTTCTACGATAGGGGGTCGATAGACTCACCGCCTACATTCAAGATGGCTATCGGTTGGGCCTATCGGCCGATAGGCCGGCCGATAGGTCCTGCTGTGTTACACTATAAATGTGTTGTTTTGAGCGATCAGCTCATTTCCTTCCCCACTTTTCCACGGCGTCGCGAGAGAGAAGCTATGGAGGGAGAGAGTTCTTCATCCGGGGGTCGATTTTCATCGTTTCTTTTCGGTTGTGAGGCTCGGATAATCAATCTAACGCGTGTTCTACGGATCTTAACACTTGAATCACTCAAGGTAATATCTCTTGAAACCCTACCTTTTTGGATAATTGGGGATTTTGGGGTTTTGTCCGATTCTTTCCGTTTCGTTGATGGATTCATGATGAATATGATTAATCTTGTTAGTATCTTTAGTTTCCCTACGGATTCATGGATATTTTGTGGATTTTTTTACGGAATCGAGAGGGTTTAGTTGTGGTCCGCCCTCGTTGTTGTTTTCGGTATGAATATACATGAATCGTAGGCGGGGTTCCGGGTGTATTCCATTTCCATAATCGTTTAGACGTGGTTGTGATTGTGCTATTCGAATCGTTAGGTTCATTTTCGTCGGTTCCTCACGGTCGTGCTTGATTCTTCCGTTCCGTTCATTGTCGTCTTCCTTTTCGTTAGCATCGGGCGTTCCGAAGCTTCCCGGTTGAGCCTTATCCGTTCGTGGTTCAGTGCTCGTGGTATCGAGGCAAGTATCTTGCCCATACATTACGTGTTTTGTGGATATTATGGTTGTTAATCGTCGATATGTGCTAAATAAATATTTATAACCATTTTCAAAGGAATCGGTATATTTACCATCATGCTTTTCGTAAAGGTGAACCGTGTGTGTCGGGAATTAATATATTTAGTTGGATATGTGAGTTTGTGTGATATTAGTTGTGTCGTTCGGTACTGTTGAAATCTTGCGCGTCCTTGTGCATTGTATCATTACTTGGTCGTGAGTATATGTTGGGTGAACTGGCCATTCTAGTAAAGTACCTCGACTATATATACTGTGATTGACCTTCGAGGCTTGTGGTTTGCAACTGTGATTTTTGGAACGGGTGTATGTGTTGTTCCTTCCACCCGGAGTGTCCGACGGGATGTCTGGGGGTCGATACTAAGGGGTACGGCCACGGAAGTGGACTTGGGTGCGTGTGTGGATGAACTTCCACCCGGAGTGTCCGACGGGATGTCTGGGGGTCGATACTAAGGGGTACGGCCGCGGAAGTGGTTTCCCACCCGGAGTGTCCGACGGATGTCCGGGGTCGATACTAAGGGGTACGGCCGCGGGTTACTGGCCAGGTTTTAATCTTGAGGATGACTTTGATGTTTTCGTTAATTGTGATATTGTCCGGAGTATCACAATGCTTTGTGCTTGGGGTCGAGAGACATTATATATCGAGTCTTGGTGCTTGGCTAGAATGGCATAAGAATAAGGTGATATGTGTATTGTGTTCTTTTAAAAGTGAATTGAAGTGGATGATCGGGTCGTGGACCCTGTGTTTTGTGACCGGAATGGTTGGGTCGTGGACCCCGTGTTTTGTTAAACAGATTTGTATTTTGAAAAATGAACTTTGGGGCTGTGACCCTAAATGGCTTTCGAGGAATTAAGAACCTTTTAAATTTCTGATGTTTTCAAAACTCCCGAGAATTGGAAATGTTTTCACAATGCTTACTTGCTTTGTTTCTGCTTTCAAGACTTGAACTATTTTTAACTAAATATATCTCGGGAAGTCTTTCGTTATATTCTCGGAATGTGTTATGTATGGCTCGTATTTGCACTTTATACTTGCACTAGCGAAACAGTGGAGTTTTGCTAACCCCGAGCACCTGGGGTGGATATCTCAGATTGTGTCCAGGTTCATGCAGGTTTTCGGGAGCAAGACACAGGATCGGCACGAGGGATGATGAAAGACGAATGATACTAATCACACGAAGGCCAGTTTTGGGTTCAGTTAGTCGGAGTCCATTGTATTGTCTTTTCCGCTGTCTTATTGTTCGTTGTTGCAAGTATTTTACCCTTGCATGTGTATGAGTCGGGATGAATTTATGTATTTTGATTTGTAAGTCAGTGACGGAAGACCAAATCGGTCTATTGATTCGTTACTTTGATTCGTCAGTATGTAATGTAATGTGTTGTGTTGATGTCTAGCCTGGTGGATCCTCACGGAGAGGGTCTGCGGCGTGTAATATTCCCGGTTTGATCTGGGGGTGTTACAGTGTTTGCAAGTGAAGTCGAATCGTCAAAAACCATATGGAGAGATTCAACCATTGCCGATTCCGATGAAGAAATGGGATGAAATTACTATGGATTTCATCACAAAGTTACCACAAACCCCGCGTGGGTACGATTCTATTTGGGTGGTGGTTGATCAACTAACAAAATCGGCACAGTTTATACCGATTAAGGAGAGTTATTCGCAGTGGCGGATCCACTGCAGGACAAGAGGGGTCATCTGACCCCTTGAAAAAAAAATATTTTTTTACATATTATATTATAATATTTATACTATATAATACTTATCCCCCTTAATTTAATGTGGAAGGGGATTTAATTGTAACTTTTAATTGTAAATATATGAAGAGACTATTTTAATCTATACTATATAATGTAAATAAACTAATTTAAATACAAAAGTTATGATAAACATCACAATGCAAATGCACCTTCTAATACACAAGGTGATTAAAATGAACTTTTAAATGATAGTATAAATTAGAAGATGGTTAAATTTTAGCTATGAAATCTTAGATACAATCGGTGCATCGCACGGGTTGAATAAACCAAAAACAACCCCGTAGCAACATACGTGTTAGTAAAGCCCCATTTCATATAACTAATTACATAGACTAAAATAAAAGGACAATAACAATAAGAAAACATATAAACTTCTCTAAATTAAATTCTGCCATCTGCTAATTTAACCGTCTGCCCCAACATTACGTACAAAACACGTGCACCTTCTAATACACAAGGTGATTAAAATGAACTTTTAAATGATAGTATAAATTAGAAGATGGTTAAATTTATGGATGAGGTGAAATGAGGTGGAATGATATTATTGGTGGATTTGGGAGGTATGAATGATTTCGGGAGCATGACTGCCACCATCCTTAGCATTACGTAAAAGGAATGAGTTTTTAACGTCAGCGTCACATATAGCACTATTTTTGTATGTTAGTGGTTTTACTCGTGATACTACTATAGACTAATCAGGTGAATCTATTTCTCACTATAACGTGTGTACAATATATATATATATATATGTTCTCTTACATTATATATGTCCTTTGTGTGGTAGGTACGGTGTGTTGATGGTAGGTGGCCTAGAAATCGTAGTTGGTTGATGGCTGCAAAGACTAGAAACCGTAGTGGTTACTGGTTGATGGTTGATGCCTGAAAATTCTAGAAACTGTAGTTGGTTGATGGTTGATGGCCGAAAAGTCTAGAAACCGTATTTATCGCGCAAAGCGCGGTATATTGGGAAAACTCACTAAGTTTTATGTTTACCCTATTGTTAATAAATATTTTTCAGGTACTTCTAATGACAAAAGGAAGGGCCCCACATGACTGTATCGTATCGGCAGTGAATATTGTTTTTAAGACTTCCGCTTTATTGTTATTTTGTATTTTGTATTTGTGTTTAAACAAATAATGGTTTTGACGTTATGTATAATATTGATGTGTGGTTTTTAAACGCAGTCGCTCGGGATCCTGATAGGGCCGAACGGCCCAGGGCAAGAGATGATACGATATCTAATATTTCAGTCGAAAAAGCTCCAATAAAAATCGACATCCACGACGATATAAATTCACATGGTCATGCATCATTATACTTGGGAGAAAAGAGCACGCGGATTGGAGTTACGTTGTTAATCGGAATCGGAATAACGTAAAATTCGACGATGGAATCGGTCCGAAAGCATGAAAAATCGGCCATATCATGCTTGAAAGGGACTACTGACTTCATATCTTTGACAAGATAATGAAGATATTTTCCTTCCCACCATAATAACAAACGGCCATGCATAAGATTTGAAGAAGACTTTCATCCTTCATGCCATTTTCCTCACGCCATAATCATCATAATAATTCCAAGATACTTGGTATCTCCTCTTTAGATATTTCTACGAAATGGAAGCATGCTAGGAAGTTTCGTTTTCTCGTTTTATTTTCTTACGGTTGGAAACTACTATATATAGTAGTACTCGTTGTATTATAAATGACCTGGAAAATTAATAAACCTTGTATTTCTTTGAAATATACGTTGAACGAGTTCAACAAAACTTAGTTATTGTTTCGACGCGTCTCGAGATTTTAACTTGATCAATTCTCAATAGGTCTTGAGGAGAGATTACTTTTATCGAGTTATAGGTCTAATTCGGTAAAACACATTCAAACCCATACACTATCCTACATCACGGCCGAAAACCGTATAAATTTCGGTCACCACCTTGTATTTTCTTTGTCAGACGATTCTTTGTCAGACGAGCGAGTTACGTTGTTCGAAATTGTCAGACGAGCGAGTCTTGTTGTTCGGAAGTGCTATATCGACGAGTTGCTGCTGTTCGGAACTGCTGTAGCGACTTGCTTCATTTCGACTGAGTACTGTTCGCTACCGTACGTGAAAGAGTCTTCTGCTGTACCGAGAGAGAATTCGTAACATAAGACCGTGATAATCTTCCGTTGTATTTTATACGTTTTACGTACACTTACATACGTAATTCGCATCATAAGTGGTATCAGAGACATTTGTCTCACGGTTCTCGACGTTACTCAAGAAGATGGCATTCACCGATGAAGAAGTAGCACAACTACGTGACGTTCTTCGCGGCTTACCGGAGCCCAGAATCCAAGCACGACGAGGATACGACGCCATGCATGCACCACGACATGCTGATGAATACAAGACAAGTGAACTTCCGGAGTTCGTAGGCGGCACCGATCCCGAGGTTTATTTGGAGTGGGAAAGAAAAATTGAACGAATGTTTGAGTTCAAGGATCTCAATGACGAGGTACGTTGCAAATATGTGATTCTCAAACTTGGAAAGGGAGCTTCCCTTTGGTTTGAGCGAATGAAGACACAAAGAATTCGTGCCGGAAAAGAGAAGATACGTTCGTGGGATTCTCTAAAAAAGAAACTACGAAAAAGATATGTCCCGGCTACACACAAGTTAAGCTTGTATCGAAAAATTTCTGACCTCACGCAAGGAAAGCTAAGTGTCGAGGAGTACATCGAGGAGTTTGAAAACTTATCCTTGATGGGAGAACTTGAAGAAAGCGAAAAATTACGGATGTCCCGTTTCCTTCGAGGTTTGAATAAAAATATTGCTAATTCCGTGGAACTCTACCCCTATTCCGACTTTGATACTTTATGCGGACTTTGCATAAAGTTAGAAAATCAAAACAAGGCAAAACTTTCTAAACCCGAATTCCCATCTAAATACGGAAATACCAACTTTGGCGCGAGTTCTAGCTCGTTTCCAAAAACTGTCACCACAAGCCCATCCGTTACTACCATTCCAAAAACTCCTATCACTCCAAAAGAAACAAGCCTATCTAAAGTCCGGTGTTTCAAATGTCAAGGATTTGGACACTATCAAAGTGCTTGTCCAAATCGGAGAATTGTGACGTTACGAGAAGCCATAGCCGTCCGAGAAGAATTACTCGCCGAAGAAGAAAGAATTGGAGACGTTTTTAACTTAGAAGCTGACGAAGAAGAAGAAGAATGCGAGGCATACGATGCCCCGAACTATGACACGAACCTCGTCCTTCGCATGTTACAAACGAAGGCAGCCCCGAATGACGTAGAACAACGAGATCAAATCTTTCACACGAAGTGTCGTGTCGGAGAGAAATGGTGTAGCTTGATCATTGACGGTGGAAGTTGTACAAACGTGGCATCGAGCGAGATGGTCTCGAAGCTCGGATTAATCACCACGGCCCATCCAAGGCCGTATGCACTCCATTGGCTCGATGATGGAAACAAAGTAAAAGTATCAAGACAAGTGAAGGTCGGACTCACCATGGGTTCGTATGGTGATGATATTACGTGCGATGTACTCCCGATGGACGCATGTCACGTGTTATTAGGAAGACCTTGGTTATTTGATCGGGACGTACTACATCGAGGGAGGAGTAACGAGTATGAGTTACATGACAAAGGTAAAAAAATTGTTCTTAAACCTATGTCACCTCAAGCTATTCGGACGATGAGTTCGAAAAAAGTCGAAGGACCGAAACTTACGATGTTTCGAACACGCCATTGACGATGGCGAACGTGTTTATTTGATGATGATCAAAGAAGTCCGAAATCTTGCCACCAAATCACACCACGAAGAAGAGATAGATGCACTATTACACGAGTTCTCGGATGTATTTCCCGAAGACTTGCCGGTAGGATTACCACCTATCCGCGGAATTGAACACCAAATTGATCTTGTACCAGGAGCTCCATTACCGAACAAAGCGGCGTATCGTTGTAATCCCGAAGAAACCAAAGAACTACAACGTCAAATTGATGAACTCATGAATCACGGATATGTCCGAGAAAGTTTAAGTCCGTGTGCGGTTCCAGTTCTACTTGTACCAAAAAAAGACGGATCATGGCGAATGTGTATTGACAGTAGAGCCGTGAATAACATCACCGTCAAGTATCGGTTCCCCATCCCGAGACTAGACGACATGTTAGACGAGTTACATGGTTCGGTTATATTTTCAAAAGTTGATTTACGGAGCGGATACCATCAAATTCGCATGCGAGAGGGAGACGAATGGAAGACGGCGTTTAAAACAAAGAATGGACTTTACGAATGGGTTGTGATGCCATTCGGCCTCACTAATGCCCCGAGCACTTTTATGAGGTTGATGAACGAGGTTCTCAAACCTTTCTTGGGAAAGTTTGTTGTCGTATACTTAGACGACATTTTGATCTGATCGATCCTTAGAGGAGCATCTCGAACATTTGCGGCACGTATTTGAAACGCTAAGGGAACAGAAACTTTATGGAAAGCGGGAGAAGTGTACTTTCCTAGTCGAGAGTCTTGTCTTTCTCGGCTATGTTGTTTCGAAAGAAGGAGTTTGGTCGAACAAGAAAAGATCGCGGCAATCAAGTCGTGGCCGACCCCAAAGACAATCACGGAGGTACGATCATTTCATGGCCTCGCTTCTTTTTACCGACGATTCATACGGGACTTTAGCACCATCTCCAGTCCGATCACGGAGTGTCTAAAAAAAGGGACCTTTGCATGGAACGAGACGGCCCAAAAGGCTTTTGAAAAATTAAAGGGAAAGTTATGTGAAGCGCCGATTTTGACGTTACCCGATTTTTCACAACCGTTTGAGGTGGAATGCGACGCTAGCGGAGTTGGAATCGGGGCAGTACTTATTCAAAGAGGCCGTCCCATCGCCTATTTTTCGGAGAAATTAAGTGGCGCCCGAATGAATTATTGTACTTACGACAAGGAGTTCTATGCTATCGTGAGAGCACTCGATCATTGGAGTCACTATTTACGTTCGAAACATTTCGTGTTGCATTCGGATCACGAGTCGTTGAAATACATCAACGGACAAAGCAAGCTAAGCCCGAGGCATGCAAAATGGGTGGAATTTTTACAATCTTTTCACTTTTCATCCAAGTACAAAGACGGGAAGAGTAACATAGTGGCGGATGCACTATCCAGACGGTATGCCTTACTGTCGATTCTAGATGTTCGTTTGTTGGGGTTTGAGACTTTGAAAGATCATTACAGCGACGATTTGGACTTCGGGGAAATTTTTAACCGTTGTAAAACGGCCCCGTACGAGGAATTTGTTTTACAGGATGGCTTTCTTTTCAAGGGAAATAAATTATGTGTGCCGAGACATACAATTCGGGAATTGCTAGTTCGGGAGGCACACGGAGGAGGACTAGCCGGTCATTTCGGCTCGGCCAAAACTGTAGAGGTGCTAAAAGAATATTTCTTTTGGCCAAAGATGTATGGTGACGTAAGCACAATCGTGAGTAAATGCGTCACTTGTCACATGATGAAAAGTTCGTTCAAGTCAAGTACATACATGCCGTTGCCAATACCGTTACGACCATGGGAGGATGTCTCGATGGATTTTATTGTGGCTTTACCTCGTACTCAACGAGGCAAAGACTCGATCATGGTGGTCGTCGACCGTTTTTCGAAAATGGCTCACTTTATAGCATGCCACAAAACCGATGATGCAAGCAATGTGGCGGACTTGTACTTCCGGGAAGTAGTTCGTTTACACGGAGTTCCAAAAACTATCGTGTCGGATCGAGATTCTAAATTTCTGAGTTACTTCTGGAATACTTTATGGAGAAAGGTGGGTACTAAACTCCTATTCATTACTTCACATCACCCACAAACCGATGGACAAACCGAGGTGACTAATCGAACCTTGGGAGCATTATTGCGAGGATTGGTGAATAAAACACAAAAAGATTGGGACGTTAAACTTGCACACGCGGAATTTGCATACAACCGATCACCCGGCTTCGCCACGGCCCATTCACCTTTTGAAGTAGTATACGGAATAAATCCGCACATGCCATTGGATTTGATTCCCTTGCCGAGCGACGAATTGGTTCACAAAGACGCCGAATCAAAACTCAAATCAATGATGAAGTTACATGAAAAGATACGGGAACGGATTAAAGAAGTGAATGAAATTTACAAACGGAAGTCGAACAAAAATAAAAAGGCGAGATTATTTGATGTTGGCGACTTAGTTTGGATACATTTGAGGAAAGAAAGATTCCCAAGCAAACGAAAGAACAAGTTAATGCCGAGAGCCGAAGGTCCGTACAAAATTGTGGGAAAAGTGAACGACAACGCCTACAAAGTCGAACTTCCGGGCAAATACGGAGTACACGCGACTTTCAACATAGGTGATCTCTCGCCTTACCTTGACGACGATGGCATTACGGAATTGAGGTCAATTCCTTTCAAAGAAGGAGGGAATGATACGATATCTAATATTCCAGTCGAAGAAGCTCCAATAAAAATCGACATCCACGACGATACAAATTCACATGGTCATGCATCATTATACTTGGGAGAAAAGAGCACGCGGATTGGAGTTACGTTGTTAATCGGAATCGGAATAACGTAAAATTCGACGACGGAATCGGTCCGAAAGCATGAAAAATCGGCCATATCATGCTTGAAAGGGACCTCACTTGACTTCATATCTTTGACAAGATAATGAAGATATTTTCCTTCCCCACCATAATAACAAACGGCCATGCATAAGATTTGAAGAAGACTTTCATCCTTCATGTCATTTTCCCTCATGTCATAATCATCATAATAATTCCAAGATACTTGGTATCTCCTCTTTAGATATTTCGGCCGAAATGGAAGCATGCTAGGAAGTTTCGTTTTCTCGTTTTATTTTCTTACGGTTGGAAACTACTATATATAGTAGTACTCGTTGTATTATAAATGACCTGGAAAATTAATAAACCTTGTATTTCTTTGAAATATACGTTGAACGAGTTCAACAAAACTTAGTTATTGTTTCGACGCGTCTCGAGATTTTAACTTGATCAATTCTCAATAGGTCTTGAGGAGAGATTACTTTTATCGAGTTATAGGTCTAATTCGGTAAAACACATTCAAACCCATACACTATCCTACATCACGGCCGAAAACCGTATAAATTTCGGTCACCACCTTGTATTTTGCTGTATCGACGAGTTGCTGTATCGAGCGAGTTCTGCTGTTCGAAATTGCTGTATCGAGCGAGTCTTGTTGTTCGGAAGTGCTATATCGACGAGTTCTTCTTTGTTGGGCTAACATGTAGCGACTTGCTTCATTTCGATCTTGTAATCGCTGCAAATGCGTGAAAGAGTCTTCTGTTGTACCGAGAGAGAATTCGTAACATAAGACCGTGATAATCTTCCGTTGTATTTTATACGTTTTACGTACACTTACATACGTAATTCGCATCAAGAGAGGCCAACATCTGTGACTTTGCTGCTTGCCATCCTCCCATGTTTGATGGGAAGAAAGATCCGATCGTCAGTATGTGATGGATCGCAGATATAGAAAGTGCTTTTCTTACTAGCTTTTGCCCGGCCGAGGCAAAGGTCCGGTTCGCTGTGAACCAATTTATGCATAGGGCCCGTGACTGGTGCGACTGGGTAATTCAGGAGATCGGTGCAGCTGGGGTTGCTGCGATGACTTGGGAAGAATTCATTCCTAGGTTTAGGAAGGAGTTCGTACCTCATGTGGAGGTACAACGCGTAACTCAAGAGGAGAATGGTAAGTTTGGTCCAAAATTATGGCAGGAGTGAGATGTTGAGTCCCGCGTTTGTTTCACATGTGATTTTTAGTTCACAACTTTTAAAAATTGGCAAAGATGGTCCGAAATTGTAATTTTGTGGATTAAATCTGCTTAGCTGGCAGATTTTTGCTTAGGTGGCCAAAATTCAGATTTTGTTAAGTTATTTATTTTTATTTAAAAAAATATGCAAAATTAAAAAAAAAATTTATATATTAATATTAAAAAATATTAAAATCGGTAATTTTATTTTTAATTATGGAATATTAATATTGAAAAATAAAAAAAAAGTTATTTTAAATTCGGAAATTAAAAAATCTAAAAAATTCTGAATTATTTAAAAAATTCAGAAATTTGTAAATTTATTGAAAAATATTAAAAATTTCCAAATATTAATATTAATATTAATATTAATATTATAAAATATTAAAAAATCGGTAATTTTATTTTTAATTCTGGAATATTAATATTGAAAAATAAAAAAAATATTTTAAATTCGGAAATTAGAAAATCTAAAAAATTCTGAACTATTTAAAAAATTCAGAAATTAGTAAATTTATTAAAAAATATTAAAAAATCGGTAATTTTATTTTTAATTCTGGAATATTAATATTAAAAAATAAAAAAAATTATTTTAAACTTGGAAATTTTTTAACGGTCACATGCTATCCGAATATTAATAATTTTTTAGATTTTCTAATTTCCAAATTTAAAATAATTTTTTTTTATTTTTTAAATTAATATTCCAGAATTAAAAATAAAATTACCAATTTCTTAATATTTTCCAATATTAATATTAATATTAATATTCGGAATTTTTAATATTTTTTTAATAAATTTACTAATTTCCGAATTTTTTAAATAGTTCAGAAATTTTTAGATTTTCTAATTTCCGAATTTAAAGTAACTTTTTTTTATTTTTCAATATTAATATTCCAGGATTAAAAATAAAATTACTGATTTTTAATATTTTTTAATATTAATATAGTCTAGAATTTTTTATTTAATTTTGCAGATTTTTTTAAATAAAAATAAATAAGTTCACAAAATCTGAATTTTGGCCACCTAAACAAAAATCTGCCATTTAAGCAGATTTAGTCCACAAAATTACAATTTCGGACCATCTTTGCCAATTTTTGAAAGTTGTGGACTAAAAATCACACGTGTAACAAACGCGGGACTCAACGTCTCACTCCTACCATAATTTTGTACCAAACTTCCATTCTCCCGTAACTCAGGAGTTCTTAGCTGTTGAGCAAACTACGGAAACGGTGACACAGACCGATCGATTTATGGAGAGGGTACTATTTTGCCCTGAGTATGTAGCCACCGAGTCAATGAAGATAACACATTATTACAGCAACATGTTACGGACTAATATCTGTGAGTTTGTAAATGCTGCTTGTTGCCAGACACTCGGGGGAATGATTGAGGCAGCTCGAAGGCAAGAGTTAGAGATTGAAACGCAAGTAAGGAAGAGGAAACAGGTGCAGGATCATGCACCATCGACAGCAGCTAAGAAGTTCAAAGCTACCGACTCGAGAATAGGAGGACAAAAGAGCCACGGTTATGGTGGCAGAGACGGGAAGACGCCTGGCGGTGGGAGTCGTGAGATCACTTGTTATAAGTGTGGTCAGGTGGGACATGTGTTCAGGGACTGGAAACAGAAAATGCGAATTTGCTTTCACTGCAACGAGTTGGGCCATCTAAATGCCAACTGCCCAAAGTTGACCAGTGGTATGGTGCAGGTCCCAGCACCCACAACTTTAAGAATCACCGATGGATGTCAGGGCAAGGCGTTGGACCCTAGGGCCAAGACTATGGCATACCAGCTTACTACCGAATAGGCGAGGATCGAGCCCAGTGTCATTATGGGTATGTACTCTAATTTCGACTCTTAATTGATTATTTTCACTTACTGTGATGTGTGCACAATTAGGTACGTTCCTCGTCAATTCTAGACCTGGGTTAGTGTTGTTTGATTCGGGAGCGAGTCGTTCATTCGTATCGCTTTCATTTAGTAAAGGTTTTGAGGGTGCTTCAAGAGCAATGTACCACCCCCTTAAGGTAGAGATCGCCGACGACAGGATGGTTCGAGCGTCTAGAGTCTTCAATGACTGCACATTGGAGATCAACGGAGTTCGGTTCTTGATCAATCTCATCCCTATTCCGATGGGTAAGATTAATGTTGCAGTCGGTATGGATTGGCTGGATCAGTTCGGGGCATTGATTGATTGTCCCTGAAAGTAGGTGAGAGTCCAGACCCAAGTGGGGGAGAGCTGGTAATTCAAGGCGAGATTACGCGGCATAGTACCACCTTCTGTTCAGCCACCAAGGCCAGAAAGTACCTAGAGCATAGTTGTGTGGGATATTTTGCATATGTGGTTGATATGCGTGAAGAAAAAAAATGGTCTCTAATATACCAGTAGTCAGGTTTCCCGATGTATTCCTTGAGGATTTACCAGGCATTCCGCCAGAGCGACAGGTGGAATTTCGGGTCGATTTAGTTCCAGGTGCAGCCCCAATAGCCAAGGCACCGTACAGACTTGCACCTCTCAAGATGCAAGAGTTGTCTACACAACTTCAAGAGCTGTTAGCCAAGGAATTTATTCGACAGAGTAGTTCACTATGGGGAGCACTGCACCGATTCTTTTTGTGAAGAAGAAGGATGGTTCTCAGAGAATGTGCATCGACTACAGGGAACTTAATAAGCTCACGGTGAAGAACCAGTATCCACTGCCAAGGATTGATAATTTATTCGATCAGCTTCAGGGAGCATCATGGTTCTCTAAGATTGATCTACGTTCCGGTTACTACCAGATAAAGGTGAGAGATGAAAGTGTTCAGAAGACGGCCTTTAGAACAAGGTATGGGCATTATGAGTTTGTAGTGATGCCGTTTGGACTCACTAATGCCCCAGTAGTATTCATGGATTTAATGAACCGTGTGTACAGACCTATGTTAGATCGGTCAGTTATAGTGTTCATCAACGATATTCTAGTCTTCTCAAAGACAAAGAAGCAACATGAGGGGTACCTGCGAGAGATGTTAGAGGTGTTAAGGAGGGAGAAACTTTACATAAAGTTCTCCAAGTGTGATTTTTGGTTGCGAGAGGTGCAATTCTTAGGTCACCTCGCAACAAGGATGTTATTTTGGTCGATCCGGCAAAGATTGAAGCAGTAATGTGGTGGGAGACTCCAAAGACTCCCTTTGAGATTAGGAGTTTCCTTGGGTTAGTTGGGTATTATCAAAGATTTATCCAATATTTCTCCAAGGTTGCGGTAGCATTGACCCGATTGACTAAGAAGAATGTCACGTTCAGATGGGGCGTCGAGTAGGCAGCGACTATACGAGGCTCCAGTGTTGACTCTAGCTGAGGGTATCGAAGAAATGGTGGTTTATTGTGACGTATCTATCATTGGGTTGGGGCTAGTCTTGATGCAACGAGGCAAAGTGATTGCATACGCCTCTAAACGGTTGAAGCCGCATGAGGCTAACTATCCGACACATGACTTGGAGTTGGGAGCAATCATCTTTTCTCTCAAGATTTGGCGACACTACTTATATGGAGTCAAGTGTACTATCTATACTGACCATAAGATCTTGAAGTATCTGATGGATAAGCAGAATTTGAACATGAGACAGCGTAGATGGTTAGATGAACTGAAGGACTACGACTGCGAGATACTTTATCACCCTGTTAAAGCGAACGCAGTAGCAGATGTGCTGAGTAAGAAGACAACAAGTGCACCTATTCGAGATATCTGTTTAAGGATGACAATGATTACTCCTTTATTAGATATGATCAGACAAGAATAGACTGAAGTAACCAAAGATGAGAATCAAAAGAAGGATTATGGGGCATATGCCAATGTTGGTCACGGATAATAGAGACTTTTTGACTCGATATGGTCAAGTTTGGGTACCGTTTATCGGTGAGACTCGTCAGATACTAATGGATGAGGCACACAAATCCAATTTTTCTATGCATCCAGGTGCAACAAAGATGTACAGAGATCTACGTGAAGATTATTGGTGGCCTTGCATGAATAGAGATATAGCCTGATATGTTGAGAAGTGCTTGACTTGTCGAAAAGTTAAACCAGAGCATCAGAAGCCACATGGGAAACTCCAGCCTTTGGAGATCCCAATGTGGAAATGGGAGCACATCACCATAGATTTCATCACGAAATTACCAAAGACTCCAAGAAATGTTGATACTATTTGGGTCATCGTAGATAGGTTGACCAAGAGTGCACACTTTATTGCTATCCAAGAAAGTTCCTCCGCGGAGAAACTAGCTGACATCTACATGAGAGACATTGTTTCTTGCCATGGTGTACTAGTCTCAGTGGTGTCAGACAGGGATGTTCGCTTTACTTCCAGATTTTGGAAGAGATTTCATGAAGGTTTAGGCACTCAGCTTCGTCTCAGCATGATATATTGTAACGCCTCGAACTCCGATATGCATTAATTTAATTATTTTATAATTTCCAAATATATTTAATTAATTGGTTTTGATGGGAAAGACCAAATGGTAACTTTAGGGCGCTTGAGGGGCCAAATTGTTATATTTTGGAACTTGTTTTGTAGGGTTTGGGGTATAAGGACTAATTTTGCCAATTGATGAAACTTGTGCATGTGTGTACATGTGGTGTGCGTAGGTTTAAAGAGGGCCGAGCCCTCTTCCTCTTCACTTTGATCGAGGAGCAACCACACCCACCTAAACCCTAATTGCCCCCCCTTCTTCCTTGCTGCTGCCACCGAGAAGAAACACCTCAAATCGCCGCCGCCGCTGCTTCTATTCTGACGAGAGAGAGAGAGAGCCGAGAGTAGAGGAGATCGGGAAAGAAAGAAGGATCGACCTAGGCTCGATCAAGCTATAGGGGCTGTTTTTGTGTAGGTATTTTCTCATTTGTTTTCCCTTTTCTTTCTTTCTTTCTTTCTTTCTTGTATGGGCTGAGAAGCAAGAAGCAACAACCACCATCACCACCGCCGGCAGCCCTTGCTGCCGGCCAACCGCCGCTGACCACCATTGCCATGGTGGCAGTGGGTAGTGTCTTATAATCAGCACTTGGTCTTTGGTTATGCGAGTAGTGGTGTGGGTTGTGCTTGGAAAGTTTTGCAAACCCTAAATCTCACATAAAATGATAAACCCTAATTGTGATTCTTTTCTCTTTTTGGCATTGTACTTTGAGTGAATGGAACCCTAATCATCAATGTGGCTATTTTACATGTTAGGGTATGATATGGATCAGTTTCTAGCCATTAAGACTTGTTCTTAAGGGCTTTATGGGTTAAGAAGCAAGTTGATCCCCAAAGCCTAAGTTATCATTTCATGTGGAAAACCCTAATCTGTCAAGGTCTTCATAAATTCATAAGTAATTCTAGGAAAATCGAATTGAGGTAAGGCCAGTGCCCATAGTTCAGTACCTGTGTTAACTACGTTTTATTAGAAGAAAGCTAAGCCTAGAAATGGCTTTAGCTAGGCTGAAAAGTGCAATTTTCAGAGGCTGTCCCGAAGTTGACAGCTTTGATGTGTTGTTTTCGATAAATCACCATAATTCGTAGAAAAATTGTATGGACAAGTGTAATATGTCCCTGAAAATCCAAGACACTTAATTTTCATTGTATGAAATAGTAATTGTGATTTGATGGGTTTAATAGGGGTTAATCAAGTCATGAACAGACCTGCAGTTTCAGATTGAAATCTGGAATTGGACACTTGGACTATTTTGTTATTGTTTTGAGTTTGGGTTGTATAGTAATGATTTATAACCCTTATTTAGGAGGAACATGAGGTCTATGAATTCATTGAGATTTTTTGGTATTCTTGGGTGATTGTTCGTTGAGTCTTACACTCCGATTCGAGGTGAGTTTCTCACTACATGATATAGGCATTGTACATTCTTTGCTATAAATCGCGTGTGATTGTAGGATGTATGTGGGTAGCACTAGTGGTTCTAGTGTCTTGTATGTATGTGTGATATTGGATCGACGTACCGAGTATTATTTGTATGTTATTGGCTCAACGTACCGAGCAAGGAGTGATTGGTAATAGCTGACGTGTCCCGCGTGGTGTATACAGGAGGGATCAGCATTAACCGACGTGTCCCACATTTGTATATGCTTGCTTTGATCTATTCTTAGGCTTGCATAGGTGATTGGTTGAATTGTACCAGTAGGGGTAAAGTATGCATGATGATTATGTTATGTTGTGTTGAAATTCACTAAGCTTCGTGCTTACCCTTTCCCCATTAAAACTATTGTTTCAGGAAGTTCAGGTACGGGTGGTGGCAAGGCGTGACAGTACACACTGGCGCGGTTTGGATGTTTGTTTGTCATCATGTGACATGATGTTTGATTTCATACTTTTCCGCTGCTATGGTTTTTGTTGTTTAAACACTTAATGGGATTTCATATTACGGTTTTTCTTTGGTTAAAGATAACAGTTTTCAGTTATGTACTTTGTTGGAAATTAATAAATGGTATTTTAATTAATAAAAGGTGTTTTAAAATGTTCAAATTTATTGAAATTTTTTGGGACATTACAAGTTGGTATCAGAGCACAGCTTGAGCGAATCAGACACATCTCGGTGTGTTCTGAACTCAAGTTTGTGGCTCAGAAGTTTTCTTTTAAATGTTTTGAAAAGAAAAGTAAAGTTTTAGAAACGATGATCGAAGACGCAATGTGTACAGTCAGCCGGTGCTAGGGGAAAAAGGTGAAGTACTTAGTGTTTATTGCTTTCTAGAACATAAGGTGTATGTATGCTAGATTGTCTGATGCTTTGCATGCTGTGTTGGATTTCTGCTATTTGATATTAGGAATTTATGCTAGTAATGATAGGTTAAGTGAATGCCTTATATGTTGTATGCAGTAGGAACCAAATAGCCTTAGAATGCTTGAATTAGTTCTATTGCGCAACTCTTGTTTGAGTCCAACCGTTGTAGGATAGGATCTCTTATTCAAATGACTATCTGATTCTACATTGTATACAACTGTGCATTCACGAGACAACTCGTCAGTACTGGTGGAAATTCCGTCTTAGCTAGGGTAGCAGGGTGGGGGTAGAGTTCCTAGTGATCTAGGAAGGGTGTTGACATATGCTAGTAGTGGCATATGTGTTAGTTTGTCGGGAAGAAGTGACTTGGGCACTTCGGGATGGGACTCGGAATGGGCATGGATAGGTATGGAAGGTAGTAGTAGAGATCCTACTATCGGAAGCGTAGGATACGTGTTTGAGTCGGAAAAAGTTCCGAAGGATCCAATGAGCTGAGCGAGGAGGTGATTAGCAGAGTTATTTGTGTGTTAATATATCATTATAACTTTTACCCATTCGATTGCAGAATGGTGGTGCGCACGAGATCTTCCGATGATGGTTAGGATTCGGGGATGAGTACCAAAGAGGTACGGGATATGGTTGCATCTGAAGTAACGCATGCCCTCGGGGAGGCGATTCCAGGCATAGTTACTGTGATTCGTGATCAGCTAGTGGTCATGATGGAGGAGCGTATCGTGGCGATTCAAGCCACAGGAGGCGGGCATCCCTGAGCATATGAGTTTACTTATCGGTATTTCTCTGCTTGTACTCCTCCTGAGTTCAAGGGAGAGACGAACCCAATCGTCTGTATGCGCTTGATCTCGGACGTGGAGGGGCACTTCTTACCAGTGGTTGCCCAGATAACCTGAAGGTTCGGTATGCAGTGAACCTGCTACGTGAGGGGGCAAAGGATTGGTGTGCTACTGCCTTGTCAGCTGTTGAGCGTACTACTTTGACTTGGGAGGAGTTCATGTAACGATTTTTGGGCTCAGTATGTGCCTCGAGTGGAGTTTGAGAGGATTTCTCGGGATTTCTTAACTCTCGAGCAGACGACGGAGACCGTGACTGAAATAAACAAGAAGTTCACGAAGATGGCATTCTTCTGCCCTCAGTATGCGGCTTCTGAGGAGATGAAGATGACGTGGTACGCTGACATGTTACATACTGTTGTGCGACGATTAATACGCCTCCGTGGCGATCGGCATAATGATCTGAGAGCCAACCATAGAAGACATACTCTGGTCAAACACCCAGAGGTCGGCACCCACGTCGATCGTCTTTTGGTATCCGGCGATCGTATTTTGGTATCTAGCGATCGTCTTTGATGTCCAACCAGAGACGGTCGTCTCGTGCCATGTATAAATCCAACATCCGTCAAAGTCGTCGAAGACCGAATCTTGGACGGTGACCCACGTGCAGATCCACAAAAGGTGCCGACAGATAGGACCTTTGACCCCAGCCTGTCACCTACCTCACCTACCGACAGGCCCGCCGAAAGGTGCAAAGTGGGTCCTCCCGGATAGCGACTCAGGACGCATGCAGGCTTCCCATTGGCTCGCACAGCTGGCTACCAGCAGCAACCTCAGACTTTAAGGGAACAACCCCACGTGACGGGACGATCGGCCATCTTATTATAATATAGAAAACGGCGGTCGCCCGCGATTGCCGGAGAGGTCCCAGCAACCTTGTCTCCTATAAATAGGAAGCTCACAACAGTGGCCTGGACAGAATAACATCAACGGGAATACAATAAAAGATATACAGAGAGAGAGAGATACATTCTCATATACTGAACATCAAATAGCAAGAACACACAGAGCTTCATATCTAGTTCTTCCGGCAATCTACACGCTCTACAGCTTAGATAACTAGAAGTCTATACACTCATTGTAATAGATTCTAATATTAATATTTGTACTCAAGAGTATACTTATTAATAACATCTCGCGAGAGCATTCAAGCCCGGGATTAACAACCCCGGCAAATCTTGTGTTATTTATTTTCTCACAGAAGTGTTCTCGCATTTGTTTGTTACTCAATCATTCCAGCAATACTATCTACGTATAATATTTTGGGTAACAACAATTGACGCTAGAGGAAGGGAATCTTAACCTTCATTTTTTCCAACCGTCTCGAAGAACACTCACTGTTCTCCGGACATATACTTGAAGAAACACTCACTGTTCTTCAAAAGAAAAGCCTTCAGAAAAATGACATCTGCAACGACCTCCAAGAGAGCCACCCTGCGATCTGCCGAAAATCTCATTCCGGCCCGGACTGATTCCCAGCCCACGGCGGAAGGTGACCGCGGCGATGCTAGGCTCTCACTCCCGCCCCCGAGGGACGGTCCTAGCCTCTCACTCGATCAATTCCAGACCGCGGAAGAGATTGAGGAGGCTATAGCCATCCTCAGGGAGCGACGGAGGGCCTGCGACTCGCCCACCATCACTCTGTCAACCATCCGCCGGGCAAGCAAGCGGAAGCTCAAGGGGATATATGTTGAGAAATCGACAGAAAGCCCCGAGCCGCAAGAGAAGGCTCTCGTCAGGCGAGATGATTCCGTCTTCAGCCGCCTAGAGAGCGATCCCTCATGGCGACCCGGGCACTCGGGCCCCAACCGGGAGATATCGAAGTCCGAATCCTTTACCAGGAGTTCGGCATATCCGACTCCCAGAAGACAGGCCGGTCAGTGGGCCCCCACTCGCCCAAGAAATGAGCCCGCCGGCAGAGAACTCATCATCCACCATGGGGCCAGGGGATCAGTGCACGATGACCTTGGCTCACGATCTGGGAGCCAATCAACGAGCAGTCAGGCAACGGCGATGTAATACCCGAGATTTCTGTTATGTATTTGGAACTTGTGATATTGTAATAATTGTACTTTTGTATGAGTACTATTCTCCATATTTCATAATCCGATGCCATCGAGCATATAATTTCGTGTATGTGATTTATATGGTTGAAATTCTGTGCATGTAGCGCACGCTACAGGCTACGGGTAGCGTACGCTAACATGGTTTCATAGCGTACGCTACCGAGTGTAATTAGCGCACGCTACGCGTGGTCAAATTGATTGAGACGCGCGGTAGGTGAGATCTGGCCGGGGGACCCTTGTCGGATCCTGTCGAATGTATCTGGACGGCTTTCGGGAAAAGCCGAGTCAACGCCTTAGCGCACGCTAGAGGTCTATGTGTAGCGCACGCTAAGTGCCGAGTACAAGATAGATCGTGAGCCGTTAGCGCACGCTACGGACAGTGTATAGCGCGCGCTAATAGCCATTTATTATAAATAGAATGACAGATCCTATTCGTGAATTCGATCCTTTCTTCCCCCATAACCCGAACTCTTGCATTTGTAACATAACTCCATTCGTCTTAAACACTCCATATCAACCTCCTAGTTCGAGATTGAAGATCTTATATCATTGGAGATTGGTGTTCAAGCCTTGGGTGTTGGATTGCTTCATTTTCATCCGTGTTCTTCACTACTTTGAGGTAGGTGATTCTTCACCAATGATTAGTAATGTTCATGAGGAAGTTTGAATCATGTTTGGATAGCTAGTATCTCGTTTTTATCGATCATCACATGTTAGAAGGATGCTTTTGACGTATACGTACTAGATGTCGAATGAACCTTTGAACCATCTTATTATAAGGACTCTAAGCATGTTTAAATCGATTTATGATCAAGTGATCGGATATTACCCGGTTGATACGTTGTATACGTTGGAATCATGTATTTTGGAACGTAAGACGATGGAACTTAGATTATTTCTTGAAGATCGTAGAGGAATTGTGATATCAAGATAACTATCCGTATATTGGTGTTTCATAATCATAAATCTTCCGAAACCTTATTAGCATGATATGCCCGAGGATAACTTGTAATATCACCATAGGGTTCATGAGTTCTTCATCATTCAACTCGATTTTCGGTTCATAGTATTACGCCATGCAAGATTAGCGCACGCTAACATGTGTGAGTTAACGTGCGCTATCGAGGTTCGGTTTTCGCACGCAGCGTCGTAGCGTACGTTATGAGGCGGCCGAGCTGGCGCCGATTTGTGGCTAGCGCACGCTAGTCTTATACGATAGCGTCGCTAACGATTGACTTAAGCGCCGTTACGTATAATACGTAGCGCGCTAAGCAATCAGCAAACTTGTTTAGTTGAGCTTTTCGGCCGTAGGTCGAATTGTTAAACCATTGTTCGACTCGAGATGATTTGTATATCGTTCCTTTTGTTAAGGTTCGAGCTTGTTACGTTGATCGGAGGCGGCCTTCGAGTGCGTCGAGCATTGAAGTATATCATTCTTGCCATCTTCGAGGCAAGTATCGTGATATGTTAATATCGGTATTTTTGGAGTATACGTATGATTATGCATGTTGTTGAACATGATATTTACTTCGTTGATTTGTCATGATATTCGTTGTATATTGTTTATATGTTCATGTTGATGAACATAATGATTTGGCATATGTGTATGCATGAGTTGTATTGTATACGTTGTACGATCTATGCCGAGGGCGGATCGGATGTCCACCTCGTGTTGGTCCGACGGGATCATCTTGGGATCTAAGTGAGGCGCTGGATCATTGGACGGGTTATTTCCACCTCGTGTTGGTCCGACGGGATCATCTTGGGATCTATCTTGAGGGCTGGATCATTGGAATACCCATGCTTTGTGTAATGGAATCTTGTAGATTCGCATTGTCGGGTTCCTAGAGCGGAAGCCCGTGTGATATGTCTTGTTGTGTTTTGTTGATGCATATTCGAATTGTTTAAATACGATACTTGTACTAGCATTGTTTTGCTAACCCCTTCGGGGTGGACATTTGTTTTGATGTTCGGGTAGCGAGGAGCGGGAAGCGACCACGCGATGCAAGCGTGGCACGAAGGGGTTGATGATGTTTATTGTTATTGGAGATTTGTTGTCTTGGTTTGGTTTCGTACTCGAGTACGTGTGTCCTTTGATATTAATTCGATATGGTTGTATTAATTACCCGTTGAACCGGTTATGCGTTTTCATAGACTCGAATTTTCGCAGTATTGACGTCTTATTTTTCACTTTCCTTTTTAATTAGCCTTGTAAATCCTTATTTAAAGGGTTTACGGTAGTAATTATTCGAATATCTCGGGGTGTTACGAGAATATGGTATCGGAGCTAAGATTTATGGATATCTTGGCAGTCGGGTTTTATTTGGGTGCATTTACGTTATTTGATTTACGGGTTGTTTGTAACATCACCGTTCACCGAAGTCGTCATGTGGACCGTGGTTGTAAGTCTCTTAATCTCTTATACTACCGTTTTACTTAATTCTTGTTTTGTGAGTATTGACGGACTTTATTTCAAAAATTTTGTTACGTATATTGAGAAATTTCGTTTACGGTATGTTGAGAGGAGGTCGTGGACGCGGACGCGGTCGTGGACGCGGACGTGGTAATATGAGACATGAGGATTCCGCAACTACCCCAGAACTATCGGCTAGTCGAACCGATTCCCATTCGGAGGCGGCAAGGATCGGCGAATGATGACGCAAATCCGAACATGCCGGAGTGCTTCAATGTGGTGGCGCAGATAAACCGATTCGCCCAGTCGTTGATCGCATGCGACAGCGATGGGACAGTGCACCATGAGGATAACCGGGAGACAGATGGCTTCTTGAGGTGGTTAAATTGCACCCGCCAAAATTTGACGGATCTCCGAGGCACTTACTTGGGATCACCGGCTCAAGGAGTTGGAAAAGATATTCGCGGGTCTTAAGCGTCCCGAGGACCGGAAGGTTCCGTTGCCCGATTTTTGACGGGGAGGCCTTTGACCGGTGGGAGGCTATTCGACCCGAGAACCATAATGCGGATTGACGGAATTCAAACAAATGATGGAAGCATGATTGTCCTCGTCCAGGTTAGAGGCGAAGATCCGAGAGTTTTTCTCACCACGAGTTCGGAGGCATCTGTGATGATGTAATTAAAACCTTTAATCATCGGTGACTTGTGTGCGACACTTGGTCGAACGGAGGCGAAAAAGATTTTTCATTTAGATATGCGGATGAAGCCGGAGATTCAAAGTACATGTCGGATTCGAGTGTACTACGTTGCGCAGTACCAAGACAAAGCGCGCCTACGACATGAAAGAGGCGGCGGTGGAGAAATCGGTAGAGGCAAAGAAGCGAAGGTGACCGCGGCTTTGCGGAAAAAAAGAGTGGTGGGGCCCGCAAGGGCCGCCTTCCTTTATTCGGCTAGAAACCTCCACATCCTTCTAAAGGCGGAAAGAAGTTCGGACGGCATCAGCGATTTCGGACGCATCAAGGAAATGCTACAATTGTGGTCGAGCGGGGCATATTCGAAGAGATTGCCCCGCATCTTGTGACTTGTTACGATTGTGGGCAAGAAGGGCACCGTGCGGCTTTACGTGGAGCCGCTACTAGATCTGTTGGCACCCGCACTCCGGCCGGTTCCTAAGGAGATAAGTGTGAACCAGACACTGAGTGGATTTGATAGCGAGAACACCGGGAAGAGAGAGACATCCAGTCTTGGGTCCGTTCCTCCGCGCTTTATGCGAAATGAGGAGATCGACGGCGAACACCGCTGTTGCATCAGTGCGATTCAGATCCTTTTGCAACCAGTTAGTGTCTTGTTCGATTCGGGAGCTACGCATTCTTTTATATCTTTGAACTGTGTTAATCGTTTGAACATCTCGTGCTTGTATAATTGTGAACCTTATGTTGTGGGATTACCGAGCGGAGAGAAATTTGTGGGAACACTAGAAGCTAGGGATTTCCCAGTATCTATAGAAGGGAGAGATTGGCCATCGAATACTATTGTAGTTGACATATGCGGTGACGATTTAATTCTCGGAGACGATTGGCTCAACCGTTATGGAGCTGTGTTGAATTACCGAGAGAGAGTCATTTCCATCATTGCTGATGACGGATCTGAACACTTATTCCGAGGATGGAGACCGGGAAGCTCGGGGAAATTGATCAAGGCAATGAAAGCTGTGAAATTATCAGCGGGGATGTCACGGACTTTGGTGCTATGCCATGAGGAAAGAGGAAGGAATAGAGCTCGTCTATTTCGATTGTGAATGAGTTCTCGGATGTATTTCTGACGAGCTACCCGGGTTACCCCGCAAAGAGAAGTGGAATTCACCATCGAATTAGAGCACTGAGCAACCCCTATTTCAGTGGCACCATACCGCATGGCGCCAACCGAGATGTATGAACTCAAGAAGCAATCGGAGGAATTGTTACAGAAGGGCTATATTCAACCGAGCGTTTCCCCTTGGGGAGCGCCGTTCTCTTTGTCCTAAGAAAGACGGATCCCTCCGACTGTATTGATTACAGGAGCTTAACAAGATGACGATCAAGAATAAGTATCCTATACCTCGGATCGACGACTTGTTTGATCAATCGCAAGGGGCGAGGGTATTCTCGAAGATTGACTTGCGATCGGGATACCACCAATTGAGAATTAAGGAATCGGATATACGAAATCGCTTTCGAGATCGATGCGGGCATTATGAATTTGTGGTGATGCCATTCGGACTTACCAATGCTCTTGCGGTATTCATGCAATTGATGAATCGGGTATTCTTGGAATACTTGGATAAATTTGTGGTCGTTTTCATTGACGACATTTTGATATATTCGAGGGACGCAGAGGAGCATGCTGATCATTTACGTGTGGTTTTGAGCATCTTGAGAAAGGAACAGCTATATGCAAAATTTGCTAAATGCGAGTTCTGGCTTAAGGAAGTAACCTTCCTTGGGCATGTGATATCCGCCGATGGAGTTCAGGTGGACCCGAAGAAAGTTGGAGCAATCTTGGAATGGGAAGCTCCTAAGAACGTGAAGGAAGTCCGAAGCTTCTTAGGACTAGCGGGATATTATCGCCGCTTTGTAGAGGGATTTTCCAAAATTGCTCGTCCGCTCACTCAGCTGTTACAGAAAACTCAAGAGTTCACGTGGAATGAGAAATGCCAGGCGGGTTTTGACGAACTTAAAGAGAGGCTGACGACAGCACCTATATTAGCGCTGCCAGAAGGAACTGATGGATTCATGGTATACAGCGACGCTTCAAATCAGGGTTTGGGTTGTGTGTTGATGCAGAAGGATAAGGTGATTGCTTATGCTTCTCGGCAGTTGAAACCGTACGAAGTTAATTATCCGACTCATGATCTGGAGCTAGCAGCTGTGGTTTTTGCTTTGAAAATTTGGCGACATTATCTGTACGGCACTCATTGTCAGATATTTACGGATCATAAGAGCCTCAAATACATTTTCAGTCAGAAGGAATTAAACATGAGGCAGAGAAGGTGGCTGGAATTGATCAAGGATTACGACTTAGAGATTCTCTATCATCCGGGGAAAGCAAATGTAGTAGCCGATGCATTGAGCCGTAAACCTGTTTCTCTTCGAGTGTTGGAAGCACTTACATCCCAAACCAGTATTCAACGGGAACTGATCCGCGAAGGGATTGAAGTATGGGCACCAGGAATCCAAGGGCGACTTTATGTGATGGAACTGACTTCATCACTAGTCGAGAAGATCAAGTCCAAGCAGTTGGGCGATTCCCTGATCCTTCGATTATGTGATGAAGTAAAGAAAGGAAAAGCCCCAGGATTCGTGATACAGGATGATGGAGTTCGAGATTTCAAAGTCGACTTTGCGTTCCCGATAATGATGATTTGAGACGAACTATTCGAAAGAAGCTCATAGCACGCCCTATTCTATTCACCCGGCGTGAGTAAGATGTATAAGGATCTTAAACAAAACTTCCGGTGGGGAATATGAAGAAGGACGTGTGAGTACGTTCAAGTGTTTGACTTGTCAAGGTTAAGATTGAACATCGGCGACTGCCGGATGTTAAAGCCGCTTAGATCCCCGAATGGAAGTGGGAGGACATTTCGATGGATTTCATCACAAGTATGCCAAGGACTAGAGCAGAATGAACATGATTTGGGTCGTAGTTGATCGACTAACCAAGTCGGCTCATTTCCTAGGAATCAAGGATACATGGGGACCCGAGAGATTGGCACGAGTGTTTGTTGCGGAGATAGTCGGATTGCATGGGGCCGAAGACCATTATTTCGGATCGAGATGGTCGTTTCGTGTCGCACTGGAAAGCAGTTCACAAGGCTTTGGGATCGAGCTCAACTTTAGCATGACTTATCATCCCCAAACAGTCGGTCAATCAGAAAGGACTATTCAAAGTAGAAGACATGCTTAGAGCTTGTGCGTTGGATTGGTCAACCGATTGGGAAGTTCACTTGCCCTTGATCGAATTCACTTACAATAATGATTGGCACGCTTCTATCAAGATGGCACCATTTGAAGCTTTGTACGGGAGGAGATGCCGATCGCCTCGTGTTGGGATGATTCTTCGGATCCGATCGGGACGGAACCGGAATTGATTATTCGGACTCAAGAGAAAATAGCTTTGATTCGAGAGAGACTATTGATCGCCCGAGTCGGCGTAAGTCTTATGCCGATGTACGTCGTCGTCCTCTAGAGTTCGACGTTGGGGATCATGTGCTATTGAAGGTGTCTCCTACACGAGGGATTTTCCGTTTTGGGAGGAGAGGCAAGCTTAGTCCGAGATATATCGGACCATTTGAGATCCTAGATAGAGTTGGGGATTTAGCGTACAGTTGGCCTTACCGCCATCGCCGAGTCATGTTCACAATGTGTTTCACGTATCCCAATCATGAAGTATGTACCGGACCCGATCACGTCATTGATTTCACGAGATCGAGATAGCTAATGATGGCACCTTCAAGAGAGACCTATCAAGATACTTGAGAGCCGGATCAAACAATTGAGGAATAAACCAATACATTTGGTTAAAGTACAATGGTCACGACATGGAGTCGAAGAGGCCACTTGGGAAACGGAGGACGGTATGAAGGCTAAATATCCGGAGTTGTTTTCATCCTAAGTTTCGGGACGAAACTTCTTCTTAGGGAGGAAGGATGTAATACCAGATTTCGTATGTATTTGGAACTTGTGATATTGTAATAATTGTACTTTTGTATAAGTACTATTCTCCATATTTCATAATCCGATGCCATCGAGCATATAATTTCGTGTATGTGATTTATATGGTTGAAATTCTGTGCATGTAGCGCACGCTACAGGCTACGGGTAGCGACGCTAACATGGTTTCATAGCGTACGCTACCGAGTGTAATTAGCGCAGCGCCACGCGCGTGGTCAAATTGATTGAGACGCGGTAGGTGAGATCTCGGCCGGGGACCCTTGTCGGATCCTCGAATGTATCGGGCGGCTTCGGGAAAAGCCGAGTCAACGCCTTAGCGCACGCTAGAGGTCTATGCGTAGCGCACGCTAAGTGCCGAGTACAAGATAGATCGTGAGCCGTTAGCGCACGCTACGGGAGTGTATAGCGCGCTAATAGCCATTTATTATAAATAGAAGACATCCTATTCGTGAATTCAGTCCTTTCTTCCCCCATAACCCGAACTCTTGCATTTGTAACATAACTCCATTCGTCTTAAACACTCCATATCAACCTCCTAGTTCGAGATTGAAGATCTTATATCATTGGAGATTGGTGTTCAAGCCTTGGGTGTTGGATTGCTTCATTTTCATCCGTGTTCTTCACTACTTTGAGGTAGGTGATTCTTCACCAATGATTAGTAATGTTCATGAGGAAGTTTGAATCATGTTTGGATAGCTAGTATCTCGTTTTTATCGATCATCACATGTTAGAAGGATGCTTTTGACGTATTTGTACTAGATGTCGAATGAACCTTTGAACCATCTTATTATAAGGACTCCTAAGCATGTTTAAATCGATTTATGATCAAGTGATCGGATATTACCCAGTTGATATGTTGTATACGTTGGAATCATGTATTTTGGAACGTAAGACGATGGAACTTAGATTATTTCTTGAAGATCGTAGAGGAATTGTGATATCAAGATAACTATCCGTATATTGGTGTTTCATAATCATAAATCTTCCAGAAACCTTATTAGCATGATATGCCCGAGGATAACTTGTAATATCACCATAGGGTTCATGAGTTCTTCATCATTCAACTCAGTTTTCGGTTCATAGTATTCTGCCATGCAAGATTAGCGCACGCTAACATGTGTGAGTTAACGTGCGCTATCGAGGTTCGGTTTTACGCAACGTCGTAAGCGTACGTTATGAGGCGGCCGAGCAGCCGCGATTTGTGGCTAGCGCACGCTAGTCTTATACGATAGCGTCGCTATGATTCGGCTTAGCGCCGTTACGTATAATACGTAGCGCGCGCTAAGCAATCGAGCGACTTGTTTAGTTGAGCTTTTCGCCGTAGGTCGAATTGTTAAACCATTGTTCGACTCGAGATGATTTGTATATCGTTCCTTTTGTTAAGGTTCGAGCTTGTTACGTTGATCGGAGGCGGCCTTCGAGTGCGTCGAGAGCATTGAAGTATATCATTCTTGCCATCTTCGAGGCAAGTATCGTGATATGTTAATATCGGTATTTTTGGAGTATACGTATGATTATGCATGTTGTTGAACATGATATTTACTTCGTTGATTTGTCATGATATTCGTTGTATATTGTTTATATGTTCATGTTGATGAACATAATGATTTGGCATATGTGTATGCATGAGTTGTATTTGTATACGTTGTACGATCTATGCTGAGGGCGCTGGATCGGATGTCCACCTCGTGTTGGTCCGACGGATCATCTTGGGATCTAGCCGAGGGCGCTGGATCATTGGACGGGTTATTTCCACCTCGTGTTGGTCCGACGGGATCATCTTGGGATCTATCTTTGAGCGCTGGATCATTGGAATACCCATGCTGTGTAATGGAATCTTGTAGATTCGCATTGTCGGGTTCCGGTAGCGGAAGCCCGTGTGATATGTCTTGTTGTGTTTTGTTGATGCATATTCGAATTGTTTAAATACGATACTTGTACTAGCATTGTTTTGCTAACCCCTTCGGGGGTGGACATTTGTTTTGATGTTCAGGTAGCCAAGGAGCAGGGAAATGACAAGATCTACGTGACGACGAAGGGGTTCAGTGATGTTTATTGTTATTGGAGATTTGTTGTCTTGGTTTGGTTTCTGTACTCGAGTACGTGTGTCCTTTGATATTAATTCGATATGGTTGTATTAATTACCCGTTGAACCAGTTGTACGTTTTCATAGACTCGAATTTTCGCAGTATTGACGTCTTATTTTTCACTTTCCTTTTTAATTAGCCTTGTAAATCCTTATTTAAAGGGTTTACGGCGCTGTAATTATTCCGAATATCTCGGGGTGTTACAGGCGATGGCCACCATGCAGCGTCAGCTCGACGAGATGAAGACGCTCCTGGAAACTGGGGCAGGCGCCAGGAGATCGATCGCCGGACCAAGTGAACCACTCGCGGTCCAGATCGAGCTCGCCCCAGTTCAACCAAAGATCGCTCCCCCACAAACACCTCTCTATGAGGGGAGATTGGATCCGGAGACCCACTTGAGCAAATTCCGGATCTACATGACCAGATGTGGAGCATCAGATGCAACAAAATGTCGAATGTTCCCATTAACTCTGGGTGACCTCGCCCACAGGTGGTACATCTCACTACCACCTCGCTCAATCAATTGCTTTGAGAAGCTGGCGAACGACTTCACGTCATACTTCGCCGCCAAAGTTGCTCGGCTGGAAGGTCCCCACCGCATGATAAAAATCAGGCAGGGGAAGGACGAGCCCGATGAAGACTACATTGATTGGGTGGACGAAATAATCCTCACCGGCGAGCCTATTAGCGACGAGCTCGCTCTCCACTCGGTCCTGGGGGGATTCCATGGCCGCTCGCCCATGTTCAGGCACCTCACAAAGGATATCCCCCCGACCTACACGGTCTTCCGCATCAGGGCCGCTGATTTCCTGGCCAGGCAGAGGATGCTCTCCCTCTGCTTAGGCGAGGGATCTGCCGGAGAAGGGAAGGCGCCATCCCCCATCCAGAAAAAGGCGGTCGCCAAGCCCAGAAAGGCGGTCGCAAAGGCGCCTGGGGAGTTCAAAGCTGTAACACCCCAAACTAGGCGGATATTACAGTGCCGTGGACCCCCGACTGGGACCCACCAGGCGAATGAAAACGGATGAATTACACAGGGTAAATGTAGTACCGAACCACATTTCAACATCAATTACTCCGATTAGGAGTTTCATACAACACACCCAGGATAAAATAGAATACATGTGTATTTTATGTGACGATAAAATACACAACACTGAATGAAATGAGTATTCAAATGGAATGTCTGCAGCGGAATAAATAAAGGAAACATAAATGACTGAATAAATAATCGAGCATGGGGCCCCTTTCTAGTATCATTGGGACTCCTCGCCGTCAACGTGCTCACCTGCGCCTTTGCCTTGCCATGACACGAGAAACAATATCCCCAAACGGGGTCGCTTATACTGAACAACAATCCTCGAGTTGAATAAACATAATCATATAAATATGTAGTATAAACCACAAGTTTGATTAAAATGAAGCGGTTAGATTATAACCCAAACTTCTTGAAAACATACGCAATCAAACATGCTGTATGAATCAACTAACGGTACGGCTCAAAGGGTGGCGCCACACTACGCCCGGGATGGAAATGTGTCCGTGCACAAGCCACCAACGAGTATCGATCAAATACCGCGTGGTCTTGTACCTAATCGATCTCACGAGCAATCGACTCGTGCACACCCAATGCGAGGCCAACAACCAACACACGACATAAATGTGCCCGACATGAAAATCCTACACATACCAACCGCACGCCAGTATGACCCGGAATGCCACGATATAACAAAAGTGACATCGGAAACGAATAATGACTCACCGAGATAAAATAATGGTGAAATGAATGATAGCACGACAAAATGATTTGGAACCGTCGTTCCTTGTGACTGAAGTGATTAATTGACAATGACAAGTTTTAATACGGTTATCACAATGATGAATGAGTTACGATTATGAATGAACAACAACAAAAGGAAATGAATATCCTTATAACTGAGTAAGAATCAACTTACACAATACCGATGACAATTATCCTTCCACGAACAACGTCCTAATTGAGATATCGGTCGCTCGAACAACCTTGAATTGTACAATATCCAACAACTCGTTCAATATACGAATCAAACACGAATATAACGAACTCAAGACGTCGATACGATTAAACCAAGTTCATTGGGGCATTATATCGAACACTTTGAGGCCAACTACGATTGATAACAACTAAACCTCAACAATACCAACCTCAAATCCCCAAAAAGTGTTTCAAATCAACAAAACATCTCCAATACGATCAATAATCCGTTATGAATATCCAAAAACGTGATTATAACAACAATTAAACGAAAACCCCCAATTTCAACTCGATAATCAAAGTGTTCTTGAATAATCCCTCAATAATACAATGAATCCTTATACAAACTCATAATCATATACATATCCCTTCATATAACATGATTATAACGTCCAAAACATCATATCTCAACACAAAATCGAAATCCAAGGTGTTGAAGAAATTACCTCTTGAAGATCCAACCACTTCGATCCGATGAACACGAGTTAAAACGAGTATCCGAGCTATATGATTGAATGGAATTGAAGAAACTCAAGTACTCAAGTGTTTGATTAAGGAAGAATCCCTTTCCCAAGCTCTCTCTCGGACAAAAGGAAGAAGGAAGTGAAAATGAAGAAAATGAGGAAAAAGTGTCCCGGGCAAACCATATATACTGCCGGAAGTTACGGCCGTAACTCGGCCCTCTTACGGCCGTAACTTTACAAGTCAACGGCCTTACGGCCGTAACTTTACAAGTCAACGGCCTTACGGCCGTAACTTTACAAGTCAACGGCCTTACGGCCGTAACCGGCCAACTCGTACGGCCGTAACTCGGCTTCGTCCGAAAGCCTGCCGACAGACTTACGGCCGTAATCGTTCCTTAGTTACGGGCGTAACTCGCCTTCGTCAAAAACACCCGCCGACAGCCTTACGGCCGTACCGCACACCTTACGGCCGTAACTCGGATGATACGGCCGTATCCGGCCAACCTTACGGGCGTAACCCGCCTTCGTCAAAAATGGCCGGACATCCTTCCTGCAACAGACGGCCAGATCCGCCAAGCCTTACGACCGCACTCGCCTCGACTTACGGCCGTATGCCGCAACCCTTACGGCCGTAAGTCACCCTTGGTCGGCAACACCCGAAATTTACGAACACCACTTACGGCCGTATCTCACCTTCCTTACGGCCGTAACTCACCTTCGGCCAAAATGCCCGGGCACTGCTGGACCACTTACGGCCGTAATCGGCCAGCCTTACGGCCGTGCATTCCGACTTACGGCCGTATCCCGAACCTTACGGCCGTAACTCGATCGCCGCCAAGGTGAATCAATCCGATAATTCCGATTCCTCGCTACGACTGATGAATGATCCGACATATCATACGAATGTGAAAGTGAACAAGTCTAACACGAGCCAAAGATGATACTCTCAGTATAAGGCTATCAATCACAATGAAAATGATAATACTCCCGTCTCGATCTAAAAACGGAGATAAAATGACGATCGGTAACTGATATACGATTACAACATGCCAACATTGAACGCAAATGAGTGATTCATGAATGATGAGTGATTATTAATGAGTGAGAATTACTGAGTGACAATTACAGACTGATAATTACTGAATGAAAATGAATGAATTACAACCGGGTATTACAAAAGCCTTCGAGGATGTGGAAGTTTACCTCCTCCGCAACCTCAATCTATCTCCGGCCCACATCTTTAATGCCATCAAGGGGCGCGAATGGCTCAACAAACCAAAGCTAATAACGGACAACGGTCACCTAGACCGCAGCAAATTTTGTGCCTATCACAAAAGTCCCGGCCATAACACCAGCCAATGTCGTGACCTCCTCAGAGAACTCTGGAGATTATTTGAGGAAGGCAAATTGGATAACTTGGTCGCCAGGCCAGAGCCCCGATCAAAGAGGGCCGGAGGGCGCGAACGCCGACAAAGCGATGGGATCCCTCCCAATCCGGTCGCAAGGATCGATCAGAACGAGCCGGAGTACTCCGACGAATCGATCCCTCCAATCAACCCTGGCGGCCGGATTAATATGCTTCAGGCAGAAAGCAGAAACCTCGGAGGCTTTTCCCCGATTTCCACTCTGTCGAACAGAAAGCGAAAGTCCGAACTGAGGGCATTCGCCGGGGTCCATGTCGTGGTCCCACCGGAGCCGACCATCTCCAAAGACGCGCTCATCACCTTCTCCAACAAGGATAGGGAGGGGGTGCAGTGCCCCAAAGAGGATGCATTGGTAATATCTGCATGTATCCTTGGGAAGATGGTCGATCGCGTGCTGGTTGACAATGGGAGCTTCTGCAATATAATGTTCAAATCTACTCTTGACCAGCTCGGCAACCTGACCAAGTTCATCAAGCCGTTCAACACCGTGCTTGAAGGGTTCAGCGACAGCACAGTCCAAGCCTACGGAAGGATCAAGCTCTCTATCGAGCTAACATGCTTTTACGATCCCAAGGTTAGGATTACTAGGAACCTAAATTTTGTAACCATAGATAGGCCCAACATCTATAATGGGTTCCTAGGTCGTCCATTTTTAGAAACCTTTGAGGCGGTCGCCTTTTCTTTCTTTTACTGTATCAAATTCCCCACTGCCGATGGGACGGTCGGTACTGTAAAAGGAGATAAGCTAATGGCAAAGAAATGTTTGAATTACTCCTGTGTCGTAACTTCTTTCAATACTCCCCATGCAATTTGTAACGTCGAGACGATCGACAATCAACCGATGGAGATCGACGAGCCAAGCACATCGTACCAAACCGACTCGGAGGACGCCATCTCACAACGGGTGACGGACGACATCGATCCAAGGATCGGTTTCGAGCCAAGCCTCAACATCGATCCCAGGATCGAGTCCGGAAATCGTTCCAAACGAGAGGCGACCGTCCCCATCGAAGAGTTGGAAAATGAAACGATAGATCCTGCTCGCCCGGAGTGGGAAGTACAGATCGGCACAAGCGTCGACCTCGAATCAAAGAAGGATCTGATCAATTTACTACGTAAGAACATCGGAGTCTTTGCCTGGTCGCATCGAGATATGGTTGGCATAAGTCCTGAACACGCTTGCCACTATCTAAAGATCGACCCGGCAAGGAAGTCTGTTCACCAGAAACATAGGAAATTTGGTCCTGAGAAGTACGCAGCACTCGACATAGAAGTCAAAAAGCTACTCGATAACAAACTAATTAGGGTAGCTACAGACGAACCGCAGTGGGTCGCCAATGCCGTGCTCGTCAAAAAGCCGAACAGCTCCTGGAGGTTATGCATCGACTTTACCCACCTCAACGCAGCATGCCCAAAAGACCACTTTCCGATGCCTCATATTGATCACTTGGTCGATAGTACAGCAGGTTGCGAGATAATTTCGTTCATGGATGCCTTCGCCGGATATCATCAGATCCCAATGGCGGAGAAAGACATAAAGCACACATCATTCCATACGGAAAAAGACATATACTTTTAGGTCCGAATGCCGTTTGGCTTGAAGAACGCAGGGGCAACCTACCAGCGACTAGTCAACGAGATGTTCGCCAATCAGATCGGCAAGACCATGGAGGTCTACATTGACAACATTGTGGTCAAAAGCCTCAAGAAGGAAGACCACCTCAACGACCTCGCTGAGACATTCGCCATCCTCGAGAAGTTCAACATGAAACTAAACCCCAAGAAATGCAACTTCGGGGTGAGCTCCGGAAAGTTCCTGGGGCACATCGTGAGCCAGAGGGGGATCGAGGCGAACCCCACCAAGATCCAGGCGATCCTCGACATGCAGGAGCCACAAAATATCAAGCAAGTGCAACGCCTCACAGGTTGTTTGGCTGCCCTCAACCGTTTCATATCTCGGCTCGGGGATAAAAGCAAGCCTTTCTTCGTGACCATAAAGAACAAAAAGTTCGCATGGACGAAGGAGAGTAAAGTAGCGTTCGCCAAAATCAAGGAGTACTTATCTAACCCCCAGATCTTGGCAAAGCCGATCCCCGGTGAGAAACTATTCCTTTACCTGGCAGCCTCAGAGGTCGCACTGAGTGCCGTTTTGGTGCGAGCGGAGGGACAAGTCCACTTTCCAATCTACTTCGTTAGTCAAGCGCTCCACGACGCGGAAATGCGATACACACCTCTGGAGAAGATCACCTACGCTCTAGTCATGAGTGTTCGCAAGCTAAGAGCCTACTTCTTCGAACATCAAGTGGAGGTTCTGACAACTCTTCCTCTAAGGCAAGTTCTACACCGACCGGACACCAACGGGCGACTCCTCAAGTGGTCACTAGAGATCGCCCAATAAGGTATCACATACGCTCCTCGCACAGCGATCAAAGGCCAGGATCTGGCAGACTTCGTGGTGGAATTAACATTCCCTCACAGTCCGACCCAGGTCGGTCGCCCTGCCTGGAAGCTGTACGTGGATGGCTCGACGACCAACTCATGAGCAGGGGCAGGGATTGTCCTCATTAGCCTCGATGGACAAAGTTTCACAAATGCCGTGCGTTTCGGGTTTCGTGCGACCAATAATGAAGCCGAATACGAAGCCTTGGTAGGCGGGCTCGATCTAGCCCTCGCCCTAGATGTTCATCGCCTCCATATCTTCATGGACTCCCTCTTGGTCGTGAACCAAGTCAAGGGAGAATATGAGGCGCGCGGCGAACAGATGGTCAAATACCAAGAATTGGTCGCCGAAATGTGCACGAAATTTGAGGAAGTGCTAATCGAACAAGTCCCGAGAGAGCACAACTCCCAGGCCGATGCCCTATCCAAGCTAGCGTCGTCGGATGGAGCAACCAATTTCTCTAATATCCAAATCACAAAATCAGCAAGGCCGGCGATCGACAGAAATCTGGTTACTACAGTTGCCGTTGCCGAGGAGAACTGGATGACTCCATTCATCAAATACTTAAAGGACGGAACGGTCCCTGACGACCGTATCAAAGCTCGCCAACTCCAACTCCACGCGACCAGATACACCCCATTGGACGACCGGCTTTACAAACGAGCTTTTAGCCTTCCCCTCCTCAAGTGTATTACACCGGAGGAAGGTCGGCTCGTTTTAGCCGAGATCCATGACGGGATCTGTGGAAACCATACTGGTGGGCGAGCTCTCATCCATAAAACAACCAGGCAAGGTTTTTTCTAGCCGTCACTTCAGAAGGATGCGATCGCCTATGCCAGATCGTGTCATAGGTGTCAAGTAATGGGACCAAACATCAAGCTCTCCCCTGAGCAGCTCACTTCAATGTACAGCCCATGGCCTTTCGCCCAATGGGGCATCGACCTTATAGGTCCCTTGCCGATGGCGCCAGGGGGATGTAAGTTTGCCATCGTAGGGGTCGACTATTTCACTAAATAGGCTGAGGCCGAACCACTCAACAAGATCGGCAAAGAGCAAGTAATCAAGTTCATCTGGAAAAACATCATATGCCGATTCGGTCTACCCCAGGCCATCATCTCCGACAACGGAAAGCAGTTCGACTGCTTAGAAGTCATGCAATTATGCGAGAAGTGGGGAATCAAAAAGTTGTTCTCGTCCCCCTACCACCCTCAGACGAACGGGCAGGTAGAAGCCGTAAACAAAATCCTCAAACACACGATTAAAGCACGACTCGAATCTAGGCAAGGACGATGGGCGAGCGAGCTCCCAGACGTTTTGTGGTCTTATCGGACGACGACCCGAAATTTAACCGGCGAAACCCCATTCGCCCTCGCCTTCGGAACATAAGCGGTGATCCCCTCAGAGATCGCTGTCCTCAGCCATCGAACCGAATAAGAGATGACGACAGACAATGATGTGGCCCGGCGGATCGACCTTGACATGCTCGAAGAACGACGACTGACCTCAAAAATGAAGAACACAATCCATAAAAGGAGATCCGAGGGGTTCTTCAATTCGAAGGTCAAAGAAAGAAGGTTCCAAGTGGGAGATCTCGTCCTCAAAAAGATCCAGACCCACACAGGTGTCTTTGGGCCGAACTGGGAAGGCCCCTTCAGGGTATCTAAGTGGCTAACTAAGGGAGCCTACGAACTTGAATACCCTGACGGCACTCCGGATTAGTATCCCTGGAATGCCGTACATCTGAAAAAATACTACTAGTGAAAACTTTGTATTCAGTTTCAAATACCCTATGTACAAGGAATATAATGAGATTTCTTCCTATCCCATCTACTCTAGCGATCGCCCCACCAGGCATATCGTGTACCGTCGAGGATCGTCGTTCAAACATGGCGATCCGAGGTAGAAACAATGCGGCCATGGTCCTGGAGGTTGATGGAACCGACACCTTCGCCCATGCAAGGTTTCTTTGGGCTGAGATCGCCCGTTATTCATTTAAATACGAGGCCGGCGTAGCCGAAGGACCCTCCAAACTAATCTGTGGACACGTTCGCACGCCCTCAAGGTACATCATCTAACATGATGTACCCGGACAAGGCGGCGCGTCCCTACCCCTTCACAACGTATACCGTCGAGGGTCGCCATCCAACATGCTGACCCAAGGTAGAAAAGTGCTAACAAAGCCGCGTACGTGGAGTCAAATAAACCGACGATGCCCCGTGTAAGGACTCCTTCAGACCAAGACCGCCCACCTTTCATTTAAATACAAGGCGGGCGCAGCCCAACGGAGGACCCTCACAATAAAGTGAGTCGTGGGAATATCCCTCGCACATAAAGACAAGGTTGTGGAGGTCGGTCCATCGAACTCCGCGACCATGCACGGTTCCTCAAAATCGGCAAAACTCAAGATAGCTCACCAGACATACTATTTTTGTTCCCTTACTTACAATAAGTAAACAAAAACAAGGGGGCAAAAGAGGGGAGCTAATCCTAAATGCGATCGGAAAGAAGGAACCGTACCCGATCGGCTTCGTTCAAACACACACAGGACGATCGGAATTGTTCAACAATATTTACAAGTAAGAATTTCCAAACATGTCAATACATTCAAACATTCAAACAATCGGTCAGGCGAACAAGACGTCGGAAGCAATCATACACACACTTGTAAAAATTCGCATGCAAACGTTCAATGGCGATCGTACATAAAAAGAAACAAGTGCGAAAAAAGGAGTATTTATTGCAATCAAGAAGTTCGTACAATACAAAGCCCGAAAGCAATACAAAGAAATCTCTCAGGGTCCCTCCGGATGGTCTTCGCCCCCAGGTGGCAGATCGGCACGCGCTCCCCCATCGGCCTCAAGATGAATGAGTTTATCCGGAAAAGGATACCAACTCAAGTCAATCCCCAAGTCGACGAGGTCAAGGATCGACAGGGAAAACTCCGGATGCAAAGGGTGCTCGAGTGCATAGGCCTTAAAGCTCTCCATCAAAGGACCGATCTCGATCCCTACCTTTTTGGCGGCTCGGACAGCGTCGGCGTAGGCCACATAATAGGAGAACTCGCCGACGAGTGCCACATTGAGGTAGGGATCGGTCTCGATCGCCTTTAGCTGCCCTCTTAACTCCGTGGTCGTCTTCTCAGCTTCCGCTAGCTCGACCACCCTGGCGGCCATTTCTCCCTTACACTTCTCAAGCCCTCCCTTCGCCGTCTCCAGCTCGCTGTTGAGCCGATCCACCATCGCCTTCAGCCCGGTCGCCTCCTCCTGCGAGGCCACATGCATCCGGCGAGCTTCCTTCTCCTGGTCGCAGAGCCGATCGGCCACTTCCTTGGAGCGGCTCAGCTCCTGCTTCATCCGATCGATGTCCTGTTTAGCTCGTTTGGCCGTCTCTAAATACTCCTTCTCCATAGCCTCGATCCGGTTAGCAAAATCAACGTTTTGATTCCGAGCGGCCTCAAGGTCTTGATGGAGGCGAGCGTTAGAGGGTCGCCCCTCGTAATCCTTGGCAGCTTGGACCGCCATCGTCGCCGTCTAGAGAGCCAGGGCAACAGTCGCCTACATGGCATCTCCAGACCGCCGACGAGCGATCGCATCGAGATCGGTCGTCCAAGCCTTAGGCAGAGAGGCGATGGCCTTGGAGATATAGGAAGGGACATCAAGGGACTTCGGCGGAGACTTGCTCGCCAGGAAGTCCAGCACCATCGGTGAGATGTCCGGATCAGCAATACGGACCCTGCAGCACAAACAAAAAGAAAACAAAGGAGTTAGCATATACCTTACTCAAATTTCCTAACTCAGAAAGATCAAACCGGTCGTACCTGTTGACCAACTCGGGGTCGCGGCCAAAATAGGGCTTGCCCCGAGAAGTTTCAGCTTCGGCGATCGCCGCTTTTTTTAAAAAGTCACCCGCGGGCCTGGAGCCAGAACCCTCTACCATCGGAACAGCGGAGAGAGGTGGAGCGGCAAGCGGCGGCTCCAAGATGGATACATCCGCTTCAGCTGTCGGCAGGGACCCCTCCAGCCTTCGCCTCTTGCGGGTGCGCTGGAGTTGTTCCTCCTCCTGAATTTTTGGCTCGGCAACCGGCACCACAGCGGGCCTCACCACAGGAATGGGTCGAGACGTCGTCGCAGGAACACAACCCGTCTTCTTTACCAGGTGAAGACGACCGATGAGACTAGGGTTAGACATGGCGATCTCTTGTGGTGGCTCGGCGAAACGGGGAAAATGAATCTCTGCCAAAGAAAAAATTCATAAAAGTTAAACACCTATTTCAATCAGACGATTGTCAAGCAAGGAAGAAGAAGTAAAATTCATACCTGGAACTTTCGGATGATGGGGGAAGCGAAACAATCGAGCCCCCAACCGATGAAGTTCGTGACCGAGTGAGCGAACGTCTATGTAGGAATCCGGCAAGGCACGAATTCGCTCCCAAACGATCAAGAAATCAAATGGGAGATCGCCGTGCGCTGGAACGAGGGGTCCTGCAAAATGAAAACAAAATTAGATCAGTCCAAGACGTATCCGATCAATGTAAGAGTTAAAACCCTTACTCGGATTCCTCTCCCGAAAATTGGTGGGGATCTCCAACTCTTCCTCCAGCCTATCACTCGTCGCCGATCGCCACGCTCCGCCGACCCAGCACCATTTTGCTAGGTCGCCCCGGGTCTTGTTCGGAACACCAAGAACCACTCTTCCCATTCGACCTTGAATGTGATTCCCGCCGATCGACCCTTTCTGCGCAGCCAATTTGAAGAGATAGTTCATTTCCATCGCAGAAAGGAGACGGAACAACCGGTGACCGCCGAAGAGTGTCAGAGTACAGATGATCTGTAGCCAAGCGTTCGGCGTCAGTTGGAGCGGCGCCAAATTCCAGGCGATCAACAGATACGAGACAGCGAACGGCAAGGGAAACCGCAGTCCGGCCGCCATGGTCATTTCATTAATGGCGACTATATCCTCGGGAGGCTGGTCGGCACGTTCGTTATCGGAGGGCACGTATAGCAAAACATCAGAAGGAATATGATATTTCGCCCTCCAGCAGCTCAAGTCTTTCCGGGTCGCCGAACTCCGGATCTGACCAATAGTCCACCGAGATGGGTCAGCAGCCCAGAACACCGTTCGCTTCACGTGTTTGTAGGGATGAGCGGCGGAGTAAGCTTCGAAATCAAATTCTGGACAGGGCCCAGCAATCCCCTCCATAATCTCAGCGAAAGCTAGATAGGCGGGGCCGAAAACGCTATCTTTTTCCCAAGACAACCGCACCAGTTCATCTTCATCCACCGTCGAACCCCCTCGCTCCGCCGTCGCCGCAAATCTCGCCACTTCGGCCTCGTTGAAGAGCTCCTCAAGTTCTACGGGTGCAATCCCCGCACGAATAGCCTCAACGGCCGTTTCCATATAGAGTCCCACGGGAATTTCCTCCCGGTCCGGCGAATCCGTGGCGGTGGAGGTGCTTCCGGTCTCGAAGGTCTTAGATCCTCCAGACATGTTATAAAAAGTAAAGGGGATAAAGAAGAGTTATGTTCTTACCTAAAAGGAAGGACGGTCGGCACAAGGGTTGTCGGAAAATTTTTGCAGAATCTCGGCTAGAAAACGAAGAAGCGTGAAGAGTAGAAATGAAGAAGCCATAGCCCCTTTTATAGACAGGAGCAGGGGTCTCTTTGCAAATAGGCGAAATCCCGAGGGTTGGAGTGCAACCGTCGGGGGGGACACATTAAATGCGGCCCTCGAAACCCGCGTACGCATCTTTTCGAGGGCAGGCCAGGTGATAGGACTGACAAACCGTCGGACTCCCCCAATGGTAGCGCGACGCGTGTCCTTGCAACGTTTCGAGAGCCCGCCTTCATTTCCCGCTGCTCCCAGCACTAAAGGAGATCGTCCAAATTTGAAATTAGATCGTCTGATCATCTAAACAAATGGCGATCGCCAACAGTGCCACCTCACCCCGTGTTTTCAACATCGAGCCGAGCTGGGGGGCAATTGTTGTGCGGCAATTAATACGCCCCGGTGGCGATCGGCATAATGATCTCAGAGCCAACCATAGAAGACATACTCTGGGCAAACACCCAGAGGTCGACACCCACTTCGATCGTCTTTTGGTATCCGGCGATCGTCTTTTGGTATCTGGCGATCGTCTTTGATGTCCAACCAGAGACGGTCGTCTCGTGCCACGTATAAATCCAACATCCGTCAAAGTCGTCGAAGACCGAATCTTGGACGGTGACCCACAAAAGGCACCGCCAGATAGGACCTTTGACCCCAGCCTATCACCTACCTCAGCTACCGACAGGCCCGCCGAAAGGTGCAAAGTGGGTCCTCCCGGACAGCGACTCAGGATGCGTGCAGGCTTCCCATTAGCTCGCACAGCTGGCTGCCAGCAGCAGCCTCAGACTTTAAGGGAACAGCCCCACGTGATGGGACGATCGGCCATCTTATTATAATATAGAAAACGGCGGTCGCCCGCGATCGCCGGAGAGGTCCCAGCAACCTTGTCTCCTATAAATAGGAAGCTCACAACAGTGGCCTGGACAGAATAACATCAAAGGGAATACATTAAAAGATATACAGAGAGAGAGAGAGATACATTCTCATATACTGAACATCAAATAGCAAGAACACACAGAGCTTCATATCTGGTTCTTCCGGAAACCTACACGCTCTACAGCTTAGATAACTAAAAGTCTATACACTCATTGTAATAGATTCTAACATTAATATTTGTACTCAACAGTATACTTATTAATAACATCTCGCGAGAGCATTCAAGCCCGGGATTAACAACCCCGGCAAATCTTGTGTTATTTATTTTCTCACGGAAGTGTTCTCGCATTTGTTTGTTACTCGATCATTCCAGCAATACTATCTCCGGATAATATTTTGGGTAACAACACATACCAATATCAGGGAGTTCGTGAATGCTGCCCAGTTTACTATACTTACTATGATGATTGAGGCTGCCCGGAGGCTGGAACTGGAGCTTGAGGCGTAGGCTCGGAAGAGAAAGGCGGTGCTGGTAGTGACATCTATATCATCACTCCCCTCCAAGAAGTCAAAGACTTCTGATTCACGTTCGGATCAGAAGGGCGGTGGCCAGAAATCTAAAGAGGGAGCAGGCAAGAGAGTTCTTACGTGTTTCAAATGTGGTCAGACTGGTCATTACAGTCATGGCTGCAAGGCTGATATGAGGGTTTGCTTTCACTGCAGCTAGGTGGGCCACGTGAAGGCCGAGTGTCCGAGTCTGAGGACTGGTGGTGGGGGTGGAGCCTAAAAAGCTCCTATAATTGCCCTATTGCGTATTACTGATGGTCGTGTAGGTCAGGCTAGACCCGAGGTGGCTCGAGGCAGAGTTCACCAGCTGACAGCGGAGGAGGCGCAGGCTATGCCTAAAGTGGTGGCAGGTACATTCCTAGTCAATTCTATGCCTGCTCTAGTGTTGTTCGATAGCGATGCTACCAATTCCTTCATGTCTCACATTTTTAGTGGTCGTCTTAGATATATTGTCAGACGGTTAGGATGTACTCTTGTGGTCGAGGTTGCTGATGATAGGATAGTGACGGTTACGGATGTATATCGTGGTTGTACTCTAGAGATCTCTAGTGAGAGATTTCCGATTGATCTGATCCCGATTGCTATGCGAAAGTTGTGCGTGATTGTAGGCATGGATTGGATGGAAGCGTTTGATGCGGAGATTGTTTGCCATCGCAAACAGGTTCGGGTTCGAACCCCAAGCGGGGGAGAACTGTTTGTGCAAGGTGATGCCCCTAGGCGGGGAACAGTGATATGTTCAGCCGCGAGGGCTCGGAGGTACTTGCAGCATAGAGGTGTCGGGTACTTAGTGTATGTGTTAGATACACGGGTCAATGGACAGAAGAAGACAGTTGAGGACATGCTGATTGTTTAAGAGTTTGCTGACGTATTTCCTGACGAGCTATCAAGGATACCTCCCTAATGGCAGGTGGAGTTCCGTATTGATTTGGTACCGGGTGCGTCCCCAGTGGCCAAGGCACCCTACAAACTAGCTCTACCAGAGATGATGGAGCTGTATACTCAGTTGCAAGAATTTCTCGATAAGGAGTTCATCAGGCCGAGTTGTTTGCCGTGGGGAGCCCCAATACTATTTTTGAAGAAGAAATACGGGTCCGAGGGAATGTGTATTGATTATCGAGAGCTGAACAAGCTTAATGTGAAGAAGCGTTATCCTTTGCCAATGATTGGCGACTTATTCGATCAGCTCAGGGAGCATCGTGGTTCTCTAAGATTGATCTAAGATCGAGTTATCACCAGATGCGAGTGAGGAGTGAGGATACTGAGAAGATGGCATTTTATACGCGATACGGCCACTATGAGGTTGTGGTGATGCCTTTCGGGCTCACCAATGCACCATCGTCATTCATGGACCTCATGAACAGAGTGTGTAGTCCGATGCTTGATTGGTCGATGATCGTGTTCATCGACGATATTCTCATATACTCGAAGATGAAGGAGGAGCATGTGATGCATCCGCAGGAGCTTTTGGAGACCTTGAGACGGAAGAAGCTTTACGCTAAGTTCTCCAAGTGTGAGTTCTGGTTACGAGAGGTCCAGTTTCTGGGACATGTCGTGAACTAGAAGGGTATAATGGTCGATCCTGCCAAGGTTTCAGCAGTTATGCAGTGGGAGGTGCCGAAGACTCCTACTGAGGTGCGGTGTTTCCTCGGGTTAGCTGGGTATTACCGGAGATTTATTTAGTATTTCTCTAAGATTGCATTACCCTTGACTCGACTGACGAAGAAATTTGTAGCCTTCAACTGGGGTGAGGAGCAGCAAATGCCTTTTGAGGAGCTGCGTAGATGTTTATGCGAGGCTCCAGTGTTGACCCTGCTAAAGGGTATGGACGATTTGGTGGTGTACTGTAACGCCTCTCATCAGGGATTGGGTCCCGTGCTTATGCAGCGCGGTAAGGTTATAGCTTACGCATCAAGGCAGTTAAAGCCTCATGAGGTGAACTATCCGACGCATGATCTAGAGTTGGGAGCCGTGGTGTTTGCTCTCAAAATATGGAGGCATTACTTGTATGGGGTCAAGTGTACGATATATGTTGATCATAAGAGCCTGAAATACTTGATGGACCGGCAGAATCTGAACATATACCGGAGAAGGTGGCTTGACGTAGTCAAGGATTATGATTGTGAGATACTTTACCACCCGGGTAAGGCGAATGTAGTTGTGGATGCTCTTAACCGGAAGTCGGTTGGTGAGCCGATAAGGGGGATATGTCTGCGGATGGCGATTGTTACTCCTCTTCTGGAGATGATTGGTAATGCACAAGAGGTGGCAATTCTTGATGAGAATGCCAAAAGCGAGAGGTTTTCAGGTGAAATTTCGATATTTGTGCGAGATAGTCGGGGTTTATTTACATGATACGGTCGGGTATGGGTTCCTTTCAAGGGAGGGAACCGACAGATATTGATGGACGAGATGCATAAGTCCAACTTTTCCATTCATCCCGGGGCAACTAAAATGTTTCGGGACTTGCGTGATGAGTATTGGTGGCCCTGTATGAAGCGGGATGTTTCAGGGTACGTGAAAAAATGCTTGACTTTTCGGAAAGTCAAGTCTGAGCACCAGAGGCCGCATGGTAAGTTGCAGCCTTTAGAGTCTGAGCACATCACGATGGATCTGATCACTAAACTTCTCAAAACTCCATGGGGAATTGATGCGATTTGGGTCATCGTTGACTGATTGATGAAGAGTGATCACTTTTTGGCCATAAAGGAGAGCTCCTCGGCGAAGAAACTTGCAGAGATTTATGTATAGGATATTGTATCCAGGCACGGGGTGTCAGTTTCGATCGTCTATGATAGGTACACATGTTTTACCTCCCGATTTTGGGAGAAGTTCCAGGAGGAGTTGGGTACGCAATTACACTTCAGTACGACTTTTCATCCACAGACCGATGGTCAGAGTGAGCGTACGATTCAGACACTTAAGGATATGCTTCGATCTTGCGTTATTGACTTCGGAGGTAGTTGGGATCAATACCATCCTTTGGCTGAGTTTCCCTACAACAACAGTTTTCATTCCAGTATTGGCATACCGCCGTACGAACTATTGTATGGTAGGAAGTGTAGGACGCCCGTTTTCTGGGGCGAGGTGGGTTAAAGAGTACTGGGGAGCATGGATGTCGTGCTGAAGATGACCGAGTTGATTCAGATGGTATGAGATCGATTAATCACTGCACAGAGTCGGCAGAAGAGCTACGCCGACAAGAGGCGGTCAGAATTGGAGTTCCAGGTGGGGGACTACATTTTACTGAAGGTTTCACCCTGGAAAGGGGTGATTCGGTTTCGCAAGCGGGGAAAGTTGGGGCCCTGTTACATTGGACCTTATAAAGTCATTGCGCGAGTGGGGAAGGTAGCGTACCGTTTGGAGCTACCAGACAAGTTGAAGTTAATCCATAACACCTTCCATGTATCTCAGTTGTGAAAGTGTTTAGTGGATAAGTCTGCAGTGGTTCCTCTAGAAGACATTCAGATTGATGAGTGGCTTAATTATGTGGAAAAGCTGATTACCATTATCGAGAGGAAGATAAAGACCTTGCATAACAAGGTAATTGGGTTGGTAAAAGTCCAGTGGCAGCACCAAAAGGGTTCCGAGTGGACTTGGGAGTCAGAGGCAGAGATGCGGGTGAACTACTCGGAGTCGTTCATGGGCAGAGACTTCGAGGACGAAGTCTGATTCAAGCAGGGGAGATTTTTAATGCCCCGAACTCCGGTATGAATTTATTTAATTATTTTATATATTCCAAATGCATTTAATTAATGGGTTTTGATGGGAAAGGCCAAAATGATAACTTAGGGCGTTTGAGTGGCTAAATTGTTATATTTTGGAATTTGTTTTGTAGGGTTTGGGGTATAAGGACTAGGGCTGAGCACCGGGTCTGACCCGGTCCGGATGGCCCGGATTATAAATGGTCGGACTTTATCGACCCGAAGCCCGGACCTATTCGTAACCGCCAACCTAAAACTGGCCTGGTCCTGCTAGCCCGATTTTGTAAAAAAAAATTTTTTTTTTTGCATATTAAGTGTCCTTTTATTACATATAAAATCCTTTTCTTCTTTAGATACTCCCATAAAATACAATTATCAATCTTAATATCTTCATTTAGTCATCAAACTCCCAAGTTCAACAATATTTTAGTATAAATAAACTTAATTAGAATAATGTGCAATCATAATCGAGCCATTAATCATCATTATTTCATCACCACCGAGGGTAAATTACAAAAAAAAATATTTTTTTTTGTATTTTTATTTTTACCGGGTCGTTCCGGGCCAGACCCGGTTTTTCCCGATTTTGACCCGGTCCGGCCCGGAACCCGATTTTGGACAAAATGCAGACCCGAAACCCGGACCTAATTAACAGGTCCGTTCCGGGTCCGATCCGAATCCGATCCGGATCAGGGTAAAAACCAGGTCCGGACCATTTATGCTCAGCCCCAAGGACTATTTTTGCCAATTGATTAAACTTATATATGTGTGTGCCTGTGGTGTACGTGGGTTTAAAGAGGACCGAGCCCTCTTCCTCTTCACTTTGGTCGAGCAGCAACCACACCCACCTAAACTCTAATCGCCCCCCTTCTTCCTTGCTGCTGCCGCCGAGAAGAACCACCTCAAACCGATGCCGCTGATGCTTATATTCCGGCAAGAGAGAGAGGGCCGAGAGGAGATCAAGAAAGAAAGAAGGATCGTCCTAGGCTCAATCAAGTTGTTGGGGCTGTTTTTGTGTAGGTATTTTCTCATTTGTTTTCCCTTTTCTTTCTTTCTTGTTTGGGCCGAGAAGCAAGAAGCAACAACCACCATCATCACCGCTGACGGCCCTTGCTTCCGGCCAACCGCCACTGACCACCACTACCATGGTGGCAGTGGATGGTGGCTTGTAATCATCCCTTGGTGCTTGGTTATGCGAGTAGTGGTGTAGGTTGTGCTTGGAAAGTTTTGCAAACCCTAAATCTCAGATAAAATGATATACCCTAATTGTGATTCTTTTCTCTTTTTCGCATTGTACTTTGAGTGAATGGAACCTGATAGGGTGTAAATATTACACTATATCAAGTACTTAATGTGACATTATTATAGCATAATTAAGCAAAAGGTATTCACTATACTTGAATATTGCGTTTTACAGGTTTATAAGCAAATGATGAAAAAGATAGCAAAATAAAGGTAAAATAGAGCTGGAACAGAAACATACATATTAGAATAAGAGCAAGTGCCCCAATGGCAGAGAAAATGGTGTCTTTGAAGATTGGATATACCATGGATTGATGAAAGGAAGTTCAGGACCAAATTCCGGATCAATCGGGCAAGAAACGAAGATGCAGAAAATTACAAAGAATCAAGCCTCGCTGATCAGGGGGTTTCACAAGGGCCGTGTGACATTGGTCTTACCCTGTCACACGACCCGTGTCTATGAACCAATCCATTCACATCTGAGGACTCACACGGGCCGTGCCGCACTAAAGGATATTGGACACGGGCCGTGTTCAGTCGGCTTCCTGCCGCAATCCAAAGCTCAGTGGATCATGACCTAAGCACTGACCTATGCTAAACGGGCCATGTCGGTTCGTGCCTAATTCTACACGGGTCGTGTTCCCTCACCAGGAAGTTTTTAAAAGTCTATAAATAGATGGGTTTGCATCATCAAAAAACACCCCAACACCCCAATATTCAGTTCCAAGAGCTATTATTCTCTGGAGATTTGTAAGGAAAACTTTCCTTTCGATTTTAATTATAAGTATTGTTTCATATGTTAGTGTTTTAAATATCGAATTGGCGGTTATCATAGCCATACTTGGTTAAACCCCTTCTTTTGAATTGGCGGCTGGTCCCATTTCATTTGATTTGGTGGTTATTATGACCACACTTGGCTAAACCCCTTTCATTTCGGTTCTGTAATTAGGATCATGTTTGTGTTTAAATATATGTTTTGATGTTAATTTATACTTCTGTCTAGCAATTATAATTTCGATCTTAACAAACGTTTGATTTTCACTATAATACTAGTTGGCCACTTATTTTATGGGGCTTATCATTCTAGTTATTCAATTTATAAGGTATCTAATCGTTTTTATAAATTGATGGTATAGTACAAGCACCAAATTGGTTTGACAAAGATTAACTTTGGTGTAAATTATAATTATACGTTTTTACGCTTAGCTTTCGAGGAGTATTGAATGTTGTTGGGAACATTCACAGAAAACTTAATGCAATCTTTAAATCTAATTCTGGAATTGGATTAGTAAGGTTAGGTTTCCTCAAAGAACGTATTTTGATTATATAACTTGGTGAATAGAAATTACTGGAGCATATTAGCAATTTCAAGTACCAACTTAGATGAAATATAACTTAAGATTTAAGATCATTTGAGGACCAAACTTTTTTTACATATCAAGGGATTAATCTCCACCTTTCATCTTCCCTCCATCTTTATTTGATCTAATGAATGAGATTAATCCCAACAATTTAAAACACCCACTTTCATCATTTTTTTTCAAATATCAATATCTTTCAAACCGTTAATCGTTAAGTCAAAAAAAATATACCGTTACGACGAGCATTTAATTATCTTTCTATATAGATGACTTTGATATACTTTCGACAATTTTTTTCCGTTTTTTCGTGGCAAAAAATCATATGTGATATATCATATATGATATTACATATCACATATGATATGTAATATCATATCATATATGATATTACATATCATATATGATATATCACATATGATATTTTCGGCCACGAAAAAAAACGTGAAAAAAATGAAATTTTTTTTTTTGTCGAAAGTATATCAAAGTGCCTGTCTATAGAAAGATAATTAAATGCTCGTCGCGATGGTGTAATTATTTTCACTTAACGATTAATGGTTTAAGAGATATTTAAATTATAAAAAATGTGTGAAATATTAAATGCTTTTAATCTCAACCATTGATTTCTTTTTGTATGGATGGTGGGGATGAGTCCCTTGATATGTAAGAAAAGTTTGGTATTTAATATAACTCTACTCTATAACTTAATATCATTACTAAATTAAATACGAAGCATTTAAATAAGAATGGGACCGGAACCTTTTAAAACTAAATTTTATTCATTTTCATTATATGCTCTTATTTACAAGTTTACAATTTCCTCTTTACTTATAAGAGTAGAGTTATATTAAATACCAAACTTTTCTTACATATCAAGGGATTGTTGGGATTAATCTCATTCATTAGATCAAATAAAGATGGAGGGAAGATGAAGGGTGGAGATTAATCCCTTGGTATGTAAAAAAAATTTGGTCCTCAAATGATCTTAAATCTTACTTATAATCACACAAATCCCCCCTTTTGGTTTACTAATGTCTCACGCAAAAAGACTTGACATTTAATCCCGTGTCTCTATGGATCGACCCTGCTACTATTATACTATCTTAGTATAAGAGGGCAGTGAACTCAAAGTAGTATTTCTACACCCATTTTATTTGTTGGTTTTCCGCCGCTAACAAATTGGCGCCGTTGCCGGCGACACGATTGTTAATAATAGTTGATGCCAAGATCTTGCAGAGCGGGTACACTTTTACCAATTGATTCGGAGATAGAAAAAACAGCCAAGAAGTTATGAAAACAAGCAAGTTTTGAAAGAATCAACCAGCTTCTGAATCTTCATCATTCACACCTCCAATCATTAACATTTGGGAGAGTCCCTCTCTCAAGTGAATCAGATACAGAATCAGCATCAGTATACTCACCCATCCAAAACACTCCACCTAGTTCACCAAAAATCCAAACTCCACCAATTTTCATGGCTGAACCCGAGCAAACCCTCACACAGTGGGCCGAACAACAAGATGATGCTCAACACCCTCTATGCATCACTTATCCAACTGCAACTCACCTTGAGTCAAAATTCAGTTTAATCCATTTTCTCCCATCCTTCTGTGGTGTTGAAAATGAAGATCCACATAAATTCTTAAAAGAATTTCATGTGGTGTGTTGTGGGATGAAACCCCACAATGTGGCGGAAGACTGTTGGGGCAAAATCGGTATTAGCTCTGTTGTGCGGAAGCATAAATATAAAGTACGGAAATAAAACGACACACGGATTTATAGAGGTTCGGAAAACGTGCCTACGTCCTCTCTCGTTATCTTTTTCTATAGGCTTAAGATATAAACCTCTGCACCTATCTTCTATCGGTCGAGGGATTACCGTTACAAGCTCGTCTTCTATCGGTCCGAGTAAACCGTTCTCTTACTTGTCTTTTTGTCGGTCCAAGTTAAACTGTTTTCCTTTTCTATCGGACAAGGAATCAACCTATCTAGCTTACTATGGGTACTAGACAAACCTCACTAAGATAGCGATTGCGATTCTAACAATGCCGGATCCTTGATCCTAATAACACCGAATCCAATCGTATCTTTTCTTTTTCCTCTCGTGTATGATTTAGTGTATAACACTCAATCACTCTCAATTTAAGCTCAAGAACAACAACTATAATGTTTACAATGATATCTCAAGTATGTATGAATTGCTCAATGTTGTTGTGTGGTTTAATACCAAGGATGTGGTATTTATAGCCTTTCTCCACAAACTAGCTGTTGCTGACTGTTTTGACTTGCTAGCGTGCGCTAGCTTTCCTTAGCATGTGCTATCGCTTGTAGCGTACGTGTAGCGTGTTTTAACAGCTTGTAGCTTCAGTCCAGTGGCTACTGTCTCTCTTCCTTAGCGTGCGTTAGCTTGATAATTGCGTACGTTAGGTACACATATTAGCGTGCATTAAGCACTCTTCATAGCGTGCGCTAACCATGTATCCATTTCATGATTTGTCAAACTGACCGTTCCAACTTTTTGACTTGTTTCAGATTCTCCCAACGGATTGATTGACTTGATTTCAAAATGCTATTTAGCGTGCGCTAAATATCATCAGTAGTGTGCGCTATGTCTTACTTCACTGCATACGCCATTCTGTGTTTGAATGTCTTCACAACGGTAAATGACCTTCGATAGCGTGCGTTATGCTTCATGTGCATGCGCTATCTTCACCAGATGACTTGTCTTCAAGTAACTTCAAACTTGACTGAACTGCAGAGATGTCCCATTAGCGTGCGCTAACATTTAAGTCTAGCGTGCGCTAGCCATGTATTTTGTTCAGCTTTTTGCATCTTCGTCTGCTTCGTCGTTTTGCTTCGCCTCTTTGTTGTTTTGTTTTGTTTCGCAACTTAATCATCAAAACTTTAATAATGAATATGTGGAGTAAATATTCCAACAATCTCCCCCTTTTTGATGATTACAAAACAACTCTTGAATTGGATAAAACCTGCAAAATAAAAATATATATATTTGTACGTTTCAAAGTTTTAAGCTTTGATCATTTCGTTAGTTTCACCCATTTCCTTTTTCTCATTTTTCAACTCATTCGTTTCTCCCCCTTTTTGTATGCTTTCTTTTTCTCCTTTTCGATTTTTATTATTTTCTCCTCCTTTTTATTTTTCTCGTCATTCTTTCATGACGCTTTTTATCCGATTCTACTTCTTATCCCCCTTTTTGTATTCAGTAAAAAGTGTAAAATATGCCAATTAAATATAAATATGCATGATACCAATTAAAGAAAAATGTGCATGATAAGAGTATAACTCCCCCTCAAAATATTATCTCCCCTTTTTATAATACCCCCTGAGTAAAATACAATTTGATAAAAATTAATTTTTAGAGATCCAACCGATAGTTGGTTTTTGTTTAGAGACATAGACGATATTCGGATAGACGTTTCTTTGGGATTCCAAATTTTCTTTGTTTTTATCGTTCGTCTTGGGCTTTTGCAATTTGAAAAATGATGCCCAATTTTCAAACATTTTTCGCATCAGGGTATATTAAAATTTACGGATTCATTTTTAGAACGTGTTTTGAATCCCAACCCCTGTTTGTTCAACGTAAATTTCTGAACCGAGAGCATTTGTTCAAATTTTTCGTTTCCACACGAAAATTTCTTCGTTAAGTTTTTGAGCTCGGTTTGAATTTTGACAAGATCATCCTTTAAAATATTTTCGTTTTCAATGCATTTAGAATGATCGATTTCAATAAATTTTCCCTTTTCAAGAATTTTGAAATTTTCATTTTCCAATGATTTATATTTAGATTTAAGGGATTTAATTTCAATTAAAGCATTTTGATAGTCCGTATGTAACAACTCGAATGCTTCAAATAATTCATCGTAAGAATTACTTACTTGACTTTCGACGTTGCTATCGTCGAATGAACTCCGGGCCATAAATGCAAGGTTATTTTGATCGATAAAATCATCATCAATATCTTCGTCACTCCATGTTGCAACGAGTACCTTCTTCGGATTTGCTGCTTGGCAATTCTTTGCAAAATGGCCTGGTTTACCACATACTCAATAGTTATTGTCGAATTTCTTATATTCGCCCGATTTGATGTCTTTCTTTCTCCGGTTTAACAAGTGTTGGAACTTATTAATATTTTTGGCATAATATGCCGATTCTTCGTCGCTTTCGTCCACCGGGATTTCTTCCCTTTTACACATCTTAGCCTTCATGGCTATCTTTCTTTCCTTCGGCGCCAGTTTGCCATTCCGAGATTTAAGTACTATCTCGTAGTTTATAAGAGAACCAACGAGAGCACTAAAATCAAGATTGTTTAAATCTTTAGATTCCATTATTGCTGTCATCGTGCCATCCCATTCTCGAGGTAGTGATCGGATAATCTTCTTTACTTTCTCACTACTCGAAAGTGGTTGTCCAAAACATGCCAATCCATTTGTGATAACCAAAAATCTACGAGCATGATCGAGATGGATTCGCTGTCCTTCATTTGGAATAACTCATAATCGTGAAAGAGCATGTTTATTTTCGTCTCCTTTGTAACACCCCCAAAACCGTATGGGAATATTACACGCCGTAGACCCCTTCCACAAGGATCTACCAGGCTAAACATCTATAAACGACTAAATGCTTGCCAGTGGTCAAACAATATAATAATACTGCACTGCTAAGGTCACTTTCACATTAACACACAGTCCGATGAGGTCACTCTACTCTATAAACAGAACTGACTAACAACATTACCCACACAGGGGTCGAAACTCAATACAGCGGAAGACTGAATGAACTCTAACTATACAACCTAACTCTACCAACTCTCGACTCTTGATTAGTATCGCACTCGTCATCCTCTTGTGCCAATCCCGTGATGCTCCCCGAACTGCATGTACCGACGCAAAGCAGACATCCACCCCGAATACTGGGGTTAGTAAAACTCCTTGCTTTTACTAGTGCAAGTATCAAACCATACGAAATGTAACAAGCAAATAGCAACTACGAGTTTAATACAGAAATCAATTATCAAAATGTTCCCGAGAAGTTTTAGAATTTCGAACTCAAATAAGAGATATTTGAAAAGGAACACATCATCTCGGGATTTTTAAAGGTAAATTCTTTTGGACCTCGAGTCCCAATTTAAAAAAACCTTTTCGTAAACATTAGGCCTTAGCCCGATTCTCGTTCAAAGCATACTAAATAATATATCATTATGAGTCCGAGATCCATATTTAAAATATTACCCGAACAATCATCTACACGATCATTGTTCGTACACATCATGTACCGAACTCCGAGGCCTCGACGGACCTTACCCGACCACACACACTGCTCGTACACATCATGTACCGAACTCCGGGAGGCCTCAACGGACCCTACCCGGCCACACACACTATTCGTACACATCATGTACCGAACTCCGGAGGCCTCAACGGACCCTACCCGGCCACAACATCGTTCGTACACATCATGTACCGAACTCCAGAGGCCTCGTCAGACCCTACCTGGATCACACAACTTGTCCGTACACGTCATGTACCGGACTCCAGAGGCCTCGTCAGACCCTACCTGGATCACACACTTTGTTCGTACACATCATGTACCGAACTCCAGAGGCCTCGTCAGACCCTACCTGGAACACACACACATCGACACGACACAATTCATAATCATTAAATGTCAAGCCATTCCACATTACAATGAAATGTACAATCAAGTATGTAAACCAAAACAACACAAATATCATGATCATCACAACGACTCTTAACCAACATAACACACATTCGGTACACAATACATTGAACAACCACGTGTACAACCATCTCATATGTACATCGCAATCCTGCACAAATGGCACAACGCCTAACACGGATACCAATATATCACTATTATCACAAAGCCTTCAAATTTCGGAAAAACACAACCAACTCAAACGGAACATATTTATGGAGGCAAGCAAAATAATCATACATATCATACGTAATTACTAGTCACAAGACACAAGTCGTATAATAAGATACTTGCCTTAATAACCGCTACCAAACGCTCCGATGAACACGGTTCGATCGGGAAGCTCGGACCCCGAAGGAGACAACGAACAGAAGGGTTCCGACTCGAGTTCTTCACAAGAATTCGACCCTAACAACATATAATCAATAAATCATCGATCATACGAGGAAGAATAATCGTAGAACGCTCGAATTCTCTTTGTGACATTTTATCGAACACCTTCAAGGCGTCGATAAAATACTCAATAAAACGACAAATCCGTGGCAATCCAACCGTGGAATAACAAGGAATTAGATATAATATAGCTTAAAAATCATCAATCCATCAATATTCTGAGTTAAAACGGATTAAACGGACAAATCAAACAAAATCCCCAAAACTATATTTTAAGAAAACTTGCCTTGATTCGGTCGATCAGAGCAAGTTATGGAAGGATTAATCGATGTTATGAACTTCAAAACTTCATGGATTTAACCCTAACAACATCCCTCCATGATCATCAAATCTCCACCGGAAGAGGAAGAAACGAGTGAGAAAAATGAAGAAAAACCCGATCGCTCGCCATATTTATAGCCCTGCCGACACGGCAAAGAAACGGCCCGCACCAGGGCCGGGTGTCTCGCCGTGTCTCGGCAGTTGCTGGTCCTGGCCGACCCGGGCGCAAGACACGGCGCAGGCGCCTGCTTTCTGTGGCCGTTTCGCACAGGTCCGGCCGGCCATGACTCGGTCGATCCGACGGTCAGAAAAATCCGAAACTCGGACACGAACGTAAACCGAAAGCACGGTTACGAAGTACTCGTAAATACGAATCCGAACACTGAGAGAACACCTGATTCCGACCACCTGAAGGCTCGAAATTCGACAACGGAAAGTAATTACCCAAAATTTTGGGAAATTACGAAAATGGCCCAAAACGTCCGAAAATCACGATACGCGATCGAAACACCAAACCAAAGCTCGCAACATGAATAATAACATTAAATGAACTTACTAGAAACTCAAACAACAGCTTGACGAGATTCGCAAGAATCGAACTCAAGTGCGGAAAAGTCGCTAAAAGCTCGGAACTCAAAGAAAACGATACCAAACGAACTCGGATGACAAAAAGTGCGTAATTAATCATTCTCGGAATGATGAGACGGTCCCAAGCGAGTCGTCAAACGGACTTCCGAAAAAATAAAATTACCGGAATCCAAATCATGATATTACATTCTACCCTCCTTAAAAGAAGTTTCGTCCCGAAACTTAAATCAAGTAGGGAGAAGCAATATCTCGCCAGGAAAACTCAACGAGATACACAAGAACCGGAAAAAAATTCGTGCCCAACGGCGAAACGTTACAAGCAACGCAAGGGAATATACGGCATAAAAACACGCCCACGACGACTAACACAACGCCACCGACTATGTTTCAAAACAACAACGAGTAATTAACAACACATCACATGCACACATTTAATCAAAGAAACGCACACGACAACAAGTCGCACCCGACCACAACGACTATACGGTACAAACAAATATAGTATTATGATAGAATTCACTCTGATTCTCGTCAACAAGAAAATGTCCGACGTCAAGACACAAACAATTCAAGAAATAGAAAATGAGAATACCGGACATTACATTCTATCCTATTAAAAATAAGTTTCGTCCCGAAACTTAAAATAAAACATCATGGTAGAATACAAACAAAACCAAAAAGTTCACGCAACAAATATCAATTTCTACACGAATTACAAAGACGAAGTACGATACACAACTACATGGCACTCCCGAGTAGGAACGAAACCCACCCCGAACATCTTGGCAACGGTCTCACAATGCACCGCCTAACCCACTTGGGCACACTCAAACAGATTGACTAATGGTGAACGACAATTCTTCGCAGTACGAGATCAGGCAACAACAGTCAGACAACCCCGTTCGAACAACAACGATCGAACAACAACGATCAAATAACAATGATCGAACAACAATGATCAAATAACAATGATCGAATGACAACAAATAACAATGACTCAAGTCCCCACTTCAACTCACATTAAAAGAATCGGTAGAAAGTGAAAGATGTTACTTCCAAACAAGGTTCACAAGAATCGAACCGAACTCTAAAGGTCACGATGATAGGCGTGTCGATCCGAAACAAGGTCACAACTACCGAACGATGACAACCGAGACATCAAACAAGTTCAAAACGTATCGACGAACACGTGCAAGTCGATAGAATTTAGAAGGAGAAATCAGAAGTCAAATATAGTACGGGTATTACATCCGACCTCTTATAAAAGAAATGTCGCCCCGCAACTCACAACAACTAAACAAGGTAACAACACAAAAGCATCCGACAGAAAATCTCCCATGGATCTCTCAAAGCCGATCTCGATATCTCTTTGAAGCGCGAACTCCGAAAGTCTCGTGAGCCAATTCGCAAAATCAATTCGGTGTCCCAAACGCAGCGTTGCGAGAAGGACAATTTACACGTGCATGCCCCGACACATCACGGTTGAAATACCTCGGCATACCGAAAATACAAATGCTAGATACAATGGGGCATAAAGTCACAAAACAATATAGCGGAGATGCCAACTCAGCACAACAAAGAATCAAGACGGTATCGTTCGGCGACCTCAACGGCCCGAACGATAACCAGCACCTATAATTACAAACATTATGAAACAATCACACATGTACAGAAACGTACAAACCCAAGCTTCAACAGCTCACACTTGTGCGACAACACGCAAATCACCACGAGGCGATAAACAGTAAACACCAGTTCACACCTCTCACAGAGGGCTAGTGCAATAAATGCGTGGCAACGCCTCGACGTTCATGCCACCAATTCGATCATACTCGGGAGCAAACATCATAACGACAACGCGAACATCATACATACATACCCAGCCCTCAAACGGGAATGGATAGGTTTTGAAAACGAAAACCTCCTTTTGAAAATAATTTTGGAAACACCGATTGATCTTGAGTATCACCCTTCAATAAAAATACAATCGTGAAACATCATTATCGAGACTTTGGAAACTATTTCGCATTCGATAAAAATGAGGACAATTTCTTTTCGTGAAAAACTTTTGGAAGTATTCGACTCGGGTCTAAGTAAAAGTGTTTCTAAAACATTGGAAAATATCTTAAAACATTTTGGTCCTCGAGGTAGAAGAATCTTGAAACATATTGTGGCACCTTGATGTACCACAAGAAAATAATTCATTTTAAAAGGACGTCTCAAATTTATTTTCTAAGGTACTCAAAGTTTTCAAAGATAATTTAATGGGCTAGAATGCCCAAAAATTTCAGATAATTACACGGAACATTATAGCGCTGTGGGTCCCGCGCCGGAACCCACCAGACTAAAAACCATTTACAAAACGCCAAAAAGGTCGATGACGGTAATATTTTACAATATCCGAAGTATTTCAAAACACATTTTTCAAATACCGTCTGATTGTGTCATTTGAAAATACACGGCCCATTTGTCAAAATTTAACAAATTTTAAAAATCCATATAAACCATGGTTTGACCGCACCACCAAAATATTTTCCAAAAATCGATTTCTACAAAATTCTCAAATCAGAAGTCCTTCAGAAACATTCTCAAACTTACCCATAGCGGACAAAAATTACAACATTCCAAAACAAATAATTTAAAACTATATACTCAAATGGAAACCAGTGGTCGCCAATTCAATCAAATGCATCTCGTGGTATCAATTTTAAACACACAAAGAAAATCATTCATCGGAGTTTCTCACAAACTCTACCGTTTGTACCTATTCGAAACCCATCAAGGTTTAAAACTTTCACAACCTACCACCCCACCCGGTGGTTCAAAGATAAAACAATAACGTGCCGATTCTATACACATACTATGTGTCACAAGTATTAAACACAACTATATTACACAATACTGTGTAAATAAAATTATGCACCACAATTAACTCACTAAGATAAAATCGAGATACACAGGTATTACGCATAAAGGAGGAGACTTACATCCACAGGTCGCACGGAGGTGACGGTCGCCCACGATACTAATCTCGTCCGACAACATAACCGACACGTTGTGACTACGCACAACTCAACTTGTCACCTGACGACTCGAACGACAAGACCACACATTACTCGACAAACCACGACTAGACTCGACCCGACAGCCTAGGTTTCCGCAACCTAAGCTCCGATACCATAAATGTAACACCCCCAAAACCGTATGGGAATATTACATGCCGTAGACCCCTTCCACAAGGATCTACCAGGCTAAACATCTATAAACGACTAAATGCTTGCCCGACCAGGGTCAAACAATATAATAATACTGCACTGCTAAGGTCACTTACACATAAACACACGCATCGATGAGGTCACACAACTCTATCAATGTAATCGACTAACAACATTACCCACACAGGGGTAGAAACACAATACAGCGGAAGACTGAATGAACTCTAACAATATAACCAAACTCTACCAACTCTCGACTCTTGATTAGTATCGCAGCTCGTCATCCTCTTGTGCCAATCCGTGATCGCTCCCCCGAACCGCATGTACCTGGACGCAAAACAGACATCCACCCCCCGAATACTCGGGGGTTAGTAAAACTCCACTGTTTTACTAGTGCAAGTATCAAACCATACGAAATGTAACAAGCAAATAGCAACTACGAGTTTAATACGGAAATCAATTATCAAAATGTTCCCGAGAAGTTTTAGAATTTCGAACTCAAATAAGAGATATTTGAAAAGGAACACATCATCTCGGGATTTTTAAAGGTAAATTCTTTTGGACCTCGAGTCCCAATTTAAAAAAACCTTTTCGTAAACATTAGGCCTTAGCCCGATTCTCGCTTCAAAGCATACTAAATAATATATCATTATGAGTCCGAGATCCATATTTAAAATATTACCCGAACAATCATGCTACACGATCATTGTTCGTACACATCATGTACCGAACTCGGAGGCCTCGACGACCTTACCCGACCACACACACTGCTCGTACACATCATGTACCGAACTCCGAGGCCTCAACGGACCCTACCCGGCCACACACACACCGCTCGTACACATCATGTACCGAACTCCGAGGCCTCAACGACCCTACCCGCCACAACATCGTTCGTACACATCATGTACCGAACTCCGCAGGCCTCGCTGACCCTACCGATCACACAACTTGTCCGTACACGCCATGTACGGACTCCGCAGGCCTCGTCGACCCTACCCGGATCACACACTTTGTTCGTACACATCATGTACCGAACTCCGCAGGCCTCGCTGACCCTACTCGAACACACACACATCGACACGACACAATTCATAATCATTAAATGTCAAGCCATTCCACATTACAATGAAATGTACAATCAAGTATGTAAACCAAAACAACACAAATATCATGATCATCACAACGACTCTTAACCAACATAACACACATTCGACACAATACATTGAACAACCACGTGTACAACCATCTCATATGTACATCGCAATCCCGCACAAATGGCACAACGCCTAACACGGATACCAATATATCACTATTATCACAAAGCCTTCAAATTTCTAAAACACAACCAACTCAAACGGAACATATTTACGGAGGCAAGCAAAATCATCATACATATCATACGTAATTACTAGTCACAAGACACAAGTCGTATAATAAGATACTTGCCTTAATAACCGCTTACCAAACGCTCCGATGAACACGGTTCGACGGGAAGCTCTGACTCAAGGAGACAACGAACGGAAGGGTTCCGACTGAGTTCTTCACAAGAATTCGACCCTAACAACATATAATCAATAAATCATCGATCATACGAGGAAGAATAATCGTAGAACGCTCGAATTCTCTTTGTGACATTTTATCGAACACCTTCAAGGCGTCGATAAAATACTCAATAAAACGACAAATCCGTGGCAATCCAACCGTGGAATAACAAGGAATTAGATATAATATAGCTTAAAAATCATCAATCCATCAATATTCGAGTTAAAACGGATTAAACGGACAAATCGAACAAAATCCCCAAAACTATATTTTAAGAAAACTTGCCTTGATTCGGTCGACGGAGCAAGTTATGGAAGGATTAATCGATGTTATGAACTTCAAAACTTCATGGATTTAACCCTAACAACATCCCTCCATGATCATCAAATCTCCACCATGAAGAGGAAGAAAAGAGTGAGAAAATGAAGAAAAACCCGATCGCTTCCGCCATATTTATAGCCTCACGGACACGGCGCAGAAACGCCCAGACGGGCCGGTGTCTCGGCCGTGTCTCGGCAGGCTGCTGGTCCTGGCCGACCCGGCGCAAGACACGGGCCGGGCGGCGCCGTTCAGGCCGTTTCGCATGTGTCCGGCCACCATGACTGGTCGATCCGACGGTCCGAAAATCCCGAAACTCGGACACAACGTAAACCGAAAGCACGGTTACGAAGTACTCGTAAATACGAATCCGAACACCGAGAGAACACCTGATTCCGACCACCCGAAGGCTCGAAATTCGACAACGGAAAGTAATTACCCAAAACTTTGGGAAATTACGAAAATGGCCCAAAACGTCCGAAAATCACGATACGCGATCGAAACACCAAACCAAAGCTCGCAACATGAATAATAACATTAAATGAACTTACGAGAAACTCAAAACAACAGTTTCGGACAAGATTCGCAAGAATCGAACTCAAGTGCGGAAAAGTCGCTAAAAAGCTCTAACTCAAGAAACGATACCGAAACGAACTCGGATGACAAAAAGTGCAGAATTAATCATTCTCAGAATGATGAGACGGTCCCAAGCGAGTCGTCGAAACGGACTTCCGCCGAAAAAATAAAATTACCGGAAATCCGAAATTGCGGATATTACATCCTTGACTTGAGACGTACCTTCGTGTGTTACCTCAAGCATTTTCTAAATTTCTTTGGCACTATCACACGATGATATCCGGTTGTGTTCATCCGGATTTAAGGCACAATAAAGAAGTTGAGTTTCCTTACAATTGTAATGATCATTTTTCCAATCCGCGTCATCATATTCTTCGAAGGATTTAAGCGTACCGTCGGATTTGATAGGAATTTTCAGACCAAGACATATTACTTTCCAAAGCTCGATGTCATACGATCGGATGAATATTGACATCTTTTTCTTCCACGTCATGAAGTTTGAGGCATCAAAAAATGGTGGTCGATTTAGAGCAAGGCCTTCGACTGGAGCAAGTTGGAATGCCATTTGGATCGATTCATCGGATGTTAAGCCGCTTATTGGAGGTACCGCTCCGATACCAATTTTTGGGGCAAAATTGGTATTAGCGCAGTTGTGCGGAAGCGTAAATATAAAGTGCGGAAATAATATGACACACAGATTTATAGAGGTTCGGCAAACGTGCCTACGTCCTCTCTCGTTATCTTTTTCTATAGGCTTAAGATGTAAACCTCTGCACCTCTCTTCTATCGGTCGAGGGATTACCGTTACAAGCTCGTCTTTTATCGGTCCGAGTCAACCGTTCTCTTACTTGTCTTTTTGTCGGTCCAAGTTAAACCATTTTCCTTTTCTATCGGACAAGGAATAAACATATCTAGCTTTCTATGGGTACTAGACCAACCACGCTAAGATAGCGATTGCGATTCTAGCAATGCTGGATCCTTGGTCCTAATAACACCGAATCCAATAATATCTTTTCTTTTTCCTCTCGTGTATGATTTAGTGTATAACACTAAATCACTCTCAATTTAAGCTCAAGAACAACAACTATAATGTTTACAATGATATCTCAAGTATGTATGAATTGCTCAATGTTGTTGTGTGGTTTAATACCAAGGATGTGGTATTTATAGCCTTTCTCCAGCCGTTGCTGACTGTTTTGACTTACTAGCGTGCGCTAGCTTTCCTTAGCATGTGCTATCGCTTGTAGCGTACGTGTAGCGTGCGTTAACAACTTGTAGCTTCAGTCCAGTGGCTATTGTCTCTCTTCCTTAGCGTGCGTTAGCTTGATAATTGCGTACGTTAGGTACACATATTAGCGTGCATTAAGCACTCTTCGTAGTGTGCGCTAATCACGTATCCGTAACTTTGACTTGTTTCAGATTCTCCCAACGGATTGATTGACTTGATTTCAAAATGCTATTTATCATGCGTTAAATATCATCAGTAGTGTGCGCTATATCTTACTTCACTGCATACGCCATTCTGTGTTTGAATGTCTTCACAACGGTAAATGACCTTCGATAGCGTGCGTTATGCTTCATGTGTAGCGTGCGCTATCTTCACCAGATGACTTGTCTTCAAGTAACTTCAAACTTGACTGAACTGCAGAGATGTCCCATTAGCGTGCGCTAACATTTAAGTCTAGCATGCGCTAGCCATGTATTTTGTTCAGCTTTTTGCATCTTCGTCTGCTTCGTCGTTTTGCTTCGCCTCTTTGTTGTTTTGTTTTGTTTCGCAACTTAATCATCAAAACTTTAATAATGAATATGTGGAGTAAATATTCCAACAATCTCCCCCTTTTTGATGATTACAAAACAACTCTTGAATTGGATAAAACCTGCAAAATAAAAATATATATATTTGTACGTTTCAAAGTTTTAAGCTTTGATCATTTCGTTAGTTTCACCCATTTCCTTTTTCTCATTTTTCAACTCATTCGTTTCTCCCCCTTTTTGTATGCTTTCTTTTTCTCCTTTTCGATTTTTATTATTTTCTCCTCCTTTTTATTTTTCTCGTCATTCTTTCATGACGCTTTTATCCGATTCTACTTCTTATCCCCTTTTTGTATTCAGTAAAAAGTGTAAAATATGCCAATTAAATATAAATATGCATGATACCAATTAAAGAAAAATGTGCATGATAAGAGTATAACTCCCCCTCAAAATATTATCTCCCCTTTTTATAATACCCCCTGAGTAAAATACAATTTGATAAAAATTAATTTTTAGAGATCCAACCGATAGTTGGTTTTTGTTTAGAGACATAGACGATATTCGGATAGACGTTTCTTTGGGATTCCAAATTTTCTTTGTTTTTATCGTTCGTCTTGGGCTTTTGCAATTTGAAAAATGATGCCCAATTTTCAAACATTTTTCGCATCAGGGTATATTAAAATTTACGGATTCATTTTTAGAACGTGTTTTGAATCCCAACCCTGTTTGTTCAACGTAAATTTCTGAACCGAGAGCATTTGTTCAAATTTTTCGTTTCCACACGAAAATTTCTTCGTTAAGTTTTTGAGCTCGGTTTGAATTTTGACAAGATCATCCTTTAAAATATTTTCGTTTTCAATGCATTTAGAATGATCGATTTCAATAAATTTTCCCTTTTCAAGAATTTTGAAATTTTCATTTTCCAATGATTTATATTTAGATTTAAGGGATTTAATTTCAATTAAAGCATTTTGATAGTCCGTATGTAACAACTCGAATGCTTCAAATAATTCATCGTAAGAATTACTTACTTGACTTTCGACGTTGCTATCGTCGAATGAACTCCGGGCCATAAATGCAAGGTTATTTTGATCGATAAAATCATCATCAATATCTTCGTCACTCCATGTTGCAACGAGTACCTTCTTCGGATTTGCTGCTTGGCAATTCTTTGCAAAATGGCCTGGTTTACCACATACTCAATAGTTATTGTCGAATTTCTTATATTCGCCCGATTTGATGTCTTTCTTTCTCCGGTTTAACAAGTGTTGGAACTTATTAATATTTTTGGCATAATATGCCGATTCTTCGTCGCTTTCGTCCACCGGGATTTCTTCCCTTTTACACATCTTAGCCTTCATGGCTATCTTTCTTTCCTTCGGCGCCAGTTTGCCATTCCGAGATTTAAGTACTATCTCGTAGTTTATAAGAGAACCAACGAGAGCACTAAAATCAAGATTGTTTAAATCTTTAGATTCCATTATTGCTGTCATCGTGCCATCCCATTCTCGAGGTAGTGATCGGATAATCTTCTTTACTTTCTCACTACTCGAAAGTGGTTGTCCAAAACATGCCAATCCATTTGTGATAACCAAAAATCGGTCGAGCATGATCGAGATGGATTCGTCGTCCTTCATTTGGAATAACTCATAATCGTGAAAGAGCATGTTTATTTTCGTCTCCTTTGTAACACCCCCAAAACCGTATGGGAATATTACACGCCGTAGACCCCTTCCACAAGGATCTACCAGGCTAAACATCTATAAACGACTAAATGCTTGCCCGGCCAGGGTCAAACAATATAATAATACAGACCGTTAAGGTCACTTACACATAAACACACAGACCGATGAGGTCACACAACTCTATCAACGTAATCGACTAACAACATTACCCACACAGGGTCGAAACACAATACAATGGAAGACCGAATGAACTCTAACAATACAACCAAACTCTACCAACTCTCGACTCTTGATTAGTATCGCACTCGTCATCCTCTTGTGCCAATCCCGTGATCGCCTCGAACTGCATGTACCGGACGCAAAACAGACATCCACCCCGAATACTGGGGTTAGTAAAACTCCACTGTTTTACTAGTGCAAGTATCAAACCATACGAAATGTAACAAGCAAATAGCAACTACGAGTTTAATACGAAATCAATTATCAAAATGTTCTAGAAGTTTTAGAATTTCGAACTCAAATAAGAGATATTTGAAAAGGAACACATCATCTCGGGGATTTTTAAAGCAGAAATTCTTTTGGACCTCGAGTCCCAATTTAAAAAAAACCTTTTCGTAAACATTAGGGCCTTAGCCCGATTCTCGTTTCAAAGCATACTAAATAATATATCATTATGAGTCCGAGATCCATATTTAAAATATTACCCGAACAATCACTGCTACACGATCATTGTTCGTACACATCATGTACCGAACTCCGGAGGCCTCGACGGACCTTACCCGGACCACACACACTGTTCGTACACATCATGTACCGAACTCCGGAGGCCTCAACGGACCCTACCCGGCCACACACACTATTCGTACACATCATGTACCGAACCCCGGAGGCCTCAACGGACCCTACCCGGCCACAACATCGTTCGTACACATCATGTACCGAACTCCAGAGGCCTCGTCAGACCCTACCTGGATCACACAACTTGTCCGTACACGTCATGTACCGGACTCCAGAGGCCTCGTCTGACCCTACCTGGATCACACACTTTGTTCGTACACATCATGTACCGAACTCCAGAGGCCTCGTCAGACCCTACCTGGAACACACACACATCGACACGACACAATTCATAATCATTAAATGTCAAGCCATTCCACATTACAACGAAATGTACAATCAAGTATGTAAACCAAAACAACACAAATATCATGATCATCACAACGACTCTTAACCAACATAACACACATTCGGTACACAATACATTGAACAACCACGTGTACAACCATCTCATATGTACATCGCAATCCTGCACAAATGGCACAACGCCTAACACGGATACCAATATATCACTATTATCACAAAGCCTTCAAATTTCGGAAAAACACAACCAACTCAAACGGAACATATTTATGGAGGCAAGCAAAATCATCATACATATCATACGTAATTACTAGTCACAAGACACAAGTCGTATAATAAGATACTTGCCTTAATAACCGCTACCAAACGCTCCGATGAACACGGTCGACGGAAGCCTTGACCAAGGAGACAACGAACAGAAGGGTTCCGACTCGAGTTCTTCACAAGAATTCGACCCTAACAACATATAATCAATAAATCATCGATCATACGAGGAAGAATAATCGTAGAACGCTCGAATTCTCTTTGTGACATTTTATCGAACACCTTCAAGGCGTCGATAAAATACTCAATAAAACGACAAATCCGTGGCAATCCAACCGTGGAATAACAAGGAATTAGATATAATATAGCTTAAAAATCATCAATCCATCAATATTCTGAGTTAAAACGGATTAAACGGACAAATCAAACAAAATCCCCAAAACTATATTTTAAGAAAACTTGCCTTGATTCGGTCGATCAGAGCAAGTTATGGAAGGATTAATCGATGTTATGAACTTCAAAACTTCATGGATTTAACTCCTAACAACATCCCTCCATGATCATCAAATCTCCAGCCGCGGAAGAGGAAGAAACGAGTGAGAAAAATGAAGAAAAACCCGACTGCTCTGCCATATTTATAGCCACGGACACGGCGCGAAACGGCCAGACCGGGCCGGTGTCTCGGCCGTGTCTCGGCAGGCTGCTGGTCTGGCCGACCCGGCGCAAGACACGGCGCAGGCGGCGCCGCTTTGTGGCCGTTTCGCATGTGTCCGCCGGCCATGACTCGGTCGATCCGACGGTCCAAAAATCCCAAACTCGGACACAACGTAAACCGAAAGCACGGTTACGAAGTACTCGTAAATACGAATCCGAACACTGAGAGAACACCTGATTCCGACCACCCGAAGGCTCGAAATTCGACAACGGAAAGTAATTACCCAAAATTTTGGGAAATTACGAAAATGGCCCAAAACGTCCGAAAATCACGATACGCGATCGAAACACCAAACCAAAGCTCGCAACATGAATAATAACATTAAATGAACTTACTAGAAACTCGAAACAACAGTTTCGGACGAGATTCGCAAGAATCGAACTCAAGTGCGGAAAAGTCGCTAAAAAGCTCGGAACTCAGCAAAACGATACCGAAACGAACTCGGATGACAAAAAGTGCAGAATTAATCATTCTCAGAATGATGAGACGGTCCCAAGCGAGTCGTCGAAACGGACTTCCGCCGAAAAAATAAAATTACCGGAAATCCGAAATTGCGGATATTACATTCTACCCTCCTTAAAAGAAGTTTCGTCCCGAAACTTAAATCAAGTAGGGAGAAGCAATATCTCGCCAGGAAAACTCAACGAGATACACAAGAACCGGAAAAAAATTCGTGCCCAACGGCGAAACGTTACAAGCAACGCAAGGGAATATACGGCATAAAAACACGCCCACGACGACTAACACAACGCCACCGACTATGTTTCAAAACAACAACGAGTAATTAACAACACGTCACATGCACACATTTAATCAAAGAAACGCACACGACAACAAGTCGCACCCGACCACAACGACTATACGGTACAAACAAATATAGTATTATGATAGAATTCACTCTGATTCTCGTCAACAAGAAAATGTCCGACGTCAAGACACAAACAATTCAAGAAATAGAAAATGAGAATACCGGACATTACATTCTATCCTATTAAAAATAAGTTTCGTCCCGAAACTTAAAATAAAACATCATGGTAGAATACAAACAAAACCAAAAAGTTCACGCAACAAATATCAATTTCTACACGAATTACAGCACGAAGTACGATACACAACTACATGGCACTCCCCGAGTAGGAACGAAAACCCAATTCCCGAACATCTTGGCAACGGTCTCACAATGCACCGCTCGGTAACCCACTTGGGCACACTCGAAACAGTTGACTAACGGTGAACGACAATTCTTCGCAGTACGAGATCAGGCAACAACAGTCAGACAACCCCGTTCGAACAACAACGATCGAACAACAACGATCAAATAACAATGATCGAACAACAATGATCAAATAACAATGATCGAATGACAACAGTCGAACAATGACTCCGAAGTCCCCACTTCAACTCCAGACATTAAAAGAACTGGTAGAAAGTGAAAGATGTTACTTCCAAACAAGGTTCACAAGAATCGAACCGAACTCGGAAAGGTCACAATGATAGGCAGGTCGATCTGAAACAAGGTCACAACCAGTTCGAACGATGACAACTGAGACATCAAACAAGTTCAAAACGTATCGACGAACACGTGCAAGTCGATAGAATTTAGAAGGAGAAACTGCAGAAGTCAAATATAGTACGGGTATTACATCCGACCTCTTATAAAAGAAATGTCGTCCCCGCAACTCACAACAACGGAAACAAGGTAACAACACAAAAAGCATCCGACAGGAAAATCTCCCATGGATCTCTCAAAGCCGATCCTGATATCTGTGCTGAAGCGCGAACTCCGAAAGTCTCAGTAGCCAATTCGCAAAACTGAATTCGGTGTCCCCCGAAACGCGTTACTGACGAGAAGGACAATTTACACGTGCATGCCCCGACACATCACGGTTGAAATACCTCGGCATACCGAAAATACAAATGCTAGATACAATGGGGCATAAAGTCACAAAACAATATAGCGGAGATGCCAACTCAGCACAACAAAGAATCAAGACGGTATCGTTCGGCGACCTCAACGGCCCGAACGATAACCAGCACCTATAATTACAAACATTATGAAACAATCACACATGTACAGAAACGTACAAACCCAAGCTTCAACAGCTCACACTTGTGCGACAACACGCAAATCACCACGAGGCGATAAACAGTAAACACCAGTTCACACCTCTCACAGAGGGCTAGTGCAATAAATGCGTGGCAACGCCTCGACGTTCATGCCACCAATTCGATCATACTCGGGAGCAAACATCATAACGACAATGCGAACATCATACATACATACCCAGCCCTCAAACGGGAATGGATAGGTTTTGAAAACGAAAACCTCCTTTTGAAAATAATTTTGGAAACACCGATTGATCTTGAGTATCACCCTTCAATAAAAATACAATCGTGAAACATCATTATCGAGACTTTGGAAACTATTTCGCATTCGATAAAAATGAGGACAATTTCTTTTCGTGAAAAACTTTTGGAAGTATTCGACCCTCGGGTCTAAGTAAAAGTGTTTCTAAAACATTGGAAAATATCTTAAAACATTTTGGTCCTCGAGGTAGAAGAATCTTGAAACATATTGTGGCACCTTGGATGTACCACAAGAAAATAATTCATTTTAAAAGGACGTCTCAAATTTATTTTCTAAGGTACTCAAAGTTTTCAAAGATAATTTAATGGGCTAGAATGCCCAAAAATTTCGATAATTACACGGAACATTATAGCGTTGTGGGTCCTGCCACGAACCCACCAGACTAAAAACCATTTACAAAACGCCAAAAAGGTCGATGACGGTAATATTTTACAATATCCAAGTATTTCAAAACACATTTTTCAAATACCGTCTGATTGTGTCATTTGAAAATACACGGCCCATTTGTCAAAATTTAACAAATTTTAAAAATCCATATAAACCATGGTTTGACCGCACCACCAAAATATTTTCCAAAAATCGATTTCTACAAAATTCTCAAGCTGTAAAGTCCTTCAGAAACATTCTCAAACTTACCCATAGCGGACAAAAATTACAACATTCCAAAACAATGAATTTAAAACTATATACTCAAATGGAAACCAGTGGTCGCCAATTCAATCAAATGCATCTCGTGGTATCAATTCTATAATCACAGAGAAATCAATCATCGGAGATTCTCACAAACTCTACCGTCGGTACCTATTCGAAACCCATCAAGGTTTAAAACTTTCACAACCTACCACCCCACCCGGTGGTTCAAAGATAAAACAATAACGTGCCCAGTTCTATACACATACTATGTGTCACAAGTATTAAACACAACTATATTACACAATACTGTGTAAATAAAATTATGCACCACAATTAACTCACTAAGATAAAATCGAGATACACAGGTATTACGCATAAAGGAGGAGACTTACATCCACAGGTCGCACGGAGGTGACGGTCGCCCACGATACTAATCTCGTCCGACAACATAACCGACACGTTGTGACTACGCACAACTCAACTTGTCACCTGACGACTCGAACGACAAGACCACACATTACTCGACAAACCACGACTCGACTCGACCCGACAGCCTAGGTTTCCGCAACCTAAGCTCCGATACCATAAATGTAACACCCCCAAAACCGTATGGGAATATTACATGCCGTAGACCCCTTCCACAAGGATCTACCAGGCTAAACATCTATAAACGACTAAATGCTTGCCCGACCAGGGTCAAACAATATAATAATACAGACCGTTAAGGTCACTTACACATAAACACACAGACCGATGAGGTCACACAACTCTATCAACAGAACTGACTAACAACATTACCCACACAGGGGTCGAAACACAATACAGCGGAAGACTGAATGAACTCTAACAATATAACCAAACTCTACCAACTCTCGACTCTTGATTAGTATCGCAGCTCGTCATCCTCTTGTGCCAATCCATGTTGCTCCCGAACTGCATGTACCTGGACGCAAAACAGACATCCACCCCCCGAATACTCGGGGGTTAGTAAAACTCCACTGTTTTACTAGTGCAAGTATCAAACCATACGAAATGTAACAAGCAAATAGCAACTACGAGTTTAATACGGAAATCAATTATCAAAATGTTCCCGAGAAGTTTTAGAATTTCGAACTCAAATAAGAGATATTTGAAAAGGAACACATCATCTCGGGGATTTTTAAAGCAGAAATTCTTTTGGACCTCGAGTCCCAATTTAAAAAAAACCTTTTCGTAAACATTAGGGCCTTAGCCCGATTCTCGTTTCAAAGCATACTAAATAATATATCATTATGAGTCCGAGATCCATATTTAAAATATTACCCGAACAATCACTGCTACACGATCATTGTTCGTACACATCATGTACCGAACTCCGGAGGCCTCGGCGGACCTTACCCGGACCACACACACTGTTCGTACACATAATGTACCGAACTCCGGAGGCCTCAACGGACCCTACCCGGCCACACACACTGTTCGTACACATCATGTACCGAACTCCGGAGGCCTCAACGGACCCTACCCGGCCACAACATCGTTCGTACACATCATGTACCGAACTCCAGAGGCCTCGTCAGACCCTACCTGGATCACACAACTTGTCCGTACACGTCATGTACCGGACTCCAGAGGCCTCGTCAGACCCTACCTGGATCACACACTTTGTTCGTACACATCATGTACCGAACTCCAGAGGCCTCGTCAGACCTTACCTGGAACACACACACATCGACACGACACAATTCATAATCATTAAATGTCAAGCCATTCCACATTACAATGAAATGTACAATCAAGTATGTAAACCAAAACAACACAAATATCATGATCATCACAACGACTCTTAACCAACATAACACACATTCGGTACACAATACATTGAACAACCACGTGTACAACCATCTCATATGTACATCGCAATCCTGCACAAATGGCACAACGCCTAACACGGATACCAATATATCACTATTATCACAAAGCCTTCAAATTTCGGAAAACACAACCAACTCAAACGGAACATATTTACGGAGGCAAGCAAAATCATCATACATATCATACGTAATTACTAGTCACAAGACACAAGTCGTATAATAAGATACTTGCCTTAATAACCGCTACCAAACGCTCCGATGAACACGGTTCGATCGGGAAGCTCGGACCCCAAAGGAGACAACGAACGGAAGGGTTCCGACTCGAGTTCTTCACAAGAATTCGACCCTAACAACATATAATCAATAAATCATCGATCATACGAGGAAGAATAATCGTAGAACGCTCGAATTCTCTTTGTGACATTTTATCGAACACCTTCAAGGCGTCGATAAAATACTCAATAAAACGACAAATCCGTGGCAATCCAACCGTGGAATAACAAGGAATTAGATATAATATAGCTTAAAAATCATCAATCCATCAATATTCTGAGTTAAAACGGATTAAACGGACAAATCGAACAAAATCCCCAAAACTATATTTTAAGAAAACTTGCCTTGATTCGGTCGATCGGAGCAAGTTATGGAAGGATTAATCGATGTTATGAACTTCAAAACTTCATGGATTTAACCCTAACAACATCCCTCCATGATCATCAAATCTCCACCGGAAGAGGAAGAAACGAGTGAGAAAATGAAGAAAACCCGATCGCTCTGCCATATTTATAGCCCTGCCGGACACGCGCAGTAAACGGCCTGGACCGGCGCGGTGTCTCGGCCGTGTCTCGGCAGGCTGCTGGTCCTGGCCGACCAGGCGCAAGACACGGCGCTGGCGCTGCTTTCAGTGGCCGTTTCGCATGTGTCCGGCCACCATGACTCGGTCGATCCGACGGTCAGAAAAATCCGAAACTCGGACACAACGTAAACCGAAAGCACGGTTACGAAGTACTCGTAAATACGAATCCGAACACCGAGAGAACACCGATTCCGACCACCCGAAGGCTCGAAATTCGACAACGGAAAGTAATTACCCAAAACTTTGGGAAATTACGAAAATGGCCCAAAACGTCCGAAAATCACGATACGCGATCGAAACACCAAACCAAAGCTCGCAACATGAATAATAACATTAAATGAACTTACGAGAAACTCAAAACAACAGTTTCGGACAAGATTCGCAAGAATCGAACTCAAGTGCGGAAAAGTCGCTAAAAGCTCTAACTCAAGAAACGATACCGAAACGAACTCGGATGACAAAAGTGCAGAATTAATCATTCTCAGAATGATGAGACGGTCCCAAGCGAGTCGTCGAAACTGACTTCCGCAGATATATTATAATTACCGGAAATCAGAAATTGCGGATATTACATCCTTGACTTGAGACGTACCTTCGTGTGTTACCTCAAGCATTTTCTAAATTTCTTTGGCACTATCACACGATGATATCCGGTTGTGTTCATCCGGATTTAAGGCACAATAAAGAAGTTGAGTTTCCTTACAATTGTAATGATCATTTTTCCAATCCGCGTCATCATATTCTTCGAAGGATTTAAGCGTACCGTCGGATTTGATAGGAATTTTCAGACCAAGACATATTACTTTCCAAAGCTCGATGTCATACGATCGGATGAATATTGACATCTTTTTCTTCCACGTCATGAAGTTTGAGGCATCAAAAAATGGTGGTCGATTTAGAGCAAGGCCTTCGATGGAGCAAGTTGGAATGCCATTTGGATCGATTCATCGGATGTTAAGCCGCTTATTGGAGGTATCATTCGATACCAATTTTGGGGCAAAATTGGTATTAGCGATTGTGCGGAAGCGTAAATATAAAGTGCGGAAATAATATGACACACAGATTTATAGAGGTTCGGCAAACGTGCCTACGTCCTCTCTCGTTATCTTTTTCTATAGGCTTAAGATGTAAACCTCTGCACCTCTCTTCTATCGGTCGAGGGATTACCGTTACAAGCTCGTCTTTTATCGGTCCGAGTCAACCGTTCTCTTACTTGTCTTTTTGTCGGTCCAAGTTAAACCATTTTCCTTTTCTATCGGACAAGGAATAAACATATCTAGCTTTCTATGGGTACTAGACCAACCACGCTAAGATAGCGATTGCGATTCTAACAATGCTGGATCCTTGGTCCTAATAACACCGAATCCAATAATATCTTTTCTTTTTCCTCTCGTGTATGATTTAGTGTATAACACTAAATCACTCTCAATTTAAGCTCAAGAACAACAACTATAATGTTTACAATGATATCTCAAGTATGTATGAATTGCTCAATGTTGTTGTGTGGTTTAATACCAAGGATGTGGTATTTATAGCCTTTCTCCAGCCGTTGCTGACTGTTTTGACTTACTAGCGTGCGCTAGCTTTCCTTAGCATGTGCTATCGCTTGTAGCGTACGTGTAGCGTGCGTTAACAACTTGTAGCTTCAGTCCAGTGGCTATTGTCTCTCTTCCTTAGCGTGCGTTAGCTTGATAATTGCGTACGTTAGGTACACATATTAGCGTGCATTAAGCACTCTTCGTAGTGTGCGCTAATCACGTATCCGTAACTTTGACTTGTTTCAGATTCTCCCAACGGATTGATTGACTTGATTTCAAAATGCTATTTATCATGCGTTAAATATCATCAGTAGTGTGCGCTATATCTTACTTCACTGCATACGCCATTCTGTGTTTGAATGTCTTCACAACGGTAAATGACCTTCGATAGCGTGCGTTATGCTTCATGTGTAGCGTGCGCTATCTTCACCAGATGACTTGTCTTCAGGTAACTTCGAACTTGACTGAACTGCAGAGATGTCCCGTTAGCGTGCGCTAAAATTTAAGTCTAGCGTGCACTAGCCATGTATTTTGTTCAGCTTTTTGCATCTTCGTCTGCTTCGTCATTTTGCTTCGCCTCTTTATTGTTTTGTTTTGTTTAGAAACTTAATCATCAAAACTCTAATAATGAATAATGTTGGAATAAATATTCCAACAAAGACCAAATCAAGCTAAGGGCATTCCCCTTTGCAGTCCTTGACTCGGCCAAAGATTGGCTATACGAACTACCACCAGGTACAATCACCATTTGGAACGACTTAGCAAAGTTGTTCCTCGAAAAATACTTTCCAGAGCAGAAAGTGTCATCTCTTCGGAGAGATATCATCAGAATCAAGAAGAAAAAGCTTGAAGCTTTGCACACATATTATGAGCGCTTCAAGAAGTTGTGTTCAAAATGCCCAAAACACGGTATTTCTAATTATCAACTTTCCCAATATTTCTGTGAAGGCTTAGCCCCTATAGAGAGGCGATTATTAAATGCATCAAGTGGAGGGTCCATTACCGACAAACCCCCACTGCAATTTGGAATCTCATCAGGAACATGGCTGAGGATTCTCAACACTCAGCAGATGAAGAAGGATGGTATGAAGATACGCCAGGGGGTGTAAAAGGAGTTGGCATTTGTACGCAAACTGGACACCCAACCGATATGTGTCCACAATTATGAGAAGATACGGAACAAGTACAAGCTTTGGGAGGATATTCAGATCAAAGTCAAGGAAATTATGAACAACTCCGCGGTAATCAAGGTTGGAACAATAACCAAAACTACCACTAAAGACCAACCCAAAACTACCAACAAAGATCACCATTCAACCCTAAAAATTTCCAACCTCATCCTCCTTATAATCCTCCTTATCACCCACCCACTCAAGCAAGTTCTTCAAATGTTTCTATAGAAGATATTGTAAAAAGCCTTGCCACTAACACCCAAGCCTTCCAGAATGAAACCAAATCCAGCATTAAAAATTTGAAACAACAAATGGCACAGCTACCGAGTCCATGGGCAAACTGGAAGCACAAGGAAAATTACCTAGTCAAATAGAGAAAAATCCGAAGCATAGCGCTTATGCCATAACAATGCAAAGTGGAAAGAGTTACAATGGACAAAGCTCACCAGAAGTCGAACAAGAAGAAATAGAAGAGATCAAGATGGAGAAAAATCCAACGTAGCAAGGCACTCCTGATTCTGAGAAGGAAAAACCTGTTACTATATAGACTGAAGTAAAAACCACTCCTCCTCCATTCCCATCACGGCTGCAAAGTACAAAGAAAGATAGGGACGACAATGAAATCATGGCCATGTTCCATAAAATCGAAGTAAACATCCCGCTATTGGATGCAATAAAACAGGTACCAAGATATACAAAGTTCCTTAAGGAACTCTGTGTAACACACCAAATCTCATACGGGACATTACACAACCCTTCATAAGGTCTACCAGGCCAACACATGACACACACAAAATAAATCCCATAAGACACCTTAATAATAATAAGTAGCGCCGCGGCCTCGGCCAAAACAGTTCAATTCAACACCAATAAAACAGAAAGTGACATGTATTCAATTACCCACGCAGGGGACTTCAATGACATCATTAACCGATAACTGAATAAATATAGTAGAAAGAAACGACGCCGACTCGAGCCTCATCATCATGCTGGGCCATCCTTTGCATGCGTGTCCTGTGCCGGCTCCTCAGCTCGCCCGGTACCTGAAATGCATAAGACGCATTTCCTCCATTTAAGGGTTAGCATTCAAACAACTAGTGCAAGTACACAATTACACTACATTATATACAAAAATGATTCAACACAGTCAATTCATTTGGAAAACATTTGAAATTCATATTCCGGAATATCACATTGACATCAAAACAGTTTCTTAACTCATCTCAATATCACAACCATCCACACTTGGTAACCCGTGGCCGTATCCCTTATTATCGACCCCCAGACGCCCCGTCAAACGCTCTGGGTGGAAAAACCACTTCCGCGGCCGTACCCCTAAGTATCGACCCCAGACGTCCCGTCGAACGCTCCGGGTGGAAGAACAACAACACACACACAATATCACAATTCATCATTCGTATCGAGACTGTAACACACATAACGGAATATAATACATGTACTTGCCTTGAATAATATGACGTGAAGGAACGACGAAAGGAACGGCGAAAGGAAAAGGTTTCAGTCAGAACAATCTCCGAATTCAGATCCTAACAACAATAGAGACTCAATCAACTACAATCCCACTGAAAAACCAGGAACCATTCGAAGTTCTACCCTTAGGGACAATATACCGAACACTACGGAGGCAAAAGGTTCAAGTCGATCAACGAAGGAAAACTTGGAATTAATCCACAAAACTTCTAGGAAAACATGAAACCATGATTACACAACTATAATCTACCATTAATCGAAGCAAAAACGATTGAAAAAACGAATTATAGACAAGAACCCTAAAATTTGGTATAAGGACAATATACCTCAATTTGACGATGAAATGGTGGAAGGAAGATGATTAATTCGTGATATCCTCCAATTCTGAGTTGTAAGATGATTGAATGCAACACCCGAGTGAAATCGCCCGAAATCGCCCCAAGGAGTGAAAAGCCGAGAGTAAGAGGTGGAAATGCGGTCAAAACCCGTGTATTTCCTATTTATACCAGGACGGAACACAGCGCAACAAACGGCCCAACTATCGCCGTGTTTAGCGCCGTGTTGCGGGATAGTGCGCGTACCTGTACGACACGGCGCACGAACACGCCGTAAAGTGTCGCGGGTCTTTCGCCGTGTTGCGACAAACGGCGCATCACCCGCGGCAGGCACTCGTGCAGGTGTCTCGGCGCTCGGCAGCGCCGTTTGACAAACGGCGCAGAACATGGCAGTAACAATAGCCGTTTTCATCGCCGTTTTGCACAGGTATGGCCAGAAAGTTCATGGTATAAACTAATGGCTCGACAACCACCGGAATGAAAATACAAAGGTAGGTTCAATGGATAAACTGAAGTCCCCCACTGACGAGATGAGCATAAAAACCAACACATGCCTCCGCCCGCTCGAAGGTCGGAATAAACGAGTATTAACATCAACGCCCAAAATAATAAGAATTTACAAAACGACCCAAACATTCGAAAATCTAAATTCGAGACCTGAACGACAACTCAGAAAGTTCTAACTATCCAGAATTATTAAAGGAACTCGTAGAAGTAACGAAACGTCATATTAGAACGAGATTTACGAGAATCGAGCCTCAACGCAGAAAAATTACACAATAAGTAAAATCTCATAAAAACAACTCCGAAACTCATCCGGATGGTCATGGATACAGAACAAAATAGTTTCGGAATTCCTAAACAATAACAAGCGAGTCGTCCGAAATGATAATACAATAAAAATAGAAATTACGAAAAATAGAAAGTGCGGATATTACATTCTCTCCCCCTAAACGTCCCGAAACTTACAAAGTAAATAACTCGGGTATCTCGCCTTCATATTATCCTCTATTTCCCAAGCCGCTTACTCTAATCCGTGTCTCGACCACTGCACTTTAACCAAATGGATGGTTTTGTGCCTAAGTTGTTTCACCCGATGCTCCAAAATCTGAATCGGTCTCTCCTCAAATGTGATGTCGGGACCCAGTTCAATCTCTCCAAAATCGATAATATGGCTAGGATCCGGTACATACCTCCAAAGCTGGGAAACATGGAATACATTATGCACATGACTCAAGGATGGCGGCAAGCCTAACCGATATGCAAACTCTCCAACCCTTTCTAAAAGCTCGAACGTTCCAATATATCTCGGGCTACGTTTACCCTTACGACCGAAGCGATAAACTCCCCGAGTCGGCAACACCTTCAGCAAAACATGGCCTCCCACCTCAATCTCCAACGGTCGGCGACGCGAGTCGGCTTAAGACTTCTATCGACTCTGGGCCGTTAACAACCTATCCCGAATTAAACCAATCTTCTCAATCGTCTCAACTACCATATATAGTTCATTGCCAATCAATTCGGATTCATCATCCTAACACAACGGCGATCTGCACCTCCTACCATACAATGCCTCAAATGGTGCCATTTTGATCGAGGCGTGCCAACTATTGTTGTACATGAACTCGATCAATGACAAGTGCGACTACCAATCATCTTTCCAGTCTAAAGCACAGGCTCTCAACATATCCTCCAGCGTCTGTATCGTCCGCTCCGTCTATCCGTCTGTATGAGGGTGGTAGGATGTACTGAGTCTCAACTCGGTTCCCAAAACTCAATGAACAGTCTGCCAAAAATGTGATACAAACTGACCATCTCGATCTGAGACAATACTCTTAGGAGTCCCATGCAACCTCACGATCTCTGCAATAAACACTCATGCTAGTCTCTCTGGTCCCCAAGTATCCTTAATACTAAGAAAATGAGCTGATTTGGTTAGTCGATCAACAATAACCCAAATCATGTTCATTCCAGTCTGAGTCCTAGGCATACTGGTAACGAAAATAGAAATATCCTCCCACTTCCACTCCGAAATTAGAAGTGGTCGTAGTAACTCCACGGGTCGCTGATGCTCGATCTTAACATGCTGACATGTCAAACATTTAGACACAAACTCGCTAACGTCCATCTTCAAATTGCTCCACCAGTAGTTACTCCTTACATCCTTGTACATTTTGCTCGTACCAGGATGTATGGAATAAGGCGTAATATGAGCTCCACTCAAGATTTTCTGTCTCAACTCAATATCAGTCGGTACACATAATCTGCCGCGAAACCTTAAAATTCCATCATCCTGAACCACAAATCCAGGGGCTTTCCCCTTCTTCACGTCCTCCCTCAACTGGACTAAAAATAGATCATCATACTGTCTTGCCTTGTTATCATCAACCAAAGACGAAGTGATTTCTAACGCACATAACTGACCTTGAACTCTCTGAACCTAAACTTCAATATCCTGACAAATCAAATCCCGCTGGATCCTGGTTTGAGGCGTAAGTACCTCTAACATCTGTAGTGCCATCGGTTTACGACTCAACGCATCTGCCACAACATTGGCCTTACCCGGATGATAAAGAATCTCGAGATCGTATTCTTTAATTAACTCCAACCACCTACGTTGTCTCATGTTCAATCCCTTCTGACTGAAGATATACTTCAGACTCTTGTGATCTGTGTAAATCTTACACGATGACCCATAGAGATAATGCCTCCAAATTTTTAAAGCAAAGACGACCACAGCTAACTCTAAATTATGCGTAGGGTAATTTGCTTCATAAGGTTTCAACTGACGGGATGCATAAGCAATAACCCTATCTCTCTGTATCAAAACACATCCGAGCCCGAGGCCCGAAGCATCACTTACACCACAAAATCCTCGTTCCCCTGAGGCAAAGCTAAAACTGGTGCGGTAGTCAACTGTCTCTTCAACTCATCAAAGCTATCCTGCCTATCTGCGTTCCACTCGAACTTCTGAGTCTTCTGGAGTAACTGAGTGAGTGGTCTAGCGATCTTAGAAAATCCTTCAACAAACCTACGGTAATAGCCCACAAGTCCTAGAAAACTCCTCACTTCCTTCACATTCTTAGGCGGTTCCCATGCCATCACTGCCTCTATCTTCTGCGGATCTATCCGAACTCCCTCCACTGAAATCACATGCCCGAGGAATATCACTTCCTTGAGCCAAAACTCATACTTAGAGAATTTCGCATACAACTGCTCAGCTCTCAAAATGTCTAACACAATCCGGAGATGTAAAGCGTGCTCCTCCTGACTCTGGGAATAGATAAGAATGTCGTCGATAAATACGACCACTAATTTGTCCAGATACTCAATAAAAAACTTTGTTCATCAACTGCATGAACACTGCTGGGGCATTGGTTAGCCTGAAAGACATAACCACAAACTCGTAATGGCCATATCTCGTCCGAAAAGCAGCTTTCGGTATATCACTATCCTGAATCCTCAACTGGTAGTAGCCCAATCGTAAATCAATCTTCGAGAAGACTGTCGCTCCTTGAAGCTGATCAAACAAGTCATCAATCCGGGGAAAAGGGTATTTGTTTTTGATACTCAACTTGTTTAATTCTCGATAATCGATGCATAAATGAAGCGATCTATCCTTCTTCTTAACAAAAAGCACAGGTGCACCCCAAGGCGATGCGCTCGGTCGAATATACCCTTTATCTAGCAAATCCCCTAACTGCTTCTTTAACTCCAACATCTCCGATGGTACCATACGGTACGGTGCCCGAGAAATAGGTGCCGCATTCGGCTCTAGATCAATACGAAACTCAACTTCCCTCTGCAATGGTAACCCCGGCAAGTCATCCGGAAATACGTCAGGATACTCGTTCACAACTGGAATCGACGACATGTCAACCCCACCATCTTCCGCTTTCAAAGCGTAACACCAGTAGCCTACACAACCCTGGTTCAGAAGTTTTATCGCTTTCAAGGCACTAATCACATTTCCCAATCTACCCGGCTTACAACCAACAAGAGTATGCTCTGTGCCATCCTCGGCCACTATTGAGATAGTATGAGTCCGACAGTTCATGATAGCACCATGACGATCCAACCAATCGTCCCCGAGGATCAAATCCTCACCCTTAAGGTCTACAAGAATGAGGTTCATGGGCCAATCCCGACTCCCAATCCTCACTGGGAAATCTCTAACTTCCTGATTCCCAACCATATGATCCCCACTAGGAAAACCCACTACGAACGGTTCACACTCAAACAAGCAGTCAATACCGATACGACATATACAATTCGAAGCAATAAAAGAGTGAGTAGCACCCGAATCAAAAAGCACCGAAACTGGATGAGAAAGGATCTGAGTGGTACCTGATACCACCAGAACATCTGTCTCCTCCGTACGTCTCATCTGATATAACCGGGGGTGTACCGAGCCCGAACTCGATACTATACGGCGATCTGGCTGACCCCGACCCCTACCGCGGCCCGAACTCTGAGGAACCTGAGTGACTGGAGTCTTCTGATCTATGCTCTTTCTGAACGGCAATTGTAGTCGGAGCTCTGATGGACCTGGTAGCCCTCCCGCAATGAACTGCCCAGTGCTTGGTCTGCCCGCAAGTAAAGCAAGTAACTAAAGTTAAAACAAACTCTGCCGCCAGGTGTAGTGGAATGGACTGCACGGTTACTCTGAGACCATCCGGCCTAATGAAACGGCTTCTTCCTAGATGTAGGAGTAGACTAAGACATCGAAAATTGACCACCCTTACCGGTTGAAAAACTGCCAGCAGTCTTCTGTTTCTTTGCCTCGGAACCCAATTTTGACTCCAAAACTGCCATCTCAATCGCTAGAGCGCGATCCTGGTACTCCTTCAATGTGGCACACATGAGTGGTGCCATTCTCTGTCTGATATGCGGCTTCATGCGCATATTAAAGTAGCGAATCTTATCCGCCTCGGTCCTTACTTGCTCTTTCACGTTTCCCAACTGCTGGTTATAAGTGATGATGTCCTGAGAGATTGGTACATCTCGAGGCGTAGCAGTAAATAACTCCACGATCCTACGCTCTCGAACTGGCAGTGGGCAGTATTCGGCTTCTATAGCGGTCTTAAACTCATCCCAGGTGGCTAAATGGTGCCTGGGCATCACAGCCTCCCACCACTCCATAGCTTCCTTATCCAGGAGGTATTGAGCAATAGGTACCCTCCTGTCGTCAGGACAAGCTACGGCATAAAATGTCCTCCCCAACTGAAAAAGCAAATTATCCCAACCTAGGGAGTTAGTAGAGCCAGTGAAACAAGGGGGGGTGCATCTTGGTCACTTTCTGAAGCCATTTACTAGCTTCATCTTCTGGAGTCGGGGACAAATTATGACGTCCACCCTGAGCTATCTGAGCGAGCTGAGCTACCAACTGCTGAAGTACAGTAGTAGCTCCAATGTCGGCATTAATACCTTACGGCTGATTCTGACTGATTGATAAATTCTGCTGCCCGTCAGAACTCAAGGGTAGAGTATTCGGCACTGAATGAGAGGCCGAATCTGCAGAGGACTGAGAAAGCGGAACTTCCTCACTACTAGTACCACGACCACGGCCTCGGCCACGTCCCCTAGCCGGTCTACCGCGACCTCTCAACATACTGAAGAAAAGAATTGAAAAGAACAAGATCAGAAGAATTCACAGTTTACAACGTTGGTACCACAACTCATAATTCCAATCTACATAAGGGAAATGAATTACAGAAATGTAAGAGTTCGAGGAGACTTACAACCACGGTTCACACGAAGAGATGGTAGCATGATGATATTAGGCTCAACAACTGACTCTTACAACACAACTGACATACCCAAATTTAACCAACAGCCTAGGTATTCATAACCCAAGGCTCTGATACCATAAATGTAACATCCTAAATCTCATACGGGATATTACACGTCGTAGACCCTTCACAAGGTCTACCAGGCCAACACATGACACATAATCCACAAAATAAATCCCATAAGATACCTTAATAATAATAAGTAGGGCCGCGGCCTCGGCCAAAACAGTTTAATTCAACGCCAATAAAACAGAAAGTGACATGTATTCATTGCCCAGGCAGGGGACTTCAATGACATCATTAACCAATAATGGAATAAATATAGTAGAAAGAAACGACGCCGACTCGAGCCTCATCATCATGCTGGGCCATCCTTTGCATGCGTGTCCCGTGCCGGCTCTTCAGCTCGCCCGGTACCTGAAATGCATAAGACGCATTTCCCCCATTTAAGGGGTTAGCATTCGAACAACTAGTGCAAGTACACAATTACACTACATTATATACAGAAATGATTCAACACAGTTAATTCATTTGGAAAATATTTGAAATTCATATTCCGGAATATCACATTGACATCAAAACAGTTTATTAACTCATCTCAATATCACAACAATCCACAGTTGGTAACCCGTGGCCGTACCCCTTAGTATTGACCCCCAGACGCCCCGTCGAACGCTCCGGGTGGGCAAACCACTTCCACGGCCGTACCACTTAGTATCGACCCCCAGACGTCCCGTGGAATGCTCCGGGTGGAAGAACAACAAGACACACACACAATATCACAATTCATCATTCGTATCGAGACCGTAACACACATAATGGAATGTAATACATGTACTTGCTTTGAATAATATGACGTGAAGTAACGGCGAAAGGAAAAGGTTTTGTCCGAACAATATCTGAATTCCGATCCTAACAACAATAGAGACTAAATCAACTATAATCCCACTAAAAAACCAGGAATCATTCGAAGTTCTACCCTTAAGGACAATATACCGAACACTACGGAGGCATAAAAGGTTAAACTCGATCAACGAAGGAAAACTTGGAATTAATACAGAAAACTTCTAGGAAAACATGAAACCATGACTACACAACTATAATTTACCATTAATCGAAGCAAATACGATTAGAAAAACAAATTATAACCAAGAACCCTAAAATTTGGTACAAGGACAATATACCTCAATTTGACGATGAAATGGTGGAAGGAAGATGATTGATCCATGGTATAATCTCCAATTCTGAGTTATAATGATTGAATGCAACACCCGAGTGAAATCGCCCGAAATCGTCCCCAAGGAGTGAAAATCCGTGAGAAAAAGGTGGAAATGGGGTCAAAACCCGTGTCTGTCCTATTTATACCAGGACGGAACACGGCGCAACAAACGGCCCAACTATCGCCGTGTTTAGCACCGTGTTGTGGGACAGTGCGCGTACCTGTACAACACGGGGCACGGACACGCCGCAAATTGTCGCGGGTCTTTCGTCGTGTTGCGACAAATGGCGCATCACCCGCGGCAGGCACTCGTGCGGGTGTCTCGGCACTCGGCAGTGCCGTTTGACAAATGGCGCAGAACACGGTGGTAACAATAGCTGTTTTCATCGCCGTTTTGCACAGGTATGGCCATAAAGATCAGAATCATAAATAATGCTCATAGCAGAAGCTCAGCAATTTTCTGTGTTCAGCTTTCGATCTCACCACTGCTATCCCAGGGGAGTCTGTTCATTTTCACCCTTCTTTTTATTTTCAATTATACATACAATGGGGACATTGTATGATTTAAGAGTGGGGTATGGGGCCGAAGTAGGAACATAAGCTGTTAGTTAATTGTTTGGGTCAATTTTTTTTAAACATCGTTTCTAAAAATTGAACTTAATACAAATATATGTCGATAAAAATGTTTAAACAACAAAACTAAGGTTGTAGTAAGCTTGCACGTATAGTATTTGTGGCTTTTCATTGTTCAAATATAATTTCAAATTGTAAATAGCCATTTGTTAAATTAAAAATCAAAAAATGTTTCTGCATGATAAACGAGTATGGAAAGTTTTTGTTATATAGAAATTCAAAGTTGCATCATCAAAAATACCAAAGAAAAGTTTTATGGGTTTTAAAAGTAATGACATGGAAATATAACAATAAGCCATGAGGTAAATGAATTTTAAAGAGGTATATTTCTAGTCATGCACTAAATGAGTGGTATTCAATTTAAAATCTTGCTTCTTACGAAGTGAAAATTTGTTTGAGACTTTGCAAAGTTAAGAAGGATCAAAACACAAATATATATATGTTTCAATTCTATAATTGGCGTTTTTGTTTTTGATCATTTTTATTTGACATCAGTAATTTTTGCATTTATATTATATACACATAGAAAGATGTTCGAGTAGATTTTTATTGGCCTAATTAATTTCTAGTTTGCTTGAGGACAAGCAAAGTTCAAGAATGGGGTATTTTGATAGGGTGTAAATATTACACTATATCAAGTACTTAATGTGACGTTTTTATAGCATAATTAAGCAAAAGGTATTCACTATACTTGAATATTGCGTTTTACAGGTTTATGAGCAAATGATGAAAAAGATAGCAAAATAGAGCTAAAAGAGGTGGAACAGAAACATACATATTGGAACAAGAGCAAGTGCCCCAGTGGCAGAGAAAATGGTGTCTTTGAAGATTGGATATACCATGGATTGATGAAACGAAGTTCAAGACCAAATTCGGGATCAATCGGGCGAGAAACGAAGAAGATGCGAAAAATTACAAAGAATCAAGCCTGGCTGATCAGGGGGTCTCACACAGGCCGTGTGACATTGGTCTTACCCTGGTACATGACCTGTGTCGATGAACCAATCCATTCACATCCGATGACTCACACGGGCCGTGCCGCACCAAGGGATATTGGACACAAGTCGTGTTCAGTCGGCTTCCTGCCGCAATCCTAAGCTCAGTGGATCGTGTCTAAGCACTGATCTATGCTACACGGGCCATGTCGGTTCGTGCCTAATTCCACACGGGTCGTGTTCCCTCACCAGGAAGTTTTCAAAGGCTATAAATAGATGGGTTTGCATCCTCAAAAAGCACCCCAACACCCCAATATTCAGTTCCAAGAGCTATTATTCTCTGGAGATTTGTAAGGAAAACTTTCCTTTCAGTTTTAATTGTAAGTATTATTTCATATGTTAGTTCAAGTACATAATTACACTACATTATATATAAAAACGATTCAACACAATCAATTCATTTTGAAAACATTTGAAATTCATATTCCAGAATATCAGATTGACATCAAAACAGTTTATTAACTCATCTCAATATCACAACCATCCATACTTGGTAACCCGTGGCCGTACCCCTTAGTATCGACCCCCAGACGCCCCATCGAATGCTCCGAGTGGGAAAACCACTTCCGCGGCCGTACCCCTTAGTATCGACCCCCAGACGTCCTGTCGAATGCTCCGGGTAGAAGAACAACAACACACACAGACACTATCACAATTCATCATTCGTATCGAGACCGTAACACACATAACAGAATGTAATACATGTACTTGCCTTGAATAATATGACGTGAAGGAACGGCAAAAGAAAAAGGTTTCGGTCCGAACAATCTCCGAATTCTGATCCTAACAACAATAGAGACTCAATCAACTATAATCCCACTGAAAAACCAGGAATCATTCGAAGTTCTACCCTTAGGGACAATATACCGAACACTACGGAGGCATAAAAGGTTAAACTCGATCAACGAAGGAAAACTTGGAATTAATCCACAAAACTTCTAGGAAACCATGAAACCATGATTACACAACTATAATCTACCATTAATCGAAGCAAAAACGATTGGAAAAATGAATTATAGCCAAGAACCCTAAAATTTGGTACAAGGACAATATACTTCAACTTGACGATGAAATGGTGGAAGGAAGATGATTGATTCGTGGTATAATATCCAATTCTAAGTTATAAGATGATTGAATGCAACACCCGAGTTAAATTGCCCAAAATCTCCCCCAAGGAGTGAAAAGCCGAGAGGAAGAGGTGGAAATAAGGTCAAAACCCATGTCTGTCCTATTTATACCAGGACGGAACACGGCGCAACAAACGGCCCAACTATCGCTGTGTTTAGCGCCGTGTTGTGGGACAGTGCGCGTACCTGTACGACACAGCGCACGGACACGCCGCAAAGTGTCGCGGGTCTTTCGCCGTGTTGCGACAAACGACGCATCACCTGCGGCAGGTACTCGCGCGGGTGTCTTGTCGCTCGGCAGCACCGTTTGACAAGCGGCTCAGAACACGGCAGTAACAATAGCCATTTTCATCGCCGTTTTGCAGAGGTATGGTCAGAAAGTTCTGGGTATAAACAAATGGCTCGACAACCACCGATATGAAGATACAGGGGTAGGTTCAATGGATAAACTGAAGTCCCCCACTGATGATATTAGCATAAAAACCAACACATGCCTCCGGCCGTCCGAAGGTCGGAATAAACGAGTATTAACATCAACGCCCAAAATAATAAGAATTTACAAAACGACCCAAACATTCGAAAATCTAAATTCAAGACCTGAACGACAACTCAGAAAGTTGTAACATATCCAGAATTATTAAAGGAACTCGTAGAAGTAATGAAACGTCAGATTAGAACGAGATTTACGAGAATCAAGCCTCAACACGGAAAAGTTACACAATAAGTAAAATCTCATAAAAACAACTCTGAAACTCATCTGGATGGTCATGGATACAGAACAAAATAGTTTCAGAATTACAAAACAATAACAAGCAAGTCGTTCGAAATGAAAATACACTAAAAATAGAAATTACTAAAAATAAAAAGTGCGGATATTACACTCTGTACATCTAAAATAAAATTGAAAGGTAATGAAATAGTGAAAATGAGCGAAAATGTTTGAGCAGTCCTACAAAAATAGATGCCCCCATAGTGCAAGGATCCAGGTGTCTTTACCATCCCATGCAAATTGGGAAATCTACATGTCCCCCATGCTATGCTTGATTTAGGAGTTTCAATTAATGTTTTACCATATTCGGTCTTTAAATCAATATGCATAGGTATTTTAAGAAAAACTGGGGTAGTCATTCAACTTGCAGATCGTTCAATAGTACACCGAAAGGGAGTACTAGAGGATGTTCTGGTACAAGTGAATGAACTTGTTTTTCCTGCAGATTTTTATGTGCTTGATATGGGAGATAATAACCAATCAACATCTCCATTCTTTTGGGTAGATCATTTCTTAAAACAGCTAAAACAAAAATCAATGTCTATCATGGAACTTTATCTATGGAGTTCGATGGCGAAGTCATCAACTTCAATATTTATGAAGCAATGAGGTATCCTAGTGATATTCACTCTTTGAATTTTATTGATTCTATCACCCATTTGACTGAAGAATGCTTTGAGTTGACTAACCATGATTTTTTAGAGTTAGTATTGAACAGGAATTTAGACAAGGATTTAATCAAAGAAATTGTAGAACTTTTCAAGTTAGATGAAGAATTGATGAAGATAGTGAATTACTTGGAAGAACAAATAAAGATGAGGTTTGATGACACAAAAATTAAACTACCTATTTCTGAAACAAAACTTTTTCCTTCTGTTGTGCAGGAACCGAAGATAGAGTTGAAAACTCTCCCCAATCATTTGAAGTATGCCTATCTTGGGGAGAATGAGACATTACCTGTCATAATCTCCAATAAACTCTCAAAAGAAGAAGAGGAAGAGTTGATCACTTTGTTAAAGAGATTTAAGAAAGCTATAGGTTGGACGATAGTGGACATAAAAGGATTGAGCACTTCCTTGTGCATGCATAAGATTCTCATGGAAGATGACTTTAAACCAACCCGAGAGGTACAAAGAAGACTCAACTCACCCATGATGGAGGTAGTTAAAAAAGAAATAATGAAACTTTTGGAAGCAGGTATGATCTACCCCATTTCTGATAGTAAATAGGTGAGCCCCATTCAGGTTGTCCCAAAGAAATACGGAGTCACGGTTGTGAGAAACTCTGAAGGAATTCTGGTACCCATCCATGAGCAAAATGGATGGAGGGTATGTATCAATTATAGGAAGTTAAATACTTCAACCAGAAAAGACCATTTCCCTTTGCCTTTTATTGATCAAATACTCGAATGATTGGCCGGGAAATCCCATTATCGTTGCCTTGATGGTTTCTCTGGTTTTCATCAAATTCCGGTTGCCCCGAAAGACCAAGATAAAACCACATTTACGTGTCCTTTCGGTACCATTACATATAGACGCATGCCGTTCGGGTTGTGCAATGCACCCACAACTTTTCAACGATGCATGGTGAGCATTTTTTCAGAGTATGTAGAAAACACCATCGAAGTCTTTATGGACGATTTCACAGTCTATGGAGATTGTTTTGATATATGTCTGAATAACCTCACCAAAATCTTACAATGGGGCATTGACATGGACCTAATCCTTAATTATGAAAAACACTATTTTACGGTGGAAAAGGGCTTGATACTTGGACATATAGTATCACAACATGGTCTAGAAATCGACAAGGCCAAGATTGATGTTATCAAAAGATTACCTTACCCGAAAAATGTTCGAGAAGTGCATTCGTTTCTTGGCCATGTGTAATACCCGGTTTTAATTCGTTCATTTTCATTCAGTAATTATGAGTCTGTAATTGTCACTCTGTAATTTTCACTCTTTAATAATCACTCATCATTCATGAATTACTCATTTGCATTCAATGTTGGCATGTTGTAATTGTATATCAGTTACCGATCGTCATTTTATCTCCGTTTTTAGATCGAGACGGGAGTATTATCATTTTTATTGTGATTGATAGCCTTGTACTGGGAGTATCATCTTTGGCTCGTGTTAGACTTGTTCACTTCCACATTCGTATGGTATGTCGGATCATTCATCAGTCGTAGCGAGGAATCGGAGTTATCGGATTTATTCACCTTGGCCAGCATTGAGTTACGGCCGTAAGGTTCTGGGATACGGCCGTAAGTTCAGCGAATGCAGCCGTAAAGTGGCCGATTCTGACGTACGTGGTCAGCCAGTGCCTGGGCATTTTGGCCGAAGGTGAGTTACGGCCGTAAGGAGGGTTGGATACGGCCGTAAGTGGTGTTCGTAAATTTCGGGTGTTGTCGACCAAGGGTGACTTACGGCCGTAAGGGTTGCGGCATACGGTCGTAAGTCGAGGCAGGTATGGCCGTAAGGCTTGGCCGGATACGGCCGTACGCTGCAGGAAGGATGTCTGGCCATTTTTGACGAAGGCGGGTTACGCCCGTAAGGTTGGCCGGATACGGCCGTATCATCCGAGTTACGGCCGTAAGGTATGCGGGTACGACCGTAAGGATGTCGGCGGATGTTTTTGACGAAGGCGGGTTACGCCCGTAACTCAGGAGCGGTTACGGCCGTAAGTCTGCATCGTGAGCTTTGGACGAAGCCGAGTTACGGCCGTATGAGTTGGCGATTCTGGCCGTAAGGCCGTTGACTTGGAATGTTACGAGTGTAAGAGGGCCGAGTTCTGGCCGTAACTTCCGGCGATGTTAAGGACTCGGCGGGACATTCTTCCTCATTTTCATTCCTTTTCTTCTTTTATCCGAGAGAGTGGGTTGAGGGAGAGATTTTGCCATCATCAATCACTTGAGTGTGTAATTTTCATCATCTTCATTCATTTGGGAAGCTTGGATACTTGTTTTAACTCGTGTTCATCGGATCGAAGTAGTTGGATCTTCAAGAGGTAATTTCTTCAACACCTTGGACTTCGATTTTGTGTTGAGATATGATGTTTTGGACGTTATAATCATGTTATATGAAGGGATATGTATATGATTATGAGTTTGTATAAGGATTCATTGGATTATTGAGGGATTTTTCAAGAACACTTTGAATATCGAGTTGAAATTGGGGGTTTTCGATTAATTGTCGTTATAATCACGTTTTCGGATATTCATTTTGGATTATTGATCATTTGGAAGATGTTTGTTGGTTTGAAACACTTCTTGGGGGATTTGATAGTGGCTCATTGAGATTTGATTGTAAACAATCGGAGTATGGCCACAACGTATTCGATATAATGCCCCAATGAATTTAGTTTAATCGTACCGACGTTTTGAGTTCATTATATTCGCGTTTGATTCGTATATTGAATGGGTTGTTGGATATTGTATAATTCAAGGTTGTTCGAGCGACCGATATCTCAATTAGAACGTCGTTCGTGGAAGGATAATTGTCACCGGTATTGTGTAAGTTGATTCTTACTCAGTTAAAAGGATATTCATTTCCTTTTGTTGTTGTTCATTCATAATCGTAACTCATTCATCATTGTGTTAACCGTATTAGAACTTGTCATTGTCAATTAATCACTTCAGTCACAAGGAACGACGGTTCCAATCATTTTGTTGAGCTATCATTCATTTCACTATCATTTTATCTCGGTGAGTCATTATTCGTTTCCGATGTCACTTTTGTTATATCGTGGCATTCTGGGTCATACTGGCGTGCCGGTTGGTATGTGTAGGATTTTCATGTCGGGCACATTTATGTCGTGTGTTGGTTGTTGGCCTCACATTGGACTGTGCACGAGTCGATTGCTTCGTGAGACTGATTAGGTACAAGACCATGCGGGTATTCGATCGATACTCGTTGGTGGCTTGTGCACGGACACATTTCCATCCCGGGCGTAGTGTGGCGCCACCCTTTGAGCTGTACTGTTAGTTGATTCATACAGCATGTTTGATTGCGTATGTTTTCAACAAGATTGGGTTATAATCTAACCGTACCATTTTAATCGAACTTGTGGTTTATACTACATATTTATATGATTGTGTTTATTCAACTCTGGAGGATTGTTGTTCTGTATAACTGACCCCGTTTGGGGATATTTGTTTCTCAGGTCATGGTAAGGCAAAGACACAGGGAGAGCACGTTGACGGCGAGGAGTCCCAATGATACTAGAAGGGGGCCCCAGTCTTTTCAAGTCATTTTGTTTCCTTCATTTATTCCGCTGCAGACATTCCGTTTGAATACTCATTTCACTTAGTGTCGTATATTTTATCTCCATATAAAATATACATGTATTCTGAAATATCCTGAATGTGTTGTATGAAACTCCTCATCGGAGTAATTATTGTTGTAATGTGGTTTGGTACTACATTTACCCTGTGTAATTCATCATTTTCATTTGCCTGGTGGGTCCCAGTCGGGGATTCACGGCACTGTAATATCCGTCTAGTTTGGGGTGTTACAGAGTTGGTATCGGAGCGTGGTTTTGAATACTACCTTCCGAGTCATGTCTCATTTGAAATCATCGTCATCGGACTAGTATCATTGGACTTTCGCGTCACGTGTGACCTGTGCAGATGCCGAGCCAATCAGACCGAAAGAACTGTAAGACTTCTAACGCCATGGTATAATTTCTAGCAATTATCATTCATTCATAATTCATCAGTTAACAATCCTCAAACATCATTTTCATTTTGACCAGGACGGTCATTTTAACTCATTAATCACTCAATTCATTTCATTACTCGGTTGTTGATCTGGAAGATCATATCATTAATCTTGTTAACTTGTTCAAGATAATCATTTCAATAATTTCATCAGATAATCATGTCACCTCAGTTAATCATTCATGTAACCACTGTGTTAGAGCGTACGCTCATTTTCATAATCTCATGTCATAGTCATAATGTAATATTCATGCGAGAGATATAATCATCATGTGACTTTCCACTTCAGTATGGAAAGAGCTGGCAGAGGACGAGGAGGACGAGGCCGTGGTGCGGGCCGAATTCCGAGAGCTCGTGTGAATACACGTGCGAATGCGAGAAATAATGCTAATTCATCGAGCAGCGACGCTGCCACTCATTCACCTGGACGTGATCATTCACTATCGGGGAGTCGTACCCGGGACACGGCTCAGTCAGAAGGTGTTCGGGTGGACCCACTTGCTTTTATGCAGGGCATGATGGCCCAAATGACGCAGATGGCACAACTAATGGAGACGATGCATAACTCCACTACTCAAAATCAACAGGCTCCTCCGCCGCCACCTCAGAGGCAAGAGAGGAATGTGAGCAGTATCATCGGCGACATCTCTCGCCAAAGGCCACCTACTTTTGAAGGCTCATCTGAGCCGGCGGATATTGTTCATTGGCTCGAACACTTCGAGAAGCTATTTGCGATGGTAGAGTGTCCCGAAGGACACAAAGTTTCAGTTGCGGCTTACTATCTGGGTAAGAGCGCTCATTCTTGGTGGTTGTCGTTGAAGCCCACCGAAGGATCGTGTACTTGGGACCAGTTCAAGACTCTCATGATGGAGAGGTATTATCCGGCCCCACTCAGGGAGGCCAAGCTGTCAGAGTTACTCACTCCCGACCCCTCATCAGACGCGGATGTTCTCGCCATTGCCGAGAAATTTCAGGAACTTCTTCCGTTCGCCTCATCTATCATTCACTCTGAGGCGGACAAGATCAAGTATTTCAGCAAGAGGCTGAAACCTCGTATGCGGCTACAGTTGCTTAATCATAATTGCACCACGTTGGCCTAATTCATTGAGAAAGCTCTTACTTACGAGCTTACTGCCAAAGAGATTGCTAAGCAACAACCTTCATCTGCTGGCAAGAAGTCTAAGAAATCAGTCTGACGGGAGTCAGGCCACTTTCAAGAAACCACGTGCGGGCTCTACCTTCTCTGAGGACCTCCTATGGCCTCTAAGCCCACGGAATCTCAGTCTCGAGCGGCCAGTTCGGCCGTCACCTGTTTCAACTGTGAAGAACAGGGTCATTTCAGCACCAAATGTCCGAAGCAGACTGTCACGTGCCATAACTGTGGAATTGCTGGGCATAGGGCCCGTTTTTGCCGAAGGGACTCTAAACCCACTCCGGCGTCATCTCAGGCCCCAGGACATTCAAAGATGCAGAATCAGGCCACTCAGTCAGCGTCGTTTAAGGCAGCGAGAGCTAGCAAGGCGGAGCTAAGAGCTATCGAGGCAGGAGCGTCTGGTTCGGGGCAGCAAGCCCCGAATTTACGAGATGAAGAAGACCGATGATCCAGAGGCCGAATGATCTCGGTACACTCAATATTCTATCCCGGCTGTGTGTACCCTTTTTGATCTTGGTGCATCGCATTCATTCATTTAGGGTCATGTTTGAGTAGACTAAATGCAGGTAGTGCTACTAGTTGTGAGCCTTATGTCATTGGCCTACACGATGGTAGGCGAATTATCGGTAATCGTGAGATTCGTAATTGTCCGATTGATTTCATGGTCGTGTATGGACAGCGGACCTAATCGTAGTAGATTTGCCGAGGGACGACGTCATCTTGGGTATTGATTGGATGGATCGTCATGATGCCATCATTAGTGTCCGTAAGCGTATGATCACTATCATTTCAGACGATGGGGTTGAATGTGTGTTTCAGGGAGGTAATCCCGGCTGTTCTGGTAAGGTCATTAATTTGATGAAAGCAGTGCGATTACTCAGTCAGGGATGTGTTGGTTATTGGTACTATATGACCAAAACCGAGGAATCATCAGTAATGTTGACGGATATTCCCGTAGTGAGGGAGTATGCCGACATTTTTCCAGACGAGTTACCTGGTTTGCCTCCACAGAGAGATGTGGAATTCACGATTGAGTTGGAGCGAGCGTCCCGATATCGAAGGCACCGTCTGGATGGCCCCGACCGAAATGCGGGAATTAAAGAACCAACTTGAGGAGTTGTTCGAGAAAGGTTATATCCGACCAGTGCGTCCCGTGGGAGCACCCGATCTTTGTTGTCAAGAAGAAGGATGGTTCGTTCCGTTTGTGTATTGATTATCGGGGTGAGCAGGTGACAATCAAGAATAAGTATCCCTTACCCCGTATTGATGATCTTTTAGATCAACTTCAGGGAGCTTCAGTATTTTCCAAGATCGACTTAAGATCCGGATATCACCAGTTGCGGATTCGAGAGTCGGATATCGTGAGGACGGCGTTTCGGACATGCTATGGTCATTATGAGTTTGTGGTTATGCCGTTTGGATTGACTAATGCACCTGCGGTATTCATGGAGTTAATGAATCGGGTTTTCATCGACTTTTTGGATCAGTTTGTTGTTGTCTTCATCGACGACATTCTGATTTATTCTCGTAGCCGAGAGGCACACGAGGTTCATCTTCATCAGGTTCTCGACGTGTTGAGACGAGAGCAACTTTATGGAAAATTTTCCAAATGTGAGTTCTGGATGTCGAAGTGACTTTTCTCGGACATGTAATTTCATCAGACGGAGTTCGTGTCGACCCTCAGAAGACGGAGGCTATCCGAGACTGGTTACCTCCGAAGAATGTTAAGGAAATCCGAAGTTTTCTCGGATTAGCGGGCTACTATCGGCGATTTGTGGAGGGATTTTCTAAAATCGCTCAACCCTTGACGAACCTTTTGCGAAAGGATAAGAAATACACGTGGTCCGACGCGTGTCAACGGAGTTTTGAGGAACTCAAGAGCCAGTTAATGTCAGCACCTGTACTTTCCTTGCCGCAGGGGACGAAGGGATTTGTGGTTTATAGTGATGCATCCGGACAGGGTCTCGGATGTGTGCTCATGCAGAATGGAAAGGTTATTGCCTATGCTTCACGGCAATTGAGACCTTACGAGGTTAATTATCCGACTCACGATCTGGAGCTAGCATCCATGGTGTTCGCTTTGAAAATTTGGCATCATTATCTTTATGGCGTTACCTGTCAGGTATTCACCGATCATAAGAGTTTAAAGTATATATTTACTCAGAAGGAGTTAAATATGCGACAGAGGCGGTGGTTAGAACTAATCAAAGATTATGATATCGAGATCCTTTACCATCCGGGCAAGGCGAACGTTGTCGCCGACGCCTTGATTCGTAAGTCCGTGCAGGAGCAGATGCTTTGTCGTTTAACAGTTCAGAAGGAGCTTCAGCAGGAATTCCTTAGACCCGAGATCGAGGTCTGGCTCCAGCGAATTCAGGGACAGCTTTGTATGTTGGAGATTTCGTCGTCACTTGAGGAGGTAATCAGAGAGAATCAGAGTTCAGACCCTTCATTGTTGCGCATCCGTGAGGATGTGGCTCAGGGGAAAGCCCCTGGATTCGTGGTCCACGACGATGGACTTTTGAGATTTAAGAATCGGTTGTGCGTACCGGCGAATGACGAGTTGAAAAACTCGATTTTGAGAGAAGCTCATGCTACCCCTTATTCTGTTCATCCGGGGTCCAGCAAGATGTACAAGGACTTAAAACAAAATTACTGGTGGAGTAATATGAAGCGAGAAGTCGCAAAATTTGTTTCGAGATGCTTAACCTGTCAACAAGTTAAGATTGAACATCGGCCAAGTGGGTGTCTTGAAACCTCTCCCTATTAGGAGTGGAAGTGGGAAGACATTTCTATGGACTTCATCACGAGTTTGGCGGCAGTCGTCGTGGCATGAATACGATCTGGGTGATTGTGGACCGCTTAACTAAATCAGCTCATTTCCTTGAGATCAAGGATACGTGGGGTCCCGAGAGGCGCTCGATTGTTCATCAAGGAGATAGTGAGACTGCACGGTACTCCTAAGAGTATCGTTTCCGATCGTGACGGACGATTTGTGTCTCATTTTTGGAAATCAGTTCATCGTGCTATGGGAACTCGGCTCAATCTCGATCGCCTTTCATCCTCGGTCAAGCGGACAATCAGAGAGGACTATTCAGACATTAGAGGACATGTTGAGGGCATGCGTCCTCGATTGGAAGGACGATTGGGAAGCCCAACTACCACTGATCGAGTTCACGTATAATAATAGTTGGCATGCCTCCATTAAGATGGCACCTTACGAGGCCTTGTATGGTCGTCGTTGTCGATCTCCTTTGTGTTGGGATGACTTGTCAGAATCAATCGGCACCGAGCCCAATATGCTTATAGCCGCCCCGGAGAAGGTAGCTTTGATCAAGAGTCGTATGTTGACAGCTCAGAGTCGACAGAAATCATATGCAGATAATCGTCGTCGACCACTAGAGTTCGAGACGGGTGACCACGTTTTGGTCAAGGTATCCCCGAGTCAAGGTATTTTCCGTTTTGGAAAACGGGGGAAGTTGAGTCCGAGATTCATTGGACCGTTTGAAATCCTGGATCGAGTAGGCGAGTTAGCTTATCTATTGGCTTTGCCTCCGGCATTGAGCCGAATTCATAATGTGTTTCACGTCTCTCAGTTGCAGAAGTATGTTGCCGACCCGAGTCACATACTTCAGTTCGACGAAATCGAGATCGCGGATGATCATTCGTACGAGGAGCATCCTGTACGAGTGTTGGAGCGGCGAATCAAACAGTTGAGGAACAAGACGATCCCTTTGGTCAAGATTCAGTGGTCCAGACACGGAGTCGAAGAGGCCACTTGGGAAACCGAGGAAAGTATGCGGGAGAGTTATCCCGAGTTGTTTGACCCTTAGTTTCGGGGACGAAACTCTTTTTAAGGGGGGGAGTATGTAATACCCAGTTGTAATTCATTCATTTTCATTCAGTAATTATCAGTCTGTAATTGTCACTCAGTAATTTTCACTCTTTAATAATCACTCATCATTCATGAATCACTCATTTGCATTCAATGTTGGCATGTTGTAATTGTATATCAGTTACCGATCGTCATTTTATCTCCGTTTTTAGATCAAGACGGGAGTATTATCATTTTCATTGTGATTGATAGCCTTGTACTGGGAGTATCATCTTTGGCTCGTGTTAGACTTGTTCACTTCCACATTCGTATGGTATGTCGGATCATTCATCAGTCGTAGCGAGGAATCGGAGTTATCGGATTTATTCACCTTGGCCAGCATTGAGTTACGGCCGTAAGGTTCTGGGATACGGCCGTAAGGCTGGCCGGTTACGGCCGTACGTGGTCCAGCAGGCTGCCCAGGCATTTTGGCCGAAGGTGAGTTACGGCCGTAAGGAGGGTTGGATACGGCCGTAAGTGGTGTTCGTAAATTTCGGGTGTTGTCGACCAAGGGTGACTTACGGCCGTAAGGGTTGCGGCATACGGCCGTAAGTCGAGGCAGGTACGGCCGTAAGGCTTGGCCGGATACGGCCGTACGCTGCAGGCAGGATGTCTGGCCATTTTTGACGAAGGCGGGTTACGCCCGTAAGGTTGGCCGGATACGGCCGTATCATCCGAGTTACGGCCGTAAGGTGTGCGGGTATGGCCGTAAGGATGTCGGCGGATGTTTTTGACGAAGGCGGGTTACGCCCGTAACTCAGGAGCGGTTATGGCCGTAAGTCTGTCGGCAGGCTTTCGGACGAAGCCGAGTTACGGCCGTATGAGTTGGCCGGTTACGGCCGTAAGGCCGTTGACTTGGAATGTTACGGCCGTAAGAGGGTCGAGTTACGGCCGTAACTTCCGGCAGTATTTAAGGACTCGGCCGGGACATTCTTCCTCATTTTCATTCCTTTTCTTCTTTTATCCGAGAGAGTGGGTTGAGGGAGAGATTTTGCCATCATCAATCACTTGAGTGTGTAATTTTCATCATCTTCATTCATTTGGGAAGCTTGGATACTTGCTTTAACTCGTGTTCATCGGATCGAAGTAGTTGGATCTTCAAGAGGTAATTTCTTCAACACCTTGGACTTCGATTTTGTGTTGAGATATGATGTTTTGGACGTTATAATCATGTTATATGAAGGGATATGTATATGATTATGAGTTTGTATAAGGATTCATTGGATTATTGAGGGATTTTTCAAGAACACTTTGAATATCGAGTTGAAATTGGGGGTTTTCGATTAATTGTCGTTATAATCACGTTTTCGGATATTCATTATGGATTATTGATCATTTGGAAGATGTTTGTTGGTTTGAAACACTTCTTGGGGGATTTGATAGTGGCTCATTGAGATTTGATTGTAAACAATCGGAGTATGGCCACAACGTATTCGATATAATGCCCCAATGAATTTAGTTTAATCGTACCGATGTTTTGAGTTCATTATATTCGCGTTTGATTCGTATATTGAACGGGTTGTTGGATATTGTATAATTTAAGGTTGTTCGAGCGACTGATATCTCAATTAGGACGTCGTTCGTGGAAGGATAATTGTCACCGGTATTGTGTAAGTTGATTCTTACTCAGTTAAAAGGATATTCATTTCCTTTTGTTGTTGTTCATTCATAATCGTAACTCATTCATCATTGTGTTAACCGTATTAGAACTTGTCATTGTCAATTAATCACTTCAGTCACAAGGAACGACGATTCCAATCATTTCGTTGAGCTATCATTCATTTCACTATCATTTTATCTCGGTGAGTCATTATTCGTTTCCGATGTCACTTTTGTTATATCGTGGCATTCTGGGTCATACTGGCGTGCCGGTTGGTATGTGTAGAATTTTCATGTCGGGCACATTTATGTCGTGTGTTGGTTGTTGACCTCACATTGGACTGTGCACACGAGTCGATTGCTTCGTGAGACTGATTAGGTACAAGACCACGCGGGTATTCGATCGATACTCGTTGGTGGCTTGTGCACGGACACATTTCCATCCCGGGCGTAGTGTGGCGCCACCCTTTGAGCCGTACTGTTAGTTGATTCATACAGCATGTTTGATTGCGTATGTTTTCAACAAGATTGGGTTATAATCTAACCGTCTCATTTTAATCGAACTTGTGGTTTATACTACATATTTATATGATTGTGTTTATTCAACTCTGGAGGATTGTTGTTCTGTATAACTGACCCCGTTTGGGGATATTTGTTTCTCAGGTCATGGTAAGGCAAAGGCACAGGGAGAGCACGTTGACAACGAGGAGTCCCAATGATACTAGAAGGGGCCCCCAGTCTTTTCAAGTCATTTTGTTTCCTTCATTTATTCCGCTGCAGACATTCCGTTTGAATACTCATTTCACTTAGTGTCGTATATTTTATCTCCATATAAAATATACATGTATTCTGAAATATCTTGAATGTGTTGTATGAAACTCCTCATCGGAGTAATTATTGTTGTAATGTGGTTTGGTACTACATTTACCCTGTGTAATTCATCATTTTCGTTTGCCTGGTGGGTCCCAGTCGGGGATTCACGGCACTGTAATATCCGCCTAGTTTGGGGTGTTACACCATGCAGGTTTCTATCGGTGTTCCATTAAAGACTTCTCGAAAATCACAGTGCCGATGTGTCAACTTCTACAAAAAGAAGTAAAGTTCAACTTCAACAATGCATGTAAAAGGGCATTTGATCGTTTGAAAGAATTACTCACATACGCTCGCATCATTCAACCGCCAAACTACGATATGTCATTCGAAATCATGTGTGACGCCAGCAATATAGCAATAGGAGCGGTCTTGGGCCAAAAAGTGGATCGTGCAGATCATGTCATCTACTATGCTTCTAAAACTCTCGACTATGCACAAAGCAACTACACCACAACATAAAAAGAACTCCTTTCTATTGTGTTCGCACTTGAGAAGTTTCATCAATACCTCTTGGGAACCAAGGTGATCATTTACACAGACCATACGACAATAAGGCATTTATTGACGAAAAAGGACTCAAAGCCAAGGCTCATTAGATGGATGCTGTTATTACAAGAGTTCGACATCGAGATCATGGATAAAGTAGGAAAGAGAACTTGGTGGCGGATCACTTGAGCCGGATTATACAACCCAAAGATGCAAAACCCATCCGTGACACATTTTCAGACGAGCATTTGTTTACCCTACAAACACCACCATGATATGCAGATATATGCAACTATTTGGTCACAGAAAAGTTTCCTTCAGATTTCACGAGATTACAAAAAGACAAGATCAAAAAAGATGCAAAGAGGTACATTTGGTATGAACCGTACCATTGGAAACACTGTGCAGATCAGATAATTCGACGATGTGTTGAAGAATCTGAGGTATAATCTATTCTTATATTTTGCCATAATCATGCATGTGGAGGGCATTTTGGTCCTCAAGGACGGCCCGAAAAATTTTAGACTGTGGATTTTATTGGCCTCAACTCTTTCGTGACTCTTACATCTTCTGTAAAAGTTGTGAGAGATGTCAAATGACTGGATCTTTGAGATCTAGAAACCAAATGACCTTGACCTCCATTCTGGTTTGTGAAATATTTGACGTATGGGGCATTGACTTCATGGGACCTTTCACGTCTTTATTTGGAGTTCAACATCGGGTGTCCACAGCTTATCACCTACAAACAAATAGACAAGCTGAAGTGTCAAACAGGGAGATCAAATCCATTATTGAAAAGACAGTGAATCTCAACAGAAAGGAATGGAGTTTAAAACTTGAAGATGCCATGTGGGCATACCCTACCGCTTACGAAACTCCAATCGAAATGTCACCTTATAGGCTCGTTTTTGGCAAAGCCTGTCATGTTCCCGTTGAACTAGAATTCAAAGCTTTTTAGGCTGTTAAAAACTAAACATGAAGATCGATGAAGCGGGTATTCATCGAAAATTGAAAATCCAAGAGTTGGAGGAAATCAGAAATGAAGCATTCGAGAACGCCTGCATCTATAAGAAAAAAACCAAAGCATTTCCTCACAAGCACCTCTCACGTAAAAACTTCGAGGTCGGACAACTCTATGACTCTCGCCTTAAATGGTTTTCTGGTAAGTTGCAGTCCCGATAGTTGGGGCCGTTCATTGTTACTAATGTTTATGACCATGGTGCAGTCGAAATTAAAAGCGCTAGAACAGGTAAAGTGTTCAAAGTTAACGGTCACATGTTGAAGGTATTCTACGAAGGATTCCATGAAGAGGATATAGAGGCTGACACACTAGACTGCCCGGGACCAATCAACTAAGAATATCACATGGACTAGGTCGAGCCAATGACCTAAAATAAAGGCGCTAACTGTGAGGCAACCCAGAGAACTTTATGGGCATGTTCATTGCAAACCCTCACGAGACTTCACTCGCTCACTAGGGTAACCTAGGGGTTTAAAAGATTTATCACACATGCTAAGTGCAATCAAGAACCGCGACAAAGCATAAGGTTTTCCAGCCAAAGATCAGAATCTTAAATAATGCTCACAGCAGAAGCTCAGCAATTGTCTGTGTTCAACTATCGATCTCGCCACTGTTATCCCAGGGGAGTCTGTTCATTATCTCCCTTCTTTTTATTTTCAATTAGACATACATTGGGGACATTGTATGATTTAAGAGTGGGGTATGGGGTCAAAGTAGGAACATAAGTTGTTAGTTAATTTTTTGGGTCAATTTTTTTTTAAACATCGTTTCTAAAAATTGAACTTAATTCAAATATATGTCGATAAAAATGTTTAAACAACAAAACTAAAGTTGTAGTAAGCTTGGAGGTATAGTATTTGTGGCTTTTCATTATTCAAATAGAATTTCAAATTGTAAATAGCCATTTGTTAAATTAAAAACCTCAAAATGTTTCTGCATGATAAACGAGTATGGAAAGTTTTTGGTATATAGAAATTCAAAGTTGCATCATCAAAAATACCAAAGAAAAGTTTTATGGGTTTTAAAAGTAATGACATGGAAATATAACAATAAGCCATGAGGTAAATGAATTTTAAACAGGTATATTTCTAGTCATGCACTAAATGAGTGGTATTCAATTTAAAATCTTGCTTCTTACGAAGAGAAAATTTGTTTGAGACTTTGCAAAGTTAAGAAGGATCAAAACACAAATATATATATGTTTCAATTCTATAATTGGCGTTTTTGTTTTTGATCATTTTTATTTGACATCAGTAATTTTTGCATTTATATTATATACATATAGAAAGATGTTCGAGTAGATTTTTATTTGCCTAATTAATTGCTAGTTTGCTTGAGGACAAGCAAAATTCAAGAATTGGGTATTTTGATAGGGTGTAAATATTACACTATATCAAGTACTTAATGTGACGTTTTTATAGCATAATTAAGCAAAAGGTATTCACTATACATGAATATTGCGTTTTACAGGTTTATGAGCAAATGATGAAAAAGATAGCAAAATAGAGCTAAAAGAGGTGGAAAAGAAACATACATATTGGAACAAGAGCAAGTGCCCCAGTGGCAGAGAAAATGGTCTCTTTCAAGATTGGATATACCATGGATTTATGAAAGGAAGTTCAAGACCAAATTTGGGATCAATCGGGCGAGAAACGAAGAAGATGCGAAAAATTACAAAGAATCAAGCCTGGCTGATCAGGGGGTTTCACACAGGCCGTGTGACATTGGTCTTACCCTGTCACACGATCCGTGTCGATGAACCAATCCATTCACATCTGAGGACTCACACGGGCCGTGCCGCACCAAGGGATATTGGACACGGGCCATGTTCAGTTGGCTTCCTGCCGCAATCCTAAGCTCAGTGGATCGTGCCTAAGCACTGACCTATGCTACACGGGCCGTGTCGGTTCGTGCCTAATTCCACACGGGTCGTGTTCCCTCACCAGGAAGTTTTCAAGGCTATAAATAAATGGGTTTGCATCCTCAAAAAGCACCCCAACACCCCAATATTCAGTTCCAAGAGCTATTATTCTCTGGAGATTTGTAAGGAAAACTTCCCTTTCGGTTTTAATTATAAGTATTGTTTCATATGTTAGTACAAGTACACAATTACACTACATTATATACAGAAACGATTCAACACAATCAATTCATTTTGAAAACATTTGAAATTCATATTCGAGAATATCACATTGACATCAAAATAGTTTATTAACTCATCTCATCACAACCATCCACACTTGGTAACCCGTGGCCGTACCCCTTAGTATCGACCCCCAGATGCCCCGTCGAATGCTCCGGATGGGAAAACCACTTCCACGGCCGTACCTCTTAGTATCGACCCCCAGACGTCCCGTCGAATGCTCCGGGTGGAAGAACAACAACACACACACTATCACAATTCATCATTCGTATCAAGACCGTAACACACATAACAGAATGTAATACATGTACTTGCCTTGAATAATATGACGTGAAGGAACGGCAAAAGGAAAAGGTTTCAGTCCAAACAATCTCCGAATTTTGATTCTAACAAAAATAGAGACTCAATCAACTACAATCCCACTGAAAAACTAGGAATCATTCGAAGTTCTACCCTTAGGGACAATATACCGAACACTACGGAGGCATAAACGGTTAAACTCGATCAACGAAGGAAAACTCGGAATTAATCCACAAAACTTCTAGGAAAACATGAAACCATGATTACACAACTATAATCTACCATTAATCAAAGCAAAAATGATTGGAAAAATGAATTATAGTCAAGAACACTAAAATTTGATACAAGGACAATATACTTCAACTTGACGATGAAATGGTGGAAGGAAGATGATTGATTCGTTCTATAATCTCCAATTCTGAGTTATAAGATGATTGAATGCAACACCCAAGTGAAATCGCCCAAAATCGCCCCCAAGGAGTGAAAAGCCGAGAGGAAGAGGTGGAAATGAGGTCAAAACCCATGTGTGTCCTATTTATACCAGGACGGAACATGGCGCAAAAAACAACTATCGCTGTATTTAGCGCCGTGTTGCGGGACAGTGCGCGTACCTGTACGACACAGCACACGGACACGCCGCAAAGTGTCGCGGGTCTTTCGCCGTGTTGCGACAAACAGCGCATCACCCGCGGCAGGCACTCGCGCGGTGTTTTGTCGCTCGGCAGCGCCGTTTGACAAACGGTGCAGAACACGGCGGTAACAATAGCCATTTCATCGCCGTTTTGCATAGGTATGGTCAGAAAGTTCCGAGTATAAACAAATGGCTCGACAACCACCGATATGAAGATACAGGGGTAGGTTCAATGGATAAACTGAAGTCCCCTACTGACGAGATGAGCATAAAAACCAACACATGCCTCCGGCCGTCCGAAGGTCGGAATAAACAAGTATTAACATTAACGCCCAAAATAATAAGAATTTACAGAACGACCCAAACATTCGAAAATCTAAATTCGAGACCTGAACGACAACTCAGAAAGTTGTAACATATCCAGAATTATTAAAGGAACTCATAGAAGTAACGAAACGTCAGATTAGAACGAGATTTACGAGAATCGAGCCTCAACGCGGAAAAGTTACACAATAAGTAAAATCTCATAAAAACAACTCCGAAACTCATCTAGATGGTCATGGATACAGAACAAAATAGTTTCAGAATTCCAAAATAATAACAAGCGAGTCGTTCGAAATGAAAATACACTAAAAATAGAAATTACTAAAAATAGAAAGTGCGGATATTACACTCTGTACGTCTAAAATAAAATTGAAAGGTAATGAAATAGTGAAAATGAGCGAAAATATTTCAACAGTCCTACAAAAATAGATGCCCCCAAAGTGCAAGGATCCAGGTGTCTTTACTGTCCCTTGGAAATTGGGTAATCTACATGTCCCCCATGCTATGCTTGATTTAGGAGCTTCAATTAATGTTTTACCATATTCGGTCTTTAAATCAATAGGCATAGGTATTTTAAGCAAAACTGGGGTAGTCATTCAACTTGCAGATCGTTCAATAGTACACCCAAAGGGAGTACTAGAGGATGTTCTGGTACAAGTGAATGAACTTGTTTTTCGTGCAAATTTTTATGTGCTTGGGAGATAATGACCAATCAACATCGAGTTCCATTCATTTGGATAGACCATTTCTTAAAACAGCTAAAATAAAAATAAATGTCTATAATGGAACTTTATCCATGGAGTTCGATGGCGAAGTCGTCAACTTCAATATTTATGAAGCAATGAGGTATCCTAGTGATATTCACTCTTTGAATTTTATTGATTCTATCACCCCTTTGACTGAAGAATGTTTTGAGTTGACTAACCATGATTTGTTAGAGTTAATATTGAACAGGAATTTAGACAAGGATTTAATCAAAGAAATTGCAGAACTTTTCAAGTTAGATGATGAATTGATGAAGATAGTGAATTAATTGGAAGAACGAAAAAAGATGAGGTTTGATGACACAAAAATTAAACTACCTATTTTTGAAACAAAACTTTTTCCTTGTATTGTGCAGACACCGAAGCTAGAGTTGAAAACTCTCCCCAATCATTTGAAGTATGCCTATCTTGGGGAGAATGAGACATTACCTGTCATAATCTCCAATAAACTCTCAAAAGAAGAAGAGGAAGAGTTGATCACTTTGTTAAAGAGATTTAAGAAAGCTATAGGTTGGACGATAGTGGACATAAAAGGATTGAGCACTTCCTTGTGCATGCATAAGATTCTGATGGAAGATGACTTTAAACCAACCCGAGAGGTACAAAGAAGACTCAACCCACCCATGATGGAGGTAGTTAAAAAGGAAATAATGAAACTTTTGGAAGCAGGTATGATCTACCCCATTTCTGATAGTAAATAGGTGAGCCCCATTCAGGTTGTCCCAAAGAAATACGGAGTCACGGTTGTGAGAAACTCTGAAGGAATTCTGGTACCCATCCATGAGCAAAATGGATGGAGGGTATGTATCAATTATAGGAAGTTAAATACTTCAACCAGAAAAGACCATTTCCCTTTGCCTTTTATTGATCAAATGCTCGAATGATTGGCCGGGAAATCCCATTATCGTTGCCTTGATGGTTTCTCTGGTTTTCATCAAATTCCAGTTGCCCCGAAAGACCAAGATAAAACCACATTTACGTGTCCTTTCGGTACCATTACATATAGACGCATGCCGTTCGGGTTGTGCAATGCACCCACAACTTTTCAACGATGCATGGTGAGCATTTTTTCAGAGTATGTAGAAAACACCATCGAAGTCTTTATGGACGATTTCACAGTCTATGGAGATTGTTTTGATATATGTCTGAATAATCTCACCAAAATCTTACAATGGGGCATTGACATGGACCTAATCCTTAATTATGAAAAACACTATTTTACGGTGGAAAAGGGATTGATACTTGGACATATAGTATCGCAACATGGTCTAGAAATCGACAAGGCCAAGATTGATGTTATCAAAAGATTACCTTACCCGAAAAATGTTCGAGAAGTGCATTTGTTTCTTGGCCATGCAGGTTTCTATCGGTGTTCCATTAAAGACTTCTCGAAAATCACAGTGCCGATGTGTCAACTTCTACAAAAAGAAGTAAAGTTCAACTTCAACAATGCATGTAAAAGGGCATTTGATCGTTTGAAAGAATTACTCACATCCGCTCGTATCATTCAACCGCCAAACTAGGATATCTCATTCGAAATCACGTGTGATGCCAGCAATATAGCAATAGGAGCGGTCTTGGGCCAAAAAGTGGACCGTGCACATTATGTCATCTACTATGCTTCCAAAACTCTCGACTGTGCACAAAGCTACTACACCACAACAGAAAAAGAACTCCTTTCTATTGTGTTCGCACTTGAGAAGTTTCGTCAATACCTCTTGGGACCCAAGGTGATCATTTACATAGACCATGCGACAATAAGGCATTTATTAACGAAAAAGGACTCAAAGCCAAGGCTCATTAGATGGATGCTGTTATTACAAGAGTTCAACATCGAGATCAAGGATAAAAGTAGGAAAGAGAACTTGGTGGCGGGTCACTTGAGCCGGATTATACAACCTGAAGATGCAACACCCATCCGTGACACATTTTCAGTCGAGCATTTGTTTGCCCTACAAACACCACCATGGTATGCAGATTTATGCAACTATTTGGTCACAGAAAAGTTTCCGGTCAGATTTCACGAGATTACAAAAAGACAAGATCAGGAAAGATGCAAAGAGGTATATTTGGGATGAACCGTACCTTTGGAAACACTATACAGATCAGGTAATTTGACGATGTGTTGAAGAATCTGAGGTACGATCTATTCTTATTTTTAGCCATAATCATGCATTTGGAGGGCATTTTGGTCCTCAAGGACGGCCCGAAAAATTTTAGACTGTGGATTTTATTGGCCTCAACTCTTTCGTGACTCTTACATCTTCTGTAAAAGTTGTGAGAGATGTCAAATAATCGGATCTTTGAGATATAGAAACCAAATGCCCTTGACCTCCATTCTGGTTTGTGAAATATTTGACATATGGGGCATTGACTTCATGGGACCTTTCACGTCTTCATTTGGAAACTTGTACATACTATTAGCTATTGATTATGTTTCCAAATAGATAGAAGCAAAAGACACAAGGACTGATGATGCTAAGGTTGTTGCAGATTTTGTTAAGGCTAACATTCTATGTAGGTTTGGAACTCCAAAAGCTTTAATAAGCGACAGAGGTGCTCATTTATGCAATAAGATTCTTGGATCACTTCGAAAAAATATGGAGTTCAACATCGGGTGTCCACAGCTTATCACCCACAAATAAATAGACAAGCTGAAGTGTCAAACAGGGAGATCAAATCCATTCTTGAAAAGACAGTGGATCCCAACAGAAAGGATTGGAGTTTGAAACTTGAAGATACCCTGTGGGCATACCGTACCGCTTACAAAACTCCAATCGGAATGTCACCTTATAGGCTCGTTTTTGGCAAAGCCTATCATCTTCCCGTTGAACTAGAACACAAAGCTTTTTGGGCTGTTAAAAAACTAAACATGAATATCGATGAAGCGAGTATTCATCGAAAATTGGAAATCCAAGAGTTGGAGGAAATCAGAAATGAAGTATTCGAGAACGCCCACATCGATAAGAACAACCAAAGCATTTCATGACAAGCACCTCTCACATAAAAACTTCGAGGTCGGACAACTCTATGACTCTCGCCTTAAATGGTTTCCTAGTAAGTTGCGGTCCCGATAGTTGGGGTCGTTCATTATTACTAATGTTTATGACCATGGTGCAGTCGAAATTAGAAGTGCTAGAACAGGTAAAGTGTTCAAAGTTAACGGTCACGGGTTGAAGGTATTCTACGAAGGATTCCAAGAAGAAGATATAGAGGCCGACACACTAGGCTTCCCGGGACCAATCAACTAAGAATATCACATGGACTAGGTCGAGCCAACGACCTAAAATAAAGGCGCTAATTGGGAGGCAACCCAAAGAAATTTGTGGGCATGTTCATTGCAAACCCTCACGAGACTTCACTCGTCCACTAGGGTAACCTAGGGGGTTTAAAAGACTTATCACACATGCTAAGTGCAATCAAGAACCACGACAAAGCAGAAAGTTTTCCAGCCAAAGATCAGAATCATAAATAATGCTCACATCAGAAGCTCAGCAATTGTCTGTGTTCAACTTTCGATCTCGCCACTACTATCCCAGGGGAGTCTGTTCATTTTCTCCCTTATTTTTATTTTCAATTATACATACAATCGGGACATCGTATGCTTTAAGAGTGGGGTATGGGGTCGAAGTAGGAACATAAGCTGCTAGTTAATTTTTTGGGTCAATTTTTTTTTAAACATCGTTTCTAGAAACTGAACTTAATACAGATATATGTCGATAAAAATATTTAAACAACAAAACTAAGGTTGTAGTAAGCTTGCATATATAGTATTTGTGGCTTTTCATTGTTCAAATAGAATTTCAAATTATAAATAGACATTTGTTAAATTAAAAACCACAAAATGTTTCTGCATGATCAACGAGAATGTTCCCCTTAAAATTTATTAGTACACAGGTATTTTCAAAGAGTACCAATATAAATGTAATCAGTATCTAAATCTTAACCAAAAAGGGGTGAGATAAGTTTCCAATGCATGAAAAGTTCCAAAATTGTTTCGTATTGTGAAATTGTTTGTTTTTGGAAACATGGAAAGAGGAAAGTGTTGAAACTCAAAAGAAGGGAAGTCAATCTGTAGCCCTACAACTCGAGCCAGTAAACTGTAACACTCCCAAATCCGCTCAGGGATATTACACGCCGTAGACCCTCTCCTCGAGGATCTACCAGGCTGATAACTAAAATCAAACATCTAAACCTTGCCTTTAAGGCTAAAATGACTCAGTAGACCAATTTGGTCTTTCAACAGATACATGCAACTCAAATACAACTCATGCCCACGCAGGGGTCAAAATACAACCACACCCGTACAACGGGAAAATATACTGCAGCGGAAAAGAAAATACAACTAGACCAATACGACAGCAACGGATCCTCGTGTGATTAGTATCGTTCATCCTTCATCATCCTTCGTGCCGACCCTGTGCTATGCTCCAAAACCTGAATGCAAAAATAGACATCCACCCCCCGAATACTCGGGGGTTAGCAAAACTCCACTGTTTTGCTAGTGCAAGTACAAGTGCAAAAATACGAGCCATACAATACAAGTTCCAAGAACAATAATAATTAGGAATCCTTAAAGATCCAAACGTAAAGAAAAGTACTTCCCGAGGCAAGAGTTTGAGTAAGCATTTCCAAAACCGAAAGATTGCAAATAAGGGAAACAATTTACAAAACAGTTTAAAATGCCATCGAGAGTTTTAATAGAAAACAATTTAGGATTATAAAATCCTTCTCTTTCCAAAAATTAATAGGGTCACAGCCCAAATGTTTTGTTTTCGCAAATAGGAAATCACCAACAATTTACAGGGTCAGAGCCCAACATCACGTGTCCTCAACGGACGTAAAATCAACGAAACATAATCACGCACGCGCATCGCCTAGGACCGGGACGATACCACCGGCATCCCACTCGAGGCCTCGAAGGACCCTCCCGAGCTGGCTAGCGAAACAAATCACACACATCTCACGGTTGGATCAATCGCTTGTTGCATCCTGGCCACATGATCACATGCCATATGCCACCGTAGATTATCTCCGGCTCTCACGGTTGGATCAATCACTTGTTGCATCCTGGCCACATGATCACATGCCATGTGCCACCGTAGACCTTCAACCATATCCACACATTCCCACAAATAACATATCACATCAAGGATATTCAAACAATTCGCCCAGAGGCATCAAACACTTAGCAAAACACCACGTCAATCCACAATGCACCGAAATGAAATAATATACGCCCACACACAATACCAAGTGCAACATGAGCACCAAGCATATACATAGAATTCACATAGTTATTCACGAACCACACCAATCACAAAACACACACGGTTTTGAAAGAGGGCCTTTAACGAGGCTAACCAAATCTTTTGAAAACTCATTTCAAACAAACAAACAAATCAAGACGATCACCAATCATCATATTCACGAAACAAGAAAAGTATGGACAAGGTACTTGCCTCGAATGACCACAACGCGGAGAATCGGCCGAAGTAGGTTGGCACGAACCGACTACGAACTCGCCGACTCCACCGAACGACAATCCACAACAATGAACTACGAACGAAAACAATAACAACGAAAATGAATTCCAAAGTACGACCCAAAGCCGCTGAATTCAAAGAACAAATGACGAAGGTTCAAGGATTTCCCCCAAAACGGCCAAGAACACGATTCGTCCCGTCAAAACCCGAAAACGGAATTCCAAGTTGAAATATGGATATACAATCCATAGAATATGTTTAACAACATCATTTAACCATAATCGATCCATCGAAAACGGATGAAAAACGAGATCGAGGACAAATCCCCCAAAAAGTCAACTCGAAGGAAAACAAGAAATATACTTCGATTCGACGAAGAACAATGGATTAAATGATGTTAAACACAAGAATACTACCAAGATTAATCATACCCATCATGAATTAATCAACAACACGGAACGAATCGAACAAAAATGCAAAACCCCCCAAATTCACGGAATTAGGGTTCTAAGGAAGATTACCTTGATTCGCTGGATCAAAGGATGATAACGGATGATTGATTGAAGTTATGAACTCAAGAACTTCATGGATTTGTTGTTAAACAACATGGCTTCGCCCATGAATCGCCAGCGGAAGGAGAAGGAAGGAAATGAAAACGAAGTGAAAAGTGGTGGTCTGTCATATATATATCGGGCCGGAACTAGCGTGCGCTAGCCTTCCCGGACTAGCGTGCGCTATCGGCCAAGACGGCCAAGCACTCTCGGCCATGGCCCGCATGACCCGGCACAACCGACCAATTCGCCGACCATGACTCGTCCGCCCGACTCCCGCTAGCGTGCGCTACGGCCGGAAGCTGCGCTAGCCGACTGGCCAAAGAGCCACCGGATCGAATCGCCCGGCCAGTAACGACGCTAGCCGGCCGGCGTGCGCTACGCTGCCGACTAGCGCGCGCTACGCTCGGCGTAGCGTGCGCTACGCCGATCTGGCCGAGTCGAACCTCGAAACCCCAGCTGCCCGGGCGACAGCGTCGCTAGGCCACCCGGCGGCAGACGCTACACTGCCGGTTAGCGCGCAGCCTTCCGGCCGTAGTGTGCGCTCGCGGTTCTGCGCACCGCCGTCCGGCCGGTGCCTGCAATCGTCCGGCGATCCATAACCGTCCGGCCGGCCAGACCACGAGGGCTCGGCGACCCGATTTAGAAATCGTGAGCGAACACGACGAAAAGTTCGCGGACAACATCAACGGCCCGAAATGAAAACATAATACCATAATTAATCATACGCGACCAAGAAACGGGTCGAGACAACAATTACAGATACGGATACCCGTAACTTTCAAGAAATTACAAAATGGCCCAAAACGCCCGGAAATCACGATACGTGATCGAATAACCAAACGGAAGTTCACAACACGTCTAACAAAGTTAAACGGACTTACGGGAAACTCGAAACAGCAGTTTCGAATGAGATTCGCAAGAACCGAACTCGAGTGCGGAAAAGTCGTTAAAAAGCACGGAACTCAACAAAACGACTCCGAAACGAACTCGGATGTCAAAAAGTGTAGAATTAATCATTCTCAGAATGACGAAACGGTCATGAGCGAGTCGTCAAAACGGACTTCGGCCGAAAAAAAAAATTTACCGAAAATCAAAAATTGCGGATATTACATAAACCCCGAGGGATGCTTTGCATCTAGCGACCACAATCCATCTGGTGTCAGGATTGATTAGGTTGAATCCTTGTTTAAATGGGTTGTAGAGAGGTAAAAAGCCGCGTTATGGACTTCCTTTCGCAAATATGAAAACATCCCAAGAGTTCAACAAGTATGGAAAGTTTTTGGTATATAGAAATTCAAAGTTGCATCATCAAAAATACCAAAGAAAAGTTTTATGGGTTTAAAAGTAGTGACTTGGAAATATAACAATAAGCCATGAGGTAAATGAATTTTAAACAGGTATATTTCTAGTCATGCACTAAATGAGTGGTATTCAATTTAAAATCTTGCTTGAAAATTTGCTTGAGACTTTGCAAAGTTAAGAAGGATCAAAACACAAATATATATATATGTTTCAATTCTATAATTGGCGTTTTTGTTTTTGATCATTTTATTTGACATCAGTAATTTTTGCATTTATATTATTATATATATATATATATAGAAAGATGTTCGAGTAGATTTTTTATTGGCCTAATTAATTACTAGTTTGCTTGAGGACAAGCAAAGTTCAAGAATGGGGTATTTTGATAGGGTGTAAAAATTACACTATATCAAGTACTTAATGTGACGTTTTTATAGCATAATTAAGCAAAAGGTACTCACTATACTTGAATATTGCGTTTTACAGGTTTATGAGCAAATGATGAAAAAGATAGCAAAATAGAGCTAAAAGAGGTGGAACAGAAACATACATATTGGAACAAGAGCAAGTGCCCCAGTGGCAGAGAAAATGGTGTCTTTGAAGATTGGATATACCATGGATTGATGAAACGAAGTTCAAGACCAAATTCGGGATCAATCGGGCGAGAAACGAAGAAGATGCGAAAAATTACAAAGAATCAAGCCTGGCTGATCAGGGGGTTTCACACGTGCCATGTGACATTGGTCTTACCCTGTCACACGACCTGTGTCGATGAACCAATCCATTCACATCCGAGGAGTCACACAGGTCGTGCCGCACCAAGGGATATTGGACACGGGTCGTGTTCAGCCGGCTTCCTGCCACAATCCGAAGCTCAGTGGATCGTGCCTAAGCACTGACCAATGCTACACGGGCCGTGTCGGTTCGTGCCTAATTCCACACGGGTCGTGTTCCCTCACCAGAAAGTTTTCAAAGACTATAAATAGATGGGTTTGAATCCTCAAAAAGCACGCCAACACCCCAATATTCAGTTCCAAGAGCTATTATTCTCTGGAGATTTGTAAGGAAAACTTTCCTTTCGGTTTTAATTATAAGTATTATTTCATATGTTAGTGTTTTAAATATCGAATTGGCTGTTATCATAGCCATACTTGGTTAAACCCCTTATTTTGAATTGGCGGCTGGTCCCATTTCATTTGATTTGGCGGTTATTGTGACCACACTTGGCTAAACCCCTTTCATTCCGGCTCTGTAATTAGGATCATGCTTTGTATTTAAATATATGTTTTGATGTTAGGTTTATACTTCTGTCTAGCAATTATAATTTCGATCATAACAAATGTTTGATTTTCACTATAATACTAGTTGGCCACTTATTTTATGGGGCTTATCATTCTAGTTATTCAATTTATAAGGCATCTAATTGTTTTTATAAATTGATGGTAAAGTACAAGCACCAAATTGGTTTGACAAAGATTAACTTTGGTGTAAATTATAATTATATGTTTTTACGCTTCCGAGCTTTCGAGGAGTATTGAACGTTGTTGGGAACATTCACACAAAACTTAATGCAATCTTTCAATCTAATTCTGGAATTGGATTAGTAAGGTTAGGTTTCCTCAAAGAACATATTTTGATTATATAACTTGGTGAATAGAAATTACTGGAGCATATTAGCAATTTCAAGTACCAACTTAGATTAAATATAACTTAATATCATTACTAAATTAAATACGAAGCATTTGAATAAGAACCGAACCGGAACCTTTTAAAACTAAATTTTATTCATTTTCATTATATGCTCTTATTTACAAGTTTACAATTTCCTCTTTACTTATAATCACACAAATCCCCCCTTTTGGTTTACCAATGTCTCACGCAAAAAGACTTTGACATTTAATCCCGTGTCTCTGTGGATTGACCCTGCTTACTATTATACTATCTTAGTATAAGAGGGCAGTGAACTCAAAGTAGCATTTCTACACCCCTTTTCTTTGTTGGTTTTCGACCGCTAATAGAACCCTTATCATCAATGTGGCTATTTGACATGTTAGGGTCTGATATGGATCAGTTTCTAGCAATTAAGACTTGTCCTTAAGGGCTCTATGGGTTAAGAAGCAAGTTGATCCCAAAAGCCTAAGTTATCATTTCATGTGGAAAACCCTAATCTGTCAAGGTCTTCATAAATTCATAAGTAATTCTTGGAAAATCGGATTGATGCAAGGCTAGAGCCCATAGTTCAGGAATTGTGTTAGCTACGTTTCATTATAAGAAATCTAAGCTTGGAAATGGCTTTAGATAGATTGAAAAGTGCAATTTTCACAGGCTGTCCCGAAGTTGACAGCTTTGAGGTGTTGTTTTCAATAAATCGCCATAATTCATAGAAAAATCGTATGTACATGTGTAATATGTGGGAGAAACTCTGAGGGAATTCTGGTACCCATTCGTGAGCAAAACAGATGAAGGGTTTGTATCGATTATAGGAAGTTTGGTCCAAAATTATGGCAGAAGTGACACGTTGAGTCCCGCGTTTGTTCCACATGTGATTTTTAGTCCACAACTTTCAAAAATTGGCAAAGATGGTCCGAAATTGTAATTTTATGTACTAAATCTGTTTAGCCGGCAGATTTTTGCTTATGTGGCCAAAATTCAGATTTTGTTAAGTTATTTATTTTTATTTAAAAAAATCTGTAAAATTAAAAAAAAACGAAAAAATTCTGAAGTATATTAATATTAAAAAATATTAAAATCGGTAATTTTATTTTTAATTCTGGAATATTAATATTGAAAAATAAAGTTATTTTAAATTCGAAAATTAAAAAATCTAAAAAATTCTGAACTATTTAAAAAATTTAGAAATTAGTAAATTTATTAAAAAATATTAAAAATTTCCGAATATTAATATTAATATTAATATTAAAAAATATTAAAAAATCAGTAATTTTATTTTTAATTCTGGAATATTAATATTGAAAAATAAAAAAAAATATTTTGAATTCGGAAATTAGAAAATCTAAAAAATTCTGAACTATTTAAAAAATTCAGAAATTAGTAAATTTATTAAAAAAATATTAATATTAATATTAATATTAAAAAATATTAAAAAGTCGGTAATTTTATTTTTAATTCTGGAATATTAATATTAAAAAATAAAAAAAATTATTTTAAACTTGGAAATTTTTTAACGGTCACATGCTATCCGAATATTAATAATTTTTTAAATCGTTCAGAATTTTTTAGATTTTCTAATTTCCACATTTAAAATAATTTTTTTTTGATTTTTTAAATTAATATTCCAGAATTAAAAATAAAATTACCACTTTCTTAATATTTTCCAATATTAATATTAATATTAATATTCGGAATTTTTTAATATTTTTTAATAAATTTACTAATTTTCGAATTTTTTAAATAGTTCAGAATTTTTTAGATTTTCTAATTTCTGAATCTAAAATAACTTTTTTTTTTTTATTTTTCAATATTAATAATCCAGGATTAAAAATAAAATTACTGATTTTTAATATTTTTTAATATTAATATAGTCCAGAATTTTTTATTTAATTTTGCAGATTTTTTTAAATAAAAATAAATAAATTCACAAAATTTGAATTTTGGCCACCTAAGCAAAAATCTGTCAGCTAAGCAGATTTAGTCCACAAAATTACAATTTTGGACCATCTTTGCCAATTTTTGAAAGTTGTGGACTAAAAATCACACGTGGAATAAACGCGGGAGTCAACGTCTCACTTCTACCGTAATTTTGGACCAAACTTGTCATTCTCCCGTAATATGTCCCTGAAAATCTAAGACACTGAATTTTTAGTGTATGAAATAGTAATTGTGATTTTATGGGTTTAAGAGGGGTTAATCATGTCATGAACCTGCAGTTTCGGAATGAAATCTGGAATTGGACACTTGGATTATTTTGTTATTGTTTTGAGTTTGGGTTGTATAGTAATGCTTTATAACCTTTATTGAGGAGGAGGAGGTCGGTGGTGACTTCATTGAGATTTGTTGGTATTCTAGGGTGATTGTTTGTTGACTCTTACACTTCGATTCGAGGTGAGTTTCTTACATGATATAGGCGTTGTGCATCCTTTGCTGTAGATCGCATGTGATTGTAGGATGTATGTGGGTAGCACTAGTGGTTATAGTGTCTTGTATGTATGTGTGATATTGGCTCGACGTACCGAGTATTATTTGTATGTTATTGACTCAACGTACCGAGCAAGGAGGGATCGGTAATGGCTGACATGTCCCGCGTTGTGTATACAGGAGGGATCAGCATTAACCGACGTCCCATGTTTGTATATGCTTGTTTTGATCTGTTCTGTAACACTCCCAATCCACGTAGGGATATTACACGCCGTAGACCCTTTCCTCAAGGATCTACCAGGCTGGTAATTAACATCAAACATCTCAACATCACCTTTAAGGCTAAAATGACTCAGTAGACCGATTTGGTCTTTCAATCAATACATACAACTCAATCTCAATACATGCCCACGCAGGGGTCAAAATACAACATACTCCCATACAACGGGGGAAATACTGCAGTGGAGATAAAGTACAACCAAACCAATACGACATCGTATGGATCCTCATGTGATTAGTATTGATCATCTTTCATCATCCTTCGTACCGACCCTGTGTTATGCTCCCCAAAACCTGAATGCAATACAGACATTCACCCCCCGATTACTCAGGGGCTAGCAAAATTCCACTATTTTGCTAGTGCAAGTACATAACCATACGAAATGTAACAAACAAACGGAAATCACGAATCGGGTACGACAATTAACTACAAAAGCCTTCCCGAGAAGTTTTACTAATTAGAAAGCAATCACTGAAGTGTTTGAAAATAAATTCCTCATCTCGGGGATTTTAAAAGTAGAAACCTTGTTGGACCTCAAGTCCTTAGTTGAAAAAAAAATAACCATTTCAAGACGAATGAGTCTCGGCCCAAAATCACTTTCCGTAAAATGACCTTTACAAAAACCGTTGGGATCTCAACCCAATTCTCATCAATTCATAGTACACAAGAACGATAGCAAGGTCCGTTTTTAAACATCAAAACCCACGACTAAAGGACTAAACACAAACGACAAATACTCTAGTGCCATCCTAGCAGAGTAGGCCAATGAACAACTTACCTCTTACACATACAGTCAATGCATGCAAGAAACATGAAACCACCGTTCAAAAACACTCGTTTCCGGAAATGCCAATATCAAAACACATTTGTAAAAATGCACCACAATTAACCGTCGATCCACCCTCCGTGGACCCCTACCGAGACCCCGTCGGATCTAACTCGTAGTGGTTAAAAACAAATCTCATCGATATACCACTCCGTGGACCCCTACCGAGACCCCGTCGGATCTAACCCGTAGTGAGCATACACACACACACCCATCACTCATGCAATACTAATATGCTAAGAATGTAAGTTCATTAGGAATACTTGCTAGAAATGGCCACTTGCCCGACGCAATTATTATACTCAACACAATACCTCAATCATTAACAATCAATCACAACACAACAACACAATTAATGCGGAATACACGATTCCACAATATTAAACCAGCGGGGATATCATTAAAGCCCCCAACGTTCAAAATAATTAAATCATAATTAATTCACACGAATCATATTCACGAGGGTAAAACAACCATCGTAAATCCAACATGTAAATTCTATTTGCAGGACACAAAACGTATAAGAAAATACTTGCCTCGAGTAATTGACAACGACACGAACGGAAGGAAATCAGCGTGACCGCTAGGAACCAACGAAATCGAACCTAACGATTCGAAGAATACAATCACAACCATTTCTAAACGAATACGGAAACGGAATACACCTGAAAACCCACCTACGATTCATGTGTATTCGTACAAAACAACAACGAGGGCAGATCGCAACCAAACCCTATCGATTACACAAATACCACGAAATACACCATGAATAACAAGAATACCAACAAGATTAATAATATTCATTATGAGTTAATCAACAACACGGAATGAATCGAACACTAACATCGAAAACCCCCAAATCACCCAAAAGTAGGGTTCTAAGAGATTACCTTGGATTAGGATGAAGGGTTGAAGTAGAAGTCGATAATATACAACGAAAACTCGAGGTGGATGATCTCTTCCAGTTCGAAGATGCCAAAATCGCCCAAAAGTCGCCCCTAAATTGCCCAAAACGAGAGGAAGAAGAAGAGAGGAGAGGAAATGAAATCCTCTCCCAGAAACCCTGCTGAAATAGTGCGCACTGACCCGCGTGCCGCAGCCCGGGTTGAGTGTGCCGCGGCCCGCGGCTAATAAAATGGAGAGCAGAATTTTGACTAAGGCCGCGGCCCGGACTGTTACGTGCCACGGCACGTGGTACAGCCGGCCTGGCCATCATTCATGCTAAGGCTGTGCCGTGGCTCACAGTCTCCTGTGCCGCGGCACACACTGTTTGAGCCCGAAATTGATGAAAAACGACCCCCAAATATGATATAATCGATCGACGCATAATCCCAACCATTTAAAGGCCTAAAAGGACTATCATGAACCCTCATATGGTGACTTCACATCAAGCACGGTCGGTCCCAACACGATGGTAACATCAAATGATCCGAAAAGAGAATGAACGCAATGGAAACCCAAAACTTTGGAATATTACGGAATGACCCAACACGATACTTGATCGAATACCAATAAGAGTTCACAACACGTTTAACAACGTTAAACAGACTTACGGAAATACGTAATAACAGTTTCGGACGAGGTTCGCATGAACCGAACTCAAGTGCGAAAAAGTCACTTAAGAACACGGAACTCAACAAAACGACACTGAAACGAACTCGGATGACAAAAAGTGTAGAATTAATCATTCTCGGAATGACGAAAAGGTCACAATAGAGTTACTAAGACGGACTTTTGCCAAAAAATAAAATTAGCCGAAATCGAAATTGCGGATATTAGATACTACCCTCCTTAAAAGAAGTTTCGTCCCGAAACTTAAAATAAGTAGGGAGATGCAATATCTCGCCAGGAAAACTCAACGAGATACACAAGAACCGAAAACTCGTGCCCAATGGGGAAACGTTACAAGCAACACGAAGAAATATACGGCGTGAAATCACGCTCCACGACGACCATCACAACGCCACAAGTAGAGACATAATAAAACCAACAAGTGACAAGCGTCATCAAACAGGTAGTACAATCAAGTCAATTATCCGAACAATCACAAAACAGGAGCTACTAATGTAAGAAAACATGCTCGGTCAAGAAAATAGAAATAAACACAAAACGATTCACAAGGACAACCATAAATAATTCGAACTACGCCAAAATCCTCAAAAACCACACTAGGCATCTCCGTGTCCTATCGGAGCAGAGACTCAACCTCGATCCCCAAAACTCTCAGCTACCGCCTTGCAAGGCACGACTCGATGTCCCAAATGACCGCAATCGAGACAGCTGACCAATGGTGAACGAAAATTCTTCGCGGTACGAGATCAGACAACAAAAATCGGACAACCACGATTGAACAACAATGATCGAACAAAAACTATCGGATACCCACGACCGAACAACAATGATCGAGCAACAACTATCGAACAACAACGATCGAATAACAATGGTCAAACAACGACTCCGAAGTTCACACTTCAACTCAAGATATTAAAAGAACTTATAGAAACCAAAAGACGTTAATTTCGACCAAGGTTTACAAAAATCGAACCGAACTTGGAAAAGTCACAACGATGAACAGGTTGATCCGAAACGAGGTCGCAACCCATTCAAATGATGGCAACCGAGATACCAAACAAGTTCAGAAAGTATCCACGAACACGAGCGAGTCGATAGAATTGAGAAAGAGAAAATGCAGAAGTCAAAAATAATATGGGTATTACATTCGACCTCTTATAAAAGAAATGTCGCCCCCGCAACTCACAACAACGGGAGCAAGGTAACAACACAAGAAGCAACTGACAGAAACATCTTTCATGGGCCTCTCAGAGCCGATCCTGATATCTGTGCTGAATCTCATACCCCGAAAGACTCGGTAACCAATTCGCAGAACTGGATTCTGTGTCCCTTGAGTCCGCACTTGAAACGCGTTAGTGGCGAGAAGGACAATTTGCACGTACATACCCCGGCACATTACAGTCGAAGCACCCCAACATACCGAATATGCAACTGCTAGGTATAATGGAATATAACGTCTCAAAACAACATATCGGAGATGCCAACTCAGCACAACCTATCAACATAAAGCAACTCACGCCGTAGAATCACAGCAATGACGGCATACATTCGGCGAATTCAATGGTTCAAACGATAACCAGCACACAGTTGCAAAACATCATGAAACAATCACAGATGTACACGATCATACAAACTCAAGTTCTAACAGCTCGCACGGGTGCGATAACACGCTAATCACCCCAAAGCGACAACATTCAATACCAACATCTCACATTTCACAAAGGGCTAACACAACAAATGCGTGGCAATGACTCAACGTTCATGCCACCGATTCGATCATACTCCGGAGCTAACATTCTAGCGACAATGCGAACATCATACATACATTCCCGAACAGCAAACAGGAATGATAGGTTTTAAAAACGAAAACCACCTTTTTGAGAACAATTTGGAAACACCAGTTGAATTTTGAGTATCATATTTCGAAAAAGTAGTGCAAACCTCATTATCGGGACTGTGAAAAACCATCTTGTGTTTGATAAAAACATGAGGACACCTTTCCTTTAGTGAAAAACTTTTAGAATATTCGACCCTCGGGTCTGCGCAAATGCATTTATAAATCATTGAAAATATCTCAAAATATTTTAGTCCTCAAGGTAGAAGAATTTTGAAATATATACTTGCGCTAGTAGGCACCTCGAAAATATAATCCATTTAAAAGTACGTCTCGAAATTTATTTTCTAAGATACTCAAGGTTTTCAGAAATCCAATAGGCTAGAATGCCTGAAACTCACGCATATCAACATTCGCTTATACACATCATAGTACACACATCGAATCGCTCAGATTCAAAGTAAAACATGTCCTTTCCCAGAAACAAGCAGTCAAATATCACAGTCGAAACCCGCCTAGGATCGGGGCGAAACCACTGATCCCATTCGAGGCATCTAAGGACCCTCCCGAGTTAGCTAGCGAACAAGCTCGTGAATCCGGAGTGAAGTCATGGATCCCCCCCCAGGCCTCGTCGGACCCTCTCAGGGTGAGCAAATCAAACACATATACATTCCCATTTCATACTAAGCGCAAAGGTTTCACAAGAATACGCGCAAAATGAGCAAATTATTTCGAAATACACATGCAGCGGATGAAACCAATAGTCAAAAATACGTTAGCAGCGACACCACTCCTCATATAAACAAAATATGAGAGTCGAATAACCACATATCATGAAATCAAAATCCACAGAAGGATTCCATCACTTAACAAATAATCATACAAGTAGCTCATGTCACACGAGGCACAACACAAAGAAGGGAGACTTACATCCACAGGTTGCACGAAGATGGTTATTGCCCCACGATAATAATCACGACCAACAAACTCAGACGACGCATCACGACACGACTTAGTCAGATAAAATCCGACCAGACAAAACTCAACAGACATAACTTGACCCGACAACCTAGGATTCCATAACCTAAGCTCCAATATCATTTATGTAACACCCCCAATCCACTCAGGGATATTACACGCCGTAGACCCTTTCCTCAAGGATCTACCAGGCTGGTAACTAACATCTAACATCTCAACATCGCCTTTAAGGCTAAAATGACTCAGTAGACTGATTTGGTCTTTCAATCAATACATACAACTCAATCTCAATATATGCCCACGCAGGAGTCAAAATACAACATACTCCCATACAACGGGGGAAATACTACAGCGGAGATAAAGTATAACCAAACCAATACGACATCGTCATTACCAAAAAAATTACTTTAGCCGACGACCCAAAAAAAACGGCCGACGACTTTAAAGTGTCGTCGGATAAACTCTGCACTTTAGCCGATGACTCGGGTTGCCGTCGGCTAAAGGGTTTTAGCCGACGACTTGATCTTGGTCGTCGGCTAAAATGCAAAATAGTCGTCGGCTATAGTAAAGAGGTTTAGCCGACGACCGAGATAACGTTTAGCCGACGAAAAAAAAAATGTTTTAGCCGACGACTTGATCTCGGTCGTCGCCTAAACCTTTTCCCAAAAAAAAAAAGGTTTTAGCCGACGACCCAGATCAGGTCGTCGGCTAAAACCCTTTCCCAAAAAAAAAATCACATTTTAGCCGACGACCTAGATCAAGTCGTCGGCTAAACCTCCAAGTGAAAATTATATATAGTTCAGGGAACACCAACCCAATCTTGCCCCTCTCCCCGCTAAAGAGCACATTTCTATTCCCGATCGTGTCAGTTATTCCCGAAAAAAGCTTGTGAGTTGCTACTTTGAGTTGTGCGAGCTGGAGTGATGAAGGTTTCTACCGGTTGTTATAATCACCATTTCGATTAAGGTACGTATTTTATTGTATTTTTTATTGTGATTTCGAAACATTGTATTATTCATTTTACATTCGATAGCTTTTATGTAAAACGATTAAGTTTTATGATGATAATCATTATGATTAATTGTTTGTTGTGATTTCATTTATAATTTGAACAATATTAGTTAGTTGGATTAATATTGGAAAATGTATACATTTTCAGGATGGACAAGAGTTGGATTGGGATACGAAAATGGGATCCAAGTGTAATGGATGGGATGAAGCAGTTTATGAGATTTGTAAAAGAGCACGACAGTGGTAATACGTTGCACTACTGTCCGTGTAATAAATGCAGATGTCGCAGTGATATGTTTCGTTTTCCATTTGATGAGGTCTGGGAACACCTAATGAAGAATGGTTTTTGGAGTAAATATACATGTTGTATATACCACGGTGAAGCACCGAATTCTGTTATTCCGTATGATCATGGACAATTTAGTTGTAACGACGGGTTCACCGATCCGAAGAGGAGGTTGATTGATGATGTGTTTGGTTTTTCCGAGACGTTTGTACCAACTGAGCCAATCCCACGACCCCGTAGACCATTGCCTTGCAATAATGCTGGGCTTGATAGGTACAACAAGCTAATTCAACTCCAACAGACCCCTCTATACCCAGGGTGTAACATGACTGTTCTTGATTGTGTCATAGAAACGATGAGATTAAAGGTGGAAAACAAATCATCCATCAAGTCTGTATATGATTACTTGGAGCTTACGAGTAATATGCTTCCACAGGGTCATCATCTTCCTAATACATATTCAAAAATGAGACGAATTTTGAAAGATCTTGGTCTTTCCTACATTAAGATCCACGTTTGCATTTATGATTGTGTTCTATTCTGGGGGCATCCTAATGAAGACCTCATGAGATGTCCTGTATGTGATACAGAGAGATATAGGATCACTCCTTCTGGAAAAGAGAAACCGGTGAAGGTACTTTGGTATTTTCCACTGAAGGACAGGTTGGAACGGCTTTTTATGTCTCCTCACACGGCAAAAGCAATGAGATGGCATGCCGAGCCGCGCACTAATGACAGGGATACTATGATACACCCTTCGGATGTAGAGGCATGGAAGCATATAGATAGGGAGTATCCGAATTTTTCTTCAGATATCCGAAATGTTAGGCTCGGGATTGCATCGGATGGTTTCAACCCTTTTGGTAACATGAGTCTTTCATATACCATATGGCCTGTTGTAGTGATTCCTTACAATCTTCCTCCGTGGATCTGTATGCGGAAGGAGTGTAATATGTTGACCTTGTTAGTCCCGGGGTCGGGATATCCGGGAAAGTGTATCGATGTGTATATGAGACCTTTGATAGAGGAGATGAAATTGTTGTGGGAGCAAGGTCATCCCACGTACGACAGTTATTCGTTCGAGACGTTCTACTTGCACGCCATGTGTATCGACACTATTAGTGATTTTCCTGCATATGGAATGCTTTCTGGATCTGTTATTAGCGGATATAGAGGTTGTACAGTATGTTTGAATGCAGATTGTGCTAGGTACCACTGTAGGAAAGTTATCCGAATGCGTCATCGGATATGGCTTGAGAGGGAACATGAGTGGCGTATGGATGCTGCAGCATTTGATGGCACTGTAGAAATGGGCGAGCCACCACGACAGTGGACAGGTGATGAAATACTATCGATTCTTAATGAGTACGATTTTGGTCAGCTTAGCAACCATCCTGATGTGATTGCAGCAACCCCTAAAGGCCCGACAGGTATAAGTATTGGTCGCACAAAATTATATTCTGGGAATTGCCTTACTGGTCCAAGTTACGGATAAGGAACTTCTTGGATGTCATGCACATTGAAAAGAATGTTTGCGAAAGTGTGGTTGAGACAACCTTAGGTTGGGATGGAAAGACCAAAGACGGGACAAAAGCACGCAAAGGTTTGGAAGAAATGAGCATAAGAAAACATTTGTGGTTGAAAACTGTCAAGGGAAAACAAAAAATGCCTAAGGCAGCTTACACCATCACTGTCGAGCAGAGAACTGAGATATTTTGCTGGATAAAGACTGCTAGGTATCCTACCGGGTATGCTGGAAATATAGGAAGATGTGTTAATTTCAGGGAGAACAAGTTAACTGGTTTGAAGAGTCATGATTGTCATATCCTACTCCAACACCTATTTCCGGTATTTATTCGACCGTACTTACCAAAACAGGTGGTCAAGCCATGTGTTGCATTGTCAAGATTTTTCCAGAAATTATGTACGAGAGAAGTGAAGAGATATGATTTGTGTAAAATGCAAGATGATATCATCTATATCTTGTGCAAGTTTGAGCGAATATTTCCTCCAAACTTTTTTGACCTCATGCCTCACCTCATGATCCACCTTCCCCGGCAGCTATTGGTCACTGGTCCAGTGCACTACACGTGGATGTACTCGGTTGAAAGGTAACATAATTTTGTTTGATATATATATATATATATTAAGTATGATTTCTAACACAATGACAATACAGGCAACTCGGTGATTACAATGACTCCGTAGCTAATAAGTCTGCACCGGAAGGATGCATTGCAGAATCTTACCTTGCGACGGAGTGTATTACGCATATCAAGTTGTATTTGGGCACCTTCGAGCCCCCTTCCCGCTCTATTCCAGCAGATAAAATACAATTCAATCTTTCTATCATATCCACTGAGGTTGACGTCTATGGGAGGTTGCCAGGAAGACAATTAGACCCGTACGAGTCACGAATTGCTCATTGGTGGATATTGCTCAATTGTCCAAAAGTTCAGTACTGGAAAGACATCCACTTGTCATGCGATATGGTGCGAGGTGATACTAGATTCCACAATGACACTTTTGCCGACTATTTTGGAGAATGGGTACGTATACATTCAGTTGCTATTGATTTTGGACTTAAGATATTTTTTTACATAAAAAGTTTATTTACGACAGATGACACACATACAAGATGACGAACACCCTAACTGGTCGCGTGAACTTATGCTTATTTCTATGAAGCCGGTTATGTCAAGAATTTATTCGATGGCCAAAGTCAACGGTGTCACATTCGTATGCCTTGAGAGAGACCAAAAAAGAAGATGTCAAAATTCTGGGGTTATGATAGATGGTGGATATTACAGTGTTCTTTTGGAAGTGGTAGAACTAATTTACGGGGAAGGCATGACAATTTACTTGTTTAAGTGTCGATGGTACGACACCAGTCTTGGAACCGATATGCAAGACGACTACGGGCTGTTATCTGTTGACACTTCCACTTCATGGTATGAAAGTGATCCTTTTGTATTTGCTACATCAGCAAAGTCGGTGTATTATTTGGACGACTTGGTGAAGAAAGGCACATGGAAGATAGTGAACGTTGTGACAACGAGGAGTATTTTTAGTGCTGCTACACTGGGAGAAACAACATGTACTGATGACGATGATGCTTATCAAGAGCCAAATACAGCAAATATTCCACCATCAACGACAATTACAATGAATAATGTTCCTGAAGGACGAGTCGTCCGACTCCGTGGTGATTCCCGCGGGTATGTTGACATTGATACAAACGAATTACTTGAAAATTCTGATGAGGATAATGTGGACGACTTGAGGCATATGTTGCCGGATATCAACTCAGTTAATGAGACAGACTGTAGTGATGACTCAAACTATGAGCCATAAATTTAGTAGATGTATATTATCATTTGTTAAATATAATTAAAAAAAATAGTAATAATAATAATAATCATAATCATAACATTAATATAATATCAATAATATTATTAAAAAAAATCGGGGGGTTTAGCCGACGACAAGATCTACGTCGTCGGCTAAAGTTTTTAAAAAATAAATTATACTTTAGCCAACGACATTCCAATAGTCGTCGGCTAAACCCCAACAATGACCCGACCGTATTAGACAACACGGTCGGGTCAGGCATACAATGTGTTTTCCCTTTCTGGGCAGGTGCGACACGGCCCGTGTCTCCTGACACAGTTGACTAAAGTTTTTTTAAAAAAAAGGTTAAACTTTAGCCGACGACATGAATAGAGTCGTCGGCTAAACCCCCGACCGTGTCCAACGACACGGGCCTTGTCGCACCTGCCCAGAAAGGGAAAACACACTGTATGCCTGACCCGACCGTGTTGTCTAACACGGTCGGGTCATTATTGGGTTTTAGCCGACGACTATTGGAATGTCGTCGGCTAAAGTATAATTTTTTTAAGAAAAACTTTAGCCGACGACGTAGATCTTGTCATCGGCTAAACCCCTACCTTTTATACGTTTTCTCCTTCCCAACTTTTATTGTTTTCTTCTTCACCTAGCAGTCGCCCGTCACCTATCTGTCGCCCGCCGATCGTCACCCAGCCCCCAACCGCCCGTCACCTAGCCGCCCGTCACCTAGCCCCCGTCCCGCCGATCGTCACCCAGCCCCCATCCCGCCGATGGTCACCCAGCCCCCAACCCCCGTCACCCAACCGTCGCCCGCTCGGTCCCGCCGCCTGTACGAGGCCCAGCCCCGCCGTCCTCCCGGCCGCGGTCCCGTCGCCCGCCCGCCTGCCCGACGCCCTCTGCCCGTCGCCCGCCAGCCCGGCCGCGGTAACCCTTTTCCTTATTTTTTTTATTTTGTTTGTTGAATTTATTGTATTTGTTTGATGAATTTGTTTAGATTATGTGATGAATTAGATAAATTGTTTAATGAGTTGTGATGCAATATTTGATGAATTTAGTATTTTCAATATTTTGTGTTTAATGAGTTGTGAATTTGATGAATTTATTTGAGGAGGAAGGGATTGTATAGCCGGCGTTAATCGAAAGATTAACGTGGTATGGCATTGATAATTACTGTTGTGTTGAATTGTGAATTTGATGAATTTGTTTAGATTATTTGATGAATTAGGTAAATTGTGTAATGAGTTTTGATGAAATATTTGATGAATTTGTTTGAGGAGGAAGGAATTTTATAGCCGGCGTTAATCGAAAGATTAACGTGGTATGGCAATGATAATTACTGTTGTGTTGAGTTGTGAATTTGATTTATTTGTTTAGATTATGGATAGAATAAAGAAAGCGTTGGGGAAGAAGTCGACAAAGTCGACCACTCCCGATTCGGGGGGGAGTTCGGCAGCCTCTAGTAAGGCAGATCCCGCTACACTATACATATCTCAGAGCAGCATTCATGCCCGCCAGATACTAGAAGCTACCGGCATGAACGCTGATGATTTTTTTAGGGCGACAGCTGAGCCCGTTGCACTAGCGCGGCGTTTATCCTTTCAGACACCACGGCCGACCCCCTCGCAGCCGGAGACTCGTATGCCTCCCATCCATCGACCCACGTCTATCCCTCACACATCAGGAGATGTACGGAGTTCCTCGTCCGCAGTGCCCCACGGTCCGCCGCCAACTCTATTCATGCCTCCGATGGTTCCAACTATTCCAGAGGTCGATGAGACGGGAGTCCGAGTTCCCGTTTGATTGATTAGCCCTGACGAGGCGTACGTCTACGAGTCTTGGCCAGACAACATGTTTTGGTGGAGTTTTCGGGTTTCGAAGACGAAACTGTACGAGGAGATAGAGAGGGAGAAGGAGAAGGGGAAAAATGTAGTCGAGGAGGAGAAGAAATAGAAGAAGACTCGTGGCCCAAACAAAGGGTGCAGCGCTCGACTAAATGCGTAAGTAAGCATGGCCGTTATGAGATTCCTCTAGGCAGAACCACGGCCGGCCGGTGATGTCTTCTCGACTGCGGCGTCATTTAGCCGTAATGTTAGCTTTGTCATTCGGGGACGAGTCCCGTTTGTGGCCCGATTGGGGGGACGTGCCGCAGTGCGTGAAGGATGCTTTGAACAATGCTATGTCAGTAAGTTAATAAATATTTAATAAGTGTTTTTCAATCAACACGTAGTTCTTGAAAATGCAATATGTGATGTTTTTAAATTATTGCGTATTTATGCTGTTCATAGGTGTGGTTTGTCATTCCCGACTCTCTACTACGTACTTGGTGTGCCGAGGTGCAGTATACCAAGTAAGGCATTTTAATTTATTTTGTATCTACATTGTTTGCGTAATTTTTTTTCTTACGAATGATATATGTTGTGCAACGTGTGTTGTAGGTACAAATCTTGGAAAAATGAGATGCACATGTTCAGATGACTGGGGTGATACCCGAGAGGCTACCCCGGAAGAATTCAAGTTCCGGGAGTACGAGTGGAAGTGGCTACGCGCCCATTTTCGCGACCCAGAGTTCATGGTATAACTAAAATACCCTCATTTCATTCTTTCTCTTTCAGTTTTTATTTTTTTGAATTCTAAATAGAAACTCGATTTTATTAAATTAATGTTTCAGAATTTAAAAAATACTTGAAGTTCCGATTTTTTTAAATTAGAAACAATCGGAACTTCGTATTTTTAAATTACGGAATATTATTAATATTAAAAATCAATTTTTATTCAAAAGTGGAAATAAATTGTTTTAATAAAAATAAAAACTAGAATATTATTTTCCATAAAAAAAATAAAAATCTAAATATTGTATTTTATTTATTAAAAACCTGCTAGTATTTAATAAAAAATAATAATATTTCAGTTTTTATTTTTTTTGAATTCTAAATATAAACTCGATTCTAAATAATATTTTTTTGAAGGCGACTAGCTTGACCAACACGACCAATCGTGCTAGTCTGACTGACCATCACAGTCTGGGTTCCCGGTCGTTAGCCAGAGTTGCGCACGAGGCCATTTCTTCTGATTCGTTGGACGCATTTGCCTACGTGACTCAGAAAGCATATCCGAACCATCCCGAGGAGCATGTAAGTCTTTTTTATTTTATTTTGGTAATAAAATAAATGCCTTTGTATCATACTTTTATTGATATTGAAATATTTATTTTCATATTAACTTAGGAGCGTGTGCGGGAGGAGTCTCAGAGGATGCTTGCTGAGATTGCTCGGGAGCACTATCCGGACTTAGCGGAGACCAACCTCGATTTTGCCATTGGACAGATCGATCAGGCCGATCCTTATCTTCGCGCTAGGGTGTGGGGTACCATCTACCCTCCTAGAGGTAGTCGGTACCGCACTAAGATGATGGGAGCCGAGGGTCACCATGTATTGAAAGATACCTCCGGCTTCCAGCGCCCTCGCGGACGGGATGCACGGACTGCCTATCTCGAGGAGCAGTTGAGGGCGGAGAGGAGCTCAGCCGAGAATGAAAGGAGGACTCGAGACGCGGTTACATGAGAGCGAGCGAGAGGTGAGTCGCGGTTAGAGAGTTTCCGAGAGGCAAAGAGGCCATGATGGACTATATGATGACGGCTCGGACCATTACTCAGCCGGAGTGCAGGCACTGCTCCACCGCCTTCTCTCTTGGATGAGACCCCATCTTCACTGCCTCGTGACGAGGATCTAGGGGATGGTGGTAATCCTTCTACTACTACATTTCGACATTTAGATGATTTTGGCAGTGGATTGTAGTTGTGTTGTTGTAGTACTCTTGTATATTTATATTTGTGTTACAATTGTGTAAGTGATTTTGTTGACGCTACTAGTATGTTGATGAAATTAATGTTCTTGAATGTGTTGTGCGTTGTGTTGCATATAATGTTGGGCATATTATTGATGGTATTAGTTGAATGTGTTGCGCGTTGATTGTTGTTGACAATGAGAGCTGGTGTATAAAAATCGCAGGTGCAAAAAATACAGGTTTTGGGAATCCCAAAATCTGAATTAATTTTTTTTTATATTAGGTTTGAGCCGACGACTTTACAAAGGTCGTCGGCTAAAGTAATTTTTTTTTAAAAAGGGTTTTAGCCGACGACATATAAGACGGTCGTCGGCTAAAGTCTACTTTTTTTTTTAAAAACAGGTTTTAGCCGACGACATATCTAAAAGTCGTCGGCTAAAGTTTTTTTTTTATTTTTTTAATAATCAGGTTTTAGCCGACCGACTTGTAAAGGTCGTCGGCTAAAGTTTTTTTTATTTTTTTCATAATTAGGTTTTAGCCGACCGACTTGACAAGGTCGCCGGCTAAAGTTTTTTTATTTTTTTTAATAATCAGGTTTTAGCCGACCGACTCGATAAGGTCGTCGGCTAAATCTTTTTTTCCAACAGGTTTAGCCGACGACTTTGCTGTAGTGGTCGTCTAAACTTTGAACTTTAACCGACGACTACCAAAAAATTCGTCGGCTAAACCTTGGCCGCCGAATATCGGCCGACGGTTTTTTAGCCGACGACTGGCGTGATTAGCCGATGACTTTGGGGTTTAGCCGACCACTTTAAGTCGTCGGCTAAAGTGTGAATTTTGGTAGTGCGTATGGATCCTCATGTGATTAGTATCGATCATCTTTCATCATCCTTCGTACCGACCCTGTGTTATGCTCCCCAAAACCTGAATGCAATATAGACATCCTCCACCCGATTACTCGAGGGTTAGCAAAATTCCACTATTTTGCTAGTGCAAGTACATAACCATACGAAATGTAACAAACAAACGGAAATCACGAATCGGGCACGACATTTAACTACAAAAGCCTTCCCGAGAAGTTTTATTAATTAAAAAGCAATCACTGAAGTGTTTGAAAATAAGTTTCTCATCTCGGGGATTTTAAAAGTAGAAACCTTGTTGGACCTCAAGTCTTTAGTTGAAAAAAAAACATTTCAAGACGAATGGGTCTCAGCCCAAAATCACTTTCCGTAAAATGACCTTTACAAAAACCATTGGGATCTCAACCCAATTCTCATCAACTCACAGTACACAAGAACGATAGCAATGTCCATTTTCCAATATCAAAACCCACGACTAAAGGACTAAACACAAACGACAAATACCCTAGTGCCATCCTAGCCGAGTAGGCCAATGAACAACTTACCTCTTACACATGTAGTCAATGCATGCAAGAAACATGAAACCACCGTTCAAAAACACTCGTTTCCAGAAATGCCAATATCAAAACACATTTGTACAAATGCACCACAATTAACCGTCAATCCACCCCTCCGTGGACCCCTACCGAGACCCCGTCGGATCTAACCCGTAGTGGTTAAAAGCAAAGCTCGTCGATCCACCCCTCCGTGGACCCCTACCGAGACCCCGTCGGATCTAACCCGTACTGAGCATACACACACACCCATCACTCATGCAATACTAATATACTAAGAATGTAAGTTCATTATGAATACTTGCTAGAAATGGCCACTTACCCGACGAAATTATTATACTCAACACAATACCTTCATCATGAACAATCAATCACAACACAACAACACAATTAATGCAGAATACACGATTCCACAACATTAAACCAGTGGGGATATCATTAAAGCCCCCAACGTTTAAAATAATTAAATCATAATTAATTCACACGAATCATATTCACGAGGGTAAAACAACGCCATCGTAAATCGAACATGTAAATTCTATTTGCAGGACACAAAACGTATAAGAAAATACTTGCCTCGAGTAATTGACGACGTCACGAACGGAAGAAAATCAACGCGGCCGCTTGGAACAAACGAAACCGAACCTAACGATTCGAAGAATACAATCACAACCATTTCTAAACGAATACGGAAATGGAATACACCCAAAAACCCGCCTACGATTCATGAGTATTCGTACAAAAGAACAACGAGGGCGGATCGCAACCAAACCCTCTCGATTACACAAATACCACGAAATACACCATGAATTCGTAGGAAAACAAGAATAACAACAAGATTAATCATATTCATTATGAGTTAATCAACAACATGGAATGAATCGAACACTAACATCGAAAACCCCCAAATCACCCAAAAGTAGGGTTCTAAGAGATTACCTTGGATTAAGATGAAGGATTCAAGTAGAAGTCGATAATCTACAACGAAAACTCGAGGTGGATGATCTCTTCCAGTTCGAAGATGCCAAAATCTCCCAAAAGTCGCCCCTAAATCGCCAAAAACGATAGGAAGAAGAAGAGAGTAGAGGAAATGAAATCCTCTCCTAGAAACCCTGCCGAAATAGTGCACACTGACCCGCGTGCCGCGGCCCGGGTTGAGTGTGCGGCCCGCGGCTTAAAAATGGAGAGTAGAATTTTGACTAGGGCCGTGGCCCGGACTGTTGCGTGCCGCGACACGTAGTACAGCTGGCCTGGCCATCATTCATGCTAAGGCTATGCCGCGGCTCACAGTCTCCTCTGCCGCGGCACAGACCGTTTGAGCCTGAAATTGATGAAAAATGACCCCCAAACATGAGATAATCGATCGAAGCATAATCCCAACCATTTAAAGGCCTAAAAGGACTATCACGAACCCTCATATGGTGCCTTCACATCAAGCACGGTCGGTCCCAACACGACGGTAACATTAAATGATCCGAAAAGAGAATGAACGCAATGGAAATCTAAAACTTTGGAATATTACGGGATGACCCAACACGATACTTGATAGAACACCAATAAGAGTTGACAACACGTCTAACAATGTTAAACGGACTTATGAAAACACGAAATAACAATTTCAGATGAGGTTCGCAAGAACCGAACTCAAGTGCGGAAAAGTCGCTTAAAAATACGGAACTCAACAAAAAACAACACCGAAACGAATTCGGATGACAAAAAGTGTAGAATTAATCATTCTCGGAATGACGAAACGGTCATAATAGAGTCGCTAAGAGGACTTCCGCCAAAAAATTACCGAAAATCGAAATTGCGGATATTACATGTTCTTAGGCTTGCATAGGTGATTTTTTGAATTCTACCTGTAAGGGTACAGTATGCATGATGGTTATGCTATGTTGTGTTGAAATTCACTAAGCTCCGTGCTTACCCATTCCCCATTAAAACTACCATTTCAGGAAGTTCCGGTACAGGTGGTGGCAATGTGTGACGGTATACACTGGCGTGGTTTGGATGTTTGTTTGTCATCATGTGACATGATGTTTTGATTTCATACTTTTCCGCTTCTATGGTTTTGGTTGTTTAAACACTTGATGGGATTTCATGTTACGGTTTTTATTTGGTTAAAGATAACAGTTTTCAGTTATGTACTTTGTTGGAAATTAATAAATGGTATTTTAACTAATAAAAGGTGTTTTAAAATGTTCAAATTTATTGAAATTCTTGGGACGTCACATATATCATCCTCAGACCGACGGGCAAAGTGAGAGGATGATTCAGACCCTAGAAGATATGCTGAGAGCATGCATCATTGACTTTGGCGGCTACCCGAGCTTGATGGACTTGTTGCTGATTCCCCTCCGAACTGCCGTAGGTCGGCCATACCCGCTGATCAGGTCTTGAGCCGAGCTCTTCAACCAGGTTTTTCGAAGAGCCATATATGATTTCAATCACATAGAAAAATGAAAATGAATAATTTAAATTTTTACACATGATAAATTATGTGAACTAATAAATTATTATTTAAAATTAAACAATTATATATTTTTATCAATCTATTCACATTCGTGGATAAACTTTAATAGATGATATGGATTAACTTACCCGTAAGAAGTAACTATATAATTTGGTGGATAAAAATAAAACCACATTATATTTCATGTTGGGCAGTGACAAGGTAGAGTTGATTTCCGATTTCTTCGAAGGAACCCTCGGATTCTTGTTGTTTTTACGGTTGATTCGGATTTTGTTTAGCGTTATTTATTCGTGGTGATATTGTTTTCGTAGTTTTCGTGGAATTGTCAGGGTTTTGGTCGATCTTGGAAGTTCGAGGGCTACCCGACCGTATCCATTCATTGTTCCATTGCTCGTGGTATCGAGGCAAGTACCTTGTCCATACAATTCTTGTTTTGTGGATATGATAATTGGTGTTCGTATAAATGTGTTTGTTTGGTCGTTTGAATTGAATTTTCAAAGGATTCGGTTTAGCCTCGTTAAGGGCTCACTTTCAAAACGCGTGTGTTTCGTGAATGTTGTGTCTCGTGAATGGTTAAGTAAACCCTATGAATACGCTTGGTGTTGTTGTTGTGCTTTGATAATATATGTACCTATATTATCTCATTCCGGTGCGTTATAATTTGACAATTGTGTTGCGCTTTGTGTTTGTTGGAGGCAATGTTAGAGTAGGAGTCTCCAAACAATGTGAAAGAAATCGGAAGTTTCTTAGGGCTTGCTGGGTTCTATTGTAGGTCACAAGGCGTCAGGTATAGGTCTAGAGGGGGGTGAATAGACTTATAAAATCTTTCGCTTAGATAACTGTTTTTAAAAACACGGCTAAAGTGAATGCAACTTAGGTTACTCGTCTGATAATAACGCAGGTAACCTTTGTCAGCTATAAAATGGTTTGCGGAAAGACAGCTGACTTTGAGTGCAACAGTTAATATGAATGCAACAGTTAAGTATAATGATTAAAGCAGTAAATCACACATCACTTTTATAGTGGTTTCAGAGGTGGGGTAATCCTCTATTAGTCTACTTCTCTCCAAACCAGTTGGAGATGAATTCACTATAACTTTCCACTAGTGAAAATAATGTTAAAATGAATCTTGTTACAACAGCTTCCAACCAGTGGAAACCCGTGGCCATTGCAACCCCTTCCCTTAGTTGTTTAACACTGTTTATTGAAAACCCGTGGATGCCTCAACAACTCGCAAGCTGCCTATCACCTTCCAATCAAGAACCCGTGGATGTATTACAACCTCTCACTTTCAAGAACCTCGTTCAAGAAAGTACCCCTTACTCAAACTTTAAGACAAGAGTGTTGTCTTCTCCAATTCAAGAGCTTCTCTGAATATGACTTTAGAAACTAGCGCTTCACGATGTTATAGATTTGCTGTGATTGCTTAGATTGCTTTGTTTTCTTGTAAGTATTCCTTGCATCGTACTTCTGCTCAATCTTTCTTCAGATATTTATAGTACGATCCTTGATCTTCTTCATTGCTGTTGCATCTAATAACAATTCTATCTATTGGAGAGTGGACTTCATTGTTTATATGATCATCTCTTTGCAGGGCTTTGTCTCTTTCTTCAAATCTGACCGTTTGAACATGTATCTTCCCGTTGCACCACTTTCCTTGATTATTATAATTAGAAAGTCTTCAGGGTGCGAATCCCTAGGAGTAAAATATTCCTTATCTTTCGGGAATCAATCACTTTGTCCCGTTGGCTTTTGCGTCTGCATGTGTCTTGCCATTTTTGTTGACTTTTCAACGTTTGTTGACGTGGACAGTTGATATCCAAAACTTGGCTGATATATAGTCTGAGGTAAACTCATCTGATATTTCCTTTGGTCAAACCTGGCTGATATGTTGGTTAAAACCTGGCTGATGTTCTGCCTGGATAAAAGCTGTCTGAGATCTGGTTTTTAGAAAGTTGGCTGATATTTCCTTGGTCAACCTCAACTGATATTATGCCTTGACCAAAACCTCGGCTGATATTTTGGCTGTTATGTACTTAGCCGAAACTTGTCTTCTGAGATATTTCAGCAGTACTTCAGACTTGGTCAAACCCAACTGATATTTTTCTTTGACCAAAACTCGCCTGATATTTTATCGGTCAGCTGGTATCTTGCATTGACTAAAACCTCGGCTGATAATATGCATGTTCTATACTTAGCCAATTTTCTACTTGATTAACATGATCATACTTAGACTATTCTTTTAAAGGCCTATAGAAGATACTCATTAGGTTATTCTTTACAATGCCAAGTACATACATTTGAAGTAATCTTGAGTACAGGTATGACATCATTAAAATCTTAAAATTATATTCCTAACATCTATCGTCGGTTTGTGGAAAGTTTTTCCAAAAGCACCTGCCTACTTACTCAATTACTGCATAAAACCCAAAAGTTTGAATGGAATTAGAAGCATCATGCTAGTTTTGACGAACTCAATAAGAGACTGGCAACGAATCCGGTCTTACATTACCTTGGGGAACTGATGGTCTCATAGTTTATAATGATGCTTCAAATCAGAGCCTAGGTTGCGCGCTAATGCGGAATGATAGGGTAATCGCGTATGCATCATGATAGTTAAAATCGTACGAGAAAATTACCCAACGCATGATTTAGAATTAACAGATGTTATCTTCGTACTGAAGATTTAGAGACACTAATTATACGGAGCTCATTGTCAGATCTTCACATGTCATAAGAGTCTTAAATATATTTTCGGTCAGAAAGAGTTAATCATGCGACAAAGGAGATGGATGGAATTCACCAAATATTTTGATTTGGAAATTCTTTATCACCCAGGTAAGGAGACATGGTAGTTGATGCATTGAGCCGCAAACCCGTGTCTCTTCGAAGTTGGAGACACTCACAGCCCAACCGAAAATTTGACAAGATTTGATTTGTGGAAAAATTGAAGTACAGTTGCAAAAAGTTCAAGGGCAACTCTATGTGATGGAACTAACTTCATCCTTGACTATTGAAATCAAATACAAGCAATTATATGACCATATGATGATTCAGTTACGTGATGAAGTGAGTAAAGGAAAGGCCCCAAACTTTGTGATTCATGAAGATAGAGTATTGACATTTTGAAATCGACTTTGTGTTATGAATGACGATGTCTTGAAGCAAATAATCATGAAAGAAGGCCATACCACACCTTATTCAATTCATCAAAACACCAGTAAAATGTATAAAGATTGTAAGCAGACTTTTTGATGGGGTAATATGAAGAAAGAAGTAATGGAATATGTCGCGAAGTGTTTAACTTATCAACAGGTTAAAATTGAACATCAGCAACCTGCCAGAATGTTGAGACTGCTTTCAATTCCTGGGAGGATACTTTGATGGATTTTACACCAACATGTCGAAGACCAGGTTAGGAATCAATATGACCTAGGTTATAGCTGATTTGTTAACAAAGTCATTCCACTTTTTGGGTATCAAGGATATTCAGGTGCTGGAGAGTTAGCTCGGATATGTATTATAGAGGTAGTTTTGTTGTATGGAATACCGAAAAGCATTGTGTCAGATTGCGATGGTTGTTTTGTGTCACAATTTTGAAAAATGGTTCACAAAGCTTTAGGAATCGAGTTGAGATTTAGCACAACTTACCATCCTCATAGAGATGGGCAATCCGAGAGGACCATTCAAATGGTGGAGGATATGTTAAGAGATTGTGCTCCAGATTGGTCGATTGATTGGGAAACTTATCTGCCTTTGATCGAGTTCACCTACAATAATAGCTGGCACTTTAATTAAGATGGCACATTTCAAAGCATTATACGGGAGAATATGCAGGTCGTCTTTATATTGGGATGATTCATCCGACTTAATTGGGGTGTAACCAGACTTGATACTATAGACTCATGAGAAGATAGCTCTAATCCTGGAAAGATTGTTGGCCGCTCAAAGTTGCCAGAAATATTATGCAGATGTGCGCCGTCGTCTGTTGGAATTTGAAGTTGGGGGCGATGTACTTCTAAAAGTCTCTCCTAGTCGGGGAACTTTTCATTTCGGAGAATTAGCATACAGATTAGCCTAGCCTCCATCAATGAGTCTTGTTCACAATATATTTGACGTATCACAATTTAGGAAATACATATCTGATCCCAGTCATGTCATTGACATCGGCAAGATCGGGGTGGCTAGAGATTGCACGTTTGAAGGGAAACCGATTAAGATACTTGAAAGTCGAATCAAGCAATTGAGGAATAAACCGACCACATTGGTTAGGGTGTAATGGTCGCGATATGGAGTCGAAGAAGCAACCTGGAAGACTGAAGACAGTATGATGGCGAGATATCTGGAGTTATCCTCATCTTAAGTTTTGGGACAAAACTTCTTTTCAGAAGGGAGGTATATGATACCAGGATAAATATTAGGTATTTTTGGTTGTATCTGAATCAAGTGATGTACTATCATATCGAATAATTATTGGACATTTAATTTACCTTATATCGGTATTCCAGTATTCGTGTCCGCAAGATGTACTCGATTCAAGAAGTCATTGCCTAAATCACATGCAGATCGTGTTGTACTAACGTACGTTACTAACATATGCAAATAAACATGTCTAACGTACGTAAGTTGTATCCCTTACATACGTAAAGAGTGGTTTGAATCAGACATGGTGAGGGCTGGCTTGTGGAGCTCGGGTTTCGGCCTTTTCCACAAAGCATCCGACCAACTTTTGAAAAGGCAAGTCAATGCCGATTAATGTACGTTATGCTTGGTCTGCTACATACATTAAGTTGATGCCATTACCTTCATGAGTTATTTGGCAATACATAAAACAGTACATGTAATGAGGCAGTAGGCTTCATAAATAAATTGCGTACGCTATATTTGACTACTAGCATACATTAAGGTCCTTAACGTACGTAATATGTGGAGCTTGCGTACGTAAGGGCTAGTTTTCCTATTCAAAGAGGTCACCCTTTTTCATTTCCCTCAATTGTCTTGTCCGAGCTCTGCACCTTTCTGAGTTTTGCCAGTCCTATAAACTCCCCATATCACCCTCTCAACTTGGTTTTGAAGATCATGTGCATCTTGGAGTGGTATTCAAGCCTTCTATAGCAAGTTCTACCTATTGTCTTTGTCGTTTATCTTCGTATAAGGAATGTGAATGATATCCCAACTTTGAGTTCATGTTTAAGGGATTGTTTTGAACGTATTGCTAGGATTATTGGGCTAGTGGATAACTTATTGAACTGAGTATCATGATTTTGGAAGCTTGAGATGATTAACCTTAGTTTTTTCCATTGGCAAGATGATTAAATATTGGACTATGACTATGTTAAGTATTAGGATGAAGGTTTTAGAGATTTTCATGTATTCTTCATGATGATTTCGAAATAAATATGGACGAGATGATTTGAGGATGATGTTGCTCACAGTAGATGAATTACAATGAGGAATATTAGAGCTTTCATCAATAATATGATAATTTCTCTTTTAAAAAATGCGTTCATCCTACAACGAGCATCCTAAGCAATCTCCATACAACACTCAAAAAGACGTTCATCCTACAGAGAAATGAGGATCCAACTTATAGCAAAGGAACCTTTCGGCTACAGTGTAATCGTTGTATGCATTTTACTTAGGAAAAGTAAAATACATTACCAACAGGGTAATATTTAGACTTTAAAACTATTGTGAAATAAGTAATTCTTTTTTCACAAAGTATTCAGGGCTTTTAAAGTGCACTTAATGCTGATAGGACATCATTTAATGCGACCGTCGCTGTGGACCGAAGAACATTTAACAAAGGTCAAAAAGAATGTCTGAAACATTTAATGCTAGACACTTTAATTCAAACACTCATCAACCGCCAATGTGAATTGTCCATATCTCACCAGCCACCAACAACTAAATTTATAACGGATCTATTTCCACAGTTATAAATAGCCTAATCCAGAGGACTTGGTCACTTACTGGATGAACTGGAGTTATTGAACAAGTGATCATATACGAGCAAACAATCTCTTCAAGCCTACAGTGCATATTCTTATTGAAGAGATATTCAGTCCTCAACTATGAATAACACATTACAACAAGGAACTAAAGTGCCTACAGCTGCTGTTCGGAATGCTTGCAACACCATATTTTATCATTGAGTACATTAGCCCCATGTGGACTAAGAAAGAACCTTTCTGACCTGTGTGTGATAAAGAGAGTTCCAAACAAAGCTTCAATCTATGTGAGACGAGATCAGTTCAAGGAAGCCTACAATCAATCTGTGTGAACGGCTTAAAGCTACATTCAGGTGTATCAATCTGTGGTGAAAGATACAGTGACGGATTTAGTTAAGTCATATAATTATGTATGCCTTGATTTTAATAAACTTTCACTCATGTGTGAAGAACATGTGGATGTAGAGGACGCTGCCTCGAATCACACAAAATCTTATGTTATTACTTGCTTTACTTCTTATTGCTTATTGCCTGTGATTGTTTTTATACTTACTGTTAAAACCGTGTAAGCACAGGGCATACATGAGTACTCTTAGTTGTTGTAGTCACAGCAACTTGCATTAGTCTTCCGCTACGCATCTCAAACTTCGAAAAAGAGTAGAGCTTATTCACCCCCTTCTAAGTTGTCATTTAAGTATATCGTGACCACAAGTGGTATCAGAAAGGTTGGTTCTGCAAAGAGTCGGTCGATTTTTTACCTGAACCAGATCCATAATCACAAGATTTCAAAACTGCATACATTTATCTCTCATATTCATCATATATTCTCTTCATCGATTCATCTATGATTAATAAAGTTCTTATGTGCTCGATGAACAAATTTGATGATTGGAGAATTAGACTGGAAGTACACCTGGTTGCCATCCATGAAAATATGCTCTTCGTAATACTGGAAGGACCTATCATCATCATGAAGATCAATACAGCCTCCAGAGTGGACGATAAACCCCATGCAGAGATGCTAGAAAAGTCTCGGGATTAGTGGACCCCTAAAGAGTGCAAGCGAGCAAACTTAGATAATATTGCCAAGAATGCGCTGTTTGCCACTCTTGACAAAGAAACATTCTCAAAGGTAAAGATCTGTATGACAGCCAAGGAAATCTGGGATAAACTCAAGATGATTTGCGAGGGTACTGAGCTCTCAAAGGAAAACAGTGTTTCATAACTTACTCAGCCATTTTAATCTTTTTAAATGAAATCTTCATAAACTCTTTAGGATCTTCGCCTCAGATTCACTCGCATTGCCGGTAAACTTGAAGCATTGGGTAAAGTGTACTCCCAAAAAGATAAAAACCTTAAAATTTTTAGATCACTTCCTGCCATGTGGAACACTAAGACCAGAGCTATGTATGTGTCTTGCAATCTTAATAATATATCTACTTTCGACCCGTTTTTTGATCTTAAAGCTTTCGATTATAATATCGACAGGAGAGAGAAAGCCGAAGAGTCCCCTGCCAAGACTACAACACTTGATTCTGTATCCGGCAGAAGAAAAATCTATGCTCCCAGTACCTCCAAAGCTGTTGGAAATGATGATGATGATATGCTGTCGCAGGATGAGATGGCACTGCTCATGCACAAGTACCGGAAGTTCATCAAGAAGTCCGAAAATGCTCCCTACAGAACGAAAACCTCAAACAAGGTAAGTTCTAAGTCACTTTCCACAGGGGCCTCTAGCTTATGTTATAACTGCAAGAAGCCAGGACACTGTGCAAAATGATGTCCTCATCCCAAGGTGCAAAGGCTACCGGATGCTAAGCAAAAAGAAAAGGATGAAAAGAGACGATTATGGAAAAGTAAGGTGAAGGCACTGATTGGGGAATCAAATGCACCACCTACAAAAAGCAAGACAGATGTGTGTCTATAGGCTGTTACAGACAATGACTCCTCTGATGATGAAATCGAAGGTAAAGCATGCATGTGCTTTATGGTAAATGAAGTAGAGGACGATGAAAGTAATGATGAGGTAAGCTCAACTTCTAATAATCCCATCAGTACATCTCATACTTTCAAAAACATGATGAATGAGTTTAGAATCATTCAACAAGCCCATGAGACATTGAAACAAGAAAATCTACAACTCTTAATTTCCAACATGGAGCTGAAGAATGAAAACGACTTGCTAAAAATAAATTTCGAAAATATTTCTTTAGATTGCGAAAACAGCAAGATCGAGCATGAAAAACTCATGGAGTGCAATCGTCAACTTACAAATGAAATGAATGAGGTAAAATCTCATAATTAACGTAAGACAAATGATTATGCCATGTTGGAAGCTAAGATACATATTCTTGAAAAGAGAGAAGGATAACTTGAGACCATTCTCAAATTATTCGAGAAATCATCTAGGAGGATGGGAGATATCCTTAGTTTGGCCAACATGTTTATGATAAAAGAGGCATGGGATACATCTCGTTCTCCAATAATGGTTTAATACAGTATTTGTCAAAGGGGTTGAACTAGTTCCAAGCTCCAAGACTGAGGAGATTCTGAAGATTGTTCTTGTAGAAAAAGGTAAGGGTACAACTGTGCCTTCAACTCAGAGAACAAAGGTTGTTATTCCGCCCCCAAACTCATACCGCAAACAGCAGACAGCACAGCCACACAAACCTGGAGCATTGCCCAACATTAATAATGTGCTCCTCAAGCATACCAACAGCATGAAAGTTGTACCTCAGTTCCATTAATAGTACATAGCTCCTCAATACTGGGATAGGAACCCAGACGCCTCTCTTGCAAGCAAGCTGCTGCTCAATTCTATCAACAACAACTTTGGGTATCCAACTAGAGACCCATGAGGTAATCAAGAAAGTAGATAAATATGGTTCCTCCCTCTAAACAACAACCTTATGGGAACTAAAACTCTTAAATTTATATGCATAATTATAATGCATATAGTGAGTACATACCAACATGCACCACTAACCAAGTACCCCCAGAACAATGGGGACCTAAATCTACTTAAATTTATTTACAGGATATCAGGGAGGAGGACGTCTGGTATTTCGACAGTGGATGTTCTCGGCAAGTGATATGAGATATCAACAAATTGACAGATTATGTAGATGGTCGTGGTGAAAAGGTTCAATATGGTAACAAATCTAAAGGAATAACAAGAGCGAAATGAACCCTGCTTGTAGGAAAATTCAAAGTCACCGATGTAGCCTATATTGAAGGACTTCAATTCATTCTAAGTGTTGGCCAGTTTTGTGACAAACAGTTCTCGGTTAAATTTTTGAAGGAAACTATAGGATGAATGACAAAAAGACCAAGCAAGTAGTCCTCACAGGAAACCGATCAGGTAACATGTATGTGGCTGATTGGAAACCTACTAGTGTTGTAATTCTTTATTTTGTTGCCAATGCACTGCAGATCAAAGATGGCTATGGCACAAGAGGATGTATCATATCAACTTAAAGACCATCAACAAGTTGGTCCAACAGGATATCATTTCATAAGAACATTGTCTGTGGACCTTGTCAAAAAGGCAAGCAAGTCAAAACATCCCTAAACAGTAAATCGCATCTCTCAACCAATAGGGTCCTGGATTTATTACATATAGACTTATATTGACCTGTAGACCCTGTCAGCCTAGGAGGTAAGAAGTACCGTCTTGTTATTATTGATGAATTCTCCAGGTACACCTGGACAATTTTCTTGAAAAGTGAAGGAGACAACCACAAAGCTGTCGAAACACCTAAAGAAGCTACAGAATGAGAAAGGGCTGATCATTGTATCCATTTGGTCTGATAGAGGCATAGAATTTACAAATTACTTCATAAAGCAATACTGTATGGACAATGGCATTTAGCAGGAATATTCAGCAGCTCTGTTGGGATAAACATTAATGTTTTGATAATTGCCAACATACAGCAAAGTAGCCTCAGAGAAGTCAAAATGTTGTTAAGTATGGAAGCTGTTAGAACTCTTCATACAGCCCGAATCCGACAGAGGTCCTGAATTCACAAATCGCTTTATAGAGCAATACTGTTCGTACAATGGAATACAGCACGAATACTCAGCATCCCAGACTCCTCAACAAAATGGCGTTGCTGAGTGAAAGAATAGGATGCTCAAGGAAGCTACAAGAACCATGAAGGCCACAATCAAGTTGTCGCAGCGGTTCTAGGGCGAAGCAACAAATACATCATGCTATACACTAAACCGCTGTATCATCAACAAGCATCACAACAAAACAGCAAGGTGTGGAATAACAAAACTCCATTAGTTTCATATTTTCACATCTTTGGATGCCAGTGTTATGTTATGAATAATGGGAAAGATCAACTCAAGATCTTTGACGAAAAGTCAGATGAAGGGATATTTGTAGGATACTTATCAGTCAGCAAAGCTTTCAGAATCTTTAACAAAAAGAAGTTGACAATTGAGGAATATGTGCATGTAGTGTTCGATGAACCTCACTTTGATCCTACAGGAGCAGAAGACTTAACTCAGAATATCCGAACACTCTCCATTGATGACCCTGAAACTCCAATAGAACCTATCGTAGACTTAAAGATCAATCCCGCAGCTGTAAGATCAGAAGTAGTCGAAGTCGATGCTGTGCAAGCTGAAGCTGAAACTACAGCACCTCAAGATACAGTACGGGAGGCCGAACTAGAACGTGACAGGACATAGTTGAGAGATCACCCACAAGAGTTAGTTATAGGTGATATTGATGCTGGTGTATCTACCCGAAGTGGAATATGGAGTACACATGGAATTGTACTGTGTGCGCAAGAAGAAACCGAATCTGAGAAATCTCCTTTTCCTGTATGGAAATCTCAAGCTGAACTTAGGAGACTATCTATGTGCACCCTAGATGTATTCTTAGCTCAATCCGAACCTATTTCAACCAATAAAGCTTTGAATAATTCTCACTGGATCACTTCTATGGAGGAAGAGCTTAATGGTTTCGAAAGAAACAATGTATGGTATTTAGTACCCAGGATAGAACACCACGCTATAATTGGAACCAAATGGGTATTTAGAAACAAGAAGGATGAGAATGGACTTGATATCAGGAACAAATCCCATCTAGTCGCACAAGGCTACAGACAGGAAGAAGGCATAGATTATGATGAAACTTTTGCCCCTGTAGCCAGACTAGAAGCCATCAGGATATTTCTAGCCTTTGTTGCCCATAAGAGCTTTAGCGCATTCCTGAATGGAGACCTCGCCGAAGAATTCTATGTTGAACAACCACCAGGGTTTGTCAACACTGAAGGCGGATACCTAGTATACAGACTACGGAAAGCTCTTTATGGACTTAAGCAAGCACCTAGAGAATGGTACGAAACCCTTGTTCGGAGTATGCCCTCGGATGCCACTCAGAGGATGTTAGAGTGAGGGTATTGTACTTGTTATTATGTGAATCATTATCAGAAGGCATATGAATATTTCTTTTATTACTGGTAGTCACTGGCATTCGTGACTCGTAAATATATATATAGAAACTAGTCCGTGTATTTGATAGCAAAACATTCCACTCCTTATTAGATAATGGGATCGGCACTGGAAAGGTTTATGGCTTAAATACTTAACCATTCACAAGTCGATGAAACTTGACTGAGCGTTAAGTTTATATGAAGACTTGTATGACATGTTCTTTGGCTTGGGAAGTATCTGTCGTCACTAATGGTTAGTGTGAGCACACGTTATAGGTATGCTATTGAGATTAGTATACTCGAACCGACTCAACCTCGATTCGTCACACGGATTTAACCCCGGGACAGTCAATGACAGAATCGAAAGGTTGTGATAGGTATTCGTGAACCTTCGACTTGAGGATTTAGTAGGGATGTGCTTGTGACGTTAAGATTTTCACTAGAGTAGTTCAACCCAGAAAACCGAAAGGTGGGGGTCAACCTCGACGTGCATCTTGACGAGCGAGTATCAGGTTCCATTAAATACCAAGATAGAATTCTTTCTCCTGTAAGTGAACAGGTATATGTCCTATGCGGTTATTGGCAGATGAGATCATAAGTCTTTGGCCAAAGTATTAGAGCTAGTTGTATTAGATACACGAGAACTCAATGATCTCGATTTGTATTAACTCATGCATAGCGTCAAGTACAGATAGGCTTTGACTGACCGTGACCCTATAACTTGATCGGGACGTTTGAGAGAAGGGTTTATATGTTTACTAGTATTCACGACAGAATGGTTCTTGAATGATCCCTATCATTCGTTCTAAGGTTATAGTGTAGGCTGCAAAGCTGGCTAGGTAGTGCTATAACTCTTTGGTTCCTCCCATTGTTTACTGAGACGGACCTACCGAGTCGTGCATTAGGGAGACGACGGATTAATTTGAGTTTATTCTCCCTTAATTAAATTTTAGACATTAGATGCTCCCATAATCAAATAAATTATGGGGTAATTAAATAAATTATGGGATAAATTAAATAAACTCAAATAAATTTGGGGTAATTTATTATGGGATAAATTAATTTGAGTTTATTCTCCCTTATTTAATTTATTTATGAATTAAATTAATTCCCTTAATTAACTCTTTGTTTCCTCCCATAATTTTAGGGAGACGACGGATTAATTTGAGTTTATTCCTCCCTTGATTTTCGATGCTTAGGGATTTTTCAAGAAGGCTTGCAAAATTGGGTTGTGGAAAAGCTCTTCACCAACATCTAATCAAAGGACTACAAGGGTAAGTTTTTCGATTACTTTACTCTTGTCCACTTATATTCGTATATACGTAGCTTGGTCGATCCTCTTAAGGGATTCAGATCAAATTTGTTTTCTTAAATTACTTCTGTTGCGCCTTCGTCTTAGGCACCAAATCCCAACAGTGGTATCAGAGAGAGGTCTTACGATTGTATATACGATATATAGCATTTGGAATGCATGATTGGATGGTTAATGATTTGGAATCATTTATTGTTATAATCGTAGTATATGTTCGGTTGTTCATTGTAGTTATATTTTTTGTAAATCTATATCTAAATGTTGTTGATTTTTTAGTCTAATACTCGCAAGCGCACGATTCGTTCGATGTAGAAATGCGGTGAAAAGTCGATTCCACAGGGAGGACTATGATGATGAAGTAAAAATATTTCTATCGTATTAAACCAAATTATATTAAATTCTAACCTAGTACCGAATAATTTGATTTTTGAATGGTTATAATATTTGCAACGAATAACAGTAATTTTTAAGTAGATTTTATATAAATTGATTTTATATAATTACTAGGGTTTAGAATCCAACAATGTCTATTTATTATTTATTTTATATTTTAATTCCAAGAAATTCAGGGAATAGATTTTGAAATCAATCTCAGTATTACCCTATAAATTTAACAATAATCACACAATTATAATTCAAATATAGAATTTTCTTCGCTTGAAAAATATAATTTCTAAGTATTATATGTATCCAATTTAATGGAAAACAAATAATCAAAGAAATTAACTAATATCAATAATCACAAAGCAATGGGGAATTTATAACTATCAAAAATACGTGATGTAATTGATGAAATAATATTCTCCTATTGAAGCGATAATCATAATCGTTGAAAACATTATTAGTTGGAATTATTACATAAATATTATTAATAATATAGACATGGTTTCATCATAACCCTAGTAAAAGAAAATTACTCACTCATAATAATAACACAAATAAATAAATATTTCATAACATTATTACTCAAATATAATTTTATTACACAATATTTTTATTTTTCTCTCTTATAATAATATCTCTCTATTTTTTCTCTCCTCCCTACACACTACACCTTCCTCCCCTATTTATAATACTTCAAATTAATAAAATAATAATTTTAAAATTTTTAAATCCCACTACTCAATCATTCACGGCTTCCAAGAGGATGCTGAAGTCATGGATGACACCAGCGGAGAGTTGAGTTTCTGGTCCAATCGGGTTTTGACACGTGGCGCAATATGGTCCGTCTATTTAATTGTCATTCGAACGGTCATAACTTCTTCATACGAACTCGGATTCAGATAATTTTTTTTAAAACGATCATCTCGATGAGACGAATAAAATGAGACCAGTCGTGACTATATTTGAATTTTGGAAAAATATCATTCCTGAACCAATTGATCTGTCTTGTATCGGTTGGTTAACCTGCAGATATAATTTAATTCTAATTATTTATCCAAAAATGACACAAATTTATAGAAAATTCTAACAAAGTGAAATAATATAAATATATGGTAAAAATGCTAAATTATCACACAAAACACACAATTATATACATAAAATTTTAATAAAAATATTACTCAAAATATACCAAACAAATTCTCCCCCACTTATCTTCTGCACGTCCTCGGGCAAATCTTATACCCGAGTTATAATACTCATATGCTGAAAAATTCATGGTAAAACCAAATCAAGAGCGATACGAATCCTGTATCGAAACGAAGCGGAAGCAGTATTTACGAGCGAAAACTAATAGCAAACGGCAGAATGGAATCGAACAGCAACAGTCAGCAACTAACAACAACAACCCGTCGCTACAGCAGTAACGAACAACAACAATTCGTCGCTACAACAGTAATGAACAGTAACAATCCGACGCTACAGCAGGAATGAACAGCAACAATCCGTCGCTACAGCAGTAACGAACAGCAACAAGAACACAAACAGTGATCGGTCGAACGGGCACAAACAGCAACGAACAATCACAAACAACAACAACGAACAGCGAATTATGGTCAGATGCGGCAGAAACAAGAATCACGCTCGGACAACGGATAGCAACTTCGAACAAGTCAATCCAGACGTGTGGGGACAGATATGATATGAATCACACTCAGTTGTGAATCACGATTTATACAAACAGCAACAGGAGAACTGATACGAATCTCGATCAGATATGAGTCACGATCAGATGAGAATTGCGATTTAATGAAACGAAAGTAAGATTCACGAACAAGAAACCGGACAACACTCCGATGAACAACACCACGAACGAATCCAAAGATTCCGGCCAAACAAGAACAGCTTTCGATAGGGCGAACAGAAAACAATGAAAGATTTAACGAGCTAGACCTATAACTCATCAAAGATGATCTCTTCCCAAGACCTATTGAGAATTGATCGGATTAGAATTCGAAAACGTGTCGAATAATAATCAAGAATTTGTGTTTGAAACGCGTCAAACAATTAGAACTCAAAGAGAGCAAAAATCAACGTGTATTCAATGATCAAATCGGGCGAGCTATATGATGTATATATATCCGCCAAACCCTAGAAACATAAATAAAGGTTACTACCTAAAACACCCTTAAACAAGTTTGGGCTACTACCGATTAAGGAAAATACTAAACGAACAGCGCAAAGCAACATAGGGTTGCACATGTCGCACCCTTTATTAATTAAATAATACAAAAAAATGATATAAACTAAGTTATCTGGAGCTCGACCACCAAAGTCACTCCAAGCCTCATGTCCATCTTCTCGCCCAAGTATGTAGCTGCATGTGCATCGCGGGCTGCATGGCCGTTTACGTCGATCATCACCTAATTTTCTTCCCTTGGACTCGTAAATCCCATATCATACCCTCCCCTTTAAAAGGAATTCTCCTCAATTCTGCAATCCCGTCGTCATCAAGATAAGGAGAGAGATCTCTTAAAAGTAGCGTGCAGTCCATAATCCCCCGGAAGTTCTACCTTGTATGCATTATCGTTCACTTTAGCAACTATCTTGAAAGGACCCTCGGCTCGTGGCATTAACTTATTCTTACGCTTACTCGGAAATCATTCCTTCCTCAAATGTACCCAAACCAAATCGCCAACTTCAAATAATCTCGGTTTCCTTTGTTTGTTAGACTTTCGCTTGTAAGCCTCGTTTATTTCTTTAATTCGAGCACGTATTTGCTCATGCAACTTCATCATCGACTTCAGCTTAGATTCGGCATCCTTGTGTACTAACTCATCGCTCGACAAGGGAATAAGATCCAACGGCATGTATGGATTCAGCCCGTAAACGACTTCAAAAGGAAAGTGAGCTGTGGCATGAGTAGGTGAGCGATTGTACGCAAATTCAGCATGTGCAAGCTTCAAATCCCAATCCTTTTGCATTTTGCTTACAAGACCGCGCAATAAGGTTCTCAAAGTTCGATTGGTTACCTCGATTTGGCCGTCGGTTTAAGGATGATGCGAAGTACTAAACAAAAGCTTGGTTCCCACCTTTCTCCACAATGTGTTCCAAAAGTAGCTAAGAAACTTCGAGTCCCGGTCCGAAACAATAGTCTTTGGATATCCATGCAAACGTACCACCTCTCGAAAATACAAATCAGCAACATTACTCGCATCATCGATTTTGTGACAAGCAACAAAATGAGCCATCTTCGAAAAACGATCGACAACAACCATAATCGCATCCTTACCTCGTTGGGTACGAGGCAAAGCAACAATGAAATCCATCGAGACATCCTCCCATGGCCTTTTCGGAATCGGTAGAGGCATATACTCGCCCGGTTTGAACGAGCTCTTCGCAATACAACATGTTACACACTTGCCAACGATGTCAGCCATGTCCCTTTGCATCTTCGGCCAATAAAAATGTTCCTGGAGCACCCCCATGGTCTTAGCCGCGCCAAAGTGACCAGCCAAGCCCCCTCCATGAGCCTCACAAACCAACAACTCCCGAACGGCATGTTTGGGCAAACAAAGCCAATTCCCCTTAAAGAGAAACCCCTCTTGTACCACAAATTCCCCAAATGGACCAGATTTACAACGGCCAAAAATCTCCCCAAAATCAGCATCATCAACATATTAATCTTTCAACATTTCGAACCCCAACAAACGAACATCAAGAGTAGAGAGTAAAGCATACCTCATAGATAGTGCATCAGCCACCACATTGCTCTTACCGTCCTTATACTTCGATGAAAAGTGAAACGATTGTAAGAACTCCACACACTTAGCATGTCTCGGACTTAACTTTTTCTGCCCATTAATATACTTCAAATATTCATGATCCGAATGCAGAATAACGTGTTTCGACCGAAGGTAGTGACTCCAATGATCAAGAGCTCTCACAATGGCATATAACTCCTTGTCGTACGTACAATAGTCGAGCCGAGTACCACTCAATTTTTCTGAAAAATACGCACTAGGCCGCTTGCCTTGAATGAGTACCGCCCCAATACCAACTCCACTAGCATCACACTCTACTTCGAACGATTGTGCAAAATCGGGTAACACCAAGATAGGTGCTTCACATAACCTTGCCTTCATCTTTTCAAATGCCCCTTGGGCAGCCCCGCTCCACACAAACAGACCCTTCTTCAAACACTCTGTTATCAAACTCGTTATGGTGCTAAAATCTCGAATAAACCTTTGATAAAAAGAGGAAAGACCGTGGAATGATCTACCTTCAATTACGGTTTTAGGAGTAGGCCACGACTTAATAGCTTCAATTTTAGTTTGATCAACCGACACTCCATCCTTCGAAACAACATAGCCAAGAAAAACTATGCTCTCGACCAGAAACGCGCACTTCTCCTTCTTTCCATAGAGCTTTTGGGCTCTAAGGGTCTCGAACACTTGCCGTAGATGGCTGAGATGCTCCCGCAATGATCGACTATAAACCAAAATACGGTCCAAATAAACAACCAAAAATCTGCCCAAAAATTCCTTAAGTACTTCGTTCATCAAACGCATGAAAGTACTCAGGACATTCGCAAGTCCAAACGGCATGATGGTCCACTCATACAGCCCATGTTTAGTCTTGAAAGTCTTCTTCCATTCATCCCCCTCTCGCATACGAATCTGGTGATAGCCACTTCGCAAATCAACTTTAGAAAAGACCATTGAGCCGTGTAGCTCATCCAACATATCATCAAGCCTCGGAATCGGGAATCGATACTTGATCATTATAATATTCACGGCCCGACTATCAATACACATCCGCCATGATCCATCCTTCTTAGGAACAAGCAAAACCGGAACGGCGCAAGGACTCAAACTTTTTCGAACATACCCGCGGTTCATTAGCTCTTCGATTTGTTTCTGTAGTTCTTTAGTTTCCACCAGATTACATCTATAGGCAGCCTTATTAGGAAGAGACGCACCCAGTATACGGTCCATTTGATGCTCAATTCCACGAATAGACGGCAAACCCGGCGGAAAGTCTTCGGGAAACACATCAGAAAGTTCGTGCAATAAATCCGCCATCTCCCCTTCGCTTTGTCCAAATACGCCAGTATCCCGAGTATCATTAATCACCAACATGTATACATGTTCACCCTCATCAATAGCGTGCTCAATTTCCCGCTCACTAGCAAACATGGTCAGATTCGACTTCTCACCTCGTTTAGAACTCATCGAACGAATAGATTGAGGTGACATTGGTTTCAACATGATCCTCTTGCCCTTATCTCGCAGCTCATACTCGTTACTCCTTCCACGGTGTAAAACATCTCTATCAAACAACCACGAACGTCCCAAAACTACATGACAAGCATCCATAGGAACTACATCACACAATACTTCATCACAATACGAACCCATAGTCAAACCGACGCGCACCTATTTTGCAACCTTTACTTTACTCCCGTCATCGAGCCAATGCAAGGCATAAGGCATTGGGTGAGCCGTAGTGGGCAGCCCAAGTTTAGACACGATCCCACTCGACGCCACGTTAGTGCAACTTCCTCCATCAATAAACAAACTACACCACTTGTCTCCCACTCGACACTTCGTATGAAATATTTGATCCCGCTGCTCCATATCACTCGAAACTGATTTGGTTTGTAAAGTACGAAGGACCAAGGTCGTGTCATAATTCGAAGCATCGTAAGCTTCACACTCTTCCTCCTCTCCGTCTCCCTCATTAAAATCGAACACCTCACCTAGCCTTTCTCTTTCTTCCTCGCTGAACAACTCATCCCAGACAGCAAGAGCCTCCTTTAATGTCACCACTCGTTTATTCAGACAAGTGTTTTGATAATGACCAAACCCTTGACATTTAAAACAGCGCACCTTCGACAAACTCATCTCCTTAGTCACAATGGGAGCCTTAGGAACCGTACTAGGGGCTGGTGTAGGTACGGTTTTGGTAGCCGAGTTAGAACTGCTACTCGTAGTTCCGAATTTTGATGAAAACTCAGGTTTAGACCACCCGCTCGATTTGCTATACTCCATATTCGAGCCTCCAAACTTCAGCCTATTTTGAGCCTCAATTTTCAAACATAATCCACACAAGGTATCAAAATCAGTGTATGGGTACAACTCCATTAAGTATGCTATGTCCCGATTCAAACCACGCAAAAAACGAGACATCTTTTGTTCCTCATTCTCCTCTAACGCTCGCATCAAAGCAAACTTTCGAACTCATCAATGTATTCACTAATACTCAATTTTCCTTGCACAAAATCGGCAATCTTACGGTAAAAGGTCAATTTATACGATGTTGGCACATACCTTTTACGGAGTTTTCATTTCAAAGAGTCCCAAGAAGTAATATTTTCTTTCCCCGCACGAGCCCTCTGCGTTTTCACTCCATCGAACCAAAGAGAAGCGCCCTTACCCAACTTCAGGAACGCATACTTACAACATTTTCCATCGTCAAGATCTTTAAAGTCGAACATGCAATCAATCTTTCGTTCCCATTCCAAGTAAACTTCAGGATCTGTCCCGCCAAAAAACTCTGGAAGTTCGTTAACTTTGAATTCAACGACATGGCGCGGAGGACGTTCATAATCACCACGCCTCGATTGCCAACACTGGTCGCGTTGTTCCGGTATGTCACGCAACGCGTCGCGAAGTTTCGCCAAGAAATCAGCATCGTTGAAATCCATAATGCCACCACTAATGATACGAATCCTGTATCGAAACGAAGAGGAAGTAGCATTTACAAGCTAAAACTAACAGCAAACGGCCGAATGAATCGAAGAATAGCGAAGAATTAACAAAGAATAACCCGTCGCTACAAAGAAGAACTAACAAAGAATAATCCGTCGCTACAGCAGTAATGAATAGTAACAATCCGTCGCTACAGCAGGAACGAATAGCAACAATCCGTCGCTACAGCAGTAATGAACAGCAACAAGTACACAAACAGTGATCGATCGAACGGGCACAAACAGCAACGAACAATCACAAGGAACAGCAACGAACACCGAATTATGGTCGGATGCGGCGGAAACAGGAATCATGCTCGGACAACGGACAACAACTTCGAACAAGTCAATCCAAACGTGTGAGGACAGATATGATATGAATCACACTCAGTTGTGAATCAAAATTTATACAAACAGCAACAGGAGAACTGATACGAATCTCGATCAGATATGAGTCAAGATCAAATGAGAATTGCGATTTGACGAAACGGAAGTAAGCTTCACGAACAAGAAACCGGACAACACTCCGATGAACAACACCATGAACAAATCCAAAGATTCCGGCCAAACAAGAACAGCTTCCGATCGGGCGAAAAGAAAACAATAAAAGATTTAACGAGCTAGACCTATAACTCGTCAAAGATGATCTCTTCCCAAGACCTATTGAGAATTTATTTGATTAGAATTCAAAAACGAATCGAATAATAATCAAGAATTTGTGTTTGAAACGTGTCAAACAATTAGAACTCAAAGAGAGCAAAAATCAATGTGTGTATTCAATGATCAAATCGACCGAGCTATATGATGTATATATAGTCGCCAAACCCTAGCAACATAAATAAAGGTTACTCCCTAAAACGCCCTTAAACAAGTTTGGGCTACTACCGATCAAGGAAAATACTAAACGAACAACGCAAAGCAACATAGGACTGCACATGTCGCACCCTTTATTAAATAAACAACACAAAAAATGATAAACTAAGTTATCCCGAGACCGACCACCAAAGTCACTCCAAGACTCGTGTCCATCTTCTCGCCCAAGTATGTAGCCGCATATGCATCGCGGGATGCATGGCCGGTTACGTCAATCATCACCTCGTCTTCTTCCCTTGGACTCGTTAATCCCGTATCGAAGAGAAAACAAGTGATCATGACCCAAGTGAGATAGGATGCTGCACCAAATTCTAACAACTTCATTGAGATTCGAATGCAAAAAAGATTCAATACCCTCACGGTGGATGTCACTCTTCACTCAAGTGTATATAAGGAATATTCGATAAGAGTTCACTCATATCAAAGCATAATGTGTCATTACCATATGCTTGGTCAAAAATCAAATCTCCACTACTAAAATAAACAAACTCATGCATAAATCAAAAGGTCTTTCTTTTGGTTGTAACATGGCTTTGGGTATGGGTAGGATAAAGGGAAAATTATGAGGTTCGCTAGCCAAGATCAATTGTGAATTTAGATGCCTAACAAATCCTACAAATAACACTCAACATCCCCTCTTTTGTAATGAAAACTCTCAAACCATCATCCCCAAGTTATTATGTACATTACATGGTAATTGAATATTCATCTGGCAAGGCCATACTCTTGTGTAAGAAAAAGTATGCAATGGATCTTCTGGAAGGAATTATGTATCACTCAAGGGATAGTTCAAGTGCTATTTTATGTATACATAGTGATTATTTTCGCACTTAACCTCCCATATTTTATTTTCTAGCCATTTTTTTTGCCTTTATTTACATTTCTTTTTTATTCGATTCAATACTCCAATGTACTTCATACCCTTTCAGTTTCAGCGAAAGCTCTTGATCTCAACAATACTCTTATGAATATCGATCCATATTTGTCACACATCTAGTTCACAATTAAATCTATGACCAGAGGGTGCAAATGGATGAGTCATCAACAAGAATGGATAATGGCTAAAGTAATGTGCTTGATCAAGAAATAGGCTAAGGCTCAATGGGGCTTCTAAGGATAAAATGTAATGGGTCGGAAAATATAAGCCAACAAGGGGTTAATCCTAATTGCCTTTATCATCTTAATGTAAGAGTTTACGAATGTAGTCTCGAAATGTATAAATGAGCAAGTTCTAGAATGAACACAATATGTTTGACCACACAACAACAAAAAAATAGAACGTATATATAAGGATTGCTCTAAGGCTCAAAACTCACGGAAAGGGTGTTGCGTATTGAATCCCATATACCTTCATCCAAATCCATTATCAAAACCAGTGAAACATCCCAAAAATGATTTTATCACTAACGTTTTCTCAAGAAAATTTTGTCGTGATTTTCAACCTCTTTTTTTTATTATATATATATATATACACCTTTCCCCACACTTAATGATAAACAATATCCTTATTGTGTAAAAAGAACAATGGAGTAAGTGTTTAAATAAGGCTTCCCTGTTTATGAAAGATGACGCTTCGCTCAGGCCTTTATTGGACCTTCAAGAAATAAGTGTGGCAAAACAACAAAAGAAAATATATACCCGGAAATATAACACAAACAACCTAGATGCGCTTCAAGAGAGTCCGAAGAGTCGTTTTACGCTGCCATCAATGCTTTTATTAAAAAACAAACGATAAAAAGTACAGTAATAGAAATAACAATATATAAATCGTGGATAGATACGCGTCAAGAGGTCGAAAAGAAACTCCTTAAGCTGCCATCATTTTCACAATTTTTACACCCGCTAAAAAGTAAAAACAACAAGAGGAATGAAGTGGGATATCAAAGGGAAAGGAATGCATCAATTTTGCATTTCTGCACAGTGAAATCTTCCATCCAAACAATATTAGTTACAGCTGGGTCTGGTTCAGGAACAAATGCATTAAGTTTTTTGATCAGCTCTTCTGGTGTTGTTGCAACGACTATGATTCGTTTAACACGCTCAGAAATAAAACCTTTTTCAGAAGAGTAGTTGATGAAAGATATTAAACCATCAAAGAAACCATTGACATTTAGCAGACCTATTGGTTTCTTATGAACATTTAGCTGGGCTCTGGTAACCAAATGAAAAAGTTCCTCAAGAGTGCCAAAACCACTGGAAAGGGTGATAAAGGCATCATCATTATTTGTCATGTGAGTTATGCGGTCTTGCATATTCACAGCTCTAAACTCATCTCCAATGGTTGCTCCGGTGATTTTACTTTCAGCCAGAGGTTTTGGAATGATTTCCAACACTTTTACTCCTTCCATATAGGCAGAAGCAGTAGCATGTCCAATTAATCCTAAACTTCCTCCTCCGTAAACTACATGAATGCATTTTTATGCTAAGGTACGACCCAAGTTGTGGGCTGCTTCAGTAAAGCAAGCCTCTTTCCCATGACTAGCTCCACCAAAAATGCAGATGGAGTTGAATCTTTTTGCGAAAGATGATGATTCCATTTTTTTGAAAAAGAAAATTAATTAGAGAGAAAAGGAAAAGAATACAAGTTTCAGGGATGCAGAAAAGAAACAAATGCAATGTTTATTTATAGATGCAAAATAAAGTAAAAAGATTTATCAAATCTGTGACCGCGTTAATTGCGCTTCAACTATTCAATAGAATAATGAATACATTTATTGCGTATCACATTTTATATTCAGAAAATATACAAAAAAAGACAAAAAGTAAAGATATTCACGTGTATGTATAGTAGTTGTGATTGTGGCTCACATCTTCCTATGATTTTACGTTCAGAAACGGCTTAAACGCCTTGTATGAGTTGGGGAGAAGCTTCCCATCCAATTTTCTTACAAATTGGCAAACAAGGTCTTTTAACGTCAGATTCCCAAGACGTTGTTTATATTCTGGTTTGAATTTATTTCACAAACATCGAATCCTGTAATGTACGAGTCCACTAGGATGCGTGTCAAGAGAAATTTCGATATCATCTACATTCTCCTTATTCAGACCATCCTTGATGAACTGAATTTTATCTTCTCTGATTGTGGAAGGAATTCCTAAAGATCGACATCTTGAATCACAGTTCCACCTAGTACATTTGTAGCAAACGGCCATTTTCTTTGCTCGTCGTTTCTTGGCATTGAACTTTTTCCAAGCCCTGGTAAAAATCTAGTTGGTGTTTCCGTGAATTCACCTGCTATTCTCACTTTCGCTTCAATAATGAATCGAATATCAAAAGATATGCCGTTATTCATAAGCAACCTCATCCTTTCCAGTTTGGTTTGGTAGACTTTCAAAATGACTTTTTTGCTAAGAAAGGGAAATCTTTTTCAATTGTTTTCAAAGTTTGTTCCATAATTAAAAATAAAAAAATCTAAAAAATCAGTTATTGTGGGAAACTGAAAAATCCGACTTTAATAGCCACGGAGTACCGTTATCCACCACTTGACCGGACAAACACAATGGAGTATTAATTCACAATATCGGGGTCCTTAAGAAGAACCGCTTCTACCTCAAAAGATTTTAATTCCAAATATGGTTTTAACGTTGACCATTTACTTTAAAAATATTACCATTTTTTGGATTTTCAATTTCTACAGCTCCGTGAGGATAGACCGTACGAATAATAAATGGACCAGACCATCGTGAACGCAACTTGCCTGGAAATAATAACAAACGAGAGTTAAAAAGAAGGACTTTTTTACCAGGAGAAAAAGTTTTTCTCAAGATGTGTTTATCATGAAAAGTTTTCATTTTGTCCTTATATTTCCTTGCACAATCGTAAGCATCATTTCTTATTTCTTCCAATTTATTATTGAAGTTTTCTATGAATTCCAGCTTAGTCTAATGAAAAATTTAATTGTTTTATAGCCCAGTATGCTCTATGTTCTAATTCAACAGGCAAATGACTTAGTTTTCCAAAGACAAGCCTAAATGGAGACATTCCGATGGGAGTTTTAAAAGAAGTACGGTAAGCCCACAATGCATCATTCAATCGCAAAGACTAGTCTTTCCTTGTAGGATATGTTTGAATTCTAAATTTGAAATTTCAACTTGTCCACTTGTTTGAGGGTGATAAGGAGTAGCAATTTTGTGTAACACCATATTTTTTAAATAAATTATTAAAAAATTGGTTACAAAAATATTTTCCTCCATCACTTATAATTGCTCGTGGTGATCCAAATCTGGAAAAAATATTTTCTTTCAAAAATTTTACCACGACTTTGTGGTCATTTGTTTTGCAAGCAATTGCTTCTACCAATTTTGAAACATAATCGACGGCCACAAAGATGTAAAGATTGTCAAAAGAAATTGGAAATGGTCCCATAAAATCTATGCCCTAAACATCAAATATTTCAATAATTAAAATTGGGTTTAAAGGCATCATATTTCTTTTAGAAACTCGACCTAATCATTGTAGGTCACAAGTCGTCAGGAATAAGTCTAGAGGGGGGTGAATAGACTTATTGAAACTCTTTTCCTAGAGTCAGGTGAGTTTCTCAGCTGATAGGTACATGTGACTTAAATTCATCTGCAGACAAGTATGCGGAAGACAGCTGATGATGATAACAGATAACTAAATGCTCTCTACAAATAACTAATCAATGGAACAGTTTAATATGTATGCAGTAGGTAGATATGATGTTCAATGCAGTAAAAACACGCAGGCACTTATAGTGGTCTCAGAAGTGGGGTAATCCTCTACTAATCCACTTCTCTCCAAACCAGTTGGAGATAAATTCACTATAACTGTCAACCAGTGATAAATGTTCCAATGAATTTTCCCTAGTTACAACAGCTTCCAACCAGTAGAAACCCGTGGCCGTTGCAACTCCTTTGACTGCCTAGCACCTCCTCATTAAAAACTCGTGGATGCCTCAACAACTTCTCAAGCTGTCTATCACCTTCCAATCAAGAACCCGTGGATGCCTTATCACTCACGAAACTTCTGAAAACCTTGTTCACAGAAGTACCCCGACCTCAAACTTTAAAGACAAGAGTTTTTGTCTTCTCCAACTAAAGAGCTTCTTCGAATATGACTGTTTAAGATTTACTCTTCACAATGCTATTTGTTCACTGTGATTGCTTTGGTCGTTTTGATCGCTTGTGTGTATTGTTCGCATCGTACTTTGCTCAGTTCATATATTCGGATATTTATAGTGCCATCCTTTGAGATTCCTTCATAGTCGTTCCATTACTGTAACAAATCCGTCCATTGGAGAGTGGATTTCTTTGTTTATCTTATCAATCCATTGCAAGGCTGGATTCCTTTTTTAATTTCGACCGTTGTGAAGACTTCCTTGTTGTAGCGTCGTATTCCTTGATTATAATAAGTATAAAGTCTTTAGAGCACAGATCGTGATGAATATTAAATTCTTTGCTTTCTGATAATCTCTCCAGTTTGTCTCCCTACGTCCGCATGTGACTTTCCTTGATTGTTGACTTTTCAACGCTTGCTGGCGTGGACTGAGTTACTTGGCTGATAACTTATCTGATCTCTCTTGGTCAAACTGTCTGATGTGCAGTCAACATTCTCTGATGTCGGACTTCTCTGATATATCTTCTTTGAGATGAAGTTATCTGTCCTGATGAATCTTCTCTGATCTGATGATCTGTCTGAAGTCTTCTATCCTGATGAATGTTATCTGATCTGATGATCAAACATCAGTTGACTGGACTTCGTCTGATAACTTGACTGCAGATTGGTCAAATTTCTATGATATTCCTGTTGAGTGGTTCTTCTCTGAAAATAAGTTTCCTGATGATAAGCCGTCTGTGGTCAACCTTATCTGATTAGTTGAGTTGACCAAGACTCGACTGATAAATACTTGCCTGAAGTCTGTTCTATACATAGCTGTTTCAAGACTTAGCCTAACTTATAAGGCCTACAAAAGATACTCATTTGTTTCTTCTTTACATTTTGCTAAGTACTTAAACATACATTTGAATAATCAATTTAATACAGGGATGACATCATCAAAATCTAATAAGTATTCCTAACAATCTTGAACATCTATCACATGTGATGCAATATGAATGTGTATCTTTGAAAAGTGTTGGCCAATAAAAACCACATTGCAGAATTTTAGCAGTTGTTTTCTTTGAACTAAAATGACCTCCACATGCATGATCATGACAAAAGGCAATGATATTTTGTTATTCATGTTCAGGCACAAATCTCCTAATGATTTGATCAGGATAATATTTGAACAAATATGGATCATCCCAAAAGAATTTTTTTACTTCGTTTAAAAATTTTGTTTTATCTTGATTATTCCAATGAGATGGCATGTTACCACTAACAAGGTAATTGACAATGTCTGCATACCAAGGTATGTGAGAAACAGACATGTGTTGTTCATCAGGGAAAGTTTCATTAATGGGAGGTTCTTTATCAGTAAAATTCCCGATTAGCCTAGACAAATGATCAGCAACAACATTTTCCGAACCTTTTGTATCTCGAATTTCTAAGTCAAACTCTTGTAACAATAGATGTTGGAACCAAATCGGGATATTGCGCCGTTGTGCGGAAGCGTAAATATAAAGTGCGGAAATTAAACGACACATGGATTTATAGAGGTTCGGATAATCGAGCCTACGTCCTCTCTTGGTATCTTTTTCTATAGGATAAAGATCAAAACCTCTGCACCTCTCTTCTATCGGTCGAGGGATAACCGTTACAATCACGTCTTCAATTGGTCCATGATAAACCACTCATATTTTTGTATTTTTGTCAGTCCAAGTTAAACTGTTTTCCTTTTCTATTGGACAAGGAATCAACCATTCTAGCTTTGTATCGGTAATAGATAAACCTCACTAATATAGCGATTGTGATTCTAATAATGTCGGATCCTTGATCCTAATAACACCGAATCTAATCGTATCTTTTCTTTTACCTCTCGTGTATATGTTGAATGTATAAACACTCAAACTAACAAAATAAGCTCAATATTACAACAACAATATAATGTATATCAATCTCCGATGAATGTATCATTTTCTTGAAGTTGTTGTAGTGAAACAATACCATAGGAATGGTATTTATAGGCATTGGAGCCTTACTAGCCGTTAGCTCCCTAACTCTTCATTACGGCCGCTATCTGCATTCCATTATGGTCGTTAGCCGTTTAACGTACGTTAAGACATACTGGTTACATATGTTAACATCTCCTAGTTTGAGTCCAGTAACATCCTTCTCTCTTCATTACGTACGTTGTCAAATCTTGCATTATGTACGTTAAGGATACGTCATTGCTGACATCATATATCCGTTGCCGCCTTTCTGACTTTGACTCGTCCAACGTTCTTCTGGTTTGAACTCTGAACACTCCATTACGTACGTTATCCATCCTTGCTTACGTACGTTAATCTCCATGCATTACGTACGCTATATAGCACATTTTACGTACGTTAAGCTTGCATAAATCCAGCCTTTTGCACTTCGTTTCCTTCGATGCTTTGCTTCGTCTTTTTGTTGTTTTGCTTTGTTTATCAACTTTTAATCATCAAAGCATATTTAAGCATGTATGGAACAAAATGTTCCAACAATAGAATCCAATGGGTCAAGCGAGGTTTAGCATCTTTCTTAGAAAGAAGATATTTTAATGCAGCGTGATCGCAGTAAATTATGACTTTCGAACCAATCAAGTAAGGTCAAAATTTGTCTAAGGCAAAAAAAACTACAAGCAATTCTTTTTCAGTTGTAGAGTAATTTAATTGGGCATCATTTAGAGTTCTGCTTGCATAATATATTACAGTTGGCAATTTATTTTCTCTTTGACCTAATACTACATCGACGACATAGTCGGATGCATCACACATTATTTCAAAAGGAAGATTCTAGTTTGGAGATTTGATGATAGGTACAGAGGTCAACATAGATTTGAATGTGTCTTAAAAGCTTTTAGACAATGATCATCAAATACCAAAGGTGTGTCTTTTGAAAGTAGATTACATAATGGCCTTGAGATTTTGCTAAAATCTTTGATGAATCGACGGTAAAAATCAGCATGCCTAAAAATGACCGAATTTCTTTAATTGTCCGTGAGGGTGGAAGACTGGATATTAAGTCAACTTTAGATTTGTTCACCTCAATTCCTTTTTCAGAAATCACATGTCCTAAGACAATTCCTTTTTTAACCATAAAATGACATTTTTCCCACTTTAGGACAAGATTCTTCTCCTTACACCTAACCAACACTTGGGTTAAGTGGTGTAAACATTCATCAAAGCTAGACCCGAATACAGAAAAATCATCCATAAAAGTTTCTAAAAACGGCTCAACCATGTTAGAGAAAATGCTCATCATACACCGCTGAAAAGTAGCAGGTGCATTGCACAAACCAAATAGCATTCGTCGGTAAGCAAAAGTGCTGAAAGGACAGGTAAAAGTGGTTTTTTCTTGTTCTTCAGGAGCAATAGGAATTTGGTTATAGCCGGAATATCCGTCAAGAAACCAATAATAAGCATGATCGACTAACCTTTCTAGCATTTGATCAATAAAAGGAAGTGGAAAGTGGTCTTTTCTTGTAACAGAGTTCAATTTTTTGTAATCAATACAGACTCTCCATCCAGTTTGAATTCTGATTGGAGCAAGTTCATTTTCTTCATTCATGATTACAGTTATGCCAGATTTCTTTGGAACTATATGAACAGGACTAACCCAAAAGCTGTCAGAAATAGGGTAGATGATCCCTACATCTAAGAGTTTGATTATTTGAGCTCTTACAACTTCTTTCAAATTAGGATTTAGTCTTCTTTGAAATTCTCGGGATGTTTTTGCATTTTCTTCAATGTGAATTCGATGCATGCATATAGAAGGACTAGTACCTTTAATATCAGAGATGGTCCAGCCTATTGCTTCTTTATGTTGTTTAAGAAAATTGATTAACTTATCTTCTCCTTCTTCATCTAAATTAGATGCTACGATGACAGGCAGGATTTCTGATGGTCCTAAAAATGCATATTTTAGAGACTCATGTAATGGATTGAGCTCTATGTTTGAATCTTCAATAGGTACTTCTTTATTCATTTGACTCTCAAGTGGTTCAGTTTTAGCTTTCCATTTATCATTATCCAATAATGGTGTAGACTCTAGTAAAGAATTTACTTCATTAATTGAACTGTCGATGTCAAAATATGAACCAAAATGAGCAAGACAGCTTTCAAAAAGATCATCATCATCTATTTTTGGAAAGAAATAAGTACTCATACTCTCTATCATATTTACCTCGCATGCATCATCATGATCATCATGCTGTTGAGAAATGTTAAACATATTTAGTTCAACAGTCATATTTCCAAAAGAAATTTTATGATGCCATTTCTACAGTTAATTAATGCATTTGAAGTAGCTAAAAACGGCCTTCCTAAAATGACAGGGATTTGATCTTTGGTATTCTCAATAGGTTCAGCGTCTAGGACTATAAAATCAACAGGAAAGTAGAATTTATCTACTTGAATCAGAACATCCTCTACAATTCCTCAAGGTATTTTTACAGATCTATCAGCTAGTTGGAGTATCATAGATGTTGATTTTAGCTCCCCTAATCCAAGTTGAAACAGAATATGGTAATAAATTCACACTGCCTCCTAAATCAAGTAAGGCTCGTTTAATGATGTGATCTCCAATGACACAAGATATTGTAGGACTACCAGGATCTTTATACTTAACAGGAGTTTTATTTTGGATTATTGAGCTAACATGTTCAGCTAAAAATGCCTTTCTTGGAACATTTATTCTTCTTTTTACAGTGCAAAGATCTTTCAAGAACTTAGAATAAGCAGGCACTTGTTTAATAGCATCAAAGAATGGAATATTTATTCGAACTTGTTTAAATATTTCCAATATATATTTGTATTGCGCACTTTTATATTTTGGAATAAGTCTTCCAGGAAATGGAGCTTTTGGAATATAAGGCTTTTGTTTTTCCTTAGAATATTTTGGTTTTAAAACTTGTGGTTCATTTGATTTTTCTTACGGATCATAGTCAGACTTTTGTATTTCTTTTCCACTTCTAAGGGTAGTTATGGATTGAACTTTTACGTTGGAAGAGTTTACTTCATATTGTCCTTTAGGATTAGGGATGGATTGACTCGGAAATTTTCCCTTTTCTCTTTCAGCTAAAGTTGTTGCAAGTTGACCAATTTGTGTTTCAAGCTTAGAAATATACTGTGAGTCTGATTGTACAACTTGCTGAGTTGATTGGAACATTTGTTGAGTAGATTGCATGAATTGTTGCAACGTATCTTCCAAAGATGGTTTCTTTGGCACTGTAGAAGGATACTGATAAGTATTTGGAGGATATTGATTAGGACGGACATTTTGTTGATTTGACATGTTCATTTGATGTCCTCCTTGATTCATTGGAGGCATGTTTTGCTTCCAGGAAAAATTTGGATGATTCATCCAATTTGGATTATAAGTTGGAGCAAATGGACTATCCGAAGATTTTCCATATGAGTGTAACGCATTGAATTCTTCATTAAAAATTTCTTGATTTTGTGGACTGGATGGACAAGATTGGGATGAATGAAACGATTCCGCACATGAAATGCAAAATTTATTTTTTGAGTTTGACGAGGTGATGGATTGCTTCAAGACTAATGTAACACCCCCAATCCGCTCAGGGATATTACACGCCGTAGAACCTTTCCTCAAGGATCTACCAGGCTGGTAACAGCATTAAACATCTCGACAATGCCTTTAAGGCTAAAATGACTCAGTAGACTGATTTGGTCTTTCAATAAATACATACAACTCAATCACAACACATGCCCACGCAGGGGTCGAGTACAACACACTCCCGTATAACGGGGAAAGAATATTGCAGCGGAACATAAAATACAACTAAACCAATACGACATCAATGGGTCCTCGTGTGATTAGTATCGTTCATCTTTCATCATCCTTCATGCCAACCCTGTGCTATGCTCCAAAACCTGAATGCAATACAGACATCCACCCCCCCTAATACTCGGGGGTTAGCAAAACTCCACTGTTTTGCTAGTACAAGTATGAAATCATACGGAATGTAACAAAAAAATAGAAATCACGAATTGGGTACGAAAAATAATTACAAAAGACTTCCCGAGAAGTTTTATTAATTAGAAAATATCAAAGAAGTGTTTGAAAATAAATTACTCATCTTGGGGATTTTAAAAATAGAAGCTTTGCTAGACCTCAAGTCCTTAGTTGAAAATATACATTTCAAAATGAATGGGTCTCGGCCCAAAATCACTTTCCATAAAACGACCTTTACAAACCGTTGGGATCTCATCCCAAATCTCATCAAATCACAGTACACGAGAATAATATCAATGTTCGTTTTCCAACATCAAAATCCACAACCCAGGGTTTAAACATAGACGACAAATACTCTAGTGCCATCCTAGCCAAGTAAGCCAAACGAACAACTTACCTCTTACACACTTAGTCGATGCATGCGATCATGAAAACCGTTCAAAAGCACTCATTTTCGGAAATGCCATAAACAAACCACATTTGTGAAATACACCACAATTAACCATGGATCCCCCCCTCCGTGGACCCCTACCGAGACCCTGTCGGATCTAACCCATAGTGGTTAAAAGCAAGCTCGCGGATCCACCCCTCCGTGGACCCCTACCGAGACCCCATCGGATCTAACCCATAGTGAGCATACACACACACGTTACTCATGCAACACTAATATGCTAAGAATGTAAGCTCATCAAGAATACTTACTAGGGATGGCCACTTATCCGACACCATTATCAAACTCTTCAAAGCACAACAACACAATTAACACGGAATACACGATTCCACAACATTAAACAAATGGAAACATCATTAAAACCTTCAACGTTCAAAATAATCAAATCAAAACCAACTCGCACGAATCACAGTCACGAGGATAAACAAACCATCATAAATCCAACATGTAAACTCTATTTGTAGGACACAACTCGTATAAGAAAATACTTGCCTCGAAACCACGACGCGGAGAATCAAACGAAGTAGGTTGGCACGAACCGACTACGAACTCGCCAACTCCACCGAACGACAACCCGCAACAATAAACTAAAAACGACAACAATAACGACAAAAATGAATTCCAAAGTACGACCCAAAGCCACTGAATTCAAGTAACAAATGATGAAAGTTCAAGGGTTTCCCCCAAAATGGCCAAGAACACGATTCGTCCTGTCAAAACACAAAAACGGAATTCCAAACCGAAATATGGATATACGATCCATAGGATATGTTTAACAACATCATTTAACAACAATCGATCCATCAAAAACGGATGGAAAACGAAATCAAGAACAAATCCCCCAAAAAGTCGATTCGAAGGAAATCAAGAAATATACCTTGATTCGACGAAGAACAATGGATTAAATGATGTTAAACACATGAATAATACTAAGATTAATCATACCCATCATGGATTAATCAACAATTTGGAACGAATCGGACAAAACCCCAAAATTTCTCAAAATAGGGTTCGAGGAAATCTCACCTTGATTCGCTGGATCAAAGGATGATATAGGATGATAAATCAGTGATATGAACTCAAGAACTTTGTGGATTGATTGACAAACAACATGGCTCAAAGATCCCCAAGGCTCCAGCCGCGGAAGAGAAAGAGAGATATGGGAAAAATGACTGAAACTGGACTGCTCGGCCATATTTATACTGGTGCAGCCTAGCGTGCGCTAGGCTGCCGAGCTAGCATGCGCTATCGGCCCGGGCCGTAATCCAGAGACTTACTGGACTAGACTGCGCGGCCAGGTAGTGTGCGCAGCCTTCCGGCCGTAGCGTGCGCTACCTGCCGGTCGTAGCGTGCGCAGTGTCCGACAGTAGCGTGCGCTACCTGCCGATCCACCCGAGTCCAGAACCTCACTGCCCCTACTGTCTCGGTCGACTAGCGCGCGCATCTAACCGGCAGTAGCGTGCGCTGCCTCCCGGTCGTAGCGTGTGCTACCTTCCGGCCATAGTGTGCGCTGCGTCGGTTCCTTCCGCACCCGTCCGGCCAGTGCTCGACCACCAGGACTCGATGACTCGATTATCCGAAATCGCACGGAACGAACACGACAAAATGCTCGTGGGCAACATCATCGACCCGAAATGAAATACCATGCAACAATTAATCACACGCGACCATGAAAAGGGTGAAGACAACAAATACGAATGCGGATACCCACAACTTTGGGTAAATTACAAAATGGCCCAAAACGCCCAAAAATCACGATACGTGATCGAATAACCAAACCGAGGTTCACAACACGTCTAACAAAGTTAAACGGACTTACGGGAAACTCGAAACAGTAGTTTCGAACGAGATTCACAAGAATCGAACTCGAGTGCGGAAAAGTCGCTAAGAAACACGGAACTTAACAAAACAACACCGAAACGAACTCGGATGACAAAAGGTGCAGAATTAATCATTCTCAGAATGATGAAACAGTCCCAAGCGAGTCATCAAAATGGACTCTTGCCAAAAAAAGAAAATTACCAGAAATCGAATTTGCGGATATTACATACTACCCTCCTTAAAAGAAGTTTCGTCCCGAAACTTAAAACAAGTAGGGAGAAGCAATCTCCCGCCAGGAAAACTCAATGAGATTCATAAGAAACGCGTAACTTACGCCCAACGGCGAAACGTTACAAGCAACACAGAGGAATATACGGCGCGAAAACACACTCCACGACGGCCAACACAACGCCACCGGTAGACAAATAATAAAACCAACAAGTGACAAGCGTCATCAAACAGATAATACAATCAAGTCAATTATCCGAACAACCACAAAACACTAAGCATCTATTACAAGGAAACACGCACAGTAGGATGAAGCGTACAACAATCCGCAAAGGCTACCACGGAAATCTCCGACCGCGTCGAAGTTCTCGAAAACCCCACTAGGCATCTCCGTGTCGCTTCGGAGCAAAGATGCAAACTCGATTCCCGAACCTCCCAGTTACTGTCTCGCAATGCACGGCTCGGTGTCCTAATTGACCACAAACGAAACAGCTGACTAACGGTGAACGGTCACTCTCCGTGGTACGAGATCAGGCAACAATAGTCAGGCAATCACGATGATCAAACAGAATGATCGAAAATAAGGATCGAACAACAATGATCAAACGACAATGATCGAACAACGATCGAACAACGATGATCGAACAACACCGATCGAATCACAATGATCGAACAACAACGATCGAAAACAATGATCGAACGACAACGATCGAAAACAATGATCGAACAACAACGATCGAAAAACAATGGTCACACAATAACGGTCGAACAACAATGATCGAACAACACCCCAAAGTTTGCACTTAACTCAAGACGTTAAAAGAGTCGGTAGGAACTAAAAGATGTTACTTTTGAACAAGGTTCACAAGAATCGAACTGAACTCAGAAAAGTCACAGCGATAACCAGATCGATCCAACACAAGGTCACGGCTCTTTTGAACGATAAAAATCGAAATGCAGAATAAGTTCAGAAAGTATCAACGAACACGAGCGAGTCGAAAGAATGGAGAAGGAAAAAATACAGAAGTCAAAATAGTACGGGTATTACCTTCGACCTCGTCCACGAAATTCACAAAAACGGAAGCAAGGTAACAATACATTAAAAAACCGACACATAACGGAACAATCGCCGATGCACACGGTCATACCAATCCAAGCTCTAACAGCTCGCACATGTGCGATAACGCAGAAATCACCGCGAGGCGACAACATTCAATACCAACATCTCACCTCTCACAGAGGGCTAACATAACAAATGCGTGGCAAACGACTCAACGTTCACGCCACCGATTCCATCATACTCGGGAGCTAACATTCTAACGACAATGCGAATATCACATATACATTCCTGGACAGTAAATAGAAACGATAGTTTTTTTTTAAAAACGAAAACCACTTTTGAAAATAATTTGAAAACACTAGTTGATCTCGAGTATCACATATAAAAAGTAGTACAAACATTGTCATCGAGACTTTGAAAAACCATCTTGCGTTTAAAAAAAATGAGGACACCCTTTCTTTAAATTAAAACTTCTCAGAAATATTCGACATTCGGGTCTAAACAATGGCATTTTTACATTATTAAAAATATCTCAAAATATTTTTGGTCCTCAAAGTGGAAAAAATTTGAAAAACACAGTGGCGCTAGTAGGCACCTTGAAGATATCGCGAGAAAACAATCCATTTTAAAAGCACGTCTCGAGGTTTATTTTCTAAGATACTCAAGGTTTTCAAAAATCCAATAGGCCAAAATGCCCAAAACTCACACATATCGACATATGCTAAAACACATCCTAGTACACGCATCAAAACGTTTAAAATCAAGACAATACATGTCCTTTAACGGAAGACAAACGGTAAAATACCACAGTTGAAAACTGCCTAGGATTCAGAACAAAACCACTGACCCCATTCGAGGCCTCTAAGGACCCTCCCGCACTGGCTAGTGAACAAGTCGAACGCGTATAAGCACAAAGCTTCCACAAGAGGACTTGTAAAATGAGCAAATCAATTCGAAAATCATCAGCAACGGACAAAAACAACAGTAAAGAAAAAAGACATCAGCAGCGACGACACTCCTTGTATAAAACAAATACGAGAGTTGACTAAATACATATCGTGAAATCAAATCCATAGAAGGATTCCATCACTTAACAATTAATCATAAAAATAGCTCGTGTCACACGAGGCACAACACAAAGAAGGAAGACTTACATCCACAGGTCGCACGAAGATGATGATCGCCCCACGATACTAATCACGACCAACAAACTCGGACGACGCGTCGCGACACGACTCAGTCAGACAAAATCCAACGAGACCAAAACTCAACAGACACAACTTGACCCAACAACCTAGGTTTCCACAACCTAAGCTCCGATACCATTTATGTAACACCCCCAATCCGCTCAGTGATATTACACGCCGTAGAACCTTTCCTCAAGGATCTACCAGGCTGGTAACAATATTAAACATCTCGACAATGCCTTTAAGGCTAAAAGAACTCAGTAGACAGATTTGGTCTTTCAATAAATACATACAACTCAATCACAACACATGCCCACGCAGGGGTCGAGTACAACACACTCTCGTACAACGGGGAAAGAATACTGCAGCGGAACATAAAATACAACTAAACCAATACGACATGAACGGGTCCTTGTGTGATTAGTATCGTTCATCTTTCATCATCCTTCACGCCGACCATGTTCTATGCTACAAAACCTGAATGCAATACAGACATCCACCCCCCTGAATACTCGGGGGTTAGCAAAACTCCACTGTTTTGCTAGTACAAGTATGAAATCATACGAAATGTAACAAACAAATAGAAATCACGAATCGGGTACGACAAATAATTACAGAAGACTTCCCAAAAAGTTTTATTAATTAGAAACCATCAAAGAAGTGTTTGAAAATAAATTCCTCATCTCGAGGATTTTAAAAATAGAAACTTTGCTAGACCTCAAGTCCTTAGTTGAAAATTTCCATTTCAAAATGTACGGGTCTCGGCCCAAAATCACTTTCCAACAAACGACCTTTACAAACCATTGGGATCTCATCCCAAATCTCATCAAATCACAGTACACGAGAATAATATCAATATTTGTTTTCCAACATCAAAATCCACAACCCAAGGTTTAAACACAGACGACAAATACTCTAGTGCCATCCTAGCTGTAATACCCGGTTGTAATTCATTCATTATCATTCAGTATTTATCAGTCAATAATTGTCACTAAGTAATTTTCACTCATTAATAATCACTCATCATTCATGATTCATTCAATTGTGTTCATTATTGGCATATTATGACTGTGTATTAGTTGCCGATCGTCAATTCATCTCCGTTTGAGTGTCGAGATGAGAGTATTATCATTATCATCGGTATTGGTAGTATTGTGTTGGAAGTATCATCATTGGCATGTGTTGGGCTTGTTTACTTTCACATACTTATGGTATGTCGGATCATTCATCAATCGTAGCGAGAAATCGGAGTTGTCGGATTTTCTTCATGTTCATCAATGAGTTACGGCCGTAACTAATCATACATTACGGCCGTAATATGCTTTCGTCGGATCAAGGGTGTTTTGGCCGAAGGTGAGATACGGCCGTAAGGTGGGCAGGCTACGGCCGTAAGGGGTGTTCATAATTTTCAGGTTTTGTCGGACGAGAAGGACTTACGGCCGTAAGGGTTGCGGCATATGGCCGTAAGATGAGGCAGGTACGGCCGTAAGGCTTGGCCGGATACGGCCGTACGTTGCAGGTAGGGTGCCTGGTCAGTTTCGACGAATGGGTCTTACGTCCATAAGACGGGTGCGGGTATGGCTGTATGGCTATCGGCAGTTTCTGGACGAAGCTGAGTTACGACCGTATGAGATGGCTGGCTACGGCCGTAAGACCGTTGACCTGGGATGTTACAGCCATAAGAAGGCCGAGTTACGGCCGTAACTTCTGGCAGTTTATAAGGGCTTGGACGGGACTTTTTCCTCATTTTCTCATTTCTTCAACTTTGTTCCGAGAGAGAGAGAGAGAGAGAGAGAGAGAGAGAGAGAGAGAGCTTGAGGGAGATATTTTTCATCATCAATTATAAGGGTGTTCGGTTTTCATCATATTCATTCATTTGGGGAGCTTGGATAGTCGATTTAACACGTTTTCATCAGATCGAAGTGCTTGGATCTTCAAAGGTAATATTCTTCAACATCTTGGATTTCGATTTTGTGTTGAGATATGATGTTTTGGACGTTATAATCATGTTGTATGAAGAGATGTACGTATGATTACGAGTGTCTATGAATATTCATTGGATTATTGTAAGGTTATTCAAGAACACTTTGAATATTGAGTTGGATTTGGGGGTTTTCGATTAATTGTTGTTGTAATCACGAATTTGGATATTCATTTTGGATTATTGATTGTATTGAAGATGTTTTGTTGCTTTGAAACACTTCTTGGGGATTTAATGTTGGTATAAATGAGGATTGATTGTAAAAAATTGGAGATTGGTCACAATATGTTTGATATAATGCCCCAATGAACTTGGTTTAGTCGTATCGACGTTTTGAGTTGGTTATCATCGTGTTTGATTTGTATGTTGAACGGATTGTTCGAAATTGTGTTATTCAAGGTTGTTCGAGCGACCGACATCTCATTTAGGACGTTGTTCGTGGAAGAACATTCTTCATCGGTGTTGAGTAAGTTAATTCTTACTCGGTTAAAAGGATATTCATTCCTTTTGTTGTTGTTCATTCATAATCATAACTCATTCATAATTGTATTAACCGTATTGAGACTTGTAATTGTCGAATAATCACTTCATTCACGAGGAACGACGGTTCCAATCATTTCATTGAGCTATCATTCACTTCACTATTATTTTCATCTCGGTGAGTCATTCTTGACTTTGTCGGATTATTATTCATTGATATTCATTATGGTCATTCTCGTTCATATGACCTTCTGGGTTCATATTGCGTGGCCGGGTGCGGATGTGTGGAATTTTTAGTCGAGCACGCGATGGTCATGTATTGGGTCACCGATACATTGGACTGTGCACATGGTAACGATTACCTCCGTGAGACTAATTAGGTACAAGGACGGGTGTGTCCGGTCATTCGTCTTGTACACTTGCACAGAACATTACGGGTGTACTATGATGCTCCTCTTCAGCTCAAATTCATAACTAAGGATATTTCATAACTAAAGCTATATCATGATTGTGTATTTTCAACCCTTGAGGATTGTTGTGCTGTGTAACTGACCCCGGTTGGGGATATTGTTTTCAGGTCATGGCAAGACAAAAGTACGGGAGTAGAACGTTGACAGCGAGGAGTCCCAATGATACTAGTAGGGGGCCCCAATCTTTTCAGTCATTCATGTTGTCGTCATTTATTTTTCCGCTGCAGATTTCCATTTGGATACTCCGTTCAATTCAGTGTTGTGTATTTTATCTTCATATAAAATACACATGTATTCGGTATTATCTTGGGTGTGTTATAATGAAACTCCTCATTGGAGTAATTTATGATATAATATGGTTCGGTACTACAATTATATTATTCAATTCATTAATTTTCATTCGCCTGGTGGGTCCCAGCCGGGGGTCCACGGCACTATAATATCCGCCTAGTTTGGGGTGTTACAGAGTTGGTATCGGAGCGTGGTTTTGAATACTACCTTCTGAGTCATGTCTCATTTGAAATCATCGTCATCGGACTAGTATCATTGGACTTTCGCGTCACGTATGACCTGTGTTGTTGCCCAAAATATTTATCCGAAGATTAATACTGCTGGAAGACGGACAACAAACAACAATTGCGGGAGCACTTCCGAGAGTAGATAAATAATACAAGATTTGCCGGGTTTGTTAGGCCCGGGCTTGAATGCTCTCGCGAGATGTTATTAATACGAATACTCGTGGATACAAGTATTAATGAGAGAAATCTAAATACAATGAGTGTAAAAAGTCTCTGTTAATCCGGCTCTTGAGCGAAGCTCGGTGTTCTTCGTCCCGCCGGTAATCTGCTCGAGGAGAAAAGGCCGGGAGAAGTAAGACCGAAAGAAAGCTGTTGCCAAGAGTTGGAGATTAGCCAAGTGTAAGTCTTTTGCTTCTGTATGGTGTGCTTGAATCGCGATATTGCTGACCTGAAATACAAGTGCAGGCTGCCTTCTTTATATAGGGGTTGAGGTGCCCTGTCTCCTAGTGGGCGATCGCCTTTCGGCATTTAATGTAATGGGGCGATCGTCCTAAAGGTCACATGGGCTGCCTGCCAAAAGTCTAAGGCTACGGTGGTGGCAGGTATGCGGTCCAATGAGGAGCCCGGCAGCGTCCGGAAATGCATCACAGGAGGTCCCACTTTGTTACTTTCGGCGGACTTTGTCAGGGTAGGTGACAGGCTGTGGTAACCAGTCTTGTCCGTCAGCTCCTTTCGCAGGTCTGGGCCCTGTTGGTAGGTGAGGTAGGTGACCGGTTTGTCAGCGCCTTTTGTGGATCTGCACGTGGGTGCTGTCCTGTGGCTCGGCCTTGGCCGACTGGATGGCCATCGGCCCAGATCGTCAGGATGCGGTCGTCTTTAGCTGGACACCGAGGATCGTCCTCGGCCAGTCACAAAGGGTCGGCACAGGTCGGTCACCAAGGGTCGGTCGGCAAAGCGCTGAGAGATGATCGTCCATAAGTCGGTCGCCAGAAGTCGGTCGCCAGGCGCCGAGAGTTGATCGTATTGGATGTCGATCGCTCGGCTCCGGGACTTGTCCTGGGACCCTCGGCTGGCCGATTCATGCTTGTCTGCCGGGCTAAGGCTAGGTCGCACAGTCACCTGGTCGTGATTCTTCCTTGGGCCTTCGCGGTGACCCGGTCGCCCTACCTCCTAGGCGATCGCCGGTCGGAAGGTGTTAATTCTTGACACAACAATTGCCCCCCAGCTTGCTCCTATGATGAAGACATGGGGCGAGGTGGTTCTTGCTGGCGATCGTGTAAGGATGAGGACGGGCGATCCTGCTGAGCTGACTTATGATTTCGGACTTGGGCTATCATGGTCGATTGGCTATCTTTCGGTCTTGTACCTGCAAAAACAACATTGGCCGATCCCCCATGGAAACTTGGTGGTTTCGCTTTGTTTGAGGAATCGTGCACAGTCGCGGAGATCGATGGACCGACCCCATGACCGTGTCTTGGTGCGCGAAGACAATGAGTGTCTCGTGACTCACTTTATTATGAGGGTCCTCTGTTAGGCTGCGCCTCGCCTCGTATTTAAACGAAGGGCGTGCGGTCTTGGTCTAGAGGAGTCCTTGCGCGGGGCAGCGTCGGATGAATCAACTCCACGCCCGCGGCTTGTTAGCTCTGCTTCCACCTCGGCCAGCCATGGAGATGGCCGACCTCGACGGTGTACGTTGAGACGGGGTTGTGGTATGTGTCCACTGATTAATGTTGGAGAGCCCTCAGACTATGCCGGCCTCGTATTTAAACGAAGGGCGGGCGATCTTGGCCGAAAGGGACCTTGCATGGCCGAAGCAGCCGGTTCCATCGACTGCCAGGACCACGGCTTTATGATGCGCGGTGGAGGCGATCTTATGCCTTAGTCCGTCATGTTATATGCTGGACTGTAGATGGCGATCGTGTCCACCGGGTTGCTGATGATGTAGCGTGATGATCGGCGATCGGGCTGGAAGACTGGCGATCGTCGCTCGGCTGCCGATCGCTTTATTCGTAGGTCGATATTGGCGATCGGGCGGGAGATCGTCGTCCGGGCGCCGATCGCACTGCTCACAGGCTAAGAAGGAACCTTTGCCTGGCCAGAAAATCTGCGGCTCTAGCCCGGAAGGCTGCGTAGGTTGAAGGTTGGGTCTTCGTGAGATGCCTGAACATAGGCGAAAAACCCTGAAATCCTCCTAGGACCGCGTAGAGGGCGGTCTCATCGCTTATGGGCTCGCCATTGAGGATGATTACGTCTACCAGGTCGATGTAGTCCGAGTCGGACTCTTCTTCTCCCTGCTTGATTTGCATCATGCGAAGGGGACCTTCTGGACGGACGACCCGGGTAGCGAAGTACTCCGTGAAGACGTGCGCCAGCTCGTTAAAGGAGCCAACGGACCGAGGCGGCAATGAAGTGTACCACCGGTGGGCGAGGTCGTCCAGTGTCAGAGGGAACATTCGGCATCTGGTCGCGTCAGATGCCCCGCACCCGGTCATGTAGATGTTGAACTTCCTCAGGTGCACTTGGGGGTCCGATCGCCCCTCGTACATGGGTGTTTGCGGGGGAGCGATCTTATGCTGCACGGGGGCGAGCTCGATGTCGATCGTGAGCGGCTCGCTTGGCCCGGCGATCGTCTTCTTGGCGCCCGCCGGATCCCGAGGCGCCTTCATGTCGTTGAGTTGACGTTGCATCGCGGCCATTGCCGTGGCTTGGTCGCTTGCGAGATCGGCTTTGGGAGGCGAGGCCGAGGCGATCGTGTACCGATCTCGGGCTCATGCCGCCCGGCCTCGGAATTCGGCGAGGGGAGCGACGGCTAGGCGCCTTGCAGGAGTCGGGTAGGCCGAGCTCACGGTGACGGACTCAAACTCCGTCGTCTCGTAGGCAGGGCCGGTGCCCCGTAGCTGTCGGAGTCACCGCCAGCGATCGAAGACAGAGGTGCCCCGGCTGGCGAGCGCCTCTTCTTGCGGACGGGAGCCTCCTGGCGATCGCTCGGTCAGTGACGCCTTGAGCTTCCGCTTGGACTTCCGGCGGACGGCCGAGGGGGCGACAGCAGGAGGCGCGTTGAGAGCACTCCGTCGCTCCTGTAGGACGGCCAGGGCCCCTTCGATCTGTTCCTTGGTTTGGAACCGATCGAGCGAGAGGCTTGGGGCGCCGTCCAGGGGCGGGATCGAGCGTCTCTGACCGCGGCGTCTACCTTCCACCATCGGCTGTGGCTCGGACTGGGACGGAACAGGGGGTTTGGCCGGCTGGTCAGCGGCTTTCTTCGACGCGGAGGCGGAAGACATGATTTCTGAAGGATTCCTTTGAAGTGCAGTAAGTGTCACTTCAAGTATCTGCCCCGAGAACAGTGAGTGTTCTTCGGGACGGGAGGTGTAAAAATTCGAGGGTTGGATTCCCTCCCTCTAGCGCCAATTGTTGTTGCCCAAAATATTTATCCGAAGATTAATACGGCTGGAAGACGGACAACAAACAACAATTGCGGGAGCACTTCCGAGAGTAGATAAATAATACAAGATTTGCCGGGTTTGTTAGGCCCGGGCTTGAATGCTCTCGCGAGATGTTATTAATACGAATATTCGTGGATACAAGTATTAATGAGAGAAATCTAAATACAATGAGTGTAAAAAGACTCTGTTAATCCGGCTCTTGAGCGAAGCTCGGTGTTCTTCGTCCGCCGTGTCTGCTCGAGGAGAAAAGGCCGGGAGAAGTAAGACCGAAAGAAAGCTGTTGCCAAGAGTTGGAGATTAGCCAAGTGTAAGTCTTTTGCTTCTGTATGGTGTGCTTGAATCGCGATATTGCTGACCTGAAATACAAGTGCAGGCTGCCTTCTTTATATAGGGGTTGAGGTGCCCTGTCTCCTAGTGGGCGATCGCCTTTCGGCATTTAATGTAATGGGGCGATCGTCCTAAAGGTCACATGGGCTGCCTGCCAAAAGTCTAAGGCTACAGCTGGTGTCCAGCTGTGCGGTCCAATGAGGAGCCAAAGACGCGTCGGAAATCATCACAGGAGGTCCCACTTTGTTACTTTCGGCGGACTTTGTCGGGGTAGGTGACAGTGTGGTAACCGATCTTGTCCGTCGGCTCCTTTCGCAGTGCAGGCCTGTTGGTAGGTGAGGTAGGTGACCGGTTTGTCAGCGCCTTTTGTGGATCTGCACGTGGGTGCTGTCCTGTGGCTCGGCCTTGGCCGACTGGATGGCCATCGGCCCAGATCGTCAGGATGCGGTCGTCTTTAGCTGGACACCGAGGATCGTCCTCGGCCAGTCACAAAGGGTCGGCACAGGTCGGTCACCAAGGGTCGGTCGGCAAAGCGCTGAGAGATGATCGTCCATAAGTCGGTCGCCAGAAGTCGGTCGCCAGGCGCCGAGAGATGATCGTATTGGATGTCGATCGCTCGGCTCCGGGACTTGTCCTGGGACCTTCGACTGGCCGATTCATGCTTGTCTGCCGGGCTAAGGCTAGGTCGCCTGGTCACCAGTGGCGATTCTTCCTTGGGCCTTCGCGGTGACCAGTCTTGACCTCTGGCGATCGCCGGTCGGAAGGTGTTAATTCTTGACACAACAACCTGTGCAAATGCCGAGCCAATCAGACCGAAAGAACTGTAAGACTTCTAACGCCATGGTATAATTTCTGGCAATAAGAATCATTCATTCATCATTCATCAGTCAACAATCCTCATCATCATTCATTTTGATCAGGACTATCATGTTAACTCATTAATCACTCAGTTCATTTCACAGTTCAGTTGTTGATCTGGAAGATCATATCATTAATCTTGTTAACTTGTTCAAGATAATCATTTCAAGAATATCATCAGATAATCATGTCACCTCAGTTAATCATTCATGTAATCACTGTGTTAGAGCGCGTATGCTCATTTTCATCATTTCATGACGTAAATCATAATGCGTAGATCTATGATTATCATGCGACCTTCCTACTTCAGTATGGAGAGAGCTGTCAGGGGATGCATGGGGAGAGGCCGCGGTGCGGGCCGAAACCCGGGGAATAATCACTCACTGTCGGGAAACTGTACCCAGGACTCCGCTCAATCGGAAGATGTTTGGGTTGATCCACTCACTTTTATGCAGGTCATGATGACCCATATGCAATTGCTTAATCATCATTGCGCCACTCTGGCCGAATTAATCGAGAGAACTCTCCCCTATGAGCCTGCTGCTAAGGAAATTGCTGAGCAATAACCTTCATCTGTCAGCAAGAAATCAACGAAGCGTAATCAGTCCGAAGGCGGTCAGTCAACCTTCAAGAAGCCTCGTGCGGGACCTAACGTTTCTGAGCGACCTCCTGCGGTGCCTAATTGTGCGGGATCTCAGTCCCGAGCGGCCAGTTCGGCCATCACCTTTTTCAACTATGGAGTGCCGGGTCATTACAGCACTAAGTGTCTGAAACCGTCTATCACGTGCCATAACTGTGGGATTGTTGGGCATAAGGCCCGTTTTTGCCGAAAGGACCCCAAGCCAGCTCCGTCGGCATCTCAGGCCCCGAAGCAATCAACGATTCAGAATCAGACTGCTCTGTCAGTGTCGTTTAAGATGATGGAAGCGAATAAAGGCGGAGCTCATATATATCAAACGGGAGCGTCCGGTTCGGGGGCCGGCAAGTCCCGGATTCACGCGATGAAGAGGACCGATAATCCGGAGGCCCGAATGATCTCAGGTATACTCGTAATTTTATCTCAACCTGTGTGTACCCTTTTGATACTGGTGCACCGCATTCATTCATTTACGAATCATGTTTGAATAGACTCAACTTTGATAGTCCTTTTAATTGTGGGCCTTATATCATTGGTCTACCTGACGGTAGAAAAATTTCCGAAATCATGAGGTTAAGAACTGACCGAATTAAGCTTAATGACCGCGATTGGTTGGTGGACCAAATCGTGGTGGATTTACCTAAATACCATGTAATATTGGGTATTAGTTGGATTGATCGTCATGATACCATCCTCAGCGTTCGTAAGCATATGGTCACTATCATTTCAGTCGTTGGAGCCGAGTGTGTATTTCAGGGAGGTAATCTCCATTGTTCCAGAAGAATTATTAATATGATGGAGGCAGTGAAATTACTCAATCGAGGTGCTCAATCATTCATTGTATCATTGTCATCGATTGGCCGTTCTAAGGCAATCGAGGTGTTCAATCATTCATTGTATCATTTTCATCGATTGGCCGTTCTAAGGCAATCGAGATGTTCAATCATTCATTATATCATTGTCATCGATTGGCCGTTCTAAGGCAATCGAGGTGTTAAGTCATTCACTGTATCATTGTCATCGATTGACCGTTCTAGGGCAATCGAGGTGTTCAATCATTCGCGGTATCATTGTTATCGATTGACGATGTACTCCCAGACGAGCTACCTGGTTTACCTCCACTAAGGATGTGGAATTCACAATAGAGTTGGAGCCTGGTACGCCACTATTATCGAAGGCACCATATCGGATGGCCCCAACCGAAATGCAGGGGTTGAAGATTCAACTTGAGGAATTGTTCGAGAAAGGTTATATCCGACCGATTGCATCCCCGTGGGGTGTACCAGTGTTATTTGTCAAAAAGAAGGATGGTTCGTTTCGTGTGTGTATTAATTATCGGGAGTTGAACAGGGTGACGATCAAGATTAGTATCCTCTACCCCGTATTGATGATCTCTTACATCAACTTCAGGGAACTTCAGTATTTTTCCAAGATCGACTTGAGATATGGATATCATCAGTTGCGAATTCGAGAGTTAGATATCGCGAGGACGGCGTTTCAAACACGCTATGGTCATTACGAGTTCGTGGTAATGCCGTTTGGGTTATCTAATGCATCTGCGGTATTCATGGAATCAATGAATTGGGTTTTCATCGACTTTTTGGATTAGTTTTTGGTTGTCTTCATTGATGACATTTTAATTTATTCTCGTGACCGGGAGGAGCACGAGCTTCACCTTCATCAGGTTCTCGACGTGTTGAGACGAGAGCAACTTTATGGAAAGTTTTCTAAATGTGAGTTCTGGATGTCCGAAGTGTCGTTTCTCGGGCATGTAATTTCATCAGACGGTGTATGTGTCGATCCTCAGAAGACGGAGGCTATCCGAGGTTGGTTACCTACGAAGAACGTTAAGGAAATCCGAAGCTTTCTCGGATTAGCCGGTTATTATCGGCGAATTGTGGAAGGATTTTCTAAAATCGCTCAATCAATGATGAACCTTTTGCGAAAGGATAAGAAATACACGTGGTCCGACGCGTGTCAGCGGAGTTTTGAGGAACTCAAGAGCCGGTTAATTTCAGCACCTGTACTTTCCTTGCCACAAGGGACGGAAGGATTCGTGGTTTATAATGACGCGCCCGGACACGGTCTCGGATGTGTATTAATGCAGAATGGGAAGGTTATTGCCTATGCTTCACAGCAATTGAGACCTTACGAGGTTAATTATCTGACCTACGACCTGGAGCTAGCATCCGTGGTTTTTGCGTTGAAGATTTGGCATCATTACCTTTATGGCGTCACCTGTCAGATATTCACCGATCATAAGAGTTGAAGTATATATTTACTCAGAAGGAGATAAATATGCGATAGAGGCGGTGGTTGGAACTAATCAAAGATTAGGATATCGAGATCCTGTACCACCCGGGTAAGGCAAACGTGGTTGCCGATGCCTTGAGTTGTAAGTCCATTCAGGAGAAAATGCTTGCTCGGTTAGCAGTTCAGAAGGAGCTTCAGCAGGAATTCCTTAGACCCGAGATCAAGGTCTGGCTTCAGCGAGTGCAAGGGCAACTTTGCATGTTAGAGATTTCATCGCCACTTGAGGAGGCAATCAGAGTGAATCAGGGTTCAGACCCATCATTGTTGCGCATCCGTGAGGATGTGGCTCAGGGGAAAGCCCCTGGATTTATGGTCCATGAGGACAGACTTCTACGATTTAAGAATCGGTTATGCGTACCGGCAAATGACGAGTTGAAAACTCGATTTTGAGAGAAGCTCATGCTACCCCTTACTCCATTCATCCGTGGTCTAGCAAGATGTACAAAGACTTGAAACAAAATTACTGGTGGAGTAATATGAAGCGAGAAGTCGCAAAATTTGTTTCGAGATGCTTAACCTGTCAGCAAGTCAAGATTGAACATCAGCGACTGGCGGGTATGCTGAAACCTCTCCCTATTCCAGAGTGGAAGTGGGAAGACATTTCTATGGATTTCATCACGAGTTTGCCGACGAGTCGTCGTGGCATGAATACAATCTGGGTAATTGTGGACCGTTTGACTAAATCGGCTCATTTCCTTAAGATTAAGGATACGTGGGGTCCCGAGAGACTTGCCCAGTTGTTCATCAAAGAGATAGTGAGATTGCATGGTACTCATAAGAGTATCGTTTCCGATCGTGACGGACGATTCGTGTCACATTTATGGAAATCAGTGCAACGTGCTATGGGAACTCAGCTTAATCTCAGCACCGTTTTTCATCCTCCCGACGGACAATCAGAGAGGACTATTCAGACATTGGAGGACATGTTGAGGGCATGCGTCCTCGATTTGGAAAAACGATTGGGAAGCCCAACTACCGTTGATTGAGTTCACGTACAATAATAGTTGGCATGCTTCGATTAAGATGGCACCTTACGAGGCCTTGTACGGTCGTCGTTGTCGATCTCCTTTGTGTTGGGACGACTTATCAGAATCAATCGGCACCGAGCCCGATATGCTTATAGCCGCCCGTGAGAAGGTAGCTTTGATCAGGAGTTGTTTGTTGATGTTGGAATATTTATTCCATACATTATTTAATTTGTATTTTGATGATTAAAGTTGCTAAACAACAAAACAACATCGAGGCGAAGCAAAACGACGAAGCAGACGAAGACTCAAAATGTTGCAATCTGGACTGCATTAGCGCACGCTAAGGCATATATGTTAGCGCACACTAACGAGGAGTAATCTGCATTCCAGCCAAGTTTCGAAGTAAGCTGCACTGAAGTCAGCTGATAGGATAGCGCACGCTACACGTTATCATTAACGCACGCTATCGAAGTCATGTTACCGTTGTGAAGGAATTCAAACACAGAATAACGTATGTAATGAAGTCAGCATTAGCGCACGCTACAAAGTATGATTAGTGCACGCTAAGATGTTTGAATCAAATCAATCCGAACGTTGGGAAAAGCAAGTCAAAGTCAGCATATCAAACGGATACTTTGACAATCCATGCAACGGAGATATTGTATTAGAGCACGCTACAATGTGCTATTAACGCACGCTAATACAAGAAGATTACGAACGTAAGGCAGAAGGCATAACGTACGCTAAAGAAGAAAGCAGCTCTTGGGTGGCCGGAATCAAATCTAGCGCACGCTACAGGCACGCTAAGATATTAGCGCACGCTACCATAGGAAGGCTAGCGCACGCTAGCAAGTCAAAACAGCCAGCAACGGCTAGTTTATGGGAAATGCCTTTAAATACCATTCCTATGGTATTGTTTGAGTACAACAACTTCAAGCAAACGAGTCATACATCTGAGAATCATATACTTACATTGTTGTTATAATATTGAGCTTATATTGTTAGTTTGAGTGTTTATACATTCAACATTATACACGAGAGGTAAAAGAAAAGATACGATTTGATTCGGTGTTATTAGGATCAAGGATCCGGCATTGTTAGAATCACAATCGCTATTTTAAGTGAGGTTTATCTAGTACCGATAGAAAGCTAGAGTGGTTGATTCCTTATCCAATAGAAAAGGAAAAACGGTTTTACTCGGACCGATAGAAGACGAGCTTGTAACGGTAATCCCTCGACCGATAGAAGAGAGGCGTAGAGGTTTTTATCTTAAGCCTAAGGAAAAAGATACATCGAGAGAGGACGTAGGCTTCGTTAATAGCCGAACCTCTATAAATCCTTGTGTGATTTATTTTCTGCAATTTATTTACGCTTCCGCATAAATCGGCGCAAATATCCGATGATATACCAACAATTGGTATCGGAGCGGTACTCCAATACGCGGCCTAACATCTGAGGAGAAGATCCAAAATGGTGTTTCAAATGGGTCCCGTCGAAGGCCTTGCTCTCAACCGACCACCATTTTTTGATGGCTCAAACTTCATGACATGGAAGAAGAAGATGTCTATATTCATCCGAGCATATGACATCGAGCTTTGGAAGGTGATTTGTCTTGGTCCAAAAATTCCAACGAATTCCAACGGTACGCTTAAAACTTTTGAAGAATATGACGACTCCGATTGGAAAAATGACCATTTCAATTGTAAGGCAACTCAACTCCTCTATTGTGCCTTAAATCTGGAAGAACACAACCGGATATCATCGTGTGATAGTGCCAAAGAAATTTGGAAAATGCTTGAGGTAACACACGAAGGTACGTCTCAAGTCAAAGAGACAAAGATAAACATGCTCCTTCATGATTATGAATTATTCCAAATGAAGGACGACGAATCCATCTCGATTATGCTCGACCGATTCTCGGTCATCACTAATGGATTAGCATGTTTCGGAAAACCACTTTCGAGTAGTGAGAAAGTAAAGAAAATTCTCCGATCACTACCTCGAGAATGGGACAGTACGGTTACGGCAATAATGGAATCAAAAGATTTAAATACTCTCGATTTTAGTGCTCTCGTTGGTTCTCTTATCAACTACGAGATCGTTCTAAAATATCGGAATGCCAAACCGAAACCAAAGGAAAGATCGATAGCCTTCAAGGCTAAGGTACCGAGAAAGAAAGAAGAAACCCCGGTGGACGAAAGCGACGAAGAAATGGCATATTATGTGAAAAATATTAATAAGTTCCAACACTTATTAAACCGGAGGAAGAAGGACATTCAAGCGGGCGAACCTAAGAAATTCGACAACACCTGTTGATTATGTGGCAAACCAGGCCACTTTGCTAAGAACTGTCGAGTAAAGCAAAAGGAGGTTCTAATCGCAACATGGAGCGATGAAGATCCCGATGAAGATTTTCTTGAACAAAATAATCTCGCGCTCATGGCCCGGAGTTCATTCGACGATAGCGACGTCGAAAGCCAAGTAAGTAATTCTTACGACGAACTTTTTGAAGCATTCGAGTTATTACATATGGATTATCAAAATGCTTTAAATGAAATAAAATCCCTCAAGTCTAAATATAAAACTTTGGAAATTGAAAATTCCAAAATACTTGAAAAAGGGAAATTTGTTGAAATCGATCATTCGAAATGCATTGAAAACGAGAATATCTTAAAGAATGATCTTTTAAAAGTTCAAGATGAACTAAAAATTTTGACAAAAAATTCTCGTGCGGCAACGATAAATTTGAACAAATGTTATGTGTTCAAAAATATACTTTAAATAAAGAGGGGTTAGGATTCAAACCACGTTCGAAAAACGAATCCGTTAATTTTAAGATACCCCATTACGAAAAGTGTTTAAAAATCGGGCATCACGTTTTAAATTGCAAAAGCCCTCGCCGGACGATAAAAATTAAGAAAATTTGGGTTCCTAAAGGAACAAACGTTTCAAACATCGTCTATGTTTCAAAAGAAAAACCAACTATCGGTTGGATCCCCAAAAATAAACTTTAACAAGTGATATTTTAAAGAGGGGGAGAAGGAATATATTTTGTGAGGGGGAAATAATACTTTCAGGGGGAGTATTTTTTGCTTATATATATTCATTTGTATCATGCATATTTATATTTCATTTGATATACTCTATATTTTTTACTTTTTGATGAAGACAAAAAGGGGGAGAAGGAGATGAATTGAGATAAAAATGAGAAGGAGATGAATGGATAAAAATGAGAAAAAACGAAGAAGTCGAAAAGAAAAGAAAAGCATACAAATAGGGGGAGTTGAAAAAATTGAAAAATGAAAAACGACGGAGTCGAAAAATAAAGGAGATGTCGAAAATAAAAGAGAATTGGAGAAACTAATGAAACGATCAAAGTCGAAAACTTTGATTCGTAGAAATATACATATATTATTCTTTACAGATTTTATCCAATTCAAGGGTTGTTTTGTAATCATCAAAAAGGGGGAGATTGTTGGAATATTTATTCCACACATTATTTAATTTGTATTTTGATGATTAAAGTTGCTAAACAATAAAACAACATCGAGGCGAAGCAAAACGACGAAGCAGACGAAGACTCAAAAAGTTGCAATCTGGACTGCATTAGCGCACGCTAAGGCATATATGTTAGCGCACGCTAACGAGGAGTAATCTGCATTCCAGCCAAGTTTCGAAGTAAGCTGCAGTGAAGTCAGCTGATAGGATAGCGCACGCTACACGTTATCATTAACGCACGCTATCGAAGTCATGTTACCGTTGTGAAGGAATTCAAACACAGAATAACGTATGCAATGAAGTCGGCATTAGCGCACGCTACAAAGTATGATTAGCGCACGCTAAGATGTTTGAATCAAGTCAATCCGAACGTTGGGAAAAGCAAGTCAAAGTCAGCATATCAAACGGATACTTTGACAATCCATGCAACGGATATATTGTATTAGCGCACGCTACAATGTGCTATTAACGCACGCAAATACAAGAAGATTACGTACGTAAGGTAGAAGGCATAACGTACGCTAAAGAAGAAACGAAGCTACTGGACTGAAACTGGGAATAGTCTAGCGCACGCTACAGGCACGCTAAGATATTAGCGCACGCTACCAGAGGAAGGCTAGCGCACGCTAGCAAGTCAAAACAGCCAGCAACGGCTAGTTTATGGGAAATGCCTATAAATACCATTCCTATGGTATTGTTTGAGTACAACAACTTCAAGCAAACGAGTCATACATCTGAGAATCATATACTTACATTGTTGTTGTAATATTGAGCTTATATTGTTAGTTTGAGTGTTTATACATTCAACATTATACACAAGAAGTAAAAGAAAAGATACGATTTGATTCGGTGTTATTAGGATCAAGGATCCGGCATTGTTAGAATCACAATCGCTATCTTAAGTGAGGTTTATCTAGTACCGATAGAAAGCTAGAGTGGTTGATTCCTTATCCAATAGAAAAGGAAAAACGGTTTTACTCGGACCGATAAAAGACGAGCTTGTAACGGTAATCCCTCGACCGATAGAAGAGAGGCGTAGAGGTTTTGATCTTAAGCCTAAGGAAAAAGATACATCGAGAGAGGACGTAGGCTTCGTTAATAGCCGAACCTCTATAAATCCTTGTGTGATTTATTTTCCACAATTTATTTACGCTTCCGCATAAATCGGCGCAAATATCTGATAATATACCAACAGTTGATAGCTCAGAGTCGACAGAAATCATATGCAGATAACCGTCGTCGACCGCTAGAGTTCGAGACGGGTGACCACGTTTTGGTCAAGGTATCACCGAGTCGAGCTATCTTCTATTTTGGGAAGTGGGGAAAGTTGAGTCCGAGATTCATCGGACCGTTTGAGATTTTGGATCGAGTAGGCAGTCTGGCTTATCGATTGGCTTTACATCCGGCATTGAGCCGAATTCATAATGTGTTTCACGTCTCTCAGTTGCGGAAGTATGTTTCCGAATCGAGACACATACTCCAGTTCGATGAAATCGAGATCGCGGATGATCATTCGTATGAGGAGCGTCCTATACGAGTTTTAGAGCGGTGAATCAAACAGTTGAGGAACAAGACGATTCCTTTGGTTAAAATTCAGTGGTCTAGACATGGAGTCGAAGAGGCTACTTGGGAAACCGAAGAGAGTATGCGGGAGAGTTATCCCGAGTTGTTTGACCCTTAGTTTCCAGGACGAAACTCTTTTTAAGGGGGGGAGTATGTAATACCCGGTTGTAATTCATTCATTATCATTCAGTATTTATCAGTCAATAATTGTCACTCAGTAATTTTCACTCATTAATAATCACTCATCATTCACGATTCATTCAATTGTGTTCATTATTGGAATATTATGACTGTGTATCAGTTGCCGATCGCCAATTCATCTCCGTTTGTGTGTCGAGACGAGAGTATTATCATTATCATCGGGATTGGTAGTACTGTGTTGGAAGTATCATCATTGGCATGTGTTTGACTTGTTTACTTTCACATACGTATGGTATGTCGGATCATTCATCAATCGTAGCGAGAAATCGGAGTTGTCGGATTTTCTTCATGTTCAGCAACGAGTTACGGCCGTAACTAATCATACATTACGGATGTAACATGATTTCGTCGGATCAAGGGTGTTTTGGACAAAGGTGAGATACGGTCGTAAGGTGGGCAGGCTACGGCCGTAAGGGGTGTTTGTAATTTTCAGGTTTTGTCGGACGAGAAGGACTTACGTCCGTAAGGGTAGCGGCATACGGACGTAAGATGAGGCAGGTACGGCCGTAAGGCTCGGCCAGATATGGTCGTACGTTGCAGGCAGAGTGCTTGGTCAGTTTCGACGAATGGGTCTTACGCCCGTAAGACGGGTGCGGGTACGGCCGTATGGCTGTCGGCAGTTTCTGGACGAAGCCGAGTTACGGCCGTACGAGATGGCTGGCTACGGCCGTAAGGCCGTTGACCTGGGATGTTACGGCCGTAAGAAGGCCGAGTTACAGCCGTAACTTCCGGCAGTTTATAAGGGCTTGGACAGGACTTTTTCCTCATTTTCTCATTTCTTCAACTTTGTTCCGAGAGAGAGAGAGAGAGAGAGAGAGAGCTTGAGGGAGATATTTTTCATCATCAATCATAAGGGTGTTCGGTTTTCATCATCTTCATTTGTTTGGGGAGCTTGGATAGTCGATTTAACACGTTTTCATCGGATCGAAGTGCTTGGATCTTCAAAGGTAATATTCTTCAACATCTTGGATTTCGATTTTATGTTTAGATATGATGTTTTGGACGTTATAATCATGTTGTATGAAGAGATGTACGTATGATTACGAGTGTGTATGAATATTCATTGTATTATTGAAAGGTTATTCAAGAACACTTTGAATATTGAGTTGGATTTGGGGGTTTTCGATTACTTGTTGTTGTAATCACGAATTTGGATATTCATTTTGGATTATTGATCGTATTGAAAATGTTTTGTTGGTTTGAAACACTTCTTGGGGATTTAATGTTGGTATAATTGAGGATTGATTGTAAACAATTGGATATTGGTCACAACGTGTTTGATATAATACCCCAATGAACTTGGTTTAGTCGTATCGACGTTTTGAGTTGGTTATCGTCGTGTTTGATTCGTATGTTGAACGGATTGTTCGAAATTGTGTTATTCAAGGTTGTTCGAGTGACTGACATCTCATTTAGGATGTTCGTGGAAGGACATTCTTCATAGGTGTTGAGTAAGTTAATTCTTACTCGGTTAAAAGGATATTCATTCCTTTTGTTGTTGTTCATTCATAATCATAACTCATTCATAATTGTATTAACCGTATTGAGACTTGTAATTGTCGAATAATCACTTCATTCACGAGGAACGACGGTTCCAATCATTTCATTGAGCTATCATTCACTTCACTATTATTTTCATCTCGGTGAGTCATTCTTGACTTTGTCGGATTATTATTTATTGATATTTATTATGGTCATTCTCGTTCATATGACCTTCTGGGTTCATATTGCGTGGCCGGGTGCGGATGTGTGGAATTTTTAGTTGAGCACGCGATGGTCATGTATTGGGTCACCGATACATTGGACTGTGCACACGATAACGATTACCTCCGTGAGACTAATTAGGTACAAGGACGGGTGTGTCCGGTCATTCATCTTGTACACTTGCACAGAACATTACGGGCATACTATGATGCTCCTCTTCACCTTAAATTCATAACTAAGGATATTTCATAACTAAAGATATATCATGATTGTGTATTTTCAACCCTTGAGGATTGTTGTTCTGTGTAACTGACCCCGGTTGGGGATATTGTTTTCAGGTCATGGCAAGGCAAAAGCACGGGAATAGAACGTTGACGGCGCGAAGTCCAGTGATACTAGTAGGGGCCCCAATCCTTTTAGTCATTCATGTTGTCGTTATTTATTTTTCCGCTGTAGATTTCCATTTGGATACTCCGTTTCATTCAGTATTGTGTATTTTATCTTTATATAAAATATACATGTATTCGGTATTATCTTGGGTGTGTTATAATGAAACTCCTCATCTGAGTAATTTATGATATAATGTGGTTCGGTACTACAATTATATTATACAATTCATTAATTTTCATTCGCCTGGTGGGTCCCAGTCGGGGGTCCACGGCACTGTAATATCCGCCTAGTTTGGGGTGTTACACTAGCCAAGTAATCCAAACGAACAACTTACCTCTTACACACTTAGTCGATGCATGCAATCATGAAAACCGTTCAAAAGCACTCATTTCCGGAAATGCCATAAACAAATCACATTTGTGAAATACACCACAATTAACCGTGGATTGTAACACCCCCAATCCGCTCAGGGATATTACACGCCGTAGAACCTTTCCTCAAGGATCTACCAGGCTGGTAACAACAATCGAACAACTCGACAATGCCTTTAAGGCTAAAAAGACTTAGTAGACCGATTTGGCCTGTCAATAAAAACATACAACTCTAACACATTACATGCCCACGCAGGGGTCGAATACAAAATGCTCCTGTACAACGGGGAAAAAAATACTGCAGCGGAAATAAAATACAACTAAACCAATACGACATCAACGGGTCCTCGTGTGATTAGTATCGTTCATCTTTCATTATCCTTCATGCCGACCCTGTGCTCTGCTCCAAAACCTGAATGCAATACAGACATCCACCCCCCGAATACTCGGGGGTTAGCAAAACTCCACTGTTTTGCTAGTGTAAATACAAAATGCAAATACGAGCCATATAATTCAAGTTCCACGAATAGCGATAACCAGGAATCCTCAAAAATCCAAAGTAACGAAAAGTACTTCCCGAGGCCTGAGTTTGGGTAAAACATTTCAAAACCGAAAGATCACAATCAAGGGAAAACAATTTATAAAATGGTTTAAAATGCCATCGAGAGTTTTAATAGAAAATAATTTAGGATTATCAAATCCTTCTCTTTCCAAAATCAACAGGGTCACAGCCCAAAGGTTTTATTTTCGCAAATAGAAAACCGACAACAATTCACAGGGCCAGAGCCCAACATCACGTGTCCTCGACGGATATAAAATCAACACAACGTAATCATGCACAAGCATCGCCTTGGGAACAGGGTAATACCATTGATCCCGCCCGAGGCCTCGAAGGACCCTCCCGAGCTGGCTAGCTAAACAAATCACAACACATGCATCGCCTTGGGAACAGAGTCATATCATAGATTCCCGCACGAGGTCTCTAAGGACCCTCCCGCACTGGCTAGCTAAACAAATCACAACATATCACAACCATAAGTTATCCCGGCATCGGGCTAACAAGCCACGAACCTCGGAGTCCCCGCAAGACGTACCCGATGATAACCCTGTAACACCCCCAATCCGCTCAGGGATATTACACGCCGTAGAACCTTTCCTCAAGGATCTGCCAGGCTGGTAACGACATATAACAACTCAACCATGCCTTTAAGGCTAAAATGACTCAGTAGACCGATTTGGTCTTTCACAAATACATACAACTCAAATACAACTCATGCCCACGCAGGGGTCAAAATACAACCACACCCGTACAACGGGAAAATATAGCAGCGGAAAAATAGAGTACAACTGAACCAATAAACAAAGTACGGTTCCTCATGTGATTAGTATCGATCATCTTTCATCATCCTTCGTGCCGACCCTGTGTTATGCTCCAAAACCTGAATGCAAAACAGACATCCACCCCCGAATACTCGGGGGTTAGCAAAACTCCACTGTTTTGCTAGTGCAAGAACAAAGTGCAAATACGAGCCATACAATTCACCTTCCACGAACGATAATAATTCGGAATCCTCAAAGATTCAAATACAACAGGATGAACACTTCCCGAGGCAAGAGTTGAGTAAATACTTCCCAAATTTCAAGATCAAAATATCAAGGGAAACAATTTATAAAATGATTTGAAATACCATCGGGAGTTTTAATAGAAAATAATTTAGGATTATCAAATCCTACTTTTCGAAAACCAAAAGACAAAAGGGGTCACCGCCCCAAAGGTTTACTTTCCGAAAAATGACTTTTACCAAACCGTTGGGATTTTAGCCCCAAATCCGTAAAATGACTTTTACAGAACCATTGGGATTTTAGCCCCAAATCTCATCAACTCACAGTACACAAGAACAACCACAAGGTTCGTCTCCCAACATCAAAATCCACAAATAAAGGATTTAAAACAAACAACAAAATACTCTAGTGCCATCCTAGCCAAGTAGGCCAAACGAACAACTTACCTCTTACACACTTAGTCAATGCATGCAATCATGAAAACCGTTCAAAAGCACTCATTTCCGAAAATGCCATAGTCAAATCACATTTGTAAAATGCACCACAATTAACCGTGGATCCACCCCTCCGTGGACCCCTACCGAGACCCCGTCGGATCTAACCCATAGTGGTTAAAAGCAAGCTCGCGGATCCACCCCTCCGTGGACCCCTACCGAGACCCCGTCGGATCTAACCCATAGTGAGCATACACACACACGTTACTCATGCAGTACTAATATGCTAAGAATGTAAGTTCATCAAGAATACTTACTAGAGATGGCCACTAATCCGACACCATTATCAAACTCTTCAAAACACAATAACAAGATTAAACACGGAATACACGATTCCATAACTTTTAAACAACAAGGATATCATCAAAGTCTTCAACGTTCAAAATGATCAAATCATAATCAATTCCCAAACACACCGTTCACAAAACACACACGCGTTTTGAAAGAAAGCCTTTAACGAGGCCAAACCGAAATCTTTTGAAACTTCATTTCAAATAACCAAACGAACACATCAAGACGACCACCGATCATCATATCCATAAAACGAGAAAAGTATGGGCAAGGTACTTGCCTCGAATAACCACAACTCGGAGAATCGGCCGAAGTAGGTTGGCACGAACCGACTACGAACTCGCCGACTCCACCGAACGATAATCCACAACAATGAACTACGAACGAAAACAATAACGACGAAAATGAATTTCAAAGTACGACCCAAAGCCGCTGAATTCAAAGAACAAATGACGAAAATTCAAGGATTTTCCCCAAAACGGCCAAGAACACGATTCGTCCCGTCAAAACCCGAAAACGGAATTCCAAGTTGAAATATGGATATACAATCCATAGAATATGTTTAACAACATCATTTAACCATAATCGATCCATCGAAAATGGATGAAAAACGAGATCGGGGACAAATCACCCAAAAAGTCAATTCGAAGGAAATCAAGAAATATACTTCGATTCGACGAAGAACAATGGATTAAATGATGTTAAACACAAGAATACTACCAAGATTAATCATACCCATCATGAATTAATCAACAACACGGAACGAATCGGACGAAAATGCAAAAACCCCCAAATTCACGAAATTAGGGTTCTAAGGAAGATTACCTTGATTCGCTGGATCAAAGGATGATAACGGACGATTGATTGATGTTATGAACTCAAGAACTTCATGGATTTGTTGTTAAACAACATGGATTCGTGACCCATGAATCGCCACCCGCGGACGGAGAAGGAAGGAAGTGAAAAAATAAATGAAATGTGACTGCTCAGCCACATTTATAGTGGGCCGGACTAGCGCGCGCTAGGCTGCCGAGCTAGCGTGCGCTATCGGCCCAGGCCGCGATCCAGTAGCCTTCTGGACTAGGATGCTCGGCCAGGTAGCGTGCGCAACCTTCCGACCGTAGCGTGCGCTACTTGCCGGCCGTAGCGTACGCAGCGTCCGACAGTAGCGTGCGCTACCTGCCGAGCCTGACCGATTCCAGAACCCTCAGGACTCCACTGTCCAGGCCCGCTAGCGTGCGTTAGGCCATCCGGTAGCGTGCGCTACACCTGCCGGTTAGCGCGCGCCGGCCGTGGCGTGCGCTACGCCGGTTCTGCCGCACCGTCCGGCGATGCCTGCATCGTCCGGCGATCCATAACCGTCGGCCGATCCATAAGCGTCGAGCTCGGCGACCCGATTTCCGAAACGGCAGGCGAACACGACGGAAAGTTCGCGGACGACATCAACGACCCGAAATGAAAACATAATACCATAATTAATCATACGCGACCAAGAAACGGGTCGAGACAACAATTACATATACGGATACCCGTAACTTTCAAGAAATTACAAAATGGCCCAAAACGCCCGGAAATCACGATACGTGATTGAATAACCAAACCGAAGTTCACAACACGTCTAACAAAGTTAAACGGACTTACAGGAAACTCGAAACAGCAGTTTCGAACGAGATTTGCAAGAATCGAACTCAAGCGCGGAAAAGTCGCTAAAAAGCACGGAACTCAACAAAACGACACCGAAACGAACTCGGATGTCAAAAAGTGTAGAATTAATCATTCTCGGAATGACGAAACGGACATGAGCGAGTCGTCAAAACGGATTTCGGCCGAAAAAAGAAATTTACCGAAAATCAAAAATTGCGGATATTATATTCTACCCTCCTTAAAAGAAGTTTCGTCCCGAAACTTAAAACAAGTAGGGAGAAGAAATATTCCGCCAGTAAAAACTCAACGAGATACACAAGAATGCGTAACTAACGCCCAACGGCGAAATATTACAAACAACGCAAAGGAATATACGGCGTGAAAACACGCTCCACGGCGACCAACACAACGTCGCCGTTAGGGATATAATAAAACAAAGAAGTGACAAGCGTCATCAAATGGATAATACAATCAAGTCAATTATCCGAACAATTACAAAACACAACAAACGAAAATCAATACGATTGACCAACCTAACGGTACATTGATCAAAACGCGAGCCAAACGCTGAACAAATACGGAATTCCACCGCCTAAGGGCTGGAAGATCGAAAACGAAACTAATTTCCCGAACAGAAGGGAATTACGAAGGAGCCTGAATGTTCACCAATCACGGAACGAGATCAATAAAAACCGAACAATCAAACGATCGAACCACAACGATCGAGACAACAAAAATCGAAGAATCATGTTCGAATCACGAAGAACAATAAAGTTCAAACAACAACTCCCAGGATGATCTGGTGAGAACTACAAGACATGCATTCCCATAAGATCCATTGGAAAGGGAATAGCGATTGAAAAGTCACAACGACAAACGAGTTATTCCGAAATGATACCACACTCGTTCGATAAACAAAAACAAGGGGCAGGACAAGCTCAGAAATGTCAACGAACATAAATGAGTCGACAGAGTCGAAAACATAAGAGTTCCAAATCCGATCCACTTCGAATAAAAGAACTAATAGAACCAGATGATGTCACTCCCGAGAAAGGTTCACAAGAATCGAACTGAACTCGAAAAAGTCACATCGATAACCAGATCGACCCACAACAAGATCACAGCTCGTTCGGACGATGAAACCGAAATACAGAACAAGTTCATAAAGTACCAACGAACATGAGCGGATCGATAGACTGGAGAAAGAGAAAATACAGAAGTCAAAATAGTACGGGCATTACCTCCGACCTCGTCCACGAAATTCACAAAAACGGGAGCAAGGTAACAAGACATTAAACAATCGACACATAACGGAATGATCACCGATGCACACGGTCATACCAAACCAAGCTCTAACAGCTCGCACATGCGCGACAACGCAGAAATCACCACGAGGCGACAACAATATTCAATACCAACATCCCACCTCTCACAGAGGCTAACACAACAAATGTGTGGAAAACGACTCAACGCTCACACCGCCAATTCGATCATACTCGGGAGTAAACATCAAAATGACAACGCGAACATCATACATACATACCCAGCCCTCAAACGGGAATGGATAGGTTTTAAAAACGAAAACCTCATTTTGAAAATAATTTAGAAGAACACCGATTGATCTTGAGTATCACCTTTCAAAAAGTACAAACGTGAAACATCATTATCGAGACTTTGGAGAACCATTTCGCATTTGATAAAAATGAGGACACTTTCTCTTAGTGAAAACTTTCAGAATATTCGACCCTCGGGTCTAAATAAAAGTGTTTCTAAAACATTGAAAATGTCTCAAAGCATTTTGGTCCTCGAGGTAGAAAATTTTTGAAATATATTGTGGCACCTAGGATGTACCACAAGAAAATAAGTCATTTGAAAAGTATGTCTCGAAATTTATTTTTCTAAGATACTCAAGGTTTTCAAAAATCCAATAGGTCAGAATGCTCAAAACTCACACATATCGACGTTCACTAAAACAACTCCTAGCACACGCATCAAAAGGTTTAAAATCAAGACAATACATGTCTTTAAACGGAAATAAACGATAAAATACCACATTCAGAACAAAACCACTGACCCCATTCGAGGCCTCTAAAGACCCTCCCGCACTGGCTAGTGAACAAGTCGAACGTGTATAAGCACAAAGCTTCCACAAGAGAACTTGTAAAACGTGCAAATCGATTCGAAAATCATCAGCCACGGACAAAAACAACAATAAAAAGACATCACAAGCGATGACACTCCTCGTGTAAATCAAATACGTTAGTCGACTAAATACATATCGTGAAATCAAAATCCACATAAGGATTCCACCACTTAATAAATAATCATAAAAATAGCTCGTGTCACACGAGGCACAACACAAAGAAGGGAGACTTACTTCCACAGGTCGCACGAAGATGATAATCGCCCCACGATACTAATCACGACCAACAAACTCAAACGACGCGTCGCGACACGACTCAATCAGATAAAATCCGATGAAACAAGACTCAAACAACACGACTTGACCCGACAGCCTAGGTTTCCTCAACCTAAGCTCTGATACCATTTATGTAACACCCCCAATCCGCTCAGGGATATTACACGCCGTAGAACCTTTCCTCAAGGATCTACCAGGCTGGTAACGACATATAACAACTCAACCATGCCTTTAAGGCTAAAATGACTCAGTAGACCGATTTGGTCTTTCACAAATACATACAACTCAAATACAACTCATGCCCACGCAGGGGTCAAAATACAACCACACCCGTACAACGGGAAAATATAGCAGCGGAAAAATAGAGTACAACTGAACCAATAAACAAAGTACGGTTCCTCATGTGATTAGTATCGATCATCTTTCATCATCTTTCGTGCCGACCCTGTGTTATGCTCCAAAACCTGAATGCAAAACAGACATCCACCCCCCGAATACTCGGGGGTTAGCAAAACTCCACTGTTTTGCTAGTGCAAGAACAAAGTGCAAATACGAGCCATACAATTCACCTTCCACGAACGATAATAATTCGGAATCCTCAAAGATTCAAATACAACAGGATGAACACTTCCCGAGGCAAGAGTTGAGTAAATACTTCCCAAATTTCAAGATCAAAATATCAAGGGAAACAATTTATAAAATGATTTGAAATACCATCGAGAGTTTTAATAGAAAACAATTTAGGATTATCAAATCCTACTTTTCGAAAACCAAAAGACAAAAGGGGTCACCGCCCCAAAGGTTTACTTTCCGAAAAATGACATTTACCAAACCGTTGGGATTTTAGCCCCAAATCCGTAAAATGACTTTTACAGAACCATTGGGATTTTAGCCCCAAATCTCATCAACTCACAGTACACAAGAACGACCACAAGGTTCGTCTCCCAACATCAAAATCCACAAATAAAGGATTTAAAACAAACAACAAAATACTCTAGTGCCATCCTAGCCAAGTAGGCCAAACGAACAACTTACCTCTTACACACTTAGTCAATGCATGCAATCATGAAAACCGTTCAAAAGCACTCATTTCCGGAAATGCCATAGTCAAATCACATTTGTAAAATGCACCACAATTAACCGTGGATCCACCCCTCCGTGGACCCCTATCGAGACCCCGTCGGATCTAACCCATAGTGGTTAAAAGCAAGCTCGCGGATCCACGCCTCCTTGGACCCCTACCGAGACCCCGTCGGATCTAACCCATAGTGAGCATACACACACACACGTTACTCATGCAGTACTAATATGCTAAGAATGTAAGTTCATCAAGAATACTTACTAGAGATGGCCACTAATCCGACACCATTATCAAACTCTTCAAAACACAATAACAAGATTAAACACGGAATACACGATTCCATAACTTTTAAACAACAAGGATATCATCAAAGCCTTCAACGTTCAAAATGATCAAATCATAATCAATTCCCAACACACCGTTCACAAAACACACACGCATTTTGAAAGAAAGCCTTTAACGAGGCCAAACCGAAATCTTTTGAAACTTCATTTCAAATAACCAGACGAACACATCAAGACGACCACCGATCATCATATCCATAAAACGAGAAAAGTATGGGCAAGGTACTTGCCTCGAATAACCACAACGCGGAGAATCGGCCGAAGTAGGTTGGCACGAACCGACTATGAACTCGCCGACTCCACCGAACGATAATCCACAACAATGAACTACGAACGAAAACAATAACAACGAAAATGAATTTCAAAGTACGACCCAAAGCCGCTGAATTCAAAGAACAAATGACGAAAGTTCAAGGATTTTCCCCAAAACGGCCAAGAACACGATTCGTCCCGTCAAAACCCGAAAACGGAATTCTAAGTTGAAATATGGATATACAATCCATAGAATATGTTTAACAACATCATTTAACCATAATCTATCCATCGAAAATGGATGAAAAACGAGATCGGGGACAAATCACCCAAAAAGTCAATTCGAAGGAAATCAAGAAATATACTTCGATTCGACGAAGAACAATGGATTAAATGATGTTAAACACAAGAATACTACCAAGATTAATCATACCCATCATGAATTAATCAACAACACGGAACGAATCGGACGAAAATGCAAAAACCCCCAAATTCACGAAATTAGGGTTCTAAGGAAGATTACCTTGATTCGCTGGATCAAAGGATGATAACGGACGATTGATTGATGTTATGAACTCAAGAACTTCATATATTTGTTGTTAAACAACATGGATTCGTGACCCATGAATCGCCACCCGCGGACGGAGAAGGAAGGAAGTGAAAAACGAAATGAAATGTAACTGCTCAGCCACATTTATACTGGGCCGGACTAGCGCGCGCTAGGCTGCCGAGCTAGCGTCTTCTCCGGCCCGAGCCGCGATCCAAGAGCCTTACGGACTAGTGCTCGGCCAGTAGCGTCGCGACCTTCCGGCCGAAGCGTGCACTACTGCCGGCCGTAGCGTCGCGGCGTCAACGATGGCGTGCGCTACTGCCGAGCTGGCCGATTCCGAACCCCACGACTCCAGCTGTCGGGCCGCTAGCGTGCGTTAGGCCATCCGGAAGCGTGCGCTACACTGCCGGTTAGCGCGCGCAGCCTTCCGGCCGTAGCGTGCGCTACGCCGGTTCTGCCGCACCCGTCCGGCCGGTGCCCGCAATCGTCCGGCCGTCGGCGATCCCGCAACCGTCAGGGCTCGACGACCCAATTTCCGAAAACGCACCGAACGAACACGACGGAAAGTTCGCGGACGACATCAACGACCCGAAATGAAAACATAATACCATAATTAATCATACGCGACCAAGAAACGGGTCGAGACAACAATTACAGATACGGATACCCGTAACTTTCAAGAAATTACAAAATGGCCCAAAACGCCCGGAAATCACGATACGTGATCGAATAACCAAACCGAAGTTCACAACACGTCTAACAAAGTTAAACGGACTTACAGGAAACTCGAAACAGCAGTTTCGAACGAGATTCGCAAGAATCGAACTCAAGCGCGGAAAAGTCGCTAAAAAGCATGGAACTCAACAAAACGATACCGAAACGAACTCGGATGTCAAAAAGTGTAGAATTAATCATTCTCGGAATGACGAAACGGACATGAGCGAGTCGTCAAAACGGATTTCGGCCGAAAAAAGAAATATACCGAAAATCGAAAATTGCGGATATTACAAACCCCACTAGTTATCCCGGCATCGGGCTAACAAGCCACGAACCTCGGAGTCCCCGCAAGACATACCCTATTGGATAACCCATGACACATACATCACAACCAAATCACAACCATAAGTTATCCCGGCATCGTGCTAACAAGCCACGAACCTCGGAGTCCCCGCAAGACGTACCCGATGATAACCCCACAAGTTATCTCGGCATCGGGCTAACAAGCCACGAACCTCGGAGTCCCCGCAAGACATACCCGATTGGATAACCCTACGGTCTCACCCGACCCATACTAGCAAGTATGGATCCCGGAGATTCAACAATCCTACCCGGAGGCACATCACGTATAACAAGCACACAACAATAATCGATTATGAGGCCAAACAACATTAAACATCGCAACCTCCTTTCAAAGGAGTAACAACTAACATCACATCATGTCAAAACCGCAATACATTGAAATGAAGCCATATATGTACACACGCATTATCAAACACCACACAAACTCCAAACATATCCAAAAGATCCACGTAGTCACTTACAACCCACACAATTACAAAACACACGCGTTTTGAAAGAGAGCCTTTAACAAGGCTAATCGAATATTTTGAAAACTCGTTTCAAACAATAAAACAAACATATAAAGACGATCACCAATTATCATATCCATAAAACAAGAATTATATGGACAAGGTACTTGCCTCAAAATCGGCACGCAAGTATTCCGACGAACACGGCTCAACCGGGAAGCTTCGAAACGCCCGATGTTTTCGAAAAGGAAAACGACAACGAACGGAAGGACTCAACTTGGTTTTTTCGCAGGAAACTCGACCCTAACAACATATAATCCATAAATCAACAATTATACGAGGAAGGATAATCGTAGAACGCCCGAAAACCTCTATAAGATATTCTACCGGACACCTTCAAGGCGTCGATCAAGAACTCGACCAAAACAACGAATCGATACGATCCAACCATGGAATAACAAGTAAAAAGATATAAAACATCTAAATAATCATCAATCCATCACAATCCTAAGTTAAATCGGATTAAACGGATGAAAACAACCAAAACACCCAAATTCCCCAAAACTAGATTTCTAGGAAATCTGACCTGATTCGGTAGATCGGAGGATGTTATAGGACGGATGATTGATGATATGAACCTCCAAACTTCATGGATTCATTGTCCAACAACATCTCTACAAGATTACCCCAGCTCCAGCCGCGGAAGGGAAGAAAAGAAGTGAGAAATGGCTGAAGAAAAACGCTGCCATGCCTTAAATAAGCCGATCGGCCGGGTTACGTACGTAACCGGCCAAGGCTTACGTACGTAACCGAGTCACTGCCCCAAATCTGCCGGCCCATTACGTACGTAACCGGCCAGGGCCTTACGTACGTAAACGGCCTTACGTACGTAATGGCCGAGCACTACCGGCCGTAACTCGGCCAGTGCCGGCCTGGGCCCAGACTGCCCGGCCATGACTCGGCCGGGGCCAACTCTGACGGCCCGAACGACCCCGAAACCCGAACCTGAATACGAATCGAAGATACGGTTACGAAGTACTCGCAAAGACGAATCTGAGCACTAATAGAACACACGATTCCGACTACCCGAAGGCTCGAAATTCGACAACGGAAAGTAATTACCCCAAACTTTGGGAAATTACGAAAATGGCCCAAAACGCCCGAAAATCACGATACGTGATCGAAACACCAAGCCAAAGCTCGCAACATGAATAATAACATTAAATGAACTTACGAGAAAGTCGAAACAACAGTTTCGGACGAGATTCGCAAGAATCTGCGGAAAAACCGCTAAAAAGCACGGAACTCTACAAAACGACACCGAAACGAGCTCGGATGACAAAAAGTGCAGAATTAATCATTCTCGGAATGACGAAACGGTCATGAGCGAGTCGTCAAAACAGACTTTCTCCGAAAAAAAGAAATTACCGGGAATCGAAAATTGCGGATATTACACGATCCACCCCTCCGTGGACCCCTACCGAGACCCCGTCGGATCTAACCCATAGTGGTTAAAAGAAAGCTCGCGGATCCACCCCTCCATGGACCCCTACCGAGACCCCGTCGGATCTAACCCATAGTGAGCATACACACACACACACACACACACACACACACACACACACACACACACGTTACTCGTGCAATACTAATATGCTAAGAATATAAGCTCATCAAGAATACTTACTAGGGATGGCCATTTATCCGACACCATTATCAAACTCTTCAAAGCACAACAACACAATTAACACGGAATACAGGATTCCACAACATTAAACCACTGGAAACATCATTAAAACCTTCAACGTTCAAAATAATCAAATCAAAATCAACTTGCACGAATCAGAGTCACGAGGATAAACCAACCATCGTAAATCCAACATGTAAACTCTATTTGCAGGACACAACTCGTATAAGAAAATACTTGCCTCGAAACCACGACGCGGAGAATCGACCGAAGTGGGTTGGCACGAACCGACTACGAACTCGCCGACTCCACCGAACGACAACCCACAACAATAAACTACGAACGACAACAATAATAACGAAAATGAATTCCAAAGTACGACCCAAAGCCGCTGAATTCAAGTAACAAACGATGAAAGTTCAAGGGTTTCCCCCAAAACGGCCAAGAACACGATTCGTCCCGTCAAAACACGAAAACGGAATTCCAAACCGAAATATGGATATACAATCCATAGGATATATTTAACAACATCATTTAACAACAATCGATCCATCAAAAACGGATGGAAAACGAAATCAAGAACAAATCCCCCAAAAAGTCGATTCGAAGGAAATCAAGAAATATACCTTGATTCGATGAAGAACAATGGATTAAATGATGTTGAACACATGAATAATACTAAGATTAATCATACCCATCATGGATTAATCAACAATTTGGAACGAATCGGACAAAACCGCAAAATTTCTCAAAATAGGGTTCGAGGAAATCTCACCTTGATTCGCTGGATCAAAGGATGATATAGGATGATAAATCAGTGATATGAACTCAAGAACTTTGTGGATTGATTGACAAACAACATGGCTCCAAGATCCCCAAGGCTCCAGCCGCGGAAGAGAAAGAGAGAAATGGGAAAAATGACTGAAACTGGACTGCTCGGCCATATTTATACTGGTGTAGCCTAGCGTGCGCTAGGCTGCCGAGCTAGCATGCGCTATCGGCCCGGGCCGCAATCCAGAGACTTCCTGGACTACACTGCTCGGCCAGGTAGCGTGCGCAGCCTTCCGGCCGTAGCGTGCGTTACCTGCCGATCCACCCGAGTCCAGAACCTCATTGCCCCTACTGTCTCGGCCGACTAGCGCGCGCAGCTAACCGGCCGTAGCGTGCGCTGCCTCCCGGCCGTAGCGTGCGCTGCCTTCGGCCATAGCGTGTGCTACGCCGGTTCCTGCCGCACCTGTCCGGCCAGTGCCCGCAACCATCCAGCCAGTGCCCGACCACCAGGACTCGACGACTCGATTATCCGAAATCGCACGGAACGAACACGACAAAATGCTCGTGGGCAACATCATCGACCCGAAATGAAATACCATACAACAATTAATCACACACGACCATGAAAAGGGTCAAGACAACAAATACGAATGCGGATACCGACAACTTTTGGTAAATTACAAAATGGTCCAAAACGCCCGAAAATCACGATACGTGATCGAATAACCAAACCGAGGTTCAAAACACGTCTAACAAAGTTAAACGGACTTACGGGAAACTCAAAACAGTAGTTTCGAACGAGATTCACAAGAATCAAACTCGGGTGCGGAAAAGTCGCTAAGAAATATGGAACTCAACAAAATAACACCGAAACGAACTCGGATGACAAAAAGTGCAAAATTAATCATTCTCAGAATGATGAAACGGTCCCAAACGAGTCGTCAAAACGGACTCTTGCAAAAAAAAAGAAAATTACCGGAAATCGAATTTGCGGATATTACAACTAACACATCCACTTTTCGTACTAAATCATCTATAGTAGATTTTATATCAGCATCTTGTTTAACCTCGTAAATTCCACCTTTTTTTGGGGTCGTATGCATCGATTTAGCTCTAGAGTCGAGTGAATTCCATTGTTGTGAATTAATTGACATATTTTCTAGTGCATTCCAAGCTTCGTCTCCAATAAGGTGAAGAAATTTTCCGCCATGCATTGATTGGATTAATTGGCGATAGTTTGGAGTTAAACCGTCATAAAAATATTTTACCAAACGCCATATTTCAAAACCATGATGGGGACACTTAAGGATTAAATCATTAAATCTTTCCCAACACTCGTAAAATTCTTCATTTTATTTTTGGAAAAGTTCTGATATTTTCTTCTAAGACTATCAGTTTTGGACATTGGAACAAATTTTGCAAGAAATTTATTCACTAGTTGGTCCCAACTAGAAATTATTCTTGCTTGAAGAGAATTTAACCACAATTTTGTTTTATCTTTGAGAGAAAATGGAAATAGTCTAAGTTTGACAGATTCATCAGAGAAATTTTGGAGTCGGGAAGTAGAACAAATGTCGAGAAATTCCCTGACATGTATATACGGATCTTCTCTTTCCAAACCATGAAAACATGGAAGAAGTTGAATTATTGATGGTTTAAGTTCTAAATGAGTTGCATTAGTCGTGGGCAACACTATGCAAGAAGGAGAATTAGCAGTTACTGGAGAAAAATATTCTATTAAAGTTTTCTCTTTTGCAACTTGATTATTCTGATTTTCAATTTCGTCCATTTTTTGTATCAGTTTTATTTGTTGAACTTCAGTTTTAGTTAAGGACAATCTTCTTCTCGTTAGTCGACCTATATTATTTCGTTGCCAAACTTGCATTCACCAATATTTCAATTTTTTTTTACTTTGCATACAAACCAAATTATGATAGTCGATCGAACTTCCAGATCGTTGGAGGCGTCACAACGGTCGCACTTAAAATCCAATTTTCTTCGGTATGTACAACAAATGCCTTTTTGCCAAAATTCAGTCGGTTTTCAAAATCAGTTTGTACAAGATTGATATTTCGCTTTTATCTATTCAAATCGAACAAAGTAGTGAGTGAAAAATATCAATCCCTTGTTGAATCTTTTAAAGAATTTTATTGTTTGAATTATTTTTTTTGAGTTTTTTATTATTATTAATAATAATAATAATAATGATAATTATTATAATTATTACTAATAGATTGCAAAGGAATCAATTTACTAATTGATCTACGGAAATAGTATCTATTTGATAAACTAAATTATACGATAAGAAATATTACAATTAAACTAAATGTCTAAGAATACTGTAAATGAAAATAACAACTAAAAACACAATCAAAATTTACCACTACAAGATTCCATTTAAACTAAACACAACATATAAATTATTTTAAAAATTAAAAAAAATTCTGATTTTTTTTTCATTTTTTATATTTTATATTTTTTAAGTTTTTAAATATTTTTTATATTATTATAACTATATTATTGAGCTAATACATATATATATATATATATCCAAATATATATTTTTTTACGGGAATAAAAATTTCAGATTTTTTTTAAAAAAGAATAAAAATTACAGACTTTTATTTTATTTATGCAAACAATAAAATTAGTTTTTTTTATCAATTTTCGTTACTTTTTTTTTATAAATTTTCAGGCTTTTAAATTTTTATTAAAATATTGTAATTTTATTTTTAAAAATTAAAAAATTAAAAGTTCAGAAATGGAGATAAAATTTTTTTACTATATACATTCCAGATTATTTAATTATTAGTTCTTATTTTTTTTTTAGATTTTTATATTTTTTTTTTTGAAAAGTATTTTTTTAAGAAAATAAAACTAGCAGATTTTTTTAAAATAAAAATAAATAAGTTCCGATTTTTTTAAACTTTTTCATATTTTTTAGATTATTATATATTTTTGGACTTTTTTTATTTTTTTATTATTTTATTATTATTTTTACGAAAATGAACAGTAGTTTTCTTATTATTATTACTTATATTTTATATTTATTATTATAATAAGTTTTTATTTTTCAGATTTTTTATGAATAAAAAAAATAGAAAATAAATTCTACTACTAACTAGTAGATAATAAAAAAAGACATGAAAATAAATAACTAGTAGAAGAATTTAACTAACTTGGTGACGACAGTCTTCGTATACTTCGTTTGTGCGTCCCCGGCAACAGCGCCAAAAACTTATTGATTCTTTAATCTAATACTCGCAAGTGCACGATTCGTTCGATGTAGAAATGCGGTGCAAGGTCGATTCCACGGGGAGGACTATGATGATGAAGTAAAAAATATTTCTATCGTATTAAACCAAATTATATTAAATTCTAATCTAGTCCCAAATAATTTGATTTTTGAATGGTTATAATAATTGCAACAAATAACAGTAATTTTTAAGTAGATTTTAGATAAATTGATTTTAAATAATTTATTAGGGTTTAGAATCCCAGCACCCTTCCAGTCCCAGCGTCTGGAAGGGTGGTATTATACCAGCGCCTACGTGGTGCTGATGTGGCGCCTACATGGCGCTGATGTGGTATATTTTAATATAAAAAAATAGTAGGGGTGATACAAAAACATCCCTACTATCTACACCATGCTTTGTAGGGGTTGTACCGAATGCTGTATATGTAGTAAGGTTTTGATAGTAGGGTTATTTTTATATCACCCCTACTATTTTTTTATATTAAAATATACCACATCAGCGCCATGTAGGCGCCACATCAGCGCCACGTAGACGCTGGTATAATACCACCCTTCCAGACGCTGGGACTGGAAGGGCTCCGTTTGAATCCACCAATGTCTATTTATTATTTATTTTAGGCTAAAATTATCCTCGGGTCCCTTAACTTAATTTCAGATAACGATTTAGTCCTTTATCTTTTTTTTCCAACTAAGTCCTTTATCTTTCTAATTTTAAGCAAAGTTAGCCTTTTCCGTTGGTCTCCGTTAACTGTTGTCTAAGTGGCAGTTAAGTTGCTGATTATCACCTATGTGGCTATAAATGTTCCTACGTGTCAAATCCCTAACCTATGTGTCAATTTTCCTAGCCTATGTGTCAAATTCCTAACCTCCATCTCCTAATCTCCAGTTCTAAGTCCACCGAAATCAACTTGGTCCTCGACGAGAATCAAACTATCACCGACCAATTTATCGGCGCCAGAGTTTACTGGAAAATCGAGAACCACGAGAAAGACGGCGCGAAATCTGATCAGTGCATACTTTGGTTCCTCGTAATGAGGATCAGGAAAAAGGACAAGCGCAGAATTTTAGTACCCTATCTGCAGCATATCCACCAAGCGTTTGATAAATATTACTCACTCACAACAACACAAATAAATAAATATTTCATAATATTATTACTCAAATATAATTTTATTACACAATATTTTTATTTCTCTCTCTCTTACAATAATATCTCTCTTTTTTCTCCCATCCCTACACACTACACATTCCTTCCCTATTTATAATACTTCAAAATTAATAAAATAATAATTTTTAAAATTTTAAATTCCACTACTCAATCATTCACGGCTGCCAATGGGATGCTGATGTCATGGATGACGTCAGCAGAGAGTGGAATTTCTGGTCCAATCGGGTGTTGACACGTGGCGCGATATGGTCCATCTATTTAATTGTCCTTCGAACGGTCATAACTTCTTTATACGAACTCGGATGCGGATGATTTTTTTTTAAACCAATCATCTCGACGAGACGAATAAAATGAGACCAGTCGTGACTATATTTGAATTTTGAAAAAATATCATCCTTGAACCAATTGATCTGTCTTGTACCGGTTGGTTAACCTACAGATATAATTTAATTCTAATTAATTATTCAAAAATGACAAAAAATTATAGAATATTCTAAAAAAATAAAATAATATAAATATATGGTAAAAATGATAAATTATCACACAAAACACACAATTATATACATAAAATACTAATAAAAATATTACTCATAATATACCAAACACTAAATATAAATCTTTATTTTCTTGGAAATATGATTTATATTAAAGATATGGAAGTCGAAAAATATTGATATTAGATATACGATCGGAAATCAAGTCCCGAGTAGACGTCGGACGTCCCAAAAATAGGACCCCAGGGGCTGCCGTGCGGTCTGGACTCCAGAGACCGTGGTCCAGTCCTGTCTACTGGCCCTGCCGTGTGGTCCGGGCTGTTCGGACCGCGGTGCAGGCCCCTCCCGGACCTATTTCGGGCTCGTTTTCTCCGTGTATTACAGAAAATTAATCTACCGCATTTGAATTGGATTTAATTTGATTAAAGTGGTATATATGTATTTCATTTTTTAAGAAAAAAATTGATTAATTGGAATACTTTTGACTGACCAAATTATTTTGAATGATTTCATATTATCGATTGTGTGAATTGATTAGATTAATTCTATTAAATGGATAATTTTATATATTGATTGGATCGATATATTAAATTTCTTATTTAATATAAAGTCCATTTATTTTAGTATTTATTAGATGAGTGCTTGTGAATGGTGATGTAGTTCATGGACCTAGTTTTGAATCGTTTGTTTTATTCGATTGGCTTGTAAAGGCCATTGTGAGCCTATTTATTTGTAACACCCCCAAACCACTCGAAAATATTACAACGCCGCAGACCCTCTCTGTGAGGATATACCAGGATAAATACAGAAAACATGGCTAATAACGAACCAGTAGACCGATTTGGTCTTTTACCACAACAAACACATCAAACGTACATAACTCTTTCTCGCAACTCATACCGTCACAGGGGTTGGAATACACCATCGTTCCCATAAAACGGAGAATAACACAACGGAGAGACAAACAACAAAACTCTACTAAAATACTCAACGACTGGTCTTCATGTGATTAGTATCGTCGTCTTCCATCATCCTTCGTACCGATCCTGTGATTCGCTCCCCAGTAACCTGCAAGTACCTGGATGCAATACACACATCTACCCCCCGAATACTCGGGGTTAGCAAAACTCCACTATTTTGCTAGTGCAAGTATAAATACAATGACAAGCCATACATAACATAATCTAAGATCATAATAATCGTGAACACGTTTCCAAGGATAAATCATTTGATCAAGATAGTTCAAATCGTGAAAGGTGGGAAATAAACCCAATGTACCTCTTACAAAACATTTTACGATCTCAGGAGTTTTGAGAACATTTGGGATTAAGAATTCTCAAGTCTTTCGAAACCACTTAGGGACACAGCCCAAAGATCATTTTTCCAAAATACAATTCCTATAACAAAACACGGGGTCCACGACCCAAATCACGAAGCACGGGGTCCACGACCATAACAATATATTCCCAAGGATTATTCGCGTCTCGAGTGAATAACCCAATGGAAAACATATCAAATCACATGTCACCGTGATAACCGTCACGTAACCATAACCATACATACGTTCGTAGTTATCCCGTCATCGCACTAACAAGCTACGAACCAAGGAGCCTCCAGGACACCTACCCGATTGGATAATCCATGACACGTACATCACATAACCAACCCACAACCACAAATTATCCCGGCATCGCACTAACAAGCTACAAACATCGGAGTCCCTGCAAGACATACCCGATTGAAAAACCATACGGTCATGCCCGATCCGTACTAGCAAGGACGGATCCTGGAGATTCAACAATCTTACCCGGAGGCACATCACTTACAACAATCACGCACAACAACAAGCCAATACCAATACCAAACAACACTAAGCATCACAACCTCCTTACAAAGGAGTAATAACTCATAACACACAACGTCACATAATCACAGAATAATTACTCATATCACTACACAATCCTCGGCAATTGATTACGGTCTACTATATTCACTAAATATTATTATAACATCCTCCAACATACGAAGCTAACACACATATTCCGAAAACACCTTTATTCACGAAGCATACGAGTTATCTTTTGAAAGACAACATTTGTCGAGAACATACCAATCCTTTTTTTAAAGTTCATTAAACATTCGGATGGCACATAAAATCATTTACCAACTATTTCGTCTACGAAATATGAAATGTATGGGCAAGATACTTGCCTCGATACCAAGAGCAACGGAACAACGAACGGACACGGTCGGGTAGCCCTCGAACTTCCAAGAATGACCAAGAACTCGACATCTCCATGAAAACTACGAAAATAATATCACCACGAATCAATAACGCTAAACGGAATCCGAATCAACTCGAAAAACAACAAGAATCCGAGGGTTTCTTCGAGGAAATCGGGAATCAAGCCCCGGGTGATAAAAATCGATAAATGAGTTACAAAATCCGAAGATCGTGACCAATACAACGAGATTACTATGAACAATTCATCAATATCGGACAAAATCAATGAATCACGAAGAAAACCCCCAAAAAATTACACAAATAGGGTTCTACGGAAGAATTACCTCAATCCGGCGAAGAACAAGGATTTGATGTTGATCTAGTCAACAAAGGCCTTCCAAAATGCCTTGGAAATGAGTAGAATCGGCCAAGAACGCCACTCCCCATCGCACCCATCCGAGAGTAGAATCTGCCGACGCATTATGACCATAACCAGATGACCCTTATGGCCGTAACAGAGTCCTCCCAGGCCAGGGTGTGCAGGTGTCTTACGACCGTCATCGGCCAGGCCTTACGGCCGTAACTCAACCCAGCCAGCCCTCCAACTGCTAGAGACTCGACAACGTCTCGATCACGCAAACGCACCGACTATGATCCAAAACAATAACAAACAGGCTACGAAGTTCAACAAACCACAGTGCAAGCACACGATTCCAAGGATGCGGACAACAACAGTCCGTTCGACCGAAGAAAAATTCAACAAAACTGGAATGAAGATCTCGGGTATTACATTCTACCCCCCTTAAAAGAAGTTTCGTCCCTGAAACTTAAAACATAGAAAAAACAACGCAAAACAAACTCAGATAACACACGCTATCCATTGCCGACAACCTGCAACGACTCACATGCAGCACGCAGCTGCTACCATTCATATCGCTACACCAGAACGATAACAAAACACAACGAACAAAATCAATATGGTTGACTAACCCGAACACTACATCAATCAAAACGCGAGTTAATCCCTGAACAATTACGAAATTCCACATCCCAAGGGTTGGGAGATCGAAAACGAATCTAATTTCCCGAACTTAAGGGAAATTACGAAGTGACCCGAACGCTCAAAAATCACGGTACGAGATCAACAAAAACCGGACAAAAAACGATCGAACAACAACGATCGGGACAAAAACGGTCGAACAATCATGTTCGAACCACGATGACAACAAAAATCGAATAACAACTCCAAAGTTCACACCTCGTCTCGAGATTATAAGTGATCTGGTAAAAACGACAAGGTATGCATTTACATAAGGTTCACAGGAATGGAACCGAATTCGGGAAAAGTCACAACGACAAACATATTAACCCGAAATACTACCACAACTCATTCGAGCAACAAAAGTGAAGGATAGAACAAGTTCAAAAACTATCAACGAACACAAACGAGTCGATATAGGTGAAAATACAGAAATTCAAAATCCGATCCGCTTCTAACAAAAAAAGTTTATCTCCGAAATTCGAAACAACAAATCAAGGAAATAACATAACATACAACTGGTAGACTATACCCCTCAGGTGCTCCTCAGAGTCGATCCTGACATTAGTGCTCAAGTCCGTGCCTCGGAAGGCTCGGCGACCAATTCGCAAAACTGAACCCGGTGTCCCTCGAGTCCGCACTTGTAACATGTTACTGGCGGAGAAGGACAATGCGCACGAACATGCCCCGACACATTGCAGTTAAAACACCTCCTAGCTTTACCAGGAGTCAAAGCAGATGACTTGGAACTCTCAGTATCATACATCGAGCGATGAAGCTTCACAACGGAAAGACTACGACATTGCAATCCAGAAACACCAACTCCTATACCGTCCACAAGGTCAACAGACTTTCTCTGTTTCTTCGACTCGGGCACACATTCCGACGAAAAAGAAGCTAGCTCATAGGCTAAGGCTCGGTCCTGATAATCTCTCAACGAAGTGCAAGTGAGTCCCGATATATACAGGCGAATCTCCGGCTTCATCCGTCTGTCAAAATGAAGGATCCTCTCTTCTTCGGTCTTCACCCGATCTCGCACATAACTAAGTTGTTTGCTATAATCGATGATAGCCTGCGACGCCGATATATCTTGCGGTTCTGCCAAATAAAATTCAAGAATTATCTGCTCTCTAATCAGTTTCAGACAGAATTCAGCTTCCATAAATGCCTGGAACTCCGCCCACGTGACATCACGATCACGAGGTTTAACAGTTTCCCACCAATTAGCAGCATCTTTGCCAAGAAGGTACTGAGCGATAGGTACCTTCCGCTCTTCGGGACAATCGACAGCCTCGAATATCTTTCCCAACTAGAAAAGCCAACCATCCCAGTCCAGCACATCCGCAGCACCGGCGAATCGAGGGGGATTCATACGAACTACTCCCCAAAGCCATTGATTTACACCGATGTTTTGAGTCGCGTCAGTGTTGCGTTGAACCGCCTGGGTCAACTGAGTAATCTGTGCTGCTACTTGTTGTAATATAGTCACAACACCAATACCAATATCATTTCTGACAATATTCTCTCGATCCCGCGTCTGATCCCCGTGGCCATCCGTATCACAGTTGCGACCACGACCTCTGCCCCTCGGCATACTAACAAGTAGGGGTGTCGAGTGGTTCGGTTCCGGTTAACCGAACCATAATTTTCGGTTAACCGGAACCATAAACGCCCCAAAATAGGAACCACTAACCACACCACTTTAAATTTCGGTTAACCGGAACCACACCGATTATATATGGTTCCGGTTCGGTTAACCTTAAAAACCATTTTCTTTTTTCTTTTTTATTCGAAAAAAAAACTGAAAATATCATTTCTAAAATGCTAAGATTAATCTTTTAAAATAAAAATAGTAGACAACAACACAATTAATCCATCCTACAATTAAAATGCAAAACAATCACAAACGGAGAATTGATGTAGGGGTAATTAATTTACATATTATTAATTCACTTGCATTTCTTTTTAGGATAAAAATATATAATTATAATTTATTAATTTATCATAATTTTGGTTTGTAGTTCTGTGGTTCTGGAACCATTCGGTTCTGGTTAACCACTAACCATATTTTTTTTGAAGTAGGAACCACAAACCGCACCCTAACCACAAATAGTGGTTCTCGGTTAACCGAAACCACGTCGGTTCGGTTCGGTTCTGATTAAAACCACTAACCACGAACCTTTTAGACAGCCGTACTAACAAGCAACAACCTAATGCAACGAAAATCACATAATCAGACACAACAACTATTACAGCACACATAGAATCCACTCACAGATGATTGACTGCAAACGTTAAACCTAACGCCAAAATGCAGTCTAAAACTTTTGCCCAGCTAGAAAGCGCGCTCCACGACAAAAGATGGCATGCGCTAACTGTGCAAGTTTGGTAAGACATTCATAATCACCTTCCAGCAGTACTAGATCGGAGGTTACAAATAAACAACAGCGTACAAATCCAAACGCCAACAGTTCACATACTTATAACATTACACAAATAACCATCGAAAGTTAATTAACATTCCAAACCGAATTCCCACCTCTCGGTCAAGAGAACTACCTCGACGAATGCATACCGAATGACTCAGCATTCACATCACCACTTTAATCACAACTCGGGGCATTATAGCCGAAATGACAACAACATCATTACCACATACTTTTTAACTGGAATTTATGAAATAGAAAAGTTGAAAGCGAAAGTCACATCTCAAGTAAATTTTTGATAGACCTCATTTGAGTTTTAAAAATCAAATTTTGTAAATTTGCAATGCAAAATGAAAATCAAATATAAGTAGTTTGAGTTCTCTAAAAATTTTCGTTCTCGAGGTCATCATACGGAAATCAAACTCTTTCCCTTCTTGAAGGATGTTTAAAATAAAATTTACGTGACTTCCCTAAAACATTTGAAGTTTTTAAAATATCAAGTTGATATACTTTCATTGAGTAACCACACCAAAACATTACTCCTGTGAAAACGATTTATGCAAACAAGATGATGGCTGCACCTCGATATTAATCACGACCGACATCTCAGACGACGCATCGCGACACGACTCAGTCGGACAAAACCTGACAAGACAAGATAAGAAAAGACGAGACAAGACCTACAACACACAACTTGACCCGACAGCCTAGGTTTCTGCAACCTAAGCTCCAATACCATATTCTGTAACACCCCCATACCACTCGGGAATATTACAGCGCCACACACCCTCTCCGTGAGGATCTACCAGGCTAAATACAGAAAACACAACATACCAATACATGCCAACATGGCTAATAACAAACCATTAGACCGATTTGGTCTTTTACCACAACAAACACATCAAACGTACATAACTCTTTCTCGCAATTCATACCCTCACAGGGGTTGGAATACATCATCGTTCCCATAAAACGGGAGAATAACACAACAGAGAGACAAACAACAAAACTCTACTAAAATACTCAACGACTGGTCTTCATGTGATTAGTATTGTCGTCTTCCATCATCCTTCGTACCGATCCTGTGATTCGCTCCCCAATAACCTGCAAGTACCTGGACGCAATAAAAACATTCACCCCCCGAATACTCGGGGGTTAGCAAAACTCCACTGTTTTGCTAGTGCAAGTATAAATACAAAGATAAGCCATACATAACATAATCTAAGATCATAATAATCGTGAACACGCTTCCCGAGATAAATCATTTGATCAAGATAGTTCAAATCATAGGTGGGAAATAAACCCAATGTACCTCTTACAAAACATTTTACGATCTCAGGAGTTTTGAAAACATTTGGGATTAAGAATTCTCAAGTCTTTCGAAACCACTTAGGGAAACGGCCCAAAGATCATTTTTCCAAAATACAATTCCGATAACAAAACACGGGGTCCACGACCCAAATCACAAAACACGGGGTCCACTACCCAATCACGAAACACGGGGTCCACAACCCAATCATCCATAACAATATATTCCCAAGGATTATTCGCGTCTCGTGCTACCAAGCCACGAACCTCAGATGCTCCCGTAGGACATACCCGAGTGAATAACCCAATGGAAACCATACCAAATCACATGTCACCGTGATAACCGTCACGTAACCATAACCATACATACATTCATATTTATCCTGGCATCGGACTTACGAGCTACGAACCTCGGAGCCTCTACGAGACCTACCCGATTGAACAACCCATGAAACGTACATCACACAACCAACCCACAACCATAAGTTATCTCGGCATCGCACTAACAAGCTACGAACCTCGGAGTCCCCGCAAGACATACCCGGATTGGATAACCCCACAAGTTATCTCGGTATCAGGATAGCAAGCCACGAACCTCGGAGTCCCCACAAGACATACCCGATTGGACAACCCTACGGTCACGCCTGATCCGTACTCGCAAGGACGGATCCCGGAGATTCAACAATCTTACCCGGAGGCACCACTTACAACAAGCACGCACAACAACAAGCCAATACCAATACCAAACAACACTAAGCTTCACAACCTCCTTACAAAGGAGTAATAACTCATAACACACAACGTCACATAATCACCGAACAATTACACATATCAATACACAATCCTCGGCAATTGATTACGGTCTACTATATTCACTAAATATTATTATAACATCCTCTATGAAGCTAACATACATATTCCAAAAACACCTTTATTCACGAAGCATACGAGTTATCTTTTGAAAGACAACATTTGTCGAGAACATACCAATCCTTTTTTTAAAGTTCATTAAACATTCGGATGGCACATAAAATCATTTACCAACTATTTCGTCTACGAAACATGAAATGTATGGGCAAGATACTTGCCTCGATACCAAGACCACCGGAACAACGAACGGACACGGTCGGGTAGCCCTCGAACTTCCAAGAACGACCAAGAACTCGACAACTCCACGAAAACTATGAAAATAATATCACCACGAATCAATAACGCTAAACAGAATCCGAATCAACCCGAAAAACAATAAGAATCCGTGGGTTTCTTCGAGGAAATCGGGAATCAAGTCCTGGGTGATAAAAATTGATAAACGAGTTACAAAATCCAAAGATCATGACCAATACAACGAGATTACCATGAACAATTCATCAATATCAGACAAAATCAACAAAACACGAAGAAACCTCCCAAAAAATTACACAACTAGGGTTCTACGGAAGAATTACATCGATCCGGCGAAGAACAAGTATTTGATGTTGATCTAATCAACAAAGGCCTTCCAAAACGCCTTGGAAATGAGTAGAATCGGCCAAGAACTCCACTCCCTATCGCACCCACCCGAGAGCCGCCACCAGAAGAAGAAAACACAAGAAAATGAGGTCTGGCCCGTCGCCAGGCCTATATATGTCCGACAGTCTTATGGCCGTAACTCGGTCGACTCCCTTTACGTAGGTAACGGCTGCTGCCTTACGTACGTAACGAGTACGCCTTATAGCCGTATTCGACGCGGCCTTACGGCCGTAACTGGGTCCCCAGGGCTACTGCCCGAAATCTTCCGACGCATTACGGCCGTAACTGGCCAATGCCTAGCGGCCGTAACGAAGCCTTACGTCCGTAACCGGATGACCCTTACGGCCGTAACTGAGTCCTCCCAGTCCAGGGTGTGTGGGTGTCTTACGGCCGTAATCGGCCAGGTCTTACGGCCATAACTCGACCCAGCCAGCCCTCCGACTGCCCGGCTAGAGACTCGATGACGTCTCGATCACGCAAACGCACCGACTATGATTCAAAACAATAACGAACAGGCTACGAAATTCAACGAACCACAGTGCAAGCACACGATTCTAAGGACGCAGACCAAACAGTCCGTTCGACTGAAGAAAAATTCAACAAAACCGGAATGAAGATCTCGGGTATTACATTATTTTACTAGAAAAATTTGTATTATAGGATGCAATTTTTCAATGTAACATTTATATGTAAAATTTTTCAATGTAAAATTTATATGCAATTTCTCAAATTACCTGAGAGGTATAGTTTTTATGCACTTGGAGGAACTGGGTTTCCACGAGGTTCCAGGTGATAAACAAGAGACGGACCCGCGACCAATGACCTAGAAATGGTGGATGTAGACTCCATGAAATGGATTGTAGCAGTCTTCATGTAGTTGGGACCTTCGTTTTGAAGAGGCATCCAAAGAGATTGACTGCGTGCAAAATGAAGAGGAACCTTGTGTATACAAGAGGGTTAGTGGGAGCAAGATAACATTCTTAGTACTATATGTAGATGACATTCTACTAATAGAAAATGATGTGGGAATGCTCAGTTCTATGAAAGCTAGGCTTTCGAGTAATTTTTCCATGAAAGACTTGGGAGAAGCTACCTGTATTCTTGGTATTCGGCTCTACCGGGATAGAGGAAAGAGAACAATAGGTTTTTCCCAAGCCCTCTATATAGATAAGATCTTAAATAGGGTTCCTTCTGATGCGACATGGAATAAAAGTCACCTTGAAGATGTGTCCTCATAGTGAGGAACAATGAAAAGAAATGAGTTATATACCATATGCTTCGGAAGTGGGTAGCCTTATATATGCTTTATTGTGTACGAGACCTGACATTGCGCATGATAGTAGCGTGATAAGTAGGTTTCCGGCTAACCCATTTCGGGAACATTAGACCGCCATAAGAACGTTCTCAAGTACTTTAGAAGGACTAGAGATTTGGTTCTTATATATGGCGGTGGAGAACTGAATGTAATGGGATTCACTGTATTGGACTTCCAAGGACAGAAAGACGATTCTATGTCTACTTCTGGCTACATCTACTCTTAATGGAGGAGCAGTATCTTGGCATAGTGCCAAGTATAGCGCGACTACTGGTTCCACCTGTTAGGCTGAGTATAAAGCGGCCTCGGAGGCCTCCAAAGGAAGGGTTAAGAAGTTACTGGGTAAACTTCACATGACACCATGTGCTGCACTGCCTATTTTCGTTTTTATACGATAATAATAGAGCGGTAGCACAGGCATGGGAGCAGAGGTTTCATAATGGTACAAAACATATTGAGAGAGAATATCATCTCATAAGAGAATTTGTTCGCAAAGAGATACATTGTGCTGCATAGAGTAGAGTCAGTCGACAACGTCGCTGATCCACTGACCAAGCCACTTTCTCACATTAGCTTAGAGCGTCATCTGCAGAACATGGGTATTAGATACCATAGTGTGTGGCATTGAGTGCAAGTGGGAGATTGTTAGGAGTATGCCCTCGAATGCCACTCAGAGGATGTTGAGTGAGGGCATTGTACTTGTTATTATGTATATCATTAATATAAGGCAATGGATGTTTCTTTATTTACTGGTCGTTACTGGCGTTCCTGACTCGTAAATATATATATAGAAACTAGTTCGTGTATTTCAGAGCAAAATATTCCACTCCTTATTGGATAAGGGGTCGGCACTGGAAAGGTTTATAGCTCAAATACTTAATCGTTCGCAAGTCGATGAAACTTGACTCGGAATTAAGTTTATGTGAAGACTTGTATGACGTGTTTTTTGACATGGAGAGTGCCTGTCGAACACTAATGGTTAGTGGGAGCACACGTTATAGGGTATGCTAATTGGATTAGTGTACTCGAACCGACTCACCCTCGATTCGTCACACGAATTTCACTCCGGGACAGTCAATGACGGAATCGAAAGGTTGTGATAAGTATTCGTGAACCTTCGACTTGAGGATTTAGTAGGGATGTGCTTGTGACGTTAAGATTTTCATTAGAGTAGTTCGACCCTGTAAACCGGAAGGTGGGGGTCAACCTCGACGTGCATCTTGATGGGCAAGTAGCAGGTCCTACTAAATACCAAGATAGAATTCTTTCTCCTGTTAGTGAACGGGTTATATGTCCTATGCGGTTATTGGCGGATGGGATCATAAGTCTTTGGCCAAAGCATTGGAGCTAGTTATATTGGATATACGAGAGCTCCATGATCTCGATTTGCATTAACTCATGCATAGCGTCAAGTACATATAGGGTTTGACTGACCGTGACCCTATAACTTGATCGGGACATTTGAAAGAAGGGTTTATACGTATACTGGTATTCACGACAGAATGGTTCTTGAATGATCACACTCATTCGTTCTCATTTGGGGTACAGTGTAGGCCGCCAGGCTGGCTAGGTGGTGCTACTACTCTTTGGTTCCTCCCATTGCTGACTGAGACAGACCTACCGAGTCACGCAATAGGATTGACGACGGAATGAATCGAGCTTATTCTCTCATTATGAATATTAGATATTGGATATCTAATTTGGACATTAGATGTCTAAATCGATTTGTTGGATAAATTGATTTACGGCCTAATGAATTAAATAAATTACTGGGTGATTAATTTAATTAATAAATGTAATTATTTCTTGGAGAAATTAATTATGTTCTTATGTATTTGATATGATTAATTAATTGGATTAATTAATTAATATAAATACATCATAACGGAATCGAAGTTTATCTGTTTGGACTCATCGGGAGTCCGAAACGGACCGAACTCATCCGATTCCTTCTAGATGGCCACCCCCCTTCACCAACCCCCTCTTGGTCTTTGTCTCCATTTTAATAATGGAAGATCAAGACTTGAGGGGACAAGATATCAAAGTGATATCTCATGTTGGTGATTTGAGTTGAATAAGAAGTGGAAGACTATCTCATTTGCACCAAGCTTTGGAGACTTACGGTTTTGAGCAAGAGAGAAAGAGAAAAAATATTTCTCCAAGTCTTCTTCTTCTTCTTCACTTGTTCTTGATTATTCTTGGAGATAAATTGAGAGACAATTGAGAGTTTGTGAGTATATACACTTAGAGTGTCATAATCACATAGAAAGCTTTCATCACTTGGTTCTAGCCGTAACCTTCGAGGTTAATCGGGTGATCGTCGTTTCGTTCATTTCTTCGGCGCGTGGCAAGTAGATACGCGGTTTTTTCGGTGTTGGATCATCCAAGAGCTTGGAGCGGATTGTATCGTAGGGAACAACTAAAGCTTGGGGAATAGCTCAAGAGAAGGACACCATTTAATCAACTGACTACAAGGGTATGTTTCTCGCATCATCTTGTGTTTCGTTTTATATATTCGTATATACGTAGCTCTATCGATCCTCGTAGGTGTTGTTACCCAAAATATTATCTGGAGATGATATGCTGGAATGGTCGAGTAACAAACAAAGTGCAAGAGCACGTCCGTGGGGAAAGTAAATAACACAAGATTTACCAGGGTTGTTAGTCCCTGGCTTGAATGCTCTCGCGAGATATTATTAATACGAATACTAGGGAGTACAAATATTAATGTTAGAGTACAACTACAATGAGTGTAACAACCCTAGTTATCTTAGCTCTTGAACGTTGAAGATTGCCGGAAGAACCAGAGATGATGCTCTGTAAGTTCTTGTAACAACGGTGGAGTGCTGTGCTGACTGTGAGAAATCGACGGTCTCTCACTGTGTGAATTAGATGGACTCTCGTATGAAGTAGTTTCTATACTTGTGAACCTTTAAATCTGGAGTTCTCTGGACTGTAGGGAGTTCTTGTTTCTGCCGACCGTCTTTTGATTAAGAAGTGCTGAGAGAGAAATCCTAGATAGATTCAAGAGAGGAACCGAGAAAAAACCGAGAGCTTTCCAAATGCTGGAGGCTCTCTATTTATAGGACTGGGAGTCGCTGGGCGATCACCTCTGATGTATTATAATAAGCGGGCGATCGTATTTTGCACATGGGTTGGTCTCCTTAAAGTCCACAGCAGCTGCTAGCAGCCGGATGAGCGAACCAATGAGAGGCCAACACGCGTCTATGTCGCTGTCTTGGGAGGCCTCACCTAGGACCTTTCGGCGGGTCTGTCGGTAGGTGAGGCCGTCCTTGTCACTGACAACTGCTGATGGGCTGGAGTCAACGATCCATATTCTGCGGCGCCATTCGCGGATCTGCACATGGGTCCTTGCTCCGCGGTCCAGTCTTCGTAGACTTTGACGGACGATGGCCTTGTACGTGGCGTAGGACGGTCGTCCTTGGTCGGGCACCAGAGTCGACCGCTACTTGCCGGGAGACGATCGCCTTGGGAGTCGATCGCTCGGCGCTGGGTCCTTCGATCGGCAAGTCTGCCTTGGTCTATTTGACTCTGGTTCGGTCGCCTCTGATCGCCGTCGAGGCGTATAAATCGCCGCACAACAATTTTCCCCCAGCTCGCTCCGATGTTGGAGACGTGGGGTGAGGTGGTTCTACTGGCGATCGCTTAACTTAGACGAGTGACTCAGCATTTTACGGGACAGACGATCGTCCTTGAACGGACTGGTTTTGAAATTTGGACGACCTGGACGGTCGCTGAAATGAGCGGGAAATAAATAGCGGGCTCGAAGCTCCGCGGGGGTACGTGTCGCGATGCGATTGGGGGAGTCTGACGGTTAGTTAAGACTCCTCGTCTGGCATGTCCTTGAAACGACGCGTACGCGGGATTTAAGGAAGGCATTGATTGCGACTTTATCCGACGGTTGCACTTCAGCCCTCGAGATTCTCCTTATTTGCATGGAAGCCCCCGCCTTCTCCTATAAAATGGCAAGGGTTGCAGTACAAACCTTTTTACGCGATTTTCATCGGAGAGGAAGATAGCCGAAAATTTTTTTGAAGCCTTTGTCTGCCGATCGTCGATCAACTCAATTCTTCGGTAAGAGACAATCCCTTTTTTCCCTTTTCTTTTTGAGAATGTCTGGAGTACCTACAACGTCTGGAATGTAACACCCCGAGAAATTCAGAATAATTACAGCGCCGTAAACCCTTTAAGTAAGGATTTACAAGGCTAATCAGAAGAAATGTAAATTTAATACAACAATACCATAAAAGTTCAAAAGACAAAACTGGTTTCAACTGATCAAACGAGTTCATTAATACAACCATCTCGAAATATTATTAAAACACACGTACTCGAGTACTGGAAATAATCCAAAAGACAAGTCACAATAACAATACACATCACTGAGCCCCTTCGTCGTCACGTCGGTACTGTGGCTGTTTTCCCGCTCCTCGGCTACCTGAACATTAAAAACAAATGTCCACCCCCGAAGGGGTTAGCAAAACGATGCTAGTACAAGTATCATATTAAACAAATCGAATATGCAACAACAATGCATAACAAATACACAACACGGACTTCCGCTATCGGAATCCAACAATGCGAATCCACAAGATTCCATTAACACAATATGGGTATTCCAATGATCCAGCGCCCTCTGCATAGATCCCAATATGATCCCGTCGGACCAACACGAGGTGGAAAAACCCGTCAAATGATCCAGCGCCCTCAGCATAGATCCCAAGATGATCCCGTCGGACCAACACGAGGTGGACATCCGATCCAGCGCCCTCAGCATAGATCGCACAACATACATAAACACAACTCATGCATACATATATGCAAAATCGCTATGTCCATCAACATGAACATACAAACACTCGATAACGAATATCATACAACTCAACGAAATAAATCCCATGATCAACAACATGAATAAATCACATGCATGTTCAAATACCAACATAAACAAATTACGATACTTGCCTTAGAATGGCGATAAGGGTTGTTAGCACGAAGAAGAAATCTTCAACCATCTCGAAGAACTCTCACTCGATCAATCAACCAAAACCCGAACCTTCAACAAATAATAACACCGGTATAACTAACGGTTCCGGATAATCGGTTTAATCATCAAGAACATCAAAAAGAGCTTGATATACTCAAACATATGAGCTTACTATGCTGCCCTATATCAATTGGATTTGAATCAACATTAGGATACTAACCCGACAAAAACACGTAGTATCCTACCTAAGATCAATGTATCCTACGGTCGGATTCTTCAATACATCACATGATAATTCTTCTTACAATGATTCTAATCATGTTCTTCATTTATCCAAACCGATCAATATATCGAAATTACCTCGTAGAACACCGCAAGAACTTGAATACTAGGTTCACTTGTTAATCATCTTCTTCTTCTTCAAGAAAATATCCTAAGTTCAATCCATTTAATGTCCCAATACGTATAACTACATTATGTAATACATAAGAACTTGATAATCTCCACAAACTGGCCACAATCGGTTTTGTAGCTTCATTATTGTGCTGAAGTTCAAACACTACAAGGTTCAATGTTCTATACGATGAAAAAGTACCGAAACATCGAAAATATCCTTCTAACAACATGATGTTCGACTACGCACGAATTTAACTGACTAGATAATCTCAAAACATGCTCAAAACATCCTTAAGAATACTTAATCCAGTTGGTGAAAATCACCTACCTCAAAATAGTGAAGAACAAGGAGGAACTTGAAGAAATCCAACATCGAGAGCTTGAACGCCAATCTCCAATGATCTAAAATCTTCAAACTCGATCTAGGATGATGATATGAGAGGTTTAGGATGGAGAGAGTGACTCTCTAAGTCTCATAAATCGAGTTTGGGAAGTGATGAAATCTGAAAAATGAAAAAGGGTGCTATCCTATATATAGAAAATGGTTATTAGCGCGCGCTACGGCTCTACCCTAGCGTGCGCTAATGGGCTTGCAGTCTACTGCTTCTGCCTGTTCTCGACTTAGCGTACGCTAACATCCCTTTACGTGTGCTAAGTACATAAATTAGCGTACGCTACCACTCATATAGCGTGCGCTAACGGCCATACGAAGCTTACTGACCTCACTGTACTCAACATTTAGTGCGCTATCCTCATACAAGTAGCGTGCGCTAAACAGCGTTGACTCGACTTTTCCAAAAGCCGTCCAGATTCATCCCGACTTGTCCCGACCAAAATCCGCGGCTGATCTCACCTACCACCCTGTCTTAATCAAGTTGACTACGTGTTGCGCGCGCTACAACTCATACGTAGCGTGCGCTAGCTAACTCAATTAGCGCGCGCTAATGCTAAGATGTTAGCATGCGCTACAAGTTCACAAATATGCAAGTATGAACAACATGCATGAAATCATACGCTCAACAACATCGGATCATGAAATATGGAGGAAAATACTCAGATCAAAATGAAATAAATACAGTATCACGAGGTTCAAATACACATCAGAAATCTCGGGTATTACATCCTCTCTCCCTAAAAAGAAGTTTCGTCCCGAAACATAAGATGAAAACAACTCTGGATATCTAGCCTTCATACTGTCCTCTGTTTCCCAAGTGGCCTCTTCAGCTCCGTGTCGTGACCATTATACTTTAACCAATTGTATTGGTTTATTTCTCAATTGTTTGATCCGACTCTCAAGTATCTTGATTGGTTTCTACTCGAACGATCCATCATTAGCCATCTCGATCTCGCCGAAATCAATGATATGACTGGGATCTGGTACATACTTCCGTAACTGGGATACATGAAACACATTATGAACGTGACTCAGCGATGGCGGTAAGGCCAACCTGTATGCTAAATCCCCAACTCTCTCGAGGGTCTCAAATGGTCCGATATATCTCGGACTCAGCTTTTGTTTCCTTCCAAAACGGAAAATTCCTCGGGTAGGAGAAACCTTCAACAGCACGTGATCCCCAATCTCAAACTTCAAAGGGCGACGGCGCACATCTGCATAAGACTTCTGTCGACTCTGGGCAGTCAACAGCCGTTCCCGAATTAGAGCTACCTTCTCTTGAGTCTGAACTATTAACTCTGGTTCCGTCCCAATCAAGTCAGAAGAATCATCCCAACACAGGGGCGATCTACATCTTCTTCCATACAACGCTTCAAACGGTGCCATCTTAATGGAAACATGCCAACTATTATTGTAGGTGAATTCAATCAAAGGCAAATGAACCTCCCAGTCAGTTGACCAGTCTAAGGCACAAGCTCTAAGCATGTCTTCTACTGTCTGAATAGTCCTTTCGGACTGACTGTCCGTATGAGGATGATAAGCCGTGCTAAAGTTCAGCTTGGTCCCCAAAGCCCTGTGAACTGCCTTCCAGAAGTGCAACATGAAGTGACCATCTCGATCTGAAATAATGGTCTTCGGCATCCCATGCAATCTGACTATCTCTGCAATAAATAGTCACGCAAATCTCTCGTGTCCCCAAGTGTCTTTAATTCCTAGGAAATGATCCGACTTGGTTAGTCGATCAACTACAACCCAAATCATGTTCATTCCCGTCTTGGTCCTTGGCATACTGGTGATGAAATCCATCGAGATATCCTCCCACTTCCACTCAGGGATCGGAAGTGGCTTCAATATTCCGGCAGGTCGCTGATGTTCAACCTTAACCTACTGACAAGTCAAACACTTCGAAACGTATTCTGCTACGTCCTTCTTCATATTTCCCCACCAGAAGTTTTGTTTTAGATCCTTATACATCTTACTGCTGCCCGGGTGAATAGAATAGGGCGCGCTGTGAGCTTGCTTCAGAATTATCTGTCTCAAAACATCATCATCGGGAATGCAAAGTCAACTCTGAAATCTCAGAGCTCCATCATCTTGTATCACGAATCCTGGGTCCTTTCCTTTCTTTACTTCGTCACATAACTGAAGAATCAGAGAATCGTTCAACTGCTTAGATTTGATTTCCTCGACTAGTGACGAAGTTAGTTCCATCACATATAGTTGCCCTTGGGTTCCTGGTGACCATACTTCAATCCATTCGCGGATTAGTTCTCGTTAAATGCTAGTTTGGGACGTGAGCGCTTGCAACACTCGAAGAGAAACAGGTTTACGGCTCAGTGCATCAGCTACCACGTTTGCTTTGCCTGGATGATAGAGGATTTCCAAATCGTAATCCTTGATCAATTCCCGCCACCTTCTATGCCTCATGTTTAATTCCTTCTGACTGAAAATATACTTGAGGCTCTTATGATCTGTAAAGATCTGACAATGAGTGCCGTATAAATAATGTCGCCAAATTTTCAAAGCAAAGACCACAGCTGCTAACTCCAGATCATGAGTCGGGTAATTAACTTCGTACGGTTTCAACTGTCGAGAGGCATAGGTAATCACCCTATCCTTTTGCATCAACACACATCCAGACCCTGATTTGAAGCATCGCTGTATACTATAAATCCATCAGTTCCATCTGGTAACGCTAGTATAGACGCTGTCGTCAGTCTCCTCTTAAGTTCATCAAAACTAGCCTGGCATTTCTCATTCCACATGAACTTTTGAGTTTTCTGTAACAGTTGAGTGAGTGGACGAGCAATTTTGGAACATCCCTCTACAAAACAGCGATAATATCCAGCAAGTCCTAAGAAGCTTCGGACTTCTTTCACGTTATTAGGAGGTTCCCATTCCAAGATTGCTTCGACTTTCTTCGGGTCCACTTGAACTCCGTCAGCTGATATCACATGCCCAAGGAAGGTTACTTCCCTAAGCCAGAACTCGCATTTAGAAAGTTTCGCATAAAGCTGTTCATTCCTCAAGGTGCTCAGAACAACACGCAAATGCTCAGCATGCTCCTCTGTGTCTTTGGAATAGATCAAGATGTCATCGATGAAGACTACCACAAATTTATCCAAGTATTCTAAGAATACTCGATTCATCAATTGCATTAATACCGCAGGAGCATTGGTGAGTCCAAATGGCATCACCATGAATTTATAGTGCTCGTATCGGGATCTGAAAGCAGATTTCGATATATCCAAGTCCTTAATTCTCAACTGATGATATCCTGATTGCAAGTTAATCGTAGAGAATACTCTGGCCCCCTGTAGTTGATCAAAAAAGTCATTGATCCGAGGTATAGGATACTTATTCTTGATCGTCACCTTGTTTAGCTCCCTGTAATCGATACATAATCGGAGGGATCCATCTTTCTTCCGGACAAAAAGAACGGGCGCTCCCCAAGGAGAAACGCTAGGTTGAATGTAACCCTTCTGTAATAATTCCTCCAGTTGCTTATTTAGTTCATACATCTCGGTTGGCGCCATACGGTATGGTGCTCTGGAAATAGGAGCGGCTCCAGGCTCTAACTCGATATTGAACTCCACTTCTATCAGCGGAGGTAACCCAGGTAGTTCGTCAGGAAATACATCAGAGAATTCGTTCATAACTGGAATAGATGAGAGCTCTACTCCTTCTTCTTTCTTCATGGCATAGCACCAAAATTCGTGACATCCCTGCTTCAGTAATTTCACTGCTTTCATCGCTTTGATCAATTTTCCCGAGCTTCCCGGTCTCCATCCTTTGAATAAATATTCAGATCCATCATCGGCAATGATAGAAATGACTCTCTTTCGGTAATTCAAAATAGCTCCATATCAGTTGAGCCAATCATCTCCGAGAATTAAATCGTCACCATGGATGTCGACTACAATAAGATTCGATGGCCAATCTCTCCCTCCTATAGACACTGGAAAATCTCTAGTTTCTAGGGTTCCCACAATTCTCTCTCCGCTCGGAAAACCCACAACATAAGGCTCACAATCAAATAAACACGAGATTTTCAAACGATTAACACAGTTCAATGATATGAAAGAATGTGTAGCTCCTGAATCGAATAAGACACTAACTGGTTGCAAAAGGATCTGAATCATACCTGATGCAATAGCAGTGTTCTGATTGTCAGATTTCCTCATCTCGTACAGGCGCGGAGGAACGGACCCAGCACTGGATATCTCTCTCTTCCCAGCATTCTGCTGCTGAAACCCACTCTGCTGTGTCTGGTTCATACTTATCTCTTTCGGAACTGACGCTGGAGTGCGAGTACCAAATGATCTAGTCACATTTCCGCAAAAATTCGCACGGTGCCCTTCTTGACCACATTCAAAACAAGTCACAGAAGGAACGGGACAATCGCTTCGAATATGCCCTACTCGACCACAATTATAACACTTCTTTGATGCGTCCGAAACTGCTGATGTTGTCCGGAACTTCTTTCCACCTCGAGAAGGATGTGGAGGTTTCCTAGATGAATAAAATGAAGACTGGTCCTTGCGGGGCCCACCACTCTTGTTTTCGAAGAAGTTGCCGGACACTTTCTGCTTCTTTGCCTCCATCGATTTCTCCACCGCTGCCTCTTTCATGTTGTAGGCCAGCGCTTTGTCTTGATACTGTCTCAACTGTAATATCCGCAATTTTCGATTTCCGGTAATTTCTTTTTTTTTCGGCGGAAGTCTGTTTTGACGACTCGCTCATGTTCGTTTCGTCATTCTGAGAATGATTAATTCTACACCTTTTGACATCCGAGTTCGTTGTGGTGTCGTTTCGTTGAGTTCTGTGCTTTTTAGCGACTTTTCCGCACTTGAGTTCGATTCTTGCGAATCTCGACCCGGCTAACATTGTTTCGAGTTCCCGCAAGTCCGTTTAACTTTGTTAGACGTGTTGTGAACTTCGGTTTGGTTATTCGATCACGTATGGTGATTTTCGGGCATTTGGGCCATTTTCGTAATTTCCCAAAGTTTGGGGTAATTACCTTCCGTTGTCGAATTTCGAGCCTTCGGGTGGTCGGAATTGTGTGTCCTACTAGCTCTTAGATTCGTCTTTGTGAGTACTTCGTAACCGTATCTTCGGTTCGTATTCAGGTTCGGGTTTCGGTGTCGTTTTGTTGAATTCAGGATTACTAAACGACTTTTCTAAGTATGAGTTCGACTTTGTTAGATCATCATTAATTTTTGGTGACTCCAAAAATTATAAATCTGTGCAATATTATAGAGCATCGAATTAGCTTTCCAATGGTTCAAGCGGTGAGTCAATCTGAGTCGGACGAGAGAGTTATGGTCGTTTGATTTTGGCGAGCACTCCGGGAGCCTTTCGGCCGATAGGGGGCGATAGACTCTCCGCCGGCATTACGTATGGGTATCGGTTGGGCCTATCGGCCGATAGGCGGCCGATATGTAAATTTCTTCACCTTGAACTTCCGGTAGCCTTTCGGCCGATAAGGGGGTCGATAGACCCTACTGTCGGCATTAAATATGGCTATCGGTTGGCTTTATCGGCCGATAGGCGGCCGATAGGTTCTGCGTTACCCTATAAATGTGTTGTTTTGAGCGAACTGCTCATTTTCCTTCCCCATTTTGCACGGCGTCGCGAGAGAGAGGCATAGAGAGGGAGAGAGTTCTTCATCCGGGTCGATTTTCATCATTTCTTTTCGGTTGTAAGGCTCGGATAATCAATCTAACGCGTGTTCTACGGATCTTAATGCTTGAATCACTCAAGGTAATATCTCTTGAAACCCTACCTTTTTGGATAATTGGGGATTTTGGGGTTTTGTCCGATTCTTTCCGTTTTGTTGATGGATTGATGATTATTTAGATGTATTATATCATTTCCCTTGTTATTCCATGGTTGGATCGTATCGATTCGTTGTTTGAGTTGAGTTCTTGACCGACGCCTTGAAGGTGTCGGTAGAATGTCATAGAGGGTTTTCGGGCGTTCTACGATTATCCTTCCTCGTATGATTGTTGATTTATGGATTATATGTTGTTAGGGTCGAGTTTCTTGCGAAGAAACCAAGTTGAACCCTTCCGTTCGTTGTCGTTTTCCTTTTCGAAAACATCGGGCGTTTGAAGCTTTAGGTTGAGCCGTGTTCGTCGGAATACTTACGTGCGATTTGAGGCAAGTACCTTGTCCATACTATTCTTGTTTTGTGAATATGATAATTGGTGGTCGTCTTTATGTGGTTGTTTGATTGTTTGAAATGAGTTTTCAAAAGATTCGGTTTAGCCTTGTTAAGGGCTTGCTTTCAAAACGCGTGTGTTTTGTGAATGGTGTGGTTTGAGAATGATTATGTGAACTCTATGGATATGTTTGGCGTTGATGTTGCACTTGGTATTTGCGTGTGGACGTATATTGTTTCATTTCGGTGCATTGTGGTTTGACGTGGTGTTTTGCTAAGTGTTTGATGCTCTGGGTGAATTGTTTGAATATCCTTGATGTGATATGTTATTTGTGTGAATGTGTGGATACGGTTGAAGGTCTACGGTGACACATGGCACGTGATCATGTGGTCAGGATGCAACAAGTGATTGATCCAACCGTGAGAGCTCGAGATAATCTACGGTGGCACATGGCATGCGATCATGTGGCCAGGATGCAACAAGCGATTGATCCAACCGTGAGATGTGTGTGATTTGTTTCGCTAGCCACTCGAGAGGGTCCTTCGAGGCCACGGGTGGGGCGTCGGTGGTGTCGTCCCGGTCTAGGCGATGCGCGTGCATGATTATGTTTCGTTGATTTTACGTCCGTTGAGGACACGTGATGTTGGGCTCGACCTGTAAATTGTTGGTGATTTCCTATTTGCGAAAACAAAACATTGGTGTGACCTATTGATCTTTTGGAAAGAGAAGGATTTTATAATCCTAAATTGTTTTCTATTAAAACTCTCGATGGCATTTTAAACTGTTTTGTAAATTGTTTCCCTTATTTGCGATCTTTCGGTTTTGGAAATGTTTACCCAAACTCTTGCCTCGGGAAGTACTTTTCTTTACGTTTGGATCCTTGAGGATTCTGATTATTATTGTTCTTGGAACTTGTATTGTATGGCTCGTATTTTTGCACTTGTACTTGCACTAGCAAAACGGTGGAGTTTGCTAACCCCAGTATTCGGGGTGGATGTCTATTTTGCATTCGGGTTTTGGAGCATAGCACAGGGTCGGCACGAAGGATGATGAAAGATGAACGATACTAATCACACGAGGTTCCGTTGATGTCGTATTGGTCCGATTGTATTTTCTTTTCCATTGCGGTATCTTTTCCCCGTTGTACGGGAGTTTATTTTATTTTGACCCCTGCGTGGGTATGTGTTTGGGAATGAATTGTATGTTATTATTGAAAGACCAAGTCGGTCTCTTGAGTCATTTTAGCCTTAAAGGCGATGTTTAGATGTTTGATTTTAGTTATCGGCTGGTAGATCCTCGAGGAGAGGGTCTACGGCGTGTAATATCCCCGAGTGGATTGGGGTGTTACATAAATGGTATCGGAGCTTAGGTTGTGGAAACCTAGGCCGCCGGGTCGATGGTGTCTGTTGAGTCTTTGTCTCGTCGGATTTTGTCCGACTAAGTCGTGTCGCGACGCGTCGTCCGAGTTTGTTGGTCGTGATTAGTATCGTGGGCGATCATCATCTTCGTGCGACTGTGGATGTAAGTCTCCTTATTCAGGTTGAGCCTCGTGTGACACGAGCTATTTTTTTATGATTATTTGTTAAGTGACGGATCCTCTTATGGATTTTGATTTCTTGATACGTGACTAGTTGACTCTCATATTTCGTTCGTATGATGAGTATTGTTCCGGACTGCATGTCGAATCGTATTTCTTTTATCCATTGCGTGAGTTCTTCTCAGAATGGATTTCGGTATTTTACCGACGAGTTTTATTTCAAAACCAATTCCCTTAATCGAGTTTTGGCATTATGGCCTTGATCATTTTGGCGAAATTCTTATGACGGAATTTAGTATTTTGTAAATGGATTTTGTGAGTTTTTGAAATATTACCGTCATCGGCCTTTTTGGCGTTTTGTGAATGGTTTTTAACTGTGGTGGGTTCCATGGGACCCACGGCGCTATATTGTTCCTTGTAATTACAGAAATTTTGGGCATTCTAGCCCATTGAATTATTTTGAAAACCTTGAGTATCTTAGAAAATTAAAATTAGAGACGTACTTTTAAAACGATTTATTTTCATGAGGTGTTTTAAAGGTGTTTTCTAATGACTCAATACATTTCAAAAATTTTCCTATTGAGGACCAAAATATTTTGAGATATTTTCAAATGCGATTGCTTAGACCCAAGGGTCGAATATTTTGAAAGTTTTTCACTAAAGGAAAGGTGTCCTCATTTTTGTTCGAACGCAAGATGACTTTCAAAGTCTCGATAATGGTGTTTGTCTTGCTTTTTGTAAAATGATACTCAAGATCAACTGTTGTTTCCAAGCTGTTTTCAAAAGGTGGTTATTGTTTTAAAAACCTATCATTCCTGTTTGCGGACCGGAAATGCGTGTATGGTTTTCGAACTTTCGTTACGGTGTTAACCCCGAATTGTGATTGAATTGGTGGTGTGAACGTTGAGTCGTTCGCCACGCATATGTTTTGTTAACCCTCTGTGAGAGGTGTGAACTGGTGTTTACTGTTTGTCGCCTCGTGGTGCTTTGCGTGTTGTCGCACGGGTGTGAGCTGTTGAAGCTTGAGTTTGTACGTTTGTGTACATGTGTGATTGTTTCATTATGGTTGAAATTATGTGCTGGTTATCGTTCGGGCCGTTGAGGTCGCCGAACGATACCGTCGTTGCTGTAGTGTTTGTGTGTGTATTACTTTACGATGGAAATTGTTGTATATGATATGTATTATGATTCCTTGTTGTGCTGAGTGGTTACTTATTTAGTATGCCGAGGGGCCGAGGTCGTGGTCGTGGCGATCGGACGCGTGGTCGAGAGCATGCCGCCGGTGATGGTATTGGTATTGGTGTTGCTACTATTTTGCGGCCAGTAGCCACTCGATGACTCGATTGACTCAGCGATTCGGCGTGTTACAGATGTGACCAAGACACCGGGTGCAAATCGGTGGCTTCGAGAAGTGATTCGTATGAATCCCCTCGATTCGCGGTGTTGCGGATGCGTTGGGTCAGGATGGTTGGCTTTTCCGGTTGGAAAAGATTTTCGAGATAGTTGATTGTCCGGAAGAACGTAAGGTCGGTGAGCTCAAGATCTTTTCGACAAAGATGCCGCTAGGCGGTGGGAGGCTTTTAAGCCTCGAGATCGCGTTGTCACGTGGGCGAGTTCCGTAAATTCATGAGAGATGAGTTTTGTCCGAACCGATCAGAAATCGAGGATTAATGAATTCTTTTCGGCGAAACCGCAGGATGTACCATTGTCTCAAGCTATTATTGATTTTAGCAAACGGCTCGGCTATGTGCGTAATCAAGTAAGGACAGAGGAGGACAAGATTTGTCATTTTAGTAGGCGGATGAAGCGGAGATTCGCCAAGACATGGCAGTCTCGCTTGTACTTCCTTGAGAGATTATCAAAATAGGGCGTTAGCCTACGAGCTATCCAGTTATCGACCGAGAGTATGTCGACTCAAGAAACAAAACCGTTGGGAACTTTTCAGAAATCGGGAGTGGGCCCCTTGAGGTTGGGACTTCGCCTCGTCATCCCAATATGGTTCCTAGATCGCGTGATCGGAGGAGTAGTACCGCAGTGAGTAATGTGAGCACTTCAAGATATGTTATAAGCGTAGTCGAGCGGGCCATCTGCGAAGAATTGTCGTTCACCGTTAGTCACTGCTTCGAGTGTGGCCGGTGGGTCACCGATCCGTGCATTGCGAGACGGTAGGCCGAGAGATTTGGGGATCGAGGTTGCGTCTCTGCTCGAAAAGGACACGGAGATGCCTAGGGTGGTTTTGAGGATTTCGCGTAGTCCGAATTATTTATAATTACCCTTGTGGATCGCTTTGTGTTTATTCTCTGTTTTCTCATCGTGCGTGTTTTCTTGTAACAAGTAATTTGTGTTTTGTGATTGTTTGGATCATTGACTTGATTGTATTATCCATTTGATGACGCTTGTCATTTGTTGGTTTTATTATATCCCTAACGGCGACGTTGTGTTGGTCGCCGTGGAGCGTGTTTTCACGCCGTATACTCCTTTGCGTTGTTTGTAACATTTCGCCGTTGGGCGTTAGTTACGCATTCAGTGTATCTCGTTGAGTTTTTCTGCGGAATATTTCTTCTCCTACTTGTTTTAAGTTTCGGACGAAACTTCTTTTAAGGAGGGTAGAATGTAATATCCGCAATTTTCGATTTCGGTAATTTCTTTTTTTCGGCGGAAGTCCTGCTTTGACGACTCGCTCATGTTCGTTTCGTCATTCGAGAATGATTAATTCTACACCTTTTGACATCCGAGTTCGTTGTGGTGTCGTTTCGTTGAGTTCTGTGCTTTTTAGCGACTTTTCCGCACTTGAGTTCGATTCTTGCGAATCTCGACCGAAGCGCTGTTTCGAGTTCCCGCAAGTCCGTTTAACTTTGTTAGACGTGTTGTGAACTACGGTTTGGTTATTCGATCACGTATGGTGATTTTCGGGCATTTGGGCCATTTTCGTAATTTCCCTAAGTTTGGGGTAATTACCTTCCGTTGTCTAATTTCGAGCCTTCGGGTGGTCGGAATTGTGTGTCCTACTAGCTCTTAGATTCGTCTTTGTGAGTACTTCGTAACCGTATCTTGGTTCGTATTCGTGTTCGGGTTTCGGTGTCGCTTTTGTTGAATTGGGATTACTAAACGACTTTTCTAAGTATGAGTTCGACTTTGTTAGATCATCATTAATTTTTGGTGACTCCAAAAATTATAAATCTGTGCAATATTATAGAGCATCGAATTAGCTTTCCAATGGTTCAAACGGTGAGTCAATCGGAGTCCGAGAGAGTTATGGTCGTTTGATTTTGGCCGAGCACTCCCGGGAGCCTTTCGGCCGATAGGGGGCCGATAGACTCTCTGCCGGCGTGCGTATGGGTATCGGTTGGGCTATCGGCCGATAGGCCGGCCGATATGTAAATTTCTTCACCTTCGAACTTCCAAGAGCCTTTCGGCCGATAAGGGGGTCGATAGACCTCTTGTCGGCATTCCGTATGGCTATCGGTGAACTTTATCGGCCGATAGGCGGCCGATAGTTCTGCGTTACCCTATAAATGTGTTGTTTTGAGCGAACTGCTCATTTTCCTTCCCCATTTTGCACGGCGTCGCGAGAGAGAGGCATAGAGAGGGAGAGAGTTCTTCATCCGGGGGTCGATTTTCATCATTTCTTTTTGGTTGTAAGGCTCGGATAATCAATCTAACGCGTGTTCTACGGATCTTAATGCTTGAATCACTCAAGGTAATATCTCTTGAAACCCTACCTTTTTGGATAATTGGGGATTTTGGGGTTTTGTCCGATTCTTTCCGTTTTGTTGATGGATTGATGATTATTTAGATGTATTATATCATTTCCCTTGTTATTCCATGGTTGGATCGTATCGATTCGTTGTTTGAGTTGAGTTCTTGACCGACGCCTTGAAGGTGTCCGGTAGAATGTCATAGAGGGGTTTTCGGGCGTTCTACGATTATCCTTCCTCGTATGATTGTTGATTTATGGATTATATGTTGTTAGGGTCGAGTTTCTTGCGAAGAAACCAAGTTGAACCCTTCCGTTCGTTGTCGTTTTCCTTTTCGAAAACATCGGGCGTTTGAAGCTTTCGGTTGAGCCGTGTTCGTCGGAATACTTGCGTGCCGATTTCGAGGCAAGTACCTTGTCCATACTATTCTTGTTTTGTGAATATGATAATTGGTGATCGTCTTTATGTGGTTGTTTGATTGTTTGAAATGAGTTTTCAAAAGATTCGGTTTAGCCTTGTTAAGGGCTTGCTTTCAAAACGCGTGTGTTTTGTGAATGGTGTGGTTTGAGAATGATTATGTGAACTCTATGGATATGTTTGGCGTTGATGTTGCACTTGGTATTTGCGTGTGGACGTATATTGTTTCATTTCGGTGCATTGTGGTTTGACGTGGTGTTTTGCTAAGTGTTTGATGCTCTGGGTGAATTGTTTGAATATCCTTGATGTGATATGTTATTTGTGTGAATGTGTGGATACGGTTGAAGGTCTACGGTGACACATGGCACGTGATCATGTGGTCAGGATGCAACAAGTGATTGATCCAACCGTGAGAGCCTGAGATAATCTACGGTGGCACATGGCATGCGATCATGTGGCCAGGATGCAACAAGCGATTGATCCAACCGTGAGATGTGTGTGATTTGTTTCGCTAGCCAGCTCGAGAGGGTCCTTCGAGGCCACGGGTGGGACGTCGGTGGTGTCGTCCCGGTCCTAGGCGATGCGCGTGCATGATTATGTTTCGTTGATTTTTACGTCCGTTGAGGACACGTGATGTTGGGCTCTGACCCTGTAAATTGTTGGTGATTTCCTATTTGCGAAAACAAAACATTGGGCTGTGACCCTATTGATCTTTTGGAAAGAGAAGGATTTTATAATCCTAAATTGTTTTCTATTAAAACTCTCGATGGCATTTTAAACTGTTTTGTAAATTGTTTCCCTTATTTGCGATCTTTCGGTTTTGGAAATGTTTACCCAAACTCTTGCCTCGGGAAGTACTTTTCTTTACGTTTGGATCCTTGAGGATTCCTGATTATTATTGTTCTTGGAACTTGTATTGTATGGCTCGTATTTTTGCACTTGTACTTGCACTAGCAAAACAGTGGAGTTTTGCTAACCCCGAGTATTCGGGGTGGATGTCTATTTTGCATTCGTGTTTTGGAGCATAGCACAGGGTCGGCACGAAGGATGATGAAAGATGAACGATACTAATCACACGAGGTTCCGTTGATGTCGTATTGGTCCAGTTGTATTTTCTTTTCCGCTGCGGTATCTTTTCCCCGTTGTACGGGAGTTTATTTTATTTTGACCCCTGCGTGGGTATGTGTTTGGGAATGAATTGTATGTTATTATTGAAAGACCAAGTCGGTCTACTGAGTCATTTTAGCCTTAAAGGCGATGTTTAGATGTTTGATTTTAGTTATCAGCCTGGTAGATCCTCGAGGAGAGGGTCTACGGCGTGTAATATCCCTGAGTGGATTGGGGGTGTTACATCAACGTAGTACACTCGAATCCGGACATGTACTGCTGAATCTCCGGCTTCATCCGCATATCGAAATGAAAAATCTTCTCCGCCTCCGTTCTGACCAAGTGTCGCACACAAGTTAACTGATGATTAAAAGTCTTGATTATGTCTGTCACATATGCTTCCGAACTCTGCGGTGAGAAAAACTCTCGGATTTTATCCTCTCTAACTGGACGAGGACAATATTGTGCTTCCATCATTTGTTTGAATTCCATCTAGTCAGCATTATGATTCTCAGGTTGAATAGCTTCCCACCAGTGAAAAGCCTCCCCAGTCAGAAAATACTGGGCAATAGGGACTTTCCGGTCCTCGGGGCAGTTAATCCCCACAAATATCTTCTCTAACTCCTTCAGCCAATGATCCCAAGTAAGTGCCTCAGCAGAACCGTCAAATTTTGGCGGGTGCAATTTGACCACCTCAGTAAGCCATCTGTCTCCCCAATTATCCTCGTTATGCTGTTGTCCCATTGCCGTCTGCATGCGGACAACTACCTGAGCGAACTGGTTTATCTGAGCAACCACCTGTTGAAGCACTCCTGGCATGTTAGGATTTGCATTGTCATTCGCTGACCCTTGTTGTCCTCCAGAATGGGAGTCGGTTCGACTAGCTGATAATTCTGGGGTAGTCGCTGAATCCTCCTGCCTCACATTACCACGTCCGCGTCCACGACCGCATTCGCGTCCACGTCCTCCCCTCAACATACTGTAAATACAATTACTCAGTATCCAGGGCAAAATTTTTAAAAATAAAGTCCGTCAATATTCACAAGACAGAAATTAAGTAAAACGGTAGTATAAGAGATTAGGAGACTTACAACCACGGTCCACACGACGATGCTGGCTGAACAGTGATGTTACGAATGACCCGTAAATCAAATAACGTAAACAGACCCAAAAACCCGACAGCCAAGATATCCATGAATCTTAGCTCTGATACCATATTCTGTAACACCCCGAGATATTCGGAATAATTACAGCGCCGTAAACCCTTTAAGTAAGGATTTACAAGGCTAATCAGAAGAAATGTAAATTTAATATAACAGTACCATAAAAGTTCAAAATACAAAACCGGTTTCAACTGATCAAACGAGTTCATTAATACAACCATCTCGAAATATTATTAAAACACACGTACTCGAGTACTGGAAATAATCCAAAAGACAAGTCACAATAACAATACACATCACTGAGCCCCTTCGTCGTCACGTCGGTATTGTGGCTGTTTTCCCGCTCCTCGGCTACCTGAACATTAAAAACAAATGTCCACCACCGAAGGGGTTAGCAAAACGATGCTAGTACAAGTATCATATTAAACAAATCAAATATGCAACAACAATGCATAACAAAGTACACAACACGGACTTCCGCTACCGGAATCCAACAATGCGAATCCACAAGATTCCACTAACACAATATGGGTATTCCAATGATCCAGCGCCCTCAGCATAGATCCTAAGATGATCCCGTAGGACCAACACGAGGTGGAAAAACTCGTCCAATGATCCAGCGCCCTCAACATAGATCCCAAGATGATCCCGTCGGACCAACACGAGGTGGACATCCGATCCAGCGCCCTCAGCATAGATCGCATAACATACATAAACACAACTCATGCATATATATATATATGCAAAATCGCTATGTCCATCAACATGAACATACAAACACTCGATAACGAATATCATACAACTCAACGAAATAAATCCCATGATCAACAACATGAATAAATCACATGCATGTTCAAATACCAACATTAACAAATTATGATACTTGCCTTAGAATGGTGATAAGGGTTGTTACTACGAAGAAGAAAGCTTCAACCAGCTCGAAGAACTCTCACTCGATCAATCCACCAAAACCCGAACCTTCACCAAAAATAACACCGGTATAACTAACGGTTCCGGATAATCGGTTTAATCATCAAGAACATCAAAAAGAGCTTGATATACTCAAACATATGAGCTTACTATGCTGCCCTATATCAATTGGATTTGAATCAACATTAGGATACTAACCTGACAAAAACACGTAGTATCCTACCTAAGATCAATGTATCCTATGGTCGGATTCTTCAATACATCACATGATAATTCTTCTTACAATGATTCTAATCATGTTCTTCATTTATCCAAACCGATCAATATATCGAAATTACCCCGTAGAACACCACAAGAACTTGATTACTAGGTTCACTTGTTAATCATCTTCTTCTTCAAGAAAATATCCTAATTTCAATCCATTTAATGTCCCAATACGTATAACTCCATTATGTAATACATAAGAACTTGATAATCTCCATAAACTGGCCATAACCGGTTTTGTAGCTTCATGATTGTGCTGGAGTTCAAACACTACAAGGTTCAATGTTCTATATGATGAATAAGTACCGAAACATCGAAAATATCCTTCTAACAACATGATGTTCGACTACGCACGAATTTAACTGACTAGATAATCTCAAAACATGCTCAAAACATCCTTAAGAATACTTAATCCAGTTGGTGAAGAATCACCTACCTCAAAATAGTGAAGAACAAGGAGGAACTTGAAGAAATCCAACACCGAGAGCTTGAACGCCAATCTCTAATGATCTAAAATCTTCAAACTCGAGATAGGATGATGATATGAGAGGTTTAGGATGGAGAGAGTGACTCTATAAGTCTCAGAAATCGAGTTTGGGAAGTGATGAAATCTGAAAAATGAAAAAGGGTGTTGTCCTATATATAGAAAATGGTTATTAGCGAGCGCTACGGCTCTACCCTAGCATGCGCTAACGGGCTTGCAGTCTACTGCTTCTGCCTGTTCTCGACTTAGCATATGCTAACATCCCTTTACGTGCGCTACGTACATAAATTAGCGTACGCTACCACTCATATAGCGTGCGCTAACGGCCATACGAAGCTTACTGACCTCACTGTACTCAACATTTAGCGTGTGCTATCCTCATATAAGTAGCGTGCGCTAAACAGTGTTGACTCGACTTTTCCAAAAGCTATCTAGATTCATCTCGACATGTCCCAACCAAAATCCGCGGCTGATCTCACCTACCACCCTATCTTAATCAAGTTGACTACGTGTAGCGCGCGCTACAACTCATACGTAGCGTGCGCTAGCTAACTCAATTAGAGCGCGCTAATGCTAAGATGTTAGCGTGCGCTACAAGTTCACAAAAATGCAAGTATGAACAACATGCATGAAATCATATGCTCAACAACATAGGATCATGAAATACGGAGGAAAATACTCAGATCAAAATGAAATAAATACAGTATCACGAGGTTCAAATACACATCAGAAATCTCGGGTATTACATGGAATGGGCACCACCTCCGCCACCGGGACTTCGACTGCCCGGGAAGGATCCTCCGCGGAATTCCATATAGAGACGGCTGCCGAGGCTATTCGCGCCGATAGTAATCCCGCGGAGTTGAGGCACTATTCAATAAGGCCGATGCTGCCAGGAGGCGGCGGCTGAGCAAAAACGTTTGCTGGCGGAGAAGGATTTGGCGATGAGGGCGTACTGGGAGCAACATAGCGCCTTTGGCCAAGCCTATTTGTCCTTCACAGAAATCATGGAGAGGTTTTCCGGTCCGTGTCCCACATTTGACTATTGGGAGTACTCGATCGCCTATCCCTATCAATGCGTGAAGCGGTCGCTGTTCCGGGCCACGCAGCACTCTCCGTGATCCCTTGGCCAGATCAGGAGCTCGGCGACCAGGAAGGACCTAGCCATCTGGAGGGCGAGGTACCATGTCCCTTCAGATGTGGAACTTTTCGCGCCTGCCGAGAACGAGCGAGCCGACCAACCTCCGGAGGGTATGGTCGCCGTGAATGAGGCGATAATGGAGGCCAGGCTGTGGTTCCCTCTGTCATTTGCCATCTCCAATTTGCTGGTCTCTTGGAATGTGGCGCCGCTTCAGCTAACGCCGAATGCCTGGCTCCATATCGTATGTGCCCTCACTTTGTTCGGCGGTCACCGACTGTACCGCCTTCCCTCGCCGTTGGAGATAAACCACCTATTCAAACTGACGGTTCAGAAGGGGTCCGTCGGTGGCTACCATATCCAAGGCTATTCTGGTCGGGTGATCCTTGGGGTCCCGAACAAGGTGCGGGGTGATCCGGCGAAATGGTTCTGGGTCGGCGGTGCATGGAAAGCATCTGCGAGCGACAATCCCACTGGCGAGCTGGAAATTCCCACCGGCTTTCGGGAGAGGAATCCTAGTAAGTGTTCTGACTCTCCCTTTGTTCATATATGTTCTGAACTGATATAATTTGGTCTTCCTTTTGCAGGATTCTATATTCCGGTGGTTGACGAGCTACCTTTTGACTTTCTGGTCGTCTGGGAGCGGATATGCAGTCTTCCAGACGACGATATAGATGCTCGCTGGATTAACAGAGAGAGCCGTTGGTTGTCTGCTCGGTTATTCCATTTTCCGCGACACCTTTTGGTCCCAGGTATGAATTTCCACGATCTCTTTTTGCTTGGCGATCGTCCTGTTTGAGGAATGTGTCTAACCATTGTTTGATCGTTTCTTTTTGCAGAGGTCTGTTTCCCTCGCTTCCTGGAGCCACCGCTGGAGATTGCCATGTCGAACCCGGAGTTTTAAGTCATCTGCGCCAGAAGAAGTCGAGTCGAGTTCCTCCGGTAGCGCTACCTCTTATCCCGGAGGTGAGGCCTCACGTGGAGCCGATCGCGGGGGAGGAGGTTCGGGAGGAGGGACTCCGGCTGAACCACAAGCGACAGAGGTCGGGGGAGCCCCCAGTCTCTGCCCCTGTTGGTGAGCTGTCGATCGCTGTGCCTCCGCTCACCGCGGTCCCCTTGGTGGATGAGCCTACGCCTTCGTCGGCTTTCTTGCAGGCCATGGCAATTGTCGAGGCCGAGAAAGCCGAGCGGTAAGCTTTGGTTGTTTTAGCGAGATTAGTCACTTGCGTAGGAGATGTGCTAACTCTTCTGTTCTTGATGAGGGATCCGCTGCACTAACCCGACTTGCTAACCGCTGGTACTGGATTTCCTCGCGAGGCCTGTGACGTCCCTCAATACGTCGCCCCGGCTATCTCTGCTCTGCCGAAGGCCTGGACGACCGATTTGGATGCGATCACCCACTAGCGATCCAGGGACACGATACAGGCGGACTTTGCTCTATCCCTCCAGGCGGCGACGATGGCTGCCCAAGCTGTGAAGGACTTCGAAGGGCGCCCTTCTACTTCCCGTCTTTAGGCGGATCTCGAGGCCGCTCGGAAAAAGAACTCCGAGTTTGCCGACAGGATTGTGGCTATGGAGAAGGATTCCTTGGACGCGTCTAAACGGGCAAGTCAGGATCTTGAGCTGGCGACACAGGATTCTGAGAGAGCTCGGGCGACGGTCGACCGGCTTCGGGATCAGATGACAGAAGCCCGTCGGTCGTACGCGGCTGCTCAGAAGGAAGCTGATCAGCTGAAGGTGACTGTCGCTCGGCTGACTAGCGAGCTGGCGTCGTCGAGGGGAGAGACGGCTGCTAAGGAGTCCGAGCTTCAGGGTGCGCATCAGGCGGTTGCGGAGTTGAAAGGAAAGCTCTAGGCGACCGAGGCCGATCCTTTTCTCAACGTGGAGTTCATCAGCGAGTTTGCCTACTACATGGCGTTCGCTGACTCACTCTGCACCGCTAAGTAATGAGGGCTGGAGGTCAGCCCTCTGGCTGAAAACTTCAAGGCTTACGCGATGGAGCATCCTCTGCATCCCACCTTCTCCGTGCCGATCTTGGACCTCTCGGATCTCGGTGTAGACCTGAGCTGGTATCCGACTCCCGAAAATTTCGTTCATCCAAATGCCCCGGAGGACGAGGAGGCCGCTCTGGAAGCCGGCGGGGGAGCGCGGCTGATCCAGTGGTCGAAGGTGAAGGCCAGGCTGGGGCAGCCTGAGGTTTTACGTCCCTCTTTTTGTTTTTGTTTTTGGCTTGTAATTATTGTAGCTTTCCTTGTACTTCTGCCTTCGGGCGACTGTGTTTGTACTTTGGTATTCCAAGTAATGAAATGAAAATTTGCTTCTTTGATTTCTTGCTTGAATGATTGTTTTTCTGAGTCTTTTGTATGACTTTACACAAGTGTGTGAGGAAAGATTGTTGCGTGTACATCTCCAAGTGAATTGATAAACTCATATTGATAACTTTTACAACAAAGTCGATCGCTACACATACATCTGAAAAATGCCGATCTCCGTATGTAATTGGATAGGGACGATCGTGGTATATATAGCTCCGCACTTCTCCCTTGTTTTTGTTTACTTAGAGAAAGTAAGGGGACGAAAATAAATCGTTGAGTGAGCGATCTTCAATTTTGCAGATTCCTCGAGGAAGGCCGACCATCCCGGCCTAAAGGAACCATGCACGATCATGGAGTTCGATGGAACCGACCTCCACGACCATGTCTTGTGCGCGAGCGACATTTCATCTGATGGCTAAATTCTCGCGACTCACTTAATTGTGAGGGTCCTCCGTAGGCTGCGCCCGTCTCGTATTTAAACAAAAAGGCGTGCGGTCTTGGTCTGGAGGAGTCCTTGCGCGGGGCGTCGTCGGATTAATCGACTCCACGACTGCGGCTTGATAGCACTTTTCTACCTCGGACCGTCATGTAAGATGGCGATTCTCGATGGTATATGTTGCGACGGGGGGAGGGACGCGTCGCATTGTCCGGATCCACCATGTTAGGTGATGGACCTTTGAGGGCGGGCGAACGTGTCCACAGATCTATTTTGGAGGGCCCTTTGGTTACGCCCGCCTCGTATTTAAACGAAGGACGAGCGATCGCTGCCCAAAGGGACCTTGCACGGGCACAGAGAACGGTTCCATCGTCCTCCACATCTATGTCGACACTCTTCTACCTCGGACCGTCATGTCAGATGATGATCCTCGATGGTATACGTTGTGTAAGGGGAGGCGATCGCTTGCCTAGGTTCTTCATGTTGATGACGAACTTTAGAGGGCGATCGAGTCATCCTCTGATTTGTTTTGGAGGGTCCTTCGGCTACGCCCGCCTCGTATTTAAACGAAGGGCGAGCGATCGCTGCCCAAAGGAACCTTGCATGGACGGATCGTCGGTTTCATCGACCTTCGCGACCATGGCGGCACTTTTCTACCTCGGACCGTCATGTTAGTTGGCGATCCTAGACGGTATACGTTGTGCTGGGGGAGGCGATCGCTGCCTAGGTCCATCATGTTTAATGACGAACTTTTAGAGGGCGAGCGAGTCATCCTCTTTTTCAAAGCGTTTGCTCCGGCAGTAGCCTTTAGTTTGACGAGGCGGGAATAGGGGAGAGACTTCCGAAGTTTCCTCCTCTTGATTGAAGCATATGGATCCGGTCGCCGAGGTTGATCGAGGGGTCGACTCGTATGAGCTTTCCGTCCTGTTCGCGTTCGACTCTGGCGACCGTATCGGGAGATTGATGGGGCTCCGGCTAAGCCAATAAACTGTCTAACTTGCCCTCCTCGAACAATCTCCAGAGTTGTCTGAGGAGGTCGCGGCATTGGTTGGTGTTGTGACTGGGACTCTTGTGGTAAGCACAATATTGATTGTGGTCCACATGACCGTTGTCCCTTATCACCTTTGGCTTGTTTAGCGGTTCGCACCCCTTGATGGCATAAAAAATGTGAGCCGGAGTTCGGTTGAACTTGTGGAGGAGACGAGCTTACACATCCTCGAAGGCCTTAAGATCACCGGGTGGCTTGGCGACCGCCTTTTTGGTTTTGACGATCGCCATCTTCCGGACGGGAGGCGGTGTCCCCTCGCCTAGGCGGAGGGTGAGCAGCTTCTGCCTGGCCAGAAAATCGGCAGCCTTAGCGCGGAAGATCGCGTAGGTCGGGGGGATGTCATTTGTGAGGTGCTTAAACATGGGTGAATGACCATAGAATCCCCCAAGGACCGAGTAGAGAGAGAGCTCGTCGCTGATGGGCTCGCCGGTGAGGACTATTTCATCCACTCGGTCGATGTAATCTGCATCGGATTCATCTTCCCCCTACCTGATTTTCATCATGCGGTGGGGGCCTTCTGGTCTGGCGACCTTGGTGGCGAAGTATGACATGAAGTCACTCGCCAGTTTCTCAAAGGAAATGATTGATCGCGGTAGTAGTGAGACGTACCACCTATGGGCCAGCTCACCCAACGTTAACGGGAATATTAGGCACTTGGACGCATCTAATGCCCCACACCCGGTCATGTAAATCCGGAACTTGCTTAGGTGAGTCTCGGGGTCCGATCTCCCTTCATACAAAGGTGTTTTGGGAGGAGCGATCCTTGGTTCCACGGGGGCAAGCTCGATGTGGACCGCGAGTGGCTCAGTTTGTCCGATGATCTTTCTACTGGCGCTTGCCCCAGTTTCCAAGAGCGCTTTCATCTTGTCGAGCTGGCGTTGCATAGCGGCCATCGCCGCGGTCTGGCTGCTCGCGGCTAGGCGCTCGGAGCGGGAACCGAGGCGATTAAGTACTGATCCCCTGGCTCCGCTGTCGATGATGTCCCTGCCGCATGGCTCGATTCTTTGGCGGATGGGGGCCAGACGGCTGACCTGTATTTGGTTCGGATATGGGTAGGCCGAACTCCTGGTGACGGACTCGGATTCTGTCGTCTCGTGGTTGGGGCCAGAATGCCCCGGTCGCCATAATGGATCACTTCCCAAGCGACTGAAGATGGAACCGTCCCGCATCGTGAGAGCCTTTTCTCGCGAATCGGGGCTTTCTGACGATCGCTCGGCCAGTAACCCCTTGAGCTTCCGTTTGCCCGCGCGGCGGATGGCCGAGGGGGTTATAGCGGGCGCTGCGCATGCTCTCCGTCGCTCCCTTAGGATGGCCATAGCCTCCTCGATCTGTTCCGAGGTTTGGAACTGGTCGAGCGAAAGGCTGGGGCCATCCCTCAGGTGTAGGATCGAGAGTCTCGCGTCTCCGCGGCTACCCTCTGCCGTAGGCTGGGGCTCGGATTGAGCCGGAATATGATGTCCGGCGGTTCGGAGAGCGGTTCTCTTCCCTGTGGTGGCAGACACCATTATCGTGAAGGTTTTTCTTAACAGTGAGTGTTTCTTCAAGTATATGCCCCAGAGAACAGTGAGTGTTCTTCGGGACGGTACGAATGAAAATGAAGGTTAAGAAGCCCTCCTTCTAGCGCCAATTGTTGTTACCCAAAATATTATCCGGAGATGATATGTTGGAATGGTCAAGTAACAAACAAAGTGCGAGAGCACGTCTGTGGGGAAAGTAAATAACACAAGATTTGCCGGGGTTGTTAGTCCCGGGCTTGAATGCTCTCGCGAGGTATTATTAATACGAATACTAGGGAGTACAAATATTAATATTAGAGTATAATTACAATGAGTGTAAAGACCCTAGTTATCTTAGCTCTTGAGCGTTGAAGATTGTCGGAAGAACCAGAGATGATGCTCTGTGAGTTATTATAACAACGTTGGAGTGCTGTGCTGACTGTGAGAAATTGACGGTCTCTCACTGTGTGAATTAGCTAGACTCTCGTATGAAGTAGTTTCTGTACTTGTGAACCTTTAAATCTGGAGTTCTCTGGACTGTAGGGAGTTCTCGTTTCTGCCGACCGTCTTTTGGTTAAGAGGTGCTGTGAGAGAAATCCTAGATAGATTCAAGATAGGAGCCGAGAAAAAATCGAGAGCTTTCCAAATGCCGGAGACTCTCTATTTATAGGACTGGGAGTCGCTGGGCGATCGCCTCTGATGTATTATAATAAGCGGGCGATCGTCTTTTGCACATGGGTTGGTCTCCTTAAAGTCCGCAGCAGCTGCTGGCAGTCGGATGAGCGAACCAATGAGAGGGCAACACGCATCTATGTCGCTGTCTTGGGAGGCCCCACCTAGGACCTTTCGGCGGGTCTGTCGGTAGGTGAGGCCGTCCTTGTCACTGACAGCTGCTGATGGGTTGGAGTCAACGATCCATGTTATGCGGCGCCATTCGTGGATCTTTACATGGGTCCTTGCTCCGCGGTCCAGTCTTCGTAAACTTTGACGGACGATGGCCTTGTACGTGGCGTAGGACGGTCATCCTTGGTCGGGCACCAGAGTCGACCGCTAGTTGCCGAGAGATGATCGCCTTGGGAGTCGATCGCTCGGCGCTGTGTCGTGTTCTGGGTCCTTCGATCGACAAGTCTGCCTTGGTCTATTTGACTCTGGTTCGGTCGCCTGGCCCTTACGCTGATCGCTGTCGAGGCGTATAAATCGCCGCACAACAGTAGGGATTCGGATTGAATTAATTTTCGTTTTACCGCTTCCGCTGGGCCTTCAATTTAGGCACCGAATCCCAACAATACCAACTCTGACCAATTCGATCCATCGGATAACATCATCAAATCTCAAAATGATAATCGATTGCCCATCAAAAGAGAAATACCAAAGGAAATACGGAACATACCTCAAGATACGCAATGCCACGACGATCATGTCAGTCTAATTCGAGATCAGATCAATACATACGGACATGGTCCTACAAGAGACCTACAAATGCATACTTACATTGCGACGTCAATATGCCCACAATAATAACAACAATGTATACTCAATGGAAATCCGATGATACAGCGCACACAGCATAGATCCCAAGATGATCCGATTAGACCAACACGAGGTGGATAACCAATAATATACATATGCACAACAACAACACATGGTAGTCCAACGATCCAACGCACACAGCATAGATTCTCATGATGATCTCATCGGACCAACGCATGGTGGAAATACCTGTCCAACGATCCAGCGCACACAGCTATAGATTCCCGTAATGATCCCGTCGGACCAACGCATGGTGGACATACGACAACAATGCACAACTGCATAATAACAACAATACACAAATGCATGACAACAATAATACATGAATGTATCATAACATGATCGACATAAGGTGACAAAAATGACCAATGTACTTGCCCCGAGTCCTTCGAGAGCAATCTCGATGTCAAAACCATCACTAATAATTTCCTCAATATTCGACGATCCAGAAGTACCACGGACTGTAGATAACTCATATCCTCACATTTACCACAATATATCCTCGATACCCAAATATACCAATAACAAATGGAAATCATATACATTATGATTTAACTCCCAAAAATTGGAAAACAACATACAATCCAAATCTCCAGAGTTCACAACAATAGTCATTGTTATATGCATTATAACCAAAATGAGATTGAAACCATTCATTAAGTATTATTAATTGAACAAGTAATAACTTGCCTCGATACCGCCACGACGATGATGAAGTCGTTACCAATTTCCTTGCCTTCGTCTACAAGCTCCTCGGACCTGACCATAGTAATTCACGAACCTCCTCGAACTCGACCGCAACATATTATTCTAATCAACGATCAATCCTCACAACCTAATGCAATAATCAATAAACAACAATCCGATAATAATCAATAAACGACATAACCAATCCACAAACCCGATGATTCAACGATACCTCGATCATATAAAAAACCAAATAATCCAACTCAACAATTACGAACTTATGTCCACAATACAAACCGCAACTCGGTAATCATAATTAACAATCTATATAACCGATCAACAAACCCAATGGTTCCACAATATCCCGATTAAACACAAATCTGAACAGGCCAAACCAATCAATCACGAATCCATAACCATAATACGATTCCACAATCCAATAATCATATCAATAATTAATTCAACTAGGTGCATACTCGACTCCAACTTCAACTTTAAATACGAATTAACAAGGTTCCTTCTTGTTCATTCGCAAATTCATATAAAACCCAATTACCTGTTATTATCATATAAAACCCAATTACCTGTTATTATCACGAATAATCATATACCAAAATTAACCGTAATCTTTCCAAATTCCATCCCTTATTCATAAAATCATGACATATATAACTCAAGAGTTCTTCAAGAACATGAATTAATCCGTAATCATGTTCATAGCCAACAAAACGGCATAATCCGGTGTGTTCTAACATCTAAACAATCACCTACTTCATAACTCAAGACATATATCATCATGTTCTTTAACATACAATTCACATAACCTCAAGAATCACAACAACACCACCATGACCATCATCATACGAAGAAAATATCAACAACAACATCAAAATCCGAAATTAAAGAGAGGAGTTATCCAACATACCTCTTGAAGAAGAACCACAACAATCAAACACTTCACGAAACAACAAGGATTCCAAACCTCAAGCTTTTAATTGAACCATCAAGGTCTCAACCAAAATGGAAAGGGTCTGGAATAGGCTTAGAAGTGAGGAGGGATGATATTTGGGAGGAAGATATCTATTTCTTCTCGTGAAGAAATGAGAGACGGATCCTTATTTTATAACCTTCGCAGACCATTACGTACGTTAACACCCAACACTAACGTACGCAAGACCTACTAACGTACGCTACATGTCCTACATAGCGTACGTAATCAGCATCCAAAGCTCACTGCCTCATTTCGTACCTTGTGTTACGTACGTAACACCTGTTCCATAGCGTACGTAACATAGAGTTGACTTGCTACAGTAATATACCCATTTAACGTACATAATGAGCAATCCGTTGCATACGTTAACCTCTTCGTTGACTTGCCTTTTCGCATGCCAGCCAAAAGTTGCCGACCACGGGACCCACTTGTTGGTCATAGCCTGATCCTGTCCGATTCTCTTCATAACGTACGTTATGTACTCTACATAATGTACGTTACGTTTGTGTCTTACCGTACGTAAGCTCCTATGCTTAGCGTACGCTACGATTGTAGTTTGACAAAGTTCTTTGATCAGATGACTGCGTCTCTCCTATGCTTAACGTATGCTACGATTGTATTTTGACAAAGTTCTCTGATCAGACGACTATGTCTCACCTGATGTTATAACGTAAGTAATGCATGGTACACAACATACGTTATACTTACCAAATTAACGTACGTAAGATCCTCAGCTTAGCGTACGTAATGACTTATACACTTAGCCAATTTCAAATGTTCCTGTCCGTCTCGACATACTGGTTACGTATACACACATACTGAATACATATACATGTCCCAATAACATTCTCATACGATACACCCGATATCAGAATTAAAACAACCTGATACACGATGTCTTCAAATGCAATTATCGACCAAGTACGATGATTATATCAATATAGATGGCTCAGTCCTTCAATTATTTTATCCATACTGTACAGGTTCCACACTGTACAACATAATCCGGATAAAATAACATTAAACAACCATAGTAGAAATTTAGGATATTACACCAGGGTCGCAACCAAGGGTCACAGAAGCATCTACACAGGAATACTCCGAACGTGGGTACCATTCAGGTTTTACCCCTCAACACAGTTCCATTGACACATAAACTCCCAAGGTCGCAACCAAGGGTCACGGAAGCATCTACACAGGAATACTCCGGACGTGGGTACCATTCAGGTTTTATCCCTCAACACAGTTCCATTAACACATAAACTCCCAAGGTCTCAACCAAGGGTCACGGGAGCATCTACACAGGAATACTCCGGATGTGGGTACCATTCAGGTTTTATCCCTCAACACATCGGCCCATTAAAATTACTCTTCTAAGAAAGACAACACAAAAATACACCAAATAACGATGCACACTCATTACATGACACATCAACATACAACATATACAACAATACATCAAGATAATCATTCTCATAATTGAGAAATACTAAATTACCTCAAAGTCGGAGACACAAACCTTTCGACGACTAACATCCCTGAACGAGTACACAATTATACGAATAGTCCAGAATGAAGTACAGTTCATCACTATCTACAAACCACCACCTCGAGATCAATGTCGGCACGGTAAACTGTCCTCGATATCCAATATTTCATATTATAGACCAAAGATAATTCACATCTCCGTTTTCACCAGACATCTTTAAATCATATACATTATGATTTAACCCAATCCCAAGCATAATATACATACCATCATCCCGACAATTCATATTCATAATATCATTGCTATATGAATCATAAATGAAATGAAATCAAAACCATTTATTAAACATTATGAACTGAGCAAGTATAACTTGCCTCGATACCGATACGACGTAGCCATTACCAATCCCATCGTCTTCATCTACAAGCTCCTCAGCCCTGACTAAGGCGATCCACGAATTCTTCATTCTCAATTGCAGCACAACGGTTAATATCAACGATCACTTATCATATCCTAATGCAACAATCAATTAACAACACGCTCGATAGAAATCAACAACCAATATAACCAACCAATCAAACTCAACGGTTCAATGATATCTCGATCATATATAAAACCAAACCATTCAACTCATACAATTACGAATACAAGCCACAATTCTATAATCAATCAATTCTAACAAGTGTCTCAACATTCTCGATTCCGACTTCAATCTCATATCACGGATTAACAAGGTTCCTTCTTGTTCATATTCGCATATTCATAGAAAAGCAATTACCGATTATTATCATTAATCTGGACTATCCAAATAGCTCAATATCAAGAATAATCGTAATCCAAGATTAGTCATAACCCTTCCGGATTCAATCTCATATTATGATTCGTGTTTCGTCAAGAACATACAAGGTCTACTACTACTACAATGTCATCTTCCTCATCATACACTTCACATAACATCAAGAATCACAACTATATCACCATATTTACTTCAAGGAATTCTCAAGAACATGAATCAGTCCATAACCACGTTCAAATAATATCAACATACTCTTAATCATCAAGACAACATAGTCCAATATGTTATCTAATCATATAATTCGTAACTTTACCACATAAACCAATTAGTGAAATATGATTATCATCTTCTTCAGCACATACTTCACAAAACACCAAGAACCTTATCAATACTTCAAGGATCCATCATCGTATGAAGTAATCATCATCAACAACATCTTAAACTTAATAAGAAATACAAGATTAGCCACATATCTCTTGAAGAAGAACCACAACGATCAAACACTTCAAGTAACATCAAGGATTCCAAACCTCAAGCTTTTAGTCAAACTATCAAGGTCTTAACCAAGGTATAAAAGTCTGGAATAAGCTTAGAAGTGAAGAGGGACGAAGTTTTTGAGGAAATATTGGTTTCTTCTCGTGAAGAAATGAAAGACCGATCCTTATTTTACAATCTGCATAGATCGTTATGTACGTTAACACCCACCACTAACGTACATAAGACCTCCTAACATACGCTACATGTCCTGCATAGCGTACGTAATCAGCATCCAGAGCTCACTGCCTCCTTTCGTATCATGTCTTACGTACATAATGTCTATGCCATAGCGTACGTAATATATCTGTTTACTTGCTACATTAACATACTCGTTTAACGTACGTAATGGGTTATCCTTAACGTATGTAAATCTTTACGTTGACTCGAATGTCTACATCTGCGCCGAAAGTTGCCGACACCGGGCCCATTTGTCAATCATCGGCCAGACTTGTCCGATTCTCTTCATAACGTACGTTATGTACGCTACGTAACGTATGTTACGCTTGCATCTTTACGTACGTAAGTTCCTACGCTTAACGTACGTAATGGCTTTTATACTTAGCCATTTACAACTGCTCCTGCTTGTCGTCTCAATATACTGAATACGTATACGCGACATACTGAATACATATACTCGTTCCAATAACATTCTCATACGATACATCTAATACATAATATCCTCAAATGCAATTGTCAACCAAGTACGACAATTATTCCAACACAATTGTCACAGTCCTTAAATTATATCATCCATACTGTAATATCTTGCACTGTGCAATATAACTCGGGTAAAATAATGCGAAAAATTTATACTAAAATTCTAGGATATTACAACCAACTCAGCACAACATATCAATGTAAGGCAACAAATAGTAACACGATAAAAATATCCATCCATGATAATTAAACAAATACAAGAACTATGACTGTAATAGATGGAACTTACGGTCGTAACTGACGGATCATACAACTGTATCAACAAAAAACTTACGACCATTACTGATATAAACATGGCTGTAACAACACAAATTTACGGCTGCAACAAACTGAACATCATGTTAGCCAATTACTGATAATGTTCTTTTAAAATTCCACGAGGTATCCATTTAAATAATAACATTTTAAAATCCTTGAGTTCGTATAATTTTCTGAAATGAGATTTGAAAATACTTTTGATACCTCGGGCTATTTTATCAAAACTATAAACCATCGATCATAAACGTCTTATTTTGAAATCATTGGAAAAGTAATATTTTGGAATATCAAGTTATGCCAAAAACAACATCATCAAGATAACACGTCACCATGTAACTTCAAAAACTGACAACACACAAGGTAACCCGTGGCCATGCCCCTTAGCATCGAACCACAGAGGTTCCGCCGAAATAGTCCCCGGTGGGAGCCACGTTCGTGATCCAGCGCCCTTAGCATAAATCCCCAGAGGTCCCATTGAACCGTCCTGAATTGACGAACCACTCATACATGCACTAAATATTTCCACCTATCAACAGTCACATCGGAATAACATCATACAATCTACAAAGCAAATCCAACCCATGCAACACAATATTTGGGTACACAAGCAAAATTCCCAAACAATAATGGTAGCATGGCAAATATGTCGAAACGACTTGGCCCTTTACGTATCACGTTAGTCCCAACTCTAGACTATCGCCTTAAGCGATAATCCACGTCACACACTGTAACTTAACACGCGCTAGGTGCACGATTAGCGTGCGCTGGGGAGCTGTAGTTCAAATAAAAATTTTCATCTTTCACCATTTCTTTTGAAAATAAAATCATATTTTCGTTTTAGAGTGCAAAAATTTTATAGTGTGAAAGATTTTCAAACCATATACTTGAGTTATTTGAAAATAAAACCAATCGACTAAAATCATTTATAATCCTTTCAAACATGACAAAAGATTAATGACGGTAATATTTTACAAAATGTCGAAAACACCCAAAACACATCTTTTAACTACCGTCGTAAAGTTCCATTTGAAAATACAAGGCCGGATCGCCAAAATTCAAAATATCTCAAAAGTGTACGCTAAGTCACTGCTTATGTGAACTGACAAATCATCTAAGGGACGATTTTCCAAATTAAACGCAAGTTGTAAAATACAAGTAAGTCATTTAAAATCACTCATACGCAGCGGATATAGTTAAAACTGAGATTATATTTGAAGCAAATAACAATAATTAGCTAAAAACAATTAATTCGCAAACACATGCCTATCCGACATCCAAAGTTACTAGTTCAACAAGCATTACTCGTAAACATCGGAGTCAAACAAAGGTGAAAACCGTCCATCCGAGTTCTCAACAAACTCTACCACCGACACACTTTCTAGAACACATCAATGTCGAGGGATTTCACAACATGTTACGTCATTCAGAATTCAATCCATCAATATATCCCGATCTCTTCGCGCACAATATACCGCAAGTGTCAACATAGGTTTCATCTCCAATCATGTACATAACAAAGTCATGAAACACAAGATATCACATATAAAGAGGAGACTTACATCCACATGTCGCACGAAGATGACGGTTGCCCATGATACTAATCTCAATCAGCAACATAGATGACGAAATGTGACAACACACAACTCAACTTGTCAACCGTCAACTCGAATGACGTGACAAAAACACGACTCGACTCGGCCCGAAAGCCTAGGTTTCCACAATCTAAGCTCTGATACCATAAATGTAACACCCCCAGAAATCAACCGGGAATAACACGTCATAGACCCTTTTCACAAGGATTTACCAGGCTAAACACCACAAAACAATCAATTGTTTGACCGACCGGGTCAAACTACAGGACAACACGGACCGATAAGATTGAATATTCAAATTATACGGACCAGCGAGGTCACACGACTAAATCAGACCGAATTAAACTCCTTACAATACATACCCACACATGTTTAAAATACGATACAGCGGAAACATAATACAACTCAGCAATACAAATGAAATCGGACTGAAACTCTCTAACTCTTGATTACTATCGTAGGTCATCACCGCCCATGCAGACCCCTGTGAATTCTCCCACGAACTAACTATACCTGAAATGCTGCATTTCCACCATTTAAGGGGTTAGCAAATCTAATTGCTAGTACAAGTATCATAACCATACAAAATGTAGCAAGCAAACATCAATCGCGTATCAGATAATGACAATCATCCAACAAATATTCCCGAGAGGTTTTAGTGATTAGAAAGCAAAGCAATTCAAGAATTTTGTAAAACTATTGTGACGTGATGTGAGATTTGGGTTGAGACCCTAATGTTTTTTAAAATACTTTTTGTAAAACTATACATCAAACACCAATCGTGCTTGTGATCATGTGCCACGTGTATCCGTAGTTCGTCAACCTACACAGATTGAGCCAAACACAACAACAACAGTCCCGACCCCGTGATCGCTTGCCACGAGTCACCGTAGGTTCATCAACCTGCACGGTTGGACGTACTGTGCCCTGACCCATGATCGGCTGCCATGTGTCATCGTAGGCCTCATCAGACCCGCACGATTGGACCTCAGCACCACATACTAAGTTTCTATCCCATGATCGACTGTCATGAATCCTCGTAGGTCCCGTCGAACCCGCACGAGTGAACTTAGTATCACAACACACAATATTCACGTTCACATTTCACCAACAATGAACACGATCAGTCAACACATCAATCATCCCGAACTTTACACAACCAACACACACAGCGCAATATCGACATTCCAACTGTTAACACAAACGATGCACATTCACCATATCTTACGATCAACACACAACACGGTACACATCCAAATGTACAATCAAACGAAATCATTTATCACAACCAACATAATATCACAACATAAACATTCAAGAATGCCACAAATACCACAAAACATTCATGACAAGTAACTCATAATCCATTCACACGAATTATATTTACGAAAGTAAACTAATTATCACAAACCCAATATGTAATTTCTATTCACAAGATACAAATCGTATAAGCAAGATACTTGCCTCGATAATCCACGCGTGAATCCTCCGAAGAACACGGTTCAATCAGACAGTCTCGAAAACCTACAACCTCCGTGAGAAACAACAACAACACAATCACTACGAGAATGAGGACCAATAACAACGGAAAACACACCCAGCACCCGAAGGAAACTGATTAAAATATTACACCGAACATTAAATGTTCAACATTTCCCCAAGAACACAAAACTTGAACAGATCCCAGATATGGTTATACAATCTATAGAATATGATTAACAACATTCAATAACATCAACTGATTCACATAGTCGGACTAGAAACGAAATCAAGAGTAAAACCCCAAAAATAGTTGAAGAGGGATTTTCAAAGAATTACCTCAATCCGGATGAAGAATCAACAAAGGATGATGTTAAACATGATCAAGACTTCAATATATGATGATAATCTGCTCAGGATCGAAACCCTTGTCAAATCACCTAAAACCGAGAGAGAGATATGAAATGGCAGTTAGAGTTGAGGTAAGAGTTGGAGCTTTTCTCTTCAACCTCTTTAGAACCAGAGCTAATGGCCTTAATAAACCCCAAATTTCATAATATCATACAAAAATTTCACATAAATATCACACAAGCATCAGGCATAGGAAGGTACGCAAAAAAATGGAGAAGGGAATGTTTACTTCGAGGGAGGAGGGATCTTCAGGCCGAAGGAGATCGAGGGAGATGACGAATTTGGCAACGGGCGGCGAGTCGGCGGCGGCGGAGGCGGAGGACTGCCACGCCTTGGAGACAACCGGCAGGCACTTCATAAGCCAAATAGATCGGTCGGCTTTGGCCGTGTCGAGAGTGGTGTTGTCGTTGCTGTAGTCATCCTCCATGAGGCGAGGGTTTACGGGTGAGAATATGCATAAGGACTATTGCTACAACGTCAGCTCGCCTGGGGCTCCGGCCGATTAGAATCGTAAAGCATAGCATGAAGCAGACATCTTGGTGGAAAAATGGATAGATGAAGCAGGCATGAGGCAACCCACCCGATGGAGACACCAAATAAGAGAAATGATAAAAGCGAGAATAAGAAAAGGGACTACTGATTAGTACATAATTGATCTAAAAATTCATATACAAAATATTCCTTTTACGGGCATAATCGTACTGATTCGTGATTAAAAATACATATTTTACAGATATGTCCAAACATGAGCTAAAAATGCTTATTTTACAGATTACTAACATGAAGCATCAAAAAGGACGGAAAACAAGATCAAATCCAACGACGAGAATTTTTCAAGGCAAAACGACCATACAACACGGCGCAAAAAGGACCGTGTTATGTAGGCCGTTTCACATACGGCGCAACAAGGGCCGTGTCTTGGGCCGTTTCACACACGGCCGGCATTTAGCGCCGTGTCCTCGCGCGTATTCCGGAAGAGACCGAGTCACCACAAAACGGCGCACAACACGGGGCAAACTGGGCCGTTTTTCATCGCCGTTTTCAGGATGATATTTGTGGAATTTTCCACATTTAGCATCTTGTGAGCTCAACAACTATGTAAGAAGTCAATGATCTGAAAATCAAGACATGCAAGGAAGATCAAGTGTGAATCAAACACCAAAGACTTGTCAAAGATGCCACAAATTAAATAATCAATTGTATTCTTGAAAATCACCTATAAAAGGACATCTTCATCCATTGAAAAATCACCTCATCTTCTTGCCAAGAAACATTCCTATCTTTTAGCAAGATATTTTCCTTTGAACTCTTACTTACTTTGTATTTCATTTTTAGTTTAAAGTTTTTCTTTCATTTAGTTTGTAATTGAAAAGTGCTTGATCAATAAGCACTTAGTATTTTACTTTCAATTTTTGTAAGCTTGTAATCTTTAAACAAGTTTGAAGTTATATTTTGAAGTTTGTTTCTTTCACTTTGATTCATCATATTCAAATAAGTTTTATCTATTGTCATTAAGTTCTAGTAATTAAAAGTTTATCTATATATATTATATATATCAATTATTTCTATTATAATTTTAGTTTGTATAAACCAATGAGTAGCTAATCTTTTTTCCTAGGGGAAGGGGGATTTCTATTAGGTTATATATTGAGTATTTGATTGATTTACACTATTTTGATTAAAAATGACTAATTGGTTTAAATAGAGATTGATCATATCCTATTTCTACTAATGAAACCTCCTTGATTGATTGTTGAGTGAATTGGAAACATATCTTTTCAATCTATCAAGTGTTAATCTTGTTATCAACATCTTAAGATTGCGAAAGTGGTTAAAACACCTTTGAATACGAAAGTTATGAGGTGAAAAGTTGATTACTCGATAAACATTCATTTTTCTTTTATATCCGTGTAAATCAATTCCTATACTTAATTAAAAACCTAATTTAATGAACCCGTAATTCCCTAGATTTTATAAATTCCCAACTCATTTTAATCCTATTCAAATAGTCTAGTTATAAATAGTTTAATATAAATAGTCTAATATAAATAGTCTTATATAAAATAGTCTTATTAAAAATAGTCTTATTAAAAATAGTTTAAATTAAAAAATAGTGCATTTTAATTTAGTTAGTTTAAAAACCCAAATCTATTTTAGAATATTTTAGTATTTATTTCTCGCAATTTGTAACAAGATATTATACGAAGCTCTGTTGAACAATCCTCGAGAGAAAAGACCTTGATAGAACTTACCACAACTACTTCTACCTCGTATATATTTGCGAGCGACTCAAAAACTCCTATTTTTAGGATAAGTTTTGACCGATCAAATTTTGGCGCCGTTGTCGGGGAATGTTTTAGGCCAAATATAATTTTTGTATACTTTTGTTTATATCTTGTGATTTTATCTTTCTTTATTTTTGCATCTTTTATTCTTCTTGTTCTTAATTTTTTTTCACATAAGGTGTGCTTAACTGTTTTCTAGTCTATGCAGGGCCGTAGGTCCCTTGTAAGAACTTTGGTACCATACAATGAAAACGTTCATCCCGATTATCGAGTTGGAGATAGCTTGGAAGATATTAGCAGTGAAGGAGAATTTTTGACAGAAGAAAACACTGAATCTTCCGATCAAGAAGAAAAGTCAAAGGAAGAACATATGGCATACCAACAAACTTTGAAAGATTTTGCTAGACCGGTGATCGGTACAACAACGTCATGCATACAACTTGGCCAAACAGCACGAAATTATGAATTGAAATCCATTCATTTCAACCAACTCCCATCTTTTTATAGGATGCCAAACGAGGATCCTTTAAGTTTTATTCGTGATTTTTACTCGGTTGTCAATACCTTTCCATTACAACAATTGACCGAGGATCAATTAAAAATGAGGTGTTTTCCTTACACCTTAAAGGATCGAGCAAAAACATGAATTATGACGTTGCCACCAAATTCATTGGCTACTTGGTATGATGTGTGCAATAAATTAATGTCTAGATTTTATCCACATCATAAAACGGCGGATCTAAGGACCAAAATTGCGGCTTTTACGCAATCGGAGGGTGAACAATTTTTTGAAGCATGGGATCGTTTCAAAATTCTTTTACTAGCATGCCCCCATCATCATTATCCTTTACACTGTTTGAGTCAAACTTTTTATGATGGGCTAACTCATAATTGTCAATTCTCTGTTGATAATGCAGCTGGGGGAGATATAGGAACACTAACGGCGCAAGCCGCTTTTGATTTATTTGAAAAACTTGCTATATCCTCTCAGCAAAAGAGTGCACGAGGCAGGAGAGTCGGAGCTAATGAAGTAAATTCCACCAGCGATCTCACTGCGCAAATTGCCGAGCTAACCAAACAAGTCCAACGACTTACAACTCAAGGAATTTCTCAACCACCCACAGTCTCAAGAAGTATTTTTCGCCGGTGGTGAATATAGTCATGCACCCAACATCAATCCCCCGACGAACCCTGAAGAGGTAAATGCTTTAAATAATTTTTACCAACGCCCCAGAAATGACCCTTTTTATGAAACCTATAATCCCGGTTGGCGAAATCACCCTAATTTCTCTTGGGGTGGGAATCATCACCAACAACCACCACCTCCTCAACATCAAAATTTGCAACAACCATATCAAACACCAAACCAATTCCAAGGGTCGCCCTCAAACCAACCCAGAAAACCCTCATTAGAGGAAACACTTCAATCATTCATCCAAAACTCGGATCGAAGATTTGAAGCAATGGAAGCATCAGTGAAACGAGTCGAAACTCAAGTCGGGCAACTAGCAAGTCAACTGCAAAATAACTAGAAAAGAAGGTTACCAAGTCAACCCGAACAAGCTAAAGCTATCACCACGCTGAGAACTGGTAAGATTTATAACAATCAAGTTGATTCCCCTTCTAATGATGTTATTTCAATTATTGCAGGAAACGAGGACGAAGATAAGGAATCAAATGAAAATTCTAAAGAAGAAGTCCCCATCCCAACACTTCACAAATCTACAAATCCATACAAACCCCCAATACCTTTTCCAAGCCGACAAAAAAATGAAAAACTTGAGAAGCAATTTCTAATATTTTTTGATATGCTGTCCAAAGTAAATGTAAATGTTCCTCTATTGGAAGTAATAAAAAGTGTCCCAGCATACGGAAAAATTTTCAAAGAATTACTCACGGATAAAAAGAAGTTTGGATATAGAGAAAAAACCATTGTCTCGGGGGTTATGTCTGCATTGCTCCAACAACGATTACCTCCCAAGCAAAGTGATCCAGGTAGCTTCATAACAAATATCGCTATGGGAAACGGTAAGAAGACCACTGGTATGCTTGATCTTGGAGCAGGTATAAATTTGATGCCATTATATATTTTTGAGCAACTTGATCTTGGTGAACTTAGCCCAACTAAAATATGTTTACAATTGGCCGATAGATCGCTTCGTTATCCTGTTGGAATTATCGAAGATATTTTGTTAGACATAGAGGGGCTTATTATTCCAGCAGATTTTGTTGTCTTAGAAATGGGACAATGTCTAGAAAATGGAAAAGATCATTCTATTTTATTGGGAAGACCTTTCATGGCTACCGCTGAAACAATAATTGATGTTAAAAGAGGAAAATTAACCATGAGTGTGTTAAATGAAACCGTGACATTTTGTGTTTAATTCGCCCCCTGTTTCTAGTTATGATTTATATGAGGAGTGCGCTTTTGTTGATATTATTGACAATTCTGTAGAAACTCTCATCATACAGGAACAAGTAATGGAATGTTCAGAGCTTAACCCGAAAATTGAAGGAGAAGTGTGCGAAAATCTCTTACAGGGGATTAAGATAGATAGTCTGGAGTCGTTAATGGATAGCAAAGAAAAAGAAATACCGGAGCTTAAAGAATTGTCTAAACATTTAAAATATGTTTTTCTTGAAGAGGGCAATAAAAAACCCGTAATTATTAATGCAGAATTGAGCAAAGATGAAGAATTTCTTTTAATAGAAGTTTTGAAAAAATGCAAAGAGGCAATAGGATGGGGTTTGAGTGATATTAAGGGAATTAGCCCTTCAACATGTATGCACAAAATAATCCTAGAAGAGGCAGAAAAACCAAGAAGAGAAGCACAACGAAGATTAAATCCCAATATGCTAGAGGTAGTAAAAAAAGAAATTTTAAAATTGCTAGCTGAGGGAATTATTTATCCGAATGCGGATAGTGAATGAGTAAGCCCGATACATGTGGTGCCAAAGAAAAGTGGCATAACAGTGATTGAAATTGATAAGGGAGAGCTAGTACCAACGAGGGTAACAACCGGGTGGCGGATGTGCATTGATTATCGAAAATTAAATGCCGCCACCAAAAAGAATTATTTTCCTCTACCTTTTATTGACCAAATGCTTGATAAACTTGCAGGACACAAATTCTACTGTTTTCTTGATGGCCTTTCAGTGTATTACCAAGTGGCAATTGCACCCGAGGACCAATCGAAAACCACATTCACATGCCCTTTTGGAACTTTTGCTTGTCGAAGAATGCCCTTTGGATTATGCAATGCACCAGGAACTTTTCAAAGGTGCATGTTGTCAATTTTCTCAGATATGATCGGCGATTCTATTGAGGTATTTATGGATGACTTTTCAGTATTTGGATCATCTTTTGATGATTGCTTAAATAAATTGACCAAAGTACTTGAACGTTGTATTGAAAGTCATATTAACTCTCAGCTGGGAAAAAAGTCATTTAATGACAGAAAGTGGAATTGTGCTAGGCCATGTGGTGTCAAATCATGGAATTGAAGTCGACAAAGCAAAAATTGATGTCATTCAAAAATTACCACCACCAAACAATGTAAAGGCAATCAGGAGCTTTTTAGGACATGCCGGTTTTTATAGAAGGTTTATCAAAGAATTTTCAAAAATAAGTAAACCTCTCTGCACTTTGCTTACCAAAGATATTTCCTTCATTTTCGATGACGCTTGTCTCGACGCTTTTAAAACCTTGAAAGAGAAACTAACCACGGCACCAATCGTAATTGCCCCTGATTGGTCTTTACCTTTTGAAATTATGTGTGATGCATCTGACCGAGCTGTTGGTGCAGTTTTTGGCCAAAGAATTGATAAAATGCTCTGTGTGGTTTATTACGCCAGTTTAACATTGAATGATGCACATGTTAATTATACAACAACCGAGAAAGAATTATTAGCTGTGGTTTTCTCACTGGATAAATTTAGATCTTATATTGTAGGATCTAAAGTGATTGTACATTCAGACCATGCAGCTTTACAACATCTTTTGAAAAAGCAACAAGCGAAACCTCGGTTGATTCGGTGGATTTTAATGCTTCAAGAATTTAATGTGGAAATAAAGGATCGAAAAGGAAGTGAAAATGTGGTCGCAGATTATTTGTCTCGTTTAAAAATAACAGAAAAAATAGATAACAAACATGAACAAATTGTGGACTCTTTTCCACATGAAAATCTATTTAAAATTTCTTCGGTACCTTGGTTTGCAGATATTGTGAATTATTTGGTTTGTGAAATGCTCCCACCTAACATTTCTTACCAAGAAAAGAAAAGGTTTTTATCATCATGCAAAAACTACTTCTGGGACGAACCATGCCTTTTTCGATTATGCAAAGATGAAATCATGAGGCGATGTGTCCCAGAAGATGAGCAACAAAGTGTACTACCTTTTGCCACGAACTTCATTGCGGAGGACATTTTGGCGGACGAAAGACCGCTAACAAAATTCTCCAATCTAGTTTGTATTGGCCATCCTTATTTAAAGACGCACATCATTTTTGTGTTCAGTGCGATAGGTGTCAACGAACTGGTAATATCGGAAAAAGAAATGAGATGCCCCTCACGATCAATTTGGTCGTGGAAAGTTTTGATGTATGGGGAATTGATTTTATGGGACCATTCACTAAATCTGGAAATTTTGAGTATATTCTTTTAGCAGTCGATTATGTATCCAAGTGGGTTGAGGCAATCCCCACAAGGACTAATGATGATAATATTGTTGTTAAGTTTGTACAGGAATACATAATTAGCCGTTTCAGATTTCCCAAAGCAATAATTAGTGATGGGGGATCCCACTTCTGCAACAAGTTATTTGACAAGCTTATGGCCAAAAATGGCATAAATCACAAAATTGCAACTCCTTACCATCCACAAACGTCGGGTCAGGATAAAACAAGCAACCGACAAATAAAAGGGATCCTGGAAAAAACTGTGCGCCCAACTCGAAAAGATTGGGCTGAAAAATTGGTAGATGCACTTTGGGCATACCGAACAGCATACAAGAGTCCATTGGGAATGAGCCCCTACCGTCTAGTCTATGGAAAAACTTGTCACCTTCCAGTTGAAATCGAACAGAAAGCTTATTGGGCAATTAAGGCTGTTTCAATGGAATTGAAAGAAGCTGGACAGGAAAGACTGCTACAAATATCTGAATTAGACGAGTTAAGAAACAAAGCATACGAGAACTCTCTGATTTACAAAGACAAAGTCAAGAGACTTCATGACCGGAAACTTACCCTCAAGCATCTTGAACCAGGTACAAAAGTACTTTTATTTAATTCTCGTTTGCGATTATTTCCAGGTAAACTAAAATCACGCTGGACGGGACCCTTCGAGATTGAGGGAGTATTTCCATATGGAGTAATTAGACTGATAAATCCTCAAACCAAAGATTCATTTCAGGTGAACGGACACAGGGTAAAGCCTTATTTTGAAAATCAGAAAATTCCTCACGGAGAGAGCATAACCCTTGGAGATCCGTCGCACAACTAAAACAGGAAGTTGTTAAGCTAATGACATTAAACGATCCCTTATTGGGAGGGAACCCAATTTATTTATTGTTTTTCTTATTATTTATTTTCAAAAAATCAAAAAAATCAAAAAAAAATCAAAAAAATCAAAAAAAAAAAAATCACTGTATGACACGGCGAACAACACGGCGCTAATCTGGACCGTTTCCAGCGCCGTGTCTATTTTCCATCAAATATCACTGTACGACACGGCGCAAACTGGACCGTGTTTTAGCGCCGTGTTCTGGCAGACGGGTTTTTAAACACAAAGTCGGCTTTTCATTCTTATTTCTTTCTCACCCTAACCTCCGACCTCCTCCCCTAAAAATCCCAACTTTTTAATTTCTTTTTCTTATATTAGTTTATTTCAATACATAACACCTCAATCAACCTACTTTCATCAAATTTATTAGGAATTTTCCAGAAATTCGTCATCAAGCAACAATGTAAGTTTACTTCAAAATTCTTCAATATTTGCTGCGAATTCGATTCTCATTGTGTTTGTAGATATGTGGCTACGTTTATTCACGTGAATGAACACAATTGTTGGATTATATGTAAGGATTTAACACTTTTTGATAAATTGAAATGAAATTATGTCAAAATTTTGATGGTTTTGGTTTATAAAATTTTACATGATGAAAGTTTGTAAATTCATGGTGTTTTGCTAAGATTAGTATTGTTCTATTGTTAATCATATAGTTTTGAAGAATGCATGTACCAGGGGGTTAGATTTTGTCCATAAATTGATAAATTTGGAAGCTTGTTAATCACGATTACACGCCTTAAATGAAATTCTTCTTGTAATAATTGTGCAGGACAACCAGGACTCGCAAGCGCCAGGCAGCCTGTAACACCCCAATTCATAAACGGGACATTACACGCCGTAGAACCCTCGTGAGGTCTACCAGGCTAACACATGACACATAAACAACAATGAAATCTCAAAAGATGCACTCGAAAAGTAAATAAGGTTGTGGCCTCGGCCAAAACATTTTAACGTAGTACATGAAACATAAGTTAAATACCAATTCATTGCCCACGCAGGGGACTTAAACCAAGTTTAAAAGTAAACAGTCTAACTCCAGTACTCGACAAATGCAATGACAAAACATAAAAAATACAGACTCAAGCCACATCATCATGCCAGCCCATCCTTTGTGTGCGCATCCCGTGCCAGCTCCTCAGCTCGACCAGTACCTAAAATGCATAAGACGCATTTCCCCCATTTAAGGGGTTAGCATTCGAATAGCTAGTGCAAGTATACAATTACACAACATTATATACAAATATGATTTTTACACAATCATCTCAATCAGAAATCATTTGCCATAAATATTCCGGAATACTAAATTGGCAATCAAACCAGTTTCAATCATCACGATATCACAAAATAAACAACTGGTATCCTGTGGCCGTACCCCTTAGTATCGACCCCCAGACATCCCGTCGAACGCTCCGGGTGGGATACCACTTCCGCGGCCGTACCCCTTAGTATCGGTCCCCAGACATCCCGTCGGACACTCCGGGTGGAAGTTCAACCACACACGCACCCAAGTCCACTTCCTCGGCCATACCCCTTAGTATCGACCCCCAGACATCCCGTCGGACACTCCGGGTGGAAGGAACACAACTCACGCACCCGAAAACCACAATTCATCATTTATTTCGAAAATGCAACATACATAAATGTAATACATGTACTTGCCTGATCAATATGACGTGAAGGAAAACGGTGAACGGAAAGGTTTTGGCTCGAATAACCTTCACAAATCCGATCCTAACACAATAACGATGAACAACCAATCTTAAAACTACGAAAACGCGGGAGTGCATCCTAGTTCTACCCGCTGCAACAATTTGTCGAACATAACTAGGGTATCGCGATTATAAGTGACGAACAATGGAAAACTTGGAGTTTAAAACCACAAATCCTCAATAAAAACGAAGTATTACAAGTACACGATCGAAGTCTAGCAAGAATCCATGATAATTCGGACTAAAAGAGTCAAATCACAAGAAATCCCCAAAATTTCCCCAAAATTTCTAAACAAGGGTTTCTGGGATTCTTACCTTGATTCGGATGGTGGAAAATGTTGAGAACTTGAAGAATTCACGCAAGGAATGCACGGATGGTAGTGGATGATGATATTTGGTCGGAAATAGCCCTAACCCTCGTCTGGAATCGCCCAAAGCCGAAGAGAATAAGTAAAGACGGAAAAATGACGAAGTTGGCTGCTGCTGTCCTATTTATATTAAATAAGCTTAGCGCACGCTACACACAAGACTTAGCGTGCTCTAACGGGGTGTGGAAATGTAGTCATCCTACTGTCCTCCCGTTAGCGTACGCAAGCTAACATGATTAGCGTGCGCTAACGTTAGGAATTAGCGTGCGTTAACGCTGAATTAGCATACGCTGCCTGGTCCAGTACCGAAGTACTGAACCTTCTGTCCAGTCCGCCGAAATCGTTAGCGCACACTACAAACTCCGAGTTAGCATACGCTAACCACGCAGTGATAGCGCACGCAAGGAAACCAGGAGTAGCGTGCGCTACTCAGCAAGATCGATCTTGCTCAAGAACTTCTTGACAGCACAAAAATCGAAATGCAATGCAAGGCCAGATTCCAGAAGCACAAATACGGAGTATTCAAGACGACAGAGTTGAGTGCTAAAAGAAAATACAACTCCAACCACCGCGGAGTCCGTAATACGACAAAGAAAGTGAAATTCCCTAAACTTATGGGAAATTACAAAAATGGCCCAAGTGCCCGAAAATCACGATACGACGTCGGATTAACAAATCGAAAGTTTCAACACGACCAACTCAACCATACAAACTTATGCAAACCAAGAAACAATGAAAACGAACGAGTTTTACGAGAATCGAACGTACATGCGACAAGATATAATTCAAGATAAAATTACGTAAAAACATCCTCGAAACTCGGCCAAACGGGAATACTCCAAGAACAAAATAGGTTCAGAATCCCAAAACAGTAACAAGCGAGTCGTCCGAAACGAACATATCCCAAAAATAGAAATTACCAAAAATAGAAAGTACGGATATTACATTCTCTCCCCCTAAAAATAAGTTTCGTCCCGAAACTTACAACGCAAATAACTCGGGGTATCTCGACTGCATACTCTCTTCCGTCTCCCATGTGGCTTCCTCGGTTCCATGCCTCGACCATTGAACTTTAACCAAAGGAATGGTTTTGTGTCGAAGTTGCTTCACCCGACGCTCTAAAATCTGAATCGGCCTCTCCTCGATGGTAATGTCGGGTCCCAACTCGATCTCTCCAAAATCAATAATATGGCTAGGGTCTGTTACGTACTTCCTAAGCTGGGAAACATGAAATACATTATGCACGTGACTCAGGGACGTCGGCAAGCCTAACCGATAGGCAAGCTCTCCAACTCTCTCTAAAATCTTGAACGGTCCAATATATCTCGGACTAAGTTTACCCTTCCGGCCGAAGCGGTAAACTCCCCGTGTTGGCGACACCTTAAGCAAGACATGATCTCCCACCTCAAACTCCAACGGCCGGCGATGCGTATCGGCATAAGACTTCTGCCGACTCTGGGCCGTCAACAATCTATCGCGAATCAGAGCAATATTCTCTCTCGTCTCAACTACCATATCGGGATCGGTACCACTCAGCGAGGACGTATCGTCTCAACACAACGGCGATCTGCACCTCCTCCCATACAATGCCTCAAATGGTGCCATTTTGATCGAGGCGTGCCAACTATTATTGTACGTGAACTCGATCAATGGCAAGTGCGACTCCCAATAATCATTCCAATCTAAGGCGCAGGCTCTCAACATATCCTCCAGCATCTAGATCGTCCGCTCTGAATGTCCATCAGTCTGAGGGTGGTAAGACGTACTGAGTCTCAACTCGGTCCCCAAAGCTCTATGAACGGCCTGCCAAAAATGTGATATAAACCGGCCATCACGATCTGAAACAATACTCTTAGGGGTCCCATGCAACCTCACTATCTCCGTAATAAACACTCGCGCTAGTCTCTCTGGCCCCCAAGTGTTCTTAACACCCAGAAAATGAGTTGATTTGGTTAGTCGATCGACAACAACCCAAATCATGTTCATTCCAGTCCGAGTCTTAGGCATACTAGTAATGAAATCCATAGAGATGTCTTCCCACTTCCATTCTGGAATGGGAAGTGGTCGTAGCAACCCCGCGGGCCGCTGATGCTCAATCTTAACCTGCTGACAGGTCAAACACTTCACCACAAACTCGCTAACATCCGTCTTCAAATTGCTCCACCAGTAGTTACCCCTCACATCCTTGTACATTTTGCTCGTACCAGGATGTATGGAGTAAGGCGTAGTATGAGCATCACTCAAAATCTTCTGCCTCAACTCAATGTCATTCGGTACACATAATCTGCCGCGAAATCTCAAAACACCATCATCCTGAACCACAAATCCAAGGGCTTTCCCCTTCCTCACATCCTCTCTCAACTGGACCAAAAACGGATCATCATACCGTTTCGCCTTGATATCATCAGTCAAGGACGAAGTGATCTCCAATGCACACAACTGACCCTGAACTCTCTGAACCCAAACCTCGATATTCTGACAAATCAAATCCCGCTGGATCCTGTTCTGTGGTGAAAGTACCTCTAACATTTGTAACGCCATCAGTTTCCGGCTCAACGCATCAGCTACTACGTTAGCCTTACCCGGATGACATCTCGAGGTCGTAATCTTTAATTAGTTCCAACCACCTACGCTGACTCATATTCAACTCTTTCTGACTGAAGATATACTTCAAACTCTTGTGATCCGTAAAAATCTTACACGACGACCCATAGAGATAATGCCTCCAGATCTTTAAGGCGAAAACAACCGCAGCTAACTCCAAATCGTGCATGGGATAATTTACCTCATAAGGTTTCAACTGGCGGGACGCATAAGCAATCACCCTGTCTCTCTGCATCAAAACACATCTGAGCCCAAGGCCCGAAGCATCATTATAACACGAAATCTTCGTTCCCCTGAGGCAATGCTAACATGGGTGCGGTAGTTAGTCGTCTCTTCAACTCGTCAAAACTACCCTGTCTGTCTGTGGTCCACTCAAATTTCTGAGTCTTCTAGAGCAACTGAGTGAGTGGTCTAGCGATCTTAGAAAATCCCTCAACAAATCTACGGTAATAGCCGGCAAGACCCAGAAAACTCCTCACCTCCTTTACATTCTTAGGCGGCTCCCAAGCCATCACTGCATCTATCTTCTGCGGATCTACCCGAACTCCCTCTGCTGAAATCACATGCCCGAGGAACATCACTTCCTCGAGCCAAAACTCACACTTAGAGAACTTCGCGTACAACTGCTTAGCTCTCAAAATGTCTAATACAATCCGGAGATGTAAGATGTGCTCCTCCCGACTCCGTGAATAGATAAGAATGTCATCGATAAAGACGACTACGAATTTGTCCAGATACTCAATAAAAACTTTGTTCATCAACTGCATGAACACTGCCGGGGCATTGGTTAGCCCGAAAAATATAACCACAAACTCGTAATGGCCATATCTCGTCCGAAAGGCAGCTTTCGGTATATCGCTATCCCGAATCCTCAATTGATAGTAGCCCGATCGCAAGTCATTCTTCGAAAAGACTGTCACCCCCTGAAGCTGATCAAACAAGTCCTCAATCCTGGGCAAAGGGTATTTATTTTTGATGGTTAACTTGTTTAATTCTCGATAGTCAATGCATAAACAAAGCGATCCATCCTTCTTCTTAACAAAAAGTACAGGCGCACCCCAAGGCGATGCGCTCGGTCGAATATACCCTTTTTCTAACAACTCTCCCAACTGCTTCTTCAACTCTAACATCTCCGACGGTGCCATACGGTACGACGCTCGAGAAATAGGGGCCACATTCGGCTCAAGATCAATAGAAAACTCCACCTCTCGCTGTGGTGGTAATCCCGGCAAGTCATCCTGTTGTTTCCCGAAATATTTATCCGAAGATGAAATACTGCTGGAATGGACGAACAACAAACAAGGTTGCGGGAGCACTTCCGAGGAGGTGTAAATAACACTAGATTTGCTGGGTTTGTTCGGCCCGGGCTTGAATGCTCTCGCGAGATGTTATTAATACAAATATTCGTGGATACAAGTATTAATGTGAGAATCTAAGTACAATGAGTGTAAAAAGATCCTGTTAATCCAGCTCTTGAGCGAAGCTTTGGTGTTCTTGCTCTCGGCCGATCGTCTTCTGTGTGAGAGAGGCTGAGAGAGAAGAATGGACCGATAGATAGTTGTTGCCAAGAGTAGGAGAAAGCCAAGTTGTGTGTAATGCTTGTAAACTGGGCCGAAACAGAAGAAGTGTCCAAGTGCAGGCAGCCCTCTATTTATAGGGGCTGAGGAGCCTTGTTTCCTGGCGGGCGATCGCCATTCGGCCAATATAATAATGGGGCAATCGCCTTTAAGTCACATGGGCTGTCTGCCTAAAGTCCAAGGTTGCGGCCGGCAGCCAGCTGTGTGGTCCAATGAGGAGCCAGCACGCGTCCGGGGTTGCTGTCACGGGCGGTCCCACGGACACCTTTCGGCGGGCCTGTCGGTTGGTGGAAGGATGCTGACAGGCTGTGGTCAACGATCCGCGAAATGCGGATCTTGTCTCGATGCTGCACGTGGGCTCTGTCCTGAGCTTCGGTCTTTGCCGACTGGATGATCATCGGCTTCGATCGGCATGAGGCGGTCGTCAATGGTCGGTCACCAAGGATCGATCGGCAAGTGCTGAGAGATGATCGTCTGCTAGTCGGCCACCAGGAGTCGATCGCCAAGTGTTGAGAGACGATCATCTTAGATGTCGATCGCTCGGCACTGGGACTTGTCCTGGGACCTTCGGTCGGCCGATCTGCCTTGGTTGCCGGGCTAAGGCTAGGTCGCCTGGTCTCTGGTCGGCAGAATGGTCTCGGCTGCTCGGCTATGGCTAGCTCGCCCGATCTCTGAGGTGATCGCCGGTCGGAGAGTATAATTCTCGACACAACAATTGCCCCCCAGCTTGCTCCGATGTTGAAGACATGGGGCGAGGTGGTTCTTGCTGGCGATCGTGTAGGATGAGGACGGGCGACCCGCTGAGCTGACTTTGGATTCGGATTTGGGCGATCCGGTCGATTGGCTAGCTATCTTTCGGTCTTGTACCTGCAAAAAACAACATTGGCCGATCCCTCGTAGAAACTTGATTGTTTCGTCGCTGATTAACCGTGCACAGTCGCGGAGTTCGATGGACCGACTCCATGACTGTGTCTTGTGCGCGAAGACATTGATTGTCTCGTGACTCATTTTATTGTGAGGGTCCTCCGTTAGGTTGCGCCTCACCTCGTATTTAAACGAAGGGCGTGCGGTCTTGGTCTAGAGAAGTCCTTGCGCGGGGCGTCGTCGGATTAATCAACTCCACTTCCGCGGCTTGTTAGCTCTGCTTCCACCTCGGCCCGCCATGAAGATGGCGAACCTCGACGGTGTACGTTGAGACGGGGGTAGTGGCGCGTCGCATTGTCCGGGTTCACCATGTTTGATGATGAACCTTGAGGGCGGGCGATCGTGTCCACTGATTAGTTTTGGAGGTCCCTCAGACTACGCCGGCCTCGTATTTAAACGAAGGGCGGGCGATCTTGGCCCAAAGGGACCTTGCATGGCCGAAGCAGCCGGTTCCATCGACTACCAGGACCATGGCTGTATGCTGTGGGGTGGAGGCGATCTCGTGTCGTAGTCCATCATGTTAGATGATGAACTGTCGATGGCGAACGAGTCCTCCGGTTTTGATGATGTTGCTTGATAATGGCGATCGGGCTGGAAGACTGGTGATCGTCGCTCGACTGCCGATCACGTTATCCATAGGTTGATACCGGCGATCGGGCTGGAGATCGTCGTTCGGGCGCTGATCGCGCTGCTCAAAGGCCGAGAAGAAACCATTGCCTGGCCAGAAAGTCTGCGGCTTTGGCTCGGAAGGTCGCGTAGGTCGAGGGTTGGTCCTTCGTAAGATGTCTGAACATAGACGAAAGACCGTGGAATCCTCCTAGGACCGCGTAGAGGGCGATCTCAACGCTTACGGGCTCGCCGTTGAGGATGATCTCGTCTACCCGATCGATCTAGTCCGAGTCGGACTATTCTTCGCCTTGCTTGATTCGCATCATGCGATGGGGACCCTCTGGCCGAGCGACCCTGGTGGCGAAGTACTCTGTAAAGACGTTCGCTAGTTGGTTAAAGGAGCCGATGGACCGAGGCGGCAATGAGGCGTACCACCTGTGGGCGAGGTCGTCCAGCGTCAGAGGTAACATTCGGCACCTGGTCGCGTCCGATGCCCCACACCCGGTCATGTAGATGTTGAACTTGCTCAGGTGTGTTTCGGGGTCCGATCTCCCCTCGTACAAAGGTGTTTGAGGAGGAGCGATCTTGTGCTGCATGGCGGCGAGCTCGATGTGGACCGCGAGCGGCTCGCTCGGCTCGGCAATCTTGTTCTTGGCGTTGCCCTGGATTCCAGGAGCGCCTTCATGTCATCGAGATGGCGTTGCATCGTGGCCATCGCCGTGGCTCGGTCGCTCACGGATTGGCTTTGGGAGCGGAAGCCGAGGCGATCGTGTACCGATCTCCTGACTCTGCTGCTGCCGACCTCGGCTATTTGGCGAGGGGGAGACAGACGGCTGGTCGGCCTTCTGGGAGTAGGATAGGCCGAGCTCCTGGTGACGGACACAAACTTCGTCGTCTCATGGCTGGGGCCGGACTGCCCCGGTCGCCAAGATGGGTCGCTGCCCAGGCGATCGAAAACAGAGGTGCCCCGACTGGCGAGCGCCTCTTCTTGCGGATGGGAGCCTCCTGGCGATCGCCCGGTCAGCAATGCCTTGAACTTCCATTTGGTCTTCCGGCGGATGGCCGAGGGGGTGATAGCGGGAGGCGCGTCGAGAGCACTCCGTCGCTCCTGTAGGACGGCCATGGCCTCCTCGATCTGTTCCGCGGTTTGGAACTGATCGAGTGAGAGACTTGGGCCGCCGCCCAGGGGTGGGATCGAGCGTCTCGGACCGCGGCGGCTACCTTCCGCCATCGGCTGTGGCTCGGACTGAGACGGAACGAGGCGTCTGGCGGGCTGGCCAGCGGTTTTCTTCGACGCGGAGGCGGAAGAAATGATTCTGAAAGCTTTCTCTGAAGAATAGTGAGTGTTTCTTCAGGTATATGCCCCGAGAACAGTGAGTGTTCTTCGAGACGGTAGGAATAAAATTGAGGGTTAGGTCGCCCTTCCTCTAGCGCCAATTGTTGTTGCCCGAAATATTTATCCGAAGATGAAATACTGCTAAATGGACGGACAACAAACAAGGTTGCGGGAGCACTTCCGAGGGGGTGTAAATAACACTAGATTTGCCGGGTTTGTTAGGCCCGGGCTTGAATGCTCTCGCGAGATGTTATTAATACAAATATTCGTGGATACAAGTATTAATGTGAGAATCTAAGTACAATGAGTGTAAAAAGATCCTGTTAATCCAGCTCTTGAGCGAAGCTTTGGTGTTCTTGCTCTCGGCTGATCGTCTTCTGTGTGAGAGAGGCTGAGAGAGAAGAATGGACTGAGAGATAGCTGTTTCCAAGAGTAGGAGAAAGCCAAGTTGTGTGTAATGCTTGTAAACTGGGCCGAAACAGAAGAAGTGTCCAAGTGCAGGCAGCCCTCTATTTATAGGGGCTGAGGAGCCTTGTTTCCTGGCGGGCGATCGCCATTCGGCCAATATAATAATGGGGCGATCGCCTTTAAGTCACATGGGCTGTCTGCCTAAAGTCCAAGGTTGCGGCCGGTATCTAGCTGTGCGATACAATGAGGAGCCAGCACGCGTCCGGGGTTGCTGTCACGGGCGGTCCCACGGACACCTTTCGGCGGGCCTGTCGGTTGGTGGAAGGATGCTGACAGGCTGTGGTCAATGATCCGCGAAATGCGGATCTTGTCTCGATGCTGCACGTGGTCTCTGTCCTGAGCTTTGGTCTTTGCCGACTGGATGATCATCGGCTTCGATCGGCATGAGGCGGTCGTCAATGGTCGGTCACCAAGGATCGATCGGCAAGTGCTGAGAGATGATCGTATGCTAGTCGGCCACCAGGAGTCGATCGCCAAGTTTTGAGGGACGATCGTCTTAGATGTCGATCGCTCGGCACCGAGAGTTGTCCTGGGACCTTCGGTCGGCCGATCTGCCTGGTTGCCGGTCTAAGGCTAGGTCGCCTAGTTTCTGGTCGGCAGAACGGTCTCGGCTGCTCGGCTATGGCTAGGTTGCCCGATCGCTGAGGCGATCGCCGGTCGGAGAGTATAATTCTCGACACAACACATCCGGGAATATGTCGGGATACTCACTAACGACTGGAATCGACGACATGTCAACTCCAGCATCCTCCGCCTGCAGAGCGTAACACCAATAGCAGACACAACCCTGGTTCAGAAGTTTCATCGCCTTTAAGGCGCTAATCACACTTCCCTATCTACCCGGTTTACAACCGACGAGAGTATGCTCGGTGCCGTACTCAGCTACTATCGAGATGGTGCGAGTCCGATAATTCATGATAGCACCGTGACGATCCAACCAATCGTCCCCTAGGATCAAATCCTCACCCTTAAGATCTATAACAATAAGGTTCGAGGGCCAATATCGGCTCCCGATCCTCACTGGACAATCCCTAACTTCCCGGTCCCCAACCATACGATCCCCACTAGGCGTACCCACTACGAACGGTTCGCACTCATACAAGCAGTCAATACCAATACGACACATACAATCCAAAGCAATAAAAGAATGAGTAGCACCCGAATCGAAAAGCACCGAAACTGGATGAGAAAGGATTTGAGTGGTACCTGACGCCACTGGAACATCTGTCTCCTCCGTGCGCCTCATCTGATATAACCGAGGGTGGACTAAGCCTGAACTAAAAACAGCTCGGCGGTCCGGCTGACCCCGGCCCCTACCACGGCCCGAACTCTGAGGAACATAAGTGATTGGAGCCTTCTGATCAATACTGTGTTCTCTCTGAACGGCAGTGGTAGTCGGAGCTCTGGCAGCCCTGGTGGCTCTCTCACAGTGTGCTGCTCGGTGCCCTGTCTGCCCACAAGTAAAGCAAGTAACTGGAGGAGAAGGGCAATCCTTCACCAGATGCTCATATTGGTTGTAGTTAAAACAAACCCTGCCACCAGAAGCAACGGACTGGACTGAACGATTACCCTGTGATCCCCCAGCCTGATGGAACGGCCTCTTCCCAGGTGTAGGGGTAGATTGTGCTCTCGAAAATCGGCCACTCTTGCCGGCTGAAAAACTGCCAACCGTTTTCTGTTTCTTGGCCTCGGTACCCAACTCTGATTCCGGTGCGGCCATGTCGATCGCTAGAGCGCGATCCTGATACTCCTTCAAAGTAGCACATATGAGCGGTGCCATTCTCTGCCTGATATGCAGTTTCATGCACATATTGAAATAACGGATTTTATCTGCCTCCGTCCTCACCTGATCTTTCACGAAACCCAACTGCTGATTGTAAGAGATAATGGCCTGAGAAATCGGCACATCCTGGGGTGTGGCAGTGAAGAACTCCACAATTCTGTGTTCTTTGACTGGCGGCAGACAATATTCTGCTTCCATAGCAGCCCTGAACTCATCCCAAGTGGCTCCCCACCTCCCACCATTCCGCAGCTTCCTTATCCAGGAGGTACTGGGCAATATGTACCCTCCTGTCTTCGGGACAAGCTACGACATCAAAGGTCCTGGACAACTGGAAGAGCCAATTCTCCCAACCGAGGGAGTCAGAAGATCCGTAGAAACGATGAGGGTGCATCTTAGTCACCGTCTGAAGCCACTTACTAGCTTCCTCCTCAGGTGTCGGGGGCGGATTCTGGCGTCCACCCTGAGCTATCTGAGAAAGATGGGCTACTAACTGCTAAAGTACGGCAGTAGCCCCGGCGTCGGCATTATTACCCGACGATAGATCCTGACTGACTGACATATCCTGCTGCCCGTCAGAGCTCAGAGGTAGAGTGCTCGGCACTGACTGAGAGGCCGAATCTGCAGAGGACTGAGAAAGCGAAACTTCCTCATTAATAGCACCCCGTCCGCGGCCTCGACCGCGTCCCCTAGCTGGTCTACCACGACCTCTCAACATATTGAAGAAAAGATAAGAGCGAACAAGATCAGAAAGGTTCACAGTTTACAAGGTTGGTATAATAATTCACAATCCCAAACAACGCAAGAAAACGAAATTCAGAATATAAGAGTTCGAGGAGACTTACAGCCACGGGTCGCACGAAAAGACGGTAGCATGATGATATTAGGCTCAACGACTGACTCAAACGACTTAACTGACAGACCCAAAATTAACCGACAGCCTAGGCATTCAAAACCTAGGCTCCGATACCATAAATGTAACACCCCAATTCACAAATGGGACATCACACGCCGTAGAACCCTCGTGAGGTCTACCAGGCTAACACATGACACATAAACAACAATGAAATCTCAAAAGATGCACTCGAAAAGTAAATAAGGCCGTGGCCTCGGCCAAAACATTTTAACGTAGTACATGAAACATAAGTTAAATACTAATTCATTGCCCACGGAGGGGACTTAAACCAAGTTTAAAAGTAAACAGTCTAACTCCAGTACTCGACAAATGTAATGACAAAACATAAAAAATACAGACTCGAGCCACATCATCATGCCAGCCCATCCTTTGTGTGCGCATCCTGTGCCAGCTCCTCAGCTCGACCAGTACCTGAAATGCATAAGACGCATTTCCCCCATTTAAGGGGTTAGCATTCGAATAACTAGTGCAAGTACACAATTACACAACATTATATACAAATACGATTTTTACACAATCATCTCAATCAGAAATCATTTGCCATAAATATTCCGGAATACTAAATTGGTAATCAAATCAGTTTCAATCATCACGATATCACAAAATCACAACTGGTATCCCGTGGCCGTACCCCTTAGTATCGACCCCCAGACATCCCGTCGAACGCTCCGGGTGGGATACCACTTCCGTGGCCGTACCCCTTAGTATCGGTCCCCAGACATCCCATCGGACACTCCGGGTGGAAGTTCAACCACACACGCACCCAAGTCCACTTCCTCGGCTGTACCCCTTAGTATCGACCCCCAGACATCCCGTCTGACACTCCAGGTGGAAGGAACACAACTCACGAACCCGAAAACCACAATTCATCATTCATTTCGAAAACGCAACATACATAACGAAATGTAATACATGTACTGGCCTGATCAATACGACGTGAAGGAAAACGGTGAACGGAAAGGTTTTGGCTCGAATAACCTTCACAAATCCGATCATAACACAATAACGATGAACAACCAATCTTAAAACTATGAAAACGTAGGGGTACATCCTAGTTCTACCCGCTGCAACAATTTGTCGAACATAACTAGGGTATCGTCGATTATAAGGGACGAACAATGGAAAACTTGGAGTTTAAAACCACAAATCCTCAATAAAAATGAAGGATTACAAGTACACGATCGAAGTCTAACAAGAATCCACGATAATTCGGACTAAAAGAGTCAAATCACAAGAAATCCCCAAAATTTCCCCAAAATTTTTAAACAAGGGTTTAAGGGATTCTTACCTTGATTCGGATGGTGGAAAATGTTGAGAACTTGAAGAATTCATGCAAGGAATGCACGGATGGTAGTGGATGATGATATTTGGTCGGAAATAGCCCTAACCCTCGTCTGGAATCGCCCAAAGCCGAAGAGAATATGTAAAGATGGAAAAATGACGAAGTTGGCTGTTGCTGTCCTATTTATATTAAATAGGCTTAGCGCACGCTACGCACAAGACTTAGCGTGCGCTAACGGGGTGTGGAAATGCAGTCATCCTACTGTCCTCCCGTTAGCTTACGCAAGCTAACATGATTAGCGTGCGCTAACGTTAGTAATTAGCGTGCGTTAACGCTGAATTAGCGTACGCTACAGTCGATGCGAAATCGCGAACCTTCATCGATCGCGAAATCGTTAGCGCACGCTACAAACTCGAGTTAGCGTCGCTAACCACGCGATGATAGCGCACGCAAGGAAACCCGGGAGTAGCGTCGCTACTCAGCGGCGATCGGCCTTTGCTCGACACTGCTGCCGACAGCACAAAAATCGAAATGCAACGCAAGGCCAGATTCCAGAAGCACAAATACGGAGTATTAAAGATGACAGAGTTGAGCGCTGAAAAAAAATACAACTCCGACCACCGCAGAGTCCGTAATACGACAAAGAAAGTGAAATTCCCTAAACTTATGGGAAATTACAAAAATGGCCCAAGTGCCCGAAAATCACAATACGACGTCGGATTAACAAATCGAAAGTTTCAACACGACCAACTCAACCATACAAACTTATGCAAACCAAGAAAAAACGAAAACGAATGAGTTTTACGAGAATCGAACGTACATGCGACAAGATATAATTCAAGATAAAATTACGTAAAAACATCCTCGAAACTCGGCCAAACAGAAAAACTCCAAGAACAAAATAGGTTCAGAATCCCAAAACAGTAACAAGCGAGTCGTCCAAAACGAACATATCCCAAAAATAGAAATTACTAAAAATAGAAAGTACGGATATTACACAGCCAGCCCTTTAGCATCATCTTCTGCCACCGAGAGCGACAATTCTCAACCAGAGCATACCACGGGGACCTTTGATGCTATACGCTTTACAAGTGCTGAAAATGCGGAATAGTTTGAGCAACGAGCTCATTCCAAACTTCTGGTTGAGAGAGATATCGCACAGGAGGTTGAAAATAAATTCAACCTATCTCAATTCTTCAGTCACCTACATTAGGAGAATGCGTTGAAGCTCCCTGATCATTACTACGGAGATTTGGTCCGTGAATTCTACGCCAATGTAGAGGCAAAATGCAAAGATGACTATGCTATACGAAGCATGGTTAGAGGGACACCAGTGGTGATCACCGAGAGCTCGATAAGTCACTCGCCCCACACTCCGGACGAGTGGGAGAAAGTAAATTTCAGAAAATCCTTCAATCCCCCAGAAGGACCGGTGTGGAACACTAGTAGTGCCATGGCGTGGTTTGACATCCAGTACACTCCTTGCCGAAAGGATGGAGTGAAGATCGGGACCTTATCCTTCTTCGACCAGCATCGCCTCATTTTATATCTTCTCGGCACAAATGTTCTTCCTCGTTCGAGTAGTAAAAATGAAGTACGAGTTGGGGATTTATACTTTTTGGATAAAATGGTGCATGGGCTAGGTGCTATACAGGGATTGAATTATGGGAGTATTATATACAATCACATGCGTGATTTCCTAAGGAACAAAAGCCCCAAGCACTCCATTCCTTATCCCCGGTTGATCACATTGATACTCAAGCAAGCGGATGTTGACTTCTCAAATGCCGACCGCACAGTAATTAAAGACCGGGACAAATTGAGGCGTGCTACTTGTAGCCGAATGGGTATCGAATTTGAGGAGGACGCACAGCACGACGACGAGGCACATTCTCCGACTGACGGAGGTGACGGCGAGAGCCCTACACGAGAGACCACCGAATCCCACCATCCAAGCCGTCAACCCCAGTCCCAGTCCCTTCTCCGTCATATATGGGAGGCGATTGGCTGCATCAGAGATGACCAGGAGGTTATCAAAAGTGAGCTTAAAAAGGTAAACGATCGTCTCGACCGAACAGACGAGCAGATGGCACGCATTCAGCAGCACTTCGGCATCAGACCACCATCACCACCACCCGGGCCATCGGCTTAGTGCTACTTTTTTATTATTTTATTTGTGTTATTTTTCTGACTTCTTTTCTTTTTGGCTTGTTAAGACTGTTTGCGTATTTTTTCTTTTTCTTGCAATTATGGATTTTGTTTTTATTCATTTAACTTATTTCAACATGGTTTTGTGCTTTTGTTTCAAAGTTCTTTTTAGGGATTGCTATGAGGATCAACCGTACCACACGACAGGGGAGTCCTTCTTCTTCTATCTTTTCAATACATTGAGGGCAATGCTTATTTCTAAAGTGTGGGGTGATATCGGAAATATATGAATTTTTAAAATAAAAAAATACCTCCAACAGTCAATTTGTAATATGTCTTACTACTCACCTCGGGAGACTTGTTTATAAAAATTTTGGTGCGGTAAAATGACCATGTGTTAAACTTGAATTTTCGATGAAAGGTCAAACTCAATTGTTCCAAAAAAAAAATATTTTGTGTGAATTCATGAAACATATATATTTAAAACCTTGTGAGCTTTTGAGCCGTTGTTTACTTACTATCATGCAAAATCTCCTTTGATTGAGTACGCTATTTGTGTTGTGAAACTATAGAACGTGCATTGGTATCTTACTCAAAACTACGAAGTGTGTGCAAAATAGTGAAAGTGATTTTAGGCGATTTTTTTTATTTAGCCTTTCAATCTTTTTCGGCCTACCCAAAAAATTATTAATTCCCTCGTTAACCCAATTGAGCTTATAACCTATTTTATTGTTAACCACATACTGAGCTTTCCATCGCTATAAATCCTTTGACCCATACTTGAACAGTTAGAAATTATTTTTGACAAGGATGAAGATATTGTGTGGTGACATTGGGTGATATATATTGTTGGTAGTGTTAAAAAAATGGAGAAAACATTTACTCCGCTGTTTTTGGAAACTTAGTAACCGGGTGTATTCATGTGACCCATGTTTACATTCGCGTAAAACAGTTACCTTAGATATGAGTATGCATAAAAGCAGCTTGTGTATGTTTTTATCTTAGTAACCGGGTTTATTCATGTGACCCACCGTTTACATTCGCGTAAAACAGATAATAAACAACCCAAGTAAAAAAAAGGGAAAAAAATGGTTGATTGAAAAGCAAGAAAAAGAGCTCAGATAAATCGAAGCATAAGTAAGGGGATTGATAGAAAGCTTAATTAAATAGCTTCTAAAGTGCTTATCAGTTGATAAAACTCGATTCAGAATATTTTCTAATGTTCGGTTTCAAGTCACTTTATACATATTTCCCTACCCAACCAAAGAGCCGACATTACAACCTTAAAGTCCTTTTTGATTCACAATGTTACACACACAAGTGGTAGAGATAAAAGACGATTTGCACGCCTATGGAAATTTTCACTTCATTAAATAAGCTTGAGCGAAAATATGTCTCATATACACTTGAAAGTGAGCGATACACTTATCCGGCGAGTTCTATGAATTCATGCTTTCTGTTTGAAAAGGAAACTTTCTTGAGATTTGACAAATGTTCAACATTTCCCCAAGAACACAAAAAATATCAACCGGGTTGAACAGATCCCAGATATGGTTATACAATCTATAGAATATGATTAACAACATTCAATAACATCAACTGATTCACATAATCGGACTAGAAACGAAATCAAGAGTAAAACCCCAAAAATAGTTGAAAATGGATTTTCAAAGAATTACCTCAATCCGGATAAAGAATCAACAAAGGATGATGTTAAACATGATCAAGACTTCAATATATGATGATAATTTGCTCAGGATCGAAACCCTTGTCAAATCGCCTAAAACCGAGAGAGAGATATGAAATGGCAGTTAGACTTGAGGTAAGAGTTGGAGCTTCTCTCTTCAACCTCTTTAGAACCAGAGCTAATGGCCTTAATAAACCCCAAATTTCATAATATCATACAACAATTTCACATAAATATCACACACGCATCAGGCATAGGAAGGTACGCAAAAAAATGGAGAAGGGAATGTTTACTTCGATGGAGGAGGGATCTTCAGGCCGAAGGAGATCGAGGGAGATGACGAATTTGGCGACGGGTGGCGAGTCGTCGGCGGCGGCGGAGGAGGACTGCCACGCCTTGGAGACAACCGGCAGGCACTTCATAAGCCAAATAGATCGGTCGGCTTTGGCCATGTCGAGAGTGGTGTTGTCGTTGCTGTAGTCATTGACACGCTTTTAGTGTAACTATCGCAAGTGCACGATATCGTATCAAGTAGTAAAGTGGACTTTTTGAGTCCGGTTTATCGATCCCACAAGGAAGTTTTGTTATAATTTGAATTATACACTATTAGTCTATTTTTATAGATACTTAAGATGAGTGAAACACACAATTAAAAAGTTTGGTTTAATAATTGCAAAGAAATTGCAATAATAGTTCTAATATTATAAGGAAATAAAAAGATAGCAATAATAATAGATTGATTATCGATAAAATGAAATAGTTGGGATTACAAACTTAGTTCGTCATTAGTTATAAAAGATGTATTGGAGATCATAAGATGAATTTACTTATTATGTTGTGTAGATTCGATTTTCCTTAAAAAGACGGTTTCTCTTTCGAACTATAAAACGTCCCTTACATATTGAATCAATCCACTATATTTCTATGTTGATTGGCTTCAATACATAGCATTAGGATTTATGAAAATAACTCAAAGAATCATCTAAGGACTAGGGGTATATTTCTATCCCCTAGAACAACTTAGAGTGAAGATCATTTGATCTAATCAAACATATTTTCTTTCGAAACATATGAAGACCATAAATATCTTCATTAATTGGCCAAATAAATAAAGATTGTTAAAACAATGAAAATCACACACAATAATAAGTAATTCACAATAGATCTTTTATACAAACTTAAATAACATAACTAACCTTGTTTATAATCCCAACTTAAAGAACTTAGCCCATAAAGGGTTTATTACACATATTACAAGCTTTGGTGGTCATGTTTAGTTGAATCAAGAGAAAGAATTGATCCTAACTCCCTTAGTAGATAAAGGAGATAGAAACAATACTCTCTGAACAACATATATTATACCACACTTACAAAGATCACTCAAGAACACAAGTGTGTTCTTCACACAAAAAGAAAAGTTTACAAGAAAATGGAAAATTATAAGATGAATGATGAATGATGAAGGATCTAAGGGGTCTATTTATACACCTAAAGTCATCTAATAGCTCCAAAACTCCAGCATTATTACATTAGATCGGATCAATGCCAGCCATCCCCTCAATAATACACAAAAAGTATAAAAAGTTAGACAAATCATAGTAATCTGTCAAGAGTTACGGTAGTAACATTCGGGAGTTACGTAGTAACTAGTGACTTACGGCCGTAACCCCCGAATGTTACGGCCGTAACTCAACTTCGTAAATTTGCTCATATGAATCAAGGATAGTTACGTTATCGGCCCAGAATTTCTCAGACTTTGCGTTTTTGCCCCAGATCTTCTTCGGATGATAACTTTTGATATATAACTCTGATTTTGAATCCGGAAAGACTGCCGAACTCGTCTCGGAAAGCCCTAAAACATGAATATATCAAAATTCAATAAATAGAATATTTATTAAATATGTTGTTTCTTGAGTAATTCAGTTATTTAATCCGATCATCATCCGATAAAAATAAAATTATTAAAACTAATAAATTAAAAGCAAAAAACGAGTAGACTAGCTCAATTATGGGTGAATTTTATCGATACAAACCATGGATAAGTGTACAAAACTGACACTTATCACACCCCCAAACTTGAATTCTTGCTAGTCCCGAGCAAGACTCTTTATTATTCACACTCCAAAAATAAAATAAAATAAATAAAACAAAAATAAGAAAATTAATACACACATAAATTAAAATATAAAAAGAGAAAAGAAGATCAAAATGCCATTAATACACAACAACCAGCTTATACAGTAGATATAAATGAATCAAGATTCAAAATAAATCTACAAATGATTTTGAAGTTAAAACACGGTTTTAGTATTGTAATTCCAAAATGTAAGGTTTCCCCCCAATAGGTTGATTATTTCTTTCCCACTCGTGATACACACGACTCCCTTTAATGGTTGCTCTCGATCACTCATTTATTTTTCGACTCAATATGAAGAAGAATTTCATTGGCGTCATCAAATATTGTGATTATTCACGAAATTGAGTGTATTGAAATTCAGCCGCTAATTAATTCAAATCTGCTCATAAACTACATCCCTTTTAGTGATAGCTTTCACACCGTTATTTGCTAACGTGTAACTCTTTTCACTAACACAATTTCTATCTCATTATTTTTCTTTTCGTAAAAAGGTGATAGCTTTCACACCGTTATTTGCTAACGTGTAGCTCTTTTCACCAATTTTTCTGAGACGGCAGCTACGCACCAACAATGGTTAGTCCTTTATATTTCGCAAAATTTAAGACTTCCAAAATTAGGCAGCTGTTGCTGCTCAACACTTCTCCTTTTCGTCATTTATTTTTTTAGGTGATAGCTTTCACACCGTTATTTGCTAACGTGTACCTCTTTTCACCAATGACTCCTTTTTTTTTTTAGGGAATAGAATTTTTGCAGAAAATCATTTTTTAGTTAAGCATGAAAAATCAAAAACTCCACAAATTAAGTAAATTTCAGTTTTATTTTTCATCAACCAATTGATTCTTCTTTTCTCAAGGTAACGAATGACTCGATTTTATAATTACAAGGCTTGGAAAGAGAGATTAAGGCTCAAAAATTTTTGGAATATACAATTTTTTATTTTACCGGTTAAAACGATTTTAGAAGTTTGTATATAGTTAATTTATTTGTGTTATGGCCAGATCTAGAAATCTCAAAAACACTAGTAGAAAAATCCCTTTAGGTAACACCCATAAAGTGTTCCCTAAAGAGTCTAAAGTGTTCCTATAGACCATAGGTAACATATTTTGGGTGTTACCTCTACCCGTGTTCCCTATTCTCTTAGGTAACACTTTTGATCAATTCAGGTAACACTTTAAAACGTGTTCCCCAAAGTCATCTTAAGAAACACCTTAGTAACACTTTAGAAATTTCTTAGGTAACACATTGGTAACACTTTCAGATTGTTTAAGGAACACTATTGTAACACCTTTGTAACCCTTTTAAATGTATCCATTTTTTTAAGTAACACTGTAAATACCTTAAAGAACACTTACGATTATATGGGTGCTAGCTTAGGTAACACCTTATTCATTATTAAGTAACACTTGCTATTATTATTATTATTATTCTGATTAATATTTATCAATAATAAGAAAACTAGAAGAAACCATTTTTTCATATATAAATAACGAGAAAATATATTGATAAAACTCAAATAAATAATCCAATAACAATAAAACATAGATCATAGTATGTCAAACACATATCCAATAACTAAAAAAAAATAACCTAATTGTTGTCTAATTTGTAACTTGTATAAAAAATAGCTCCCATATATCTTCAATTTGTTGTTGATATTAATGATGCTATTGTTGTTGTCTTGAACTTCCACATGCTTTCTTGAACGGGGTCGGCCTCTATGTATATGGCGTTTACAAGAGCAGGCAGCCCATCCAACAACTTTCTTGGGACCTCATCATTGATTAATTACATTTCATATTTCAGTAATGGAGTGACCTGACAATAGTAAACTGGATGAAATTCCCATTCAGTTGGTTTTTCTTCTGGAGCAGAGGCCGTACTTGGAACGTGCAGAGCATTGGGTGAGCTTGTCTCCAACAGCTGAGTAAATATAATATTTTGTCAGTGAAGAAATATAGCCTCTGGTGCTCCTACAAGTTTCCTATTGTAATACCCGGTTGTAATTCATTCATTTTCATTCAGTAATTATCAGTCTGTAATTGTCACTCAGTAATTCTCACTCGTTAATAATCACTCATCATTCTTGATTCATTCATTTGTGTTCACTGTTGGCATGTTGTAATCGTATATCAGTTACCGATCGGCATGTCATCTCCGTTTAGAGACCGACGGGAGTATTGTTGTTTTCATCGTGATTGGTAGTCGTATACTGGGGGCTTCATCGATGGCTTGTTTTAGACTTGTTCATTTTCACATTCGTATGTTATGTCGGATCATTCATCAGTCGTAGCGAGGAATCGGAGTTATCGGAATTTTCAACTTGGCCAGCATCGAGTTACGGCCGTAAGGACTTTGGGTTACTACGTAACAAGGGTTCGTGTTTTCGTGCCATTTGACGAAAGGGACTTACGGCCGTAAGGTCTTGTGGTACGGCCGTAAGTCGAAAGGTGCACGGCCGTAAGGTCGGCTTGCCATTTACGGCCGTACGCGTCCAGCAGGCTACCGAGACATTTTTGGCCGAAGGTGAGTTACGGCCGTAAGGCAGGTGAGATACGGCCGTAAGTGGTGTTCGTGAATTTTGGGTGTTGTCGACCAAGGGTGACTTACGGCCGTAAGGGTTGCGGCATACGGCCGTAAGTCGAGGAAGGTACGGCCGTAAGTCGAGGAAGGTACGGCCGTAAGGCTTGGCCGGTTACGGCCGTACGCGGCAGGCAGGTACCTGGTCGTTTTCGACGAAGAGGGCTTACGCCCGTACGTTTGGCCGGATACGGCCGTATCATCCGAGTTACGGCCGTAAGGTGTGCGGTACGGCCGTAAGGCTGTCGGCGGGTGTTTTTGACGAAGGCGAGTTACGCCCGTAACTAAGGAACGGTTACGGCCGTAAGTCTGTCGGCAGGCTTTCGGACGAAGCCGAGTTACGGCAGTACGAGTTGGCCGGTTACGGCCGTAAGGCCGTTGACTTGTAAAGTTACGGCCGTAAGAGGGCCGAGTTACGGCCGTAACTTCCGGCAGTATTTAATGACTTGGCCGGGTCATTTCTCCTCACTTCTTCATTTTTCCTTCTTCATCCGAGAGAGAGGGTTGAGAGAGAGATTTTATCATCATCAATCACTTGAGTGTGTAATCTTCATCATCTTCATTCCTTTGAGAAGCTTGGATACTCGTTTTAACTCGTGTTCTTCGGATCGTAGTGGTTGGATCTTCAAGAGGTAATTTCTTCAACACCTTGGATTTCGATTTTGTGTTGAGTTATGATGTTTTGGACGTTATAATCATGTTATATGAAGGGATATGTATATGATTATGAGTTTGTATAAGGATTCATTGGATTATTGAGAGATTTATTCAAGAACACTTTGAATATCGAGTTGGATTTGGGGATTTCCGATTAATTGTTGTTATAATCACGTTTTTGGATATTCATAACGGATTATTGATCGTATTGGAGATGTTTTGTTGTTTTGAAACACTTCTTGGGGATTTGAAGTTGGTATTATTGAGGTTTAGTGGTAATCAATCAAAGTTGGCCTCAAAGTGTTCGATATAATGCCCCAATGAACTTGGTTTAATCGTATCGACGTCTTGAGTTCGTTATATTCGTGTTTAATTCGTTATTGATCGGATTGTTGGCAATTGTATTGAATTAAGGTTGTTCGACGCGTATCTTGGTTAGGACGTTGTTCGTGGACGGACATTCTTCATCGTTGTTGAGTAAGTTAATTCTTACTCGGTTAAAAGGATACTCATTCCTTTTGTTGTTGATTACTCATAATCATAACTCATTCACCATTGTATTAATCATATTAAAACTTGTTATTGTCAATTAATCACTTCAGTCATAAGGAACGACGGTTTCAATCTTTTCGTTGAGCTATCATTCATTTCATTATTACTCTCATCTCGGTGAGTCATTCTTGACTTTGTCAGATTATTACTTGTTCATTGATATTCATTACGGTCATTCTCGTTCATATGACCTTCTGGGTTCATATTGCGTGGCCGGGTGTGGCTGTGTGGAATTTTTAGTCGGGCACACGATGGTTATTGTATTGGGTTCACCGATACATTAGACCGTGCACACGGGAAAGCGTTACACCGTGAGACTAATTAGGTACACGGACGGGTGTTGTACACTCACAAAGAACATTACGGGCGTACTATGATACTCCTCTTCAGCGTAATTCATAATTAAGAATACTTCATAACCTCAGTTAATTCATGATTGTGTAATTTCAACTCTTGAGGATTGTTGTTCTGTATAACTGACCCCGTTTGGGGATTTTGTTTTTCAGGTCATGGCAAGGCAAAGGCGCAGGGAGAACACGTTGACGGCGGGGAGTCCCAGTGATACTAGAAGGGGCCTCATCTTTCACCATTTATTCATCATTTATGTTTTTCTTTATTTATTCCTGTGAGACATTCCTTTCGAATACTCATTTCATTCAAGGTCGTGTATTTTATCGTCACATAAGATACACATGTATTCTATATTATCCTGGTGTGTTGTATGAAACTCCTAATCGGAGTAATTGATGTTATAATGTGGTTCGGTACTACATTTACCCCGTGTAATTCATCCTTTTTCATTCGCTGGTGGGTCCCAGTGGGGTCCACGACCGTAATATCCGCTTTGGTTTGGGGTGTTACAGAGTTGGTATCGGAGCGTGGTTTTGAATACTACCCTCCAAGTCATGTCTCGTTTGAAATCATCGTCATCGGACTAGTATCATTGGACTTTCGCGTCACGTGTGACTGTGCAAATGCCGAGCCAATCGGACCAAGAATCGTAAGATTTCTAATGCCATGGTATAATTTCGCATTAATCATTCATTCATAATTCATCGATTAACAATCCTCAATCATCATTGTCACTTTGATCAGACGGTCGAGTTAACTCATTAATCACTCAATTCATTTCATTATTCATTGTTGATTAGAAAGATCAAATCATTAATCTTGTTAACTCATTCAAGATAATCATTTCAAGAACTTCATCGATAATCATGTCACGTCAATTAATCATTCATGTAATCGTTGTATTGGAGCGTGTATGCTCATTTTCATCATTTCATAATATAATCATAACGTGATATTCATGCGGAAATATAATCATCATGTGACTTTCCTACTTCGGTATGGAAAGAGCCGGCAGAGGACGAGGAGGACGAGGCCGTGGAGCGGCCGAATCCCGAGAACTCGTGCGAACACACGCAAATGCCAGAATAATGCTAACTCATCGAGCGGTGACGCCGCCACTCATTCACCTGGACGCGATCATTCACTATCGGGAGTCGCACAGGACACGGCTCAGTCAGAGGGTGTCCGGGTTGACCCAATCGCATTTATGCAGGGCATGATGGCCCAAATGACGCAGATGGCTCAGTTGATGGAGACGATGCATAACTCCGTCAATCAAAATCAGCAGGCTCCTCCACCGCCACCTCAGAGGCAAGAGAGGAACGTGAGTAATATCATCGGCGATATCTCTCGCCAGAGGCCACCTACTTTCGAGGGCTCGTCTGAGCCGGCAGATATTATTCATTGGCTCGAACATTTCGAGAAGTTGTTTGCTATGGTGGAGTGTCCGGAAGGACACAAAGTTTCGGTTGCGGCTTACTACCTGGGTAAGAGCGCTCATTCTTGGTGGTTGTCGTTGAAGCCCACCGAAGGATCTTGTACATGGGATCAGTTCAAAACTCTCATGATGGAGAGGTATTATCCGGCCCCACTCAGAGAGGCCAAGCTGTCAGAGTTACTCACTCCCGACCCCTCATCAGACGAGGATGTTCTCGCCATTGCCGAGAAATTTCAGGAACCGCCTGCTTCGCCTCATCTATCATCCATTCCGAGGCGGATAAGATTAAGTATTTCACAAGAGGCTGAAACCCCGTATGAGACTTCAGTTGCTCAATCATAATTGCACCACGTTGGCTGAATTCATTGAGAAAGCTCTCACCTATGAGCTTACTGCTAAAGAGATTGCTAAGCAGCAACCTTCGTCTGCTAGCAAGAAATCGAAGAATCGTAACTATCAAGGCGGTGGACAACCTTCAAGAAACCCCGTGCGGGCTCTGCTTTTCGAGGCCCTCCCGTGTCGTCTAAACCCGCGGAATCTCGGTCTCGAGCGGCCGCCCGCCATCACCTGCTTTAATCGTGGGGAGCTTGGTCACCTCGGTACCAAGTGTCCTCGATGCACTATCACGTGTCATAATTGTGGGATTGCCGGGCATAAGGCCCGTTTTGCCGTAGGGACTCCAAACCTACTCGACGTCATCTCGGTACCTAAGCATTGCTCGTTGAGTCGCCGCTCAATCGGCGTCGTTTAAAACGACAGGAGCGACTAAAGGTGGAGCCTATAGCCGCAGACGGAGCGTCGGTCTGGGACTAGCAAGCCCGGATTTATGAGATGAAGAAGACCGATGATCCCGAGGCCCGAATGATCTCGTACACTCGATATTCTATCTCAACCTCGTGTGTACCCTTTTGATACCGGTGCATCGCATTCATTCATTTCCGAGTCATGTTTGAGTAGACTACGCCCGGGTAGTGCTACTAGTTGTGAGCTTTATGTCATCGGCCTACCCGATGGTAGACGAATTATCGTAATCGTGAGATTCAATTGTCCGATCTGGCCATGGTCGTGTATGGCCGCAGATCTAATCGTGGTAGATTTGCCGAGGACGACGTCATCTTGGGTATTGATTGGATGGATCGTCATGATGCCATCATTAGTGTCCGTAAGCGTATGGTCACTATCATTTCGCATTTATGGGGTTGAATGTGTGTTTCAGGGAGGTAATCCCGGCTGTTCTGGTAAGGTCATTAATTTGATGAAAGCAGTAAGGTTACTCAATCAGGGATGTGTCGGTTATTGGTGCTATATGGCCAAAACCGAGAAGTCATCAGTAATGTTAACGGATATTCCGGTGGTGAGGGAATATGCCGATGTTTTTCCAAACGAGTTACCTGGTTTGCCTCCACAGAGGGAGTTGGAGCCTGGTACGTCCCCGATATCGAAGGCACCATACCGGATGGCCCCGACCGAAATGCAGGAATTAAAGAACCAACTTGAGGAATTGTTCGAGAAGGGTTATATCCGACCGAGTGCGTCTCCGTGGGGAGCACCCGTGTTGTTTGTCAAGAAGAAGGATGGCTCATTTCGTTTGTGCATCGATTATCGGGAGTTGAACAGAGTGACAATCAAGAATAAGTATCCCTTACCCCGTATTGATGATCTTTTAGATCAACTTCAGGGAGCTTCAGTATTTTCCAAGATCGACTTAAGGTCTGGATATCATCAGTTGCGGATTCGAGAGTCGGACATCGCGAGGACGGCGTTTCGAACACGCTATGGCCATTATGAGTTTGTGGTTATGCCGTTCGGATTGACTAATGCACCTGCGGTGTTCATGGAGTTAATGAATCGGGTTTTCATCGACTTTTGGATCGCTTTGTTGTTGTCTTCATCGATGACATTTTGATTTATTCTCGTGACCGGGAGGAACACGAGTTTCACCTTCATCAAGTGCTCGACGTGTTGAGACGCGAACAACTTTATGGGAAGTTCTCCAAATGTGAGTTCTGGATGTCCGAAGTGACTTTTCTCGGACATGTAATTTCATCAGACGGAGTTCGTGTCGACCCTCAGAAGACGGAGGCTATTCGAGATTGGTTACCTCCGAAGAATGTTAAGGAAATCCGGAGTTTCCTCGGACTAGCGGGTTATTATCGGCGATTTGTGGAAGGATTTTCCAAAATTGCTCAACCATTGACGAACCTTTTGCGAAAGGATAAGAAATACACGTGGTCCGACGCGTGTCAGCAGAGTTTTGAGGAACTCAAGAGCCGGTTAATGTCAGCACCTGTACTTTCCTTGCCGCAGGGGACGGAGGGATTTGTGGTTTATAGTGATGCGTCCGGGCAGGGTCTCGGATGTGTGCTCATGCAGAACGGAAAGGTTATTGCCTATGCTTCACGGCAATTGAGACCTTACGAGGTTAATTATCCGACCCACGACCTGGAGCTAGCAGCCGTGGTGTTCGCTTTGAAAATATGGCGTCATTATCTTTACGGCGTTACCTGTCAGATATTCACCGATCATAAGAGTTTAAAGTATATATTTACTCAGAAGGAGTTAAATATGCGACAGAGGCGGTGGTTAGAATTAATCAAAGATTACGATATCGAGATCCTTTACCACCCGGGCAAGGCGAACGTTGTCGCCGACGCCTTGAGTCGCAAGTCCGTTCAGGAGCAGATGCTTGCTCGTCTAACAGCCTGAAGGAACTTGGCGGGAATTCCTTAGACCCGAGATCGAGGTCTGGCTTCAGCGAGTTCAGGGACAGCTTTGTATGTTAGAGATTTCATCGTCACTCGAGGAGGTAATCAGAGAGAACCAGAGTTCAGACCCTTCATTGTTGCGCATCCGTGAGGATGTGGCTCAGGGGAAAGCCCCTGGATTCGTGGTCCACGAGGATGGACTTTTGAGATTTAAGAATCGGTTGTGCGTACCGGCGAATGACGAGTTGAAAAACTCGATTTTGAGAGAAGCTCATGCTACCCCTTATTCTGTTCATCCGGGGTCCAGCAAGATGTACAAGGACTTGAAACAGAATTACTGGTGGAGTAATATGAAGCGAGAAGTCGCAGAATTTGTTTCGAGAAGCTTAACCTGTCAACAAGTTAAGATTGAACATCAGCGACCGGCGGGTATGCTGAGACCTCTCCCTATTCCGGAGTGGAAGTGGGAAGACATTTCTATGGACTTCATCACGAGTTTGCCGACGAGTCGTCGTGGCATGAATACGATCTGGGTGATTGTGGACCGTTTGACTAAATCAGCTCATTTCCTTGAGATCAAGGATACGTGGGGTCCTGAGAGACTGGCTCAGTTGTTCATCAAAGAGATAGTCAGACTCCATGGTACTCCTAAGAGTATCGTTTCCGATCGTGACGGACGATTTGTGTCTCATTTTTGGAAATCAGTTCATCGTGCTATGAAAACTCAGCTCAATCTCAGTACCGCTTTTCATCCTCAGTCCGACGGGCAATCAGAGAGGACTATTCAGACATTAGAGGACATGTTGAGGGCATGCGTCCTCGATTGGAAGGACGATTGGGAAGCCCAACTACCATTGATCGAGTTCACGTATAATAATAGCTGGCATGCTTCCATTAAGATGGCACCTTACGAGGCCTTGTACGGTCGTCGTTGTCGGTCTCCTTTGTGTTGGGATGACTTGTCAGAATCAATCGGCACCGAGCCCGATATGCTTATAGCCGCCCGAGAGAAGGTAGCTTTAATCGAGTCGTATGTTGATGGCTCGAGTCGCAGAAACTTATGCGTATAATCGTCGCCGACCACTAGAGTTCGAGACGGGCGACCACGTTTTGGTCAAGGTATCCCCGAGTCGAGGTATTTTCCGTTTTGGGAAGAGGGGAAAGTTGAGTCCGAGATTCATTGGACCGTTTGAGATTTTGGATCGAGTGGGCGAGTTAGCTTATCGATTGGCTTTACCTCCGGCGTTGAGCCGAATTCATAATGTATTTCATGTCTCTCAGTTGCGGAAGTATGTTGCCGACCCGAGTCACATAATCCAGTTCGACGAAATCGAGATCGCCGACGATCATTCATATGAGGAACGTCCTATTCGAGTTTTAGAGCGGCGAATCAAACAGTTGAGGAATAAGACTATTCCTTTGGTTAAAATTCAGTGGTCTAGACACGGAGTCGAAGAAGCTACCTGGGAAACCGAGGATAGTATGCGGGGGAGTTATCCCGAGTTGTTTGACCCTTAGTTTCGGGGACGAAACTCTTTTTAAGGGGGGGAGTATGTAATACCCGGTTGTAATTCATTCATTTTCATTCAGTAATTATCAGTCTGTAATTGTCACTCAGTATTTCTCACTCGTTAATAATCACTCATCATTCTTGATTCATTCATTTGTGTTCACTGTTGGCATGTTGTAATCGTATATCAGTTACCGATCGGCATGTCATCTCCGTTTAGAGACCGACGGGAGTATTGTTGTTTTCATCGTGATTGGTAGTCGTATACTGGGGGCTTCATCGATGGCTTGTTTTAGACTTGTTCATTTTCACATTCGTATGTTATGTCGGATCATTCATCGATCGTAGCGAGGAATCGGAGTTATCGGAATTTTCAACTTGGCAAGATCGAGTTACGGCCGTAAGGACTTTGGGTTACGGCCGTAACAAGGGTTCGTGTTTTCGTGTCATTTGACGAAAGGGACTTACGGCCGTAAGGTCTTGTGGTAGTACGGCCGTAAGTCGAAAGGTGCACGGCCGTAAGGCTGGCGATTACGGCCAGACGCTGGCTCAAAGAGCTACCGAGACATTTTGGCCGAAGGTGAGTTACGGCCGTAAGGCGGTGAGATACGGCCGTAAGTGGTGTTCGTGAATTTTGGGTGTTGTCGACCAAGGGTGACTTACGGCCGTAAGGGTTGCGGCATACGGCCGTAAGTCGAGGAAGGTACGGCCGTAAGGCTTGGCGATTACGGCCGTGACGCGGCAGTGTGCACCGGTCGTTGACGAAGAGGGCTTACGCCCGCACGTTTGGGATACGGCCAGATCATCCGAGTTACGGCCGTAAGGTGTGCGGTACGGCCGTAAGGCCGGCGGGTGTTTTTGACGAAGGCGAGTTACGCCGTAACTAAGGAACGATTACGGCCGTAAGTCTCGGCGAAGCTTTGACGAAGCCGAGTTACGGCGATTGAGTTGGCGTTACGGCCGTAAGGCCGTTGACTTGTAAAGTTACGGCCGTAAGAGGGCCGAGTTACGGCCGTAACTTCCGGCAGTATTTAATGACTTGGCCGGGTCATTTCTCCTCACTTCTTCATTTTTCCTTCTTCATCCGAGAGAGAGGGTTGAGAGAGAGATTTTATCATCATCAATCACTTGAGTGTGTAATCTTCGTCATCTTCATTCCTTTGAGAAGCTTGGATACTCGCTTTAACTCGTGTTCTTCGGATCGTAGTGGTTGGATCTTCAAGAGGTAATTTCTTCAACACCTTGGATTTCGATTTTGTGTTGAGTTATGATGTTTTGACGTTATAATCATGTTATATGAAGGGATATGTATATGATTATGAGTTTGTATAAGGATTCATTGGATTATTGAGAGATTTATTCAAGAACACTTTGAATATCGAGTTGGATTTGGGGATTTCCGATTAATTGTTGTTATAATCACGTTTTTGGATATTCATAACGGATTATTGATCGTATTGGAGATGTTTTGTTGTTTTGAAACACTTCTTGGGGATTTGAAGTTGGTATTATTGAGGTTTAGTGGTAATCAATCAAAGTTGGCCTCAAAGTGTTCGATATAATGCCCCAATGAACTTGGTTTAATCGTATCGACGTCTTGAGTTCGTTATATTCGTGTTTAATTCGTTATTGATCGGATTGTTGGCAATTGTATTGAATTAAGGTTGTTCGAGCGACCGGTATCTTGGTTAGGACGTTGTTCGTGGACGGACATTCTTCATCGTTGTTGAGTAAGTTAATTCTTACTCGGTTAAAAGGATACTCATTCCTTTTGTTGTTGATTACTCATAATCATAACTCATTCACCATTGTATTAATCATATTAAAACTTGTTATTGTCAATTAATCACTTCAGTCATAAGGAACGACGGTTTCAATCTTTTCGTTGAGCTATCATTCATTTCATTATTACTCTCATCTCGGTGAGTCATTCTTGACTTTGTCAGATTATTACTTGTTCATTGATATTCATTACGGTCATTCTCGTTCATATGACCTTCTGGGTTCATATTGCGTGGCCGGGTGTGGCTGTGTGGAATTTTTAGTCGGGCACACGATGGTTATTGTATTGGGTTCACCGATACATTAGACCGTGCACACGGGAAAGCGTTACACCGTGAGACTAATTAGGTACACGGACGGGTGTTGTACACTCACACAGAACATTACGGGCGTACTATGATACTCCTCTTCAGCGTAATTCATAATTAAGAATACTTCATAACCTCAGTTAATTCATGATTGTGTAATTTCAACTCTTGAGGATTGTTGTTCTGTATAACTGACCCCGTTTGGGGATATTGTTTTTCAGGTCATGGCAAGGCAAAGGCGCAGGGAGAACACGTTGACGGCGGGGAGTCCCAGTGATACTAGAAGGGGCCCCAGTCCTTTCAGTCATTTATTCAGTCATTTATGTTTTTCTTTATTTATTCCGCTGCAGACATTCCTTTCGAATACTCATTTCATTCAGTGTCGTGTATTTTATCGTCACATAAGATACACATGTATTCTATATTATCCTGGGTGTGTTGTATGAAACTCCTAATCGGAGTAATTGATGTTATAATGTGGTTCGGTACTACATTTACCCTGTGTAATTCATCCTTTTTCATTCGCCTGGTGGGTCCCAATCGGGGGTCCACGGCACTGTAATATCCGCCTGGTTTGGGGTGTTACACCTATAACTAGCAGTGTGCTGACGGAACCACACAATTGCTTCGAGAACTTGTCCGCCATGCAGCAATAATGTTGACATTTTAAAATTCAGTTGATCTCAACCAGGCGTTGGCTAGGCGTTGGCATTCTAGTTCATGGTCCGACCATCTGAGTAAAAATAATAAAACATAACAATATCTGGGGATCACCAACAGGAAGAAAGCAAACACAGAAAAAAGCATTTAGGTTATCAAGGACATGATATATCTGGTCCAAAAGATGGCAGCATGGTGCATTTCTGAGTGATAAGCTCTATTAATCAACTATATTACCATAAAGGACTCTCTAGTATCACAGGGAACCTTCAGTGGTTTTATTAATTCCAGTATATGTTGCTCCTTTGGATAAAAAGTCAAGGTTTATTAAACTACGACGCAACATATGTCAAAGCAGCATTAATGAAATTTTAGTTTACAGCCGTGATCAAAGAAGCACCTCTTACGGGCATGCATGATATGCTAACTTGAGAGCTTGAGCCGCCTCTTCTAAATTCTGCATATATAGCAACCTACCAGTTTATAAGGTCTAGATTGCATAAGACAAGACAAGAACCGAAAATCTCATTTCATTAGTACATAGAGAAATAAAAGACGAAAACTTCTTGAGATTTGCTTTATTTATAAAAAATAGAGATTTTAATATTGTAAAATAAATCTTGAGGTTTGATCAAAGTCTTTACATCAGAAGGTTAAAATTGTATATTTTTATGAATGCAAATGAAGATTTTTGAAACTTCTTTTTGTATGAATGGGAAAAGTATAAGACCGAATGAAAACACAAGCTTTTTTTTATATATAATTTTGAAAAATTTATGTTCTTTCCTTTTGAAGATTATACTATGTAATTGTTCTAAAAACTTCTGGAAAAGAAAAAAAGATTATATATAATAATATAAAAAGATTATATATAATAATATAGTCATACACACCTTTGATTCCCCCATCATCTCCGTGCCTAATTATTTAACAAAAACATACACGCGCCACCGATTAAATCACGGATGATCATCCAAGTACGAAACCGCGACCGCAGCATGCAGAGAAGCTCCTATCGGAAGAACATCCTCGTCAATGACGAAATGGGGCAAGTGCCAGCCTTTGACAGACGTCATTGTCTCGTTTCTCGTCCCAATCATGAAGAATGCTGATGGGATTTTCTCGGCGTAGAAGCTGAAATCTTCCGCTCCCATCGGGTGGAGCTTCACGCTGTCCTCCCCGAGCAAGTTCTGTCCGATCCTTTTAGCGTGTTCGTAGATCGACGGATGGTTGATGGTTGGCGGATATGGTATCAGTTTACCCTCCATGAAGTCAACTACAGCAGAACATTGGTGCACTGCTGATTGAGTTTCTATCACCTGTAAAAAATATTAACAAAAAAAAAATTTTATTCCATTTTGCAGTTCACCATTTATAAGCAAAAAGCATTTCAATAACTCCATGTACATTAATAGAAATATTGCGGTTATCCCCCATAAATATAAAATATAAAATCAAACCTGAAACAGGTAGAGTGCTTTGTAAATTTCAGAAACCTATGATTTTTTTCGTAATTAGCACAAACCTCGGGTTTTTTACATAATAATTCCTAACTATTAGTATTAAACATTTACATAGCATTAGCATGTGTGACTCCATAAAACACTTACCAATGCACAGACGACTCAGAATGTCGAAAAATGACAACTTAGAGAAGGTTGAATATGTTGAGATTTTGATGTGACATAGCATTCGTTCAATCAACTTTTATTTATTCTATATATTTATTGCCCGTACCCTTATTCAATGAACGGCATGTGCATACAATTATGACATCATCTTCTACGCATTATGCCATTCTTTTAGTGAACCGGACAAATAAATGAAAAAAACATGGTATTGGGATAGAAGATCCCATGTGTCTCGGGACCATTGGAAAATTGGTAAGTACCTCTTTAATCCTTTGCTTAACATAGGAATAACTCTCCGAGCTCATGAACCGGAAAGTCCCACCAAATTCGACGTCTCGGGGATTATATTTAACGCTTCACCACCTTGTACATATCCAACTGATACTACCTACATGACATATTAAATATAAAATTGTTTTAAAAAAAATGTTAATGATTTCTTTACCCACATAACAACAGTACACTTCAAAAACCGCTCAAGAGTCAAGACGAGAAACTTAACAAAAAATAAGAGAACAAACCAAAAACATAAATAAAAAAATTACCCTTGGCTCAAGGGGATCGGTTTCTCGTGAAACAATATGTTGGAGCGCGATAATCGCCATCGAGAGAGCGAGAATAAGATCTCTAGTTTTATGTGGGCTCGCAGCATGTCCCCCTTTACCTTGAATTGTAACATGAAACCTGGCCGACCCAGCCATCAATGGGCCCGGTTTAGAAATGAGAGTACCCATGGGCATCTTTGGGTCAACATGTAAGCCAAACATAGCCTTAACTCCATTTAGAGCTCCATCTTTTATCATATAATAGGTACCCGCATAACCTTCTTCCGCAGGTTGGAAAACAAGTTTAACAGTACCCTTAAAAAGCACGAACAAATATATTACCCTCAATTTTCTCATACCGCAGTTAGCAATCTGTATTGAAGGAAATCACAAATTCGCATTATCTCATAACGATACCATAGCAATCACACATCCACTAAATCTGTGAAAATTGAGAAAATTTCACATTAACTGCGGTATGACATGGAAGTCTATATATCTCTTGAAAGGCAATGACAGAAGGCCCTTACCTTGAAACCCATTGAGGTGTAACTTTTCTTTTCGAGACGCTCTCTTATTCTTCGACCTTCTTCCCTATAATATGTGTTTGCCAATTCTCCAAATGCAGTTTCACAACCGAGACATTTCGGATAGACTAGAATTCCCTAGGTTTTGCATTCAAAGAGAAGAGAAACTTATGATTATCAAACAAAAGCCTTTGATAGGAATACAATGCTGCGAGAGATTGATGAAGCTCCTCCTCATGATCCGATAAAAATGATAAATTTTTTCGAATCTACTTCTGTTCAATTGTGTCATCTGCAACGGAATTTAACAGATCAAGAGTTAAAAATTGCTAATATAAATAAGAGGAGATGACAGTTTCAGCAAAATATCCATTCCACAAAAAAGCAAAAGATGTGGAGACCAGAGCATCTAAGCAGTGAGCTTCTAAGCACCATTTTGCAACAAATTACTGAAAAATGTAGCGTAATTGATTCTCAAATGATATAGCCATTACGCCCGAAAAGCATATGATTTCAGTTGTGATGACATGCACAACAACCCAAAAGGACGCAACACGCAACATATTGAAAGAATAATCACTCCTTCTTGTAAAAATTATAAGAAAAAACAACAAATGTATGCATTGATTAATTGAATCAAACAGAATTTCAACAGCATAACACCACTATCCTAACCTAACTACCAAATGTTTGACTCAATGCAGCTATGTTAACCAGTGTTTCTAATTGACTAGGACTACCGCCCCAAAATTTAAAGAAATACAATTATACTAACCTCGTAGCAGAAAATTTCAGCAAAGGGAGGAAAACAAGGACACGATGCAGAGGCAATGGGCAATGAGAGAGAGAGAGAGGATGGACACAGCTGAGAGAGGTCAGAGAGAGGGTCAGGTAGAGAGTGGAAATAGAGGTAGGAGGGCTTACCTTTAGGGCAGAGGCGTCGGAACGTCGGGACGATGGCTGCGGGGCGGGGCAACGGAGGTACTCTCGTCTACAGCGGAGAAAAAGCGAAAGGGAGTCAGACCTGATCAGATAGAGAAAGAGAGAAAGCGAGAAATAGAGATAGAGAATGTGCCGAGGAGGAGGACGAGCGGAGGCGGTGAATGGCGGACGGCGGCGAGTTTTGCCGAAGAAGAATCGTCGAGCGGCACGGTGGGTGGGTTTGTGGGTTGGGGGTTTCAATTTGGAGATTCAGTTTGGCATTTATTTTGTATATTCAAGAGATTATAAATTATTTTCTTAATATTTATTAAGTTCTTTTTTTAAAAAGAAATTATAAATTTTAAATAGCAAGGACTACACAATTTATTTATTAAGGTATAAAAATTTGTACAACAAAAGAGAGGAAAATATGTTTATAAAAATTATCTCACTCTATTTTTCTAATAAATCAAATAAAATATATACTTCATTTAAACGTCGTCGATATCGAAAATTTAATAGGTAATCCAATAGCGAAGTTCAATAGAAAGACGATATGAGATGGAGATTATAATTATTAATATATTATTAATACATAAAAGTTCTAGAAGAAAGATAAATAAGAATGGAAAATTGAGAGGGTGCGACTTAGGATTTTTTGATAGTATGAATCGTTTTCTTTTATAAAATATATTGATAATGATGATATTGTCGTCGAGGAGTGAGCAAAACCGATCCGAAATTAAAAACCGAACAAAACCAATGAATTTTGAATAATTTAGTTCAATTTTTTTTCTAATATGGATCAATTTGTATGAAATTTTTGTAAACCCGCTTTTATTTTGCATTATCTGATTTAAAGTTTGAAATTTTGGATATAACCGCACCGACCATATTTTATTTAATAATATTTAATTAATCATCAACCGTAAAATACTAGGAGGCATTGTGTTATATTTTAAACGTTTTATATTTAATTTGTTACATTTAGTGATATCTAAGATAAATCGAATTTTAATATATATCCTTATTGTTATAAATTGTTAATGTGTAGTTAACAATAATATTATTGTAGCTCATAAAAAGTGATAATATAACTTTAAATAATTATACATACTCTCTAAGTGTTACATAAGTGTTACTTAAATTATGTAACACACAAAAAGTGTTACCTGAAAATGTTACCTATTTTGAAAGTGTTACTTGGAGTGATACCTAAACTATGTAACACAAAAAAGTGTTACCTGAAAGTGTTACCTATTTTAAAAGTGTTACCGTGAGTGTTACCTAAACTAAGTAACACAAAAATATGTTACCTGAAAGTGTTACCTATTTTGAAAGTGTTACCTTGAGTGTTACCTAATAAAAAAGTGTTACCTAGGTGTTACTTATGCAGTCTCCAATTTCAATTATCAAAAGTATTACATGCAGGGTGTTACCTAAAGTCATTTTTCTACTAGTGAAATCAAAATACTATAAATATATATATATATATAATAAAAAAAATTAAGGCAAATAACCAAATCAATCAAAACACACCAAAATTCTAAAACAAACCACCCCCAAACTTGAAAATAAAACTGTCCTCAGTTTAAAAATAAAAATCAATGCAGAAAAGCAGAATACTCCCTGTTAAGAAAGTTGATGTCTGAGCTAACGCCTTTTAGAATCTGCAAGAGAATAAATATACGAGGCACACACAAAAGAAAATAAAATATACTCGTAAGTATAACATAATTTTTTAGATGCGCATCAAGAAAGTCCGAAGAGTCGCCTTACGCTGCCATCAAAGTTTTTATAAAAGCAAAACACGAAATAAACATTACAGTAATGAAATAAAAATACATAAATCGTGAATAGATGCGCGTCAAGAGATCAAGAAGAAACTCCTTATGTAACACCCCCAAGATATTCGAGGTGTATTACAGCGTCGTGGACCCCTACATGGGACCCACCAGGCTAACACAACAAAAATACCGCTCGACTAACCGTCTCGGTTAGCAAGGAAACAATTGTCAACCACAAGAACATAAAACAACATGCCCGGTACAACCGGCATAATAAACATCAACCGACAAATACATTAACTCCAACGAAGACAAATCACAACCCGAAAGGAAAAGCCTAAGTACTCGCGAGTACAATCTATAAGTTTACAATTTGGAAAACAACCACATCAAAAGAGACGGTAGAAATTAACAAGACTCGATTGCACATGTCAACAACCTTGGCCGACATCCTCGTACCATCCCAGCGCCCGCTCGTCTGGCTGAACATAACCTGAAATCCATAACAAGAATTTCCCCGACAACGGGTCCCCAGAGGGGTTAGCAATTACGCTAGTACAAGTAACCAGATGAACGACTTACATCTTACACATATAGTAATGCATGCAATTCAAGAAAACATAGTTCCAAAATACTCATTTCCGGAAATGCCAATGATCAAACCACATTTGTAAAAATGCACCACAATTAATCATGGACCCACGGCCGTGGATCCTCGCCGAGACCCCGTCGGATCTAACCCACAGTGGTTAAAAGCAAGCTCGCGGTCCCACAGCTTCGTGGAACCCTACCGAGACCCCGTCGAGTCTAACCCGCAGTGAGCATACACACACACACACAATTTCTCATACAAAACTACTATGTCAAGATCGTAAGTTCATAAGGGTACTTGCCTTGATTAAATAGACGATGACACGAACGGAACGGAAGGATCAAGCACAACCACGAGGAACCGACGAGAATGAACCTAACGATTCGAATAGCACAATCACAACCACTTCTAAACGATTATGGAAATGGAATACACCAGGTACCCCTCCTACGATTCATGTATATTCGTACCAAAAATAACAACGAGGGCGGACCACAACCAAACCCTCTCGATTCCGTAAAAATCCACAAAATATCCATGAATCCGTAGGGAAACTAAAGATACTAACAATATCAATCGTATACATCATGAATCCACCAACAAAACGGAACGAATCGGAAGAAAAACCCAAAACCCCCAAATTAATCGAAAATAGGGTTTTAGAACATTACCTTAGGAGATTCAAGTACCAAGATCCGTAGGACGCGCGTTAGATTGATTGCCCGAGCTTCACTACCGAAGAGAAATGATGAAAATCGGCCCCAAGTTAAGAAATCGAGCAGCTTCTCCCCTTCCTCTCTCACTACTCTCGATGCGAGATGAAAAATGGGAAAAGTCGGCCGATTTCGTCTAATAAAGACGACCCGCACAATTGACCGCTTGCAGTGCCGCGGCACGCCTAAAGTGTGCGGCACCGCCAAGAAAATACTCCTGTGTTTCCGCATTGTGCCGCGAAGATACCTGGTGCCGCGGCACACGGCATGCTTTGGTTTTGGTCGCAGAAGACACACGAGTGTGCCGGCAAGACGATAGGTGTGCCGCGGCACTGCCTCGCACCGTGCCGCGGCACGGGATGGGTGTGCCGCGCACACGCATGCTTTGTTCGACATATTACACTGGCCTGCCGGTGCCCAACTTGTAATACCGGTTGTAATTCAAGAATTATCACTCAAGAATTATCATTCAAGATTTATCATTCAAGAATTGATACTCGAATTTCATTCATTATTGATCATTTGTCACTCGATTCACCATGGTATTCATCATTCGAGTAATTGTATCGTATCGATCGTCATTCATCATTAATCGATTGGAGTTTCGTGCCGTGTTTATCATCATTGTCATTTTCGTTGCAAGTCGTGCTTGAGGAGTAGCGCACGCTACATACTCCTTTTAGCGTACGCTAATTGGGTATAGGTAGCGCACGCTACCGCTCGGCTTTAGCGCACGCTAAGGCTACCTTGGCCGCATCCGTAAGGTACCGGATGCAGTGAGAATATTTGTAGCGCACGCTACGAGTGGTAAGTAGCGCGCTAACGGGTCGTAGTAGCGCACGCTATATGTGTGGAGTAGCGCGCTAGGGGGCGGATCGGGTTGAGTCCAGTGGCTACCGGATCGCACCGGGTTTATTCATAGCGCGCTATGCATTGTTGTTAGCGTACGCAACCGATATATTAGCGCACGCTAAATAATGGTTGTAGCGCACGCTATCGAGGTTAGATCGGAGGCGATGGTTTTCGACTCCGATCGGGCGTCAAATATTTCGCTAGCGCACGCTAACAATGGATATTAGCGCACGCTAGTAGTATGGCCGTAGCGCACGCTACAAAGAGGTACGTAGCGCGCCACCGTGTTCGGACAAGGTACCGGACTACCCAAATTACTCGTTAGCGCACGCTATGCACAAGGCTAGCGCACGCTAACCTCGGACCGAGTATAAATCGACAGCTTAGTCGACTTCTTCATTTGTTCATCTCATTTCACTCCTTCGGTATTTTTGGGCGATTTCGAGCGATTCGGAGAGGGTTCTTCGAGGTGTAATCATCAATCATCATCTTCAAGCTCATCTTTCGATTGATCATCATTTCATCATCTTCATCACATCGAATCAAAGGTATTAATCTCTTGGATCTAGAATTTGGATTTTTGGGTTTTCCTTCCGATTTCTTCGTAAGCTTGGATTATCATTGGGATATGTTAAGTTATGGATTATCTACTTGGATAAATATATTCCTACGGATTTAATGGTTATTTTCGGAATTGTTTTCAAGAACCCTTGGGGTTGACTTCGGTTAATTGGGGATTTTCCGATTGATGTTGTCGTAATCATGAATTATGGATTCCTAATGGATTATTGATATCATTGAAGTGTTTTGTTAGTTCGAAATACTCATTTTGGTGTGGGTTTCGACATATTCGGGATTGGATATTTCCGAAGTTGTGCGGTCGGTTATGTATTCGTTGGAATGCCTATGAGTTGATTATCGTTGTTTCGACCTTTGGGTTAGTCGTGTTTTGTGGTTGGATACGTGTATTGAACGATTGTTGGTAATTATTGTTATTCAAGGTTGTTCGAGCGATCGGTATCTTGGTTAGGACGTTGTTCGTGGACGGACATTCTTCATCGGTATTGTGTAAGTTAAATCTTACTCGGTTAAAAGGATACTCATTCCTTTTGTTGTTGATTGCTCATAATCATAATTCATTCATCATAATATTAATCATTTTGAGACTTGTAAGTGTCGAATAATCATTTCATTCACGAGGAACGCGGTTCCAAATCTTTTCATTGGTTTGTCAATCACGTCACTATTACTTTCATATCGGTGAGTCATCTTGGCCTTGTCTAATTATTATTCATTGGTTTTCATCATGGTCATTCTCGTTCATGTGACCTTCCGGGTTCATATTGCGTGGCCGGGTGTGGCTGTGTGGAATTTTTAGTCGGGCACATGATGGTCATGTATCGGGTTCACCGATACATCGGACCGTGCACACGTAACGCTTACCTCCGTGAGACTAATTAGGTACAAGGAGGTGTGTCCGGTCATTCGTCCTTGTACACTTGCACAGACATTACGGGCGTACTATGATGCTCCTCTTCTTGAAATTCATAATTAAGAATATTTCATCACTTGCTTAATTCATGATTGTGTAATTTCAACTCTTGAGGATTGTTGTTCTCAGAATCGACTCGTTGGGGATTTTGTTTTCGTGTCACGGCAAGGCAAAGGCACGGAAGAGCATGTTGACGGCGAGTCCCAGTGATACTAGTAGGGGCCCTACCATTCCGTTTATTTCAGTCATTTCAGTCATTTCCGTCATTTGTATTTTCCGCTGCAAATTCCGTTTGAGATGCTTATTTGTTCAGGGTGGTGTATTTTATCCCCATATAAAATATACTAGTATTCTGTTTTGTCCTGGTGTAATGTACTTAAACTCCTCATCGGAGTACTTGGTAATATAATGTGGTTCGGTACTACAATTATATTATTTAATTCATCATTTTCATTTGCCTGGTGGGTCCTAATGGGGATTCACGGACCGTAATATCCGCCTAGTTTGGGGTGTTACAGAGTTGGTATCGGAGCGTGGTTTTGAATACTACCCTCCAAGTCATGTCTCATTTGAAATCATCGTCATCGGACTAGTATCATGGGACTTTCGCGTCGCGTGTGACCTGTGCAAATGCCGAGCCAATCAGACCAAGAACTGTAAGATTTCTAATGCCATGGTATAATTTCTGGCATTAATCATTCATTCATAATTCATCAGTTAACAATCCTCAATCATCATTGTCATTTTGACCGGACGGTCGAGTTAACTAATTAATCATTCAATTAATTTCATTGTTCAGTTGTTGATCAGGAAGATCGGATCATTAATCTTGTTAACTCATCCAAGATAATCATTTCAGTAACTTCATCAGATAATCATGTCACGTCAATCAATCATTCATGTAATCGCTGTATTTGAGCGCGTATGCTCATTTTCATCATTTCATAATATAATCATTATGTGATACTCATGCGAGATGTATAATCATCATATGACTTTCCACTTCAGTATGGAAAGGGCTGGCAGAGGACGTAGAGGACGAGGCCGTGGAGCGGGCCGAATCCCGAGAACTCGTGCGAATACCCGTGCAAATGCCAGGAATAATGCTAATTCAGCGAGCAGCGACGCTGCCACTCATTCACCTGGACGCGATCATTCATTATCGGGGAGTCGTACCGGACACGGCTCGAGGGTGTCCGGTTGATCCACTCGCATTTATGCAGGCATGATGGCCCAAATGACTCGATGGCTCGGTTGATGGAGACGATGCATAACTCCGTCAATCGGGACCGCAGGCTCCTCCGCCGCCACCTCGAGGCAAGAGAGGAATGTGAGTAACATCATCGGCGATATCTCTCGCCAGAGGCCACCTACTTTTGAGGGCCTGCCCGAGCCGGCAGATATCATTCATTGGCTCGAGCATTTCGAGAAGCTGTTTGCTATGGTAGAGTGTCCCGAGGGACACAAAGTTTCTGTTGCGGCTTACTACCTTGGTAAGAGCGCACATTCTTGGTGGTTGTCGTTGAAGCCCACCGAAGGATCTTGTACTTGGGATCAGTTCAAGACTCTCATGATGGAGAGGTATTATCCGGCCCCACTCAGAGAGGCCAAGCTATCAGAATTGCTCACTCCCGACCTTTCGGCGGATGATGATGTTCTCGCCATCGCCGAAAAATTTCAGGAACTTCTTCCGTTCGCCTCATCTATCATTCACTCAGAAGCGGACAAGATCAAGTATTTCAAAGAAGAGGTCAAAACCCCGTATGAGACTTCGGGCCATTTAATCATAATTGCACCACGTTGGCCGAATTCATTGAGAAAGCTCTCACCTACGAGCTTAGTGCTAAAGAAATTGCTAAGCAGCAACCTTCGTCTGCTAGCAAGAAGTCCAAGAATCGTAATTAGTCTGACGGGAGTCAGGCCACTTTCAAGAAACCATGTGCGGGCTCCGCTTTTTCTGAGCGACCTCCTGTGTCGTCTAAACCCGCGGAATCTCAGTCTCGAGCGGCCAGTTCGGTCATCACCTGTTATAACTGCGGGGAACTTGGTCACCTCAGTACCAAGTGTCCGAAGCAGACTATCACATGTCATAACTGTGGAATTGTGGGACATAAGGCCCGTTTTTGCCGTAGGGACTCCAAACCTACTCAGACGTCATCTCAGGCCCCTAAGGCCATCTGCTCGTAATCAAAGCCACTCAATCGGCTGCTTAAAACGACAGGAGCGACTAAAGGTGGAGCTTTTAGCCGCACGGGAGCGTCCGGTCGGGACTAGCAAGCCCGGATTTATGAGATGAAGAAGACCGATGATCCAGAGGCCCGAATGATCTCGTACACTCGATATTCTATCTCAACTCGTGTACTCTTTTCGATACCGGTGCATCGCATTCATTCATTTCCGAGTCATGTTTGAGTAGACTACGCCCGGGTAGTGCTACTAGTTGTGAGCCTTATGTCATTGGACTACCCGATGGTAGACGAATTATCGGTAATCGTGAGATTCGTAATTGTCCGATTCTGGGCCATGGTCGTGTATGGCCGGACCTAATCGTGGTAGATTTGCCGAGGGACGACGTCATCTTGGGTATTGATTGGATGGATCTACATGATGCCAACATTAATGTCCGTAAGCGTATGGTCACTATCATTTCGCATTTATGGAGTTGAATGTGTGTTTCAGGAGGTAATCCTACTGCTCGTAAGGTCATTAATTCAATGAAAGCAGTAAGGTTACTCAATCAGGGACGTGTCGGTTATTGGTGCTATATGGCCAAAACCGAGAAGTCATCAGTAATGTTAATGGATATTCCGGTGGTAAGGGAATATGCCGATGTTTTTCCAGACGAGCTACCTGGTTTGCCTCCACAGAGGGATGTGGAATTCACGATTGAGTTGGAACCTAGTACGTCCCCGATATCGAAGGCGCCGTACCGGATGGCCCCGACCGAAATGCAGGAATTAAAGAACCAACTTGAAGAGTTGTTCGAGAAGGGTTATATTCGACCGAGTGCGTCCCCGTGGGGAGCACCAGTGTTATTTGTCAAGAAGAAGGATGGTTCATTCCGCTTATGTATTGATTATCGGGAGTTGAACACGGTGACGATCAAGAATAAGTATCCCTTACCCCGTATTGACGATCTCTTAGATCAACTTCAGAGAGCTTCAGTATTTTCCAAGATCGACTTAAGATCTGGGTATCATCAGTTGCGGATTCGAGAGTCGGATATCACGAGGACGGCGTTTCGAACACGCTATGGTCATTATGAGTTTGTGGTTATGCCGTTCGGATTGACTAATGCACCTGCGGTATTCATGGAATTAATGAATCGGGTTTTCATCGACATTTTGGATCAGTTTGTTGTTGTCTTCATCGACGACATTTTGATTTATTCTCGTGACCGGGAGGAACACGAGTTCCACCTTCATCAAGTGCTAGACGTGTTGAGACGAGAACAACTTTATGGGAAGTTTTCTAAATGTGAGTTCTGGATGTCCGAAGTGACCTTTCTCGACATGTAATTTCATCGACGGAGTTCGTGTCGATCCTCGAAGACGGAGGCTATTCGAGATTGGCTACCTCCGAAGAACGTTAAGGAAATCCAAGTTTCTGATTAGCGGGTTATTATCGGCGATTTGTAGAGGGATTTTCTTGAATCGCTCAACCCTTAACGAACCTTTTGCGGAAGGATAAGAAATACACGTGGTCCGACGCGTGTCAACGAAGTTATGAGGAACTCAAGAGCCGGTTAATGTCAAGACTGTACTTTCCTTACCCTGTGGGACTAAGGATTTGTGGTCTATAGTGATGCGTCCGGACAGGGTCTCGGATGTGTGCTCATGCAGAACGGGAAAGTTATTGCCTATGCTTCACGGCAATTGAGGCCTTACGAGGTTAATTATCCGACCCACGACCTGGAGCTAGCAGCCGTGGTGTTCGCTTTGAAAATTTGGCGTCACTATCTTTATGGCGTTACCCGCCGATATTCACCGATCATAAGAGCTTAAAGTATATATTTACTCGTATGAGTTAAATATGCGTCGAGACGGTGGTTGGAATTAATCAAAGATTATGATATTGAGATCCTCTACCACTCGGCAAGGCGAACGTTGTCGCCGACGCCTTGAGTCGTAAGTCCGTTCAGAAATGATGCTTGCCCGTTTAATGATTCGTAAGGAGCTTCAAAGAGGAATTCCTTAGACCCGAGATCGAGGTCCGGCTTCGGCGAGTTCGGGGGCTTTGTATGTTAGAGATTTCATCGTCACTCGAGGAGGAAATCCGAGAGAATCGTGGTTCGACCCATCATTGTTGCGCATCCGAGAGGATGTGGCTCGGGAAAGCCTCGATTTGTGGTCCACGAGGATGGACTTTTGAGGTTTAAGAATCGGTTGTGCGTGCGGCGAATGACGAGTTGAAAAACTCGATTTTGACAGAAGCTCATGCTACCCCTTATTCCGTTCATCCGGTCTAGCAAGATGTACAAGGACTTGAAACAAAATTACCGTGGAGTAATATGAAGCGAGAAGTCGCAGAATTTGTTTCGAGATGCTTAACTCACAACAAGTTAAGATTGAACATCGCCGATCAAGTGGTATGCTGAAACCTCTTCCTATTCCCGAATGGAAGTGGGAAGACATTTCTATGGATTTCATCACGAGTTTGCCGACGAGTCGTCGTGGCATGAATACGATCTGGGTGATCGTGGACCGCTTAACTAAATCAGCTCATTTCCTTGAGATCAAGGAGACGTGGGGTCCCGAGAGACTTGCGCAACTGTTCATCAAAGAGATAGTCAGACTGCACGGTACTCCTAAAAGTATCGTTTCCGATCGTGACGGACGGTTTGTGTCGCATTTTTGGAAATCAGTTCATCGTGCTATGGGAACTCATCTTAATCTCAGTACCGCTTTCCATCCTCAGTCCGACGGACAATCAGAGAGGACCATTCAGACATTATAGGACATGTTGAGGGCATGCGTCCTCGATTGGAAAGACGATTGGGAAGCCCAACTACCATTGATCGAGTTCACGTATAATAATAGTTGGCATGCTTCGATCAAGATGGCACCTTACGAGGCCTTGTATGGTCGTCGTTGTCGATCTCCGTTGTGTTGGGACGACTTATCAGAATCAATCGGCACCGAGCCCGATATGCTTATAGCCGCCCGTGAGAAGGTAGCTTTGATCAGGAGTCGTTTGTTGACCGCCGAGTCGGCGTAAATCATATGCAGATAACCGCTGCCGACCATTAGAGTTCGAGACCGGTGACCATGTGTTGGTCAAGGTATCCCCGAGTCGTGGTATCTTCCGTTTTGGGAAGAGGGAAAGTTGAGTCCGAGATTCATTGGACCGTTTGAGATTTTGGATCGAGTGGGCGAGTTAGCTTATCGATTGGCTTTACCTCGGCGTTGAGCCGAATTCATAATGTGTTTCATGTCTCTCGCCATGGAAGTATGTTGCCGACCCGAGTCACATACTTGATTCGACGAAATCGAGATCGCCGACGATCATTCATATGAGGAACGTCCTATACGAGTTTTAGAGCGGCGAATCAAGCGCTTGAGGAATAAGACGATTCCTTTGGTTAAAATTCAGTGGTCTAGACACGAGTCGAAGAGGCTACTTGGGAAACCGAGGATAGTATGCGGAGAGTTATCCCGAGTTGTTTGACCCTTAGTTTCGGGACGAAACTCTTTTAAGGGGGTGTATGTAATACCTTGTAATTCAAGAATTATCACTCAAGAATTATCATTCAAGATTTATCATTCAAGAATTGATACTCGGTAATTTCATTCATTATTGATCATTTGTCACTCGATTCAGTCATGGTATTCATCATTCAGAGTAATTGTATCGTGTATCGATCGTCATTCATCATTAACTGATTGGAGTTTCGTGCCGTGTTTATCATCATTGTCATTTTCGTTGCAAGTCGTGCTTGAGGAGTAGCGCACGCTACATACTCCTTTAGCGTACGCTAATTGGGTATAGGTAGCGCACGCTACCGCTCGCCTTTAGCGCACGCTAAGGTTACCTTGGCCGCATCCCGTAAGGTACCGACTGCAGTGAGAATATTTGTAGCGCACGCTACGAGTGGTAAGTAGCGCGCGCTAACGGTCGTAGTAGCGCACGCTATATGTGTGGAGTAGCGCGCTAGGGGCGGATCAGATTGAGTCCAGTGGCTACTGGACTGCACCGGGTTTATTCATAGCGCGCGCTAACCAGTGTTGATAGCGGACGCACCAGAAAAAATAGCGCACGCTAAAGAAAGCTTGTAGCGCACGCTATCGAGGTTAGATCAGAGGCGAGATGGTTTTCTCGACTCCGATCGGGCGTCAAATATTTCGCTAGCGCACGCTAACAATGGATATTAGCGCACGCTAGTAGTATGGCCGTAGCGCACGCTACAAAGAGGTACGTAGCGCGCGCTACCGTGTTCGGACAGTGGGTACTGGACTACCCAAATTACTCGTTAGCGCACGCTATGCACAAGGCTAGCGACGCTAACTCGGACCGAGTATAAATTGACAGCTTAGTCGACTTCTTCATTTGTTCATCTCATTTCACTCCTTCGGTATTTTTGGGCGATTTCGAGCGATTCGGAGAGGGTTCTTCGAGGTGTAATCATCAATCATCATCTTCAAGCTCATCTTTCGGATTGATCATCATTTCATCATCTTCATCACATCGAATCAAAGGTATTAATCTCTTGGATCTAGAATTTCGGATTTTTGGGTTTTCCTTCCGATTTCTTCGTGTAAGCTTGGATTATCATTGGGATATGTTAAGTTATGGATTATCTACTTGGATAAATATATTCCTACGGATTTAATGGTTATTTTCGGAATTGTTTTCAAGAACCCTTGGGGTTGACTTCGGTTAATTGGGGATTTTCCGATTGGTGTTGTCGTAATCATGAATTATGGATTCCTAATGGATTATTGATATCATTGAAGTGTTTTGTTAGTTCGAAATACTCATTTTGGTGTGGGTTTCGACATATTCGGGATTGGATATTTCCGAAGTTGTGCGGTCGGTTATGTATTCGTTGGAATGCCTATGAGTTGATTATCGTTGTTTCGACCTTTGGGTTAGTCGTGTTTTGTGGTTGGATACGTGTATTGAACGATTGTTGGTAATTATTGTTATTCAAGGTTGTTCGAGCGATCGGTATCTTGGTTAGGACGTTGTTCGTGGACGGACATTCTTCATCGGTATTGTGTAAGTTAAATCTTACTCGGTTAAAAGGATACTCATTCCTTTTGTTGTTGATTGCTCATAATCATAATTCATTCATCATAACATTAATCATTTTGAGACTTGTAAGTGTCGAATAATCATTTCATTCACGAGGAACGACGGTTCCAAATCTTTTCATTGGTTTGTCAATCACGTCACTATTACTTTCATATCGGTGAGTCATCTTGGCCTTGTCTAATTATTATTCATTGGTTTTCATCATGGTCATTCTCGTTCATGTGACCTTCCGGGTTCATATCATGCGTGGCGGGTGTGGCCGTGTGGAATTTTTAGTCGGGCACATGATGGTCATGTATTGGGTTCACCGATACATCTGACCGTGCACACGTAACGCTTACCTCCGTGAGACTAATTAGGTACAAGGACGGGTGTGTCCGGTCATTCGTCTTGTACACTTGCACAGGACATTACGGGCATTTTATGATGCTCCTCTTCATGAAATTCATAATTAAGAATATTTCATCACTTCGCTTAATTCATGATTGTGTAATTTCAACTCTTGAGGATTGTTGTTCTGTAATCGACCCGTTGGGGATTTTGTTTTCGTGTCACGACAAGGCAAAGGCACGGAAGAGCATGTTGTGGCGACGAGTCGATGATACTAGTAGGGGCCCTACCATTCCGTTTATTTCAGTCATTTCAGTCATTTCCGTCATTTGTATTTTCCGCTGCAAATTCCGTTTGAGATGCTTATTTGTTCAGGGTGGTGTATTTTATCCCCATATAAAATATACTAGTATTCTGTTTTGTCCTGGTGTAATGTACTTAAACTCCTCATCGGAGTACTTGGTAATATAATGTGGTTCGGTACTACAATTATATTATTTAATTCATCATTTTCATTTGCCTGGTGGGTCCCAGTAGGGGATTCACGGCACTGTAATATCCGCCTAGTTTGGGGTGTTACACAGCTCTTCCGACAGTGCCGCACCGGTCCGGCCAGCTGCTCAGCCGCCACGACCCGATGCCTCGATTTCCAAAAACGCACGGAACGAACACGACGAAAAGTTCGCGGACGACATCAACGACTCGAGATGAAAACGTAATGCAATAATTAATCATACGCGACCAAGAAAAGGGTCAAGATGACAAATACAGATATGGATACCCGTAACTTTCAAGAAATTACAAAATGGCCCAAAACGCCCGGAAATCACGATTCGTGATCGAATAACCAAACCGAAGTTCACAACACGTCTAACAAAGTTAAACGGACTTGCGGGAAATTCGAAACAATGATTTGACGAGATTCGCAAGAATCGAACTCAAGTGCGAAAAAGTCGCTAAAAAGCACAGAACTCAACAAAACAACACCCAAACGAACTCGGATGACAAAAAGTGTAGAATTAATCATTCTCAGAATGACGAAACGGTCATGAGCGAGCCAAAACGGACTACTAAAAAGAAATTTACCAAAAATCGAAAATTGCGGATATTACATTCTACCCTCCTTAAAAGAAGTTTCGTCCCGAAACTTAAAATAAGTAGGGAGGAGCAATATCCCTTGCCAAGAAAACTCGACGACATACACAAAACTGAAGACTCGCACCCGACGGTGAAACGCTGCAAGGAACGCAAAGAGACATATGACGAGAAAATACGCTCTAGGGCGACTAACACGACGTCACCGGTAGAGACATAATAAAATCAACGAGTGACAAGCGTCATTAAACGGATAATACAATCAAGTCAATTATCCGAACAATCACAAAACACAACGAACGAAAATCAATATGATTGACCAACCCAACGGTTCATCAATCATAATGCGAGCCAAACGCTGAACAAATACGGAATTCCACCGCATAAAGATTGGAAGATCGAAAACGAGACTAATTTCCCGAGCTTAAGGGAATTACGAAGGAGCCTAAACGCTCAACAATCACGAACGAACAAAAGCGAACAAACAAACGATTGAGACAACAAAATCGAACGATCATGTCCGAAACACGTAGGTAATAAAATTCAAACAACAACTCCCGTGATAACTGGTGAGAATAAAGAAGACGTGCATTCCCATAAGATCCACAGTAAAGGGAATAGCGATTGAAAAGTCACAACGACAAACGAGTCATTCCGAAACAATACCACCCTCGTTCGATCAACAAAAGCAAGGGATAGGGAAAGTTCAGAAATGTTAACGAGCATAAACGAGTTGATAGAGCCGAAAATACAGAAGTTCAAAATCCGATCCACTTTGAATAAAAGAACTATTAGAACCAAAAGATGTTACTTCCGAACAAGATTCACAATAGTCGAACCGGATTCGGAAAAGTCACAGCGATAACCAGATCGACTCAAAACCAGATTACAGCTCGTTCGAATGGTGAAACCAAGGTATAGATCAAGTTCAGAAGGTATCAATGAACACGAGCGAATCGATAAACTGGAGAAAGAGAAGATATAGAAGTCAAAATAGTACGGGTATTACTTTTGACCTCGCCCCCGGAACTCACAACAACGGAACCAAGGTAACAGTACAATAAGCAACCGACACAATGCGGCACAATCACCGATGCACATAATCATACCAACCCGAGCTCTAACAGCTCGCACATATGCGATAACGCACAAACCGCTACGAGGCGACAACATCCAATACCAATATCACACCCCTCACAGAGGCTACCACGACGACTGTGTGGCGAACTACTCAACGCTCACACCGCCAATTCAACAACAACTCGGGGGTTAACACCCTAACGATAGCACGGACATTACACATATATTCCCGGACCACAAATAGGAATGATAGGTTTTAAGAACGAAAACCATCTTTTGAAAATAACTTGCAAGCATCAGCTGATCTTGAGTATCATATATCAAAAAGTAGTACAAACATCGTCATCGAGACTTTTAAAAGAAGTCATCTTGCGTTTAATAAAAAAAATGAAGACACCTTTCGTTAAATTAAAACTTTTCAGCTATTTCGACCTTCGGGTCTAAACGAATGCGTTTCTAAATCATTAGAAATATCTCAAAATGTTTTGATCCTCAAAGTAGAATAATTTTGAAACATAGCGTGGCACTAGTAGGCATCTTGAGAGCACTGTGAGAAATTAATTCATTTTAAAAGTACGTCTCGAGTTTTATTTTCTAAGATACTCAAGGTTTTTCAGAAGTACAATAGGCCAAAATGCCCAAAATTCGCACGTATCAACATTCACTTAAACACATCATATCACACGCATCAAATCACTCAAAATCACGACAGTAATATACGATCCTCAGGATATGTTTAACAACATCGTTAAAACAACAATCGGTTTATCAAAACTGGATGGAAAACGATATCAAGAACAAAACTCCAAAGAGTCAACTCTAGGGATTCAAGAAAATACCTAGATTCGGCGAAGAACAATGGATTAGATGATGTTAAAAATCATCTAGGATACTCCAAAACACCTTTGGATGGAAGAAAAATCAGCCCAGATGCGAAACCGAGTCGCTACGTCTCAAACTCATGGAGGAAGAAGAAGGAATGAAGAAAAATGCAACTTAGATCCGGTGTCCAAAGATTTATATCGACACAATTAGCGTGCGCTAATCATTAAGGTTAGCGTGCGCTATCACGGCACCAAACAAAACTCCCGACCAAAAATACACCGTTAGTGTGCGCTAACGAGAACTTGTGCCCACCCAAAGAGCTCCCGGATCGCCCGAACTACTGTAGCGTGCGCTATCCTCCCCTTAGCGTGCTACCAACGCACTCTTGCGCGCGCTAGATGCTAAGCGTAGCGTGCGCTAACGACCCACAGAGACAACAACAGAACACATCAGAAAAATTACAGGCCGTAAACCTTTCTCACAAGGATTTACCAGGCTAAGCACAATTTCCCATGTCATTTCGAAAATGCTAAAAAGACCAATGACGGTAATATTTTTCCAAAGCTCACAAAATCATTTGTCAAACCATCATAAAATATTCAAGGCCAAAATGCCAAAACTTGATTCAAGGAATCGGTTTTACGAAATAAAACTCAGTTTGCAAAATACCGTAAGCCGTTTTGAAAGAACTCACACAGCGGATAAAATGCGGTTCGAAAATACATCAGCAGTGACGACACTCCTCATATAAACCAAATACGAGAGTCTAATAAACACATATCGTGAAATCAAAATCTACAGAAGGATTCCATCATTCAACGACTAATCATACAATTAACTCGTGTCACGCGAGGCACAACACAAGGAAGGGAGTTTAACACCCATAGGTCGCACGTAAGTGACGACCACCCCTCGATACTAATCACGACCAATGATCTCAAACGACGCGTCGCGATGTGACTAAGTCAGACAAAATCCGACAAGACAAAACTCAACAAACACAACTTGACTCGACAACCTAGGTTTCCCCAGGCTAATTTGATTTTAAAATCGTATACTCTAGTTATTCAAAAATAAAACCAATAAGTTAAAAATCGTTTTCAAGACCCTTCAAACACGACAAGGGCTTAACAGCGGTAGCATTTTATAAAATGTCCTAAAACACTTTTAAACACAACCTTTAAATACCGACACAAGGTTTTATTTGAAAATACAAGGCTGACTCGCCCAAATTCATGTCACTTTTCAAAAACCCACAATACGATCAAGTCTATGAAATTTTCAAGCATGCACGCCGCATGTATTATTATTAATAGAAACACATTGGTTGTAAATAACAATAATTAGCCAAGTACCAACAATTCCCGGACACACTCATATACGACATTCAAAAACCACCGGTAAAAAGCGCAACTCGGAAATACCAATTCCAAGCATATGTCAAACTATCTCTTCAAGTTTAACAACGTAACCAAAGATCACCGATTCGACGTATGTCGAAACCAGCTATGTGAGTTTCTCAACAAACTCTGCCATCAATACCTATACCGGAACATATCAATGTTCAAAACTTCTACATCATACTGCACCCTTCGGTGTCCAACTCATCGGTACATTCGGCTCAACATACATTTAATATATCGCAATTACCAAACACAGATTCCATCATACGACAAAAGACTAGAGAGTCAAGCCCTCTCACAATATACCACGGAGCAAAACTCTGATCTTTCGATCACCAACGATCCCACCAATGCTAGGAAGTTTAGCGATGGATGGCTCGCAAAACGACAAACGGTCAAGCCTTAACGGCGCACATATTCCAGAGAGATAAAGGACGGCGCAATACAAAAATCAAAAGTACACAAACCGGATGGGTCGAGAAACAACTCGACGATAAGTACGAGAGAGGCAATCACAGTTCAAGAAGTGGAATTTCAATATGAGAAAACAAGAGAATCGAGTAAGGAAAACTTACGAGCACTGGATGTACTGAGATGCCGGCAGCGGTGTGACAATGTGCAAAACAAAACACAACTAGACCCAAATAACCAACAAGCCTAGGTATCCATAAACCTAGAGCTCTGATACCATTTTCTGTAACACCCCCAAGATATTCGAGGTGTATTACAGCGTCGTGGACCCCTACATGGGACCCACCAGGCTAACACAACAAAAATACCGCTCGACTAACCGTCTCGGTTAGCAAGGAAACAATTGTCAACCACAAGAACATAAAACAACACGCCCGGTACAACCGGCATAATAAACATCAACCGACAAATACATTAACTCCAACGAAGACAAATCACAACCCGAAAGGAAAAGCCTAAGTACTCGCGAGTACAATCTATAAGTTTACAATTTGGAAAACAACCACATCAAAAGAGACGGTAGAAATTAACAAGACTCGATTGCACATGTCAACAACCTTGGCCGACATCCTCGTACCATCCCAGCGCCCGCTCGTCTGGCTGAACATAACCTGAAATCCATAACAAGAATTTCCCCGACAACGGGTCCCCAGAGGGGTTAGCAATTACGCTAGTACAAGTAACCAGATGAACGACTTACATCTTACACATATAGTAATGCATGCAATTCAAGAAAACATAGTTCCAAAATACTCATTTCCGGAAATGCCAATGATCAAACCACATTTGTAAAAATGCACCACAATTAACCGCGGACCCACAGCTTCGTGGATCCCTGCCGAGACCCCGTCGGATCTAACCCACAGTGGTTAAAAGCAAGCTCGCGGTCCCACAGCTTCGTGGAACCCTACCGAGACCCCGTCGAGTCTAACCCGCAGTGAGCATACACACACACACAATTTCTCATACAAAACTACTATGTCAAGATCGTAAGTTCATAAGGGTACTTGCCTTGATTAAATAGACGATGACACGAACGGAACGGAAGGATCAAGCACAACCACGAGGAACCGACGAGAATGAACCTAACGATTCGAATAGACAATCACAACCACTTCTAAACGATTATGGAAATGGAATACACCTAAAACCCGCCTACGATTCATGTATATTCGTACCAAAAATAACAACGAGGGCGGACCACAACCAAACCCTCTCGATTCCGTAAAAATCCACAAAATATCCATGAATCCGTAGGGAAACTAAAGATACTAACAATATCAATCGTATACATCATGAATCCACCAACAAAACGGAACGAATCGGAAGAAAAACCCAAAACCCCCAAATTAATCGAAAATAGGGTTTTAGAACATTACCTTAGGAGATTCAAGTACCAAGATCCGTAGGACGCGCGTTAGATTGATTGCCCGAGCTTCACTACCGAAGAGAAATGATGAAAATCGGCCCCCCAAGTTAAAAAATCTGAGCAGTTCTCCCCTTCCCTCTCACTACTCTCGCGATGCAGATGAAAAATGGGAAAAAGTCGGCCGATTTCGTCTAATAAAGACGACCGCACAATCGACCGCTGTGCAGCCGCAGACAAAGTGTGCGGCACCGCCAAGAAAATACTCCTGTGTTTCGCTGTGCCGCAAGATACTGCGTAGCCGCGGCACACGGTACAGTTTGGTTTTGGTCGCAGAAGACACACGAGTGTGCCGCGGCACCGGATAGGTGTGCCGGGGCACTGGCCTGGCACTGTGCCGCGGCACCGGATGGGTGTGCCGCGGCACACAGTACAGTTTGTTCGACATATTACATTGGGCCTGATCGGCCAGTGCCCAGCTCTTCCGACAGTGCCGCACCGGTCCGGCCAGCTGCTCAGCCGCCACGACCCGATGCCTCGATTTCCAAAAACGCACGGAACGAACACGACGAAAAGTTCTCGGACGACATCAACGACTCGAGATGAAAACGTAATGCAATAATTAATCATACGCGACCAAGAAAAGGGTCAAGATGACAAATACAGATATGGATACCCGTAACTTTCAAGAAATTACAAAATGGCCCAAAACGCCCGGAAATCACGATTCGTGATCGAATAACCAAACCGAAGTTCACAACACGTCTAACAAAGTTAAACGGACTTGCGGGAAATTCGAAACAGCAGTTTCGGACGAGATTCGCAAGAATCGAACTCAAGTGCGAAAAAGTCGCTAAAAAGCACAGAACTCAACAAAACAACACCCAAACGAACTCGGATGACAAAAAGTGTAGAATTAATCATTCTCAGAATGACGAAATGGTCATGAGCGAGCCGTCAAAACGGACTCCGGCCGAAAAAGAAATTTACCAAAAATCGAAAATTGCGGATATTACACCTTAAGCTGACATCATTTAGCACGATTATTACACACGACAGAAAGTAAAAATACAAGGGGTCCGACATGGGTTATCAAAGGGAGAGGAATGAATCTACTTTTCGTTTTCTCACGGTAAAATCTTCTATCCAAACAATTTTAGCTAGAGCTGGATCTGGTTGAGGAACAAATTCATTGAGTTTTTTGATTAGTTCTTCTGGTGTTGTTGCAACGACTATGATTTGTTTTGCACGCTCGGAAATAAAGCCCTTTTCAGCAGAGTAGTCGATGAAAGACAGTAAACCATCAAAGAAACCATTGACATTAAGCACTCCTATTGGGTTTTGATGAACATTTAGCTGGGCTCTGGTAACCACATGAAAAAGTTCCTCAAGGGTGCCAAAACCACCGGGAAGGGCGATAAAGGCGCCAGAATTATTTATCATATGAGTTATGCGATCTTGCATATTCACAGATCTAAACTCATCTCCAATAGTTGACCCAGTTATTTTACTTTCAGCCAGAGGTTTTGGGATTACTCCCAACACTCTTACTCCTTCCATATAGGCAGCAGCAGCTCGTCCCATTAATCCTAGACTTCCTCCTCCGTAAACTACATGAATGCATTTTTCTCCTAAGGTACGACCCAAGTTGTGGGTCGCAAGAAAGCATGCCTCTTTTCCAGAACTAGCTCCACCAAAAATGCATACCGTGTTAAATTTTTTTGTTGAAGATGATGACTCCATTTTTGAAAAGAAAAAAAAAATTTTTAGAGAGAAACAGAGAAAAGTGCAAGTTTGAGGGATGAATGAAAGAAACAAGCAGAAAGTTTATTAATAGAAGAAAAAGAAGGTAAAAATTGTTTAACAAGTTTGTGATTGCGTTTGATTGTGCTTCAACTACTCAATAGAATAATGAAAGCTTTTATCGCGTATCACATTTTTTTATTCAGAAAATCTCACCACACGACAAAAATAAAAGATACTTACGCGTATGTACAGTAGTTGTGATTGTGGCTCACATCTTCCTCTGATTTTACATTCAGAAACGGCCTAAACGCCTTCTATGAGTCGGGGAGAAGCTTCCCATCCAATTTTCTTACAAATTGGCAAAAGGGTCTTTTAACGTCAGATTCCCAAGACGTTGTTCATATTCTGGTTTGAATTTATTCCACAAACATTGAATTTCGTAATACACAAGTCTACTAGGATGCGTGTCAAGAGAAATTTCGATATTATCTAAATTCTCCTTATTCAGACCATCATTAATGAACTGAATTTTATCTTCTCTGTTGGAATTCCTAAAGATCGACATTTTGCATTACAGTTCCATCTAGCACATTTATAGCAAACGGCTAGTATCTTTGCTCGTCGTTTCTTGGCATATGAACTTTTTCCAAGCCCTGGTAAAAATCTAGTTGGTGTTTCTGTGAATTCACCTTCTATTCTTACTTTAGCTTCGATGATGAATCTTATGTCAAAAGGTATGCTTTTATTCGTAAGCAACCTCATCCTTTCAAGCCTTGTCTTGTAAATTTTTAAAATTGCATTTTTGCTTAGAAAGAGAAATCTTTTTTCAATTTTAAACAATGTTTGGTCCATGATAAAAAAAAAGACAATGAAAATAATTGAATAAAATATTTACAAATATCAGTTGTTGTGGGAAACTGAAAAATCCGACTTTAATAGTCACGGAGTACCGTTATCCGCCACTTGACCGGACAAACACAATTGAGTACTAAGTTACAACGTCGAGAAATTTGTACCTATAAAAATAGTTTACAATGTAAGATTTCAAATATAACTTATACTTCCCCGGCAACGGCGCCAAAAACTTGACACGCTTTTAGTGTAATTATCGCAAGTGCACGATATCGTATCAAGTAGTAAAGTGGACTTTTTGAGTCCGGTTTATCGATCCCACAAGGAAGTTTTGTTATAATTTGAATTATACACTATTAGTCTATTTTTATAGATACTTAAGATGAGTGAAACACACAATTAAAAAGTTTGGTTTAATAATTGCAAAGAAATTGCAATAATAGTTCTAATATTATAAGGAAATAAAAAGATAGCAATAATAATAGATTGATTATCGATAAAATGAAATAGTTGGGATTACAAACTTAGTTCGTCATTAGTTATAAAAGATGTATTGGAGATCATAAGATGAATTTACTTATTATGTTGTGTAGATTCAATTTTCCTTAAAAAGACGGTTTCTCTTTCGAACTATAAAACGTCCCTTACATATTGAATCAATCCACTATATTTCTATGTTGATTGGCTTCAATACATAGCATTAGGATTTATGAAAATAACTCAAAGAATCATCTAAGGACTAGGGATATATTTCTATCCCCTAGAACAACTTAGAGTGAAGATCATTTGATCTAATCAAACATATTTTCTTTTGAAACATATGAAGACCATAAATATCTTCATTAATTGGCCAAATAAATGAAGATTGTTAAAACAATGAAAATCACACACAATAATAAGTAATTCACAATAGATCTTTTATACAAACTTAAATAACATGACTAACCTTGTTTATAATCCCAACTTAAAGAACTTAGCCCATAAAGGGTTTATTACACATATTACAAGCTTTGGTGGTCATGTTTAGTTGAATCAAGAGAAAGAATTGATCCTAACTCCCTTAGTAGATAAAGGAGATAGAAACAATAAACTCTCTGAACAACATATACTATACCACACTTACAAAGATCACTCAAGAACACAAGTGTGTTCTTCACACAAAAAGAAAAGTTTACAAGAAAATGGAAAATTATAAGATGAATGATGAATGATGAAGGATCTAAGGGGTCTATTTATACACCTAAAGTCATCTAATAGCTCCAAAACTCCAGCATTATTACATTAGATCGGATCAATGCCAGCCATCCCCTCAATAATTGTAACACCCTCAAGATATTCGAGGTATATTACAGCGCCGTGAATCCCTATATGGGACCCACCAGGCTGAACAGCATCATACTCATCGACTCACATAAACGACAAAATAACACCACATCATAAAGACGCAAAACAGAATAATCCACCCGGTTCAACCAGTCAAACATAACATCATCAATCAACACAAACATAATAAGCAACAATACAATCCGGGCGAACAAGAATTCTTAAGTACTCGAGTACCACTATTAGTTCAAAGACCACAAAAGATGAAAAGATAAAAGACGCTAAGACGTCACTCGTGCACAATCATCACGCACGGCCATCATCCATGTACTGGTCCAGTGCCCGCTCGTCTCGATGAACCTGACCTGAAATTCATAAAACGAATTTCCCCAAAACGGGTCCCCAGAGGGGTTAGCAATTACGCTAGTACAAGTAACCAGATGAACAACTTACATCTTACACATATAGTAAATGCATGCAATAAAGAAAACCGTCAAAACACTCATTTAAATGCCAAAATCAAATCACATTTGTAAAATTTACCACAATTAACCGTCGATCCACACCTCCGTGGACCCCTACCGAGACCCCGTCGGATCTAACCCGTAGTGGTTAAAAGCAAAGCTCGTCGATCCACACCTCCGTGGACCCCTACCGAGACCCCGTCGGATCTAACCCGTAGTGAGCATACACACACACACAATTTCTCATACACTACTACTATGTCAAGATCGTAAGTTCATAAGGATACTTGCCTCGATTAAATAGACGATGACACGAACGGAACGGAAGAATCAAGCACAACCGCGAGGAACCGACGAAAATGAACCTAACGATTCGAATAGCACAATCACAACCACTTCTAAACGATTATGGAAATGGAATACACCCGGAAACCCGCCTACGATTCATGTATATTCGAATAAAAATAACAATGAGGGCGGACCACAACCAAACCCTCTCGATTTCACAAAGCTATGGAAATATACCATGAATCCGTAGGAAAACTAATGATATCAACAAGATTAATCATAATCATCATGAATCCACCAACAAAACGGAACGAATCGGAAGAAAATCCCAAAACCCCCAAATTATCCAAAAGTAGGGTTCTAAGAGATTTACCGTGGATTAGGACGAAAGATTCGCGTTGATGTTGATATAATACTCCAAGAACTCAAGAAGGATGTTGGATGAGATGATTGGAAGAAGAAATCGCCGAGAAGATCGCCCCAGAATCGCCTTCGCCGCGGAGAGAGGAAGAAATGAGGATTTATGATTATCTCGGTCAACTCCTGGTTTATATAGCCAGGAGTGTTAGCGCGCTAATCCTCAAGGTTAGCGTGCGCTAACGGGATGAAAATACGTAACAAACAATTTGCCCCCAGTCCAAAAGAGCGATTTACGGCCGTTAGCGTGGCGCTACCATACAAGCGTAGCGTGCGCTAATCACCTCTCGGTAGCGCGCTATCGACCAATAGCGTGCGCTACCTCGGACATCACCGAGTCCAAGTGACAAATCGTCTAGAACCCACTGATCCGTTAGCGTGCGCTACCATACAAGCGTAGCGTGCGCTAACTAGCATCCGATTGAGTTCGTGAGTAAACCGCCCAAGATCGACGCCCCACTAGCGCCATCGAACAACTTAACGTGCGCTAGTCTCCCAACATTAGCGTGCGCTAGACAAGATAGCGTGCGCTAATCCGATAGTCCAGAGGGCTGGGAGCTGAACTGCCACCCCCAGGGCTAAATCGCTAGCGTGCGCTACGAAGTAAACGTAGCGTGCGCTACAAAGGGACTTCTAGCGTGCGCTATACATAAAAATTAGCGTGCGCTAGGTGCGGAATATAAACGGTCTACAACACCAGAATACGAACGAAACATCAAACGGAACACCTCACAACGCATCATAGCATAGAATGAATCCACAGCAACCCCGAAACGGCGGTCCCGCACAACAATTACAAGGATCAGATCAATAGATGACGGAAAAGTTACACTGAAAGATACACGAGGGTCGCTACAATCGAGAAATACACCGGAAATAAAAATACAAGGGGAAGAAAAATGCGGATATTACAATAATACACAAAAAGTATAAAAAAATAGACAAATCATAGTAATCTGTCAAGAGTTACGGCCGTAACATTCAGGAGTTACGGCCGTAACTAGGGTGACTTACGGCCGTAACCCCTGACTGTTACGGCCGTAACTCGGCTTCGTAAATTTGCTCATTTGAAGCTTGGATAGTTACGTTTTCGGCCCGTAATTTCTCGACTTTGCGTTTTGCCCCGATCTTCTTCTGATGATAACTTTTGATATATAACTCTGATTTTGAATCCGGAAAGACTGCCGAACTCGTCTCGGAAAGCCCTACAACATGAATATATCAAAATTCAATAAAGAGAATATTTATTAAACATGTTGTTTCTTGAGTAATTCAGTTATTTAATCCGATCATCATCCGACAAAAATAAAATTATTAAAACTAATAAATTAAAAGCAAAAAACGAGTAGACTAGCTCAATTATGGGTGAATTTTATCGATACAAACCATGAATAAGTGTACAAAACTGATACTTATTAGTCATCCTCCATGAGACGAGGGTTTACGGGTGAGAATATGCATAAGGACTATTGCTACAACGTCAGCTCGCCTGGGGCTCCGGCCGATTAGAATCGTAAAGCATAGCATGAAGCAGACATCTTGGTGGAAAAATGGATAGATGAAGCAGGTATGAGGCAACCCACCCGGTGGAGACACCAAATAAGAGAAATGATAAAAGCGAGAAGAAGAAAAGGGACCACTGATTAGTGCATAATTGATCTAAAAATTCATATACAAAATATTTATTTTACGGGCATAATCGTACTGATTCGTGATTAAAAATACATATTTTACAGATATGTCCAAACATGAGCTAAAAATGGTTATTTTACATATTACTAACATGAAGCATCAAAAAGGACGGAAAACAAGATCAAATCCAACGACGAGAATTTTTCAAGGCAAAACGACCATACAACACGGCGCAAAAAGGACCGTGTTATGTAGGCCTTTTAACATACGGCGCAACAAGGGCCGTGTCTTGGGCCGTTTCACACACGGCCGGCATTTAGCGCCGTGTCCTAGCGCGTATTCCGGAAGAGACCGAGTCACCACAAAACGACGCACAACACGGGGCAAACTGGGCCATTTTTCATTGCCGTTTTCAGGATGATATTTGTGGAATTTTTCACATTTAGCATCTTGTGAGCTCAACAACTATGTAATAAGTCAATGATCTGAAAATCAAGACATACAAGGAAGATCAAGTGTGAATCAAACACCAAAGACTTGTCAAAGATGCCACAAATTAAATAATCAATTGTATTCTTGAAAATCACCTATAAAAGGACATCTTCATCCATTGCAAAATCACCTCATCTTCTTGCCAAGAAACATTCCTATCTTTTAGCAAGATATTTTCCTTTGAACTCTTACTTTACTTTGTATTTCATTTTTAGTTTAAAGTTTTTCTTTCATTTAGTTTGTAATTGAAAAGTGCTTGATCAATAAGCACTTAGTATTTTACTTTCAATTTTTGTAAGCTTGTAATCTTTAAACAAGTTTGAAGTTATATTTTGAAGTTTGTTTCTTGCACTTTGATTCATCATATTCAAATAAGTTTTATCTATTGTCATTAAGTTCTAGTAATTAAACGTTTATCTATATATATATTATGTATATCAATTATTTCTATTATAATTTTAGTTTGTATAAACCAATGAGTAGCTAATCTTTCTTCCTAGGGGAAGGGGGATTTCTATTAGGTTATATATTGAGTATTTGATTGATTTACACTATTTTGATTAAAAATGACTAATTGGTTTAAATAAAGTTGAACATATCCTATTTCTACTAATGAAACCTCCTTGATTGATTGTTGAGTGAATTGGAAACATATCTTTTCAATCGATCAAGTGTTAATCTTGTTATCAACATCTTAAGATTGCGAAAGTGGTTAAGACACCTTTGAATACGAAAGTTATGAGGTGAAAAGTTGATTACTCGATAAACATTCATTTTTCTTTTATATCCGTGTAAATAAATTCCTATACTTAATTAAAAACCTAATTTAATGAACCCGTAATCCCCTACATTTTATAAATTTCCAACTCATTTTAATCATATTCAAATAGTCTAGTTAAAAATAGTCTAATATAAATAGTCTAATATAAATAGTCTAATATAAATAGTCTTATATAAAATAGTCTTATTAAAATAGTTTTATTAAAAATAGTCTTATTAAAAATAGTTTAAATTAAAAAATAGTGCATTTTAATTTAGTTAATTTAAAAACCCAAATCTATTTTAGAATATTTTATTATTTATTTCTCGCAATTTGTAATAAAATATTATACGAAGCCCTGTTGAAAAATCCTCGAGAGAAAAGACTTTGGTAGAACTTACCACAACTACTTCTACCTCATATATATTTGCGAGCGACTCAAAAACTCCTATTTTTAGGATAAATTTTTGACCGATCAACCACACGTTCACCTCAACAACAGAATTGAGGATGCACGATTTCGACCAACACCGACCTTCACTCTTTCAAGATAGTAGGATACGATAGGAAAAAGGGCTAATAATGATACTATCTACTTTACTATTAAAAGAGAGTTGTACATGACATGTGTTTTTATGTGGATTTTTTGAATTAGTTATCTTTTTTTTTTTCTTTTTAAAAATACACTAACTCCTACACATTTGAATGAGAGTTAATGGGAATTTTTTTTTTCTTTTTTCTTTTTATTTTTCTCTCAATATTTAAAAGTTAATAGTTTATCGTCTGAACTCTATTTTTTATTATTAATATTTTAAATTAATCTTCTTTTTATGATATTTGATTTAACATTCATTAGGCATATATATAATTAAAATATTCCTTTTTGAATATAAGTTATTTTTGAATAATTATTACATTATATCTTGATTTTAAATTATTTGTATATAAAATACAAAAATCAGATAATTTTTCAAATAATTTCCTTGAAGTAAATCTATCTTTTACAAGATCAATATTTTTACTTCAATTTTTACCTTTTTATAATTATTTTAGATTATTGAGTATTTTATTTTAAAAATATTTGGTAAAAAAATTATAGACATGTTAGACTTACAATTCTCAGTAGAAAAATATATTATTAGTTAAAATAATTTTTTGATTGATTCTTCTTTTTGTGAAAAGAAAAATTATATAAAAAATATAATAAGTTGATTATATTTTTATTTAAATACGTCACAATAATATAGTTTATTACCCTATACCTAATAAATTAATATCATTATGGATCTCCTGATATATTACTAAGTATAAAATGTGTGACTTTAATCTAAATATTTATCAAAAATATATGACGTTATTTCGCCTGTATACTGATAAGTAATTATATTAGTATATTAATATAAATATTATAAATATACAATTATCATATAGATTACTGTCATGTTTATATATTTTATATCGAACTTTTACACATCTATACTTAATATTAAAAGAGTCGCAAAAAAATCTAAGAAAACATGTGTCATCTCCACGTTAATCATCTTTTTAAAAATCTTAAAAAAATGGACGTTTAATTTGGGAGGGGGTTAGAGGGTTATTCCATTATATGCTATCTACCAATTAAAAAATTTCTCTCATTTTATTCTTTTTATTTTTAAGCTAATAGTTTCAACAATTATAATTTTTATGCATCAATTTCATTTTTGAAAAAATATATCAAATTATTTCTTACTTCGTGCTCTTTAATTTGACATCCATATAGTATATATAAAGTAATATAAATATAATTAATATATTAGATAATTAAAATATTTCAATATAAAAATATAAGAATATTGAAGAAAAATATATGTTTAGTTTATTTTCATAGATTTTTAACAATTATTTGATTTTTAAGAAATATTTTGTTCTGATTATAAAATAGTAAAATATATTACATTAATGTCAAATCATATAAAAAAATATATTAGTAAGAATATCAGTTGTATACTTTTAATAAAAGTTGATAATACAACAACAACAACATCGGGCCACTGCTCTTTTGACCTATTTTCAGCTTTTGATTCCGTTGATTCGATTCGATTCAGTCCATTCGATTCGGTCAGTCCATTCGATTCGACTATACGCCTTAGATCACATGATAAGAGTTTATAAATGAAATTAAATCAAATAATAGTATATGTATATATGTACAGATATCGACTACGTATATATTTTATAATAATTTTATTATATTATTGTAATTCGATCATATATTATTAATATAATAAAATATTTTATATTTTACGCCGTGCATCACACGGGAGCACATCTAGTTATTAATCAAAACAATCTTCTAAAACCTCTATGAAAACCCCAATCTGATAGAGCGGGCGATGGCCCTTCACCGCCGTATTTTCACGCCTATTTATTATTCTTCGACCTCTCGCCGCAGCTGGTGGCGCAGCTTATCCTCCGCCGCCACCAAATCCCCTCCTCTTCTCTATGACCACTTCTCCAGCAACTCCGTCTCTCCCACCGCCACCGATGAATCGACGACTCTTCAGTTATTCTCATGGGGCCGCGGCGCCTCCGGACAGCTCGGCGGAGGAATTGAGGAAATCCGAATATATCCAGCGCCCGTGGCGAGCTTCTCCGTTCCTCCGAATTTCTCCATCTGTCGTGCCACTCCAGGCCGCCTCTCTCAAAGTTTGAAATCCAGTGAGCCACTCGTGGAGGTTGGGATTTCGTGCGGGCTGTTCCATTCTGGTTTGGTGGTGGATGGAAATCTGTGGATATGGGGTAAAGGCGATGGCGGCCGGCTTGGGTTTGGGCACGAAAAACCGTGTTTTGTTCCCACTCTGAATCGCAATTTAGAATCAGATATTAGAAGCATTGCTCTTGGTGGTCTCCATTCCGTTGCGCTTGATGTGCTAGGCCGTGTTTTCACTTGGTTAGTCCCTCTCTTAGCACTCTGCATTGTATGTTTTCATTTTCTTTTGTTGTATATGATGAGTAGAGAAAACTTTACAAATGACACTATGTTCGTAGCTAAAAGATATACTTAAATGCCATATAATCATCGTCTTCTTTCATCCCTATACTAGTTTGATTCTGCTTTAATATTATTCTCTAATTACGTCTATGGTTTCCATTTTTTCAAAATCATACTGTCGGTTAGCTGCCTTTGTTTGCAGAGTTTGAGCTCTTGCTAGCTTATGGATTCAGGCTTAAGGTCCTAACTATGTGGGCATCTCTATTATTTTACCATGATTATTTATTGATCTTCTGGCTTATTCTTGCTCTTTGTTATTGTCATTATGATTTTTAAGAGTATGTTTTTACACTGATTCATTAGCAACAACAATTAGACCTTAGTCCCAAAATGATTTGGGATCGGCTAACATGAATCAAACTTTGAAACCGTCAATGATCGTTACATAAATAACATAAGAGGAAAAAAAAAAGAGGGGAAAAAGTAGAGAAAAAGCCAAAAAAAAAAAAAGAAAAATCCTGAAAAATAAATTAAAAAATAACACGAAATAAAATAAAATAAGAATAAAAAAAAGGATATAGCTATACTTGGTGCTATAGCTAAAATATAGAACTAGATTTACAAAATCATCAATCCAATGCATAGCTATAATTGAATGCAAAAGTGCATAAATGGATAACTGGTTCTAAATATAGAACCAAAGATAGCTATAGCCATACTTGCCACATCATCAACCAAGTGAAATTTAAATGAAAATTGAGACAGTTGGGTAAACAACATCAGAGCTTAGTCCCAAAATGCTTTGGGGTCGGCTAACATGAATTAATCTCAGAAAACGTCACGTCGTCTCCAATAGAACAGTCATATGAAAAGACAAAAGTGAAAGGTGAAAATTTTAGTACGTAATAAAAAGTAGTAGTTAAAAAAATATAATAATAACTATGCAAAAATAAATAAATAAATAATAAAATGTAAATAAAAAAATAGTAATAATCATTATGCAGAAAAAAAATCCTCAAATATAATCAACCATCCGAATTCTCTCCCTCCACATCGTTCTATCCAATGCCATAACTTCTCTAATCCTAAGAAACCTCATATCATTTCAATCACTCTTATCCATGTCTGTTTAGGTCTTCCTCTACACCTCACCAGCCTATGCGCTCCCCGTTCTTCAAGACTTCACACCGGTGCATCAATCGGCCTCCGTCTCACATGCCCGAACCATCTTAACCGATTCTCCAACAACTTGTCCTCTATAGGGGCCACTCATACTCTTTTCCTAATCACATCATTTCTAAGTCGATCCTTTCTCGTATGGCCACACATCCATCTTAGCATACACGTTTCCGCCACATTCATCTTATGCACATGACTATGCTTTACAGTCCAGCATTCAGTGCCGTATAAAAGTGCAGGCCTATTTGCTGTTCGGTAAAATTTTCCCTTTAATCTGTAAGGTACTCCTTGATCACATAGTAGCCCAGTTGCGATTTTCCATTTCAACCATCCAGCCTTAATCATATGGGCCGCGTCACCGTCTAATTCTCCATCCTTTTGAAGAATAGACCCAAGATAACGAAAAACATCCGATCCTTGTATAATATTCCCATAAAAAATGATTGTACCCGCCTCTCTACTTCCATTTCCACTAAAGCTACACTCCAAATATTCAGTCTTACTTCTGCTCAGCCTAAAACCACGAGTTTCTATCGTATTTCTCCAGAGTTCCAACTTTCTTTCAACTCCGTCCTTCGTTTCATCAACCAATACTATATCATCTGCAAACATCATGTACCAAGGAATATCGTCTTGAATTGACCTTGTCAATTCGTCCATGACTATGGCAAGAGGAAAGGATTAAGAGCCGAGCCTTGATGCACCCCAATCATAGGGAATTCCTCAGTCCTTCCCACGGTGATACGTACACTTGTACTAGCTCCTTCGTACATGTCTCTAATGATGTCAATATACTTCTTAGACACGTCCTTTTGGCTAATGCCCACCAAAGTACCCACTTGGTACCTTATCATAAGCCTTTTCCATCATCTGTCTCATCAGAAATATTGCTTCCACAGTCGATCTCCCGGGCATAAATCCAAATTGGTTTTCCGATATCTCAACACACTTTCTAAGATGTTGCTCAATCACTCGTTCCCATAATTTCATGGTATGACTCATCAACTTAATCCCCGATAATTAGAGCACTCTTGGACATCGCATTTGTTCTTATATAGAGGGACTAAAGTGCTTTTCCTCCATGCCAGTGGCATCTTGTTGTATTTCCAAATCTTGTTGAAAAGTATAGTCAACCATTCGATTCCCCTCTCTCCCAAACGCTCCCACCCTTCAATAGGTATACCATCCGGCCCTTCTGCTTTTTTCGAACCCATTTTTCTTAATGCCATCCGTACTTCACCCTTTTGAATTCGTCGCATAAAATCCCGTTTACAGTTGGGTAAAAAGGTAGTTAAATTTAAAACTATTTGGTTCTGTTTTAGAATCAAGCATTCAAGCACTACTTCTATTTTAGCACTAAATGTCACTTTTTGGTGGCAAAATAAGCAATGTCTAAGGCCATTTTAGCATTAGCATTGGAATTGCTCTTACACTTGTTATTCTGTTCCTTGTGTCTCTTATTGAAGAGTTAATTATAGTTTGTAGAATCAGTGTAAGAAAAATTTCATTTTATGTACTGTATTGAATTTGTTGTTCCGTTTTTAGATCTTTGTGAAGTTGAAGCTCTGAGGACCTGTTTCCTATGTGTAACATTTGTTAGCTGCACTACACTTCCTATAAGTAGCATATCTGTGTGCGTGCATGCATTATAGTCTACTGATGAAAAGTTTCATGTCGCTCCAACTTTAAGGTTAAAGAATGACGCATAGACATCCACACATTTACAGCATGGGCTTTTTTTTAGTGCATGATTGCATATGCTTAAGTTTAGTCACCATACACAAGATTGGTATCATTATAAGGAAAGAGCAGAATCACTACTTATTAGCGAAATATTCCATATGTTAATGCTCCGCACTCCATGGTTACAAAATACTGTACTCAGATTACTCCGTGCTTCCTTTAATCACTTCAGTAGTTTAGTTCTATCTCATCCCAGCCTTGTAGCATTGGATGTCTGTTAATGAGTAAATTTAGACTTTCTTCCATTTTTCCAGCCGCACGATTAATATGGAATTGGATTGGGCTATCGTTTGCAATTCTTGATACTTGTTTTACAAAATGAAGTTTTCAGGGGTTATGGTGGATTTGGTGCTCTTGGACATTCTGTCTATCATAGAGAGCTTTTACCTAGATTGGTTCATGGTTCTTGGGATGGAGAAATTTGTCATATTGCAACCAGTGGTACACATACAGCCGCTATCACCAAATCTGGTTAGTTATTTCTTTTCACTATTTTTTATTTTTATTTTTTGCGTATACGTATTTCCAGTGACATTCATCAATACATAAATTGGTTAACATCTCTATAGACTTGCCTAAACCCTCTTGTGTTTTCAAATTGATTTGTTAATTGTATCTGAGTCAACCTGTACTATTATCCGACTCTGTTGATGGTTATAACTTATATCTGTTATCTAAAACCTGACCATGGTATCCCATGAAATTATATTAACCTTGTGAAGATCTATGGGTTCTGTGCTCATTAGAATTACGAGAAATGTATGCATCAAAAAGTATATTTGAGACTTGATACTTATGCAATACTGTGCAGTGTACAGTATGATAATGGGGTTATAACGAACTCAAGCCCCCCCCCCCCCCCCCCACGAAAAAAAAACTCTGTTATATTTGTATTGCATCTTCCACAAAAAAAATATAAAAATTGCAGGAAAATAGTTGGCAAGATAAATTTCCATAATTAATAAGTTACTTTATCCAAACTGGTACTTGTTTATAGTCTAAGAAGCACGGGTGCGGGTGCGGGTGCGTAGTACGGGGATACGGTGATTTGCCAAATTTGAAAATATGGGGATTCGGGTGCGGGGGGATACGGCATATATAAAAATATTATATATATATATATTAGATGTAACAAAAAAACATTAGAACGCAAGAGTGAAGAGTTTCATTAAATGACAAATAGTACAAAGCATAACTTAAACAATCCTTAATAGTTTAAAACAATGAAATGGTGCATCTTAAAACATTATAACATTAATCATCTTGAATAATCATGGCTTCCATCTCCGGCTCATCAAGTGAAAGACTAGCTATCTCAAGCTCCTCGGCACCATCAAGTGGATCAAATTGATCGCCACCAACATCCCACAACCTTGTCTCTCCTTTTGAGTATTGTTCACTCTTTCTAGATAAAAGTCTAAGATTGGTGTACGCATACACCAAGTCTTCCGCCCTAGTTGGAAGTATCTTATTCCTACGAACCGAGTGAATGAATGAATATGTACTCCAATTCCTCTCGCAACAAGAAGAAGAACAAGGTTGTCCCAATAGCTTCAAAGCTATTTTTTGAATATTTGGTGTTGAAGCTCCATGAACAAGCCACCACATCTTTGGATCCATAATGCCTCTATCCTCTATAGAGTCGCACTACCAAATGCATCCATTTGTCCTGAAAATCGAGCAAATTCAACATTCACAGCTGTTCTTGCCTCACTATTTGGGAAGTATCTCTTCAGACACTTGTTTCTTTCCTCAGATAGCTCAATATCTTGATGTGGAGGTACACGATTTGGAGCCGCACTAAGCCATGCATCACTATAGTACCTAGACAAAATAATTATTGGAAATTATTTAAGGTCCAAAGATTTTTAAAAAAATTGTACATAGTAATATTGATAACTTAAAAGTTTACCTCGGATTGAGTGAGTGAGCCAAACAATGAATTGGTGTCGAACTCTTAGTCCATCTATCAATGAGAATTGCACGGACTACATCATAAAATGTGGACTTTTCAGTGAACTCTTTTCTTCCATGCCTATATATGATAGTCTGCACTTTCTCAATCATGTCATCCCATATGTCATAAATTAAATGAAGCGAAGGCTTATCTGTATCGGCAAAACGAAGCATTTCATAGATAGGAGCACTAAACTCAAGAATATAATCAACCTTATCCCACCATAATTCATCAACCACCGTGCTCCTAATAGTTTGAGCTCTCGTGGCATCACACTCTCGATAACTACTCCATTCCTCACAAAGCACCAATCTTTCAAGAGAACGTTTGAGGAGTTTAAATCTTTTGAGCATGATAATCAGAGATGCAAATCTTGTTTCAGCAACAAAAAGAAGTTTCAGAGGAGCAATCTGCTTAAACATCGTCAACACCATGTTGTGATTAAGAATGTAATTCTTAATCATTAGTGCCCTGCCCTCTCACCCACTTCAGTAATCCAATGACACTCATCATACACATCATGATTAGAGTCAAGATTCTTAGCATCACAAATATTCTTCAATGCTAAATTAAGTGTATGCACTACACATGGAGTCCAGAAAATATGAGGAAACTGAGTCTTAATGATCATACCTGCTGCTTTGCAAACTGGAGCATTGTCGGTGATAACCTGAACAACATTCTGAGCTCCAACCTCCATGATTACACCCTTGATTAAGTCAGCAATGAAAAACTTATCCTTGAATTCACCTTCACAATTAACTGCCTTCAAGAACATAGGACCAGTCTCTGTAACTAGAGGTGTACATTTCGGTTTTTTTTTTTCAAACCGGTTCGGGTTGTATAACCGAACCGGTTTTTTGTAGTCAAAACCGGTTTTTGACCAAACCGGTTCGGTCGGGTTGGGTTGGGAGTGTAAAAACTCGACCTATACTAACCGGTTTGGGTCGGTTTGTGACCGGTTCGGTATACAAAACCGTTAAAACCGGTTTTTTTAAAAAAAAATTTAAAAATAATATATTCTTATTAAATAAACCCATTATACATTAAATATAAACTTTTATTAAATAAACTCATTACAACATCAACTTTTATTCAATCATTTAGAATTTAAAACATAAACTTTTATTAAATAAAGTCATTACAACATCAACTATTATTCAAACATTTAGAATTTAATACATAAACTTTTAGTAAATTAACTCATTACAACATCAACTTTTATTCAAACATTTAGAATTTAAAACATAAACTTTTATTAAATAAACTCATTACAACATCAACTTTTATTCAAACATTTAGAATTTAAAACATAAACTTTTATTAAATAAACTCATAACAACATCAACTATTATTCAAACATTTAGAATTTAAAACATAAATTTTTATTCATCGAGAGTGATATCTTCTTCTGAGCTAGCCTCGCGAAGCTTCATCGAGAGCAATTTCTTCATCGGAGAGTGAGATTGCAAAACCTTCTTCCACCTCGATATCGTGTATTTCTTGTTCAATGTCAAGTTCTCCTTCAAGACTTTGAGTGTGTTGTATACGCTCGGATGCGTCCAAGTGATCCTTCAAGCAAATACACATCTCCAATGATGCGGTGTGAGTCTTGTTCTTCGTATAGATAATACCCTACCACTAAGAGAAAAGGCGGATTCAAGCTACCGTAGAAGCTTGGAGTTAGTAAATCTCGCCATAGCGGTTAGAACGGGAAATTGAGTCTCCTTCCTTTCCACCAAGCCAAAATATCAAAATTTGCGAATTCATGGGGTCCCATAGTCGATAAAAATCGGTTCCAATATATCTCCCATATTCGCTAGTCGATGATCGATCACCCTCACCCCTAGCCCGTTTAGTGTTTTCTTCTCTTAAACTATTATATAAGTTAAGCATGGGATCCGCTAGTAGAAGTAGAAAATGATGATGAAAACGAACTTGAAGAATCATTTCTTGAACCATACTTTTAAAATAAACCCGAATAAGTCTTTGAAATTTTTGTTAAAAATGGCTTTGCGTCTCTTGAATAGAAAACATTTTCGTTATGCAACTCTAAATCAATAGAGATTTTGTCGATAAGTAGTTCCACCCCGCTAATATTCATACATGGGTTCAAGGCAATGAACAAGTAATTACGTGGCATTTCTTTAAAATATTTTCTTAGTTTTTCTTTCATGGCGAAACCATTTTTTCATATAAATCACCACTTAATTCGTAGTCGCTTAATTTTGAACACATTAAATAAATTTGATTAAGTACCAAATGACTCGTGGGATAATAAACACCCGATAATAAAGTTGTTGCGTTTTTAAAAACTTTGAGCAATTCGCTTATTTTTCTAACTATATCCCATTGTTCCGACGTAAATGATGTAACCCTACTCGCTCTATTCGCAAGTTCATCATGAAAAAGTTGTAAAGTATCGCGTTGGCGTAAACCACAACAAAACATTTTATAAGTCGAATTCCATCTTGTAGAACGTCCCAATTAGGGGTTAAAAAATAGAATTCGTGTCCTTACACAATTTCATATATTGTTTATATCTAGCTTTACTTGAACAAAATATATCTTGTAACATTTTTTAAAAGCGTCTTTTACCAAACTTATTTCGGTACCGCTAATCCGTCTTGAACAACCAAATTTATAATGTGTGCAACACATCGACTATGATAAAAATACCCTTCAAGGCGGTTTATATGTTAATATTAATTTTTTACCGCGTTTGTATTACTAGACGCGTTATCAAATGAGATCGAAAAACTTTTTCTTGTAAGTTAAAGTTATTTATTACGCTTTGTAACATATGAAATAAATTTTGACCCGTGTGAGGGTACTCAAAATTTTCAAAAGCAATCGTACGCTTCATCATTAGCCATGTATCGGATCAATCCAATGTGCGGTAACACAAAGGTATGACCGCAAACCATGAGGTGCCACCAAACATCGGTTGTTAAGTTTACATTTGTATTTAAGTTTGCAAAACCGTTTACTAGTTCTATTTTAGCCTTTTTCCATAATTTAATACAATCACGTCTAAGAGTAGCACGACTTACTTGTTTATATCGCGGTTGAAGAGTATTTTGAATCACCTTAGTCAATCGAGGGTTATCGAAGTGGTTGAACGGCAAACCTTCTTGAATCACGTAGCTTGCAAATTGTTGTCGGCACCGCTCCGCCTCGTATGCAAAAAGACCGCCCTCTCGTGACATAGATGCTTGACCGGCTTCCGGAACGGATTTGAGTCCTTCGCAATACTTGTCGGTATGCATCTTCAACGTCGTGTTGGATTCATGTTTCAAAAACTTACCACAATGTTACAATGAGCCTTAATTTGCCCATCCGACAACCTCACAAGGTTGAAATTACACCAAATTTTTTGGTTTCGAGTTGTTTCTATAACTTCAACAATCTCGAGTGCATTCGTGGAAGCGGAAGAAGATTGAGTTGCCATTTTAATTGAGAGAAACGAGAATTTTGTAATTTTTTGAGTACTTGAAGTGTTTGAGTATTGTGACTAAACCAAAACACAAATAGGGTATTTATAGTTGGTTTAGGGATGGCAAAATGGTAAAAAAATACACAAAAAACGGTCACATTTTTTGAAAAAAACGTAGCTAACGGCTACATGAAAAAAACCGGTTTCAAACCGGTTTTTTCAACCCGGTTTTAGAAACCGGTTACACGAAAAACCGGTTTGGACCGGTTTTTAACGGCTAAATGCAAAACCGGGTAGAAACCGCCGGTTTTGCTACAACCCGGACCGGTTTTGGTCAAAAACCGGTTTTGACCGGTTTCGGTTTCAGTTTTTTTTTCGGTTTCGGTTTCGGTTTCGGTTTTTTTGCCCACCTCTATCTGTAACTGCCATAAAATTTATTAATGGCCTCCTTTGACTATCACTCCACCCATCAGAAACTATAGTCACACCTTTCTCCTTCCAAGTAGTCTTTATCGAAACCAGTAATCTTTCAACATTTGCTTTTTCTTTTTGTAACAAAGTAGTCCTCAAAGCATTATAAGTGGGAGGAAGATATCTTGAGATGTTACTACTCGCAGCAAGATTATATGACTTGATGTAATGAGGGTTTCTAGCAAAATGAAAAGGCAAGCCAGCTGAATAAAATGCTCTTGCAATCTCACCATCCACTTATGATCTAATTTCCATGTTGTATGCTTTGTTGATAGGATTGTTCATGTCAACTCTATTCCTTTTTGTTCCTTGCAATTGTATCTTTTCAACTCCTCCCCAAGCACTTGATTGATTTTGAGTGGAATGTCAACCGATCTCCTTTCCTCCACCTCTGCCAGTTCTCTCTGAAATTCCCTTAGCTGTTCTGCATTGACTTTGGTACAAACTCCAATTCCTTGCCCTTTAATCTTCAATAGATGTGCTCTCACCCTTGAATAAGAACCAACAAATTCATTATTACAAAAATTGCATCTGATCCTTGTATTGCCACCTCTTTCTTTTGATTTTGCCACTTTTGTAACATGTTTCCATAAAGAATCTACATCCCCCGTTGGTTTAGAAGCAGCAGCTGAATCAGTTTCTGTTGCCGAATTTGAAGAAGACAACGATTCCATGATAAACTGAAACGGATAACAATTAACAAATGAACAGATACAAATTAGTAATTACAATTAATTAAAATTTAAAAAAAAACTGTTGTTCTAATAATTTTAAGGCAAACAGAATAAATTAATAATTTTATATTTTTATTTTTTACCGATCGAACAGAATAAATTAATAATTTAATATTTTTATTTTTTACCAATCGAAATGATAACATAACAATAACATATAATACACAGATCTAACATAATAGTACTAATATATTAAATATACAAACAGTTAGATATATATATATATATATATATAATTTTCCGGAAGAAAATGTCTAACTAAAGATGATTTATTTTATCATCATATATCACTACTACTACTAGTTTCCTAAGATAAATCGGATATATTATATATATACTGGAACTGGAAGATATATATATATACTGGAACTGGACAAGCAAAGCGCTGCAACGGGGATGAGGGTATATATATATATATATATATATATATATATATATAGGAACTGGACAAGCAAAGCGCTGCAACGGGGATGAGGGAAGGAAAGATCGCATCGCAGGAGAAGAAAAAACCCATACCTGGACCGGATCGAAGAGAAGAAACCGCCGGTGATGGCCGCCGCCGATGGAGATGGGTCGATGGGTCGCCGACTCGCCGCCGATGGAGATGGCTCAGATGGTCGATGGGGTCGCCGCCTTCCAGAAGACTTCAATTCTCAATTAATCGATCGATTAAGCTTCAATTAAGGTAAAGTAACCCACCCCGTTTTATTAAAGTTGACCCAAAAGTTACAAAATATACCCCTCCCGCACCCCCTTTCCCGCACCCCCCACCCCTGCGTGAAAATACGGGGATACGCCATCTGGCGCACCCCGTACGCACCCCGCCGCACCCCTGCCGCACCCCCGCACCCCTACGTATCCCCTACGCAGTTCGCGGGGTATGTGAAGAATCCCTGCTTCACAGTTTATAGTTTGTTTTGAAGTTGATGCATAGTTCTTTGTGAGTTAATTATTGCGAAAATACCAAAACTTCTCATATTATCACGACTCTGTCTCAACCTTTAAACATTTGCAATTTTGTACTCTAACTTCTAATTTATTTTAAAGAAATGGACTTGTGTGGTGTGCAAGAATTCCATTTGTTAATTCTACATTTTTTTTTCAGTTAAATACTCCAACTTCTAATTTTTGTTTCTTTTCAGAAATGGCTTCTGGTTAATTGTTTTGGCAATTAAATACTTTTAACTTCTTCTCTCTCTCTCTCTCCCTCTCTCTTTTTTTTTTTTTTCAAAACTGATATCAACGACATTAGGCAACCAAAATGTTTACGTTGTGTGCGAGAAAAAGTCACTGGAGGCCATTTTTTGTTTTTTTGGAAAATATTGGAAGCTAGAGTATTTAGTTGCAAATTTTAGAGGTTGAGATAGAATTGTCAACTTGTCAAAAAACTCCACCCGCTGCTTATAGTTGTTGATTGGGCCACCCGAGTCAAATTTCTGGGTCCATAAATGTGGTTATATGAAAACTTCAACACATATGAACACTGATTATTAGATTTGGATCTTAATCTTATGAGAAATTTGACCCCCAATGGTCCTGCCCTGAACTGATTCTTCTTATTTGTGGAAGACATGAATAATAGCTTATTGTTTTTGTGGTTCATGTTGTTATGTAGAAATAACTCACTTTAGGTCTGTTTGATATGGGATTGAGAAAATATTAATTTTATTCACACAAATTCTTGTTATTTGTTCGGTGTCCATTATTCTCAAATCTAGATGTCATGACTTACGTGAAATACTTCAACACAAGTTACTTGCTGAGTGATAGATGATTAATCAGTGCTGTGAAATGGCGGCCATAGCGGAATTGCGTGGCGGATTTTTGCCCAACTGCCATTGTCAATTCGTGAAGGATGGCAGCCATGGCGGCGCCAGAAGGCGGTTATGGCTGGTATATATGGTGGGATTTGCCCTATCGCCATTTTCCGCCATCCGCCATTGATAACAGAGTAGTAGTACAGAATGGTACTTGCTTTGCTGGGGATACTTGTAATATTTTTATATAACTTCAAAATTTTCCAAGGTTTGGTATGTATTACTCCCCCGTCCCAAAAAAATGGTCCACTTTGAGACGCTTTTTTGGTCCTAGAAAAAAAAGTTCATTTTCAACTTTTCATCTTATTCCTAATGTAGATATTTGACTTTTCTTGTTTGACAAAACACATTTTTAAACATTCCACAACCATTAAATAATGATGTAAATGAAAAAAAGTTGCATTAAGCAAGGTGAATTCCTTTTATGGGATGGAGGGAGAATTGTAAAAGAAGTTACTGCATGTATTTAGTTGGTATCTTGTGAAATTTGAATTTGTGCTACCCTTGTTATTGTATTTATCTGACAAGTGTGTTATCTGTAATTCTTCTATTATATTGTGATGAAGGAGGCGAAATATACATTTGGGGGCGAGATGAAGGGGATGGTAGATTAGGCCTTGGTCCTGGTCGTGGTCCAGACCATGCTGGCGGTAACAGCTTACCTTCTCAAGTAAAAGCACTGCTTGAACCGGTGGCTGCCGTTTCATGTGGCGGCTTTTTCACAATGGCATTGACTGAAGGAGGACAACTTTGGAACTGGGGTGGTAAGGACTCCACCTGATTCCCTGTTTCTGATTTTTAATGTAACATTTGTAAAGGAATATACACACACACACATACACACACACACACACACACTACTATGGCTCATCATCATCAATTGAGTAGGTCTCGTGTCTGACCTAATAGATGGGTCTCACAGTGAGGGAAGTCCCCAAAAAACAAATTTTGAAATAAATTTTTTAAAAGCAATAGGAAAAAATAGAATAACTGAAATACTAAAATATGAACCCTAATTAACTGAAAATGGACCCTGAAAACTGAAAAAAATAGATGAAAAACTAAAAAACCGTAAAAGAAGCTAAAAACTGAAAAACCTTCAAGAAAAATTAAAGGAACTAAAAACTGAAAAAAACAACTGAGAAACGCTTAGTCTCCATCTCATGTTCTCATGAGTAAATACCTTGGTAAATATACTACCCTAGAGGTTAAATGTAATTACAAGAAGACTCAGTTATCTATCAAAAAATTTACAAAATCTCTCTTTTCCAGTTTTTCTTTGTTTAACAAATTGCAGCTGTTGTGTGTGTGTGTGTGTGGGGGGGGGGGGGGGGTGTTATTTATAGAACAAACACATACTCAAGGTGATAATTGTTCCCTTTTTTTTTCTCCACAGCCAACTCCAACTATGAGCTTGGTAGAGGTGATAAAATTGGTGGATGGGAACCACAACCTGTTCCTAGTCTCAAAGATGTTCGTTTAATTCAGATAGCTAGCGGTGGATACCATTCTCTTGCTTTGACAGGTATGGTTGTTGAAATATTTGAAGTTCGAATTGCTTTTAGTCAGCATAATAGGATATAGTGGAGAAGATCTGTATGTATCTAATTTATGCTATCTGGTGTATCATACTATCAGACAAAGGGGAAATTCTTTCATGGGGTCATGGCGGGCATGGACAATTAGGTAATTCTTCCCTTCATAGTCGGAAAGTCCCTGAACCTGTTGAGGCCTTGGATAAAGAGAGGATCACTTTTATTGCTTGTGGAGGTTCATCATCAGCGGCTATAACTGGTAACAAAATACCAACTTAATAACCATCCAATTTCCTATTGTTAAATTTTATAGATAATTAGAAAACTGCTCCCTAGGTTTAGCCTAATTACAAGAAACTCCAGTGTTCTGTCAATATTACAAATACTTCCTTTAACATGATAGGACCACGCCCTTGGAGGTATGCATTTATCTTACCCATACCATCCCCTCTTGAGGTTGCAAGTTGTAGAAGTGAAATAAATTTAATGGGTTTTTGCAATTTTGCAATTTTATTATGTGTGTGTTAGGGAGGGAGGGAGGGAGGGATTCTAGAATAATTTAGAGTAGGTATCCTGTTAGTTGGATCATGATATTTGAGACGGATCTCCCAAGACTAAATTTGAATATAGAAAGATTAAGAGTACTAAAAAATAGAAAAACTCTTAAAAAACTAAAATACTGTAAAATGAACCGTAAAAATAAAAAAATAAAAAAACCCTTAAAAAAATAAAAAAACCATATTTTTTTTTGGAAAACCATAGGAAAAACTTAAAAGAAGTAAACTGAACAAATCTCCCTAAAAATTGAAAAACAACCAACAAATTAAAATACTTAAGACGGCTCCCCAAAAACTAAATTTTACAATAAAAGATTAAAAAAAATACAAAAAACTCTAAAAAACAAAATACTACAAAATGAACCGCAAAAATGAACCTCAAAATAAAAAACTAAAAAAAACCCTTACAATAAAAAAATAAAAAATCATAAAAAATTGAAAAATCTTAGAAAAAACTTAAAGAACTAAACTGAACAAATCTCCTTAAAAGCTGAAAAATAAATCAAAAAGAATAAAATGGGATAGGATTCATGGTTTAGCTCATAACTTATTGTGAACGATAATTGAGCTGAGGTTGTTGAACTGGTCAGACAAGGGGAAGTTGTACATGTGGGGCTATGCAGCAGATAGTCAACTCGGAGTTCCTGGTCTTCCAGAGATCCAATCAACACCAGTTGAGGTCAAGTTTCTTTTGGAGGATGATGGACTAGGGGATCAAAATGTAATTTCGGTTGCTGTTGGTGCTTCTCATGCAATGTGCCTTGTTTCAAGATCTCATGCTGATAACAGGTGAACTTCGGGTTTATGCAAAAATGATGCATTTTCAACTGAATAATGTGTGTGTGTGTGTGTGTGTGTGTGTGTGTGTTATTTGTACATGGAAGGTTACTAATTTATCAAGGCTATATTCATTTAACTCACAATATTTATCTTTTGAAATTACAGAAGTACACTCTTATAGTACAAATGGCTCTTGGGGTAATTTTTAAAATAAATATCAATCTTAAGAGGGCATTTGCAACACATTAAATGGGTATAATGTTTAATTTTAAAATATATAACCTTTTTTGTAATTAAAGTAAAATTTAGGGGTACTCTCTATAAATTATTCATTTATATTTTCATGTTGATAGCATCAGAGCAATGTGGTAGCTTATATACTCGTAAGCATCGGGAGCTCGCTAGCTACAGGCTATCTCCAAATTTCTTTAAAAAGAAGCAAGAGAGAGAGGCTCAACAATTTGGATTTTGTGTTTTTAGGACTTCACGATAAATGTCGGCAAACACATCGATTAATGTGTTGTCGTGTAGGGACTATCCTGGCGAATCGCGCATTCACAGATAATTTGGTGCAACTGATGCAACCCCAAACTCACCTTCTAGCCGTTGAGCTAGCTTGCTGAAAGACTATTTTGAAAAGCATCTCAGTGAGCTAGCTTATAGCTCATACACTAGTTTATAGCGTACTTGCAAGGCTTTTTAAATAAGCTCAAAAAATAAGCTAATTTATAATTTAGTTTATTTTTGCCAAATATACACCACATTTATTCTACTTTTATTGCACAATTGCACTTTTCACGAGTTCATTCTGTAACTCTGGTCATTATATATTAGTAAATATTATAAACAATAATATTTCAGAGTACATTAAAACAAATCTAACATCTTTCAGATAAAGTGTGTATTTATATTAATAGAACAAAGTAAGATCAAAAGTTGGTTTATGATAGCGCGAAAATGTAAAGTGTTGCAGTTAAAAATGAATGGAGAAAGTAGGTTTAAAGAAGTAACTAAGCTTATGCTTTGTCTGATATTTAAAGTACTGGATTTAGATTTTGATATTTGAATATTTGTTTATGTTAAGATTAAAATTCAAATATTCAACCAAAAACTTTTTAAACATAAATTCTATCACTCATCAAAAAAATAACATAACTTCTATCTATGTTTCTATTATGTCATCTATTCTCTTTTCTCTATCGTCACATAATGCGTTTTTCTTTTTCTCTTTTAAATAAATATAATTCTATATCAATATATTATTCTTTTTTACACATGATTTGATATGTACGGTAAAAATTACATGATTCTCATTCCCACAACAATAAGGACCTTTTAGAGAAGTGAAGCAACAAGAACAAGAGTTGGGAAAAGGAGGACTATTTTATTAGAATTGGATGACCATTACATAACATGTATTCCTATTTATACTAGTAGGATACCAAAGAGGTAGTCTCTACATTTTTCATGAAATAATAGATATTTAATACCATTCAAAACCATGACAGGTCATTTGAAAGATCAATGGACATTCACAAATAAATATTTACAATACACCCTTGAATGTCCATTGACCGAAGAATATGCTTAATGTTGCCTCGTTAAAAAAACCTTTATCAAGAAAAACTTATTGGGAGAAAACTGACAAAGGGAAAAGAGTACAACGCACATTCTTATCATCCCGCATCATTTAAGATCTCTGAGCCGTCAGATTCCATTAACAAGTTTCTCAAATGTTGAAGTAGGAAGTGCTTTTGTGAACAAATCCGCCAAATTGTCACATAAACGAATCTGTTGAACAACGATTTCGCCAGCCTTTTGAATATCATGAGGAATATCATGAGAGTAAAAGAATTTTGGCGAGATGCTTCGTTCGATCACCTTTGATGTATCCCTCTTTAATTGGACGATTCATGCTGCATTATCTGACAAACCACGTCTCTTTGATGTGATGGATTAAAGATCGAAGCCATACATGTTCCCGATTTGCTTCATGAACTGTTAGAATCTCCACATCATTTGAAGAAGTAGCTGCTATAGTTTGCTTTGTAAAGCGCTAAGAAATCGTTGTGCCCCCACAGATAAACAAATATCCAGTTTGTGATCGTCCATTATGAGGATAAGTTAGATACCCTGCATCTGCATAACCGATTAAACTTGATGGTGTTGAGTTAGAGTAAAAAAAACCCATATCCATGGTATCTAGAAGATATCAGAGTACATGTTTGACTCCATTCCATTGCCTTTTTTGTTGGAGAGGAACTAAACATTGCTAATAAATTCACAGAAAATGAAATATCAGGCCGAGTGGGATTAGCAAGATACATCTTGGCACATTGACATATTGGTAATTCAGGACCAAGAAATTCTTCATTTTTCTCTCGAGGTCGGAAAGGGTCCCTAAGTACATCAAGTGACCTTACAACCATGGGTGAACTCAATGGATAAGCTTTGTCCATATTAAATCGCTTCAATACCTTTTTTATTTAAGTTGTCTAATGCACAAAAATACTATTCTCGAAATATTCGATCTGCAAGCCGAGACAAAATTTAGTCTTCTCGAGATTCTTCATCTCAAATTCTCATAAGCGGTCAACATCCTTTGGAAGCTCTTTAGGAGTTTCAATAATATTTAAATCTTTAACATATACAACAATGAGGAGAAACTCAGCTCCAGTTCTCTTGATAAATACGCAAGGGCAAATAGGATTATTCTTATACCCTTCTTTTAACAAAAAATCACTGAGACAATTATACCACATATACTCAGATTGTTTCAAACCATAAAGAGATCTCTATAATTTTATCGAGTAAAGATCTCAAGAGCATGATTTAGGTACATTAGGCAATTCAAATCCCCCAGGGAGTTTTATGGAAATATCGTTTTTAAGTGACCGATATAGATATGCAATCACAACATCTATTAGACGCATACCAAGATTCTCATTAACCGTTAGACTAATCAAATATCTCAAAGTAGTAACGTCAACTACTGAAGAATACGTCTCCTCATAGTCGATACCCTGTTTTTGTGAAAACCCTTCTGCAACAAGCCTTGCCTTATAATGCACAATTTCATTATTTTCATTTCGCTTGCGCACAAAAACCCATTTGTATCCAATCGGTTTTGTTCCATCGAGTGTGCGAACTACATGGCCAAAGACTACGGGGCTGTTTGTTTGGCTCTTAATGGTTACATTAAGAGCCTACCTCTGAATCGCTAAGAGGTCAGGACTGTTTGGCAAAAAAAATATGACCTCTTAATGGTTACAATAACCTCTTAACCATTAAGCATACATACCCTCTCTCAACCATTAAGAGGCAAACAATTTCCAGATTTACCCCTCCTCTTAAATTAAGAATTATTATTCATAATTATTATTAGTATTTTTAAATGAATTTAAATAAAAAAATATTAGACATAATTGTTATTATAATTTTCTAAATGAATTAAATTAAAAATATTATACATAATTATTATTATTATTTTAAATGAATTAAATTAAAAAATATTATGCATAATTATTATTATTATTTCAAATTGAATTAAATTTAAAAATATTTTACATAATAATAATAATTATTATTATTTTAAATGAATTAAATTTAAAAATATTATACATTATTATTATTTTAAATGAATTAAATTTAAAAATATTATACAGAAGGGTAAAATGGTAATTTGTTACCATTCAGAGTTACCATTCAGGACAGTTACCAAACAACCAAATTTCATTCTGCACTCAACCATACAGAGCCTCTCAACCATTCTGGCCTCTCAACCATTCTGCACTAAATCATTCAGCAACTGCCAAACAGCCCCTACGTTTTTCGAGTGAATTCAACTCGGTCTCAATTGCATCTTTACACTTTGGCCAATCATTTCGACGTTTACGATCGTCAACAGATGTTAGTTCAAGATCATTATCGTTCATGATTTGTAGCGCTACATTATGAGCAAAATGATCAACATCAATTTCGTCTCGGTTCCATCTTACTCTAGACATGACATAGTTCTTTGATATCTCTTCATTACCATTATCATCAGCTGCCTGAGGTTCCTCTGGAACTCTTTCATTTTTCATGTCTAGGAACTTTTCCCTAGTTGTAATTTCCTCGATCTCATCATCTTGATATTTTGCCCCTTTTCTCTTTCGAAAATTCTTATCCTTAGAACCGATGGGTCTTCCACGATTCGAACGTGTCTTGGACTCACTAGACTTTCTATCTTGGACATTTATCCTGATAGGGGCATTAATAGCACGGACATGTGACTTAGTTACGCGAAATTTTGCAAATGAATTATTCTTTGCACTTTTTGCTCACATTGATATGTACGAGTATCGAGATAAGATAAAGATGGCTCATTCCAACAAATATTATTGTCCCGCTGCCAACTAATTGCAATCAATTGCATGCGTTTTATCAATGATTCAGTAAGACCATTTTGTGTATGTACATGAGCCACATGGTGCTCAATTGCTATTTCAATGGACATACAATAATCATTAAAAGCTTGAGACGTAAATTCACCAGCATTATCAAGGCAAAGTCTTATTAGGATAATCTTGGAAATAGACTCTCAGTGTAATCAACTGAGCTAACAATCTCACAAATGTTAGGTTATGTGTAGATAATAAATTCACACGTGACCATCTAGTTGACGCATCAACTAAAACTATAAAATATCGAAAAGGTCCACATGGAGGAAAAATTAGCCCACATATATCCACTTGTATACGTTCCAGAATAATCGGGGATTCAGTCCTAACTTTAACTGGTGATGGTCTAGTTATTAACTTTTCTTAGGAACATGTAGCACATAAAAATTCACCAGATTGAAGAATCTTATGGCCTTTAATGAATGACCACATGAGTTCTGAATAATTTTTCTCATCATAGTTGATCTAGGATGGCCCAATTTATCATGCCAAATTACAAAGTTATTGTGATCTGTAAATTTCTGGTTTACAGTGGAATGAGATTCATTTGCACTAATATATGTGTAATAGTAACCATAGGAATATGCAGGTAGTTTTTCCACAACATTTTTCTTACCTGTAATAAATTTTGTAATATACAGTAAAACCTCGATAAATGAATATGATCGAGATCGGATGTAAAAATATTTATTTAGCGAAATTATTCATTTATCGAAAGAAAATTTGAGCATGTTATAAAGAGTTGGGACCGGAGAAAATTATTCATTTAGCAAGGTTATTTGTTTATCGGACATTCATTTATAGAGATTTAACTGTATAAATATACTCCACATTCCCTTCTCTCGTTGTCTCATTTGTAGTTTCAATATGATATCCATTTCTTCAGATATCCTTAAAACTCAACAAGTTTATTTGAGACTTAGGGGAATATAATGCATTTTCAATGCGAAAACTTGTTCCTCCGGGTAGTAACAATTCAGCTCTTCTAGAGCCCTCAATTAATTTTTCACTACCAGAAATAATGCTCACGTTGCCATGCTCAAAGATTAACCGAGCAAACTAATTCTTATTTTTGAGTATGGTATGCGTAGTAGCACAATCCGCAAGGCACATGTCTTTATCACTTGTCATAGAGCTTGTCATAGGTATAATCAAAGAAGTGTCCATATTCTTCATTGGAAAATTAAATAAGTCAAAGTTAGAAACAAAATTGTCATTTTAAAATTTTGCTAAGTTACTTTAAGAAAAAATGTAATAAAAGAATTTTATTAACGACTTAAACCATAAAAATATGACAATCACTAAAATGTGAAACTACTAAATCAGACGTTATTTTTTAAAATGATATCATGAAACTGCAAAATAAAAATCAATTCTGGACAGTCCCATCACCAATCAAATGACCATTCTTCCTTCGGGATGGGAAAGGAAATCAGCAACATCTAAATGTGTTATATCAATATGGTCGCCATTACAATCATGTCCTTGCATAAAATTTGTCTCTATAATTTTTAATAAAGATCAACAAGTTGTTTTGGCTTGCGACAAGTACGCCACCAATGACCTTTCATACCACAATAGTGACATAAATTTCCTCCATTCAACTAGTATTTACCACTTTTACCTTTATCATTTTTGGTCTTATTTTTCTGTCATTTTCAGTGGCTCGACTCATATTTCATACGGCCACCACAGTAATTAGAGCGATTATGACCACATCTAGCGTGGTTCTTATCATGATTGTACTGGCTCACATTCGCTTCAGGTAGTGGAGCAGATCTCGTTGAAATATCCGCACTTTCTATTTTTACTAGTTTATATTTTTAGTACATTTTCATTTCGGACGACTCGCTTGTAAGTGTTGTAGCATTCTGAAATCATTTTGTTTTGCATTCATGACCATCCGGATGAGTTTCGGAGTTTTTTTTATGGGATTTTACTTATTGTGTAACTTGCCGCATTGAGGCTCGATTCTCGTAATCTCGTTCTAACCTGGCATTTCGTTACCTTTGCGAATTCCTTTAATATTTATGGTTATGTTACGACTTTCTGAGATTGTTGTTCAGGTCTCGAATCTAGATTTTCGAATGTTTGGGTCGTTTTGTAAATTTTTATTATTTTGGGCGTTGATGCCAATATCTGTTTATTCCGGCATTTGGATGGCCGGGGGCATGTGAGGGTTTTTATGTTTATCTCGTCAGTAAAAGATCTTCGTATATCTGTGGTTTCATCCCTTGTACTCTCATTCCGGTTGTTGGCAAGTCGTTGTTTCAAACCAGCCTGACCTGCTGCCAGGGCTGAGTTACGGCCGTAAGATGGTATGCATTACGGCTGTAAGACTTTATACATTACGGCCGCAATGTACTTTTTGTAGCGACCGTAATGTAGTTGAGTATTTTGGGCAGTGAGGTCGAGGGTTGAGTTACGACCGTAAGATGGTATGCATTACGACCATAAGAGTTTACACATTACGGACGTAATGTCCTTTTTGTAGCGGCCGTAATGTAGTTGAGCATTTTGGGCAGTGAGGTTGTGAATATCATTACGGCCGTAATGGTATAGGTATTACGGCCGTAACACCTGCCCAGTTTATAAACTGGGCAGCGACATTTTTCTTCATTTTTCACCATTCTTCTTCTTCTTGCGCGACGCGAGCGATCCTTCGGGCTAGGAATCGTCCGATTTCCACCCAAACTCCATTGGAGAAGTATATTGGAACATTATATCATCACTCTAACACCAAATCATTTGAGGTTTCGCCTTCAAATCGAGGTATACTCTTAGAACCCTAGTTTTGGGGGATTTTGATGTGATTCTTTTCTTCTAGTCCGATTTGGCTTAAATGATTGTTAGATTACGATGGCGTAATCGTAATCCCTTGCCTTTCTTGTGGTTTTGCGGATTAAATTTCAAGGTTTTCTCCATTAATAGATTAGGATCACTCATGATCTCTTAGTGTCCGATGAATTATCCCAACGGGTAGAACTTAGGACGAATTCTTACGTTTCAGCAATGTTGTGGTTGATTGTATATCGTTATTGTGATAGGAGCGATATTGTGAAGATTATTCGAACAGAAACCTTTTCCTTTCGCCATTTCCTTCACGTCATATTATTCAAGGCAAGTACATGTATTAAATTTCGTTATGTGGTTTACGGTTTTCGATACGATCATGAATTGTGATGCCGTGTGTGTTGATGTTCTTCCACCGCGGGATGGTCCGACGGGGCCTCTGAGGGCCGATACTAATGGGTACGGCTGCGGAAGTGGTTTCCCACCCCGGGACTGTCTGACGGGGCCTTTGAGGGTCGATACTAATGGGTACGGCCGCGGGATACCAAGTGTGGATGGTGGTATTGATGAAATGTGTTGATATACTGTTTTGACGCAAATGTGATATTCCGGAATATTGTTTTCAAATGCTTTCTAAATGAGTTAACTGTGTTGAATCGTATCTGTATATAATGTAGTGTAATTGTGTACTTGTACTAACTATTCAAATGCTAACCCCTTAAATGGGGAATACGTCTTATGCATTTCAGGTATCGGGCGAGCTGAGGAGCCGGCACGGGACACACATGCAAAGGATGGCCCATCATGATGATGAGGCTCGAGTCGGTGTTATTTCTTTTTACTATATTTATTCAGTTATTGGTTAATGATGTCGTTGAAGTCCCCTGCGTGGGCATTGAATACATTTCACTCTCTGTTTTGTTGGTATTGAACTAAAATATTTTGGTCGAGGCCAAGGCCCTACTTATTATTATTAATGTGTCTTATGGGATTTCTTTTGTGGATTATGTGTCATGTGTTAGCCTGGTAGACCTTGTGAAAGTTCTACGGCGTGTAATGTCCCTTGTGAGATTTGGGGTGTTACACTTGTTGGACGGGACACATGATTTTTCATCAAAAGCTCATTATTTTGCTCCGCCACAAGAAGGCATGGAGGCAATTAAAAATATTTATTAAAGCTTTTTTCACGATATTGTTGCTACAGGAGCACATTAGATGCATGAAAAGTGGATAATGTCTTTTCTAACATGTCCGCGTCATCAATTTTTTCTCCACATAATTTTAATTGAGAAGTATTTTTGAATAGAGCAGAATTATACTCACATATGGTCTTAAGATCCTGAACGTAAATGCATCCAATCATAACGAGCCTTTGGAAGAATTATCATTTTCTGATGGTCATATCTTTCTTTTCAATTTGTCCATAAAACCGGAGGGTCTTTCAATGTGAGATATTCTATTTTTAGTTTCTCATGAAGATGATGATGGAGAAAAATGATTGCCTTGGATTTTTTTTGATTAGTTTGTTGCGTTCCAATTCTTGATGGTATTTCCAATTTCATTTGCATCTAAATGGATTTCAGCATCCAATACCATGACAAATAATTTTTTTTTCGAGATGTCAAGTGCAACAAATTCAAGCTTTGAAAGATTTGACATGTTGCTATGATAGTAAGAATATAATATGGATTAAAGCACTATGAAAAGATTAAAAACTAGGAATATTTGTGAAGAAATGAGGTGAGATATATAAATCGAATAACATATCTAAGATGTTTAGAGCTTCGTGCTGATAACGTTTTAGAAAAGTGAACTAACAAGAGCAAGAGTTAGGAGGAGAAGGAGAATGAGTATTTCATTAGAATGGAATAACCACTAACATAACATGTAATCCTATTTAAGATACTAAATGAGTAGTCTACATTTTCCGATATTGAATACCATTCATAACCATGACCTTAATGGAATTACAAGGTCATTTGAAAGATCAATGAACACTCACAAACAAAAATTCATTTATTATTCACAAATCTCTTAATATTCAAGATTTCAAATTTTAGGATTCATAATCACAACGAATCCTTGTACAAACATGTCCTATCATAAGTTGGAGTGTTTTTCGACTTCGGCCGGGATGAGAATTAGGATACGCCAATCCCTACCCAATACATAAGTTTGGTTTGGTTTGGTTCGATTTCTGTCTTAAAATCTCCAAATTCAAACTTAGATCATAATTTTTTTATTCGGTTTTAGTTCGATTTTTTAGTTTACTTTATTCTACTCAAAATTAAATTTATCATACTTCATCATCTACCAACATTGAGAAAATTTGAATTTTGTAATATTTTATTGCGTTGGTTATCTCATTCCAACTTATAAAAATGCATTTTAAGATGGAAAATAGAGAAAATGTATTATATATTTTTTAGGATTCAAGGAACATGGTGACCTTTTAATTTATAGGCATTTGAAAGCATAAAATTTTGTACGTATTTTTCTTAGATTTTGAGAATTAAGTATATTTCACGTTAAAACTATATACATTCATAACCGTAAGAATTTATAGATTAATTCAGTTTAAGTACGGTTGTTTATAAAATCGCCAAACACAAACCCGAACACAATTATTTCAGCTTGAGGTGGGTTTGTGCGTTTTGGTTTTAATGTTTTTTCAATTTGAATTTGTACAATTTGAATTCTCTCGGTTCCGTTCGATAGGTCAGTTTTTGAGTTTTTTTTTTTTTTTTTTTTTTTTTGGGTATACAAACCAGTTTTGAGTTCCATACAACACCTGTAATATTTTAAATTTAAATATGAGGTGATTATGTGTATTTGAGTTGAAGATTTCATATTCCTTCGGGATAGCTATAAGAAATTGTCCCGAGATGGGGGCATGATGTAATATTCTATTATATTAAACAAGTTTAATGATTTTCTTATGTCCAATTCTATCATTTCAGACAACCCACATTAATTTACGAAACTAAAAACCCTTTGGGCCATCTCCAATGTCTATTTCAGAGGCATTTGAGAAAATTAAAGGTTGAGCTAAATTTTCAACTCACTTTAATATTCGAGTTATTTATTTAATTGAAAAGAGTGCAACTCAATAAATCACATTTTTATACCGCTATCACTTAGTTTGAGTTAAGTATAAAATAACTCATCATTATTATTTAATATAATTATGAAAAAATGAACTAACAGTATCCAAAATAATGTCAGTAAAATTATCATAATATTACTTGATATCCACATGTCCAATTTGCTTTAATATAACTTTCGTTTTAATAATTTTGATTTTGTGACGCGGCCTACATTCACACCTGATTTAAAATATCTGATACCAAATTTATTACATCCCCTTTTTAATCGGTACATATTTATACAATTGTAAAGTGTTAGGTTTTGTTTTTTTGGCTAAATTTCAGCACATTTCAATAGTCAATTCAATACAGTTCAGTTCAATTCAGCGATTGATTGCGCGCACCATCGCATAATCTAATTAGTTCATTTCGTTTCAATTCAGTCCAACACAGTTTAGTTCAGTTCAGCTTGTACTAATATTATTTAGTTAATATTATTATTTATATTATCAATACCATATACTAAAAGGAGGCAGACATCTGCTCCGGTGAGGAGGGTCGAGAGTTTAATGGTTGTCGGGGAGAGGAGGAGAGGCAGACCGAGGAGGACGTGGGAGGAGCAACTGAGATTAGATTTGAAGGCCTTAAACCTTTACGAGACCATGACTGTTGATAGGTGCGCTTGGAGGCGTCAGATCAGAGTTGTGGATTCTTTTGTAGGGAGCGGTGGTGTAGTGGAGAGTCTCAGGGTTGGGTTGTCTCGGTTAGCTTTGACCTAGAGCATTGCATTTTTACTTTTATTGTATATTTTATCCTATTGTCTTTGCGTGTGGTGTATTTTTGACAGGGAGCTGTGCGCAGAGCCAACCTCTCTTTTGTTAGAGCAGCGTTCATCGGGAGTGAAGTAGCCAAATTCCGCTTAGGTAAGTCCCATGTGGATCAAGCCATGGGATCAGGTATGATCTCGAGCTTTTTCGAATCATATGTTTTCCTTTGTATTTATCACACAAGATTCTGTGGTGCACTAAGTTGGGGGTCTTCACGGAAACAGCCTCCCTACCGTAATAAGTAGGGGAATGGTCTGCGTACATTTTACCCTCTCCAGACCCTGCTCTGAGCGGGATATACTGGGTATGTTTGGTTTGGTTTAGTTTGGTTTTATAATTATTTATTTTAGTAATATCATAAATATTGTTATTATTTTTGCTTTTGTAATATAAATCTTATTTATTATTTTTGTATATATTATTTTCTAATATGATTAACTACTAGGAGTATATTATTGATATTAATAATATTCTCAATAATATTTTATATAGTTATTATTACTATTATTGTTTTATTGTTGTTGTTGTAATATAATTAATAATTATTATTGTTTATACTGTTATCTAATTTTATTATTATTATTATTAATGTTATTAATATCAATAATATCATGATACTATTGGTCAATAGTATTATATATAATTTATAGTATTATTAATAATTTTATTATTGTTATTATTATTATTATTAATTATTGATATCAATAATATCAATACAATATAATATGTATTATTTTATTATTCTTATTATTATTTTTATTGTTGTCATATAAATAATTATTATTATTTTATATATGGTTTTCTGGTTCGACTAATCACTAGGATTATCATTATTGGTATTAATATTATCAATAATATTATATATAATTATTAATATTATTTTTGTTGTTGTCGTAGAATAAATAATAATAATTTATATTGTATATATTGTTATTCAATTGTGTTATTATTATTATAATTATTATTAATATCAATATTATCAATAATATTATATATAAATTACAATATTTTTAATCATTTTATTAATGTTATTATCGTTATTTTTTTTGTTTTAATATAAATAATTTTATTATTGTTGTATCTATTGTTATATGATATTTTTATTATTCTTTATGTTATTATTATTATTATTATTATTATTAATACTACTACTACTACTACTACTACTATTGTTGTTGTTGTTGTATATACTTCACCCATCCATTTTTAATGGATACGTAGTGTTATGGTGCAATATTTTGTGCAATTATGTATTTAATTTTAGAGTAAAGTGCACTTTGTGTACCTGAACTTTACTCAAGACACCACTTGAAATACTGAATTTTAATATCTATCACTTCCAATACTAAAAATTCACTTTACTTAAACTTAATTACTGCCGTCTATCTGTTATTAATTTCGTTAAAAGTTCAGGGGTAAAGCTGTCTTTTCCCATACAAAAGGTGACTCTGTAAGGTATTACTGTGAGTGATGGAGCTGAGCAAAGGTGACTTTGGAGTTTTTCTCGAAGTTGGAGCAGAAGTGGTTGTACCACTGCGAAGGCAAGAAGAACGTATTCTGAGCATCGACGACGGAGGAACCACCGACGCTGTAGCCGGCGCCGCATTGGTTCATCTGGAGGACCAGATCCAAGCGAAAACCGGCGATTCCAATGCTCGGATCGCTGATTTCTTAAACATCGTTGTCGGTACTGGAATCGGCATTCTCCTCGCCGCCATGCTCGTCGCCGACGACGGCACGGGGCGTTCAATCTTCACCGCGAGGGACGTCGTGAAATTCTTATCTGAAAATCAGAAGGGGATGTTCAAAGTCGCGCGCGTTTGCCTTTACCACCGACGTGTGGGGTTTTTCGACAGGAGCATGGACGCGATGTTGATGAAGGCGTTCCTGAGAAAAGACAGGAAGGATTTGACCTTGGAGGACACGTGTAAGCCTATCCTCGTTTGTAACGAAAAAGACAATTTTACCCCTGAACTTTTAATGGAGTTAGTAACAGATAGACGGAGTACACTAAGTTTAAGTAAAGTGAATGTTCAGCATTGCAAGTGATAGATATTAAAATTCAGTATTTCAAGTGGCGTTTTGAGTAAAGTTCAGGTACACAAAGTGCACTTTACTCTTAATTTTAAGGTATTGTGATTTAAAGTAGTGGTGGGGCACTTGATGTGTGTAAAAGTTGGGTATTTATAAAAGTAAATGTAATTTAAGTAGTTGTGAGACTCTTGATGTGTGTAAATATTGGGTATTAGTAAAAGTAAATATAATTTAAGTAATGGTGGGTCCTTGATGTGTAAAGTATATTTATTGTTGTTGTTACACACACACACACATATATATATATATGGATTGGTTCAAGTAGAAAAGGTAAATTTCGTAGGAAATAGGAATGAATTTGGGCCTTAGATTGAGTTACATCAATGTTTGAGATTTATACTCAGTTGTGCTACGTGTTTGTGTTGTGGGTGCTACGCGAACTGAAATATGTAAATTAAGTGAGGTTGTGCTATGTATTTGTGCTATGATGCAATGAAAGATGTGCTAGACTTAACCTATTTAAAATTTGTGCTACTAAATAATGAAATATGTGCTAAACTCACATAATTAAAATCTTTACAGCATATTAATTCTAATTGTGCTACACACATATGAAAGATGTGCTAGACGGACGTTGTTGCGATATTTCTTGAACGCAAGTGTACGTTATCGTATACAAGTAATAAAGTGATGAGTGAGTATCGTTCCCATGAGGACTGAATCACTAACTACCGATTTTTGTGTATTCTAGTTTTATTTGAACAAACGAACTTTGGTTTCGCAATTAATTACTAAAAGAATTAATAAAAGACTAAACAGTAAAAACGATAGCTTGAAGAAAGAGAATCAAATGATGAATAAGTCTAGGATTCTGAATCCACCTCGGTTTATCCGAATTTACTCTCGATTATCTGAAGTTAATGATTTTCCCAATTTATTGAAGGCGAAGATTGCTAATATACTCTACCGCCTCCCCCGAGGTCAATAGATTTTTCTAAAGGTGAATAACACACTCTATCCCTAGGTGAATTAATTTGTGAATAGACAAAAAGTATAAAATCTCCAAAAGGCCACGTAGTTCCTATGAGTATATTCCTATCTCACAAGATAAAACGGTCCTCATCAATAGTTCCTCACCAACTCTCCTCTCCCGATTCGAATTGAATGATTAAAACAATACAACTATTGTCCAGATAATTGAAAGCATTAAACACGATTGGGAAAACTCAACAAAAAGGGAATTAAATAGATAATCTCAAGCAAATCCGTCAAAACGTAGGTTTCATCAAAATCCTAGATTAGGGTTTTAGCCTGACATGCTAATTAATGAAAATACAGAATTAATAAATAGAAGCATGAAAATCAAACGCAGATGAAGAGCTCGGATTCCTCCGTTCTTCTGACTTCCGCCCTCTTCCCAAGCCTCCAAAGATTTCAAGATTCTCTGATTCCAAGATTTCCCAGCTTTTCCAAGATGATTAATTAGGGTCTTAAACCCTTATTTATAGCTCTCAACAGTCTCCCAATCGCGTCCGTGTGAGTAGGTCGAAAACTGGCTTCAAAACGGCCCAAATCCGCGCGGAGCACACCAAAACCGCTAAGTGTGCCGCGGCTCACTAAATCTGTGCTACGGCACATGGTCTTCAGCTGGACGCCTGGGCGCCTTTTAATTCATTTGGGCCGCGGCTCACCTGGACTGTGCCGCGGCACAGAGTACAGTCTACTCTGGTGCCCGCTGGTTGCCTTCCTGTGCCGCGGCCCACTTGCCTTGTGCCGCGGCTCACGGCCAAAATTCGCCATTTTTGCCCGTTTCGCCTCGTTTTAGCTTCCGGACTCCAATCTCCTGACAAACATACAAGATTCATTAAGAGCTCATTTATGCAAATTTACTCGCCAAAATAATACTAAATAATGATAAATAAGCGTATAAAAATACGCCTAACAAATACCCCCAAACTTAAGCCTTTGCTTATCCTCAAGCAAAAAGAATTAAATTCAACAAAAGAATGTCGTGAATAATCGTGCAACTCATAGTGCTCAACGTAATCAATACTATCCTGAAATTCTCTCTGAAAAATACGAGTATCGTAATAACGAGCTACACTCAGAACACTGATTCTACAAAGTAACCAAGTTCAGTCCTAATTACTCGTTCATGAAGAAAATCCAGCTCAAAGATTAACAAACGTGAATCTAATCGACCGTCAATATGAAAGATTAAAATAAACGAGCTAATTCGCCCCGTTCCACAGTCAATGGCAAAATTTTCACGAGTTTCATATAAAATAACCCTCAGACAGTATTCCCTTATATATATGCTCAAGAAATTGATTCGAGTTGACCACTAGGTTCGGATCTCGGGATGTTTCATCGGGATAATCCTAGGGTGGAACTTCCATTCTCATGTATTGGGAAACCGTTTGACGTAAAAGACACTCATGGGGCACATGGATGCTTCTAGTTACTAAGTTCCCCTCCACAATGAGAAACAACTCTAATAGCTAATCCCGCATGTCCGAATCAAGGTCGCTGTTTTACGCGAGAGTAAACAACGGGTCACGTGAATACCCCCGGTTACTAGGCTCCCTATCATCGGCACATGTGAAATTTCTAAATCACTAGTCTAATCAGGGTCGTCGTTTTACGCGAGAGTAAACAACGGGTCACGTGAATACCCCCGGTTACTAGACTTCCCACCATAGAATAAAAATAACTCGACTATTGGGACAAACTGACCGACTCTAAACTTAATCTAAGTGCCAACACGACTTATGTTACAGGACGACTAGCTAACCGAAAAGTGTAACCAAACGTATCGATGGTGATTTTAAAACACGTATGTATCCTCTCTTATCCGCTAAGGTCTCTACAAAAACGAAGAAAATTTCGGATCTAATTGAAGACTTAGCAGAAACAGAAATCACTGACTACAACTCGACTAAATCTCGACCGTTTCTTCAGAGAGAAAAACAGTGTCGTAACATCAGTATTACACAAATAGAAGCACGAAAAATTCACGAATAAGAGTAAAATCAAGACAAGCAAGGCTATCGACAAAAAGATAACTAAAAATAACAAAAAGTGCAACGAAATAAGTACAACAATAAATGTAGCGACAGAAAGTAACCCCCCCAAACTTAGGACGTACATTGACCTCAATGGACAAAATATAATATACAATAGAATAAGAAGGTCAAGTACTCCCCTCCAGTCCTCTCACGAGCTGGTGCCGACATCATCCGGTGAGGAAGGTGGTGTGGCTAGCCGAGCAGGTGCAATAAATGGCCCGTCTGGGTGCATGATATGGGTCGTCCATGCGGAAAGGTGCTCCTGATGGTAGGCGTCCCTCGCTGCCAGACGCCTCGCCTCACGCCGGTTGGCCCGGCGGGCCTGCTTTCGCATCTCACCCCTGACGGCAGCAATAATGCTCTCTCGCTCCGTCCGCTGCTCCTCTCGCATGGCAGCCAGCATACTCTCCCTCTCTCTCCTCATCTCCTCTCTCTCTCTCCTCGTCTCCCCTCTCTCTCTCCTCATATCCTCCCTCAGCCCGTCGAACATCGCCTGCAATCTCTCTCTGTCGGGCGGCGGGACGGCATCTGCCTGCCCCTGTGTCAGCAAAAGAGGCTCGGGGGACCCCTCGTGGGCCTCATCCAGTAGAAATACTCTCCCCAGAGCGTGCGCCGGCGCTCCTCCCCACTGGTCAAAATGTGAGATGATGCGGTGGTCGATCGGTGCCTGAGGAGCAAGCATCGGCTCGTCGTCCGACCACATCAGCCCCGACTGCCGGCACAGAGCGCAGATAAGAGAGGGGTGCTTCAACCCCGTCTTGGCCCCTCCCTGAATACACTGGAATATAGAACGGACCAAAAGAGGGGCCACATCGAATCGCAGCCCGGATGTGATAGCATATAGTGTCCGGGCGCGGGAGAGAAAAGCAGGCTTGGATCTCGAGATGTGGGGTCTATACGAGCGCAAATAAAATATAGCTGTGCACGCCCGAGCCGACCGAGGCGCGAGCTCTTGAAATGGAAAGTGGAAGAACCGGCGCGCCGTTGCTCCCGTGAGTCGGGCTGCGTAATAGTCTCGAGCAGAGCCTCTTTCGTGAGGCTAGTCATAACTCGGTCATAAGCCGTCTCATCTACCACCGGCAACCCAAACAACCTCCGAATAGCATCTGTGGAAAAATCAACCGTAATACCTCGGACATCGACCTGAGTCCGAGTGTCTGACTGCTGCAACATCTGGCCTGCCCGAATAAGCTTCAGTAACGCGCTGGCATAGAACTCCTGCACTATCGATATCACCGCTGGCTCGGGGGGTGCAGCGAATCGGGCCCACCCCATCTCGTCTATCATCGTAAGCAGTTCCCCGTCTTGGAGGGATGGAGTAAATCCCCTCTCCGGGATAAGAGGTCGCGGCCGAATCTTCTCATTGAAGATTTTGTGGATTTCAGGGTCAGAAAACTGGTGCGCCTCCTACTCGGCGCGACTACGAGAGGTTTCCCCTCGAGTGGGGGATGACTGAGTCCTGGACCTCTTGCTCAGCTTTTTAGTCCTATCCATAGTGAGTCCTGAAAAAATTTAAACACCGAAGGTTACTTACTCAAACAATAACGAGAATAATCATCACTCGGCTATGGATATCCGGCCGTAAATCAGAAATTTTTACGAGATAGCACAACAGTGAGAGAAAAATGAAATTGAACCATAACGTTTAAATTAGACGTACGGGTTGGGGTTGCTGTAATTCCATAATGAATACGTTGCACACAGCTTAAAAATATTGCCTTAACAAAGAAAATTTTTTATTTAGACATTTCATCGAACACTTAAAGGGCAAGAGTTCACTTGAAGAACAAATATGGCAATAGCTCCATTAAATCCCCAAGAATAAAAACACGACTCATTCGTCGTGACAAACAACACATTCAACTCATTCATAATCCAAAATAATCATGAGAAATCGATCAAAACATCATGTCCTTCACTTAACCATCATAGAACTTTTGAAGGAAATAAACATATTCAATCCTCAAATGCATAACACAACTTCAAATTTAAATTCATAGAACAATTTTAGATTAGGAATTTAGACATACCTTGCTTGGATTGTGAAAAATTCAAGAAAATCACAAGAAGAAGAAGGCGAGAAGAATGTCGGCCGATCGCGCGCAAGGGAAAGGAAAGGAAGAAAGGGAAGTGTACCTGGGGTGGCCGGATGAATGCGGGTACCTGGGCTGTTCACATTCCGCATGGTGTGCCGCGGCACAGCTCAAGTGAGCCGCGGCACCGGGTACAGTCCCTTTTTACCTGTTCGCATGTTTTGTCGTGGGCCGCGGCTCAGATTTCGTGTGCCGCGGCTCAGGGCTCAGGTGTGCCGCGGCTCAGTATTGTTGTGCCGCAGCACAGAGTACAGATTGTTTAGCTCTCCCTTTCGATTTGTGTGTGCCACGGCTCACAATACTTGTGCCGCGGCTCAGTAATGAATTTCTCCCCTGGGACTTTTCCTGCACAGAATTTTAAGAAGAACACGTCAAGTGCGAGAGGTAAAAGCAAATCAAAGCACAAAATGATGAAAAATAAAAATGCAAGAATGCAAGAAAAATATAGAAACGCAAAAATCTACAACTACGAACTCGGGTTGCCTCCTGAGAAGCGCTAAGTTTATAGTCTTCAGCCGGACCTATTTAAAAAAATCAGTTCGCTTTTCGCAAACTCCATTTGATCTCCGCCCCGTTCATCGAACCGTTAATATGATTTTTAAAATTTTGACCATCGGTCATTAACGATTCGATTTTCGGTTCGGACACCCAATGTTGGTTGCGGAAAGGTTTTGACGAGAACAACTTCCCGAAACACCCGTTTTTCTCATGACTAGATGTCCGTTTGATTTCCGGCTTATTTCCCTCTTTCAAAAATGACTTTATGACCGCAGCAGACTTGTCCGAGTGTGGCTGGTCAGATGGCGATGATTGTATGTTCACATGCTCGAGAAATGCTACTCGTTCTACATCATTCTTAAAAGTCGGACCATCTGACACGGAATCTGAATTTTTCGACCGATGATGTTTTCGGTGTTTTTCTTTTGCAAAGGCCTCCACACTTTCACTTTGTGAGCTCTTATCAGCACCTCCCGGCCATGAAAAGGATTTGAATACTTGGAACGTAACATGCTCCTCTTGAACCCGTAGAGTTAATTCTCCTTTTTCCACGTCTATAAGAGTTCTGCCGGTCGCTAAAAATGGTCGTCCCAAGATAATCGGGATATCTTCATCTTCCTCCATGTCGAGAACAATAAAATCTGCTGGAAAGATAATTTTATCCACTTTTACTAACACATCCTCAATCACTCCCCTCGGATACTTAATAGATCGATCCGCTAATTACAAGGAGACCGTCGTCGGCTTTGCTTCTCCAATTCCCAGCTTCTTGAAAATAGACAGAGGCATGAGATTAATATTAGCACCGAGATCGCACAATGCCTTATTAAAAGAGAGATATTCCCCATGGTGCACGGTATGTTGAAACTTCCTGGATCTTTCAATTTTGGTGGAAGCTTCTGTAATACCCGAGATTTCTGACTTGTATTTGGAACTTGTGATATTGTAATCGTCGTACTTGATCTGAGTATTATTCTCCGTATTTCATAATCCGATGTTGTCGAGCGTATGATTTCATGTATGTGATTTACAAATTGCAATTCTGCGCATGTAGCGCACGCTATCGGCTATGTGTAGCGTACGTTAACATAGACTCAATAGCGCACGCTACAAAGGATTATTAGCACACGCTATGTGTGGTCAATTTGATTGAGACATGCGGTAGGTGAGATCTGGCCGGGGGACCCCTGTCGGATCGTGTCGGGATGAACCTGGACGGCTTTCGGGAAAAGCCAAGTCAACGCCTTAGCGCACGCTACAGGTATATGCGTAGCGCACGCTAAGTGCTGAATACAGTTAAGACAGTGAGCCGTTAACGCACGCTACGAGCAGGTACTAGCGCACGCTAATAGCCATTTCTTATAAATAGGACAACATCCTATTCGTGATTTCAGTTCTTTCTTCTCCCATTACCCGAATTCTTACACTTAGAACATAACTTCCCTCACCCTAAACACTTCATATCAACACCCTAGCTCGTGATTGAAGATCGTACATCGTTTGGAGATTGGTGTTCAAGCCTTCGGTGTGGGATTGCTTCGATTTCCTCCGTGTTCTTCACTACTTTGAGGTAGGTTATTCTTCACCGATGTTAGTAATGTTCTTAAGGACGTCTGATCATGTTTTGGTAGCCAGTTATTTCGTTTATGATCGGTCATCACATGTTAGAAGGATACTTTTTGACGTATCGGCACTATTTACCGTATGAACCTTTGAACCATCTTAGTATTTGGACTCCTAAGCGTTTTCAAATCGATTTATGATCAGTAATTGGATATTACCTAAATTGTTACGTTTTACACATTGAAATCATGCGTTTTGGAACGTAGGACGAACGGAACTTAGAGTGTTTTCTTGAAGATTGTAGATGAATTATGATGTTGAGATGATTATCCGTATATTTGTATCTCATAATCATAGAACTTCCACAAACCTTATTAGCATGATATGCCCGAGGATAATTTGTATTATCACCATAGAGTTCATGAAATTCACCACCTTTCAACCCAGTTTTTCCGTTAGCAGTATTCTGCCATGCAAGATTAGCGCACGCTAACATATGTGAGTTAACGTGCGCTATCGGGGTTCAGTTAACGCACAATACGTACGTAGCGTGCGTTATGTATCAGCCGATTCAAACTGTTCGTTCGTGGCTAGCGCACGCTAGTCTTACATGATAGCGTACGCTAACAGGCCGGCTTAGCGCACGTTACGTAGAGTACGTAGCGCACGCTAAGCAGTCCAGGCAGATTGTTTATTTTGAGCTTTTCGGCCGTAGACCGAATTGTTAGGCCATCGTTCGACTTGAGATGATTTGTATATCATTCCTTTTGTTAAGGTTCGGGCTTGTTACGTTGATCGAAGGAGGCGACCTTCGAGTGTGTCGAGATCATTGAAGTGTTTCGTCCTTGCCATTTTTGAGGCAAGTATCATATGTCGAGTTCGACTTATATTGAAACTTTGATCATGCTTGTGGTTTTGTTCATATTGTTGAATATGAGAGGTATTTATGATAATTCTCGTGATATTCGTTGTTATTTGTTCGTATTGATGAACATATTGAAATGCATATGTGTATACATAGTTGATTGATTTATGGTATAAATGATCCGAGGGGATCATGAGGATCTATGCTGAGGGCGCTGGATCGAATGTCCACCATGCGTTGGTCCGATGGGATCATCATGGGGATCTATGCTGAGGGCGCTGGATCGTTGGACGGGTTTTCCACCATGCGTTGGTCCGACGGGATCATCATGGGGATCTATACCAAGGGCGCTGGATCGCTGGATTACCCTGTATTCTGTTGATGGAATCGTGAGGATTCGCATCGTTGGATTCCGGTGGCGGAAGTCCGTTTTGCATGTTTTATGATGCATTGATGATTTATTGTATGATGATACTTGTACTAGCATTGTTTTGCTAACTCCTTCGGGGGTGGACATTGTTTTGATGTTCAGGTAGCCGAGGAGCGGGGAGGCAACCACGATCACAACGGGACGATGAAATGGCTCAGTGATGTGGTTGATGTTATTGTTATTGTGAATTGTCTTCTTGGTTCGTTTAGTACTCGAGTACGTCTGTTTTAATAAGGTCACTTCGATATGGTTGTATAAGTTAACTCATTTGATCGCTTGAATCAAGTCTGTATTTGAACTTCAGTTGTTCGATTGAATTATTTTTACACTTCTTTTAAAATTAGCCTTGTAAATCCTTATCTAAAGGGTTTACGGCGCTGTAGTTATTCCGAATATCTCGGGGTGTTACAGAATATGGTATCGGAGCTAAGATTCATGGATATCTTGGCAGTCGGGTTAGTTGGAGTGCATTTACGTTATTTGATTATTGGTCGTTCGTAACATCACTGCTGAGCCAGCATCGTCGTGTGGACCGTGGTTGTAAGTTTCCTAATCTCGAATACTACCGTTTTATTTAATTCATGTCTTGTAAACATTGATGGATGTACTTTGAGAAAGTTTGCCCTGGATATTGAGTATTTATGTTTACAGTATGTTGAGAGGCGGTCGTGGATGCGGACGCGGTCGTGGACGCGGACGTGGAAATGCGAGGCAAGAAGAGTCGGTATCTACCCCAGAGATAACCGCTAGTCGAACGGATTCCCATTAGGGGACGGAGGATCGGCAAATAATAATACAGATCCTAACGTGCCGGGAGTGCTTCAGCAGGTGGTTGCCCAGATAAACCAGTTTGCTCAAGTTGTGGATCGCATGTAGACGGCAATGGGACAGCAGCATAACGTGGATAATCGGGGAGATAAATGGCTTACCGAGGTGGTCAAATTGCATCCTCCAAATTTGATGGTTTGACTGAGACGCTTTCTTGGGATCACTGGCTGAAGGAATTAGAGAAGATTTTTGTGGGGATTAACTGTCCCAACGATAGGAAGGTCCCGGTCGCCCAGTATCTTCTGACAGGGGAGGATTTCGACTGGTGGGAGGCCATTCAACCGGAGGAGCACAATGTTGACTGGACGGAATTCAAATTGATGATGGAAGCGCAGTATTGTCCTCGCCCAGTTAGAGAGGCCCGAGTTCGAGAGTTTTTCTCACCACAGAATTCAGAAGCATATGTGACGGACGTGATTAAGACTTTTAATCACCAGCTGACTTATGTGCGCCACTTGGTCAGGACCGAGGCGGAGAAGATTTTTCATTTTGACATGCGAATGAAGCCGGAAATTCAGGAGTATATGTCCGGATTTGAATGTACCACCTTGCGACAGTATCAGGACAAGGCGTTGGCCTATGATATGAAGGAGGCAGCAGTAGAGAAAGCGACGGAAGCAAAGAAACATAAGGTGTCTGGCAACTTCACGGAGGATAAGAGTAGCGGGCCTCGCAGGGGTCAGTCCTCTTTTCATTCATCCAGGAGACCTCCGCATCCTTCTCGAGGTGGAAAGAAGTTCCGGGCAGCACCAACTGTTTCAGACGCAGGGAAGAAGTGTTATAACTGTGGCAAAGCGGGACATGTTCGACGTGATTGTTTCGCGCCTGCTGTGACCTGTTTCGAGTGCGGACAGGAAGGACATCGCGCAACGTTTTGTGGGAATGCGGATCGATCTTTTGGTACTCGCACTCCAACTCCAGTTCCGAAGGAGACGAGTGTGAACCAGATGCAGCAGAGTGGATTTCAGCAGCAGAACGTTGGGAAGAGAGAGACATCCAGTGCTGGGTCCGTTCCTCCGCGCCTGTACGAAATGAGGAAATATGATGATCAGAACACTGCTGTTGCATCAGGTATAATTCAGATCCTTTTGCAACCAGTTAGTGTTTTATTTGTTTCCGGAGCTACACATTCTTTTATATCATTGAACTGTGTAAATCGTTTGAAAATCTCGTGCTTATTTAATTGTGAACCATATGTTGTGGGTTTGCCGAGTGGAGAGAGAATCGTGGGAACCCTAGAGGCTAGAGATTTTCCAGTAACTATAGGAGGGAGAGATTGGCTGTCGAACCTTATTGTGGTTGACATCTACGGTGACGATTTAATTCTCAGAGACGATTGGCTCAACCGTTATGGAGCTATTCTGAATTACCGAGAGAGAGTCATTTCCATCATTGCTGATGACGGATCTGAACACTTATTCCGAGGATGGAGACCAGGAAGCTCGGGAAAATTGATCAAAGCAATGAAAGCCGTGAAATTACTGAAACAGGGATGTCAGGGACTTTGGTGCTATGCCATGAGGAAAGAGGAAGGAGTAGAGCTCGTCTATTTCGATTGTGAATGAGTTCTCATATGTATTTCTGACGAACTACAGGTTACCTCCGCAGAGAAGTGGAATTCACTATCGAATTAGAGCCTGGAGCAGCCTCCTATTTCAGTGGCACCATACCGCATGGCGCCAACCGAGATGTATGAACTCAAGAAGCAACTGGAGGAATTGTTACGGAATGGGCTATATCCAACCTAGTGTTTCTCCTTGGGGAGCGCCCGTTCTCTTTGTCCTAAGAAAGACGGATCCCTCCGATCGTGTATTGATTACAGGAGCTCAACAAGATGACAATCAAGAATAAGTATCCTATACCTCGGATCGACGACTTGTTTGATCAACTGCAAGGGGCAAGGGTATTCTCGAAGATTGACTTGCGATCGGGATACCACCGATTGAGAATTAAGGAATCGGATATACCGAAATCGCTTTGGATCCGTGCAGGCATTATGAATTTGTAGTAATGCCATTTGGACTTACCAATGCTCCTGCGGTATTCATGCAATTGATGAATCGGGTATTCTTGGAATACTTGGATAAATTTGTGGTCGTCTTCATTGACGACATCCTGATATATTCGAGGGACGCAGAGGAACATGCTGAACATTTACGTGTGGTTTTGAGCACCTTGAGAAAGGAACAACTGTATGCAAAACTTTCAAAATGCGAGTTCTGGCTTAAGGAAGTAACCTTCCTTGGACATTTGATATCAGCCGACGGAGTTCAGGTGGACCCGAAGAAAGTCGAAGCAATCTTGGAATGGGAAGCTCCTAATAATGTGAAAGAAGTCCGGAGTTTCTTAGGACTTGCGGGATATTATCGCCGCTTTGTAGAGGGATTTTCCAAGATCTCTCGTCCGCTCACTCAGTTGTTACAGAAAACTCAAAAGTTTAAGTGGGATGAGAAATGCCAGGCTGGTTTTGATGAGCTTAAGAAGAGACTGACGACAACACCTATTTTAGCTCTGCCAGATGGAACTGATGGATTCATGTTATACAGCGACGCTTCGAATCAGGGTCTGGGTTGTGTATTGATGCAGAAGGATAAAGTGATTGCTTATGCTTCTCGGCAATTGAAACCGTATGAGGTTAATTACCCGACTCATGATCTGGAGTTAACAGCTGTAGTCTTTGCACTGAAAATTTGGAGACATTATTTGTACGGCACTCATTGTCAGATCTTTACCGATCATAAGAGCCTCAAGTACATTTTCAGTCAGAAAGAATTAAACATGAGGCAGAGAAGGTGGCTGGAATTGATCAAGGATTACGACTTGGAGATTCTCTATCATCCGGGGAAAGCAAACGTAGTAGCCGATGCTTTGAGCCGTAAACCTGTTTCTCGTCGAGTGTTGGAAGCACTTACGTTCCAAACCAGTATTCAACGAGAACTGATCCGCGAGGGGATTGAAGTATGGGCACCAGGAATCCAAGGGCAACTTTATGTGATGGAACTGACTTCATCACTAGTCGAGGAGATCAAGTCTAAGCAGTTGGACGATTCTCTGATCCTTCGATTATGTGACGAAGCAAATAAAGGGAAAGCCCCAGGATTCGTGTTACAAGACGATGGAGTTTTGAGATTTCAGAGTCGACTTTGCGTTCCCGATGATGATGATCTGAGACGGACTATTCTGAAGGAAGCTCATAGCGCGCCCTATTCTATTCACCCAGGCAGCAGTAAGATGTATAAGGATTTAAAGCAAAACTTCTGGTGGGGGAATATGAAGAAGGACGTAGCGGAGTACGTTTCGAAGTGTTTGACTTGTCAGCAGGTTAAGATTGAACATCAACGACCTGCCGGAATGTTAAAGCCGCTTCCGATCCCTGAGTGGAAGTGGGAGGATATCTCGATGGATTTCATCACTAGTATGCCAAGGACTAGAACGAGAATGAACATGATTTGGGTTGTAGTTGATCGACTAACCAATTCGGCTCATTTCCTGGGAATTAAAGATACATGGGGACCCGAGAGATTGGCACGAGTATTTATTGCGGAGATAGTCAGATTGCATGGGACGCCGAGGACCATTATTTCAGATCGAGATGGTCTTCTGGAAAGAAGTTCACAGGGCTTTGGGGACTGAGCTCAACTTTAGCACAGCTTATCATCCCCAAACGGACGGTCAGTCCGAAAGGACTATTCAAACTGTAGAAGACATGCTTAGAGCCTGTGCTTTGGATTGGTCAACTGATTGGGAAGTTCATTTGCCATTAGTTGAATTCACCTACAATAATAGTTGACATGCTTCAATTAAGATGGCACCATTTGAAGCTTTGTACGGGAGAAGATGCCGATCACCCCTATGTTGGGATGATTCTTCGGATTTGATCGGGACGGAACCAGAATTGATTATTCAGACTCAAGAGAAGATAGCTTTGATTCGAGAGAGACTGCTGATCGCCTGCAGTCGGCGTAAGTCTTATGCAGATGTACGTCGTCGCCCTCTAGAGTTCGACGCTGGGGACCATGTACTATTGAAGGTGTCTCCTACACGAGGGATTTTCCGTTTTGGGAGGAGAGGCATGCTTAGTCCGAGATATATCGGACCATTCGAGATCCTCGAGAGAGTTGGAGATTTAGCATACAGGTTGGCCTTACCGCCATCGCTGAGTCACGTTCACAATGTGTTTCACGTATCCCAATTGCGGAAGTATGTACCGGACCCCAGTCACGTCATTGATTTCGACAAGATCGAGATAGCTAATGATGGCACCTTCGAAGAGAGACCAATCAAGATACTTGAGAGCCGGATCAAACAATTGAGGAATAAACCAATACATTTGGTTAAAGTGCAATGGTCACGACACGGAGTCGAAGAGGCCACTTGGGAAACGGAGGACAATATGAAGGCTATATATCCAGAGTTGTTTTCATCTTAAGTTTCGGGACGAAACTTCTTTTTAGGGAGGAAGGATGTAATACCCGAGATTTCTGACTTGTATTTGGAACTTGTGATATTGTAATCGTCGTACTTGATCTGAGTATTATTCTCCGTATTTCATAATCCGATGTTGTCGAGCGTATGATTTCATGTATGTGATTTACAAATTGCAATTTTGCGCATGTAGCGCACGCTATCGGCTATGTGTAGCGTACGCTAACATAGACTCAATAGCGCACGCTACAAAAGATTATTAGCGCACGCTATGTGTGGTCAATTTGATTGAGACGTGCGGTAGGTGAGATCTGGCCGGGGGACCCCTGTCGGATCATGTCGGGATGAACCTGGACGGCTTTCGGGAAAAGCCAAGTCAACGCCTTAGCGCACGCTATAGGTATATGCGTAGCGCACGCTAAGTGCTGAATACAGTTAAGACAGTGAGCCGTTAGCGCACGCTACGAGCAGGTACTAGCGCGCGCTAATAGCCATTTCTTATAAATAGGACAGCATCCTATTCGTGATTTCAGTTCTTTCTTCTCCCATTACCCGAATTCTTACACTTAGAACATAACTTTCCTCACCCTAAACACTTCATATCAACACCCTAGCTCGTGATTGAAGATCGTACATCGTTTGGAGATTGGTGTTCAAGCCTTCGGTGTGGGATTGCTTCGATTTCCTCCGTGTTCTTCACTACTTTGAGGTAGGTGATTCTTCACCGATGTTAGTAATGTTCTTAAGGACGTCTGATCATGTTTTGGTAGCCAGTTATTTCGTTTATGATTGGTCATCACATGTTAGAAGGATACTTTTGACGTATCGGCACTATTTACCGTATGAACCTTTGAACCATCTTAGTATTTGGACTCCTAAGCGTTTTCAAATCGATTTATGATCAGTAATTGGATATTACCTAAATTGTTACGTTTTACACATTGAAATCATGCATTTTGGAACGTAGGACGAACGGAACTTAGAGTGTTTTCTTGAAGATTGTAGATGAATTATGATGTTGAGATGATTATCCGTATATTTGTATCTCATAATCATAGAACTTCCACAAACCTTATTAGCATGATATGCCCGAGGATAATTTGTATTATCACCATAGAGTTCATGAAATTCACCACCTTTCAACCCAGTTTTTCCGTTAGCAGTATTCTGCCATGCAAGATTAGCGCACGCTAACATATGTGAGTTAACGTGCGCTATCGGGGTTCAGTTAACGCACAATACGTACGGAGCATGCGTTATGTATCAGCCGATTCAAAATGTCCGTTCGTGGCTAGCGCACGCTAGTCTTACATGATAGCATACGCTAACAGGCCGGCTTAGCGCACGTTACGTAGAGTACGTAGCGCACGCTAAGCAGTCCAGGCAGATTGTTTATTTTGAGCTTTTCGGCCGTAGACCGAATTGTTAGGCCATCGTTCGACTTGAGATGATTTGTATATCATTCCTTTTGTTAAGGTTCGGGCTTGTTACGTTGATCGAAGGAGGCGGCCTTCGAGTGTGTCGAGATCATTGAAGTGTTTCGTCCTTGCCATTTTTGAGGCAAGTATCATATGTCGAGTTCGACTTATATTGAAACTTTGATCATGCTTGTGGTTTTGTTCATATTGTTGAATATGAGAGGTATTTCTGATAATTCTCGTGATATTCGTTGTTATTTGTTCGTATTGATGAACATATTGAAATGCATATGTGTATGCATAGTTGATTGATTTATGGTATAAATGATCCGAGGGGGTCATGAGGATCTATGCTGAGGGCGCTGGATCGAATGTCCACCATGCGTTGGTCCGACGGGATCATCATGGGGATCTATGCTGAGGGCGCTGGATCGTTGGACGGGTTTTCCACCATGCGTTGGTCCGACAGGATCATCATGGGGATCTATACCAAGGGCGCTGGATCGCTGGATTACCCTGTATTGTGTTGATGGAATCGTGAGGATTCACATCGTTGGATTCCGGTGGCGGAAGTCCGTTTTACATGTTTTATGATGCATTGATGATTTATTGTATGATGATACTTGTACTAGCATTGTTTTGCTAACCCCTTCGGGGGTGGACATTGTTTTGATGTTCAGGTAGCCGAGGAGCGGGGAGGCAACCACAGTACCGACAGGACGATGAAATGGCTCAGTGATGTGGTTGATGTTATTGTTATTGTGAATTGTCTTCTTAGTTCGTTTAGTACTCGAGTACGTCTGTTTTAATAAGGTCACTTCGATATGGTTGTATAAGTTAACTCATTTGATCGGTTGAATCAAGTCTGTATTTGAACTTCAGTTGTTCGATTGAATTATTTTTACACTTCTTTTAAAATTAGCCTTGTAAATCCTTATCTAAAGGGTTTACGGTGCTGTAATTATTCCGAATATCTCGGGGTGTTACAGCTTCTTCTGAAGAATCGCGCTGCATTCCTCTGTCAAGGCGACTGTCTCAAACTCCTCGAGTTTTCTTTTCTTTGACAAGATCTCTTTCATGAATTTAACGTAGCTTGGCATTTGTTCCAACGCATCGGCAAATGGGATGTTAATATGAAGCTTCTTGAACACATCGAGGAACTTAGAGAATTGCTTGTCCGTCTTTTTCTGCTGTAATCTCTGCGGAAACGGGACGGGTGGCACATATGCCTTCGGGTTATCCGGAAACGTTATCGAAGGTCTCCAGTCTCGTGACTCCTCCGTCGCTAAATTTTTCTTCTCCTCAATTTCACTTCTCTCGGGCTGGTCACACACCTCCTTCCCACTTCTCAAACTGATCGCATTTAGACTTTCTCTAGGATTTGTCTCGGTTGTACTTGGCAATGCTCCCTCCGGGCGGGCTGTCAACACATTAGCAATCTGGCCCAGCTGGACTTCCAAGTTGCGAATGGAGGCGGAATGATTCTGCAATGTCGCTTCAGTACGGGTCATGAATTGACTCGTATTCGCTGCCAATTTCGCAATTGCTTCCTCGAGAGAAACTTTTGGAGCGGGAGGGAGCTGCTGTTGGTTTTGAGCGAACGGAGGCTGGTTCGAGTTTTGTCCATTTCTCCACGAAAAGTTGGGATGATTACGCCACCCTGGATTATACGTGTTGGAGTACGGATTATTTTGCCGGTTTTCGTTTCCTACAAACTGAGCTTGTTCAATTTGGGGCTGCTCGAATGGATTTCCGACTTGACACTCCGCGCTAGGGTGAGATCCGTTATACCAATTGCAAGACTCAATGGTAACGGGGGAAGGAGAATGCGAAAATGCTTGAAGCTGCTGAGTCAAGGCGGCGACTTGAGCTGACAATGTGGATATCGGGTCATTACTCGAAATTTCCATAATTCGCTTCGGCGTTATTCGTTCGGATGGCCATTGATAAGCATTAGCGGCCATAGCTTCCAACAGCGAGTGTGCTTCAGCCATCGTCTTTCCCATCAAAGCTCCACCGGTGGCTGCATCCACGAGAGTGCGTGTAGAGGCACTCAAACCATTATAGAACGTCTGAATTTGAAGCCAGTCCGGGAGGCCGTGATGTGGGCATCTCCGTAACAAATCTTTGTATTGCTCCCACGCCTCGTGGAGCGATTCCATATCATACTGACCAAAGGTGGTGATCTCGTTTCTCAATCTCGCCGTCTTAGAAGGTGGGAAGAATTTAGCAAGGAAGACTTGCGCTAACTCTGCCCATGTTGTGATCGACCCCGACGGTAAGGAATTCAGCCAAAATTTCGCTTTATCCCTCAAAGAGAAAGGGAAAAGCCGTAATCGGATAGCATTGTCGGTGACACCATTGTTCTTGAACGTGTCACAAATCTCAAGAAAAGAAGCAATATGTGCGTTGGGATCATCATTCGGCAATCCACAGAATTGGCTCTCCTGCACCATCTGAATAATAGCAGGCTTAATTTCGAAATTGTTCGCCTGAATGGTGGGACGCCGAATCCCCAAAAAGTTTGCGTTAATCTGCGGCATAGCATAATCTCGAAGAGCTAGTGCCGGTTGAACTTGCTGCACATGGTTATCTCCTCCTTGAATTTCGATATTTTCAGCCATGTTGACCGTTGTCGGTAGCTCTCGTTTCTCCTTCTTATTTCTCCTAAGAGTGCGCTCGAGTTCGGTATTCAAAAGTAGTAGGCCTTTGTCACCGAGTTTTCTCATGCACTACCCGAAAAAATCCTGAAAGGAAAAACAAATAAATAAATAAAATTAAATACACGAAAATAAGTAAATAAAAACGTTCAAACTAAGACTAGAAATACTGTAATCGATATTAGCAAAAATTTCAGTCCCCGGCAACGGCGCCAAAAACTTGTTGCGATATTTCTTGAACACAAGTGTACGTTATCGTATACAAGTAATAAAGTGATGAGTGAGTATAGTTCCCACGAGGACTGAATCACTAACTACCGATTTTTGTGTATTCTAGTTTTATTTGAACAATCGAACTTTGGTTTCGCAATTAATTACTAAAAGAATTAATAAAAGACTAAACAGTAAAAACGATAGCTTGAAGAAAGAGAATCAAATGATGAATAAGTCTAGGATTCTGAATCTACCTCGGTTTATCCGAATTTACTCTCGATTATCTGAAGTTAATGATTTTCCCAATTTATTGAAGGTGAAGATTGCTAATATACTCTACCGCCTCTCCCGAGGTCAATAGATTTTTCTAAAGGCGAATAACGCACTCTATCCCTAGGTGAATTAATTCGTCAATAGACAAAAAGCATAAAATCTCCAAAAGGCCACGTAGTTCCTATGAGTATATTCCTATCTCACAAGATAAAACGGTCCTCACCAATAGTTCCTCACCAACTCTCCTCTCCCGATTCGAATTGAATGATTAAAACAATACAACTATTGGCCAGATAATTGAAAGCATTAAACACGATTGGGAAAACTCAACAAAAAGGGAATTAAATAGATAATCTCAAGCAAATCCGTCAAAACGTAGGTTTCATCAAAATCCTAGATTAGGGTTTTAGCCTGACATGCTAATTAATGAAAATACAGAATTAATAAATAGAAGCATGAAAATCAAACGCAGATGAAGAGCTCGGATTCCTCCATTCTTCTGACTTCCGCCCTCTTCCCAAGCCTCCAAAGATTTCAAGATTCTCTGATTCCAAGATTTCCCAGCTTTTCCAAGATGATTAATTAGGGTCTTAAACCCTTATTTATAGCTCTCAACAGTCTCCCAATCGCGTCCGTGTGAGTAGGTCGAAAACTGGCTTTAAAACGGCCCAAATCCGCGCGGAGCACAGCAAAACCGCTAAGTGTGCCGCGGCTCACTAAATCTGTGCCGCGGCACATGGTCTTCAGTTGGACCCCTGGGCGCCTTTTAATTCATTTGGGCCGCGGCTCACCTGGACTGTGCCGCAGCACAGAGTACAGTCTACTCTGGTGCCCGCTGGTTGCCTTCCTGTGCCGCGGCTCACGGCCAAAATTCGCCGTTTTCGCCCATTTCGCCTCGTTTTAGCTTCCGGACTCCAATATCCTGACAAACATACAAGATTAAGGCATTAAGAGCTCATTTATGCAAATTTACTCGCCAAAATAATACTAAATAATGATAAATAAGCGTATAAAAATATGCCTAACAGACGTATCTTTTCCTATATTCCTACACTAAGGGGTTCCTCACCATAACCCAACCATATACAGTAAAATCTCGATAAATGAATATGCTCGGGACCGGAGAAAAATATTCATTTAACGAAATTATTCATTTATCGGAAGAAAATTTGAACATGTTATAAAGAGTTTAGACCGGAGAAAATCATTCATTTGGCGAGGTTATTTGTTTATCGAACATTCATATATCGATGTTTAACTATATATATATATATATATATATATATATTGGGCCATCGAACTGTTGTATGTGGCATTTTCATAGTTGGGTATGTTTTGCTAAACCGACGTTTTATTTTGCGTTGTAATATATCTTATACTATTTATTGGTTTGTACTTCTCTTTATGAGCTACACTTGTTATGTCAAATAAAGTCTCTTAAAAGAGTTCAAATTTCGGTTGCAACATCCTTCAGTTCATTAAGAGTAAGGCTATGTTCTTTGGAGCTAAATTTTGCTGAACCGAACCAAACCGAACAGAACAAAACTGAATTTTTTTGAACTTAACTGAATTGAACTGAAGTATGCTGAACTGAACTGAACTTACTGAATAATAATAATAATTATTATTAATATGATTCAGTTTTGTTCTGTTCGGTTTGGTTCGGCTCCGCAAAATTTAGCTCCAAAGAACATAGCCTTACTCTTAATGAACCGAAGGATGTTGCAGCCGAAATTTGAACTCTTTTAAGAGACTTTATTTTACATAACAAGTGTAGCTCATAAAGAGAAGTACAAACCAATAAATAGTATAAGATATATTACAACACAAAATAAAACGTCGGTTTAGCAAAACATACCCAACTATGAAAATGCCACATACAACAGTTCGATGGCCCATAAGCTTCTAGTCAATCATGTACACATGTTGAGAGGTAACATGATCGGTATCACAAAAACTAAATATTTACCTAGGAAGCAGAAATCGTGCAGTGGAGTGAATGCATGTCATGAATGAGTTCGTAAAATCTCCATCACATATTTTTTATTAACTTCTAAAACATTCCTTCTGCGCACCATTTAGACCTGTTACTCGCTCAGGCCAATAACCAAGCATGCATGCATAATCTCGAACCATGGTTGGAATAAGGGGTTGACATTCGAATTAAAGTAATCCGTCTTATTTGGCATTAAATGCTTCAGACATTCTTGTTCGTCATTAATATTATGTACATCTCAATCTTCGACTCTGAATACTTTATGAGTATTACATTCCTTTACTCATAATATTTAATGCTCTAAGTCTTATACTGTTGTAAGTATAGGTTACTTTTCCTAAGTAGAGTGCCTAAAGTAATAACGATGTAGCCAACATGAGTATTATGCTGTAGACTGAAGACTTCAACTGCTCTAGCTTCACTCCTGTTGGATGCCGATGGAGGATGCCACTGTGATTTTCGACTCTTATCAAAATCCAATGGGCTTCAAATAATTTTCCATTTTTGATAATGCCAAAACCATATCCTAAGTCCCTTTTTATCTGAGTTAGACTTCCTCTTTTTTGATTGTTCTAACTTAGTCTAAAAATGAACAACTTACAGGCTTGTTCCAAAATCAAGAGAGTTCATCCTAACTCACTAAGTTTTTACAACTGAATCTATGATTGGATCGCAGGCACAATTTTACAGTGCATTCCTTATAGCTTACAACTCAGTCTATGAACGCGTAGGCAACTTCTTAAGAGATGGAGATTTTACGAAGTGGACATCCAACAAATGACCAACTAGACCCTAACCAAACCCGTATGTAGTCACCATCATTATCAAACCTAACCGAAACATACAGTAATATACCAAACTCCAACTACATTTATCCCTTAACTTCAAATCAATTAATCCAGATGACACATTATGAGGGGAGGGGATAACATGTAAATTTTCAGTATCAAGGTGCGGTCTCACGACCTATCAAGAGTAATCATATCAGAAGATGAAAAAAATGACGCATTTTATCGTTAACTCAAGAGAGGGAGCCAAATGGACATACATTTTCTCTGTCAAAATTGAAGGATTTTGGTGTTGCACCAGGCTACAGGACCGAACTAGGTTGTTAAACCAAACCAGGCGGCATGTGTACAATCTGGGCATACGAAACGGGTCTAGTGAGTGTAGCCGGGTCGGCTTTATCGGGTGGGGCAAAAGATGTTGAACAAATTATTTTGATGATGAACGTTTCAAAACATTTAACAAATTTTAACTAAACGACATGAATCATTGAAGACAAACTCAACGCATAGCGCACACTAACGGAAAGCTATCTGAAGTCAGAAAGTCACCTGAAGGAGTTACCTGAAGATCTCTCCTGATGATTAGCGCACGCAACCTACAAACACTAGCGCACGCTATGTAGATCATCTAACGCATGCAAATAAATACCTAGCGCACGCTATCGGTTTCATGGTTAAACAAGACAGTAAGGATAGTGAGTTCTGGACTGAAAAAGGAACAATGCTTAATGCACGCTAAGAAGACATTTGTGCACGCTATGAGAAGGAGTAACGCATGCTAGGGGATATAATTACGCACGCTACCTGTTAGTGTATCCGAGATAGAAAGATTTGAAGTTTAAATGAAGCAACAGGTAACGCACGCTACAATGAATGCTAATGCACGCTACCTGAAGACCATAGCGCATGCTATCTACTACAGGTTAGCGCACGCTATCTGCTCAAAATTATACCGTTAACCAGTCAAATGTTGAATCAACAAAGTCAACACAAGAATCTCGCTCAAATCTGGAAAGCATATCTTGAACGTCTTGCGCACGCTAGGAATGATTATTAGCGCACGCTAAGTTCAAAATTTGTCCGTTGGAAAGAGACATTGAGAAACAATCCCGTCCCAAGTCAACGTCAGAAGAAAAGTTGGTTGACTAAGCCGCTAGCGCACGCAATGCATAAGAGTTAGCGCACGCTAATCCCCATAGATCAGTAACGGTTATAAGGCTCAAAATGCCTATAAATACCATCACATTTGGAATTGATGGACACACAACTACAAGCGTACTTGCAATACTTTGAGCTTCGATTATCTTGATTTATTTCCATCATATAAGTTGTGAGAAAGAGAAAACAAGAGTTGTTCATATTTTGTAACATTCCAGATACCTCGTATTTTCTTATTGTATTGAGGGTGTTGCATCACTAAATTAAGTTCTTGAGAGAAACGATTCTAAGAGTATTAATCCGGTATTATTAGGATCAATTGATCCGGCATTTCTAGGATTAAACTCCAACGATCATAAGTAAGGATTTTCTAGTTCTGATAGAACACTAGAAGAAATATTTATTCTTGAGTGATTGGTTGTGCTTGGACATATTGAAGACAAGCTTTGTAAAGGTTGTGCTCGGACTGATAGAGAACGAGACAAGGTTGTGTGTGGTTGTTCTTAAGCCAATAGAAAAAGATCGAAAAGAGGACGTATGTCACGTTTAGACCGCACCTCTATAAATCTGGTGTCATTTATTTTCCGCATTATTTTTAATTTCTCGCAAAACTTCTCCCCACTATTCAACCCCCCCTTCTAGTGGAAACTTTACTCTATCAATTGGTATCAGAGCAGGTCACCTCATATATCAGTTTAACCATCAGAGGAAGATCCGAAATGGCACTTGTGGCCTAGACCGATGGCAATGCTCATAACCGCCCACCATTCTTCGACGGATCAAATTTTATGACCTGGAAGAAGAAGATGGCTATATTCCTCCAAGCCTACGATATTGAAATCTGGAAAGTAATCGCACTTGGTCTGAAAATTGCCAAAAAGGAAGATGGATCGCTGAAAAAATTCAACGAGTATAATGATGAAGACTGGAAAAACATGCACATAAACTCCCATGCCACTCAGCTTCTTTATTGTGCTCTAAATCCAGAAGAGCTAAATCGAATCTCGGCATATGAAAGTGCTAAAGAAATATGGGAGATTCTCGAAGTTACACACGAGGGGACGAGCCAAGTCAAGGAAACAAAAATAAACATGCTCCTCTACGACTACGAACTCTTCTCCATGAAGGATGACGAAACAATCACCAACATGTTGGACCGTTTTTCAGCAATTACAAATGGCCTTGCACCATTTGAAAAGCCCATATCCAGTAGCGACAAGGCGAAGAAAATCCTCCGATCTCTTCCTCGAGAATGGGATACCATGGTGATGACAATCATGGAATCAAAGGATCTCAACAAACTTGAATTCAGCGCTCTGATAGGATCTCTTATAAACTATGAGATAGTGCTAAAATCGAGAGGCTCCAAACCTAAGCCCCGTGAGAAAGTTGTTGCTTTCAAAGCCGATAGCGACGACGACTATGAAATTCCGAAAAATGAGGACGATGAGGAAATTGCGCTATATGTCAAAAATATGAGATGATATAAAAGCTTGATTCAGAAAAGGCGAAATATTCTTGGTCAAGATCCTAAAAACGACCAAATAAAGAATCAGTTTGTTCCTACGAAAAAGTTTGACAACAACTGTCGTAGGTGCGGTAAATCCGGACACTATACCAAAGATTTTTGGGTAAATCTTAAAGGTCAAACTGATCGATTCAAGAAGAAGGAAGTCTTAATTGCATCTTGGAGCGATGACGAGGACGAAATCGAAGGAATCGAGGAATCCAATCTCGCTCTTATGGCACTTGAATCCAAAGAATCCTTCAACGAGGTTAGTTCTATTTTGATGATGATCTTTTAGATGTTTGTGAATCTAGTAAAGATAATGAACTCCTAGACGCTTTTGAATCTCTAAACAACAAGTACGATGAGATGGTCAAAACAAACATATCTTTGAAAAAGAAAATAAAATCTCTCGAATTAGAAAATGCAAATCTCCAAAATAAAGGGGAAAATGTTGAATTAGATCATACTACTTGTCTCAACAACGAAAATATTTTAAAAATTGAGTTGTCTAAAACTCAAAAGGAATTAAAATATATAAGGAATAAATTCACTCTCGGTAACGAGAAATTTGAGAAACTTCTATCCATCCAAAAATCTCCTTTGTTAAAATACGGTCTTGGTTTCGATCCAGTTAAAAGAGAACAATCTCTTATAAATCCCGATAAAATTTAAGAAACTATAAATCAAAGCCATGAACGAAAATTGAGCGAAGAAAATAAAAATGAAGTTCGTTCAAATTGAGGACTATTAAATTTCAACAAATTTGGGTTTTTAAGGGAACAATAGTCCCGAATGCCATTAGCATTGTTAACACTGGAGGACCCGAAAGGGCATGGGTACCAAAACAATCACAATAATTCATTTTTACAGGTACCTCGTTTAAAGGAAAGCAAGTGGTTCGTTGAGAGTGGCTGCTCTATACATATGTGCGGCACCAAAGAGCTGTTCGAAGAATTTGAATATCACGAACAAGGATTCGTGACCTTTGGTGACAACAAAAAGGGGAAAATTACAGGCACCGGTAAGGTTGGTAAGGAACCTTCTCCCTCTATAAATAAAGTACTATTTGTTGAAGGACTACATCATAATCTTCTTAATGTATCTCAACTGTGCAATGAAGGTTTTAAAATACTTTTTGAAGAAACTCATTGCACCGCCTTCAAAAATAATAAAGTCGCATTTATTAGATTAAGATGCGGGAATATCTATATTGTTGACCTCAATGATGAAAACTCATTCAGTGAAAAATGTCTTATGACCTTGGACGAAAATGCATTTTTGTGGCATCGAAAATTAGGTCATATGTCCTTACCCATTATTTCAAAACTTTCAAAATATGATTTGGTTTGAGGTTTACCAAAATTGAAATTTGCTCAAAAACACTTATGTGAATCTTGCATTAAAGGTAAATACATACTTGAATCATTTAAACCAAAATTTGAAATCTCTACTTCTCGTATTCTCGAACTTGTCCACATGGATTTAATTGGACCATCCCGATATGCCAGCCTGAATGGAAAATTTTATACTTTAGTTATTGTGGATGATTTTTCTCGATTTACTTGGGTCAAATTCCTAACCTATAAAGACGATGCCTTTGCAGAATTTTCCAAATGGTGCCGGTTGGTACAAAATGAGAAAAATCTTTCTGTTATTTCTATTCGAACTGATCATGGAGGAGAATTTGATTGCTCTCCATTTGAAATACTTTGTGACAAATATGGTATTAACCATAATTTTTCGGCTCCTAGAACCCGTCAGCAGAATGGAGTCGTTGAAAGAAAAAATCGGTCCTTGGAAGAAATGTCCAGAACTATGTTAAACGAATACTCTCTTCCACAATATTTTTGGGCCGAGGCCGTAAATACGATGTGTTATACTCTAAATCGAGTTGTGCTACAGAGAGGTCAACTTAAAACCCCGTACGAGATTTGGAACAATAAAAAGCCTAATATTTCTTATTTCCACCCCTTTGGATGTAAAGTTTTCATACATAATAATGGTAAAGAAAACTTGGGAAAATTTGATCCTAAATCCGACTCAGGCATATTTTTGGGATATTCGTTAAATAGTAAAACCTTTCGGGTTTACAATCTAAAATCCAATAAAGTAGAAGAATCCATTCATGTTAAATTTGATGATTCAATCTCACCGCCGAGAAAGGTAGATCTTGCTGATGATGCAGGTACACTCCCGGAAGTCCAGCTATCAAAAGAACCATAAAATTCTCATGAAGTCTCGATTGACAAATTACAAAAAGATTGGAAGCATGTACGAGACCATCCAAAGACTTAGTGATTGGAAATATTGAGGACGGAATTCAAACTCAAAAAAGATCACTTGAATTTCAGAATAACTGTGCTTTCGTGTCCGAAATCGTACCCAAAAACATCAATGAAGCTATTGATGGCGAAAGCTGGGTAATGGCAATGCAGGAAGAGTTTGTGCAATTCGAGCGAAATAAAGTTTGGGAATTAGTTCCTGCCCCTACAGATAAACCTATCATCGGAACAAAATGGGTACATAAAATAAAGCACGATAAAGATGGTTACCCAATTAAAAAAGAATCGCGGTTAGTTGCTCAAGGCTACAGTCAAGAGGAAGGAATCGATTATGAAGAAAGTTTTGCCCCCGTTGCTCAACTCAAAGCCATCCGACTTCTTTGTGCTTTTGCATCTCACAAAATGTTTAAATTATTCCAAATGGACGTCAAAAGTGCGTTTCTCAATGGTTTCATTTAAGAAGAAGTCTTCGTGAAGCAACCTCCGGGATTTGAAGACCATGAATTTCCGAAACATGTGTACAAACTCAACAAAGTGCTATACGGTTTGAAACAAGCTCCGCGAGCATGGTATGAGCGTTTGAGTAATTTTCTTATTTCACATAATTATAGAAGAGGTAAAGTTGATAATACTCTTTTTTATAAAATTTATCAACTATGATATACTGATTTGCCAAATTTATGTGGATGACATCGTTTTTGGTGCTACTAATATATCTCTTCGTCAAGAATTTTCTGATCTTATGAAGGGTGAATTTGAGATGAGTATGATGGGTGAACTCACATACTTTCTCGGTCTTCAAATTAACCAAGGAGATGATAGAATTTTTATTCATCAATCCAAATACACCAGAGATCTGCTTAAGAAATTCAAATTGGAGAATTGCAAAGCTATACCTGCTCCAATGGCATCTTCATTAAAACTTGACAAAGACGAACATGGAAAACCTGTGGATAAAAAATTCTATCGATGTATGATTGGTTCATTACTTTATCTGACCGCTTCTAGTCCGGATATAATATTTGCTACTTGCATATGTGCTATATATCAGTCTAATCCAAAGGAATCACATTTAATTGCGTGTAAATGAATTTTTCGTTATCTTAGTGGAACCATTGACTTAGGCTTATGGTATCCTTCGTGTGTTGATATGAACCTTGCTGCGTATAGCGACGCTGATTCGGTGGATGCAATATAGATAAAAAGAGTACAAGTGGTACATGTCCTTTTTTTGGCTCCTCCCTGATCTCTTGGGGGAGTAAGAAACAAACAAGTGTAGCGATTTCCACAGCCGAAGCCGAATATGTGGCCACCGGCAGTACATGTTCCCAAGTACTTTGGATAAAAAAATCAATTTCGAGATTATAGAATAAATTTTGAAAATACTCCAATTTTATTTGATAATACTAGTGCTATTAATCTCAGCAAAAGTCCTGTTTTACATAGACGAACCGAGCATATTGATATAAGACATCATTTTCTCCGAGATCACATTCATAAAAAAGATATTCGTTTAATTTTTGTCGGCACAAAAGATCAATTAGCCGATATTTTTACAAAACCCTTACCTGAGGAATCTTTTAATTCTATTAGACTACAACTCGGTATGGGATACATCGATAATTTTTGAAATTCTTTTGTCTTACGAGAAATCATTTCATGAGATACTTTTCCTACCCTAGCGCATGCTATTATATACTTAACGCGCGCTATCGATTCTCACCAGAAATATCACGATCCCGATAGGGTACGCTACTTTCCATTATTTGCGTACGCTAATAAATGTCCTTTAAAATTCCCTGATGTTACTGGACAGTCCAGTAGGCTATCCGATTGTTCATAACGTACGCTATACTTTGTATAGCGCACGCTAAGGGGTCAGTTTTTCACTTATAAACCAAAAACTGGCAAATCCCCTTTTCATTCTTATAAACCATAATCTCTCTGCCGACCGAGAAGCCTAAAAATTCTTCACCCATCTCTGAAATTTCACCAAAATCCTTCATCTAATCATGGCGAGTGGATCCAGAGTTCCAATGAAGAAACACTATAAAAGTTCCAAGCGTCCTCGCGAGTCCGAATTTGATCCAGACCGATTCATATCCTCTGCGGCATACAAGGTATTCTCATAAATTCTTCCACAATAGAACTTAACAGATTGTTACTACTTTAATTTCGGAAGTTTAGAGAGAGCTAAGGTACAAATTCATGAATTTTTCTCGACTTTGGGTATTGACCGATTTGTTGAATGTAAAGAACCAATATACCCTGGACTTGTTCGTGAATTCTATGCTAGTATGCATATTGGAGAGAGTGAGGGATCCCCGTCGTAGGTTCTTAACAGTGTTGTTGGTGGAACGACTGTGAATGTTTCATCGGAAATTTTAAATGAGTTGTTTGGTTTATCTATGGACGGCTATGATTGTTCTGGGAAATCGGTTGCTGAAGAATACGATTTATCTAATCTCGAAGTAACGGAGTTTTTGAATTCCAAGCCGGTTATCAAAATAACCGACGACATCTTCGAAAACAACGACTTTGGAATTCAGATTCGGTTACTATTGGTTGCTCTCACCAAATGTTTGATGCCTAAAGTAAATACTCAACACAAGCTTGTGGGAATCGATAAGCATGTCGTGTATTGGGTTTTGAACGATGATAAAGTGGACTTTGCAGCGATTGTATCTAGTTGGATGAAAGTAAAGGGAGACATGTTTCGTTCCAAACACTACGTGTCCCGATCTCGAAAAGCAAGGCTGCCTTTTGGCTCTATCCTTACGGTCCTTTTCAGGCACTTTAATGTGGACCTCTAGGGAGAGCCATCGGTTCCAGTTTATCGGGGACACGAAGTTTGTGACTTATTCCTCATGGAGATGCACTATGTCAAGACAATCAATATAGGATGGGTTCTATTTTTTATCTCCGGGAGGATGATCAAGTTCCAAAGGGAACACGTGTGCCGACTCCGACCGAGCGTATCTTTCGAAGAGGACAGGAAACTCTTCGCGAGATTCAAACCGGGTCGTTTGTTCATCATCCGAAGGTAAAAGGAAAGAAGAAGGTGAACGTTGAAGAGAATGAAGAAAATGATCTAGTAGCCCGGATGCGTAGTCTCAAAACTACGCAAATCTAGATCCGTGATGACGTCAGGGCTCTACGTTCCGAGGTACAAGAAGCTTCCCAAGAAATTCACTCTATTAAGACTCTTTTGGAAGACTTTATTCGTTTCTCCAACCCGTCTTTTCCGTTACCTACTTCTCACTCCGACCAAGCCCCATAGTCTCTCGTGTTTTGATTCTTGTTAAAGACAAATTAATTGATGTATCTTGATGTCTTTGGATTTTGTTTGACTTGTTGGTGCGATTTGTTGGTTAATCTTGTTTGCATTTGTTGTAGTTTGATTTTTGCATTATCAATGAAATTGGCTTTCACATTGTTTATTAATGACCTTCGATTTGTCTCATGTCTTATTCTTATCTATTCAAAAGATAGCTTCGATTCAGGGGGAGTACCTTTTTGCTTATGTCAAAAAGGGGGAGAAAAACACTCAAAAACTGAAAACACTAACTTGATCGAAAAAAGAACTTTGATTCGAATTTTCTTTACAGTTTTTGCAGGCATTTAGTAAATGTTTTGACATCATCAAAAAGGGGAAGATTGTTGAACAAATTATTTTGATGATGAACGTTCTCAAAACATTTAATGAAATTCAACTCAACGACATGAATCATTGAATACAAACTCAACGCATATACCAAACGCTACACATATGGGGTAGCGTACGCTAACGAAAAGCTATCTGAAGTCAGAAAGTCACCTGAAGAAGTTACCTGTAGATCTCTCCTGATGATTACCGCACGCAACCTACAAATACTAGCGCATGCTATGTAGATCATCTAACGCACGCAAATAAATACCTATCGCATGCTATCAGTTTCATGGTTAAACAAGACAGTAAAGACAGTGAGTTCTAGACTGAAAAAGGAACAATGCTTAACGCATGCTAAGAAGACATTTGCACACGCTATGAGAAGGAGTAATGCATGCTACGGGATATAATTACCCATGCTACCTGTTAGTGTATCTGAGACAGAAAGCTTTGAAGTTTAAATGAAGCAACAGGTAACACATGCTACAATGAAGACTAATGCACACTACCTGAAGACCATTAGCGCACGCTATCTACTATAGGCTAGCGCACGTTATCTGTTCAAAATTCTACCGTTAGTCAGTCAACCGTTGATTCAACAAACTCAACACAAGAATCTCGCTCAAATTTGGAAAACATATCTTGAACGTCTAGCGCACGGTAGGAATGATTATTAGCGCACGCTAAGTTCAAAATTTGTTCGTTGGAAAGAGACAGCAAGAGACAAGCCCATTCCAAGTCAACATCAGAAGAAAAGTTGATTCACTAAGCCGCTAGCACACACAATGCATAAAAGTTAGCGCACGCTAATCTCCACAGATCAGTAATGGCTATAAGGCTCAAAATGCCTATAAATACCATCACATTTGGAATTGATGGATACAACTGCAAGCATACTTGCAATACTTTGAGCTTCGATTATCTTGATTTATTTCCATCATATTAGTTGTGAGAAAGAGAAAAACGAGACTTGTTCACATTTTGTAACATTCTATATACCTCGTATTTTCTTATTGTATTGAGAGTGTTGCATCACTCAATTGAGTTCTTGAGAGAAATGATTCTAAGAGTATTAATCCTGTGTTATTATGATCAATTGATCCGGTATTGTTAGGATTAAACTCCAACGATCGTAAGTAAGGATTTTCTAGTTCCGATAGAACACTAGAAGAAATATTTATTCTTGAGTGATTGGTTGTGCTTGGACCTATTGAAGACAAGCTTTGTAAAGGTTGTGCTCGGACCGATAGAAGACGAGACAAGGTTGTGTGTGGTTGTTGTTAAGCTAATAGAAAAAGATCGAAAAGAGGACGTAGGTCACGTTTAGACTGAACCTCTATAAATCTGGTCTCATTTATTTTCCGCATTATTTTTAATTTCTCGAAAAACTTCTCTCCACTATTCAACCTACCCTTTTAGTGGAAATTTTACTCTATCAAAAGAGGCCATGTCGGCTTTACTGGGATGGGGTGTATGATTTATCGAGTAGGGCTGTTTGGATGTAGGTACTGCATGACTAGACTGCAGGTCAGATTGGGCCTGGTTATGGGGTCGATCTATATGGAACAGTCAGTATTGGGCACTTGAACCCGAAATCCCGATCCCGTTCCGATCCCGTCCCGAAAACTAGCGGGACGGGACAGGATAGTTTCTTAAAATGGCAATCCCATCCCGTCCCGTCCCGCTCTGTTACTATTCAAATGGGACGGGATGGGACCGGGACCATCCCGATCAATCCCGTCCCGTCCCGTAATATTTAATATAATCAATTTTTTTATATATCATTTAATCATGTAAATCCTAAATTGATGTATGATGTTTGATTCAGTTTTAAGTTTTCAGTTTTAAGTTGATGTTTTCTGCACTTTCAATTTAAATTTTATCTTCACGTGTTGATGTTGATGTAATATGCACTATGCAGTTGGATTATTGATATGTTGTCCTTTGTGCGTGTTTACGTTACTATCTATTTTGTTGTGTGTGTTTTTTAAGTTTCTAATGGATATCGAGGGTCACTTTTTTTGGAATGACTAGTTTAGTTTTTTTTTAATTTCTACCTCAGTCATTTGATAATTCCAAAATTTATAGCCGTCTCATTCATTTTTCCACAATTTCTGTCAAGATCAATAAATATACGGGATATCCCGTCCCGTCCCGGTCCCGACCCGAACCCGAACGGGATCGGGACGTGCAGGATGAATTTCAAAATATGCAATCCCATCCCGTCCCGTCCCGGTAATTTATTTTCGGGACGGGACGGGTTTCGCCCAATCCCGACCCATCCCGTCCCATGCCCACCCCTAGTATTGGGTTGGGGTACTTTTGGGCTAGCATGGCTTAGATGGCTGGATGTTATGGGTTGAGGGGGGGTTGAAATAGGGTTGGGTCAAGACAGGTAAGGTAGGTCCAACTTTCAAAAAATTGGGGCGCATATTCCGATCAAGTCTGGTAGTGGCCTGGGCTGAGTGAAAAAGCCCAATCGATTCACCATGAGATCCAAGAGGAGCAGATGGGCCCGATCTTGTATCTTGATTTTTAATATGTATATGGGCCGGCCCATTGGTGGCTTGTCCAACTAATATTGTTTCTTCAGCATTGTGGCCCAAATGACTGGGTGGTGCACAACAGGTACTGGCCCAAGAATAGACGGGTTTCCCATCACAAGTTATGCAGCTAGGGCTCGCGAATTGTCTTCGGTGAGCTCTTCAAAGGATGACAGGGAAGATGTCGTCGGGAGGCCGGTGGCAACATGATAGGACGTCGGAGCTGTAACACCCCCATAAATTTCTTGGGAATGTCACATGTCGTAGATCCTTCTCGCAAGGATCTACCAGTTAGATATCAAAACACGACACAATATTTGACCGACAAGGTCAAACTACACCGCAGATGAACCAAAACCGAAATAAATTACATTAATACTTGTACCCACGCAGGGGTCAAATTACAATGCAGCAGAAATGGAATGCAACTCAATGATAACGAAATAAAATAAACCGAACTCTCTATCTCTTGATTAGCATCGCAACTCATCATCTTCCATGCCGACCCTGTGATCGCTCCCTCGAGCTAAGTATACCTAAAATGCATGAAACGCATTTTCCCCATTTAATGGGTTAGCAATTCGAATTTACTAGTACAACCATCATAACTAAATAAATATATCTCACAAACATCAGTCACGAATCAGATAATGACAATCATTCAACAGATATTCCCGAGAGGTATTAGTGATAAGAAAACAAAAAACTAGTCTTTGAAAACGAATCATCAACTCGGGAGTTTTAGAAAACAGAAAAGTCTTTTAGGGCCTCAAGTCCGAAGTTATAAAATCTTTTCAAAATGTTAGGGTCTCGGCCCCAAATCTCATTTCACATCACTAGACTTTTATAAAATGGAAATCCTTTCTAAAAATCGTTTGGATCTCGACCCGACAATCACTAATTCAAAACTGACGTTACAAAGTCCTTAAATATGCAAAACATGCTCGCGAGCCCGCGATCTCCTGCCACTTTTCCCGTAGGTTCATCAACCCGTACGGATTGAGCCAAACAATACATCAAACATCAAACATAAAAAATGCTCGTGACCCCGTGATCTCCTACCACGTGTATCCATAGATTCGACAACCCACACGGATTGAGCCAAACACAACAATCATGACAATCACGACACCCAATCATGACTCCGTGATCCCTTGCTACGAGTCATCGTAGTCCCCATCGAACCCACATGGTTGAACCATGCTGTGTCCTGGCCCCATGATTTCCTACCATGTGTCATCGTAGGCCTCGTCAGACTTGCTTGATTGGACCTCAACACCATGAATTCCATGATCCCTTGCCATGAATTCTCGTAGGCCCCGTTGAACCCACACGAGTGAACTTAGCAACACAACACACAACATTCACATTGATTCACACACAATGTACATGGTTAATCATTACATCAATCATCACGAACTTTACACAACCGACACACAAAGCATAATATCGACATTTCAACCATCATCACAAACAATATACAATCAATGCAACATATTTCACGATCAACACACAACACGATACACATCCAAGTGTAATCCAATACAATTATCGCAACCAACATAATTCCACGACAATGAACACTCCAGAATAACCTAAACGCCACAAACATTCATGACAAACAATTCCTAACCAATTCTCACGAATCACATTCAAGAAGGTAGAATAATCATCACAACCCAACTCATAACTTCCACTCACAAGATACAAATTGTATCTGCAAGATACTTTCCTTGGAATCAACACGATAATACTCCGACAAACACGACCTGATCGAAAAGCCCCGGAACCTACAACTTCTGCGAGAAGGCAACAACAACACAATCACTACGAGAATAACAACTAATAACGATAAAAAACACACCCAACACCCGAAGGAAACTCATGGAAATATTTAATCGACCATTAAATGTTCAAAGTTTCTCAAGAACACTCAAATCGTCGATCGGTTTAAACAAACACAAAACATGGATATATAATTCATAATGAACGCGATCAAAAAGATCATATAACACTAACCTATTCATCAAAATGGAGTTAAAATTTGAAATCAAGAGTTTTTCCCAAAAATTCAACCCTAAGAGATTTGAGGAAAAATACCTTGATCCGACAAAGAACAATAGATTAGATGATGTTATAATCACCTAAGATATTCCAAAACACCTTTATATGGAGTATAATCGGTCCAAGAATCCAATAGCTAACTCGCCTCAGCAGCCATGGAAGAAGAGTAGGAAATGAAAAATGAAGAAGAAATACTGCTGCCCCAGTATATATACTGGAGCAGATTTCCTGCGCTAGCCTCATACGTAGCATGCGCTATCGGGCCAAAATTCAGCATATTCTGCCCGACAGTACAGTTAGCGTGCACTAGCTAAGCTCCTTGGCGTGCGCTAACGGGTCCTAATTTCAGCACCTTCTTCTCGGCCTCCAGTATGTTCTGTCTCATCCTTCAGTTAGCGCGCGCTAATTACATCTCTTAGCGTGCACTAATGCACTCTGAACAGGGAGCAATTCTGCTCCAAAAACTCGATGCAATGATGAAACTTCTCAACAAAATAACGATCATTCAACATGCGATGAAACAGTAACGTAGAACACCAATGATCCAAAATGAATATAAACAGATGAAGAAGCATGACACACAAATCACATAAACACACACACACACACACACACCATATGATCCATTTTAAATGGTAAACATGGCAGCACGATTTCAACACACGCCAGTCAACGATAAAATAATTCCAACTACTCAACAATGGAAAAATATTAGGCATAAAATGGAAATTAATTCATGATAATTGGAAATACAATCGGATATTACAAGAGCTTGTCTGCCGTCTACCTGAGATGATGTACAACTAGTTGGATTTTCATTACATGTAGATAAGAGAACTGGAGACTCAACTTGTAATCGATGGGGAAGGATTTTGGGGCTTTAGACGGATATTTACTTGACTATAGGTGGACGGTTGTTGACTTATGAGATGTAGCAAGAACTTTTTTTGGCGTTGGAGATGCCGTTTTATGATGCGTCATGATGAGAAAGAATCAAGCGCCAAACGGTGAGAAGTTGACGGAGAGCATGGATGATTGGTATGTATATGTGCGACTTGATGAGTAGATGATAGATCTATGAAGATATTAGTGGTTGGACGTTGGAGATAGACGGTAAAGGTAGGCGACTAAGTAGGCGATTTTCACATTTAATATGAAAACAGAAGGCTATTGCGTTGTGTTTCCGGTGTCAGTTGTGGCTGAGGTTATGCAAAAGGTCGGAATAAGGAGGGAAGTATAGTTGTGGGGTTGCAGGCCAGAACCAATCTCCATACGGCGGATGCTAGAGGAGAACGAAGTGGCAACATGTGTGTGAGAGAAGAATTGCCTTTGGTATCAGAGCAACTCGGGTTAATCAAGCTACAACATTCCCAATTATTGATGGAGTATAGAGAACCTTGTTTTACTAAGAGGCTTGGTGAAGATGTCCGCAAATTGCGAGTATGTATATAGACTTTCTCGACCCAGACATGCTTGTTCTCAAAATGATCCCTAATGAAATGATATTTCATATCAAGGTGCTTAGTCCTTGAGTGCAATACATGGTTGTGCATGATTGAGATTGCACTAGTACTATCACACATAAAGGGATTCTTTATAGTCTCAATTTCATTGTCCTGTATCTATTGTTGCATACAACAGCTTCCAACAGCATAATACTCTGACTCAGCTGTGGAAAGCGAGGTATCCAATTTCTTCTTGCTGAACAAAAATACAAGTCCAGTTTGCAGCCTCCGAGATCCAAATCTCTATAGCCTACCAAGTCGAATCCCCCTCTTTAGGATACTACAATCCTACGTTGTTTGTTCCGTCGACATGCTTGAGGGTTCTTTGATATAGTAAAGTGTGATTCTTTAGGTGCAACTTGATATCTCGCATACACTCGTACAGTGAATTAGATATCGGGCCTGCCTGCTGTTAGGTACATGAGCAACCCCATCAGCTTCCTCTAAAGTGATTGATCTACTGTCTTTCCAGCGCCCATCTCAGCTTATCTGCATGGAAGTCATAATTGGAGTTGGTGAGGTTTATAAGGAATTCATCCCGAACCTGGTGAGAAACTCGTTGTTGTACTTCTCTTGATTGAGGAAGACTCTTGTAAGTATGCTTCACCTGCAAGCCTAAGGAGAAACTAAGTTTATCCCATCATACTCATTTCAAATTTACTTTACATGAGATGAGGGAACTTCCTGCATAAATCATGGTTAGTTGAACCAAATATATTATCATTAACATAGATTTGTAGCATTAGTAGGTCATCGACTTCTTGTATCTTGAAGAATGTCTTATATACAACACCATTCTCAAATTCACTACTGATTAAATATAGTGACAGGGTCGTGTACCATTCTATTGGTCCGTACAAAGCTTTTCTTAGTTTGTAGACTTGGTCACCATTTTTTGAGTTGACAAACTAGGTGATTGCTCGACATACATTTCTTTGGCTAAAATCTCCATTTAGAAATGCATTATTAACATCCCTTTGATATACAATGAAGTTCGTTTGAGCTAAAAATGTAAGGAACGTTCTTATGGATTCTATTCTGGCTATAAGAGCGAATGACTCATCAGATAGTCGATTCTTTCTTCCTGTTTGTACCCTTTTGCGACTAATATAGACTCATTCCTTGTTACCTATTAATTTTCATCCTTTTTATTCCTAAATACCCATTTCATCCCAATAATGGCTTGATGAGTCAGTATTGGAACTAAACATTGTTCCTATCGAATCCGTTGTGCTCTTCCTCCATTGAGGTAATCCAGTGATTATTAGAAAGATCATTGTCCATTGAGATTGGTTCTGAATGCGCTAGGAACACAACTATGGTGCACATAGCCATTCATCAGAGTCTGTCTGTAGACTTCCATACAGGGAACTGTGTTATGTTTTCTTCCAACTTTGCTTCTTCTTGTGCGCACAGTACATTTTCTTGTGAACTACTTTATGGTCTCCTTCCGGTGGTAACTCCTGTAGGTCACAAATACATATGTTAAAAGTTGGGAGGGGGGGTGAATAGATTTTTAAAAACTTTTTTGAAATCAACTATTTGAAACTCAGTTGATTAACAACAACTAGGTAAACTTAGCTGGTTTTGAAGCTTAACTGAAAATTCAGCTAGGAACTGATGTCAGCTGAAAAATATGCGGAAGACTTATCTGACTAGATTTGTTAATGCAAAAATAAGATGGATGCGGCAGTTAAGTATGATGTTTAAAGGCAGTAAATCACACAACACTTATAGTGCTTTTAGATGTGGGGTAATCCTCTAATAGTCCACTTTTCTCCAATCCACTTGGAGATTAGTTCACTATAACATTTGATGGTTATGATGAGTTAGTTGCAGCAGCTTTCAACAAGTGAAAACCCTTGGCCGTGGTAACTCCTTCCCTTTGGATGCTTGTCACCTCCTGATCGAACACCCGTGGATGCCTCACAACTCTCAAGTTGCTTATCACATTCCAATCAAGAACTTGTGGATGTCGCACAATCCAACTTTCAAGAACCTCATTCAAGAAAGTACCCCTAATCAAATCTTAATGACAAGAGGTTTTGTTTTCTCAACTTCTAAGAGCTTCTTATGTCTTGAATCTTATGATCTTAGCTCTTCACGATGCTTAGAGTGTAGAGTATATTGCTTTTGCATGCTTTGTTCGCTTTGTGTGTTAATCGCATCGTACCTCAACTCAAGGGTTCTTCAGATATGTATAATGTGTTCTTTGAGATCTTCATAGCCGTGGCATCCTTTGAACAAATTAGTCCGTTGGAGAGTGACTTCTTTTTTTAACATTTTATCTCTTTGCATGACTTGTCGCTTTCTTCAAATTTGCCCGTTTGAAGATATAAGATTGTCCGTGCCATTTTCTTTGATTTCTATAATTAGGAAAGTCTTGTGGGTGCGAATATCTATGAATACTTTATTCCTGAACTTCTGTGAATCATTCAAATTGTCTCCTTTGCTTTATTCACATATGCATGTGATTTGCTGTTTTTATTGACTTTTCAACATTTGCTGATGTGGACATAGCTGATTGACACTTGTGTAATTTTCTCTAAGTATCAAGTGTTACTTGTTGTCTATACTTAGCTGACTGACTTGTCTTAGTCATAATCGACTGATAATTTGACTTGGCAATACCCAACTGATATTTTGTCTTGGCCATACCCCCGGCTGATATTTTAGCTTGGCCATATCCATCTGATATTTTGTATTGGCCATACCCATCTGATATTTTGTCTTGGCCATACCAGATGATATTTTTTCTTGGCCATACTTGCTGATATTTTGGTCTTGTCCATACCCGGCTGATAAACTTGGCTGTATGTTGATCAGAACTTTGTTGTAAGAACCTATCTAATCAAGACTTGGTTGATCAATACTTAGGTTCATTTTAAAAGGTCTATAGAAGATACTCATTTGGTTCTTCTTTACAATGCCAAGTACTTAGAACATGTATTTGAATTAAACTTTTAATATAGGAATGACATCATCAAAATCTTAAGTGTATTCCTAATAAATTCCCCCTATTTTGATGATGGCAAAACTTAATAAATGTAAGATAGTCATCACACACAGAAAAAATGAAACTCAGTCTGTTTGAGACAACTAAGAATTATCATTCAGGTCGACTGTATATATGTTTTATCACTTCAGTTCATTACAGTCTTTGAGTAAATAAATAACAAATTACAAGTAAGAAACAGAAAACTAGATTAGTTCATTTTTGCTCTTGTTCTGGTCTTAGCTGGAGGGAGTGCTTTTAAAGGTTTTTCCACAATAGGTTTTTCTACTATGGGAATATACTTCTTCTTTACAACAGTGGAGGCAAACTCTTGATCTTCAGGGGAAGTATATTTTTTCTAATGAAGACTTCGCTTATCTCCTCTTGAAGTGCATTGTCATCCAGCTTTCCATTAACATCTATAGGAGCTTCTTGTGGTCTGAAGGAAGGCATCATTGGATATGCATTGAATTCTTCTTCAGCTTACTTCTTCATAATTTCCTACAAGTTTGGCCAGTTTATCTCCATATAGTCAATGAAAATTTGTTGTGGGGTACAGTTGGGATCTTGAAGTATTTCCCATATGTAATACTTCTCAATAAACTATTTCTTGCTATATCCCACCTTTCTCCAGCTTCATTAATTATGAATTTTTTCACATAATAAAGCTCCTTTTTTCCCAACTGCGTGGTTGAACAGTGTCTTTACTGGTTCTTCTTTTCTTCACATAAGGGTCCTGATGCTTAGCTGAGTTCTTCCTTTTCAGGATTTGTGAGCTTGTTCCAGCCTCTGGATAATTAATAACAGGTGGAGGGGTACTTCTAGGAATAACAACTAAAGATTCTTGTTTCCATTTACTCCTCATTTATTCCCTCTTTTTGCCAGCATCAATAAGGTGATCCAACTGCTCTTCCACCCTTGTCATGAAGTCTTGCATGCCAAGGAGCATTCTGACTGAGGCAGGTGCTGGAAAAGATTCCTTCATGTTGAGCATGGAATCCATTTTGCTGTTCAACTCCTTTAGATACGGTTCAACTTTGGTGTCCAGAAGTCCTTCAACTACCTCCTCAACCATTTTTCTGATGAGTTCAACAAAGTTATGAGGTAGTGATTTGCAGGTGATTGATTTGCCTGATTAGCTCAGTTGTTCGAGGTAGCTGTTTTTCAGCAGGGGGAGACTTGGCTGAAGAATGTTCCCCCTAATTTTCAGGCTCCTTGTCCTCACTTGATTTTTCAGTTGTTCTTCCATCTTGATCAGGTCCACCCCGATCCTCATTATGATCAGAGTCATCCTGATCATCATCTTTGTTCTCCTCCTCCCTTTCTTTTCAACTCCTCATTCCTCAACCTTTTCAACTCTTCCTTCCTCAACTTTTTCAACCTTCTCATTTGCAACTCCAACTTTTTCAACTCTCTCATCCCTCTCTAAGTTAAGATTTTTCCCTTGGGCTAACCCGTCCATTATATAGAGAATAAATTGGTCCATATTTATTTGGAAATTATTTATAAACCAATTCTCGTCCAGTAGCAAACTCATATCGATTTCATTGTAGAAAAATTTGATGAGTTGCTCAATGGCCAGAGGGTAGTCCCATCCACTCATCTCAACTAAATTCTTAAGAGCAGTAAAGCTAAGGGACCTCAACTTCTTCGAATCCTTATATACATGTATAATGGAAAGCTTGAAGATATGCTTCCTTACCATTTTAAGTTGCTCCTAATTTAGCTAGAATAGATTGTTGTATTTGAGGTTGAACTTGTAGTGAATGTCTGCTTCCCCAATTACTTCTTGTTCTGCAGCTTCAGCTTCCTCAGAAGTGATATGAAGCTCCAGAAGTGGTGCAACAGGGATGATATTCTCTTATTCCTTTTCTTCTACCAGGGCTAGCTCGGTTGTTTGAGCTTCTAGCACTTCAGTTGGAGTGATCTGAGTTTCAGCTGGGATGCAAGACTCATTTGTCATCTCAGCTGCTGGAATCTCAGCAACATTTTCCTCTAAGGACTCAGTTGAGTAATCAACTAGTCCTATTGATTCTTTTAGATGGAGATTCAGGTGATGATTTGATCGGGATGGCTTCCTTCCTTTTAGGAAACTTCATTTTCCTGAAATGAGCAGACAATGGATTGTCGCTATCTTCATCATCCTCAAGTTGGGCAGGTGTATGGATTGGTTGTTCCTTAGGTACAAGTGTTGGCCACTAAGTATACAAAATATAGCTTGGAAAGTGTTTTAAGCAACAAGCTGTACGATTTTCAAATAAGAGTGCGTAGCGGAAGTCTGTTAAGGTAAGTTGCTGTAAATACAACAACTAGGTTTTCTCCTGTTTGCTTGGTGCGTACAGGGTATGCAGTGAATACTTGTAAAATAATCACAGTAATGAAAACAGTAAGTTGCAGAAGGTAAAAGACACGCTATTTAAAGTGGTTCGAGGTAATCCCCTCTACGTCCACTGGTCCTCCACACAGGAGTGAAAATGTTTATTATAAACACTACGTACACAACTACATGTCTATAATCAAACCTATCCTTGTATCGTTCACACAGATTGATACAAAGACTGAAGCTTTCAACTGTTCACACAGATTGGTCAAAGCTTTCTCTTGACTAACTTCTTCACACACAATTTCGAAGCTTCGTCTCTTCAATGCAGATCCGTCACACACAGTTCAGGAAAAGCAAGGCTTTCTCAGTCCACACAGGTGTAATACCCAGTTGTAAATTCATTATTATCATTCATAAATTATCACTCAGAAATTTTTCACTCAGTAATAATCACTCATCATTCATATTCATTCAATTGTGTCCACCGTTCGGCATACTTTAGAATCGTGTGTCAGTTATTATTCGTCATTCATCACTGTTTGAGATCGAGACGAGAATATTGTCATCATCATTATCATATGTTGGTTTTCAGTGTGTGAGGTAGCGCACACTACGTACTCTTGTTATCGCGCGCTAATGTAGTACAGGTAGCATACGCAATAGCTCAGTAATGGCGCACGCTAGCGCAAGTGAGACAGACAGTCCAGAAGGTACTGGACTGATTTGGGAAATTCGTAGCACACGCTACGAGTGGTAAGTATCGTACGCTAACTATACTGGTAACGCACATTAAGGCATCAGAGCAGCGCACGCTAAGGCGAGCAGGGCAGAGGACAGTAGGTTCTGGACTCCAATATTCTGGACATCAACTATCAGGTAGCGCACGCTAACACAAGGTTAACGCACGCTAAGAGGAGGCGTTAGCGCACGCTACCAAGTTCGTAGCGCATGCTAACGCGGCATACAGAGTTCACTGGACTACCCGGTGAACCCACTAGCGCACGCTAATCACAGGAGATAGCGCGCGCTAAGCTGGGTTTTGTATAAATCAGACACTTCACTCTTTATTCCGTCATTTCTTCATTTCTCAACCATTCGGGACGATTTTTGGCGATTCAGAAAGAATTATTCGAGCTGCAATAATCTTGCATCATCTTCAAGCTCCTAGTGTAGATTAATCAACTTTTAATCCGCTCCATCACCCCAAATCAAGGTAACTTTTCATTGAATCTTGAATTTTGGGATTTGAGGGTTTTCATCCCGATCTCTTCGAGTTAGCTTGCTATCATGTCGGAATATGTTGAATATGGATTATCTACCTTGGATACATGTATTCCTACGGATTCATTGATGTAATTTTCTTAAGTTTTGAATAATTGGGGAATTGTTCAAGAACACCTTGGGTGTTGACTTTGAAATTTTGGGGTTTTCGACTAGATGTTGTCGTAATCTCGAATGGAGTATTCCTATTGGATTATTGATGGTATTAATGATGTTTTGCTGGATTGAATCACTCATTGGAGGTTGGTTTTCGGTACAATTGGGCTTAGTTGTAAACAATGGGAGATTGTTTACAACGTGTTTGTTTAAATGCCCCAATGAGTTTTGGGTAGTGTTGTATCGACTTTTGAGTTGGTTGTGATCATGCTTGATTCATATATTCAGTGTATTGTTGGTACTTGTGTTATTCAAGGTTGTTCGAGCGACCGATATTTCCATTAAGGACGTTGATCGTGGAAGGACTTTCTCGCCTTCAGTTTGAGGCAAGTTTTATATTTGTACTAGTCAATGAGATTAATGTTATCATATATGTGTATGAATGTGTTGTATCATTCCGAGACTTAGTCTCTTCATGAGTTCATTGATATTAAGGGATCGTTCGATAGGATGCTCTTCGGTAATTATGCCAAATGCTTATTATTGTTCGTTAATGATCGGTTCAATGCATTTGGATACTCATTGTTAATATTATTATCGATAGCTAGTTCGTGGTATCGATGTATCGATTGTTGTTGTTGATATTGATGTCGATCTAAGACATCGTTGTAATCATTGTTATTGATGTTGGTGTTTTGTCATTGATGCTGTATTAGCCGATTGAAGGCATTGGCGTATTCGTTTCTCATCTTTGTCATCAGTAACCGATTAAAGGTGCCGAGGCATCCGTTGCATCATTGTTATCGATTGGCCGTTCTAAGGCAATCAAGGTATCAAATCATTCATTGTATCATTGTTATCGATTGGTCGTTCTAAGGCAATCGAGTATCAAATCATTCATTGTATCATTGTTATCGATTGGCTGTTATAAGGAAATCGAGGTATCAAATCATTCATTGTATCATTGTTATCGATTGGCCGTTCTAAGGCAATCGAAATATCGAGTCATTCATTATATCATTGTTATCGCTTGGCCATTCTAAGGCAATTGAGGTATTGAATCATCCGCTGCATCATTGTTATCAGTTGGCTATTCTAAGGCAATCGAGGTGTTGAATTGGGACTGTCGAGGATGGTGCCCATCCGTGAGTTACTGTCGTCGTGTTGGCTGACTCAAGACAGCATACTATCATTCACTGTGATATGGCTTCATGCCGTGGTGATATGGATTCGTGTCATGGCTTCGGCCCTTATTGTGATATGGCTTCGTGCCGTGGCTTCGGCCCTCATTGTGATACGGCTTCATGCCGTGGCTTTTGCCCTCATTGGTACAGCTTCGAGCTGTTTTGGTTTCAGGTGATTGTGTTGATTGACAGCTTCGGCTGAGTGGCTTTCAGGCCTTTGTGATTTCTTGGTATTTTTGTTGGAGCTTTCGGGCATTGAGATTCATATTTAATTTAGTTTTGGTTTGGTTCATCTTCGTGTAATTCATTGTGGTGTTCTATAATTATGATTCTCTGTTGGGCATTTATGTTCTAACATTTTGAACAGGTATTAATAGTATGCCGTGGGCATAGTATCTCACGAATGCTCGGTTCTTACCTTGGTTTGTGAGCATCTCGTATTATTATTACCATTGTACCGTTTCATTCTGCCTTTGGATGCATATCATTTTATACATGTATTTGGTGTTCATTATCTGGATGACTGACCCCGTGGGGGCGGAACATGTTTTCATGTTTTAGGTGCTTGAGAGGAGAGAGTTGAGACACAGGGGCATGACGATGGCGACGAGGCATTCGAGCGATACTAGTTCGAGTTGTTCATGTTGGTCAGTCAGTTGGAGTGTTCTCCAGTTTGTCAGTCATTGTCATTATGTATTACCCGAGCAGATGCTTGTGGATGTTATTGTATTTTTATTTTGGCCATGTAGGCCCATCGTTGTCATTGAAATTCCTTATCAGAATATTGTGTCAGATATCATAGTAGGGACTGTGATTTTCCTTGTTGGTTAATTTGATGTAATTTAGTCGTGTTTTCCTGGTGGAGCTCCTGGTGTGGGGTCCACGGCACTGTAATAACCCAATGGGATTTGGGGGTGTTACAGAAGATGGTATCGGAGCGTTGGGTTGTGAGATACCCTAATATGTGAGTTATGTGGCTCTACCGACACAGTAGTAGTGGAAATGTCAGGTTATGATGATCTGGACAGTCGGGTTTTGTGAGTCGTGAAATTTGTACGACTGCATGAGTCATTCATTCATCGAGTCGTCATCAGTGAAGACTAGTATCGCAAGACCTCGAAGCTTTGTATGACTTGTGTAAGGACTCGATTCTCTTTATGTTCATACAATCATTATGTCATTGCATGTTTTGTTGAAACCTATATGTGATATTAGTGTTACGATTGATTCATGACTAATTGTTTTGGAGCACGTGTGACCTGTGCAAATGATAAGGATCAACTCATTCATCAGTCAATAATCCTCAATCGTCATTTTGATCTTGTCGATCATGTTAAATTATTAATAACTCAGTCAATCTCATTGCTTAGTTGTTGATCTTGTGGATCGAATTATCAATCTTGTTAACTTGTTCAAGATAATCATTTCAGGAATTTCATAAAATAATCATTTCACCTCACTTGATCTTTCATGCGATCTTATCATATTCCGGCATCATGTTGCGATCATTTTACTGCATTATCAATGCGTTCATTGTGTTAGAGCGTGTATGCTCATTATTATCATTCCGTAACGTAATCATAATGCGTTATTCATGCGGGATCTATAATCATCATGTGACTTTCCTGCTTCAGTATGGATAGAGCTGTCAGAGGACGCAGGGGAAGAGGCCGTGGTGCGGTCCGAAACCCGGGATCTCGTATGAATACCCATGAGGACGCGAGGGATATCATTAGTTCAACAGTTAGTGATGCTACTCATTCACCGATAGATAATCAGTCATTGTCAGGGAGTCGTACCCGAGATGCAGCTCAATCAGAAGGTGTTCGGGTAGACCCATTCATATGTATGCAGGGCATGATGGCCCAGATGACTCAGATGATGCGGATGGTGGATACCATGTAGGCTTCGATGGTTCGTGGTCTACCACAGCAGGGATTCCAGGTGCCGTTTCATGGACAGACTGGATGAGTGAGTCATATTCTGGGCGATATCTCTCGTCAGAGGCCGCCTATTTTTGAGGGTTCGTCGGAACCAGCTGATATTGTTTATTGGCTTGAGCATTTTGACAAACTCTTCGACATGGTTTAGTGTCCGGAAGAGATTAAGGTGGCAGTAGCGGCTTACTACTTGAGTAAGGGTGCTTATTCTTGGTGGCTTTCTGTGAAACCCACCAATCGTGATTGTGTTTGGAGCGAGTTCAAGACTCTCATGTTAGAGAGGTTTTATCCGGCTCCACTTCATGAAGCCAAGTTATCAGAGGTTTTGAACCCCGAATCCGTAGAGGACAAGGGTGTTATTCTCATTGCTGAGAGGTTTCAGGGACTACTTCAGTTTGCTTCGTCCATTATCCGTACTGAGGCGGATAAGATCAAGTATTTTAGCAAGACGCTAAACCCGCAGTTGAGGATGCAGTTGTTCAATCACAATTGTAATTCACTTAGTGAGTTCATCGAGAAGGCTCTTGGAGCAGAGCTTTTGATCTAGGAGCTTACTCGGAAGCATCCTTTAGTTTCTTATGGTGAGAGTACTAGGATGTCGGTTCGTTCAGAGGGACATCGGGCTCCGACGTCCAAGATGTAGTTTTCTTGTCGTCATCGTGCTGGGATAGCATCTTCCTCTCAGATGTCGAATTCGACTGTTGTTTGCTTTAACTGTGATTCAGCAGGGCACATTAGTACTCGGTGTATGGTGCCAGCTTTTGTTTGTTTTCTGTGTGGGAGGCAGGGACACCTACGGAAATACTGCAGGAGATCTAGTGCCAGTAGATCTCAAGAGAGCTCAAGGACCTCGAGAGACTTTGTTACTCCAGCCCGTGCTTCATCCAAGGGGTCCTATCAGGATTTGAGAGCCAGAGGTAAGGACATTCATCACCGGTTTTGAACAAGTTAATTCTTGCTCGGTAATAGTATAATCATTCATTTAATTGTCATTCATTCATTCATGTAATTCATTCATCATACATCAATCATGTTGAGACTTGTAATTATCAAACTAATAATTCAATTCACGAGGAACAACGGCTCCAATCATTTCATTTGAGCTATCACTCATTTCGTTATTAGTTCACCTCGGTGAGTCATTATTGATCCTTGTTGGATTTCTAGTCATTTATCATTCATCATAGTCACTCTCGTTTTTGTGACCTTCCGGGATCATATTAAGTGGTGAGTTCATATTTGGGCCTTCCTTGAATCGATGAGATCGAGGGGATCGATGATCTGGAGGATATCGATGTTGGGTACATTTGAGATGTAGCCTTATTTTTCGGATTACTGTTTAACTTAAGCTGCATTGTAGTATTGTGGTTGTGAACCATCTGTTGTTGATTTGTCTTGTAACTATGGTAATTGAGAATCTTGAGATTTGGGTCATCTGATGTGATTTTCTTCCCTTTTGTGTTGTACCCGAGGTTTCGTGATAATCTGGGTAATCGCTCACTGTGATTCGAGACGTCAAGTCTTGGGGACTTGGGCGTGCGATTGATATGGTCCCGAGGAATATATGTGCATTATTGTTTTCAGATCGTGATGGATAGTTCATATCCCGAGTTGCTTACCCTTAGTTTCGGGGACGAAACTCTTTTTAAGGGGGGGAGTATGTAATACCCGGTTGTGAATTCATTATTATCATTCATAAATTGTCACTCAGAAATTTTTCAATCAGTAATAATCACTCATCATTCATATTCATTCAATTGTGTCCACCGTTCGGCGTACTTTAGAATCGTGTATCAGTTGTTGATCGTCATTCATCACTATTTGAGATCGAGACGAGAATATTGTCATCATCATCATCATCATATTTTGGTTTTCAGTGTGTGAGGTAGCACATGCTATGTACTCTTGTTAGCGCGCGCTAATGGAGTACAGGTAGCGCATGCTATATCTCAGTAATAGCGCACGCTAGCGCAAGTGAGACATACAGTCCAGAAGCTACTAGGCTGATTTGGGAAATTCGTAGGGCACGCTACGAGTGGTAAGTAGCGTACGCCAACTATACTGGTAAAGCACGCTAAGGCATTAGAGTAGCGCACACTAAGGCGAGCAGGGCAGAGGACAGTAGGTTCTGGACTCCAATATTCCGGACATCAACTATCAGGTAGCGCATGCTAACACAAGGTTAACGCACGCTAAGAGGAGGCATTAGCGCACGCTACCAAGTTCGTAGTGCACGCTAACGCGGAATGTAGAGTTCACTGGACTACCCGTTGAACCCACTAGCGCACGCTAATCACAGGAGATAGCGCGCGCTAAGCTGGGTTTTGTATAAATAGGACACTTCACTCTTCATTCATTCATTTCTTCATTTCTCAACCATTCCGGACGATTTTGGGCGATTCGGAAAGAATTCTTCGAGATGAAATCATCTAGCACCATCTTCAAGCTCCTAGTGCAGATTATTCAACTTTTAATCCGCTCCATCACTCCAAATCAAGGTAACTTTTCATTGAATCTTGAATTTCGGGATTTGAGGGTTTTCTTCCCGATCTCTTTGAGTTAGCTTGCTATCATGTTGGAATATGTTGAATATGGATTATCTACCTTGGATACATGTATTCCTATAGATTCATTGATGTAATTTTCGGAAGTTTTGAATAATTGGGGAATTGTTCAAGAACACCTTGGGTGTTGACTTTCGAATTTTGGGATTTTCGACTAGATGTTGTCGCAATCTCGAATGGAGTATTCCTATTGGAATATTGATGGTATTAATGATGTTTTGTTGGATTGAATCACTCATTAGTGGTTGGTTTTCGGTACAATTGGGCTTAGTTGTAAACAATGGGAGATTGTTTACAACCTGTTTGTTTAAATGCCCCAATGAGTTTTGGGTAGTGTTGTATCGTATATTACAATGAGTTTTGGGTAGTGTTTGTTTACAACGTGTTTGTTTAAATGCCCCAATGGGAGATTCGTATATTAAGCGTATTGTTGGTACTTGTGTTATTCAAGGTTGTTCGAGCGGCCGATATTTCCATTAAGGACGTTGATCGTGGAAGGACTTTCTCACCTTCGGTTTGAGGCAAGTTTTATACTTAGTCAATGAGATTAATGCTATCATATATGTGTATGAGTGTGTTGTATCATTCCGAGACTTAGTCTCTTCATGAGTTCATTGATATTAAGGGATCGTTCGATACGATACTCTTCGGCAATTATGCCAAATGCTTATTATTGTTCGTTAATGGCCGGTTCATTGCATTGGGATACTCATTGTTAATATTATTGTCGATATCCAGTTCGCTGTATCGATGTATCAATTGTTGTTGTTGATATTGATGTCGATCTAAGACATCATTGTAATCATTGTTACTGATGTTGGTGTTTTGTCATTGATGTTGTATTAGCCGATTGAAGGCATTGGTGTATTCGTTTCTCATCTTCGTTATCGGTAACCGATTAAAGGTGCCGAGGCATCCGTTGTATCATTGTTATCGATTGGTCGTTCTAAGGCAATCGAGGTATCAAATCATTCATTGTATTATTGTTATCGATTGCCCGTTCTAAGGCAATCGAGTATCAAATCATTCATTGTATCATTGTTATCGATTGGCCGTTCTAAGGAAATCGATGTATCAAACCATTCATTATATCATTGTTATCGATTGGGCATTCTAAGGCAATCGAAGTATCGAGTTATTCATTGTATCATTGTTATCGGTTAGCCATTCTAAGGCAATCGAGGTATTGAATCATCCGCTGCATCATTGTTATCGGTTGGCTATTCTAAGGCAATTGAGGTGTTGAATTGGGACTGTCGTGGACGGTGCCCATCCGTGAGTTACTGTCGTCGTGTTGGTCGACTCATGGCAGCACACTATCATTCATTTTGATACGGCTTCGTGCCATGGCTTAGGCCCTTATTATGATACGACTTCGTGCCGTGGCTTCGGCCCTTATTGTGATACGGCTTCGTGCCGTGGCTTCGGCCCTCATTGTGATACGGCTTCGTGCCGTGGCTTTGGCCCTCATTGGTACAGCTTCAGGCGGTTTTGGTTTCAGGTGATTGTGTTGATTGACAGCTTCGGGTGAGTGGCTTTCAGGCCTTTGTGACGTCTTGGTATTTTCATTGGAGCCTTCGAGCATTGACATTCATATTTAATTCAGTTCTCGTTTGGTTCATGTTCGTGTAATTCATTGTGGTGTTCTATAATTATGATTCGCTGTTGGGCATTTATGTTCTTACATGTTGAACAGGTATTAATGGTATGCCGTGGGCATATTATCTCACGAATGCTCGGTTCTTACCTTGGTTTGTGAGCATCTCGTATTATTATTACCATTGTACCGTTTCATTTTGCCTTTGGGTGCATATCATGTTATACATGTATTTGATGTTCATTATCTGGATGACTGACCCCGTGGGGGCGGAACATGTTTTCATGTTTTAGGTGCTTGCGAGGAAAGAGTTGAGACACAGGGGCATGACGATGGCGATGAGGCAATCGAGCGATACTATTCCGAGTTTTTCATGTTGGGAGTGTTCTCCAGTTTGTCAGTCATTTTCATTATGTATTACCCGAGCCGATGCTCATGGATGTTGTTGTATTTTTATTTTGGCCATGTAGGCCCATCGTTGTCATTGAAATTCCTTATCGGAATATTGTGTCGGATATCATAGTAGGGATTGTGATTTCTCTTGTTGGTTAATTTGATGTAGTTTAGTCGTGTTTACCTGGTGGATCTCCTGGTGTGGGGTCCACGACACTGTAATAACCCAATGGGATTTGGGGGTGTTACAACTGGGCTGATGGTTTTCTTTAAATGTAAGATCACGGGTTGAACAACAGCTTGACTTTCTTGAGCTTGAGCTGATGATGTGTTGTTCAAGGATGAGCACTTGTATATTTCTTCTCTTAGGAATAGCAGTATGCTTGAAGAAATATGTTTGCTCTTAATATACTGTTCTTGAGATGTTCACGAGTGTATCTCAGTATATCTCAGTTTGCTCACTTCTCAGATCTTGAATATTCATATGAGTTCGTATATATTCTCTGATATGCTCGTGTGTTTCTGATCTTCAAACTTTGGGGTATATATAGCCTTTGGAATAGATCCATTGGGAATATATCCGTTGAGCAAGAAGTCCGTTCCAACGGGATGATTGACTTGCAAAATACAAGATCCTAATTTTGCTCCTTATCTGAAGATCTCTGTCGGCTTAGTATTTAAATACTTTATCCAGTCAGTATTTAAATACTTGTTTTCAAACGGAGGTTTGACTTTAGCATATAAAGCAGATTCCGTTCCAACGCTCTTCAGTCCTATTGGATAAGTGTTGAAGATCTCAACACTTACAACCTGTATGCTGTATCCAACATGTTGCGTTTACAATGCTGTAGCTAAAGGTTCCACGTTGTAGGCTATCTTAGTGCTGCTGTATGGAAAGATGCTGTATGAATATTTCAGGACAACTTCCATACTTGGTATCATATTGACTGATGAGCTTCTTGCTGTATGATGGCACTTTATACTATTGCTGTATGTTGGCAACGTGAAGACTTGCTGTATGTTGGCACTTTATCAAAACACAAATCTTGTTGTATGATTGTGTTCGGGACAACTACTTGCTGTATGTTGGCACTTTATCAAAACTCGGTACAGGATTGTTTATCCCAACAATTTCCCCCTTTTTGATAATTGCCAAAGCTTCTTGATGATGCCAAAACCTTTAAAACATCTTGACTTGAGATGCTTTCTTCTTGTTCTTCTGTCGAATGTTCTGGTCTTCAGCAAATAACCCAATGTGAACTGCTCGCAGGCAAGTTCTAAGATGATAGCATCTAACAGTGAAGTGTATTACAACTTAAACTTATGATTGGCGCGCAGGCACAATCTTACAGTATGATCTAGTTGAATACAACTTAACCTATGAACTGTTTACAGACGAGTTCTTACAGATTTGTACTACACAAGTTTTTACGAGTTGTAATCTTTCAAGATAAAAATAGATTTTATTGATTTTAGGCAAAGATTACAAGGAGAGTAAAAGATACAGAGTTTATGCTGTCAAAATAAAGATACAGGAAGGATCCTCCATTGCTAACTCCTGTAGTGAGCGTGTCTCCAAGACCTTCTTGGATCATTCTTGGTTCTCTCCCACCAATTTTGCAGGGCATCCTTTTTTCAATTCAAGTAGATTGCTTGACCTTCATATGATTTGTCGAAAGCAAGGATCCAATCTTCAGGGTGGGTAACCATATCGCCTTTCTGGTGCATGGATTTCATCTGGAGCTGTAGGGGGAGCTTTCCTTTGTCCAGCCTTCTTTTAAATTCCTCGGCAGCTTCCTTCAGTGTTTTACAATTGTTGAATATGGTGGATTCCCTGATGAGAACTACGAAGTATCTCATCAGCCCGTTCTTCCTCCAATCCTTTATTTCATCGGCTGTAGGCTGTCGGTTGGCCAGGAGATTCATTACTGGCGGCTTATGCACATGGTTTTTCCATGGAAAGTTAGGATCGTGAAATTCAGGGCGAGCACCCTGTATTCTAACATAATGGTAAGGAGCTGACAGTTGATTAATTTCAGTAATGACACTGTCTTCTAATGCAGCATCAAACTCCTTTTCTTGCTCAATCCTCCATTGCCTTCCAGCTTCTCTGACTTCTTTCCCCTTTTTTGCCTCATCAAGATAAGAGACCTTTGTATCAAGGCATTCCAGGATTTTCATTGCATCATCCTGTTTGGTCTCCATACTTGACATCTTATCAACAAGGGATTGAAGCACCAGCGACATATCATCTATCTTTTTATCATGTCCTCTTAGCTGGGAGCTAGTTTCCTGTAGGGCTGATACAGTTTTGGCTTCAGAGATGAGCTTTGCTTGTTCCTCCATGAGAATCTGCTCCTGACGCTGTTGGAGTTGATGCAGAGCTTACCTTAAGACACTGGGCACCATGCGTAAGGCTTCTTCCACATTAGAGATTTCTCTTTTGACACCAGTCATTTCGTCAATGGCATTCTCATGCAACCAATTCACAGCATCCTATAGAAAAACAGTTTGGCGATTAAGAGCATGAAGTTGCTTGTGCCTAGTTAGAGAGTTTGGCTTTTCTTCATCAGCTCCATTGAGCTGTCTGATGACCACATGAGAGCGTGGCCGTTATGGTTCATCCTCAGGTAAGAAACCATCGTCAGATTCCACATCAATCGGTGATGCAGGGGCATCAGTTCCTGTTGGTGGTTGTTCGGTCTCAGCGACAAGGGGGACTAATTCCTCCTATTGTCTGCCAGCATCCGCCTGCTCCGGCAAAGGGACTGATTCCTCGTGCGGGATGGCGCGGGCTTGGTCGTCTGGTTGGGCGGCAACAAGCTCGGGTGCCTGTTGTGAAACTATCGGGGCTTCGGCGACAGGAGGGACCGATTCCTCGCTGTCTTGAGCAGTTTCTTGCTATTGGGGAGGGTACCGTTGTTGTCGAGAGGTCCCTTCACCCTGTTGTTGTTGCATTATGGAGAACTCCTGTTCCCTGGTTTCCTCACGGCTCATTCTCAGACCGGCTTGAAAGGCATCATCGTCGTCGTCTGAGTCGTGGCCTGTTTTTGGACTAACAGGAAAAGTGTCTTCGGATACAGATTTTCCTTTCATTCGAACATCAGCTTTGTCCATGAAATAGCTCAAAATCAGCTCTTTGCAGCATATGTTGTCCCATTGGAATATGACTTCAATTGGAGAATCTGTTATCTCCAGGACAAACAATTATTCTTCTCTCCACTTGCTCCAGTTATATAAAGTGTCGTAAGGAGCGACCCTATAGGTTTTCCATTGAACAAAACATTCGTAAGCCTGTTCAATTTGAACTGACAGCAAATTTTTGTTAATTATGGTGTCGGGAGAGGGGCTGCGTACAATGCATGGGTCCACTGTAGGCATGGGTTCCACTGTAGGTGTGGGAACCTGTATTGGAGAGGGATCCCTTAAAGGGGTTTGTACCCTGAGGGGAGATGGATCCCTTACGAGTGTGGGTTCCCGTATAGGAGATGTGGTTGTTGGCTCCAAAGGGGTAGCCTTCTCGCTCGAGACTTCTACGTTGGCAGATTGCTGTTCATCCGTCGTTGCCGCCAAAGGCTCGGGATCTACTGTTTGAACAGTAGCAGCTATCTCTTCCACACGGGTTGCGCGCTGAGGGTTTTATACAGTGGGTTGCGCCGCTATCTTCGATTTGGAAAGCCTTCTTAGCTTCATTTTCGGCTTCTTAGCAGCAAGGGGAGTTTTGCTGTGAGATCTCTTCCTCTTCCTCGAAGTCTCCTCGCTTTCGGACTTCGAAGTTATGTCCCTGGGATCAGTGGAAAGGGGCAGAGTTCTCATAAAGGGTCTCGACCAAATTAGATGATCTTTGTTGAATACGGAGGGCCTGGTTCCTCCAATATATTTTTGCTTATTGATCTTCTTTGCTTCCTTTGATTGCGGAACACCGCACTTGGTCAGAATATTATTGAGAATAAGACCAAAGGATTTCTTTTGAGTAACAGGTTTAGATACTTCTTCCTGCAGCCGTTTGAGGACAATTTGACACCAATTTACCTTTTCACCAGACACGATGGCGATCATCATTCTGAATCTCAGATTGGTGCACATCTCGAAAGCACCAGTCCTGTTCCCAATCACACGACAACAAAAATCGTGTGAATAAAAAACGATAAGCAAAAACTTTTCTTCTAGCATGAAGCATGTACAGTCACGTTCGATGCCGAGCCAGTGAATAATCCCCAGTATTTGGTGAGGACCTCTTGGGACCCAAAGGTCTCAAGTTCCTCCATAGACAGGCCATCAGCAGGTAGCCTGTACAAATTCTGCAGCAAATCATGGTCAATGCGGATCTCGACTCCGCGGATGGTGGAAGTGATGTCGAAAACGTTTCCTCCTTGTGCAAGAGAGAAGAAACGAATAGACGCATTGAGATAGAATTCCACAAGTGTCAGCGTAGGATTTTTGTCGACTCTGAGTAGTCAACAGTCTACCTCGGATGATAGAGATCTTCTCTTTGGTTTCCATCAACATATCAGGCTCCGTCCTGACTATATCTGAAGCTTCATCCCAACAAAGTGGGGAATTACATCGTCTACCGTATAATGCCTCGAAAGTTGCCATTTTGATCGACGCATGCCAACTATTATTGTAAGTGAACTCGATCAACGGCAGGTGCATTTCCCAATAACTACTCCAGTCCAGGGCACATGCCTGCAACATATCTTCCAATGTCTGAATCGTCTGCTCAGTCTGACCATCAGACTGCGGATGGAAAGAAATACTCAACCTTAACTCGGTGCCCAAAGCCTGATGGACCGACCTCCAAAAATGCGACACAAAACGACTATCTCGATCGGAAACAATAGACTTGTGCGTACCGCATAATCTCATGATCTCCAATATAAATATCTGGGACAATCGCTCCAGTCCCCAAGTATCCTTAATGCTAAGAAAATTTGCCGACTTGGTCAATCGGTCAACAATGACCCAAATCATATTCATTCCAGTCTTAGTCCTTGGCATCCCAGTAATGAAGTCCATGGTAATGTCTTCCCACTTCCATTCGGGAAAAGGGAGAGGCTTCAATAGCCCGACTGGCCGTTGATGTTCAATTTTGACTTATTATCATGTCAAACACCTTGATACAAACTCGGTGACATCTATCTTCATATTATTCCACAAAAAATGTGATACCCAAATATCTGATGTGTATTTTATCTGTATTTGAACCTTGTGACATTTCATATGTCGTATTTTGAGTTGAGTATAATCCTCCGTATTTCATGATCCTGTATCGATGAGTGTATGATTTCATAGATGTTGTTTCATGCATGTACTTATGTACATTTAGCGCACGCTAATGTTTAAGTGTAGCGCGCGCTAAATATGTAAGCTAACACACGCTACAGATGAGTCTTAGCGCACGCTATACGTGGTCAGCATGATTGAGACAGGTTGGTAGGTGAGATCGGACCGCGGATTTTGGATAGGGACATGTCAGGATGAACCTGGACGGCTTTTGGAAAAGTCGAGTCAACGGTGCTTAGCGCACGCTACGAGAGTGTTGCTAGCGCATGCTAAGTCGAGTACAGTGAGGTCAGTGAGCTTCATAAAGTCATTAGTGCACGCTGTTATAGCATGGTAGCGTACGCTAACTGTTGTATTTAACGTAAGTAAGGGATGTTTAGCGTATATTAAGCCATTAACAGATAGAGTCAGTGGGATGTGAGCTCGTTAGCACACGCCAAAAAGGATCAGTAGCGCGCGCTAGTGGTCATTTTCTATAAATAGGACAACACCTCTTTTCATTTTTCAGTTTCCACTTCACCCCACACTTAATTTCTGAGACTTAGAGAGTTACCCTCTCAACCTTAGACCTTCATATCAACCTCTAAACATAATCATTGAAGGCAAGGAGCTTCTAGGATTGGTGTTCAAGCATTTGACGTGAGATTCATCAAGTGATTTCATTTTTTCCTTCTGTGTAAGGTATGTAGCGATTCACCAATCTGGATTACATGTTCTTGTTGTCAAATATGAACATGCTATGAAAGTTGTTGAGTTATTTCTGGGATTATCAAGTTTCTTATGTACGATTTGATCGAACAAAATGTATAGGGGAACATAATGGTTTGAACTTAGGGTTATTCTTTGATAAGAAGATGATAATCATGTTGAACCTAGTAACGAGTTTTTATGGTGCACTTCAAGATATTTCTGAAATCATGTTGCGTTGGATTAATGGAAGTTATGGTTAGGATCCATGTTAGACGAACTGTCATGAGATATAGTTGTAGAATCCAATCGAATGATGTGTTTAGTCTAGATTGGAAGATTGTGGGATTGTTGTTCGATTAGTAGCGTAGTGATGATTCAACCGGTATGGTTTGGGGCTGGTTAGTATGCTTTTTATGATCGGGTAGATTACACCTTTTGATGCTCGTATGATGTATAGAACGATTATTCGGAACCATTAGTTATATTGGTGTCATTTTTCAATTAAGGTTCGAATTTTGGTGAATTGATCGTGTGAGAGTTCTTCGTGTGGGTTGAAGGATATTCGAAGTATCAATTCTTGTCGACATTTCTGAGGCAAGTATCGTAACATGACTTTTGGTTTAACGTTGATGATTGTTATCATGCACCAGTCATGTTGATGAATATGAGATTACCATAGATGAATTGTTATAATGTCGTTCATGATTTTGATTCATGTGTATGTTCATATTGATGAACATATTAAATTGCATATGTGTATGCATGGTTGTATTGTATCTGTTGTGTTGATTCGAAAGGGATCGTGTGATCTATGCTGAGGGCGCTGGATCATTTGTCCACCTCGTCTTGGTCCGACGGGATCATCTTGGGATCTATGCTGAGGGCGCTGGATCATTGGACGGGTTTTTCCACCTCGTGTTGGTCCGACGGGATCATCTTGGGATCTATGCTGAGGGCGCTGGATAATTAGATTACCCTATGTTGTGTTTATGGAATCATGTGGATTCGCATCGTTGGATTCTGGTAGCGGAAGTCCGTGTTCTGTATTTTGCTATGCATCGTTGCTGCATATCTGTTCTTGTATATTATGATACTTGTACTAGCATCGTTTTGCTAACCCCTGCGGGGGTGGACATTTGTTTTGATGTTCAGGTAGCCGAGGAGCGGGGAAGCAACTATAGTACTGGCATGATGACGAAGGGGCACAGTGATGTTATCCGTTGTATTGTTTTGATATTCTGGTTTGGTATTTAGTACTCGAGTACGTGTGTCTTTTGATGATTTGAGAAATTTGTAATAAATGAATTGTGTTGAGATGGTTTAACCGGTTATTAAATTACTCAACTATTGGTGGTATTTTCGTATTGTTTAGCTATTCTTTTAATTTAGCCTTGTAAACTCTTATAAAAAGGGTTTACGACGCTGTAATTATTCCAAATATCTCGGGTGTTACACAATATGGTATCGGAGCTAAGATTCATGGATATCTTGGCAGTTGGGTTTAGTTGGGTCTGTTTATGTTGTTTGATTTATCGGACGCGCATAACATCATTGTACAGCCAACGTCGTCATGTGGACCATGGTTGTAAGTTTCCTACTCTCATATACTACCATTTTTAATTTTTTCGTATTTTGTGGATATTGACGAATTTTAAAAGATTTTGCGCTTGGTATCGAGTATTTGTGTTTACAGTATGTTGAGAGGAGGTCGTAGACGCAGACGCGGTCGTGGACGCGAGCGCGGTAATGCGAGACAGGAAGATTCGTCGTCTACTCCGGATTTGTCGGTTAATCAAGCCGGTTCCAGTTATGGGGGACAACAGGAGTCAGTTAATAATGACCGAGCACGAACTGGGGAGGATGATGCGAATCCTAACATGCAGGGAGTGCTTCATCAAGTGGTCAATCAGATGACCCAATTCGCTCAGGTAGTTGACCGCATGCAAGCGACGATGGGTTAACAGTGTAATGAAGATAATCGGTGAGACAAGTGGCTTTCAGAAGTGGTCAAATTACACCCACCTAAGTTTGACGGTTCTTCAGATATGCCTACATGGGACCACTGGCTGAAAGATCTGGAGAAGATATTTGCAGGAATTAATTGTCCCAATGACCGGAAAATTCCGATCGCTTAATATTTTCTGACTGGGGAAGCTTTCGACTCGTGGGAAGCCATTCGATCGGATGATCATAATGCTGAATGGACAGAATTTAAAGTAATGATGGAAGCATAATATTGTGCTCGTCCGGTTAAAGAGGCTAGAGTCCGAGAGTTTTTCTCACCACAAAATCTGGAGGCATCTATGACAGATGTGATTAAAACTTTTAATCACCAGCTGACCTTTGTGTGACATTTGGTCAGAACCGAGGCAGAGAAGATTTTTTACTTCGACATGCAGATGAAGCCGGAGATCCAACAATATATGATGGGATTCGAATATACTACTCTCCGACAATACCAGGATAAAGCCCTAGCTTACAAGATGAAAGAGGCATAAATGGAGAAATTTGCGGAATCAAAGAAGCAGAAAGTGTCTGGAAACTTCACCGAGAACAAGGGTAGTGGCCCCCGTAAGGGCCAGTCCTCATTCCATTCGTCCAAGAGGCCTCCGTATCCTTCCTGAGGTGGAAAGAAATTCCAAATAACATCGACGGTTTCAGATGCAGCGAAGAAGTGCTATAACTGTGGACGACCAGGGCACATTCGGCGTGATTGGTTCGCTCCTTCTGTGACCTATTTCGGATGTAGGCAAGAAGGGCATCATGCGACATTTTGCGGGAATGCGACTATATCGCTTGGAGCTCATACTTCAGCCCAAGCTCCGAAAGAGACGAGTGTGAACCTAACATAGCAGAGTGTTCTTCAATAGCAGAATTTTGGAAAAAGATAAGCATCCAGTGCTGGGTCCATTCCTCCGCGCCTTTATGAGATGAGGAGGTCAGATGATCAGAACACTGCCGTTGCATCAGGTATGATTCAGATTTTCTTGCAACCAGTTTGTGTCTTATTCGATTCAGGAGCTATACATTCTTTAATATCATTGAACTGTGTTAATCGTTTGAAAATCTCGTGTATGCATGATTGTGAACCTTATGTTGTGAGTTTGCCGAGTGGAGAGAGAATTGTGGGAAATCTAGAAGCTAGAAATTTTCCCGTGTCGATAGGAGGGAGGAATTGGCCACAAAACTTATTGTAGTCGACATCCTTGGTGACGATTTAATTCTCGGAGATGATTGGATCAATCGTTATGGGGCTATTTTGAATTATCGGAAAAGAGTTATCTCAATCATTGCTGATGATGGGTCTGAATATTTATCGGAGGATGGAGACCAGGAAGCTCAGGAAAAGTGATCAAAGCCATGAAATCGATTAGATTGCTGAAACAGGGTTGCACCGGGTTTTGGTGTTATGCCATGAAGAAGGACGAAAGAGTAGAACTCTCATCTATCCTAGTTGTGGAAGAATTCTGAGATGTATTCCCCGATGAACTACCTGGATTACCTCCACGTAGAGCTGTAGATTTTAATATCAAATTGGAACCAGGAGCCGTACCTATTTCCAGAGCACCATACCATATGGCACCAACTGAGATGTATGAGTTAAAGAAATAGCTAGAGGAATTGTTGCAGAAGGGTTACATTCAACCTAGCGATTCTCCTTGGGGTGCACCCGTTCTTTTTGTTCGGAAGAAAGACGGATCCCTCCAATTGTGTATTGATTACAGAGATCTAAACAAGGTGACGATCAAGAATAAATACCCATAGCCTAGGATCAATGATTTATTTGATCAACTGCAGGGGGATACGGTATTCTCGAAGATCGACTTGAGATCAGGATACCATCACTTGAGGATTAAGGAATCTGATATACCGAAATACGCTTTCAAATCTCGGTACGGGCATTATGAGTTTGTGGTAATGACTTTCGGTCTTACTAATGCTCCTTATGTGTTTATGCAATTGATGAATCGGGTATTTTTAGAATACTTGGATAAATTCGTGGTCATTTTCATTGACGACATATTGATTTATTCGAACGATCCAGAAGAGAATGCAGAACATTTGCGTATTGTCTTGAATACTTTGAGGAACGAACAACTTTATGCAAAACTTTACAAATGTAAGTTCTGGATTAAGGAAGTACCATTCCTTGGGCACGTGATATCAACCGACGGAGTACAGGTAGACCCGAAGAAAGTTGAGGCAATTTTGGAGTGGGAATCTCCTAAGAACGTGAAGGAAGTCCGAAGTTTCTTAGAACTTGCTGGGTATTATCGTCGTTTTGTAGAAGAATTTTCCAAGATTGCCCGTCCGCTTACTCAGTTGTTGTAGAAGGCTCAGAATTTCATGTGGGACGAGAAATGTCAGATTAGTTTTGATCAACTTAAGAGGAGACTGACAACGGCGCCAATATTAGCACTACCATATGGAACTGATGGGTTCATGGTTTGCAGCGATGCTTCAAATTAGGGTATGGGTTGCGTGTTGATGCAGAAGGATAGGGTGATTCCCTATGCCTCTCGGCAGTTAAAACCATATGAGGTTAACTACCCAACACACGATTTAGAGTTAGCAGCCGTTGTCTTTGCCCTAAAGATTTGGCGATATTATATGTACGGCACTCACTGTCAGATCTTCACAGATCACAAGAGTCTCAAATATATTTTCAGTCAGAAAGAATTAAACATGAGACAGAGGAGGTGGCTGGAATTGATTAAAGATTATGACCTGGAAATTCTTTATCATCCAGGCAAAGCTAACATGGTATCCGATGCGCTAATCCGCAGACCTGTTTCTATTCGAATGTTGGAAACTCTTACGTCCCAGCCCAGCATTCGGCAATAATTGATTCGTGAGGGAATTGAAGTACGGTTACAAATCGTTCAAGGGCAATTGTGTGTGATGGAATTAACTTCATCATTGATCGATGAAATCAAATATAAACAATTAGATGATCCCCTGATGATTCGATTACGTGATGAAGTGGGCAAGGGAAAGGCCCCAGGATTTGTAATTTATGATGATGGAGTCTTGAGGTTCCAGAGTTGACTTTGCGTTCCCGATAATGATGTCTTGAAACGGACAATCTTGAAGGAGGCTCACAGTGCGCCCTATTCTATTCACCCAGGCACCAGTAAGATGTATAAAGATCTAAAGCAAAATTTCTGGTGGGGAAATATGAAGAAGGACATAGCAGAATACATCTCGAGTTGTTTAACATGTCAACAAGTTAAGATCCAACATCAGCGACCTGCCGGAATGTTGAAGCCACTTCCGATTCCTGAATAGAAGTGGGAAGACATATTAATGGACTTTATCACCAGTATGCCAAGGACCAGAACGAGGATGAATATGATTTGGGTAATAGTCGTTCGTCTATCCAAGTCATCTCATTTCTAGGTATTAAGGATACTTGGGGACCAGAGAAGTTGGCACGAGTGTTTATTGCGGAGATAGTCCGATTGCACGGTACACCGAAGACCATTATTTCAGATCGGGATGGTCGCTTTGTGTCTCACTTTTGTAAAGCGGTTCATCGAGCCTTGGGAACCGAGCTGAACTTTAGCATAGCTTATCATCCTCAGACTGACGGACAGTCCGAAAGGACTATTCACAATAGAAGACATGCTAAGGGCTTGTGCCTTGGAATGGTCGAATGATTGGGAAGTTCATTTTCCGTTGATTGAATTCACTTATAACAATAGTTGGCATGCTTCCATTAAGATGGCACTGTTTGAAGCGTTGTACGGGAGAAGATGCAGATCACCCCGATGTTGGGATAATTCATCTGACTTGATCGGGACAGAACCAGAGTTGATAGTACAGACTCAAGAAAAGGTATCTCTAATTCGTGAAAGGCTGTTGACTGCCTAGAGTCGACAGAAGTCTTAAACGAACGTGCGCCGTCATCCGTTAGAGTTTTAAATTGGGGATCATGTGCTTCTGAAAGTTTCTCCTACTCGAGGAATTTATCATTTTGGGAGGAGAGGAAAGATGGGTCTGAGATATATCGGACCATTCGAGATTCTTGAAAGAGTTGGAGAATTGACGTACATGTTGGCCTTACCGCCATCGCTTAGTCATGTTCATAATGTGTTCCATGTATCCCAGTTATGGAAGTATGTACCAGATCCCCATCATGTCATCGAATTCGGTGAGATTGAGATAGCTAATGATGGCACGTTCAAAGAGAAACCAGTCAAGATACTCGAGAGTCGGGTAAAGCAATTGAGAAATAAACCAATATCCTTGGTCAAAGAGTAATGGTCACGACACGGAGTCGAAGAGGCCACTTGGGAAATGGATGAGGGTATGAAGGCTAGATATCCGGAGTTATTTTCATCTAATGTTTCGGGACGAAACTTCTTTTTAGAGGGAGAGTATGTAATACCCGAATATCTGATGTGTATTTTATCTGTATTTAAACCTTGTGACATTACATATGTCGTATTTTGATCTGAGTATAATCCTCCGTATTTCATGATCCTGTATCGATGAGTGTATGATTTCGTAGATGTTGTTTCATGCATGTACTTATGCACATTTTGCGCAAACTAACGTTTAAGTGTAGTGCGCGCTAAATATGTAAGCTAGCGCACGCTACAGATGAGTCTTAGCGCACACTATACGTGGTCAGCATGATTGAGACAGGTTGGTAGGTGAGATCGGACCGCGGATTTTGGATAGGGACATGTCGGGTTAAACCTGGATGACTTTTGGAAAAGTCGAGTCAACAGTGCTTAGCGCACGCTACGAGAGTGTTGCTAGCGCATGCTAAGTCGAGTACAGTGAGGTCAGTGAGCTTCGTAAAGTTGTTAGCGCACGCTGTTATAGCGTGGTAGCGTACGCTAACTTTTATATTTAATGTACGTAAGGGATTTTTAGCATACTTTAGGCCAAGAACAGATATAGTTAGTAGGATTTGAGGCTGTTAGCGAACGCTAAAAAGGATGAGTTGCGCGCGCTAATGGTCATTTTCTATAAATAGAACAGCACCACTTTTCATTTTTCACTTTCCACTTCACCCCACACTCAATTTCCGAGACTTAGAGAGTTACCCTCTCAACCTTAGACCATCATATCAGCCTCTAAACATAATCATTGAAAGCAAGGAGCTTCGAGGATTGGTGTTCAAGCGTTTGACGTGAGATTCATCAAGTGATTTCATTTTTTCCTTCTGTGTAAGGTATGTAGCGATTCACTCTGGATTACGTGTTCTTTTTGTCAAATATGAACATGGTACGGAAGTTGTTGAATTATTTCTGAGATTATCAAGTTTCTTATGTACGATTTGATCGAACAACACGTATAAGGGAACTTAATGGTTTTAACTTAGGGTTATTCTTTGATAAGAAGATGATAATCATGTTGAACCTAGTAAACGAGTTTTTATGGTGCTTTTCAAGATATTTCCAAAATCATGCTGCGTTGGATTAATGGAAGTTATGGTTAGGATCCATGTTAGACGAACTATCATGAGGTATAGTTCTAGACTCCAACCGAATGATGTGTTTAATCTGGATTGGAAGATTGTGGGATTGTTGTTCGATTAGTAGCGTAGTGATGATTCCACTGGTATGGTTTGGGGCTGGTTAGTACATTTTTTATGATTGGGTAGATTACGCCTTTTGATGCTCGTATGATGTTTAGAACGATTATCCGGAACCGTTAGTTATATTGGTGTCATTGTTCAATTAAGGTTCGGATTTTGGTGAATTGATCGAGTGAGAGTTCTTCGTGCGGGTTGAAGGATATTCGAAGTATCAATTCTTGTTGACATTTCTGAGGCAAGTATCGTAACGTGACTTTTGGTTTAACGTTGATGATTGTTATCATGCATATTACCATTCATGTTGATGATGATATTACCCTAGATGAATTGTTATAATGTCGTTCATGCTTTTCATTCATGTATATGTTCATATTGATGAACATATTAAATTGCATATGTGTATGCATGGTTGTATTGTATGTGTTGAGTTGATCCGAAAGGGATCGTGTGATCTATGCTGAGGGCGCTGAATTAGTTGTCCACCTCGTGTTGGTCCAACGGGATCATCTTGGGATCTATGCTGAGGGCGCTGAATCATTGGACTAGTTTTTCCACCTCGTGTTGGTCCGACGGGATCATCTTGGGATCTATGCTGAGGGCGCTGGATCATTGGATTGCCCTATATTGTGTTGATGGAATCATGTGGATTCGCATCGTTGGATTCCAGTAGCGGAAGTCTGTGTTCTGTATTTTGCTATGCATCGTTGTTGCATATCTGTTCGTGTATATTATGATACTTGTACTAGCATCATTTTGCTAACCCATGCGGGGGTGGACATTTGTTTTGATGTTCAGGTAGCCGAGGAGCGGGGAAGCAACCACAGTACCGGCATGATGACGAAGGGGCACAATGATGTTATCCGTTGTATTGTTTTGATATTCTGGTTTGGTATTTAGTACTCGAGTACGTTTGTCTTTTGATGGTTTGAGAAATTTGTAATAAATGAATTGTGTTGAGATGGTTTAACCGGTTATTAAATTACTCAACTATTGGTGGTATTTTCGTATTATTAAGCTATTCTTTTAATTTAGCCTTGTAAACTCTTATATAAAGGGTTTACGGCGCTTAATTATTCCGAATATCTCGGGGTGTTATAAAATATTTCTCTTAAGATCTCTGTACATCTTACTCGTCCCAGGATGGATTGAGTAAGGTGTAGCATGGGCTTCTTGGAGTATTCTTTGTCTCAACTCAGAGTCATTCGGAACACAAAGCCTACCTTGAAATCTCAAAATGCTATCCTCGTGAATCATAAAACCAGGGGCTTTCCCTTTCTCCACGTCCACCTTCAGTTGGACGAACATGGGGTCATTCCCCTGTTTCTCTTTGATGTCATCGACCAAGGATGAAGTAATCTCAAGAGTACACATTTGACCCTGAATTCGCTGGATCCATACTTCGACTCCTTGCTCACTCAACTCTCATCTGATCTTCACTTGAGGTATGAGGACCTCAAGCATCTGAAGTGATACTTATTTCCGGCTCAATGCGTCAGCTACAACGTTGGCCTTATCTGGATGGTAAAGGATCTCCAAGTCATAATCCTTTATCAACTCCAATCAACGATGTTGTCTCATATTCAGTTCATTATGGCTAAAAATGTACTTTAGGCTCTTGTGGTTGGTATAAATTTGACATGAAGAACCGTACAAATAGTGACGCCAAATTTTCAATGCAAACACTACAACAGCTAATACCCGTGATTTTCATTCCGGTCAGTTTGGATTTTTCTTCAGATACTTCCCGATTGCCGAGCGCTGATATTATTTTCTCGTCGACTAATTTTGGTGTTTATGGCCATATGTGGTGGTTTGTTATCTGTTGTTTTCATTTCGGATCGATGATGTTGTCCACGAGTGTTTTATCGTGTTCATTCCATGTGATTTTGGATTAACGAGTCGTCGAGTCATCGCGGATGGGCACTAGCCGGAAGGGTGCGAGCACTGGCCGGACGAGTGTAGGCACTGGCTAGACAGGTGTGGCAGGAACCGGCATAGCGCACGCTACTATCGGAAGGCAGCGCACGCTACGTCCGTTAGACTACGCAGGCTACGGCCAAAAGGCTACGCACGCTAGTCGGCGGAGGCAGCAGGGGCAGAGAGGTTTCTGGACTTCGGGCGGACAGCAAGTAGCGCACGCAATTGTCGATCACTGCGCGTGCTAATCGGCAATCATAGCGCACGCTACCCGGTCGTCTAGCGCACGCTACCAGGCCGATAGCGAACATATCTAGCGCATGATGGTGGGCCCCGGCCGAACATTCTTGACCATGACCGCACATTAGCGCGCGCTAGCTCGGAAGCTTAGTGCACGCTAGTCTGCACCAGTATATATATATGATCGAGCAGTCCAGTTTCAGTCATTTTTCCCACTTCTCTTTCTCCCTTCCGCGGCTGGAGCCTTGGGGAACTTGAAGGCATGATGTTTTACAATTAATCCATGAAGTTCCTGAGCCCATATCATCAATTGATTATTCTATAACGTCCTTTGATCCATCAAATCAAGGTTAGTTTCCTAAAATCCTAGTTTTTGGAAAATTGGGGATTTTGTTTGATTTCGTCCGTTTTATCCGTGTTAACTTAGATTAGTGATGGATTGTTGATTATTAAGTTGTATTCTACCCATTTCCTTGTCGTTCCATGGTTCGATTACTAAAGATCCGTCGTTTTGTTGAGTTTTTAATCGACGCCTTGAAGGTGTCCGGTAAAATGTCACAAAGGGGATTCAGGTGTTCTACGATTATTCTTCCTCGTACGATCGTTGATTTTGATGTCATGATCTTAGGGTCAGGTTCCTTGTGAAGAACCCGACTCATAACTCTTCTATTCGTTGTTTCCCGATCGATCGAGTTATCGTTGTTTTCCGCCCGAAGAATTGTAGGTGTTCGAGGTTCCCGGTCGAGCTGTGTTCGTCGGAGTGTTCCGTATCAATCATCGAGGCAAGTATCTGGCCTATACACTTTATGTTTCGTAGCTGTAATAGTTGGTAATTAACTATGTGTGCGATCAGAATGTTTTTAATGAACTTACAAAATAATTGGTATATTCTCGATAAAGCCTTAACAAAGATCTACTTGTGTGTTTGTGAATGAACGTGTTGTTCCAAGAATGTGTATTAGTGTTGTGCATTGGAGTGCCTTGTTTGCGTATGGTACCTTTGTGTGTGATTTCATCATTAGTGGACCTAAAGATGATGTCCTTTGGCAAGAGGTGTGTGTGTGTATGTGTGTTTACTGATGAATATGTGATGTTGTGTAAGATTGGTTGTGAGTATGTGTCGGATAAAGTGGCCATTCCTAGGAAGTACCTTGATTTCCATTTGATGTACTTCGGGAGAATGTGTTTTTGGTGAAATGTGATTTTTGCCATGTGGTTATTGAGCGGTGTGCGAGCCGAGTAAAACCAGCGAGGTTCCCTTGGGATCTATTTAGACTTCGAATTCTACGGATCACTCGGTTGGGCTATACACCAGGGAGGGCCTGACGAGGTGTCCCTGGGGTGTGTATCTTGCTCAAGAGGTACAGGGCCAGTATAGCTCGGGAGTTTGTTTTGTGATGATGTTTATAGCATGTTGCTGTTTTCGATAATTGTGATATGTATGGAATATCAAAACCCTTTCATTCTCGATGTGAGATAAGTCATACATAAGGTCTTGGTGCTTTGATAGAATGGCACCAGTATTAGTGTCGTATAAGATTCGTTTCTTGATTGTAATATTTTTTGGCATAAGGATGTGGGCCCTGTGATTGTTTCCGTACATTGCGGTTTAGTTGTGTATCGAGTGTGCCCATTGGGTTATTCACTCGAGTATGTGATGTGGATGATTGGGCCGTGGACCCTGTGTTTGTGACTGGATTGGTATTTTTGAGCAAAACAATTCTTTGGCCCGTGTCCCTATGTGGTTTGTCAAGTTGAAGATTCATTAGCCCAGAAATATCTTTCTAAAATTCCCGAGAATCTTTAAATGCTTTTCAAAGAGTCTACATGTCTCATTTCAACTTTTATGGTTTGAACTATTTTATCCAATGAAATATATCGGGAAGTCTTCGTTGGGTTGAATTGTGGATTTAATCAAGTTATTACATTCTTCGAGTATGTTGTGTATAGCTCGTATTTGCACTTTATACTTGCACTTGTAAAACAGTGGAGTTTTGCTAACCCCCGAGTATTCGGGGGGTGGATATCTGTATTGCGTCCAGGTACTTGCAGGTTGTTGGGGAGCGAATCACAAGATCGGTACGAAGGACGATGGAAGACAACGATACTAATCACATGAAGACCAGTGTGGAGTATTTTAGTAAAGTCTTGTTGTCTTGTCTTTCCATTGTGGTATTTTCCCATCTTATGGGAATGTTGATGTATTCTAACCCTGCGTGGGTCTGAGTAGTGGGAAAGAATTATGTATGTTTGATGTGTATTTTGTGGTAAAAGACCAATTCGGTCAAATGGTTCATTATTTAGCCATGTCGGCACGTAATGTGATGTATTGTTTTTGTAATTAGCCTGGTAGATCCTCACGGAGAGGGTCTACGGCACTGTAATGTTCCCGAGTGGTTTGAGGGTGTTACAGAATATGGTATCAGAGCTTAGTTTGCGGAAACCTAGGTTGTCGAGTCGAGTTGTGTGTTGTCGGATCTTGTCTTGTCCTCTCTTGTCGGATTTTTCCTAACTGAGTCGTGTCACAACGCGTCGTCTGAGGTGTCGGTCGTGATTAGTATCAAGGTGCAGCCATCATCTTCGTGAGATCTCTGGATGTAAGTCTCCCCTACTTCATGTTGTGCCTCGAGCCGTACGAGCTAGTTGTATGATTCGGTAATTCGGGGTAAAGTTTAAATGTTATTTTTAGTTATGTGATCCATGCTTATTTGATTCTCGTATTGTGCTAGAATGAAAAGTGGTGTCTGTGTATATGTATATTTATACCGTTGCCTAAATTGTTTTTACAAGAGTAATGGCTTTGGTGTAGTTACGCAAGAAAAATTCGTCAGTATGGTATTTTAAAGCTTTAAATGTTTTGGGGAGTCACGTAATTTTATTTTAAAACATCCTCCAAAGAAGGAAAAGTTTGATTTTAATGCGACGACCTCAAGGCCGAAATTATTTTTTTTGGGAATTCAAACTACCGATATTTCATTTTCATCTCGTATTATAAGTTTCCAAAACACGATTTTTAAACTCAAATGAGGTCTACAATGTACTCAAGACGTGACTCTCGCTTTCAACTTTTCGGTTTTATGGTTGTTAGTCTAGAAGTATGTGATGATGTTTTCGTTGTTTAGGTAGTAGTGCCAGTTCTATGATTAAAATAGTGATGTAAATACTGAGTCGTTCGGTATGTATACGTTGAGATAGTCCTCTTTAATAAGAGGTGAAATTTCGGTTTTGAATGATATTTGTCTTTTGACGATTGCTCACGAGGTGTTGTAATTATGCGAATCGATGGGTTTGAAATTCGCATGTTATTTATGTCCTTCGATTCTAGTAATGTCATATATATGTTCGCGATTATGTTGCTGAGTTGGAGCAGCTAGCGAATGCTAAGCATGAGGCTAGCACAATCTATCATGGCTCGGGTAGCGCACGCTAAATATTTGTTGTAGTGCGCGTTAGTTAGCCTGGACAGAGGCTAGAGAACCGCACTTCTTTCAGCCGTTAGGCCTAACCTTTGCAGTCAATCACTCGTGACTGTATTTTATGTGTGTTGTCTAGTAATGACAACTGTTTGGTATGAATGTGTGTTATGACTTTTCGTTGCGTTAAGTGATAATTGATTTTGTTCAGTGAATTGATAAATTATGCCTGCGGGGTGTGTGCTCGAAAACGCTTTTCTGGAAAATTTTGACGATTCGACTAATTGCGGCCTCGTATGGACCTTGAAAATTATTTGGAATCGGCGAGCCGGCCTATTATTCTCAAATAAAACCTCGATGGTGTTTGAAAGAGCTGTTTTAAAGTACCTTGAACATTTTGTAAAATGTTACCGTCGTTGACTTTTGTGTAGTGTTGGGAGAATACGAAAATGATTTTTTTTTACGTATTGTTGTAATTCGAGTACATGATTTTTAAAAAAATCCTTCACACCATAAAAAATTTTTATTTCAAAACCCAATACGATTTTTATTTTCAAAAAATATAGTGAAAGATGAAAAATCTTACTCGATTTAAATTTCAAACTCGGATTTGAAAATGTTTAGTGTATGTACGTATTGTTTGATGATCTTGCGTGGTTACCTTGTTTATTATTAACGGTGATGATGATTCGTAGTGGCATGGTGATTTTGATAATGCCGGTTGCAAGGAAATATTGTTTTGCAAATAGTTTCAAAATGAGACGGTTAAAGTCTTGTTTACAAGTTTTGATAAAACATCCCGAGGTACCAAAAATACTTTTAAAGTTTTATTTTGAATAAGCATGCCAATGTAAAGATTTCCAGAAGATATCATTTAATAAGGGATACCTCGTGGATTTTCTTATCAATCTGCTATTAGTTGTTTTATGTGATATGTCGTGCTGAGTGGGCACTTTAGTACATTATCTTGCGAAGTTGTGCCATCGTATTGGGTGAGTATTGGCTTAGTATGCCGAAGGGCAGAGGACGCATCCGTGACCGCGATACAGGTAGTCATGGAGATCATATGTGGGACCAAGAGGATATGGCCGGGAAGGTTGCTATTCTAGCACTTCATTCTCGTTGTTTAGATTTCGGGGACGAAACCTCTTTTAAAGGTGATATGATGTAATAACCATTTTTTTCGCTTACATTTCGTTCGACTCTAACGACTCGATTGTGTTCGTTGATGCTTCTGACCTTATGTTATTTCTCACATTTGTTATTCGAGCGAGTTCTGATACTGTCCCAAATTGATCTGTATATCATTGTGAGCTTCCCAAGTTCGGATCGATTTCTTGTGAACTGTGTGTGAAAGTAACACCTCGTGGTTCCTACAATTTTATTGATGTCTTGATTTAAGGTATGAACTTCAGAAATTGATGTTTGATCGTTGTTGTTCAATCATTGTTATTTGTTCGTCGTTGTCCGATCATTACTGTTTGATCTCATAATCGTGATTGTTGAGCGTCTCGTACACTTCATAATTTCCTTAAGTATGGGGAAATTGTCTTCGTATTTGATCTTGCAAATCCTTGAGTTATTGAAATTTCATACTTTTTTCAGCGTTAAACTCGTGATTTGATTGTTCTACTACTCAGTTTTTTAATTAACCGCGGCAATTTGTGTTCATTGTTTTTTGTCATAAACGTGCTTGTGTATTGAATCGGACTGCAATAGCTTTGTGCTGTCAGTATCAGATAACGTGTGTTATCTAGAGTCGCCTTGCTCTTATTTTAAGTTTCGGGCCGAAACTTATTTTTAAGGGGGGTAGAATGTAATACCCGCGATTTTTGTTTCGGTCATTTTGGATTTTTCTTCGGATACTTCCCGGTTTCCGAGCGCTGATATTATTTTCCCGACGACTAATTTTGGTGTTTATGGCCGTATGTGGTGGTTTGTTATCCGTTGTTTTCATTTCGGATCGATGATGTTGTCCACAAGTGTTTTGTCGTGTTCGTTCCGTGCAATTTCGGATTAACGAGTCGTTGAGTCATCGCGGCTGGGCACTGACCGGAAGGGTGCGAGCACTGGCCGGACGAGTGCGGGCACTGGCCGGACAGGTGTGACAGGAACTGGCATAGCGCACGCTACGGCCGGAAGACTGCGCACGATATGGCTGGAAGGCTGCGCATGCTAGTCGGCCGAGGCAGCAGGGGCAGAGAGGTTTTTGGACTTCGGGCGGACAGCAGGTAGCGCACGCCACTGTCGATCACTGGACGCGCTAATCGGCAGTCGTAGTGCACGCTATCCGGTCGTCTAGCGCACACTACCATGCCGACAGTGCACATGTCTAGCACATGATGGTGGCCCCCGGCCGAACGTTCTCGACCATGACCGCCCGTTAGCGTGCGCTAGCTCGGAAGCTTAGCGCATGCTAGTCTGCAGCAGTATATATTTATGATCGAGCAGTCTAGTTTCAGTCATTTTTCCCATTTCTCTTTCTCCCTTCCGCGGCTGGAGCCTTGGGGAACTTGAAGGCATGATGTTTAACAATTAATCCATGAAGTTGCTGAGCCCATATCATCGATTGATCATTCCATAACATCCTTTGATCCATCGAATCAAGGTTAGTTTTCCTAAAATCATAGTTTTGGGAAAATTGGGGATTTTGTTTGATTTTGTCCGTTTGATCCGTGTTAACTTAGATTAGTGATGGATTGTTGATTATTAAGTTGTATTCTACCCATTTCCTTGTCGTTCCATGATTCGATTGCTAAAGATCCGTCGTTTTATTGAGTTCTTAATCGACGCCTTGAAGGCGTCCGGTAAAATGTCACAAAGGGGATTCGGGCATTCTATGATTATTCTTCCTCGTACGATCGTTGATTTTGATGTTATGATGTTAGTGTCAGGTTCCTTGTGAAGAACCCGAGTCATAACTCTTCCGTTTGTCGTTTCCCGATCGATCGAGTTATCGTTGTTTTCCGCCCGAAGAATTGTAGGTGTTCGAGATTCCCGGTCGAGCCGTATTCGTAGGAGTGTTCCGTATCAATCATCGAGGCAAGTATATTGCCTATACACTTTATGTTTCATAGCTGTAATAGTTGGTAATTTACTATGTGTGCGATCGGAATGTTTTTAATGAACTTACAAAATAGTTGGTATATTCTCGATAAAAGCCTTCACAAAGATCTACTTGTGTGTTTGTGAACGAATGTGTTGTTAGTGTTGTGCATCGGAGTGCCTTGTTTGCGTATGGTACCGTTGTGTGTGATTTCATCATTAGTGGACCTAAAGATGATGTCCTTTGGCAAGAGGTGTGTGTGTGTGGATATGTGTGTTTACTGATGAGTATGTGATGCTGTGTAATATTGGTTGTGAGTATGTGTCGGATAAAGTCGCCATTCCTTGCAAGTACCTTGATTTGCATTTGATGTACTTCAGGAGAATGTGTTTTTGGTGAAATGTGATTTGTGCCATGTGGTTATTGAGCGGTGTGCGAGCCAAGTAAAACCAGCGAGGGTCCCCTGGGATCTGTTTAGACTTCGAGTTCTACGGATCACTCGGTTGGGCTATACACCATGGAGGGCCTGATGAGGTGTCCTTGGGGTGTGTATCTTGATCGAGAGGTATAGGTCCAGTATAGCTCGGGAGTTTGTTTTGTGATGATGTTTATGGCATGTTGCTGTTTTCGATAATTGTGATATGTCTGGAATATCACAACACTTTCATTCTCGATGTGAGATACGTCATACGTACGGTCTTGGTACTTGGCTATAATGGCACCAGTATTAGTGTCGTATATGATTCGTTTCTTGATTGTAATATTTTTTGGCATAAGGATGCGGGCCCTGTGATTGTTTCCGTACATTGTGGCTTGGTTGTGTATCGAGTGTGACCATTGGGTTATTCACTCGAGTTTTTGAAGTGGATGATTGGGTCGTGGACCCCGTGTTTGTAACCGGATTGGTATTTTTGAGTAAAACAATTCTTTGGCCCGTGTCCCTATGTGGTTTGTCAAGTTGAAGATTCATTAGCCCATAAATGTCTTTCTAAAATTCCCGAGAATCTTTAAATGCTTTTCAAAGAGTCTACATGTCTCATTTCAACTTTTACGGTTTGAATTATTTTATCTAATGAAATATCTCAGGAAGTCTTCGTTGGGTTGAATTGTGGAATTAATCAAGTTATTACATTCTTCGAGTATGTTGTGTATAGCTCGTATTTGCACTTTATACTTGCACTAGCAAAACAGTGGAGTTTTGGTAACCCTCGAGTATATGGGGGGTGAATGTCTGTATTGCGTCCAGGTACTTGCAGGTTGCTGGGGAGTGAATCACAAGATCGGTACGAAGGATGATGGAAGACAACGATACTAATCACATGAAGACCAGTGTGGAGTATTTTAGTAAAGTCTTGTTGTCTTGTCTTTCCGTTGTGGTATTTTCCCGTCTTATGGGAATGTTGATGTGTTCTAACCCTGCATGGGTCTGAATTGTGGGAAAGAATCTGTATGTATGATGTGTATGTTGTGGTAAAAGACCAATTCCGTCAAATGGTTCATTATTTAGCCATGTCGAGATGTAATGTGATGTGTTGTTTTTGTAATTAGCCTGGTAGATCTTCACGGAGAGGGTCTACGGCGCTGTAATGTTCCCGAGTGGTTTGTTGGTGTTACAAAATCATGGGTAGGATAATTCAACTCATACGGTTTAAGTTGCTGTGAGGCATAAGCTATAGTCTTATCATGCTGCAAGAGTACGCACCCAAGTCCTTGACCTGATGTGTCATAATAAACCGAATACCCACTGATTCGCTGGGGCAGGGCTAAAATCGGCGCGGTAGTCAAATGCTTTTTCACCTCTTCGAAACTCCGTTGTCTCTCTTCATTCCATTTGAACTTTTTGGACTTCTAGAGCAATTGAGTAAGTGGTCGAGCAAGTTTAGAAAACCCCTCGATGAACCTTCGATAATACCCAGCCAAAACCAAAAAGCTACGAACTTCCTTCACGTTCTTAGGCGGTGCCCAATCTAATACTGCCTCAATCTTCTAGGGATCTACTCGGACCCCTTCTGCTGAAATCACATGCCCGAGAAACATGACTTCCCTCAACCAAAATTCACACTTAGAAAACTTTGCATAGAGATGATGAGTCCTCAAAATTTCCAACGCTAATCGCAAATGCCGAGCGTGTTCCTCATCATCACGAGAATAGACCAGAATATCGTCGATGAAAACGACTACACAATTATCAAGATGCTCAATAAATATCTTATTCATCAACTGCATAAATATCGCCGGTGCATTGGTTAACCCAAAAGGCATAACCACAAACTCATAATGCCCGTACCTTGTACGGAAAGCGGTTTTAGGAACGTCGGATTCCTTTATCCGAAACTGATAATACCCAGACCTCAAGTTGACTTTCGAGAACACCGCAGCCCCCTGTAATTGATCAAACAAATCATCGATGCGCGGCAAAGGATAATTATTCTTAATGGTCACTTTGTTTAGCTCCCGATAATCGATACACAAACGTAGTGAACCATCTTTCTTTCTTATGAACAAGACCGGCGCACCCCAAGGTGAAGCACTAGGTCTAATATACCCCTTATCCAACAACTCCCCCAACTGTCTTTTCAACTCCTGCATCTCTGAAGGTGCCATACGGTATGGTGCCTTAGAAATAGGGGTTGCACTTGATTCTAAATCAATTGTAAATTCAACCTCACGATCCGGTGGTAGTCTCGGTAAATCATTTGGAAAAATGTCCGGGAATTCATTTACTATAGGAATCGAGGAAAGCTCGACTTTCCCATCCCCTACTTTCGCGGCATAACACCAATACCCAACACAGCCTTCTCTAATAAGCTTTGACTCCTTCAAGGTGCTAATTATGAATTTCTGACATCCCTTCTTGTACCCCATAAATGAATGCTCGGTACCGTCTTTGGCCAACATTGATATGACCTTCGTGCGATAATTCATTACTGCTCCGTGTCTATCAAGCCAGTCGTCGCCGAGGATTAAATCTTCATCAACGATATCCATGGCGATCAAATTCGAAAGCCTCACTTTCTCCGCAATTAACACCGGGCAGTCTCTAACTTCCTTATTCCCCACGATTCTATCCCTACTGGGCAGTTTAACCACAAAAGACTCACAAGCAGACAAACACTTAATATTCAATCGACACACACAATCCAAAGAGATGAACGAATGAGAAGCACCGGAATCAAAAAGCACTCTAACTGGATGAGACAAAAGATAAATGATACCTGTGGCTGCGGTAGCCTCTGGATCTTCAGTTCTCCTCATCTCGTAGACACGAGGTTGTACCCAACCAGCACTGGGATGGATGACCCATGGATGATTTCTGATTAACACTCGGTTCCCTAGGCGTAGGAACTGACGCTTGAGCCCCAAGTGTCTTTTCCTATTCCATACAATACATAGCTCTGTAACCTTCCTGGCCGCAATTATAACACTTCAAAGGAGGTAGACTGCAATCACGGTTAAGATGACCTTGCTGGCCACAATTAAAACATGTCACGACTCGGTTGGAAACACTGGTACCAGCTCTGAAATTCCATTTAGTTCCCGACGCACGTGAAGACCCTCTGACTAGATAATTTGCTGACTGAGACCCCCGTTGGTTGCCACCTCTACCGCTAGAAAACTTTCCAGAGGTCTTCTGCTTCTTACTCTCACTTGCTGCTTCGATATTAGTGAAGGACATATCATACGCCAATGATTTGTCTTGATACTCTTTCAGGGTGGTGCACGCAAATCTGACATATAGTGTCGAACTTTTGGCTTCATCTGCATGTCAAAGTGACAGATTTTATCTCTCTATTTCTTCACTTGACTCTTCACATAATTGAGCTGACGGTTGTATTCAACGATTGCCTGAGACATAGGGATACACTGAGGTTTAGCCTCGTAAAAGGCTCGAATCCTAGCCTCCTGAACAGGCCACGGGTAAAACTCGGCCTCCATCAATTCCTTAAACTCGTCCCATGAAACCACCCGATCCTGAGGTGCGACTGCTTGCCACCGACTAGCCGCATCCCTTGTTAGAAAGTACTGAGCAACTGGCACATTACGTGCCTCTGGACAATTTACGGCCATGAAAACCTTGTTCATTTCATTAATCCAATCTTCCCAGCCGATCGGATCATTTTCACTAATAAACTGGGGAGGGCACATATGGATCACATCTTGTAACCATTTCTCTGGCCCAGTATCGGTTGTAGGATGTGGTTGGTTGAGCTGAACCGCCTGGGTTAAAAGAGCCATTTGATTTGCCACTTATTGCAGTATAGTGGCAATGCCCACATCCGGGTGACTCCCTGCAGAAGTTCCCAGACTGGCCGATGACTCTTGATGACTACCGGTGCTAGGTTGAACTGACTCCAACAAGTTAGGCGTAGCTGAGCCTTCTGTAGAGCTGAGGGACATGTCCTCCCCCACCGGCTGCTCCATGCCCTCGGCCACGACCACGGCCGCACCCACGTCCTCTGCCAGTTGACATTCTAAAGAGAAAAATGGGAAGTAAAGTCATAAGTATAACTCGTAACATTTCCATCATGGATATGGATGTCTCATGTCCCGTAGTCGAATTAAAATGAGGAAACAAAGAGGATAAAGAAGATAAGGAACTTACGAGTAGCGGTCGTACGAAATGATGGCAGCGCGATGATACTGGGCTCTCGGAATAGTACAATCTGACCCAACAGACCGACAGCCTAGGTATCCATAAACCTAAGCTCCGATACCAAATTCTGTAACACCCTCGAGATATTCGGAGAATATTACAGCACCGTGGATCCCTGCTTGGGACCCACTAGCCTAATTTTTCACAGGACACATTCAATCTCACAATCTCCAAACGGAATTTAATAAATCCGATACAGACAAAGAAACTTCAAAAACACACCAAGTCAAAGATCTCAAGGGAATAAAAGGAAATGATACATCAACCGGGGAAGGGAACACCTATAGTACTCGAGTACCGTCTATTAATACAAGAATAAGCAGTCCAAAGGGACAACACTCGAAATAAGGAGAATACAATTTGCCACAGTATCACGCCTCCCCTTCATCATCGTACCGCCCCGGTGCTCGCTCGTAGGTATCCTTAGAACCTGAAAAACATAAAAAGAGTTTTCCCCACACGAGAGAGGTTAGAGCAAGTATTACAAGTGAAACGTCACATCTTACACGTAAAAGCACATGCACCAATTTCAAAGCCATGATAATAATTTTCCGGAAAATGCAATTATCCAAGTATATCTCAATAATGACAAGTTCTCCCTGGTTAACCGTGGACCCGACAATGTGCGAATCCCTCATCGGCCCCGTCAGGCCATCTCGAAGTGGCTAACCCAAATGTTCGCGGACCCGATAATGTGCGGTCCCTTCTCGGTCTCGTCAGGCCCTCTTGGAGTGAACGAATGTAACTCTCACACTCATATGCATTACTTTTCACGTTTAAGAATATAACTTTCACAAGAATCACTTGCCTGGAACGAGAGAAAAGGGTACGATCGACAAGGTACCAAGGTTGAAGGAATCGACAACTCCGAACCTAGACAAGTTCATAATTAACTATCAATAATCCATCGGTAGGAAAATAAGTTGGAATCCACCCGAAAATACTACCCATGAAACATGTATTCAGGTAATAAAATCTCTAGATGGTGAATCACACTCAACCATCCTAAATACTCAACAATTCCGGAAATATACCAATAAATTCATAGGAAAAACTTGTATTCAAGGTAGATAATCCATACTCAATATATTCCAACACAACAGCAAGCTAACTCGAAGAGATCGGAACGAAAACCCCTAAATCCTGAAATTCTAGGGTTAAGCAAAGTTTACCTTGATTTAGAGTGGTTGAGAGTATTAAACGTTGAATAATCCGAACTAGAAGCTTGAAGATGTTGATAGATGATAGTAGCCTGAAGACATCTTCACAAATCGCCCAAGATCGCCCAAAATCTCCCAAGGGAGGAGAAGAAGTGGAAAAATGATGAATTTGTAATATCCGGATTTATTACTGTGTATTTCATCTGTATTTGAACCCTGTATTATTCGAAATTGTGATCTCGATAATTGGAGTATGATATTTCTCACATTGGTATCTTTGTACATAAGTATAACAACATGCAAAATTTCTCATGCAAACTCGTGATAGCACACGCTAAGAATGTAACTTAACGTGTGTTATCGGGCTACAACTAGCGCACACTACGAAGGGAGAATTGCGTGCGCTAGGCAGTTAATTATTGAGCTAGGCGGCTAGCACATGCGCCATCCAGGACATGGGTCCGGATAATATTCCCGCGGACGAACCTGGATAGATTTGGAGTCAACGCTTATTAGCGTGCGCTAAGGTATGTACGATAGCGTGCGCTAATCAGCTATTGTACAGAAACTTTATATAAGGGACAACACTCCATTTTCTTCTCATTTCCTTCGAGCATCCTTTGTTCTTGAGAGACCAGAGAACATTATATCTTCCTTAAACACACTTAGAACACACCTACTTGATTATTGGAGATTGAATGTCACTTGTGTTTGATCATTGGTGTGGAGAAACGTCTTGATTTGGCAAACAAGCAACCGGAGCCGGATTCTACTTGTTGTCTCAGTGTTTTTCTTCATCTTAAGGTATGTTATACTACTTTCAACCTCGAATTCGTGTTCTTAAGGATATGAAGATTATGCTATCAAGATATTAAGTTTCATTGGTGATTTTAGCCAAACCACATCATGTTTAGGGGATTGAGATGATTATGCTTTAAGTACCTTGATTAAGAACATTATGATTTGAATCTGTGGTGGTTAATTTATTGTTGGCGGGGAGGTGCCCTAAGGTTTTGGCGGAGTTTGTTGCTTCAGTGCCCCTCACGCCGTTGCTCAAACCGGACAATGGGATTAGGCCTATTGCCGTAGGCGCATTTTGGAGGAGGCTTGTCTCGAAGGTGGCTATGAGGGGTGTCAGGAAGGAGATGTCCAAATACCTTTGTGATTTTCAGTTTGGGGTAGGAGTCCCAAGAGGGGCTGAGGCCGTGCTTCATAGCGCGAATAGATTCTTAAATGTGTTTCACTCGGATGGGTCGTTGGCTATGCTTACTGTTGATTTCTCTAATGCCTTCAACTTGGTGGATCGAACTACCCTTCTACACGAGGTTCGGACTCGATGCCCGTCTATTTCCCTATGGGTGGAATTTTTATATGGTCAGTCGGCGAGGTTATATGTGGGTAATGACCTTATTTGGTCCACAACTGGAGTTCAGCAGGGGGACCCCTTAGGGCCTCTTCTTTTTGCTTTAGTTTTGCACCCATTGGTTCACCGGATCAGGGATTGTTGCAAACTTCTTTTCCATGCTTGGTATTTGGATGATGGTACGATCATCGGTGACACTATAGAGGTAGCTAAAGCCTTAGATATTATCGGTGAGGGCCCCACTGGCCTTGAACTCAACATTAAGAAAACAAGTTTTTGGCCGTCATGCAATGGGGTGAAGGTACGGGATGGGTTGTTCCTCGTGGGATTGGGAGACCGTCGGGTGTAAAACTCCTTGGAGGTCTTTGTTAGCAAGGGCCGGGTTTATTAGTAGTTTGGCGTGACAGGCATCTCGAGCTGTGGAGCTCATGAGTCATCTCCCAAGTCTACGGGACCCTCAATCCGAGCTCCTGTTGCTCCGCTCATGTATGGGTGTCGCAAAACTATTGTTCGGTCTTAGAACGTGCCAACCTATGTATATGGGGGAAGCTGTTTCTATTTTTGACAATGGCCTTCGGAGGGCGATAGAAGATATTGTGGTTTGCGGTGGTCCTTTTTTTGGGGATTTTCAATGGAGACTAGCATCACTTCCGACTCGATCTGGTGGTTTGGGTTTATGTTCTGCTGAGGATGTATCTACATATGCTTTTGTGTCCTCGAGGGCTCAATCTAGGAGTTTGCAGGACCACATTCTTCAGGGATGTGTTATTGATGGAGTTGACTCTGATTATGGGTATGCGATGGATCGCTTGCGCATGTCCCTTCCTGATTTCGATCTTAGCGGCTTCTCTAATAAGGACACCGCCCCCCTAAAGCCCAGAATGTTCTGGCGTGTGCCCTATTTAGTGAAATAGTCAAGAGTTTGGGAGGGAAGTTTGATTTATCCCCTCGCCAAAAAGCGGTGTTTGAATGTCTCCGTGCTCCTCATGCTCAGAAATTTTTGACGGTTACCCCCATTGAAGGTCTAGGCCAACATATGTCGGCCCTGGAGTACCGGAGTATCCTTAAGTACCGGCTTATGATCCCTCTGTTTCCAGCTGATGAGCCTTGCCCAGTCTGCCGCAAGGTTTGCTTGGATTCTTTTGGCGAGCATTCGGTCCATTGCAAGGAGTTACCTGGTTTCAAATATAGGCATGATTTGGTCAGGGATGTTTTATATGATGTTCTTAAGAGAGCAGGTATTTCTTCTAAAAAAGAGGCCCCCGTGAACTTTTTGACGGATCCGCTTGAAGGGAGGTCTACTTTACGGCCAGCTGATATACTTGTGTTTGGGTGGGCTGGGGCGAAACATGCTTGTGTAGATCTTACTGGAGTGTCCCCTCTTATTGGGCTCAGGGACAATGGGTTTATTGCAGGACAAGCTGCGTTGAAAGCTGAATCGAGCAAAGTGGCTAAACACGAGAAAGCTTGCTTGGAGAATCAACACGTGTTCATACCTTTTGCCTTTGATACATTTGGTTTCTTAGCTCCTGAAGCAGCGAAGTTTTTGTCCAGAGTTCAACGGGTGGTGCAAAGTAATTTTTCGGTCCTCAAGAAACATAACTTCACTTTTAGTAGGATTGGTTTTTCCATTCAAAAGGGGGTTGCGGCGCAACTTGTTGCCCGTTTGCTGCCATCTTATTGTAATGTGTTATTACATGGACAATTAATTTGGTGGGGAAAAAAATGAATCTTGTTACGATGAACAAGTAGAGGAAGTTTCTGACATTGGTAATCCGAATTTAGAAGGTGTCTTCATAATAATCACGGACTTGACTTTAACATCATTATTGTTAGACGAATCTAAGAGATTGATCATGGAAGGATTTATCTTGTAAAGATGGAGTGTTAATCAAACTACAAGATGATAGTTTTGATTGATATAAAGGTATTGATATCGACCGTTAGGCCTTCCGAATTACGCATGAAGAATTGTAATCGAAATGGAATATGATTTTATGATGATATACGTATTCTCGAGTTTCAAGTTGTTGTTATCCGTAAGATCATTCATAAACCGTATGAGCATGATATGCATGGAGATGACATGTATTAACACTGAAGATTTCATGAGTTTCATCACCATTAGATCAAGTTTGCTGCCCAGTAGTGTACTGCCCTACACGTTTAGTGCGCGTTAAGCTATGTAGATTAACGTGCGCTATCGGGCATGAGTTAACATACGCTACGTTTGGTACGTAACGTACGTTAGGCCATTAGGCGAGTCAGTAGGTTGATCAGTGAGGTACTGACCGTGCATAGTTAGCGTACGCTAGGCTTCGTTGTTTGTGTGTGCTAACGAGCAGGCTTAACGCACGCTATGTAGAATACTTAGCATACGCTAAGCAGTTCAGGCAGATTGCATTTTATGAACTTTCGGACGTAAATTGGATTGGTAGACATTCGTACAACGTGAGATAAATTCTATATTATTTCTTTTGTTAAGGTTCGAGCTTGCTAGGTGATTGATTGAAGGGGCGACCTTCGAGTGTTTCGTTTTTCGTGGAAGTAATATTCTTGTCTTCGAATCGAGGCAAGTACCTTATTTGTTTTACGTATTGATGTTATACATATTGTCGTGCATATATGTCATTGTTGTATGTCCACCTCGTGTTGGTCCGATGGGATCATCGGGGGATCTATGCTAGCGTGCGCTGGATCATCGGATGGGTTTTTCCACCACGGGTTGGTCTGACGGGATCATCGTGGGTTCTAGGCAGTGAACGCTGGATCGTCGGAATTACCATGTGTATGTTATGATATCATGTTGTGATTATCAGTTGTGTATGTTATTTATGAGTTTCTCGTAGAAGAAGACTCGTTGGTATTTTTGTCATTTACGTTATTATTATTCTTCGTAAGATGTTGAATAATATGTTGTGGTACTTGTACTAGCATCGTTGTGCTAACCCCTTCGGGGGTGAACATTTGTTTATGTTCAGGATCCAGTAGAGCGGGAAAACAACCACTGGAGCTGCATGACGACGAGGGTGCAGAGTGATATTCCGGTCGGGTTTATTATCTGTTGTTGGTTATTTAATAAGTACTCGAGTACATCGTAATTTGTGATGTTTGAATTTCAGTGATGTATTAATATTCTCCATTTGGACATTTGTACTTTCGGTATTGAACCAGAACTGACGTATTTTATTTCAAGTGATTTCACAAGTTGGTATCTATCATTGTCGTTTTATTTATTCAGCCTTGTAAATTCTTATGTAAAGGATTTACGGCGCTGTAATATTCCTGAATTTATCGGGGGTGTTACAGAATTGGGGCGGAAATGTCTTATTTATAAAAAGGGCCGCTTAGCGTGCGCTAATATCTGAGGATAGCGCGCGCTAGCGGGTTCACCAGGTAGTCCAGCGAACTCTGTCCGCATCGTTAGCGTGCGCTATGTAAATTGTAGCGTGCGCTAACTCCTTACTCTTAGCGTACGTTAACCGAGTGTTAACGCGCGCTACCTGATAGTTGGTGCCCAGATATTGGAGTCCAGAACCTACTGTCCTCTACCCTGCTCAAGCCTTAGCGTGTGATACTACGATTGCTCAGTGTGCGCTACTAATACAGCTAGCATGCGCTATCTCCTACACATAGCGTGCGCTACGAATTCTCCACTTCAGTCCAGTACCTACTGGACTGTCTGCCTCAAATACACTAGTAGCGTGGGGTAATGTTGACAGATAGCATGCGCCACCAGTACTCAAATAGCGTGCGCTATAAAGGGAACGTAGCATGCGCTACATCTCACACACAGGTGATAGTATCGCATCAAAGATCCAAAGCAGCACGATCCGAACAAGAAAGAGTAAATTCCAAATGATATGAACTCCAAGATCAACATAAACTTACTAAACACTTACAACGGGTGTCAAAATTACAGGAGTACCAGAACGGAAATTTTACAAAAAGTATGGGTATTACAATATATATATATATATATATATATATGTGTGTGTGTGTGTGTGTGATACATACACGGTTGTGCTACCAAGAGAGTTAGTAACGGTTGGAGCCATCATGGACCCCACTGGTCCTATCACACGTACACGTGCTACAAAGTTGAGAGAACAAACGAGTGAAATATTGAGAACGAGTGACACTAGCACCACCTCACGAAATAAACTTAATGCACGTTCCACACATGTTACCTTATTATCTGTTACTAACTCTTATGAAGACAACTCGGTTCCTACTTAAGAGGTTTACTGTATGGCCTCGATCAAATCCTCTCTTGAAGACCCTCACACTGAGGCTGCTTGGAGTTCACTGAATAAAGACCTCGAGCCTCAGCTCGACCCTAGGAGAATTCACGTCCAAAGAAAAGAAGAAGTCAAGCTCGTCATTAAGGTGCCCAAATTGGAAGTGGAAATCATGGCTAAGTTTAGTGACTGTGCAACGGTGGACCTACTTGAGATTCACGAAGGTCAAACAGTTGTTCAAATCCTAAGCCCAGATATAGCTTTGCTTGAGGGCAGCCCAGATATAGGTAAAAACAAAAAGCTTGAGGGCGGACCCCAGATATTGCCTAAATAATGGCATGAGGGCGTCTTTGTCGTGTTTCCTGAAAATGAGAGTTAAATCATAAAAAAAACTCAAAAAGAAAAATACTCTATAAAAAGAATGAACAACTGGAGGTCGACTTGATGATTGAGGAAAGTCCATCCTATTTTGGAAACTAGACTTAGGCGTGAGGAAGCTTCAAGGAAGGTGTGATGTTTTCAAAAAAAAAACTTATCTTTGTTTACTCTTGATATTCCACCCTAGCTTGGGGACAAGACTAATGCACATGGGAGCTTCAAAATGAACGTGATGTTGTGAAGACCAAGATCTTTTCAAGACTTCTTTATTTACTCTCTAGGATAGCTGATGTTATTTTATTTCCTTTTTATCTTGGCACATGTGTGACCGTCCTTCATTGTCTTAGAAATAGGGACACTCTTGATTTTATTTCCTTAGTTTAATATGTGAGGGATAATATAGTTTGCTCTGTACACTCCTATAAAAGGAGACATTTTGGTAATGACAAAGACAGATCACCTTTGAAATCAAAAAGATATTTCGGCCTTGTGCTTGAGTCAAGAGATGTTGCTCGAATTTTCTTGAGTATGATTCTTATAATTCTCACTTCTACAGTCTTACAATTTTAGTCCATAAAATTGATAAGTCTTAGTCACAAAAACTTGAGTTCTTAGAATAATTCCGAACGTTTCTTTAGAATAGGACTCTAAGGGGATTATAGTGATTAATTCTAAGGGTTTGAAGTGCCCTCATCATTTCTGTATCCATTGTTGCTATCCCGAAGTGCAGTCCATTATCGCTGTATCGAAGAGCTGTCCGAATTTGTTGTATCGAAGTGCTGCCCGAACATTGCTGTATCGAAGTGCTGTCCGATTATCGCTGTATCAAAGTGCTGTATCGAAGTGCTGTCCGATTATCGCTATATCGAAGTGCTGTCCGAATATTGCTGTATCGAAGTGCTATCCGATTATCGCTGTATCGAAGTTCTGTCCAATTATTGCTGTACCGGCGTGCTGTCCGTTGTTGCTATTTGCTATTGGCTGTTCGTTCTTTTACTCAAAGAAATCTACTTCCGCTTCATATAACCACGATTCACAACATTCCCTGTATTGGTATCACTGTTGGGTATCATTTGGTATTATTTGGTATCGGAGAATGGTTTAGTCATTCCTCTCTTATATTTTATTCTCACATATATATATAAAAATAATTTTGTGGTTCGCATTGGAGTTAAGTTGTTGTGTTTTAGATAAGATATTCGATACTTGTTTCATATTTCGAATCACTTGGTACCATGATGGCAGGATCAAGAAACTCGAAGGATGGAGAAACTCCAGCCCCTAGACGAGCTGGGAAGGATTCCGTAGATGAGGAAGAGGCCCTAAGCAACGACCAAATTACTAATAAAATCCAAAGCTTCCGTGATGTGTAATTCTAACTCGAAGGCCTGACATCCTACATATGAAGAATGGAAAACATGATGTTGGAGATGAGAGAAGAGCTGAAATCCCATAGAACTTCACAAACTTCCGAACCTACTATTAGAAACAGGGAGGATCGAGAGAGAGAACCCACAATGGGAGGAAGGGATTCACGGTATAGAGGTAGAGGAAGGGGTAGAGTTAGAGCAGCTCCTCCACCACCCGAATATTATCCGGAAGATGAATATGACGAGTACTTTGAGGATGATAGACAGTTTAGGATTGACCAAGAACCTAGGGAATAACGAGTACGGGTAGACGATAACTTAAGTAGTGTTAAGTTTTCCATACCCCCTTTTGAAGGTAAATCTGATCCCAAAACTTACTTTGAATGGCTTAGGAAGGTCGAGGGACAATTTGAGTGTCGAAATTTTTCAGATCTTAAGAAGGTTAAGATAGCCACTGTAGAGTTCACCGGGTATGCTCTTGTATGGTGGGACCATGTAGTTCAACTTAAGCATCGACGTGGGGAAAAACCTATAGATACATGGGAAGAGCTTAAGCGAGTGATGAAGAAAAGGTTTGTTCCTAGCTATTACATGAGGGACCTTAGGTATAGTCTCCAAACTTTAAGGCAAGGGACTAAGTCAGTAGACGATTACTATAAGGAGATGGAAACCGGACTGATTAGGTGTCATATAGAGGAGGACCACGATAGCACCATGACTAGGTTCTTAGCGGGACTTAATGTTGAGATTAGAGATCCATTAGAGCTCATGACTATACATGACTTAGTGGAGATGGTGCACACATCTAGGAAAAATAGAACCCCAAGTTCGGAGGCATCAAACTAGGAAGAACACCACTCCTAGTATCCCATGGAAACCAAGATAGCCCACTAACCACAAGGAAGACCCTAAACCATCGGTCAATATAGTCCAGTCAGCCCCTAATCCACCAACTAAGTCCCAACCTTCACCAAATTACAAACCTCAACCTAGGACACATGAGATCCTATGCTATAGGTGTCAATGTATAGGTCACATAGCCCCGAACTATCCAAATAAGCTAGCTGTAGTCATTAAGTCAGGGGAAATAGCGACTGGAAGTGAGGGAGAAGAAGAGATTGAGAATGAGAATAGTGGGGAAGAGATAGAAGAATGTAACGAAGAGATCTTAGAAGCTAAGATTAATGCAGTACTTAGAATGTCATTGTCATCTAAGATAGTAGAAGATGAGGATAGCCAGAGGGAGAACTTGTTTCAGTGTAGGTGCTACATTAAAGAGAACCTATGTAGCATGATCATAGACGGGGGTAGTTGTGTTAATGTCGTTAGCACAACTTTGGTGCAGAAACTAGAACTTAAAACCTAAAGACACCCCAAAACCATATAAGTTGATGTGGATGAATAATGTTGGAGAATTGAAAGTAGTGAGTAGATGCAGCGTGCCCTTTAAGATAGGTAGATATGAGGATGAAGTGGTTTGCGATGTCGCCCCTATGCATGCCACCCAGATCCTGTTAGGAAGGCCATGGCAGTACGATCGTAAAGTTACTCATAATGAGCTTTCGAACAAGTATTCCTTCATCTTTAGGAAGAAGAAATTGTAATATCCGCATTTTTTCCTTCTCTTATTATTCTCATTTTAGTGAATTGTCGTTTTTGGAAACTCTCTTGTAACCGTATCGACATTTTGAGGATATTTAATATTGAATTTTTTGTCGTTCGAGCTTGATTCGGACTCGTTTTACTCGATTTGATGTTTCATGTTGTTATTTCAGATATTATCGTAATCGTCATTTGGAACCGCCGTTTCGGGGTTGCCAAAGATCCATCTCGTGTTATTATGGGCGTTGTGAGCTTTTGTTTGGTGTTTGTTGTGTCAAGAATTACACTCTCCGACCGGCGATCGCCTCGGAGATCGGGCGACCGAGTCACTGCCGAGCAGCCGAGGCAGAACTGCCGACCAGCGACCGGGCGACCAAACCTTAGCCCCGCAGGCAAGCTAAATCGGCCAAACCGAAGGTCCCAGGACAAGTCCCGGTGCCGAGCGATCGACATCAAATACGATCGTCTCTCGGTACTCGGCGACCGACTCCTAGCGACCGACTGGCGACGATCATCCCTCGGCACTTGCCGACCGACCTTTGGTGATCGACAAATGCCGACCCTCAGCAACTGGCCGATGGCGACCTCTGATGACCAGCTAGAGACGACCGCCTCATGTCGATCAGGGCCGATGGCCATCCAGTCGGCAAAGGCCGAGCCTCAAGACTGGCACCACGTGCAAGAGCCGAGACAAGATCCGCGAATCTCGGACCATTGACCACAGCCTGTCAGCATCCGTCCACCAGCCGACAGGCCCGCCGAAAGTTGTCAGTAGGGCCGCATGTGACTGACTCCGGACGCGTGCTGGCTCTTCATTGGACCGCCCAGCTGGCAGCCGGCTGTAGCTTTGGACTTTAGGCATACTGCCAGCCTCTTCCTTGGACTTTAGCCCGACAGCCCGGGTGATCGCCCCATTATAATATTGGCCGGCAGACGATCGCCCCATTATTATAATGGCCGGAAGGCGATCGCGCGCCAGAAGACAAGACCCGGCTGCCACTATATATACAAGGCACCCTGCACTCGGCCAACTCCCTGGCATTATCGCGATTTCAGCACACTAGACAGAATCAATACTCAGCACTTGGCTATCTCCAACTCTTGGCAACAGCTATCATTCGGTACTTACTTTTCCCGGCCTCTCTCATCAGGCAGACGATCGACAGGGACGAAGAACACCGAGCTTCGCTCAAGAGCCGGATTAACAGAGTCTTTTTACACTCATTGTATCTAGATTTCTCTCATTAGTACTTGTATCCACGAATATTTGTATTAATATCATCTCGCGAGAGCATTCAAGCCCGGGCCTAACAAACCCGGCAAATCTTGTGTTATTTATCTTCTCTCGGAAGTGCTCCCGCAATTGTTGTTTGTTGTCCGTGTTCCAGCAGTATTAATCTTCGGATAAATATTTTGGGCAACAACAATTGGCGCTAGAAGAAGGGGGATCCAACCCTCAAATTTTTAATTCCTACCGTCCCGAAGAACACTCACTGTTCTCGGGGTAGATACTTGAAGTGACACTCACTGCACTTCAAAGAAATCTTTCAGAAATCATGTCTTCCGCCTCCGCGTCGAAGAAAGCCGCTGACCATCCGGCCAGACCCCCCGTTCCGTCCCAGTCCGAGCCGCAGCCAATGGTGGAAGGCAGCCGCCGCGGTCAGAGATGCTCGATCCCATCCCTGGACGGCGGCCCAAGCCTCTCGCTCGATCAGCTCCGAACCAAGGAACAGATCGACGAGGTCATGGCCGTCCTACAGGAGGGACGGAGTGCTCTCGACGCGCCTCCTGCTATCGCCCCCTCGACCGCCCGCCGGAAGTCCAAGCGGAAGCTCAAGGCGTTACTGGCCGAGCGACCGTCAGGAGGCTCTCGTCCGCAAGAGGAGGCGCTCGGCAGCCGGGGCACCTCTGTCTTCGATCGCCTGGGCAGTGACCCGACCTGGCGACCGGGGCAGTCCGGCCCCAGCTACGAGACGACGGAGTTTGAGTCCGTCACCAGGAGCTCGGCCTACCCGGCTCCCAGAAGGCAGCCCAGCCGTCTGGCTCCCCCTCGCCAAATTGCCGAGGTCGGCAGCAGCGGAGTCCGGAGATCGGTACACGATCGCCTCGGCTCCCGCTCCCAAAGCCGATCAGCAAGCGACCGAGCCACGGCGATGGCTGCGATGCAACGTCAGATCGACGACATGAAGGCGCTCCTGCAATCCAGGGCAGGCGCCATGAAGACGATCGCCGAGCCAAGCGAGCCGCTCGCGATCGACATCGAGCTCGCCCCCGTGCAGCACAAGATCGCTCCCCCACAAACACCCTTGTACGAGGGGCGATCAGACCCCGAAATGCACCTGAACAAGTTCAACATCTACATGACCGGGTGCGGGGCATCAGACGCGACCAGGTGCCGAATGTTCCCTATGACGCTGGACGACCTCGCCCACCGATGGTACACCTCATTACCACCTCGGTCCATTGGCTCCTTTAACAAGCTGGCGAACGTCTTCACAAGGTAATTCGCCACCAAGGTCGCTCAACCGGAGGGTCCCCATCGCATGCTGCGAGTCAAGCAAGGGAAAGAAGAATCCGACTCGGACTACATCGACCGGGTAGACGAAATCATCCTCAACGGCGAGCCCGTAAGCGATGAGATCGCCCTCCACGTGGTCCTAGCAGGATTCCATGGTCTTTCGCCTATGTTCAGGCATCCTACGAAGGACCAGCCCACGACCTACGCGGTCTTCTGAGCTAGATCCGCAGATTTCCTGGCCAGGCAAAGGCTTCTTCTTAGCCTAGGAGTAGAGCGATCGGCGCCCAAGCGACGACCTCCAGTCTCCCAGCCCGATCGCTACTATCCAGCAGAGCCGGAGGACTCACTCACCGCCTACAGTCCATCATTTAACATGAGGGACTAAGGCTCGCGATCGCCTCCACCGCACATCATAAAGCCATGGTCCTGGCAGTCGATGGAACCGGCTGCTTCGGCCATGCAAGGTCCCTTTCGGCCGAGATCGCCCGCCCTTCGTTTAAATACGAGGCCGGCGTAGTCTGAGGGCTCTCCAAAATTAATCAGTGGACACGTGCCATTACCCCCGTCTCAACGTACACCGTCGAGGTCGGCCATCTCCATGGCTGGCCGAGGTGGAAGCAGAGCTAAACAAGCTGCGGGCGTGGAGTTGATTCATCCGACGCTGCCCCGCGCAAGGACTCCTCTAGACCGAGACCGCACGCCCTTCGTTTAAATACGAGGCGAGGCGCAGCCTAACAGAGGACCCTCATAATAAAGTGAGTCACGAGACACTCAATGTCTTCGCGAACCAAGACACGGTCATGGAGTCGGTCCATCGAATTCCGCGACTGTGCACGATTCCTCAAGCAAGTTAAACCACCAAGTTTCCGAGGGGGATCGGCCAATGTTGTTTTTTGCAGGTACAAAGACCGAAAGATAGCTAGCCAATCGACCATGATAGCCCAAGTCCGAATCCTAAGTCAGTTCAGCAAGATCGCCCGTCATCATCTTACGCGATCGCCAGCAAGAACCACCTAGCCCCATGTCTTCAACATAGGAACAAGCTGGGGGGCAATTGTTGTGTCAAGATTTACACTCTCCGACCGGCGATCGCCTCGGAGATCGGGCGACTGAGTCACTGCCGAGCAGCCGAGGCAGAACTGCTGACCAGCGACCGGGCGACCAAACCTTAGCCCCGCAGTCAAGCTAAATCGGCCAAACCGAAGGTCCCAGGACAAGTCCATGTGCCGAGCGATCGACATCAAATACGATCGTATCTCGGTACTCGGCGACCGACTGGCGACGATCATCCCTCGCCACTTGCCGACCGACCTTTGGTGATCGACCAATGCCGACCCTCAGCAACTGGCCGATGGCGACCTCTGATGACCAGCTAGAGACGACCGCCTCATGTCGATCAGGGCCGATGGCCATCCAGTCGGCAAAGGCCGAGCCTCAAGACTGGCACCACGTGCAAGAGCCTAGACAAGATCCGCGAATCTCGGACCATTGACCACAGCCTGTCAGCATCCGTCCACCAGCCGACAGGCCCATCGAAAGTTGTCAGTAGGGCCGCATGTGACTGACTCCGGACGCGTGCTGGCTCTTCATCGACCGCCACCTGGCAATGGCTATAGCTTTGGACTTTAGGCAGACTGCCAGCCTCTTCCTTGGACTTTAGCCCGACAGCCCGGGTGATCGCCCCATTATAATATTGGCCGGTAGACGATCGCCCCATTATTATAATGGCCGGAAGGCGATCGCCCGCCAGAAGACAAGACCCGGCTGCCACTATATATACAAGGCACCCTGCACTTGGCCAACTCCCTGGCATTATCGCGATTTCAGCACACTAGACAGAATCAATACTCAGCACTTGGCTATCTCCAACTCTTGGCAACAGCTATCATTCGGTACTTACTTCTCCCGGCCTCTCTCATCAGGCAGACAATCGGCAGGGACGAAGAACACCGAGCTTCGCTCAAGAGCCGGATTAACAGAGTCTTTTTACACTCATTGTATCTAGATTTCTCTCATTAGTACTTGTATCCACGAATATTTGTATTAATATCATCTCGCGAGAGCATTCAAGCCCGGGCCTAACAAACCCGGCAAATCTTGTGTTATTTATCTTCTCTCGGAAGTGCTCCCGCAATTGTTGTTTGTTGTCCGTCTTCCAGCAGTATTAATCTTCGGATAAATATTTTGGGCAACAACAGTGTTTCGACCATGTGTCGTACATTCCGGTTGTTTGGGCCGTTTTGTAAATTTTCCGAAACTTTTGGGAAAATTTCGTTTGTTGATTGTTTTTCCGAACCTTTGAGTAGTCGGGAATATGTTTTTCTTCGGCATTTAAGTTCGTCGTTTCAGGTCCCTAACATCCGTACCATCGTGAATTGTTCACCGTTGTATTTCGATTCTTTTCCGGTACCTCCCTCATTTCTTCTGGCCTGTACTCCACAGAAAGGAATGTTACGTACGTAACAACCTTTTGGTTACGTACGTAACGTTCTAGTGTATTTCGATCCAGACGATTCTGCCTTTTTGGTTACGTACGTAACAACCTTTTGGTTACGTACGTAACGCCCTAGTGTATTTCGGTCAGCGATTACGCTTTTTGGTTACGTACGTAAGGCCCTTATGGCTTACGTACGTAATACAGCTTACGTACGTTAGCATGTGGTGGCTAACGTACATAACGAGGCCTGGGTTTATAAACCCAGGGGTTGACCGATTTCGGCCATTTTCACTCCTTCTCCTTCCCATCCGACTCCTCGGCGATCTTCTTGGCATTTCCGGCGATTTGAAGCTTTGTAACTCCGAGCCATCATCTTCTTCTAGTTTTTGGAGTATATTATCAACCTCTAATCGTGTTCTTCATCATTATCAAGGTAAACTCCTAAAAACCTTGTTTTGGGTAAATTGAAGGGGTTTTCATGTTTCGTCCGATTCGTTCCGTATGTTAGATTAATTCATGATGTACATGACTAATCTCGTTGGTTTTTTTGGTTTCCCTACGGATTCATGGTATATTTCGTGGTAATTTTGTAATCGAGAGGGTTTGGTTGTGGTCCGCCCTCGTTGTTATGTCTATACGAATATACATGAATCGTAGGCGGATTTTCGGGTGTATTCCATTTCCGTATTCGTCTAGAGTTGGTTGTGATTATGTTCTTCGAATAGTTAGGTTCGGTCCTGTTAGTTCATAGCGTTCGTCGGTGATTATCCATTCCGTTCGTTGCGTCATCAATTATTCAAGGCAAGTAATTCTTGGAAACCTTTATGCTTACTGTGAAATGGTAATGTATATTGTGTGTGCTTTACTCACCTCGGGAGGGACCGACGGGGCCTCGAGGGAATCTATGGATTCGTCTTGGATTCATGAGTTTGTTTCGCTAGCTAGCTCGGGAGGGTTCTTAGTGGCCTCGAGTGGGATTCGTGGCTTCATCCCGGTCCTAGGTGACGTGTGGTGCTTGATTTGTTTTATGAATTTGGCCAGCTCGGGAGGGTCCTTAGAGGACTCGAGTGGGATTCGTGGCTTCGTCCCGGTCCTAGGCAAATTTATTGTGACTGTTTGTTTCCGGAAAAGACATGTCTAGTTTTGGCTTTGAAATGATATTGGTGCATGTGTTATGAAATGTGTAAGCGATTGGTTTGCCTTGAATACTTGTACTAGCGTAATTGCTAACCCCTTTGGGACCCGTTTTGGGGAAATTCTTGTTATGGATTTCAGGTTATGATCATCAGGTTGAGCGAGCGCTGGGACAGTACGAGGATGTCAGCCAGGGTCGTTGACATGTGCACTTGGGTCTACTTATTTCTTTTGTCCATTTCGATATGGTTGTTTCCTATATTTATAAACTGATAGACTGTACTCGCGAGTACTTAGGTTTTTCATTTCAAACTCCGTATTGTAATACTTTAAAATTATTACATTGTCGGTTGATGCTTATTTCGCCGGTTGCTCCGGGCGTATCTTTTTATGTAATATCATTTAAATGTGTGTCCTCGCTAACCGAGATGATTAGTCGAGTGGAGTTTTCTTGTTTGTAGCCTGGTGGGTCCCATGTAGGGGCCCACGGCGCTGTAATATACTTCGAATATCTCGGGGTGTTACAGAAAACGGTATCAGAGCGCTTTAGGTTTATGGATATCTAGGCTTGTTGGTTATTTGGGTCTAGTCGTGTTTTGTTTTGCACATTGTCACACCGCTGCCAGCATCTCGGTACTCCCAGTGCTCGTAAGTTTTCTTATTCAGTCCTTTGTTTTCTTGCATAGTATTTCTGCTTTTCGAATCATAGTTGCTTTTTCCTCCCTTACTCATCATCAATATACTTCTGTTATCTCTTAACACCAGTATGGATGCCAGAGGAAACCGTGGTCGTGGTCGTGGTCGTGGACGCGGCCGAGGACGTGGGGCAGCCGGTGGGGCGGCCACGTCGCATTCTTCGGGAGCCGGCAGTACCGGCGACCGTCACAGTCATGCTTCTTCTCAGGAGCGCGCCGATCTTGGTATTGCGGCTGTTATGCAGCAAATGGTTAACCAAATGGCGGCTATAGCTCATGTGGTCCAGAACCCCGATCATCCCCAAGCTAATCGGGGCGGAGCGGATCGCTGGCTACAGGATGTCATCAAGATGCATCCTCCTCAGTTTTCGGGAGCTTCGGACCTGATCGGCTGGGAAGGGTGGATCAAGGAGATATCTAAAGTCTTCGTTGCCACCAACTGTCCCGAGGAACGCAAGGTCCCTATTGCCCAGTACTTTCTCACTGGGGACGCTATGGATTGGTGGGAAGACGTGGGGCCCAAAGATCATGTTGCTTCGTGGGCCGAATTTCAGGAATTGATGGAGACCGAGTATTGCCCGTGGCCGGTCAGACAGGCTCGGGTACATGCTTTCTATGATGCTCAACCACGGGATATCCCCGTATCTCAAGCCATTGCCGATTTTAACAAGGAATTGGGCTATGTGAAGACCCAAGTCGTCGAAGAGAGTGACAAAATTTTTCATTTTTCCAGGAGGATGAAGTTGTCCATCCGGGACTATATGTCTGGACTCGTTTGCACTAATTTGAAGGATTATCAGAGTCGAGCTCTTGCTTATGATATGTCCGTGACGGCAAGTGATGTGGCTCGTGAGAGCAAGAAGCAGAAGTTGGCCGGAAATTTTTCTGGTCCTAAGAGTGGAGGCCATCAGAAATCTCAACCTGTAAACATTTCTACGGGTGGTTCGACTCGTTTCTCCGGGAGTTTACGAAGTGCCGCCGGAACCTTCGTCCGGGACCCCAGATGCTTTAACTGTGGCAAGCCAGGCCACGTGAACCGCGATTGTCCTCGTCCACCTTTGACTTGTCATACTTGTTGTCAGTCGGGCCACAAGGCTTCTTTTTGCGAGAAGCTCAGACAGTTTCGCGGCGCCCGTTCTTCTCACCCAGCACCTATGGAGCCGAGTGTGAACCAGGGCTCATTCGCTCCGCCGCCACCGCCGAGTGCCGGCCGAGGTAGGGGTCGGGGTCAGCCCGCTATAGGTGTAGCTTCCAGTGTCGGCTCTGCCCAACCGCGCATCTACGAGATGAGGAGGGCCGATGATCCAAAGCTCGTGGCGGCAGTGCACCGTTCATATCCATTCTCATCCTGTCGGTGTGCTTTTTGATTCGGGTGCTACGCATTCATTCATCTCTCTAGAGTGTGTACGCCGTTTGAGTCTCTACTGCTTGTCACCTTGCGAGCCTTTCATCATTAAACTTCCTAGCGGTGATATAATTGTCGGTGATCGAGAGGTCCGGGACTGTTCTGTGTTTATTTGTGAGAGGGTCTGACCCTCTAATCTTATTGTTGTAAGTATCGAGGGTGAGGATTTGATTCTCGGGGATGATTGGCTTGAGCGGCATGGTGCAATCATGAACTACCGCACGAGGATCATTACCATGTTAGCCGAGGACGGCACTGAACACTCTTTCACGGGGCGAAAGAGAAACCAGAGGTTTGTTATTAACGCCTTGAAGGCGATGAAACTCCTGCGAAAGGGGTGTACGGGTTATTGGTGCTACGCCTTAAAGGCGGAGAATGGTGGAGTCGAGCTTTCGTCGATTCCAGTCGTTAGTGAGTTTCCTGATGTATTTCCTGACGAGTTACCGGGATTGCCACCAGATCGTGAGGTCGAGTTTTCTATAGAGTTAGAGCCGGGCGCGGCTCCAATTTCGAAGGCGCCGTATCGCATGGCACCTTCAGAGATGGCCGAGTTGAAGAAACAGTTGAGTGAACTTCTTGAGTTGGGGTATGTTCGACCGAGCGCCTCGCCTTGGGGCGCACCGGTCCTGTTTGTGCGTAAGAAGGATGGTTCACTGCGTTTGTGTATCGACTATCGCGAACTAAACAAGGTGACCATCAAGAACAAGTATCCTTTGCTGAGAATTGATGACTTTTTCGATCAGTTGCAGGGAGCCGCGGTATTCTCAAAGATTGATTTAAGATCGGGGTACTATCAGCTCCGGGTGAGGGAGTCCGATGTGCCGAAAACGGATTTTCGGACGAGATACGGGCATTATGAGTTTGTAGTTATGCCTTTCGGGTTAACTAATGCGCCGGCAGTGTTCATGCAATTGATGAACAAAGTCTTTATCGAGTATTTGGATAAGTGTGTCTTCGTCTTCATCGACGATATTCTTATTTATTCGAGGAGCGAGGAAGAGCATGCCGATCATTTGCGAGTGGTGTTAGACGTTTTGAGGACCGAGCAACTCTATGCAAAGTTCTCGAAATGTGAGTTCTGGCTGAAGGAAGTGATGTTTTTGGGTCACGTGATTTCAGCCGAGGGTGTTCGTGTGGATCCGCAGAAAATTGAGGCAGTGTTGGATTGGGCACCGCCCAAGAATGTGAAAGAGATCCGTAGTTTCTTGGGTTTGGTTGGCTACTATCGTAGGTTCGTCGAGGGTTTCTCGAAACTAGCTCGGCCACTTACACAATTGCTCCTGAAATCCGAGAAGTTCGTCTGGAATGACGAGAGGCAGTCCAGTTTTGAAGAGCTGAAGAGGCGATTGACTTCAGCCCCGATTTTAGCATTGTCGTGTGGCAACGAAGGTTTTGCTGTTTATAGCGATGCTTCGGGTCAGGGTCTTGGGTGCGTATTGATGCAGCACGACAAGACCATCGCTTATGCGTCGAGACAGTTGAGACCATATGAGCTCAACTACCCTACTCATGATTTGGAGTTAGCGGCGGTTGTTTTTGCACTCAAGATTTGGCGCCACTATCTTTTCGGCTCTACATGTCAGATTTTTACCGATCATAAAAGTCTGAAATACATATTTACTCAGCGGGAGTTGAATATGAGGCAGATGAGGTGGTTAGAGCTGATTAAGGATTGTGACCTCGAAATCCTTTATCATCCGGGCAAGGCAAATGTCGTGGTCGATGCCTTGAGTCGGAAACTGATTGCCTTGCGAACGCTTGAGGTCCTTACGTCTCAGTCTGAGCTTCGGCGGGCTTTGATTGAGTTTGATGTCGAGGTTTTGTTGCCTGGGGCTGTCGGGCAACTTTGTGCTTTAGAGGTTTCGTCGTCTTTGATCGATGAAATTAAGCTGAAGCAGTTAGAGGATCCGATGATTACTCAAATCCGAGAGAACATTCTTAAGGGAAAGTCTCCTGGATTTGTGATTCATGAGGATGGTGTTTTGAGACTCCAGAGTCGGCTTTGTGTACCGAACGACTCAGAGTTGAGACAGAGTATTTTGCGCGAGGCCCATGCTACGCCTTACTCCGTTCATCCTGGTTCGAGTAAGATGTATAAGGACCTGAGGAGGAATTTCTGGTGGAATGATATGAAGGAGGAGGTCGCCCAGTTTGTAGCGAGATGTTTGACTTGCCAGCAGGTCAAAATCGAGCATCAGCGACCAGCCGGGTTATTGCAGTCACTTCCCGTTCCGGAATGGAAATGGGAAGATATATCGATGGATTTCATTACGAGCTTTCCGAGATCGAGATCGGGCATGAATATGGTTTGGGTGATTGTTGATCGTCTTACCAAGTCGGCACATTTTCTGGGCATCAAGGACACTTGGGGCCCGGAGAAGTTGGCTCGTATATTTATCGCACAGATTGTGAGGCTTCACGGTACTCCGAAGTCTATCATTTGGGATCGTGATGGCCGTTTTGTATCACACTTTTGGCAGGCGGTACATAAGGCGTTGGGTACTTGTTTGCGTTTGAGTACCTCTTTTCATCCCCAGTCAGATGGACAGTCGGAACGCACTATCCAGACATTCGAGGATATGCTGCGTACTTGTGCTCTCGATTGGAGTAGTGACTGGGAGGAGCATTTGCCACTAATCGAATTCACGTACAACAATAGTTGGCACGCGTCGATTCGGATGGCACCGTATGAGGCACTCTACGGGCGGCGTTGTCGATCGCCGATTTGTTGGAATGAGGCGTCCGACTTGGTCGGGACCAAACCGGATATCGTGTTAGAGACGAGGCGGAAGATAGAATTAATCCGAGAACGGATGTTGACTGCCCAGAGTCGACAGAAGTCTTATGCCGATGTCCGTCGTCGACCTTTAGAATTCGAGGTGGGAGACCTCGTTTTGCTGAAGGTGTCGCCGACGAGAGGGGTTTTCCGTTTCGGGAAGAAAGGGAAGTTGAGTCCGAGATTTATTAGACCCTTTGAGATTCTTGAGCGAGTCGGTGATTTGGCATATCGTTTGGCGCTACCTCCGGCCTTGAGTCGCGTTCATAACGTCTTCCATGTTTCTCAACTGAGGAAATATGTCCCGGATTCTAGTCATATCATCGATTATGGTGAGATCGATATTGCCGAGGACATTACCTTCGAGGAGCGTCCCTTAAAGATTTTGGAGCACCATGAGAAGCGACTGAGGCATAAGACCATTCCTTTGGTCAAAGTGCAGTGGTCGAGACATGGTGTCGAGGAGGCGACTTGGGAAACTGAGGATAGCATGCGTGCTAAGTATCCCGAGTTGTTTATTTCTTAAGTTTCGGGGCGAAACTTGTTTTTAGAGGGGTAGAATGTAATATCCGCATTTTTTCCTTCTCTTATTATTCTCATTTTAGTGCATTTTCGTTTTTGGCAACTTGCTTGTAACCGTATCGACATTTTGAGGATATTTAATATTGAACTTTTTGTCGTTCGAGCTTGATTCGGACTCGTTTTACTCGATTTGATGTTTCATGTTGTTATTTCGGATATTATCGTAATCGTCATTTGGAACCGCCGTTTCGGGGTTGCCAAAGATCCATCTCGTGTTATTATGGGCGTTGTGAGCTTTTGTTTGGTGTTTCGACCATGTGTCGTACATTCCGGATGTTTGGGCCGTTTTGTAAATTTTCCCAAACTTTTGGGAAATTTTCGTTTGTTGATTGTTTTTCCGAACCTTTGAGTAGTCGGGAATATGTTTTCCTTCGGCATTTAAGTTCGTCGTTTCAGGTCCCTAACGTCCGTACCATCGTGAATTGTTCACCGTTGTATTTCGATTCTTTTCCGGTACCTCCCTCATTTCTTCTGACCTGTACTCCACAGAAAGGAATGTTACGTACGTAACAACCTTTTGGTTACATACGTAATGTTCTAGTGTATTTCGATCCAGACGATTCTGCCTTTTTGGTTACGTACGTAACACCCTTTTGGTTACGTACGTAACGCCCTAGTGTATTTCAGTCCAGGCGATTCTGCCTTTTTGGTTACGTACGTAAGGCCCTTATGGCTTACGTACGTAATACAGCTTACGTACGTTAGCATGTGGTGGCTAACGTACGTAACGAGGCCTGGGTTTATAAACCCAGGGGTTGACCGATTTCGGCCATTTTCACTCCTTCTCCTTCCCATCCGACTCCTAGGCGATCTTCTTGGCATTTCCGGCGATTTGAAGCTTTGTAACTCCGAGCCATCATCTTCTTCGAGTTTTTGGAGTATATTATCAACCTCTAATCGTGTTCTTCATCATTATTCAAGGTAAACTCCTAAAAACCTTGTTTTGGGTAAATTGAAGGGGTTTTCATGTTTCGTCCGATTCGTTCCGTATGTTAGATTAATTCATGATGTACATGATTAATCTCGTTGGTTTTGTTGTTTTCCCTACGGATTCATGGTATATTTCGTGGTAATTTTGTAATCGAGAGGGTTTGGTTGTGGTCCGCCCTCGTTGTTATGTCTATACGAATATACATGAATCGTAGGCGGATTTTCGGGTGTATTCCATTTCCGTATTCGTCTATAGTTGGTTGTGATTATGTTCTTCGAATCGTTAGGTTCGGTCTCGTTGGTTCATAGCGTTCGTCGGTGATTATCCTTTCGTTGCATCATCAATTATTCAAGGCAAGTAATTCTTGGAAACCTTTATGCTTAACGTGAAATGGTAATGTATATTGTGTGTGCTTTACTCACCTCGGGAGGGTCCGACGGGGCCTCGAGGGAATCTATGGCTTCGTCCTGGATTCATGAGTTTGTTTCGCTAGCCAACTCGGGAGGGTCCTTAGAGGCCTCGAGTGGGATTCGTGGCTTCGTCCCGGTCCTAGGTGACGTGTGGTGCTTGATTTGTTTTATGAATGTGGCCAGCTCGGGAGGGTCCTTAGAGGCCTCGAGTGGGATTCGTGGCTTCGTCCCGGTCCTAGGCAAATTAATTGTGACTGTTTGTTTCCGGAAAAGACATGTCTAGTTTTGCCTTTGAAATGATATTGGTGCATGTGCTATGAAATGTGTAAGTGATTGGTTTGCCTTGAATACTTGTACTAGCGTAATTGCTAACCCCTTTGGGGACCCGTTTTGGGGAAATTCTTGTTATGGATTTCAGGTTATGATCATCAGGACGAGCGAGCGCTGGGACAGTACGAGGATGTCGGCCAGGGTCGTTGACATGTGCACTTGGGTCTACTTATTTCTTTTGTCCATTTCGATATGGTTGTTTCCTATATTTATAAACTGATAGACTGTACTCGCGAGTACTTAGGTTTTTCATTTCAAACTCCGTATTGTAATACTTTAAAATTATTACATTGTCGGTTGATGCTTATTTCGCCGGTTGCTCCGGGCATATCTTGTTATGTCATATCATTTAAATGTGTGTCCTCGCTAACCGAGATGGTTAGTCGAGTGGAGTTTTCTTGTTTGTAGCCTGGTGGGTCCCATGTAGGGGCCCACGGTGCTGTAATATACTTCGAATATCTCGGGGTGTTACAGAAATTCAACCTATCGCCTATGACTCCTAAGCAAATCCTTGAAGACCAGAGGATATTAGAGCAAGCACTGAGGGAAAACAAAAAAAATAGAAGGAAAAGAAAACAGTCACGGCAGTCCCTAAAGGGATAAAAATCGTCGCCCTTTGTAGGACTAGTGAGGTTAAACGGGCCTTGCTCGCAAGACGGCCTGTAGTTCTATTACTATTTCGTGATGTATTGCTTAATATTCCATATATTCCTGATACTATTGATCCATTGATTGTCTCTTTATTCCAGGAGTTTGAAGACGTGTTTCCCGAGGAGACACCACCCGAAATGCCGCCCGTTCGAGGCATAGAACACCAGATCGACTTTGTTCCAGGATCCTCAATACCAAACCGTCCTGCATACCGAAGTAACCCCGAAGAGACTAAAGAGATGCAAAGTAAAGTGGATGAGATACTAGCAAAGGGACATGTGAGAGAAAGTATGAGTCCTTGTACAGTTTCGGTGTTGCTAGTACCAAAGAAAGATGGCTCGTGGAGGATGTGCGTAGATTGTCGTGCGATAAACAACATTACAGTAAAATATCGACATCCCATCTCTAGACTTGATGACATGTTAGATGAATTATATGGTTCCACAATATTTTCGAAAATTGATTTAAAAAGTGGGAACCATCATATTCGAATGAAAGAGGGAGACGAGTGGAAAACGGCATTTAAAACTAAACACGGTTTGTATAAGTGGTTAGTTATGCCATTTGGGCTCACTAATGCACCAAGCACATTTATGAGGGTAATTAATCATGTTCTATGTGCTTTTATTGGAAAATTTCTTGTTGTGTACTTTGATGATATCCTAATATATAGCAAAAATTTGAATGAACATGTAAAGCACTTGAAAGATGTGTTGCTGGTGCTTAGAAAGGAGCGCTTGTTTGCTAACATTCAAAAGTGCAACTTTGGCACCGAGAAATTAGTTTTCCTTGGTTTTGTTGTTAGTTCTAAGGGGATACAGGTCGATAAAGAAAAGGTGAGAGCAATAAAAGAGTGGGACAGCCCCAAAAATGTGAGCGAAGTCCGAAGCTTCCACGGCTTAGCAAGCTTCTATAGCAGGTTTGTACCCAACTTTAGTACTACAACCGCCCCTTTGACCGAGTTAATCAAGAAGAATGTTGGATTCAAGTGGGCAAAGGAACAAGAGATGGCTTCAAGGCCTTAAAGGAAAAACCAACAAGCGCTCCCCTGCTAGCCCTACCGAAGTTTGCTAAGTCTTTCGAGATCGAGTGTGATGCATCCGGTACAGGTATAGGAGCCGTTTTGATGCAAGAGGGTAGGCCGATTGCCTACTTCAGTGAGAAGTTAGGAGGAGCTTTGCTGAACTATCTAACTTACGATGAGGAGCTGTATGCCTTGGTTTGAGCACTCGAGACTTGTTAACATTACTTATGGCCCAAAGAATTCGTCATACACACTGAACACGAGTCCTTGAAACATCTGAAGGGGCAACAGAGGGCATGCTCGATGGATGGAATTCATAGAGACTTTTCCATACGTGATTAAGTACAAACAGGGAAAGGAGAACGTCGTTGCTGATGCTCTATCTCGCAGGTATTCCTTCCTAACTGCTTTAGATTCGAAAATACTTGGTTTTGAATTGATTAAAAATCTTTACGAGAGAGACATTGATTTTGGCGAAATTTTCATTACTTGTGAGAAGTCTGGAGTAGATAAGTTCTATAAGAGTGATGGTTTTCTATATAGGGAAAATAAGTTATGCATACCTACTATCTTTGTACGTGAACTATTGTTACTCAAATCACATGGGGGAGGGATGATGGGTCATTTTGGCATTGGTAAAACCTTGTCTGTTTTGCAAGAATATTTCTACTGTCCGAGTATGAAACGAGATGTCATTCGTATTTGTGGTCACTGTATCACTTGTAAAATGGCTAAAAGTCGAGTTCAGCCCCACGGTTTGTATACCCCACTCCCCATTCCTAATACTCCTTGGACTGATATATCGATGGATTTCGTGATGGGATTGCCTAGAAACCGGTATGGGAGGGATTCTATATTTGTTGTGGTTGATAGATTTTCAAAAATGGCACATTTCATAGCTTGTCACAAAAATGATGATGCATCTCACGTGGCTAATCTTTTCTTTAGAGAGATCGTTCGTTTACATGGAATGCCTAGGAGTATAGTTTCTGATCGCGATGCTAAGTTCCTAAGTTATTTCTGGAAGACCTTATGGGCTAAATTGGGCACAAAGCTTCTATTTTCTACCACTTGTCACCCACAAACCGATGGGCAAACCGAAGTAGTAAATAGAACTCTTTCTACATTGTTAAGGGTTATAATCAAAACAAACATTAAAACTTGGGAAGAATGCTTGCCACATGTTGAATTTGCTTATAATCGAACATTACAACTGGTTGTGTAGCTCTAAGTGAATTAATAAACTCATATAGATAACTTTTACAACCAATTCGATCGCTGCACAAACATCTGAAAAATGCCGATCTCCGTATGTAATTGAATAGGGACGATCGTCGTATATATCTCCGCACTCTTCCCCCTTGTTTTTGTTCACTTAGTGAAAGTAAGGGGATGAAAATAAATCGTTGAGTGAGCGGTCTTCAATTTTGTCGAATCCTCGAAAGGCCGTCCATCTCGGTCTTGAGGAGCCATGCACGATCGCGGAGTTCGATGGACTGACCTCCATGACCGTGTCTTATGCGCGAGCGACATTCCGTCTGATGGATAAGTTCTCGCGACTCACTTAATTGGTAGGGTCTTCCGAAGGCTGTGCCTCGCCTCGTATTTAAACAAAGGGCATGCGGTCTTGGTCTGGAAGATTCCTTGCGCGGGGCATCGTCGGATTAATCAACTCTACGTCCGCGGCTTGTTAGCTCTTCTTCTACCTCGGGCCGCCATTAAGATGGTGACCCTCGACGGTATACGTTGAGACGGGGGGAGGGACGCGTCGCATTGTCCGATAAGGACCCACCACGTTAAGTGATGGACCTTTGAGGGCGGGCGAACATGTACACAGATTAGTTTTAGAGGGCCCTCAGACTACGCCGGCCTCATATTTAAACGAAGGGCGGGCGATCGTGGCCCAAAGGGACCTTGTATGGGCACAGAGAACGGTTCCATCATCCTCCACGACCATGGCGACACTCTTCTACATCGGACTATCAAGTCAGATGACGATCCTCGACGGTATACGTTGTGTAAGGGGAGGAGATCGCCTGCCTAGGTTCTTCATGTAGATGACGAATTTTAGAGGGCAAGCGAGTAATCCTCTAATTTGTTTTAGAGAGTCCTTCGGCTATGCCCTCCTCGTATTTAAACGAAAGGCGAGCGATCGTAGCCCAAAGGAACCTTGCATGGACGGATCGTCGGTTTAATCGATTTTCGCGACCACGGCGGCACTCTTCTACCTCGAACCATCATGTCAGATGACGATCCTCGACGGTATACGTTGTGCTAGGGGAAGCAATCGCTGCCTAGGTCCATCATGTCGATGACGAACTTTAGAGGGCGAGCGAGTCATCCTCTTTTTTGAAGCATTTTCTGAGGCAGTAGCCTTTGATTTGATGAGGCGGGAAATCGGGTAGAGACTTCCGAAGTTCCCTTCTCTTGATTGAATCATGTAGATACGGTCGCCGAGGTTGATCGAGGGGTCGGCTCGTATGAGATTTCTTGCCTATTTGCGTTCGACTCGAGCGACCGTGGTGGGGCTCCGGCTAAGCCAATAAACTGTCTAACTTGGCCTCCTCGAACAATCTCCAGAGTTGTCTAAGGAGGTCGCGGCATTGGTTGGTGTTGTGGCCGGGACTCTTGTGGTAAGCACAATATTGATTGTGGTCCAGATGATCGTGGTCCCTTATCGCCTTTGGCTTGTTCAGCGGTTCGCGGCCCTTGATGGAGTAAAAAATGTGGGCCGGAGTTCGGTTGAACTTGTGGAGGAGATGGGCTTCCACATCCTAGAAGGCCTTGAGATCACCGGGTGGCTTGGCGATCGCCTTTTTTGTTTTGGTGATCACTGTCTTTCATACAGGAGGCGGCGTTCTCTCGCCTAGGCAGAGGGTGAGCAGCCTCTGCCCAGTCAGAAAGTCGGCAGCCTTAGCGCGTAAGATCATGTAGGTCGGGGGGATGTCCTTGGTGAGATGTCTAAACATGGGCGAATGTCCGTAGAATCCCCCCAGGACCGAGTAGAGGGCGAGCCGTCGTTGATGGGCTCGCCAGTGAGGACTATTTCATCCACCCGGTCGATGTATTCTGCGTTGGATTCGTCTTCCCCCTGCCTGATTTTCATCATGCGGCGGGGGTCTTCTGGTCTGGCGACCTTGGCGGCGAAGTATGACGTGAAGTCACTCGCCAGCTTCTCAAAGGAGATGATCGATCTCGGTGGTAATGAGACGTATCACCTATGGGCTAGCTCGCCCAATGTTAACGGGAAGATTTGGCATTTGGTTGCATCTGATGCCCCACACCCGGTCATGTAAATCCGGAACTTACTTAGATGGGTCTCGGGGTCCGATCTCCCTTCATATAGAGGTGGTTTGGGAGGAGCGATCCTTGGTTGCACCAGGGCAAGCTCGATGTGGACCGCGAGTGGCTCGGTCGGTCCGATGATCTTTCTACTGGTGCTTGCCCCAGTATCCAAGAGCGCTTTCATCTCGTCGAGCTGGCGTTGCATAGCGGCCATCGCCGTGGCCTGGATGCTCGCGGCTCGGCGCCTGGAGCGGGAGCCGAGGCGATCAAGTACTGACCCCCTGGCGTTCGGAGTGGGAGCCAAACGGTTGACTTGTGTTCGGTTGGGAGTTGGGTATGCCGAACTCCTGGTGACGGACTCGGATTCCGCCTTCTCGTGGTGGGAGCCAGAATGCCCCGGTCGCCATGATGGGTCGCTTCCCAAGCGACTGAATACGGAACCGTCCGGACGTGCGAGAGCCTTTTCTCGTGAATCAGGGCTTTCTGACGATTGCTCACCCAGTATCCCCTTGAATTTTCCGTTTGCCCACTCAGCAGATGTCCGAGGGAGTTATTGCGGGCGCCGCGCATGCTCTCCATCACTCTTTTAGGATAGCCATAACCTCCTCGATCTGTTCCGTGGTTTGGAACTGGTCGAGTGAAAGGCTGGGGCCACCCCTCACGTGAGGGATCGAGAGTCTCGCGTTGCCGCGACTTCCCTCTGCCGTCGGCTGGGGCTCGGATCGAGCCGGGATATGGTGTCCGGCGGTTTGGAGAGTGGCTCTCTTCGATGTGGTTGCAGACGTCATGATTCTGAAGGCTTTTCTTTGAAGCGCAGTGAGTGTCACTTCAAGTATATGCCCCGAGAACAGTGAGTGTTCTTCGGGATGGTAGGAATAAAAATGAAGGTTAAGATGTGCCCCTTCCTCTAGCGCCAATTATTGCTACCCAAAATATTATCCGGAGATAGATATTGCTGGAATGGATGGATAGCAAACAAAGTGCGAGAACACTTCCGTAGAGAAAGTAAATAACACAAGATTTGTCGGGGTTGTTAGTCCCGGGCTTGAATGCTCTCGCGAGATGTTATTAATACAAATATTCTGGGGTACAAGTATTAATGTTAGAGTACAATTACAATGAGTGTAAAGACCCTGGTTATCTTAGCTATTGAGCGTGAAGATTGCCGGAAGAACCAGGTATGATGCTCCGTGAGTTCTCACAGTGTGTTTTAGCTGTGTGTTTGAGCTTCTAGGCTTGTGAGTCTCGTTGAATCTATACTGCAAGGAATTCTTGCCTCTGCCGACCGTCTTCTGGATGAGAGGTGCTGAGAGAGAAATCCTGAGGTAGATCCAAGTGAGGAAGCCGAGAGCCTGACTATGTGTATGTATTCTTCACGTGGTTGCAGCTGAGAAGAACCTTTGTGAATGTTTTTCGGAATGATTTTCCAACTGATTGGAATGAATTGCCAACTGAAAGGGGAACCCTTTTCCACTTGCTGGAGGTTTTCTATATATAGCACTGAGAGATGTTTGGGCGATCGCCTTTGCTGTATTATAATAAGCGGGCGATCTTCTTTTAGCACATGGGCTGGTCTCCTTAAAGTCTGCAGGAATTGCTGGCAGCCAGCAGTGCGGTCTAATGAGAAGTCTGCACGCGTCTGAGTCACTGTCATGGGCGGTCCCACCCTGTAGCTTTCGGCGAGTTTGTCGGTAGGTGAGAAGGTGGTGACAGGCTGTGGTCAACGATCCATGTTATGCGGTGCCTTTCGCGGATCTGCACATGGGCGCTGCTTTAAGATCCAGTCTTCGTAGATTTTGACGGACGAAGGTCTTGTTCGCGGCACAGGACGGTCGTCCTGGGTCGGGCACCAGATTCGATCACTAGGTGTCAAAGGCGATCGCCTTTAGAGTCGATCGCTAGATACTCGAAGGTGGACTGTGTTCTTCGTTTAGGCGAATTCGCCATAGCTTGTTTGGTTGTGGACTCGGTCGCTCGGCCCTTGATCCGATCGCCGTCGAGGCGTGTACATCTCGACACAACAGTTTTATATGTTGAAAGATAATATGATCACTTCGAGTGAGTTTAATAGACCATAATCCTTTGCCGGGGATTACGTATTGTTATTGTGTACTTGTTCGGTAAGAATGTAATGTGTGTGATATTAGTTGTTACTCCTTGAAAGGAGGTTGTGATGTTTAAGTGTTGCTTGGCTTGATGTTTTGCTCATTGTTTGGTGATCGTTGGAAGTGATGTGCCTTCGGGTAGGATTCATGAATCTACGGGATCCATACTTGTTAGTATCAGTCGGGCGTGACCGTAGGGTTATCCAATCCGGGTATGTCTTGCGGGGACTCCGAGGTTCGGGGCTTATTAGCCCGATGCCGATATAGCTTGTGGGGTTATCATCGGGTATGTCTTGTGGGGAATCCGAGGTTCGTGGCTTGTTAGCACGATGCCGGGATAACTTATGGTTGTGATTTGGTTATGAATGAATCTGTGCTTGTGGTCACGTGACTGTTGTTATGGTGACATGTGATTCGGTATGGCTTCCTATTGGGTTATTCACTCGGGTATGTTCTGCGGAGCATCTGAGGTTCGTGGCTTGTTAGCACGGGACGCGAATAATCCTTAGAAATATGTGTTTGATGATTTGGGTCGTGGACCCTGTGGTTTATGATTTGGGTCGTAGACCATGTGATTTATGATTTGGTTCGTGGACCCTATGTTTTGTGATTTGGGTCTTGGACCCCGTGTTTTGTGAATTGGATTGTGAACCCGTGTTTTATTATCGGAATTGTATTTTGGGAAAGATGATTTTCGGGCCGCGTCCCCAAGCGTTTTCGAAAGACTTGAGAATTCTTTAATCCCAAATGCTTTTACAAACTCCCGAGATCGTAAAATATTTTGCAAGATGTATATCGGGTTTACCCCTATCTTTCGATTTAACCATTTTGATCAAGTGATTTACCTCGGGAAGTATGTTTATGATCTCTAAGTCTTTGGAGTAAATGTATGGCTTGTCTTCGTATTTTATACTTGCACTAGCGAAACAGTGGAGTTTTGCTAACCCCCGAGTATTCGAGGGGTGGATGTCTGTATTGCATTCAGGATTTGGAGCATAGCACAGGGTCGGAATGAAGGATTATGAAAGATGAACGATACTAATCACACAAGGACCCGTTGATGTCGTATTGGTTTAGTTGTATTTTATTTCCGCTGCAGTATTTCTTTCCCATTGTACGGGAGTGTGTTGTATTCGACCCCTGCGTGGGCATGTAATGTGTTTGAGTTGTATGTATTTATTGAAAGACCAAATCGGTCTACTGAGTCATTTTAGCCTTAAAGGCATTGTTGAGATGTTCGATATTGTTACCAGCCTGGTAGATCCTTGAGGAAAGGTTCTACGGCGTGTAATATCCCTGAGAGGATTGGGGGTGTTACATAAATGGTATCGGATCTTAGGTTGTGGAAACCTAGGATGTCGGGTTTAGTGGTGTATGTTGAGTTTTGTCTCGTTGGATTTTGTTTGACTGAGTCGTGTCGTGACGCGTCGTCTGAGTTGGTTGGTCGTGATTAGTATCGTGGGGCGATCATCATCTTCGTGCGACTTGTGGATGTAAGTCTCTCTTCTTTGTTATTGTGCCTCGTCTGATGCGAGTTACTTGTATGATTATTCGTTAAGTGATGGAATCCTTCAGTGGATTTTGATTTCGTGATATGTGGGTATTCGACTCTCATATTTTATTTATATAAGGAGCAGTGTCGCTGCTAATGTATTTTCGAACGGTATTTTATCCGTTGCGTGAGTTCTTTCAAAATGACTTTCAGTATTTTGCAAACTGAGTTTTATTTCGTAAAACCGATTCCCTAAATCGAGTTTTGGCATTTTGGCCTTGAATGTTTTATGACGATTTGATAAAGGATTTTGTGAGTTTTGAGCATTCTGGCCTATTGAATTTTTGAAAACCTTGAGTATCTTAGAAAATAAATTTCGAGACGTATATTTTAAAATAAATTATTTTCTCGTGGTACTTTCAAGGTGCCACAATATGATTCAAAATTATTCCAGTTGAGGACCAAAATATTTTGAGATATTTTCAATTATTTAGAAATGCTTTGCTTAGACCCGAGGGTCGAATATTTCTGAAAGTTTTTCACTAAAAGATAAGTGTCCTCATTTTTGTTCAAACGCAAGATGGTTTTCAAAGTCTCGATAATGGTGTTTGTACTACTTTTGTAAGGTGATACTCAAGATCTACCGGTGTTTCCAAATTATTTTCAAAAAGGTGGTTTTTGTTTTTAAAACCTATCACTTCCTGCTTGTGGTCTAAGAAGGTGTGTATGATGTTAGTATTGTCATTAGGGTGTGAGCCCTCTGAGTTATAATGGAATTGGTGGTGTGAACGTTGAGTCGTTCGCCACGCATATGTTTTGTTAGCCCTTTGTGGGAGGTGTGATGATGATCTTTAATGTTGTCATTTCGTGGTGGTTTGCGTGTTATCGCACCCGTATGAACTGTTAAAGCTTGGGTTTGTACGTTTGTGTACATGTGTGATTGTTTCATGATGTTTGTAATTATGTACTGGTTATCGTTTGGGCCGTTGAGGTCGCCGAACGATACGGTCGTTGCTATAGTGTTTGTGTGTGTATTACTTTACGATGGTAATCGTTGTATATGATTATGTGTTATGATTCTTTGTTGTGCTGAGTTGGCATCTCCGCTATGTTGTTTTGCGGCGTTATGCCCTATTGTACCTAGCATTTGTATTTTCGGTATGCCGAGCCGAGGTGTTTCAACCGTGATGTGCCGGGGCAGGCACGTGTAAATTGTCCTTCTCGTCAGTAATGCATTTCAAGTGCGGACTTGAGGGACACATAATTCAGTTTTGCGAATTGGCTACCGAGACTTTCGGAGTTCGCGCTTCAGCACAGATATCAGGATCAGCTCTGAGCGGCCCATGGGAGATTTTTCTGTCGGTTGCTTTTTGTGTTGTTACCTTGTTTCCGTTGTTGTGAGTTGCGGGGACGACATTTCTTTTATAAGAGGTCGGATGTAATACCCGTAATATTTTTGACTTTTGCAGTTTCTCCTTCTAAATTCTATCGACTTTCATGTGTTCGTCGATACTTTTTGAACTTGTTTGATGTCTCGGTTGTCATCGTTCGAACTGGTTGTGACCTTGTTTCAGATCGATCTGTTTAACATCGTGACTTTTCCGAGTTCGGTTTGATTCTTGTGAACCTTGTTCGGAAGTAACATCACTTTCTACCAGTTCTTTTAATGTCTGGAGTTGAAGTGGGGACTTCAGAGTCATTGTTCGACTGTTGTCATTCGATCATTGTTTTTCGATCATTGTTGTTCGATCATTGTTATTTGATCATTGTTGTCTGATCATTGTTATTCGATATTTGTTGTTCGATCATTGTTGTTCGATCATTGTTGTTCCGTCATTGTTGTTCGATCGTTGTTATTTGATCGTTGTTGTTCGATCATTGTTATTTGATCGTTGTTGTTCGATCATTGTTGTTCGATCATTGTTGTTCGGTCGTTGTTGTTCGATCGGGGTTGTCTGACTGTTGTTGCCTGATCTCGTACCGCGTAGAATTGTCGTTCACCGTTAGTCAGCTGTTTCGAGTGTGGTCAGGTGGGTCACCGAGCCGTGCATTGCGAGACGGTATCTGAGAGATTTGGGGATTGAGGTTGCGTCTCTGCTTCGAAAGGACACATAAATTCCTAGTGTAGTTTTTGAGGATTTCGGCGTAGTCCGAATTGTTTGTGGTTGTCCTTGTGGATCGTTTTGTGTTTATTTTCTGTTTCTTGACTGTGCGTGTTTTCCCTGTCATAGGTGCTCTGTGTTCTGTGATTGTTCGGATGATTTACTTGATCGTATTATCTGTTTGATGACGCTTGTGACTCGTTGGTTTTATTATGTCTCTACCTCTGATGTTGTGATAGTCGTCGCGGAGCGTGTTTTCACGCCGCATGTGTCTTCGAGTGGCTTTTAACGTTTCAATGTTGGGTGCGAGTTTTCGGTTCTTGTGTATCTCATTGAGTTTTCCTGGCAGGATATTACTTCTCCCTACTTGTTTTAAGTTTCGGGACGAAACTTCTTTTAAGGAGGGTAGTATGTAATACCCGCAATTTCGGATTCCAGTATTTTTCTTTTTTTCGGCGGGAGTCCATTTTGACGACTCGCTCGTGACCGTTTCATCATTCCGAGAATATTTAATTCTGCACTTTTTGACGTCCGAGTTCGTTTCGGTATCGTTTTGTTGAGTTTCGTGTTCTTAAGCGGCTTTTCCGTACTTGAGTTCGATTCTTGCGAATCTCGTCCGAAACTGTTGTTTCGAGTTTCTCGTAAGTTCATTTAATGTTATTATTCATGTTGCGAGTTTTGACTTGGCGTTTCGATCGTATATCGTGTGTTTCAGACGTTTTATGCTATTTTCGTAATTTCCCAAAGTTTGGGGTAATTACTTTCCGTTGTCGAATTTCGAGCCTTCAGGTGGTCGGAATCGTGTGTTCTCTTAGTGCTCGAATTCATCTTTGCAAGTACTTCGTAACCGTATCTTCGATTCGTATTTAGGTTCGGGTTTCGGTGTCGTTCAGGCCGCCGGAGTTGGCCCCGGCCGAGTCATGGCCGGGCAGGTTGGGCCCAGGCCAGCCCTGGCAGAGTTACGGCCGGAAGGCCCCGACAGTTATGTATATAAGGCCGGTTACGTACGTAAGCCTTGGCCGGTTACATACGTAACGCTTCCGGCATTTTTGGGCAGTAGGCTCGGCCATGGCCGGTTACGGCCGTAAGCCATGGCCGATTACGTACGTAAGGCGGCCGGCAGGCAGTTATTTAAAGCCCTGCAGACGGGTTTTTCACCATTTTCCTCACTCGCTTTCTTCCCTTCCGCGGCTGGAGGTGTGTTTATCATGGAGAGATGTTGTTGGACAATCAATCCATGAAGTCTTGGAGTTCATATCATCAATCATCTACCCTATAACATCCTTTGATCGAGCGAATCAGGTCAGATTTTCTAGAAATCTAGTTTTGGGGAATTTGGATATTTTGGTCGATTTCGTCCGTTTAATCCGATTTAACTTAGGATTGTGATGGGTTGATGATTATTTAGATGTATTATATCTTTTCCCTTGTTATTCCTTGGTCGAATCGTATAGATTCATTGTTTTGGTCGAGTTCTTGATCGACGCCTTGAAGGTGTCCGGTAGAATGTCATAGAGGGGTTTTCGGACATTCTACGATTATCCTTCCTCGTATGATTGTTGATTTACGGATTATATGATGTTAGGGTCGAGTTTCTTGCGAAGAAACCGTGTTGAACCCTTCCGTTCGTCGTCGTCTTCCTTTTCAATGGCATCGGGCGTTTCGAAGCTTCCCGGTTGAGCCGTGTCCGTTCGTGGTTCCGTGCTCATGGTATTGAGGAAAGTATCTTGCCCATACGTTTCATGTTTCGTTGGCATAATTTTTGATAAATGATTTTATGCGAAATCCAATGTTTAATGAATGTAAAAAGGGATCGGAATGTTCTCGATAAATGTTGTCTTTCAACGATAATTCGTATACTTCGTGAATATGTGTTCTTGGAATATGTGTGTTGGTTTTGTATGTTGAAAGATAATATGATCACTTCGAGTGAGTTTAATAGACCGTAATCCTTTGCCGGGGATTACGTATTGTTATTGTGTACTTGTTCGGTAAGAACGTAATGTGTGTGATATTAGTTGTTACTACTTGAAAGGAGGTTGTGATGTTTAAGTGTTGCTTGGCTTGTTGTTCTGCTCATTGTTATGTGATCGTTGGAAGTCATGTGACTCCGGGTAGGATTGATGAATCTCCGGGATCCATACTTGTTAATATGGGTCGGGCGTGACCGTAGGGTTATCCAATCCAGGTATGTCTTGCGGGGACTCCGAGGTTCGGGGCTTGTTAGCCCGATGCCGAGATAACTTGTGGGGTTATCATCGGGTATGTCTTGTGGGGACTCCGAGGTTCGTGGCTTGTTTGCACGATGCCGGGATAACTTATGGTTGTGATTTGGTTATGAATGTATCTGTGCTTGTGGTCACGTGACTGTTGTTATGGTGACATGTGATTTGGTATGGCTTCCTATTGGGTTATTCACTCGGGTATGTTATGCGGGAGCATCTGAGGTTCGTGGCTTGTTAGAACGGGACGCGAATAATCCTTAAGAATATGTGTTTGATGATTTGGGTCGTGGACCCTGTGGTTTATGATTTGGGTCGTGGACCCTGTTATTTATGATTTGGGTCGTGGACCCTGTTATTTATGATTTGTGTGTATGTTCTGATGATCCGAAGGGATCAAGCGATCTATGCTGAGGGTGCTGGATCGGATGTCCACCTCGTGTTGGTCCGACGGGATCATCTTGGGATCTATGCTGAGGGCGCTGGATCATTGGACGGGTTTTTCCACCTCGTGTTGGTCCGATGGGATCATCTTGGGATCTATGCTGAGGGCGCTGGATCGTTGGAATACCCCTGTTGTGTTGATTGAATCTTGTAGATTCGTGTTGTTGGATTCCGGTAATGGAAGTCCGTATTGTGTTTATTGTTATGCATTGTTGTTGCATATTTTTGTATTCCGATACTTGTACTAGCATTGTTTTGCTAACCCCTTCGGGGATGGACATTTGTTTTGATGTTTAGGTAGCCGAGGAGCGGGGAAGCATCCACAGTACCGACATGACGACGAAAGGGCTCAGTGATGTTAATTATTGTTGTCCGGTCTTTCTGGTTTATTTTCAGTACTCGAGTACGCGTGTCTTGTGATGTTTTTGAGATGCGTGTAATAAAGAACTCCTTTGATTTGGTTCGGAACTCTAAACTGAAATGGGACTTTCGTATTATCTTTATATTTTCTTTTGTTTAGCCTTGTAAATTCTTATATAAAGGATTTACGGCGCTGTAATTATTCCGAATATCTCGGGGTGTTACATAATATGGTATCGGAGCCACTCTCCTGTGTCGTGCGAGTGTGCCGACGAGGACGTCGGGTCCTTTGAGGAGGGATGGATTGTGATATCCCATACGGACTAGCAGAGAGCGGGCGAAGTGCCTTATATGTGCGTGCCGAACTCCTTATAGCATGAGGCCTTTTGGGAGCCCAGTGGCTTCGGGGTGATGAGAACTCCGAAGTTAAGCGTGTTGGTGCGAGGAGCAGTCTCAGGATGGGTGACCTCCTGGGAAACTGCTCGTTGGGATCCCATAAACAAAACCATGAGGGCTAGCTCAGAGGAGAGTGCCCAGAGCGGACAATATCATGCTACGGCGGAGGGGGCCTGGGATGTGACAATTCCACAATTCTCTCTCCGCTCGGCAAACCCAGAACATAAGGCTCACAATCAAATAAACACGAGCTTTTCCAGAATCTATAGGAGGGAGAGATTGGCCATCAAACCTTATTGTGGTTGACATCCATGGTGACGATCTAATTCTCGGTGATCATTGGCTCAACCGTTATGGGGCTATTTTAAATTACCGAAAGAGAGTCATTGCTATCATTGCTGATGACGGATCTGAATATTTATTCAAAGGATGGAGACCGGGAAGCTCAGGAAAATTGATCAAGGCTATGAAAGCAGGGAAATTACTGAAGCAGGGTTGTCACGGATTTTGGTGCTATGCCATGAAGAAAGAAGGAGTAGAGCTCTCATCTATTCCAGTTGTGAAAGAAATCTCAGATGTATTCCCTGGCGAACTACCTGGGTTACCTCCGCGGAGAGAAGTAGAGTTCAATATCGAATTAGAGCCTGGAGCTGCTCCTATTTCCAGAGTGTTGGCCACTAAGTATACTGGATACAGCTTGGGAAGTAGTTTAAACAACAAGCTGTACTGATTTTAAATCTGAGTGCGTAGCGGAAGTCTTAAATACAGTAAGTTGCTGTAGATACAGCAACTCGATGTGCAGTGTATACTTAAATAATCACAGTAATTAAAACAAGTAAGGCATAAGGTAAATAACACAATATTTAAAATGGTTCGAGGTAAACTCCTCTACGTCCACTGGTCCTCCACACAGGAGTAAAAAGTTTATTATAATTACTATGTACACAACTACGTAATTATAACAACACACAATCAATATATCGTTCACACAGATTGATATAAAGATCTTAGCTTCAACCGTTCACATAGAATGGTTTGAGGTAATGCTTGACTTGCTTCTTCACACACAGTTTTGAAGCTTCGTCTTCTTCGATGCAATTCCTTCACACACAGTTATGAAGTATAAACTATTACTCAGTCCACACAGGGCTGATCTGGGTTTATTCAAAGTATAGAACAGGGTATGAACAACAACTTTGACTTTAAGAGCTTCTAACTGATGAAGTGTTGTTCAAGATGATGAGCACTGTATATCTCTTAGATCTAAATTGCAGTAAGCTTCTTGGAGATATGTTTTGCTCTGATAATAACTTTGATAGCTTGATAATTTCGTAACTTGGTATCGCTGATCTTCAACGCCTTGATGAGATATATATTGTCTTCTGGAAAATATATCCGTTGAGATAAATCTGTTGAGCAAGATTCTGTTCCAATGGGATGAAAAGCACGATCCGGATTTTGCGGGATTTGAAGATCTGTTGACTGACAGTATTTAAATACTTTATCCTTGAGTATTTAAATACTTCTTCATCAACGGGACTTGACTTCTGAAGATTCCTTCTTTGTCCTGTTGAGAGCTGTATGGAAGATCACTGTATTGGTGATTCGAGACAGTTTCCATACTTGGTCTTTATAAGACTTCTTTGCTGTACTGAAAGGTTCCACTATATGCTGGATTCGAGACAGGTTTTCGATACAGGTTGACATTTCAATTTTATCGATAGAGTTTCCTTACTGTACTGAGGATTGGCATATATGTCAAAACCTCTTATCAACACAATTCGATACAGGGATTGATTATCCCGGCTGTTTCGATACAGGTTTATTGTTATCCCAACACAGAGCACCATACCGTATGGCGCCAACCGAGATGTATGAACTGAATAAGCAACTGCAGGAATTATTGCAGAAGGGTTACATTCAACCTAGCGTTTCTCCTTGGGGAGCGCCCGTTATCTTTGTCCGGAAGAAAGATGGATCCCTCCGATTATGTATTGATTACAGGGAGCTAAACAAGGTGACGATCAAGAACAAGTATCTTATACCTTTGATCGACGACTTGTTTGACCAACTGCAGGGGGCCAGAGTATTCTCTAAGATCGATTTTCGATCAGGATACCATCAGTTGAGAATTAAGGAATCGGACATTCCGAAATCTGCTTTCAGATCCCGGTACGGGCACTATGAATTTGTGGTAATGCCATTCGGACTTACCAATGCTCCTGCGGTATTTATGCAATTGATGAATCGGGTATTCTTAGAATACCTAGATAAGTTTGTGGTCGTTTTTATTGATGACATCTTGATTCGAAAGACCCCGAGGAGCATGCTGAGCATTTGCGTGTTGTTTTGAGCACCTTGAGGAATGAACAGCTTTATGCGAAACTTTCTAAATGCGAGTTCTGGCTTAGGGAAGTAACCTTCCTTGGGCATGTGATATCAGCTGACGGAGTTCAAGTGGACCCGAAGAAATTCGAAGCAATCTTGGAATGGGAATCTCCTAATAACGTGAAAGAAGTCTGAAGCTTCTTAGGACTTGCTGGATATTATCGCCGTTTTGTAGAGGGATTTTCCAAAATTGCTCATCCGCTCACTCAGCTATTGCAGAAGACTCAGAGATTCATGTGGAATGAGAAATGCCAGGCTAGTTTTGATGAACTTAAGAGGAGACGGACGACATCACCTATACTAGCATTACCGAATGGAATCGAGGGATTCATAGTGTACAACGGCGCTTCAAATCAGGGTCTGGGATGTGTATTGATGCAAAAGGATAGGGTGATTGCCTATGCCTCTCGTCAGTTGAAACCGTACGAAGTTAATTACCCGACTCATGATCTGGAGTTAGCAGCTGTGGTCTTTGCTTTGAAAATTTGGCGACATTATTTATACGGCACTCATTGTCAAATCTTTACAGATCATAAGAGCCTCAAGTATATTTTCGGTCAGAAGGAATTAAACATGAGGCAGAGAAGGTGGCTGGAATTGATCAAGGATTACGATTTGGAAATACTCTATCTTCCAGGCAAAGCAAATGTGGTAGCTGATGCACTGAGCCGTAAACCTGTTTCTCTTCAAGTGTTGGAAGCACTTACGTCCCAAACCAGCATTCAGCGAGAACTGATCCGCGAAGGGATTGAAGTATGGTCACCAGGAATCTAAGGGCAACTATACGTGATGGAACTAACTTCATCACTAGTAGAGGAAATCAAATCTAAGTAGTTGAACGATTCTCTGATTCTTCGATTATGCGACGAAGTAAGGAAAGGGAAGGCCCCAGGATTCGTGATACAGGATGATGGAGTTTTGAGATTTCAGAGTCGACTTTGCGTTCCTGATGATGATGTTTTGAGATAGATAATTTGAAGGAAGCTCACAGCGCGCCCTATTCTATTCACCCGGGCAGCAGTAAGATGTATAAGGATCTAAAACAAAACTTCTGGTGGGGAAATATGAAGAAGGACGTATCAGAATACGTTTCGAAGTGTTTGACTTGTCAGCAGGTTAAGATTGAACATCAGCTACCTGCCGGAATGTTGAAGCCACTTCCGACCCCTGAGTGGAAGTGGGAGGATATATCGATGGATTTCATCACCAATATGCCAAGGACCAAGACGGGAATGAACATGATTTGGGTTGTAGTTGATCGACTAACCAAGTCGGCTCATTTCCTAGAAATTAAAGACACGTGGGGACCTGAGAAATTGGCACGAGTATTTATTACAGAGATAGTTTGATTGCATGGGACACCGAAGACCATAATTTTGGATCGAGATGGTCACTTCGTATCGCACTTTTGGAAGGCAGTTCACAGGGCTTTGGGAACCGAGCTGAACTTTAGCACGGCTTATCATCCTCAAACGGATGGTCAGTCCGAAAGGACTATACAAACAGTAGAATACATGCTTAGAGCTTGTGCCTTGGATTGGTCAACTGATTGGGAAGTTCACTTCCCGTTGATTGAATTCACATATAACAATAGTTGGCATGCTTCTATTAAAATGGCACCATTTGAAGCTTTGTACGGGAGAAGATGCCAATCATCCCTGTGCTGGGATGATTCTTCGGACTTGATCAGGACGGAACCGGAATTGATAGTTCATACTCAAGAGAAGATAGCTTTGATTTGGGAAAGGCTGTTGACTGCCTAGAGTCGACAGAAGTCTTATGAAGACGTGCGTCGTCGACCACTAGAGTTCGACATTGGGGACCACGTACTAATGAAGGTGTCTCCTACAAGGGGAATTTTCCGTTTTGGGAGGAAAGGTAAGCTAAGTCCGAGATATATCGGACCATTTGAGATCCTCGAGAGAGTTGGGGATTTAGCATACAGGGTGGCCTTACCGCCATCGCTGAGTCACGTTCATAATGTATTCCACGTATCCCAATTGCGGAAGTATGTACCAGATCCCAATCATATTATTGATTTCGGCGAGATCGAGATAGCTAATGATGGCACCTTCGAAGAGAGACCAATCAGAATACTCGAAAGTCAGATCAAGCAATTGAGGAATAAAACAATATCCTTGGTTAAGGTGCAATGGTCACGACACGGAGTTGAAGAGGCCACATGGGAAATGGAGAATGGTATGAAGACTAGATACCCGGAGTTATTTTCATCTTAAGTTTCGGGACGAAACTTCTTTTTAGGGGGGAGGATGTAATACCCGAGATCCTAATATGTATTTTGAACATTGTGACATTGTATATGTTGTATTTGATCTGAGTATTACCCAGCGTACTTCATGATCCGGTGTTTTTGAGCGTATGATTTCATGTTTGTGTTCAAAATTGTAATTTTTGCACTTGTAGCGCACGCTAACATTTAGGCGTAGCGTACGCTAATTTGGGTGTCGTAGCACACGCTGTGTATGAACCTTAGCGCGCTATACGTAGTCAACTTGATTAAGCAGGGTGGTAGGTGAGATCAGCCGCGGATCTTGGTCGGGACATGTCAGGATGAACCTGGACGGCTTTTGGAAAAGCCGAGTCAATGCTGTTTAGCGCACGCTACTGGTATGAGGATAGCGCACGCTAAATGTTGAGTGCAGTGAGGTCAGTAAACTTCGTATGGCCGCTAGCGCACGCTATAGGAGTGGTAGCGTACGCTAATTTACGTACTTAGCACGCGTAAAGGGATGTTAGCGTACGCTAAGTCGAGACCAGGCAGAAATAGTATACTGCAAGCCCGTTAGCGCACGCTATGTATATGGCTGTAGCGCGCGCTAATAACCATTTTCTATACATAGGACAACACCCTTCTTCATTTTTCAGATTTCACCACTTCCCATACTCGATTTCTGAGACTTAGAGAGTCACTCTCTCCATCCTAAACCTCTCATATCATCATCTTAGCTCGAGTTTGAAGATTTTAGACCATTGGAGATTGGTGTTCAAGCTCTCGGTGTTGAATTTCTTCAAGTTCCTCCTTGTACTTCACTATTTTGAGGTAGGTGACTATTCACCAACTGGATTAAATATTCTTAAGGATGTTTTGAACATGTTTTGAGATTATCTAGTCAGTTAAATTCTTTCATGGTCGAACATCATGCTGTTAGAAGAATATTGTCGATGTTTCGGTACTTCTTCATCGTACAGAACATTGAACCTTGTAGTGTTTGAACTCGTAAGCACAATCTTGAAGCTACAAAACCGATTATGGCAAGTTTATGGAGATTATCAAGTTTTTATGTATTACATAATGAAATTATACGTATTTGGACATTTAATGGATTAAACTTAGGACATTTTTCTTGAAGATGAAGATGAGTATCAAGTGAAGCTAGTAATCAAGTTCTTGCGGTGTTCTACGGAGTAATTTCGATATATTTATTGGTTTGGATAAATGAAGAACATGATTAGAATCATTGTAATAAGAATTATCCTGTGATGTATTGAAGAATCCGACCGTAGGATACATTTGATCTTAGGTAGGACACTACGAGTTTTTGTCGGGTTAGCATCCTAATGTTGATTCAAATCCGAATTGATATAGGGCAGCGTAGTAAGCTCATATGTTTGGGAATATCACTCCCTTTTTGATGTTCTTGATTATTAAACCGATTGTCCGGAACCGTTAGTTACTGGTGTTATTATTCGTTGAAGGTTCGGGTTTTGGTGGATTGATCGAGTGAGAGTTCTTCGAGCTGGTTGAAGATTTCTTCTTCGTAGTAACAACCCTTATCGCCATTCTAAGGCAAGTATGGTATTTTGAAAGTTGTGAATAATTGATGAATTTGGGCATGCATATGATTTATTCATGATTGTTGATACGGGATTATTTTCACTGAATTGTCATGACATTTGTTGTATGTTCATGTTGATGAACATGTCTATTTTCTTGCATATATGTATGCATAGTTGTGTTGTGTGTAAGTTGTGATGATCCAAAGGGATCAAGCGATCTATGCTGAGGGCGCTGGATCGGATGTCTACCTCATGTTGGTCCGACGGGATCATCTTGGGATCTATGTTGAGAGCGCTGGATCATTGGACGGGTTTTTCCACCTCGTGTTGGTCCGACGGGATTATCTTGGGATCTATGCTGAGGGCGCTGGATCGTTGGAATACCCCTGTTGTGTTGATTGAATCTTGTGGATTCGTATTGTTGGATTCCGGTAACGGAAGTCCGTATTGTGTTTATTGTTATGCATTGTTGTTGCATATTTTTGTATTCCGATACTTGTACTAGCATTGTTTTGCTAACCCCTTCGGGGGTGGACATTTGTTTTGATGTTCAGGTATCCGAGGAGCGGGGAAGCAGCCACAGTACCGACATGACGATGAAGGGGTTCAGTGATGTTAATTATTGTTGTCCGGTCTTTCCGGTTTATTTTCAGTACTCGAGTACGCGTGTCTTGTGATGTTTTTGAGATGCTTGTAATAAAGAACTCCTTTGATTTGGTTCGGAACTCTAAACTGAAATGGGACTTTCGTATTATCTTTATATTTTCTTTTGTTTAGCCTGGTAAATTCTTATATAAAGGATTTACGGCGCTGTAATTATTCGGAATATCTCGGGGTGTTACATGCCAACCGAGCCCCACGTCACTGCACACGTGTACGAACAATACAATAAGAAACTGCCACGTGTCACGCCACGTCATCCGAACACACGCCTGGCACACAAGAACCAATAGCACGACGCCTTGTGTCATGCCACGTCATCCCAGCGCACGCCCTACAAACATCTGTCCACCGTGGAATACCAAGTCCAGTCTCATGCAGTGCGCGTGAGTCACACGCGCCGGACCAGAACCGTCCGATTGGCGCGTGTATCTCACGCGCGGGTGGAAAATTTCGCCACGTCAGAGATGACGTGGCGGATCAGATTGTATTAATTTTTTTTCTTGCTTTCCTTCTTCTTTACTTCTTCTTTCCCTTACCTGCTGATTGATTTTGCATTGAGGGATGCAAAATAATTGAAGATAAGAAGATGCCGCAATAATGAGCAGCATCTTTCATTTTTTAAAATTCTGTCGAGGTTGATGTACTGCTATAAATAGCAGTACCCTCTCAAAACAGAAGGAGAGAGAGTAGAGTAGAAAGAAACAGTGCGTAGCATAGTTTAAAATGTAATACAGAATACGTATCAGTTTTTATATTTTAGTTTTTGTATTTATTTTCTGTATTTATTTTTTTATATATTTGTACTGTAATACACATAAATAAATACTGCATCCCAAATTATATTCCAAATAAAGCTTAGTTAATATTATTTTTATCGGATAAAATCCACCTTTATGTTTTTATTTATTATTATAATTTTATAATTTAAGTTCGTACGTTACATTAAAGCTCAATTAGCGTATTGGGATAAGTCTCCCTCTATCAGTTTCAGCATTTTTCTTTCAGTTTAATTTAGCTACATCAAGTAAGTTCTTTTAATTTCTGCTGTATTTATTCTGAATATGTCAATATTTATCTGTCTCGTAATTTTACCTGTCAATATGAATATGAGATAAATTTTATATTCTATGGTTAGGATGACTTAAATTAAATACTCGAGCTTATATTAAATTTATTAATGTGCCTTCTTTAATTTAAATTGATATAATTCACAAATATAAAAATAGAGACCAGAAGGAAATATTTTTGTAAATCTAAATTTAATTAAAAAAGGTTAATTATTAACCTGAAAGGTACTATTTAATCCAAGGAACTAAATTTGAATCCAAAAGGTATTATTTAGTTTGATGAAGTAATTAGATTATTTAAATATAAACTTCTGTTAAAATAATTTGTGGATACGAAAGTTATCAAATTATTTTTCCTGAAAATATAATATTTATCTAATTATTAAATCTCATATTTAACAAATTGATATAATGCTCGAGTTATTTGTTTAATAATCCCAATCCTTAGAATCTTTATTATCAAAAACAGCATAATTCTAAATTAAAGTTATTTTTATTCTTATTGTCTTATCTTATTTAAATTATTATACTTAAAGTTCTTATTTAGAATTTGTTTCCTGTATTTGTATTTCTACAAAGTAGACATAATCAAAACCCATTATTTAGAATGTTTAGATATTATTATTTTGTGAATTCATAATTATTGTAATTTTAACAAATAAAAACGATCCCAAGTGAAACGACCTTGGTAAACTCATCAACACTACAAATGCCTCGTATACTTGCAAGTCACTATTTTTACAAGTACATTTTGAGCGGAACAAGTTTTTGGCACTGTTGCCGGGGATCGTGTTAAAATTACTATTTTGTGATATTTTCTATGTTCATTATTTTTTTTTGTTTTTTTTCTCCAACCGTATATTAATAATATTAATCAAATTCAACGGGAACCGAGAGAGGAACCAAAAATAGAAGAAAATAAAAAATACCTCTCGAAATAATACATGAAGAACTTGATATGGCGAACGAACCACCACCAAGAGTAACCTTTATGCGTGATTTTGCACGGCCTGTTATAGGTACATCTACATCTTGTATTGTATTAGGGGAAGCTGCTAGAAACTATGAATTAAAATATCTTCACTTTAATCAATTGCAATTTCGTTGAAAGTAATTGAAAGTTCACTATTATAGGTACTTGTAAAATAGGTACCCTAGAATATAACGTCAAGTACAAGTAATTGAAAGTATAACTTTCATTGAAAAACTTTAAATCAAAATCATACTAACGTCAAGCTAACGACGTTAAACAAGCGCTTCTTGGGAGGCAACCCAAGCTTTATTTTATTTTGTTGTGTGACTTTCTTTTTGCGTAATTTAAACAGAATACTTTGTAAGCTTCTTTTTACAGGGCATGACAAGGAAACAAGACAATGAGGCCATGTGAACATCATTGTCAACCAGATAAGATAAGATCCTATTGTCCTTTTCAAAAAAGAAACTTACTTAGGAAGAATTAAATTTTGCTACTTTTAAATTACCTCTTGTGTGTGTAAATTTTAAATTTCTTTTAAAAAACCAAAAAAAATAAAAAATGGAAAAAGCCTTAAAAAATATTGAAAAACAATTTCCTTTTCTCAACAAAAATGCAATCTTAATAATTTACAGAGTTAGAGCCGAACGAATGCGGTTATTCATGTTGTATGACATTCCACATGACATTCGTTTTACTATCGAAGCCAAAGTATGAATAGTTGGGGAATCATTCGAACCACCCACTAGATTCTTACCAGGTCTTGGTAAAAGTTCATATGCCAAGAAACGACGAGCCAAGAAAATGTATGTTTGTTATAAATGTGCCAAATGGACTTGTGATCAAAAATGTCATTCTCTTGGAATTACTTCCACAAACAGACAAGATAAAATTGAGTTCATAAAGGGTGGGCTGAGTAAGGAGAAATTGAATGATATTCAATTATCTCTTGACACGCATCCTAGTGGACTAGTGTATCGTGAGATTTTCTGTCTGTGGAAGAAATTCAAATTCGAATATGAACAACGTCTTGGGAATCTGACGGTAAAAGACCCTGTTTGCCAATTTGTAAAATTAGATGGGAAGCATATCTCCGACTCATAGAAGGCGTTTAATCCGTTTATGGATGTAAAATCAGAGGAATATGTGAGCCACAATCACAACTACTGTACATACATGTGAGAGTATTTTTATTTTTGTCGTTTTGCCAGATTTTCTTAATAAAAAAGTGATACGTAATAAATGCATTCATTATTCTATTGAGTAGTTGAAGCGCAATTAATGTGGTCACGGATTTGATAAATCTTTTCACTTTATTATGCTTCTATAAATAAACACTACAATTGTTTCTTTTTTGCATCCCCCAAACTTGCAATTCTTTCCTTTTCTCTCTAAAATAATTTTTCTTTCTAAAAATGGAATCATCATCTTCCGCAAAAAGATCTAACTCCACCTGCATTTTTGGCGGAGCTAGTCATGGGAATGAGGCTTGCTTTACTGAAGCAGCCCACAACTTGGGTCGTACCCTAGGAGAAAAATGCATTCATGTAGTTTCCGGAGGAGAAAGTCTAGGATTAATGAGATGTGCTGCTGCTTCTGCCTATCTGGAAGGAGTAAAAGTAATGGGAATCATCCCAAAACCTCTGGCTGAAAGTAAAATCACCGGGGCAATCATTGAAGATGAGTTTAGAGCTGTGAATATATAAGACGGCATAACTCAATGATAAATAATGTCGACCCCTTTATCACCCTTCCAGGTGGTTTTGGCACTCTTGAAGAACTTTTTCATGTGGTTACCAGAGCCCAATTAAATATTCATAAAAACCCAATTGGTCTGCTAAAATTTCAATGGTTTCTTCGATGGTTTACTATCTTTCATCGACTACTCTTCTGAAAAAGGTTTTATTTCTGAGCGTGCTAAGCGAATCATAGTCGTTGCGACAAAACCAGAAGAGCTGATCAAAAAACTGATTGCATTTGTTCCTGAACCATATTCAGCTCTAGCTAACATTGTTTGGATGGAAGAATTCACTATGCGAAAACGCAAAATTGATGCATTCTTTTCCCTTCGATATCCCCCCTTCATTCCTCTTGTTGTTTTTACTTTTTAGTGGACGTAAAAATTGTGAAAATGATGGCAGCTGAAGGAGTTTCTTTTCAATCTCTTGACGCGCATCTATTCATGATATATGTATTGTTATTTCTATTACTATAATTTTCTTTTTCTAAAATAAATAAAGTTTTGATGGCAGAATAAGGAGACTCTCAGGATGCTCTTGAAACACATCTAGGTTGTTTGTGTTATACCTAAGGGTAATATAAATATTTATATGTTTTATTTTTTTGTGTTTTGCCGTGCTGATTTATTTTGCAGATTTCTCCGTATCAATAAGAAAATGGCGCATTCAAAGCATCACTATCTTCACAGGGAGTTTTCTTCATCCCTCATTATATTATTCTTGATAATCATATTGTACAAGATAAGTGTGGGGGGGTAAAAACTATAAATTCTTATTTACGGATCCTAAAATTAGTCTAAGGGCATTTATGTACAAGAATAACTTGAAAAACAAAAACTTAAAAACGTGTTGCTAAAAATTTTATTGATGTACTCTCATTTCACATTTCAAAGAAAACGTTTATGCTAATTTTGAAATAGAATTTGAGAATGAATTACTAACAGATTATTCTAAGATGATCAAGAGTTAGTCAGTTGAATGGTTTAATAATCAAATTCATAAAAATCAAAAGTTGTACTTGTGAAATTTTGAGCCTTGACTGCTTTATCATATATGCAAGTCTTTTATTTTCGAGTGTACTTTTCATGTTGAATACTTTAGAGGTTGCATTGGGTATCTGTGTTAAAACCACATGTGTGTGCAATTTGTGAAAAGCAAATTTTGTTCAAAAGCCCTTCTAACTTCTTACCTACCTAATGATATTTAATTCCCTCGTTAACCCAATTAAGCTTATTGTCTATTTTATTGTTAACCACATACTGATCTTTCCATTGTTATAATCCTTTGGCCCATACTTGAATAGTTAGAAATTATTTTTGACAAGGATAAAGATATTATGGGGTGAAATTGGGTGGTATATATTGTTGGTGGTGTTGAAAAATGGAAGAATCAATTACTCGGCTGTTTATGGGAACTTAGTAACAGGATATATTCATGAGCCCTATGTTTATATTCGCGTAAAACAGTTACCTTAGACAAGAGTATGCATAGAAGCAGCTTAAGTATGTTTTTATCTTAGTAACCGGGTGTATTCATGTCACCCATCATTTACATTCGCATAAAATAGATAATAACAACTCAAGTATGATATAAAAAAACTGGTTGGTTGGAAAGCAAGAAAAAGAGCTCGGATGATTCGAAACATAAGTAAGGGGATCGATAAAAGCTTCATTAATTAGCTTCTCAGTGCTTACCTGTTGATAAACATCGATTCAGAATATTTTAATTTCTAATTGTTCAGTTCAAGTCACTTCATCCATATTTTCCTACCCAACCAAAGAGCCGACATTGTAACCAAAAGAAAAGAAATTTTCTCATAAATTTGCAACACACCAAGTGGTAGAGATAATTGATAATTTGCAAGGTTATGGAAGTTTATACTTCATTGAATGGGTCTGAGCGCAAATACAATCATTATACACTTGTGAGAGAGATATACACTTTTCCGGTGAGTTTTGTGAATTTAAAGTATTGAACATGATTCTGAATAACTTGGCGAATTTTAGAATTTGGTTTAATTCATTTCTTAAAGCCTATTGAAATTTCTTGAATATTTGTTTATTTTGAAGTGGAACGAGATTACTTCGGACTTTTAATTGAATTAATAACATTTAATAAGTCAATTTTCTTGTTACTCTTACTATATATTTGCCCGAGGACGTGCAAATGATAAGTGTGGCGGAATTGTTTGGTATACTTTTGTTAGTATTTTTATTAGAATATTCTATATATTTCTATATTTTGTGTGATAATTTATATTATTTTTCGTATGTTTTCATTATTTTACTTCTAGTATATTTTTTAGTAATTATGTGTAATTTTTGTTATATTAATAGGAATTAAATTTTATCTGCGGATTAGCACACCGGGTGAAGACATATCTATCATTTTAGGGGCAATATTTTTAAAGATTCCGAATATATTCATGAGTGGTCTCGTTTTATTCGTCTCGTCGAGACTATTATTTTGATAAAAAGTTCATTCGAATCTGAGTTCGTATGAAGAAGTTATGGTCATTCAAAGTTTTGGAGGAAAATTAAAATTCGCGGACCACTAATATCAAAACAAGTGGTGGAACCAGATTCATCGGATAACATAAGCATGACGTCACAGCACATGCCAACCGAGCCCCACGTCACTGCACAAGTGTACGGACTGTAACACCCCTAAGACGTTCAGAATATATTACAGCATCGTGGACCCCACTACTTGGAATCCACCAGACTGACACATATATTACAACGCCGTGGACCCCATTCCTTGGAATCCACCAGGCTGACACACAAACTTGACGTGACAACAATGATACATCATCAACATACGGACAATTTCTCAATGCAAGACATACCAAATAAGTAGACCGAACTCGACAGTGCAATACAACATCAAACAAAATCCAAATCGGGCACACAACATTCACAATGTTCCAAAAGAAAGAAGTACTCGAGTACTGAAGCAAACGACATGATTAATAAAAATTAAAAGACATGACATCAACAAACGACCATTTGAACAGATTCACCCTTGCCCGTCATCCTCGTACTGCTCGCATGCTCGTTCGCCTCCGAGACCTGTACCTGAAATACAAACGTATTTTCCCCATTTAAGGGGTTAGCGACAACTGCTAGGGCAAGTACAATCCATTTGAACTACCATTCTAATAAGATGAAATATGCGGCAAAAGTCATTTTAGAAAATATTTATATTCCGGAATATTACGGTGCACGAGCACAAAACACATTTCTCCAACAAAACATTTCAAAGGTTAACCGTTGGTACGAGATTCACGGCCACCGCACCCCACAGAGGCCCCGTCGGGCCATCCCTGGGTGGTTAACCCCAGTTTGCGATACGCATACACACGGCACTACGTATCCCCAGAGGCCCCGTCGGACCATCCCTGGGCGAACATATACATTCACATCCACAACATACACGGGAAGCCATAATCCAAATACTAGAATATACAAACAAATGTAAAGTACTTGCCTTGAGACATCTTCGACGAAACGGGAACGAACAACGACTATGAATGACCCGGAGGGAACATGACCATTCCTAAACGAAGGATTAACACAACTTAGTCCTACACGATAATAATAATCGAACGGAATAAGCCCACAACCCCGACTAACAATCATAAACATACACGAACGGCGAATTCGGGCGAGGGTTTTCACAAAACCTTCCCGAATCAACAATCCATGGTTTAAACGCGACGGAAACGGATTTGGAATCACCCAAAAACAATAATCGATACGAAATATCACAACATAAACGAACAATTCGAGTTCAATCTAGACAAATCCCAAAAATGGACAAAAGTAGGGTTCTAAGCCAAAATACCTTGGATTCGGACGAAGGAAGATGATTACGATGATGAAAAACTTCACTTGGAACACAATACTCAATCTCCCAAGGAATTCCACGGACAAGACTTGAAGAATCACTAGGATCGTTACTAGGAATGCAACTCTCGGACGGGAAGGAAGAAAAGAAGAATGATGAAGTGAAGGTCAACTCAGGTTTATAAAACCTGCTCACTCGTTACGTACGTTAACATGCTGATGTTAATGGACGTTATGCTCATTACGTACGTAACATTTAGGTGTTAGCGTACGTATTGGATCGACAGAACAATCTGCAATTTGTTGAGGCCGATAGCGTACGCTACACTTAGAGAGTTAGCGTACGTTATAAGGAGCTTACGTACGTAACACCCGCAAGTTAACGTACGTAAGGGTTAGGCAAACCGGCGTAACCAATCGCCCAAACCGGCCGAGACCATAACGTACGTTAACACTAAGGTATAACGTACGTTATGCAGGTACCGATAGCGCACGCAAGGAAGCATGCACAACGTACGTTATGCATGCATAGCTTCAACATCACATCATGCATCGCACAGACGGTACGAAGTCGGGATGCAACACAAGGACAGAACCCAGAAGCATAAACACGAAATATTAACGACGACGAAGCTAAGTGCTGAAAGAAAATACAATTCCAACTATCGAAGAATCCGAAATACGACAAGGAAGATAAAATTCCCTAAACTTATGGGAAATTACAAAATGACCGAAACGTCCGAAAATCACAATACAACGTCTGATTAACAAACCGAAACTCGCAACATGGAAAACTCAACCATACGAACTCATGGAAACAAAAAAACAATGAAATTGAACGAGTTTTACGAGAAATGAACACACACGTGACAAAACATAACATAAAATGAAATTACATAAAAATATCTCCGAAACTCATCCAAATGGAAAAACTCCACGAACAAAATAGATTCAAAATGTCGAAATGGTTACAAGAGAGTTGATTAAAAAAATAGACATGCGACAAAAAAAAATGGAAATTGCTAAAAAAATGGAAAGGTACGGATATTACATTCTCCCCCTCTAAAAAGAAGTTTTGTCCCGAAACTTAAGAATCAAAAAGCTCGGGGTGCCTCGCACATATATCCTCCTCCAGTTCCCACGTCAATTCCTCCACTCCATGCCTCGACCATTGTACTTTAACCAAGGGGATGGTTTTGTACCTTAACTATTTATCTCGACGTTCCAAAATCCTCACCGGCCTCCCCTCAAACGTAACGTTCTTGTCGATCTCCACGTCCCCGAAGTCAATAACGTGAGTTGGATCTGGAACATACTTCCTCAACTGAGAAACGTGAAATACACTATGCACATGGCTCAACGACGGAGGAAATGCCAATCGGTAAGCTAACTCGCTAACTCTCTCCAATATCTCGAAAGGTCCAATATAACTTGGACTAAGCTTCCCCTTTTTCCCAAAACGGAAAACTCCTTTCGACGGAGACACTCTCAACAAAACATGATCCCCTACCTCAAACTCCAAGGGTCGACGCCTAATATGTTGGGATTCGGTGCCTAAAACGAAGGCCCAGCGGAAGCGGTAAAACGAAAATTAATTCGATCCGAATCCCTACGAGGATCGATCGAGCTACGTATATACGAATATCAAAAACGAAATACAAGAGATACGAGAAACATACCCTCGTAGTCCGTTGATTAAATGGATAACCTTCTCTTGAGCTATTCCCCAAGCTCTTGAACGATCCAACGCCGAAAACACCGCGTCTCTACTTGCCACGCGCCGGAAAAACGATCGGAACAACAACACTCGATTAACCTCTAAGGTTACGGCTAGAATCAAGTGATGAAGCTTTTATTACTACACTCTAAGTGTATAATATATCTCTCAATAATTTTCTCTCAATTTTTTTTCCAAGAAAAATGAAGAAGAAGTGAATGAATGGAAGAACCCAAAAAATTTCTCTTCCCACTTCAATTATGAAGTCACGTGAGATTGCTGAAATGATGAGTGTTAAGATGCTTTTATTTTGGTCTTCAAAATTTATTCACATGATTAAGTCACCCACCATATCTCCTTTTCCCTTAATATAAGAGATATGAAATCTCAAATGTCAAAAGTCTTCCAACAAGAAAACAAGACTATGATCAAGGTAGGAAATTAAGGTGGGCCGGCCTCTAGAAGAAATCGGACGAGTTCGGTTCGTTTCGGACTCCCGAGAGTCCAAACAGATAAACTCGATTCCGCTCCGATGTATTTATATCGATTAATTAATCCAATCAATTAATCACATTAAATACATAATAACATAATTAATTTCTCCAAGAAATAATTATATTTATGAATTAAATTAATCACCCAAGAATTTATTTAATTCATTAGCCGTAAATTAATTTATCCAATAAATTAATTTAGACATCTAATGTCCCAAAATCAATTAGACATCCAATGTCCAATAAATTAGATATCCAATATCTAATATTTATAATGAGAGATTAAGCTCGATTCATTCCGTGCCAATTCTAATGCGCGACTCGGTAGGTCCGTCTCGACAAAGAATGGGAGGAACTAAAGAGTAGTAGCACCACCTAGCCACTGGTGGCCTACACTATACCTCGATCGAGAACGAATGATTGGGATCATTCAAGAACCATTCTCACGTGAATACCAAGAACGATAAACCCTTCTTTCAAATGTCCCGATCAAGTTATAGGGTCACGGTCTACCAAACCCCATCTGTACTTTGACGCTATGCATGCGTTAATGCAAACCGAGATCATCGAGCCGTGTATCTAATACAACTAGCTCCAATGCTTTGGCCAAAGACTTATGATCTCATCTCGCCAATAACCGCATAGACATATAACCCACTCACTTACAGGAGAAATAATTCTATCTTGGTATTCAAGGTAGACTCGCTACTTGCCCGCCAAGATGCACGCCGAGGTTGACCCCGCCTTCCGTTTATAGGGTCGAACTACTCTAATGAAAATCTTGACGTCACAAGCACATCCCTACTAAATCCTCAAGTCGAAGGTTCACGAATACCTATCACAACCTTTCGATTCCATCATTGATCGGTCCGTGAGTGAAATCCGTGTGACGAATCGAGGGTGAGTCGGTTCGAGTATACTAATCCAATTAGCATACCTATAACGTGTGCTCCTACTAACCATTAGCGATCGATGTGCACTCTCCATGTCAAAGAACACGTCATACAAGTCTTCACATAAACTTAACGCCTACCAAGTTTCATCGACTTGCGAACGATTAAGTATTTGAGCTATAACCTTTCCAAAGGCCGCCCTTTATCCAATAAAGAGTGGAATGTTTTGCTCTCAAATACACGGACTAGTTTCTATATGTTTATTTACGAGTTAGGAATGTCAAGAATTACCAAGAAATAAAGAAACATTCATTTGCCTTATATAAATGGTTTACATAATTACAAGTACAATGCCCTCACTCAACATCCTCCGAGTGGCATTCGAGGGCATACTCCTAACAATCTCCCACTTGCACTCAATGCCACACACTATGGTATCTAATACCCATGTTCTCCGGATGACGCTCCAAGCTAGTCCGAGAAAGTGGCTTGGTCGCTGGATCGGCGACGTTGTCGGCCGAGTCTACTCAGGCAAAGACAATGTATCCCTTGCGAACAAATTCTCTTACGAGATGATACTTTCTCTCAATATGTTTGGTGTTGTGAAACCTCGCCTTGGCTCGTGCACAGCTCCGTCGTTGTCGCAAAGACAAATGAACAAATTTCAAAGACATGGTATCATTTGAAGTTCTCCTAGAAACTTCTTAATCCGTAACCCTTCCTTGAAGCCTCCGAGGCCGCTTGATACTCACTGACAGTGGAATCGAGCCGCGCTTTGCTTGGCACTACGCCAAGACACTGCTCCTCCATTAAGAGTAAATATGTAGCCAGAAGTGGACATAGAGTCGTCCTTCAGTCCTTGGAAGTCCGAATCAGTGAATCCCACCACATCCAAATCTCCACCGCCATACATAAGAACCATATCTCTAGTTCTTCTCAAGTACTTGAGAACGTTCTTTACAGCAGTCCAATGTTCCCTACCTGGGTTTGCCTGAAACCTACTCACCACGCTTACAGCATGCGCGATGTCAGGTCTTGTACACAACATAGCATACATAAGGCTACCCACGGCCGAAGCATATGGTATATTACTCATTTCCTTGCGTTGTTCCTCACTTTGAGGACACATCTTCAAGGTGAGTTTTATTCCATGTTGCATCGGTAGGAACCCTCTTTTAGAATCATCCATCTTAAATCGCTTTAAGATCTTATCTATATAGAGGGCTTGGGAAAGGCCTATTGTTCTCTTCGCTCTATCCCGGTAGAGTCGAATACCAAGAATATAGGTAGCTTCTCCCAAGTCTTTCGTGGAGAAATTACTCGAAAGCCAAGCTTTCACAGAACTGAGCATTCCCACATCATTTCCTATTAGTAGAATGCCATCTACATATAGTACTAAGAATGCGATCTTGCTCCCACTAACCTTCTTGTATACACAAGGTTCCTCTTCATTTTGCACGAAGTCAAACTCTTTGACCGCCTCGTCAAAACAAAGGTTCCAACTACGCGACGCTTGCTTCAGTCCATAAATGGAACGCTGAAGCTTGCATACTTTCTGAATATCGACTTCGGACACAAAGCCTTTAGGCTGCTCCATATAGATTTCCTCCTCGAGGAATCCATTAAGGAAAGCCGTCATTACGTCCATTTGCCATATCTCATAATCGTGGTAGGCAGCTATAGCAAGCATCATGCGAATAGACTTGATCATGGCTACGGGCGAGAAGGTATCGTGGTAATCGATCCCTTCCTTTTGGGTATAACCCTTTGCCACAAGCCTGGCCTTATAGGCGTCAACCATGCCATCACCATCAGTCTTTCTCTTGTAGATCCACTTATTCCCAATGGGCACTATGCCCTTGGGGCGGTCTACTAGAGTCCAGACCTGATTTACATGCATCGAGTCTATCTCAGCTTCCATAGCTTCACGCCATTTCGCGGAGTCTACATCCACCATCGCTTGGTCATAGGTTGTTGGGTCGGTCTCTTGGCTATCACTTGGAACCTCATGGAGTCCTGGCCTCCAAGTGCACAAGCCCATACCTCTCGTAAATGAGACACCCTACTAGACCTACGAGGTGGTTGTACTTGTGTTTGAAAGTTCGGTTCCAGCTTTCTTGCACAGTGTCTCTGGTGGTGTTTCATTGTATTCTTCTAAAGAAATACTTCTACCGCTCCGCCTTCTGAATGAACTTATCTTCCAGAAGTGTGCTTGTAAAGCAACAATGATCCTTCGATCTTCGGGCATGTAGAATAGATATCCCATCGTCCCACGGGAATCCAATGAAACGCCCCTTCGCAGACCTAGCTTCCAACTTTTCCACCTTAGTCTTCTTGACATAGGCGGGACATCCCCAAATCTTAATATGATTAAGACTTGGTTTCTCGCCTCCCACATCTCATGTGGAGTTTTAGGAACGGATTTGGAAGGACATCTGCTCAAGATATACGCGGCGATCAGAGTGCATACCCCACAGTAAATCGGCAAGTCAAGATAGCCCAAGATGGAACGGACCATGTTCAACAGTGGTCCGGTTCCTTCTTTCGACACACCATTTAACCGAGGAGTACTGGAGGTGTTAGTTGTGAAACTATTCCATGTTCCTTAAGGAACTCGTCAAACTCCGTACTCATATACTCGCCACCTCGGTCCGACCGAAGTGCTTTGATATGATTACCGGTTTGTTTCTCGACTAGGGCCTTGAATTCCTGGAATTTCTCAAAGGCCTCGGATTTATGTTTCATTAAGTATACATAACCATACCTAGTATGATCATCTGTAAACGTAATGAAATATTGATATCCGTCACGTGCTACTTCCAAAGCACCACATACGTCGGTATGGATTAATCCCAGCTTATCAGCGGCTCTTTCAAATGTCCTGTGAAGGGGACTTAGTCATTTTGCCTTTAAGGCAAGATTCACAAGTAGGAAAGGGATCCGATCCCAATGGACCCATAAGTCCATCTTTTTCCATCTTGTAAACCTTGGTCTGACCAACATGACCAAGTCTAAGATGCCATTTCAAAACTTGATTGGTTTCATCCCTACCACGTTTTCTAGTCATAGTATTCACAACTACTTTGTTGCTGAGATTTAGATGATACAATCCATTCAACAATGTAGCAGTACCCACTAGTTTATTTCTAAAATAAATTTTGCAGGAACCATCACCAATGAAAAATGAAAAGCCTTTTCGGTCCATGACCGGAATGGATACAATGTTTTTGTGCCCCTTGGGCAAAACAAGTACATCTTCTAAAGTCAAAACAAAGCCGGATTCTAAACCCAAAAGAAGTGATCCTATGTCGGTCGCCTCGACACTATGCCCACTTCCGACTGTGATCATAACTTCTCCAGCTCCAAGCTTCCTACTTTGTTCCAGATCCTGATTCACGGTACAAATATGAGAACTAGCACCAGAATCCAAGATTCAGAAGTAGAAAATACAAGAGCGAACAATTTGTTTCCAAAACTAAAAGTTCTCAGACCAAGTGCCATGAAGAATCGGACAGTCTCTAGCCCAAAGGGCCCACTCACCGCACTTGAGACAAGCATCCTTTTTCTTCTTGTTCTTCGGAACCATCGGGGCCTTGCCCTTACCCTTAAGGTCCTTAACTTGTGGTCCAGTTTGCTTCTTGGTCTTTTTCTTCTTGTTCTTAGACCTCCGAGGTCCGAAGAAATCACAAGAGCACTCCTTCATCCGCGGAGTCTTCATCCGAGACCGAGCGGTCACAAGTTTGTTCATTAGCCCAACTAAATTACATGCAATCTCATTGCGGTTGAAGTTCATAACAAACCGTGAGAAGGAATCGGAGAGACTGCAGGATAAGGTCGGTTTGGAGAGAAGTATCCATTTTGAAATCAAGAGCCTCCAATCTCTCGATCATGGATATCATTTTGAGGACGTGTTCCCCAACTTTCTCACCTTCCTTCATCCTTGCACCGAACAGTTGCTTGGATATCTCATATCTAGCGATTCTGTGCTCACCATAAAGTTCGGTTAAGTGAGATAGAATCGCCTAGCGTAAGTCATTTTCTCATGAGCTCTACGAAGCTCATTAGACATAGAAGCCATCATGTATGCACGGACTTTTACGTCATCCTTAACCCACTTTTCGTGGTTTTCAATCTCTTCCCGATTGGCTCGGTCCGCACAGAGGCGCCGGAATGTCCGTCTCCAAGACGTATCCTGCCTCTATACCGAGGACAATCATCGATTTCGGAGCCAATCCACAAAGTTAGGTCCCATTAAGGTGTTCTTTCTTGATAGTGCATGAGTGGATTCATTGTCATATTGAGTTATGTCCGCATTAAGTATAGCATTAATTAGTGACTTGTTATATTATGTTACGAGTATAGAATTAAGGTATTTTCTATTCTTGTTACCCAGCTCCCACTATTTTTATCGGAATAACACACTCCCATGTGAAATCGGAAGTATCGTCGCTCTACTTCATAGTGGTGATCGAGTTCTTTATAAATCTTAATAGAGGGCAACCAATGGTTTCTAGTCTATCAATTTTCATAAAGTTTTCTCAAACACCAACACATATAATGGTTGAATCTATCTTCTTTTTCCCCTTGTTCAATAACCTCAAGCTTTATTGTATCTAAGGTTCGTGAACAAGTTAAGTTTATACCATCGACGCAAATCGGTTTCACAATTGAATTTTATCAGGCAACCTATCGTGTTTCTAGGGATAAAATTTGCTCCAACCGAAGGCATCCAATGCGCTCCGTAATTTATCCGTCCTCCCGAACGACTACCCCGATAACTCGGAAGCATAGCACATCCGGTTTGATTTCAATTTCGAAAACTCGATGGAGGGAAGAAAACCTTGAAACCTTATAAACTTAATAATTTGTCGGGAGAATTTTCGCAATTAACGTTACTCTTTGCACATTAATCATATTAGCGCTTTGTGGTATTCATACAATATGAAAAACCATTCACAACCTAGTTGCTACCAACATGTGGTTCATGGACCGTTCCTAGAAAACAAAACTCCGTAATCTAATTACAAGTCTTCGTCTTGAATCTTCGTCTTCTCGAAATGGATCTTCCTCCGGTCTTCGTCATTACATATAAATTTTACATTTAAAATTGCATCCTAGATACAAATATTTCTAGTAAAATAAATAGGCTCAAAACGGCCTTTACAACCCAATCGAATAAAACCGAATGATTCAAAAACTAGGTCCATGAACCACATCACCATTCAAAAATAATGCATCCAACACATTAAATAAATGGCATTCATAATGAATCAATATTGATCCACTCAATATAAAACAATCCATCCAAAACGAATTAATCCAATTAATTCAAACAACCGTTAATTTTAACTTGTTCGGACGAGAAAATATTTCATTAAATTAATTCCCTAAGAATAAAATTACCATAATTAAATCTTAGTCAAATTAAATCCAATTTAATTTGTGGGAAATTAATTATCGAACGAAATATAAAAAGGAGTCGGAAAACGGCTGTGCCAAGCGGGACATCGCCTGCCAGGCGAGCGGCTCGCACAGGTGCCGAGAACGGCCGGATGCTCGCCGACTGTGACTCGCTCCCGCCGCTACCCGCGAGTAGTGCCTGGCGGCCTCCAAGCCACGGTCCGTTTACGCTGCCTGCTTTTTCGCGATTCCAAAATAATATTTTTCTAATCTTTATATTACTCATTTAAATCAGTTTCTCAAAAGAAAAATAGATTTATATTGTAACATAAAATCATGAAAAATTAATTTTTAGATGAACAATAGAAAATCAACGATTAATACGATTATGATTCCAAATCATACACCATCTAATCAAGCATTCCAAATGCTAATATCGTATATACGATCGCAAGACCATGCTCCGATACCACTTGGGATTCGGTGCCTAAAACGAAGGCCCAAATGAAGCGGTAAAACGAAAATTAATTCGACCAATCCCTACGAGGATCGATCGAGCTACGTATATACGAATATCAAAAACGAAATACAAGAGATACGAGAAACATACCCTCGTAGTCCGTTGATTAAATGGATAACCTTCTCTTGAGCTATTCCCCAAGCTCTTGAACGATCCAACGCCGAAAACACCGCGTCTCTACTTGCCACGCGCCGGAAAAACGATCGGAACAACAACACTCGATTAACCTCTAAGGTTACGGCTAGAATCAAGTGATGAAGCTTTTATTACTACACTCTAAGTGTATAATATATCTCTCAATAATTTTCTCTCAATTTTTTTTCCAAGAAAAATGAAGAAGAAGTGAATGAATGGAAGAACCCAAAAAAAATTTCTCTTCCCACTTCAATTATGAAGCTGCCGTGAGATTGCTGAAATGAGGAGAGTTAAGATGCTTTTATTTTGGTCTTCAAAATTTATTCACATGATTAAGTCACCCACCATATCTCCTTTTCCCTTAATATAAGAGATATGAAATCTCAAATGTCAAAAGTCTTCCAACAAGAAAACAAGACTATGATCAAGGTAGGAAATTAAGGTGGGGCCGGCCTCTAGAAGAAATCGGACGAGTTCGGTTCGCTTCGACTCGAGAGTCCAAACAGATAAACTCCGATTCCGCTCCGATGTATTTATATCGATTAATTAATCCAATCAATTAATCACATTAAATACATAATAACATAATTAATTTCTCCAAGAAATAATTATATTTATGAATTAAATTAATCACCCAGTAATTTATTTAATTCATTAGGCCGTAAATTAATTTATCCAATAAATTAATTTAGACATCTAATGTCCCAAAATCAATTAGACATCCAATGTCCAATAAATTAGATATCCAATATCTAATATTTATAATGAGAGATTAAGCTCGATTCATTCCGTCACAATCCTAATGCGCGACTTCAGAGGTCCGTCTCGACAAGAATGGGAGGAACCAAAGAGTAGTAGCACCACCTAGCCACTGGTGGCCTACACTGTACTCTCGATCGAGAACGAATGATTGGGATCATTCAAGAACCATTCTCATCGTGAATACCAAGAACGATAAACCCTTCTTTCAAATGTCCCGATCAAGTTATAGGGTCACGGTCACCAAACCCCATACGTACTTGACGCTATGCATGCGTTAATGCAAACCGAGATCATCGAGTGCCGTGTATCTAATACAACTAGCTCCAATGCTTTGGCCAAAGACTTATGATCTCATCCGCCAATAACCGCATAGGACATATAACCCACTCACTTACAGGAGAAAGAATTCTATCTTGGTATTCGCAGGACTCGCTACTTGCCGTCAAGATGCACGTCGAGGTTGACCCCGCCTTCCGGTTTATAGGGTCGAACTACTCTAATGAAAATCTTGACGTCACAAGCACATCCCTACTAAATCCTCAAGTCGAAGGTTCACGAATACCTATCACAACCTTTCGATTCCATCATTGATCGTCCTGAGTGAAATCCGTGTGACGAATCGAGGGTGAGTTGGATCGAGTATACTAATCCAATTAGCATACCTATAACGTGTGCTCCTACTAACCATTAGCGATCGACAGGCACTCTCCATGTCAAAGAACACGTCAAACAAGTCTTCACATAAACTTAACGCCTACCAAGTTTCATCGACTTGCGGCGATTAAGTATTTGAGCTATAACCTTTCCAAAGGCCGCCCCTTTATCCAATAAAGAGTGGAACGTTTTGCTCTCAAATACACGGACTAGTTTCTATATGTTTATTTACGAGTTAGGAATGTCAGTAACTACCAGTAAATAAAGAAACATTCATTTGCCTTATATAAATGGTTTACATAATTACAAGTACAATGCCCTCACTCAACATCCTCTGAGTGGCATTCGAGGGCATACTCCTAACATAATATCCGCGTAAGACTTTTGTCGACTCTGAGCCGCCAACATCCTCTCTCGAATCAACTCGACTTTCTTCCTCATCTCCAACACAAGATATATCTTGGTTCCAACTAAATCGGACGGCTCATCCCAATATATCGATGATCGATACCATTGGCTATAAAGTGCCTCATACGGTGCCATCTTAATCGACGCGTGCCAGGTATTATTATAAGTAAACTCGATCAGGGCCAGATGTTCCTCCTAATCACTACTCCAGTCTAGCGCGCACGCGCGCAACATATCCTCGAACGTCTGAATGGTACGCTACTGTCTATCAGTCTGAGGATAGAAATATGTACTCAAACGAAAACGTGTCCCCAATGCCTTATGTACCGCCTGCCAAAAATGTGATATAAACCGACCATCTCTGTCCGAAATAATAGTCTTTGGCGTACCATGAAGTCTCACGATCTGAGCAATAAAAATACGAGCCAATTTTCTGGGGCCCAAGTGTCCTTGATGCCCAGAAAATGTGCCGAATTAGACAGTCGGTCCACGATGACCCACACCATGTTCATTCCGGACTTCGTCCTCGGAAAATTTATGACAAAATCTATAGAGACGTCCTCCCACTTTCATTCCGGGACGGGAAGTGGTTTCAACAACCCGGCTGGCCACTGATGCTCGATTTTAACTTGCTGACAAGTCAAATACTTAGCCACAAACTGAACTACCTCATTCTTCATGTCATTCCACCAGAAATTCTTCCTCAAATCCTTATACATTTTACTCGAGCCCGGATGGACTGAGTAAGGTGACGCATGAGCCTCTCGCATAATACCCTGCCTCAATTCCAAGTCGTTCGAAACACACAGCCGGCCTTGGAACCTCAACACACCATTCTTATGAATCACGAATCTCGGGGACTTCCTCTTCAACACATTCTCACGGAGTTGAATAAACATCGGATCTTCTAACTGTCTTGATTTAAAGTCGTCGAACAGAGACGAAGAGATCTCAAGAGTGCGCAACTGCCCGGCACTCCCCGGTAGCACAAGCTCAATGCTCAACCCCATCAACTCTCACTGGAGCCCTAACTCGGCCGTGAGTAACTCAAGTGTCCGAAGTGATTGTAACACCCGAGATATTCGGAGTATATTACAGCGTCGTGGACCCCTACATGGGACCCACCAGGCTACAACAAACAAACACCACTCGACTAACCATCTCGGTTAGCAAGGACACACATTCAAATAATACAACACATGAAAATACACCCGGGGCAACCGGCGAAATAAGCAACAACCGATAATGTAGCAATTTAAAATAATACAAAACGAAGTTTGAAATGAAAATTCTAAGTACTCGCGAGTACAGTCTATCAGTTTATAAATATAGGAAACAACCATATCGACATGGACAAAAGAAATAAGTAGACCCAAATGCACATGTCAACGACCCTGGCCAACATCCTCAGATCTTGTCCGGTGCTCGCCCGGATAATCATAACCTGAAATCCATAACAAGAATTTCCCCAAAACGGGTCCCCAGAGGGGTTAACAATTACGCTAGTACAAGTAATCAAGGCAAACCAATCGCTTAGACATTTCATAGTACATGCACCAATATCAATTTCAAAGGCCAAAACCAGACATGTCTTTTCCAGAAACAAACAGTCAAACAATTTGCCTTGGGAACAGAGTAATATCATAGATCCCGCCCGAGGCCCCTAAGGACCCTCCCGAGCTGGCCATATCATAAAACAAAACACGCACATGCATCGCCTTGGGAACAGAGTAATATCATAGATCCCGCCCGAGGCCTCTAAGGACCCTCCCGAGCTGGCTAGCTAAACAAACTCATGAATCTAGGACTCAACCCTTTGGATTCCCTCCGTGATCCCATCGGACCAACCCTAGGTGAGCAAATCACACACAAAATACATTACCATTCCACGTTAAGCATAAAGGTTTCCAAAAATACTTGCCTTGAATAATAGACGACGCAACGAACGGAAGGAAAAACACCGACGACCGTTAGGAGCCGATAATCACGAACCTAACGATACGAAGAACACAATCACCACCAATTCTAACTGAATACGGAATTGGAAAACACCCGAAACCCCGCCTACGATTTATGTGTATTCGTATCAAACAACGACGAGGGCGGATCGCAACCAAACCCTCTCGATTATGCAAATATCACGAAATACACCATGAGTTCGTAGGAGAACAAGAACAATGACGAGATTGATCATAATCATCAAGGATTAATCAACAACACGAAGCAAAACGAACATTACACCCGAAATCCCCCAAATCTCCCAAGGTAGGTTATAAGAGATTTTACCTTGATGCGAAGATAAACGATGGATGATTAGTGATAGGTGGATGATATGATACTTGAATATGCCCTTACTATGGAGTTTGGATCAAAATCGGACGAACCCTAGCCTCAGTCTTCGCTCCCGTCGCGAGAAGAAAAGAGAGATGTGAGAAATGAGAAAAAAAACTGGGCCGCTGTCAGTTTATATACTGGCAGGTGTTACGGCCGTAACACACCCCACATACGGCCGTAACATAGGAACATTACGGCCGTAACTTGACTCTCTTACGGCCGTAACTGGCCTCTGGAGAGAAGCTGGGCAAATTTGACGAATGACACATACGGCCGTATCAAGAACACCATTACGGCCGTATCTATACTTACGGCCGTAACTCCAACATGATACGCCCGTAACTCAGGACTGGACCAGGGGGCAAGAAACGAAGCCTTGTTACGGCCGTATGAAGGAAGCTTACGGCCGTAACTCTCGATTACTACAGCCGTAACATATACGGCTTACGGCCGTAACATGGCATGTGACAGAAGGCCATAGTCTGAAGCACTGCCCGATGAGGAGATGATCGGAAAGAGAAAAAATAACAAGGTGCATTCATGACCAACAGATACACTCACCGCGGATTTGAGTCAGAAACCAAAACATTACGATGAAGCATGATTCCGAATGCCCGAAGGCTCATGAACAACAAAGATAACGAGAATACCCTAAACTTAGGAAAATTACGAAACGGCCCAAACGTCCAAAAACCGCGATACGATGTCGGATTAACAAACCGAAACTCATAACACGAACAACTCAACTAAACGAACTGGTGAAACCAAAGAAATTACAAAAGCGAACGAGTTCCACGAGAATCGAACGTCCATGCCATAATACATGACATAAAGCGGAATAATATCAAAACATCACCAAGATCATCCCAGATGGAGAAACTCCAAGAATAACATAGATTCAAAATGTCGACATGGTTACAAACGAGCTACTAAAAATGAAAATACACCAAAACGGGAATATCGGAAAAAGAAGAAAAATGCAGATATTACATTCTACCTCTCTAAAAACAAGTTTCGTCCCGAAACTTAAGAAATAAACAACTCGGGATACTTAGCACGCATGTTATCCTCGGTTTCCCAAGTCGCCTCCTCGACACCATGTCTCGACCACTGCACTTTGGCCAAAGGGATGGTCTTATGCCTCAGTCGCTTCTCACGGTGCTCCAAAATCTTTAAGGGACGTTCCTCGAAGGTAATGTCCTCGGCAATATCGATTTCGCCAAAGTCGATGATATGACTAGGATCCGGAACATATTTCCTCAGCTGCGAAACATGGAAAATGCTATGAACGTGACTCAAGGCCGGAGGCAGCGCCAAGCGGTATGCCAACTCACCGACTCGCTCGAGAATCTCAAAGGGTCCAATAAATCTCGGACTCAACTTTTCCTTCTTCCCGAAGCGAAAAACTCCCTTCGTCGGTGACACCTTTAGCAACACATGGTCCCCCACCTCGAATTCCAAAGGTCGACGACGGACGTCGGCATACGACTTCTGTCGACTCTGAGCGGTCAACATCCGTTCTCGAATCAAATCCACCTTCCGCCTCGTCTCTAGGACAATATCCGGTTCGGTCCCGACCAAATCAGGCGCTTCATTCCAACAAATCGGCGATCGACAACGTCGCCAGTAGAGCGCCTCATACGGTGCCATCCGGATCGACGCGTGCCAACTATTGTTGTACGTGAATTCGATCAATGGCAAATGCTCCTCCCAGTCGCTACTCCAGTCGAGAGCACAAGCACGCAACATATCCTCAAACGTCTGGATAGTGCGTTCCGACTGTCCATCTGACTGAGGATGAAAAGAGGTACTCAAACGCAACCGAGTACCCAATGCCTTATGCACCGCTTGCCAGAAATGCGATACAAAACGGCCATCACGATCCGAAACAATAGACTTTTGAGTACCATGAAGCCTCACAATTTGCGCAATAAACACACGAGCCAACTTCTCCAGGCCCCAAGTATCCTTGATGCCCAGAAAATGTGCCGACTTGGTCAGGCGATCAACAATCACCCAAACCATATTCATGCCCGATCTCAGTATCGGCAAACTCATAATGAATTCCATAGATATGTCTTCCCATTTCCATTCCGGAATGGGAAGTGACTGCAATAATCCAGCTGGTCACTGATGCTCGATTTTGACCTGCTGACAAGTCAAACATCTCGCCACAAACTGCACGACCTATTCCTTCATATCGTTCCACCAGAAATTCCTCCTCAGGTCCTTGTACATCTTACTCGAACCAGGATGAACGGAGTAAGGTGTAGCATGGGCCTAGCGCAGAATACTCTGTCTCAACTCTAAGTCGTTCGGCACCCAAATCCGACTCTGGAATCTCAAAACACCATCCTAATGAATCACAAACCCCGGAGACTTTCATTTAAGAACGTTCTCTCGAATTTGAGTAATCATCGGATCCTCTAACTGCTTCAGCTTAATTTCATCAACCAAAGACGACGAAATCTCTAAAGCACGAAGTTGCCCGACAGCTCCAGGCAACAAAATCTTAACATCTAACTCGATCAAAGACCGCCGAAGCTCATACTGAGACGTAAGGACCTCAAGCGTTCGCAACGCAACTGGTTTCCGACTCAAGGCGTCGGCCATGACGTTCGCCTTGCCCGGATGATAAAGGATTTCGAGGTCATAATCCTTAATCAGCTCTAACCACCTCCTCTGCCTCATATTCAACTCCCGCTGAGTAAATATGTATTTCAGACTTTTATGATCGGTAAAAATCTGATATGCAGAGCCGAAAAGATAGTGACGCCAAATCTTGAGCGCAAAGACAACCGCCGCTAACTCCAAATCGTGAGTAGGGTAGTTAAGCTCATATGGCCTCAACTGTCTCGACGCATAAGCGATGGTCTTGCCGTGCTGCATCAATACGCACCCAAGAACCTGACCCGAAGCATCGCTATAAATAGCAAAACCTTCGTTGCCACACGACAATGCTAAAATCGGGGCTGAAGTCAAACGCCTCTTCAGCTCCTCAAAACTGGACTGCCGCTTGTCATTCCAGACGAACGTCTCGGATTTTTGGAGCAACTGTGTAAGTGGCCGAGCTAGTTTCGAGAAACCCTCGACGAACCTACGATAGTAGCTAGCCAAACCCAAGAAACTACGAATCTATTTAACATTCTTGGACGGTGCCCAATCCAACACTGCGTCAATTTTCTGCGGATCCACACGAACCCCCTCGGCTGAAATCACGTGCCCCAAAAACATCACTTCCTTCAGCCAGAACTCACATTTCGAGAACTTTGCATAGAGTTTCTCGGTCCTCAAAATGTCTAACACCACCCGCAAATGATGGGCATGCTCTTCCTCGCTCCTCGAATAAATAAGAATATCGTCAATGAAGACGACGACACACTTATCCAAATACTCGATAAAGACTTTGTTCATCAATTGCATGAACACTTCCGGCGCATTAGTTAACCCGAAAGGCATAACTACAAACTCATAATGTCCGTATCTCGTCCGAAAAGCTGTTTTTGGCACATCGGACTCCCTCACCTGGAGCTGATAGTACCCCGATCTCAAATCAATCTTCGAGAATACAGCGTCTCCCTTCAACTGATCGAACAAGTCATCAATTCTCGGCAAAGGATACTTGTTCTTGATGGTCACCTTATTTAGTTCGCGATAGTCGATACACAAACGCAGTGAACCATCCTTCTTCCGAACGAACAAAACCGGTGCGCCCCAAGGCGAAGCGCTCGGTCGAATATAACCCGACTCAAGAAGCTCACTCAACTGCTTCTTCAGCGCGGCCATCTCTGAAGGTGTCATGCGATACGGCGCCTTCGAAATCAGAGCCGCGCCCGGCTCTAACTCTATAGCAAACTCAACCTCACGATCCGGCGGCAATCCCGGTAACTCGTCAGGAAATACATCAGGAAACTCACTAACGACTGGAATTGACGGAAACTCGACCCCACCATCCTCCGCCTTCAAGGCGTAGCACCAATAACCAGTACACCCATTTTGCAAGAGTCTCATCGCCTTCAAGGCATTAATAACAAACTTCTGATTTCTCCTCTTTCGCCCCGCGAAAGAGTGCTCGGTGCCATCCTCGGCTAACATAGTGATGATCCTCGTGCGGTAGTTCATGATTGCGCCATGCCACTCGAGCCAATCATCCCCAAAAATCAAATCCTCACCCTCGATACCCACGACAATAAGATTAGAGAGCCAAGCCCTCTCACAAATAAACACAGAACAGTCCCGGACCTCTCGATCACCGACAATTCTATCACCGCTAGGAAGTTTAACGATGAAAGGCTTGCAAGGTGACAAACAGTCGAGACTCAAACGGCATACACACTATAGAGAAATGAATGAATGCGTAGCACCCGAATCAAAAAGCACACTGACTGGATGGGAATGGATATGAACGGTACCTGTCGCCACAGTAGCTGCTGGATCATCGGGCCTCCTCATCTCATAGATACACAGCTGGGCAGAGCTGACACTAGAAGCTCCTCCTCTAGCGGGCTGACCACGACCCCTACCTCGGCCGGCACTCGGCGGTGGCGGCGGAGCAAATGAGCCCTGGTTCACACTCGGCTCCATAGGTGCTGGGTGAGAAGAACGGATGCCGCGAAGCTGTCTGATCTGATCACAAAAGAGGGCCTTGTGGCCCAACTCACCACAAGTATGACAAGTGAACTTCGAACGAGGACACTGCCGGTTCCTATGGCCCTGCACACCACAGTTAAAGCATGTGGGTTCACGAACGGAGGTTCCGGCGGCACCCCGGAAGCTCCCAGAGAAACGAGCCGAACCGCCCGTAGAAATATTTGCAGCCTGAGATTTCTGCTGGCCTCCACTCTTGGGAACAGAAAAATTTTCGACCGACTTCTGCTTCTTACTCTCACGAGCCATATCACTAGCTGTCACCGACATATCATAAGCGAGGGCCCTACTCTGATAATCCTTCAAGGTAGTCCAGACGAGTCCAGACATATAGTCCCGAATGGACAGTTTCATCCTCCTGGAAAAATGGAAAATTTTGTCGCTCTCTTCGACAACTTGGGTCTTCACATAGCCCAACTCCTTGTTAAAATCAACAATAGCTTGAGACACGGGAATATCCCGTGGTTGAGCATCATAGAAAGCATGCACTCGAGCCTGTCTGACCGGCCACAGGCAATATTCAGCCTCCATCAATTCCTGAAATTCAGCCCACGAAGCAACATGATCTTTGGGCCCAACGGCCTCCCACCAATCCGTAGCGTCCCCCGTGAGAAAGTACTGGGCAATAGGGACCTTACGGTCCTCGGGACAGTTGGTAGCAGTGAAGACTTTAGATATCTCCTTGATCCACCCTTGCCAGCCGATCGGGTCCGAAGCTCCCGAAAACTGAGGAGGATGCATCTTGATGACTTCTTGAAGCCAGCGATCCGCTCCGCCCCGATTAGCATGGGCCTGATCGGGGTTCTGGACCACCTGAGCTATAGCCGCCATTTGGTTAACCATTTGCTGCATAACGGCCGCAATACCAAGGTCGGCGCGCTCCTGAGAAGAAACATGACTGTGACGGTCACCGGTACTGCCGGCCCCCAAAGAATGCAACGTGGCTGCCCCACCGACTGCCCCACATCCTCGGCCGCGTCCACGACCACGACCACGACCACGACCACGGTTTCCTCCGGCATCCATATTGGTGTTAAGAGATAACAGAAGTATATTGATGATGAGTAAGGGAGGAAAAAGCAACCACGATTCGAAAAGCAGAAATACTATGCAAGAAAACAAAAGACCGAATAAGAAAACTTACGAGCACTGGAAGTACCGAGATGCTGGCAGCGGTGTGACAATGTGCAAAACAAAACACGACTAGACCCAATTAACCAACAAGCCTAGGTATCCATAAACCTAGGGCTCTGATTGTAATATCCGCAATTTTCGATTTCCGGTAATTTCTTTTTTTTCGGCGGAAGTCCGTTTTGATGACTCGCTCATGACCGTTTAATTATTCTGAAAATGATTAATTCTACACTTTTTGACATCCGAGATCGTTTCGGTGTCGTTTTGTTGAGTTCCGTGCTTTTTAGCGACTTTTCCGCACTTGAGTTCGATTCCTGCGAATCTCGCTCAAATCCGCTTTGAGTTTCTGTAAGTCCGTTTAACTTTGTTAGACGTGTTGTGAACTTTGGTTTGGTTATTCGATCACGTATCGTGATTTCCGGGCGTTTTGGGCCATTTTGTAATTTCTTGAAAGTTACGGGTATCCGTATCTGTAATTGTTGTCTCGACCCGTTTCTTGGTCGCGTATGATTAATTATTGCATTATGTTTTCATTTCGGGTCGTTGATGTCGTCCGCGAACTTTTCGTCGTGTTCGTTCCGTGCGTTTTCGGAAATCAAGTCGTCAGGCCACGGCAGCCGGGCGCTGGCCGGACGGTTGCGGGAGGAACCGGCACGGTTGCTGGGCTCTGGCCGGACGGGCGCGGTAGGGACCGGCATAGCGTACGCTACTTCCGGGAGGCTACGCGCGCTAACCGACAGTCGTAGCGCACACTATGCGGCACCCAGCGCACGCTACCTGGGCCGGGCAGTGAGGCCCCAGTGGTTCTGGACTCCAGAGAGTTGGCCGGTAGCGCACGCTACGGCCGGTCGCTGCGCGCGCTAACCGGCAGACGTAGCGCACGCTGCTCGGCATCTAGCGCGCGCTACCTGGGCGAGGGATCAGTCCAGGAGCCTCTGGACTGGACCATGGTCGGCCCGCTAGCGCACGCTAGGGCAGTCTGCCTATATAATTGACCGAGCAGCCCTGTTTCAACCCATTTTTTCATTTCAATCTTTTCTTTCCGCGGCCAGAGGTTTTGAGATCAAGGAGGCATGTTATTGAAGAACAAATCCACGAAGTTCTTGAGTTCATAACATCAATAACTCATCCGTTATCATCCTTTGATCCAGCGAATCAAGGTAATCTTCCTTAGAACCCTAATTTCGTGAATTTGGTGGTTTTCGCATTTTTGTCCGATTCGTTCCGTGTTTTTGATTAATTCATGATGGGTATGATTAATCTTGGTAGTATTCTTGTGTTTAACATCATTTAATCCATTGTTCTTCGTCGAATCGAAGTATATTTCTTGATTTCCTTCGAATTAACTTTTTGGGGGATTTATCCTCGATCTCGTTTTTCATCCGTTTTCGATGGATCGATTATGGTTAAATGATGTTGTTAAACATATTCTATGGATTGTATATCCATATTTCAACTTGGAATTCTGTTTTCGGGTTTTGACGGGACGAATCGTGTTCTTGGCCGTTTTGGGGGAAATCCTTGAACCTTCGTCATTTGTTCTTTGAATTCAGCGGCTTTGGGTCGTACTTTGGAATTCATTTTCGTTGTTATTGTTTTCGTTCGTAGTTCATTGTTGTGGATTGTCGTTCGGTGGAGTCGGCGAGTTCGTAGTCGGTTCGTGCCAACCTACTTCGGCCGATTCTCCGCGTTGTGGTCATTCGAGGCAAGTATCTTGCCCATACATTTCATATTTCTTAGGCATAATTATTGATAAATGATTTTATGCGAAATCCAATGTTTAATGACCGTTCAAAAGGATCGGTATGTTCTCGATAAAAATTGTCTTTCAACGATAATTCGTATACTTCGTGAATGGATATGTTCTCGGAATATGTGTGTTAGTTTCGTACGTTGAGAGACGTTATGATCGCATTGACCATAATTGTTTGCCGAGGATTGTGCATTGAATTGTATATTTGTTCGGTGGGTATTCGACATGATGTGATGTTAGTCGTTACTCCTTTGAAAGGAGGTTGTGATGCTTAGTGTTGCTTGTCTTGATAATCGGTTATTGTTGTGTGCTTATTGTATGTGATGTGCCTCCGGTAGGATTGTTGAATCTCCGGATCCATACTTGCTAGTATGGGTCGGGCGAAACCGTAGGGTTATCCAATACGGGTATGTCTTGCGGGACTCGAGGTTCGGGGCTTGCTAGCCCGATGCCGAGATAACTTGTGGGGTTATCATTGGGTATGTCTTGCGGGACTCCGAGGTTCGTGGCTTGTTAGCACGATGCCGGATAACTTATGGTTGTGGTTTGATTATGTAAGTATATGTGCTTTTAGTCACGTGATCGCGGTTACGGTGACATGTGATTTGATATAGTTTCCTGTGGGTTATTCACTCGGGTTTGTTCTACGGAGCATCCGAGGTCCGTGGCTTGCTAGCACGGACGCGAATAACTGTGGAAACAGTTGTTATGGTATGATCGGGTCGTGGACCCCACTTGTTGTTATCGAATTTATGTTTTGGGAAAATGACTTTTAATGTGTGTCCCTAAATGTTTTCGAAAGGCACGAGGATTTTAAATCCCAATGTATTCAAAACTCCCGAGGTCGTAAATGTTTTTCACAAGATGTTTATCGGGTTTACCCCATCTTTCGATTTAATCGTTTGATTAAGTGAATCACCTCGAAGTATGTTTATGATTAACATGTTTCTTGGAGTATGATATGTATGGCTCGTTGTATTTTATACTTGCACTAGCAAAACAGTGGAGTTTGCTAACCCCAGTATTCGGGGTGGATGTCTATTTTGCATTCAGGTTTTGGAGCATAACACGTGGTCGGCACGAAGGATGATGAAAGATGAACGATACTAATCACACGAGGATCCGTTGATGTCGTATTGGTCTAGTTGTATTTTCTTTTCCACGCAGATCTTTCCCGTTGTACGAGAGTTTATTGTATTTTGACCCCCGCGTGGGTATGTGTTTGTAATCGAGTTGTATATTTTATTGAAAGACCAAATCGGTCTCGAGTCATTTTAGCCTTGAAGGCATTGTCAAGATGTTAAATGTTGTTACTACTGGTAGATCCTCGAGGAGAGGGTCTACGGCGTGTAATATCCCCGAGTGGATTGGGGTGTTACATAAATGGTATCGAGCTTAGGTTGTGAAAACCTAGGTGTCGGGTCGATGGTGTCTGTTGAGTTTTGTTTCGCCGGATTTTATCCGATCGAGTCGTGTCGCGACGCTGCCCGAGTTTGTTGGTCGTGATTAGTATCGTGGGCGATCATCATCTTCGTGCGACCTGTGGATGTAAGTCTCCCTTATTTGTGTTGAGCCTCGTGTGACACGAGCTATTTTTATGATTATTTGTTAAGTGATGGAATCCTCTTATGGATTTTGATTTCTTGATATGTGGTTATTTGACCCTCATATTTCGTTCATATGAGGAGAAGCGTTGCTGGATTGTGCATGTTTGACTTTATTTCTTTTATCCGCTGTGTGAGTTCTTTTGTAATGGCTTTCGGTATTTTACCGACCGAGTTTTATTTGGAAAAACGATTCCCTTAACCGAGTTTTTGGCATTATGGCCTTGATCGTTTTGGCAAAATTCTTATGACGGTATTTATTATTTTCTAAATGGCTTCTGTGAGTTTTTGAAATATTACCGTCATCGGCCTTTTTGGCATTTTTGTAAATGGTTTTTAGCCTGGTGGGTTCCGGCGCGGGACACACGGCGCTATAATGTTCCGTGTAAGTACCTAAACTTTTTGGGCATTCTAGCCCATTGAATTATTTTTGAAAACCTTGAGTATCTTAGAAAATTAAAATTCGAGACGTACTTTTAAAACGAATTATTTTCTTGCGGTGTTTTCAAGGTGTTTTCTAATGCCGCAATACATTTCAAAAATTTTCCGATTGAGGACCAAAAATATTTTGAGATATTTTCAAATGCAGTTGCTTAGACCCAAGGGTCAAATATTTTTGAAAGTTTTTCACTAAAAGAAAGGTGTCCTCATTTTCGTTCAAATGCAAGATGATTTTCAAAGTCTCGATAATGGTGTTTGTACAACTTTTTGAAAATGTGATACTCAAGATCAATTGGTGTTTTCCAAATTGTTTTTCAAAATGTGGTTTCGTTTTCTTTAAAACCTATCAATTCCCGCTTATGTCCTGGGAATGTATGTATGATGTTCGCATTGTCGTTATGATGTTAGCTTCCGAATATGATCGAATTGGTGGCATGAACGTTGAGGCGTTGCCACGTATTTGTAGTACTAGCCCTCTGTGAGAGGTGTGAACTGGTATTTACTAATTGTCGCCTCGTGGTGATTTGCGTGTTGTCGCACGAGTGTGAGTTGTTAAAGCTTGGATTTTTGTGCGTTTATGCACATGGGTGATTGTTTCATGAGGTTTGTAATTATGTGCTGGTTATTGTTCGGGCCGTTAAGGTCGCCGAACGATACCATCGTCGCTGTAGTGTTTGTGTGCGTATTACTTTACGAAGGTAATCGTTGTATATGATATGTGTTATGATTCTTTGTTGTGCTTAGTTGGCATCTCCGCTATGTTGTTTTGCGGTGTTATGTTCAATTGTATCTAGCATTTATATTTTCGGTATGCCGAGCCGAGGCATTTCAACCGTGATGTACCGGGGCATGCACGTGTAAATTGTCCTTCTCGTCGGTAACACATTTCAAGTGTGGACTCGAGGGACACCGAATTCAGTTTTGCGAATTGGCTACCGAGACTTTCGGAGTTCGCGCTTCAGCACAGTCATCGGAATTGGCTTTGAGAGGCCTTTGAAAGATGTTTCTGTCAGTTGCTTGTTGTGTTGTCACCTTGATTTCGTGTTGTGAGTTTTGGGAACGACACTTCTTTTAGAAGGGGTCGAATATAATACCCGTATTATTTTTGGACTCCTGCATTTCCTCTTTCTCAGGTCTATCGACTCGCTCGTGTTCGTTGACACTTTCTGAACTTGTTTTGTATTTCGGTTTCATCGTTTGAACGAGCTGTGATCTTGTTTTGGGTCGATCTGGTTATCGCTGTGACTTTTCCGAGCCCGGTTCGATACTTGTGAACCTTGTTCGGACGTAACATCTTTTGGTTCTACTAGTTCTTTTATTCGAAGTGGATCAGATTTTGAACTTCTATATTTTCGACTCTGTCGACTCGTTTATGTTCGTTAACATTTTCTGAGCTTGCCCTATCCCTTGCTTTTATTGATCGAACGAGTGTGGTGTTTCGAAATTACTCGTTTGTCGTTGTGACTTTTCAATTGCTATTCCCTTTCCTATGGATCTTATGTGAATCACATCTTGTTGCTTTTACCGGATCATATATTGTCTCGAGCCGAGACGTGAACCTGAGAGTTGTTGTTTGAATTTTATTGTTCTTCGTGATTCGAACATGATTGTTCGATTTTTGTTGTCTCGACCGTTGTGGTTCGATCGTTTGATTGTTCGGTTTTTGTTGATCTCGTTTCGTGATTGTTGAGCGTTCAGACTCCTTCCTAATTTCCTTATATTCGGGAAATTTGTCTCGTTTTCGATCTTCCAACCCTTGGGCGGTGGAATTTCGTATTTCTTCAGCGATTGGCTCGCGTTTTGATTGATGTACCGTTGGGGTGGTCAATGATATTGATTTTCGTTCGTTGTGTTTTGTGATTGTTCGGATAATCGACTTGGTTGTATTATCTGTTTGATGACGCTTGTCACTTGTTGGTTTTATTATGTCCCTAACGGCGATGTTGTGTTGGTCGTCGTGGAGCGTGTTTTCACACCGTGTATTCCGTTGCGTTGTTGTAACATTTCGCCGTTGGGCGTTAGTTACGCGTTTCTTGCGTATCTCGTCGAGTTTTCCTGGCGGGATATTTCTTCTCCCTACTTGTTTTAACTTTCGGGACGAAACTTCTTTTCAGGAGGGTAGAATGTAATATCCGCAATTTTCGATTTCCGGTAATTTCTTTTTTTCGGCGGAAGTCCGTTTTGATGACTCGCACATGACCGTTTCATTATTCTGAAAATGATTAATTCTACACTTTTTGACATCCCAGATCGTTTCGGTGTCGTTTTGTTGAGTTCCGTGCTTTTTAGCGACTTTTCCGCACTTGAGTTCGATTCCTGCGAATCTCGCTCAACGGCTGCTTCGAGTTTCGTAAGTCCGTTTAACTTTGTTAGACGTGTTGTGAACTTTGGTTTGGTTATTCGATCACGTATCGTGATTTCCGGCGCTTTGGGCTATTTTGTAATTTCTTGAAAGTTACGGTATCCGTATCTGTAATTGTTGTCTCGACCCGTTTCTTCTTGGTCGCGTATGATTAATTATTGCATTATGTTTTCATTTCGGTCGTTGATGTCGCCTCGCGAACTTTTCGCCGTGTTCGTTCCGTGCGTTTTGGAAATCGAGTCGTCAGCCACGGCACGGGCTACCGTCGACGGCTATGGAGGAACCGAATTCGGCTCGGGCTCGCCGGACGGCGCGCCGCGCTAACCACAGACGTAGCGCACGCTGCCGCATCTAGCGCGCGCTACCCGGGCGAGGATCGTTCAGAGCCTCGGATCGACCATGGTCGCCCGCTAGCGCACGCCGAGATGCTAGCGCACGCTAGGGCGCCTATATAATTGACCGAGCACTGCTTTCAACCCATTTTTTCATTTCAATCTTTTCTTTCCGCGCGAGGTTTTGAGATCAAGTAGGCATGTTATTGAAGAACAAATCCACGAAGTTCTTGAGTTCATAACATCAATAAATCATCCGTTATCATCCTTTGATCCAAATAATCAAGGTAATCTTCCTTAGAACCCTAATTTCGTGAATTTGGGGTTTTCGCATTTTTGTCCGATTCGTTCCGTGTTTTTGATTAATTCATGATGGGTATGATTAATCTTGGTAGTATTCTTGTGTTTAACATCATTTAATCCATTGTTCTTCGTCGAATCAAGTATATTTCTTGATTTCCTTCAATTGACTTTTCGGGGGATTTGTCCTCGATCTCGCTTTTTCATCCATTTTCGATGGATCGATTATGGTTAAATGATGTTGTTAAACATATTCTATGGATTGTATATCCATATTTCAACTTGGAATTCGCTGGGTTTTGACGGACGAATCGTGTTCGTGGCCGTTTGGGAAATCCTTGAACCTTCGCATTTGTTCTTTGAATTCAGCGGCTTTGGGTCGTACTTTGGAATTCATTTTCGTTGTTATTGTTTTCGTCGTAGTTCATTGTTGTGGATTGTCGTCGGTGGAGTCGGCGAGTTCGTAGTCGGTTCGTGCCAACCTACTTCGCCGATTCTCCGCGTTGTGGTCATTCGAGGCAAGTATCTTGCCCATACATTTCATATTTCTTAGGCATAATTATTGATAAATGATTTTATGCGAAATCCAATGTTTAATGAACGTTAAAAAGGATCGGTATGTTCTCGATAAATATTGTCTTTCAACGATAATTCGTATACTTCGTGAATGGATATGTTCTCGGAATATGTGTGTTAGTTTCATACGTTGAGAGACGTTATGATCGCATTGACCATAATTGTTTGCCGAGGATTGTGCATTGAATTGTATATTTGTTCGGTGGGTATTCGACATGATGTGATGTTAGTCGTTACTCCTTTGAAAGGAGGTTGTGATGCTTAGTGTTGCTTGTCTTGATAATCGGTTATTGTTGTGTGCTTATTGTATGTGATGTGCCTCCGGGTAGGATTGTTGAATCTCCGGGATCCATACTTGCTAGTATGGGTCGGGCGAAACCGTAGGGTTATCCAATACGGGTATGTCTTCATGGGACTCCGAGGTTCGGGGCTTGCTAGCCCGATGCCGAGATAACTTGTGGGGTTATCATTGGGTATGTCTTATGGGGACTCCGAGGTTCGTGGCTTGTTAGCACGATGCCGGATAACTTATGGTTGTGGTTTGATTATGTAAGTATATGTGCTTTTAGTCACGTGATCATGCGGTTACGGTGACATGTGATTTGATATAGTTTCCGTGGGTTATTCACTCGGATTTGTTCTACGAGCATCCGAGGTCCGTTTGCTAGCACGGACGCGAATAACTGTGGAAACAGGTTGTTATGGTATGATCGGGTCGTGGACCCCACTTGTTGTTATCGAATTTATGTTTTGGGAAAATGACTTTTGGGCTGTGTCCCTAAATGTTTTCGAAAGGCCTGAGGATTTTTAAATCCCAATGTATTCAAAACTCCCGAGGTCGTAAAATGTTTTTCACAAGATGTTTATCGGGTTTACCCCATCTTTCGATTTAATCATTTGATTAAGTGAATCACCTCGGGAAGTATGTTTATGATTAACATGTTTCTTGGAGTATGATATGTATGGCTCGTTTTCGTATTTTATACTTGCACTAGCAAAACAGTGGAGTTTTGCTAACCCCCGAGTATTCGGGGGGTGGATGTCTATTTTTGCATTCAGGTTTTGGAGCATAACACAGGGTCGGCACGAAGGATGATGAAAGATGAACGATACTAATCACACGAGGATCCGTTGATGTCGTATTGGTCTAGTTGTATTTTCTTTTCCGCTGCAGTATCTTTTCCCCGTTGTACGGGAGTTTATTGTATTTTGACCCCTGCGTGGGTATGTGTTTGTAATCGAGTTGTATATTTTATTGAAAGACCAAATCAGTCTACTGAGTCATTTTAGCCTTGAAGGCATTGTCGAGATGTTAAATGTTGTTACCAGCCTGGTAGATCCTCGAGGAGAGGGTCTACGGCGTGTAATATCCCTGACTGGATTGGGGGTGTTACACTGATACCATTTTCTGTAACACCCCGAGATATTCGGAGTATATTACAGCGCCGTGGACCCCTACATGGGACCCACCAGGCTACAACAAACAAACACCACTCGACTAACCATCTCGGTTAGCAAGGACACACATTCAAATAATACAACACATGAAAATACACCCGGGGCAACCGGCGAAATAAGCAACAACCGATAATGTAGCAATTTAAAATAATACAAAACGGAGTTTGAAATGAAAATCCTAAGTACTCGCGAGTACAGTCTATCAGCTTATAAATATAGAAAACAACCATATCGACATGGACAAAATAAATAAGTAGACCCAAATGCACATGTCAACGACCCTGGCCAACATCCTCGTACTGTCCCGATGCTCGCTCGCCCGGATAATCATAACCTGAAATCCATAAAAAGAATTTCCCCAAAACGGGTCCCCAGAGGGGTTAGCAATTACGCTAGTACAAGTAATCAAGGCAAACCAATCGCTTACACATTTCATAGTACATGCACCAATATCAATTTCAAAAGCCAAAATCAGACATGTCTTTTCCGGAAACAAACAGTCAAACAATTTGCCTTGGGAACAGAGTAATATCATAGATCCCGCCCGAGGCCCCTAAGGACCCTCCCGAGCTGGCCATATCATAAAACAAAACACGCACATGCATCGCCTTGAGAACAGAGTAATATCATAGATCCTGCCCGAGGCCTCTAAGGACCCTCCCGAGCTGGCTAGCTAAACAAACTCATGAATCCAGGACTCAACCCTTTGGATTCCCTCCGTGATCCCGTCGGACCAACCCGAGGTGAGCAAATCACACACAAAATACATTACCATTCCACATTAAGCATAAAGGTTTCCAAAAATACTTGCCTTGACTAATAGACGACGCAACGAACGGAAGTAAAAACACCGACGACCGTTAGGTGTAATATCCGGTATTTTTCTTTCCCTTGTATTTTCATTTTTGGTATATTTCTCGGTCATAGTGACCCTCGTGTATCTTTCGGTATGTCCTTCCTGTCAACTGTTGAATTGTATTCTCGTTATTGTTCATTGTTTCAACTTTCCTCATATGAGTTCGACTTTGTTAGATCACCATTAATTTTTGGTGACTCCAAAAATTATAAATCTTTGCAATATTATAGAACATCGAGTTAGCTTTCCAATGGTTCAAACGGTGAGTCAATCGGAGTCCGGACGAGAGAGTTATGGTCGTTTCAGTTTTTGGCCAATCACTGTCGATCGAACTCGGCCGCCCGACACGGCCTGCGCTGCATCGTCCGAATCGCCGAAAGTTTCGTCTCAGACTCGACCGTCGTCCCGACACGCCCGTGCCGTGCATTTCGTCCGGTAATGCGTAACCGATCGCCGACACACTGCATCGTGTTCCGTGACACGGTCGAGTGCAATGAGCGCCGTATTGAGCGAGCGCCAGACGAGCAAGCCCTCAGACGAGCGAGCACCGTATCGAGCGATCGCCAGATTGAGCGAGCGCCAGACGAGCAAGCCCTCGCATCGAGCGAGTACCGTATCGAGCAATCGCCGACGAGCGAGCGCCAGACGAGCGATCACCGATCGAGCGAAGGCCAGACGAGCGATCGCCAGACGAGCGAAGGCCAGACGAGCGATCACCGTATCGAGCGAGCGTCAGATCGAGCGAGTCAGACGACCGAAAGTGTCGACGACCGATTGTGTCCTCAGATCGAATCGAGCGCAGTGTCAGATCCATCGTGTTAGGACCACTGCTTTGGCAGGTTCACTTAACCATTTTAAACGCTGGAGTAAATCCTAACAAGGGTAGATGAGTCATTTATTGTCACTTTTTGGACATATTAGGATCAGTTGACTATATTACACGGGATCTGGGGGAAGGTCTTCATTTTCCTCTCCTCTCTTTTCTTCCTCTCGTTCTGGGCGATTCAGGAGCAACTCTTGGGCGATTTTAACATTTTCGGACTTGAAGAAATCATCCACTTCGAGTTTTGTTGTAGATTATCGATTTCTTCTTGAATCATTCATCCTAATCCAAGGTAATCTTCTAAGAACCCATTTTTGGGAGATTTGGGGGTTTTCGAATTATTGTTCGATTCTTTCCGTATTGTTGATTAATTCATGATGAATATGATTAATCTTGTTAGTATTCTTAATTTTCCTATGAATTCATGGTATATTTTGTAGTTTTGCGTAATCGAGAGGGATTGGTTGTGATCCGCCCTCGTTGATGTTTTTATACGAATATACATGAATCGTAGGCGGGTTTTCGGGTGTTTTCCAATTCCGTATCCATTTAGAACTGGTTGTGATTTTGTCCTTCGCATCGTTAGGTTCGTGATTATCGGTTCTTAACGTTCGTCGGTATTTTCCTTCCGTTCGTGCGTCGTCATTTATTCAAGGCAAGTATTCTTGGAAACCCTTATGCTTAACGTGAAATGGTAATGTATATTGTGTATGCTTTACTCACCTCGGGAGGGTCCGACGGGGCCTCGAGGGAATCTATGGCTTCGTCCTAGATTCATGAGTTTGATTCGCTAGCCAGCTCGGGAGGGTCCTTAGAGGCCTCGAGTGGGATTCGTGGCTTCGTCCCGGTCCTAGGTGACGTGTGGTGCTTGGTTTGTTTTATGAATGTGGCCAGCTCGGGAGGGTCCTTAGAGGCCTCGAGTGGGATTCGTGGCTTCATCCCGGTCCTAGGCAAATTAATTGTGACTGCTTGTTTCCGGAAAAGACATGTCCTGTTTTGGTTTTCGAAATGATATTGGTGCATGTACTATGGAATGTGTAAGCGATTGGTTTGCCTTGATTACTTGTACTAGCGTAATTGCTAACCCCTCTGGGGACCCGTTTTGGGGAAATTCTTGTTATGGATTTCAGGTTATGATTATCCGGACGAGCGGGCACCTGGACAGTATGAGGATGTTGGCCAGGGTCGTTGACATGTGCATTTGGGTCTTTCTATTTCTTTCGTCCATTTCGATTTGGTTGTTTTCTATATTTATAAACTGATAGACTGTACTCGCGAGTACTTAGGCTTTTCAAATTCAACTCCGTGTTGTACTACTTTTAAATTGTTACATTGTTGGTTGATGATCATTTCGCCGGTTGCTCGGCGTAACTTTTATGTCTTATAATTAAATGTGTGTCCTCGCTAACCGGGATGGTTAGTCGAGTGGAGTTTTCGTTTGTAGCACGGTGGGTCCCATGTGGGGTCCACGGCACTGTAATATACTCGAATATCTCGGGTGTTACGAGAAAATGGTATCGGAGCTCTAGGTTTATGGATACCTAGGCTTGTTGGTTATTCGGGTCTAGTCGTATTTGTTTTGCACATTGTCACACGCCATTATCGACATCCCAAGACTTCGGTGCTCGTAAGTTTTCTTATTCGGCTCTTTTGTTTCTTGCATTGTATTTTCCCATTTGAATCGTAGTTGCTTTTCCTCCCTTACTCATCATCGATATACTGCGTTATCTCTCAACTTCGGTATGGATGCCGAGGAAACCGTGGTCGTGGTCGTGGTCGTGGACGCGGCCGAGGACGTGGGGCGGCGGTGGCGGCCACGTCGCATTCTTCGAGCCGGCAGCGGTGACCGTCACATCATGCTTCTTCTCGAGCGCGCCGATCTTGGTATTGCGGCCGTTATGCAAAGAAATGGTTAACCAGATGGCGGCTATAGCTCGTGGTCCGTAACCCCGATCGGGCCCATGCTAATCGGGCGAGCGGATCGTTGGCTTCAGGATGTCATCAAGATGCATCCACCCCGCTGGGAGCTTCGGACTGATCGGCCGGGAAGGGTGGATCAAGGAGATATCCAAAGTATTCATCGCTACCAACCGCCCGAGGACCGTAAGGTGCCCATAGCTCAATACTTTCTCACGGGAGATGCTACAGAGTGGTGGCAGGCCGTTGGTCCCAAAGATCAGCTTGCTTCGTGGGCCGAGTTTCAGGAGTTCATCGAGACCCAGTATAGACCATGGCCGGTCGATGTGCTCGAGTGCATGCTTTCTTTGATGCTCAACCACGGGATATCCCCGTATCCCAAGCTATTGCCGATTTTAATAAGGAGTTGGGTTATGTGAAGACCCAAGTTGTCGAAGAGAGCGACAAGATCTTTCATTTTTCCAGGAGAATGAAACTGTCCATTCGGGACTATATGTCTGGGCTCGTCTGTACTACCTTGAAGGATTATCAGAGTCGAGCTCTTGCTTATGATATGTCGGTAACCGCTAGCGATTTGGCCCGCGAGAGCAAGAAGCAGAAGTCGGTCGGAAATTTTTCTGGTCCCAAGAGTGGAGGCCAGCAGAAATCTCAGGCTGCAAATATTTCTACGGGCGGTTCGGCCTGCTTTTCCGGGAGCTTTGGAGTGCCGCCGAACCGGCCGTCCGGACCCTGGATGCTTTAACTGTGGCAAGCTGTGCCACGTGAACCGGGATTGTCTTCGTCCCACCTTTGACTTGTCATACTTGTGGTCGATCGGGCCACAAAGCTTCTTTGCGAGAAGCTCGACAGCCATGGTGCCGTTCTTCTCACCCAAAGACCTATGGAGCCGAGCGTGAACTGTGGCTCATTTTCTCCGCCGCCCCACCGAGTGCCGGCCGAGGTAGGGTCGGGGTCAGCCCGCTAGGGGAGGAGCATCCGGTGTCGGCTCGCCACCCGCGTATCTACGAGATGATGAGGAGGACCGATGATCCAAAGCGGCATCGTGGCGGCAGTACTGCTCATATCCATTCCCATCCCGTACTTTTTTTGATTCGGTGCTACGCATTCATTCATTTCTCTAGAGTGTGTACGCCGTTTGAGTCTCGACCGCTTGTCACCTTGCGAGCCTTTCATCGTTAAACTTCCTAGCGGTGATAGAATTGTCGGTGATCGAGAAGTCCGGACTGCTTCGGTGATGATTTGTGAGAGGGCTTGGCTCTCTAATCTTATTGTTGTGAGTATCGAGGGCGAGGATTTAATTCTCGGGAATGATTGGCTCGAACGGCATGGTGCAATCATGAACTACCGCACGAGAATCATCACTATGTTAGCCGAGGACGGCAGATCAACACTCTTTCGCAGGCGAAAGAGAAACCAAGTTTGTTATTAACGCCTTGAAGGCGATGAAACTCTGCGAAAAGGGTGTACTGGGTTATTGGTGCTACGCCTTGAAGGCGGAGAATGGTGGAGTCGAGCTTTCATCGATTCCGGTCGTTAGTGAGTTTCTGATGTATTTCTGACGAGTTGCCGAGATTGCCACCGGATCGTGAGGTTGAGTTTGCTATAGAGTTAGAGCCGGTGCGGCTCGATTTCAAGGCGCCGTATCGCATGGCACCTTCAGAGATGTCGAGTTGAAGAAACAGCTTGAGTGAACTTCTTGAGTCGGTATGTTCGACCGAGCGCCGCCTTGGGGCGCACCGGTCTTGTTTGTGCGTAAGAAGGATGGTTCACTACGTTTGTGTATCGACTATCGTGAATCGAACAAGGTGACCATCAAGAACAAGTATCCTTTGCCGAGGATTGACGACTTGTTCGATTGCGAGGAGCGGCGGTATTCTCAAAGATTGATTTGAGATCGGAGTACTATCACCCGGTGAGGGAGTCCGACGTGCCAAAACGGCTTTTCGGACGAGATACGGACATTATGAGTTTGTAGTTATGCCTTTCGGGTTAACTAACGCTACCGGCGTGTTCATGCGCTTGATGAACAAAGTCTTTATCGAGTATTTGGATATGTGTCGTCGTCTTCATTGATTTATATTCTTATTTATTCGAGGAACGAGGAAGAGCATGCCCATCATTTGCGGGTAGTGTTAGACATTTTGAGGACCGAGCAACTCTATGCGAAGTTCTCAAAATGTGAGTTGGTGAAGGAAGTGATGTTTTGGGTCACGTGATTTCGGTAGAGGAGTTCGAGTAGATCCATGAAAATTGAGGCGGTGTTGGATTGGGCATCGCCACAAATGTGAAGGAGGTCCGTAGTTTCTTGGGTTTGGGCTACTACCGTAGGTTCGCCGAGGGTTTCTCAAAACTAGCTCGACCACTTACACAGCTTGCTCCGTAAACCGAGAAGTTCGTCTGGACCGATGAGAGGCGATCGAGTTTTGAGGAGTCAAGAGGCGTTTGACTTCAGCCCGGTTTTGGCATTGCCATGTGGCAACGAGGGTTTCGCCGTTTTTAGCGATGCTTGGGTCGTGGTCTTGGGTGCGTATTGATGCAAAGACGGCAAGACCATTGCCTATGCGTCGAGACAGCTTGAGGCCGTATGAGCTTAACTACCCTACTCACGATTTGGAGTTAGCGGCGTTGTCTTTGCACTCAAGATTTGGCGTCACTATCTTTCCGCTCGCATGTCGATTTTTACCGATCATAAAGTCCAAATACATATTTACTCAGCGAGAGTTGAATATGAGACAGAGGAGGTGGTTAGAGTTGATTAAGGATTATGACCTCGAAATCCTTTATCAGTAGGGTAAGGCGAATGTCGTGGCCGACGCCTTGAGTCGGAAACCGATTGCGTGCGAGCGAACGCTTGAGGTCCTTACGCCTCGGCCCGAGCTTCGGCGGGCTTTGATCGGGTTAGATGTTGAGGTTTTGCCGCTGGATCTGTCGGGCAACTTTGTGCCTTAGAAATTTCGCTGCCTTTGATCGATGAAATTAAATCAAGCAATTAGAGGATCCGATGATTACTCAAATCCGAGAGAGAACGTTCTTAAAGGAAAGTCTCTTGGGTTTGTGATTAACGAGGATGGTGTTTTGAGATTCCAGAGACGGCTTTGTGTGCCGAACGATCCAGGTATGCGACAGGGTATTTTGAGTGAGGCCCATTCCACACCCTATTCCGCTCATCCCGGCTTGAGTAAGATGTACAAGGACACGAGGAGGAACTTCCGGTGGAATGATATGAAGGAGGAAGTCGCACGCTTTGTGGCGAGATGTTTGACTTGCCACAGTCAAAATCGAGCATCGACTACTGGTTATTGCATCACTTCGCTCCTAATGGAAATGGGAAGATATATCGATGGATTTCATTACGAGTTTGCCGAGATCGAGATCGTGCATGAATATGGTTTGGGTGATTGTTGATCGTCGACCAAGTCGGCACATTTTCGGGCATCAAGGACACTTGGGGCCCTGGAGAAGTTGGCCCGTATATTTGTCGCAGATTGTGAGACTTCACGGTACTCAAGTCTATCATTTCGGATCGTGATGGCCGCTTCAGATCGCACTTTTGGCAAGCGGTGCATAAGGCGTTGGGTACCCGCTTGTATTTGAGTACCTCTTTCCATCCTCGGTCGGATGGGAGTCGAACGCACTAACCGGACGTTCGAGGATATGTTGCGTGCGTGCGCTCTCGATTGAGCAACACGGGAGGAGCATTTGCCATTGATCGAATTCACGTACAACAATAGTTGGCACGCATCGATTCGGATGGCACCGTATGAGACACTTTATGGGCGGCGATGTCGGTCACCGATTTGTTGGAATGAGGCGTCCGATTTAGTCGGGACCGAGCCGGATGTCGTTTTAGAGACGAGGCGGAAGATAGAATTAATTCGAGAACGGATGTTGACGGCCCAGAGTCGACAAAAGTCATATGCCGATGTCCGTCGTAGACCTTTAGAATTTGAGGTGGGAGACCACGTTTTGCTGAAGGTGTCGCCAACGAGAGGAGTTTTCCGTTTCGGGAAGAAGGGGAAGTTGAGTCCGAGATTTATTGGACCCTTCGAGATTCTCGAGCGAGTCGGTGGGTTAGCATACCGTTTGGCGTTACCTCCGGCCTTGAGTCATGTTCATAGCGTTTTTCATGTTTCCCAGCTGAGGAAATATGTTCCGGATCCTAGTCACTTCATCGATTATGGCGAGATTGATATTGCTGAAGATATTACTTTCGAGGAGCGTCCTTTGAAGATTTTGGAGCATCGTGAGAAACGACTGAGGCATAAGACCATCCCTTTGGTCAAAGTGCAGTGGTCGAGACACGATGTCGAGGAGGCAACTTGGGAAACCGAGGATAGCATGCGTGCTAGGTACCCTGAGTTGTTTGTTTCTTAAGTTTCGGGACGAAACTTATTTTTAGAGGTAGAATGTAATATCCGATTTTTCTTTCCCTTGTATTTTCATTTTTGGTATATTTCTCGGTCATAGTGACCCTCGTGTATCTTTCGGTATGTCCTTCCTGTCAACTGTTGAATTGTATTCTCGTTATTGTTCATTGTTTCAACTTTCCTCATATGAGTTCGACTTTGTTAGATCACCATTAATTTTTGGTGACTCCAAAATTATAAATCTTTGCAATATTATAGAACATCGAGTTAGCTTTCCAATGGTTCAAACGGTGAGTCAATCGGAGTCCGGACGAGAGAGTTATGGTCGTTTCAGTTTTTGGCCGATCACTGTCGATCGAACTCGGCCGTGTCGTCCGACACGGCCCGTGCCGAACTCGTCCGGAACTGCCGAAAGTTTCTGTCTCAGGACCCAACCGTGTCGTCCGACACGGCCCGTGGCTGCACTCGTCCAGTAATGCTGTAACCGATCGCTGACACGCCCGACCGTGTTCCAGGACACGGTCGAGTCATGCAGCGAGCGCCGTATTGAGCGAGCGCCGTATCGAGCAAGCCCTGTATCGAGCGAGCACCGTATCGAGCGATCGCTGTATTGAGCGAGCGCCGTATCGAGCAAGCCCTGCATCGAGCGAGTACCGTATCGAGCAATCGCTGTATCGAGCGAGCGCCGTATCGAGCGATCGCTGTATCGAGCGAAGGCCAGACGAGCGATCGCCAGACGAGCGAGCGCCAGATCGAGCGATCGCCAGACGAGCGAGCGTCAGATCGAGCGAGTGTCAGACGACCGAAAGTCAGATCGACCGATTGTCCTCGTATCGAATCGAGCGTGTGTCAGATCCATCGTGTTAGGACCAAATTGCTTTTGGCAGGTTAACTTAACCATTTTAAAAGCTTGAGTAATTACTAACATGGGTATATGATTCATTTATTGTCACTTTTTGGACAGATTAGGATCGATTGACTATATTACACAGGATCCGGGAAGGTCTTCATTTTTCTCTCCTCTCTTTTCTTCCTCTCGCTCCGGGCGATTCAGAGCAACTCTTGGGCGATTTTAACATTTTCGGACTTGAAGAAATCATCCACTTCGAGTTTTGTTGTAGATTATCGATTTCTTCTTGAATCATTCATCCTAATCCAAGGTAATCTTCTAAGAACCCATTTTTGGGAGATTTGGGGTTTTCGAATTATTGTTCGATTCTTTCCGTATTGTTGATTAATTCATGATGAATATGATTAATCTTGTTAGTATTCTTAATTTTCCTATGAATTCATGGTATATTTTGTAGTTTTGCGTAATCGAGAGGGATTGGTTGTGATCCGCCCTCGTTGATGTTTTTATACGAATATACATGAATCGTAGGCGGGTTTGGTGTTTTCCAATTCCGTATCCATTTAGAACTGGTTGTGATTTTGTCCTTCGCATCGTTAGGTTCGTGATTATCGGTTCTTAACGCTCGTCGGTATTTTCCTTCCGCTCGCAAGGCCGTCATTTATTCAAGGCAAGTATTCTTGGAAACCCTTATGCTTAACGTGAAATGGTAATGTATATTGTGTATGCTTTACTCACCTCGGGAGGGTCCGACGGGGCCTCGAGGGAATCTATGGCTTCGTCCTAGATTCATGAGTTTGATTCGCTAGCCACTCGGAGGGTCCTTAGAGGCCTCGAGTGGGATTCGTGGCTTCGTCCGGTCTAGGTGACGTGTGGTGCTTGGTTTGTTTTATGAATGTGGCCACTTCGGGAGGGTCCTTAGAGGCCTCGAGTGGGATTCGTGGCTTCATCCCGGTCTAGGCAAATTAATTGTGATCGTTTGTTTCCTAAAAGACATGTCTTGTTTTGGTTTTCGAAATGATATTGGTGCATGTACTATGGAATGTGTAAGCGATTGGTTTGTCTTGATTACTTGTACTAGCGTAATTGCTAACCCTCTGGGACCCGTTTTGGGGAAATTCTTGTTATGGATTTCGTGTTATGATTATCCTGGACGAGCGGGCACTGGACGACGAGGATGTTGGCCGTGGTCGTTGACATGTGCATTTGGGTCTTTCTATTTCTTTCGTCCCATTTCGATTTGGTTGTTTTCTATATTTATAAATCGATAGATCGTATCATGAGTACTTAGGCTTTTCAAATTCAACTCCGTGTTGTACTACTTTTAAATTGTTACATTGTTGGTTGATGATCATTTCACGGTTGCTCAGGCGTAACTTTTTATGTCTTATAATTAAATGTGTGTCCTCGCTAACCGGGATGGTTAGTCGAGTGGAGTTTTCTCGTTTGTAGCCTGGTGGGTCCCATGTGGGGGGTCCACGGCGCTGTAATATACTCTGAATATCTCGGGGTGTTACATTAGGAGCCGATAATCACGAACCTAACGATACGAAGAACACAATCACCACCAATTCTAACTGAATACGGAATTGGAAAACACCCGAAAACCCACCTACGATTTATGTGTATTCGTATCAAACAACGACGAGGGCGGATCGCAACCAAACCCTCTCGATTATGCAAATATCACGAAATACACCATGAGTTCGTAGGAGAACAAGAACAATGACGAGATTGATCATAATCATCAAGGATTAATCAACAACACGAAGCAAAACGAACATTACACCCGAAATCCCCCAAATCTCCCAAGGTAGGTTATAAGAGATTTTACCTTGATTTGAAGATGAACGATGGATGATTAGTGATAGGTGGATGATATGATACTTGAATATGCCCTTACTATGGAGTTTGGATCAAAATCGGATGAACCCTAGCCTCAGTCTTCGCTCCCGTCGCGAGAAGAAAAGAGAGATGTGAGAAATGAGAAAAAAAACTGGGCCGTTGTCAGTTTATATACTGGCAGGTGTTACGGCCGTAACACACCCCACATACGGCCGTAACATAGGAACATTACGGCCGTAACTTGACTCTCTTACGGCCGTAACTGGCCTCTGGAGAGAAGCTGGGCAAATTTGACGAATGACACATACGGCCGTATCAAGAACACCATTACGGCTGTATCTATACTTACGGCCGTAACTCCAACATGATACGCCCGTAACTCAGGACTGGACCAGGGGGCAAGAAACGAAGCCTTGTTACGGCCGTATGAAGGAAGCTTATGGCCGTAACTCTCGATTATTATGGCCGTAACATATACGGCTTACGACCGTAACATGGCCTGTGACAGAAGGCCATAGTCTGAAGCACTGCCCGACGAGGAGATGATCGGAAAGAGAAAAAATAACAAGGTGCATTCACGACCAACGGATACACTCACCACGGATTTGAGTCAGAAACCAAAACATTACGATGAAGCGTGATTCCGAATGCCCGAAGGCTCAGGAACAACAAAGATAACGAGAATACGCTAAACTTAGGGAAATTACGAAATGGCCCAAACGTCCAAAAACCGCGATACGACGTCGGATTAACAAACCGAAACTCATAACACGAACAACTCAACTAAACGAACTCGTGAAACCAAAGAAATTACAAAAGTGAACGAGTTCCACAAGAGTCGAACGTCCATGCCATAATACATGACACAAAGCGGAATAATATCAAAACATCACCAAGATCATCCCAGATGGAGAAACTCCAAGAATAGCATAGATTCAAAATGTCGACATGGTTACAAGCGAGCTACTAAAAATGAAAATACACCAAAACGATAATATCGGAAAAAGAAGAAAAATGCGGATATTACAGTGATACCGATTTCCGACTCAAGGCATCTGCCACCACATTTGCCTTGCCCGAATGATAAAGGATTTCAAGGTCGTAATCCTTAATTAACTCCAGCCACTGTAACAGCCCAAGATATTCGGAATAATTACAGCGCCGTAAACCCTTTATATAAAAGTTTACAAGACTAAATTAAAAGAATAGCTGAACAATACGAAAATATCACCAATAGTTGCGTAATTAAATAACCGGTTAAACCATCTCAAAATTCACTTATTACAAATTTCCCAAATCATCAAAAGACACACGTACTCGAGTACTAAGTACCAAACCAGAAAATCGAAACAATGCAACGGACAACATCACTGTGCCCTTTCGCCATCATGCCTGTACTGTGGTTGCTTCCCCGCTCCTCGGCTACCTGAACATCAAAACAAATATCCACCCACGCAGGGGTTAGCAAAATGATGCTAGTACAAGTATCATAATATACAAGAACAGATATGCAACAACGATGCATAACAAAATACAAAACACGGACTTCCGCTACCGGAATCCAACGATGCGAATCCACATGATTCCATCAACACAACATGGATAATCCAATGATCCAGCGGCCTCAGCATAGATCCCTTTGGACCAACACGAGGTGGAAAAACCCATCCAATGATCCAGCGCCCTCAGCATAGATCCCAAGATGATCCTGTCGGATAAACACGAGGTGGACATCTGATCCAGCGCCCTCAGCATAGATCACATGATCCCTTTCGGATCAATACAACACATGCGATACAACCATGCATACACGTATGCAAAACAAGGTGTTCATCAACACGGACATACACATGAACCAAAACATGAACAACATTATGACAATTTGTCTAGGATAATCTCATATTCATTAACATGTATAATAATATGCATTATCAAAATTATCAACGTTAAACCAAAAGTCACATTATGATACTTACCTCAAAAATAGCGACAAGGATAGATACTACGAATAACCTTCAACCCGGTCGAAGAACTCTCACTCGATCACTTCACCAACAATCCGAACCTTCATAGAACAATAACACCAATATAACTAACGGTTACGGATAATCGTTCTAAACATTATGCTAGCATCAAGAGGCGTAATCTACCCGATCATAAAAACATATGAATCTGCCCCAACCCCAAACCGGTTGAATCATTACTACGCTACCAATTCGAACAATCCCATAATCTTCCAAACAAGATTAAACACATCATTCGATTGGTTTCTTCGACTATATCACATGATAGTTCGTCTAACATGGATCCTAACCATAACTTTCATTAATCCAACGCAACAAGATTAAGGAAATATCTTGAAGAACACCATAAAACTCGGTTATTAGGTTCACATGATTATCATCTTCTTTTTCAAGGAATAACCCTGAGTTCAATCCATTGTGTTCCCCTATACGCATTGTTCATTCAAGATGTACGTAAGAACTTAATAAGCTCAGTAATAAACTCAACAATTTCCGTAGCATGATCATATTTGACAACAAGAACACATACTCCAGATTGGTGAATCGCCACATACCTTACACGGAAGCAAAAGATGAACTCACTTGATGAACTCCACGCCAAACGCTACAACACCAATCCTCAAAGCTCTTTGCCTTCAAGGATGATATTTAGAGGCTGATATGAAGGTTTAATATGGAGAGGGTAACTCTTAAAGTCTCGGAAATTGAGTGTGGGGTGCAGTGGAAACTGAAAAATGAAATGAGGTGTTGTCCTATTTATAGAAAATGGTTATTAGCGCGCGCTACTGCTCCTTTATAGCATGCGCTAACGGGCTCACAGCCTACTGTCCATGTCTGATCTTGTCTTAACGTGCGCTAATCATCCCTTATGTACGTTAAATACAATAGTTAACATACGTTACCACACTAATATAGCGTGCGCTAATGACTTTACGAAGCTCACTGACCTCACTGTACTCGACTTAGCGTGCGCTAGCATCACTCCCTTAGCGTGCGCTAAGCACCGTTGACTCGAATTTTCCAAAAGCAGTCCAGATTCATACCGACACGTCCCAAACAAAATCCGTGGTCCGATCTCACCTATGAACCTGTCTCAATCACTCTGACCACGTATAGCGCGTGTTAAGCCTCATCGGTAGTGTGCGCTAGCTTACACATTTAGCGTGCGCTACACTTAAAGGTTAACGTGCGCTAAATGTACATAAGTACATGCTTGAAACAACAACTATGAAATTATACACTCATCGTTACAGGATCATGAAATACAGAGGATTATACTCAGATCAAAAATACAACATATGTGATGACACAAGGTTCAAATACAGATAAAAATACACATCAGATATTCGGTTATTACATACTCTCCCTCTAAAAAAAAGTTTCATCCCGAATCTTAAGATGAAAATAACTCCGGATATCTAGCCTTCATACCATCCTCCATCTCCCAAGTGGCCTCTTTGACTCCGTGTCATGACCATTGCACTTTAACCAAGGATATTAGTTTATTTCTCAATTGCTTGACCCGACTCTCGAGTATCTTGACTGGTTTCTCTTCGAACGTGCCATCATTAGCTATCTCAATCTCGCCGAAACCGATGACATGACTGGGATCTGGTACATACTTCCGTAACTGGGATACATGAATCAAATTGTGAACATGACTAAGCGATGGTGGTAAGGCCAACCTGTACGCCAATTCTCCAACTCTTTCAAGAATCTCGAATGGTCTGAAATGCAGAGTTGGTGCGCTACTGTTTACTTATCTATGAATTAAGGTAGGGATCTCGACAAACAAGTCGGAGGAGTGGAAGTTTTTAGTAGAAAAGGTAAAGAACAGATTGAGAAGGTGGGAATCGAATAAGCTCTCTCTTGGGGGAAGGATTACGTTGGTAAAATCTGTCTTAACTTCAATTCCTCTCTACCATCTCTCCTTTATCACCTTACCTAAAACCATCCTCAAAGCCATCTCTACGGTACAAGCAATGGGGCGGGGGGAGAGGAAAATTACTTGGTTAAAGTGGAACGACGTTTGCAAAACAAAAATCGAAGGGGGCTTAGGAGTCAAATGTGTGGAGTGGTTCAATATGGCTCTGATTGGGAAATGGTTATGGAGATTTCTTAGGAATAGAGAGGATATTTGGGCTAGAATTATCACATCGATCCATGGGGAGATCGATCTCGGGGAGTAGGGTTTCTTTGTGGCGGGTGGAAGGAAGGTGGAATCTAAATGGTGGAGAGGGGTGGTGGGGGCGGGCAGTGGTGTAGAGGGCAAGTGGTTCTGGGAGTCATGTGTTAGAGTCTTAGGAGTTAAATCTAAAGTAGATTTCTGGGAGGGTATTTGGGCGGGAGGAGTGTCACTGAGGCAAAAATTTCCTAGGCTTTATCATCTTAGTCTTGATAGGAATATGTGTATAAGTAATATGGGTAGATGGGAGGATGGGCGCTGGAAATGGGAGCTGGGGTGGAGGAGGGATTTTTTTGAGAGAAAAATGAATTGCTTGCTATTCTTGACTGGTTCAAACCTCAAAGAGACGCGATCAATTCATGGGGGTGGAGAAAGACAAAGAAAGGGATATGCACTAGAAAGTATGGGTATAAAAGCATAATGGAAAGCAAAACAGGGGCTACATCACATTCAAGACCCATGAAGGAATTCTTGGAAGTTTGGAAAAGTATAGCGCCGCAAAAGGCAGCGGCAACAGCGTGGAGATTACTATAGAATAGGCTGCCAACGAAGCGTAATCTATCAAGAAGAATGCAGGGGCTCATCTCGGATGTGAACTGTAACATATGCAACAATGTGGAAGAGGACATGGCAAACCACCTATTTACGCAGTGCTCGAAAAAAGCAGAGGTTTGGCATGGAATCTTCAAGTGGCTGAAAGTTCAAGTAGTGGCACATAAGGAGGTTATGATACATTTCGAAAGCTTTGTCAGTTTGATCCCGACGGTTTCGAATAAGGGAGTGGCTAGAGGTTTGTAGATTTGCATCATTTGGATTATTTGGAAGTGGAGAATAAAATTTTATTCGAAAATTGGAATTGGGAGACGGTGAAGATCATTGCTGAAATCAAAACAGGCTTTGAAGTTGGTGCAAAGTGAGAGGTGGGAGAATGAACGAAATTAGTTTCAACACCTGGACGGTTGATCCATACTCTGTTTTGAGCCTTTTGTAAAATTATGGTTGTTTTGGTACCTCTTGTACCATGTTGTGTTTCTTTGTACTTATGTTTTTCTCCTTTTTTTAATAAAAATTATCTTTTACTGATAAAAAAATATTAAATCTATACAATTGATGCAACGCTTTCATTGATACGATAGTAGGTACTCACAATTTTAAACCTACAAACATTGACCAGAGGAAGTACTCCTGCAAGTAACACGGCTTTAACTTAAAATTTTTTCCCCGCAAGCCCTTCTTATCTTTAATGAAAACTGTATTTTGTGTTCTCGAGTTGGAAGGAGATGAAAGGAAAATTAACCATTTTGTTCTTTTCTCTCCAAATCGGAAGGAAAGTTAGGAGAGAAAGTTTTCCTTCCATTTCTTTTCGTTTCTTTTCATTAAAAACCTCATGAACACCAAATATTTTTTCTTTCTTCTTATTTCTATCCATTTCCCTTCTTTTCTCTTGTTAAGTTAAACTCGGGAAATAAGCGTAAGTGTTTTTGGACGACCGCAGTAGAAGTATGTATGAAGTACTAATCATGTAAATAAATAGGTCCACATATATAACAGAGGTAGGGAATTATAAGTTACCTGGTCAGAAACAAGATAACCATGTTTGACGTGTTTATCATGCAATGTATAGCAGTGACTGGCGTTAATTAGTCTCAGTCATCAGATATAACCTGACTGCATCAGGCTTGAATTCTGATAACAAATCAAGGTTAATTTGCAGGCTAGATTTTGTCACACTGTATTGCAGCCTTGCCAAGTCAGTGCTGGTTTCAACTCCTTTAACCCCAATCCTAAGAAGCACGGGTGCGGGGTGCGGGTGCGGGTGCGTAGTACAGGGATACGGGAATTCGCTAAATTTGAAAATACGGGGATTCGGGTGCGGGGGATACAGCATATATAAAAATATTTTAATATATATATGTATGTATATTTATGATTTTAGATGTAACAATTCCATGATAAACTGAAAAAAAGGATAACAATTAATTAAAATTAATAATTTTAAGGAACGAACAGAATAAAATAATTAATTAAAATTTAGAAAAAATGGCTGTTTAAATAATTTTGAACGAAGAGAATAAATTAATAATTTTAAGGAACAAACAGTATGGCATCAGGAATGTTTGAACAACAGGCGGTCTTATATTTATATTGATATCTGAGGGGGTTAGTTAGGAGAATACGGGTATACAGTAAGAGAGGGAGGAAACCCTATTTTGCACGCATAGAAGGAGAAGGAGAAGACAGAAAGCAAATCAAACTATCAAAGACAAATCGTAATCGAAGGAGAAGACAAATTGAAGGAGAAGAGTCAGAAGACAGCGAAGCATACCCGGATCGAAGAGACGAAGCCGCCGTTGATGGTCGCTGCTGCCGATGGGTCGATGGGACGATGCTAAATTAAAGCCTTCAATTCTTTGATTCAGCTTCAATTTAAAACTAGGGCTTCAACGTCTTTTTTAAAATCTTCAATTTTTTTACAAGAAAATTATGGTCAATACCCCTCCCGCACCCCCTCCCCCGCACCCCCCGCACCCTGTTTGAAAATACGGGGATACGCCACCTAGCGCACTCCGTACGCACCCCCATCGCACCCCTGCATCCCTACGTATCCCCTACGCAGTACGCTGGGTCTTCGTAGAATCCTGTTGGGAAAAAATCAGATCCCACATTCATCCACTAGGATTGAGCGGAAATAAACGAGAAATAACATTAAAAATAATAATAATCCACAACACAAAAATATACGTGGAAACTCCAAAATCGGAGAAAAACCACGGGCCTCCAAAGAGAAAGGATTCCACTATATGAAAAATTGTTACAATCACATAGACTAATCTCTTAAGTCACCGAGCCCCCGCCCAAACCAACACTCATACCCTCCAAAGATTTGACTCACATTTAAACACTTCAAGAGAAGAACAAAAGACTCAAATACTTAAAATACATGTTGATTTTGGTGTACTTTGAAACTAAGGCTTAGGAATCCACCATCGGAGTCCCCCTCGTCTGTTTCACCATGTTCATCTCCTTTTTGGTGCTCCAGGCCTTTTTTTTCTTCACTGCATATATATATATATATATATTTCCTTTGCCTACTCAATAGATTCGAAAGACAAAAACAAAAACAAAACAAGTGGTGGGTCCCACCATTTTACTTTGCCTATCAGGAAAAAGAAAAAACAAGAGAATCCCGCGTGCAATTATAATCTTCAATGCCAAGAAAAAACAAACCGTGGGGCCCACATACAATTATTATTATTTTGATCACAAGATTCCATCAAATCTCCCCTTATCAAAATACCCTAATAATTGCACTATTTTCTAAACCGATAATCGATTGTCTTGACCAACCATCATGATTTTTAAACTAAAAAATCACCATTCTCAAAAAAGAGAATAACCTACCCATCATATGAGTAGAATACTTAGAACAAACTCGTTTAAGAATTTTAACCACTTAGAATTAACCATTCTAAGAATTTCCTCGGCACATATCGAAAAACCCGCTGAAATTTATGGTGCAACTCCCATCTTTTGGCCCTCCTGGAAGTCCTTCAGCCATCGACATAACACACACATTGTATCCATGCCAAACCGATACCCGTGTATAAATTCCACCACACACCATACATCCATGTCAAATCAATGCCCGTGTAAAATTCCACCACCCGGCATCTTTCCATGACAAGCCAATACCCGTGCGTAAATTCGTGGACCCGCTAACATAACCACATCCTCTTTAATGACAACTCATATGCCAAAAGGACATACATTTTCTCATCAGAGAAAATCATCACTGTCACAATGTTAGCCCGGATTAGGAGTAATTTGCCAGATTAACTCCACCTCCAACATGACAGTTCACCTTCAGAGCCTTGTGTAACCCGGATTGTACCAACACATCCTTGACTTATACTTGTCATAAGCCAAACTTAATCATTTCATAAAAAATCTCCACCTGCTTGAACCACCCTAACCTGATGAACAACCGCCTCCAAATGAGACCCCCGGACACCGCTCAAGAAATCATTTCTGATGTGGAAGGTCAGACATCGCTGCGACCACAGAGCATACTCAGAATTTCAAGAGACCCAACCCGGGTTCCGATACCACTTGTTGGGAAAAAATCAGATCCCACATTCAGGGCCGGCCCTGACATTTCGGGGGCCCTGGGCAAAAAATAAAAAGGGGGCATGAGTGCTTGAAACTCTAATAATCATGTTTTCATCTAGAAACTAAAAAAATAACATGTGATTATTATTTTTAATAAAAAAATACTATATAATTATAATTTTTAATAAAAAAATGCCAAATCAGCTTTGTAACCTGCAAAATCTCTTATTTCCGGTTAGGGTAGTTGTTTTAAAAATAAAAACAAACTTTCACTGGTTAACATAGAAAAATTTCTTCCGGTGCTTAATCCAAAAAAATAAAAAGTATAGTGGTTTTTGTAGAATTTTTCCTTAAATTAAATAGCTAATATTTTTTTCCTAATATAATATTGTTTATTTTTTTTTAATTTTGGGTCCCCTCAAATTTGGGGGCCCTGGGCAAAAGCACACTTTGCACCAAGTGAGGGCCGGCCCTGCCCACATTCATCCACTAGGGTTGAGCGGAAATAACCGAGAAATAACATGAAAAATAATAATAATCCACAACACAAAAATATACGTGGAAACTCCGAAATCGGAGAAAAACCACGGGCATCCAAAGAGAAAGGATTCCACTATATGAAAAATTGTTACAATCACATAGACTAATTTCTTAAGCCACCGAGCCCCCGCCCAAACCAATACTCATACCCTCCAAAGATTTGACTCACATCTAAACACTTCAAAAGGAAAACAAAAAACTCAAATACTTAAGATACATATTGATTTTGGTGCACTTAGAAACTAAGGATTAGACTCACCCCCTCCTCTGTTTCACCATGTTCATCTTCGTTTTGGTGCTCCCAAGGTTTTTTTTTTTTCTCTTCAGATATATATATATATATATATATATATCTCCTTTGTCTACTCGATAGATTCCAAAGACTAAAACAAAAACAAAACAAGTGGTGGGTTCCACCACTTTCCTCTGCCTATCAGGAAAAAGGAAAAACAAGAGAATCCTGCGTGCAATTATAATCTCCAATGCTAAGAAAAAACAAACCGTGAGGCCCACATGTAATTATTATTATTTTGATCACAAGATTCCATCAAATCCCTGCTTTCCAGCCCGAATCAAAGAAGCGGGGTGCAGCTGAATACAGTTCTTCTTCTTCTTCTTCGAATGGATTTGGCACATAACATAACCATCCATCCCGCATTTCGTGCAGTCCTCATTTGTTGCTTGAATTACATCAGCTGTCATTGCTAATATGCTTCACCGGAGTCAATATTTTCGTTTACCACACTCTCGAAACAACGGATCTGCAGCCGTGTAGCTTCAAACATGTGCAGTAGTAGACAACTAATGTTATTGGTGATATTCATGATAGAATCAAGACAAGGAAACGTGTTATCAATTTACGTGCTTATGCAGCATTCGTGGCAGAAAAAGAGCCTTAAAATTTGCAGGAAGCATTAGAAGATGAGAATTGGGTCATGGCTATATGCATGAGGAATTGAATCTGCAGTTTGATGGATGTGATGTTTGGGAACTGGTTACCTCCAAAAGATGCAATAGTCATAGGAACCAAATGGATATTCAAGAATAAATAAACTTGATGAATATGGCACTTTTACAAGGAATAAAGCAGATTGGTTATTGCAATGATTGGTCGTTTGATTCTCATCGGTACGTAATTTGATTGTCATCAGTAATTAATGCGTGAAACCTAGATCCCTTCGTACTAGGATTTTGTTTGGCCATCACCGTTTCCACCAGTCGCCGGGATTTTCTTGGCCATTTTGGACTTTGCTCATCTGGTTTTCTGCACAACAGTCCACCCAAAATCGCTAGTAACATTCTCAGGTACAGCAGTACCATTCTAATTTGCTGGCTCCGGTACAGATTTAGTAAATCTACATCCTTCTTTGTAATGGCCAAAGAGTCCACATGCTAAGCAAAGGAAATGTAAGCCCTCATACTCAGTTTTGTACTTAAGATTTTCCACTTCGCGGCAACTTCAGAATTCCATCCCTTCCGCCGCGTTTGATCTACGATAGCCGAGGTCAACTCCAGATTGGTTTCGGACCCTTCTTCAAGATAAAGGGCTTTCAAGACTTTTCCTCCTCTGGGGCAAAGCATTTAACCGATTCCTTGCGCCTCTGTATTTTCTGTAAAAGCAAAATTTTCTGTCACATTCTAAGGCCTCTAATAGTATTAGATTGACTTGAGAAAGTGAAGTTAAAGAATGAAGGGCAACAAATCAATTAAATAAAAGCATCATATACGTGGCGCCTTAAACTTTAAAAAAATCAGTCAAAGTTGGATAAATAAAGGCTTCACATATGTGATGTTGTTGTATAATATTTATTTTTTAGCTTTATTCCGATATTTGCGTTACACAGGCGACGCCAAAGACTCAACCTTTGGTGTCACACATGTGATGCCAATAAGGACTAGTTGATTTTGATTTTTTTAAAAAAATATTTTTCTTGAACGGTGTGACACCATTAAACTACTAAAAAAAAATAAAAGATATCAAATAAGTAACGCTATTATGAGATTAAATATATTTATATATACTAAATCTATTTTAAATGTACAAATTTATATTGGTTTAAATATTAAATAACTATAAATATTGTATTTAAATTTATATTTAATAAATACAGTGTTAGAAATTTATTAACATTAAAAAGTTAAATTACAGTATATTTATTTATGTTTAAATATTTCGAAAATTGATTTAATTTGAAAATTAAATTAAATATAAGTATGAAATATAGTATAAGCATAATAAATATAATGTATTATATTTATCGAATGAAAACATAGCTGGTGGTTAAAGGCCACGTATTTACCCTACACAAAGGGGGTTTATTTCCTCGCGCCCATCGAACTATGTTTTTAATTGCAATTGCTCATCTTTAGCGTCACATATGTGACGCCTTGTTCATATCGGCGTCACATATGTGACGCTAAATGTCCCTTTACTTTTTTTTTTACAGCATCAAAACAGAATCGCAACAGAAGAAATGAAATGTAACACCGTTCTATCGGCAACAAACGTAACACCATTCTATAAATACAAGACAAAAAGGCATAAAACTAGAACACAACACACGAGCAACCGAACCAACAAAGCAACAGAACAACAAATAACATTCTATAACGAACCAACAAAGCAATAAAACACCATGCACAATAAATATAACATTTTATACAAATCAAAATCACAATATATGGAAAATATAACAAGTACAATCATCAAAATATATATCTAACATGCTACTCGTCAGATATTGAACGCATCAACTAATCCTCATCAAATTCGTCGGAGTCATCATCCTCACCATTCGCCCGAGATGATGAGGTATCTACCTTCTTCTTTCCTTTGAGTAATCTCAACATGAGTTTACTCATCTTTGAAAATTTGGACTCCATATTCTCTCTATCCTTCTTCATCTTTTCTCTATCCTTCTTTATCTCCTCGTTATCCTATTTTAGCGCCTCGATGGTAGCCTCCAAAGTCCGACCGACCTTGATAGGTCGTAATGATGCTCGTGAGTCAACAAGATGACGACTTGTGGGTTGGTCGATGACTTCATTTATGATTATTCCCTTTGAAATTCCCCTTACCCTTCGACCATGTCTAACTCTGCCAGCCGCCTGAGCCCAGAAGTTCATATAAAATTCATCTTCCGGAGGGGGTTTGGCGAATGCAATGCCTCAATGAGCTTATCATATCGGTCCTGTTTCAAATATTCATAACACAAATAGTGAACACGCTACACAATTTATAATTTACTGACGTATTCGTAATACAAGAAAATGAACAATTATAAAGCTAAACTTACGTACTGTTCTGCACTGTGGGCATCTATCCATTTGCGAGTAAATACTTCCGACTCAGCTTCTCCCTCTTCCAGTTGAGCCTCGCTGCTGCCGCCACCATTTTTTTTTTGATGCTTTTCCATTTCTTTCACATTGGTGATGTGAGTCTTCATAAAGGCCAAAGGATTAAACACTGTGTCCTCTACCGATAAAAGTCCCTGTGAAGGGGGACTTAGTCATTTTGCCTTTAAGGCAAGATTCACAAGTAGGAAAAGGATCCGATCCCAATGGACCCATAAGTCCATCTTTTTCCATCTTGTAAACCTTGGTCTGACCAACATGACCAAGTCTAAGATGCCATTTCAAAACTTGATTGGTTTCATCCCTACCACGTTTTCTAGTCATAGTATTCACATCTACTTTGTTGCTGAGATTTAGATGATACAATCCATTTAACAATGTAGCAGTACCCACTAGTTTATTTCTGAAATAAATTTTGCAGGAACCATCACCAATGAAAAATGAAAAGCCTTTTCGGTCCATGACCAGAATGGATACAATGTTTTTGTGCCCCTTGGGAAAAACAAGTACATCTTCTAAAGTCAAAACAAAGCCGGATTCTAAACCCAAAAGAAGTGATCCTATGTCGGTCGCCTCGACACTATGCCTGCTTCCGACTGTGACCATAACTTCTCTATCTCCAAGCTTCCTACTTTGTTCCAGATCCTGATTCACAGTACAAATATGAGAACTAGCACCAGAATCCAGTATCGAGGAAGTCGAAAATACAGTAGCAGATCAATTTGTTTCCAAAACTAAAAGTTCTGTACCTGAAGTGCCATGAAGAATCGGATAGTCTCTAGCCCAGTGGCCCAGCTCACCGCACTTGAGATAATTATCTTTCTTCTTCTTGCCTTTTGGAACCATCGGGGCCTTGCCCTTTCCTTTAAGGTCCTTAACTTGTGGTCCAGTCTGCTTCTTGGTCTTTTTCTTCTTATTCTTAGACTTCCGAAGCCTAGAAGAAATCACAAGGGTAGACTTCTTCATCCGCGGAGTCTTCATCTGAGACTGAGTGGTCACCAGTTTGTTCATTAGCCCAGCTAAGTTACATGAAATCTCATTGCAGTTGAAGTTCATAACAAACTGTGAGAAGGAATCAGGGAGAGACTGAAGGATAAGTTCGGTTTGGAGAGAAGTATCCATTTTAAAATCAAGAGCCTCCAATCTCTCGATCATGGATATCATTTTGAGGACGTGTTCTCCAACCTTCTCACCTTCCTTCATCCTTGCACCGAACAGTTGCTTGGATATCTCATATCTAGCAGTTCTGCTGTGCTCACCATAAAGTTCGGTTAAGTGAGATAGAATCTGCCTAGCAGAAGTCATTTTCTCATGAGCTCTCTGAAGCCCATTGATTAGTGCATAATTGATCTAAAATTCATATACAAAATATTCATTTTTCCGGGCATAATTGTACTGATTTGTGATTAAAAATATATATTTTACAGATATGTCCAAACATGAGCTAAAAATGGTTATTTTACAGATTACTGACATGAAGCATCAAAAAGGACGGAAAACAAGATCAAATCCAACGACGGGAATTTTTCAAGGCAAAACGACCATATAACACGGCGCAAAAAGGACCGTGTTATGTAGGCCGTTTCACATACGGCGCAACAAGGGTCGTGTCTTGGGCCGTTTCACACACGGCCGGCATTTAGCGCCGTGTCCTCGCGCGTATTCCGGAAGAGACCGAGTCACCACAAAACGGCCACAAAACGGACACAACACGGGGCAAACTGGGCCGTTTTTCATCGCCGTTTTTCAGCAGATGCTATGCAAAATTAGTCCACTTTTGACCAACTTGTGAAATCAATCACAAGATATTTTTTTGGTCAAAAATCTGAAAATTCAAAGACATGGGTGAAGTGTGAACAAAGAATTAATCAAAGATATTACAATAGATATTTTGAATTAAATAATCAATTGTATTCTTGAAAATCACCTATAAAAGGACATCTTCATCCATTGCAAAATTACCAATTACCAATTACCAATTCTAAAACCCATCTTCTTGCTAAGAAATACTCCTTTCTTTTAGCAATATATTTTCCTTAGAACTTTCAATTTTAGTTTGTATTTTATTTTTGGTTTGAAGTTTTTCTTTAATTTAGTTTGTAATTGAAAAGTGCTTGATCAATAAGCACTTAGTATTTTACTTAGTATTTTACTTTCAATTTTTGTAAGCTTGTAACCTTTAAACAAGTTTGGAGTTATATTTTGAAGTTTGTTTCTTGCACTTTGATTCATCATATTCAAGTAAGTTTTATCTATTGTCATTAAGTTCTAGTAATTAAAAGTTTCTATATATATATTATATATATATCAATTATTTCTATTATAATTTTAGTTTGTATGAACCAATGAGTAGCTAATCTTTCTTCCTAGGGGAAGGTGGATTTCTATTAGGTTATATATTGAGTATTTGATTGATTTAAACTATTTTTAGGACTAATTGATTTAAATAGAGATTGATCATATCCTATTTTTACTAATGAAACCTTCTTGATTGATTGTTGAGTGAATTGGAAACATATCTTTTCAATCTATCAAATGTTAATCTTGTTATCAACATCTTAAGATTGCGAAAGTGGTTAAGACATCTTTGATTACGAAAGTACGGAGGTGAAAAGTTGATTACTCGATGAACGATCGTTTATCCTAAAAATAGTCAAGTTAGAGAAATGAAAGGACTAATTGGTTTAAATAGAGATTGATCATATCCTATTTCTACTAGTGAAACCTCCTTGATTGATTGTTAAGTGTATTGGAAACACATATTTTCAATCTATCAAGTGTTAATCTTGTTATTAACATCTTAAAAAAGTAACAGTGATTAAGACATCTTTGATTACGAAAGTACGGAGGTGAAAAGTTGATTACTCGATAAACATTCGTTTTTTCTTTTATATCCATATAAATCAATTCCTATACTTAATTAAATACCTAATTTAATGAACCCGTAATCCCCTAAATTTTATAAATTCCCAACTCATTTTAATTCTATTCATTTTCACTAGTTAAAAATATTCTAGTTAAAAATAGTCTTAATATAAATAGTCTAGTATAAATAGTCTTAATAAAAATAGTCTTATATAAACTAGTCTTATTAAAAAATAGTTTAGTTTAAAATATAGTGCAATTTAATTTAGTTAATATTTAAAAATCCAAAAATATATTTTAGTATTTACTTCTTGCAATCTATACAGAATATTATACGAAGCCCTGTTGGACAATCCTGGAGAGAAAAGACCTTGGTAGAACTTACCACAAACTACTTCTACCTCGTATATATTTGCGAGCGACTCAAGAACTCCTATTTTTAGGATAAGTTTCTGACCGATCAAATTTTGGCGCCGTTGTCGGGGATTGTTTTAGGCCAAATATAATTTTTTTTTTGTATATTTTTGTTTATATCTTGTTATTTTATCTTTCTTTATTTCTGCATCTTTTATTTTTCTGTCCGGTCAAGTGGCGGATAACGGTACTCCGTGACTATCAAAGTCGGATTTTTTAGTTTCCCACAAACAACTGATATTTGTAGATATTTTATCGTTTTTCATTTTAATTTTTTTTGTCATGGATGAAACTTTGAATAAAATTGAAAATAGATTTCTCTTTCTTAGCAAAAACGTCATTTTAAAAATTTACAAAACAAGACTTGAAAGGATGAGGTTGCTTATGAATAAAAGCATACCTTTTGACATAAGATTCATTATCGAAGCCAAAGTAAGAATAGAAGGTGAATTCACGGAAACACCTACTAGATTTTTACCAGGGCTTGGAAAAAGTTCATATGCAAAGAAACGACGAGTAAAGATGATAGCCGTTTGTTATAAATGTGCTAGATGGAACTGTAATTTAAAATGTCGATCTTTAGGAATTCCATCTACAAACAGAGAAGATAAAATTCAATTCATTAAGGATGGTCTGAATAAAGAGAATTTAGATGATATCGAAATTTCTCTTGACACGCATCCTAATGGACTCGTACATTACGGAATTCGATGTTTGTGGAATAAATTCAAACCAGAATATGAACAACGTCTTGGGAATCTGACGTTAAAAGACCCTGTTTGCCAATTTGTAAGAAAATTGGATGGGAAGCTTCTCCCCGACTCATAGAAGGCGTTTAAGCCGTTTCTGAACGTAAAATCAGAGGAAGATGTGAGCCACAATCACAACTACTGTGCATACACGTGAGTATCTTTTATTTTTGTCGTATGGTGAGATTTTCTGAATAAAAAATGTGATACGCGATAAATGCATTCATTATTCTATTGAGTAGTTGAAGCGCAATCAACGCAATCACAAACTTGTTAAGCAATTTTTTCTTCTATAAATAACCTTTGTGCTTGTTTCTTTTATTCATCCCTCAAACTTGTACTTTTCTCTGTTTCTCTCTTAATAAATTTCTTTTCAAAAATGGAGTCATCATCTTCCACAAAAAAATTTAGCACAGTCTGCATTTTTGGTGGAGCTAGTTATGGAAAAGATGCATGCTTTACTGAAGCAGCACACAACTTGGGTCGTACTTTAGGAGAAAAATGCATTCATGTAGTTTACGGAGGAGGAAGTCTAGGATTAATGGGACGAGCTGCTGCTTCTGCCTATATGGAAGGAGTAAGAGTGTTGGGAATAATTTCAAAACCTCTGGTTGAAAGTAAAATCACCGGGTCAACTATTGGAGATGAGTTTAGATCTGTAAATATGCAAGATCGCATAACTCACATGATAAATAATTCTGGTGCCTTTATCACCCTTCCCGGTGGTTTTGGCACCCTTGAGGAACTTTTTTATGTGGTTACCAGAGCCCAGCTAAATGTTCATCAAAAACCAATAGGTCTGCTTAATGTCAATGGTTTCTTTGATGGTTTATTATCTTTCATCGACTACTCTGCTGAAAAAGGTTTTATTTCCGAGCGTGCTAAACGAATCATAGTCGTTGCAACCACACCAGAAGAACTAATCAAAAAACTCAATGAATTTGTTCCTCAACCAGATCCAGCTCTAGCTAAAATTGTCTGGATGGAAGATTTTACCGTGAGAAAACGAAAAGTGGATTCATTCCTCTCCCTTTGATAACCCATATCGGACCTCTTGTATTTTTACTTTCTGTCGTGTGTAATAATCGTGCTAAATGGTGGCAGCTTAAGGAGTTTCTTCTTGATCTCTTGGCGCGCATCTATTCGCGATTTATGTATTGTTATTTTTATTGCCGTATTTCTTTTTGTTTTTAATAAAAGCATTGATGGCAGCGTAAGGCGACTCTTCGGACTTTCTTGATGCGCATCTTAAAAATTGTGTTATACTTCCGGGTATACTTTTATTGTTGTTGTTGTTTGCCTTGTATATTTTTTCATGCAGATCCAAAAAGGCATAGCTCAAGCATCAATTATCATAACAGGGAGTATTTTTTTTCTCTTGCTTATTATTATTATTATTATTATTATTATTATTATTATTTTTTTTTTTTTTAAAAAAACCGAGGACGGTTTCTTTTTTCAAGTTTGGGGGTGGTATGTTTTAATTATTTTGGTGTGTTTTTAATTATTTTGGTTATTTGCCTTAATTTTTTTTAATATATATATATATATATATTATTTTGATTTGTGAGATTTCTAGATCTGGCCATAGACACCAATAAATTAGCTATATACAAGCTTCTAAAATTGTTTTAACCGGTAAAAAAAAATTGTATATTCCAAAATTTTTGAGCCTTAATCTCTCTTTCCAAGCCTTGTAGTTATCATATAAAATCGAGTCATTCGTTACCTTGAGAAAAGAAGAATCAGTCGGTTGATGAAAAATAGAACTGAAATTTACTTAATTTGTGGAGTTTTTGATTTTTCATGCTTAACTAATAAATGATTTTCTGCAAAAATTTTATTCCCTAAAAAAAAGGAGTCATTGGTGAAAAGAGCTACACGTTAGCAAATAACGGTGTGAAAGCTATCACCTAAAAAAAATGACAAAAAGGAGAAGTGTTGAGTAGCAACAGCTGCCTAATTTTGGGGGTCTTAAAATTTTGCGAAAAATAAAGGACTAACCATTGTTGGTGCGTAGCTGCCGTCTCACAGAAAAATTGGTGAAAAGAGCTACACGTTAGCAAATAACGGTTTGAAAGCTATCACCTTTTCAAAGAGATAGAAATTATATTGGTGAAAAGAGCTACACGTTAGCAAATAATGATGTGAAAGCTATCACTAAAAGGGATGTAGTTTATGAGCAAGATCTGAATTAATTAGCGGCTGAATTTCAATACACTCAATTTCGTGAAAAATCACAATATTTGATGACGCCGATGAAATTCTTCTTCATATTGAGTCAAAAAATAAACGAGTGATCGAGAGCAACCATTAAAGGGAGTCGTGTGAAGTCACGAGTGGGAAAGAAATAATCAACCTTTTGGGGGGAAAACCTTGCATTTTGGAATTACAAAAATAAAAACCGTGTTTTAAACTTCAAAATCGTTAGTAGATTTATTTTGAATCTTGATTCATTTCTATCTACTGTATAAAGTTGGTTATTGTGTATTAATGGCATTTTGATCTCTTTTTATCTTTATATATAATTATTTTTCTTAAATTTGTGTGTATTATTTTTTATTTTTTATTTTATGTCTTATTTTAATTTTTATTTTGTGTGTGATTAATAAAGAGTCTTGCTCGGGACTAGCAAGAATTTAAGTGTGGGGTATTTGATTAGTGAATAATTGATCTAAAATTCATATACAAAATATTCATTTTTCCGGGCATAATTGTACTGATTTGTGATTAAAAATATATATTTTACAGATATGTCCAAACATGAGCTAAAAATGGTTATTTTACAGATTACTGACATGAAGCATCAAAAAGGACGGAAAACAAGATCAAATCCAACGACGGGAATTTTTCAAGGCAAAACGACCATATAACACGGCGCAAAAAGGACCGTGTTATGTAGGTCGTTTCACATACGGCGCAACAAGGGCCGTGTCTTGGGCCGTTTCACACACGGCCGGCATTTAGCGCCGTGTCCTCGCGCGTATTCCGGAAGAGACCGAGTCACCACAAAACGGCGCACAACACGGGGCAAACTGGGCCGTTTTTCATCGCCATTTTTCAGCAGATGCCATGCAAAATTAGTCCACTTTTGACCAACTTGTAAATCAACCACAAGATATTTTTTTTGGTCAAAAATCTGAAAATTCAAAGACATGGGTGAAGTGTGAACAAAGAATTAATCAAAGATATTACAATAGATATTTTGAATTAAATAATCAATTGTATTCTTGAAAATCACCTATAAAAGGACATCTTCATCCATTGCAAAATTACCAATTACCAATTACCAATTCTAAAACCCATATTCTTGCTAAGAAATACTCCTTTGTTTTAGCAATATATTTTCCTTAGAAATTTCAATTTTAGTTTGTATTTTATTTTTGGTTTGAAGTTTTTCTTTCATTTAGTTTGTAATTGAAAAGTGCTTGATCAATAAGCACTTAGTATTTTACTTAGTATTTTACTTTCAATTTTTGTAAGCTTGTAACCTTTAAACAAGTTTGAAGTTATATTTTGAAGTTTGTTTCTTGCACTTTGATTCATCATATTCAAGTAAGTTTTATCTATTGTCATTAAGTTCTAGTAATTAAAAGTTTCTATATATATATATTATATATATCAATTATTTCTATTATAATTTTAGTTTGTATGAACCAATGAGTAGCTAATCTTTCTTCCTAGGGGAAGGGGATTTCTATTAGGTTATATATTGAGTATTTGATTGATTTAAACTATTTTTAGGACTAATTGGTTTAAATAGAGATTGATCATATCCTGTTTTTACTAATGAAACCTTCTTGATGAAACCTATTTTTCCGATTTAAACTATTTTTAGGACTATTTCAATCTATCAAATGTTAATCTTGTTATCAATATCTTAAGATTGCAAAAGTGGTTAAGACATCTTTGATTACGAAAGTACGGAGGTGAAAAGTTGATTACTCGATGAACGATCGTTTATCCTAAAAATAGTCAAGTTAGAGAAATGAAAGAACTAATTGGTTTAAATAGAGATTGATCATATCCTATTTCTACTAGTGAAACCTCCTTGATTGATTGTTAAGTGTATTGGAAATACATTTTTTCAATCTATCAAGTATTAATCTTGTTATCAACATCTTAAAAAAGTGACAGTGATTAAGACATCTTTGATTACGAAAGTACGGAGGTGAAAAGTTGATTACTCGATAAACATTCGTTTTTTCTTTTATATCCATATAAATCAATTCCTATACTTAATTAAATACCTAATTTAATGAACCCGTAATCCCCTAGATTTTATAAATTCCCAACTCATTTTAATTATATTCATTTTCACTAGTTAAAAATATTCTAGTTAAAAATAGTCTTAATATAAATAGTCTAGTATAAATAGTCTTAATAAAAATAGTCTTATATAAACTAGTCTTATTAAAAAATAGTTTAGTTTAAAATATAGTGCAATTTAATTTAGTTAATATTTAAAAACCCAAAAATATATTTTAGTATATTTTAATATTTACTTCTTGCAATCTATACAAAATATTATACGAAGCCCTGTTGGACAATCCTCGAGAGAAAAGACCTTGGTAGAACTTACCACAAACTACTTCTACCTCGTATATATTTGCGAGCGACTCAAGAACTCCTATTTTTTGGATAAGTTTCTGACCGATCACTCATTAGACATGGAAGCCATCATATAAGCACGGACTTTCACGTCATCCTTAACCCACTTTTCGTGGTTTTCAATCTCTTCCTGATTGGCTCGGGTCCGCACAGGAGGCGCCGGAATGTCCATCTCCAAGACGTATCCCAGTGCCTCTATACTGAGGACAATCATCAGATTTCGGAGCCAATCCACAAAGTTAGGTCTCATTAAGGTGTTCTTTTCGAGTAGAATAGCGAGTGGATTCATTGTCATATTGAGAGTTATGTCTGCATTAAGTATAACAGATTAATTAGTGACTCGTTTAATTATGTTCTGAGTATAGATTAAGGTCTTTTCTATTCTTGTTACCCAACTCCCACTATTTTTATCGGAATAACACACTCCCATGTGAAATCCGGAAGTATCGTCGCTCTACTTCATAGTGGTGATCGAGTTCTTTATAAATCTTAATAGAGGGCAACCGAAAAGGTGTCTGGTCTATTAATTTTCATAAAGTGGTGTCCAACACCAACCCATCTAATGGATGATTCGATCTTCTTATTCCTCTTGGTCACTCCCCTCAACCTATACGGTTTCTATGGTTTGTGAACAAGTTAAGTTTATACCATCGACGCAAATCAGTTTCACAATTGAATCTTATCCGGCAACCTGTCAGGTTTCTAGGAATAAAATTTGCTCCAAATGAAGGCATCCAATGCGCTTCCGGTAATTTATCCGTCCTCCCCGAACGACTACCCCGATAACTCGGAAGCATAGCACATCCGGTTTGGATTTCAATTTCCTGAAAACTCAATGGAGGGAAGGAAAACCTTGAAACCTTATAAACTTAATAATTTGTTTTGGGAGAATTTTCGCGATTAACGTTACACTTTGCACATTAATTATTTAAGCGCGTTTGTGGCATTCATACAATATGAAACAACCATTCACAACCTAGTTGCTACCAACATGTGGTTCATGGACCATTCCTAGAAAACAAAAACTCCGTAATCTAATTACAAGTCTTCATCTTGAATCTTCGTCTTCTCGAAACGGATCTTCCTCCGGTCTTCATCATTACATATAAATTTTACATTGAAAATTGCATCCTAGATATAAATATTTCTAGTAAAATAAATAGGCTCAAAACGGCATTTACAACACAATCGAATAAAACCGAACGATTCAAAACTAAGTACATGAACCACATCCCCATTCAAAAGCATCCATCCAATAAATACTAAATAAATGGATTACACATTAAATATATTGATCCAACCAATATAAATAAACAACCATCTATTAGAATTAATCCAATTAATTCACAACCGGACGATAAATATTTCACAATAATAAATTTCCTCAAAATAAAACACCAAGTATTTTATTTAGTCAAATTAAATCCAATTTAATTGCCGGAAATTATTATAACGAAATATAAACACAAAACGGAGTCAAAATAAAATCGCTCGGGCCTAGCCCGTGGTCCATCATCAGGCCGGTCCATTGCCGAGCTGATCCGCCCAAAGGTAGAAACGAGCTGCCCGGCATAGCCCAAAGACTTCGAAGCCTCTGGCAGTGCGATTTTCCGACTCTATTTCGTCCCGATTTCAAAAATTATATTTTTTTAATTTTAATATTACCCATATAATTCAGTATTAATAAATGAAACCGATTTATATAGTAACATAAAAACATGGAAAAATTAAATTTTCGACGAACAATTAAAACAACGAATTAAACAGTCATGATTCCAAATCACTAATCATTTAATCAAGCATTCCAAATGCTATATATCGTATATGCGATCGCAAGACCTACACTCTGATACCACTGTTGGGATTTGGTACCTAAAACGAAGGCCCAACGGAAGCGGTAAAACAAAAATTAATTCGATCCGAATCCCTACGAGGATCGATCGAGCTACGTATATACGAATATAGAAACGAAATACAAGAGATACGAGAAAACATACCCTCATAGTCCGTTGATTAAATGGTAACCTTCTCTTGAGCTACTCCCCAAGCTTTGATTGATCTCTACGAATCCAATCCGCTACAAGCTCTTGAACGATCCAACGTCGAAAGCACCGCGTCTCTACTTGCCACGCGCCGGAAAACAATCGGAATAACAACACTCGATTAACCTCTAAGGTTACGGCTAGAATCAAGTGATGAAGCTTTTATTACTACACTCTAAGTGTATAAACAAAGTTTTCTCTCCTTCCTCCTTTGATTAATCTGCCGTGAGTTGTCAAAGAGAGCAGAGAATGAAGGCTTTATTTTGGTCTTCCAATCCATTCACAAGACAAAGTGTCCCCTTTTCAAAGACATACAAAAAGTCACAAGATATTTGAATGATCTTTGTTCCTTTGATTTTTGTTTTGGTCTTCCACCAACCATGGTGGAATATATACCATGACAATCAAGGGTGGGTCGGCCAAAAGAAGAACTGGGACGAGTTCGGTCCGTTTCGGACTCCCGAGAGTCCAAACAGATAAACTCCGATTCTGTTTCGATGTGTTTATATCGATTAATTAATCTAATTAATTAATCATATCAAATACACAATAACATAATTAATTTCTCCAAGAAATAATTATATTCATGAATTAAATTTAATCACCCAGTAATTGATTTAATCCATTAGGCCGTAAATCAATTTATCCAATAAATTGATTTAGACATTCAATGTCCCAAATTAGATATCCAATATCTAATATTCATAATGAGAGATTAAGCTCGATTCATTCCGTCATCAATCCTAATGCGCGACTCGATAGGTCCGTCTCAGTCAGCAATGGGAGGAACCAAAGAGTGGTAGCACCACCTAGCCAGCCTGGCGGCCTACACTGTACCCCGATTGAGAACGAATGATTGGGATCATTCAAGAACCATTCTGTCGTGAATACCAGTATACGTATAAACCCTTCTTTCAAATGTCACGATCAAGTTGTAGGGTCACGGTCAGTCAAACCCTATCTGTACTTGATGCTATGCATGCGTTAATGCAAATCGAGATCATTGAGCTCTCGTGTATCCAATACAACTAGCTCCAATGCTTTGGCCAAAGACTTATGATCTCATCTGCCAATAACCGCATAGGACATATAACCCGCTCACTAACGGGAGAAAGAATTCTATCTTGGTATTCAGTAGGACCTGCTACTTGCCCGTTAAGATGCACGTCGAGGTTGAACCCCACCTCCCGGTTTATAGGGTCGAACTACTCTAATGAAAATCTTAACGTCACAAGCACATCCCTACTAAATCCTCAATTCGAAGGTTCACGAATACCTATCACAACCTTTCGATTCCATCATTGACTGTCCTGGAGTGAAATCCGTGTGACGAATCGAGGATGAGTCGGTTCGAGTATACTAATCCAATTAGCATACCTATAACGTGTGCTCCCTCTAACCATTAGTGTTCGACAGGCACTCTCCATGTCAAAGAACACGTCATACAAGTCTTCACATAAACTTAACGCCCAGTCAAGTTTCATCGACTTGCGAACGATTAAGTATTTGAGCTATAAACCTTTCCAGTACCGACCCCCTTATCAAATAAGGAGTGGAATGTTTTGCTCTTAAATATACGGACTAGTTTCTATATGTATATTTACGAGTTAGGAATGCCAGTAATTGCCAGTAAATAAAGAAACATCCATTGCCTTATGTTAATGATTTATATAATTACAAGTACAATGCCCTCACTCAACATCCTATGAGTGGCATTCGAGGGCATGCTCCTAACAGGATATGCTTCCCCTAGCACTTGAAAATACTTTTTCATATTTCCGGCCATAAATTCTTGATGTAAAATCTGAAATCTCTTTGAGGACTTTTATCAAACACCTTTGAAAAACTGTCAGATTTGAGCTATCTATTTGATCGGGCTTTTTGAGGGCATTTAAGTTTTTAGAAGGGAAATATGTTACGCGTATTTTATAGTAGATGTCCAGATCTTTCATATTATATAAGATATGTACAAAAATACGTCCAGGAACATGTATAAATAGGGGCTCAAAGTCGGTTGAAAATCAATACTTATCCGGACAGCTCAGCAGCCTTATCCGGACAGTGCCGAGAAGCTTCTGTCGGTCGTGACCGGCCTTATTCTGACAGCTGTCCGAGAAGCTTCTGTCGGTCATGATCGACCTTATCCGGACAGCTGGTTGAGAAACTTCTGTCGGTCGTGACCGGGAGCTGTCGGTAAGGGTGTTCGGCGGTGACCGGCAGATGTCCGTCAATTTGGCTCGACCGGTTCGACCCCTTCCCGGTGTCCAAATTCGATTTTCCGATCTGTTCCGGACTCCTCGGAGTTAAATCTTCGATATGCTGGGAACGAATTTTCAATAATAATAATAAAATAATTTAATATTACTTTTGTAATATCAGTGTTCGGTGATGAAAATTTTAACATATCCAATCATCGAAACTTTTCGAAATCACTTTCATAAATTCTAAAAATGATCATTATAATTTATTTTGAAATCGTTTCCTTCATTTTATGCTAGGAATGTATCGGTCCAAGTATCGGACAACCTGTAAATATTAAAAAATCAAAATCCATGATCGTTAGCATTTAAATAAGTATTGGGGCATTACAGATTATTTCATACTGAGATGATGCATTTTGTTGAATTCGTGAAATTGTGATTGTAAGGGTAGAGGCTTTGAAGTGGGGTCATTGCTAGTATCGCAGGAGATCATCGACTTTATATTTTTGTAAGTGCATTGTTTTGGTTATTCGCTTGTGATGATGGTTGATCGGTTTCGTGATGATTCTGGATATTGTGGTTGAACTTTTGATTGTGACCGGATTGCAAGTTTTGAGGGCGAAACTTATTTTAAGTGGGGTAGAATGTAATATCCTGAATTTCTACTATGATTGTTTAATGTTATTTTATCCGAGTTATATTGTAGAGTGTGAAATCTGTACAATATGGATAAAATAATTGAAATACTGAGGCAGCTGTACTTGTATAATTATCGTACTTGGTCGACAATTGCATTTGAGGATATCGTGTATTAGATGTATCGTGTGAGAATATTTTTGGGATGTGTATATGTATTCAGTGTAATACCCGGTTGTAATTCATTCATTATCATCCAGTAATTGTCACTCAGTAATTTTCACTCATTAATAATCACTCATCATTCATGATTCATTTATCTATGTTCATCGTTGGCATTTTGTAACCGTGTATAAGCTACCGATTGTCATTCATCTCCGATTCAGAGTCGAGACGAGAGTAATATCATAATTATCATGAATATAGTCTTGTGTTGGAAGTATCATCTATCACGTGTTTTTGGACTTAATTACAATCATACAAGTATTGTACATCGGATCATTCACCATTTATAACGAGTAGATGGAGTTGTCGGATTTTTGTCATTTCCAACAGCGAGTTACGGCCGTAACTAGTCAGGCATTACGGTCGTGACTTGTAATTGTTGGCTCAAGGTGGTTTTGGACGAAGGTTGTCTCCCAACGCTTCCACAAGATCTTCAACTCCTTTTCCTTCAACCACTTCTCTTGCTGGTCAACTGGTTTTTGATATGCTTTATTTTTGGCGTGCATAAGCATATTAGTAAAGCGGCCGTGGCTACATCTATCCCAATACCACACAATTTTCTTCTTATCCGATTTCCCCACCTATAACGCATCTGCAAAAATATAGAAACTGTCAGAACATCAAAAAACAATATAATGTAATAATTGTTATAAGAATATGCCCCAAATTCTCGCCACAACTCGTTCCTCATTCGTCGAGAGACCTGGCCCCAATGCTCTTCACCGGAGTAGTACCTCTTAAGTAAGCCGACTATATCGCTCACGGCCTTCTTTGAACTAAACCCAACTATTTTTGGCAAAGGGCGAATTAGTTTTCGATCATCATACTTCTCTTTCGCCTTGGAGATCTCAGTCGGACCTCTCCCGGTAGCTGTGCTAAAACCTCCTGATCCTCATCGTACTCAAACTCCATCGGCTCCTCTGGAATAGAAACGTGATGCGCTAATGGACCACCAGATGGGGGATCAGTAGTAGGTGGCTGCAATGGTGGCTGACCGTGCAAAACGGTCCTCGACATCCCCGCATATGGTCCATGGCCAATCGGTGTGTGCTGCTGTGATGCCTCCGGACTGTCAATATGTCAATCAGAAGGGCTGTCGCCATCAATAAATGGAATATGCTGGCTCCCATGAGATAACAACGCACCATAATTCAGGTACCATGTAAATTCGGCATCACTAAACGAATGATATCCTGGCATATGGAAACCCGAGTCGGTACGCAAATGCTGCTGTTGTAGCTATTGCCCAAAGGGTATATGTCGATTCAGATCTTGAATCTCTGGTCATCTGACATACGCACTCCTATGTGACGACAAAGACTCAGAAATACTAGGAGAGGAAGAGGGGCTCGAACTAAGACTCATCCGGCGAGGTGCCCTTGTAACACCCCCAAATCCACATGGGAATATCACACGCCGTAGACCCTTCTCACAAGGATCTACTAGGCTAAACACTACAAAACGACCAACTGTTTGACCGTCCGGGGTCAAACAGGATAACGATATGGACCGATAAGTTCACACAACTAAATCAATTCAGAATAAGTTCACACTAAATGGCTTTCAAGACTTTTCCTCCTCTGGGGCAAAGCATTTAACCGATTCCTTGCGCCTCTGTATTTTCTTTAAAAGCAAAATTTTCTGTCACATTCTAAGGCCTCTAATAGTATTAGATTCACTTAAGAAAGTGAAGTTAAAGAATAAAGGGCGACAAATAAATTAAACAAAAGCATCACATACGTGGCGCCTTAAACTTTAAAAAAATCAGTCAAAGTTGGATAAATAAAGGCTTCACATATGTGACGTTGTTGTATAATATTTATTTTTTTAGCTTTATTCCGATATTTGCGTCACACAGGCGACGCCAAAGACTCAACCTTTGGTGTCACACATGTGACGCCAATAAGGACTAGTTGATTTTGATTTTTTTAAAAAAATATTTTTCTTGAACGGTGTGACACCATTAAACTACTAAAAAAAAAAGTAAAAGACATCAAATAAGTAACGCTATTATGAGATTAAATATATTTATATATACTAAATCTATTTTAAATGTACAAATTTATATTGGTTTAAATATTAAATAACTATAAATATTGTATTTAAAATTATATTTAATAAATACAGTGTTAGAAATTTATTAACATTAAGAAGTTAAATTACAGTATATTTATTTATGTTTAAATATTTCGAAAATTGATTTAATTTGAAAATTAAATTAAATATAAGTATGAAATATAGTATAAGCATAATAAATATAATGTATTATATTTACTGAATGAAAACATAGCTCAGTGGTTAAAGGCCACGTATTTACCCCACACAGGCGGGGGTTTATTTCCCTCGCCGCCCACTGAACTATGTTTTTAATTGCAATTGCTCATCTTTAGCGTCACATATGTGACGCCTTAAGTTCATATCAGCGTCACATATGTGACGCTAAATGTCCCTTTACTTTTTTTTTTGACAGCATCAAAACAGAACCAGACAGCAGAAGAAACAGTAAACAGAACACCGTTCTATCAGCAACAAAACAGAACACCATTCTATAAATACAGCACAAAAAAGGCATAAAAACGGTAAACACAACACACGAGCAACCGAACCAACAAAGCAACAGAACAACAAATAACATTCTATAACGAACCAACAAAGCAATAAAACACCATGCACAATAAATATAACATTTTATACAAATCAAAATCACAATATATGGAAAATATAACAAGTACAATCATCAAAATATATATCTAACATGCTACTCATCAGATATTGAACGCATCAACTAATCCTCATCAAATTCGTCGGAGTCATCATCCTCACCATTCGCCCGAGATGATGAGGTATCTACCTTCTTCTTTCCTTTGAGTAATCTCAACATGAGTTTACTCATCTTTGAAAATTTGGACTCCATATTCTCTCTATCCTTCTTCATCTTCTCTCTATCCTTCTTCATCTCCTCGTTATCCTATTTTAGCGCCTCGATGGTAGCCTCCAAAGTCCGATCGACCTTGATAGGTCGTAATGATGCTCGTGAGTCAACAAGATGACGACTTGTGGGTTGGTCGATGACTTCATTTATGATTATCCCCTTTGAAATTCCCCTTACCCTTCGACCCTGTCTAACTCTGCCAGCCGCCTGAGCCCACAAGTTCATATAAAATTCATCTTCCGGAGGGGGTTTGGCGAATGCAATGCCTCAACGAGCTTATCGTATCGGTCCTATTTCAAATATTCATAACACAAATAGTGAACACGCTACACAATTTATAATTTACTGACGTATTCGTAATACAAGAAAATGAACAATTATAAAGCTAAACTTACGTACTGTTCTCCACTGTGGGAATCTATCCATTTGCGAGTAAATACTTCCAACTCAGCTTCTCCCTCCTCCAGTTGAGCCTCGCTGCTGCCGCCACCAATTTTTTTTTTGATGCTTTTCCATTTCTTTCACATTGGTGATGTGAGTCTTCATAAAGGCCAAATGATTAAACACTGTGTCCTCTACCGGCCAAAAGTCCCTGTGAAGGGGGACTTAGTCATTTTGCCTTTAAGGCAAGATTCACAAGTAGGAAAAGGATCCGATCCCAATGGACCCATAAGTCCATCTTTTTCCATCTTGTAAACCTTGGTCTGACCAACATGACCAAGTCTAAGATGCCATTTCAAAACTTGATTGGTTTCATCCCTACCACGTTTTCTAGTCATAGTCTTCACAACTACTTTGTTACTGAGGTTTAGATGATACAATCTATTTAACAATGTAGCAGTACCCACTAGTTTATTTCTGAAATAAATTTTACAGCAACCATCACCAATGAAAAATGAAAAGCCTTTTCGGTCCATGACCAGAATGGATACAATGTTTTTGTGCCCCTTGGGCAAAACAAGTACATCTTCTAAAGTCAAAACAAAGCCGGATTCTAAACCCAAAAGAAGTGATCCTATGTCGGTCGCCTCGACACTATGCCCGCTTCCGATTGATCATAACTTCTCTAGCTCCAAGCTTCCTACTTTGTTCCAGATCCTGATTCACGGTACAAATATGAGAACTAGCACCAGAATCCAGTATCCAGGAAGTAGAAAATACAGTAGCAGAACAATTTGTTTCCAAAACTAAAAGTTTTGTACCTGAAGTGCCATGAAGAATCGGATAGTCTCTAGCCCAGTGGCCCAGCTCACCGCACTTGAGACAAGTATCTTTCTTCTTCTTGCCTTTTGGAACCATCGGGGCCTTGCCCTTTCCTTTAAGGTCCTTAACTTGTGGTCCAGTCTGCTTCTTGGTCTTTTTCTTCTTATTCTTAGACTTCCGAAGCCTAGAAGAAATCACAAGGGTAGACTCCTTCATCCGCGGAGTCTTCATCTGAGACTGAGTGGTCACCAGTTTGTTTATTAGCCCAGCTAAGTTACATGCAATCTCATTGCAGTTGAAGTTCATAACAAACTGTGAGAAGGAATCAGGGAGAGACTGAAGGATAAGTTCGGTTTGGAGAAAAGTATCCATTTTAAAATCAAGAGCCTCCAACCTCTCGATCATGGATATCATTTTGAGGACGTGTTCCCCAACCTTCTCACCTTCCTTCATCCTTGCACCGAACAGTTGCTTGGATATCTCATATCTAGCAGTTCTGTTGTGCTCACCATAAAGTTCGGTTAAGTGAGATAGAATCTGCCTAGCAGAAGTCATTTTCTCATGAGCTCTCTGAAGCTCATTAGACATGGAAGCCATCATATAATCACGGACTTTCACGTCATCCTTAACCCACTTTTCGTGGTTTTCAATCTCTTCCTGATTGGCTCGGGTCCGCACAGGAGGCGCCGGAATGTCCGTCTCCAAGACGTATCCCAGTGCCTCTATACTGAGGACAATCATCAGATTTCGGAGCCAATCCACAAAGTTAGGTCTCATTAAGGTGTTCTTTTCGAGTAGAATAGCGAGTGGATTCATTGTCATATTGAGAGTTATGTCTGCATTAAGTATAACAGATTAATTAGTGACTCGTTTAATTATGTTCTGAGTATAGAATTAAGGTCTTTTCTATTCTTGTTACCCAGCTCCCACTATTTTTATCGGAATAACACACTCCCATGTGAAATTCGGAAGTATCGTCGCTCTACTTCATAGTGGTGATCGAGTTCTTTATAAATCTTAATAGAGGGCAACCGAATAGGTTTCTGGTCTATTAATTTTCATAAAGTGGTGTCCAACACCAACCCATCTAATGGATGATTCGATCTTCTTATTCCTCTTGTTCACTCCTGTAACACCCCCAGAATACGACCGGGAATGTCACACGCCGTAGACCCTTATCACAAGGATCTACCAGGCTAAGTTCCAAAAGACTACTCAATGATTGACCGACCGGGGTCAAAATTAAATGCAAAGCAGACCGACAAGGTCATTAACCAATTCAGAAAATAACGACATTCACATTACAATGACAATAATAAACTTGAACACTAAAAAGAATGACAACTCAATTTAATAAATGAAAACTACACCCATGCAAGGGTGAATACTCGAACGACAGAGAAAATACCGACCAGAATGAGACAAAAGAAAAGACTCTGACTCTGGTGTGATTAGTATCCTTGTCCTCTATCTCCTTCCAAGCCAATCATGTGACTGCTGCCGAGCCGCCAAAACCTGAGCGCATAACAGGCACCCACCCCCCGAAAACTCGGGGGTTAGCAAACTGGAATTTTGCTAGTGCAAGTACATAATATACAAGATATACGAATAATAACAATACAAATCTCAACAGTCGTGAAGCCTTAACACAAACCACACATTCCCATAGTCCACACAGAATAGCATCACATACCCAAAGTGAAAGATAATCACATGGTCATATTCTCTGTATGGAACATAACACCAATGAAACTTTAAACGAGCCCAAGGTGTCAGAAAAATCCCTTTTTATACAAGGAAAAAGTATTTTGATAAGAAAGTTTGAAAACATCATTATTGACTCAGGCCATCATGGGGTTTTGAAAATCAAACGGGAATACTTTTAGAAAATACTTCAAAAACTCTCGGATCCTCGACCCAACATGTGGAAAACAATTTACAAGAAAACCATTACAACGTTATTCGGGTCCTCGACCCAATGCGAGAATAATCATCACAAGATAATCAAAGGCACGACCTCTCATTCGACAATTCTGCTCAAGACCCTTGATTAATTAACCCTCGGAGATTTCACAAACATCCTTGGTTAATTAACCCCGATACCAACGTCTTAAAAACAATTTGAAACAAGCTTTCAAAAACACGAATCACATCTATATCGAGACCAGTATTTTAAAAGAGTTGAAAGAACTTTAAAATACGAGAATTGTTGATAACGGGTCTTAGCTATCACTCGAATATCCGTTACCAATAAGCTCGCCAGCGCCTCCCTTACACACTGTGCACCGGCGTTCACTCCACTATGTTGGCCGCCCCTTGAACATGTCACCGCGCCGCGATCACTCTGACAGAGCCGCCTTGCACGCGCATTAGGTAACACCGGTGTTCACCAAACATATGGAGCCGCACATTGCAGCGTACACCAGGCCGGAGTACACACCCCGCCCTCAGAGGTTCCCGGATACGACGTCTCTCACAACAAGTATTCACATTATTACAAACATCAAGTACACAATCAATCAATTCAACAATTATCAAATCAATACACCAATTCACACAATTTATCCTACAGTCCATAACCACACAATAAACAATAACACGTACATTATCAATCAAGATCCAACACAATAAGCCTTCGGCACAACCAACCAACGCTACACATATATCCTTGTATTGCGACTCAACCGAATATATATATATATAGATATATAGATATATATATGTATATATACATATAACCTTACTATATTATATGAATAACTATATTTCATCCATCAATCCAAGTTGAGTACGCCAACTAGTGTTAGCATTCACCACTCGTCGTTCACCGACATAGGCATATATATCAATATACGTATATACATACATATATTTAACATATAAATATATATAAATCTATATATATATATATACACACATATATATATATATATACACACACACATATATATATATATACATATCCGTATAAATTCATACACTTCGACAACGATGATTTCACGCAGTTACAATTCATATATCAAGGTACTTGCCTTGGTAATCTCTCGCGGATACTCCGAAAGTACGGTCGGTTGGCAAAATCCGGAACTCCAACGAAAACAACGATCGGAAGGGCTCAACACCAGATTTTTGTAGGGAAATCGTCCCTAGTATCCTATCATCGAATAAACAATCAATCATACGAGGAAAAACATCACAAAACGACCAAATTCCTCTCTGCGGCATTTCCCCGGACACTTTGAAGGCGTCAAACGGAAGTTCATATAATCGACGAATCGGAAATGGTAAAACCGTGGAAAGATGATGAAAATGATAGAATACAACTTAATCTACAATTATCCATCAGTAATTTAAGTTCATAAGGCTCAAACGGACGAAATCTACCAAGATCCCCAAATTTCTCAAAGTTTGGATTTTAGGAAAAACTAACCTTGATTCGGTCGATTGAAGGATGTTATGGATTGATCGATCAATGATATGGACTCAGGATCTTCGTGGTTTTGTTGTTCAACAACATGCCTTATCGCTCTCATACCCTCCGCCGCGGAAGGAAGAGAATGAAATGAAAAAATGTGTTGAAACAGTGCTTTCGGTCAAATATATATCGGCAATCGACTAGCGTGCGCTAGGTTGTCCGGGTAGCGTCGCTATCGGCCGGCCTCGGTCTGAATCTTGGCCGGGTCCGATAGCGTGCGCAAGTCATCGGCAAAGGCGGCGCAATCGGCCCGTCAGACCTCTGGACTAATCTGTCCGGCCAGTAGCGTCGCCCGGCCGAAGCGTAGCGTGCGCTAGCTCGCCGAGTTAGCGCGCATTGTCAGAAGGCGTGCGCTACTCTGGCTGGTCGGCCGAAGTCTGCACTTACCGCCTAGATCGCCGGGCCGATTAGCGTGCGTTACCTCCCGGCAGTGGCGCGCGCTACTCCTGCGGTTTAGCGCGCACTGTCCGGCCAGAGCAGACGCTAGGCCGGTCCTACCGCTTGTCGGCGATGCCCGGCATCCGTGCGGTTCCTCCATAGCCGTCGGCCGGCTGTCGTGGCCTGACGACTCGATTCCTAAAAACGCACGGAACGAACACGACAAAACGCTCGCGGACAACAACACCGATCCGAAATGAAATTAACATACAACAAATCACCACCTATGGCCATAAACACAAAATCGATTGTCGAGAAAAATAATACCGACGCTCGGAAACCGAGGAATTTCCGGTCTAAGAAAAAGAAAAATTCGAATAAATCAAAATAAAAATCTCGGATATGACAACTCCCCTCAACCTATACGGTTTCTATGGTTTGTGAACAAGTTAAGTTTATACCATCGACGCAAATCAGTTTCACAATTGAATCTTATCCGGCAACCTATCAGGTTTCTAGGAATAAAATTTGCTCTAACTGAAGGCATCCAATGCGCTTCCGGTAATTTATCCGTCCTCCCCGAATGACTACCCCGATAACTCGGAAGCATAGCACATCCGGTTTGGATTTCAATTTCCCGAAAACTCGATGGAGGGAAGGAAAACCTTGAAACCTTATAAACTTAATAATTTGTTTTGGGAGAATTTTCGCGATTAACGTTACACTTTGCACATTGATCATTTAAGCGCGTTTGTGGCATTCATACAATATGAAACAACCATTCACAACCTAGTTGCTACCAACATGTGGTTCATGGACCATTCCTAGAAAACAAAACTCCGTAATCTAATTACAAGTCTTCGTCTTGAATCTTCGTCTTCTCGAAACGGATTTTCCTCCGGTCTTCGTCATTACATATAAATTTTACATTGAAAATTGCATCCTAGATATAATATTCTAGTAAAATAAATAGGCTCAAAACGGCATTTACAACCCAATCGAATAAAACCGAACGATTCAAAACTAAGTACATGAACCACATCCCCATTCAAAAGCATTCGTCCAATAAATACTAAATAAATAGATTACACATTAAATATATTGATCCAACCAATATAAATAAACAACCATCTATTAGAATTAATCCAATTAATTCACAAGCATGGTAGTTTTAATTCGTTCGTATAAACCGGACGATAAATATTTCACAATAATAAATTTCCTCAAAATAAAACACCAAGTATTTTATTTAGTCAAATTAAATCAAATTTAATTACCGGAAATTATTATAACGAAACATAAACACAAAACGGAGTCAAAATAAAATCGCCCGGGCCTAGCCCGTGGTCCGGCATCACAGCCGGTCCATTGCCGAGGGGCTGATCTGCCCAGTGCAGGAAACGAGCTGCCCGGCGATCCAGCCCACAGGCGGCCTCGGGCGGCAGGCGGCAGGCGGCGATTTTCCGACTCTATTTCGTCCCGATTTCAAAAATTATATATTTCTAATTTTAATATTACCCATATAATTCAGTTTTAATAAATGAAACCGATTTATATAGTAACATAAAAACATGGAAAAATTAAATTTTCGACGAACAATTAAAACAATGAATTAAATAGTCGTGATTCCAAATCACTAATCATTTAATCAAGCATTCCAAATGCTATATATCGTATATACGATCGCAAGACCTACGCTCTGATACCACTGTTGGGATTTGGTACCTAAAACGAAGGCCCAACGGAAGCGGTAAAATAAAAATTAATTCCATCCGAATCCCTACGAGGATCGATCGAGCTACGTATATACGAATATAGAAACGAAATACAAGAGATACGAGAAAACATACCCTCGTAGTCCGTTGATTAAATGGTAACCTTCTCTTGAGCTATTCCCCAAGCATTGATTGATCTCTACGAATCCAATCCCTCCAAGCTGTTGAACGATCCAACGCCGAAAGCACCGCATCTCTACTTGCCACGCACTGGAAAACAATCGGAATAACAACACTCGATTAACCTCTAAGGTTACGGCTAGAATCAAGTGATGAAACTTTTATTACTACACTCTAAGTGTATAATATATCTCTCAATATTTTTTTCTCTAAGAAAATGTGAATGATGATGAACAAAGTTTTCTCTCCTTCCTCTGATTAATCTGCCGTGAGTTGTCAAAGAGAGCAGAGAATGAAGGCTTTATTTTGGTCTTCCAATCCATTCACAAGACAAAGTGTCCCCTTTTCAAAGACATACAAAAAGTCACAAGATATTTGAATGATCTTTGTTCCTTTGATTTTTATTTTGGTCTTCCACCAACCATGGTGGAATATATACCAAGACAATCAAGGGTGGGTCGGCCAAAAGAAGAACCGGGACGAGTTCGGTCCGTTTCGGATTCCCGAGAGTCCAAACAGATAAACTCCGATTCCGTTTCGATGTATTTATATCGATTAATTAATCCAATTAATTAATCATATCAAATACACAATAACATAATTAATTTCTCCAAGAAATAATTATCTTCATGAATTAAATTTAATCACCCAGTAATTTATTTAATCCATTAGGCCGTAAATCAATTTATCCAATAAATTGATTTAGACATTCAATGTCCCAAATTAGATATCCAATATCTAATATTCATAATGAGAGATTAAGCTCGATTCATTCCGTCGTCAATCCTAATGCGCGACTCGATAGGTCCGTCTCAGTCAGCAATGGGAGGAACCAAAGAGTGGTAGCACCACCTAGCCATCCTGGCGGCCTACACTGTACCCCGACTGAGAACGAATGATTGGGATCATTCAAGAACCATTCTGTCGTGAATACCAGTATACGTATAAACCCTTCTTTCAAATGTCACGATCAAGTTGTAGGGTCACGGTCAGTCAAACCATATATGTACTTGATGCTATGCATGCGTTAATGCAAATCGAGATCATTGAGCTCTCGTGTATCCAATACAACTAGCTCCAATGCTTTGGCCAAAGACTTATGATCTCATCTGCCAATAACCGCATAGGACATATAACCCGCTCACTAACGGGAGAAAGAATTCTATCTTGGTATTCAGTAGGACCTGCTACTTGCCCATTAAGATGCACGTCGAGGTTGAACCCCACCTCCCGGTTTATAGGGTCGAACTACTCTAATGAAAATATTAACGTCACAAGCACATCCCTACTAAATCCTCAAGTCGAAGGTTCACGAATACCTATCACAACCTTTCGATTCCGTCATTGACTGTCCCAGAGTGAAATCCGTGTGACGAATCGAGGATGAGTCGGTTCGAGTATACTAATCCAATTAGCATACCTATAACGTGTGCTTCCACTAACCATTAGTGTTCGACAGGCACTCTCCATGTCAAAGAACACCTCATACATGTCTTTACATAAACTTAACGCCCAGTCAAGTTTCATCGACTTGCGAACGATTAAGTATTTGAGCTATAAACCTTTCCAGTACCGACCCCCTTATCAAATAAGGAGTGGAATATTTTGCTCTTAAATATACGGACTAGTTTCTATATATATATATTTACGAGTTAGGAATGCCAGTAATTGCCAGTAAATAAAGAAACATACATTGCCTTATATTAATGATTTATATAATTACAAGTACAATGCACTCACTCAACATCTTATGAGTGGCATTCGAGGGCATGCTCCTAACAGGATATGCTTCCTCTAGCACTTGAAAATACTTTTTCATATTTCCGGCCATAAATTCTTGATGTAAAATCTGAAATCTGTTTGAGGACTTTTATCAAACACCTTTGAAAAACTGTCAGATTTGAGCTATCTATTTGATCGGACTTTTTGAGGGCATTTAAGTTTTTGGAAGGGAAATATGTTATGCGCATTTTACAGTAGATGTCCAGAGCTTTCATATTATATAAGATATGTACAAAAATACGTCGAGGAACATGTATAAATAGGGGCTCAAAGTCGGTTGCAAATCAATACTTATCCGGACAGCTCAGCAGCCTTATCCGGACAGTGTCGAGAAGCTTCTGTCGGTCGTGACCGGCCTTATCCGGACAGCTGGCCGAGAAGCTTCTGTCGGTCGTGACCGACCTTATCCGGACAGCTGGTCGAGAAACTTCTGTCGGTCGTGACCGGGAGCTGTCGGTAAGGGTGTTCGGCGGTGACCGGCAGATGTCCGTCAATTTGGCTCGACCGGTTCGACCCCTTCCCGGTGTCCAAATTCAATTTTCCGATCTGTTCCGGACTCCTCGGAGTTAAATCTTCGATATTCTTGGAACGGATTTTCAATAATAATAATAAAATAATTTAATATTATTTTTGCAATATCAGTGTTCTGTGATGAAAATTTTAACGTATCCAATCATCGAAACTTTTCGAAATCACTTTCATAAATTCTAAAAATGATCCTTATAATTTATTTTGAAATCGTTTCTTTCATTTTATGCTAGGAATGTATCGGTCCAAGTATCGGACAACCTGTAAATATTAAAAAATCAAAATCCATGATCGTTAGCATTTAAATAAGTTTTGGGGCATTACAGATTATTTCATACTGAGATGATGCATTTTGTTGAATTCGTGAAATTGTGATTGTAAGCGTATTGAGGCTTTGAAGTGGGGTCATTGCTAGTATCGCAGGATATCATCGACTTTATATTTTTGTAAGTGCATTGTTTTGGTTATTCGCTTGTGATGATGGTTGATCGGTTTCGTGATGATTCTGGATATTGTGGTTGAACTTTTTATTGTGACCGGATTGCAAGTTTTGAGGGAGAAACTTATTTTAAGTGGGGTAGAATGTAATATCCTGAATTTCTACTATGATTGTTTAATGTTATTTTATCCTAGTTATATTGTAGAGTGTGAAATCTGTACAATATGGATAAAATAATTGAAATACTGAGGCAGCTGTACTTGTATAATTATCGTACTTGGTCGACAATTGCATTTGATGATATCGTGTATTAGATGTATCGTATGAGAATATTTTTGGGATGTGTATATGTATTCAGTGTAATACCCGGTTGTAATTCATTCATTATCATCCAGTAATTGTCACTCAGTAATTTTCACTCATTAATAATCACTCATCATTCATGATTCATTTATCTGTGTTCATCGTTGGCATTTTGTAACCGTGTATAAGCTACCGATCGTCATTCATCTCCGATTCAGAGTCAAGACGAGAGTAATATCATAATTATCGTGAATATAGTCTTGTGTTGGAAGTATCATCTATCACGTGTTTTTGGACTTAATTACAATCATACAAGTATTGTACGTCGGATCATTCACCGTTTATAACGAGTAGACGGAGTTGTCGGATTTTTGTCATTTCCAACAGCGAGTTACGGCCGTAACTAGTCAGGCATTACGGCCGTAACATGCAATTGTTGGCTCAAGGTGGTTTTGGACGAAGGTGAGTTATGACCGTAAGGATTGTCAGATACGGCCGTAACAGGCTTTCGTTGATTTCAGGCCAGTTTGGATGAATGGGAGTTACGCCCGTAAGGCATGTGCGGGTACGGCCGTATGACGGTCGGCAGGTGTTTGGACGAGGGCGAGTTACGCCCGTAAGGCAGATGCGGGTAAGGCCGTATGACTGTCGGTAGATTCTGGACGAAGCCGAGTTATGGCCATACGAGATGGTTGGTTACGGCCATAAGGCCGTTGACTTGGGATGTTACGGCTGTAAGTAGGCCGAGTTACGGCCGTAACATTCGGTAGTTTATAAGGACCTGGACGGGTTTTTGAGGTCATTTCTCTCATTTTCTTCACCTTGTCCGAGAGAGAGAGCTTGAGGAAGAGATTTTTCTTCATCAATCACTTGAGTACTTGGTTTTCATCATCTTCATTTGGTTGTGAAGCTTGGATAGTTGATCTAACGCGTGTTCATCGGATCAAAGTGTTTGGATCTTCAAAGGTAATATTCTTCAAACATCTTAGATTTCAATTTTGTGTTGAGATATGATGTTTTGGACGTTATAATCATGTTGTATGAAGAGATGTACGTATGATTACGAGTGTGTTTGAATATTCATTGGATTATTGAAAGGTTATTCAAGAACACTTTGAATATGGAGTTGGATTTGGGGTTTTCGATTAGTTGTTGTAATCACAGATTTGGATATTCATATTGGATTTTTGATTGTATCGAAGATGTTTTATCGGTTTGAAACACTTCTTGGGGATTTGATATTGTTATAGTTAAGGTTTGGTTGTAAACAATCGAAGTTTGGTCACAACGTGTTTGATATAATGCCCCAATGAACTTGGTTTAGTCGTATCGACGTTTTGAGTTAGTTATAATCGTGTTTGATTTGTATGTTGAACGGATTGTTGGTAATTGTGTTATTCAAGGTTGTTCGAGTGACCGACATTTCATTTAGGACGTTTGTTCGTGGAAGGACATTTGTCACCGGTGTTGTGTAAGTTAATTCTTACTCGGTTAAAAGGATATTCATTCCTTTTGTTGTTGTTCATTCATAATCATAACTCATTCATAATGTATTAACTGTGTTGAGACTTGTAATTGTCGAATAATCACTTCATTCACGAGGAACGATGGTTCCAATCATTTCATTGAGCTATCATTCACTTCACTATTATTTTCATCTCGGTGAGTCATTCTTGACTTTGTCGGATTATTATTCATTGTTATTCATTATGGTCACTTTTGATTGTGTGACCTTATGGGTTCATATTGCGTAGCTAGGTGTGGATGTGTGAAATTTTTAGTCGAGCACACGATAGTCATGTGTTGAGTTCACCGACACATTGGACTGTGGACACGGTAACGTTTACCTCCGTGAGATTAATTAGGTACAAGGACTGGTGTGTCCGGGCACTCGTCTTGTACACTTGCACAGAACATTACGGGCGTACTATGATGCTCCTCTTCAGCTTAAATTCATAACTAAGGATATTTCATAATTGAGATATATCATGATTGTGTATATTCAACCCTTGAGGATTGTTGTTCTGTGTAACTGACCCCGTTGGGGGATATTGTTTTCAGGTCATGGCAAGGCAAAAGCACGGGAATAGAACGTTGACGGAGAGGAGTCCCAGTGATACTAGTAGTGGGCCCCAATCCTTTCAGTCATTCATGTTGTCGTCATTTATTTTCCGCTGCAGTTTTCCATTTGGATACTCCATTTCATTCAGTGTTGTGTATTTTATCTTTATATAAAATATACATGTATTCGGTATTATCTTGGGTGTGTTGAAATGAAACTCCTCGTCGGAGTAATTGATGATATAATGTGGTTCGGTACTACAATTATATTATTTAATTCATTAATTTTCATTCGCCTGGTGGGTTCCAATCGGGGGTCCACGGCACTGTAATATCCGCCTAGTTTGGTGTGTTACATTCAGTATGCCGTGTATACGTATTCTGCTTGTCAAGAAGATGGATTAGAATAGTTGGAAATGGCTCACATCCTGGTCTTTGGTATATCTCAGACGCAGCATCACTCGCCTATGCATTACCATAAAATATTAACAATATTGATGAGACACAAAATTAAAGACAACATATATTATATAATAAAACGTTGACAGAATTTAGACGTACCATGGAATGAGCATGATCGTACATTCTCATACTACCTCTGGTATATGTACCCGGTTCCTTTTGCGTAATCACACCAGTACTATCATCGTAAAGAGTACCCCTATTTTTACATTTCTGGAAGGCCTCCTTCTTCTTCTCTTCCGTCTCCCAACGCTTCCACAAGATCTTCAACTCCTTTTCCTTCAACCACTTCTCTTGCTGGTCAACTGGTTTTTGAGATGCTTTATTTTTGGCATGCATAAGCATATTAGTAAAGCGGCCGTGGCTACATCTATCCCAATACCACACAATTTTCTTCTTATCCGATTTCCCCACCTATAACGCATCTGCAAAAATATAGAAACTGTCAGAACATCAAAAAACAATATAATGTAATAATTATTATAAGAATATGCCCCAAATTCTCGCCACAACTCGTTCCTCATTCGTCGAGAGACCTGGCCCCAATGCTCTTCACCGGAGTAGTACCTCTTAAGTAAGCCGACTATATCACTCGCGGCCTTCTTCGAACTAAACCCAACTATTTTTGGCAAAGGGCGAATTAGTTTTCGATCATCATACTTCTCTTTCGCCTTGGAGATCTCAGTCGGACCTCTCCCGGTAGCTATGCTAAAACCTCCTGATCCTCATCGTACTCAAACTCCATCGACTCCTGTGGAATAGAAACGTGATGCGCTAATGGACCACCAGATGGGGGATCAGTAGTAGGTGGCTGCAATGGTGGCTGACCGTGCAAAACGGTCCTCGACATCCCCGCATATGGTCCATGGCCAATCGGTGTGTGCTACTGTGATGCCTCCGGACTGTCAATATATCAATTAGAAGGGATGTCGCCATCAATAAATGGAATATGCTGGCTCCCATGAGATAACAATGCACCATAATTCAGGTACCATGTAAATTCGGCATCACTAAACGAATGATATCATGGCATATGGAAACCCGAGTCGGTACGCAAATGCTGCTGTTGTAGCTATTGCCCAAAGGGTATATGTCGGTTCAGATCTTGAATCTCTGGTCATCTGACAGACGCACTCCTATGTGACGACAAAGACTCAGAAATACTATGAGAGGAAGAGGGGCTCGAACTAAGACTCATCCGGCGAGGTGCCCTTGTAACACCCCCAAATCCACATGGGAATATCACACGCCGTAGACCCTTCTCATAAGGATCTACCAGGCTAAACACTACAAAACGACCAACTGTTTGACCGTCCGGGGTCAAACAGGATAACGATATGGACCAATAAGTTCACACAACTAAATCAATTCAGAATAAGTTCTTACAACTCATACCCACGCAAGGGTCCAAAATACAAAAATGATACAACGCAGCGGAAGACTGAGAATAATACAATGACGCAACAACAACAACTGTACTCCATAACTCTTGATTAGTATCACAGCCCATCATCTTCCATGCCGATCCTGTGACTACTCTCTCGAACCTAGCATACCTGAAATGCATGAAATGCATTTCTTCCATTTAAGGGGTTAGCGTTTGAGTGGCTAGTACAAATATCACACCCATACAAAATGTAGCAAGCAATTATCAATCAAGAATCAGATACGACAACCGTCCAACAAGTAATTCCCGAGAGGTTTTAGTAATCTAGAAAACAACACAAGTGGAGTCTTTGAAAAATAAACTGTCACCTCAGGAGTTTCTAGAAAACAGAAATCATTAAGAACTCATGTCTAAGTTTGTCAAAATCATTAGGAACTCATGTCCTAAGCATGTCAAAATCATTAGGAACTCGTGTCCTAAGTTTGTCAAAATCATTAGGAACTCATGTCCTAAGCCTTAGAATCATTGCAAAATGTTAGGGTCTTAACCCAAATCCCATTTAAATCTCAATAGCTTTTACAATACGAAAACATTTCCACAAATCGCTTGGGGCACAGCCCAATCTTTCCATTTTCATAAAACTTTTCTTCAAAACTTTGTTATCACAACATGCTCTCAACTCCGTGATCCACTGTCACGAGTCACCGTAGATTCAATAACCCACACGATCTTAACCAAACACAATAATCACAAATATCAATCTCGACTCCTTGATCCACTGTCATGAGTCACCGTAGGTCCAACAACCCACACGGTCTTAATCAAACACAATAATCACAAATATCAATCTCGACTCCATGATCCACTGTCACGAGTCACCATAGGTCCAACAACCCACACGGTCTTAACCAAACATAATAATCACAAATACCAATCTCAATTCCGTGATCCACTATCATGAGTCACCGTAAGTTCAACAACCCACATGGTCTTAACCACACATCAGTCATATTTACCAGTCCCGACTCCACGATCCACTATCACGGGTCACCGTAGGCCCCGTTGAACGGTTGGACGTACTGTGTCCTGACCACATGATCTTCTGTCATGTGTCATCGTAGGCCTCGTCAGACCCGCACGATTGGACCACACCACCACATACTAAGCTCCGATCCCATGGTCCACTGCCATGATTCCTCGCAGGTCCCATCGAACCCACACGAGTGAATTTAGCATTTCAACACATAACATTCACGTTTATATTCCATCAACGATGAACACGGTCAATCAACCACATTATCACCACGAAATCACGCATCACGCGCACATAACATAATCTCAACAATCCAAGCACTCAACATCATATAATAGCATAACTCATGATCAATACTCAGTACATTTCACAACCATGTGTACAACTAAACCAACACGATTATCACAATCCTTCACCCATAATACAACACATAATACGTATACTAAATGTGACAGTCATCACCAAGCCTTCATAATGCATAACACATAACCAACTCACATGAACCATGTTTACCAAGGTAAATAAATCATCACAATTTCAACACGTGATTTCTAGTCACAAGATACAAGTCATATATGTAAGATACTTGCCTCGGAATCGGCAAGCAAATACTCCGACGAACACGGCTCGACCGAAGTGCCTCAAAACCTCGATCATACGAAGAACAACGGATTAAATGGTGTTACAATCACCTAGGACTCTCCAAAATACCCTTGGATGGAGCAAAATCATCCAAGAACTCGAACTCCAATCGCCCCATCACAAACCCACGGAGAGAAGAAGAAAGAAAGTGAAAAATGAGAAAATAAGCCTGATGTTCGGTTTATATACCGGACAGATTAGCGTGATCCAATCAACATGATTTAGCGCGTGCTATCGAAGCCTCACTACCAAGCGTTCTTTCAAACGCACAGTTAGCGTGCGCTAACTACAAGCCTTAGCGTGCGCTAACGAATCCTTCAACCCAGTCCAGTAGCTTCTGGACTGCCACCAGTTAGCATGCGCTATCCTCATCATAGCGTGCGTTACTGCTGCACCTTAGCGCGCGCTATCCTACTAAATAGCATGCACTATCGACTTCTTAGCCCAATGCAGTAGCTTCTGCATCGATTTTGCATCCTCCGTCAGCGTGCGCTAGCAACGCTCTAGTAGCGCGCGCTATCCATGCACGTAGTGTGCGCTATTCCTACTGCACATGCAGTAGGATCGCACCAAAAACTCATCACAACCACGATACCTGCCAACGGAACGACAAATCATGCAACATGCGATAAAACGCCAACGTCCAACACCAACAACCAAGTTGCAAACAAACACGTGACACGACAAGACACAATCATATAGGCACGAACAACATATAATCCATTAAAAAGCAGAAAAAAAATTCAACGCAACCGGAACAAAAATCTCGGGTATTACATTCTACCCCACTAAAAATAAGTTTCGTCCTAAAACTTAAAACAAGAGCATCACAGTGCCACATAACAAAACAAACAAAAATGTTCAAAAATCAGATATCAACATACTCGGGACCCCGTGATCTACTGTCACGTGTCTCCGTAGGTTTACCAACCCACACGGAATTTTTCAAACCAACATATCAGATATCAAACACCAAATATCAAATCCACATGAGATATAAACCACAATATAAGACACAATATACTATCACTGAGCACCACTGGGTCCTCTAGGAGTAGGAGCGGAACTTCGGTTCCCAAACATATTCGCAATGGTCTCACAAGGCACCGCTTGGTGTCCCACTTGACCCCACTGGAAGCAGTTCACCTTTGGCGAGCGACAATTCTACCGTACATAGCCCACGACTGCAGTTAAAACACATTTTCACACTGCTCACCTTACTAATCACAGGGGTAGGATGGTTGGACTGACCACCCGAACAGGGAGTCTTTTCAGAAGAACGATATGAAAAAACATACTCATGGAATTCACTTCTCTGACACCTTGAGAAGCTACCTAAAATCTTCTGTTTCTTACTTTCTGGACCCGCCCCCATCACTGAAATGGCCATCTCAATGGCTAAAGCTCGATCTTGATACTCTCTTAAATTAATACACCTGATGGGAGCCATACTCTGCGGTATACTGGGTTTCATCTGCATATAAAAGTAACAAATCTTGTCCGCCTCACTTCTCACTTGCTCACGAACATGACATAGCTGCTGATTATAATCGACTATCATCTGGGATATCGATACATCCTGGGGTGTAGCCGAGAAAAACTGAATAATCACGTGCCCTTAGAACAGGCAACAGACAATACTCTGCCTCCATCGCAGTCTTGAACTCGGCCCAAGTAGCTGCACGATCTCTAGGCGCTACGGCCTCCCACCAGTCTGCAGCTTCCTTGTCGAGGAGGTACTGAGCAATGGGTAACCTCTTTTCATCCGAACAAGCTTCAACATCAAATGTTCTTTCCCACTGGAAGAGCCAGTTCTCCCAACCTAACAAATCCTAGGAACCTGCAAAAAAATACGGATGCATTCTCATCACGTCTCGTAGCCACTTACTAGCTCCGTTATCCCCCACTGGGAGCTCATTCCGGTGTACTGTGCGCAAACTGGTTTGCCAACTGCTGGAGGATGGTGGCAGTGCCAACATTAACATTATCCCCAGTTGGTTGTCCCTGGTCATGTGGCTGGTCCTCCAGACCATATGCACTGGATTGGTGCTCGACAACGAACGATTCACCCTATCACGTTCCTGATTACGTCCACGGCCACGACCGCGGCCTCAACCTCGACCTCTCAGCATACTGAACAAGCAATCTTTCAATACAATGAAATACAATTTTGTAAAGCAACATACCAAAATGCTAATTCAGGACAACACATCGACATAGGGTAATAATTAGTAACACGACAAAGTACCCATATCGGTTAATTACATGAATACAAGAACTACAATTGCAATATCCAGAACTTACTGTCATGACCAACTTATCCCCTGACTATATCAACAAGAGACTTATGCCCAAGATCGGTACAAACACGACCGTAACAACTACAAATCATTGTAATCAACTCTTGATAATAATCCTTTAAAAAACTCCACGAGGTATTCATTTATATAATATCATTTGAAAATCTTTATATTCATATATTTTCCAAAACAAAATTTGAAAATACTGTTGATACCTCAGGTTGCTTTACCAAACCATGAGTCATAAGTCTTACCCATCTCACTTTGAAAACATTGGCAAAACAACATCCCGAAAGATCAATTTATTCGGAAACAACATCACCATCATTAACAATACACATGGTAATCACATATTACCGCTCAATATCATCACAATTAACAATATATAGGGTAATTACATGTTACCGCTCAATATCATCACAATTAACAACACATAGGATATCCCGTGGCCATGCTCTCTTGGAATTGACCCAGAGGTTTCAGTGAACCGTCCCCAGGTGGGCAACCCAATCATACATGCAATAGACATTTCCATAGATCAACAATCACATCTAAATCATACAATACAATGCATCTTAACGTTCGCTAAATAGCACATTAGCGTGCGCTAACTATCACAATTTAGAAATATTCATCTTCCATGATTTTTGAAACTAAAATCACGTTTGATTTAAAATACAAAAAATTTATGGTGCAAAGGTTTTAAAATTGCTTACTCAAATTATTAGAAAATAGCACATATACGCGAATATCATTTTCTTAAAATTCTTTCAAACACGACAAAAGATCATCACTGGTGACATTTTAGCAAGTATCCAAAATATTTCAAAACACTCGTTCATAACACCCATGCATCAGATATAATTACATCAATTATCCGAAATCTATCGATTTTCAGACACATGCCCATCTGGCATACAAAAATCATCAATTCAACAAACAGAGCACATGCATACCTAGTTCGAACACACATAGAAACCATATACACGTGTTTCTCAACAAACTCTACCGTCAATACAATTTCTGGAACACCTCAATGTTCAAGGTTTCATATCACACTACACCACTCGGCATCAAATCTGACAATATATCCAAATCATTATACACGTAATATACCGCAATATCAAATACAAACTCCATTCCTCAACATACACATAACAAAGTCACTAATCATAAGACATAAAAGAGGAGACTTACATCCACAGGTCACACGAAGATGACGGTCGCCCACGATACTAATCTCATCCGACCACACGAACGACACAATGTGACAATGCACAAACTCCACTTGTCAATCGGCAACTCGAATGACACGACAAAAGCATGACTCGACTCGACCCGACAGCCTAGGTTTTCATAACCTAAGCTCTGATAACATAAATGTAACACCCCAAATCCACATGGGAATATAACACGCCGTAGACCCTTCTCACAAGGATCTACCAGGCTAAACACTACAAAAGGACCAACTGTTTGACCGTCCGGGGTCAAACAGGATAACGATATGGACCGATAAGGTCACACAACTAAATCAATTCAGAAAAAGTTCTTACAACTCATACCCACGTAAGGGTCCAAAATACAAAAATGATACAACACAATGGAAGACTAAGAATAACACAATGACGCAACAACAACAACTGAACTCCATAACTTCTAATTAGTATCGCAGCCCATCATCTTCCATGCCGATCCTGTGACTACTCCCTCAAACCCAGCATACCTGAAATGCATGAAACGCATTTCCCCCATTTAAGTGGTTAGCGTTTGAGTAGCTAGTACAAATATCACACCCATACGAAATGTAGCAAGCAGTTATCAATCACGAATTAGATACGACAATCGTCCACCAAGTAATTCCCGAGAGGTTTTAGTAATCTAGAAAACAACATAAGTGGAGTCTTTGAAAAAAAAACTGTCACCTCATGAGTTTCTAGAAAACATAAATCATTAGGAACTCATGCCCTAAGTTTGTCAAAATCATTAGGAACTTATGTCCAGAGCTTGTCAAAATCATTAGGAACTCATGTCCTAAGTTTGTAAAATTCATTAGAACTCATGTCCTAAGCCATAAGAATCATTTCAAAATGTTAGGGTCTTAACCCAGATCCCATTTAAATCTCAATAGTTTTTACAATACGAAAACATTTCGACAAATTGCTTGGGTCTCAGCCCAATCTTTCCATTTTCGTAAAACTTTTCTTTAAAAAATTTCTACCAAAACATGCTCTCTACTCCGTGTTCTACTATCATGAGTCACCGTAGATTCAACAACCCACATGGTCTTAACCAAACATAATAATCACAAATATCAACCTCGACTCCGTGATCCACTGTCACGAGTCACCGTAGGTCCAAAAACCCACACGATCTTAACCAAACACAATAATCACAAATACCAATCTCGAATCCGTGATCCACTGTCATGAGTCACCATATGTTTAATAGCCCACACGGTCTTAACCACACATCAGTCACATTTACCAGTCCTGACTCCGCGATCTGCTGTCACGGGTCACCATAGGCCCCGTCGAACCCACACGGTTAGATGTACTGTGTCCTGACCCCATTATCTTCTGTCATGTGTCATCGTAGGTGTAATACCCGGTTGTAAATTCATTCATTATCATTCATTAATTGTCACTTAGTAATTTTTCACTCATTAATAATCATTCATCATTCACGTTCATTCATTTATATTCATCATTGGCATACTTGGAGCCGTGTATCAGTTACCGATCGCCATTCAACTCCGTTTGAGAATCGAGACGAGAGTATTATCATAATCATTGTGATTGGTAGTCTTGTGTTATAAGTATCACCTATTACATGTTATTGGACTTAATTACATTCATACAAGTATTGTATGTCGGATCATTCATCATTTGTATCGAGGAGATGGAGTTGTCGGATTTTGTCATTTCGAGCAGTGAGTTATGGCCGTAACTGATCATGCATTACGACCGTAACATGCATTCGTGGAATTGGTGTCTTTCTGGATGAAGACGTCGTACGGCCGTAAGTCATACTAGTTACGGCCGTAAGCAGGAAGGTACGACCGTATGATTTGGAGACTACGGCTGTAGCATGCATTCGTTTGTGCAGGAAGGTGTTGTCAACAAAGACAACTTACGGCCGTAAGTTCGAAAGGATATGGTCGTAAGTGTTGTTATGGCCGTAAAGAATTTCTGGTATGGCCGTAACTCGGTCAGTGCGTTCATTATCATTTTTTGACGAAGTTTTGTTACGGTCATATGTAATGGATATTATGGCCGTAAGGCCGTTGACTTGGGAAGTTACGACCGTAAGGTGGCAGAGTTATTGCCGTAACTCTGCGCAGTATTTAAAGACATGAATGGGATTTTTATGCTCATTTCATCACTTCTTCATTTTGGTTCCAAGAGAAAGATATTGTGGGAGAGATTTTTCATCATCAAACACTTGTGTGTTCGGATTTAATCATCTTTATTCGTTTATGGAGCTTAGGAAGTCGATTAACACGAGTTTCGACGGATCGAAGAGGTTGGATCTTCAAAGGTAATTTTCTCCAAACCTTAGATTTCGATTTTAAGATGGAATATGATGTTTTGGATATGATAATCATGATATATGAAGAGATATACATATGATTATGAGTTTGTATGAATATTCATTGGAATATTGAAGGATTATTTCAAGAACACTTTGAATGTTGATTTTGGATTTTGGGATTACGATTAGATGTTGTTGAAATCTCGAATCGTGTATTCATATTGGGTTATTGGTTGTGTTGAAGATATTTTGTTGGATTGAATCACTCCTTGGAGGTTTGGTATTGATATAATTGAGGTTGGTTGTAAACAATTGAAGACTGGTTACAACGTGTTTGTCATAATGCCCCAATGAATTTAGATTTGTCGTATCGACGTTTTGAGTTGGTTGTGATCATGCTTGATTCGTATATTAAGCGGATTGTTGGTAATTGTGTTATTCAAGGTTGTTCGAGCGACCGACATTTCTATTTAGGACGTTGTTCGAGGAAGGACTTTCTTGACCGATATTGTGTAAGTTAATTCCTACTCGGTTAAAAGGATACTCATTCCTTTCGTTGTTGTTCATTTATATTCATAATTCATTCATAGTGTATTAATCATGTTGAGACTTGTAATTATCAAACTAATTATTCAATTCATGGGGAACGACGATTCCAATCATTTCAGTGAGCTATCATTCATTTCATTATTATTTCATCTCGGTGAGTCATTCTTGACCCTTGTCAGATTGTTATTCATTAATATTCTTCATGGTCACTTTTGTTCTTGTGACCTTCTGGGTTCATATTGCGTGGCCGGTTGGTTATGTGTGGAATTTTTAGTCGGGCACACGATAGTCATGTGGTGCGGGTTCACCGACACATTTGACTTTGCACACGGTAATGTGCCTCCGTGAGACTAATTAAGTATAAGTGTGGGTGTGTCCGGACACTCGTCTTTTGAACTTGAACATCCCATTACGGGCGTACTATGATGCCCCTCTTCAGCTTAATTTCATAACTAAGATATATAATGATTGTGTTTATTCAACTCTTGAGGATTGTTGTTCTGTGTAACTGGCCCCGTTGGGGATATTGTTTTTAGGTCATGGCAAGGCAAAAGTACGGGAAGAGAACGTTGACGGCGATGAGTCCCATTGATACTAGTAGGGCCCCCCCAGTCCTTTCAGTCATTCATGTTTCTTCATTTGTATTTTCCGCTGCAGTTTCCGTTTGGATTTTTCATTTCATTCAGTGTTGTATATTTTTCTTCATATAAAATATGCAAGTATTCTGTATTTCCTGGGTGTATTGTACTTAAAACTCTTCATCGGAGTAATTGGTAATATAATGTGGTTCAGCACTACAGTTATATTATTTAATTAATTAATTATTATTTGCCTGGTGGGTCCCAGTTGGGGGTCCACGGCACTGTAATAGCCGCCTAGTTTGAGGTGTTACAGAGTTGGTATCAGAGAGTGGTTTTGAATACTACCTTCCGAGTCATGTCTCATTTGAAATCATCGTTCACCAGATTAGTATCATTGGACTTTCGCATCACGCGTGACCTGTGCAAGCGCCAAGCCCCTCAGACTGAAAGAACCGTAAGATTTCTGATGCCATGGTATAATTTCTTGCAATAAGAATCACTCATTCATCATTCATCAGTCAACAATACTCAATCATCATTTTCATTTTGATCATGTCGATCATGTTAACTCATTAATCACTCAGTTCATTTCATTGCTCAGTTGTTGATCTTGAGGATCGTATCATTAATCTTGTTAACTTGTTCAAGATAATCCTTTTAAGAATTTCATCAGATAACCATGTCACCTCAGTTGATCCTTCATGCAATCATTGTGTTAGAGTGCGTATGCTCATTATCATCATTTCATAATGTAATCATAATGCGGTACTCATGCGAGATCTATAATTATCATGTGACTTTCCTACTTCAGTATGGAGAGAGCCGTCAGAGGACGCAGGGGAAGAGGCCGCGGTGCGGGCCAAAACCTGGGAGCTCGTGTGAATGCATGTGCGAACGCAAGGAATAATGCTAATTCAACGAGCAGCGACACTGCCACTCATTCACCTGGAAATAATCACTCACTGTCAGGAAGTCATACCCGAGACACAACTCAATCAGAAGGTGTTCGGGTTGATCCACTCACTTTTAGGGAGGGCATGATGGCCCAGATGACTCAGATGGCACGTCTGATGGAGACGATGCAGAACTCAAGCGCTAAGAATCAATAGGATCCTCCGCCGCCACCTCAGAGGCAAGAGAGGGGTGTGAGCAGTATAATTGGCGACATCTCTCGCCAGAGACCACCTACGTTTGAGGGCTCGTCTGAGCCGGCGGATATTGTTCATTGTCTTGAACACTTTAAGAAACTGTTTGCTATGGTGGAGTGTCTCGAAGGGCACAAAGTTTCAGTTGCGGCTTACTATCTGGGTAAGAGCGCTCACTCATGGTGGCTATCGTTGAAGCCCACCGACGGATCTTGCACTTGGGACCAGTTCAAGACCCTCATGATGGAAAGGTATTATCCGGCCCCACTCAGGGAGGACAAGTTATCGGAATTACTCATTCCCGACCCCTCAGCGGAAGATGATGCTCTCACCATCGCCGAGAAGTTTCAGGAGCTACTTCCCTTCGCCATCCATTATCCATTCTGAGGTGGATAGAATCAAGTATTTCAGTAAGAGGTTGAAACCTCGTATGCGGATGCAGTTGCTTAATCATCATTGCACCACCCTGGCTGAATTCATCGAGAAGGCTCTTACTTATGAGCTTACTGCAAAGGAAATTGCTAAGCATCAAACTTCACCTCCTGGCAAGAAATCAAAGAATCGTAATCAGTCCGAAGGCAGTCATACAACCTTCAAGAAGCCTCATGCGGGCCTTACTTTTTCTGAGCGACCTCCTATGGCGCCAAAACCTGTGGAGTCTTAGTCCCGAGTAGCCAGTTCGGCCATCACCTGTTTCAATTGTGGAGAGCAGGGTCATTTCAGCACTAAGTGTCCGAGGTAGACTATCGCGTGTAATAACTGTGGGATTGCCGGTCATAAGGCCCGTTTATGCCGAAGAGACTCTAAACCTACTCCAACGGCATCTCCGGCCCCGAAGCAGTCAACTGTTCAGAATCAGACCACTCAGTCTGTTTCGTTTAATACGACGGGAGCAACAACAGGAAGAGCTCATAATTATCAGACGGGAGCATCCGATTCAGGGGCCGGCAAGCCCCGAATTTATGAGATGAAGAGGACCGACGATCCAGAGGCCCGAATGATCTCAGGTACACTCGAAATTTTATCTCAACCTGTGTGTACCCTTTTTGATACTGGTGCATCGCATTCATTCATTTCCGAGTCATGCTTGAGTAGACTTCATCGGGATAGTGCTACTAGTTGTGAACCTTATGTCAGTGGTCTACCAGACGATAGAAGAATTATCGGGGATCGTGAAGTTAAGAATTATCCGATTCAGCTTAACGGCTGTGATTGGTTGGCGGACCTGATCGTGGTGGATTTACCGAGAGACGACGTCATCTTGGGTATTGATTGGATGGATCGTCACGATGCCATCCTTAGTTTCCATAAACGTATGGTCACTATCATTTCAGACGATGGAATCGAGTGTGTATTTCAGGGAGGTAATCCCAGCTATTCCGGAAGGGTCATTAATATGATGAAAGCAGTGAAATTACTCAATCAGGGGTGTGTTGGTTATTGGTGCTATATGACCAAGACCGAGAAATCATCAGTGATGTTGGCGGATATTCCTGTAGTGAGAGAATATGCCGATGTATTTCCAGACGAGTTACCTGGTTTGCCTCCACAGAGAGATGTGGAATTCACGATAGAGTTGGAGCCTGGTACGTCCCCATTATCGAAGGCACCGTATCGGATGGCCCCGACCGAAATCCAAGAACTGAAGAATCAATTGGAGGATTTGACCGAGAAGGGTTATATCCGACCGAGTGCGTCTCTGTTGGGAGCACCAGTGTTATTTGTCAAGAAGAAGGACGGTTCATTTCGCTTGTGTATTTATTATCAAGAGTTGAACAGGGTGACGATCAAGAATAAATATCCCCTGCCCCGTATTGATGATCTCTTAGATCAACTTCAGGGAGCTTCAGTATTTTCCAGGATCGATTTAAGATCTGGGTATCATCAGTTGCGAATTCGAGAGTCGGATATCGCAAGGACGGCGTTTCGAACACGCTATGGGCACTACGAGTTTGTAGTAATGCCGTTTGGGTTAACTAATGCACCTGCAGTATTCATGGAGTTAATAAATCGGGTTTTCATCGACTATTTGGATCAGTTCGTGGTTGTTTTCATAGACGACAATTTGATTTGTTCTCGTGACCGAGAGGAGCACGAAGTTCACCTTCATCAGGTTCTCGACGTGTTGAGACTAAAGCAACTCTATGGAAAATTTTTCAAATGTGAGTTCTGGATGTCCGTGGTGATGTTTCTCGAACATGTGATTTCATCATACGGAGTGCATGTCGAACTTCAGAAGACGAAGGCTATCCGAGATTGGCAACCTCCGAAGAATGTTAAAGGAAATTCGAAGCTTTCTTGGATTAGCAGGCTATTACCGGTGATTTGTGGAAGGATTTTCTAAAATCGCTTAACCTATGACAAACCTTATGTGGAAGGATAAGAAATACACGTGTTCTAATGCGTGTCAACAGAGTTTTGAAGAACTCAAGAGCCATTTAATTTCAGCACCTGTCCTTTCCTTGCCACAAGGGACGAAAGGATTCTTGGTTTATAGTGACGCGTCAGGACACGGTCTCAGATGTGTATTAATGCAGAACGGGAAGGTTATTGCCTATGCTTCGTGGCAACTAAGACCTTACGAGGTCAATTATACGACCCACGACCTGGAGCTAGCAACCATGGTATTCGCGTTGAAGATTTGGCGTCATTATCTTTATGGCGTCACTTGTCAGATTTTCACTGATCATAAGAGTTTAAAGTATATATTCACTCAGAAGGAGTTAAACGTGCGACAAAGACAATGGTTGGAACTAATCAAAGATTATGATATTGAGATACTATAGCACCCGGGCAAGGCAAACGTTGTTGCCGACGCCTTGAGTCGTAAGTCCGTTCAGGAGAAAATGCTTGCTTGTTTGACTGCTCAGAAGGAACTTCAACAGGAATTCCTAAGACCCGAGATCGAGGTATGGTTACAGTGAGTGCAAGGGCAACTTTGCATGTTAGAGATTTCATCGCCACTTGAGGAGGCGATCAGAGTGAATCAGGGTTCAGACCCATTTTTTTTCGCATTCGAGAGGACGTGGCTCTGGGGAAAGCCCCTGGATTTGTGGCCCACGAGGATGGACTTTTGCGATTTAAGAATCGGTTATGCGTAACGGCGGATGACGAGTTTAAAAACTCAATTTTGAGAGAAGCTCATGCTACCCCTTATTCCATTCATACGGGGTCTAGCAAGATGTACAAAGACTTGAAACAAAATTACTGGTGGAGTAATATGAAGCGAGAAGTCATAAAATTTGTTTTGAGATGCTTAACCTGTCAGCAAGTTAAGAAAGAACATCAGCAACCGGCGGGTATGTTGAAAGTGGGAGGATATTTCAATGGACTTCATCACGAGTTTGCCGACGAGTCGTCGTGGCATGAATATAATTTGGTTAATTGTGGACCGCTTAACTAAGTCAGCTCATTTCCTTGAGATTAAGGATACGTGGGGTCCCGAGAGACTTGCCCAGTTGTTCATCAAAGAGATAGTGATATTTCACGGTACTTCTAAGAGTATCGTTTATGATCGTGACAGGCGATTCGTGTCACATTTTTGGAAATCAGTTCACCGTGCCATAGGAACTCAGCTTAATCTCAGCACAGCCTTTCACCCTCAGTCCGACGGACAATCAAACCAAACTATTCAAACGTTGGAGGACATGTTGAGGGCATGCGTTCTCGATTGGAAAGATGATTGGGAAGCCCAACTACCGTTGATCGAGTTCACGTACAATAACAGTTGGCATACTTCGATTAAGATGGCACCTTAAGAGGCCTTACATGGTCATCATTGTCGATCTCCCTTATGTTGGGATGACTTATCAGAATCAATCGGCACCGATCCCGATATGCTTATAGCCGCCCGCGAGAAGGTAGCTTTAATCAGGAGTCGTTTGTTGACCACTCAGAGTCGACAAAAATCATATGCAAATAATCGTCGTCGACCATTAGAGTTTGAGGCAGGTGACCACGTTTTAGTTAAGGTATCCCCGAGTCGAGGTATCTTCCGTTTCGGGAAGCGGGGAAAGTTGAGTCCGAGATTCATTGTACCGTTTGAGATTTTGGATACAGTAGGCAGTCTGGCTTATCGATTAGCCTTACCTCCGGCGTTGAGCCAAATTCATAATGTGTTTCACGTCTCTCAGCTGCGGAAGTATGTTGCCGACCCGAGTCACATACTTCAGTTCGATGAAATCGAGATTGTGGATGATCATTCGTATGAGGAACATCCTGTACGAGTCCTAGAGTGACAAATCAAAAAGTTGAGGAACAAGACGATTCCTTTGGTTAAGATTCAGTGGTCTAGACACGAAGTCGAAGAGGCTACTTGGGAAATCGAGGATAATATGAGGGAGAGTTATCCCGAATTGTTCGACCCTTAGTTTCGAGGACGAAACTCTTTTTGAGGGGGGAGTATGTATTACCCGGTTGTAAATTCATTCATTATCATTCAGTAATTGTCACTTAGTATTTTTTCACTAATTAATAATCATTCATCATTCAGGTTCATTCATTTATATTCATCGTTGGCGTACTTGGAGCCGTGTATCAGTTACCGATCGTCATTCAACTCCGTTTGAGAATCGATACGAGAGTATTATCATAATCATTGTGATTGGTAGTCTTGTGTTGGAAGTATCACCTATTGCATGTTATTGGACTTAATTACATTCATACAAGTATTGTATGTCGGATCATTCATCATTTGTATCGAGAAGATGGAGTTGTTGGATTTTGTCATTTCCAGCAGTGAGTTACGGCCGTAACTGATCATGCATTATGGCCGTAACATGCATTTATGGAATTGGTGTCTTTCCGGATAAAGTCGTTGTACGGACGTAAGTCATACTAGTTGCGGCCGTAAGTAGTAAGGTTCGGCCGTATTATTTGGAGACTATGGCCGTAGCATGCATTCGTTTGTGCAGGAAGGTGTTGTCAACAAAGACAACTTACGACCGTAAGTTCGACATGATATGGTTGTAAGTGTTGTTACGGCTGTAAAGTATTTCTAGTACAGCCGTAACTCGGTCAGTGCGTTCATTATCATTTTTTGACGAAGTTTTGTTACGGTCGTATGAAATGGATATTACGGCCGTAAGCCCGTTGACTTGGGAAGTTACGATCGTAAGGTGGCGGAGTTATGGCCGTAACTCTGCGCAGTATTTAAAGACATGAACGGGATTTTTATGCTCATTTTATCACTTCTTCATTTTGGTTCCAAGAGAGAGATATTGTGGGAGAGATTTTTCATCCTCAAACACTTGTGTGCTCGGGTTTAATCATCTTTATTCGTTTGTGGAGCTTGGGAAGTCGATTAACACGAGTTTCGGCGAATCGAAGAGGTTGGATCTTCAAAGATAATTTTCTCCAAACCTTGGATTTCGATTTTAAGATGGAATATGATGTTTGGGATATGATAATCATGATATATGAAGAGATATACATATGATTATGAGTTTGTATGAATATTCATTGGATTGTTGAAGGATTATATCAAGAACACTTTGAATGTTGATTTTGGATCTGGGGCTTTCGATTAGATGTTGTTGAAATCTCGAATCGTGTAATCATATTGGGTTATTGGTTGTGTTGAAGATATTTTGTTGGATTGAATCACTCCTTGGAGGTTTGGTATTGATATAATTGAGGTTGGTTGTAAACAATTGAAGATTGGTTACAACGTATTTGTCATAATGCCCCAATGAATTTGGATTTGTCGTATCGACGTTTTGAGTTGATTGTGATCATGCTTGATTCGTATATTAAGCGGATTGTTGGTAATTGTGTTATTCAAGGTTGTTCGAGCGACCGACATTTCTATTTAGGACGTTGTTCGAGGAAGGACTTTCTTCACCGGTATTGTGTAACTTAATTCTTACTCGGTTAAAAGGATACTCATTCCTTTTGTTGTTGTTCATTCATATTCATAATTCATTCATAGTGTATTAATCATGTTGAGACTTGTAATTATCAAACTAATTATTCAATTCACGGGGAACGACGGTTCCAATTATTTCAGTGAGCTATCATTCATTTCATTATTATTTCATCTCGGTGAGTCATTCTTGACCCTTGTCGGATTGTTATTCATTAATATTCTTCATGGTCACTTTTGTTCTTGTGACCTTCTGGGTTCATATTGCGTGGCCGGGTGGTTATATGTGGAATTTTTAGTCGGGCACACGATAGTCATGTGGTGCGGGTTCTCCGACACATTAGACTGTGCACACGGTAACGTGCCTCCGTGAGACTAATTAGGTACACATGCGGGTGTGTCCGGACACTTGTCTTGTGCACTTGCACGTCCCATTACGGGCGTACTATGATGCCGCTCTTCAGCTTAATTTCATGTCGATAATCTACAACAAAAACTCGAGGTGGATGATCTATCCAAGTTTGAAGATGCCAAAATCGCCCAAAAGTTGCCCCTAAATCACCCAAAACGAGAGGAAGAAGAATAGAGGAGAGGAAATGAAATCCTCTCCCAGAAATCCTGCTGAAATAGTGCAGACTGACCCGCGTTCCACGGCCCGGGTTGAGTGTGCCACGGCCCGCGGCTAAAAACGGAGAGCATGATTTCGACTAGGGCCGCGGCCTGGACTGTTGCGTGCCGCAGCACGTAGTACAGCCGGCCTATCCATCCTTCATGTTAAGGCTGTGCTGCGGCTCACAGTCTCCTATGCCGCGGCACACACTGTTTGAGCCCAAAATTGATGGAAAACGACCCCCAAACATGATATAATCGATCGACGCATATTCCCAAACATTTAAAGGCCTAAAAGGACTATCACAAACCCTCATATGGTGACTTCACGTCAAGCACTGTCGGTCCCAACACGACGGTAACATCAAATGATCCGAAAAGAGAACAAACGCAATGAAAACCCAAAACTTTGGAATATAACGGAATGACTCAACACGATACTCGATCAAAACATGAATAAAAGTTCACAACATCCATAATAACATAGGATGGATTTGCAGGAACCCCAAACGGCGGTTCCAAATAGTGATTACGAGAATTGAACCCAACGTCGACAAAAATGACATCCAACACGTAAATGAGTAAAATAAGTTCGAAACAAGCTCGGGTGATGAGGAGTTAAATATTACATAATCTCAAATACTCATACAGTTACAAGCGAGTCACTAGGAATGAAAATTATACCAATAATGAAAATACTGGAAAGAGGAAAAACGCGGATATTACATTCTCCCCCTCTAAAAGGAAGTTTTGTCCCGAAACTTAAGAAATAAACAATTCGGGGTACCTAGTGTTGGGTTTTCTATGCATCAAATACAAAATAATCGGAGTAAAAACGCAGCGGAATTATAAATATGAAAACCCAATTTAGGATCTCATGCAGTAATTTAATTGTTTGATTAAAGGGTTAATCGAATTACCTTAATCCGAAAAACGGTTCTAGATCTGGACTAGAAGCAGATGAATATCTCCTTCCTCTTTTGGTGATCCACACACAAATAATTCCACAAGCCGAATTGCTAGATCCTTACGAATTACCTTAAAGCCGGATTGTTGCAAACTTCTTTTCCATGCTTGGTATTTGGATGATGGTACGATCATCGGTGACACTAAAGAGGTAGCTAAAGCCTTAGATATTATCAGGACTGAGGGCCCCCGCCTGGGCCTTGATCTCAACATTAATAAAACAGAAGTTTTTTGGCCGTCATGCAATGAGGTGAAGGTGCAGGATGGGTTGTTCCCTAGTGGGATTGGGAGACCGTCGCTGGGTGTAAAACTCCTTGGAGGTGCTGTTAGCAAGGACGCTGGGTTTATTAGTAGTTTGGCGGCGAACAGGGCATCTCGTGCGGTGGAGCTCATGAGTCATCTCCCAAGTCTACGGGACCCTCAATCCGAGCTCCTGTTGCTCCGCTCATGTATGGGTGTCGCAAATCTATTGTTCGGTCTTAGAACGTGCCAACCTATGTATATGGGGGAAGCTGTTTCTATTTTTGACAATGGCCTTCGGAGGGCGATAGAAGATATTGTGGTTTGCGGTGGTCCTTTTTTTGGGGATTTTCAATGGAGGCTAGCATCACTTCCGACTCGATTTGGTGGTTTGGGTTTATGTTACTTTGAGGATGTATCTACATATGCTTTTGTGGCCTCGAGGGCTCAATCTTGGAGTTTGCAGGACCACATTCTTCAGGGATGTGTTATTGATGGAGTTGACTCTGATTATGGGTATGCGATGGATCGCTTGCGCATGTCCCTTCCTGATTTCGATCTTAGCGGCTTCTCTAATAAGGACACCGCCCCCCCTAAAGCCCAGAATGTTCTGGCGTGTGCCCTATTTAGTGAAATCGTCAAGAGTTTGGGAGGGAAGTTTGATTTATCCCCTCGCCAAAAAGCGGTGTTTGAATGTCTCTGTGCTCCTCATGCTCAGAATTTTTTGACGGTTACCCCCATTGAAGGTCTAGGCCAACATATGTCGGCCCTGGAGTACCAGACTATCCTTAAGTACCGGCTTATGATCCCTCTGTTTCCAGCTGATGATCCTTGCCCAGTCTGCCGCAAGGTTTGTTTGAATTCTTTTGGCGAGCATGCGGTCCATTGCAAGGAGTTACCTGGTTTCAAATATAGGCATGATTTGGTCAGGGATGTTTATATGATGTTATTAAGAGAGCAGGTATTTCTTCTAAAAAAGAGGCCCCCTTGAACTTTTTGACGGATCCACTTGAAGGGAGGTCTACTTTACGGCCAGCTGATATTCTAGTGTTTGGGTGGGCTGGGGCGAAACATGCTTGTGTAGATCTTACTGGAGTGTCCCCTCTTGTTGGGCTCAGGGACAATGGGTTTATTGCAGGACAAGCTGCGTTGAAAGCTGAATCGAGCAAAGTGGCTAAACACGAAAAAGCTTGCTTGGAGAATCAACACGTGTTCATCCCTTTTGCCTTTGATACATTTGGTTTCTTAGCTCCTGAAGCAGCGAAGTTTTTGTCCAAGGTTCAACGAGTGGTGCAAAGTAATTTTTCGGTCCTCAAGAAACAAAACTTCATTTTTAGTAGGATTGGTTTTGCCATTCAAAAGGGGGTTGCGGCGCAACTTGTTGCCCGTTTGCATGCCATCTTATTGTAATGTGTTATTGCATAAAACTGAATTTGAGTTAAAAAAAAATAGTACAATACAAATTCCTTACTAGAAAGATTGTACTATTGATGAAGATCAACTAAGGGAAGAGGATTAGACGACCGACTTCGTTCTCCTACAGTAGGAAGTAGAGGGCCGATTTTTTAGGTTTGAGGTGGGCGATTTTTAGGTCTTGTTCTCTAATCTCAACTCCTTCTCCAAGACCTTATATTTATACTAAGTAAACCCTAGATTCAAGAATCTAGTATTTGCTTAGTTGCCCCTCAACTTATTAAATAATACAATATATATAATATCCAATATTATATATTACTTATTATTTAATCTCCTTATAAATATAATATCCAATATTATATTATTATTACCAGTTGATGTTTATTCCTACTTGTCTATAATTCGTACGTGCGACCCAAAAGGCTTATATTATGATGGCAATTATTTAATACCTTATTAAATAATAAATCATAAGCGGCCTCTAGCAAGACATTATGATTACCCAAATAATATAAGTCAATAGTCCATTAAACCTTTTAATGTGTCAAATCCCTTTGTCACGCGATATCATATTTGAACTAAGTCATAGAGTCTGTCATACTTATTTATGTTCAAATGCTTTCTCGATCTTAAGTAGACGGATTGAATCAAATGACTCTTCATTTGAGCATCGCCATGCATTTCCATGAGTCCTACTTATCGAGGGGCCCAGCAGATATCTCTCTCACTTAAGAGAGGGACAAATCCCCATTTTGATTATTCGTTGCCCTCTACATGACTCCCACTAATCCCGATCGCTAACCTTTATGATCACCATGTTTAAGATGATGTTGGATTATGTCAAGGCATATCACTTATCATGTTGGACTCTATGATAATCTCAGGTTCAAGGATTTATTGACATACTGTTATATTGAGATTCACTTATAACATTTCCATGCAGTGATCTTAATGCGGGTTTGTCCAGTATTAGTTCTCCAACCAATACCCATAAGATTGATCCGTACCATATGCATAATCATCCGATGATTATCAATCAAACTTATACTAGTATATTAATCACTTGAGTCTCTACTCAACGTGATTGTAACAGGGACATTTGAATAATCTTATTATTCGTGAATAACTATTATTCGATTATTATAATATTAAAACATGCACATATTATAATAATCAATGAGAAATAATTGATATAAAATAACTTTATTTAAATGTGACAATTATAAATCTAGGCACATCGAATATCTTAGGGCACTATTCCCAACAATCTCCCACTTGCACCAGGACCATTCATTCATGACATTTAGTCCTATCGCTCTAGCATGCTCAACATGCTTTCCTTGTGAGAGAGGCTTGGTAAGTGGATCTTGCAACGTTCTCTTCCATTGCTACTTTGCATATTGCATTATCTCCTCATCTGACGATCTCTCTGACTAGGTGATATTTTCTGAGTATATGTTTGGAATAATGATCGGTACATGACTCTTTAGCTTGCGAAATAGCACCATTATTGTCGCAGTAAAGACTTATAGGACCTAAAAGGTTCCACATATTATCCTTGGCTGCATCCGATGCTGCCAGGTACTCATTCTTAAGTTATAGAATCTATGAGCGTGTTTACTTGGAACATTTCCAACTCACAGCATCTTCATTTTAAACAAAACACAAAACCATCTGCGATCTTAAATCGTCTCCATCGGTTTTGAAACTTGCATCGGCATAACTATTTACAGCCGGCTCGTTTCCCACCCCTCCATAAACTAGGAAATCATCCTTAGTTCTTCTCAAGTACTTTCGAATGATTTTCACTGCTGTCCAGTGACTTTCACTTGGATTCGATTGGTATCGACTTGTCATGCTAAGGGCAAATGATACATCTGGTCGAGTACAAATCATGACATATATAATTGATCCAATAGCCGAAGCGTATTGAATGCCATGTGACATTGGCAAGAGTCCTCTTTTGGAGTCTTGCATATTGAACCTCTTCAATATTTTATTAATGTATGTACATTGACTCAGACGAATCAATCTCTTTGATCTATCTCTATATATTTTTATCCCAAGAATGTAAGCAGCTTCTCCTAAGTCTTTCATTGAGAAACAACTTCCCAACCAAGTCTTGACTGTATGCAAGGTGGGAATGTCATTTCCAATGAGTAATATGTCATCTACATATAAGACTAAGAAAACAACTATGCTCCCACTAACCTTCTTGTACACACATGGTTCATCTTCATTTTAAATGAACCTAAACTCTTTGACAGTTTCATCAAAACGAATATTCCAGCTCCGAGAAGCCTGCTTCAACCCGTAAATGGATTTTTGAAGCTTGCAAACCTTTTTAGAATTTTCTGGATGAACAAAACCTTCAGGTTGTGTCATGTACACATCCTCAAGTAAGTTTCCATTAAGGAATGTTGTTTTGACATCCATTTGCCATATTTCATAATCATAGTATGCGACAATGGCAAATAAAATTCTAATTGATTTAAGCATGACTACTGGTGAAAAGGTCTCTTCATAGTCAACACCATGAATCTTTCTATAACCTTTTTCCACTAGTCTAGCTTTATAGTCTTGCAGATTATCATCCATGTCTTTCTTCGTTTTATAGACCCATTTGCACCCAATGATTTTAACACCCTCAGGTGGATCTATTAAGTTCCAAACTTAATTGTCAAACATGGACTGCATCTCTGACTTCATGGATTCTAGCCATTCCTCAGACTCTGGTCCTAAAGCAGCTTCTATATAGGTACTAGACTCATCATCTATGAGAGATGCGTCATCATCCTCTGTTACGAGATAACCATATCTCTCAGGTTCATGTCGCATCCTATCAGATCTGCGTGGGACTTGTGTACTTTGAACGGGCTCTTCAACTGATTGTTGAGCTTGTTCGGTTTCCATCAGTGAAGCGATGTCTTCTTGTGGTTCTCGAGTTTCCTCGAGAATTACTCTTCTCCCACTGTCTCTTTTGGAAATAAATTCCCTTTCTAAGAATACAGTATTTCGAGCAACAAACACTTTGTTCTCTTCGGGCTTATAAAAGTAATATCCTTTAGTTTCCTTAGGATATCCCACAAATAAACATCTTTCAGATCTGGCTGCCAGTTTGTCAAACACTTGGCACCTCACGAATGCTTCGCAATCCCAGATCTTTAGAAAAGACAAGTTTGGTCTTTTACCAGTCCATTTCTCAAATGGAGTCTTTTCAACTGCTTTACATGGAACACGGTTAAGGGTGAATGCTGCTGTTTCTAAGGCGTGGCCCCAAAATGATAATGGAAACTCTGTTCGACTCATCATGGATCAAACCATATCTAATAAAGTTTGATTCCTCCTCTCGGACACTCCGTTATGCTGAGGTGTTTCGGGAGGAGTAAGTTGCGAAACAATTCCACAACTCCTAAGATGATCATCGAATTCTTGGCTCAAGTATTCCCTGCCTCGATCCGATCGAAGGGCTTTAATTGTCTTGCCAAGTCGATTATGTACTTCATTATGGAATATTTTGAACATTTCAAAAGATTCATGTTTATACTTCATAAGATAAACATATCCATATCGGCTAAAATCATCGGTAAATGTAATGAAGTATTGGTATCCACCTCTGGCATGAGTGCTAAGAGGTCCGCATACATCAGTATGTATTAGGCCTAATAGATCACTAGCCCTTTATCCATGACCGGTGAAAGGATTCTTCGTCATCTTTCACAATAAACAAGATTCGCATGTCCCATATGATTCATAGTCAAAAGAGTCTAAAAGTCCATCATTATGGAGTTTAGAAATGCGTTTCTCGTTTATGTGACCAAGTCGACAATGCCATAAGTAAGTCGGATTAGAATCATTGAGCTTAGGTTTCTTGGATACAATGTTATAGACTTCCAAAGTGTCGGACTCATCTAGATCAATATTGTAAAGGCCAGTATGTAACTTTGCAGTACCATAAAGCAAGTGATCAAATAAAATACGAATGATCTTATTCTTAATATGAAAACTGTAACCTTCACAATCTAATGTAGAAACTGAAATAATATTCCTATTCATAGGAGGAACATAATAGCAATTATTCAAAACTAACAAAAGCCCATTGGGTAAAACTAGATCATAAGTTCCTACGGCTAGTGCAGCAACTCTTGCTCCATTGCTGACTCTTAGATCCACTTCCCCTTTCTTCAGTTCTCTACTGCTTCTCAACCCCTGCACATTTGTATAAATGTGAGATCCACATCCAGTATCTAATACCCAGGAGTTAGAAGTAGATAAGTTAACTTCTATAACAAATATACCTGTGGTAGTCTCACTACCCTTGGTACGCTTTAGCTCTTCCAAGTAAATCTTGCAATTTCTTTTCCATTGTCCTCGTTTATTGCAATGATGGTAATTTCCATCTTTGGGAGATTTAGCCTTGAAAACCGTTAGATTTGGCAACTTTTGTCTTACCCCTGCCCTTGCCTTTGTTATTAAGACTTCCCTTTGCTGACCATCAGCACGTGGTTTGGTTTCTTCTTAATATTCTGCTCAGCCATTTTAAGTATCCCATGCAGATCAGCAATGGACTTCTCCATCTCATTCATATTATAGTTCATTATGAATTGACCAAAACTTTCGGGCAATGAGTTTAGGATCACATACGTTGAGTGCTCCTTAGAAAGTGGAAAACCAAGCCTCTCAAGATGATCAATATATCCTTTCATCTTGAGCACATGAGCGCTGACAGATGTCCCCTCAACCAATTACAAGCATACAAGGCTTTAAAGGTCTCATACCTCTCTTGCCTAGCATGCTTCGAGAAAGTTTCCTTGAGGTGAGCATTAAGCTCATAAGCTTTCATATCCTCCAGATTCTTCTGAAGTTCTGGACAAATGGTAGCCAACATAAGACAACTGACATCAGTGGAATAATCACCCTAGGTGCTGGAAAAAAGTATGGGCACTGAGAAGCTATCCGACCCCTTCACAAAAGGAAGCCTTGTGGCCCTACTGACCACAAGTATGACAAGTCAACTGCGGACGGAGACACGCCCAGTTCTGATGGCCCGACTTGCCACAGTTAAAGCATTTGATATCCCGAATGGAGGCACTGACATTACCTTGATAGCCCCCATAGAAATGAGCCGAACCACCCGCAGGAATAATTGCAGACTGAGATTTGTGTTGGACTCCGCCCTTGTGGCCCGAAAAATTTTCGACAGACTTCTGCTTCTTGCTCTCACGAGCCACCTCACTGGCCGTCACAGATATGTCATATGCAAGGGCTCTACTCTGATAATCATTCAAGGTGGTGTAGACGAGCCCATACATGTAGTCCCGAATCGACAGTTTCATCAGTCTGGAAATGTGAAAAATTTTGTCACTCTCCTCAATAACTTGGGCCTTCACGAAGCCCAACTCCTTGTTGAAATCGGCAATAGCTTGGAAATAGGAATATCCCGAGGTTGAGCATCATAAAAGGCATGAACTCGAGCCTATCTAACTGGCCACGGGCAATATTCGGTCTCCATCAGGTCCTTAAATTCCGTCCACGAAGCAACATGGTCTTTAGGCCCAACAGCCTCCCACCAGTCAGTAGCGTCCCCAGTGAGAAAGTACTGGGCAATAGGGACCTTGCGGTCCTCGGGACAGTTGGTGGCAACATAGACCTTGGATATCTCCTTGATCCACCCCTCCCAGCCGATCGGGTCTGAAGCTCCAGAAAACTGAGGAGGATGCATCTTGATGACATCCTGAAGTCAACGATCTACTACGCCTCGATTAGCGTGTGCCGGAGTCGGATTCTGAACCGCCTGAGCTATCGCAGCCATTTGGTTCACCATTTGTTGCATCACCGCTGCAACACCAAGATCGGCTCCATCTTGAGTAGAAGCATGGCTATGACGGTCACCGGTACTGCCGGCTCCCGGAGAATGCGATGTGGCCGCCTCGCCGACTGCCCCACGTCCCCGACCGCATCCACGACCACGACCTCTTCCAGCATCCATACTGGTGTTAAAAGGCAGCAAAAGCAACTCAATAATAAGTAAGAGAGGAAAAACAACCACAGTTTAAGAAACAGAAAAAAATCACAATTCAAGAAACAGAAATATGGTATGAGAAAACAAGTGATCTAGTAATGAAAATTTACGAGCACTGGAAGTACCGAGATGCTGGCAGCGGTGAGACAATGTGCAAAACAAAACACAACTAGACCCAATCAACCGACAAGACTAGGTATACATAAACCTAGTGCTCTGATACATTTTCTGTAACACCCCCGAGATATTCAAGGTATATTACAGTGCCGGGGACCCCTACATGGGACCCACCAGACTGGACACGAAATATCACAGGAAAAACACACATCATCCAAATGAAAATCAAATAACATGCACGGTACAACCGTCGGAATAAGCAACACCGACAAACGTAAATAACTTCAACGAATACAAATCACAATTCGAAGGGAAAAGTCTAAGTACTCGCGAGTACAATCTATAAGTTTATAAAGTAGACAACAACCATATCGAAAAGAACAACGTAAATAAAATGACTCAAATGCACATGTCAACAACCCTGTCCAGCATCCTCGTATTGTCCCAGCGCCCGCTCGTCTGGCAGAACATAACCTGAAATCCATAACAAGAATTTTTCCAAAACGGGTCCCCAAAGGGGTTAGCAATTACGCTAGTACAAGTAATCAAGGCAAACCAATCGCTTACACATTTCATAGTACATGCACCAATTCATTTCGAAAACTAAAACTAGACATGTCTTTTCCGGAAACTAACAGTCAACAATCACTTTGTCTAGGACCGGGGTGAATCCACTGGTCCCACTCTAGGCCTCTAAGGACCCTCCCGAGCTGTCCGTATCATAAAACAATTCACGCACACGCATCGCCTAGGACCGGGGTGAAGCCACTGATCCCACTCGAGTCCTCTAAGGACCCTCCCGAGCTGGCTAGCGAATCAAACTCGTGAATCCAGAGTGAAGTCATAGATTCCCTCGAGGCCCCGTCGGACCCTCCCGAGGTGAGCAAAGAACACACAATATACATCACTATTTCATGTTAAGCATAAAGGTTTCCAAAAATACTTGCCTTGAATAATTGACGACGACACGAATGGATAGGAAATCAAGCATGACCGCTAGGAACCGATGAAACCGAACCTAACGATTCGAAGAATATAATCACAACCACTTCTAACCGATTACAGAAATGGAATACACCCGAAATGGAATCAAACTGAACGTTGCAAGGCTGGATTCCCATATTTTAATCCATCTTTCGACCGTTGTGAAGACTTTGCATGTGAGGCGCCGAATCTTTTGAATATAATACGATTAAAGTCTTCAAGGTGGGTCTGGATGAATTATTTAATTCATATCCTTTTGCGGGAATCTCTCCAATTTGTCTCTTCACGTTGCATGTGACTTTCCGTAATACTTGACTTTTCAACGCATGCTGATGTGGACTTGGAGTACTTGGATGATCTCGAGTAGGCTGATGTAAGTTAACTTCTCTGCAGTCTGGACCTCTCTGATGTTCACTGTTTGGGACTCACCTGATCAGATGACCTGTCTGAGGTTACTTGACTGCAGTCTGGTCAAACATCCACAAAACAAGAATTGTATGGACAAGGTACTTGCCTAGGAACCATGATCGTAATAAGACGACAGATGGAATGTGGTCGAACAACCCCGAACGCTCGAACACTATCAAGAACGCGATAGCACCGAAATTACTACGGGAATAACACCCCACGAGTCATCAATCACCAACGGAATTCAACATCGGAATCATCAAACACCTATAATCCTCCGTAAAGAACAATAAAACATGATTACGACGAGAATCAAGGCCGAAAACAACGGAAATCCCAACAAACTATCGAAGGGAACTCATTCGAACATTTAATCGAACATTAAATGTTCAAGACCCTTCAAGAATAAATAAATCACCCCTCGGGTCGAACGAACCAAAGATACGAGTATCCAATCCATAGAAAAAGTTCAAAACAACGTTTACACAACAATTAATTGGTCAAAAACATATTAGAATCGAAATCAAAAGGAAAATCCCCAAAATCTTCAAAAACAATGGTTCAAGCCAAAATACCTTGATTCGGACGAAGAACACGGATTAGATGATGATAATAATCATGATTCAGGCTTCCCAACTGATGTATTACTGATCTCCAATCAAAACCATCGATTTCTATCGAAGGATCACAAAAAACGAAGAAGAAAAGGGGAAATGGCATGGTGACCCGTGCCCAGGCCTTAAATGGGCCGAGACCTTCCGGACGCTTACGTACGTAATCGGCCACGCTTACATTTAAACCGCCATGGCCGAACTCATCCCAATTTCGGTGAGTGTTACGACGCACGGCCAGGCCTTATGTACGTAACAGGCCTTATGGCCGTAACTGCCGGACACTTACGTACGTAACTCGGCCAGGTGTGGCCTGGCCCCAAGATGCCAGGCCATAATTCGGCCGTGGCCAACTCCGGCGACCCGGACAACCCCGAAACCCGAACCTGAATATGAATCGAAGATACGGTTATGAAGTACTCGCAAAGACGAATCCGAGCACTAAGAGAACACACGATTCCGACCACCCAAAGGCTCGAAATTCGACAACGGAAGGTAATTACCCCAAACTTTGGGAAATTACGAAAATGGCCCAAAACGTCCGAAATACACGATACACGATCGAAACACCAAGCCAAAGCTCACAGCATGAATAATAACATTAAATGAGCTTACAAGAAACTTGAAACAACAGTTTCGGATGAGATTCGCAAGAATCGAACTCAAGTACGGAAAGTCGCTAAATGCACGGAACTCAACAAAACGACACCGAAATGAACTCGGACGTCGAAAAGTGCAGAATTAAACATTCTCATAATGATGAAACAGTCATAAGAGAGTCGTCAAAACGGACTCCCGCGAAAAAAAAAGAAAATTACCGGAAATCGAAATCGCGGATATTACATACTACCCTTCTTAAAAGAAGTTTCGTCCCGAAACTTAAAACAAGTAGGGAGAAGCAATATCCTGCCAGGAAACACTCAACGAGATACACAAGAAATGCGTAACTTACACCCAACGGCGAAACATTACAAGCAACACAAAGGAACAAACGGCGTGAAAACACGCTCCACGACGACCAACACAACGCCACAGATAGAGACATAATAAAACCAACAAGTGACAAGCATCATCAAACAGATAATACAATCAAGTCGATTATACGAACTATCACAAAACACAAAGCACCTGTTACAAGGAACACGCACAGTCGCGAAAACAGAAAATAAATGGCTAGGGTCCGGTACATACTTCCTAAGCTGGGAAACATCAAATACGTTATGTACGTGGCTCAGGGACGGAGGCAAGCCTAACAGATATGCAAGCTCTCTAACTCTCTCTAGATTCTCAAATGGCCCAATATATCTCGGACTAAGTTTACCCTTCCGACCGAAGCAGTAAACTCCCCATGTCGGCGACACCTTAAGCAACACATGGTCTCCCACATCAAACTCCAATGGCCGGCGACGCATATCAGCATAAGACTTCTGTCGACTCTGGGCCGTCAACATCCTTTCGCAAATCAGAGCAATCTTCTCTCTCGTCTCAACTACCATATCGGGCTCGGTGCCAATTAGCTCGGATGCATCATCGCAACACAAAGGTGATCTGCACCTCCTACCATATAATGCCTCAAATGGTGCCATTTCGATCGAGGCGTGCCAAATATTGTTGTAAGTGAACTCGATTAATGGAAAGTGCGACTCCCAATCATCCTTACAATGTAAAACACAGGCTCGCAACATATCCTCCAGCGTATGTATCGTCCGCTCAGACTCTCCGTCTGTCTGAGGGTGGTAGGATGTACTGAGTCTCAACTCGGTCCCCAAGGATCGATGAACGGCCTGCCAAAAATATGATATAAACCGGCCATCACGACCTGAAACAATACTCTTAGGGGTCCCATGCAACCTCATGATCTCCGCAATGAACACCCGCGCTAGTCTCTCCGGCCCCCAGGTATCCTTAATACCTAGAAAATGAGCTGATTTGGTTAGTCGATCGACAATAACCAAAATCATGTTCATTCCAGTCCGAGTCTTAGGCATACTGGTGTTGTGTCGCGATTTATACGCCTCAAGAGGCGATCGGTATAAGGACCGAGTGACCGAACCAGAGTCAAATAGATCAAGGCGGACTTGCCGATCGAAGGACCTAGATTAGGACCCAGCGCCGAGTGATCGTCTCAAGTGCCCGACCATGGACGACCGCCTCATGCCACGCGTAAAGCCAACATCCGTCAAGTCTGCGAAGGCCTAACCTCAGGATAGAGGCCCATGTGCAGATTCGGAAAAAGGCACCATAGGATAAGGCCCTTTGACCCCAGCCTGTCACCAGCTTCTCACCTGCCGACAGACCCGCCGAAAGGTCCTAGGTGGGACCTCCCGAGACAGTGACATAGGACTCGTGTTGTCTTCTCCTTGGTTCGCACATCTGGCTGCCAGCAACTACTGCGGACTTAAAGGAGACCAACCCATGTGCTAAAGACGATCGCCCGCTTATTATAATACAGGAAAGGCGATTGCCCAGCTACCTCCACTCCTATAAATAGGAAAACTCCAGCAACTGGAAAAAAGTTCAAAAACTGTTGTTTTCATACAAAGGTTCAGAAACCATCAGTCTTCCAAGAGTTGGATCAGAAACACAGAAATCTACACAGCATTTCATCCTGGTTCTTCCGGCAATCATCAGCACTCAAGATCTAGATAACTAGGGTCTTTACACTCATTGTAATTGTACTCTAATATTAATATTTGTACTCCCAAGTATTCGTATTAATAATATCTCGCGAGAGCATTCAAGTCCGTGACTAACAACCCCGGCAAATCTCGTGTTATTTACTTTCCCTTGGACGTGCTCTCGTATTTTGTTTATTACTCATCCATTCCAGCAATCCCTTCCGAATAATATTCTGGGTAACAACAATTGGTGCTAGAAGAAGGGGTTTACCCTCATTTTCATTCCGACCATTTCGAAGAATACTCATTGTTCTCCGGAGCATATACTTAAAGAAACACTCACTGTTCTTCAAAGAAAACCTTCAGAATAATGACGTCTGCCACCACTTCGAAGAGAGACACTCTATGAGCCGCCGGACATCTAACTCCAGCCCGAGCCGAGTCCCAACCTACGGCGGAGGGTAGCCGCGGCGACGCGAGACTCTCGATCCCGCCCCCGAGGGACGGCGCTAGCCTCTCGCTCGACTAGTTCCAAACCGCGGAATAGGTCGAGGAAGCCATGGCCATCCTAAGGGAGCAACGGAGAGCATGCGACACACCCACTATTACCCCATCAGCCATCTGCCGCGCGGGCAAACGGAATCTCAAGGGGTTACTTATCGAGCGATCGCCAGAAAGCCCTGATTCGCAAGAAAAGGCACTCGCAAGGCGGCGATTCCTGCCACCGCCAGAAGCGACCCATCATGGCGACCAGGGCATTCTGGCCCCAGTCATGAGACGATGTAACCTGAATCCGTCACCAGGAGTTCGGCATACCCAACTCCCAAAAGACAGGTCGGCCACTTGGCTCCCCCTCGCCGAAGAATCAAGATCGGCGGCGACGACCTCATCGCCTACCGCGGATCCAAGAGATCAGTACACGATTACCTCGATGTTAGGTGTATTTTTATGCGTTTTTATATCATTATTTTATATCCACCTTGAGCCTAAATCAGCATAAATGAGCTTTTAATGCATTATTTTTATATGTTTTGCAGGAAATCGGAGTCCGGAAGCCAAAACGATGAAAAACGGGCGAAAATAGCAGTTTTTGGTCATGAGCCGCGGCACACACCAAGTGAAACGCGGCACACGAAGACAACCAGCGAATAATGTGCCCACTGTACTGTGTGCCGCGGCACACACAAAGTGAGCCGCGACACAGAAAGTGCAAAAAGACGTGAGGAGCACTGCTTCTAACAAATGTGTTGGTGTGTGGGAGGAAACTTTTGGGCCGCTGGGGCTTTTGTCTTGTTGGGCCGAGAGGAAAGCCTACTGAAGGAATTTGATTTCCTTGAAAAAGGAGAAATCTACTGGAGGAAAAAAAAAACAAGAAGGATATAAAAGGCACAAAGTAGAAGAGATTTGGGGAGAACCGAGGCAGGAGTTGGCGGCGGAAAAGCATTAAAGGAGAACAGAAGGTGTAGATTTCTGGGGGACGAGAAGACCACGGATCCCTACGGTTTTTCTGCATCTTAGTTTTTAGATTTATTCGAGTAGGATTTTGATTGTAGCCAATTTCATGACGGTTTGATTATTTATTATTATTTCGATTTACTCGTTATTCTATTGAATTAAATTCTTCTTACTGTTCTTAATGCTTTTTAATTGTCTGGCCAACAGTTAATTTGTTTTGAATGTCTTTATGGATTCGGGAGATGAAATTTAGGCATAGTTCTTGTGAGACGAATCATAATTTTCGTGAGATAGGAATATACTCGTGCGAATCAGAAGCCTGTTATTGTGGGAATTCTTGAACTGTTTTAGCTATTAATTATCTGATTCGAATAGGGATATATCGAGTTAGTAATTCGTAGTATTTTCTATCGACCTTGGGAAAGGCTTTAGAATAATTTAGGAATTCCTGGCTTACAATCAATTGAATAACAGTGAATTGAATCGAATAAATATCATTCCCGATTGTTTGAGGTGAAAATCATAATCCTACCCCTTATTAGTATTATTATTATTATTATTATTATTATTATTATTATTATTATTATTAGTACTATTATTTATTTTCTGCAATTAGCTTAGATATAAACTCTATTTAATTGTTCTTCAAATAAAATTGTGAGTTGACTAAATTTTGGTACTTAGTGAAATCAGTCCTCGAGGTAACGATACTTTACTTATCACTTTATTACTTGTTGACACCGTGCACTTGCGGCATATTGTGAGGGATTTTCCCACAACGAGTTTTTGGCGCCGTTGCCGGGGACTGATTTTTCGCTAATATCAATACCAAGCGACTCTAATTTTAATTTGAAGTTTTTCTTTTTTTTTTTAGTCTCTATATTTTTATTTCTTCATTATGTTTTCCTATGAGTATCGTGACCCTTGGCATTTCATAAATCCCAATGTTCTTAATAATTCGCCAAATAGGGTCAGTCAGCCCCCTCCCCCAAAACAAAAGACCATGCTTGAACAATGTGTAGACGTTCTTAAAAATCCTGATAGTAGCATTTTTGAGCTAGCATGTGCACATCGTGGTCTTGAGGTTCACTACGGTTATTTTCCAGCTCATTTATTTAGTAGTGAAGTTGAGGGGGAGGTCGAGAAGAACGACATGTTGAGTTTTAGGGTCGATCCCCCAGCACCCAATGATTTCATAAAGTGTGATGAGCCTAGAGAAGAAGTTATCATTGATGATGTTTCCAAAGAAATTCCATTAAATTGTCATCAAACTTCGACTAATAAGGTGAATACTTTTGTGCCAAAAATTTTATTAACGGTGCCACGCATAATTTTTCCTAAATCCATAATGGGAGAGATTGACCCCATTACTCATGATTTTGTTGAGGCTGATTCTTCGAGTTCTAATGAGGTTGTGCATGATAATTCTTTATTATATGCCCATTCGAACTCTGCTTATTTTTTCATGCCTTATCATTATTATATTCTTCCATCATTTTTTGGTTGTCCGCATAATTATTCTTATTCATTATTTTTGGCAACCGGGCATGAACCAAAGCCTCCCCTATGGAATAAGAGGCTTATTGATTGCAAGAAGGGGGTATTTGGCAATCTCCCTAGAAAGAAGCCACGTTAAATTCTTTTTGCCACGTCGTGCTCAAGACGTAAAATAGAGCGCTGGATGGGAGGCAACCCATCATTTTTACTTGCTTTCTAGTTAGTTGTTTTTATTTGATTTTTCGTTATTAATTATTTTCTTTTGTTTTGTATTTCGTTTGGATTCGTGTATTCTTGTTGGCCCTTATTTCTCTGATATTTCTTTATAACCCCCATGAGTTATTATTCTTCATATTCTAGTCTTTCTTGATTTAATGTCTATTGTTATCTCATGACTAGAGACTAAGTTTGGGGGTCCCTCGTGATGTTGGGCGTTATTTTAAGTATGGATTGACCGACGTTTCCACTCAGACATGTGCGGGTGTTCAAGAAGACATTTGGAATAAGTTTCACTTTTCCTTATCTCTTTTATTTTCACATGAGTTTTATTTTGCATGTTTTTGATGGTTTTTGCAAGCTTGAATTTTTCGTGAATTTTTCGTGCTTCCATGTGTAAAACTGATGTTACGATACTGATTTCTCTTTGAAGAAACAGTTGACTTTTGGTCGAGTTGCAGTCAGCGATTTCTGTTTCTATTGAATATTCAATTAGGTCCGAAATTTTATCGTTTTTGTAGAAATTTTAGCAGATAAGAAAGGAGACATACGTGTTTTCAAATCACCGTTTATACGTTTGGTTAAACTTTTCGCGTAGCTAGTCGTTCAGTACTACGAGTCTTGTTGGCATTTGGATTGAGTTTAGGGTCGGACAGTTTTTCCAAAAAGTCGAGATATTAGTTGTTCTATGAGGGGAAGTTTAGTAACTGGGGGTATTCACGTGACCCGTTGTTTACTCTCGCGTAAAACGACGACCCTGAATAGATTAATAATTTAGAAATATCGCATTACCGATGATGGGAAGCCTAGTAACCGGGGGTATTCACGTGACCCGTTGTCTACTTCCGCGTAAAACGGCAACCTTGACATGCGGGAATTGCTATTCGAGTTTTTTCTCTGCTGTAGAGGGGGACTTAGTAACTAGAAGCATCCATGTGCCCCATGAGTGTCTTTTACGTCAAACGGTTCCCCGATACATGAGAATGGAAATCCACCCTAGGATCATCCCGATGAAATATCCCGAGAACCGAAACCTAGTGGTTAACTCGAATCATATTATTGATCATACATAAGGGAATGCTGTCCGAGAAGTAAGTTTAATAATGAAACTCTTGAATTTTGCCTCTAGACTGTGGGACTGGGCGAATTGGCTTGTTTAATCTAACCCTTCATATTGACGGTCGGTTAAATTCACGATTGTTAATCTTTGAGCTTGATTTTCTTCATGAACGATTGATTAGGACTGAAATTGTTTACTTTGTGGAATCAGTGTCCGGGACGTGACTCACTATTACGATACTTGTATTATTCTTTGAGATTTTCAGGGTAGTATTGATTAAATTGAGCACTATGGATTTGCATGATTATTCACGATACATTTTGTTTAAAATTGAAATTTTTTGCTTGAGGACAAGCAAAGGCTCAAGTTTGGGGGTATTTGTTAGGTGTATTTTTATACGTTTTTATATCATTATTTTATATCCATCTTGAGCCTAAATCAGCATAAATGAGCTTTTAATGCATTATTTTTATATGTTTTGCAGGAAATCGGAGTCCGGAAGCCAAAACGATGAAATAATGGCTAAAATAGCAGTTTTTGGTCATGAGCCGCGGCACACACCAAGTGAACCGCGTACACGAAGACAACCAAATAATAATGTGCCCATCAGACTGTGCAGCCGCGGCACACACAAAGTGAGCCGCGTACGTAAAGCGCAAAAGACGTGAGGAGCACCGCTTCTAACAAATGTGTTGGTGTGTGGGAGGAAACTTTTGGGCACTGGGCTTTTGTCTTGTTGGGCCGAGAGGAAAACCTACTGAAGGAATTTGATTTCCTTGAAAAAGGAGAAATCTACTGGAGGAAAAAAAACAAGAAGGATATAAAAGGCACAAAGTAGAAGAGATTTGGGGAGAACCGAGGCAGGAGTTGGCGGCGGAAAAGCATTAAAGGAGAACAGAAGGTGTAGATTTCTAGGGGACGAGAAGACCACGGATCCCTACGGTTTTTCTGCATCTTAGTTTTTAGATTTATTCGAGTAGGATTTTGATTGTAGCCAACTTCATGACGGTTTGATTATTTATTATTATTTCGATTTACTCGTTATTCTATTGAATTGAATTCTTCTTACTGTTCTGAATGCTTTTTAATTGTCTGGCCAACAGTTAATTTGTTTTGAATGTCTTTATGGATTCGGGAGATGAAATTTAGGCATAGTTCTTGTGAGACGAATCATAATTTTCGTGAGATAGAAATATACTCGTGCGAATTGTGAAGCCTGTTATTGTGGGAATTCTTGAACTGTTTTAGCTATTAATTATCTGATTCGAATAGGGATATATCGAGTTAGTAATTCGTAGTATTTTCTATCGATCTTGGGAAAGGCTTTAGAATAATTTAGGAATTCCTGGCTTACAATCAATTGAATAACAGTGAATTGAATCGAATAAATATCATTCCCGATTGTTTGACGTGAAAATCATAATCCTACCCCTTATTAGTATTATTATTATTATTATTATTATTATTATTATTATTATTACTATTATTAGTACTATTATTTATTTTCTGCAATTAGCTTAGATATAAACTCTATTTAATTGTTCTTCAAATAAAATTGTGAGTTGACTAAATTTTGGTACTTAGTGAAATCAGTCCTCGAGGGAACGATACTTTACTTATCACTTTATTACTTGTTGACACCGTGCACTTGTGGCATATTGTGAGGGATTTTCCCACAATCAAGATCGGCGGCGACGACCTCATCGCCTACCACGGATCCAAGAGATCAGTACACGATTACCTCGACTCCCGCTCCGATAGCCAAACCACGAGCGACCACGCTACGGCGATGGCCACAATACAACACCAGCTCGATGGCATGAAGGCGCTCTTAGAAACTAGGGCAGGCGCCAAGAGAAAGATCGTCGGGCCGAGTGAGCTGCTCGTGGTCCAGATCGAACTTGCCCCCGTGCAGCCAATGATCGCTCCTCCTAAAACACCTTTGTACGAGGGGATATCGGACCCTGAGACTCACTTGACCAAGTTCCGGATCTATATGACCGGGTGTGGGGCATCAGACGCGACCAGGTGCCGAATGTTCCCATTAACACTGGACAATCTGGCCCATAGGTGGTACATATCATTGCCACCGCGATCCATCAGTTCCTTTGAACAACTGGCGAGCGACTTCACGTCGTACTTCGCCGCCAAGGTCGCTCGACCAGAAGGTCCCCATCGCATGATGAAGATCAGGCAGGGGGAAGGTGAGTCCGACGAAGACTACATCGACCGTATGGATGAAATAATCGTCAACGGCGAGCCCATAAGCGACGAGATCGCCCTCTACTCGGTCCTAGGGGGATTCAATGGTCTTTCGCCCATGTTCAGGCACCTTACGAAGGACATCCCCCAACCTACGCGATCTTCCACGCCAAGGCCGCAGACTTTTTGGCCAGGCAAAGGTTGCTCGCCCTTCGCCAAGGCGATGGGGTAGAGACGGCGATCGCCAAGTCCAACAAGGCGGTCGCCAAGCCACCCAGTGATTTCAGGGCCTTCGAGGATGTGGAAGCCCATCTCCGCCATAACCTCAATCTATCTCCGGCCCATATTTTTTACGCCATCCAGGGGCGCTAGCGGCTAAGCAAGCCGAAGGCGATAAGGGACCACGGTCATCTGGACCACAACAAATTTTGTGCTTACCACAAGAGTCCCGGCCACAACACCAACTGTAACACCCCCAAAATCGGCCGGGAATATTACAGCGCCGTGGGCCCCATATTGGAACCCACAAGGCTAAAATCATTTTTGCAAACGTTTAAAAATACCAAAAGGCCAATGACGGTAATGTTTTAAATACTTAAATATTTTTAAAAACGTTGTTCATAATTACCGTCAGAAAATATCATTTGAAAGCACAAGGCAAAGACCCCCAAAAGGGGTATTTAGAAAGTAAACACGATTTGGAAAAATACTGAAAGCCATTATAAAATTTCACACGCAGCGAATAGAGACATAATTAAATACATTTGCAGCGGAATTAAAAAACCATAAAGAACATTCGAATCCCAATTACCACGCCATAGCCAGTATCACCGGAAAGCTCATCCCTTCACGACTGCTACTAGCTCGAATTCCGAGTACCTAAAAGATAAAGCCCACGAAGGGGTCAGCCATAATACTCAACACTAATAACGATCACATCACAAAAACAATACATATCAATGTAATTACAAGGTAAGAATAATTCCAATGTAGTCTTACCGACATAACCTTACCAACCCATCAAAATCCATATCTCAATCCTTAGCATAATCACATCTCGCGTTCTTAAGTGACGGATGAATTCAAGAGTAACCACATGAGCTGTATCCGAAACGATACCAAGATTCTCAAACATAAACATATCTTCAATATGGAATAATCTGGCCAAGTCCGATTATGTCCGCTGGATCGCACAATCGGATTCCAAATCTGATAAAACCGATATCACATGGTACATATGTGAACCAACCGTCCCGAGACAATGGCAAGTCCCTCATATCAATGCAAAACATGAATGTTCACACAATCAATAATGATAAACAACCAATGCATCAAAATGGAATAACGATGACATGATAACTCCACACAAGATCGACAAAGGAACAACTACGAATGAGAATACCATGATGTGGTAACTCCAACAAGATCAATGAAAGATCAACCACCGGGAATGCCAACAATACGGTAACTCCAACGAGGTCAATAAAGAATCGACAACCAGAAATACCAACGGTACGATAAACTCCAATAAGATCAATAAAGGGTCAACAACCGAGAATACTGACGACACATTAAACGCAAAGGGTTAAACTTGATTTCAAGTCGATTATCCGAACTATCACAAAACACAAATCACCTGTTACAAGGAACACGCACAGTCGAGAAAACAGAAAATAAACACAAAATGATCTACAAGGACAATCACAAACAATTCGGACTACGCCGAAATCCTCAAAAAGCATACTAGGCATCTTTGTGCCCTTTCGGAGCAGAGACGCAGCCTCGATCCCCAAATCTCTCAGCTACCGTATCGCAAAGCACGGCTCAGTGACCCACCTGGCCACACTCGAAATAGCTGACTAACAGTGAATGGCAATTCTTCGCGGTACGAGATCAGGCAACAACAGTCAGACAACCCCGATCGAACAACAACGATCGAACAACATTGATCGAGTAACAACGATCGAACAACAATGATTGGACAACAATGATCAAATAACAACGATCGAACAACAACGATCGAAAAACAATGATCGAGTAACAACGATCGAACAACAATGATCGGAAAACAATGATCAAATAACAACGATCGAACAATGACTCCGAAGTTCACACTTCAACTCAAGACATCAAAAGAACTAGTAAAACCAAAAGATGTTACTTCCGAACAAGGTTCACAAGAATCGAACCGAACTCGGAAAATTCACAGCGATAATCAGATCGACCCAAAACAAGATCACGGCTCGTTCGAACAATGAAACCGAAATACAGAACAAGTTCAGAAAGTATCAACGAACACGAGCGAGTCGATAGACTTGAGAAAGAGGAAATGAAGAAGTCTAAAACAATACGGGTATTACATTCGACCTCTTATAAAAGAAGGTCGTCCCCGCAACTCACAATAACGAAAACAAGGCAACAACACAAAGGCAGCTGACGGAAACATTCCCCATGGGCCTCTTAGAGCCGATCCTGATATCTGTGCTGAAGTTCGTGCCCCGAAAGACTCGGAACCCAACTTGCAAAACTGGATCCTGTGTCTCTCGGGTCCACACTTGAAATGCGTTACTGGCGAGAAGGACAATTGGTACGTGCATGCCCCCAGCACACCACGGTTGAAACACCTCGTCTCGACATACCGAATATACAAATGCTCGATACAATCGAACATAACATCACAAAGCAACAAACCAGAGATGCCAATTCCACACAACATATCAACGTAAGGTAGCCTGCATACGCAAAATCATAGCAACGACGGCATCGTTCGGCGATCTCAACGGCCCGAACGATAACCAGCACATAATCACAAAACATCATACAAATATTACCGGACCGCAAACAGGAACAATAGATTTTTAAAAATGAAAACCACCTTTGAAAAAAAAAATTTGGAAACACTAGTTGATCTTGAGTATCACCCTTCAAAAAGTAGCACAGACACCATTATCGAGACTTTGAAAACCATCTCGCGCTTGATAAAACGAGGACACTTCCCTTTTGGTGAAAGACTTTCAGAAATATTCGACCCTCGGCTCTAAGCAAAGAATTTCTAAATAATTGAAAATATCTCAAAATATTTTTGTTCCTCAACTGGAATTTTTTTGAAATATATTCCGGCACTAGAAAGCACCTTGAAAACACCGCAAGAAAATAATTCGTTTTAAAATTACGTCTCGAAATTTAATTTTCTAAGATACTCAAGGTTTTCAAAAATCCAATAGGCCAGAATGCCCAAAACTCACAAAATCCTTTATCAAACCGTCATAAAACATTCAAGGCCAAAGTGCCAAAACTCGATTTAGAGAATCAGTTTTACGAATTAGAACTCAGTTTGCGAAATACTGAAAGTCATTTTGAAAGGACTCACGCAGCGGATAAAATACAGTTCGAAAATACATTAGCAGCGACACCGCTCCTCATATAAATAAAATATTAGAGTCGAATACCCACATATCACGGAATCTAAATCTATAGAAGGATTCAATTACTCAACGATATAATCATACAAGCAGCTCATGTCACACGAGGCACAACACAAAGAATGGAGACTTACATCTACAGGTCGCACGAAGATGATGATCGCTCCACGATACTAATCACGACCAACTAACTCAGACGACGCGTCGCGACATAACTCAGTCAGACAAAATCCGACGAGACAAAACTCAACAGACACAACTCGACCCGATAGCCTAGGTTTCCACAACCTAAAGCTCCGATACCATTTATGTAACACCCCCAATCCGCTCAGGGATATTACACGCCGTAGACCCTTTCCTCAAGGATCTCAGGCTCGTAAACAACATCGAATATCTCAACAATGCCTTTAAGGCTAAAAAAATGACTCAGTAGACGGATTTGGTCTTTCAATAAATACATACAACACAATACATGCCCGCACAGGGGTCGAATACAAAATGCTCCCGTACAACGGGGAAAATATACTGCAGCGGAAATAAAATACAACTGAACCATTACAACAACGTACAGTTCCTCATGTGATTAGTATCGATTATATTTCATCATCCTTCGTGCCGACCCTGTGTTATGCTCCCAAAACCTGAATGCGAAAACAGACATCCACCCCCCAAATACTCGGGGGTTAGCAAAACTCCACTGTTTTGCTAGTGCAAGAACAAAGTGCAAAATACGAGTCATACAATTTATATTCCACGAATAACATTAACCAGGAATCCTCAAAGATCCAAACGTAACGAAAAGTACTTCCCGAGGCAAAAGTTTGGGTAAAACATTCCAAAAACCGGAAGATCACAAATCAAGGGAAATAATTTATAAAACGGTTTAAAATGCCATTGAGTTTTAATAGAAAACAATTTAGGATTTCCAAATCCTTATCTTTCCAAAATCATCAGGGGTCACAGCCCAAAGGTTTTCTTTTCACAAATGAAACCAGCAACAATACACAGTGTTAAAATCCACGTCACGTGTCCTCGACGGACATAAAATACACACGCACCCTTGAAGTTTCGCTCGTGAATCCAGGGCGAAACCATTGGACTCCCTCCGTGGCCCCGTCGAACCTTCCCGAGGTGAGCAAATACATTCACAAAACATACACAAGCACTCGCATCGCCTAGGACCGGGACGAAGCCACAAATCCCACTCGAGACCCGTTGGACCCTCCCGAGCTGGCTAGCGAAACAAATCACGCACAAGCATCGCCTAAGACCGGGACGAAGCCACGAATCCCACTCGAGGCCCCGTCGGACCCTCCCGAGCTGGCTAGGGAAACAATCAAGCACACACGTCGCCTAGGACCGGGACGAAGCCACGAATCCCATTCGAGGCCCCGTCGGACCCTCCCGAGCTGGCTAGCGAAACAAACTCATGTATAAATAACATATCATACCAAGGATATCCAAACAATTCACCCAGAGGCAACAAACGCAAAGCACGACAAAATCGTCAAATTACAACGCACTGAAAAGAGATAATATATGTAAATATATTATCAAAGCATAATAACAACAACAAGCGAATTCATAGGGTTCACTTAACCATTCACGGAGCACAATATTCACAAAACACACGCTTTTTGCAAGTTAGCCCTTAACGAGGCTAAACCGAATCTTTTGAAAGTTCAAAATCAAACGATCAAACAAACACATAGAGACGATAACTAATTATCATACCCACAAAACAAGAATTGTATGGACAAGGTACTTGACTAGGAACCACGATCATAACAAGACGACGGATGGAATGCGGTCGAACAGCCCTGAATGCCCGAACACTATTAAGAACGCGATAGCACCGAAATTACTACGGGAATAACACCCCATGAGTCATCAATCACCAACGGAATTCAACATCGGAATCATCGAGCACCTATAATCCTCCGTAAAGAACAATAAAACATGATTACGATGAGAATCAAGGCCGAAAACAATTGAATTCCCAACAAACTATCGAAGGGAACTCATTCGAACATTTAATCGAACATTAAATGTTCAAGACCCTTCAAGAACAAAGAAATCACCCCTCGGGTCGAACGAACCAAAGATACGAGTATCCAATCCGTAGAACAAGTTCAAAACAATGTTTATACAACAATTAATTGGTCAAAAACGGATTGGAATCGAAATCAAAAGGAAAATCCCCAAAATCTTCAAAAACAAGGGTTCAAGCCAAAATACCTTGATTCGGACGAAGAACACGGATTAGATGATGATAATAATCATGCTTCAAGCTTCCCAACTGATGTATTACTTATCTGTGATCAAAACCATCGATTTCTATCGAAGGATTGCAAAGAACGAAGAAGAAAAGTGGAAATGGCCGAGTGACCCGTGCCCAGGCCTTAAATGGGCCGAGACCTGTCGGACGCTTACGTACGTAATCGGCCATGGCTTACGTACGTAACCGGCCATGGCCGAACTCACTGTCCAATTCTGCCGGCAGTGTTACGTACGTTACCGGCCAGGCCTTACGTACGTAACTGCCGGACACTTACGTACGTAACTCGGCCAGGTGCGGCCTGGCCCCAAGATGCCCGGCCATGACTCGGCCGTGGCCAACTCCGACGACCCGGACGACCCCGGAACCCGAACCTGAATATGAATCGAAGATATGGTTACGAATTACTCGCAAAGACGAATCCGAGCACTAAGAGAACACACGATTCTGACCACCCGAAGGCTCGAAATTCGACAACGGAAGGTAATTACCCCAAACTTTGGGAAATTACGAAAATGGCCCAAAACGTCCGAAATACACGATACACGACCGAAACACCAAGCCAAAGCTTGCAACATGAATAATAACATTAAATGAACTTACTATAACACCCCCAAAACCGTATGGGAATATTACACGCCGTAAACCCTTTCCGCAAGGATCTACCAGGCTAAACGTCCATAAACAACCTAATGCTTGCCCGGCCAGGGTCAAACAATATAATAATACAGACCGTTAAGGTCACTTACACATAAACACACAGACCGATGAGGTCACACAACTCTATCAACAGGACTGACTAACAACATTACCCACACAGGGGTCGAAATACAATACAGCGGAAGACTGAATCAACTCTAACAATACAACTAAACTCTACCAACTCTCAACTCTTGATTAGTATCACAGCTCGTCATCCCCTTGTGCCAATCCTGTGACTGCTCCCCTGAACCTGCATGTACCTGGACGCAGAACAGACATCCACCCCCCGAATACTCGGGGGTTAGTAAAACTCCACTGTTTTACTAGTGCAAGTATCAAACCATACGAAATGTAACAAGCAAATAGCAACTACGAATTTAATACGTAAATCAATTATCAAAATGTTCCCGAGAAGTTTTAGAATTTCGAACTCAAGTAAGAGATATTTGAAAAGGAACACATCATCTCGGGATTTTTAAAGCAGAAATTCTTTTGGACCTCGAGTCCCAATTTACAAAACCTTTTCGTAAACATCAGGGCCTTAGCCCGATTCTCGTTTCAAAGCATACTAAATAATATACCATTATGAGTCCGAGATCCATATTTAAAATGTTACCCGAACAATCACTGCTACACGATCATTGTTCGTACACATCATGTACCGAACTCCGGAGGCCTCGACGGACCTTACCCGGACCACACACACTGTTCGTACACATCATGTACCGAACTCCGGAGGCCTCAACGGACCCTACCCGGCCACACATATTGTTCGTACACATCATGTACCGAACTCCGGAGGCCTCAACGGACCCTACCCGGCCACACACACTGTTCGTACACATCATGTACCGAACTCCGGAGGCCTCAACGGACCCTACCCGGCCACACACATCGTTCGTACACATCATGTACCGAACTCCAGAGGTCTCGTCAGACCCTACCTGGATCACACACCTTGTTCGTACACATCATGTACCGAACTCCAGAGGCCTCGTCAGACCCTACCTTGACACACGCACACACATCGACACGACACAACTCATAATCATTAAATGTCAAGCCATTCCACATTACACCGAAATGTACAATCAAGTATGTAAACCAAAACAACACAAATATCATGATCATCGCAATGACTCTTAACCAATATAACACACATTCGGTACACAATACATTGCACAACCACGTGTACCACTATCTCATATGTACATCACAATCCTACACAAATGGCACAACACCGAACACGTATACCAATATATCACTATTATCACAAAGCCTTCAAATTTCGGAAAACACAACCAACTCAAACGGAAAATATTTACGGAGGCAAGCAAAATCGTCATACATATCAAACGTAATTACTAGTCGCAAGATACAAGTCGTATAATAAGATACTTGCCTTAATAACCGCTACCAAACGCTCCGAAGAACACGGTTCGACCGGGAAGCTCGGACCCCGAAGAAGACAACGAACGGAAGGGTTCCGACTCGAGTTCTTCACAAGAATTCGATCCTAACAACATATAATCAATAAATCATCGATCATACGAGGAAGAATAATCGTAGAACGCCCGAAAACCCCTCTATGACATTTTATCGGACACCTTCAAGGCGTCGATCAAGAACTCGACCAAAACAACGAATCGATACGATCCAACCATGGAATAACAAGGGAAATGATACAACACATCTAAATAATCATCAATCCATCACAATCCTAAGTTAAATCGGATTAAACGGATGAAATCGAACCAAATACCCAAAATCTCCAAAACTAGATTTCTAGAAAATCTGACCTGATTCGGTCGATCAAAGGATGTTATAGGACATACGATTGATGATATGAACTCCAAGACTTCATGGATTGATTGCCCAACAACATCTCTCCATGATTCCTACACCTCCAGCCGTGGTAGAGAAGGAAGAGAGTGAGAAAATGGGTGAAAACCCACCCAGGGGCCTTAAATAGTGCCACCCGGCCGTTACGACGAATCGGCCAAGGCTTACGACGTAACCGAGTCACTGCCCCAAATCTGCCGGCCCATTACGTACGTAACCTGCCAGGGCCTTACGTACGTAACTGCCGAGCACTACCGGCCGTAACTCGGCCACTGCCGGCCTGGGCCCGAACGACGGCCCGAACGACCCCGAAACCCGAACCTGAATACGAATCGAAGATACGGTTATGAAGTACTCGCAAATACGAACTCGAGCACTAAGAGAACACACGATTTCGACCACCCGAAGGCTCGAAATTCGACAACGGAAAGTAATTACCCCAAACTTTGGGAAATTACGAAAATGGCCCAAAACGTCCGAAATACACGATACATGATCGAAACACGAAACCGAAGTTCACAAAACGTTTAACAAAGTTAAACGGACTTACGGGAAACTCGAAACAGCAGTTTCAGACGAGATTCGCAAGAATCGAACTCAAGTGCGGAAAAGTCGCCAAAAAGTACGGAACTCAACAAAACGACACCGAAACGAGCTCGGATGACAAAAAGTGCAGAATTAATCATTCTCGGAATGACGAAACGGTCATGAGAGAGTCGTCAAAACGGACTTTCGCCGAAAAAAATAAATTACCAGAAATCGAAATTACGGGTATTACATTCTACCCTCCTTAAAAGAAGATTCGTCCCGAAACTTAAAACAAGTAGGGAGAAGCAATATCTACTGTCAGGAGGACTCGACAAGATACACAAAAACCGAAAACTCGCGCCCAACGGCGAAACGCTGCAAGAAACGCCAAAAGACATACGGCGTGAAAACACGCTCCACGACGACCAACACAATGCCACCGACTATGATTCAAAACAATAACGAGCAATTAACGTCACATCACATGCACACATTTAATCAAAGAAACGCACGCGACAACAAGCCGCACCCGACCAAAACGGCTATGCGAAAGAAACAAACAGAATATCACGATAGAAATCACTCCGATACTCATCAACAAGAAAATGTCCGACGTCAAAACACAAACAATTTAAAGATAACAAAAAATGAGAATACCGGATATTACATTCTATCATACAAAAAATAAGTTTCGTCCCGAAACTTAAACTAAGGTTATCACAGTGATACGAAACAAAATATAACGACACATAATAAAATACCATGCTCATGACCTCGTGGTCCACTGACACGCCTCCGTAGGTTCAACAACTAAACGGGAACTTACACAAAACAAAATATCATTCAACAAGTTCCAAATGTAAAAGCGTCACAAAAAACATCTCTACACGCGAAACAATCCGTGTAGCGAGTACCAAAAATACCATCACTAGACATCACTGGCCCCTCCGGAAGTAGGAATAGAATTCCGGTCCCTTATCATCTCGGCAACAATCTCGCAGTACTGAACTCGATGCCCCTCGTGTCCACAATTATAACAAGTCACTGGCGGTTTCTTACAATGCGCGCGTTCATGGCCTAGAACGTTACAGTTGAAACACCTAGGAGCATTACCAGAACTCAAAGACACCGACTTGGGTCTTTTGGGTTCTCTAACTGACCGAGAAGGTCCCATACTCGGCTGATACGAGGGTTGAGGTGTGGGAATCCCAATTCCCTTACTTCCCGATGCGTCATCGGAAATCTTCTGCTTTTTCACTACCGATACGGACTCGGTAGACATTATAGCCATCTCAAACGCCAAGGCTCGATCCTGACAGTCCTTCAAGGTTGTACACATAAAAGGAGCCATACACTGCCGAATCTGAGGTTTCATACGCATATCGAAATAACGAACCTTATCTGCCTCACTTTTCACCTGATCTCGAACATAACACAGCTGTCGATTATAATCGACTATCGCCTGGGATATCGACACGTCTCGGGGCGTAGCCGAGAAAAACTCGACAATCCTACGCTCTTTAACAGGCGGCGGACAATACTCGGCCTCCATGGAAGTTTTGAATTCAGTCCAAGTAGCGGTACGATCACTAGGCGCTACGACCTCCCACCAGTCTGCAGCTTCCCTGTCGAGTAGGTATTGAGCAATAGGCACTCTTCTCTCATCGGGGCAAGCTACAGCATCAAATGTTCTGTCCAACTGGAAGAGCCAATTCTCCCAGCCTAACGAGTCCGAAGAACCTACAAAACGGGGCGGGCGCATTCTCATCACATCTCGTAACCACTTACCAGCTCCGTTATCTTCATCCGGAATCCCGTCTCGGTGTACGGTCTGATTCATATGCGCCAACCGGTCAGTCACCTGACGAAGGATGGTGGCGGCGCCAATATCAACATTACCTCTGGATGATTGCTGCTGATCACGACCATGACTACGACCACGTCCTCGGCCACGGCCTCTCGGCATACTGGACGGACGACCAATAAGAATAACACATCCAAACAAATATCACAACGTCAAGATAAGACAATAAATAGCAGCACGTTAAAACATCAACTCCAAGTCATCACACAAGTGCACGAACTAACACTGTAATTATAGAACTTCATTAAAAAAAAAAATCCACACAGTCACATCAACAGAGATGTTTGGATTTTACCAAATCGAACACGGTCAAAACCACACACGTATCGCAGGATCAAACACTAACAACAAAAATAAAATGTTTCCGGGGTATTATTCAAATGATAAAATTTTAAAATTCTCAAGTTTGAAAAAAAATTGGTGAAATGAAATTTTTGAAAACACTTATAATACCTCGGTCGTTTAATTAAAACCATGTATCTCATTATCAAAACTGTTTTGATTGAAGCTATTTGCAAAACAACACATTGAGGCTTCAATCTTTTCGCTAGACGATATCGTCAAAATGACCTTATCAATATATCGTTATCTTTACTAGCGTTATACGGGGGAACAACATGTTACCACGCCATCCATCACTGATATATCAACAGATATTAAATAATCAAGGGGCACGGGTACAACTGTAATAACAAATTTCTACCGGGTCAGTCAAAATTTTACGGCCGTAACGACATGCAGTTTATGGCCGTAATAACTCTGAGCTTATGGCCGTAATGGAAAACATCTTACGGCCGTAACATCTAGCTGCAGGACTGCAGAATTGTCATAGTAGCCCCCAACACACAATCACATAACATTTAAATTCCGAAAATTAGGTTCGTTTTGCAAAACAAGATTTTTCCAAAAATTTTGATTTCCACAAAAATGCTCAAATCAGTAGTCTTTAAGGAAAAACGTTTTCAAAGCTACCCGTAGCGGGTATAATTACAACAATCCAAAATAGTCGATATTAAAACCACATGCCCAAATGGCAAACAGGGTCGCCAATTCAATCACATACATCTCATGGCATCAAGTTTAAATACACAGCAAAATCATTCATCGGAGTTTCTCACAAACTCTACCGTAAAACCCATCAAGGTTCACAACTTTCACACCATACCAACCCACATGGTGGTTCAAGGGCCAAACAGCAATACATCCAGTTCTATACACGTACAGCGTATCCAAGTATCGAATATAACTTCATTACACAACACCGTGTAAATAAAATTATGCACCACAAATATCACACCTAAATGAAATCATGAACACATATATTATGCATAAAAGAGGAGACTTACGTCCACTGGCCGCATGGAGACGACGGTCGCCCACGATACTAATCTCATCTGACAACATATCCAATGCGTTGTGACTACGCACAACTCAACTTGTCACCTGACGACTCGAACGACAAGACAACACATTACTCGACAAATCACGACTCGACTCGACCCGACAGCCTAGGTTTCTGCAACCTAAGCTCCGATACCATAAATGTAACACCCCCAAAACCGTATGGGAATATTACACGCCGTAAACCCTTTCCGCAAGGATCTACCAGGCTAAACGTCCATAAACAACCAAATGCTTGCCCGGCCAGGGTCAAACAATATAATAATACAGACTGTTAAGGTCACTTACACATAAACACATAGACCGATGAGGTCACACAACTCTATCAACAGGAGTGACTAACAACATTACCCACACAGGGGTCGAAATACAATATAGCGGAAGACTGAATCAACTCTAACAATACAACTAAACTCTACCAACTCTCAACTCTTGATTAGTATCACAGCTCGTCATCCCCTTGTGCCAATCCTGTGACTGCTCCCCTGAACCTGCATGTACCTGGACGCAGAACAGACATCCACCCCCCGAATACTCGGGGGTTAGTAAAACTCGACTGTTTTACTAGTGCAAGTATCAAACCATACGAAATGTAACAAGCAAATAGCAACTACGAATTTAATACGTAAATCAATTATCAAAATGTTCCCGAGAAGTTTTAGAATTTCGAACTCAAGTAAGAGATATTTGAAAAGGAACACATCATCTCGGGATTTTTAAAGCAGAAATTCTTTTGGACCTCGAGTCCCAATTTACAAAACCTTTTCGTAAACATCAGGGCCTTAGCCCGATTCTCGTTTCAAAGCATACTAAATAATATATCATTATGAGTCCGAGATCTATATTTAAAATGTTACCCGAACAATCACTGCTACACGATCATTGTTCGTACACATCATGTACCGAACTCCGGAGGCCTCGACGGACCTTACCCAGACCACACACACTATTCGTACACATCATGTACCGAACTCCGGAGGCCTCAACGGACCATACCCGGCCACACACACTGTTCGTACACATCATGTACCGAACTCCGGAGGCCTCAACGGACCCTACCCGGCCACACACACTGTTCGTACACATCATGTACCGAACTACGGAGGCCTCAACGGACCCTACCCGGCCACACACATCGTTCGTACACATCATGTACCGAACTCCAGAGGTCTCGTCAGACCCTAGCTGGATCACACACCTTGTTCGTACACATCATGTACCGAACTCCAGAGGCCTCGTCAGACCCTACCTGGAACACACGCACACACATCGACACGACACAACTCATAATCATTAAATGTCAAGCCATTCCACATTACACCGAAATGTACAATCAAGTATGTAAACCAAAACAACACAAATATCATGATCATCACAACGACTCTTAACCAACATAACACACATTCGGTACACAATACATTGCACAACCACGTGTACAACCATCTCATATGTACATCACAATCCTACACAAATGGCACAACGCCGAACACGTATACCAATATATCACTATTATCACAAAGCCTTCAAATTTCGGAAAACACAACCAACTCAAACGAAACATATTTACGGAGGCAAGCAAAATCGTCATACATATCATACGTAATTACTAGTCGCAAGATACAAGTCGTATAATAAGATACTTGCCTTAATAACCGCTACCAAACGCTCCGAAGAACACGGTTCGACCGGGAAGCTCGGACCCCGAAGAAGACAACGAACGGAAGGGTTCCGACTCGAGTTCTTCACAAGAATTCGACCCTAACAACATATAATCAATAAATCATCGATCATAAGAGGAAGAATAATCGTAGAACGCCCGAAAACCCCTCTATGACATTTTATCAGACACCTTCAAGGCGTCGATCAAGAACTCGACCAAAACAACGAATCGATACGAGCCAACCATGGAATAACAAGGGAAATGATACAACACATCTAAATAATCATCAATTCATCACAATCCTAAGTTAAATCGGATTAAACGGACGAAATCGAACCAAATACCCAAAATCTCCAAAACTAGATTTCTAGAAAATCTGACCTGATTCGGTCGATCAAAGGATGTTATAGGACGGACGATTGATGATATGAACTCCGAGACTTCATGGATTGATTGCCGAACAACATCTCTCCATGATTCCTACACCTCAAGCCGCGGTAGAGAAGGAAGAGAGTGAGAAAATGGGTGAAAAACCCGACTGCAGGGCCTTAAATAGGCTGCCTGCCGGCCGGGTTACGTACGTAACCGGCCAAGGCTTACGTACGTAACCGAGTCATCGCCTAAATCGCGGCCCGTTACGTCGTAACTGCCAGGCCTTACGTCGTGAACCGCCTTACGTCGTGCTCGCCGAGCACTACCGCCGTAACTCGGCGATCTTGGCCGCCGAACGACGGCCCGAACGACCCCGAAACCCGAACCTGAATACGAATCGAAGATACGGTTACGTAGTACTCGCAAAGACGAACTCGAGCACTAAGAGAACACACAATTTCGACCACCCGAAGGCTCGAAATTCGACAACGGAAAGTAATTACCCCAAACTTTGGGAAATTACGAAAATGGCCCAAAACGTCCGAAATACACGATACATGATCGAAACACGAAACCGAAGTTCACAACACGTTTAACAAAGTTAAACGGACTTACGGGAAACTCGAAACAGCAGTTTCGGACGAGATTCGCAAGAATCGAACTCAAGTGCGGAAAAGTCGCCAAAAAGCACGGAACTCAACAAAACGACACCGAAACGAGCTCGGATGACAAAAAGTGCAGAATTAATCATTGTCGGAATGACGAAACGGTCATGATCGAGTCATCAAAACGGACTTTCGCCAAAAAAAAGAAATTACCAGAAATCGAAATTACGCGTATTACACTTATAAGAAACTCGAAACAACAGTTTCAGACGAGATTCGCAAGAATCGAACTCAAGTGCGGAAAGTCGCTAAATGCACGGAACTCAACAAAAAGACACCGAAACGAACTCGGACGTCGAAAAGTGCACAATTAAACATTCTCAGAATGACGAAACGGTCATAAGAGAGTCGTCAAAACGGACTCCCGCGAAAAAAAGAAAATTATCGAAAATCAAAATCGCGGATATTACAAAAATCGCCCAAAAGTCGCCCCTAAATCGCCCAAAACGAGAGGAAGAAGAAGATAGGAGAGGAAATGAAATCCTCTCCCAGAAACCCTGCTGAAATAATGCAGACTGACCCGGGTGTCGCGGCCCTGGTTGAGTGTGCCGCGGCCTGCGGCTAAAAACGGAGAGCAGGATTTCGACTAGGGCCGTGTCCCGGACTGTTGCGTGTCGCGGCACGTAGTACAGCCGGCCTGGCCATCCTTCATGTTAAGGCTCTGCCGCGGCTCACAGTCTCCTGTGCCGCGGCACACACTGTTTGAGCCCAAAATTGATGGAAAACGACCCCCAAACATGATATAATCGATCGACGCATATTCCCAACCATTTAAAGGCCTAAAAGGACTATCACGAACCCTCATATGGTGACTTCACGTCAAGCACGGTCGGTCCCAACACGACGGTAACATCAAATGATCCGAAAAGAGAACAAACGCAATGGAAACCCAAAACTTTGGAATATAACGGAATGACTCAACACGATACTCGATCGAAACACTAATAAAAGTTCACAACATCCATAATAACATGAGATGGATTTGCGGGAACCCCAAACGGCGTTTCCAAACAGTGATTACGAGAATTGAACCCAACGGCGACAAAAATGACATCCAACACGGAAATGAGTAAAACAAGTTCGAAACAAGCTCGGGTGATGAGGAGTTTAATATTACATAATCTCAAAATATTCATACGGTTACAAGCGAGTCACTAGAAACGAAAATTACTCCAAGAATAAAAATACCGAAAAGAGGAAAAACGCGGATATTACGGAGATATTGTATATGAACCTAAAACTATTAACTTAAATATACAAAATTATTTATATATTTTCCATTTTGCGATCAAAATACATATTACGTATCATTTATAGAGTTTTCATCTCAAAACCCGAACAAAATAAAAATTATATATGTGAAATATTTATAATATCTTTACATTTGTTTACCCAAAATTAAAGGCATACCCATTATTATCTTTTTTTTTAGAACAACTTATACATGCACTACACTACTCTTACTTCAACACCTTTCGTCCATAGCGAGACTGGAACCTTCGACCTTTGGCTGATGGACACTTACCCGTCAAGTCTTGATACCGTTGGGTCAAAGGCCTTTTGGTCATACCCATTATTATCTATGCATTATATACAAACATTCTAATTTTAAAATATACGGAATAACATATTTACGTGAATTACCTATAAATGAATAGTTATCACCAAGTATTATATATAAAAAAAATGTCATCATGCCTAAATGGTATGTATCTTGGTGGCTTCATATAAATCATGAATTGGATAAATATATAAAATGGATAATGATTGGAAAAAACATGGTAATTATATAATAATAAAAATAAATTATTATCTTTAAACAATCTAATAATTAAAATCAAAACTATACTCCTAAAAATAATTTTTTACAACCTAAATTTAATATTGACATTACATATTCATTAAAATAATTAATTATTTTAAGTTAGAAAGTCTCTTGAGTTTGTAATACATTTATTGTTACATAATAAATATTTCACAATTTAGTTCAAAAGCCTTTTAATTTGTAATACTTTCGATTTAAGAAATTAGATTCAATTAAAACAAATCAAATTCATAGGGTAAAACATAATTAATTTATCATCCATATGAATTCAGATTACCTATTTTTTGTAGGAATTTTATTCAAAATCGGGTTTCAAAAACGTTAATTTTAGCAACAGAAACATAATAAATAACATTTGAATAACATAAAACAAGTTTATTTCCACCAAGGATCATTTTGCATAAACATGAAAGATTAAACAACCATTGGAGGTAAAAGAAATAGCAACCTTTGTAGCCTTTGTTTTTTTTTCCCACACACGCACACAAAGGGGATCATCCCCTGTCCTGAGTACCCACCAAGAGGCTCGACCTCACCCCCTAAGTACCCCCGACCTTTGTAGCCTTTGGTTCTTCTTGGGAGGTTGAACGTTGAAGAAGATGGCAATAACTCAATGTAGAGTTCCTCTAGAGAAGTCCACCAACAAGTCTTAAACACCTTGAATGCTAGTCCATAACTTGCAAGAATAAAATTCTCAAGTCTTTAAGAACAAAACACAATTTTGCCTTAAAGAATAGTACTCCATCCCTCCCACAAAACTGTGCTCATTTTGACTTTGACTGGTCTCCTCATATACACATTTGACCATTAATAATTTCAATTATATATGAATAAAAATTATAAAAAAATAATATTTAGAAATTACACATTAAGACCAATCGAATAAGTACTTACATTACTATAATTTTTTTATATATTGATTGTAATCCATGATCAAAGTTTATGATTGTTGACTAAAAAAAGTCAAAATGAGCACAATTTTGTGGGACGAAAGAAGTATAAAGTATCTAATTCTCTTTTCAAGTATTAACACATTAAGAGAGAGATAGAGAGAAAAAAAAAAGCATGTCTACTATTTTTACATATATTCAAATGAGAAAATGTAAACCATTTTTATCTTTTCATTTCTAGGTAATAACCATTAGGTCTTCACACTTTAAGACCATACCTCCTTATTATATTTCAAGCATGCTTCTTAAGCATGGAAAACTTAATAAAATAAGCTAAAATGACACATGAGGGACACTCCCTCATGCACATGTTTGTTTTTAAGAAAAAGAGGAGATTAAAACACTACACCATAGATTGCATACAGCAACGTGTAAAATACGTTGCAATATGCCCTAAATTCATTGCAATAGGGACTATTGCAACGATTATGCAAAAATCAAGCGTGCACTTTGCTCTGGTTGCCATAGGGCCCTTATGGCAACAAATTTGGTACCATATTGCAACGGCATATTATCGTTGCAAATATAGTATATGGCAACGATTTAACGGCTATAGCAACATGTTTAACACCATTGCAATATCTTGGACTACCTATGGCAACATTTTTTTGCAACGATTTTTTTGTGTTAATTGTTGCAATACATGGATTCAGGCAACCCTAAGGCAACATATATATGCCCAATTGCAACGTATTTAGAATCAAATGCAATCTAATTTTATTAATGAATATGACATATATGGCAACATTTAAGCTTCTATTGCAATGCTAAATAAAAAAACTGACATGACCATTAGATTTATTTCAATTGGTATATCGTAACATCAATCCAACCGAGCAATATTACTGTTGTTCCATCATCAATAAATTCACTCAGACTAAGTTTAGGAAAATGACCAAGTTGAAGCAAAATAACTAAGTTTAAGTGACACACAATCTAACGTAGTAATACATAGACCAAATTCTTAGTTAAACATTATATAAACATGAGTCATGGCTCTTCTTCCTCTTCCTATTCCTCTTCCTCTTCATCTTCATCTTCATCTTCATCTATCTTCATCTTCATCTTCATCTTCATCTTCATCTTCATCCGTCTCTTCCTATTACAATACAACACATCACAAAGTACTAAATGAATACCGAATAAGACATTCACGAAGAGATTAGCATGAAAGGACAATAGAAACAGAATTCATAATGATAAATCACCTAAAGAGAAGGGAAATTTTTAGGCATAATGATATCGGAGTTAAACACTAACATAGGTCATAATAATATAAGTTAAGGGTTCAACCATCTGATATAATTTTTGATAAGTAGCAGGAGCGATTTAGGCTCGTCTACAGGCGAAGGGACAGATTAGAGGCTGCGGGCAAATATCCACGGGAGAATTTCAATGCATCGACTCAAAGCTATCAAATTGTAAGTACAGCCCAAAGACAAATTCCAGACCCTGTACATTACTAGATAAATCACCAACTCAACCCCAGACAATAAGGCATCACGTAATAAAAACACTGATAGCAACAAGTAAACATTCTTAACTATACACACTATCATAAGAGAGGGGTATTTAGTGGATAATATGTTAGTTTCAATCAAGACTCTTCTTGTTGACTGCAAGTATAATAATTAGAAGTTGGTCTTGGGATTCGACTAAAAGAGGTTAGGAATCGTATTCTATGGACAACATGTTTTTTTTCGATTCTTTCATCTGCCATCTTAGACAAAGTAATGATATTTACATTGGATAATGAGAAGTTGATTTCATCATTGGAAATCAATTACATTTCTGAGGCTAAACCAACTCCAGTGCAAAATAGATAATGGAAGTAGAAACACAATAAAACCAGCCACGAAGCACTATAATAAATTATCAAGCACGGTCCGCAATTGTCAATAGACACAACACTGGAAGATCGAAGTTTGAGACAAATCCCTAAACCAGCAGCACATAGCGTCACATTAACATCTTCAATCAAATTGTCAATAGGCACGGTCCGTTTCATTGTTTGTTGTTTGTTTTGTTTTCTATGAGTTATATGGAGTTTTTGATTTCCATTTCTGGGGTGCCATTATGGATTTGAGGTTCCTGTGGGACTTGGCTAGGTTTTTTTTTTTTGGTTCTCGATTGGATTGTCTTTCTTTGGTAGTTGCGGCTGAAGATTTCTTCCTCATTTTTTTTTCTTGTGTAGATTAATGGTGTAATTTAGTTGTGACTACAGTTAATATGATGCAAGTGGACAGAAGAAAATGGTGTTTAATAGATTATCTCCGCAGATAGAGGCTGAGCTGCGGCTGTTGACTAAGCGTGTAGCCATGACGGCCTGGGCATAAGACCTACAATTACGACGAAGATAGAGTTAGGCATCGACTGTCAGGACACATATGAACAATGATGGCGAGGAGCAATATACTAAATTGTAAATGTAACATTAACTCTATTTTGAGATCCTGATACCTTCCACATTAAAGCCTAATGTAGCATTCAAAAGAAAGAGGGAAATGTTAAATTCTCTTTTTCTTCCCGCCTTTTGGAAGTAGCACATAAAAAATAAAGAAGTTATATACATTTTTCAGTTTGACATGGCGTTGAGTAGAAGTAATGGTGGAGGTGATTCGAAAAGCAGTGCTGGTTTAAAACTTTTCTTATTTATAAACTCATGCTCAAATTTTATAAAATCATAACCCTTTTAATATGGTACTCTCATTGTTTAACTATAATTAAATCCTCAGAGTAAATGATTGGTGTTCTATTTGTGATTCAAGCATCACAATAGATTTCTTGGAATTGTGAATGGTAAAAATCACCTAGTTTCTCAATAAATCCTTTTCATTAAATCGTTATTGCAACCTTTAAAGGTGGCAAAGTATTCTTAATTTTATCCTATAGATGTATGTCCAATAATGCTTTGGCCTGATCCCTCCCAAGAGACCTTTATTCTTCATTCATCATGATGATCAAAAGCATATTGCAATTTTGTTATGAATTGGATTGGTTGGTTTTCATAGAATGAAAATAGCAAAGCGTTGCAACCAAGTTCATAGGTACTTGTTAGAAAATAAGTATTAGACATGACCCGTTTGAAGATCACTTCATGGATCGTTGTCATAAGTGATTATTGATTAAAGGTACAATCTTTGTATCCTTTGACCTGAGATGCATATTTGGGACTTGAGTGTAGGGAATGCTATGCTTTGATATGGTTAAACGCCGCTATATGACCATACAGTTATAAAGGCCATCATTAGGTATGGCATGAACTACATGAGAGATGTATGTAGTCAAAATGTGATTTGTTCCTCTTATGTGTTGAGAGTTAGACATCCAAGGCGCCTTACTAAAAGTCGAACATCAAATGAGAATGATTGCGATCCATGTCTCATGATCAACATGATGTCTGTAACAAAGGGATAACTGATACCACACCTTCTACATCTTTTGAAGCCTACTATCGTAGGAATATTAATCAATTCACATATTTGATTACTATGCTTGGATTGCATCTTTGTGTTCATAGCTTTTAAGCTGTTGATCAGATTCATAATCTGTCATAGTATGGATTAAACAAAGTTAATCCAAGAATTCATTAATTTAGAAAAGTCACATTTCTAAAACTTCCTAATGAATCTTTTCATAAATGCGAACACTTTATGTTTCTGTTTATCATGAACAATTCCATTGTTCATCATTCAACAACTTCTTGTTGATAACTAGTGCCTATTGTTTGGTACATCATTTTATTTTATGGTTCTTCCTAAATATCCACATCTCATTTTCTTATATTTGAACTATCTTGAATAAGTTCAAGATCTCACATTTATTTCTTACCAAATAAGATATGGTCGTAACTACTATAGTTATATGTGATGTTCATTTATTTGCTTTTTCTTATATCTAGACTTTGTTCTGATATAAGGATCATGCATCATTATGTGTGATCCTTGATTAAATTTTGTCTCTTATTATATAAATAGGATTCACATATGTCAAATAGAATACTCTATTTGCTTTCAAGGTCTACTCCTTAAAATTAGAATATGTGTATCTTGTTTACCTTTAAGAGAACACTTGTTTTAGATAAATATTACTGTTGTTCATCCATCATATAAAACACTAGTACAAAATGTCACATAGGCCACGATTAAAAACCGTGGCAGTAGGTCTTTAGCCACGTTTATTTTCTTCACCAAAATCGTAGCCTATCCTCCCGTGATTTTTGACACCCTTACGGCTACATTTAAATTATGTGACTATATTACATGAAAAACTGTAGCCAAAGATAAAAATCCATGGCTATAAGGGTATCAAATTTTTATTAATATTTAAACATTTTCCTAAAACTATGGTCAGAACTTACTTGTAACACCCCCAGAGCCATCCGGGAATATTACAGCGCCGTGGGCCCCGAGATTGAACCCACAAGGCTAAAGGAAATTTTCGAAAATATTTACAAACGCCCAAGAGGCTAACGACGGTACTGTCTTTTAAAAACATTCGAAGACTTTATAAAACTGATTAATCAAACCATCGTAAAATCTCATTTGAAACCACAAGGCCCGAAATGCCAAGACTCACCAGTTTAAAAACATACGTTAAGCTATCGCTTATACGTACCGATAAAATAGTTTAGACAATGATTGCCAAAGTAACCTAAGTTACCAGATACCAAAAGGCCATTTAAAATACTCGCGCAGCGAAAAAAAATAAATTAAAATACTCTAACAGCGGAATTACAACAAATGATCAAGAAACTCAATACACAATTGCATACCCTAGTCAGTATCCTCCGGGAAGCTCATTGTAATATCCGGATAAATTGTTGGGTATTTTCGTCCGTATTTGAACCCTGTATTACCTGAATTTGTGCTATCAATAATCGAAGTACGATCGTTTCCGTATTCGTATCCTCATGCATGATAATATCAACTTTTAATTCTTCACATGCAACTTCGTCGTAACGCACGCTAACAGGTAAGCGTAACGTATGTTACGAGCTAAAGATAGCATACGCTACGAGCTAGACGTAGCGTACGTAAGGAGGTCAATGATTGAACAGGCTGGCAGCACATTGACGGCTGGTGGTGGGCTCGGAAAGATTCCCGCGGATGAACCTGGACAGTTTTGGGGTCAACGGGTGTTAACGTACGCTAAGGTTTGTAACTAGCGTACGCTAATGTGTGTAGCTTACGTACGTAATGCATAGGGCGTAACGTACGTAAGCGAGTACAGAATGAGACAATAAGCTATCATTGAATGATAGTGTACGCTAAGAACGAATGGTAGCGTGCGCTAAGTCGATTACGTACGTAAATAGCTAAGGCTAACGTACGTGAAGATCAAGACATTATATATATGGACAACACCCCATTTCATTTCACTTCATCCCTTTCACTTGTACTTCATTTTCCTTCATTTCTAGAGAGTCTCCAGCCATCTAAAACACCTATAGATTACATAGAATCGATCATTTAAGTTAAGAAACATCTTGGTTTGGCATTCAAGCAATCGGAGTTGGATGCTTCCTCTTGTCTCTGCGTTTCCTTCATATTAAGGTATGTTAATGCTACCTCCACCTTGAATTCGTGTTCTTAAGGATGTTATGAACATACTACCGAGATTATTAAGCTCCATAGATGATTTTTATCCGAACATCATGTTTTTGGAAGTTAGAATGTTCATGCTTTAGTTACCCGAGTTAAGAACATTATAGTTCGAATCTTGTTATGATGAACAAGTAAGGGAAGTTTTCTGATATTAATAAACCGTATTATCTAGTGTTTCATAATGATCATAGACTTAATGTTGATAACAACCTCAGATTTTCCGATCTACCTTTGAGGATTTATAATCGAGATTGAAGTAAGTTTTATGATGGAATGATTAACCTGGAATTCGAAGACATCAACACCATGAGATCATTTTGATTCACATGAGTATTATATTTGTGAATATAACGTATGTTAAGCTCTATGCATTACGTACGTTATACCCTCACGCAAGACAGTTGTCTGAACTGAGAAGAACTGTCAAATGCATGCTTAGCGTGCGTTAATCTTTGTAGCTTACGTGCGCTAACGTGCAGACATAACGTACGTTACGTAGGTGTGTAACGTACGTTATGAAGAGTACAGTTAGGGTAAATTCATATTTCTATGTTGTTCCTCGTGTGATTGATTGTTTATTTAATGATAGGATATTAAGGACGAATTTCCTACAATGATCCAGTTTTGAGCCTTTCCGATCGTCGTTTCCATTGGAGTTCCAGATTGTTCTAATCAACTGTATTTCCGGAGTATTCGCGAGAGATTATCAAGGCAAGTACCTTGATATACGAATTATAATTACGTGAAATCATTATTGCTGAAGTGTATGAATCATGTTACGAATATATGTACATATATTATATATGTATATATATATATATACATATATATATATGTGGATATATGTATAGATATATGTATATATATTTATATATATAAATATACATATAGAGATAAATGTTGGGTGATTAATACCAATATTAGTCGACGTACTCAACTTAGATTAAGGTACGAATGATATTTACATAGGTAATATGGTAATGTTTGAATTTTCGGTTGAGTTACGATATAAGTGTAATATCCGTAATTTTTTCGTTTTTAGCAGTTTCCATTTTTGGTGTATGTGTATTTTTATCGACTCGCTTGTAACCGTTTCGAAATTTTGAATCTACTTTACTCTTGGAGTTTTTCCATTTGGACGAGTTTTGGTGGTGTTTTCACGTAATTTCATTTTATGACATGTTTTGCCGTATGAACGTTCGATTCTCGTAAAACTCGTTCATTTTCGTTGTTTCTTGGGTTGTACAAGTCCGTATGGTTGAGTTGGTCATGTTGAGACTTCCGGTTTGTAAATCCGACGTCGTATCGTGATTTTCGGACGCTTGGGTCATTTTCGTAATTTCCTATAAATTTGGGAAAATTGATCTCCTTGTCGTATTTTGGAGTCCTCGGTAGTTGGTAGTGCACTTACTTTCGAGCACTCAGCTTCGTTGCAATGAATACCTCGTATTTACACTTTTGATTCTATCCTCGTGTTGTAGTTCGTCGTCGAATCGACTGTGCAGAATTGGTGTTCAGAACTGGGGTCTGTTATGTGCATAACGTACATTATGCATGACCCATTACGTTATGACCCTTCGCATTCAGTACAGACATTTGGTTACGTACGTTAACCAGCATTGGGTTACGTACGTAACCATCATAACGTACGTTAACAACTTGTGTTAACGTACGTAACGCGCTGTCAGCGTTTTTAAACCTGACTTAACCTCGGTCAGTTTCTTTTCGTTCTTCTTTAACCCTTCTCGCGACGTGAGTGTTCTTGAGTGCCTTTGGAGCGATTTGTCCAGAACAACCCGTGGATTTCCTTTAGAGATTGACTATTGTGCACCAAGGGAGATTAATCTACAACATTCACATCTTCCATCAGTCGAATCCAAGGTATTTCCTCAGGAACCCTAACTTTAACGAATTTGGGGGTTTTTCGGGATTTTTGGGTTTAGCTCCGAATTGTTCATCTATATATCGGTATTCTTTATCGATTATGATTATTTAGTGATTCTAAATCCAATTTCCTTGATTTTAATCCGTGAATTATCAATACGGGGAGATTTTGCGTGAACCCTCGCCCGTATCGATTGAACGTCTATTATAGCGATTTGTAATCGGGGTTTTGGGAGTATACCTTTCGATTATTGATGTCCGTTGGGACTGAGTTATGCTAATTCTTCGTTTAGGAACCGTTGTTTTCCAGTCGGATCATCCGTAGTCACTTTTCACTTCCGATTCTTCGAAGATGTCACAAAGGCAAGTACTTTACATTTGTTTACATGTTCTAGTATTTGAATTATGGCTGTATCGTGGTTGTTGTGGATGGATATATGTATGTTCACCTAGGGACGGTCCGACGGGGCCTCTAGGGATACGTATTGCCGTGAGTGTGCGTATCGTGAACTGTGGTTAACCACCCAGGGATGTCCGACGGGGCTCTGCGGGGTACGGTGGCCGTGAGTCTCGTACCAACGGTTAACTTTGAATTGTGATTTGTTGGAGATAATGTGTTTTGCGATTGTACATTGTAAATATTCCGGAATATAAAACGTTTTCAAAAATGATTTTTGGCGCATTATTCATCTGATTAGAATGTAGTTCAAATGGATTGTACTTGCACTAGCAGTTGTCGCTAACCCCTTAAATGGGGGAAATACTTTTTGTATTTCAGGTATTGATCGTGGGGACAAGCGAGCACCCGAGCGGTATGAGGATGATGGGCAAGCATGATATTGTCCAGAAGTTGATTATTGGTGTTCTGTCTGTCCATTATTATTGATGTCTGATTTTGGGATTCTGTATTATAAAATTGGTTTAAGTACTCGAGTACTTCCGGTTTGAGTTTGTTAATGTTGTGTTCCCGTTTTGGGGAAATGGATTTGATGTCAGAATTTTATTTGTCGGTTATAGTCTTTTATTTAACTTGTCGTTTTATTTATGATGGTTTGTCGTTGTCGAATGTCTTGTTTGGTACGTTAGCCTGGTGGATTCCACAGTGTGGGGTCCACGGCGCTGTGATATGCCCCGAACATCTTGGGGGTGTTACAATAAGGATATATATGTAGTGTTGATTGGTAGTGTTGAAGGCTTAATGTGTTAAGTCTTGATGAATAACGTGCGGGTTGTTGTTTATTTTGCGTAGTTACGGATTGGCGAATAAATTATGTGAATTGATGAACTGATTTTATAATTGTTGCAACGGTTGACTGTGTGCTTGGTATTTGTAACAACGTGAATACTTGTTATGAGAGACGTCATATCCGGGTGCCTCTGAGGGCGGGGCGTCTACTCCGGCCTAGTGTACGCTGCAATGAGCGGCTCCATATGATTGGTGAACACCGGTGTTACTTAATGCGCGAGCAAGGGGCGGCTCCTGTGGGAGTGAATGCCGGCGCGGTGACATGTGCAATGGGCGGCCAATATAGTGGAGTGAACGCCGGTACACAGGTGTGCAAGGGAGGCGCCTGGCAGGTTTATTGATAACGGATATTTGAGTGATAGCTAAGACCCCGTTACCAAATGATTTTCGTAATTCAAAATTCTTGTAACTCGCTTTAAAATGTTGGTCTTGATGTAGACCGTGATTCGTGTTTCTGAAAGTTCGTTCCAACTTATTTTAAATGTGGATATCAGGGTTAATTAACCAAGGATATTTGACGAGATCTCCGAGGGTTAATTAATCAGGGGTCTTGAGCAGGATTTGTCGAATGAGAGGTTGTGCCTTTGATTGTACTGTGATGATTATTCTATGTATTGGGTCGAGGACCCCGTGAATTGTTGAGATGTTTGATCTCGTGATGATATTATTTGAATTGGGTCGAGAACCCCGTGAAAATGTTGTAAAGACTCGCTTGTGTTACTGTTTCATAAATTGGGTTGAGGACCCCAAATAACGTGTAATGGTTTTCTTGCAAATTGTTTTACACATGTTGGGTCGAGGACCCGAGAGCTTTTGAAGTTTTTTTCTAAAAGAATTCCCATTCGATTTTCAAAGCCCCAAGACGGCCCGAGTCAATAATAATATTTTCAATCTTTCTTATCAAAATACTTTTCCTTTTATAAAAAGGGATTTTCAAACTAGATCTTCTGACTACTTGGACTCGTTTAAAGTTTCATTGGTGTTATGTTCCATAAAGAGAATATGACTATGTGATTATCTTTCACCTTCTGTATGCGAGTGCTGTTCTGTGTTGACTATGGGAATGTATGGTTTGTGTTAAAGCTTCACGGCTGTTGAGTTTTGTGTTGTTATTGTTCGTATATCTTATATATATTATGTACTTGCACTAGCAAAATTCCAGTTTGCTAACCCCCAAGATTTCGGGGGGGGGGGGGGGTGGGTGTAACACCCCCGATATATTCGGGAATATTACAGCGCCGTAAATCCTTTACCTAAGGATTTACAAAGCTGAAGAATTGAACAAGTATAAAAGGGTACTGACGAATGGAAATAACGGAATTACAGTACATCAGTTCTGACCAAATACAGAAATAGTACAATTGTTCGACAGAACTCAATAATACATCACCAAATTCAAATCATCACAAACGACTTCGTACTCGAGTACTTATTGAAATAACGAATAAACAACAGATAAATAAACCCGGTCGGGACATCACTCTGCACCCTCGTCATCATACAGTTCCAGTGGTTGTTTCCCGCTCTCCTGGATCCTTAACACTAACTAAATGTTCACCCCAGATGGGGTTTGATCAACGATGCTAGTACAAGTACCACAACATATTATTCATATCTTACGAAGAATAATAATAACGTAAACGACAAAATACCAACGAGTCTTCTCCTACGAGAAACTCAAACATATCATACACAACTGATAATCACAACATGATATCAATACATACACATGGTAATTCCATCGATCCAGCGTTCACTTGCCTAGAACCCACGATGATCGTCGGACCAACCCGTGGTGGAAAAACCCGTCCGATGATCCGGTATGCGCTAGCATAGATCCCCCGATGATCCCGTCGGACCAACACGAGGTGGACACACAATAACGACATACATGCACGACAATATGTATAACAACAATACATAAAACAATTAAGGTACTTGCCTCGATTTGAAGAGAATAACAATACTTCCACGAAAATGAATACTCGAAGATCGTCCTCCTCAATGAATCACGTAACGAGACCAAACCTTAACAAAAGAAATGATATAGGATTTATCTCACGTCGTACAAATGTTTAACAATTCGATTCATGGCCAAAAATTCATAAAATACAATCTGCCTGAACTGCTTAGCGCATGCTAAGTACTCTGTGTAGCGTGCGTTAAGTCTGCCCGATAGCGCACGCAAACAACAAAGCCTAGCGCACGCTAACGATGCATGGTCAGTACTTCACTGACCAACCAGTGACTTCGTCGATGGTCTAGCGTCGTTACATACCAAGCGTGGCGACGCTAACGAGTGCTCGATAGCGCACGTTAAACCGCATAGCATAGCGTGCGCTATTTACGCATGGCGATTTCTTCTTTGGCGATAAAGAATTCTTGCCATGAACCAAACAATGAAATCCTTCGTGATAATTCATGTTACGTCCATGATTACCTAGTTCTTACTCTTATGATTGATCTCGAGGATGATATCAACTTCAAGATGCAAATATACGTATAATCATCATGACACCATAATCCATCTTGATTACAATTCTCATGCAAAGTTGGTGATCTCCGGTTGATGTATTAGATGCTACTATCATTATGCATATTCAGACTTCATCTTGAGGTGAACTAACAATTCCGACTTATACGAAAGAATATTCCCTAAGATGATTCTTCCTTTAAGTTCTTATAACATCTTTTCCAAATCATGATCACAAAGATAACATAAATCATACGGATTGTTAACTTCCGAATATTTCTCTCATCATTTGAGGTACTAGGATTCCAACTTCAAGGTTCCAACAATAATATCGTAATTATAGACATCCCAATCTTCTAAACATGATGTTGTTGAAATAATTCACTAATGAAATTCAATATCCCGTTAACATGATCATCATATCCATTGGAAATCCAAATCTAAGACTGGTGATAGGTTGAACATACCTTAATATGCCGAAATTACTGAACCACAAGGTGTAATCCGACTCCGGTTGGTTATGTGCCCCTCCAAGGTGTTACTTATCTTCAATGATCACTCACAAGTGATACTCAATCATTCAATGATCACTCATACATGTTCTAAGTGTTTAGAAGGGAGATTATTGCTCTCTGGACTCTCAAAGATGAAGTATAGACGAAGGAAATGAAAGCCCAAGCGGTTGTTGTCCCATTTATAATATTCTGCATTATTGACAAGTTAGCGCACGCTACTAAGCATCCCTTAGCGTGCGCTAATAATGGTTGACTTTAAAATTTGTCCGGGTGCATCAGCGGGAATCTTATCCGGACCCATGTCCCGGGCGCATGAGCTATTGTCCGCTCAATAATTGAGTCCTTAGCGCACGTTACTCATACCTGCATAGCGTGCGCTAATAATGGCCCGATAGCGCGCGTTAAGATACATTCTTAGCGTGCGCTATCACGAGGTTGTTTGAGCAATTTTGCATGTTTCTATACTTATATACAATGATATCAATGCACGAAATATCATACTCCAATAATCAAAATCACCAATCCGAATAATACAGGGTTGAATACAGATGAAATACACCGTAATAAATCCGGATATTACATACTCTCCTACTAAAAGGAGTTTCGTCCCGAAACTCAAGACGAAAATAACTCAAGACGAAAATAACTCGGGATATCTAGACTTCATATCAGCTTCCGTTTCCCAGGTGGCTTCTTCCATTCCGTGACGTGACCACTGAACTTTGACCAAAACGATTGGTTTGTTCCTCAGTTGCTTAACTCGACTCTCGAGTATCTTGACCGGTCTTTCTTCAAGCGTCCCATCACGTGCGACTTGATCTCACGAAATCAATGATATGGTAGGATCTGGTATATATCTCCGCAACTGGGATACGTGGAACACGTTATGAACATGGCACAATGACGGCGGTAATGCTAATCTGTATGCCAACTCCCCAACTCTCTCGAGGATCTCAAATGGCCCGATATATCTCGGACTCAGCTTTCCTTTCCTTCCGAAACGAAAGATTCCCCGAGTAGGAGAAACCTTCAAAAGTACGTGATCTCCAGTACTGAACTCCAATGGGCGGCGTGCGTCCGCATAGGATTTCTGGCGACTGGGCGGTGGCGGCCTTTCACGAATTAAGGCTATCTTCTCTCGAGTCTGCTCGATCAACTCACAGTTACATTCGATCAAGTCCGATGAATCATCCCAGCATAGGGGCGATCTGCATCTCCTTCCGTATAATGCCTCAAACGGTGCCATCTTAATAGAAGCATGCCAACTATTGTTGTAAGTAAATTCAATCAACGGTAGATGAACTTCCCAATCGTTTGACCAATCTAAGGCACAGGCCCTTAGCATATCTTCCACCGTTTGTATAGTTCTCTCAGATTGTCCGTCATTTGCGGGTGATAAGTCATCTTGAAGTTCAATTCGGTCCCCAAGGCCTTATGAACTGCTTTCCAAAAGTGAGACACAAAACGACCGTCTCGATCAGAAACAATGGTTTTCGGCGTACCATGCAATCAAACTATCTCCGAAATAAAGACTCGTGCCAACCTCTCTGGTCCCCACGTATCCTTAATGCCTAGAAAATGAGCCGATTTGGTTAAACGATCAACTATCACCCAAATCATGTTCATTCCTGTCTTGGTTTTCGGCATATTAGTGATAAAGTCCATTGATATGTCCTCCCACTTCCATTCAGGAATCGGGAGCGGCTTCAACATTCCAAAGGCCGTTGATGCTCGATCTTAACCTGCCGACAAGTCAAGCATTTGAAACATAGTCCGCTACGTCTTGCTTCATGTTGCCCCACCGAAATTCGCTTCAAGTCCTTATACATTTTACTGGTGCCGGGTGGATAGAATAGGGCGAACTATGAGCTTCCTTCATAATCGTCTGTTTGAACATCAACATCGGGAAAGCGAGTCGGTTCTGAAATCTCAAAACTCCATCGTCATGAATTATGAATCCGGGGCCTTTCCTTTGATCACTTCATCATGCAACCGAATCATCGGAGGATCATCTGCTGTCTAGATTTCATTACATCGCTTAATGACGAAGTAATCTCCATCACGCACTGATTGTCCCTGGACTCTCTGTAACAACACTACAATCACTACACGAATCATCTCTCATTGAAGGCTAAGTTGGGAGGTCGGTGTCTCCGGCATACGAATAGAGACAGGCTTGCGGCTAAGTGCATCGGCCACTACATTTGCTTTGCCTGGATGATATAAAATCTCCAAGTCATAGTCCTTAATAAGTTCCAACCATCTTCTTTGCCGCATGTTCAACTCTTTCTGACTGAATATGTACTTGAGATTCTTATGATCCGTAAAGATCTGACAGTGAGTCCCGTACAGATAATGCCTCCAAATCTTCAAGGCAAAAACCACTGCTGCTAGCTCCAAATCATGTGTCGGGTAATTCACTTCATAAGGTTTCAGTTGTCGCGACGCATAAGCGATCACCTTATCATTCTGCATCAACACGCACCCAAGTCCTTGGTTCGAAGCATCACTGTAAACTATGAATCCTTCAGTTCCCTGCGGAAGTGATAGAATCGGTGCCGTCGTCAATCTCTTCTTCAATTCATCAAAGCTAATCTGACATAATTCATTCCACTCAAACTTTTGAGTTTTCTGCAGAAGTCGAGTAAGTGGGCGGGAGACTTTAGAAAACCCTTCCACGAATCGACGATAGTATCCAGCAAGTCCTAAGAAGCTTCGGACCTCTTTCACGTTCTTTGGAGGCTTCCAATCCAATATTGCTTCGATCTTCTGAGGATCTACTCGGACTCCTCTAGCTGACACCACATGACCGAGGAACATTACTTCCTTTAGCCAGAATTCACACTTAGAAAGTTTGGCGTACAATTGTTCGTTTCTCAAAAGTTCCAATACAATTCGCAAATGCTGCGTATGTTCTTCAGGACTCTTAGAATATACCAGGATGTCGTCAATAAACACGACCACAAATTTATCCAAAAATTCAATGAACACACGGTTCATCAATTGCATAAATACAGCAGGTGCGTTAGTGAGTCCAAACGGCATCACTACAAACTCATAATGCCCGTGGCGAGTTCTGAACGCTGATTTCGGAACATCAGACTCCTTAATCCTCAGTTGATGGTATCCTGATCTCAGATCGATTTTAGAAAATACTGTTTCCCCTTGCAGCTGGTCAAACAGATCATCAATCCGTGGCAACGGATACTTGTTCTTAATCGTCATCTTGTTCAGCTCTCGATAGTCAATACACAGTCGGAGCAATCCATCCTTCTTTCGGACAAAAAGAACTGGCGCTCCCCAGGGTGAAACGCTTGGCTGAATATAGCCCTTGTCCAGTAACTCCTCCAGCTGCTTCTTCAGTTCGTACACCTCAGTAGGTGCCATACGATACGGCGCCTTAGAAATTGGTGTCGCTCCAGGTTCCAGTTCAATAGTAAATTCTACATCCCTTCGTGGAGGTAGCCCAGGTAATTCATCAGGAAATACATCTGGAAATTCGTTCACAACAGGAATAGATGAAAGTTCCACCATTTCTTCTTCTTTCTTCATTGCGTAATACCAGTACCCGGTACAACCTTGTTTCAACAATTTGATAGCTTTCATCGCCTTGATCAACTTTCCTGAGCTCCCCGGTTTCCATCCATCAAACAGAATCTCGGAACCATCGTCAGCGACCAGCGAGATATTCCTCCTTCGGTAGTTTACAATTGCTCCGTACCGATTAAGCCAATCGTCTCCGAGTATCAGGTCATCTCCTTGCATTTCTATCATGATCAGATTTGAGAGCCACTCTCTGCCTCCAAATGATACAGGGAAATTTCTAGTTTCTAAATTTCCGACAATCCTCTCTCCACTCGGTAAACCAACAACATAAGGTTCACAAGCATGAAAACCGGAAATATTCAAACGATTTACACAAGACAAAGATATGAAAGAATGTGTAGCTCCTGTATCGAATAAAATGCTAACTGGCTGGGAAAGGATCTGGGTATGCACGATTGGGCAAGGCATCACGATCGTTTGTCCTCCTCATCTCGCATGCACGTGGGGAGCAGATCCGGCACTCGATGTCCCCTTTCGGTCCCATTGTCCTCTGCCTCGCCCGCGGCCAAAATTCCGAGGCATCCGAACACTTTCTTTGCGTCTGTGGAATCTGGCCTCCTACGGGTAGGCGTGGTGTACGGGCTCTAAAGACTTTGCAGCCTCTTCACAAAACACCGCCCGATGTCCCTCTCGTCCACAGTCAAAACAGGTCACGGCAGGAAGGGGGCAATTCCGTCGATAGTGCCCCGTCTGGGCGCAGTTAAAGCATTTCCTGGTAACATCAGTAATAGTTGATGTCGCTCCGAAGTTCTTTCCGCTCCTAGCTGGGTGCGGAGGTTTCTTGAAAGAGTGAAAGGATGACTGGGCCTTACGGTCCCCACTGTTCTTGTGCTCTGTAAAAGTACCAGAGACTTTCTGTTTCTTGGTTTCCGCAAATTTATCCATGGCTGCTTCCTTGATCTCATATGCCAACGCCTTATCCTGGTATTGGCGGAGTGTGGTACATTCGAATCCGGACATGTACCTCTGGACTTCTGGTTTCATTCTCATATCGAAATGAATCATCATTTCTGCATCTGTTCTGACCAGATGTCGAACAAATTCAATTTCTTTGGTTAAACGTCTTGATTGCAGGATACCGCACATCGGAAAGGCGAGCGGAGAAAAACTCCCGAACTTTGGCTTCCCTCACAGGACGAGGGCAATACTGAGCTTCCATCATCAATCTAAACTCTATCCAATCGGCATCATGGTCTACAGGCCGGATGGCTTCCCACCATTCAGACGCTTCCCCTATCAGAAAATATTGAGCGATAGAGGCTCTCCGGTCGTCTGGGCAGTTGATTCCGGCAAAGATTTTCTCCAGCTCCTTTAACCAATGATCCCAGGTGGGAGTCTCAGAAATACCGTCGAATTTGGGTGGTTGCATCTTCGCCACCTCTTGCAGCCACCGGTCACCTCGATTTCCCATATCTGGGATCCCTTGCTGTCTCTCTCCCTGCTGTAGTCCTACCGCCACTTGCATTCGGTCCACGACCTGGGCGAACTGAGTCATCTGGTTCACCACTTGACGAAGGATCTCTGGTACAGCAGGATCTAGTTCATTATTAATAGATTGCTGCGGCTCGCCGGAGCTATGACTGGTCTGGTTAGAAGGCGACGCCTCCCTTTCGGCATTTCTTCATCCGCGTCCACGACCGCGACCACGTCCACGTCCGCCTCTCAACATACTGTAAGCATAAATACTCAATAAACAGGAAACAACATCGTTCTAATATTCGAGTATAAAGAGATACAATATGTAAAGAACGAGATAGAGTTTAGGAACTTACAACCACTGTTCGCATGAAGACGTAGGCAGTGCAGTGATGTCATTCACGGCCGGTTACCCCAAAAGACATAAATGACCCCTATTTTAACCCAACGGCCAAGATATCCATAATCTTAGCTCTGATACCATATTCGTAACACCCCGATATATTCGGGAATATTCTGTACCGTAAATCCTTTACCTAAGGATTTACAAGGTCAAGAATTGAACAAGTATAAAAGTGTACCGAATGGAAATAACGGAATTACAGTACATCGATTCGACCAAATACAGAAATAGTACAATTGTTCAACAGAACTCAATAATACATCACCAAATTCAAATCATCACAAACGACTTCGTACTCGAGTACTTATTGAAATAACGAATAAACAACAGATAAATAAACCCGGTCGGGACATCACTCTGCACCCTCGTCATCATACAGTTCCAGTGGTTGTTTCCCGCTCTCCTGGATCCTGAACACAAACAAAATGTTCACCCCCGAAGGGGTTAGCACAACGATGCTAGTACAAGTACCACAACATATTATTCATATCTTACGAAGAATAATAATAACGTAAACGACAAAATACCAACGAGTCTTCTCCTACGAGAAACTCAAACATATCATACACAACTGATAATCACAATATGATATCAATACATACACATGGTAATTCCATCGATCCAGCGTTCACTGCCTAGAACCCACGATGATCCCGTCAGACCAACCCGTAGTGGAAAAACCCGTCCGATGATCCAGCGCACGCTAGCATAGATCCCCCGATGATCCCGTCGGACCAACACGAGGTGGACACACAATAAAGACATACATGCACGACAATATGTATAACAACAATACATAAAACAATTAAGGTACTTGCCTCGATTTGAAGACAATAACAATACTTCCACGAAAATGAATACTCGAAGATCGTCCTCCTCAATCAATCACGTAACGAGACCAAACCTTAACAAAAGAAATGATATAGGATTTATCTCACGTCGTACAAATGTTTAACAATTCGATTCATGGCCAAAAATTCATAAAATACAATCTGCCTGAACTGCTTAGCGCACGCTAAGTACTCTGTGTAGCGTGCGTTAAGTCTGCCCGATAGCGCACGCAAACAACAAAGCCTAGCGCACGCTAACGATGCATGGTCAGTACTTCACTGACCAGCCAACTGACTCGTCTGATGGTCTAGCGTACGTTACATACCAAACGTAGCGCACGCTAACGAGTGCTCGATAGCGCACGTTAAACTGCATAGCATAGCGTGCGCTATTTCTGCATGGCGATTCTTTGGCGATGGCATTCTTGCCATGAACGAAACAATGAAATCCTTTGTGATAATTCATGTTACTTCCATGAATACCAAGTTCTTACTCTTATGAATGATCTCCAGGATGATATCAACTTCAAGATGCAAATATACGTATAATCATCATGACACCATAATCCATCTTGATTACAATTCTCATGCAAAGTTGGTGATCTCCGGTTGATGTATTAGATGCTACTATCATTATGCATATTCAGACTTCATCTTGAGGTGAACTAACAATTCCGACTTATACGAAAGAATATTCCCTAAGATGATTCTTCCTTTAAGTTCTTATAACATCTTTTCCAAATCATGATCACAAAGATAACATAAATCATACGGATTGTTAACTTCCGAATATTTCTCTCATCATTTGAGGTACTAGGATTCCAACTTCAAGGTTCCAACAATAATATCGTAATTGTAGACATCCCAATCTTCTAAACATGATGTTGTTGAAATAATTCACTAATGAAATTCAATATCCCGTTAACATGATCATCATATCCATTGGAAATCCAAATCTAAGACTGGTGATAGGTTGAACATACCTTAATATGCCGAAATCACTGAACCACAAGGTGTAATCCGACTCCGGTTGGTTATGTGCCCCTCCAAGGTGTTACTTCTCTTCAATGATCACTCACAAGTGATACTCAATCATTAAATGATCACTCATACATGTTCTAAGTGTTTAGAAGGGAGATTATTGCTCTCTGGACTCTCAAAGATGAAGTATAGACGAAGGAAATGAAAGCCCAAGCGGTTGTTGTCCCATTTATAATATTCTGCATTATTGACAAGTTAGCGCACGCTACTAAGCATCCCTTAGCGTGCGCTAATAATGGTTGACTTCAAAATTTGTCCGGGTGCGTCAGCGGGAATCTTATCCGGACCCATGTCCCGCTGGCGCATGAGCTAGCTGTCCCGCTCAATAATTGAGTCCTTAGCGCACGTTACTCATACCTGCATAGCGTGCGCTAATAATGGCCCGATAGCGCGCGTTAAGATACATTCTTAGCGTGCGCTATCACGAGGTTGTTTGAGCAATTTTGCATGTTTCTATACTTATATACAATGATATCAATGCACGAAATATCATACTCCAATAATCAAAATCACCAATCCGAATAATACAGGGTTGAATACAGATGAAATACACCGTAATAAATCCGGATATTACAGTGGGTGCCTGTTATATGCTCAGGTTTTGGCAGCTCGGGAGCAGTCACGGGATTGGCTTGGAAAGAGATGGAAGACGACGATGCTAATCACACAAGAGTCAGAGTCTTTTTCTTTTGTTTCATTTTGGTTGGTATTTCTCTTTCGGTCGAGTATCCACCCTTGCATGGGTGTAATTTTCATTTATTAAATTAAGCTGTCATTCCTTTATGTGTTCAAGCTTATTATTGTCATTGAGAAGTAAATTTAGTTAGTATCTGAATTGTTTAATGACCTTGTCGGTCTGCTTTGTAATTAATTTTGACCCCAGTTGGTCAATCATTGAGTAGTCTTTTGGAGTTCAGCCTAGTAGATCCTTGTGATAAGGGTCTACGGCGTGTGACATTCCCGGTCGTATTCTGGGGGTGTTACATTTATGGTATCGGAGCTTAGGTTTGCAAAAAACTTAGGCCGTTGGGTCAAGTCCATGTCTTGTGTAAGTCGCGCGCGTCAGAGTTGTGATTAGTATCGTGGTTCCAACATCATCTTCAAGCAATCCGTGATGGTAAGCCTCCCGAATCGTAAGTCCCCTTGTATACGTATTTGATTATATTGTGCTTAACGTGAACCAAGGGTTTGAACTTGTCAGAGATTATATTGTTTTATGATATCACCTGCGTATACGGTTCGAGTGAGAATGGTTATGTAGTATACTTCGGAAGTCGAACATATTTATCGGTTTCTGCATTTCAGTAGAATAAATCTTTGAGTGTTAATTTTATCCGCTCCGCGAGTATTTTGAAATGACTCTTGCTATTTTGCAAACTGAATTGTTATCTCATAAGACCGATTCCCTAAACCGAGTTTTGGCATTTTAGTCTTGCACATTTTAACGGTATTTTTATGACGGTATTTGATATTTTACAAATGATTTTGTGAGTTTTGGAAAATGCTACCGTCATCGGCTTTTTGGCTTATTTTGAAATGGTTTTGTAAATGGTTTTTCGCCTGGTAGGTTCCGGCGCAGAATCCCCAGCATGTAATATTCCCGGGCCGAATTACGAACGTTTTAAAGTAGTGTTTTGAAATTTTCCTAACATTGTAAACCTCATGATTTAATGTAGTCATGTTAAATGGTCACGTATTTTGGTGAAAAATTCTTTTGAATAAACATTTTGGTAGAAGAGGAAGGATTTTCAAAATTGTGGTATTTGGGACTCAACACTTTTGAAATATTTTAATTTAGTTACAATTCGATTTTCAATTTTCTTGTAGGCATTACTCGAAAATAATTTTTTAGAGTCATTGTATAAACTTACTCTTCCAAAATAAAGGACAATATTTACAAGTTTTGAGCACAACGTGACTCGGCTTATGTTATAATTTCTTTTTCATTAAACGCATACGCATAATGATCGTCCTAGTCGAAGGACTGAAAATTGACTTCAGAAAATTTCGTGCTTTACGATATTACCGTTATTATAAGGATGTTAATTAAACCTTGTGTTGATAATTGTGGTATACCGTATAACCGACTATGTGATAACAATAAACGGTACTATCTGCATTAGCATGACGAGCCTTGGCGGACGTAGACGTGATAATGGAAGCGGAAGCGGTGAGGTGGTTCGTACGACAACGATTCATGTTACGGTGAAGGAATATCAAGATCAGACGATATCCTATGAAACCTCCTCAGTGACCGAGCCAACGAGCGGAGAAAAGAGACCGAGGACATCTGGAAAAATTTTGGGCGGTGAAGATACTAAGGTTCTCAAACCCCCACGTCGTTCGAATGCGTCGTCTTCACGGTCGAGAATGAGCATTGGGAATCCCAAGCCAGCATCGGTGACTCTCGTTAAGAAGAGAGTGTGCTTCAACTGCAACCGTACGGGACATATCCGTGTAAACTGTCCCTCCCCACTCTTGACTTGTTATCGGTGTGGGTGTGAAGGCCATCGAGAGAAACATTGTGAGATAATTTCCGAATTCGCAAAGAATGCTACTCTGTTGGTGAGCAAAGCAAGTGGCCGGAGAATGTCCCGAAACCTTATGTCTCCTGTTGAATAGCCTAACATAGGCGAATGAAGATTTTGTACTATGTTCTAGTTGTTGCTGTTTCCAACAATCGTGACTTTGATCGTTTTTCATTTTAATTGCTTTTTGTTTCCAACTCATGCTGTTTTAAGTTTCGGGGCTGAAATGTCTTCTTAGTATGGGGGAACGTATTACCCGTACTCTTCTTAGTATTTTCGGTGTTAGGAGACTTTCATTGTTGGTGATTCATCTGTGATCCTCTTGACAATTTTAATCTACAATGTTCTACTGAGCCTACCGTCATTCGAACGAATTTTAGAACCGATTTGTTAGACTCCGTGAATTATTATGGTCTATCCACATCTGAACGTAATCCTTGCAAAATTTTGTTCGAAACTATTTGTTCCCACTCGTGCGGTTAACATTTCCAATGTGTTATGAAGTTGAATGCGGTTGGTCGAGCTCGACACGTGATTTCAGTATGTTTGAGCCGTTTGTGATTTTCCTTAATTCTAGGAGCTTTTACTTCTCCACACTAACTTATCATGTTCACATATAATTTATCGCCTCAATTCACGTACCAGATACTTGCTAAGTCCAATCATTATATTTTTAGAACCTTGCATTCGCGCATTGCTCGTGATGTTTTGGGGCTGAGCAAGTAGTTATTTTCCCTTGGTTGTTCCACCACTCTACTTTAAGTTTCGGGACGAAACTTCTTTTTAGAGGGAGAGTATGTAATATCCGGATAAATTGTTGGCTATTTTCGTCCGTATTTGAACCCTGTATTACCTGATTTGTGCTATCAATAATCGAAGTACGATCGTTTCCGTATTCGTATCCTCATGCATGATAATATCAACTTTTAATCCGTCACATGCAACTTCGTCGTAATGCACGCTAACAGGTAAGCGTAACGTACGTTACGAGCTAGACGTAGTGTACGTAAGGAGGTCAATGATTGAACAGGCTGGCTAGCACATGGACGGCTGGTGGTGGGCTCGGAAAGATTCCCGCGGATGAACCTGGACAGTTTTGGGTTCAACGGGTGTTAACGTACGCTAAGGATTGTAACTAGCGTACGCTAATGTGTGTAGCTTACGTATGTAATGCATAGGGTGTAACGTATGTAAGCGAGTACAGAATGAGACAGTAAGCTACCATTGAACGATAGCGTACGCTAAGAACGAATGGTAGCGTGCGCTAAGTCGATTACGTACATAAATAGCTAAGGCTAACGTACGTAAAGATCAAGACATTATATATATGGACAACACCCCATTTCATTTCACTTTGTCCCTTTCACTTGTACTTCGTTTTCCTTCATTTCTAGAGAGTCTCCAGCCATCTAAAACACCTATAGATTACATAGACTCGATCATTTAAGTTAAGAAACATCTTGGTTTGGCATTTAAGCAATCGGAGTTGGATGCTACCTCTTGTCTCTGCGTTTCCTTCATATTAAGGTATGTTAATGCTACCTCCACCTTGAATTCGTGTTCTTAAGGATGTTATGAACATACTACCGAGATTATTAAGTTCCATAGATGATTTTTATCCGAACATCATGTGTTTGGAAGTTGGAATGTTCATGCTTTAGTTACCCGAGTTAAGAACATTATAGTTCGAATCTTGTTATGATGAACAAGTAAGGGAAGTTTTCTGAGATTAATAAACTGTATTGTATGGTGTTTCATAATAATCGTAGACTTAATGTTGATAACAACCTCAGATTTTCCGATCTACCTTTGAGGATTTATAATCGAGATTGGATTAAGTTTTATGATGGAATGATTAACCTGGAATTCGAAGACATCAACACCATAAGATCATTTTGATTCACATGAGAATTATATTTGTGAATATAACGTACGTTAAGCTCTATGCATTACGTACGTTATACCCTCAGGCAAGACAGTTATCTGAACTGAGAAGAACTGTCAAATGCATGCTTAGCGTGCGTTAATCTTTTTAGCTTACGTGCACTAACGTGCAGACGTAACGTACGTTATGTAGGTGTGTAACGTACGTTATGAAGAGTACAGTTAGGGTTCGGTCATCTTTCTATATTTTTCTTCGTGTGATTGATTGTTTATTTAATGATAGGATATTAAGGATGAATTTCCTACGATAATCCAGTTTTGAGCCTTTCCGATCGTCGTTTCCGTTGGAGTTCCGGATTGTTCCAATCAACTGTATTTCCGGAGTATTCGCGAGAGATTACCAAGGCAAGTACCTTAATATACGAATTATAATTACGTGAAATCATTGTTGCTGAAGTGTATGAATCATGTTACGAATATCTGTACATATATATGTATATATATATATATATGTGTGGATATATGTATAGATATATGTATATATATATACATATGGAGATAAATGTTGGGTGATTAATACCAATATTAGTCGATGTACTCAACTTAGATTAAGGTACGAATGATATTTATAGAGGTAATATGGTAATGTTTGTATTTTCGATTGAGTTACGATATAAGGATATATATGTAGTGTTGATTGGTAGTGTTGAAGGCTTAATGTGTTAAGTCTTGATGAATAACGTGCGGTTTGTTGTTTATTTTGCGTAGTTACGGACTGGCGAATAAATTATGTGAATTGATGAACTGATTTCATAATTGTTGCAACGGTTGACTGTGTGCTTGGTATTTGTAACAACGTGAATACTTGTTATGAGAGACGTCATATCGAGGTGCCTCTGAGGGCGGGGCGTGTACTCCGGCCTGGTGTACGCTGCAATGAGCGGCTCCATATGATTGGTGAACACTAGTGTTACTTAATGCGCGAGCAAGGGGCGGCTCCTGTGGGAGTGAACGCCGGCGCGGTGACATGTGCAATGGGCGGCCAATATAGTGGAGTGAACACCGGTACACAGGTGTGCAAGGGAGGCGCCTGGAAGGCTTATTGGTAACGGATATTTGAGTTATAGCTAAGACCCCATTACCAAATGATTTTCGTAATTCAAAATTCTTGCAACTCGCTTTAAAATGTTGGTCTTGATGTAAACCGCGATTCGTGTTTCTGAAAGTTCGTTCCAACTTGTTTTAAATGTTGGTATCATGGTTAATTAACCAAGGATATTTGACGAGATCTCCGAGGGTTAATTAATCAGGGGTCTTGAGCAGGATTTGTCGAGTGAGAGGTTGTGCCATTGGTTGTACTATGATGATTATTCTGTGTATTGGCTCGAGGACCCCGTGAATTGTTGAGATATTTGATCTCGTGATGATATTATTTGGATTGGGTCGAGAACCCCGTGAAAATGTTGTAAAGACTCGCTTGTGTTACTGTTTCATAAATTGGGTTGAGGACCTTGTCGGTCTGCTTTGTAATTAATTTTGACCCCGGTCGGTCAATCATTAAGTAGTCTTTTGGAGTTCAGCCTAGTAGATCCTTGTGATAAGGGTCTACGGCGTGTGACATTCCCGGTCGTATTGTGGGGGTGTTACACTCATCTCTCCATGACCGCTACGATCTTGATAATCCAAGAACTTAAAAGAAATCCCACGACGGGGTCAGCCATAATACCCAACAATGATAACCATCACATCACGTCAATAATTACATACCAATGAAATACTGAGTAAGAATATGACCAATGTAATCTTACCGCCATAACTTTACCAACTCGTGATAATAAATACAAAAGTTCACATCTCGTATTCTTTCAACAACACAATAAGCTAATACCAAAATATCTGTACTATATCTCAATAATGCCCAAGGTTCGCAAAACATTATCATAACTCAGTGTTACGAAATTCACTAACTCTGTCAAACCCAATCCATCAGGTATCATTATCAAATCTCAACAATAAAACCGATTGTCCATCAAAGACATATACCAAGGTAAATACGGAACATACCTCAGGATATGCAATGCCATGACGAATCACATCGATCTAATCCGAGATTAGATCAATACAACATACGAACATTGTCCTAACACAAGACCTACAAATGCATACTCATATGACAACGTCTATATGCTCACATCAATAACAACACTATATACTTATGGCAAACCCATAATATACATATGCACAATAACATCACATAGGTAATCCAATTATCCAGCGTTCACTGCCTAGATCCCACGATAACCCCGTCAGACCAACCATGGTGGAAAAACCTGTCCGATGATCCAGCGCATGCTAGCATAGATCCCCCGATGATTCCGTCGCACCAACCCGAGGTAGACATACAACAACAATGCACAAATGCATATAACAATGATACACAATGCATGACAACAACGATACATGCATGTATCACAACATGACCTTAATGATTAGAGTACTTGCCCCGAGTCCTTCGAGGCCGATCTAAATGTCTAAATAATTACCAACCGTTATCCTCAGTATTCGATGGTCCAGAATGTCACGGATGGTAGATAACTCATATCTTCATCTATACCACAATGTATCCTCGATACTGTAATACCCAAGATTTTTGATATGTAATTGAACCTTGTGATATTGTAATTGTTGTATTTTGATCTGATTATTATTCTCCGTATTTCATGATCCGGTGTTGTTGAGCGCATGATTTCACGAATGTGATCTAAATGGTGATTCTGCGCATGTAGCGCACGCTATCGACTATATATAGCGTACACTAATTTGGAGCCGTAGCGCACGCTATGTATGAACCTTAGCGCGCGCTACACATAGTCAGCATGATTGAGACAGGGCGGTAGGTGAGATCGGCTGCGGATCTCGGTCGGATTATGTCGGGATGAACCTGGATGGCTTTCGGGAAAAAGCCAAGTCAACGCGGTAGCGCACGCTACTGATGTAAGGATAGCGCACGCTAAATGCTGAGTACAGTGAAGTCAGTAAGCCGTTAGCGCACGCTATGAATATAGACTAGCGCGCGCTAATAACCACTTTCTATAAATAGGACAGCATCCCTTTTCGTATTTTCAGTCTTTTCACTTCCCACATCCGAATCATTGGACTTAGAGAATTACTCTCTTCATCCTAAACCCTTCATATCAGCATCCTAGCTTGAGTCGAAGATTGTAGATCATTGGAGATTGTTGTTCAAGCTCTCGGTGTTGGATTTCTTCTAGTTCCTTCGTGTTCTTCACTACTTTGAGGTAGGTGATTCTTCATAAATATCAATAATATTCTGAAGGACGTTTTGATCTTGATTATCTAGTCAGTTAAATTCGTTAGTAGTCGAACATCATGTGTTAGAAGGATATTTTTGATGTTTCGGAACTTATTCATCGTATAATCCATTGAACCTTTTTAGTATATGGACTCCTAAGCATATTCATGTATCTTCAAAACCGATTATGACCAGTATATGGAAATTACCTAGTTCTTATGTTTTACGTAAGGAATCATATGTTTTGGGACTTGGAATGAATTGAACTTAGGATATTTTCTTGAAGATCAAGATGAATTATGGTGTAGTAATGATGATACGTATCCTTATGTCTCGTAGTCATTTAATCCATAAAGATGTTTCATAAACCGTATGAGCATGATATGCACGGAGTTGGCATGTATTAACACTGAGGATTTCATGAGTTTTCATCACCTTTAGCTCAAGTTTTTACCCAGTAGTGACTGCCATGCACGATTAGCGCACGCTAAGATGTATATATTAACGTGCGCTATCGGGAATGTGTAACGTACGCTACGTTGGGTATGTAACGTACGTTATGTCATCAGGCAGGGCAGTCGGCTGTTCAGAGAGGACTGTCAGTACACAGCTAGCGCACGCTAAACTTAGTCATTTGCGTACGTTAACGGGCAGGCTTAGCGCACGTTACGTAGAATACATAGCGTGCGCTAAGTAGTTCAGGCAGAATTCATTTTTTTAGAGCTTGCGGCCGTAAACCGGATTGTTAGACATTCGTACGACTTGAGAGGAATTCTTTATTATTTCTTAGGTCCGAGCCTTGCATAGGGGACGATCGAGGGGCAGTGGCATACAGACGCGTGTCATTTGTTGGAGTATTTCATTCTTGCCATTTTCGAGGCAAGTATCATATGTTGAGTTTGATGTATATTGGAACTTTGATCATGCATATGGTTTTGTTCATGTTGTTGAATATGAGATTTATTTCTTTAATTTCTCGTGGTATTCGTTGTTAATTGTTCGTATTGATGAACATATTGAAATACATATATGTATGCATAATTGATCGGTTTATGGTATAAATGATCCGAGGGGGTCATGAGAATCTATGCTGAGGGCGCTGGATCGAATGTCCACCATGCGTTGGTCCGACGGGATCATCATGGGGATCTATGCTGAGGGCGCTGGATCGCTGGACGGGTTTTCCACCATGCGTTGATCCGACGTGATCATCATGGGGATCTATACCAAGGGCGCTGGATCGCTGGATTACCCTGTATTGTGTTGATGGAATCGTGAGGATTCACATCATTGGATTCCGATGACGGAAGTCCGTTTTGCATGTTTTATGATGCACTGATGATTTATGTATTATGATACTTGTACTAGCATTGTTTTGCTAACCCCTTCGGGGGTGGACATAGTTTTGATGTTCAGGTAGCCGAGGAGCGGGGAAGCAACCACAGTACCGACAGGACGATGAAATGGCTCAGTAATGTGGTTGATGTTTATTGTTATTGTGATTGTCTTCTTGGTTCACTTTAGTACTCGAGTACGTGTGTTTTAATAATGTCATTTTCGATATGGTTGTATAAGTTAACTCTTTGGATCAGTTGAACCAGTTCTGTATTTTGAACTTCAGTTGTAAGATTGATTTATATTTGCATTTCTTTTAATTAGCCTTGTAAATCCTTACTTAAAGGGTTTACAGCGCTGTAATTATTCTGAATATCTCGGGGTGTTACAGAATATGGTATTGGAGCTAAGATTCATGGATATCTTGGCAGTCGGTTTAGTTGGGTCTGTTTACGTTATTTGATTATTGGTCGTTTGTAACATCAACTGTGAGCCAAAGATCGTCGTGTGGACCGTGGTTGTAAGTTTCCTAATCTCAAATACTACCGTTTTATTAATTCATGTTTTGTGAACATTGATGGACTTTCTTTTAGAAAGTTTGCCCTGGATATTGAGTATTTGTGTTTACAGTATGTTGAGAGGAGGTCGTGGACGCGGACGTGGTCGTGGACGCGGACGTGGAAATATGAGACAGGAGGATTCAGCGTCTACCCCGGAGATATCTGTTAGTCGAACCGATTCCCATTCTGGAGGACAGCAGGGATCAACAAATAATAATGCAGATCCTAATGTGCCGGGAGTGCTTCAGCAGGTGGTTGCTCAGATAAACCAGTTTTCTCAAGTTGTTGATCGTATGCAGACGGCGATGGGACAGCAGCATAACGTGGATAATCGGGGAGACAAATGGCTTACTGAGGTGGTCAAATTGCACCCTCCGAAATTTGACGGTTCTACTGAGACGCTTTCTTGGGATCATTGGCTGAAGGAGTTAGAGAAGATCTTTGCAGGGATTAACTGTCCCAACGACGGAAAGGTTCCGGTTGCCTAGTATCTTCTGACGGGGGAGGCTTTCGACTGGTGGGAGGCCATTCGACCTGAGGAGCATAACGTCGACTGGACGGAGTTCAAATTAATGATGGAAGCGCAGTATTGTCCTCGCCCAGTTAGAGAGGCCTGAGTCCGGGAGTTTTTCTCACCATAAAATTTGGAAGCATCTGTGACAGACGTGATTAAGACTTTTAATCACCAGTTGCCTTATGTGCGCCACTTGTTCAGGACCGAGGCAGAGAGGATTTTTCATTTTGACATGCGAATGAAGCCGGAAATTCAGCAGTATATTGTACGGATTTTAATGTACCACCTTGCGACAGTATCAGGACAAAGCACTGGCCTATGATATGAAAGAGGCGGCAATAGAAAAGTCAACGGAAGCAAAGAAACAGAAGGTGTCTGGCAACTTCACGGAGAATAAGAGTAGTGGGCCTCGCAGGGTCCAGTCCTCTTTTCATTCATCTAAGAGGCCTTCGCATCCTTCTCGAGGTGGAAAGAAGTTCCGGGCAGCACCAACCGTTTCAGACGCAGGGAAGAAATGTTATAACTGTGGCAAAGCGGGGCCTGTTCGACGTGACTGTTTCACGCCTGCTGTGACCTGTTTCGAGTGTGGACAGGAAGGGCATCACGCAACATTTTGTGGAAATGCGACTCGATCTTTTGGTACTCGCACTCCTGTACCGGTTCCGAAGGACACAAGTGTAAACCAGATGCAACAAAGCAGTTTCCAGCAGCAGAATGTTGGGAAAAGAGAGGCATCCAGCGCTGGGTCCGTTCCTTCGCGTATTTACGAGATGAAGAAGTCAGACGATCATAACACAACTGTTGCATCAGGTACGATTCAGATCCTTTTGCAACCAGTTAGTGTCTTATTCGATTCAGGAGCTACGCATTCTTTTATATCTTTGAACTGTGTTAATCATTTGAAAATCTCGTGCTTGTATGATTGTGAACCTTATGTTGTGGGATTACCGAGCGGAGAGAAAATTGTGGGAACCCTAGAAGCTAGAAATTTTCCAGTGTCTATAGGAGGGAGAGATTGTCCATCAAATCTTATTGTAGTTGACATACATGGTGACGACTTAATTCTCGGAGACGATTGGCTCAACCGTTATGGAGCTATTCTGAATTACCGAAAGAGAGTCATTTCTATCATTGCGGATGACGGATCTGAACACTTATTCCGAGGATGGAGACCGGGAAGCTCGGGAAAATTGATCAAAGCAATGAAAGCCGTGAAATTACTGAAGCAGGGATGTCATGGACTTTGGTGCTATGCCATGAGAAAAGAGGAAGGAGTAGAGCTCTCATCTATTCCAGTTGTGAATGAATTCTCAGATGTATTTTCTGACGAACTACCTGGGTTACCTCCGCAGAGAGAGGTGGAGTTCACTATCGAATTAGAGCCTGGAGCCGCTCCTATTTCCAGAGCACCATACCGCATGGTGCCAACCGAGATGTATGAGCTAAAGAAGCAACTGGAGGAATTATTACAGAAGGGTTATATTCAACCTAGCGTTTCTCCTTGGGGAGCGCCCGTTCTCTTTGTCCGGAAGAAAGACGGATCCCTCCGATTATGTATTGATTACAGGGAGCTCAACAAAGTGACAATCAAGAATAAGTATCCTATACCTAGGATCGAAGACTTGTTTGATCAACTGCAAGGGGCAAGGGTATTCTCGAAGATTGACTTGCGATCAGGATACCATCAGTTGAGAATTAAGGAATTGGATATACCAAAGTGCGCTTTCGTGTCCCAGACGCATTATGAATTTGTAGTGATGCCATTTGGACTTACCAATGCTCCTGCGGTATTCATGCAATTGATGAATCGGGTATTCTTAGAATACTTGGATAAATTTGTGGTCGTCTTCATCGATGACATCTTGATATATTCGAAAGACACAGAGGAGCACGCTGAACATTTACGTGTGGTTTTGAGCATCTTGAGGAAGGAACAGCTGTATGCAAAGCTTTCCAAATGCGAGTTCTGGCTTAAGGAAGTAACTTTCCTTGGGCATGTGATATCAGCTGACGGAGTTCAGGTGGACCCAAAGAAAGTCGAAGCAATCTTGGAATGGGAAGCTCCTAGTAATGTGAAAGAAGTCCGAAGCTTCTTAGGACTTGCTGGATATTATCGCCGTTTTGTAGAAGGATTTTCCAAAATTGCTCGTCCGCTCACTCAGCTATTACAGAAAACTCAAAAGTTCACGTGGGATGAGAAATGCCAGGCTGGTTTTGATTTAACTTAAGAGGAGACCGACGACAAGACACCTATATTAGCGTTACAGAGGGAATCGATGGATTCATAGTATACGGCGACGCTTCAAATCGAGTGCAGGATGTGTGTTGATGCAAAAGGATAAGGTGATTGCCTATGCTTCTCGGCGATTAAAACCGCATTTGAGGTTAATTACCCGACTCATGATCTGGAGCTAGCAGCTGTGGTCTTTGCCTTGAAAATTTGGCGACATTATTTATACGGCACTCATTGTCAGATCTTTACAGATCATAAGAGTCTCAAGTACATCTTTTGTCAGAAATATTTAAACATGAGGCAGAGAAGGTGGCTGGAATTGATCAAGGATTACGACTTGGAAATCCTTTATCATCCGGGTAAAGCAAACGTAGTAGCCGATGCATTGAGCCGTAAACCTGTTTCTCTTCGAGTGTTGGAAGCACTTACATCCCAAACCAGCATTCAAATGGAACTGATCCGCGAAGGGATTGTAGTATGGGCACCATAAATCCAAGGGCAGCTGTATGTGATGGAACTGACTTCATCACTAGTCGAGGAAATCAAATCTAAGCAGTTGAACGATTCTCTGATCCTTCGGTTATGTGACGAAGTAAAGAAAGGAAAGGCCCCAGGATTCGTGATACAAGATGATGGAGTTCTGAGATTTCAGATTCGACTTTTCGTTCCCGATGCTGATGATTTGGGACGGACAATTCTGAAGGAAGCTCATAGCGCGCCTTATTCTATTCACCCCGGCAGCAGTAAGATGTATAAGGATCTAAAACAAAACTTCTGGTGGGGGAATATGAAGAAGGACGTAGCAGAATACGTTTCAAAGTGTTTGACTTGTCAGCAGGTTAAGATTGAACATCAGCGACCTGCCGGAATGTTAAAGCCGCTTTCGATCCCTGAGTGGAAGTGGGAGGATATCTCGATGGATTTCATCACCAGTATGCCAAGGACCAAGACGGGAATGAACAAGATTTGGGTTGTAGTTGATCGACTAACCAAGTCGGCTCATTTCCTAGGAATTAAAGATACTTGGGGACCCGAGATATTGGCGCGAGTATTTATTGCAGAGATAGTCAGATTACATGGGACACCGAAGACCATTATTTCAGATCGAGATGGTCATTTCATGTCGCACTTCTGGAAGGCAGTTCACAGGGCTTTTGGGACTAAGCTAAACTTTAGCACGGCTTATCATCCTCAGACGGACGGTCAGTCCGAAAGGACTATACAAACAGTAGAAGACATGCTTAGAGCTTGTGCTTTGGATTGGTCAACTGATTGGGAAGTTCATTTGCCGTTGATTGAATTCACCTACAATAATAGTTGGCATGCTTCTATTAAGATGGCTCCATTTGAAGCTTTGTACGGGAGAAGATGCCGATCACCCCTGTGCTGGGATGATTCTTCAGATTTGATCGGGACGGCACCGGAATTGATAGTTCAGACTCAAGATAAGATAGCTTTGATTCGAGAAAGACTATTAACTTCCTAGAGTCGACAGAAGTCTTATGCAGATGTGTGTCGTCGCCCTCTAGAGTTCGACGTTGGGGACCATGTACTATTGAAGGTGTCTCCAACACGAGGGATTTTCCATTTTGGGAGGAAAGGTAAGCTAAGTCCGAGATATATCGGGCCATTTGAGATCCTCGAGAGGGTTGGGGATTTAGCATACAGGTTGGCCTTACCGCCATCGCTGAGTCACGTTCACAATGTGTTTCACGTATCCCAACTGCGGAGGTATGTACCGGACCCCAGTCATATCATTGAGTTCGATGAGATCGAGATAGCAAAGGACGGCACCTTCGAAGAGAGACCAATCAAGATACTTGAGAATCGGATCAAACAATTGAGGAATAAACCAATACACTTGGTTAAAGTACAATGGTCACGAAACGGAGTTGAAGAGGCCACTTGGGAAACGGAGGACAGTATGAAGACTAGATATCCAGAGTTGTTTTCATCTTAAGTTTCGGGACGAAACTTCTTTTTAGGGAGGAAGGATGTAATACCCGAGATTTCTGATATGTAATTGAAGCTTGTGATATTGTAATTGTTGCATTTTGATTTGATGATTATTCTCCGTATTTCATGATCCGGTGTTGTTGAGCTCATGATTTCATGAATGTGATCTAAATGGTGATTCTGCGCATGTAGCGCACGCTATCGACTATATATAGCGTACGCTAATTTGGAGCCGTAGCGTATGCTATGTATGAACCTTAGCGCGCGCTACACGTAGTCAGCATGATTGAGACAGGGCGGTAGGTGAGATCGTCTGCGGATCTCGGTCGGATTATGTCGGGATGAACCTGGACGGCTTTCGGGAAAAAGCCAAGTCAACGCGGTAGCGCACGCTACTGATGTAAGGATAGCGCACGCTAAATGCTGAGTACAGTGAAGTCAGTAAGCCGTTAGTGCACGCTATGAATATAGACTAGCGCGCGCTAATAACCACTTTCTATAAATAGGACAACATCCCTTTTCGTATTTTCAGTCTTTTCACTTCCCACATCCGAATCATTGGACTTAGAGAATTACTCTCTTCATCCTAAACCCTTCTTATCAGCATCCTAGCTTGAGTCGAAGATTGTAGATCATTGGAGATTGTTGTTCAAGCTCTCGGTGTTGGATTTCTTCTAGTTCCTTCGTGTTCTTCACTACTTTGAGGTAGGTGATTCTTCATCAATATCAATAATATTCTGAAGGACGTTTTGATCTTGATTATCTAGTCAGTTAAATTCGTTAGTAGTCAAACATCATGTGTTAGAAGGATATTTTTTACGTTTCGGCACTTATTCATCGTATAATCCATTGAACCTTTTTAGTATATGGACTCCTAAGCATATTCATGTATCTTCAAAACCGATTATGACCAGTATATGGAAATTACCTAGTTCTTATGTTTTACGTAAGGAATCATATGTTTTGGGACTTGGAATGAATTGAACTTAGGATATTTTCTTGAAGATCAAGATGAATTATGGTGTAGTAATGATGATACGTATCCTTATGTCTCGTAGTCATTTAATCCATAAAGATGTTTCATAAACCGTATGAGCATGATATGCACGGAGTTTGCATGTATTAACACTGAGGATTTCATGAGTTTTCATCACCTTTAGCTCAAGTTTTTACCCAGTAGTGACTGCCATGCACGGTTAGCGCACGCTAAGATGTATATATTAACGTGCGCTATCGGGAATGAGTAACGTACGCTACGTTGGGTACGTAACGTACGTTATGCCATCAGGCAGAGCAGTCGGCTGTTCAGAGAGGAATGTCAGTACACAGCTAGCGCACGCTAAACTTGGTCATTTGCGTACGTTAACGGGCAGGCTCATGTTACGTAGAATACGTAGCGCGCGCTAAGTAGTTCAGGCAGAATTCATTTTTTTAGAGCTTGCGGCCGTAAACCGGATTGTTAGACATTCGTACGACTTGAGAGGAATTCTTTATTATTTCTTAGGTCCGAGCCTTGCATAGGGGACGATCGAGGGGCGGTGGCATACGGACGCGTGTCATTTGTTGGAGTATTTCATTCTTGCCATTTTCGAGGCAAGTATCATATGTTGAGTTTGATGTATATTGGAACTTTGATCATGCATATGGTTTTGTTCATGTTGTCGAATATGAGATTTATTTCTTTAATTTCTCGTGGTATTCGTTGTTAATTGTTCGTATTGATGAACATATTGAAATGCATATATGTATGCATAATTGATCAGTTTATGGTATAAATGATCCGAGGGGGTCATGAGGATCTATGCTGAGGGCGCTGGATCGAATGTCCACCATGCGTTGGTCCGACGGGATCATCATGGGGATCTATGCTGAGGGCGCTGGATCGTTGGATGGGTTTTCCACCATGCGTTGGTCCGACGGGATCATCATGGGGATCTATACCAAGGGCGCTGGATCGCTGGATTACCCTGTATTGTGTTGATGGAATCGTGAGGATTCACATCGTTGGATTCCGATGACGGAAGTCCGTTTTGCATGTTTTATGATGCACTGATGATTTATGTATTATGATACTTGTACTAGCATTGTTTTGCTAACCCATTCCGGGGTGGACATTGTTTTGATGTTCAGGTAGCCGAGGAGCGGGGAAGCAACCACAGTACCGACAGGACGATGAAATGGCTCAGTAATGTGGTTGATGTTTATTGTTATTGTGATTTTCTTCTTGGTTCACTTTAATACTCGAGTACGTGTGTTTTAATAATGTCATTTTTGATATGGTTGTATAAGTTAACTCTTTGGATCAGTTGAACCAGTTCTGTATTTTGAACTTTAGTTGTAAGATTGATTTATATTTGCATTTCTTTTAATTAGCCTTGTAAATCCTTACTTAAAGGGTTTACGGCGCTGTAATTATTCTGAATATCTCGGGATGTTACAGATACCAAGTATACTAACAACAATTGTAAATCATATACATTATAATTTAATTCCCAAAAACTCGAATACAACTTATAATCCCAAATCTCCTGTGATTACGATTATAACCATTACTATACGAATTATAAACGAATGAAACGGAAACCATTCATTAAATATTATAAACTGAACAAGTAATAACTTGCCTCGATACCGATGAAGCCGTTACCAATTCCATTGCCGTCATCTACAAGTCCATCGGCCCTGATCAATGAAATTCACTAACGTTCTCGAATACGACCGCAAAGCATTGTTCTAATCACCGATTAATAATCTAAACCTACTACAATAATCGATAAACAACAAGTTCGATAACGATCAACAATCAATAAAACTAATTCACAAACCCAACGGCTCAACAATATCTCGATTAACCACTAGGCTGATCAATCCAACTCAAACCAGTTCGAATTCACAACCATAATACGAAAATACTGCACTGTCTGCCTACTTAGCGCACGTTAATCACTTAACGTAGCGTGCGCTAAGTCGCACCCGTAAGCATGCGCTAGACAGTAAGCTTAGCGTGCACTAATACTGTACAGATGCATGTTTTTCAGATACTGATCAACATATGGCGATTATCAAGAACACTAAGTGATTCTAAACCATGTTCATAGCTATCAAAACAATGAAATCCGATATCCTTTAACATATAGGTAATCATCCAACTCTTAATCCAATTCATATATTCACATATCATCTTCTTCCTCAAATATCAACATCATGAACACCAAGAACCTTAATCAACACTTCCCTAATCTAACATTACAGAGATTAATCATCAACAATGACATCAACATCCATAAAGGAGAAGAAAGATTAACCAACTTATCTCAAGAAAACGAACTACACAATTCAAACCATACGAATCATATTAATATCATCATACTCCGGTAATCCATCTCATAATCATGCTTGTCAACTTGTTTATGTAATAATCATCAACTCAAGAACATCAACATTCAATCCAAAATGAAATCCAGAGATGAAGAGTAATTACCTTTTTGAAGGAATGGATTGGATCTCAAGTTTAAATCCGTTTCCAATCGATTCCAAGCTTAATATTGTTATGGATGATTAACTCCACCATAATCCAGTGTTTGGAACTGCAAACATCTCTCTAAGAACTCTCTCTATCGGTTGCAAGTAGAGAATGGACGAAATGAGGAATAATATCCAACTACTCATATATATACACTGTACATTATTAACGTACGCTAACATCTAAAATTAACGTACGTTACACGTTTAGCGTGCGGTAACGCTCTTTGTTAGCATACGCTATCAAAGTCCAGAGGCTACTGCCTTACTGTATACAATGAGTTACGTACGCAATGTCCATTAAATTGAGTACGTGATTTCCTCTATCTAGTGTACGCTAGAGCCCGATCGTAGCGCGCGCTACTCATAGTTGACTTGTTTGTCTGTATGCTCCAAAGATGGTTCAACACGCCGACAGCTCTGACTAGGATAAGATTCCCTTTGGACCGATCTAATGTTAGCATGCACTAACAATATGCATTAACGTGCGCTAGCCCTTCTCAACAAACATCCGTTGACCTCGTCGGCACATGCGCCGAAAGTGACCGGGTCCACACATAGATTCCTTCTGATCTGGTTTGTACTATCTTTTCCTTCTAGCGTGCGCTAAACCAGCACTAGCGTGCGCTAGGCATGGATATTAGCGTGCGCTAATAATGTTACACTTAGCCATTTTCAGTTACTCTTGTCTAACGTCTCAACATACTATATACGAACATACGGCATACTGAATACGTATACTCCTTCCAACAATATTCTCATACGATAAGCCCGACACACAATGTCTTCCAATACAACTGTCAACCAAGTGCGGTAATAATACCAATACAAATGTCTTAGTCCTTTATTTATTTTATCCATACTGTACAGATTCCACGTTGTACAACATAACTCAGATAAAATAATATTAAACAACAGTAGTAGAAATTCCAGATATTACATACTACACCACTTAAAATAAGTTTCGTCCTTGAAGCTTGCAATCCGTCATAGAAAAACAAACAAACCGTTCAATCAAAATATTCCAAAACCATCAAAACAATGATCAATCATCATCATTAACGAATAACAAAAATAACATACTTATAAATGTGCAAATTCGACGATCTCCAAAGATACTTACAATCACAATTCCATAAGTCTCAACAAAATATATTATCTTCGGATTAAATAATCTATCTGTGTCAAATCCTGTCTGCCTGATTACACAATCAAGTCCCAATCTGCTAAAAATCAATAATGCATGATACATCTGTGAAAAAACTGCCCAACACAATAGCAACAAATCCTGAAATATCGACACAATATCTGAACGTTCAAATGATCACTAGCAATGATCAACCAATAAATTAACCGAGAATATCATCGACATGATAAACTCTAATACGACCCAGCCAAAGGTCAAAACACAGCCGAGAATATCATCATCATGATAAACTCCAATATTACCAACGAACGATCAACGAAAATCAAGAATACCTTCACACGGTAAGCTCTAACACGATCAACACAAAACCACATAAACAGATATACGAACGAATAAAGTTATCAAAATGACACACCAATCACATACAGTGGATCTCAATAAACATACCCGACTGGTGAACATACTCCTCGGCATACGAACAACCAATCAAAAACAGACGAACATATCCAATCATACATGGAGTGGGAACGACCACTCAATATCCAAAACAACCAGCATGGGGTTACCATCCCCAAATCTACACTTACAAAGAAATAATTCAAAATCACTATGGTAGAGTCGCGATACTACCATACCAATGGAATCACATAGCACATATGTCCCGGTTTCACAAAATCCAAAGTTCCAAAATTACATCCTGTGCATGAATCTACAACATGCAGCATATTTCTCTTATCCGATAAATCTATCGATCATCCCTGGATAACCAAACTACTATACTAAAGTTCGAATCTCTTTTCCTCGTACCATCGATATGATATCCAGTTTATGAGTCACACTCATAACTTCACCATGATATGCACCATGCACTAAATGCGTATGTATATCAGTCACATTTTCAAAACCAGTTTGAAATCATATAGTTTTGTCAAGAAGACAAATTTTTGAAAGTTCTTTCAAAAAATTTCAAAGCTCAAAACATAAATTCTCGTAAGACCACGAAATAAATTTTCGAAAAGTTAAACTAGCTCACTAATGCCAAGTATTCGGTAACAGTTTCCTTTGAATCCTCACGATTTCGAAGTTTTAAAATGGAAACTATGCAAATGATTGACCACATCCATTCTCCTGTATACCAATTCGGTTCGTCACCAATATCCACTGATATTCCATCGAAAAACCACACGATAGAGTTCCAAACTTTCAATATATAAACTCCGACTAAAAACTCCTTTTCCACATATGACTCGCAACGTCAATCATTAATCCATCCTGGATCACCTCAAATATGCTATGCCAAAGCATTGAAACAAATCAACACAGCGAAAGACTTCCTGAGAGGTTTCATTTGAACAAATAAATCAAAACCCCGAAAGGTAATAATAAAGTAGATAAACGATTGATAAAGTGTTTTACAAATCTCTAGAGTTTTAAGAAAATAGAAAAGCCTTTTGAAACATTAGGGTCTCAGCCCGTATCTCGTTCCGCATTACAAGAAGTTTAAAAAGTAGGAAACTCTTTTTCGGACCCCAAGTCCTGAGTTATAAAACTATTTGAAAATCGATTGGGTCTCGGCCCAAAAATCATTTACGGTAAACATACGTAAAACATTTATTTCGAAAAGTATCATTTTCAAATGCTCAAAAACAATTCATATATCTCAAAATGAATTAACATGACTACATGTTCTTCTCAACCATTCCCAACATTCCTCCCAAATGCACAACTCCGTTTCCAAAATTTAACCGACATATTGATTTTCAAAATCATAACTTCTCAAGATCATAAATCCTATCCCAACTCTGTCACCTTATACTGTAGCGCATAATATTCTGCTGAATCTCAAAGCATATCAACTTAGAATGGCAATAAATCTCAATGCAATTCAAAAAAATCCAAATACTTACAGATCGTGAAGTCGACGATTACCCGTGATACTGACACATGTCTCGACTCAAGAAAATACTCGACATAGATATTTTAAAAACACACATTTTGCAAACTCAGTTCAACTCGAGAACACAACACAGTTCTATCTGAAGAAACACATTAATACCATTTGGAAAAGTTACAACAACCCCAGTACCACACTGGTAAATCACATAACGACAAGCCTGAGTGAACAACAAAAACTCAGAGCTCAGACACTTGTCAACCGACAACTCGAATGACACGACAAAAGCACGACCCAACTCGACCCGACTGCCTAGGTTTTCACAACCTAAGCTCTGATACCATATTCTGTAACACCCCCAGAGCCATCCGGGAATATTACAGCACTGTGGGCCCCGAGATTGAACCCACAAGGCTAAAGGAAATTTTCGCAAACATTTAAAACGCCCAAGAGGCTAACGATGGTACCGTCTTTTAAAAACATTCGAAGACTTTATAAAACTCGTTAATCAAACCGTCGTAAAATCTCATTTGAAACCACAAGGCCTAAAATGCCAAGACTCAACAGTTTAAAAATATACGTTAAGCTATCGCTTACACGTACCGATAAAATAGTTTAGACAACGATTGCCAAAGTAACCTAAGTTACTAGATACCAAAAGGCCATTTAAAATACTCGCGCAACGAAAAACAAACAAACAATTAAAATACTCTAGTAGCGGAATTACAACAAATGATGAGGAAACTCAATACACAATTACATACCCTAGTCAGTATCCTCCGGGAAGCTCATCTCTCCACGACCGCTACGAGTTTGATAATCCAAGAACTTAAAAAGAAATCCCACGACGGGGTCATCCATAATACCCAACAATGATAACCATCACATCACGTCAATAATTACATACCAATGAAATACTGATTAAGAATATGACCAATATAATCTTATCGCCATAACTTTACCAACTCGTGATAATAAATACAAAAGTTCACATCTCGTATTCTTTCAACAACACAATAAGCTAATACCAAAATATCTGTACTGTATCTCAATAATTCCCAAGGTTCTCAAAACATTATCATAACTCAGTGTTACGAAATTCACTAACTCTGTCAAACCCAATCCATCGGGTATCATTATCAAATCTCAACAATAAAACCGATTGTCCATCAAAGACATATACCAAGGGAAATATGGAACATACCTCAGGATATGCAATGCCACGACGAATCACGTCGATCTAATCCGAGATCAGATCAATACAACATACGAACATGGTCCTAACACAAGACCTACAAATGCATACTCATATGACAACGTCAATATGCTCACATCAATAACAACATTATATACTTATGGCAAACCCATAATATACATATGCACAATAACAACACATAGGTAATCCGATGATCCAGCGTTCACTGCCTAGATCCCACGATGACCCCGTCAGACCAACCGTGGTGGAAAAACCTGTCCGATGATCCAGTGCACGCTAGCATAGATCCCCCGATGATCCCGTCGGACCAACTAGGGGTGGACATACAACAACAATGCACAAGTGCATATAACAATGATACACAATGCATGACAACAACGATACACGTATGTATCACAACATCATCGACACAAATGACAAAAATGATTAGAGTACTTGCCCCGAGTCCTTCGAGGGCGCTCGAAATGTGTAAATCATTACCAACCATTATCCTCAGTATTCAATGGTCCAGAATCTCACGGACGGTAGATAACTCGTATCTTCATCTATACCACAATGTATCCTCGATACCAAGTATATTAACAACAATTGTAAATCATATACATTATAATTTAATTCCCAAAAACTCGAATACAACTTATAATCCCAAATCTACTGTGACTACGATTATAACCATTGCTATACGAATTATAAACGAATGAAATGGAAACCATTCATTAATTATTATAAACTGAACAAGTAATAACTTGCCTCGATACCGATGAAGCCATTACCAATTCCATTGCCGTCATCTACAAGTCCCTCGGACCTGATCAATACAATTCACGAACGTTCTCGAATACGACCACAAAGCATTGTTCTAATCACCAATCAATAATCTCAACCTATTACAATAATCGATAAACAGCAAGTTCAGTAACGATCAACAATCAATAAAACCAATTCACAAACCCAACGGCTCAACAATATCTCGATTAACCATTAGAATGATCAATCCAACTCAAACATGTACGAATTCACAACCACAACACGAAAATACTGCACTGTCTGCCTACTTAGCGCACGTTAATCACTTAACGTAGCTTGCGCTAAGTCACTCCCGTAAGGATGCGCTAGACAGTAAGCTTAGCCTGCGCTAATGCTGTACAGATGCATGTTTTTCAGATACTGATCAACATATGGCGATTATCAAGAACATTAAGTGATTCTAAACCATGTTCATAGCCATCAAAACAATGAAATCCGATATCCTTTAACATATAGGTAATCATCCGAATCTTAATCCAATTCATATATTCACATATCATCTTCTTCCTCCAATATCAACATCATGAACACCAAGAACCTTAATCAACACTTTCCTAATCTAACATTACAGAGATTAATCATCAACAATGACATCAACATCCGCAAAGGAGAAGAAGGATTAACCAACTTATCTCAAGAAAATGAACTACACAATTCAAACCACACGAATCATATTAATATCATCATACTCCGGTAATCCATCTCATAATCATGCTTGTCAACTTGTTTATGTAATAATCATCAACTCAAGAACATCAACATTCAATCCAAAACGAAATCCAAAGATGAAGAGTAATTACCTTTTTGAAGGAATGGATTGGATCTCAAGTTTGAATCCGTTTCCAATCGATTCCAAGCTTAATATTGTTATGGATGATTAACTCCACCACAATCCAGTGTTTGGAACTTCAAACATCTTTCTAAGAACTCTCTCTATTGGTTGCAAGGAGAAAATGGACGAAATGAGGAATAACAGCCAACTACTCATATATATATATATATACATTGTACATTATTAATCTACGCTAACATCTAAAATTAACGTACGTTACACGTTTAGCATGCACTAACTCTCTTTGTTAGCATGCGCTATCGAAGTCCATAGGCTACTGCCTTACTGCATACAATGAGTTACATACGCAATGTCCATTAAATAGCATACGTAATTTCCTCTATCTAGCGTACTCTAGAGCCCGATCGTAGCGTGCGCTACTCATAGTTGACTTGTTTGTCTGTATGCTCCGAAGACGGGTCCACACGCCGACAGCTATGACTAGGATAAGATTCCCTTTGGACCGATCTGATGTTAGCATGCACTAACAATATGCATTAACGTGCGCTAACCCTTCTCAACAAACATCCGTTGACCTCGTCGGCACATGCACCGAAAGTGACCAACTCCACACATAGATTCCTTCTGATCTGGCCTGTACGATCTTTTCCTTCTAGCATGCGCTAAACCAGCACGATAGCGTGCGCTAGGCATGTATATTAGCGTGCGCTAATAATGTTACACTTAGCCATTTTCAGCTACTCTTGTCCAACATCTCAACATACTATATACGAACATACGGCATACTGAATACGTATACTCCTTCCAACAATATTCTCATACGATAAGCCCGACACACAATGTCTTCCAGTACAACTGTCAACCAAGTGCGGTAATAATACCAATACATATGGCTTAGTCCTTCATTTATTTTATCCATACTGTACAGATTCCACGCTGTACAACATAACTCGGATAAAATAATATTAAATAATAGTAGTAGAAATTCCAGATATTAAACTACTTATGGCCTCAAGTATTTAATATTAACCGTGAAAAATGAATGACATTTGGTCACGCTAAATTGTAAAAAACATGGTTATTGACTACCTTTTGGTACACGGAACGACCAAAACAGTGGTCGTAAATAACTTATGGTCACACAAATTACATATTAACCGTGGTAAATGCATGATATATGGTTATACTAAATAGTTAAAATTGTGGCTATTGGTTACCTTATGGTCACGCAGATTAACTAAAATTGTGACCATAAACTACTTATGACCACGTAAAGTTCATATCAACCGCGGTTAATGCATGACATGTGGTTACACTATTTTTTAAAACAGTGGCAATTAGTTACCTTTTAGTAACACAAAAATAAGATTTGTGGCCTTTACTTAAATTATGGCAACACGAAATAATTCGGACTGTAGCCATAAACTACTTATGACCATGAAAAATTTATTAGACGTGGTCAATGCATAAAATTTGCTTACACAGAATTTTAGAAAATTGTGACCATAAACAACTTATGATCATACAAATTTCGTATTAATTGTAGCAAAATAATGGCATATGATTACGCTAAATTGAAAAATTCGTGGCTTATTGCTTATCTTTTAGTCATATTGAATGACGAACCGTGGTCATAAAGTACTTATGGCCACTAAAACTGCATAATAACGTGGCAAATGCATGATATTACTCACACTTATTTTTTAGAATTGTGGTTATTAATTATTTTTTAACCATATTTATTTAATTTAACTGTTGTCTTTGCTATACTTATAGATACATAAATTTTATATTTATCGTGACTAATTCATGACATATAGTTACACTTAATTTTTAAAAACTGTGACCATTGGTTATTTTTTGTCACACAAAATAATAAAAATCGTGGCTAATGCATGCTACATGGTTATGCGAAATTGTACCAACCTTGGCTATTGAGTATCTTTTGATCACACAAATTTCATATTAACTGTGGCAAGTGCATGACATCTGGTTACGCTATTTTTTTAAAACAGCGGCCATTACCCATTAGCTACCTTTTAGTAACACGAAAATAAGATTCATGGTCTTTAGTTAAATTATGGCCACGTGAAATAATTCGGATTGTAGCCATAAACTACTTATGACCATGAAAATTTAATTAGACGTGGTCTTATAAAATTGTGATCCGTGATTTGATATTAGTCTTGATGATATTCCGTCTTCAGCATGGGACTGCATTCCCAAGTTCGTCACTTTTGAACCGTTGATATAATCGAACCTTTTTGTCATTTGGTGAGTTATTGATCCTTAATTGGATATGTGATTTATTCAATTCGCTGTCATGTTGTATCGTGATATATCCAGAATCATATTTGCGTTCCGATTGGTCATTGTGTAGGATTTTTAGCCGGGCACATATATAGTCATGCTTGAATATTTTTCCGTGTTGGGCTGTGCACACGAGACGTAGTTCGTGAGGCTAATTAGGTATATTGTCCCACGTATATGCTGAGGGTGCTGGATCGCTGGACGGGTTTTCCACCATGCGTTGGTCCGACGGGATCATCATGGGGATCTATACCAAGGGCGCTGGATCGCTGGATTACCCTGTATTGTGTTGATGGAATCGTGAGGATTCACATCGTTGGATTCCGATGACGGAAGTCCGTTTTGCATGTTTTATGATGCACTGATGATTTATGTATTATGATACTTGTACTAGCATTGTTTTGCTAACCCCTTCCGGGGTGGACATTGTTTTGATGTTCAGGTAGCCGAGGAGCGGGGAAGCAACCACGATGCAAACGGAGACGATGAAATGGCTCAGTAATGTGGTTGATGTTTATTGTTATTGTGATTGTCTTCTTGGTTCACTTTAGTACTCGAGTACGTGTGTTTTAATAATGTCATTTTCGATATGGTTGTATAAGTTAACTCTTTGGATCAGTTGAACCAGTTCTGTATTTTGAACTTTAGTTGTAAGATTGATTTATATTTGCATTTCTTTTAATTAGCCTTGTAAATCCTTACTTAAAGGGTTTACGGCGCTGTAATTATTCCGAATATCTCGGGGTGTTACAGATACCAAGTATACTAACAACAATTGTAAATCATATACATTATAATTTAATTCCCAAAAACTCGAATACAACTTATAATCCCAAATCTCCTGTGATTACGATTATAACCATTACTATACGAATTATAAACGAATGAAACGGAAACCATTCATTAAATATTATAAACTGAACTAGTAATAACTTGCCTCGATACCGATGAAGCCGTTACCAATTCCATTTCCGTCATCTACAAGTCCATCGGCCCTGATCAATGAAATTCACTAACGTTCTCGAATATGACCACAAAGCATTGTTCTAATCACCGATTAATAATCTAAACCTATTACAATAATCGATAAACAACAAGTTCGATAACGATCAACAATCAATAAAACCAATTCACAAACCCAACGGCTCAACAATATCTCGATTAACCACTAGGCTGATCAATCCAACTCAAACCAGTTTGAATTCACAACCATAATACGAAAATACTGCACTGTCTGCCTACTTAGCGCACGTTAATCACTTAACGTAGCGTGCGCTAAGTCGCACCCGTAAGCATGCGCTAGACAGTAAGCTTAGTGTGCACTAATACTGTACAGATGCATGTTTTTCAGATACTGATCAACATATGGCGATTATCAAGAACACTAAGTGATTCTAAACCATGTTCATAGCTATCAAAACAATGAAATCCGATATCCTTTAACACATAGGTAATCATCCAACTCTTAATCCAATTCATATATTCACATATCATCTTCTTCCTCAAATATCAACATCATGAACACCAAGAACCTTAATCAACACTTCCCTAATCTAACATTACAGAGATTAATCATCAACAATGACATCAACATCCATAAAGGAGAAGAAAGATTAACCAACTTATCTCAAGAAAACGAACTACACAATTCAAACCATATGAATCATATTAATATCATCACACTCCGGTAATCCATCTCATAATCATGCTTGTCAACTTGTTTATGTAATAATCATCAACTCAAGAACATCAACATTCAATCCAAAATGAAATCCAGAGATGAAGAGTAATTACCTTTTTGAAGGAATGGATTGGATCTCAAGTTTGAATCCATTTGCAATCGATTCCAAGCTTAATATTGTTATGGATGATTAACTCCACCATAATCCAGTGTTTGGAACTGCAAACATCTCTCTAAGAACTCTCTCTATCGGTTGCAAGGAGAGAATGGACGAAATGAGGAATAATATTCAACTACTCATATATATACACTGTACATTATTAACGTACGATGACATCTAAAATTAACGTACGTTACACATTTAGTGTGCGCTAACGCTCTTTGTTAGCATACGCTATCAAAGTCCAGAGGCTACTGCCTTACTGTATACAATGAGTTACGTACGCAATGTCCATTAAATTCAGTACGTAATTTCCTCTATCTAGTGTACGCTAGAGCCCGATCGTAGCGTGCGCTACTCATAGTTGACTTGTTTGTCTGTATGCTCCAAAGATGGTTCAACACGCCGACAGCTCTGACTAGGATAAGATTCCCTTTGGACCGATCTGATGTTAGCATGCACTAACAATATGCATTAACGTGCGCTAGCCTTTCTCAACAAACATCCATTGACCTCGTCGGCACATGCGCCGAAAGTGACCGGGTCCACACATAGATTACTTCTGATCTGGTCTGTACTATCTTTTCCTTCTAGCGTGCGCTAAACCAGCACTAGCATGCGCTAGGAATGGATATTAGCGTGCGCTAATAATGTTACACTTAGACGTTTTCAGTTACTCTTGTCTAACGTCTCAACATACTGTAACACCCCCAATATATTCAGGAATATTACAGCGCCGTAAATCCTTTACATAAGGATTTACAAGGCTATAGATTTGAACAGGCATTAAAAGGTACTAACGAATGGAAATAATGGAATTTCGGTACAATAGTTCTGACCAAATACAGAAGTAGTACAATTGTTCAACAGAACTCAATAATACATCACCAAATTCAAATCCATCACAAATGACTTCGTACTCGAGTACTTATTGAAATAACAAATAAACAACAGATAAATAAACCCGGTCGGGACATCACTCTGCACCCTCGTCGTCATACAGTTCCAGTGGTTGTTTCCCCGCTCTCCTGGATCCTGAACACAAACAAAATGTTCACCCCCGAAGGGGTTAGCACAACTATGCTAGTACAAGTACCACAACATATTATTCATATCTCACGAAGAGTAATAACGTAAACGACAAAATACCAACGAGTCTTCTCCTACGAGAAACTCATAAATGACATACACAACTGATAATCACAACATGATATCATAACATACACATGGTAATTCCGTCGATCCAGCGTTCACTGCCTAGAACCCACGATGATCCCGTCAGACCAACCCGTGGTGGAAAAACCCGTCCGGTGATCCAGCGCACGCTAGCATAGATCCCCCGATGATCTCGTCGGACCAACACGAGGTGGACATACAACAACGACATACATGCACGACAATATGTATAACAACAATACATAAAACAATTAAAGTACTTGCCTCGATTTGAAGACAAGAACAACACTTCCACGAAAATGAACACTCGAAGGTCATCCTCCTCAATCAATCACGTAACGAGACCAAACCTTAACAAAAGAAATGATATAGGATTTATCTCACGTCGTACGAATGTTTAACAATTTGATTCACGGCCAAAAGTTCATAAAATGCAATCTGCCTGAACTGCTTAGCGCACACTAAGTACTCTGTGTAGCGTGCGTTAAGCCTGCTCGATAGCGCACGCAAACAACAAAGCCTAGCGTACGCTAACTATGCATGGTCAGTACTTCACTGACCAGCCAACTGGCTCGTCTGATGGTCTAGCGTACGTTACGTACCAAACGTAGCGCACGCTAACTCGTGCTCGATAGCGCACGTTAATATTCATAGCATAGCGTGCGCTATCTATGCATGGCAGTTTATTGCTGAGCAGTAAACTGTTCTCGCCATGATCGAAACAATGAAATCTTCCGTGATACTTCATGTTACTTCCATGAATATCATGTACATACGATTATGAATGATCTTACGGATAACAACAACTTCGGATTCGAGGATATGCATACCATATAAACCATATTCCATTTAGACTACAATTCTTCATATGACGATTCGAAAATCTTAACGGTTGATATCAACACCTTTATATCAATCAATATTATCATGCTGAAGTTGTTAAACGATCCATCTATACTAGATAAATCTTTCCATGATCAATCCTTTAGATTTATCCAACAATAATGATTGTTAAAGTCAAGTCCATGATTATTATGAAGTCATCTACTAGATTCGAATTACCAATGATAGAAGCTTCCTTTACTTGTTCAATGTAATAAGATTCGAATCATGATGATCATAATCAAGGTACTTAAGGCTTAATCATCTCAATATTCCAAACATGATATACTTGGATAATTCATCTATGAAAATCTATATCTTGTTAACATGATCATCCAAATCGTTAGAATCCAACTCTAAGTCTAGAGATAGATTGAACATACCTTAATATGATGAAAATCACTGAACCGTAAGGTAGAATCCGACTTCGGTTGGTTGTATGCCACTCCAAGGTGCTATTCCTCTTCAATGATTACTCCCAAGTGATAGCCAATATATAAACACCAACAATATGTGTTCTAAGTGTGTAGGAGGATATCTCAGCTCTCTGGCCTCTCAAGTATGCAGAAGGAACGAGTAAAATGTAAGTCAAAACGAGTTGTTGTCCTATTTATAATATTCTGCATTTTAACAAGTTAGCGCACGCTACTAAGCATTCCTTAGCGTGCGCTAATAATGGTTGACTTCAGAATTGTCCGGGCTCGTCCGTGGGAATCTCATCCGGACCCATGTCCCGGCTGGCGCATGTGCTAGCTGTCCCGCTCAATAATTGAGTCCTTAGCGTACGCAACTCCTACCTGCATAGTGTGCGCTAATAATAGCCCAATAGCGCGCGTTAAGATACATTCTTAGCGTGCGCTATCACGAGGTTGTTTGAGCAATTTTGCATGTTTCTATACTTATGTACAATGATATCAATGCACGAAATATCATACTCCAATAATCAAAACCACCAATCCGAATAATACAGGGTTTGAATACAGATGAAATACACCATAATAAATCCGGATATTACATACTCTCCTACTAAAAAGGAGTTTCGTCCCGAAACTCAAGACGAAAATAACTCGGGATATCTAGACTTCATATCAGCTTCCGTTTCCCAGGTGGCTTCTTCCATTCCATGATGTGACCATTGAACTTTGACCAAAACGATTGGTTTGTTCCTTAGCTGCTTAACTCGACTCTCGAGTATCTTGATCGGTTTTTCTTCAAACGTCCCATCCTGTGCGACTTCGATCTCGCCGAAATCAATGATATGACTGGGATCTGGTATATATTTCCATAACTGGGATACGTGGAACACGTTATGAACATGGCACAACGACGGCGGCAATGCCAATCTGTATGCCAACTCCACAACTCTCTCGAGGATCTCAAATGGTCCGATATATCTCGGACTCAGCTTTCCTTTCCTTCCGAAACGAAAGATTCCCCGAGTAGGAGAAACCTTCAAAAGTATGTGATCTCCAGTACTGAACTCTAATGGGCGACGGCGTACGTCCGCATAGGATTTCTGGCGACTCTGGGCGATCAACAGCCTTTCACGAATCAAGGCTATCTTCTCTCGAGTCTGCACGATCAACTCTGGTTCTGTTCCGATCAAGTCTGACGAATCGTCCCAGCATAGGGGCGATCTGCATCTCCTTCCGTATAATGCCTCAAACGGTGCCATCTTAATGGAAGCATGTCAACTATTGTTGTAGGTAAATTCAATCAACGGTAGATGAACTTCCCAATCGTTTGACCAATCTAAGGCACAGGCCCTTAGCATGTCTTCCACCGTTTGTATAGTTCTCTCAGATTGTGCGTCAGTCTGCGGGTGATAAGTCAGATTGAAGTTCAATTCGGTCCCCAAGGCCTTATGAACTGCTTTCCAAAAGTGAGACACAAAACGGCCGTCTCGATCAGAAACAATGGTCTTCGGCGTACCATGCAATCGAACTATCTCCGAAATAAATACTCGTGCCAACCTCTCTGGTCCCCACGTATCCTTAATGCCTAGAAAATGAGCTGATTTGGTTAAACGATCAACTATCACCCAAATCATGTTCATTCCTGTCCTGATTTTCGGCATATTAGTGATAAAGTCCATCGATATGTCCTCCCACTTCCATTCAGGAATCGGGATTGGATTCAACATTCCGGCAGGCCGTTGATGCTCGATCTTAACCTGCTGACAAGTCAAGCATTTTGAAACATAGTCCGCTATATCTTTCTTCATGTTGCCCCACCAGAAACTCTGCTTCAAGTCCTTATACATCTTACTGGTGCCCGGGTGGATAGAATAGGGCGAACTGTGAGCTTCCTTCATAATTGTATGTTTCAGAACATCATCATCGGGAACGCAGAGTCGGTTCTGAAATATCAAAACTCCATCATCATGAATTATGAATCCGGGGGCCTTTCCTTTGATCACTTCATCACGTAACCGAATCATCAGAGGATCATCTGCCTGTCTAGATTTGATTCCTTCGGTTAATGATGAAGTTATCTCCATCACGCACAGTTGTCCTTGGACTCTTTGTAACCATACTTCAATCCCTTCACGAATCATCTCTCGTTGAAGGATAAGTTGGGATGTCAGCGTCTCCAGCATCTGAATAGAAACAGGCTTGCGGCTAAGTGCATCGGCCACTACATTCGCTTTGCCTGGATGATATAAAATCTCCAAGTCATAGTCCTTAATCAGTTCTAACCATCTTCTTTGCCGCATGTTCAACTCTTTCTGACTGAATATGTACTTGAGACTCTTATGATCCGTAAAGATCGGCGGTGAGTCCGTCTGAGATAATGCCTCCAGATCTTCAAAGCAAAAACTACTGCTGCTAGCTCCAAATCATGTGTCGGGTAATTCACTTCATAAGGTTTCAGCTGTCGTGATGCATAAGCGATCACCTTATCATTCTGCATCAATACGCACCCGAGTCCTTGGTTCGAAGCATCACTGTAAACTATAAATCCCCCAGTTCCCTGTGGAAGTGATAGAATCGGTGCCGTCGTCAATCTCTTCTTTAATTCATCAAAGCTAATTTGACACAACTCACTCCACTCAAACTTTTGAGTTTTCTACAGGAGTCGGGTAAGTGGGCGGGAGATTTTAGAAAACCCTTCCACGAATCGACGATAATATCCAGCAAGTCCTAAGAAGCTTCGGACTTCTTTCACGTTCTTTGGAGGTTTCCAATCCATAATTGCTTTGATCTTCTGAGGATCTACTCGGACTCCTTTAGCTGACACCACATGGCCGAGGAACATTGCTTCCTTTAGCCAGAATTCACACTTAGAAAGTTTGGCGTACAATTGCTCGTTTCTCAATAGTTCCAATACAATCCGCAAATGCTGCGCATGTTCTTCTGGGCTCTTAGAATACACCAGTATGTCATCAATGAACACGACCACAAATTTGTCCAAAAATTCAATGAACACTCTGTTCATCAATTACATAAATACAGCAGGTGCGTTAGTGAGACCAAACGGCATCACTACAAACTCATAATGTCCGTAGCGAGTTCTGAACGCTGATTTCAGAACATCAGATTCCTTAATCCTCAGATGATGATACCCTGATCTCAGATCGATTTTAGAAAATACTGTTGCCCCTTGCAACTGGTCAAACAGATCATCAATCCGTGGCAACGGATACTTGTTCTTAATCGTCATCTTGTTCAGCTCTCGATAGTCAATACACAGTCGGAGCGATCCATCCTTCTTTCGGACAAAAAGAACTGGCGCCCCCCATGGTGAAACGCTTGGCTGAATATAGTCCTTGTCCAGTAACTCCTCCAGTTGCTTCTTCAGTTCGTACATCTCGGTAGGTGCCATACGATACGGCACCTTGGAAATTGGTGTAGCTCCGGGTTCCAGCTCGATGATAAATTCCACATCTCTTCGTGGAGGTAGTCCAGGTAACTCGTCAGGAAATACATCTGGAAATTCGTTCACAACAGGAATGGATGAAAGTTCCACAATTTTGTCTTCTTTCTTCATTGCATAACACCAGTATCCGGTACAGCCCTGTTTCAACAATCTGACAGCTTTCATCGCCTTGATCAATTTTCCCGAGCTTCCCGGTTTCCACCCTTCGAACAATATTTCGGAACCATCGTCAGCGATCAGTGAGATATTCCTCCTTCGGTAGTTTACAATTGCTCCATACCGGTTAAGCCAATAGTCTCCGAGTATCAGGTCATCTCCTTGCATTTCTATCACGATCAGATTTGAGAGCCACTCTCTGCCTCCAAATGATACAGGGAAATTTCTAGTTTCTAAGTTTCTGACAATCCTCTCCCCACTCGGTAAACCAACAACATAAGGTTCACAAGTATGAAAACCGGAAACATTCAAACGATTTACACAAGACAAGGATATAAAAGAATGCGTAGCTCCTGTATCGAATAAAACGCTAACTGGCTGGGAAAGGATCTGGGCCGACTGCGATGCGACATGACATCCCGATCGTCTGTCCTCCTCATCTCGCATGCACGTGGGGAGCAGATCCGGCACTCGATGTCCCCTTTCGGTCCCATTGTCCTCTGCCTCGCCCGCGGCCAAAATTCTGAGGCATCTGAACACTTTGCTGCGTCTGTTGGATACTGGCTTCCTTCTGGACTGGCTGTGGTGTACGGGCTCTAAAAGACTTTGCAGCCTCTTTACAAAACACTGCCCGATGTCCCTCTCGTCCACAATCAAAACAAGTCACGGCAGGAAGGGGGAAATTCCGTCGATAGTGCCCCGTCTGGGCACAGTTAAAGCATTTCCTGGTAACATCAGTAATAGTCGATGTTGCTCCGAAGTTCTTTCCGCTCCTAACTGGGTGCGGAGGTTTCTTGAAAGAGTGAAAGGATGACTGGGCCTTACGGGGCCCGCTGTTCTTGTGCTCTGTAAAAGTACCAGAGACTTTCTGTTTCTCGGTTTCCGCAAATTTCTCCATGGCTGCTTCCTTGATCTCATATGCCAATGCCTTATCCTGGTATTGGCAGAGTGTGGTACATTCAAATCCGGACATGTACCTCTGGACTTCTGGTTTCATTCTCATATCGAAATGGATCATCATTTCTGCATCTGTTCTGACCAGATGTCGAACAAATGCCAGCTGTTGGTTAAACGTCTTGATCGCCTGGGATACTGGCACATCAAAAGGCTGAGTGGAGAAAAACTCCCGAACTTTGGCTTCCCTCACAGGACGAGGGCAATACTGAGCTTCCATCATCAATCTAAACTCTGTCCAATCGGCATCATGGTCTACAGGCCGGATGGCTTCCCACCACTCAGATGCTTCCCCTATCAGAAAATATTGAGCGATAGAGGCTCTCCGGTCATCTGGGCAGTTAATTCCGGCAAAGATTTTCTCCAGTTCCTTCAACCAATGGTCCCATGTGGGAGTCTCAGAAATACCGTCGAATTTGGGTGGTTGCATCTTCGCCACCTCTTGCAGCCACCGGTCACCTCGGTTTCCCATGTCTGGGATCCCTTGCTGTCTCTCTCCCTGCTGTAGTCCCACCGCCACTTGCATTCGGTCCACGACACAGGCGAACCGAGTCATCTGGTTCACCACTTGACGAAGGATCTCTGGTACAGCAGGATGCAGTTCGTTATTAATAGATTGTTGCGGCTCGCCCGAGCTATGATCGGCCCGGTTAGAAGGCGACGCTTCCTTTCAAAGATTTCTTCGTCGGCCCACGACCGCGACCACGTCCACTTCCGCCTCTCAACATACTGTAAGCATAAATACTCAACATACAGGAAACAACATCGTTCTAATATTCGAGTATAAAGAGACACAACATGTAAAGAACGAGATAGAGTTTAGGAACTTACAACCACTGTTCGCATGAAGACGTAGGCAGTGCAGTGATGTCATTCACGGCCGGTTACCTCAAAAGACATAAATGACCCCTATTTTAACCCAACGGCCAAGATATCCATAATCTTAGCTCTGATACCATATTCTGTAACACCCCCGATATATTCAGGAATATTACAGCGCCGTAAATCCTTTACATAAGGATTTACAAGGCTGTAGATTTGAACAGGCATTAAAAGGTACTAACGAATGGAAATAACGGAATTTCGGTACAACAGTTCTGACCAAATACAGAAATAGTACAATTGTTCAACAGAACTCAATAATACATCACCAAATTCAAATCCATCACAAATGACTTCGTACTCGAGTACTTATTGAAATAACGAATAAAGAACAGATAAATAAACCCAGTCGGGACATCACTCTGCACCCTCGTCCTCATACAGTTCCAGTGGTTGTTTCCCCGCTCTCCTGGATCTTGAACACAAACAAAATGTTCACCCCCGAAGGGGTTTGCACAACGATGCTAGTACAAGTACCACAACATATTATTCATATCTCACGAAGAGTAATAACGTAAACGACAAAATACCAACGAGTCTTCTCCTACGAGAAACTCATAAATGACATACACAACTGATAATCACAACATGATATCATAACATACACATGGTAATTCCGTCGATCCATTGCTCATCGCCTAGAACCCACGATGATCCCGGACCAACCCGTGGAGGAAAAACCCGTCCGATGATCCAGTATGACGCTAGCATAGATCCCCCGATGATCCCGTCGGACCAACACGAGGTGGACATACAACAACGACATACATGCACGACAATATGTATAACAACAATACATAAAACAATTAAAGTACTTGCCTCGATTTGAAGACAAGAACAACACTTCCACGAAAATGAACACTCGAAGGTCGTCCTCCTCAATCAATCACGTAACGAGACCAAACCTTAACAAAAGAAATGATATAGGATTTATCTCACGTCGTACGAATGTTTAACAATTCGATTCACGGCCAAAAGTTCATAAAATGTAATCTGCCTGAACTGCTTAGCGCATGCTAAGTACTCTGTGTAGCGTGCGTTAAGCCTGCTCGATAGCGCACGCAAACAACAAAGCCTAGCATACGCTATGGTCAGTACGTCACTGACCAGCCAACTGGCTCGTCTGATGGCCTAGCGTACGTTACGTACCAAACGTAGCGCACGCTAACTCGTGCTCGATAGCGCACGTTAATATTCATAGCATAGCGTGCGCTATCTATGCATGGCAGTTTACTGCTGAGCAGTAAACTGTTCTCGCCATGATCGAAACAATGAAATCTTCCGTGATACTTCATGTTACTTCCATGAATATCATGTACATACGATTATGAATGATCTTACGGATAACAACAACTTCGGATTCGAGGATATGCATACCATATAAACCATATTCCATTTCGACTACAATTCTTCATATGACGATTCGAAAAGCTTAACGGTTGATATCAACACCTTTATATCAATCAATATTATCATGCTGAAGTTGTTAAACGTTCCATCTATACTAGATAAATCTTTCCATGATCAATCCTTTAGATTTATCCAACAATAATGATTGTTAAAGTCAAGTCCATGATTATTATGAAGTCATCTACTAGATTCGAATTACCAATGATAGAAGCTTCCTTTACTTGTTCAATGTAATAAGATTCGAATCATGATGATCATAATCAAGGTACTTAAGGCTTAATCATCTCAATATTTCAAACATGATATACTTGGATAATTCATCTATGAAAATCTATATCTTGTTAACATGATCATCCAAATCGTTAGAATCCAACTCTAAGTCTGGAGATAGATTGAACATACCTTAATATGATGAAAATCACTGAACCGTAAGGTAGAATCCTACTTCGGTTGGTTGTATGCCACTCCAAGGTGCTATTCCTCTTCAATGATTACTCCCAAGTGATAGCCAATATATAAACACCAACAATATGTGTTCTAAGTGTGTAGGAGGATATCTCAGCTCTCTGGCCTCTCAAGTATGCAGAAGGAACGAGTAAAATGTAAGTCAAAACGAGTTGTTGTCCTATTTATAATATTCTGCATTTTAACAAGTTAGCGCACGCTACTAAGCATTCCTTAGCGTGCGCTAATAATGGTTGACTTCAAAATTGTCCGGGCTCGTCCGCGGGAATCTCATCCGGACCCATGTCCCGACTGGCGCATGTGCTAGCTGTCCCGCTCAATAATTGAGTCCTTAGCGCACGCAACTCCTACCTGCATAGCGTGCGCTAATAATAGCCCGATAGCGCGCGTTAAGATACATTCTTAGCGTGCGCTATCACGAGGTTGTTTGAGCAATTTTGCATGTTTCTATACTTATGTACAATGATATCAATTCACGAAATATCATACTCCAATAATCAAAACCACCAATCCGAATAATACAGGGTTTGAATACAGATGAAATACACCATAATAAATCCGGATATTACACATATTATATATGAACATACGGCATACTGAATACGTATACTCCTTCCAACAATATTCTCATACGATAAGCCCGACACACAATGTCTTCCAATACAACTGTCAACCAAGTGCGGTAATAATACCAATACAGATGTCTTAGTCCTTTATTTATTTTATCCATACTGTACATATTCCACGTTGTACAACATAACTCGGATAAAATAATATTAAACAACAGTAGTAGAAATTCCAGATATTACATACTACACCACTTAAAATAAGTTTCGTCCTTGAAGCTTGCAATCCGTCATAGAAAAACAAACAAACCGTTCAATTAAAATATTCCAAAACCATCAAAACAATGATCAATCATCATCATTAACGAATAACCAAAATAACATACTTACAAATGTGCAAATTCGACGATCTCCAAAGATACTTACAATCACAATTCCATAAGTCTCAACAAAATATATTATCTTCGGATTAAATAATCTATCTGTGTCAAATCCTGTCTGCCTGATTACACAATCAAGTCCCAATCTGCTAAAAATCAATAATGCATGATACATCTGTGAAAAAACTGCCCAACACAATAGCAACAAATCCTGAAATATCGACACAATATCTGAACGTTCAAATGATCACTAGCAATGATCAACCAATAAATTAACCGAGAATATCATCGACATGATAAACTCTAATACGACCAAGCCAAAGGTCAAAACACAGCCGAGAATATCATCATCATGATAAACTCCAATATTACCAACGAACGATCAACGAAAATCAAGAATACCTTCACACGGTAAGCTCTAACACGATCAACACAAAACCACATAAACAGATATACGAACGAATAAAGTTATCAAAATGACACACCAATCACATACAGTGGATCTCAATAAACATACCCGACTGGTGAACATACTCCTAGGCATACGAACAACCAATCAAAAACAGACGAACATATCCAATCATACATGGAGTGGGAACGACCACTCAATATCCAAAACAACCAGCATGGGGTTATCATCCCCAAATCTACACTTACAAAGAAATCATTCAAAATCACTATGGTAGAGTCGCGATACTACCATACCAATGGAATCACATAGCACATATGTCCCGGTTTCACAAAATCCAAAGTTCCAAAATTACATCCTCTGCATGAATCTACAACATGCAGCATATTTCTCTTATCCGATAAATCTACCGATTATCCCTGGATAACCAAACTACTATACTAAAGTTCGAATCTCTTTTCCTTGTACCATCGATATGATATCCAGTTTATGAGTCACACTCATAACTTCACCATGATATGCACCATGCACTAAATGCGTATGTATATCAGTCACATTTTCAAAACCAGTTTGAAATCATATAGTTTTGTCAAGAAGACAAATTTTTGAAAGTTCTTTCAAAAAATTTCAAAGCTCAAAACATAAATTCTCGTAAGACCACGAAATAAATTTTCGAAAAGTTAAACTAGCTCGCTAATGCCAAGTATTCGGTAACAGTTTCCTTTGAATCCTCACGATTTCGAAGTTTTAAAATGGAAACTATGCAAATGATTGACCACATCCATTCTCCTGTATACCAATTCGGTTCGTCACCAATATCCACTGATATTCCATCGGAAAACCACACGATAGAGTTCCAAACTTTCAATATATAAACTCCGACGAAAAACTCCTTTTCCACATATGACTCGCAACGTCAATCATTAATCCATCCTGGATCACCTCAAATATGCTATGCCAAAGCATTGAAAAAAATCAACACAGCGAAAGACTTCCCGAGAAGTTTCATTTGAACAAATAAATCAAAACCCCGAAAGGTAATAATAAAGTAGATAAACGATTGATAAAGTGTTTTACAAATCTCGAGAGTTTTAAGAAAATAGAAAAGCCTTTTGAAACATTAGGGTCTCAGCCCGTATCTCGTTCCGCATTACAAGAAGTTTAAAAAGTAGGAAACTCTTTTTCGGACCCCAAGTCCTGAGTTATAAAACTATTTGAAAATCGATTGGGTCTCGGCCCAAAAATCATTTACGGTAAAACATCCGTAAAACATTTATTTCGAAAAGTATCATATTCAAATGCTCAAAAACAATTCATATATCTCAAAATGAATTAACATGACTACATGTTCTTCTCAACCATTCCCAACATTCCTCCCAAATGCACAACTCAGTTTCCAAAATTTAACCGACATATTGATTTTCAAAATCATAACTTCTCAAGATCATAAATCCTATCCCAACTCTCTCACCTTATACTGTAGCGCATAATATTCTGCTGAATCTCAAAGCATATCAACTTAGAACGGCAATAAATCTCAATGCAATTCAAAAAAATCCAAATACTTACAGATCGTGAAGTCGACGATTACCCGTGATACTGACACATGTCTCGACTCAAGAAAATACTCGACATAGATATTTTCAAAACACACATTTTGCAAACTCAGTTCAACTCGAGAACACAACACAGTTCTATCTGAAGAAACACATTAATACCATTTGGAAAAGTTACAACAACCCCAGTACCACACTGGTGAATCACATAACGCACAAGCCTGAGTGAACAACAAATACTCAGAGCTCAGACACTTGTCAACCGACAACTCGAATGACACGACAAAAGCACGACCCAACTCGACCCGACTGCCTAGGTTTTCACAACCTAAGATCTGATACCATATTCTGTAACACCCCCAGAGCCATCCGGGAATATTACAGCGCTGTGGGGCCCGAGATTGAACCCACAAGGCTAAAGGAAATTTTCGCAAACATTTAAAACGCCCAAGAGGCTAACGATGGTACTGTCTTTTAAAAACATTCGAAGACTTTATAAAACTCGTTAATCAAACCGTCGTAAAATCTCATTTGAAACCATAAGGCCTAAAATGCCAAGACTCAACAGTTTAAAAACATACGTTAAGCTATCGCTTACACGTACCGATAAAATAGTTTAGACAACGATTGCCAAAGTAACCTAAGTTACTAGATACCAAAAGGCCATTTAAAATACTCGCGCAACGAAAAACAAACAAACAATTAAAATACTCTAGTAGCGGAATTACAACAAATGATCAGGAAACTCAATACACAATTACATACCCTAGTCAGTATCCTCCGAGAAGCTCATCTATCCACGACCGCTACGAGCTTGATAATCCAAGAACTTAAAAAGAAATCCCACGACGGGGTCATCCATAATACCCAACAATGATAACCATCACATCACGTCAATAATTACATAGCAATGAAATACTGATTAAGAATATGACCAATATAATCTTATCGCCATAACTTTACCAACTCGTGATAATAAATACAAAAGTTCACATCTCGTATTCTTTCAACAACACAATAAGCTAATACCAAAATATCTGTACTATACCTAATAATTCCCAAGGTTCTCAAAACATTATCATAACTCAGTGTTACGAAATTCACTAACTCTGTCAAACCCAATCCATCGGGTATCATTATCAAATCTCAACAATAAAACCGATTGTCCATCAAAGACATATACCAAGGGAAATATGGAACATACCTCAGGATATGCAATGCCACGACGAATCACGTCGATCTAATCCGAGATCAGATCAATACAACATACGAACATGGTCCTAACACAAGACCTACAAATGCATACTCATATGACAACGTCAATATGCTCACATCAATAACAACATTATATACTTATGGCAAACCCATAATATACATATGCACAATAACAACACATAGGTAATCCGGTGATCCAGCGTTCACTGCCTAGATCCCACGATGACCCTGTTAGACCAACCGTGCTGGAAAAACCTGTCCGATGATCCAGTGCACGCTAGCATAGATCCCCCAATGATCCCGTCGGACCAACTAGGGGTGGACATACAACAACAATGCACAAATGCATATAACAATGATACACAATGCATGACAACAACGATACACGCATGTATCACAACATCATCGACACAAATGACAAAATGATTAGAGTACTTGCCCCGAGTCCTTCGAGGGCGATCGAAATGTGTAAATCATTACCAACCATTATCCTCAGTATTCGATGGTCCAGAATCTCACGGACGGTAGATAACTCGTATCTTCATCTATACCACAATGTATCCTCGATACCAAGTATATTAACAACAATTGTAAATCATATACATTATAATTTAATTTCCAAAAACTCGAATACAACTTATAATCCCAAATCTACTGTGACTACGATTATAACCATTGCTATACGAATTATAAACGAATGAAACATAAACCATTCATTAAATATTATAAACTGAACAAGTAATAACTTGCCTCGATACCGATGAAGCCATTACCAATTCCATTGCCGTCATCTACAAGTCCCTCGGACCTGATCAATGCAATTCACAAACGTTCTCGAATACGACCGCAAAGCATTGTTCTAATCACCAATCAATAATCTCAACCTATTACAATAATCGATAAACAGCAAGTTCGGTAACGATCAACAATCAATAATACCAATTCACAAACCCAACGGCTCAACAATATCTCGATTAACCACTAGAATGATCAATCCAACTCAAACCTGTACGAATTCACAACCACAACACGAAAATACTGCACTGTCTGCCTACTTAGCGCACGTTAATCACTTAACGTAGCTTACGCTAAGTCGCTCCCGTAAGGATGCGCTAGACAGTAAGCTTAGCCTGCGCTAATGCTGTACAGATGCATGTTTTTCAGATACTGATCAACATATGGCGATTATCAAGAACATTAAGTGATTCTAAACCATGTTCATAGCTATCAAAACAATCAAATCCGATATCCTTTAACATATAGGTAATCATCCGACTCTTAATCCAATTCATATATTCACATATCATCTTCTTCCTCCAATATCAACATCATGAACACCAAGAACCTTAATCAACACTTTCCTAATCTAACATTAGAGAGATTAATCATCAACAATGACATCAACATCCGCAAAGGAGAAGAAGGATTAACCAACTTATCTCAAGAAAATGAACTACACAATTCAAACCACACGAATCATATTAATATCATCATACTCCGGTAATCCATCTCATAATCATGCTTGTCAACTTGTTTATGTAATAATCATCAACTCAAGAACATCAACATTCAATCCAAAACGAAATCCAAAGATGAAGAGTAATTACCTTTTTGAAGGAATAGATTGGATCTCAAGTTTGAATCCGTTTCCAATCGATTCCAAGCTTAATATTGTTATGGATGATTAACTCCACCATAATATTAGTTGCAAGGAGAAAATGGACGAAATGAGGAATAACAGCCAACTACTCATATATATACACTGTACATTATTAATCTACGCTAACATCTAAAATTAACGTACGTTACACGTTTAGCATGCGCTAACTCTCTTTGTTAGCATGCGCTATCGAAGTCCATAGGCTATTGCCTTACTGCATACAATGAGTTACATACGCAATGTCCATTAAATAGCATACGTAATTTCCTCTATCTAGCGTACGCTAGAGCCCGATCATAGCGTGCGCTACTTATAGTTGACTTGTTTGTCTGTATGCTCCGAAGACGGGTCCACACGCCGACAACTCTGACTAGGATAAGATTCCCTTTGGACCGATCTGATGTTAGCATGCGCTAACAATATGCATTAACGTGCGCTAACCCTTCTCAACAAACATCCGTTGACCTCATCGGCACATGCGCCGAAAGTGACCAGCTCCACACATAGATTCCTTCTGATCTGGTCTGTACGATCTTTTCCTTCTAGCATGCGCTAAACCAGCACGATAGCGTGCGCTAGGCATGTATATTAGCGTGCGCTAATAATGTTACACTTAGCCATTTTCAGCTACTCTTGTCCAACGTCTCAACATACTATATACGAACATACGGCATACTGAATACGTATACTCCTTCCAACAATATTGTCATACGATAAGCCCGACACACAATGTCTTCCAGTACAACTGTCAACCAAGTGCGGTAATAATACCAATACATATGTCTTAGTCCTTCATTTATTTTATCCATACTGTACAGATTCCACGCTGTACAACATAACTCGGATAAAATAATATTAAATAACAGTAGTAGAAATTTCAGATATTAAACTACTTATGGCCTCAAGTATTTAATATTAACCTTGAAAAATGAATGACATTTGGTCACGCTAAATTGTAAAAACCATGGTTATTGACTACCTTTTGGTACACGGAACGACCAAAACAGTGGTCGTAAATGACTTTTGGTCACACAAATTACATATTAACCGTGGTAAATGCATGATATATGGTTATACTAAATAGTTAAAATTGTGGCTATTGGTTACCTTATGGTCACGCAGATTAACTAAAATTGTGACCATAAACTACTTATGACCACGTAAAGTTCATATCAACCGCGGTTAATGCATGACATGTGGTTACACTATTTTTTAAAACAGTGGCAATTAGTTACCTTTTAGTAACACGAAAATAAGATTTGTGGCCTTTAGTTAAATTATGGCAACACGAAATAATTCGGACTGTAGCCATAAACTACTTATGACCATGAAAAATTTATTAGACGTGGTCAATGCATAAAATTTGCTTACACAGAATTTTAGAAAATTGTGACGATAAACAACTTATGATCATACAAATTTCGTATTAATTGTAGCAAATGAATGGCATATGATTACGCTAAATTGAAAAATTCGTGGCTTATTGCTTATCTTTTAGTCACATTGAATGACGAACCGTGGTCATAAAGTACTTATGGCCACTAAAACAGCATAATAACGTGGCAAATGCATGATATTAGTCACACTTATTTTTTAGAATTGTGGTTATTAATTATTTTTTAACCATATTTATTTAATTTAACTGTTGTCTTTGCTATACTTATAGATACATAAATTTTATATTAATCGTGACTAATTCATGACATATAGTTACACTTAATTTTTAAAAACTGTGACCATTGGTTATTTTTTGTCACACAAAATAATAAAAATCGTGGCTAATGCATGCTACATGGTTATGCAAAATTGTACCAACCTTGGCTATTGAGTATCTTTTGATCACACAAATTTCATATTAACTGTGGCAAGTGCATGACATCTGGTTACGCTATTTTTTTAAAACAGCGGCCATTTGTAACACCCCCAAATTCCATTGGGTTATTACAGTGCCGTGGACCCCACACCAGGTGATCCACCAGGCGAACACGACTAAAGTGCAACAAACTGACCAAAATAGGAAATCACAGACCCTACTATGATGTCCGACATACTATTCCGATATGGAATTTCAACGAAAAGGATGGGCCTACATGGCCAAAATAAAATACAACAACATACACGAGCCTTGCTCGGATAATACAAAACGACAACCACTGAACAAAATTGGAGTACTCCAAACTGTCTGACCGATGTGAACACCAAAATATCTCGGACTAGTATCGCTCGAATGCATCGTCGCCATCGTCATGCCCCTGTGTATCAACCCTCTCCTCGCAAGTACCTAAAACATGAAAACATGTTCCGCCACGGTCGGGCCATCCGTAATAATGAATATCAAATACATGCACAACATGATATGCATCCAAAGGCAGAATAAACAGTACAACAATGGTAGTACGAGATGCTCACAAACCAATGTAAGAATCGAGCATTCGTGGAATACTATGCCCATGGCATACGATCAATACCTGCTCAATAGGTTAGAACATAAGTGCCCAACGGCGAATCATTAATATAGAACACAACAATACATTACCCGAAGGTAAATCAAACCAACGCTGAAAATAAGGATCACAATGCTCGAAGGCTCCAACGGAAATACCGATACATCACAATGGCCTGAAAGCCCTCAGCCGAAGCTGCCAAAATATCACGATGGCCTGAAAGCCGATTTAAGCCGCTAAAATATCACGATGGCACGAAGCCAATGTACCAAGTCAGTAAATCATCACAATACAGATCTCAAAGAAACAAACCTGACTGTCGAACATACCCCTCTGGTGTATGAACGCTTAATCACAAAACGTCGAACACATCAACACATTTAAATGGACTATGAACGAACAAAATTGTATGGCTCAATGATGGACATCACAGTACGCCCGATCCAGAGATGTGTCAGTGCACATGTCCACCCCGTATATGGAATCCAGAAATATACGTGGGACAATGTACCTAATTAGCCTCACGAACTACGTCTCGTGTGCACAGTCCAATACGGAAATAATATTCACGCATGACTATATATGTGCCCGGCTAAAATTCCTACACAATAACCAATCGGAACGCAGATATGATTCCGGATATGTCACGATGCAACATGACAACGAAACTCAAAGGATAACATATCCAATACGGATCATACGACTCACCAAGTGAACGATGACACACGAATAATGAAAGATCGACACGACCAACAATATTCAAAACAACCATCCTGGGATCAAAATCCCTAAGGACCGATTAACACGAGCAACGATCACAACACAATAGTCCGGGAAATCCTCAACCTTCAACGATCACAAAATTACCGAGTTCACAAGAATAATAGTGTGCTGCTTTGAGTCGGTCAGCACGACAATAATAATTCAACGGATGGGAACTATCCTCGATAGTTCCAATTCAATACTTCGATTACCGTAGAACGGCCAATCGATAACAATTATACAACGGATGGGGATTATCTCGTTGACAACAGATGGGAATTTTCTTTGATAATCCCAATTCAATATATCGATTACCTTTAGAGCGGACAATCGATAATAATTATACAACGGATGGGAATTATCTTTGATAATCCCAATTCAATATATCGATTACCTTCAGAATGGTTAACCGATAACAATTATACAACGGATGTCTCGGCACCTTTAATCGGTTACCGATAACGAAGATGATAATCGAATACGTCAATGCCTTCAATCGGCCAAAACGACATCAATAGAAAAACACTGATATCAATAACGACGATTCACAAAAATACCTTGATGGAACATCAATCAATAACAACAATCGATACGTCGATGCCGCGAACCGGCTATCAACAACAATATCTCAAAGGAACATCAATCAACAATAACAATCGATATGTCGATACCGCGAACCGGCTATCGACAAATATATTACCAACAAGTATCGCAATGCCTTAAATCGGCCATTTACGAACAACAAGAATATTTGGCATAATTTGCCGAAGGGTATCGTATCAAACAATCCCCTGATGTCAACAAAATCATAAAGAGACCAAGTCTCGAAATGATACACACATTCATACACATACATGATAGCATTAATCTCATTGACCAGTACAAGTATAAAACTTGCCTCAAACCGAAGGCGAGAAAGTCCTTCCACGATCAACGTCCTACCACGATTCGATCAACGGCGTCCTCCGACAATCACAAGCACTCGAACAACCTTGAATGAAATACAATTCATTCGATAACACGATATCGACCGAAAACAACATAATAGATAACTCCGATTCCAATACGAACACATACTATACTCGTATTTATCCGTATACACACATATATAATATATATATATATATGTATAATATACATACGGTACACACATTACTAACACACACTCACTTTACATAATATATATATATATATATGTATATATATACTGCACATGCACACACTACACAATTTATATATATATATATATATGTACAACACACACCACACACACAGCACGTTATATATATATATATATATATATATTTACACCACACACTACACACATAATAAATATATAATAGTACACATAATATATATAACTGAAAAAAAAAAACTCACACAGGCTTACCAGAGCCGATCGGCCAAGTCGGAAAAAAAAAACAACTCCCATGCTGGAATTCGGCCGCCGGAAAAATGACCCGCCGGACCTCGTCTAACTCCAGTCCGTTCCCGTCCATGACCGGTATTCACCCAACTCTATCTCCGCCTGCAATTCCTCGCCGGAAATCTGTCAAGCCTCCGTTCCGCTATCCGTTCCGGACAAAAACTACCTCCGGTCGCCGGAAACAATGGAGCCGCGTCCATGGCCGGAAACCATGAAGAACCGGCGCCTGAGCTCCATCTCGCCAGAATGAAAAATATGCCGAAACAGCTCGACCGGATTTGCAAAGCCCTCCGATCCGGAAATTCCGACTGTGCCGCCGCTCCACGAAGCCGCCGCCGCCGAGCTCTGGTCGTCGCCGGAGATGTCATCAAACTCCGGTTGTCAATTCCAGTCCGTCGCCGGAAAGAGCCGGCTGCCATCCTTCAGCTCCACCTCGCCGGAAAAAAAAATGAAACGAGAGAGATGGAGAGAAGAGAGAGAGGACGAGAGGGAGAGATGACGGAGAGAGAGAGATGTCAACAGGGAAAAAAAAATGAGAGAGGGAGGAGAGCGGAAAGGGCCGAGAGAGAGAGAAAGGTGAGGGGGAAAGGGTTGATATATGTATATTATATATATATACAATCGTGAGACACATGAGGGAGAAAGGGAATCACATTCCAAAGTTGATAACACATATATATATATATATATATATATATATATATATATATATATAAATGATACCCCAAAGATACCCTCGCCCCGAAAGTTGACCACGAGGAAGGTTCCCACCACCTACCACGCATTACGTACGTAACTTTAGGGCGTAACGTACGTAATCGTAACAAATTAGCGTACGTAAAGTTACACAGGTAGCGTACGCTATGGCTATAAACTTAGCCAAAATTCCAAACTCGCCAAGCAACAACCAAACGACGAAACCAAACCGACGACCAGTATAAATATTTCGATCCCAAAATATTCTAATACAATATACATTGTATCGGTCCAAACAACAACATTTGTACAATTCCAAATGAATACGTACAACCCAACAGTAACACGAAAAAAAAATTACCCCCGGATATTACATACTCCCCCCTTAAAAAGAGTTTCGTCCCCGAAACTCAGGGTGCACAATTCGGGGCACAGACTATTCATCAGGATAAGAAAACAACATCTCCAGGAATACTCCTCAATACGAGCAATTCCGCCTAAGCAACTGGGCCGACCCCACGGGTCCGCATGTCTCCTCTGCCTGAACAAGGCGAAAAAAATCAAGTGATAAAGACACTCAACCAAATGCGAGATTAGCCGAATCATGACTCTCCTGCTAGAGACCAGCCAGGAAGTCGTACTAACTGCATGACTCGTAACACCGGCGTACACATCCCGAGGGAGCCGCTCAGTGTACATGCCTACAACCATCGGTGTACACTTCCCCGTTCTCGTCAGCATCGGACGCCCATGTAAACACGGACTCGCACCACAAAAGATAATAACAACACAGACATAGTCCTCGGGACTATATCGAACGCACGCCCAAGTCCTCACGACTTGACGTCTTGAATCACAATGAACAATTACCCAGATCATCACAAAAATCTCGGGTACAGGACCAAAAGGAAAGAAAATCACATCAAATGACTCAAGTGTCAAGATTCTCAGATACAATGATTACAAGATAGATCAACCATAAATGGTTCGCAACCACAATACTAAAATACAAACCAAGTCAAACATCAATTCGAAAGACAAGGAAAATACAAATCAAGGTTACATCTCAAATGTACCCGAAATCAACATCCTCCAGATTATCGAGCTCCTCGATCTCATCGACTCGAGGAAGACCCAAATCTGAACTCGCTACTTCCCCTCGGGTGTCCATACCTCTGGCTCCCGAAGCCCAATATGACCCCTTGGATGAAGTACGAACCGAAGTAACAAAATCTCTCGAGGCCCGTGAGCTCTCTCGAGACCTACTGGCACTAGAACTCCTGCAGTATTCTGAAGGTGTCCCTGCCTCCCACACAGAAAATAAATAATAGCTGGCATCGTACATCAAGTACTCACATGCCCCGCTGAATCACAGTTAAAACAAACAACAGTCGAACTCGTCGCCTGAGAAGAAGATGCTTTCCCAGTACGAAGCCGACTAGAAAATGACCTATTGGACGTCGGAGCTCGATGTCCCTATGAACCAATCGGCATCCAAGTCCTCTCACTAGAAGAAACTGAAGGATCCTTCTGAGTAAGCTCCTTGATCGAAAGCTCTGCTCCAAGAGCCTTCTCGATGAATTCGCCAAGTGAGTTACAATTGTGATTGAACAACTGCATTCTCAACCGCGGGTTCAACCTCTTGTTAAAATACTTGATCTTATCCGCCTCAGTACGGATAACAGATGAAGTAAACTGAAGAAGTCCTTGAAACTTCTCAGCAATAACAATAACACCCTCGTTCTCGACGGATTCGGGGTTCAAAACCTCCGACAACTTGGCTTCACGAAGTGGAGCCAGATAATACCTCTCTAACATGAGAGTCTTGAACTCGATCCAAACACAATCACGATCGGTGGGTTCTCGAGCACAACTCCGAAAATGATTCGTCAGCCACCAAATTATTGGTACGAGGTTTCGGGTGTCGGCCCACTCTGCGGCCTCTACCCCCTCTGTCAAGTCCTCTTTCCAGACTGAAAGAATAACATTCAATCATGACCATATCTCAAATACGCCTCAACGGCCAGAATGCTAGGTCAACGCAAAACACGAGTATACATACTCAACAGATAAAGGATCACATCGATCGCGCTAATCATAGCCGATACAGAGTCCACATGCTCCAAAGCAAATAATCATAAATAAATAGCACCCGATTGTCACATACAAGTGTCAACAAAACAGGTTTAATCAATGACATAATGAATGTATGCACATAAAAGAGAATAGAGTCCTTACACAGGTCATACGAAGCTTCGAGGTCTTGCGATACTAGTCTTCACTGATGACGACTCGATGAAAGAATGACTCATACAGTCGTCCAACTATCACGACTCACAAAACCCGACTGCCCAGGTTGTCATAACCTGACAGCCCCACTACTACCACGTCGGTAGAGCCACATAACTCACAAGCCAGGGTATCTCACAACCCAATGCTCTGATACCATCTTCTGTAACACCCCCAAATTCCATTGGGTTATTACAGTGTCGTGGACCCCACACCAGGTGATCCACCAGGCGAACACGACTAAAGTACAACAAACTGACCAAACTAGGAAATCACAGACCCTACTATGATGTCCGACATACTATTCCGATATGGAATTTCAACGACAAGGATGGGCCTACATGGCCAAAATAAAATACAACAACATACACGAGCCTTGCTCGGATAATACAAAACGACAACGACTGAAAAAAATTGGAGTACTCCAAACTGTCTGACCGACGTGAACACCAAAATATCTCGGACTAGTATCGCTTGAATGCCTCGTCGCCATCGTCATGTCCCTGTGTATCAACCCTCTCCTCGCAAGTACCTAAAACATGAAAACATGTTCCGCCCCCACGGGGTCAGTCATCCAGAATAATGAATATCAAATACATGCACAACATGATATGCATCCAAAGGCAGAATAAACAGTACAACAATGGTAGTACGAGATGCTCACAAACCAAAGTAAGAATCGAGCATTCGTGGAATACTATGCCCATGGCATACGATCAATACCTGCTCAATAGGTTAGAACATAAGTGCCCAACGGCGAATCATCAATATAGAACACAACAATACATTACCCGAAGGTAAATCAAACCAACGCTGAAAATAAGGATCACAATGCCCGAAGGCTCCAACGGAAATACCGATACATCACAATGGCCTGAAAGCCCTCAGCCGAAGCTGCCAAAATATCACGATGGCCTGAAAGCCGAACAGCCCGAAGCTGCTAAAATATCACGATGGCCTGAAAGCCGAATAGCGCGAAGCTGTAAATCATCACAATACAGATCTCAAAGAAACAAACCTGACTGTCGAACATACCCCTCTGGTGTATGAACGCTTAATCACAAAACGTCGAACACATCCACACATTTAAATGGACTATGAACGAACAAAATTGTATGGCTCAATGATGGACATCACAGTACGCCCGATCCAGAGATGTGTCAGTGCACATGTCCACCCCGTATACGGAATCCAGAAATATACGTGGGACAATGTACCTAATTAGCCTCACGAACTACGTCTCGTGTGCACAGTCCAATACGGAAATAATATTCACGCATGACTATATATGTGCCCGGCTAAAAATCCTACACAATAACCAATCGGAACACAGATATGATTCCGGATATGTCACGATGCAACATGACAACGAAACTCAAAGGATAACATATCCAATACGGATCATACGACTCACCAAGTGAACGATGACACATGAATAATGAAAGATCGACACAACCAACAATATTCAAAACAACCATCCTGGGATCAAAATCCCTAAGGACCGATTAACACGAGCAACGATCACAACACAACAGTCCGGGAAATCCTCAACCTTCAACGATCACAAAATTACCGAGTTCACAAGAATAATAGTGTGCTGCTTTGAGTCGGTCAGCACGACAATAATAATTCAACGGATGGGAACTATCCTCGACAGTCCCAATTCAATACTTCGATTACCGTAGAACGGCCAATCGATAACAATTATACAACGGATGGGGATTATCTCTTTGACAACGGATGGGAATTTTCTTTGATAATCCCAATTCAATATATCGATTACCTTTAGAGCGGACAATCGATAATAATTATACAACGGATGGAAATTATCTTTGATAATCCCAATTCAATATATCGATTACCTTCAGAATGGTTAACCGATAACAATTATACAACGGATGTCTCGGCACCTTTAATCGGTTACCGATAACGAAGATGATAATCGAATACGTCAATGCCTTCAATCGGCCAAAACGACATCAATAGAAAAACACTGATATCAATAACGACGATTCACAAAAATACCTTGATGGAACATCAATCAATAACAACAATCGATACGTCGATGCCGCGAACCGGCTATCAACAACAATATCTCAAAGGAACATCAATCAACAATAACAATCGATATGTCGATACCGCGAACCGGCTATCGACAAATATATTACCAAAAAGTATCGCAATGCCTTAAATCGGCCATTTACGAACAACAATAATATTTGGCATAATTTGCCGAAGGGTATCGTATCAAACAATCCCCTGATGTCAACAAAATCATAAAGAGACCAAGTCTCGAAATGATACACACATTCATACACATACATGATAACATTAATCTCATTGACCAGTACAAGTATAAAACTTGCCTCAAACCGAAGGCGAGAAAGTCCTTCCACGATCAACGTCCTACCACGATTCGATCAACGGCGTCCTCCGACAATCACAAGCACTCGAACAACCTTGAATGAAATACAATTCATTCGATAACACGATATCGACCGAAAACAACATAATAGATAACTCCGATTCCAATACGAACACATACTATACTCGTATTTATCCGTATACACACACACACACATATATATATATATATACATATATATATATGTATATATATATATATATGTATAATATACATACGGTACACACATTACTAACACACACTCACTTTACATAATATATATATATATATGTATATATATATATACTGCACATGCACACACTACACAATTTTTATATATATATATATATATATATATATATATATATATATACACAACACACACCACACACACAGCACGTTATATATATATATTTACACCACACACTACACACACAATAAATATATAACAGTACACATAATATATATATATATATATATATATATATATAACTGAAAAAAAAAACTCACACAGGCTTACCAGAGCCGATCGGCCAAGTCGGGAAAAAAAAAACAACTCCCATGCTGGAATTCGGCCGCCGGAAAAATGACCCGCCGGACCTCGTCTAACTCCAAATTGCCTCTGGCCCATGACCGTATTCACCCAACTCTATCTCCGCCTGCAATTCTCGCCGGAAATCTGCCAAGCCTCCTGGCCGTCTGCTCAGGACAAAAACCACCTCCGGTCGCCGGAAACAATGGAGCCGCGTCCATGGCCGGAAACCATGAAGAACCGGCGCCTGAGCTCCGTCTCGCCAGAATGAAAAATATGCCGGAACAGCTCGACCGGATTTGCAAAGCCCTCCGATCCGGAAATTCCGACCAGGCCGTCGCCGCTCCAGTCACGAGCCGCCTGCCGCCGCCGAGCTCTGGTCGTCGCCGGAGATGTCATCAAACTCCGGTTGTCAATTCCAGTCCGTCGCCGGAAAGAGCCGGCTGCCATCCTTCAGCTCCACCTCGCCGGAAAAAAAAATGAAACGAGAGAGATGGAGAGAAGAGAGAGAGGACGAGAGGGAGAGATGACGGAGAGAGAGAGAGATGGCAACAGGGAAAAAAAAATGAGAGAGGGAGGAGAGAGGAAAGGGCCGAGAGAGAGAGAAAGGTGAGGGGGAAAGGGTTGATATATGTATATTATATATATATATACAATCGTGAGACACATGATGGAGAAAGGGAATCACATTCCAAAGTTGATAACATATTTATATATATATATATATATATATATATATATAAATGATACCCCAAAGATACCCTCGCCCCGAAAGTTGACCACGAGGAAGGTTCCCACCACCTACCACGCATTACGTACGTAACTTCAGGGCGTAACGTATGTAATCGTAACAAATTAGCATACGTAAAGTTACACAGGTAGCGTACGCCATGGCTATAAACTTAGCCAAAATTCCAAACTCGCCAAGCAACAACCAAACGACGAAACCAAACCGACGACCAGTATAAATATTTCGATCCCGAAATATTCTAATACAATATACATTGTATCGGTCCAAACAACAACATTTGTAAAATTCCAAATGAATACGTACAACCCAACAGTAACACGAAAAAAAATTACCCCCGGATATTACACCATTACCCATTAGCTACCTTTTAGTAACACGAAAATAAGATTCGTGGTGTTTAGTTAAATTATGGCCACGTAAAATAATTCGGATTGTAGCCATAAACTACTTATGACCATGAAAATTTAATTAGACGTGGTCTTATAAAATTGTGATCCGTGATTTGATATTAGTCTTGATGATATTCCGTCTTCAGCATGGGACTGCATTCCTAAGTTCGTCACTTTTGAACCGTTGATATAATCGAACCTTATTGTCATTTGGTGAGTTATTGATCCTTAATTGGATATGTGATTTATTCAATTCGTTGTTATGTTGTATCGTGATATATCCAGAATCATATCTGCGTTCCGATTGGTCATTGTGTAGGATTTTTAGCCGGGCACATATATAGTCATGCGTGAATATTTTTCCGTGTTGGGCTGTGCACACGAGACGTAGTTCGTGAGGCTAATTAGGTATATTGTCCCACGTATATGCTGAGGGCGCTGGATCGCTGGACGGGTTTTCCACCATGCGTTGGTCCGACGGGATCATCATGGGGATCTATACCAAGGGCGCTGGATCACTGGATTACCCTGTATTGTGTTGATGGAATCGTGAGGATTCACATCGTTGGATTCCGATGATGAAAGTCTGTTTTGCATGTTTTATGATGCACTGATGATTTATGTATTATGATACTTGTACTAGCATTGTTTTGCTAACCCCTTCCGGGGTGGACATCGTTTTGATGTTCAGGTAGCCGAGGAGCGGGGAAGCAACCACAGTACCGACAGGACGATGAAATGGCTCAGTAATGTGGTTGATGTTTATTGTTATTGTGATTGTCTTCTTGGTTCACTTTAGTACTCGAGTACGTGTGTTTTAATAATGTCATTTTCGATATGGTTGTATAAGTTAACTCTTTGGATCAGTTGAACCAGTTTTGTATTTTGAACTTTAGTTGTAAGATTGATTTATATTTGCATTGCTTTTAATTAGCCTTGTAAATCCTTACTTAAAGGGTTTACGGCGCTGTAATTATTCCGAATATCTCGGGGTGTTACAGATACCAAGTATACTAACAACAATTGTAAATCATATACATTATAATTTAATTCCCAAAAACTCGAATACAACTTATAATCCCAAATCTCTTGTGATTACGATTATAACCATTACTATACGAATTATAAACGAATGAAACGGAAACCATTCATTAAATATTATAAACTGAACAAGTAATAACTTGCCTCGATACCGATGAAGCCGTTACCAATTCCATTGCCGTCATCTACAAGTCCATCGGCCCCGATCAATGAAATTCACTAACGTTCTCGAATACGACCGCAAAGCATTGTTCTAATCACCGATTAATAAACTAAATCTATTACAATAATCGATAAACAACAAGTTCGATAACGATCAACAATCAATAAAACCAATTCACAAACCCAACGGCTCAACAATATCTCGATTAACCACTAGGCTGATCAATCCAACTCAAACCAGTTCGAATTCACAACCATAATACGAAAATACTGCACGGTCTGCCTACTTAGCGCATGTTAATCACTTAACGTAGCGTGCGCTAAGTCGCACCCGTAAGCATGCGCTAGACAGTAAGCTTAGCGTGCACTAATACTGTACAGATGCATGTTTTTCAGATACTGATCAACATATGGCGATTATCAAGAACACTAAGTGATTCTAAACCATGTTCATAGCTATCAAAACAATGAATTCCGATATCCTTTAACATATAGGTAATCATCCAACTCTTAATCCAATTCATATATTCACATATCATCTTCTTCCTCAAATATCAACATCATGAACACCAAGAACCTTAATCAACACTTCCCTAATCTAACATTACAGAGATTAATCATCAACAATGACATCAACATCCATAAAGGAGAAGAAAGATTAACCAACTTATCTCAAGAAAACGAACTACACAATTCAAACCATACGAATCATATTAATATCATCATACTCCGGTAATCCATCTCATAATCATGCTTGTCAACTTGTTTATGTAATAATCATCAACTCAAGAACATCAACATTCAATCCAAAATGAAATCCAGAGATGAAGAGTAATTACCTTTTTGAAGGAATGGATTGGATCTCAAGTTTGAATCCGTTTCCAATCGATTCCAAGCTTAATATTGTTATGGATGATTAACTCCACCATAATCCAGTGTTTGGAACTGCAAACATCTCTCTAAGAACTCTCTCTATCGGTTGCAAGGAGAGAATGGACGAAATGAGGAATAATATCCAACTACTCATATATATACACTGTACACTATTAACGTACGCTAACATCTAAAATTAACGTACGTTACACGTTTAGCTTGCGCTAACGCTCTTTGTTAGCATACGCTATCAAAGTCCAGAGGCTACTGCCTTACTGTATACAATGAGTTACGTACGCAATGTCCATTAAATTGAGTACGTAATTTCCTCTATCTAGTGTACGCTAGAGCCCGATCGTAGCGTGCGCTACTCATAGTTGACTTGTTTGTCTATATGCTCCAAAGATGGTTCAACACGCCGACAGCTCTGACTAGGATAAGATTCCCTTTGGACCGATCTAATGTTAGCATGCACTAACAATATGCATTAACGTGCGCTAGCCCTTCTCAACAAACATCCGTTGACCTCGTCGGCACATGCGCCGAAAGTGACCGGGTCCACACATAGATTCCTTCTGATCTGGTCTGTACGATCTTTTCCTTCTAGCATGCGCTAAACCAGCACGATAGCGTGCGCTAGGCATGGATATTAGCGTGCACTAATAATGTTACACTTAGCCATTTTCGGTTACTCTTGTCTAACGTCTCAATATACTATATACGAACATACGGCATACTGAATACGTATACTCCTTCCAACAATATTCTCATACGATAAGCCCGATACACAATGTCTTCCAATACAACTGTCAACCAAGTGCGGTAATAATACCAATACAGATGTCTTAGTCCTTTATTTATTTTATCCATACTGTACAGATTCCACGTTGTACAACATAACTCGGATAAAATAATATTAAACAACAGTAGTAGAAATTCCAGATATTACATACTACACCACTTAAAATAAGTTTCGTCCTTGAAGCTTGCAATCCGTCATAGAAAAACAAACAAACCGTTCAATCAAAATATTCCAAAACCATCAAAACAATGATCAATCATCATCATTAACGAATAACCAAAATAACATACTTACAAATGTGCAAATTCGACGATCTCCAAAGATACTTACAATCACAATTCCATAAGTCTCAACAAAATATATTATCTTCGGATGAAATAATCTATCTGTGTCAAATCCTGTCTGCCTGATTACACAATCAAGTCCCAATCTGCTAAAAATCAATAATGCATGATACATCTGTGAAACAACTGCCCAACACAATAGCAACAAATCCTGAAATATCGACACAATATCTGAACGCTCAAATGATCACTAGCAATGATCAACCAGTAAATTAACCGAGAATATCATCGACATGATAAACTCTAATACGACCAAGCCAAAGGTCAAAACACAGCCGAGAATATCATCATCATGATAAACTCCAATATTACCAACGAACGATCAACGAAAATCAAGAATACCTTCACACGGTAAGCTCTAACACGATCAACACAAAACCACATAAACAGATATACGAACGAATAAAGTTATCAAAATGACACACCAATCACATACAATGGATATCAATAAACATACCCGACTGGTGAACATACTCCTCGGCATACGAACAACCAATCAAAAACAGACGAACATATCCAATCATACATGGAGTGGGAACGACCACTCAATATCCAAAACAACCAGCATGGGGTTACCATCCCCAAATCTACACTTACAAAGAAATCATTCAAAATCACTATGGTAGAGTCGCGATACTACCATACCAATGGAATCACATAGCACATATGTCCCGGTTTCACAAAATCCAAAGTTCTAAAATTACATCCTGTGCATGAATCTACAACATGCAGCATATTTCTCTTATCCGATAAATCTACCGATCATCCCTGGATAACCAAACTACTATACTAAAGTTCGAATCTCTTTTCCTCGTACCATCGATATGATATCCACTTTATGAGTCACACTCATAACTTCACCATGATATGCACCATGCACTAAATGCGTATGTATATCAGTCACATTTTCAAAACCAGTTTGAAATCATATAGTTTTGTCAAGAAGACAAATTTTTGAAAGTTCTTTCAAAAAATTTCAAAGCTCAAAACATTAATTCTCGTAAGACCACGAAATAAATTTTCGAAAAGTTAAACTAGCTCGCTAATGCCAAGTATTCGGTAACAGTTTCCTTTGAATCCTCACGATTTCGAAGTTTTAAAATGGAAACTATGCAAATGATTGACCACATCCATTCTCCTGTATACCAATTCGGTTCGTCACCAATATCCACTGATATTCCATCGGAAAACCACACGATAGAGTTCCAAACTTTCACTATATAAACTTCGACTAAAAACTCCTTTTCCACATATGACTCGCAACGTCAATCATTAATCCATCCTGGATCACCTCAAATATGCTATGCCAAAGCATTGAAACAAATCAACACAGCGAAAGACTTCCCGAGAGGTTTCATTTAAACAAATAAATCAAAACCCCGAAAGGTAATAATAAAGTAGATAAACGATTGATAAAGTGTTTTACAAATCTCGAGAGTTTTAAGAAAATAGAAAAGCCTTTTGAAACATTAGGGTCTCAGCCCGTATCTCGTTCCACATTACAAGAAGTTTAAAAAGTAGGAAACTCTTTTTCGGACCCCAAGTCCTGAGTTATAAAACTATTTGAAAATCGATTGGGTCTCGGCCCAAAAATCATTTACGGTAAAACATCCGTAAAACATTTATTTCGAAAAGTATCATTTTCAAATGCTCAAAAACAATTCATATATCTCAAAATGAATTAACATGACTACATGTTCTTCTCAACCATTCCCAACATTCCTCCCAAATGCACAACTCCGTTTCCAAAATTTAACCGACATATTGATTTTCAAAATCATAACTTCTCAAGATCATAAATCCTATCCCAACTCTATCACCTTATACTGTAGCGCATAATATTCTGCTGAATCTCAAAGCATATCAACTTAGAACGGCAATAAATCTCAATGCAATTCAAAAAAATCCAAATACTTACAGATCGTGAAGTCGACGATTACCCGTGATACTGACACATGTCTCGACTCAAGAAAATACTCGACATAGATATTTTCAAAACACACATTTTGCAAACTCAGTTCAACTCGAGAACACAACACAGTTCTATCTGAAGAAACACATTAATACCATTTGGAAAAGTTACAACAACCCCAGTACCACACTGGTAAATCACATAACGCACAAGCCTGAGTGAACAACAAAAATTCAGAGCTCAGACACTTGTCAACCGACAACTCGAATGACACGACAAAAACACGACCCAACTCGACCCGACTGCCTAGGTTTTCACAACCTAAGCTCTGATACCATATTCTGTAACACCCCCAGAGCCATCCGGGAATATTACAGCGCTGTGGGCCCCGAGATTGAACCCACAAGGCTAAAGGAAATTTTTGCAAACATTTAAAACGCCCAAGAGGCTAACGATGGTACTGTCTTTTAAAAACATTCGAAGACTTTATAAAACTCATTAATCAAACCGTCGTAAAATCTCATTTGAAACCACAAGGCCTAAAATGCCAAGACTCAACAGTTTAAAAACATACGTTAAGCTATTGCTTACACGTACCGATAAAATAGTTTAGACAACGATTGCCAAAGTAACCTAAGTTACTAGATACCAAAAGGCCATTTAAAATACTCGCGCAACGAAAAACAAACAAACAATTAAAATACTCTAGTAGCGGAATTACAACAAATGATCACGAAACTCAATACACAATTACATACCCTAGTCAGTATCCTCCGGGAAGCTCATCTCTCCACGACCGCTACGAGCTTGATAATCCAAGAACTTTAAAAGAAATCGCACGACGGGGTCATCCATAATACCCAACAATGATAACGATCACATCACGTCAATAATTACATACCAATGAAATACTGATTAAGAATATGACCAATATAATCTTATCGCCATAACTTTACCAACTCGTGATAATAAATACAAAAGTTCACATCTCGTATTCTTTCAACAACACAATAAGCTAATACCAAAATATCTGTACTATATCTCAATAATTCCCAAGGTTCTCAAAACATTATCATAACTCAGTGTTACGAAATTCACTAACTCTGTCAAACCCAATCCATCGGGTATCATTATAAAATCTCAACAATAAAACCGATTGTCCATCAAAGACATATACCAAGGGAAATATGGAACATACCTCAGGATATGCAATGCCACGACGAATCACGTCGATCTAATCCGAGATCAGATCAATACAACATACGAACATGGTCCTAACACAAGACCTACAAATGCATACTCATATGACAACGTCAATATGCTCACATCAATAACAACATTATATACTTATGGCAAACCCATAATATACATATGCACAATAACAACACATAGGTAATCCGATGATCCAGCGTTCACTGCCTAGATCCCACGATGGCCCCGTCAGAGCAACCGTGGTGGAAAAACCTGTCCGATGATCCAGTGCAGGCTAGCATAGATCCCCCGATGATCCCGTCGGACCAGCTAGGGGTGGACATACAACAACAATGCACAAATGCATATAACAATGATACACAATGCATGACAACAACGATACACGCATGTATCACAACATCATCGACACAAATGACAAAAATGATTAGAGTACTTGCCCCGAGTCCTTCGAGGGCGATCGAAATGTGTAAATCATTACCAACCATTATCCTCAGTATTCGATGGTCCAGAATCTCACGGACGGTAGATAACTCATATCTTCATCTATACCACAATGTATCCTCGATACCAAGTATATTAACAACAATTGTAAATCATATACATTATAATTTAATTCCCAAAAACTCGAATACAACTTATAATCCCAAATCTACTATGACTACGATTATAACCATTGCTATACGAATTATAAACGAATGAAACGGAAACCATTCATTAAATATTATAAACTGAACAAGTAATAACTTGCCTCGATACCGATGAAGCCATTACCAATTCCATTGCCGTCATCTACAAGTCCCTCGGACCTGATCAATGCAATTCACGAACGTTCTCGAATACGACCGCAAAGCATTGTTCTAATCACCAATCAATAATGTCAACCTATTACAAAAATCGATAAACAGCAAGTTCGGTAACGATCAACAATCAATAAAACCAATTCACAAACCCAACGGCTCAACAATATCTCGATTAACCACTAGAATGATCAATCCAACTCAAACCTGTACGAATTCACAACCACAACACGAAAATACTGCACTGTCTGCCTACTTAGCGCACGTTAATCACTTAACGTAGCTTGCGCTAAGTCGCTCCCGTAAGGATGCGCTAGACAGTAAGCTTAGCCTGCGCTAATGCTGTACAGATGCATATTTTTCAGATACTGATCAACATATGGCGATTATCAAGAACATTAAGTTATTCTAAACCATGTTCATAGCTATCATAACAATGAAATCCGATATCCTTTAACATATAGGTAATCATCCGGCTCTTAATCCAATTCATATATTCACATATCATCTTCTTCCTCCAATATCAACATCATGAACACCAAGAACCTTAATCAACACTTTCCTAATCTAACATTACAGAGATTAATCATCAACAATGACATCAACATCCGCAAAGGAGAAGAAGGATTAACCAACTTATCTCAAGAAAATGAACTGCACAATTCAAACCACATGAATCATATTAATATCATCATACTCCGGTAATCCATCTCATAATCATGCTTGTCAACTTGTTTATGTAATAATCATCAACTCAAGAACATCAACATTCAATCTAAAACGAAATCCAAAGATGAAGAGTAATTACCTTTTTGAAGGAATGGATTGGATCTCAAGTTTGAATCCGTTTCCAATCGATTCCAAGCTTAATATTGTTATGGATGATTAACTCCACCATAATCCAGTGTTTGGAACTTCAAACATCTCTCTAAGAACTCTCTCTTTTGGTTGCAAGGAGAAAATGGACGAAATGAGGAATAACAGCCAACTACTCATATATATATACACTGTACATTATTAATCTACGCTAACATCTAAAATTAACGTACGTTACACGTTTAGCATGCGCTAACTCTCTTTGTTAGCATGCGCTATCGAAGTCCATAGGCTACTGCCTTACTGCATACAATGAGTTACATACGCAATGTCCATTAAATAGCGTACGTAATTTCCTCTATCTAGCGTACGCTAGAGCCCGATCATAGCGTGCGCTACTCATAGTTGACTTGTTTGTCCGTATGCTCCGAAGACGGGTCCACACGCCGATAGCTCTGACTAGGATAAGATTCCCTTTGGACCGATCTGATGTTAGCATGCGCTAACAATATGCATTAACGTGCGCTAACCCTTCTCAACAAACATCCGTTGACCTCGTCGGCACATGCGCCGAAAGTGACCAGCTCCACACATAGATTCCTTCTGATCTGGTCTGTACGATCTTTTCCTTTGTAGCATGCGCTAAACCAGCACGATAGCGTGCGCTAGGCATGTATATTAGTGTGCGCTAATAATGTTACACTTAGCCATTTTCAGCTACTCTTGTCCAACGTCTCAACATACTATATACGAACATACGGCATACTGAATACGTATACTCCTTCGAACAATATTCTCATACGATAAGCCTGACACACAATGTCTTCCAGTACAACTGTCAACCAAGTGCGGTAATAATACCAATACATATGTCTTAGTCCTTCATTTATTTTATCCATACTGTACAGATTCCACGCTGTACAACATAACTCGGATAAAATAATATTAAATAACTGTAGTAGAAATTCCAGATATTACACTACTTATGGCCTCAAGTATTTAATATTAACCGTGAAAAATGAATGACATTTGGTCACGCTAAATTGTAAAAACCATGGTTATTGACTACCTTTTGGTACACGGAACGACCAAAACAGTGGTCGTAAATGACTTATGGTCACACAAATTACATATTAACCGTGGTAAATGCATGATATATGGTTATACTAAATAGTTAAAATTGTGGCTATTGGTTACCTTATGGTCATGCAGATTAACTAAAATTGTGACCATAAACTACTTATGACCACGTCAAGTTCATATCAACCGCGGTTAATGCATGACATGTGGTTACACTATATTTTAAAACAGTGGCAATTAGTTACCTTTTAGTAACACGAAAATAAGATTTGTGGCCTTTAGTTAAATTATGGCAACACGAAATAATTCGGACTGTAGCCATAAACTACTTATGACCATGAAAAATTTATTAGACGTGGTCAATGCATAAAATTTGCTTACACAGAATTTTAGAAAATTGTGACCATAAACAACTTATGATCATACAAATTTCGTATTAATTGTAGCAAATGAATGGCATATGATTACGCTAAATTGAAAAATTCGTGGCTTATTGCTTATCTTTTAGTCACATTGAATGACGAACCGTGGTCATAAAGTACTTATGGCCACTAAAACTGCATAATAACGTGGAAAATGCATGATATTAGTCACACTTATTTTTTAGAATTGTGGTTATTAATTATTTTTTAACCATATTTATTTAATTTAACTGTTGTCTTTGCTATACTTATAGATACATAAATTTTATATTAATCGTGACTAATTCATGACATATAGTTACACTTAATTTTTAAAAACTGTGACCATTGGTTATTTTGTGTCACACAAAATAATAAAAATCGTGGCTAGTGCATGCTACATGGTTATGCGAAATTGTACCAACCTTGGCTATTGAGTATCTTTTGATCACACAAATTTCATATTAACTGTGGCAAGTGCATGACATCTGGTTACGCTATTTTTTTAAAACAGCGGCCACTACCCATTAGCTACCTTTTAGTAACACAAAAATAAGATTCGTGGTCTTTAGTTAAATTATGGCCACATGAAATAATTCGGATTGTAGCCATAAACTACTTATGACCATGAAAATTTAATTAGACGTGGTCTTATAAAATTGTGATCCGTGATTTGATATTAGTCTTGATGATATTCCGTCTTCAGCATGGGACTGTATTCCCAAGTTCGTCACTTTTGAACCGTTGATATAATCGAACCTTATTGTCATTTGGTGAGTTATTGATCCTTAATTGGATATGTGATTTATTCAATTCGTTGTCATGTTGTATCGTGATATATCCAGAATCATATCTGCGTTCCGATTGGTCATTGTGTAGGCTTTTTAGCCGGGCACATATATAGTCATGCGTGAATATTTTTCCGTGCTGGGCTGTGCACACGAGACGTAGTTCGTGAGGCTAATTAGGTATATTGTCCCACGTAAATTCTGGATTCCGTATACGGGGTGGACATGTGCACTGACACATTTTCGGATCGGGCGTACTGTGATGTCCATCTTGAGCCATACTATTTTTTGTCGTTTCATAGTCCATGTGTATTTGGATGTGTTCGACGTTTTGTGACTAACCGTTCATACGCCGAGGGGTATGTTCGTTAGTCGGGATGTTTCCTTGAACTCTTATATATATGTGAATTGTATAAAATCTTGAGAATCATTTATCATGTATATCTGACCATGTGTTGGACGAAATACTTGTGTTGTATTTTAGGTTGAGGCAAAGGCAAGGCACGGGAAGATCATGGTGATGGCGAAGGGTTCGAAAGATACTAGTTCGGGGGGCCCGAGTCTTTCGTTGTCCAGTTTTGGTCGAACCGTGTAATGTTATCTTTCCGCTTTATTTTAAATTGTGGACAAATGTAATGTTATTTAAGGCATATTCCATCTCCATATGGGTTATGCTCGTATTTCGGATCCTGTGTATAATAAGGCCTTTGGCCATACTACTGTAGACTCCTAATCGGGGTAAGAACTATGTTTTGTGGTTAGGTATCACAAGTATTATGTATTTAATTTGTATTTTGGGTATCGCCTGGTGGATCCCAGTGTGGGGTCCACGGCACTGTAATGGCCGCCTTTTTGGGGTGTTATAGAAGATGGTATCGGAGAGCGCTAATTTTTTTTATTATTTATGAGTTGTTGTGAAAGGAACTAGTATCAAGAGACCTTCGTGTCACGTGTGACCTGTGCAAGCGCCTGACCTATGAGCCAAATACGGTATGTACTTTACGAGTCATGATTTAATAACTGGCATGATATTGATATTGAAATGAATCTCCTTGTTGATCTTGTTATTTTCGAGGATATGTGGCAAGATTTATCTAATTGATAATTCAAGGTGAATTCTGGACTGATTATATTATTGAAATTGTTCGACTCAACGTCGATATGATATTCTGTCTGTGTGACACTCGTAGTGTCGATAATTTATTGCGAACTGTTTTCTTGAATGTGTAAATCCTTGTTGCTATTAACTTAGCATGAATCTTGATTGATGTCATAAATTGTACTAATGGTTATCGTTGTGAATTGATTCTTTCAGTATGGAAAGAAATATGAGAGGTTGTGGCAGAGGAGGACGAGGCCGCGGAAGGGGCCGAATCCCGATACAACGAGCCAACAGACGTGCGAATGCAGAGCATAGTTCCGCAGGCAGTGATTCGCCTACTAGGGACCAATCGCACCACACTGGACGCGAGGATGCACGTCTCGATCCTTATGTTGTGATGCAGGACATGATGGCTCAGATGACCCATATGGGTCAGTTAATGGAAGCTATGCGCCAACAACAGGGGCCACCTCCTGTACATGGCGGACCGGTGAGTCAGATCATCAGTGACATCTCTTGCCAGCGACCCCCGACTTTTGAAGGCTCCTCTGAGCCTGCTGATATCGTGCATTGGATTGAACACTTCGAGAAACTATTCAATATGGTAGACTGTCCAGTAGAGAATCGCGTCTCCGTAGCAGCTTACTATCTTGGAAAGGGCGCCCACACCTGGTGGCTTTCGGTGAGGCCAACTGATGGCTTATGTACTTGGGAGGAATTTAAAAACCTCATGCTAGACCGTTACTATCCGGGTCCTCTCCGCGAGGCCAAACTGTCAGAATTGCTGAATCCAGACCCGTCTGAAGATGATGATGTACTATCTGTTGCCGAGAAATTCTAGGCACTCCTTCCATTTGCCTCGACGATTGTCCGAACGGAGGCCGATAAGATCAAATATTTTCTCAAAAGCCTTAAACCCCGAATGAGAATGCAGCTGTTGAACCATCACTGTACGACCCTACCAGAGTTCATCGAGAAAGCTCTGGAGTACGAGCTTACCGCAAAGGAGATTGCCAAGAAGTAACCACAGTCCAACAACAAGAAATTCAAGAACCAGAACCAGACTGACAGCAACCGGGGAAATTCAAGAGGCCCCAACTAGTGCCAAATCCTTCTGAACGGCCACCCATGGCGTCGAAGCCAACCGGATCGCAACCTTGAGCGGTCAGCCTATCTGTTTTGTGCTATAACTGCGGAGACTAGGGGCACATCAATTCTAAATGCCCGAGGCCAGCTGTCGCATGCCATACTTGTGGGAAGAATGGACATCGTGCTTGTTATTGTAGGAGTGGACCAGGACGTGCTCCAGCAGCATCTCATGCTCCAGTTTAGTCTTCCGTTCAGGACCGTGTACCTCCGTCCGCTTCTTATCAGACTACCGGGGCAAGCAAAGGGATGGGGCGTGGAAATTAAGCTGGTACATCTGGTGCCGGGTCTGCAAAACCCAGAGTCTACGAAATGAAGAAGGCCGACGACGCCGAATCTAGCATGATTGCAGGGACTCTCGAGATCCGATCTCAGCCTGTCTGTGTTCTTTTTGATACTGGTGCTTCAAACTCCTTTTTATCTGCTTCTTGTTTGAGTCGTTTACAATTAGATCATGTTACCAATTGTGAACCTTATATAATTGGTCTACCCGATGGTAGAAGAATTGTTGGGAATCGTGAAGTGCAGGACTGCCCGATTCGCATGAACGACCGTGAGTGGTTGTCGAATTTAATTGTGGTCGATTTACCTAAAGATGATGTGATCTTGGGTATCGATTGGATGGATCGTCATGATGCCATAATTAATGTCCGAAAACGAACAGTGACCGTCACGTCTGACGATGGTGTTGAGTGAAACACAAAACATCAGTAGCACCCAAACATATTACCCTAAAACATATTACCCTACCTAAACAACATTAATCAGAACCAAGATAATAATAGAACTCAAGCATATTATTTTAAGCATATTATCTAACTGTCGTTTGATTCTAAACTGGACAGTTAAATCTGATTTTTCTTAAGTACATGAAGGATGAGGTGAGGTAGAGATAATTCAAGATTCTCATAGTTTGACACATCAGAAACAAAAGACTTCCGCTAGAAGATTCTTGCGTTTACCTATCAGAAAGCGATAACAATAAACACCCTGCGATCTGACAAGAAACGAAAGGTTCAGAGTAAGTTGGCTTGCCACTGATCCGTTAGAGTGTCCAGACAGATTGACACCTGGGACGTAGTTCATCCTTCTGTACAAGATGCTTCTCTATACTTCCTATGACCATGACCATGACAATGATAAAGTAATCTACCCCAAAAATTTGGGTAATTACAAAATAACCCAAAAAAGTTTCAAAGAATAAATAATCCCTCAATTTTATGATTCAGATATCACATTAAATTGCCTACACTTGGTATGACCATGACCATTTCAACACAAGGTATCATCATAGAATTTACCTCAGAAATTTGGGTAGTTACAAGATAACCCAAAAAAATCTTCAAAGTTCAAATGACCCCTCAACTTTTGGTGCCAAGTATCACATTAAACTATCTATAACCATGACTATTTAAACATAAGGTCTCAGTACACAATCTACCCCAGAAATTTAGGTAATTATAAAATAACCCAAAAAAGTTTCAAAGTACAAATAACCCATCAAATTTTGGTGTCAGATATCCAGCAAACTATATTCTTGCAGAAAGATGAAACTTACCATGCTCATGCTAAGGAGTTGGGTTTTCGTAATTAACCGTTAGCGATATATAAAATCAAATAAGAAGCTAACCTTCGAATCAGGGATCACAAGGTTTTTTGGCCAAGCCCCAAAACTACAATGAGCATCCCATATTGTTTTGTGATCACCAGCTTGGATAGGTAAAAAGGCAGCTGGCTTTTTTAAATCGTCAATGGAAACTTTATAGCAATCACCCTTCAGTGGAACTCCATGTACCATCTGTTTTTCTGATGACTAGTAGATAGTACCGTGTGCTACTATGTTTCTCAAATATGGATGTGACAGTTTGTATTGTATAGTCTGCAAAAATATATAGTGCATGAACATCATAAAGTTCAATCTAAAATAAAATAATTTCATATACCTTAAAAAACTTACTATTAAGCCTTCATTTGGCAATAATTGAGATGCTGTAGTCTTAAGTTCTTGTGACTTAATAGCATGAGGAGAGTCCTGCATAAATCCAGGTCTACAATCTAGCTGTGAAGATTGCCGAACTATCGTTGAAGATTTTTTAATAGTACGGTCCAGCAGAGATCCATTGGAGCGGTTGCTAGTTGCATGAGTTCCTTGCGGAGATGGCAAACAACTTTTTGAAGAATTCTGAAGAGTACAGTCATTACACCAGGTTAGTTAATCATAATTAACTGTCATTAGTTATGGTTAATTTTGTCAAAAGAAAAATTCATTAATTAGTGTGCAATACTCAAAGACAACATGTATGTAAAGTAGGAGGGAGTATATCATGTTTCTTACTCGTCCATCGAAACTGGTATTTATGGCTTGAAGTTGTGACACACTTCCTTGAGATGTTGGCAGTGGTGGTATTCCTATTCCTTGAGAGGCCAGATGAGCTAATATTAAATTTAATTGTTGACCTTGTTCTCCCATCTTTATCTTCAAATCCTTAAGTTCTTCATTCTTCAACTCACATTCACGTCTTTCATTATCTAACTGCGTCTGTAGCTACGTGATGAATTCTTTTGACGATCTTCTATGTGGGGGAATGTGCCAGTATTTGGATGGAGTGACTCTCCTGCCAATCCCTCTTACACGCCCACCATGCTCTTTGACAAATACAAGTGTGAGGGCATCAGTGCCGTGATCAGGTTTTATACATCCATCTTGAATTTCTTTTTAATGGTCGACCTATACAAATCATATATGAATAGTATACAAGGACAAAATAGAATACATTCCAACAAAATAAATAGATGAGTGAATTATTACAATTTTATTTGCAATAACCATAAGATCATTATCTTTGTAATCTCCGTATTTGCTCATACATGTCTTTCTCTACATGAAAGACCGTGATAGAAGTTCATCTTCAAGAAGTTCTTTATCTTTGACCTAGTAAATATCAAATACATATAATATGTACATCTAAACACAAAGATGACCAATATAGTACATGTGCTTATTTTGTTAATCATTCCATGTCAACCATAATTACACAAATGTAAGAAAATAATTTTTTTGGTTTTTTAGCTATATTTTAATTTCCAGTGGCCTATATATACCAAATATTTTTGCTGCTAGCATATGTAGGTATCTGGGGTGTGAAAAAACATAACCGAACTTACTAATCTTTCTCTTAGTCCCGAGTAGCCTGATCGTCCCAACCGATGTGGGTACTTGAGATTTGCACGCGCTTCTTTTGCTGCTTCGGACATACACTTGCAACAGAGTTAAAAACAATTTCATCAATATTGTGGATAGAAAATAAACATCAATCGACTACAGTTTACGAACTCATCCCAATGTTCTTGATCCACATACGCACGATATTGTTTTGGAACAACTTTAAGTTTCGTAGGTTTACCCATATTGGGCAGTATATACTTTTTATATAATCGTCTTCTAAAGTCGCGCAAATGATCACAAATATGATACATTGTGTATTCCATCCTCGATGCATCTATTTTATAAAAACGCTACCATAATATATAATGGAATGTTAGTATCAGCTCGTACTCAATAGAAATGAAAAATAAAGATAAAGTTTATTTTGCATATAGAATCAGTAGATGCATACCAGTACTTGCTCCCATAACTTATCCGTCACCTCCTTTGTCACCTTCTTCCATTTCATGTACCTAAGTCCAACATCTCGCCGTACTAAGTCACCCAAAAAACTAGCAAATTATGATCTATATTTCCCAATAACTCTACCTAATGCATCAAAGTCTACTTCGTGCTTCTCGTTGGAATCTTCAAAATCTCTATGTAGCTTTACTAATCTTGTCAACTCCCTGACCCTTTTCCTTGTAGACGTTATTGATTTTCCTATTTCTTCTTGTGCATTCAATGTGTCTTGTTGTTGATTCACCATGTCTTGCTCAGGATTCTCTGTATATGAAAATAACATAAATGGAGACAATGATTTATCAACTGGTATGGTGAAAATAGAGTGATTAAAATTACAGTATAAATATCTATGAATATTGATATGCCAGTGATAAAGAAAAAGAGAAGGATAATGTGAAATCTTCCTAATCATCCTCCTAAAAATATTCGAAGAAATGTAAAGTGAGTATATCTTTTTCGTGCAAGAATTGACGTATCAAACACCTACATTTTTGTCCAAATATTCATTTCAAAGGTCACACTATGCTCTTATACGTATTAGATTTTTTTTATATTAATACGGCTAAACTATCTAATAAAACAAACAAGATTCCAAACATTACCAAGTTGTTGATCGGTACTTCTAATGGATTCATCAGAAGAGTCAGCAGAACTGTTATCATATACCTCATCCTTCTCGAAATTCTCATTGTTTTCTTCAGCCTTAAATTCTACCTCATCCCCATTGTAACCCTCTGATACATCCATAACATGCACTGTACATATGACATATGTAAGAATATTATAGGCAAGGTGAAAGTTGACAAGTTGAGTGTACTGCAATTTTGCATGGTATGGCGATTCTAGTTTTTGGCATTTTATCAATTACAACATAAAGTAACAAAATCCATCCGAAAGAAGAAGAAGAATGAAAATTGCCCATAACAATAACAACAAAATGTAACAACATACACAACATACAGTAGCTGGGTAGCATGCAAATGATGGGAATAGCGACACAGGGTATGGATTTCATGGTTATAGAACAGCTCACTCACATATTAATCATTAGGAAAAAGTTATAAAGAAAAACATTATGCAATCCTTCAATTCTTGAAGGATTATAAGAAGACAAACAAATCATAATTAAGAGTCTATTCCATTTATCATTAAACGGATTGCCGAGCGCAGAAGGTTCGCTACTGGGACATCGTGGAGTTCCTCTCTAGCTACATGACTTAGTGATATCAATTATATTTTTCCTGAATACAAGACAAGAGTGCTCGTATGGAAAGCAACATAGGACTATCATCCACAAAGTCAGAAATAATTACAAAAGTTCTACATAATTCAACATTGGGCTAAAATGATTATATTAAAATATGCTCCAACATTTTTTCCCAAATCAAAACAAACATTGTAGAATTCAATCAAATGTATGGAAAATTATTATGAAAATAATTTGCAGGATTATAAGGAAGATAGTGGTTTGAGAAGAAACACTTACCCGCTAAAAAAGTGCGCACCCACGATCAATCAACAACCTGCTGAAGCCACGTTGCTGCTGAAAATAAACCTTCGACCTAATTATATAGGTTAGGATTTGTCGGGAAATTGATGGAGAAGAAAATGAAGGCGGCAACATGTTTGGGTTAGGGTTGGTTCGGCGAATCGCCACCATATCTCCACGGATGAGAGAAATCCGGAAGGAAGGAGAAGCAATTTAGGATAGCACAGCGACGTAGGTAGTAATGAGGGGAGAATTATTTTTGTAATATCTGTTTCTTAGGTTTCACTTTTCATTAATTGAATTTATTTTTTCATAATTACTTATTTTAGTTTTTATTTTATTTTCAATTTTAGAGTTTATTTCAATTTTTAGGGTTTATTTCTAGGTCTTTCAAAAAAATCCGAAAATTCCGATGATCCATCCAAAATATCTGTATTCATATCTGGAAAAAGCAGATATTATTTATATCCAAAAAAGTGGATACGAATATTATCCGTACCCGAAAATTCCGGGTACGGATATGGATATAGGCGCATCCGTATCCAAAAATATTCGTATCCAAAATTAATTATATAAAATATAAATTTCTAATATAATTTTAATATATTATTATAAAATATAAGCATGCTACTCCCCATAATACTTTGTCACATTTCTTCATTCTTTATTTTTCAATATTAAAATATAAACATGTGGTATAAGTTATCTTTACTTATTAGTTATTTTCCTTTTATCTTGGGGACCTACTATTTTTAAATGGGTCTATGTAAATGTTTAAGATATAGTGAAAGCAGCTTATATGATATTATGTACACCGACCTGTTTTTTTATGAATCTATATGTTATATTGATCTATACTTTTGATGAAATACAGTGATATTACGTTTTTGTTTTTCAATTGTTTTATATTGGCTAGCTAAAGAATTTATGTATTGTTCGAGGATATAAAATAGTTTCCTGACTTCCTCAATCGGTTCAAACTGAAATTGTTTATGATTTATGTTTAATAAATAGTTATGTATTTTTTTTTGTTTGAAAATGCGATTATAAAGAGTGAAAAAAAATGAAGTGTAAAAAATTGGCTAACAAAAAAAATGGTTTCAGATGCGTGAAAAAGCAATTTGACATTTTTCATAAAAAAAATATTTTAGTATGTGTTTGATTCCAGATAAAAAAAATTGATAAAAAAAAGTGTGCAATAACATGTATATAAAAAATAAGCTAATTGTTTTCAGGGAGAATCGAACCCTAAACCCATTGCAATTGTGTTATATCCCTTGCCACCTTGTCCGGTAGTGGCATCCGCATCAAATCATCCACAAGAAATTCATTTATATGTAATAAAAACGAGAAAAACGAAAAAAAAAATAATGATATGACAGTGGTGAGAATCGAACCATGTACCTAGGGAAAATATTGCAACGCGCCTGTGAGAATTGAACCATGTACCTAGGCGAAATGTGATAGAGATGCCACCTTGTCCGGTAGTGGAATCCGCGTTAAATCATGCGTAAGAAATTCTTTTATATGTAAAATAGGAGAAAAACGTAAAAAAAAAAATATTGCAACACGCGTGGTGCGAATCGAACCATGTAGCTAGGGGAAATGTGATAGAGCCCCTGCCACCTTGTCCAGTAGTGGCATCTGCGTTAAATCACGTACATGAAATTCTTTTATATGTAAAAATAGGAGAAAAATGGAAAAAAAATATTGCAACGCGCCTGTGAGAATCGAACCATGTACCTAGGGGAAATGTGATAGAGCCCCTGCCACCTTGTCCGATAGTGGCATCCGCGTTAAATCATGCACAAGAAATTCTTTTATATGTAAAAATAGGAGAAAAATAGAAAAAAAATATTGCAACGCGCCTGGTGCGAATCGAACCATGTACCTAGGGGAAATGTGATAGAGCCGCTGCCACCTTGTCCGGTAGTGGCATCTGTGTTAAATCATGCACAAGAAATTCTTTTATATGTAACAATAGGAGAAAAAACGAAAAAAAAATATTGCAATGTGCCTGGGACAATCGAACCATGTACCTAGGGGAAATGTGATAGAGCCCCTGCCACCTTGTCCGGTAGTGGCATCCGCGTTAAATCACGCACAAAAAATTCATTTATATGTAACAATAAGAGAAAAACGAAAAAAAATATTGCTACGAGCCTGGTGCGAATCAAACCCTAGACCAATTGCGCCAATCCAGTTTTACCATTAGTTGTACCACTAGTTTTTTAATAAAAAAATGTGGATTGTCCATAATTACTTAAGCGCGTTTTTTTCAAGCTAACTGCGTCAATTTCAATTTGAACTTAATCGGTTCAAATTTAAATTGAACTTAATCAATTCAAATTGAAATTGAACTTAATCGATTTGAAATTTGAACTTAATCGGTTCAAATTGAAATTTAACTTAATCGATTTGAAATTTTGAACTTAATCAGTTCAAATTGAACTTGATCGGTTCAAACCGAAGTTTATCAATTTGAGATTTGAACTTAATCGGTTCAAAGTGAATTTTGAGCTTAATCGGTTCAAAATGAAATTTGAACTTAATCGGTTCAAAATGAAATTGAAGTTAATCGATTTGAAATTTGAACTTAATCGGTTCAAATTGAACTTAATCGATTTGAAATTTGAACTTAATCGGCTCAAATTGAAATTGAACTTAATCGATTTGAAATTTTGAACTTAATCAGTTCAAATTGAACTTGATCGGTTCAAACCGAAGTTGATTAATTTGAAATATGAACTTAATCGGTTCAAACTGAATTTTGAACTTAATCGTGTAACACCCCCAATCCGCTCAGGGATATTACACGCCGTAGAACCTTTCCTCAAGGATCTACCAGGCTGGTAACAACATAGAACATCTCAACAATGCCTTTAAGGCTAAAATGACTTCGTAGACCGATTTGGTCTTTCAATAAATACATACAACTCAAATACATTACATGCCCACGCATGGGTCGAATACAACACACTCCGGTACAACGGGAAAGAATACTGCAGCGGAAATAAAATACAACTAAACCAATGACATCATACAGATCCTCGTGTGCTTAGTATCATTCATCTTTCATCATCCTTCGTGACGACCATGTGTTATGCTCCTAAACCTGAATGCAAAAACAGACATCCACCCCCTGAATACTCGGGGGTTAGCAAAACTCCACCGTTTTGCTAGTGCAAGAACAAAGTGCAAAATACGAGCCATACAATTCACATTCTACGAGTAACGAATCCTCAAAGATCCAAACGTAACGAAAGGCACTTCCCGAGGCATGAGTTTGGTAAAACATTCCAAAACCGAAAGATTACAAATCAAGGGAAACAATTTAAAAAAACAGTTTAAAATGCCATCGAGAGTTTTAATAGAAAACAATTTAGGATTTCCGAATCCTTCTCTTTCCAAAAATCAACAGGGGTCACAGCCCAAAGGTTTTGTTTTCCCAAATAGGAAACCACCACAATTTACAGGGCTAGAGCCCAACATCACGTGTCCTCAACGGACATAAAATCAACGAAATATAATCACGCACGCGCATCGCCTAGGACCGGGACGCCACCACAGACATCCCACCCGAGGCCTCGAAGGACCCTCCCGAGCTGGCTAGCGAAACAAATCACACACATCTCACGGTTGGATCAATCGCTTGTTGCATCCTGACCACATGATCACATGCCATGTGCCACCATAGATTATCTCAGGCTCTCACGGTTGGATCAATCACTTGTTGCATCCTGACCACATGATCACGTGCCATGTGTCACCGTAGACCTTCAACCATATCCACACATTCACACAAATAAGATATCATATCAAGGATATTCAAATAATACGCCCAGAGGCATCAAACACTTAGCAAAACACCACGTCAATCCACAACGCACTGAAATGAAATAAAATACGTCCACACATAATACCAAGTGCAACATTAACACCAAGCATATCCATAGAATTCACATAGTTATTTACAAACCACGCCATTCACAAAACACACGCGTTTTGAAAGCAAGCCTTTAACAAGGCTAAACCGAATCTTTTGAAAGTTCAATTCAAACGACCAAACAACCACATTTAGACGATCACTAATTATCATATCCATAAAATAAGAATAGTATGGGCAAGGTACTTGCCTAGGAACCACGTTCGAAACAAGACGACAGATGGAATGCGGTCGAACAACCCTGAACTCCCGAACACTATCAAGAATGTGATAACACCGCAATTACCACGAGAATAACACCACACGAATCATCAATCACCAACGGAATTCAACATCGGAATCCTCGAGCACCTATAAACCTCCGGAAGGAACAATAACACATGGTTACGACGAGAATCAAGGCCAAAACAATGGAAATCGCAACAAACTATCGAAGGGAACTCATTGGGACATTTAATCGAACACTCAATGTTCGAAGAACACTCGAATCACTAATCGAGTTGAACAAACTCGAAATATGGATATACAACCCATAGAACACGATTAATAGCATCATACTACACCAATCGATGTATCAAAATCGGACTAGAATCGAAATCAAGAACAATTTCTCCGAAAAGTCAACTTGAAGGAAAATCAACAAATATACCTTGATTGGATGAAACACATGGATTAGATGTTGATATAATCAACAAGAATCTTCCAAAACGCCTTGAAATTGATTAGAATCGGCCAAGAACTAGATTTCCCGAGCCTCCCGTCGCCAGCCGCCGAAAAAGGAAGAAAAACGCGTAAAAAATGAAGTCTGGCCAGGCTATATATTGCCGACAGGGTTACGGCCGTAACCGGAAGTGCCTTACGGCCGTAACTCGGTCCTTACGGCCGTACTCGGCAGGCCTTACGGCCGTAACCGGCATTCGTCAAAAAATCTGCCCAGCACCTGCCGGACACTTACGGTCGTAACTGGCACACATTACGTCCGTAACCGGCCTTCGTCAGGAAGCTTCCAGGCACCATACGGCCGTAACTCTCGGCCCCTTACGGCCATAACTCGGCCAGGCCAGGCCCTGCTCCGACCGTGACTCGGCCGTGGCCACTCCGACGGTCCGGATGACCCCGAAACCCGAACCTGAGTAAAAACCGAAGATACGGTTACGAAGTACTCGCAAAGACGAATCTAAGAGCTAAGAGAACACACGATTCCGACCACCCGAAGTGTCGGAATTCGACAACGGAAAGTAATTACCCCAAACTTTGGGAAATTACGGAAATGGCCCAAAACGTCCGAAATACACGATACATGATCGAAATACGAAACCAAAACTCGCAACATGAATAATAACATTAAATGAACTTACGAGAAACTCGAAACAACAATTTCAATCGAGATTCGCAAGAATCGAAGTCAAGTGCGGAAAAGCCGCTAAAAAGCACGGAACTCAACAAAACGACACCGAAACGAACTCGGACGTCGAAAAGTGCAAAATTAAATATTCTCAGCATGACGAAACGGTCATGAGCGAGTCGTCAAAATGGACTTTCACCGAAAAAAAGAAATTACTGGAAATCGAAATTATGGGTATTACATTCTACCCTCCTTAAAAGAAGTTTCGTCCCGAAACTTAAAACAATAGGGAGAAGAAATATCCCCGCCAGGAAAACTCAACGAGATACACAAGAAATGCGTAACTTACGCCCATCGGTGAAACGTCACAAGCAACGCAAAGGAATATACGGCGTGAAAACACGCTCCACGAAGACCAACACAATGCCACCGGTAGAGACATAATAAAATCAACAAGTGACAAGTGTCATCAAACAGATAATACAATCGAGTCGATTATCCGAACAATCACAAAATACAACGAATGAAAATCAATACGATTGACCACCCCAATGGTACATCAATCAAAACACGAGCCAAACGCTGAACAAATACGGAATTCCACCGCCCAAGGGTTGGAAGATCGAAAACGAGACTAATTTCCCGAACTTAAGGGAGTTACGAAGGAGTCTGAATTTTCAACAATCACAAAACGAGATCAACAAAAACCGAACAATCAAACGATCGAACTCAACGATTGAGACAACAAAAATCGAACAATCATGTTCGAATCACGAAGAACAATAAAATTCAAACAACAACTCCAAGGTTCACATCTCGACTCGAGACAATACATGATCCGGTGAAAACAACAAGATGTGCATTCACATAAGATCCACAGGAAAGGGAATAGCAATCGAAAAAAATCACAACGACAAACGAGTTATTCCGAATCAATACCGCACTCGTTCGATCAACAAAAGCAAGGGGCATGGCAAGCTCAGAAAATGTCAACGAACATAAACGAGTCGACAGAGTCGAAAATACAGAAGTTCAAAATCCGATCCACTTCGAATAAAAGAACTAGTAGAACCAAGAGGTGTTACTTCCGAACAAGGTTCACAAGAATCGAACTTAGAAAAGTCATAGGGATAAACAGATCGACCCAAAAAAAGATCACAGCTCGTTCTAACGATGAAACCAAAATACAGAACAAGTTCAAAAAGTATCAACGAACACGAGCGAATCGATAGACTTGAGAGAGAGAAAATGCGGAAGTCAAGAATGATACGGGCATTACATTCGACCTCTTATAAAAGAAATGTCGTTCCCGCAACTCACAACAAGGGGAGTAAGGTGACAACACAAAAAACAACCGACAGAGAAATCTCTCATGGGCCTCTCAGAGCCGATCCTGATATCTGTGCTGAAGCGCGAACTCCGAAAGTCTCGGTAGCCAATTCGCAAAACTGAATTCGGTGTCCCTCGAGTCCACACTCGAAATGTGTTACTGACGAGAAGGACAAATTGCACGTACATTCCCCCGGCACATCACGGTTGAAATGCCTCGGCTCGGCATATCGAAAATACAAACGCTAGATACAATGGAACATAACACCGCAAAACAACATACTGGAGATGCCAACTCAGCACAACAAGGAATCATAACACATATCATATACAACGATTACCATCGTAAAGTAATACACACACAAACACTACAACAACGACGGTATCGTTTGGCGACATCAATGGCCCGAACGATAACCAGCACGTAATACAAACATCATGAAACAATCACATATGTACATCAACGTACAAACCCAAGCTTCAACATCTCACACTCGTGTGGCACACGCAATCTACCACGAGGCGACAACCATTAAATACCAGTTCACACCTCTCACAGAGGGCTAGTACAACAAATACATGGCAACGCCTCAACGTTCATGCCACCAACTCGATCATATTCTGGAGTTAACATCATAGCGACAAAGCCAACATCATACATACATATCCAGCCCTCAAACGGGAATGGATAGGTTTTAAAAACAAAAACCTCCTTTTGAAAATAATTTAGAAAAACACCGGTTGATCTTGAGTATCACCTCTCAAAAAGTACAAACGTGAAACATCGTTATCGAGACTTTGGAGAACCATTTTGCATTTGATAAAATGAGGACACTTTCTCTTAGTGAAAAACTTTCAGAATATTCGACCCTCAGGTCTAAGTAAAAAAAAATGTTTCTAAAACATTAAAAATATCTCAAAACATTTTGGTCCTCGAGGTAAAAGAATTTTGAAACATATTGTGGCACCTTGGATGTACCACGAGAAAATAATTCATTTTAAAAGTACGTCTCAAAATTTATTTTCTAAGATACTCAAGGTTTTCAAAAATAATTCAATGGGCTAGAATGCCCAAAAATTTCAGGTAGTTACACGAAACATTATAGCGCCGTGGGTCCCACGCCGGAACCCACCAGGATAAAAACCATTTACAAAAGCGCCAAAAAGGCCGATGACGGTAATATCTCAAAAACTCACAAAAGCCATTTACAAAATACTAAATACCGCCATAAGAATTTCGCCAAAACGATGAAGGTCATAATGCCAAAAACTCGGTTAAGGGAATTGGTTTTCGAAATAAAACTCAGTCGGTAAAATACCGAAAGCCATTACAAAAGAACTCACGCAGCGGATAAAAGAAATACCGTCCAACATGCACAATCCAGCAACACTACTCCTCATATGAACGAAATATGAGATTCAAATAACCACATATCACGAAATCAAAATCCATAAGAGGATTCCGTCAATTAACTCATAATCATACCTGTAACTCGCATCAGACGAGGCACAAGCACAAAGAAGGGAGACTTACATCCACAGGTCGCACGGAGATGATGATCGCCCCACGATACTAATCACGACCAACAAACTCAGACGACGCGTCGCGACACGACTCAGTCAGACAAAATCCGACGAGACAAAACTCAACAGACACCACTGACCCGACAGCCTAGGTTTCCACAACCTAAGCTCTGATACCATTTATGTAACACCCCCAATCCGCTCAGGGATATTAAACGCCGTAGAACCTTTCCTCAAGGATCTACCAGGCTGGTAACAACATAGAACATCTCAACAATGCCTTTAAGGCTAAAATGACTCCGTAGACCGATTTGGTCTTTCAATAAATACATACAACTCAAATACATTACATGCCCACGCATGGGTCGAATACAACACACTCCCGTACAACGGGAAAGAATACTGCAGCGGAAATAAAATACAACTAAACCAATGACATCATACAGATACTCGTGTGATTAGTATCATTCATCTTTCATCATCCTTCGTGCCGACCATGTGTTATGCTCCCAAACCTGAATGCAAAAACAGACATCCACCCCCCGAATACTCGGGGGTTAGCAAAACTCCACTGTTTTGCTAATGCAAGAACAAAGTGAAAAATACGAGCCATACAATTCACATTCTACGAATAACAATAACCAGGAATCCTCAAAGATCCAAACGTAACGAAAGGCACTTCCCGAGGCATGAGTTTGGTAAAACATTCCAAAACCGAAAGATCACAAATCAAGGGAAACAAATTAAAAAAACAGTTTAAAATGATATCGAGAGTTTTAATAGAAAACAATTTAGGATTTCCGAATCCTTCTATTCCAAAAATCAACAGGGGTCACAGCCCAAATGTTTTATTTTCGCAAATAGGAAACCACCAACAATTTACAGGGTTAGAGCCCAACATCACGTGTCCTCAACGGACATAAAATCAACGAAACATAATCACGCACGCGCATCGCCTAGGACCGGGACGCCACCACAGACATCCCACCCGAGGCCTCGAAGGACCCTCCCGAGCTGGCTAGCGAAACAAATCACACACATCTCACGGTTGGATCAATCACTTGTTGCATCCTGGCCACATGATCGCATGCCATGTGCCACCGTAGATTATCTCAGGGTCTCACGGTTGGATCAATCACTTGTTGCATCCTGACCACATGATCACGTGCCATGTGCCACTCTAGACCTTCAACCATATCCACACATTCACACAAATAACATATCATATCAAGGATATTCAAACAATTCGCCCAGAGGCATCAAACACTTAGCAAAACACCACGTCAATCCACAACGCACCGAAATGAAATAATATACGTCCACACACAATACCAAGTGCAACATTAACACCAAGCATATCCATAGAATTCACATAGTTATTCACAAACCACGCCATTCACAAAACACACGCGTTTTGAAAGCAAGCCTTTAACAAGGCTAAACCGAATCTTTTGAAAGTTCAATTCAAACGACCAAACAACCACATTTAGACGATCACTAATTATCATATCCATAAAACAAGAATAGTATGGGCAAGGTACTTGCCTAGGAACCACGTTCGAAACAACACGACGGATGGAATGCGGTCGAACAGCCCCAAACTCCCGAACACTATCAAGAACGCGATAACACCGCAATTACCACGAGAATAACACCACACGAATCATCAATCACCAACGGAATTCAACATCGGAATCCTCGAGCACCTATAAACCTCCGGAAGGAACAATAACACATGGTTACTGTAACACCCCCAATCCACTCAGGGATATTACACGCCGTAGACCCTCTCCTCGAAGATCTACCAGGCTGGTAACAACATTTAACACCTCGACAATGCCTTCAAGGCTAAATGACTCAGTAGACCGACTTGGTCTTTCAATAAAAATATACAACTCAATTACAACATATACCCACGCAGGGGTCAAAATACAATAAACTCCCGTACAACGGGGAAAAGATACTGCAGCGGAAAAGAAAATACAACTAGACCAATACGACATCAACGGATCCTCGTGTGATTAGTATCGTTCATATTTCATCATCCTTCGTGCCTACCCTGTGTTATGCTCCAAAACCTGAATGCAAAAATAGACATCCACCCCCCGAATACTCGGGGGTTAGCAAAACTCCACTGTTTTGCTAGTGCAAGTACAAAGTGCAAATACGAACCATACAATTCACATTCCACGAATAATAATAACCAGGAATCCTCAAAGATCCTAACGAGACGAAAAGTACTTCTCGAGGTAAGGGTTTGAGAAAACCTTTCAAAATCGAAATTGTAATACCCGGTTGTAATTCATTCATTATCATTCAGTAATTATCAGTCTGTAATTATCACTCAGTAATTTTCACTCATTAATAATCATTCATCAGTCATGACTCATTCATTTGCGTTCATTTGGCATGTTGTAACCGTGTATCAGTTACCGATCGTCATTTCATCTTCATTTGAGTGTCGGAACGGGAGTATTATCATTATCATCGTGATTGGTAGTCTTGTGCTGGAAGTATCATTTTTGGCATGTGTTGGACTTGTTCGCATTCACAAACGTTTGGTATGTCGAATCATTCATCGATTGTAGCGAGAATCGGAGTTGTAGGAATTTTCATCTTGTCCAGCAATGAGTTACGGCCGTAAGGAGTGTCGGATACGGCTGTAATTGACGTTCATTGCTTCCGGGCCATTTCGGACGAGAGGGACTTATGGCCGTAAGGATTTCGGCATACGGCCGTAAGATGGGAGGTACGGCCGTAAGGCTGGCGATTCTGACGTCGTGTCGGCAGGTGCCCAGACGTTTTGGCGAAGGCGAGATTCTGGCCGTAAGGGTTTCGGCATACGACCGTAAGGCGAGGAGATACGGCCGTAAGACTTGGCGGATACGGCCGTGCAGCTGCGAGCAAGGTGCTGGTCATTTTCGACGAAGAGGGCTTACGCCGTAAGGTTGGCCGGATACGGCCGTATCATCCGAGTTACGGCCGTAAGGTGTGCGAATGCGGCCGTAAGGATGTCGGCGGATGTTTTTGACGAAGGCGGGTTATGCCGTAACTCGGGCGATTCTGGCCGTAAGTCTGTCAGCGAGCTTTCGGGACGAAGCCAAATTCTGGCCGTCTGAGTTGGCGATTCTGGCCATAAGGCCATTGACACAGAATGTTACGGCCGTAAGAGGGCCGAGTTCTGGCCGTAACTTCCGGCGATATATATGGTTTGGCAGGACACTTTTTCCTCATTTTTCTTCATTTTCACTTTCTTCTTCCATTTTGTCCGAGAGAGAGCTTGGGGAAAGGGATTTTTCCTTCATCAAACACTTGAGTACTTGAGTTTCTTCATTTCCATTCGATCATATAGCTCGGATACTCGTTTTAACTCGTGTTCATCGGATCGAAGTGGTTGGATTTTCAAGAGGTAATTTCTTCAACACCTTGGATTTCGATTTTTTGTTGAGATATGATGTTTTGGACATTATAATCATGTTATATGAAGGAATATGTATATGATTATGAGTTTGTATAAGGATTCATTAGATTATTGAGGGATTATTCAAGAACACTTTGAATATCGAGTTGAGATTGGGGGTTTTCGATTAATTGTCGTTATAATCACGTTTTTGGATATTCGTTTTGGATTATTAATCGTATTGAAAATGTTTTGTTGGTTTGAAACACTTCTTGGGGGATTTGATATTGGTATATTGAGGTTTGATTGTAAACAATCGGAGTTTGGACGCAACGTGTTTGATTTAATGCCTCAATGGACTTGGTTTAGTCGTATCGACGTGTTGAGTTCGTATATTCATGTTTTTTACGTATGTTGAATGGATTGTTGGTTATTGTGTTATGCAAGGTTGTTCGAGTGACCGATATCTCTATTAGGACGTTGTTCGTGGAAGGATAATTGTCACCGGTGTTGTGTAAGTTGATTCTTACTCGGTTAAAAGGATATCCACTCCTTTTGTTGTTGATCATTCATAATCATAACTCATTCTTCATTGTATTAATCATTTTGAGACTTGTAATTGTCGGATAATCATTTCATTAACGAGGAACGGCGGTTCCAATCATTTCATTGAAAACTATCAACCACTTCATTATCACTTTCATATCGGTGAGTCATTCTTGACCTTGTCGGATTGTTATTTATTCATTGATATTCATTATAGTCATTCTTGTTCATATGACCTTCTGGGTTCATATTGCGTGGCCGGGTGCGGATGTGTGGAATTTTTCGTTGGGCACATGATGGCCATGTATTGGGAGTGATACATTGGACTGTGCACACGGTAACGATTACCTCCGTGAGACTAATTAGGTACAAGGACGGGTGTGTCCGGTCATCCGTATTGTACACTTGCACAGAACACTACGAGCGTACTATGATACTCCTCTTCAGCGTAATTCATAACTAAGAATGTTTCATAACATCAGTTAAATCATGTTTGTGTATTTTCAACCCTTGAGGATTGTTGTTCTGTGTAACTGACCCCGGCTGGGGATTTTGTTTTTCAGGTCATGGCAAGGCAAAAGCACGGGAATAGCATGTTGATGTCGAGGAGTCCCAGTGATACTAGTAGGGGGCCCCGATCTTTCAGTTATTCATGTTATTGTCCTTTATTTTCCACTGCAGACTTTCATTTGGATACTCCGTTTCATTCAGTGTTGTGGATTTTATCTTCATATAAAATACCCTAGTATTCGGTATTGTCCTGGTGTGTTGTAACTAAACTCCTCATCGGAGTAATTATTGTTGTAATGTGGTTCGGTACTACATTTACCCTGTGTAATTCATTCATTTTCATTTGCCTGGTGGGTCCCAGTTGGGGATCTACGGCACTGTAATATCCGCCTAGTTTGGGGTGTTACAGAGTTGGTATCGGAGCGTGGTTTTGAATACTACCTTCCGAGTCATGTCTCATTTGAAATCATCGTCATCAGACTAGTATCATTGGACTTTCGCGTCACGTGTGACCTGTGCAAATGCCGAGCCAATCAGACCGGAAAAACTGTAAGATTTCTAACGCCATGGTATAATTTCTGGCAATAGTCATTCATTCATCATTCATCATTTAACAATCCTCAAACACCATCATTCATTGTGATTAGGACGATCATGTTAACTCATTAATCACTTAATTCATTTCATTACTCAGTTAATGATCAGGACGATCATGTTAATTCATTAATTACTCAATTCATTTCATTACTCAGTTGTCGATCTGGATGATCATATTATTAATCTTGTTAAGTTATTCAAGATAATCATTTCAAGAATTTCATCAGATAATCATGTCACTTCAGTAAATCATTCATATAATCACTAAGTTAGAGCATGTATACTCATTTTCATCATCCTATGACGTAATCATAACGTGATAATCATGCGGGAAATATAATCATTATGCGACCTTCCTACTTCAGTATGGAGAGAGCTGTCAGGGGATGCACGGGGAGAGGCTGCGGTGAGGGCCGAAACCCGAGAAATAATCACTCGCTGCCGGAAAATCGTGTCCAGGACTCGGCTCGATCAGAAGATGTTCGGGTTGATCCACTCACTTTTATGCAGGCCATGATGACCCATGTGCAGTTACTCAATCATCATTGCGCCACTCTGGCCGGAATAATCGAGAGAACTCTCCCGTATGAGCCAGCTGCTAAGGAAAGTGCTGAACAACAACCTTCATTTGTCAGCAAGAAATCAACGAAGCGCAATCAATCCGAAGGCGGTCAGTCAACCTTCAAGAAGCCTCGTGTGAGTCCTATCATTTCTGAGCGACCTCCTACGGCGCAAAATCATGCGGGATCTCGGTCGGCGGCTGTTGGGCCATCACATTTCAATTGTGGGCGGGTCATTACTGACCGAGTGTAAACCGTCTATCACGTGCTATAATTGTGGGAATTTTGGGCATAAGGCCCGTTTTTGCCGAAAGGACTTCAAGTCGGCTCCGGCGGCATCTCAGGCCCCGAAGCAATCAGCGTTTCAGAATCAGACTGCTTTGTCAACGTCGTTTAAGACAATGGAAGAAAATAGAGTTGGAGCTCGTATTTATCAGACGGGAGCGTCCGGTTCGGGGGCCGGCAAGTCCCAGATTCATGTAATGAGGAGGATCGATGATCCGGTGGCCCGAATGATTTCAGGTATACTCGTAATTTTATTTCAACCTGTGTGTACCTTTTGATGATGGTACACCGCATTCTTTCACTTTCGAATCATGTTTGAATAGACTTACTTCGGGATAGTCCTATTGCTTGTGGATCTCATACCATCGGTCTACCTGACGATGGAAGAATTTTCGGATATCATACCGAAGTAAGCTTAGTGACCGCGATTGGTTGATGGACCTAATCGTGGTAAATTTATCTTAGGACGTTGTAATTTTCGGTATTAGTTGGTTTAATCATCTTGATACTATCCTCGGTGTTTGTTAGCGTTTGGTCGCTATCTTTCCGTCGTTGGTTGTCGAATGTGTGCTTCAGGGAAGTAATCCCTGTTGTTCCAGTAGAATTATTATTATGGCGGAAGCAGAGAAATTCCGCAATCGAGTTATTCAATCATTCATTGCATCATTTTCATCGATTGGCCTTTCTAAGGCAATCGAGTCATTCAATCATTCATTGTATCATTTTCATCGATTGACCTTCCTAAGGCAATCGAGTTATTCAATCCTTCATTGCATCATTTTCATCGATTGACCTTCCTAAGGCAATCGAGTTATTCAATCCTTCATTGTATCATTTTCATCGATTGGCCTTTCTAAGACAATTGAGTCATTCAATCATTCATTGTATCATTTTCATCGATTGGCTTTTCTAAGGCAATCGAGATGTTCGATCATTCATTGTATCACTTTTTATCGATTGACCATTCTAGGGCAATCGAAATGTTCAATCATTCGTGGTATCATTGTCATCGATTGGCGACGTATTTTCCAGACGAGTTATCTGGTTGCCTTCACATAGAGTAGTGGAATTCAGGAGTGAGTTGGAGCCGGTACGTCCCCGTTATCGAAGGCACCGTATCGGATGGCCCCGACCGAAATACAGGAGTTGAAGATTCAACTTGAAGGATAGTTCGAGAAAGGGTATCTCCAACCGAATGCGTCCCCGTGGGGAGCACCAGTGTGATCTGTCAAGGAGAAGGATGGTTCGTTTCGTGTGTGTATTAATTATCAGGAGTTGAACAGGGTGATGATCAAGATTAGTATCCCTTACCCCGTATTGATGATCTTTTAGATCAACTTCAGGGAGCTTCAGTATTTTCCAGGATCGACTTAAGATCTGGATATCATCAGCTGCGAATTCAAGAGTCAGGTATCGCAAGGACGGCGTTTCGTACACGCCATGGTCATTATGAGTTCGTAGTTATGCCGTCGGGCTGACTAATGCACCTGCGGTATTCATAGAATTAATGAATCGGGTTTTCATCGACTTTTTGGATCAGTTTGTTGTTGTCTTCATCGATGACATTTTGGCTTATTCTCGTGATCGAGAGGAAAACGAGGTACATCTTCATCAGGTTCTCGACGTGTTGAGACGCGAGCAACTTCATGGTAAGCTTTCCAATTGTGAGTTCTGGATGTCCGAAGTGATTTTCTCGGGCATGTAATTACATCTGTCAGAGATCGTGTCGACCCTCAGAAGACGGAGGCTATCCGAGATTGGCAACCTCCGAAAGATGTTAAGTAAATCCGAAGTTTCCTCAGATTAGCTGATTAATTATCCAACCCACGACCGGAGCTAGCAACCGTGGTTTTCGCGTTGGAATTTTGGCGTCATTACCTTTATGGAGTCACCTGTCAGTTATTCACCAATCACAAGAGATGAAGTATATATTTACTCACAAGGAGTTAAATATGTGACAGAGGTGGTGGTTGGAACTAATCAAAGATTATGATATCAAGATCCTTTGCCACCCGGGCAAGGCGAATGTTGTCGCCGACGCCTTGAGTCGTAAGTCCGTTCAGGGGCAGATGCTTGCTCGTTTAAGAGTTCAGAAGGAGCTTCAGCAGGAATTCCTTAGACCCGAGATCGAGGTCCGGCTTCAGCAAGTTCAGGGACAGCTTTGTATGTTAGAGATTTCATCATCACTTGAGGAGGAAATCAGGGAGAATCAGGGTTCAGATTCATTTTGTTGCTCATCCGCGAGGATGTGGTACAGAGGAAAGCCCCTGGATTTGTGGTCCACGAGGATGGACTCTTGAGATTTGAGAATCGGTTGTGCGTACCGGTGAATGATGAGTTGAAAAGCTCGATCTTGAGAGAAGCTCATGCTACCCCTTATCCGGTTCATCAGGGGTCTAGCAGGATGTACAAGGACTTGAAACAACATTTCTGGTGGAGTAATATGAAGCGAGGAGTCGCGAAATTTGTTTCGAGATGTTTAGCCTATCAGCAAGTCAAGATTGAACATCAGCGACCGACGTATGCTGATACCACTCCCTATTCCAGAATGGAAGTGGGAAGACATTTCTATGGATTTCTTCACAAGTTTGCCGACGAGTCGTCGTGGCATGAATACGATCCGGATGATCATGGACCGCTATCTAAATCAGCTCATTTCCTTGAGATCAAGGATACGTGGGGTCCTGAGAGACTTGCCCAGCTGCTCATCAGAGAGTTAGTGAGATTGCACGGTACTCCTAAGAGTATCGTTTCTGATCGTGTCGGGCGATTCGTGTCTCGTTTAGGGAATCAGTTCATCGTGCTTTGGGAACTCAGCTTAATATCATTACCGTTTTTCATCCTCAGTCCGACGGACAATCAGAGAGGACTTTTTAGACATTGGAGGACATGTTGAGGGCATGCGTCCTCGATTAGTAGAGGATTGGGAAGCCCAATTACTGTTGTTTGTGTCCACGTACAGTTTAGTTGGCATGCTGCGATGAAGGTAGCACCTTACAAGGCCTGGTACGGTTGTCGATCTCCCTTGTGTTGGGATGTCCCATCAGAGTCAATCGGCACCGAGCCCGATATACTTATAGCCGCCCGGGAGAAGGTAGCTTTGATCAGGAGTCGTCTGTTGACTGCTCAGAGTCGACAGAAATCATATGCAGATAGTCGTCGTCGACCACTAGAGTTCGAGACGGGTGACCCCGTTTTGGTCAAGGTATCCCCGAGTCGAGGTATTTTCCGTTTCGAAAAACGGGGGAAGTTGATCGAGATTCATTAGACCGTGTGAGATTTTGAATCGAGTAAGCGAGTTAGCTTATCGATTGACTTTACCTCTGTTGTTGGGCCGAATTCATAATGTGTTTCACATCTCTCACATACTTCACTTCGACGAAATCGAGATCGCGGATGATCATTCGCATGAGTAGCGTTCTATACGAGTGTTAGAGCAGCGAATCAAACAGTTGAGGAACAAGACGATTCCTTTGGTCAGATTCAGTGGTCTAGACACGGAGTCGAAGAGGCTACTTGGGAAACCGAGGAGAGTATGCGGGAGAGTCATCCCGAGTTGTTGGACGAAACTCTTTTTAAGGGGGGGAGTATGTAATACCCGATTGTAATTCATTCATTGTCATTCAGTAATTATCAGTCTGTAATTATCACTCAGTAATTTTCACTCATTAATAATCATTCATCAGCCATGATTCATTCATTTGCGTTCATTTGGCATGTTGTAACCGTGTATCAGTTACCGATCGTCATTTCATCTCCGTTTGAGTGTCGGAATGGGAGTATTATCATTATCATCGTGATTGGTAGTCTTGTGCTGGAAGTATCATTTTTAGCATGTGTTGGACTTGTTCGCATTCGCAAACATTTGGTATGTCGAATCACTCATCGATTGTAGCGAGAATCGGAGTTGTCGGAATTTTCATCTTGTCCAGCAACGAGTTACAGCCGTAAGGAGTGTCGGATACGGCCGTAATTGACGTTCGTTGCTTCCGGGCCATTTTGGACGAGCGGGACTTACGGCCGTAAGGATTTCGGCATACGGCCGTAAGATGGGAGGTACGGCCGTAAGGCTGGCCGGTTACGGCCGTACGTGTCGAGCAGGGTGCCCAGACATTTTTGGCCGAAGGCGAGTTACGGCCGTAATGTAATATCCGCATTTTTCTTTCCCTTGTAATGGTAATTCCAGTGTAATTCTCGATTGTAGTGACCCTCGTGTATCCTTCAGTGTAACTTTTCCGTCATCTTTTGATCTGATTCTCGTAATTGATGTGCGGAACCGCCGTTTCGGGGTTGCCGTGGATCTATTCTATGCTATGATGCGTTTTGAGGTGTTCCGTTTGATGTTTCGTTCGTATTCTGGTGTAGTGGACCGTTTATGTTCTGTACCTAGCGCACGCTAATTTTTCTGCATAGCGCGCGCTAGAAGTCTCTTTGTAGCGCACGCTACGTTTACTTAGCGCCAGCGAGTGAACCCCGGGGTGGCGCTCAACTCCTGTGCCTGCGGACTATCGGATTAGCGCACGCTATCTTGTCTAGCGCACGCTAATGTCGGGAGACTAGCACACGTTAAGTTGTTCGATGGCGCGCGCTAGCGTGACTATCCAAGATCTTGGACACTTTACTACCGAACTCGATCAAAGTGCTAGTTAGCGCACGCTACGCTTGTATGGTAGCGCACGCTAACGGATCAGGTGGGTTACGGGCGGTTTGTCACCGGACTCGATCGATGTCCGTAGCGCACGCTATTAGTCGATAGCGCACGCTACCGAGAAGTTATTAGCGCACGCTACGTATCGAGTAGCGCACGCTAACGCCACCACAGCTACCGGGTGGGACGCTAACGGTAGGGTTTGGAATCTTATCCGTTAGCGCACGCTAACCTTGAGGTTTTAGCGTGCGCTAACACTCCCTGGCTATATAAACCAGGGAGTTGACCGAGATAATCATAATTTCTCATTTTTTTTTCCTCTCTCCGCGGCGAAGGCGATTCCGAGGCGTTTTCTTGGCGATTTCTTCCTCCAATCATCTCATCCATCATACTTCTTGAGTTCTTGGAGTATTATATCAACATCAACACGAATCTTTCGTCTTAATCCACGGTAAATCTCTTAGAACCCTACTTTTGGATAATTTGGGGGTTTTGGGATTTTCTTCCGATTCTTTCCGTTTTGATGGTGGATTCACGATGATTATGATTAATCTTGTTGATATCATTAGTTTTCCTACGGATTCATGGTATATTTCCATAGCTTTGTGAAATCGAGAGGGTTTGGTTGTGGTCCGCCCTCGTTGTTATTTTTATTCGAATATACATGAATCGTAGGTGGGTTTCCGGGTGTATTCCATTTCCATAATCGTTTAGAAGTGGTTGTGATTGTGCTATTCGAATCGTTAGGTTCATTTTCGTCGGTTCCTCGCGGTCATGCTTGATTCTTCCGTTCCGTTCGTGTTGTCGTCTATTTAATCGAGGCAAGTATCCTTATGAACTTACGATCTTGACATAGTAGTTTTGTATGAGGAATTGTGTGTATGTGTATGCCCACTACGGGTTAGATCCGACGGGGTCTCGGTAGGGCTCCACGAAGCTGTGGAACCGCGAGCTTGCTTTTAACCACTGTGGGTTAGATCCGACGGGGTCTCGGCAGGGATCCACGAAGCTGTGGGTCCGCGGTTAATTGTGGTGCATTTTACAAATGTGGTTTTGATTATTGGCATTTCCGGAAATGAGCGTTTTGAAACTATGATTTCTTGATGGCATGCATTACTATATGTGTAAGATGTAAATTGTTCATTTGGTTACTTGCACTAGCGTAATTGCTAACCCCTCTGGGGACCCGTTTTGGGGAATTTCGTTTTATGAATTTCAGGTCAGGTTCATCGAGACGAGCGGGCGCTAGACCAGTACACGGATGATGGCCGTGCATGATGATTGTGCACGAGTGACGTTTAGTGTCTTTTTATCTTTTCATCTTTTGTGGTTTTTGAACTAATAGTTGTACTCGAGTACTTAAGGGTTCTTGTTCGTTCGGATTGTATTGTTGCCTATTATGTTGTGTTGGATGATGATGTTATGTTGACCGGTTGAACCGGGTGGATTATTCTGTTTTGCGTCTTTATGACGAGGTGTTGTTTTGTCGTTTCTGTGAGTCGATGAGTATGATGCTGTTTAGCCTGGTGGGTCCCACATAGGGATTCACGGCACTGTAATATACCTTGAATATCTTGAGGGTCTTACAGAAAATGGTATCAGAGCCCTAGGTTTATGGATACCTAGGCTTGTCGGTTTATTGGGTCTTGTGGTGTTTTGTTTTGCACATCATCGTCACGCTGCCAGGATTCCGGTACTACCAGTGTCCGTAAGTTTTCTTTCCTCTGTTCATTAATTCCTTGTATCGTACCTTTGATTCTCGACTTGTGACTGTTCTTTTCTCGTACTTACCCTCGTATGGCTTTTGCTACTTATTTAACTCCAGTATGGATGCTGGAAGAGGTCGTGGTCGCGGTCGTGGTCGTGGACGCGGCCGGGGACGTGGGGCAGCCGGTGGGGCGGCCACGTCGCAGTCTTCGGGAGCCGGCAGTACCGGCGACCGTCATAGCCATGCTTCTTCCCAGGAGCGTGCCGATCTTGGTATTGCGGCCGTTATGCAGCAAATGGTGAATCAAATGGCGGCAATAGCCCAGGCGGTTCAGAACCCGGATCAGGCCCACGCTAATCGGGGCGGAGCGGATCGTTGGCTCCAAGATGTTATCAAGATGCATCCTCCTCAGTTTTCGGGAGCTTCAGACCCGATTGGCTGGGAAGGGTGGATCAAGGAGATATCTAAGGTCTTCGTTGCCACTAACTGTCCCGAGGACCGTAAAGTCCCTATTGCTCAATACTTTCTCACAGGGGACGCTACGGACTGGTGGGAGGCCGTTGGGCCCAAAGACCATGCTACTTCGTGGGCTGAGTTTCAAGAGTTGATGGAGACTGAATATTGCCCGTGGCCAGTCAGACAGGCTCGGGTACATGCTTTTTATGATGCTCAACCACGGGATATCCCCGTAGCTCAAGCTATTGCTGATTTTAACAAGGAGTTGGGTTATGTGAATACCCAAGTTGTCGAGGAGAGTGACAAAATTTTCCATTTCTCCAGACGGATGAAGTTGCCGATTCGGGACTATATGTCGGGGCTCGTATGCACTACCTTGAAAGATTACCAGAGCAGGGCCCTTGCTTACGATATGTCTGTGACGGCGAGTGAGGCGGCCCGCGAGAGTAAGAAGCAGAAGTCCGCCGGGAATTTTTCGGGCCACAAAGGTGGGCGTCGCAGTAAATTTCTGCTAACTTTTCCATGGTGGTGGCCCACTCGATCTCTGGGTTTCCCAGTAGTTGCCAGTGCCCCTTCTCGAGAGGTGAAGTGTTTTAGCGTGGCAGCGGGGCCACATCAGTCGTATTTGTCCGAACCCTTTGCTGACGTGTAATCAGTGTGGCCAGCCGGGTCACAAGGCGGCTTTCTGTGCTGAGAGGGAGAAAATCCTTGGTGCCCGGGCTTCCATTCCAGCGCCTAGGGAACCAAGTGTGAATCAGGGATCGTTTGCTCCTCAATCTCCGCCGAGTGCTAGTCGGGGGAGAGGTCGGGGTCAGCCCTCTAAGGGGGGAGCTTCCAGTGTCGGCTCAGCCCACCCGCGTGTCTATGAGATGCGGAGAGCCGATGACCCAGCGACTACTGTGGCGACAGGTACCGTTTATATTCTTTCTCATCCTGTCAGTGTGCTTTTCGATTCCGGTGCTACGCATTCGTTCATATCATTGGATTGTGTGCGCCGTTTGAGTCTCGACTGTTTGATGCCTTGTGAACCCTTTATCGTTAAGCTTCCTAGCGGTGATAGGATCGTTGGTGATCAGGAGGTTCGAGACTGTTCTGTACTTATTTGTGAGAGGACTTGGCCCTCTAATCTTATTGTTGTGGATATTGAGGGTGAGGATTTGATTCTCGGGGATGATTGGCTCGAGCGGCATGGCGCAATCATGAACTACCGCACGAGGATCATCACCATGTTAGCCGAGGATGGCACCGAGCACTCCTTCGCGGGGCGAAGGAGGGGAAATCAGAAATTCGTCATTAATGCCTTGAAGGCGATGAGTCTCTGCAAAGCGGTGTGCGTTATTGGTGCTATGCCTTGAAGGCGGAGGATGGTGGAGTCGAGCTTTCGTCGATTCCAGTCGTTAATGAGTTTCCTGATGTATTTCCTGACGAGTTACCGGGATTGCCACCGGATCGTGAGGTTGAGTTTGCTATAGAGTTAGAGCCGGGCGCGGCTCCGATTTCGAAGGCGCCGTATCGCATGGCACCTTCAGAGATGGCAGAGTTGAAGAAGCAGTTGAGCGAGCTTCTTGAGTCGGGGTATGTTCGACCGAGTGCCTTGCCTTGGGGCGCACCGGTCCTGTTTGTGCGGAAGAAGGATGGCTCACTACGTTTGTGTATCGACTACCGCGAACTAAACAAGGTGACCATCAAGAACAAGTATCCTCTGCCGAGAATTGATGACTTGTTCGATCGATTGCGGGAGGCTGCGGTGTTCTCGAAAATTGATTTGAAATCGGGTACTATCAACTCCGGGTGAGAGAGTCCGATGTGCAGCGACTTTTAAATGCGAGATACGGACATTATGAGTTCCTAGTTATGCCTTTCGGGTTAACTAATGCGCCGGCGGTGTTCATGCAATTGATGAACAAAGTTTTTATCAAGTATTTGGATAAGTGCGTCGTCGTCTTCATAGATGATATTCTTATTTACTCGAGGAATGAGGAAGAGCATACCCATCATTTGCGGGTAGTATTAGACATTTTGAGGACCGACCAACTCTATGCAAAGTTCTCGAAATATGAGTTCTGGCTGAAGGAAGTGTTGTTTTTAGGTCACGTGATTTCAGCCGAGGGGGTTCGTGTGGATCCGCAGAAGATTGAGGCAGTGTTGGATTGGGCACCGCCCAAGAATGTGAAGGAGCTCCGTAGTTTCTTGGGTTTGGATGGCTACTACCGTAGGTTCGTCGAGGGTTTCTCGAAACTGGCTCGGCCACTTACGCAGTTGCTCCAGAAATCCGAGAAGTTCGTCTGGAATGACGAGAGGTAGTTGAGTTTTGAGGAACTGAAGAAGCGTTTGACTTCAGCCCTGGTTTTGGCGTTGCCATGTGGCAACGAAGGTTTTGCTGTTTATAGCGATGCTTCGGGTCAGGGTCTTGGGTGCGTATTGATGCAGCACGGCAAGACCATTGCCTATGCGTCGAGACAGTTGAGGCCGTACGAGCTTAACTACCCTACTCATGATTTAGAGTTAGCGGCAGTTGTTTTTGCGCTCAAGATTTGGCGTCACTATCTTTTCGGCTCTGCATGTCAGATTTTTACCGATCATAAAAGTCTGAAATACATATTTACTCTGGGAGTTGAATATGAGGCGAGAGGAGGTGGTTAGAGTTGATTAAGGATTATGACCTCGAAATCCTTTATCATCCGGTAAGGCGAACGTCGTGGCCGACGCCTTGAGTCGAAACCGGTTGCGTTGCGAACGCTTGAGATCCTTACATCTCGGTCCCGAGCTTCGGAGGGCTTTGATCGAGTTAGATGTTGAGGTCTCGTTCTCGGAGTCGTCGGGCAACTTTGTGCTTTAGAGATTTCGTCATCTTTGATCGATGAAATTAAGCTGAAGCAATCAGAGGATCCGATGATTACTCAAATCCGAGAGAACGTTCTTAAAGGAAAGTCTCCTGGGTTTGTGATTCACGAGGATGGTGTTTTGAGATTCCAGAGACGGCTTTGTGTGCCGAACGACTCAGAGTTGAGGCAGAGTATTTTACGGGAGGCCCATGCTATGCCTTATTCCGTTCATCCTGGTTCGAGTAAGATGTACAAGGACCTGAGAAGAAATTTCTGGTGGAATGATATGAAGGAGGAGGTTGCACAGTTTGTAGCGAGATGTTTGACTTGTCAACAGGTCAAAATCGAGCATCAGCGACCGGTTGGGTTGTTACAGTCACTTCCCGTTCCGGAATGGAAATGGGAAGATATATCGATGGACTTCGTTACGAGTTTTCCGAGATCGAGGTCGGGCATGAATGTGATTGTTGATCGTCTGACCAAGTCGGCACATTTTCTGGGCATCAAGGACACTTGGGGCCCGGAGAAGTTAGCTCGTGTGTTTATCGCGCAGATTGTGAGACTTCACGATACTCCGAAGTCTATTGTTTCGGATCGTGATGGCCGTTTCGTATCGCACTTTTGGCAAGCAGTGCATAAGGCGTTGGGTACCCGTTTGCATTTGAGTACCTCTTTTCACCCCCAGTCAGATGGACAATCGGAACGCACTATCCAGACATTCGAGGATATATTGCGTGCTTGTGCCCTCGACTGGAGTAGCGATTGGGAGGAACATTTGCCATTGATCGAATTCACGTACAACAACAGTTGGCACGCGTCGATTCAGATGGCACCGTATGAGGCACTTTATGGGCGGCGATGTCGATCACCGATTTGTTGGAATGAGGTGTCCGATTTGGTCGGGACCGAGCCGGATGTCGTTTTAGAGACGAGGCGGAAGATAGAATTAATTCGGGAACGGATGTTGACTGCCCAGAGTCGACAGAAGTCGTATGCCGACGTCCGTCGTCGACCTTTGGAATTCGAGGTGGGAGACCACGTTTTGCTAAAGGTGTCGCCGACGAAGGGAGTCTTTCGTTTCGGGAAGAAAGGGAAGTTGAGTCCGAGATTTATCGGCCCCTTTGAGATCCTCGAGCGAGTAGGTGGGTTGGCATACCGTTTGGCGTTACCTCCGGCCTTGAGTCATGTTCATAGCGTTTTTCATGTTTCCCAGTTGAGGAAATATGTCCCGGATCCTAGTCACATCATCGATTATGGTGAGATTGATGTCGCCGAGGATGTTACTTTTGAAGAGCGCCATTTGAAGATTTTGGAGCATCGTGAGAAATGATTGAGGCATAAGACCATACCTTTGGTCAAGGTGCAGTGCTCGAGACACGGTGTCGAGGAGGCAACTTGGGAAACCGAGGATAGCATGCATGCTAGGTACCCCGAGTTGTTTGTTTCTTAAGTTTCGGGACGAAACTTATTTTTAGAGGGGTAGAATGTAATATCCGCATTTTTCTTTCCCTTGTAATGGTAATTCCAGTGTAATTCTCGATTGTAGTGACCCTCGTGTATCCTTCAGTGTAACTTTTCCGTCATCTTTTGATCTGATTCTCGCAATTGATGTGCGGAACCGCCGTTTCGGGGTTGCCGTGGATCTATTCTATGCTATGATGCGTTTTGAGGTGTTCCGTTTGATGTTTCGTTCGTATTCTGGTGTAGTGGACCGTTTATGTTCTGTACCTAGCGCACGCTAATTTTTCTGCATAGCGCGCGCTAGAAGTCTCTTTGTAGCGCACGCTACGTTTACTTCGTAGCGCGCGCTAGCGAGTGAACCCTGGCGGTGGCAGTTCAACTCCCAGGCCTCTGGACTATCGGATTAGCGCACGCTATCTTGTCTAGCGCACGCTAATGTCAAGAGACTAGCGCACGTTAAGTTGTTCAGTAGCGCGCGCTAGCGTGACTGTCCAGTACTGGACAGTTTACTACTGAACTCGATCAGGTGCTAGTTAGCGCACGCTACGCTTGTATGGTAGCGCACGCTAACGGATCAGGTGGGTTCTGGACAGTTTGTTACTGGACTCGACTGATGTCCAGGTAGCGCACGCTATTGGTCGATAGCGCACGCTACCGAGAAGTTATTAGCGCACGCTACGTATCGAGTAGCGCACGCTAACGGCCAATTACCTGGCTACTGGACTGGGACGCTAACGGTAGGGTTTGGAATCTTATCCCGTTAGCGCACACTAACCTTGAGGTTTTAGCGTGCGCTAACACTCCCTGGCTATATAAACCAGGGAGTTGACTGAGATAATCATAATTTCTCATTTTTTTTCCTCTCTCCGCGGCGAAGGCGATTCCGAGGCGTTTTCTTGGCGATTTCTTCCTCCAATCATCTCATCTATCATCCTTCTTGAGTTCTTGGAGTATTATATCAACATCAACACGAATCTTTCGTCTTAATCCACGGTAAATCTCTTAGAACCCTACTTTTGGATAATTTGGGGGTTTTGGGATTTTCTTCCGATTCGTTCCGTTTTGATGGTGGATTCACGATGATTATGATTAATCTTGTTGATATCATTAGTTTTCCTACGGATTCATGGTATATTTCCATAGCTTTGTGAAATCGAGAGGGTTTGGTTGTGGTCCGCCCTCGTTGTTATTTTTATTCGAATATACATGAATCGTAGGTGGGTTTCCGGGTGTATTCCATTTCCATAATCGTTTGGAAGTGGTTGTGATTGTGCTATTCGAATCGTTAGGTTCATTTTCGTCGGTTCCTCGCGGTCGTGCTTGATTCTTCCGTTCCGTTCGTGTCGTCGTCTATTTAATCGAGGCAAGTATCCTTATGAACTTACGATCTTGACATAGTAGTTTTGTATGAGGAATTGTGTGTATGTGTATGCTCACTACGAGTTAGATCCGACATGGTCTCGGTAGGGCTCCACGAAGCTGTGGAACCGCGAGCTTGCTTTTAACCACTGTGGGTTAGATCCGACGGGGTCTCGGCAGGGATCCACGAAGTTGTGGGTCCGCGGTTAATTGTGGTGCATTTTACAAATGTGGTTTTGATTATTGGCATTTCCGGAAATGAGCGTTTTGAAACTATGATTTCTTGATGGCATGCATTACTATATGTGTAAGATGTAAATTGTTCATTTGGTTACTTGCACTAGCGTAATTGCTAACCCCTCTGGGGACCCGTTTTGGGGAAATTCGTTTTATGAATTTCAGGTCAGGGTCATCGAGACGAGCGGGCGCTGGACCAGTACACGGATGATGGCCGTGCGTGATGATTGTGCACGAGTGACGTTTAGTGTCTTTTTATCTTTTCATCTTTTGTGGTTTTTGAACTAATAGTTGTACTCGAGTACTTAAGGGTTCTTGTTCGTTCGGATTGTATTGTTGCCTATTATGTTGTGTTGGATGATGATGTTATGTTGACCGGTTGAACCGGGTGGATTATTCTGTTTTGCGTCTTTATGACGAGGTGTTGTTTTGTCGTTTCTGTGAGTCGATGAGTATGATGCTGTTTAGCCTGGTGGGTTCCACATAGGGATTCACGGCACTGTAATATACCTTGAATATCTTGAGGGTGTTACACGTAAGGGTTTCGGCATACGGCCGTAAGGCGAGGGAGATACGGCCGTAAGACTTGGCCGGATACGGCCGTACGCTGCAGGCAAGGTGCCTAGTCATTTTCGACGAAGAGGGCTTACGCCCGTAAGGTTGGCCGGATACGGCCGTATCATCCGAGTTACGGCCGTAAGGTGTGCGGGTACGGCCGTAAGGATGTCGGCGGATGTTTTTGACGAAGGCGGGTTACGCCCGTAACTCAGGGCGGTTACGGCCGTAAGTCTGTCGGTAGGCTTTCGGACGAAGCCGAGTTACGGCCGTACGAGTTGGCCAGTTACGGCCGTAAGGCCGTTGACCTGGAATATTACGGCCGTAAGAGGGCCGAGTTACGGCCGTAACTTCCGGCAGTATATATGGTTTGGCCGGGACACTTTTTCCTCATTTTTCTTCATTTTCACTTTCTTCTTCCATTTTGTCCGAGACAGAGCTTGGGGAAAGGGATTTTTCCTTCATCAAACACTTGAGTACTTGAGTTTCTTCATTTCCATTCGATCATATAGCTCGGATACTCGTTTTAACTCGTGTTCATCGGATCGAAGTGGTTGGATCTTCAAGAGGTAATTTCTTCAACACCTTGGATTTCGATTTTGTGTTGAGATATGATGTTTTGGACGTTATAATCATGTTATATGAAGGAATATGTATATGATTATGAGTTTGTATAAGGATTCATTGGATTATTGAGGGATTATTCAAGAACACTTTGAATATCGAGTTGAGATTGGGGGTTTCCGATTAATTGTCGTTATAATCACGTTTTTGGATATTCGTTTTGGATTATTAATCGTATTGAAGATGTTTTGTTGGTTTGAAACACTTCTTGGGGGATTTGGTATTGGTATATTGAGGTTTGATTGTAAACAATCGGAGTTTGGACGCAACGTGTTTGATTTAATGCCTCAATGGACTTGGTTTAGTCGTATCGACGTGTTGAGTTCGTATATTCATGTTTGTTACGTATGTTGAACGGATTGTTGGTTATTGTGTTATTCAAGGTTGTTCGAGCGACCGATATCTCTATTAGGACGTTGTTCGTGGAAGGATAATTGTCGCCGGTGTTGTGTAAGTTGATTCTTACTCGGTTAAAAGGATATTCACTCCTTTTGTTGTTGATCATTCATAATCATAACTCATTCTTCATTGTATTAATCATTTTGAGACTTGTAATTGTCGGATAATCATTTCATTAACGAGGAACGGCGGTTCCAATCATTTCATTGAAAACTATCAACCACTTCATTATCACTTTCATATCGGTGAGTTATTCTTGACCTTGTCGGATTGTTATTATTCATTGATATTCATTATGGTCATTCTTGTTCATATGACCTTCTGGGTTCATATTGCGTGGCCGGGTGCGGATGTGTGGAATTTTTAGTCGGGCACATGATGGCCATGTATTGGGAGTGATACATTGGACTGTGCACACGGTAACGATTACCTCCGTGAGACTAATTAGGTACAAGGACGGGTGTGTCCGGTCATCCGTCTTGTACACTTGCACAGAACACTACGGGCGTACTATGATACTCCTCTTCAGCGTAATTCATAACTAAGAATGTTTCATAACTTCAGTTAAATCATGTTTGTGTATTTTCAACCCTTGAGGATTGTTGTTCTGTGTAACTGACCCCGGCTGGGGATTTTGTTTTTCAGGTCATGGCAAGGCAAAAGCACGGGAATAGCATGTTGATGTCGATGAGTCCCAGTGATACTAGTAGGGGCCCCCGATCTTTCAGTTATTCATGTTATTGTCCTCTATTTTCCGCTGCAGACTTTCATTTGGATACTCCGTTTCATTCAGTGTTGTGTATTTTATCTTCATATAAAATACACTAGTACTCGGTATTGTCCTGGTGTGTTGTAACTAAACTCCTCATCGGAGTAATTATTGTTGTAATGTGGTTCGGTACTACATTTACCCTGTGTAATTCATTCATTTCCATTTGCCTGGTGGGTCCCAGTTGGGGATCTACGGCACTGTAATATCCGCCTAGTTTGGGGTGTTACAGAAATATCATAAATCAATGGAAATAATTTATAAAACGGTTTAGAATGCCATCGAGAGTTTTAATAGAAAATAATTTAGGATTATCAAATCCTACTTTTCTAAATCCAAAGGAAAAAAGGGGTCACCACCCCAAAGGTTTACTTTCCACAAAAAATGACATTTACCAAACCGTTGGGATTTTAGCCCCAAATCCATAAAATGCCTTTTACAAAACCATTGGGATTTTAGCCCCAAATCTCATCAACTCACAGTATACAAGAACGACCACAAGGTTCGTCTTCCAACGTCAAAATCCACAATTAAAGTATTTAACATAAACAACAAAATACTCTAGAGCCATCCTAGCCAAGTAGGCCAAACGAACAACTTACCTCTTACACACTTAGTCAATGCATGCAATCATGAAAACCGTTCAAAAGCACTCATTTCCGGAAATGCCATAAATAAGTCACATTTGTAAAATGCACCACAATTAACCGTCGATCCACGTCTCTGTGGACCCCTACCGAGACCCCGTCGGATCTAACCCGTAGTGGTTAAAAGCAAGCTCGTCGATCCACGTCTCTGTGGACCCCTACCGAGACCCCGTCGGATCTAACCCGTAGTGAGCATACACACACACACATTACTCATGGAAAACTAACATGCTAAGAATGTAAGTTCATTAAGAATACTCACTAGAGATGGCCATTAACTCGACACCATTATCAAACTCTTCAAAACACAATAACAAGATTAAATACGGAATACACGATTCCATAACTTTAAACAATAGGAGTATCATCATCAAATCCTCCAACGTTCAAAATAATCAAATCATAATCAATTCCCAAAACACGCCGTTCACAAAAACACACACGCATTTGAAAGAAAGCCTTTAACGAGGCCAAACCGAAATCTTTTGAAACTTCATTTCAAACAACCAAACAAACACACTAAGACGATCACCGATCATCATATCCACAAAATAAGAAAAGTATGGGCAAGGTACTTGCCTCGAATAACCACAACGCGGAGAATCGGCCGAAGTAGGTTGGCACGAACCGACTACGAACTCGCCGACTCCACCGAACGACAATCCGCAACAATGAACTATGAATGAAAACAATAACAACGAAAATGAATTCCATAATACGACTCAAAGCCGTTGAATTCAAAGAACGAATGACGAAAGTTCAGGCGTTTCCCCCAAAACGGCCAAGAACACGATTCGTTCCGTCAAAACCCGAAAACGGAATTCCAAGTTGAAATATGGATATACAATCCATAGAATATGTTTAACAACATCATTTAACCATAATCGATCCATCAAAAACGGATGAAAAACAAGATCAAGGACAAATCCCCCAAAAAGTCAATTTGAAGGAAGTCAAGAAATATACTTCGATTCGACGAAGAACAATGGATTAAATGATGTTAAACACAAGAATACTACCAAGATTAATCATATCCATCATGAATTAATCAATAATACGGAATGAATCGGACAAAAACGAAAAAACCCCCAAATTCACGAAATTAGGGTTCTAAGGAAGGTTACCTTGATTAGCTGGATCAAAGGATGATAACAGATGATTGATTGATGATATGAACTCAGGAACTTCATGGATTTGTTGTTAAACAACATGGTTCCATGGTAAGATCACCCTCAGCCGCGGAAGAGAAGGAGAAGAAGGAGAAAAAATGGCCAAAAACCCGTGTGCGGGCCGCATAAAGGTGCCTGGTGTGCGGCCTGCGGAGTGTGCCGCGGCACAGCCCAAAAATGGCTCCGTGGTCGGCGGTGCCGCGGCTCGGCGGAGTGTGCCGCGGCACCAGTCTGATCGGTTTGCCGAAAAATGCCACAGAGTGTGCCGCGGCCCTGCAAAGATGTGCCGCGCCCACGGATCGCTCGGCCGTAAATCGCCGAGCACCGCCGGCCGTGACTCGGCCAAGCCGCCGAGCACTACTGGCCGTGACTCGTCCAAAGGCCGGCCTGTGTTTCCGCCATGACTCGGCCGGCCAACTCCGACGGCCCGAACGACCCGAAATCGAACACGAATACGAATCGATGATACGGTTACGACGTACTCGCAAAGACGAATCTAAGAGCTAAGAGAACACACAATTCCGACCACCCGAAGGCTCGGAATTCAACAACGGAAGTAATTACCCAAAACTTTGGGAAATTACGAAAATGGCCCAAAACGTCCGAAAATCACGATACGCGATCGAAACACCAAACCAAAGCTCGAAACATGAATAATAACATTAAATGAACTTACGAGAAACTCGAAACAACAGTTTTGGACGAGATTCGCAAGAATCGAACTCAAGTGCGGAAAGGTCGCTAAAAAGCTCGGAACTCAACAAAACGATACCGAAACGAACTCGGATGACAAAAAGTGCAGAATTAATCATTCTCGAAATGACGAAACGGTCATGAGAGAGTCGTCATAACGGACTCCGGCCGAAAAAAGAAATTTACCGAAAATCGAAAATTGCGGATATTACATTCTACCCTCCTTAAAAGAAGTTTCGTCCCGAAACTTAAAATAAGTAGGGAGAAGCAATATCCCCTGCCAGGAGAACTCGACGAGATACGCAAAAACCGAAAACTCACGTCCGACGGCGAAACGCTGCAAGAAACGCAAGGAGACATACGGCATGAAAACACGCTTCGCGACGACCAACACAACGTTGCCGTTAGGAATATAATAAAACCAACAAATGACAAGCGTCATCAAACGGATAATATAGTCAAGTCAATTATCCGAACAATCACAAAACACAACGAACGAAAATCAATATGATTGACCGACCCAACGGTACATCAATCAAAACGCGAGCCAATCGCTGAACAAATACGGAATTCCACCGCCCAAGGGTTGGAAGATCGAAAACGAGACTAATTTCCCGAACTTAAGGAAATTAGGAAGGAGCCTGAATGCTCAAAAATCACGAAACGAGGACAAAAACTGAACAAACAAATGACAGAGACAACAAAAATCGAACAATCATGTCCGAAACACGAAGGATAATAAAATTCAAACAACAACTCCTAGGATGATCTGGTGAGAACTACAAGACATGCATTCCCATAAGATCCACCGGAAAGGGAATAGCGATTGAAAAGTCACAACGACAAACGAGTTATTCCGAAACAACACCACCCTCGTTCGATCAACAAAAGCAAGGGATAGGGAAAGTTCAGAAAATGTCAACGAACATAAACGAGTCGACAGAGTCGAAAACACAGGAGTTCCAAATCCGATCCACTTAGAATAAAGGAACTAATAGATTCAGATGATGTCACTTCCGAACAAGGTTCACAAGAATCGAACCGAACTCGAAACAAATCGCAGCGATGACTAGATCAACCCACAACAAGATCACAGTTCGTTCGGACGATGAAACCGAAATACAGAACAAGTTCAGAAAGTATCAACGAATACGAGCGAGTCGAAAGAATGGAGAAGGAGAAAATACAGATGTCAAAATAGTATGGGTATTACCTCCGACCTCATCCACGAAATTCACAAAAACAGGAGCAAGGTAACAATACATTAAACAACCGACACATAATGGAACGATCACCGATGTACACGGCCATACCAAACCAAGCTCTAACAGCTCGCACATGCACGACAATGCAGAAATCACCACGAGGCGACAACATTCAACACCAATATTCCACCTCTCACAGAGGGCTAACACAACAAATGTGTGGAAAGCGACTCAACGCTCACACCGCCAATTCTATCATACTCGGGAGCAAACATCAAAATGACAATGCGAACATCATACATACATACCCAGCCCTCAAACGGGAATGGATAGGTTTTAAAAACGAAAACCTCATTTTGAAAATAATTTTAAGAATACCGGTTGATCACCTTTAAAAAAAAAAAAATACAAACGTGAAACATCGTTATCGAGACTTTGGAGAACCATTTCGCATTTGATAAAAATGAGGACACTTTCTCTTAGTGAAAACTTTCAAAATATTCGACCCTTGGGTCTAAATAAAAGTGTTTCTAAAACATTAAAAATATCTCAAAGCATTTTGGTCCTCGAAGTAGAAAATTTTTGAAATATATTGTGGCACCTAGGATGTACCACAAGAAAATAACTCATTTGAAAAGTATGTCTCGAAATTTATTTTTCTAAGATACTCAAGTTTTTCAAAAATCCAATAGGCCAGAATGCCCAAAACTCACATATATCGACGTTCACTAAAACAACTCCTAGTACACGCATCAAAACATTTAAAATCAAGACAATACATGTCTTTAAACGGAAATAAACGATAAAATACCACATTTAGAACAAAACCACTGACCCCATTCGAGGCCTCTAAAGACCCTCCCGCACTGGCTAGTGAACAAGTCGAACGTGTATAATGTAACACCCCCAAACCACTTGGGAATATTACAGCGCCGCAGACCCTCTCCATGAGGATCTACCAGGCTAAATACGAAAACAATACATCACATTTAATGCCGATATGGCTAAATAATGAACCATTAGACCGATTTGGTCTTTTACCACTAACAACATAATAAACATACAAAACTCATACCCATACAGGGGTTGAATTACATCAACGTTCCCATAAAATGGGAAAATTACACAATGGAGAGCCAAACACTGAGACTCTAACAAAATACTCAACAACTGGTCTTCATGTGATTAGTATCGTCGTCTTCCATCATCCTTCGTATCGATCCTATGATTTGCTCCCGGCAACTTTGCAAGTACTGACGCAATACAGACATCCACCCCCCGAATAATCGGGGGTTAGCAAAACTCCACTGTTTTGCTAGTGCAAGTATAAAAATTATGAATACAAGCCATACGTATCATACTCCAATATCCGATAATTGAAAACATACTCCCCGAGATAAATCATTTAATTAAAACTGCTCGAATCATGACAGGTGGGAATAAACCCAACATACATTTTACAAGATATCAAAGATCTCGGGGGTTTTGAAAACATTTGGAATATACAAATCCTCAACTTAACAGAACCACATAGGGATACGGGCCAAGGACTTGTTTAAGTTCAAAATACCAATCCGATCACAAAACACGGGGTCCACGACCCGATCATCCTCATCACATACTCGAGTGAAAGTCCAAAAGGTCACACTCGATAAACAACCAAATCACAATGTCCGGAGACAATCACGGAGGCCCGCATCCTTATGCCAAAATCTCACCATCAAGAAACATATCATATACTTCACTTTTAATGATGCAATTCTAGCCATGTACCAAGACCTTACGTAAGACATAACTCACACCGAGAATGGAAACGTTATGATATTTCGACATATCATAATTATCGAAACAACAACGTGCCATAATCATCACAAAACAACCTCCCGAGCTATACCGCCCTGTACCTCTCAAAGAAGATACACACCCCGCAGACACCTCGTCGGGCCCTCCCCGGTGTATAGCCCAACCGAGTGATCCGTAGGGATACGCAGCCTCACCGGACCCTGGGGGACCCTCACCGGTTTTACTCGGCTCACACAATCTCAAAACCACATGGCACAAATCACAATCATCAAAACCGCATTCTCCCGAAGTACATCAAACGCAATTCAAGGTACTTGTTAGAAATGGCCGCTATATCCGACACATACTCACAACCAAAACTACACAACAACATATGCTCATCAATAGACCCGCACATCCGCACACGTATATTCTTCTTTTAATAAGACATAACCTTAAGTCCACTTTGACACAATCACGCACAACAGTACCACACACAAGGAAGATATTTCCATGTACGAGACTAACACACATTTTCAAAACAACACATTCATTCATAGATACACAAGTAGATTTAGAAGGAAACCTTTATCGAGAACATACCGATCCTTTTTAACATTCATTAAACATTCGTATTTCACATAAAATCATTTATCAACAATTGTGCTTACGAAACACGAAACGTATGGGCAAGATACTTGCCTCAAATCCGCGAGTGAACAAATACGACGGATCACAAGGCCTCGATATCACGAACCACCGGACAACAAACGGATGAGGTTGGGCATCCCTCGAACTTCCAAAACCGACCAAGAACTCGACAACTCCACGAGAACTACGAAAATAACACTAACACGAATCAATAACACTAAACGGAATCCAAATCGATCCTAAAAACAACAAGAATCTAAGTGTGTCTCCAAGAAATCAAGAACTATGTTCCGAGTGATATAAAATCATGAATGAGTTCAAAAATCCGAAGATCATGGCCAAGACAACAAGAATTTCACCATCGATTCATCATCCTCGGATTAAATCGAAGAACTAAGGAGAAACCCCCAAAATTCAAGAACTAGGGTTCTAAGAAGAGATTACCTTGATTTGGATCAAGAAGATGATTAGATGTTGTTAAACACCTACAAATCCGTTCCAAATTGAAGCTTGATGAAGAAGATCGCTGAAAATCACCTCTGGAGCTCACTCCCGTCGGAAAGGATGAAGAAGGGAGAGAAATGACGAAGTGAAGCCTAATGTCCAGTATTTATACTGGATAGTTATTAGCGTGCGCTAACAATACAGTATTAGCGCGCGCTAACGGGGTCAACGCCCAGAACTGTCCGCATGTAACACTGTTAGCGTGCTCTAGCCCCATGAGCGTAGCGTGCACTAACGAGTCACGGATCCAGTCCAGTAGCTCCAGGATAGATCTGCACCTACCAGGTAGCGTGCGCTAGAAAGAAGAAGTAGCGTGCGCTAATCAGTCGATAGCGTGCGCTAGCTACCAACCTTAGCGTGCGCTAACGAGACTCCAGTCCCAGTCCAGTGGCTCCTGGACTGTCTCTGGACTTCCAGTTAGCGTGCGCTACACATCCGGTAGCGTGCGCTACACCACAAAAACACAAAAACTCGCATAGTAATCCGAAAAGCCTCCAAATACATGTCCCAACAAGCCACACATAAACATGGCACCAAATTCCAACGATGAGGACAATAACAATCCAATAAAACCCCAAAAACTCAACGAATCTGGAACAAGGATCTCGGGTATTACATTCTACCCCTCTTAAAAGAAGTTTCGTCCCCAAAACTTAAAACACAAAATGATCGGCGCAAAACAATCTCCGACAATAGAAATCAGAACGATAACAAAACGCAAAACACATGCCAACTGTTGCTGATGACCTGCAACGAATCACATGTGGCACGTGGCTGATAACATCCATATCATTATGCCAGAATGATAACGAAACGCAACGAACAAGATCAATATGGTTGGCCAGCCCGAACAGTATAACAATCAAGACGCGAGCTCAACGCTACACAAATACAAAATTCCACCATTCGAGGGTCGGAAGATCAATGAAGCTAATTTCCCGAAGTGAAGGAAAATACGACGTGATCTGAATGCTCAAAAATCACGATACAGAAGTAACAAAATCAGACAACAAATGATCGAACCACAACGATTGAGACAATAACAGTCGAACAGTCAAGTTCGGATCACGACGACCAACAAGAATCAAATAACAACTTCGAAGTTCACACCTCGGCTCGAGATAATAGGTAATGTGGTAAAGCGACAAGATATGCATCCACAAAAATCCACAGGGATGGAATCGTAATCGAACAAAAAGTCACAACGACAAGTGGATTATTTCGAAAAATTACCACAACTCGTTTGATCAACAAAACAAAGGGTAGGGCAAGTTCAGAAAATATCAACGAACACAAATGAGTCGATAGAGTTGAAAACACAAAAGTTCGAAAATCCGATCCACTTCTAGCAAAAGAAGTCTATCCCCAAAATTCGAAACAACGAGGCAAGGAGATAACACAACATACAACTGGTAGACTACGCTCTCAGGGACTCCTCAGAGTCAGCCCTGATATCAATGCTCAAGTTCGGGCCTCGGAAGACTCGGTGACTAACTCGCAGAACTGAACCCGGTGTCCCACGAGTCCGTACTTGTAACACGTCACTGGAGGAGAAGGACAATGTGCACAAACATGCCCTGACACATTGCAGTTGAAACACCTCTTGGCCTTACCAGGAGGCAATACCGACGATTTGGAACTTCTCAGTCCCAAGCATCGAGCGATGGAGCTTCACAGCGGAAAGGCTACTACGTTGCAATCGAGAAACATCAACTCCAGTACTAACCACAATATCATCCAGCTTCCTTTGCTTCCCACTCGGATCCAGATAAAACCCAGCTTCCAGAAGTTCTCGGAATTCCGCCCACATGACGACATGATCCCGAGGTTTAACGGCTTCCCACCAATGAACAGCATCATCGCTAAGAAGGTACTGAGCAATAGGGACCTTCCGATCTTCAGGGCAATCAATGGCCTCGGATATCTTTTGCAACTGAAGAAGCCAACCATCCCAGCCCAGTGCATCTGTCGCACCAACGAATCGAGGGGGACTCATACGAATTTCCTCTCAGAACCATAGATTTGTCCAGACCTTCTGAATCATATCGCATTGCGTCAATCGCCTTGGTCAATCGAGTCATCTCAGGCCGCTACTTGTTGCAATACAGAGCAACATCCACACCAATATCGTTCCCAACAATATTCTCTCGATCCCGCGCCGATCCCGTGGTCATCCGTACCACGGTTGCGACTAAGGTCTCGCCTCTCGGCATAGTAATCAAGAAAATTTAACGCAACAAAAGTCACATAATCACACAACAATATTAATGCACACACGGAAAACACTCACAAGTGATCGATCGCAAGGGTTAGACATAACGAAAAATACGGTCTAAAACTTTTGCCCAAAGTAAAGCACGTTCCACAACAAAATATGGTGTGTGCCGACTCTGCAAGTTGGCAACACAACCATACTCACCTACCAACGGTGCTAGACTGGAGGTTACAAACAAACAACATCGTACAAATCCAAATGCCAACGGTTCACATAATTATAGCATCACACAATTAACCGTCAGAAGTTAAACAACGTGCCAAACCGAGTCTTCACCTCTCGGTCAAGAGATCTATCTCGATGAGTGCATACTGAACGACTCAGCGTTCACACCACCACTCTAATCACAACTCGTAGCATTACAGCTGAATAACAACATCTTCATCACGTACCTTTTTTAACGAAATACATGGAACCAAAAAGTTTAAAAGCGAGAGTCACGTTTCAAGTAAGTTTTTAGTAGACCTCAAATGAGTTTAAAATTAAATTTTTGAAAACTTGCAATATAAAAATGGAAAAAATGTAAGTAGTCTGAATTCTCAAAATGTTTGGCCTCGAGGTCATAACACGAAAATCAAGCTTTTCCTTTCTTGAAGGATGTTTTAAAATAATTTTACGTGACTCCCCAAGAACATTTAGAACATTCAAAATATCACATTGATGAACTTAGATAGTGTAACCACACCAAAACATTACTTCTTGTAAAACAATTTATACAAGGATATATATACACATACACCGGCACATTACAAAAATCAAACAAACATGGAGGACATATTCATGATTCACATTTAACTCCTCAACATAACACAAATATCACACAAGCCCGTATAATACGAGACACAATATTATAGTGGGGAGACTTACATCCACAGATCGCACGAAGATGATGGTTGCACCTTGATACTAATCACGACCGACCTCCAGACGACGCGTCGCGACACGACTTAGTCAGACAAAATCTGACAAGACAAGACAAGACAGGACCCGACAACACACAACTCGACCCGACAGCCTAGGTTTCTGCAAACCTAAGCTTTGATACCATATTCTGTAACACCCCCAAACCACTTGGGAATATTACAGTTGCACCCTCTCCATGAGGATCTACCAAAGCAAATACGAAAACAATACATCACATTTAATGCCGATATGGCTAAATAATGAACCATTAGACTGATTAGGTCTTTTACCACTAACAACACAATAAACATACAAAACTCATACCCATACAGGGGTTGAATTACATCAACGTTCCCATAAAATGGGAAAATTACACAATGGAGAGCCAAACACTGAGACTCTAACAAAATACTCAACAACTGGTCTTCATGTGATTAGTATCGTCGTCTTCCATCATCCTTCGTATCGATCCTATGATTTGCTCCCCAGCAACCTGCAAGTACCTGGACGCAATACAGACATCCACCCCCCGAATAATCGGGGGTTAGCAAACTCCTTTGTTTTGCTAGTGCAAGTATAAAAATTATGAATACAAGCCATACGTATCATACTCCAATATCCGATAATTGAAAACATACTCCCGAGATAAATCATTTAATTAAAGCGCTCGAATCATGACAGGTGGGAATAAACCCAACATACATTTTACAAGATATCAAAGATCTCGGGGGTTTTGAAAACATTTGGAATATACAAATCCTCAACTTAACAGAACCACATAGGGATACGGGCCAAGGACTTGTTTAAGTTCAAAATACCAATCCGATCACAAAACACGGGGTCCACGACCCGATCATCCTCATCACATACTCGAGTGAAAGTCCAAAAGGTCACACTCGATAAACAACCAAATCACAATGTCCGGAGACAATCACCAGGGCCCGCATCCTTATGCCAAAAATCTCACCATCAAGAAACAAATCATATACGACACTTATAATGATGCCATTCTAGCCAAGTACCAAGACCTTACGTAAGACATAACTCACACCGAGAATGGAAACGTTATGATATTTCGGACATATCATAATTATCGAAACAACAACGTGCCATAATCATCACAAAACAACCTCCCGAGCTATACTGGCCCTGTACCTCTCAGCAAGATACACACCCCAGAGACACCTCGTCAGGCCCTCCCTGGTGTATAGCCCAACCGAGTGATCCGTAGGGATACGCAGCCTACCGGACCCCAGGGGACCCTCACTGGTTTTACTCGGCTCACACAATCTCAAAAACCACATGGCACAAATCACAATCATCAAAACCGCATTCTCCCGAAGTACATCAAACGCAATTCAAGGTACTTGTTAGAAATGGCCGCTATATCCGACACATAGTCACAACCAAAACTACACAACAACATATGCTCATCAATAGACCCGCACATCCACACACGTATATTCTTCTTTTAATAAGACATAACCTTAAGTCCACTTTGACACAATCACGCACAACAGTACCACACACAAGGAAGATATTTCCATGTACGAGACTAACACACATTTTCAAAACAACACATTCATTCATAGATACACAAGTAGATTTAGAAGGAAACCTTTATCGAGAACATACCGATCCTTTTTAACATTCATTAAACATTCGTATTTCACATAAAATCATTTATCAACAATTGTGCTTACGAAACACGAAACGTATGGGCAAGATACTTGCCTCAAATCCGCGAGTGAACAAATACGACGGATCACAAGGCCTCGATATCACGAACCACCGGACAACGAATGGATGAGGTTGGGCAGCCCTCGAACTTCCAAAACCGACCAAGAACTCGACAACTCCACGAGAACTATGAAAATAACACTAACACGAATCAATAACACTAAACGGAATCCAAATCGATCCTAAAAACAACAAGGATCTAAGTGTGTCTCCAAGAAATCAAGAACTATGTTCCGAGTGATATAAAATCATGAATGAGTTCAAAAATCCGAAGATCATGGCCAAGACAACAAGAATTTCACCATCGATTCATCATCCTTACTCCTATTTTTGTTTTTTTTTTGTAAAGACAGTCGAAGAACTAAGGAGAAACCCCCAAAATTCAAGAACTAGGGTTCTAAGAAGAGATTACCTTGATTTGGATCAAGAAGATGATCAGATGTTGTTAAACACCTACAAATCCATTCCAAATTGAAGCTTGATGAAGAAGATCGCTGAAAATCACCTCTAGAGCTCACTCCCGTCGGAAAGGATGAAGAAGGGAGAGAAATGACGAAGTGAAGCCTGATGTCCAGAATTTATATTGGATAGTTATTAGCGTGCGCTAACAATACAGTATTAGCGCGCGCTAACGGGGTCAACGCCCAGAACTGTCCGCATGTAACACTGTTAGCGTGCGCTAGCCCCATGAGCGTAGCGTGCGCTAACGAGTCACGGATCCCCAAGAGCTCTCGGATAGATCTCGCACCTACCGTAGCGTGCGCTAGAAAGAAGAAGTAGCGTGCGCTAATCGCCGATAGCGTGCGCTAGCTACCAACCTTAGCGTGCGCTAACGAGACTCGGCCCGCCCGGTGGCTCTGGACTGTCTCTGGACTTCCAGTTAGCGTGCGCTACACATCCGGTAGCGTGCGCTAACCACAACGCAGTAGCGCGCGCTACGCCACAGGCGTTAGCGTGCGCTACACCACAAAAACACAAAAACTCGCATAGTAATCCGAAAAGCCTCCAAATACATGTCCCAACAAGGCACACATAAACATGGCACCAAATTCCAACGATGAGGACAATAACAATCCGATAAAACCCCAAAAACTCAACGAATCTGGAACAAGGATCTCGGGTATTACATATAAGCACAAAGCTTCCACAAGAGAACTTGTAAAACGTGCAAATCGATTCGAAAATCATCAGCAACAGACAAAAACAACAATAAAAAGACATCACAAGCGACGACACTCCTCGTATAAATCAAATACGAGAGTGGACTAAATACATATCGTGAAATCATAATTCACATAAGGATTCCATTACTTAACAAATAATCATAAAATAGCTCGTGTCACATGAGGCACAATACAAAGAAGGGATACTTACTTCCACAGGTCGCACGAAGATGATGATCGCCCCACGATACTAATCACGACGAACAAACTCAAACGACGCGTCGCGACACGACTCAGTGAGACAAAATCTGACAATACAAGACTCAACAACACATAACTCGACCCGACAGCCTAGGTTTCCTGAACCAAATGTAACACCCCCAATCCACTCAGGGATATTACACGCCGTAGACCCTCTCCTCGAAGATCTACCAGGCTGGTAACAACATTTAACACCTCGACAATGCCTTCAAGGCTAAATGACTCAGTAGACCGACTTGGTCTTTCAATAAAAATATACAACTCAATTACAACATATACCCACGCAGGGGTCAAAATACAATAAACTCCCGTACAACGGGGAAAAGATACTGCAGCGGAAAAGAAAATACAACTAGACCAATACGACATCAACGGATCCTCGTGTGATTAGTATCGTTCATCTTTCATCATCCTTCGTGCCGACCCTTTGTTATGCTCCAAAACCTGAATGCAAAAATAGACATCCACCCCCCGAATACTCGGGGGTTAGCAAAACTCCACTGTTTTGCTAGTGCAAGTACAAAGTGCAAATACGAACCATACAATTCACATTCCACGAATAATAATAACCAGGAATCCTCAAAGATCCTAACGAGACGAAAAGTACTTCTCGAGGTAAGGGTTTGAGAAAACCTTTAAAAATCGAAATATCATAAATCAATGGAAATAATTTATAAAACGGTTTAGAATGCCATCGAGAGTTTTAATAGAAAATAATTTAGGATTATCAAATCCTACTTTTCTAAATCCAAAGGACAAAAGGGGTCACCGCCCCAAAGGTTTACTTTCCACAAAAAATGACATTTACCAAACCGTTGGGATTTTAGCCCCAAATCCATAAAATGACTTTTACAAAACCATTGGGATTTTAGCCCCAAATCTCATCCACTCACAGTATACAAGAACGACAACAAGGTTCGTCTTCCAACGTCAAAATCCACAATTAAAGGATTTAACATAAACAACAAAATACTCTAGAGCCATCCTAGCCAAGTAGGCCAAACGAACAACTTACCTCTTACACACTTAGTCAATGCATGCAATCATGAAAACCGTTCAAAAGCACTCATTTCCGGAAATGCCATAAATAAGTCACATTTGTAAAATGCACCACAATTAACCGTCGATCCACGTCTCTGTAGACCCCTACCGAGACCCCGTCGGATCTAACCCATAGTGGTTAAAAGCAAGCTCGTCGAGCCACGTCTATGTGGACCCCTACCGAGACCCCGTCGGATCTAACCCATAGTGAGCATACACACACACACACACACATTACTCATGCAAAACTAACATGCTAAGAATGTAAATTCATTAAGAATACTCACTAGAGATGGCCATTAACTCGACACCATTATCAAACTCTTCAAAACACAATAACAAGATTAAATACGGAATACACGATTCCATAACTTTAAACAATAAGAGTATCATCATCAAATCCTTCAACGTTCAAAATAATCAAATCATAATCAATTCCCAAAACACGCCGTTCACAAAAACACACACGCATTTGAAAGAAAGCCTTTAACGAGGCCAAACCGAAATCTTTTGAAACTTCGTTTCAAACAACCAAACAAACACACTAAGACGATCACCGATCATCATATCCACAAAATAAGAAAAGTATGGGCAAGGTACTTGCCTCGAATAACCACAACGCGGAGAATCGGCCGAAGTAGGTTGGCACGAACCGACTACGAACTCGCCGACTCCACCGAACGACAATCCGCAACAATGAACTATGAATGAAAACAATAACAAAGAAAATGAATTCCATAATGTGACTCAAAGTCGTTGAATTCAAAGAACGAATGACGAAAGTTCAAGCGTTTCCCCCAAAACGGCCAAGAACACGATTCGTTCCGTCAAAACCCAAAAACGGAATTCCAAGTTGAAATATGGATATACAATCTATCGAATATGTTTAACAACATCATTTAACCATAATCGATCCATCAAAAACGGATGAAAAACAAGATCAAGGACAAATCCCCCAAAAAGTCAATTTGAAGGAAATCAAGAAATATACTTCGATTCGACGAAGAACGATGGATTAAATGATGTTAAACACAAGAATACTACCAAGATTAATCATATCCATCATGAATTAATCAATAATACGGAACGAATCGGACAAAAACGCAAAACCCCCCAAATTCACGAAATTAGGGTTCTAAGGAAGGTTACCTTGATTCGCTGGATCAAAGGATGATAACAGATGATTGATTGATGATATGAACTCAAGAACTTCATGGATTTGTTGTTAAACAACATGGCTCCATGGTAAGATCACCCTCAGCCGCGGAAGAGAAGGAGAAGAAGGAGAAAAAATGGCCAAAAACCCGTGTGCAGGGCCATAAATAGGCTGCACAGTGTGCCGCGGCCCAGCGGGAGTGTGCCGCGGCACAGGCCCAAAAATGGCTCCCAGTGGTCGGCAGTGTGCCGCGGCTCGGCAGTGTGCCGCGGCACGGTCTGGTCGGTTTGGCGAAAAATGCCCGCGAGTGTGCCGCGGCCCTGTCGGCATGTGCGGCCCACGATCGCTCGGCGAAGCGCTGAGCACCGCCGGCCGTGACTCGGCGAAATCGCCGAGCACTACGGCCGTGACTCGGCGATCCGGCTGGCCCAGGTTGCCCGGCCATGACTCGGCCGGGGCCAACTCCGACGGCCCGAACGACCCCGAAATCCGAACCTGAATACGAATCGATGATACAGTTACGACGTACTCGCAAAGACGAATCTAAGAGCTAAGATAACACACAATTCCGAACACCCGAAGGCTCGGAATTCAACAACGGAAGTAATTACCCAAAATTTTGGGAAATTACGAAAATGGCCCAAAATGTCCGAAAATCACCATACGCGATCGAAACACCAAACCAAAGATCGCAACATGAATAATAACATTAAATGAACTTACGAGAAACTCGAAACAACAGTTTCGGACGAGATTCGCAAGAATCGAACTCAAGTGCGGAAAAGTCGCTAAAAAGCTCGGAACTCGACAAAACGATACCGAAACGAACTCGGATGACAAAAAGTGCAGAATTAATCATTCTCGAAATGACGAAACGGTCATGAGCGAGTCGTCAAAACGGACTCCGGCCGAAAAATGAAATTTACCGAAAATCGAAAATTGCGGATATTACATTTACGACGAGAATCAAGGCCAAAACAACGGAAATCCCAACAAACTATCGAAGGGAACTCATTGGGACATTTAATCGAACACTCAATGTTCGAAGAACACTCGAATCACTAATCGAGTTGAACAAACTCGAAATATGGATATACAACCCATAGAACACGATTAATAGCATCATACTATACCAACCGATGTATCAAAATCGGACTAGAATCGAAATCAAGAATAATTTCTCCGAAAAGTCAACTTGAAGGAAAATCAAGAAATATACCTTGATTCGACGAAACACACGGATTTGATGTTGATGAAATCAATAGAAATCTTCCAAAACGCCTTGGAATTGATTAGAATCGGCCAAGAACTCGATTTCCCGAGCCTCCCGTCGCCAGCCACCGAAAAAGGAAGAAAAACACGTAAAAAATGAAGTCTGGCCGAGCCCAGGCTATATATAGCCGACAGGGTTATGGCCGTAACCGGCAGTGCCTTACGGTCGTAACTCGGCCCTTACGGCCGTACTCGGCAGGCCTTACGGTCGTAACCGGCATTCGTCAAAAAATCTGCCCAGCACCTGCCGGACACTTACGGCCGTAACCGGCCTTCGTCAGGAAGCTGCCAGGTGCCATACGGCCGTAACTCTCGGTCCCTTACGGCCGTAACTCGGCCAGGCCAGGCCCTGCTCCGGCCGTGACTCGGCCGTGGCCACTCCGACGGTCCGGACGACCCCGAAACCCGAACCTGAGTAAAAACTGAAGATACGGTTACGAAGTACTCGCAAAGACGAATCTAAGAGCTAATAGAACACACGATTCTGACCACCCGAAGTGTCGGAATTCGACAACGGAAAGTAATTACCCCAAACTTTGGGAAATTACGAAAATGGCCCAAAACGTCCGAAATACATGATACGTGTAATATCCGGATTAATTACCGAGTATTTCACCTGTATTTGAACTCTGTATTAGTTGGAATTGTGATATCAATAAGTGGAATATGGTATTTACCGTATTTGTATTTTCGTGCATGAGTATGGCAGCATATTACTTGTCCCATACAAATACTCAATAATACAAATTATTGAGTATGGCTGCATATTATAAGTAAAGTAATCAATTATGGAGTTGGGTGGAGGCCAGCGCATGGTCCTGGACAGTGTTTTTTATTATTAAGCCTGGACAGTTTTGGAATCTAGCGTAGGAATTATTGAGCACAGGGGCCCAGAAACATTTTATAAAGGACAGCACCTCATTTCATTTGGTTTTCATCTTCCTTCACCTGTTCTTAATTTCCTGGAAGTCCAGAGGGTTTTCCGTAACTCTGAAACACATTTAGACCACCCCCTTTTGTGAACTTTGAAGATTGGGTGTCAGTGGTGATTCATCATTGAAGTGGAGAAACATCTTGATCTGGCAAGCAAGCAACCGGAGTTGGATTCTACTTATTGCCTCGGTGTTTTCTTCATCTTAAGGTATGTTAATACTAATTCCTACTTGGATTCGTGTTATCAAGGATATGATAGAAGTATGCTGTCAAGATATGGAGTTCCACTGATAGAATCATCCAAGCATCATCATGTTTTAGAAATTGGGATGTTTATACTTATGAATAAATCATCAGAGGTTATATCCTTCCATATAAGTTGGATTTGTTAGATGTTTTCTGGATATAATGATGATATTGGAATCTAACACATCAATCTTGGATCACCCAACTTCACCTGAGAATTTCGTATGTTCAGTTTTCTACCCAATACCCTACTGTCATCAACTAGGCGAGTCAAGTCGGCTGATCGGCGAGGTTGACTTCTGACTCGGCTGATCAGCGAGGATGACTTGGCTGATCAGCTAGGTTGACTCGGCTGATCAGAGAGGTTAACTAGGCTGATCAGCTAGGTTGACTAGGCTGATCAGCGAGGTGACTTTTGGATCATAACTTCTTCATACGAACTCGGATTCGGATGAATTTTATTTTAAAACGATCGTCTCGAGGTTGACTTTTGACTCGGCTGATCAGAGAGGTTGACTAGGCTGATCAGCTAGGTTGACTAGGCTGATCAGCGAGGTTGACTTTTGACGTCTACCGATCCGAGGTGACTTTTGGGTCATAACTTCTTCATACGAACTCGGATTCGGATGAATTTTATTTTAAAACGATCGTCTCGAGGTTGACTTTTGACTCGGCTGATCAGAGAGGTTGACTAGGCTGATCAGATAGGTTGACTAGGCTGATCAGCGAGGTTGACTTTTGACGTCGGCTGATCAGCGAGGTGACTTTTGGGTCATAACTTCTTCATACGAACTCGGATTCGGATGAATTTTATTTTAAAACGATCGTCTCGAGGTTGACTTTTGACTCGGCTGATCAGAGAGGTTGACTAGGCTGATCAGATAGGTTGACTAGGCTGATCAGCGAGGTTGACTTTTGACGTCGGCTGATCAGCGAGGTGACTTTTGGGTCATAACTTCTTCATACGAACTCGGATTCGGATGAATTTTATTTTAAAACAATCGTCTCGAGGTTGACTTTTGACTCGGCTGATCAGAGAGGTTGACTAGGCTGATCAGCTAGGTTGACTAGGCTGATCAGCGAGGTTGACTTTTGACGTCGGCTGATCAGCGAGGTGACTTTTGGGTCATAATTTCTTCATACGAACTCGGATTTGGATGAATTTTTTTTTAAAATGATCATCTCGACGGGACTCGGCTGATCAGAGAGGTTGACTTTTGACTCGGCTGATCAGCGAGGTTGACTTTTGACTCCTACCGATCCGATGTTGACTTTTGACTCGGTGATCAATGAGGTGACTTTTGACTCGACTGATTAGGTTACATTTTATGAACTTCCGACCGTGATTTGGATTATTAAATGTTAGTACGACTATAAATGAAATCTATATTACTTATTTTGTTAAGGTTCAAGCTTAGCAACGTGATTGATTGAAGGGGCGACCTTCGAGTGTTTTGTTTTCGTGGAAGTTTTGTTCTTGTCTTCGAATCGAGGCAAGTACCTTATTTGTTTTATGTATTGATGTTGTACATATTGTCGTGCGTGTATGTCGTTGTTGTATGTCCACCTCGTGTTGGTCCGACGGGATCATCGGGGGATCTATGCTAGCGTGCGCTGGATCATCGGACGGGTTTTTCCACCACGGGTTGGTCTGACGGGATCATCGTGGGTTCTAGGCAGTGAACGCTGGATCGTCGGAATTACTATGTGTTTGTTATGATATCATGTTGTGATTATCATATGTGTATGTTACTTATTGAGTTCTCGTAGGAGAAGACTCGTTGGTGTTTTTGTCAATTACGTATTATTATTTTACGTGAGATGTTGAATAATATGTTGTGGTACTTGTACTAGCATCGTTGTGCTAACCCCTTCGGGGGTGAACATTTTGTTTATGTTCAGGATCCAGGAGAGCGGGGAAACAACCACTGGAGCTGCATGACGATGGGGGTGCAGAGTGATGTTCTAGCCGGTTTACTTGTGCATTGTTTGTTAGTTATTTCAATAAGTACTCGAGTACGTAGTCGTTTTTGATAAATTTGAATTTGGTGATGTATTAATAATTTATGTTGAACATTTGTATTTTCAGTATTTGGTCAGAACTGTTGTATCTTAATTCCGTTATTTCCATTCGTTAGTACCTTTTTATGCTTATTCAATTCTTCAGCCTTGAAAATCCTTATGTAAAGGATTTACGGCTACTGTAATATTCCCGAATATATTGGGGTGTTACGTAATATGGTATCGGAGCTAAGATTATGGATATCTTGGCCGTTGGGTTAAAGTAGGGTCGTTTATGTCTTTTGAGGTAACCGCCGAATAACATCACCGCATCGCCTACGTCGTCGTGCGGACGGTGGTTGTAAGTTCCTAAACTCTATCTCATCCTTTGCATGTTACATTTCCTTATACTTGAGCATTTGAACGATATTGTTTCGTATATTGAGTAATTATGCTTACGTATGTTGAGAGGCGGACGTGGACGTGGTCGCGTCGCGGACGCGACGAAGGAATGCCGAAGAGAAGCGTCGCCTTCTAATCAAGGCCATAGCTCCGGCGAGCCACAAAGATCTATCAATAACGAACTGTAACTCCGTTGTACAGAAATCCTTCACGTGGTGAACCAGATGACTCGGTTCGCCTGTGTCGTGGACCGAATGCAAGTGGCGGTGGGACTACGGCAGGAGAGGGACAGCAAGGAATCCCGGACATGGGAAATCGAGGTGACCGGTGGCTGCAGGAGGTGGCAAAGATGCCTCCACCCAAATTCGACGGTATTTCTGAGACTACCACCTGGGATCATTGGTTAAAGGAGCTGGAGAAAATCTTTGCCTAATTAATCGCCTGACGACCGGGAGAGCCTCTATCGCTCAATATTTTCTCGATAGGGAAGCGTCCGAATGGTGGGAAGCCATCCGGCCTATAGACCATGATGCCGATTGACAGAGTTTAAATTGATGATGGAAGCTCGCACGCCTCGTCCCGTGAAGGAAGCTAAGGTTCGGGAGTTTTTCTCCGCTCGCCTTCGATGTGCCAAGATCTCGTGCAATTAAGACGTTTAACCAAAGGTGGCATTTGTTCGACATCCGGTCGTAATGATGCGTAAATGATGATCCATTTTGATATGAGGATGAAACCAGAAATCCAGAGGTACATGTCCGGTTTGAATGTACCACACTCCGCCAATACCAGGATAAGGCATTGGCGTATGAGATCAAGGAAGCGGCTATGGAGAAATTTACTAATCCAAGAAGCGAAAGTCTCGGTACTTTTACAGAGCACAAGAACAGCGGGCCCCGCAAGGCCCAGTCATCTTTTCATTCTTTAAAGAAACCTCCGCACCCAGCTAGGAGCGGAAAGAACTTCGGAGCAACATCAACTATGACCGATGTTATCAGGAAATGCTTTAATGCGCCCAGACGGGGCACTATCGACGGAATTGCCCCCTACCGCCGTGACTTGTTTTGATTGTGGTCGAGAGGGACATCGTGCGGTGTTCGTGAAGAGGCCGCAAAGTCTTTTAGAGCCCGTACACCACAAATACCCGTAAGGAAGCCAAGATTCAACAAACGCAAAGAAAGTGTTCAGATGCCTCGGAATTTTGGCCGCGGGCGAGGCAGAGGACAGTGGGACGGAAAGGGTACATCGAGTGCCGGATCTATTCCCCACGTTTGTACGAGATGAGGAGGACAGACGATCGATGTCATTGCCGCATCGTGCAATCGCCCGCATCCTTTCCCACCGATTAGCGCTTTTATTCGATACAGGAGCTACACATTCTTTTATATCCTTGTCTTGTGTAAATCGTTTGAATGTTTCGGTTTTCATAATTGTGAACCTTATGTTGTTGGTTTACCGAGTGGAGAGAGGATTGTTGGAAACTTAGAAACTAGAGATTTCCTGTATCATTTGGAGGCAGAGAGTGGCTCTCAAATCGATTGTAATAGAAATGCAAGGGGACGATCTGATACTCGGAGACGATTGGCTTAATAGATATTGAGCTATTGAAAACTAACGAAGAATGAATATCTCGCTGATCGCTGACGATGGTTCCAAATACTGTTTGAGGGATGGAAACCGGGAAGCTCAGGAAAGTTGATCAAAGCGATGAAAGCTGTCAAATTGTTGAAACAGGGCTGTACCGGATACTGGTGTTATGCAATGAAGAAAGAAGACGAAATTGTGGAACTTTCATCCATTCCTGTTGTGAACGAATTTCCAGATGTATTTCCTGACAAGTTACCTGGACTACCTCCACGAAGGGATGTAGAATTTACCATTGAACTGGAACCCGGAGCTACACCAATTTCTAAGGCGCCATATCGTATGGCACCTACTGAGATGTATGAACTGAAAAAGTAACTGGAGGAGTTACTGGACAAAGGCTATATTCAGCCAAGCTGCCGCCTCGGGAGCGCCAGTTCTTTTGTCCGAAAGAAGGATGGATCACTGACCGTATCGACTATCGAGAGCCGAACAAGATGACGATTAAGAACAAATATCCGTTGCCACGATTGATGATTTATTTGACCATTGCAAGGAGCAACAAGATTCTCTAAAATTGATCCGAGATCGTGATATCATCGCCTAAGGATTAAAGAATCGATGTTCAAATCAGCGTTTAGAACTCGCTACGGACACTATGAGTTTGTAGTGATGCCGCTTGGTCTCACTAATGCACCCGCCGTATTCATGCGCTTGATGAACCGAGTGTTCATCGAATATTTGGATAAATTTGTGGTCGTGTTCATTGATGACATTCTAGTGTATTCTAAGAACCCTAAGAGCATGCACAAGATTTGCGGATTGTATTAGAACTTTTAAGAAGCGAGCAACCGTACGCCAAACTCTCTAAGTGTGAATTCGCTAAAGGAAGTAATGTTCCTGGTCATGTGGTATCGGCTAAAGGAGTCCGAGTAGATCCTCGTAAGATTGAAGCGGTTTTGGATTGGAAGCCTCCTAATAACGTGAAAGAAGTCCAAGTTTCTTAGGACTTGCCGGGTATTATCGTCGGTTCGTGGAAGGATTTTCCAAAATTTCCCGTCCCACTTACTCGACTTCGCAGAAAACTCAAAAGTTTGAGTGGAATGAGTTGTGTCGTTAGCTTTGATGAATTGAAGAAGAGATTGACGACGGCACCAATTCTTTCACTTCCACAGGAACAGGAGGATTTATAGTTTACAGTGATGCTTGAATCAAGGACTCGGATGCGTATTAATGCGAGAATGACAAGGTGATCGCTTACGGCCGCGACAGCTCAAACCTTATGAAGTTAATTACCCAACACATGAATAGGAGCTAGCGGCGAGTTTTTGCCTTGAAGATCCGGAGGCATTATCTCAGACGGACTCACCGTCAGATCTTTACGGATCACAAGAGTCTCAAATACATCTTCAGTCAGAAAGAGTTGAACATGCGGCAAAGGAGATGGTTAGAGCTGATTAAGGACTACGACTTGGAGATTTTGTATCATCCAGGCAAAGCGAATGTAGTGGCCGACGCCCTCAGCCGCAAGCCTGTTTCTATTCAGATGCTGGAGACTCTGACCTCCCAACTTAGCCTTCAACGAGAGATTATTCGAGAAGGAATTGAAGTATGGTTACAAAGAGTCCAAGGACAACTGTGCATGATGGAAATAACTTCATCATTAACCGAAGAAATCAAATCTAGACAGGCGGATGATCTTCTGATGATTCGGTTACGTGATGAAGTAATCAAGGGGAAGGCCCCCGGATTCGTAATCCAAGATGATGGAGTTTTGAGATTTCAGAACCGACTCTGTGTACCCGATGTCGATGTTCTGAAACAGACAATTATGAAGGAAGCTCATAGTTCGCCCTATTCTATCCACCCGGGCACCAGTAAAATGTATAAGGACTTGTAACAGAATTCGGTGGGGCAACATGAAGAAAGATGTAACGGACTACGTTTCGAAATGCTTGACTTGTCAGCAGGTTAAAATCGAGCATCAACGACCTGCCGGAATGTTGAAACCACTCCCGATTCCTGAATGGAAGTGGGAGGACATATCGATGGATTTTATCACTAGTATGCCGAGAACCAAGACAGGAATGAACATGATTTGGGTGATAGTTGATCGTTTAACCAAATCAGCTCATTTTCTAAGCATTAAGGACACGTGGGGACCGTAAAGGTTGGCACGAGTATTTATTTCGAGGTAGTTCGATTGCATGGAACGCCGAAAACCATTGTTTCGATCGAGACGGCCGCTTTGTGTCTCATTTTGGAAAGCGATCATAAGGCCTTGGGGACAGAATTGAACTTCATCTGACTTATCACCCGCAGATCGACGGACAATCCGAGAGGACCATTCAAACGGTGGAAGACATGCTAAGGGCTTGTGCCTTAGATTGGTCAAACGATTGGGAAATTCATCTACCGTTGATTGAATTTACCTACAACAATAGTTGGCATGCTTCCATTAAGATGGCACCGTTTGAGGCATTATACGGAGGAGATGTAGATCGCCCTTATGTTGGGACGATTCATCGACTTAATCGGGACAACTGCAGTTGATCGTATGCACTCGAGAGAAGATAGCCTTGATTCGTGAAAGGTCACACCGCCCGCAGTCGCGTAAATCTTACGCAGACATACGTCGTCGCCCTTTGGAGTTCAATATCGAGACCACGTACTTTTAAAGGTTACTCCTACTCGGGAATTTTCCGTTTCGAAGAAGGGGAAAACCGAGTCCGAGATATATCGGACCGCTCAAATCCTTGAGAGAGTTGGAGAGTTGGCATACAGATTGGCATTACCGCCGTCATTGAGCCATGTTCATAACGTGTTCCACGTATCCCAATTACGGAAGTATATACCGATCCTAGTCATGTCATTGATTTCGCGAGATCAAGTCGCCAAGATGGCACGCTTGAAGAGAAACCGATCGGGATACTCGAGAGTCGAGTTAAGCGTTGAGAAACAAACCGATCGCATTGTCAAGGTTCAGAGGTCTCGCAAAGGAGAGGAACAAGCCACTTGGGAAACAAGAAAGTATGAAGTCCATATATCCAGGATTATTTTCGTCTTGAGTTTCGGACGAAACTCCTTTTAGTAGGAGAGTATGTAATATCCAGATTAATTACCGAGTATTTCACCCGTATTTGAACTCGTATTAGTTGGTATTGTGTTATCTATTAGTGGATTATTGTATTTACCGTATTTGTATTTTCGTGCATGAGTATGGCAAAGATATTACTTGTCCCATACAAATACTCAATAATACAAATTATTGAGTATGGCCGCATATTATAAGTAAAGTAATCAATTATGGAGTTGGGTGGAGGCCGCGCATGGTCCTCGGGATGTTGTTTTTTATTATTAAGCCCGGATGCCTTTGGAATCTAGCGTAGGAATTATTGAGCACAGGGGCCTGTAAACATTTTATAAAGGACAAGACCTCATTTCATTTGGTTTTCATCTTCCTTCACTGTTCTTAATTTCCTGGAAGTCCAGAGGGTTTTCCCTAACTCAAAACACATTTAGACCACCCCTTTTGTGAACTTTGAAGATTGGGTGTCGGTGGTGATTCATCATTGAAGTGGAGAAACATCTTGATCGGCAAGCAAGCAACCGGAGTTGGATTCTACTTATTGCCTCTGTTTTCTTCATCTTAAGGTATGTTAATACTAATTCCTACTTGGATTCGTGTTATCAAGGATATGATAGAAGTATGTCACAAAATATGGAGTTCCACCGATAGAATCATCCAAGCATCATCATGTTTTAGAAATTGGGATGTTTATACTTATGAATAAATCATCGAGGTTATATCCTTCCATATAAGTTGGATTTGTTAGATGTTTTCTCGGATATAATGATGATATTGGAATCTAACACATCAATCTTGGATCACCCAACTTCACCCGAGAATTTCGTATGTTCGCTTTTCTACCCAATACCCTACTGTCATCAACTAGGCGAGTCAAGTCTACCGATCGGCGAGGTTGACTTGACTCGGCTGATCAGCGAGGATGACTTGGCTGATCAGCTAGGTTGACTCGGCTGATCGAGAGGTTAACTAGGCTGATCTAGGTTGACTAGGCCGATCGAGGTTGACTTTTGACGCCTACCGATCAATGAGGTGACTTTTGGGTCATAACTTCTTCATACGAACTCGGATTCGGATGAATTTTATTTTAAAACGATCGTCTCTAGGTTGACTTTTGACTCGGCTGATCGAGAGGTTGACTAGGCTGATCAGCTAGGTTGACTAGCCGATCGAGGTTGACTTTGACGTCCTACCGATCGCCGAGGTGACTTTTGGGTCATAACTTCTTCATACGAACTCGGATTCGGATGAATTTTATTTTAAAACGATCGTCTCGAGGTTGACTTTTGACTCGGCTGATCAGAGAGGTTGACTAGGCTGATCGATAGGTTGACTAGGCCGATCGAGGTTGACTTTTGACGCTACCGATCGAGGTGACTTTTGGGTCATAACTTCTTCATACGAACTCGGATTCGGATGAATTTTATTTTAAAACGATCGTCTCTAGGTTGACTTTTGACTCGGCTGATCAGAGAGGTTGACTAGGCTGATTAGATAGGTTGACTAGGCCGATCAATGAGGTTGACTTTGACGCCTACCGATCACGAGGTGACTTTTGGGTCATAACTTCTTCATACGAACTCGGATTCGGATGAATTTTATTTTAAAACAATCGTCTCGAGGTTGACTTTTGACTCGGCTGATCAGAGAGGTTGACTAGGCCGATCGCCTAGGTTGACTTTGACGTCTACCGATCTGAGGTGACTTTTGGGGTCATAACTTCTTCATACGAACTCGGATTCGATGAATTTTTTTAAAATGATCATCTCGACGGACTCGGCTGATCGAGAGGTTGACTTTTGACTCCTACCGATCGAGGTTGACTTTTGACTCGGCCGATCGATGTTGACTTTTGACTACCGATCGAGGTGACTTTTGACTCGACTGATTAGGTTACATTTTATGAACTTCCGACCGTGATTTGGATTATTAAATGTTAGTACGACTATAAATGAAATCTATATTACTTATTTTGTTAAGGTTCAAGCTTAGCAACGTGATTGATTGAAGGGGCGACCTTCGAGTGTTTTGTTTTCGTGGAAGTTTTGTTCTTGTCTTCGAATCGAGGCAAGTACCTTATTTGTTTTATGTATTGATGTTGTACATATTGTCGTGCGTGTATGTCGTTGTTGTATGTCCACCTCGTGTTGGTCCGACGGGATCATCGGGGGATCTATGCTAGCGTGCGCTGGATCATCGGACGGGTTTTTCCACCACGGGTTGGTCTGACGGGATCATCGTGGGTTCTAGGCAGTGAACGCTGGATCGTCGGAATTACCATGTGTTTGTTATGATATCATGTTGTGATGATCATATGTGTATGTTACTTATTGAGTTCTCGTAGGAGAAGACTCGTTGGTATTTTTGTCAATTACGTATTATTATTTTACGTGAGATGTTGAATAATATGTTGTGGTACTTGTACTAGCATCGTTGTGCTAACCCCTTCGGGGGTGAACATTTTGTTTATGTTCAGGATCCAGGAGAGCGGGGAAACAACCACTGGAGCTGCATGACGATGGGGGTGCAGAGTGATGTTCTAGCCGGGTTTACTTGTCTGTTGTTTGTTAGTTATTTCAATAAGTACTCGAGTACGTAGTCGTTTTTGATAAATTTGAATTTGGTGATGTATTAATAATTTATGTTGAACATTTGTATTTTCAGTATTTGGTCAGAACTGTTGTATCTTAATTCCGTTATTTCCATTCGTTAGTACCTTTTTATGCTTATTCAATTCTTCAGCCTTGAAAATCCTTATGTAAAGGATTTACGGCGCTGTAATATTCCCGAATATATTGGGGGTGTTACAATACGTGATCGAAACACGAAACCAAAACTCGCAACATGAATAATAACATTAAATGAACTTAAGAGAAACTCGAAACAACAGTTTCGAACGAGATTCGCAAGAATCGAACTCAAGTGCGGAAAAGCCGCTAAAAAGCACGGAACTCAACAAAACGATACCGAAACGAACTCGGACGTCGAAAAGTGCAGAATTAAATATTCTCAGCATGACGAAACGGTCATGAACGATTCGTCAAAACGGACTTTCACCGAAAAATAGAAATTACCAAAAATCGAAATTACGGGTATTACAAATCGGTTCAAAATGAAATTAAAGTTAATCGGTTCAAACTAAAACTTGAACTTAATCGGTTCAAAATGAAGTTAAAGTTAATCGGTTCAAACTGAAAATGAACTTAATTGATTTGTAATTTGAACTTAATCGGTTCAAATTGAAATTTAACTTAATCGATTTGAAATTTGAACTTATTCGCTTCAAATTGAATTTGATCGGTTCAAACCGAAGTTGATCAATTTGAAATTTGAACTTAATCGGTTCAAATTGAAATGAACTTAATCGATTCGAAATTTGAACTTAATAAGTTCAAATTGAACTTGATCAAGTTCAAATTGAACTTGATCGGTTCAAACTGAAATTTGAACTTAATCGGTTCAAATTGAAATTGAACTTAATCGATTTGAAATTTGAACTTAATCAGTTCAAATTGAACTTGATTGGTTCAAACCGAAGTTGATCAATTTGAAATTTGAACTTAATCGGTTCAAATTGAAATTGAAATTAATCGGTTCAAATTGAAATTGAATTTAATTGATTTGAAATTTGAACTTAATCGGTTCAAATTGAAATTTAACTTAATTGATTTGAAATTTGAACTTAATCGGTTCAAATTGAAATTGAACTTAATCGATTTAAAATTTGAACTTAATTGGTTCAAACCGAAGTTGATCAATTTGAAATTTGAACTTAAACGGTTCAAAATGAAATTTGAACTTAATCGGTTCAAAATGAAATTGAAGTTAATCGGTTCAAATTGAAAATGAACTTAATCGATTTGAAATTTGAACTTCATCGATTCAAATTGAAATTGAACTTAATCGATTTGAAATTTGAACTTAAGCAGTTCAAATTGAACTTGATCGGTTCAAACCGAAGTTGATCAATTGAAATTTGAACTTAATCGGTTCAAACTGAAATTTGAACTTAATCGGTTCAAATTGAAATTGAAGTTAATCGGTTCAAATTGAAATTGAATTTAATTGATTTGAAATTTGAACTTAATCAGTTCAAATTGAAATTTAACTTAATCGATTTGAAATTTGAACTTAATCGATTCAAATTGAACTTGATCGATTCAAATTGAACTTGATCGGTTCAAACCGAAGTTGATCAATTTGAAATTTGAACTTAATCGGTTCAAACTAAAATTTGAACTTAATCGATTTGAAATTTGAACTTAATCAGTTCAAAATGAAATTGAACTTAATCGAGATCGATTTGAAATTTTGAACTTAATTAGTTCAAATTGAACTTGATCGGTTCAAACCGAAGTTGATCAATTTAAAATTTGAACCGATTAAGTTCATACTAAAATTTGAACTTAATCGGTTCAACATTGCGTCATACTAATGTTGGTATGGGGCTATGCGTCAGACCAATGTTGGGATGGCGTCATAATTGATGTGGCAGTGCCACATCAGCTCCATTCGAGCGCCACATAGGCGCTGGGATTAACCCCCTTCCAGACGCTGGGACTGGAAGAGGGCCGAATAATAAACTTAATAATAATAATAATGTAATCATTAAATAATAAAGTTAGTGAAATGATCATATCATTATTATTAATAAAGTTAGTGAAATTCTGATAATAATTTTCAGAAAAAATTATTGAAACGTATAGCATATATAAGGAGAGATGTATTCTTAAATTTTCAGAAAAAATAAAAAAGAAAAGAAATTTTGAATATATGTCGTTGGAGTTTTATTTGATAGCTTACACTCATCTTCCAATAGAAAATTTATTCCTTCATTTTTTAGCTTAAAATTTTAAATATTTATAAATTATTTTTATATCAAGTGTATTTTTATTGAAAATATATATCAAATCAATTCTTATTTCACGATCTTCAATTAGACAACCATATTGAATATATAGTAAATTTGATGGATTTAAATTAATTACCGATTGCACGAAAGATGTATTAGAAAAAATTGGGATATTAATATTTAGTAAAATTAATTGATGTAAAATAAAGTAAATTAATTCACTTTTATGAAATTAGATTTAAGATTTTATTGCTTACATAAAAAATAAATTATGATATTTATTTAATTATAATAATTAAAAATAATAAAACATACATTAATAGACAAATATATTAAGACTTAATCACATACTACTTTCGTCCCCAAAATTTTTTCCTACCTTTTTTCGGTATGCCTTCAAAAATTGTTAATGTAATAGACATTAATTGACTTAATATGATGCTAATGTGAGATACTTTCTCCCATTATATTAAACTCTATAACACACTTAACTAATTTTTGTATCAAAATTCATGTTGAAGATCCTCAAAAATAAATGTTGGGATCGAACTTTTTTAATAATAAAATATTTTGTCTGAAATATTATGTTGTAATACTTGTAAAACAGAGAAAAAAACAACCCATAGAAGAAATACTTGCTCTGCGCGCCCCCGCTTCTCTGCTCTTCTCCATTCGTCAATTTTCCAATTTTCGCCGTCTCCGATATAGGCGACCGCTTGAGCTCCTCTCCAGCTCTCCCTCTCGGCTCTCACATTCTCACTACTTCACCAATCGGTTCCTCTTAAATGGTAGACCCTAACTGTCTAGCTTTTATTTATGTTGTTTTTTCTTTATTATTCCAATTAAGCTGCTTTTTCTGTTTACTGCATTTGATGAAGCAATTTTGGCTACGGTTTTGATATGTTCTTTCTGATTTGTAATGATTTTTCAATACTGTTTTTAAGTTGATTTTTTGTGCCCCTTATGTTATATAAATTTGGAGATCCGCCACTGGCGTTGTTCATTTCTTGATGCTAAGTTTTTATTTACTTGAGACCCTTAATATCTCTCTTTGCGGAAATCTGACATGCTAGAAGACTTTGAGTTAAGCTGTTTTTTCATATAAAAGTATTTGCCCGAAATGAAAAGAAGATAAAATGATAGCTTAGAAGATAAAATAGATTCTAAGCTTACAAAAAACACTACAAGATATCAACATCGATTTATGGAAAACATGCATGTCGTGTCATGGTTGGAAAATATATTTTGTGCGGAAAAGGAAAATATATTTGGTTAGCCACTTACAATAAATTCGAGCAAAATATTTTCTTTTGTTATAGAATTTAAAATGTATTTAGTTGTATTTTAAGCTGTGTTACCCTTGTTTTTGTGTTTCTTCACCAGGTCAAGAATGCTTTCCACTATCAATCTTAGTTCTCATTATTTATTTTTCACAAAAATTTACGGGTGGTTATTAACAAGTTTGTCTTGTCCATGTAGGTGCCACTCTCTTGGTGATTCACAATGGATAAATCTTGGATGCGTACAGATAGAACCAAAAAACCATATGAAGTTGGAGTTGTAGCATTTCTCAAGTATGTTGTCCACCAATTGAAGATTTCGAGGAACATGGACCCATTAAACACAAGCGAAAAAATTCAGATTCCATGTCCATGAATGTTCTGTTTAAACCACTACATTCTTTATGTGGATGAGGTAGATCATCACCTATTCAGCAAGGGCATCGATAAAAACTATACCAAATGGACTAAGCATGTGGAGAAAGATGCCTCATCAAGAAGTGTTAATGTCAACAATTACTTGCACACTAAAGACTTTGCTGATTTTGAAATGAGAATTCCAACAGATACTACAGAAACTATAGAAATGGTTCAAGCTACAGAAGACAATTTCCTAGAGGACCATGAGAAGTATCAGGAGGTACTTCAAGATGTTGAAAAGCCGTTGTACAAAGGATGTCCCAATTTTACAAAGTTGTCTGCAATGGATCAACTATTCAACTTGAAGAGTAAGTACGGAGCATCAGATAAATTCTTTACTGAACTACTAGTGTTCATAAAAAAGATGCTCCCTGAAGGTAATGAAATGGTGAAAAGTACATATGAGGCTAAAAGAACATTGAAAGCAATGGGTTCAGGGTATACAAAGATACATGCATGTATCAATGATTGCATTCTGTATAGGAACCAGTACAAGGATCTCAAAGTGTGTCCCACGTGTGGGAAATCAAGATGGAAAAAAGATGACAAAACGGGAAAAATATACGAGAATATTCTGGCAAAAGTACTATGGTACTTCCCCATCATCCTGAGAATGAAACGACTCTTCCAATCAAAGTCCACAGCGAAAGATTTGATATGGCATGAGACCACCAGAAAAAAAGATGGTGTTTTACGTCATCCGGCAGACTCACAAGCATGGAGAGAAGTAGATAATAGATACCCAGAAATTGCTAACGATCCAAGAAATTTGCGGCTAGGTATTTCGGCTGATGGAGTTGATGCAAAGAGAGGCAAGAAACATCACAGTGTATGGCCAGTCTTAACTGTGATTTACAACCTTCCACCGTGGTTGTGTATGAAAAGAAGGTTCATCATGCTGTCGTTATTGATATCTGGTGCTCCTTGTAAGGACATTGATGTTTTCTTAGAACCTTTGGTTGATTATATTCTGTTCTTATTCGAGGTGGGAGTCGAACGATGGATATGCACAAGAGAAGTTTACTCTACGTGCAGTTGTTTTATGGACAATAAATGATTACCCTGCTCTTGGTACACTATGTGGTTGCCCCTACAGCGGATACAAAGGTTGTGTAGTATGTAGGAAAAAAACTCAATGTGTAAGGCTTCCTTACTCAGGCAAACAGAGTTATGCTGGTCATAGAAGGTACCTACTTTATGATCATCCATTCAGGAGGCAGAATAAGGCATTCAATGGAAAACAAGAGTTAGACACTGCTCCGACACCTATGAGTGGTGAAGAAATATACGATGAGGTGAAATCTATAAAGAACACATGGGGAAAGTGTAACACCCCCAATCCACTCAGGGATATTACACGCCGTAGACCCTCTCCTCGAGGATCTACCAGGCTGATAACTAAAATCAAACATCTAAACATCGCCTTTAAGGCTAAAATGACTCAGTAGACCGACTTAGTCTTTCAATAATAACATACAACTCAATTCCAAACACATACCCACACAGGGGTCAAAATACAATAAACTCCCGTACAACGGGGAAAAGATACTGCAGCGGAAAAGAAAATACAACTAGACCAATACGACATCCACGGATCCTCGTGTGATTAGTATCGTTCATCTTTCATCATCCTTCGTGCCGACCCTGTGCTATGCTCCAAAACCTGAATGCAAAAATAGACATCCACCCCCCGAATACTCGGGGGTTAGCAAAACTCCACTGTTTTGCTAGTGCAAGTACAAGTGCAAAAATACGAGCCATACAATACAAGTTCCAAGAACAATAATAATCAGAAATCCTCAAAGGTCCAAACGTAATGAAAAGCACTTCCCGAGGCATGAGTTTGGTAAAACATTCCAAAACCGAAAGATCACAAATCAAGGGAAAACAATTTATAAAACAGTTTAAAATGCCATCGAGAGTTTTAGTAGAAAACAATTTAGGATTTCCGAATCCTTGTCTTTCCAAAATCAACAAGGGTCACACCAAAGGTTTTGTTTTCGCAAATAGAAAATGCATAACAATTCACAGGGCCCGAGCCCAACATCACGTGTCCTCGACGGACATAAAAATCAACACAACGTAATCACGCACGCGCATCGCCAGACCGGGACGAAGCCACAAATCCCACTCGAGGCCTCGAAGGACCCTCCCGAGCCGGCTAGCGAAACAAATCACAACATCTCACGGTTGAATCAATCACTTGTTGCATCCTGGCCACATGATCACATGCCATGTGCCACCGTAGGCCCCACCCACATTCACACAATCACACACATATCACAATGCAACAAAGATATCCAAATAATTCATCCAGAGGCATCAACACTTAGCAAAACACCACGTCAAACCACAACGCACCGAAATGAAATAATATACGTCCACACGCAATACCAAGTGCGACATCAACACCAAACATATCCATAGAGTTCACATAGTCATTCTCAAACCACACCATTCACAAAACACACGCGTTTTGAAAGCAAGCCTTTAACAAGGCTAAACCGAATCTTTTGAAAGTTCAATTCAAACGACCACACAAACACATTTAGACGATCACCAATTATCATATCCACAAAACAAGAATTATATGGACAAGGTACTTGCCTCAAAATCGGCACGCAAGTATCCCAACGAAGACGGCTCAACCGGAAAGCTTCGAAACGCCCGATGCAATCGAAAAGAAGGACGACAACGAACGGAAGGGTTCAACTCGGTTTCTTCGCAAGAAACTCGACCCTAACAATATATAATCAATAAATCATCGATCATACGAGGAAGAATAATCGTAGAACGCCCGAAAACCCCTCTAAGACATTTTACCGGACACCTTCAAGGCGTCGGTCAAGAACTCGACCCAAATAACGAATCGATACGATCCAACCATGGAATAATAAAGGAAATGATATAAATCATCTAAATAATCATCAATCCATCACAATCCTAAGTTAATTCGGATTAAAACGGATGAAACAACCAAAACACCCAAATTCCCCAAAACTAGATTTCTAGGAAATCTGACCTGATTCGGTAGATCGGAGGATGTTATAGGACGGATGATTGATGATATGAACCTCAAAACTTCATGGATTCATTGTCCAACAACATCTCTAGATGATTCACACACCCACAGACGCGTACAGGAAGAAGAAGAATGAGAAATGGCTGAAGAAAACGCCGCTGTGCCTTAAATAAAGCCGATCGGCCGCCGTTACGACGTAATCGCCACGGCTTACGACGAATCGCCATGGCCAAGTCACCGCCCGAAAATGCCGGAACGTTACGCACGCACGCCGTGGCCTTACGACGAATCGCCTTACGACGAATCGCCGATCACTACCGCACGTTACTCGGCCAGTCGGCTCGCCCGAGCATGCCCGGCCATGACTCGGCCGGGACCAACTCCGACGGCCCGAACGACCCCGAAACCCGAACCTGAGTACGAATCGAAGATACGGTTACGAAGTACTCGCAAAGACGAATCCGAGAACTAAGAGAAAACACGATTCCGACCACCCGAAGGCTCGAAATTCGACAACGGAAAGTAATTACCCCAAACTTTGGGAAATTACGAAAATGGCCCAAAACGCCCGATAATCACGATACGTGATCGAAACACCAAGCCAAAGCTCGCAACATGAATATTAACATTAAATGAACTTACGAGAAAGTCAAAACAACAGTTTCGGACGAGATTCGCAAGAATCGAACTCAAGTGCGGAAAAACCGCTAAAAAGCACGGAACTCAACAAAACGACACCGAAACGAACTCGGATGACAAAAAGTGCAGAATTAATCATTCTCATAATGACGAAACGGTCATGAGAGAGTCGTCAAAACGGACTTCCGCCAAAAAAAGAAATTACCAGTAATTGAAATCACGGGTATTACATTCTACCCTCCTTAAAAGAAGTTTCGTCCCGAAACTTAAAATAAGTAGGGAGAAGCAATATCCACTGTCAGGAAAACTCGACGAGATACCCAAAAACCGAAAACTCGCGCCCGACGGCGAAACGTTGCAAGAAATGCAACGGAACATACGGCGTGAAAACACGCTCCACGACGACCAACACAACGCCACCGATAGAGAAATAATAAAACCAACAAGTGACAAGCGTCATCAAACAGGTAATACAACCAAGTCGATTATACGAACAATCACAAAACACAACGAACGAAAATCAATATGATTGACCACCCCAACGGTACATCAATCAAAACGTGAGCCAATCAAGAAATACTAATTCCACCGCTCAAGGGTTGGAAGATCGAAACGAGACAAATTTCCGAATATAAGGAAATTAGGAAGGAGTCTCGAACGCTCAACAATCACGAAACGAGATCAACAAAACCGAACAATCAAACGATCGAACCACAACGGCCGAGACAACAAAAATCGAACAATCATGTTCGAATCACGAAGAATAATAAAATTCAAACAACAACTCGTGCTCACGTCTCGGCTCGAGACAATATATGATCCAGTAAAAGCAACAAGATGTGATTCACATAAGATCCATAGGAAAGGGAATAGCAATTGAAAAGTCACAACGACAAACGAGTAATTTCGAAACACCACACTCGTTCGATCAATAAAAGCAAGGGATAGGGCAAGCTCAAAAAATGTTAACGAACATAAACGAGTCGACAGAGTCGAAAATATAGAAGTTCAAAATCTAATCCACTTCGAATACGAGAACTAGTAAAACCAGATGATGTCACTTCCGAACAAGGTTCACAAGAATCGAACCGAACTCGAAAAAGTCACAGCGATAACCAGATTGACCCAAAACAAGATCACAGATCGTTCGAACGACGAAACCGAAATACAGAACAAGTTCAGAAAGTATCAACGAACACGAGCGAGTCGATAGACTTGAGAAAGAGGAAATGCAGAAGCCAAAAATAATACGGGTATTATATTCGACCTCATCTAAAAGAAGTGTCGTCCCCGAAACTCACAACAACGAAATCAATGTGACAACACAATAAGCAACTGACAGAAACATCTTTCAAAGGCCTCTCAAAGCCGATTCCGATGACTGTGCTGAAGCGCGAACTCCGAAAGTCTCGGTAGCCAATTCACAAAACTGAATTCGGTGTCCCTCGAGTCCACACTTGAAATGTGTTACTGACGAGAAGGACAAATTTACACGTGCATGCCCCGGCACATCACGGTTGAAACGCCTCGGCTCGGCATACCGAAAATACAAATGCTAGATACAATGGGGCATAACGTCGCAAAACAACATAGCGGAGATGCCAACTCAGCACAACAAGGAATCATAATACATATCATATACAACGATTATCATCGTAAAATAATACACACAAACACTACAGCAACGACGGTATCGTTCGGCGACCTCAACGGCCCGAACAATAACCAGCACATAATTACAAAAATTATGAAACAATCACATATGTACACAAACGTACAAACACAAGCTTTAACAGCTCACACAGGTGCGTTAACACGCAAGTCACCACGAAATGACAACATTAAGGATCGTCATCACACCTCCCACAAGGGCTAACAAAATATATGCGTGGCGAACGACTCGACGCTCACGCCACCAATTCAATCACAATTCGGGGTTAACACTGTAACGAAAGTTCGAAACCATACACGCGTTTCCGATCTGGAAACAGGAATGATAGGTTTTAAAAACGAAAACCACCTTTTGAAAACAGTTTGGAAACAACAGTTGATCTTGAGTATCATTTTACAAAAAGTAGTACGAACAACAGTTCGACAACACACAACTCGACCAGACGACGCGTCGCGACACGACTTAGTCAGACAAAATCTGACAAGACAAGACAAGACAGGACCCGACAACACACAACTCGACCCGACAACCTAGGTTTATGTAACACCCCAAACTAGGCGGATATTACAGTGCCGTGAATCCCCGACTGGGACCCACCAGGCAAATGAAAATAATGAATTAAATAATATAATTGTAGTACCGAACCACATTATATTACCAAGTACTCCGATGAGGAGTTTAAGTACATTACACCAGGACAAAACAGAATACTAGTATATTTTATATGGAGACAAAATACACCACCCTGAACAAATAAGCATCTCAAACGGAATTTGCAAATGAAAATACAAATGACGGAATAATCAAACGATCAAATGATCAAACAAACGGAATGACCGGGCCCCTACTAGTATCATCGGGACTCGTCGCCAACATGCTCTTCCCGTGCCTTTGCCTTGCCGTGACTGAAAACAAAATCCCCAACGGCCGGCCATACGTAACAACAATCCTCGAGGTTGAAATTACACAATCATGAATTACTGTAGTTATGAAATATCCTTAATTATGAATTACGCTGAAGAGGAGTACCATAGTACGCCCGTAATGTTCTGTGCGAGTGTACAAGACGAATGACCGGACACACCCGTCCTTGTACCTAATTAGTCTCACGGTGTAACGCTTTCCCGTGTGCACGGTCTAATGTATCGGTGAACCCAATACATAACCATCGTGTGCCCGACTAAAAATTCCACACAGCCACACCCGGCCACGCAATATGAACCCAGAAGGTCATATGAACGAGAATGACCATAATGAATATCAATGAATAATAATTAGACAAGGCCAAGATGACTCACCGATATGACAGTAATAGTGACGTGATTGATAATCCAATGAAATGATTTGGAACCGTCGTTCCTCGTGAATGAAATGATTATTCGACAATTACAAGTCTCAAAATGATTATTATTATGATGAATGAATTATGATTATGAACAATCAACAACGAAAGGAATGAGTATCCTTTTAACCGAGTAAGATTTAACTTACACAACAACGATGAAGAATGTCCGTCCACGAACAACGTCCTAACCAAGATACCGGTCGCTCGAACAACCTTGAATAACAATAATTACCAACAATCGTTCAATACACGAATCAAACAACAAAACACGACTAACCCGAAGGTCGAAACAACGATAATCAAACTCATAGGGACATTCCAACGAATACATAACCAACCACACAACTTCGGAATTATCCAATCCCGAATATGTCGAAACCAACACCAAATTGAGTATTTCGGACCAACAAAACACTTCAACGATATCAATAATCCACTAGGAATCCATAATTCATGATTACAACAACATCAATCGGAAAATCCCCAATTAACCGAAGTCAACCCCAAGGGTTCTTGAAAACAAATCCGAAAATAACCATTAAATCCATAGGAATATATTTATCCAAGGTAGATAATCCATATCTAACATATTCCAATGATAATCCAAGCTTACACGAAGAAATCGGAAGGAAAAACCCAAAAATCCGAAATTCTAGATCCAAGAAATTAATACCTTTGATTCGATGTTTTGGAGATGATGAAGTGATGATTAATCCAACTCAAAGGCTTAAAGATGATGATTGATGATTACACCTTGAAGAATACTCTCTAAATCGCCCAAATCGCCAAGAACCGACGAGAGAATGAGAAATAGATGACAAATGACGAAGTCTGACTAAACTGTCCAATTTATAGCCAGTCCAGGTTAGCGTGCGCTAGCCCTTGTGCGTAGCGTGCGCTAACGAGTAATTTGGGTAGTCCAGTACCCACTGTCCGAACACGGTAGCGCGCGCTACGTACCTTTTGTAGCGTGCGCTACGGCCATACTACTAGCGTACGTTAAAGCCCATAGTTAGCGTGCGCTAACGAATAATTTGATGCCCCAGTACTGAAAACCAGAAACTGCCTGTCCTCTGATCTGACCTTGATAGCGTGCGCTACAACCAATATTTAACGTGCGCTATACAATCGGTTGCGTACGCTAAAAACAACACATAGCGTGCGCTATGAATTAATCCAATGCAGTCCAGTAGCCACTGGACTCAACCTGATCTGTCCTTAGCGCGCGCTACACTACATATTAGCGTGCGCTACTACAACTCACTAGCGCGCGCTACTTACCATTCGTAGCATGCGCTACTTATAACTCACCTGCAGTCCAGTACCTTCTGGACTGCAGCCAGGGTAACCTTAGCGTGCGCTAAAGCTGAGTGGTAGCGTGCGCTACCTATACCCAATTAGCGTACGCTAAAAGGAGTACGTAGCGTGCGCTACTCCTCACGCACAGCTCGCAACGAAAATGACAATGACGATAAACACGGCACGAAACTCCAATCAGATTAGTGATGAATGACGATTGATACACGATACAATTACTCTGAATGAAGAATACCATGACTGAATATGAGTGACAAATGATCAATAATGAATGAAATTACTGAGTATCAGTTACTGAATGATAAATACTGAATGATAATTACTGAATTACAACCGGGTATTACATACACCCCCCCTTAAAAGAGTTTCGTCCCCGAAACTAAGGGTCAAACAACTCGGGATAACTCTCCCGCATACTATCCTCGGTTTCCCAAGTAGCCTCTTCGACTCCGTGTCTAGACCACTGAATTTTAACCAAAGGAATCGTCTTATTCCTCAACTGTTTGATTCGTCGTTCTAAAACTCGCATAGGATGCTCCTCATATGAATGATCGTCGGCGATCTCGATTTTGTCGAACTGAAGTATGTGGCTCGGGTCGGCAACATACTTCCGCAACTGAGAGACGTGAAACACATTATGAACTCGGCTCAACGCCGGAGGTAAAGCCAATCGATAAGCTAACTCGCCTACTCGATCCAAAATCTCAAACGGTCCAATGAATCTCGGACTCAACTTTCCCCTCTTCCCAAAACGGAAGATACCACGACTCGGGGATACCTTGACCAACACATGGTCACCAACCTCGAACTCTAATGGTCGACGACGGTTATCTGCATATTGGGCTCGGTGCCGATTGATTCTGATAAGTCGTCCCAACACAACAGAGATCGACAACGATGACCATACAAGGCCTCGTAAGGTGCCATCTTGATCGAAGCATGCCAACTATTATTATACGTGAACTCGATCAATGGTAGTTGGGCTTCCCAATCGTCTTTCCAATCGAGGACGCATGCCCTCAACATGTCCTCTAATGTCTGAATGGTCCTCTCTGATTGTCCGTCGGACTGAGGATGAAAAGCGGTACTGAGATTAAGCTGGGTTCCCATAGCACGATGAACTGATTTCCAAAAATGAGACACAAACCATCCGTCACGATCGGAAACGATACTTTTAGGAGTACTGTGCAGTCTGACTATCTCTTTGATGAACTGTTGAGCAAGTCTCTCGGGACCCCACGTCTCCTTGATCTCGAGGAAATGAGCTGATTTAGTTAAGCCGTCCACGATCACCCAGATCGTATTCATACCGCGACGACTCGTCGGCAAACTCGTGATGAAATCCATAGAAATGTCTTCCCACTTCCACTCGGGAATAGGGAGAGGTTTCAGCATACCCGCCGGGCGCTGATGTTCAATCTTAACTTGTTGACAGGTTAAGCATCTCGAAACAAATTCTGCAACTTCTCGTTTCATATTACTCCACCAGTAATTTTGGTTCAAGTCCTTGTACATCTTGCTAGACCCCGGATGAACAGAATAAGGGGTAGCATGAGCTTCTTTCAAAATCGAGTTTTTCAACTCGTCATTCGCCGGTACGCACAACCGATTCTTAAACCTCAAAAGTCCACCCTCGTGGACCACAAATCCAGGGGGTTTCCCCTGAGCCACATCCTCTCGGATGCGCAACAATGATGGGTCCGAACCCTGATTCTCTCTGATTGCCTCCTCAAGTGGCGATGAGATCTCCAACATACAAAGCTTCCCCTGAACTCGCTGAAGCCAGAACTCGATCTCGGGTCTAAGGAATTCCTGCTGAAGCTCCTTCTGAATTGTTAAATGGGCAAGCATCTGCTCCTGAACGGACTTACGACTCAAGGCGTCGGTGACGACGTTCGCCTTGCCCGGGTGATAGAGGATCTCGATATCATAATCTTTGATCAATTCCAACCACCGTCTCTGACGCATATTTAACTCCTTCTGAGTAAATATATATACTTTAAACTCTTATGATCGGTGAATATCTGACAGGTGACGCCATAAAGGTAATGACGCCAAATCTTTAAAGCGAACACCACGGATGCTAGCTCCAGGTCGTGGGTCGGATAATTAACCTCGTAAGGTCTCAATTGCCGTGAAGCATAGGCAATAACTTTCCCGTTCTGCATGAGTACACATCCGAGACCCTGTCCGGACGCATCACTATAAACCACAAATCCTTCCGTCCCCTGCGGCAAGGAGAGTACAGGCGCTGACATTAACCGGCTCTTGAGTTCCTCAAAACTCCGTTGACACGCGTCGGACCACGTGTATTTCTTATCCTTCCGCAATAAGTTCGTCAAGGGTTGAGCGATTTTAGAAAATCCTTCCACAAATCGCCGATAATAGCCCGCTAATCCGAGGAAACTTCGGATTTCCTTAACGCTCTTCGGAGGTAGCCAATCTCGAATAGCCTCCGCCTTCTGAGGGTCGACACGAACTCCGTCTGATGAAATTACATGTCCGAGAAAAGTCACTTCGGACATCCAGAACTCACATTTGGAAAACTTCCCATAAAGTTGTTCTCGTTTCAACACGTCGAGCACTTGATGAGGGTGAAACTCGTGTTTCTCCCAGTCACGAGAATAAATCTAAATGTCATCGATGAAGACAACAACAAACTGATCCAAAAAGTCGATGAAAACCCGATTCATTAACTCCATGAATACCGCAGGTGCATTAGTCGATCCGAACGGCATAACCACAAACTCATAATGACCATAGCGTTTTCGAAACGCCGTCCTCGCGATGTCCGACTCTCGGATCCGTAACTGATGATATCCAGACCTTAAGTCGATCTTGGAAAATACTGAAGCTCCCTGAAGTTGATCTAAGAGATCATCAATACGGGGTAAGGGATACTTATTCTTGATCGTCACCCTGTCCAACTCCCGATAATCAATACATAAGAGGAATGAACCATCCTTCTTCTTGACAAACAACACTGGTGCTCCCCACGGGGACGCACTCGGTTGGATATAACCTTTCCCGAACAACTCCTCAAGTTGATTCTTCAACTCCTGCATTTCGATCGGGGCCATCCGGTATGGTGACTTCTATATTGGAGATGTACCAGGCTCCAACTTAATTGTGAATTCCACATCACCCTGTGGAGGCAAACCAGGTAACTCGTCTGGGAGTACATCGTCAAGCGATAATGATGATACCACGAATGGTTGAACACCTCGATTGCCTGAGAATGGCCAATCGACGACAACGGTACAATGAATGATTGAACACCTCGATTGCCTTAGAACGGTCAATCGATGAAAACGATACAATGAATGATTGAACACCTCGATTTCCTTAGAACGGCCAATCGATGAAAATGATACAATGAATGATTGAACACCTCGATTGCCTTAGAACGGCCAATCGATGAAAATGATACAATGAATGATTGAACACCTCGATTGCCTTAGAACGGCCAATCGATGAAAATGATACAATGAATGATTGAACACGTCGATTGAGTAATTATATCTGAAGTACACACTCGACTCCGATGACGGAAATGATAGTGACCATACGTTAACGAACACTGAGGATGGTATCATGACGATCCATCCCACTAATACCCAAAATTACATCGTCCTCAAGTAAATCCACCACGATTTGGTCTATCAACGAATCGCGGTCATTAAGCTTAATTCGGTATGATTTCCGAAAATTCTTCCATCATCAGATAGACCGGTGGTATGAGGTCCACAAGCAATAGGACTAACCAAATTAAGTTTATTCAAACATGATTCGAAAATGAATGAATGCAGTGCACCAGTATCAAAAGGTACACACAGGTTGAAATAAAATTACGAGTATACCTGAGATCATTCGGGCCACCGGATCGTCGATCCTCTTCCTCACATGAATCCGGGATTTACCGGCCCCCGGACCGGACACTCCCGACTGATAAATATGAGCTCCGACTTTATTTGCTTCCATCGTCTTAAACGACGCTGACAGAGTAGTCTGATTCTGAACCGCTGGTTGCTTCGGGGCCTGAGATGCTGCCGGAGCTGACTTGGAGTCCCTTCGGCAAAAACGGGCCTTATGCCCAACAATTCCACAGTTATGGCATGTGATAGACGGCGTCGTACATCTAGTGCTGAAATGGCCCTGCCCCCCGCAGTTGAAACAGGTGATGGTCGCACCGGGCGCTCGGGAATGAGATCCCGCAGGTTTAGGCGCCTTAGGAGGTTGCTCCGAAAAGTTAGGGCCCGCACGAGGCTTCTTGAAGGCTGACTGACCGCCTTCGGACTGATTACGCTTCGTTGATTTCTTGCTGCCAGATGAAGGTTGTTGCTCAGCAATTTCCTTAGCAGCAGGCTTGTACGTGAGAGTCCTCTCGATTAATTCAGCCAGAGTGGCACAATGATGATTAAGCAATTGCATATGGGCCATCATGACCTGCATAAAAGTGAGTGGATCAACCCGAACATCATCCGATCGAGCTGAGTCCTGGGTACGACTTCCTGGTAGTGAGTGATTATTTCCCAGATTTCGGCCCATACCGCGGCCTCTCCCTCCGCGTCCTTTGCCGGCTCTCTCCATACTGAAGTAGGAAAGTCGCAAGATGATCATAGATCTCGTATGAGTACCGCATTATGATTTACGTCATGAAATGATGAAAATGAGCATATGCGCTCTAACACAGTGATTACATGAATGATTAACTGAGGTGACATGATTATCTGATGAAATTCTTGAAATGATTATCTTGAACAAGTTAACAAGATTAATGATATGATCTTCCAGATCAACAACTGAGTAATGAAGTGAATCGAGTTATTGATGAGTTAACCTGACCGTCCTGGTCAAAATGACAATGATGATTGAGGATTGTTAACTGATGAATTATGAATGAATGATTAATGCCAGAAATTTTACCATGGCATTAGAAATCTTACAGTTCTAGGTCTGATTGGCTCGGCATTTGCACAGGTCACACGTGACGCGAAAGTCCAATGATACTAGTCCGATGACGATGATTTCAAATGAGACATGACTTGGAGGGTAGTATTCAAAACCACTCTCCGATACCAACTCTGTAACACCCCAAACTAGGCGGATATTACAAAGGCCGTGAATCCCCGATCGGGACCCACTGTGCAAATGAAAATAATGAATTAAATAATATAATTGTAGTACGAACCACATTATATTACCAAGTACTCCGATGATGAGTTTAAGTACATTACACCAGACAAAATGTAATACTAGTATATTTTATATGGAGACAAAATACACCACCTGAACAAATAAGCATCTCAAACGGAATTTGCAATGAAAAATATAAATGACGGAATAATCAAACGATCAAATGATCAAACAAACGGAATGACTGGGGCTCCCTACTAGTATCACTGGGACTCGTCGCCGTCAACATGCTCTTCCCGTGCCTTTGCCTTGCCGTGACCTGAAAACAAAATCCCCCAACGGGGTCAGTTACACACAACAACAATCCTCGAGGGTTGAAATTACACAATCATGAATTACTGCGGTTATGAAATATCCTTAATTATGAATTACGCTGAAGAGGAGTACCATAGTACGCCCGTAATGTTCTGTGCGAGTGTACAAGACGAATGACCGGACACACCCGTCCTTGTACCTAATTAGTCTCACGGTGTAACGCTTTCCCGTGTGCACGGTCCAATGTATCGGTGAACCCAATATATAACCATCGTGTGCCCGACTAAAAATTCCACACAGCCACACCCGGACACGCAATATGAACCCAGAAGGTCATATGAACGAGAATGACCATAATGAATATCAATGAATAATAATTAGACAAGGCCAAGATGACTCAACGATATGACAGTAATAGTGACGTGATTGATAATCCAATGAAATGATTTGGAACCGTCGTTCCTCGTGAATGAAATGATTATTCGACAATTACAAGTCTCAAAATGATTATTATTATGATGAATGAATTATGATTATGAACAATCAACAACGAAAGGAATGAGTATCCTTTTAACCGAGTAAGATTTAACTTACACAACAACGATGAAGAATGTCCGTCCACGAACAACGTCCTAACCAAGATACCGGTCGCTCGAACAACCTTGAATAACAATAATTACCAACAATCGTTCAATACATGAATCAAACAACAAAACACGACTAACCCAAAGGTCGAAACAACGATAATCAAACTCATAGGGACATTCCAACGAATACATAACCAACCACACAACTTCAGAATTATCCAATCCCGAATATGTCGAAACCAACACAAAATTGAGTATTTCGGACCAACAAAACACTTCAACGATATCAATAATCCACTAGGAATCCATAATTCATGATTACAACAACATCAGTCGGAAAATCCCCAATTAACCGAAGTCAACCCCAAGGGTTCTTGAAAACAAATCCGAAAATAACCATTAAATCCATAGGAATATATTTATCCAAGGTAGATAATCCATATCTAACATATTCCAATGATAATCCAAGCTTACACGAAGAAATCGGAAGGAAAAACCCAAAAACACGAAATTCTAGATCCAAGAAATTAATACCTTTGATTCGATGTTTTGGAGATGATGAAGTGATGATTAATCCAACTCAAAGGCTTGAAGATGATGATTGATGATTACACCTTGAAGAATACTCTCTAAATCGCCCAAATCGCCAAGAACCGACGAGAGAATGAGAAATAGATGACAAATGACGAAGTCTGACTAAACTGTCCAATTTATAGCCAGTCCAGGTTAACGTGCGCTAGCCCTTGTGCGTAGCGTGCGCTAACGAGTAATTTGGGTAGTCCAGTACCCACTGTCCGAACACAGTAGCGCGCGCTACGTACCATTTGTAGCGTGCGCTACGGCCATACTACTAGCGTACGTTAAAGCCCATAGTTAGTGTGCGCTAACGAATAATTTGATGCCTCAGTACTGAAAACCAGAAACTGCCTGTCCTCTGATCTGACCTTGATAGCGTGCGCTACAACCAATATTTAACGTGCGCTATACAATCGGTTGCGTACGCTAAAAACAACACATAGCGTGCGCTATGAATTAATCCAATGCAGTCCAGTAGCCACTGGACTCAACCTGATCTGTCCTTAGCGCGCGCTACACTACATATTAGCGTGCGCTACTACAACTCACTAGCGCGCGCTACTTACCATTCGTAGCGTGCGCTACTTATAACTCACCTGCAGTCCAGTACCTTCTGGATCGGCTGTGGTAACCTTAGCGTGCGCTAAAGCTGAGTGGTAGCGTGCGCTACCTATACCCAATTAGGGTACGCTAAAAGGAGTACGTAGCGTGCGCTACTCCTCACGCACAGCTCGCAACGAAAATGACAATGACGATAAACACGGCACGAAACTCCAATCAGATTAGTGATGAATGACGATTGATACACGATACAATTACTCTGAATGAAGAATACCATGACTGAATCTGAGTGACAAATGATCAATAATGAATGAAATTACTGAGTATCAGTTACTGAATGATAAATACTGAATGATAATTACTGAATTACAACTGGGTATTACAGAGACTTTGAAAATTATCTTGCGTTTGAACAAAAATGAGGACACCTTTCTTTTAGTGAAAAACTTTCAAAAATATTCGACCCTTGGGTCTAAGCAACTGCATTTGAAAATATCTCAAAATATTTTTGGTCCTCAACCGGAAAATTTTTGAAATGTATTGCGGCATTAGAAAACACCTTGAAAACACCGCAAGAAAATAATTCGTTTTAAAAGTACGTCTCGAATTTTAATTTTCTAAGATACTCAAGGTTTTCGAAAATAATTCAATGGGCTAGAATGCCCAAAAATTTCAGGTAATTACACGGAAATATTACACCCCCGGTTCAGCCCGGGAATATTACACGCCGTGGGCCCCGCGCCGGAACCCACCAGGCTAAAAACCATTTACAAAAATGCCAAAAAGGCTGATGACGGTATTATTTCAAAAACTTACAAAAGTCATTTAGAAAATACTAAATACCGTCATAAGAATTTCGCCAAAACGATCAAGGCCATAATGCCAAAAACTCGGTTAAGGTAATCGGTTTTTGAAATAAAACTCAGTCGGTAAAATACCGAAAGCCATTACAAAAGAACTCACGCAGCGGATAAAAGAAATAAAGTCAACATGCACAAGACAGCAACACTACTCCTCATATGAATGAAAAATGGGAGTCAAATAATTACGTATCACGAAATCAAGATCCATAAGAGGATTCCGTCAATTAACTCATAATCAAAAAAAATAGCTCATGTCACACGAGGCACAATACAAAGAAGGGAGACTTACATCCACAGGTCGCACGAAGATGATGATCGCCCCACGATACTAATCACGACCAACAAACTCAGACGACGCGTCGCGACACGACTTAGTCAGATAAAATCCGACGAGACAAAGCTCAACAGACCCTACTTGACCCGACAGCCTAGGTTTCCACAACCTAAGCTCTGATACCATTCTTTAACACCCCCAATCCACTCAGGGATATTACACGCCGTAGACCCTCTCCTCGAGGATCTACCAGGCTGATAACTAAAATCAAACATCTAAACATCGCCTTTAAGGCTAAAATGACTCAGTAGACCGACTTGGTCTTTCAATAATAACATACAACTCAATTCCAAACACATACCCACGCAGGGGTCAAAATACAATAAACTCCCGTACAACGGGGAAAAGATACTGCAGCGGAAAAGAAAATACAACTAGACCAATACGACATCCACGGATCCTCGTGTGATTAGTATCGTTCATCTTTCATCATCCTTCGTGCCGACCCTGTGCTATGCTCCAAAACCTGAATGCAAAAATAGACATCCACCCCCCGAATACTCGGGGGTTAGCAAAACTCCACTGTTTTGCTAGTGCAAGTACAAGTGCAAAAATACGAGCCATACAATACAAGTTCCAAGAACAATAATAATCAGGAATCCTCAAAGTTCCAAATTTAATGAAAAGCACTTCCCGAGGCATGAGTTTGGTAAAACATTCCAAAACCGAAAGATCACAAATCAAGGGAAAACAATTTATAAAACAGTTTAAAATGCCATCGAGTGTTTTAGTAGAAAACAATTTAGGATTTCCGAATCCTTGTCTTTCCAAAAATCAACAGGGGTCACAGCCCAAAGGTTTTGTTTTCGCAAATAGAAAACAGACAACAATTCACAGGGCCCGAGCCCAACATCACGTGTCCTCGACGGACATAAAAATCAACACAACGTAATCACGCACGCGCATCGCCTAGGACCGGGACGAAGCCACAAATCCCACTCGAGGCCTCGAAGGACCCTCCCGAGCTGGCTAGCGAAACAAATCACAACATCTCACGGTTGAATCAATCACTTGTTGCATCCTGGCCACATGATCACATGCCATGTGCCACCGTAGGCCCCACCCACATTCACACAATCACACACATATCACAATGCAACAAAGATATCCAAATAATTCATCCAGAGGCATCAACACTTAGCAAAACACCACGTCAAACCACAACGCACCGAAATGAAATAATATACGTCCACACGCAATACCAAGTGCGACATCAACACCAAACATATCCATAGAGTTCACATAGTCATTCTCAAACCACACCATTCACAAAACACACGCGTTTTGAAAGCAAGCCTTTAACAAGGCTAAACCGAATCTTTTGAAAGTTCAATTCAAACGACCACACAAACACATTTAGACGATCACCAATTATCATATCCACAAAACAAGAATTATATGGACAAGGTACTTGCCTCAAAATCGCACGCAAGTATCCCGACGAAGACGGCTCAACCGGAAAGCTTCAAACGCCCGATGCAATCGAAAAGAAGGACGACAACGAGCGGAAGGGTTCAACTCGGTTTCTTCGCATGAAACTCGACCCTAACAATATTTATTCAATATTTCATCGATCATACGAGGAAGAATAATCGTAGAACGCCCGAAAACCCCTCTAAGACATTTTACCGGACACCTTCAAGGCGTCGGTCAAGAACTCGACCCAAATAACGAATCGATACGATCCAACCATGGAATAATAAAGGAAATGATATAAAACATCTAAATAATCATCAATCCATCACAATCCTAAGTTAATTCGGATTAAAGCGGATGAAACAACCAAAACACCCAAATTCCCCAAAACTAGATTTCTAGGAAATCTGACCTGATTCGGTAGATCGGAGGATGTTATAGGACGGATGATTGATGATATGAACCTCAAAACTTCATGGATTCATTGTACAACAACATCTCTAGATGATTCACACACCCACAGCGTCACGGAAGAAAAAGAATGAGAAATGGTCAAGAAAACGCCGCTGCCTTAAATAAAGCCGATTGCCGGTTACGTACGTAATCGCCATGGCTTACGACGAATCGCCATGGCGAAGTCATCGCCGAAAATGCCTAACGTTACGCACGCACGCCGTGGCCTTACGACGTAACCGGCCTTACGACGAATCGCCGATCACTACCGCACGTTACTCGGCCAGGGCTGGCCTGGCCCGAGCATGCCCGGCCATGACTCGGCCGGGACCAACTCCGACGGCCCGAACGACCCCGAAACCCGAACCTGAGTACGAATCGAAGATACGGTTATGAAGTACTCGCAAAGACGAATCCGAGCACTAAGAGAAAACACGATTGCGACCACCCGAAGGCTCGAAATTCGACAACGGAAAGTAATTACCCCAAACTTTGGGAAATTACGAAAATGGCCCAAAACGCCCGAAAATCACTATACGTGATCGAAACACCAAGCCAAAGCTCGCAACATGAATATTAACATTAAATGAACTTACGAGAAAGTCGAAACAACAGTTTCGGACGAGATTCGCAAGAATCGAACTCAAGTGCGGAAAAACCGCTAAAAAGCACGGAACTCAACAAAACGACACCGAAACGAACACGGATGACAAAAAGTGCAGAATTAATCATTCTTAGAATGACGAAACGGTCATGAGAGAGTCGTCAAAACGGACTTCCGCCGAAAAAAGAAATTACCAGAAATTGAAATCACGGGTATTACAGAAAGGGAGTGAGGGATGGTGAAATGGAATTCGTGCAGACTTCAGTTGGAAGAGGTGGAAAGATGAAAAGAAGGAAGAAAGCATCAAAAGAAGTGGTTAAGTGTAATCACGAAAACAAGGAAACCATTTATTGGAAGAAATTCAACATATGGCATCGACACCTTAGTTATTGGCGATATAACTCAGTCTAGCACTGTATAAATTTCATGCATGTCGAGAAGAATGTTTGCAAGAGTCTTGTCGGAACATTGTTGCACATGCCTGGGAAGACGAAGGATGGATTCGAGGCTCGAATGGATTTGGTGCATTTTGGGTTGAGACCAGAGTTGGAACCTAAAACACATGGTAACAGAACAATACTACCCGCAGCATGTTACACATTAACCAAGGAGGAAAAGGACAAGTTCTGTGAAACATTATACGAGTTAAGGGTTCCACAAGGGTATTGTTCAAACATTTCCATCCTGGTGGATCAAAAAGATCGTAAGCTGATAGGTCTTAAATCACATGACTATCACATGTTAATGCAACAATTTTTACCCATTGCGATACGGTCAATTATGCCGACTCCCACGAGATATGCTATTATCAGGTTTTGTTTCTTCTATAGATCAATATCTAGTAAAGAAATCCATGTGGAAGAGCTAGATAAATTGCAAGAAGATATATGTGTGACGTTATGTGTAATATCTGGATTTATTACTGTGTATTTCATCTGTATTCGAACCCTGTATTATTCGGATTTGTGATAAGTGGAGTATGATATTTCTTACATTGGTATCTTCGTACATAAGTATAACAACATGCAAAATTTCTCATGCAAACTCGTGATAGCGCACGCTAAGAATGTAGCTTAACGCGCGCTATCGGCTACTACTAGCGCACGTTATGTATGTAGGAGTTGTGTGCGCTAGGCACTCAATTATTGGGCTGGGCGCTAGCACATGCGCCAGCCGGGACATGGGTCCGGATAAGATTCCTGCGGACGAACCTAGACAGATTCGGAGTCAACGCTTATTAGCGTGCGCTAAGTATGTATGGTAGCGTGCGCTAATTAGCTAAAGTGCAGAATGTTATAAATGAGACAACAATCCGTTTTTGGCTTACATTTCCTTCATTTATACTTCATTCTTGAGAGACCAGAGAGCAATAATTATCCTCCTAACATACTTAGAACACATCTATTTGATCCTTGAATATAGGATATTACTTGTGAGTAATCATTGAAGTGGAGTAACACCTTGGAGTAGCATACAACCAACCAGAGTCGGGTTCTACCTTGCGGTTCAGTGATTTAGTCATATTAAGGTATGTTCAATCTATTCCCAGCCTTAGATTTAGATTCTAAGGAATTATATGATCATGCTAACAAGATATTGAATTTCATTAGTGAATTATTCAACATACATCATGTTTAGGAGATTGGAATGTCTATGATTATGATATTATCGTTGGAACCTCGTAGTTGGAATCCTAATACTTCAAATGATGAGAGAAACATTCTGAAGTTGATTATCCGTATGATTTATGTTATCTTAGTGATCATAAATTGGAGGTGATATCATTTTCGGTTATAAAGACTTAAGGGAAGAATCATCTTAGGAAATATCCTTTCATATGAGTCGGAATTGTTAGTTCACCTCAAGATAAAGTCCGAATATGTATAATGATAGTAGAATCTAATGCACCAACCGGAGATCACCAAACTTCGCATGAGAATTGTAATCAAGATGGATTATGGTGTTGTGATGATTATACATATACTTGTAACTTGAAGTTGTTATTATCCGTGAGATCATTCATAAGTTTATGAACATAACATGTATTCGGATAACAAACATTAATCACTGAGGAATTCGCATACTTCATCACCATTTGTACAATATGTTGCCCTTCAGTGAACTGCCATGCACGCTTAGCGTGCGCTATGCTACGTGAATTAACGTGCGCTATCGAGTATGTTTAGCGTACGCCACGTTTGGAACTTAACGTGCGTTAAGTCATCAGGCGAGTCAGTCGGCTGATTGGTGAGGCACTGACCGTGCATGGTTAGCGTACGCTAGGCTATGTGTATTGCGTGCGCTAACGAAGCATTAACATACGCTACACAAGATGCATAGCGTGTGTTAAACGATCTAGACAGATTGCATTTTCAGGACTTCCTACCGTAATTTTGGATTGTTAGACATTCGTATGGCATGAGATGAATTCTATATTATTTCTTTTGTTAAGGTTCGAGCTTAGCAACGTGATTGACGGAAGGGGACAACCTTCGAGTATTTTGATATTCGTGGAAGTTTTATTCTTGTCAACGAACCGAGGCAAGTACTCTAATTAGAATTGTGTATATTATGACAGTTATGATGTGATTGTATTGTGTAAATGTGTTGTGATTATATGTCCACCATGCATTGGTCCGACGGGAATCATCATGGGAATCTATAGCTGTGTGCGCTGGATCATTGGACAGGTAGTTCCACCATGTGTTGGTCCGACGGGATCATCATGGGAATCTATAGCTGTGTGCGCTGGATCATTGGAATACCATCAGTATGTTGAAACTGTTATGATATGATATGTGTTGTTGATATTTCTCGTTGGAGAAACTTGTTATGATATAATTGTTGATTATATCACTATTGTATGATTATTGTACTTGTACTAGCATCATTGTGCTAACCCCTTAGGGGGTGAACATTTGTTTATGTTCAGGATCCAGGAGAGCGGGGAAACAACCACTGGAGCTGCATGACGACGAGGGTGCGGAGTGATGTTCCGGCCGGGTTTATTGTCTGTTGTTTGTTGGTTATTTCAATAAGTATTCGAGTACGTCGTCGGTTTATGATGTTTGAATTTTGGTGATGTATTAATAACCCTTCATTTGGATATTTGTATTCTCGGTATTGAACCAGACTGTTGTATTTTATTTCAGTGATGTCATAAGTTGGTACCTGTTATTGTCATTTCATTTCTTCAGCCTTGTAAATTCTTATGTAAAGGATTTACGGCGCTGTAATATTCCTGAATTTATCGGGGGTGTTACACAATATGGTATCGGAGCTAAGATTATGGATATCTTGGCCATTGGGTTAAAATAAGGCTCATTTACGTCTTTTGAGATAACCGGCCGTGAATGACATCACTGTACTGCCTACGTCTTCATGCGAACGGTGGTTGTAAGTTCCTAAACTCTATCTCGTTCTTTACATGTTGTATCTCTTTATGCTTGAACATTAGAACGATGTTGTTTCCTGTATATTGAGTATTTATGCTTACAGTATGTTGAGAGACGGACGTGGACGTGGTCGCGGTCATAGACGCGGACGAAGGAATGCTGAAAGGGAAGCGTCGCCTTCTAATCAGGCCAGTCATAGCTCAGGAGAGCCGCAACGATCTATCAATAATGAACCGGAACCTGCTGTACCAGAAATCCTTCGTCAAGTGGTGAACCAGATGACTCATTTCGCTCAGGTCGTGGACCGAATGCAGGTGGCGGTGGGATTTCAGCAGGGAGATGGACAACAAAGGATCCCAGAAATGGGAAATCGAGGTGACCGATGGTTGCAAGAGGTGGCGAAGATGCAACCACCCAAATTTGACGGCTTTTCCGAGACTCCCACATGGGATCATTGGTTGAAGGAATTGGAGAAAATCTTTGCCGGAATTAACTGCCCAGATGACCGGAGAGCCTCTATCGCTCAATACGTTCTGATAGGGGAAGCATTCGAGTGGTGGAAAGCTATCCGACCTGCAGATTTGATGCTGATTGGACAAAATTTAAAATGATGATGGAAGCTCAGTACTGCCCTCGTCCTGTGAGGGAAGCCAAAATTCGGGAGTTTTTATCCGCTCAGCCATCAGATGAACCTGTATCCCAGACAATTAAGACATTTAACCAGCACCTAGCATTTGTTCGACATCTGGTCAGAACAGATGCAAAGATGATGATTCATTTTGAAATGAGGATGAAACCAGAAATCCAGAGGTACATGTCCGGTTTTGAATATACCACTCTCCGTCAATACCAGGATAAGGCGTTGGCGTACGAAATCAAGGAAGCAGCAATGGAAAAATTTACAGAGTCCAAGAAACAGAAAGTCTCTGGTACTTTTACAGAGCACAAGAGCAGCGAGCCCCGCAAGGCCCAGTCTTCTTTTCATTCTTTCAAAAAACCTCTGCACCCATCTAAGAGCGGAAAGAATTTTGGAACAATGTCAGCTACGATGGATACAGCTAGGAAGTGCTTAACTGTGGTCGCCCAGGCCACCTTTGGCGTGATTTTTTGCGCACTCCAATTACATGTTTTGATTGCGGACAGGAAGGGCACCGTGCGATGTTTTGCAAGGATGCCACCAAGTACAATGGGACCCGTACATCACAGCCAGTTCAGAAGGAAGCAAGTATCCAACAGACGCAGCAAAGCGTTCAGATGCCTCAAAATTTTGGCCGCGGACGAGGCAAAGGACAGTGGGACCAAAGGGGTACATCGAGTGCCGGATCTGCTCCCCAACGTCTGTACGAGATGAGGAGTACAAACGATCAGGATGCTGCTGTCGCATCAGGTACTGTTGAGGTCCTTTCCTAGCCACTTAGCATTTTATTCGATACGGGAGCTACGCATTCATTTATATTCTCATCTTGTGTAAATCGTTTGAATATTTCTGGTTTTCATACTTGTGAACCATATGTTGTTTATTTACCTAGTGGAGAGAGGATTGTTGGGAACTTAGAGACTAGAGATTTTCCTGTATCATTTGCGGGCAGAGAGTGGCTCTCAAATCTGATTGTAATAGAAATGCAAGGAGACGACTTGATACTCGGAGACGATTGGCTTAATCAATATGGAGCTATTGTAAACTACCGAAGGAGGAATATTTCGCTGATCGCTGACGATGGCTCCGAAGTACTGTTTGAAGGATGGAAACCAGGAAGCTCAGGAAAGTTGATCAAAGTGATGAAAGCTATCAAATTGTTGAAACAGGGCTGTACCGGATACTGGTGTTATGCAATGAAGAAATAAGACAAAATTGTGGAACTTTCATCCATTCCTGTTGTGAACAAGTTTCCGGATGTATTTCGTGACGAGTTACCTGGACTACCTCCACGACGGGATGTAGAATTCACCATTGAGCTGGAACCCGGAGCTACACCAATTTCTAAAGCGCCGTATCGTATGGCACCTACTGAGATGTATGAACTGAAAAAGCAGCTCGAGGAGTTAATGGACAAAGGCTATATCCAGCTGTAATACCCGTAATTTCGATTTTCGGTAATTTTTTTTTTCGGAGAAAGTCTGTTTTGACAACTCGGTCATGACCGTTTCGTCATTCCGAGAATGATTAATTCTGCACTTTTTGTCATCCGAGCTCGTTTCGGTGTCATTTTATTGAGTTCCGTGCTTTTTAGCGGTTTTTTCGCACTTGAGTTCGATTCTTGCGAATCTCGTCCGAAACTGTTCTTTCGACTTTCTCGTAAGTTCATTTAATGTTATTATTCATGTTGCAAGCTTCGGCTTGGTGTTTCGATCATGTATCGTGTATTTCGGACGTTTTGGGCCATTTTCGTAATTTCCCAAAGTTTGGGATAATTACTTTCCGTTGTCGAATTTCGAGCCTTCGGGTGGTCGGAATCGTGTGTTCTCTTAGTGCTCGAGTTCGTCTTTGCGAGTACTTCGTAACTGTATCTTCAATTCGTATTCAGGTTCGGGTTTCGGGGTCATTCGGGCCGTAGTTCGGGCCCAGCTGCAGATCGGGCCGTGTTACGGCAGAGTGATCGGCAGCTACGCACGTAAGGCCTATTCGTATGTAAGGCTCTGGCGATTACGCATTTAACGGGCCGGCGCTTAGGGCGATGACTTCGATTACGCACGTAAGGCCCTCGGCCTAAGCATGCATAACGGGCCTAGCAGCTGGGGCAGTGACTCGGTTACGTACGTAAGCCTTGGCCGGTTACGTACGTAACTCGGCCGGCAGACAGCCTATATAAGGCCCTGCACACGGGTTTTTGGCCATTTTTCTCAATCTTTCCTTTCTCTTCCGTAGATGTGGTCTTGGGAATCTTGAAGCCATGTTGTTTAACAACAAATACATGAAGTTCTTGAGGTTATAACATCAATCAATCATCCTATAACATCCTTTGATCGAGCGAATCAAGGTTAGATTTCTAGAAATCTAGTTTTGGGGAATTTGGGTATTTTGGTTGATTTCATCCGTTTAATCCGATTTAACATAGGATTATGATGGATTGATGATTATTTATATGTATTATATCATTTCCCTTGTTATTCCATGGTTGGATCGTATCGATTCGTTATTTGGGTCGAGTTCTTGACCGATGCCTTGAAGGTGTCCGGTAAAATGTCTTAGAGGGGTTTTCGGGCGTTCTACGATTATTCTTCCTCTTATGATCGATGATTTATTGATTACATGTTGTTATGGTCGAGTTTCTTGCGAAGAAACCAAGTTGAACCCTTCCGTTCGTCGTCGTCTTCCGTTTCGATAACATCGGGCGTTTCGAAGCTTTCCGGTTGAGCCGTGTTCGTCGGGATACTTGCGTGCCGATTTTGAGGCAAGTACCTTGCTCATACATTTCTTATTTTGTGGATATGATGATCGGTGATCGTCTTGGTGTGTTTGTTTGGTTGTTTGAAATGAAGTTTCAAAAGATTTCGGTTTGGCCTCGTTAAAGGCTCTCTTTCAAAACGCGTGTGTGTTTTGTGAACGGTGTGTTTTGGGAATTGATTATGATTTCATTATTTTTAACGTTGAAGGCTTTTATGATACCCCTGTTGTTTAAAGTATGTAATCGTGTATTCCGTGTTTAATCTTGTTATTGTGTTTTGAAGAGTTTGATAACGGCGTCGAGTAAGTGGCCATCTCTAGTAAGTATTCTTGATGAACTTACATTCTTAGCATATTAGTATTGCATGAGTAACGTGTGTGTGTGTATGCTCACTACGGGTTAGATCCGACGGGGTCTCGGTAGGGCTCCACGAAGCTGTGGGACCGCGAGCTTGCTTTTAACCACTACGGGTTAGATCCGATGGGGTCTCAGTAGGGATCCACAAAGCTGTGGGTCCGCGGTTAATTGTGGTGCATTTTTGCAAATGTGATTTGATATTGGCATTTCCGGAAATGAGTGCTTTCGAATGGTTTTCATGATTGCATGCATCGTCTAAGTGTGTAAGAGGTAAGTGTTCGTTTGGCTTACTTGGCTAGGATGGCACTAGAGTATTTTGTTGTTTGTGTTAAATCCTTTATTTGTGGATTTTGATGTTGGGAGACGAACCTTGTGGTCGTTCTTGTGTACTGTGAGTTGATGAGATTTGGGGCTAAAATCCCAATGGTTTTGTAAAAGTCATTTTATGGATTTGGGGCTAAAATTCCAACGGTTTGGTAAAGGTCATTTTTCGGAAAGTAAACCTTTGGGGCGGTGACCCCTTTCGTCTTTTGGGTTTTTGAAAAGTAGGATTTGATCATCCTAAATCGTTTTCTATTAAAACTCCCGATGGTTTTTCAAATCATTTTATAAATTGTTTCCCTTGATATTTTGATCTTGAAATTTTGGTAAGTCTTTACTCAAACTCTCGGGAAATGTTCATCTTGTTGTATTGGAATCTTTGAGGATTCCGGATTATTATTGTTCGTGGAATGTGAATTGTATGACTCGTATTTTTGCACTTGTACTCGCACTAGCAAAACAGTGGAGTTTTGCTAACCCCCGAGTACTCGGGGGGTGGATGTCTATTTTTGCATTCAGGTTTTGGAGCATAACACAGGGTCGGCACGAAGGATGATGAAAGATGATCGATACTAATCACATGAGGAACCGTACATTGTTTATCAGTACAGTTGTACTTTATTTTCCGCTGCTATATTTTTTTCTCGTTGTACGGGTGTGGTTGTGTTTTGACCCCTGCGTGGGCATGAGTTGTATTTGAGTTGTATGTACTTATTGAAAGACCAAATCGGTCTACTGAGTCATTTTAACCTTAAAGGCATGGTTGAGTTGTTATATGTTGTTACCAGCCTAGTAGATCCTTGAGGGAAGGTTCTACGGCGTGTAATATCCCTGAGCGGATTGGGGGTGTTACAAATATGGTATCAGAGCTTAGGTTGTGGAAACCTAGGTTGTCGGGTCATTGGTGTCTGTTGAGTTTTGTCTCGTCGGATTTTGTTTGACTGAGTCGTGTCGCGACGCGTCGTCTGAGTTTGTTGGTCGTGATTAGTATCGTGGGCGATCATCATCTTCGTGCGACCTGCGGATGTAAGTCTCCCTTCATTGTGTTGTGCCTCGTGTGACACGAGCTATTTTTATGATTATTTGTTAAGTGACGGAATCCTCTTATGGATTTTGATTTCGTGATATGTGGTTATTTGACTCTCATATTTCGTTCATATGAGGAGTAGTGTTGCTAGATTGTGCATGTTGAACTGTATTTCTTTTATCCGTTGCGTGAGTTCTTTTTTAATGACTTTTGGTATTTTACCGACTGAGTTTTATTTCGAAAACCGATTCCCTTAACCGAGTTTTTGGCATTATGGCCTTGATCGTTTTGGCGAAATTCTTGCGACGGTATTTAGTACTTTGTAAATGGCTTTTGTAAGTTTTTGAAATATTACCGTCATCAGCCTTTTTGGCGTTTTTGTAAATGGTTTTAGCCTGGTGGGTTTCGGCGCGGAACCCACGGCGCTATATTATTCCATGTAATTACCTGAAATTTTTGGGCATCCTAGCCCATTGAATTATTTTCGAAAACCTTGAGTATCTTAGAAAATAAATTTCGAGACGTACTTTTAAAATGAATTATTTTCTCGTGGTACATCCAAGGTGCCACAATATGTTTCAAAATTCTTCTACCTCGAGGACCAAAATGCTTTGAGATATTCTCAATGTTTTAGAAACACTTTTACTTAGACCCGAGGGTCGAATATTCTGAAAGTTTTTCACTAAGAGTAAGTGTCCTCATTTTTATCAAATGCGAAATGGTTCTCCAAAGTCTCGATAATGGTGTTTGTACTACTTTTTGTAAGGTGATACTCAAGATCTACCGGTGTTTCCAAATTGTTTTCAAAAAGGCGGTTTTCATTTTTAAAACCTATCATTCCTGTTTGCGGACTGGAAATGCATGTATGGTTTTCGAACTTTCGTTACGGTGTTAACCCCGAATTGTGATTGAATTGGTGGCATGAGCGTCGAGTCGTTCGCCACGCATATGTTTTGTTAGCCCTTTGTGGGAGGTATGATGACGATCTTTAATGTTATCATTTTATGGTGGCTTGCGTGTTATCGCACCTGTGCGAGCTGTTAGAGCTTGGGTTTATATGATTGTGTACATCTGTGATTGTTTCATGATGTTTGTAATTATGTGCTGGTTATTGTTCGGGCCATTATGCTCGCCGAACGATACCGTCGTTGCTGTAGTGTTTGTGTGTGTATTAATTTACAATGGAAATCGTTGTATAGATATGTGTTATGATTCCTTGTTGTGCTGAGTTGGCATCTCCGCTGTGTTGTTTTGCGGTGTTATGTTCCATTGTATCTAGCATCTGTATTTTCGATATGCCGAGCCGAGGCATTTCGAACGTATTGTGCTGGGGGCATGTACGTGCAAATTGTCCTTCTCGTCAGTAACGCTTTTCAAGTGTGGACCCAAGTGACACAGGATCCAATTTTGCGAGTTGGGTTCCGAGTCTTTCTGGGCGCGAACTTCAGTACAGATATGAGGATCGGATCTGAGAGGCCCATGGGAGATGTTTCTGTCGTTTGGTTTTTGTGTTGTCACCTTACTCCAGTTGTTGTGAGTTGCGGGAATGACATATCTTTTATAAGAGGTCGAATGTAATGCCTGTATCGTTTTGACTTCCGCATTTCCTCTTTCTCATGTCTATCAAGTCGCTCGTGTTCATTGATACTTTCTGAACTTGTTTTGTATTTCGGTTTCATCATTCGAACGAGCTGTGATCTTGTTTTGGGTCGATCTGGTTATCGCTGTAACTTTTCCGAGTTCGGTTCGATTCTTGTGAACCTTGTTCGGAAGTAACATCTTTTGGTTCTACTAGTTCTTTTATTCGAAGTGGATCGGATTTTGGACTTCTGTATTTTCGACTCTATCGACTCGTTTATGCTCGTTAACATTTTCTGAACTTTCCCTATCCCTTCATTTTGTTGATCGAACAAGTGTGGTATTGTTTCGGAATAACTCGTTTGTCGTTGTGACTTTTCTATTGCTATTCCCTTTCCTGTGGATCTTATATGAATGCACATCCTGTTGTTTTCACCGGATCATATATTGTCTCAAGTCGAGATGTGAACCTTGGAGTTGTTGTTTGAATTTTATTATCCTTCGTATTTCGGACATGATTTTTCGATTTTTGTTGTCTCGATCGTTTGTTTGTTCGGTTTTTGTTCTCGTTTCGTGATTGTTGAGCGTCCAGGCTCCTTCCTAATTCCCTTATGTTCGGGAAATTAGTCTCGTTTTCGATCTTCCAACCCTTGAGCGGTGGAATTCCGTATTTGTTCAGCGTTTGACTCGCGTTTTGATTGATGAACCGTTGGGTTGGTCAATCGTATTGATTTTTGTTCGTTGTGTTTTATGATTGTTCAGATAATCGACTCGATTGTATTATCTGTTTGATGATGCTATCACTTGTTGATTTTATTATGTCTCTATCGGTGGCGCTGTGTTGGTCGTCATGGAGCGTGTTTTCATGCCGTATGTCTCTTTGCGTTTCTTGCAACGTTTCGCCGTCGGGCGTGAGTTTTCGGTTTTTGTGTATCTCGTCGAGTTTTCCTGGCGGGGATATTGCTTCTCCCTACTTTTCTTTAAGTTCCGGGACGAAACTTCTTTTAAGGAGGGTAGAATGTAATACCCGTAATTTCGATTTCCGGTAATTTCTTTTTTCGGAGAAAGTCCATTTTGACGACTCGCTCATGACCGTTTCGTCATTCCGAGAATGATTAATTCTGCACTTTTTGTCATCCGAGCTCGTTTCGGTGTCGTTTTGTTGAGTTCCGTGCTTTTGAGCGGTTTTTCCGCACTTGAGTTCGATTCTTGCGAATCTCGTCCAAAACTATTGTTTCGACTTTCTCGTAAGTTTATTTAATGTTATTATTCATGTTGCAAGCTTCGTCTTGGTGTTTCGATCATGTATCGTGTATTTCGGACGTTTTGGGCCAATTTCGTAATTTCCCAAAGTTTGGGGTAATTACTTTCCGTTGTCGAATTTCGAGCCTTAGGGTGGTCGGAATCGTGTGTTCTCTTAGTGCTCGAGTTCGTCTTTGCGAGTACTTCGTAACCGTATCTTCGATTCGTATTCAGGTTCGGGTTTCGGGGTCGTTCGGGCCGTCGTTCGGGCCCAGGCCAAGATCGGCCGAGTTACTGGCAGAGTGAACGGCAGTTACGTACGTTACGTACGTAAGGCCCTGGCCGGTTACGTACGTAACGGGCCGGCAGTTTTGGGGCAGTGACTCGGTTACGTACGTAAGGCCCTGGCCGGTTACGTACGTAACGGGCCGGCAGTTTTGGGGCAGTGACTCGGTTACGTACGTAAGCCTTGGCCGGTTACGTACGTAACCCGGCCGGCAGACAGCCTATATAAGGCCCTGCACACGGGTTTTTGGCCATTTTTCTCAATCTTTCCTTTCTCTTCCGCGGATGTGGTCTTGGGAATCTTGAAGCCATGTTGTTTAACAACAAATCCATGAAGTTCTTGAGGTTATAACATCAATCAATCATCCTATAACATCCTTTGATCGAGCGAATCAAGGTTAGATTTCTAGAAATCTAGTTTTGGGGAATTTGGGTATTTTGGTTGATTTCATCCGTTTAATCCGATTTAACTTAGGATTATGATGGATTTATGATTATTTATATGTATTATATCATTTCCCTTGTTATTCCATGGTTGGATCGTATCGATTCGTTATTTGGGTCGAGCTCTTGACCGACGCCTTGAAGGTGTCCGGCAAAATGTCTTAGAGGGGTTTTCGGGCGTTCTACGATTATTCTTCCTCGTATGATCGATGATTTATTGATTATATGTTGTTAGGGTCTAGTTTCTTGCGAAGAAACCAAGTTGAACCCTTCCGTTCGTCGTCGTCTTCCGTTTCGATAACATCGGGCGTTTCGAAGCTTTCCGGTTGAGCCGTGTTCGTCGGGATACTTGCGTGCCGATTTTGAGGCAAGTACCTTGCTCATACATTTCTTATTTTGTGGATATGATGATCGGTGATCGTCTTGGTGTGTTTGTTTGGTTGTTTGAAATGAAGTTTCAAAAGATTTCGGTTTGGCCTCGTTAAAGGCTCTCTTTCAAAACGCGTGTGTGTTTTGTGAACGGTGTGTTTTGGGAATTGATTATGATTTCATTATTTTGAACGTTGAAGGCTTTGATGATACCCCTGTTGTTTAAAGTATGGAATCGTGTATTCCGTGTTTAATCTTGTTATTGTGTTTTGAAGAGTTTGATAACGGCGTCGAGTAAGTGGCCATCTCTAGTAAGTATTCTTGATGAACTTACATTCTTAGCATATTAGTATTGCATGAGTAACGTGTGTTTGTGTATGCTCACTACGGGTTAGATCCGATGGGGTCTCGGTAGGGCTCCACGAAGCTGTGGGACCGCGAGCTTGCTTTTAACCACTACGGGTTTGATCCGACGGGGTCTCGGTAGGGATCCACGAAGCTGTGGGTCCGCGGTTAATTGTGGTGCATTTTTGCAAATGTGATTTGATATTGGCATTTCCGGAAATGAGTGGTTTCGAATGGTTTTCATGATTGCATGCATCGTCTAAGTGTGTAAGAGGTAAGTGTTCGTTTGGCTTACTTGGCTAGGATGGCACTAGAGTATTTTGTTGCTTGTGTTAAATCCTTTATTTGTGGATTTTGATGTTGGGAGACGAACCTTGTGGTCGTTCTTGTGTACTGTGAGTTGATGAGATTTGGGGCTAAAATCCCAATGGTTTTGTAAACGTCATTTTATGGATTTGGGGCTAAAATTCCAACGGTTTGGTAAAGGTCATTTTTCGGAAAGTAAACCTTTGGGGCGGTGACCCCTTTCGTCTTTTGGGTTTTTGAAAAGTAGGATTTGATCATCCTAAATCGTTTTCTATTAAAACTCCCGATGGTTTTTCAAATCATTTTATAAATTGTTTCCCTTGATATTTTGATCTTGAAATTTTGGTAAGTCTTTACTCAAACTCTCGCCTCGGGAAATGTTCATCTTGTTGTATTGGAATCTTTGAGGATTCCGGATTATTATTGTTCGTGGAATGTGAATTGTATGACTCGTATTTTTGCACTTGTACTCGCACTAGCAAAACAGTGGAGTTTTGCTAACCCCCGAGTACTCGGGGGGTGGATGTCTATTTTTGCATTCAGGTTTTGGAGCATAACACAGGGTCGGCACGAAGGATGATGAAAGATGATCGATACTAATCACATGAGGAACCGTACATTGTTTATTGGTACAGTTGTACTTTATTTTCCGCTGCTATATTTTTTTCTCGTTGTACGGGTGTGGTTGTGTTTTGACCCCTGCGTGGGCATGAGTTGTATTTGAGTTGTATGTACTTATTGAAAGACCAAATCGGTCTACTGAGTCATTTTAACCTTAAAGGCATGGTTGAGTTGTTATATGTTGTTACCAGCCTAGTAGATCCTTGAGGGAAGGTTCTACGGCGTGTAATATCCCTGAGCGGATTGGGGGTGTTACAAATATGGTATCAGAGCTTAGGTTGTGGAAACCTAGGTTGTCGGGTCATTGGTGTCTGTTGAGTTTTGTCTCGTCGGATTTTGTTTGACTGAGTCGTGTCGCGACGCGTCGTCTGAGTTTGTTGGTCGTGATTAGTATCGTGGGCGATCATCATCTTCGTGCGACCTGCGGATGTAAGTCTCCCTTCATTGTGTTGTGCCTCGTGTGACACGAGCTATTTTTATGATTATTTGTTAAGTGACGGAATCCTCTTATGGATTTTGATTTCGTGATATGTGGTTATTTGACTCTCATATTTCGCTCATATGAGGAGTAGTGTTGCTAGATTGTGCATGTTGAATCGTATTTCTTTTATCCGCTATGAGTTCTTTTTAATGACTTTTGGTATTTTACCGACTGAGTTTTATTTCGAAAACCGATTCCCTTAACCGAGTTTTTGGCATTATGGCCTTGATCGTTTTGGCGAAATTCTTGCGACGGTATTTAGTACTTTGTAAATGGCTTTTGTAAGTTTTTGAAATATTACCGTCATCAGCCTTTTTGGCGTTTTTGTAAATGGTTTTAGCCTGGTGGGTTTCGGCGCGGAACCCACGGCGCTATATTGTTCCATGTAATTACCTGAAATTTTTGGGCATCCTTGCCCATTGAATTATTTTCGAAAACCTTGAGTATCTTAGAAAATAAATTTCGAGACGTACTTTTAAAATGAATTATTTTCTCGTGGTACATCCAAGGTGCCACAATATGTTTCAAAATTCTTCTACCTCGAGGACCAAAATGCTTTGAGATATTCTCAATGTTTTAGAAACACTTTTACTTAGACCCGAGGGTCGAATATTCTGAAAGTTTTTCACTAAGAGTAAGTGTCCTCATTTTTATCAAATGCGAAATGGTTCTCCAAAGTCTCGATAATGGTGTTTGTACTACTTTTTGTAAGGTGATACTCAAGATCTACCGGTGTTTCCAAATTGTTTTCAAAAAGGCGGTTTTCATTTTTAAAACCTATCATTCCTGTTTGCGGACCGGAAATGCATGTATGGTTTTCGAACTTTCGTTACGGTGTTAACCCCGAATTGTGATTGAATTGGTGGCATGAGCGTCGAGTCGTTCGCCACGCATATGTTTTGTTAGCCCTTTGTGGGAGGTATGATGACGATCTTTAATGTTATCATTTTATGGTGGCTTGCGTGTTATCGGACCTGTGCGAGCTGTTAGAGCTTGGGTTTATATGATTGTGTACATCTGTGATTGTTTCATGATGTTTGTAATTATGTGCTGGTTATTGTTCGGGCTATTATGCTCGCCGAACGATACCGTCGTTGCTGTAGTGTTTGTGTGTGTATTAATTTACAATGGAAATCGTTGTATAGATATGTGTTATGATTCCTTGTTGTGCTGAGTTGGCATCTCCGCTGTGTTGTTTTGCGGTGTTATGTTCCATTGTATCTAGCATCTGTATTTTCGATATGCCGAGCCGAGGCATTTCGAACGTATTGTGCTGGGGGCATGTACGTGCAAATTGTCCTTCTCGTCAGTAACGCTTTTCAAGTGTGGACCCAAGAGACACAGGATCCAATTTTGCGAGTTGGGTTCCGAGTCTTTCTGGGCGCGAACTTCAGTACAGATATGAGGATCGGATCTGAGAGGCCCATGGGAGATGTTTCTGTCGTTTGGTTTTTGTGTTGTCACCTTACTCCAGTTGTTGTGAGTTGCGGGAACGACATATCTTTTATAAGAGGTCGAATGTAATGCCTGTATCGTTTTGACTTCCGCATTTCCTCTTCCTCATGTCTATCAAGTCGCTCGTGTTCATTGATACTTTCTGAACTTGTTTTGTATTTCGGTTTCATCATTCGAACGAGCTGTGATCTTGTTTTGGGTCGATCTGGTTATCGCTGTAACTTTTCCGAGTTCGGTTCGATTCTTGTGAACCTTGTTCGGAAGTAACATCTTTTGGTTCTACTAGTTCTTTTATTCGAAGTGGATCGGATTTTGGACTTCTGTATTTTCGACTCTATCGACTCGTTTATGCTCGTTAACATTTTCTGAACTTTCCCTATCCCTTCATTTTGTTGATCGAACAAGTGTGGTATTGTTTCGGAATAACTCGTTTGTCGTTGTGACTTTTCTATTGCTATTCCCTTTCCTGTGGATCTTATATGAATGCACATCCTGTTGTTTTCACCGGATCATATATTGTCTCAAGTCGAGATGTGAACCTTGGAGTTGTTGTTTGAATTTTATTATCCTTCGTATTTCGGACATGATTTTTCGATTTTTGTTGTCTCGATCGCTTGTTTGTTCGGTTTTTGTTCTCGTTTCGTGATTGTTGAGCGTCCAGGCTCCTTCCTAATTCCCTTATGTTCGGGAAATTAGTCTCGTTTTCGATCTTCCAACCTCGAGCGGTGGAATTCGTATTTGTTCGACGTTTGACTCGCGTTTTGATTGATGAACCGTTGGGTTGGTCAATCGTATTGATTTTTGTTCGTTGTGTTTTATGATTGTTCGGATAATCGACTCGATTGTATTATCTGTTTGATGATGCTATCACTTGTTGATTTTATTATGTCTCTATCGGTGGCGCCGTGTTGGTCGTCATGGAGCGTGTTTTCATGCCGTATGTCTCTTTGCGTTTCTTGCAACGCTTCGCCGGGCGTGAGTTTTCGGTTTTGGTATCTCGTCGAGTTTTCTCATGGGATATTGCTTCTCCCTACTTTTTTAAGTTCCGGGACGAAACTTCTTTTAAGGAGGGTAGAATGTAATACCCGTAATTTCGATTTCCGGTAATTTCTTTTTTCGGAGAAAGTCCATTTTGACGACTCGCTCATGACCGTTTCGTCATTCCGAGAATGATTAATTCTGCACTTTTTGTCATCCGAGCTCGTTTCGGTGTCGTTTTGTTGAGTTCCGTGCTTTTGAGCGGTTTTTCCGCACTTGAGTTCGATTCTTGCGAATCTCGTCCAAAACTATTGTTTCGACTTTCTCGTAAGTTTATTTAATGTTATTATTCATGTTGCAAGCTTCGTCTTGGTGTTTCGATCATGTATCGTGTATTTCGGACGTTTTGGGCCAATTTCGTAATTTCCCAAAGTTTGGGGTAATTACTTTCCGTTGTCGAATTTCGAGCCTTAGGGTGGTCGGAATCGTGTGTTCTCTTAGTGCTCGAGTTCATCTTTGCGAGTATTTCGTAACCGTATCTTCGATTCGTATTCAGGTTCGGGTTTCGGGGTCGTTCGGGCCGTCGCTCAGCCTAAAGCCGAGTTACGCCGAGGACCCGGTAGTGAGCAGCGACGCGTTACGCACGTAAGGCCTCGCCGTTACATACGTAACGGGCCAGCATTTTGGGGCGATGACTCGATTACGCACGTAAGGCCACGGGTTACGCACGTAACGGCCGGCGATTTTGGGGCGTTGACTCGTTACGTCGTAAGCCTTGGCGATTACGACGTAACTCACCGGCAGATGACCCTATATAATGCCCCGCACACGGGTTTTGGCCATTTTTCTCAATCTTTCCTTTCTCTTCCGCGGATGTGGTCTTGGGAATCTTGAAGCCATGTTGTTTAACAACAAATCCATGAAGTTCTTGAGGTTATAACATCAATCAATCATCCTATAACATCCTTTGATCGAGCGAATCAAGGTTAGATTTCTAGAAATCTAGTTTTGGGGAATTTGGGTATTTTGGTTGATTTCATCCGTTTAATCCGATTTAACTTAGGATTATGATGGATTTATGATTATTTATATGTATTATATCATTTCCCTTGTTATTCCATGGTTGGATCGTATCGATTCGTTATTTGGGTCGAGCTCTTGACCGACGCCTTGAAGGTGTCCGGCAAAATGTCTTAGAGGGGTTTTCGGGCGTTCTACGATTATTCTTCCTCGTATGATCGATGATTTATTGATTATATGTTGTTAGGGTCTAGTTTCTTGCGAAGAAACCAAGTTGAACCCTTCCGTTCGTCGTCGTCTTCCGTTTCGATAACATCGGGCGTTTCGAAGCTTTCCGGTTGAGCCGTGTTCGTCGGGATACTTGCGTGCCGATTTTGAGGCAAGTACCTTGCTCATACATTTCTTATTTTGTGGATATGATGATCGGTGATCGTCTTGGTGTGTTTGTTTGGTTGTTTGAAATGAAGTTTGAAAAGATTTGATTTGGCCTCGTTAAAGGCTCTCTTTCAAAACGCGTGTGTGTTTTGTGAACGGTGTGTTTTGGGAATTGATTATGATTTCATTATTTTGAACGTTGAAGGCTTTGATGATACCCCTGTTGTTTAAAGTATGGAATCGTGTATTCCGTGTTTAATCTTGTTATTGTGTTTTGAAGAGTTTGATAACGGCGTCGAGTAAGTGGCCATCTCTAGTAAGTATTCTTGATGAACTTACATTCTTAGCATATTAGTATTGCATGAGTAACGTGTGTTTGTGTATGCTCACTACGGGTTAGATCCGATGGGGTCTCGGTAGGGCTCCACGAAGCTGTGGGACCGCGAGCTTGCTTTTAACCACTACGGGTTTGATCCGACGGGGTCTCGGTAGGGATCCACGAAGCTGTGGGTCCGCGGTTAATTGTGGTGCATTTTTGCAAATGTGATTTGATATTGGCATTTCCGGAAATGAGTGGTTTCGAATGGTTTTCATGATTGCATGCATCGTCTAAGTGTGTAAGAGGTAAGTGTTCGTTTGGCTTACTTGGCTAGGATGGCACTAGAGTATTTTGTTGCTTGTGTTAAATCCTTTATTTGTGGATTTTGATGTTGGGAGACGAACCTTGTGGTCGTTCTTGTGTACTGTGAGTTGATGAGATTTGGGGCTAAAATCCCAATGGTTTTGTAAACGTCATTTTATGGATTTGGGGCTAAAATTCCAACGGTTTGGTAAAGGTCATTTTTCGGAAAGTAAACCTTTGGGGCGGTGACCCCTTTCGTCTTTTGGGTTTTTGAAAAGTAGGATTTGATCATCCTAAATCGTTTTCTATTAAAACTCCCGATGGTTTTTCAAATCATTTTATAAATTGTTTCCCTTGATATTTTGATCTTGAAATTTTGGTAAGTCTTTACTCAAACTCTCGCCTCGGGAAATGTTCATCTTGTTGTATTGGAATCTTTGAGGATTCCGGATTATTATTGTTCGTGGAATGTGAATTGTATGACTCGTATTTTTGCACTTGTACTCGCACTAGCAAAACAGTGGAGTTTTGCTAACCCCCGAGTACTCGGGGGGTGGATGTCTATTTTTGCATTCAGGTTTTGGAGCATAACACAGGGTCGGCACGAAGGATGATGAAAGATGATCGATACTAATCACATGAGGAACCGTACATTGTTTATTGGTACAGTTGTACTTTATTTTCCGCTGCTATATTTTTTTCTCGTTGTACGGGTGTGGTTGTGTTTTGACCCCTGCGTGGGCATGAGTTGTATTTGAGTTGTATGTACTTATTGAAAGACCAAATCGGTCTACTGAGTCATTTTAACCTTAAAGGCATGGTTGAGTTGTTATATGTTGTTACCAGCCTAGTAGATCCTTGAGGGAAGGTTCTACGGCGTGTAATATCCCTGAGCGGATTGGGGGTGTTACACCAGCCAAACGTTTCGCCCTGGGGAGCGCCAGTTCTTTTTGTCCGGAAGAAGGATAGATCGCTTCGACTGTGTATCGACTATCGAGAGCTGAACAAGATGACGATTAAGAACAAATATCCGTTGCCACGGATTGATGATTTATTTGACCAGTTGCAAGGAGTAACAGTATTTTCTAAAATCGATCTGAGATCAGGATACCATCAGCTGAGGATTAAGGAATCTGATGTTCCGAAGTCAGCATTCAGAACTCGCTACGGACACTATGAGTTTGTAGTGATGCCGTTTGGTCTCACTAATGCACCTGCTGTATTCATGCATTTGATGAACCGAGTGTTCATCGAATATTTGGATAAATTTGTGGTCGTGTTCATTGATGACATTCTGGTGTATTCTAAGAGCCCGGAAGAGCATGCGCAGCATTTGCGTATGGTATTAGAACTTTTGAGAAGCGAGCAATTGTACGCCAAACTTTCTAAGTGTGAATTCTGGCTAAAGGAAGTAATGTTCCTCGGTCATGTGGTATCAGCTAAAGGAGTCCGAGTAGATCCTCAGAAGATCGAAGCAATTATGGATTGGAAACTTCCAAAGAACGTGAAAGAAGTCCGAAGCTTCTTAGCACTTGCTGGATATTATCGTCGATTCGTGGAAGGGTTTTCTAAAATCTCCCGCCCACTTACTCGACTCCTGCAGAAAACTCAAAAGTTTGAGTGGAATGAGTCGTGTCAGACTAATTTTGATGAATTCAAGAGGAGATTGACGACAGCACCAATTTTATCACTTCCACAGGGGACTGGAGGATTCATAGTTTACAGTGATGCTTCGAACCAAGGACTCGGATGCGTATTAATGCAGAATGATAAGGTGATCGCTTATGCTTCACGACAGCTGAAACCTTATGAAATGAATTACCCAACACATGATTTAGAGCTAGCAGCAGTAGTTTTTGCTTTGAAGATTTGGAGACATTACCTGTACGGGACTCACTGTCAGATCTTTACTAATCACAAGAGTCTCAAATATATCTTCAGTCAGAAAGAGCTGAACATGCAGCAAAGAAGATGGTTAGAGCTGATTAAGGACTACGACTTGGAGATTTTGTATCATCCTGGCAAAGCGAATGTGGTAGCAGATGCACTTAGCCGCAAGCCTGTTTTTATTCAGATGCTGGAGACTCTGACCTCCCAACTTAGCCTTCAACGAGAGATGATTAGAGAAGGAATTGAAGTGTGGTTACAAAGAGTCTAAGGACAACTGTGCGTGATGGAATTAACTTCGTCATTAACCAAAGAAATCAAATCTAGACAGGCAGATGATCCTCTGATGATTCGGTTACGTGATGAAGTGATCAAGGGAAATTCCCCCGGATTCCTAATTCATGATGATAGAGTTTTGAGATTTCAGAACCGACTCTGCGTTCCTGATATCAATGTTCTGAAACAGACGATTATGAAGGAAGCTCACAGCTCGCCCTATTCTATCCACTCGGGCACCAGTAAGATGTATAAAGACTTGAAACATAATTTCTGGTGGGGCAACATGAAGAAAGATGTAGCGGACTATGTTTCGAAATGCTTGACTTGTCAGCAGGTTACGATCGAGCATCAATGACCTGCTGGAATGTTGAAGCCGCTCCCGATTCCTGAATGGAAGTGGGAGGACATATCGATGGGCTTTATCACTAGCATGCCGAGAAGCAAGACACGAATTAACATGATTTGGGTGATAGTTGATCGTCTAACCAAATCGGCTCATTTCCTAGGCATTAAGGACACGTGGGGACCAGAGAGGTTGGTGCGAGTATTTATTTCAGAGATAGTTCGACTGCATGGTACGCCGAAGACCATTATTTCTGATCGAGATGGTCGTTTTGTGTCTCACTTTTGGAGAGCAGTTCATAAGGCCTTGGGGACCGAATTGAACTTCAGTACAGCTTATCACCCGCAGACTGACGGACAATCCGAGAGGACCATTCAAACGGTGGAAGACATGCTAAGGGCCTGTGCCTTAGATTGGTCGAACGATTAGGAAGTTCATCTACCGTTGATTGAATTTACTTACAACAATAGTTGGCATGCTTCCATTAAAATGGCACCATTTGAGGCATTATACGGGAGAAGATGCAGATCGCCCCTATGCTGGGACGATTCATCAGACTTGGTCAGAACAGAACCAGAGTTGATCGTACAGACTCGAGAGAAGATAGCCTTAATTCATGAAAGACTGTTGACCGCCCAGGGTCGACAGAAATCTTATGCAGACGTATGCCGTCGCCCTTTGGAGTTCAGTACGGGAGATCACATACTTTTAAAAGTTTCTCCTACTCGGGGAATCTTTCGTTAAGGAAAGGAAAGCCGAGTCCGAGATATATCGGACCATTCGAGATCATTGAGAGAGTTGGAGAGTTGGCATACAGATTGGCATTGCCGCCGTCATTGTGCCATGTTCATAATGTGTTCCACGTATCCCAGTTACAGAGGTATATACCAGATCCTAGTCATGCCATTGATTTCGGCGAGATTGAAGTCGATCATGATCGGACGTTTGAAGAAAGACCGGTCAAGATACTCGAGAGTCGAGTTAAGCAGTTGAGGAACAAACCAATCGTCTTGGTCAAAGTGCAATGGTCACGCCACGGAGTGGAAGAAGCCACATGGGAAACGGAAGATGGCATGAAGTCCAGATATCCCGAGTTATTTTCGTCTTGAGTTTCGGGACGAAACTCCTTTTTAGTAGGAGAGTATGTAATATCTGGATTTATTACTGTGTATTTCATCTGTATTCAAACCCTGTATTATTCGGATTTGTGATAAGTGGAGTATGATATTTCTTACATTGGTATCTTCGTACATAAGTATAACAACATGCAAAATTTCTCATGCAAACTCGTGATAGCGCACGCTAAGAATGTAGCTTAACGCGCGCTATCGGCTACTACTAGCGCACGTTATGTATGTAGGAGTTGCGTGCGCTAGGCACTCAATTATTGGGCTGGGCGGCTAGCACATGCGCCCGCCGGGACATGGGTCTGGATAAGATTCCCGCGGACGAACCTGGACAGATTCGGAGTCAACGCTTATTAGCGTGCGCTAAGTATGTATGGTAGCGTGCGCTAATTAGCTAAAGTGCAGAATGTTATAAATGAGACAACAATCCGTTTTTGGCTTACATTTCCTTCGTTTATTCTTCATTCTTGAGAGACCAGAGAGCAATAATTATATTCCTAACATACTTAGAACACATCTACTTGATCCTTGAATATTGGATATTACTTGTGAGTAATCATTGAAGTGGAGTAACACCTTGGAGTAGCATACAACCAACCAGAGTCGGATTCTACCTTGCGGTTCAGTGATTTAGTCATATTAAGGTATGTTCAATCTATCTCCAACCTTAGATTTGTATTCTAAGGAATTAGACGACCATGCTAATAAGATATTGAATTTCATTAGTGAATTATTCAACATACATCATGTTTAGGAGATTGGAATGTCTATGATGATATTATTGTTGGAACCTCATAGTTGGAATCCTAATACTTCAAATGATGAGAGAAACATTCTGAAGTTGATTATCCGTATGATTTATATTATCTTAGTGATCATAAATTGGAGGTGATATCATTTTCGGTTATAAAGACTTAAGGGAAGAATCATCTTAGGAAATATCCTTTCATATGAGTCGGAATTGTTAGTTTACCTCAAGATAAAGTCCGAATGTGTATAATGATAGTAGAATCTAATGCACCAACCGGATATCACCAAACTTCGCATGAGAATTGTAATCAAGATGGATTATGGTGTTGTGATGATTATACGTATACTTGTATCTCCAAGTTGTTATTATCCGGGAGATCATTCATAAGTTTATGAACATAACATGTATTCGGATAACAAACATTAATCACTGAGGTATTCGCATACTTCATCACCATTTGTACAATCTGTTGCCCTTCAGTGAACTGCCATGCATGCTTAGCGTGCGCTAAGCTACGTAAATTAACGTGCGCTATCAAGTATGTTTAGCGTACGCCATGTTTGGAACTTAGCGTGCGTTAAGTCATCAGGCGAGTCAGTCGGCTGATCAGTGAGGCACTGACCGTGCATGGTTAGCGTACGCTAGGCTATGTGTACTGCGTGCGCTAACGAGTAGCATTAACGTACGCTACACAGGATGCGTAGCGTGCGTTAAACGATCCAGACATATTGCATTTTAAGGACTTCCTACCGTAATTTTAGATTGTTAGACATTCGTATGGCATGAGATGAATTCTATATTATTTATTTTGTTAAGGTTCGAGCTTAGCAACGTGATTGACCGAAGGGGATGACCTTCGAGTATTTTGATATTCGTGGAAGTTTTATTCTTGTCAACGAACTGAGTCAAGTACTTTAATTAGAATTGTGCATATTATGACAGTTATGTTGTGATTGTATTGTGTAAATATGTTGTGATTATATGTCCACCATGCTTTGATCCGACGGGAATCATCATGGGAATCTATAGCTGTGTGCGCTGGATCGTTGGACAGGTAGTTCCACCATGTGTTGGTCCGACGGGATCATCATGTTATTCTATAGCTTTGTGCGCTGGATCGTTGGAATACCATCAGTATGTTGAAACTGTTATGATATGATATGTGTTGTTGATATTTCTCGTTGGAGAAACTTGTTATGATATAATTGTTGATTATATCACTATTGTATGATTATTGTACTTGTACTAGCATCGTTGTGCTAACCCCTTCGGGGGTGAACATTTGTTTATGTTCAGGATCCAGGAGAGCGGGGAAACAACCACTGGAGCTGCATGACGACGAGGGTGCGGAGTGATGTTCCGGCCGGGTTTATTGTCTGTTGTTTGTTGGTTATTTCAATAAGTATTCGAGTACGTCGTCGGTTTATGATGTTTGAATTTTGGTGATGTATTAATAACCCTTCATTTGGATATTTGTATTCTCGGTATTGAACCAGACTGTTGTATTTTATTTCAGCGATGTCATAAGTTGGTACCTGTTATTGTCATTTCATTTCTTCAGCCTTGTAAATTATTATGTAAAGGATTTACGGTGCTGTAATATTCCTGAATTTATCGGGGGTATTACATTATGCTTGCTCGAGAAATACTTTCCTCCATCTTTTTTCGATATCATGATTCATTTAACTGTGCATCTCACTAGAGAAGTGAAGTTATGTAGTCCAGTATGATTTCGATGGATGTATCCATTCAAAAGGTGTATGAAGATTATTAAAGGGCATGTGCGGAATAAAAATAAGCCTGAAGGATGCATCGCCGAAGAGAATGTTATAGAAGAGACAATTGAGTTTTTCAGTGAATACCAAAGAAGCATAAAGACAATTGGGATTCCACCTGACAACCATAACACATACGAAATATGTGCAGCTTCTACTACTTATGATGACGGGAAACCATTATCAGGGAGTAAGTCGACTCAAGTTTCTCCTGAACTATTCTTGAAAGCGCATTTCTATGTAATGCAGAATACGCCTGAAGTCGAGCCTTATATAAAGTAAGTATTGGTTAGTAATTTATTGTTTGTTGATTTGTCTGAAAGCTTCTAATACGTATAACATTCATTATTTCCAGTCGGCACATGGTCTATTTGAGAAAACAATATCCATCTCAACGACAATCATGGTTGGAGAAAGAGCATAGTAAAACGTTCGGCAAATGGTTACGAACTGAGGTAAAGATTTTGCAAAAATGGTTTGTTTAATCTGTTATTTTTTTTAAGATGAGCTTTATCCTTATAATGAATTTCAGGTTGAGAGAGAGTTGGCGGTCGCTAAAGAAAGTATCTCGGACACCTTAAGGTGGATATCACACGGCCCACACCTTGAGGTAATGAAATACGATGTATATAACATCAACGGATACCTGTTTCACACAAAATCTCGTGAAGGTAGAATTTACCAAAACTGTGGGGTTTCGTTGAGGCAACTGATTTGCACATTTCTAGGGAAGGCGTAACCTACGGTCAAGAATTCTATTATGGTGTTCTACAAGAGATATGGGTGCTAGATTATCATACAAGAAAAATTCCGCTATTCAAGTGTGATTGGGATGACAACAAATGTAATACCCGAGATTCTCGATTCTCGTTATTTTTGAATTTTTGTCGGTTGCGCCGGTCATTTTGTTAAGTTGGCGATTTCTTGAGATTTTCCCCTATGTTGGGTATGGCCGATGTACCGTGTTGTAGTGTTCGTCGGGTACGACTTATCATTGTGTAAGTCGAGCTAATATTATGTCGTGCTTTGTTATTTGTTTGTTTTCGATTTGGATCATTGGTGTTGTCTGTTAGTGTTTCGTTGCATGTTGAATAATCATTGTTTTGTCGAAGAGTATCGTTGTTGTGCATTTGGTCGACTTTGTAATATCACCACCAGCTATTATTAATTCTAAAAATTATTAAACTTTACAATGTGATAGAGCATCAAATTAGCTTTCGAATTGTAACACCCCGAGATATTCGGAATAATTACAGCAAGGTAAACCCTTTTTATAAGAGTTTACAAGGCTAACTTGAAAAATGTAGAAATAATATAACGGTACCATAAAATTCAAAATACAAAACAAGTTCGAACAGTTCAAATGAGTCCATTATTACAACCGTCTCAAAACATCAATAAGACACGCATACTCGAGTACTGAAAGTAAACCAGAAAGACAAGGTAACGACAATTAACATCACTGAGCCCCTTCGTCGTCATGTCGGTACTGTGGTTGTTTCCCCGCTCCTCGACTACCTGAACATCAAAACAAATGTCCACCCCCGAAGGGGTTAGCAAAACGATGCTAGTACAAGTATCATAATACACAAATCGAATATGCAACAACAATGCATAATAAAACACACAATACGGACTTCCGCTACCGGAATCCAACAATGCGAATCCACATGATTCCATCAACATAACAAAGGGTAATCCAACGATCCATCGCCCTCAGTATAGATCCACATGATGATCCCGTCGGATCAACGCATGGTGGAAAACTCCCAACGATCCGGGCCTCAAAGATAGATCCCCATGATGATCCCGTCGGACCAACGCATAGTGGACATCCGATCCAGCGCCCTCGGCATAGATCACGTGATCTCACAGGATCAACACAACATACACGAACACAACTATGCATACACATATGCAAAAATCGATATGTCCATCCACATGAACATAAAATCAATCAATAACGATATAATGACAATTCAACTGGAATGACCTCATGTCCAACAACATGAATAACAATATGTATTATCAAAATCCTCAATATTAAACCAATATTAAAAATACGATACTTGCCTTAGAAATGGCGATAAGGGTTGCTACTACGAAAAAGAAATCTTCAACCAGCTCGAAGAACTCTCACTCGATCAATCCACCAAAACCCGAACCTTCAACGAACAATAACACCGGTATAACTAACGTTTCCGGATAATCGTCTTAATCATCATAAGAACATCAAAAGGGCGTAATATCCCCAATCATACAAGCTTACTAATCTGACCTATATCATTTCAGAGTTGAATCAACATTAGGATACTAACCCGACAAAAGCTCATAGTATCCCATCTAAGATCAAATGCATCCTACGGTCGGATTCTTCAATATACCACAAGATAATTCTTCTTACAATGATTCTAATCATACTCTTCATTAATCTAAAGCATAAAGATATCAGAATTACCCCAAAGAACACCATAAGAACTTATTTACTAGGTTCACTTGATTATCATCTTCTTCTTCAAGGAAATAAATCCTAAGTTCAATCCATTAAAATGTCCCAATACGCATTATTTCATCATGTAATACGTAAGAACTTGATAATATCCATAAACTTTCCATAATCAGGTTCGTAGCCTCATGATACCATGTTTAGGAGTCCAAACACTACAAGGTTCGATTAATATTCTAAATAATGAAGAAGAGCCGAAACATAACCAAAATTATACTTCTAACAACATGATGTTCGACTATGCCTGAATATAACTGAATTGATAATCTCAAAACATGCTCAAAACATCCCTAAGAATACGTAATCCAGTTGATGAAGAATCACCTACCTCAAAATGGTGAAGAACAAGGATAAACTTGAAGAAACTCAACACCGATTGCTTGAACACCAAACCCCAATGGTCTATGATCTGCAAACTCGAGCTAGGATGATGATATGAGAGGTATATGGTGAGGGATAATCTTAAGAGCATGAAAATCGGCCAAGGTAGATGTTAGAAATGAAGTGGGGGGGTCGAGTTCTATAAATAGAATTATGAGCCATTACGTATGTTACCAGAGGTCTATTATGTACATAACCTTATTAGCGTATGCTATACTCGAACATTAGCATACTTTAACGTCTGGCCAGAGCTCACTGGACTATTTCTGGTATTGGCTTACGTACGTTAGCTTAAAGGTTTTACATACGTAACAACTATACCCTTAGCGTACGTTAAAACTACCCCTTAGCGTACGTTAAGTCCGTTGACTTGCATAGCTGGAAAGCCGTCCAGGCGAGTGATCTCCTCGCATCTTCGTCAGGCCCCACACGCCGACCCTTGTCTGATTCCGAGTTGACTATGTTTACGTACGTTAAGCTACACCTGTAACGTACGTTATACTACAGTCGTAGCGTACGTTATGGTCATCCTTCAGCATACGTTAAGACGTGCAGGATTATGCATGCATGCATGGGAAAGGAATACAAAAACGTAGGGATACGAATATGGAAAACTGATCATCGATTAATATGTCACAAAGTTGAATCTTACAAGATCGAATACGGGATAAATACACCTTAATTATCCGGGCATTACATACTACCCCTCTAAAAAGAAGTTTCGGCCCGAAACTTAAAACTAAAACAATTCCGGGTATCTCGACTTCATACTATCTTCAGTCTCCTAAGTTGCTTCTTCGACTCCATGTCGAGACTACTGAACTTTTACCAAGGAGATCGGTTTATTCCTCAATTGCTTGACTCGACTCTCAAGTATCTTGACTGGCTTTTCTTCAAACGAGCCATCATTAGCCACTTCAATCTCGCCAAAATCAATGATATGACTGGGTTCCGGTACATATTTCCGCAATTGGGATACGTGGAATACATTATGAACGTGACTCAGTGATGGCGGCAAAGCCAACCTGTATGCCAATTCCCCAACTCTTTCAAGGATCTCGAATGGCCCAATATATCTCGGGCTCAGCTTTCCTTTCCTCCCAAATCGTAAAATTCCCCGAGTAGGAGAAACCTTCAATAATACATGGTCCCCAATCTCAAACTCCAACGGGCGACGCCGCACATCTGCATAAGACTTCTGTCGACTCTTGGTAGTCAACAGCCTTTCGCGAATCAGGGCTACATTCTCTTGCGTCTGAACTATCAATTCTGGTTCCATCCCGATTAAGTTGGAAGAATCATCCCAACACAGGGGCGATTGGCATCTTCTCCCATACAATGCTTCAAATGGGGCCATCTTAATGGAAGCATGCTAACTATTGTTATAGGTGAATTCAATCAATGGCAAATGAACCTCCCAATCGGTTGACCAATCTAAGACACAAGCTCTAAGCATATCCTCTACTGTCTGTATAGTCCTCTCGGACTGACCGTCCATCTGAGGATGATAGTCCGTGCTAAAGTTCAGCTCGGTTCCCAAGGCCTTATGAACTGCCTTCCAAAAATGCGACACGAAGCGACCATCTCGATCCGAAATAATGGTCTTCGGAGTACGTTGCAATCGAACTATTTCCGCAATAAACACTCGTGCTAATTTCTCGGGTCCCCAAGTGTCTTTAATTCCTAGTAAATGAGCTGACTTGGTTAGGCGATCAACTACAACCCAAATCATATTCATTCCTGTCTTGGTCCTTGGCATATTGGTAATGAAGTCCATCGATATATCCTCCCACTTCCACTCAGGGATCGGAAGTGGCTTAACATCCCGGCAGGCTGCTGATGTTCAATCTTAACCTGCTGATAGGTTAAACATTTCGAAACATATTCAGCTACGTCCTTCTTCATATTTCCCCACCAGAAAATTTGTTTTAGATCCTTATACATCTTACTGGTGCCCGGGTGAATAGAATAGGGCGCGCTGTGGCTTCCTTCAGAATTGTCTGCCTCAAAACATCATCATCGGGAACGAATAGTCGATTCCGAAATCTCAGAACTCCATCATCTTGTATCACGAATCCTGGGGCCTTCCCTTTTTTTTGCTTCGTCACATAACCAAAGAATCAGAGAATCATTCAACTGCTTAGATTTGATTTCCTCGACTAGTGACGAAGTTAGTTCCATCACGTATAGTTGCCCTTGGACTCCTTGGGACCATATTTCAATCCCTTTGTGGATCAGTTCTCGTTGAATGCTGGTTTGGGACATAATCACTTCCAACACTCGAAGAGAAATAGGTTTGCGGCTCAGTGCATCAGCTACCACATTTGCTTTGCCTGGATGATAAATAATCTCCAGGTCGTAATCCTTGATTAATTCCAACCACCTTCTCTGCCTCATATTTAATTCCTTCTGACTGAAAATATACTTAAGGCTCTCATGGTCTGTGAAGATCTGACAATGAGTGCCGTACAAATAATGTCGCCAAATTTTCAAAGCAAAGATCATAGTTGCTAACTCCAGATCATGAGTCGGGTAATTAACTTTGTATGGTTTCAACTGTCGAGAGGCATAGGAAATCACACTATCCTTTTGCATCAACACATATCCCAGACCCTGATTTGAAGCGTCGCTGTATACCATGAATCCCTCGGTTCTATCTGGTAACGCTAGTATAGGTGCTGTCGTCACTCTTCTCTTAAGTTCATCAAAACTAGCCTGGCACTTCTCATTCCACAGGAATTTCTGAGTCTTCTGCAACAGCTGAGTAAGCGTACGAGCTATTTTGGAAAATCCTTCAACAAAATGGCGATAATATCCAGCAAGTCCTAAGAAACTTCGGACTTCTTTCACATTACTAGGAAATTTCCATTCCAACATTGCTTCGACTTTCTTCGGATCTACCCGAACTCCGTCATCTGATATCACATGCCCAAGGAAGGTTACTTCCTTAAGCCAGAACTCGCATTTTGAAAGTTTCGCATAAAGATATTCATTCCTCAAAGTGCTCAAAACGATACGCAAATGCTCTGCATGTTCCTCTGTGTCTTTAGAATAGATCAAGATGTCATCGATGAAAACGACCACAAATTTATCCAAGTATTCTAGGAATACTCGATTCATTAATTGCATGAATACCGTAGGAGCATTGGTAAGTCCGAATGGCATAACCACGATCTCATAGTGCCCGTACCGGGATCTGAAAGCAGATTTCGGTATATCCAATTCCTTAATTCTCAACTGATAGTATCCTGATCGACAGTCAATCTTCGAGAATATTCTGGCCCCCTGCAGTTGGTCAAACAAGTCGTCGATCCGCGGTATAGGATACTTGTTCTTGATCGTCACCTTGTTTAGCTCTCTATAATCAATACATAATCGGAGGGATCCATCTTTCTTCCGGACAAAGAGAACGGGTGCTCCCCAAGGAGAAACGCTAGGTTGAATGTAACCCTTCTGCAATAATTCCTCCAGCTGCTTCTTTAGTTCATACATCTCGGTTGGCGCCATACGGTATGGTGCTCTGGAAATAGGAGCGGCTCCAGGCTATAATTCGATATTGAACCCTACTTATCTCCGCGGAGGTAACCCAGGTAGTTCGTCAGGGAATACATCTTAGAAATCGTTCACAACTGGAATAGATGAGATTTCTACTCCTTCTTTCTTCATGGCATAACACCACAATCCGTGACAACCCTGCTTCAGTAATTTCACTGCTTTCATGGCTTGGACCAATTTTCCTGAGCTTCCCGGTCTCCATCCTTTGAATAAATATTTAGATCCGTCATCAGCAATGATAGAAATGACTCTCTTTTGGTAATTTAAAATAGCCCCATAACGGTTGAGCCAATCGTCTCCGAGAATTAGATCATCACCATGGATGTCGACTACAATAAGATTTGATGGCCAATATTTCCCTCCTATAGACACTGGAAAATCTCTAGTTTCTAGGATTCCCACAATTCTCTCTCCGCTCGATAATCCTACAACATAAGGCTCACAATTATACAAACACGAGATTTTCAAACTATTAACACATTTCAATGATATGAAAGAATGCGTGGATCCTGAATCGAATAAGACACTAACTGGTTGCAATAGGATCTGAATTGTACCTGATGCAACAGCGGTGTTTTGATCGCCTGACCTCCTCATCTCGTAAAGGTGCGGAGGAACGGACCCAGCACTGGACGCCTCTCTTTTCCCAACATTCTGCTGCTGGAATCCACTTTGTTGTGTCTGGTTCACACTTGCCTCTTTCGGAACCGGTGCAGGAGTGTGAGTACCAATAGATCTAGTCACATTTCCACAAAAAGTCGCACGATGGCCTTCCTGTCCGCACTCAAAACAGGTCCCAGAAGGTGCGTAGCAATCACGCCGGACATGCCCTGATTTACCACAGTTATAACATTTCTTTGCTGCGTCTGAAACTGTTGATGCTGTCCAGAACTTCTTTCCATCTCGGGAAGGATGCGGAGGTCTCCTAGATGAATGAAATGAAGACTGGCCCTTGCGGGGCCCACCACTCTTGTCCTCCGAGAAGTTGCCAGACACTTTCTTCTTCTTTGCCTCCGTCGATTTCTCCACCACTGCCTTTTTCATGTCGTAGGCCAATGCTTTGTCCTGATACTGTCGCAAGGTAGCACATTCAAATCCGGACATATATTGCTAAATCTCGGGTTTTATCCGCATGTCAAAATGGAAAATCCTTTCGGCCTCAGTCCTAACCAAGTGTCGCACACAAGTCAGCTGGTGATTAAAAGTCTTGATTATATCTGTCACAGATGCCTCCGAACTCTGTGGGGAGAAAAACTCTCGGACTCTAGCCTTTCTAACGGGATGAGGACAATATTATGCTTCCATCATTAATCTGAATTCCGTCCAACAAGATTATGATCCTCGTGTCAACAAATTCTACCACCAATGAAAGCTTCCCGGTCGTAAAAATACTGGGCGATAGGAACTTTTCGGTCATCGGGACAGTTGATCCCCGCAAATATCTTCTCCAATTCCTTCAGCCAGTGATCCCAAGTAATCATCTCAGCAGAACCATCAAATTTTGGCGGGTGCAATTTTACCACCTCCATAAGCCACTTGTCTACCCGATTATCCTCGTTGCGCTGCTGGCCCATCGCGGTCTGCATGCGGTCAACCACTTGAGCAAACTGGGTATCTGAGCGACTACCTGCTGAAGCACCCATGGCATGTTAGGGTTTGCATTATCATTCGCTGTTCCCTGTTGTCCTCCAGAATGGGAATGGGTTCGACTAGCCGATAATTCTGGAGTAGTCGCCGAATCCTCCTGTTTGCATTACCACGCCCGCGTCCACGACCGCGACCGCGTCCACGACCTCCCCTCAACATACTGTAGATACAATTACTCAATATCCAGGGCAAAATTTTCTAAAAGAAAGTCCGTCAATATTCACAAAACAGAAATTAAGTAAAACGGTAGTATAAGAAATTAGGAGACTTACAACCACGGTCCACATGACGACGCTGGCTGAGCAATGATGTTACAAACAACCCATAAATCAAATAACGTAAACGGACCCAACTAAATCCGACTGCCAAGATATCCATGAATCTTAGCTCCGATACCATATTCTGTAACACCCCGAGATATTCAGAATAATTACAGCAAGGTAAACCCTTTTTATAAGAGTTTACAAGGCTAACTTGAAAAAATGTAGAAATAATATAACGGTACCATAAAAATTCAAAATACAAAACAAGTTCGAACAGTTCAAATGAGTCCATTATTACAACCGTCTCAAAACATCAATAAGACACGCATACTCGAGTACTGAAAGTAAACCAGAAAGGCAAGGTAACGACAATTAACATCACTGAGCCCCTTCGTCGTCATGTCGGTACTGTGGCTGTTTCCCCGCTCCTCGACTACCTGAACATCAAAACAAATGTCCACCCCCGAAGGGGTTAGCAAAACGATGCTAGTATAAGTATCATAATACACAAATCGAATATGCAACAACAATGCATAATAAAACACACAATACGGACTTCCGCTACCGGAATCCAACAATGCGAATCCACATGATTCCATCAACATAACAAAGGGTAATCCAACGATCCAGCGCCCTCAGTATATATCCACATGATGATCCCGTCGGATCAACGCATGGTGGAAAACCTGTCCAACGATCCAGCGCCCTCAGCATAGATCCCCATGATGATCCCGTCGGACCAACGCATAGTGGACATCCGATCCAGCGCCCTCGGCATATATCACGTGATCTCACAGAATCAACACAACATACACGAACACAACTATGCATACATATATGCAAAAATCGATATGTCCATCCACATGAACATAAAATCAATCAATAACGATATATTGACAATTCGACTGGAATGACCTCATGTCCAACAACATGAATAACAATATGTATTATCAAAATACTCAATATTAAACCAATATTCAAAATACGATACTTGCCTTAGAAATGGCGATAAGGGTTGCTACTACGAAAAAGAAATCTTCAACCAGCTCGAAGAACTCTCACTCGATCAATCCACCAAAACACGAACCTTCAACGAACAATAACACCGGTATAACTAACATTTCTGGATAATCGTCTTAATCATCATAAGAACATCAAAAGGGCGTAATATCCCCAATCATACAAGCTTACTAATCTGCCCTATACCATTTCAGAGTTGAATCAACATTAGGATACTAACCCGACAAAAGCTCATAGTATCCCATCTAAGATCAAATACATCCTACGGTCGGATTCTTCAATATACCACAAGATAATTCTTCTTACAATGATTCTAATCATACTCTTCATTAATCCAAAGCATAAAGATATCAGAATTACCCCAAAGAACACCGTAAGAACTTATTTACTAGGTTCACTTGATTATTATCTTCTTCTTCAAGGAAATAAATCCTAAGTTCAATCCATTAAAATGTCCCAATACGCATTATTTCATCATGTAATACGTAAGAACTTGATAATATCCATAAACTTGCCATAATCAGGTTCGTAGCCTCATGATACCATGTTTAGGAGTCCAAACACTACAAGGTTCGATTAATATTCTAAATAATGAAGAAGAGCCGAAACATAACCGAAATTATACTTCTAACAACATGATGTTCGACTATGCCTGAATATAACTGAATTGATAATCTCAAAACATGCTCAAAACATCCCTAAGAATACGTAATCCAGTTGATGAAGAATCACCTACCTTAAAATGGTGAAGAACAAGGAGAAACTTGAAGAAACTCAACACCGATAGCTTGAACACCAAACCCCAATGGTCTATGATCTGCAAACTCGAGCTAGGATGATGATATGAGAGGTATATGGTGAGGGATAATCTTAAGAGCATGAAAATCGGCCAAGGTAGATGTTAGAAATGAAGTCGGGGGTCGAGTTCTATAAATAGAATTATGAGCCATTATGTACGTTACCAGAGGTCTATTATGTACATAACATTATTAGTGTACGCTATACTCGAACATTAGCATACTTTAACGTCTGGCCAGAGCTCACTGGACTATTTCTGGTATTGGCTTACGTACGTTAGCTTAAAGGTTTTACATACGTAACAACTATACCCTTAGCGTACGTTAAAACTACCCCTTAGCGTACGTTAAGTCCGTTGACTTGCATAGCTGGAAAGCCGTCCAGGCGAGTGATCTCCTCGCATCTTCGTCAGGCCCCACACGCCGACCCTTGTCTGATTCCGAGTTGGCTATGTTTACGTACGTTAAGCTACACCTGTAACGTACATTATACTACAGTCGTAGCGTACGTTATGGTCATCCTTCAGCGTACGTTAAGACGTGCAGGATTATGAATTCATGCATGGGAAAGGAATACAAAAACGTAGGGATACGAATATGGAAAACTGATCATCGATTAATATGTCACAAAGTTGAATCTTACAAGATCGAATACGGGATAAATACACCTTAATTATCCGAGCATTACATACTACCCCTCTAAAAAGAAGTTTCGGCCCGAAACTTAAAACTAAAACAATTCCGGGTATCTCGACTTCATACTATCTTCAGTCTCCTAAGTTGCTTCTTCGACTCTATGTCGAGACTACTGAACTTTTACCAAGGAGATCGGTTTATTCCTCAATTGCTTGACTCGACTCTCAAGTATCTTGACTGGCTTTTCTTCAAACGAGCCATCATTAGCCAGTTCAATCTCGCCAAAATCAATGATATGACTGGGTTCCGGTACATATTTCCGCAATTGGGATACGTGGAATACATTATGAACGTGACTCAGTGATGGCGGTAAAGCCAACCTGTATGCCAATTCCCCAACTCTTTCAAGGATCTCGAATGCCCCAATATATCTCGGGCTCAGCTTTCCTTTCCTCCCAAATCGGAAAATTCCCCGAGTAGGATAAACCTTCAATAATACATGGTCCTCAATCTCAAACTCCAACGGGCGACGGCGCACATCTGCATAAGACTTTTGTCGACTCTTGGTAGTCAACAGCCTTTCGCGAATCAGGGCTACCTTCTCTTGCGTCTGAACTATCAATTCTGGTTCCGTCCCGATTATGTTGGAAGAATCATCCCTACACAGGGGCGATCGGCATCTTCTCCCATACAACGCTTCAAACGGGGCCATCTTAATGGAAGCATGCTAACTATTGTTATAGGTGAATTCAATCAATGGCAAATGAACCTCCCAATCGGTTGACCAATCTAAGACACAAGCTCTAAGCATATCCTCTACTGTCTGTATAGTCCTCTCGGACTGACCGTCCGTTTGAGGATGATAGTCCGTCCTAAAGTTCAGCTCGGTTCCCAAGGCCTTTTGAACTGCGTTCCAAAAATGCGACACGAAGCGACCATCTCGATCCGAAATAATGGTCTTCGGAGCACCATGCAATCGAACTATTTCCGCAATAAACACTCGTGCTAATTTCTCGGGTCCCCAAGTGTCTTTAATTCCTAGTAAATGAGCCGACTTGGTTAGGCGATCAACTACAACCCAAATCATATTCATTCCTGTCTTGGTCCTTGGCATATTGGTAATGAAGTCCATCGATATATCCTCCCACTTCCACTCAGGGATCGGAAGTGGCTTAACATCCCGGCAGGCTGCTGATGTTCAATCTTAACCTACTGATAGGTTAAACATTTTGAAACATATTCAGCTACGTCCTTCTTCATATTTCCCCACCAGAAAATTTGTTTTAGATCCTTATACATCTTACTGGTGCCCGGGTGAATAGAATAGGGCGCGCTGTGGCTTCCTTCAGAATTGTCTGCCTCAAAACATCATCATCGGGAACGCATAGTCGATTCCGAAATCTCAGAACTCCATCATATTGTATCACGAATCCTGGGGCCTTCCCTTTTTTTTGCTTCGTCACATAACCGAAGAATCAGAGAATCATTCAACTGCTTAGATTTGATTTCCTCGACTAGTGATGAAGTTAGTTCCATCACGTATAGTTGCCCTTGGACTCCTTGTGACCATACTTCAATCCCTTTGTGGATCAGTTCTCGTTGAATTCTGGTTTGGGACGTAATCACTTCCAACACTCGAAGAGAAACAGGTTTGCGGCTCAGTGCATCAGCTACCACATTTGCTTTTCCTGGATGATAAATAATCTCCAGGTCGTAATCCTTGATTAATTCCAACCACCTTCTCTGCCTCATATTTAATTCCTTCTGACTGAAAATATACTTAAGGCTCCCATGGTCTGTGAAGATCTGACAATGAGTGTCCTACAAATAATGTTGCCAAATTTTCAAAGCAAAGACCACAGCTGCTAACTCCAGATCATGAGTCGGGTAATTAATTTTATATGGTTTCAACTGTCGAGAGGCATAGGAAATCACCCTATCCTTTTGCATCAACACATATCCCAGACCCTGATTTGAAACGTCGCTGTATACCATGAACCCCTCGGTTCTATCTGGTAACGCTAGTATAGGTGCTGTCGTCAGTCTTCTCTTAAGTTCATCAAAACTAGCCTGTCACTTCTCATTCCACAGGAATTTCTGAGTGTTCTGCAACAGCTGAGTAAGCGTACAAGCAATTTTGGAAAATCCTTCAACAAAATGGCGATAATATCCAGCAAGTCCTAAGAAACTTCGGACTTCTTTCACATTACTAGGAAATTCCCATTCCAACATTGCTTCGACTTTCTTCGAATCTACCCGAACTCCATCAGCTGATATCACATGCCCAAGGAAGGTTACCTCCTTAAGCCAGAACTCGCATTTAGAAAGTTTCGCATAAAGCTATTCATTCCTCAAAGTGCTCAAAACGATACGCAAATGCTCTGCATGTTCCTCTGTGTCTTTAGAATAGATCAAGACGTCATCGATGAAAACGACCACAAATTTATCCAAGTATTCTAGGAATACTCGATTCATTAATTGCATGAATACCGTAGGAGCATTGGTAAGTCCGAATGGCATAACCACGATCTCATAGTGCCCGTACCGGGATCTGAAAGCAGATTTCGGTATATCCAATTCCTTAATTCTCAACTGATAGTATCCTGATCGACAGTCAATCTTCGAGAATATTCTGGCCCCCTGCAGTTGGTCAAACAAGTCGTCGATCCGCGGTATAGGATACTTGTTCTTGATCATCACCTTGTTTAGCTCTCTGTAATCAATACATAATCGAAGGGATCCATCTTTCTTCCGGACAAAGAGAACGGGTGCTCCCCAAGGAGAAACGCTAGGTTGAATGTAACCCTTCTGCAATAATTCCTCCAGCTGCTTCTTTAGTTCATACATCTCGGTTGGCACCATACGGTATGGTGCTCTGGAAATAGGAGCGGCTCCAGGCTATAATTCGATATTGAACCCTACTTATCTCCGCGGAGGTAACCCAGGTAGTTCGTCAGGGAATACATCTTAGAAATCGTTCACAACTGGAATAGATGAGATTTCTACTCCTTCTTTCTTCATGGCATAACACCACAATGTGTGACAACCCTGCTTCAGTAATTTCACTGCTTTCATGGCTTTGACCAATTTTCCTGAGCTTCCTGGTCTCCATCCTTTGAATAAATATTTAGATCCGTCATCAGCAATTATAGAAATGACTCTCTTTCGGTAATTTAAAATAGCCCCATAACGGTTGAGCCAATCGTCTCCGAGAATTAGATCATCACCATGGATGTCGACTACAATAAGATTTAATGGCCAATATTTCCCTCCTATAGACACTGGAAAATATCTAGTTTCTAGGATTCCCACAATTCTCTCTCCGCTCGGTAATCCCACAACATAAGGCTCACAATTATACAAACACGAGATTTTCAAACTATTAACACATTTCAATGATATGAAAGAATGCGTGGATCCTGAATCGAATAAGACACTAATTGGTTGCAATAGGATCTGAATTGTACCTGATGCAACAGCGGTGTTTTGATCGCCTGACCTCCTCATCTCGTAAAGGTGCGGAGGAACGAACCCAGCACTGGACGCCTCTCTTTTCCCAACATTCTGCTGCTGGAATCCACTTTGTTGTGTCTGGTTCACACTTGCCTCTTTCGAAACCGGTGCAGGAGTGTGAGTACAAATAGATCTAGTCACATTTCCACAAAAATTCGCACGATGGCCTTCCTGTCCGCACTCAAAACAGGTCACAGAAGGTGCATAGCAATCACGCCGGACATGCCCTGATTTACCACAGTTATAACATTTCTTCGCTGCGTCTGAAATTTTTGATGTTGTCCGGAACTTCTTTCCATCTCGGGAAGGATGCGGAGGTCTCGTAGATGAATGAAATGAAGACTGGCCCTTGCGGGTCCCACCACTCTTGTCCTCCGAGAAGTTGCCAGACACTTTCTGCTTCTTTGCCTCCATCGATTTCTCCACCACTGCCTTTTTCATGTCGTAGGCCAATGCTTTGTCCTGATACTGTCGCAAGGTAGCACATTCAAATCCGGACATATATTGCTAAATCTCGGGTTTTATCCGCATGTCGAAATGGAAAATCCTTTCTGCCTCGGTCCTAACCAAGTGTCGCACACAAGTCAGCTGGCGATTAAAAGTCTTGATTATATCTATCACAGATGCCTCCGAACTCTGTGGGGAGAAAAACTCTCGGACTCTAGCCTCTCTAACGGGACGAGGACAATATTATGCTTCCATCATTAATCTGAATTCCGTCCATTCAGCATTATGATCCTCAGGTCGAACAGCCTACCACCTGTCGAAAGCTTCCCCGATCAGAAAATACTGGGCGATAGGAACTTTTCGGTCATCGGGACAGTTGATCCCCGCAAATATCTTCTCCAATTCCTTCAGCCAGTGATCCCAAGTAATCATCTCAGCAGAACCATCAAATTTTGGCGGGTGCAATTTTACCACCTCCATAAGCCACTTGTCTCCCCGATTATCCTCATTGCGCTGTTGGCCCATCGCGGTCTGCATGCGGTCAACCACTTGAGCAAACTGGGTATCTGAGCAACCACCTGCTGAAGCACCCATGGCATGTTAGGGTTTGCATTATCATTCGCTGTTCCCTGTTGTCCTTCAGAATGGGAATCGGTTCGACTAGCCGATAATTATGGAGTAGTCGCTGAATCCTCCTGTTTGCATTACCACGTCCGCGTCCACGACCGCGTCTGCATCCACGACCTCCCCTCAACATACTGTAGATAAAATTACTCAATATCCAGGGCAAAATTTTCTAAAGTAAAGTCCGTCAATATTCACAAAACAGAAATTAAGTAAAACGGTAGTATAAGAAATTAGGAGACTTACAACCACGGTCCACATGACGACGCTGGCTGAGCAATGATGTTACAAACGGCCCATAAATCAAATAACGTAAACGGACCCAACTAAACCCGACTGCCAAGATATCCATGAATCTTAGCTCCGATACCATATTCTGTAACACCCCGAGATATTTGGAATAATTACAGCGCCGTAAACCCTTTTTATAAGAGTTTACAAGGCTAATTTAAAAAAATGTAGAAATAATATAACAGTACCATAAAAATTCAAAATACAAAACAATTTCGAACAGTTCAAATGAGTCCATTATTACAACCGTGTCAAAACAGCAATAAGACACGCGTACTCGAGTACTGAAAGTAAACCAGAAAGACAAGGAAACGACAATTACATCACTGAGCCCCTTCATCGTCATGTTGGTACTGTGGCTGTTTCCCCGCTCCTCGGGTACCTGAACATCAAAACAAATGTACACCCCCGAAGGAGTTAGCAAAATGATGCTAGTACAAGTATCATAATACACAAATCGAATATGCACCAACAATGCATAATAAAACACACAATACGGACTTCCGCTACCGGAATCCAACAATGCGAATCCACATGATTCCATCATCATAACAAAGGGTAATCCAACGATCCAGCGCCCTCAGTATAGATCCACATGATGATCCCGTCGGATAAACGCATGGTGGAAAACCCGTCCAACGATCCAGCGCCCTCAGCATAGATCCCCATGATGATACCGTCGGACCAACGCATAGTGGACATCCGATCCAGCGCCCTCGGCATAGATCACGTGATCTCACAGGATCAACACAACATACACGAACACAACTATGCATACACATATGCAAAAATCGATATGTCCATCCACATGAACATAAAATCAATCAATAACGATATAATGACAATTCAACTGGAATGACCTCATGTCCAACAACATGAATAACAATATGTATTATCAAAATCCTCAATATTAAACCAATATTCAAAATATGATACTTGCCTTAGAAATGGCGATAAGGGTTGCTACTACGAAAAAGAAATCTTCAACCAGCTCGAAGAACTCTCACTCGATCAATCCACCAAAACCCGAACCTTCAACGAACAATAACACCGGTATAACTAACGTTTCCGGATAATCGTCTTAATCATCATAAGAACATTAAAAGGGCGTAATATCCCCAATCATAGAAGCTTACTAATCTGCCCTATACCATTTCAGAGTTGAATCAACATTAGGATACTAACCCGACAAAAGCTCATAGTATCCCATCTAAGATCAAATGCATCCTACGGTCGGATTCTTCAATATACCACAAGATAATTCTTCTTACAATGATTCTAATCATACTCTTCATTAATCCAAAGCATAAAGATATCAGAATTACCCCAAAGAACGCCGTAAGAACTTATTTACTAGGTTCAATTGATTATCATCTTCTTCTTCAAGGAAATAAATCCTAAGTTCAATCCATTAAAATGTCCCAATACGCATTATTTAATCATGTAATACGTAAGAACTTGATAATATCCATAAACTTGCCATAATCAGGTTCGTAGCCTCATGATACCATGTTTAGGAGTCCAAACACTACAAGGTTCGATTAATATTCTAAACAACTAAGAAGAGCCGAAACATAACCGAAATTATACTTCTAACAACATGATGTTCGACTATACCTGAATATAACTGAATTGATAATCTCAAAACATGATCAAAACATCCCTAAGAATACGTAATCCAGTTGATGAAGAATCACCTACCTCAAAATGGTGAAGAACAAGGAGAAACTTGAAGAAACTCAACACCGAGAGCTTGAACACCAAACCCCAATGGTCTATGATCTGCAAACTCGAGCTAGGATGATGATATGAGAGGTATATGGTGAGGGATAATCTTCAGAGCATGAAAATTGGCCAAGGTAGAAGTTAGAAATGAAGTGGGGGGTCGAGTTCTATAAATATAATTATGAGCCATTACGTACGTTACCAGAGGTCTATTACGTGCGTAACCTTATTAGCGTACGCTATACTCGAACATTAGCGTACGTTAACGTCTGGCCAGAGCTCACTGGACTATTTTTGGTATTGGCTTACGTACGTTAGCTTAAATGTTTTACGTACGTAACAACTATACCCTTAGCATACGTTAAAACTACCCCTTAGCGTACGTTAAGTCCGTTGACTTGCATAGCTGGAAAACCGTCCAGGTTCATGTGAGTGATCTCCTCGCATCTTCGTCAGGCCCCACACGCCGACCCTTATCTGATTCCGAGTTGACTATGTTTAGGTACGTTAAGCTACACCTATAATGTACGTTATACTACAGTCGTAGCGTACGTTATGGTCATCCTTAAGACGTGCAGGATTATGCATGCATGCATGGGAAAGGAATACAAAAACGTAGGGATACGAATATGGGAAACTGATCATCGATTAATATATCACAAAGTTGAATCTTACAAGATCGAATATAGGATAAATACACCTTAATTATCCGGTCATTACACCAATGGTTCAAATGGCGAGTCAATCGGAGTCCGGACGAAGGAGTTATGGCCGAAATAGCAAAGACTACACAGTGTATAATTGGCGCATGCTAAACGCATTTATTAGCGTGCACTAACGAAGTCTGGCAAAGGGTTCTAGACTGCATTTTGCAGCCGATAGCGCATGCTACACATACCTTAGCGTGTGCTAACTGTTGGCAGTATATATAAGACTGCAGAGGTCAACTTTCGTCATTTCTTCCTCCCCTTTCTTCCTTCCGGTGATCAAGACGATCTTGAGGGCATATAAGCATGGATTTTGGCCTGATAGCATCACCCATCAATATCTTTGAGTTCCTAGTATGGATTTAACAACATTCCAACATCTTTCGCCATTTTAATCGAGGTATTTTCTTCTTAGAACCCTACTTTCGAGATAATTTGGGGGTTTGTCGTGATTTCGTGATTCCAATCCGAAATTGTTGATTCCCTTGTTTTTATCTAGTCTTGTTTATCTTAACCCCCGGTTTGGAATTTCGTTTTCATGTTTTTGTCGGGTTGATTCATGTTCTTGAGATATTTTTGGGGTTTTCCTCTTGATTTCAATTCTGGGCCGATTATGATGAATTGGTCATGTAATTCTTGTTGTGTTGATTGTAATCTATGGATTAGAAACTCGTTTATTGATTTTGTTTCCCCCGGAACATGATTTTAGCTTTCTTTAAACAAACCCTTGAACCCTTGTAGTTTCTTAGTGTCGATTGGGATTTCGTTTAGTGTTGTTGATTCATAGCGGTGTTATTCTCGTAGTCATTGTGTTGTTATTGATTTCTCGTGAAGGTGGTTAGTTTTCGGGGCTATTTCGGGGCTGTTTCGGCCGATCCGCGTTCGTCGGAGTATTCACAAATTTATTTCGAGGCAAGTATCTTGCCCATATATTACGTGTTTTTTGTGGATTTAGTAGTTAGTAATCGACGATACGTGCTGAATGAACGTCTATAATTAACTTTCAAAGGAATCGATATGCTTTTCAATATTTCCTTAAAGATGAGTCGTATGTTTTTGTTGTTAAATGCGCTTGTCTAAGTATGTGTATTAGTGCGGAGTATAAGAATACCTTACTTTCGTAGGGTATCGTTTTATGTGATTATGTCGTTTGTAGATTTTAAAGTTTAACCATTCGTTGAGGTATGTGAGGGGAACATGTGTTTATTGATGATCATGTGTCATTGTGAGATAAAGATGGTAACTCCCGTATGAGGAGGTTGTGCCGTTCAGCGTGGTTGGAAAGGTACTTTCTCTCGTTGCTATGTGATTGGCACTAGCTGCATCGTTGAATTTTAGTGTTAATTGTATCGTTACTTGGTCGTGAGTATGTGTTGGATGAACTGGCCATTCTAGTAAGGTACCTCGACTATATATAATGTGATTGACCTTCGAGGCTTGTGGTTTGCAACTATGAATTATGATCTTTTGGGTGTGTGAGTTGTTGTCCTTCCACCCGTAGCATTCGACGGGACATTTGGGGGTCGATACTAAGGGGTACGGTCATGAAATTGGACTTGGGTGCGTGTGTAACACCCTCAATCCGCTCAGGGATATTACACGTCGTAGAACCTTTCCTCAAGGATCTACCAGGCTGGTAACAACAAACGAACAACTCGACAATGCCTTTAAGGCTAAAAAGACTCAGTAGACCGATTTGGACTTTCAATAAAAACATACAACTCGATTACAATACTTGCCCACGCAGGGGTCAAAATACAACAAACTCGCATATAATGGGGAGAAATACTGCAGCGGAAAATAAAGTACAACTGAACCAATACACAACATACGGTTCCACATGTGATTAGTATCGATCATCTTTCATCATCTTTCATGCTGACCCTGTGCCACGCTCCCTGAAACCTGAATGCAATACAGACATCCACCCCCCGAATACTCGGGGGTTAGCAAAACTCCACTGTTTTGCTAGTGCAAGTACAAAGTTCAAATATGAGCCATATAATTCAAGTTCCAAGAATAACAATAACCAGGAATCCTCAAAGATCCAAACATAACGAAAAGTACTTCCCGAGGCAAGAGTTTGGGTAAAACATTCCAAAACCGAAAGATCGCAAATCGAGAGGATAATTTATAAAACCTTTTAAAAATGCCCTCTGGATTTTTCAACGTAAACCATTTAGGATTATCGAATCCTTCTCTTTCCAAAATCAACAGGGGTCACAGCCCAGCAGTTTTGTTTTCGCAAATAGAAAACCACTAACAATTCACAAGGTCAGAACCCACATCACATGTCCTCGACGGACATAAAATCAACACAACATAATCACATACAGGCATCGCCTAGGGCCGGTACGAAGCCACAAATTCCACTCGAGGCCTCGAAGGACCCTCCCGAGCTGGCTAGCAAAACAAATCACACACAGGCATCGCCTAGGACCGGGATGAAGCCACAAATCCCACTCGAGGCCTCTAAGGACCCTGCCGAGCTAGCAAGCGAAACATAAGTCACAACATCTCACGGTTGGATCAATCACTTGTTGCATCCTGACCACATGATCACAAGCCATGTGTCACCGCAGATTATCTTTGGCACTCACGGTTGGATCAATCACTTGTTGCATCCTGACCACATGATCGCATGCCATGTGTCACCGTAGTTTTTATTAGGCTCTCACGGTTGGATCAATCCCTTGTTGCATCCTGGCCACATGATCGCATGCCATGTGCCACCATAGGCCCCGCCCACATCCATACATTCACACACAGCACAATACAACACATATATTCAAACAATTCACCTAGAGGCATCAAACACTTAGCAAAACATCACGTCAAACCACAACGCACCGAAATGAAGCAATATACGCACACACGCATTATCAATCTCAACATCAACACCAACCATATCCATACGATTCACATACTCGATTACGAAACACACCAATCACAAAACACACGCGGTTATGAAAGAGAGCCTTTCACAAGGCTAACCGAATCTTTTGAAGATAATTTTCAAACGACCAAACAAACACATTTAGACGATCACCAATTATCATATCCACAAAAAAAGAATTATATGGACAAGGTACTTGCCTCGAAATCGGCTCAACCGAGAAGCTTCGGAACGCCCGATGCTATCGAAAAGGAAGACGACAACGAATGGAAGGGTTCAACACGGTTTCTTCGCAATAAACCCGACCCTAACATCATATAATTAATAAGTCAACGATCATACGAGGAAGAATAATCGTAGAACATCCTAAAACCCCTCTATGACTTTCTACCGGACACCTTCAAGGCATCGATCAAGAACTCGACCAAAACAATGAATCGATACGGTCCAACCATGGAATAACAAGGGAAATGATATAATACATTTAAATAATCATCAATCCATCACAATCCTAAGTTAAATCGGATTAAATGGATGAAAACAATCAAAATACTCAAATTCCCCAAAACTAGGTTTCTAGAAAATCTGACCTGATTCGCTCGATCAAAGGATGTTATAGGATGGATAAATGATGATATGTACTCCAAGACTTCATGGATTTAACACCTGACAACATCCCTCCATAATCATCAAAGCTCCAGCCGCGGAAGAGGATGAAACGAGTGAGAAAAATGATGAAAAACCCGTCTGCTGGGTCTTAAAGACACAGCCTGCCGGACGACTTACGTACGTAATCGGCCATGGCTTACGGACGTAAACGGCCATGGCCAAGCCTACTGCCCAAAAATGCCGGCATCGTTACGTATGTAACTGGCCAAGGCTTACGTACGTAACTGCCGGCCCTTCCGGCTGTAACTCGGCTAGGGCTGGCCTGGGCCCAACCTGTCCGGCCACGACTCGGCCGGGACAAACTCCGACGGCCCGGACGACCCCGAAACCCGAACCTGAATACGAATCGAAGATACGATTATGAAGTACTCGCAAAGACGAATTCAATCACTAAGAGAACACACGATTCTGACCACCCGAAGGCTCGAAATTCGACAAGGGAAAGTAATTACCCCAAACTTTAAGAAATTACAAAAAAGGCCCAAAACATCCGAAACACACGATACACGATCGAAACACCAAGACAAAGCTCGCAACATGAATAATAACATTAAATGAACTTACGAGAAACTCGAAACAATAGTTTCGGACGAGATTCGCAAGAATCGAACTCAAGTACGGAAAAGCCACTTAAGAACGCGAAACTCAACAAAACGATACCGAAATGTAACACCCCCAAAATCTCTCGAGGTATTACAGTGCCTTGAATCCCACGTGGGACCCACAAGGCTAGTTAGAAAAATAGGCAATTTAAGAAAATCGCGATAAAACCTTAAGTTCAAGGTTTACATAACGTGAGTCGTGAATGTCCTGCACATGATGAACAATTTTACCACATCAAAGCTCCAACCGCTCAAGTCTGACCGGACCCCTCGGGAATGTCCTGCACATGATGAACAATTTTACCTGGTACGACGAATCATATCAGGTAACCAGGGTCAGAGAATGCATACCAATTAACAGCTACTAACAACGATATACGCCATTTTTACAATTACAGTATCTAGTAATCAACAGGGAATATTTCATCATTCAACCGACGTTGTCTCTCTCTCTTTTATCACATAAGCCCCAAGGTCGCAACCAAGGGTCACGGAAGTATCCACTCGGGAATACCCCGGAACGTAGGTGCCCAATTCAGGTCTTACCCCCTAACACATTTCCACACGGGTACCGTACAGGTTTTATCCCCAACACATCAGCCCATTTATAACATATTTTTAGAGAAAGACAAACGTCGGCATTCATCAAAATGGCACATACGCACATACGGTATGACATTAATATTAGAAGATTCTCGAGCAAGATTTCACTTGCCTGTGATCCGATAGTAGGTGCTTTGCGATAAACGGAGTCCCCACGCCCGCTAGAGCTTAACCTAACCACGTAATATCCAATTAACACCTCGTGCGGATCATGATGAATAAAACTAGTCTCCCTTTCCTAATCGGATTCCTAGTGTAGTTTTAATTGTTGATATTAGTATCGTTTCTAAGTTCGTAAGTATTGTGTACCATTATTCCGTTCAATTCTACAGTTAACATTTGATATATATCGACTTGCTCAACAAGATTATCCCTATCATTTTTCGGTTGTCGACAAATGATCATAGCATAATCGAATCTCATGCTTTCTATTTCTATTCTATATTCCGAATACTACGATCGACGGATTCTATTACACAATAACTTTGGTGGTTCGATATCCAATAATGATTATACTATCGAATTGTTTTCCTTAGTTCACTATGTGTCAAAAATCACAAGGTAAGGGTGGCTACAACAATGGAATAAACGGTGACGGATTACTACGAATTCTCCTACAATTGATTAGTCAAATTTTGCATTCCTAGTGATGATTTGAAATGAAATTTCGTATGATAGATATGATTTGCATGAAACTAAACATATGAGAAATGATAACTCCGGTCACTATAATTCCATTCGAAAGGTTGTCTACGAAGGTTGGCAAAATCTACCCAATACCCGCAATTTAATAAATATATATAAGAGAACATCAAAGATATAACTCCAGGGATTGGTGGCTTACCTTATTGGAAGAAGAATAATGAAGAGAGTTGGCGAATCCACAAGAACTACGAGGAGAAATGAGAAGTGACTTGAAAAACTTGGATAATCTACACCGGAGCTCAAGAAACCACTTCCTCAGTGTTAATTCAAGTATAAAAGAGGCTAAGAACCGAGTATAAGGCTAGGATGCTCTCCAAGGGTGTTATCTTGTAGTGTTGGGTCGTGCAAATGAAGAAGGGAATTGTCATTTTATAAAACTTGGTTTTGCTAACGTACGTTAATGATAATGGTGTTACGTATGTAAGGCTTATTATGTACGTAACAGTGTAATGACAACGTACGTAAAGACCGCCACTGCTCGAAATGTGCCCAAGTGTTACGTACATTAAATTTGGGACATAATGTACGTTACGAAGAGTTGACTCGTTTGTCCTCTAGCCCGCCGAAAGTAGCTCCGTCCTTGTCAAAAGAAAGATTCTGGTCGGACGATTGACTCACCTGTTACGTACGTAATATAGCTTCCTTAACGTACGTAACAATCGAAGTGTAGCGTACGTTAGGCATAAGTTGTAGCACGCGTTAGACAAAACTCTAACGCGCGTTAGACATAAACTCTGGCGTGCGTTAGACATAAACTCTTTAGCCACATATCACATTCTAACCATTTCGGTGTGACCATCCTTTCCACTCGTCAACAATTATCGGGGTCCAAGACGTTGGCCACCGTCATATTCGCACCGACGATCGTCCCACGGTGTCAAGGCATGTCACCTCCATTTCATTTAAATCGCACAATTATATAGCACTTAATGGAATACATAAATAGAAATGACGTCACATTACAAAAATTCACACAGTACAAAGTAATCAAGCATGAAATACCGGAGGTATTACAAATCACCCCCCTTAAAAATAGTTTCGTCACGAAACTTAAGAAAATAACTCAGGATGACTCTCTTTCATGCTCGACTCGGTTTCCCAAGTCGCTTCTTCCGTGCCGTGGTGCGACCACTGAATCTTCACGAGGGGTATGGCTTTATTTCTTAACATCTTCACACGCCGATCCAAAATGGCGATCGGTACCTCTCTAAAGGTAGCGTCATCGGAAATTTCCACTTCTTCGAAATTGAGCTTGTGACTCGGGTCATAGACATATTTCCTTAACTGGGAGACGTGAAAGACGTTGTGTACTCCATCCAAATGCGGCGGTAGAGCTAATCGATACGCGAGCTTCCCTACCCGGTCCAGTATCTCAAACGGACCTATAAATCTCGGGCTTAACTTGCCCTTTTGGCCGAAACACCGGATACCCTGCGTAGGTGATACTTTGACCCAAACATGATCCCCGACCGTAAACTCTAACGGTCGCTGTCGGTTTTTGGCATAAGATTTCTGCCGGCTCTGTGCGGCTAGCATGTGCTTTCGAACGGTAGAGATCTTCTTAATAGATTCCTGGATAAGATCTAACTCGGTAACCGCTGTGTCGGAGGCATCATCCCAGCATAACGGCGACTTGCATCTTCGCCCATACAGGGCCTCAAACGGTGCCATGCCTATACTTGCATGCCAGCTGTTGTTGTATGAGAACTCCACCAATCCCAAATGTCTAGCCCAATCCTTACCCCAATCGAGCACACATGCTCTCAACATATCTTCCAAGGTTTGAATTGTACGCTCGGTCTGTCCATCTGTCTGAGGGTGATAAGCCGTGCTAAAGTGTATTTGGGTCCCCATAGCTTTATGTACGGCTTTCCAAAAATGAGACACGTATCTGGTGTCCCTATCCGATATGATGGATGAGGGAACGCCATGTAACCTTACGATCTCTCTGATGAAAATGACGGCCAGTTGCTCTGTCCCGGTTGTCTCTTGAATAGAAATGAAATGTGCCGATTTTGTCAATTGATAAACAATGACCCAAATTATATCCTTTCCTCCCACTGCCGTAGGTAGCTTAGTGACAAAATCCATTGATATGCTCTCCCACTTCCACTTAGGGATGGGTAGGGGTTGCATAATTCTGGCTGGTCTGCGGTGTTCAATCTTTACTTGCTGGCACGTCATACATTGGGCGACGAACCTAGAAACTTCCCATTTCATATTCTTCCACCAAAAACTCTGTCGCAAATCCTTGTACATCTTGCTTGCTCCGGGGTGAATAGAATAGGGAGTGAAGTGCGCCTCCTTCAGTATAGATTGCTTCAGCCCGTCATTCGGTGGAATACAGATCCTGTTCTTGAACCTCACCAAATCACCCTGAATCTTATAATCGGAAACATCTCCTTCCTCGATTCTTGCACCAATCGCACGTAATTCAGGATCTTCCATCTGTTCTAGACGTATCTCGTCTAGTAAGGATGAAAGTATGTTGATTGAGCATAATTGTCCTTGCCTCCGTTATATCCATACTTCGGTGTTGCTTCTCCTGATGTCTTGCTGTAGTTTGGGCTGAACTGTTATGCTGGATACCATTACCTCTTGTGTAGTTTTCCGACTAAGAGCATCGGCTACCACATTAGCTTTTCCGGGATGATAAGAGATTTCCACATCGTAGTCCTTGATTAGCTCCAACCAACGCCTCTGTCTTATGTTTAATTCTCTCTGAGTGAAGATATATTTCAAACTCTTATGATCCGTGAAAACTTTACAATTAACTCCGTAGAGATAGTGCCTCCAAATCTTGAGGGCATGCACCACTGCGGCTAGCTCCAAGTCATGCGTCGGGTAATTTGCATCGTACGGCTTCAGTTGTCGGGATGCGTACGCAACGACTCTGCCATTCTGCATGAAGACACACCCTAGTCCGTGCTTGGATGCATCCGTGTATATAATGAATTCTTCTGTACCCTGTGGTAACACTAGTACTGGGGCAGTAGTTAGCCTACTCTTGAGCTCGTCAAAGCTCTTCTGGCAGTCTGCAGTCCATACAAATGTGGTGCTCTTTCTCAGTAGGTTCGTTAATGGTCGGGCGATACATGAAAAAGCCTCGACGAATCTTCGATAGTAACCCGCCAGTCCTAGGAAACTCCTAACCTCCTTGACGTTCTTCGGCGGTTCCCAACTCGTTATTGTCTCGATCTTTTGTGGGTCGACCTTGACGCCTTCTACCGAGACAACATGTCCGAGAAAAATTACCTCTGGCATCCAGAATTCGCACTTGGACAATTTCGCATAAAGTTGGTGTTGCCTTAACACGCTCAGCACTTGCCTCAAATGTTCCTCGTGTTCCTGTCGGCTTCGAGAATATATCAGGATGTCGTCGATAAAAACCACCACGCATTTATCGAGGAAATTAATCAAAACTCTATTCATCAGTTCCATGAAAACGGCTGGGGCATTAGTCAACCCGAATTATACCACGATATACTCGTAATGCCCATACCTTGACCGAAATGCACTCTTGGGTATATCTTCCTCCCGAATCCTCAATTAGTGATATCCGAACCGTAAATCGATCTTTGAAAATATGACTGCCCCTTGTAATTGATCCAAGAGGTCATCAATTCTTGGTAGTGGATAACGATTCTTGATAGTAACCTTATTCAGCTCCCTGTAGTCGATGCACAAGCGTAGAGAGTTGTCTTTCTTCTTGACGAAAAGTACCGGCGCGCCCCACGGTGAGGTGCTCGGGCGGATCAACCCTTTCTCCAGCAGGTCTTCGAGCTGTATCTTTAATTCCTTCATCTCGGCCAGTGCCATCCTGTAAGGAGCTTTGGAAATAGGTCTCGTCCCCGGCTCGAGTTCAATGGAAAGATCAACTTCTCGGTGCGGTGGCAGCCCTGGTAGTTCATCGGGAAAAACATCTGGAAACTCATTTACCACCGGAATGTTTGTGATTGTAAGTTGTGAAGTATCCTCTCGAAGAACATAACACCAATAGTACTCACTTTGAGGGCTGCAGGAGGCTTCTGATGCGATAATACTGAGAGACCATTTCGTACTAAAGTGTTCACGTCCGCTGATGACATGGGTGGTACCGTCATGAGCCGAAATGGAAATAGTCAAGTGGTAGGTATCCAAGATCGTTCTGTGCAATGGCATCCAGTCCATACCTAATATGATATCTTCATTATGGAGCGGAAAGACCATAAGATTAGCGGTCCAACTATGATTGTCGATGCAGATCCGACAGTCTCGAACCCTTTGATCGCCGCCTAGTCTACTACCCTCAGGTAGTTTAACAGTAAAGGGCTCACAAGGTACACAAACAAGATTTAAGCGTTCAACACATTCCACAGATATAAACGAATAGGTGGCTCCGGTATCAAATAGTACATGCACTGGCTGAGAGTTAACAAGAAGAGTACCTGAGATAGCTAGCGCAGACTGACCATCCGTAGCCCTCAGCTCAAATACACGGGACGGCTCCGAAAGGGACGAAGTACCTCCGCAGCGCCCACGACCTCGTCCGGCACCGTGTAGTGGTGGTTGATTCTGGTGGGATGGAGCTCGGTAGTTGGAAACAGCAGGCGTCCTGGGGGATTGCATGGAGCCTTGTTGACTTGGTAGGGAAGCTGGGTTCTGAGTGGAATTGGCCCGCCAGCAGTAACGAGACATGTGCCCACTCTTTCCGCAAGTGAAACATTTGGTAGCCGTCTTCTGACACCGATCCTTAGTATGCCCGGTTACGCCACAATTGAAACAGTCCCTACGATAAGGCCGATCAGATACACCCTTCTGTTGGTACGAAACCGCCGACTTAAAAGAAGATGTGGGCCCCGAATTCGCCTTGTTGTTGCTCCCAGGCTGAACTGATGTCTTCTGCTTCTTCGAGTTATGCCCGGTGTCGGTATTAACAACTGTACGTAAGATATGCCGTGACTACGTCTTAGTATGCCCTCGTGGTCGTGCGGAAATCAAGCGGCATAGCGTTGTACATCCTCCGAAACCTCGTGCAAGGTGGCATATTCGTTGATCTTGATGGAACCATCTCGGGAGATGTAACTTAGTTCGGTTCGGAGGCCCGAATGATCTCTGCAATCGCATGTTCGAGGTCCGCATCAAAAAGTCTTGTGCGCGAAAGCCGGGCTGATTCGGGACAAGATTTCGCCTCCGTAGTAGTCGGGCAAATTCGGTCCACCCACCACTCGGCCTCTCGCCTCGTAAGTCCTCCACCAACGCGCAGTTGTCACGGAGTTGATTAATCCCGAGCGGCACCTTCCGGTTCTCTCGGGCATCCGATCACTTCAAGGCGCCTCCATTTCGTAAATCTGGCCCACGTGTTTGTCTCTGTCCGCCAAATAATGGAGGCCTAGCCTTCGCATTTCTCCCAATCATCGGTCTCTTCTGCGTTTTCTTCCACATTGATGACCGGTATCCGTTCCGCCCGGTTGACTCCGAGCAATTCCCATGGCGATAGCACAGGCAAGGGCCCGAACAAAAGCCGGGTCCATGCCCCGGTTGTTATTCCGGCATTCCGCCTCCCGATCGCTTTTGATTAATCGGTGGCGGCCCCTCAAAGAGTTGGGTCTCGGCAGTGTTCCCGTCCTCAATGTGGTTCGCGGCAGAACCCTGAGCGTCATTCACCACCCTCCTAGCTCCTCGGCGTGCCATCACTGACGGTATTAATCTAAAGCCAGTCCCATACACAGTTTACAATTAAATATAGTACATAGACAGAAACACACATATCACTTACTTTGCATTCCCATGAGGAGTTTCGATCACTTGGGGTGTTGGACTTTGAAAAATTAGGAGAAATTTTATTCAAACCAGGAGGTTGGCTCCGATACCATTTTCTGTAACACCCCCAAAATCTCTCGAGGTATTACAGTGCCGTGAATCCCACGTGGGACCCACAAGGCTAGTTAGAAAAATAGGCAATTTAAGAAAATCGCGATAAAACATTAAGTTCAAGGTTTACATAACGTGAGTCGAAAGATTTTAAGGAAAAATGTAATTCGAAGTCCAATTATTACACAACAAAGGTTTTTCAAAAGAAAACAAATTTATTTCAATTTAAGCAGCGACTAGAGATAATTCCAACACCGCTCAAGTCTGACCGGACCCCTCGGGAATGTCCTGCACATGATGAACAATTTTACCTGGTACGACGAATCATACCAGGTAACCAGGGTCAGAGAATGCATACCAATTAACAGCTACTAACAACGATATACGCCATTTTTACAATCACAGTATCTAGTAATCAACAGGGAATATTTCATCATTCAACCGACGTTGTCTCTCTCTTTTATCACATAAGCCCCAAGGTCGCAACCAAGGGTCACGGAAGTATCCACTTGGGAATACCCCGGAACGTAGGTGCCCAATTCGAGCCTTACCCCCTAATACATTTCCACACGGGTACCATACAAGTTTTATCCCCAACACATCGGCCCATTTATAACATATTTTTAGAGAAAGACAAATGTCGGCATTCATCAAAATGGCACATACGCACATACGGTATGACATTAATATTAGAAGATTCTCGACCAAGATTTGACTTGCCTGTGATCCGATAATAGGAGCTTTGCGATAAACGGAGTCCCCACGCCACTCGAGCTTAACCTAACCACGTAATATCCAATTAACACCTCGTGCGGATCATGATGAATAAAACTAGTCTCCCTTTCCTAATCGGATTCCTAGCGTAGTTTTAATTGTCGATATTAGTATCGTTTCTAAGTTTGTAAGTATTGTGTACCATTATTCCGTTTAATTCTACAGTTAACATCAGATATATATCGACTTGCTCAACAAGATTATCCCTATCATTTTTCGGTTGTCGACAAATGATCATAGCATAATCGAATCTCATGCTTTCTATTTCTATTCTATATTCCGAATACTACGATCGACGGATTCTATTACACAATAACTTTGGTGGTTCGATATCCAATAATGATTATACTATCGAATTGTTTTCCTTAGTTCACTAAGTGTCAAAAATCAGAAGGTAAGGGTGGCTACAACAATGGAATAAACGGTGACGGATTACTATGAATTCTCCTACAATTGATTAGTCCAATTTTGCATTCCTAGTGATGATTTGAAATGAAATTTCGTATGATAGATATGATTTGCATGAAACGAAACATAAGAGAAACGATAACTCCGGTCACTATAATTCCATTCGAAAGGTTGTCTACGAAGGTTGGCAAAATCTACCCAATATGTAACGCCCCGATTTCGCATATACATTTATTGTGAATTATAGAAAACATATTCAATTTTATTAAATCAATGCCCGAATAATTTCATCATTTAATTCATTTCATTTTCATAATCACGCAAATTCATTTATACCATTATTATTCATGACAAGTCATGTGATTTGTTTCGTTGCATTTCTCATTTTAATTCATTGTTTCATCTCGTCGTTTCTAGGCCCGAGTCAAATTTTAAGCAATATTAATCGTTACGCATAAGATTTCACAAGTCCATTTTAATTAATTTTAATTTATTCACTTTGGGCCGGCCTAAGCCAAACCCATTATAATACTCAGCCCAAATCCTACAATTAATTAAAGCCCAACCATTATAATTTTACCCAGCCCAATTATCATTTTAATCATTCTCTCACACACACTCACGATCGGAAGTTTTTCTGCACCATCATCAACCACCACTTTAGTGGAGTAGTGGGCATCATGCAGGAGCAGTTTTACATCGTGGGTGGTTGCAATTCTTTCAGTATAAATACTGTATAATACAGCTAGAATACACAATACACATAAGCTCACTGTAGCCGCAACGCAACACTTGTATCTTCTGCGAATCATCTGCTTCCTCTCGTCTTCTACAAAATTATCAGTTTCTCCAAAGGTAAACTCTATTTTTTTTTATTTTTCTTACGCAAATTTATACCACAGAGGGTAAATTATACTACATCTGTTAAATTCAATTCCTAAACACCCAAATTTTCAAACCAGAGTACTTGCCTGAACCCAATAATTTTAACCTTTCGTCTCCTTGCATCATGACCAGAACATAGAAACCAAATTCAGAAATCATCGAAACCAAACCGAAATCGAAGCTTTTAGCCCGGACTCAGTACCTTCAAACCCGAAACAGAATCGACCTCCGATCGACCTGCCTTCTCATACAAGTTCGTCCGATTATATCAACACAGAAACCCGAACTCAAAATTCGGAAATCAAAAACCATATCCAGACCGTTTTCCAACCTGGACCCTCGCCGTCGTGAACCACCGTTCGAACCACCACCGCTGCAGGCGCAAACCGCGGCCCAGGATCTCCACCGCCACGAGCTACTGGAAAACCGCCGTTGAGGTCGCATATCGTCGCCCGCCGCCACTGCCTCCTATTCCGGATTCCTCCGGTCGCGAGATGGGCGTGTAAGTCGGAGAGCTTCTGTGTGTGTCTTTCTGCCATTTTATTTCTGGCCGAGAGTGAGAGAGAGAAACCGAGAAGAAATCGGGAGAGAGAGAGAACACCAAGGGAGAAGGAGAAGTGAGGATGAGAAGTGAGTGTCGGCTGACCTAAGTGTGAAGAGAAGGGTTTGTTTTTATCCCCTGCCATATTTTAGGTTTTATCAATTTAGCCCCCATAGTTCCAGACCTTTCAATTTGAACCCAAATCAATTTTTCAGTGTATTTAATTTCAGTCCCTAGATATTTTCCAATCCTTTTTAATTCCCCCAACCAGATTCAATATTTTAAAAATCGGTCCCTTTCGGCCAAGCTTTTAATATGTTGACATTTTTAATTACTATTATTATTCACTTACAATTTAATTCTAAGTCATATAATAATAATAATTTTCTATTATTATTAATTGTAGATAATAACAAGAATTTACGGGCCTAGAATTGTCGAGTCAAGCATCTTCATCACATTCAAGTCAAGAACTGCATTTTATCCAGGTGTGGGGATTTATTACGCTTTTGTTTATTTTAATTGCTTTATATATTGTCTCGTATGTGCACGTGAAATCAGTCAGAAGCACTTAAATGTGCAAATCAGTCAGAAGCACTTAAATGTGCAATCAGTCAGAAGCACTTAAATGTGCAAATCAGTCAGAAGCACTTAATTGTGCATAAAGCCTTCGGGCTAGCCGACGGGCATCAGAATTTATCAGTCATGTTGTTTATACTTGCTAATATATTTAGTAATTAACGTAGACATATTGCGTACTCTCCACACTGAGCGAGTTGGAAGCTCACCCCACCATTTTACCCCCTTTCAGGTTGAGGAGATCGATGTGGCATGCGATCGAGAGTGGGATGATCAAGAATATGATTAGATGTTTATTTATTTAATGTTATTTCTTTCAAACTATGTTTATGAACAAGTGTTCAATTTGTTTTATTTTTATGTCAAGGTATGTTTTGTTTTAACAATGACTCGAGAAGATTACTTGCAATTATTAAGTTTGTCTTTTTGAAATGTATTTCCGCTGCAAAATTTTTATTTATACTTCTTAAAATTTGAAGAATTATATTTTAGAAAAGTGGTCGCTACATAAGTGGTATCGGAGCAGGTTTACGGTTCTGTAGACTCGTTAAAATGGTTTCTTTTTCTAAAACTAAAATTTCATTTTCGCAAGTAGTCAAATATTTCTTTAGCAATTATGATCATCCATCTCTGCCGCTCCACGTCGACTCCAAGGTACATTAAGTTATTATTATTCATTATGTGATAAATGCAGTTTACCAGATCAACCATGATTCATGCATTAAAGATGCATCTTCAGTCTATTTTGTATATAAGAATTTTATGATAAAATATTTGGGCATGAAATTGTTTTCTTATAAATTCATAAGTATATGTGTGACATGCGAAAGTCATAATTGCTAGAAATCTCTGGTGCTCAACTTATAGATGCAGTGTAACGCTCCATTTTATTTCTCCTTCTCGTTGGGTAAGTACTGAAGGATCGTTGCGTTTGGTATGCCTTAGGATAATGGCAACTCGTGGACGTGGACGCCCAGCTAACCGAGGTGCAGATAATCTCGGTGGTCAGAATGCTAACCTTTGTGGTGGTGACGTAGGTCAGGATAACCACAACAATAACGTGCCAGCTCCTACTCGGGCACAAGTTGTGCAACAATTCCGACGTTTCACCCCACCTACATTCAACGGTCGAGAAGGACCAGCCTTCGTTGATGAATGGTTCATGTCGCTGGAGCGCACCTTTGAGCTCATTGGGTGCACCGATGCGCAAAGAATTATTTGTGGACAATATCAAATGGTGGAGGATGCTGGACGCTGGTGGATAAGCTATTGGCGTTTAAGACCGGTGGCCGAGCGTGCTGCGTTAACATGGGATCGGTTCAAGGAAATAGTGATGGAACAGTACTACCCACAGCACTACCGAGAGAAGATGGAGAGAGAGTTTTGGAACCTTGAACAAGGAGGAATGACGGTTGAAGAATATGAGAGAAAATTCAACCAAATCAGCTTCTTTGTGGAGCACATGGTGGACACAGATCGAAAGAGGGCCCTTAAGTTCCGGAGTGGTTTACGCCCGAGTATTCGTCACATCGTGGCTGGTCATGGGGTGCTACCCTATACCGAGACGGTTTTTCGAGCCCAATAGGTTGAGGCTAGCCATAATCTGGATCAACAACAGTCTACGAAGCCTAGTATCGGTAAGAGGCATTGGAATGGAAACCAAAATAAGGCCATGGTCTCTAATAAGCAAGCAAAGGTTGATCTAAGGTCGGGACCTAAGCCTCAAACCAAGAAGCGCAGTGCTCGAAGTGTGGTAAGAATCATGGCGGGGAGTGTTTGTATGGAAAAGGTGTCTGCTACAGATGTAAGGAGCCAGGGCATGCAGCTTCGAATTGTCATCTCCAAAGGGCCAGAGGTCAAGGTGCTGGAGGAAAGGCTCGTATTTATTCTTTGACCCAAAGGACGCAAATGAGAATCCCGGCACAGTGTCAGGTATGCTTATGATATCTAATGTGCCTGCTTTTGCTTTATTTGACACTGGTACCACACATACTTTTATGTCTGCAAAGTTTTATCATGCTATTGGTCATAGAAGCATTAGAACCGTTGAGTCTCTTGAGGTTAGCTTACCGTCAGGAAATACGATCCTCACTAATACAATGATTGACGAGAATATTGAGATAGGAGGTAGAGAATTTGACGCTAGCCTGTATTTAAATAACGCGATGGATTTTAATGTGATCCTTGGTATGGACTGGCTCGATAGACATGATGCTGATATAAGCTGCCGTGAGAAGAAGGTAACATTGAGGTGTTCCGAAGGCGAGTCGATCACCTTTTATGGTACTAAGAGTAGGACAGTACCAAGAGTAATCACAGCCATGAAAGCACTGAGAGGTCTAAGGAAGGAGAAATGTCAGGGTTACTTGGTGAGTTTGGTCGACACTCGTACTAATGAGGTGTCCCCTACAGACGTAGTACGAGAGTTTCGGATGTGTTTCAGGAAGATTTGCGGGAGTCCCACCCGACCGGCAAGTGGAGTTTAGTATTGATTTAGTCCCGGGCGGCCCCAACGTCCAAAGCGCCATATAGATGGCTCGAGGGAACTTCAAGAATTGAAGGTCCAAATTCAAGAGCCGTTGGAGCTCGGATTTGTTCGTCCTAGTGTGTCACCATGGGGTGCACGATCGCTTTGTAAGAAAGAAGGATGGGTCACTTCGGATGTGTATAGATTACGAGAGTTGAATCGACTCACGGTGAAGAACAAGTACCCACTACCGAGAATCGAGGATCTATTCGATCAGTTGAGAGGAGCTGGAACCTTTTCGAAGATCGATTTGCGGTCGGGATACCACCAACTGAAGATTAGGGAGTGTGACATTCCCAAGACGGCTTTCAGAACCCGTTATGGACATTTTGAATTTGTAGTAATGCCTTTTGGTCTGAGTAATGCACCGGCAGTCTTTATGGATTTGATGAACAGGGTGTTCCAACCTTACTTGGATAAGTTCCTGATCGTCTTTATATATGACATCTTGGTGTATTCTAAGGACAAGGAACAACACCAAGAACATTTGAGGATTACATTGGAGACACTTCGCAAGGAGAAGTTGTATGCTAAATTCAAGAAATGTGAGTTTTGGTTAAACAGAGTTGGATTCCTTGGACATGTGGTGACTTCAAAAGGAATTGAGGTTGATCCCGATAAAGTTGTAGCAGTGAGTAGTTGGGGAATACCCAATAATGCGAGCGAAGTCCGCAGCTTTCTGGGCCTAGCTGGCTATTATAGGAGATTTATCGAAGGATTTTCGAAAATCGCCACTCCTATGACCCAGTTAACAAGGAAAGGCGTAGGTTTGAATGGAAAGACAAGTGCGAGGAAAGCTTTCAAGAGTTGAAAAGGAGACTAACCTCGGCACCAGTATTAACGATTCCTGATCCGACGGAAGACTTTGTTATTTATAGCGATGCCTCAAAGCAGGGGTTGGGTTGTGTTCTGATGCAACATGGTAAAGTAGTAGCCTATGCATCGAGACAACTTAAACCACATGAGTTGAACTATCCAACGCATGATCTTGAATTGGCTGCTGTAGTACATGCGCTGAAGATTTGGCGTCACTATCTCTACGGAGGGAAGTGTGAGATATACACTGACCATAAAAGTTTGAAGTATCTTTTCACACAGAAGGACCTTAACATGAGACAAAGGCGATGGTTAGAATTGGTGAAGGACTATGATTGTACTATTCATTACCATCCGGGTAAGGCTAATGTGGTAGCTGATGCCTTGAGTCGGAAGACTAGAAGCGAGTTAGCTTGCTTGACCGATCAGGAGAGTTTGATAAAGGAGTTCTCCCAGTTGAGGATTGAGGTAGTTGAATCTTCAAAACATTCGAAAGCAATCCTATCATCTTTGGTCTTGCAACCAAACTTGAGGGATAAGATTAAGGAGGCTCAACCACGTGATAAGTTCTTGTGCAAGATGAAGGATCGAGCACAAGCTGGGAGTATTGAGAAGTTTGTCGTTTCCGCAGACGACGTTTTGACTTATGATGAGAGGTTATGTGTTCCTAAGGATCCATTCCTTAGGAAGCAAATCCTTGAAGAAGCTCACAATGCACCATACTCCGCTCACCCGGAGGTACAAAGATGTACCACGACACGAAGAAGTTCTTTTGGTGGAGAGGAATGAAACGGGACATTGGTGTATTTGTGGAGAGGTGTATGATATGTCGGCGGTGAAGGCGAACACCAACGGCCGGGAGGTTTACTTCAACCATTGGAAATCCTGGAATGGAAATGGGAGCATATCACAATGGATTTCGTGGTTGGTCCGCCACGAACCGTGAGGAAGAACGACGCTATCCGGGTGATAGTAGATCGTTGACGAAGTCATCTCATTTTCTACTGTGAGGATGACTTACGGTATGGAACAATATGCATGATTTATATCCGGAGATTTTGAGGCTACATGGTGTTCCAAAGATCGATCGTATCAGATAGAGATCCGCGATTTACGTCGAAATTTTGGAAGAGTCTTCAAAGTGCTTTGGGCACTAAGTTGAATTTCAGTACTGCATATCATCCGCAAACCGATGGTCAATCTGAACGGACTATCAAGACACTTGAAGATTTGTTGAGGGCGTGTGTTCTTGATACTGGTGAGAATTGGGAGAATATTTTGCCGTTAGTAGAGTTTGCTTATAACAATAGTTACCAAGCTACTATACAAATGGCCCCATATGAGGCTCTGTACGGAAGGAAATGTCGATCGCCCCTTTATTCGAGTGAGGTTGGAGAAGGAAAAAATTTTGGGTCCAGAATTGATCGAGCAGACTGTAGAGAAGATAGCTGAGATCAGAAGCAGAATTAAGACTGCCCAGGATCGGCAGAAGTCTTATGCTGATAAACGAAGGAAAGATATCCAATTTGAGATTGGAGAGAAGGTGTTCTTGAAGGTAGCACCTATGAAAGGAGTAATACGATTCGGTAAAAAGGGAAAGCTACAGCCTCGTTATATTGGACCTTTTGAGATTTTGGGTCGTGTTGGTGATCTTGCTTATAGTTTGGCATTGCCGGTGGAATTATCAGGAGTGCACAATGTCTTTCACGTCTCCATGCTGAGAAAATGCGTACATGATCCTGATCATGTATGCAATTTCAAAGAGTTGCATGTAGCCAAGAATCTGACTTATGAGGAGGTACCTATAGCTATTCTGGAGCGTAGGGTACACCAGTTACGAAACAAAGAGATTACATTGGTGAAAGTTCAATGGAGTCGTCATGGACCAAATGAGGCAACTTGGGAACGTGAAGAGGAGATCCGTTCTAAGTACCCAACATTCATTTTTCAAGGTACGTAATTTAATTTTCGAGGACGAAAATTTGTTAAAGGGGGGTAGGTTGTAACGCCCCGATTTCGCATATACATTTATTGTGAATTATAGAAAACATATTCAATTTTATTAAATCAATGCCGAATAATTTCATCATTTAATTCATTTCATTTTCATAATCACGCAAATTCATTTATACCATTATTATTCATGACAAGTCATGTGATTTGTTTCGTTGCATTTCTCATTTTAATTCATTGTTTCATCTCGTCTTTTCTAGGCCCGAGTCAAATTTTAAGCAATATTAATCGTTACGCATAAGATTTCACAAGTCCATTTTAATTAATTTTAATTTATTCACTTTGGGCCGGCTTAAGCCAAACCCATTATAATACTCAGCCCAAATCCTACAATTAATTAAAGCCCAACCATTATAATTTTACCCAGCCCAATTATCATTTTAATCATTCTCTCACACACACTCACGATCGGAAGTTTTTCTGCACCATCATCAACCACCACTTTAGTGGAGTAGTGGGCATCATGCAGGAGCAGTTTTACATCGTGGGTGGTTGCAATTCTTTCAGTATAAATACTGTATAATATAGCTAGAATACATAATACACATAAGCTCACTGTAGCCGCAACGCAACACTTGTATCTTCTGCGAATCATCTGCTTCCTCTCGTCTTCTACAAAATTATCAGTTTCTCCAAAGGTAAACTCTATTTTTTTTTTATTTTTTTTTTCTTCTGCAAATTTATACCACAGAGGGTAAATTATACTACATCTGTTAAATTCAATTCCTAAACACCCAAATTTTCAAACCAGAGTACTTGCCTGAACCCAATAATTTTAACCTTTCGTCTCCTTGCATCATGACCAGAACATAGAAACCAAATTCAGAAATCATCGAAACCAAACCGAAATCGAAGCTTTTAGCCCGGACTCGGTACCTTCAAACCCGAAAGAATCGACCTCCGATCAACCCGCCTTCTCATACAAGTTCATCCGATTATATCAACACGTAAACCCGAACTCAAAATTCGGAAATCAAACCATATCCACCCGCTTTTCCAACCTGGACCCTCGCCGTCGTGAACCACCGTTCGAACCACCACCGCTGCAGGCGCAAACCGCGGCCCAGGATCTCCACCGCCACGAGCTACTGGAAAACCGCCGTTGAGGTCGCATATCGTCGCCCGCCGCCACTGCCTCTTATTCCGGATTCCTCCGGTCGCGAGATGGGCGTGTAAGTCGGAGAGCTTCGTGTGTGTGTCTTTACGCCATTTTATTTCTGGCCGAGAGTGAGAGAGAGAAACCGAGAAGAAATCGGGAGAGAGAGAGAACACCAAGGGAGAAGGAGAAGTGAGGATGAGAAGTGAGTGTCGGCTGACCTAAGTGTGAAGAGAAGGGTTTGTTTTTATACCCTGCCATATTTTAGGTTTTATCAATTTAGCCCCCATAGTTCCAGACCTTTCAATTTGAACCTAAATCAATTTTACAGTGTATTTAATTTCAGTCCCTAGATATTTTCCAATCCTTTTTAATTCCCCAACCGCATTCAATATTTTAAAAATCGGTCCCTTTCGGCCAAGCTTTTAATATGTTGACATTTTTAATTACTATTATTATTCACTTACAATTTAATTCTAAGTCATATAATAATAATAATTTTCTATTATTATTAATTGTAGATAATAACAAGAATTTACGGGCCTAGAATTGTCGAGTCAAGCATCTTCATCACATTCAAGTCAAGAACTGCATTTTATCCAGGTGTGGGGATTTATTACGCTTTTGTTTATTTTAATTGCTTTATATATTGTCTCGTATGTGCACGTGAAATCAGTCAGAAGCACTTAAATGTGCAAATCAGTCAGAAGCACTTAAATGTGCAATCGATCGAAGCACTTAAATGTGCAAATCAGTCAGAAGCACTTAATTGTGCATAAAGCCTTCGGGCTAGCCGACGGGCATCAGAATTTATCAGTCATGTTGTTTATACTTGCTAATATATTTAGTAATTAACGTAGACATATTGCGTACTCTCCACACTGAGCGAGTTGGAAGCTCACCCCACCATTTTACCCCCTTTCAGGTTGAGGAGCTCGATGTGGCATGCGATCGAGAGTGGGATGATCAAGCCTATGATTAGATGTTTATTTATTTAATGTTATTTCTTTCAAACTATGTTTATGAACAAGTGTTCAATTTGTTTTATTTTTATGTCAAGGTATGTTTTGTTTTAACAATGACTCGAGAAGATTACTTGCAATTATTAAGTTTGTCTTTTTGAAATGTATTTCCGCTGCAAAATTTTTATTTATTCTTCTTAAAATTTGAAGAATTATATTTTAGAAAAGTGGTCGCTACATAAGTGGTATCGGAGCAGGTTTACGGTTCTGTAGACTCGTTAAAATGGTTTCTTCTTCTAAAACTAAAATTTCATTTTCGCAAGTAGTCAAATATTTCTTTAGCAATTATGATCATCCATCTCTGCCGCTCCACGTCGACTCCAAGGTACATTAAGTTATTATTATTCATTATGTGATAAATGCAGTTTAGCAGATCAACCATGATTCATGCATTAAAGATGCATCTTCAGTCTATTTTGTATATAAGAATTTTATGATAAAATATTTGGGCATGAAATTGTTTTCTTATAAATTCATAAGTATATGTGTGACATGCGAAAGTCATAATTGCTAGAAATCTCTGGTGCTCAACTTATAGATGCAGTGTAACGCTCCATTTTATTTCTCCCTCTCGTTGGGTAAGTACTGAAGGATCGTTGCGTGTGGTATGCCTTAGGATAATGGCAACTCGTGGACGTGGACGCCCAGCTAACCGAGGTGCAGATAATCTCGGTGGTCAGAATGCTAACCTTTGTGGTGGTGACGTAGGTCAGGATAACCACAACAATAACGTGCCAGCTCCTACTCAGGCACAAGTTGACAATTCCGACGTTTCACCCCACCTACATTCAACGGTCGAGAAGGACCAGCCTTCGTTGATGAATGGTTCATGTCGCTGGAGCGCACCTTTGAGCTCATTGGGTGCACCGATGCGCAAAGAATTATTTGTGGCCAATATCAAATGGTGGAGGATGCTGGACGCTGGTGGATAAGCTATTGGCGTTTAAGACCGGTGGCCGAGCGTGCTGTGTTAACATGGGATCGGTTCAAGGAAATAGTGATGGAACAGTACTACCCACAGCACTACCGAGAGAAGATGGAGAGAGAGTTTTGGAACCTTGAACAAGGAGGAATGACGGTTGAAGAATATGAGAGAAAATTCAACCAAATCAGCTTCTTTGTGGAGCACATGGTGGACACAGATCGAAAGAGGGCCCTTAAGTTCCGGAGTGGTTTACGCCCGAGTATTCGTCACATCGTGGCTGGTCATGGGGTGCTACCCTATACCGAGACGGTTTTTCGAGCCCAAGAGGTTGAGGCTAGCCATAATCTGGATCAACAACAGTCTACGAAGCCTAGTATCGGTAAGAGGCATTGGAATGGAAACCAAAATAAGGCCATGGTCTCTAATAAGCAAGCAAAGGTTGATCAAAGGTCGGGACCTAAGCCTCAAACCAAGAAGCTTGAGTGCTCGAAGTGTGGTAAGAATCATGGCGGGGAGTGTTTGTATGGAAAAGGTGTCTCACATGATGTAAGGAGCCGGGGCATGCGGCTTCAATTGTCATCTCCAAAGGGCCAAAGGTCAAGGTCTTGGAGGAAAGGCTCGTATTTATTCTTTGACCCAAAAGGACGCAGATGAGAATCCGGCACAGTGTCAGGTATGCTTATGATATCTAATGTGCCTGCTTTTGCTTTATTTGACACTGGTGCCACACATACTTTTATGTCTGCAAAGTTTTATCATGCTATTGGTCATAGAAGCATTAGAACTGTTGAGTCTCTTGAGGTTAGCTTACCGTCAGGAAATACGATCCTCACTAATACAATGATTGACGAGAATATTGAGATAGGAGGTAGAGAATTTGACGCTAGCCTGTATTTAATTAACGCGATGGATTTTGATGTGATCCTTGGTATGGGTAGCTCGATAGACATGATGCTGATATAAGCTGCCGTGAGAAGAAGGTAACATTGAGGTGTTCCGAAGGCGAGTCGATCACCTTTTATGGTACTAAGAGTAGGACAGTACCAAGAGTAATCACAGCCATGAAAGCACTGAGAGGTCTAAGGAAGGAGAAATGTCAGGGTTACTTGGTGAGTTTGGTCGACACTCGTACTAATGAGGTGTCCCCTACAGACGTACCTGTAGTACGAGAGTTTCTGGATGTGTTTCCAGAAGATTTGCCGGGAGTCCCACCCGACCGGCAAGTGGAGTTTAGTATTGATTTAGTCCCTGGGGCGGCCCCAACGTCCAAAGCGCCATATAGGATGGCTCTGAGGGAACTTCAAGAATTGAAGGTCCAAATTCAAGAGCTGTTGGAGCTCGGATTTGTTCGTCCTAGTGTGTCACCATGGGGTGCACCAGTACTGTTTGTAAGAAAGAAGGATGGGTCACTTCGGATGTGTATAGATTACAGAGAGTTGAATCGACTCACGGTGAAGAACAAGTACCCACTACCGAGAATCGAGGATCTATTCGATCAGTTGAGAGGAGCTGGAACCTTTTCGAAGATCGATTTGCGGTCGGGATACCACCAACTGAAGATTAGGGAGTGTGACATTCCCAAGACGGCTTTCAGAACCCGTTATGGACATTTTGAATTTGTAGTAATGCCTTTTGGTCTGAGTAATGCACCGGCAGTCTTTATGGATTTGATGAACAGGGTGTTCCAACCTTACTTGGATAAGTTCCTGATCGTCTTTATAGATGACATCTTGGTGTATTCTAAGGACAAGGAACAACACCAAGAACATTTGAGGATTACATTGGAGACACTTCGCAAGGAGAAGTTGTATGCTAAATTCAAGAAATGTGAGTTTTGGTTAAACAGAGTTGGATTCCTTGGACATGTGGTGACTTCAAAAGGAATTGAGGTTGATCCCGATAAAGTTGTAGCAGTGAGTAGTTGGGGACTACCCAAGAATGCGAGCGAAGTCCGCATGACTTTCCGGGCCTAGTCGCTATTATAGGAGATTTATCGAAGGATTTTGAAAATCGCCACTCCTATGACCCAGTTAACAAGGAAAGGCGTGAGGTTTGAATGGAACGACAAGTGCGAGGAAAGCTTTCAAGAGTTGAAAAGGAGACTAACCTCGGCACCAGTATTAACGATTCCTGATCCGACGGAAGACTTTGTTATTTATACCGATGCCTCAAAGCAGGGGTTGGGTTGTGTTCTGATGCAACATGGTAAAGTAGTAGCCTATGCATCGAGACAACTTAAACCACATGAGTTGAACTATCCAACGCATGATCTTGAATTGGCTGTAGTACATGCGCTGAAGATTTGGCGTCACTATCTCTACGGAGGGAAGTGTGAGATATACACTGACCATAAAAGTTTGAAGTATCTTTTCACACAGAAGGACCTTAACATGAGACAAAGGCGATGGTTAGAATTGGTGAAGGACTATGATTGTACTATTCATTACCATCCGGGTAAGGCTAATGTGGTAGGCGATGCCTTGAGTCGGAAGACTAGAAGCGAGTTAGCTTGCTTGACCGATCAGGAGAGTTTGATAAAGGAGTTCTCCCAGTTGAGGATTGAGGTAGTTGAATCTTCAAAACATTCGAAAGCAATCCTATCATCTTTGGTCTTGCAACCAAACTTGAGGGATAAGATTAAGGAGGCTCAACCACGTGATAAGTTCTTGTGCAAGATGAAGGATCGAGCACAAGCTGGGAGTATTGAGAAGTTTGTCGTTTCCACAGACGACGTTTTGACTTATGATGAGAGGTTATGTGTTCCTAAGGATCCATTCCTTAGGAAGCAAATCCTTGAAGAAGCTCACAATGCACCATACTCCGCTCACCCGGGAGGTACAAAGATGTACCACGACCTGAAGAAGTTCTTTTGGTGGAGAGGAATGAAACGGGACATTGGTGTATTTGTGGAGAGGTGTATGATATGTCAGCAGGTGAAGGCAGAACACCAACGGCCAGGAGGTTTACTTCAACCATTGGAAATCCCAGAATGGAAATGGGAGCATATCACAATGGATTTCGTGGTTGGTCTGCCACGAACCGTGAGGAAGAACGACGCTATCTGGGTGATAGTAGATCGTTTGACGAAGTCATCTCATTTTCTACCTGTGAGGATGACTTACAGTATGGAACAATATGCACAGATTTATATCCGGGAGATTTTGAGGCTACATGGTGTTCCAGTATCGATCGTATCAGATAGAGATCCGCGATTTACGTCGAAATTTTGGAAGAGTCTTCAAAGTGCTTTGGGCACTAAGTTGAATTTCAGTACTGCATATCATCCGCAAACCGATGGTCAATCTGAACGGACTATCAAGACACTTGAAGATTTGTTGAGGGCGTGTGTTCTTGATACTGGTGAGAATTGGGAGAATATTTTGCCGTTAGTAGAGTTTGCTTATAATAATAGTTACCAAGCTACTATACAAATGGCCCCATATGAGGCTCTGTACGGAAGGAAATGTCGATCGCCCCTTTATTCGAGTGAGGTTGGAGAAGGAAAAAATTTTGGGTCCAGAATTGATCGAGCAGACTGTAGAGAAGATAGCCGAGATCAGAAGCAGAATTAAGGCGCCAGGGATCGGCGAGAAGTCTTATCTTGATAAACGAAGGAAAGATATCCATTTGAGATTGGAGAGAAGGTGTTCTTGAAGGTAGCACCTATGAAAGGAGTAATACGATTCGGTAAAGGGAAAGCTACTGACCTCGTTATATTGGACCTTTTGAGATTTTGGGTCTTGTTGGTGATCTTGCTTATAGTTTGGCATTGCCGATGGAATTATCAGAGTGCACAATGTCTTTCACGTCTCCATCTTTGAGAAAATGCGTACATGATCCCGATCATGTATGCAATTTCAAAGAGTTGCATGTAGCCAAGAATCGACTTATGAGGAGGTACCTATAGCTATTCGGGAGCGTAGGGTACACGATTCTGAAACAAAGAGATTACATTGGTGAAAGTTCAATGGAGTCGTCATGGACCAAATGAGGCAACTTGGGAACGTGAAGAGGAGATCCGTTCTAAGTACCCAACATTCATTTTTCAAGGTACGTAATTTAATTTTCGAGGACGAAAATTTGTTAAAGGGGGGTAGGTTGTAACGCCCCGATTTCGCATATACATTTATTGTGAATTATAGAAAACATATTTAATTTTATTAAATCAATGCCCGAATAATTTCATCATTTAATTCATTTCATTTTCATAATCACGCAAATTCATTTATACCATTATTATTCATGACAAGTCATGTGATTTGTTTCGTTGCATTTCTCATTTTAATTCATTGTTTCATCTCGTCGTTTCTAGGCCCGAGTCAAATTTTAAGCAATATTAATCGTTACGCATAAGATTTCACAAGTCCATTTTAATTAATTTTAATTTATTCACTTTGGGCCGGCCTAAGCCAAACCCATTATAATACTCAGCCCAAATCCTACAATTAATTAAAGCCCAACCATTATAATTTTACCCAGCCCAATTATCATTTTAATCATTCTCTCACACACACTCACGATCGGAAGTTTTTCTGCACCATCATTAACCACCACTTTAGTGGAGTAGTGGGCATCATGCAGGAGCAGTTTTACATCGTGGGTGGTTGCAATTCTTTCAGTATAAATACTGTATAATACAGCTAGAATACACAATACACATAAGCTCACTGTAGCCGCAACGCAACACTTGTATCTTCTGCGAATCATCTGCTTCCTCTCGTCTTCTACAAAATTATCAGTTTCTCCAAAGGTAAACTCTATTTTTTTTATTTTTCTTCTGCAAATTTATACCACAGAGGGTAAATTATACTACATCTGTTAAATTCAATTCCTAAACACCCAAATTTTCAAACCAGAGTACTTGCCTGAACCCAATAATTTTAACCTTTCGTCTCCTTGCATCATGACCAGAACATAGAAACCAAATTCAGAAATCATCGAAACCAAACCGAAATCGAAGCTTTTAGCCCGGACTCAGTACCTTCAAACCCGAAACAGAATCGACCTCCGATCAACCTGCCTTCTCATACAAGTTCATCCGATTATATCAACACAGAAACCCGAACTCAAAATTCGGAAATCAGAAACCATATCCAGCCCGTTTTCCAACCTGGACCCTCGCCGTCGTGAACCACCGTTCGAACCACCACCGCTGCAGGCGCAAACCGCGGCCCAGGATCTCCACCGCCACGAGCTACTGGAAAACCGCCGTTGAGGTCGCATATCGTCGCCCGCCGCCACTGCCTCCTATTCCGGATTCCTCCGGTCGCGAGATGGGCGTGTAAGTCGGAGAGCTTCTGTGTGTGTGTCTTTCTGCCATTTTATTTCTGGCCGAGAGTGAGAGAGAGAAACCGAGAAGAAATCGGGAGAGAGAGAGAACACCAAGGGAGAAGGAGAAGTGAGGATGAGAAGTGAGTGTCGGCTGACCTAAGTGTGAAGAGAAGGGTTTGTTTTTATACCCTGCCATATTTTAGGTTTTATCAATTTAGCCCCCATAGTTCCAGACCTTTCAATTTGAACCTAAATCAATTTTACAGTGTATTTAATTTCAGTCCCTAGATATTTTCCAATCCTTTTTAATTCCCCCAACCAGATTCAATATTTTAAAAATCGGTCCCTTTCGGCCAAGCTTTTAATATGTTGACATTTTTAATTACTATTATTATTCACTTACAATTTAATTCTAAGTCATATAATAATAATAATTTTCTATTATTATTAATTGTAGATAATAACAAGAATTTACGGGCCTAGAATTGTCGAGTCAAGCATCTTCATCACATTCAAGTCAAGAGCGCATTTTATCCAGGTGTGGGGATTTATTACGCTTTTGTTTATTTTAATTGCTTTATATATTGTCTCGTATGTGCACGTGAAATCGATCGAAGCACTTAAATGTGCAAATCGATGAAGCACTTAAATGTGCAATCGGTCGAAGCACTTAAATGTGCAAATCGATCGAAGCACTTAATTGTGCATAAAGCCTTCGGCCAGCCGACGGGCATCGAATTTATCACCATGTTGTTTATACTTGCTAATATATTTAGTAATTAACGTAGACATATTGCGTACTCTCCACACTGAGCGAGTTGGAAGCTCACCCCACCATTTTTACCCCCTTTCAGGTTGAGGAGCTCGATGTGGCATGCGATCGAGAGTGGGATGATCAAGCCTATGATTAGATGTTTATTTATTTAATGTTATTTCTTTCAAACTATGTTTATGAACAAGTGTTCAATTTGTTTTATTTTTATGTCAAGGTATGTTTTGTTTTAACAATGACTCGAGAAGATTACTTGCAATTATTAAGTTTGTCTTTTTGAAATGTATTTCCGCTGCAAAATTTTTATTTATTCTTCTTAAAATTTGAAGAATTATATTTTAGAAAAGTGGTCGCTACACAATACCCGCAATTTAATAAATATATATAAGAGAACATCGAAGATATAACTCCAGGGATTGGTGGCTTACCTTATTGGAAGAAGAATAATGAAGAGAGTTGGCGAATCCACAAGAACTACGAGGAGAAACGAGAAGTGACTTGAACAACTTGGATAATATACACCGGAGCTCAAGAACTTCCTCAGTGTTAATTCAAGTATAAAAGAGGCTAAGAACCGAGTATAAGGCTAGGATGCTCTCCAAGGGTGTTATCTTGTAGTGTTGGGTCGTGCAAATGAAGAAGGGAATTGTCATTTTATAAAACTTGGTTTTGCTAACGTACGTTAATGATAATGGTGTTACGTACGTAAGGCTTATTACGTACGTAACAGTGTAATGACAAAGTACATAAAGACCGCCACTGCCCGAAATGTGCCCAAGTGTTACGTACGTTAAATTTGGGACATAACGTACGTTACGAAGAGTTGACTCGTTTGTCCTCTAGCCCGCCGAAAGTAGCTCTGTCCTTGTCAAAAGAAAGATTCTGGTCGGACGATTGACTCACCTGTTACGTACGTAATATAGCTTCCTTAACGTGCGTAACAATCGAAGTGTAGCGTACGTTAGGCATAAGTTGTAGCGCGCGTTAGACAAAACTCTAACGCGCGTTAGACATAAACTCTAGCGTGCGTTAGACATAAACTCTTTAGCCACATATCACATTCTAACCATTTCGGGGTGACCATCCTTTCCACTCGTCAATAATTATCGGGGAACAAGACGTTGGCCACCGTCATATTTACACCGACGATCGTCCCACGGTGTCAAGGCGTGTCACCTCCGTTTCATTTAAATCGCACAATTATATAGCACTTAATGGAATACATAAATAGAAATGACGTCACATTACAAAAATTCACACAGTACAAAGTAATCAAGCATGAAATACTGGAGGTATTACACGAAACGAACTCGGACGTCAAAAAGTGCAGAATTAAATACTCTCAAAATGACGAAACGGTCATGAGAGAGTCGTCCAAATGGACTCCCACCGAAAAATGAAAATTACCGAAATCCGAAATTGCAGATATTACATTCTACCCTCCTTAAAAGAAGTTTCGTCCCGAAACATAAATCAAGTAGGGAGAAGAAATATCCCGCCAGGAAAACTCAACGAGATACACAAGAACCGAAAACTCGCGCCCAACAGCGAAACGTTACAAGCCACTCGAAGACACATGCGGCGTGAAAACACGCTCCGCGACGACTATCACAACATCACAGGCAGAGACATAATAAAACCAACGAGTGACAAGCGTAATCAAACATATAATACGATCAAGTCGATTATCTGAACTATCATAAAACACAAAGCACATGTTACAAGGAACACGTACAGTCGAGAAAACGGAAAATAAACACAAAACGATCCACAAGGACAATCACAAACAATTCAGACTACGCCGAAATCCTCAAAAAGCATACTAGGCATCTCTGTGCCCTTTCGGAGCAGAGACGCAGCCTCGATCCCCAAATCTCTCAGCTACCGTCTCGCAATGCACGGCTCAGTGACCCACCTGGACACACTCGAAACAACTGATTAATAGTGAACGACAATTCTTTGTGGTACGAGATCAGGCAACAACAGTCAGACAACCCCGATCGAACAACAACGATCGAACAACAACGACCGAACAACAACGATCGAATAACAATGATCAAATAACAATAATCGGACAACAACGATTAAATAACAATGATGGAACAACAACGATCAAAAAGCAATGATCGAGTAACAACGATCAAACAACAACGATCGAATAACAATGATCGAATGACAACAGTAGAACAATGACTCCGAAGTTCACACTTCAACTCACTACATCAAAAGAACTAGTAGAACCAAAAGATGTTACTTCCGAACAAGGTTCACAAGAATCGAACCGAACTCGGAAAAGTCACAGCGGTAACCAGATCAACCCAAAACAAGATCACGGCTCGTTCGAACAATGAAACCGAAATACAGAACAAGTTCAGAAAGTATCAACGAACACGAGCGAGTCGATAGACCTGAGAAGAGGAAATGCAGAAGTTCAAAAACAATACGGGTATCACATTCGACCTCTTATAAAAGAAGGTCGTACCCGCAACTCACAATAACGGAAACAAGGCAATAACACAAAAGCAGTCGATGGAAACATTTCCCATGGGCCTCTTAGAGCCGATCCTGATATCTATACTGAAGTTCGTGCCCCGAAAGACTCAGAACCCAACTCGCAAAACTAGATCCTGTGTCTCTCGGGTCCACACTTGAAATGGTTACTGACGAGAAGGGCAATTAGTACGTGCATGCTCCTGGCACACCACGGTTGAAACGCCTCGGCTCGGCGTACCTAATATACAAATGCTAGATATAATGGAACGTAACATCGCAAAACAACATACCGGAGATTCCAACTTAGCATAACATATCAACACATATAAAAATCACAACAACAACGGCATCGTTCGGCGATTACAACAGCCCGAACGATAGCCAACACACAATCACAAACATCATGAAACAATCACCCATGTACATAAACGTACAAACCCAAGCTTTAACAGCTCACACTCGCGTGCCAACACGCAAATCACCATGAGGCGAAAAACAGTGAATACCAGTTCACACCTCTTACAGAGGGCTAGTACAACAAATGCGTGGCAACGCCTCAACGTTCATGCCACCAATTCGATCATACTCGGGAGCTAACATCATAACGGCAAAGCAAACATCATACATACATTCCCAAACCGCAAACGGGAATTGATAGGTTTTAAAAAAATGAAAACCACCTTTTGCAAATAATTTTGGAAACACCGATTGATCTTGAGTATCACCTTTAAAAAAGTACAAATGTGAAACATCGTTATCGAGACTTTGGAAAAACATTTCGCATTTGATAAAAATAAGGAAACTTTCTTTTCGTGAAAAACTTTCGGAAATATCGACCCTCGGGCCTAAGCAAAATCGTTTCTAAATCATTGAAAATATATCAAAACATTTTGGTCCTCGAGGTAGAAGAATTTTGAAACATATTGTGGCACCTTGGAAGTACCACGAGAAAACAATTCATTTAAAAGTATGTAACACCCCAACCCAACAAGGGTAGAAGTATCACATTATGGTGGCATATCAGAAGATACATAAATAAACGCAAGCGGAAGTCTTATCATAAATATCAAAGGAAAGTAAGTCAACATGACTTAAACAATACATAAGTTCCAAAAGAAATCCAAATGAAGAAAACATCATAATTTGAGTCTCAAAATAATGAAATAACATAGTGTCAAAGCTAAGATGTCTAGGGTAAGTCTGCACTCAGCTCCTACTCTCATCCCAAAGGATAGCCCCAGCTCCTAGCTTAATAACCTGCCGCGGAGAAAAGAAAATGCGGCTGAGGTTAAAAGCCCAGTGAATAGATATATAAACAAACGAATAACCGATACGTATATAAGAATAAGAAAAGAATAAATAAGCTCCTGCTGAAAAGAATGTCATATGTCAAATGAATAAGGGATTAATGGTCAACTGAACAAATCTCGTGAGTCAACTGAAACAAGAATATGGAGAATCAAAGGATAACAGGATATAGTGCATTGGGGCAAGCATAAGGTATAAATAAATGGATATCAAAAGTAAGGAAAGGTTAGTAATCCACCACGATCCCGAACACAAATCAAATCAAATATCATAGTAACCATGGAGTAGCTAGCTCCCGAACATGTGAAAGACGTGTATTGCACACAAGCATCAATCACCGAACATATCATATCATATCATGTCATATCCAATCAAATACGAATCGAACCTAGGATGCATCCATACGCCCCCGAAGAAATCATATTTGCCATAACAAATGTAAAGTGCACATATCATATCAAAATGGGACGGTGTGGAACATCACTCAACCACACTAGAATCATGCCATTGGTGCATCAATGACACGGCCATGTTACCTTCATGGCTAGGAAACGAACTTGGCTCGGGTATCAAACTGAAGGGTTCAAATGGCATATCATATGAAAGTTCATACCAAAGGTTCATATCAAATGTATCATATCAAAGGTTCAAGAGTATCTGTACGAATATCAAAACAAACGAAACAACTGATACAATGGTAGAGAGAAGGGGGTATCAAGAATATCCGTACGAATAATCAAACAAACGAAACAACCGTTAACAATGATAGAGAGAAGGGGGTATAAAGAATATACGTACCTCAAACCGCAAAATGCAAAACACATCAGAAGATATAAAGATCAGAGGTTACTCCTTCTTCAGCGAATCTACACGAATTAGGTTCATTTTATGCTTATTAGCCATTTAATGTCATAACGGATTCTTAATTATTTAACGCCATTCATTAATGTGATTAGGGTATCGTGATTGGAATTATGTTAACATGTGACCAATAATATCATAATAAATGTTGAAGTGTATTTTAAGGGTTCATACTTATTAATGAATCTTAGATGATACAATACATACATGTTCTTCAAATGACTGGTTTCATAACAAAATTAGGTCCTCTTAACGAATTTTAATACCATAGAAGAATTCAAAATAAAAATTTATCAAAATTCTCACAGAAGCTATAATGTCTTATGAATATACTTGAATTTTCCCAGATTTTCTTATTAAGTATAACACCCTACAAAAATCATAGTCCCAGACCTACCCAGAAAATTGACCTGCTGTTATACCTTTAAACTATGGGTCTGTTAGACCAATTTAGAAAATTCACAAAATTTCCCAAAAATTCCAGAAGTAAAGTAAAATGCCAGATATTCACCATACAAATTTATAGCCCTTAAGACGTTATGGTCTTCCAATGAAAAATCCCCCATTCCAGCTGATTTTTCAGACTTAGTTTGATAGGTTTGCACACTTAACTTGGAAAATTCAAAGAGTACCCTTCCCGACCTCCAAATACTATGAAATTTGACATGCATAACCTACACATCATGAATTTGATTATAGACTCAAGAATTATGTTAAAACATGTTGTTATCATTAAATTTGACTCCTCACAATACAACCCATTATCTGGACAGCATACTAGTGAGATAGAAACAACACAACCTTAATCATTTTAACAAACAAGAACCCTTCCAAAATGACTCAGGCTTAACCAAATTAACACATTGGTTCTTAAACCATTTCAATTCATAGACATCATTTAACGCACACCTGATTGCACATGAAATCATATATTCGACCTAGAAACTTAATGAGCCATGTATAGGTTATAACGAGACCAAATAACTCTATGTCTAGTTTCTAGCACAATAAGACCCCAACTATACGAATTTTTAAAGCCAATTTAAGCACCTAGTGAGAAGCTCAAACAATTTACACAGAAACTTATATGTCTTATAGGCACATGTGAATTTTTCCAGATTTTATTCATTAGTACAAGCCCATAATAAAAATCACTTTGTACACGACTGTCCAGAAAGTAGACTGCATAACAAAACACTTTGGAAAAAATTCACAAAAATTCCGAAACTTAGAAAACATGTGAAATATAACTCCTGTAAATTTTCAAGTCATAACTCCTTATAGTTTTGAAACTAAAAATCGTGAAACCAGACTGCATTTAAATTCTTAAAACTCAGATTTTGACATATGATTACGTAAATTTCAAAAGCATGGCAAATACAACTCCAATTCCATTCAAACTAATTGGAAAACTTAAATAAGACATTAAAATAAGTTTTTATGCAAAAGTACATAATTAAATCCTTATGGAACTCGAGCTATAACGCACACATATTCAGCTTTTCAAAACTGTCTCCTGCAGAAAACTGTTTTAGACCATTTTTAACATGTTTTACTTACACAAACGTACACGAGACCTATATATATCACAAGATCTGGTTTAATTAATATATTAACACACATGTTTCCAGCCTTTGATGATCATACACACGACACACATATAACACAGAAAATCAGATCAGAAACATGAGTTGATTTACATATCGAAACATCCAATACCGTTATGATTTTATGTGATCTTCTAAATACGTCTTAACATATAATTCGAATAGAATAGATCAGACCTTTGTTTAGTATGTATACGGATTAGTTTTCAAGTTTATATATATTCAGATTATATGTGCAATCATGTGTCGAATAGAAAAGAGATACAAGATCGATTAGAGATACCTTATGATGAATCGAATAAAGGAGAGAACAAGAACGAAACCCTCACGAATCAAACCCTAATCACGATCCAAACAACAAGCACCAAGGGTTCACGATTACACGACTTCAGCAACACTTTTTAAGGGTCACGAACAGCAGTAACTTGATCTTTGATAGAGAAAGAAAAAAAACGCAGCAGCCTTGATCTTTGATAGAGAGGAAAAAAACGCAGCATCCTTGTGTGCGTGTGTGTGTTTTGGCCGAATGATAGGAGTGGAGAAGAGGGACAAGAATTCACGTTACTAAGGAAGAGGAGTAGGCTGCATATAAAGAAGGTAGTAATGGTCATAATTGTGTTTAATTTGGGCATAATGGATCGGTTATGAGGTAATGATTAGTGGCCGAATTAATGGAGTTTAATGGCAAATTTTCGGTTATGGACATTAATTTGAAACGTGTGATAGATTATCGTTTATGAAAGTTTCTTTGGTGTACAATTATTCAATTTAAACATAGACTTAGGTTACTAATTTCTAAATTTAATTATACCATATAGTATATAGGTTAAGGTTTAAAAAAATATGAATTATTACAAAGTATAAGGAAATTTTGAAATTAGATGAAAATTTGAGATTCGAAATTTTTGGGGCTTTACAACTCTTCCCCTCTAAAAGAAAATTTTCGTCCTCGAAAATTGAATTGAAAGCGAAATAGATATGTACCAGACTACGAAAAGAAATGTGGATAACTTGTTCGCATCGATTCCTCGGTCTCCCAGGTAGCTTCACGCTCTGGGTGATTCTTCCAAAGAATTTTAACAAACGGAATGACTTTGTTTCTCATGACCCTATCTTGTCGATCCAAAATAGCTTCGGGTTCCTCAGAAAGAGACATATCAGGCTGAATCTGATCAAAAGGATAAGATGCCACATCTAACGGTTGATAATTGTATCCCCTCAGAAGAGATACATGGAAGACGTTATGAACATGTGATAACTGCGGAGGTAGAGCCAGACGATAAAAAATCTCCCCAATACGATCAAGAATCTCAAACGGTCCAATGAATCGTAGCAAAGTCAAAAATAAAGATGAAGTACGAAAGGAAAAGATGAAGAAGGAAACCTAAAGTCTACCCAATCCTCACAGGTCATAGCCTAAGCTCTACAGGTCGAACCTGGCTCCGATACCATATTTGTAACACCCCAACCCGACAATGGTAGAAGTATCACATTGTGGTGGCATATCAGAACATACATAAATAAATACAAGCGGAAGTCTTATCATAAATATCAAAGGAAAGTAAGTCAACATGACTTAAACAATACATAAGTTCCAAAAGAAATCCAAATGAAGGAAACATCATAATTTGAGTCTCAAAATAATGAAATAACATAGTGTCAAAGCTAAGATGTCTAGGGTAAGTCTGCACTCAGCTCCTACTCTCATCCCAAAGGATAGCCCCAGCTCCTAGCTTAAAAACCTGCCGCGGAGAAAAGAAAATGCGGCTGAGCTTAAAAGCCCAGTGAATAGATATATAAACAAACGAATAACCGATACGTATATAAGAATAAGAAAAGAATAAATAAGCTCCTGCTGAAAATAATGTCATATGTCAAATGAATAAGGGATTAACGGTCAACTGAACAAATCTCGTGAGTCAACTGAAACAAGAATATGGAGAATCAAAGGATAACATGATATAGTGCATTGGGGCAAGCATAAGGTATAAATAAATGGATATCAAAAGTAAGAATAGATCAGTAATACACCACGAGCCCAAACACAAATCAAATCAAATATCATAGTAACCATGGAGTAGCTAGCTCCCGAACATGTGAAAGACGTGTATTGCACACAAGCATCAATCACCGAACATATCATATCATATCATGTCATATCCAATCAAATACGAATCGAACCTAGGATGCATCCATACGCCCCCGAACAAATCATATTGGCCATAACAAATGTAAAGTGCACATATCATATCAAAACGGGACGGTGTGGAACATCACTCAACCACACTAGAGTCATGCCATTGGTGCATCAATGACACGGCCATGTTACCTTCATGGCTAGGAAACGAACTTGGCTCGGGTATCAAACTGAAGGGTTCAAATGGCATATCATATGAAAGTTCATATCAAAGGTTCATATCAAATGTATCATATCAAAGGTTCAAGAGTATCCGTACGAATATCAAAACAAACGAAACAACCGATACAATGGTAGAGAGAAGGGGGTATCAAGAATATCCGTACGAATAATCAAACAAACGAAACAACCGATAACAATGATAGAGAGAAGGGGGTATCAAGAATATCCGTACCTCAAACCGCAAAATGCAAAACACATCAGAAGATATAAAGATCAGAGGTTACTCCTTCTTCAGCGAATCTACACGAATTAGGTTCATTTTATGCTTATTAGCCATTTAATATCATAACGGATTCTTAATTATTTAACGCCATTCATTAATGTGATTAGGGTCTCGTGATTGGAATTATGTTAACATGTGACCAATAATATCATAATAAATGTTTAAGTGTATTTTAAGGGTTCATACTTATTAATGAATCTTAGATGATACAATACATACATGTTCTTGAAATGACTGGTTTCATAACAAAATTAGGTCCTCTTAACGAATTTTAATACCATAGCAGAATTCCAAATAAAAATTTACCAAAATTCTCACAAAAGCTATAATGTCTTATGAATTTACTTGAATTTTCCCAGATTTTCTTATTAAGTATAACACCCTAGAAAAACCATATTCCCAGATCTACCCAGAAAATTGACCTACTGTTATACCTTTAAAGTATGGGTCTGTTAGACTAGTTTAGAAAATTCTCAAAATTTCCCAAAAATTCCAGAAGTAAAGTAAAATGCCAGATATTCACCATACAAATTTATAGCCCTTAAGACCTTATGGTCCTCCAATGAAAAATCCCCCATTCCAACTGATTTTTCAGACTTAGATTGACACGTTTGCACACTTAACTTGCAAAATTCAAAGAGTATCCTTCCTCACTTCCAAATACTATGAAATTTGACATGCATAACCTACACATCATGAATTTGATTTTAGACTCAAGAATTATGTTAAAACATATTGTTATCATTAAATTTGACTCCTCACAATACAACCCATTATCTGGACAGCATACTAGTGAGATAGAAACAACACAACCTTAATCATTTTAACAAACAAGAACCCTTCCAAAATGACTCAGGCTTAACCAAATTAACACATTGGTTCTTAAACCATTTCAATTCATAGACATCATTTAACGCACACCTGATTGCACATGAAATCATATATTCGACCTAGAAACTTAATGAGCCATGTATAGGTTATAACGAGACCAAATAACTCTATGTCTAGTTTTTAGCACAATAAGACCCCAAATATACGAATTTTTAAAGCACATTTAAGCACCTAGTGAGAAGCTCAAATAATTTACACAGGAACTTATATGTCTTATAGGCACATATGAATTTTTCCAGATTTTATTCATTAGTACAAGCACACAATAAAAATCACTTTGTACACGACTGTCCAGAAAGTAAACTGCTGAAACACCCAGAATGTATGCATTACAAAGGCATAACAAAACACTTTGAAAAAAATTCACAAAAATTCCACAACTTATAAAACATGTGAAATATAACTCCTGTAAATTTTCAAGTCATAACTCCGTATAGTTTTCAAATGAAAAATCGTGAAACCAGACTGCATTTAAATTCTTAAAACTCAGATTTTGACATATGATGCCGTAAAATTCAAAAGCATGGCAAATACAACTCCAATTCCATTCAAACTAACTGGAAAACTTAAATAAGACATTAAAATAAGTTTTTATGCAAAAGTACATAATTAAATCCTTATGGAACTCGAGCTATAACGCACACATATTCAGCTTTTCAAAACTGTCTCCTGCAGAAAACTGTTTTAGACCATTTTTAACATGTTTTACTTACACAAACGTACACGAGACCTATATATATCACAAGATCTGGTTTAATTAATATATTAACACACATGTTTCCAGCCTTTGATGATCATACACACGACACACATATAACACAGAAAATCAGATCAGAAACATGAGTTGATTTACATATCGAAACATCCAATACCGTTATGATTTTATGTGATCTTCTAAATACGTCTTAACATATAATTCGAATAGAATAGATCAGACCTTTGTTTAGTATGTATACAGATTAGATTTCAAGTTTATATATATTCAGATTATATGTGCAATCATGTGTCGAATAGAAAAGAGATACAAGATCAATTAGAGATACCTTATGATGAATCGAATAAAGGAGAGAATAAGAACGAAACCCTCACGAATCAAACCCTAATCACGATCCAAACAACAAGCACCAAGGATTCACGATTACACGACTTCAGCAACACTTTTTAAGGGTCACGAACAGCAGCAACTTGATCTTTGATAGAGAAAGAAAAAAACGCAGCAGCCTTGATCTTTGATAGAGAGGAAAAAAAACGCAGCAGCCTTGTGCGTGTGTGTGTGTGTGTGTGTGTTTTGGCCGAATGATAGGAGTGGAGAAGAGGGACAAGAATTCACGTTAATAAGGAAGAGGAGTAGGCTGCATATAAGGAAGGTAGTAATGGTCATAATTGTGTTTAATTTGGGCATAATGGATCGGTTATGAGGTAATGATTAGTGGACGAATTAATGGAGTTTAATGGCAAATTTTCGGTTATGGACATTGATTTGAAACGTGTGATAGATTATCGTTTATGAAAGTTTCTTTGGTGTACAATTATTCAATTTAAACATAGACTTAGGTTACTAATTTCTAAATTTAATTATACCATATAGTATATAGGTTAAGGTTTAAAAAAAATAAATTATTACAAGTATAAGGAAATTTTGAAATTAGACGAAAAATTGAGATTCGAAATTTTTGGGGCTTTACAAAGTATGTCTCGAAATTTATTTTCTAAGATACTCAAGGTTTTCAAAAATAATTCAATGGTCTAGAATGCCCAAAAATGCTCATGTAACAATATTCGTTTAAACATATTATAATATACGCATCAAATTGTACAAAATCAAGACAATACATGTCTTTTACCGGAAAACAGACAGTCACATCGCAGTTCAAACTTGCTTAGGACTGGGGCTAAACCACTGGTCCATCCGAAGCCCTTACAGACTGAGTAAATCACACCCATGAACATTCCCATAACATACTGAGCACAAGGTTTCACGAAAACACTTGCAAATGAACAAATCAGCTTGAAATATACACGCAACGGACGAAACCAACAGTCAAGAATACATAACTAGCGACACTCCTCATATAAACAAAATATGAGAGTCGAATAACCACATATCACGAAATCAAAATCCATAGGAGGATTCCGTCACTTAACACATAATCATACCAGTAACTCGCAACAGATGAGGCACTATCACAACGAAGGGAGACTTACAACCACAGGTCACACGAAGATGATGATCGCCCCACGATACTAATCACGACCAACGAACTCAGACAACGCGTCGCGACACGACTCAGTCAGACAAAATCTGACTAGACAAAACTCAACAGACACAACTTGACCCGACAGCCTAGGTTTCCACAACCTAAGCTCTGATACCATTTATGTAACACCCCCAATCCGCTCAGGGATATTACACGCTGTAGAACCTTTCCTCAAGGATGTACCAGGCTGGTAACAACAAACGAACAACTCGACAATACCTTTAAGGCTAAAAATACTCAGTAGACCTATTTGGTGTTTCAATAAAAACATACAACTCGATTACAATACTTGCCCACGCAGGGGTCAAAATACAACAAACTCCCGTATAATGGGGAAAAATACTGCAGCGGGAAATAAAGTACAATTGAACCAATACACAGCGTACGGTTCCACATGTGATTAGTATCGATCATCTTTCATCATCCTTCATGCCGACCCTGTGCCACGCTCCCTGAAACCTGAATGCAATACAGACATCCACCCCCCGAATACTCGGGGGTTAGCAAAAATCCCCTGTTTTGCTAGTGCAAGTACAAAGTGCAAATACGAGCCATATAATTCAAGTTCCAAGAATAACAATAACCATGAATCCTCAAAGATCCAAACATAACGAAAAGTACTTCCCGAGGCAAGAGTTTGGGTAAAACATTCCAAAACCGAAAGATCGCAAATCTAGAGGATAATTTATAAAACCTTTTAAAAATGCCCTCGGGAGTTTTCAACGTAAACCATTTAGGATTATCGAATCCTTCTATTTCCAAAATCAACAGGGGTCACAGCCCAGCAGTTTTGTTTTCGCAAATAGAAAACCACTAACAATTCACAGGGTCAGAACCCACATCACGTGTCCTCGACGGACATAAAATCAACCCAACATAATCACATACATGCATCGCCTAGGACCGGGACGAAGCTACAAATCCCACTCGAGGCCTCTAAGGACCCTTCTCAGCTGGCTAGCGAAACAAATCACACACAGGCATCGCCTAGGACAGGGACGAAGCCACAAAACCCACTCGAGGCCTCTAAGGACCCTCCCGAGCTGGCTAGCGAAACACAAGTCACAACATCTCACGGTTGGATAAATCACTTGTTGCATCCTGACCACATGATCACAAGCCATGTGTCACCATAGATTATCTTTGGCACTCACGGTTGGATCAATCACTATTGCATCCTGACCACATGATCGCATGCCATGTGTCACCGTAGTTTTTATTAGGCTCTCATGGTTGGATCAATCGCTTGTTGCATCCTGGCCGCATGATCGCATGCCATGTGCCACCGTAGGCCCCGCCCACATCCATACATTCACACACAACACAATACAACACATATATTCAAATAATTCACCCAGAGGCATCAAAAACTTAGCAAAACATCACGTCAAACCACAACGCACCGAAATGAAGCAATATACGCACACACACATTATCAATCGCAACATCAACACCAACCATATCCATAAGATTCACATACTTGATTACGAAACACACCAATCACAAAACACACGCGGTTATGAAAGAGAGCCTTTAACAAGGCTAATCGAATCTTTTGATGATAATTTTCAAACGACCAAACAAACACATTTATACGATCACCAATTATCATATCCACAACAATAATTATATGGACAAGGTACTTGCCTCGAAATTGGCACGCAAGTATTCCAACGAACATGGCTCAACCGGGAAGCTTCGGAACGCCCGATGCTATCGAAAAGGAAGACGACAACGAACGGAAGGGTTCAACACGGTTTCTTCGCAAGAAACTCGACCCTAACATCATATAATTAATAAATCAACAATCATACGAGGAAGAATAATCGTAGAACGTCCGAAAACCCCTCTATGACATTCTACCGGACACCTTCAAAGCGTTGATCAAGAACTCGACCAAAACAACGAATCGATACGATCCAACTATGGAATAACAAGGGAAATGATATAATACATTTAAATAATCACCAATCCATCACAATCCAAAGTTAAATCGGAATAAATGGATGAAAACCATCAAAATACCCAAATTCCCCAAAACTAGGTTTCTAGAAAATCTGACCTGATTCGCTCGATCAAAGGATGTTATAGGATGGATAAATGATGATATGAACTCCAAGACTTCATGGATTTAACACCTGACAATATCCCTCCATGATAATCAAAGCTCCAGCCGCGGAATAGGATAAAACGAGTGAGAAAAATGATGAAAAACCCGTCTACTGGGTCTTAAATACACAGCCTACCGGACACCTTACGTACGTAATCGGCCATGGCTTACGGCCGTAACCGGCCATGGCCGAGCCTACTGCCCAAAAATGCCGGCATCGTTACGTACGTAACCGGCCAAGACTTACGTACGTAACCGGCCTTACGTACGTAACTGCCGGGCCCTTCCGGCCGTAACTCGGCGGGTGGCACAGGACCAACTCGCCTGCCACGACTCGGCCGGGACCAACTCCGACGGCCCAGACGACCCCGAAACCCAAACCTGAATACGAATCCAAGATATGGTTACGAAGTACTCGCAAAGACAAATTCGAGCACTAAGAGAACACACGATTCCAACCACCCGAAGGCTCGAAATTCGACAACGGAAAGTAATTACCCCAAACTTTGGGAAATTACAAAAAAGTCCCAAAACGTCCGAAACACACGATACACGATCGAACCCCAGAGGGTTCTGGAATGCATTTTGCAGCCGATAGCACACACTACACATACCTTAGCGTGCGCTAACTGTTGACAGTATATATAAGACTACAGAGATCAACTTTCGTCATTTCTTCCTCCCCTTTCGTCCTTCCGTAGATCTAGACGATCTTGAGGGCGTATAAGCATGGATTTTGGCTTGATATCATCACCCATCAATATCTTTGAGTTCCTAGTATGGATTTAACAACATCCCAACATCTTTCTCCATTTTAATCGAGGTATTTTCTTCTTAGAACCCTACTTTAGAGATAATTTGAGGGTTTGTCGTGATTTCGTGATTCCAATCCGAAATTGTTGATTCCCTTATTGTTATCTAGTCTTGTTTATCTTAACCCCCGGTTTGGAATTTTGTTTTCATGTTTTTGTCGGGTTGATTTAAGTTCTTGAGATATTTTTGGCGTTTTTCTCTTGATTTCAATTTTGGGCCGATTATGATGAATTGGTCATGTAATTCTTGTTGTATTGGTTGTAATCTATGGATTAGAAACTCGTTTATCGATTTTGTTTCACCCAACATGATTTTGGCTCTTTTGGAACAAACCCTTGAACCCTTGTAGTTTCTTAGTGTCGATTGGGATTTCGTTTAGTGTTGTTGATTCGTAGCGGTGTTATTCTCGTAGTGATTGTGTTGTTATTGATTTCTCACGAAGGTGGTCGGTTTTCGGGGCTGTTTCGGCCGAGCCGCGTTCGTCGGAGTATTCACAAATTGATTTCGAGACAAGTATCTTGCCCATACATTATGTGTTTTTTGTGGATTTAGTAGTTAGTAATCGACGATACGTGCTGAATGAACGTCTATAATTAACTTTCAAAGGAATCGATATGCTTTTCAATATTTCCTTAAAGATGACTCATATGTTTTCGTTGTTAAATGTGCTTGTCTAAGTATGTGTATTAGTGCGGGGTATAAGAATACCTTACTTTCGTAGGGTATCGTTTTATGTGATTATGTCGTTTGTAGATTTTAAAGTTTAACCTTTCGTTGAGGTATGTGAGGGGAAACATGTGTTTATTGATGATCATGTGTCATTGTGAGATAAAGATGGTAACTCCCGTATGAGGAGGTTGTGCCGTTCAGCGTGGTTGGAAAGGTACTTTCTCTCATTGCTATGTGATTGGTAATAGCTGCATCGTTGATTTTTAATGTTAATTGTATCGTTACTTGGTCGTGAGTATGTGTTAAATGAACTGGCCATTCTAGTAAGGTACCTCGACTATATATACTGTGATTGACCTTCGAGGCTTGTGGTTTGCAACTATGAATTATGATCTTTTGGGTGTGTGAGTTGTTGTCCTTCCACCCGGAGCGTTCGACGGGACGTCTGGGGGTTAATACTGTTGGAACATTTTGTTCCATACATAAATTAAAAGTGTTTTGATGATTAATGTTGATAAGCAAAACAAAACAATAAAGAGACGAAGCAAAGCATCGAAGGAATCGAAGTACAAAAAGCTGGAAAATCACAAAGCTAACGTACGTAACAAGGGTATGTTAACGTACGTAATATGGGCACGCTAACGTACGTAATGAAGGTTGTATAACGTACGTAAAGGAGTTCAAACAAGTGAACGTTGGAGAAGTCAAAGTCAGCAAAGCATACAACGGATATATGACGTCAGCAGTGACGTAGTGATAACGTACGTAACAAAGGGAAGGCTAACGTACGTAACTCAAAATGACAAAACTCACTGGACTGAAACTGGACTAGGCTAACGTACGTAACCTGGGGAGGTTAACGTACGTAATGAAGCTTACGTACGTAATATGAATAAGATAGCATACGTAATGCAGTGTGCAGCAGCTAACGGCTAGTTTGAAGATGGAGCCTATAAATACCATCCCTATGGTATTGTTTGAGTTGAGCAAATAGTCTATTCTTGTGATATTATTATACACATTCTTGTTGTTGATATTGAGCTTAATTGTAAGTGTTTGAGTAAGAATTCACGAAAACATACACGAGTGATAAAAGAAAAGATACGATTAGATTCGGTGTTATTAGGATCAAGGATCCGGCATTATTAGAATCGCAATCGCTATCGAGTGAGGTTTATCTAGTACCCATAGAAAGCTAGAGAGGTTGATTCCTTGTCCTACGAAAAGGAAAACGGTTTAACTTGGACCGACACAAAGACAAGTACGAGTGGTTTATCACGGACCAATAGAATACGTGATTGTAACGGTTATACCTCGACCGATAGAAGAGAGGCGTAGAGGTTTTTATCTTGATCCTATAGAAAAAGATACCTAGAGAGGACGTAGGCTCGTTTATAGCCGAACCTCTATAAATCCTCGTGTCCTTTATTTTCCGCACTTATATTTACGCTTCCGCAAACGGCGCAAATATCCGACCCCGTACCCAACAATTGGTATCGGAGCAGTACTCCAATACGCGGCTTAACATCCGAGGAGAAAAGATCCAATGGCGCTTCAATTTGCTCCTGTCGAAGGCCTTGCTCTCAACCGACCACCTTTCTTCGATGGCTCAAATTATTTGACATGGAAGAAAAAGATGTCGATCTTTATTCGTGCCTACGATATAGAGATTTGGAAGATTATTTGTCTCGGCCCAAAAGTTCCTATCAAATCCGACGGTACGCTCAAATCCTTTGAAGAATACGACGATTCCGATTGGAAAAATGACCATCTAAATTGTAAGGCTACTCAACTCTTATTTTGTGCCTTAAATCCGGAAGAGGTCAATCGAATCTCATCGTGTGAAAGTGCGAAAGAAATATGGAAAATTCTTGAAATCACACACGAAGGGACAACTCAAGTCAAGGAGACGAAGATCAATATGCTTCTCCATGACTACGAGTTATTCATGATGAAAGGTGACGAGTCCATCACCAATATGCTCGACCGATTCTCGGTCATTACAAATGGACTTGCTTCGTTTGGTAAACCATTATCTAGTAGTGAAAAAGTTAAGAAAATTTTACGATCACTACCTAGCGAATGGGACGGTACCGTGACTGCGATTATGGAAGCCAAAGATCTCAACACGCTCGATTTTAGTGCCCTTGTTGGTTCACTAATCAATTATGAGATTGTATTAAAATCACGAAGTGTCAAGCCGAAGCCGAAGGAACGATCGTTAGCCATGAAGGCTAAGATATCGAGGAAGAAAGAAGAAATCCCGGTGGAGGAAAGCGACGAAGAAGCGGCATATTATGCCAAGAATATTAATAAATTTCAAACCTTATTAAACCGGAGGAAGAAGGATATCTCAAGCGAAACGAAGAAGTTCGACAACTCTTGTCGACAATGTGGAAAACCAGGCCACTTCGCTAAGCATTGCCGTGCCAAACCCAAGAAGGAGGTTCTCGTAGCAACATGGAGCGATGACGACGAAGATGATGAGTTCATCAATCAAAATAATCTCGCTCTCATGGCCCGGAGTTCGTTCGACGACAGCGACGTCGAAAGCCAAGTAAGTACATCCTCCCGTGACGAAGTTTTTGATGCCTTTGAGTTATTACATATGGATTTCCAAAATGCTTTATCCGAAATAAAATCCCTTAAGTCTAAAATTAAATCTTTGGAAATTGAAAATTCCAAAATTATCGAAAAGGAAAAATTTGTTGAAATCGATCATTCAAAGTGTATTGAAAATGAAAATATTTTGAAGAATGATCTCGTTAAAATCCAAACCGAGCTTAAATCTTTGACAAAGAAATTTTCGTGTGGAAACGAGAAATTTGAACAAATGCTTGGTGTTCAAAAATTTACTTTGAATAAAGAGGGGTTAGGATTCAAAACTCGTTTGAAAAACGAATCCGTTAATTTCAAGATACCCCATTGCGAAAAGTGTTTAAAAATCGGGCATCATATTTCAAGTTGCAAAAGCCCGAGACGGACGATAAAAATTAAGAAAATTTGGGTTCCTAAAGGAACAATCGTTTCAAATATCGTCTACGTTTCTAAACAAAAACCAACTATAGGTTGGATCCCCAAAAATTGATTTTTGTTATTTTACTCAGGGGGAGTAATTTTTTAAAGGGGAGATATTATTTTCAGGGGTAGTTTTTTTTTTTTACCCTTTATGCATTTATTTTTATCATGCATATTTTATATTTTGGTATTATTTATTTCAATTGATATTTTATCCACTTTTTGGTGAAAACAAAAAGGGGGAGAGAAAGGAGGAAAATGGGATTTACCCTGAAAGGGGGAGAATCGAAGGAATTGAAAGGAGGAGAGGAGAAGTGAAAAAATGACAGAAAAAGAAAAATGAGGAGACGTTGAAAAGACGATGAAAAATTCGAAAAATTCAAAAAGTTAAAGGTAAGGAGAAAGAAGAAGTCGAAAAAGTAATGGGAGAAGATTCTAACGAAACGGACAAAGTCGAAAACTTTGGTTTGTAAAGATATACATATATTTGTATTTTTGCAGGAAAATCCCATTGTCGGAGTGTTGTTTTGTAATCATCAAAAAGGGGGAGATTGTTGGAACATTTTGTTCCATACATAAATTAAAAGTGTTTTGATGACTAATGTTGATAAGCAAAACAAAACAACAAAGAGACGAAGCAAAGCATCGAAGGAATCGAAGTACAAAAAGCTGGAAAATCACAAAGCTAACGTACGTAACAAGGGTATGTTAACGTACGTAATATGGGCACGCTAACGTACGTAATGAAGGTTGTATAACGTACGTAAAGGAGTTCAAACAAGTGAACGTTGGAGAAGTCAAAGTCAGCAAAGCATACAACGGATATATGACGTCAGCAGTGACGTAGTGATAACGTAAGTAACAAAGGGAAGGCTAACGTACGTAACTCAAAATGACAAAACTCACTGGACTGAAACTGGACTAGGCTAACGTACGTAACCTGGGGAGGTTAACGTACGTAATGAAGCTTACGTACGTAATATGAATAAGATAGCGTACGTAATGCAGTGTGCAGCAGCTAACGGCTAGTTTGAAGATGGAGCCTATAAATACCATCCCTATGGTATTGTTTGAGTACAACAACCTTGAGCAAATAGTCTATTCTTGTGATATTATTATACACATTCTTGTTGTTGATATTGAGCTTAATTGTAAGTGTTTGAGTAAGAATTCACGAAAACATACACGAGTGATAAAAGAAAAGATACGATTGGATTCGGTGTTATTAGGATCAAGGATCTGGCATTATTAGAATCGCAATCGCTATCGAGTGAGGTTTATCTAGTACCCATAGAAAGCTAGAGAGGTTGATTCCTTGTCCTACGAAAAGGAAAACGGTTTAACTTGGACCGACACAAAGACAAGTACGAGTGGTTTATCACGGGCCAATAGAAGACGTGATTGTAACGGTTATACCTCGACCGATAGAAGAGAGGCGTAGAGGTTTTTATCTTGATCCTATAGAAAAAGATACCTAGAGAGGACGTAGGCTCGCTTATAGCCGAACCTCTATAAATCCTCGTGTCCTTTATTTTCCGCACTTATATTTACGCTTCCGCAAACGGCGCAAATATCCGACCCCGTACCCAACAAATACTAAGGGGTACGGCTACGGAAGTGGACTTGGGTGCGTGTGTCTTTGATCTTCCACCCGGAGCGTTATACGGGGCGTCTGGGGGCCGATACTAAGGGGTACGGGCGCGGAAGTGGTTTCCCACCTGGAATGTTCGACGGGGCATCTGGGGGCCGATGCTAAGGGGCACGGCCGTGGGTTACCAAGTGTGGTTTCTGTGATATTGATGTTAATGTTCTCGTTAATTGTGATATTGTCCGGAGTATCACAATGCTTTGTGCTCGGGGTCGAGAGACATTATATATCTAGTCTTGGTACTTGGCTAGAATGGCGTAAGAATAATATATTATGTATAATGTGTCCTTGTAAGTGAATTGAAGTGGATGATCGGGTCGTGGACCCTGTGTTTTGTGACCGGAATGGTTGGGTCGTGGACCCCGTGTTTTATTAACGGATTTGCATTTTGGAAAATGAACTTTGGGACTGTGACCCTAAGTGGATTTCGAGGAATTAAGAACTTTTCAATCTCAAATGTTTTCAAAACTCCTGATATTTGGAAGTGTTTTCAAAGTGCTTACTTGTTTCGTTTCTACTTTCAAGAGTTGAACTGTTTTAACTAAATAATATATCTCCAGGAAGTCTTTCGTTATATTCTCGGAATGTGTTGTGTGTGGCTCGTGTTTGCATTTTATACTTGTACTAGGAAAACAGTGGAGTTTTGCTAACCCCCGAGTATTCAGGGGGTGGATGTCTGTTCTGCGTCCAGGTACATGCAGGTTTTCGGAACGAAACACAGGATCGGTGCGAAGGATGATGGAAAGCGAATGATACTAATCACATGAAGGCCAGTTTTGGGTACAGTCGGTCGGAGTTCGTTGTATGGTCTTTTCTGCTGTCGTACTTTTGTTTGTGAGTGTATTTTACCTTTACATGGGTATGAGTCGAGATACAAATGTATACTTTGATTTGTATGTTAGTGATAAAAGACCAAATCGGTCTATTGGTTTGTTATTTTGTTACGTCGGTATGTAATGTAATGTGTTGTTTCGATGTATAGCCTGGTGGATCCTCACGGAGAGGGTCTGCAGCGTGTAATATTCCCGATTTAATTCTGGGGTTGTTACATTTATGGTATCGGAGCCAGGTTGCGGAAACCTAGGCTGTCAGGTTCAGTTGTGTGTTATCGGGTCTTGTTTTGTCTTGTCTTGTTAGATTTTGCCTGATTGAGTCGTGTTGCGATGCGTCGTCTGGGATGTCGGTCGTGATTAGTATCATGGTGCAGCCATCATCTTCGTGCGATCTGTGGATGTAAGCCTCCCTACTTCATGTTGTGCCTCGAGCTTCACGAGCTAGTTGTCTGATTTTGTATTTTGAGGTACAGTTTAAATGTGATTTATGATTATGTGGCATATATTTGTTGATTCCCGTCTTGTGCTAGAATGTAGAATGATATTGCTGAATATATCTTCGTATAAACTATTTTTCTTGCAAGAGTAACAACCTTGGAATTTTAAGTTTTCGAATGCTTTCGGGGAGTCACATAATTTTTTTTTTAAAATGTCCTCCACAGGAGGAAAAAGTTTGATTTTCGTATGTTGACCTCAAGGCTGAAAGTTCTGAAAACTCGAATTATTGAGAATTCTTTTCCATTGTGTATTATAAGTTTTCAAAACACGAGTTTTAAACTCAAATGAGGTCTACAAAATATACTCAAGACGTGACTCTCGTTTGTAATTTTTCGGTTTCATAAATGTTAGTCAGAAGATGTGTATTGATGATGTTATCGTCGTTTGGGCATTGGTGCCCAGTTTTATGATAAAGATGGTAGTGTGAACGCCGATTCATTTGGTATGTGCACGTTGAGATAACCCTCCATGCTGAGAGGAGAAATTTCGGTTTTGAATGATGATTGTCTTTTGATGGTTGCTTGTGAGATGTTGTAATTATGTGAATCGATGGCATTCAAACCCGTATGTTGTTGCTTATTTGTAACCTTCGATTCTAGTATTGTCTTGTATATGTTTGCAATTGTGTTGTTGATTAGAGCAGTTAGCGCAGGCTTAGTACGAGGCTAACACGGGCTAACGTGGCATGTTTAACGCACACTAATCTTTGTTGTAACGCGGGCTAATCAGCCTGGGCAGAGGCTATGGAACTGCATTTTTAGCCTCCAGGTCCATGTTTTGCAGTCAATCATCTACGATTGTATTCTATATGTGTTGTCTAGTGATGACAACTGTTGTGTGGGAATATATGTCAGGACTTTTTGTAGTGCTGGGTGATAATTGATTACATTTAAATTATGTCTGCTGTGTGTGTGTTCGAGAATGCCTTCCTGAAAATTTCATAAAGCTTCGACGATTCGATTAATCGGCGGCTCTGTGTGTACTTTGAAAATTAGTTGGAATTGGCGAGCCGGCCTCGAATTCTCAAATAAAACCTCAGCGGTATTTGAAAGAGTTGTTTTAAAGTACATGTAGATATTTTGTAAAATGTTACCGTCGTTGATTTTCATGTAGTGTTGGGCGGATTTTCGAAAATAATTTTAACGTATTGTTGTATTTTCAAATAATTCAAGTACATGATTTTCAAAAAAAAAATCTTTCACACCATAAATATATTTTATTTCAAAAACCAATGCGATTTTTATTTTCAAAAATATATAGTGAAAAATGAAAAATCTCACTCGGTGTAAACTTCAGATTCGGATTTGGGAAAGTTTTCTGTATTGATTAAAGTATGTATGAATGGTTTAATGACCTTGCGTGGTTACCTTGTTTGTTATTAATGGTGATGCTGGTGTGTAGTGGCGTGGTAGTTTTGACAATGCCAGTTGTACAGAAAATATTTTTTTGCAAATGATTTCAAAGTGAGACGTTTAAAGTTTTTCGTTTACAAGTTTTGATGCAAACAACCTGAGGTACCAAAAATACTTTTAAAGTTTTATTTTGAATAGCATACAAATCCCAGGATTTTCAAATGATATCATTTAAAAGGTGTACCTCGTGGATTTTCTTATCAAGTTGTTATGTGATATGTCGTGTTGAGATAGTACCTTAGCATTTATTTTTGCAAAGTTGTGCCATCGTATCGAGTGAGATTCCGCTTTGTATGCCGAGGGACAGAGGATGCGGTCGTGACCGCGGTACAGTTGGTCACGGAGATCAGATGCTGGACCAAGAGGATATGGCCGGGAAGGTTGCTATTCCTGCACTTCGTTCTCGTTGTTTAGGTTTCGGGGACGAAACCTCTTTTAAAGGTGATATGATGTAATACCCATACTTTTTCGCTTCCATTTCGTTCGACCATATCAACTCGATTGTATTAGTTGATGCTTCTGACCTTGTGTTGTTTCTTACCTTTGTCATTCGAGCGAGTTCTGATATTGTCCCAAATTTATCTATATATCGTTATGATCTTTCCAAGTTCGGATCGATTTCCTGTGAACCGTGTGCGAAATTAACACCTCGTGGTTCCTACAAGTTTATTGATGTCTTGATTTGAGATGTGAACTTCAGAGTTGATCGTTGTTGTTCGATCATTGCTATTCGCTCATCATTGTCCAATCATTATTGTTTGATCTCGAAATCGTGCTTAATGAACATCTGGGCCACTTCGAAATTTCCATAATTGTTGGGAAATTGTCTTCGTATTTGATCTTCCAAACATCTGAGGTTATTAGAATTACATTCTTGTTCAATGTTGGACTTGTGTTTTGGTTGTTGTACTGCTCGGATTTATCAATCGTAGTGGTTCATGTTCGTTGCTTTTCGTAAACATTCTTGCCTATTGAATCGGACCTCAGTAGCTCTGTACTGCAAGAAGCTTTTGTGCGCTGTAAATATCAGATAACATGTGTTATCTAGAATCGCCTTGCTCTTATTTTAATTTTCGGGACGAAACTTATTTTTACTAGGGTAGAATGTAATACCCGAGATTCTCGATTCTGGTTATTTTTTAATTTTTGTCGGTTGCGCCGGTCATTTTGTTAAGTTGGCGATTTCTTGAGATTTCCCCTATGTTGGGTATGTCTGATGTACCGTGTTGTAGTGTTCGTCGGGTACGACTTATCATTGCGTAAGTCGAGCTAATATTATGTCGTGCTTTGTTTTTTGTTTGTTTTCGATTTGGATCATTGGTGTTGTCTGTTAGTGTTTCGTTGCATGTTGAATAATCATTATTTTGTCGAGGAGTATCGTTGTTGTGCATTTGGTCGACTTTGTAATATCACCACCGGCAGTTATTATTTCTAAAAATTCTTAAACTTACAATGTGATAGAGCATCAAATTAGCTTTCCAATGGTTCAAACGGCGAGTCAATCGAAGTCCAGACGAAGGAGTTATGGCCGAAATAGCAAAGACTACGCACGCTAAACGCATTTATTAGCGCGCGCTAACGAAGTCTGGCAGAGGGTTCTGGAATGCATTTTGCAGCCTATAGCACACACTACACACACCTTAGTGTGCGCTAACTGTTGACAGTATATATAAGACTACAGAGGTCAACTTTCGTCATTTCTTCCTCCCCTTTCGTCTTTCCGGTGATCTAGACGATCTTGAGGGCGTATAAGCATGGATTTTGGCTTGATATCATCACCCATCAATATCTTTGAGTTCCTAGTATGGATTTAACAACATCCCAACATCTTTCTCCATTTTAATCGAGTATTTTCTTCTTAGAACCCTACTTTCGAGATAATTTGAGGGTTTGTCATGATTTCGTGATTCCAATCCGAAATTGTTGATTCCCTTGTTGTTATCTAGTCTTGTTTATCTTAACCCCCGGTTTGGAATTTCGTTTTCATGTTTTTGTCGGGTTGATTTATGTTCTTGAGATATTTTTGGCGTTTTTCTCTTGATTTCAATTTTGGGCCGATTATGATGAATTGGTCATGTAATTCTTGTTGTATTGGTTGTAATCTATGGATTAGAAACTCGTTTATCGATTTTGTTTCACCCGGAACATGATTTTGGCTTTCTTGGAACAAACCCTTGAACCCTTGTAGTTTCTTAGTGTCGATTGGGATTTCGTTTAGTGTTGTTGATTCGTAGCGGTGTTATTCTCGTAGTGATTGTGTTGTTATTGATTTCTCGCGAAGGTGGTCGGTTTTCGGGGCTGTTTCGGCCGAGCCGCGTTCGTCGGAGTATTCACAAATTGATTTCGAGGCAAGTATCTTGCCCATACATAACGTGTTTTTTGTGGATTTAGTAGTTAGTAATCGACGATACGTGCTGAATGAACGTCTATAATTAACTTTCAAAGGAATCGATATGCTTTTCAATATTTCCTTAAAGATGACTCATATGTTTTCGTTGTTAAATGTGCTTGTCTAAATATGTGTATTAGTGCGGGGTATAAGAATACCTTACTTTCGTAGGGTATCGTTTTATGTCATTATGTCGTTTGTAGATTTTAAAGTTTAACCTTTCGTTGAGGTATGTGAGGGGAAACATGTGTTTATTGATGATCATGTGTCATTGTGAGATAAATATAGTAACTCCTGTATGAGGAGGTTGTGCCGTTCAGCGTGGTTGGAAAGGTACTTTCTCTCGTTGCTATGTGATTGGTACTAGCTGCATCGTTGATTTTTAATGTTAATTGTATCGTTACTAGGTCGTGAGTATGTGTTAAATGAACTAGCCATTCTAGTAAGGTACCTCGACTATATATACTGTGATTGACCTTCGAGGCTTGTGGTTTGCAACTATGAATTATGATCTTTTGGGTGTGTGAGTTGTTGTCCTTCCACCCGGAGCGTTCGACGGGACGTCTGGGGGTCAATACTAAGGGGTACGGCCACGGAAGTGGACTTGGGTGCGTGTATCTTTGATCTTCCACCCGGAGCATTAGACGGGGCGTCTGGGGGCCGATACTAAGGGGTACGCCCGCGGAATTGGTTTCCCACCTGGAGCGTTCGACGGGGTTTCTGGGGGCCGATGCTAAGGGGCACGGTCGTGGGTTACCAAGTGTGGTTTCTGTGATATTGATGTTAATGTTCTCGTTAATTGTGATATTTTCCGGAGTATCACAATGCTTTGTGCTCTGGGTCGAGAGACATTATATATCGAGTCTTGGTACTTGGCTAGAATGGCGTAAGAATAATGTATTATGTATAATGTGACCTTGTAAGTGAATTGAAGTGGATGATCGGGTCGTGGACCCTGTGTTTTGTGACCGAAATGGTTGGGTCGTGGACCCCGTGTTTTATTAACGGATTTGCATTTTGAAAAAATGAACTTGGGACTATGACCCTAAGTGGCTTTCGAGGAATTAAGAACTTTTCAATTTCAAATGTTTTCAAAACTCCCGAGATTTGGAAGTGTTTTCAAAGTGCTTACTTGTTTCGTTTCTACTTTCAAGACTTGAACTATTTTAACTAAATAATATATCTCGTGAAGTCTTTCGTTATATTCTCGGAATGTGTTGTGTATGGCTCGTATTTGCATTTTATACTTGTACTAGCAAAACAGTGGAGTTTTCCTAACCCCCGAGTATTCGGGGGGTGGATGTCTATTCCGCGTCCAGGTACATGAAGGTTTTGGGAACGAAACACAGGATCGGTGCGAAGGATGATGGAAGACGAATGATACTAATCGCATGAAGGCCAGTTTTGGGTACAGTCGGTCGGAGTTCATTGTATGGTCTTTTCTGTTGTCGTACTTTTGTTCGTGAGTGTATTTTACCCTTGCATGGGTATGAGTTGAGATAGAAATGTATACTTTGATTTGTATGTTAGTGATAAAAGACTAAATCGGTCTATTGGTTTGTGATTTTTTTACGTCGGTATGTAATGCAATGTGTTGTTTCGATGTCTAGCCTGGTGGATCCTCACGGAGAGGGTATGTGGCGTGTAATATTCCCGATTTGATTCTGGGGGTGTTACAACAAACATGGAGTCAAAAAAGATAGCCTTGGTTACAACTTGGTTGAACTGAATAGATTAGGACACAAGGATGATCCTTCCATTTTAGCATCACAAGCTAGGCAAGTATTTTATGTGAAAGACCTGCTTGATAAGAAAAAGTCCATAGTCCTTAGGACACCTCCCAAGAATTACAGAGACGCCTATGATGACATCGATGAGGAATTTAGTACAGTAATTCTTCCTCAGAATGATACTATCTTGCCGCAATGTAGATCTACTTGACTTGGGTAAGGAATCCCGAGATGATTACTTTTGGACCGACTTTCAGAGTATCATTGTACACAAAGCCAAATGATCCGCACCGGCTCTCTTAATTTGCTGATACTGCCAAGGTAATAATGTATTCAATTTCAATCTATATTCTTAGTGTATTTGACGGAATTTTCGTATACTTGTATATGTGTTCTGCATTAAAATACTTTATTGGTGTACTTGGATATTCGTGTCTTCCTTAATAAAAAAGTACATGTACTATCGTCATTGCCTACTCGTTGAATTTGCATTTCCGAGCTAATTGCTTCATCCTTGATCCAATATTTTAGAATCTTTTGATTGATAATTGCATGTGTAGGAATATAAAACTAGACTGGGTGTTTTCCTTGATATGGCAAGTATGTCCATTTTGGTTCCATATATGTGTTGTCGTTATCACATGGTCGCTTACCTATTGGCTTGAGAGTTTAAACAGTCAATTTATAATTTGATGTTCACCATGTATATGGTCATTTGCAGGTTTGGTGGTTCTTCTATTATGACATTTTATATTTTTATCTATAAACCATTAAGGCCCTTAAAACCCATACATGGCTGTATGCTTCTTGAATCATTTGGTTTTTTTGTTTGACCCTCTATAAATTTTATTCCAAAATCATGTGTACACAATAGAAAAATTAATAATTTAGAGAGTATATAAAATGTGAGAGGTTTATTGTCTTTTTTTTTTCAAATGTCTGTTATGGGGTTTCTGGCCTATAGATACATGTGTTTAGTTATATTCCTTTCTTCTGGACATCAAAATGTATCTTCAACAACATAAGACAACAGCAATCAACAACAACATCAGTAGGTAAGTTTTGATCTATTTCAAGTTCACTCCAGCATAAATGATGCTGCTGTTCAAAACAGGTAAAATAATGTAACACCCCCGATATATTCAGGAATATTACAGCGCCGTATATCCTTTACATAAGAATTTACAAGGCTGAATAAAAGAAATGACACTAACAGATACCAATTTATGAAATTACTGAAATAAAATACAACCGTCTGGTTCAATACCGAGAATACAAATATCCAATGAAGAGTTATTATTACATCACTAAAATCCAAACATTATAAACTGACGACGTACTAGAGTACTTATTGAAATAACCAACAAACAACAGACAGTAAGCCCGGCCGAAACATCACTCTGCACCCTCGTCGTCATGCATCTCCAGTGGTTGTTTCCCCGCTCTCCTGGATCCTGAACATACACAAATGTTCACCCCCGAAGGGGTTAGCAGAACGATGCTAGTATAAGTACAATAATCATACAACAGTGATATAATCAACAATTATATCATAACAAGTTTCTCCAACGAGAAATATCCACAACACATATCATATCATAACAGTTTCAACATACTAATGGTATTCCAATGATCCGGTACACACTATAGATTCCCATGATGATCGTCGGACCAACACATGGTGGAACTACTCGTCCAATGATCCAAAAGACACAAGCTATAGATTCCCATGATGATTCCCGTCGGATCAACGCATGGTGGACATATAATCACAACATATTTACACGATATAATCACATCATAATTGTCATAATATAAACAATTATAATTAGAGTACTTGCCTCAGTTCGTTGACAAGAATAAAACTTCCACGAATATCAAAATACTCGAAGGTCGTCCCCTTCGATCAACCACATGATAAGCCCGAACCTTAACAAAAGAAATAATATAGAATTCATCTCATGCCGTACGAACGTCTAACAATTCAAATATTACGGTAGGAAGTCCTCAATATGCAATCTATCTGGATCGCTTAACGTACGCTACGAATCCTTTGTAGTGTACGTTAATGCTACTCGTTAGCGCACGCAGTACACACAGCCTAGCGTACGCTAACCAAGCGTGGTCAGTGCCTCATTGATCAGCCGACTGACTCGACTGATGGCCTAACGTACGTTACGTACCAAACGTAGCGTATGTTAACTCATGCTCGATAGCGCACGTTAATCTACATAGCTTAGCGTGCGCTAACTGTGCATGGTAGTTTACTACTGGGCAGTAGACGGATCTCAACATGATCAAACCAAATGAAATTCTCAGTGATAATTCATGTTACCTCCATGAATATCATGTTCATACGGTTATGAATGATTTTACGGATAACAACAACTTCGGATTCAAGAATATGTATACTATTGTGAAACCATATTCCACCTCAAATACAATTCTTCATGCGATGATTCGGAAGGCTTTAACGGTTGATATCAACACCTTCATATCAATGAAAACTATCAATCTGAAGTTTTAATAATGATCCATCTTTACAAAATAAATCCTTCCATGATCAACCCTATAGATTCGTCTAACAATAATGATGTAAAAGTCAAGTCCATGATTGTTATGAAAACACCTACTAGATTCGGTTTACCAATGATAAAAGCTTCCTCTACTTGTTCAATGTAATAAGATTCGAATCATGATGTTCATAATCAAGGTACTTAAGGCCTATTCATCTCAATATTCCAAACATGATGTACTTTGGATAATTCCTCCAAGAAGATCAATATTTGCTAACATGATCATATTATTCTCCATAACACGAATCTAGAGTTGAAGATAGAATCAACATACCTTAATATGACGAAATCACTGAACCACAAGGTAGAATCTGACTCCGATTGGTTATGTGCCACTCCAAGGTGTTACTTCTCTTCAATGATCACTCACAAGTGATAACCAATATTCAAGGATCACTAAGATGTGTTCTAAGTGTGTTAGAAGGATGATTATAGCTCTCTGGCCTCTCAAGAATGAAGAATGGACGAAGGAAATGTAAGCCAAAACGGGTTGTTGTCTCATTTATAATATTCTGCACTTTAGCTAATTAGCGCACGCTACAATACATACTTAGCGCGCGGTAATAAGCGTTGACTCCAAATCTATCCAGATTCGTCCGTGGGAATCTTATCCGGACCCATGTCCCGGCTGGCGCATGTGCTAGCCGCCTACCTCAATAATTCAGTGTCTAGCGCACGCAACTTCTACATACGTAGCGTGTGCTAGTAATAGCCGATAGCGCGTTAAGCTACATTCTTAGCGTGCGCTATCACGAGTTTGCATGAGAAAATTTGAATGTTGTTATACTTAAGTACAAGGATGCCAATGCAAGAAATATCATACTCCAATAATCAAAACCACAAATCCGAATAATACAGGGTTTGAATACAGATGAAATACACAGTAATAAATCTGGATATTACATACTCTCATACTAAAAAGAAGTTTCGTCCCGAAACTCAAGACGAAAATAATTCGGGATATCTGGACTTCATACCATCTTCCGTTTCCCATGTGGCTTCTTCCACTCCGTGGCGTGACCACTGAACTTTGACCAAAACGATTGGTTTGTTCCTCAACTGCTTAACTCGACTCTCGAGTATCTTGACCGGTCTTTCTTCAAACGTCCCATCTTGAGCAACTTCGATCTCGCCGAAATCAATGATATGACTAGGATCTGGTATATACCTCCATAACTGGGATACGTGTAACACGTTATGAACATGGCTCAACGACGGCGGCAATGCCAATCTGTATGCCAATTCTCCAACTCTCTCAAGGATCTCAAATGGTCCGATATATCTCGGACTCAGCTTTCCTTTCCTTCCGAAATGAAATATTCCCCGAGTAGGAGAAACCTTCAAAAGTACGTGGTCTCCAGTACTGAACTCCAATCGGCGACGACGTACGTCTGCGTAAGATTTCTGGCGACTCTGGGCGGTCAACAGCCTTTCACGAATCAAGGCTATCTTTTCTCGAGTCTGCACGATCAACTCTGGTTTTGTTCCGATCAAGTCTGATGAATCGTCCCAGCATAGGGGCGATCTGCATCTCCTCCCGTATAATGCCTCGAATGGTGCCATCTTAATGGAAGCATGCCAACTATTGTTGTAGGTAAATTCAATCAATGGTAGATGAACTTCCCAATCGTTTGACCAATATAAGGCACAAGCCCTCAGCATATCCTCCACCATTTGAATGGTCCTCTCGGATTGTCCGTCAGTCTGCGGGTGATAAGCTGTACTGAAGTTCAATTCGGTCCCCAAGGCCTTATGAACTGCTTTCCAAAAGTGAGACACAAAACGGCCGTCTCGATCAGAAACAATGGTCTTCGGCATACCATGCAATCGAACTATCTCCGAAATAAATACTCGTGCCAACCTCTCTGATCCCCACATGTCATTAATGCCTAGAAAGTGAGCTGATTTGGTTAAACGATCAACTATCACCCAAATCATGTTCATTCTTGTCTTGGTTCTCGGCATACTAGTGATAAAGTCTATCGATATGTCCTCCCACTTCCATTCAGGAATCGAGAGCGGCTTCAACATTCCGCAAGGCCGTTGATGTTCGATCTTAACCTGCTGACAAGTCAAGCATTTCGAAACATAGTCCGCTACATCTTTCTTCATGTTGCCCCACCAGAAATTCTACTTCAAGTCCTTATACATCTTACTGGTGCCCGGGTGGATAGAATAGGGCGAACTGTGAGCTTCCTTCATAATTGTATGTTTCAGAACATCGACATTGGATACGCAGAGTCGGTTCTGAAATCTCAAAACTCCATCATCATGGATTACAAATCCGGGGGCCTTCCCCTTGATCACTTCATCACGTAACCGAATCATCAGAGGATCATCTGCCTGTCTAGATTTGATTTCTTCAGTTAATGGCGGAGTTATTTCCATCACGCACAGTTGTCCTTGGACTCTTTGTAACCACACTTCAATTCCTTCTCGAATCATCTCTCGTTGAAGGCTAAGTTGGAAGGTCAGCGTCTCCAGCATCTGAATAGAAACATGCTTTCGGCTGAGTGCATCGGCCACTACATTCGCTTTGACTGGATGATACAAAATCTCCAAGTCATAGTCCTTAATCAGTTCTAACCATCTTGTTTGCCGCATGTTCAACTCTTTCTAACTGAAGATGTATTTGAGACTCTTGTGATCCGTAAAGATCTGATAGTGAGTCCCGTACAGATAATGCCTCCAGATCTTTAAAGTAAAAATTACTGCTGCTAGCTCTAAATCATGTGTTGGATAATTCACTTCATAAGGTTTCAGCTGCCGTGAAGCATAAGCGATCACCTTGTCATTATGCATCAATACGCATCCGAGTCCTTGGTTCGAAGCATCACTGTAAACTATGAATCCTCCAGTCCCCTGTGAAAGTGATAAAATTGGTGCTGTCGTCAATCTCCTCTTCAATTCATCAAAACTAGTCTGACACGACTCATTCCACTCAAACTTTTGAGTTTTCTGCAGGAGTCGAGTAAGTGGGCGGGAAATTTTGGAAAATCCTTCCACGAACCGACGATAATACCCAGCACGTCCTAAGAAACATCGGACTTCTTTCACATTCTTTGGAGGCTTCCAATCCAAAACCGCTTCGATCTTCTGCGGATCTACTCGGACTCCTACAGCTGATACCACATGACCGAGGAACATTACTTCCTTTAGCCAGAATTCACACTTAGAGAGTTTGGCGTACAGTTGCTCGCTTCTCAAAGTCCTAATACAATCCGCAAATGCTGTGCATGCTCTTCCGGGTTCTTAGAATACACCAGAATGTCATCAATGAACACGGCCACAAATTTATCCAAATATTCGATGAACACTCGGTTCATCAACTGCATGAATACAGCAGGTGCATTAGTGAGACCAAACGGCATCACTACAAACTCATAGTGTCTGTAGCGAGTTCTCAACGCTGATTTCGGAACATCAGATTCTTTAATCCTCAGCTGATGATACCCTGATCTCAGATTGATTTTAGAAAATACTATTGCCCCTTGCAACTGGTCAAACAGATCATCAATCCGTGGCAACGGATACTTGTTCTTAATCGTCATCTTGTTCAGTTCTCGATAATTGATACACAGTCGAAGCGATCCATCCTTCTTTCGAACAAAAAGAACTGGCGCTCCCCAGGGCGATACGCTTGGCTGGATATAGCCTTTGTCCAGTAATTCCTCCAGCTTCTTTTTCAGTTCATACATCTCAGTAGGTGCCATACGATACGGCGCCTTAGAAATTGGTGTAGCTCCGGTTCCACTCAATGGTAAATTCTACATCCCTTCGTGGAGGTAGTCCAGGTAACTCGTCAGGAAATACATCCGAAATTCGCTCACAACAGAATAGATGAAAGTTCCACAATTTCGTCTTCTTTCTTCATTGCATAGCACCGATCCCAGATGCACTGTTTCAACAATTTGTGACTTTCCTCGCCTTGATCAATTTTCCTGAGCTTCCCGGTTTCCATCCCTCAAACAGAATTTCGGAAACATCGTTAGCGATCAGCGAGATATTCCTCCTTCGGTAGTTTACAATTGCTCCATATCGATTAATCCAATCTTCTCCGAGTATTAGGTCATCTCCTTTCATTTCTATCACAATCAAATTTGAGAGCCACTCTCTGCCTCCAAATGATACAGGGAAATTTCTAGTTTCTAAGTTCCCGACAATCCTCTCTCCACTTGGTAAACCAACAACATAAGGTTCACAAGTATGAAAACTGGAAATATTCAAATGATTTACACAAGACAAAGATATAAAAGAATGCGTAGCTCCTGTATCGAATAAAATGCTAACTGGCTGGGAAAGGATCTGGACAAGACTGGCGCGACAAAGACATCTCGATCGTCTGTCCTCCTCATCTCGCATGCACGTGGGGAGCAGATCCGCACTCGATGTCCCATTTCGGTCCCATTGTCCTCTGCCTCGTCCGCGGCCAAAATTTTGAGGCATCTGAACACTTTGCTGCGTCTGTTGGATACTGGCTTCCTTCTGAACTGGCTGCGATGAACGGGTTCCATTATACTTGGTGGCATCCTTACAAAACGTCGCACGGTGCCCTTCCTGTCCGCAGTCAAAACATGTAACTGGAGTGCGCAAACAATCACGCCAAAGGTGGCCTGGGCGACCATAGTTAAAGCACTTCCTAGCTGTATCCATCGTGGTTAACATTGTTCCGTAATTCTTTCCGCTCTTACATGGGTGCAGAGGTTTCTTGAAAGAAAAAGAAGACTGGGCCTTGCGGGGCCACTGCTCTTGTGCTCTGTAAAATTACCAGAGACTTTCTGTTTCTTCGACTCCATAAACTTCTCCATTGCTGCTTCTTTTATTTCGTACGCCAACGCCTTATCCTGGTATTGGCGGAGAGTGGTACATTCAAAACCGGACATGTACCTCTGGATTTCTGGTTTCATCCTCATTTCAATATGAATCATCATCTCCGCATCTGTTCTGACCAGATGTCGAACAAATGCTAACTGCTGGTTAAACGTCTTAATTGTCTGGGATACGGGTTCGTCTGATGGCTGAGCGGAGAAAAACTCCCGAATTTTGGCTTCCCTCACAGGACGAGGGCAGTACTGAGCTTCCATCATCATTTTAAATTCTGTCCAATCAGCATCATGATCTGCAGGTCGGATAGCTTCCTACCACTCGGATGCCTCCCCAATCAGAAAGTACTGGGCAATGGTTGGGTCGTGGACCCCGTGTTTTATTAACGGATTTGCATTTTGAAAAAATGAACTTGGGACTGTGACCCTAAGTGGCTTTCGAGGAATTAAGAACTTTTCAATTTCAAATGTTTTCAAAACTCCCGAGATTTGGAAGTGTTTTCAAAGTGCTTACTTGTTTCGTTTCTACTTTCAAGACTTGAACTATTTTAACTAAATAATATATCTCGTGAAGTCTTTCGTTATATTCTCGGAATGTGTTGTGTATGGCTCGTATTTGCATTTTATACTTGTACTAGCAAAACAGTGGAGTTTTCCTAACCCCCGAGTATTCGGGGGGTGGATGTCTATTCCGCGTCCAGGTACATGAAGGTTTTGGGAACGAAACACAGGATCGGTGCGAAGGATGATGGAAGACGAATGATACTAATCGCATGAAGGCCAGTTTTGGGTACAGTCGGTCGGAGTTCATTGTATGGTCTTTTCTGTTGTCGTACTTTTGTTCGTGAGTGTATTTTACCCTTGCATGGGTATGAGTCGAGATAGAAATGTATACTTTGATTTGTATGTTAGTGATAAAAGACTAAATCGGTCTATTGGTTTGTGATTTTTTTACGTCGGTATGTAATGTAATGTGTTGTTTCGATGTCTAGCCTGGTGGATCCTCACGGAGAGGGTATGTGGCGTGTAATATTCCCGATTTGATTCTGGGGGTGTTACAACAAACATGGAGTCAAAAAAGATAGCCTTGGTTACAACTTGGTTGAACTGAATAGATTAGGACACAAGGATGATCCTTCCATTTTAGCATCACAAGCTAGGCAAGTATTTTATGTGAAAGACCTGCTTGATAAGAAAAAGCCCATAGTCCTTAGGACACCTCCCAAGAATTACAGAGACGCCTATGATGACATCGATGAGGAATTTAGTACAGTAATTCTTCCTCAGAATGATACTATCTTGCCGCAATGTAGATCTACTTGACTTGGGTAAGGAATCCCGAGATGATTACTTTCGGACCGACTTTCAGAGTATCATTGTACACAAAGCCAAATGATCCGCACCGGCTCTCTTAATTTGCTGATACTGCCAAGGTAATAATGTATTCAATTTCAATCTATATTCTTAGTGTATTTGACGGAATTTTCGTATACTTGTATATGTGTTCTGCATTAAAATACTTTATTGGTGTACTTGGATATTCGTGTCTTCCTTAATAAAAAAGTACATGTACTATCGTCATTGCCTACTCGTTGAATTTGCATTTCCGAGCTAATTGCTTCATCCTTGATCCAATATTTTAGAATCTTTTGATTGATAATTGCATGTGTAGGAATATAAAACTAGACTGGGTGTTTTCCTTGATATGGCAAGTATGTCCATTTTGGTTCCATATATGTGTTGTCGTTATCACATGGTCGCTTACCTATTGGCTTGAGTGTTTAAACAGTCAATTTATAATTTGATGTTCACCATGTATATGGTCATTTGCAGGTTTGGTGGTTCTTCTATTATGACATTTTATATTTTTATCTATAAACCATTAAGGCCCTTAAAACCCATACATGGCTGTATGCTTCTTGAATCATTTGGTTTTTTTGTTTGACCCTCTATAAATTTTATTCCAAAATCATGTGTACACAATAGAAAAATTAATAATTTAGAGAGTATATAAAATGTGAGAGGTTTATTGTCTTTTTTTTTTTCAAATGTCTGTTATGGGGTTTCTGGCCTATAGATACATGTGTTTAGTTATATTCCTTTCTTCTGGACATCAAAATGTATCTTCAACAACATAAGACAACAGCAATCAACAACAACATCAGTAGGTAAGTTTTGATCTATTTCAAGTTCACTCCAGCATAAATGATGCTGCTGTTCAAAACAGGTAAAATAATGTAACACCCCCGATATATTCAGGAATATTACAGCGCCGTAAATCCTTTACATAGCAATTTACAAGGCTGAATAAAAGAAATGACACTAACAGATACCAGTTTATGAAATTACTGAAATAAAATACAACCATCTGGTTCAATACCGAGAATACAAATATCCAATGAAGAGTTATTATTACATCACTAAAATCCAAATATTATAAACTGACGACGTACTCGAGTACTTATTGAAATAACCAACAAACAACAGACAGTAAGCCCGGCCGGAACATCACTCTGCACCCTCGTCGTCATGCATCTCCAGTGGTTGTTTCCCCGCTCTTCTGGATCCTGAACATACACAAATGTTCACCCCCGAAGGGGTTAGCAGAACGATGCTAGTATAAGTACAATAATCATACAACAGTGATATAATCAACAATTATATCATAACAAGTTTCTCCAACGAGAAATATCCACAACACATATCATATCATAACAGTTTCAACATACTAATGGTATTCCAATGATCCAGCGCACACAGCTATAGATTCCCATGATGATCCCGTCGGACCAACACATGGTGGAACTACCTGTCCAATGATCCAGCGCACACAGCTATAGATTCCCATGATGATTCCCGTCGGATCAACGCATGGTGGACATATAATCACAACATATTTACACGATATAATCACATCATAATTGTCATAATATAAACAATTATAATTAGAGTACTTGCCTCGGTTCGTTGACAAGAATAAAACTTCCACGAATATCAAAATACTCGAAGGTCGTCCCCTTCGATCAACCACATGATAAGCCCGAACCTTAACAAAAGAAATAATATAGAATTCATCTCATGCCGTACGAACGTCTAACAATTCAAATATTACGGTAGGAAGTCCTCAATATGCAATCTATCTGGATCGCTTAACGCACGCTACGAATCCTTTGTAGTGTACGTTACTGCTACTCGTTAGCGCATGCAGTACACACAGCCTAGCGTACGCTAACCAGGCGTGGTCAGTGCCTCATTGATCAGCCGACTGACTCGACTGATGGCCTAACGTATGTTACGTACCAAACATAGCGTATGTTAACTCATGCTCGATAGCGCACGTTAATCTACATAGCTTAGCGTGCGCTAACTGTGCATGGTAGTTTACTACTGGGCAGTAGACGGATCTCAACATGATCAAACCAAATGAAATTCTCAGTGATAATTCATGTTACCTCCATGAATATCATGTTCATACGGTTATGAATGATTTTACGGATAACAACAACTTCGGATTCAAGAATATGTATACTATTGTGAAACCATATTCCACTTCAAATACAATTCTTCATGCGATGATTCGGAAGGCTTTAACGGTTGATATCAACACCTTCATATCAATGAAAACTATCAATCTGAAGTTTTAATAATGATCCATCTTTACAAAATAAATCCTTCCATGATCAACCCTATAGATTCGTCTAACAATAATGATGTAAAAGTCAAGTCCATGATTGTTATGAAAACACCTACTAGATTCGGTTTACCAATGATAAAAGCTTCCTCTACTTGTTCAATGTAATAAGATTCGAATCATGATGTTCATAATCAAGGTACTTAAGGCCTATTCATCTCAATATTCCAAACATGATGTACTTTGGATAATTCCTCCAAGAAGATCAATATTTGCTAACATGATCATATTATTCTCCATAACACGAATCTAGAGTTGAAGATAGAATCAACATACCTTAATATGACGAAATCACTGAACCACAAGGTAGAATCTGACTCCGATTGGTTATGTGCCACTCCAAGGTGTTACTTCTCTTCAATGATCACTCACAAGTGATAACCAATATTCAAGGATCACTAAGATGTGTTCTAAGTGTGTTAGAAGGATGATTATAGCTCTCTGGCCTCTCAAGAATGAAGAATGGACGAAGGAAATGTAAGCCAAAACGGGTTGTTGTCTCATTTATAATATTCTGCACTTTAGCTAATTAGCGCACGCTACAATACATACTTAACGCGCGGTAATAAGCGTTGACTCCAAATCTATCCAGATTCGTCCGTGGGAATCTTATCCGGACCCATGTCCCGGCTGGCGCATGTGCTAGCCACCTACCTCAATAATTCAGTGTCTAGCGCACGCAACTTCTACATACGTAGCGTGTGCTAGTAATAGCCGATAGCGCGTTAAGCTACATTCTTAGCGTGCGCTATCACGAGTTTGCATGAGAAAATTTGAATGTTGTTATACTTAAGTACAAGGATGCCAATGCAATAAATATCATACTCCAATAATCAAAACCACAAATCCGAATAATACAGGGTTTGAATACAGATGAAATACACAGTAATAAATCTGGATATTACATACTCTCATACTAAAAAGAAGTTTCGTCCCGAAACTCAAGACGAAAATAATTCGGGATATCTGGACTTCATACCATCTTCCGTTTCCCATGTGGCTTCTTCCACTCCGTGGCGTGACCACTGAACTTTGACCAAAATGATTGGTTTGTTCCTCAACTGCTTAACTCGACTCTCGAGTATCTTGACCGGTCTTTCTTCAAACGTCCCATCTTGAGCAACTTCGATCTCGCCGAAATCAATGATATGACTAGGATCTGGTATATACCTCCATAATTGGGATACGTGTAACACGTTATGAACATGGCTCAACGACGGCGGCAATGCCAATCTGTATGCCAATTCTCCAACTCTCTCAAGGATCTCAAATGGTCCGATATATCTCGGACTCAGCTTTCCTTTCCTTCCGAAATGAAATATTCCCCGAGTAGGAGAAACCTTCAAAAGTACGTGGTCTCCAGTACTGAACTCCAATCGGCGACGACGTACGTCTGCGTAAGATTTCTGGCGACTGGGCGGTCAACAGCCTTTCACGAATCAAGGCTATCTTTTCTCGAGTCTGCACGATCAACTCTGGTTTTGTTCCGATCAAGTCTGATGAATCGTCCCAGCATAGGGGCGATCTGCATCTCCTCCCGTATAATGCCTCGAATGGTGCCATCTTAATGGAAGCATGCCAACTATTGTTGTAGGTAAATTCAATCAATGGTAGATGAACTTCCCAATCGTTTGACCAATATAAGGCACAAGCCCTCAGCATATCCTCCACCGTATGAATGGTCCTCTCGGATTGTCCGTCGATCTGCGGGTGATAAGTCAGATCAAGTTCAATTCGGTCCCCAAGGCCTTATGAACTGCTTTCCAAAAGTGAGACACAAAACGGCCGTCTCGATCAGAAACAATGGTCTTCGGCATACCATGCAATCGAACTATCTCCGAAATAAATACTCGTGCCAACCTCTCTGATCCCCACATGTCATTAATGCCTAGAAAGTGAGCTGATTTGGTTAAACGATCAACTATCACCCAAATCATGTTCATTCTTGTCTTGGTTCTCGGCATACTAGTGATAAAGTCTATCGATATGTCCTCCCACTTCCATTCAGGAATCGAGAGCGGCTTCAACATTCTGCAAGGCCGTTGATGTTCGATCTTAACCTGCTGACAAGTCAAGCATTTCGAAACATAGTCCGCTACATCTTTCTTCATGTTGCCCCACCAGAAATTCTACTTCAAGTCCTTATACATCTTACTGGTGCCCGGGTGGATAGAATAGGGCGAACTGTGAGCTTCCTTCATAATTGTATGTTTCAGAACATCGACATCGGATACGCAGAGTCGGTTCTGAAATCTCAAAACTCCATCATCATGGATTACAAATCCGGGGGCCTTCCCCTTGATCACTTCATCACGTAACCGAATCATCAGAGGATCATCCGCTGTCTAGATTTGATTTCTTCAGTTAATGGCGGAGTTATTTCCATCACGCACAGTTGTCCTTGGACTCTTTGTAACCACACTTCAATTCCTTCTCGAATCATCTCTCGTTGAAGGCTAAGTTGGAAGGTCAGCGTCTCCAGCATCTGAATAGAAACATGCTTTCGGCTGAGTGCATCGGCCACTACATTCGCTTTGACTGGATGATACAAAATCTCCAAGTCATAGTCCTTAATCAGTTCTAACCATCTTGTTTGCCGCATGTTCAACTCTTTCTAACTGAAGATGTATTTGAGACTCTTGTGATCCGTAAAGATCTGATAGTGAGTCCCGTACAGATAATGCCTCCAGATCTTTAAAGCAAAAATTACTGCTGCTAGCTCTAAATCATGTGTTGGATAATTCACTTCATAAGGTTTCAGCTGCCGTGAAGCATAAGCGATCACCTTGTCATTATGCATCAATACGCATCCGAGTCCTTGGTTCGAAGCATCACTGTAAACTATGAATCCTCCAGTCCCCTGTGAAAGTGATAAAATTGGTGCTGTCGTCAATCTCCTCTTCAATTCATCAAAACTAGTCTGACACGACTCATTCCACTCAAACTTTTGAGTTTTCTGCAGAAGTCGAGTAAGTGGGCGGGAAATTTTGGAAAATCCTTCCACGAACCGACGATAATACCCAGCACGTCCTAAGAAACATCGGACTTCTTTCACATTCTTTGGAGGCTTCCAATCCAAAACCGCTTTGATCTTCTGCGGATCTACTCGGACTCCTACAGCTGATACCACATGACCGAGGAACATTACTTCCTTTAGCCAGAATTCACACTTAGAGAGTTTGGCGTACAGTTGCTCGCTTCTCAAAAGTCCTAATACAATCCGCAAATGCTGTGCATGCTCTTCCGGGTTCTTAGAATACACCAGAATGTCATCATTGAACACGGCCACAAATTTATCCAAATATTCGATGAACACTCGGTTCATCAACTGCATGAATACAGCAGGTGCATTAGTGAGACCAAACGGCATCACTACAAACTCATAGTGTCTGTAGCGAGTTCTCAACGCTGATTTCGGAACATCAGATTCTTTAATCCTCAGCTGATGATACCCTGATCTCAGATTGATTTTAGAAAATACTATTGCCCCTTGCAACTGGTCAAACAGATCATCAATCTATGGCAACGGATACTTGTTCTTAATCGTCATCTTGTTCAGTTCTCGATAATTGATACACAGTCGAAGCGATCCATCCTTCTTTCGAACAAAAAGAACTGGCGCTCCCCAGGGCGATACGCTTGGCTGGATATAGCCTTTGTCCAGTAATTCCTCCAGCTTCTTTTTCAGTTCATACATCTCAGTAGGTGCCATACGATACGGCGCCTTAGAAATTGGTGTAGCTCCGGGTTCCAGCTCAATGGTAAATTCTACATCCCTTCGTGGAGGTAGTCCAGGTAACTCGTCAGGAAATACATCTGGAAATTCATTCACAACAGGAATAGATGAAAGTTCCACAATTTCGTCTTCTTTCTTCATTGCATAGCACCAGTATCCGGTACAGCCCTGTTTCAACAATTTGACAGCTTTCCTCGCCTTGATCAATTTTCCTGAGCTTCCCGGTTTCCATCCCTCAAACAGAATTTCGGAAACATCGTTAGCGATCAGCGAGATATTCCTCCTTCGGTAGTTTACAATTGCTCCATATCGATTAATCCAATCTTCTCCGAGTATTAGGTCGTCTCCTTTCATTTCTATTACAATCAAATTTGAGAGCCACTCTCTGCCTCCAAATGATACAGGGAAATTTCTAGTTTCTAAGTTCCCGACAATCCTCTCTCCACTTGGTAAACCAACAACATAAGGTTCACAAGTATGAAAACTGGAAATATTCAAATGATTTACACAAGACAAAGATATAAAAGAATGCGTAGCTCCTGTATCGAATAAAATGCTAATCGGCCGGGAAAGGATCCGGGCCGATGCACGATGCAAAGATCCTGATCGTCTGTCCTCCTCATCTCGTACAGACGTGGGGGAGCAGATCCGGCACTCGATGTCCCATTTCGGTCCCATTGTCCTCTGCCTCGTCCGCGGCCAAAATTTTGAGGCATCTGAACACTTTGCTGCGTCTGTTGGATACTGGCTTCCTTCTGAACTGGCTGCGATGAACGGGTTCCATTATACTTGGTGGCATCCTTACAAAACGTCGCACGGTGCCCTTCCTGTCCGCAGTCAAAACATGTAACTGGAGTGCGCAAACAATCACGCCAAAGGTGGCCTGGGCGACCATAGTTAAAGCACTTCCTAGCTGTATCCGTCGTGGTTAACATTGTTCCGTAATTCTTTCCGCTCTTACATGGGTGCAGAGGTTTCTTGAAAGAAAAAGAAGACTGGGCCTTGCGGGGCCACTGCTCTTGTGCTCTGTAAAAGTACCAGAGACTTTCTGTTTCTTCGACTCCATAAACTTCTCCATTGCTGCTTCTTTTATTTCGTACGCCAACGCCTTATCCTGGTATTGGCGGAGAGTGGTACATTCAAAACCGGACATGTACCTCTGGATTTCTGGTTTCATCCTCATTTCAAAATGAATCATCATCTCCGCATCTGTTCTGACCAGATGTCGAACAAATGCTAACTGCTGGTTAAACGTCTTAATTGTCTGGGATACGGGTTCGTCTGATGGCTGAGCGGAGAAAAACTCCCGAATTTTGGCTTCCCTCACAGGACGAGGGCAGTACTGAGCTTCCATCATCATTTTAAATTCTGTCCAATCAGCATCATGATCTGCAGGTCGGATAGCTTCCTACCACTCGGATGCCTCCCCAATCAGAAAGTACTGGGCAATGGGAGCTCTCCTGTCGTCTGGGCAATTAATTCTAGCAAAAATTTTCTCCAATTCCTTCAACCAATGATCCCAAGTGGGAGTCTCGGAAAAGCCGTCAAATTTGGGTGGTTGCATTTTCGCTACCTCTTGCAACCATCGGTCACCTCGATTTCCCATTTCTGGGATCCTTTGCTGTCCATCTCCCTGCTGAAGTCCCACTGCCATCTGCATTCGGTCCACGACATGAGCGAATTGAGTCATCTGATTCACCACTTGACGAAGGATTTCTGGTACAGCAGGTTCCGGTTCGTTATTGATGGATTATTGCGGCTCGCCTGAGCTATAACTAGCCTGATTAGAAGGCGACGCCTCCCTTTCAGCATTCCTTCGTCCGCGTCCACGTCCACGTCCGCCTCTCAACATACTGTAAGTACAAATACTTAATATACAGGAAACAACATCGTTCTAATGTTCAAGTATAAAAAGGTACAACATGTAAAGAACAAGATAGAGTTTTAGGAACTTACAACCACCATTCGCATGAAGACGTAGGCAGTACAGTGATGTCATTCACGGCCGGTTACCTCAAAAAACGTAAATGACCCCTGTTTTAACCCAATGGCCAAGATATCCATAATCTTAGCTCCGATACCATATTCTGTAACACCCCAGATATATTCAGGAATATTACAGCACCGTAAATCCTTTACATAAGAATTTACAAGGCTGAATAAAAGAAATGACACTAACAGATACCAATTTATGAAATTACTGAAATAAAATACAACCGTCTGGTTCAATACCGAGAATACAAATATCCAATGAAGAGTTATTATTACATCACTAAAATCCAAACATTATAAACTGACGACGTACTCGAGTACTTATTGAACTAACCAACAAACAACAGACAGTAAGCCCGGCCGGAACATCACTCTGCACCTTCGTCGTCATGCATCTACAGTGGTTGTTTCCCCACTCTCCTAGATCCTGAACATACACAAATGTTCACCCCCGAAGGGGTTTGCACAACGATGCTAGTAGAAGTACAATAAGCATACAACAGTGATATAATCAACAATTATATCATAACAAGTTTCTCCAACGAGAAATATCCACAACACATATCATATCATAACAGTTTCAACATACTAATGGTATTCCAACGATCCAGCGCACACAGCTATAGATTCCCATGATGATCCCATCGAACCAACACATGGTGGAACTACTTGTCCAACGATCCAGTGCACACAGCTATAGATTCCCATGATGATTCCCGTCGGATCAACGCATGGTGGACATATAATCACAACATATTTACACGATATAATCACATCATAATTGTCATAATATAAACAATTCTAATTAGAGTACTTGCCTCAGTTCGTTGACAAGAATAAAACTTCCACGAATATCAAAATACTCGAAGGTCGTCCCCTTCGATCAACCACGTGTTATGCCCGAACCTTAACAAAAGAAATAATATAGAAATCATCTCATGCCGTACGAACGTCTAACAATTCAAATATTACGGTAGGAAGTCCTCAATATGCAATCTGTATGGATCGCTTAACGCACGCTACGAATCCTATGTAGCGTACGTTAATGCTACTCGTTAGCGCACGTAATACACACAGCCTAGCGTACGCTAACTAGGCGTGGTCAGTGCCTCATTGATCAGCCGACTGACTCGACTGATGGCCTAACGTACGTTACGTACCAAACGTAGCGTACGTTAACTCATGCTCGATAGCACACGTTAATCTACATAGCTTAGCGTGCGCTAACTGTGCATGGCAGTTTACTACTGGGTAGTAGACGGATCTCAACATGATCAAACCAAATGAAATCCTCAGTGATAATTCATGTTACCTCCATGAATATCATGTTCATACGGTTATGAATGATTTTACGGATAACAACAACTTCGGATTCAAGAATATGTATACTATTATGAAACCATATTCCATTTCAAATACAATTCTTCATGCGATGATTCGGAAGGCTTTAACGGTTGATATCAACACCTTCATATCAATGAAAACTATCACTCTGAAGTTTTAATAATGATCCATCTTTACAAAATAAATCCTTCCAGGATCAACCCTATAGATTCGTCTAACAATAATGATGTAAAAGTCAAGTCCATGATTGTTATGAAAACACCTACTAGATTCGGTTTACCAATGATAAAAGCTTCCTCTACTTGTTCAATGTAATAAGATTCGAATCATGATGTTCATAATCAAGGTACTTAAGGCCTATTCATCTCAATATTCCAAACATGATGTACTTTGGATAATTCCTCCAAGAAGATCAATATTTGCTAACATGATCATCTTATTCTCCATAACACGAATATAGAGTTGAAGATAGAATCAACATACCTTAATATGACGAAATCACTGAACCACAAGGTAGAATACGACTCCAGTTGGTTATGTGCCACTCCAAGGTGTTACTTCTCTTCAATGATCACTCACAAGTGATAACCAATATTCAAGGATCACTAAGATGTGTTCTAAGTGTGTTAGAAGGATGATTATAGCTCTCTGGCCTCTCAAGAATGAAGAATGGACGAAGGAAATGTAAGCCAAAACGGGTTGTTGTCTCATTTATAATATTTTGCACTTTAGCTAATTAGCGCACGCTACAATACATACTTAGCGCGCGCTAATAAGCGTTGACTCCAAATCTGTCCAGGTTCGTCCGTGGGAATCTTATCCGAACCCATGTCCCGGCTGGTGCATGTGCTAGCCGCCTACCTCAATAATTCAGTGTCTAGCGCACGCAACTTTTACATACGTAGCGTGCGCTAGTAATAGCCGATAGCGCGCGTTAAGCTACATTCTTAGCGTGCGCTATCACGTGTTTGCATGAGAAAATTTGCATGTTGTTATACTTAAGTACAAGGATGCCAATGCAAGAAATATCATACTCCAATAATCAAAACCACAAATCCGAATAATACAGGGTTTGAATACAGATGAAATACACAGTAATAAATCCGGATATTACAAATAAGGCCTTCTTAGCATATGTATTACTGATGTATCATGCATGCTGCTATTTCAATCTTTTTTTACTATTGCTGCTGTTACAGGTAATAACAGGGAGGAGTAAAAAAAACGGTTTTTACGGGTTAACCGAACCGGAACCGAATTAATTCGGTGCGGTTCCGGTTAACCGAAAATGTAAAACGGTCTGGTTTGTGGTTCCACCTTTGTGGCTAAAATGGTTCCGGTTAACCGATTTTTTCGGTCCTGTTAACCGGAACCGAACCGTTCGTCAGCCCTCGAAAAACTTGTAGCATTGGTTTTCTTGTAGCATTATTTTTTGTAGCATTGGTTTTCTTGTAGCATTATTTCTTCAGCTAATTACAAAAATAGAACTTTTGCAATTTTTAAAATTACAAATTTTCTTGGACACTCTTCAATGTCTTACAAAAGCGGCGGATCCTAATGATAGAGTATTTGGAAGGTAAACTAGAGAGAAAATAAAAATAACGTTTTAAAATAGTTTTTTTTTTACAATTTTTTTTTTATTTTTAAAATAAAAACTAAAAATAATATTTTTTTTATTTTTAAAATAAAAATAATATTTTAAGATATTTTTCAATGTCTTAAAATAGTTTTTTTTTTGTTTTGACAGAAAAAGTGTTGTGATGTTACAGGTAATAACAGGAAGGAAGGAAAGAAGAAGAACAAGAAAAAGAAACGGTTTTTACGGGTTCGGTTAACCGAATGTGTAAAGCGGTCCGGTTAGCGAGTCCACCTTTGTCGCTAAAATGGTTCCGGTTAACCAATTTTTTCGGTTAACCGGAACCGAACCGTTCGACAGGCCTATGTGCTTTTAATATTTTTTCAGATACTGGATTTTTTGTCCAACTGCAAATTTAATTTATTTGCAAGAATATTTAAAGTGGTATGTAATCAGTGAGAGACCAACTGGATACCCTTTTAAGCTGTTTGCGAGCAATTATTGTGGACAGATTGTGTAGATTTTATGTGATTCAGTATTCATATTGTTTACATAAACAATATATTGGGGATTATAATATATGCTGTTGTAGAGTGTTTTGGCAGCTTTAGAAATCACTCCCTATATTATAGTATGTATTAAATATTCTCTTCGGTCATTGATGACTTAAAAAATTATGCAGAAAGGGATTTTCCCTCGTTTTTTAACTCATAAAGTATGTATTATGCAATAATTAATACTTGCCTCAATATTTCCAACCTAGGCCCATGCTCTTTATCTATAAATTATAATTAGATAAATACACATTGTATACTATATGAATTATAGAGTAACATTGTCAAGAAGTTGCTTTATTTTAGGCTCCAAATCCGGAGTTTGTTCAAATCATTAAGATGTAATGAATTTCGTGAATTTAGATCTTTAAAATAACGAGATATATAACACAAATTTAAATGGTTACAAAAGATACTCCGTCACACAATGTTTTTGCTTACATTATTACACTAAATTGTGCTTTGTGCTTTGTTGACCAGGAATAATCATATTAATGATGAGATTTATTTTTGGCTAATTATTGATGTTATAAAAAAGGAAAAAGAGGATTGTGTTTAGAATCTACCGATATACTAAAATTTAACATTACGAGGATAAACTCTCATATCCTTCATTTAAATATTTTCTTTTATTTTTTCAGCCCTAAGAATATCATATTAATCATGATTAATTCATGATATATAGCTATGATTGTTTTTTAGAAATCGTAGCTACTAGTTACCTTTTGGTCAAGTGAAATAATAAAAATATTGGTCAAGCCACACAACCTGAATTGTTAGAACCGTAGCTATTGGTTACCTATTAGCCACATTAATTTATTTTAATCGTGGCGTTAGCTATATTTTTAGACACACACATTTTATATTAGTCGTGGCCAATTCACACTACAACAAAAAGAGGCATTGACAACGTTTTTGTTAACAACGTTTTTAAAAAAACGTTGTCATTTAGGTTTTCCACAACATTTATTTCAAAACACTAGTACAAAAGTGACTTTTGGCCACGGTTTTAGAAATATAGGTTATCCACGGTTGGATTAAGAACCGTGGCTATAAGTTAGAGATAAAAATAATATTGTATTTTAGCAACGATTTAACATAATAACTGTGGCCAATACCAAACATGTCCAAACATAAAGACATGGTTTTACACAAACCATGACTAAATAGTGCCGTATAACCATGGTTTTTGATAGTGGCCATTAACCGTAGATAACTGTGGCCATAGGATATCATTTGGTCACGGTTTTGGTCTAAATCATGGCTTTATGTTATGACGGTTATTGTCTGTGGACAATGACAGACATATGGCTACATGAAGCTAGTCTCTTGTGGCCAAAAAAGTAACGTAAATACCGCCACGAAAATCTATTCACCGTTTCCAAAGTCACACATGTTTATGGCTACACTTTAAATTATTTTTGTGATCAAAAGGTAACAAATAGTCACTATTTTAAAAGATACCGTAATTATATGACATGTATTGATCACTGTAATATGGAATTTCCGTGTCTATAAGTATAGCTAAGGCCACTGTTAAACTAAATTCATGTGGCTAGAAGGTAACCAATAGAGATCTTTCTAAAACATTAGTTCATGTGGCTATTCAGTAATTTATGGCCACATTTTTTTTTTGGAATTTTTCGTGACTAAACGTAACCAATAGCCACAGTTCTAAAAATTTAGTTCATGTGGTTAATAATTATTTTATGACCACGATTTTAGTAATTTTGTGTGGCCAAAAGGTAATCTGCAGCCACGGTTCTAAAGTCAACGTAACTATATATATCATGAATTAGCCATAATTTTTATTGTTTTGTGTGACCAAAATATAACCAATAATGATGGTTCTAAATATTAAGCATAACCATATGGCATGTATTGATCACGGGTAATATAGAATTTATGTGGCTCTAAGTATAGTTAACACCACGGTTAACATAAACCCATGTGACTAAAATCTAACCAACAATCACGCGTCTAAGATTAAGTTCATGTGGCTAATAAGTAGTTTATGACCATAATTTTTATTGTTTTACGTGATTAAACCCTAATCAGTTAACCATAACTATTTGTCATGTATTCACCATTATTTTTATTATTTTTTGTGATTGAAAGGTAAACAATAACCACAATTCTTAAAAATAAGCATAACCATATGTCATGAATTGGCCACAATTAATATGAATTTGTTGTGGCTAAAAATATAGCTAAGGCTACAGATAAAACAAATCAATGTGGCTAATAATTCGTGTGATTGATTAATAGTTCATGGCCATGTTTTTATTATTATTTTGCGTGACCAATACCATAGTTCTAAAATTAAGCGTAGCTATATGTCATTAATTGGCCACAGTTTTTATTATTTTATATGTCCAAAAGATAACCAGTAGACATATTTCTCAAACTTAGACGTAACTATATGTCATGACACTACAACAAAAAAGGTCTTTCACAACGTTTTTTAAATGTTGTAATTAGTGTTTGACAATGTTTCTTAAAACGTTGTATTATCCGACGTTGTCTTAGGTCCATCTTTATGACAACGTTCTTTAAACGTTGCGGATACGTTGTTGTAATAGCGATCCCGTTTTTTGTTAAAAACCTTTAACAACGTTTACCAAACGTTGTTACTAACTTCAACAACGTTTACTTAAACGTTGTCCTTGTTTATTGACAACGTTCTGAAAAGGTTGTTAATAAGTTCCACAACGTTTGAAAAAACGTTGTCTTTGAGTATTAACAATGTTTATGTAAAACGTTGTATAAAGTTATTTTTCTAAAAAAAATATCCACTTCCACAACGTTTGGAAAAACGTTGTCTTTGAGTATTCACAACGTTTATGTAAAACGTTGTATATGTAACACCCCGAGATATTCGGAATAATTACAGCGCCGTAAACCCTTTAAGTAAGGATTTACAAGGCTAACTAAAAGAAATGTAAATATAATTCAACCTTACAACTGAAATTCAAAATACAGAACTGGTTCAACTGATCCAAAGAGTTAACTTATACAACCATATCGAAAATGACATTATTAAAACACACGTACTCGAGTACTAAAGTGAACCAAGAATACAATCACAATAATAATAAACATCAACCACATCACTGAGCCATTTCATCGTCCTGTCGGTACTGTGGTTGCTTCCCCGCTCCTCGGCTACCTGAACATCAAAACAATGTCCACCCCCGAAGGGGTTAGCAAAACAATGCTAGTACAAGTATCATAATACATAAATCATCAGTGCATCATAAAACATGCAAAATGGACTTCCATCATCGGAATCCAACGATGTGAATCCTCACGATTCCATCAACACAATCTAGGGTAATCCAGCGATACAGCGCCCTTGGTATAGATCCCCATGATGATCCCGTCGGACCAACGCATGGTGGAAAACCCGTCCAGCGATCCAGCGCCCTCAGCATAGATCCCCATGATGATCCCTTCGGACCAACTCATGGTGGACATTCGATCCAGCGCCCTCAGCATAGATCCTCATGACCCCCTCGGATCATTTATACCATAAACCGATCAATTATGCATACATATATTCATTTCAATATGTTCATCAATACAAACAATTAACAACGAATAACACGAGAAATTAAAGAAATAAATCTCATATTCGACAACATGAACAAAACCATATGCATGATCAAAGTTCCAATATACATCAAACTCAACATATGATACTTGCCTCGAAAATGGCAAGAATGAAATACTCCAACAAATGACACGCGTCTGAATGCCACCGCCCCTCGATCTTCCTCTATGCAAGGCTCGGACCTAAGAAATAATAAAGAATTCCTCTCAAGTCATACGAGTGTCTAACAATCCGGTTTACGGCCGCAAGCTCAAAAAAATGAATTCTGCCTGAACTACTTAGCGCGCGCTACATATTCTACGTAACGTGCGCTAAGCCTGCCCGTTAACGTACGCAAATGACCAAGTTCAGCGTGCGCTAGTATCTTGTGATCCTCTCGAGCGACCGTCGCCTCGCCTCATGACATAACGTACGTTACATACCCAACGTAGCGTACGTTACTCATTCCCGATAGCGCACGTTAATATATACATCTTAGCGTGCTCTAACCGTGCATGGAAGTCACTAGTGGGTAAAAACTTGAGCTAAAGGTGATGAAAACCCATGAAATCCTCAGTGTTAATACATGCCAACTCCGTGCATATCATGCTCATACGGTTTATGAAAGATCTTTATAGATTAAATGACTACGAGACACAAGGATATGTATCATCATTACTACACCATAATTCATCTTGATCTTCAAGAAAATATCCTAAGTTCAATTCACTCCAAGTCCCAAAACATATGATTCCTTACGTAAAACATAAGAACTAGGAAATCTCCATATACTGGTCATAATCGGTTTTGAAGATACATGAATATGCTTAGGAGTCCAAATACTAAAAAGGTTCAATGGATTATACGATGAATAAGTGCTGAAACGTCAAAAATATCCTTCTAACACATGATGCTCGACTACTAACGAATTTAACTGACTAGATAATCAAGATCAAAACGTCATTCAGAATATTATTAATATTGGTGAAGAATCACCTACCTCAAAGTAGTGAAGAACACGAAGGAACTAGAAGAAATCCAACCCCGAGAGCTTGAACAATAATCTCCAATGATCTACAATCTTCGACTCAAGCTAGGATGCTGATATGAAGGGTTTAGGATGAAGAGAGTAATTCTCTAAGTCCAAATATTCGGATGTGGGAAGTGAAAAGACTGAAAATACGAAAAGGGATGCTGTCCTATTTATAGAAAGTGGTTATTAGCGTGCGCTAGTCCATATTCATAGCGTGCGCTAACGGCTTACTGACTTCACTGTACTCAGCCTTTAGCGTGCGCTATCCTCATATGAGTAGCGTGCGCTAGCACGTTGACTTAGCTTTTTCCCGAAAGCCGTCCAGGTTCATCCCGACACAATCCGACCAAGATCCCCGGCCTGATCTCACCTACCAACACGTCTCAATCATATTGACCACGTATAGCGTGGGCTAAGGTTCCTTCACAGCGTGCGCTATGGATCCAAGTTAGCGTACGCTACACTTGTCGATAGCGTGCGCTACATGCGCAGAATCACAATTTTAAATCACATTCATGAAATCATACGCTCAACAACACCGGATTACGAAATACGGAGAATAATACTCGGATCAAAATGCAATAATTACAATATCACAAGTTCCAAATACATATCAGAAATCTCGGGTATTACAGTATAAAGTTATTTTTCTAAAAAAAATATCCACCCCCAAATTCACCTATTGCACCTACTACAATTTTTTATTTTTTTTCTCCTATTTGCTTCACCAATAGATTTCAAAGCAAAACAAAATTGTAACAATTAGTTTACCAACACCAGTAAAAAAATTGATGTAATAAAATGAAAACTCATAAAATCGGAAGATTCAGTCGTATTAAGCTGCAAAAAGTATAGCTACGAAAGAATCAGTTTAAAAACATATGATTTATGTATAAGATTGACGGAAAAGAAGGAACCCGTTTCAGCCGTATCATAGCTGGTTCTAGATAAAATATAATCCCTTTGATGCTCTACGAAGAAGCCTTAGCTTGTATCAATATATTGGAAATCAGTATACATATACTTATTATCAATTATTTTCTAGCGAAGTGCTGAAGAAACTATGATAAACAAGTAAAACAACTTCCTAATACCTAACAATGTGTGAGAATTCTTATATTTGACATACCTTTTGAAGTGCATCATACTATGTCTTGATATCCACTTGATATATTTGTAATGTATAAAGGTCAAATTGACCATTGTTTAGTGTTTAGGGCCACAGTTGCAAATTTTTAATATAAATCTGAATTAAGAATATGAAAATAATATTACAAGCTTGAATGTTTATGTTTGAAAAAGATTAGTTCTCGGAGCATAGAACAATTACATTACCTAGAAACACTATTGAAATCTTCTTTACTGGAGATGGTGAATCTTCGCTGTAAAATGTATCATCAAGAACTGAGATTGGACTTGGTTGTTCCGACATGGTTACCACTATTTCAACTGCTGGCATGTGTTCTCCAGTTGTTGACCTAGAATTCTGAGAGCATAAAAGTAAACCTCTCAACTAGCACAATATATCAGCAAATACTGTAATTGCATTTCATAATATGTTTCTTACATACCTCTTTTTGTGAAGCATACGTGTTTCCAATTGAACATTCGATCTGCTGTCCAACCCAAGTATTCGCCTCTAACCCACACAGTTAATTCCTAACCAATAACATCACGAAAAAAAGAGATTTCTATGCGAATATTAGTTCAAGGTCGAATAATACAAATCAAAACAAGAAAATGAGGAACACTTGATCGAACTACAAAGTGTCTTTCCTTCTGCAGCATTGCCAGAATGAGAGTTTGTAATGTGCCAAGTACTTCAAACGAGATCAGTATATCGCACAAAAGCAAACTCTGCCCAGAAAAATTTTCCAAGTTCAGCTACCAGCAACAGTAGGCACAACTGGATTTGAATCTTCCGCCTTTTCATGTTCTTTGTTCAGTATCTAAAATCATTTATGTAGAAATTTCAAATACAAATTTCTATTTCATGTATTTGTAAACTACTACTAAAAGACATAAAACCAAAAACAACCTTTTTTTGTTGGCTAATCTGCCCTCACAGAATGGCTCAACACATTCTAGAGTAGTAACCTAAGCTATATCTAAATAGCAAATTCTATAATATTGCTACAACATTAAAGTCCCAATTCACTATGCATTATATCAGAGCGAATGTTAAAAATAATGTCCCACCAAAATGAACATAGATTTTCCTCATCTCTAATCTTAAAGTATGGTTCTGGCTTATAAAGCTAAACATATGTTGATTAATACCTTCACCTGATGCATTTCCCATGTATACATATTTCCTAAATATTCCATCTTCCTTGTAATACCCTCGCCTTTAATATTGTATTTCATGATTTAAGTTAAGTATTGTTGCACCATATCTGTGATGTGTAGCATGTACCGACGAATTATGTTAAGTTGGATTCATGGTCATTCATACTATATTAGTTGTTGGGTGATATTGCGAAAATTCCATTTATGCTCGTTATAGTACTTAACGTACGTTAACATGTATTCTTAACGTACGCTATGAAGGCCGCCTTACGTACGTAACACCGATACGTTAACGTACGTAATGCGGAAGATTCCCCAGCAATCCGCCTTTCGGCGGGTGGGGTCGAGCAAGGGTAGCTGGTCGGGAGTCGATCGCGACAGCCAAGTCAACGGCCACTACGTACGTAATAGCCGCTTGGTTACGTACGTAACGAACTGCGTGTTTTTAGGCAGTGAGTTTGATGAAATTGGTTACGTACGTAATGATCATAAGATTACGTACGTAAAGGCTATAACGTACGTTAACCACGTTCGTTAACGTACGTAATGTCCAGTTCAGATTATAAATGTAGGACTTGCCATTCATTTCCTACTCGACCTTTTTCAATCTCCCGACTAAGGAACGATTCCCTTCCCTTCCAACTTCGTTTCTAAGCCTTTCTAACTTGTGTTGGAGCCTCAACACTTGATTGGTGACTTGGAGAAGCTAGAGATTGAAGTATATTCCTTGAAGTGTTGGTGTTGTTCTTCATTTTAAGGTTGGTCTTTCTTTAACTCATATCAATTCCATGTTTCTGATGATGTTAGTAGATAAATACTTCACATAATGATAGTTTAGATTAGTGTAAACATGATAAGTTAATTGAATCATACTCAAATCAAGTGAAGATTAATTTTGAAGGTGTTAGTATTGCTTCTTGAGGTAAATAACTTCATAATATGATTGTGTTGATAATGATATACATAAAACCTGAGGTATAGCATGATAATCGGAAGTTGATTTTAGTCTCTACACTAGGAACATGTTAGAGATGATGTCCTTAATGATTAAAAGTGAGAAATGTTAAGATTGTCTTGAACATTCTATTGATCCTTAAAGGTTGCATGAAACCATGATTTTGGCCTTTAAAACCTTTGTGATGGAATTGTTGGAAAGATGATGTTAACCCTTTGAAGATGATCTTTGTTAGATGGATGAAATTACTTCAAAAATCTCAAGTATCCAATGGTATAACTAGGCATTTAATAAATTCTTCAAAGTAAAACAATGAATGTTGATAGGAGGAAGTTGTAATCTCCGTACGTTCGAATTTATCGATTTCACCAAAGAGTGTTAATCACTACATTAATAGGTTAATAATATTCTTAAGAGAGTTGTGTTGAATATGACGATACAAATACGGTAGATGAATAGCCGAATTCCATTTCATTAATCCGTGCATGTCTAGAGGAGTAAATTAAGATAATGTTCTTAACTCACTAAAAACTTGAACTTACGTTTCATATAATAATCAAGTTTTGAATGAAATCGTCGGTAAATAATGAAGAATGTAATTAAACACAACTTATATCGTAATTGGAAGTGTCGATGATTTGAAACGATATCCTCACGATATTACATTGATGATAAACTGGACATCAAGAATTTGACATCAAGATTAGAATATGTAATGAACATGATAAACATGCGATGATTGGTAATAAGAACATTAAAATGGTCAATAGGATAATCTATTTATTCAAAGTGAATTTACGAATATTGTTCAAGCGATAATACCATTATCATACGAATGTGTTGTTGAATGGATTATATTTCATTCAAGGTTGCTTGTTCACGTGAGTATTGTTAGACGAGGATACCGTTCGTTTGACCATTCAAAGAAGGATTATTCGTCTACGGAATTGAGGCAAGTTATCTTGCTTGGTTATAGTGATGGTTGAATTCTTGTGATTATTATGCAGTTCGTGTGTATGAAATGTTCTGATAATCTATGATTCGTGATATGGTGATACCCTTGATCGTATTGTCATGGTGTTGGGGATGATACCCCCGGAATTACCGTCCTTATTACCGTTAGTTCTTTTGAGCTTTGTTGACACTCCGGTGAGTTGTTCGATTCCCTCGTAAAAGTGTAATTCGTTGAGTTTCGTTGTCATGTTGTATCGTGACATCTCTGGAGTCATATCTGCGCGCCGATTGGTTATGTGTAGGATTTTTAGCCGGGCACTTGATGATCATGCGTGGATGTTTTCCGCATTTAGATCGTGCACACGAGACGTAGTTCGTGAGGCTAATTAGGTACATCGTCCCACGTATATTCTGGATTCCGTATACGGGGTGGACATGTGCACGGACACATTTCCGGATCGGGCGTACTGTGACGTCCGTCTTGAGCCATAGTATGTGGTCGTTCGTATACTTGATTATGTTTCGACAGTTGGGACTGATTGTTTATACGCCTTCGGGGTATATTCAGTAGTCGGTGGATTTCTTTGAAATCAGTATATATATGAATTGTATAATGCCATGAGAATTATTATCATGTATAGCTGACCCTGTGGTTTGGGGTGAAATACTTGTATTTCAGGGCGAGGAAAGGGCAAGGCACAGGAGGAGCACAATGGCGACGGAGGATTCTGATGTATGCTATTTCGGGGGCCCCGAGTCTTTTGGTTGTTCGGTTATGTTTCAAGCGTGACTTTCGTTTTATTTTTGTGTCGGATGAATGTACTAAAACTTGTTAGGTACTGCCCATCGTCATATGGTCTGTACCGTGTTTGGATCCTGTGTATGTTTGCTTGTATTTAAAAATATGAATAACTCATACTCCACACCGGGGTTTTGATAAATATCGTGGTACGGTGCCACGTTGTCGGATTTTAAGTGTATTTTGTGATATTGCACGGTGGGTCCTGGAGGGATCCACGGCACCGTAATGGCCATTGTTTTTGGGTCACATGAAGAGATGGTATCGAGAGCGTGTGTTTTTATTTTGAGTCATGGTATGATCGAAATAGCATCAAGAAAACTTCGTGCCACGTGTAACTTTGTGCAAGCGCCGTCGAATACGGTATGTTCTCATGAACCATAATTTGATTTACGGCATGATATTGACGATGTATTGGTCTCCTTACTTATCTTGGCATCTTGCTACCATGAGGCAAAATTCATCTATTGAAGAGAACCTAAATTAATTATGTGATTGGAATTGTTTCGACTTAATGTTGATATGATATTGAGTGTGTAACACTTGTAGTGCCAGTGACTCTTTACAACCGCTTTGTTGGATAGGAAATTCCCTGTTGTTATTAACTTAGCATGAATTGTGATTGATAAATCAAACTGTACTTGTGACTTGATTCTTTCAGTATGGAAAGGAACCTTAGGGGCCGTGGCAGAGGGGGACGAGGCCGCGGAAGAGGCCGAATTCCGATACCACGAGCTAACAGACGCGCGAATGTGGAGCGAGTTCCGCAGGCAGTGATTCGCCTTCTCGGGACCAATCACACCACACCGGAGAGAATGCACGTGCCGATCCTTACACCGTGATGCAGGGCATGATGGCCCAAATGACCCAAATGGGTCGGCTGATGGAAACTATGCAAAGGAATACTACTAGTCAACAGCAGGGACAACAGCCTCCGCCCCTGGTACCTGGCGGGATCGTGAGCCGGATTATTAGCGACATATCACGTCAGCGACCTCCGACTTTTGAAGGCTCATCTGAGCCTGCCGACATTGTACACTGGATAGAACATTTCGAGAAACTGTTCGAGATGGTGGAGTGCCCAGAGGAAAATCGAGTTGCTGTGGCAGCCTACTACCTTAGTAAGAGTGCCCATACTTGGTGGCTTTCTGTGAGGCCTGCCGAAGGCGCGAGTACTTGGGAGGAATTTAAGACTCTTATGCTAGATCGTTACTATCCTGCACCCCTCCGTGAAGCCAAACTGTCCGAATTATTAAACCCCGACCCATCGGAAGACGAAGATGTGTTAGCAATTGCTGAAAAATTCCAAGCACTTCTCCCTTTTGCTACGTCAGTTGTCCGTTCGGAAGCTGATAAAATCAAATATTTCCTCAAGAGGCTTAAACCCCGAATGAGGATGCAATTACTCAATCACCACTGTACGACCTTACCGGAGTTTATTGAGAAGGCTTTGGAGTATGAACTTACTGCGAAGGAGATTTCTAAGAGACAACCTCGCTTTTCCAACAAGAGATCCAGAACTGCACTCCAAGGAGACAAAGAACCGGGGGTATTCAAGAAACCCCTGCACCAAATCCTTCCGAGCGGCCACCTATGGCACCAAAACCGCAGAACGCACTCTCGGGCAATCACTCACCCGTGTGTTATAACCGTGGGGACCAGGGCATATCAGCTCCAAGTGTCCGGCCGGCCGTTGCTGTCACACTTGCGGGAAGAACGGTCATCGCGCTCGCTATTGCCGGGTGGACTCGGGCGTGCCCAAGAAGCATCTCTTGCTCCAAGAGTCTTCTCAGAACGTGCTCCTCCATCCGCTTCTTACCGGACTACCGGGGCGAACAAAGGGATAGGCCGTGGAAACCAAGTTGGTACACACGCTCGGTAGCAAAACCCGAGTTTACGAGATGAAGAAAGCCGATGATCCCGGCCAAAGATGATTGCAGTACTCTCGAGATCCACTCTCGGCCGTTTGTGTTCTTTTTGATCTTGGTGCTTCACACTCCTTTTGTCTAGTTCTTGCTTGAGTCGTTTGCATTTGAATCGTGTTATCAATTGTCAACCTTATGTAATTGGTCTACCCGATGGTAGAAGAATTATTGGGAGTCGTGAAGTACAGAATCGTCTGATTAGCATAAACAACCGTGAGTGGTTGTGCGACTTGATTGTGGTGGATTTACCTAAAGATGATGTAATCTTGGGTATTGGTGGATGGATCGTCACGATGCCGTCCTTAGCGTCCGTAAGCGAATGGTGACCGTCACATCGGATGATGGCGTCGAGTGTATTTTTCGGGGTGATAATCCCAATCATTCAGGAGAGTCATCGGCGCTATGAAGGCTATGAGATTACTAAACCAGGGATGCATTGGTTATTGGTGTTACATGACTAAGACAAATGACCGGCTACCAAATTGATTGATATTCCAGTAGTTCGAGATTATCCAGATGTATTTCCGGACGAGCTTCCAGGAATACCCCCACAATGAGAGGTGGAATTCACCATTGAGTTGGAGCCAGGACGTCCCGCTTCGAAAGCACCATACCGTATGGCCCCGATCGAGATGCAGGAATTAAAAAGACAACTCGAAGAATTAATCGAGAAAGGGTACGTTCGACCCAGTGCATCCCCTTGGGGAGCGCCGGTGTTATTAAATACGGAAGAAGGACGGATCATTGCGTTTGTGTATTGATTACCGGGAGTGAACAAAGTAACAATTAAGAACAAGTATCCTTTACCTCGCATCGATGATCTATTGGATCAGCTCCAGGGAGCCGCTGTATTTTCCAAGATCGACTTGAGGTCTGGGTACCACCAATTGCGGATTCGAGAGTCTGACGTCCCGAAGACAGCTTTTCGCACTCGCTATGGGCATTATGAGTTCGTTGTCATGCCATTCGGACTGACTAATGCACCTGCAGTGTTCATGGAATTGATGAATCGGGTTTTTATTAATTATCTGGATCGTTTTGTAGTCGTTTTTATTGACGATATCTTGGTCTACTCTCGTGATCATGAGGAGCATGAGTGTCACCTCCGCCAGGTTCTCGATGCGTTAAGGCGAGAACAACTCTATGGAAAATTTTCCAAGTGTGAATTCTGGATGTCAAGTTATTTTTAAGGTCATGTGATATCGGCAGAGGAGTAAGAGTAGACCCACGTAAGACGGAAGCTATCCGAGGCCGCTACCCCGAAGAACGTGAAGGAAGTTCGTAGTTTTCGGTCTAGCGGCTATTACAGACGATTTATCGTCAAGGATTTTCCAAAATTGCTCAACCGATGACTAATGCATTGAGAAAAGATAAGAAGTACTTGTGGTCGGAAGCATGTCGGCAAAGTTTTGATGAACTCAAAGGTCGATTAATTTCAAGACTGCTTTGGTACTACCTAGAGGGACGGAAGGATTCGCGGTATACGGCGATGCATCGAGGCAGGCCTTGGGCTGCGTATTAATGCGGGGCGGGAAAGTGATCGCCTATGCATCCGCACGATTGCGTCCTTACGAGGTCAACTACCCGACTCATGACTTGGAGTTAGCAAAGTAGTGTTTGCTTTAAAAATCGCGCCACTATCCGTATGGAGTTACCGCGATTTTTACGGACCACAAGAGCACGAAGTATATTTTTACCTGAGAAGGAGTTGAATATGAGACAAAGGAGGTGGTTAGAGCTAATCAAAGACTATGATATCGAGATCCTTTATCATCCAGGCAAGGCAAACGTGGTTGCCGATGCCTTGAGCCGCAAGACGGTGCAGGAGCAGATGCTAGCTCGTTTGACCGCCCGAGAGGAGTTGCGATAGAGTTCATGAGACCAGAGATTGAGGTCTGGATACAACGCATTCAGGGACAGCTGTGCATGCTTGAGATTTCACCATCCATTGATGAGACAATCAGGACGAAACAGATGTCGGACCCATTCTTATCCAGAATTCGAGGAGAAATCGATCAGGGGAAGGCCCCTGGATTTGTGGTTCACGAGGATGGACTGTTACGCTTTAAAAATCGAGTGTGTGTACCAGCAGACGAAGAGTTAAGGAATACTATTCTGAAGGAGGCTCATACTACCCCGTATTCCATACACCCGGGATCAAACAAAATGTATAAGGATTTGAAGCCGTATTATTGGTGGAGTAATATGAAACGGGAGGTTGCCGAGTTCGTTTCGAAATGTCTGACCTGTCAGCAGGTCAAGATTGAGCATCAACGACCAGCTGGCATGATAAGACCGCTTCCTATTCCCGAGTGGAAGTGGGAAGACATATCGATGGACTTTATTACTAGTTTGCCGACGAGCCGTCGAGGCATGAATACGATTTGGGTGGTTGTGGATCGATTGACTAAATCAGCCCACTTCTTGGAGATCAAGGATACTTGGGGCCCTGAGAGATTGGCCCAATTATTCATCAAAGAGATTGTGAGACTGCATGGCACCCCTAAGAGTATTGTATCAGATCGGGACGGACGGTTCGTGTCGCACTTCTGGAAGGCGGTTCATCGTGCTATGGGTACACAGTTGAACTTCAAGATCTGACTTTTCATCCTCAGACCGAGCCAGTCGATCCGAGAGGACAATTCAAACTCTAGAGGATATGTTGAGGGCATGTGCTCTCGATTGGAAGCTTGATGGGAAGCCCAACCGCCGTTGGTAGAATTCACATACAATAACGGTGGCACGCCTCGATCATGATGGCACCTTATGAGGCACTATATGGTCGTCGTTGTAGGTCCCCATTGTCCGGGACGAATTATCTCGAATCTATTGGTACGGAACCCGATATGTTATTGGCGGCCGCGAGAAGATTTCCCGATCAAGAGCCGTCTATTAACGGCCCAAAGCCGCCAGAATCATATGCAGATAATCGTCGACGACCACTCGAGTTTGAAGTTGGTGACCATGTACTGGTCAAAGTATCTCCTACTAGAGGTGTTTTCCGATTCGGGAAGAGAGGCAAATTGAGCCCAAGGTATATTGGTCCGTTTGAGATCCTGGAACGAGTAGGCGACCTAGCCTATCGTTTAGCATTACCACCAGCTTTGAGTCGGATTCACAACGTATTCCATGTATCTCAGTTAAGGAAGTATGTTGCTGATCCAAGTCACGTTATTCAATTCGACGAGGTCGAAATAGTCGACGACCATTCGTATGAGGAGCAGCCTGTGCAGATACTCGAAAGGAGAATTAAACAGCTGAGGAACAAGACGATTCCCTTATTAAAAATTCAGTGGTCAAGACACGGAGTCGAGGAAGCTACGTGGGAGACTGAAGATAGCATGCGAGAGAGATACCCATGTTTACCCCTTAGTTTCGGGACGAAACTCCTTTTAAGGGGAGTATGTAATACCCTCGCCTTTAATATTGTATTTCATGATTTAAGTTAAGTATTGTTGCACCATATCTGTGATGTGTAGCATGTACCGACGAATTATGTTAAGTTGGATTCATGGTCATTCATACTATATTAGTTGTTGGGTGATATTGCGAAAATTCCATTTATGCTCGTTATAGTACTTAACGTCGTTAACATGTATTCTTAACGCACGCTATGAAGGCGCCTTACGTCGTAACACCGATACGTTAACGTCGTAATGCGGAAGATTCTCCGACAATCCGCCTTTCGGCGAGTGGGGTCGAGCAAGGGTAGCCGGTGAGTCGATCGCGGCGGCCAAGTCAATGGCCACTACGTGCGTAATAGCCGCTTGGTTACGTGCGTAACGAATCGCGTGTTTTTAGGCGGTGAGTTTGATGAAATTGGTTACGCACGTAATGATCATAAGATTACGTGCGTAAAGGCTATAACGTCGTTAACCACGTTCGTTAACGTCGTAATGTCGATTGATTATAAATGTAGGACTTGCCATTCATTTCCTACTCGACCTTTTTCAATCTCCCGACTAAGGAATGATTCCCTTCCCTTCCAACTTCGTTTCTAAGCCTTTCTAACTTGTGTTGGAGCCTCAACACTTGATTGGTGACTTGGAGAAGCTAGAGATTGAAGTATATTCCTTGAAGTGTTGGTGTTGTTCTTCATTTTAAGGTTGGTCTTTCTTTAACTCATATCAATTCCATGTTTCTGATGATGTTAGTAGATAAATACTTCACATAATGATAGTTTAGATTAGTGTAAACATGATAAGTTAATTGAATCATACTCAAATCAAGTGAAGATTAATTTTGAAGGTGTTAGTATTGCTTCTTGAGGTAAATAACTTCATAATATGATTGTGTTGATAATGATATACATAAAACCTGAGGTATAGCATGATAATCGGAAGTTGATTTTAGTCTCTACACTAGGAACATGTTAGAGATGATGTCCTTAATGATTAAAAGTGAGAAATGTTAAGATTGTCTTGAACATTCTATTGATCCTTAAAGGTTGCATGAAACCATGATTTTGGCCTTTAAAACCTTTGTGATGGAATTGTTGGAAAGATGATGTTAACCCTTTGAAGATGATCTTTGTTAGATGGATGAAATTACTTCAAAAATCTCAAGTATCCAATGGTATAACTAGGCATTTAATAAATTCTTCAAAGTAAAACAATGAATGTTGATAGGAGGAAGTTGTAATCTCCGTGCGTTCGAATTTATCGATTTCACCAAAGAGTGTTAATCACTACATTAATAGGTTAATAATGTTCTTAAGAGAGTTGTGTTGAATATGACGATACAAATACGGTAGATGAATAGCGAATTCCATTTCATTAATCCGTGCATGTCTAGAGGAGTAAATTAAGATAATGTTCTTAACTCACTAAAAACTTGAACTTACGTTTCATATAATAATCAAGTTTTGAATGAAATCGTCAGTAAATAATGAAGAATGTAATTAAACACAACTTATATCGTAATTGGAAGTGTCGATGATTTGAAACGATATCCTCACGATATTACATTGATGATAAATGGACATCAAGAATTTGACATCAAGATTAGAATATGTAATGAACATGATAAACATGCGATGATTGGTAATAAGAACATTAAAATGGTCAATAGGATAATCTATTTATTCAAAGTGAATTTACGAATATTGTTCGGCGATAATACCATTATCATACGAATGTGTTGTTGAATGGATTATATTTCATTCAAGGTTGCTTGTTCACGTGAGTATTGTTAGACGAGGATACCGTTCGTTTGACCATTCAAAGAAGGATTATTCGTCTACTAACCGAGGCAAGTTATCTTGCTTGGTTATAGTGATGGTTGAATTCTTGTGATTATTATGCGGTTCGTGTGTATGAAATGTTCTGATAATCTATGATTCGTGATATGGTGATACCCTTGATCGTATTGTCATGGTGTTGGGGATGATACCCCCGGAATTACCGTCCTTATTACCGTTAGTTCTTTTGAGCTTTGTTGACACTCCGGTGAGTTGTTCGATTCCCTCGTAAAAGTGTAATTCGTTGAGTTTCGTTGTCATGTTGTATCGTGACATCTCTGGAGTCATATCTGCGCGCCGATTGGTTATGTGTAGGATTTTTAGCCGGGCACTTGATGATCATGCGTGGATGTTTTCCGCATTTAGATCGTGCACACGAGACGTAGTTCGTGAGGCTAATTAGGTACATCGTCCCACGTATATTACGGATTCCGTATACGGGGTGGACATGTGCACGGACACATTTCCGGATCGGGCGTCTTGTGACGTCCGTCTTGAGCCATAGTATGTGGTCGTTCGTATACTTGATTATGTTTCGACAGTTGTGACTGATTGTTTATACGCCTTGGGGTATATTCGGTAGTCGGTGGATTTCTTTGAAATCAGTATATATATGAATTGTATAATGCCATGAGAATTATTATCATGTATAGCTGACCCTGTGGTTTGGGGCGAAATACTTGTATTTCAGGGCGAGGAAAGGGCAAGGCACAGGAGGAGCACAATGGCGACGGAGGATTCTGATGTATGCTATTTCGGGGCCCCCGAGTCTTTTGGTTGTTCGGTTATGTTTCAAGTGTGACTTTCGTTTTATTTTTGTGTCGGATGAATGTACTAAAACTTGTTAGGTACTGCCCATCGTCATATGGTCTGTACCGTGTTTGGATCCTGTGTATGTTTGCTTGTATTTAAAAATATGAATAACTCATACTCCACACCGGGGTTTTGATAAATATCGTGGTACGGTGCCACGTTGTCGGATTTTAAGTGTATTTTGTGATATTGCCTGGTGGGTCCCAGGAGGGATCCACGGCACTGTAATGGCCACTGTTTTTGGGCTGTTACATTCCTGACAATTCTTTATGTCATATAATCGAGAAAGAATTACAGCCAACAACTAAAAACCCAGCAATAGTAGTAACCACACTTGATATCTATCTCTAGCCACCCATATAGAAGTCTAAACAAGTCTGGTGAATCACCCATGTCAAACACATGGTTAAAACATTGTGAATGGAATGGATATTAAAGCCGCTTATAAGCTTTATAATATTTTGCAAAGTTAGTTTTAGAATCACAAAAAAAGGAAAAGGAAATAGAAGAAAGGAGGAAGAATGTCTCACCTTGTTATTGATCAAATTATGGAGAGCAATCACACTTCTGATAAGAGATGACAGATAGATGACCAACATCATATCATTTGTTTTCACTATAAAGGGAACACAGATAAATATTCCGTTTCTGGAATAGGTAGAGGCGGAACACGTATACATCATTGTTGTGGATCCTAGTATATTGTCTCCAAATTCACATGCTCTGAAAAATAACCTATGAATTCAACTGATAAAACTTGCACTGAAAAAGGAAATCAAACGTGTTGAAGAAGAATTTCTCATATATTGTTCTTTACAATACAAGCATCACCCACTCATTATTAGGGGCAAAGAACCGTGAAGCCCATCTACTTATATGACTCAGGATTTCAAAATCTGAGCCCCCACGGACTGTCGCGGTAAGCTATAGAAATTAGCAGCAAGATGAAGAATCTACCTTTCACGACTGGTAGAGTGCGGCTATATCGTATATATCTCTGTTAGTAAGCCTTCTGCAAAGGAGGACATAGTTGCCAAAAAATGAAATAAGAAAATGTTATTTTCTGTAAATTGCAAATGTTACCTAAATATATATTCGGACACCAACTGATGCAGCCGCATGGCGAATCTATTCAAAATTTGAACTTTACTATTTCTGCATAATTCTATTCAATATGGCCAAATATAGTGGAGAATCTATCCTCCCTCGCCCCCAACAACACAATCTTACACACACACACACACTCACAAAAGTGTGTGCGATTGTGTGGTTGTGGGGTCCTGTCTGTAGAGTTAGGATAGAATTTCCCCAGATCAGTTAAATCTACATACACACATGCACATATCAGTAAAACAGATCTCCTTTTGCCCTTCCTTGTCTCGGTTCTTCATCACTGCTCATTTCATCCCATTTTCCAAAATCATTTTCAATCCCATTAACAACTGCTAAAATTTCAGAACCAGACAATATATGAGGTTTCCCCCTCTTCTCATGGGTTCCATCAAACCAACTCTTCTTCTTTCGGTAAGGATGATAGGGTATAAGAAACCATCGATGACCCATATACGCATACTTGTAACTGTGAGGTAGATAAATTGAACAAGTATTAGCACCACAAATAGGACATGCCATATTACCCTTAGTCGTACACCCAGCTAGATTTCCATAAGCCGTAAAATCATTAATCGCACATGAGAATAACCTTCAGATTGAAAATGCTCTTTGTAAATGCATCGTACACCTCAACCCCACTTATCCATAACTCTTTCAAATCTTCAATCAATGGCCTTAAATATACATCAATATCATTTCCTGGTTGCCTTGGACCATGGATTAGCAAAGTTAACATCATATTTTCCCTTTTCATGCACAGCCAAGGGGGGAGGTTGTAATTAACAAGCATCACGGGCCAACAACTATGTGTAGAACTAAGATTACTATAAAGATTAAATCCATCTGTGGCAAGTCCAAGTCTTAAATTCCTAGGATCAGATGAAAAACAAGGCCACCTACTATCAATAGACTTCCACTGTGGCGAGTCAACAGGATGTCGCATTTTGTTATCGTTACTATGATGACTGCTATGCCACAATAATTGTTCAGAATTATCTAATGATCTGAACATCCTTCTAAATCTGGGAATAATAGGAAAGTATCTCAACACCTTGGCTGGTACCCCCTTTTTAATTTTACGCTCATCTCCTTTTCCTACCACTTTCCACCTGGATTTCCCACACCTTGGACAATTGTCTAGATCTGCCAAGTCTTTTCTAAATAAACAACAATCATTAGCACATGCATGTATTTTTTCATAACCCAAGTCAAAGCTCTTAAGTAATTTTTTTGCAGTATATGTGGAACTAGGAAGTACATTCTTCTGTGGCAACATGTGACCAAAAATTTTGAGAAGATCAGTAAATGCTTTGTCAGAAATGCCGTTAACGGCTTTATGTTTGAAAAGCACAACTGTCGCTGTCAAATTTGTATAGTCACTACAACCCATATATAAGGGAGTTTCTGCATCTTCTAATAATTTTGAAAAACCCTCATCTCCCATTGCTTCAGTATAATTTGGAATCGTTTCCTCGTTAACACGTGCATCTATGAACATCCTATATGTATCTGATATATCATCAAGATCAAATGTCCTATTGGAGGGAGTGATAGGACGTTCTTCCCCGTGAAAAATCCAAACATCGTATGTCTTATCCATACCATATATAACCAAGTGTGAGACTACATCATCACTAGACTGGTTATCTAAATTTCTGCATCGAGTACAATGACATCTAATTTTAGAGGGATTTCCTAGACTTTCCAAACTTACTACTACAAAATTTCTTACTCCTTCCCTGTAAGCAGCAGTTGGCCTACAAACAAAATTATACATATTACATAGCTGGCATAAGACAACAAGCAGCTATGAAACTACTTTTTAAGCTTAGAGTGAAAACCTGGGCAGATTCACCCACGATTTATCCATCGATATGAATTATGAGTACACCGAGAACACTACAAGAAATAATAATATTAGCACAGTATGAAGAATTAATAATTTAGTGTAATACCCAGTTGTAATTCAGTAATTATCATTCAGTATTTATCAGTCAGTAATTGATACTCAGTAATTTCATTCATTATTGATCATTTGTCACTCATATTCAGTCATGGTATTCATCATTCAGAGTAATTGTATCGTGTATCAATCGTCATTCATCACTAATCTGATTGGAGTTTCGTGCCGTGTTTATCATCATTGTCATTTTCGTTGCAAGCTGTGCTTGAGGAGTAGCGCACGCTACATACTCCTTTTAGCGTACGCTAATTGGGTATAGGTAGCGCACGCTACCGCTCGGCTTTAGCGCACGCTAAGGCTACCTTGGCTGCGATCCGGAAGGTCTTGGGTGCGGTGAGAATAATTGGCGCACGCTACGAGTGGTAAGTAGCGCGCTAGCGTCGTAGTAGCGCACGCTACATGTGTGGAGTAGCGCGCGCTAGGGCGGATCGGGTTGAGTCGGTGGCTCTTTGATGCACCGGTTGTTCATAGCGTACGCTATGCATTGTTGTTAGCGTACGCAACCGATATATTAGCGCACGCTAAATAATGGTTGTAGCGCACGCTATCGAGGTTAGATCAGAGGGCAGATGGTTTTCTGGACTCCAGTACTGGGCGTCAAACATTTCGCTAGCGCACACTAACAATGGATATTAGCGCACGCTAGTAGTATGGCCGTAGCGCACGCTACAAAGAGGTACGTAGCGCGCGCTACCGTGTTCGGACAGTGGGTACTGGACTACCCAAAGTACTCGTTAGCGCACGCTATGCACTAGGGCTAGCGCACGCTAACCTGGACTGAGTATAAATTGGACAGTTAGTCAGACTTCGTCATTTGTTCATCTCATTTCATTCCTTCGGTATTTTTGGGCGATTCCGAGCGATCCAGAGGGGATTCTTCGAGGTGTGATCATCAATCATCATCTTCAAGTCTTTGAGTTGAATTTATCATCACTTCATCATCTCCGAACGTCGAATCAAAGGTATTAATCTCTTGGATCTAGAATTTCGGATTTTGGGTTTTCCTTCCGATTTCTTCGTGTAAGCTTGGATTATCATTGGGATATGTTAAGTTATGGATTATCTACTTGGATAAATATATTCCTACGGATTTAATGGTTATTTTCGGAATTGTTTTCAAGAACCCTTGGGGTTGACTTCGGTTAATTGGGGATTTTCCGATTGATGTCGTTATAATCATGAATTATGGATTCCTAATGGATTATCGATATCATTGAAGTGTTTTGTTAGTTCGAAATACTCATTTTGGTGTGGGTTTCGACATTTCGGGATTGGATATTTCCGAAGTTATGCGGTCGGTTATGTATTCGTTGGAATGCCTATGAGTTTGTTTATCGTTGTTTCGACCCTTGGGTTAGTCGTGTTTTGTTGTTTGATACGTGTATTAAACGATTGTTGGTAATTATTGTTATTCAAGGTTGTTCGAGCGATCGGTATCTTGGTTAGGACGTTGTTCGTGGATGGACATTCTTCATCGGTATTGAGTAAGTTAACTCTTACTCGGTTAAAAGGATACTCATTCCTTTTGTTGTTGATTGCTCATAATCATAATTCATTCATCATAATATTAATCAATTTGAGACTTGTGGTTGTCGAATAATCATTTCATTCACGAGGAACGACGGTTCCAAATCATTTCATTGGGTTATCAATCACGTCACTATTACTTTCATATCGGTGAGTCACCTTGGTTTTGTTTAATTATTATTCATTGGTATTCATCATGGTCATTCTCGTTCATGTGACCTTCCGGGTTCATATTGCGTGGCCGGGTGTGGCTGTGTGGAATTTTTAGTCGGGCACACGATGGTCATGTATTGGGTTCACCGATACACTGGACCGTGCACACGGTAACGCTTACCTCCGTGAGACTAATTAGGTACAAGGACGGATGTGTCCGGACATTCGTCTTGTACACTTGCACAGAACATTACGGGCGTACTATGGTACTCCTCTTCAGCGTAATTCATAACTAAGTATATTTCGTAACTTCAGTTAAATCATGTTTGTGTATTTTCAACTCTTGAGGATTGTTGTTACGTATGGCCGGCCGTTGAGATTTTGTTTTCAGTCACGGCAAGGCACAGCCACGGGCAGAGCATGTTGACGGCGACGCGGCCCAGTGCTTCTAGTAGGGGGCCCCAGTCATTCCGTTTGTTCGGTCATTTTCGGTCATTTGATTATTTCGTCATTTGTATTTTCATTGCAAATTCCGTTTGTAACGTTTATTTATTCAGGGTGGTGTATTTTATCTTCATATAAAATACACTAGTATTCGGTATTGTCCTGGTGTGTTGTACTTAAACTCCTCATCGGAGTGTTTGGTAATATAATGTGGTTCGGTACTACAATTATATTATTTAATTCATCATTTTCATTTGCCTGGTGGGTCCCAGTCGGGGATTCACGGCACTGTAATATCCGCCTAGTTTGGGGTGTTACATTTAGTACATCTCATTGTACCTTAACTGCTAGCCCAAAGCTAACAAAAAAATGTGAAAACCATAGATAATAATATTTAAACTCCGTATGTTTGATGGTTCATACGGTGTCTGTTGTGATTATTATTTCTATGACCTTCAAATTCGGTTTTTATGTTAAATCGGCCTAAAGTAAATAGAAAACCAGGGTCATCTGACCCAGATAAGACTGAAAAAACATAAACATCAAACATACATGCGCATATGATGGATCCACACAATGTTCCATAACTGTGTTTCAACCAATACAGCAATGTTATGCAATGAAATAGCAAATAAAGATTCAAATCACGTCAAATTGGAAGCTTAAATCAATAAAATTGGCACGAGTAAGAATACTCCAATCATCACCCACGATCCCTCTCAAAATCTCAAAATCATGAGGGCTAGGGTATAGGGGAAACGAACGGGGAAGGAAGAGAGATGATACAGTGTTGTTGTTGTGGAGAGTGTTAAGAGCAGCGCCGCCTCCGACTAGTATCGCTGTCGATGCCCAAGAACTCCCGTGACTGCGTTTGTGCTTTTGGGATTTGGGGGGAAGTCGTTCACCTTTTACGTTTTTTGTTTTTCTTTTTTTCCTTTTTCTAGTTTATTGTATTAAGATTTTACTGAAACCATAATACAACGTTTATAAAAAAACGTTGTTATATAATTTTTCACAACATTTAACAATTAAACGGTGTATTATACTGCAACGTTTCTTCATTAAATGTTGTCTATCCCCGTTACCACAACGTTTTTTTTATAAATGTTGTCAAAATAGAAATACTACAACGTTTTCACTAGTACAAAAATGAGCAATGGTCACACAAAAAAAATGTGACCATATGCCTTTAGTCACATTTTTTTTTTCATTGAAAGTGTGACCAAAGGTCGTGTCATTTTAGGCAACATACGGCTACATTAAAATTAAGTGGTTGTATCAGTTGAAAAACTGTAGCCGTAGCATAAAATCGTGGCTATTGGGTAAGAAATTTTGTTGTTGTAATCGTGCATTTTATCTTATTTTGTGGTTGTAAACCCTTTCTAGACACACAATTTTATTTTTTTAGTGACCATTGTTCACCCAATAGCCACATGAATTTATTTTCAAAGTGGCGCTTGCTATTATTTAGTCACAATAATATGTATTTATTATGACTATTGCCTATCTTTTAAAGACATAGAATTAATCAAACAATGGCCAAAAGTATTTTAAAGACACACAATTTTGTTTAACTATGGTTATCATATAACTTACAGCCACATACATGTTATTTACCATGACCGTTGCTATCTTTCAGACATACAAATACTTGTAAGTGTGACTATTTTATATTTTTTTCGAAATAGAAAATCTAATAAACAATGACTATATTTGATTTATAGACACAAAAGTGTTTGTAACTGTGGCCAATATTAACTTTAAGACTACAATAATTTGTTTTCAGTATGACCTATTTTATCATTTAGACACTTAAAAATTGTTGTGTATGACTATTGTTTGTATTATAGACACTGAGAATTACTTAAACCATAGTTGTAAATGTGTTATGGTCACATAATGTATTTATACATGTGACTATTGTAGAACTTATTGTCACATGCATGTTTGAATCCATGATGATTGTTATCAATTTGACACACTATTATCCATTATCAATACTATTATTTAGTTTTTAGTCATGTATATTAAAAAAAAAACATGACAATAAATTCATTGTAAACACACAAATACTTTTTTAACATGGCTATTGTTCACAATTTAGCCACATGAACTTATGTTAACCATCACATTTGTTATCCTTCAGACACATTAATATTTGTCAACGTGGCTATTGATTATAATTTCTACGTCAGAAAGCAAATAAATTGTAGCCGTAATGGTTCTTTCGACACATAATTTTATTCACCATGACTATCATTTACCATATTGCCACATTAATTTATATTATCATGTCCTTTTTTTAGATTATGACACACAATTCTTTTTAAACTATGACAATAGGGTACATTTTAGTCATATGATTATGTAATAAAGTGACATGTGCTATCATTTTGACACACTAACAATTTAATAAAATATGACCATATATATGTTTTAGCCACATTTGGTTTATATTATATCAGGTCCTCTGTTTAGATTTTGACACAATTATTTTATTAGGTGTAACTATTTAGTACACATTAGTCACATGAAATTGTAATAAAATGACATATGCCATCATTTTGACACACTAAAAACGAAATATATTGTGACCATACGTATTTTGTGGACACACAATTTAATTTACTGTAAATAATGTATATACAATAGCCACATGAAAATATTACTAAGATGACGTTATTTTTCATTTTAAGACAAAAAAAATTTTGTAAAGTGACCACTGTGTATGTTTTAGTGACAAATAACAAATTTAAACGTGGCATCAGTTGTTTATTGTAGATACACAGATTATTTTGAGCGTGGCTTTTGTCTACCCTTTAGCCACATTAATTAATTTTTACTATTACATTTGCTATGTTTTAGACACGTTAAAAATCAATGTGAAGTGATTGTAAACAAAGCCGACAATGTGAAATAATAAATGAATCCAATATTAACAATAAAAGAGAATCCATACATAAGTTCTGAAGATAAATAGCAAAGCAAAAACTTCTAATCCAAACAAATCTACGAAATATCCAAAGGGAATTGCAAAAAAAAAAAAAACAAAGAACTAGATGTTTTTACTCTTGATCTTGTTCATATTGCTCCTTGTCTTGACAATGCCTTGTAATGTTGTAAATTGTTTCCGCTTCTTGGGATTTTGAACTTCGTTCTTTTGATTTGATTTTGTATGTGGTTCCTGTAGTAACATTGAATCAAATATGAAAAACACGTTGGTAAGAAACATTGAACCAAATATGAAAAACTAGGTAATTTATAGAATAGTTTATGAAAAAAAATGTAATGCATTATGAAATTAATTCAAGGAACAAACCTTTAAGTCACATTTGACAAGGAATTTTGGCCAACCAACAAAACTTTTATGTGCATCCCCAACTGTCTTGTGCACACTAGTTTCTATTGGTAAAAATGATGCTGCCTTTATCACTTCATCAACGGACACTTTACAGCAGTCATCTTGAAGTGGAACTCCATGAATGCTCTGTTTTTCTGATGACAAGTAAATGGTACCACTATAACACCCCCAAAATCAACCGGGAGTATTACACGCCGTGGGCCCCGCGCCGGAACCCACCAGGCTAAAAACCATTTACAAAAACGCCCAAAAAGGCCGATGACGGTAGTATTTTCCAAAACTCACAAAAGCCATTTACAAACACCAACTACCGTCAAGACAATCAAGGCCAAAAACTCGGTTAAGGGAATCAGTTTTCGAAATCAAACTCAGTTGGCATAAAGCCGAAAGCCATTTGAAAGAACTCACACAGCGGATAAAAATACAGTCGAAGATACATATACATCAATAATGATATACATAAACAGAATACACGATTCCCCAACAATATGCCATAGCCAGTATCGTCCGGAATCCTCGCTTCACGACCGCTACCATCAAAGTTCTCAATACCTGAAAAACAAGTCCCACAACGGGGTCAGCAATAATGCCCGACAAATAACCACAAGTACATAAACATAAATATTCACATGCCATGCATCATGAGAATAATAACCTCAACGATAACCTTACCACTTCCGGTAATCCAACGATTCTCATCAAAATCCCAATATCACGATAATACCACATAATACCTCAATACCGAATACTTTCCCGTACACCATCTTCTATGTACGATTGCCATAAAACATACCTCTATCCGGATATCCTTCCGAAACGCATACCACAGACCAAGAATATCCAAAATGACATCAACAATATCCGATTACTACAATCTTCCCAGGATTGTCCAAGTATCTCAACAATCATCAACTGTGCATTCTAATCCTTTTAGAACATCACGGAACATTCGTCAATATACAATACAACATAAAATACTTATGGAATGTAAATTGAATTACTCATCAAAACATTACAACCGAACAAGTAAACACTTGCCTGGATACCAACATGACAAAACCAACACCGAACTCATCGCCCTCGTCTATGAGCTCTTCACCATTGAATGGAATCTCTGACCTTTCACCGTGGCAAAACGATTATACCTATTGGTTAATCAACCTAGAACAATAATCATATCAATAATCGAACCAACTTGGTAACAATGATCATAACATATTCAATCCGGAATTCAACCTCATATCAAGATTCATCTCATCTAAATCAATCACTATCATCACTATGATTTAGAATACCATCTTAAATCGGTTAAACGAATTATCAAATCATCATAGTCATCATATGGCCTCAAGAACATCAAGAACTCTATGATTCCATAATCATAATCAACATATTCAAAGCATATCATTATCTTCCTTCAACATAAACCTCATATATCCTCAAGAATCGCAATAACAACATCATAATCATCTTCATACGAATCATTCATCAACTATAACATCAAAATTCCGAAATGAAAAGGAGAAATATCCAACATACCTCATAGAATATGGATAACACAAGAAATCACTTCAAGAATCAACAATAGTTCCATAGCCAAGCTCTAATTCCATGATTCCAAGCTCACAATCATGTTAGAAGTGTTTAGAACACTCTTAGAAGTGAAGAGGGACGAGTTTTGGAGAGAAACATCTCAAAGGATCGTGAGAGAAATGAAAGGCAACACTTCAATATATAAGCGCACTCTCATTACGTACGTAAGTGTCCTTTCTTAACGCACGTAACAACTTTAACGTCGTAATCCAAAATCCATAACGTACATAACCAACTCACTGTCTCATTAGTGCGGTCCATTACGTCGTAACCCATACCATATAACGTCGTAATATACCGGTTGACTTGCTACGATCTGATGGTCGGTGTTACGTCGTAACACGTCTGTATAACGTCACGTAACACGACGTTGACTCACCTATCAACATCCTCCGCCGAAAGTTTCCGACCACGGGGTCCCACTGCCACCGGGACTCGGTCTGTCCGATGCCTTCGTTACGTCGTAATACCTTAGCCTTAACGTGCGTAACCATGCCAATATTACGTCGTAAGCTCACCTTGTTAACGTCGTAACAATTCCATACTTAGCCAATTTCGGCAATTCTGTCCAAAGTCACGACATACCAAATACGAGCATCGCCAAAATCAATACATATACTCAATTCATTAACATTATCAAACGTTCCCAACATCCTCGAGCATAATTAACCATCCACGATATCCAATATATAAACGAAAAATATATCCGAAAAATCGGGGTATTACACTCTACCCCCCTTAAAATAAGTTTCGTCCTCGAAACTTGCAATCACTCGCACAAACAACATTTCAACGGAAGATCCAAAATCACCAAGATAACCAAGAATTATCGAATAATCCGAACAACATACTTACAGGTCAGTGAAGACGAAGATCTCCCGTGATACTAGCATATGACACCATTTCAAAAATCTCGACACAACAAGAATGCCAAACAGGAATAATCACAATTTGAAAACGATTGGTCTCCGCCAAGACCACAACAAGTTTAGAGCACTGTCGAGTTTTGTGGGATCTGTGACGCTGTGTCTCCTCACCTAAAGCGCATGAGCCGCTCCTTGTCACATGCACGTATCACCGGCGTTCCACTCCACATCGAAAGCCGCACATTGCACGTGCCTCGCACCGGCGTTCACTTCCCGATTGGAGCCGCACATTACACATGACCACGGCACCGGCGTTCACTCCCTGCCTCGTCGGTCTCGGGAACACCAACAATCCCCAAACCCACACATCACCACGACAGTACTCAGAAAATCACACAGAACCAAAACAACACAGTCCAAAATAGCCAGAAATCCAGATACACAAAAATCACGCAACTACCACACTGGTAGAGCCACATAACACACATGCCCGGTTATCACAAAACCATAGTCTCCGATACCATATTTGTAACACCCCCAAAATCAACCGGGAGTATTACACGCCGTGGGCCCCGCGCTGGAACCCACCAAGCTAAAAACCATTTACAAAAACGTCCAAAAAGGCCGATGACGGTAGTATTTTCCAAAACTCACAAAAGCCATTTACAAACACCAACTACCGTCAAGACAATCAAGGCCAAAAACTCGGTTAAGGGAATCGGTTTTCGAAATCAAACTCAGTTGGCATAAAGCCGAAAGCCATTTGAAAGAACTCACACAGCGGATAAAAATACAGTCGAAGATACATATACATCAATAATGATATACATAAACAGAATACACGATTCCCCAACAATATGCCATAGCCAGTATCGTCCGGAATCCTCGCTTCACGACAGCTACCATCAAAGTTCTCAATACCTGAAAAACAAGTCCCACAACGGGGTCAGCAATAATGCCCGACAAATAACCGCAAGTACATACACATAAATATTCACATGCCATGCATCATGAGAATAATAACCTGAACGATAACCTTACCACTTCCGGTAATCCAACGATTCTCATCAAAATCCCAATATCACGATAATACCACATAATACCTCAATACCAAATACTTTCCCGTACACCATCTTCTATGTACGATTGCCATAAAACGTACCTCTATCCGGATATCCTTCCGAAACGCATACCACAGACCAAGAATATCCAAAATGACATCAACAATATCCGATTACTACAATCTTCCCAAGATTGTCCAAGTATCTCAACAATCGTCAATTGTGCATTCTAATCCTTTTAGAACATCACGGAACATTCGTCAATATACAATACAACATAAAATACTTATGAAATGTAAGTGGAATTACTCATCAAAACATTACAACCGAACAAGTAAACACTTGCCTGGATACCAACATGACAAAACCAACACCGAACTCATCGCCCTCATCTATGAGCTCTTCAGCCCCGACTGGACGGAATCTACGGCCTTTCACCGCGGCAAAACGATTATACCTATTGGTTAATCAACCTAGAACAATAATCATATCAATAATCGAACCAACTTGGTAACAATGATCATAACATATTCAATCCGGAATTCAACCTCATATCAAGATTCATCTCATCTAAATCAATCACTATCATCACTATGATTTAGAATACCATCTTAAATCGATTAAACGAATTATCAAATCATCATAGTCATCATATGGCCTCAAGAACATCAAGAACTCTATGATTCCATAATCATAATCAACATATTCAAAGCATATCATTATCTTCCTTCAACATAAACCTCATATATCCTCAAGAATCGCAATAACAACATCATAATCATCTTCATACGAATCATTCATCAACTATAACATCAAAATTCCGAAATGAAAAGGAGAAATATCCAACATACCTCATAGAATATGGATAACACAAGAAATCACTTCAAGAATCAACAATAGTTCCATAACCAAGCTCTAATTCCATGATTTCAAACTCACAATCATGTTAGAAGTGTTTAGAACACTCTTAGAAGTGAAGAGGGACGAGTTTTGGAGAGAAACATCTCAAAGGATCGTGAGAGAAATGAAAGGCAACACTTGATATATAAGCGCACTCTCATTACGTACGTAAGTGTCCCTTCTTAACGTGCGTAACAACTTTGCGTCGTAATCCAAAATCCATAACGACGTAACCAACTCCTTGTCTCATTCCGTGCGATCCATTACGTCGTAACCCATACCATATAACGTCGTAATATACGATTGACTTGATACAGTACAATGGTCGTGTTACGTACGTAACAGGTCCTGTATAACGTACGTAACACGTACGTTGACTCACCTATCAACATCCTCCGCCGAAAGTTGCCGACACAGGGTCCCACCTGCCGACCAGGACTCGGTCCTGTCCGATGCCTTCGTTACGTACGTAATACCTTAGCCTTAACGTACGTAACCATGCCAATATTACGTACGTAAGCTCACCTTGTTAACGTACGTAACAATTCCATACTTAGCCAATTTCAGCAATTCATGTCCAAAGTCACGACATACCAAATACGAGCATACGGCAAAATCAATACATATACTCAATTCAATAACATTATCAAACGTTCCCAACATCCTTAAGCATAATTAACCATCCACGTTATCCAATATATAAACGAAAAATATATCCGAAAAATCGGGGTATTACAACCATGAGCTACGATATTTCTGATATCCGGATACGACAAAGTACACTTCATTGACTGTAATGACTTATGGCATATTAGCATCATAAAAGCTAAATGAAAATATACATATATATGAGCATGGCGAAATAAATACATGTGCGACATTTGTTGATTGTGTGTTGTGTATCTTTGGTTGTGAATCATTATTCAATGGCATCGCAGTATTTGTAGTCGAATTCTTAAGTCCAATGGCTTTTTTGCTGGTTTTCGCAAATTCCTAAAAAGAAAAATAAAAGCCATATGCTTTCTGTTATGCACCCGTAAGACTATGATTAATGCAAAACTAAACTAAAAAGAACACGACTATCAGGGCACCTACTGAACTAGATGCAACTCAAAAGAAAGCTTGGGCAGTAGGTTGCTAAGCAATTTGTAGAGTGTGGATTTCAACCTAAATCCTCTCGATTTCTCATAATTCAAGAATTTAATCATCAATTTGTAGGAGAATAACATCTACGAATAATCATATGCAACATGATTGTACAGACAAAACGGATTGAAATAGACAATTTATCAAAAAAACCCAAAGTACCAAAATCAGGTTCTGTTTGCTAACAGCAGTACTACTGCTGTTCAGCCCAAAACGACGAGAAAAATGAAACTAGAAAGGAGATGAAGCACTTACGATGACAATCCATAAATGAGTCTAAGCGCTAATCAGAAACGCGAGTATGACAAGCTGAAGGTGCGGAAAAACGAATACTAAACTAAAAGTCCAGAATATCAAAATTACGAAATAGTCCCAAATATTCGAAAATCATAATCGCGACATTTGTTGACTGTGTGTTGTGTACCTTTGGTTGTGAATAATTATTCAATGGCATCGCAGGATTTGCAGTCGAATTCTCAAGTCTAACGGCTTTTTTGCTGATTTTCATAAATTCCTAAAAATAAAAATAAAAGACACATGCTTTCTGTTATGCGCCCGTAAGACTATGATTAATGCAAAACTAAACTGAAAAGAACACCTGAAGCTCCGGCTACCAAACGATATGCAATGAAACATGTGGAGTGTGGATTTCAACCTAAATCCTCTCGATTTCTCATAATTCAAGAATCTAATCATCAATTTGTAGGGGAATAACATCTACACAGAATAGAATAATCATATGCAACATGATTGTACAGACAAAATGGATTGAAACAGACGATTTATCAAAAAAAAAACCAAAGTACCAAAATCAGGTTCTAAAGAATTTACCAAATCAGGTTCTGTTTGCTACCAGCAGTACTGCTGATCAGCCTAAAACGACGAGAAAAATCCAACTAGAAAGGAGATAAAGCTCTTACGATGACAATCCATAAACGAGTCTAAGGGCTAATCAGAAACGCGAGTATGACAAGCTGAAGGTGCGGAAAAACGAATACTAAACTAAAAGTCCAGAATATCAAAATTACGAAATAGTCCCAAATACTCGAAAATCATAATCGCGACATTTGTTGACTGTGTGTTGTGTACCTTTGGTTGTGAATCATTCTTCAATGGCATCGCAGGATTTGCAGTCGAATTCTTAAGTCCAACGGCTTTTTTGCTGGTTTTCACAAATTCCTAAAAATAAAAATAAAAGCCATATGCTTTCTGTTATGCGCCCGTAAGACTATGATTAATGCAAAACTAAACTGAAAAGAACACCTGAAGCTCCAGCTACCCGACGACATGCAATGAAACACATGTAGAGTGTGGATTTCAACCTAAATCCTCTCGATTTTTTATAATTCAAGAATTTAATCATCAATTTGTAGGGGAATAACATCTACACAGAATAGAATAATCATATGCAACATGATTGTACAGACAAAACGGATTGAAACAGACGATTTATCAAAAAAAACCAAAGTACCAAAATCAGGTTCTGTAGAATTTACCAAAATCAGAGTTTGCTAACAGCAGTACTGCTGTTCAGCCCAAAACGACGAGAAAAATGCAACTAGAAAGGAGATGAAGCACTTACGATGACAATCCATAAATGAGTCTAAGGGCTAGTCAGAAACGTGAGTATGACAAGCTGAAGGTGCGAAAAAACGAATACTAAACTAAAAGTCCAGAATATCAAAATTACGAAATAGTCCCAAATATTCGAAAATCACAATCGCGGCCAAGCGCCAACATACAAGTCCACAATATGACTGGAAACATCAAGCGATTTTGCAGAAACTATGATCCAATTAATATAGACATTATTAACGAGAATCAAGCACAAAAGAGAAAAATCGTATTAATCCATGTACCACTCCAAACAGTCTTAAAACTAGCTCGAATGACAAAAAAGTGAAAAATAAAATAAGTTCAAAACATGATAACAGATACAAGTGAGTCGTCAAAAGCGAAAAAGTACGAAAAAAGTATAAATATTACACAAGGCACAACCACGGATACTTCAGCGCAAATTATATATATAAATTGATACTAAATTAAAAGTATGGATGCAAATTGTAGGTAATTAAAAATTAGTGGATGTATTTTTGTAAGTTCACCCTTTGTCAGAGGAGCAACTCTAATCGCTCTGTACTGCTAATGGTTAACAAACAAGCCTGAAAATTTCCATAGTTTAAAAAGCACGCTGGCTGAATTTGTTTCAGCAGGATGTATAATGCTACACATTTTCATGCCAGCTATATGTGTCAGGGGGACCCCTTCCAACATGGTATTTTGTGGTATTGCTCCCATTTTGGAGAGGTCGGGCCTGTAACACCCCCGAGATATTCAAGGTGTATTACAGCACCGTGGACCCCTACATGGGACCCACCAGGCTAATACAAGAAAACACCACTCGACTAACCATCTCGGTTAGCAAGGAAACAATTGTTAACAACAAGAACACAAAACAACACGTCCGGTACAACCGGCATAATAAACGTCAACCGACAAATACAGGAACTTCAACTAAGACCAATCACAATCCGAAAGCAAAAGCCTAAGTACTCGCGAGTACAATCTATAAGTTTACAATTTGGAAGACATCCACATCAAAGAGACAGTAGGAAATAACAAGACTCAATTGCACATGTCAACAACCTTGGCCGACATCCTCTTACCATTCCAGCGCCCGATCGTCTAACTGAACATAACCTGAAATCCATAACAAGAATTTCCCCAAAACGGGTCCCCAAAGGGGTTAGCAATTATGCTAGTACAAGTATTCAAGGCAAACCAATTGCTTACACATTTTATAGTACATGCACCAATATCATTTCAAAAACCAAAACCAGACATGTCTTTTCCGGAAACAAACAGTCAAATAATTTGCCTTGGGAACAGGGTAATACCATTGATCCCGCTCGAGGCCTCTAAGGACCCTCCCGAGCTGGCCATATCATAAAACAAAACATGCACATGCATCGCCTTGGGAACAGAGTAATATCATAGATCCCGCCCGAGGCCTCTAAGGACCCTCCCGAGCTGGCTAGCTAAACAAACTCATGAATCCAGGACTCAACCCTTTGGATTCCCTCCGTGATCCCGTCGGACCAACCCTAGGTGAGCAAATCACACACAAAATACATTACCATTCCACGTTAAGCATAAAGGTTTCCAAAAATACTTGCCTTGAATAATTGGCTTAGCGAGACGGAAAGGAAAGTCACCGACGAACGCTAGGAACCAACGAAACCGAACCTAACGATTCGAAGAATACAATCACAACCATTTCTAAATGAATACGGAATTGGAATACACCCGAAAATCCGCCTACGATACATGTATATTCGTATATAAACAACAACGAGGGCGGACCACAACCAAACCCTCTCGATTCCGTAAAAACCACGAAATATACCATGAATCCGTAGAAACTAAGAATACCAACAAGATTAATCATATTCATCATGAATTAATCAACAAAGCGAACGAATCGGACAAAAGCGAAAACCCCAAATCTACCCAAAAGTAGGGTTCTAAAGATCTAACCTTGATTATTTGGATCGAAGGATGTTATAGGATGATTGATCAATGATATAACCTCAAGAACTTCATGGATTTGTTGTTAAACAACATGGCTTCGCCACCTCCGAATCGCCCGGCCAGCGAGAAAAGGAAGAAAGTGAAAAATGGTGAAAATCATTGCTCTGTCACATTTATCTTGGGCGGAACTAGCGTGCGCTATCGGCCCGATGTCGGCCTGTACCCTCGGCGGAGCCCGCGACTGGCACCACCGACCAATCCTGCCGGCCCGTGACTGTCATCCCGAGCCCCGCTAGCGTGCGCTCTGCCGGAAGCTGCGCGCGTATGGCCCGGCTGTCGTAACCTCTGGACTAAGCGGCTAGCCGAGTAACGTCGCTAGTCGGCCGACGGCGTCGCTACCTGCCGGTTAGCATGCGCCACGGCCAAGCGATGGCGTGAGCTACTGCCGATCCTCCCGAGTCGAGAACCTCGAGAACCTCTGCCACGGCCGATGGCGTCGTCGGCCGGCCGCGTAACATGCGCTACTCTGCCGGTTAGCGCGCCGCGCCTTCCGGCGATGGCGCGCTTCTGGCCGGTTCTGCCGCGTCGGCCGTCCGATGCCCAAAACCGTCCGGCGAGGACCGCCACCGTCCGGCGGTACTTTCGGCCGTCATGATCCGACGACTCGATTTCCGAAAACATACGGAACGAACACGACGGAAATCTCGCGGACAACATCAATGACCCGAAATGAAAACATAATGCAATAATTAATCATACGCGACCAAGAAAAGGGTTGAGACGACAAATACAGATATGGATACCCGTAACTTTGGGTAAATTACAAAATGGCCCAAAACGCCCGAAAATCACGATACATGATCGAAGAACCAAACCGAAGTTCACAACACGTCTAACAAAGTTAGACGGACTTACGGGAAACTCGAAACAGCAGTTTCGGACGAGATTCGCAAGAATCGAACTCAAGTGCGGAAAAGTCGCTAAAAGCACGGAACTCAACAAAACAACGCCGAAACGAACTCGGATGACAAAAAGTGTAGAATTAATCAATCTCAGAATGACGAAACGGTCATGAGGGAGTCGTCAAAATGGACTTCCGCCGAAAAAAAAGAAATTACCGGAAATCGAAATTACGGGTATTACATTCTACCCTCCTTAAAAGAAGTTTCATCCCGAAACTTAAAATAAGTAGGGAGAAGAAATATCCCCTGCCAGGAAAACTCAACGAGATACACAAAAACCGAAAACTCGCGCCCGACGGCGAAATGCTGCAAGAAACGCAAAGAGACATACGACGTGAAAATACGCTCAACGACGACTAACACAACGCCACCGGTAGAGACATAATAAAATCAACAAGTGACAAGCGTCATCAAATAGACAATACAATCGAGTCGATTATCCGGACAATCACAAAACACAACGAACGAAAATCAATATGATCGACCAACCCAACGGTACATCAATCAAAATGCGAGCCAACCGCTGAACAAATACGGAATCCCACGGCCCAAGGGTTGGAAGATCGAAAATGAGACTAATTTCCTGAACTTAAGGGAATTACGAAGGAGCCTGAATGCTCAACAATCGCGAAACGAGAACAAAAACTGAACAAACAAACGATTGAGACGACAAAAAAAATCGAACAATCATATCCGTAACACGTAGGATAATAAGATTCAAACAATAACTCCCAGGATGACCTGGTGAGAATAACAAGACGTGCATTCCCATAAGATCCACAGGAAAGGGAATAGCGATTGAAAAGCCACAACGACAGACGAGTTATTCCGAAACAATACCACCCTCGTTCGATCAACAAAAGCAAGGGATAGGGAAAGTTCAGAAATGTTAACGAGCATAAACGAGTCGATAGAGTTGAAAATACAGAAGTTCAAAATCCGATCCACTTCGAATAAAAGAACTATTAGAGCCAAAAGATGTTACTTCCGAACAAGGTTCACAAGAATCGAACCGAATTCGGAAAAGTCACAGCGATAAACAGATCGACCTAAAACCAGATTACAGCTCGTTCGAACGATGAATCCAAGGTACAGAACAAGTTCAGAAGGTATCAATGAACACAAGCGAATCGATATACTGGAGAAAGAGAAAATACAGAAGTCAAAATAGTACGGGTATTACCTTCGACCTCGCCCCTGAAACTCAACAACGGAACCAAGGTAACGATACAACAAGCATCCGACACAACGCGGAACAATCACCGATGCACATAATCATACCAACCCAAGCTCTAACAGCTCGCATATATGCGATAACGCATAAATCGCTACGAGGCGACAACATCCAATTCCAACATCACACCCCTCACAGAGGCTACCACGACAACTGTGTGGCGAACGACTCAATGTTCACACCACCAATTCAATCACAACTCGGGGGTTAACACCCTAACGAGAGTACGAACATCACACATATATTCCCGGACTGCAAATAGGAATGATAGGTTTTGAAAACGAAAACCACCTTTTGAAAATAATTTGCAAGCACCAGTTGATCTTGAGTATCATATATCGAAAGTAGTACAAACATCGTCATCGAGACTTGGAAAAAAAATCATCTTGCGTTTGATAAAAAATGAGGAAACCTTTCTTTAAATTAAAACTTTTCAGCAATATTCGACCTTCGGGTCTAAGCAAGTGTGTTTCTAATTCTTTAGAAATATCTCAAAATATTTTGATCCTCAAAGTCGAATAATTTTGAAATGTAGCGTGGCGCTAGTAGGCATCTTGAGAACACTGTGAGAAAATAATTCATTTTAAAAGTACGTCTCGAGGTTTATTTTCTAAGATACTCAAGGTTTTTCAGAAGTACAATAGGCCAAAATGCCCAAAATTCGCATGTATCAACATTCACTTAAACACATCATATCACACGCATCAAATCGTTCAAAAATCACGACAGTGATATACAATTCCTAGGATATGTTTAACAACATCGTTAAAACAACAATCGGTTTATCAAAACTGGATGGAAAACGACATCAAGAACAAAACTCCAAAAAGTCAACTCTAGGGATTCAAGAAAAATACCTTGATTCGGCGAAGAACAATGGATTAGATGATGTTAAAAATCATCTAGGATACTCCAAAACACCTTTGGATGGAAGAAAAATCAGCCCAAATGCGAACCCTAGTCGCTACGTCTCAAACTCATGGAGGAAGAAGAAGAAATGAGGAAAAATGCAACTTCTAGACTGGTGTCCAGTATTTATACTGGACACAATTAGCGTGCGCTAATCATTAAGGTTAGCGTGCGCTATCACGGCACCAAACAAAACTCCTGACCAAAAAAATATACTGTTAGCGTGCGCCAACCCCAAGTGTTAGCGTGCGCTAACGAGAACTTCAGACCCAGTCCAGTAGCTCCTGGACTGCCCTGAACTACCAGGTAGCGTGCGCTATCCTCCCCTTAGCGTGCTACCAACGCACTCTCACGCGCACTAGCCGCAAAGCGTAGCGTGCGCTAACGACTCACAGAGACAGCAACAAAACATATCAGAAAATTACCCGCCGTAAACCCTTCTCACAAGGATTTACCAGGCTAAGCACAATTTCCTACGTCATTTCGAAAATGCTAAAAACACCAATGACGGTAATATTTTCCAAAACTCACAAACTCATTTGTCAAACCGTCATAAAATTTTCAAGGCCAAAATGCCAAAAGTTGATTTAGGGAATCGGTTTTATGAAATAAAACTCAGTTTGCAAAATACCAAAATCCGTTTGAAAGAACTCACGCAGCGGATAAAATGCGGTACGAAAATACATCAGCAGCGATGACACTCCTCGTATAAACCAAATACGAGAGTCGAATAAACACATTGGTTGTAAATAACAATAATTAGCCAAGTACTAACAATTTCCGAACACACGCATATACGGCATTAAAAAATCACCAGTTCAACAAGCGCAACTCGGAAATACTAATTCCAAGCATATGTCAAACTATCTCTTCAAGTTTAACAGCGTAACCAAAGAACACCGATTTAGACATATGTCGAAACCAGCTATGTGAGTTTCTCAACAAACTCTGCCATCAATACCTTTCCCAGAACATTTCAATGTTCAAAACTTCTACATCATACTGCGCCCTTCGGTGTCCAAACCATCAGTACATTCGGCTCAACATACATTTAGTATATCGCAATTACCAAACACAGATTCCATCATACAACAAAAGACTAGAGAGTCAAGCCCTCTCACAATATACCACAGAGCAAATCTCGGATCTTTCGATCACCAACGATCCCACCAACGCTAGGAAGTTTAGCGATGGAAGGCTCGCAAAACGACAAAGGGTCAAGCCCAGAACGGCGCACATACTCCAGAGAGATAAAGGACTGCGCAATACTAGAATCAAAAGTACACGAACCGGATGGATCAAAAAAAACAACTCGACGGTAAGTACGAGAGAGACAATCACAGTTCAAGAAGTGGAAATACAATACGAGAAAACAAGAGAATCGAGTAAGGAAAACTTACGAGCCTTTGGATGTCTTGAGACGCCGCGGCAGTGTGACAATGTGCAAAACAAAACACAACTAGAACCAAATAACCGACAAGCCTAGGTATCCATAAACCTGGCTCCGATACCATTTTCTGTAACACCCCCGAGATATTCAAGGTGTATTACAGCGCCGTGGACCCCTACATGGGACCCACCAGGCTAACACAAGAAAACACCACTCGACTAACCATCTCGGTTAGCAAGGAAACAATTGTTAACAACAAGAACACAAAACAACACATCCGGTACAACCGGCATAATAAACGTCAACCGACAAATACAGTAACTTCAACGGAGACCAATCACAATCCGAAAGCAAAAGCCTAAGTACTCGCGAGTACAATCTATAAGTTTACAATTTGGAAGACATCCACATCAAGGAGACAGTAGGAAATAACAAGACTCAATTGCACATGTCAACAACCTTGGCCGACATCCTCTTAACATTCCAGCGCCCGATCATCTGACTGAACATAACCTGAAATCCATAACAAGAATTTCCCCAAAACGGGTCCCCAAAGGGGTTAGCAATTACGCTAGTACAAGTATTCAAGGCAAACCAATCGCTTACACATTTCATAGTACATGCACCAATATCATTTCAAAAACAAAAACCAGACATGTCTTTTCCGGAAACAAACAGTCAAATAATTTGCCTTGGGAACAGGGTGTAATATCCGAGATTTTTATTCTGATTAATTTGAAGTATTTTATTTTAGACCGGAAATTTCTCGGTTTTCGAGCGTTGGTATTATTTTTCTCGACAATCGATTTTGTGTTTATGGCCATATGTGGTGATTTGTTGTATATTATTTACATTTCGGATCGATGTTGTTGTCCGCGAGCGTTTCGTCGTGTTCGTTCCGTGCGTTTTTAAGAATCGAGTCGTCGAGCCCACGGCCGGCGGCCGGACGGTTGCGGGAGGCAGAAGCACGATTCTTGGGCTCTGGCCCAGACAGGCACGCGAGGACCGGCATAGCGTACGCTTCTGCCGGGAGGCTGCGCGCGCTAACCGGAAGTCTTAGCGCACGCTATGCGGCACCAGCGCCACGCTACTGGCAGGCGGTGAGGCCCGAGGTTACGGACTCCGAGAGAGTTGGCCGGTAGCGCACGCTACTGGCCCGTCGGCTGTAGCGCTAACCGGCGAGCGTAGCGCCTGTTGCTCGGCATCTAGCGCGCTACAGGAAAGGGATCAGTCCAGGAGCCTGCGGGCTGGACCATGGTCGGCCGCTAGCGCCGCAGCTGCACGCTAAGCGCACGTTAAGGCGATCTGCTATATAATTGGCCAAGCGACCACTGTTTCAACGCATTTTTTCATTTCAATCTTTTCTTTCGCGGAGGTTTTGAGATCAAGGAGGCATGTTATTGAAGAACAAATCACGAAGATCCACGAGTCCATATCATTGATCGATCAATCCATAACATCCTTCAATCGACCGAATCAAGGTTAGTTTTTCCTAAAATCGAACTTTAGGAAATTTGGGGATCTTGATAGATTTCATTCGTTCGAGCCATATGAACTTAAATTCGATGGATAATTGTAGATTAAGTTGTATTCTATCATTTTCATCATCTTTCCACGGTTTTACCATTTCCGATTAAATCGATTATATGAACTTGTTTGACGCCTTCAAGGTGTCAGGAAATCTTTGCGGTGAGGAATTTGGTCGTGTTGTGATGTTTTTCCTCGCGTGATTGATTGTTTATTCGATGATAGGATATTAGGGACGATTTCCCTACAAAAATCTGGTGTTGAGCCCTTCCGATCGTTGTTTTCGTTGGAGTTCCGGATTTTGCCAACCGACCGTACTTTCGGAGTATCCGCGAGAGATTACCAAGGCAAGTACCTTGATATACGAATTGTAACTCCGTGAAATCATTGTTGTCGAAGTGTATGAATTTATATGGATGTATAAATGTGTGTATATATATGTGTATATATATATATATATCTAGTTTTATATATGTATATATATATATTTATATGTTAAATATATGTATGTATATACATATATTGATATAAGCGCCTATATTGGTGAATGACGAGTGATGAATACTAACACTAGATGACGTACTCGACTTGGATTGATGGGTAAACTATATTTATTCTTATAATATAGTAAGGTTATATATATGTATATATATATATATAAATATATATATATATATATATATATATATTCGGTTGAGTCGCAATATAGAGATATATGTGCGGTGTTGGTTGGTTATGCTTGAAGGCTTATTGTGATTGAGTTTGATTGATAACGTGCGTGTTATTGTTTATTTGTGTGGTTATGGACTGGCGGAGAAAATTGTGTAACTTGATGTACCGAGTTGATAATTGTGGTGACGTTTGTCTGTGTGCTTGATGTTTGAAACAATGTGGATACTTGTTGTGAGAAACGTCATATCCGGGAACCTCTGAGGGCGGGCGTGCACTCCGGCACAGTGTCTGTTGCAATGTGCGGCTCCATATGGGTGGTGAACGCCGGTGTTACATAATGCGTGTGTCAAGGGGCGGCTCTTGCGGGAGTGATCGCCGGCGCAGTGACATGTTCAAGGAGCGGCCAACATAGTGGAGTGAACGCCGGTACAGTGCGCAAGGGAGGTGCACAGCGAGGCTTATTGGTTTCGGGTATTTGAGTGATACCTAAGACCGGTTCGAGCGATGTTCGTATCTAAAATATTTCAAACTCGCTCTTAACGTTTGTCTTGATATAGACCACGATTCGTGTTTTTGAAAAGTTTGTTTCAACTTGTTTTTAAGGCGTTGGTATCGGGGTTAATTAACCAAGGAGGTTTGTGAAATCTCAGGGTTAGTGTCGGGGTCTTGAGCAGGATATGTCGAATGAGAGATTGTGCCTTTGATTGTATTGTGGTGCTATTACATTGTATTGGGTCGAGGCCTGTGAAACGTTGAGATGATTGATCTCGTGATGATGTTAATTGGATTGGGTTGAGAACCCCGTGAGATGTTGTAATGATTTCATTTGTGTCAGTGTTCTATAAATTGGGTTGAGGATCCTGAATAATGTTGACACGTTTTCGTGCAATCATTTTTCCATATCTTGGGTCGAGAACCCTAGATCTCTTGAAATTATTTTCTAAAAGCATTCCCATTCGATTTTTGTTTAAAACCCCAAGACGACCCGAGTCATTAATAATGTTTTCAAACTATCTTATCAAAATACTTTTCCCTTATAAGAATAGATTTACAAAGTAAATCTTTTGACTCCTTGGGCTCGTTTAAAGTTTAATTGGTGTTATGTTCCATATAGAGAATATGACTATGTGATTATTTTCACCTTGTGTATACGAATGCTATCTTGTGTAGACTTTGGGAATGTATGGTTTGTGTTAAGACTTCACGATGGTTGAATTTCGTGTTATTACCGTTCGTATAGCTTGTATATTATGTACTTGCACTAGCAAAATTCCGGTTTGCTAACCCCGAGTTTTCGGGGTGGGTGCTGATATGCGCTCGAGGTTTTGGCGGCTCGGGAGCGATCACGGGATTGGCTTGGAAGAAGATGGAAGGCAGCGATGCTAATCACACGAGAGTCGAGTCTTTCCTTTTGTTTTCACTTTGGTCGGCATCCCCCTTTTTGGTCGAGTATTCACCCTTGCATGGGTGTAGTTTTCATTTATTAAATTCGATTGTCATTTTTTTCTATATTGCAGTTTATTCTTGTCATTGTGAGGTGAGTTTCTTTAGTTACGAATTGTTTAATGACCTTGTCGGTCCGCTTTGTAATTAGATTGACCCCGGTCGGTTAATCATTTAAGTAGTCTATTGGAGTGTAGCCTGGTAGATCCTTGTGAGAAGGGTCTACGGCGTGTGATATTCCCGGACGTATTCTGGGGATGTTACAATTATGGTATCGGAGCTTAGGTTTGCGAAAAACCTAGGCCGTTGGGTCAAGTCCATGTCTTGTGTAAGTCGCGCGCATCAGAGTTGTGATTAGTATCGTGGTTCCGACATCATCTTCCGGCAATCCGTGATGGTAAGCCTCCCGATCGTAAGTCCCCTTATACACGTATTTGATCATATTGTGCTAATATGTTTAATGTGAGATAGGAATTGGAACTTGTTGGTGATATTATTGTTTTAGGATATAACATGCGTATGCGGTCCGAGTAAAAATGGTTATGTAGTATGCTTCGGAAGTCGAGCATATTATTCTGTTTCTGCACTTTATTAGAATAAACTTATGAATGTTAATTTTATCCGCCGCATGAGTATTTTAAGATGGCTTTTGGTATCTTGCAAACCGATTTTTGATATTTTGGTCTTGCACGTTTTGATAGTATTCTTATGACGGTATTTGATATTTTACAAATGACTTTTGTGAGTATTTGAAAATATCACCGACATCGGCCTTCTTGGCATTTTGAACATTTTTTTTTAAAATGATTTTTTTTAGCCTGGTAGGTTCCGGCACCACGACGCTGTAGTATCACGAATATTTTGAAGTGGTGCTTTGAAATTTTCTAACATTGTGAAAAGCCATGATTTAATGTCGTCGTGTTAAATGGTCACGTATCTGGGTGGAAAATTCTTTCGAATAAACATTTTGGTAGAAGAGGAAAGATTTTCAAAATTGTGGTACTTGGGACTCTAACACTTTTGAAATATTTTAAATTAGTTACAATTCAATTTTGAATTTTTTTTATACATTACTCGAAAATAATTTTTAGAGTCGTTATATAAACTACCTCTTCCGAAATAAAAGACAGTATTTATGAGTCTTGGGCGCAACGTGAATAGCCCTCTTTTCCAATAATTTGTTTTCATTAAGTGCATACATATAATGATCGTCCTCGTCGAAGGACTCGAAATTGACTTCATAAAATTTTGTGCTTTACGATAGTATTGTTATTCTAAGGATGCTAACTGAAACTCGGGTTGATAATTATGGTATATTGTACGACTGATAAACTAATACTGTTGATCGGTGTTATCCGTATTAGTATGTTGAGCCTCGGCGGACGTAGACGTGATGATAGAAACGGAAGCGGCGAGGTGCTTCATACGACCACGATTCATGCTACGGTGAAGGAGTATCAAGATCAAACGATATCCTACGAAATCTCCTCAGTGGTCGAGCCCACGAGCGAAGCCAAGAGACCAAGGATATCTGGGAAATTTTTGGTCGGTGAAGAGTCTAAGGCTCCCAAACCCCGGAGTCGTTCGACGCGTCGTCTTCGCGATCGGGAGTGGCCCAGGAATCCCAAGCCGACATCGGTGACTCTCGGTAAGAAGGAGGGTGCTTCAGCGCAATCGTCAGGGACATGTTCGTGTAAATTGTCCCTTTCCACTCTTGACTTGTTACCGGTGCGGGTGTGAAGGTCATCGGGAGAAGCATTGTGAGATAATTTCCGAATTGGCAAAGAATGCTACCCTATTGGCGAACAGAGCAAGTGACCAGAGAATGTCCCGAAACCTTATGTCTCCTTCTGAAGAGCCTGACATGGGAGGATGAATATTTTGTAATATGTTCTAATCGTTGCTGTTTTGAACAATCGTGACTTTAATCGTTCTTCATTTCATTGCCCTATGTTTCCAACTCTTGTTGTTCTAAGTTTCGGGATCGAAATGTCTTTTAGTATGGGGGAGTGTATTACCCGTACTTTTCTTAGAATTTCCGGTATTGTGTGACTTTTCATTGTTGGTAAATCAATTATGATCCTCTTGAAGATTTTAAACTATCTTGTTCTACTTAGCCTGCCGTCCTCCGAACGAATTTCGGAGCTGTTTTGTTAAATCCCGTGGATTATTGTGGTCTTTCCATATCTGAACTAAATCCTTGCAAATTTTGTTCGAAACTATTATTCCCACGCGTGTAATTAGCACTTCCAAATATGTTTTGAACCTGGATGCGGTTGGTCGAGATCAAAACATGGTTTCAGGACGTCTGAACCGTCTTGTGATTTTCTTAACTCTTGGAGTTTTTGTCTCGAAATTCATACTCCTCCACCTCGACTGATCGTGTTCACATACATTTTTATAGCCTCAACTCACGTACCAGATACTTGCTAGGTTCGTTCATTGTATTTCTAGAACCTCGCATTCGCGCATTGCTCGTGATGTTTTGGGGCTGAGCTAGTAGTTATTTCCTTGATTGTTCCGCCGCTCTCTATTTTAAGTTTCGGGACGAAACTTATTTTAAGGGGGTTAGAATGTAATATCCGAGATTTTTATTCTGATTAATTTGAAGTATTTTATTTTAGACCGGAAATTTCTCGGTTTTCGAGCGTTGGTATTATTTTTCTCGACAATCGATTTTGTGTTTATGGCCATATGTGGTGATTTGTTGTATATTATTTACATTTCGGATCGATGTTGTTGTCCGCGAGCGTTTCGTCGTGTTCGTTCCGTGCGTTTTTAAGAATCGAGTCGTCAGGCCACGGCAGCCGGGCGCTGGCCGGACGGTTGCGGGAGGAACCGGCACGGTTGCTGGGCTCTGGCCGGACGGGCGCGGCAGGGACCGGCATAGCGTACGCTACTGCCGGGAGGCTGCGCGCGCTAACCGGCAGTCGTAGCGCACGCTATGCGGCACCCAGCGCACGCTACCTGGGCCGGGCAGTGAGGCCCCAGAGGTTCTGGACTCCAGAGAGTTGGCCGGTAGCGCACGCTACGGCCGGTCGCTGCGCGCGCTAACCGGCAGACGTAGCGCACGCTGCTCGGCATCTAGCGCGCGCTACCTGGGCGAGGGATCAGTCCAGGAGCCTCTGGACTGGACCATGGTCGGCCCGCTAGCGCACGCTGCCGGCACGCTAGCGCACGCTAGGGCGGTCTGCCTATATAATTGACTGATCACTGTTTCAACGCATTTTTTCATTTCAATCTTTTCTTTACGCGGCGGAGGTTTTGAGATCAAGGAGGCATGTTATTGAAGAACAAATCCACGAAGATCTGAGTCCATATCATTGATCGATCAATCCATAACATCCTTCAATCGGCCGAATCAAGGTTAGTTTTTCCTAAAATCGAACTTTAGGAAATTTGGGGATCTTGATAGATTTCATTCGTTCGAGCCATATGAACTTAAATTGCGATGGATAATTGTAGATTAAGTTGTATTCTATCATTTTCATCATCTTTCCACGGTTTTACCATTTCCGATTAAATCGATTATATGAACTTCCGTTTGACGCCTTCAAGGTGTCCGGGAAATGCGCGATGAGGAATTTGGTCGTGTTGTGATGTTTTTCCTCGCGTGATTGATTGTTTATTCGATGATAGGATATTAGGGACGATTTCCCTACAAAAATGCAGTGTTGAGCCCTTAGATCGTTGTTTTCGTTGGAGTTCGGATTTTGCCAACCGACCGTACTTTCGGAGTATCCGCAAGAGATTACCAAGGCAAGTACCTTGATATACGAATTGTAACTCCGTGAAATCATTGTTGTCGAAGTGTATGAATTTATACGGATGTATAAATGTGTGTGTATATATATGTGTATGTATATATATATATAGTTTTATATATGTATATATATTTATATGTTAAATATATGTATGTATATACATATATTGATATAAGCGCCTATATTGGTGAATGACGAGTGATGAATACTAACACTAGATGACGTACTCGACTTGGATTGATGGGTAAACTATATTTATTCTTATAATATAGTAAGGTTATATATATATATATATATATATATTCGGTTGAGTCGCAATATAAAGATATATGTGCGGTGTTGGTTGGTTATGCTTGAAGGCTTATTGTGATTGAGTTTGATTGATAACGTGCGTGTTATTGTTTATTTGTGTGGTTATGGACTGGCGGAGAAAATTGTGTAACTTGATGTACCGAGTTGATAATTGTGGTGACGTTTGTCTGTGTGCTTGATGTTTGAAAAATGTGGATACTTGTTGTGAGAAACGTCATATCAGGAACCTACGAGGCGGGCGTGCACTCCGGCACAGTGTCTGTTCTTTGTAATATCCGCAATTTTGATTTTCGGTAAATTTCTTTTTCGGCGAAGTCGTTTTGACGACTTCGCTCATGACCATTTCGTCATTTCGAGAATGATTAATTCTGCACTTTTTGTCATCCGAGCTCGTTTGTGTCGTTTTGTTGAGTTCCGTGCTTTTAGACGCTTTTCCGCACTTGAGTTCGATTCTTGCGAATCTCGTCAAATCATTGTTTCGAGTTTCTCGTAAGTACATTTAATGTTATTATTCTTGTTGCAAGCTTTGGTTTGGTGTTTCGATCGCGTATCGTGATTTTGGACGTTTTGGGCCATTTTCGTAATTTCCCAAAGTTTTGGGTAATTACTTAGTTGTCGAATTCCGAGTCTTCGGGTGGTGAATTGTGTGTTCTCTTAGCTCTTAGATTTGTCTTTGTGAGTACGTCGTAATCGTATCATCGATTCGTATTCGGAGTTCGGGTTTCGGGTCGTTCGGGCCGTCGGAGTTGGCCCCGGCCCGACATGGCCGGCAATCAGGCCCAGGCGATCTTGGACGAGTCACGGCCAGCGATGTCAGCGGCTTCACGGCCGAGTCACGGCCGGTAGTGATCGGCGGCTTCCGTAGGCGGCCGTGCCGTAGGGCCGCGGCACATGCCGGCAGGGCGCGGCACACTCTGTGGCATTTTTCGGCCAAACCGATCAGTCTGGTGCCGCGGCACACGCGACGCGGCACACCGCCGACCACCAGGAGCCATTTTTGGGCTGTGCCGCGGCACTTATGCGGCTATTTAAGGCCCAGTGATCGTTTTTCGCCATTTTTTCTCCTTCTTCTACTTCTCTTCCGCGGATGGGGTTGTTCCTATCATGGAGAGATGTTGTTGGTCAACAAATCCATGAAGTTTTGGAGTTCATATCATCAATCATCCATCCTATAACATCCTTTGATTGAGCGAATCAGGTCAGATTTTCTAGAAATCTAATTTTGGGGATTTTGGGTATTTTGTTCGATTTCATCCGTTTAATCCGATTTAACTTAGGATTGTGATGGATTGATGATTATTTGGATGTATTGTATGATTTCCCTTGTTAACCCATGGTTGGATCGTATCGATTCGTTATTTTGGTCGAGTTCTTGACCGACGCCTTGAAGGTGTCCGGTAAAATGTCATAGAGGGGTTTTCGGGCGTTCTACGATTATTCTTCCTCGTATGATCGATGATTTATTGAATTTATGTTGTTAGGGTCGAATTCTTGTGAAGAACAGGAGTCGGAACCCTTCCGTTCATTGTCTTCTTCGGGGTCCGAGCTTCCCGGTCGAACCGTGTTCTTCGGAGCGTTTGGTAGCGGTTATTAAGGCAAGTATCTTATTATACGACTTGTATCTTGTGACTAGTAATTACGTATGATATGTATGACGATTTTGCTTGCCTCCGTAAATATGTTCCGTTTGAGTTGGTTGTGTTTTCCGAAATTTGAAGGCTTTGTGATAATAGTGATATATTGGTATCCGTGTTAGGCGTTGTGCCATTTGTGCAGGATTGCGATGTACATATGAGATGGTTGTACACCTGGTTGTTCAATGTATTGTGTACCGAATGTGTGTTATGTTGGTTAAGAGTCGTTGTGATGATCATGATATTTGTGTTGTTTTGGTTTACATACTTGATTGTACATTTCATTGTAATGTGGAATGGCTTGACATTTAATGATTATGAATTGTGTCGTGTCGATGTGTGTGTGTTCCGGTAGGGTCGGCGAGGCCTCCGGAGTTCGGTACATGATGTGTATGAACAAAGTGTGTGATCCAGGTAGGGTCAGCGAGGCCTGCAGGTCGTACATGGCGTGTACGGACAAGGTGTGTGATCCGGGTAGGGTCGGCGAGGCCTCCGGAGTTCGGTACATGATGTGTACGAACGATGTTGTGGCCGGGTAGGGTCCGTTGAGGCCTCGGAGTTCGGTACATGATGTGTACGAGCAGTGTGTGTGGCCGGGTAGGGTCCGTTGAGGCTTCGGAGTTCGGTACATGATGTGTACGAGCGTGTGTGTGGTCGGGTAAGGTCCGTCGAGGCCTCGGAGTTCGGTACATGATGTGTACGAACAATGATCGTGTAGCGATGATTGTTCGGGTAACATTTTAAATATGGATCTCGGACTCATAATGATATATTATTTAGTATGCTTTGAAACGAGAATCGGGCTAAGGCCCTAATGTTTACGAAAAGGGTTTTGTAAATTGGGACTCGAGATCCAAAAGAATTTCTTTAAAAATCCCGAGATGATGTGTTCCTTTTCAAATATCTCTTACTTGAGTTCGAAATTCTAAAACTTCTGAACATTTTGATAATTGATTTAGTATTAAATTCGTAGTTGCTATTTGCTTGTTACATTTCGTATGGTTTGATACTTGCACTAGTAAAACAGTGGAGTTTTACTAACCCCAGTATTCGGGGGTGGATGTCCTGCTTTGCGTCCGGTACATGCGAGTTCGGGGAGCGATCACGGGATTGGCACAAGGGGATGACGAGTGCGATACTAATCAAGAGTTGAGAGTTGGTAGAGTTTATTTGTATTGTTAGAGTTGATTCGGTCTTAGTTGTATTGTATTTCGAACCCTGTGTGGGTAATGTTGTTAGTCAGTCCTGTTGATAGAGTTGTGTGACCTCATCGGTCTGTGTGTTTATGTGTAAGTGACCTTAACGGTCTGTATTATTATATTGTTTGACCCTGGCCGGGCAAGCATTTGGTTGTTTATGGATGTTTAGCCTGGTAGATCCTTGCGGAAAGGGTTTACGGCGTGTAATATTTCCATACGGTTTTGGGGGCGTTACAGCTGCAATGTGCGGCTCCATATGGGTGGTGAACGCCGGTGTTACATAATGCGTGTGTCAAGGGGCGGCTCTTGCGGGAGTGATCGCCGGCGCAGTGACATGTTCAAGGAGCGGCCAACATAGTGGAGTGAACGCCGGTACATAGGTGCGCAAGGGAGGCGCCTGGCAGGCTTATTGGTTTCGGGTATTTGAGTGATAGCTAAGACCCCGTTACCGAACGATGTTCGTATCTAAAATATTTCAAACTCGCTCTTAATGTTTGTCTTGATATAGACCACGATTCGTGTTTTTGAAAAGTTTGTTTCAACTTGTTTTTAAGGCGTTGGTATCAGGGTTAATTAACCAAGGAGGTTTGACGAAATCTCCGAGGGTTAATTAATCGGGGGTCTTGAGAAGGATATGTCGAATGAGAGATTGTGCCTTTGATTGTATTGTGGTGCTATTCTGTGTATTGGGTCGAGGGCCCTGTGAAACGTTGAGATGATTGATCTCGTGATGATGTTAATTGGATTGGGTTGAGAACCCCGTGAGATGTTGTAATGATTTCATTTGTGTCAGTTTTCTATAAATTGGGTTGAGGATCCTGAATAATGTTGACACGTTTTCGTGCAATCATTTTTCCATATCTTGGGTCGAGAACCCGAGATCTCTTGAAATTATTTTCTAAAAGCATTCCCATTCGATTTTTGTTTAAAACCCCAAGACGACCCGAGTAATTAATAATGTTTTCAAACTATCTTATCAAAATACTTTTCCCTTATAAGAATAGATTTACAAAGTAAATCTTTTGACTCCTTGGGCTCGTTTAAAGTTTAATTGGTGTTATGTTCCATATAGAGAATATGACTATGTGATTATTTTTCACCTTGTGTATACGAATGCTATCTTGTGTAGACTTTGGGAATGTATGGTTTGTGTTAAGACTTCACGATGGTTGAATTTTGTGTTATTCTTTGTTCGTATAGCTTGTATATTATGTACTTGCACTAGCAAAATTCCGGTTGCTAACCCCGAGTTTTCGGGGTGGGTGCTGTTATGCGCTCAGGTTTTGGCGGCTCGGGAGCGATCACGGGATTGGCTTGGAAGAAGATGGAAGACGACGATGCTAATCACACGAGAGTCAGAGTCTTTCCTTTTGTTTTCACTTTGGTCGGCATCCCCCTTTTTGGTCGAGTATTCACCCTTGCATGGGTGTAGTTTTCATTTATTAAATTCAGTTGTCATTTTTTTTTTCTATATTGCAGTTTATTCTTGTCATTGTGAGGTGAGTTTCTTTAGTTCTGAATTTTTTAATGACCTTGTCGGTCCGCTTTGTAATTAGATTGACCCCGGTCGGTTAATCATTTAAGTAGTCTATTGGAGTGCAGCCTGGTAGATCCTTGTGAGAAGGGTCTACGGCGTGTGATATTCCCGGACGTATTCTGGGGATGTTACACAGGGTAATACCATTGATCCCTCCTGAGGCCTCTAAGGACCCTCCCGAGCTGGCCATATAATAAAACAAAACACGCACATGCATCGCCTTGGGAACAGAGTAATATCATAGATCCCGCCCGAGGCCTCTAAGGACCCTCCCGAGCTGGCTAGCTAAACAAACTCATGAATCCAGGTTTGGATTCCCTCCATGATCCCGTCGGACCAACCCGAGGTGAGCAAATCACACACAAATTACATTACCATTCCACGTTAAGCATAAAGGTTTCCAAAAATACTTGCCTTCAATAATTGACGACGCAACGAACGGAAAGGAAAGTCACCGACGAATGCTAGGAACCAACGAAACTGAACCTAACGATTCGAAGAATACAATCACAACCATTTCTAAATGAATACGGAATTGGAATACACCCGAAAATCCGCCTACGATTCATGTATATTCGTATATAAACAACAACGAGGGCGGACCACAACCAAACCCTCTCGATTCCGTAAAAACCACGAAATACACCATGAATCCATACGGAAACTAAGAATACCAACAAGATTAATCATATTCATCATGAATTAATCAACAAAACGGAACGAATCGGACAAAAACGCGAAAACCCCCAAATCTACCCAAAAGTAGGGTTCTAAAGATCTAACCTTGATTCGCTGGATCGAAGGATGTTATAGGATGATTGATCAATGATATAATCTCAAGAACTTCATGGATTTGTTGTTAAACAACATGGCTTCGCCACCTCCGAATTGTCAGCCGCGGACAGAAAAGGAAGGAAGTGAAAAATGACTGAAAATGCGACTGCTCTGTCACAATTATACTGGGCCGGAACAAGCGTGCGCTAGCCTTCCCGGACTAGCGTGCGCTATCGGCCAGTATCGGCCCAGTACCCTCAGCCAGGGCCCGCACGACCCGGCACCACCAACCAATCCTGGCCGTAACTGTCGCCCGACCCGCTAGCGTGCGCTCTGACCGGAAGCTGCGCGTAGCCGACTGTCGGTAACCTCACGGACTAAGCAATAGCCAGTTGTAATATCCGCAATTTTCGATTTTCGGTAAATTTCTTTTTTTTCGGTGGAAGTCCGTTTTGACGACTCGCTCATGACCGTTTCGTCATTCCGAGAATGATTAATTCTGCACTTTTTGTCATCCGAGTTCGTTTCGGTGTCATTTTGTTGAGTTCCGTGCTTTTTAGCGGTTTTTCCGCACTTGAGTTCGATTCTTGCGAATCTCGTCTGAAACTGTTGTTTCGACTTTCTCGTAAGTTCATTTAATGTTAATATTCATGTTGCGAGCTTCGGTTTGGTTATTCGATCACGTATCGTGATTTTGGGGCGTTTTGGGCCATTTTCGTAATTTCCCAAAGTTTGGGGTAATTACTTTCCGTTGTCGAATTTCGAGCCTTCGGGTAGTCGGAATCGTGTGTTCTATTAGTGCTCGGATTCGTACTCAGGTTCGGGTTTCGGGGTCGTTCGGGCCGTCGGAGTTGGTCCCGGCCGAGTCATGGCCGGGCATGCTCGGGCCAGGCCAGCCCTGGCCGAGTAACGTGCGGTAGTGACCGTGATACGTCGTAAGACGATTCGTCACGTAAGACCACGGCGTGCGTCACGTAACTTTCCGGCATTTTCCGAGCGGGGAGTTCGGCCATGGCCGATTACGTCGTAACATGGCGATTACGTCGTAACACGGCCGTGATCGGCTTTATTTAAGGCACAGCGGCGTTTTCTTGACCATTTCTCATTCTTTCTCTTCCCGTGCAGTGTGGGTGTGTGAATCATCTAGAGATGTTGTTGGACAATGAATCCATGAAGTGTTGAGGTTCATATCATCAATCATCCGTCCTATAACATCCTCAGATCTACAAGATCGATTGATTTCTTAGAAATCTAGTTTTGGGAATTTGGGTATTTTGGTTGTTTTCGTCCGATTAATCCGATTTAACTTAGGATTATGATGGATTGATGAATATTTAGATGTATTATATCATTTCCTTTATTATTCCATGGTTGGATCGTATCGATTCGTTGTTTTGGTCGAGTTCTTGGTCGACGCCTTGAAGGTGTCCGGTAGAATGTCATAGAGGGGTTTTCGGGCGTTCTACGATTATTCTTCCTCGTATGATCGATGATTTATTGATTATATGTTGTTAGGGTCAGATTCAGTGAAGAACTCAGTCGGAACCCTTCCGTTCGTTGTCTTCTTCGAGTCCGAGCTTCCGTCGAACCGTGTTCTTCGAAGCGTTTGGTAGCGGTTATTAAGGCAAGTATCTTATTATACGACTTGTATCTTGTGACTAGTAATTACGTATGATATGATATGTATGACGATTTTGCTTGCCTCCGTAAATATGTTCCGTTTGAGTTGGTTGTGTTTTAGAAATTTGAAGGCTTTGTGATAATAGTGATATATTGGTATCCGTGTTAGGCGTTGTGCCATTTGTGCAGGATTGCGATGTACATATGAGATGGTTGTACACGTGGTTGTTCAATGTATTGTGTACCGAATGTGTGTTATGTTGGTTAAGAGTCGTTGTGATGATCATGATATTTGTGTTGTTTTGGTTTACATACTTGATTGTACATTTCATTGTAATGTGGAATGGCTTGACATTTAATGATTATGAATTGTCTCGTGTCGATGTGTGTGTGTTCCAGGTAGGGTCTGACGAGGCCTCTGGAGTTCGGTACATGATGTGTACGAACAAAGTGTGTGATCCGGTAAGGTTCTGTCGAGGCATCGGGAGTCCGGAACATTACGTGTACGGACAAGGTGTGTGATCCGGTAGGGTCAGCGAGGCCTCTGGAGTTCGGTACATGATGTGTACGAACGATGTTGTGGCCGGGTAGGGTCTGTTGAGGCCTCCGGAGTTCGGTACATGATGTGTACGAACAGTGTGTGTGGCCGGGTAGGGTCCGTTGAGGCCTCCGGAGTTCGGTACATGATGTGTACGAACAGTGTGTGTGGCCGGGTAGGGTCCGTTGAGGCCTCCGGAGTTCGGTACATGATGTGTACGAACAGTGTGTGTGGTCCGGGTAAGTTCCGTCGAGGCCTCCGGAGTTCGGTACATGATGTGTACGAACATTGATCATGTAGCAGTGATTGTTCGGGTAACATTTTAAATATGGATCTCGGAATCATAATGATATATTATTTAGTATGCTTTGAAACGAGAATCGGGCTAAGGCCCTAATGTTTACGAAAAGGTTTTGTAAATTGGGACTCGAGGTCCAAAAGAATTTCTACTTTAAGAATCCCCGAGATGATGTGTTCCTTTTCAAATATCTCTTATTTGAGTTCGAAATTCTAAAACTTCTCGGGAACATTTTGATAATTGATTTTCGTATTAAATTCGTAGTTGCTATTTGCTTGTTACATTTCGTATGGTTTGATACTTGCACTAGTAAAACAGTGGAGTTTTACTAACCCCAGTATTCGGGGTAGATGTCTGTTTGCGTCCGGTACTGCAGATTCGGGAGCGATCACGGGATTGGCATAAGAGGATGACGAGTGCGATACTAATCAAGAGTCGAGTTGGTAGAGTTTGGTTGTATTGTTAGAGTTCATTCGGTCTTCATTGTATTGTGTTTCGACCCTGTGTGGATAATGTTGTTAGTCGATTACATTGATAGAGTTGTATGACCTCATCGATGTGTGTTTATGTGTAAGTGACCTTAGCAGTGCAGTATTATTATATTGTTTGACCCTGGCCGGGCAAGCATTTAGTCGTTTATGGATGTTTAGCCTGGTAGATCCTTGTGGAAGGGGTCTACGGCGTGTAATATTCCCATACGGTTTTGGGGATGTTACAATTATGGTATCTGAGCTTAGGTTGCGGAAACCTAGGCTGTCGGGTCGAGTCGAGTCGTGGTTTGTCGAGTAATGTGTTGTCTTGTCGTTCGAGTCGTCAGGTGACAAGTTGAGTTGTGCGTAGTTACAACGTGTCGGATATGTTGTCGGATGAGATTAGTATCGTGGGCGGCCGTCATCTCCGTGCGGCCTGTGGACGTAAGTCTCCTCTTTTATGCGAAATACCTGTGTATCATGATTGTATCTAAATGAGTTAATTGCGGTGCATAATTTTATTTGCACGGTGTTGTGAATATAGTTGTATTTAATACGTGTGACATATAGTATATGTATAAAACTGGGCCTATTGTTGTTTTACCTTTGAACCACTGTGAGGGGTGGTATGGTGTGAAAATTGAGAAACTTGTTGGGTTTCGAATAAGGTATCTGTAACACCCCCAAACCACTCGGGAATATTACAGCGCCGCAGACCCTCTCCGCGAGGATCTACCAGGCTAAATACAATACAATACAATGCATCACTTCACATGCCGACATGGCTACGTAAAGGACCATTAAACCGATTTGGTCTTTTATCACAACGCACAACATTACATACATGATTCTTTCCCAAAGCTCATACCCGCGCAGGGGCTGGAATACAATAACGCTCCCATAAATCGGGATAACAATACATCGTAGAAATAACCAACAAGACTATTCAACATACTCAACGATTGGTCTTCATGTGATTAGTATCGTCGTCTTCCATCATCCTTCGTATCGATCCTGTGATTCGCTCCCCAGCAACCTGCAAATACCTGGACGCAATACATCATCCATAAGCCATTCTAGTCCAAGCACCTCTGATGAATATGTTTTACATCCCAAGCATTATGGCAAGTCAAAACATCGTGATACTCCGGACATATCACAAAAATGCATCAAGTCACAAGGTTAAAAATTACTCCTGGTTAACCGTGGATCCGACAATACGCGAATCCCTCCTCGACCCCATCGGTCCCTCTCGGAGTGGCTAACCCAAATGTTCGCGGAACCGTCATAAGCGGAACCCTCCTCGGCCCCGTCAGGCCCTCTCGGAGTGAACAAATATAACTCTCACACTCAGAAGTAATATCCGACTTCCAATGCAAAGGACTATAAACCATATACTCAGAGTACTCACCAGAATGGCCTCCCCAATCGGACACATGCAAGATTAACAATATAATCTACAAACTATGAAAGGTAGGAATGAAACGAGGTAAACAACAAGTAAAATGTTTTAAAGAATTAACAGCCTTACGGAAGCCATTTTGGGACACAACCCAAGGTTATTTCCAAAATACAATTCCAATCACAAATCACAGGGTCCAAGACCCAAATACTCACATCGACATCCTCCCAAGGGTTATTCGCATCCCGTGCTAGTAAGCCACGGACTTCGGAGCCTCCTTGAGACATCCCCGAGTGAAAAACCCAATGGGAAATCACACAACATCACACATCATCGTGACGACAGTCATCTAACAGTACCACACGAAAACCGGGCACAACATACAATACTAGTACCCATTCTCAGAATGACACATTCGTTCTTGAACACTCAAGTTAATTTGAATAAGACCTTTATCGGGAATATACTTATATATATTGATTCTTTTGAAAGTTAAATAACATTCAATTTTCCACATAGACAATCACCAATTTATTATGTATACGGAATACGAAGTGTATGGGCAAGATACTTGCCTCGGTAGTTGACACTGCACACTCCGACGAACGTGGATTAACCGGAAAACCTCGAATGCCCACAACTCTCCGGCGGAAACGACGGTAACACCACCGATAGGAAAACGGCGAACGGAAGCGTACCGGCTCGAGTTCTTCGCAAGGAACCTGACCCCAACATCATACCATGAATAAATCGACGATCGAACAAGGAAGAATAATCGTAGAACGCCCGAATCCCCTTTGTGACATTTTATCGAACAATTTCAAGGTGTCGATTTGAAACTCAATAAAACGACGAATCCTCGGCAATCCAACCGTGGAAAAACAAGGGATTCGATATAAAACAACTTAATAATCATCAATCCATCACTATTCTAAGTTATAACGAATCAAACGGACGAAATCCACAAAATCCCCAATTTTTCCCAAAACTATGATTTTAGGAAAACTAACCTTGATTCGCTGGATTGAAGGATGTTAAGGAGTGATTAATCGATGTTATCAGCTCCCAAACTTCGTGGATTAGTTGTATAATAACATGCCTTCGTCACCTCAAAGAATCCGGTAGCGGAAGAGAAAGGGAGAAAATGAAAAATGAGTGCAAAGCGATCGCTCGGTCATATTTATCTCGGTGCGGCCTAGCGTGCGCTAGATCGCCGAGCTAGCGTGCGCTAGCGGCGGTCATGGTCGAGAATGTTTGGCCGGGCCCGCCATCATGCGGCCCGAACACGTGCGGCTGTCGGCCCGACCACAATCGAGACTTCTGGCTCGGCCGTAAGCGTCGCAACCTTGGCCAGTGGCGTGCGCTACCGGCGGCCGTGCGTGCGCGTCTTGATGTCGGCGATGGCGTGCGCTACTGCCGATCCTCCCGATCGAACCTTCGCCCTTACGCCTCGGCCGACTAGCGCGCGCGACCAGCGGCCATAGCGTGCGCGCCTCTGGCCGTAGCGTGCGCTACTTCCGGCCGTGGCGTGCGCTCGCCGGTTCTGTCGCCGCCGGCCCGGTGCTTGCACTCGCCCGGCCGATGCTTGCACTCGCCCGGCCAGACTGCGGCCGTCCGACCCACCGTCCCCAACCGTCCGGCCAGTGTCCGACCACCATGATTCGACGACTCGATTTTCCGAAATCGCACGGAACGAACACGACAAAATACTTGGGGACAACATCATTGGTCCGAAATGAAAACAACGGATAACAAATCATCACCTACGGTCTTAAACGCCAAAATCAATTGTCGAGAAAATAATACCGGAACTCGACAACAGGGAAATATCCAAAAAAAAAATCTAAAATAACCGGAACGAAAATCGTGGGTATTACATTCTACCCCCCTAAAAATAAGTTTCGTCCCGAAACTTAAAACAAAAGCAAGGCGACTCTCGACAACACACCAGAACTCCATGCAGTATAAAGCCACTACAATCCGATTCAATACGCAAGAATGCTTATGAAAAGCAACGAGCATGAATCATTGCGGTTGATAAAACCAAGCAATACAAAAATCAAGTCACGATTCCAACGCTGAAAGGTATGAAATTCCAGTAACTCACAGATTTGGAAGATCGAATATGAAGAAAATTTCCCAACACTTATGGAAATCGCAAAATAGCCCAAATGTACAATAATCACGATTTCGAGGTCAAACGATAATGATTGGACAACGACGAACGAATAGCAATGATCGAACAACAACGATAACCTTTGAAGTTCATACCTCAAATCAAGATATCAATAACTTGTAGGAAGCACGAGGTGTTAGTTTCGAACACGGTTCACAAGAAATCGATCCGAACTTGGAAAGATCACAACGATATGCACATCAATTTGGAACAATATCAAAACTCGCTCGAATGACAAATGTGAGAAACAACATAAGGTCAGAAGCATTAACGAACACAATCGCCTCAATACGGTCGAACGAAACGGAAACGAGAAGAAGAAGAAAAAAAAATGGGTATTACATCATATCGCCTTTAAAAGAGGTTTCGTCCCCGAAACCTAAATAACGAAAACGAAGTGCTTGAATATCAACCTTCCCGGCCATATCCTCTTGGTCCCGCATTTAATCTCCATAACCAACTGTACTGTGGTCACGGTCGCGTCCTCTGTCCCTCGGCATACTAAGCGGATTCTCACTCAATACGATTGCACCACTTCGCAAAAATAAATATGCTAAAGTACCAACTTAGCATGACATATCACATAAGGTAACCAATAACAACTCGGAAAGAAAATCCACGAGGTATCCTTTTAAAGAAAATCTTTTGAAAATACTTGGATTTGAATGCTATTAAAAATAAACTTTAAAAGTACTTTTAGTACCTCGGGTTGTTTCATCAAAACTTTTAAACATCATACTCTAACCGTTTCATTTGAAATCAATTGCCAAAATAATATTTCTGTGTAACCGGCGTTATCAAAATCGTCATGCCTCTACGCATCATCATCACCGTTAACAAACAACAAGTTCACCATGCAAGATCATCAAACCATTCTTACATACTCTAACATTTCCAAATCCGAGTTTGAACTTTACATCGAGTGAGATTTCTTTTTATCTTTCACTATATATTTTTGAAAAAGAAATCGTACTGGTTTTTGAAAAAAATATTTTATGATGTGAAAGATTTTTGAAAATCATGTACTCGAATTATTCGAAAATACAATAGTACGTTAAAGTCATTTCTGAAAATTCTCCCAACACTACACAAGAATCAACGACGGTAACATTTTACAAAATGTTCAAGGTATTTTAAAACAACTCTTTCAATACCGTCGAGGTTTTATTTGAGAATCCTAGGCCGGCTCGCAAATTTCAAACAGTTTTCAAAGTTCATACGAAGCCGCCGAATTAATCGAAACGTCAAATTAGTTTAAAAAAATTGATTCCCACAACTTGCACAAACTTATGAAAGTTTCAGGAAAACATTTTCGAACACACACATACATCCGACATAATTTATCAACTCACCGAACAAAATCAATTATCACTTAGCGCGAATGAAAGGTCACAACACACATTCACATAAAACGGTTGTCATCACTAGACAACACACATAGAATCTGATCCACAGACATTGCATTGCGAGAAGTTAGACCTAACGGCAAAAATGCGGTTCCACATCCTCAGTCCCAGCTAACTAGCGCACGCTACAACCATTATTTAGCGTGCGCTATTCATGCTGCATTAGCGCGTGTTACAACAACATTAGCGTGCGCTACTCATGCCACATTAGCGCGCGCTAGCTTGTACTTAGCGTGCGCTAACAGCTCGAATTCAGCACGTGATTACGAACATATATACGACATTACTAAAACCGATAGTTACAAATGAACAACAACATCATATAAATCTAAATGCCATCGATTCACATGCTTACAACACTTCGCGAACAACCATCAAAGGACAACTGTCATCAAAAATCGAAATCTCGTCTATTAATAAAGAGAGTTGTCTTAACTCATACCGAACGACTTAGCATTCACATCACTGTTTTAATCTAAAGCGCAACTTGCCCGAACAACAAGAACATCATCACGTCTTTCTCGACTAACAGCCATAAAACCGATAAGTTGAAAACGAGTCACATCTTGTCTACATTTTGTAAACTTCACTTGGGTTCAAAAAACGTGTTTTGAAAACTTATAATACAAAATGAAAATAAAATATCGGTAGTTTGACTTCTTAAAAAAAAAATTGGCCTTGAGGTCATAATACGAAAATCAAACTTTTTCCTCCCTTTGGAGGATGTTTTAAAACAAAATATACGTGACTCCTCAAAACATGTAAAGTTTTAAAATATCACATTGATGAATTTTTCCTTGCGTAACCACACCAAGGCCATTATTCTTGTAAAAACGACTTATATCAGGATGTGTGTATATATACATATACGCTGGTACCACTTTTATCCTAACATCATACGAGGACCAAACAACATAAGCCACATAATCACAAATCACCTTTAAACTCAACATCATAACACAAAATCATACAAGCTCGTATATCACAAGGCACAATATATTAGGGAGACTTACATCCACAGGTCGCACGAAGATGATGGCTGCACCATGATACTAATCACGACCGACATTCCAGGGCCAGCGTCGCGACGACTTAGACAAACACAATCGGCGAGGACAAGACACGACAATACCGATTGGACCCATTGCCTAGGTTTCCGCAACCTAAGCTCGATACCATATTCGTAACACCCCCAAACCACTCGGGAATATTACGGCGCGCGAACCCTCTCGCGAGGATCTACCAGGCTAAATACAATACAATGCATCACTTCACATGCCGACATGGCTACGTAAAGGACCATTAAACCGATTTGGTCTTTTATCACAACACACAACATTACATACATGATTCTTTCCCAAAGCTCATACCCGCGCAGGGGCTGGAATACAATAACGCTCCCATAAATCGGGATAACAATACATCGTAGAAATAACCAACAAGACTATTCAACATACTCAACGATTGGTCTTCATGTGATTAGTATCGTCGTCTTCCATCATCCTTCGTATCGATCCTGTGATTCGCTCCCCAGCAACCTGCAAATACCTGGACGCAATACATCATCCATAAGCCATTCTAGTCCAAGCACCTCTGATGAATATGTTTTACATCCCAAGAATTATGGCAAGTCAAAACATCGTGATACTCCGGACATATCACAAAAATGCATCAAGTCACAAGGTTAAAAATTACTCCTGGTTAACCGTGGATCCGACAATACGCGAATCCCTCCTCGACCCCGTCGGGCCCTCTCGGAGTGGCTAACCCAAATGTTCGCGGAACCGTCATAAGCGGAACCCTCCTCGGCCCCGTCAGGCCCTCTCGGAGTGAACAAATATAACTCTCACACTCAGAAGTAATATCCGACTTCCAATGCAAAGGACTATAAACCATATACTCGGAGTACTCACGAATGGCCTCCCCAATCGGACACATGCAAGATTAACAATATAATCTACAAACTATGAAAGGTAGGAATGAAACGAGGTAAACAACAAGTAAAATGTTTTAAAGAATTCACAGCCTTACGGAAGCCATTTTGGGACACAACCCAAGGTTATTTCCAAAATACAATTCCAATCACAAATCACAGGGTCCAAGACCCAAATACTCACATCGACATCCTCCCAAGGGTTATTCGCATCCCGTGCTAGTAAGCCACGGACCTCGGAGCCTCCTTGAGACATCCCCGAGTGAAAAACCCAATGGGAAATCACACAACATCACACATCATCGTGACGACAGTCATCTAACAGTACCACACGAAAACCGGGCACAACATACAATACTAGTACCCATTCTCAGAATGACACATTCGTTCTTGAACACTCAAGTTAATTTGAATAAGACCTTTATCGGGAATATACTTATATATATTGATTCTTTTGAAAGTTAAATAACATTTATTTTTCCACATAGACAATCACCAATTTATTATGTATACGGAATACGAAGTGTATGGGCAAGATACTTGCCTCGGTAGTTGACACCGCACACTCCGACGAACGTGGATTAACCGGAAAACCTCGAATGCCCACAACTCTCACGTGAAGCAGCGGTAACACCACCGATCGGAAAACGGCGAACGGAAGGGTTCCGGCTCGAGTTCTTCGCAAGGAACCTGACCACAACATCATACCATGAATAAATCGACGATCGAATAAGGAAGAATAATCGTAGAACGCCCGAATCCCCTTTGTGACATTTTATCGAACACTTTCAAGGTGTCGATTTGAAACTCAATAAAACGACAAATCCTCGGCAATCCAACCGTGGAAAAACAAGGGATTCGATATAAAACAACTTAATAATCATCAATCCATCACTATTCTAAGTTATAACGAATCAAACGGACGAAATCCACAAAATCCCCAATTTTTCCCAAAACTATGATTTTAGGAAAACTAACCTTGTTTAGCTGGATTGAAGGATGTTAAGGAGTGATTAATCGATGTTATCAGCTCCCAAACTTCGTGGATTAGTTGTATAATAACATGCCTTCGTCACCTCAAAGAATCCAGCCGCGGAAGAGAAAGGGAGAAAATGAAAAATGAGTGCAAACAGTACTGCTCGGTCATATTTATACTGGTGCAGCCTAGCGTGCGCTAGACTGCCGAGCTAGCGTGCGCTAGCGGGCGGTCATGGTCGAAAATGTTCGGCCGGGCCCTCCATCATGCGCTGAACACGTGCGCTGTCGGCCCAGCCACAATCCAGAGACTTCCTGGCTCGGCCAGGTAGCGTGCGCAACCTTCGGCCAGAAGCGTGGCGTGCGCTCTGGCGGCCGTAGCGTCTTGTGATGTCCGGCAGTAGCGTGCGCTACCTGCCGATCCTCCCAGTCCAGAACCTTTCTGCCCTTACTGCCTCGGCCGACTAGCGCGCGCAGCCAACCGGCCATAGCGTGCGCTGCCTCCTGGCCGTAGCATGCGCTACTTTTCGGCCGTAGCGTGCGCTACGCCGGTTCCTGTCGCAACCGCCCGGCCAGTGCTTGCACTCGCCCGGCCAGTGCTTGCACTCACCCGGCCAGTGCCTGTAGCCGTCCGGCCACCGTCCCCAACCGTCCGGCCAGTGTCCGACCACCATGATTCGACGACTCGATTTTCCGAAATCGCACGGAACGAACACGACAAAATACTCGGGGACAACATCATTGGTCCGAAATGAAAACAACGGATAACAAATCATCACCTACGGTCTTAAACGCCAAAATCAATTGTCGAGAAAATAATACCGGAACTCGACAACCGAGAAATATCCAAAAAAAAAAAATCTAAAATAACCGGAACGAAAATCGTGGGTATTACAGTATCGACGATTGAGTTCGCGAGAAACTCCGAGGAATGGTTTTGTTATATGCTTAAACTAGATGCTGTGAGACGTATTCAATTGGATTGTGCATGTTGGACTGTATTTTTTTTATCCACTGCGTGAGTTATTTTGTAATGGCTTTCGGTATTTTACCGACTGAGTTTTATTTTGAAAAACGATTCCCTTAACCGAGTTTTTGGCATTATGGCCTTGATCGTTTTGGCAAAATTCTTATGACGGTATTTATTATTTTCTAAATGGCTTCTATGAGTTTTTGAAATATTACCGTCATCGGCCTTTTTGGCATTTTTGTAAATGGTTTTTAGCCTGGTGGGTTCTGGCGCGGGACACACGGCGCTATAATGTTCCGTGTAAGTACCTAAACTTTTTGGGCATTCTAGCCCATTGAATTATTTTTGAAAACCTTGAGTATCTTAGAAAATTAAAATTCGAGACGTACTTTTAAAACGAATTATTTTCTTGCGGTGTTTTCAAGGTGTTTTCTAATGCCGCAATACATTTCAAAAATTTTCCGATTGAGGACCAAAAATATTTTGAGATATTTTCAAATGCAGTTGCTTAGACCCAAGGGTCGAATATTTTTGAAAGTTTTTCACTAAAAGAAAAGTGTCCTCATTTTTGTTCAAACGCAAGATGACTTTCAAAGTCTCGATAATGGTGTTTGTACTACTTTTTGTAAAATGATACTCAAGATCAACTGTTGTTTCCAAACTGTTTTCAAAAGGTGGTTTTTGTTTTTAAAACCTATCATTCCTGTTTGCGGACCGGAAATGCGTGTATGGTTTCGAACTTTCGTAACGGTGTTAACCCCGAATTGTGATCGAATTGGTGGCATGAACGTCGAGGCGTTGCCACGCATTTGTTGTACTAGCCCTCTGTGAGAGGTGTGAACTGGTATTTACTATTTGTCGCCTCGTGGTGATTTGCGTGTTGTCGCACGGGTGTGAGTTGTTGAAGCTTGAGTTTGTACGTTTGTGTACATGTGTGATTGTTTCATGATGGTTGTAATTATGTGCTGGTTATCGTTCGGGCCGTTGAGGTCGCCGAACGATACCGTCGTTGCTGTAGTGTTTGTGTGTGTATTATTTTACGATGGTAACCATTGTATATGGTATGTGTTATGATTCTTTGTTGTGCTGAGTTGGCATCTCCGCTATGTTGTTTTGCGACGATATGCCCCATTGTATCTAGCATTTGTATTTTCGATATGCCGAGCCGAGGCGTTTCAATCGTGATGTGCCGGGGCATGCACGTGTAAATTTGTCCTTCTCGTCGGTAACACATTTCAAGTGTGGACTCGAGGGACACCAAATTCAATTTTGCGAATTGGCTACCGAGACTTTCGGAGTTCGCGCTTCAGCACGAGTATCAGAATCGGCTTTGAGAGGCCTTCGAAGGATGTTTCTGTCGGTTGCTTGTTGTGTTGTCGCCTTGATTTCGTTGTTGTGAGTTTCGGGGACGACACTTCTCTTAGAAGAGGTCGAATATAATACCCGTATTATATTTGGCTCCTGCATTTTCTCTTTCTCAATTCTATCGGCTCGCTCGTGTTCGTTGATACTTTCTGAACTTGTCCTGTATTTCGGTTTCATCGTTCGAACGAGCTGTGATCTTGTTGTAATACCCGGTTGTAATTCATTCATTTTCATTCAGTAATTATCAGTCTGTAATTGTCACTCAGTGTATTTTCACTCAATTATAATCATTCATCAATCATGTGCATTCACCGTGTTCACCGTTCGGAAAAACTTCGAGTTGTGTATCATTATTGTTCATTGCTTCAACTTTCCTCTTATGAGTTCGACTTTGTTAGATCACCATTAATTTTTGGTAACTCCAAAAAAATTCTAAATCTTTGCAATATTATAGAGCATCGAATTAGCTTTCCAATGGTTCAAACAGTGAGTCAATCGGAGTCCGGACGAGAGAGTTATGGTCGTTTTAACTCACCCGCTCATTTTTGATTTTGGCGATCATCGCCGACCGAACTCGGCCGTGTCGTCCGACATGGCCCGTGCCGTACTCGTCCGGAAATGCCGAAGTCTCTGCCTCAGGACCCGACCGTGTCGTCTGGCACGGCCGAGTCGAACTCTTCCGGATAAGCCAGAACCGACTGCCCAGATGCCCGACCGTGTTCCAGGACACGGTCGAGTCATGCCGAGTCGCTGTCGGACGGGTCACTATCGGAAGGCCCCTCCGCGCCGCGACCGTTTCTAGCAGGACACGGTCGAGTCCCTGCCGGCCAGCTGCGCGCCGCGACCGTGTCAGGCGGACACGGTCGAGTCTGTCAGACGAGTCAACCCCTATAAACTCGTTTTTTGAGCATTTCAGCTCATTTCTTTTCCTTTTCTTCACCTGCAACCGAGAGAGAGAGCTTGAGGGAGGGTTTTTCCTTCACAAATCATTTGAGTGTTTGATTTTCTTCATCCTCCTTCGATCGTGTAGCTCAGATTGTGGATCTAGCACATGTTCTTCGGATTTTAGGGCTTGAATCTTCAAGAGGTAAGAACTCCTTCAACCCTAGTATGATTTTGGGGAGGGTTTGGTGGTGATCTTGTGTTTTAACCCGATTTAACCGATGTTGTTGTTAGATTTCGATAGTATACTCGTGACCCTTGGTTTTCTTGTTATTGGTTGGGATGAAATCCCATTATTACACCGTTGACCGATTTCATTTCCTTATGCGCTCGTGGTGTCCGATGAATTGTCCCAACGGGTAGAACTAGGAGGAATTTCTTCGTATTCATGATCTTGAGATTGATTGTATATCATTTTTGTGTTAGGGTCGGATTTGAGAGGATTGTTCGGACCGAAACCTATTCCTTCGTCGTCTCCTTCGCGTCGTATTACCAAGGCAAGTACCTCGATATACGAATTGTAACTGCGTGAAATCATTGTTGTCGAAGTGTATGAATTATACGGACGTATATATGTGTATATATATATGTATGTGTATATATATATATATATATATATGTTTATATGTAGTTATATGTTAAATATATGTATGTATATACGTATATTGATATATATGCTTATGTCGGTGATCGACGAGTGTCGAATGCTAACACTAGTTGACGTACTCAACTTGGATTGATGGTCGAACTATAGTTATTCATATAATATAGTAAGGTTATATATATATCTATATATCTATATATATAAATATATATATTCGGTTGAGTCGCAATATAGAGATATATGTGCGGTGTTGATTGAGTTTGATTGATAACGTGCGTGTTATTGTTTATTTGTGTGGTTATGGACTGGCGGAGTAATTGTGTGACTTGATGTACCGAGTTGAAAATTGTTGTGACGTTTGTCCATGTGCTTGATGTTTGTGATAATGTGGATACTTGTTGTGAGAAACGTCGTATCCGGGAACCTCTGAGGGCGGGGCGTGCACTCCGGCCTGGTGTATGCTGCAATGTGCGGCTCCATATGGGTGGTGAACGCCGATGTCACCTAATGCGCGCGCAAGGGGCGGCTCTTGCGGGAGTGACGCCGGTGCGGTGACATGTTCAATGAGCGGCCAACATGATGGAAGTGAACGCCGGTACACAGGTGCGCAAGGGAGGCGCCTGGCAGGCTTATTGGTTACGGGTATTTGAGTGATAGCTAACACCCCGTTGCCGAACGATGTTCGTATCTCAAATTCTTTCAACTCACTTTCAAATGTTTGTCTTGATATAGTTCGCGATTCGTGTTTTTGATAGCTTGTTTCAAATTGTTTTTAAAGTGTTGGTATCAGGGTTAATTAACCAAGGAGGTTTGACGAAATCTCCGAGGGTTAGTGTCGGGGTCTTGAGCAGGATATGTCGAATGAGAGATTGTGCCTTTGATTGTATTGTGGTGCCATTCTGTGTATCGGGTCGAGGACCCTGTGAAATGTTGAGATGATTTATTTCGTGATGATGATTTGGATTGGGTTGAGAACCCTGTGAGATGTTGTAATGATTTCATCTGTGATAGTGTTCCATATGTTGGGTCAAGGACCCGAGAACTTTTTAAATTATTTTCCAAAAGTATTCCCATTCGATTTTCAAAACCCCTATACGGCCCGAGTCAATAATAATGTTTACAAACCATCTTATCAAAATACTTTCCTTTTTTTTTACAATGGGATTTTTCTGACTCCTTGGGCTCGTTTAATGATTGGTGTTATATTCCGTAAAGAGAATATGACTATGTGATTATCTTTCACCTTGGGGATGCGAGTGTTATTCTGTGTGGACTATGGGAATGTATGGTTTGTGTTAAGGCTTCACGGCGGTTGAATTTTGTGTTGTTACTGTTTGTATATCTTGTATAATATGTACTTGCACTAGCAAAATTCCAGTTTGCTAACCCCCGAGTTTTCGGGGTGGGTGCTGTTATGCGCTCGAGTTTTGGCGGCTCGGGAGCAGTCATGGGATTGGCTTGGAAGGAGATGGAAGACGACGATGCTAATCACACCAAAGTCAGAGTCTTTTCTTTTGTATCATTTTGGTCGGTATTTTCTCGTTCGTTCGAGTATTCACCCTTGCATGGGTGTAGTTATCATTTATTAAATTGAGTTGTCATTCGTTTCTGTGTTCAAGTTTATTGTTGTCTTTGTAATATGAATGTCGTTAGTTTAAGATTGGTTTATGACCTTGTCGATGCGCTTTGTATTTAATTTTGACCCCGGTCGGTCAATCATTGAGTAGTCTTTTGGAGTTTAGCCTGGTAGATCCTTGTGATAAGGGTCTACGGCGTGTAATATTCCCGGTTCGATCTGGGGTGTTACAATTATGGTATCAGAGCTTAGGTTTGCGAGAAACCTAGGCCGTTGGGTCAAGTCCATGTCTTGTGTAAGTCGCGCGCATCAGAGTTGTGATTAGTATCGTGGTTCCGACATCATCTTCCGGCAATCCGTGATGGTAAGCCTCCCGATCGTAAGTCCCCTTATATACGTATTTGATTATATTGTGCTAATATGTTTAATGTGAACTAGGAATTGGAACTTGTCGGTAATATTATCGTTTTAGGATATAACATGCGTATGCGGTCCGAGTAAAAATAATTATGTGGTATGCTTCGGAAGTCGAGCATAATTATCTGTTTCGGCACTTTATTAGAATAAATTTATGAATGATAATTTTATCCGTTGCGTGAGTATTTGGAGATGGCTTTTAGTATCTTGCAAGCCGAGTTTTGATATTTTGGTCTTGCACGTTTTGATAGTATACTTATGACGGTACTTGATATTTTATAAATGACTTTAGTGAGTATTTGAGAATATTACCGACTTCGGCCTTTTTTTTTGCATTTTGAACATTTTTTTTTTAAAAAAATAATTTTTAGCCTGGTAGGTTCCGGCACGGGGCCCACGGCGCTGTAGTATCACGAATATTTTAAAGTGATGCTTTGAAATTTTCTAACATTGTGTAAAGCCATGATTTAATATCGTCATGTTAAATGGTCACGTATCTCGGTGGAAAATTCTTTCAAATAAACATTTTGGAAGAAGAGGAAAGATTTTCAAAATTGTGGTATTTGGGACTCAACATTTTTGAAATATTTCAAATTAGTTACGAATTTATTTTCGATTTCTTTTTTTTTCTTTTATACATCACTCGAAAATAATTTTTAGAGTCGTTATATAAACTTCCTCTTTCGAAATAAAAGACAGTGTTTACAAGTCTTGGGCGCAACGTGACTAGCCCTCTTTTTCAAAAATTTGTTTTCATTAAGTGCATGCATATAATGATCGTCCTCGTCGAGGAACTCGAAATTGACTTCATAAAATTTTGTGCTTTACGATAGTATTGTTATTCTAAGGATGCTAACTGGAACTCGGGTTGATAATTATGGTATATTGTACGACTGATAAACTAATACTGTTGATCGGTGTTATCCGTATTAGTATGTCAAGCCTCGGCGGACGTAGACGTGATGATGGAAATGGAAGCGTCAAGGTGGTTCGTACGACCACGATTCATGCTACGGTGAAGGAGTATCTAGATCAAACGATATCCTATGAAATCTCCTCAGTGGTCGAGCCCACGAGCGAAGCCAAGAGACCAAGGACATCTGGGAAGTTTTTGGTCGGTGAAGAGTCTAAGGCTCCCAAACCCCCACGTCGTTCGAACGCGTCGTCTTCGCGATCGGGAGTGAGCGCTGAGAATCCCAAGCCAGCATCGGTGACTCTCGGTAAGAAGGGAGGGTGCTTCAACTGCAATCGTCAGGGACATGTTCGTGCAAATTGTCCCTTTCCACTCTTGACCTGTTACCGGTGCGGGTGTGAAGGTCATCGGGAGAAGCATTGTGAGATAATTTCCGAACTGGCAAAAAATGCTACCCTATTGTCGAACAGAGCAAGTGACTGGAGAATGTCCCGAAACCCTATGTTTCCTTCTGAAGAGTCTAACATGGGAGGATGAATATTTTATATCATGTCCTAATCGTTGTTGGTTTGAACAATCGTGACTCTGATCGTTCTCCATTTCATTGCTCTATGTTTCCAACTCTTGTTGTTCTTAGTTTGGGATCGAAATATATTTTAGTATGGGGGAGTGTATTACCCGTACTTTTCTTAGTATTTCCGGTATTGTGTGACTTTCCATTGTTGGTAGTTCAATTATGATCCTCTCGACGATTTTAAACTATCTTGTTCTATTTAGCCTGCCGTCCTCCGAACGAATTTCGGAGCTGTTTTGTTAAATCCCGTGGATTATTGTGATCTTTCCATATCTGAACTCAATCCTTGCAAATTTTGTTCGAAACTATTATTCCCACGCGTGCAATTAACACTTCTGAATGTGTTATGAACTTGGATGCGGTTGGTCGAGCTCGAAACATGGTTTCAGGACGTCTGAGCCGTCTTGTAATTTTCTTAACTCTTGGAGTTATTGTCTCGAAATTCATACTCCTCCACCTCGACTTATCGTGTTCACTTACATTTTAGAACCTCGCATTCGCGCATTGCTCGTGATGATGTGGGGCTGAGCAAGTGGTTATTTTCTTGATTGTTCCACCGCTCTCTATTTTAAGTTTCGGGACGAAACTTCTTTTAAGGAGGGTAGAATGTAATACCCGGTTGTAATTCATTCATTTTCATTCAGTAATTATCAGTCTGTAATTGTCACTCAGTGTATTTTCACTCAATTATAATCATTCATCAATCATGTTCATTCACCGTGTTCACCGTTCGGAAAAACTTCGAGTTGTGTATCATTATTGTTCATTGCTTCAACTTTCCTCTTATGAGTTCGACTTTGTTAGATCACCATTAATTTTTGGTAACTCCAAAAAAATTCTAAATCTTTGCAATATTATAGAGCATCGAATTAGCTTTCCAATGGTTCAAACGGTGAGTCAATCGGAGTCCGGACGAGAGAGTTATGGTCGTTTTAACTCACCCGCTCATTTTTGATTTTGGCGATCACGCCGACCGAACTCGGCCGTGTCGTCCGACACGGCCGTGCCGTACTCGTCCGGAAATGCGAAGTCTCGCCTCAAGACCCGGCCGTGTCGTGCAGCGCGGCCGAGTCGAACTCTTCCGGATAAGCGAACCGGCGCCGGGCCGGCCGTGTTCCAGGACACGGTCGAGTCATCGAGTCGGCTTCGGACGGGTCACTATCGGAAGGCCCCTCGCGCCGCGCGACCGTGTCTAGCGGGACACGGTCGAGTCCCTACTGCCGGCAGTTGCGCGCGCGGCCGTGTCGGCGGACACGGTCGAGTCTGTCGAGCAGTCAACCCTATAAACTCGTTTTTGAGCATTTCACTCATTTCTTTTCCTTTTCTTCACTGCTGAGAGAGAGAGCTTGAGGGAGGGTTTTTCCTTCACAAATCATTTGAGTGTTTGATTTTCTTCATCCTCCTTCGATCGTGTAGCTCAGATTGTGGATCTAGCACATGTTCTTCGGATTTTAGGGCTTGAATCTTCAAGAGGTAAGAACTCCTTCAACCCTAGTATGATTTTGGGGAGGGTTTGGTGGTGATCTTGTGTTTTAACCCGATTTAACCGATGTTGTTGTTAGATTTCGATAGTATACTCGTGACCCTTGGTTTTCTTGTTATTGGTTGGGATGAAATCCTGTTATTACACCGTTGACCGATTTCATTTCCTTATGCGCTCGTGGTGTCCGATGAATTGTCCCAACGGGTAGAACTAGGAGGAATTTCTTCGTATTCATGATCTTGAGATTGATTGTATATCATTTTTGTGTTAGGGTCGGATTTGAGAGGATTGTTCGGACCGAAACCTATTCCTTCATCGTCTCCTTCGCGTCGTATTACCAAGGCAAGTACCTCGATATACGAATTGTAACTGCGTGAAATCATTGTTGTCGAAGTGTATGAATTATACGGATGTATATATGTGTATATATATATATGTATGTGTGTATATATATATATATATATATGTTTATATGTAGTTATATGTTAAATATATGTATGTATATACGTATATTGATATATGTGCTTATGTCGGTGATCGACGAGTGTCGAATGCTAACACTAGTTGACGTACTCAACTTGGATTGATGGTCGAACTATAGTTATTCATATAATATAGTAAGGTTATATATATATCTATATATCTATATATATATATATAAATATATATATATATTCGGTTGAGTCGCAATATAGAGATATATGTGCGGTGTTGATTGAGTTTGATTGATAACGTGCGTGTTATTGTTTATTTGTGTGGTTATGGACTGGCGGAGTAATTGTGTGACTTGATGTACCGAGTTGAAAATTGTTGTGACGTTTGTCCATGTGCTTGATGTTTGTGATAATGTGGATACTTGTTGTGAGAAACGTCGTATCCGGGAACCTCTGAGGGCGGGGCGTGCACTCCGGCACAGTGTATCTTTAATGTGCGGCTCCATATGGGTGGTGAACGCCGATGTCACCTAATGCGCGCGCAAGGCGGCTCTTGCGGGAGTGACGCCGGTGCGGTGACATGTTCAATGAGCGGCCAACATGATGGAAGTGAACGCCGGTACAGTGCGCAAGGGAGGCGCACAGCGGCTTATTGGTTACGGGTATTTGAGTGATAGCTAAGACCGTTGCGAACGATGTTCGTATCTCAAATTCTTTCAACTCACTTTCATATGTTTGTATTGATATAGTTAGGGATTCGTGTTTTTGATAGATTGTTTCTATGTGTTTTTAAATAGTTGGTATCATGGTTTATTAACCGAGGTGGTTTGTGAAATCTCAGGGTTAGTGTCGAAGTCTTGAGCAGGATATGTCGAATGAGAGATTGTGCCTTTGATTGTATTGTGGTGCCATTCTGTGTATCGGGTCGAGGACCCTGTGAAATGTTGAGATGATTTATTTCGTGATGATGATTTGGATTGGGTTGAGAACCCTGTGAGATGTTGTAATGATTTCGTCTGTGATAGTGTTCCATATGTTGGGTCAAGGACCCGAGAACTTTTTAAATTATTTTCCAAAAGTGTTCCCATTCGATTTTCAAAACCCCTATACGGCCCGAGTCAATAATAATGTTTGCAGACCATCTTATCAAAATACTTTCCTTTTTTTTACAATGGGATTTTTCTGACTCCTTGGGCTCGTTTAATGATTGGTGTTATATTCCGTAAAGAGAATATGACTATGTGATTATCTTTCACCTTGGGGATGCGAGTGTTATTCTGTGTGGACTATGGGAATGTATGGTTTGTGTTAAGACTTCACGGCGGTTGAATTTTGTGTTGTTACTGTTCGTATATCTTGTATAATATGTACTTGCACTAGCAAAATTCCAGTTAGCTAACCCCCGAGTTTTCGGGGGGTGGGTGCCTGTTATGCGCTCAGGTTTTGGCAGCTCGGGAGCAGTCATGGGATTGGCTTGGAAGGAGATGGAAGACGACGATGCTAATCACACCAAAGTCAGAGTCTTTTCTTTTGTATCATTTTGGTCGGTATTTTCTTGTTCATTCGAGTATTCACCCTTGCATGGGTGTAGTTATCATTTATTAAATTGAGTTGTCATTCTTTTCTGTGTTCAAGTTTATTGTTGTCTTTGTAATATGAATGTCGTTAGTTTCTGAATTGGTTTATGACCTTGTCGGTCTGCTTTGTATTTAATTTTGACCCCGGTCGGTCAATCATTGAGTAGTCTTTTGGAGTTTAGCCTGGTAGATCCTTGTGATAAGGGTCTACGGCGTGTAATATTCCCGGTTCGATCTGGGGGTGTTACACTTGTTTTGGGTCGATCTGGTTATCGCTGTAACTTTTCCGAGTTCGGTTCGATTCTTGTGAACCTTGTTCGGAAGTAACATCCTTTGGTTCTACTAATTCTTTTATTGGAAGTGGATCGGATTTGGAACACTTGTGTTTTCGACTCTGTGGACTCGTTTATGTTCGTTAACATTTTCTGAGCTTGCCCTATCCCTTGCTTTTATTGATCGAACGAGTGTGGTGTTTCGAAATTACTCGTTTGTCGTTGTGACTTTTCAATTGCTATTCCCTTTCCTATGGATCTTATGTGAATCACATCTTGTTGCTTTTACCGGATCATATATTGTCTCGAGCCGAGACGTGAACCTGAGAGTTGTTGTTTGAATTTTATTGTTCTTCGTGATTCGAACATGATTGTTCGATTTTTGTTGTCTCGACCATTGTGGTTCGATCGTTTGATTGTTCGGTTTTTGTTGATCTCGTTTCGTGATTGTTGAGCGTTCAGACTCCTTCCTAATTTCCTTATATTCGGGAAATTTGTCTCGTTTTCGATCTTCCAACCCTTGGGCGGTGGAATTCCGTATTTCTTCAGCGATTGGCTCGCGTTTTGATTGATGTACCGTTGAGGTGGTCAATCATATTGATTTTTGTTCGTTGTGTTTTGTGATTGTTCGGATAATCGACTTGGTTGTATTATCTGTTTGATGACGCTTGTCACTTGTTGGTTTTATTATGTCTCTATCGGTGACGTTGTGTTGGTCGTCGTGGAGCGTGTTTTCACGCCGTATGTTCCTTTGCGTTTCTTGCAGCGTTTCGCCGTCGGGCGCGAGTTTTCAGTTTTTGGGTATCTCGTCGAGTTTTCCTGACAGTTGATATTGCTTCTCCCTACTTATTTTAAGTTTCGGGACGAAACTTCTTTTAAGGAGGGTAGAATGTAATATCCGCAATTTTCGATTTTCGGTAAATTTCTTTTTTTTCGGTGGAAGTCCATTTTGACGACTCGCTCATGACCGTTTCGTCATTCCGAGAATGATTAATTCTGCACTTTTTGTCATCCGAGTTCGTTTCGGTGTCATTTTGTTGAGTTCCGTGCTTTTTAGCGGTTTTTCCGCACTTGAGTTCGATTCTTGCGAATCTCGTCTGAAACTGTTGTTTCGACTTTCTCGTAAGTTCATTTAATGTTAATATTCATGTTGCGAGCTTCGGTTTGGTTATTCGATCACGTATCGTGATTTTGGGGCGTTTTGGGCCATTTTCGTAATTTCCCAAAGTTTGGGGTAATTACTTTCCGTTGTCGAATTTCGAGCCTTCGGGTAGTCGGAATCGTGTGTTCTATTAGTGCTCGGATTCGTACTCAGGTTCGGGTTTCGGGGTCGTTCGGGCCGTCGGAGTTGGTCCCGGCCGAGTCATGGTCGGGCATGCTCGGGCCAGGCCAGCCCTGGCCGAGTAATGTGCGGTAGTGACCGGCAGTTACGTACGTAAGACCGGTTACATACGTAAGACCCTGGACGGTAACGTACGTAACGTTCCGGCATTTTCCAGGCAGGGAGTTCGGCCATGGCCGGTTACGTACGTAAGCCATGGCCGGTTACGTACGTAACCCGGAGATCGGCTTATTTAAGGCACAGCGGCGTTTTCTTGACCATTTCTCATTCTTTCTCTTCCCGTACGTGGCTGTGGGTGTGTGAATCATCTAGAGATGTTGTTGGACAATAAATCCATGAAGTGTTGAGGTTCATATCATCAATCATCCGTCCTATAACATCCTCCGATCTACCGAATCAGGTCAGATTTCTTAGAAATCTAGTTTTGGGGAATTTGGGTATTTTGGTTGTTTTCGTCCGATTAATCCGATTTAACTTAGGATTATGATGTATTGATGAATATTTAGATGTATTATATCATTTCCTTTATTATTCCATGGTTGGATCGTATCGATTCATTGTTTTGGTCGAGTTCTTGGTCGACGCCTTGAAGGTGTCCGGTAGAATGTCATAGAGGGGTTTTCGGGCGTTCTACGATTATTCTTCCTCGTATGATCGATGATTTATTGATTATATGTTGTTAGGGTCGAATTCTGTGAAGAACTCGAGTCGGAACCCTTCCGTTCGTTGTCTTCTTCGGGGTCCGAGCTTCCCGATCGAACCGTGTTCTTCGGAGCGTTTGGTAGCGGTTATTAAGGCAAGTATCTTATTATACGACTTGTATCTTGTGACTAGTAATTACGTATGATATGATATGTATGACGATTTTGCTTGCCTCCGTAAATATGTTCCGTTTGAGTTGGTTGTGTTTTCCGAAATTTGAAGGCTTTGTGATAATAGTGATATATTGGTATCCGTGTTAGGCGTTGTGCCATTTGTGCAGGATTGCGATGTACATATGAGATGGTTGTACACGTGGTTGTTCAATGTATTGTGTACCGAATGTGTGTTATGTTGGTTAAGAGTCGTTGTGATGATCATGATATTTGTGTTGTTTTGGTTTACATACTTGATTGTACATTTCATTGTAATGTGGAATGGCTTGACATTTAATGATTATGAATTGTGTCGTGTCGATGTGTGTGTGTTCCAGGTAGGGTCTGACGAGGCCTCTGGAGTTCGGTACATGATGTGTACGAACAAAGTGTGTGATCGGTAGGGTCCGAGGCCTGCGGAGTCGGTACATGGCGTGTGGACAAGGTGTGTGATCCGGGTAGGGTCGACGAGGCCTGCGGAGTTCGGTACATGATGTGTACGAGCGATGTTGTGGCCGGGTAGGGTCCGTTGAGGCCTCGGAGTTCGGTACATGATGTGTACGAGCAGTGTGTGTGGCCGGGTAGGGTCCGTTGAGGCCTCGGAGTTCGGTACATGATGTGTACGAACAGGTGTGTGTGGCCGGGTAGGGTCCGTTGAGGCCTCGGAGTTCGGTACATGATGTGTACGAGCGTGTGTGTGGTCGGGTAAGTTCCGTCGAGGCCTCCGGAGTTCGGTACATGATGTGTACGAACATTGATCGTGTAGCAGTGATTGTTCGGGTAACATTTTAAATATGGATCTCGGACTCATAATGATATATTATTTAGTATGCTTTGCAACGAGAATCGGGCTAAGGCCCTAATGTTTACGAAAAGGTTTTGTAAATTGGGACTCGAGGTCCAAAAGAATTTCTACTTTAAGAATCCCCGAGATGATGTGTTCCTTTTCAAATATCTCTTATTTGAGTTCGAAATTCTAAAAATTCTAGAACATTTTGATAATTGATTTTCGTATTAAATTCGTAGTTGCTATTTGCTTGTTACATTTCGTATGGTTTGATACTTTCACTAGTAAAAAAGTGGAGTTTTACTAACCCCCAGTATTCGGGGTGGATGTCTGTTTTGCGTCCGGTACTGCAGATTCAGGGAGCGATGTGGATTGGCACAAGAGGATGACGAGCTGCGATACTAATCAAGAGTCGAGAGTTGGTAGAGTTTGGTTGTATTGTTAGAGTTCATTCAGTCTTCCGCTGTATTGTGTTTCGACCCCTGTGTGGATAATGTTGTTAGTCAGTTCTGTTGATAGAGTTGTATGACCTCATCGGTCTGTGTGTTTATGTGTAAGTGACCTTAACGGTCTGTATTAGTATATTGTTTGACCCTGGCCGGGCAAGCATTTAGTCGTTTATGGATGTTTAGCCTGGTAGATCCTTGTGGAAGGGGTCTACGGCGTGTAATATTCCCATACGGTTTTGGGGATGTTACACAGGTAACGTTCGCTAGTCGGCCGACAGCGTGCGCTACCCCTACCGGTTAGCGTGCGCCACGACCGATAGTAGCGTGCGCTACCTTCCGATCTTCCCCGAGTCGAGAACCTCAGAACCTCTCTGCCCTGACCCGATAGCGTGCGTCGGCCGACCGCGTAACGTGCGCTACTCCTGCCGGTTAGCGCACGCAGCCATCCGGTAGTAGCGCGCGCTACGCCGGTTCCTGCCGCGTCAGCCCGGCCAGTGCCCACAACCGTCCAGCCAGGACCCGCCACCGTCCGGCCAGCTGCTCAGCCGTCATGATCCGACGACTCGATTTCCGAAAACGTACGGAACGAACACGACGGAAATCTCGCAGACAACATCAACGACCCGAAATGAAAACATAATGCAATAATTAATCATACGCGATCAAGAAAAGGGTCGAGACGACAAATACAGATATGGATACCCGTAACTTTGGGTAAATTACAAAATGGCCCAAAACGCCCGAAAATCACGATACGTGATCGAATAACCAAACCGAAGTTCACAACACGTCTAACAAAGTTAGACGGACTTACGGGAAACTCGAAACAGCAGTTTCGGATGAGATTCGCAAGAATCGAACTCAAGTGCGGAAAAGTCGCTAAAAGCACGGAACTCAACAAAACAACGCCGAAACGAACTCGGATGACAAAAAGTGTAGAATTAATCATTCTCAAAATGACGAAATGGTCATGAACGAGTCGTCAAAATGGACTTCCGCCGAAAAAAATAAATTACCGAAAATCGAAATTACTAATATTACAGGGCCCCTCCAAACCCATAAAATATTAAAAGCAAATACATTGTCAACTACATGACTTACCGGCGTTACGTCTTCCTTTTGCAGTACTTTAGATGTGTTAACATTAGGAGTGTCCTTAGATCCAACATTACTGTCCACTAAAATCACCTGCAAAATGTAAGGAAAAAAGGGTAATTGATGTAATAATTGCATTTTGCTGAAATTGGGACAATTTCTGTAATTTTTCAAATATTTTGTTGTGTTGTTCACACTCATCAATCTATGGCACATAATATCGAGTGTACATCAGTTTATGTTGTGCTGTGAGGAGTTGTTTCTTTATTAACATAATATCTTACTTGTTTATCATTTTAAATAACATATTATCTTTTATTTTCCTATTATAAATAAATATTAAAATAAAACAACTACAAAATAACTTACTTGTTTTGGAGACATTTCATTTGTTGGGGATGTGAGCTCTGGTAACGCCATTCCTTGAGAAGCAAGAGGGGCTAATACCATATTTAGTGTGTTATTTTGTTTCGTCACCTGGGTGGACAACTCCTTAAGTTGTTCATCTTTCTTCGCATGCTCATGTCTCTCATTCTGTAGTTGAAAGTTAAGGTCTGCAATTACTTCTTTTGATGATCCTTTTGTTCGAGGAAGATGCCAATATCTTGTGGAAGTGACTCCCGTGCCAACCCCTTTTAAAAATCCGCCATGTTCCTTTCCAAAGACTAGTGTGAGGGCATCCGTGCCCGGATCAAGCTTCAGGCCTCCATCATTGATTTGTTTTTCATGATCGATCTGTATACATAAGATGTCAAATAGATGTACTCAATGGTTATTTAACAAGTTTCACAATTATTATAGTAAAACAACATACAAGAATGTTTCTTTAAACTTACTATTTTATCTGCAATGACCTTAACAGCATCATCTACCAATTCGCCATTTTTGTTTTCACGTCCTTTCCTCCACATGAATGACCGGTCGGGAAGTTTACCTTTCTCAATCACTTTATCTTTAATCTTGTAATCATTAAATATACATATTAGTTCACAATTAAAAACGGAGAAAACCATGGATGTTGTACTGTACATACATACATACGCCATATTTAGCACGGGACAAAAAAAGTAGCATACAATAATTTAATTTGCACAAACGTAAGGGATTGATGTAACCTTGGGAACTATTAAATTATTATTTGACTCTTGAATAGTGAACATGAATCAAAGACGGATAATGTGTAAATTAAAAAGAACCGTACATTATATGAGCTTGTTTACTACTCTCCTTTACATTGTCACTAACCTTTGAAATTCATATAGCGTATCTAGATGTCTTGAAAAATTCTGATTTTAGTCGTTGTTCTACATGAAAAAAGTTATACCCTTTATAATATATCTTTTCTTTTTTATAAAGGGCAGCAATCTTAATTTTTGGTGTAAAATATACATAAAAATTCCAGATTTTACATTAAAGTATATCAATGTTGATATTTATCAGTAGAGAATAAAAAGCTCAGAATTGTAACATTTTTTTTGCTTATATTGAAATAAATGTAAGAAAAAGTAAATGTCAGACATAAGTTAAATAACACATAATCAAGATTAAGCAACCTTTGATTTAGTTTGTTGTATTGTATGGCAACATAATCAAGAAGCGGATATAATGTCAATAATTGTAAAATAAGATTTGATTATACTACAGAATCAAGAAGCATATTACAGGTTTCAAGAAGAGGATACTCCTTACCAATTTCTCTGTTAGCCCTGCATATCCACCTCGTCCCATCCGATGCTGATAATGGGAATTCGAATGCACTATTTTCGTATTATTTGACATATCCTTCCAAAAGAAAATATAAGGATGTGATAAGTATTTTTTAACGTAAAACCATGAAAACAAAATGATGATGAAGATAACAAAAATGAATAAAACCTTGAATTTGTCCGATTGTGTATGTTGTACAAACTTGTCCCAGTGTTCTTGTTTAAGTATAATTGTACGATACTGTATGGGAATTTTTGCAAGCTTGGTGGGTTTGCCTATGTCCGGAACTATGTGATTTGCATACAATTTTCTTCTAAAGTTCCGTAGAAGATTACCTAGCCGGTTCATTACAAGCTTCCTTCTACATTCCTCAATATCATAATAACGCTGCAATAATAATACTAATATGTTATGAATGGAATGAAATTGTAATGTAGCATCAATGCAAGTACTTAAAAAAAAAAAGATGTTTACCGTTATCTCTTCCCAAAGTTTTTCCTTAACTTCATTTGTCACCTTCTTCCAGGAAAGTTCACTAACTCCTACTTTCTCCCGTACTAGATCTCCCAAAAAACTAGGAAACTCTGACCTATACATACCCGAAAACCGACCCAATTCATCAAAGGTTACTTTGCGTTTTTTTCCACCAGAAGAAGTATATGTCGTCCGCAACTTTGGCAACCGAGTCAAGCCCCTCTTAGTCTTTTTCTTTCTAGTACCCGTATTTTCCATTTCTTGTTCTGCATCTGTCATGCTATCGGACTCCTTTGAACTGTTATCAGATTCATCTTCGTGGTCTGAATCTCCTTCGTTGGGTTCAACATCATCTTCCATTTCATATTCGGGCAAATCCTCAATGAATGTCATTTCTCAAATGATGCTTCATTTCACATGAAACATTAACATACAAGTTTGATATGTGTTACAATAAAGAATAAGGAACCAGAAAATAATATTTGATGAAAAAGGATATTAGATCAGTACATATTGTTGTCTAAAGTATAATGTGCACCCGCTATTGGAAATTTAATGAAAAATGTAGTTGCATTTACTTATTAGAGCATCTTTTATGACTACATAAATTAGACTGACTTATGCAATTTTTATTACAGTTGTTCCAGATTTAACTTGGGAATATCTAACAGAAGGTATTATGAACATTGCTCTTAGTGAGGATGTTCCTCCTAATCCACAAGGTAACAGTTCTGATCTGTACTTGGCAGCAGGAGTACAAGTTAATCTGCAATTTTTTGTACTTGTACAAGATAGATGTTATTCTTCAATTTATGTCTAATCTGCAATTTATTTTTCTATCTACAATTCTACAGTCCAGTGATTAATAAAACTACAAGGACTGGGTGATTATGTATAGCTTATTTCAGTCTTAAGATGGTATTCTGAATTTCTAATATTCTCAAAATTTTCACAAAAATGACACAACAAGGTGTTATTTGTAAATCTTCGTGGCCTGAATCTCCTTCGTTGGGTTCAACGTCATCATCCATTTCATATTCAGGTATATCCTCAGTGAATGTCATTTCTCCATTCACGATGAACATTAACATACAAGTTTGATATGTAGTACAATAAAGAATAAATAACCAGCAAATAATATTTGACATAAACTTTTTTATGTAAGCATCTCATCGAACAGTTGGTGTGCAACAAGCACACCCCCAACTATTAACAAAAATATCAGTTTTCTAAGGCATAATTCACCTCGTTATACAATCAGTAACATGATCAATCATAATGAACGATCATACTTTAACATTCATTGATATACTTACATATTAATGTCAGATTGTTGTGGAGCACCTATAGCAGCCGACTTGGTGTGACAATGGAGATAACGATACAACTGGTGGGATATTTTCATCTGGTTTATAGGGATGATAAGAATCCGTTCCTAATTTCATGGCACTTACCTAATATCTTGTATTACCTTTCTGGAATGGATTTGGTAAAATTTTTGGCGGTGGTGAAGGATGATGTATTCCCGCCTTATTTTGCAGCCGAAAAAACTTCTGGAAATAGATGAAATTACTATCCTTTTTTTTTTGAGATCGCATCCAGTTGTGGTGTGATTCGGTTAGGATGAGAAAAGGAATGTCTCCCTCCATGGACGAGTCCAGAAACCTAGCAAGTTAAAAAACCCAAACACCCGAATTATATAGATATATTATTATAGTATATTATACATAAAGATTATATTATATTATATATTATGTATATTATTATATAAAATATAATATTTTAAATATTTATTATACTAAATTGAATTTATTAATTATATTAATGTATATATGATATATATTAAAAAATATTTATATTTTTAAATATAGGTTATACGGGTACCCGAATACTCATTGGGTACCCGATTACCCGATGAACAATATCCAAACCGATCTGAATCAAATAGGGTAGAGTATGGAGGAGGCATACCCGTACCATATCCGACCCATTGACATCCTTATTTATAATTTTTAAAATTAAAAAGAAATGATCAGTCACATCTATCTTTAGATTCTATATGAAATATCGGTTAGTAAATAAAAATAATTTTGGAGTCTAATTAGAAGTCAAAGTACTCTTCAATAAAAGAGATAAATGAATATTTTTGTAACACAACAACAAATCGTAGTTTGAGGTATAAGGAAAAATCTCTAAGTTAAATATCAAACATAATTATTTGGTGTATAATTTGCCTCACATTCACAAATATGTAAAATCAATCGAACACCTTTTATAATATAAAGTCATAGAAATTACTCTAGAAAGTACAAAAACACTAGTTAATACATATGGACATAGTTCCTAAGTGAAACAAGCTCTCTCTATATATTCTCAATTGTTGCTTGTTTCTTTTCCTCAGCAGTTGTGTAACACCCCCAATCCACTCAGGGATATTACACGCCGTAGACCCTCTCCTCGAAGATCTACCAGGCTGGTAACAACAATTAACGTCTCGACAATGCCTTCAAGGCTAAATGACTCAGTAGACAGATTTGGTCTTTCAATAAAATATACAACTCAATTCCAACATATACCCACGCAGGGGTCAAAGTACAATAAACTCCCGTACCACGGGGAAAAGATACTGCAGCGGAAAAGAAAATACAATTAGACCATTACGACATCAACGGATCCTCGTGTGATTAGTATCGTGCATCTTTCATCATCCTTCATGCCGACCCTGTGTTATGCTCCAAAACCTGAATGCAAAAATAGACATCCACCCCCCGAATACTCGGGGGTTAGCAAAACTCCACTGTTTTGCTAGTGCAAGAACAAAGTGCAAATACGAGCCATACAATTCACATTCCATGAATAACAATAACCAAGGATCCTCAAAGATCCAAACGAAACGAAAAGTACTTCCCGAGGCAAGAGTTTGAGAAAACATTTCAAAATCGAAATACCATAAATCAATGGAAATAATTTATAAGACGGTTTAGAATGCCATCGAGAGTTTTAATAGAAAACCGTTTAGGATTATCAAATCCTACTTTTCAAAATCCACAAGACAAAAGGGGTCACCGCCCCAAAAGTTTACTTTCCGTAAAATCACCTTTACCAAACCGTTGGGATTTTAGCCCCAAATCCGTAAAATGACTTTTACAAAAAATGTTGGGATTTTAGCCCCAAATCTCATCAACTTACAGTACACAAGAACGACCACAAGGTTCGTATCCCAACATCAAAATCCACAAATAAAGGATTTAAAACAAACAACAAAATACTCTAGAGCCATCCTAGCCAAGTAGGCCAAACGAACAACTTACCTCTTACACACTTAGTCAATGCATGCAATCATGAAAACCGTTCAAAAGCACTCATTTCCGGAAATGCCAATATCGAATCACATTTGTAAAATGCACCACAATTAACCGCGGACCACGGCCGTGGATCCTGCCGAGACCGTCGGATCTAACCCACGATGGTTAAAAGCAAGCTCGCGGTTCCACGGCTTCGTGGAGCCCTACCGAGACCCCGTCGGATCTAACCCGCAGTGAGCATACACACACACACGTTACTCATGCAATACTAACATGCTAAGAATGTAAGTTCATTAAGAATACTCACTAGAGATGGCCATTAACTCGACACCATTATCAAACTCTTCCAAACACAATAACAAGATTAAATACGGAATCCACGATTCCATAACTTTAAACAATAGGAGTATCATCATCAAATCCTTCAACGTTCAAAATAATCAAATCATAATCAATTCCCAAAACATGCCGTTCACAAAACACACGCATTTGAAAGAAAGCCTTTAACGAGGCCAACCGAAATCTTTTGAAACTTCATTTCAAATAACCAAATAAACACATCAAGGCGACCACCGATCATCATATCCATAAAGCGAGAAAAGTATGGGCAAGGTACTTGCCTCGATACCACGAAACCGAACCACGAACGGATACGGCTCAGCGGAAGCTTCGGGCGCCCGATGCTAACGAAAAGGAAGACGACAACGAACGGAACGGAAGAATCAAGCACGACCGCGAGGAACCGACGAAAATGAACCTAACGATTCGAAAAGCACAATCACGACCACTTCTAAACAATTATGGAAATGGAATACACCCGGAAACCCGCCTATGATTCATGTATATTCGCACAAAAATAACAACGAGGGCGGACCACAACCAAACCCTCTCGATTCCGTAAAAATCCGCAAAATATCCATGAATCCGTAGGAAAGCTAAAGATACTAACAATATTAATCGTATTCATCATGAATCCACCAACAAAACGGAACGGATCGGAAGAAAAACCCAAAACCCCCAAATTAATCGAAAATAAGGTTCTAGAAATATTACCTTTGAAGATTCAAGTACTAAGATCCGTAGAACACGTGTTAGATTGATTATCCGAGCCTCACAACCGAAGGGAAATGATGAAAATCGACCCCCGGATGAAGAATGCTGGAGAAGTTCTCCCCTCCTAGGTCTCTCTCTCTCTCGCGCAGTGAAATGAAGAAGAAGACGGCCGATTTCGTCTAATAAGGACGAGTTTGCCTGATTGGCCGCTTTGTGTGCCGCGCAGCTTAGGTGTGCCGCGGCCTGAGGCAAAAATTTACTCCTGTGTTTCGGCATTGTGCGCGGCCACGGCTGCGTGTCGCGGCACCGCTGATTAGGTTTAGGTCGCGAGAAGACAAACAAGTGTCGCGGCAGCCTTTGGCATGCCTTGTGCGCGGCACCGGATGGGTGTGCCGCGGCACACAGTCTGATTTGTTCGACCAACAACTGAAGGAATTTGTGTGCCGCGGCGCACACACCTTGTGCCGCGGCCCACACCCCCTTTTGGGTCCCAAAATGATAAAATTATCCGGAAAGAGAATAAAACGATAGGAATCAATATTTGGGAACCAATAACACGAAATGGATCCACGGCAACCCCGAAACGGCGGTTCCGCACAACAATAACGAGAATACGGTTCAACGGTTGTGGGGAAGGACACCTTTGAAAGGTACACGAGGGTCACTACGATCGAAATACACCAAAAAGGAAAATTACCGAAATTGAAATTGCGGTATTACATTCTACCCTCCTTAAAAGAAGTTTCGTCCCGAAACTTAAAACAAGTAGGGAGAAGCAATATCCCCTCCAGGAAAACTCAACGAGAAACACAAGAAATGCGTAACTTACGCCCATCGGCGAAACGTTACAAGCAACGCAAAGGAATAAACGGCGTGAAAACACGCTCCAGGACGACCAACACAATGCCACCGGTAGAGACATAATAAAATCAACAAGTGACAAGTGTCATCAAACAGATAACACAATCAAGTCGATTATCCGAACAATCACAAAACACAACCAACGAAAATCGATACGATTGACCAACCCAACGGTATATCAATCAAAACATGAGCCACACGCTGAACAAATACGGAATTCCACCGCCCAAGGGTTGGAATATCGAAAACGAGACTAATTTCCCGAACTTAAGGAAATTTCGAAGGAGTCTGAATGTTCAACAATCACGAAACGAGATCAACAAAACCGAACAATCAAACGATCGAACCACAAAGATCGAGACAACAAAAATCGAACGATCATGTTCGGATCACGAAGAACAATAAGGTTCAACCGACAACTACGAGGTTCACATCTCGACTCAAGATAAAACATGATCCGGTGAAAACAACAAGATGCACACTCGCATAAGATCCACAGGAAAGGGAATAACGATTGAAAGGTAACACCGACGAACGAGTAATTCTGAAATAATACCACCCTCGTTCGATCAACAAAAGCAAGGGGCAGGACAAGCTCAAAAAATGTCAATGAACATGATGAGTCGACAAAGTCGAAAACACAAGAGTTCCAAATCCGATCCACTTCGAATAAAAGAACTAATATAACCAGATGATGTCACTCCCGAACAAGGTTCACAAGAGTCGAACCGAACCCCAAGAGTCACGGCGATAACCAGATCGACCCATAACAAGATCGCAGTTCGTTCGGACGATGAAACCGAAATACAGAACAAGTTCATAAAGTATCAACGAACATGAGCGAATCGATAGACTGGAGAAAGAGAAGATACGGAAGTCAAAATAGTTCGGGTATTACCTCCGACCTCATCCACGAAATTCACAAAAACAGGAGCAAGGTGACAAGACATTAAACGACCGACACATAACGGAACGATCACCGATGCACACGGTCATACCAAACCAAGCTCTAATAGCTCGCACATGCGCGACAACGCAGAAATCACCACGAGGCGACAACATTCAACACCAACATTCCACCTCTCACAGAGGGCTAACACAACAAATGTGTGGAAAACGACGCAACGCTCACACCGCCAATTCGGTCATACTCGGGAGCAAACATCAAAATGACAACGCGAACATCATACATATATACCCAGCCCTCAAACGGGAATGGATAGGTTTTAAAAACGAAAACCTCATTTTGAAAATAATTTAGAAGAACACCGGTTGATCTTGAGTATCACCTTTCAAAAAGTACAAACGTGAAACATTGTTATCGAGACTTTGGAGAACCACTTCGCATTTGATAAAAATGAGGACACTTTCTTTTATTGAAAACTTTCAAAATATTCGACCCTTGGGTCTAAATAAAAGTGTTTCTAAAACATTGAAAATATCTCAAAACATTTTGGGTCCTCGCGGTAGAAGAATTTTGAAACATATTGTGGCATCTTGGATGTACCACGAGAAAATGATTCATTTTGAAAGTACGTCTCGAAATTTATTTCTAAGATACTCAAGTTTTCGAAAATAATTCAATGCCAAAAAGAACGATGCCAAAAAGGCTAGAATGCCCAAAAATTTCAAGTAATCACACGGAACATCATAGCGCTGTGGGTCGCGTCGGAACCCCAGGCTAAAAACCATTTACAAAAATGCCAAAAAGGCTGATGACGGTAATATTTCAAAAACTCACGAAAGCCATTTACAAAATACTAAATACCGTCATAAGAATTTCGTCAAAGCGGTCAAGGCCATAATGCCAAAAACTCGGTTAAGGGAAGTGGTTATCGAAATAAAATTCGGTCGGTAAAATACCGAAAGTCATTACAAAAGAACTCACGCAGCGGATAAAAGAAATACAGTTGAATATGCACAATCCAGCAACACTACTCCTCATAAGAACAAAATATTAGAGTCAAATAACCACATTCAGAACAAAACCACTGGCCCCATTCGAGGCCTCTAAAGACCCTACCGCACTGGCTAGTGAACAAGTCGAACGTGTATAAGCACAAAGCTTCCACAAGAGAACTTGTGAAACGTGCAAATCGGTCGAAAATCATCGATAGCGGACAAAAACAACAATAAAAAGACATCACAAGCGGCGACACTCCTTGTATAAATCAAATACGAGTCGATTAAATACATATCGTGAAATCAAAATCCACATAAGGATTCCATCACTTAACAAATAATCATAAAAATAGCTCGTGTCACACGAGGCACAACACAAAGAAGGGAGACTTACTTCCACAGGTCGCACGAAGATGATGATCGCCCCACGATACTAACCACGACCAACAACTCAAACGACACGTCGCGACACGACTCAGTCAGATAAAATCCGACGAAACAAGACTCAAACAACACGACTTGACCCGACAGCCTAGGTTTCCTCAACCTAATCTCCGATACCATTTATGTAACACCCCCAATCCACTCAGGGATATTACACGCCGTAGACCCTCTCCTCGAAGATCTACCAGGCTGGTAACAACAATTAACGTCTCGACAATGCCTTCAAGGCTAAATGACTCAGTAGACCGATTTGGTCTTTCAATAAAATATACAACTCAATTCCAACATATACCCACGCAGGGGTCAAAGTACAATAAACTCCCGTACCACGGGGAAAAGGTACTGCAGCGGAAAAGAAAATACAATTAGACCATTACGACATCAACGGATCCTCGTGTGATTAGTATCGTTCATCTTTCATCATCCTTCGTGCCGACCCTGTGTTATGCTCCAAAACCTGAATGCAAAAATAGACATCCACCCCCCGAATACTCGGGGGTTAGCAAAACTCCACTGTTTTGCTAGTGCAAGAACAAAGTGCAAATACGAGCCATACAATTCACATTCCACGAATAACAATAACCAAGGATCCTCAAAGATCCAAACGAAACAAAAAGTACTTCCCGAGGCAAGAGTTTGAGAAAACATTTCAAAATCGAAATACCATAAATCAATGGAAATAATTTATAAGACGGTTTAGAATGCCATCGAGAGTTTTAATAGAAAACCGTTTAGGATTATCAAATCCTACTTTTCAAAATCCACAAGACAAAAGGGGTCACCGCCCCAAAAGTTTACTTTCCGTAAAATCACCTTTACCAAACCGTTGGGATTTTAGCCCCAAATCCATAAAATGACTTTTACAAAAAATGTTGGGATTTTAGCCCCAAATCTCATCAACTCACAGTACACAAGAACGACCACAAGGTTCGTCTCCCAACATCAAAATCCACAAATAAAGGATTTAAAACAAACAACAAAATACTCTAGAGCCATCCTAGCCAAGTAGGCCAAACGAACAACTTACCTCTTACACACTTAGTCAATGCATGCAATCATGAAAACCGTTCAAAAGCACTCATTTCCGGAAATGCCAATATCGAATCACATTTGTAAAATGCACCACAATTAACCGCGGACCCACAGCTTCGTGGATCCCTGCCGAGACCCCGTCGGATCTAACCCACAGTGGTAAAAAGCAAGCTCGCGGTTCCACAGCTTCGTGGAGCCCTACCGAGACCCCGTCGGATCTAACCCGCAGTGAGCATACACACACACACGTTACTCATGCAATACTAACATGCTAAGAATGTAAGTTCATTAAGAATACTCACTAGAGATGGCCATTAACTCGACACCATTATCAAACTCTTCCAAACACAATAACAAGATTAAATACGGAATACACGATTCCATAACTTTAAACAATAGGAGTATCATCATCAAATCATTCAACGTTCAAAATAATCAAATCATAATCAATTCCCAAAACATGCCGTTCACGAAACACACACGCATTTGAAAGAAAGCCTTTAACGAGGCCAAACCGAAATCTTTTGAAACTTCATTTCAAATAACCAAATAAAAACATCAAGACGACCACCGATCATCATATCCATAAAACGAGAAAAGTATGGGCAAGGTACTTGCCTCGATACCACGAGCACTGAACCACGAACGGATACGGCTCAACCGGGAAGCTTCGGAACGCCCGATGCTAACGAAAAGGAAGACGACAACGAACGGAACGGAAGAATCAAGCACGACCGCGAGGAACCGATGAAAATGAACCTAACGATTCGAAAAGCACAATCACGACCACTTCTAAACGATTATGGAAATGGAATACACCCGGAAACCCGCCTATGATTCATGTATATTCGCACAAAAATAACAACGAGGGCGGACTACAACCAAACCCTCTCGATTCCGTAAAAATCCGCAAAATATCCATGAATCCGTAGGAAAGCTAAAGATACTAACAATATTAATCGTATTCATCATGAATCCACCAACAAAACGGAACGGATCGGAAGAAAAACCCAAAACCCCCAAATTAATCGAAAATAAGGTTCTAGAAATATTACCTTTGAAGATTCAAGTACTAAGATCCGTAGAACACGCGTTAGATTGATTATCCGAGCCTCACAACCGAAGGGAAATGATGAAAATCGACCCCCGGATGAAGAATGCTGGAGAAGTTCTCCCCTCCTAGGTCTCTCTCTCTCTCGCACAGTGAAATGAAAAAGAAGACGGCCGATTTCGTCTAATAAGGACGAGTTTGCCTGATTGGCCGCTTTGTGTGCGCGGCACGAGCCAAAAATTACTCCTGTGTTTCGGCATTGTGCGCGGCCACGGCTGCGTGTGCAGCGGCACCGTCTGATTGGGTTTAGGTCGCAGAAGACACACGAGTGTGCGCGGCACCGGACAGTGTCTGCGCGGCCTTGGCATGGCCTTGTGCCGCGGCCGGATGGGTGTGCCGCGGCACAGTCTGATTTGTTCGACCAACAACTGAAGGAATTTGTGTGCCGCGGCGCACACACCTTGTGCCGCGGCCCACACCCCCTTTTGGGTCCCAAAATGATAAAAATGATCCGGAAAGAGAATAAAACGATAGGAATCAATATTTGGGAACCAATAACACGAAATGGATCCACGGCAACCCCGAAACGGCGGTTCCGCACAACAATAACGAGAATACAGTTCAACAGTTGACAGGAAGGACACACTGAAAGGTACACGAGGGTCACTACGATCGAGAAATACACCAAAAAGGAAAATTACCGAAATTCGAAATTGCGGTATTACATTCTACCCTCCTTAAAAGAAGTTTCGTCCCGAAACTTAAAACAAGTAGGGAGAAGCAATATCCCCTCCAGGAAAACTCAACGAGAAACACAAGAAATGCGTAACTTACGCCCATCGGCGAAACGTTACAAGCAACGCAAAGGAATAAACGGCGTGAAAACACGCTCCAGGACGACCAACACAATGCCACCGGTAGAGACATAATAAAATCAACAAGTGACAAGTGTCATCAAACAGATAACACAATCAAGTCGATTATCCGAACAATCACAAAACACAACCAACGAAAATCGATACGATTGACCAACCCAACGGTATATCAATCAAAACATGAGCCACAAGCTGAACAAATACGGAATTCCACCGCCCAAGGGTTGGAATATCGAAAACGAGACTAATTTCCCGAACTTAAGGAAATTTCGAAGGAGTCTGAATGTTCAACAATCACGAAACGAGATCAACAAAACCGAACAATCAAACGATCGAACCACAAAGATCGAGACAACAAAAATCGAACGATCATGTTCGGATCACGAAGAACAATAAGGTTCAACCGACAACTCCGAGGTTCACATCTCGACTCAAGATAAAACATGATCCGGTGAAAACAACAAGATGCACACTCGCATAAGATCCACAGGAAAGGGAATAACGATTGAAAGGTCACACCGACGAACGAGTAATTCTGAAATAATACCACCCTCGTTCGATCAACAAAAGCAAGGGGCAGGACAAGCTCAAAAAATGTCAATGAACATGATGAGTCGACAAAGTCGAAAACACAAGAGTTCCAAATCCGATCCACTTCGAATAAAAGAACTAATATAACCAGATGATGTCACTCCCGAACAAGGTTCACAAGAGTCGAACCGAACCCCAAGAGTCACGGCGATAACCAGATCGACCCATAACAAGATTGCAGTTCGTTCGGACGATGAAACCGAAATACAGAACAAGTTCATAAAGTATCAACGAACATGAGCGAATCGATAGACTGGAGAAAGAGAAGATACGGAAGTCAAAATTGTTCGGGTATTACCTCCGACCTCATCCACGAAATTCACAAAAACAGGAGCAAGGTGACAAGACATTAAACGACCGACACATAACGGAACGATCACCGATGCACACGGTCATACCAAACCAAGCTCTAATAGCTCGCACATGCGCGACAACGCAGAAATCACCACGAGGCGACAACATTCAACACCAACATTCCACCTCTCACAGAGGGCTAACACAACAAATGTGTGGAAAACGACGCAACGCTCACACCGCCAATTCGGTCATACTCGGGAGCAAACATCAAAATGACAACGCGAACATCATACATATATACCCAGCCCTCAAACGGGAATGGATAGGTTTTAAAAACGAAAACCTCATTTTGAAAATAATTTAGAAGAACACCGGTTGATCTTGAGTATCACCTTTCAAAAAGTACAAACGTGAAACATTGTTATCGAGACTTTGGAGAACCACTTCGCATTTGATAAAAATGAGGACAATTTCTTTTAGTGAAAACTTTCAAAATATTCGACCCTTGGGTCTAAATAAAAGTGTTTCTAAAACATTGAAAATATCTCAAAACATTTTGGCTCCTCGCGGTAGAAGAATTTTGAAACATATTGTGGCATCTTGGATGTACCACGAGAAAATGATTCATTTTGAAAGTACGTCTCGAAATTTATTTCTAAGATACTCAAGTTTTCGAAAATAATTCAATGCCAAAAAGGACGATGCCAAAATGGCTAGAATGCCCAAAAATTTCAAGTAATCACACGGAACATCATAGCGCTGTGGGTCCCGCGTCGGAACCCCAGGCTAAAAACCATTTACAAAAATGCCAAAAAGGCTGATGACGGTAATATTTCAAAAACTCACGAAAGCCATTTACAAAATACTAAATACCGTCATAAGAATTTCGTCAAAGCGGTCAAGGCCATAATGCCAAAAACTCGGTTAAGGGAAGCGGTTATCGAAATAAAATTCGGTCGGTAAAATACCGAAAGTCATTACAAAAGAACTCACGCAGCGGATAAAAGAAATACAGTTGAATATGCACAATCCAGCAACACTACTCCTCATAAGAACAAAATATTAGAGTCAAATAACCACATTCAGAACAAAACCACTGGCCCCATTCGAGGCCTCTAAAGACCCTACCGCACTGGCTAGTGAACAAGTCGAACGTGTATAAGCACAAAGCTTCCACAAGAGAACTTGTGAAACGTGCAAATCGATTCGAAAATCATCAGCAACGGACAAAAACAACAATAAAAAGACATCACAAGCGACGACACTCCTTGTATAAATCAAATACGAGAGTCGATTAAATACATATCGTGAAATCAAAATCCACATAAGGATTCCATCACTTAACAAATAATCATAAAAATAGCTCGTGTCACACGAGGCACAACACAAAGAAGGGAGACTTACTTCCACAGGTCGCACGAAGATGATGATCGCCCCACGATACTAACCACGACCAACAACTCAAACGACACGTCGCGACACGACTCAGTCAGATAAAATCCGACGAAACAAGACTCAAACAACACGACTTGACCCGACAGCCTAGGTTTCCTCAACCTAATCTCCGATACCATTTATATAACACCCCCAATCCACTCAGGGATATTACACGCCGTAGACCCTCTCCTCGAAGATCTACCAGGCTGGTAACAACAATTAACGTCTCGACAATGCCTTCAAGGCTAAATGACTCAGTAGACCGATTTGGTCTTTCAATAAAATATACAACTCAATTCCAACATATACCCACGCAGGGGTCAAAGTACAATAAACTCCCGTACCACGAGGAAAAGATACTGCAGCGGAAAAGAAAATACAATTAGACCATTACGACATCAACGGATCCTCGTGTGATTAGTATCGTTCATCTTTCATCATCCTTCGTGCCGACCCTGTGTTATGCTCCAAAACCTGAATGCAAAAATAGACATCCACCCCCCGAATACTCGGGGGTTAGCAAAACTCCACTGTTTTGCTAGTGCAAGAACAAAGTGCAAATACGAGCCATACAATTCACATTCCACGAATAACAATAACCAAGGATCCTCAAAGATCCAAACGAAACAAAAAGTACTTCCCGAGGCAAGAGTTTGAGAAAACATTTCAAAATCGAAATACCATAAATCAATGGAAATAATTTATAAGACGGTTTAGAATGCCATCGAGAGTTTTAATAGAAAACCGTTTAGGATTATCAAATCCTACTTTTCAAAATCCACAAGACAAAAGGGGTCACCGCCCCAAAAGTTTACTTTCCATAAAATCACCTTTACCAAACCGTTGGGATTTTAGCCCCAAATCCGTAAAATGACTTTTACAAAAAATGTTGGGATTTTAGCCCCAAATCTCATCAACTCACAGTACACAAGAACGACCACAAGGTTCGTCTCCCAACATCAAAATCCACAAATAAAGGATTTAAAACAAACAACAAAATACTCTAGAGCCATCCTAGCCAAGTAGGCCAAACGAACAACTTACCTCTTACACACTTAGTCAATGCATGCAATCATGAAAACCGTTCAAAAGCACTCATATCGGAAATGCCAATATCGAATCACATTTGTAAAATGCACCACAATTAACCGGACCCACGCCTTCGTGGATCCTGCCGAGACCCCGTCGGATCTAACCCACAGTGGTTAAAAGCAAGCTCGCGGTTCCACAGCTTCGTGGAGCCCTACCGAGACCCCGTCGGATCTAACCCGCAGTGAGCATACACACACACGTTACTCATGCAATACTAACATGCTAAGAATGTAAGTTCATTAAGAATACTCACTAGAGATGGCCATTAACTCGACACCATTATCAAACTCTTCCAAACACAATAACAAGATTAAATACGGAATACACGATTCCATAACTTTAAACAATAGGAGTATCATCATCAAATCCTTCAACGTTCAAAATAATCAAATCATAATCAATTCCCAAAACATGCCGTTCACAAAACACACACGCATTTGAAAGAAAGCCTTTAACGAGGCCAAATCGAAATCTTTTGAAACTTCATTTCAAATAACCAAATAAACACATCAAGACGACCACCGATCATCATATCCATAAACGAGAAAAGTATGGGCAAGGTACTTGCCTCGATACCACGAGCACCGAACCACGAACGGATACGGCTCAACGGGAAGCTTGGGCGCCCGATGCTAACGAAAGGAAGGCGACGAAGCGGAGCGGAAGAATCAAGCACGACCGCGAGGAACCGATGAAAATGAACCTAACGATTCGAAAAGCACAATCACGACCACTTCTAAACGATTATGGAAATGGAATACACCGGAAACCCGCCTATGATTCATGTATATTCGCACAAAAATAACAACGAGGGCGGACCACAACCAAACCCTCTCGATTCCGTAAAAATCCGCAAAATATCCATGAATCCGTAGGAAAGCTAAAGATACTAACAATATTAATCGTATTCATCATGAATCCACCAACAAAACGGAACGGATCGGAAGAAAAACCCAAAACCCCCAAATTAATCGAAAATAAGGTTCTAGAAATATTACCTTTGAAGATTCAAGTACTAAGATCCGTAGAACACGCGTTAGATTGATTATCCGAGCCTCACAACCGAAGGGAAATGATGAAAATCGACCCCCGGATGAAGAATCTTTGGAGAAGTTCTCCTCCTAGGTCTCTCTCTCTCGCGCGATGAAATGAAGAAGAAGACAGTCGATTTCGTCTAATAAGGACGAGTTTGCACATTGACCGCTTTGTGTGCCGCGGCACGGCTTAGGTGTGCCGCGGCACGTGCCAAAAATTTACTCCCAGGTTTCGGCATTGTGCCGCGGCACGGGCTGCGTGTCGCGGCACCAGTCTGATTGGGTTTAGGTCGCGAAGACACACGAGTGTGCCGCGGCACGGACAGTGTGCGCGGCCTTGGCATAACGTGCCGCGGCCTTTGGATGGGTGTGCCGCGGCACACGCATGCTTTGTTTGACCAACAACTGAAGGAATTTGTGTGCCGCGGCCCACACCCCCTTTTGGGTCCCAAAATGATAAAAATGATCCGGAAAGAGAATAAAACGATAGGAATCAATATTTGGGAACCAATAACACGAAATGGATCCACGGCAACCCCGAAACGGCGGTTCCGCACAACAATAACGAGAATACAGTTCAACAGTTGACAGGAAGGACACACTGAAAGGTACACGAGGGTCACTACGATAGAGAAATACACCAAAAAGGAAAATTACCGAAATTCGAAATTGCGGATATTACAAGTTGCTCACCAAGTTCTCATGGGCTCACCATCGTCTCCTCTACTACACTATTGAGCTCAACCCAAAAAAATGAAAAAGGAAAGGAATCTCACTAGTTTTGGTCTCAAATGCATTTTAAATTACTAGATACCGTTGATCCCATTTTAAATTCATTGTGACATTATAATCTTATTTTTTTTGTTTGAGATGATATACTCTATTTTATGCGTTTTTATATTCGTTACATTGGTGTAATTGATGAGTAATTCAAAACATTACGATTTTGGCTATGTTCTTTTGTTAATGATGAAGCTTCTATTATATATAAATATATATTTTTATAAAAACTGAGGCTTACGCCTTGGTACGCCTCGAGACTTATGCCTCGCCTCATTTTTTGAGAACGCCTCAAACATGTCTCACGCCTTTTAAAACATTGCTTGTATGTTTAAAGAGAAAAAATTGTTTCTTGGAAGTTTGATTGGAAGTGCAGGCTAGTAGCCAACATTTCTCCCCCCGAATAAATTGAAACTACTTTGTCTCATTGGTGGTTTGGCTCCAAATTGACAATATTACCCTTATTGCTAAATTTTTTTAACAAAATTGTGTGGAACTATAATTATACGATAATGGTCAAAGTTTCTCTCCTTGTAATTGTACTACTCCAAGCTGCCATTCGTATTTAATAAAATTGGTTTTCCATTTAAATAGTATGAATTTGTATTATTTTCTTTCATGCTAACGCATGGGCATTTTATGTAAATTTAAATTTACACACATGGTCATACACTAATAACTAAGGGTGTTCAAAACCGGATATCCGGACTTTCGGATATCTGTAAGTTCGTATAGTAGATTTTGATATCCGGAAAAAGTATGAATTTTATTCGGATATCCTTATATTCGAAAAAAAATATTAGGATTTGGATATTGGATATCCGAATATCCGAAAAAAACTTCGGATATGGATATCGGATATCCGAATATCCGAATACCGTCTATTATTTAAAATATAAAAAAATAAAAAATTTAGGATTTTTAGGATATTTCGGATATCCGAATATCCGATTATTCTGAAAAGTACTATCTGATATCCGAATCCGAATTTTCGGATATCCGAACTTCAGATTTTCGGATACTTCGGATCGGATATCGGATATTTTTGAACACCCCTACTAATAACATACTCTTACCTTCAATGTGAGTAATTATTATCTTGTTGACACATGTAATCAATTAAACCATTGCTATAACTACTTTTGCTATTTTACAAAATATAGAGTTCAACTATTACCAAATAAGTATCACTGACCAGAATATATTATAGTAACATGTTTTTTCTGTTCTCATTGTAATATCCGTGTTTTCTATTTTCGGTAACTTCTATTTTTGGTGTATGTTCATTTCGGACAACTCGCTTAGCACTGATTTGGAATTCTGAATCTATCTTGTTCTTGGAGTTTTTCCGTCTGGTCGAGTTTCGAGGATGTTTTTGCATAATTTCATCTTGAATTATATCTTGCCGCATGTGCGTTCGATTCTCGTATAACATGTTCGTTTTCGTTGTTTCTTGATTTGTATAAGTTTGTATGGTTGAGTTGGACGTGTTGAAACTTTCGGTTTGTTAATCCGACGTTGTACCGCGATTTTTCGGGCACTTGGGCCGTTTTTGTAATTTTCATAAGTTTGGGGAATTTCGCTTTATTTGCTTCATTTCAGACTCTCTAGTGATCGGGATTATATTCTCTTTCAACGCTCAGCTTTGTCATCTCGATCATTATGTGTTTATGTTTCCGGATTCTGGTCTTGCTTCGTATTTCGACACTTTCGTGCTGTTGGCAGCAGTGTACTGTGCAGTACTGAACTGCTGCCTGAGTAGCTTGTCCCGAAGACAGGAGGGTACATATTGCCCAGTACCTCCTGGATAAGGAAGCTGCGGAGTGGTGGGAGGTCGTTGTGCCCAGAGACCGTCGAGCTATTTGGGAGGAATTCAAAGCTGCTATGGAAGCAGAATATTGTCCACCGCCAGTTAAGGAGCGCAGAATTGTGGAGTTCTTCACCGCTACACCTCAGGATGTGCCTATTTCTCAGGCCATCATTACTTACAATCAGCAGTTGGGTTTTGTGAGAGAACAGGTGAGGACGGAGGCTGATAAAATCCGTTACTTTAATATGCGCATGAAACCGCATATCAGGCAGAGTATGGCACCACTCATGTGTGCCACTTTGAAGGAGTATCAGGATCGCGCTCTAGTGATCGAGATGGCCGCACCGGAATCAGAGTTGGGTGCCGAGGCCAAGAAACAGAAAATGGTTGGCAACTTTTCAGCCGGCAAGAGTGGCCGATTTTTGAGAGCACAATCTGCCCCTACACCGGGGAAGAGGCCATTTCATCAGGCTGGGGGATCTCAGGGTAACCGTTCAGTTCAGTCTGTTGCTTTTGGTGGCAGGGTTTGCTTTAACTGCAACCAATATGAGCATTTGATGAAGGATTGTCCTTTTCCTCCAGTTACTTGCTTCACTTGTGGGCAGACCGGGCATCGGGAGACTCATTGTGAGAGGGCCACCAGGGCTGCTAGAGTTCCGACTACCACTACCGATCAGAGGGATCACAGCACTCCAGCTACTCATATTCCGCAGAGTTCGGGTCGTGGTAGGGGACGGGGTCAGCGGGATCGCCGTGCAGCCTCGAGTTCGGGTTCAGTTCACCCCCGATTATATCAGATGAGGCGCACAGAGGAGGCAGACATTCCGGTGGCGTCAGGTACCACTCAAATCCTTACTCATCCAATTTCAGTGCTTTTTGATTCGGGTGCTACCCATTCCTTTATTGCATCGGATTGTGTGAGTCGTATTGGTTTTGACTACTTGTTTGAGTGTGAGCCATTTGTAGTGAGTACGCCCAGCGGGGATCGTATGGTTGGGGATCGGGAAGTTAGGGATTGCCCAGTGAGGATCGGGAGCCGAGATTGGCCCTCGAATCTCATTGTTATAGACCTTAAGGGTGAGGATTTGATCCTCGGGGACGATTGGTTGGATCGTCACGGTGCTATCATGAACTATCGGACTCGTACTATCTCGATCGTGGCCGAGGACGGCACCGAGCATACTCTAGTCGGTTGTAAGCCGGGTAGGTCGGGGAGTGTGATTAGCGCCTTGAAGGCAATGAAACTTCTGAACCATGGTTGTGTTGGCTACTAGTGTTACGCTCTGAAGGCGGAAGATGGTGGAGTTGATTTATCGTCAATTCCAGTTGTTAGCGAATACCCCGATGTATTTCCGGACGACTTGCCGGGATTACCACCACAGCGAGAGGTGGAGTTCCCTATTGATCTAGAGCCGAATGCGGCCCCTATTTCTCGAGATCCGTACCGTATGGCACCGTCGGAGATGTTAGAATTGAAGAATCAGTTGGGAGAGTTGTTAGATAAAGGGTATATTCGACCGAGTGCATCGCCTTCGGGTGCGCCTGTACTTTTTGTTAAGAAGAAGGATGGATCGCTTCGTTTATGCATCGACTATCGAGAATTAAACAAGCTAACCATCAAAAATAAATACCCTTTGCCCATGATTGACGATTTGTTTGATCAGCTTCAGGGGGCGACAGTCTTTTCGAAGATTGATTTGCGATCGGGCTACTACCAGTTGAGGATTCGGGACGTTGATATTCCGAAAGCTGCCTTTCGGACGAGATATGGCCATTACGAGTTTGTGGTTATGCCTTCGCCAACCAATGCCCCAGCAGTGTTCATGCAGTTGATGAACAAAGTTTTTATTAAGTATCTGGACAAATTCGTAGTCGTCTTTATCGACGATATTCTTATCTATTCACGGAATCGGGAGGAGCACGCCTTACATCTCCGGATTGTGTTAGACACTTTGAGGGCTGAGCAGTTGTACGCGAAGTTCTCTAAGTGCGAGTTTTGGCTCGAGGAAGTGATGTTCCTCGGGCATGTGATTTCAGCAGAGGGAGTTCGGGTAGATCCGCAGAAGATAGAGGCAGTGTTGGCTTGGGAACCGCCCAAGAACGTGAAGGAAGTGAGGAGTTTTCTGGGACTTGCAGGCTATTACCGTAGATTCGTTGAGGGATTCTCTAAGATCGCTAGACCGCTCACTCAGTTACTCCAGAAGACTCAGAAGTTCGAGTGGACTGCAGACAGACAGGACAGTTTTAATGAGTTAAAGAGACGTTTAACTACCGCACCCGTCTTAGCATTGCCTCAGGGGAGCGAGGATTTCGTAGTGTATAGTGATGCTTCGGGCCTTGGGCTCGGATGTGTTTTGATGCAGAGAGATAGAGTTATTGCTTATGCGTCCCTCCAGTTGAAACCATATGAGGCGAATTACCCCACGCATGATTTGGAGTTAGCTGCGGTCGTTTTCGCCTTAAAGATCTGGAGGCATTATCTCTATGGGTCATCGTGTAAGATTTTTACGGACCACAAGAGTCTGAAGTACATCTTCAGCCAGAAAGAGTTGAATATGAGGCAGCGTAGGTGGCTAGAGCTAATTAAAGATTATGACCTCGAGATACTTTACCATCCGGGTAAGGACAACGTAGTGGCTGATGCATTGAGTCGGAAACCGATGGCTTTACAGATGTTAGATGTACTTACACCACAGAGTAGGATCCAGAGAGATTTCATCTGTCAGAATATCGAGGTTTGGGTTCAGAGAGTGCAGGGCCAGTTATGTGCATTAGAGATCACTTCGTCCTTGACTGATGACATCAAGACGAAGCAGTATGACGATCCGTTTTTGGTCCAGTTGAGGGAGGATGTGAGGAAGGGGAAAGCCCCTGGATTTGTGGTTCAGGATGATGGCGTTCTGAGATTTCGCGGCAGATTATGTGTACCGAATGTTGTTGAGCTGAGACAGAAGATCTTGAGCGAAGCTCATACCACGCCTTACTCCATACATCCTGGTACGAGTAAAATGTACAAGGACGTGCGGAGTAACTAGTGGTGGAGTAATTTCAAGATAGACGTTAGCGAGTTTGTGTCGAGATGTTTGACCTGTCAGCAGGTTAAGATCGAGCATCAGCGACCCGCGGGGTTTTTGCGACCACTTCCTATCCCGGAGTGGAAATGGGAGGATATTTCTATGGATTTCATTACCAGTATGTCTAGGACTCAGACTGGAACGAACATGATTTGGGTTATTGTCGATCGACTGACCAAATCAGCTCAATTCCTGGGTATTAAGGACACTTGGGGTCCAGAGAGACTGGCACGAGTGTTTATTGCAGAGATCGTGAGATTGCATGGGACTCCTAAGAGTATTGTTTCGGATCGTGATGGCCGGTTCGTGTCACATTTTTGGCAGGCTGTTTATCGAGCTTTGGGGACTGAGTTGAGACTCAGTACATCTTACCACCCTCGATCGACGGCGGTGAGCGGACGATCCAGACGTTAGAGGATATGTTGAGAGCCTGTGCCCTAGATTGGAAGGATGATTGGGAGTCGCACTTGCCGTTGATCGAGTTCACGTACAACAATAGTTGGCACGCCTCGATCAAAATGGCACCATTTGAGGCATTGTATGGGAGGAGGTGCAGATCGCCGTTGTGTTGGGACGATGCGTCTGAGCTGATTGGTACCGAGCCCGATATGGCAGTTGAGACGAGAGAGAAGATTACTCTGATTCGTGATAGATTGTTGACGGCCCAGAGTCGGCAGAAGTCTTATGCCGACACGCGTCGCCGGCCGTTGGAGTTTGAGGTGGGAGACCATGTTTCGCTTAAGGTGTCGCCGACACGGGGAGTTTACCGCTTCGGCCGGAAGGGTAAACTTAGTCCGAGATATATTGGGCCGTTTGAGATTTTAGAGAGAGTGGGAGAGCTTTCCTATCGGTTAGGCTTGCCGCCGTCTTTGAGTCACGTTCATAACGTATTTCATGTTTCCCAGCTTAGGAAGTACGTATCGGACCCTAGCCATATTATTGATTTTGGAGAGATCGAGTTGGGACCCGACATTACCATCGAGGAGAGGCCGATTCAGATTTTAGAGCGTCGGGTGAAGCAACTTCGTCATAAAAACATTCCTCTGGTTAAAGTTCAATGGTCCCGATGAAGCCACATGGGAGACGGAAGAGAGTATGCAGTTGAGATACCCCGAGTTGTTCGCGTTGTAAGTTTCGGGACGAAACTTATTTTTAGGGGGAGATAATGTAATATCCGTGTTTTCTATTTTCGGTAACTTCTATTTTTGGTGTATGTTCATTTCGGACAACTCGATTAGCACTGATTTGGAATTCTGAATCTATCTTGTTCTTGGAGTTTTTCTGTCTGGTCGAGTTTCGAGGATGTTTTTGCATAATTTCATCTTGAATTATATCTTGCCGCATGTGCGTTCGATTCTCGTATAACGTGTTCGTTTTCATTGTTTCTTGATTTGTATAAGTTTGTATGGTTGAGTTGGACGTGTTGAAACTTTCGGTTTGTTAATCCGACGTTGTACCGCGATTTTTCGGGCACTTGGGCCGTTTTTGTAATTTTCATAAGTTTGGGGAATTTCGCTTTATTTGCTTCATTTCAGACTCTCTAGTGATCGGGATTATATTCTCTTTCAACGCTCAGCTTTGTCATCTTGATTATTACGTGTTTATGTTTCCGGATTCTGGTCTTGCTTCGCATTTCGACACTTTCGTGCTGTTGGCAGCAGTGTACTGTGCAGTACTGAACTGCTGCCTGAGTAGCGCACGCTACTCCGGACTTACTTGCGTGCGCTATCACTGTGTGGTTAGCGTACGCTGACCTGGGGTCCGTAGCGTGCGCTAATGATTTCAGCAGTCAGGGATGAGGTTCGATGCTTGATCTTGGACTGTAGCAGCGACGCTAATTCAGCGTTAGCGCACGCTAATTCCTAGTACTAGCGCACGCTAACCATGTTAGCTTGCGTACGCTAACTAGAGGACAGTAGGCAGACTGTTCTTCCACGCCCCGTTAGCGCACGCTAATGCTTGTGTGTAGCGTGCGCTAAGACTGTTTTATATAAATAGGACAACAGCAGTCAACTTCGTCATTTTTCCTTCATTTCTTATCCTTCTCGGCTTTGAGCGATTCCAGGCGAGGGTTAGGGCCGATTTCGACTGTAGATCATCATTCACTACCACCGTGCATTCCTTGCGTGAATTCTTCAAGTTCCTAATCACTTTCCACCATCCGAATCAAGGTAAAGATTCCCAAAACCCTTGTTTTGAGATTTTGGGGGAATTTTGGAGATTTCTTGGGATTTGACTCTTTTAGTCCGAATTATCACTGGGTTATCGCTAGACTTCGATCGTGTACTTGTAATCCTTCGTTTTATTGATGATTTGTGGTTTTAAACTTCAAGTTTTCCATTGTTCGTCACTTATAGTCGACGATACCCAAATCATGCCCGACAAATCGTTCCAAGGGGTAGAATTAGGATTAATTCTTACCTTTTCGCTTTTTTGAGACTTGTGTATACCGTTATTGTGTTAGGAACGGATTTGGGAGGATTGTTCGGACCGAAACCTATTCCTTAGCCGTTTCCTTCGTTTCGTTTCATTCAAGGCAAGTACATGTATTACATTTCGTTATGTATGTTGTGATTTTCGAAATGAATGATGAATTGTGATTTTCGGGTGCGTGAGTTGTGTTCCTTCCACCCGGAGTGTCCGACGGGATGTCTGGGGGTCGATACTAAGGGGTACGGCCGCGGAAGGGAACTTGGGTGCGTGTGTGATTGAACTTTCACCCGGAGGTCGATACTAAGGGGTACGGCCGCGGAAGTGGTATCCCACCCGGAGTGTTCGACGGGATGTCTGGGGGTCGATACTAAGGGGTACGGCCACGGGATACCAGTTGTGATTTTGCGATATCGTGATGATTGGAACTGATTTGATTGCCAATGTAGTATTCCGGAATATATATGGCAAATGATTTCTGATTGAGATGATTGTGCTAAAAACCGTATTTTGTATATATTGTTGTGTAATTGTGTACTTGCACTAGCTATTCGAATGCTAACCGCTTAAATGGGGGAAATGCGTCTTATGCATTTCAGGTACCGGGAGAGCTGAGGAGCAGGCACGGGACACGCACGTAAAGGATGGGCTGGCTTGATGATGTGGCTCGAGTCTGTAATTTTATGTTTTGTCATTGCATTTGTCGAGTACTGGAATTAAACTGTTTACTTTGAAACTTGGTTTAAGTCCCCTGCGTGGGCAATGAATTGGATTTATCTTATGTTCATGTACTCCGTTAAAATGTTTTGGCCGAGGCCACGGCCTTACTTACTTTTTGAGTGCATCATTTGGGATTATATTGTGGTTTATGTGTCATGTGTTAGCCTGGTAGACCTCACGAGGGTTCTACGGCGTGTAATGTCTCATTTGTGAATTGGGGTGTTACACTCATAACGATTATTTACGTTTAGACACACACTATAAACTACAATGTTACTATAAAATACTTATATACACGAGTTTTAATTTATTTTATCATGAAAATTCTTCAAGTTTAGATACACATAAGAATCAAACTGTAGATAATTAAATACTAATAGTAATACTTTTGTTATTTTGTCATGCCCATTGTGTACTTTTAGTCACACATAATAGTAAAGCTGTTATCATAAACCACTTAGTCCAATGTTTTTTCAATAAACTGTGACCATAGAAAGCTTATAGACCTATGTTTTTTTTAAGCCGAGAAACCAGAAATAATAACATATTTTTTTCTTTTATCATAACGATTATTTACATGTAGACACACAATAAACTACAACAAGACTATAAATACTTACGTACAAATATTTTAATATATTTTATCATGATAATTCTTCACTTTTAGACACACATAAGAATTTAACTGTGTCCATCAAATACCAATAGGCATATGTTTATTCTTTTATCATGACCATTGTGCACGTTTAGTCACACATAATAGTTAAATTATTACCATAAATCACTTGTAGTCCAGAGGATTTTTTTTCATTATATCGTAACGATAGAATGCTTATAGTCCTAGTTTTTTTCCTGAACCGTGAATATAGAAGACTTAAATTCACACATTTTTTCTTTTATCATTAATATTTTTTAGTTTTAGTACCGTGACCATAAAACAATAAAAGTCATATGTTGTTTATTTTATCATGACTATTATTTACTATTATACACACATAAAAAATTACATCGTGACCATAAAACACTTATATTCACATGTTTTCTCAAATATGGCAATATAATATATATATAGTCACATTTCTATTTATTTAATCATAAATATTTTTGAATTTTAGGCACCCATAATTAATTAATAAGTCACCACTAAATACTAACAGTTACATATTTTTCTTCTTATTGTGACTATTGTTTAAATTTAAACATACATCAGTAAAGAGAGACCATAATATAATTATAGTCACACGTTTTTCCATTTATCAGGAACATAATTTGCCTTTAGACACACATCAGACATCAAACCGTGACTATAATATTCCTACACACACTATTTTTTTCTTTTATCATGACAAGTATTCATTTCTAGACACACATAATAAAATAAAACATGACCATAAAATAGATATAGAAACTTGTTTTGTTGCTTTTACTAAGTGGCTAATAGCGCTACCATATAGACACACAAATAATTATTGTGGCCATATATTTATATTAGCTTTTATCTACATTAGATTAATGTGTCTAAATCATCTCTGTGATACAGACACATAAATAATTGCTTCATGTGACCATATATTTATTTATCGTCTCTTATACAAACCATCACAAATTTTTTTCATTTGTCAAACAAAACACGTGGCAGATGGTGACATTTGGCCACACTGTTCGACTGTGGCTCGTAATTGTTACATTTGTTATATTTAAGTGTGTCTAGAGTTTTCGATTATCTATCCAATGGTCACGAAATTCAACTTAAAATGTGGCTACAACAATGACAGAATTTTATCAATAACCTTTAGCCACAGTTTTAATAAAAAATATGACTGAGATATTTTGGCAAAAGTGTGACCATATGTCATTTTTGTACTAGCGGAAAATAAAAGCTGTAACAAGAAATCAAACAAAATAAGATACTTAAGTTTCTCGCTCTGATACCATATATAAATAAGGGTAAATGAACACAAGAAACATGAAGGGATACGAATATTATTTCCTTGATAATTAAACAATGAGGATACAAGTAATCATGGATAAACACTACGAGTGAAAATAATAAACAAACAAAGATATCAACATTGAGGAATAGCTTATGGAAAAGAGGAGAGCGACTGCAGAAGTACTATCCATAGAAATTAGACAGATACATGCGGCTACATACAAAAAGTGAGAGCAACTCTTTCAACAGCTTATGAACATGCCCTCAGCGAAATTAATAATCTCAGGGGTTGTTTGGCAGTTGGAGAATGATTTAGTGCAGGATGGTTGAGAGGCCAGAATGGTTGAGAGGCTCTGTATGGTTGAATGCAGAATGAAATTTATTGTTTGCAGAATCGCTCCGACCAGAACTCGAATGGTCACAAATTACCATTTTACCCTTCTGTATAAAAGTAGCGATTAAAAATCTCATTTTTCCTCCCCTTGCGTACCAAAACCTCTCCTTTTTTATAAATAAAAACCCTAATTTTTATAAATAATTGTGTATAATATTTTTAAATTTAATTCATTTAAAATAATAATAATTATTATTATGTATAATATTTTTAAATTTAATTCATTTAAAATAATAATAATTATTATTATGTATAATATTTTTAAATTTAATTCATTTGAAATAATAATAATAATTATGCATAATTTTTTTTAATTTAATTCATTTAAATAATAATAATAATTATGTATAATATTTTTTAATTTAATTCATTTAGAAAATTATAATAATAATTATGTCTAATATTTTTTTATTTAAATTCATTTAAAAATAATAATAATAATTATAAATAATAATTCTTAAATTAAGAGGAGAGGAAAGTTGGAAAATGTTTACTCTTAAATTGAGAGAGATGAACGCTTAATGGTTAAGATGCTATCAGAACCATTAAGAGGTTATATTTTTTTCACAAACAAATTCCCGACCTCTTAATGATTCGGAGATAGACAGCCTAACGTAACAATTAAGAAACATACAAATGTTCCTTAATAACACTAAAATCCGAAGGCATATATTTAGATTGTTAGTTGCCTAAAAGGATCCGGTTTAATTTGTTGTGAAGTGAGGAAATAAACAGTTCAAATAACTATTCACCTCTTTTGTCTGTTGTTTTCCTAACATCATATTTTTTAGTTCCAACGGCTACTTTTCTTACCACCCTAAACCAAATAAATACCCCCTGATGTCTCCTTACTCCCAAGAAACCCCACAAAAACTTTTTTTCCCCTTCCCACAAAACCAAAATACCCATGTCTCCGATATCAATCAACAGCGGAGATTCACTCCCACTGGTAATGGTGGTTGAGTATCTCGAACCAACCATGTCCAAAGATCTCCTCTTCAAATTCCCAGACAACTCCCCTTTTGATTTTGACTACGCTCAGAGCTCTATTTGGTCCCCTTTACTTCCACGGCCGGTGCCCAACTCCGCCACCGGAATGTTCGAGCTTTCGAGGCGGCCGTCGTACGGAGAAATTGATGAAATACGGTTTCTGGAAAACACCAAGAAAATGGCTGCCAGGATTAAAAGGAAATTTACTAATAATGTGCTTGGAAATGTTGGTAGATGCTGTAAGATGAAGAGGAAGAAGAGAAGGTCTTTCGGGTTTTCTCCGGCGGGATCGGGCCGGCATCTCTCTTCATCTTCCGCAACGCCAAAGGTACTGATTTATTTATATTTATATTATTTTTAAGCAAAGTTTTTATTCGATGTATAAATTAAAATTAGTAATGCTTGAGCTGATTTTGTTTTCAAGAATTTACAAAAATATACTCACTGCTAGTTTGTATTTTTTTTTTATTTTTTGTCATTATTTTTGAGAAATAATTTATGACCAGAGTTCAATCTGAAAAAAAAATATAAATTAATATGAAATAGATGGAGTAGTAATTATTTAAGCCATGTTTTAAGTTATTCTCTCGTTCCATTTTCAGAGTACACTTACAAAATTTGATTTGTCACAGTATAAGAGTCGGCTTACAAAATTTATTGATATCTAATTAAAATATACTATCATATTATTGAAATTAATATTTTTATTATATAAACTCAAATAAGTAGTTTATTGGAATGAAAAGCATAAAAAGAAGTTTGATATATTTGTTCAACGATAAAAATAAAAAATTATACATCCATCAAAATAAGCTCTTCAAATAAATATAAGATTGTGCTGTGCCGACCGAATTCTTCTTTCAAATTATTTATTATTGTGGTAAAAATAAAAGTACATTCGAAAATTAAAGTAAATATAATTTGAGGTTTTGGGGATTGTACAGGCATGGGATAAAGTAAAGAAAGCAGTTGTGAAGCAATTCAAGAAGGGAAAGAGAAACTTCAGTTACACAGCTACTTGACTATTGGACTAGGGCTGTTAGCGGTCCAAGTATACTCGAGAATCGCCCGAGAGCCGTTCGATAATACTAGGGATCGATACTCACCCGAAACGTTAGCGGTTTGGATACTGGTATCAAAGTTAGAACCGAACCAAAAAAGACCGAAACTGGTAACCCGGTAAAAAACCCGGTATTTTTTCATAAACATACATTGTACAAAATATTGTATAAGATATTAGTACATATAGAAAAATAAGTTTAAAAGACCTTATCTCTTAATTTCCTTAGCATATATTTGAAAAAACCCCTCAATTCTTGTTTCAATTATGAGGTTTTGGTGATTATGGCTTTTAATGATCCAAGATACCCGAGAACCCGTCCGAAATACCCAGGATCGATACTCACCCGAAACATTAGCGGTCCGGATACAAGTATTGAAGTTGGGACCCGAAACCGATAAGGACCGAAACCGATAATACTCGATACCTTAACGGTCCAAACCCGAGAAGACAATACCCGAACCGAACCGAACCGAGAACAACCCTAGTTGGGACATGGACATCTCTATGCTCTTTGGCTTTTTATATTCTTTTCTATTATTATGTATTTATATTGACATTTCGAGTTGGTGATGAAAATAGAAGTTGATGCTGGTAAATTTTAATGATGGTTATTTTTATCTATATAATGAAATTTTTGTTAATTTTTAACACCTAATCAAGTGTAATTATTTATTGGCTAATATTTCTAGAATTATTTTATAATGATGGGACAAATTATTACTCTCTCCGTCCACAATCAATGTTCCTTTTTGGCCATTTTGGTATGTCCCCAAAAAATATTCCTTTTCTATTTTTAAAAACTATCCCACACTACAATTTACTAAAATATTCTTATAATTTTTATATATTCACACATTTTACCAGGCTGACCCACATATAACATTAAATTATTTTTAATGTGGGACCCAAACTCCACTCACATCACATTCACCTAACATTTCTTAAAACCCGAACCCAAAAAATTAGAAAACATATATTGTGAACGGAGGGAGTAATAGTTAAATTATAGTACAACCACCAATGATTGCACAATTACACATACCGGTATGGTACCTTGATGGTACCATAGAATTTTTCTAAATTATATAGTTATCATCATAGTTATATATAGTTGACAACTTATATATAAGAGATAAATGGACAAATAATATAATTAATCCGGTCAATGAATCCACCTGTATCTCATATATTACTTTTGAATCTATATTACATGATGAATTCTTATCTACCATACTCCATCCGTTCATGGTCTTATTGCCATATTTTGATTTACACGAGTTTTAATAAAATTATGAATTTAAGAGTTATTAATGATGGGTTGTTAAAAGGTTGAAATATTAAGTAAGTTGTGTAAGACCTATTACTAAAAGTAAAAAGTGGCAACTAGCTTGTGGACAGAGGGGTATAAGGGGGGAGGGAGTGGGTTCGGGTAGCAAGATCGGGTAGGGATACCCGAGCGGGTACACTGCCCCTTCCACATCGGGTAACAAGATCGGGTTTCCATTTCGGTTTGCGAACCCGAGCGGCAAGCTGGTTTTGCAGATTTTTTATTTTTTGAATTTTGTATTAGATCTGTCTATCTATCTCTCTTTTCCTTCACTGACTAGCTTGCCGTTTGTGTATTTTAATTTCTATTTTTAATTTAATTATTTTAATTGTCTGCTGTTTTTTTTTTCTAATTTTGTTCTCTCTGTGTTTTTAGATATAAAAAGGAATGCGCCGGTTGGTGCCGGAGGGATTTACAGGGCTTTGTGTACCCTTAGATTTCTGACTTGAAAATAAAATTGTTGGAGAAATTAGGGTTTTTCATTTCTGGTGGCTTTAATTAACTAAAATGTCTTCCGATTCTTCCGAATTCGAATGCATTATTCCGATTAGGGTTTTTTAATGAAATGTTATGTTTTTATTTTAAATATTGTATGTGATTTTATGTATAAAAAAAAAATCGGGTATTAGGTGACCACTCCCTCCACTTAGGGTAGTGTTAGAGTAAAATTGGGTAGTTTTGAGTTGTAAGGTTTTTATTGGATAGAGGTGATGTGGCACCTAGGGTATTAGGTGACCACTCCCTCCTCCCTAAGGTTTCTTTATAAATCAATGCAACATTAAAATTAATTACACAAATCTAACAAAAAAAAATAATTACAAAAATAATGTATTGGATACTTGAAATTAATAGTTTGATTACATGAAATATACATTTGGATATCAGTTATTCGGTAACTCAATTCAAATAGTAATATTATAATAATTTTATAAATTTTTTATAAAATATACTTCCTCCGCCCGCCTAAAGGTTTATACTTCTCTCAAGAAATTGTCACTTTTCACAATCAAATCAAACAATTTTATTTTTTATTTCCACCATACATTAATCATCAATACTTTTTATTTTTTAATTTTCACTATACATTTACCATTATTATGTATATTAATCATTACTTAAACATATAAAACTTATATTTTCTATCAACCTCTGGCTGGAGCAGAAGGAAGATTAGAAAATATAATTTATCCATAATCATTTATATTGCTAGCGATGTTGTGACCTGTCAAATGGCAAACCCTCTTGGGACAGTTCACGTATGCATGCGCCTATGGCTAGAAGTGGCCAAATCTGGGTTCGGGTCTGGGTCCGACCTGCTGGGTCCACGGGTCAGCCAACCTTGACCCGGACCGGCCCGTACATATGAAATGCATGGCTTCATGTCTTCACGGACTGACTACGGATCCAGGTCTGGGTTGGACCGATTGGGTCACAGGTCGACCAATGAGTTTTTTAAATACATTTTTAAGTTTTATTTATTATAATTTTATACACAATCAAATAAACTAATGAACAAAAAAAATAAAAAAATGGACTTGTATTTAATTTTAGGTTTTCACTTAAAATAAAATTGCCTACGTATTCTCGTGAGGAATCAAAGTCCTACGTAGTTCTCTTACTTTACCTAAAAATGGACTTGTATTTAATTTTAGGTTTTCACTTAAAATAAAATTACCTACGTATTCTCGTGAGGAATCAAAGTCCTACGTAGTTCTCTTACTTTACCTGACGTACCTTACTTATCTTTAGTCGAAGTTAATGTCGCTGTCATCTTGGTCGTCAGTTTGACTCTTTTGACTAGACTCTCCTTCAGTGGTGTAGGCATCTTGGTCCGCTAAGAGGTCATCCCACCTATTTTCTTGATCTCGTAGCTCGGATTTTGTTGCGTCTTTAAGCATCATCTGAACCTCAAGATTTTTTTGCGCCATCCGGGATCTCGACTCATCCAACATATAACCTCCTTCACTAAAAACGCTCTCAACAGGAACTATGGATGCCGACACTGCAAAAATATCATGCCATAATAGAGAGTATGGGGAATTATGTTAACAGACCAAATATATCTGCATTGTCATCCTCGACCACAAAACTAGTTGCTGATATCGACTAGGTCACTTCTTTGACCGATGTTACTAGCACCAATACTTCTTGCTATATTATAGAGTTGTTGTTGAAATGGGTTAGTATGAGTTCTTACTAGTTCTATGATATATGTATTGTTAGTCTTAGGTCTTGTTTTTTGAGTTGAATCCTATCTCCGTATTTATCTATATATTCAGCAAATAGAGTTTCACAATTATTTCTCAAGTCTATTTTTACTTGTTCAATAATATGGATATTTTCAAATATAGTTTGACTCTTAACAGTATCCTCGAGATTGGAAAAACTCATATTAAAAAGAATATTATAATAAAGGAATCCTATTAGATGTCTTACCTTATCTAGGAATCCTATGTATGAAAGGACTCTCATTGTAATGCCTATATAAAGGCCCCTCTATCAGTGTTATGAATACAATTGATTGACTCTATTTACAATCTTTTACTTTCTCCTGAAACACGTTATCAGCACGTAGTTTCCAACTGAGCAAAAACAAAAAATCCCTCCCGAAAAAATTCCGAAAAAAAAATAAAATTTTTTTTAGAACCACCACGACCGACGCCCCCCTGCACCGAGAACCACGACTGGTCACCTTCCTCAACCGACCGTCGCACCCCCACCCTCTTCTCCTGACGTCCGACGTCGCACAACCCGCCCCGGGCCACCGCTAACCGCACCGTCGTCCGCCCCCACTGCTTTGAGCCTCCCACTGTCTTCTCCGTGCAACGCCGCCGACCTCCAACCTGAAATTGCTGCCAGACGTCGCCTCCAACCGAACCGCGACATATCTGCGACGCCGCCGCTCTGTGACCCCCTACGCGAACCACCGCTGGAGACCTACCTCAGTCTGCTGCTTCGATTTCAGATTCTAGCCCGCTTGACCCGACCCATATCAGATCGGCCCATCACCTTCTTCACAACAGATCGGACCTTATCCGATCCTAATTCCCGTTGTGAAGCCCCGGGCCAATTGCAGCCCGCCCGTCCAACTCCCGAACCCGACTGGCGATCCAAAAGGACAAACTCGGTTGCTGACCCGATTTGCTGAGTTAATCCTGTTGCTGACTTGATACGACCCGATCTGATCGATGCACCGTCGGATCGTCCAACGAAAAAAAAATCGAGAAACGAGAATTTCCGCGCATAAATTTTCTGGACAGCGCAGTCGTGCTAAAATCATGTTTTCTGATACGTTAACCATCGGATCGGCGTGAAATTTTGGCAGCATCTTTCCAACACAAATATTTGTATATTCAACGGTGGAGATTGGATTCTGTGTAATATTGATTACCGAATCTACTTCCGAACAGAAGTAGATTTTTATAAGGAAATTTAGAAATCCGGCCTCATCCAATATCGAGCTGCTGCACCGCCGCGCCCGAGTCCTTTTTCGGCCGATTATCGAGCCTAGTAGCCTTTTTCGGGCGTTTCTCAACTCTCCATCTTTTCCTAGTTAATGATTCATTTGTTCATTAATTTATACACTTATGAATCTTACCATGTTTATATTTTACATGAATATAGGAAAATATGTTGCTCATGATGATGTGTAAAATATGGAGAGAAGCCATATTTATTATCCCATTCAAGGATCAAAGTAAATATGGAACCGAGTACCGCGAAAATATTGCTCATATGGAGAGAAGCTCCCGTTCAAGGATCAAAGCAAATATGGAACCAAGTACCCGTAAGATTTTATTAAAGTTCCCGTTTTTTAATTTCTCTCTTTTGGGAATTTTTTTTGGGAATTGGGGAATTGGGTTCTTTATCTCCCACGTTACTTTGCGGTGGATGAGACTATGAGAGGTGGTATCACTCTCGGATGTCGAAGTAAACTGTGTGACGGTCCTGGTGGAGTCACGGATAATTGTTGAAAGTCGATATTTATTGTTGTTTCATCCACCACGTTTTGGGTGCGATTTGACGTCGCCGTTTTGTCGATTTTAAACCAACAATTGAAAAAAAAATAAACATTGTCGTTAACGGTAAAGTTATGACTCGTTCATGATTACTCATGGATTTGTGACGTACAAATGGGACAAACATCGATTGCGACGGATATGTCGTGGTTAAAATCGATTTGTGACGGATTTGTCACGTTGAATTGAGCGACCACCACGTTGGTCTTGACCCAATCTCATACTTGGAAAACTCCATCTTTCATCTTATTAAAATAAAATATTGCATGTGGGTGTAATCATGCACCGTCTCCTTGCAATAAGATATATGAAAGAATGTACGAGTAATTCTCATGAATCTTAACATGTAAAGCAATGGCATATTGCGGTAAATACATGAATTCATTGACCTCGATTATAGTTCATATGACTATAGGTTCGAATACTTTTCCGAGTATTTGTAAAGGCACGTGCCTTACATATTTGAATATGTTTAGTCGATCTTATTGGATGGTCAAGACGAGTTGGTTATGGTATATTCATTATGTCTCATGGTTCAAAATGCTTAATTATGATGCACCGCGTTGCATCCACATAACATGGCTATTATGACGTATACTTGCAAATTGAGAATCAAAATTCTTGGTTGATTTGATGCACTTTGGTCGATTTTGTCTACACTTTTGATCATGACTAGGCGCATCCCCCTTGGTATTTGTTTATGCTTTGAAAGTTCAAACAGAATCAGTGGTTTTTAAAGAACCTTAGTGTTGTGTCAAGATTTAACACCTTCCGACCGGCGATCGCCTAGGAGGTCGGGCGACCAAGTCGCTGCCGAGCGTCCGAGGCAGATCTGCCGACCAGCGACCAGGCGACCTAGCCTTAGCCCGGAAGACAAGCATGAATCGCCCAGCTGAAGGTCCCAGGACAAGTCCCGGTGTCGAGCGATCGACATCCAATACGATCATCGCTCGGCGCCTGGCGACCGACTTCTGGCGACCGACTTATGGACGATCATCTCTCAGCGCTTTGCCGACCGACCCTTGGCGACCGACCAATGCCGACCTTCATTGACTGGCCGAGAACGATCCTCGGTGTCCAGCTAGAGACGACCGCATCATGACGATCTGGGCCAATGGCCATCCAGTCGGCCAAGGCCGAGCAACAGGACAGCACCCACGTGCAGATCCACAAAAGGCGCCGACAAACCCGTCACCTACCTCACCTACCAACAGGCCTGTGCCCGCGAAAGGAGCCGACGGACAAGATCGGTGACCACACTGTCACCTACCCCGACAAAGTCCGCGAAAGTAACAAAGTGGGACCTCTGTGATGATTTAGGACGCGTGCCGGATCCTCATTGACCGCATACCGCCACCACCGTAGCCTTAGACTTTTGGCAGGCAGCCCATGTGACCTTTAGGACGATCGCCCCATTACAGTAAATGCCGAAAGGCGATCGCCCACTAGGAGACAGGGCACCTCAACCCCTATATAAAGAGGGCAGCCTGCACTTGGATTTTCTGGGAGCAATATCGCGATTCAAGCACACCATACAGAAGCAAATACTTACACTTGGCTAACATCCAACTCTTGGCAACAGCTATCTTTCGGTCTTACTTCTCCTACTATCTCATCCAAATAGACACGGCGGGGACGAAGAACACCGAGCTTCGCTCAAGAGCCGGATTAACAGAGTCTTTTTACACTCATTGTATTTAGATTTCTCTCATTAATACTTGTATCCACGAATATTCGTATTAATAACATCTCGCGAGAGCGTTCAAGCCCGGGCCTAACAAACCCGGCAAATCTTGTATTATTTATCTACTCTCGGAAGTGCTCCCGCAATTGTTGTTTGTTGTCCGTCTTCCAGCAGTATTAATCTTCGGATAAATATTTTGGGCAACAACAATTGGCGCTAGAGGAAGGGGATCCAACCCTCGATTTTTGATACCTACCGTCCCGAAGAACACTCACTGTTCTCGGGGCAGATACTTGAAGTGACACTTACTGCACTTCAAAGAAATCCTTCAGAAATCATGTCTTCCGCCTCCGCGTCGAAGAAAGCCGATCAGCCGGCCGGACCCCTGTTCCGTCCCGAGCCACAGCCGATGGTGGAAGGTAGCCGCCGCGGTCAGAGACGCTCGATCCCGTCCCGGGACGGCGGCCCAAGCCTCTCGCGCGAGCGGTTCCGAACCACGGAACAGATCGAAGGGGCCCTGGCCGTCTACGGGAGCGACGGAGTGCTCTCAACGCGCCTCGCTATCGCCCCCTCGGCCGTCCGCCGAAGTCAGCGAAGCTCAAGGCGTCATCGGCCGAGCGACGCTGTGAGGCTCCGTCCCGCAGAAGAGGCGCTCGCCTGGGCACCTCTGTCTTCGATCGCACAGGCGGTGACCCGACTGCACGGGCGCCCGGCCCCAGCTACGAGATGACGGAGTTTGAGTCCGTCACCAGGAGCTCGGCCTACCCGATTCCCAGAAGGCAGCCTAGCCGTCTGGCTCCCCCTCGCCGGATTGCCGAGGCCGGCGGCAGTGGAGCCCGAAGATCGGTACACGATCGCCTCGGCTCCTGCTCCCAAAGCCGATCTGCAAGCGACCAAGCCACGGCAATGGCTGCGATGCAACGTCAACTCAACGACATGAAGGCGCTCCGGAATCCGGGGGGGCCAAGAAGGCGATCGCCGCCAAACGAGCCGCTCGCGATCGACATCGAGCTCGCCCCGTGCGGCAAAGACAAGATCGCTCCCCGCAAACACCCGTACGAGGGGCGATCGGACCCAGTGCACCCGAGGAAGTTCAACATCTACATGGCCGGGTGTGGGGCATCCGACGCGACCGATGCCGAATGTTCCTCCGACGCCGGACGACCTCGCCCACCGGTGGTACACTTCATTGCCACCTCGGTCCATTGGCTCCTTTAACGAGCCGGGCGCACGTCTTCACAGAGTACTTCGCCACTGTGGTCGTCCGCCCAAGGTCCCCTCCGCATGATGCAAATCAAGCGGAGAAGAAGAGTCCGACTCGGACTACATCGGCCGGGTAGACGTAATCATCCTCAATGGCGAGCCCATAAGCGATGAGACCGCCTCTACGCGGTCTAGGAGGATTTCGGGGTTTTTCGCCTATGTTCGGGCATCTCACGAAGACCCAACCTCGACCCACGCAGCCTTCCGGGCTAGAGCCGCAGATTTTCCGGCCAGGCAAAGGTTTCTTCTTAGCACGTGAGCAGCGCGATCGGCACCCGGACGACGATCTCCCGCCCGATCGCCAATATCGACCTACGAATAAAGCGATCGGCGGCCGAGCGACGATCACGATCTTCCGGCCGATCGCGATCATCACGCTACATCATCCGCAACCCGAGGACACGATTGCCATCTACACCCAAAGATATAACATGACGGACTAAGGCATAAGATCGCCTCCACCGCACATCATAAAGCCATGGTCCCGGGCAATCGATGGAACCGGGCCGCCGGCCATGCAAGGTCCCTTTCGGCCAAGATCGCCCGCCCTTCATTTAAATACGAGGCCGGCTTAGTCTGAGGGCTCTCCAACATTAATCAGTGGACACATACCACAATCCCCGTCTCAACGTACACCGTCGAGGTCGGCCATCTCCATGGCTGGCCGAGGTGGAAGCAGAGCTAACAAGCCGCGGGCGTGGAGTTGATTCATCCGACGCTGCCCCACGCAAGGACTCCTCTAGACCGAGACCGCACGCCCTTCGTTTAGATACGAGGCGAGGCGCAGCCTAACAGAGGACCCTCATAATAAAGTGAGTCACGAGACACTCATTGTCTTCGCGCACCAAGACACGGTCATGGGGTCGGTCCATCGATCTCCGCGACTGTGCACGATTCCTCAAACAAAGCGAAACCACCCAAGTTTCCGTGGGGGATCGGCCAATGTTGTTTTTGCAGGTACAAGACCGAAAGATAGCTAAGCCAATCGACCATGGTAGCCCAAGTCCGAAATCGTAAGTCAGCTCAGCAAGGTCGCCCGTCCTCATCCTTACACGATCGCCAGCAAGAACCACCTCGCCCCATGTCTTCAACATAGGAGCAAGTGGGGCAATTGTTGTGTCAAGATTTAACACCTTCCGACCGGCGATCGCTTAGGAGGTCGGGCGACCAAGTGCCGCCGCGAAGGCCCGAGGCAGACCGCGACCCGACTGTGCGACCTAGCCTTAGCCCGGAAGACAAGCATGAATCGCCCAGCTGAAGGTCCCAGGACAAGTCCCGGTGTCGAGCGATCGACATCCAATACGATCATCGCTTGGCGCCTGGCGACCGACTTCTGGCGACCGACTTATGGACGATCATCTCTTAGCGCTTTGCCGACCGACCCTTGGCGACCGACCAATGCCGACCTTCATTGACTGGCCGAGAACGATCCTCGGTGTCCAGCTAGAGACGACCGCATAATGACGATCTGGGCCGATGGCCATCCAGTCGGCCAAGGCCGAGCAACAGGACAGCACCCACGTGCAGATCCACAAAAGGCGCTGACAAACCTGTCACCTACCTCACCTACCAACAGGGCCCAGGCCTGCGAAAGGAGCTGACGGACAAGACTGGTGACCACAGCCTGTCACCTACCCTGACAAAGTCCGCCGAAAGTAACAAAGTGGGACCTCCTGTGACAGTACTTCCGGACGCGTGCCGGATCCTCATTGGACCGCACAGCTGGCCACCAGCTGTAGCCTTAGACTTTTGGCAGGCAGCCCATGTGACCTTTAGGACGATCGCCCCATTACAGTAAATTCCGAAAGGCGATCGCCCACTAGGAGACAGGGCACCTCAACCCCTATATAAAGAGGGCAGCCTGCACTTGGATTTTCTGGGAGCAATATCGCGATTCAAGCACACCATACAGAAGCAAATACTTACACTTGGCTAACATCCAACTCTTGGCAACAGCTATCTTTCGGTCTTACTTCTCCTACTATCTCATCCAAATAGACACGGCGGACGAAGAACACCGAGCTTCGCTCAAGAGCCGGATTAATGCAGTCTTTACACTCATTGTATTTAGATTTCTCTCATTAATACTTGTATCCACGAATATTCGTATTAATAACATCTCGCGAGAGCGTTCAAGCCCGGGCCTAACAAACCCGGCAAATCTTGTATTATTTATCTACTCTCGGAAGTGCTCCCGCAATTGTTGTTTGTTGTCCGTCTTCCAGCAGTATTAATATTCGGATAAATATTTTGGGCAACAACACTTAGCTGTACTGACATTCCTACTTTCTCTACAAGTCTACCAAGTTGGAGTTACCGAAAGGATCATCAGTCGAGATAAGAAATCGAACACCCTGCTGTGTTTAAACGCACCTATGGCTGTCATTGCCATGTTTTTGCATCAACACTTATGACATTGGATATGGTCTCAACCTTGTTTTCTCACTAAACTTGGGAAATACTAAAGCAGCTAATTAAAACATGCACTGTGATTTGAGTTTAATGATCCGTGTGGTGCACAATATATAGATAGAAAGATACGGAAGTCTAGTTTCCAGAACATCTGACCGTTCGTCCATAGCCTCCATAACAAGGGAGTTATTGTAATATCCGTGTATTTTAGTATTCGTGTGTGTGTTGTTTCGGACGTATTTAGTTGAGAATTTATTCGTAATTTCCATGTTGAATTATGTTTATTTGGAACCGTGTGTTTTGACGATTGGAATTGGAATGTTTATGGTTGGTAATTGTCAAGTTTTGTGATTTCCAGAGTATGTTTGTTTTGGACGGAATGTAGAAGTGGTGACTCGAGAGTCATGGCCGTAAGATATGAATGTATTACCAAAAGGGTGTTAATAGAATAAGAGTAGATATTTCCGAATTGTGATTTACACAAGGGCTGAATTCAATCGATCACTATAAATTCTACAAAAATCCAAAAATTATAAAATTTTACAGGATTGTGGAGAATTGAGTTAGCTTTCCAATGGTTCAAACGGTGAGTCAATCGGAGTCCGGACAAAGGAGTTATGGTTGAAATTGCAGACCCTGGTGCAGTGACACGGCCGTGTCATTTGACGCGGGCGTGTCGAGCTATTATGGTTAAGCGAAAACGTTCTGGATGGGTGACACGACCCCTGACTCGACCATGTCATTTGACACGACCGGAAGTGCAGAAATGCTGAAAAACCCATTTCGGGAGCTATATATATCCTTTGGTCGATTTTTTGGGCATTCTAGCACCTTCCCTTTATCCTCCACCTAGAATCCTCCATCTTAAACTCCAAAATCAAGCCATAAACATGTTCCAAACACTATAGAATCAAGATATCAAGTTCATTATTGAAGAATTATCCATCTCTTGGTTGAATTAAGATATGTGGTTGAAGTTCTTCAAGTTATTTGAAAGAATTTTGGGGTTTGTTGGGAATTCTTGATTCAAGTTCGTTTTGGATTTGGATTATGTTAGATTATGATATTGTAATCATGTTCCTTTGTTTTCCCTCAAAGTTTATAGATTAAATTCCGAGTTTTTAATCCATTCTTGGGTTCGACCTTTGTCGCCTCCGTAGTGTTTGATTAAATGTCTCTAAGGGTAGGACTTAGGGTGAATTCTTCCATTTCCATGGTGTTGTGTTTAGATTCGGTATTCCGATGTGTTAGGATCGAATCGTTGAAGGAAATTCGGACCGTACATTCATCCGTTCGCCGTTTCTCGTGTCGTTCAAATTGAGGCAAGTACTTTGATTGTGTTTACTGTACTTCATGTGAATATGTAAAAATGGAATTTGTGCCAATTGTTGATCGAGTGTGTGTGAGCCGAGTAAAACCAGTGAGGGTCCCCTGAGGTCCGGTAGGCTGCGTATCCCTACGGATCACTCGGTTGGGCTATATACCAGGGAGGGCCTGACGAGGTGTCTCTGGGGTGTGTATCTTGCTTGAGAGGTACAGGGCCAGTATAGCTCGGGAGGTTGTTTTGTGATGATAACTGTGATGTGGTATTCCGGAATATCTGTGATGGCACTATGATTTTTGTGGTTTTTGTTGATTATTCACTTGTTGTACATATTCCAGAATCATTGTACTTGCACCGGCTTCTTGCTGACCCCTTTTGGGGTGGATATACTTTTGTGTATTCAGGTACAGGTCCAGTGGGAGGACTAGCACAGGACGGACACGAGCTTGGTGGGCAGCATTGATATCGTACATCATTTTGAGTTGGTGGTCGTATGGTCATGGTCAAAGTCGTGTTTTGGTTTTGTACTCGCGCGGGTACTGTCCAGTGTTGTATGTCATGTTATTATTAATGGTTAATGATGTTGTTGTATTCCCGTGGTGAACGGTCATATTGGTTATGATTCCTCGGGATGATATGTGTAACACCCCAAGATATTCGGAGTATATTACAGCGCCGTGGACCCCTACATGGGACCCACCAGGCTACAACAAGCGAACACCCCTCGACTAACCATCTCGGTTAGCGAGGAAACACAATCAAATAATACATCACATGAAAATACACTCGGAGCAACCGACTAAATGAATAACAATCGACAGTGTAGCAATTTAAAATAATACAACACGGAGTTTGAATTTGAGAAGCCTAAGTACTCGCGAGTACAGTCTATTAGTTTATAAATATAAGAAACAACCATATCGAAGTGGACAAAAGAAATAAGTAGACCCAAGTGCACATGTCAACGACCCTGGCCAACATCCTCGTACTGTCCCAGCGCTCGCTCGTCTGGATGATCATAACCTGAAATCCATAACAAGAATTTCCCCATAACGGGTCCCCATAGGGGTTAGCAATTACGCTAGTACAAGTAATCAAGGCAAACCAATCGCTTACACATTTCATAGTACATGCACCAATATCATTTCAAAAACCAAAACCAGACATGTCTTTTCCAGAAACAAACAGTCACAATCACAATTGCCTAGGACCGGGACGAAGCCACAAATCCAACCCGAGGCCTCTAAGGACCCTCCCAAGCGGGCCATTTCATAAAACAAATCACGCACAGGCATCGCCTAGGACCGGGACGAAGCCACGAATCCCACCCGAGGCCTCTAAGGACCCTCCCGAGCTGGCTAGCGAAACAAACTCATGAATCCAGGACGAAGCCATAGATTCCCTCCGTGATCCCGTCGGACCCTCCCGAGGTGAGTAAAGCACACACAATATACATTACCATTTCACGTTAATAAGCATAAAGGTTTCCAAAAATACTTGCCTTGAGTAATTGATGACGCAACGAACGGAAAGGATAATCACCGACGAACGTTAAGAACCAACGGAACCGAACCTAACGATTCGAAGAACATAATTACAACCAACTCTAGACGAACACGGAAATGGAATACACCCGAAATCCCGCCGACGATTCATATATATTCGTACAAAAATAACAATGAGGGCGGACCACAATCAAACCCTCTCGATTCCGTAAAAACCACAAAATATACCATGAATCCGTAGGGAAGTTAATGATACTAACAATATTAATCGTATTCATCAAGAATCCACCCACAAAACGGGAAGAATCGGACAAAACCCCCAAAACCCCCAATTATCCAAAAGGTAGGATTCCAAGAGACATTACCTTTGAAGATCCAAGTATTATGATCCGTAGAACACGCGTTAGATTGATTATCCGGGCTTCACAACCGAAGGAGAATGATGAAAATCAACCCCCAATTGATGAATGATGAGAAGTTCTCCTCCTCTCTCACTCTCTCTCAAGTCAATGGAAGAAGAAGGAAGAAAATGAGCTGCTCTCGCTCAAAACAATGCAATTATAGGGTTGAACGCATTGTGTGCCGCGGCCCAGCTGAAGTGTGCCGCGGCACAGGCCAAAAATTTGCTCCCAGGGCTCGGCAGTGTGCCGCGGCACAGCCTACATGTGCCGCGGCACCCGGTACAGTCGGGTTTTGGCCGAAAATGCCTCACGAGTGTGCCGCGGCCCGGACGGATGTGCCGCGGCACTGACTCGGCAGTGTGCCTCGGCCCCGGATCGGTGTGCCGCGGCACACAGTACAGTCCGCTCGGCCAAAAACTGGAAAAATGTGTGTGCCGCGGCGCACACGCCTTGTGCCGCGGCCCACACCCCCTTTTGGGTCCTAAAACGATGAAAAATGATCTGGAAAGAGAATAAAAGCAATAGGAATCAATATTTGGGAACCAATAACACGAAATGGATCCACGGCAACCCCTAAACGGCAGTTCCACACAACAATAACAAGAATCAGATCAATAGATGACAGAAAAGATACACTGAAAGATACACGAGGGTTACTACAATCGAAAAAAATACACCGGAAATGAAAATACAAGGGAAAGAAAAATGCGGATATTACATTCTACCCCTCTAAAAATAAGTTTCGTCCCGAAACTTAAGAAACAAACAACTCAGGGTACCTAGCACGCATGCTATCCTCGGTTTCCCAAGTTGCCTCCTCGACACCGTGTCTCGACCATTGCACTTTGACTAAAGGGATGGTCTTATGCCTCAGTCGTTTCTCACGATGCTCCAAAATCTTCAAGGGACGTTCTTCAAAAGTAATATCCTCGGCGACATCAATCTCACCATAATCGATGACGTGACTCGGATCCGGGACATATTTCTTCAGCTGGGAAACATGAAAAACGCTATGAACATGACTCAGGGCCGGGGGTAACGCCAAACGGTATGCTAACCCACCGACTCGCTCGAGAATCTCGAAGGGTCCAATAAATCTCGGACTCAACTTCCCCTTCTTCCCGAAACGGAAGACTCCTCTCGTCGGCGACACCTTCAGCAAAACGTGGTCTCCCACCTAGAATTCTAAAGGTCGACGACAGACATCGGCATAAGACTTCTGTCGGCTCTGGGCAGTTAACATGCGTTCCCGAATTAATTCTATCTTCCGCCTCATCTCTAAAACGACATCCGGTTCGGTCCCGACCAAATCGGACGCCTCATTCCAACAAATCGGCGATCGACAACGCCGCCCGTAGAGCGCCTCATACGGTGCCATCCGAATCGTCGCGTGCCAACTATTGTTGTACGTGAATTCGATTAATGGCAATTGCTCCTCCCAGTCATTACTCCAATCGAGAGCACAAGCACGCAATATGTCCTCGAATGTTTGGATAGTGCGTTCCGACTGTCCATCTGACCGGGGATGAAAAGAGGAACTCAAATGCAAACGGGTACCCAACGCCTTATGCACCGCCTGCCAAAAGTACGATACGAAACGGCCATCACGATCCGAAACAATAGACTTCGGAGTACCGCGAAGCCTCACAATCTGCGTGATAAACACACGAGCCAACTTTTCTGGACCCCAAGTGTCCTTGATGCCCAGAAAATGTACCGACTTGGTCAGACGATCAACAATCACCCATACCATATTCATGCCCGACCTCGATCTCGGCAAACTCGTAATGAAATCCATCGATATATCTTCCCATTTCCATTCTGGAACGGGAAGTGACTGCAATAACCCGGCCGGTCGCTGATGCTCGATTTTGACCTGCTGACAAGTCAAACATCTCGCTACAAACTGTGCGACCTCCTCCTTCATATCATTCCACCAGAAATTCCTCCTCAGGTCCTTCTACATCTTACTCGAACCAGGATGAACGGAATAAGGTGTAGCATGGGCCTCACGCAAAATACTCTGTCTCAACTCTGAGTCGTTCGGCACACAAAGCCGACTCCGAAATCCCCAAACACCATCTTCGTGAATCACAAACCCAGGAGACTTTCCCTTAAGAACGTTCTCTCGGATTTGAGTAATCATCAGATCCTCTAATTGCTTCAGCTTAATTTCATCGATCAAAGACGACGAAATCTCTAAAGCACAAAGTTGCCCGACAGCTCCAGGCAACAAAACCTCAACATCTAACTCGATCAAAGCCCGCCGAAGCTCAGACTGAGACGTAAGGATCTCAAGCGTTCGCAACGCAATCGGTTTCCGACTCAAGGCGTCGGCCACGGCGTTCGCCTTGCCCGGATGATAAAGGATTTCGAGGTCATAATCCTTAATCAGCTCTAACCACCTCCTCTGCCTCATATTCAACTCCCGCTGAGTAAATATGTATTTCAGACTCTTATGATCGGTAAAAATCTGACATGTAGAGCCGAAAAGATAGTGACGCCAGATCTTGAGCGCAAAAACAACTGCCGCTAACTCCAAATCATGAGTAGGGTAGTTCAGCTCATACGGCCTCAACTGTCTCGATGCAAAGGCAATGGTCTTGCCGTGCTGCATCAATACGCACCCAAAACCCTGACCCGAAGCATCGCTATAAACAACGAATCCCTCATTGCCACATGGCAACGCCAAAACTGGGGCTGAAGTCAAACGCTTCTTCAGTTCCTCAAAACTCGACTGCCTCCCGTCATTCCGCATTTAACTTCTCGGATTTACGGAGCAATCAGGTAAGTGGTCGAGCTAGTTTTGAGAAACCCTCGACGAACCTACGGTAGTAGCCAGCCAAACCCAAGAAACTACGGACCTCCTTCACATTCGTGGTCGGTGCCCAATCCAATACTGCCTCAATTTTCTGCGGATCCACACGAACTCCCTCGACTGAAATCACGTGACCTAAAAACATCACTTCCTTCAGCCAGAACTCACATTTCGAGAACTCGTCAGGAAATACATCAGGAAATACATCAGGAAACTCACTAACGACTGGAATCGACAATAGCTCGACTCCACCATCCTCCGCCTTCAAGGCGTAGCACCAATAACCAGTACACCCCTTTCGTAGGAGTCTCATCGCCTTCAAGGCGTTAATAACAAACTTCTGATTTCCCCTCCTTCGCCCCGCGAAGGAGTGCTCGGTGCCATCCTCGGCTAACATGGTGATGATCCTCGTGCGGTAGTTCATGATTGCGCCATGCCGCTCGAGCCAATCATCCCCGAGAATCAAATCCTCACCCTCAATATTAACGACAATAAGATTAGAGAGCCAAGCTCTCTCACAAATAAACACAGAGCAGTCTCGGACCTCCCGATCACCGACAATCCTATCACCGCTAGGAAGTTTAACGACAAAAAGCTCGCAAGGTGACAAGCAGTCGAGACTCAAACGGCGTACACACTCTAGAGAAATGAATGAATGCGTAACACCTGAATGAAAAAGCACACCGACAGGATGAGAATGGATAAGAACGGTACGTGTCGCCACAGTAGCTGCTGGGTCATCGGCCCTCCTCATCTCGTAGATACGCGGCTGGGCAGAGCCGACACTGGAAGCTCCTCCCCTAGCGGGCTGACCCCGACCCCTACCTCGACCGGTACTCGGAGGTGGCGGCGGAGCAAATGAGCCCTGGTTCACACTCGGCTCCAAAGGTGCTGGAAAAGAAGCCTGAGCACCAAGAGGCTTTCTTATGCGCTCACAAAAGAAGGCCTTGTGGCCCGACTGACCACAAGTGTGACAAGTTAGAGGCGGACCAGGACACTCCCGGTTCCGATGGCCTGGCTCGCCGCAGTTAAAACATTTGGCATCCCGAACGGAGGCACTGGCAGTACCCCGATAGCCCCCAGAGAAACGAGCCGAACTACCTCCAGGAATATTCACAGACTGAGACTTCTGCTGACCTCCACCTCTGTGACCCGAAAAATTTCCGGCGGATTTCTGCTTCTTACTCTCCCGAACCGCCGCACTGGCTGTCACCGACATGTCATAGGCAATAGCTCGACTCTGATAATCCTTCAGGGTAGTATAGACGAGTCCAGACATATAGTCCCGAATGGACAGTTTCATCCTCCTGGAAAAATGGAAAATTTTGTCTCTCTCAGCGACAACTTGGGTTTTCACATAGCCCAGCTCTTTGTTGAAATCAGCAATAGCTTGGGATACGGGAATATCCCGAGGTTGAGCATCGTAGAAAGCATGGACTCGAGCCTGTCTAACTGGCCACGGGCAATATTCAGTCTCCACCAACTCCTGAAATTCGGCCCACGAAGCAACATGATCTTTGGGCCCAACGGCCTCCCACCAATCCGTAGCGTCCCCCGTGAGAAAGTATCGAGCACAGGACCTTACGGTCCTCGGGACAGTTGGTAGCAGTGAAGACTTTAGATATCTCCTTGATCCACCCTTCCCAGCCGATCGGGTCCGAAGCTCCCGAAAACTGAGGAGGATACATCTTGATGACATCCTGTAGCCAGCGATCCGCTCCGCCCCGATTAGCATGAGCCTGATGGAGGTTCTGGACTACCTGAGCTATAGCCGCCATTTGGTTAACCATTTGCTGCATGACGGCCGCAATACCAAGGTTGGCGCGCTCCTGAGAAGAAGCATGACTGTGACGGTCACCGTTACTGCCGGCTCTCGAAGAATGCGATGTGGCCGCCCCACCGGCTGCCCCACGTCCTCGGCCGCGTTCACGACCACGACCACGACCACGACCACGGTTTCCTCCGGCATCCATACTGGTGTTAAGAGATAACAGAAGTATATTGATGATGAGTAAGGGAGGAAAAAGCAACCACGATTCGAAAAGCGGAAATACTATGCAAGAAAACAAAAGACCGAATAAGAAAACTTACGAGCACTGGAAGTACCGAGATGCTGGCAGCGGTGTGACAATGTGCAAAATAAAACACGACTAGACCCAAATAACCAACAAGCCTTAGGTATCCATAAACCTAGGGCTCTGATACCATTTTCTGTAACACCCCAAGATATTCGGAGTATATTACAGCGCCGTGGACCCCTACATGGGACCCACCAGGCTACAACAAGCGAACACCCCTCGACTAACCATATCGGTTAGCGAGGAAACACAATCAAATAATACATCACATGAAAACACACTCGAAGCAACCGACTAAATGAATAACAATCGACAGTGTAGCAATTTAAAATAATACAACACGGAGTTTGAATTTGAGAAGCCTAAGTACTCGCGAGTACAGTCTATTAGATTATAAATATAGGAAATAACCATATCGAAGTGGACAAAAGAAATAAGTAGACCCAAGTGCACATGTCAACGACCCTGGCCAACATCCTCGTACTGTCCCAGCGCTCGCTCGTCCGGATGATCATAACCTGAAATCCATAACAAGAATTTCCCCATAACGGGTCCCCATAGGGGTTAGCAATTACGCTAGTACAAGTAATCAAGGCAAACCAATCGCTTACACATTTCATAGTACATGCACCAATATCATTTCAAAAACCAAAACCAGACATGTCTTTTCCAGAAACAAACAGTCACAATCACAATTGCTCAGACCGGACGAAGCCACAAATCCAACCCGAGGCCTCTAAGGACCCTCCCAAGCGGGCCATTTCATAAAACAAATCACGCATGTGCATCGCCAGACCGGACGAAGCCACGAATCCCACCCGAGGCCTCTAAGGACCCTCCCGAGCTGGCTAGCGAAACAAACTCATGAATCCAGGACGAAGCCATAGATTCCCTCCGTGATCCCGTCGGACCCTCCCGAGGTGAGTAAAGCACACACAATATACATTACCATTTCACGTTAAGCATAAAGGTTTCCAAAAATACTTGCCTTGAGTAATTGATAACGCAACGAACGGAAAGGATAATCACCGACGAACGATAAGAACCAACGGAACCGAACCTAACGATTCGAAGAACATAATTACAACCAACTCTAGACGAACACGGAAATGGAATACACCCGAAATCCCGCCTACGATTCATGTATATTCGTATAAAAATAACAACGAGGGCGGACCACAACCAAACCCTCTCGATTCCGTAAAAACCACAAAATATACCATGAATCCGTAGCGAAGTTAATGATACTAACAATATTAATCGTATTCATCAAGAATCCACCCATAAAACGGGAAGAATCGGACAAAAACCCCAAAACCCCCAATTATCCAAAAGGTAGGGTTCCAAGAGACATTACCTTTGAAGATCCAAGTATTATGATCCATAGAACACGCGTTAGATTGATTATCCTAAGCCACAAATGTATGAGAATGATGAAAATCAACCCCCAATTGATGAATGATGAGAAGTTCTCCTCCTCTCTCACTCTCTCTCGCGTCAATGGAAGAAGAAGGAAGAAAATGAGCTACCATCGCTCAAAACAACGCAATTATAGGGTTGACCGCATTGTGTGCCGCGGCCCAGCTGAAGTGTGCCGCGACAAAGCTAAAAATTTCTCCTGTGGCTCGGCGGTGTGCCGCAAGATGCCACTTACATGTGCCGCGGCACCCTGATCGGGTTTTGGCGAAAATGCCTCACGAGTGTGCCGCGGCCCGACGGATGTGCCGCGCATCGACTGGCAAAGCAGCCGCGGCCTCGACGGTGTCCCGCGGCACACAGTACAGTCCGCTCGGCCAAAAACTGGAAAAATGTGTGTGCCGCGGCGCACACGCCTTGTGCCGCGGCCCACACCCCCTTTTGGGTCCTAAAACGATGAAAAATGATCCGGAAAGAGAATAAAAGCAATAGGAATCAATATTTGGGAACCAATAACACGAAATGGATCCACGACAACCCCTAAACGGCGGTTCCGCACAACAATAACGAGAATCAGATCAATAGATGACAGAAAAGATATACTGAAAGATACACGAGGGTTACTACAATCGAAAAAAAATACACCGGAAATGAAAATACAAGGGAAAGAAAAATGTGGATATTACAATATGTTGTTTGGTATTGTGATTTATGTCATGTTGAAATTGAAGTTGGTTTTGAATGTATGAACGTTTATGTTTGTCGTAGTTAATGTGTTTTATTTAGGTCTAAGCCTGGTAGGTTCTCCAAAAAGGATCTACGGCGCTGTAATATCTCCGTAAATCATGGGGGTGTTACAAAATATGGTATCAGAGCCTAGGTTTATGGGTACCTAGGCTGTCGGTGTTTTGGGTCTATTAAATTGAGTCAGTTGTTGTCTACGATATCATTGGCATGCAACCACCTCGTGTTGCCTGTGCTGGAAGACTCTTCGGATGTTGGTTGTTTCTTTCCTTCGGAAATAATTACCTTAATATTGTGCAATCTATTATTGTAATCGTTTCCTTGTTGAATCATTCTTATTCTTCAGTATGGCGAGAGGTAGAGCTATCCGTCAACACGGTCGTGGTCGAGGCCATGGCAGAGTAGTAGTGTCCGAGTCCGAGAGGTCCGTTTTAGAATCGGCATCTCGTTCTGCAACTAGGTCAGACCCGATCCCTTCGGGAGGTTCAGATGGAGGCTCGGAGGCCGAAGTGCCTAACGTTCTTCAACAAGTTGTAACACAAGTGCACCAACTGGCACAAGTGGTGCAGAATATTAATACTGGCAGGATGGTTGAGGATCGATGGCTTCAAGAATTTATGAAGATGAACCCTCCCAGATTCGATGGTTCCGGTGATGCGAACAACTGGGATCATTAGTTAGTTGAGCTAGAGAAGATATTTGACGGTATTGGTTGTCCTGAAGCCAAGAGAGTCCCGATTGCTCAACATCTGATGGTTGATGACGCTTCGGACTGGTGGCGAGCTGTTAAGCCCAAGGACCGTGATGTCACTTGGGAAGAATTTAAAGAATTGATGGAAGCTCAATATTGTCCAGCGCCGGTACAGTTAGCAAGAGTCAGTGAGTTCTTCAGAGCTCAACCCGAAGATGTTCCTATTTTTGAAGCAATCAAGACATACAACAAGCAGTTAGTGTATGTCCAAGATCGGGTTAAGGATGAGATAGACAAAATACTTCATTTCGATGCAAGGATGAAACCGGGGGTTCGAAAGTATATGGCGGGCCTTGGGTGTACTACTTTGAGAGAATATCAGGATAGAGCACTTGCTTATGGGATGGTGTCAGTTCCGGTTCCTGCAGTTTCGAGCTCAAAGAAACCAAAATTTTCTGGTAGTTTCCGAGGCAGTGGATCGTGTAGGCCCCAATCTTCTGTGCAATCTTCTGTTGGTTCCCCTCAACCTAGTGGAGGAGTGCCGAGAGTTTGTTTTAATTGTGGAAATCCGGGACATGTCAGTTCTCGTTGCACTTCTTGCCCCATTGATTGTTTTAAGTGTGGGAAGCAGGGTCATCGCGCATTATATTGTGAGTCAGTGGGCAAAATATTCTCTAAACAGTCTCCTACCCCGGCTGTGTAACACCCCCAATCCACTCAGGGATATTACACGCTGTAGACCCTTTCCTCAAGGATCTACCAGGCTGGTAAACAACGTCAAACATCTCAACAATGCCTTTAAGGCTAAAATGACTCAGTAGACCGATTTGGTCTTTCAAAAAAATACATACAACTCAAACTCATTACATGCCCACGCAGGGGTCGAATACAACACACTCCCGTACAAAGGGAAAGAAATACTGCAGCGGAGATAAAATACAACTAAACCAATACGACATCAACGGGTCCTCGTGTGATTAGTATCGTTCATCTTTCATCATCCTTCATGCCGACCCTGTGCTCTGCTCCAAAACCTGAATGCAATACAGACATCCACCCCCCGAATACTCGGGGGTTAGCAAAACTCCACTGTTTTGCTAGTGCAAGTATAAAATACGAAAACGATCCATACATATCATACTCCACGGAACATGTTAATCATAAACATACTTCCCGAGGTAAATCACTTAATCAAAACGGTTAAATCGAAAGATAGGGGTAAACCCGATATACATCTTGTGAAAACATTTTACGATCTCGGGAGTTTTGAAAACATTTGGGATTGTAAGAATTCTCAAACCTTTCAAAAACATTTAGGACACACCCAAAAGTCATTTTCCCAAAACGTAAATTGATAACAACAAATGGGGTCCACGAATTCGATCATACCATAACAACTCGTTTCCAGATTATTCGCGTCCCGTGCTAGCAAGCCACGAACCTCGATGCTCCCGTAGAGAACAAACCCGAGTGAATAACCCATAGGGAAACTATATCAAATCACATGTCACCGTAATCGCACCACGTGACTACAAGCACATATACGTACATAATCAAACCACAACCATAAGTTATCCCGGCATCGCGCTAACAAGCCACGAACCTCTGAGTCCCCGCAAGACATACCCGATGATAACCCCACAAGTTATCTCGCATCGGGCTAACAAACCACGAACCTCGGAGTCACCGCAAGACATACCCGGATTGATAACCCTACGATCACGCCCGACCCATACTAGCAAGTATGGATCCCGAGATTCAACAATCCTACCCGAGGCACATCACATACATCAAGCACACAACAATAATCACTTATCAAGCCAAACAACATTAAGCATCACAAACTCCTTTCAAGGAGTAACAACTAATATCACACACATTACGTTCTTACCGAACAAGTACATAATAACAATACGTAATCCCCGGCAAAGGATTACGGTCTATCAAACTCACTCGAAGTGATCATATTATCTTTCAACATACAAAACCAACACACATATTCCGAGAACACATATTCACAAAGTATACGAATTATCGTTGAAAGACAACATTTATCGAGAACATACCGATCCCTTTTTACGTTCATTAAACATTTGGATTTCGTATAAAAATCATTTATCAACAATTATGCCTATGAAACATGAAACGTATGGGCAAGATACTTGCCTCGATACCACGAGCACGGAACCACGAACGGACACGGCTCAACCGGGAAGCTTCGAAACACCCGACGCTATCGAAACGGAAGACGACGACGAACGAAAGGGTTCAACATGGTTTCTTCGCAAGAAACACGACCCTAACATCATACAATCAATAAATCATCGATCATACGAGGAAGAATAATCGTAGAACGCCCGAAAACCCCTCTAAGACATTCTACCGGACACCTTCAAGGCGTCGATCAAGAACTCGACCAAAACAACGAATCGATACGATCCAACCATGGAATAACAAGGGAAAAGATATAAAACATCTAAATAATCATCAATCCATCACAATCCTAAGTTAAATCAGATTAAATCGGATGAAAACAACCAAAACACCCAAATTCCTCAAAACTAGATTTCTAGGAAATCTGACCTGATTCGGTAGATCGGAGGATGTTATAGGATGGATGATTAATGATATGAACTCCAAGACTTCATGTATTGATTGTCTAACAACATCCTTCCAGGATTACAACACCTCCAGCCGCGGAAGAGAAGGAAAACCGAGTGAAAATGGCTGAAGAAAACGCTGCCAGGCCTTAAATAGCCGATCACGGCCGTTACGACGTAATCGCCACGGCTTACGACGAATCCGCCATGGCCGAACTTCACCGCTCGAAATGCCGGAACGTTACGTGACACGCATCGCCGTGGCCTTACGACGAATCGCCTTACATACGAATCGCCGAGCACTACCGTGACGTTACTCGGCCTGTCGGCCCGCCCGAGCATGCCCGACCATGACTCGGCCGACCAACTCCGATGGCCCGAACGACCTCGAAACCCGAACTCGAATACGAATCAAGATACGTTATGAAGTACTCAAAAGACGAATCCGAGCACTAATAGAACACACGATTCCGACTACCCGAAGGCTCGAAATTCGACAACGGAAAGTAATTACCCCAAACTTTGGGAAATTACGAAAATGGCCCAAAACGCCCCAAAATCACGATACGTGATCGAATAACCAAACCGAAGCTTGCAACATGAATAATAACATTAAATGAACTTACGAGAAAGTCGAAACAACAGTTTCGGACGAGATTCGCAAGAATCGAACTCAAGTGCGGAAAAACCGCTAAAAAGCACGGAACTCAACAAAACGACACCGAAACGAGCTTGGATGACATAAAGTGCAGAATTAATCATTCTCGGAATGACGAAACGGTCATGAGCGAGTCGTCAAAACGGACTTCCGCCGAAAAAAAAGAAATTACCGGAAATCGAAATCACGGGTATTACATTCTACCCTCCTTAAAAGAAGTTTCGTCCCGAAACTTAAAATAAGTAGGGAGAAGCAATATCCACTGTCAGGAAGACTCGACGAGATACACAAAAACCGAAAACTCGCGCCCGACGGCGAAACGTTGCAAGAAATGCAAAGAGACATACGACGTGAAAACACGCTCCACGACGACCAACACAACGCCACCGATAGAGACATAATAAACCAACAACTGACAAGCGTCATCAAACAGATAATACAATCAAGTCGATTATCCGAACAATCGCAAAACACAACGAACGAAAATCAACACGATTGACTAACCTAACGGTACATCAATCAACACGCGAGCCAATCGCTGAACAAATACGGAATTCCACCGCCTGTGGGTGGATGATCGAAAAAAAGACTAATTTCCTGAACATAAGGAAATTAGGAAGGAGTCTTGAACGTTCAACAATCACGAAACGAGATCAACAAAAACCGAACAATCATACGATCGAACCACAACGATCGAGACAGCAAAAATCGAACAATCACGTTCGAATCACGAAGAACAATAAAATTCAAACAACAACCCCAAGGTTCACATATCGACTCGAGACAATATATGATCCGGTGAAAATAACAACATGTGCCTTTACATAAGATCCACAGGAAAGGGAATAGCGATTGAAAAGTCACAACGACAAACAAATTATTTCGAAACACCACACTCGTTCGATCAACAAAAACAAGGGACAGAACAAGCTCGGAAAATGTCAACGAATATAAACGAGTCGACCGAGTTGAAAATACAAAAGTTCAAGATCCAGTCCACTTCGAATAAAAGAACTAGTAGAACCAAAAGATGTTACTTCCGAACAAGATTCACAAGAATCGAACCGAACTCGGAAAAGCCACAGCGAAAGCCATATTGACCCAAAACAAGATCACACCTCGTCCGATCAATGAAATCGAAATACAGAACAAGTTCAGTAAGTATCAACGAACACGAGCCAGTCGATAGAATCGGGAAAGAGAAAATGCAGGAGTCTAAAAACAACACGGGTACTACATTCGACCTCTTATAAAAGAAGGTCACCCCCGCAACTCACAACAGCGAAATCAAGGTGACGACACAACAAGCAACCGACAGAAACATCCTTCGAAGGCCTCTCAAAGCCGATTTTGATACTTGTGCTGAAGCGCGAACTCCGAAAATCTCGGTAGCCAATTCGCAAAACTGAATTCGGTGTCCCTCGAGTCCACACTTGAAATGTGTTATCGACGAGAAGGACAATTTACACGTGCAGGCCCCGGCACGTCACGATTGAAACGCCTCGGCTCGGCATACCGAAAATACAAATGCTAGATACAATGGGGCATAACGTCGCAAAACAACATAGCGGAGATGCCAACTCAGCACAACAAAGAATCATAACACATACCATATACAACGATTACCATCGTAAAGTAATACACACACAAACACTATAGCAACGACGGTATCGTTCGGCGACCTCAACGGCCCGAACGATAACCAGCACATAATTACAACCATCATGAAACAATCACACATGTACACAAACGTACAAACTCAAGCTTCAACAGCTCACAACCGTGCGACAACACGCAAATCACCACGAGGCGACAAACAGTAAATACTACCACACCTCTCACAGAGGGCTAGTACAACAAATGCGTGGCAACGCCTCGACGTTCATGCCACCAATTCGATCATACTCGGGAGCAAACACCATAACAACAATACAAACATCATACATACATTCCCAAACGCAAACGGGAATTGATAGGTTTTAAAAAAATGAAAACCACCTCTTGAAAATAATTTAGAAAAACACCGGTTGATCTTGAGTATCATCTTTCAAAAAAAAAAAGTAAAAACGTGAAACATCGTTATCGAGACTTTGGAAAACCATTTCGCATTTGTTAAAAATGAGGACACTTTCTGATAGTGAAAAACTTTCAGAATATTCGACCCTCGGGTCTAAGTAAAAGTATTTATAAAACATTGAAAATATCTCAAAACATTTTGGACCTCGAGGTACAAGAATTTGAAACATATTGTGGCACCTTGGATGTACCACGACAAAATAATTCATTTTAAAAGTACGTCTCGAAATTTATTTTCTAAGATACTCAAGGTTTTCAAAGATAATTCAATGGGCTAGAATGCCCAAAAATTTCAGGTAATTACACGGAACATTATAGCGCCGTGGGTCCCGCGCCGGAACCCACCAAGATAAAACCATTTACAAAAACGCCAAAAAGTGCGATGATGGTAATATTTCAAAAACTCACAAAAGCCATTTACAAAATACTAAATACCGTCATAAGAATTTCGCCAAAATGATCAAGGCCATAATGCCAAAAATTCGGTTAAGGAATTGGTTTTCGAAATAAAACTCAGTTGGTAAAATACCGAAAGCCATTACAAAAGAACTCACGCAGCGGATAAAAGAAATACAGTTCAACATGCACAATCCATCAACACTACTCCTCATATGAACGAAATATGAGGGTCGAATAACCACATATCAAGAAATCAAAATCCATAAGAGGATTCCGTCACTTAACAAATAATCATAAAAATAGCTCGTGTCACACGAGGCACAACACAAAGAAGGGAGACATACATCCACAGGTCGCACGAAGATGATGACCGCCCACGATACTAATCACGACCAACAAGATCAAACGACGCGTCGCGACACGACTCAGTCAGACAAAATCCGACGAGACAAAAACTCAATAGACACCACTGACCCGACAGCCTAGGTTTCCACAACCTAAGCTCTGATACCATTTATGTAACACCCCCAATCCACTCAGGGATATTACATGCCGTAGACCCTTTCCTCAAGGATCTTCCAGGCTGGTAAACAACGTCAAACATCTCAACAATGCCTTTAAGGCTAAAATGACTCAGTAGACCGATTTGGTCTTTCAAAAAAATACATACAACTCAAACTCATTACATGCCCACGCAGGGGTCGAATACAACACACTCCCATACAACGGGAAAGAAATACTGCAGCGGAGATAAAATACAACTAAACCAATACGACATCAATGGGTCCTCGTGTGATTAGTATCGTTCATCTTTCATCATCCTTCATGCCGACCCTGTGCTCTGCTCCAAAACCTGAATGCAATACAGACATCCACCCCCCGAATACTCGGGGGTTAGCAAAACTCCACTGTTTTGCTAGTGCAAGTATAAAATACGAAAACGAGCCATACATATCATACTCCACGGAACATGTTAATCATAAACATACTTCCCGAGGTAAATCACTTAATCAAAACGGTTAAATCGAAAGATAGGGGTAAACCCGATATACATCTTGTGAAAACATTTTACGATCTCGGGAGTTTTGAAAACATTTGGGATTGTAAGAATTCTCAAACCTTTCAAAAACATTTAGGACACAACCAAAAGTCATTTTCCCAAAACATAAATTCGATAACAACAAATGGGGTCCACGACCCGATCATACCATAACAACCTGTTTCCACAGATTATTCGCGTCTCGTGCTAGCAAGCCACGGACCTCAGATGCTCCCGTAGAACAAACCCGAGTGAATAACCCATAGGGAAACTATATCAAATCACATGTCACCGTAACCGCAGTCACGTGACTACAAGCACATATACGTACATAATCAAACCACAACCATAAGTTATCCCGGCATCGCGCTAACAAGCCACGAACCTCGGAGTCCCCGCAAGACATACCCGATGATAACCCCACAAGTTATCTAGGCATCGGGCTAACAAGCCACGAACCTCGGAGTCCCCGCAAGACATACCCGGATTGGATAACCCTACGATCACGCCCGACCCAAGTATGGATCCCGGAGATTCAACAATCCCACCCGGAGGCACATCACATACATAAAGCACACAACAATAATCACTTATCAAGCCAAACAACATTACGCATCACAAACTCCTTTCAAGGAGTAACAACTAATATCACACACATTACGTTCTTACCGAACAAGTACATAATAACAATACGAATCCCCGGCAAAGGATTACGGTCTATCAAACTCACTCGAAGTGATCATATTATCTTTCAACATACAAAACCAACACACATATTCCGAGAACACATATTCACGAAGTATACGAATTATCGTTGAAAGACAACATTTATCGAGAACATACCGATCCCTTTTTACGTTCATTAAACATTTGGATTTCGTATAAAAATCATTTATCAACAATTATGCCTATGAAACATGAAACGTATGGGCAAGATACTTGCCTCGATACCACGAGCACGGAACCACGAACGGACACGGCTCAACCGGGAAGCTTCGAAACACCCGACGCTATCGAAACGGAAGACGACGACGAACGAAAGGGTTCAACATGGTTTCTTCGCAAGAAACACGACCCTAACATCATACAATCAATAAATCATCGATCATACGAGGAAGAATAATCGTAGAACGCCCGAAAACCCCTCTAAGACATTCTACCGGACACCTTCAAGGCGTCGATCAAGAACTCGACCAAAACAACGAATCGATACGATCCAACCATGGAATAACAAGGGAAAAGATATAAAACATCTAAATAATCATAATCCATCACAATCCTAAGTTAAATCGTATTAAATCGGATGAAAACAACCAAAACACCCAAATTCCTCAAAACTAGATTTCTAGGAAATCTGACCTGATTCGGTAGATCGGAGGATGTTATAGGATGAATGATTGATGATATGAACTCCAAGACTTCATGTATTGATTGTCTAACAACATCCTTCCATGATTACAACACCTCCGGCCACGGAAGAGAAGGAAAACCGAGTGGAAATGGCTGAAGAAAACGCTGCCAGGCCTTAAATAGGCTGACTGCCGGCCGGGTTACGTACGTAACCGGCCATGGCCGAACTCACTGCCTGGAAATGCCGGAACGTTACGTACGTTACCGGCCAGGGCCTTTCGTACATAACTTGCCTTACGTACATAACTGCCGAGCACTACCGTACGTTACTCGGCCAGGGCTGGCCTGGCCCGAGCATGCCCGGCCATGACTCGGCCAGGACCAACTCCGACGGCCCGAACGACCCCGAAACCCGAACCTGAATACGAATCGAAGATATGGTTACGAAGTACTCGAAAAGACGAATCCGAGCACTAATATAACACACGATTCTGACTACCCGAAGGCTCGAAATTCGACAACGGAAAGTAATTACCCCAAACTTTGGGAAATTACGAAAATGGCCCAAAACGCCCCAAAATCACGATACGTGATCGAATAACCAAACCGAAGCTTGCAACATGAATAATAACATTAAATGAACTTACGAGAAAGTCGAAACAACAGTTTCGGACGAGATTCGCAAGAATCGAACTCAAGTGCGGAAAAACCGCTAAAAAGCACGGAACTCAACAAAACGACACCGAAACGAGCAGAATTAATCATTCTCGGAATGACGAAACGGTCATGAGAGAGTCGTCAAAACGGACTTCCGCCGAAAAAAAGAAATTACCGGAAATCGAAATCACGGGTATTACATTCTACCCTCCTTAAAAGAAGTTTCGTCCCGAAACTTAAAATAAGTAGGGAGAAGAAATATCCACTGTCAGGAAGACTCGACGAGATACACAAAAACCGAAAACTCGCGCCCGACGGCAAAACGTTGCAAGAAACGCAAAGAGACATACGACGTGAAAACACGCTCCACGACGACCAACACAACGCCACCGATAGAGACACAATAAACCAACAAGTGACAAGCGTCATCAAACAGATAATACAATCAAGTCGATTATCCGAACAATCGCAAAACACAACGAACGAAAATCAACACGATTGACTAACATAACGGTACATCAATCAACACGCGAGCCAATCGCTGAACAAATACGGAATTCCACCGCCCAAGGGTTGGAAGATCGAAAACAAGACTAATTTCCTGAACATAAGGAAATTAGGAAGGAGTCTTGAACGTTCAACAATCACGAAACGAGATCAACAAAAACCGAACAATCATACGATCGAACTACAACGATCGAGACAGCAAAAAACGAACAATCACGTTCGAATAACGAAGAACAATAAAATTCAAACAACAACCCCAAGGTTCACATATCGACTCGAGACAATATATGATCCGGTGAAAATAACAACATGTGCCTTTACATAAGATCCACAGGAAAGGGAATAGCGATTGAAAAGTCACAACGACAAACGAATTATTTCGAAACACCATACTCGTTCGATCAACAAAAACAAGGGACATGACAAGCTCGGAAAATGTCAACGAATATAAACGAGTCGACAGAGTCGAAAATACAAAAGTTCAAGATCCAGTCCACTTCGAATAAAAGAACTAGTAGAACCAAAAGATGTTACTTCCGAACAAGATTCACAAGAATCGAACCGAACTCGGAAAAGCCCCAGCGAAAACCAGATTGACCCAAAACAAGATCACACCTCGTCCGATCAATGAAACCGAAATACAGAACAAGTTCAGTAAGTATCAACGAACACGAGCGAGTCGATAGAATCGAGAAAGAGAAAATGCAGGAGTCTAAAAACAACACGGGTACTACATTCGACCTCTTATAAAAGAAGGTCGCCCGCAACTCACAACAATGAAATCAAGGTGACGACACAACAAGCAACCGGCGAAACATCCTTGAAGGCCTCTCAAAGCCGATTCGATACTTGTCTTTGAAGCGCGAACTCCGAAAGTCTCGGTAGCCAATTCGCAAAACTGAATTCGGTGTCCCTCGAGTCCACACTTGAATGTGTTATCGACGAGAAGGACAATTTACACGTGCATGCCCCGGCACATCACGATTGAAACGCCTCGGCTCGGCATACCGAAAATACAAATGCTAGATACAATGGGGCATAACGTCGCAAAACAACATAGCGGAGATGCCAACTCAGCACAACAAAGAATCATAACACATACCATATACAACGATTACCATCGTAAAGTAATACACACACAAACACTATAGCAACGACGGTATCGTTCGGCGACCTCAACGGCCCGAACGATAACCAGCACATAATTACAACCATCATGAAACAATCACACATGTACACAAACGTACAAACTCAAGCTTCAACAGCTCACACCCGTGCGACAACACGCAAATCACCACGAGGCGACAAACAGTAAATACCAGTTCACACCTCTCACAGAGGGCTAGTACAACAAATGCGTGGCAACGCCTCGACGTTCATGCCACCAATTCGATCATACTCGAGAGCAAACACCATAACGACAATACAAACATCATACATACATTCCCAAACGCAAACGGGAATTGATAGGTTTTAAAAAAATGAAAACCACCTCTTGAAAATAATTTAGAAAAACACCAGTTGATCCTGAGTATCATCTTTCAAAAAAAAAAAAAGTAAAAACATGAAACATCGTTATCGAGACTTTGAAAAACCATTTCGCATTTGTTAAAAATGAGGACACTTTCTGATAGTGAAAAACTTTCAGAATATTCGACCCTCGGGTCTAAGTAAAAGTGTTTATAAAATATTGAAAATATCTCAAAACATTTTGGACCTCGAGGTAGAAGAATTTTGAAACATATTGTGGCACCTTGGATGTACCACGAGAAAATAATTCATTTTAAAAGTACGTCTCGAAATTTATTTTCTAAGATACTCAAGATTTTCAAAAATAATTCAATGGGCTAGAATGCCCAAAAATTTCAGGTAATTACACGGAACATTATAGCACCGTGGGTCCCGCGCGGGAACCCACCAAGATAAAACCATTTACAAAAACGCCAAAAAGTCCGATGATGGTAATATTTCAAAAACTCACAAAAGCCATTTACAAAATACTAAATACCGTCATAAGAATTTCGCCAAAATGATCAAGGCCATAATGCCAAAAATTCGGTTAAGGAATTGGTTTTCGAAATAAAACTCAGTCGGTAAAATACCGAAAGCCATTACAAAAGAACTCACGCAGCGGATAAAAGAAATATAGTTCAACATGCACAATCCATCAACACTACTCATATGAACGAAATATGAGGGTCGAATAACCACATATCAAGAAATCAAAATCCATAAGAGGATTCCGTCACTTAACAAATAATCATAAAAATAGCTCGTGTCACACGAGGCACAACACAAAGAAGGGAGACTTACATCCACAGGTCGCACGAAGATGATGATCGCCCACGATACTAATCACGACCAACAAGCTCAAACGACGCGTCGCGACACGACTCAGTCAGACAAAATTCGATGAGACAAAAACTCAATAGACACCACTGATCCGACAGCCTAGGTTTCCACAACCTAAGCTCTGATACCATTTATGTAACACCCCCAATCCACTCAGGGATATTACACGCCGTAGACCCTTTCCTCAAGGATCTACTGGGCTGGTAAACAACGTCAAACATCTCAACAATGCCTTTAAGGCTAAAATGACTCAGTAGACCGATTTGGTCTTTCAAAAAAATACATACAACTCAAACTCATTACATGCCCACGCAGGGGTCGAATACAACACACTCCCGTACAACGGGAAAGAAATCTGCAATGAGATAAAATACAACTAAACCAATACGACATCAACGGGTCCTCGTGATTAGTATCGTTCATCTTTCATCATCCTTCATGCCGACCCCGTGCTCGCTCCAAAACACGAATGCAATCTGAGACATTCACCCCCCGAATACTCGGGGGTTAGCAAAACTCCACTGTTTCGCTAGTGCAAGTATAAAATACGAAAACGAGCCATACATATCATACTCCACGGAACATGTTAATCATAAACATACTTCCCGAGGTAAATCACTTAATCAAAACGGTTAAATCGAAAGATAGGGGTAAACCCGATATACATCTTGTGAAAACATTTTACGATCTCGGGAGTTTTGAAAACATTTGGGATTGTAAGAATTCTCAAACCTTTCAAAAACATTTAGGGACACAGCCCAAAAGTCATTTTCCCAAAACGTAAATTCGATAACAACAAATGGGGTCCACGACCCGATCATACCATAACAACCTGTTTCCACAGATTATTCGCGTCCCGTGCTAGCAAGCCACGGACCTCAGATGCTCCCGTAGAACAAACCCGAGTGAATAACCCATAGGGAAACTATATCATATCACATGTCACCGTAACCGCAGTCACGTGACTACAAGCACATATATGTACATAATCAAACCACAACCATAAGTTATCCCGGCATCGCGCTAACAAGCCACGAACCTCGGAGTCCCCGCAAGACATACCCGATGATAACCCCACAAGTTATCTCGGCATCGGGCTAACAAGCCACGAACCTCGGAGTCCCCGCAAGACATACCCGGATTGGATAACCCTACGATCACGCCCGACCTATACTAGCAAGTATGGATCCTGGAGATTCAACAATCCTACCCGGAGGCACATCACATACATCAAGCACACAACAATAATCACTTATCAAGCCAAACAACATTAAGCATCACAAACTCCTTTCAAGGAGTAACAACTAATATCACACACATTACGTTCTTACCGAACATGTACATAATAACAATACGAATCCCCGGCAAAGGATTATGGTCTATCAAACTCACTCGAAGTGATCATATTATCTTTCAACATACAAAACCAACACACATATTCCGAGAACACATATTCACGAAGTATACGAATTATCGTTGAAAGACAACATTTATCGAGAACATATCGATCCCTTTTTACGTTCATTAAACATTTGGATTTCGTATAAAAATCATTTATCAACAATTATGCCTATGAAACATGAAACGTATGGGCAAGATACTTGCCTCGATACCACGAGCACGGAACCACGAATGGACACGGCTCAACCGGGAAGCTTCGAAACACCCGACGCTATCGAAACGGAAGACGACGACGAACGAAAGGGTTCAACATGGTTTCTTCGCAAGAAACACGACCCTAACATCATACAATCAATAAATCATCGATCATACGAGGAAGAATAATCGTAGAATGCCCGAAAACCCCTCTAAGACATTCTACCGGACACCTTCAAGGCGTCGATCAAGAACTCGACCAAAACAACGAATCGATACGATCCAACCATGGAATACCAAGGGAAAAGATATAAAACATCTAAATAATCATCAATCCATCACAATCCTAAGTTAAATCGGATTAAATCGGATGAAAACAACCAAAACACCCAAATTCCCCAAAACTAGATTTCTAGGAAATCTGACGTGATTCGGTAGATTGGAGGATGTTATAGGATGGATGATTGATGATATGAACTCCAAGACTTCATGGATTGATTGTCTAACAACATCCTTCCATGATTACAACACCTCCAGCCGCGGAAGAGAAGGAAACCCGAGTGAAAATGGCTGAAGAAAACGCTGTCAGGCCTTAAATAGCCGATCTGGCCGGTTACGACGAATCGCCACGGCTTACGACGTAATCGCCATGGCCGAACTCATCACTGAAATGCGGAACGTTACGTGCGTTACCGTCAGGCCTTACGACGAATCGCCTTACTTACGTAACTGCCGAGCACTACCGTACGTTACTCGGCCAGGGCTGGCCTGGCCCGAGCATGCCCGGCCATGAGTCGGCCGGGACCAACTCTGACAGCCCGAACGACCCCGAAACCCGAACCTGAATACGAATCGAAGATACGGTTACGAAGTACTCGAAAAGATGAATCCGAGCACTAATAGAACACACGATTCCGACTACCCGAAGGCCCGAAATTCGACAACGGAAAGTAATTACCCTAAACTTTGGGAAATTACGAAAATGGCCCAAAACGCCCCAAGATCACGATACGTGATCGAATAACCAAACCGAAGCTTGCAACATGAATAATAACATTAAATGAACTTACGAGAAAGTCGAAACAACAGTTTCGGATGAGATTCGCAAGAATCAAACTCAAGTGCGGAAAAAACCGCTAAAAAGCACGGAACTCAACAAAACGACACCGAAACGAGCTTGGATGACAAAAAGTGCATTATTAATCATTCTCGGAATGACGAAACGGTCATGAGAGAGTCGTCAAAACGGACTTCCGCCGAAAAAAAGAAATTACCGGAAATCGAAATCACGGGTATTACAGGCTGGCACAGTTACGGGTCAGCCAACTCCGAGTGTCGGACGCGGCAGTGGCAGAGGTAAAACCGAGCATAAGGATGCACCTAGCATTGGATCTGCCCCACCCCGATTGTATGAGATGAAGCGGACTGATGACGTAGGGACTGCCACTACGTCAGGTATTATTTATATTTCGATGCACCCGGTAGATGTATTGTTTGATTCTGGAGCTACTCATTCTTTTATATCATTGTCTTGTGTGAATCGTTTAGGCCTAAACGGTCTCTCCACATGTGAACCTTTTATTGTTGGGTTTCCAAGTAGGGAAAGGATAGTTGGGGATCAAGAGATCGCCAATTGTCCTGTAACCATTGGCAGTAAAGATTGGTCATCCGATTTGATTGTGATCGATATGAAGGGAGAGGATTTAATTCTCGGTGATGATTGGTTAAATCGGCATGGAGCGATAGTAGATTATTGTCGGAAAATAATATCGATAGTCGCGCCGGATGGTACTGAACACGTTTTTGTATGGCAGAAACCTGGTACTTCTGGGAAGATTATTCGAGCCATGAAGGCGATGAAATTATTGCGACAAGGTTGTACCAGTTATTGGTGTTACACGTTGAAGTCGGAAGTTAGCGAGGTACAATTATCATCTGTTCCAATTGTGAATGAATTTCCAGACGTATTTCCGGATGATTTGCCGGGATTGCCACCACATCGTGAAGTAGAGTTCGTCATCGAACTAGAGCCCAATACGGCGCCAATATCCAAGGCACCGTACAGAATGGCCCCATCGGAAATATTAGAATTGAAGAAACAATTGGGTGAATTATTGGACAAAGGTTATATTCGGCCTAGTGTGTCTCCATGGGGTGCACCGGTATTGTTTGTACGAAAGAAAGATGGGTCCTTACGGCTATGTATTGACTATCGTGAGTTGAATAAACTCACTATTAGGAACAAGTATCCGTTTCCAAGAATCGATGATCTATTTGATCAATTACAAGGGGCTACGGTTTTCTCCAAGATTGATTTGAGGTCAGGATATTACCAACTGCGAATTCGAGATTCGGATATCCCCAGGTCAGCATTTCGAAAGAGGTATGGGCATTACGAATTCGTAGTTATGCCATTCGGTTTAACAAATGCTCCGACAGCCTTTATGCAGCTTATGAATAAAACTTTTATCGAATATCTCGATAAATTTGTAGTGGTGTTTATTGACGATATATTAATCTATTCCAAAAGTGAGACGGAGCATGCCGAGCACTTGAGGATCGCGTTGAGTATTTTGAGGGCTAATAAGCTTTATGCTAAATTTTCTAAGTGCGAGTTCTGGCTTAGAGAAGTTTCTTTTCTGGGACACATCATCTCAGCCGATGGTATTCGAGTAGACCCTCAAAAGGTTGAAGCAGTCTTAGCTTGGGAGCCTCCACGGAATGTTAAGGAAGTTCGGAGTTTTCTAGGATTAGCGGGCTATTATCGTCGATTTGTTGAAGGATTCTCGAAAATTGCTCGACCACTCACCTTATTATTGCAGAAGACACAGAAATTTGAGTGGAGTGATGAGTGTCAGAAGAGTTTTAACGAGTTGAAAAAGTGGTTGACTACGTCTCCGATCCTAGCCTTACCACAAGAAATGGAAGGTTTCGTTATTTATAGTGATGCTTCTAAACAAGGATTGGGATGTGTATTGATGCAAAATGAGAGAGTAGTGGCTTATGCGTCTCGACAATTAAAGCCATACGAGATGAATTATCCTACTCATGATCTTGAGTTAGCCGTTGTGGTGTTTGCGTTGAAAATTTGGAGGCATTACTTATATGGTTCTTCTTGTCGAGTGTATACGGATCATAAGAGCTTGAAGTATATATTTACGCAGAAGGAGCTAAATATGCGTCAGCGGCGATGGTTAGAATTGCTTAAAGATTATGATCTTGACATTCTTTACCTTCCAGGTAAAGCGAACGTTGTTGCCAATGCGTTAAGCCGCAAGTCAGTCGTGTTGCACAAGTTGGAACTACTTACCATTCAACCGAAGCTTAGATGAGAGTTGATTGATCTGGAAATTGAAGTTTGGCCTCACAGAACTCAAGGACAGTTGCGTTTCCTTGAGATTACGTCCTCCGTGATGAAAGATATTAAGTCCAAACAGTTATATGATCTCTCAATCATGCAGCTTTGGGAAGACAGTGTTAGAGGAAAAGCTCCTGGATTCTTAATCGATGAAGACGGAGTTCTTCGATTTCGAGGTAGAACTTGTGTACCTAATCGGGATGATCTCAAACAAGTGATTTTGAATGAAGCACATTTTACTCCATACTCGATTCATCCGAGCATGAGTAAAATGTATAAGGACTTGAAGAAAAATTTTTGGTGGCCAAACATGAAGAAAGATGTAACGGAGTTCGTGTTGAAATGCTTGACTTGTCAGCAGGTTAAAGCGGAGCATCAGAGACCTGTCGGTAAATTGCAACCGCTACCAATTCCGGAATGGAAGTGGGATGATATAGCGATGGATTTTATTGTTGGAATGCCAAAGACGCGAACTGGAGTGATTATGATTTGGGTAATCGTTGATCGGCTAACCAAATCCGCATACTTTATGGGCATTAGCGATACTTGGGGACCAGAGAGGTTGGCTCGATTATTTATTGCGGAAATTGTGAGACTCCATGGTACCCCGAAAAGTATAGTGTCTGATCGCGATGGGCATTTTGTGACATATTTCTGGCAAGCAGTACATCGAGCACTCGGTACCAAATTAAATTTCAGCACCGCTTATCATCCCCAGACAGACGGACAGTCAGAGAGGACGATCCAAACGCTGGAAGACATGTTGAGGGCTTGTGCGTTGGATTGGAAAGAAGATTGGGAGACTCATTTACCATTGATTGAATTTGCTTACAATAACAGTTGGCATAGTTCGATTGGGATGGCTCCGTTTGAAGCATTATACATAAGACGGTGTAGATCGCCAATCTGTTGGGACGAGCCATACGAATTACTTGGAGTAGAACCGGACTTGGTTGTTCAAACACGGGAAAAAGTCACAATTATTCGGCAAAGGTTGTTGACTGCTCAGAGTCGACAAAAGTCATATGCCGACGTTTGTCGTCGACCGTTAGAGTTCCAGGCGGGAGACCATGTGTTGTTGAAAGTATCTCCGACTCGTGGAGTTCTTCGGTTTGGTAAGAAGGGGAAGCTTAGTCCTCGTTATATTATCCCCTTCGAGATCCTGGACAAGGTAAGCGATGTAGCTTAGCGATGTATAACCTTGCCATGTTATGCACTCAATATGATAGATCATTTTGATCGTATCTGGTATAAAATCTCTATGTTGTTAGAGTGTTCGCTATGCTCATGTTTGTAAAATTTTGCAAGCGAAATTGAGTGCGTATTAAGCTATTTTTAAGGAAAGCAATATTTTTGGATTTCGGTTTATAAATCCATTGTGACTATGATGACTAGGTCATCACTATCAATGAGTGGTATAATGCTCAAGTTGTTGAATGCCGAATGGCGTTTTCTAGTCACATATGCTCTGTAACAATTGAACCATGTTATGACTCGATGATATATATGACAAAGTGTATCACTCCTAGCATATCATTTTGATTTGTGAGACATAAAATCTTACGCATCACTTGTATTGGATATGTGAAAAGAAAAAATATTCATGAGTCAATATGGTCCGGCTTGCATCAGTTTTTGTAACCAGAAGATGTATTGGGACATTGACATATTTAGGCTTTAATAGTCCGGAATTTGGACGGTTTGATGATCCATATACCACGATATTGTCATGGATATCATTTTCTTTGAACAAAGAAACTAGTTGGATCAAAAACACCAAAGTACATTGGTGGAGTCATGAGCAGGGCTCATGACCGATAATGATATTTATGTCATCCGCGTCTTGTTTTCATAAACATGTATGACGCCAAAGACACCCCAATGATCCTTCTTAGCCATGTTCATTGATTTAAGCCTATTCTTTGGTACAAATAGGAGATGATACCCTCCTATGCTAAAGAGAATAATGTAGTGACCCGCATAAGCATGGTGCTGAGTCCTCCCATTTCACCGAGTCCTTATACATACATGATCGTAAGTATTAGCCTGGGTGGCTTATGATGCTATGATGGTGTTCACAAATGGTCATACTCAAGTGATAACATTTATATGTTATGTTGTTCTTTTGACAATGATTGATAAGTTGATGAAACCTGAGTTATGGTTGTCCAACTTGCGGACCAGTCATTGTAAAGTTTGGTTCACCCACTTTTTAGACCAAGTCTTAAAGTGAAATTTTAACGAGTACTTTCTAATATCCAAGGCTACCTTCTCACAAATTTTGGTGCCATTTGGAGACTTGGAAGGAGGTGAACCACTTAAATGAAGTTTTCACATACCACCAGCCGTCCCAACGACCAATTCGATGTCATTTCGACCGGTTTTTGACCACAAGGTTGATGGTTTTGGAATCCTAAACACCCATTTATACATGCTCATGAAATTTTGAGGTGTTTGGGGCTGGTGAAGGGAGTGAACTCTTCAAGAAAGTACTAGATATTTGATAAAACCAATGACCTATCATCGGTTCAATCGTTTCTTTACGTTCGATCCCGGTGGTGCATGGTGGCGGTTTTGTTGGATTCTCAAGACCAGTAGGTACGGTTATGTAGCATCGCTCAACATGTCATATTCACCTATACCTATCATCATTCAAATGCTTAGTTACAAGTGTAACCATACGCATTTTGTTAACTGGATTGTGTTAACAATGAAAAACCTTTATCGTCCACATGTTCATGTGCCAAAATGCATCACCACAACGCATTATGATGGGTTATAAATGATGAATATGACATGAGCTTTCACTCATAGTCCACTTAAAATTTACCTTGGCAGACGATCTCTTAAGTCACTTTTATGAGCCAGTCTTCCCGTCGTTAGGGGGAGATGCGAACGATCATGTTCGAGTAGAATGACTTGGAATTGTCGTAGTTTGTCCCTACTGTGCCTCACCAAGTTCCTTAAAGTGACGAGATTAAATACATGCTGCAAATATGTCTGCAAGGATTGTGTCCGGTCATAGACGTTCGTCACCTATAAATGGTGATATGGTAACACCACAAATTGTGGTAGACGGTGTTACTAGGCCGTGGATCTCATAGAGTATTGGGATGCCACTTGGTTCGATAAATACTCTCGCTAAGAATGTATGCGAGTTTGGTACATGAAACGTGATCATCTGATCAAATGAACTCATCCGTCTCATGTGATTCTAGATTATAGTCATTATTGGCGGATGCCTCAATGAATGCCAATCCATAAAGAGTACTCTATGAATAAAGCCGGTTCATGAGGACGTGGAATGTGAGTTTAATCGAACCATACTTCGTTGAAAACCTACAACATTGTAGCCTTGGCCTAAAATGGAAATATATGCGACTCCAGTATGAACAAAGTGATAGCCCTTTGTTGAAGTGGTACCGACTCTCCAAAGATAAGATCTATCCGTGTACTTTGTTAAAGCGAGTGAGAGAAGGAGTTAAACTCACCTCATGGCGCGAGGTTTCTCATGAACGCACTGGAATCGACTACGATGACACGAAACTAAGTTATGCTATTGTAATGGATGTTATAGCATCCACTATCTTTTCAGTTAGATAATTTCCCAAAAACTGACGTGCAACTTGTGGTTAAATCTTATCTTGGTGGGGAACTAAGTTAAGTAATAAAAAGGATCTCGTGGTGGATCAGACTCAAATCAAGTGGCTCCTGACCACGGAGCGCGTCGACAACTAATTGTCGGGAACACATACCAAGTATATACTTGATTTGGAAGAGATATGAAGCTTTTGTGTGTAAAACTAAGGGTTTATAGTGATGTACTCTTGTGAGACTAAGAGATTCCGCTAAATCCAAAGTTAAGAATGAAAGGATCTTGGGGACACTTGATGATGCGTATTCATCAATCGGTTTAAGGCAATCTAAGGGATGGTTTCCCTAAGAGACGATAAAGTAATGCCAATATGATTCCCGATGATTAGTCGAAGTCATCATAAGACTTGGCTCACTTAAGTGATGATGCAGTCTTAAGAAAAGTACGGTATTATGTACTCATGTTTGACTCGATGTACTCATTTGTAATAATCCGCTAAAACCACTGTGATGATGGCCTAGGATGCGCTCACGAAATGTCTGTGATTGACAAGAAGCTTGAAGCTCGCTCTATCTCGATAAAAGGACACTTGAAAACCGATACCCGAATTTTCCCAGAATGTGGTCGATCTCCCATATGACCTACACGGCAGTAGGTCACGGCAGCTCGCTTGTTGGAAAATGGTGAAATTGGTACCATTGGAAAGGTTTGTGTATACTTTCCAAGGAAACCAACCATTTGATCACATCCATCATGTTGAGTGACATATGACTATTTTTGCAAAGTAGGACAAGATATGTCTGGTAATTTGCTGAGTCAACTTCGATAGAGCTTTGTGATCTGCTCAGGTCGATCTAGGTTATGTACTGTATGTAAATGAAAAGCTATGGGTGTCTAGTTTTCATAAGTTCTTACAGTTTCGTTGATACCTATTGAATCGAAGAAGTTATGACTAATTTGGTGCATGGAGGTCAAGTGTAATACCTCCGGTATTTCATGCTTGATTACTTTGTACTGTGTGAATTTTTGTAATGTGACGTCATTTCTATTTATGTATTTCATTGAGTGCTATATAATTGTGCGATGTAAATGAAATGGAGGTGACACGCCTTGACGCCGTAGGACGATCGTCGGTGCGAATATGACGGTGGCCAACGTCTTGTTCCCCGATAATTGTTGACGAGTGGAAGGGATGGTCACCCCGAGATGGTTAGAATGTGATATGTGGCTAAATAGTTTATGTCTAACGCACGCTAGAGTTTATGTCTAACGCGCGTTAGAGTTTTGTCTAACGCGCGCTACAACTTATGTCTAACGTACGCTATATTCCGATTGTTACGTACATTAAGGTAGTTATATTACGTACGTAACGGGTGAGTCAGTCTCCCGACTAGAATCTTTCTTTTGACACGGACGGAGCTACTTTCGGCGGGCTAGAGGACAAACGAGTCAACTCTTCATAACGTACGTTATGTCCCAAATTTAACGTACGTAACACTTGGGCACATTTCGGGCAGTGTCGGTCTTTACGTACATTGTCATTGAACTGTTACGTATGTAACACCATTATCATTAACGTACGTTAGCAAAACCAAGTTTTATAAAATGACAATTCCCTTCTTCATTTCCACGACCCAACACTACAAGATAACACCCTTGGAGAGATTTCTAGCCTCATACTCGGTCTTAGCCTCTTATATACTTGATTTAACACTGAGGAAGTGGTTTCTTGAGCTCCGGTGAAGATTATCCAAGTTGTTCAAGTCACTTCTCGTTTATCCTCGTAGTTCTTGTGGATTCGCCAACTCTCTTCATTATTCTTCTTCCAATAAGGTAAGACACCAATCCCAGGAGTTATATCTTCGATGTTCTCTTATATATATTTATTAGATTGTGGGTATTGGGTAGATTTTTGCCAACCTTCGTAGACAACCTTTCGAATGGAATTGTAGTAACCGGAGTTATCGTTTCTCATATGTTTTGTTTCATGCAAATCATATCTATCATACGAAATTCCATTTAAAATCATCACTAGGAATGTAAAAATTTGACGAATCAATTGTAGGAGAATTCATAGTGATCCGTCACCGTATATTTCATTGTTGTAGCCACCCTTACCTTGTGATTTTTGACACTTAGTGAACTAAGGAAAACAATTCGATAGTATAATCATTATTGGATATCAAACCACCAAAGTTATTGTGTAATAGAATCCGTCGATCGTAGTATTCGGAATATAGAATAGAATTAGAAATCATGAGACTCGATTATGCTATAATTATTTGTCGACAACCGAAAAATGATAGGGATAATCTTGTTGAGCAAATCAATATATATCTAATGTTAACTGTAGAATTGAACGGAATAATGGTACACCGTACTTACGAACTCAGAAACGATACTAATATCGACAATTAAAACTACACTAGGAATCCGATTAGGAAAGGGAGACTAGTTTATTCATCATGATCCGTACGAGGTGTTAATCGGATATTACGTGGCTAGGTTAAGCTCGAGCGGGCGTGGGGACTCCGTTTATCACAAAGAACCTACTATCGGATCACAGGCAAGTGACATCTTGCTCGAGAATTTTCTAATATTAATGTTATACCGTATGTGCGTATGTGCCATTTTGATGAATGCCGACGTTTGTCTTTCTCTAAAATATGTTATAAATGGGCCAATGTGTTGGGGATAAAACCTGTATGGTACCCGTGTGGAAATGTGTTAGGGGGTAAGACCCGAATTGGGTGCCTATGTTCCGGGGTATTCCCGTGTGGATACTTCTGTGACCCTTGGTTGCGACCTTGGGGCTTATGTGATAAAAGAGAGAGACAACGTCGGTTGAGTGATGAAATATTCCCTGTTAATTACTAGAAACTGTGATTGTAAAAATGACGTATATCGTTGTTAGTAGCTGTTATTTGGTATGCATTCTCTGACCCTGGTTACCTGGTATGATTCGTCGTACCAGCTAAAATTGTTCATCATGTGCAGGACATTCCCGAGGGGTCCGGTTAGACTTGAGCGGTGTTGGAATTATCTCTAGCCGCTGCTTAAAGTGAAGTAAATTTGTTTTCTTTTGAAAAACCTTTGTTGTGTAATAATTGGACTTCGAATTACATTTTTCCTTAAAATCTTTCGACTCACGTTATGTAAACCTTGAACTTAATGTTTTACCGCAATTTTCTTAAATTGCCTATTTTTCTAACTAGCCTTGTGGGTCCCACGTGGGATTCACGGCACTGTAATACCTCGAGAGATTTTGGGGGTGTTACAGAAAATGATATCAGAGCGAAACTCCTGGTTTGAATAAAATTTCTCCTAATTTTTTTTTTAAAGTCCAACACCCCAAGCGATCGAAACTCCTCATGGGAATGCAAAGTAAGCGATATGTGTGTTTCTGTCTATGTACTACATTTAATTGTAAACAATGTATGGAACTGGCTCTAGATTAATACCGTCAGTGATGGCACGCCGAGGAGCTAGGAGGTTGGTGAATGACGCTCAGGGTTCCGCCGCGAACCACAATGAGGACGGGAACACTGCCGAGACCCATCTCTTTGGGGCCAAGAACACCGCTAATCAAAACGATCAGGAGGCGGAACGCCAGAATAACAACCCGGGAGGCATGGACCTAGCTTTTATTCAGGCCTTTGCCCAGGCTATCGCCATGGGAATTGCTCAGGTCAATCAGGCGGAACGGAGACCGGTCATCAATGTGGAAGAAAACGCAGGAAGAGACCGATGGTTGGGAGAGATGCTGAAGGCTAGGCCTCCATTATTTGACGGGATAGGAGAGAAACACGTGGACGACTAGATTTCTAAAATGGAGACTCCTTTCGAAGTGATTGGATGTCCAGAGAACCAGAAGGTGCCGCTCGGGATTAATCAACTCCGTGACACTGCTGCACGTTGGTGGAGGACTTACAGGCCAGAGGACCGAGTGGTCGGGTGGACCGAATTTGCCCGACTACTACGGAGCGAGTACTGTCCCAGATCAGCCCGAACCGCTCGCGCACGAGACTTTTTCAGTGCCGGGCCTCAGAACATGCCAGTACCAGAGATCATTCGCGCCTACCGAACCGAGCTAAGTTATATCTCCCAGATGGTTCCATCAGAAGATCAACGAATATGCCATCTTGCACAGAGGTTGCCGGAGGATGTGCAACGCTATGCCGCCGGATTTCACTGCACGACCCTGAGGGCATACGAAGACGTAGTCACAGAATATGCCGGTACATTTGTTAATACCGACATCGGGCATAACTCGAAGAAGCAGAAGACATCAGTTCAGCCTGGGAGCAACAACAAAACGAATTCGGGGCCCGCATCTTCTTTTAAGTCGGCGGTTTCGTACCAACAGAAGGGTGTATCTGATCGGCCTTAACGTAGGGACTGTTTCAATTGTGGCGTGACTGGGCATACTAAGGATCGGTGTCAGAATACGGCTACCAAATGTTTCACTTGCGGAAAGAGCGGACACATGTCTCGTTACTGCTGGCGGGCCAATCCCACTCAGATCCCAGCTTCCCAACCAAGTCAACAAGGCTCTGTGCAATCCCCTAAGACGCCTGCTGTTTCCAACTACTGAGCTCCATCCCACCAGAACCAACCACCGCTACATGGTGCCGGACGAGGCCGTGGGAGCGGCGTAGGTACCTCGTCCTTTTCGGAGTCAGTGCCGTCCCGTGTATTTGAGCTGAGGGCTACGGATGGTCATTCTGCGCCAGCTATCTCAGGTACTCTTCTTGTTAACTCTCAGCCAGTGCATGTACTATTTGATACCGGAGACACCCATTCGTTTATATCTGTGGAATGTGTTGAATGCTTAAATCTTGTTTGTGTACCTTGTGATCCCTTTACTGTTAAACTACCCGATGGTAGTAGATTAGGCAGCGATCAATGGGTTCGAGACTGTCGGATCTGCATCAACAATCATAGTTGGACCGCTGATCTTATGGTCTTTCCGCTCCAGAATGAAGATATCATATTAGGTATGGACTGGATTCCATTGTACAGAATGATCTTGGATACCTACCACTTGACTATTTCCATTTCGGCTCATGACGGTACCACACATGTCATCAGCGGAAGTGAACACTTTAGTACGAAAGGGTCTCTCAGCATTATCGCATTAGAAGCCTCCCGTAGCTCTCGAAGTGAGTACTATTGGTGTTATGTTCTTCGAGAGGATACTTCACAACTGACAATCACAAACATTCCGGTGGTGAATGAGTTTCCAGACATTTTTCCCGATGAACTACCAGGGCTGCCACCGCACCGAGAAGTTGAACTTTCCATTGAACTCGAGCCGGGGACGAGACCTATTTCCAAAGCTCCTTATAGGATGGCACCGGCCGAGATGAAGGAATTAAAGATACAGCTCGAAGATCTGTTGGAGAAAGGGTTGATCCACCCAAGCACCTCGTCGTGGGGCGCGCCGGTACTTTTCGTTAAGAAGAAAGACAACTCTCTACGATTGTGCATCGACTATAGGGAGCTGAATAAGGTTACTATCAAGAATCATTATCCACTACCAAGAATTGATGACCTCTTGGATCAATTACAAGGGGCAGTCGTGTTTTCAAAGATCGATTTACGGTCCGGATATCACCAATTGAGGATTCGGGAGGAAGATATACCCAAGACTGCATTTCGGTCGAGGTATGGGCATTACGAGTATATCGTGGTATCATTCGGGTTGACTAATGCCCCAGCCGTTTTCATGGAACTGATGAATAGAGTTTTGATTGATTTCCTCGATAAATGCGTGGTGGTTTTTATCGACGACATCCTCATATATTCTCGAAGCTGACAGGAACACGAGGAACATTTGAGGCAAGTGCTGAGCGTGTTAAGGCAACACCAACTTTATGCGAAACTGTCCAAGTGCGAATTCTGGATGCCGGAGGTAAGTTTTCTTGGACATGTTGTCTCGGCGGAAGGTGTCAAGGTCGACCCACAAAAGATCGAGACAATAACGAGTTGGGAACTGCCGAAGAACGTCAAAAAGGTTAGGAGTTTCCTAGGACTGGCAGGTTACTATCGAAGATTCGTCGAGGCCTTTTCCTGTGTCGCCCAACCATTAACGAACCTACTGAGAAAGAGCACCAAATTTGTATGGACTGCAGACCGCTAGAAGAGCTTCGACGAGCTCAAGAGTAGGCTAACTACTGCCCCAGTACTAGTGCTACCGCAGGGTACAGAAGGATTTATTATATACACGGATGCATCCAAGCACGGACTAGGGTGTGTCTTGATGCAGAATGGCAGAGTCGTTGCGTACGCATCCCGACAACTGAAGCCGTACGAAGTAAATTACCCGACGCATGACTTGGAGCTAGCCGCAGTGGTGCATGCCCTCAAGATTTGGAGGCACTATCTTTACGGAGTTACTTGAAAAGTTTTCACGGATCATAAGAGTTTGAAATATATCCACTCAGAGAGAATTAAACATGAGACAGAGGCGTTGGTTGGAGCTAATCAAGGACTACGATGTGGAAATCTCCTATCATCCCGGAAAAGCCAATGTGGTAGCCGATGCTCTTAGTCGGAAAACTACACAAGAGGTAATGGTATCCAGCATAACAGTTCAGCCCAAACTGCAGCAAGACATCAGGAGAAGCAACACCGAAGTATGGATACAACGTAGGCAAAGACAATTATGCTCAATCAACATACTTTCGTCCTTACTAGACGAGATACGTGTAGCACAGATGGAAGATCCTGAATTACGTGCGATTGGTGCAAGAATCGAGGAAGGAGATGTTTCCGATTATAAGATTCAAGGTGATTTGGTGAGGTTCAAGAACAGGATCTGTATTCCACCGAATGACGGGCTGAAGCAAACTATACTGAAGGAGGCGCACTCCACTCCCTATTCTATTCACCCCGGAGCAAGCAAGATGTACAAAGATTTGCGACATAGTTTTTGGTGGAAGAATATGAAATGGGAAGTTTCTAGGTTCGTCGCCCGATGTATGACGTGCCAGCAAGTAAAAATTGAACACCACAGACCAGCCGGAATTATGCAACCCTACCCATCCCGGAGTGGAAGTGGGAGAGCATATCATTGGATTTTGTCACTAAGCTACCTACGGTGGTGGGAGGAAAGGATACAATTTGGGTCATTGTTGATCGATTGACAAAATCGGCACATTTCATTTCTATTCAAGAGACAACCGGGATAGAGCAACTGGCCGTCATTTTCATCAAAGAGATCGTAAGGCTACATGGCGTTCCCTCATCCATCATTTCGGATAGGGACACCAGATATGTGTCTTGTTTTTAGAAAGCCATCCATAAAGCTATGGGGACCCAAATACACTTTAGCAAGGCTTATCACCCTCAGACAGATGGACAGACCGAGCATACAATTCAAACCTTGAAAGATATGTTGAGGGCATGTGTGCTCGATTGGGGTAAGGATTGAGCTAGACATTTGGGATTAGTGGAGTTCTCGTACAACAACAGCTGGAATGCAAGTATAGGCATGGCACCGTTTGAGGCCCTATATGGGCGAAGATGCAAGTCGCCGTTATGCTGGGATGATGCCTTCGACACAGCAGTTACCGAGTTAGATCTTATCCAGGAATCCATTAAGAATATCTCTATCGTTCGAAAGCACATGCTAGCCGCACAGAGCCGACAGAAATCTTATGCCGAAAACCGATAGCGACCATTAGAATTTATGGTCGGGGATCATGTTTGGGTCAAAGTATCACCTATGCGGGGTATCCGGCACTTCGGCCAAAAGGGCAAGTTAAGCCCGAGATTTATAGGTCCGTTTGAGATATTGGACTGGGTGGGGAAGCTCGCGTATCGATTAGCTCTACCGCCGCATCTGGATGGAGTGCATAACGATTTTCACGTCTCCTAGTTAAGGAAGTATGTCTATGACCCGAGTCACAAGCTCAATTTCGAAGAAGTGGAAATTTCCGATGACGCTACCTTTAGGGAGGTACCGATCGCCATTTTGGATCGACGTGTGAAGATGTTAAGAAATAAAGCCATACCCCTCGTGAAGATTCAGTGGTCGCACCACAGCGCGGAAGAAGCGACTTGGGAAACCGAGTCGAGCATGAAAGAGAGTCATCCCGAGTTATTTTCTTAAGTTTCGTGACGAAACTATTTTTAAGGGGGTGATATGTAATACCTCCGGTATTTCATGCTTAATTACTTTGTACTGTGTGAATTTTTGTAATGTGATGTCATTTCTATTTATGTATTTCATTGAGTGCTATATAATTGTGCGATGTAAATGAAACGGAGGTGACACGCCTTGACGCCGTGGGACGATCGTCGGTGCGAATATGACGGTGGCCAACGTCTTGTTCCCTGATAATTGTTGATGAGTTGAAGGGATGGTCACCCCGAGATAGTTAGAATGTGATATGTGGCTAAATAGTTTATGTCTAACGCACGCTAGAGTTTATGTCTAACACGCGTTAGAGTTTTGTCTAACGCGCGCTACAACTTATGTCTAACGTACGCTATATTCCGATTGTTACGTACGTTAAGGTATTTATATTACGTACGTAACGGGTGAGTCAGTCTCCCGACTAGAATCTTTCTTTTGACACGGATGGAGCTACTTTCGGTGGGCTAGAGGACAAACGAGTCAACTCTTCATAATGTATGTTATGTCCCAAATTTAACATACGTAACACTTGGGCACATTTCGGGCAGTGGCGGTCTTTACGTACGTTGTCATTGAACTGTTACATACGTAAGAAGCCTTACGTACGTAACACCATTATCATTAACGTACGTTAGCAAAACCAAGTTTTATAAAATGACAATTCCCTTCTTCATTTGCACGACCCAACACTACAAGATAACACCCTTGGAGAGATTCCAAGCCTCATACTCGGTCTTAGCCTCTTATATACTTGAATTAACACTGAGGAAGTGGTTTCTTGAGCTCCGGTGAAGATTATCCAAGTTGTTCAAGTCACTTCTCGTTTCTCCTCGTAGTTCTTTTGGATTCGCCAACTCTCTTCATTATTCTTCTTCCAATAAGGTAAGCCACCAATCCCAAGAGTTATATCTTCGATGTTCTCTTATATATATTTATTAGATTGCAGGTATTGGGTAGATTTTTGCCAACCTTCATAGACAACCTTTCGAATGGAATTGTAGTAACCGGAGTTATCGTTTCTCATATGTTTTGTTTCATGCAAATCATATCTATCATACGAAATTCCATTTCAAATCATCACTAGGAATGTAAAAATTTGACGAATCAATTGTAGGAGAATTCGTAGTGATCCGTCACCGTATATTTCATTGTTGTAGCCACCCTTACCTTGTGATTTTTGACACTTAGTGAACTAAGGAAAACAATTCTATAGTATAATCACTATTGGATATCAAACCACCAAAGTTATTGTGTAATAGAATCTGTCGATCGTAGTATTCGAAATATAGAATAGAATTAGAAAGCATGAGATTCGATTATGCTATAATCATTTGTCGACAACCGAAAAATGATAGGGATAATCTTGTTGAGCAAATCAATATATATCTAATGTTAACTGTAGAATTGAACGGAATAATGGTACACCGTACTTACGAACTCAGAAACGATACTAATATCGACAATTAAAACTACACTAGGAATCCGATTAGGAAAGGGAGACTAGTTTATTCATCATGATCCGTACGAGGTGTTAATCGGATATTACGTGGCTAGGTTAAGCTCGAGCGGGCGTGGGGACTCCGTTTATCACAAAGCACCTACTATCGGATCACAGGCAAGTGAAATCTTACTCGAGAATTTTCTAATATTAATGTTATACCGTATGTGCGTATGTGCCATTTTGATGAATGCCGACGTTTGTCTTTCTCTAAAATATGTTATAAATGGGCCGATGTGTTGGGGATAAAACCTGTATGGTACCCGTGTGGAAATGTGTTAGGGGGTAAGACCCGAACTGGGCGCCTATGTTCCGGGGTATTCCCGTGTGGATACTTCCGTGACCCTTGGTTGCGACCTTGGGGCTTATGTGATAAAAGAGAGAGACAACGTCGGTTGAGTGATGAAATATTCCCTGTTAATTACTAGAAATTGTGATTGTAAAAATGGCGTATATCGTTGTTAGTAGCTGTTATTTGGTATGCATTCTCTGACCCTGGTTACCTGGTATGATTCGTCGTACCAGGTAAAATTGTTCATCATGTGCGGGACATTCCCGAGGGGTCCGGTCAGACTTGAGCGGTGTTGGAATTATCTCTAGCCGCTGCTTAAATTGAAATAAATTTGTTTTCTTTTGAAAAACCTTTGTTTTGTAATAATTGGACATCGAATTACATTTTTCCTTAAAATCTTTCGACTCACGTTATGTAAACCTTAAACTTAATGTTTTACCACGATTTTCTTAAATTGCCTATTTTTCTAACTAGCCTTGTGGGTCCCACGTGGGATTCACGACACTGTAATACCTCGAGAGATTTTGGGGGTGTTACATCAAGACTTTGGAAAACTTGATAAGTCTTTAGCGACTCTGCACTTTGGATGTGTCGTGCTCTTTTTGTCCTTAGACCAAGGTTTGTTTTTTCCATTGGGTTTTCACTTGGTAAGGTTTTTAACGAGGCGACCTATGAGAACATCCATACAATTATGCATTGTACTTCTGTTCAACTTGGACCAAGAGGTATTTTTCCCACTGGGTTTTTCCTTGGTATAGTTGTGAGGGCAACTTGGCATCTGACTCCTATGATTTGAGGTACTCATCAGGGTGAGTCATTATGTATACATTAGGGGGAGTATAGATGACATGTTATGTTGATGCGTTGCAATCTTTTCCTCATCAAGCCTTTATTTTTCCTATGGGGTTTTGTTTTGGCTTGGAATAGGTTTTTACGAAGGCAACACCTTTTGCACCATTGTTGTATTAGTGCTCGACACAGGGGGAGTGTTCCAGGAATTATTATTCCCGTAATGTGTCTTACCTAATACTGGTTGTAGATACATAGATAGAAGGTTCTAGATCCTTCTAGAGGTAGTAGGATCCTATTAGATGTCTTACCTTATCCATTGTAATGCCTATATAAAGGCCCCTCTATCAGTGTTATGAATACAATTGATTGACTCTATTTACAATCTTTTACCTTCTCCTGAAACAGTTTGATATATTTGTTCAACGATAAAAATAAAAAATTATACATCCATCAAAATAAGCTCTTCAAATAAATATAAGATTGTGTTGTGCCGACCGAATTGTTCTTTCAAATTATTTATTAAGGTAAGACATCTAATAGGATCCTACCACCTCTGGAAGAATCTAGAACCTTCCATATTTGTATCTCCCTACAACCAATATTAGGTAAGACACCAATAAGTGAAGGATATCCCGGAACACTCCCCCTATGTCGAGCACTAATACTATCATGGTGCATAAGATGTTGCCTCGGTAAAAAACCTTTCCAAGTCAAACAAAACCCCATGGGAAAAAACAAAGACTTGGTGAGGAAAAAGAGCACAACGCACCAACTACGAATGTTAGAATCATGTGAAGTATACTCCCCCTGAGGTATACATAACAGCTCATCCCGACGAGCTATCATTAGTTGAGCTCGGATAGTCGACACATGCCGATGCTTCTCACATGTTTCTCAAATGTAGATTTTGGCAGAGACTTAGTGAACAAGTCTGCGATATTCTCATCCGAACTCACTTGTTTCACTTTGATATTCAGCAATTTCTGCTGCTGCTGATTATAAAAGAACTTCGGCGCGATATGCTTGGTATTATCACCCTTAATGAAACCTAACTTCATCTGCTCAATGCATGCCGCATTGTCCTCAAAGATGCAAGTAGGGGTTGCTGTAGTGGGATCTAATCCACAAGTTCCTCGTATATGGTCTATGATTGACCGAAGCCAAATGCACTCCCTTACGGATTCGTGCAATGCAATTATCTCTGCATGGTTCGAGGAAGTAGAAACCAGGGTCTGCTTGGTAGATTGCCAAGATATCTCCGTATTCCCAATGGTGAACACATAACCAGTTTGGGAACGTCCTTTATGCGGGTCAGGGAGATAACCGGCATCAACAAATCCAACTAATGTATTGTTAGGATTCTCTGCATAGGGGGTAAGTTTGCTTGCATTAGCACTCCTAGTAGTCAAGCTGCCATGCTTAGCTGCAATATCAGAGGAAGATCGATGATCAGTATGCATCGTCTTGACCTCAACAATTCCTTTCGGAATACCGCTCTCTCTTGCATAGGGAAAGAAAAATCCAAGATCACTGGAGCCTTTCAAGTACCGAAAGATGTGTTTTACTTCATTCCAATGCCTTATCGTGGGAGCAGAGCTAAATCTCGCTAAAAGATTCACAGAGAATGTGATGTCTGGGCGAGTACATTGAGCTAGATACAATAATGCACCGATTGCGCTAAGGTATGGTGTTTCTGCTCCAAGGACCTCTTCATCCTCCTCTTTAGGACGAAATGGATCCTTGTTCATTTCCAGACTTCGACCAACCATGGGGGTAGCAAGAGGATGTGCCTTGTCCATACTAAATAGCCTGAGCATTTTCTGGACGTAGGCAGATTGATGAATGAGTATATCATCATCTCGATGTTCTAGCTCTAAGCCCAAGCAGAATCGAGTCCTCCCCAGGTCTTTCATCTTGAATTCGGATTTAAGGTAGCAGGCCGTCTCATTGACCTCATCTATGGTACCGATAACATTCATGTCATATATATAGACGGCTACAATCACGAATCCTATATTTGTTCTTTTCACAAAAATGCATGGGCAGATATCACTGTTCTCGTATCCCTTCCCAACCAAGTATTCACGTAGGCAGTTGTACCACATCCTTCCAGATTGTTTCAACCCATACGGTGAACGATGCAGTTTCACATCGTAAGCGCTCCGTGGTTTAGAGCTACTTGATTTGGGCAACGAAATCCCTTCGGGGACTTTCATATAAATATCCGTATCTAGATCCCCATAAAGATACACTATAACCACATCCATAAGCTGCATATTCAGTTTTTCGGACACTACCAAACTGACTAAGTATCGGAAAGTGATGATGTCCATGACGGGAGAATATGTCTCCTCGTAGTCAATGCAGGGCGCTGCGAGAAGCCTTGGGCAACTAGTCTCGCTTTGTAACGCATGACCTCATTCTTATCATTGCGTTTACGAACAAAGACCCACTTATGTCCAGCTGGTTTAATGCCCATGGGTACTGGATCGATACGGCCAAATACCTCACGTTTATCCATTGAGTCTAGTTCAGCTTGCATTGCATCTTTCCATTTCGGCCAATCGGCTCGTCGTTGACATTCAGTAACCGAGCGCGGATCAGCATCGTCGTCTTCAATAATTTCTTGAGCTATGGAGTAGGCAAAAGCATCATCGACTAGCGTGGACGATCTGTCCAATAGTACGTATTCACTCGTACATTGCATCGAGATTTCTTTATTCTCTGACATCAACAAAGTTTCCGATGCATCCGTCGATTGTTCCATTGTTGATTCGAGGACATATCCTTAGTCAGAGATAATATCGTGTGATCGAATCACTGTGTCGATAATGAGAGGATTTTGTGCCTCCGTTTCTCTTCTCTTTCGAGGTTCGGTATCCTTTCTACCCACTGGCCTCCCTCTCTTTTGAGCAGGGATAAGAGCAGCCAAAGCAGCCGTCCCACCACTAAGGTCGATGCTGGGGGCATCATTCCTTTGGGCGGTTGAACCTTGCCTTATAACTGGGACTTCTAACCTTGCAGGAACATTCGCAGCGGGAATGGTAGATCTTGTCACTTTCGCAGTATCAGTAAAGCTGTCGGGCATCGAATCCGAAACTTTATGAAGACTGAGAATACGTTGCACTTCTAGCTCGGATTGAGCCTGCGGGGATCTTGATGAGGCAAGGAGGGAGCACACCAGACAATTTCCTGGCGTTCAACTGGAATCGTACGATTCTTCTCTCCCCCTAACGACGGGAGGTTTGTCTCATCAAAGTGAGAGTCTGCAAATCTTGCAGTAAATAGATCTCCTGTCAAAGGTTCCAAATAGCGGATAATTTTAGGTGATTCATAGCCAACGTATATACCTAATCATCTTTGCGGACCCATTTTAGTATGCTGTGGAGGTGTAATTGGCACATAGACTGCACAACCAAAAATGCGTAGGTGTGAAATATCAGTCTCATATCCAGTTACCAACTGGTACGCACTAAACGGTTTATTGGCAGTGGGTCGAAAGCGAATAAGTATAGCCGCATGCAAAATTGCATAACCCCAGTCAGAAATCGGCAAGTTGGTGTGCAATACCAATGCTCGGGCGATAAGCTGTAACCGCTTAATCATAGCCTCAGCAAGGCCATTCTGCGAATGAATATGGGGGACGGGATCTTCAACTTCAATCCCAATCGACATGCAGGAGTCGTCAAAGGACTTTGATGTAAACTCACCAGCGTTGTCCAATCTTAATGACGAGATTGGAAAGTCAGGGTGGTTAGCCCGTAACTTGATGATTTGTGCTAGGAGTTTAGCAAATGCAGCATTTCTTGTGGATAGCAGAGCGATGTGTGACCATCGCGTCGATGCATCAACCAGAACCATAAAATATCTGAATGGTCTGCACTCTAGTTGAATAGGTCCACAAATGTCCCCTTGAATTCTTTGTAAGAAGCGAATATTTTGTGTTGAGTCTTTAACAAAGGACAGAGAGGGTATCAACTTTGCTAGTGAACAGGCTTTGCAAAACGATTTATGGGCATTGGAAAATTGCCACAGAAGCCTCGGGATTTATGAAAGATGCACCGTCAGCCTTATCAGGGCGTGCTATCTTTAATCCCAGTGATACAGTATCAGACTCACTCACATCAATGCCGATATCGAGTGGTGCTTCCAATCTTTTTCTGGACTTGAAAAACGGATGACCATGCGAGTTTTTCAAAATGAGAATCATCATGTCGCGTCCAGGGTGACCGAGTCGGTCATGCCATAGTTGGTATGCTTCGGAATCACAAAGTTCGTGACTCACAGCGTAGGATTCAATAACCCTTATTGTAGTGTGGTATAAACCACTACCTAGACTCATAAGTTTCTCGAGAATGTGGTGTCTTCCGCATTCTGCCATAGTAACACACAAAAATTCTGTCCCATTCTCACAGTGTGTATCAAGGTGATAACCGTTGGCACGGATGTCCCTAAACCTTAGCAAGGTTCGGTTTGCTCTTGGGGCATAGAGAGCATTTGTGATATTAATATGCGTACCATTAGGTAGCAAGAAATGAGCAGTTCCCCTCCCTTGAATTACTTGGGAGGAACCAATCATTGTTGTCACTGAGGATATATATGGCACAATATCCTTAAATAAGCCTATTCCGAAGCATAGTGTGGGTTGTTCCACTATCAGCAAGACACTCAATTTCGCCATGAGACATCTACAATAAGACATGAAACTCGATTAGTATTGTGATGAAAGACATAGTGAAAACTCATTATCTTCGAGTTTGGGGAAATTCGACCAAGTTGGTTAGGATCAAAGTTAGCACAATCGCTGGAAATAATTTCCGCGTAGCTTGACCTTTGTTCACTAGAATAGCAATAACTTCTTCGTTAAGAATGCTATGGACGAACGGTCAGTTGTTCTGAAACCTAGACTTCCGTATATTTCCGTCTATAGGTCGTGAAATTTCTGGATTATTAAACTCAGATCTCAGTGCTCGATTCAAGTTGCTATTTTGGTTTTCCCTATTGTTGAGTGATAGAGCAAGGTTGAAGCCTTTTTCAAAGGCATTATTGTTGATACAATACTATGGTAATATGGCCATAGGACCAATTAAACACTTCAAATGCATCGGGTTGTTCGATTTATATCTCGACTAATGATCCTTTCGGTAACTCCAACTTGGTAGACTTGCAGAGAAAGTAGGAATGTCGGTACAGCTAAGGCTATTTAAAAACCACTGATTCCATTTGAACTTTCAAAGCATAAACAAATACCAAGGAGTATGCACCTAGTCTTGATCAAAAGTTTTGATGAAATCCACCAATGTATCAAATTAACCAAGCAATTCATTACTGAGCACTTGTTTTGTGATAAACCAAACATGCTTTTGAAGGGAAAAATAAAATTTGTTTTTGCACAATCACAGCAACTAAAAGAATTTTATTCATCATGGCGAACTTTATTACGTTCATAGAAAATCCCCAAGTAGTTCTCGAAAGAAAACTAGAAACAAGACAAAACATAACCAAAGCGTAAAAACTAGTAAAACTACAATGATCTAGTCAAAGTCAGCAACATCCAAATGTTGGTCTTTGTCCGCAATGGTGAGAGGAGGGATCTCAATATGGTTCACCTCCATATTCTCATTATCTTCCTCCATGTAATTTGACTCTTGTGTCAAGTACTTTTTATAGTGTTTGTAGTAAGCCTGGATGTTCTTTGGCGCCTTGCAATTGCGGTAAGTCTGCTTCTTTGAGCCGCAAGTATAGCAAATCCGGCCTTCTTTTGGAGTGGTTCCAATCCCGGCGGCAGGAGGCGGTCCACGTGTTTGGGCTCCACTAGGACCCGTGGCCGAGCCACCTTGCCTCTTCCATACATTGGAACAACGACCTCGTCTTTTCCCTCGCTTGCTCGAGTCATGCACCCGTGGTGCTTGCAAAAACTGAGTAGCGTTGCCTTTTCTATTTTGTTGTGGTGCCTTCCTGTGGGTAGCCTGATTCACTTCTGGAATCGGCTTTGTACCAGCTGGGCGCGCATTATTGTTGAGAATAATCTCATGGTGCCTTTCTTTTTTCGCGAGGTGGGAGATAAGGTCACTGAAATTTTTAATTCTCTCTTCCTCATAGGCAACGCGCAGCTGATGAGCAATCACACTTGCTCCCATTGGAAACATGTTAAGAATCTTCATGATCAAGTCTTGATCAGACTTCTTGACACCACAAAAACCAAGATCAGCACGAAGATCGAGGATGGCTTGGTTATAAGCCTCCACATTCGCATAATTTAAAAACCGGATTTGCTCCCACTGAAGTTGCAATTCGGGGAAGCACTGATCATGCACATTATTAAATCGTTGTTCGAGTGTATCCCATAGTTCTTTGGGGGTTTTCAAATTCATGTAACACTTCAACAACGGATGTATATGTCTACGCAAGTACATCAGTACATTAGCCTTGGTTTCCTCGCTCGGTTCTTGAGCGGTAGGCTCATTAGAGGGAAATATGGTGGTGGTAAATCTCTTACCGACAAACGCTAAGCGAACGTCTGAGATCCACCTATGGTACTCCTTACCAGCATGGTCAAGGATGTCAAACTCCGGATGCACATTGGAGCTTTGTGCCATCTACAAGATCTAAAAAAGAGGAAGTTAGTCTTGTTGGATTTTCAGTGACACTGTAAACATTCAATATCGATGCTTTTATAAGAGTGCAACATAACCGTTACTCGATGTACTTCCCTTAATTGTTGTTTAGTAAAGTTGACAAAAAACGGCGATATCAAAACGCACCGAGATACGTGATGTATGCAACAACCACAAGTATCGACTTTCAACAATTCCGTGACTCCCCAGGACCATCACACAGTTTTCTTCGACACGCAAAGATACCGAATCCTCTCGCGGTCTCATCCACCGCAAAGTAGCGTGGGAGATAAAGAACCCAATAACCCATGTCCCCAAAAGAAAAAATTCTCAAAAGAGAGAATTGAATAGGGACAAGTTCAGATAATTACCTCGATTATAAAATTAGGCACGTGATATGGATGAATTTGTGGTGTGCTTCGATCTACCGGTTGGTACTCGATGCGACGACGTGAAACCAGGGGCGCAATTTTGGCAGTTTCCGAAAATAAAATAAGTTGATCTGGTTTTTGGTATGAGATTCTAAACCGGGTCGAACTTGGCTGGGCTGGAGCTGGCCGGTGGCGGTGGTCAACGGCGGTCGGCGGCGGCGGTCCGGCAGCGGTGGTGGTCCGGCGGTTGCGTTCTGACTGGACTGGATCGACGGCAGCGTTCCGGCAGCAGCGGTGGTTCGGCGACGGCGGTGGTCCGGCAATTGCGTTCCGGCTGGACTGGATCGGCGGCGGCGTTCCGGTGGCAGCGGTGGTGGGTAGGCGCGGTGGTCAGGCCGTGCAGCGGCCAGTCTTGGCCGGGCGGCGGTGGCATACTGGGCCATTTTTTTTCTTTCTTCGAGCTACGTGCTGATAACATGTTTCATGAGAAAGTAAAGATAGCAAATCAATTGTATTTATAACAATGAATAGAGGGGCCTTTATATAGGCATTACAATGAGAGTCCTTCTATACATAGGATTCCTAGTTAAGGTAAGACATCTAATAGGATTACCACCTCTGGAAGGGTCTACAACATTCCATCTTTGTATCCCTCTACAACCAGTATTAGGTAAGACACCAATAAGGCAAGGATATCCCGGAACAGAATTAAATTAATCACCCAGTAATTTATTTAATTCATTAGGCCGTAAATTAATTTATCCAATAAATCAATTTAGACATCCAATGTCCCAATTAGTTAGATATCCAATATCTAATATTCATAATGAGAGAATAAGCTCAATTCATTCCATCGTCAATCCTATTGCGCGACTCGATAGGTCCGTCTCAGTCAGCAACGTGAGGAACCAAAGAGTAGTAGCACCACCTGGCGGCCTACACTGTATCCCAGCTGAGAACGAATGATGGGATCATTCAAGAACCATTCTGTCGTGAATACCAGTATACGTATAAACCCTTCTTTCAAATATCCCGATCAAGTTATAGGGTCACGTTTAGTCAAACCCTATCTGTACTTGACTCTATGCATGTGTTAATGCGAATCGAGATCATCGAGCTCTCGTGTATCCAATACAACTAGCTCCAATGCTTTGGCCAAAGACTTATGATCTCATCTGCCAATAACCGCATAGGACATATAACCCGTTCACTAACAGGAGAAAGAATTCTATCTTGGTATTCAGTAAGACCTGCTACTTGCCCGTCAAGATGCACGTCGAGGTTGACCCCCGCCTTCCAGTTTACAGGGTCGAACTACCCTAATGAAAATCTTGATGTCACAAGCACATCCCTACTAAATCCTCAAGTCGAAGGTTCACGAATACCTATCACAACCTTTCTATTCTGTCATTGACTGTCGAGGAGTGAAATACCTGTGATGAATTGAGGGTGAATCGGTTCGAGTATACTAATCCAATTAGCATACCTATAACGTGTGCTCCGACTAACCATTAGTGTTCGACATACACTCTCCTTGTCAAAGAACACGTCATACAAGTCTTCACATAAACTTAACGCCCAGTCAAGTTTCATCGACTTGCGAACTATTAAGTATTTGAGCTATAAACCTTTCCAGTGCCGACCCCCTTATCCAATAAGGAGTGGAACGTTTTGCTCTCAAATACACGGACTAGTTTCTATGTGTATATTTACGAGTTAGGAATGCCAGTAACTACCAGTAAATAAGGAAACATCCATTGCCTTATATTAATGATTTATATAATAACAAGTACAATGCCCTCACTCAACATCCTCTGAGTGGCATTCGAGGGCATACTCCCAATAATCTCCCACTTGCACTCAACGCCACACACTATGGTATCTAATACCCATGTTCTCCAGATTATGCTCCAAGCTAATCTGAGAATGTGGCTTGGTCAGTGGATCAGCGACGTTATCGGCTGACTCTACTTTATGCAGCAAAATGTATCCCTTTGCGAAAAAAATTCTCTCACGAGATGATACTCTCTCTCAATATGTTTGGTACTATTGTGAAACCTCAACTCCTAGGCCTGTGCTACCGCTCTATCGTTGTCATATAAAAAACGAGAACAGGCAGTGCAGCATATGGTGTCACGTGATGTTTACCCAGTAACTTCTTAATCCTTCCTTTGGAGGCCTCTGAGGCCGCTACATACTCAGCCTAACAGGTGGAATCAGCAATTGCGCTATACTTGGCACTATGCCAAGATACTGCTCCTCTATTAAGAGTAAAATGTAGCCAGAAGTAGACATAGAGTCTTCTTTCTATCCTTGGAAGTTTGAATCAGTGAAGCCCATCATTCAATTATCCACCACTATATATAAGAACCAGATCTCTAGTCCTTCTAAAGTACTTGAGAACATTCTTTATGGTGGTCTAATGTTCCCGAACTGGGTTAGCCCGAAACCTACTTACCACGCTCCCAGCATGCGCAATGTCAGGTCTCGTACACAATAAAGCATATGTAAGGCTACCCAAATTCCGAAGCATATGTTATATTACTCATTTTCTTTCATTGTTCCTCACTATAAGGACACATCTTCAAGGTGAGTTTTATTCCATATCGCATCGATAGGAACCCTATTATAGAATAATCCATCTTAAATCACTTTAAGATTTTATCTATATAGAGGGCTTGGGAAAAAAACTTATCATTCTCTTCGATCTATCCTAGTAGAGTCGAATCCCAAGAATATAGGTTTCTTCTCCCAAGTCTTTCATGGAGAAATTACTCGAAAGCCAAGCTTTCACAGAACTGAGCATTCCCACATCATTTCCTATTAGTAGAATGTCATCTACATATAGTACTAATAATGCGATCTTGCTCCCACTAACCCTCTTGTATACACAAGGTTCCTCTTTATTTTGCACGAAGTCAAACTCTTTGACTGCCTCATCAAAACAAAAGTTCCAACTACATGAATACTGCTACAGTATATTGCATGGAGTCTACATCCACCATTGCTAGGTCATTGGTCGCGGGTCGATCTCTTGTTTATCACCTGGAACCTCATGGAAACCCAGTTCCTCCAAGTGCATAAAACTATACCTCTCAGATAATTGAGACACCCTACTAGACCTACGAGGTGGTTGTACTTGTGTTATAGAAGGTTCGGTTCCAATTTCTTGCACAGGTGTCTCCTGAGGAATTTTCATTGTATTCTTCCATAGAAATATTTCTACCTGCCCCGCCTTCCTGAATGAACTCATCTTCCAGGAAGTGTGCATGCAAAGAAATAACGATCTTTCGATCTTTGGGCATGTAGAATAGATAACCCATTTTGTTCACCTTAGTCTTCTTGACATAGGCGGGACACCCCCAAATCCTAATTTGATTATGACTTGGTTTCCTGCCCTCCCACATCTCATGTGGAGATTTAGGAACGAATTTGGAAGGACATCTGTTCAAGATATATTCAGCAGTCAGGAGTGCATACACCCATAGGTAAATCGGTAAGTCAGCATAACCTAGCATGGAACGTACCATGACCAACAAGGCCTGGTTCCTTCTTTCCGACACACCATTTAATTGAGGAGTGCCTGGAGGTGTTAGTTGTGATACTATTCCATGTTCCTTTAGGAACTCATCAAACTTCGAACTCATATACTCACCACCTCGGTCCGACCGACGTGCTTTGATATGATTTCCAGTTTGTTTTTCGACTAGGGCCTTAAATTCCTGGAATTTCACAAAAAGCCTCAAATTTATGTTTCATTAAGTATATATAACCATACCTAGTATGATTATCTGTAAACTTAATGAAGTACTGATATCCGTCACGTGCTGCTTCTAAAGCACCACATACGTCGGTATGGATTAATTCTAGTTTATCAGCGGCTCTTTCAAAAATCCCTGTGAAGGGGGACTTTAGTCATTTTGCCTTTAAGGCAAGATTCACAAGTAGGAAAGGTATCCTTTCCCAATGGACCCACAAGTCTATCCTTTCCCATTTTGTAAACTTTGGTCTGACCAACATGACCAAGTCTAAGATGCCATTTTATAACTGGATTAGTTTCATCCCTACCACACTTCCTAGTCATAGTATTCACAACGACTTTGTTACTGAGGGTTAGATGATACAATCCATTTAACAATGTAGCAGTACCCACTAGTTTATTTATAAAATAAATTTTGCAAGAACCATCACCAATGAAAAATGAAAAGCCTTTCTGATCCATGACCGAGATAGATACAATGTTTTTATGCCCCTTGGACAAAACAAGTACATCTTCCGTCAAAACAAATCCAGATTCTAAACCCAAAAGAAGTGATCCTATGTCGGTTGCTTCGACACTATGCCCGCTTCCGACAGTAACTGTCACTTCCCCAGCTCCAAGCTTCCTACTTTGTTCCAGATCCTGATTCACGGTACAAATATGTGAACTAGCACGTAATCCAAAGATTCAAGAAGTAGAAAATACAAGAGGTAATAATTTGTTTCCAAAACTAAAAGTTCTGTACCTGAAGCGCCATGAAGAATCGGACAGTCTCTTGCCCAGTGGCCCAGCTCACCGCACTTGAGATATGCGTCCTTTTTCTTCTTGCTCTTTGGAACCATCAGGGCCTTACCCTTAAGGTCCTTGACTTGTGGTCCAGTCTGCTTCTTGGTCTTTTTCTTTTATTCTTAGACCTCCAAGGTACAGAAGAAATCACAAGGGCAGACTCCTTCATCGGCGGAGTCTTCATCAGAGACTGAGCGGTCACGAGTTTGTTCATTAGCCCAGCTAAGTTACATGCAATCTCATTGCAGTTGAAGTTCATGACAAACTGTGAGAAGGAATCAAGGAGAGACTGTAGGATAAGGTCGGTTTGAAGAGAAGCATCCATCTTAAAATCAAGAGCCTCCAATCTCTCAATCATGGATATAATTTCGAGGAAGTGGTCCCCAACCTTCTCATCTTCCTTCATCCTAGCACCGAACAATTGCTTGGATATCTCATATCTAGCCATTCGACTGTGCTCACCATAAAGCTCGGTTAAGTGAGATAGAATCTGCCTAGCTGAAGTCATTTTCTCATGAGCTCTATGAAGCTCATTAGACATGGAAGCCATCATATAAGCACGGACTTCCACGTCATCCTTAACCCACTTTTCGTGGTTTTCAATCTCTTCCTGATTGGCTCTTGTCCGCACTAGAGGCATCGGAATGTCCGTCTCCAAGACGTATCCCAGTGCCTCTATACTGAGAACTATCAGCAGATTGCGGAGCCAATCCACAAAGTTAGGTCCGTTCAAGGTGTTCTTTTCGAGTAGAATTGCGAGTGGGTTCATTATTATATTTAGAGTTATGTCTGCATTAAGTATGACAGATTAATTAGTGACTCGTTAAATTAATATCTGAGTATAGAATTAAGGTCTTTTCTATTCTTGTTACGCAGCTCCCACTATTTTTATCGGAATAACACACTCCCATGTGAAAAACGGAAGTATCGTCGCTCTACTTCATAGTGGTGATCGAGTTCTTTATAAATCTCAATAGAGGGCAACCGAACAGGTTTCTAGTCTATTAATTTTCATAAAGTGGTGTCCAACACCAACCCATCTAATGGATGATTTGATCTTCTTTTTTCCCTTGTTCACTCCCCTCAACCTATACGGTTTCTATGGTTCGTGAACAAGTTAAGTTTACACCATCGATGCAAATCAGTTTCACAATTGAATCTTATTCGGCAACCTATCAGGTTTCTAGGGATAAAATTTGCTCCAAGAAGGAATCCAATGCGCACCCGGTAATTTATCCATCCTCCCCGAACGACTACCCCGATAACTCGGAAGCATAGCACATCCGGTTTGGATTTCAATTTCCCGAAAGCTCGATGGAGGGAAGGAAAACCTTGAAACCTTATAAACTTAATAATTTGTCGTGGGAGAATTTTCGCGATTAATGTTACACTTTTCAAATTAATTCATTTAAGCACGTTTGTAGCAGTCATACAATATGAACAACCATTCACAACCTAGTTGCTACCAATATGTGTTTCATGGACCGTTCCTAGAAAACAAAAACTCCGTAATCTAATTACAAGTAATCATCTTAAATCTTCATCTTCTCGAAACAGATTTTCCCACGGTCTTCGTCATTACATATAAATTTTACATTGAAAATTGCATCCTAGATACAAAAATTTCTAGTAAAATAAAACTAAGTCCACGAACCACATCGAATAAAACGAACGATTCAAAAATGGCCTTTACAATCCAATCGAATAAAACGAACGATTCAAAAACTAAGTCCACGAACCACATCCACATTCAAAAGCATTTATCCAATAAATACTATATAAATGTAAAGCATAGAGATACATTGATCCAATCAATAATATGAACCAATCCGATCGATTCAAACAATCGGTAATATGAAAACGTTCAAAACAATTCGGTCGATCACAAATATTCCAATAAATCAATTTTCCCTTATAAAATGAAATAGCATAAATCATTTTAATCATATTAAATCTAATTTAAAATGTGGAAAATCATTTTTCGGAATACGCGAAGAAAACAAGCCCGAAATAGGTCCGAAAGGGGCTGGACCGCGCCCGAAAACCCATCGGGCAGCAAGTAGGGCTGCCCAGCAGCCCTGGGCCGCGGCCCCCTGAGCCCTGGGCCGCGGACCCCAGTCCAGTAACCAATAAGTGGGATGCAACAGCCCTGGGCCGCGGCCCCCGAGCTTCCGGACCACTCCCGGACCGTCCAACGGTAATTCTGTGCTAGTTTTTCGACCGGATATCCAATATCTATATTTTCCAACATTCATATCTTCAATATAAATCATATTTCTCAAAAATTAAAGATTTATAATTAGACATAAACTTACGAAAAATACAACTACAACGAACGAAAAACATACACCACGATTATGACTATAAATGATTCCAAATCATTCACCATCAAATCAAGCATTCCAAATGCCAATATCGTATATACGATCGCAAGACCTACGGTCTGATACCACTGTTGTGATTCAGTGCCTAAATCGAAGGCCCAGCAGAAGCCGTAAAATAAAATTAATTCTATCCGAATCCCTACGAGGATCGATCGAGCAACGTATATACGAATATATCAACGAAATCACAAGAGATATTAGAAACTCACCCTTGTAGTCCGTTGATTAAATGGATTCCTTCTCTTGAGCTATTCCCCAAGCTTTAAACGAATTCCCTACGATCCAAAGCGCTCCAAGTACTTGAATGATCCAATGCCAAAAATACAACGCCTCTACTTGCCACGCGCCGGAGATACAGCTAGAGCTAGGATGATGAAGCCTTTGATTATAATACTCCAAGTGTATAATTTATATCTCTCAATATATCTCGAATTTGCTCCAAAATAACTCAAGAACAATGTGATGAACAAGAAGAAGACTTGAAGAAAATATTTTCTCTCTCTCTCTTGCTCAAAAACCGCAAGTCTTAGGAAGATCGGCAAATGAGATAGTCTTCCACTTTTTATTCAACTCAAATCACCAACATGAGATATCACTTTGATATCTTGTCCCCTCAAATCTTGATTTTCCATTATAAAATGGTGACAAAATACCAAGAGGGAGTTGGTTAGGGGGGGCGGCCATCTAGAAGGAGCCGGGCGAGTTTGGTCCGTTTCGGAATCCCGTGAGTCCAAACAGATAAACTCCGATTCCGTTCCGATGTATTTATATCGATTAATTAATCTAATTAATCAATCATATCAAATACATAATAACATAATTAATTTCTCCAAGAAATAGTTATATTCATGAATTAAATTAATCACCCAGTAATTTATTTAATTCATTAGGCCGTAAATTAATTTATCCAACAAATCAATTTAGATATCCAATGTCCCAATTAATTAGATATCAAATATCTAACATTCATAATGAGAGAATAAACTCAATTCATTCCATCGTCAATCCTATTGCGCGACTCGGTAGGTCCGTCTCAGTTAGCAATGGGAGGACCCAAAGAGTAGTAGCACCACCTAGCCAACCGGCGGCCTACACTGTACCCCAACTGCACGAATGATGGGATCATTCAAGAACCATTCTGTCGTGAATACCAGTATATGTATAAACCCTTCTTTCAAATGTCTCGATCAAGTTATTGGGTCACAGTCAGTCAAACCCTATCTGTACTTGACTCTATGCATGTGTTAATGCAAATCGAGATCATCGAGCTCTCGTGTATCCAATACATCTAGCTCCAATGCTTTGGCCAAAGACTTATGATCTCATATGCCAATAACCGCATAAGAAATATAACTCGTTCCCTTACAAGAGAAAGAATTCTATCTTGTTCTTCAGTAAGACCTGCTATTTGCCCGTCAAGATGCACGTAGAGGTTGACCCTCGCCTTCCGATTTACAGGGTCGAACTACACTAATGAAAATATTGACATCACAAGCACATCCCTACTAAATCCTCAAGTCGAAGGTTCACGAATACCTATCACAACCTTTCGATTCCGTCATTGACTGTCCAGGAGTGAAATCCGTGTGACGAATCGAGGATGAGTCAGTTCGAGTATACTAATCCAATTAGCATACCTATAACGTGTGCTCCCACTAACCATTAGTGTTCGACAAGCACTCTCTTTGTCAAAGAACACGTCATACAAGTCTTCGACTTTTGGGGGTCCATATGAATTGTACGTTTTCGACTTTGAAAGTGAGGTATATGAATTGTGTTATTGTATATATTCACTCTGGGATGGACCGACGGGTCCTCATATGGTTCCATTGCCGTTCGTGTAGTTCCACGAATATTTTGGGGTTAACCACTCTGGGAGGGTCCGACGGGACCTCAGAGGGTTCCGTTTCCGTTGGTGCGGTTCCATGGTTAATCACGCATTTATTGAGATGAGATGTTATAAGATTTAGTTATTCCGGAATACTAGTATTGAGTTTGATGAAATGAGTATTACGTTTACTTTATTATCGAGAAGTATTGTGTTTCATATTCGATATACTTGTACTAGCCATTAGATGGCTAACCCCTTTTGGGAGAAATACCTTTCATGTATTTCAGGATCCATGAGAGGGGATAGGCATGTATCGGGTCGGCACTAAGATGATGGGCAAGAGTGCTGTTGTGTCTTGTCTCTGTCTGTATTTTGTACTTTATCCATTCGGTATTGTTGCACTCGGAATGGTTATGAACACTCGAGTAGTGCTTCTGAAGCTCTTGATGTTTTAGCCTGTGTTGCCCTGGGTTTTAATTCCCGATGTATTGTATTTCAGTCGAATTGATTATTACCTTGGTGTTATTTTTTTATTGCCTTCTACTGGATTATGTGTAAACCTTATCGGTCGAAATTCATGGTTCTGCATATGTATAGCCTTGTGGGTCCCATGGAGGGGTTCACGGCGCTGTAATATACCCTGAATAACTTGGGGGTGTTACAACTTTAGACGATCGAAATCATTTCACAAAACCTTATCGTCTTCAAGCTTAGAACCCTAAAAAGCAAAACCCTAGTTTCTTCAAGCAGAAAAATCTTCAGAATTTCTCTACACTAAATACGAAAAATCTTCTATTTGCAGAAATGTATTCGACCACATACTTCAAAAGAGTAAACCTCAAAATGGTGAAGGAACAAATTATTTTCAGCATCGTCGTAGACTTATAAGGTCTAGTGGAGTTAAACGATATGGCGAAGATGGCTAATCTGATCCAGACGATGAATAAAAATGGGATTTATCACTTCCTGGATATTAATCCGACACAACTTTTCAAAGAAGCCGTCATTTGCTTATTCAAGGAGGCGCAGGTTACACAGTTCGGGATTGAGAGTTTGATTTTTGGTGAGACAATCACTATCGCCAAACAGACGGTCGCCGATGCCTTTAAAATGGAGAACAGGGGCATAGATGTCGAGGCTATGAAACAAAGTCCGATTGATATCTGGTATAAAACCAAAATTCCATACCAGACGATGAAAGTTAAGTTCACAGCTAAGAAGGGAGATATGAAGAAGTAATACAAATACATGATAGACATCACCAATAAAATAATTATGGGCATGGTCGGAAGCTTTGATCAACTGTCTTCGTCGAAGTATATGGTTTTGGGAGCTCTAATCCAAAAATTAGAGGATTAACTGTCCTGATTACATTTACAAGCAGTTAGTTAGAGAAGTGAACAAAGTCATTTGGGATTCATAAAATAAAAAATTTGTTCAGAAGCTGGTTTCTGGAACTCAAGTCAGTTGGATTCTCGAGTTTCTCGGGAAGGGCAAGGGCAAAGCAGATCACTTTCATGCCAGCAAAACACTTGGTCACCTAGACCTAGATGCATTGATGAAACTTGGAGACAAGAAGCTCAAAGCAGCTGAGATAATTGAGAAGATGAGGAGTGGAACATCCCCTTACAGAGGACCTACAAACTCAGATGAGGTCCAGTCTGACGCAGCTGCACAAAACCCACTTGAGAAAACTGTAGAGGAGATGACGTCAGCTCCAACTGCAGTTGAGATTGTGGAAAAGTCACATGCACCTAAAGTATCACCTGCAGATGACTCTGATAGTGACAACCAACCTCTGTCCAAGATGTTCAAAAACAAAAGTCACCTGAACCATAGGAAGTTGTCCATGTCATCTCCTCCCCTGCATCTACCACAAAGAAGCTCAAGGAAATGGTGGTTCAAACACCAGAGGAAGAAATGCAGATAATCATCTCACTTGTGTAACACCCTCGTTCCACTCGGGAATATTACAACGCCGCATGCCCTCTCTGTGAGGATTTTCCAGGCTAGACACCGAAACAAAACATTACATTACATGTCCACATAACAAATTAATAGACCAATCAGGTCTTTAATCAAACATATAACTCAAACATACATAACTCTACCTCTGTTCATACCCATCCCAAGTTCAAAAACCATCATGCATAATAGCAGGATACTACAGCGGATAAAAAATACACTACAACCAACCAAATGGACTCAGAACTAGGCTTCATGTGATTAGTATCATTTGCCTTCCATTATCCTTCATACCGATCCTGTGTTTTGCTCCCCAAGAACCTGCATGTACTTGGACGCAATATAGACATCCACCCCACAATTACTCGGGGGTTAGCAAATTCCGCTATTTTGCTAGTGCAAGTATAAAGTGCAAATACGAGCCATATATTACATATTCCGAGAATACAGTAACTTGATTAATCCAAAATTCAAACATTTATAAAGACTTCCCGATATGTTTCATTTAGTTAAAAATAGCTTAAGTCTTGAAAGTAGAAATGAAACAAGTGAACACTTTGAAAACAACTCCAAATATCGGGAGTTTTGCTTGGAAAAAAATGTATTCAGACATCAACTCACGACCAAGGAAAAATTACACACAATTCATTCTTATGCCATTCTAGCCAAACACCAAGACTCTATACAATGTATCTCGACCCCGAGAACAGAACACTGTGATACTCCGAACATATCACAATTAATCATCAGCAAAATTCTCTGGTAATTCTCGTGACAAGACCACCCGGTCAAGTCCCTGTGTGCCCCGTCGAGCAATCCCCAGGTGAGAATACCCCGTCCTGACCTGTCCCCAAGTACCGGTCCTAGGATGTCCCGTCGAACCTTCCCCGAGTGGACATCCTCACAACACACAAAAATCATAGTTTCCATAATTCACAGTTTGCAAAACCATAAACCTCGCAAGTCAATCACAATATATATAGTCGATGTACCTTACTAGAATGGCGAGATTATCTGACACATACTCACGACCAGTACCATTAACACTAGAATCCCATGATGCAACTACTACCAATCACCTAGTAACGAGAAACAATACCTTCCCAACCACCCCGAACGGCAAAACCTCCTCAAAAAGGTGTTACAACCTTTATCACACAACGTCACATGATCATCAATAAACACACATATCCACGGACACACCTTAACGAAAGGTTAGAACTTTAAATCTAGAAACGATATAAGCACACCAAAACGATACCACACGAAAGTAAGCATTCCTATACTCAACTAATACACATACTCAGATAAGCACATTTGACCACAAAACACACGAGTTATCTTTAAAGAAAATCTTAATTGAAAAATATACCAATTCTTTTGAAAGTTAGTTATAAGCATTTATTTAGCACATATCATCAATTATCAACCATTAGATCCACAAAAATATAATGTATGGACAAGATACTTGCCTCGATAATCATCTGTGAATATTTCAAAGAATAATATCGATCGGAGAGCTTTGAAACCCTTGATGAAGATGACGACGAACGGAAGGGTTTAATATGAGCTCTTCGCAGGGAACTCGACCCTAACATCATATCATCAATAAATCAACGATCATACGAGAAAGAATAATCGTAGAACGCTCGAATCCCCTCTATGACATTCTACCGGACACCTTGAAGGCATTGATTTAAAACTCAACAAAACAACAAATTGTGTATAATTAAACCGCAGAAAAACAATGAAATTGGTGAATACTACTAGATTATTGATAATCCTTCAATAATATAGGCTGATTCGGAATAGACGGCGAAATCATTCAAAACTACCAAATTTACCAAAACTAGGATTTTAGGAAAAACTCTGCCTGTGGGTGTCTTCTTGACATTCATTGTCGTTCCCAAGCCCAGATAAAAGAGGAGGGTTGCGGTAGGTTAGTGGCATCCAGCGTAAAACTCGTCTGATTTTATGGACATGAATCAAATTTTGAAAATCGTTGGGGCGTCTCCTCAGAAGGGATGCGCTGCATTTCATAGGCCCAGGTGCAGTGAAAAGTATGCGAGGGTTGCTAGGTCGTCGCCTAGAAGCGGCGCACCACCTTTACATCCGAGGGTGCTGTCAAATGAGAAAGGATGCGCTACACTTAATAGGCCCGGGTGTAGTGGGAAATATGTTAGGGTTGATAGGTCCTCGCCCAGAAGCGGCGCGCTACCTCGAAGTATGGGTGTGGTGTCAAATGTGCAAGGATCCTTGCAGCGTAGACAGGGACAGACAGAGAAGTTAGTTCATGCGGTTAGTAAGGGTAGTAAGGTGCGGTTTGGAACTTGGAATGTTGGCTCTTTGACGGGGAGATCAGTAGAAGTGGGGGAGGTTATGAAAAGGAGGAGTATTCACATAACGTGTCTACAAGAGACTAAGTGGGTTGGCGAAAAGGCAAGAGTGTTATCTCCTTGGGGTTACAAGCTTTGGTACTCTGGAAAGGATAGAAGTAGAAATGGAGTGGGTATCGTCATTGATAAAGAAATCATTGATGATGTGGTGGAAGTGTCAAGAAAGAGCGATAGAATAATGAGTATTAAGCTTGTGATAGGGGATGAGTCTCTATCATAAGTGCTTGTGCACCACAAGTAGGATTGGATGTATCGATCAAACAAGAATTCTGGGAAGATTTGGAAGAAGTTGTCGAACGAATTCCTATGGGTGAGAAATTGATCATTGGTGGTGACCTCAATGGGCATGTCGGTGTTAGCAGAGATGGCTTTGAGAGCGTTCATAGTGGCTTTGGTTTTGGGGATAGGAATAATGCAGGAAATGGTATATTGATTTCGCATTAGCTTATGACTTGGGTATTATGAACACTTGGTTCGAAAAAAGGGACTCTAATTTGGTGACATATAGAAATGGAGGTAATGCAAATCAGATTGATCTCTTTTTAGTAAGGAATGTTTGGAGGAAAAGTTTTACTAATTGCAAGGTGATACCCGATGAGAGTGCTACAACGCAGCATAGGGTTGTGGTGGTTGACTTTCGAGGTAAGAGGCAATTAAGAAAGAGAATATCATAAGTAGACCCTCAAATTAAGTGGTGGAAGCTCCAAGGGAAGAGTCAACATACTTTTGTGGCTAAGATTGCTGATAGTGGTATTTGGTCTGATTGCACGGAAATGGATATAGATTCGATGTGGAACTTGTTGAAGCATAACATAAAGGAAGTTGCAAAGAAGTCCAAGGAGAATCTAAAGGAACAAAACATCAAGTAAGGACACATCTTGGTGGAATGATGAAGTTAAGCAAGCGATAAAGACCAAACGTGAATGTTATAAGGTACTGAGTAAATGCTCGAGCGATGAGAATTATGAGAAGTACAAGAAAGCTCGAACAGAAGCTAAAAAGGCAGTGCGAAATGCCCGATCAAAGGTCAATCAAGAATTAGATGCAAGATTAGATACAAAAGAAGGGAAAAAGATATCTATAAACTTACTCGAATGAGAGAGAAGAAGACGCGAGATATTGGAAAAGTTAAATGTGTGAAAGATACTGACCAAAAAGTCTTGGTTCAAGATAAAGAGATAAAAGAGAGATGGAGGTCATACTTTGATACCCTATTCAATGGCCATAAAGAATAAGATATTGGGAATTTGAACATCCCCTCAAGTATGGTTAACTGAGAGTTTAAGAGGATAATTCAAAAGGGTGAAGTGACAATGGCATTTAAGAAGATGGGGTCAAAGAAAGTAGAAGGACCAGATGGTATACCTATTGAAGTTTGGAGGTGTTTGGGGGAGAGAGGGATCGATTGTGTAACTATGCTTTTCAATAAGATTTGGAGAAGCAATAAGATGCCATCAGCATGGAGGAAAAGTATTCTCGTCCTTTTATATAAGAACAAAGGTGCTGTTCAAAATTGTTCTAATTATCATGTAATTAAACTAATGAGTCATACCATGAAGTTGTGGGAACGAGTGATTGAACAAAGGATAAGGAAATGTATGAAGATAGCAGAAAATCAGTTTATATTTATGCCTGGAAGATCGACCATGGAAGCAATTTATCTTATCCGAAAGTTGATGGAACATTATTGAGATAAAAAGAAAGATCTACATATGGTTTTTATTAATTTAGAGAAGGCATATAATAAAGTACCAAGAGAAGTACTTTGGTGGGCCTTAGCAAATAAGGGTGTATCACGGAAATATATCGACATTATATAGGACATGTATGAGGGAGCTAGTACAAGTGTACGTACTAATGTTGAGAGGACAGAAGAATATCCTATCACGACTGGGGTGCATCAAGGATATGCTCTTAGTCCTTTTCTATTTGCCATAGTCATGGACGAATTGACAAGAGAAATTCAAAATGACGTTACGGGGTGTATATGTTCGCAGATGATTTGTGTTGACTGATGAAATGAAGGTTGGAGTGCAATAGAAATTGGAACTTTGGAGGGATACTTTGGAAGCTCGAGGCTTTAGGCTGAGCAAAAGTAAGAATGAATATATGAAGTGTAGGTTTAGCGAAAACAGTGATAGAGAGGCGGGGTTGATCATATTTGATGGGAAAGTTGTTCATGGATCCACTTTCTTTCGGTATTTTGGATCTATTATCCAAAAGGATGGAGAGCTAGGTGGTGATGTGTCTCACAGAATAAAGTCAGGGTGGTTGAAGTGGAAGAATGCCACAGTGGTTTTATGTGATCCTGATAGGCCTCATAGATTAAAGGGTAAATTTTACCGCACGGCAATTAGGCCTGCACTGTTATATGGCATCGAGTGTTGGGATGAAAAATAGTGTCATGTTCAAAAGATTAATGTGGCGGAGATGCGTATGCTACGATGGATGTGTGGTCATACAAAAAAGGATCGGCTCAGAAATGAGGTGATTAGAGAGAAGGTAAGAGTTGCGTCTATAGAAGACAAGATGATGGAGAATCAGTTACGCTGGTTTGGTCATGTGAGAAGATGACCTGTTGATGCCCCAGTGAGTAGGCTAGAAAGTTGGGGAACAAGTAATATTGTGAAAGGTAGAGGAAGACTCAAGAAAACCTGGATAAAGATGATTGAAAATGATATTCGAATACTTGGAATTGGAGAAAGTATGGCGATGGAGAGGCAAATATGGCGGGAAAGAATACGGATGGTGGATGGAATCTAATTCCTTTTTTTATTCCTATTTTCTTTTATTTCATGTTATCTTTTAATTTATTTTTTAGGATTTTTCATTTTTTTTTTCTTTCTTTTGTTAACATTCATTCTCCTGTTTTTTTTCTCTACTTTTTTTCCTCTTTTTTTTCCTTTTATGTTATTTATATAACGATCATTGACGGTTTCAAAGTTTGATTCATGTTAGCCGACCCCAAGTCATTTTGTGACTAAGGCTTAGATGTTGTTGTTGTTGTTGTTGTTGTTAGTATTTTAGGAAACTTACCCTGATTCGGTCGATCGGAAGAGATTAGAGAATGATTAAACCAATGTTAGGAACTTAGAAACCTTGTGAATTGATAGTTTTACAGCATGCCTTTGTGTGACCCAAGTCCCAGCCATGGAAAGGTAAGAAGAGGAATGAGAAAATGTGCCAAAAACCCAACTGCTCAGTCATATTTATAGGCCTGCCTGCTGCCTTCCGGATAGGTTCTGGAACCTTCCGGACACATCCTGTCCACCGCTTTCCAGACAGGTTTGGGAACCTTCCGGACATGACTTGCCCGCCGCCTTCTGGACAGGTTCGGGAATCTTCTGGACAAGACTGGCCCACTGCCTTCCGGACACATCCGAGAACCTTCCAGACAAGACCGGCCTGCCGTCTTCCGGACACGTCTGAGAATCTTCCAGAAAAGACTGGCCCGCCGCCTTCTGGACACGTCCGAGAACCTTCTAGACAAGACCGGCCGAACCCGGCCGGTTCCTGCCGCAATTGGCCGCCACACCTGGCCGGTTCCTGCCGCACCTGGACTGGTTCCTGCCGCACCCGGACCAATTCCTGCCACACCCGGACCGATTCCTGCCGCACCCCGACCGGTTCTTGCCGCACCTGGGCCAGTTCCTGCCGCACCTGGCCTGTTCCTGCCGCACCGAATCGGTTCTTGCCGTACCCAGCCGGCCAGTGCCCAGCCGCCATGACTCAATGACTCGGTTTTTCGAAATTGCACGGAAACGAACATGTCGAGATGCTCGGTAAGAGTCTCGATCACGAATTCAAATTTTTAATTGTGCACTAGGAGAAAACATAGTAGGAGAAAATAAAACAGAGAATGATAATAACATAGCGGCACAACAAATCACAAAAATTGAGATATACGAAAATGGAAAAATAAGATTATTACATTGTACCCCCCTTAAAATAAGTTTGGTCCCGAAACTTAAAACATAAAACAATCAAGGTAGGGTAACTCTAGATAACACACGTTATCTGCTACTGACAGTGCACAAAGGCTCCATGCACTACAGAGCTACTGCGGTCCGATTCAATACGCAAGAATGTTTACGAAATGCAATGAACATGAATCACTACAATTGATAAATCCGAGCAGTACAACAACCAGAACACGAGTCTAACGCTGAAAAAGTATGAAATTCCGCTAACCAAAAGGTTTGGAAGTTCACATACGGAGACAATCAGTTGAAATTCTGGAAAATTACGAAGTGGCCCAGACACTCGATAATCACAAAACGAGGACAATCAACAACTCTGAAGTCCGCAACACGACTCAAAACATCAAATGAGATTGTAGGAACTACGAGATGTTGATTTCACACAAGGTTCACAAGGAATCGAACCGAACTCAAAAATTCGCAACAATAAACAGATTAATCTGGAACAATATCAAAACTTGCTCGAATGACAAAAGCAAAAAAAAAAGAAGCAAGGTCAGAAGGATCAACGAACACAAATGAGTCGATAGAGTCGAAAATTTCGTAAGCGAAAAATATGAGTATTACACTCTATCACCTTTAAAAGAGGTTTCGTCCCCGAAACCAAAACAACGGAAACGAAGTGCTAGCATAACAACCAACTAACAAATGACACCTTTGTGAAGAAGGTACTGAGCGATAGGTACCTTCCGATCTTCGGGACAATCTACTGCCTCGAATATCTTCCCCAACTAAAAAAGCAAACCATCCCAGCCCAATACATCCGCAGCACCAGCGAATCAAGAGGGACTCACACGAACCACCTCTTGAACATATTGATTTGCACCGACATTCTGAGTCGCATATGCGTTATGTTGAACCACCAGGGTCAAATGAGTCATCTATGTTGATATCTGTTGCAACATAGTGGCATCACCAAACTCAATGTCATTCCCGACAACATTCTTTGGGTCCCGAGTCTGATTTCCGTGACCATCTATACCACGATCACAACCACAACCTCTGCCCCTCGGCATACTAAACAAGTAACCACATAGCGCAACGAAAATCATAATACATATTCACACAACAATTATCGTCACTAAACAACACACTTAAAATAAAGTCATAGACGATCGGGCTTACCACTGCAAAAGTTAGACCTAACGGTGAAGATGCAGTTCTGAAGCTTCTGTACAGCTTGCTTTGCGCGCGCTACAACAGGGCTTGGCATGCGCTATCTTTGTCAAATTAGCGCGCGCTATCTTCATATTTAGCATACGCCAATTACTCTGATTCAGTAGCACAATCACGAACACATACCGAATGGTACTAGAATCGAAGGTTACAAACAAACAACAATATATGATTCCAGATGCAATTGGTTCACACAAAAACAACCACCCGAAGGCAACCAACACCTTACACATAATTACTATCTGTCGACCATGAAACGAAAAGTTGAAAGCAAGAGTCACCTCTTGTGTAAATTTGATATATCTCATTTGAGTTTAAGAATTTCGTTTGAAAAATTATAGTACAATCACTGTTATCTGATATGAGAAATCGTGTTGCTTTATAAAAATGAAAACAAAATACTTGTAGTTAGAATCCTTAAAAAATTTCGGCCTTTAGGTCAAAACACAAAAATCAAATTTTTCTTTCTTTAGAGAACGTTCCATGCGAAGAAAGATTTTGGTAGAAAAATATCTTACACTAGTTATAAGAATATTTTTAAAATTTTCGTGACTCTCTGAATCATTCAAAGCTTTATCAGATCTCCTCGAAAAACTTGCTCCGCGAAACAGTTTCAGAGTCACTATTCAAGTAAAAACGGTTTATTCTCGCTTCTATATTATCTTAAGAGTATAGCCACAAAATATATATACCGACATCACTCCTCCTTTAACACAATATGAATTCAATAAAATAGGTGTCACATAATCACGATTCATATTTAAACTTCACCTTGTAACTCAAAATCATACAACTGGCTCGTATAGCACGAGACACAACATGTAGTAGGGAGACTTACATCTACAGATTGCACGATGATGGCTGCACCATGATACTAATTACGACCGACCTCTCAGACGACGCATCGCGACTCGACTTAATCGGAAAAGACCAGACAAACACGACCCAATGATACATGACTCAACCCGACACCCTAGGTTTTCTCAACCTAATTTCCGATATCATATTTTGTAACACTCCCGATCCACTCGGGAATAGTACAGCGCCACAGGCCCTCTCCATGAGGATCTGCCAGGTTAGACACCAAAACAAAACATTACATTACATGTCCACATAGCAAACTAATAAACCGATCAGGTCTTTCATCAAACATATAACTCAAACATACATAACTCTGACTCGGTTCATACCTATCCCAGGTTCAAAAACCATCATACATAACAGCATGATACCACAATGGATAAAACAATACACTACAACCCGACCAAATGGACTCATAACTGGTCTTTGTGTGATTAGTATCATTTGTCTTCCATCATCCTTCATAGCGATCCTGTTCTTTGCTCCCCAAGAACCTTCATGTACCTGGACGCAATACAAACATCCACCCACCGATTACTCGGGGGTTAGCAAAATTCCACAATTTTGCTAGTGCAAGTATAAAGTGCAAATACGAGCTATACATAACATATTTCGAGAATACAGTAACTTGATTAATCCCAAATTCAAACACTTCGAAAGACTTCCCGAGATGTTTCATTTAGTTAAAAAAAGTTTAAGTTTTGAAAGTAGAAATGAAACAAGTGAACACTTTAAAAATAATTCCAAATCTCGGGAGTTTTGTTTGGAAAAAAATGTATTCAGACATCAACTCACGACCAAGGAAAATTACACACACTTCATTATTATGCCATTCTAGACAAACAACAAGACTCTATATATAATGTATCTCGACCCCGAGAACAGAACATTGTGATACTCCGGACATATCACAATTAATCATCAGCAAAACTCTCTGGTAATTCTCGTGACAAGACCACCCGGTAAAGTCCCTGTGTGCCCCGTTGAGCAATCCCCAGGTGAGAATACCCCATCCTAACCTGTCCCCAAGTACCGGTCCTCGGAAATCCCGTCGAACCTTCCCCGAGTGGACATCCTCACAACACACAAAAATCATAATTTCCACAATTCACAGTGTGCAAAACCACAAACCTCACAAGTCAATCACAATATATATAGTCGAGGTACCTTGATAGAATGGACAGATTATCCGACACATACTCACGAGCAAGAAACAATACCATCAACACTAGAATCCAATGATGCAACTAGTACTAATCACCTAGTAATGAGAAAAAATACCTTTCCAACCATGCCGAACGGCAAAACCTCCTCAAAAAAGAGCTACAACCTTCATCACAACATCACATGATCATCAATAAACACACATATCCACGCACACAGCTTAACGAAAGGTTAGAACTTCAAATCTAGAACGATATAATCACACCAAAATGACACCACACGAAAGTAAGCATTCCTATACTCAACACTAATACACATACTCAGATAAGCACATTTAACCACAAAACGCACGAGTTATCTTTAAGGAAAATCTTAATTGAAAAATATACCGATTCTTTTGAAAGTTAGGTATAAGTGTTTATTTAGCACATATTGTCAAATATCAACCATTATGTCCACAAAACATGTAATGTATGGACAAGATACTTGCATCGATAATCGTTCGCAAGTATTTCGAAGAACACAATCGATCAGAAAGCTTCAAAACCCTTGATGAAGATGACGATGAACGGAAGGGTTCAATACGAGATCTTCGCAAGGAACTCGACCCTAACATCATATAATCATAAAATTAACGATCGTAGAACACCTAAATCCCCTCTATGACATTCTACCGGACACCATGAAGGCGTTGGTTTAAAACTCAACAAAACAACGATTTGTGGATAATTAAACCGCGGAAAAACAATGAAATTGGTGAATACCGCTAGATTATTGATAATCCTTCAATACTCGTGGCTGATTCGGAATAGACGGTCAAATCATTCAAAACAACCAGATTTCCCAAAACTAGGATTTTAGGAAACTTATCCTGATTTGGTCGGTCGAAAGAGATTAGAGGATGATTAAACCAATGTTAGGAACTTAGAAACCTTGTGAATTTATAGTTTTACAGCATGCCTTTGTATGATCCAAGTCCCAGCTGTGGAAAGGTAAGAGGAGGAATGAGAAAATGTGCCAAAAACCCAACTGCTCAGTCATATTTATAGGCCTGCCTGCCACCTTCCGGACAAGCTCGGGAACCTTCCGGACACATCCTGTCCACCACCTTCCAGACAAGTTCGGGAACCTTCCGGACATGACTGGCCCGCCGCCTTCCGGACACATCCGGGAACCTTCCAGACAAGACTGGCCCGCCGCCTTCTGGACACGTCCGAGAACCTTCCGGACAAGACCGGCCCACCGCGTTCCGGACACGTCCGAGAATCTTCCAGACAAGACCGGGCCACCGCCTTCCGGAGATGCCCGAGAACCTTTCAGACAAGACCATCCCGCCGCCTTTCAGACACGTCCGAGAACCTTCCAGACAAGACCGGCCGAACCCAGCCTATTCCTGCGAACCCGGTCGATTCCTGCGCACTGACGGCCCCGCGCACTGACCAGCCTCGCCGCACCTAGACCAGGCCTCGCCGCACTGGCCGGTTCTCGCCATACCCGGACGATTCTGCCATCGCGCACTTGGACTGGTTCCTGTCGCACCTGGCCAGTTCTTGCCCCACCTGGATGGTTCCTGCCGCACTCTCCCGGCCAGTGCCCAGCCGCCATGACTCGATGACTTGGTCACACAGAAACAAACATGTCGAGACGCTCGGTAAGAGTCTCGATCACGAATTCAAATTTTTAATTGCGCACCGGGAGAAAACATAGCGGGAGAAAATAAAACGAAGAATGATAATAACACACCGGCACAACGAATCATAATAATCGAGATATACGAAAATGAAAAAATAGGATTATTACTACCTGCACCTCCATTACCTGAAGCTGAACCAGCTCATTCACCTGAGTAGATAACAGAGGTGATACCCCTCCTGACTCTTCCAAGCATTACTGAGGAAGAAGAGGCAGGGGAAATTATTGAAGTGCCAAATGCAGATTACTTCTTCAATCCTAAGGAAAACAATCCCCTGGGACTTACCAAAGCTCAATTACAGTTGGTAAGACAGCAAGCCCTAAAATTCTCCTTTTTAATATTTATGAAGAATGGAAGGAGCTAAAGACTCTTAGCTTCTCTCAGTTAAGAGAATTTGTTGAGAGAAGTGGCTGGGATCATCCAATTGCCACAGAGCAATTCACTATGCACTTCTGTCCGAAGACAGATATAAAGTTGCTACAGGAGGGGAGCTGGTTCATCTCCCATTTTAGACAAAATATGGACTAGTTCATCCTTCATATCATGGAAGGTGTATCACAAGGATAGACCATTGGTGAAGAGAAAGAAGAAGAAGAAAAGAATGGAGGAGAGACAAAAAAGAAAGGAATTACAATTGAAGAAGTTGAAAAAGGTTAAGAAGGAGTTGAAAAATAGAAGGTAGAATTTGAAAAGGAAGATAAAGAAGAGAAGTTGAAAAAGAGAAGGAAGAAGAAGGTGAAAAAGTTGTTGAAAAGAAAGAAGAAGAAGAAGAAAAGGAGTATGAGGAGGAAGAAGAAGAAGAGGAGAAGGAAGAAAAGGAAGAAGAAAGAAAAGAAGATGATAATGAGGACCATGATCAGAAGTCACCTGATCAGGCCTCTATATCAGGTCACCCCGAGAAATCATAGAAGTTAGGGAATCAGGGGGAACAATCTGAGAAAAGTCCCTCTCAAAAGAAGTCATCTGTAGAAAAGAAATCTAAGTCACCTGCAGATGAGGGCATATCTGAAAAATCAGGAACCCCTGATAAAACTCCATCTAATAAGACACCATCTGATAGGCAAGTCCCATTTGCGAAATCTATTGCTTAGAAGCCAACTGCAGAGGAGGAATCAGGAGAGAATATTGCTCATGCATAGGCACATGTATATCACGTGCCTCGTAACTTCTCTAAGATGGTTAGAGGTATTGGTGAAGAGACAGTTCCCAAACTCTTGGAAACTGATGTTAAACCTGAACTGAGGTCTCTACATGATAAGGTGGACACCCTGATCAACCAAAAGGAACCCTCTCCACCACCTTCAAGCTCAAGGATGCCTATTGGTATGACAAATTTAATGCTGAGGGTGGAGGAACAGCTAGCAAAAGTCATTGATGCTGGCAAAAAGGGGGAAGAAAAGGAATAAGCTGAAAAGATAAATGAGGAAGACCTAAGATCAAAGAGGAGACAATAATTACCATTGATCCAGGCCGGTACTTCAAGTTCCTCGAAGAGGAAAGAGCCAGCTGCACCATCAGACCCACCTGCAGCTAAAAGAAAAAGAACTGGATAGGAAGCTGTTGTGCCACTATAATGGGAAGGCAAAGAGCTCTATTTTGTGGAAGAATTCTTGCATATTGAAGCAGAACCTATGTGGGGAAGATCAAGAAAACAATTCATAGAGAAGTATTGCCTTTGGGAAATACTTCAAGACAAGGATTATTCTCCACAAGAAATCTTCATCAACTTTATGGAGCTCAGTTACCCCAACCTTCGGGAGGTTTTGAAGAAGCATGATGAGAGGGAATTCAATGCATACCCCATGATTTCTGTAATACCCGGTTGTAATTCGATCATTATCATTCAGTAATTTTTATTTTTTTGGCGGAAGTCCATCTTAGCGACTCTATTGTTACCTTTTCGTCATTCCGAGAACGATTAATTCTACACTTTTTGTCATCCGAGTTCGTCTCGGTGTCGTCCTGTTGAATTCCGTGTTCTTTAGCGACTTTTCCACGTATAAGTTCGACTTTGTTAAATCACCATTAATTTTTGGAAACTCCAAAAATTCTGAATCTTTGCAATATTATAAATAATCGAGTTAGCTTTCTAATGGTTCAAACGGTGAGTCCGGACGAGGGAGTTATGGTCGAAATAGCTAAGTCACTTTCATTTTCCAGTTTTGGCCGAGCAGCCTGTACCGTGGGCCACGGCACATGCCGGCGGGGCCGCGGCACACTGCCGAGTCACTGCCGGCAGATTTGGCCCTGTGCCACGGCACACGTCGGCTGGGCCGCGGCACACAGTGCAGTCAGCACTATAATTGCGTTTTTTCAGCGAGATTCACTCATTTTTTTCCTCATTTCATCCACCATACGAGAGAGAGGGCTTGAGGGGGGAGATTTCCCATCATCTATCACTTGAGTATTTGATTTTCTTCATCTCCTTTCGATCGTGAAGCCCGGATAGTCGATCTAACGCGTGTTCTTCGGATCAAAAGTGCTTGGATCTTCAAGAGGTAATTTCTTCAACATCTTGGATTTCGATTTTGTTTTGAGATATGATGTTTTGGATGTTAAGATCATGTTGTATGAAGTGATATACACATGATTATGGACATGTTTGATTATTCAATGGATTATTGAAGGATTATTCAAGAACACTTTGAATATTGTGTTGGATTTTGGGGTTTTCGATTAATTGTTGTTGAAATCACGATTTTGGATATTCATAAAGGATTATTGATCTTATTGAAGATGTTTTGTTGGTTTGAAACACTTCTTGGGGATTTGATGTTGGTATTATTGAGGTTTAGTTTTAAACAATCGAAGTTGGCCACAAAGTGTTCGATATAATGCCCCAATGAACTTGGTTTGATCGTATCGACGTTTTGAGTTCGTTATATTCATGTTTGATTCGTATATTGATCAGATTGTTGGTAATTGTATTATTCAAGGTTGTTTGAGCGGCCGATAATTTCATTAAGAATGTTGATCGTGGAAGTACCTTCTCGCCTTCGGTTTGAGGTCCGAGGAGCCCGTAGACGAAGACAATGAGATTAGTGATGGCTTCATCATCGTCGTATCGGTATCCAGGCAAGTTATTACTTGCTCAGTTTATAATATTTAATGAATGGTTTCAGTTTCATTCGTTTATAATTCGTATAGCAATGTTTATAATCGTAATCACAGTGGATTTGGGATTATAGGTTGTATTCGAGTTTTGGGAATTAAATCATAAGTTATATGATTTACATTTATTGTTGGTATACTTGGTATCGAGGATACATTGTGGTATAGACGAAGACGTGAATTATTTACCGTCCGTGGTAATTTGTACCATCGAGTATTGAGGATAATTGTCCGTGATGGTTTGGACATCGAGATTGCTCTCGAAGGACTCGGGACAAGTACTCTAATCATTTTTGTCATTTTGTGTCGATCATGTTATGATACATTCGTGTATCGTTGTTGTCATGCATTTGTGCATGGTTGTTGTCGTGCATTATGTACTATTGTCTTGTGCAGTCATGCATTGTTGTCGTATGTACACCATGCGTTGGTCCGATGGGATCATCATGGGAATCTATAGCTGTGTGCGCTGGATCGCTGGACAGGTAATGCCACCATGTGTTGGTCCGACGGGATCATCATGGGAATCTATAGCTGTGTGCGCTGGATCGTTGGATTACCATATGTGTTGTTGTTATTGTGCACATGTATATTATGGGTTTGCCATAAGTATATATTGTCGTTATTGTTGTGATATTGACGTTGTCATATGAGTATGCATTTGTAGGTCTTGTGTTAAGACCATGTTCGTATGTTGTGTTGATCTGATTTTGGATTAGACTGACGTGATTTCATCATGGTATTTCGTATCTTCAGGTATGTTCCATATTTCCTTAATGCTTGTCTTTGATGGACAATCGATTATCGTATTGGAATTGTCGACGTTATCCGATGGATTGAATTGGCCAGAGTTGGTATAATTTCCGTATCGCGAATTATGATAATGTTTTGAGAACCTTGAGTATTGTTGAGATACCGTACAAATATTTCGGTATTACCTTATTGTGTTGTTAAGTATACGAATCGTGGATTTTCGTAAAGTTACGATGGTAAGATTACATTGGTCGTATTCTTACTTAGTATTTCCATTGATATGTAATTATTGACGTGATGTGATGGTTATCATTGTTGGATATTATGTCTGACCCCGTCGTGGGCTTTCTTTTTAGGTTCTTGGATTATCAAGCTTGTAGCGGTCGTGAAGAGATGAGCTTCCCGGAGGATACTGGCTAGGACATGTATTTGTGTATTGAACTTCTGATCTGTTGTTGTATTCCGCTGCTAAAGTATTTTAATTGTTTGTCTTTATTCGCTGCGCGAGTATTTTTAAATGTCCTTTTGGTATCTGGTAACTTAGGTTACTTTGGCAATCATTTTCTAAATCTATTCTGTCGATACGTGTAAGCGATATCTTAACGTATGTTTTTAAACTGTTGAGTTTTAGCATTTCGGGCCTTGTGGTTTCAAATGAGATTTTACGACGGTTTGATAAACGAGTTTTATAAAGTCTTCGAATGTTTTAAATATATAATACCGTCGTTAGCCTCTTGGACATTTATAAATGTTTGCGAAAATTTCCTTCAGCCTTGTGGGTTCCATCTCGGGGCCCACGGCGCTGTAATATTCCCAGTCGGATCTGGGGGTGTTACAGAATATGGTATCGGAGCTTAGGTTGTGAAAACCTAGGCAGTCGGGTCGAGTTGGGTCGTGCTTTTGTCGTGTCATTCGAGCTGTCGGTTGACAAGTGTTTGAGCTCTGAGTTTTTGTTGTTCACTCGGGCTTGTGCGTTATGTGATTTACCAGTGTGGTACTGGGATTGTTGTAACTTTTCCAAATGGTGTTAACGTGTTTCTTCAGATAGAGTTGTGTTGTGTTCTCGAGTTGAGCTGAGTTTGCAAAATGTATGTTTTGAAAATATCTGTGTCGAGTATTTTCTTGAGATGAGACATGTGCCAGTATCACGGGGAATCGTCGGCTTCACGATCTGTAAGTATTTGGATTCTTGAATTATATTGAGATTTATTGCCGTTCTAAGTTGATATGCTTTGAGATTCAGCAAATATTATGTGTTACAGTATAAGGTGACAGAGTTGGGACAGGATTGATGATCTTGAGAAGTTATGATTTTGGAAATCAATATGTCGGTTAAGCTTTGGAACAGAGTTGTGCATTTAGAAGAAATATTGTGGATTGTTCAGGAGAATATGTAGTCATGTTAATTCATTTTATGATATATGAACTGTTTTTGAGCATTTGAAAATGGTACTTTTCAAAATGAATGTTTTACGGATGTTTTACCGTAAATGATTTTTGGGCCGAGACCCAATAGATTTTTGGAATTTTTTTATAACTCAGGACTTGGGGTCCGAAAAAGGGTTTTCTACTTTTTAAACTTCTTGTAATGCGGAACGAGATACGGGCTGAGACCCTAATGTTTCAAAAGGCCTTTCTGTTTTCTTAAAACTCCCGAGAATTGTAAAACACTTTATTAATCGTTTATCTATTTCGTTCCTGCCTTTCGGGGTTTTGGCTTACTTGTTCAAATGAAACCTCTCGGGAAGTCTTTCGTTGTGTTGATTGGTTTCAATGTTTTGTCATGGCATATTTGAGGTGATCCAGGATGGATTAATGATTGACGTGGCGAGTCATATGTGGAAAAAGGAATATTTAATCGGAATTTATATATTGAAATTTCGGAACTTTATCGTGTGGTTTTCCGATGGAATAGCGAGCCAAATTGGTATACATGAGTATGGGTGTGGTCAATCATTTACATAGTTTTCATTTTAAGACTTCGAAATCGTGAGGATTCGAAGGAAACTGTTACCGAATACTTGGCATTAGCGAGCCAGTTTAACTTTTCAAAAAAATTTAGTTTGTGGTCTTACGACCGGGACATATGTGCTATGTGATTCCATTGGTATGGTAGTAGCACAATTTTACCATAATGATTTTTTTAATAATTTCTTTGTAAGTGTAGATTTGGGGATGGTGACCCCATGCTGGTTGCTTTGGATATTGAGTGGTCGTTCCCACTCCACTTATGATTGGATATGTTCATCAGTTTGTGATTGGTTGTTCGTATGCCGAGGAGTATGTTCACCAGTCGGGTATGTTTATTGAGATCCATTGTATGTGATTGGTGTGTCGTTTTGAGAACTTTATTCGTTCATATATCGGTTTCTGTGGTTCTGTATTGATCGTGTTGGAGCTTACCATGTGAAGATATTCTCAATTATCGCTGATCGTTCGTTGGTAATATTGGAGTTTATCATGTCGATGATATTCTCGACTGCGTTTTGACCTTTGGATGGGTCGTATTAGAGTTTATCATGTCGATGATATTCTCGGTTAATTTATTGGTTGATCATTGCTAGTGATCATCTGAACGTTCAAATTTTGTGTCGATATTTCGGGATTCGTTGCCATTGTGTTGGGCAGTTGTTTCACAGATGTACCGTGTATTATTGATTTGTATCAGGATTTGGACTTGATTGTGTAATCAGGCAGACAGGATTTGAAATGGATAGATTATTTCATCCGAAGATGATATATTTTGTTGAGACTCATGGAATTGTGATCGTAAGCGTGTTGAAGCTTTACAGTGAAGTCACTTGCTAGTATCTCAGGAGATCGTCGACTTCGCGCATTTGTAAGTTTGCTATTTTGGTTATTCGGTAATAATGATGATTGATCGTTGTTGTGATGGTTTCGGAATATTTTGGTTGAACGGTTTGTTTGTTTTCTATGACGGATTGCAAGTTTCGAGAACGAAACTTATTTTAAGTGGTGTAGTATGTAATATCTGGAATTTCTACTACTATGCTTTAATATTATTTTATACGAGTTATGTTGTATAGCGTGGAATCTGTACTGTATGGATAAAATAAATGAAGGACTAAGACATCTGTATTGGTATAATTACTGTACTTGGTCGACAATTGCAGTTGAGGATATTGTGTATTGTCCAAATCTAAAGATCCGTATTAATGTATCGTGACTGTGGATCATTTATTGTTGATCTATTTTATTTGGATCATTTGTTGAGAATTCGTCCCTTTGGCGTTGTACTCAAGACTTCGTGATAATTTGGACAATCGTTCACTGTGATCCGAGACGTCAAGTCTTGGGGACTTGGACGTGCGATTGATTTGGTCCCGAGAACTATTTGGACATTATTGTTTTCAGATCATGATGGATGGTTCATATCCCGAGTTGTTTACCCTTAGTTTCGAGGACGAAACCCTTTTTAAGGGGGAGGGTATGTAATACCCGGTTGTAATTCGATCATTATCATTCAGTAATTTCATTCGGTAATTTTTATTTTTTTGGTGGAAGTCCATCTTAGCGACTCTATTGTTACCTTTTCGTCATTCCGAGAATGATTAATTCTACACTTTTTGTCATCCGAGTTCGTCTCGGTGTCGTCCTGTTGAATTCTGTATTCTTTAGCGACATTTCCACGTATTAGTTTGACTTTGTTAAATCACCATTAATTTTTCGAAACTCCAAAAATTCTGATTCTATGCAATATTATAAAGCATCGAGTTAGCTTTCCAATGGTACAAACAGTGACTCAATCGGAGTCCGGACGATGGAGTTATGGTCGAAATAGCTAAGTCACTTTCATTTTCCAGTTTTGGCTGAGCAGCCTGTACCGTTGGCCGCGGCACACTGCCGAGTCACTGCCGGCAGATTTGGCCCTGTGCCATGGCACACTTCGGCTGGGCCGCGGCACACAGTGCAGTCAGCACTATAATTGCGTTTTTTCAGCGAGATTCACTCATTTTTTTCCTCATTTCATCCACCATACGAGAGAGAGGGCTTGAGGGGGGAGATTTCCCATCATCTATCACTTGAGTATTTAATTTTCTTCATCTCCTTTCGATCGTGAAGCCCGGATAGTCGATCTAACGCGTGTTCTTCGGATCAAAAGTGCTTGGATCTTCAAGAGGTAATTTCTTCAACATCTTGGATTTCGATTTTGTTTTGAGATATGATGTTTTGGATGTTAAGATCATGTTGTATGAAGTGATATACACATGATTATGGACATGTTTGAATATTCATTGGATTATTGAAGGATTATTCAAGAACACTTTGAATATTGTGTTGGATTTGGGGGTTTTCGATTAATTGTTGTTGAAATCACGATTTTAGATATTCATAATGGATTATTGATCGTATTGAAGATGTTTTGTTGGTTTGAAACACTTCATGGGGATTTGATGTTGGTATTATTGAGATTTTTTTTAAACAATCGAATTTGGCCACAAAGTGTTCGATATAATGCCCCAATGAACTTGGTTTGATCGTATCGACGTTTTGAGTTCGTTATATTCATGTTTGATTCCTATATTGATCGGATTGTTGGTAATTGTATTATTCAAGGTTGTTTGAGCGGCCGATAATTACATTAAGGATGTTGATCGTGGAAGTACCTTCTCGCCTTCGGTTTGAGGTCCGAGGAGCTCGTAGACGAAGACAATGAGATTAGTGACGGCTTCATCATCGTCGTATCGGTATCCAGGCAAGTTATTACTTACTCAATTTATAATATTTAATGAATGGTTTCAGTTTCATTCGTTTATAATTCGTATAGCAATGTTTATAATCGTAATCACAGTGGATTTGGGATTATAGGTTGTATTCGAGTTTTGGGAATTAAATCATAAGGTATATGATTTACATTTATTGTTGGTATACTGTAATACCCACGATTTTCGTTCCGGTTATTTTGGATTTTTCCGGATATTCCCCGGTTGTCGAGTCCCGGTATTATTTTCTCGACAACTAATTTTGGCATCTATGACCGTAGGTGATGATTGGTTATCCGTTATTTTCATTTCGGATCGATGATGTTGGCCCCGGGTGTTTTGTCTTGTTCGTTCCGTGCGATTTTGGAAAATCGTGTTGTCGAATCATGGTGGTCGGGCACTGGCCGGACGGTTGGGGATGATGGACGGACGGCTGCGGGCACTGGCCGGACGAGTGGAGGCACTGGCCGGACGGGTGCAGGCATTGGCCGGGCCGGGTGCGGCAGGAACTGGCGTAGCACACGCTACGGCCGTAAGGTAGCGCACGCTACGGCCAGAAGGCAGCGCACGCTACGGCCGGTTGGTTGCGCGCGCTAGTCGGCCGAGGCAGTAGGGGCAGAAAGGTTCTAGACTCGGGAGGATCGGCAGGTAGCGCACGCCATCGTTTGACATCGCGACGCTTACGCCCGGCAGGTAGCGCACGCTACAATGGCGTCACAGACGCTACCTGGCCGAGCCAGGAAGTCTCTGGATTGTGGCCCGGGCCGACAACGCACGTGTTCAGCGCATGATGGCGGGCCCCGGACGAACATTCTCGACCATGACCGCCCGCTAGCGCACGCTATCTCGACAGCCTAGCGCACGCTAGGCTGCACCAGTATGAATATGACCGAGCAACCCTATTTGCACTCATTTTTCATTTCCTCTCTTTCTCTTCCGCGGCTGGATCCTTTGGGAACTTGAAGACATGTTGTTATACAACTAATACACGAAGTTTGGGAGCTCGTATCATCGATTAATGACCCCATAACATCCTTCAATCCAGTGAATCAAGGTTAGTTTTCCTAAAATCCTAGTTTTGGGAAAAATTGGGGATTTTGTTGATTTCGTCCATTTGATTCGTTATAACTTATAATAGTGATGGATTGATGATTATTAAGTTGTGTTATATCGAATCCCTTGCTTTTCCATGGTTGGATTGCCGAGGATTCATCGTTTTATTGAGTTTCTAATCGACACCTTGAAAGTGTTCGATAAAATGTCACAAAGGGGATTCAGGCATTGTACGATTATTCTTCCTCGTTCGATCGTCAATTTATTCATGGTATGATGTTGGGGTCAGGTTCCTTGCAAAGAACTCGAGTCGGAACCCTTCCGTTCGCCGTTTCCCGATCGGTTGTGTTACTGCCGTTTCCGCCGGAGAATTTTGGGCGTTCGAGGTTCTGGTTGAGCCATGTTCGTCGGAGTGTCCGACATCGACTATTGAGGCAAGTATCTTGCCCATACACTTCGTGTTTCGTAGACATAATAAATTGGTGATTGTCTATGTGTGAAAATTGAATGTTATTTAACCTTCAAGAGAATCAATATATATATATATATATATATATAAGTATATATTCCCGATAAAAGTTTTATTCAAATTAACTTGAGTGTTCAAGAACGAATGCGTCATTCTAAGAATGGGTATTAGTATTGTATGTTGTGCCCGGTTTTCGTGTGGTACTGTTAGATGACTGTTGTCACGATGATATGTGATGTTGTGTGGTTTTCCATTGGGTTTTTCACTCGGGGATGTCTCAAGGAGGCTCCGAGGTCCGTGGCTTACTAGCACGGGATGCGAATAACCCTTGGGAGGATGTCGATGTGAATATTTGGGTCTTGGACCCTGTGATTTGTGATTGGAATTGTATTTTGGAAATAACCTTGGGTTGTGTCCCAAAATGGGTTCCGGAAGGCTGTGAATTCTTTAAAACATTTTACTCGTTGTTTACCTCATTTCATTCCTACCTTTCATAGTTTGTAGATTATATTGTTAATCTTGCTTGTGTCCGATTGGGGAGGCCATTCTGGTGAGTACTCTGAGTATATGGTTTATAGTCCTTTGCATTGGAAGTCGGATATTACTTCTGAGTGTGAGAGTTATATTCGTTCACTCCGAGAGGGCCTGACGGGGCCGAGGAGGGTTCCGCTTATGACGGTTCCGCGAACATTTGGGTTAGCCACTCCGAGAGGGCCAGACGGGGTCGAGGAGGGGTTCGCGTATTGTCGGATTCACGGTTAACCAGGAGTATTTTTAGCCTTGTGGCTTGATGCATTTTTGTGATATGTCCGGAGTATCACGATGTTTTGACTTGGCATAATGCTTGGGATGTAATACATATTTATCAGAGGTGCTTGGACTAGAATGGCTTATGGATGATGTGTTGTGTGTAATTGGTCCTCAGTTGTGAATTGATGTATGGCTATAGGTTTTGTGATTATTTTCCAATAAAAAAAAAATCCCGGGATTCGGAGTTTTTTTCAAAGTGCTTACTTGTTCAATTCTATTTTCAAGACTTGAACTATTTTTAATTATCAAAATATCTCGGGAAGTCTTTTGTTGTATTCTTGGAATGTGTTATGTATGGCTCGTACTTGCACTTTATACTTGCACTAGCAAAACAGTTGAGTTTTGCTAACCCCCGAGTATTCGGGGGTGGATGTCTGTTTTTGCATCCAGGTACATACAGGTTTGGGAGCAAATCACAGGATCGGTGCGAAGGATGATGGAAGGCGAATGATACTAATCACACGAAGGCCAGTGTTGGATGCAGTCAGTTGGAGTTTGTGTATGGTCTTTCTTTTGTCGTACCCTTGGTTTTTGAGTGTACTTTACCCTTGCATAGGTATGAGTCGAGATAGAAATGTGCATTTTGACTTGTATGTTTGTGATGAAAGACCAAGTTAGTATGTTGATTCGGTATTTTATCATGTCGATATGTAATGAGTTGTGTTGTTTGGATGTCTAGCCTGGTGGATCCTCACAGAGAGGGTCTGCGGCGTGTAATATTCCCGATATGATTCTGGGGGTGTTACATTTATGGTATCGGAGCTTAGGTTGCGAAAACCTAGGCTGTCGGGTCCAGTCAGGTATTGTCGTGTCTTGTCCTGTCAGATCGTGTCTGTTTAAGTCATGTCGCGACGCGTCGTCTGTGATATCGGCCGTGATTAGTATCGAAGTGCAGCCATCATCTTCGTGCGACCTGTGGATGTAAGTCTCCCTACTATATTGTGCCTTGTGATATGCGAGCTTGTATGATTTTGTGTTATGGTATGGAGTTTAAAGGTGATTTGTGATTATGTGGCTTATGTCGTTTGATCCTCGTATGATGCTAGAATGAAAATGGTGCCAACATATATGTATATATACACACATCCTGATATAAGTCGTTTTTAAAAGAATAATAGCCTTTGTGTGGTTACGCAAAGAAAAATTCATCAATATGATATTTTAAAACTTTACATGTTTTGGGGAGTCACGTATATTTCGTTTTAAAACATCCTCCAAAGGGAGGAAAAAGTTTGATTTTCGTATGATGACCCCAAGGTCGAAATTTTTGGAGAATTCAAACTAGTGATATTTTATTTTCATCTTGTATTATAAGTTTTCAAAACACAATTTTTTAAACTCAAGTGAAATCTACAAAATGTAGACAAGACGTGACTCTTGCTTTCAACTTATCGGTTTTATGGTTGTTAGCCAACAAATACGTGATGATGTTCTGGTTGTTCGGGCAGTATAGCCAGCTTTAGATTAAAACTGTGATGTGATTGTCGAGCCGTTCGGTTAGTGTACATTGAGATAACTCTCTTTAATAAGAGGTGAAATTTCGGTTTTTGAATAACAATTGTCTTTTGATGGTTGCTCATGAAGTGTCGAATCAATGGCTTTGAGATTCGAACGTGTTGTTGTTTATTTGTGACCATCGATTGTAATAAAGTCGTGTATATGTTCGCAATCACGTTGCTCAATTTGATCTGTTAGCGCATGCTAAGTACGAGGTTAGCGCGCGCTAACGCGGCATGAATAGCGCACGCTAAATTATTGTTGTAGCGCGCGTTAGTTAGCTGGGACAGAGGATGTGGAACCGCATTTTTAGCCGTTAGGATTAACTTTGTACAGTCAGTCATCTGTGACTGTATTCTATATGTGTTGTCTAGTGATGACAACTGTTTTGTGTGAATGTTTGTTGTGACTTTTCGTCGCGCTAGGTGATAATTGATTTTGCTCAGTGAGTTGTTAAATAATGTATGTTGTGTGTGTTCGAAAATGTTTGCCTGAAACTTTCATAAGTTTGAGCAAGTTGCGGAAAATCAATTTTTGAAACTAATTTGACATTGCGATTAAGCCGGCGGCTTCGTATGAACCTTGGAAATTGTTTGAAATTTGCGAGCCGGCCTAGGATTCTCGAATAAAACCTCGACGGTATTGAAAGAGTTGTTTTAAAGTACCTTGAACATTTTGTAAAATGTTACCGTCGTTGATTCTTGTGTAGTGTTGGAAGAATTTTCGGAAATGACTTTTAACGTACTATTGTATTTTTCGAATAATTCGAGTACATGATTTTCAATAATCTTTCACACAATTTTTTTTCAAAAACCAATCCAATTTCTTTTTCAAAAATATATAGTGAAAGATGAAAAATCTCACTCGATATAAAGTTCAAACTCGGATTTGGAAACGTTAGAGTATGTAAGAATGGTTTGATGATCTTGCATAGTTAACTTGTTGGTTGTTAACGGTGATGATGATGCGTACAGGCATGATGATTTTGATAACACCGGTTACAAGGAATTATTATTTTGGCAAATGATTTCAAATGAGACGGTTAGAGTATGTTGTTTACAAGTTTTGATGAAACAACCCGAGGTACCAAAAGTACTTTTAAGTTTATTTTAAATAGCATATAAATCCAAGGATTTTCAAAAGATTTCTTTTAAAAGGATACCTCGTGGATTTTTTTATTGAGTTATTATTAGTTACCTTATGTGATATGTCGCGCTGAGTTGATACTTTAGTATAATATTTTGCGAAATCGTGTCATCGTATTGAGTGAGAATCCGCTTAGTATGCCGAGGGGCAAAGGACGCGACCGTGACCGCGGTACAGTTGGTTATGGAGATTAGATGCGGGACCAAGAGGATATGGCCAGGAAGGTTGATATTCAAGCACTTCGTTCTTGTCATTTAAGTTTCGGGGACGAAACCTCTTTTAAAGATGATATGATGTAATGCCCATATTTTTTTTCCTTCTCGTTTCCGTTTCGTTCGACCGTTATGAGGCGATTGTGTTCGTTAATGCTTCTGATCTTGTATTATTTCTCACCTTGGTCATTCGAGCGAGTTCTGATATTGTTCCAAATTGATGTGTATATCGTTGTGATCATTCCAAGTTCGGATCGATTTCTTGTTAATCGTTTTCGAAGTTAACACCTCGTGATTCTTACAAGTTTATTGATGTCTTGATTTGAGGTGTGAACTTCATAGTTGATCGTTGTTGTTCGATCATTGCTATTTGTTCAGCGTTGTACAATCATTATTGTTTGATCTCGAAGTCGTGATTATTGAACATCTGGCCCATTTTGTGATTTCCATAAGTGTTGGGAAATCGTCTTCGTATTTGATCTTCCAAATCTTTGAATTACTGGAATGTCATACCTTTCAGCGTTAGAATTGTGATTTGATTTTTCTACTGCTCGGTTTTATCAACCGCAGTGATTCTTGCTCGTTGCTTTTCGTAAGAATTCTTGTGTATTGAATCGGATCGTAGTGGCTTTATACTGCATGGAGTTCTGGTGTGTTGTCGAGAGTCGCCTTGCTTTTGTTTTATGTTTCGGGACGAAACTTATTTTTAGGGAGGTAGAATGTAATACCCACGATTTTCGTTACGGTTATTTTGGATTTTTCCAGATATTCCCCGGTTGTTGAGTCCCGGTATTATTTTCTCGACAACTGATTTTGGCATCTATGACCGTAGGTGATGATTGGTTATCCGTTATTTTCATTTCGGATCGATGATTTTGTCCCTGGGTGTTTTGTCGTGTTCGTTCCGTGCGATTTTGGAAAATTGAGTCGTCGAATCATGGTGGTCGGGCACTGGCCGGACGGTTGGGGACGCTGGACGGACGGCTGCGGGCACTGGCCGGACGAGTGGAGGCACTGGCCGGACGGGTGCAGGCATTGGCCGGGCGGGTGCGGCAGGAACCGGCGTAGTGCACGCTACGACCGTAAGGTAGCGCACGCTACGGCCAGGAGGCAGCGCACGCTACGGCCGGTTGGTTGCGCGCGCTAGTCGGCCGAGGCAGTAGGGGCAGAAAGGTTCTGGACTCGGGAGGATCGGCAGGTAGCGCACGCTACTGTCGGACACTGCGCACGCTACGTCCGGCAGGTAGCGCACGCTACGGCCGGAAGGCTGCGCACGCTACCTGGCCGAGCCAGGAAGTCTCTGGATTGTGGCCCGGGCCGACAACGCACGTGTTCAGCGCATGATGGCGGGCCCCGGCCGAACATTCTCGACCATGACCGCCCGCTAGCGCACGCTAGCTCGACAGCCTAGCGCACGCTAGGCTGCACCAGTATAAATATGACCGAGCAGCCCTGTTTGCACTCATTTTTCATTTCCTCTCTTTCTCTTCCGCGGCTGGATCATTTGGGAACTTGAAGACATGTTGTTATACAACTAATACACGAAGTTTGGGAGCTCGTATCATCGATTAATCACCCCATAACATCCTTCAATCCAGCGAATCAAGGTTAGTTTTCCTAAAATCCTAGTTTTGGGAAAAATTGGGGATTTTGTTGATTTCGTCCGTTTGATTCGTTATAACTTAAATAGTGATGGATTGATGATTATTAAGTTGTGTTATATCGAATACCTTGCTTTTCCATGGTTGGATTGCCGAGGATTCGTTGTTTTATTGAGTTTCTAATCGACACCTTGAAAGTGTTCGATAAAATGTCACAAAGGGGATTCGGGCATTGTACGATTATTCTTCCTCGTTCGATCGTCAATTTATTCATGGTATGATGTTGGGGTCAGGTTCCTTGCAAAGAACTCGAGTCGGAACCCTTCCGTTCGCCGTTTCCCGATCGGTTGTGTTACCGCCGTTTCCGCCGGAGAATTTTGGGCGTTCGAGGTTCCGGTTGAGCCATGTTCGTCGGAGTGTCCGGCATCGACTATTGAGGCAAGTATCTTGCCCATACACTTCGTGTTTCGTAGACATAATAAATTGGTGATTGTCTATGTGGGAAAATTGAATGTTATTTAACTTTCAAGAGAATCAATATATATATATATATAAGTATATATTCCCGATAAAGGTCTTCTTCAAATTAACTTGAGTGTTCAAGAACGAATGCGTCATTCTGAGAATGGGTATTAGTATTGTATGTTGTGCCCGGTTTTCGTGTGGTACTGTTAGATGACTGTCGTCATGATGATGTGTGATGTTGTGTGGTTTTCCATTGGGTTTTTCACTCGGGGATGTCTCAAGGAGGCTCCGAGGTCCGTGGCTTACTAGCACGGGATGCGAATAACCCTTGGGAGGATGTCGATGTGAATATTTGGGTCTTGGACCCCGTGATTTGTGATTGGAATTGTATTTTGGAGATAACCTTGGGTTGTGTCCCAAAATGGGTTCCGGAAGGCTGTGAATTCTTTAAAACATTTTACTCGTTGTTTACCTCGTTTCATTCCTGTAACACCCCCAAAACCATATGGGAATATTACACGCCGTAGACCCTTTCCACAAGGATCTACCAGGCTAAACATCCATAAACAACCAAATGCTTGCCCGGCCAGGGTCAAACAATATAATAATACAGACCGTTAAGGTCATTTACACATTAACACACAGACCGATGAGGTCACACAACTCTATCAACAGAACTGACTAACAACAATACCACACAGGGGTCGAAACACAATACAGCGGAAGACTGAATCAACTCTAACAATACAATCAAACTCTACCAACTCTCGACTCTTGATTAGTATCGCAGCTCATCATCCCCTTGTGCCAATCCTGTTGCTCCCCGAACCTGCATGTACCTGGACGCAGAACAAACATCCACCCCAGATTACTCGGGGGTTAGTAAAACTCCACTGTTTTACTAGTGCAAGTATAAAACGATACGAAATGCAACAAGTAAATAGCAACTACGAATTTAATACGTAAATCAATTATCAAAATGTTCCCAAGAAGTTTTAGAATTTGAACTCAAGTAAGAGATATTTGAAAAGGAACACATCATCTCGGGATTTTTAAAGCGTAAATTTATTGGACCTCGAGTCCCAATTTACAAAACCTTTTCGTAAACATTAGGGCCTTAGCCCGATTCTCGTTCAAAACACACTAGATAATATGTCATTATGGGTCCGAGACCCATATTTAAAATGTTATCCAAACAATTCTTGCTACACGATCATTGTTCGTACACATCATGTACCGAACTCAGGAGGCCTCAACCGACCCTACCCGACCACAAACATCGTTCGTACACATCATGTACCGAACTCCGGAGGTCTCGTCGACCCTACCGGATCACACACCTTGTTCGTACACATCATGTACCGAACTCCGAGGCCTCGCTGGACCCTACGGATCACACACCTTGTTCGTACACATCATGTACCGAACTCCAGAGGCCTCGTCAGACCCTACCTGGATCACACACCTTGTTCGTACACATCATATACCGAACTCCAGAGGCCTCGTCAGACCCTACCTGGAACACGCGCACACACATCGACACAACACAACTCATAATCATCAAATGTCAAGCCATTCCACATTACACCGAAATGTACAATCAAGTATGTAAACCAAAACAACACAAATATCATGATCATCACAACGACTCAACAATGACCAACCATACCCGGCACAAACTTAGATGATCAACACGACCAACACAATTCCACAACGTTAGCTAAGTGGGGGTATTATCGCTACCATCAATCATTCATAATAATTAATTCTTACGAAGCATATTCACGAAAGTAAACCAAATTCATCACAACCATAACACGACGTACCTATTCACAAGACACAATTCGTATAGTAAAATACTTACCTTAATATCCGCTACCGAATACTCCGAAGAACACGGTTCGACCGGGAAGCTCGGACCCCGAAGAAGACAACAAACAGAAGGGTTCCGACTCGGGTTCTTCACAAGAATTTCGTCCCTAAGTCATACCAATGATAAATCAACAATCGTACGATGGATAATAATCACACAACGCCCAATCCCCCCTCTAAGACCTTTTGTCGGACACTTTCAAGGCCTCGACTAAGAACTCAACCAAAACGACGAATCAATACAATCTAACCATGGAAAAACAAGGGATTCGATATAATACAACTTAATAATCATCAATCCATCACAAATATAAGTTATTACGGTTAAATCGGACAAAACGAACAAAAACCCCCAATTCACCCAAAAGGAAGGTTTCAAGAATTTACCTTGGATTAATGATGAAGAACAATTGTTGATGTTGTTAATCCATACCAAGAACTTGAAGAATATGAAGTTCTCTGGGATTGATAATGCCAAACCGCCCAAAAATCGCCCACAAGATCGCCCAAGAGAAGGAGGAATGAAGGAAGAGATGAAATGAGCATTCATCTCACAAAATCCGGAGAAATAGGCTAATCTGCCCTGTGTGCCGCGGCCCACCCTAAGTGTGCCGCGGCTCACAGTACAGGCTGCTCGGCCAAAACTGGAAAATGAGTGTCTAAGCTATTTCGACCATAACTCTCTCGTCCGGACTCCGATTGACTCACCGTTTGAACCATTGGAAAGCTAACTTGATGCTCTATAATATTGAAAAGATTCAAAATCTTAGGAGTTTCCAAGAATTTATGGTGATTTTACAAAGTCGAACTCATACTCGGAAAAGTCGTTTAATAACACTGAACTCAAGAAAACGACACCGAAACCCGAACCTGAATACGAATCGAATATACGGTTACGAAGTACTCGCAAAGACGAATCTAAGAGCTAAGAGAACACACGATTCCGACCACCCGAAGGCTCGAAATTCGACAACGGACGGTAATTACCCCAAACTTTGGGAAATTAGGAAAATGGCCCAAAACGTCCGAAAATCACGATACGTGATCGAATAACCAAACCGAAGTCACAACACGTCTAACAAAGTTAAACGGACTTACGGGAAACTCGAAACAGTAATTTCGGACGAGATTCACAAGAATCGAACTCGAGTGCGGAAAAGTCGTTAAGAAACACGGGACTCAACAAAACAATACCGAAACGAACTCGGATGACAAAAAGTGCAGAATTAATCATTCTCATAATGATGAAATGGTCCCAAGCGAGTCGTCAAAACGGACCTCCGCTGAAAAAAGAAAATTACCAGAAATCCGAAATTGCGGATATTACATTCTACCCTCCTTAGAAGAAGTTTCGTCCCGAAACTTAAATCAAGTAGCGAGAAGCAATATCCCACCAGGAAAACTCAACGAGATACACAAGAACCGAAAAAAATCGCGCACAACGACGAAACGTTACAAGCAACGCGAAAGAACATACAGCGTGAAAATACGCCCCACGACGACCATAACAACGCCACCGGCAATGATTCAAAACAATAACGAGCAATTAATGACGCATCATATGCACACATTTAATCAGAGAAACGCACGCGACAACAAGTCGCACCCAACCACAACGACTATGCGGTAGAAACAAATATAATATTATGATAGAATTCACTCTGATTCTCGTCAACAAGAAAATGTCCGACGTCAAGACACAAACAATTCAAGATAACAGAAAACGAGAATACCGGACATTACATTCTATCTTATTAAAAATAAGTTTCGTCCCGAAACTTAAAATAAAACATCATGGTAGAATACAAACAAAACCAAAAGGTTCACGCAACAAATATCAATTTCTACACAAATTACAGCACGAAGTACGATACACAACTACATCACGGGACACCACCAGGCACTCCCCGAGTAGGAACGAAAACCCAATTCCCGAACATTTTGGCTGCGGTCTCACAATGCACCACTCGGTGACCCACTTAGCCACACTCAAAATAGTTGACTAACGGTGAACGACAATTCTTCGCAGTACGAGATCAGGCAACAACAGTCAGACAACCCCGTTCGAACAAGAACGATCGAACAATGACTCCGAAGTCCCCACTTCAACTCCAGACATTAAAAGAACTGGTAGAAAGTGAAAGATGTTACTTCCAAACAAGGTTCACAAGAATCGAACCGAACTCGATAAGGTCACGATGACAAACAGGTTGATCTGAAACAAGGTCACAACCAGTTCGAACGATGACAACTGAGACATCAAACAAGTTCAAAAAGTATCGACGAACACGTGCAAGTCGATAGAATTTAGAAGGAGAAACTGCAGAAGTCAAATATAGTATGGGTATTACATCCGACCTCTTATAAAAGAAATGTCGTCCCCGCAACTCACAACAACGGAAACAAGGTAACAACACCAAAAGCATCCGACAGGAAAATCTCCCAAGGGCCTCTCAGAGCCGATCCTGATATCTGTACTGAAGCGCGAACTCCGAAGTCTCAGTAGCCAATTCGCAAAACTGAATTCGGTGTCCCTCGAGTCCGCACTTGAAACGCGTTACAGACGAGAAGGACAATTTACACGTGCATGCCCCGGCACATCACGGTTGAAACACCTCGGCTCGGCATACCAAAAATACAAATGCTAGATACAATGGGGCATAACGTCGCAAAACAATATAGCGGAGATGCCAACTCAGCTCAACAAAGAATCATAACACATATCATATACAACGATTACCATCGTAAAGTAATACACACACAAACACTACAACAACGACGGTATCGTTCGGCGACCTCAACGGCCCGAACGATAACCAGCACATAATTACAAACATTATGAAACAATCACACATGTACACAAACGTACAAACCCAAGCTTCAACATCTCACACTCGTGTGACAACACGCAAATCACCACGAGGCGATAAACAGTAAACACCAGTTCACACCTCTCACAGAGGGCTAGTACAACAAATGCGTGGCAATGCCTCGACGTTCATGCCATTAATTCGATCATACTCGGGAGCAAACATCATAACGACAACGCGAACATCATACCTACATACCCAGACCTCAAACGGGAATGAATAGGTTTTAAAAATGAAAACCTCCTTTTGAAAATAATTTTGGAAAAACATTGGTTGATCTTGAGTATCACCTTTCAAAAAAAAGTACAAACGTGAAACATCGTTATCGAGACTTTGGAGAACCATTTCGCATTTGATAAAAAATGAGGACACTTTATCTTAGTGAAAAACTTTCAGAATAACACAACCAACCTAACATCCCAACGTCAACATAGGACGACAATTAGCAGCACGATAAAACATCAACTCCAAGTCATCACACAAGTGCACGAACTAACACTGTAATTTAAGAACTTCATTCAAAAATAATTCACACAGTCACATCAGAGAGATGTTTGGATTTTACCAAATCAAACACAGTCAAAACCACACATGTATCGTAGGGATCAAACACTAGCAACAAAAAATAAAATATTTCCGGGGTATTATTTAAATGATAACATTTTAAAATTCTCAAGTTTGAAAAAATTGGTGAAATGAAATTTTTGAAAACACTTTTAATACCCGATCGTCAATCAAAACCATGTATCTCAACATTTAGAAAACATGAAACATTCTCCGTGAGCACAACAACACCACAAACTTATCACAACCACTTGCCCCAACACGTGGACATATGAAGTTCAAAATTCGAAAACCAAAAATCGCTCGCAAAATAAAAATTTTCCAAAATCCTTTAGTTCATAACCAAAACGACGGTAATATTTTACAATGTCCGAAGTACTTCAAAACACATTTTTCAAATACCATCTGATTGTGTCATTTGAAAATACACGACCCATTTGTCAAAGTTTAACATATTTTAAAAAAAAATCCATATAAACCGTGGTTTGACCGCACCACCAAAATATTTTCCAAAAATCGATTTTTACAAAAATTCTCAAACTGTAAAGTCCTTCAGAAAACATTCTCAAACTTACCCATAGCGGACAAAAATTACAACATTCCAAAAACAGTCGAATTTAAAACCACATACTCAAATGGCAACCAGGGTCGCCAATTCAATCAAATGCATCTCGTGGTATCAATTTTAAACACACAGCAAAACCATTTATCGAAGTTTCTCACAAACTCTACCGTAAAACCCATCAACGTTCACAATTTTCACACCATACCAACCCACATGGTGGTTCAAGGGCCAAACATCAATACATCCAGTTCTATACACATACGGCGTATCCAAGTATCGAATACAACTTCATTGCACAACAACCCGTAAATAAAATTATGCACTACAAATATCACACATAAATGAAATCATGAACACATATATTATGCATAAAAGAGGAGACTTACGTCCACAGGCCGCACGGAGATGACGGTCGCCCACGATACTAATCTCATCCGACACATATCCAACGCGTTGTGACTATGCACAACTCAACTTGTCACCTGACGACTCGAACGACAAGACAACACATTACTCGACAAATCACGACTCGACTCGACCCGACAGCCTAGGTTTCCGCAACCTAAGCTCTGATACCATAAATGTAACACCCCCAAAACCATATGGGAATATTACACGCCGTAGACCCTTTCCACAAGGATCTACCAGGCTAAACATCCATAAACAACCAAATGCTTGCCCGGCCAGGGTCAAACAATATAATAATACAGACCGTTAAGGTCATTTACACATAAACACACAGACCGATGAGGTCACACAACTCTATCAACAGAACTGACTAACAACAATACCACACAGGGGTCGAAACACAATACAGCGGAAGACTGAATCAACTCTAACAATACAATCAAACTCTACCAACTCTCGACTCTTGATTAGTATCGCAGCTCGTCATCCCCTTGTGCCAATCCTGTGACTGCTCCCCTGAACCTGCATGTACCTGGACGCAGAACAAACATCCACCCCCCGATTACTCGGGGGTTAGTAAAACTCCACTGTTTTACTAGTGCAAGTATAAAACGATACGAAATGCAACAAGTAAATAGCAACTACGAATTTAATACGTAAATCAATTATCAAAATGTTCCCAAGAAGTTTTAGAATTTCGAACTCAAGTAAGAGATATTTGAAAAGGAACACATCATCTCGGGGATTTTTAAAGCAGAAATTCTATTGGACCTCGAGTCCCAATTTACAAAACCTTTTCGTAAACATTAGGGCCTTAGCCCGATTCTCGTTTCAAAACACACTAGATAATATGTCATTATGAGTCCGAGACCCATATTTAAAATGTTATCCAAACAATTACTGCTACACGATCATTGTTCGTACACATCATGTACCGAACTCCGAAGGCCTCAACCGACCCTACCCGGCCACAAACATCGTTCGTACACATCATGTACCGAACTCCAGAGGTCTCGTCAGACCCTACCTGGATCACAAACCTTGTTCGTACACATCATGTACCGAACTCCAGAGGCCTCGTCAGACCCTACCTGGATCACACACCTTGTTCGTACACATCATGTACCGAACTCCAGAGGCCTCGTCAGACCCTACCTGGATCACACACCTTGTTCGTACACATCATGTACCGAACTCCAGAGGCCTCGTCAGACCCTACCTGGAACACGCGCACACACATCGACTCAACACAACTCATAATCATCAAATGTCAAGCCATTCCACATTACACCGAAATGTACAATCATGTATGTAAACCAAAACAACACAAATATCATGATCATCACAACGACTCAACAATGACCAACCATACCCGGCACAAACTTAGATGATCAACACGACCAACACAATTCCACAATGTTAGCTAAGTGAGGGTATTATCGCTACCATCAATCATTCATAATAATTAATTCTTACGAAGCATATTCACGAAAGTAAACCAAATTCATCACAACCATAACACGACGTACCTATTCACAAGACACAATTCGTATAGTAAAATACTTGCCTTAATAACCGCTACCGAATACTCCGAAGAACACGGTTCGACCGGGAAGCTCGGACTCGAAGAAGACAACAAACGGAAGGGTTCCGACTCGGGTTCTTCACAAGAATTTCGTCCCTAAGTCATACCAATGATAAATCAACAATCGTACGATGGATAATAATCACACAACGCCCAATCCCCCCTCTAAGACCTTTTGTCGGACACCTTCAAGGCGTCGACTAAGAACTCAACCAAAGCAGCGAATCAATTCTATCTAAACATGTAAAAACAAGGGATTCGATATAATATAACTTAATAATCATCAATCCATCACAAATATAAGTTATTACGGTTAAATCGGAGAAAACGAACAAAAACCCCCAATTCACCCAAAAGGAAGGTTTCAAGAATTTACCTTGGATTAATGATGAAGAACAATTGTTGATGTTGTTAATCCATACCAAGAACTTGAAGAATATGAAGTTCTCTGGGATTGATAATGCCAAACCGCCCAAAAATCGCCCACAAGATCGCCCAAGAGAAGGAGGAATGAAGGAAGAGATGAAATGAGCATTCATCTCACAAAATCCGCAGAAATAGGCTAATCTGCCCTGTGTGCCGCGGCCCAGCCTAAGTGTGCCGCGGCTCACAGTACAGGCTGCTCGGCCAAAACTGGAAAATGAGTGTCTGAGCTATTTCGACCATAACTCTCTCGTCCGGACTCCGATTGACTCACCGTTTGAACCATTGGAAAGCTAACTTGATGCTCTATAATATTGAAAAGATTCAAAATCTTTGGAGTTTCCAAGAATTTATGGTGATTTTACAAAGTCGAACTCATACTCGGAAAAGTCGTTTAATAACACTGAACTCAAGAAAACGACACCGAAACACGAACCTGAATACGAATCGAATATACGGTTACGAAGTACTCGCAAAGACGAATCTAAGAGCTAAGAGAACACACGATTCCGACCACCCGAAGGCTCGAAATTCGACAACGGAAGGTAATTACCCCAAACTTTGGGAAATTAGGAAAATGGCCCAAAACGTCCGAAAATCACGATACGTGATCGAATAACCAAACCGAAGTCACAACACGTCTAACAAAGTTAAACGGACTTACGGGAAACTCGAAACAGTAATTTCGGACGAGATTCACAAGAATCGAACTCGAGTGCGGAAAAGTCGTTAAGAAACACGGGACTCAACAAAACAATCCCGAAGCGAACTCGGATGAAAAAAGTGCGAATTAATCATTCTCATAATGATGAAATGGTCCCAAGCGAGTCGTCAAAACGGACCTCATGAAAAAGAAAATTACAGAAATGAAATTGCGGATATTACATTCTACCCTCCTTAGAAGAAGTTTCGTCCCGAAACTTAAATCAAGTAGCGAGAAGCAATATCCCACCAGGAAAACTCAACGAGATACACAAGAACCGAAAAATCGCGCTGTGACGAAGCGTTACAAGCAACGCGAAAGAACATACTGCGTGAAAATACGGACCTCGAATAACATAACAACGCCATCGGCAATGATTCAAAACAATAACGAGCAATTAATGACGCATCATATGCACACATTTAATCAAAGAAACGCACGCGACAACAAGTCGCACCCAACCACAACGACTATGCGGTAGAAAAAAATATAATATTATGATAGAATTCACTCTGATTCTCGTCAACAAGAAAATGTCCGACGTCAAGACACAAACAATTCAAGATAACAGAAAACGAGAATACCGGACATTACATTCTATCTTATTAAAAATAAGTTTCGTCCCGAAACTTAAAATAAAACATCATGGTAGAATACAAACAAAACCAAAAGGTTCACGCAACAAATATCAATTTCTACACAAATTACAGCACGAAGTACGATACACAACTACATCACGGGACACCACCAGGCACTCCCCGAGTAGGAACGAAAACCCAATTCCCGAACATTTTGGCTGCGGTCTCACAATGCACCGCTCGGTGACCCACTTAGCCACACTCAAAATAGTTGACTAACGGTGAACGACAATTCTTCGCAGTACGAGATCAGGCAACAACAGTCAGACAACCCCGTTCGAACAAGAACGATCGAACAATGACTCCGAAGTCCCCACTTCAACTCCAGACATTAAAAGAACTGGTAGAAAGTGAAAGATGTTACTTCCAAACAAGGTTCACAAGAATCGAACCGAACTCGGTAAGGTCACGATGACAAACAGGTCGATCTGAAACAAGGTCACAACCAGTTCGAACGATGACAACTGAGACATCAAACAAGTTCAAAAAGTATCGACGAACACGTGCAAGTCGATAGAATTTAGAAGGAGAAACTGCAGAAGTCAAATATAGTATGGGTATTACATCCGACCTCTTATAAAAGAAATGACGTCCCCGCAACTCACAACAACGGAAACAAGGTAACAACACCAAAAGCATCCGACAGGAAAATCTCCCAAGGGCCTCTCAGAGCCGATCCTGATATCATCTTTGCGCGAACTCCGAAGTCTCGTGAGCCAATTCGCAAAATCAATTCGGTGTCCTCGAGTCCGCACTTGAAACGCGTTACATGCACGAGAAGGACAATTTACACGTGCATGCCCCAAAGACATCACAGTTGAAACACCTCGGCTCGGCATACCAAAAATACAAATGCTAGATACAATGGGGCATAACGTCGCAAAACAATATAGCGGAGATGCCAACTCAGCACAACAAAGAATCATAACACATATCATATACAACGATTACCATCGTAAAGTAATACACACACAAACACTACAACAACGGTATCGTTCGGCGACCTCAACGGCCCGAACGATAACCAGCACATAATTACAAACATTATGAAACAATCACACATGTACACAAACGTACAAACCCAAGCTTCAACATCTCACACTCGTGTGACAACACGCAAATCACCACGAGGCGATAAACAGTAAACACCAGTTCACACCTCTCACAGAGGGCTAGTACAACAAATGCGTGGCAATGCCTCGACGTTCATGCCATTAATTCGATCATACTCGGGAGCAAACATCATAACGACAACGCGAACATCATACCTACATACCCAGCCCTCAAACGGGAATGAATAGGTTTTAAAAATGAAAACCTCCTTTTGAAAATATTTTTGGAAAAACATTGGTTGATCTTGAGTATCACCTTTCAAAAAAAAGTACAAACGTGAAACATCGTTATCGAGACTTTGGAGAACCATTTCGCATTTGATAAAAAATGAGGACACTTTATCTTAGTGAAAAACTTTCAGAATAACACAACCAACCTAACATCCCAACGTCAACATAGGACGACAATTAGCAGCACGATAAAACATCAACTCCAAGTCATCACACAAGTGCACGAACTAACACTGTAATTTAAGAACTTCATTCAAAAATAATTCACACACTCACATCAACAGAGATGTTTGGATTTTACCAAATCAAACACAGTCAAAACCACACATGTATCGTAGGGATCAAACACTAGCAACAAAAAATAAAATATTTCCGGGGTATTATTTAAATGATAACATTTTAAAATTCTCAAGTTTGAAAAAATTGGTGAAATGAAATTTTTGAAAACACTTTTAATACCCCGATCGTCCAATCAAAACCATGTATCTCAACATTTAGAAAACACTGAAACATTCTCCGGCGAGCACAACAACACCACAAACTTATCACAACCACTTGCCCCAACACGTGGACATATGAAGTTCAAAATTCCGAAAACCAAAAATCGTTCTGCAAAATAAAAATTTTCCAAAATCCTTTAGTTCATAACCAAAACGACGGTAATATTTTACAATGTCCGAAGTACTTCAAAACACATTTTTCAAATACCATCTGATTGTGTCATTTGAAAATACACGACCCATTTGTCAAAGTTTAACATATTTTAAAAAAAATCCATATAAACCGTGGTTTGACCGCACCACCAAAATATTTTTCAAAAATCGATTTTTACAAAAATTCTCAAACTGTAAAGTCCTTCAGAAAACATTCTCAAACTTACCCATAGCGGACAAAAATTACAACATTCCAAAAACAGTCGAATTTAAAACCACATACTCAAATGGCAACCAGGGTCGCCAATTCAATCAAATGCATCTCGTGGTATCAATTTTAAACACACAGCAAAACCATTTATCGAAGCTTCTCACAAACTCTACCGTAAAACCCATCAACGTTCACAATTTTCACACCATACCAACCCACATGGTGGTTCAAGGACCAAACATCAATACATCCAGTTCTATACACATACGGCGTATCCAAGTATCGAATACAACTTCATTGCACAACAACCCGTAAATAAAATTATGCACTACAAATATCACACATAAATGAAATCATGAACACATATATTATGCATAAAAGAGGAGACTTACGCCCACAGGCCGCACGGAGATGACGGTCGCCCACGATACTAATCTCATCCGACACATATCCAACGCGTTGTGACTATGCACAACTCAACTTGTCACCTGACGACTCGAACGACAAGACAACACATTACTCGACAAATCACGACTCGACTCGACCCGACAGCCTAGGTTTCCGCAACCTAAGCTCTGATACCATAAATGTAACACCCCCAAAACCATATGGGAATATTACACGCCGTAGACCCTTTCCACAAGGATCTACCAGGCTAAACATCCATAAACAACCAAATGCTTGCCCGGCCAGGGTCAAACAATATAATAATACAGACCGTTAAGGTCATTTACACATTAACACACAGACCGATGAGGTCACACAACTCTATCAACAGAACTGACTAACAACAATACCACACAGGGGTCGAAACACAATACAGCGGAAGACTGAATCAACTCTAACAATACAATCAAACTCTACCAACTCTCGACTCTTGATTAGTATCGCAGCTCATCATCCCCTTGTGCCAATCCTGTGACTGCTCCCCTGAACCTGCATGTACCTGGACGCAGAACAAACATCCACCCCCGATTACTCGGGGGTTAGTAAAACTCCACTGTTTTACTAGTGCAAGTATAAAACGATACGAAATGCAACAAGTAAATAGCAACTACGAATTTAATACGTAAATCAATTATCAAAATGTTCCCAAGAAGTTTTAGAATTTCGAACTCAAGTAAGAGATATTTGAAAAGGAACACATCATCTCGGGGATTTTTAAAGCAGAAATTCTATTGGACCTCGAGTCCCAATTTACAAAACCTTTTCGTAAACATTAGGGCCTTAGCCCGATTCTCGTTTCAAAACACACTAGATAATATGTCATTATGAGTCCGAGACCCATATTTAAAATGTTATCCAAACAATTACTGCTACACGATCATTGTTCGTACACATCATGTACCGAACTCCGGAGGCCTCAACCGACCCTACCCGACCACAAACATCGTTCGTACACATCATGTACCGAACTCCAGAGGTCTCGTCAGACCCTACCTGGATCACACACCTTGTTCGTACACATCATGTACCGAACTCCAGAGGCCTCGTCAGACCCTACCTGGATCACACACCTTGTTCGTACACATCATGTACCGAACTCCAGAGGCCTCGTCAGACCCTACCTGGATCACACACCTTGTTCGTACACATCATATACCGAACTCCAGAGGCCTCGTCAGACCCTACCTGGAACACGCGCACACACATCGACACAACACAACTCATAATCATCAAATGTCAAGCCATTCCACATTACACCGAAATGTACAATCAAGTATGTAAACCAAAACAACACAAATATCATGATCATCACAACGACTCAACAATGACCAACCATACCCGGCACAAACTTAGATGATCAACACGACCAACACAATTCCACAACGTTAGCTAAGTGGGGGTATTATCGCTACCATCAATCATTCATAATAATTAATTCTTACGAAGCATATTCACGAAAGTAAACCAAATTCATCACAACCATAACACGACGTACCTATTCACAAGACACAATTCGTATAGTAAAATACTTACCTTAATATCCGCTACCGAATACTCCGAAGAACACGGTTCGACCGGGAAGCTCGGACCCCGAAGAAGACAACAAACAGAAGGGTTCCGACTCGGGTTCTTCACAAGAATTTCGTCCCTAAGTCATACCAATGATAAATCAACAATCGTACGATGGATAATAATCACACAACGCCCAATCCCCCCTATAAGACCTTTTGTCGGACACCTTCAAGGCGTCGACTAAGAACTCAACCAAAACGACGAATCAATACAATCTAACCATGGAAAAACAAGGGATTCGATATAATACAACTTAATAATCATCAATCCATCACAAATATAAGTTATTACGGTTAAATCGGACAAAACGAACAAAAACCCCCAATTCACCCAAAAGGAAGGTTTCAAGAATTTACCTTGGATTAATGATGAAGAACAATTGTTGATGTTGTTAATCCATACCAAGAACTTGAAGAATATGAAGTTCTCTGGGATTGATAATGCCAAACCGCCCAAAAATCGCCCACAAGATCGCCCAAGAGAAGGAGGAATGAAGGAAGAGATGAAATGAGCATTCATCTCACAAAATCCGGAGAAATAGGCTAATCTGCCCTGTGTGCCGCGGCCCATCCTAAGTGTGCCGCGGCTCACGTCTGAGCTGCCGGCCAAATCGAAAATGAGTGTCTGAGCTATTTCGACCATAACTCTCTCGTCCGGACTCCGATTGACTCACCGTTTGAACCATTGGAAAGCTAACTTGATGCTCTATAATATTGAAAAGATTCAAAATCTTAGGAGTTTCCAAGAATTTATGGTGATTTTACAAAGTCGAACTCATACTCGGAAAAGTCGTTTAATAACACTGAACTCAAGAAAACGACACCGAAACCCGAACCTGAATACGAATCGAATATACGGTTACGAAGTACTCGCAAAGACGAATCTAAGAGCTAAGAGAACACACGATTCCGACCACCCGAAGGCTCGAAATTCGACAACGGACGGTAATTACCCCAAACTTTGGGAAATTAGGAAAATGGCCCAAAACGTCCGAAAACCACGATACGTGATCGAATAACCAAACCGAAGTCACAACACGTCTAACAAAGTTAAACGGACTTACGGGAAACTCGAAACAATAATTTCGGACGAGATTCACAAGAATCGAACTCGAGTGCGGAAAAGTCGTTAAGAAACACGGGACTCAACAAAACAATACCGAAACGAACTCGGATGACAAAAAGTGCAGAATTAATCATTCTCATAATGATGAAATGGTCCCAAGCGAGTCGTCAAAACGGACCTCCGCTGAAAAAAGAAAATTACCAGAAATCCGAAATTGCGGATATTACATTCTACCCTCCTTAGAAGAAGTTTCGTCCCGAAACTTAAATCAAGTAGCGAGAAGCAATATCCCACCAGGAAAACTCAACGAGATACACAAGAACCGAAAAAAATCGCGCACAACGACGAAACGTTACAAGCAACGTGAAAGAACATACATCGTGAAAATACGCCCCACGACGACCATAACAACGCCACCGGCAATGATTCAGAACAATAACGAGCAATTAATGACGCATCATATGCACACATTTAATCAAAGAAACGCACGCGACAACAAGTCGCACCCAACCACAACGACTATGCGGTAGAAACAAATATAATATTATGATAGAATTCACTCTGATTCTCGTCAACAAGAAAATGTCCGACGTCAAGACACAAACAATTCAAGATAACAGAAAACGAGAATACCGGACATTACATTCTATCTTATTAAAAATAAGTTTCGTCCCGAAACTTAAAATAAAACATCATGGTAGAATACAAACAAAACCAAAAGGTTCACGCAACAAATATCAATTTCTACACAAATTACAGCACGAAGTACGATACACAACTACATCACGGGACACCACCAGGCACTCCCCGAGTAGGAACGAAAACCCAATTCCCGAACATTTTGGCTGCGGTCTCACAATGCACCGCTCGGTGACCCACTTAGCCACACTCAAAATAGTTGACTAACGGTGAACGACAATTCTTCGCAGTACGAGATCAGGCAACAACAGTAAGACAACCCCGTTCGAACAAGAACGATCGAACAATGACTCCGAAGTCCCCACTTCAACTCCAGACATTAAAAGAACTGGTAGAAAGTGAAAGATGTTACTTCCAAACAAGGTTCACAAGAATCGAACCGAACTCGATAAGGTCACGATGACAAACAGGTTGATCTGAAACAAGGTCACAACCAGTTCGAACGATGACAACTGAGACATCAAACAAGTTCAAAAAGTATCGACGAACACGTGCAAGTCGATAGAATTTAGAAGGAGAAACTGTAGAAGTCAAATATAGTATGGGTATTACATCCGACCTCTTATAAAAGAAATGTCGTCCCCGAACTCACAACAACGGAAACAAGGTAACAACACCAAAAGCATCCGATAGGAAAATCTCCCAAGGGCCTCTCAGAGCCGATCCTGATATCTGTACTGAAGCGCGAACTCCGAAGTCTCGTGAGCCACCCAAAATGAATTCGGTGTCCCTCGAGTCCGCACTTGAAACGCGTTACAGACGAGAAGGACAATTTACACGTGCATGCCCCGGCACATCACGGTTGAAACACCTCGGCTCGGCATACCAAAAATACAAATGCTAGATACAATGGGGCATAACGTCGCAAAACAATATAGCGGAGATGCCAACTCAGCTCAACAAAGAATCATAACACATATCATATACAACGATTACCATCGTAAAGTAATACACACACAAACACTACAACAACGACGGTATCGTTCGGCGACCTCAACGGCCCGAACGATAACCAGCACATAATTACAAACATTATGAAACAATCACACATGTACACAAACGTACAAACCCAAGCTTCAACATCTCACACTCGTGTGACAACACGCAAATCACCACGAGGCGATAAACAGTAAACACCAGTTCACACCTCTCACAGAGGGCTAGTACAACAAATGCGTGGCAATGCCTCGACGTTCATGCCATTAATTCGATCATACTCGGGAGCAAACATCATAACGACAACGCGAACATCATACCTACATACCCAGACCTCAAACGGGAATGAATAGGTTTTAAAAATGAAAACCTCCTTTTGAAAATAATTTTGGAAAAACATTGGTTGATCTTGAGTATCACCTTTCAAAAAAAAGTACAAACGTGAAACATCGTTATCGAGACTTTGGAGAACCATTTCGCATTTGATAAAAAATGAGGACACTTTATCTTAGTGAAAAACTTTCAGAATAACACAACCAACCTAACATCCCAACGTCAACATAGGACGACAATTAGCAGCTCGATAAAACATCAACTCCAAGTCATCACACAAGTGCACGAACCATAACTCTCTCGTTAGGACTCCGATTGACTCACCGTTTGAACCATTGGAAAGCTAAATTGATGCTCTATAATATTGAAAAGATTCAAAATCTTTGGAGTTTCCAAGAATTTATGGTGATTTTACAAAGTCGAACTCATACTCGGAAAAGTCGTTTAATAACACTGAACTCAAGAAAACGACACCGAAACCCAAACCTGAATATGAATCGAATATACGGTTACGAAGTACTCGCAAATACGAATCTAAGAGCTAAGAGAACACACGATTCCGACCACCCGAAGGCTTGAAATTCGACAACAGAAGGTAATTACCCCAAACTTTGGGAAATTACGAAAATGGCCCAAAACGTCCGAAAATCACGATGCGTGATCGAATAACCAAACCGAAGTCACTGTAACACCCCCAAGTTATTCAGGGTATATTACAGCGCCGTGAGCCCCGCCGTGGGACCCACAAGGCTAAACATACGCGGAACTATAAACTTGACCGATAAGGTCTACTTACAATAGAAAGAAAGACGATACAAATGGTATTCAAAACCATAACCAATGAAAACATATACATCACTGTACAAATCAATACCTCGGCAACACAGGCCGGAACAACAAGGAAACTGAAATACAATACTCGAGTATTTAAAAATCCATTCCAAGATTACAACAACCGAATGGAGGAATCCAAGAAAATAACCGGAGACAAAACACGGTATCACACTTGCCCATCATCTTCATGCACTGATACCCGTCTCGTCCGCTCTCCTGGAACTCGAAATACATGAAACGTATTTCCCCATAAAGGGTTAGCCGTCGAATAGCTAGTGCAAGTATAACAATATGAAACATAATACTCCTCGACAATAAAGTAAATGTAATCCGTCAATTCATCAATATCCGTCAATTCATCAATTTAAGACTAGTATTCCGAATGACTAAAATCTCAAGACGTATGTGAATGCCGTAAAAACGGTTCGTTCATATCATACGCCGTTACATGTAGGAATGCCGTCAAAATGGTTCGCTCATTACATGCCAACATTATTTCATATGAATGCCGTAGAAACGGTTCGCTCATATCAACCATCGAATCGCACTGGAGGCTACGAAACCCTCAGAGGACCATAGGCCCGTCCCGGAGTGGCTAGAAATAATCATATCATCAATATTTCATACTTTCGAAGTCGAGAACGTACAATCATAAATGTATACTTGCCTTAATAAACGTTACGAAAATCCCGAAGAACACGGTTCGACCGGGAAGCTTGAACCACGAAGACAACGAGCGGAAGGGTTTCACTTGAGTTATTCACAAGGATTCCGTCCTAAGTCATATCAATGATAAATCAACAATCGTACGATGAATAATAATCGTACAACGCACAAACCCCCCTCCTAGACCTTTTGTCGGGCACCTTGAAGGCGTCGACTAATAACTCAACCAAAACGACGAATCAATACACTCCAACCAAGGAATAACGATGGGAATGATAGAATACACCTAAATCATCATCAATCCATCACTAATCAAAATTACTACGGATTAAAAGGATGAAGTCAAACAAAATCCCCAATTTCCAACACAAAATTCAAAGTGTTCTTGAATAATCTTTCAATAATCCGATGAATACTCCAACAAGACCATAATCATGCGTATATCACTTCATACCCCATGATTTTAACATCCAAAACATCATTACCCAATACAAAATCGAAATCCAAGATGTTGAAGAAATTACCTCTTGAAGATCCAAGCACTATGATTCGAAGAGCACGCGATAGAACGATGATCCGGGCTTAAAAATCGAAAATAGATGAAGAGAAATCACTCACTCAAGTGATAGGTGGAGAAACATCTTCCTCTCAAACCTCCTCTCTCGCCCAAGTGAAGAAATGGGAAAAGTATAGGTTGAATCGCACAAAAAACGCAGATATAGGGGTAATCTGTCATGTGTGCCGCGGCACAGGCCCAAAATTCGCTCCCAGGGCTCGGCAGTGTGCCGCGGCTCAGCCCAGGTGTGCCGCGGCACCGGGTACAGGCGGTTTTGGCCGAATCTGGAAAATGAGAGTAACTTAGCTATTTCGACCATAACTCCCTCGTCTGGACTCCGATTGACTCACCGTTTGAACCATTGGAAAGCTAACTCGATGCTTTATAATATTGCAAAGATTCAGAATTTTTGGAGTTTCCAAGAATTTACGGTGATTTAACAAAGTCGAACTCATACGTGGAAAAGTCGCTAAAGAACACGGAATTCAACAGAACGATACCGAAACGAACTCGGATGACAAAAAGTGTAGAATTAATCATTCTCGGGATGACGAAACGGTCCCAAGCAAGTTGTCAAAAACGGACTACCGCCAAAAATAGAAAATTTCCGGGAAACAAAATTACAGGTATTACATTCTACCCTCCTTAAAAGAAGTTTCGTCCCGAAACTTAAAACAGGCAGGGAGAAGAAATATTTCGCCAGGAAAAACTCAACGAGATACACAAGAGCCGAAACTTACGCCCAAACGGCGAATAATCAATATAGAACACAACAATACATTACCCGAAGGTAAACCAAACCAATGCCGAAAAAGATACGAATTCACAATGCCCGAAGGCTCCAACGGAAATACCGATACATCACAATGGCAGGAAAGCCGAACAGCCCAAAGCCGCAAATCATCACAAAATAGATCTCAAAGAGACCAACTCGATCGGACATACCCTCGGCGTATGAACAACTGGATCGCAAATCGTCGGACATATCCAATACAACATGGACTACGAACGATCAATCAATAAAGCACAAGATGCAAATCACAATACGCCCGATCCGGAAATGTGTCCGTGCACATGTCCACCCCGTATACGGAATCCAGAATATACGTGTGACAATGTACCTAATTAGCCTCAAGAACTACGTCTCGTGTGCACGGTCCAATGCGGAAATATCCACGCATGACCATCGGGTGCCCGGCTAAAAATCCTACACATAACCAATCGGCACGCAGACATGATTCCGGATATGCCACGATACAACATGACAACGAAACTCAAGGGATAAAACATCCAATATGGATCATACGACTCACCAAGTGAACGATGACACACGAATAATGAAAGATCGACACGACCAACAATATTCAAAGCAACCATCCTGGGATCAAAATCCCTAAGGACCGATTAACACGAGCAACGATCACAACACAACAGTTCGGGAAATCCTCAACCCTCAGCGATCACAAAATTATCGAGTTCACAAAAATAATAGTGTGCTGCCTTGAGTCGGCCAACACGGCAATAATAATCCAACGGATGGGAACTCTCCTCGACAGTCCCAATTCAATACTTCGATTACCGTAGAATGGCCAATCGATAACAACGATACAACGGATGAGAATATCTTTGACAACGGATGGGAATTATCTTCGATAATCCCAATTCAATACCTCGATTACCTTAGAACGGTCAATCGATAATCAATGATACGATAGAATAGATGTCCCGGTGTCTTAAACCGACCACCGAAACGGAGATGACAAAAGGATATATCAAACGTCCCCAATCGGTTAACGCAACATCATAGCAACGATTCGATTGACGACAAAGATTCAACGATGTTTGAGCGACATTAATCGCGAACAATAATAATCGATACATCGATACCGCGAACCGGCTATCGATAGCAACTTGCCAACAAGTATCGTAATGCCTCGAACCGGCCTTTTACAAACAACAGTAACATTTGGCATAATTTTCCGACGGGCGTCGTATCAATGATCCCCTGATATCAATACAATCATAAAGAGGCCGAGTCTCGAAATGATACACACATTCGTACACCTACACGATAACATTAATCTCATTGATTAATACAAGTATAAAACTTGCCTCGATATCAATACATCGAACTGTTACATATTCATTTTATTTCGTCTTACGAGTTACTCAGTCCCGACCAAGTTAATCTACGAGCCCTTCAACCTTAACCGCAACACAACAGTCATAATCTATGATCAAACATCATATCTTATTGTAAAACGAAGGATTGATAATCAACCGGTTCGATGACGACCAATATCAATACCACCAAACTACGAACTCAATCGTTTCACCATATCTCGGCTAATCACAGTCTGAACAATCCAACTCAGACACTTACAAATCCTGTCCACAATACGAGTCGAAATATGATGATCATATCAGCAACCAATTCGGACCAATAATAAGGGTCTAAATGTTCCAAACTCAATTCTTAAACACGAATTGACAAGGTTCCCTTCTCGTAAATCCGTCGTTAAAATTTACTTATGACCGTTATCAATTCGAATCATCCGACTGGTTCAAAACAATAGATAATCATATTAAAAAGGTTATCGAACAATCCAATCATTCGATTTGAATATTTGCTCCGTACGTATGGGCTTCCAAATTCAGAGATGAATAATAGTCTCATCAAGCTCATAATCACATTCGTATTTCCTATACGAATATTATTTCCAACACATAGTTTAGCTCTAGATATGAATATTCCATATTCATTTTCAAAACATCAACACTTCTAAAAAAAAAATTTCATCACCTCGTATAATTCAAGAGTTCTTCAAGAACATGAAATATCCGAAATCACGTTCAGAACAACATATCCGAGGTATATATCTCCATGTTACCATTTTCTTCATCATGTCATTCATACAATCTCAAGAATCGCAACAAAACCCTTATCACCATATGAAGAAGATCTCAATGATCATATCAACATCCGAAATCTATTATTACATATCCAATGAATCTCGTATAGCATTATCACATGATACCATATAATACCTCAATACCGAATACCTTCCCGTACACAATCTTCTATGTACGATTACCACAAAACATACCTCTATCCGGACTTCCTTCCGAAATGTATACCATAGACCAAGAATATCCAAAATGACATCAACAATATCCGAATACTACAATCTTCACCCCAAAACCTTACGGGAGTATTACACGCCGTAAACCTTTCTCACAAGGATTTACCAGGCTAAGCACAATTTTCCAAGTCATTTCAAAAATGTCAAAAAGACTGATGACGGTAATATTTTTCAAATACTAAAAAAAATCATTTTCCAAATACCGTCAAAACGATCAAGGTTAAAAATGCCAAAACTCAGTTTAGGGAATCAGTTTTACAAAATAAAATTTCAGTTGGCAAAATACCAAAATCCATTTCAAAAATACTCACGCGGCGGATAAAATTACAGTCCAATTTATGCATTTTCATTGAAATAGGACGAACATCAAAATACACGATTCCCAACATACTCCCTCCCAAGTAGTAATCCAAAAAGAAAAAAAAAAAATGAGCCACTATCAAAGGGATACGAGGATTACCTTGTATGGACGAACCACGAAGAAAGAATAATTGAACTCCATTCCAAGAATCATTAAATCATCATAGTCATCATATGGCCTCAAGAACATCAAGATCTCTATGATTCCATAATCATAAACAACATATTCAAAGCATATCATTATCTTCCTTCAACATAAACCTCATAGAATATGGATAACACAAGAAATCACTTCAAGAATCAACAATAGTTCCATAACCAAGCTCTAATTCCATGATTCCAAGCTCACAATCATGTTAAAAGTGTTTAAAACACTCTTAAAAGTAAAGAGGGACGAGTTTTGGAGGGAAATATCTCAAAGGATCGTGAGAGAAATGAAAGGCAACACTTCAATATATAAATTGCACTCTCATTACGTACGTAAGTGTCCTTTCTTAACGACGTAACAACTTTAACGCACGTAATCCAATATCCATAACGCACGTAACCAACTCATCGACTCATTCCGTGCGGTCCATTACGCACGTAACCCATACCATAAAACGACGTAATATACCGGTTGACTTGCTACGGTACAATGGTTGTGTTACGACGTAACACGTCTGTATAACGACGTAAAACGACGCTCACTCACCATCAACATCCTCCGCCGAAAGTGCGAAACAGGTCCCACTGCCGGCCAGACTCGATTCTGTCCGATGCCTTCGTTACGTACGGAATACCTTAGCCTTAACGTACGTAACCATGCCAATCTTACGTACGTAATCTCACCTTATTAACGTACGTAATAATTCCATTCTTAGCCAATCTCAACAATTCCTGTCCAAAGTCATGACATACCAAATACGAGCATACGGCAAAATCAATACATATACTCAATTCAACAATATTGTCATACGTTCACAACGTCCTCGAGCATAATTAACCATCCACGATATCCAATATATAAACGAAAAAAATATATCCAAAAAATCGGGGTATTACACTCTACCCCCCTTAAAATAAGTTTCGTCCTCGAAACTTACAATCACTCGTACAAACAACATTTCAACGGGAATTCAATTTCACCAAGAATTATCGAATAATTCGAACAACATACTTACAAGTCTGCGAAGTCGAAGATCTCCCGTGATACTAGCATGCGACTCCTAAACAAAGTCTCAACATAATACCGATACACACCATTAACGCAATTAGCAACTTAACAAAATCTCAAGGAAGAGTTCACGTCCGTGACCACGGCCACGATTCTTCCTACTTTCAGCCAACATTCTGAAAGGCACACACGTGCGTAAGTATAATCCGAATCGCACCTTCTCGAAGTGACCAATTCCCAAGAATACCAAGCTATAAACGAAACGATTAAGAAGAATAACAGAAGAGTGAGAGGACTTACAAGTACCAGTCGACCGTGATGATGGCAGAGTAGTGATACGTGGGCAAATGCCGACTCAATCGGCCCAAAAGACCGGCTGACCTAGGTATCCATAAACCTAAGCTCGATACCATATTCGTAACACCCCAAGTTATTCGGGGTATATTACAACGTGAGCCCGCCGTGGGACCCACAAGGCTAAACATACGCGGAACTATAAACTTGACCGATAAGGTCTACTTACAATAGAAAGTTATACGATACAAATGTTATTCAAAACCATAACCAATGAAAACATATACATCACCGTACAAATCAATACCTCGGCAACACAGCCGGAACAACAAGGAAAGCGAAATACAATACTCGAGTATTTAAAAATCCATTCCAAGACAATAACACCGAATGGAGGAATCCAAGAAAATAAGGAGACAAAACACGGTATCACACTTGCCCATCATCTTCATGCGGACCCGATACCCGTCATCCGCTCTCCTGGAACTCGAAATACATGAAACGTATTTCCCCATAAAGGGTTAGCCGTCGAATAGCTAGTGCAAGTATAACAATATGAAACATAATACTCCTCGACAATAAAGTAAATGTAATCCGTCAATTCATCAATATCCGTCAATTCATCAATTTAAGACTAGTATTCCTAATGACTAAAATCTCAAGACGTATGTGAATGCCGTAAAAGCGGTTCGCTCATATCATACGCCGTTACATGTAGGAATGCCGTCAAAACGGTTCGTTCATTACATGCCAACATTATTTCATATGAATGCCGTAGAAACGGTTCGCTCATATCAACCATGGAATCGCACCAGAGGCTACGAAACCCTCAGAGGACCATAGGCCCGTCCCGGAGTGGCTAGAAATAATCATACCATCAATATTTCATACTTTCAAAGTCGAGAACGTACAATCATAAATGTATACTTGCCTTAATAAACGTTACCGAAAATAAGAACACGGTTCGACCGGGAAGCTTGAACCACGAAGAAGACAACGAACGGAAGGGTTTCGACTTGAGTTCTTCACAAGGATTCCGTCCCTAAGTCATATCAATGATAAATCAACAATCGTACGATGAATAATAATCGTACAACGCACAAACCCCCCCTCCTAGACCTTTTGTCGGGCACCTTGAAGGCGTCGACTAATAACTCAACCAAAACGACGAATCAATAGACTCCAACCAAGGAATAACGATGGGAATGATAGAATACACCTAAATCATCATCAATCCATCACTAATCTAAATTACTACGGATTAAAAGGAGGAAGTCAAACAAAATCCCCAATTTCCAACACAAAATTCAAAGTGTTCTTGAATAATCTTTCAATAATCCGATGAATACTCCAACAAGACCATAATCATGCGTATATCACTTCATACCCCATGATTTTAACATCCAAAACATCATTACCCAATACAAAATCGAAATCCAAGATGTTGAAGAAATTACCTCTTGAAGATCCAAGCACTATGATTCGAAGAGCACGCGATAGAACGATGATCCGGGCTTAAAAATCGAAAATAGATGAAGAGAAATCACTCACTCAAGTGATAGGTGGAGAAACATCTTCCTCTCAAACCTCCTCTCTCGCCCAAGTGAAGAAATGGGAAAAGTATAGGTTGAATCGCACAAAAAACGCAGATATAGGGGTAATCTGTCATGTGTGCCGCGGCTCAGTATATGTGTGCCGCGGCACAGGCCCAAAATTCTCTCCCAGGGCTCGGCAGTGTGCCGCGGCTCAGCCCAGGTGTGCCGCGGCACCGGGTACAGGCGGTTTTGGCCGAATCTGGAAAATGAGAGTGACTTAGCTATTTCGACCATAACTCCCTCGTCTGGACTCCGATTGACTCACCGTTTGAACCATTGGAAAGCTAACTCGATGCTTTATAATATTGCAAAGATTCAGAATTTTTGGAGTTTCCAAGAATTTACGGTGATTTAACAAAGTCGAACTCATACGTGGAAAAGTCGCTAAAGAACACGGAATTCAACAGAACGATACCGAAACGAACTCGGATGACAAAAAGTGTAGAATTAATCATTCTCGGGATGACGAAACGGTCCCAAGCAAGTTGTCAAAAACGGACTTCCGCCAAAAATAGAAAATTTCCGGGAAACAAAATTACGGGTATTACAGTCACAACACGTCTAACAAAGTTAAACGGACTTACGGGAAACTCGAAACAGTAATTTCGGACGAGATTCACAAGAATCGAACTCGAGTGCGGAAAAGTCGTTAAGAAACACGGGACTCAACAAAACAATACCGAAACGAACTCGGATGACAAAAAGTGCAGAATTAATCATTCTCATAATGATGAAACGGTCCCAAGCGAGTCTTCAAAACGGACCTCCGCTGAAAAAAGAAAATTACCAGAAATCCGAAATTGCGGATATTACAATTCCTACCTTTCATAGTTTGTAGATTATATTGTTAATCTTGCTTGTGTCCGATTGGGGAGGCCATTCTGGTGAGTACTCTGAGTATATGGTTTATAGTCCTTTGCATTGGAAGTCGGATATTACTTCTGAGTGTGAGAGTTATATTCGTTCACTCCGAGAGGGCCTGACGGGGCCGAGGAGGGTTCCGCTTATGACGGTTCTGCGAACATTTGGGTTAGCCACTCCGAGAGGGCCCGACGGGGTCGAGGAGGGGTTCGCGTATTGTCGGATCCACGGTTAACCAGGAGTATTTTTAGCCTTGTGGCTTGATGCATTTTTGTGATATATCCGGAGTATCACGATGTTTTGACTTGCCATAATGCTTGGGATGTAATACATATTTATCAGAGTTACTTGGACTAGAATGGCTTATGGATGATGTGTTGTGTGTAATTGGTCCTCAGTTGTGAATTGATGTATGGCTATAGTTTTTGTGATTATTTTCCAATAAAAAAAACTCCCGGGATTCGGAGTTGTTTTCAAAGTGCTTACTTGTTCAATTCTATTTTCAAGACTTGAACTATTTTTAATTATCAAAATATCTCGGGAAGTCTTTTGTTGTATTCTCGGAATGTGTTATGTATGGCTCGTACTTGCACTTTATACTTGCACTAGCAAAACAGTGGAGTTTTGCTAACCCCCAAGTATTCGGGGGTGGATGTCTATTTTTGCATCCAGGTACATGTAGGTTTGGGAGCATATCACAGGATCGGTGCGAAGGATGATGGAAGGCGAATGATACTAATCACACGAAGGCCAGTGTTGGATGCAGTCAGTTGGAGTTTGTGTATGGTCTTTCTTTTGTCGTACCCTTGGTTTGTGAGTGTACTTTACCCTTGCATGGGTATGAGTCGAGATATAAATGTGCAATTTGACTTATATGTTTGTGATGAAAGACCAATTTAGTATGTTGATTTGGTATTTTATCATGTCGATATGTAATGAGTTGTGTTGTTTGGATGTCTAGCCTGGTGGATCCTCACGGAGAGGGTCTGCGGCGTGTAATATTCCCGGTATGATTCTGGGGGTGTTACATATACTTGGTATCGAGGATACATTGTGGTATAGACAAAGACGTGAATTATTTACCGTCCATGGTAATTTGTACCATCGAGTATTGAGGATAATTGTCCGTGATGGTTTGGACATCGAGATTGCTCTCGAAGGACTCGGGACAAGTACTCTAATCATTTTTGTCATTTTGTGTCGATCATGTTATGATACATTCGTGTATCGTTGTTGTCATGCATTTGTGCACGGTTGTTGTCGTGCATTGTGTACTATTGTCTTGTGCAGTCGTGCATTGTTGTCGTATGTACACCATGCGTTGGTCCGATGGGATCATCATGGGAATCTATAGCTGTGTGCGCTGGATCGCTGGACAGGTAATGCCACCATGTGTTGGTCCGACGGGATTATCATGGGAATCTATAGCTGTGTGCGCTGGATCGTTGGATTACCATATGTGTTGTTGTTATTGTGCACATGTATATTATGGGTTTGCCATAAGTATACATTGTCGTTATTATTGTGATCATATTGACGTTGTCATATGAGTATGCATTTGTAGGTCTTGTGTTAGGACCATGTTCGTATGTTGTGTTGATCTGATTTTGGATTAGACTGACGTGATTTCATCATGGTATTTCGTATCTTGAGGTATGTTCCATATTTCCTTGATGCTTGTCTTTGATGGATAATCGATTATCGAATTGGAATTGTCGACGTTATCCGATGGATTGAATTGGCCAGAGTTGGTATAATTTCCGTATCGCGAATTATGATAATGTTTTGAGAACCTTGAGTATTGTTGAGATACGGTACAGATATTTCTGTATTATCTTATTGTGTTGTTAAGGATACGAATCGTGGATTTTCGTAAACTTACGATGGTAAGATTACATTGGTCGTATTCTTACTTAGTATTTCCATTGATATGTAATTATTGACGTGATGTGATGGTTATCATTGTTGGATATTATGGCTGACCCTGTCGTGGGCTTTCTTTTTAGGTTCTTGGATTATCAAGCTTGTAGCGGTCGTGAAGAGATGAGCTTCCCGGAGGATACTGGCTAGGACATGTATTTGTGTTGAAATTCTGATCTGTTGCTGTATTCCGCTGATAGAGTATTTTAATTGTTTGTCTTTATCCGCTGCGTGAGTATTTTTAAATGTCCATTTGGTATCTGGTAACTTAGGTTACTTTGGCAATCATTTTCTAAATCTATTCTGTCGATACGTGTAAGCGATAGCTTAACGTATGTTTTTAAACTGTTGAGTTTTAGCATTTCGAGCCTTGTGGTTTCAAATGAGATTTTACGACGGTTTGATAAACGAGTTTTATAAAGTCTTCGAATGTTTTAAATATATAATACCGTCGTTAGCCTCTTGGACGTTTATAAATGTTTGCGAAAATTTCCTTCAGTCTTGTGGGTTCCATCTCGGGGCCCACGTCGCTGTAATATTCCCAGTCGGATCTGGGGGTGTTACAATTTCAAACTTCAGACCTGAAGAAGCACATACTGTTGTTTGTTGATTCTTTAGTCTAATACTCGCAAGTGCACGATTTGTTCGATGTAGATATGCGGTGCAAGGTCGATTCCACATGGATGACTATACTAGTGAAGTCAAATTATTTCTATCGTTTTGAACCAAATTATATTAAATTCTAACCTAGTCCCAAATAATTTGATTTTTGATTGGTTAAAATAATTGGATTAAATAATAGTAATTTTTAAGTAGATTTTAGATAAATTAATTTTAAATAATTTACTAGGGTTTAGAATCCACCAATGTCTATTTATTATTTATTTTATATTTTAATTCCAAGAAATTCAGGGAATAGATTCTAAAATCAATCTCACTATTTCCCTATATATTTGACAATAAGTACAAAATTATAATTCAAATATAGATTTTTCTTCGCTTAAAAAATGTAATTTCTAAGCATTATATGTATCCAATTTAATGGAAAACAAATAATCAAAGAAATTAACTAATATCAATAATCACAAAGCAATGGGGAATTTATAACTATAAAAAATACGTGATATAATTGATGAAATAATATTCCCATATTGAAGCGAAAATCATAATCGTTAAAAATATTTATTTGGAATTATTATATAAATATTAATAATAATATAGACATGGTTTCATCATAACCCCACTAAAAGAAAATTACTCACTCATAATAACAACACAAATAAATAAATATTCCATAATATTATTACACAAATATAATTTTATTACACAATATTTTTATTTCTCTCCCTTACAATAATATCTCTCTATTTTTTTCTCCTTTTTTCTCCTCCCCAAAACACTACACATTCATCCCTTATTTATACTACTTCAAAATCAATAAAATAATATTTTTTACAATTAAAAATTTCCACCTCCCAATTATTTCACGGCGGCTAGGGGTGCTGATGTCATGGATGACATCAGCACATAGTTGAATTTCTGGGCCAATAGGGTGTTGACACGTGGCACAATATGGTCCGTCTATTTAATTGTCCTTCGAACGGTCATAACTTCTTCATACGAGCTCGGATTCGGATGAATTTTTTTTATAAAGCGATCGTCTCGACGAGATGAATAAAATGAGTCCAGTCGTGACTATATTTGAATTTTTTTAAAAATATCGCCCTTGAACCAATTGATCTGTCTTGTCCCGGTTGGTTAACCTGCAGATATAATTTAATTCCAATTAATTATCCAAAAATGACAAAAAATTATAGAAAATTCTAACAAAATGAAATAATATAAATATATGGTAAAACAAATAAATTATCACACAACACACAATTATATATAAAAAATACTAATAAAAATATTACTCAAAATATACCAAACAAATTCCCCCACACTTATCTTTTGCACGTCCTCGGGCAAATCTTATATCCGAGTTATAATACTCATATGCTGAAAAAATCATGACAAAACCAATATCAAGAGAGAACAAGTGATCATGACCCAAGTGAGATCAGAGAAAAATAGGATGCCACACCAAATTCTAACAACTTCATTGAGAATAGAATGCAAAAAGATTCAATACCCTCACGGTGATATCACTCTTCACTCAAGTGTATATACGAGATATTCGAGAAGAGTTCACTCATATCAAAGCATAATGTGTCATTACCATATGCTTGGTCAAAAATCATATCTCCACTACTTAAAAATAAACTCATGCATAAATTAAAAGGTCTTTATTTTGGTTGTAACGTGGCTTTGGGTATGGGTAGGATAAAGGAAAAATTATGAGGTTTGCTAGCCAAGATCAATTGTGAATTTAGATGCCTAACAAATCCTACAAATAACAATCAACACCCCCCTTCAGTAATCAAAACTCTCAAACCATCATCCCCAAGTTATTATGTACATGGTAATTGAATATTCATCTGGTAAGGTCATACTCTTGTGTAAGAAAAAGTATGCAATGGATCTTCTGGAAGGAATTATGTATCACTCAAGGGATAGTTCAAGTGCTATTTTATGTATATATAGTGATGATTTTCGCACTTGACCTCCCGCTTTTTCTTTTTTTCTTTTTTTTTTTATCAGGCCATTTTTTTTGGCCTTTATTTATATTTTTTTTCGGTTCAATACTCCACTGTACTTCACACCCTTTCACTTTCAACAAAAGCTCTTAATCTCCACAATACTCTTATGAACATCGGCCCCTATTTGTCACACAACTAGTTCACAATTAAATCTTTGACTAGAGGGTGCAAATGGATGAGTCATCAACAGGAATGGATAATGGCTAAAGTAATGTGCTTGATCAAAGAAATAGGCTCAGGCTCAATGGGGCTTCTAAGGATAAAATGTAATGGGTGGGAAAAATATAAGCCAACAAGGGGTTAATCCTAATTGCCTTTATCATCTTAATGCAAGAGTTTATGAATGTAGTCTCGAAATGTATAAATGAGCAAGTTCTAGAATGAACACAATATATTTGACCACACAACAAAAAATATATAGCATATATATAAGGATTGCTCTAAGGCTCAAAACTCACAAAAAGGGTGTTGTGTACTGAATCCCATACACCTTCATCTAAATCCATAATCAAAACCAGTGAAACATCCCAAATATGATTTTTTCACCAACGTTTTCTCAAGAAAATGGTGTCGTGATTTTAAACATTTTTTTTATTGCATATATATATATATATACATATATATATATATATAGATATAGATATAGATATACACCTTCCCCCACACTTAATGATAAACAATATCCGTATTGTGTAAAAAGAACAATGGAGTAAGGGTTTAAATAAGGCTTCCCTGTTTATGAAAGACGATGTTTCGCTCAAGCCTTTTTTTGGACCTGCAAGAAATAAGTGTGGCAAAACAACAAAAGAAAATATATACCCGGAAGTATAACACAAACAACCTAGATACGCTTCAAGAGAGTCCGAAGAGTCGCCTTACATTGCCATCAATGCTTTTATTAAAAACAAACAGAAAAAGTACAGTAATAGAAATAACAATACATAAATCGTGGATAGATGCGCGTCAAGAGATCGAAAAGAAAACTCCTTAAGCTTCCATCATTTTCACGATTTTTACACTCGCTAAAAAGTAAAAACAACAAGAGGGATGAAGTGGGATATCAGAGGGAAAGGAATGTATCAATTTTGCGTTTCCGCACAGTGAAATCTTCCATCCAAACAATATTAGCTAGAGTCCTGCAGTTCAGGAACAAATGCAATAAGTTTTTTGATCAGCTCTTCTGGTGTTGTTGCAACAACTATGATTCGTTTAGCACGCTCAGAAATAAAACCTTTTTCAGAAGAGTAGTTGATGAAAGATAGTAAGCCATCGAAGAAACCATTGACATTTAGCAGACCTATTGGTTTCGTATGAACATTTAGCTGGGCTCTTGTAACCACATGAAAAAGTTCTTCAAGAGTGCCAAAACCACCAGGAAGGGTGATAAAGGCATTAGCATTATTTATCATGTGAGTTATGCGGTCTTGCATATTCACAGCTCTGAACTCATCTCCAATGGTTGCTCCGGTGATTTTACTTTCAGCCAGAGTTTTTGGAATGATTCCCAACACTTTTACTTCTTCCATATAGGCAGAAGCAGCAGCACGTCCCATTAATCCTAGACTTCCCCCTCCGTAAACTACATGAATGCATTTTTTTCCTAAGGTACGACCCAAGTTGTGGGCTGCTTCAGTAAAGCAAGCCTCTTTCCCATGACTAGCTCCACCAAAAATGCAGATGGAGTTAAATCTTTTTGCGGAAGATGATGATTCCATTTTTTTGAAAAGAAAATTACTTAGAGAGATAATGAAAAGAATACAAGTTTGAGGGATGCAGAAAAGAAACATCTGCAACGTTTATTTATAGATGCAAAATAAAGTAAAAAGATTTATAAAATCTGTGACCGTGTTAATTGCGCTTCAACTACTCAATAGAATAATGAATGCATTGATTGCGTATCACTTTTTTTATTCAGAAAATCTAAAAAAACGACAAAAAGTAAAGATACTCACGTGTATGTACAGTAGTTGTGATTGTGGCTCACATATTCCTCTGATTTTACGTTCAGAAACGGCTTAAACGCCTTCTATGAGTCGGGGAGAAGCTTCCCATCCAATTTTCTTACAAATTGGCAAACAGGGTCTTTTAACGTCAGATTCCCAAGACGTTGTTCATATTCTGGTTTGAATTTATTCCACAAACATCGAATCCCGTAATGTACGAGTCCACTAGGATGCGTGTCAAGAGAAATTTCGATATCATCTAAATTCTCCTTATTCAGACCATCCTTGATGAACTGAATTTTATCTTCTCTGTTTGTGGAAGGAATTCCTAAAGATCGACATCTTGAATCACAGTTCCACCTAGCATATTTGTAGCAAACGGCGATTTTCTTTGCTCGTCGTTTCTTGGCATATGAACTTTTTCCAAGCCCTGGTAAAAATCTAGTTGGTGTTTCCGTGAATTCACCCGCTATTCTCACTTTGGCTTCAATAATGAATCGAATATCAAAAGGTATGCCGTTATTCATAAGCAACCTCATTCTTTCAACTCTGGCTTGGTAAAGTTTCAAAATGACTTTTTTACTAAGGAAGGGAAATCTTTTTTCAATTGTTTTCAAAGTTTGTACCATAATTAAAAATAAAATAAAAATATCTACAAAATAAGTTGTTGTGGGAAACTGAAAAATCCGACTTTACTAGCCACGGAGTACCGTTATCCGCCACTTGACCGGGCAAACACAATGGAGAATTAATCCACAATATCGGGGTCTTTAAGAAGAATCTCTTCTACCTCAAAAGATATTAATTCCAAATATGGTTTTAACCGTTGACCATTCACTTTAAAAATATTACCATTTTTTGGATTTTCAATTTCTACAGCTCCGTGAGGATAGACCGTATGAATAATAAATGGACCAGACCATCGTGAACGCAACTTGCCTGGAAATAATAACAAACGAGAGTTGAAAATAAGGACTTTTTGACCAGGAGAAAAAGTTTTTCTCAAAATGTGTTTATCATGAAAAAATTTCATTTTGTCCTTATATTTCCTTGCACAATCGTAAGCATCATTTCTGATTTCTTTCAATTCATTTAGTTGAAGTTTCCTATGAAGACATTCCGATGGGAGTTTTAAAAGCAGTACGGTAAGCCCACAATGCATCATTCAATCGCAAAGACCAATCTTTCCTTGTAGGATTAACAGTTTTTTCAAGAATATGTTTGATTTCTCTGTTTGAGATTTCAACTTGTCCACTTGTTTGAGGGTGATAAGGAGTAGCAACTTTATGTGTAACACCATATTTTTTAAATAAATGATTCAAAAATTTATTACAAAAATGTTTTCCTCCATCACTTATAATTGCTCGTGGTGTTCCAAATCTGGAAAAAATATTTTCTTTCAAAAATTTTACCACGACTTTGTGGTCATTTGTTTTGCAAGCAATTGCTTCTACCCATTTTGAAACATAATCGACGGCCACAAGAATGTAAAGATTGCCAAAAGAAATTGGAAAAGGTCCCATAAAATCTATGCCCCAAACATCAAATATTTCAATAATTAAAATTGGGTTTAAAGGCATCATATTTCGTTTAGAAATCCGACCTAACCTTTGACATCTATCACATGTGCTGCAATATGAATGTGTATCTTTGAAAAGTGTTGGCCAATAAAAACCACATTGCAGAATTTTAGCAGTTGTTTTCTTTGAACTAAAATGACCTCCACATGCATGATCATGACAAAAGGAAATGATATTTTGTTGTTCATGTTCTGGCACACATCTCCGAATGATTTGATTAGGACAATATTTGAACAAATATAGATCATCCCAAAAGAATTTTTTTACTTCGTTTAAAATTTTTGTTTTATCTTGGTTATTCCAATGAGATGGCATGTTACCAATATCAAGGTAATTGACAATGTCGGCATACCAAGGTATTTGAGAAACAGACATGAGTTGTTCATCAGGGAAAGCTTCATTAATGGGAGGTTCTTTATCAGTAAAATTTACGATTAGCCTAGACAAATGATCAGCAACAACATTTTCAGCACATTTTTTATCTTGAATTTCTAAGTCAAACTCTTGTAACAATAGAATCCAACGGATCAAGCGAGGTTTTGCATCTTTCTTAGAAAGAAGATATTTTAATGCAACTTGATCGGAGTAAATTATGACTTTCGAACCAATCAAGTAAGGTCGAAATTTGTCTAAGCAAAAACGACTGCAATCCATTCTTTTTCAGTTGTAGAATAATTTAATTAGGCATCATTTAGAGTTTTGCTTGCATAATATATTACAGTTGGCAATTTATTTTCTCTTTGACCCAATACTACACCGACGGCATAGTCGGATGCATCACACATTATTTCAAAAGAAAGATTCCAGTTTGGAGATTTGATGATAGGTGCAGAGCTCAACATAGATTTGAGTGTCTTAAAAGCTTTTAGACAATGATCATCAAATACGAAAGGTGTGTCTTTTGAAAGTAAGTTACATAATGGCCTTGAGATTTTGCTAAAATCTTTGATGAATCGACGGTAAAAACCAGCATGGCCTAAGAATGACCGAATTTCTTTAATCGTTCGTGGGGGTGGAAGACTGGATATTAAATCAACTTTAGATTTGTCCACCTCAATTCCTTTTTCAGAAATCACATGTCCTAAGACAATTCCTTTTTTAACCATAAAATGACATTTTTCCCAGTTAGGACAAGATTCTTCTTCTTACACCTAACAAACACTTGGGTTAAGAGGTGTAAACATTCATCAAAGCTATACCCGAATACAGAAAAATCATCCATAAAAATTCCAAAAACCGCTCAACCATGTCAGAGAAAATGCTCATCATACACCGCTGAAAAGTAGCAGGTGCATTACATAATCCAAATGGCATTCGTCGGTAAGCAAAAGTTCCGAAAGGACAGGTAAAAGTGGTTTTTTCTTGTTCTTCAGGAGCAATGGGAATTTGGTTATAGCCGGAATATCCATCAAGAAAACAATAATAAGCATGACCGGCTAACCTTTCTAGCATTTGATCAATAAAAGGAAGTGGAAAGTGATCTTTTCTTGTAACAGAGTTCAATTTTCTGTAATCAATACAGACTCTCCATCCAGTTTGAATTCTGGTTGGAACAAGTTCATTTTCTTCATTCGTGATTACAGTTATGCCAGATTTCTTTGGAACTATATGAACAGGACTAACCCAAGGGCTGTCAGAAATAGGGTAGATGATCCCTACATCTAAGAGTTTGATTATTTCAGCTCTTACAACTTCTTTCAAATTGTAACACCCCCGATATATTCGGGAATATTACAGCGCCGTAAATCCTTTACATAAGGATTTACAAGGCTGAAGTATTGAACAAGTATTAAAAGGTACTAACGAATGGAAATAACGGAATTACGGTACAACAGTTCTGACCCAATACAGAAATAGTACAATTGTTCAACAGAACTCAATAATACATCACCATATTCAAATCATCACAAATGACTTCGTACTCGAGTACTTATTGAAATAACGAGTAAACAACAGATAAATAAACCCGGTTGGGATATCACTCTGCACCCTCGTCGTCATACAGTTCCAGTGGTTGTTTCCCCGCTCTCCTGGATCCTGAACACAAACAAAATGTTCACCCCCGAAGGGGTTAGCACAACGATGCTAGTACAAGTACCACAACATATTATTCATATCTCACGAAGAATAATAACATAAACGACAAAGTACCAACGTGTAACACCCCAAACTAGGCGGATATTACAGTGCCGTGGACCCCCGACTGGGACCCACCAGGCGAATGAGAATGAATGAATTACACAGGTAAATGTAGTACCGAACCACATTACAACATCAATTACTCCGATGAGGAGTTTTATACAACACCCAGGATAAAATAGAATACATGTGTATTTTATGTGACGATAAAATACACAACACTGAATGAAATGAGCATTCAAACGGAATGTCTGCAGCGGAATGAATAAAGGAAACATAAATGACTGAATGAATGACTTAACAGAATGGGGCCCCCTACTAGTATCACTGGGACTCCTCGCCGTCACCGTGCTCTCCCGTGCCTTAGCCTTGCCATGACACGAAAAACAACATCCCCAACGGGGTCGGTTACAGAACAACAATCCTCCAGGGTTGAAAATACACAATCATGATATATCGGAAATTATGAATTATCCTGTCGAAACATACGCAATCAAACATGCTATATGAATCGACTAATCAGTACGGCTCAAAGGAATGGTGCCACACTACGTCCGGGATGGAAATGTGTCCGTGCACAAGCCACCAACGATCAAACACGCGTGGTCTTGTACCTAATCAGTCTCACGAGCAATCGACTCGTGTGCACAGTCCAATGTGAGGCCACCAACCAACACACGACTATAATGTGCCCGACATGAAAATCCTACACATACCAACCGCACGCCAAGATGACCCTAATGCCACAATATGACAAAAGTGACAATGAAAATGAATAATGACTCACCAAGATTGAATGATGGTGAAATGAATGATAGCTCAATGAAATGATCGGAACCGTCGTTCCTTATGACTGAGGTGATTAATTGACAATGACGAGTTTTGATACGATTAATACAATGATGAATGAATTATGATTATGAGTAATCAACAACAAAAAGGAATGAATATCCTTTTAACCGAGTAAGAATTAACTTACCCAATACCGATGATGAATGTCCGCCCACGAACAACGTCCTAAATGAAATATCGGTCGCTCGAACAACCTTGAATAACACAATTACCAATAATCCGATCATTACGCAAATCAAAACGATCAAAATCGACTCAAACGTCGACACAACGATATCCGAGCTCGAATGAATCGAAACCAACTCCAAGATGAGTATTTCAAACCATCAAAACACTTTCAAGGATATCAATAATCCATTAGGAATCCATAACTCATGATTACAACAACATCAATCGGAAAATCCCCAATTAACCGAAGTCAACCCCAAGGGTTCTTGAAATAATTCCGAAAATAACCATTAAATCCGTAGGAATATGTTTATACAAGTTAGATAATCCATAACTAACATATTCCAATGATAATCCAAGCTTACACGAAATCGGAAGGAAAACCCCAAAAATCCGAAATTCTAGATCCAAGAGATTAATACCTTTAATTCGATGTGATGAAGATGATGAAATGATGATCAATCCGAAAGATGAGCTTGAAGATGATGATTGATGATTACACCTCGAAGAATCCTCTCCGAATCGCTCAAAATCGCCCAAAACTACCGAAGGAATGAAATGAGATGAAAAATGACGAACTCTGACTAAACTGTCCAATTTATACTCAGTCCAGGTTTGCGTGTGCTAGCCCTTGTGCATAGCGTGCGCTAACGAGTAATTTGGGTAGTCCAGTACCCACTGTCCGAACACGGTAGCGCGCGCTACGTACCTATTTGTAGCGTGCGCTACGGCCATACTACTAGCGTGCGCTAATATCCATTGTTAGCGTGCGCTAGCGAAATATTTGACGCCCAGTACTGGAGTCCAGAAAACTGTCTGACCTCTGATCTGACCCCGATAGCGTGCGCTACAACCATTGTTTAGCGTGCGCTAATATATCGGTTGCGTACGCTAACAACAATGCATAGCGTACGCTATGAATTAACCCGGTGCAGTCCATTAGCCACTGGACTCAACCTGATCCGTCCCTAGCGCGTGCTACTCCACACATATAGCGTGCGCTACTACAACCCGTTAGCGCGCGCTACTTACCACTCGTAGCGTGCGCTACAAATATTCTCACCTGCAGTCCAGTACCTTGGATCGGCAGCAAAGGTAGCCTTAGCGTGCGCTAAAGGCGGTAGCGTGCGCTACCTATACCCAATTAGCGTACGCTAAAGGAGTATGTAGCGTGCGCTACTCCTCAAGCACGACTTACCTTGAAAATGACAATGATGATAAACACGGCACGAAACTCCAATCAGATTAGTGATGAATGACGATTGATACACGATACAATTACTCTGAATGATGAATACCATGACTGAATATGAGTGACAAATGATCAATGATGAATGAGATTACTGAGTATCAATTACTGAATGATAAATACTGAATGATAATTACTGAGTTACAACTGGGTATTACATACACCCCCCCTTAAAAGAGTTTCGTCCCCGAAACTAAGGGTCAAACAACTCGGGATAACTCTCCCGCATACTATCCTCGGTTTCCCAAGTAGCCTCTTCGACTCCGTGTCTAGACCACTGAATCTTAACCAAAGGAATCGTCTTATTCCTCAACTGTTTGATTCGCCGCTCTAAAACTCGTATAGGACGCTCCTCATATGAATGATCTTCGGCGATCTCGATTTTGTCGAACTGAAGTATGTGACTCGGGTCGGCAACATACTTCCGCAGCGGAGAGACATGAAACACATTATGAATTCGGCTCAACGCCGGAGGTAAAGCCAATCGATAAGCTAACTCGCCTACTCGATCCAAAATCTCAAACGGTCCAATGAATCTCGGACTCAACTTCCCTCTCTTCCCAAAACGGAAGATACCACGACTCGGGGATACCTTGACCAACACGTGGTCACCTGCCTCGAACTCTAATGGTCGACGACGGTTATCTGCATATGATTTCTGTCAACTCTGAGCTGTCAACAAACGACTTCTGATCAAAGCTACCTTCTTACGGGCGGCTATAAGCATATCGGGCTCGGTGCCGATTGATTCTGATAAGTCGTCCCAACATAACAGAGATCGACAACGACGACCATACAAGGCCTCGTAAGGTGCCATCTTGATCGAAGCATGCCAACTATTATTATACGTGAACTCGATCAATGGTAGTTGGGCTTCCCAATCGTCTTTCCAATGGAGGACGCATGCCCTCAACATGTCCTCTAATGTCTGAATGGTCCTCTCTGATTGCCCATCGGACTGAGGATGAAAAGCGGTACTGAGATTAAGCTGAGTTCCCATAGCACGATGAACTGATTTCCAAAAATGCGACACAAACCGTCCGTCACGATCGGAAACGATACTTTTAGGAGTACCGTGGAGTCTGACTATCTCTTTGATGAACAGTTGAGCAAGTCTCTCGGGACCCCACGTTTCCTTGATCTCAAGGAAATGAGCTGATTTGGTTAAGCGGTCCACGATCACCCAGATCGTGTTCATGCCACGACGACTCGTCGGCAAACTCGTGATGAAATCCATAGAAATGTCTTCCCACTTCCATTCGGGAATAGGAAGGGGTTTCAGCATACCCACGGCCGCCGATGTTCAATCTTAACTTGTTGACAGGTTAAGCATCTCGAAACAAATTCGGCGACTTCACGCTTCATATTACTCCACCAGTAATTTTGTTTCAAGTCCTTGTACATCTTGCTAGACCCCGGATGAACAGAATAAGGGGTAGCATGAGGTTCTTTCAAAATCGAGTTTTTCAACTCGTCATTCGCCGGTACGCACAACCGATTCTTAAAACGCAAAAGTCCATCCTCGTGGACCACAAATCCAGGGGCTTTCCCCTGAGCCACATCCTCTCGGATGCGCAACAATGATGGGTCCGAACCCTGATTCTCTCGGATTTCTTCCTCGAGTGACGATGAAATTTCTAACATACAAAGCTGCCCCTGAACTCGCCGGCTGGACCTCGATCTTGGATCTAAGGAATTCCGCTGAAGCTCCTTCCGAATCGTTAAACGGGCAAGCATCTGCTCCTGAACGGACTTACGACTCAAGGCGTCGGCGACAACGTTCGCCTTGCCCGGGTGGTAGAGGATCTCGATATCATAATCTTTGATTAATTCCAACCACCGTCTCTGGCGCATATTTAACTCCTTCTGAGTAAATATATACTTTAAGCTCTTATGATCGGTGAATATCTGACAGGTAACGCCATAAAGATAATGATGCCAAATTTTCAAAGCGAACACCACGGCTGCTAGCTCCAGGTCGTGGGTCGGATAATTAACCTCGTAAGGTCTCAATTGCCGTGAAGCATAGGCAATAACCTTCCCGTTCTGCATGAGTACACATCCGAGACCCTGTCCGGATGCATCACTATAGACCACAAATCCTTCCGTCCCCTGCGGCAAGGAGAGTACAGGTGCTGACATTAACCGGCTCTTGAGTTCCTCAAAACTCCGCTGACACGCGTCGGACCACGTGTATTTCTTATCCTTCCGCAAAAGGTTCGTTAAGGGTTGAGCGATTCGAGAAAATCCCTCTACAAATCGCCGATAATAACCCGCTAATCCGAGGAAACTTCGGATTTCCTTAACGTTCTTCGGAGGTAGCCAATCTCGAATAGCCTCCGTCTTCTGAGGGTCGACACGAACTCCGTCTGATGAAATTACATGTCCGAGAAAAATCACTTCGGACATCCAGAACGCACATTTAGAAAATTTCCCATAAAGTTGTTCTCGTCTCAACACGTCGAGCACTAGATGAAGGTGAAACTCGTGTTCCTCCCGGTCACGAGAATAAATCAAAATGTCATCGATGAAGACAACAACAAACTGATCCAAAAAGTCGATGAAAACCCGATTCATTAACTCCATAAATACCGCAGGTGCATTAGTCAAACCGAACGGCATAACCACAAACTCATAATGACCATAGCGTGTTCGAAACGCCGTCCTCGCGATATCCGACTCTCGAATCCGCAACTGATGATATCCAGATCTTAAGTCGATCTTGGAAAATATCAAGCTCCACGAAGTTGATCTAAGAGATCGTCAATACGGGGTAAGGGATACTTATTCTTGATCGTCACCTGTTCAACTCCCGATAATCAATACATAAGCGGAATGAACCATCCTTCTTCTTGACAAACAACACCGGTGCTCCCACGGGGACGCACTCGGTCGGATATAACCTTTCTCGAACAACTCCTCAAGTTGGTTCTTTAATTCTTGCATTTGGTCGGGGCCATCCGCACGGTGCCTTCGATATCGGGACGTACAGTGCTCCAACTCAATCGTGAATTCCACATCCCTCTGTGGAGGCAAACCAGTAACTCGTGCGGAAAAACATCGGCATATTCCTCACTACCGAATATCCGTCAATATCTTGATGATTTATCGGTTTTGGTCATATAGCACCAATAACCGACACATCCACGATTGAGTAACCTTCGCTTTCATCAAATTAATGACTTTACGAGCAGTAGGATTACCTCCACGAAACACACATTCGACCCCATAAATGCGAAATGATAGTGACCAAACGCTTTGGACACTAATGATGGCATCATGACGATCCATCCAATCAATACCCAAGATGACGTCGTCCCTCGGCAAATCTACCACGATTAGGTCCCGCCATACGACCATGGCCGAATCGGACAATTCTGAATCTCACGATTACCAATAATTCGTCTACCATCAGGTAGGCCAATGACATATGGCTCACAACTAGTAGCACTACCCAGACGTAGTCTACTCAAACATGACTCGGAAATGAATGAATGAGATGCACCAGTATCAAAAAGGGTACACACAGGTTGAGATAGAATATCGAGTGTACACGAGATCATTCGGGCCTCGGGATCATCGGTCTTCTTCATCTCATAAATTCGGGGCTTGCGGCCCCCAAACCGACGCTCCGTCTGATAGCTCTGCTCGCCTTTAGCTCTGTCGTCTTGAACGACGCTGACCGAGTGGCCCGATTACGCACCGCCGAATGACTGGAGCTTGAGATGACGCCGGAGTGGGTTTAGAGTCCCTACGGCAAAACGGGCCCTATGCCCGGCAATCCTGATTGTGGCACGTGATGATCGCTTGACATTTGGTGCTGAAATGACCCTGTTCCTCACGGTTGAAACAGTGATGGCCGTGGCCGTCGCCGCGATCGAGATTCCGCGGGTTTAGACGCCGTGGGAGGTCGCTCGTAAAAGTAGAGCCCGCACATGGTTTCTTGAAAGTGGCACGACTCCCGACCGATTACGGTTCTTGGACTTCTTGCTAGGCGATGAGGGTTGCCGCTTAGCAATTTCCTTAGCCGTAAGCTCGTAAGTGAGAGCTTTCTCAATGAACTCGGCCAGAGTGGCACAATTATGATTAAGCAACTGTAGCCGCATATGAGGTTTCAGCCTCTTGCTGAAATACTTGATCTTGTCCGCTTCTGAGTGAATGATAGATGAGGAGAACGGAAGAAGTTCCTGAAATTTTTCGGCGATGGCGAGAACATCATCATCCGCCGAAAGGTCGGGAGTGAGTAATTCCGACAACTTGGCCTCCCTGAGTGGGGCCGGATAGTACCTCTCCATCATGAGAGTCTTGAACTGATCCCAAGTACATGATCCGTCTGTGGGCTTCAACGATAACCACCAAGAGTGCGCGCTCTTGCCCAAGTAGTAAGCCGCAACAGAAACTTTGTGTCCTTCGGGACACTCTACCATAGCAAACAACTTCTCGAAGTGTTCGAGCCAATGAATAATATCTGCCGGCTCAGACGAGCCCTCAAAGGTAGGTGGTCGCTGGCGAGAGATATCGCTAATGATATTGCTTACACCCCTCTCTTGCCTCTGAGGTGGCGGCGGAGGAGCCTGCTGATTTTGATTGACGGAGTTATGCATCGTCTCCATCAACTGAGACATCTGGGTCATTTGGGCCATCATGCCCTGCATAAATGCGAGTGGGTCGACCCGAACACCCTCTGACTGAGCCGTGTCCCGGGTACGACTCCCTGACAGTGAATGATCGCGTCCAGGTGAGTGAGTGGCAGCGTCGCTGCTCGATGAGTTAGCATTATTCCTGGCATTTGCATGGGTATTCGCACGAGTTCTCGGGATTCGGCCCGCTCCACGGCCTCGTCCTCCACGTCCTCTGCCAGCCCTTTCCATACTGAAGTGGAAAGTCATATGATGATTATATATCTCGCATGAGTATCACATTATGATTATATTATAAAATGATGAAAATGAGCATACGCGCTCAAATACAGCGATTACATGAATGATTAATTGACGTGACATGATTATCGATGAAATTCGAAATGATTATCTTGAACAATTTAACAAGACTGATAATATGATCTTCAAGATCAACAACTGAGTAATGAAATGAATTGAGTGATTAATGAGTTAACATTATCGACTTGATCACAATTGAAATTGATGAATGAGGATTGTTAACTAATGAATTATGAATGAATGATTATTGCCAGAAATTATACCATGGCATCAGAAATCTTACAGTTCTTGGTCTGATTGGCTCGGCATTTGCACAGGTCACACGTGACGCGAAAGTCCAATGATACTAGTCCGATGACGATGATTTCAAATGAGACATGACTTGGAGGGTAGTATTCAAAACCACGCTCCGATACCAACTCTGTAACACCCCAAACTAGGCGGATATTACAGTGCCGTGGACCCCCGACTGGGACCCACCAGGCGAATGAGAATGAATGAATTACACAGGTAAATGTAGTACCGAACCACATTACAACATCAATTACTCCGATGAGGAGTTTTATACAACACCCAGGATAAAATAGAATACATGTGTATTTTATGTGACGATAAAATACACAACATGAATGAAATGAGCATTCAAACGGAATGTCTGCAGCGGAATGAATAAAGGAAACATAAATGATGAATGAATGATTGAACAGATCGGGCCCCCTACTAGTATCACTGGGACTCTCGCCGTCACCGTGCTCTCCCGTGCCTTAGCCTTGCCATGACTGAAAAACAACATCCCCAACGGGCCGCCATACAGAACAACAATCCTCAAGGGTTGAAAATACACAATCATGATATATCTGAAATTATGAATTATCCTGTCGAAACATACGCAATCAAACATGCTATATGAATCGACTAATCAGTACGGCTCAAAGGAATGGTGCCACACTACGTCCGGGATGGAAATGTGTCCGTGCACAAGCCACCAACGATCAAACACGCGTGGTCTTGTACCTAATCAGTCTCACGAGCAATCGACTCGTGTGCACAGTCCAATGTGAGGCCACCAACCAACACACGACTATAATGTGCCCGACATGAAAATCCTACACATACCAACCGGCACGCCAGTATGACCCGGAATGCCACAATATGACAAAAGTGACAATGAAAATGAATAATGACTCACCAAGATTGAATGATGGTGAAATGAATGATAGCTCAATGAAATGATCGGAACCGTCGTTCCTTATGACTGAGGTGATTAATTGACAATGACGAGTTTTGATACGATTAATACAATGATGAATGAATTATGATTATGAGTAATCAACAACAAAAAGGAATGAATATCCTTTTAACCGAGTAAGAATTAACTTACACAATACCGATGATGAATGTCCGTCCACGAACAACGTCCTAAATGAAATATCGGTCGCTCGAACAACCTTGAATAACACAATTACCAATAATCCGATCATTACGCAAATCAAAACGATCAAAATCGACTCAAACGTCGACACAACGATATCCGAGCTCGAATGAATCGAAACCAACTCCAAGATGAGTATTTCAAACCATCAAAACACTTTCAAGGATATCAATAATCCATTAGGAATCCATAACTCATGCTTACAACAACATCAATCGGAAAATCCCCAATTAATCAAGTCAACCCCAAGGGTTCTTGAAATAATTCGAAAATAACCATTAAATCCGTAGGAATATGTTTATACAAGTTAGATAATCCATAACTAACATATTCCAATGATAATCCAAGCTTACACGAAGAAATCGGAAGGAAAACCCCAAAAATCCGAAATTCTAGATCCAAGAGATTAATACCTTTAATTCGATGTGATGAAGATGATGAAATGATGATCAATCCGAAAGATGAGCTTGAAGATGATGATTGATGATTACACCTCGAAGAATCCTCTCCGAATCGCTCGAAATCGCCCAAAACTACCGAAGGAATGAAATGAGATGAAAAATGACGAACTCTGACTAAACTGTCCAATTTATACTCAGTCCAGGTTAGCGTGCGCTAGCCCTTGTGCATAGCGTGCGCTAACGAGTAATTTGGGTAGTCCAGTACCCACTGTCCGAACACGGTAGCGCGCTACGTACCTATTTGTAGCGTGCGCTACGGCCATACTACTAGCGTGCGCTAATATCCATTGTTAGCGTGCGCTAGCGAAATATTTGACGCCCAGTACTGGAGTCCAGAAAACTGTCTGACCTCTGATCTGACCCCGATAGTGTGCGCTACAACCATTGTTTAGCGTGCGCTAATATATCGGTTGCGTACGCTAACAACAATGCATAGCGTACGCTATGAATTAACCAGTGCGATCCGGTAGCCACCGGACTCAACGATCCGTCCCTAGCGCGCTACTCCACACATATAGCGTGCGCTACTACAACCCGTTAGCGCGCGCTACTTACCACTCGTAGCGTGCGCTACAAATATTCTCACCTGCAGTCCAGTACCTTCTGGACTGCAGCCAAGGTAGCCTTAGCGTGCGCTAAAGATGAGCGGTAGCGTGCGCTACCTATACCCAATTAGCGTACGCTAAAAGGAGTATGTAGCGTGCGCTACTCCTCAAGCACAGCTTGCAACGAAAATGACAATGATGATAAACACGGCACGAAACTCCAATCAGATTAGTGATGAATGACGATTGATACACGATACAATTACTCTGAATGATGAATACCATGACTGAATATGAGTGACAAATGATCAATGATGAATGAGATTACTGAGTATCAATTACTGAATGATAAATACTGAATGATAATTACTGAGTTACAACTGGGTATTACACAACGAGTCTTCTCCTACGAGAAACTCAAACATAACATACACAACTGATAATCACAACATGATATCATAACAATCACATGGTAATTCCATCGATCCAGCGTTCACTGCCTAGAACCCACGATGATCCCGTCAGACCAACCCGTGGTGGAAAAACCCGTCCGATGATCCAGCGCACGCTAGCATAGATCCCCTGATGATCCCGTCGGACCAACACGAGGTGGACATACAACAACGACATACATGCACGACAATATGTATAACAACATTACATAAAACAAATAAAGTACTTGCCTCGATTTGAAGACAATAACAACAATTCCACGAAAATGAACACTCGAAGATCGTCCTCCTCAATCAATCACGTAACGAGACCAAACCTTAACAAAAGAAATGATATAGGATTTATCTCACGTCGTATGAATGTTTAACAATTCGATTAACGGTCAAAAGTCCATAAAACGTAATCTGTTTGAACTGCTTAGCGCACGCTAAGTACTCTGTGTAGCGTGTGTTAAGTCTGCTCGATAGCGCACGCAAACAACAAAGCCTAGCGCACGCTAACTATGTATGGTCAGTACTTCACTGACCAGCCAACTGACTCGTCTGATGGTCTAGCGTACGTTACGTATCAAACGTAGCGCACGCTAACTCGTGCTCGATAGCGCACGTTAATCTTCATAGCATAGCGTGCGCTATCTGTAATACCCGAGATCTTTATTCCGGATTCGTTGGGTTTTCTGGGTTTTATCGGATTGTCATGGTCCTCATCGTAGGAATTTCGTGCCATGTTTGGTTGTGACTTGTTGGGACATGTTTTTAGAGGCATTTCGGATCACTTTGTGAGTTTTTGAGATTTTGTGGTGTAGCGCACGCTAATGCTTGAAGCATAGCGCACGCTACTGCGTGGTGTTTAGCGCACGCTACTGAATGTGTAGCGCACGCTAACTGGCAGTCCAGAGGCAGTCCAGTAGCTACTGGACTGGGACTGGAGCTTTGTTAGCGCACGCTAAGGCCGATAGCTAGCGCACACTATCGACCGCTTAGCGCACGCTCCCTCTTCTTTCTAGCGCACGCTACTCGGTAGGTGCAGTTCATCCCGGGGAGCTCTTGGATGGTTTTGTGACCCGTTAGCGCGCGCTACGGCTGTTGGCTAGCGCATGCTAACTATGTTATATGCGGTTTCTCTGGAGCGTTGACCCCGTTAGCGCACGCTAATGAAGGGTGATTAGCGCACGCTAATAACTATCCAGTATAAATACTGGACAACAGCATTAAGTTGTCATTTCCCACTTTTCTTCATCCCTTCCGATGGGAGTGAGATCCAGAGGCGAGTAGGACCGATCTTTTTCTTCTAGCTTCATCTTTGAGCGGATTTGTAGATGTTTAACAACATCTAATCGTCTTCTTGGTCCAAATCAAGGTAATCTCGTGTTAGAACCCTATTTTCTTAAATTTGGGGTTTTTGCTTGGATTTGTGATTCTTGACCGATCTCATCCGATCGGTTATTTGTTCTTGTTTGTCTTGACCGTAATCTTCAGATTTTGTTAACCGTTCATCGATTTTTATCGCCCGGATCAACGATTCTTGATTTCTTTGAGAATACTTAGATCCTTGTCGTTTTTAGGATCGTTTCGGATTTCGATTAGTGTTATTGATTTGTGGTGATGCTATTTTCGTAGTATTCGTGGGCTGTCGAAGTCTTGATTGTTTTTGGAGGTTCGAAGGTTCCCGATCGTGCCCGTTCGTCGTTTCGTCGCTCGTGATATCGAGGCAAGTATCTTGTCCATACGTTTCATGTTTCGTAGGCGTAATTAATGGTAAAGGAATTCGTGCGAAACCCAATGTTTAATGAACGTAAAAATGGATCGGTATGTTCTCGATAAATGTTGTCTTTCAACGATAATTCGTGTAGTACGTGAATATATGTGTTCTCGGAATATGTGTGTTGTATTTGTATGTTGAAAAGATGATATGATCACTTTGAATGAGTTTATTAGACCGTAATCCTTTGCCGGGGATTACGTAATGTTATGTGTACTTGTTCGTTAAGAATGTATTACGTGGGATATTAGTTGTTACTCCTTTGAAAGGAGGTTGTGATGTTTAAGTGTTGCTTGGCTTGATGTTCTGCTCATTGTGATGTGATTGCTGAAAGTGATGTGCCTCCGGGTAGGATTGTTGAATCTCCGGGATCCATACTTGCTAGTATGGGTCGGGCGTGACCGTAGGGTTATCCAATTCGGGTATGTCTTGCGGGGACTCCGAGGTTCGGGGCTTGCTAGCCCGATGCCGAGATAACTTGTGGGGTTATCATCGGGTATGTCTTGCGGGGACTCTGAGGTTCGTGGCCTCTTAGCCCGATGCCGGGATAACTTATGGTTGTGATTTTGGAATGGTTCTGTGGTTGTTGCCACGAGGACATGTGATTTTTGGTATGGCTTCCTGTTGGGTTATTCACTCAGGTATGTTCTACGGGAGCATCTGAGGTTCGTGGCTTGTTAGCACGGGACGCGAATAATCCTTAGGAACATGTGATATGTGATTCGGGTCGTGGACCCTGTGGCTTATGATTCGGGTCTTGGACCCCGTGTGTTGTGAATTGGGTTGTGGAACCGCGTTTTATTATCGGAATCGTATTTTGGAAAGATGATTTTGGGCCGTGTCCCCAAGTGTTTTCGAAAGACTTGAGAATTCCTTATTTTCAAATGTTTTCAAACTCCCGAGACCGTAAAATATTTTGTATGAGACACATGGTTCTTTTCCTACCTTTTATAAATCAAACTGTTTTGATTAAGTGATTTATCTCGGGAAATATATTCAAGATTTTATATTCTTGAAGCACGTTGTGTATGGCTTGTACTTTTGGTTTTATACTTGCACTAGCAAAACAGTGGAGTTTTGCTAACCCCCGAGTATTCGGGGGGGTGGATGTCTGTATTGCGTCCAGGTACTTGCAGGTAGTTGGGGAGCGAATCACAGGATCGATACGAAGGATGATGGGAAACGAAGATACTAATCACGTGAAGACCAATTATATAGTATTTGGTAGAGTCGTGTTAATTATTCCTCCGATGTGTTATTTTATCGAATTATGGAAGTGATATTGTATTCTAGCCCCTGCGTGGGTTTGTGTTATGGGCAAGGATCTTGTATGTATTGTTCTGTGTGTTGTGATATAAGACCATATCGGTCTAATGGTCCTTTATGTAGCCATGTCGGCATGTGAAGTGATGCATTGTTTTGTATTTAGCCTGGTAGATCCTCGCGGAGAGGGTCTGCGGCGCTGTAATATTCCCGAGTGGTTTGGGGGTGTTACAGAATATGGTATCGGAGCTTAGGTTGAGGAAACCTAGGCTGTCGGGTTGAGTTGTGTGTTGTCGGGTCTTGTCTTGTCAGATTTGGTCTGACTGAGTGGTGTCGCGACGCGTCGTCTGAGTTGTCGGTCGTGATTAGTATCGAGATGCAACCATCATCTTCGTGCGATCTGTGGATGTAAGTCTCCCTACCTTGTTGTGTCTCGTATTATACGAGTTTACGTGATTCTATGTTATTAGGTGGAGTTTAATTGTGCCTCGTGAATACTTACTCCATACTTGTTTGATTCTCGTATTGTGTTGGAATAAAGAGTAGTACCGGTATGCATGTATATATGTATACATCCTTGTGTGAAATCGTTTTTACAGGAGTGATGTTTTGGATTGGTTACTCAATAAAAGTTTATCAATGTGGTATTTCAATTTCAAATGTTTTGCGGAAGTCACGTAAATTCTATTTAAAAATATCCTATGAGAAGGAAAAATGATTTGATTTTCGTATGATGACCTCGAGACCAAAGATTTTGAGAATTCAAACTACACATATTATATTTTCATCTTGCATTGAAAATTTTCAAAATATTTTAAATGCTTAAACGAGGTCTACCAATAGTTTACTTGAGACGTGACTTTCGCCTTCAACTTTTCCGGTTAAACGATATGTAGTGAGAATGTAAATTGTTGGCGTTTGGATTCGTATGTTGTTGTTTATTTGTAACCTTCGACTTTCGGCATTATTTGGTATATGTTCATGAATAACAATTGTTGTGTGTGGTTATGTGTAACTTGAACTGTGTTCTTATCCGCTGCGTGTGTAAAGTCCAAAGTGACTTTTTGGGTACTTTTACCAAATAGTGTGTGTTTCAAAATGACCTTTTGGGTTTGTAAATTTGAATTATTTCGTTGACCCTTTTTCCTAACTCTTTTGTTGGGTGATTTAACATATATTTTGAAACTATTGAGTTTTCGCGTCTACGCTTGTAATTTCAAACGGTATTTGGTGACGGTATTTGGTATTTGGAAAATGACTTTTGGGGAGTATTTGGAAAGTATTACCGTCATCGGTCTTTCTGGTATTTTGGAACGTTTTCGAAAATGGTTTTCAACTTGGTGAGTTCCGGCGCGGAAACCGTACAGAAAGTGATTTTGATATAATGGATGATTTCAATTTCATTGCATTTATAAATCGCATAACAACGGCATTATAAATGAAGATTGTTGGTATAATAGTTTGTATATTGTGCTCTAGCTGGAATTAAATGGTAATATGTATATGATTTAATGATGTTGGATTAAAGACAGAGACTTGAATATCTTGCTATGTGTTATGATCTTTCTTTACCTTAGGTTGTTGTTTGTTAGTATGCCGAGGGGCAGAGGTCGTGGTCGTAACCGTGGCGCTGATGGCCACGGGGATCAGATGCGGAATCGAGAGAATGCCGCTGGGAATGATTTTAGTTTGAGTGTTGCTACTATATTGCAACAAGTAGCAACTCAGATGACTCAGTTGACCCAGGTGGTTCAACGTAGCATTGACGCGAGTCAGAACGTTGGTGTAAATCAATGGCTTCGCGAGGTAGTTCGTATGAATCCCCCTCGATTCGCCGGTGCTGCGGATGCGTTGGGCTGTGATGATTGGATTTTCCAGTTGGGAAAGATTTTCGAGGCTGTCGGATGTCCTGAAGAGCGGAAGGTACCTATCGCTCAATACCTTCTCGACAAGGATGCTGCTAATTGGTGGGAAGCTGTTAAACCTCGTGATCGTGATGTCATGTGGGTGGAGTTCCAGGCATTTATGGAGGCTGAGTTCTGTCCAAAACCGATTAGAGAGCAGAGGGTTCGCGAATTCTACTTGGCAGAACCGCAAGATATATCGGTGTCGCAAGCTATCATTGATTATAGCAAACAACTCACTTATGTGCGAGACCGGGTGAGAACCGAGGAAGAGAGGATCCTTCACTTTGACAGACGGATGAAGCCGGATATTCGCGTATATATGTCGGGATTCAATTGCACTTCATTGAGGGACTATCAAGATCGAGCATTAGCCCGTGAACTAGCTTCGTTATCATCGGAGCGTGTGTCCAAGTCGAAGAAGCAGAAGAAGTCCGATGACCGTGTGGACGGTACAGGAGTTGGTGTTTCTAGTTTTCAATGTCGTAGCCTTTCCGCTGTGAAGCTCCATCGCTCGATGCGTGGAACTGAGAGTTCCAAGTCGTCTGTTCTGACTCCTGGTAAAGCCAGGAGATGTTTTAACTGTAATGTGGCGGGACATGTTCGTGCACATTGTCCTACCCCACCAGTAACGTGTTACAGGTGCGGACTCGAGGGTCACCGAGTTCAGTTTTGCGAGATGGTTACCGAGCATTCCGAGGCAGGGACTTGAACTTTGATATCAGGATCGACTCCGAGTAGTCCCGGAGGGGTGTGGTCTATCAGTTGCATGTTGAATTATTTCCCTTGCTTTGTTGTTTCGAAATTCAGAGATTGACTTCTTTTATTTGAAGTGGATCGGATTTTGAACTCTGTACTCTCGACTCTGTCGAATCGTTTATATTCGTTGATATTTTCTGATCTTGTCCTGTCCTGTGCTTTTATTGATCGAACGAGTTGTGGTATGGTTTCAGAATGACCCGTTTGTCGTTATGACTCTCCAAATTGCTATTCCCTTTCCTGTGGATCTTATGTGAATGCACATCTTGTTGCCTTCACCGGATCGTATATTATCTCTAGTCGAGATGTGAACTTTGGGGTTGTTGTTTGAGTATTATTGTTCGTCGTGATTCGAACATGATTGATCGACTGTTGTTGTCTCGATCGTTGTAACTCAATCGTTTGATGGTTCAGTTTTTGTTGATCTCGTTTCGTAATTGTTGAGCGTTAGGACTCCTTCGTAATTTCCTTAAGTTCAGGAAATTAGTTTTGTGTTCGATCTTTCAACCCTTGGGCTGTGGAATTTCGTATTGGTTCAGCGAATAGCTCGTGTTTTGACTGATGTACTGTTGAATTGTTCAACCGTATTGATTTTCGTTCGTCGTGTTTTGTTATTTCGGCAACGGATATCGTGTGTTATCTGAGTTTGTTTTGCGTCGTTCGTTCCATGTTTCAAGTTTCGAGGACGAAACTTCTTTTAAGAGGGGTAGAATGTAATACCCGAGATCTTTATTCCGGATTCGTTGGGTTTTCTGGGTTTTATCGGATTGTCATGGTCCTCATCGTAGGAATTTCGTGCCATGTTTGGTTGTGACTTGTTGGGACATGTTTTGGAGGCATTTCGGATCACTTTGTGAGTTTTTGAGATTTTGTGGTGTAGCGTACGCTAATGCTTGAAGCATAGCGCACGCTTGCGTGGTGTTTAGCGCACGCCATCGAATGTGTAGCGCACGCTAGCGCGATCGAGGCGATCCGGTAGCTACTAGGCCCAGGACTGAGCTTTGTTAGCGCACGCTAAGGCCGATAGCTAGCGCACACTATCGACCGCTTAGCGCACGCTCCCTCTTCTTTCTAGCGCACGCTACTCGGTAGGTGCAGTTCTGTCCAGGGGCTACTGGACTGGTTTTGTGACCCGTTAGCGCGTGCTACGGCTGTTGGCTAGCGCACGCTAACTATGTTATACGCAGTTTCTTTGGAGCGTTGACCCCGTTAGCGCACGCTAATGAAGGGTGATTAGTGCACGCTAATAACTGTCCAGTATAAATACTGGACAGCAGCATTAAGTTGTCATTTCCCACTTTTCTTCATCCCTTCCGATGGGACTGAGATCCAGAGGCGAGTAGGACCGATATTTTTCTTCTAGCTTCATCTTTGAGCGGATTTGTAGATGTTTAACAACATCTAATCGTCTTCTTGGTCCAAATCAAGGTAATCTCTTGTTAGAACCCTATTTTCTTAAATTTGGGGTTTTTGCTTGGATTTGTGATTCTTGACCGATCTCATCCGATCGGTTATTTGTTCTTGTTTGTCTTGACCGTAATCTTCAGATTTTGTTAACCGTTCATCGATTTTTATCGCCCGGATCAACGATTCTTGATTTCTTTGAGAATACTTAGATCCTTGTCGTTTTTAGGATCGTTTCGGATTTCGATTAGTGTTATTGATTTGTGGTGATGCTATTTTCGTAGTATTCGTGGGCTGTCGAAGTCTTGATCGTTTTTGGAGGTTCGAAGGTTCCCGATCGTGCCCGTTCGTCGTTTCGTCGCTCGTGATATCGAGGCAAGTATCTTGTCTATACGTTTCATGTTTCGTAGGCGTAATTAATGGTAAAGGAATTCGTGCGAAACCCAATGTTTAATGAACGTAAAAAGGGATCGGTATGTTCTCGATAAATGTTGTCTTTCAACGATAATTCGTGTAGTACGTGAATATATGTGTTCTCGGAATATGTGTGTTGGATTTGTATGTTGAAAAGATGATATGATCACTTTGAATGAGTTTATTAGACCGTAATCCTTTGCCGGGGATTACGTAATGTTATGTGTACTTGTTCGTTAAGAATGTATTACGTGGGATATTAGTTGTTACTCCTTTGAAAGGAGGTTGTGATGTTTAAGTGTTGCTTGGCTTGATGTTCTGCTCATTGTGATGTGATTGCTGAAAGTGATGTGCCTCCGGGTAGGATTGTTGAATCTCCGGGATCCGTACTTGCTAGTATGGGTCGGGCGTGACCGTAGGGTTATCCAATTCGGGTATGTCTTGCGGGGACTCCGAGGTTCGGGGCTTGCTAGCCCGATGCCGAGATAACTTGTGGGGTTATCATCGGGTATGTCTTGCGGGGACTCTGAGGTTCGTGGCTTGTTAGCCCGATGCCGGGATAACTTATGGTTGTGATTTTGGAATGGTTCTGTGGTTGTTGCCACGAGGACATGTGATTTTTGGTATGGCTTCCTGTTGGGTTATTCACTCAGGTATGTTCTACGGGAGCATCTGAGGTTCGTGGCTTGTTAGCACGGGACGCGAATAATCCTTAGGAACATGTGATATGTGATTCAGGTCGTGGACCCTGTGGCTTATGATTCGGGTCTTGGACCCCGTGTGTTGTGAATTGGGTTGTGGAACCGCGTTTTATTATCGGAATCGTATTTTGGAAAGATGATTTTGGGCCGTGTCCCCAAGTGTTTTCGAAAGACTTGAGAATTCCTTATTTCCAAATGTTTTCAAACTCCCGAGACCGTAAAATATTTTGTATGAGACACATGGTTCTTTTCCTACCTTTTATAAATCAAACTGTTTTGATTAATTGATTTATCTCGGGAAATATATTCAAGATTTTATATTCTTGAAGCACGTTGTGTATGGCTTGTACTTTTGGTTTTATACTTGCACTAGCAAAACAGTGGAGTTTTGCTAACCCCCGAGTATTCGGGGGGGTGGATGTCTCAGACAAGGCCCGTGTACTTGCAGGTAGTTGGGGAGCGAATCACAAGATCGATACGAAGGATGATGGGAAACGAAGATACTAATCACGTGAAGACCAATTATATAGTATTTGGTAGAGTCGTGATAATTATTCCTCCGATGTGTTATTTTATCGAATTATGGAAGTGATATTGTATTCTAGCCCCTGCGTGGGTATGTGTTCTGGGCAAGGATCTTGTATGTATTGTTCTGTGTGTTGTGATATAAGACCATATCGGTCTAATGGTCCTTTATGTAGCCATGTCGGCATGTGAAGTGATGCATTGTTTTGTATTTAGCCTGGTAGATCCTCGCGGAGAGGGTCTGCGGTGCTGTAATATTCCCGAGTGGTTTGGGGGTGTTACAGAATATGGTATCGGAGCTTAGGTTGAGGAAACCTAGGCTGTCGGGTTGAGTTGTGTGTTGTCGGGTCTTGTCTTGTCAGATTTGGTCTGACTGAGTGGTGTCGCGACGCGTCGTCTGAGTTGTCGGTCGTGATTAGTATCGAGATGCAACCATCATCTTCGTGCGATTTGTGGATGTAAGTCTCCCTACCTTGTTGTGTCTCGTATTATACGAGTTTACGTGATTCTATGTTATTATGTGGAGTTTAATTGTGCCTCGTGAATACTTACTCCATACTTGTTTGATTCTCGTATTGTGTTGGAATAAAGAGTAGTACCGGTATGCATGTATATATGTATACATCCTTGTGTGAAATCGTTTTTACAGGAGTGATGTTTTGGATTGGTTACTCAATAAAAGTTTATCAATGTGGTATTTCAATTTCAAATGTTTTGGGGAAGTCACGTAAATTCTATTTAAAAATATCCTATGAGAAGGAAAAATGATTTGATTTTCGTATGATGACCTCGAGACCAAAGATTTTGAGAATTCAAACTACATATATTATATTTTCATCTTGCATTGAAAATTTTCAAAATATTTTAAATGCTTAAACGAGGTCTACCAATAGTTTACTTGAGACGTGACTTTCGCCTTCAACTTTTCCGGTTAAACGATATGTAGTGAGAATGTAAATTGTTGGCGTTTGGATTCGTATGTTGTTGTTTATTTGTAACCTTCGACTTTCGGCATTATTTGGTATATGTTCATGAATAACAATTGTTGTGTGTGGTTATGTGTAACTTGAACTGTGTTCTTATCCGCTGCGTGTGTAAAGTCCAAAGTGACTTTTTGGGTACTTTTACCAAATAGTGTGTGTTTCAAAATGACCTTTTGGGTTTGTAAATTTGAATTATTTCGTTGACCCTTTTTCCTAACTCTTTTGTTGGGTGATTTAACATATATTTTGAAGCTATTGAGTTTTCGCGTCTACGCTTGTAATTTCAAACGGTATTTGGTGACGGTATTTGGTATTTGGAAAATGACTTTTGGGGAGTATTTGGAAAGTATTACCATCATCGGCCTTTCTGGTATTTTGGAACGTTTTCGAAAATGGTTTTCAACTTGGTGAGTTCCGGCGCGGAAACCGTACAGAAAGTGATTTTGATATAATGGATGATTTCAATTTCATTGCATTTATAAATCGCATAACAACGGCATTATAAATGAAGATTGTTGGTATAATAGTTTGTATATTGTGCTCTAGCTGGAATTAAATGGTAATATGTATATGATTTAATGATGTTGGATTAAAGACAGAGACTTGAATATCTTGCTATGTGTTATGATCTTTCTTTACCTTAGGTTGTTGTTTGTTAGTATGCCGAGGGGCAGAGGTCGTGGTCGTAACCGTGGCGCTGATGGCCATGGGGATCAGATGCGGAATCGAGAGAATGCCGCTGGGAATGATTTTAGTTTGAGTGTTGCTACTATATTTCAACAAGTAGCAACTCAGATGACTCAGTTGACCCAGGTGGTTCAACGTAGCATTGACGCGAGTCAGAACGTTGGTGTAGATCAATGGCTTCGCGAGGTAGTTCGTATGAATCCCCCTCGATTCGCCGGTGCTGCGGATGCGTTGGGCTGGGATGATTGGATTTTCCAGTTGGGAAAGATTTTCGAGGCTGTCGGATGTCCTGAAGAGCGGAAGGTACCTATCGCTCAATACCTTCTCGACAAGGATGCTGCTAATTGGTGGGAAGCTGTTAAACCTCGTGATCGTGATGTCACGTGGGTGGAGTTCCAGGCATTTATGGAGGCTGAGTTCTGTCCAAAACCGATTAGAGAGCAGAGGGTTCGCGAATTCTACTTGGCAGAACCGCAAGATATATCGGTGTCGCAAGCTATCATTGATTATAGCAAACAACTCAGTTATGTGCGAGACCGGGTGAGAACCGAGGAAGAGAGGATCCTTCACTTTGACAGACGGATGAAGCCGGATATTCGCGTATATATGTCGGGATTCAATTGCACTTCGTTGAGGGACTATCAAGATCGAGCATTAGCCCGTGAACTAGCTTCGTTATCATCGGAGCGTGTGTCCGAGTCGAAGAAGCAGAAGAAGTCCGATGACCGTGTGGACGGTACAGGAGTTGGTGTTTCTAGTTTTCAATGTCGTAGCCTTTCCGCTGTGAAGCTCCATCGCTCGATGCGTGGAACTGAGAGTTCCAAGTCGTCTGTTCTGACTCCTGGTAAAGCCAGGAGATGTTTTAACTGTAATGTGGCGGGACATGTTCGTGCACATTGTCCTACCCCACCAGTAACGTGTTACAGGTGCGGACTCGAGGGACACCGAGTTCAGTTTTGCGAGATGGTTACCGAGCATTCTGAGGCAGGGACTTGAACTTTGATATCAGGATCGACTCCGAGTAGTCCCGGAGGGGCATGGTCTATCAGTTGCATGTTGAATTATTTCCCTTGCTTTGTTGTTTCGAAATTCAGAGATTGACTTCTTTTATTTGAAGTGGATCGGATTTTGAACTCTGTACTCTCGACTCTGTCGAATCGTTTATATTCGTTGATATTTTCTGATCTTGTCCTGTCCTGTGCTTTTATTGATCGAACGAGTTGTGGTATGGTTTCAGAATGACCCGTTTGTCGTTATGACTCTCCAAATTGCTATTCCCTTTCCTGTGGATCTTATGTGAATGCACATCTTGCTGCCTTCACCGGATCGTATATTATCTCTAGTCGAGATGTGAACTTTGGGGTTGTTGTTTGAGTATTATTGTTCGTCGTGATTCGAACATGATTGATCGACTGTTGTTGTCTCGATCGTTGTAACTCAATCGTTTGATGGTTCAGTTTTTGTTGATCTCGTTTCGTAATTGTTGAGCGTTAGGACTCCTTCGTAATTTCCTTAAGTTCAGGAAATTAGTTTTGTGTTCGATCTTTCAACCCTTGGGCTGTGGAATTTCGTATTGGTTCAGCGAATAGCTCGTGTTTTGACTGTTGTACTGTTGAATTGTTCAACCGTATTGATTTTCGTTCGTCGTGTTTTGTTATTTCGGCAACGGATATCGTGTGTTATCTGAGTTTGTTTTGCGTCGTTCGTTCCATGTTTCAAGTTTCGAGGACGAAACTTCTTTTAAGAGGGGTAGAATGTAATACCCGAGATCTTTATTCCGGATTCGTTGGGTTTTCTGGGTTTTATCGGATTGTCATGGTCCTCATCGTAGGAATTTCGTGCCATGTTTGGTTGTGACTTGTTGGGACATGTTTTTGGAGGCATTTCGGATCACTTTGTGAGTTTTTGAGATTTTGTGGTGTAGCGCACGCTAATGCTTGAAGCATAGCGCACGCTACTGCGTGGTGTTTAGCGCACGCTACTGAATGTGTAGCGCACGCTAATCGCGCAGAGGCGATCCGGTAGCTACCGGATCGGGATCGAGCTTTGTTAGCGCACGCTAAGGCCGATAGCTAGCGCACACTATCGACCGCTTAGCGCACGCTCCCTCTTCTTTCTAGCGCATGCTACCCGGTAGGTGCAGTTCTGTCCAGGGGCTACTGGACTGGTTTTGTGACCCGTTAGCGCGCGCTACGGCTGTTGGCTAGCGCACGCTAACTATGTTATACGCAGTTTCTCTGGAGCGTTGACCCCGTTAGCGCACGCTAATGAAGGGTGATTACCGCACGCTAATAATCGGCCCAAAGATAAATCCGGACAGCAGCATTAAGTCGTCATTTCCCACTTTTCTTCATCCCTTCCGACGGGAGTGAGATCCAGAGGCGAGTAGGACCGATCTTTTTCTTCTAGCTTCATCTTTGAGCGGAGTTGTAGATGTTTAACAACATCTAATCGTCTTCTTGGTCCAAATCAAGGTAATCTCTTGTTAGAACCCTATTTTCTTAAATTTGGGGTTTTTGCTTGGATTTGTGATTCTTGACCGATCTCATCCGATCGGTTATTTGTTCTTGTTTGTCTTGACCGTAATCTTCAGATTTTGTTAACCGTTCATCGATTTTTATCGCCCGGATCAACGATTCTTGATTTCTTTGAGAATATTTCGATCCTTGTCGTTTTTAGGATCGTTTCGGATTTCGATTAGTGTTATTGATTTGTGGTGATGCTATTTTCGTAGTATTCGTGGGCTGTCGAAGTCTTGATCGTTTTTGGCGGTTCGAAGGTTCCCGATCGTGCCCGTTCGTCGTTTCGTCGCTCGTGATATCGAGGCAAGTATCTTGTCCATACGTTTCATGTTTCGTAGGCGTAATTAATGGTAAAGGAATTCGTGCGAAACCCAATGTTTAATGAACGTAAAAAGGGATCGGTATGTTCTCGATAAATGTTGTCTTTCGACGATAATTCGTGTAGTACGTGAATATATGTGTTCTCGGAATATGTGTGTTGGATTTGTATGTTGAAAAGATGATATGATCACTTTGAATGAGTTTATTAGACCGTAATCCTTTGCCGGGGATTACGTAATGTTATGTGTACTTGTTCGTTAAGAATGTATTACGTGGGATATTAGTTGTTACTCCTTTGAAAGGAGGTTGTGATGTTTAAGTGTTGCTTGGCTTGATGTTCTGCTCATTGTGATGTGATTGCTGAAAGTGATGTGCCTCCGGGTAGGATTGTTGAATCTCCGGGATCCATACTTGCTAGTATGGGCCGGGCGTGACCGTAGGGTTATCCAATTCGGGTATGTCTTGCGGGGACTCCGAGGTTCGGGGCTTGCTAGCCCGATGCCGAGATAACTTGTGGGGTTATCATCGGGTATGTCTTGCGGGGACTCCGAGGTTCGTGGCTTGTTAGCCCGATGCCGGGATAACTTATGGTTGTGATTTTGGAATGGTTCTGTGGTTGTTGCCACGAGGACATGTGATTTTTGGTATGGCTTCCTGTTGGGTTATTAACTCAGGTATGTTCTACGGGAGCATCTTGTAACATCCCCAAAACCATATGGGAATATTACACGCCGTAGACCCTTGCCACAAGGATCTACCAGGCTAAACATCCATAAACGACCAAATGCTTGCCCGACCAGGGTCAAACAATAAAATTATACGGACCGATATGGTCACTTACACGTGAATACACAGACCGATGAGGTCACACAACCCAATCGATAAAACTGACTTAAATAACATTACCCACACAGGGGTCGAAATACAATACAGCGGAAGACTGAAATCAATTCTGACAACACAACAAAATCATAATAACTCTAGACTCATGATTAGTATCGCAGCTCGTCATCCTCTTGTGCCAATCCTGTGACTGCTCCCCCGAATCTGCATGTACCTGGACGCAAAACAGACATCCACCCCCCGATTACTCGGGGGTTAGTAAAACTCCACTGTTTTACTAGTGCAAGTATCAAATCATACGAAATATAACAAGCAAGTAATAATCGTGAATCAAATATGACAATCAAGTATCAAAATATCCCCAGGAGGTTTTCACAAGGAAAGATAAGCTATGAAGCATTCGAAAATAAGATTATCACCTCGAAAATTTTAGAGTTTCAAAACTTTTCGAAAGTCTTAGGGTCTTAACCCAAATCTCAAAATTGTATTACAACAATTTACAGTACGAAAACATTTCCATAAATCTCATGGGGCTCGGCCCAACATTCTTTTCTTAAAACTTTCTTACACAAAAAGTTTGTTTTACAAAACATGGTTCGTGACACCGTGATCCCCTGTCACGTGTCTCCGTAGGTTCAACAACCCGCACGGACTTAACCAATCACAACAATCACAACAATCAATCATGCTCATGACTCCGTGATCGCTTGCCACGAGTCTCCGTAGATTCAACAACCCACACGGATCGAGCAAACACAACAATCACAACAACCAATCATGCTCATGACTCCGTGATCGCTTGCCACGAGTCTCCGTAGGTTCAACAACCCACACGGATTGAGCAAACACAACAATCACAACAAACAGTCCCGACCCCGTGAACCTGTGTCACGTGTCACCGTAGGTTCCGTCGAACCCGCACGGTTGGACGTCTTGTGTCTGATTCGATGGACCTGTGCCATGAATCATCGTAGGCCTCGTCAGACCCGCACGATTGGACCTCAGCACCACACACTAAGTTCCGATCCCATGGACCTGTGCCATGAATCCTCGTAGGCCCCGTCGAACCCGCACGAGTGAACCTAGCGTTCCAGCACATCACATTCGCATTACATACAACAATGAGCACAATTAATCAATCACCTTGATCACCACAAAATCATACATTGCACGCACATAACACAACCTCAACACTCGCAACAACTATCATCAATCAACGACATTTAACCAACATAACACACATTCGGTACACAATACATTGCACAACCACGTGTACAACCATCTCATATGTACATCGCAATCCTGCACAAATGGCACAACGCCTAACACGTATACTAATATAACACTATTATCACAAAGCCTTCAAATTTCGGAAAACACAACCAACTCAAACGGAATATATTTACGAAGGCACGCAAAATCATCATAAATCTCATACGTGATTACTAGTCGCAAGATACAAGTCGTATAGTAAGATACTTGCCTTAATAACCGCTACCGAACGCTCCGAAGAACACGGTTCGACCGGGAAGCTCAGACCCCAAAGAAGGCAACGAACGGAAGGGTTCCGACTCGAGTTCTTCACAAGAATTCGTTCCTAAGTCACAACGATATCAATTCAATCACAATTCTACGAAAACGTATGGAACTTCCCAAGTTCTACCCATTGAAGCATTTTATCGGACACTTTGAGGGCGTAGTCCAATTTAATCGATTATTCAAAGAAATACTCAAATCCGTTCCACAAAACTTCAAGGGTATTGAATGATTACGAGTTTACAATCGAGTTATAACAATAATATGAATCAAAACAAAGCAAATAGGCCAAAACACCAAGAAACCTCAAGAACATCCAAAAACCAAAAGTTTAGGTGTTCTTACCTTCGATCCGGGTGGAAGATGATGTTAATCCATGATTACAACTTCCAAAACATGTTGATCTATGTCATATCTATCCAAATCCATCCATTATTGTTAAGAAAGCGAAGAAACGAAGAAAAAGGGTGAAAATGGCGGATGACTCGGTCAGGCCCTTAAATAGCCGACCACGGCGGCGGGGACTCGACCGTGTCTCGCTAGACACGGTCGCGTCGCCCGATAGTGACCCGTCCGACGGCGACTTCGGCATGACTTCGGCCGTGTCTGGAACACGGTCGGGCGTGTCGGCGATTGGTTACGGCTTATCCGGAAGAGTTCGCACGGGCCGTGTCGGACGACACGGTCGGAGTCTGAGACGAAACTCCGGCATTTCGGACGAAATGCGGCACGGGCCGTGTCGGACGACACGGCCGAGTTCGGCCGGCAGTGATCGGCCAATAACGAGCGGGTGACCTAAAACGACCATAACTCTCTCGTCCGGACTCCGATTGACTCACTGTTCGAACCATTGGAAAGCTAACTCGATGCTTTATAATATTGCAAAGATTCAGAATTTTTTGGAGTTTCCGAGAATTTATGGTGATTTTTACAAGGCCGAACTCACACTTAGAAAAGTCGTTTAGTAATCCTGAACTCAACAAAACGACACCGAAACTCGAACCTGAATACGAACCGAAGATACGGTTACGAAGTACTCACAAAGACGAATCTAAGAGCTAGTAGAACACACGATTCTGACCACCCGAAGGCTCGAAATTCGACAACGGAAGGTAATTACCCCAAACTTTGGGAAATTACGAAAATGGCCCAAATACCCGAAAATCACCATACGACAACGAATAATCAAACCGAAGCTCACAACACGTATAACAACGTTAAATGAACTTACGAAAACCCCAAACGGCAGCCAACGAGATTCGCAAGAACCGAACTCAAGCGCGGAAAAGTCGCTAAAAAGCACGGAACTCAACAAAGCGGACCAAACGAACTCGGATGATAAAAAGTGCAGAAGTAAATATTCTCCGAATGACGAAACGGTCAAAAGCGAGTTTTCGAAACGGACCTCCGCCGAAAAATGAAAATTACCGGAAATCCGAAATTGCGGATATTACATTCTACCCTCCTTAAAAGAAGTTTCGTCCGAAACTTAAAATAAAACATCAGGGTAGACTACAAACAAAACCAAAAGTTCACGCAACAAATATCAATCTCTACTCGAATTACAACACAAATACAACACGCAACTATGCTTTCTGGGCACCACCGAGCTCTCCACGCGTAGGGGCGGGATCTAGGCTTCCGAACATCTCAACGACGGTCTCGCAGTGTACCGCCCGATGTCCCACATGTCCACATTTGAAGCAGCTTAACTTGCGGCGGCGACAATTCTTACGAGTATGGCCCACACGGCTACAATTGAAACATAACTTCACGCCGATTGTCTTACTCGGCTCGTGGGTAGGATTCTTAGACTGGTCAACCGAACGAGGAGTGCTCCCAGAAGGAAACTGTGAAGCAACAGGCTCACGGATCTCACTTCTCTGGCCTCTTGAAAAGTTACTCGAGGTCTTATGCCTCTTACCTCCTGAGCTACCCTCTGACATGGAAACAGCCATCTCGATGGCTAGAGCTCGATCTGATAATCTTTCAAGGTGGTACACATGAGCGGAGCCATACTCTCACGGATATGGGGTTTCATGCGCATATTGAAGTATCGGACCTTGTCCGCTTCACTTCTCACTTGATCACGAACATAAGCCAGTTGTCGATTAAAATCGACTATCGCCTGGGATATCGACACATCCTGGGGCGTGGCCGAGAAAAACTCAACGATCCTGCGTTCACGAACAGGTAACTGGCAATACTCGCCTCCATGGCGCCTTTAAACTCAGCCCATGTAGGTGTACGATCTGCAGTACTACGGCGTGCCACCACTGCAGACTTCTTTGTCGAGTAGGTCTTGAGCAATGGGTACCCTCCTATCATCCTGACAAGCTACAAGATCAAATATTCTCCCAACCGGAAGAGCCAGCTTTTCCCAACCTAACAAGTCGACGAACCCACAAAACGGGCTACCGCATCTTCATCACATCTCGTAACCACTTACTAGTTCCGTTAACCCTATTTGGATTCTCATCCCGACGTACGGCCTGATTCATCTGCACTAACTGGTCAACCACCTGACGAAGGATGGTGGCGGCGCTAACGTCAATATTAACGCTAGTCGAATGTCCCTGATCTGTACTGAGCTGATTGGTACTCGGCAAGAAAGGAGTCGCCCTCTCGTGCTCTCGATTACGACCACGACCACGACCACGACCACGGCCACGGCCTCGACCTCGACCCCTTAGCATACTGAACGGACAACCAATCAGAATAACAAGATAAAACAAACCTCACATAATCGACATAAGCCCACAATCAGCAGCACAATGCAATATTCACACGTTCACATTGACAAAGATGAACGACCTATACTACAGCATACATGGTTAAAACATTAAGCATACCATTGTGGTCCAACACCGGTAATATTTAAAAAAAATAAGTTTATCGAGGTATTTGTTCGAATGATAATATAAAAAAATTTCGCGAGTTCGAAAGATTTTGCTGGGGTGAAATTTTGAAAGCACTTCGTTTAATACCTCGGTCATTTAATCAAAACCATGTATCTCAACATTTAGAAAACACTAAAACATTCTCCGGCGAGCACAACAATACTACAAACTTATCACAACCATTTAGCCTCAACACATGGACATAAGAAGTTCAAAATTCCGAAAACCAAAAATTGTTCTGCAAAATAAAGATTTCCCAAAATCCTTTAGTTCATAAACAAAACGACGGCGATATTTTACAATGTCCGAAGTACTTCTAAACACATTTTTCAAATACCGTCTGATGGTGTCATTTGAAAATACACGACCCATTTGTCAAAATTTACAAATTTTAAAAATCCGTATAAACCGTGGTTTGACCGAACCACCAAAATATTTTCCAAAAATCGATTTCTACAAAAATTCTCAAATCAGAAAGTTCTTGAGAAAATATTCTTAGAGTTACCCATATCGGACATAAATTACAACATTCCAAAAACAATAATTTAAAACCACATACTCAAATAGAAACCAGGGTCGCCAATTCAATCAAATGCATCTCGTGGTATCAAGTTTAGACACACAGCAAAATCATTCATCGGAGTTTCTCACAAACTCTACCGTTGGTACCTTTCGAAACCCATCGAGGTTTACAACCTTCACAACATACCACCCCATCCGGTGGTTCAAAGATCAAACAATAACGTGCCCAGTTCTATACACATACCATGTGCCACAAGTATTAAACACAACTATATTACACAATACTGTGTAAATAAAATTATACACCGCAATTAACTCACTAAGATAAAATCGAGATACACAGGTGTTACGCATAAAGGAGGAGACTTACATCCACAGGTCGCACGGAGGTGACGGTCGCCACGATACTAATCTCGTCCGACAACATAACCGACACGTTGTGACCACGCACAACTCAACTTGTCACCCGACGACTCGAACGACAAGACAACACATTACTCGACAAAACACGACTTGAACGACTCCGACGGCTAGGTTTTCGCAAACCTAAGCTCCGATACCATAATTGTAACATCCCCAAAACCATATGGGAATATTACACGCCGTAGACCCTTGCCACAAGGATCTACCAAAGCTAAACATCCATAAACGACCAAATGCTTGCCCGACTGTGGTCAAACAATAAAATTATACGGACCGATATGGTCACTTACACGTGAATACACGCACCGATGAGGTCACACAACCCAATCGATAAAACCGACTTAAATAACATTACCCACACAGGGTCGAAATACAATACAATGAAGATCAAATCAATTCGACAAAACAACAAAAACATAAAAACTCTAGACTCATGATTAGTATCGCACTCGTCATCCTCTTGTGCCAATCCCGTGTTGCCTCCCGACCGCATGTACCGGACGCAAACAGACATCCACCCCCGATTACTCGGGGTTAGTAAAACTCCACCGCTTTACTAGTGAAAGTATCAAATCATACGAAATATAACAAGCAAGTAATAATCGTGAATCAAATATGACAATCAAGTATCAAAATATCCCCAGTAGGTTTTCACAAGGAAAGATAAGCTATGAAGCATTCGAAAATAAGATTATCACCTCGAAAATTTTAGAATTTCAAAACTTTTCGAAAGTCTTAGGGTCTTAACCCAAATCTCAAAATTGTATTACAACAATTTACAATTTAAAACATTTCCATAAATCTCATGGGGCTCGGCCCAACATTCTTTTCTTAAAACTTTCTTACACAAAAAGTTTGATTTACAAAACATGGTTCGTGACACCGTGATCCCCTGTCACGTGTCTCCGTAGGTTCAACAACCCGCACGGACTTAACCAATCACAACAATCACAACAATCAATCATGCTCATGACTCCGTGATCGCTTGCCACGAGTCTCCGTAGATTCAACAACCCACACGGATCGAGCAAACACAACAATCACAACAACCAATCATGCTCATGACTCCGTGATCGCTTGCCACGAGTCTCCGTAGGTTCAAAAACCCACACGGATTGAGCAAACACAACAATCACAACAAACAGTCCCGACCCCGTGAACCTGTGTCACGTGTCACCGTAGGTTCCGTCGAACCCGCATGGTTGGACGTACTGTGTCCTGATTCGATGGACCTGTGCCATGAATCATCGTAGGCCTCGTCAGACCCGCACGATTGGACCTCAGCACCACACACTAAGTTCCGATCCCATGGACCTGTGCCATGAATCCTCGTAGGCCCCGTCGAACCCGCACGAGTGAACCTAGCGTTCCAAAGACATCACATTCGCATTACATACAACAATGAGCACAATTAATCAATCACCTTGATCACCACAAAATCATACATTGCACGCACATAACACAACCTCAACACTCGCAACAACTATCATCAATCAACGACATTTAACCAACATAACACACATTCGACACAATACATTGCACAACCACGTGTACAACCATCTCATATGTACATCGCAATCCTGCACAAATGGCACAACGCCTAACACGTATACTAATATAACACTATTATCACAAAGCCTTCAAATTTCGGAAAACACAACCAACTCAAACGGAATATATTTACGAAGGCACGCAAAATCATCATAAATCTCATACGTGATTACTAGTCGCAAGATACAAGTCGTATAGTAAGATACTTGCCTTAATAACCGCTACCGAACGCTCCGAAGAACACGGTTCGACCGGGAAGCTCGGACCCCAAAGAAGGCAACGAACGGAAGGGTTCCGACTCGAGTTCTTCACAAGAATTCGTTCCTAAGTCACAACGATATCAATTCAATCACAATTCTACGAAAACGTATGGAACTTCCCAAGTTCTACCCATTGAAGCATTTTATCGGACACTTTGAGGGCGTAGTCCAATTTAATTGATTATTCAAAGAAATACTCAAATCCGTTCCACAAAACTTCAAGGGTATTGAATGATTACGAGTTTACAATCAAGTTATAACAATAATATGAATCAAAACAAAGCAAATAGGCCAAAACACCAAGAAACCTCAAGAACATCCAAAACCAAAAGTTTAGGTGTTCTTACCTTTCGATCCGGTGGAAGATGATGTTAATCCATGATTACAACTTCCAAAACATGTTGATCTATGTCATATCTATCCAAATCCATCCATTATTGACGAAGAAACGCGAAGAAACGAAGAAAAAGGGTGAAAATGGCGGATGACTCGGTCCAGCCCTTAAATAGCCGACTGCCGGCAGGAGGACTCGACCGTGTCTCGCTAGACACGGTCGCCGCCCGATAGTGACCCGTCCGAAGCCGACTCGGCATGACTCGACCGTGTCACGAACACGGCGTGCTGGCAGCTGGTTCTCGCTTATCCTAAGAGTTCGGCACGGGCCGTGTCGGACGACACGGTCGGGTCCTGAGACAGAAACTCCGGCATTTCCGGACGAGTACGGCACGGGCCGTGTCGGACGACACGGCCGAGTTCGGCCGGCAGTGATCGGCCAATAACGAGCGGGTGACCTAAAACGACCATAACTCTCTCGTCCGGACTCCGATTGACTCACTGTTCGAACCATTGGAAAGCTAACTCGATGCTTTATAATATTGCAGAGATTCAGAATTTTTTGGAGTTTCCAAGAATTTATGGTGATTTTTACAAGGCCGAACTCACACTTAGAAAAGTCGTTTAGTAATCCTGAACTCAACAAAACGACACCGAAACTCGAACCTGAATACGAACCGAAGATACGGTTACGAAGTACTCATAAAGACGAATCTAAGAGCTAGTAGAACACACGATTCCGACCACCCGAAGGCTCGAAATTCGACAACGGAAGGTAATTACCCCAAACTTTGGGAAATTACGAAAATGGCCCAAATACCCGAAAATCACCATACGACAACGAATAATCAAACCGAAGCTCACAACACGTATAACAACGTTAAATGAACTTACGAAAAACCCCAAACGACAGTTTCGAACGAGATTCGCAAGAACCGAACTCAAGCGCGGAAAAGTCGCTAAAAAGCACGGAACTCAACAAAGCAGCACCGAAACGAACTCGGATGATAAAAAGTGCAGAAGTAAATATTCTCCGAATGACGAAACGGTCAAAAGCGAGTTTTCGAAACGGACCTCCGCCGAAAAATGAAAATTACCGGAAATCCGAAATTGCGGATATTACATTCTACCCTCCTTAAAAGAAGTTTCGTCCCGAAACTTAAAATAAAACATCAGGGTAGACTACAAACAAAACCAAAAAGTTCACGCAACAAATATCAATCTCTACTCAAATTACAACACAAATACAACACGCAACTATGCTACTGGGCACCACTGAGCTCTCCACGCGTAGGGGCGGGATCTAGGCTTCCGAACATCTCAACGACGGTCTCGCAGTGTACCGCCTGATGTCCCACATGTCCACATTTGAAACAGTTAACTTGCGGCGAGCGACAATTCTTACGAGTATGGCCCACACGGCTACAATTGAAACATAACTTCACGCCGATTGTCTTACTCGGCTCGTGGGTAGGATTCTTAGACTGGTCAACCGAACGAGGAGTGCTCCCAGAAGGAAACTGTGAAGCAACAGGCTCACGGATCTCACTTCTCTGGCCTCTTGAAAAGTTACTCGAGGTCTTCTGCCTCTTACCTCCTGAGCTACCCTCTGACATGGAAACAACCATCTCGATGGCTAGAGCTCGATCCTGATAATCTTTCAAGGTGGTACACATGAGCGGAGCCATACTCTCACGGATATGGGGTTTCATGCGCATATTGAAGTATCGGACCTTGTCCGCTTCACTTCTCACTTGATCACGAACATAAGCCAGCTGTCGATTAAAATCGACTATCGCCGGGATATCGACACATCCCGGGCGTGGCCGAAAAACTCAACGATCCTGCGCTCACGAACAGTAACGGCAATACTCGCCTCCATGGCGCCTTAAACTCAGCCCATGTAGGTGTACGATCTGCAGGCACTACGGCGTGCCACCACCGCAGCCTTCTTTGTCGAGTAGGCAATCGAGCAATGGGTACCTCCTATCATCCGGACAAGCTACAAAGATCAAATATTCTGGCCCAACCGAAGAGCCAGTTTTCCCAACCTAACAAGTCAGACGAACCCACAAAACGGGGCGGCTGCATCTTCATCACATCTCGTAACCACTTACTAGTTCCATTATCGCTATTTGGATTCTCATCCCGACGTACGGCCTGATTCATCTGCACTAACTGGTCAACCACCTGACGAAGGATGGTGGCGGCGCTAACGTCAATATTAACGCTAGTCGAATGTCCCTGATCTGTACTGAGCTGATTGGTACTCGGCAAGGAGGGAGTCGCCTTCTCGTGCTCTCGATTACGACCACGACCACGACCACGACCACGGCCACGGCCTCGACCTCGACCCCTTAGCATACTGAACGGACAACCAATCAGAATAACAAGATAAAACAAACCTCACATAATCGACATAAGCCCACAATCAGCAGCACAATGCAATATTCACACGTTCACATTGACAAAGATGAACGACCTATACTACAGCATACATGGTTAAAACATTAAGCATACCATTGTGGTCCAACACCGGTAATATTTAAAAAAATAAGTTTATCGAGGTATTTGTTCGAATGATAATATAAAAAAAATTTCGCGAGTTCGAAAGATTTTGCTGGGGTGAAATTTTGAAAGCACTTCGTTTAATACCTCGGTCATTTAATCAAAACCATGTATCTCAACATTTAGAAAACACTAAAACATTCTCCGGCGAGCACAACAATACTACAAACTTATCACAACCATTTAGCCTCAACACATGGACATAAGAAGTTCAAAATTCCGAAAACCAAAAATTGTTCTGCAAAATAAAGATTTCCCAAAATCCTTTAGTTCATAAACAAAACGACGGCGATATTTTACAATGTCCGAAGTACTTCTAAACACATTTTTCAAATACCGTCTGATGGTGTCATTTGAAAATACACGGCCCATTTGTCAAAATTTACAAATTTTAAAAATCCGTATAAACCGTGGTTTGACCGAACCACCAAAATATTTTCCAAAAATCGATTTCTACAAAAATTCTCAAACTGTAAAGTTCTTCAGAAAATATTCTTAGAGTTACCCATATCGGACATAAATTACAACATTCCAAAAACAGTCGAATTTAAAACCACATACTCAAATAGAAACCAGGGTCGCCAATTCAATCAAATGCATCTCGTGGTATCAAGTTTAGACACACAGCAAAATCATTCATCGGAGTTTCTCACAAACTCTACCGTTGGTACCTTTCGAAACCCATCGAGGTTTACAACCTTCACAACATACCACCCCATCCGGTGGTTCAAAGATCAAACAATAACGTGCCCAGTTCTATACACATACCATGTGCCACAAGTATTAAACACAACTATATTACACAATACTGTGTAAATAAAATTATACACCGCAATTAACTCACTAAGATAAAATCGAGATACACAGGTGTTACGCATAAAGGAGGAGACTTACATCCACAGGTCGCACGGAGGTGACAGTCGCCCACGATACTAATCTCGTCCGACAACATAACCGACACGTTGTGACCACGCACAACTCAACTTGTCACCTGACGACTCGAACGACAAGACAACACATTACTCGACAAAACACGACTTGAAACGACTCCGACAAATAGGTTTTCGCAAACCTAAGCTCCGATACCATAATTGTAACATCCCCAAAACCATATGGGAATATTACACGCCGTAGACCCTTGCCACAAGGATCTACCAGGCTAAACATCCATAAACGACCAAATGCTTGCCCGACCAGGGTCAAACAATAAAATTATACGGACCGATATGGTCACTTACACGTGAATACACAGACCGATGAGGTCTCACAACCCAATCGATAAAACTGACTTAAATAACATTACCCACACAGGGGTCGAAATACAATACAATAAGATCAAATCAATTCGACAACACAACAAAATCATAATAACTCTAGACTCATGATTAGTATCGCACTCGTCATCCTCTTGTGCCAATCTCGTGATGCTCCCCGAATGCATGTACCGACGCAAAACAGACATCCACCCCCGACATCTGGGGTTAGTAAAACTCCACTGTTTTACTAGTGCAAGTATCAAATCATACGAAATATAACAAGCAAGTAATAATCGTGAATCAAATATGACAATCAAGTATCAAAATATCCCCAGGAGGTTTTCACAAGGAAAGATAAGCTATGAAGCATTCGAAAATAAGATTATCACCTCGAAAATTTTAGAATTTCAAAACTTTTCGAAAGTCTTAGGGTCTTAACCCAAATCTCAAAATTGTATTACAACAATTTACAGTACGAAAACATTTCCATAAATCTCATGGGGCTCGGCCCAACATTCTTTTCTTAAAACTTTCTTAAACAAAAGTTTGATTTACAAAACATGGTTCGTGACACCGTGATCCCCTGTCACGTGTCTCCGTAGGTTCAACAACCCGCACGGACTTAACCAATCACAACAATCACAACAATCAATCATGCTCATGACTCCGTGATCGCTTGCCACGAGTCTCCGTAGATTCAACAACCCACACGGATCGAGCAAACACAACAATCACAACAACCAATCATGCTCATGACTCCGTGATCGCTTGCCACGAGTCTCCGTAGGTTCAACAACCCACACGGATTGAGCAAACACAACAATCACAACAAGCCTCCGACCCCGTGAACTCGTGTCACGTGTCACCGTAGGTTCCGCCGAACCCGCACGGTTGACGATCGTGTCCGATTCACGGACTGTGCCATGAATCATCGTAGGCCTCGCTGCACCCGCACGATCGACCTCGCACCACACACTAAGTTCCGATCCCATGGACTGTGCCATGAATCCTCGTAGGCCCCGTCGAACCCGCACGAGTGAACCTCGCCCAAAGACATCACATTCGCATTACATACAACAATGAGCACAATTAATCAATCACCTTGATCACCACAAAATCATACATTGCACGCACATAACACAACCTCAACACTCGCAACAACTATCATCAATCAACGACATTTAACCAACATAACACACATTCGGTACACAATACATTGCACAACCACGTGTACAACCATCTCATATGTACATCGCAATCCTGCACAAATGGCACAACACCTAACACGTATACTAATATAACACTATTATCACAAAGCCTTCAAATTTCGGAAAACACAACCAACTCAAACGGAATATATTTACGAAGGCACGCAAAATCATCATAAATCTCATACGTGATTACTAGTCGCAAGATACAAGTCGTATAGTAAGATACTTGCCTTAATAACCGCTACCGAACGCTCCGAAGAACACGGTTCGACCGGGAAGCTCGGACCCCAAAGAAGGCAACGAACGGAAGGGTTCCGACTCGAGTTCTTCACAAGAATTCGTTCCTAAGTCACAACGATATCAATTCAATCACAATTCTACGAAAACGTATGGAACTTCCCAAGTTCTACCCATTGAAGCATTTTATCGGACACTTTGAGGGCGTAGTCCAATTTAATCGATTATTCAAAGAAATACTCAAATCCGATCCACAAAACTTCAAGGGTATTGAATGATTACGAGTTTACAATCAAGTTATAACAATAATATGAATCAAAACAAAGCAAATAGGCCAAAACACCAAGAAACCTCAAGAACATCCAAAAACCAAAAGTTTAGGTGTTCTTACCTTCGATCCGGGTGGAAGATGATGTTAATCCATGATTACAACTTCCAAAACATGTTGATCTATGTCATATCTATCCAAATCCATCCATTATTGACGAAGAAACGCGAAGAAACGAAGAAAAAGGGTGAAAATGGCGGATGACTCGGTCCAGTTCTTAAATAGCCGACCGCCGGCAGGACTCGACCGTGTCTCGCTAGACACGGTCGCGTCGCCCGATAGTGACCCGTCCGACACCGACTTCGGATGACTCGACCGTGTCCTCGAACACGGTCGGGCGTGTCAGCGATTGGTTCCGCTTATCCTAAGAGTTCGGCACGGCCGTGTCGGATGACACGGCCGGGTCCCGAGACGAAACTCCGGTATTTCCGACGAGTACGCACGGGCCGTGTCGGACGACACGGCCGAAGTTCGGCCGATGGATCGCCAATAACGAGCGGGTGAGCTAAAACGACCATAACTCTCTCGTCCGGACTCCGATTGACTCACTGTTCGAACCATTGGAAAGCTAACTCGATGCTTTATAATATTGCAAAGATTCAGAATTTTTTGGAGTTTCCAAGAATTTATGGTGATTTTTACAAGGCCGAACTCACACTTAGAAAAGTCGTTTAGTAATCCTGAACTCAACAAAACGACACCGAAACTCGAACCTGAATACGAATCGAAGATACGGTTACGAAGTACTCACAAAGACGAATCTAAGAGCTAGTAGAACACACGATTCCGACCACCCGAAGGCTCGAAATTTGACAACGGAAGGTAATTACCCCAAACTTTGGGAAATTACGAAAATGGCCCAAATGCCCGAAAATCACCATAAGACAACGAATAATCAAACCGAAGCTCACAACACGTATAACAACGTTAAATGAACTTACGAAAAACCCCAAACGACAGTTTCGAACGAGATTCGCAAGAACCGAACTCAAGCGCGGAAAAGTCGCTAAAAAGCACGGAACTCAACAAAGCAGCACCGAAACGAACTCGGATGATAAAAAGTGCAGAATTAAATATTCTCCGAATGACGAAACGGTCAAAAGCGAGTTTTCGAAATGGACCTCCGCCGAAAAATGAAAATTACCGGAAATCCGAAATTGCGGATATTACACATCTGAGGTTCGTGGCTTGTTAGCACGGGACGCGAATAATCCTTAGGAACATGTGATATGTGATTCGGGTCGTGGACCCTGTGGCTTATGATTCGGGTCTTGGACCCCGTGTGTTGTGAATTGGGTTGTGGAACCGCGTTTTATTATCGGAATCGTATTTTGGAAAGATGATTTTGGGCCGTGTCCCCAAGTGTTTTCGAAAGACTTGAGAATTCCTTATTTCCAAATGTTTTCCAAATCCCGAGACCGTAAAATATTTTGTATGAGACACATGGTTCTTTTCCTACCTTTTATAAATCAAACTGTTTTGATTAAGTGATTTATCTCGGGAAATATATTCAAGATTTTATATTCTTGAAGCACGTTGTGTATGGCTTGTACTTTTGGTTTTATACTTGCACTAGCAAAACAGTGGAGTTTTGCTAACCCCCGAGTATTCGGGGGGGTGGATGTCTGTATTGCGTCCAGGTACTTGCAGGTAGTTGGGGAGCGAATCCATATTGTCATGCTGAAGTTGTTAAACGTTCTATCTATACTAGATAAATCCTTCCATGATCAATCCTTTAGATTTATCCAACAATAATGATTGTTAAAGTCAAGTCCATGATTATTATGAAGTCATCTACTAGATTCGAATTACCAATGATAGAAGCTTCTCTTCACATATTCAGTGTAATAAGATTCGAATCATGATGATTATAATCAAGGTACTTAAGGCTTATTCATCTCACTATTCCAAACATGATATACTTGGATAATTCATCTATGAAAATCCATATCTTGTTAACATGATCATCCAAATCGTTAGAATCCAACTCTAAGTCCTGAGATAGATTGAACATACCTTAATATGAGGAAAATCACTGAACTGTAAGGTAGAATCCAACTCCGGTTGGTTGTATGCCACTCCAAGGTGCTATTCCACTTCCATGAACATTCCCAAGTGATAACCAATATACAAACACTAAAAAGATGTGTTCTAAGTGTATAGGAGTATTATTACAGCCCTCTGAACTCTCAAGGATGAAGAATGGGCGAAAGAAATGAAAGCCAAAACGGTTGATGTCCCATTTATAATATTCTGCATTATTAACAAGTTAGCGCACGCTACTAAGCATTCCTTAGCGTGCGCTAATAATGGTTGACTTCAGAATTGTCCGGGTGCGTCCGCGGGAATCTTATCCGGACCCATGTCCCGGCTAGCGCATGTGCTAGCCGTCCCGCTCAATAATTGAGTCCTTAGCGCACGCAACTCCTATCTTCATAGCGTGCGCTAATAATGGCCCGATAGCGTGCGTTAAGATACATTCTTAGCGTGCGCTATCACGAGGTTGCTTGAGCAATTTTGCAAGTTTCTATACTTATGTACAATGATATCAATGCACGAAATATCATATTCCAATAATCAAAATCACCAATCCGAACAATACAGGGTTTGAATACAGATGAAATACACCGTAATAAATCCGGATATTACATACTCTCCTACTAAAAAGGAGTTTCGTCCCGAAACTCAAGACGAAAATAACTCGGGATATCTAGACTTCATATCAGCTTCCGTTTCCCAGGTGGCTTCTTCCATTCCGTGATGTGACCACTGAACTTTGACCAAAACGATTGGTTTGCTCCTCAGTTGCTTAACTCGACTCTCGAGTATCTTGACTGGTCTTTCTTCAAACGTCCCATCCTGCACGACTTCGATCTCACCGAAATCAATTATATGACTAGGATCTGGTATATACCTCCTTAACTGGGATACGTGGAACACGTTATGAACATGGCACAATGACGGCGGTAATGCTAATTTGTATGCCAACTCCCCAACTCTCTCGAGGATCTCAAATGGTCCGATATATCTCGGACCCAGCTTTCCTTTCCTTCCGAAACGAAAGATTCCCCAAGTAGGAGAAACCTTCAAAAGTACATGGTCTCCAGTATTGAACTCCAATGGGCGACGACGTACGTCCGCATAGGATTTCTGGCGACTCTGGGCGGTCAACAGTCTTTCACGGATCAAGGCTATCTTCTATCGAGTCTGCACTATCAACTCGCTGCTCGATCAAGTCTCGATTTAATCGCCCCAAAGATAGGCGATCTCGCATCTCCTTCCGTATAATGCCTCAAACGGTGCCATCTTAATGGAAGCATGCCAACTATTGTTGTAGGTAAATTCAATCAACGGTAGATGAACTTCCCAATCGTTGACCAATCTAAGGCATGTGCCCTTAGCATGTCTTCCACCGTTTGTATAGTTCTCTCGCATTGTCCGTCACCGCGGTGATAAGTCAGATCAAGTTCGGCCGGTCCCCAAGGCTTTATGAATCGCCTTCCAAAAGTGAGACACAAAACGGTCATCTCGATCGAAACAATGGTCTTCGGCGTACCATGCAATCGAACTATCTCCGAAATAAATACTGTGCCAACCTCTCTCGGTCCCCACGTATCCTTAATGCCTAGAAAATGAGCCGATTTGGTTAAACGATCAACTATCACCCAAATCATGTTCATTCTGTCCCGGTTTTGGCATATTAGTGATAAAGTCCATCGATATGTCCTCCCACTTCCATTCAGAATCGGAGCGGCTTCAACATTCCAAAGAGCCGTTGATGCTCGATCTTAACTCGCCGACAAGTCAAACATTTCGAACCATAGTCCTCTACGTCTTTCTTCATGTTGCCCCACCGTAAATTCTCGCTTTCAAGTCCTTATACATTTTAATGGTGCCCGTGGATAGAATAGGGCGAACTATGAGCTTCCTTCATAATCGCCTGCTTGTAACATCAACATCGGGAACGCAGAGTCGGTTCTGAAATCTCAAAACTCCATCGTCATGAATTATGAATCCGGGGGCCTTTCCTTTGGTCACTTCATCATGTAACCGAATCATCAGAGGATCATCTGCCTGTCTAGATTTGATTTCTTTGGTTAAAGATGAAGTTATCTCCATCACGCACAGTTGTCCTTGGACTCTTTGTAACCATACCTCAATTCCTTCACGAATCATCTCTCGCTGAAGGCTAAGTTGGGAGGTCGCCTCCAAAGATCTGAATAGAGACAGGCTTGCGGCTAAGTGCATCGGCCACTACATTCGCTTTGCCTGGGTGATATAAAATATCCAAGTCATAGTCCTTAATCAGTTCTAACCATCTTCTTTGCCGCATGTTCAACTCTTTCTGACTGAATATGTACTTGAGACTCTTGTGGTCCGTAAATATCTGACAGTGAGTCCCGTACAGATAATGCCTCTAGATCTTCAAAGCAAAAACTACTACTGCAAGCTCTAAATCATGTGTCGGGTAATTCACTTCATAAGGTTTCAGCTGTCGTGACGCATAAGCAATCACCTTATCATTTTGCATCAATACGCACCCGAGTCCTTGGTTCGAAGCATCACTGTAAACTATAAATCCTCCAGTTCCCTGTGGAAGTGATAGAATCGGTGCCGTCGTCAATCTCTTCTTCAATTCATTAAAGCTAATCTGACACAAATCATTCCACTCAAACTTTTGAGTTTTCTACAGAAGTCGAGTAAGTGGGCGGGAAATTTTAGAAAACCCTTCCACGAATCGACGATAATATCCAGCAAGTCCTAAGAAACTTCGGACTTCTTTCACGTTCTTTGGAGGCTCCCAATCCATAATTGCTTCGATCTTCTGAGGATCTACTCGGAATCCTTCAGCTGACACTACATGGCCGAGGAACATTACTTCCTTTAGCCAGAATTCACACTTAGAAAGTTTGGCGTACAATTGTTCGTTTCTCAAAAGTTCCAATACAATCCGCAAATGCTGCGCATGTTCTTCCGGACTCTTAGAATACACCAGAATGTCATCAATAAACACGACCAAAAATTTATCTAAAAATTCAATGAACACACGGTTCATCAATTGCATAAATACAGCAGGTGCGTTAGTGAGACCAAACGGCATCACTACAAACTCATAATGCCCGTAGCGAGTTCTGAATGCTGATTTCGGAACATCAGATTCCTTAATCCTCAGCTGATGGTATCCTGATCTCAGATCGATTTTAGAAAATACTGTTGCCCCTTGCAGCTGGTCAAACAGATCATCAATCCGTGGTAACGGATATTTGTTCTTAATCGTCATCTTGTTCAGCTCTCGATAGTCAATACACAGTCGGAGCGATCCATCCTTCTTTCGGACAAAAAGCACTGGCGCTCCCCAGGGAGAAATGCTTGGCTGAATATAGCCCTTGTCCAGTAACTCCTCCAGCTGCTTCTTCAGTTCGTACATCTCGGTAGGTGCCATACGATACGGCGCCTTGGAAATCGGTGTAGCTCTGGGTTCCAGCTCAATGGTAAATTCCACATCTCTTCATGGAGGTAGTCCAGGTAACTCGTCAGGAAACACATCTGGAAATTCGTTCACAACAGGAATGGATGAAAGTTCCACAATGTCGTCTTCTTTCTTCATTGCGTAACACCAGCATCTGCATGCACTGTTTCAACAATTTGTGACAAATTTTCATCGCCTTGATCAATTTTCCTGAGCTTCCCGGTTTCCATCCCTCAAACAGAATCTCGGAACCATCGTCCGCGATCAGCGAGATATTCCTCCTTCGGTAGTTCACAATTGCTCCATATCGATTAAGCCAATCGTCTCCGAGTATCAGGTTGTCTCCTTGCATTTCTATCACGATCAGATTTGAGAGCCACTCTCTGCCTCCAAATGATACAGGGAAATTTCTAGTTTCTAAATTTCCGACAATCCTCTCTCCACTCGGTAAACCAACAACATAAGGTTCACAAGCATGAAAACCGGAAATATTCAAACGATTTACACAAGACAAAGATATGAAAGAATGTGTAGCTCGTATCGAATAAAACGCTAATCGGTTGGGAAAGGATCTCGGACAAGACTGATGCGACAAAGCAAAGATCACGATCGTCTGTCCTCCTCATCTCGCATGCACGTGGGGAGCAGATCCGCACTCGATGTTCCCTTTCGGTCCCATTGCCCTCTCGCCTCGCCAGCCAAAATTCCCGAGGCATCTCGAACACTTTGCCGCGTCGTGGAATACCGGCCTCCTTCTCGATCGGCCGTGGTGTACGGGCTCTAAAAGACTTTGAAGCCTCTTCAAAAACACCTCCCGATGTCCTCTCGTCCACAATCAAAACAAGTCACGGCAGAAGGGGGCAATTCCGCCGATAGTGCCCCGCCTCGGGGTGCGATTAAAGCATTTCTGGTAACGCGCAATAGTTGATGTCGCTCCGAAGTTCTTTCCGCTCCTAACTGGGTGCGGAGGTTTCTTGAAAGAGTGAAAAGAGGACTGGGCCTTACGGGCCCCGCTGTTCTTGTGCTCTGTAAAAGTACCAGAGACTTTCTGTTTCTTGGATTCTGAAAATTTTTCCATGGCTGCTTCCTTGATCTCATACGCCAACGCCTTATCCTGGTATTGACGGAGTGTGGTACATTCGAATCCGGACATGTACCTCTGAACTTCTGGTTTCATCCTCATATCGAAATGGATCATCATTTCTGCATCTGTTCTGACCAGATGTCGAACAAATGCCAGCTGTTGGTTAAACGTCTTAATCGCCTGGGATACTGGCACATCAGAAGGCTGGGCGGAGAAAAACTCCCGAACTTTGGCTTCCCTCACAGGACGAGGGCAATACTGAGCTTCCATCATCAATCTAAACTCTGTCCAATCGGCATCATGGTCTACAGGGCGGATGGCTTCCCACCATTCAGACGCTTCCCCTATCAGAAAATATTGAGCGATAGAGGCTCTCCTATTGCCCTGGGCGCTTGATTCCGCAAAGATTTTCTCCGCTTCTTTCAACCAATGATCCTGTGGGAGTCTCTAAATACCGTCCGAATTTGGGTGGTTGCATCTTCGCCACCTCTTGCACCCACCGGTCACCTCGATTTCCCATGTCCGGGATCCCTTGCCGTCTCTCTCCCTGCCGTAGTCCCACCGCCACTTGCATTCGGTCCACGACACAGGGCGAACCGAGTCATCCGGTTCACCACTTGACGAAGGATCTCTGCACAGCAGATCTGGTTCATTATTAATAGATTGTTGCGGCTCGCCTGAGCTATGACTGGCCTGGTTAGAAGGCGACGCTTCCCTTTCGGCATTTCTCCGTCCGCGTCCACGACCGCGACCACGTCCACGTCCGCCTCTCAACATTCTGTAAGCACAAATACTCAATATACAGGAAACAACATCGTTCTAATATTCGAGTATAAAGAGATTCAATATGTACAGAACGAGATAGAGTTTAGGAACTTACAACCACTATTCGCATGAAGACGTAGGCAGTGCAGTGATGTCATTCACGGCCGGTTACCTCAAAAGACATAAATGACCCCTATTTTAACCCAACGGCTAAGATATCTATAATCTTAGCTCCGATACCATATTCTATAACACCCCCGATATATTCGGGAATATTACAGCGCCGTAAATCCTTTACATAAGGATTTACAAGGCTGAAGTATTGAACAAGTATTAAAAGGTACTAACGAATGGAAATAACGGAATTACGATACAACAGTTCTGACCCAATACAGAAATAGTACAATTGTTCAACAGAACTCAATAATACATCACCATATTCAAATCATCACAAATGACTTCGTACTCGAGTACTTATTGAAATAACGAGTAAACAACAGATAAATAAACCCGGTCGGGACATCACTCTGCACCCTCGTCGTCATACAGTTCCAGTGGTTGTTTCCCCGCTCTCCTGGATCCTGAACACAAACAAAATGTTCACCCCCGAAGGGGTTAGCACAACGATGCTAGTACAAGTACCACAACATATTATTCATATCTCACGAAGAATAATAACATAAACGACAAAGTACCAGCGAGTCTTCTCCTACGAGAAACTCAAACATAACATACACAACTGATAATCACAACATGATATCATAACATACACATGGTAATTCCATCGATCCAGCGTTCACTGCCTAGAACCCACGATGATCCCGTCAGACGAACCTGTGGTGGAAAAACCCGTCCGATGATCCAGCGCATGCTAGCATAGATCCCCCGATGATCCCGTCGGACCAACACGAGGTGGACATACAACAACGACATACATGCACGACAATATGTATAACAACAATACATAAAACAAATAAAGTACTTGCCTCGATTTGAAGACAATAACTAAACTTCCACGAAAATGAACACTCGAAGATCGTCCTCCTCAATCAATCACGTAACGAGACCAAACCTTAACAAAAGAAATGATATAGGATTTATAACACGTCGTATGAATGTTTAACAATTCGATTAACGGTCAAAAGTCCATAAAACGTAATCTGCCTGAACTTCTTAGCGCACGCTAAGTACTCTGTGTAGCGTGCGTTAAGTCTGCTCGATAGCGCACGCAAACAACAAAGCCTAGCGCATGCTAACTATGTATGGTCAGTACTTCACTGACCAGCCAACTGACTCGTCTGATGGTCTAGCGTACGTTACGTATCAAACGTAGCGCACGCTAACTCGTGCTCGATAGCGCACGTTAATCTTCATAGCATAGCGTGCGCTATCTATGCATGGCAGTTTACTGCTAAGCAGTAAACTGTTCTTGCCATGATCGAAACAATGAAATCTTGGGTGATAATTCATGTTACTTCCATGAATACCATGTATATACGATTCTGAATGATCTTATGGATAACAACAACTTCGGATTCAAGGATATGCATACCATTATAAAATCATATTCCGTTTCAACTACAAATCTTCATACGACAATTCGAAAGGCTTAACGGTTGATATCAACACCTCTATATCAATCCATATTGTCATGCTGAAGTTGTTAAACGTTCTATCTATACTAGATAAATCCTTCCATGATCAATCCTTTAGATTTATCCAACAATAATGATTGTTAAAGTCAAGTCCATGATTATTATGAAGTCATCTACTAGATTCGAATTACCAATGATAGAAGCTTCTCTTCACATATTCAGTGTAATAAGATTCGAATCATGATGATTATAATCAAGGTACTTAAGGCTTATTCATCTCACTATTCCAAACATGATATACTTGGATAATTCATCTATGAAAATCCATATCTTGTTAACATGATCATCCAAATCGTTAGAATCCAACTCTAAGTCCTGAGATAGATTGAACATACCTTAATATGAGGAAAATCACTGAACTGTAAGGTAGAATCCAACTCCGGTTGGTTGTATGCCACTCCAAGGTGCTATTCCACTTCCATGAACATTCCCAAGTGATAACCAATATACAAACACTAAAAAGATGTGTTCTAAGTGTATAGGAGTATTATTACAGCCCTCTGAACTCTCAAGGATGAAGAATGGGCAAAAGAAATGAAATCCAAAACGGTTGACGTCCCATTTATAATATTCTGCATTATTAACAAGTTAGCGCACGCTACTAAGCATTCCTTAGCGTGCGCTAATAATGGTTGACTTCAGAATTGTCCGGGTGCGTCCGCGGGAATCTTATCCGGACCCATGTCCCGGCTGGCGCATGTGCTAGCCGTCCCGCTCAATAATTGAGTTCTTAGCGCACGCAACTCCTATCTTCATAGCGTGCGCTAATAATGGCCCGATAGCGCGCGTTAAGATACATTCTTAGCGTGCGCTATCACGAGGTTGCTTGAGCAATTTTGCAAGTTTCTATACTTATGGACAATGATATCAATGCACGAAATATCATATTCTAATAATCAAAATCACCAATCCGAATAATACAGGGTTTGAATACAGATGAAATACACCGTAATAAATCCGGATATTACACAAATTAGGATTTAGTCTTCTTTGAAATTCTCGGGAAGTTTCGCATTTTCTTCAAGGTGAATTCGATGCAGGTATATAGAAGGACTAATACCTTTAATATCGGAGATGGTCCGGCCTATTGCTTCTTTATGTTCTTTAAGAATATTGATTAACTTATCTTCTCGTTCTTCATCTAAATCAGATGCTATGATGACAGGCAGGGTTTCTGATGGTCCTAAAAATGCATATTTTAGAGATTCAGGTAATGGATTGAGCTCTATCTTTGAATCCTCAATAGGTACTTCTTTATTCAATTGACTCTCAAGTGGTTCAGTTTTAGCTTTCCATTTATCATTCTCCAATAATGGTGTAGACTCTAGTAAAGAATTTACTTCATTAATTGAACTGCCGATGTCAAAATCTGAGCCAAAATGAGCAAGACAGCTTTCAAAAAGATCATCATCGTCCATTTTTGGAAAGAAATAAGGACCCATACTCTCTATCATATTTACCTCACAGACATCATCATGATCATCATGTTGTTGAGAAATGTTAAACATATTTAGTTCAACAGTCATATTTCCAAAAGAAAATTTTATGATGCCATTTCTACAGTTAATTAATGCATTTGAAGTAGCTAAAAATGGCCTTCCTAAAATGACAGGGATTTGATCTTTGGTATTCTCAACAGGTTTAGTGTCTATGACTATAAAATCAGCAGGAAAGTAGAATTTATGTACTTGAATCAGAACATCCTCTACGATTCCTCGAGGTATTTTTATAGATCTATCAGCTAGTTGAAGTATCACAGATGTTGATTTTAGCTCCCCTAATCTAAGTTGTGTATAAACATAATATGGTAATAAATTCACACTGGCTCCTAAATCAAGCAAGACTCGTTTAATGATGTGATCTCCAATGACACAAGATATTGTAGGACTACCAGGATCTTTATACTTAACAGTAGTTTTACTTTGGATTATTGAGCTAACATGTTCAGCTAAAAATGCCTTTCTTGGAACATTTGTTCTTCTTTTTACAGTGCAAAGATCTTTCAAGAACTTAGAATAAGCAGGCACTTGTTTAATAGCATCAAGGAATGGAATATTTATTCGAACTTGTTTAAATATTTCCATTATATCTTTGTATTGCGCACTTTTATCTTTTGCAATAAGTCTTTCAGGAAATGGAGCTTTTGGAACGTAAGGCTTTTCTTTTTCTTTAGAATCTTTTGAGTTTGAAACTTGTGGTTCATTTGATTTTTCTTCTGGATCATAGTCAGGCTTTTGTATTTCTTTTCCGCTTCTAAGGGTAGTTATAGACTGAACTTCTGCGTTAGAAGAGTTTACTTCATATTGTCCTTTAGGATTAGGGATGGACTGATTCGGAAATTTTCCCTTTTCTCTTTCAGCTAAAGTTGTTGCAAGTTGACCAATTTGTGTTTCAAGCTTAGAAATAGCCTGTGAGTTTGATTGTACAGCTTGCTGAGTTGATTGAAACATTTGTTGAGTAGATTGTATGAATTGTTGCAACGTATCTTCCAAAGATGGTTTCTTTGGCACTATAGAAGGATACTGATAAGTATTTCGAGGATATTGATTAGGACGGACATTTTGTTGATTTGACATATTCATTTGATGTCCTCCTTGATTCATTGGAGGCATATTTTGCTTCCAGGAAAAATTTGGATGATTCCTCCAATTTAGATTATAAGTTGGAGCAAATGGACTGTCCGAGGATTTTCTCATATCAATGTAACACATTGACTTCTTCATTAAAAAATTCATGATTTTGTGGACCAGAGGGACAAGATTGAGATGAATGAAATGATTCCGCACATGAAATGCAAAATTCATTTTTTGAGTTTGACGAGGGGATGGATTGCTTCAAGACTAACGCATCCACTTTTCGTACTAAATCATCTATAGTATATTTTATTTCAACATCTTGTTTAACCTCGTAAATTCCACCTTTTTTTGGGGTCGTATGCATCGATTTGGCTCTAGAGTCGAGTGAATTCCATTGTTGTGAATTAATTGACATATTTTCAAGTGCATTCCAAGCTTCGTCTCTAATAAGGTGAAGAAATTTTCCACCATGCATTGATTGGATTAATTGGCGATTGTTTGGAGTTAAACCGTCATAAAAATATTTTACCGAACGCCATATTTCAAAACCATGATGGGGACACTTAAGGATTAAATCATTAAATCTTTCCCAGCACTCGTAAAATTCTTATTTTCTGTTTGGAAAATTCTGATATTTCTCTTCTAAGACTATCAGTTTTGGACATTGGAAAAATTTTTGCGAGAAATTTATTCACTAATTGGTCCCAACTCGTAATTGTTCTTGCTTGAAGAGAATTTAGCCAGAATTTTGCTTTATCTTTGAGTGAAAATGGAAATAATCTAAGTTTGACAGATTCATCAGAGAAATTTTGGAATCGGAAAGTAGAACAAATGTCGAGAAATTCCTTGACATGCATATAAGGATCTTCTCTTTCCAAACCATGAAAAGATGGAAGAAGTTGAATTATTGATGGTTTAAGTTCGAAATGAGTTGCATTAGTCGTAGGCAACACTATGCAAGAAGGAGAATTAGCACTCACTGGAGAAAAATATTATATTAAAGTTTTCTCTTTTGCAACTTGATTATTTTGATTTTCGATTTCGTCCATTTTTGGTATCGGTTTTGTTTGTTGAACTTCAATTTTAGTTAATGACAATCTTCTTCTCGTTAATCGACCTTTATTATTTCGTTGCCAAACTTGCATTCACCGATATTTCAATTTTGTTTTTAACTTTGCATACAAACTAAATTATTATAGTCGATCGAACTTCCAGATCGTTGGAGGCGTCACAACGGTCGCACTTAAAATCCAACTTTCTTCGGCATGTACAACAGAGGCCTTTTTGCCAAAATTCAATCGATTTTCAAAATCAGTTTGTACAAGATTGATATTTAGCTTTTCTCTATTCAAATCGAACAAAGTAGTGAGTGAAAAATATCAATCCCTTGTTGAATCTTTTAAAGGATTTTATTGTTTTAATTATTATTTTTTTGGATTTTTATATTTTTATTATTAATAATAATAATGATAATTATTATAATTATTACTAAAATTATAGGATGTAATAGATTGCAAAGGAATAAATTTACTAATTGATCTACGGAAGCAATATCTATTGATAAACTAAATTGTACGACGAGAAATATTGCAACTAAACTAAATGTCTAAGAATACTGTAAATAGAAAATAACAACTAAAAACACAATCTAAATTACCACTACAAGATTCTATTAAAACTAAAGACAAGATATAAAAATTAAAAAAAAATTCTGATTTTTTTTTTGTTTTTTTATATTTTTTTGTTTTTTATATTTTATTATATTTTTAGACTAATAATATTTAGCTAATATATATATATATATCCAGATATATTATTTATTTTTTTAAAAAAAAATTAGATTTTGTTTAGAAAAAAAAATAAAAATAAAAATTACAAACTTCTATTTTATTTATGCAAACAATAATTTTTTTTTTAAATTTCAGGTTTTTTAATTTTTTTTTTGGTATTTTCCCTTTTTTATTAAAGTATTGTAATTTATTTTAAAAAAATTATGTTTTTATTAAAAAAATTCAAAGTTCAGAAAGTTTATTTTATTATATATATTCCAGATTATTTAAATTATTAATTCTTAATCTGATTTTTTAGATTTTTTATGAAAAGTAATTTTTTTTAATTAAACTAGCAGGTTTTACTTTTAAAAATAAAATAAAATAATTCAGATTTTTATTTATTACAGAAAATAATATTCCAGAATATTTTTTAATTTATTTTTATTATTTTTTTATTTTTTTCTAATTTAAATTAAAATTTTTGATTTTTATAATATTAATATACCAAAATTACAAAAATATTACCTTAAAATCTGAAACTTTTTTTGTATTTTCCAGATCTTTTTTTTAAATAAAAATAAATAAGTTCTGAATTTTTTAAACTTTTTCAGAATTTTTTTATATTTTTATATATTTTTGGACTTTTTTATTTTTTTATTATTTTATGATTATTTTTACGAAAATGAACAGTATCTTTTATTATTATTAATTATATTTTATATTTATTATTATAAGTTTTTATTATTTTTCAGATTTTTTTATGAAGAAAAAAAATTCTACAACTAACACAATCTAAAACGGATATTAAAAAGACAGATAATAATAAAGAAAAACAGTAAAATATGCCCTATTTGCAGCCAGACGTGGGTTGAGACAAGGGGATCCTTTATCCCCTTATCTCTCTGTACTAAGCATGGAGTATTTGCAGCGTTGTCTTCAGGAGTTACGAGCTGAAAAAGGCTTCAAATACCACCCCCGCTGCAAGAAATTTAATCTCATTCACATGTGCTTCGCTGATGATCTTTTGATGTTTGCTAGGGGAGATATAACATCGATGCAATGCTTAATGAAAGCATTTATGAAGTTCTCTGATGCATCTGGACTTAAAGCTAATCAGATGAAGAGTAGTGTCTATTTTGCTGGAGTTCCTATGGAGCAACAAGAGAGTATCTTGACCAGCTTAGGCATGGTGAAAGGAGAATTACCATTCAGGTATTTAGGAGTGCCTCTCTCGTCCAAAAAGCTTACTATCATGCAATGGCAGCCATTGATTCAGAGAATACTTGCACGAATTGAGTGTTGGTCGTCCAAACTCTTATCTTACGCGGGAAGAATTCAGCTCATCCAATCAGTTCTCACTAGCATTCAAGCTTATTGGAGTCAAGTCTTTCTCCTACCACAAAAGGTGCTGAAATTCATCCAAGCAGCATGCAAAACATTCATGTGGACGGGCAAAACAGAAGTATCAAGGCGAGCACTGGTTGCATGGGAGTATATGTGTATGCCGAAGCAAGCAGGGGGATGGAATATCACAGCAACACAGGCGTGGAATCAAGCAGCTTTATGCAAATTGTTGTGGTGTTTGGCTCAGAAGAAAGATAAAATATGGGTTAGATGGGTACACGGATACTACATCAAAGGTAGAGACATTCACACCATGCAAGCTCATGCAAATGCATCATGGGTTATCAAGAAGGTGTTTAATGCTCGAGATTTCCTCACTAGAATTCAAGATGGAGCGAGAATTCTAATAGCTCCGACTTACAAGATCAAGGAAGTTTATGTGAAACTTCGAGGAGAGAACCCAAAAGTACCGTGGAGTAAGCTTCTTACTCAAAACGTAGCAGCACCCAAGTGCATTTTTATTACTTGGCTGTCCGTTCTCAACAGGTTAGCTACCTGTGATAGACTTACTCGGTTTGGAGTGGTTTGTGATAAAGAGTGTATTCTTTGTCATGATAAGGAGGAAACAATGAAGCACATGTTCTTTATGTGTGAATTTTCAGCAGCAATTTGGAAGACATTGCTTGCATGGGGTGGAATGCAAAGATCAACACAAGGGTGGGAGCAAGAGAAGCACTACTTAAATACACAATGCCGATCCAATACTGCCAAACAAATAATGTACAGATTGCTCTTGACCACAACGGTTTATCATATCTGGAAAGAACGTAATACTAGAAGGTTTCAAGCTAAGGAAGAAAGTATGGAGGGCATTGTCCAGAAATGCAAGTTTATGATTGCTATTCAGAGCAGGAAGAATGCCAAATTGATGAGAATGTTGCGTACTTAGTTCCTTTATATTTGTAGCAGTATGTTTGTTTGTTGGATGTAAAGAATGACTGGGCTTATTACGTTGGAAATAAAATAATTTTATTCACCAAAAAAAAACAGTAAAATAAATAACTAGTAGAAGAATTTAACTAACTTGGTGACGACGGTCTTCTTGTACTTCGTTTGCGCCTCCCCATCAACGGCGCCAAAAACTTGTTGTTTGTTGATTCTTTAGTCTAATACTCGCAAGCGCACGATTTGTTCGATGTAGATATGCGGTGCAAGGTCGATTCCACAGGGAGGACTATACTAGTGAAGTCAAATTATTCCTATCGTTTTGAACCAAATTATATTAAATTCTAACCTAGTCCCAAATAATTTGATTTTTGATTGGTTAAAATAATTGGATTAAATAACAGTAATTTTTAAGTAGATTTTAGATAAATTGATTTTAAATAATTTACTAGGGTTTAGAATCTACCAATGTCTATTTATTATTTATTTTATATTTTAATTCCAAGAAATTCAGGGAATAGATTCTGAAATCAATCTCACTATTTCCCTATAAATTTGACAACAAGTACAAAATTATAATTCAAATATAGATTTTCCTTCGCTTAAAAAAAATGTAATTTCTAAGCATTATATGTATCCAATTTAATGGAAAATAAATAATCAAAGAAATTAACTAATATCAATCATCACAAAGCAATGGGGAATTTATAACTATAAAAATACGTGATATAATTGATGAAATAATATTCCCATATTGAAGCGAAAATCATAATCGTTAAAAATATTTATTTGGAATTATTATATAAATACTAATAATAATATAGACATGGTTTCATCATAACCCAGTAAAAGAAAATTACTCACTCGTAATAACAACACAAATAAATAAATATTTCATAATATTATTACACAAATATAATTATATTACACAATATTTTTAATTCTCTCCCTTACAATAATATCACTCTATTTTTTTCTCCTTTTTTCTCCTCCCCAAAACACTACACATTCATCCCCTATTTATACTACTTCAAAATCAATAAAATAATAATTTTTACAATTAAAAATTTCCACCTCCCAATTATTTCACGGCGGCTAGGGGTGCTGATGTCATGGATGACATCAGCACATAGTTGAATTTCTGGGCCAATAGGGTGTTGACACGTGGCACAATATGGTCCGTCTATTTAATTATCCTTCGAACGGTCATAACTTCTTCATACGAACTCGGATTCGGATGAATTTTTTTTAAAACGATCGTCTCGACAAGACGAATAAAATGAGACTAGTCGTGACTATATTTGAATTTTGTAAAAATATCGCCCTTGAACCAATTGATCTGTCTTGTACCGGTTGGTTAACCTGCAGATATAATTTAATTCCAATTAATTATCCAAAAATGACAAAAAATTATAGAAAATTATAACAAAATGAAATAATATAAATATATGGTAAAACGAATAAATTACCACACAACACACAATTATATATAAAAAATACTAATAAAAATATTACTCAAAATATACCAAACACATACTCTCATGAATAGAGAACTGGGTGAGATTGCTCTTCATGAAGAAATTAAAGAAGTATGCATTGGAAACAAATTTTCATCTCCAGAAGAACAACAGTTTGCCTCCTTGATTGTAAAGAAAAAATATGGGTTAGTCCGAGTTGCAAAAAGACACATAGGAGCAAAGCCTTTGAAAACACTCCCTCGAGGAAGAGGAAGAGGAAAAGGGAGATGAATTTTCATTGTACTATTACTTGTAATTTTCAGTTTATTTGTAATTTTTTATGGTACTTGTAATTTTCATTTTTATTTGTATTATACATTCAAGGACTTTAATGTAATATGTAACTCTAAATGTTTATAATAGTCAACTTGAATGACAAGCACTAGTTGTCTCAAAAAGGCTGAGTCTGATTTTTGTCTTGCACTTTACTTTTGTGCAGACTTATTTACATTTTAATGCTTAAGTTTTGCCATCATCAAAATAGAGGGAAATTGTTAGCAATACTTGTTAGATTTTGATGATGTCATCCCTGTATTCATGATTTATTCAAATGTATGCACCAAGTACTTGGCATTGTAAAGAAGATCCAAATGAGTATCTTCTATAAGCCATTGAATAGGCTAAGTATTGATCAAATATAAAATCGGCCAAGTACAGAACTGTCAAAATATTAGATAAGTTTTCAGGCGAGTTCATCATCAAGCGAGTTTTGGTCAACAGAAATATCAGACGAGTTTTGACCAAAACACAGCTGCAGCCGAGTTCTGAAGAAAGCATAATATCAGGAGAGACATCAGGCGAGCTCTGGTCAACATATCATAGAAGGTTGACCGCAGGCGAGATAATATCAGGCGATATATCAAGCAAGTTCTGGTCAACAGAATACATCATAGAAGTTTGACCGCAGACGAGGTCAAGTCAACACAAAGTATCAACTGAATTTTGACCACAGATGAGATATTAATAGGCGAGCTATCAGGCAAGTTTTCAGGTCAAAAGAAATATCAGCTGAGGTTTGACTACAGACGAGTTCTTTATCAGTCAAGATTTTTGGTCAAACAGAATATCAGAGGAGGTTGACCAAACTAATTTTGCAGCCAAGTTTGAGTATGAGAAAAAAAAAGCTCAGTCCATGTCAGTAAGCATTGAAAAGTCAACAATAACTGCAAGACAGATGCAGACGTAAAATCAAGAGACAAAGCGAAATTCTCGGAAGTTTAGGAATAAAATATTCCTCCAGATCCATGCTCCAAAGACAAGGGTCGGAATTGAAAAGGGAATCAAGCCGGTAACGGAATGAAAAGATAAACAAAGAAGTCCATTCTCCAATGGACGGATTTGTTACAAGAGATGCAACGGCTATGAAGAAGCTCAAGATTCGTACTATAAATATCTGAAGAACAGATTGCGCAAAGTACGATGCGAACAATACATACAAGCGATCAAAGCAAACAAAACATACAAAGCAATCTATAGCATCGTGAAGAGCAAGCTTGAAAGTCATATTCAAGAGAACCTCTTTAGTTGGAGAAGACAACACTCGCGTCTTTAAAAAGTTTGAGTATGGGGTACTTCTTTGAATAAGGTTCTCAGAAGTTTCGAGGTTGATAAGGCATTCACGGATTCTTGATTGTAAGGTGATAGACAGCTTGCGAGTTGTTGAGGTATCCATGGGTTTCAGTCAAGAGGTGCTAGGCAGCCAAAGGGAGTTGCAACGGCCACGGGTTTCCACTGGTTGGAAGCTATTGTAACTAGAGAATTTACTGTAACATTTATCACTGGTTGAAAGTTATAGTGACTTTATCTCCAACTGGTTTGTAGAAGTGGGTTAGTAGAGGATTACCCCATCTATGAAACCACTATAAGTGCTTGTGTGTTTTACTGCATTTCATCATCCTTATCTGCTACATTCATATTTACCATTCCACTAAATTGTCACCTGTAGTCGACTTAGTCACCTGCATTGTTATCAGCTGTGCTTCCGCATTACTCACCTGCAGCCAATGTTTTTTAGCTGCATATATAACAGCTAAGGTTACTCACCTGAGATTCATGAAAAGAGTTTAATAAGTCTATTCACCTCCCCTCTAGACTTATTCCTGACGACTTGTGACCTACAAGTGGTATCGAGTCGGTTGGTTCAATTTTACAGAACCAGATCCATATACTTGAGTATATATATTTTAAGCTCTCATTATAATGGAACATATGCAATCTAGACTACCTGTCTTTTCTGTTGATGAATATGACCTTTGTAAAATAAGAATGCAGGCTCATCTATCATCTATCCATGATGATATGTGGTGGGTCATCGAACATGGTCCCTCCACCTTCCTGAAGGACAATACAGCTGAGGAGATTGCAGCTGAGGAACCAGCTAAGATTCCCAAGAGAAGAACAGAGATGGCCCTTGAAGAACGGAAGCTGGCCAATCTTGACAACCGAGCTAGAGATGTATTGTATTAAACTCTGGATAAAGCTACCATGGTAAATATCAAGAACGGTAAGAATGGCAAAGAAATTTGGGACACATTAGCTGTAATGTGTGAGGGAACTGAGCTTCAAAGAAAATAAGTTGTCAATAGCTACCCAGAAGTTTGACAACTTCAAGATGAAGAATGGAGAAACAATTGATAAAGTGGATACTAGATTCACTGAGATCATCAACGAGATAAGCTCTTTTGGTAAAACCTATGGCAATCGAGAGATGGCTCAAAAGATACTAAGGTCTCTTACAGCAGAATGGTGCATGAAGGCTGTTGCCATGAGGGAATCCAAGGACCTTAACAAGATAAAGATCCAAGAAATATTCTTAGACCTCAAAGCATTTGAGTTTGGGCTGCCTTGCTCATCATCCACTGAGCCAGTTGAGAAAGGAATTACATTTGCAGCTGAGCCCCCTGCAAAGAGTCAAGTTGAAGTTAATCCTCCAAACCCTCTAGACCTTGAGGAAGAAATGGCATTCATTATGTAAAGATTCAACAACTTCAGGAAAAACTACACCAAGTACAAAAGGAACTGCAAGGAGAATCCCAGGAGGAATCAAATAGGTGAGAACTGGAAGTTGAATGCTATAACTGTCATAGAATAGGACACATCCAGTTTGACTGTCCTGACCTTAAGAAGGATAAAGAAAAAAAGGACATAAGAGAAGTCAAAAGGAAAGCCCTGATTGGAGAAGACAAAATGTTAGAGACTGTGAAATCTAGTGGATTGTTCTCTGATGATGATGATGACTACAACTGCCTAATGGCCAACATAGTTGATGAAGAGGTATGTTCTAAACCCCAAAACTCAGAATGTTCTAGCTCAGACATATCTGAAGATCTTGATTTACACAAGTCTTTAAACCAACTATTAAAAGACTTTGAAATTCTTAAAAAGGCACACCTCACTGCAACAGCTGAGAATATCCGACTGAGAAATGATAAAACACAGCTGAAAAAGAATTTTGACAATCTCAGCCAGGATACAGAAAATTTCAAAACCAGTCAGGCTGAAACTGAAAAATAGCTATTGCTGAAATAAATAGACTTACAGCCTTGAACAACAAAAAATCAGATGCACTCACAAACCTTGGAGCTGAACTTTCAAAACTCAGACAAATTAAATATGTTCAAGCTAAAGAAATTACATCCTTGAAAGAATCTATAACCTTAGATGGATTGTGCATAAACCTGAGGCCACTTTATTTAAAACCAGGCCTTGGGATATGACCCCAACACTCCCTCTAGCTCAATACCACTTTTATCAAGGGACAAACTTATGTCCAGACAGCTGAGCCTATAAACAAACCTGTATCTCAAAGTAGGCAGCAACCTAGTCAAAAGTTTAGGCAGTAGCCAAGGTTTACAAGGCAGTCACCTAGATAAGAGACTAGGTAATGGCCAAGGCAGAAGTAGTAGCCAAAACATTATTTTGCTTATTACCAAAGACTCTCCTAAAACAGATTTCAAAATGGGAGAGGTAAATGAAAACCTCAAGGTTATCCAAATTTTCAAAAAGAATAGGTGTGGAGACCCCAAAGCTTTAATAAATGGTCTCAGCCAATATTTAGAAATGGCCCACACCAAAACAATTTTCAGGCAAATCCTGTACACAATCCAAATCAAGGATATAGACCTAGTCAGCACACACCTTATAGGGGTAATCAATATAAATTTCATAATCCAAGGAGAAACCAATTATCCAGGAAGCCTACTAACCCCAAAGGACCTATACAAATCTAGGTACCCAAATCTCTTCTCATCTGATTGCAGAAGAAATGGAAAGACTGCTGGGTTGTTATCACAAAGTCATCAGCAAGGGTTAAAGAATGTTCTCAGGGATCAGCACATGTATGGCGGCAGAAAAAGTATCAGTATAGACTAAACAAAGAGGCCCAGATGAACCATTTATGGAGAGCTCATGTGGACAAACCAACATTCTGGAAAGCAGCACGAAGAAAAAACTAACATCCCAAAGAGGGGGAACTTGTTAGGAATAAAAAGCAAAGTTGGTAGCAAAAGGTTATACTGAGTATGAAGAAATAGATATTGATGAAGCATACCCACCAACAACAAGAAATCAAGTGCCTAATTGAAATTCTCAAAGTTAGCTGAAGAATGCTATAATCAGAAAAGCTAGCTGACCAGGAGCATAATCGAGAAAAATCACCTGTTCAGAATAAGACAAGGAATATCATTTGATCAGAATCACAATTGAGACAAGTCATCTGATATGCATCAGAATAATAGACAAGATACGTCCCCTGATCCAGAAAATAGAGGAAAAAGGTCATCTGACCTGAAGCAGAAGAGAAGCCACTTGAGCATAACCAAAAAAGGAAAGTGAGCTGATACCAATCACAGGCGACATACCTCACTTGATGCAAAAGCAGATAAGGACAGACGAAGAAAATCTAGCTGATCAGAAGCACTGAAAAGAAATGCCCCCTGATCAGAGCAGATAAGGAATTGAAATCCCAGCTGCATCAGAAGTCAAAAAGTCAACCAGCTAAGTTTTCATATTCTTTAAATATTCATTTTTAATACACATGTTTAAATTCACATGATCACACGACCTCCACGTCTACATCACGAGGTCCAATCAATCACATTAACCACCACTGATTTAATTACTTGTAGTTCAAATCCAATTTTTCCAGTGACTACATAAGACGATCGAAATCATTTCACAAAACCTTATCATCTTCAAGCTCTAGAACCCTAAAAAGCAAAACCATAGTTACTTCAAGCAGAATTTTTTTTCAGAATTTCTCTACACTAAATACGAAAAATCTTCTATTTGCAGAAATAGATTCGACCACATACTTCAAAGGAGTAAACATCAAAATGGTGAAGGAATAAATTATTTTCAGCATCGCCGTAGACTTCGAAGTCTCTTGGAGTCAAACGATATGGTAGAGATGGCTAATATGATCCAGACGATGAAGAAAAATGGGATTTATCACTTCCTGGATATTAATCCCACCCAACTTTTCAAAGAAGCCGTCATTTGATTCTTCAAGGTGACACAAGTTACACAGTTCCGGATTGAGAGTTTGATTTTTGGTGAGCCAATCACTATCTCCATACAGACGGTCGTCGACGCCTTTAAAATGGAGAACAAGGGCATAGCTGTCGAGGCTCTGAAACAAAGTCCGATTGATATTTGGTATAAAATCCAAATACCATACCAGACTACGAAAGTCAAGTTCACAGCCAAGAAGGGAGATCTAAGAAGGAATACAAATACATGCTCGAAATCACCAATAAAATAATTATAGGCCTGGCCGAAAGCTTCGATCAACTGTCTTCGTCGAAGTATATTGTTTTGTGAGCTCTAATCCAAAAATCAGAGGATTAACTGGCCTGATTACATTTACAGGCAGTTAGTCAGAGAAGTGAACAAAGTCAGTTGGGATTCATAAAATAACAAATTTGTGCAGAAGCTGACTTATGGAACTCAAGTCAGTTGGATTCTCGAGTTTCTCGGGAAAGCCAAGGGCAAAGCAAATCACTTTCATTCCAGCAAGAGACTTGGTCACCTATACCAAGATGCATTGAAGAAACTTGGAGACAAGAAGCTCAAAGCAGCTGAGATAATTGAGAAGATGAGGAGTGGAACATCCTCTTACAGAGGACCAATAGACTCAGATTAGGTCCAGTCTGATGCAGATACCCAAAACCCACTTGATAAAACTGCAGAGGAGATGATGTCAGCTCCAACTACAGCTGAGATTGTGGAAAAATCACATGCACTTGAAGTATCACCTGCAGATGACTTTGACAGTGACAACCTACCTCTGTCCAAGATGTTCAAAAGAAAGTCACCTGAACCAGAGGAAGTTTTCCATGTCACCTCCTCCCCTGTATCTACCCCAAAGAAGCTCAAGAAAATGGTGGTTCAAACACCAGAGGAAGAAATGCAGATAATCATCTCACCCACACCTGCATTACCTAAAGCTGAACCAGCTCATTCACCTGAGTTAATAGAGGAGGTGATACCCCTCCTGACTCTTCCAAGCATTACTAAGGAAGAAGAGGCAGGGGAAACTATTGAAGTGCCAAATGCAGATTACTCCTACAATCTTAAGGAAAATAATCTATTGGGACTTACCAAAGCTCAATTACAGTTGCTAAGACAACAAGCCCCGGAATTCTCTTCTATAAATATTTATGAAGAATGGAAGGAGCTGAAGACTCTTAGCGTCCCCCAGCAAAGATAATTTGTTGAAAGAAGTGGTTGGGATCATCCAATTGCCACAGATCAACTCATTATGCACTTCTGTCAGGAGACAGATATAAAGTTGCTACTCGAGGAGAACTGGTTCATCTCCCATTTTAGAAAAAATATGGACTAGTTCGTCCTTCATATCATGGAACGTGTAGCACAAGGACCCTTGGTGAAGAGAAAGAATAAGAAGAAAAGAATGGAGGAGAGACAGAAATGAAAGGCATTACAATTGAAGAAGTTGAAAAAGGATAAGAAGGAGTTTAAAAATAGAAGATAGAAGTTGAAAAGGAGGATAGTGAAGAAGAAGTTGAAAAAGAGAAAGAAGAAGAAGGTCAAAAAGTAGTTGAAAAGAAAGAAGAAGAAGAAAAGGAGGTGAGGAGGAAGAATAAAAAGAGGAGAAGGAAGAAAAGGAAGAAGAAAGAAAAGAAGATGATGATGAGGACCATGATCAAAAGTCACCTGGTCAGGCCTCCAGATCAGATCACCCTGAGGAAGCAGAGAAGTCAGGGAATCAGGGGGAACAACCTGAGAAAAGTCCATCTCAAAAGAAGTCATCTACAAAAAAGAAATCTAAGTCACCTGCAGATGAGGACATATCTGAAAAATCAGGAACCCCTGATAAAACTCCATCTAATAAGAGACCAGCTCATAGGCAAGTCTCATATGATAAATCTATTGCTCAGAGCCAATTGCAGAGGAGAAATCAGGAGAGAATATTGCTCATGCATAGGCACCTATATATCACCCGCCTCCAAACTTCTCTGAAATGGTCAGAGGTACTTTTGAAGAGACACTTTCCAAACTCTTGGCAACTGATGTTAAACCTGAACTGAGCTCTTTATATGATAAGGTGGACCCCCTGATCAACCAAAAGAAACCCTCTCCACCACCTTCAAGCTCAAGGATGCCTATTGGTATGACAGATTTAATGCCGAGGGTGTAGGAACATCTTGCAAAAGTCATTGATCCTGTAAAAAAGGGGGAAGAGAAGGAAGAAGTTGAAAAGAGAAAGGAGGAAGAACTAAGATCAAAGAGGAGACAATAAATACCATTAATCCAGGCTTGTACTTTAAGTTCCTCGAAGAGGAAAGAGCCAGCTCCACCATCAGACCCACCTGCAGCTAAGAGAAAAAGAAATGGACAAGAAGCTGTTGTGCCACTATAATGGGAAGACAAAGAGCTCTATTTTGTGGAAGAATTCTTGCATATTGAAGCAGAACCTATGTGGGGAAGATCAAGAAAATAGTTCATGGAGAAGTATTATCTTTGGGAAATACTTCAAGACAAGGATTATTCTCCACAAGAAATCTTCATCAACTTTATGGAGCTCAGTTACCCCAACCTTTGGGAGGTTTTGAAGAAGCATGATGAGAGGGAATTCAATGCATACCCCATGATTTCAAACTTTAGACCTGAAGAAGCACATACTCTCATGAATAGAGAAGTGGGTGAGATTGCTCTTCATGAAGAAATTAAAGAAGTGTATGCATTGAAAACAAATTTTCATCTCTAGAAGAACAACAGTTTGCCTCCTTAATTGTCAAGAAAAAAATATGGGTTAGCCCCGCTTGCAAAAATACCCATAGGAGCAAAGCCTTTGCAAACACTCCCTCCAGGAAGAGGAAGAGGAAAAGGGAGATGAATTTTCATTGTAATATTACTTGTAATTTTTCAATTTACTTGTAAATTCTTATGGTACTTGCAATTTTCATTTTTATTTGTAGTTTTCATTCAAGGACTGTAATGTAATATGTAACTCTGAAAGTTTATAATAGTCAACTTGAATGACAACCACTAGTTATCTCAAAAAGACTGAGTTTGATTTTTGTCTTGCACTTTACTTTTGTGCAGACTTATTTACATTTTAATGCTTAAGTTTCTCCATCATCAAAGTAGGGGGAAATTGTTAGGAATACTTGTTAGATTTTGATGATGTCATCCCTGTATTCATGATTTATTCAAATGTATGCACTAAGTACTTGGCATTGTAAAGAAGAATCAAACGTCTTCTATAAGCCATTGAATAGGCTAGGTATTGATCAAGTGTTGATCAGATGGAAAATCGGCTAAGTATAGAACTGTCAAAATATTAGATAAGTTTTCAGGCGAATTTTGGTCAACAGAAATATCAGATGAGGTTTGACCAAAACACAGCTGCAGTCGAGTTCTGAAGAAGGCATAATATCAGGCGAGACATCAGGCGAGATCTGGTCAACATATCAGAGAAGGATGACCGCAGGCGAGATAATATCATGTGATATATCAGGCAAGTTCTGGTCAACAGAATACATCAGAGAAGTTTGACCACAGACGAGTTATTATCAAACGAGGTCTAGTCAACTCAAAGTATCAGCTGAGGTTTGACCACATATGAGATATTAACATGCGATCTATCAGCCGAGTTTTCATGTCAAAAGAAATACCAGCTGATAGTTGACTACATACGAGTTCTTTATTAGTCGAGGTTTTCGGTCAAACAGAATATCAGAGGAGGTTGACCAAACTAATTTTGCAGCCAAGTTTGATTATCAGAAAAAAAAGCCCAGTCCACGTCAACAAGCATTAAAAAGCCAACAATAACAGCAAGATACATGCGGACGTAAAAGCAAGAGACCAAGCAAATATTCTCGGAAGTTTAGGAATAAAATATTCCTCAAGATCCACGCTCTGAATACTTACGAATATACAAATCAAAAAAAGCAACGCGGACAAAAGAATATCTTCAAACATTCGGAATTAAAAAGGGAATCAAGCCGTGTAATGGAATGAAAAGATAAACAAAGAAGTCCACTCCCCAACGGACGGATTTGTTACAAGAGATGCAATGGCTATAAAGAATCTCAAGATTTGTACTATAAGTATCTGAAGAACAGATTGAACAAAGCACGATGCGAAGAATACATACAAGAAAACAAATCATACAAAGCAATCTATAGCATTGTGAGGACCAATCTTAAAAGTCATATTCAAGAGAAGCTCTTTAGATGGAGAAGACAACACGCGTGTCTTTAAAAAGTTTGAGTACGGGGTACTTCTTTGAACGAGGTTCTCATAATTTTCGAGGCAGATAAGGCATCCACACGTTCTTGATTGTAAAGTGATAGACAGCTTGCGAGTTGTTGAGGAATCCATGGGTTTTCAGTCAAGAGGTGCAAGGCAGCCAAAGGAGTTGCAACAGCCACGGGTTTCCACAGGTTGGAAGCTGTTGTAACAAGAGAATTTACTGTAACATTTATCACTGGTTGAAAGTTATAGTGAATTTATCTCCAAATGGTTTGGAGGGAAGTGGATTAGTAGAGGATTACCCCACCTCTAAAACCACTATAAGTGCTTGTGTGTTTTACTGCATTTCATCATACTTATCTGCTACATTCATATTTACTGTTCCATTAAATTGTCACCTGCAGTCGACTTAGTCACCTGCATTATTATCAGCTGCGCTTCCGTATTACTCACCTGTAGCCAAGGTTTTTTGGCTGCATATATAACAGCTCAGGTTACCTCCTAAGATTCAGGAAAGTAGTTTAATAAGTCTATTCACCCCCCTCTAGACATATTCCTGACGACTTGTGACCTATAATTGATATTCCAAGAAATTTTTTTGGATTGATCATGTAGTTAATCTTGTTTCGACCTGTGTCGATGTGATATTTTGTGTAGCACTCATAGTGCAACTAATTCTTGACGAACTACTTCTGAGCGGGTAGGCTCATTTTTGCTATTAATTTAGCACAATTTTGCACTTGACCACAAAATTTTGTATGAATTGTGCTTATGATTATTGTTTGATTTATTTCAGTATGGAAGGAAACTTAAGAGGTCGTGGTAGAGGGGTCCAAGGTCACGCAAGGGGCCGAATCCCAAGACCACAGGCCAACAAGCGCTCGAATTTGGAACGAAGTTCGGGCATAGTGATTTACCTACTGGAGGCCATTCGCACCACAACGGACAAACAAGGGCGCACACACCGACCCTTATGTACTTATGCAGGGCATGATGACCCAATGACCCAAATGGGTCGATTGATGAAACTATGTATAATGCTGCTACTGTCCATCAGCAAGGACACCATCTATTGCCTCATGTGCACGGTGGGATCGTGAGTCAGATTGTTAATGACATCTCTCGTTAGTGACCTCCGACATTTGAGAGCTCTTCTGAGCATGCTGATATTGTTCACTAGATCGAGCATTTTGAGAAGTTGTTCGAGATGGTCGATTGTCCTGTGGGGAATCGAGTTTCTGTGGCAGCTTACTACTTTAATAAGAGCACCCATATATGGTGGCTTTCCCGATAGCTTGTGCAACTGAGATGAATTAAAAAATCTCATGTTGGATCGTTATTATTCGGCTCCTCTTCGTGAGGCTAAGCTATCCGAGTTGCTGAATCCGGACCCATTTGATGATGATGACGTCTATCAATTACCAACACTACTACAAAAACAGCATTTACTGACACTTAGTTTCTGACACTTTATCAAAAGTGTCGGTAACTTCTGACATTTGACTCATTTTTTATTTTTAACATAATTGCGTCATAAGATACTGACACTTAAGTATCAGTAACTTGAGTATCAGAATTTACTGACACTTAAATATCAATAATCAAAAAAAAAATGTACATGTCAGGGATCGAACCTGAGACGCGGTAATGAAATCAATGAACAGAAACCAATTTAGCTATATGGATAATTTACCTTGTTTCACAATATTAAATAGAATTACCATAACAATGAATATTAATTAATAAATCAATATTAAAAACCAATATTAGAAACCCGTAACACTTTACCCTAGTTCTTCATCTTCTTAGCGACCTCGCCCTTCTCCCGTAACACTTTACCCCAAGTTCTTCATCTTCTTCCGCAGCCTCGCCCTTCTCCGTAACAATTTACCCTTAGTTCTCTCTGTTTCATCTTCTTCCTTGTGATTCTGGCGCTAATTCCAACTTTTCCCCATAACCCCAAATTTTGATTCTCTTACTTCTATCTGAATCAAATTCAATCCCTTTACCAAAACCCTATGTGTTTAGTGAAGCAAAAACGATGCCGTTGGTGAGAGTGGAGGTGAGGAATGAGTACGCACTGGGAGCACTGTAATTGTACAGAGAGACGAACAACGAAGATCCGAAGGAGGTTCTGGAAGGAGTCGCCTTCGCCGGCCTCGTCGGTGTCTTACGTCAGATTGGGGATCTCGCTGAGTAATTTTCTATCATTATATTATTTTCTCCTGCACTTTATTTGTTTAATTCGCTAGACCAACTCTTTAGATGCTTGGAGTTTTATTAATCCCATTTAATATGTTAAAATTTTGGGAAGTTTTTGTAGTTTAGAACACGATTTGGTTTACTGTGGAAACTTAGTTACCATATTGAATGATGGCTAGTATCTATAGTCTAGTATCTATTGTAGATGATAAATGTGTGCAGTGTGCTGTCTTTTATCGTCTTCATAATCAAGAATTTGCTCTATGCATCTGGTAGATTTGCAGCAGAAGTTTTTCACGGCTTGCAGGAAGAAGTGATGAGAACATCTTCTAGAAGCCATAAGTTGCGCAAGCACATCGTTGCGTTTTATTGAACACTCCTGAAATCCAACCATATATTGAGTAAGTTCTTGATTATTCTATTTATAAGTGACATGTTAATAGAGTTGTAAGATTTTAGTATAATAAACCAGTTTTACTTTTATCTCACTTCAGGGAACATATGTGTTATTTAACGTCAACACACCCTTATAAGATTCGACGGCGACTATCCGTGGATGCGACTGGAGGTGTCAGCGCGACGGAGGGTTGGATTTTGTAGCGACTGAAAGAACGAATTTCAGGTTCGTTTTCTTATTGTTCCAATTTTAAATTCTAAAAGAAAATGGGTTTCATGTTTTACGTGAATTCTAGAAATGGTTGGTTTAATGAAGTGTGCTTGTGTGATTTTTTTTTGAACCGGTGAAGGAACTTGGCGGCCAGATCACCTTTAGCCCAGGACAGGAGAGCGTGATCTTAGGCAAGCTACTGCAACTTTTGAAGAACGATGGGGGACTACGGGGATGCCATGATGCGCGATCAAAACGCTACCGTTCAGGCCCGTACCAAGGCTCAGAACCGCGCCAATGTTATGCAACTCAAATTGGTACACTCTCTACCTTACACAGTACCATACCTTATTCGCCGATTTCGATGTTAAATAGTTCGGTTTTCAGCTTTGTTTTGATGCCAGTTTTCATGTGAATATAAGATTTTGAACCAAATCCCTTGTTTAGGTTTATGTGTTGACCACAGTACATTGACCTGTTTATGGGTTCTAGTATTATATTTTTGGGCTTGAAATAAAGATGATAGGGCTTAGGACTTAGGTGTGGCTTGAAGGACACTTGATTGTTGTGGATTGCGATATCTAGTTATGATTTGTAAGTACGAATATTGATTCTTTTCACTGCCTGTGGTCACCATTGAAATATAAAAACTGAAAGAGCTAGGGTCACCATCTTACTGGATGCATTTCTTGTACCACCTTTAATAGAAATCAACTGATTTTTGTTGTATTTTTTATTGTCTTCACTGCAAAAGTTTATTGTTTGTTAATGGTCTTCAACAAATCATGAAGATTGGTCAGAGTCATCCAACTGGTTTGACTTCAAATCTTCTGAAGTTGTTTGAGCCTCGTCCGCCTTTGGAATACAAACCACCTCCAGAGAAGAGGAAATGCCCGCCATATACAGGTCTTTAATTGTTGTAGCTTATCTAACATCTCTAAAGGAGGTGCATATTTATGTTTATTTAACAATCTAGTCATAAGGTTTTCACAGGTATGGCACAATTTGTTAGTAACTTTGCTGAGCCTGGTGATCCTCAATATGCTATTCCAGTGAAGAAGGTCGAGACTCCGGTATGACTTTTTCCTGTCTCAAATTTTACTGCACTGCATTTTGTTGCTTGTTGATTTATGTATGCTTTGAAGTTTGTTTTGAGTTTTGAAATCATGTAGTTATGTTGTTTTTCATTGTCTGTAGATACAGTGTTTTATTTGAACTAACGAGGTCTATTGTTTCTGTCCATATGGAGATGTCTAATGTTTCTGTTATGATTATTGTACCTTTTGGTAGACAACATCTAATGTTTGAGTTGTGTGTTATATGACTGTTGTGAGTTTCCTGTTTGTAAAATAGGTTTACAGTTTACTTGTTTTTGCGGTTTGATGAAATTGTAAGATTGGTTCATTTACTGCTGCTTATAGAATTGAAGAACGGATATATATCACTTAACTTTAGATATCATTTTTTTCTTATCTTGAGAAACCTGTTTTTTTTCCCTTTTTTTTAGTAAATAATGATGATTTAAATTAATTCTTAATTTGTTTACAGAATATGTATGAGGAAAGGGATGGGGATATGAAGAGAACAATATCTAAAGCATGGACTGATGCATGAACTCTTCATGTTAATGAGTGTTAGTTCTATTATAACAAATCGTATTCACTGATGGTGTGGATTGCTGCCATTTTGATATAAAAACAGTTTTGCGACATGTCCCATTGTTGTTGTGTTGAAGATGAGTTTTTTTTTGTTTGAATTTTGTCCCTGAGTTTTGGTCGAAGCCTTTCGAGTTTAGAATGAGAAGTAATGTTACCCGTTATTTTTCTATTTATGTTCTCATTACAAAAACACGCCTTGGAGTAATGTTGGGATAAAAAAGATACCGATGTGAGACGGCAGTGAAGGGTATTTAGTACTCAGATATTCTTTTGAATGCTGATTTTTTTTTGATTGGGATAAGTGACCAAGTCAGATGCATAGTATCGAAACTGAATAGATGGTTTGCAAAGGATCCTAGTGTACTTCGTCGTGTTGGTCATGTCATGTTGCAGCTTCCATATCTTGCGCATAATCCAAGGAATATTGTGATAGCAGACATCGTTTCCAGTCATCCAAATTTCCAGCAAAGCGCATCACTCAGGTGGTGATAAAATCCATCTAGAAACTCTATGGAAGTATGTTCATTGATTCTTGACATCTGTTATCAAATAATTTGTTTGAGTTCTTTCAGTAATTTGGTTTTTGTTCATTATCATAGATTGCTTACTAAGCTCACCTTTCAGGACAAGTCTTAAGCCATGAAAATCTTGCTGATTATATAAAGATGAAGGTTCCTAGCTTAAGTACCATCAGTGTCAAGCAACTAAATGGTGAAAGTAAATATTCTCCAGTTGTATTCCTAGCAAATGTTATGCAGCAGCTTAAGAGGTGAGGTTGCAGACCAAAGAAATTGTTACCTTAATGTGGATGTGATTCAGTTTCTATTTTAGAAATTTTGAAAGTAATTTTGAAATGTCAGTTCAAGGGAATCGATAACTACAGCATGAAAGATCTTTCGGAACTACGTGATCGATGGGTTACATATGTTGCCAAGTTAATTACAGCTTACAATCGTGAGGTAATTTTAATATGAGTCATTTATATACAAAATTCTTCTGAATATCTATGGAACATTAGTTAGATATAGTATGTTAATTGATTATGTACACTTATGCAATTGGGAAAAATTTGAAGTTGTTGAGCATGTAGGTGTGGTGGGACAGATTGATGTTGCTGATGGTTATCATTGTATTTTGCATTGTATGCTTAAAATCCATTGTTTTTGTGTTGATGGAGATTGTTAGAGCTGGAGGAATTTTTTTTGTGAGGTTTGGCAGCACATTTGCTGCGAAATTTGGTTGATTAAGTGTTTTGTTAGTAGTTAAGTTGAATGCTTGATTAGTATACTTGATTGAGGTGTTTTGTTGGTAGTTTAGTATTTTGATTGTATTTTGATGGCTCTGGATGCTTGGTTTTGTATTGCTCTTTTTAAGTGCATTGCATTTGGGATGTTTTATAATTGAATTGTCTGTTTGAAAATTTCAATTTATGGTATTTTTTTTTCATGTAATTAAACAAGAAATGTAGTATTCATAAAAATAGAATTGAGATAAAAATAATTTTTTTTTCACAAATCTGAGCATATATTGACACTAAAATAGTGTCAGTAATTATTTCTACCGACACTTTATAATAGTGTCAGTAATGCTAAAGTCAGAACATACTGACACTAATGTTTAGTGTCAGTAAAAAATTAATTACTAACACTATTTTAGTGTCAGTAAAAAAAAATACTGACGCTATTTTTGTGTCAGTATTTATTAACTCTTGTATTACTGACACTAAAAATTAGTGTCAGTATTTTTTGGCTTTAGCATTACTGACACTATTACAAGGTGTCAGTAAAACTAATTACTGACACTATTTTAGTGTCAGTAAAGGGGAAATTTGTACTAGTGCAAGAAGTTTCAAGGGCTTCTTCTGTTTGCCTTGTCGATCATTCGAACAAAAGCTGATAAGATCGAATACTTCCTTAAGAGGTTGAAACCTCGGATGAGAATGCAGTTACTTAACCATCACTACACGACTCTACCGGAGTTCATTGAAAAAGCCCTTGAGTATGAACTTACTGCTTAGGAGATTTAGAAGAAGCAGCTGCCGTATACTAGTAAGAGATCAAGGAACCAGAACCAAGCTGATAGTAATCGGCGAACATTCAAGAAACCCCAAACTGGACCGACTTTTTCTGAGCGACCAGATGTGGTGCCTAAACCTGCCGGATCACATTCCCAAGCGTCCAGTTCAGCGTGTGTGCTTTAACTATGGGGAGCAGGGACAGATTAGCTCTAAATGTCAAAAATCGGCTATTTCATGCCTTAGATGCAAAGTTGCTGGACATCATGATCGTTTTTTAGAGGTAGATTGGGACGTACCCCGATGGCCTCATATGCTCCATTTCAGTCTACAGTCCAGGACCGTGCACCTCCATCCGCTTCTCACCAGACTATAGGGGCGAACAAAGGAGTAGGTCGTGGAGGTCAAGCTGATACATCTGGTACCGGGACTATAAAGCCTAGAATCTCTAAGATGAAGAAGGCCATTGATCCCTAGGCCAACATGATTGCAGGTACACTCGAGATCCATTCTCAGCCTGTATGCACTCATCGCAGAGTATGTACTCTTTTTGATATTGGTGCTTCACATTCTTTTATATCTGCATCTTGTTTGTGCCTATTCCAATTTGACAATGTTATCGAGTGCGAGCCTTATGTGATTGGCCTACCTGATGGTAGAAGAATTGTTAGGAATCATGAAGTTCATAACTATCTGATTCCATTAAATGACCGCGAGTGGTTGTCAGATTTGATTGTGGTTGATTTACCAAAAGATGATGTAATCTTGGATATCGATTGGATGGATCATCATGATGCCATACTTAGCATCCATAAGAGGATGGTGACCGTGACTTCTGATGATGGTATTGGGTGTGTTTTTCAAGTTGATAACTCTAACCATTTCAGGAGAACCATCATCGTAATGAAAGCAGTGAAGCTGCTTAATCATGGATGGTTTGGTTATTGGTGCTACATGACCAAGATAGAGGATCAACCAGTTGTACTGACTGATATTCAGGTGGTTCAAGATTACCCAGATGTTTTTCAGATGAGTTGCCGGGCTTACCTCTGTAGTGAGAGGTAGAGTTTACTACTGAGTTAGATCCAGGTACGTCCCCACTTTCAAAAGCACCATATCGTATGGCAATGATCGAGATGTAGGAGATGAAGAATTTGTTTGAGGATTTGACTAAGAAGGGTTATATTCTACCTTGTGCATCCCTTTGGGGAGCACCAGTGTTAATGGAAGAAGGGCGGATCTTTGCGTCTATGTAGTGATTACCATGAGCTGAATAGGCTAACAATCAAGAACAAAAATCCTTTCCACTGTATCCATGATTTGCTGGATTAGATTTAGGGTGCCGCTGTGTTTTCTAAGATCGACTTAAGATCTAATTATCATCAGTTGAGGATCCAAGAGTCCGATATTTCAAAGATGGCTTTTCGTACTCACTATGGGCATTATAAGTTCGTAGTAATGCCATTTGGACTGACCAATACACCGGTGGTATTCATGAAATCAATGAACTAAGTGTTCATTAATTATCATGATCATTTGTGGTTGCTTTCATTTAGGAAATTTTGATTTACTCCCGTGACCGTGAGGAGCATGCGCATCATATTCGTCAGGTCCCCGATGTGCTTAGGTGAGAACAACTTATTTCAAATGTGAGTTCTGGATGTCTGAGTTTACTTTTTCGGGCATGTTATATCAGGTGATGGGGTTAGTGTTCAAGATGGAGGTTATTTGAGATTGGCTAGCTCCGAAGAACGTGAAGGAAGTCTGTAGTTTCCTTGGCCTAGCATTATTACAGACAATTTGTGGAAGGATTCTCCAAGATTTCTCAGCCACTGACTAATCTGTTTAGGAAGGATAAGAAGTACATATGGTCATAAATATGTCAACAAAACTTTGATGAACTCAAGAGTCGACTGATATCGGCACCAGTTTTAGTATTACCACAACGAACAAAGGGATTCATGGTATATAGTGATGTGTCAAGGTAATGTCTTGGTTGTGCATTGATGTAGAGTGGAGAAGTGATTACCTATGCATCAAAGCAATTGCGAACTTACAAAGTCAACTACCCGACCCACAATCTGGAGTTGGCAGCCATGGTGTTTGCTTTGGAAATTTGGCGCCATTACATGTATGGGGTCACATGTCAGATTTTTACTAATCACACGAGTCTGAAATATATTTTTACCCAGAAGGAGTTGAAAATGAGACAGATAAGGTGGTTGGAATTCATCAAAGATTATGATATCGAGATCCTATACCACCTAGGGAAGGCAAACACGGTTGCCGATTCCTTGAGCCATAAGACAATGCAAGAACAAATGCTTGCCCGTTTGACAGTCCAGATAGAGCTACAGCTAGAATTTGTGAGACTGAGGATTGAGTTCTGACTACAACATGTACAAGGGCAACTTTGCACACTTGCGATTTCATCGTCCCTTGAAGACACTATCAGATCAAAGCAGATTATGTACCCCTTCTTATCGCGGATCTCGAATGATGTAACTCGGAGGAAAGCCCCTATATTTGTGATCAACGAGGATGGACTTGTGCGTTTCAAGAATCGATTATGTGTACAGGCATATGAAGAGTTAAAAAACTCTATTCTGAGAGAGGCTCATGCTACCTCGTGCTCCATTCATCCGGGATCTAGCAAGATACATAAGGACTTGAAGCAATATTAATGGTGGGGTTATATGAAGCGAGAGGTTGTATAATTTGTTTTAATGTGTTTAATCTGACAACAGGTTAAGATTGAGCATCAACGATGATAGGTATGCTGAAATCAGTCCCTATCCCACAATGGATATGGGAGGACATATCAATGGATTTTATCACAAACTTGCCTACAAGTCATCGAGGTATGAATATGATTTGGGTGATTGTGGATCGTCTGACCAAATCAGCTCATTTATTGGAAATCAAAGACACATGGGGTACCGAGAGGTTGGCCTAGTTGTTCTTCCGAGAAATCGTAAGGCTGCACGGAACTCCCAAGAGTATCGCATCAGATCGTGATGGATGGTTCGTTACACTTCTAGAGTCGTTTCATCGTGCGATTGGTACGCAGTTGAACTACAATACGAGATTTCATTCATAGATCAATGGCCAGTATGAGAGGACTATCTAAACTCTAGAAGATATGTTGAGAGCTTGTGATCTCGATCGGAAAGATGGTTGGGAAGGCCAACTACCTTTGATGGAATTCACCTACAATAATAGTTGACATGCTTCGATTAAGATGGCACCTTATGAGGCATTGCATGGCCATCGTTGCAAGTCCCCATTATGTTGGGACGACTTTTATGAGTCTCTGGGTATGGAACCTGATATGTTGTTAGCGGCTTGGGAGAAGATCGCTTTGATTAGGAGTTGTTTGTTGACAGCTCAAAGCCGACAGAAGTTGTATGCAGATAACCATCGACGATCGCTTGAGTTTGAGATTGGCGACCATGTACTGGTTAAAGTAATATTACCCGAGGCATTTTCCATTTCAGGAAGAGAGGTAAGCTGAGTCCGAGGAATATAGGACCATTTGAGATTTTGGAATAAGTAGGCAATATGTCCTATCGTTTGGCTTCCGGCTTTGAACCGAGTTCACAATGTGTTTCACATTTCACGGTTAAGGGAGTATATTGCTGATCCTAGCCACATACTTCAGTTCGAAGAAATTGATATAGATGATGATTATTCGTAGGAGGAGCGTCATGTACGATTACTTGAGAGGAGAATCAAACAGTTGAGAACCAAGACCATTCCCTTGAAGAAACAATAGTCGAGACAAGAAGTCGAGAAGGCTACATGGGAGACCGAGGATGGCATGCGGAAGAGATATACCGAGTTGTTTACCCCTTAGTTTCGAGGATGAAACTCTTATTAAGGGGGAGTATGTAATATCCAGCTGTAATTTTTCATTTTATACTGTTGTATTGTTTGCATTGTATGAGTATTATTGTAGTGTGTTTGAATTTATATGATGTTTATTATATCGACATATTTAAGAATCAAATGATTTATGTTTGACGTTCGTATCATTTTGACTGTTAGACATTGTTTGCTAAGTTGTATTTTGGTTACGTACATTATACTTAGCATACACTATGATCAGAGTATGCTATCAAGACGAATGTCATGTACATTAAGCCTGAGAGATTACATACGTAACCGAAGGTATCAGATCACATCTCAACTTTCGGCGTGTGGGACCGTGCATGGCTGGAACTTTTAGCTTGATTCGGACATACGTGTGTCATTTTTGACAACATAGTAAAGGGATGTGTGATATGAGGCGGTACCCTATGGAGTGTATTTACGTACGTAACACTAAAGTGCTAGCATATGTAAAGAATGTTAACGTACGTTAACCTTTGAAGGTAGCATACATTAGAATAAGTGCAGGTTATAAAGACATGCCTTGTCTTTCATTTTTGCATGAACCAACTCTGATTTTTCTCTCCATAAATCATCCTCTTGCCCTCCTAAGTCATTATAATCCTCTTCCAACTTATCGTGGAGCTTCATATCTTGGATTAGAGCATAGAGTTTTGAAGAGTGTGTTCTTGAGGTTTTAGGGATTGTTCTTCATCTAAAAAGAGGTATGTTGTCAAATCTTGTGTTAATTCCGAAATAATGATAATATTGTTAATGAATACTTCATATGGTATGAAACTGATAGAGTATAACATGATCATTATTGGATTTAGGAGCACATAGTGAAGAACGTGATGATTATGGCTTAAAAATGAATATATCCTTAATGTTTAGGGATACTTAGATGTTATAATCATTTTTTAGAAGAACTATACTCAACTTGCTTGATTGATTAACATAATTAGGGATGATTACCTTTAGTTTGAGTGTTCTTGAGAAGTCTAACTATTGTAAAGGAAGTTAATGATGAATTGGGAGATATTTATCATAGTTTTAATATAGTTAAGTTAAACTTGATGGTAAATCCAAAATCCTTGATGAATTAGTGATTGATGACTATTAATACATCATGTTTAAGTATTAGTAATGTCTTTGAGTAGATTATAATGATTAATGATGAACTTGTTCTTAACAATCCTTGTAAGATAGGTGGTCATGAATGTTGAAGAACATTATGAATATGTTAATCTGATTATAAAGATGAATTTAAGGTATTGAAGTTCATAAACTCGGACATTGATATTCATTAGAATAGTTTGAACTATTCGTGTTGAATTATGGAAGTTGATTTCCATGAATTTGATATTGATATTGTGAGATTATGTTGTTGAAAAAATTATATTTCATTCAAAGTTGCTTGCTCGAGTGAGTGTTGTTATTAATATTGTTGTTGAAGGACGTCATTCGTTTGAGGAAAGACTATTTTTCAACTCCGGAATTGAGGCAAGTTATCTTGCTTGTTTATAGTGATAAATGATTCTTATGAATATTATACATTTCATGTATGATTAATGCTTTATGAATCTATGATTCATAATGAGGTGTTGTCACTGATTGTGTCGATCATTTTGTTGTGGGTTGTACTCCCAAGTTCACCACCTTGATATCATTGGTCACATTAATCGTTGTTGTCCTTCGGTGAGTTCCTTGATCCTTATTGGGTATGTGATTAATTGAGTTTTGTGTCATATTGCATTGTGACATATCTAGAGTCATATCTGTGTGCCGATTGGTCATGTGTAGGATTTTTATTCGGGCACATATTGTCATGTGTTGATGTTTCCACATTGTACTATGCACATGACACATTATTTTGTGAGACTAATTCGGTGCATGGTGGCCGTTATTTCCACTAGGATTATGGTGAGAAGAGATGAGACGAGCCACTCTCGTGTACTGGATGTTCGCGTGTTTAATCGTTTATGTACACTTCATTCTATCTCAAATGTATTTATACTTAATTAACTAATCCAATTAATTAATTTTATCAAATACATAATTATAATTTATTTCCAAGAAAATAATTATTTATTAATTAAATTGAACACTCAGTAATTAATTTCAATTCACAAGACCGCATTAATTTATCTAATAAATTAAATTAGATATCCAATATCCAATATTAATGAAGAGATAATAAATTCACATTAGTTCGTCAAGTATCTTTGTGCGTGACCCCATTTATCTGTCTCATTCGGCAATGGGAGGAACCAAAGAGTGCGGGTAACACTTAGCCAGCCTTGCAGCCCGCACTGTAAACCAACTGAGAACGAGTGATAGGATCATCCCAAAACCATTATGTCGTGTACATATAACCCTTCAATCATATATCCCGATCAAGTATTAGGGTCACGGTAATATCAAACCCTATTGTAACTTGACTCTATGTATTTGTTAATGCAAACTGAGATCACCGAGCTCTCGTGTATAAAATACAACCAGCTCTCAATGCTTTGGTTAAATACTTATGATCTCATTTGCCACTGACCGCATAGGATATTTACCTGCTCACTTACAGGAGAAAGAATCCTATCTTGGTATTTAGTAGAAACTGCTACTTGCCCACCAAGTTTCACTTCGAGATTGACCCCACCAAGCGGTGATTGGCTCGAACTACTTTACTGACTAACTTTGTTGGAAATAAAACGCAGCGGAAGTAAAGTTGGGAAAATTTTGATAAAAGCATCGCATCCACAAGCACAAAACCTCTTTAGGCATGCTAATTAATTAAGTACTAAGATTAATAAGCAATTTAAATTTTATTTATTTTTAATAAATAAATATGTTGGTAAATTCAATATCCTAATCTAGATCAAAGACCATAGGATATTTACCTTTTGAAGCATACTTGCTCCTTTATTTTCTTGTATTTATACCTTTAGATATTCTAGAGTATGATCCACCTTAATCCAGACGTTGTGTGGGCAACGATCACTAGTAGAATAAACATCAAAGACATCGGTACGTCTCACTTCGGTAATGTATATTAGCAAAGTAAAAACAAGTCACAACTTCGCTTTTCAATTTACTGAAGTAAAAAACGCACATAGACTTCAGTAAATAGTACCAAACAAAAAAGTAAGAGCTAGTTAGAAATTTTAAATTACAAAGACTTCGCTAATTTGATAATTACTAAAGTAAAAAGTATGAAATTTTATTTTTTACCAAAATAAACAATGTTTCGCTGTCTTTACTTTATTTTCATTCCCCCGTGAAAAGAAGAACCAGAAAAGAAACAAACTCTCCTCTCTCTCTCTCTCTCTCTTCGTTGCAACCACACCCCAACCCCGTCCCCTATTCCTATCTCTCCTACTGGTTCGCGAGCAGCCGATATCGGGAAAACTCCGACCGACCATGCTCTTCTGCAAAAGAGGGACTGGCGGCGTGGTTAGGTCTAATCGGAAGAATTGGTGGCGTGGTGGAGTTCCGACTGGATGGGGAAAGAAAAAGGCGGCAGCGAGCCGATTGGATGGGGAAGAAAGCGATGGCGACGGTTGGGGACCGTAATAGGTAAGAAGCTTCAGTCGAACTCAAGGGTTAGCTTCTGTTATTCTGATTTGATTTTAAATTATGTTTTATTGAAATTGTTTGTGGTCAGCGGACAAATTTGGTGGCGGCGAGTGTGAAGGCTGAAGATACCCCTACTGAAACTCCGGTGATTTCTTGTTTCTGATGTGATTTTTAATTGGAAAAGGGTTTCTGAATTGTGTGTGTGTGTATTAGGTGGATCAAAAAAGGATGAAATTTGATATTACCTTTGTTGGAAAGATGAAAAATTTGCAGTGGGTTTTGGATAAAACAATCTTTACTTAATCCATAAGTGAATCTTGAACTGTGATGGATGATATGGGGTTATGAACAGATTCTTAGAAGTTATGTTGGGCAAGTACAAATTGAAAACGTTGTTATGTTTTCTGGTTAGATTAAGTCCCTACTAATGTCCTCTATAATTTGAATTGTTGGTCAATTATTTCCCTGAGCAATTTTCATATGTTTTGTATAAATTCAACATTTCAGCTTTATAAATTTAAGCTCCATTAATCTTAATATTATAGATACAGTGACTTTTGTGAAGGTCAATGGCACAGACATTGCACAACCTATTACCAGTCCAAGTTTACGTGACTTGCAAGTTTATGGGATTATTGTTACAATCGTCCTATGTTTCATAGTATTTGGTGGAGTAAAAATGATCAACTGAGTTGCACCAGCTTTTCTTTTACCTGTTCTGTTCTTATTATTCTGCATATTCGTGGGGATATTTTTGGCAAGGAATAATTATCCTGCAGGTATGTCCTTCATTCTTGCTACTTGTTACTTTTTCATTTGTTTCGAGGATAAATTATCAGCTTTATGCCTTTGGTCATCCTTGATTTCTTATTACTTCTATTTATGATGATTGCCAATTGTCAATGGAAATGTGTAAAGCTGCTTTTAATATCCATGAAAGAGATGTCACTGAATAGGGGCAATATACATATCAAACGGTTATTTTTAATGGTAAACCATTAGTATTTCTTATTAGATATGATGCTTTATTTTTCCTAGATTAATTCTGTAATGTGGGTTGTATTGATGTTTTATATTGCTCTATTTTGTTTGTGGTCCAATAAATTGTGCTCCGAGAGTTTAGTTAATTGGATACGTCTATCTATTCCCTCTATTTTTTTCTGAACAAGTGCTGCATTCTAATACTAAAATGATTGCTTGTTTTGTATAAGAAATTATTTTCTTATACCTTGCGCAAACCCAGGCCTGAAATACTTTCTTTCCTTATGTATAGTGATGAAATCCAAGGGGAGATTATGTTTGTTTTATACAGATCATCCCTCCTCCATTACATATATATGGATGATAGTGGCACTGATGTGTTGCTTAAATACTGCCCCAAGATTTTGCATATATCACTTGACATCCTCATGAAGAGTCAAAGTGATGATGTTCGGATTAACTGTGTAGGTGGTTTTCTTTCCCTTGCTGTCAAATTTGCAACTTATTAGTTCAGTAGCTGAACTGTTTTCGAGTGAAAGCAATTATTATAATTGTTTTGATTGATATCATGCAAAATCTTAAAAGTGGAATAGCTTCTTCTTGACTCAAAGGACCTTTGGTTTTCTTGGAACAACTAAAGCATCACACTTATGTAAAATGACAGTGTTAGTGATGAATAAGTTTGAAGGCTGGAACTCTACACCACATCACAGAGTGTGATTATTACACATGTTATAATTTTACATTGCGTGATTATTTGAGCCGTCTGTGTTGATACTAGTTTGACATGCAGCATATGATAGCTTAATAGGGGTTACATGATAATATATACATGTTAGTTTGGTATCATAACTACTTAACTACTCTGCAGCATTTCTAACGGTGTTGGTTCAAAGGGGATACTTCCAGAATGCACGTTCAAATTATGTAGGAGCACGGATTCCTTTGAAGCCGACAACTTCATGCAAATAACAGAGCGTGGGATTGATGGGTGCCTCTAGAAGTCTTGTTTGCCGAGGCGATCAAAGGCCCCTGCTTTCTTGGATAGCCAACTTGATTGCTACATTGGATTTAGTCTTTAGGTATCTTTCATCGGAAGATGTCTCGGGGAAAGAATGCCAAGTATTTATAGAAGAGAATATAGCAGATTACATATTTGAAATCGAGGTTATCAGTATGAGAAAACATAATGTGCTGCATATTTCACAAAGTTTTGCAATGTGCTTATTTTATCAACAAAAAACTGATGTTAACTTCTCATACATTTTATTTTTCTTTCCTTGGTTTTCTGTTTTATATGAAAAGATGATTGCATGCAAATGTGTTGAGTCATTGCTAATATTTTGCATTTTGATAATCTTTCTTCCGTTTCACCTGTTCTGATTCTGGTGATTGTTTAGGAAGAAAAGATCCAATTATCAACTCCTCAATTCGGGTTCTTGATCTCTTATCAAATGTTGAGCACGCCTTCAAACAAAGACTTACCATTAGATTCTCAACTTTGGTTCCCATCCTGCGTTATGTAGCTGACATTCCTTTCCAACCTGTGTAATGTCAGTTACTGAAGCTTATTTTAAACTGTGTGATAAATACTCCTGGAATAGTATCCACCTGTAGTGGTGAAGAAATTGGTAGCATATGTAACACCCCAAACTAGGCGGATATTACAGTGCCGTGAATCCCCGACTGGGACCCACCTGGCAAATGAAAATGATGAATTAAATAATATAATCGTAGTACGGAACCACATTATATTACCAATTACTCCGATGAGGAGTTTAAGTATAACACACCAGGACTAAACCGAATACTAGTATATTTTATATGGAGATAAAATACACCACCCTGAATAATTAAACATCTCAAACGGAATTTGCAGCGGAAAATACAAATGACGGAATAACTGAAATGACTGAAATGACTGAAACAAACGAAATGACTGGGGCCCCCTACTAGTATCACTGGGACTCCTCGCCGTCAGCATGCTCTTCCCGTGCCTTTGCCTTGCCGTGACCTGAAAACAAAATCCCAACGGGCCGATTCTACAACAACAATCCTCAAGGGTTGAAATTACACAATCATGAATTAACTGAAGTTATGAAATATCCTTAGTTATGAATTACGCTGAAGAGGAGTATCATAATACGCCCGTAATGTTCTGTGCAAGTGTACAAGACGAATGACCGGACACACCCGTCCTTGTACCTAATTAGTCTCACGGAGGTAAGCGTTACCGTGTGCACGGTCTAATGTATCGGTGAACCCAAAACATGACCATCGTGTGCCCGACTAAAAATTCCACACAGCCACACCCGGCCACGCAACATGAACCCAAAAGGTCATATGAACGAGAATGACCACAATGAATACCAATGAATAATAATTCGACAAGGCAAAGATGACTCACCGAGATGAAAATAATAGTGACTTGATTGATAACCCAATAAAATGATTTGGAACCGTCGCTCCTCGTGAATGAAATGATTATTCGACAATTACAAGTCTCAATATGATTAATATTATGATGAATGAATTATGATTATGAGCAATCAACAACAAAAGGAATGAGTATCCTTTTAACCGAGTAAGAGTTAACTTACTCAATACCGATGACAATGTCCTTCCACGAACAACGTCCTAAATGAAATGTCGGTCGCTCGAACAACCTTGAATAACAATAATTACCAAAAACCGATCAATACACGAATCAAATACGATCATAACCGGCTCAAACGTCGATACAACAATATCCGAACTCGTAGATGTACTCTAACGAAAACGTTGAGAATATCCTTCCCGTTGGTTAAAACCAAACCCAAATTATCGAACCAACTCCAAATGATTGATTCAAACCAGTAAAACATTATCAATGACATCAATAATCTCATAGAAATCCACAATTCATGTTTACGACAACAACAATCGGAAAATCCCCAAATTAACCGAAGTCAACCCTAAGGGTTCTTGAAATAATTCCGAAAATAGCCATTAAATCCGTAGGAATACATTTATCCAAGGTAGATAATCCATATCTAATGTATTCCGACAATAATCCAAGCTTACACGAAGAAATCGGAAGGAAAAACCCAAAAATCCAAAATTCTAGATCCAAGAGATTAATACCTTTGATTTGATGCTAAGGAGATGATGAAGTGGTGATAATCCAACTCAAAGCCTTGAATATGATGATAGGTGATAGCAGCTCGAAGAGAACACTCCATGTCGCCCAAAATCGCCCGAAGTCGCTCAAAAAACGAAAGGAAATGAGAAATGATGAAACTCAGGCTAACTGTCCAATATATAGTCACTCCAGGTTAGCGTGCGCTAGCCCTTGTGCGTAGCGTGCGCTAACGGGTAATTTGGGTAGTCCAGTACCCACTGTCCGAAAACGGTAGCGCGCGCTACGTACCTTTTGTAGCGTGCGCTACAACCATACCATTAGCGTGCGTTAATACCCATGGTTAGCGTGCGCTAACGAATTATTAGATGCCCAGTACTGGAATCCAGAAACCGTCTGTCCTCTGATCTGACCTCGGTAGCGTGCGCTACAACCAATATGTAGCGTGCGCTACTACACCGTTTGCGTACGCTAAATATCACTCATAGCGTGCGCTATGAATTAATCTAGTGCCGTCCAGTAGCCACTGGACTCAACCTGATCCGTCCTTAGCGCGCGCTACAACAATTATTAGCGTGCACTACTACAACCCACTAGCGCGCGCTACTTACCACTCGTAGTGTGCGCTACTAATAACTCACCTGCAGTCCAGTACCTTCTGGACTGCAGCCAGGGTAACATTAGCGTGTGCTAATGCTGAGTGGTAGTGTGCGCTACCTATACTCAATTAGCGTGCGCTAAAAAGAGTACGTAGCGTGCGCTACTTCCTCTCACACAGTCCACAATGAAAATGACGACGATGATAAACACGGCACGAAACTCCAATTAGATTAGTGATGAATGATGATTGATACACGATACAATTACTCTGAATGATGAATACCATGATTGAATATGAGTGACAAATGATCATTAATGAGTGAAATTACTGAATGACAATTACTGGATGATAAATACTGAATGATAATAACTGAATTACAGCCGGGTATTACATATACCCCCCCTTAAAAGAGTTTCGTCCCCGAAACTACAGTTCAAACAACTCGGGATAACTCTCCCGCATACTATCCTCGGTTTCCCAAGTAGCCTATTCGACTTCGTGTCTAGACCACTGAATTTTAACCAAAGGAATCGTCTTATTCCTCAACTGTTTGATTCGCCACTCTAAAACTCGCATAGGATGCTCCTCATATGAATGATCGTCGGCGATCTCGATTTCATCGAACTGAAGTACGTGACTCGGGTCGGCAACATACTTCCGCAACTGAGAGACATGAAACACATTATGAATTCGGCTCAACGCCGGAGGTAAAGCCAGTCGATAAGCTAACTCGCCTACTCGATCCAAAATCTCAAACGGTCCAATGAATCTCTGACTCAACTTCCCCCTCTTCCCAAAACGGAAGATACCACGACTCGGGGATACCTTGACCAACACGTGGTCACCTGCCTCGAACTCTAATGGTCGACGACGGTTATCTGCATATGATTTCTGTCGACTCTGAGCGGTCAACAAACGACTCCTGATCAAAGCTACCTTCTCATGGGCGGCTATAAGCATATCGGGCTCGGTGCCGATTGATTCTGATAGGTCGTCCCAACACAACGGAGATCGACAACGACGACCATACAAGGCCTCGTAAGGTGCCATCTTAATCGAAGCATGCCAACTATTATTATACGTGAACTCGATCAATGGTAGTTGGGCTTCCCAATCGTCTTTCCAGTCGAGGACGCATGCCCTCAACATATCCTCTAATGTCTGAATGGTTCTCTCTGATTGTCCGTCGGACTGAGGATGAAAAGTGGTACTGAGATTAAGCTGGGTTCCCATAACACGATGAACTGATTTCCAAAAATGCGACACAAACCATCCGTCACGATCGGAAACGATACTTTTAGGAGTACCGTGCAGTCTGACTATCTCTTTGATGAACAGTTGAGCAAGTCTCTCGAGACCCCACGTCTCCTTGATCTCAAGGAAATGAGCTGATTTAGTTAAGCGGTCCACAATCACCCAGATCGTATTCATGCCACGACGACTCGTCGGCAAACTCATGATGAAATCCATAGAAATGTCTTCCCACTTCCATTCGGGAATAGGAAGAGGTTTCAGCATACCCGCCGGTCGCTGATGTTCAATCTTAACTTGTTGATAGGTTAACCATCTCGAAACAAATTCTGCGACTTCTCGCTTCATATTACTCCACCAGTAATTCTGTTTCAAGTCTTTGTACATCTTGCTAGACCCCGGATGAACAGAATAAGGGGTAGCATGAGCTTCTTTCAAAATTGAGTTTTTCAACTCGTCATTCGCCGGTACGCACAACCGATTCTTAAACCTCAAAAGTCCATCCTCGTGGACCACAAATCCAGGGGCTTTCCCCTGAGTCACATCCTCACGGATGCGCAACAATGAAGGGTCTGAACTCTGATTCTCTCGGATTGCCTCCTCGAGTGACGATGAAATCTCTAACATACAAAGTTGTCCCTGAACTCGCTGAAGCCAGACATCGATCTCGGGTCTAAGGAATTCCTGCTGAAGCCCCTTCTGGACTGTTAAACGAACAAGCATCTGCTCCTGAACGGACTTACGACTCAAGGCGTCGGTGACAACGTTCGCCTTGCCCGGGTGGTAAAGGATCTCAATATCATAATCTTTGATTAGTTCTAACCACCGCCTCTGCCGCATATTTAACTCCTTCTGAGTAAATATATACTTTAAACTCTTATGATCGGTGAATATCTGACAGGTAATGCCATAAAGATAATGACGCCAAATCTTCAAAGCGAACACCATGGCTGCTAGCTCCAGGTCGTGTGTCGGATAATTAACCTCGTAAGGTCTCAATTGCCGTGAAGCATAGGCAATAACCTTTCCATTCTGCATGAGCACACATCCGAGACCCTGTCCAGACGCATGATTATAAACCACAAATCCTTCCGTCCCCTGCGGCAAGGACAGTACAGGTGCTCACATTAACCAGCTCTTGAGTTCCTCAAAACTCCGTTGACACGCGTTGGACCACGTGTATTTATTATCCTTTCGCAAAAGGTTCGTCAGGGGTTGAGCGATTCTAGAAAATCCCTCTACGAAGCGCCGATAATAACCCGCTAATCCGAGAAAACTTCAGATTTCCTTAACATTCTTCGGAGGTAACCAATCTCGGATAGCCTCCGTCTTCTGAGGATCTACACGAACTCTGTCTGAAGAAATTACGTGTCCGAGAAACGTCACTTCGGACATCCAGAACTCACATTTGGAAAACTTCCCATAAAGTTGTTCTCGTCTCAACACGTCGAGCACTTGATGAAGGTGAAACTCGTGTTCCTCTCGGTCACGAGAATAAATCAAAATGTCATCGATGAAGACAACAACAAACTAGTCCAAAAAGTCGATGAAAACCCGATTCATTAACTCCATGAATACCGCAGGTGCATTAGTCAATACAAATGGCATAACTACAAACTCATAATGACCATAGCGTGTTCGAAACGCCGTCCTCGCGATATCCGACTCTCGAATCCGCAACTGATGATATCCAGATCTTAAGTCGATCTTGGAAAATACTGAAGCTCCCTGAAGTTGATCTAAGAGATCATCAATACGGGGTAAGGGATACTTATTCTTGATTGTCACCCTGTTCAACTCCCGATAATCGATACACAAGCGAAAAGAACCATCCTTCTTCTTGACAAATAACACTGGTGCTCCCCACGGGGATGCACTCGGTCGAATATAACCCTTCTCGAACAACTCCTCGAGTTGGTTCTTTAATTCCTGCATTTCGGTCGGGGCCATCCGGTACGGTGCCTTCAATATCGGAGACGTACCAGTCTCCAACTCAATCGTGAATTCCACATCTCTCTGTGGAGGCAAACCAGGTAACTCGTCTAGAAAAACGTCGGCATACTCCCTCACTACTGGAATATCCGTCAACATTACTAATGATTTCTCGGTTTTGGTCATGTAGCACCAATAACCAAGACACCCCTGATTGAGTAATCTCACTGCTTTCATCAAATTAATGACCTTACCAGAACAGCCGGGATTACCTTCCTGAAACACACATTCAACCCCATCGTCTGAAATGATAGTGATCATATGCTTACGGACACTAATGATGGCATCATGACCATCCATCCAATCAATACCTAAGATGACGTCGTCCCTCGGCAAATCTACTACGATTAGGTCCGCTGGCCATACACGACCATGAAACTGAATCGGACAATTCTGAATCTCACGATTACCGATAATTCGTCTACCATCAGGTAGGCCAATGACATAAGGCTCACAATTAGTAGCACTACCCAGATGTAGTCTACTCAAACATGACTCGGAAATGAATGAATGCGATGCACCAGTATCAAAAAGGGTACACACAGGTTGAGATAGAATATCGAGTGTACCTGAGATCATTTGGGCCTCTGGATCATCGATCTTCTTCATCTCATAAATCTGGGGCTTCCTAGTCCCGGCACCGGACGCTCCCGTCTGCTGGCTATAGGCTCCACCTTTAGTCGCTCCTGTCATTTTAAACGACGCTGATTGAGTGGCCTGATTCTGAATGGCTGACTGCTTAGGGGCCTGAGATGACGTCTGAGTAGGTTTGGAGTCCCTACGGCAAAAACGGGCCTTATGCCCAGCAATCCCACAATTATTACACGTGATAGTCTGTCTCGGACACTTGGTACTGAGATGACCAAGATCCCCACAGTTAAAACAGGTGATGGCCGAACTAGCCGCTTGAGGCTGAGATTTCGCGGGTTTAGACGACACAGGAGGTCGCTCAGAAAAATCAGAGCCCGCACGGGGTTTCTTGAAGGTTGTCTGACCGCCTTCAGACTGATTACGATTCTTCGATTTCTTGCTAGCAGACGAAGGTTGCTGCTTAGCAATCTCTTTAGCAGTAAGCTCATAGGTAAGAGCTTTCTCAATGAATTCAGCCAACGTGGTGCAATTATGATTAAGCAACTGTAGTCTCATACGGGGTTTCGGCCTCTTGCTGAAGTACTTAATCTTATCTGCCTCGGAATAAATGATAGATGAGGCGAACGGAAGAAGTTCCTGAAATTTCTCGGCAATGGCGAGAATATCCTCGTTCTTTGAGGGTCGGGGTGAGTAATTCGACGGCTTGGCCTCTCTGAGTGGGGCCGGATAATACCTCTCCATCATGAGAGTCTTGAACTGATCCCAAGTACATGATCCTTCGGTGGGCTTCAACGACAACCACCAAGAATGTGCGCTCTTACCCAGGTAGTAAGCCGCAACAGAAACTTTGTGTCCTTCGGGACACTCTACCATAGCAAACAACTTCTCGAAATGCTCGAGCCAATGAATAATATCCACCGGCTCAGACGAGCCCTCAAAAGTAGGTGGCCTCTGGCGAGAGATGTCGCCGATGATATTGCTCACATTCCTCTCTTGCCTCTGAGGTGGCGGCGGAGGAGCCTGCTGATTTTGATTGACGGAGTTATGCATCGTCTCCATCAGCTGTGCCATCTGAGTCATTTGGCCATCATGCCCTGCATAAAAGCGAGTGGGTCAACCCGGACACCTTCTGACTGAGCTGTGTCCCGGGTACGACTCCCCGTTAGTGAATGATCACGTCCAGGTGAATGAGTGGCAGCGTCGCTGCTCGATGAATTAGCATTATTTCTCGCGTTTGCACGTGTATTCACACGAGCTCTCGGGATTCGGCCCGCTCCACGGCCTCGTCCTCCACGTCCTCTTCTTGCTCTCTCCATACTGAAGTAGGAAAGTCACATGATGATCATATTTCCCGCATGAATATCACGTTATGATTATGACATGAGATGATGAAAATGAGCATACATGCTCTAACACAGTGATTACATGAATGATTAACTGACGTGACATGATTATCTGATGAAATTACTGAAATGATTATCTTGAACAAGTTAACATGATTAATGATTCGATCTTCCTGATCAACAACTGAACAATGAAATGAATTGAGTTATTAACGAGTTAACATGACCGTCCTGGTCAAATGAAAATGATGGTTGAGGATTGTTAACTGATGAATTATGAATGAATGATTCTTGCCATAAATTATACCATGGCGTTAGAAATCTTACAGTTCTTGGTCTGATTGGGTCGGCATTTGCACAGGTCACACGTGACGCGAAAGTCCAATGATACTAGTCCGATGATGATGATTTCAAATGAGACATGACTTGGAGGGTAGTATTCAAAACCACGCTCCGATACCAACTCTGTAACACCCCAAACTAGGCGGATACTACAGTGCCGTGAATCCCCGACTGGGACTCACCAGGCAAATGAAAATGATGAATTAAATAATATAATCGTAGTACCGAACCACATTATATTACCAATTACTCCGATGAGGAGTTTAAGTATAACACACCAGGACTAAACCGAATACTAGTATATTTTATATGGAGATAAAATACGCCACCCTGAACAATTAAACATCTCAAACGGAATTTGCAGCAGAAAATACAAATGACGGAATAACTGAAATGACTGAAATGAACGAAATGACTGGGGGCCCCTACTAGTATCACTAGGACTCCTCGCCGTCAGCATGCTCTTCCCGTGCCTTTGCCTTGCCGTGACCTGAAAACAAAATCCCCCAACGGGGTTAGTTACACAGAACAACAATCCTCAAGGGTTGAAATTACAGAATCATGAATTAACTGAAGTTATGAAATATCCTTAGTTATGAATTACGCTGAAGAGGAGTATCATAGTACGCCCGTAATGTTCTGTGCAAGTGTACAAGACGAATGACCGGACACACCCGTCTTTGTACCTAATTAGTCTCACGGAGGTAAGCGTTACCGTGTGCACGGTCCAATGTATCGGTGAACCCAAAACATGACCATCGTGTGCCCGACTAAAAATTTCACACAGCCGCACCCGGCCACGCAACATGAACCCAGAAGGTCATATGAACGAGAATGACCACAATGAATACCAATGAATAATAATTCGACAAGGCCAAGATGACTCACCGAGATGAAAATAATAGTGACTTGATTGATAACCCAATGAAATGATTTGGAACCGTCGCTCCTCGTGAATGAAATGATTATGCGAAAATTACAAGTCTCAATATGATTAATATTATGATGAATGAATTATGATTATGAGCAATCAACAACAAAAGGAATGAGTATCCTTTTAACCGAGTAAGAGTTAACTTACTCAATACCAATGACAATGTCCTTCCACGAACAACGTCCTAAATGAAATGTCGGTCGCTCGAACAACCTTGAATAACAATAATTACCAACAACCGATCAATACACGAATCAAATACGATCATAACCGGCTCAAACGTCGATACAACAATATCCGAACTCGTAGATGTACTCTAACGAAAACGTTGAGAATATCCTTCCCGTTGGTTAAAACCAAACCCAAATTATCGAACCAACTCCAAATGATTGATTCAAACCAGTAAAACATTATCAATGACATCAATAATCTCATAGAAATCCACAATTCAAGTTTACGACAACAACAATCGGAAAATCCCCAAATTAACCGAAGTCAACCCTAAGGGTTCTTGAAATAATTCCGAAAATAGCCATTAAATCCGTAGGAATACATTTATCCAAGGTAGATAATCCATATCTAATGTATTCCGACAATAATCCAAGCTTACACGAAGAAATCGGAAGGAAAAACCCAAAAATCCGAAATTCTAGATCCAAGAGATTAATACCTTTGATTTGATGCTAAGGAGATGATGAAGTGGTGATAATCCAACTCAAAGTCTTGAATATGATGATAGGTAATAGCAGCTCGAAGAGAACACTCCAAGTAGCCCAAAATCGCCCGAAGTCGCTCCAAAAACGAAGGGAAATGAGAAATGACGAAACTCAGGCTAACCGTCCAATATATAGTCACTCCAGGTTAGCGTGCGCTAGCCCTTGTGCGTAGCGTGCGCTAACGGGTAATTTGGGTAGTCCAGTACCCACTGTCCGAAAACGGTAGCGCGCGCTACGTACCTTTTGTAGCGTGCGCTACAACCATACCATTAGCCTGCGTTAATACCCATGGTTAGCATGCGCTAAAGAATTATTAGATGCCCAGTACTGGAATCCAGAAACCGTGTGTCCTCTGATCTGACCTCGGTAGCGTGCGCTACAACCAATATGTAGCGTGCGCTACTACACCGTTTGCGTACGCTAAATATCACTCATAGCGTGCGCTATGAATTAATCCAGTGCAGTCCAGTAGCCACTGGACTCAACCTGATCCGTCCTTAGCGCGCGCTACAGCAATTATTAGCGTGCACTACTACAACCCACTAGCGCGCGCTACTTACCACTCGTAGCGTGCGCTACTAATAACTCACCTGCAGTCCAGTACCTTCTGGACTTCAGCCAGGGTAACATTAGCGTGCGCTAATGCTGAGTGGTAGCGTGCGCTACCTATACTCAATTAGCGTGCGCTAAAAAGAGTACGTAGCATGCGCTACTTCTTCACACACAGTCCACAATGAAAATGACGACGATGATAAACACGGCACGAAACTCCAATTAGATTAGTGATGAATGACGATTGATACATGATACAATTACTCTGAATGATGAATACCATGATTGAATATGAGTGACAAATGATCATTAATGAGTGAAATTACTGAATGACAATTACTGGATGATAAATACTGAATGATAATAACTGAATTACAACCGGGTATTACAGCATATTGGCAGGAATGTTCAAGAAACATATTGATGGCAATATCGGCATGCCTCCAGAGGCCTTCACCTTGTCATGCTCAATACTTGTTTCTATAATGAAGTGCTCATCTTCTCGTGTGAATTCAGGGTTGGCAGCATCAGTTAAAGATGTTGCAGGGTCTGTTGTTTCATCTTGTATAAACACTAACCATATAAACACGGATCAAATTTTACACTCTCTTTACCTACTGAAGGAAGCATATGCATATGAGCATGAAGAAGATATCCCAGGCTCTTCCAACGTTGTCATACAGTTTTGTATTATTGACATATTTAAATGGCAAATTTTACCTTGGTTCACGACAGTAATAAATGAGATGGACGAAGAGGTTATTGCCTTGGGAGTGATTGAAACTGTTCAGTCAATACTACTTGGTTCTCTCTTCTCCTCTATTTCGGTGTGGATCTTTCCCCCATCTATTGCTCTTCTTTTGCCTCGTTTAGTTAGCTCCATCTGTTATTGTCAGTGTTCAAAATGCAGTATTCTTTCATTGTTGCAAGAATCCAGGGTAGATTAGATTTGGCTTAATGAGTAATATAGAAATAGCTCTTATGTTCAACCTTTCTCTGTGACACATGAAGGTACGAAGCTGCAATCAGAGCTGATCCTTTATGTTATGAGGTACAATAGTTAATGTGTTGCAGCATAGTTCTTATATGGATTGCATTTCCTCAAGGTTTAGCTTTATTAACTTCTTGCACATTATCTGGTGGCATTTAGTTTTCCATAATTGGATTTTGCTGATTAGACTTCCCATGCACGATTGGTTTCATGATAATGTTTGAAAATTTATTTGATTCCTGTGAGTTGTTGCATGGGAGTTACAAATGATTGGGATTTTGCTTGTTGATAGGTGCACATGCTTGATAGGGACAGCAGTGGCATCTTAGTGATGGAAAGGACACACTTGAGCGCCACCATTCTGAATTCTATTTTTCGTGAGAAAACATCTGGAGCATCAAACGGTGTGTGTAATTTTATAATCTCCTCGGTGTGTTGCTTCTCACTTCTCCTCTCCTCTCTGCAATCTTTGCCTCATTTTGCTCATTACCTTAGTTTTATTTCAACCTTGCAATAGGAAGAAAAATTTGGGCTCAATTCCCAGTTGTTTTCTTGATTTAGCTTCAGAAATTTCTGAGTGGGATCAATTCTCTCTCTCTCTCTTTCTCTCTCTCTCACGCATTGTTCTTTCAAGATTTCATCATTTCACTTCTCTCTCTGTTGGGATAAACGACACAATAACATCACAACGAAAATGCGGAAACTCGTTTGACAACTTTCCAATCTTCAATTGTAACTTTGAGGTTACCAATGAGTAGAGTAAATAAATTACAACTCGACAAACAATACAAATGTTATAAAAAATGATAAACAACGAGATACAATTTTTAGCCTGGAAAACCATATAAATTTTAGTGATGGATAATGATTGGGATTTTGCTTGTTGATAGGTGCACAGGCTTGATAGGGATAGCAGTGGCATCTTAGTGATGAGAAGGACACACTTGAGCGCCAACATTCTGCATTCTATTTTTCGTGAGAAAAAATTTGGAGCATCAAACGATGTGTGTAATTTAATATTCTCCTCACGACGAGATTAGTTTTGGATGTGTGTTAGTTTTGAATAGACGAGAAGGTGATCGTACGGATTCTGGGATGCAGAAATGCAAGCCATAATCGATCAACGTGCTGTAGAAATTTTGGATTGTGTCGATCATAATATTTCTATGGTTCATCACACTTTGTAGAAGTTATTTTTGACTGTTTGATAATGTTGTAGTATGTGTTACGACACATTATGCTAGTATGTTTTGAATTGGTTGAAACGCATGTTATTTTTTTAAGATGGGATGATATTAAATTGTTGGTTCTTATATTATTGAGCTCTTGTGGTTGATGGTTAGCTATAGTTGAATGTAGATTTTGGCAATGAATTTTAAATTGAAATGTGAATATTAATATATATTACTGTAGAAAATACTAATATATATTATACAATAATTGAAGTAAAAAATTCTTTATTTACTACGCCAATTATAAAATAACCAAAGTTAAACGCATTCTTTTACTTCACTTACCTCCACATTCGGATCATAATTATAAAAAAAACCGAGATAGACTTCGGTTATTAGGATATTAGACTTCGCATAAAAAGCGAAGTCTAAAGTATACCTTTTACTACACGAACATAGATTTCGGTAATTATAACGTTTTTACTTCAGATATTATCCGAAGTCATTGACGTTTATTCTTATAGTGGATATACCGAATCTTGCTTGGACTTCTACTTGGAATCGGCCGAACCCTTGCTCTTTGTAGTCACTCGATTTTTCTTTTGTTTTCTAGTATTATATAAACACTCTTAGAAAAATGATGTGTTATCTAAATTGTAGAATCAAAGACACAAGTCAAGATATACAATTAAATACAAGAAGAAAAAATTGATCTCTCAAGCCTCACAATAATGTCACGGCCAAAATCTCCATGTATGTCCTATTTATAGGCTTTCGACTACTCTAGGATCTTAAGGAGGATTAGGGTTAAGACTCCTAGTGCAACCCAACTTTCCATATTAATCCCTTTCCTAATATGGTTGGGTTTATTAATATCAGTTCAGTCCACTAAAGAATTAATATTGAACTTCCAACCCAAATCACAATTTACAAAATCGGGCTCCTTATTGAAATATATGATTTCCCGTGTTCAAGATATCAAATGTCCATTAATTAATTTTAAGCTACTGACAACTTTAATTAATTAATATCTTATCCAAGAGTAGTACCATTCGGACCTTATTATTATATCAAATAAATCCACTGACAGGGTTTAATATAATAATCATTATCGACCTCCTCAACGGGACATCATCAACCTGCACGAGTCCGGACACGATTTCTAATAGTAATAATAATTGTCATGTAAATAATATTATTGCCCAAGATACGAAGCTTATTGAGTCAATCACTTTGACTCTCACCCGTGGTAAATCAAAGCAATAAATATTATAAATATATAATTAAATATTATATACTTAGAATTAAGAAATAATAATTATCCAAGATTTATGTTCTTCTAACAGTCAGTACAGAAGACACTATCTCACTTCGATCCACTTCAACATATGCAAATACGCTAATGCATGCTAATAGTCAAGGCCAACTAATCTCAAGCATACACTACAACCTTTCATATAATTTATCTTATAATTATATAGGTTGTGAACTATTATATTATTTTATAAGGCACTGATAATAATCTTCCGTGTAACACCAACACGCCACATTATCTAAAATATAAAATAATTAGACATTTCATTTGCATAATCATAACGTGAATAAATATGCAAAACATATGATTAAATGTAATTAATATTCTCACAAGTAGTTACATGGAAATAAGGTAATACAAGCATAAAGTATGCTTTGCAGTACACAACCCTAACAAACTTAATGTCACAAGTACATCTCCTACTGAACCCTCAAGTTAAAGGTTCACGTATACCTATCACAGCCTTTCGATTTAGTCATTGACTATCCCAGAGTAAAATTCATGTGACCGAATCGAGATGAGTAAAGTCCAAGTGTACTAATCCCATTAGCATTCCTATAACGTGTGCTCTCACTAACGCTTAGTGAAGACATGCACTCTACATGTCAAAGTACACTTTATACAAGTATTGTCTAAACTTATTGCTCAGTTAAGTTTATCGACTTGCGAACCAGTTAAGCATTCAAGCCCTAAACACCTCCAGTGCCTATCTCTTTATATTCATATGGAGTGGGAGGTTTAATCTCAAATGCAATGACTATTATTCATATACCAAATCACGACGCCAATGATATACAATAATATAGAAATAATATATGCTTTATTCAATTTATATTCGTAATTACAATAAAATGCTCTCACTCTCTCATCCTCTGAGTGGCATTTAGGGGCATATTCCTAACAATCTCCTAGTTGCCCTCAATACCACAAACTATGGTATCTAATACCCATACTCTCCAGATGTCGCTCTAAGACCATCTAAGATAGTGGCTTTATTAGTGGATCAGCAATGTTATTTGTTGTGTCTACTCTCTACAGAGTAACATTCCCCCGCTGAACCATTTATCTAACAAAATGACATTTTATCTCAATATGTTTGGTATTATGGTGAGCCTGAGGCTCCTTAGTTTGTGCAACAGCTCCATCGTTGTCGTAAAAATAACACTACGAGCTGATCTGAGTTGGGAACCACTTGAAGTTTCTCAGTAAACTTCTCAATCCAAAAATGCTTCTCTAGCAGCCTCTGTGGCTGCCTGATATTCGGCTTGACATGTGAAAATTGCAGTCGCACTTTGCTTGACATTCTCCATACTGCTCCACCATTCAGGGTAAAGATATACCCTGATGTGGACCATGTCTCTTGAAAAATCCAAATCCGTATAACCTACCACTTTGAGTTCTCCACCGCCGTATGTAAGAACCAAGTCTTTAGTCCCTTCCTGCCCAGGATTTGGCTGAAACTGACTTACTACGCTCACATCATAGGCAATATCCGGTCTAGTACAAATCATAGTGTACATGAGGCTACCCACTGCCGAAACATATGGTACCTTGTTCATTTCCTTTCTGTCTTCCTCACTTTGAGAACACTTTTCTAAGGAAAGTTTTATGCCATGTCTCATAGGTAGTAACCTTCTTTTAGAATCTTCCATCATAATCGCTTCAGGATCTTTTCCATATATAGGGCTTGGCAACAACCTATTATTCTCTTTGCTCTATCCAGGTAGAGACGAATGCCTAGAATACAGGTGTCTTTTCCAAAGTCTTTCATGGAGAACTCACTAGAAAACCAAGCCACTACTAAAAAAAAGGCTTTACGGACAGCAAAAAACTGTCACTAAATCCTTTTAGTGACACACGCTAAATGTGTGAGTAATCCGGCAGTCAAAATGCAGTGACACCATTTTGCGGTGTCGCTAAAACTGGTGTCAGTAGTCCCTGTTACACACATGTACCTATATTCCGATACGATAATGTTAGTATCTTGTAACTAATTTTATGTGTCACTAATCTGTCACACTATAGTGTGAGTAGGTAACAATACGATAATGTGAGCAAGTAGTAATAGTATTTCAGCGTCATAAATTTTTGTATTTTTATAATATAATTTATATTGCACTGATACTTGCTTGGTATTAGTAGCAAATTAATTTTGAAACGAAATAGTGATATATTAGTGAGAGTAAATTGTGACACTTGAATCAAGAAATGCTTGACACTCCCGGAAATTGATAATTTAAATAATAGTAATATTATAATTAAATTTGTAAGGAAAATCATATATCAATTTATAAATTGAGAAATATTTGAATATGTTTTTGATGCTGCAACAATAGTTAATAAAGTCTAAATATAAAATAATATAACCATTACCATCATTTTTCTTAAGTTACAAAGTTCACAAGGTTTAACCAAATTTCACATAAAAAACCAGTTAACATCTATGCTTCTAACCAACATTGTTTTTCTCAAAAAGTATACAATATCCATGCTCAAAATAAGAAACAAAAAGATCGCGTTGTTTTTCTCAAAAAGTATAAATCATCATCCATGCTTCTGACCAACAGTGGCCTTTTCCTTCAGTCTACTCGCCTGTAATTATGAAAATTGGAAAAATTAATGTATATGTACAGTTATTGTTGAGTAATTCATATATCCTATTATGAAAGAATCAGATTTATATCATATTCTATCAAGATTAAGTACTGTCATTCCAGATTCATCAATGAAAACTGTAAATGTATATGTACAGTTATTGTTGAGTAATTCATATATCAAAGAAAAAACAGAATTAAAATTTTACCTGATTGTTGTAAGCAACAATTAGCTTCGCAACATATGCAACCCACTCGTCACGCAATCGAGAAAGGTCATCCATGTTAAAATCACGACATTCAGGAAACTATAAATACAAAATTATACTAAATCAATATATAGCAAGGCAATAATAGGTTAATTTGTAAATCAACCACATGCTAACTTCATTCTAGTAAAAAGCATAACAAGAATAAACTCACATTATGTTCAAAAATGTGCGGGTCATGCCCGGCATCCTGGAGGTACTTCATAACATAATAGCCACATTCAAACGTACTAGTCCGTTTTGGACACTAAAGAAAAGAACAAAAAAACTTCAGTTTCAGATTGATTGAAGTAGATATCATAACCATGCACATTAATTGAAGTAGATATCATAACCATGCACATATTTTGTAATACCCGAGATTTCTGTTATGTAATTGGAACTTGTGATATTGTAATGATTGTACTTTTGCCTGAGTACTATTCTCCGTATTTCATAATCCGATGTTGTCGAGCGTTTAATTTCGTGGTTGTGATTTAAAGATAGTAAATCTGCGCATGTAGCGCACGCTATCGGCTATGTTTAGCGTGCGCTAACGTGGATTCATAGCGCACGCTACTAAGGGTCATTAGCGCATGCTATGCGTGGTCAATTTGATTGGGACGTGCGGTAGGTGAGATCTGGCCAGGGGACCCCTGTCGGATCGTGTCGGATGTACCTGGACGGCTTTCGGGAAAAGCCGAGTCAACGCCTTAGCGCACGCTACAGGTATATGCGTAGCGCACGCTAAGTCTTGAAATCTGATTTAGTCGGTGAGCCGTTAGCACACGCTATGGCCAGTACTAGCGCGCTAATAGCCATTTCTTATAAATAGAGATGACATCCTATTCGTGATTTCAGTTCTTTCTTCTCCCATTACCCGAATTCTTACACTTAGAACATAACTTCCTTCATCCTATACACTTCATATCAACATCCTAGTTCGTGATTGAAGATCGTATATCATTGGAGATTGGGGTTCAAGCCTTCGGTGTTGGATTGCTTCAATTTCCTCTGTGTTCTTCATTACCTTGAGGTAGGTGATTCTTCACCAATACTAGTAGTGTTCTGAAGGATGTTGATCATGTTCATCTAGTCAGTTAGATTCGTTATTAGTCGTACATCATGTGTTAGAAGGATATTTTCGACGTTTCGACACTTATTCATCGTATGATCCATTGAACCTTTTAGTATGTGGATTCCTGAGCATGTTATGTATCTTCAACCAATCGACCATTATGTGAAGATTACCTAGTTCGTATGTTTTACGTAAGGAATCATATGTTTTGGGACTTGGAATAATCGGAGCTTAGAATATTTCTTGAAGATCTTGGATGAGTTATGATGATGAGATAATTATCCGTAAATTTGTACCTCATGATCATGGAACTTCCACAACCTTATTAGCATGACAGACTTGAGGATGTTTTGTTGTATCAACATAGAATTCATGAATTCACCACCTTTCAACCCAGTTTTTTCGTTAGCAGTATTCTGCCATGCAGGATTAGCGCACGCTAACATATGTGAGTTAACGTGCGCTATCGGGGTTCAGTTAACGCACATTACGTACGTAGCGTACGTTGTGTATTAGCCGATTGACGTCGATTCGTAGCTGGCCTGCGCTAGTCTTACACGATAGCGTCGCTAACGGTCGGCTTAGCACACGTTACGTGAAATCGTAGCGCCTGTAAGCGATCGAGCGATTGTTTGTTTTGAGCTTTTCGGTCGTAGACCGAATTGTTAGGCCATCGTTCGACTTGAGATGATTTGTATATCATACCTTTTGTTAAGGTTCGAGCTTGTTACGTTGATCGAAGGAGGCGGCCTTCGAGTGTGTTGAGATCATCGAGGTGTTTCGTCCTTGCCATTTTCGAGGCAAGTATCATATGTCGAGTTCGATTTATCATACTTGTGGTTTTGTTCATATTGTTGAATATGAGATGTATTTCTGAAAATTCTCGTAATATTCGTTGTTATTTGTTCGTATTGATGAACATATTGAAATGCATATGTGTATGCATAGTTGATTGATTTGTGGTTTAAATGATCCGAGGGGATCATGAGGATCTATGCTGAGGGCGCTGGATCGAATGTCCACCATGCGTTGGTCCGACGGGATCATCATGGGGATCTATGCTGAGGGCGCTGGATCGTTGGACGGGTTTTCCACCATGCGTTGGTCCGACGGGATCATCATGGGGATCTATCTTGAGAAGCGTTGGATCATTTGGATTACCTTGTATTGTGTTGATGGAATCGTGAGGATTCGCATCGTTGGATTCCGGTGGCGGAAGTCCGTTTTGCATGTTTCATGATGCATTGATGATTTATTGTATGATGATACTTGTACTAGCATTTTTTTGCTAACCCCTTCGGGGGTGGACATTGTTTTGATGTTCAGGTAGCCGAGGAGCGGGGAGGCAACCACAGTGCAAACGGAGACGATGAAATGGCTCGATGATGTGATTGATGTTATTGTTATTGTGATTTGTCTTCTTGGTTCGTTTAGTACTCGAGTAAATGTCTGTTTTAATAAAGTCAATTCGATATGGTTGTATAAGTTAACTCATTTGATCGGTTGAATCAAATCGTATTTGAACTTGTTGTTCGATTGTATTGTTTTTACACTTCTTTAAAAAAATTAGCCTTGTAAATCCTTATCTAAAGGGTTTACGGCGTAATTATTCGAATATCTCGGGGTGTTACGAGAATATGGTATCGGAGCTAAGATTTATGGATATCTTGGCGGTCGGGTTAGTTAGTCTGTTTATGTTATTTGATTATTGGTCGTTCGTAACATCAACTGCTGAGCCAAGCATCGTCGTGTTAATTTGTGGTTGTAAGTTTCCTAATCTCGAATACTCTTGTTTTATTTTAATTCATGTCTTGTAAACATTGATGGATGTACTTTGAGAAAGTTTGTTCGGATATTGAGTATTTATGTTTACGGTATGTTGAGAGGAGGTCGTGGACGCGGGCCTTGGTCGTGGGACGCGGACGTGGAAATGCGAGGCAAGAAGAGTCGGTATCTACCCCGAGAGATAGCCGCTAGTCGAGCGGATTCACATTAGGGGACGGCGAGGATCGGCAAATAATAATGCGATCCTAACGTGCGGGAGTGCTTGGCAGTGGTTGCCAGATAAACCGGTTTGCTCAAGTTGTGGATCGCATGCGACGGCGATGGGACAACGGCATAACGTGGAAAATCGAGGAGATAGATGGCTTAGAAGTGATTAAATTGCACCCTCCGAAATTTGAAGGTTGTTGAGACGCTTTCTTGGGATCAGGTGAAGGAATTAGAGAAGATTTTGCGGGGATTAACGTCCCAATGATAGGAAGGTTCCGGTCGCGGTATCTTTTGGCCGGGAGGCTTTCGGCGGTGGGAGGCCATTCGACCGGAGGAGCACAATGTTGGCGGACGGAATTCAAATTGATGATGGGCGCGATTGTCCTCGCCCAGTTAGAGAAGCCCGAGTTCGGGAGTTTTTCTCACCACAAAATTCGGAAGCATCTGTGACGGACATGATTAAGACCTTTAATCACCAGCTGACTTATGTGCGCCACTTGGTCAGGACCGAGGCAGAGAAGATTTTTCATTTTGACATGCGAATGAAGCCGGAAATTCAGCAGTATATGTCCGGATTTGAATGTACCACCTTGCGACAGTATCAGGATAAGGCGTTGGCCTATGATATGAAGGAGGCAGCAGTAGAGAGAGCGACGGAAGCAAAGAAACAGAAGGTGTCTGGCAACTTCACGGAGGATAAGAGTAGCGGACCTCGCAGGGGTCAGCCCTCTTTTCATTCATCCAAGAGACCTCCGCATCCTTCTCGAGGTGGAAAGAAGTTCCGGGCAGCACCAACTGTTTCAGACGCAGGGAAGAAGTGTTACAACTGTGGCAAGGCAGGACATGTTCGACGTGACTGTTTCGCGCTTTCTTGTGACTGTTTAGTGTGGACGGAAGGACATCGCGCAACATTTTGTGGGAATGCGACCCGATCTTTTGGTACTCGCACTCCGGCTCGATCCGAAGGAGACGAGTGAAGCAGAGGCAGTGAATTTCAGCGTGAGCGGTAGGAAGAGAGAGACATCCAGTGCTAGGTCCGTTCCTCCGCGCCTGTACGAAATGAGGAAATCTGATGATCAGAACACTGCTGTTGCATCAGGTACGATTCAGATCCTTTTGCAACCAGTTAGTGTCTTGTTCGATTCGGGAGCTACGCATTCTTTTATATCTTTGAGCTGTGTTAATCGTTTGAAAATCTCGTGCTTGTATAATTGTGAACCTTATGTTGTGGGATTACCGAGCGGAGAGAAAATTGTGGGAACCCTAGAAGCTAGGGATTTCCCAGTATCTATAGAAGGAAGAGAGTGGCCATCGAATCTCATTGTAGTCGACATCTACGGTGACGATTTAATTCTCGGAGATGATTGGCTCAGCCGTTATGGAGCTGTTCTGAATTACCGAGAGAGAGTCATTTCTATCATTGCTGATGACGGATCTGAACACTTATTCCGAGGATGGAGACCGGGAAGCTCGGGAAAATTGATCAAAGCAATGAAAGCCGTGAAATTACTGAGGCAGGGATGTCACGGACTTTGGTGCTATGCCATGAGGAAAGAGGAAGGAGTAGAGCTCTCGTATATTTCAGTTGTGAATGAGTTCTCAGATGTATTTCCTGACGAACTACCTGGGTTACCTCCGCAGAGAGAAGTGGAATTCACTATCGAATTAGAGCCTGGAGCAGCTCCTATTTCCAGGGCACCATGCCGCATGGCGCCAACCGAGATGTATTAACTCAAGAAGCAACTGGAGGAATTGTTACAGAAATGCTATATCCAACCGAGCGTTTCTCCTTGGGGAGCGCCCGTTCTCTTTGTCCGGAAGAAAGACGGATCCCTCCGACTGTGTATTGATTACAGGGAGCTCAACAAGATGACAATCAAGAATAAGTATCCTATACCTCGGATCGACGACTTGTTTGATCAACTACAGGGGGCAAGGATATTCTCGAAGATTGACTTGCGATCAGGACACCACCAGTTGAGAATTAAGGAATCGGATATACCGAAATCTGCTTTCAGATCCCGGTACGGGCATTATGAATTTGTAGTAATGCCGTTTGGACTTACCAATGCTCCTGCGGTATTCATGCAATTGATGAATCGGGTATTGTTGGAATACTTGGATAAATTTGTGGTCGTCTTCATTGACGACATCTTGATATATTCGAAGGACGCAGAGGAGCATGCCGAACATCTGCGTGTGGTTTTGAGTACCTAAGGAAGGAACAGCTGTATGCAAAACTTTCAAAATGCGAGTTCTGGCTTAAGGAAGTAACCTTCCTTGGGCATGTGATATCAGCCGACGGAGTTCAGGTGGACCCGAAGAAGGTCGAAGCAATCTTGGATTGGGAAGCTCCTAAAAACGTGAAAGAAGTCCGAAGCTTCTTAGGACTTGCTGTATATTATCGCCGCTTTGTAGAGGGATTTTCCAAAATTGCTCGTCCGCTCACCCTTTATTCTGAGAAAACTCAAAAGTTCATGTGGAATGAGAAGTGCAGTGGTTTTGTGAACTTAAGAGGAGGTGTGACGACACCTATATTAGCGCCGCGAGAGGCCGATGGATTCATGGTATACAGCGACGCTTCAAATCAGGGTTTGGGTTGTGTGTTGATGCAGAAGGATAAAGTGATTGCTTATGCTTCTCGGCAATTGAAACCGTATGAGGTTAATTACCCGACTCATGATCTGGAGTTAGCAGCTGTAGTCTTTGCACTAAAAATTTGGCGACATTTTTTGTATGGCACTCATTGTCATATCTTTACAGATCATAAGAGCCTCAAGTACATTTTCAGTCAGAAAGAGTTAAACATGAGGCAGAGAAGGTGGCTGGAATTGATCAAGGATTACGACTTGGAGATTCTCTATCATCCGGGGAAAGCAAACGTAGTAGCTGATGCTTTGAGCCGTAAACCTATTTCTCTTCGAGTGTTGGAAGCACTTACGTCCCAAACCAGTATTCAACGAGGCGATCCGCGAGGATTGAGGTATGGGCACCGGGAATCGAGGGCAACTTTATGTGATGGGCCCGACTTCATCATTAGTCGAGGAGATCAAGTCTAAACAATTGAGCGATTCTCGATCCTTGATTATATGACGAAGTAAAGAAAGGAAAAGCCCGAGATTCGTGATACAAGGCGATGGAGTTACGAGATTTGAGTCGACTTTGCGTTCAGGGATGATGATTTGCGACGGACAATTTTGAAGGAAGCTCATAGCGCGCCTATTCTATTCACCGGGCGGTAGTGAGATGTATAAAGATTTAAAGCAAAACTTACGGTGGGGAATATGAAGAAGGACGTGTGAGCACGTTTGAAGTGTTTGACTTGTCAGCAAGTTAAGATTGAACATCAACGACCTGCCGGAATGTTAAAACCGCTTCCGATCCCTGAGTGGAAGTGGGAGGATATCTCGATGTACTTCATCACTAGTATGCCAAGGACTAGAACGGGAATGAACATGATTTGGGTTGTAGTTGATCGACTAACCAAATCGGCTCATTTCCTGGGAATTAAAGATACATGGGGACCCGAGAGATTGGCACGAATATTTATTGCGGAGATAGTCAGATTACACGGGACGCCGAAGACCATTATTTCGGATCGAGATGGTCGTTTCGTGTCACACTTCTGGAAAGCAGTTCATAAGGCTCTGGGGACTGAGCTCAACTATCATCCCCAAACGGACGGTCAGTACGAAAGGACTATTCAAACTATAGAAGACATGCTTAGAGCCTGTGCTTTGGATTGGTCAACTGATTGGGAAGTTCATTTGCCATTAGTTGAATTCACCTACAATAATAGTTGGCATGCTTCAATTAAGATGGCACCTTCGAAGAGAGACCAATCAAGATACTTGAGAGCCGGATCAAACAATTGAGGAATAAGCCAATACACTTGGTTAGAGTACAATGGTCACGACATGGAGTTGAAGAGGCCACTTGGGAAACGGAGGACAGTATGAAGACTAGATATCCGGAGTTGTTTTCATCTTAAGTTTCGGGACGAAACTTCTTTTTAGGGAGGAATGATGTAATACCCGAGATTTATGTTATGTAATTGGAACTTGTGATATTGTAATGATTGTACTTTTGCCTGAGTACTATTCTCCGTATTTCATAATCCGATGTTGTCGAGCGTTTAATTTCGTGGTTGTGATTTAAAGATAGTAAATCTGCGCATGTAGCGCACGCTATCGGCTATGTTTAGCGTGCGCTAACGTGGATTCATAGCGCACGCTACTAAGGGTCATTAGCGCACGCTATGCGTGGTCAATTTGATTGGGACGTGCGGTAGGTGAGATCTGGCCGGGGGACCCCTGTCGGATCGTGTCGGATGTACCTGGACGGCTTTCGGGAAAAGCCGAGTCAACGCCTTAGCGCACGCTACAGGTATATGCGTAGCGCACGCTAAGTGCTGAGTACAGTTTAGTCAGTGAGCCGTTAGCACACGCTATGAGCAGGTACTAGCGCGCGCTAATAGCCATTTCTTATAAATAGGACAGCATCCTATTCGTGATTTCAGTTCTTTCTTCTCCCATTACCCGAATTCTTACACTTAGAACATAACTTCCTTCATCCTAAACACTTCATATCAACATCCTAGTTCGTGATTGAAGATCGTATATCATTGGAGATTGGTGTTCAAGCCTTCGGTGTTGGATTGCTTCAATTTCCTCCGTGTTCTTCATTACCTTGAGGTAGGTGATTCTTCACCAATACTAGTAGTGTTCTGAAGGATGTTGATCATGTTCATCTAGTCAGTTAGATTCGTTATTAGTCGTACATCATGTGTTAGAAGGATATTTTCGACGTTTCGACACTTATTCATCGTATGATCCATTGAACCTTTTAATATGTGGATTCCTGAGCATGTTATGTATCTTCAACCAATCGACCAGTATGTGAAGATTACCTAGTTCGTATGTTTTACGTAAGGAATCATATGTTTTGGGACTTGGAATAATCGGAACTTAGAATATTTCTTGAAGATCTTGGATGAGTTATGATGATGAGATAATTATCCGTAAATTTGTACCTCATGATCATGGAACTTCCACAACCTTATTAGCATGACAGACTTGAGGATGTTTTGTTGTATCAACATAGAATTCATGAATTCACCACCTTTCAACCCAGTTTTTCCGTTAGCAGTATTCTGCCATGCAGGATTAGCGCATGCTAACATATGTGAGTTCACGTGCGCTATCGGGGTTCAGTTAACGCACATTACGTACGTAGCGTACGTTATGTATTAGCCGATTCGAACTGTCAGTTCGTAGCTAGCGCACGCTAGTCTTACACGATAGCGTACGCTAACGGGTCGGCTTAGTGCACGTTACGTAGAGTACGTAGCGCACGCTAAGCAGTCCAGGCAGATTGTTTGTTTTGAGCTTTTCGGCCGTAGACCGAATTGATAGGCCATCGTTCGACTTGAGATGATTTGTATATCATTCCTTTTGTTAAGGTTCGAGCTTGTTACGTTGATCGAAGGAGGCGGCCTTCGAGTGTGTTGAGATCATCGAGGTGTTTCGTCCTTGCCATTTTCGAGGCAAGTATCATATGTCGAGTTCGATTTATCATACTTGTGGTGTTGTTCATATTGTTGAATATGAGATGTATTTCTGAAAATTCTCGAAATATTCGTTGTTATTTGTTCGTATTGATGAACATATTGAAATGCATATGTGTATGCATAGTTGATTGATTTGTGGTTTAAATGATCCGAGGGGATCATGAGGATCTATGCTGAGGGCGCTGGATCGAATGTCCACCATGCGTTGGTCCGACGGGATCATCATGGGGATCTATGCTGAGGGCGCTGGATCGTTGGACGGGTTTTCCACCATGCGTTGGTCCGACGGGATCATCATGGGGATCTATGCTGAGGGCGCTGGATCGCTGGATTACCTTGTATTGTGTTGATGGAATCGTGAGGATTCGTATCGTTGGATTCTGGTGGCGGAAGTCCGTTTTGCATGTTTCATGATGCATTGATGATTTATTGTATGATGATACTTGTACCAGCATTGTTTTGCTAACCCCTTCGGGGGTGGACATTGTTTTGATGTTCAGGTAGCCGAGGAGCGGGGAGGCAACCACAGTACCGACATGACGATGAAATGGCTCAGTGATGTGATTGATGTTATTGATATTGTGATTTGTCTTCTTGGTTCGTTTAGTACTCGAGTACGTCTGTTTTAATAAAGTCAATTCGATATGGTTTTATAAGTTAACTCATTTGATCGGTTGAATCAAATCTGTATTTGAACTTCAGTTGCTCGATTGTATTGTTTTTACACTTCTTTAAAAAAAAAAATTAGCCTTGTAAATCCTTATCTAAAGGGTTTACGGCGCTGTAATTATTCCGAATATCTCGGGGTGTTACATATTTTACTGATACCTGCACAAATACCCATTGCATAGCCTTCTTTCTATTACGTTTGACTTGATGCATTTATACCGCACTATGAGTAACAAATAACCAACATCAACCAACTAACTCACAAAATATTTAAAGCCACTTACAGCCAAAATCAACCAACAAAATAAAAATAAAAGACAGATATTAAACTTACTCATTCACCATTCGCTTCAGTTCTTCACCCAGACAACCATTAGGTAATGGATCAAGATGATAGATCTTACGAGTCACCATATCAATTGCCACAACCACCCAATGGCCACTGATTAATATCATAGAACAGGAATTATAAAAGAGAACCGTAAACCAATCACACAAGTAAAGAAATAAATAGAACGTACCCGAGGTTATATGGGAACACAATAATCTGGGCTATTTGTATGTTGTCCAAAAGATTTGACAGGTACAAACATCTACTTGGAAAGCTAGTAGTTGAATTTAACTTTTGAAATATCACCAAATTGAATTGGTAAGCAATTACCACAACTTTCCATCTCCTCAAACAAGTGTCTACAATGAAAGTTTATAAATATTGTAAAATAGCAATAAGATTAGAAAATAAAATAAGAATGAAGATGGTCAAATATCTTACTTGATCCAGATCTCAATCACAGAATTTGAAATCTTATCAAATTCAACGACTTCTCTACACATCTGTTTGTCCAACCTGCTCCCACGAACTGAATAGCCAAATGTCCTCATATCATGATCCATGATAATTGCACGCGGTAAGGAACCCTCTACTATTACCTCAAACATGCTCATTTGTGCACTTTTATTATTCTTTCTTTCCTTCACAGCCCCACGAGTATTCTTAATTAAAACAAGCTTCCGTGCAGTTGACATTTGGTTCCTTTGATAATGGGTCTGTCCCAATACATGCCACTTCACAATTTGTAGGCTTTAGGCAATCAGCTTGTTTTTTTGGAAGGGGTTAATCTTGCTGATCTTCGAAGTGGGGTGTGTTTCGAAGTGGCTCCATCTGTAATATCCTGAAATTCTACCATAATTGTTTTATGTTATTTTATCCAAATTATATTGTACGGTGTGGAATCTGTACAGTATGGATAAAATAATTGAAGGACTGAGACCTCTATATTGGTATAATTGTCGTACTTGGTCGACAATTGCATCTGAAGATATTGTGTGTGTCAGGTATGTTGTATGAGAATATTATTGGAATGAGTATATGTATCCAGTATGTTATGTATATGTATTCCGTATGTCGATATGATGGACAAGAACAGTTGGAATTGGCTGAGTATAGCCTGATTAAACGCACGCTAAGGTAAGGACTTAGGGTACGCTAATACACAAGGCTTACATACATTAAGAGTGATAGTTAACATACGTACATGTTTATGTACGTTAAGTGGACAAGTTAATGTACGTAAAGTTCATATCAGGCAGGATGCGAGCTATGATCGACAGGTGGGCCCAATGTCGGCAACTTTCGGCGCAAAACGTGGATGGGCTTACGTACTGTAAATGGATATTTACGGTAGCAAGTCAACGTATGTATTATGTACGCTATGGCCTATGCATTACGTACGTAAGCGATCAAACGTAGCGAGACAGTGAGCTCTGTAATGATGTTGCATACACTATGTAGGACATGTAGCGTATGTTAGGTAGCATTAAGTATGTTAATGTTGATTGATAACGTACGTAATGAGCGGTGCAGATTATAAATTAAGGTCTGGTCTTTCATTTCTTCACCAGAATAAAACGATGTTTTCCTCCCAACTTCATCCCGCTGCATATGTAAGTGAGAATAAGCCTCTTCTAACTTGGTTATGAGCTTGGAAACATGGATTTGAGGCCTGTATATGAAGATATTGATGATTCTTGAGGAGTTTGATTGCGTTATTCATATCCGTAAGGTATGTTGACCAACTCTACACCTTGAATTCGGATTTTTGATGCTGTTGTTGATGAATATTTCGTATGAAGATGATTATGGTGTTGTTGTGATTCTTGAGGTTATGTGAATTGTATATTGGAGGATACGATGATATATGTCTTCGATTATGTTATTTATTATAATCATGATTATGGAATCATGGTGTTCTTGGTGTGTATATATATATATATATCACATCAAAGAGGAAAACGTGATAGGATACATAATGGTTTTTAAGTATAATCATGGATTTGATGATTGAAACCAATGCTATGTTGATTGTAGTGGTAGAATTCGTATGTTATTGATAAATACGAATCATGATAACAATTTTGAATCCGGAAAGATTATGTTTAATCTTATAACTGTAATATCCGGGTGTAATTCTTTTTTTGTCTCACTGTTGAGTTGTACGTATTCGTTTGGAATTGTACAAGTGTTGTTGTTTTAGACTGATACAATGTATATTGTATTAGGATATTTCGGGATCGAAATATTTGTGCTTGTCGTCGGTATTGTTTCGTCATTTGGATGTTGCTTGGAGAGTTTGGATTTTTGTCTAAGTATACTAGCCATAGCGTACGTTACATGGGTAGCATACGTACGCTATGAGATGGGTATTACGTACGTTAACCCTATATGGTTCCGTACGTAATGAGTGGTCGGTTGTAGGAACCTTCCTCGTGGTTAACTTTCAGCTGGTAGGGCCGAGTATCTTTCGATCCGATCTCACTATTGCAGTCAACGGATCCTTAAGTACGTTAGGAGGTGAGATCTACGTACGTAACTCATGCAGCTTGTTAACGTACGTAAAAGGTGGTTGTTTACGTACGTTAAGGTCTTCACATCCTTGGTCAGTCGGTTCTGGACTAGCAATACGTACTTTAAGCCATTGATATAGCGTACGTAATGGTCCTTACATACGTTAGGCTTGGTGTATAGAGTACGTAATGAGCTTGTCAGTTTATATATTTTGGTTTCATATTTCATTTCTTCATGAACCAAAACTTCCTTTCTCTCCCCAGAACCGTCCCTCTAGACTTGTTCTTGATATTTAGCCTCTTCCAATATGTTTTTGATCATCATAACTTGATTTGGAGCTGGAGTTGGAAGCTAGTTGGTGCTCCATTGGTGTTTGGAGAGAGTCCTTCTTGCACTTCATTGGTAAGTTCTCTTAATATCTTGTTCTTTAAGTCATTTTCTAATATGAGGATGATGTTGTTGTTGTTTTCCTCTTATAGTTGATGATTGTTGGAGTATATCATGATTCTTGATGAGCTTCTATATCTTATGATGAAGAACATGATGATTGTGGTTTGAGGAGGAGTTGTTCTTGATGTTTTAGGATGTTTGGAGGTTTTAGTCATGTCTAGGAAGGATTATGCTAAGATTGTTATATGATTAAAATAGTCTTGATATGATTATTGTTGTTGGTTGTGGTTTTGAGGGATTATAACCATTTTCGTAAGGAACTATGATGAATTATGTAATGATTATCATAATCTTGAAATGGTTGATTTTATCTTATTGATTAATCCGAATTCATGATGGATTGGAGATTGATTATCGTGTTGATATCATGTTTGTTGTTTTGGTGATGTTCTTGAGGTGATAGTGATAATATTGATGATATTATCATTATTGGATGATCAATTTGATGTTGTTCTAAGTGATTCTTGTTGAATTGTTTTCACAAGTGCTAAGAACATTTGATCATATCGATCATTGAGGTGTTGGAGGAAGTTAGAATTCATAGTTGAGAATTGTGGTATTCGTTTGTGGAGTTTAATCGATTCGTGATCGAATCGGGTTGTCCTTGGTGTTGTTTTCTATTGGTTTTGTGTTCTTGAATGAATTGTATTTCATTCAAGGTTGTTCGAGTGTTTGTGATCATCGAAAGGCGCCGTTCGTCGTTTCGTGGGAGGACGTTGATCGTGGAAGGACTTTCTCGCCTTCGGTTTGAGGCAAGCTTTATACTTGTACTAGTTAATGAGATTAATGTTATCATGTATGTGTATGAATTTGTGTATCATTTTGAGACTTGGTCTCTTTATGATTTTGTTGATATCAGGAGATTATTTGATACGACACCCTTCGGCAAATTATGCCAAACGTTATTGTTGTTCGTAAATGGCCGGTTCAAGGCATTACGATACTTGTTGGTAATATTGTTGTCGATAGCCGATTCGCGGTATCAATGTATCGATTGTTGTTGTTGATATTGATGTCGATTTGAGACATAGTTGTGATCATTGTTATTGATATTGGTGCTTCGTTATTGATGTTGTATTGGCCGATTGAAGGCATTGACGTATTCGATTATCATCTTCGTTATCAGTAACCTATTAAAGGTGCTGAGACATCCGTGGTATTGTTGTTATCGATTAATCATTCAAAAGGCAATCGAGATATTGAATTGGGATTGTCGAAGACATTTCCCATCCGTTGTATCGTTGTTATCGATTGGCCGTTCTAAGGTAATCGAGGTATTGAATTGGGATTATCGAGGATTGTCTCCATCCGTTGTGTCGTTGTTATCGATGAGCCATTCTAAGTCAGTCGAGGTATTTGAATTGGGACGGCCGAGGATGGTGCCCATCCGCGAGTTATTGTTGTCGTGTTGGCCGACTCAAGGCAACACACTATCATTCTTGTAAACTCAGTAATTTTGTGATCGTTGGGGGTTGAGGATTCCAAGATTGTTGTGTTGTGATTGTTGATCGTGTTAATCGGTCCTAAGGGATTATGATCCCAGGATGGTTGTTTTGGATATTGTTGGTCGTGTCGATCTTTCATTATCCGTATGTCATCGTTCACTTTGGTGAGTCTTTTGATCCTTATTGGATGTGTTATCCTTTGAGTTTCGTTGTCATGTTGTATCATGACATATCTGGAATCATATAAGCCAGGTACATATATAGTCATGCGTGTATGTATCCATATTGGACTGTGCACACGAGACGTAGTTCGTGAGGCTAATTAGGTACATTGTCCCACGTATATCCTGGATTCCGTATACGGGGTGGACATGTGCACTGACATATTTCTGGATCGGGCGTACTGTGATGTCCATCTTGAGCCATATTATTTTGGTCGTTCATAGTCCATGTATAATTGGATGTGTTCAACGTTTTGTGACTAATCGTTCATACGCCCGAGGGGTATATTCGTTAGTTGGGTTTGTTTCTTTGAGATCCGTATTTTGATGATGTACAGCTTCGGCTGAGTGGTTTTCAGGACATTGTGATGTTTTGGTATTTCTGTTGGAGCCTTCGGGCATTATGATTCGTATCTATTTCAGTGTTGGCTTGGTTTACCTTCGGGTAATGTATTGCTGTGTTCTATATTGATGATTCGCCGTTGGGCACTTGTATTCTAAACTGTTGAGCAGGTACCGATCGTATGCCGCAGGCATAGTATTTCACGAATGCTCGATTCTTACTTTGGTTTGTGAGCATCTCGTACTACCATTGTTGTATTGTTTATTCTGCCTTTGGATGCATATCATGTTGTACATGTATTTGATATTCATTATCTGGATGACTGACCCCATGGTGGCGGAATACGTTTACATGTTTTAGGTGCTTGCAAAGAAAGAGTTGAGACACAGGGGCATGACGATGGCGACGAGGCATTCAGGCGATACTAGTCAGAGATGTTTTGGTGTTCATGTCGGTCAGACAGTTTGGAGTACTCCATCTTTTTCAGTTGTTGTCATTTTGTATTAACCGAGCAAGGCTCATGGATGTTGTTGTATTTTTATTTTGGCTATGTAGGCCCACTTTTGTCGTTGAAATTCTATATCAGAATATTATGTCGGATGTCATAGTTGGGAATGTGATTCCCCTTTTGGTCAATTTGTTGTATTTTAGTCATGTTCGCCTGGTGGATCCCCTAGTGTGGGGTCCACGGCACTGTAATGACCCAATGTGATTTGAGGTGTTACACAAGATGGTATAAGGGAATTGGGTTGTGAGATACCCTGATATGTGAGTTATGTGGCTCTACCGATGCAGTAGTAATGGGGCTGTCAAGTTATGACAATATGGACAGTCGGGTTTTGTGAGTCGTGATAGTTGGACGACTGTATGAGTCATTCTTTCATCTAGTCGTCGTCAGTGAAGACTAGTATCGCAAGACCTCGAAGCTTCGTGTGACCTGTGTAAGGATTCGATTCTCTTTGTGTTCATACATTCATTATGTCATTGATTATACATGTTTTGTTGAAACCTGTATGTAACATTTGTGTTATGAGTCACTCGTGATTATTTGTTTTGGGACGTGTGAGCTCTGTATTGGCTATGATTAGCATGATTGATGTGATTGTTTATCTGTTGAGAATGTATACTCGTGTTTGACTATTTACTTAGCATTCTGATTTGGCCGTTGAGACGTATTTGATTTATGATCATGTTCGAATGCTATTCTTTCAGTATGGAAAGAGGGATCCGAGGACGTGGCAGAGGGGGTAGAGGTTACCGAGCAGGCCGAAACTCAGAACATCATGTTTATGCACGTGCAGATGCTGAGTTGGATCAGAGTTCGGCCGGTAGTGCTACCTATGCAACCGATTCTCCTTTGGGACGTCATACTCGAGAGGTCGATCAGACTGAGAGTGGACACGTCGACTCTTTCTTTCTTATGAGGGGCATGATGTCCCAGATGACTCAGATGACGCAGATAGTGGAGACCATGCAGGCCGCGATGGTTCGTGGGGCACCGCAGCTGGGATTCCAGGTGCCGTTTCATGGGCAGACTAGGGGAGTGAATCAGATTGTTGGCGATATCTCTCGTCAGAGGCCGCCTATTATTGAGGGTTTGTCGGTACCAGCTGACTTTGTTCATTGGCTTGAACATTTCGACAAAATCTTCGACGTGGTTCAGTGTCTGGAGGAGAGTAAGGTGCCAATCGCGGCTTACTATCTTAGTAAGGACACTTATTCTTAGTGGCTTTATGTGAACCCACAGATCGTGACTGTGTTTGGAGCGAGTTCAAGACTCTCATGTTAGAGAGGTATTATCCGGATCCACTTCGTGAATCCAAGCTGTCAGTGGTCTTGAACCCCGAATCCATCGAGGACGAGGGTGTTATTGTCATTGCTTAGAAGTTTCAAGGACTTCTTCAGTTTTCTTCGTCTGTTATTCGTATTGAAGCGGATAAGATCAAGTATTTTAGCAAGAGGCTAAACCCGCAGTTGAGGATGCAGTTGTTCAATCACAATTGTAACTCACTTGGTGAATTCATCAGGAAGTCTCTTGGAGCAGAACTTTTGATCAAAGAGCTTGCTCGGAAGAACCCTTCAACTTCTTCTGGTGAGAGGACTAGGATGCCGGTTCGTTGAGAAGGACATCGGGCTCCGACATCCAGGAGGTCATTTTCTAGTCGCCCCCGTACTGGGAAAGCATCTTCTTCCCAGACGACTAGTTCGACTGTTGTTTGCTTTAATTGTGATTCAGCGGGGCATGTTAGCACTCGTTATACGGTGCCAGCTATTGTTTGTTTCTGTGTGAGGGGCAGGGACACCTTCAGAAACACTGCAGGAGTTCTAGTGCCAGTAGGTCTCGAGAGAGCTCACGGGCCTAAAGAGATTTTATTACTCCAGTCAGTACTTCATCCGAGGGGTCCTATCGGGCATCTAGAGCCAGAGGAAAGGACAGCCGAGGAGAAGCAGCGAGTTCAGATATGGGTCTTCCTCGAGTCGATGAGATCAAGGAGCTCGATGATCTGGAGGATGTTGATTTCGGGTACATTTTAGATGTAGCCTTGTTTTGTATTTTCCTTGATTTTCGGACTGATGTTTGACTTAATTTGTATAATGGTATTGTGGTTGTGAACCATTTGTTGTTGATCTATCTTGTAATAATAGTACGTGATAATCTTGGGATTTGAGGTCATTTGATGTGTTTTTTTCCTTTTGGTGTTGTACCCGAGATTTTGTGATATTCTGGGTAATTGTTCATTGTGATTCGAGAAGTCAAGTCGTGAGGACTTGGGCGTGCGATCTGTGTTGTTATCTTTGCGTGGCGTGAGTCAGTGTTTGCATGGGCGTCCGATGCCGACGAGAACGGAGAAGTGTACACTGATGATTGTAGACATGTTCAATGGGCGGCTCCCACGGGGTGTGTACGCCGGTGTTACGAGTCATACTGGTGGTACGACTTTCTGGATGGTCTCTGGCGGGGGAGTCATGATTCGACTGATCTCGTACTTGGTTGAGTGTTTTTATCACTTGACTTTCGCCATGTTCAGGCAGAAGAGACGCGGGGGACCCGACGGGTTGGCCCAGTTACTCAGGCGGAGTGGTTCTCAGTGAGGAGTATTCCTGGAGATGTTTTCAGATCCTAATGGATAGTTCGTACCCCGAGTTGTGCACCTTGAGTTTCGGGGACGAAACTCGTTTTAAGGGGGAGTATGTAATATCCGGGGGAATTTTTTTCGTTTCACTGTTGAGCTGTACGTATTCGTTTGGAATTGTACAAGTATTGTTGTTTTGGACTGATACAATGTATATTGTATTAGGATATTTCGGGATCGAAATATTTGTGCTTGTCGTCAGTATTGTTTCGTCGTTTGGATGTTGCTTGGAGAGTTTAGATATTTGGACGCATTTTCCACCTCGCGTTGATCCAACGGGATCATCTTGGGATCTATGCTGAGGGCGCTGGATCATTGGATTACCCTGTGTGGTGTTGATGGAATCATGTGGATTCGCATCGTTGGTTTTACCATGCGTTGTTGTTGTGCATATGGATATTGTTGGTTATCCACCTCGTGTTAATCTAGTGGGATCATCTTGGGATCTATGCTGTTTACACTAGATCATCAGATTTCCATTGAGTATACGTTGTTATTGTTGTGAGCATATTGACGTTGCCATATGAGTATTTATTTGTAGTCCTTGTGTTAGGACCATGTACGTATATTGTACTGATCTGATCTCAGATTAGACTGACAGGATTGTGGTGGCATTGTGTATCTTGAGGTATGTTCCGTATTTCTCTTGGCATTTGTCTTTTGATGTACAATCGATTATCGTGTTAAGATGTGCTGATGTTATCCGATGGATTAGTTTGGACAGAGTTAGTAGATTTCATAACAGTGAGTTATGATGATGTTTTGAGAACCTTGGCTATTGTTTGAGATACACTACAAATGTTAGGGTATGAGCTTATTGTGTTGTTGAGGATACAAAATGTGAATTTTGGTAAGGGTTATCACGAATTGTTAAAGTTATGGTGTTAATATTACCTTGGTAGTATTCTTACTTCGTATCCCATTGGTATGTAATTATGTGACCGTTATCATGGTTGAGTATTATGGCTGACCCCGTCGCGGGCTTTGTTTTTAGGTTATTGGGATATCGAGCTTGTAGCGGTCGTGAAGAGATGAGCTTCCCGAAGGATACTGGCTTTGGAATGTGTTTGTGAATCGAGTTCTTTGTCTAGTTGTTATTTTCCGCTGCAATAGTATTTTTAGTTATTGTCTTATCCGCTGCGAGTGTGTTTTAAAATGGATAATTAGTATTTTGCGAACTTGAGTTCATTTTTGGAAAATCATTTTCTAAACTATTTTGTCGATACGTGTAAGCGGTGGCTTAACGTGTAATTTTGAAACCATTGAGTTTTGGTGGTTTGTACTTGTACTTCTAAATGAGAGATGTTACGACGGTGTCGGTAACTGGATTTTATAGTCTTTGAATAATTTAAAAGATATTGCCGTATTCGACGCTTAGCCGCATTTTAATATTTGTAAAACTTTCTTTTAGCCTTGTGGGTTCCGTCTTGGGGCTCACGGCGCTGTAATATTCCCGGATGGCTCTAGGGGTGTTACACATGCGGGGTTGAATTGGTATTGGAGAAGGTAAGATAGGCATTTCTATGTTCATCTCATCATCCAGAGTAGCAATGTTGGTAGCCTAGTAAAAAAGGAACATAGCATGAAATCAATGAAATATGCAACTAAATGGGAAAAAATATTCTGATTTGCATTCAAAAAAATTAACCTTTTTTTATCCTTCAACTGTTGGGGATTGATCATCCATCTTAGCACCACAAGCAAGTTTTGATTGAGAAAAGTTCGAACTTCCAACTTCAGTATTGATGCTCCCATTAAACTTTGCTGCTAACTGATTTAATTTATCATGCATGAATAGAAAACTCTCTTCATAGGCTCTTCTTTCTCATGCCAGCTCCGTAGGATTAGGAACATAAAAGTACATTGAAGGAGTCACAAACTGACCATGTCCTTGGACCCTACCTCCATTAGGCATTTTCTTAAGTGCTTCGCCCAATATGTCATTTGAACCTTGGGGTTGGAAACTACCTTGCTCAACTTGGCTTCTTAGTTCACTCTATGAAATAAATAAAAACAAACTCTTAAGAAACTTTAAAGATAATTGTAGACTTAATCATCATATTACAGATATCATAATATAGAATAACAATATATCATAATACTTACAATTCTATCAGCCACTTCTTACACTTCAGATGTGTAGCTCCCATCCTTTTTTTGGTGAGCCAGCAACCATGCTTCACTACGGTCGATCTGACGTTCAGAAACTCCAAGCTCTAACTTCTGCAAGCCAACAATATGATTAAATTTTTTTAAGCTAGATGTAGTATGATGGTTCAATAAATTTTATCAGATTCTAAAAGCATAATAATCAAATCATTATACTTACTCTTTTATGCAACATCCCCGCATATCCAGCACTACCTAAATTGTATACATATTCTTTGCTCGTTTTTCTTTTGCTATGTTACTTTTTTCCTACACAATAGAGTAAACAGTTAAAAGGACAGAAAATTATAAATATTCATGAGAAAAACAAGTACTAGACATATACCTTAAAGTTCTCCGATAAAACCTTGGCAACAAAACCTTTCTAATGATGCTTTTTGATGAATTCAAACTCTATTGGAGGTTTTTTCAGTGAGTTCATGTTATCTGAGTTGGGAAGAATATAATCATTAACCAATTTGGATCTGAATATCCTCAATGATGATCCCATCCAACTGAGAACTTGCCACTTAGCTTTAGCTGTCAGCTTTAACTTCTCTTGGAAATTACTCCAAAGTGATTCCTTCATTTCTAAAGGCACTTTACTCCTATCATCATATATTATCAGTATTCTCTCTCGTGCAACAACCCCAATATAGTTCCTTAGATCATTTCTCTTCAAGCCAACTAGAACTCCAAAAGAATTGTAGACAATTTCACCTTCCACCTGATCCTTTTTTTGCAAATCTTTCTTTTTGGTCTTGTTTCTTCGAGGTCTTCCTTCAAGATCTGGATCAAAAGAAGCCTCCTCATTTGCTAACATTTTCAAAGTACCTGGAAGTTAAAATAATAGTTAATAAAACTTATCGCAATAATACCTGAATCAAATATAATTATTTTTTTTAACCAACAAAATGGACTTACATGGACTGTGAACCAACAACTCAAACATATTATTGTACATCCATTGTATATCCACAATGATTATTGGAAAAAGGTGCATATACATCTATTTCATCACTGCCACCACTACTTGAATAATAACCTTTTTCACTCACTGGACAAACAATCCATTTGTTGTCATCTAACTGGTCTTTCACATAAAACACTTGCTTTGCATGACCATCTAAAATGAAAGAATCAGATTTATATCCTATTCTATCAATATGAACTACTGTCATTCCAAATTCATCAATGAAAACCCCTCTAGCATCTACCCAATCACACTTGAAAAGTACTTTATAGACCCCTAAATAGTCAAGCTGCCAAATTTCAGCAATCTGCCCATAAAAATGCATGTCCCCTGTGTGTGGATTTTTGTCCTTTGAGCTCGAAACCTGTACAACTTTGGCAACAACGTGAACCCCACCGTTTTGTGTTACACGGTTGCCATCCCGTTCTCTGGTTGAAAAACTAAAGCCATTAACATAGTAGCCTTCGAGTGTCACCACACTTGATCGTGGTTTGTTTGCCAGCAACCATATCAAACTATCAACTGCTACTTTATTTGATTTATCAATTGTTACCTATTGTTATCATAAAAATTGATACCAATTAGATAGCCTGTCACAATGTGTTTACATAGACTACAGGTATTAAATTATAACACTGGTAGTCTAACCTTTTCTATCAACCAATCAGCAAATGTTCGGGAGTGCTCATTTTGTAACCGCAAAGGTTTTTTTAATTGTCGAGGGTTATTTGCTTACAAAAATGCCAAATGCTACCTAAAAATATATGAAATTAATTAATAAAAGGCATCAGTTTTAAAATCAGTATTTAAGGTTGAGCTTACTTACTCTATATAAGGTTGAACCTCACGAGTGTTAACCAATACACATCGATGCACTTGCGCCAATGTAGGGCCATCAACCAGCTTAATAGATGCACCTCCTAGTGGTTTTTCAATTGTGAAATCAATTAAACAACCTGAAGGTAGTCCAATTTATTCACAATTTGACAGGTACTCAGCACAAAATTCAAGTGCTTCTTCAGCAATGTAGCACTCCGCAATGCAACCTTCAGGCCTATTTCGGTTGCAAACATAACCCTTTATATGTTTCATTCCTCTCTCAAATGGAAACATCTAATGAAGGTAGACTGGGCCACACAACTTAACTTCTTCCACTAAATGGACTGTCAAATGGACCATAATATCGAAGAAGGTAGGGAGGAAGTATTGTTCTAGACTGGATAAGGTGACTTGAAGTTCTTATTGCAATTAGTCAAAGGAATCAGGTCGTATTAGTTTAGAACATAGGGAATTGAAAAAGAAGCACAACCTAGTTATGGTAGATCTAACATTTTTTGACAAGCAGTTTCGAATAGCTAAGGGCAGAATTTGTTGCATTAGAGTATGACAATCATGTGACTTAAGCCCGTGAAGACGACACTCATACATCCAGACAAGGTTTTTAAAGTTGGAACTATAACCATCAGGGACCTTAACACCTTGTAAGCTTTCACAAAATAATTTCTTTCTTTCTTATTTAGAGTGAATGGGGCAGGGGTTAGGGATTTGCTTTGGTCATCATAAGCTAATGTGATGGAGACTTTATTTAACTTGTTACTTAAATCAGGATGTGATAAATCTTTTCTAGCATTAAGTCCATCCTTTGTCCTTCCCGATTGATTAAGTAATGTGCCATAGATGCTTTCACAAACATTTTTCACAATGTGCATTACATCTAACTGATGGCGAATTAACAAGTGTTTCCAGTACTCTAATTCAAAGAAGATTGATTTCTTTTTGAACATCCTAGAGACAGTCTCATTGCTCTCACCGTCGCCATCTACACCACACTGACCATCATCATCACCCTCACACTCACCACCCTCACCATGTTTTCTCTTCTTTTGGACCTTTTTCCCAAATTTAGTGTCAATTCCAGATACCAAGTTAAAAACTTCTAGACCAGAGATACATTTAGATGAATTATCCTCATTTGGACAATGACCCATATATGACATTTTTTGACTATGTGGCAGCAAAATGCATTTGTGTTAATCCCACAAACTGGACAACCATAATATCCCTTCACAGTGCACCCAGACAGATTCCCATATGCTGGGAAGTCACTAATTGTCCACATCAAAACAACCCTTAACTGAAAACTTTCTTTCTTATATGTGTCAAACACATCAACACATATATCCCAGAGGATTTTTAAGTCGTCAATCAAAGGTGCAAGGTAAACATCTATGTCATTCCCCGACTGTTTAGGGCCTGATATAAGCAGAGACAACATCATAAACTTCCTTTTCATGCATAACCATGGAGGAAAATTATATGTTATGAATGAAACAGGCCAGCAACTATAAGTACTGCTAAGTTGTGCTATGTGGATTAATCCCATATGAGGATAGAGCCAAGCGAAGATTTCTCGACTCTTGGGCAAAATCTGGCCATTTGTTGTCAATCAATTGCCAAGCCGATGAAGCAGCCGGATGGCGAAGGTTACCATCCTCAACTCTATCATTATCATGCCATGTCAAATTCCTAGCAGTTTATGGTGATTGAAACTGTAACACCCCAAACTAGGCGGATATTACAGTGCCGTGGACCCCCGACTGGGACCCACCAGGCGAATGAAAAGGGATGAATTACACAGGGTAAATGTAGTACCGAACCACATTACAACATCAATTACTCCGATTAGGAGTTTCATACAACACACCCAGGATAAAATAGAATACATGTGTATCTTATGTGACGATAAAATACACAACACTGAATGAAACGAGTATTCAAACGGAATGTCTGCAGCGGAATAAATAAAGGAAACATAAATGACTGAATAAGTGACTGAACAGACTGGGGGCCCTTTCTAGTATCACTGGGACTCCTCGACGTCAGCATGTTTTCCCCTTGCCTTTGCCTTGCCAAGACCTGAAAAACAAAATCCCCAAACGGGGTCAGTTACACAGAACAACAATCCTCAAGGGTTGAAAATACACAATCATGATTTAACTGAAGTTATGAAAAATCCTTAGTTATGAATTACGCTGAAGAGAGGTATCATAGTACGCCCGTAGTGTTCTGTGCAAGTGTACAAGACGAATGACCGGACACACCCGTCCTTGTACCTAATTAGTCTCACGGAGGTAATCTGTTACCGTGTGCACAGTCCAATGTATCACTCCCAATACATGGCCATAACGTGCCCGACTAAAAATTCCACACATCCGCACCCGGCCACGCAATATGAACCCAGAAGGTCATATGAACGAGAATGACCGCAATGAATATCAATGAATAAATAATAATCTGACAAAGTCAAGAATGACTCACCGAGATAAGAGTAATAATGAAATGAATGATAGCTCAACGAAAAGATTGGAACCGTCGTTCCTTATGACTGAAGTGATTAATTGACAATAACAAGTTTTAATATGATTAATACAATGATGAATGAGTTATGATTATGAATGATCAACAACAAAAGGTATGAATATCCTTTTAACCGAGTAAGAATTAACTTACTCAATACCGGTGACAATAATCCTTCCACAAACGACGTCCTAATTGAGATATCGATCGCTCGAACAACCTTGAATTATACAATATTCAACAACCCGTTCAAAATACGAATTAAACATGAATATAACGAACTCAAAACGTCGATACGAATAAACCAAGTTCATTGAGGTATTAAATCAAACACGTTGCGTCCAAACTCCGATTGTTTACAATCAAACCTCAAAAACCAATATCAAATCCCCGAAGAAGTGTTTCAAACCAACAAAACATCTTCCAAATGATCAATAATCCGAAATGAATATCCGAAAACGTGATTATAACGACAATTAATCGAAAACCCCCAATTTCAACTCGATATACAAAGTGTTCTTGAATAATCCCTCAATAATCCAATGAATCCTTATACAAACTCATAATCATATACATATCCCTTCATATAACAAGATTATAACGTCCAAAACATCATATCTCAACACAAAATCGAAGTCCAAAGTGTTGAAGGAATTACCTCTTGAAGAATCAAGTACTATAATCCGAAGAACACGCGTTAGATTGATTATCCGGGCTTCACGATCGAAAGGAGATGAAGAAAATCAAACACTCAAATGATTATTGATGAAGAAAACTCTCCCTCAAGCTTATATCTCTCGTAAGAAGGTGGAAAAGATGAAAAAAATGAGCTGAAATGCTCAAAAAAACAATTTATAGGGGTTGACTACCCTGCCGGACACTGCCCGTGCCGATCGGCACGGTCGTGTCGCACAGCTAGCCGACAGTGACTCGACCGTGTCCTGCTCGACACGGTCGCGGCGCGGAGGGCCTTCCGACAGTGACCCGTCCGACAGCGACTCGGCATGACTCGACCGTGTCCTGGGACACGGTCGGGCGTGCTGGGCAGTCGGTTCTGGCTTATCCGGAAGGGTTCGACTCGGCCGTGCCAAACGGCACGGTCGAGTCCTGCGGGCAGATACTTCGGCATTTCCGGACGAGTATGGCACGGGCCGTGTCGGACGACACGACCGATTCCGGTCGGCAGTGATCGGCCAAAGGCTGAAAAATGAGCGGGTGAGCTAAAACGACCATAACTCTCTCGTCCGGACTCCGATTGACTCACCGTTTGAACCATTGGAAAGCTAACTCGATGCTCTATAATATTGCAAAGATTTAGAATTTTTGGAGTTACCAAAAGTTAATGGTGATCTAACAAAGTCGAACTCATATGAGGAAAGTTGAAACAATGAACGGTAACGATACACAACTCGAAGTTTTTCCGAACGGTGAACACGGCGAACGAACATGATTGATGAATGAAAATACAGACTGATAATTACTGAATGAAAATGAATGAATTACAACCGGGTATTACATACTCCCCCCCTTAAAAAGAGTTTCGTCCCCGAAACTAAGGGTCAAACAACTCGGGATAACTCTCCCGCATATTCTCCTCAGTTTCCCAAGTGGCCTCTTCGACTCCATGTCTGGACCACTGAATCTTGACCAAAGGAATCGACTTATTTCTCAACTGTTTGATTCGCCGCTCTAAGACTCGTATAGGACGCTCCTCATATGAATGGTCGTCGGCGATCTCGATTTCGTCGAACTGCAGTATGTGACTCGGGTCGGCAACATACTTTCGCAACTGAGAGACATGAAACACATTATGAATTCGGCTCAAAGCCGGAGGTAACGCCAATCGATAAGCTAACTCGCCTACTCGATCCAAAATTTCAAACGGTCCAATGAATCTCGGACTCAACTTCCTCCGTTTTCCAAAACGGAAAATACCTCGACTCGGGGATACCTTGACCAAAACATGGTCACCCGTCTCGAACTCTAGTGGTTGACGACGATTATATGCATATGATTTCTGTCGACTCTGAGATGTCAACATACGACTCTTGATCAAAGCTACCTTCTCTCGGGCGGCTATAAGCATATCGGGTTCGGTGCCGATTGATTATGACAAGTCATCCCAACACAAAGGAGATCGACAACGACGACCGTACAAGGCCTCGTAAGGTGCCATCTTAATGGAAGCATGCCAACTATTATTATACGTGAACTCGATCAATGGTAGTTGGGCTTCCCAATCGTCCTTCCAATCGAGGACGCATGCCCTCAACATGTCCTCTAATGTCTGTATAGTCCTCTCTGATTGTCCGTCGGACTGAGGATGAAAGGCGGTACTGAGATTGAGTTGAGTTCCCATAGCACGATGAACTGATTTCCAAAAATGAGATACAAATCGTCCGTCACGATCGGAAACGATACTCTTAGGAGTACCGTGCAGTCTTACTATCTCCTTGATTAATAACTGGGCCAGTCTCTCGGGACCCCACGTATCCTTGATCTCAAGGAAATGAGCTGATTTAGTTAAGTGGTCCACAATCACCCAGATCGTATTCATGCCACGACGACTCGTCGGCAAACTCGTGATGAAATCCATAGAAATGTCTTCCCACTTCCACTGAATAGGAGAGGTTTCAACATACCCACGGCCGATGTTCAATATTGACTTGTTGGCAAGTTAAGCATCTCGAAACAAATTCCGCGACTTCTCGCTTCATATTACTCCACCAGTAATTTTGTTTCAAGTCCTTATACATCTTGCTAGACCCCGGATGAACAGAATAAGGGGTAGCATGAGCTTCTCTCAAAATCGAGTTTTTCAACTCGTCATTCGCCGGTACGCACAACCGGTTCTTAAACCTCAAAAGTCCATCCTCGTGGACCACGAATCCAGGGGCTTTTCCCTGAGCCACATCCTCACGAATGCGCAACAATGCCGGGTCCGAACCCCGATTCTCCCCGATTGCATCCTCAAGAGATGATGAAATCTCTAACATACAAAGCCGTCCCCGAACTCGCCAAGCTGCACCTCGATCTCGGGTCTAAGGAATTCCTGTTGGAGCTCCTTCTGAATTGTTAAACGAGCAAGCATCTGCTCCTGAGCGGACTTACGACTCAAGGCGTCGGCGACAACGTTCGCCTTGCCCGGGTGGTAAAGGATCTCAATATCATAATCCTTGATTAGTTCTAACCACCGCCTCTGTCGCATATTTAATCCTTCTGAGTAAATATATACTTTAAACTCTTATGATCGGTGAATATCTGGCAGGTAACGCCATAAAGATAATGACGCCAAATTTTCAAAGCGAACACCACGGCTGCTAGCTCAAGGTCGTGAGTCGGATAATTAACCTCGTAAGGTCTCAATTGCCGTGAAGCATAAGCAATAACCTTCCCATTCTGCATGAGTACACATCCGAGACCCTGTCCGGACGCATCACTATAAACCACAAATCCTTCCGTCCCCTGCGGCAAGGAAAGTACAGGTGCTGACATTAACCGGCTCTTGAGTTCCTCAAAACTCCGTTGACAAGCGTCGGACCACGTGTATTTCTTATCCTTCCGCAAAAGGTTCGTCAATGGTTGAGCAATTTTGGAAAATCCTTCCACAAACCTCCGATAATAACCGGCTAATCCGAGAAAGCTTCGGATTTCCCTAACATTCTTCAGAGGTAGCCAATCACGAATAGCCTCTGTCTTCTGAGGATCGACACGTCCATCAGATGAAATTACATGTCCGAGAAACGTCACTTCGGACATCCAGAACTCACATTTGGAAAACTTTCCATAAAGTTGCTCTCGTCTCAACACGTCGAGAACCTGATGAAGGTGAACCTCGTGTTCCTCTCCGTTACGAGAATAAATCAAAATGTCATCAATGAAGACAACAAACCGATCCAAAAAGTCGATGAAGACCCGATTCATTAGCTCCATGAATACCGCAGGTGCATTAGTTAGCCCGAACGGCATAACTACGAACTCATAATGACCATAGCGTGTTCGAAACGCCGTCCTCGCGATATCCGACTCTCGAATCCGCAGTTGATGATATCCAGATCTTAAGTCGATCTTGGAAAATACTGAAGCTCCCTGAAGTTGATCCAAAAGGTCATCGATACGGGGTAAAGGATACTTATTCTTGATTGTCACCCTATTCAACTCCCGATAATCGATACACAAGCGAAAAGAACCATCCTTCTTTTTGACAAACAGCACTGGTGCTCCCCACGGGGACGCACTCGGTCGGATATAACCTTTCTCGAACAATTCCTCAAGTTGATTCTTCAACTCTCGCATTTCGGTCGGGGCCATCCGGTACGGTGCCTTCGATATCGGAGACGTACCAGGCTCCAACTCAATCGTGAATTCCACATCCCTCTGTGGAGGCAAACCAGGTAACTCGTCTGGAAATACATCGGCATATTCCCTTACTACCGGAATATCCGACAACATTACTGATGATTCCTCGGTTTTGGTCATATAGCACCAATAACCGACACATCCTCGACCGAGTAATCGCCGCTTTCATCAAATTAATGACCTTACGAGCAGTAGGGATTACCTCCTGAAACACACATTCAACCCCATAAATCGAAATGATAGTAATCATACGCTTACGGACACTAATGATGGCATCATGACGATCCATCCAATCAATACCCAAGATGACGTCGTCTCTCGGCAAATCTACCACGATAAGGTCCGGCCATACACGACCATGGCCCGAATAGGACAATCTCGAATCTCACGATTCGATGATTCGTCTACCATCGAGTAGACCAATGACATAAGGCTCACAACTAGTAGCACTACCTGGCGTAGTCTACTCAAACATGATTCGAAATGAATGAATGCGATGCACCAAGTATCAAAAAGGGTACACACAGGTTGAGATAGAATATCGAGTGTACACGAGATCATTTGGGCCTCGGGATCATCGGTCTTCTTCATCTCATAAATCCGGGGTTTGCTAGTCCGGACACGGACGCTCCGTCTGGCGACTATAGGCTCCACCTTTAGTCGCTCCTGTCGTTTTAAGCACGCCGATTGAGTGGCTCGATTAACGGCCGACCGCCCGGGGCCCGAGATGGCCGGAGTAGGTTTGGAGTCCCTACGGCAAAACGGGCCTTATGCCTAACAATTCCACGATTATGGCACGTGATGTCGTCTCGGACACTTGGTGTGACATGACCAAGATCCCCACGGTTATAACGGTGATGGCGAATCGGCGCTCGTGGCGAGATTCCGCGGGTTTAGACGTCACAGGAGGTCGCTCAAAAAAAGCAGAGCCCGCACGAGGTTTCTTGAAGGTTGTCTGACCGCCTTCAGACTGATTACGATTCTTCGATTTCTTGCTAGCAGATGAAGGTTGCTGCTTAGCGATTTCTTTAGCAGTAAGCTCATAGGTAAGAGCTTTCTCAATGAATTCGGCCAACGTGGTGCAATTATGATTAAGCAACTGTAATCTCATACGTGGTTTCAGCCTCTTGCTGAAATACTTAATCTTATCCGCCTCGGAATGAATGATGGATGAGGCGAACGGAAGAAGTTCTTGAAATTTCTCGGCAATGGCGAGAACATCCGCGTCTGATGAGGGGTCGGGAGTGAGTAACTCTGACAGCTTGGCCTCTCTGAGTGGGGCCGGATATTACCTCTCCATCATGAGAGTCTTGAACTGCTCCCAAGTACATGATCCTTCGGTGGGCTTCAACAACAACCACCAAGAATGTGCGCTCTTACCCAGGTAGTAAGCCGCAACAGAAACTTTGTGTCCTTCGGGATACTCTACCATAGCAAACAACTTTTCGAAATGCTCGAGCCAATGAATAATATCCGCCGGCTCAGACAAGCCCTCAAAAGTAGGTGGCCTCTGGCGAGAGATGTCGCCGATGATATTGCTCACGTTCCTCTCTTGCCTCTGAGGTGGCGGCGGAGGAGCCTGTTGATTTTGATTGACTGAGTTATGCATCGTCTCCATTAGTTGTGTCATCTGAGTCATCTGGGCCATCATGCCCTGCATAAAGGCGAGTGGATCGATCCGAACACCTTCTGACTGAGCCGTGTCCCGAGTACGACTCCCCGAAAGTGAATGATCACGCCCGGTGAATGAGTGGCGGCATTCTTGCTAGATGAGTTAACATTATTCCTCGCGTTCGCACGTGTGTTCACACGAGTTCTCGGGATTCGGCCCGCACCACGGCCTCGTCCTCCGCGTCCTCTTCTTGCTCTCTCCATACTGAAGTAGGAAAGTCACATGATGATTATAATCCCCGCATGAATATCACGTTATGATTATGTCATGAGATGATGAAAATGAGTATACATGTTCTAACTTAGTGATTATATGAATGATTTACTGAAGTGACATGATTATCTGATAAAATTCTTGAAGTGATTATCTTGAATAACTTAATAAGATTGATAATATGACCATCCAGATCGACAACTGAGTAATAAAAGGAATTAAGTGATTAATGAGTTAATATGATCGTCCTGATCAATAAATGAGTATTGAAATGAATTAAGTGATTAATGAGTTAATATGATCGTCCTGATCACAATGAATGATGATGTTTGAGGATTGTTAATTGATGAATGATGAATGAATGATTATTGCCAGAAATTATACCATGGCGTTAGAAATCTTACAGTTCTTTCGGTCTGATTGGCTCGGCATTTGCACAGGTCACACGTGACACGAAAGTCCAATGATACTAGTCTGATGACGATGACTTCAAATGAGACATGACTCGGAAGGTAGTATTCAAAACCACGCTCCGATACCAACTCTGTAACACCCCAAACTAGGAGGATATTACAGTGCCGTGGACCCCCGACTGGGACCCACCAGGCGAATAAAAAAGGATGAATTACACAGGGTAAATGTAGTACCGAACCACATTACAACATCAATTACTCCGATTAGGAGTTTCATACAACACACCTAGGATAAAATAGAATACATGTGTATCTTATGTGACGATAAAATACACAACACTGAATGAAACGAGTATTCAAACGGAATGTCTGCAGCGGAATAAATAAAGGAAACATAAATGACTGAATAAGTGATAGCAATAGGGCCCCTTTCTAGTATCACTGGGACTCCTCGACGTCAGCATGTTCTCCCCGTGCCTTTGCCTTGCCAAGACCTGAAAAACAAAATCCCCAAACGGGGTCAGTTACACAGAACAACAATCCTCAAGGGTTGAAAATACACAATCATGATTTAACTGAAGTTATGAAATATCCTTAGTTATGAATTACGCTGAAGAGAGGTATCATAGTACGCCCGTAGTGTTCTGTGCAAGTGTACAAGACGAATGACCGGACACACCCGTCCTTGTACCTAATTAGTCTCACGGAGGTAATCTGTTACCGTGTGCACAGTCCAATGTATCACTCCCAATACATGGCCATAACGTGCCCGACTAAAAATTCCACACATCCGCACCCGACCACGCAATATGAACCCAGAAGGTCATATGAACGAGAATGACCGCAATGAATATCAATGAATAAATAATAATCTGACAAAGTCAAGAATGACTCACCGAGATAAGAGTAATAATGAAATGAATGATAGCTCAACGAAAAGATTGGAACCGTCGTTCCTTATGACTGAAGTGATTAATTGACAATAACAAGTTTTAATATGATTAATACAATGATGAATGAGTTATGATTATGAATGATCAACAACAAAAGGTATGAATATCCTTTTAACCGAGTAAGAATTAACTTACTCAATACCGGTGACAATAATCCTTCCACGAACGACGTCCTAATTGAGATATCGATCGCTCGAACTACCTTGAATTATACAATATTCAACAACCCGTTCAAAATACGAATTAAACACGAATATAACGAACTCAAAACGTCGATACGAATAAACCAAGTTCATTGAGGTATTAAATCAAACACGTTGCGTCCAAACTCCGATTGTTTACAATCAAACCTCAAAAACCAATATCAAATCCCCGAAGAAGTGTTTCAAACCAACAAAACATCTTCCAAATGATCAATAATCCGAAATGAATATCCGAAAACGTGATTATAACGACAATTAATCGAAAACCCCCAATTTCAACTCGATATACAAAGTGTTCTTGAATAATCCCTCAATAATCCAATGAATCCTTATACAAACTCATAATCATATACATATCCCTTCATATAACATGATTATAACGTCCAAAACATCATATCTCAACACAAAATCGAAGTCCAAAGTGTTGAAGGAATTACCTCTTGAAGAATCAAGTACTATAATCCGAAGAACACGCGTTAGATTGATTATCCGGGCTTCACGATCGAAAGGAGATGAAGAAAATCAAACACTCAAATGATTATTGATGAAGAAAACTCTCCCTCAAGCTTATATCTCTCGTAAGAAGGTGAAAAAGATGAAAAAAATGAGCTGAAATGCTCAAAAAAACAATTTATAGGGGTTGACTACCCTGCCGGACACGGCCCGTGCCGATCGGCACGGTCGTGTCGCACAGCTGTCCGACAGTGACTCGACCGTGTCCTGATCGACACGGTCGCGGCGCGGAGGGCCTTCCGACAGTGACCCGTCAAGCGGCTGACTCGGCATGACTCGACCGTGTCTGGGACACGGTCGGGCGTCTTCGGGCGATCGGTTCGCTTATCCGGAAGGGTTCGACTCGGCCGTGCCAAGCGACACGGTCGAGTCTGCGGCGAATACTTCGGCATTTCCGGACGAGTACGGCACGGGCCGTGTCGGACGACACGACCGAGTCCGGTCGGCAGTGATCGGCCAAAGGCTAAAAAATGAGCGGGTGAGCTAAAACGACCATAACTCTCTCGTCCGGACTCCGATTGACTCACGTTTGAACCATTGGAAAGCTAACTCGATGCTCTATAATATTGCAAAGATTTGGAATTTCTGGAGTTATAAAAAGTTAATGGTGATCTAACAAAGTCGAACTCATATGAGGAAAGTTGAAACAATGAACGGTAACGATACACAACTCGAAGTTTTTCCGAACGGTGAACACGGCGAACGAACATGATTGATGAATGATTATAATTGAGTGAAAATACACTGAGTGACAATTACAGACTGATAATTACTGAATAAAAATGAATGAATTACAACCGGGTATTACAGAAACACTCTCCTAAATCTTGGAATAGGGGGAAAAAACCACATGACTTTTTTAGGCACTTTTGTTTGACATTTTCTAGACCTACCATTTATCGTCTTCCACCTAGACACCCCATAACTAAGACATTCATTTAAATTTGCAAATTCATTCCTATAGATAATGCAATCATTAGGACATGCATTTATTCTCTCATAGTTTAAGCCAAATACCTTCATTATTTTCTTGGCCTCATACATTGACTTCGGCAAGTTATTACCATTTGGCAATAACTCATTAAGAACCTCTAACAGATTTGAAAACCCACTGTCAGACCACCCATAATATCCTTTAAAATGGTAAAGTTTCATTAGACCTGAAAGTTTAGAATATTTTGAGCCCGGGTACAAAGGTTTTTCTGCATTCTCAAGCACATCCCTAAAAGATCTAGGATTTTTATCACAATGCTCAAAAGCATCATTCATCATATCCCCTAAATTACTGTAATCTTCACATCTAAAACCTTTATTTTGACTCATTCTAATTTCTTGGTCTTTGGAGGCTGATTTTGGGGCTACCTCACCATGCCAATACCAAACTATGTGCTTTTCTAAGAAGCCTTTTTTAAACAAGTGATGCGCAACGACAGCTGGGGTGAAAAACTTCATATTACAACATGAGGTACATGGACACCTAATGGACATTCTATTTTCAGAATTAATGACAACAAAATCTATGAACTCAAGAACTCCCTGCTTATACTCATTGGATAAGCGATTACAAAAAATCCAAGACTCGTCCACATCAAACAATTTTTCGTGTCCATTTATTAGATAGTGTTAGTTTATTCAGATTTGTTATAATTTATTAAACATACAAGTTTTAGTATAAAAAAATATCACCTACAGTTACTTAAGAAAAAAATTTAAAAATGAAACAAATACATAACTGAAAGGTCCCAAATCTGCTAATAAACAAACAATAAGTCTCAAATGTGCTCAAACATCAACACAACAATACAAATAATATTAAAAAAAAATGCTAAATTACAAATGGGATCAACACATTGATAGACAATAAGAATACTTGCAGAAAAGCCTATATAATCCCAAATTCAAGCCATCATTTTGATTTCTATATGAGTAAAAAATACCAAATACCAAAACTTACTGGGACCAAAGAAAAAACTACCGAAGAAATAGAACTCCGAAATAAATATAGTGAAAAACTTAAAGAACCCTAGAAAACTGGAAAAACACTAAAGAACATAAGAACAACTAAAGAGTGGAAAAATAAACAATATAACTCAAGAAAACAAAAAAAAACTAAAATTAGACCCGTCTCACGGGATATATTCCACATACCATAAGATTAAAGGATGAGAGAACTTACTGGGATACGCAAGACCGATGAGTATGTATTAGGGCTAGGTTCATGGATGAAAGAACTTAGATGAATCTGCGATTGTAGGGTTTTTTTGAGTCCGGAGGTGAAGAAGATGCCGAAGAGATTTAGGAGGAAGTGTGGAGACTGGAAAAGGTGTCGATGGAGATGAAGTTGTGGAGATGAAGAAGGTGTCGGTGGACAGAAAGTAAATAATTGCAGGGTTGGGAATGTTGACATAGCACTTAAAGCTTTTTCGAGGGATTGACTCATAATGGATGGTTGAGATGTATTATTAATGAATGGGTAAGATTAGAGCATATTTCAGTGTTTTTCTTTTTTTTAATTACTGATACATTAGTGTCAGGAATTACTGATGCCTTAATTAGTGATACGTCTGTGTGAGCAATCAGTGACACTTATATGTTAAATAGGAAAACTGATCCAATTTTATATATTTAGTGACACATAACAAAAAACTGTCAGAATCCAAGTGTCACTAAAGCCCCTTTTTTTAGTAGTGAGATTTCACAGAACTGAGCATTCCTACATCGTTTCCTATAGGTAGAATGTCATCCACATATAGTATTAAGAATGCAATTTTGCTCCCACTAACCTTCTTGTAAATACATGGCTCTTATTCGTTTTTGACAAAATAAAACTCTTTGAATGTCTCGTCAAAATGAAGATTCCAACTTCGAAAAGCTTGCTTCAGTCCATAAATGGCATGCCAAAGCTTGCATACATTATGAATATTAGTCTCAGATATAAATCCCTTAGACTGTTCTATATAGATCTCCTTCTCAAGAAATCCATTTAGGAATGCTGTTTTCACATCCATTTGCCATATTTCATGATCCAAGTGGGCTGATATGGCAAGCATCATGTGAATAAAATTGATCGTAGCTACAGGCGAAAAGGTCTCGAAGTAATCGATTCCCTTTATTTAGGAATAACACTTCACAACAAGCCTCGCCTTATAGGTATCAACCTTGCCATCTCCATCAGTCTTTCTCTTGTAGATCTATTTCTTCCCAATAGACACTATGCCATTAAGACAATCTACTAAAGTACAAACTTGATTAGCATGCATAGAGTCTATCTCAGCTTCCATAGCCTCTCCCCCCTTCGCGGAGTCCACATCAACCATCGCTTGGTCATATGTATGTAACACCCCGAGATATTCGGAATAATTACAGTGCCATAAACCCTTTATGTAAGAGTTTACAAGGCTAAATTAAAAGAATAGCTGAACAATACAAAAATACCACCAGTAGATGAGTAATTTAATAACCGGTTAAAACATCTCAACACAATTCATTAATTACAAATTTCTCAAATCATCAAAAGACACACGTACTCGAGTACTACGTACCAAACCAGAATATCAAAACAATACAATGGACAACATCACTGTGCCCCTTCATCATCATGTTGGTACTGTGGTTGCTTCCCCACTCCTTGGCTACTTGAACATCAAAACAAATGTCCACCCCCACAGGGGTTAGCAAAACGATGCTAGTACAAGTATCATAATATACAAGAACAGATATGCAACAACGATGCATAACAAAATACAGAACATGGACTTCCGCTACCGGAACCCAACGATGCGAATCCACATGATTCCATCAACACAACATAGGGTAATCCAATGATCCAGTGCCCTTAGCATAGATCCCAAGATGATCCCATCGGACCAACACGAGGTGGAAAAACCCATCCAATGATCCAGCGCCCTCAGCATAGATCCCAAGATGATCCCGTTGGACAAACACGAGGTGGACAACTGATCCAGCACCCTCAGCATAGATCACATGATCCCTTTCGGATCAATACAATACACATGATACAACCATGCATACATATGCGAAATAATATGTTCATCAATATGAACATACACATGGATCAAAAAGATGAATGACATTATAACAATTCATCTAGGGTAATCTCATATTCATCAATATGAATGGTAATCTGCATGATCAAAATCATCAACATTAAACCAAAAGTCACGTTACGACATTTACCTCAAAAATGGCAACAATGATAGGTACTACGAATAACCTTCAACCCAGTCGAAGAACTCTCACTTGATCAATTCACCAAAAATCCGAACCTTTATTGAACAATAGCACCAATATAACTAATGGTTCCAGATAATCGTTCTAAACATCATACGAGCATCAAGAGGTGTAATATACTCGACAATAAAAACGTGTGAATCTATCCAACCCATACCGGTTGAATCATCACTACACTACTAATTCGAACAACAAACCCATGATCTTCCAAGCAAGATTAAACACATCATTCGGTCGGATTCTTCAACTATTTCACATGATAGTACGTCTAACATGGATCCTAACCATAACTTTCATTAATCCAATGCAGCAAGATTTCGGAAATCTCTTGAAGAACACCATAAAAACTCGTTTATAAGGTTCAACATGATTAACATCTTCTTCTTCAAGGAATAACTCTAAGTTCAAATCCATTAAGTTCCCCTATACGCGTTGTTCGTTCAAGTTGTATGTAAGAAACTAAATAACCTTAGTAATAAACTCAACAATTTCCATAGCATGATCATATTTGACAACAAGAACACATAATCCAGATCGGTGAATCGCCACAGATCTTACACGGAAGGAAAAGATGAAATCACTTGATGAACTCCACGCCAAACGCTAGAACACCAATCCTCAAAGATCCTTGCCTTCAATGGTTATGTTTAGAGGCTGCTATGAAGGTTTAAGATGGGGAGGGTAAATCTCTAAGTCTCGGAAATTGAGTCTGGGGCGAAGTGGAAACTGAAAATGAAATGAGGTGCTGTCCTATTTATAGAAAATGATTATTAGTGCGCGCTACTATTCCTTTTTAGCGTGCGCTAATGGGCTCACATCCCACTGTCACTATCTGTTCTTCGCTTAACGTACGCTAAACATCCCTTACGTACGTTAAATACAATAGATAGCGTATGCTACCACTCTAATATAGCATGCGCTAACGACTTTACGAAGCTCACTGACCTCACTATACTCGACTTAGCGTCCACTAGCATTACTCTCGTAGCGTGCGCTAAGCACCGTTGGCTCGATTTTTCCAAAAGCCATCCAGGTTCATCCCGACATGTCCTTATCCAAAATCCGTGGTCCGATCTCACCTACCATCCTATCTCAATCATGCTGACCACGTATAGCATGCACTAAGACTCATTTGAATCGTGCGCTAGCTTACATATTTAGCGCGCGCTACACTTAAATGTTAGCGTGCGCTAAATGTACATAAGTACATGCATGAAACAACAACTACGAAATCATACACTCGTCGATACAGGATCATGAATGATGGAGGAGTATACTCTGATCAAAATACAACATATGCAATGTCACAAGGTTCAAATACAGATAAAATACACATCAGATATTCGGGTATTACATACTCTCCCTCTAAAAAGAAGTTTCGTCCCGGAACTTAAGATGAAAATAACTCCGGATATCTAGCCTTCATACCATCCTCCATCTCCGAAGTGGCCTTTTCGACTCCGTGTCGTGACCATTTCACTTTAACCAAGGATATTGGTTTATTTATCAATTATTTTCCCTGACTCTCGGGTATCTTGAATGGTTTCTCTTCGAACGTGCCATCATTAGCTATCTCAATCTCACCAAAATCGATGACATGCCTGGGATCTGGTAGATACTTCCGTAACTGGGATACATGAAACACATTATGAACATGACTAAGTAACAACGGTAAGGCCAACCTGTATGCCAATTCTCCAACTCTTTCAAGAATCTCGAATGGTCCGATTACCTCGAACTCGGGTTTCCACTCCTCCCAAAATGATAAATCCCCCGAGTAGGAGAAACATTTAAGAGAACGTGGTCCCAAATTTCAAACTCTAACGGGCGAAGACACACATTTGCATAAGACTTCTGTCGACTCTGGGCAGTCAACAGCTTTTCACGAATCAGAGCGACCTTCTCTTGCGTCTGTACTATCAACTCTGGTTTCATCCCGATCAAGTCAGACGAATCGTCCCAACACAGGGGTGATCTGCATCTTCTCCCGTACAATGCTTCAAATGGTGCCATCTTAATGGAAGCATTCCAACTATTGTTGTAGGTGAATTCAATTAATGGAAAATGAACCTCCCAATCAGTCGACCAATCTAAGGCACAAGCTCTTAGCATATATTCTACTGTCAGAATAGTCCTTTCAGATTGTCCGTCAGTCTGAGGATGATAAGCTGTACTAAAGTTCATCTCGGTTCCCAAGGCTTTATGAACTGCCTTCCAAAAGTGTGACACAAAGCGACCATATGATCCTAAATAATGGTCTTCAGCGTACCATGCAATCAGACTATCTCCGCAATAAACACTCGTACCAGCTTATCTGGTCCCCAAGTATCCTTAATACCCAGAAAATGACCCGACTAGGTTAGACGATCAACTATCACCCAAATCATATTCATCTCTGCTCTGGTCCTTGGCATATTGGCGATAAAGTCCATCGATATGTCTTCCCACTTCCATTCAGGAATCGGAAGTGGCTTCAACATTCCGATAGGTCACTGATGTTCGATCTTAACCTGTTGACAAGTTAAACACCTCGAGACGTATTCTGCTACGTCCTTCTTCATATTTCCTCACCAGAAATTTTGCTTTAGATCTTTATACATCTTACTGGTGCCCGGATGATAGAATAGGGTGCACTGTGAGCTTCCTTCATGATTGTCCATTTCAAAACCTCCTCATCGGGAACAAAAAGTCGACTCTGGAACCTCAAGACTCCATCATCATAAATTACAAATCCTGGGGCCTTTCCCTTGCCCACTTCATCACGTAATCGAATCATCAGGGGGTCATCTAATTACTTAGATTTAATTTCATCGATCAATGATGAAGTTAATTCCATCACACACAATTGACCTTAGACTCCTTGAGACCATACTTCAATTCCTTCGCGAATCAATTCTCGTTGAATGCTGGACTCGGACGTGAGCGTTTCCAACATTTGAATAGAGACAGGTTTGCGGCTCAGTGCATCAGCTACCACGTTCGCTTTGCTTGGATGATAAAGGATTTCCAGGTCATAATCTTTGATCAATTCTAGCCATCTTCTCTGTCTGATGTTTAATTCCTTCTGACTGAAAATATACTTGAGACTCTTGTGATCTGTGAAGATCTGACAGTGAGTGCCGTACAAATAATGTCACCAAATCTTCAGTGTAATACTCAGATAATTAATGTGTATTTATCCTGTATTCGATCTTGTAAGATTCGACTTTTGTGACATATTAATCGATGATCAGTTTCCCATATTTGTATCCCTACGTTTTTGTATTCCTTTCCCATGCATGCATGCATAATTCTGCACGTCTTAACGTACGCTAAAAGATGATCATAACGTATGCTACGACTATAGTGTAACGTACGTTACAGGTGTAGCTTAATGTACGTAAGCATAGTTAACTCGGAATCAGACAAGGGTCGGCGTGTAGGACCTGACGAAGATGCAAGGAGATCACTCATATGAACCTGGATGGCTTTCCAGCTATACAAGTCAACGGACTTAACGTACGCTAAGGAATATTTTTAACGTTCGCTAAGGTTATAGTTGTTATGTACGTAAAACCTTTAAGATAACGTATGTAAGCCAATACCAGAAACAGTCCAGTGAGCTCTGGCCAGACGTTAACGTACGCTAATGTTGGAGTATAGCGTACGTTGATAAGGTTACGTACGTAATAGGCTTCTGGTAATGTACGTAATGCTTATAATTCTATTTATAGACCTCGACCCCATTTCATTTCTCATCCTTACCTTGGCCGATTTTTGGGTTCTGACGACTATCCTTCACCATTTAACTCACTTATCATCATCCTAGCTCGAGTTTGAAGATCATAGACCATTAGGGATTGGTATTCAAGCTCTCGGTGTTTAGTTTCTTCAAGTTTCTCCTTGTTCTTCACCACTTTGAGGTAGGTGATTCTTCACCAACTGGATTAAGTATTCTTAGGGATGTTTTGAGCATGTTTTGAGATTATCAATTCAGTTATATTTAGGCATAGTCGAACATCATGTTGTTAGAAGTATAATTTCGGTTATGTTTGTTCATATTCATGTTGTATCATGTATGTTCAATTAATTGAGATTTATTATCTTGTATATCTCAACATGTTGTTTTGAGAAAAATATGCTGTTCTGCATCATATTTAAGGTCGAGGGAGGGCAAGGGCACAATGTGAACATGGTGACGGCGAAGAGTCTCAAGGATACTAGTCTGGGGGCGCGAGTCGTCTTGATTCCTATTGTGTTGATGTATTTTCATTCTGCTGAATTGTACTCCTTGTACTTTATGACTTATATTGATTTAGTATAATCTGTTGGAGCAAAATTGGTATTTGCGCCATTGTGCGGAAGCGTAAATATAAAGTGCGGAAATATAAACGACATACGGATTTATAGAGGTTCGGCCAAACGTGCCTACGTCCTCTCTCGGGGTATCTTTTTCAATAGAATGAAGATCAAAACCTCTGCACCTCTCTTCTATCGGTCGAGGGATTACCGTTACAAGCTCGTCTTCTATCAGTCCGAGTAAAACCATTCTCTTACTTATCTTTTTGTCGGTCCAAGTTAAATCGTTTTCCTTTTCTATTGGACAAGGAATCAACCACTGTAGCTTTCTATCGGTACTAGATAAACCTCACTAAGATAGCGATTGCGATTCTAACAATGTCGGATCCTTGATCCTAATAACAACGAATCCAATCGTATCTTTTCTTTTTCCTCTCGTGTATGTGTTGAATGTATAAACACTCAAACTAAAAATATAAGCTCAATATCACAACAACAATATGAAGTATATGAATATCAGATCAATGTATTGATTGCTTGAAGTTGTTGTGTGGATTAATACCAAGGATGTGGTATTTATAGCCTTCTTCTTCAAACTAGCCGTTGTTGACTTTTAACTTGCTAGCGTGCGCTAGCTCTTCTTCTTAGCGTGCGCTATAGCACATTTTTGCCTTAGCGTACATTATGAACTCCATGTCGCGTATGTTAATGATTTGTAATTCCAGTCCAGTGGCTATTGTCCATGACAGTTAGCGTGTGCTAACATTTTCTTGTAGCGTGCGCTAATCTTGCATCATTGCATGCGTCTTATATCCGTTTATACTTTTGAATTTGCTTCAGAATCTTTCCAGCGGATTGATTGACTTGATGTCAAACACATTAGCATGCACTATTCCTCATCCTTAGCGTGCGCTATGATTTCATCATTGCTTATGTCATTCTGTGTTTGAATGTCTTCACAACGGTAAAATATCCTTCGATAGCGTGCGTTATTATGAATGGATAGCGTGCGCTATCTTCACCTTCTAGCGTATGCTAGTCTTGATATCTAGCATACGTTAGTCCATCAGGTAAGTCCTTCAGGTAGCTTCGTAACTTGTCTGATCTGCAGATAACTCCTGTTAGCATGTGCTAACCTTCAGCACTGGCGTGCGCTAAGCATGTATTTTGTTCAGCTTTTTGGGCCTTCAATTACTTCGATGTTTTGCTTCGCCTCGATGTTGTTTTGTTGTGTTTAGCAACTTAATCATCAAAGCTCTATTTATGAACATGTGGAATAAATATTTCAACTATCTCCCCCTTTTTTATGATTACAAAACAACTCTTGAATTTGATAAAATCTGCAAAATAAAATATATATATTTGTACGTTTCAAAGTTTTCGGCTTTGATCGTTTCGTTAGTTTCACCCATTTTCTTTTCTTGTCATTTTCGACTTCTTCGTTTCTCATTTTTCAACTTCTTCGTTTCTCCCCTTTTTGAATGCTTTCTTTTTCTCCTTTTCAACTTCTTCGATTTTTATTATCTTCTTCTCCTTTTTACTTTTTATTTTTCTCGTCATTCTTCCATGACGCGTTTTATCAAATTCAACTCCTTCTCCCCCTTTTTGTATTCAGCAAAAAGTGTAAAAAATAAACCAATTCAATAGAGGATACCATTTATTGAATATGCATGATACCAAATGATGAATAAAAATAATTACCCCCTGAGAAAAATATTCGTTAAAAAAATAATCCCCTGAGTAAAATATCATCTCCCCGTTTGTAAAATATCAAAAATTAATTTTTGGGGATCCAACCGAAAGTTGTTTTTTCTTTCGACAGGTAAACGATGTTTGGGATGATGGTTCCTTTAGGTACTCAAATTTTCTTACCTTTAATCGTCCGTCTTGGAATTTTTCAATTCGAAATATGGTGCCCAATTTTCAAATATTTTTCACACGGGGTATTTTAAAATTTACGGATTCATTTTTAGACGTGGTTTGAATCCTAACCCCTCTTTGTTTAACGTGTATTTTTGAACCGAGAGCATATTTTCAAATTTCTCATTTCCGAGAGAGATCGGTTTGGATTTTAACAACATCATCCTTTAAAATATTTTCATTTTCAACACATTTTGAATGATCGATTTCAACAAATTTCCCTTTTTCAAGAATTTTGGAATTTTCAATTTCCAAAGATTTATATTTAGATTTAGGGGATTTAATCTCACTTAAAGCATTTTGATAGTTCGTATGTAATAATTCGAATGCTTCAAAAAGTTCATCGTAAGAATTACTTACTTGACTTTCGACGTCGCTATCGTCGAATGAACTTCGGACCATGAGAGCGAGATTATTTTGATTTAGAAAATCTTCATCTATGTCTTCATCGCTCCATGTTTCTATTAAAACTTCCTTGGGTTTTACATGACAATTCTTTGCAAAGTGGCCTGGTTTACCACATAATCGACAAGTGTTGTCGAATTTCCTAGATTCGCCCTTTTGGATGTCTTGTTTTCTCCTGTTTAATAAGTGTTGGAACTTATTAATATTCTTGGCATAATATGCCGATTCTTCGTCGCTTTCATCCATCAGGATTTCTTCCTTAGATCTCGACATCTTAGCCTTCATGGCTATCGATCTTTCCTTCAGGTTCGGTTTGCATTCCGAGATTTTAGAACAATCTCGTAGTTGAGAAGAGAACCAACGAGAGCACTAAAATCAAGATTATTTAAATCTTTAGATTCCATTATTGCCGTTACCATACCATCCCATTCCCGAGGTAGTGATCGGAGAATTTTCTTTACTTTCTCACTACTCAAAAGTGGTTTTCCGAAACATGCTAATCCATTTATGATGACCGAAAAATGATCGAGCATGATCGTGATGGATTCATCGTCCTTCATTTGGAATAGTTCGTATTCGTGAAGGAGCATGTTTATTTTCGTCTCCTTGACTTGAGACGTTCCTTCGTGTGTTACCTCAAGCATTTTTCAAATTTCTTTGGCACTATCACACGATGATATCTGGTTGTGTTCTTCCGGATTTAAGGCACAATATAGGAGTTGAGTTGCCTTACAATTGTAATGGTCATTTTTCCAATCGGAATCATCATATTCTTTGAAAGTTTTAAGCGTACCGTTGGAATTCGTTAGAATTTTGGGACCAAGGCATATAACCTTCCATAATTCGATATCGTAAGCACGGATGAAAATACACATTTTCTTCTTCCAAGTCATGAAATTCGATCCATCAAAAAATGGTGGTCGATTGAGAACAAGGCCTTCAACTGGAGCATATTGAAACGCCATTTTGGATCGACTCCTTGGATGTTAAGCCGCGTATTAGAGGTACCGCTCCGATACCAATTGTTGGAGCAGAATTGGTATTTGCGCAGTTGTGTGGAAGCGTAAATATAAAGTGCGGAAATATAAACGACACACGGATTTATAGAGGTTCGGCCAAACGTGCCTACGTCCACTCTCGGGGTATCTTTTTCAATAGGATGAAGATCAAAACCTCTGCACCTCTCTTCTATCGGTCGAGGGATTACCGTTACAAGCTCGTCTTCTATCGGTCCGAGTAAAACCGTTCTCTTACTTGTCTTTTTGTCGGTCCAAGTTAAACCGTTTTCCTTTTCTATTGGACAAGGAATCAACCACTCTAGCTTTATATTGGTAATAGATAAACCTCACTAAGATAGCAATTGCGATTCTAACAATGCCGAATCCTTGATCCTAATAACACCGAATCCAATCGTATCTTTTCTTTTTCCTCTCGTGTATGTGTTGAATGTATAAACACTCAAACTAACAATATAAGATCAATATCACAACAACAATATAAAGTATATGAATATCAGATCAATGTCTTGATTGCTTGAAGTTGTTGTGTGGATTACTACCAAGGATGTGGTATTTATAGCCTTCTTATTCAAACTACCCGTTGCTGACTTTTGACTTGCTAACGTGCGCTAGCTCTTCTTCTTATCATGCGCTATCGCACATTTTTGCCTTAGCTTACATTATGAACTCCATGTAGCGTATGTTAATGATTTGTAATTCCAGTCCAGTGGCTATTGTCCATGACAGTTAGCGTGCGCTAACATTTCCTTGTAGCGTGCACTAATCTTGCATCATTGCATGCATCTGTTTATACTTTTGAATTTGCTTCAGAATCTTTCCAAAGGATTGACTGACTTGAATTCAAACACATTAGCGTGTGCTATGATTTCGTCATTGCTTATGTCATTCTGTATTTGAATATCTTCACAACGATAAAATATCCTTCTATAGCGTGCATTATCCTGCGTGGGTAGCGTGCGCTAGTCTTGATATCTAGCTTGCGTTAGTCCATCAGGCAAGTCCTTCAGGTAGCTTCGTAACTTGTCTGATCTGCTGATAACTCTCGTTAGCATGCGCTAACCTTCAGCACTGGCGTGCGCTAAGCATGTATTTTGTTCAGCTTTTTGCACCTTCAATTACTTTGATGTTTTGCTTCGCCTCGATGTTGTTTTGTTGTGTTTAGCAACTTAATCATCAAAACTCTATTTATGAATATGTGGAATAAATATTCCAACATAATCCTTCTTCATATGGATTATACTTGTATTTAGGATGATCCTCTTGATTAAATGGCGTAGTTGGTCAAGTATTGTATAAACTCCTTATCGGACTATCTTGTGTACGTCACAAGTCATCAGGAATAAGTCTAGAGGGGAGGTGAATAGACTTATTAAAACTCTTTCCTGAAAGTCAGGTGGGTTTCTCAGCTGTGATAAGTACAGATGACTTATGTCGTGTAACACCCCCGATATATTCAGGAATATTACAGCGCCGTAAATCCTTTACATAAGGATTTACAAGGCTGAAGAATTGAACAGACATTAAAAGGTACTAACGAATGGAAATCACGGAATTAAGATACAACAGTTCTTACCAAATATTGAAAGTATAATTGTTCAACAGGAACTCAATAATACATCACCAAATTCAAATCCATCACAAATGACTTCGTACTCGAGTACTTATTGAAATAACGAATAAACAACAGGTAAATAAACCCGGCTGAAACATCACTCTGCACCCTCGTCGTCATGCAGCTCCAGTGGTTGTTTCCCCGCTCTCCTGGATCCTGAACACAAACAAAATGTTCACCCCCGAAGGGGTTAGCACAACGATGCTAGTACAAGTACCACAGCATATTATTCATATCTCACGAAGAATAATAACGTAAACGACAAAATACCAACGAGTCTTCTCCTACGAGAAACTCATAAATGACATACACAACTGATAATCACAACATGATATCATAACATACACATGGTAATTCCGTCGCTCCAGCGTTCACTGCCTAGAACCCACGATGATCCCGTCAGACCAACCCATGGTGGAAAAACCCGTCCGATGATCCAGCGCATGCTAGCATAGATCCCCCGATGATCCCGTCGGACCAACACGAGGTGGACATACAATAACGACATACATGCACGACAATATGTATAACAACAATACATAAAACAATTAAGGGACTTGCCTCGATTTGAAGACAAGAACAATACTTCCACGAAAATGAACACTCGAAGGTCGTCCTCCTCAATCAATCACGTAACGAGACCAAACCTTAACAAAAGAAATGATATAGGATTTATCTCACGCTGCATTTAATGTTTAACAATTCGATTAACGGCCAAGAGTTCATAAAATGTAATCTGCCTGAACTGCTTAGCGCACGCTAAGTACTCTGTGTAGCGTGCGTTAAGTCTGCCCGATAGCGCACGCAAACAACAAAGCCTAGCGTACGCTAACTATGCATGGCCAGTACTTCACTAATAAATCTACTGACTCGTCTGATGGCTTAGCGTACGTTACATACCAAATGTAGCGTACGCTAACTCGTGCTCGATAGCGCACGTTAATATTCATAGCATAGCGTGCACTATCTGTGCATGGCAGTTTACTGCTGAGCAGTAAACTGTTCTCGCCATGATCGAAACAATGAAATCTTCCGTGATACTTCATGTTACCTCCATGAATATCATGTACATACGATTATGAATGATCCTACGGATAATAACAACTTCGGATTCAAGGATATGCATACCGTTATAAAACCATATTCCGTTTCAACTAAAAATCTTCATACGAAAATCCGAAAGGCTTAACGGTTGATATCAACACCTCTTTATCAATCAATATTATCATGCTGAAGTTGATTGAATGTTCCATCTATACTAGATAAATCTTTCCATGATCAATCCTTTAGATTTATCTAACAATAATAATTGTTAAAGTCAAGTCCATGATTATTATGAAGTCATCTACTAAATTCGAATTACCAATGATAGAAGCTTCTCTTTACATATTCAGTGTAATAAGATTCGAATCATGATGATTATAATCAAGGTACTTAAGGCTTATTCCCCAGATTTAACCGGAAATATTACAGCGCCGTGGGCCCCGAGATGGAACCCACAAGGCTAGAAGAAATTTTCGCAAACATTTACAAATGCCCAAGAGGCCAACGACGGTACTATCTTTAAAAATTCACAAAGACTTATAAAATCCATTTATCAAAAACCGTCGTAAAAACTCATTTGAAATCGCAAGGCCAAACAGCCGACACTCAAAAGTTTAGAAAACGATTTCCAAAGTAACCTCAGTTACTAGATACCAAAAGAGCATTTCAAAATACTCACGCAGCGGAAAAAGACCAACCATAAAGATACTCTAGCAGCGGAATACAAGAACCAATCAAGAAACTCAATGCACACAACATGTCCTAGCCAGTATCCTCCGGGAAGCTCATCTCTTCACGACCGCTACAAGCTCGATACTCCGAGAACCTAAAAAGAAATCCCACGACGGGGTCAGCCATAATATCCAACAATGATAACCGTCACATCACATTAATAATAACATACCAATGAGAATACAACATAAGAATACGACCAGTGTAATCTTACCGCCATAACTTTGCTTACTCAAATAATTCTCATCAGAATAACCATTATCACATTTCACATCCTGTACTCGATTAACCAATAAACTCGAACATAATATCTGTATTGTACCTCAAACAATACTCAAGATCCTCAAACTATCATAACCAACTCACGATACGGAAATCTACTATTTCTGACCAATACGATCCATCGAATAATATCATCAAATCCCAAGGCGATAACCGATTGTCCACTAAAGACAAGACCAAAGAAAATATGGAACATACCTCGAGATATGACGTGCCACGATAATCATATCAGTCTAGTCCGAGATCAGAACAATGCAATACGGACAAGGTCCTAACACAAGACCTACAAATGCATACTCATATGACAACGTCAATATGCTCAAAAACAATAACAACTATGTATACTCAATGGAAATCCCATGATCCAGCGCCCTCAGCGTAGATCCCAAGATGATCCTACAAGATCAACACGAGGTGGATAACCAACAATATACATATGCACAACAATAACACAATACTGGGTAATCCAACGATCCAGCGCCCTCAGCATAGATCCCCATGATGATCCCGTCGGACCAACGCATGGTGGAAAACTTGTCCAGCGATCCAGCGCCCTCAGCATAGATCCCATGATGATCCCGTCGAACCAACGCATGGTGGACATTCGATCCAGCGCCCTCAACATAGATCCTCATAATCCCATCGGATTATTTACACAACATCAACAACACAATATGCATACACATATGCAAATCAAGACGTTCATCAACATGAACAACATAAAATGCACGACAACATGACAATTTACTAGGACGAATTCATGTTCAACAACATGAAAGAAAATGTACGAGACCAAAATAAATAACATTAAACCATAATCAATATGGAATACTTGCCCCGAGTCCTTCGGGAGCAACCTCGATGTCCAATCATCACCGACAATTATCCTCAATGCTCGGCGATCCAAACGTACAATGAACTATAGATACTCATATCCTCGTCTTTACCATAATGTAACCTCGATACTCGAACATACCAATAATTGAGATAAAGCATATACATTATGATTTACCTCCCAGAATCGAAAGAACGATATGCGATCCGAATACCCAGAGTTCACAATAATAATCATCGCTATATGCATTATAAACGAAATGAAACTGAAACCATTCATTAAATATTATAACTGAGCAAGTAATAACTTGCCTCGATACCGATACCACGAAGCTGCTGCCGAACACATTGCCTTTGTCTACGAGCTCCTCAACCCCGATCAAAAGCAATACAATGGACATACTCGAACACGACCGCAATATCCGGTTATAACCACCGATCAATAATCTCAACCTATCGAAGAAATCAAATAACACATATCTGATAACAATCAACAACTGACAAAACTAACCAATCGAACTCAACGGTTCAACACAACCTCGAATAAACACAGTCAGAACCAACCAAGTCAAACCATCACGAATTCATAATCAAAACACAAAAATACTGCACTGTCTGCCTACTTAGCGCACGTTAAACGCATAACGTAGCGTGCGCTAAGTTGTACCGTTAGCGTGCGCTAGCCAGTAAGCTTAGCGTGCGCTAATGCTGTACAGTGGCATGCATTCCAAACATCGACTCACATTTTGCGACTACGAATCCGAATGAAGGGAGACATAAATCTCCATATCTCTTGAAGATAAACGACCCCATAATTATCACAATGATCATGGCAATGTCCATATCTCAATAACAACATCAACAATCAAACCGACTCGATAACAAGGATCGTATCATGCTAAATTTGGAATTCAACCTAGTATCATGATTCATCTCATCTAAATCAACCAATATAATTAACAAGATTCAGAAATCCCTCTTAGTTCGGGTTAAATGAATTAACATCCTTACAGTATGAAGAATCTTAACTAACATCCGAAACTCTTATCAAAATTCCATTGAATCTCATATAACATCATCATATGATTATCCAACATGCTCCTTACATGAAATCATCCAAGAAAAACGAACCATTAACAAAGGAATACGAAGATTAACTAGTTTAGACGAACCAAAAAGAAGAACACTAGAAATCCATCCAAAGAGTCATGAACATCTTGAAGAACAAGGCTTGAATCCAAGCTCTCAATCTAATGTTGTTAAGGATTATCATTATACAGTGTTTGGGAACCTCAAATATATCCCAACTCTCTCTCTCTCGACTGAAAGAAGAAAAAATGACGAAATGCTTCTCAGCACCCTTCTATCCCCTTTTATAATATTCATTATTAGCGTGCGCTACCATCTCATGTTTAGCGTGCGCTACCGCCTTAGCGTGCGCTAACTGACTTTGTTAGCGTGCGCTATCGCAGCCCAGAGGCTACTGCCTTGCTTCGTAAACTAGCTTACATATGTAATGCCCATGCATTAACGTATGTAAAACGTCCTGCCTAGCGTACGCAAGTCACTGACCTTAGCGTGCGCTATCCGAAGTTGACTTGCTACAGTACACACCTACCACTCGTGCCCCCACATGCCGAAAGCATCCGCGATTATCGGGATTCCTTTGACCGATCTCGAATTAGCGTGCGCTAGCCATACGGTTTAGAGTGCGCTAGTCCTACATGACAAACACCCGCTGACCTTATCTGGACACGCGTCGCAAGTGGCCGGGTCCACCCTCCGAAAGCTAAGATTCCATTATTGGCGATCTGATGTTAGCGTGCGCTAACCAACATACGTTAGCGTGCGCTAACTGAATATAAAAATCAACCTGGGCCTACCGGTCGGCCACCTTCCGGAACTAACCCAGCAAGTCGTTACGTACGTTAGGGGTCCTCATTAGCGTACGTAACCGAACCTCTTAGCGTACGCTATCAATACTTCGTAGCGTGCGCTACCTGTACCCAGTAGCGTGCGCTAACGAACACTTAGCCATTTTCCGCAATTTCTGTCCATCATCTTGACGTACCAAAAACGAACATAAGACACACTGAACACAAACGCTGAATCCAATAATATTCTTATACGATATACTCTATATCGAAAGTACGATAACCTGATACACGATATCCTCAAATGTAACTGTCGACCAGATACGACAATTATACCGATACTGACATCTCAGTCCTTTATTTATTTTATCCCGACTGTACAGATTCTACGCTGTACAATATAACTCGGATAAAATAATATCAAACAGCTGTAGTAGAAATTCCGGATATTACATTCTACACCACTTAAAATAAGTTTCGTCCTCGAAACTTGCAATCCGTCATAAAACAAACAAACATACCTTTCAACCCAAAATATCCCAAAACCATCACGACAACGATCAATTATCGTCATCATCGAATAACCAAACGAGCATACTTACGAATACGCAGGTCGACGATCTCCTGAGATACTAGCAAGCGATCTCACTGTACAGTCTCAATACGCTTACGATCACAATTCCCCAAGTCTCGACAAAATATATCATCTTCGGATGAAACAATCTGCCCGAATCAAATCCTGTCTGCCTGATCACATGATCAAATTCCAATTCCGATAAAACGAATAATATCCGATATATCTGTGAAACAACTACCCAAAACGACACGAATCCTAAGGCACCGACACAAAATCCGAACGCTCAGATGATCACCAACAATGTTCAACAATCAACCGAATTTATCATCGACATGATAAATTCAAATATGACCAACCAGAGGTCATAACACACTCGAGAATATCATTAACGTGATAAACTCCAATATTACCGACGAACGATCAACGAAAATCGAGAATACCTTCACACGGTAAACTCCAACACGATCAACACAGAACCACAGAAACAGATATACGAAAGAATAACATTCTCAAAACGACAAATCAATCACGTACAGTAGATCTCAATAAACATACCCAACTGGCGAACATTTCCCTCGACATACGAATAACGAATCGCAAATCGACTAACATATCAATTCATACAAGGAGTGGGAACGACCACTCAATATCCAAAACAACCAGCATGGGGTCACCATCCCCAAATTTACACTTACAAAGAAATCATTCAAAGATCACTATGGTAAGATTGCACTACTACCGCACCCATGGACTCACATAGCACGTATGTCCCGGTTTTTACAAAGTCCAAAGTTCCAAATTTACATCCTGCACATGAATCTTCAACACGCAGTATATTTCTCTTATCTGATCAAACAACCGATCATCCTTGCATAACCAATCTACCATACTAAACTTCGAATCTCTGTTCCTTGTACCATCGATATGATATGCCCGATGCACTAAATGCGTATGTACATCAATCACATTTTCAAAACCAGTTTGAAATCATATATTCTTGTTACGAAGACAATTTTCGAAAGTTCTTTCAAGAGTTTGAAAACTCAAAACATAAATTTTCGTAAGACCACGAAATCAATTTTAAAATTAAATCGGCTCGCTGGTGCCAAGTTCTTGATAAAAATTCTTTTCGAATAGACATGATTAAATAAAATGGAATTTATGCAAATGCTTGTGCATATCCATACTCCTGTATACCACTTCGGCTCGTCACCAATATCCACTGATATTCCATCAGAAAACCACACGATAGAGTTCCAAAATCTCAAATATATAGACTCTGATAAAAACTCCTCTCCACATACTACTCGCAACGTCAATCCTTAATCCATCCTGGATCACCTCAAATATGATATGACAAAATATTGAAACAAATCAACAAATCAAACATAGCGAAAGACTTCCCGAGAAGTTCCATTTGAACAAGTAAACCAAAAACCTCTAAAGGTAGGAACAAAATAAATAAACGATTGATAAAGAGTTTTACAAATCTCGGGAGTTTTAGAAAACAGAAAAGCTTTTTTTTTTTTTGAAACATTAGGGTCTCAGCCCGTATCTTGTTCCGCATGGCAAGAAGTTTAAAAAGTAGAAAACTCTTTTCGGACTCCAAGTCCTGAGTTACAAAACTATTTCAAAATCGATTGGGTCTCGGCCCAAAAATCATTTTCCGTAAAACATCCGTAAAACATTCATTTTGAAAGGTATCATTTTCAAATGATCAAAAACAGTTCATATATCTCAAAATGAATTAACATGCTACATGTTCTTCTCAACCATGCACAATATTTCTCCCCAAATGCACAATTCCGTTCCAAAATCTAACCAACATACTGATTTCCAAAATCATAGTTTCTCAAGATCATCAATCCTGTCTCACTCTGACATCTCATACTGTAATGTATAATATCTGCTGAATCTCAAAACATATCAACTTAGAACGGCAATAAATCTCAATGAAATTCAAAAATCCAAATACTTACAGATCGTGAAGCCGACGATTCCCCGTGATACTGGCACATGTCTCGACTCTAGAAAATACTCAACACGGATATTATCAAAACACACGTTTGCCAAATCAGTTCGACTCAAGAACACAATACATCTCATTCTAAAGAATCTCGTTAACACCATTTGGAAAAGTTATAACAAGCCCAGTACGATACTGGCAAATCCGATAACGCACAAGCCTGAGTGAACAACAAAGACTCACGGCTCTAATATTTTTCAATCGACAACTCGGATGACTCAACAAAACACGACCCAACTCGACCCAAATGCCTAGGTTTTCTCAACCTAAGCTCTGATACCATATTCTGTAACACCCCCAGATTTAACCGGAAATATTACAGCGCCGTGGGCCCCGAGATGGAACCCACAAGGCTAAAAGAAATTTTCGCAAACATTTACAAATGCCCAAGAGGCCAACGACGGTACTATCTTTAAAAATTCACAAAGACTTATAAAATTCATTTATCAAAAACCGTCGTAAAAACTCATTTGAATCGCAAGGCCAAACAGCCGACACTCAAAAGTTTAGAAAACGATTTCCAAAGTAACCTCAGTTACTATATACCAAAAGAGCATTTCAAAATACTCACGCAGAGGAAAAAGACCAACCATAAAGATACTCTAGCAGCGGAATACAAGAACCAATCAGGAAACTCAATGCACACAACATGTCCTAGCCAGTATCCTCCGGGAAGCTCATCTCTTCACGACCGCTACAAGCTCGATACTCCGAGAACCTAAAAAGAAATCCCACGACGGGGTCAGCCATAATATCCAACAATGATAACCGTCACATCACATTAATAATAACATACCAATGAGAATACAACATAAGAATACGACCAGCGTAATCTTACCGCCATAACTTTGCTTACTCAAATAATTCTCATCAGAATAACCATTATCACATTTCACATCCTGTACTCGATTAACCAATAAACTCGAACATAATATCTGTATTGTACCTCAAACAATACTCAAGATCCTCAAACTATCATAACCAACTCACGATATGGAAATCTACCATTTCTGACCAATACGATCCATCGAATAATATCATAAAATCCCATGGCGATAACCGATTGTCCACTAAAGACAAGACCAAAGAAAATATGGAACATACCTCGAGATATGACGTGCCACGATAATCATATCAGTCTAATCCGAGATCAGAACAATGCAATACGGACAAGGTCCTAACACAAGACCTACAAATGCATACTCATATGACAACGTCAATATGCTCAAAAACAATAACAACTATGTATACTCAATGGAAATCCCATGATCCAGCGCCCTCAGCATAGATCCCAAGATGATCCTACAAGATCAACACGAGGTGGATAACCAACAATATACATATGCACAACAATAACACAATACTGGGTAATCCAACGATCCAGCGCCCTCAGCATAGATCCCCATGATGATCCCGTCGGACCAACGCATGGTGGAAAACTTGTCCAGCGATCCAGCGCCTCAAAGATAGATCCCATGATGATCCCACGAACCAACGCATGGTGGACATTCGATCCAGCGCCTCAAAGATAGATCCTCATAATCCCATCGGATTATTTACACAACATGAACAACACAATATGCATACACATATGCAAATCAACACGTTCATCAACATGAACAACATAAAATGCACGACAACATGACAATTTACTAGACGACTTCATGTTCAACAACATGAAAGAAAATGTACGAGACCAAAATAAATAACATTAAACCATAATCAATATGGAATACTTGCCCCGAGTCCTTCTGGGAGCAACCTCGATGTCCAATCATCACCGACAATTATCCTCAATGCTCGCAATCCAAACGCATAATGAACTATAGATACTCATATCCTCGTCTTTACCATAATGTAACCTCGATACTGAGCATACCAATAATTGAGATAAAGCATATACATTATGATTTACCTCCTAATCGAAAGAACGATATGCGATCCGAATACCCGAGTTCACAATAATAATCATCGCTATATGCATTATAAACGAAATGAAATCGAAACCATTCATTAAATATTATAACTGAGCAAGTAATAACTTGCCTCGATACCGATACCACGAAGCTGCTGCCGAACACATTGCCTTTGTCTACGAGCTCCTCAACCCCGATCAAAAGCAATACAATGGACATACTCGAACACGACCGCAATATCCGGTTCTAACCACCGATCAATAATCTCAACCTATCGAAGAAATCAAATAACACATATCTGATAACAATCAACAACTGACAAAACTAACCAATCGAACTCAACGGTTCAACACAACCTCGAATAAACACAGTCAGAACCAACCAAGTCAAACCATCACGAATTCATAATCAAAACACAAAAATATCGCATCGCCTTACTTAGCGCACGTTCAACGCATAACGTAGCATGCGCTAAGTTGTACCGTTAGCGTGCGCTAGCCAGTAAGCTTAGCGTGCGCTAATGCTGTACAGTGGCATGCATTCCAAACATCGACTCACATTTTGCGACTACGAATCCGAATGAAGGGAGACATAAATCTCCATATCTCTTGAAGATAAACGACCCCATAATTATCACAATGATCATGGCAATGTCCATATCTCAATAACAACATCAACAATCAAACTGTAACACCCCAAACTAGGCGGATATTACAGTGCCGTGAATCCCCGACTGGGACCCACCAGGCAAATGAAAATGATGAATTAAATAATATAATTGTAGTACCGAACCACATTATATTACCAACCACTCCGATGAGGAGTTTAAGTACAACACACCAGGACAGTACCGAATACTAGTGTATTTTATATGAAGATAAAATACACCACCCTGAATAAATAAACATTACAAACGGAATTTGCAGCGGAAAGTACAAATGATGTAAATAATCAAATGATCAAAATGATCGAACAAACGGAATGATCGGGCCCCTACTAGTATCACTGACTCGCCGCCAACATGCTCTTCCGTGCCTTTGCCTTGCCGTGACTAAAACAAAATCCCAACGGGCCGCCATACGTAACAACAATCCTCAAGAGTTGAAATTACACAATCATGAATTAATCAAGTGATGAAATATTCTTAATTAGGAATTACGCTGACGAGTAGCATCATAGTACGCCCGTAAAGTCCTGTGCACGTGTACAAGACGAATGACCGGACACACCCGTCCTTGTACCTAATTAGTCTCACGGAGGTAAGCGTTACTGTGTGCACGGTCCGATGTATCGGTGAACCCAATACATGACCATCGTGTGCCCGACTAAAAATTCCACACACACACCGGCCACGCAATATGAACCCTAAGGTCACATGAACGAGAATGACCATGATGAATATCAATGAATAATAATTAGACAAGGCCAAGATGACTCACCGTATGAAAGTAATAGTGATGTGATTGATAACCCAATGAAATGATTTGGAACCGCTGCCTCGTGAATGAAATTATTATTCGACAATTACAAGTCTCAAAATGATTATTATTATGATGAATGAATTATGATTATGAGCAATCAACAACAAAAGGAATTGGTATCCTTTTAACCGAGTAAGATTTAACTTACCCAATACCGATGAAGAATGTCCGTCCACGAACAACGTCCTAACCAAGATACCGATCGCTCGAACAACCTTGAATAACAATAATTACCAACAATCGTTCAATACACGTATCAAACAACAAAACACGACTACCCAAGGGTCGAAACAACGATAAACAAATTCATAGGCATTCCAACGAATACATAACCGACCGCACAACTTCGGAAATATCCAATCCCGAATATGTCGAAACCCACACCAAAATGAGTATTTCGAACTAACAAAACACTTCAAGGATATCAATAATCCATTAGGAATCCATAATTCATGATTACAACGACGTCAATCGGAAAATCCCCAATTAACCGAAGTCAACCCCAAGGGTTCTTGAAAACAATTCCGAAAATAACCATTAAATCCGTAGGAATATATTTATCCAAGTAGATAATCCATAACTTAACATATCCCAATGATAATCCAAGCTTACACGAAGAAATCGGAAGGAAAAACCCAAAAATCCGAAATTCTAGATCCAAGAGATTAATACCTTTGATTCGACGTTTCAGAGATGATGAAGTGATGATAAATTCAACTCAAAGACTTGAAGATGATGATTGATGATTACACCTCGAAGAATCCTCCGGATCGCTCTAATCGCCCAAAAATACCGAAGGAATGAAATGAGATGAAAATGACGAACTCGACTAAACTGGCCCAATTTATACTCACCTGTGTTAGCGTGCGCTAGCTCCTAGTGCATAGCGTGCGCTAACGAGTTATTTGGGTAGTCCAGTACCCACTGTCCGAACACGGTAGCGCGCGCTACGTACCTCTTTGTAGCGTGCGCTACGGCCATACTTCTAGCGTGCGCCAATATCCATTGTTAGCGTGCGCTAGCGAAATACTTGACGCCCGATGGAGTCCGTAAAACCATCCGCCCTCGATTTAACCTCGATAGCGTGCGCTACAACCATTATTTAGCGTGCGCTAATATATCGTTGCGTATGCTAACAACAATGCATAGCGTGCGCTATGAATAAACCCGGCGATCCAAAGAGCCACCGGACTCAACTCGATCCGCCTAGCGCGCGCTACTCCACACATATAGCGTGCGCTACTACGACCCGCTAGCGCGCGCTACTTACCACTCGTAGCGTGCGCTACAATTATTCTCACCGCAGTCAAGTACCTTCCGGATCGCAGCCAAGGTAGCCTTAGCGTGCGCTAAAGCCGAGCGGTAGCGTGCGCTACCTATACCCAATTAGCGACGCTAAAGGAGTATGTAGCGTGCGCTACTCCTCAAGCACGCCTTGCAACGAAAATGACAATGATAATAAACACTACGAAACTCCAATCGATTAGTGATGAATGACGATTGATACACGATACAATAACTCGAATGATGAATACCATGATGAATATGAGTGACAAATGATCAATGATGAATGAAATTAATGAGTATCAATTCTTGAATGATAAATATCAATGATAATTACCGAGTTACAACCGGTATTACATACACTTCTTAAAAAGTTTCGTCCCCGAAACTAAGGGTCAAACAACTCGGGATAACTCTCCCGCATACTATCCTCGGTTTCCCAAGTAGCCTCTTCGACTCCGTGTCTAGACCACTGAATTTTAACCAAAGGAATCGTCTTATTCCTCAACTGTTTGATTCGCCGCTCTAAAACTCGTATAGGATGCTCCTCATATGAATGATCGTCGGCGATCTCGATTTCAGCCGAATCAAGTATGTGACTCGGGTCGGCAACATACTTCCGCAACTGAGAGACATGAAACACATTATGAATTCGGCTCAACGCCGGAGGTAAAGCCAATCGATAAGCTAACTCGCCCACTCGATCCAAAATCTCAAACGGTCCAATGAATCTCGGACTCAACTTTCCCTTCTTCCCAAAACGGAAGATACCACGACTCGGGGATACCTTGACCAACACGTGGTCACCAGCCTCGAACTCTAATGGTCGACGACGGTTATCTGCATATGATTTCGCCGACTCGAGTGGTCAACAAACGACTCGATCAAAGCTACCTTCTCACGGCGGCTATAAGCATATCGGGCTTGCCGATTGATTCGATAAGTCGTCCCAACACAACGGAGATCGACAACGACGACCATACAAGGCCTCGTAAGGTGCCATCTTGATCGAAGCATGCCAACTATTATTATACGTGAACTCGATCAATGGTAGTTGGGCTTCCCAATCGTTTTCCAATCGAGGACGCATGCCCTCAACATGTCCTCTAATGTCCGAATGGTCCTTCTCGATTGTCCGTCTGACCGAGGATGAAAAGCGATCGAGATTAAGCCGAGTTCCCATAGCACGATGAATCGATTTCCAAAAATGCGACACAAACCGTCCGTCACGATCGGAAACGATACTTTTAGGAGTACCGTGCGGTCGACTATCTCTTTGATGAACAATTGCAAGTCTCTCGGGACCCCACGTCTCCTGATCTCAAGGAAATGAGCTGATTTGGTTAAGCGGTCCACGATCACCCAGATCGTGTTCATGCCACGACGACTCGTCGGCAAACTCGTGATGAAATCCATAGAAATGTCTTCCCACTTCCACTCGGGAATAGGAAGGGGTTTCACATACCCACGGCCCGATGTTCAATCTTAACTTGTTGTGTTAAGCATCTCGAAACAAATTCTGCGACTTCTCGCTTCATATTACTCCACCAGTAATTTTGTTTCAAGTCCTTGTACATCCTGCTAGACCCCGGATGAACGGAATAAGGGGTAGCATGAGCTTCTTTCAAAATCGAGTTTTTCAACTCGTCATTTGCCAGACGCACAACCGATTCTTAAACCTCAAAAGTCCATCCTCGTGGACCACAAATCCAGGGGCTTTCCCGAGCCACATCCTCTCGGATGCGCAACAATGATGGGTCCGAACTCCGATTCTCTCGGATTGCCTCCTCGAGTGATCATGAAATCTTTAACATACAAAGTCGTCTCGAACTCGCGGCTGCACTCGATCTCGGGTCTAAGGAATTCCTACAAGCTCCTTCGAATCGTTAACGGCAAGCATCTGCTCTGAACGGACTTACGACTCAAGGCGTCGGCGACAACGTTCGCCTTGCCCGGGTGATAGAGGATCTCAATATCATAATCTTTGATTAATTCCAACCACCGTCTCGACGCATATTTAACTCCTTCGAGTAAATATATACTTTAAGCTCTTATGATCGGTGAATATTCGACAGGTGACGCCATAAAGGTAATGACGCCAAATCTTCAAAGCGAACACCACGGCCGCTAGCTCCGTGTCGTGGGTCGGATAATTAACCTCGTAAGGTCTCAATTGCCGTGAAGCATAGGCAATGACCTTCCTGCTCGCATGAGCACACATCCGAGACCCCGTCCGGATGCATCACTATAAACCACAAATCCTTCCGTCCTCGCGGCAAGGAAAGTACAGTGCCGACATTAACCGGCTCTTGAGTTCCTCAAAACTCCGTTGACACGCGTCGGACCACATGTATTTCTTATCCTTCCGCAAAAGGTTCGTTAAGGGTTGAGCGATTCGAGAAAATCCTCTACAAATCGCCGATAATAACCCGCTAATCCGAGGAAACTTCGGATTTCCTTAACGCTCTTCTGAGGTAGCCAATCTCGAATGCCTCCGTCTTCTCGAGGATCGACACGAACTCCGTCGATGAAATTACATGTCCGAGAAAAGTCACTTCGACATCCGTAACTCACATTAAGAAAACTTCCCATAAAGTTGTTCTCGTCTCAACACGTCGAGCACTTGATGAAGGTGAAACTCGTGCTCCTCCCGGCCACGAGAATAAATCAAAATGTCGTCGATGAAGACAACAACAACCGATCCAAAAAGTCGATGAAAACCCGATTCATTAACTCCATGAATACCGCAGTGCATTAGTCAATCCGAACGGCATAACCACAAACTCATAATGACCATAGCGTGTTCAACGCCGTCCTCGCGATATCCGACTCTCGAATCCGAATCGATGATATCCAGATCTTAAGTCGATCTTGGAAAATATCGAAGCTCCTGAAGTTGATCTAAGAGATCATCAATACGGGTAAGGGGTACTTATTCTTGATCGTCACCTGTTCAACTCCCGATAATCAATACATAAGCGGAATGAACCATCCTTCTTCTTGACAAATAACACCGGTGCTCCCCACGGGACGCACTCGGTCGAATATAACCCTTCTCGAACAACTCTTCAAGTTGGTTCTTTAATTCTGCATTTCGGTCGGGGCCATCCAGACGGTGCCTTCGATATCGGGACGTACTGTGTTCCAACTCAATCGTGAATTCCACATCCCTCGTGGGAGGCAAACTGTAACTCGTCTGAAAAACATCGGCATATTCCTCACCACCGGAATATCCGTCAACATTATCGATGACTTCTCGGTTTTGGCCATATAGCACCAATAACCGACACATCCCGATTGAGTAACCTTACCGCTTTCATTGAATTAATGACTTTACCGTAATGGGATTACCTCTCTCAAAACACACATTCAACTCCATCGTTCAAATGATAGTGACCATACGCTACGGACATTAATGATGGCATCATGACAATCCATACAATCAATACCCAAGATGACGTCGCCCTCGGCAAATCTACCACGATTAGGTCCGCCGCCATACACGACCATGAAATCAATCGACAATCAATCTCCCGACACGATAATTCGCCTACCATCGTGTAGGCCAATGACATAAGGCTCACAACTAGTAGCACTACCTGCACGTAGTCTACTCAAACATGACTCGGAAATGAATGAATGCGATGCACCAAGATTTAAAAGAGTACACACAGTTGAGATAGAATATCGAGTGTACCGAGATCATTCGGGCCTCTGGATCATCGGTCTTCTTCATCTCATAAATCCGGGCTTGCTAGTCCCGCACCGGACGCTCCTGTCACGCTAAAAGCTCCACCTTTAGTCGCTCCCGCTGCTTTAAACGACGCTGATTGAGTGGCTCGATTCTCAACGGCCGATCGTTTAGGGGCCTGAGATGACGTCTGAGTAGGTTTGGAGTCCCTACGGCAAAAACGGGCCTTATGCCCAGCAATCCCACAATTATGACATGTGATAGTTTGTCTCGGACACTTGGTACTGAGGTGACCAAGTTCCCCACAGTTAAAACAGGTGATGGCCGAACTGGCCGCTCGAGATTGAGATTCCGCGGGTCTATACGACACCGAAGGTCGCTCAGAAAAAGCAGAGCCCGCACGGGGTTTCTTGAAAGTGGCCTGACTCCCGTCAGACTGATTACGGTTCTTGGACTTCTTGCTAGCAGACGAAGGTTGCTGCTTAGCAATTTCCTTAGCCGTAAGCTCGTAAGTAAGAGCCTTCTCAATGAACTCGGCCAACGTGGTGCAATTATGATTAAGTAACTGAAGTCTAATACGGGGTTTCAGCCTCTTGCTGAAATACTTGATCTTGTCCGCTTCTGAGTGAATGATAGATGAGGCGAACGGAAGAAGTTCCTGAAATTTTTCGGCGATGGCGAGAACATCATCATCCGCCGAAAGGTCGGGAGTGAGTAATTCCGACAACTTGGCCTCTCTGAGTGGGGCCGGATAATACCTCTCCATCATGAGAGTCTTGAACTGATCCCAAGTGCAAGATCCTTCGGTGGGCTTCAACGATAAACACCAAGAATGTGCGCTCTTACCCAGGTAGTAAGCCGCAACAGAAACTTTGTGTCCCTCGGGACACTCTACCATAGCAAACAGCTTCTCGAAATGCTCGAGCCAATGAATGATATCTGCCGGCTCAGACGAGCCCTCAAAAGTAGGTGGCCTCTGGCGAGAGATATCGCCGATGATGTTACTCACATTCCTCTCTTGCCTCTGAGGTGGCGGCGGAGGATCCTGCTGATTCTGATTGACAGAGTTATGCATCGTCTCCATCAACTGAGCCATCTGAGTCATTTGGGCCATCATGCCCTGCATAAATGCGAGTGGGTCGACCCGGACACCCTCTGACTGAGCCGTGTCCCGGGTACGACTCACGATAGTGAATGATCGCGCCTGTGTGAGTGAGTGGCGTCGCTTTCGATGAGTTAGCATTATTCCCGGCATTTGCACGGTATTCGCACGAGTTCCTGGATTCGGCCCGCTCCACGGCCTCGTCCTCCACGTCCTCTCGCCACCTTTCCATATCGAAGTGGAAAGTCATATGATGATTATACATCTCGCATGAGTATCACATTATGATTATATTATGAAATGATGAAAGTGAGCATACGCGCTCAAATACAGCGATTACATGAATGATCAATTGACGTGACATGATTATCTGATGAAGTTACTGAAATGATTATCTTGAATGAGTTAACAAGATTAATGATTCGATCTTCCAGATCAACAAATGAACAATGAAATGAATTGACCGATTAATGAGTTAACTCGACCGTCCCGGTCAAAATGACAATGATGATTGAGGATTGTTAACTGATGAATTATGAATGAATGATTAATGCCAGAAATTATACCATAGCATTAGAAATCTTACAGTTCTTGGTCTGATTGGCTCGGCATTTGCACAGGTCACACGTGACACGAAAGTCCAATGATACTAGTCCGATGACGATGATTTCAAATGAGACATGACTTGGAGGGTAGTATTCAAAACCACGCTCCGATACCAACTCTGTAACACCCCAAACTAGGCGGATATTACAGTGCCGTGAATCCCCGACTGGGACCCACCAGGCAAATGAAAATGATGAATTAAATAATATAATTGTAGTACCGAACCACATTATATTACCAACCACTCCGATGAGGAGTTTAAGTACAACACACCAGGACAGTACCGAATACTAGTGTATTTTATATGAAGATAAAATACACCACCCTGAATAAATAAACATTACAAACGGAATTTGCAAATGGAAAGTACAAATGATGTAAATAATCAAATGATCAAAATGATCGAACAAACGGAATGATCGGGCCCCCTACTAGTATCATCTGGGACTCGCCGCCGTCAACATGCTCTTCCGTGCCTTTGCCTTGCCGTGACTGAAAACAAAATCCCCAACGGGCCGGGCCATACGTAACAACAATCCTCAAGAGTTGAAATTACACAATCATGAATTAACTGAAGTGATGAAATATTCTTAATTATAAATTACGCTGAAGAGGAGCATCATAGTACGCCCATAATGTCCTGTGCACGTGTACAAGACGAATGACCGGACACACCCGTCCTTGTACCTAATTAGTCTCACGGAGGTAAGCGTTACCGTGTGCACGGTCCGATGTATCGGTGAACCCAATACATGACCATCGTGTGCCCGACTAAAAATTCCACATGCCCACACCCGCCACGCAATATGAACCCTAAGGTCACATGAACGAGAATGACCATGATGAATATCAATGAATAATAATTAGACAAGGCCAAGATGACTCACCGTATGAAAGTAATAGTGATGTGATTGATAACCCAATGAAATGATTTGGAACCGCTGCTCCTCGTGAATGAAATGATTATTCGACAATTACAAGTCTCAAAATGATTATTATTATGATGAATGAATTATGATTATGAGCAATCAACAACAAAAGGAATTGGTATCCTTTTAACCGAGTAAGATTTAACTTACCCAATACCGATGAAGAATGTCCGTCCACGAACAACGTCCTAACCAAGATACCGATCGCTCGAACAACCTTGAATAACAATAATTACCAACAATCGTTCAATACACGTATCAAACAACAAAACACGACTACCCAAGGGTCGAAACAACGATAAACAAATTCATAGGCATTCCAACGAATACATAACCGACCGCACAACTTCGGAAATATCCAATCCCGAATATGTCGAAACCCACACCAAAATGAGTATTTCGAACTAACAAAACACTTCAAGGATATCAATAATCCATTAGGAATCCATAATTCATGATTACAACGACGTCAATCGGAAAATCCCCAATTAACCGAAGTCAACCCCAAGGGTTCTTGAAAACAATTCCGAAAATAACCATTAAATCCGTAGGAATATATTTATCCAAGTAGATAATCCATAACTTAACATATCCCAATGATAATCCAAGCTTACGAAGAAATCGGAAGGAAAACCCAAAATCCAAATTCTAGATCCAAGAGATTAATACCTTTGATTCGACGTTTGGAGATGATGAAGTGATGATAAATTCAACTCAAAGACTTGAAGATGATGATTGATGATTACACCTCGAAGAATCCTCCTGGATCGCTTCTAATCGCCAAAAATACCGAAGGAATGAAATGAGATGAAAAATGACGAACTCGACTAAACTGTCCCAATTTATACTACCCAGGTTAGCGTGCGCTAGCCCTAGTGCATAGCGTGCGCTAACGAGTAATTTGGGTAGTCCAGTACCCACTGTCCGAACACGGTAGCGCGCGCTACGTACCTCTTTGTAGCGTGCGCTACGGCCATACTACTAGCGTGCGCCAATATCCATTGTTAGCGTGCGCTAGCGAAATACTTGACGCCCAGTACTGGAGTCCAGAAAACCATCTGCCCTCTGATTTAACCTCGATAGCGTGCGCTACAACCATTATTTAGCGTGCGCTAATATATCGGTTGCGTATGCTAACAACAATGCATAGCGTGCGCTATGAATAAACCCGGCGATCCAAGAGCCACCGGACTCAACTCGATCCGCCTAGCGCGCTACTCCACACATATAGCGTGCGCTACTACGACCGCTAGCGCGCTACTTACCACTCGTAGCGTGCGCTACAATTATTCTCACCGCACCCGGTACCTTCTTCCGGATCGCAGCCAAGGTAGCCTTAGCGTGCGCTAAAGCCGAGCGGTAGCGTGCGCTACCTATACCCAATTAGCGTACGCTAAAAGGAGTATGTAGCGTGCGCTACTCCTCAAGCACAGCTTGCAACGAAAATGACAATGATGATAAACACGGCACGAAACTCCAATCAGATTAGTGATGAATGACGATTGATACACGATACAATAACTCTGAATGATGAATACCATGACTGAATATGAGTGACAAATGATCAATGATGAATGAAATTACTGAGTATCAATTACTGAATGATAAATACTGAATGATAATTACTGAGTTACAACTGGGTATTACACAAACCGACTCGATAACAAGGATCGTATCATGCTAAATTTGGAATTCAACCTAGTATCATGATTCATCTCATCTAAATCAACCAATATAATTACCAAGATTCAGAAATCCCTCTTAGTTCGGGTTAAATGAATTAACATCCTTACAGTATGAAGAATCTTAACTAACATCCGAAACTCTTATCAAAATTCCATTGAATCTCATATAACATCATCATATGATTATCCAACATGCTCCTTACATGAAATCATCCAAGAAAAACGAACCATTAACAAAAGAATACGAAGATTACCTAGTTTAGACGAACCAAAAAGAAGAACACTAGAACTCCATCCAAAGAGTCATGAACATCTTGAAGAACAAGGCTTGAATCCAAGCTCTCAATCTAATGTTGTTAAGGATTATCATTATACAGTGTTTGGGAACCTCAAATATATCCCAACTCTCTCTCTCTCGACCGAAAGAAGAAAAAATGACGAAATGCTTCTCAGCACCCTTCTATCCCCTTTTATAATATTCATTATTAGCGTGCGCTAACATCTCATGTTTAGCGTGCGCTACCTCCTTAGCGTGCGCTAACTGACTTTGTTAGCGTGCGCTATCGCAGCCCAGAGGCTACTGCCTTGCTTCGTAAACTAGCTTACGTACGTAATGCCCATGCATTAACGTATGTAAAACGTCCTGCCTAGCGTACGCAAGTCACTGACCTTAGCGTGCGCTATCCGAAGTTGACTTGCTACAGTACACACCTACCACTCGTGCCCCCACATGCCGAAAGCATCCGCGATTATCGGGATTCCTTTGACCGATCTGGAATTAGCGTGCGCTAGCCATACGGTTTAGCGTGCGCTAGTCCTACATGACAAACACCCGCTGACCTTATCTGGACACGCGTCGCAAGTGGCCGGGTCCACCCGCCGAAAGCTAAGATTCCATTATTGGCGATCTGATGTTAGCGTGCGCTAACCAACATATGTTAGCGTGCGCTAATCAATATAAAAATCAACACAGGCCTACCGGCCGCCACCTTCCTAACTAACCCAGCAAGTCGCTACGCACGTTAGGGTCCTCATTAGCGACGTAATCAACCTCTTAGCGTACGCTATCAATACTTCAGCGCGGCGCCACTGCACCCAGAGCGTGCGCTAACGAACACTTAGCCATTTTCCGCAATTTCTGTCCATCATCTTGACGTACCAAAAACGAACATAAGACACACTGAACACAAACGCTGAATCCAATAATATTCTTATACGATATACTCTATATCGAAAGTACGATAACCTGATACACGATATCCTCAAATGTAACTGTCGACCAGATACGACAATTATACCGATACTGACATCTCAGTCCTTTATTTATTTTATCCCGATCGCATGATTCCACGCTGCACAATATAACTCGATAAAATAATATCAAGCAATGTAGTAGAAATTCCGGATATTACATTCTACACCACTTAAAATAAGTTTCGTCCTCGAAACTTGCAATCCGTCATAAAACAAACAAACATACCTTTCAACCCAAAATATCCCAAAACCATCACGACAACGATCAATTATCGTCATCATCGAATAACCAAACGAGCATACTTACGAATACGCAGGTCGACGATCTCCTGAGATACTAGCAAGCGATCTCACTGTACAGTCTCAATACGCTTACGATCACAATTCCCCAAGTCTCAACAAAATATATCATCTTCGGATGAAACAATCTGCCCGAATCAAATCCTGTCTGCCTGATCACATGATCAAATTCCAATTCCGATAAAACGACTAATATTCGATATATCTGTGAAACAACTACCCAAAACGACACGAATCCTGAGGCACCAACACAAAATCCGAACGCTCAGATGATCACCAACAATGATCAACAATCAACCGAATTTATCATCGACATGATAAATTCAAATATGACCAACCAGAGGTCATAACACACTCGAGAATATCATCAACGTGATAAACTCCAATATTACCGACGAACGATCAACGAAAATCGAGAATACCTTCACACGGTAAACTCCAACACGATCAACACAGAACCACAGAAACAGATATACGAAAGAATAACATTCTCAAAACGACAAATCAATCACGTACAGTAGATCTCAATAAACATACCCAACTGGCGAACATTTCCCTCGGCATACGAATAACGAATCGCAAATCGACTAACATATCAATTCATACAAGGAGTGGGAACGACCACTCAATATCCAAAACAACCAGCATGGGGTCACCATCCCCAAATTTACACTTACAAAGAAATCATTCAAAGATCACTATGGTAAGATTGCACTACTACCGCACCCATGGACTCACATAGCACGTATGTCCCGGTTTTTACAAAGTCCAAAGTTCCAAATTTACATCCTGCACATGAATCTTCAACACACAGTATATTTCTCTTATCTGATCAAACAACCGATCATCCTTGCATAACCAATCTACCATACTAAACTTCAAATCTCTGTTCCTTGTACCATCGATATGATATGCCCGATGCACTAAATGCGTATGTACATCAATCACATTTTCAAAACCAGTTTGAAATCATATATTCTTGTTACGAAGACAATTTTCGAAAGTTCTTTCAAGAGTTTGAAAACTCAAAATATAAATTTTCGTAAGACCAGGAAATCAATTTTAAAATTAAATCGGCTCGCTGGTGCCAAGTTCTCGATAAAAATTCTTTTCGAATAGACATGATTAAATAAAATGGAATTTATGCAAATGCTTGTGCATATCCATACTCCTGTATACCACTTCGGCTCGTCACCAATATCCACTGATATTCCATCAGAAAACCACACGATAGAGTTCCAAAATCTCAAATATATAGACTCTGATAAAAACTCCTCTCCACATACTACTCGCAACGTCAATCCTTAATCCATCCTGGATCACCTCAAATATGATATGACAAAATATTGAAACAAATCAACAAATCAAACACAGCAAAAGACTTCCCGAGAAGTTCCATTTGAACAAGTAAACCAAAAACCTCTAAAGGTAGGAACAAAATAAATAAACGATTGATAAAGAGTTTTACAAATCTCGGGAGTTTTAGAAAACAGAAAAGCTTTTTTTTTTGAAACATTAGGGTCTCAGCCCGTATCTTGTTCCGCATTACAAGAAGTTTAAAAAGTCAAAAACTCTTTTCGGACAAAACTATTCAAAATCGATTGGGTCTCGGCCCAAAAATCATTTTCCGTAAAACATCCGTAAAACATTCATTTTGAAAGGTATCATTTTCAAATGATCAAAAACAGTTCATATATCTCAAAATGAATTAACATGCTACATGTTCTTCTCAACCATGCACAATATTTCTCCCCAAATGCACAATTCCGTTCCAAAATCTAACCAACATACTGATTTCCAAAATCATAGTTTCTCAAGATCATCAATCCTGTCTCACTCTGACATCTCATACTGTAATGTATAATATCTGCTGAATCTCAAAACATATCAACTTAGAACGGCAATAAATCTCAATGAAATTCAAAAATCCAAATACTTACAGATCGTGAAGCCGACGATTCCCCGTGATAGTGGCACATGTCTCGACTCTAGAAAATACTCAACACGGATATTATCAAAGCACACGTTTGCCAAATCAGTTCGACTCAAGAACACAATACATCTCATTCTAGAGAATCTCGTTAACACCATTTGGAAAAGTTATAACAAGCCCAGTACGATACTGGCAAATCCGATAACGCACAAGCCTGAGTGAACAACAAAGACTCACGGCTCTAATATTTTTCAATCGACAACTCGGATGACTCAACAAAACACGACCCAACTCGACCCAAATGCCTAGGTTTTCTCAACCTAAGCTCTGATACCATATTCGTAACACCCCGCATTTAACCGAATATTACAGCCGTGGGCCCCGAGATGGAACCCACAAGGCTAAAAGAAATTTTCGCAAACATTTACAAATGCCCAAGAGGCCAACGACGGTACTATCTTTCAAAATTCACAAAGACTTATAAAATTCATTTATCAAAAACCGTCGTAAAAACTCATTTGAATCGCAAGGCCAAACAGCCGACACTCAAAAGTTTAGAAAACGATTTCCAAAGTAACCTCAGTTACTAGATACCAAAAGAGCATTTCAAAATACTCATGCAGAGGAAAAAGACCAACCATAAAGATACTCTAGCAGCGGAATACAAGAACCAATCAGGAAACTCAATGCACACAACATGTCCTAGCCAGTATCCTCTGGGAAGCTCATCTCTTCACGACCGCTACAAGCTCGATACTCCGAGAACCTAAAAAGAAATCCCACGACGGGGTCAGCCATAATATCCAACAATGATAACCGTCACATCACATTAATAATAACATACCAATGAGAATACAACATAAGAATACGACCAGCGTAATCTTACCGCCATAACTTTGCTTACTCAAATAATTCTCATCAGAATAACCATTATCACATTTCACATCCTGTACTCGATTAACCAATAAACTCGAACATAATATCTGTATTGTACCTCAAACAATACTCAAGATCCTCAAACTATCATAACCAACTCACGATACGGAAATCTACCATTTCTGACCAATACGATCCATCGAATAATATCATCAAATCCCAAGGCGATAACCGATTGTCCACTAAAGACAAGACCAAAGAAAATATGGAACATACCTCGAGATATGACGTGCCACGATAATCATATCAGTCTAATCGGAGATCAGAACAATGCAATACGGACAAGGTCCTAACACAAGACCTACAAATGCATACTCATATGACAACGTCAATATGCTCAAAAACAATAACAACTATGTATACTCAATGGAAATCCCATGATCCAGCGCCCTCAGCATAGATCCCAAGATGATCCTACAAGATCAACACGAGGTGGATAACCAACAATATACATATGCACAACAATAACACAATACTGGGTAATCCAACGATCCAGCGCCCTCAGCATAGATCCCCATGATGATCCCGTCGGACCAACGCATGGTGGAAAACTTGTCCAGCGATCCAGCGCCCTCAGCATAGATCCCATGATGATCCCGTCGAACCAACGCATGGTGGACATTCGATCCAGCGCCCTCAGCATAGATCCTCATAATCCCATCGGATTATTTACACAACATGAACAACACAATATGCATACACATATGCAAATCAACACGTTCATCAACATGAACAACATAAAATGCACGACAACATGACAATTTACTAGGACGACTTCATGTTCAACAACATGAAAGAAAATGTACGAGACCAAAATAAATAACATTAAACCATAATCAATATGGAATACTTGCCCCGAGTCCTTCGGGAGCAACCTCGATGTCCAATCATCACCGACAATTATCCTCAATGCTCGGCGATCCAAACGTACAATGAACTATAGATACTCATATCCTCGTCTTTACCATAATGTAACCTCGATACTTGAACATACCAATAATTGAGATGAAGCATATACATTATGATTTACCTCCCAGAATCGAAAGAACGATATGCGATCCGAATACCCAGAGTTCACAATAATAATCATCGCTATATGCATTATAAACGAAATGAAACTGAAACCATTCATTAAATATTATAACTGAGCAAGTAATAACTTGCCTCGATACCGATACCACGAACATTGCCTTTGTCTACGAGCTCCTCAACCCCGATCAAAAGCAATACAATGGACATACTCGAAGACGACCGCAATATCCGGTTATAACCACCGATCAATAATCTTAACCTATCGAAGAAATCAAATAACACATATCTGTTAACAATCAACAACTGACAAAACTAACCAATCGAACTCAACGGTTCAACACAACCTCGAATAAACACAGTCAGAACCAACCAAGTCAAACCATCACGAATTCATAATCAAAACACAAAAATACTACACTGTCTGCCTACTTAGCGCACGTTAAACGCATAACGTAGCGTGCGCTAAGTTGTACCGTTAGCGTGCGCTAGCCAGTAAGCTTAGCGTGCGCTAATGCTGTACAGTGGCATGCATTCCAAACATCAACTCACATTTTGCGACTACGAATCCGAATGAAGGGAGACATAAATCTTCATATCTCTTGAAGATAAGCGACCCCATAATTATCACAATGATCATGGCAATGTCCATATCTCAATAACAACATCAACAATCAAACCGACTCGATAACAAGGATCGTATCATGCTAAATTTGGAATTCAACCTAGTATCATGATTCATCTCATCTAAATCAACCAATATAATTACCAAGATTCAGAAATCCCTCTTAGTTCGGGTTAAATGAATTAACATCCTTACAGTATGAAGAATCTTAACTAACATCCGAAACTCTTATCAAAATTCCATTGAATCTCATATAACATCATCATATGATTATCCAACATGCTCCTTACATGAAATCATCCAAGAAAAAAGAACCATTAACAAAGGAATACGAAGATTACCTAGTTTAGACGAACCAAAAAGAAGAACACTAGAACTCCATCCAAAGAGTCATGAACATCTTGAAGAACAAGGCTTGAATCCAAGCTCTCAATCTAATGTTGTTAAGGATTATCATTATACAGTGTTTGGGAACCTCAAATATATCCCAACTCTCTCTCTCTCGACTGAAAGAAGAAAAAATGACGAAATGCTTCTCAGCACCCTTCTATCCCCTTTTATAATATTCATTATTAGCGTGCGCTAACATCTCATGTTTAGCGTGCGCTACCGCCTTAGCGTGCGCTAACTGACTTTGTTAGCGTGCGCTATCGCAGCCCAGAGGCTACTGCCTTGCTTCGTAAACTAGCTTACGTACGTAATGCCCATGCATTAACGTATGTAAAACGTCCTGCCTAGCGTACGCAAGTCACTGACCTTAGCGTGCGCTATCCGAAGTTGACTTGCTACAGTACACACCTACCACTCGTGCCCCCACATGCCGAAAGCATCCGCGATTATCGGGATTCCTTTGACCGATCTGGAATTAGCGTGCGCTAGCCATACGATTTAGCGTGCGCTAGTCCTACATGACAAACACCCGCTGACCTTATCTGGACACGCGTCGCAAGTGTCCGGGTCCACCCTCCGAAAGCTAAGATTCCATTATTGGCGATCTGATGTTAGCGTGCGCTAACCAACATACGTTAGCGTGCGCTAACTGAATATAAAAATCAACCTGGGCCTACCGGTCGGCCACCTTCCGGTACTAACCTAGCAAGTCGTTACGTAAGTTAGGGGTCCTCATTAGCGTACATAACCGAACCTCTTAGCGTACGCTATCAATACTTCGTAGCGTGCGCTACCTGTACCCAGTAGCGTGCGCTAACGAACACTTAGCCATTTTCCGCAATTTCTGTCCATCATCTTGACGTACCAAAAACGAACATAAGACACACTGAACACAAACGCTGAATCCAATAATATTCTTATACGATATACTCTATATCGAAAGTACGATAACCTGATACACGATATCCTCAAATGTAACTGTCGACCAGATACGACAATTATACCGATACTGACATCTCAGTCCTTTATTTATTTTATCCCGACTGTACAGATTCCATGCTGTACAATATAACTCGGATAAAATAATATCAAACAGCTGTAGTAGAAATTCCGGATATTACAGTTTACTGCTGAGCAGTAAACTGTTCTCGCCATGATCGAAATAATGAAATCTTCCGTGATACTTCATGTTACCTCCATGAATATCATGTACATACGATTATGAATGATCCTACGGATAATAACAACTTCGGATTCAAGGATATGCATACCGTTATAAAACCATATTCCGTTTCAACTACAAATCTTCATACGACAATCCGAAAGGCTTAACGGTTGATATCAACACCTCTTTATCAATCAATATTATCATGCTGAAGTTGATTAAACGTTCCATCTATACTAGATAAATCTTTCCATGATCAATCCTTTAGATTTATCCAACAATAATAATTGTTAAAGTCAAGTCCATGATTATTATGAAGTCATCTACTAGATTCGAATTACCAATGATAGAAGCTTCTCTTTACATATTCAGTGTAATAAGATTCGAATCATGATGATTATAATCAAGGTACTTAAGGCTTATTCATCTCACTATTCCAAACATGATATACTTGGATAATTCATCTATGAAAATCCATATCTTGTTAACATGATCATCCAAATCGTTAGAATCCAAATCTAAGTCTTGAGATAGATTGAACATACCTTAATATGATGAAAATCACTGAACCGTAAGGTAGAATCCAACTCTGGTTGGTTGTATGCCACTCCAAGGTGCTATTCTTCTTCAATGATTACTCCCAAGTGATAGCCAATATATAAACACCAACAATATGTGTTCTAAGTATGTAGTAGGATATCTCAGCTCTCTGGCCTCTCAAGGATGAAGAATGGGCGAAAGAAATGAAAGCCAAAACGGTTGTTGTCCCATTTATAATATTCTGCAATTTAACAAGTTAGCGCACGCTACTAAGCATTCCTTAGCGTGTGCTAATAATGGTTGACTTCAGAATTGTCCGGGCTCGTCCGCGGGAATCTTATCCGGACCCATGTCCCGGCTGGCGCATGTGCTAGCTGTCCCGCTCAATAATTGAGTCCTTAGCGCACGCAACTCTTACCTGCATAGCGTGCGCTAATAATAGCCCGATAGCGCGCGTTAAGATACATTCTTAGTGTGCGCTATCACGAGGTTGCATGAGCAATTTTGCATGTTTCTATACTTATGTACAATGATATCAATGCACGAAATATCATACTCCAATAATCAAAACCACCAATCCGAATAATACAGGGTTTGAATACAGATGAAATACACCGTTATAAATCCGGATATTACATACTCTCCTACTAAAAAGGAGTTTCGTCCCAAAACTCAAGATGAAAATAATTCGGGATATCTAGACTTCATATCAGCTTCCGTTTCCCAGGTGGCTTCTTCCATTCCGTGACGCGACCACTGAACTTTGACCAAAACGATTGGTTTGTTCCTCAGCTGCTTAACTCGACTCTCGAGTATCTTGACCGTTCTTTATTCAAACGTCCCATCCTGCTCGACTTCGATCTCGCCGAAATCAATGATATCACTGGGATCTGGTATATACCTCCGTAACTGGGATACGTGGAACACGTTATGAACATGGCACAATGACGGCGGCAATGCCAATCTGTATGCCAACTCCCCAACTCTCTCGAGAATCTCAAATGGTCCGATATATCTCGGACTCAGCTTTCCTTTCCTTCCGAAACGAAAGATTCCCCGAGTAGGAGAAACCTTCAAAAGTATATGGTCTCCAGTATTGAACTCCAATGGGCGACAGCGTATGTCTCCGTAAGATTTCTGGCGACTCTGGGCGGTCAACAGCCTTTCACGAATCAAGGCTATCTTCTCTCGAGTCTGCACGATCAACTCTGGTTCTGTTCCGATCAAATCTGACGAATCGTCCCAGCATAGGGGCGATCTGCATCTCCTTCCGTATAATGCCTCAAACGGTGCCATCTTAATGGAAGCATGCCAACTATTGTTGTAGGTAAATTCAATCAACGGTAGATGAATTTCCCAATCGTTTGACCAATTGAAGGCACAGGCCCTCAGCATATCTTCCACCATTTGAATGGTCCTCTCGGATTGTCCGTCAGTCTGCGGGTGATAAGCTGTACTGAAGTTCAATTCGGTCCCCAAGGCCTTATGAACTGCTTTCCAAAAGTGAGACACAAAACAGCCGTCTCGATCAGAAACAATGGTCTTCGGTGTACCATGCAATCGAACTATCTCCGAAATAAATACTCGTGCCAACCTCTCTGGTCCCCACGTATCTTTAATGCCTAGAAAATGAGCTGATTTGGTTAAACGATCAACTATCACCCAAATCATGTTCATTCCTGTCTTGGTTCTCGGCATATTAGTGATAAAGTCCATCGATATGTCCTCCCACTTCCATTCGGGAATCGGGAGTGGCTTCAACATTCCGGCAGGCCATTGATGCTCGATCTTAACCTGCTGACAAGTCAAGCATTTCGAAACATAGTCCGCTACATCTTTCTTCATGTTGCCCCACCAGAAATTCTGCTTCAAATCCTTATACATTTTACTGGTGCCCGGGTGGATAGAATAGGGCGAACTGTGAGCTTCCTTCATAATCGTCTGTTTCAGAACATCATCATCGGGAACGCAGAGTCGGTTCTGAAATCTCAAAACCCCATCTTCATGAATTATGAATCCGGGGGCCTTTCCTTTGATCACTTCATCACGTAACCGAATCATCAGAGGATCATCTGCCTGTCCAGATTTGATTCCTTCGGTTAATGATGAAGTTATCTCCATCACGCACAGTTGTCCTTGAACTCTTTGTAACCATACTTCAATCCCTTCACGAATCATCTCTCGTTGAAGGCTAAGTTGGGATGTCAGCGTCTCCAGCATCTGAATAGAGACAGGCTTGCGGCTAAGTGCATCGGCCACTACATTCGCTTTGCCTGGATGATATAAAATCTACAAGTCATAGTCCTTAATCAGTTCTAACCATCTTCTTTGCCGCATGTTCAACTCTTTCTGACTGAATATGTACTTGAGACTCTTATGATCCGTAAAGATCTGACAGTGAGTCCCGTACAAATAATGCCTCCAGATCTTCAAAGCAAAAACTACTGCTGCTAGCTCCAAATCATGTGTCGGGTAATTCACTTCATAAGGTTTTAGCTGTTGTGACGCATAGGCGATCACCTTATCATTCTGCATCAGTATGCACCCAAGTCCTTGGTTCGAAGCATCAATGTAAACTATAAATCCTCCAGTTCCCTGTGGAAGTGATAGAATCGGTGCCGTCGTCAATCTCTTCTTCAATTCATCAAAGCTAATCTGACACAACTCATTCCACTCAAACTTTTGAGTTTTCTGCAGGAGTCGGGTAAGTGGGCGGGTGATTTTAGAAAACCCTTCCATGAATCGACGATAGTATCCAGCAAGTCCCAAGAAGCTTCGGACCTCTTTCACGTTCTTTGGAGGCTTCCAATCCATAATTGCTTCGATCTTCTGAGGATCTACTCGGACTCCTTTAGCTGACACCACATGGCCGAGGAACATTACTTCCTTTAGCCAGAATTCACACTTACAAAGTTTGGCGTACAATTGTTCGTTTCTCAAAAGTTCCAATACAATCCGCAAATGCTGCGCATGTTCTTCCGGGCTCTTAGAATACACCAGAATGTCATCAATGAACACGACCACAAATTTGTCCAAAAATTCAATGAACACTCTGTTCATCAATTGCATAAATACAGCAGGTGCGTTAGTGAGACCAAACGGCATCACTACAAACTCATAATGTCCGTAGCGAGTTCTGAACGTTGATTTCGGAACATCATATTCCTTAATCCTCACCTGATGGTATCCTAATCTCATATCGATTTTAGAAAATACTGTTGCCCCTAGTAGCTGGTCAAACAGATCATCAATCCGTGGCAATGGATATTTGTTCTTAATCGTCATCTTGTTCAGCTCTCGATAGTCAATACACAGTCGGAGCGACCCATCCTTCTTTCGGACAAAAAGAACTGACGCTCCCCAGGGTGAAACGCTTGGCTGAATATAGCCCTTGTCCAGTAACTCCTCCAGCTGTTTCTTCAGTTCGTACATCTCAGTAGGTGCCATACGATACGGCGCCTTAGAAATTGGTGTAGCTCCGGGTTCCAGCTCAATGGTAAATTCCACATCCCTTCGTGGAGGTAGTCCAGGTAACTCGTCAGGAAATACATCTGGAAATTCGTTCACAACAGGAATGGATGAAAGTTCCACAATTTCGTCTTCTTTCTTCATTGCATAACACCAATATCCGGTACAGCCCTGTTTCAACAATCTGACAGCTTTCATCGCTTTGATCAATTTTCCTGAGCTTCCCGGTTTCCACCCCTCGAATAATATTTCGGAACCATCGTCAGCGATCAGCGAGATATTCCTCCTTCGGTAGTTCACAATTGCTCCATATCGATTAAGCCAATCGTCTCCGAGTATCAGGTCATCTCCTTGCATTTCTATCACGATCAGATTTGAGAGCCACTCTCTGCCTCCAAATGATACAGGGAAATTTCTAGTTTCTAAGTTTCCGACAATCCTCTCTCCACTCGGTAAACCAACAACATAAGGTTCACAAGTATGAAAACCGGAAATATTCAAACGATTTACACAAGACAAAGATATGAAAGAATGTGTAGCGCCTGTATCGAATAAAATGCTAACTGGCTGGGAAAGGATCTGGACAATACCTGATGCGACAACAGCATCTTGATCGTCTGTCCTCCTCATCTCGTACAGACGTGGGGGAGCAGATCCGGCACTCGATGTCCCCTTTCGGTCCCATTGTCCTCTGCCTCGTCCGCGGCCAAAATTCTGAGGCATCTGAACACTTTGCTGCGTCTGTTGGATACTGGCTTCCTTCTGGACTGGTTATGGTGTACGGGCTCTAAAAGACTTTGTAGCCTCTTCATAAAACACTGCCCGATGTCCCTCTCATCCACAATCAAAACAAGTCACGGCAGGAAGGGGGCAATTCCGTCGATAGTGCCCTGTCTGGGCGCAGTTAAAGCATTTCCTAGTAACATCAGTAATAGTTGATGTCGCTCCGAAGTTCTTTCCGCTCCTAGATGGGTGCGGAGGTTTCTTGAAAGAGTGAAAGGATGACTGGGCCTTACGGGCCCCGCTGTTCTTGTGCTCTGTAAAAGTACCAGAGACTTTCTGTTTCTTGGATTCCGAAATTTTCTCCATGGCTGCTTCCTTGATCTCATATGCCAACGCCTTATCCTGGTATTGACGGAGTGTGGTACATTCAAATCCGTACATGTACCTCTGGATTTCTGGTTTCATCCTCATATCGAAATGGATCATCATTTCTGCATCTGTTCTGACCAAATGTCGAACAAATGCCAGCTGCTGGTTAAACGTCTTAATCGCCTGGGATACTGGCACATCAGAAGGCTGAGCGGAGAAAAACTCCCGAACTTTGGCTTCCCTCATAGGACGAGGGCAATACTGAGCTTCCATCATCAATCTAAACTCTGTCCAATCGGCATCGTGGTCTACAGGCCGGATGGCTTCCCACCATTCGGACGCTTCCCCTATCAGAAAATATTGAGCAATAGAGGCTCTCCGGTCGTCTGGGTAGTTAATTCCGGCAAAGATTTTCTCCAGTTCTTTCAACCAATGGTCCCAGGTGGGAGTCTCAGAAATACCGTCGAATTTGGGTGGTTGTATCTTCGCCACCTTTTGCAGCCACCGGTCACCTCGATTTCCCATGTCTGGGATCCCTTGCTGTCTTTCTCCCTGCTGTAGTCCCACCGCCACTTGCATTCGATCCACGACCTGGGCGAACTGAGTCATCTGGTTCACCACTTGACGAAGGATCTGCGTACAACAGATGCAGTTCGTTATTAATAGATTGTTGCGGCTCGCTTTGAGCTATGGCCCGCTGGTTAGAAGGCGACGCTTCCCTTTCAGCATTTCTTCGTCCGCGTCCACGACCGCGACCACGTCCACGTCCGCCTCTCAACATACTGTAAGCATAAATACTCAATATACAGGAAGCAACATCGTTCTAATATTCGAGTATAAAGTGACACAACATGTAAAGAACGAGATAGAGTTTAGGAACTTACAACCACCGTTCGCATGAAGACGTAGGCAGTGCAGTGATTTACGGCAGGTTACATCAAAAGACATAGATGACCCCTATTTTAACCCAACGGCCAAGATATCCATAATCTTAGCTCCGATACCATATTCTGTAACACCCCCGATATATTCAGGAATATTACAGCGCCGTAAATCCTTTACATAAGGATTTACAAGGCTGAAGAATTGAACAGACATTAAAAGGTACTAACGAATGGAAATCACGGAATTAAGATACAACAGTTCTTACCAAATATTGAAAGTATAATTGTTCAACAGGAACTCAATAATACATCACCAAATTCAAATCCATCACAAATGACTTCGTACTTGAGTAACAACAGGTAAGCAAACCCAGCTGAAACATCACTCTGCACCCTCGTCGTCATGTAGCTCCAGTGGTTGTTTCCCCGCTCTCCTGGATCCTGAACACAAACAAAATGTTCACCCCCGAAGGGGTTAGCACAACGATGCTAGTACAAGTACCACAACATATTATTCATATCTCACGAAGAATAATAACGTAAACGACAAAATACCAACGAGTCTTCTCCTACGAGAAACTCATAAATGACATACACAACTGATAATCACAACATGATATCATAACATACATATGGTAATTCCGTTGCTCCAGCGTTCACTGCCTAGAACCCACGATGATCCCGTCAGACCAACCCGTGGTGGAAAAACCCGTCCGATGATCCAGCGCACGCTAGCATAGATCCCCCAATGATCCCGTCGGACCAACACGAGGTGGACATACAATAACGACATACATGCACGACAATATGTATAACAACAATACATAAAACAATTAAGGTACTTGCCTCGATTTGAAGACAAGAACAATACTTCCACGAAAATGAACACTCGAAGGTCGTCCTCCTCAATCAATCACGTAACGAGACCAAACCTTAACAAAAGAAATGATATAGGATTTATCTCACGTCGTACGAATGTTTAACAATTCGATTAACGGCCAAGAGTTCATAAAATGTAATCTGCCTGAAATGCTGAGCGCACGCTAAGTACTTTGTGTAGCGTGCGTTAAGTCTGCCCGATAGCGCACGCAAACAACAAAGCCTAGCGTACGCTAACTATGCATGGCCAGCTTCACTGATCAATCGACTGACTCGTCTGATGGCTTAGCGTACGTTACATACCAAATGTAGCGTACGCTAACTTGTGCTCGATAGCGCACGTTAATATTCATAGAATAGCGTGCGCTATCTGTGCATGGCAGTTTAATGCTGAGCAGTAAACTGTTCTCGCCATGATCGAAACAATGAAATCTTCCGTGACACTTCATGTTACCTCCATGAATATCATGTACATACGATTATGAATGATCCTACGGATAATAACAACTTCGGATTCAAGGATATGCATACCGTTATAAAACCATATTCCGTTTCAACTACAAATCTTCATACGACAATCCGAAAGGCTTAACGGTTGATATCAACACCTCTTTATCAATCAATATTATCATGCTGAAGTTGATTAAACGTTCCATCTGTACTAGATAAATCTTTCCATGATCAATCCTTTAGATTTATCCAACAATAATAATTGTTAAAGTCAAGTCCATGATTATTATGAAGTCATCTACTAGATTTGAATTACCAATGATAGAAGCTTCTCTTTACATATTCAGTGTAATAAGATTCGAATCATGATGATTATAATCAAGGTACTTAAGGCTTATTCATCTAACTATTCCAAACATGATATACTTGGATAATTCATCTATGAAAATCTATATCTTGTTAACATGATCATCCAAATCGTTAGAATCCAACTCTAAGTCTTGAGATAGATTGAACATACCTTAATATGATGAAAATCACTGAACCGTAAGGTAGAATCCAACTCCGGTTGGTTGTATGCCACTCCAAGGTGCTATTCTTCTTCAATGATTACTCCCAAGTGATAGCCAATATATAAACACCAACAATATGTGTTCTAAGTATGTAGTAGGATATCTCAGCTCTCTGGCCTCTCAAGGATGAAGAATGGGCGAAAGAAATGAAAGCCAAAACGGTTGTTGTCCCATTTATAATATTCTGCAATTTAACAAGTTAGCGCACGCTACTAAGCATTCCTTAGCGTGCGCTAATAATGGTTGACTTCAGAATTGTCCGGGCTCGTCCGCGGGAATCTTATCTGGACCCATGTCCCGGCTGGCGCATGTGCTAGCTGTCCCGCTCAATAATTGAGTCCTTAGCACACGCAACTCTTACCTGCATAGCATGCACTAATAATAGCCCGATAGCGCGCGTTAAGATACATTCTTAGCGTGCGCTATCACGAGGTTGCATGAGCAATTTTGCATTTTTCTATACTTATGTACAATGATATCAATGCACGAAATATCATACTCCAATAATCAAAACCACCAATCCGAATAATACAGGGTTTGAATACAGATGAAATACACCGTTATAAATCCGGATATTACATGTCGTCTGCAGACAGATAATGTGGAAGACACAGCTGATGAAATACAGATAACTTAAAGTCGTCTACAATTAACTTCTAATGGAACAGTAAATATGAATGCATCAGTTAAGTATGATGTGTAAAGCAGTAAATCACACAGGAACTTATAGTGGTTTCAGAGGTGGGGTAATCCTCTACTAGTCCACTTCTCTCCAAACCAGTTGGAGATAAATTCACTATAACTATCAACCAGTGATAAATGTTACAATAAATTTCCCTAGTTACAACAGCTTCCAACCAGTGGAAACCCGTGACCGTTGCAACTCCATTGATTGCCTAGCACCTCCTGATTTAAAACCCGTAGATGCCTCAACAACTTCTCGAGCTGTCTATTACCTTCCAATCAAGAACCCGTAGATGCCTTATCAGTCGCGCAACTTCTGAAAAACTCATTCACATAAGTACTCTGAACTCAAACTTTAAAGACAAGAGTTTGTCTTCTCCAAGTAAAGAGCTTCTTAGAATATGAATGTTTTAGCTTTGCTCTTTCACGATGCTATTAGATCTCTTTGACAGCTTTGTTTGCTTTGATTGCTTTGTTCGCTTGTAAATATTGTTCACATCATACTTTGCTCAATTCATATCTTTAGATATTTATAGTACGATCCTATGAGATTTTTTCGTAGCCGTTGCATCACTGTAACAAATCCGTCTGTTGGAGAGTGGACTTCTTTGTTTATCTTATCATTCCGTTGCACGGCTTGGTTCCCCTTTTCATTTCCGACCGTTGGGAAGACTTTCTTTGTTAGCGCCGTTATTCTTGATTAGAATAATCATAAGTCTTCCGAACGTGGATCTCAAGGAATATTTTATTCCTTGCTTTTCGGGAATCTTTCCAGTCTGTCTCCTTACGTCTGCATGTGGCTTTCCTTGATTGTTGACTTTCAACTCTTGCTGACGTGGACTGAGTATCTTGGACTTAGCTGATCACTTCACTGAGAACCTATCTGATATCTCTTTGGTCAAACCTGTAACACCCCCGAGATTTTTGGAGAATATTACAGTGCCGTGAATCCCTGCCTGGGACCCACTGGGCTAATTTTTACACATAACACATTCAATTTCACAATATCCACACAGGAATAAATAAATCCGAGATACACAAGGAAGCTCCAACCAATCAACGTCAAAAGTTATACCAGAAAGTTATAAATCACCGGGAAAGGAACTCCTATAATACTCGAGTACCATCTATTAATACAAGGATAAAACGGTCCAAAGGGACAATGCTCAAAATAAAGAGAACACGATTAGACACAGTATCACGCCCCGCCTTCATCATCGTACAACCCCGATGCTCGCTCATTTGGATCCTTCGAACCTGAAATACAAGAAAAGAGTTTTCCCCACACGAGAGGGGTTAGAGCAAGTATTACAAGTGAAACATCACATATTACACGCAAAACCACATGCACCAATTTCAAAGTCATGATAATGATTTTTCGGAAAATGTAATTATCCAAATATATCTCATTAGTGACAATTTCTCCCTGATTAACCTTGGACCCGACAATGCGCGAATCGCTCCTCGGCCTCATCAAGCCCTCTCGAAGTGGCTAACCCAAATGTTCACGGACCCGACAATGCGCGGATCCCTCCTCGGCCTCGCCAGGCCCTCTCGGAGTGAACGAATATAACTCGCACACTCATATGCATTACTTTTCACATTTAATAATATAACTTTCACAAGAATCACTTGCCTGGATGAGAGAAAAGGGTACGGACAACAAAGTACCAAGGTTGAAGGAATCCACAACTCCGAACCTAGACAAGTTCATAATCAACTATCAATAATCCATCGGTTTGAAAATAAGTTGGAATCCACCCGAAATTACTACTCACGATACATGTATTCCGGCAATAAAATTCTTGGACGGTGAATCACAATCACATATCCCAAATACTCAATAATTCCAAAAATATACCAATAATTCCATAGAAAAACATGTATCCAAGGTAGATAATTCATACCTGTCATATTCCACCATAACAACAAGCTGAATCGAAGAGATCGAAAAGAAACCCCCCAAATCCCGAAAATCTAGGGTTAAGCGAAGTTTACCTCAATTTCAGGCGGTGGAGAAGATTAGACATTGAATAATCCTAACTAGAAGCTTGAGGATGTTGATGGATGATGATATCTCCTGGAGATCTTCACAAATTGCCCAAAATCGCCCAAAATCGCCCAAGGAAGGAGAAGAAATGGAAAAATGAAAAATTGGGGGCTGAAGTGTCCTATTTATATAAAATGGGTATTAGAGTGCACTAATCTCTGAGAATAGCGCGCGCTAATGGGTTCACCGGGTAATCCAGTGGCCTCTATATTAATTGTTAGCGTGCGCGAACGCCTCTCCTTAGCGTGTCCAGAAATTGAAGTCCAGAACCTACTGTCCTCTGGCATGCCCAAGCCTTAGCGCGCGCTACTGCGTTGTTTAGCATGCGCTACTAATACAATTAGTGTGCACTATCTTCAACACATAGCGTGTGCTACAAATCTCAATTCCAGTCCAGTACCTTTCTGGACTGTCTGCCTCAAATACACTAGTAGCGTGCGTTAGCATTTACAGATAGCGCGCGCTATCAGTACTCAAATAGCATGCGCTATGAAGGGATCATAGCGTGTGCTACACCTCATGCACAGGTGATAGAATCGCATCAAAAATCTAATACAGCAACCATCTGAAAAGGAAGTAAATTCCAAATAATATGAACTCCAAGATCAACATCAACTCACTAAACACTTGCAACGAGTGTCAAAATACAGAAGCACTAAAATGGAAAGTTTACAAAAAGTATGGGCATATCATTCCTCCCCTCTAAAAGAAAGTTTCGTCCCGAAACTTAAGAAATAAATAGCTCCGGGTATCTACCACGTATCCTCTCTTTAGTTTCCCATGTTGCTTCTTCGACTCCATGCCTCGACCACTGTACTTTAACCAATGGAATGGTCTTATGCCGGAGTTGCTTTACACAATCCTCCAGGCCCTTCACTGGCCTCTTTTCAAACGTGGCGTCGTCTGCTATCTTGATATTCCCATAATGAATTATATGACTCGGGTCTGGAATGTATCTTCTCAGCTGAGAAACGTGAAATACATTATGAACATGGCTAAGGGCTGGAGGTAACGCCAACCGATAGGCCAACTCACCAACTCTATCGAGAATCTCAAATGGTCCAATATACCTCGGGCTAAGCTTGCCCTTCTTCCCAAACCTGTAGACTCCTTTCGTTAGTGATAGCTTGAGTAGGATATGATCTCCCACATCAAATTTTAAGGGCCGACGACGAGTGTCAACGTAGGATTTTTGTCGACTCTGAGCAGTCAATAATCTATCTCGGATGATAGATATCTTCTCTTTGGTTTCCATCAACATATCGGGCTCTGTCCCGACAAATTCTGAAGCTTCATCCCAACAAAGCGGGGATCTACATTGCCTACCATATAATGCCTTGAAAGGTACCATTCTGATTGATGCATGCCAACTATTATTGTAAGTGTACTCGATCAACGGCAGGTGCATTTCCCAATCACTACTCCAGTCCAGGGCACACGCCCACAACATATCTTCTAATGTCTGGATCGTTCGTTCAGCCTGACCATCGGACTGCGGATGAAAAGAAGTACTCAATCTCAATCGGTGCCCAAAGCCTGATGGACTGATTTCCAAAAATGCGACACAAAACGACAATCTCGATCGAAAATAATAGTCTTTGGCGTATCGTGCAATCTCACGATCTCCGTTATAAATATCCGAGACAATCGCTCCGGTCCTCAAGTATCCTTAATGCCAAGAAAGTGTGCCGACTTAGTCAATCGGTCAACAATGACCCAAATCATATTCATTCAGTCTTTGTCCTCGGCATCCCAGTAATGAAATCCATGGTAATATCGTCCCACTTCCATTCAGGAATAGGAAGAGACTTCAACAGTCCGGCGGGCTGTTGATGTTTACAAAGTCGGTGACATCTCTCTTCATATTATTCCACCAAAAAATTCTTTTAAGATCTTTGTACATCTTACTCGTTCCCAAATGGATTGAGTAAGGTGTAGCATGGGCTTCTCAAAGTATTCTTCATCTCAACTCAGAGTCATTCGGAACACAAAGCCCACCTTGAAATCTCAAAATGCTATCCTCATGGATCATAAAACCAGGGGCTTTCCCCTTCTCCACATCTACCTTCAGTTGGACGAACATTAGGTAATTCCCCTGTTTCTCCTTGATGTCATCAACCAATGACGAAGTAATCTCGAGAGTACACATTTGACCCTGAATTCGCTGGATCCATACTTCGACTCCTTGCTCAATCAACTCTTGTCTGATCTTCACTTGAGGTGTGAGGACCTCAATCATCTGAAGTGATACTGATTTCTGGCTCAACGCGTCAGCTACAACGTTGGCCTTTCCTGGATGGTAAATGATTTCCAAGTCATGATCCTTTAGAAACTCCAACCAACGACACTGTATCATATTCAGTTCCTTCTGACTAAAAATGTATTTTAGGCTCTTATGTTCGGTATAAATTCGACATGAAGAACCGTACAAGTAGTGATGCTAGATCTTCAGTGCAAACACTACGGCAGCTAAATCCAAATCATGGGTGGGATAATTCAACTCAAACGGTTTAAGTTGCTGTGAAGCATAGGCTATAGTCTTATCATACTGCAGGAGTACGCATCCAAGCCCTTGACTTGATGCGTCACAATAAACCGAATACCCATCGATTCCCTGGGACAGGGCTAAAACCGGTGTGGTAGTCAAATGCTTTTTCATCTCCTCAAAACTCTGTTGTCTCTATTCATTCCATTAGAACTTTTCATACTTCTGGAGTAATTGAGTAAGTTGTCGAGCAAGTTTAGATAACCCCTCGACGAACCTTCCATAATACCCAGCCAGACCCAAAAAGCTAAGAACTTCCTTTACGTTCTTAGGCAATCTAAAACTGCCTCAATCTTCTGGGGATCTACTCGGACCCTTTCTGCTGAAAGCACATGTCCGAGAAACATAACTTCTCTCAACCAAAATTCACACATAGAAAATTTTCCATAAAGATGCTGAGTCCTCAAAATTTCCAACACTAATCGCAAATACCGAGCATGTTCTTCATCATCACGAGAATAGACCAAAATATCGTTGATGAAGATGACTACACAATTATCAAGATGCTCAATAAATATCTTATTCATCAACTGCATAAATATTTTTGGTGCGTTGGTTAATCCAAAAGGCATAACCACAAACTCATAATTCATGTACCTTGTACAGAAAGCGGTTTTAGGAATGTCGGATTCCTTTATCCGAAGTTGATAGTATCCAGACCTCAAGTCGATTTTCGAGAACACCGTAGCTCCCTGTAATTGATCAAACAAATCATCGATATGTGGCAAAAGGTATTTATTCTTAATTTTCACTTTGTTTAGCTCCCGATAATCGATATACAAATGCAGTGAACCATCTTTCTTTCTTACGAACAAGACCGGTGTAACACCCCCAGAATGCAACCAGGAATATTACATGCCGTAGACCCCACACCGGAGATCCACCAGGCTGAACACAAACAAACGACCAAATCTTTGACCGGCCGGGATCAAACAACATAAAGACACAGACCGATAAGGTCACACAACAGAATAAAACAGTAATAATTTGTTACAACTCATCCCCCACACCGGGGTCCAAAATACAAAACGATACAACACAGTGGAAGATTGAAAAATAATACAAGGACACAACAATAACAACTGCATTCCAATCCCTTGATTAGTATCATTGTCCATTATCTTTCGCGCTGATCCTGTGACTGCTCCACGCACCAGCATGAACCTGGACACAAAATAGATATCCACCCCCCGATTACTCGGGAGTTAGTAAAACTCCACTGTTTTACTAGTGCAAGTATCAAACTGTACAAAATGTAACAAGCAATTACCAATCATAAATCAGACAACCACACTCTACCAATCACAATAAACAACCATTAATGTATTCCCTAGAAGTTTTATGAATATAGAAACCAACCCAAGTGGAGCCTTTGTAAAATGAAATGCCATCTAGGGAATATTAGAAAACGCAAATCTTTTAGGAACTCATGTTCTAAGTTTGTCAAAAGCCTCTAGGAACTCATGTTCTAAGTTTGTCAAAAGCCTCTAGGAACTCATGTCCTAGGTTTGTCAAAAGCCTCTAGGAACTCATGTCCTAGGTTTGTCAAAAGCGTCTAGGAACTCATGTTCTAGGTTTGTCAAAAGCCTCTAGGAACTCATGTCCTAGGTTTGTCAAAATCCTTTAGGAACTCACGTCCTAAGTTTGTCAAAATCCTTTACATTAAAACATGCCCAACGATCAATCAAAATGTTTGTGAACTCTTGTCTAATAAACCACATACAACAATCATAACACTTGTGATCCCTTGTTACATGGCTCTGTAGGTTCCTCAACCCGCACGGACTATGCCAAGTACAACACCCATAACACCGTGAACTCATGTCACGTGTCAAACACAACAAACATAACACTCGTGATCCCTTGTCACGTGGCTCCGTAGGTCCATCAACCTGCACGGACTATGCCAAACACAAATATCATAATACCGTGCACTCTTGTAACGTATCAACACAACAAACATAATACTCGTAATCCCTTGTCATGTGGCTCCATAGGTTCATCAACCCGCATGGACTATGCCAAACCAAAACAATCACAACATCCAGTCTCGACTCCGTGATCTCTTGCCACGAGTCACTGTAGGCCCCATCGGACCCACACGGTTGGACGTACTGTGTCCTGACCCCATGATCAACTGCCATGTGTCATCCTAGGCCTCGTCAGACCTGCACGACTGGACCTCAGCACCACACATACTAAGTTTCGATTCCATGGACCCTTGCCATGAATCCTCTTAGGCCCTGTCGAACCCGCACGCGTGAACTTTGTATCACAACACATATCTTCATAGTTACATTCACATTTCACCAAGTCCATACACGGCAAATCAATCACATTGATCACCACAAATTCACGCATCATGCGCACGCAACACAATCTCAACACTCAAATCATCATCATCAACGTCAGACGACCAACATAGCTCATAATCAATACACAATACATTGCACAACCATATGTACAACCAAGCCAACACGATTATCACATCCTGCACACAAAACACGATACACAATACATATATCCAAGTAACATAGTTATCACCAATCCCATGTAACGGGTAACACATAACCAATTCACACTAACCACGTTTTCAATGGTAAACCAACCATCAAAACAAAACACAAGATTTCTAATCACAAGACACAAGTTGCATATGTTGGGATTCGGTGCCTAAAACGAAGGCCCAGCGGAAGTAGTAAAATGAAAATCAATTCGATCCGAATTTATATGAGGATCGATTGAGCTACGTATATACGAATATATGAATGAAAACACAAGAGATGTAAGAAACTCACCCTTGTAGTCTATTGATTAAATGGATTCCTTCTCTTGAGCTATTCCCCAAGCTTTACATGTATATCCCTACGATCCAACGTGCTCCAAGCTCTTGGATGATCCAACGTCGAAAATACAACGCCTCTACTTGCCACGCACTGGAGAATCGAACGGGATGACAATCACCTTGCTATCTTCCAAGGATACGGCTAGATCTAGGTGATTAAGCCTTTGATTATAACACTCTAAGTGTATAAACTATATCTCTCAATTTATCTCGAATTTTTCTCCAAGAGAACTCAAGAACAATGTGATGAACAAGAAGAAGACTTGAAGAAATATTTTCTCTCTCTCTTTTGCTCAAAACCGTAAGTCTAAGGGCGGTTGGAAAATGAGATACTCTTCCACTTTTTATTCAACTCAAATCACCAACACGAGATATCACTTTGATATCTTGTACCCTCAAATCTTGATTTTCCATTATTAAAATGGTGACAAAAGACCAAGAAGGAGTTGGTGAGGGGGGAGGCCATCTAGAAGGAGCCAGGCAAGTTCGGTCCGTTTCGAACTCCCGTAAGTCCAAACAGATAAACTCCGATTCTGTTCCGATGTATTTATATCGATTAATTAATCCAATTAATTAATCATATCAAATACATAATGACATAATTAATTTCTCCAAGAAATAATTATGTTCATGAATTAAATTAATCACCCGGTAATTTATTTAATTCATTAGGCCGTAAATTAATTTATCCAATAAATTAATTTAGACATCCAATGTCCCAAATTAGATATCCAATATCTAATATTCATAATGAGAGAATAAGCTCGATTCATTCTGTCGTCAATCATATTGCGCGACTTGGTAGGTCCGTCTCAGTCAGCAATGGGAGGAACCAAAGAGTAGTAGCACTACCTATCCAGCCTGGCGGCCTACACTATACCCCAACTGAGAACGAAATATCTAATATTCATAATGAGATAATAAGCTCGATTCATTATGTCGTCTATCCTATTGCGCGACTCGGTAGGTCCGTCTTAGTCAGCAATGGGAGGAACCAAAGAGTAGTAGCGCCACCTAGCCAGCCTGGCGGCCTACATTGTACCCCAACTGAGAACGAATGATGGGATCATTCAAGAACCATTCTATCGTGAATACCATTATACATATAAACCCTTCTTTCAAATGTCCCGATCAAATTATAGGGTCACGATCAGTCAAACCCTATCCGTGCTTGACGCTATGCATGCGTTAATGCAAATCGAGATCATCGATCTCTCGTGTATCCAATACAACTAGCTCCAATGCTTTGGACAAAGACTTATGATCTCATCTACCAAAAACCACATAGGACATATAACCCGCTTACTAACGGGAGAAAGAATTCTATCTTGGTATTCAGTAGGACTTGTTACTTGCCAGCCAAGATGCACATCGAGGTTGACCCCTGCCTCTCGGTTTATAGGGTCGAACTACTCTAATGAAAATCTTGACGTCACTAACACATCCCTACTAAATCCTCAAGTCAAAGGTTCACGAATACCTATCACAACCTTTCGATTCCGTCATTGACTGTCCAGGAGTGCAATTCATGTGACGAATCGAGGGTGAGTCGGTTCGAGTACTCTAATCCAATTAGCATACCTACAATGTGTGCTCCCATAACCATTAGCATTCAACAGGCACTCTCCATGTCAAAGAACACATCATACAAGTCTTCACATAAACTTAACGCCCAGTCAAGTTTTATCGACTTGCGAACGATTAAGTATTTGAGCTATAAACCTTTCTAGTGCCGACCCCCTTATCCAATAAGGAGTGGAACGTTTTGCTCTCAAATACATGGACTAGTTTCTATATGTATATTTACGAGTTAGGAAAGCCAGTAACTACCAGTAAATAAAGAAATATCCATTGCCTTATATTAATGATTTACATAATTACAAGTACATTGCCCTCACTCAACATCCTCTGACTGGCATTCGAGGGCATACTCCTAATAATCTCCCACTTGCACTCAATGCCACAGAATATGGTATCTAATACCCATGTTCTCCAGATGACACTCCAAGCTAGTCTGAGAAAGTGGCTTGGTCAGTGGATCAGCGACGTTGTCGGCTAAGTCTACTCTATGCACCACAATGTATCCCTTGCGAACAAATTCTCTTACGATATGATACTTCCTCTCAATGTTCTTGGTACTGTTGTGAAACCTCAGCTCCTTGGCCTATGCTACAACTCCATCGTTGTCGCAGTATAGCGAAACAGGAAGCTCAGCACATGGTATCACTTGAAGTTCTCCCAAAAACTTCTTAATCCAGAACCCATCATTGGAAACCTCCGAGGCTGCTTGATACTCAGCCTGACAGGTGGAATCAGCAGTCGTGCTTTGCTTGGCGCTACGCCAAGATAATGCTCCTCCATTAAGAGTAAATATGTAGCCAGAAGTATACATCGAATCATCCTTCAGTCCTTGGAAGTCTGAATCAGTGAATCCCACCACATCCAATTCTCCACTGCTATACATCAGAACCATATCTCTAGTCCTTCTTAAGTACTTGAAAATGTTCTTTACGGCAGTCCATTGTTCCCTACCTGAGTTTGCCTGAAACCTTCTCACCATGCTTACAGCATGCGCAATGTCAGGTCTCGTACACAACATAGCATATATAAGGCTACCCACGGTCGAAGCATATTGTATATTACTCATTTACTTTCATTGTTCCTCACTTTGAGGACACATCTTCAAGGAGAGTTTTATTCCATGTCGCATCGGTAAGAACCCTCTTTTAGAATCATCCATCTTAAATCGCTTTAAGATTTTATCTATATAGAGGGCTTGGGAAAGATCTATTGTTCTCTTCACTCTATCCCGGTAGAGCCGAATTCCAAGAATATAGGTTGCTTCTCCCAAGTCTTTCATGGAGAAATTACTCGAAAGCCAAGCTTTCATAGAACTGAGCATTCCCACATCATTTCCTATTAGTAGAATGTCATCCATATATAGTACTAAGAATGCGATCTTGCACACACTAACCCTTTTGTATACACAAGGTTCCTCTTCATTTTGCACGAAGTCAAACTCTTTGACCGTCTCGTCAAAGTGAAGGTTCCAACTACGCGACGCTTGCTTCAGTCCATAAATGGAATGATGAAGCTTGCACACTTTCTGAATATCGACTTCGGACACAAAACCTTTAGACTTCTCCATATAGATTTCCTCCTCGAGGAATCCATTAAGGAAAGGCGTCTTTACGTCCATTTGCCATATCTCATAATCGTGGTAGGCAGCTATAGCAACCATCATGTGAATAGACTTGATCATAGCTACGGGCGAGAAGGTATCGTGGTAATCGATCCCTTCTTTCTGGGTATAACCCTTTGCCACAAGCCTGGCCTTATAGGCGTCAACCTTGCCATCACCATCAGTCTTTCTCTTGTAGATTCACTTGTTCCTAATAGGCACTATGCCCTTGGGGCGGTCTACTAAAGTCTAGACCTGATTGACATGCATCGAGTCTATCTCAGCTTCTATAGCTTCACGCTATTTCGTGGAGTCTACATCCACCATCGCTTGGTCATAGGTCATTGGGTCGGTCTCTTGGCTATCACTAGGAACCTCATGGAGACCTAGTTCCTCCAAGTGCACAAGCCCATACCTCTCAGGTAAATAAGACACCCTACTAGACATACGAGGTGGTTTTACTTGTGTTTCAGAAGGTTCGGATCTAGTTTCTTGCACAGGTGTCTCCCGAGGAGTTTCATTGTATTCTTCTAAAGAAATACTTCTACCTGCTCCGCCTTTCTAAATGAACTCATCTTCCAGGAAGTGTGCTTGTAAAGCAACAACGATCTTTCGATCTTCGGGCATGTAGAATAGATAACCCATCGTCCCAGATGGGAATCCAATGAAACGTCCCTTCACAGACCTAGCTTCCAACTTCTCCACCTTAGTCTTCTTGACATAGGCGGGACATCCCTAAATCCTAATATGATTAAGACTTGGTTTCCTGCCCTCCCACATCTCATGTGGAGTTTTAGGAACAGATTTGGAAGGACATCTATTCAAGATGTAAGCGGCAGTCAGGAGTGCATACCCCCACAGGTAAATCGGTAAGTCAGTATAGCCCAACATGGAATGGACCATGTTCAACAAGGTCAGGTTCCTTCTTTCTGACACACGATTTAACTGAGGAGTACCTGGAGGTGTTAGTTGTGAAACTATTCTACGTTCCTTAAGGAACTCGTCAAACTCTGTACTCATATACTCACCATCTCGGTCCGACCGAAGTGCTTTGATATGATTACCAGTTTGTTTCTCGACTAGGGCCTTGAATTCCTCGAATTTCTCAAAGGTCTCGGATTTATGTTTTATTAAGTATACATAACCATACCTAGTATGATCATTTGTAAACATAATGAAATATTGATATCCGTCATGTGATGCTTCCAAAGCACCAAATACGTCCATATGGATTAATCCCAGTTTATCAACGGCTTTTTCAAAAGTCCCTGTGAAGGGGGAATTAGTCATTTTGCCTTTAAGGCAAGATTCACAAGTAGGAAAATGATGTGATCCCAATGGACCCATAAGTCCATCTTTTTCCATCTTGTAAACCTTGGTCTGACCAATATGACCAAGTCTAAGATGCCATTTCAAAACTTGATTGGTTTCATCTCTACCACGTTTTCTAGTGATAGTATTCACAACTACTTTGTTGCTGAGATTTAGATGATATAATCCATTTAACAATGTAGCAGTACCCACTAGTTTATTTCTGAAATAAATTTTGTAGGAACCATCACCAATGAAAAATGAAAAGCCTTTTCGGTCCATGACCGGAATGGATACAATGTTTTTGTGCCCCCTGGGCAAAACAAGTATGTCTTCTAAAGTCAAAACAAAACCGAATCCAAAAGAAGTGATCCTATGTCGGTCGCCTCGACACTATGACCACTTTCGACTGTGATCATAACTTCTCCAGCTCCAAGCTTCCTACTTTGTTCCAGATCCTAATTCACGGTACAAATATGAGAACTAGCACCAGAATCCAGTATCGAGGAAGTAGAAAATACAGTAACAGAACAATTTGTTTCCAAAACTAAAAGTTCTGTACCTGAAGTGCCATGAAGAATTGGACAGTCTCTAGCCCAGTGGACCAGCTCACCGCACTTAAGACAAGCATCCTTCTTATTCTTGTTCTTTGGAATCGTTGGGGCATTGCCCTTGCCCTTGAAGTCCTTGACATGTGGTCCAGTCTGCTTCTTGGTCTTTTTCTTCTTGTTTTTAGACCTCTGAGGTCCAGAAGAAATCACAAGAGCAGACTTCTTCATCCGTGGAGTCTTCATCTGAGACTGAGCGGTCACAAGTTTGTTCATTAGCCCAGATAAATTACATGCAATCTCATTGCAGTTGAAGTTCATAACAAACTGTGAGAAGGAATCAGGGAGAGACTGTAGGATAAGGTTGATTTGGAGAGAAGTATCCATTTTAAAATCAATAGCCTCCAATCTCTCGATCATGGATATCATTTTGAGGACGTGTTCCCTAACCTTCTCACCTTCCTTCATCCTTGCACCGAACAGTTGCTTGGATATCTCATATCTAGCAGTTCTGCTGTGCTCACCATAAAGCTCGGTTAAGTGAGATATAATATGCCTAGCAGAAGTCATTTTCTCATGAGCTCTCTGAAGCTCATTAGACATAGAAGCCATCATGTAAGCACGGACTTTTACGCCATCCTTAACCCATTTTTCGTGGTTTTCAATCTCTTCCTGATTGGCTCTGGTCCGCACAGGAGGCGCTGGAATGTCCGTCTCCAAGACGTATCCCAGTGCCTCTATACTGAGGACAATCATCAGATTGCGGAGCCAATCTACAATGTTAGGTCCCATCAAGGTGTTCTTTTCGAGTAGAATTGCAAGTGGATTCATTGTCATATTGAGAGTTATGTCTGCATTAAGTACGACCGATTAATTAGTGACTCGTTCAATTATGATCTGAGTATAGAATTAAGGTTTTTTCTATTCTTGTTACCCAACTCCCACTATTTTTATCGGAATAACACACTCCCACGTGAAAACCGGAAGTATCATTCGCTCTACGTCATAATGGTGATCGAGTTCTTTATAAATATTAATAGAGGGCAACCGAACAGGTTTCTAGTCTATTAATTTTCATAAAGTGGTGTCCAACACCAACCCATCTAATGGATGATTCGATCTTCTTTTTCGCCTTGTTCACTCCCTTCAACCTATACGGTTTCTATGGTTCGTGAACAAGTTAAGTTTATACCATCGACGCAAATCAGTTTCACAATTGAATCTTATCCGGCAACCTATCAGGTTTCTAGGGATAAAATTTGCTCCAACCAAAGGCATCCAATGCGCTCCCGGTAATTTATCCGTCCTCCCCCAATGACTACCCCGATAACTCGGAAGCATAACACATCTGGTTTGGATTTCAATTTCCTGAAAGCTCGATGGAGGGAAGGAAAACCTTGAAACCTTATAAACTTAATAATTTGTCGTGGGAGAATTTTCGCGATTAATGTTACACTTTGCACATTAATTCATTTAAGCGCGTTTGTAGCATTCATACAATATAAACAACCATTTACAACCCAGTTGCTACCAACATGTGGTTCATGGACCGTTCCTAGAAAACAAAAACTCCGTAATCTAATTATAAGTCTTCATCTTGAATCTTCGTCTTCTCGAAACGGATTTTCCTTAGGTCTTTGTCATTACATATAAATTTTACATTGAAAATTGCATCCTAGATACAAATATTTCTAGTAAAATAAATAGGCACAAAACGGCTTTTACAACCCAATCGAATAAAACGAATGATTCAAAAACTAAGTCCATGAACCACATCCCCATTCAAAAGCATTCATCCAATAAATACTATATAAATGGTAAGCGTAGAGATACATTGATCCAATCAACAATACGAACCGATCCAATCGATTCACACAATCGATAATATGAAAACGTTCAAAATAATTCGGTCGATCACAAGTATTCCAATAAATCAATTTTCCCTTATAAAATGAAATACCATAAATCATTTTAATCATATTAAATCCAATTTAAAATGTGGAAAATCATTTTTAGGAATACACAAAGAAAACAAGCCCGAAACGGGTCCGAAAAGGGCTGGACCGCACCCGAAAACCCACCGGGCAGGAAGTAGGGCTGCCCAGCAGCCCTGGGCCGCGGCCCCAGTCCAGTAGCCATACAGGCGGGCTGCAACAGCCCTGGGCCATGGCCCCCGAGCCCTGGGCCGCGGCCCCCTCCTCCCGGACCACTCCCGGACTGTCCAACGGTAATTCGGGGCTAGTTTTTCGACCGGATATCCAATATCTATATTTTCCAACATTCCTATCTTCAATATAAATCATAATTCCCAGAAATTGAAGATTTATATTTATACATAAACTTACGAAAAATACAACTAGAACGAACGAAAAAAATATACCACGATTATGACTATAAATAATTCCAAATCATTCACCATCTAATCAAGCATTCCAAATGCCAATATCGTATATACGATCGCAAGACCTACGCTCCGATACCACTGTTCGGATTCGGTTCCTAAAACGAAGGCCCAGCGGAAGCGGTAAAACGAAAATTAATTCGATCTGAATTCCTATGAGGATCGATCGAGCTATGTATATACGAATATATAAACGAAAACACAAGAGATGTAAGAAACTCACCCTTGTAGTCCGTTCATTAAATGGATTCCTTATCTTGAGCTATTCCCCAAGCTTTACATGTATATCCCTACGATCCAACGTGCTCCAAGCCCTTGGATGATCCAACATCGAAAATACAACGCCTCTACTTGCCACGCGCCGGAGAAACGAACGGGATGACAATCACCTTGCTATCCTCCAAGCATACGGCAAGAGGTAGGTGATGAAGCCTTTGATTATAACACCCTAAGTGTATAATTTATATCTCTCAATTTATCTCGAATTTTTCTCCAAGAGAACTCAAGAACAATGTAATGAACAAGAAGAAAACTTGAAGAAATATTTTCTCTCTCTCTCTTTTGCTCAAAACCGTAAGTCTAAGGGGGGGTGGCAAATGAGATAGTCTTCCACCTTTTATTCAACTCAAATCACCAACATGAGATATCACTTTGATATCTTGTCCCCTCAAATCTTGATTTTCCATTATTAAATGGTGACAAAAGATCAAGAGGGATTTGGTGAGGGGGGGCATCCATCTAGAAGGAGCCGGGCGAGTTCGGTCCATTTCGGACTCCCGTGAGTCCAAACAGATAAACTCGGATTCTGTTCCGATGTATTTATATCAATTAATTAATCCAATTAATTAATCATATCAAATATATAATGACATAATTAATTTCTCTAAGAAATAATTATGTTCATGAATTAAATTAATCACCCGGTATTTTATTTAATTCATTAGGCCGTAAATTAATTTATCCAATAAATCAATTTAGACATCCAATGACCCAAATTAGATATCCAATATCTAATATTCATAATGAGAGAATAAGCTCGATTCATTCCGTCGTCAATCCTATTGCGCGACTCGGTAGGTCCGTCTCAGTCAGCAATGAGAGGAACCAAAGAGTAGTAGCACCACCTAGCTTGCCTGGCGGCCTACACTGTACCCCAACTGAGAACGAATGATGGGATCATTCAAGAACCATTCTGTCGTGAATACCAGTATACGTATAGACCCTTCTTGCAAATGTCCCGATCAAGTTATAGGGTCACGATCAGTCAAACCCTATCTGTACTTGACGCTATGCATGCGTTAATGCAAATCAAGATCATCGAGCTCTCGTGTATCCAATACAACTAGCTCCAATGCTTTGGCCAAAGACTTATGATCTCATCTACCAATAACCACATAGGACATATAACCCGCTTACTAACGGGAGAAAGAATTCTATCTTGGTATTTAGTAGGACCTGTTACTTGCCAGCCAAGATGCACATTGAGGTTGACCCCCGCCTCTCGGTTTATAGGGTCGAACTACTCTAATGAAAATCTTGACGTCACTAGCACATCCCTACTAAATCCTCAAGTCAAAGGTTCACGAATACCTATTAGAACCTTTCGATTCCGTCATTGACTGTCCAGGAGTGCAATTCATGTGACGAATCGAGGGTGAGTTGGTTTGAGTACACTAGTCCAATTAGAATACCTACAACATGTGCTCCCACTAACCATTAGCGTTCAACAGGCACTCTCCATGTCAAAGAACACGTCATACAACTCTTCACATAAACTTAACGCCCAGTCAAGTTTCATCGACTTGCGAACGATTAAGTATTTGAGCTATAAACCTTTCCAGAGCCGACCCCCTTATCCAATATGGAGTGGAACATTTTTCTCTCAAATACACGGACTAGTTTCTATATGTATATTTATGACTTAGGAAAGCCAGTAACTACCAGTAAATAAGGAAACATCCATTGCCTTATATTAATGATTAACATAAGTACAAGTACAATGCCCTCACTCAACATCCTCAGAGTGGCATTCGTGGGCATACTCCTAACAGTGTAAAAAGATACTTGCCTTATTAACCGCTACCGAACGCTCGTGGGAAACTCGGACCCCGATGAAGACAACGAACGGGAGGGTTACGACTCGAGTTCTTCACAAGGATTTCGTTCCTAAGACATATCATTAACAAATCAACGATCGTACAAGGAATAATAATCGCATAACGCCCAAATCCCCCTCTAAGACCTTTTATCGGACACCTTCATGGCGTTGCTCAGGAATTCAACAAAACAACGAATCCTAGACAATCCAACCATGGAATAACAAGGGAAATGATAGAATATATCTTAATAATCATCGATCCGCCACAAATCTAAGTTATTACGGGCTAATCAGACAAGATCAAGTAAAATCCCCAATTTTCCCAAACATAAGGTTTTAGGAAAACTAACCCTGATTCGCTTGATCAAAGGATGTTTTGAAATGATTAATCGGTGATATGAACTCTAGAACTTCATGGATTCATTGTTTATCAACATGCCTTCGACTTCTCCAAGACTCCAGCCGCGGACAGAAAAGAAAGGAAATGAAAAACGAGAGAAAATATGACTGCTCAGTCATATTTATACTGGTGCGTCCCTAGCGTGCGCTAGGCTTCCGGACTAGCGTGCGCTATCAGCCAGTCTCGGCCTAGAACCTTTGGCCGGGGCCCGCACGATCCGGTCCTATTGACGTAACTCCGCCACTGCAACATTCGTCCGACAAAGGCAATAGCGCCGCGCGGACATGCGACGCTAGCCGACTGCCCGTAACTCTCTCGACCAAATCGCCGGCTGTGTAACGTGCACTAGTCGCCGCAGAGCGCGGCGCTACACCTGCCGATTAGCGCGCGGTACAATCGACAGTAACATGCGCTACCTGCCGATTCTTCCCGAGTCTAGAACCTCAGAAACCTCTCTGCCCAGCCAGGTAACGTGTGCTGGCCGACCGATAGCATGCACTATGCCTGCTGATTAGCGCGCACTGCCATCCGACAGTAGCGTGCGCTATGCCAGTCTCTACCAGCTCCTGGTGCAACTGTCCGGCCAGTGCCCAACCGCCCTGCCGGTTCCTGCCGCAACCGTCCGGCCGGTGTCCAACCGCTATGACCCGGTAACTCGATTTCTGAAAAAGCACGGGACAAACACGACGAAACGCTCGTGGAAAATATCATCGATCCGAAACAAAATATCATCCAAAAAATAATCACACACGACCATATAATCACAAAAATCAATCATCGAGAAAAATAATACCGATACTCGGCAACCGATAAATATCCAGAAAAATCCAAAATAACCGGAACGAAAATCTCGGCTATTACATTCTCCCCCACTAAAAATAAGTTTCATCCCGAAACTTAAAGTAAAGACATCACGGTGCTAGCAAAACGCCATGCTCAAACATACAAATATCAACTCATGACCCCGTGATCTACAGTCACGTGTCTCCACAGGTTCAACAATCCATACAGATTGAGCTAAGCAACAATCACAACAAACATGCTCGTGACCCGTGATCTCCTGTCACGTGTCTCCGTAGGCTCAACAACCGACACATATTGAGCTAAAACAACAATCACAATAAACATGCTCGTGACACCATGATTTCCTATCACGTGTCTCTGTAGGTTCAACAACCCACACAGATTGAGCTAAAACAACCATCACAACAATCCACATGGAAATATTCAAACCAGAATATCAGATATCAAGTACCATTCATCAAACATCACATATAAAGTCTAGACACAAGATAAAATCCACAAGACCAACATAAAATATATCACTGGGCATCGTTGGGCCCTCCAGAAGTAGGAACGAAATCTCGCTTCCCAAACATTTTAGCAACAATCTCACAATACACCGCTTGGTGCCCCGCTTGACCACACTTGAAACAATTCACTTGCGGCGAATGACAATTTTTACTGGTGTGGCCCACACGACTGCAGTTGAAATAGGTTTTCACACTGCTACCCTTACAAACCACTGGAATAGGATTGTTAGACTGACCAACCGAACAAGAAGGCTTTCCAACCGAACGATGCGAATCAACAGGCTCATCAAACTCACTCACCTGACCCTTAGAGAAACTACCAGTAATCTTCTGCTTCTTACTTTATAGACTAGTTTCTGTCATAGAAATGGCCATCCAAATCGCTAAAGCTCGATCCTCGTATTCTTTTAGAGAATTATATCTAATAGGAGCTATGCTCTGATGTATGCGAGGTTTCGTATGCATATCAAAATAACGGATCTTGTCTGCTTCACTACTCACTTGATCACGAACATAACCCAACTATTGATTATAATCGACTATCGCCTGGGATATCGACACATCCTGAGGCGTGGCCGAGAAAATTCAACAATCCTGCGCTCTCTAATAGGCAGCGGACAATACTCGGCCTCCATGGCAGCCTTGAACTCAGCCCAAGTAGTTATACAATCTCTAGGCGCTACGGCCTCCCACCATTCTGCAGCTTCCTTGTCAAGAAGGTACTGGGCAATAGGTAACCTCCTCTCATCCAGACAAGACACAGCATCAAATGTTCTTCCCAACTGGAAGAGCCAGTTCTCCCAACCTAACGAATCAGAAGCACCCGCAAAACGAGGTGGATGCATTCTCATCACATCTCGCAACCACTTACTAGCTCTGTCATCCCTCTCGGGAGGTTCATTCTGGTTCACTGCTTGATTCATCTACGCTAAATGCTCTACCAACTGCTGGAGGATGGTGGTGGCGCCAACGTTAACATTATCCCTAGCTGACTGCTCCTGCTCATGCGACTGGTCATCCCGGCCATCTGTACTGAGCTGGTTGGCACTCGACAATGAACGAGTCACTGAATCACGATCCTGATTACGTCCACGGCCGCGACCACGAGCTCGACCTCGAGCTCGTCCTCTCGGCATACTGACCATATAATCGTTCAATGCAATGAAACATAGCATCACATAATTATGACATCACGTATTCTTATCACAACATCAACACAAAAGGTAATCATATGTTACCACTCAACATCATCACAATCAACAGCACATAGGGTAATCACGTGCTACCACAATCATCATCACAATCAACAGCACACAGGGTATCCCATGATCATGCTCTCTTGGCATCGACAACCAGAGGTTCCACCGAGCCATCCCCTGGTGGATAATACATACAATAGATATTTCCACATATCAACAATCACATCCAAGTCATAGAACACAATGCATCTTAACACACTCTAAGCATACTATTTTGCATGTGTTATCCGCTACTGACACAATTTAGAAAGATTTTTCATACACCCTTTTTGAAATTGAAATCATGCTTGAATCATAAATTCAAAAATTTGTAGGGTGTGGAGGTTTTAAAATCATTTATTCGATCATTTAAAAATAAAACCAATACACGAAAATCATTTTCTTAAAATCCTTTCAAACACGACAAAATGTCGTCAACTGTAATATTTTACCAAGCACCCAAAATACTTCAAAGCACCTCCTTCAGAAATGTTGTCATAGGGTTCCATTAAAATACAAGGTTAGTTCGTCGAAATTCAAAAAATTTACAAAATCAACATCAACCCACTGTTTGACCGTATCGTCAAAACTGTTTCCAAAATTTGTTTTCCACCAGCGTACTCAAGCCGTGGTATCTTCAAGAAAATTATATTCAAGCATACACGCAGCGAATACGATTGCAACAACTATCTAGAATTAACCAATCTTACAATGTATGCCCGCTCGTCATACGGACTCACAAATTCCACAAACAACTCATACATACTGAGTTCAAACACATGTCAAACCATCCATTCAAGTTTAACAACATAACTAACAAACGCCGTTTTCGAACACATATCGAATCATCAATGCTTCCCCTGAGCATCTCTGATCAGTACACACGTAATGCATCACAAGCACCAAATACAACTTCATTTCACAACAACTTGTGACAAAGTCAGTAAACACAAAATACAACAGAGGAGACTTATATCAAAGATCGCACGAAGATGACAGTCTCCCACGATACTAATCTTCTCTCGTCATCCTACAACTCAAGTGACAGAACAAAACACCACTCAATTCAACTCAACTTGTCAATTGACACCTCAAATGACAGCACAACACATGACTCGACTCGACCCGACAGCCTAGGTTTCCACAACCTAAGCTCCGATACCATAATTGTAACACCCCCAGAATGCAACTGGGAATATTATATACCGTGGACCCCACATCGGAAATCCACCAGGCTGAACACAAACAAACAACCAAATGTTTGACCGGCCGGGATCAAACAGCATAAAGACACGGATCGATAAGGTCACACAAAAGAATCAAACAGTAATAATTTGTTACAACTCATCCCCCACACCGGGGTCCTAAATACAAAACGATACAACACAGTGGAAGATTGAAAAATAATACAAGGACACAACAATAACAACTGCATTCCAATCCCTTGATTAGTATCATTGTCCATTATCTTTCGCGGTGATCCTGTGACTGCTCCACGCACCAGCATGAACCTGGACACAAAATAGATATCCACCACCCGATTACTCGGGGGTTAGTAAAACTCCAATGTTTTACTAGTGCAAGTATCAAACTATACAAAATGTGACAAGCAATTACCAATCATAAATCAGACAACCACACTCTACCAATCACAATAAACAACCATTCATGTATTCCCTAGAAGTTTTATGAATATAGAAACCAACCCAAGTGGAGTCTTTGTAAAATGAAATGCCATCTAGGGAATCTTAGAAAATGCAAATCTTTTAGGAAATCGTGTCCTAAGTTTGTCAAAAGCCTCTAGGAACTCAATTCCTAGGTTTATCAAAATCCTCTAGGAACTCATGTCCTAGGTTTGTCAAAATCCTTTAGGAACTCACGTCCTAAGTTTGTCAAAATCCTTTACATTAAAACATGCCCAACGATCAATCAAAACGTTTGTGAACTCTTGTCACATAAACCACATACAACAATCATAACACTCGTGATCCCTTGTCACGTGGCTCCATAGGTTCCTCAACCCGCACGGACTATGCCAAGTACAATACCCATAACACCGTGAACTCATGTCACGTGTCAAACACAACAAACATAACACTTGTGATCCCTTTTCACGTGGCTCCGTAGGTCCATCAACCCGCACGGACTATGCCAAACACAAATATCATAATACCGTTAACTCTTGTCACATATCAACACAACAAACATTACACTCGTGATCCCTTGTCATGTGGCTCCATAGGTTCATCAACCTGCACGAACTATGCCAGACCAAAAACATTACAACATCGAGTCCCGACTCCGTGATCTCTTGCCACGAGTCACCGTAGGCCCCATCGGACCCACATGGTTGGACGTACTGTGTCCTGACCCCACGATCAACTGCCATGTGTCATCGTCGGCCTCGTCAGACCTGTACGACTTGACCTCAGCACCACACATAATAAGTTTCGATTCCATGGTCCCTTGCCATGAATCCTCGTAGGCTCTGTCGAACCCGCACGAGTGAACTTAGCATCACAACACATATCTTCATAGTTACGTTCACATTTCACGAAGTCCATCCATGGCAAATCAATCACATTGATCACCACAAATTCACGCATCACACGCATGCAACACAATCTCAACACTCAAATCATCATCATCATCAACGTCACACGACCAACATAGCTCATAATCAATACACAATACATTGCACAACCATGTGTACAACCAAGCCAACACGATTATCACAATCCTGCACACAAAACACGATACACAACACATATATCCAAGTAACATAGTCATCACCAATCCCATGTAACGGGTAAAACATAACCAATTCACACGAACCACGTTTTCAAAGATAAACCAACCATAAAAACACAAAACATGATTTCTAATCACAAGACACAAGTTGTATAACAAGATACTTGTCTTAATAGCCGCTACTGAACACTCCGAAGAACACGGTTCGACCGAGAAATCACGCACTATCATCCAGTCTCGACCTAGAACCTTCGGCCGGGGCCCGCACGACCCGATCCTATTGACTTAACCTGCCGACCAGAACCTTCATGTCCGTACAGCGATAGCGCGTGCTGTGCGGACACTTGGGTATGCTAGCCGACATATCCAGAACTCTCTGGACCAAATAGCTCGGCCAGGTAACATGCGCTGGCCGGCCGATAGCGTGCGCTACACCTGCCGATTAGCGCACGCTACGACCGACAGTAGCGTGCGCTACCTTCCGATCCTTGCCGAGTCCAGAACCTCAGAAACCTCTCTGTCCAGCCAGGTAACGTGTGCTGGCCAACCGATAGCGTGCGCTATGCCTGCCGATTAGCGCGCGATGCCATCCGACAGTAGCGTACGCTATGCCAGTCCCTACCGACTCCTGATGCAACTGTCCAGCCAATGCCCAGTCGCCCTGTCGGTTGCTGCCGCAATTGTCCGGCCGGTGCCCAGCCGCCCTGCCGGTTCTTGCCACAACCGTCCGGCCAGTGCCCAACAGCTATGACCCGGCAACTCGATTTCCGAAAATGCACGGGACGAACATGACGAAACGCTCGTGGATAACATCGTCGATCCGAAATGAAACATCATCCAACAAATAAACACACGCGACCATATAAACACAAAAATCAATCATCGAGAAAAATAATAACGATACTCGGAAACCAAGAAACATCTGGAAAAATTCAAAATAACCGAAACGAAAATCTTGGGTATTACAACTGGCGCACCCCAAGGTGAAGTGCTAGGTCTAATATACCCATTATCCAATTACTTTCCCAACTATCTTTTCAACTCCTGCATTTCTGAAGGTGCCATACGGTACTGTGCCTTAGAAATCGGGGTTGCACTTGATTCTAAATCAATTCTAAACTCAACCTCACGCTCCGGTGGTAGTCCCGGTAAATCATCTGGAAAAACATTCGGGAATTCATTTACTACAGGAATCGAGGAATGTTCGACTTTCCCATCCTCTACTTTCGCGGCATAACACCAATACCCAACACAACCTTCTCTAATAAGTTTTGACGCCTTCATGGCACTAATTATGAATTTCTAACATCCCCTCTTATGCCCCGTAAATGAATGCTTGGTACCGTCTTCGGCCAAAATCGATATGACCTTCGTGCGATAATTCATTACCGATCCGTGTCTATCCAGCCAGTCTTCGCTGAGGATCAAATCTTCATCAACGATATCCACGACGATCAAATTCGAAAGCCACACTTTTTCTGCAATTAACACTGGACAGTCTCTAACTTCCTTATTCCCCACGATTCTATCCCCGCTAGGCATTTTAACCACAAAGGGTTCACAAGCAAACAAACACCCAATATTGAAGCGACGCATATAATCCAAAGAGATGAAAGAATGAGAAGCACCAGAATCAAAAAGCAGCCTAACTGGATGAGATAAAACATAAATGATACATGTGGCCATGGTAGCCTCTGGATCTTCAGCTCTCCTCATCTCATAGACATGAGGTTGTACCAAACCAACACTGAGGGATATGTTAGGAATACTTGTTAGATTTTGATGGTGTCATTAATGTAAAATCAAATGTTTATTAACTTGGCAAAATGTAAGGAAGAACCAAATGAGTATCTTCCATAGGCCAAAATATGTTAAGTATAAAACTTGGCAAAATGTAAGAAGAACCAAATGAGTATCTTCCATAAGCCAAAATATGTTAAGTATAAAACTTGGCAAAATGTAAAAAAGAACCAAATGAGTATCTTCTGTAGGCCAAAATTAGTTAGGCTGAAAAACGGCAAAGTACTAAGTACAGCTTAGTCCATCAGAGAGGAACAACCAAGTCCAGTCAGAGTAGCTCCGGTCAACAAAATTTATCAGAGAAGTTTGACCAGACTGCAGCCGAGGTACCTCAGGAAAGTCACCTGACCAGATAAGTCACAAACAGTGAACAGTCGAAAGGACCTATCTGCAGAGATGTTAGCTGCATATCAGCCTACTCGAAGGCAGCCTAGTACTCCAAGTCCACGTCAGCATGCGTTGAAAAGTCAAGTATTACGGAAAGCTCACATGCAACGTGAAGAGACAAATTGGAGTGATTCCCGCAAGAGATATGATTTAAATAAATCATCCAGACCCACCTTGAAGACTTTAATCGTTTTATATTCAAAAGATTCGGCGCTCACATGCAGAAGTCTTCACAACGGTCGAAAGATAAAATTAAATAATGGGAATCCAGCCTTGCAACATTCAGAAAGATTAAACAATGAAGTCTCCCTCCAACGGACGAATTTGTTCAAAAGATTTGCAACGGCTACAAGGAAAAAGCTCAGAGATCGTGACCTATATATATCCGAAGATTTGAAACTGAGAAAAACCAGTGCGAACATACATTCAAGCGATCAAAGCAATCAAGCAATCTAAAGCAATCAATAGCATCGTGAGAAGAGCAGATCTAAAAGTTCATACTTAAGGAAGCTCTTAAGTTGGAGAAGACAAAAACTCTTGTCTATAATCTTGAGTACGGGGTACTTCACTGGTTGAAGTAAGAGACTGTAAAGGCATCCGAGGATCGAGGATCAAGAGGTGCAAGGCAAGTGTGTACAACAGATGATTTCCACCGGTTGGAAGTCATTGTAGTGTGGTTTGAATCACTGTAATATTTATCACTGGTTGAAAATTATAGTGAATTCATCTCCAACTGGTTTGGAGAAAAGTGGATTAGTAGAGGATTACCCCACCTCTGAGACCACTATAATTGCCTGCGTTATTTACTGTTTTACTGCATCATACTTTAACTACTGCATACATTGTTAAGTGTTTCATTAAGTTGATTTCTATTCGTCATCAGCTGACTTCCGCACATATCCAAGAACAAACGACTCCAAGTCATTTGTTTAACTATCAGCTGTAGAAACTCACTCTTCGTGAAAAAGAGTTCAAGAGTTTCAACAAGTCTATTCACCTCCCCCCCCTCTAGACTTGTTCCTGGACGACTTGTGACCTACAAGTGGTATCAGAGAGGTTGGTTCATTTATTTCACGAACCAGATCTATATCAGATATATATATCTTTACTCTCACATTATAATGGAACACATGCACTCTAGACTTCCTGTGTTTTCAGTTGACGAGTATGATCTGTGGAAGATAAGGATGCAGGCACACTTATCTTCAATTCATGACGACATGTGGTGCATCATTGAAGACGGTCCATTCATCTTTGAGAAGGACAACACAGCAGAGGAGATCGCAGCAGGGAGGCCAGAAAAGATTCCTAAGAAGAGGACAGAGTTGACTCCCGAAGAAAGAAAACTGGCCAATCTTGATAACAGGGCCAGAGATGTGTTATATCAAACTCTTGACAAATCCACCATGGTCAAGATCAAGAACTGTAAGAATGCCAAAGAAATTTGGGACACATTAGCTCTAATGTGTGAAGGAACGGAGCTGATCAAGGAAAACAAGTCACAATTGCTATCCAAAAATTTGACAACTTTAAAATGAAGAATGGTGAATCCATAGATCAAGTGGACACAAGGTTCACTGAAATTATCAATGAGATCAACTCCCTGGGAAAAACCTATGGCAACAGGGAAATGGCACTAAAGGTCCTCAGATCTCTCAACCCCGAATGGAGCATGAAGGCCGTAGCCATGAGAGAGTCCAAGGACCTGAATAAGATAAAGATTCAGGAGCTGTTCTCTGATCTGAAGGCTTATGAGTTCGAACTTCCACGTTCATCCTCAACTGAGCCTGCAGAGAAGGGAATCGCATTTGCAGCCGAGTCCCCTGCCAAGAGCCTATCTGATGTGAAACCTCCAAATCCACTAGATTTTGAGGAAGAAATGGCTTTCATAATGCAAAGGTTCAGCAATTTCAAAAAGAACTACTCCAAGTATAAGAAAAACTACAAGGAGAATCCAAGAAGGAACCAGAAGGCTGGAAGCTGGAAAGTAGAATGCTACAACTATCAAAAAATAGGACACATCCAAATGGATTGTCCCGAGCTCAAGAAGGACGAAACCAAGAAGGAGGTGGGCAGAAAGGAAGATAGAAGAAAGGCCCTCATCGGAGAAGACCAGGAGCATGTCGAATCAAGAAGCGGTTTCTTTTCTGATGAAGACGAGGAGTATGATTGCCTGATGGCAAACCTAGCTGATGAAGAGGTAACTTCTAAACCCACCGGTACAAATAATAGCTCAGCCATGTCACAAGATATGGATCTACATGAATCGTTAAATCAGTTATTTAAAGATTTTGAAACACTCAAATCTGCACACCAAGCTGTATCAGCAGAGAAGACTCAGCTGCAAGATGAGAATAGGCAGCTGAAAAATGATTTCGAAAAACTCAGCCTAGATTTGAATAAGGTTGAGACAACTACAGCTGACTTTATAAAACAGGCAAATGACAATACAGCTGAGATAGATCGGCTAACCATTTTACTTAAAGAAAAATCAGCTGCACTTGCTCATGCCAAAGCTGAGTTTACTAAGCTGGCTCAGATAAATAAAACTCAGGCGCAGGAAATAACCTCCCTGAAGGCGTCTTCAACTCTGGGAGAATTGTGTACTTATAAAAGGTCACTATATACCAAATCAGGCCTTGGATATGATTCTCACACTCCCTCTAGTTCTGAAACCAAGTTTATCAAGGGAGAAACAATAGTCTCGACTGCTGAGCCTGTATATAAACCGATATTCAAAAACAGGCAACAGCCAAGTCAAACGTCTAGGCTGCAGTCAGGTTACACCAGACAGCCACCTAGACAGGCGACTAGGCAGTGGCCCAGGCAAAAGCAGCAGCCCAGACAACATGCCCACTATTACCAACAACTCCCCAAAAATAGATTTCATAATGGGAGGGGCAGATGGAAACCTCAAGGTTATCCTAATTACCAAAATGAACAAGTGTGGAGACCACAAAAATTTAATAAATGGTCCCAGCCTAGATTTAGAAATGGCCCACACTATCAAAATTTTGAGGAATATCCGGTATACAATCCAACCAGAAGATTCAGACCTCGACCACAGACACATTATAAGGGATATAATAATAATAATAACAATTTCTATAATCCAAGGAGAAATCAATTCTCCAGGAAACCAACTAACCCCAAAGGACCCACACAAATTTGGGTACCTAAATCTCTGCTTGTTTAATTGCAGAAAAGGTGGAAGGACTACAACCACATCTCCTCAAGCTCAAATTTTGGAGGTGAAGAATGGTTTGTAGACTCTGGATGCTCGAGGCATATGACCGGGAACAAGAAGTTGCTGACCAAATACATCAAAGAAAGAGGTCCCGATGTAACCTTTGGAGATAGCTCTAGAGGACAGACAAAAGGCTTTGGAGAGCTGCACCAAGGAAACATTGTCATATCCAAAGTTCATTATGTCAAAGGGCTCAAGTACAACCTCCTGAGCATAAGCCAGTTCTGTGACGAGAAGAATCTAGTAGTCTTCACCATCTTGAAGTGTATGGTGATAGACATCTTATCTGGAGAAATAAAGCTACAAGGATTCAGAAGAAAAGATGTCTACATGATTGATTGGAACACAGGAACACCTAACTTTTTTTTTGTATCCAAGACAGTAGCTGAGAATGGATGGATGTGGCACAAAAGACTATGTCACCTAAACTTCAAAGCCATCAACAAGATTAGCTCTCAGAAGCTGGTCAGAGGACTTCCATATGAAGCATTCAAGAAGGAAGCACTCTGTGATGCATGTCAGAAGGGAAAACAGACCAAGGCATCGTTCAAGCCAGTTCAGCCTACAACGCTCACATCAAGGATCTTAGATCTACTCCACATGGATCTATTTGGTCCTATCAAGCCAAGGACTTTGAGCGGCCGAAAACATGCCCTTGTAATAGTAGATGATTATTCAAGGTACACTTGGATCATTTTCCTATACAAGAAAAGTGAAACCCTGACCAAGTTACCTGAGCTGCTGAGAAGGATCCAGAATGAGAAATCCCTCTCCATAATCAAGATCAGATCAGATAGAGGAGGAGAGTTTCTCAACAAGGCGATAATCGACAGCCGATCGAATGGGATCCAAAGATGAGCTCTCTGCGGTGACGCCCCAGCAGAATGGTGTTGCTGAAAGAAGGAACAGAACCCTGAAGGAAGCAGCAAGGTCCATGATTGCAGAAGCGGACCTACCCAAAAGGTTCTGGGCTGAAGCTGTCAACACAGCCTGTCACACCCAGAACAGGAGTATGATAGTAGGGAGACATGGCAAAACTCCCTATGAGGTTTGGAATAATAGAACTCCTACTGTTGCTTACTTTCATGTCTTTGGTTGTAAGTGTTTCATCCACAACAACGGTAAAACACAGCTAAATGCCTTTGATGCTAAAACTGATGACGGTCTCTTTATGGGATATTCCCAAAGAAGCAAGGCATATAGAGTTTTTAATAAAAGAACCTTAGTTGTGGAGGAAACACCCCATGTTGTTTTTGATGAATCTACCGTTGAGTACAGGAAACAACTTGAGCTAATTGAGAACAAGCTCAAGTCAGCAACCCTTGAAGAAGTCATTATACAGGACACTGGAATGGTGGACTCACCTGCAGACCAGCCTGATGACCCAACTGCAGCTGATGAAGACCCAACTGCAGATCAGACAGGATCACCAAACCTATCTGATCCGATTCTTCCGAAGAAGACCAAGCCGGAGTGACAAAGACTCATCTGCAGATCGAACCAACTGCAGATGACAAGGCGTGAGCCGATCCATGGCACTCGAACCCACCTGATGCAGATAACCACCAGGGCAATCCAACAGGGGGAACAAACCCGAAGAGGACGATATCCCCAAATGGCTCAAGGATCACCCAATTCAGCAAATTATCGGAAAGTAGATCGATGGAGTTAAGACGAGACAGTCAACCCTACCACAGAATGGCGATGTTCTCATGTTTCATGTCGCAAATTGAACCCAAGACTACGAACAAGCCTTGGAAGATTATTCATGGATTAATGCCATGCAAGAGGAATTGGAGCATGGAAAGAAACAAAGTTTGGGAACTAATGCATGACTGATCATAAGAAAGTTATTGGCACCAAATGGGTGTATAAAAACAAGAGTGATGAAGACGGAGCTGTTGTTAGGAATAAAGCCAGGCTCGTAGCAAAAGGTTATGCACAGTGTGAGGGAATATATTTTGATGAAACCTATGCACCTGTTGCAAGACTAGAGGCCATCAGACTATTCCTCGCATATGCTGCATTCAAGGACTTTGAAGTCTACCAGATGGATGTAAAGAGTGCGTTTTTGAACGGAATCCTAGAAGAAGAAGTCTATGTAGAGCAACCCCCAGGTTTTGTCAAAGGAGACAAAGTCTATAAGCTGTTGAAGGCTCTGTATGGACTCAAGCAAGCACCAAGAGCGTGGTATGAAACACTGTCTGTGTTTCTTGAGAAAAATGGATTTTGCAAAGGGAAAGTCGACAAGACCCTATTCAGAGTGGAGCACGGAGGCCACATATTAATAGTCCAGATTTATGTGGATGACATCATTTTTGGGTCAACCAATCCAGAGCTATGCGAGAAATTCTCCAACCTCATGCAAGGAGAATTCGAGATGAGTATGATGGGAAAGCTTAAATTCTTTCTCGGATTACAAGTTAAGCAGATGGAAAAAGGAATTTTCATCAACCAAGCAAAGTATACCAGAGATCTTATCAAGAGATATGGAATGGAATCAGCCAAGCCCGCAAGAATTCCAATGAGCACAAGTACTCACCTGGATACAGACGAGGCAGTCATATCAGTGGACTCAACCCACTACAGAGGACTCATTGGATCTCTTCTGTACCTCACTGCAAGCAGGCCAGACATATCATATGCAGTTGGAGTTTGTGCAAGATTCCAGTCCAAGCCGAAGCAATCACACCTAGATGCAGCCAAGAGAATAATTAAGTACCTAAAGTCTACAATTAATGTTGGACTATGGTATCCCAAAGATGACAACTTCGAGCTATCAGGATACTCAGATGCGGATTTCACAGGATGCAAAATCAACAGGAAGAGCACTAGTGGAACGTGTCAATTCCTAGGAACCAGACTGATATCCTGGTTTAGCAAGAAGCAGGTTTCTAACTCTATCTCCACTACAGAGTCAGAATACCTAGCTGTAGGTAGCTGTTGTGCACAAATTTTATGGATTAGACAACAGTTAAGGGACTATAATATAATTGCCAACGAAGTTCCTATCTGGTGTGACAACAATAGTGCTATTGCAATAACCAACAATCCGGTTTTGCACTCAAGGACGAAGCACATTGACGTTAAGCACCATTTCATTAGAGACCATGTGCTTAACAAAAGGGTTAGAGTTGAAAGAGTCAGCACAGACTACCAAATAGCTGACATATTCACTAAACCCTTGCCAGAAGAAAGATTCCTAGAGCTGAGCAGAGACCTTGGATTACTAGATTGGGAATCTAGTACTGAAGCAAGTTAAAGGAAGGACGGACTCCAGAATCAGATCCTAGCTGATGCAGGCGAGAAGACGAAGGCCAAATGAAGCAACTTAGCTGTTCAGAATACCAGGCGAGAAGTCAACTAACCTATTTCAGAGTGGTCAACAGTCAACAAAACAGACCAGCTAAGTTCTCTAAACTGACCTCTAAATATTTAATTATTATCTGCCACATTTATAATATTAATTTTGGCTAACGAAATGGCATTTAAATATACATTTTATAAGCCAAGTGGCAATTTTAATACACTCGTCAATCGCCCATTAAATCAACCTCTACGGTGGCCAATCAGAATCAACCGTCGAATTTTAAATTGGGCCACCGATTCAAATTTGAAATTCAAAAGAATATCAAAAGGCGTACCACCGTTCAGATATATAATAAACTAATACAAACGTCTTTTCATCTTCTTTATAAGGAAAGAAGACCTTTTACTTTACTTTTTACGCTTACAGAAACCCTAGATTTTACAGAGCAAAAATATACACTAAAAATCCTCTATTTGCAGAAATGGCATCTTTCGAAGGAGTGAATTTGGAGGCGGTGAAGGACCAGATCATTTTCTCGATGGTAGTCGACTTTGAAGGTTTACTAGAAGCCAATCTGGAGGACTACGACATGTTCAATCTGATCCGGGCAATGAAGCTTAATGGGATCTACCCATTTCTCGACATCAACCCGCAACATCTGTTCAAAGAGGATGTCGTCGAGTTCTATCGCAATGCTTATCTGATTCAAGACGGGATTCACAGCAAAGTCGGCGGAGTACCAGTCAGCATATATCGATAGACGATTCGTTCTGTATTCGGAATGAAGCATCGTGGCTTAGCGGTCGAAGCTCTCAAGCAATCCACCGCCGAAACCTGGAAAAAGATCAAGGTGGAAAATATCCCGGATAAACTGAAATTTACAGCCAAGAGGAATGAATTAAAAAGGATTTACCGTGTTGCGTTGGACATTACCAACAAGATAGTCATGGGGATGGCAGGCAGTTATGACCAACTGTCATTGTCGAAGTTTATGGTGCTGGGTGCGTTGATTCAGGAAGAAGAAGTCGATTGGGCAGACTATATCTTCAGGCAACTCGTGCGCGAGGTGAACAAGGCCGAGTGGCTTGACGATGAGAAGAAGTTCAAGACAAAGCTGGCGTTTGGAACGCATCTCAGTTGGTTTTTGGAGAAGACCGGAGTAGCTAAGGGAAACACTGACCCCTTCCACCCCAATAAAAGGCTTGGTCATATGGACCATGAAAAGAAGAAAGTCGGAGGCACTGGGAAAGCAGCTCAGTTGTTGAAGGAGCTGCCGGACTCAAGAACATACCCAAGATACCATTCATCAGAGGAATCGGACAGACCTGCAGCTGATATCCCAACTGCAGTCGGGTTCGACACCGAATCCGACGATACACCCATTGCAGTCAGATTCAAGAGACGGGGACCAGCCCCAGAAGGACCCTCTACTCTGCAGTCATCACCGGAACCCTCTCCTAAGAGGCCAAGGAAACTGCAGTTTAGCGAGGGAGAGAAGTCTGAACACCTTACCAGCCCCTCAGTTCGATCACCAATTCATCCGGAAGACCTGCCTGCATCAGACACCACTGAAACTCGGATTGTACCTGTTCTCACTCCCCCAGTCTACATATCCGAAGAAGAAGAAGCAGGTCTAATAATCTCTATTCCTGAGGCTGATTATACTTTTAACCTGTTAGAAAATAATACCTTCAATCTTTTAATTGAACAACTCCAGCTTGTTAAGCCACAAGCAGTAAAACACTCTTTTGTACATATTTTTGAAGAGTGGAAATTTTTCAAAACTATGACTTTTACAAATCTTCAAACCTACATTGCAACTAGTGGTTGGGAATATCCCCAAGCCACTGAGGAGGTTCTGATTGAATTTTGAAAAGAATCAGACTTAGCTTTAATCTTCCAGGATAAATGGTTCATGTGCCATTTTAAAACAAACATGGACCACTTTATCCATTCTATCATGCTCAGCATTTTTGATGGCATTTTTGGAGAGGAGGAGGAGGAGGAAGTTGGAAAAGAGATTAGGATTGAAGAAGTAGATGGAGATAATGAAATTATTGATTTGGTGGCTGAAGAAGATGAAGAAGAGAGAAAAACAGAAGAAAATATTCCAGTTGAAAAACAGCCAGAAGAAATTGAGAAGACACAGGAAGTGGCTGATGAAGGAGATGAAGAAGAAGGAGAGGAGGTAGATCAAGAAAAAGATGAAGAAGAAAAGGAGGATGAGGATGATGAAGGAGAAAAGAAGGAGAAGGATGATGATAAGAATGATGATGATGATGATGATAATGATGATGGAGGAGATGCATGAGCAGAAAAAGAAAATGAAAAAGAATAAGATGAGGAAGAAGGAAAAGAAAACTCTGGAGAAAAGGAAGAAGAAGGGAAAGAGGAAGAGAGAGATGGAGACAAGGAGCCAGAACCAGAGCCGGAGCCAGAGCCTATTCACGAAGCTGCAGATAGGACTGTCAGACTCGCCTGCACACCACTCCTAGACGCAGAGCTGGCTGAAGACTCCAGGTCAGGGACCCCGAAGAAAACCCCCTCTGACCTACCAGCTGCAGATAGGAGCCTGCAGTCTAGTGGTTCCTTTGCAGAAGGCTCAGGAGAGCACTCTCCATCAGCTCAGATATCCCCTACCATGACTGAGCTGATCAGGCAAATCGTCAGACACTATTGGAGAGTTGCTATCATCTCAGGTCACTCCTGACCTTCAGTCAATAAATGCCAAGATAGACACCCTTCTACAGAGAGAGATTCCTCAGCCCCCTCCCCCTACCAACAACAGAATGCCATTTGGCATGTCTGATTGGATGAGCAGAATGGAACAGCAATTAACTATCGTTGTTGATGTTGGCAAAAAGGGGGAAGAGAGAGTTCAGGGGAAAGAGAGAGAAATAAGAAGCAAGAAGAAGCAGGATGTCCTTCAAATTGAAGGACCCTCAAGTCTGAAGAGAAAGGAAGTTGTGGATCCAGATGACCAGGCTGTCCAGCCTGAAGGAAAGAGAAGAAGGACTAGAGGTGGCTTTGGACCTACTCTAGAATGGGATGGGAATGAGCTGTGGTTTGTTGATGACTTTATTCCATTTGAAGCTCTTGAGATATGGGGATCTGCAAAGAAGAGGTTCATCAAAGACTATTACATCTGGGAACTACTCCAGGATGATAAACTCTCCCCACAAGAAATTTTCATAAACTTCATGGAAGAAATCCATCCGAAGCTTTGGGCTATTCTGAAGAAACACGCTAAAGATCAAAATGCTTATCCTATGATTCCATCATTCAGAGCAGAGGAAGCACCGATCCGTCTGGACGGTGAACTTGATGAGTTAGCGCTTCAAAGAGAAATCAAGCATTTGTGTCTTGAGAACAGATTCAGATCCCAGCAAGAACAAGACTTCGCGGCACTTGTTGTGAAGAGGAAATATGGTCTTGCTCCAGTCAAGATAACACCAATTGGAGCTAAACCCTTCAAACCTGCCAAGCAGCCTATTCGAAGAGGCAGATGACTTTTAGTTATTTCTTTTACTTGTAATGTTTTATGTACTTAAACCTTCTTGTAAAATTTCAATAATAAACAAAGTCAGGAAATCTTATAACAGTCTGTTGAATGACAATTTCCAGTTGTCTCAATATTAGACTGACTTCAGTTTGTCTTGCACTTAAGTGCATACTTGGTCATTTGATTACTTGCTTAAAAGTTTTGCCATCATCAAAATAGGGGGAATTTGTTAGGAATACTTGTTAGATTTTGATGATGTCATTAATATAAAATCAAATGTTTATTAACTTGGCAAAATGTAAGGAAGAACCAAATGAGTATCTTCCATAGGCCAAAATATGTTAAGTATAAAACTTGGCAAAATGTAAGGAAGAACCAAATGAGTATCTTCCATAGGCCAAAATATGTTAAGTATAAAACTTGGCAAAATGTAAAAAAGAACCAAATGAGTATCTTCTGTAGGCCAAAATTAGTTAGGCTGAAAAACGGCAAAGTACTAAGTACAGCTTAGTCCATCAGAGAGGAACAGCCAAGTCCAGTCAGAGTAGCTCCGGTCAACAAAATTTATCAGAGAAGTTTGACCAGACTGCAGCCGAGGTACCTCAGGAAAGTCACCTGACCAGATAAGTCACAAACAGTGAACAGCCGAAAGGACCTATCTGCATAGATGTTAGCTGCATATCAGCCTACTCGAAGGCAGCTAAGTACTCCAAGTCCACGTCAGCATGCGTTGAAAAGTCAAGTATTACGGAAAGCTCACATGCAACGTGAAGAGACAAATTGGAGTGATTCCCAAGAGATATGATTTAAATAAATCATCCAGACTCCACATTGAAGACTTTAATCGCTTTTATATTCAAAAGATTCGCGCTCACATGCGTAAGTCTTCACAACGGTCAAGATAAAATTAAATAATGGGAATCCAAATTTGCAACGCTCGAAAGATTAAACAATGAAGTCTCCTCCAACGGACGGATTTGTTCAAAAGATTTGCAACGGCTACAAGGAAAAAGCTCAGAGATCGTGACCTATATATATATCCGAAGATTTGAAACTGAGCAAAACCGGTGCGAACATACATTCAAGCGATCAAAGCAATCAAGCAATCTAAAGCAATCAATAGCATCGTGAGAAGAGCAGATCTAAAAGTTCATACTTAAGGAAGCTCTTAAGTTGGAGAAGACAAAAACTCTTGTCTATAATCTTGAGTACGGGGTACTTCACTGGTTGAAGTAAGAGACTGTAAAGGCATCCGAGGATCGAGGATCAAGAGGTGCAAGGCAGTCAAGTGTGTACAACGGCACGGATTTCCACTGGTTGGAAGCTGTTGTAGTGTGGTTTGAATCACTGTAATATTTATCACTGGTTGAAAATTATAGTGAATTCATCTCCAACTGGTTGGGAGAAAAGTGGATTAGTAGAGGATTACCCCACCTCTGAGACCACTATAATTGCCTGCGTTATTTACTGTTTTACTGCATCATACTTTAACTACTGCATACATTTTTAAGTGTTTCATTAAGTTGATTTCTATTCGTCATCAGCTGACTTCCGCACATATCCAAGAACAAACGACTCCAAGTCATTTGTTTAACTATCAGCTGTAGAAACTCACTCTTCGTGAAAAAGAGTTCAAGAGTTTCAACAAGTCTATTCACCCCCCCCCCCTCTATACTTGTTCCTAGACGACTTGTGACCTACAGGATACCCCTCTAATGTACTGACCTCGGCCTCTGCTCCGACCGTAACTCTAGGATGGCTGACCCACGGATGATTTCTGATTAACACTCGGTAAAATGTACTGACCTCGGCCTCTTCATAAAAGGCTCAAATCCTGGCCTTCTGAACAGGCCACGGGCAAAAATCGGCCTCCATTAATTCCTTAAACTCGTCCCACAAAACCACACAATCCTGAGGTGCGACTGCCTGCCACCAACAAGCAGCGTCCCTCGTTAGAAAATACTGAGCAACTGACACCTTACATGCCTCTGGACAATTTACAGCCACAAAGACTTTGTTCATCTCATTAATCCAATCTTCCCAGCCGATCGGATCATTTGCACCAATAAACTGGGGAGGGTGCATATGGATCACATCTTGTAACCATTTCTCTGCCCCAGTATCGGTTACAGGAGGTCGTTGGTTGTGCTGAACCGCTTGGGTCTAAAGAGCCATTCGATTTGCCACTTATTGCAGTATAGTGGCAACGCCCACATCTGGGTTATTCCCTACGGAAGTTCCTAGACTGGCCGACGGCTCCTGATGGCTACCGGTAACCGAATCCGACAAATTAGGTGTAGCCGAGCCTTCTACAGAACTGAGGGATATGGCCGCCCTGCCAGCTGCGCCACACCCTCGGCCACGACCACGGCCATATCCATGTCCTCTGCCAGTTGTCATTCTAGATAGAAAAATGGGAAGTAAACTCATAAGTATAATTCGTATCATACCCATCATGGATATAGATTTCCCATGTCCAGTAGTCGAATTACAATGAGGAAATAAAGAAAATAAATGAGATAAGGAACATACGAGTACCGGTCGTACGAAATGACAGCAGCGTGATAATATTGTGCTCTCGGAATAATACAATTAGACCCAACAGATCGACAGCCTAGGTATCCATAAACCTAAGCTCTGATACCATATTCTGTAACAACCCTGAGATTTTCGGAGAATATTACAGCGCCGTGACTCCTTTCCTAAGACCCAACAGGCTAATTTTTACACATAACACATCCAATTTCACAATATCCACAGAGGAATCAATAAATCCGAGATAGACAAGGAAGATCCAACCAAACAACGTCAAATATCACAAGGAAATACTAGAAAGTTAAACATCAACCAGGAAAGAAACTCCTATAGTACTCAAGTACCATCTATTAATACAAGGATAAAATGGTCCAAAAAGCCAATGCTCAAAATAAAGAGAACACGATTAGCCACAATATCACGCCTAGCCTTCATCATCGTACCGCCCCCGTGCTCACTCATTTGGATCATTCGAACCTGAAATACAAGAAAATGGTTTTCCCCACACGAGAGGGGTTAGAGCAAGTATTACAAGTGAAACGTCACATCTTACACGCAAAATCACATGCACCAATTTCAAAGCCATGATATTGATTTTCCGAAAAATGCAATTATCCAAATATATCTCATTAGTGACAATTTCTACCTGATTAACTGTGGACCCAAAAATGCGTGAATCCCTCCTCGGCCTCGTCAGGCCCTCTCGGAGTGGCTAACCCAAATGTTCGCAGACTCGACAATGCGCGGATCCCTCCTCGGCCTCGTAAGGCCCTCTCGGAGTGAACAAATATAACTCTCACACTCATATGCATTTCTTTTCACACTTAAGAATATAACATTCACAAGAATCACTTGCGTGGATGAGAGAAAAAGGTACGGCAACAAGGTACCAATGTTGAAGGAATCGACAACTCCGAACCTAGAAAAGTTCGTAATAAACTATCATTAATCCATCGGTATGAAAATAAGTTGGAATCCACCCGAAATTACTACCCACGATACATGTATTCCGGCAATAAAACTCTTAGATGGTGAATCACAATCAACCATCCCAAATACTTAATAATTCCAAAAATATACCAATAGTTCCGTAAGAAAACATGTATCCTAGGTAGATAATTCGTACTCGTCATTTTCCACCATAACAACAAGCTGAATCGAAGATATTGGAAAGAAAACCCCCAAATCCCGAAAATCTAGGGTTAAGCGAAGTTTACCTCAATTTGGAGCGGTGGAGAAGATTAGATGTTAAATAATCTTAACTAGAAGCTTGAGGATGTTGATGGATGATGATATCTCGTGGAGATCTTCACAAATCACCCAAGGAAGGAGAAGAAACAGAAAGATGACGAATTGGGGGCCGAAGTTTCCTATTTATATAAAATGGGTATTAGCGTGCGCTAATCTCTGAGAATAGCGCGCTCTAACGAGTTCATCGGGTAATCCAGTGGCCTATGTCTGAATCATTAGCGTGCGCTATAAATACTCTAGCGTGCGCCAATGCCTCTTATTAGTGTGCGCTAGCCTAGAGTTAGCGTGCGCTACCTGATAGTTGGTGCCCAGAAATTGAAGTCCAAAACCTACTGTCCTCTACCATGTTCAAGCCTTAGCGCGCGCTACTGCGTTGTTTAGCGTGCGCTACTAGTACAGCTAGCGTGCGTTATCTTCAACACATAGTGTGCGCTACGAATCTCAATTCCAGTCCAGTACCTTTCTGGACTGTCTGCCTCAAATACACTAGTAGCATGCACTACGGTTGACAGATAGCATGCACTATGAGTACTCAAATAGTATGCACTATGAAGGGATTGTAACATGCGCTACCCCTCACGCACAAGTGATAGAATCTCATAAAAAATCCAATGCAGCAATGATCCGAACAAGAAGAAGTAAATTCCAAATAATATGAGCTCCAAGATCAAAATCAACTCACTAAACACTTGCAACGAGTGTCGAAATAGAGGAGCACCTAAATGGAAAATTTACAAAAAGTACGGGTATAACAAAACCTGCCTGAGGTGCAGTCAACCTTCTCTGCTCTGGACTTCTCTGAGATAAAGTTCTCTGCTCCGAATTTCTCTGATATGAAGTCCTCTGATCATAAGGTCAAACTTCAGCTGATATTTGTTGACCAATTCTCGTCTGATAACTCAAATGTAGACGGGTTTTGGTCAAACCTCTCTGATATTCTGCTTTGACCAAAACTTGTCTGATGTAGCGCCTTCTTCAGAACTTGACTGCAGCTAGGTTTTGGTCAAATCTCTCTGATATTCCTGTTGACCAAAACTTCTCTGATAATGAACTTGCCTGATAACTTCTCTGATAAATGGCAGTTCTATACCTAGTCGATTTTCTACTGATCAACATTTGATCAAGACTTAGCCTAAATTTAATGGCCTATAGAATATACTCATTTCGTTCTTCTTTACAGTTGCCAAGTATTAAAAACACATATTTGAATAATTATGAATACAGGGATGACATCATCAAAATCTAACAAGTATTCCTAACAAATTCCCCTATTTTGATGATGGCAAAACTAAAGCATTTCAAATGTAAGGCAAGTCTGCACAAAATAAAGTGCAAGACACAATAAAACCAGTCTGTTTTGAGATAACTAGTGGTTGTCATTCAAGTGACTATTATAAATTTTTATTTGATGTTTACATTACAGTGCTATTGAATGAAACAAAATAGAAGAAAATTACAAGTATTACAAAAATTACATGTAATACAAAAATTACAAGTAGATTACAAAGTAAAATTACAAGACAAGATTATCTTCCTCTCCCTCTTCCTCTGATCTGCTGCCTAGCCGGAGGGAGTGACCTCAAAGGTTTGGCTCCAATTGGCTTTTTAGATACTGTGGCTAGCCCACACATTCTCTTGACTACCAATGAAGCAAACTTTTGTTGGTCAGGAGTGGTGAAGGTGTTTTCCACGAAATGTTCTCTGATCTATTCCTTAGGAGCCTACTCATCAAGATCATTATTCATAAGGGTAGGAGCTTCTTCAGGTCTTAAATCAGGGATCATTGGGTAGGCATTGAATCCATTTGCGTGTTTCTTCAATATTGCCCAGAGCTTTGGGAAGTTCATATCCACAAAATTGATGAAGGTTTGCTGTGGGGAGCAACCTTTGTCCTGAAGCATCTCCCAAAGATAATACTTCTCTATAAATTGATTCATTGCACTCCCCCACATGTGTTCCTCCTCTGCAGGCCTGAACTCCTCAACATATTGCAGCTCCTTCCCTTCCCATTGATATCTGACCTCTGGGTCATGTCTTGTCCTCCTCCTCTTGGTTGCAGGTGGATCGGATGGTGCAACTACTTCTTTTCTTTTGAGGTGAGAGGTCCCTGCCTATAGAAGAGGGAGGTATTTTCTGGCTATCTCTTCTCTGCCTTCCTCCTGCCTGATGTCTCCTTGTTTGCATTTTCTTTCACCCTTATCTTCCCCCTTTTTGCCAGCATCAAGAATAGTGGCAAGCTGCTCCTCTACCATTGTCATGAAATCAGACATGCCAAGAGATATTCTGTTGTTAGTGGGTGTTGGGGAAGGGTCCTTCTTGTTTATTAGGGTATCCAACTTGGCATTAGGGACTGCAGTTCAGGGTTGACTTCAGTTGAGAGAAGTTTAGCAATTATCACTTCAACAATTTCTCTGATCAGCTCAGTCAGATTAGGAGGTAGCTGATACATAGGTGGATCTGCACGAACAACATTTTCTCCCGAATCCTGTTGTGCAGTTGGTCGCTAAGCAATGGATTTCTCATATGAGACCTGCCTATCAGTGGGCGCCTGATCAGATGGGGTCTTCTCAGGTGTCCCTGATTTGCCATCCAATAGGTTCTGTGGACTGTCTGGTTCTGAATCTATCAGTTAGGTTTCCAATTATTTGTTGAATGGGATGATCTATGAGCCATTTGGGGATTTCTTCTTCAGGGTTTGTTACCCCTGTTGAGTTGCTTTGGTGAAATTCTTCTCTCTCTGCATCAGCTTGGTCCTGGCCTTCTTGATCTGCAACTGGATCAGCTATGGTCTTGCGATATGCAGATGAGAGTCCTATCTGTTCTGTAGATGCGTCTTTGTCAGCTACAATTGGGTCTTCATCTGCTGCAGTTTGATCAGGTAGGTTTTGGAATCCCATCTGATCTGCAGTTACATCTTCAGGCTGATCTGTAGTTGGGTCTTCAGGCTGGTCTGCTGGTAAGTCCATCATTCCTGTGTCATGAATGATAACTTTTTCTAGAATGGCGTATTTGAGCTTTTTCTCAATCGATTCCACCTGTTTCCTGTACTCAACAGCCGACTCATCAAACACAACATGAGATGTTTCTTCCACAACTAATGTTCTTTTGTTAAATACTATGTATGCCTTGCTTATTTGTGAGTATCCTATAAAGAGACCCTCATCAGTTTTAGCATCAAAGGCATTCAGTTGGGTTTTACCATTGTTGTGGATGAAACACTTACAACCAAATATATGAAAATATGCAACAGTTGGTGTTCTGCCATTCCAAACCTCATAGGGAGTTTTGCCATGTATCACTACTATCATACTCATGTTCTGAGTATGTCATGCTGTGTTGACAGCTTCAGCCCAGAACCTCTTTAGCAGGTCATCTTCAGCAATCATTGACCTGGCAGCTTCCTTCAAGGTTCTGTTTCTTCTTTCAGCAACACCATTTTGCTGTGGTGTTCTTGCGGCAGATACTTCACGCTAAATTCCATTCTGATCATTGTACTCAGTGATTGCCTTGGTGAGAAATTCTCTTCCTCTATCTAATCTGATCTAGATGATTGAGAGGGATTTCTCATTATGAATCTTCCTTAGCAGCTCAGGTAACTTTGATAATGTTTCACTCTTTTTATAGAGAAAAACAACCCATGTGTATCTTGAGTAGTCATCTACTACTACTAGAGCATGCTTCTTTCCACTTAATTTCCTTAGCTTGATGTGGCCAAAGAGATTCATATAAAGTAGATCTAGAACTCTGGTAGTGAGAATGGTAGGCTGAACTAACTTGAATGATGCTATGGTCTGCTTTCCTTTCTGGCATACATCACAGAGAGTTTCCTTCTTGAATATTTCTTCTAGAAGTCATCTGACCAGCTTTTGGGAGCTTATCTTGTTGATGGATTTGAAGTTCAGGTGACATAATCTCTTGTGCCATAGCCATCCCTTTTCAGCAATTGTCTTAGATAGAAAACAGGTGCTTGGAGTGTCTGTATTTCAATCTATCATGTAGACATCTCTTCTTCTCAATGCTTGTAGCGTCACTTCTCCAGATAGGATATAAATCACCATGCGTTTCCAAATGGTGAAGACTACTAGATTCTTCTCATCATAGAATTGGCTTATGCTCAACAGATTGTATTTGAGCCCTTTAACATAATGGACTTTGGATATGATTATAATTCCTCTGTGCAGCTCTCCAAATCCTTTTGTCCGACCTCTGGAGCTATCTCCAAAGGTTACATCTGGACCTCTTTCTTTGGTGTAGTTTGAAAGCACCTTCTTATTCCCTGTCGTGCCTTGAGCATCCAGAATCTACAAACCATTCTTCACCTCATATTGTTGAGCTTGAGAAGAGGTGGTAGTAGTCCTTCCACCTTTTCTGTAATCAGACAAGTAGAGATTTAGGTACCCAAATTTGTGTGGGTCATTTGGGGTTAGTAGGCTTCCTGGAGAATTGATTTCTCCTTGGATTGTAAAAGTTACGTTGTCTACCCCTATAACGTGTGTGTTTTCTGGGTCTATATCCTTGGTTAGGATTGTGTACTGGATATGCCTCATAAAGTCTGTGGTGTGGACCATTTCTAAATCTTAGCTGAGACCATTTGTTAAATCGTTGGGGTCTCCACACCTGTTCATTTTGGAAATTTGGATAACCTTGAGGTTTCCATTTTCCTCTCCCATTTTGAAATCTGTTTTTAGGGAGTCTTTGGTAATTGTTGGCATAATGTCTTGGCTGCTGTTTTTGCCTTGGCCATTGCCTAGTCTCTTGTCTAGGTGGTTGCCTTGTGAACCTTGGCTGCTGCCTAAACTTTTGACTGGGCTGCTACCTATTTTGAAATACGGGTTTATATGTAGGCTCAGCAGCTTGGACAATTGTTATCAAGACGGTTTTTGAACTAGAGGGAGTGTTGGGGTCATATCTAAGCCTGATCTTGTTCATACATAGTTCATCCAGGGGTTATAGATACCTTTAAGGATGTTATTTCCTTAGCTTGTGTATTACTTAGTTGTGTCAGTTTAGCAAACTTAGATTTAACATGAGCAAGTGCAGCTGATTTCTCACTGTTTAAAACAGTTAACTTTTTAATCTCACTATAGTATTATCAGCAGGGCTTTTCACTTTGTTTTCAGCCTGTTTTTCAAATTCAGATTTGATTTCTGTCAACTCTAGGCTTCATCTCTCATGAGATAAGGGCAGTCAAATTGTATGTACCTGGTTTTGTGGCAGTTATTGTAATACCCACGATTTTTGTTCCGGTTATTTTGGATTTTTCCGGATATTTCCCGGTTGTCGAGTTCCGGTATTATTTTCTCGACGACTGATTTTGGCGTTTAAGACCGTAGGTGATGATTTGTTATCCGTTGCTTTCATTTCGGACCGATGATGTTGTCCCCGAGTATTTTGTCGTGTTCGTTCCGTGCGATTTCGAAAAATCGAGTCGTCGAATCATGGTGGTCGGACACTGGCCGGACGGTTGGGGACGGTGGCCGGACGGCTATAGGCACTGGCCGGACGAGTGAAGGCACTGGCCGGGCGGTTGCGACAGGAACCGGCATAGCGCACGCCACGGCCGGAAAGTAGCGCACGCTACGGCCAGGAGGCAGCGCACGCTATGGCAGGTTGGCTGCGCGCGCTAGTCGACCGAGGCGCAGAAGGGCGTAAAGGTTCTCGATCGGGAGATCGGGCAGCGCACGCCATCGCCGGACATCAAGACGCTACGGCCGCCCAGAGCGCACGCCACGGCCTCGGCGTCGGCAGACGCTACTCGCCGAGCCAGGAAGTCTCTGGATTGTGGCCGGGCCGACAGCCGCACGTGTTCAAAGACATGATGGCGGGCCCGGCCGAACATTCTCGACCATGACCGCCGCTAGCGCACGCTAGCTCGGCAAGCCTAGCGCACGCTAGACCGCACTCAAGATAAATATTACCGAGCAGTCCTGTTTGCACTCATTTTTCATTTTCTCCCTTTCTCTTCCGCGGCTGGGTCATTGGAGATCATGAAGGCATGTTATTATACAACTAATCCACGAAGTTTTGGAGCTTATATCATCGATTAATCACTCCATAACGTCCTTCAATCCAGCGTATCAAGGTTAGTTTTCTTAAAATCCTAGTTTTGGGAAAAATTGGGGATTTTGTTGATTTCGTCCGTTTGATTCGTTATATCTTAGAATAGTGAGGGATTGATGATTATTAAGTTGTTTTATACCAATTTCCTTGTTGATCCATGGTTCGATTGTTATAGATTCTTCGTTTTGTTGAGTTCCTAATCGGTGCCTTGAAGGTGTCGGTGAAAATCCTTAGAGGGGGTTTTGGGCGTTCTACGATTATTCTTCCTCGTAAGATCGTTGATTTTGACGGTATTATGTTAGGGTCAGGTTCCTTGCGAAGAACTTGAGTCGGAACCCTTCCGTCGCCGCTTCCCGATCGGTTATGTTACCGCTGCCACGGAGGGTTGTGGGCATTCGAGGTTTCCTGGTTGAGCCATGTTCGTCGGAGTGTCCGGTATTGACTATCGAGGCAAGTATCTTGCCCATACATTACGTGTTTTGTGAATATGATGGTTGAAAGTTGACGAGACGTGCTAAACAAATTGTTTACAACCATTTTTCTAAAGAATCGTTATAACTATAATCATGGTTTTATTTAAAGAGGATTCTTGTGTTCGGGAATTAATGTGCTTAATTGACTATACGTATTGGTGTCGAGTATAGGATCACATTATTTTCGAGTGATGCCATTATGTGTGATTTTGTTGTTGGTAAGTTAAAGTTCAATCATGTTGTTAAGAATTTGTGTGGAGTCATGCGGATGTGTGTGAATGTGTGAACTCGTGTGATATTGGTTGTGTCGATTGGTGCTGTTTAGATGGTGTGTTTCTTTGTGGATAGTATAAATTTTGGGTCGTGAGTATGTGTTGGATAATATGGCCATTTTAGCAAAATACCTCGACTATATATATTGTGACTGACTCTTGAGGATTGCGGTTTTGGAAATGTGAATTGATGAGAGTTGTAAGGTTTTTCTCGGGTACTCTCACTCGGGGATTGACTCGACGGGGTCACACGGGGACCTGGTGGCTTAGCGGATGGACCGGGTCGCGAGAGTTACTTCGAGTGGGCATTTTCACCAGGGGATTGCTCGACGGGGCACACAGGGACTTGGTGGCCTTACGGCGGGACCGGAGGGCTGGACCGGGTCGCGAGAATTGCCGGAGTGTTTGTATTGTTGATTAATTGTGATATGTCCGGAGTATCACAATGCTTGTTGCCCGGAGTCGAGAGACATTATATATCGAGTCTTGGTGTTTGGCTAAAATGGCATAAACATAATGTGTTATGTGTAATGTATTTTCGGGAAGTGAATTAAAGTGAATGAACGGGTCGTGGACCCTGTGTTGGTGATCGAAATGGTTGGGTCGTGGACCCTGTGTTTTGTGACTGGAATGAATTGGGTTGTGAACCCCGTGTTTTGTTAATCGGATTTGCATTTTTGGAAAATGAATATTGGGGCGGTGACCCTAAGTGGCTTTTGAAGAATTAAGAACTTTACTATCGCAAATGTTTTCGAAAACTCCCGAGATTTGAAAATGTTTTCAAAGTGCTTTCTTGTTTTGGTTTCTACTTTCAAGACTTGAACTATTTCAATTATCAAATAGCTTGGGAAGTCTTTTGTTGTATTCTCGGAATGTGTTTTGTATGGCTCGTATTTGCACTTTATACTTGTACTAGCAAAACAGTGGAGTTTTGCTAACCCCCGAGTATTCGGGGGTGGATGTCTGTTTTTGCATCCAGGTACGTGCAGGTTTGGGAGCAAAACACAGGATCGGCGCGAAGGATGATGGAAGACGAACGATACTAATCATACGAAGGCCAGTGTTGGATACAGTCAGTCCGAGTTTGTGTATGGTCTTTCTTCTGTCGTACTTTTGGTTTGTGAGTGTATTTTACCCTTGTACGGGTACGAGTCGAGAAGGAAATGTGTATTTTTGACTTGTATGTTAGTGACGAAAGACCAAGTTGGTCTACGGATTTGGTATTTTATCATGTCGGTATGTAATTTATTGTGTAGTTTTGATGTCTAGCCTGGTGGATCCTCACGGAGAGGGTCTGCGGCGTGTAATATTCCCGGTTTGATTCTGGGGGTGTTACATTTATGGTATCGGAGCTTAGGTTGCGGAAACCTAGGCTGTCGGGTCCAGTCGGGTATTGTCGTGTCTTGTTCTGTCAGATTGTGTCTGTCTAAGTCGTGTCGCGACGCATCGTCTGTGATGTCGGCCGTGATTAGTATCGAGGTGCAGCCATCATCTTCGTGCGACCTGTGGATGTAAGTCTCCCTACTATATTGTGCCTTGTGATATACGAGCTTGTATGATTTTTTGTTATGATGTGGAGTTAAAGGTGATTTGTGAGTATGTGGCCTATGTTGTTTCATTTTCGTATGATGACCTCAAGGTCAAAATTTTTAGAGAAATCCAACTACCGATATTTTATTTTCATTTGATATTATAAGTTTTCAAAACACGATTTTTGAATCCAAGTGAAGTTTACAAAACATAGACAAGACGTGACTCTCGTTTTCAACTTATCGGTTTTATGGCTGTTAGTCGAGAAATACGTGATGATGTTCTTGTTGTTCGGGCAGTGATGCCAGTTTTAGATTAAAACAGTGATGTGAATGCTAAGTCGTTCGGTATGAGTTAAGATAGCTCTCTTTATTAATAGACGGGATTTCGATCCTGGATGACAGTTGTCCTTTGATGGTTGCTCACGAAGTGTTGTAAGCTTGTGAATCGATGGCATTTAGATTCGTATGCTGTCGTTGTTCATTTGTAACTGTCGGTCCTAATAATGTCGTATATATGTTCGTAATCACGTGCTGAATTTGAGCTGTTAGCGCACGCTAAGTACAAGGCTAGCGCGCGCTAATATGGCATGAGTAGCGCACGCTAAAGTTGTTGTAACGCGCGCTAATACAGCATGAATAGCGCACGCTAACTAATTATTGTAGCGTGCGTTAGTTAGCTGGGACAGAGGATGTGAAACCGCATTTTAGCCGTTAGGTCTAACTTTCTACAGTCAGTCGTCTGTGACTGTATTCTATGTGCGTTGTCTAGTGATGACAACCGTTTGATGTGGACGAGTGTTGTGACCTTTTATTCGTGCTAAGTGATAATTGATTTTGTTCGATGAGTTGATAAATTATGTCTGCTGTGTGTGTGTTCGAAATGTTTTCCTAAAACTTTCATAAGTTTGTGCAAGTTGCGGAAATCAATTTTTGAATCTAATTTGACGTTGCGATTATGCCGGCGGCTTTGTATGAACTTTGGAAATTATTTGAAATTTGCGAGCCGGCCTAGGATTCTCAAATAAAACCTCGACGGTATTGAAAGAGTTGTTTTAAAATACCTTGAACATTTTGTAAAATGTTACCGTCGTTGATTCTTGTGTAGTGTTGGGAGAATTTTCAGAAATGACTTTAACGTACTATTGTATTTTCGAATAATTCGAGTACATGATTTTCAAAAATCTTTCACATCATAAAATATTTTTTTCAAAAACCAATACGATTTCTTTTTCAAAAATATATAGTGAAAGATAAAAAAATCTCACTCGATGTAAAGTTCAAACTCGGAATTGGAAATGTTAGAGTATGTAGGAATGGTTTGATGATCTTGCATGGTTAACTTGTTGGTTGTTAACGGTGATGGTGATGAGTAAAGGCATGACGATTTTGATAACGCCGGTTACAAGGAATTGTTATTTTCGCAAATGATTTCAAATGAGGCGGTTAGAGTATGTTGATTACAAGTTTTGATGAAATAACCCGAGGTACCAAAAGTAATTTTAAAGTTTATTTTGAATAACATACAAAGCCAATGATTTTCAAAAGATTTTCTTTAAAGGGATACCTCGTGGATTTTCTTTCCGAGTTGTTATTGGTTACTTTATGTGATATGTCATGCTAAGTTGGTACTTTAGTATAGTTATTTTTGTGAAGTGGTGCAATCGTATTGAGTGAGAATCCGCTTAGTATGCCGAGGGACATAGGACGCGACCGTGACCATGGTACAGTTGGTTATGGAGATTAGATGCGGGACCAAGAGGATATGGCCGGGAAGGTTGGTATTCAAGCACTTCGTTTTCGTTATTAGGTTTCGGGGACGAAACCTCTTTTAATGTAATGCCCGCATTTTTTTTTCTTCTTCTCGTTTCCGTTTCGTTCGACCGTATTGAGGCGATTGTGTTCGCTAATGCTCCTGACCTTGTGTTGTTTCTCTCATTTGTCATTCGAGCGAGTTCTGATATTGTTACAAATTGATGTGCATATCGTTGTGATCTTTCCAAGTTCGGACCGATTTCTTGTGAACCGTGTTTGAAACTAACACCTCGTGCTTCCTACAAGTTATTGATGTCTTGATTTGAGATATGAACTTCAAAGGTTATCGTTGTTGTTCGATCATTGCTATTCGTTCGTCGTTGTCCAATCATTATCGTTTGACCTCGAAACCGTGATTATTGAACATCTGGCCATTTTGCGATTTACATAAGTGTTGGGAAATTGTTTTCGTATTTGATCTTCCAAATCTGTGAGTTATTGGAATTGCATACCTTTCATCATTGGAATCGTGATTCGATTTTTGAATTGCTCGGTTTTATCAAACGCAGCGATTCATGCTCGTTACTTTTTGTAAGCATTCTTGCGTATTGAATCGGATCGTAGTGGCTTTATACTGCCTGGAGTTCTGGTGTGTTGTCGAGAGTCGCCTTGCTTTTGTTTTAAGTTTCGGGACGAAACTTATTTTTAGGGGGGTAGAATGTAATACCCACGATTTTTGTTCCGGTTATTTTGGATTTTTCCGGATATTTCCCGGTTGTCGAGTTCCGGTATTATTTTCTCGACAACTGATTTTGGCGTTTAAGACCGTAGGTGATGATTTGTTATCCGTTGCTTTCATTTCGGACCGATGATGTTGTCCCCGAGTATTTTGTCGTGTTCGTTCCGTGCGATTTCGGAAAATCAAGTCGTCGAATCAAGGTGGTCGGACACTGGCCGGACGGTTGGGGACGGTGGCCGGACGGCTGCAGGCACTGGCCGGACGAGTGCAGGCACTGGCCGGGCGGTTGCGACAGGAACCGGCGTAGCGCACGCTAAGGCCGGAAAGTAGCGCACGCTACGGCCAGGAGGCAGCGCACGCTATGGCAGGATGCCTGCGCGCGCTAGACGACCGAGGCGTAAGGGCGAAAGGTTCTCGATCGGGAGATCGGCAGGTAGCGCACGCTATCGCCGGACATCGCGCACGCCATCGCCGGACATCAAGACGCTTACGGCCGTCCAGTAGCGCACGCTACGGCTCGAAGGTGCGCAGACGCTACCTGGCCGAGCCAGGAAGTCTCTGGATTGTGGCTGGGCCGACAGCGCACGTGTTCAGCACATGATGGCGGGCCCGGCCGAACATTGTCGACCATGACCGACCGCTAGCGCACGCTAGCTCGGCAGTCTAGCGCACGCTAGATCGCACTAAAGATAAATATTACCGAGCGATCGCTTGCACTCATTTTTCATTTTCTCCTTTCTCTTCCGCGGCAGGTCATTGGAGATCATGAAGGCATGTTATTATACAACTAATCCACGAAGTATTGGAGCTTATATCATCGATTAATCACTCCATAACGCCCTTCAATCCAAATAATCAAGGTTAGTTTTCTTAAAATCCTAGTTTTGGGAAAAATTGGGGATTTTGTTGATTTATCCGTTTGATTCGTTATATCTTAGAATAGTGAGGGATTGATGATTATTAAGTTGTTTTATACCAATTTCCTTGTTGATCCATGGTTCGATTGTTATAGATTCTTCGCTTTTGTTGAGTTCCTAATCGGTGCCTTGAAGGTGTCCTGAAAATCCTTAGAGGGGGTTTTGGGCGTTCTACGATTATTCTTCCTCGTAAGATCGTTGATTTTGACGGTATTATGTTAGGGTCAGGTTCCTTGCGAAGAACTTGAGTCGGAACCCTTCCGTTCGCCGTTTCCCGATCGGTTATGTTACCGCTGCTCACGGGAGGGTTGTGGGCATTCGAGGTTTCCTGGTTGAGCCATGTTCGTCGGAGTGTCCGGTATCGACTATCGAGGCAAGTATCTTGCCCATACATTACGTGTTTTGTGAATATGATGGTTGAAAGTTGACGAGACGTGCTAAACAAATTGTTTACAACCATTTTTCTAAAGAATCGTTATAACTATAATCATGGTTTTATTTAAAGAGGATTCTTGTGTTCGGGAATTAATGTGCTTAATTGACTATACGTATTGGTGTCGAGTATAGGATCACATTATTTTCGAGTGATGCCATTATGTGTGATTTTGTTGTTGGTAAGTTAAAGTTCAATCATGTTGTTAAGAATTTGTGTGGAGTCATGCGGATGTGTGTGAATGTGTGAACTCGTGTGATATTGGTTGTGTCGATTGGTGCTGTTTAGATGGTGTGTTTCTTTGTGGATAGTATAAATTTTGGGTCGTGAGTATGTGTTGGATAATATGGCCATTTTAGCAAAATACCTCGACTATATATATTGTGACTGACTCTTGAGGATTGCGGTTTTGGAAATGTGAATTGATGAGAGTTGTAAGGTTTTTCTCGGGTACTCTCACTCGGGGATTGACTCGACGGGGTCACACGGGGACCTGGTGGCTTAGCGGCTGGACCGGGTCGCGAGAGTTACTTCAAGTGGGCATTCTCACCTGGGGATTGCTCGACGGGGCACACAGGGACTTGGTGGCCTTACGGCGGGACTGGAGGGCTGGACCGGGTCGCAAGAATTGCCGGAGTGTTTGTATTGTTGATTAATTGTGATATGTCCGGAGTATCACAATGCTTGTTGCCCGGAGTTGAGAGACATTATATATCGAGTCTTGGTGTTTGGCTAAAATGGCATAAACATAATGTGTTATGTGTAATGTATTTTCGGGAAGTGAATTGAAGTGAATGAACGGGTCGTGGACCCTGTGTTGGTGATCGAAATGGTTGGGTCGTGGACCCTGTGTTTTGTGACTGGAATGAATTGGGTTGTGAACCCCGTGTTTTGTTAATCGGATTTGCATTTTTGGAAAATGAATATTGGGGCGGTGACCCTAAGTGGCTTTTGAAGAATTAAGAACTTTACTATCGCAAATGTTTTCGAAAACTCCCGAGATTTGAAAATGTTTTCAAAGTGCTTTCTTGTTTTGGTTTCTACTTTCAAGACTTGAACTATTTCAATTATCAAATAGCTCGGGAAGTATTTTGTTGTATTCTCGGAATGTGTTTTGTATGGCTCGTATTTGCACTTTATACTTGTACTAGCAAAACAGTGGAGTTTTGCTAACCCCCGAGTATTCGGGGGTGGATGTCTGTTTTTGCATCCAGGTACGTGCTGGTTTGGGAGCAAAACACAGGATCGGCGCGAAGGATGATGGAAGACGAACGATACTAATCATACGAAGGCCAGTGTTGGATACAGTCAGTCCGAGTTTGTGTATGGTCTTTCTTCTGTCGTACTTTTGGTTTGTGAGTGTATTTTACCCTTGTACGGGTACGAGTCGAGAAGGAAATGTGTATTTTTGACTTGTATGTTAGTGACGAAAGACCAAGTTGGTCCACGGATTTGGTATTTTATCATTTCGGTATGTAATTTATTGTGTAGTTTTGATGTCTAGCCTGGTGGATCCTCACGGAGAGGGTCTGCGGCGTGTAATATTCCCGGTTTGATTCTGGGGGTGTTACAGTTATAACAGTCCACCTTTAGTTGCCTGCCTTCTGGTTACTCCTTGGATTGTCCTTGTAGATCTTCTTGTATTTGGAGTAATTGTTTCTGAAATTACTGAACCTATGCATGATGAACGCCATCCCTTCCTCAAAATTCAGAGTACTGGGGGGGACTAGCTTCAGCTAGGCTCTTTGCAGATGATTCTGCTGCAAATGTTATCCCTTTCTCTACTGGTTCATTAGATGATGAACAGGGTAGCTCGAACTCATATGCCTTCAAACCAGAAAATAGCTCCTGGATCTTTATCTTGTTGAGATCCTTTGATTCTCTCATGGCCACAGCCTTCATGCTCCATTCAGGATTGAGAGAACTTAGAACTTTTAGGGCCATCTCCCTGTTGCCATATGTCTTTCCAAGGGAGTTTATTTCATTTATGATCTCAGTGAATCTTATGTCCACTTGGTTAATTAATTCACCATTCTTCATCTTGAAGTTGTCAAACTTTTGGGTGGCAATTGATAACTTATTTTCTTTTATCAGCTTGGTTCCCTCACACATTACAACTAATGTGTCCCAAATTTCCTTTGCATTTTTGCAATTCTTGATCTGACCATGGTTGCTTTGTCAAGGGTCTGGTACAGGATATCTCTGACCTGGTTGTCTAATTTGGCCAACTTTCTCTCTTCAGGGGACATCTCAGTCCTCTTCTTGGGAATTTTCTCTAGCTTCCCAGCAACAATTTCTTCCGGAGTATTATCCTTCTCAAAGATGAAAGGACCTTCCTCAATGATACACCACATGTCATCATGAATGGATGACAGATGAGCCTGCATTCTTATTTTCGATAAGTCATATTCATCAACAGATAATATAGGTAATATAGAGTGCATGTGTTGCATGTGTTCCACTCTAAATGAGAGACTAATATATATGCTCATATATATGGATCTGGTTCTATAAAAATTGAACCAACCTCTCCGATACCACTTGTAGGTCACAAGTTATCAGGAATAAGTCTAGAGTGGGGTGAATAGACTTATTAAAACTCTTTCCTGAAAGTCATGTGAGTTTCTCAACTGTGATAAGTACAGATGATTTATGTCGTCTGGAGACAGATAATACGGAAGACACAGCTGATGACGATACAGATAACTTAAAGTCGTCTGCAGTTAACTTCAAATAGAATAGTAAATATGAATGCAGCAGTTAAGTATGTGTAAAGCAGTAAATCACGCAGGCACTTATAGTGGTGTCAGGGGTGGGGTAATCCTCTACTAGTCCACTTCTCTCCAAACTAGTTGGATATAAGTTCACTATAACTATCAACCAGTGATAAAAGTTACAATGAATTTTACCTAGTTACAACAACTTCCAACCAGTGGAAACCCGTGGCCGTTGCAACTCCTTTGACTGACTAGCACCTCCTGATTGAAAACCCGTGTATGCCTCAACAACTTCTCGAGCTGTCTATCACCTTCCAATCAAGAACTCGTGGATGCCTTATCAGTCGCGCAACTTCTGAAAACCTCATTCACAAAAGTACACCTAACTCAAACTTTAAAGACAAGAGTTTTTATGCTCTACAACTAAAGAGCTTCTCATAATATAACTGTTTTAGCTTTGCTCTTTCACGATACTATAGATCTCCTTGATAGCTTTGTTTGCTTTGATTGCTTTGTTTGCTTGTAAATATTGTTCCCATCATACTTTGCTCAATTCATATCTTCAGATATTTATAGTACGATCCTTTGAGCTTTCTTCATAGCCGTTGTATCACTGTAATAAATCCATCCGCTAGAGAGTGGACTTCTTTGTTTATCTTATCATTTCGTTGCACGGCTTGATTCCCCTTTTCATTTCCGACTGTTTGAAAGAGTTTCTTTGTTAGCGTCTTTGTTCTTGATTAGAATAATCATAAGTCTTCAGAACGTGGATCTCAAAGAATATTTTATTCCTTGCTTTCCGGGAATCTTTCCAGTTTGTCTCCTTACATCTGCATGTGGCTTTCCATGATTTTTGACTTTGAACTCTTGCTGGCGTGGACCAAGTATCTTGGACTTGGATGATCACTTGACTGAGAACCTATCTGATATCTCTTTGGTCAAACCTGCCTGAGGTGCAGTCAACCTTCTCTGCTCTGGACTTCTCTGAGATAAAGTTCTCTGCTCTGAAGTTCTATGATATGAAGTCCTCTGATCTAAAGGTCAAACTTCAGCTGATATTTGTTGACCAGTTCTCGTCTGATAACTCGACTATAGATGGGTTTTGGTCAAATCTCTCTGATATTCTGCGTTGTCCAAAACTTGTCTGATGTAGGGCCTTCTTCGGAACTTGACTGCAGCTAGGTTTTGGTCAAACCTCTCTGATATTTCTGTTGACCAAAACTTTTCTAATAATGAACTTGCTTGATAACTTCTCTGATAAATGGCAGTTCTAGACTTAGTCGATTTTTTACTGGTCAACATTTGGTTCTTCTTTACAGTTGCTAAGTACTAAAAACATACATTTGAATAGTTATCAATATAGGGATGACATCATCAAAATCTAACAAGTATTCCTAACATCTAGTAATATAAAGTGGTTTGGTACTAAAGTTATGTTATGCTGTTGATTGTTCTTCGCTAGGTGGATCCCAGTTGGGGGTCTACGACACTGTAATAGTCGCCTAGTTTTGGGGTGTTACATATAACTATGCCAAATTTGGTCTTTATTTATAGAGAACACTTTGGTATTTGTTCGGTTAAGTTCTTTTTCATTTACTTGTGCTTTATTGTCATGTACTGTGTGCGTTTATCTATTTTTTATCCTGTTTTGTTAAGTTTTTGTAGTTTTGTGCCACATTTCTTCATGAGGTGTGTTGTAGTTTTTTTGGCAGGGAACTGTGGAAGAGCGGGTCGAAAAATAACGAAACAAAACGAGAAATGCAGAAAGCGGGAAAAGAATTAAAAAACTCCAGAAAATGCAACTGAGTCGGCTCGCTTTGCCCATAGGAATGTGAGCTAGCGCTCACTCTCACTCGGGTAGGACCTGCCGAGTCCAGTGCTCACTCAAAACTGAATGATTCAACGAGGATGGAAGTGTGTCAGCGCTCACTTCCCTTAGAAAAACGAGTGGCGCTCAGTTGACCGACATTTTTCTTGTTTGGACTCCTCCAACCTATTACCTGAGTACAAATATAATATATTGAAGAGTATAAGTTGGCATAAATCAGCCTCAAACACCTAGATCTTACTAATTTTCATGTTTTGGAGATCTAAACTTAGAATTTTGATATTGATTCAATACATGGGGTTTAATTCAACCAGTTATTTTTCTTCCTTAATTTTTGTGTGTGATTCATACGTTCTTCAATTATTTTCATAGCATTATGATGTATGAACATTTTTATCTTGTTGAATCCGCCAAAAAATAAGGAACTAAGACTCTGTTCTTTTGGACTGAATGAATCTGAACTGAACTGAACTAAATGGACCTGAACTGAACTGAATTGTACTTAATTAAACTGAAATATATATTAAGAGTAAATAATAATAATAAAATAATAATATAATAATACAATAAATAATAAATATAATAAAATAATAATGAAAATATAATATAATAATAAATAATAAAAAATAATAACATAATGATAATAATATAATTGATTACAATCATAATAACAAAAATAATAACATATAAATACGCCCCAAATGTCATAAAAGTATCAAATGTCACAATAATAATAATAGTAGTAGTAATAATAATAATAATAATAACAATACTAATAATAATAATCGAATCGAATCGAATGAATGGACTCGAATCGAATCAAATGAATGGACTCGAATCGAATCGAATGGACTCGAATCAATCAAAATCGAAAAATAAGTCCAAGAGAACAGGGCTTAATTTTCTATCTAGCGTACGGAATAAATTTTTGAATTATGTTCAATTTTCTTAATTTGATTGAATTATATAAATAATTGATTGATTAGTTGGCTATCTTTTGACCAATAAAAGAAGTCGAGATATAGTTTCATTATCGGAAAAAATCCAATTGAGAGTAGATTCAATCGAAAACATATGATCAATCCGCATAGTATATTATTTAATTTTGCTCATGAGTGAAAATCTATGAATACAAAGTACTTGAATTTTACAGATTGTTTGCAATTATCTAATAAAAATCCTGAATATGAAAGTAATTAAGTTTTATTAGTGATTACCTTGATTGATAATTTATTTCGTATGAACTTTAAGTATTTTTGCACGAATTTAAGATTCAAGCGAACGAACCGAATCCCGAGGTATTTTCTCCTTAACAATAGATTTATGGGGAGAATTTATCCACATGGAAAGACCACGGACTTCGCATCAAGATATCAAAATTTAGACATGATAGATGGGCGGCAACATGCTCGACCAATTATTAGTATTGATAGTATATTTTTGAATGGGAGAAACAATGGGAAGATATTGATTGAGATTGGATTTGATTCAAATAATAATCAATATCTACTTGCTTACGATTTAGTTAATAAAGAAACAACCATCAACTGGTCTTGGTTCTTATTCCGCCTTGGAAGATATGTTGCCAACAGACAAGGGGTGTGTGCATAATGTTGGATTGTCATGCTAAAATCACTAAAGCAATGAAAAGAGAACAAAATGGCCTCATCGGTGACAGAGTACACATTAGTTTGTCTTTTACATCTCCATGACAATTTTAGTGCAACATATCATGGTTTACATTTGAAGATGATATGTTGGTTGGCTCGTATTACTTCCCAAATGAGGAAATTTGAGGCATAAATTGAAGAAAATCAAAGAGCTTAATCATGAAGATGAGCATTTGAATGAAATATTCTATTGGACATGTGGATTATGTCTCATGATGGCAGATATTGCTAGGGTAGGACAACGACAAATATGATCAAAAGTTTCAACAAAAACTTAAGGTCTGCTCGCCTCCCATCTATCGCATCAATGATTGAGTGTATATATTATAGCTATGTAAAGTTGGTTGCAGAAAGACCCATTGAAACTTTAAATGACCTTCAAAGTGGACATACTTAAAAAATCGAGAGATCTATTTGGAAACATTGCACAGAAGGCATCGGCACACAAAGATTATTCCATACAATGAACAAAACGAGGGGTCTTTGAAGTGGTTACTACACGTTACAAAACAAAGAAAGGTTTTTGAAAAAGTGGCAACAAACATACTGTAGATCTATATAAATGTTTCCCCTCTTATGGAAAATGAAATTGATATCACTCTCCATTTTCACATTTAGTTGTTGGTTGTTTGACATGAAATTTCGATTGGAAGGAATACATTGAACCATTTCACAATCTAACAATATTATATGAATTATGGAAGTCTGAATTGAATCTAATACCAAATTAAGCTTATTGGAAGTTTTGGGAGAGATATGGTATTCTCGTACTTGATGAAAATTTAAGGAAGATGAAAAAGAAATGAGATAACAGAAGTCAAAGTCAGCATATTCAAACTGTGATGGACAACTCTCGAAGAGCTATAATTTGTAGGAGGTACGGACAATAAGGTCATACGAAACATACTCTACGATGCACTCAACAAGGTCATCGCTAATGGTAGAGAAATATTTGTAATGTTTTTATATTAATAATTAAGTCTAGCTATATTTTTAAGGATTTAATAATTTTTAAATACAACAACTGGTAATGTTTAAGAATTGTTAATATAACATTACATATTAAAGTTTATTTTGTTTTACTATATATTGAAGTTGTATTATAATTATTATATTTTTTTAATAATATACAATGTATTATATAGATTATAATATACTATCAGTAAATTATAGTGCATATTATTTAAAATAAATTTAAATAACAAAAATAAGATTCCTATGTTTCGTGTATTATTGTGAATAGGCCCGATATCCAATTTACTGTATGAGTGTGTGCTCGATAACAGGTTGTACCTAAGGAGTCACACTTCACCACAGCCTACCGAATTCCTAAATACGTTAAAGGAACAATCAACGTAGGATTGTGGTATCCTAAGAAATGAGGATATGATTTGGTAGGCTACAGTGACTCGGATCTAAGAGGCTGCAAGCTAGATAAGAAGAGTACAAGTGGAACTTGTCACTTCCTTGGACCTAGACTTGTGTCATTGTGCAGTAAGAAACAATTGGACAGCTCGCTTTCTACAGTTGAGTCAAAATATTATGCTCCTAGAAGCTGCTGTATGCAGATCCTGTGGATGCAGTAACAACTACAGGACTATGGCATCGAGGCAAGAGAAACTCCTATCATGTGCGACAGCACGAGTGCAATCGCAATCACGCATAAGATTATATTGCACTCTAGGACCAAACACTTTGACATGAAACATCATTTCATCAGAAATCATGTGGAGAACAAAGTTGTCCGGATCAAAAAGGTCCATACAGATATTCAAATTGCCAATATCTTCACAAATCCTCTCAGCATAACAAGGTTCTGTATGCTCCGTCAGTAATTGGGAATGCTACAGCTCGATCAAAACCCCTGTAAGTTTTTATTATTATTTTACTCATCAATTGAGGAGGAATACTGTAAGACCCATGAATACAATGTCCACACTTATTAATTGTATACCCAGTCCTACAATTCGTATCCTTACTGTAGGAAGAAGAGCATACAGTAATGTTCTTACAGTTGTAGTGTGCATTAATGAAGGGGGGACATAGTAGGACTCTTGAATACAGTATTATTCACTAATTGCTATAAGAATTGAATCTTGTATGTACCAATTAAGGTGGGAATGATGTACTTTTGCGAATATAGCACATACACTATAGGATTTCAATTAATATTTTTAATTTCATCCATTTCCATACACTTAATCTTTTCAAAACAACTTTAAATCCACATGCATTATCTAGATTTAAAACGACTTATCTTTCAACATCAAAACGACATCTGGACTTTAAAGCTTTGAAAACTGATTTAAAATGTAAACTGCCTAAGCGTGCAATAGTGGTGGTTGTAATGTCAGAGGTGCGACCAGGCGTTGAATTCAAAATTGATGGATAAGACGTACGAGTTACGTCTGGATCCAACCTATACATTTATTCAAAAATTGTTCACATCCCTTAAATCTGATCGTTCACTGTAACCTAGACTCTAAGAACCTATAAAAGGGCCAGTATCCTGACCTAAAGACTCTTTACTGCATTTGATAATTGTACGAGCCTATAACATACAACCGACATACTTAAAGAATTCTTCTGCAAATCTATCTCTCAGTTTTCACCTCTCTCTCTCTCTATGTGAAAGTGACTTCATCTCAGACTTCATCTCTGTATTTGAAGAAGAAAGAAACCATTATCGTGGCAGAATCTTCGCAGAATCGTGCTTCAGGAACATACCATTTCCGAAGAGGAAAACATGGCCGGGGTGAACTTGGTCATTTCCTGTGTCAAGCAACAAGGACTTTACAGATTGGGTAGCCTACACACAGAGAACTATGATGATCAATTGTAGAGGAATTTTAGCTGGATACTGATTGAAATTACATATCTGAGAAGAAAGGTTCTCCTTTAACTGCTATTATATGTTTGTGCAGGATAAGGAGATTTACATAACCAGGGATCTTCTGGAGAAGTTGTACAAACTCCACGCTGATGGCCTAACCTTGGAGGAACTAGACACCTTCGGGGATGATAGTATGATTGACATTACTATAAGCTGTTCACTAGGAATCCAATGCTGGAGGTGTTCACCCTTTATGCCATAATAAGAGCTTCACTCTTCCTTATTTTTATTTGCACTATTTTTGTTGCCGGGTTGTGGAGAGCAGAACCGGTGCATTTGAAATGTACACGAACCTGAAATTTAGGATGATGATGGCCATTATGTGTGGTCAAAACATGAACTGGTGTCAAGTTGTTCTGAAGCGCCTACAGGAGGAGGCTGCCAAGTCAGATTCGTCCAGGAAGTCCTTCGGCCTCATGCTAAACTTTATCTTGATAAGTTGTGGTATCCAGTAATCACATGCAGCAAAGAAAATTCTAGAAGGAAGTTCTCGGGTGGTTCTAAATCCACCCTGTACAAAAAGGCTATGCCAATTGCCAACAGGCCGAACCCAAATTCTATGCCGATGTCGAGTTGCCCACGTGATGTCAGTGGTCATTCTTCCAAGGCCAAAGCTGGTGACAGCGACAAGAGGAAGAGGCATGTAAGCAAGAAGAGGGTGATTCCGGACAACAGCTCACCTTCAGCTGTCGAGAAGAAGAAGAAGAATCCTAAGACTAAGAAGGAGTCTTCAAATTCGGAAGATATTTCTACAACACCTCAGTCGACTGCAACAGTCCCTAAGGTTCCCTCTACTGTGCCTGTCCTTGTAGTAGTTAACCCGTTGAAAGATGTTAAAATGAAAGAAACACTCGTTGCTCCCATATCAGAACCTGAGCCAGCTGCGGCTATGACAGATGACCAGTTGTCTGCAAGCTCGAAGAAGTCAGTGCATCGGCTGCCCCTTTGGAGCCGATAGCCACTTCTCCTCACAGGGACCTATAAGGAGTCCCTCTCTCAACGGGGCACCCTACCCTGTTAGGGATCCATCTCCTTCATAGGCTTCCACACCTGTATAGGATCCCAATCGGGAATTAGAACCCTCTAATGTTCGGAGTCCCTCCCCTTTGGAAATAATCAACCTGGTCGTCCTCCAAGTCCAGGTTGAGGCTGCGATCGAATGCTTCAAAGTTTGGAAGAGCTACAGGGTTGCCCCTTATAACAAACTGTATAATTAGGAAGACTAGAAGGATGAGGAATTGTTCGTGCTAGATGTGGCAGACACAAAAAAACGTCGAGGTCCTGATCCAGTGGGATGATCCCTTTTTCCACGAGCTCATTTCAAAATATTACATGGAAAAAGGAGAAGGCCAGACTCAAGGGGAAACAACCTTCAAACGACGGCACTCGGAGCTCAAGTCACCATTCTGATCCCAACGCTAACAGTGATGATGAGGCATTACAGACAGAGATGTGAATGAGCCGTGAAGAGGCTTGAGAGGAGTCCGCGAGCAAGACAATCCAAAGCGAGAGGCAGTCACCCACTCATACAGATGAATTTGCTCAAGCTGCCAACTTACAGGAGGAATTGGTCCCTCCTGTAACTGAAGATGTTGCCACAACCACTCAGCAATATGAGGAATCAGTCTCTCCTGTCCCAATGATGTTGCTGCATCGGCCCCACCGCAAGAGAAAATAACCCCTCTATTCATGGAGGAATCAGCACCTCCAACCCATGAGGAAGCAATCTGCGCCATCCAATAGGAGGAGTCAGTCCCTCTTAAGGAGCAGGCAACAACTGAGAGCAGTAGGAGGATTCAGTCCCTCTTGTTCAACAAGCTACATAAACCGAAACGAGGCAGGAGTAATTAGTCCCTTCTGTCTCCCAGACATACACACCATATGAACCAACACAGGTTCATGACCCAACAAGTAGTCCCTCCTATCTCTATAGGTTCACCCTCTGAACCGGATGAGTACCTCCTCCCTATTGACAGCCCAAAGAAGCCTACACACAATGTAGTCGTCATACAGGAAGGAGAACCCTCATCCAGTCTAATAGAACATCCTCAATCTCCTCGAACCGAAGCTAAAAAGAACAATTGCAATACATCGATCGTCAAAACCGTCTTTGTACAGGATGCTGTCAAATCCCTCTATGACATCGGGAAAGAACTTGATTGGATGCGAGGAACGGCCTTTTATGAATTCACTTTACTCAGAAGGGCCGTGATAGATGTTGAAGATGCCTTCATACTTCTACCCAATGCCATATACAAAGCCCTTCATCAGCTCCAATAGTATCAGGCGCAGATCCTCAAGCAAGAGCAGGAAAAGCTAAGGGTTTCCGAAGCTAAAACTATAGCCACCGTCGAGTACACTAGGGACAAAGTTAGCGTCCATGACCAAAAGACCGATGATCTGAATATAGTGGTCGCAAGTCTTGTCATCTCGGTGAAACACATATAGGACAAGCAGACTGAATCTATGGGCATTCTCCGGGAGATCCATGGTAAAGTCACTGATCTTGATAATACCAAAACGGAGGAAAAGGTTTGGGAAGCTGTAATAAAGTGGAGGATGGAGAGAGAACAAGAGATGGAAGAAACTCTTGATGAAAGTGTTGCTACAGCCATCGGGGGACTGGCCGGACCTGGGCTAGGCCAAGGAGAAAAGGGATACAAGGTGATTGGTTCTCATACCGAGTTCCATGATCATAAGTTCCCATGGAAAGATATAGTGCAAAAGCCGTCTAAGATTTCTCTACCTACAGACAAACAACCGATAGTAGAGGAACTCAAGGCATGGAAAAACAATAAACTGATGCGGTACTTTTGCCTACTCATCAGGGAGTCAACCATGTTAAACCACTGGAAGACGCTGGATGATGCAGCGAATGAGTTCTTGGACTCCTGATAGGAGAAAATCTTCCAATTCAAATCAAGCTGAAAGGAATACACGTGAAGGATGATCGAATTACTCACCCAGACGACTGGATGCTTGCCTATGACATAACCCTGAAAAGAATAAATCTCTTCTGGGAAGGATCAAGGACTCTTTAGTTAACTGGTGGAGAGGGATTGAACATGATCCCATCAGGAGATCATTCAGACAGTATCATTATAGAAGATAAATCCTTCTTGCTTAATTTGTCTTGGTTGATCTCCCGATGTGAATTTCAATTCCTGAACTGTACTGTAATCAAGTATTGTTATCAATAAAATTTTTGATGTCTCAAAAGATTACATATCGTGATCTTCATTTACTATATTATTGTGATATATATTGAAAGTACTTGCTAAGAACTTGTTTGCGAACAGTTCATAGATTAAGTTGTATCCAGTTAGACTACTTACTGTAAGATTCTGCCTACGAGCCAATCATAAGTTAAGTTGTGATACACTTAGTCTTGTAGGATTTAAAATTTTAGAACTTGCCTATGAGAAATCCAAATTTCAGTCTTAAGTATCAACGGTCAGACTATCCGACAGAAGACTTGAAGACACCCTTATGTTTTTAAAGGAGTTTTGGCATTATCAAAAAGGGAGAAATTGTTGGAAAAAATAAGTATTTTGATAAATGCATCCTATAGTCTATCCTTGCAGCGATCTTTATACAGCATCCAAAAAGATGTATTCCTATAGTTAATGAAGATTCCAGCGTACAGCAAGAAGATTGTTGGCGACAACAAAGGAGTTGTATTTATTTTACTTAGAAAAAGCAAAATAAAATCCAACAGGTTTTAGATTTAGACCTTTAAATCGTTGTGAAATAAGTCATTCTTTATTCATAATTTCAAAGATGCATTTAATGCTGTAGGACAACATTTAATGCGACTGAAAAGATTTTGGACTGAAGAGCCTTTAATGCGAATCAAAAGGATTTGTGGCTGTTAAGATTGTGGACTGAATATCATTTAATGCGAATCAAAAGGAATGTCTGAAGCATCAAATGAGGATCACTTTAGTTCAAACATTATGCAATCCGCCATTACAATCTGTCCACACCTCACCAACCGACCAACAGCTACATTTATAGTGGATCTATTTCCAAGGTTATAAAATGCCCAATTAAAACGACATTGCTACTTACTGATTGACGATAATCTGAAGTAGCCATTATCTACAAAGAGAAATATATTTATTCAAGCATACAACGTATATCATTGAGCGAAGTACTGAGTCCTCAGCTGAGAATAGCACACTACAATAAGGACCTTCAATCCTACATCTGTTGTTATGATACTTGTGATTCCAAGCCTTATTGTTGAGAGCAATGGAATAAGTGGAACTATACTGACTTTGTGGGAAGAAGAGAGTTCTAAGATGAAGCTTCAATCAGTGTGAGAAGAAGTCAGTCAAAGGAGTCTATAGCCAATCTATGTGAATGGCTTAAAGCTACAATCAGTTATATCAATCTGTATGAACGATACAGAGACCAGTTTAGTTAAAATCATATAGTTGTGTACGCCTTGATCTTAATAAACACTATACTCATGTGTGGAGGACCTATGGACATAGAGGGTTTTACCTTGAACCATGTTAAACTCTATGTTATTACTTCCTATATTTACTGTCTTATAAGTGCCTGTAATTTATTGTATACTTACTCTGAAAATCCTGTAAACATCAAGCGACAGGAGACTATCTAGTTGCTGTACTTACAACAATTTGTATTTGTTGGGATTCCGAAAAATAAAACGAAATACGCAGCAGAAAGTAAAAAACCGAATCCCAAACAGGATCAATCAAGTAACGTACATATGAAAAATAAATACGAAGATAAAAATCATACCCTTGAAGCCTTTGAAACAAATCTTCGTAAAATTAGATGACGATCACGAACACCATCCTGAACACGAAATTCCTTTGTTCCAAGCACCGAAACTTCAAACCCTCTACTTCACATGCGTCGGAAGTTGCCCAGAAAAACTCGATAGCAATCCATTCTCTAAGAACATGGCTAGGAATTACTATAGGAATTTATATCTCACTTTTTCTTGAATTTTTCTCAACTCAAAGTGAAAGAAAAAACAAGAAAACAAAAACTCTCTCCCTCCTCAAAGAGCTCTTGGCCAGCAGCTTCAGCAGGGAGGTATGTGTGTGTTTTGTTTTTCCCTTTTATTATCTATAAATGATATATCATTATCATTCAAAATGATTAGATTCCATCATTTATAATAACTAAAAATGTGACAAATAAGGGATCACATGATAAATCATGTTCTCAAGTCAACTTGAGAAAACACCAAGAAAATGAGGGAGTGGGGCAGCTCATGTGGAGATAGTAGGAAACGAGTCGAGTCACTCGGCTCGTGTACCGGACGTTCGTCAAACGACTCCATTAAATACACTCCGTTTAATCACCAATGTATTTATATAAATTAATTAATCCAATTAATTAATTATATCAAATACAAATATATTTCTCTAAGAAATATAATTTATAAATTAAACTAATTACCCGGTAACTTAATTATAATTCATAAGACCGCTATTTGATTTATCCAATAAATCATAATTAGATATCTAATATCTATTATTAATATAGAGATAATAAATTCACATTTATCCGTCAACGCTCCTGATGCGCGACTCCGTAGGTCCGTCTCAGCCGGCATTAGGAGGAACCAATGAGTGCGGGCAGCACTTACCCGGCCTAGCGGGCCACACAGTAAACCCCGACTGAGAACGAATGAAGGGATCATTCCAGAACCATTATGTCGTGAATAGTATATACGTATAGACCCTTCATCAGATGTCCTGGTGAAGTCTTCGGGTCACGGTAAAGTCAAACCCTACAATTGACTAGACACTATACATGTGTTAATGCAAATCAAGACCAACTGACTAATAGTGTATCTAATACGACTATATCAGAATGCTTTGGTCAAAGACTTATGATCTTATTTGCCATTAACCGTATAGGACATTCGCCTGCTCACTAACAGGAGATAGAATCCTTTCTTGGCGTACAGTAAAGAGTGCTACCTGCCCGTATAGTCCGCACGTAGAGGTCGACTCAGCAATTAAGCAAATGAGTCTAACTACTCTAATGGCAAACTAAACGTCACAGGCACATCTTCTACTGAACCCTCAAGTCAAAGGTCCACGTATACTATCACAACCTTTCGATTTGTCATCGACTCTCAGAGAGTGAATACCGTGTGACTGAATCGAGTATGAGTCGTGTTCGAGTATACTGGTCCCACCAATATACTTATAACTATGCTATCAAGACATGCACATGTCCTAGCATCAATTATACAAGTCTTATTAAAACTTAATGCCCATTTAAGTTTATTGACTTGCGAACGATTTACATAAATAAACTTTAAACACTTCCAGTGCATTTTCTCTTATCCTATAACGAGAATGGAATGTTCGATATATTTACATGGACTTCACATCAATGTTTACCAAGTCAAGAATGCAATTGAAATACAATAAACAGTGAATGAATCGTATTGCCTTTTTATTTATTATTCCATAATTACAAGTACAATGCCCCTAGTCTCTCATCCCCTAAGTGGCATTCGAGGGCATATTCCTAAAAATCTCGCACTTGCACTCAATGACACATATCATGGTATCCAATACCCATGTTCTTTAGATGTCTTTCCCAGACAGCCTGAGATAATGGCTTAGTCAGCGGGTCAAAGACATTATCTTCTGAGTCTACTCTTTGGAGTGAAACATATCATTTTTCCAACATCTCTCGAACGATTTGTTACTTTCTCTCTATATGTTTGGTGTTGTGGTGAGTCCTCGGCTCCTTGGCTTGAGCGACAGCTCCATCAATATCACATAATAGTGATATAGGCAACTTCGCATTAGGCACCACTTGAAGTTCTTGTATAAACTTCTGCATCTAAAATGCTTCTTTGCTAGCCTCTGAGGGAGCTTGATACTCTGCTTGACAGGTGGAATCTGCAGTAGCTGTTTGCTTGGAGCTTATCCAAGATACTGCTCCTCCATTGAGAGTAAACAAATACCCAGATGTCGACTTAGAGTCTTCATTGTCTCCTTGAAAATCAGAATCGGTGAATCCAATCACCTTCATTTCTCCACCACCATAAGTAAGAACTAAATCTTTAGTTCTTCTTAAGTACTTAAGAATGTTCTTTACGGCAGTCCAATGTTCCCTTCCCGGGTTTGCTTGAAATCGACTTACCATACTCACAGCGTAGGCTATGTTTGGTGTCGTACACAACATAGCGTACATGAGACTACCCACTGCCGAGGCATAGGGTACCTTACTCATTTCTCTCTTATCTTCCTCACTTTGAGGACACATTTTCGTGGTGAGATGAATTCCATGTCCCATGGGAAGGAACTCCCTTTTAGATTGATACATCTTGAATCTTCTCAGGATTTTATCTATATAGAGGGCTTGGGAAAGTCCTATCATTCTTCGCGGTCTATCTCTGTAAAGACGGATCCCTAGAATGTAGATAGCTTCTCCCAAGTCTTTCATGGAGAATGTTTTAGAAAGCCAAGCTTTCACAGTGTTGAGCATTGCTATATTATTTCCTATAAGTAGAATATCATCTACATATAGTACTAAGAATGCAATGTTGCTCCCACTGACCTTTTTGTAAACACATGGTTCCTCCTCATTTCGTACGAAGTCAAAGTCCTTGACTGCTTCGTCAAATCAAAGGTTCCAACTTCGAGAAGCTTGCTTCAGCCCATAAATGGCTCGTTGCAGCATACACACCTTATGAATATTATCTTTGGACACAAAACCCTTAGGCTGATCCATATAGATTTCCTCCTCGAGATATCCATTTAGAAAAGCTGTTTTGACACCATTTGCCATATTTCATAATCGTAATAGGCAGCAATGACAAGCATCATACGAATCGACTTGATAATAGCTACGGGCGAGAAGGTATCATGGTAATCGATCCCTTCCCTTTGGGTATAACCCTTTGCCATAAGCCTGGCCTTATAGGCATCAACCTTGCCATCCCCATCAGTATTTCTCTTATAGATCCATTTATTTCCAATAGTCCTCATGCTAGTTTTAAGATCTACTAGAGTCCAGACCTGATTGGTATGCATCAAGTCTATCTCAGCTTCCATTGCTTCTTGCCATTTATCGGAGTCTACATCCACTATCGCTTGGTCATAAGTGACAGGGTCGTTTTCACTGCTATCAGGTGTGTCGTGGAGACCCAGTTCGTCGACATGTGTATAGCCATACCTCTCAAGTAAGTGAGATACCCTATCAGACCTTCGAAGTGGTGGTTGTGTTACAATAGGTTCGGTTCCTGATCCCTGATCAGATGTCTCCTTAGGACTGTCATTATGTTCTTCCAAAGAGATATTTCTACCCGAGCCATTTTCTTGAATGAATTCATCCTCTAGGATGTGCGCTTGTAATGCCACAATGACCTTATGGTCTTCTGGCATGTAGAATAGATAACCCATCGAGTCCTCTGGGTATCCAATGAAACGTCCTTTTATGGACCTCGCTTCCAGTTTGTCCACCTTAACCTTCTTGACATAGGCTGGACAACCCCAAATCCTTATGTGATTAAGGCTTGGTTTCTTACCCTTCCACATTTCATGCGGAGTGATAGGAACGGATTTGGAAGGACGTCTATTAAGGATATAGGCAGCGGTTAGTAAGGCATACCCCCACAGGTAAATTGGTAAATCAGTGTAATTTAACATGGAGCGAACCATATCCAACAAAGTCCGATTTCTCCTTTCTGAAACACCATTTAACTTTGGGGTTCCTGGCAGTGTGAATTGTGAAACTATTCCATGTTCCTTAAGGAACTCATCAAACCCTATGCTCATATATTCGCCACCTCGGTCCGACTGAAGTGCTTTGATATGACATCTAGTCAGTTTTTCAACTAGGGCCTTAAATTCTTTGAATTTAGTAAAGGCTTCGGATTTATGTTTCATTAAGTACACAATCCCATACCTAGTATGATCATCTGTGAACGTTATTAAATATTGATATCCTTCTCCGGCCACTTCTAAAGCACCACAAATGTCGGTATGTACTAATCCAAGTTTATCGGCAGCCCTTTCAAAAGTCCCTGTGAAGGAGGACTTAGTCATTTTGCCTCTAAGGCAAGATTCACAAGTTGGATAGGGTTTTACACCCAATGGACTTAAAAGTCCATATTTCTCCATTTTTGAACCTTGGTCTAACCAACATGACCAAGTCTAAGGTGCCATTTAAGAGCTTGATTGGTATCTTGCTTACCACGTTTCCTAGTTATAGTGTCCACTGCTGTTTTATTTTGCATGTTCAAATGATATAAACCATTCAACAATGTAGCTGTGCCAACCAATTTATTTCGAAAATAAATTTTACAACTACCATTGCCAATGACGAAACAAAATCCTTTCCGTTCCAATACTGGAATGAATACAATGTTTTTATGCCCCTTGGGCTAATCAAGTACTTCATCTAATGTCAAAATAAAACCAGATTCTAAACCCAGTAGGATTGATCCAATATCGGTTGCCTCGACACTTTGTCTGCTTCCGATAGTGATCATTATTTCCCCAGCTTCAAGTTTCCTACTTCGTTCCAGATCCTGATTCATAGTACAAATATGAGAAGTGGCACCTGAATCCAGAATCCATGAAGCAGAATATACAGTAGCGGAACAATTAGTTTCAAAAACAAAAAGTTCCGTACTTGATGCGCCATTAATCTTCGGACAAATCATTCGCCAGTGGCCCAGCTCACCGCATTCAAGGCATTTGTCCGTAGGTTTTGGGCCGCCTACCTTTTGAACCTTTTGGGCCTTGCCCTTTCCTTTCTGCACCCCTTTCTTGGGTTTGTACTGCTCGTAGGTCTTTTTCTTCTTGTTCTTGGACCTCCGAAAACCCAGAAGAAATCACAAGAGCAGCCTCTCTCGGTTTAGTCTTCATGTTAGACTGCGCTGTCACCAGTTTATTCGTTAGCCCAGCTAATGTGCATGTAATTTCATTATAGTTAAAATTCATTACAAACTGCGTGAAAGAGTCAGGGAGAGATTGAAGGATGAGATCAATTTGAAGGGATAAATCCATATTAAAGTTGAGCACCTCGAGCCTCTCAATCATAGAGATCATCTTGAGCATGTGGTCTCCCACTTTCTCTTCTTCTTTCATCTTAGCACTGAAAAACTGCTTTGATATCTCTTATCTAGCAGTCCTACTGTGCTCTCCATAAAGTTTGGTCAAGTGTGCGAGAATCTGCCTAGCAGAAGTTATTTTCTCGTGCGCTCTCTGCAGCTCATTTGTCATTGAGCCCATCATAAAGTCACGGACTAGCACGTCATCCTTGACTCATTTTTCATGGACGTCAATATCTTCCTGATTACCCCTGGTTCGGATTGGTGTCGATGGAATGTCCACCTCCATGACGTATCCCAAAGACTCCATACTGAGTACAATCATCAGATTCCGCAATCAGTCAACAAAGTTGGGGTCAGTTAGGAGATTCTTTTCAAGTAGTATTGCAAATGGGTTTTTAGCCATTTTAGAGAGATTCAGTTTCGTTTTCTGCAAAGATTTAGACAAGATTAAATTAGTGACTTGTTTTATTATGACTGAGTATAGAATTTAAGGGATTGTATAATTCTTATCTCGGCTCCCACTACTTTTATCATAATTATACACTCCCATGTTATAATCCGGAAATCATGATTAGATCGATTTCTTAGTGGTGATCAAGTTCTTTACAAATTTTAACAGACGCAACCTATCAGGTTTCCTGCCAATTAATTTCTATAAAGTGGTGTCTAACACCAACCCGTCTAATGGATGATTTGATCTTCTTTTACCCCTAGTCTTCATGCCCTCAACCTATCAGGTTTCTTGGCAATCCAGACTATCTAAGTTTTTGACCATCAACGTCTATCAGTTTGACTATTGAATCTCACCCGGCAACCAATCAGGTTTCTAGGGGCGAAATTTATCACCAACCGAAGGCATCTAATGCACTCAAGAATTTTTCAACCTCTACCAAATTTACTACCCCGATAACTCGGAAGCATAGCACACCAGCTCGGGTATCAATTTTCTACGAGTTTGATGGAGGGTAGAAAACCTCGTAACCTTTTTCAAACTTAGTCTGTTTGTTGTCGGGAGAATTTCGCGATTAATGTTACACTTTGCACATTAATTCATTTGTACGCGTGTTTCATTGTCAATCATTCAAAATGAAAAACAGAAAATAGTAACCTAGTTACTACCAACATATAGCTCATGGACCTTAATTCCTAAGTATTGGGCCAAGCGAATGACCCAATAAATAAAAAAATACAGTCTTCGATTCTTCGTCTTCTAGGTCGGTTGTCTCCGGTCTTCGTCATACCCAAAATAAATTACATCATTGAAAAATTGCATCATATACCAATTTTTCTAGTAAATATAAATAGGCTCAAAACGGCCTTTACAACCCAATCAAATCGAACAAATCAAAAACTAAGTCCACGAACTATATCAAAATCACATAAGGATTCCAAACAACATGTAACGGCAACGAATTAAATAATTAAGTTTAATATAAATTAATTCAATTAATCTATAAAATTAATCTATTCAATTTGTACTATATTAATCCAGTTAATATAAAGTGGCATTAAAAATTAAATAATCAATTAATATATTAATCCAATCAATATAAAATTAATCTATTCAATTTTAATTGTATTAATCCAATTAATACTAATAATCGTCATTTTAATTCGTTCGAAGTAATCCGGCCAAAATAATATTCTCGTTTAATTAATTTTCCTTAACTCAAATAAATATTCCAAATATTAATTTAGTCAATTTAAAATCCAATTTAATTTTTGGGAAATAATTACAACTAAATATAAACTTAAAACGGAGTCCCGGACAATCCGGTTTTACGCCCAGCCCGCGGCCCGATTCAAAATTGGACCAAAAACCCAAGGGCTGCCTGGCCGAGCCATGCTCGGCAGCCAGTGGCCGAGTCATGGCCGAGCATGGCCGAGCATGCTTGGCAGCCTGGGCAGGCAGCCCAGGCAGTGCTGCCAGCACCACTGCCGGCAGCCCCATTTCTTCGTTTTTCGGCTCGTTTCCAAAACGTGATGCTACAACTGTAATACCCGTAATTTTGATTTCCGGTAATTTCTTTTTTTTTCGGCGGAAGTCCGTTTTCATGTCTCGCTCTTGACCATTTCGTCATTTGAGAATGATTAATTCTACACTTTTTGACATTCGAGTTTGTTTCGGTGTCGTTTTGTTGAGTTCCGTGCTTTTTAGCGACTTTTCCGCACTTGAGTTCGATTCTTGCGAATCTCATTCGAAAATGCTGTTTCGAGTTTCCCGTAAGTCTGTTTAACTTTATTAGACGTGTTGTGAACTCCTGTTTCGTTATTCGATCACGTATCGTGATTTTCGGACATTTTGGGCCATTTTGTAATTTACCCAAAGTTATGGGTATCCGTATCTGTATTTGTTGTCTCGACCCTTTTCTTGGTCGCGTATGATTAATTATTGCATTATGTTTTCATTTTGGGTCGATGATGTTGTCTGAGAGCTTTTCGTCGTGTTCGTTCCGTACGTTTTCGGAAATCGAGTCGTCGGATCATGACGGGTGAGCAGCTGGCCGGGCAGGTGCGGCACTGTCGGAAGTGTTGGGCACTGGCCGAGCAGGCACAGCAAGAACCGGCGTAGCACACGCTACGGCCGGAAGGCTGCGCGCACTAGCTCGGTAGGTGTAGCGCACGCTGTCGACCGGCCCAGCGTACGCTATCGGGTCTGGGCAAAGGGGTCCTGAGGTTCTGGACTGGGGTAGGCTCGGCAGGTAGCGCACGCTATCGCCGGCATCAAGACGATACGACCGGGCAGTAGCGCGCACGGCCGGAAGGTCGCGCACGCTACGTGGCCGAGCCGCAGGGGTTCTCAGACATGCGGCCCGGGCCGATAGCGCACGCTAGCTCGGTAACCTATCGCACGCTAGGCTGCACCAGTATAATTGTGGCAGAGCAGTCACATTTTTACTCATTTTTCATTTCCCTTCTTTGTGATACGCGGCTGGAGCTTCGGAGGAGGTGAGGCCATGTTGTTGAACAACAAATCCATGAAGTTCTTGAGTTCATATCATTGATTGATCATCCTATATCATCCTTTGATCCAGCGAATCAAGGTAATCTCTTCTTAGAACCCTAGTTTGTTGAATTTTGGGGTTTTTGCGTTTTTGTCCGATTCGTTCCGTATTATTGATTAATCCATGATGGATATGATTAATCTTAGTAGTATTCTTGTGTTAACATCATTTAATCCATTGTTCTTCGTCGAATCAAAGTATATTTCTTGATTTCCTTCGAATCGACTTTTTGGGGGATTTGTTCTTGACCTCGTTATCCATCCGTTTTGGATGGATCGAATGTTGTTATATGATGTTGTTAAACATATCCTATGGATTGTATATCCATATTTCGATTTGGAATTCCATTTTTGTGTTTTGACGGGACGAATCGTGTTCTTGACCGTTTTGGGGGAAACACTTGAACTTTCTTCATTTGTTCTTTGAATTCAACGGCTTTAAGTCTTGCTATGGAATTCATTTCATTGTTGTTATTGTCCTTCGTATTTTATTATCGCGAGTTGTCTTTCGGTGGAGTCAGCGGGTTCATAGTCAGTTCGTGCCAACCTACTTCGGTCAATTCTCCGCGTTGTTCTTATTCGAGGCAAGTACCTTGTCCATACAATTCTTGTGATCGTCTTTATGTGTTTGTTTGATTGTTTGAAATGAGTTTTCAAAATATTCGGCTAGCCTCGTTAAAGGCTCACTTCCAAAACGCGTGTGTTTTGTAAATTGTGTGGGTTGTAAGTGACTACGTGAATCTTTTGGATATGTTTGGTGTTGATGTTGCGCTTGATAATGAGTGTGTATGTATATTGCTTCTTTTCGGTGCGTTATGGTTTGACGTGGTGTTTTGCTAAATGTTTGATGCTTCTTGATGAATTGTTTGGATATCCTTGGTGTGATATGTTACTTGTGCTTGATTATTTCGCGGCCAGCCCGGGAGGGTCCGACTGGGCCTCGGGTGGGATTCGTGGCTTCGTCCCGGTCCTAGGTGATGTGTGGTGCTTGATTATTTTGCGGCCAGCCCGGGAGGGTCCGACGGGGCCTCGGGTGGGATTCGTGGCTTCGTCCCGGTCCTAGGTGATGTGTGGTGCTTGATTATTTTACTAGCCAGCTCGGGAGGGTCTGACGAGGTCTCGAGTGGGATTTGTGGCTTCGTCCCGGTCCTAGGCGATGCGGGTGCGTGTGTATTTTATGTCCGTCGAGGACGCGTGACGTGGGTTTTAACCTTGTGTATTGTTGTTGGTGTCAATTGTGAAAACAAAACCTTTGGGCTGTGACCCTGTTGATTTTTGGAAAGATAAGGATTCGGTAATCCCAAATTGTTTTCTATTAAAACTCTCGATGGCGTTTTAAATTGTTTTATAAATTGTTTCCCTTGATTTGTGATCTTTCGGTTTTGGAATGTTTTACCCAAACTCATGCCTCGAGAAGTACTTTTCGTTACGTTTAGATGTTTGAGGATTCCTGGTTATTATTGTTCTTGGAACTCGTATTGTATGGCTCGTATTTGCACTTTGTATTTGCACTAGCAAAACAATGGAGTTTTGCTAACCCCCGAGTATTCGGGGGGTGGATGTCTGTTTTTGCATTCAGGTTTAGGAGCATAACACAGGGTCAGCACGAAGGATGATTTAAGATGAACGATATTAATCACACGCGGATCCGTATGATGTCATTGGGTTAGATGTATTTTTATTTCCGCTGCAGTATTCTTTCCCGTTGTACGGGAGTGTGTTGTATTCGACCCCTGCGTGGGCATGTAATGAGTTTGAGTTGTATGTATTTATTGAAAGACCAATCGGTCTACTGAGTCATTTTAGCCTTACAGGCATTGTTGAGATGTTCTATGTTGTTACCAGCGTGGTAGATCCTTGAGGAAAGGTTCTACGGCGTGTAATATCCCTGAGCGGATTGGGGGTGTTACATAAATGGTATCAGAGCTTTAGGTTGTGGAAACCTAGGCCGTCTGGTTTAGTGGTGTCTGTTGAGTTTTCTCTCGTCGGATTTTGTCTGACTGAGTCGTGTCGTGATGCGTCGTCTGAGTTTGTTGGTCGTGATTAGTTTCGTGGGGCGATCATCATCTTCGTGCGACCTGTGGCTGTATGTCTCCCTTCTTTGTGTTTGTGCCTCGTCTGATGCGAGTTACATGTATGATTATGAGTTAATTGACGGAATCCTCTTATGATTTTGATTTCATGATATGTGGTTATTTGACTCTCATATTTCATTCATATGAGGAGTAGTGTTGCCAGATTGTGCATGTTGGACTATATTTCTTTTATCCGCTGCGTGAGTTCTTTTTTAATGGCTTTCGGTATTTTACCGACTGAGTTTTATTTCGAAAACCGATTCCCTTAACCGAGTTTTTGTCATTATGGCCTTGATCGTTTTGGTGAAATTGTTATGTTGGTATTTAGAATGTTGTAAATGGCTTTTGTGAGTTTTTGAAACATTACCGTCATCGGCCTTTTTGGCATTTTTGTAAATGGTTTTTAGTCTGGTGGGTTCCGGCACTGGACCCACGGCGCTATAATGTTCCGTGTAATTACCTGAAAATTTTGGGCATTCTATCCCATTGAATTATCTTTGAAAACCTTGAGTATCTTAGAAAATAAATTTCGAGACGTACTTTTAAAATGAGCTATTTTCTCGTGGTACATCCAAGGTGCCACAATATGTTTCAAAATTCTTCTACCTCGAGAACCAAAATGTTTTGAGATATTTTCAATGTATTAGAAACACTTTTACTTAGACCCGAGGGTCGAATATTCTGAAAGTTTTTCACTAAGAGAAAGTGTCCTCATTTTTATCAAATGCGAAATGGTTCTCCAAAGTCTTGATAACGATGTTTCACGTTTGTACTTTTTTTGAAAGGTGATACTCAAGATCAATCGGTGTTTCCAAAATTATTTTCAAAAGGTGATTTTCATTTTTTTTTAAACCTATCAATCCCCGTTTGCGGTTTGGGAATGTATGTATTATGTTTGCTTTGTCGTTATAATATTAACTTCCGAATATGATCGAATTTGTGGCATGAACGTTGAGGCGTTGCCACGTATTTATTATTTGTCGTCTCGTGGTGATTTGCGTGTTGTTGCACGAGTGTGAGCTGTAGAAGCTTGGGTTTGTACGTTTGTGTGCATGTGTGATTGTTTCATGATGGTTGTAATTATGTGCTGGTTATCGTTCGGGCCGTTGGGGTCGCCGAACGATGCCGTCGTTGTTGTAGTGTTGTGTGTGTTTTACTTTACGATCGTAATCGTTGTATATGATATGTGTTACGATTCCTTGTTGTGCTGAGTTGGCATCTCCGCTATGTTGTTTTGCGACGTTATGCCCCATTGTATCTAGCATTTGTAAATTCGGTACGCCGAGCCGGGGTGGTTCAACCGTGGTGTGCCGGGGGCATGCACGTATCAATTGTCCTTCTCGCCAGTAACGCATTTTAAGTATGGACCCGAGAGACACAGGATCCAGTTTTGCGAGTTGGGTTCCTGAGTCTTTTGGGGCACAAACTTCAACAAAGATATCAGGATCGGCTCTAAGAGGCCCATGGGGAATGTTTCCGTCAGCTGCCTTTGTGTTGTTGCCTTGTTTCCGTTATTGTGAGTTGTGGGGATGACCTTTTTTTATAAGAGGTCGAACGTAATACTGTATTGTTTTGAACTTCTGTATTTTCGACTCTGTCGACTCGTTTAGGTTCGTTGACATTTTCTGAGCTGGTCCTGCCCCTTGCTTTTGTTGATCGAACGAGTGTGGTACTATTTCGGAATAACTCGTTTGTCGTTGTGGCTTTTCAATCGCTATTCCCTTTTCTGTGGATCTTATGTGAATACACATCTTGTTGTTTTCACCGGATCATCTATTATCTCGAGTCTAGACGTGAACCTGGGAGTTGTTGTTTGAATTTTATTGTTCTTCGTGATTCGAACATGATTATTCGATTTTTGTTGTCTCGATCGTTTGATTTTTCGGTTTTTGTTGATCTCGTTTCGTGATTGTTGAACGTGCAGGCTCCTTCGTAATTCCCTTAAGTTCGGGAAATTAGTCTCATTTACGATCTTCCAACCCTTGGGCGGTGGAATTCCGTATTTGTTCAGCGATTGGCTAGCATTTTGGTTGATGTACTGTTGGGTTGGTCAATCATACTGATTTTCGTTCATTGTGTTTTGTGATTGTTCGGATAATTGACTTGATTGTATTATCTGTTTGATCACGCTTGTCACTTTTTGGTTTTATTATGTCTCTATCGGTGGCGTTGTGTTGGTCGTCGTGGAGCGTGTTTTCACGCCGTATGTCTCTTTGCGTTTCTTGCAGCGTTTCGCCGTCGGGCGCGAGTTTTCGGTTTTTGTTTATCTCATCGAGTTTTCCTGGCGGGGCTATTGCTTCTCCCTACTTGTTTTAAGTTTCGGGACGAAACTTCTTTTAAGGAGGGTAGAATGTAATACCCGTAATTTCGATTTCCGGTAATTTATTTTTTTTCGGCGGAAGTCCATTTTGACGACTCTCTCATGACCATTTCGTCATTCTGAGAATGATTAATTCTACACTTTTTGATATCCGAGTTCGTTTCGGTGTCGTTTTGTTGAGTTCTGTGCTTTTTAGCGACTTTTCCGCACTTGAGTTCGATTCTTGCGAATCTCTTTCGAAACTGCTGTTTCGAGTTTCCCGTAAGTCCGTTTAACTTTGTTAGACGTGTTTTGAACTTCCGTTTGGTTATTAGATCACGTATCGTGATTTTTGGACGTTTTGGGCCATTTTGTAATTTACCCAAAGTTATGGGTATCCGTATCTGTATTTGTTGTCTCGACCCTTTTCTTGGTCGTGTATGATTAATTATTGCATTATGTTTTCATTTCAGGTCGATGATGTTGTCCGCGACCTTTTCGTCTTGTTCGTTCCGTACGTTTTCGGAAATCGAGTCGTCGGATCATGACGGCTGAGCAGCTGGCCGGACAGGTGCGTCACTGTCGGAAGTTCTGGGCACTGGCCGAGCATGCATGGCAGGAACCGGCGTAGTGCACGCTACGGCCGGAAGGCTGCGCGCACTAGCTCGGCAGGTGTAGCGCACGCTGTCGACCGGCCAGCCAGACGCTGTGCTCGGGTGCAGGTAGAGGGGTCCCGAGGTTCGGATCGGGTAGGCTCGGCGGCTAGCGCACGCTATCGTCGGCATCGCTGACGCCTTCGATCCGGCAAGTAGCGCGTGCTACAACCGGAAGGTTACACACGCTACCTGGCTGAGTCAGTAGGGCAGTGGGGTTCTGGATTGCGGCCCGGGCCGATAGCGCACGCTAGCTCGGCAGCCTAGCGCACGCTAGGCTGCACCAGTATAAATGTGGCGGAGCAGTCACATTTTCACTCGTTTTTCATTTCCCTTCTTTGCGATACGCGGCTGGAGCTTCGGAGGAGGCGAGGCCATGTTGTTGAACAACTGATCCATGAGGTTCTTGAATTCATATCATTAATTGATCATCCTATATCATCCTTTGATCCAGCGAATCGAGGTAATCTCTTCTTAGAACCGTAGTTTGTTGAATTTTGGGGTTTTTGCGTTTTTGTCCGATTCGTTCTATATTATTGATTAATCCATGATGGGTATGATTAATCTTAGTAGTATTCTTGTGTTTAACATCATTTAATCCATTGTTCTTCGTCGAATCAAAGTATATTTCTTGATTTCCTTCGAATCGACTTTTTGGGGGATTTGTTCTTGATCTCGTTATCCATCCGTTTTTGATGGATCGATTGTTGTTAAATGATGTTGTTAAACATATCCTATGAATTGAATATCCATATTTCGATTTGGAATACCGTTTTCGTGTTTTGACGGGACGAATCGTGTTCTTGGCCGTTTTGGGGGAAACACTTGAACTTTCGTCATTTGTTCGGCTTTAAGTCGTGCTATGGAATTCATTTCCTTGTTGTTATTGTCCTTCGTAGTTTATTATCGCGAGTTGGCTTTCGGTGGAGTCGGCAGGTTCGTAGTCGGTTCGTGCCAACCAACTTCGGTCGATTCTCCGCGTTGTTCTTATTCGAGGCAAGTACCTTGTCCATACAATTATTGTTTTGTGAATATGATAATTGGTGATCGTCTTTATGTGTTTGTTTGATTGTTTGAAATGAGTTTTCAAAAGATTCGGCTAGCCTCGTTAAAGGCTCACTTTCAAAACGCGTGTGTTTTGTAAATTGTGCGGGTTGTAAGTGACTACGTGAATCCTTTGGATATGTTTGGTGTTGATGTTGTGCTTGATAATGCGTGTGTACGAATATTGCTTCTTTTCGGTGCGTTATGGTTTGACGTGGTGTTTTGCTAAATGTTTGATGCCTCTTGACGAATTGTTTGGATATCCTTGGTGCGATATGTTACTTGTGCTTGATTATTTCGCGGCCAGCCCGGGAGGGTCCGATGGGGCCTCGGGTGGGATTCGTGGCTTCGTCCCGGTCCTAGGTGACGTGTGGTGCTTGATTATTTCGCGGCCAGCCCGGGAGGGTCCGACGGGGCCTCGGGTGGGATTCGTGGCTTCGTCCCGGTCCTAGATGACGTGTGGTGCTTGATTATTTCGCTAGCCAGCTCGGGAGGGTCCGACGGGGCCTCGAGTGGGATTTGGGGCTTCGTACCGGTCCTAGGCGATGCGGGTGCGTGTGTATTTTATGTCCGTCGAGGACGCGTGACGTGGGTTTTAACCTTGTGTATTGTTGTTGGTGTCAATTGTGAAAACAAAACCTTTGGGTTGTGACCCTGTTGATTTTTGGAAAGATAAGGATTCGGTAATCCCAAATTGTTTTCTATTAAAACTCTCGATGGCGTTTTAAACTATTTTATAAATTGTTTCCCTTGATTTGTGATCTTTCGGTTTTGGAATGTTTTACCCAAACTCATGCCTCGAGAAGTACTTTTTTTTACGTTTGGATCTTTGAGGATTCCTGGTTATTATTGTTCTTGGAACTGGTATTGTATGGCTCGTATTTGCACTTTGTATTTGCACTAACAAAACAATGGAGTTTTGCTAACCCCCGAGTATTCGGGGGGTGGATGTCTGTTTTTGCATTCAGGTTTGGGAGCATAACACTGGGTCGGCACGAAGGATGATGAAAGATGAACGATACTAATCACACGAGGATCCATATGATGTCATTGGTTTATATGTATTTTTATTTCTGCTACAGTATTCTTTCCCGTTGTATTGGAGTGTGTTGTATTCGACCCCAGCGTGGGCATGTAATGAGTTTGAGTTGTATGTATTTATTGAAAGACCAAATCGGTCTACTGAGTCATTTTAGCCTTAAAGGCATTGTTGAGATGTTCTATGTTGTTACCAGCCTGGTAGATCCTTGAGGAAAGGTTCTACGGCGTGTAATATCCCTGAGCGGATTGGGGGTGTTACAACAACGAACAATTTAAGAATCTATGATTATACCAAATATGATTCTAAATCATAAACATCATCCATAAGCATTCAAAATGCACAAATAATCATATATACGGTATCATTGACCTCTCTCTGATACCACTATTGGGATTCCGAAAAATAAAACGAAATTAAAAAAAAAACAAACATACCCAGTATATCCCGCTCAGAGCAGGGTCTGGGGAGGGTAAGATGTACGCAGACCATGCCCCTACTTATTACGGTAGGGAGGCTGTTTCCGTGAAGACCCCCAACTTAGTGCACAACAGAATTTTGTGTGATAAATACAAAGGAAAACATGTGATTCGAAAAAGCTTGAGACCATACCTGAGCCCATGGCTTGATCCACATGGGACTTACCTAAGCGGAATTTGGCTACTTCACTCCCGATGAACGCTGACAGCTCCCTGTCAAAAATACACCACACGCAAAGACAATATGATAAAATATACAATAAAAGTAAAAATACAATGCTCTAGCTCAAAGCTAACCGAGACAACCCAACCCTGAGGCTCTCAACTACAGCACCGCTCCCTACAAAAGAATCCACAACTCTGATCTGGCGCCTCCAAGCGCACCTATCAACAGTCATGGTCTCGGAAAGGTTTAAGGCCTTCAAATCTAATCTCAGTTGATCCTCCCACGTCCTCCTCGGTCTGCCTCTCCTCCTCTCCCCGACAACCATTAAACTCTCGAACCTCCTCACCGGAGCAGATGCCTGCCTCCTGCGGACATGGCCAAACCATCTCAATCTCCCTTCCCTAACTTTCTCTGAAATGGGCGCCACTTCCAGCGCGTTCCTGAAAACCCCGTTCGCAATTCTATCTAACATTGTGCGACCACACGACCAACGTAGCATTCTCATTTCAGCCACTTCCAACTTGCTCTCAAGCGACTTCTTCATCCCCCAACATTCGGAGCCATACAACATTGCAGGTCGGATTGCCGCTCTATAGAATTTACCCTTCAACTTAAGAGGGACTTTCTTGTCGCACAGGACCCCTGTCACTGCTCTCCACCTTAGCCACCCCGCTTTGATGCGATGCATGACATCATCTTCACACTCACCTTCCTTCTGAATGATCGAACCCAAATACTTGAACTTATCCGTACGGGGTACGATATGATCAGCAATCATTACCTCAACATCATCCTCGTTGGCCTCACCACTAAAGTTACACCAGAGATACTCGGTCTTAGACCGGCTCACACGCAAGCCCTGGGATTCTAACTTAGCCCTCAAAAGCTCCAACTTCGAGTTCACCTCCCTCCTCGACTCCGTCACTAACACAATGTCGTCAGCAAAAAGCATGCATTATGGGATGCCATCTCGAATCTCTTTCGAAATGACGTCAAGGATTAGAGCGAAGAGAAGAGGGCTTAGCGCCGACCCCTAGTGTAGCCCTATCTCAACCGGAAAATACTGGGTGTCACCAACTGGGGTCCTAACACACGTCCTAGCTTGGGAGTACATGTCTTGGATCGCCCTAACGAACGGCAACGACACCCTCCTCTCTACTAGGCTCCTCCAAACAACATCGCGCGGAATGCTATCATAAGCCTTCTCCAGATCTATTAATACCATATGGAGGTCCTTACGCCGCTCTCTAAACTTCTCCATAAGGAGTCTGACGAGATGAATGGCCTCAGTCGTGGACCTCCCCGGCATGAAGCCAAATTGGTTCTCTGAGATCTCAACTTCTCTTCTAACGCTGCATTCCACCACTCTTTCCCAAAGTTTCATAGTATGACTGGGGAGTTTAATACCCCTATAGTTACTACAACTCTGAGCATCGCCTTTGTTCTTGAAAAAAGGCACGACAATACTATGCCTCCACTCTGTCGGCATCTTAGAGCCTCTGAGGAGGATGTTGAACAGCTCTGCTAGCCACTGAACTCCGACTTCCCCCAGACAAAGCCACACCTCAATAGGGATCTGATCCAGCCCTACAGCCGTAGCTCTACCCATTTTTATTAGGGCACCCTTAACTTCCTCCTTGCTGATGCTCTCACAGGAACTAAACGAACGAGCAGAAGATAGACTAACTCCTTGCACCACCGAGTCACTAACTCTAGACTCATTGAAAAGTTTGAAAAAATACCTATTCCACCGCTCCTTAATAGCCACATCGTTCACTAACACTTGACCCAAATCATCCTTAATAAACTTAACGGGACCCAGGTCACGCCACCCTCTTTCCCTAGCTTTCGCTAGTTTAAAAATAGCATTCGCTCCTTCTTTGGTGTCTAGGCGCTTGAACATCTCCTCGTAAGCCTCACATTTAGCCTTAGCCACTGACTTCTTAGCCTCTCTTTTCGCCACCTTGTACGCTACAATCTTCAAGATTCTCTCCTCCCCAGCACTAACCGACAAAAGCTGCTTAAATAGCGCTTGTTTTGCCTGAACCTTGTTTTGGACCTCATCATTCTACTACCAAGCCTCCCTAGGTCCACTAGACCTGCCCGAAGAAACTCCTACCACCTCCTCGCCCACTCTCCTAATAGCATTGGCCATGCTGGTCCACATAAGGTTAGCATCGCCCGCACGCAAAAAACCTCCATCGCGGGTCAGAGACTCCTTGAATACTGTCGCCTACTCACCCTTCAGATCCTTCCAGATAATCCCAAGTCTAGCTACTCTCACCCTGCTAACAACACGACCTCCCATGGATAAATCCATAGCCAGCAGCCGGTGTTGAGAAGCACATGCCTTGCTCCGGAACACCTTGCAGTCCACGCACGCCCTAGCATCACGACTGCGCAAAAGAAGGTAGTCAATTTGCATGTTGTGCCCTCCACTACTGAAGGTGATGAGGTGCTCAGCTCTCTTCTGAAAAACAGAGTTAGCAATTACCAACTCATGCGCAGTGGCAAACTCAAACAGAGCGGAACCTCCTGCATTCCTAACTCCGAAGCCGAAACCCCCATGCGCACTATGATAACCATCCACCCCCTTACCAATGTGCCCATTGAAATCGCCCCCCAAAATAACAAATTGATTGTCCGGAATACACCCGACCAACTCATCTAAACAGACCCAAAAAGCTTCCTTATCAAGCACACCCAAACCAACATGTGGGGCATACGCACATACCACATTAACCACCTTCTCCCCAACCACCACTCTAACGGACATAATCCTATCATTGCACCTCTTCACTTCCACGACGTTGTCCTTAAGCTCCTTAGACAAAAGAATGCCCACACCATTGATCGAGTTAGCAAGGCCTGAATACCACAATTTATAATCGTTCACCTCCCTGGACTGCGCCCCCTTTCACCTAAACTCTTGAATACAAGCCACATCAACCCTTCTCTTACCCAAAACATCCACAAGCTCCAAAAGCTTACCCGACAAGGTACCCAAATTCCAACTACCAACCCGCAAAAATAAAAACCGAATCAAGTAAAAACAAAACGATGTGATAAAAATGAAATACACAACGGAAAATAAGAACCGAATCCCAAACAGGATCGATCAAGTAACTTTTATACGAAAAATAAATACGAAGATAAAAATCATACCCTTGAAGCCTTTGAAATAAATCTTCGTAAAATTGGATGACGATCATGAACCCCGTCCCGAACACGAAATCCCTTTGTTCCAAGCACCGAAACTTCGAAGCCTCTATTTCACACGCGTCGGAAGTTGCCCGAAAAAATTCGATAGCAACTATTCCCTAAGAACACGGCTAGGAATTACTATAGGAATTTATATCTCATTTATTCTTGAATTTTTCTCAACTCAAAGTGAAAGAAAAAACAAGAAAACAAAAACTCTCTCCCTCCTCAAAGAGCTCTCGGCCAGCAGCTTCAGCAGGGAGGTATGTGTGTGTTTTGTTTTTCCCTTTTATTATCTATAAATGATATATCATTATCATTCAAAATGATTAGATTCCATCATTTATAATAACTAAAAATGTGACAACTAAGGGATCACATGATAAATCATGTTCTCAAGTCAACTTGAGAAAACACCAAGAAAATGAGGGAGTGGGGCGGCCCATGTGGAGATAGTAGGAAACGAGTCGAGTCACTCGGCTCGTGTACCGGAAGTTCGTCAAACGACTCCGTTAAATACACTCTTTTTAATCGCCAATGTATTTATATAAATTAATTAATCCAATTAGTTAATTATATCAAATATAAATATATTTCTCTAAAAAATATAATTTATAAATTAAATTAATTACCCGGTAACTTAATTTTAATTTATAAGACCGCTATTTGATTTATCCAATAAATCATAATTAGATATCCAATATCTATTATTAATAGAGAGATAATAAATTCACATTTATCCATCAACGCTCCTGATGCGCGACTCCGTAGGTCCATCTTATCCGGCATTGGGAGGAACCAATGAGTGCGGGCAACACTTAGCCAACCTAGCGGGCCGCACTGTAAACCCCGACTGAGAACGAAAGAAGGGATCATTCCAGAACCATTATGTCGTGAATACTATATACGTATAGACCCTTCATCAGATGTCCTGGTCAAGTCTTCGGGTCACGGTAAAGTCAAACCCTACTGTTGACTAGACACTAAACATGTGTTAATGCAAATCAAGACCAACTGATTAACAGTGTATCTAATACGACTATATCAGAATGCTTTGGCCAAAGACTTACGATCTTATTTGCCATTAACCGTATAGGACATTCGCCTGCTCACTAACAGAAGATAGAATCCTTTCTTAGTGTACAGTAAAGAGTGTTACCTGCCCGTATAGTCCACACTTCGAGGTCGACTCAGCAATTAAGCAAATGAGTCTAACTACTCTAATGACAGACTAAATGTCACAGGCACATCTTCTACCGAACCCTCAAGTCAAAGGTCCACGTACACTATCACAACCTTTCAATTTGTCATCGACTCTCCGAGAGTGAATACCGTGTGACTGAATCGAGTATGAGTCGTGTTCGAGTATACTGGTCCCACCAATATACTTATAACTATGCTATCAATACATGAACATGTCCTAGCATCAGTTATACAAGTCTTATTAAAACTTAATGCCCATTTAAGTTTTATTGACTTGCGAACGATTTACGTAAATAAACTTTAAACACTTCCAGTGTATTTTCTCTTATCCCATAACGAGAATGGAATATTCGATATATTTACATGGACTTCACTTCAATGTTTACCAAGTCAAGAATGCAATTGAAATACAATTAATAGTGAATGAATCGTATTGCCTTTTTATTTATTATTCCATAATTACAAGTACAATGCCCCTACTCTCTCATCCCCTGAGTGGCATTCGAGGGCATATTCCTAACAGCATTAAGACTTCCTCTATGCATAACAAACTTCAAAAAGGGTAAAACTTATTCAATACCCCCTCTCAAGCTGTCATTAAAGTATACTGTGACCAACAGTATGATTCAAAAGACATCATCCAATTAAGTTCAATTGCTGAGTTTGTCCAAATTCCTAGTAGGATTGAGGCAATTCCTATATCTTTAGACCTTTAATTGCCTATTTTAATTCCTTTATTATTCTTTCCTTCTAAATGTTTAATTAATTGCTTTAGTGTTAGTTTTATCTATTTTCGTCAATTTTGCACTTTATTTCTTTCCTTAATTCCGCACTTACTCTCTTTAATTGTTGTTAAATTCCATATTTCACTCAAGTCATTTCGTTGCTTCGGTTAATTTCGTATGTTTTACTTGACTTGCACATTCATTCCTTTAGGCTCTGTTCTTTTGAATTTGAATAATTGAACTGAGTTGAGTTGAGGCGAATCGAATGGATTCGAATCGAACGAATCAAATATATATTAAGGGTAAATAATAATAATAATAATAATAGTAATCAACAACAACAACAACGATAATAGTATTATTATTATTAATAATAACATTAATAATAATTAAGATTAATAATAATAATAATAATAATAATAATAATAATAAGAACAAGAAGAAGAAGAAGAAGAAGAACCGAATCGACTAATCGAATCAATCGAATCGAATGGACTCGACTGAATCGAATCAATCGAATCGAATCGAATCAATGGAATCGAATCGAATCAAATGAATCAAAATCGAAAAAATAAGTCCAAAAGAACAGGGCCTTGCTTTTTTTTTATTTCCTACCTTGCATTTATATTTCCTATTTGATAATAAATCTCCCCATTGTGTTAGGAGATTGGGTTGGTGTTCCGTGTACAGAAGCTTGTGTAGCCTATGCGAAACAGGCGCTCCTCTAGTTGAAGTATCGGGCCCCTTTTTCGTTGCCTAAGTCTTAGTCTTTTTAGCACATATTTCTGCTTCTTTTGCATTTTTATTCATTAACGCCTCCTTCTAAACTTCCACGAGAGATCGGCCCAAGTTGATTTACCACTCCAATAAACTGATCTCGTTTTCTTGCAGACAAGATTTAGTAAGAGTCTATATTCTCAAAAATAAAATCTTGTACCATTGCCAGAAAAGTTTAACGAAGGCTTCCGAATACAATTTTGCGAAAAATGGATTTAGTGTCGCTTCACTTTTTTTTGTTTTGGAATTTATTGTTTATGACCTTTATTTCTATTTTACTTGTTTTGCACTTTGTACCTATTTGCTCTTATTTTTCTTGATTTGACATATTATCTTGTGTTTTTGTACGAGGTTAGTCATTAAAGGCAATATGAATTTTTAAATCAATGCCACTAATGGCACCATGGATATTGTCACGGGTCCGAATCGGGCTAGAATTTTTTGCCGAAATACAACCCCGTGCCGGCACTGATTGTCCGCACAACAACCAGTCAGCCTTCGATCCTCACCAAACACTTGTGTTTTTCCTCACAGCACTCGTGTTTAGTATGATCAGAGTTACAGCCCAAAGCCACATTTAGTGCTTGAAGGAGTATGCAGCGGAATACAATCAAAACACGTAAAGGCACACACAATTTACGGGGACAATTCCCCAACCTTGAATATTATTTGCACACTCAATATACAAGGAAAAGGCCTCGCTGTGCAACTCTCAAAGATCCTCACGATCTAAGCTCTTGGATCTCCCCCCTCTACAAAATTATACAAAGCACCTATTTATAGCCCAAGCAAAGGACTACATCGGTTGACAACCCCAACGGCTAGGTTCAGCTCGACACTCCACGTGTCGACGCGTGGCAAAGATCTTCATGCATCCAAGCCACTTGTCCTGAGCAGTTACCTCACAACTTGCCCACATTTGCCTTATACTGCCACGTACAAGGTCTTCTGGAACCGTCCCGCAACCGTCCGCAACCGCTTGCTAGTAGCCATCCCGCAACTGGCCTGAAGGATCCCAGCACTCCACCTAGCACATGCAGTCCACCAAGTAACTGCCAGTATAATGACGTGTCCTCCTCACGTCTAACATGACTTGGAACCTTCTTGCAACCATGTCTCAAAACCGCTCGCATAACCGTTCCGTCATGTCGTTGCCTGGAACTACCTCATAACCGCCCCATGCAACTGCTATGACTCGTAACCGCCTCGAACTGTCAATGCCAAGTTTGTGTGCGCCAAATATGGCATTCCCTCATGCCCAAGTCTTGTTCCCACATAAGAGTCCAGATAGTCCGAGCCAACTCCCACAAGTGTGCACAAATGTCCATCATCTTGCGCACTTATCCGATTTCTGAACAAGGTCCGCCCAGCACTGTTGAACCCTCTCGGCCGTAGGCACACAGCCTAGACCTTTGTCTGCGCCTGGAGTGTTCTCTAATCGGGTAGGTCCAATCCGGGTCAGGTTATACCTACGGATCGACCCGCGACCCAATCTTATGGCAAGTCTCAGCACCTTGCCAAGTCCTTGGCTGAGCACCTTGGGTCGCCCCATGGGCATGGCTCTCAGTAACTACCTCCCCCCTATAATAGGCTTATAGAAATAAAGCCTGGTGATGACAGTGACCATTAAAAAGCTGAAGAATCACTCGCCTGCCTCCAGCCTTGAACCTGCCCGAAACCTCAAATTAACACGAGATTGTCTTGATTCCATGTCTTAGCTAAGCCTCACACCCGCCAAGAAACCTCCAAATCATTTTTCATTCCCGTGCCTTAGTGTCGTGCCACACCCAGTCGACACAGTCCGCCCAATGACTCGACCACCTGCCGAGCCGAGTGAGTCACCTATGTTAAGGGTCTAACAAACCTCCCCCACTAAAAGAAACTGACGTCCTCGTCGGACCAGAAGTGTAGCCCTTAAACATGTCATAGTCCGATACTTTGAAAAGCTCGCCATTCGTTTGCAATGTAGCTTTGGTTCACCCTTCCGCTAGATCACTTTAATTGATCACCCATATGATAAACCTCCGATGATAAGACAGCTACGTACTTCAAACCGTCCTAGCAAACCGACTGAAATCTGCTTCAACATCCAAGTCTCCTACACTGAATCAACATCTTCCATCTAACATTTTACATATATACATAATATGCCTAACTTAACGCCACTTCGACATAATTACATATATATGTAATCGGACATCCCCCGCTTGCTAGGAAGACAACCAAACACAACTTGACCTAGCAAATATTTGCAATGTTCATACAACGAAAAACTGAAGTGAACTATATACAGTAAACCAGCCACTAAATCATTGAGACGGACAACCAATGACTTATCTGGAATGAGTAATAGGCTGCAACTCCTTACTCATTTTTGCAAACTTCAGTAACGCGTCCCTTTGACAACACCGATGGCACATTAACTGTAAGCATCCTCTCAATGCTCGGATGGTCAGTCCAACTGAAACTCGTGGGACTTCTCAGTCGACTGAAAATAACAAGCTAATCGGGACCTTAGCCACCATCCACACCATCATTTTGCCAAAATTAGACATGACCTGGACATGCTTCACACAGAACACACATCCCACCATCTTTGCACACCAAGTTCAAAAATGGAAAAATATAGTAGGAGCCAACCAAAATATATTCAACATAGGAACGTATGGAAAACAATACCTTACTCAACCACGTATCGATCCAAGTCGTCGAATAGCATCTCCTACCAAATGCAACAAGTTGTCTTTGCATGCATGTAAGCAACTTGACTTTCCGACCTCGCGGGAATATAATATATTTTTTTTAAAAAAATAATATATTAAAAAAATAATTTCAATTTATTAAAAAAAATTATTTAAAAAAATAAATAAATTTAGTAGTGCCCCCTACTTTTACAGAAACTTGGCCTCTGCTGCAACACTTGTTTAATGTTGCTGTAGACTATAGGTAACGATGTCTTGCAGTCTTATGGTAACAAAAGGAGTGGTGTTGCAGTAGGTGACATAAGTGTTGCTATAGGGACCTACGGCAGCGGTGAAAAGTGCAACACCAAAAAAGTGTTGCCGTTTTGATTTTCTTGTCTACAGCAACGATTTTTTTGGTTCTTGCAACATTTTGTAGGAGTTGCCGTAAGCCATCTATGGCGTAGTGTAAAAACTTCATTACGTACGTTAACCATATACATCGTTACGTACGTTAAGCTTGATTCATTACGTACGTTATGCTACATGCATTGCGTACGTTATGTATGTTATTTCCAGCTTTTTGCGTCTTCGACTTCTTCGTTGTTTTGTTTTGCTTCCTTGTTGATTTCCTTTGTTCAACAAGTAATCATCAAAAACCGATTAATGAATAGTTGGAATAAAATATTCCAACAATCTCCCCCTTTTGATGATTACAAAATAACGCTTTGAATGAGATAAAACCTGCAAAATATAAAAATATATATATAAACACAGATCAAAGTTTTTGACTTTGTCCGTTTCGTTAGTTTCTTTTCCCATCTTTTCTTTTCTCTCCTTTTCGACTTCTTCTTTTCATTTTTCAACTTCTTCGTTTCTTTTTCGGTATTTCACCTTCTCGACTTTTCTTCGTCTTTTCTTTTCTTTCTACTCTTCTCTCCCTTTTTTGTTATTCGTAGAATATATATGTATTTTTCTCAACTCTTTTTCTTTTCTCCCATTTGTTTCTCCCATTCAACTATTTTCTCCCCCTTTTTTGTTATCAACAAAAAGTGTATTGTAGAATAACATCATGATAAATATGCACAAAGGGTAAACTCTCCCTGACAAAAATCTCCCTCTTTTTAAAAAAATATAATACTCTCCCTGAGTAAAATACCAATTGATGAAAATTAATTTTTATTTTTGGGGATCCAACCGAAAGTTGATTTTTCTTTCGAAATATAGACGATATTCGAAATAACGGTTCCTTTTGGAATCCAAATCTTTTTAATTTTTATCGTCCGACGTGGGCTTTTAAACATTTTTCACATCGGGGTATTTTCAAATTTAAGGATATGGTTTTAATACGAGGTTTGAATTTTAACCCCTGTTTGTTTAAGGTAAATTTTTGTACCGATAACATTTGTTCAAATTTTTCATTTCCACACGAAAATTTCTTTGTCAAAACTTTAAGTTCGTCTTGAACTTTTAAAAGATCATTCTTTAAATTATTTTCAATATCAAGGCATTTTGAATGATCGTTCTCGATAAATTTTCCTTTTTCAAGAATTTTGGAAATTTCATTTTCCAATAACTTATTTTTAGATTGAATGGATTTAATTTCGGGTAAAGCATTTTGAAAATCGGTATGCAATAACTCGAATGCTTCCAATAATTCGTCTTGAGACAATGTACTAACCTGGCTTTCGACGTCGCTTTTGTCGAATGAACTTCGTGCCATGAGAGCGAGATTATTTTGATTGAAATCTTCAGCTTCGTCTTCATCGCTCCATGTTGCAACGAAAACTTCCTTCTTTGGATTTGCTCAGCAATTCTTCGCGAAGTGGACTGGTTTACCACAGATTCGACAGTTGTTGTCGAATTTCTTAGATTCGTCCATTTTGATGTCCTTCTTTCTCCGGTTTAATAAATTTTGGCTTTCAAAGCTATTGATCGTTCCTTCGGCTTCAGCTTTACGTTTCGAGATTTAAGGACTAGCTCATTGTAACGCCCCCAAAACCATCCGGGATATTACAGCGCCATGGGTCCCGTGCCGAAACCCACCAAGCTAAAACCATTTTAAAACGTTTAAAAATGCCAAAAGGCCGATGATGGTAATATTTTAAATACCCAGAATATTTACCAAAACATAGTTCTCAAATACCATCATCAAATACTATTTGAAAATACAAGGCAAAATGCCAAATCTCGACAGTTTCAAAATGTACGCTAAGCCACCAATTAAACGTACCGACAAAATAGTTTAGGAAAAAAGAGGTTTAACGAAATACCCCAACTTTACGAAATACCCAAAAAGTCCATTTTGAAAGTTAAACACGAGTTGGTAAAAATACTGGAAAACCATTTTAAAATACACACGCAATGGATATAAACACTGTTGGAAAATACACAATTGCAGCGGAAAAAAAACAACCAGAAGGAATACTCGATACTCAAATACATGCCACAACGAGTATCACCCGGGAAGCTCACCCCTTCACGACCGCTACTAGCTCGATCTCCGAGTACCTAAAAATAAAGCCCACAACGGGGTCAGCCACAATACTCAACAATGATATCGATCATATCATCAAAAATAATTACATACCAATGTAATATTACTGTAAGAATACTACCAACGTAATCTTACTGTCGTAACCTTACCAACCCATAACAATCCATAACAGATCAATCCTTACCATCATCCACATTTCGCATTCTCAAATGACGAAATGAACTCAACTACATCCCTCTGTATTGTATCACAACAATACTCAAATATCCTCAAAACATCATCATAACTCATAAGTGTGAAATGAACCATCTGTGCTAAATCATGTCCATCGGATTGCACAATCAAAAATCAACATGGATAAACCAATAACATACAACATATCTGTAGATCAATTACCACAAAACAATGATAACAAGTCCCGAAACATCAACGTACAGTCTGAATGATCATACGATCAAAAACCATGATCAACCAAAACATCGACCGAGAATATCATCGACATGATAACTCCAATACGACCAACAAAGGATCAATGATAACCAAGAATATCCCCAACATAATAAACCCCAATGCTACCAACGAAGAATCAATCATAATCGAGAATACCATCAACATGATAAACTCCGACACGATCAACAAAGGATCAACAATAACCAAGAATATCCCCAACATAATAAACCCCAATGCTACCAACGAACAATCAACCATAATTGAGAATACCATCAACATGATAAACTCCGACACGATCAATGATCAACAATAACCGAGAATACCCTCAACAAGATAAACTCCAAATGATCAACACCGAGAATACCATCAACAAGGTAAACTCCAAATAATCAACAAAGGATCAACAACGACTGAGAATACCATCAACAAGGTAAACTCTGAACGATCAACAATAATGGATCTCAAGGAAATAACCCCGACTGTCGAACATACCTCTCGGGCGTATGAACAAACATTCGCAAACCGTCAAACATACTCAACCATAAATGGAGGATGAACGACCAAACAATATGGCTAAAAGATGGAAGTCACAGTACGCCCGATCCGGAAATGTGTCCATGCATATATCCACCCCGTATACGGAATCCAGGATATACGTGGGACGTGTACCTAATTAGCCTCACGAGCTACGTCTCGTGTGCATGGTCCGATGTGGAAATATCAACACATGACCATAGTGTGCCCAGCTAAAATCCTACACAATAACCAATCGGCACACAGATATGACTCCAGATATGTCACGATGAAACATGACAACGAAACTCAAAGAATCACATATCCAATAAGGATCAAAAGACTCACCGAAGTGAACAAAGACACACGGATAATGAAAGATCGACACGACCGGCAATATTCAAAACAGCCCTCCTGGGATCACAATCCCCAAAGAATGATCAACATGATCAACAACCTCAACACTACAGCCATGGGACCATCATCCCTCAACGATCGATCAACACAACCATTAATACCAAACAATAGTCCTGGGATCCACATCCATCAATGAGCAACCAATACGAATCTCAATATACGAAACCTCAACGTATAACATATACAACTACTCAACATAATAATTATCTTCATAATTGAACAATACTTAAATTACCTCAAAGCCGAAGACAATATTCTTTCTACGAACCAACATCTGTAACACCCCTAGAATCAAACCGGGAATATTACACGCCGCAGACCCTCTCCATGAGGATCCACCAGACTGGACATCTAAACAACACAATACATTACATACCTACATGATAAAATACCAAATCCGTAGACCAACTTGGTCTTTCGTCACTAACATACAAGTCAAAAATACATATTTCTATCTCGACTCATACCCATGCAAGGGTAAAATACACTCACAAACAAAAACTACGACAGTGGAGAAGACCATACACGAACTCCGACTGACTGTATCCAAAACTGGCCTTCATGTGATTAGTATCATTCGCCTTCCATCATCCTTCGCGCCGATCCTGTGTTTTGCTCCCAAACCTGCATGTACCTGGATGCAAAAATAGACATCCACCCCCCGAATACTCGGGGGTTAGCAAAACTCCACTGTTTTGCTAGTACAAGTATAAACTGCAAATACGAGCCATACATAACACATTCCGAGAATACAACAAAAGATTTCCCGAGATATTTTGATTTAAAAATAGTTTAAGTCTTGAAAGTAAAACGAAACAAGTAAGCACTTTGCAAACACTTCCAAATCTCGGGAGTTTTGAAAACATTTGTGATTGAAAAGTTCTTAATTCTACCAGAGCCAATTAGGGTCACCTCCCCAAAGTTCATTTTCCAAAAATGCAAATCCGTTAACAAAACACGGGGTTCACAACCCAATTCATTCCAGTCACAAAACACAGGGTCCACGACCCAACCATCAACTTCAATTCACTTCCAAAGACATATTACACATAATACATTACTCTTATGCCATTATAGCCTAACACCAAGACTCGATATATAATGTCTCTCGATCCCGAGCACCAACCATTGTGATACTCTGGACATATCACAATTAATCATCAGTACAAACATTCTGGCAATTCTCGCGACCCGGTCCGGCCCTCAAGCCACCAAGTCCCTGTGTGCTCCGTCAAGTAATTCCCAGGTGAGAATGCCCACTCGAAGTAACACTCGCGACCCAGTCCAGCCGCTAAGCCACCAGGTCCCCGTGTGACCCCGTCGAGTCAATCCCCGAGTGAGAGTACCCAAGAACAACCTTACAAGTTTCATCAATTCACATTTACAAAACCACAATCCTCAAGAGTCAGTCACAATATATATAGTCGAGGTATATTGCTAGAATGGCCAACTTATCTAACACATACTCATGACCCAAAGCTTATACAATTAACAACGAAGCACACCATCTAAACAGCACCAAACAACACAACCAATATCACACAAGCTCACATATTCACACACATCCGCATGACTCCACATGCAATCTTAACAAAATAATTGAACTTTAAACTTACCGACAACAAAATCACACATAATGGCATCACTTGAAAATAACGTGATCCTATACTCGACACCAACACACATAGTCAATTAAGCATATTAATTCCCGAACACCAGAATTATCTTTTAAGAAAACCATGATGGTAAATATACCGATTCTTTTGAAAAATGGTTGTAAACAATTCGTTTAGCACATATCGTTGATTAACAACTATTATATCCACCAAAACACGTAATGTATGGGCAAGATACTTGCCTCGATAGTCGATACCGGACACTCCGACGAACATGGCTCAACCGGGAAACCTCGAACACCCACAACTCTCCGGCAAAACCGACGGTAACACAACCGATCGGAAAACGGCGAACGGAAGGGTTCCGACTCGAGTTCTTCTCAAGGAACCTGACCCTAACATCATACCGTCAATAATCAACGATCGTACGAGGAAGAATAATCGTAGAACGCCCAAACCCCCCCCCCCCCCCTCTAAGGATTTTCACCGGACACCTTCAAGGCACCGATTAGGAACTCAACAAAACGAAGAATCTTTAGCAATCGAACCATGGATCAATAAGGAAATTGGTATAATATGACTTAATAATCATCAATCCATCACTATTCTAAGTTATAACGAATTAAACGGACGAAATCAAAGAAAATCCCCAATTTTCCCAAAACTAGGATTTTAGGAAAACTAACCTTGATTCGCTAGATTGAAGGATATTATGGAGTGATTAATCGATGATATGAGCTCCCAAACTTCGTGGATTAATTGTATAACAACATGTCTTCGAGTTCCCAAAGGATCCAGCCGCGGAAGAGAAAGAGAGAAATGGGAAAAATGACTGAAACTGTATTGCTCGGCCATATTTATACTGGTGCAGCCTAGCGTGCGCTAGGCTGCCGAGCTAGCGTGCGCTAACGGGCGGTCATGGTCGAGAATGTTCGGTCGGGACCCGCCATCATGCGCTGTACACGTGCGCTGTCGGCCCGGGCCACAATCCAGAGACTTCTTGGACTAAACCGCTCGGCCAGGTAGCGTGCGTAGCCTTCCGGCCGTAGCGTGCACAGTGTCCGACAGTAGCGTGCGCTGCCTGCCGATCCTCCCGAGTCCAAAACCTCTCTGCCCCTACTGTCTCGGCTGACTAGCGCGCGCAGCTTACCGGCCGTAGCGTGCGCTGCCACCCGGCCGTAGCGTGCGCTACCTTCCGGCCGTGGCGTGCGCTACGCCGGTTCCTGCCGCACCCGCCCGGCCAGTGCCTGCACCCGTCCGGCCAGTGCCTCCACTCGTCCGGCCAGTGCCTGCAACCGTCCGGCCACTGCCCCCAACCGTCCGGCCAGTGCCCGACCACCATAATTCGACGACTCGATTTTCCAAAATCGCACGGAACGAACACGACAAAACACTCGGGGACAACATCATCGATCCGAAATGAAAACAACGGATAACCAATCATCACCTACGGTCATAAATGCCAAAATCAGTTGTCGAGAAAATAATACCGGCACTCGACAACCGGGAAATATCCGGAAAAAAAATCCAAAATAACCGGAACGAAAATCGCGGGTATTACATCAATACCCCCTAAAAATAAGTTTCGTCCCGAAACTTAAAACAAAGCAAGGCAACTCTCGACAACACACTAGAGCTCCATGCAGTATAAAGCCACTACGATCCGACTCAATACGCAAGAATGCTTACGAAAAGCAACGAACATGAACCACCATGGTTGATAAATCTGAGCAGTACAATAACCAAAACACAAGTCCAACATTGAACAAGAATGTAATTCCAATAACCTCAGACGTTTGGAAGATCAAATACGAAGACAATTTCCCAACACTTATGGAAATTACAAAATGGCCCAGATGTTCAATAATCATGATTACGAGATCAAACAATAATGATTGTACAACGACGAACAAATAGCAATGATCGAACAACGACGATCAACTATGAAGTTCACACCTCAAATCAAGACATCAATAAACTTGTAGGAATCACGAGGTGTTAATTTCGAACACGGTTCACAAGAAATCAATCTGGACTTGGAAAGATCACAATGATATACACATCAGTTTGGAACAATATCAAAACTTGCTCGAATGACAAGGGTGAGAACAACACAAGGTCAGAAGCATTAACGAACACAATCGCCTCAATACGGTCGAACGAAACGGAAACGAGAAGAAAAAAATGTGGGTATTACATCATATCACCTTTGAAAGAGGTTTCGTCCCCGAAACCTAAACAACGAGAACGAAGTGCTTGAATAGCAACCTTCCCGGCCATATCCTCTTGGTCCCGCATCTAATCTCCATAACCACCTGTACCGCGGTCACGGCCGCGTTCTCTGTCCCTTGGCATACTAAGCGGATTCTCCACTTCGCAAAATATTATACTAAAGTACCAACTCAGCACGACATATCACATAAGGTAACCAATAACAACTCGAAAAGAAAATCCACGAGGTATCATTTTAAAGGAAATCTTTTGAAAATCCTTGGATTTGTATGCTATTCAAAATAAACTTCAAAAGTACTTTTGGTACCTCGGGTTGTTTCATCAAAACTTGTAAACAACATACTTTAACCATCTCATTTGAAATCATTTGCCAAAATAATAATTCCTTGTAACCGGCGTTATCAAAATCATCATGCCTCTACGCATCATCATCACCGTTAACAACCAACAAGTTAACCATGCAAGATCATCAAACCATTCTTACATACTCTAACATTTCCAAATCCGAGTTTGAACTTTACATCGAGTGAGATTTTTCATCTTTCACTATATATTTTTGAAAATAAAAATCATATTGGTTTTTGAAATAAAATATTTTTGTGATGTGAAAGATTTTTGAAAATCATGTACTCGAATTATTCGAAAATACAATAGTACGCTAAAAGTTATTTCCGAAAATTCTCCCAACACTACACAAAATCAACGACGGTAACATTTTACAAAATGTTCAAGGTACTTTAAAACAACTCTTTCAATACCACCGAGGTTTTATTGGAGAATCCTAGGCCGGCTCGCAAATTTTAAACAATTTTCAAAGTTCATACGAAGCCGCCGATTTAATCGCGACGTCAAATTAGTTTCAAAATTTGATTTTCCGCAACTTCCACAAACTTATGAAAGTTTCAGGAAAACATTTTCGAACACACACACACAGCAGACATAATTTATCAACTCACCGAACAAAATCAATTATCACTTAGCGCGAATGAAAGGTCATAACACACATTCACACAAAACAGTTGTCATCACTAAACAACGCATATAGAATACAGTTACGGGTGATCGACTGCAAAGGTTAGGCCTAACAGTTAAAATAAATGCGGTTCTCTAGCCTCTGTCCCAGCTAACTAACGTGCGCTACAACAATTATTTAGCGTGCGCTATCCATGCTGCATTAGTGCGTGCTAGCCTCGCACTCAGCGTGCGCTAGCTGCTTCAACTCAGCAACATGATCGCGAACATATATACGACATTACTAGAATCGATGGTCACAAATAAACAACAACACATTCGAATCTCAAAGCCATCAATTTAACACTTCATGAGCAACTATCAAAAGACAATTGTTATTCAAAAACCGAAATCTCACCTCTTATTAAAGAGAGCTATCTCAATGTACACAAACCGAACGACTCAGCATTCACATCACAGTTTTAATCTAAAACTGGAAACACTGCCCGAACAACAAGAACATCATCACGTATTTCTCGACTAACAACCATAAAACCAATAAGTTGAAAGCGAGAGTCACGTCTTGATTACATTTTGTAGACCTGTAGTTTGAATTCTCCAAAAATTTTGACCTTGAGGTCATTATACGAAAATCAAACTTTTTCCTCCCTTTGGAGGATGTTTTAAAACAAAATTTTCGTGTCTCCCCAAAAACATGTAAAGTTTTTGAAATATCACATTGATGAATTTTTCTTTGTGTAACCACACCAAAACCATTACTCTTGTAAAAACGACTTATATCAGGATGTGTGTATATATACATATACGTCGGCACCACTTTCATTCTAGCATCATACGAGGATCAAACAACATAGGCCACATAATCACAAATCATCTTTAAACTCCACATCATAACACAAAATCATACAAGCTCGTATATCACAAGGCACAATATAGTAGTGAGACTTACATCCACAGGTCGCACGAAGATGATGGCTGCACCTCGATACTAATCACGGCTGACATCACCGACGACGTGTCGTGACACGACTTAGACAGACACAATCTGACAGGACAAAACACGACAACACCCTACTGGACCCGACAGCCTAGGTTTCCGAAACCTAAGCTCCGATACCATAAATGTAACACCCCCAGAATCAAACCGGGAATATTACACGCCGCAGACCCTCTCCATGAGGATCCACCAGGCTAGACATCTAAACAACACAATACATTACATACCGACATGATAAAATACCAAATCCGTAGACCAACTTGGTCTTTCGTCACTAACATACAAGTCAAAATACATATTTCTATCTCGACTCATACCCATGCAAGGGTAAAATACACTTATAAACAAAAAGTACGACAGTGGAGAAGACCATACACGAACTCCGACTGACTGCATCCAAAACTGGCCTTCATGTGATTAGTATCATTCGCCTTCCATCATCCTTCACGTCGATCCTGTGTTTTGCTCCCACACCTACATGTACCTGGATGCAAAAACAAACATCTACCCCCCGAATACTCGGGGGTTAGCAAAACTCCACTGTTTTGCTAGTACAAGTATAAAGTGCAAATGCGAGCCATACATAACACATTGCGAGAATACAACAAAATATTTCCCGAGATATTTTGATTTAAAAATAGTTGAAGTCTTGAAAGTAAAACAAACAAGTAAGCACTTTGCAAACAATTCCAAATCTCGGGAGTTTTGAAAACATTTGTGATTGAAAAGTTCTTAATTCTACCAAAGCCACTTAGGGTCACCGCCCCAAAGTTCATTTTCCAAAAATGCAAATCCGTTAACAAAACACGAGGTTCACAACCCAATTCATTTTAGTCACTCGACCCAACCATCAACTTCAATTCACTTCCAAAGACATATTACACATAATATATTACTCTTATGCCATTCTAGCCAAACACCAAGACTCGATATATAATGTCTCTCGACCCCGAGCACCAAGCATTGTGATACTCCAGACATATCACAATTAATCATCAGTACAAACATTCTGGCAATTCCCGTGACCCGGTCCGGCCCTCAAGCCACCAAGTCCCTGTGTGCCCCGTCGAGCAATCCCCAGGTGAGAATGCCCACTCGAAGTAACTCTCGCGACCCGGTCCATCCGCTAAGCCACCAGGTCCCCGTGTGACCCCGTCGAGTCAATCCCCGAGTGAGAGTACCCGAGAACAACCTTACAATGTTCATCAATTCACATTTCCAAAACCACAATCCTCAAGAGTCGGTCACAATATATATAGTCAATGGCCAACTTATCCAACACATACTCATGACCCAAAGCTTATACAATTAACAACGAAGCACACCATCTAAACAGCACCAAACGACACAACCAATATCACACAAACTCACATATTCACACACATCCGCATGACTCCACATGCAATCTTAACAAAATAATTGAACTTTAAACTTACCGACAACAAAATCACACATAATGGAATCACTTAAAAATAACGTGATCCTATACTCGACACCAACACACATATTCAATTAAGCATATTAATTCCCGAACACCAGAATTATCTTTTAAGAAAACCATGATGGTAAATATACCGATTCTTTTGAAAAATGGTTGTAAATAATTCGTTTAACACATATCGTTGATTAACAACCATTATATCCACCAAAACACGTAATGTATGGGCAAGATACTTGCCTCGATAGTCGATATCGGACACTCCGACGAACATGGCTCAACCGGGAAACCTTGAATGCCCATAACTCTCCGGCGAAAACGACGGTAACACAACCGATCGGAAAACGGCGAACGGAAGGGTTCCGACTCGAGTTCTTCACAAGGAACCTGACCCTAACATCATACCGTCAATAATCAATGATCGTACGAGGAAGAATAATTCTAGAACGCCCAAACCCCCCCCCTAAGGATTTTCACCGGACACCTTCAAGGCACCGATTAGGAACTCAACCAAACGAAGAATCTTTAGCAATCGAACCATGGATCAACAAGGAAATTGGTATAATATGACTTAATAATCATCAATCCATCACTATTCTAAGTTATAACGAATTAAACAGACGAAATCAAAGAAAATCCCAATTTTCCCAAAACTAGGATTTTAGGAAAACTAACCTTGATTCGCTGGATTGAAGGATGTTATGGAGTGATTAATCGATGATATGAGCACCCAAACTTTGTTGATTAATTGTATAACAACATGTCTTCGAGTTCCTAAAGGATCCAGCCGTGGAAGAGAAAGAGAGAAATGGGAAAAATGACTGAAACTGGACTGCTCGGCCATATTTATACTGGTGCAGCCTAGCGTGCGCTAACGGGCGGTCATGGTCGAGAATGTTCGGTCGGGACCCGCCATCATGCGCTGGACACGTGCGCTGTCGGCCCGGGCCACAATCCAGAGACTTCTTGGACTAGACCGCTCGTCCAGGTAGCGTGCGTAGCCTTCCGGCCGTAGCGTGCGCTACCCGCCGGCTATAGCGTGCGCAGTGTCCGACAGTAGCGTGCGCTACCTACCGATCCTCCCGAGTCCGGCTGACTAGCGCGCGTAGCTAACCTGCCGTAGCGTGCGCTGCCACCTGGCCGTAGCGTGCGCTACCTTCCGGCCGTGGCGTGCGCTACGCCGGTTCCTGCCGCACCCGCCCGGCCAGTGCCTGCACCCGTCCGGCCAGTGCCTCCACTCGTCCGGCCGATTGCATGGCTCGTCCGACCCGCGCCTAACCGTCCGGCCAGTGTCCGACCACCATGATTCGACAACTCGATTTTCCGAAATCGCACGGAACGAACACGACAAAACACTTGGGGACAACATCATCGATCCGAAATGAAAACAATGGATAACCAATCATCACCTACGGTCATAAACGCCAAAATCAGTTGTCGAGAAAATAATACCGGCACTTGACAACCGGGAAATATCCGGAAAAAAAAAAACCAAAATAACCGGAACGAAAATCGTGGGTATTACAACATCCCTGAATGAATACACAGTTATACGAACAATCCTGAAATAAGTATAGTCCATTTAGACCAACAAACCACTGTCCCGACATCAATGTCGACACGGTAAACCATCCTCGATATCCGACATTCCATATCACTGACCAAAGATAACTCATATCTCCGTCCTTACTAAACACATTTAAACCATATACACTATGACTTAATCCAAACCAAAGCACAATATATAAACCATCATCTCGACAATTTATATTTATAATATCATTGCTATATGAATTATAAATGAAATGAAATCAAAATCATTCATTAAATATTATAAACTGAACAAGTATAACTTGCCTCGATACCGATACCACGAAGCCGTTACCAATTCCATTGCCTCCGTCTACGAGCTCCCCAGTCCCGACCAAACGCAATCTACGAACTCTTCAACCTCAACCACAACACAACGTTCATAATCAATGATCAATTATCACGACCTATTGCAATAATCGATTAACACACATTCAGTAAAAATCAACAACCGACATAACCAACCAATCAACTCAATGGTTCAACGATACCTCGATCATATACAAAACCGAACAATATAACTAAATCAATTACGAACTCATATCCATAATACAAACCGCAACTCGACAACTCATAAATAACAATCAATATAACCGATCAACAAACCCAACGGTTCTACAATATCCCGATTAAATACAAATCCAACAACCCAAATCAATCAATCATGAACTCAAAATTACAACACGATTCAGAATCCAATTATCATATCAATAATCAAATTAAATCAATAACATGGGTCTAAACGTTACCGATTCCAAATTCAATCTTAAATACGAATACAAGTTTCCTCCTTGTAAATTCATAATCAAAACCAATTACCAATTATCATCATCAATCCGGACAATCCAATTACTTCAACATTATAGATAATCATATTCCAAGGGTTTCAAATAACTCAATCATTCGATTTCAACACTTGTCCAATAAAGTATGAATTTCCAAACTCAAAGGTGCATAAAAATCTCATCAAACTCGAAATCATATTTGTATTCCTATACGAATATTGTATCAAAACACATAACTTAGGTCTAGATATGAATATTCCATATTCATATCTAAAACACCAACACATCTTAAACATTCTCATCTTATCACATAATTCAAGAGTTCCTTAAGGACAAGAATTATCCCGAAACCACATTCATAATCCACAAGACGACATAATCCGATGTGTTCTAACATCTTAAACAAATTTCTCATTCATTATTCAAGATGTATATTATCATATTCTCCAATATACAATTCACGTAACCTCAAGAATAACAATAACACCACTATAACCATCATCATATGAAGAAAAACATCATCAATCAAACCAATAAGGATAATATCATACTTAATTTGGAATCAACCTCATATCATGATTCACACGAAATCAACATAATCCAGAAATCCATCTTTCCTCGATTTAAACGAATCGCAATCCTTATAATATGGAAGATCTTAATTAACATCCGAAATCTCTTATCACAATTCCATTAAATGTCCTATAACATCAAGAATCGCAAAAATACTATCAAGAACATCAAGAACACTATGATTCCATAATCATAACCAACATAATCAAAGACATGTATCATCCTCCTTAACAAAATTCCCATAAATACCAAGAATCATCACAACAACTCCATAAACTATCATCATACGAACTAATCATCAACAACAACATCAAAAGTCCGAATTAAAGAGGGGATTATCCAACATATCTCTTTGAAGATGAAACACACAAGCAAACACTCCAAGAATCAACAATAACTCCATATCTAAAGCTCCAGTCCCATGCCCTCAAGTTCAGAATCGACTTAGAAGAGCCAAACTCCATCTCTGAGTGTTGAAGGGCAAAGAAAATCAAATGAAGTTATGAAAAATTGAAGTGATGAACATCCCACTTATATAAACTTCTAACTGTTACATACGTAACATGCAACCATTTACATACGTAAACACCCTTTACGTACGCTATCTGACCGTGGTGGCGTATGTAAGGACAGTCCAGAGGTTACTGACTCATTTCGTTCAATGCCTTACGTACATAACACTTGCTCCATAGCATACGTAATACGTACGTTGACTTGGTACAGTAAAATACGCAGTTAACGTACATAACTTACCAATCATAACATACGTTAACCAAGGATTGACTCGCCCATGCACGTTCTCTGCTGAAAGCTGCCGACCACGGGACCCACCTGTTGGCCATCTCTCAGATCCTGCCTGATACGAAATTTACGTACGTTAACTCATCCACTTAACGTATGTAATAGTTGTGCACCTTACGTACGTTAACTATCCTTCTTATCGCACGTAATCCTTATGCATTAGCGTACGTTAAGTATACATTGTGGCGTGCGCTATCGTGGTTGTACTTAGCCATTTTCAGCTATCCTTGTCCAACGTCTCGACATACAGAACACGAACGTATGGCATACTGAATACACATACTTCTCCCGAAAATATCCTCATACGATACCTCTGATATGTAACACCCCCAAATTCCATTGGGTTATTACAGTTCCGTGGACCCCACACCCGGAGATCCAGCAGGCGAAACATGACTAAAATACATTAAATTAACCAACAAGGAAGATCACAGTCCCTACTATGATATCCGACACAATATTACGATAAGGAATTTCAACGACAACGATGGGCCTACATGGCCAAAAATAAAATACAGCAACATCCACGAGCGTCTGCTCGGGTAATACATAATGACAATGACCGACAAACTGGAGAACACTCCAACTGACTGACAAACATGAACAACTTGGACTAGTATCGCTCGAATGCCTCGTCGCCATCATCATGACCCTGCATCTCAGCTCTCTCCTCGCAAGCACCTAAAACATGAAAACATGTTCCGCCCCCACGGGGTCAGTCATCCAGATAAGGAACACCAAATACATGTATAACATGATATGCATTCAGGCAGAATGAAACGGTACAATGATACTAATAATACGAGATGCTCACAAACCAAGGTAAGAATCGAGCATTCGTGAAATACTATGCCCACGACATACTATTAATACCTGTTCGACAGGTTAGAACATAAGTGTCCAACGGCAAATCATAATCCCAGAATATCGCAATGAATTACACGACATGAACCAAACCAGAACTGAATTAAATATGAATCACAATGCCCGAAGGCTCCAATGAAATTATCAAGACAGTCACAAAGTCCTGAAAGCCACTCAGCCGAAGCTGTCAAATAACACAATCACATGAAACCGGAACAGCCCGAAGCTATAGTTAATGAGGGCTAATAAGGTCATAACCACGATCGTGACCTACTGAGCTGTAGGTGTTGGGAAGCCAACCGCGAAGGTTAAAGCCCCAACCTTACCCATAAGATCATAAACACGACCGTGACCTACTGAGTTGTAGGTGTTGGGAAGCCAACCGCGAAGGTTCAAGCCCCAAACTTACCCATAAGATCATAAACACGACCGTGACCTACTGAGTTGTAGGTGTTGGGAAGCCAACCGCGAAGGTTCAAGCCCCAAACTTACCCATAAGATCATAAACACGACCGTGACCTCCGAGTTGTAGGTGTGGGAAGCCACATGAAGGTTCAAGCCCCAAACTTACCCATAATAAGCACTAGCCGAGACTAGCCTCCAAAATATAATTAATCACAAATGACAACGATTCGTAGATTACCGAATTCACGAGAATGTTAATGTGCTACCTTGAGTCGGCCAACACGATAATGATGTCTCACGGATGGGCATCGTACTCGATAGTCCCAATTCAATACCTCGATTACCTTAGAATAGTCAATCAATAACAATGATGCAGCGGATAATTCAATATCTCGATTGCCGTAGAACGGCTAATCGATGACAATGATACAATGAATTCCTCGGTACCTTTAATCGGCTACCGATGACAAAGATGAGAATGAATACGACAATGCCTTCAATCGGCTAATACAACATGAATGACGGGACGCCAACATTAATAACAATGATTACAACAACGTCTTAGATCCACATCAATATTAACAACAACAACCGATACATCGATACCGCGAACCGGTGATCGATAATAACATTAACAACGAATATCTCAATGCCTTACCGGCCATTTATGAATGATAATAAACATTTGGCATAATTGCCGAAGAGTATCGTATCAATGATCCCCTAATATCAATAAATTTATGAAGAGACTAAGTCTCGGAATGATACAACACATTCATACACATATATGATGACATTAATCTCATTGACTAGTACAAGTATAAAACTTGCCTCAACCGAAGGCGATGAATTCCTTCCATGAACAACGAACGGCGTCCTCCGATAAACACTAGTACTCGAACCACCTTGAATGAAATATAATTCATTCAATAACACCATATCAATCGAAATCAACATAACGACCGAAAGAAACTCTTTGAGGCATTTAATCGAACACTAAATGTTCAAAGTTCCTCAAGAACTTAAGAATCATCAATCGGGTTGAAAGAATCGAAGATATGGATATACAATCCATAGAACATGATTAATAATGTTTACAAACATCAACCGATTCATCAAATTCCGACGGAAAATGAAATCAAAGCCAAAACTCCCAAAAATCAAATTTTAGGAGATTTCAAGAAATTACCTTGATTAGGATGAAGAATCCACAAACATGTTTTTAATCCACACCATAACTTGAAGAAGATGAAATTATTTGAGTTTGATGATGATAAATCGCCGAAAATATCTCCCACAAATCGCCCAAGGAGGAGAGGAAGAAGGAAAGTGATGAAAATGAGGATGATTCCACAAGAAAACGCTGATATAGGCGAAACTGTACTGTGTGCCGCGGCACAGGATGAGTGTGCCATGGCCCACGGCCAAAAACTGCCCAGCAAACTGATTTTGTGCCGCGGCCCGGCCAGAAGGGGCCGCGGCCCGCGGTACAGCCCGCTCCAGCACAAAAAGGCACATGGTGCAGCCTTAGCTATTTCGACCATAACTCCTTCGTCCGGACTCCAATTGACTCACCGTTTGAACCATTAGAAAGTTAACTTGATTATCTATAATATTGAAGAGACTCAGAATTTTTGGAGTTTCCGAGAATTAATGGTGATTTTACAAAGTTGAACTCATACGTGGAAAAGTCGCTTAAGAACACGGAATTCAACAGAACGACACCGAGACGAACTCGGATGAGAAAAAGTGTAGAATTAACCATTCTCTGAATGAGGAAATGGTCACAATAGAGTTGCTAAGATGGAATTACACTAGAAAAAAATTATTGGAAATCGAAATCGCGGATATTACATACTACCCCCCCTTAAAAGAAGTTTCTTCCCGAAACTTAAAACAAGTAGGGAGAAGCAACATCCACGAGCGTCTGCTCGGGTAATACATAATGACAATGACCGACAAACTGGAGAACACTCCAACTGACTGACAAATATGAACAACTTAGACTAGTATCGCTCGAATGCCTCGTCGCCATCATCATGACCCTGCGTCTCAACTCTCTCCTCGCAAGCACCTAAAACATGAAAACATGTTCTGCCCCCACGGGGTCAGTCATCCAGATAAGGAACACCAAATACATGTATAACATGATATGCATCCGGGCAGAATGAAACGGTACAATGATAATAATAATACGAGATGCTCACAAACCAAGGTAAGAATCGAGCATTCGTGAAATACTATGCCCACGACATACTATTAATACCTGTTCGACATGTTAGAACATAAGTGTCCAACGGCAAATCATAATCCCAGAATATCGCAATGAATTACACGACATGAACCAAACCAGAACTGAATTAAATATGAATCACAATGCCCGAAGGCTCCAATGAAATTATCAAGACAGTCACAAAGTCCTGAAAGCCACTCAGCCGAAGCTGTCAAATAACACAATCACATGAAACCGGAACAGCCCGAAGCTATAGTTAATGAGGGCTAATAAGGTCATAACCACGATCGTGACCTACTGAGCTGTAGGTGTTGGGAAGCCAACCGCGAAGGTTAAAACCCCAAGCTTACCCATAAGATCATAAACACGACCGTGACCTACTGAGTTGTAGGTGTTGGGAAGCCAACCGCGAAGGTTCAAGCCCCAAACTTACCCATAAGATCATAAACAGGACCGTGACCTACTGAGTTGTAGGTGTTGGGAAGCCAACCGCGAAGGTTCAAGCCCCAAACTTACCCATAAGATCATAAACACGACCGTGACCTACTGAGTTGTAGGTGTGGGAAGCCAACCGCGAAGGTTCAAGCCCCAAACTTACCCATAATAAGCACTAGCCGAGACTAGCCTCCAAAATATAATTAATCACAAATGACAACGATTCGTAGATTACCGAATTCACGAGAATGTTAATGTGCTACCTTGAGTCGGCCAACACGATAATGATGTCTCACGGATGGGCATCGTACTCGATAGTCCCAATTCAATACCTCGATTACCTTAGAATAGTCAATCAATAACAATGATGCAGCGGATAATTCAATATCTCGATTGCCGTAGAACGGCTAATCGATGACAATGATACAATGAATTCCTCGGTACCTTTAATCGGCTACCGATGACAAAGATGAGAATGAATACGACAATGCCTTCAATCGGCTAATACAACATGAATGACGGGACGCCAACATTAATAACAATGATTACAACAACGTCTTAGATCCACATCAATATTAACAACAACAACAACAACCGATACATCGATACCGCGAACCGGTGATCGATAATAACATTAACAACGAATATCTCAATGCCTTACCGGCCATTTATGAATGATAATAAACATTTGGCATAATTGCCGAAGAGTATCGTATCAACGATCCCCTAATATCAATAAATTTATGAAGAGACTAAGTCTCGGAATGATACAACACATTCATACACATATATGATGACATTAATCTCATTGACTAGTACAAGTATAAAACTTGCCTCAACCGAAGGCGATGAATTCCTTCCATGAACAACGAATGGCGTCCTCCGATAAACACTAGTACTCGAACCACCTTGAATGAAATATAATTCATTCAATAACACCATATCAATCGAAATCAACATAACGACCGAAAGAAACTCTTTGAGGCATTTAATCGAACACTAAATGTTCAAAGTTCCTCAAGAACTTAAGAATCATCAATCGGGTTGAAAGAATCGAAGATATGGATATACAATCCATAGAACATGATTAATAATGTTTACAAACATCAACCGATTCATCAAATTCGGACGGAAAATGAAATCAAAGCCAAAACTCCCAAAAATCAAATTTTAGGAGATTTCAAGAAATGACCTTGATTAGGATGAAGAATCCACAAACATGTTTTTAATCCACACCATAACTTGAAGAAGATAAAATTATTTGAGTTTGATGATGATAAATCGCCCAAAATATCTCCCACAAATCGCCCAAGGAGGAGAGGAAGAAGGAAAGTGATGAAAATGAGGATGATTCCACAAGAAAACGCTGATATAGGCGAAACTGTACTGTGTGCCACGGCACAGGATGAGTGTGCCACGGCCCACGGCCAAAAACTGCCCAGCAAACTGCTTTTGTGCCGCGGCCCGGCCAGAAGGGGCCGCGGCCATGTCTGACCGCTCCAAGACAAAAAGGCACATGGTGCAGCCTTAGCTATTTCGACCATAACTCCTTCGTCCGGACTCCAATTGACTCACCGTTTGAACCATTAGAAAGTTAACTTGATTATCTATAATATTGAAGAGATTCAGAATTTTTGGAGTTTCCGAGAATTAATGGTGATTTTACAAAGTTGAACTCATACGTGGAAAAGTCGCTTAAGAACACGGAATTCAACAGAACGACACCGAGACGAACTCGGATGAGAAAAAGTGTAGAATTAATCATTCTCTGAATGAGGAAACGGTCACAATAGAGTTGCTAAGATGGAATTACACCAGAAAAAAATTATTGGAAATCGAAATCGCGGATATTACATACTACCCCCCCTTAAAAGAAGTTTCGTCCCGAAACTTAAAACAAGTAGGGAGAAGCAACATCCACGAGCGTCTGCTCGGGTAATACATAATGACAATGACCGACAAACTGGAGAACACTCCAACTGACTGACAAATATGAACAACTTGGACTAGTATCGCTCGAATGCCTCGTCGCCATCATCATGACCCTACGTCTCAACTCTCTCCTCGCAAGCACCTAAAACATGAAAACATGTTCTGCCCCCACGGGGTCAGTCATCCAGATAAGGAACACCAAATACATGTATAACATGATATGCATCCGGGCAGAATGAAACGGTACAATGATAATAATAATACGAGATGCTCACAAACCAAGGTAAGAATCGAGCATTCGTGAAATACTATGCCCACGACATACTATTAATACCTGTTCGACATGTTAGAACAGAAGTGTCCAACGGCAAATCATAATCCCAGAATATCGCAATGAATTACACGACATGAACCAAACCAGAACTGAATTAAATATGAATCACAATGCCCGAAGGCTCCAATGAAATTATCAAGACAGTCACAAAGTCCTGAAAGCCACTCAGCCGAAGCTGTCAAATAACACAATCACATGAAACCGAAACAGCCCGAAGCTATAGTTAATGAGGGCTAATAAGGTCATAACCACGATCGTGACCTACTGAGCTGTAGGTGTTGGGAAGCCAACCGCGAAGGTTAAAGCCCCAAGCTTACCTATAAGATCATAAACACGACCGTGACCTACTGAGTTGTAGGTGTTGGGAAGCCAACCGCGAAGGTTCAAGCCCCAAACTTACCCATAAGATCATAAACACGACCGTGACCTACTGAGTTGTAGGTGTTGGGAAGCCAACCGCGAAGGTTCAAGCCCCAAACTTACCCCTAAGATCATAAACACGACTGTGACCTACTGAGTTGTAGGTGTGGGAAGCCAACCGCGAAGGTTCAAGCCCCAAACTTACCCATAATAAGCACTAGCCGAGACTAGCCTCCAAAATATAATTAATCACAAATGACAACGATTCGTAGATTACCGAATTCACGAGAATGTTAATGTGCTACCTTGAGTCGGCCAACACGATAATGATGTCTCACGGATGGGCATCGTACTCGATAGTCCCAATTCAATACCTCGATTACCTTAGAATAGTCAATCAATAACAATGATGCAGCGGATAATTCAATATCTCGATTGCCGTAGAACGGCTAATCGATGACAATGATACAATGAATTCCTCGGTACCTTTAATCGGCTACCGATGACAAAGATGAGAATGAATACGACAATGCCTTCAATCGGCTAATACAACATGAATGACGGGACGCCAACATTAATAACAATGATTACAACAACGTCTTAGATCCACATCAATATTAACAACAACAACAACCGATACATCGATACCGCGAACCGGTGATCGATAATAACATTAACAACGAATATCTCAATGCCTTACCGGCCATTTATGAATGATAATAAACATTTGGCATAATTGCCGAAGAGTATCGTATCAACGATCCCCTAATATCAATAAATTTATGAAGAGACTAAGTCTCGGAATGATACAACACATTCATACACATATATGATGACATTAATCTCATTGACTAGTACAAGTATAAAACTTGCCTCAACCGAAGGCGATGAATTCCTTCCATGAACAACGAATGGCGTCCTCCGATAAACACTAGTACTCGAACCACCTTGAATGAAATATAATTCATTCAATAACACCATATCAATCGAAATCAACATAACGACCGAAAGAAACTCTTTGAGGCATTTAATCGAACACTAAATGTTCAAAGTTCCTCAAGAACTTAAGAATCATCAATCGGGTTGAAAGAATCGAAGATATGGATATACAATCCATAGAACATGATTAATAATGTTTACAAACATCAACCGATTCATCAAATTCGGACGGAAAATGAAATCAAAGCCAAAACTCCCAAAAATCAAATTTTAGGAGATTTCAAGAAATTACCTTGATTAGGATGAAGAATCCACAAACATGTTTTTAATCCACACCATAACTTGAAGAAGATGAAATTATTTGAGTTTGATGATGATAAATCGCCCAAAATATCTCCCACAAATCGCCCAAGGAGGAGAGGAAGAAGGAAAGTGATGAAAATGAGGATGATTCCACAAGAAAATGCTGATATAGGCGAAACTGTACTGTGTGCCGCGGCACAAGATGAGTGTGCCACGGCCCACGGCCAAAAACTGCCCAGCAAACTGCTTTTGTGCCGCGGCCCGGCCAGAAGGGGCCGCGGCCCGCGGTACAGCCCGCTCCAGCACAAAAAGGCACATGGTGCAGCCTTAGCTATTTCGACCATAACTCCTTCGTCCGGACTCCAATTGACTCAACGTTTGAACCATTAGAAAGTTAACTTGATTATCTATAATATTGAAGAGATTCAGAATTTTTGGAGTTTCCGAGAATTAATGGTGATTTTACAAAGTTGAACTCATACGTGGAAAAGTCGCTTAAGAACACGGAATTCAACAGAACGACACCGAGATGAACTCGGATGACAAAAAGTGTAGAATTAATCATTCTCTGAATGAGGAAAAGGTCACAATAGAGTTTCTAAGATGGAATTACACCAGAAAAAAATTATTGGAAATTGAAATCGCGGATATTACATACTACCCCCTTAAAAGAAGTTTCGTCCCGAAATTTAAAACAAGTAGGGAGAAGCAATATCCCGCCAAGAAAAATCGACGAGATACACACGAACAAGAATGATTACAATGAATGATAATGAATCAAAATCCACCAAGGATCAAGAATGACTCACCGGGGTGAAATGATAACGTAACGAGTGATAGCTCAAATGAAATGATTGGAACCAATATTCCCCGTGAAGTGAATGATTAGTTTGATAATTATAAGTATCAACGTGATTGAAATATGATGAATGGATTATGCGAATGAATGAACGGCGATGAAATGAATGATTATCCTATTACCGAGCAAGAATTAACTTGCTCAAAACCGGTGATGAATGTCCTATTGTATCAGAATTAAAGCAAACAACAGTCAAACTCGTCGTCTGAGATGAAGATGCTCTCCCAGCATGAAGATGACTATAAAACGATCTCTTGGACGTCGGAGTCTGATGTCCCTCTGACAGCTCTTTCCATACCGAGGCAGGAAAGCCACATAATAGTTACAGATCTCGTATGAAGATCGCATTATGATTACGAGACGGAATGATAACAATGAGCATACACGCTCTAACACAATTAATGCATTAATAATGCAATAAAACGATCGTCGACATGACGCCGTAATATGATAAGATCGCATGAAAGATCAAGTGAGGTGACAAGACTATCTGATGAAATTCCTGGAATGATTACCTTGAACAAGTTAACAAGGTTGAAATTTTGATTCACAAGATCAACAACTGAACCGTGAGATGGATTGGATGATTAATGAATTAATTGAACAATGAGATTGACTGAGTGATAATCAATTAACTGAGCGATGAGATTGACTGAGTGATGAATGAATCAACTGAGCGATGAGATTAACTGAGTGATGAATGAATTGACTGAGCAATGAGATTGACTGAGTGATGAATGAATTGACTGAACAGTGAGATTGACTGAGTGATGAATGAATTACCTGAGCAATGAGGTCGACTGAGTGATGAATGAATTGACTGAACAATGAGATTGACTGAGTGATTAATGAATTAATCTGAACAATGAGATTGACTAAGTGATGAAGGAATTGACTAAGTGATGAATGAATTAACTGAGCAATGATATTGACTGGGTGATGAATGAATTAACCGAGTGGTGAACGAATTATCTGAGTAATGATATTGACTGAGTGATGAACGAATTAACTGAGTGATGAATGATATTGACTGAGTGATGAATAAATTAACTGAGTGATGAATGAATTAACTGAGTGATGAATGAATTAACTGAGTGATGAATGAATTAACTGAGTGATGAATGAATTAACTGAGTGATGAATGAATTAACCGAGTGATGAATGAATTATCTGAGTAACGATATTGACTGAGTGATGAACGAATTAACTGAGTGATGAATGATATTGACTGAGTGATGAATGAATTAACTGAGTGATGAATGAATTAACTGAGTGATAAATGAATTAACTGAGTGATGAATGATATTGACTGAGTGATGAATGAATTAACTGAGTGATGAATGAATTAACTGAGTGATGAGATCAAAATGATGATTGAGGATAATTAACTGATGAATGAATTGATCCTTAATGCTTACACAAGTCATATGTGCTCCAAAACAATTAGCCATGAATCAATCATAACACTAATATCACATATAGGTTTCAACAAAGCATGAACAATTAATGACATGATGAATGTATGAACATAAAGAGAATCAAGTCCTTTCACAGGTCATACGAAGCTTCTAGGTCTCACGATACTATTCCCAACTGACGACGACTCGATGAATGAATGACTCGTGCAGTCGTACTAATATTACGACTCACAAAACCCGACTGTCCAGATTGTCATAACCTGACAGTCCCACTAGTACCGCATCGGTAGAGCAACATAACTCACATATCAGGGTATCTCACAACCCAAAATCTCTGATACCATCTTCTGTAACACCCCCAAACCCCATTGGGTTATTACAGTGTCGTGGACCCCACACCCGGAGATCCACCAGGCGAAACATGACTAAAATACATTAAATTAACCAACAAGGGAGATCACAGTCCCTACTATGATATCCGACACAATATTCCGATAAGGAATTTCAATGACAATGATGGGCCTACATGGCCAAAAATAAAATACAGCAACATCTACAAGCGTCTGCTCGGGTAATACATAATGACAATAACCGACAAACTGGAGAACACTCCAACTGACTGACAAACATGAACAACTCGGACTAGTATCGCTCGAATGCCTCGTCGCCATCATCATGCCCCTGTGTCTCAACTCTCTCCTCGCAAGCACCTAAAACATGAAAACATGTTCCGCCCCCACGAGGTCAGTCATCCATATAATGAACACCAAATACATGTATAACATGATATGCATCCAGGCAGAATGAAATGGTACAATGTTAATAATAATACGAGATGCTCACAAACCAAGGTAAGAATCGAGCATTTGTAAAATACTATGCCCACGGCATACTATTAATACCTGTTCGACAGGTTAGAACATAAGTGCCCAATGGCGAATCATAATCCCAGAATATCACAATGAATTACACGACATGAACCAAACCAGAACTGAATTAAATATGAATCACAATGCCCTAAGGCTCCAATGAAATTATCAAGACAATCACAAAGGCCTGGAAGCCACTCAGCCGAAGCTGTCAAATAACACAATCACATGAAATCGGAACAGCCCGAAGCTATAGTTAATGAGGGCTAATAAGGTCATAACCACGATCGTGACCTACTGAGCTATAGGTGTTGGGAAGCCAACCACGAAGGTTCAAGCCCCAAGCTTACCCATAAGATCATAAACACGACCGTGACCTACTGAGTTGTAGGTGTTGGGAATCCAACCGCGAAGGTTCAAGCCCCAAACATACCCATAACATCATAAACACGACCGTGACCTACTGAGTTGTAGGTGTTAGGAAGCCAACCGCGAAGGTTCAAGCCCCAAACTTACCCATATGATCATAAACACGACCGTGACCTACTGAGTTGTAGGTGTTGGGAATCCAACCGCGAAGGTTCAAGCCCCAAACTTACCCATAATAAGCACTAGCCGAGACTAGCCTCCAAAATATAATTAATCACAAATGACAACGATTCGTAGATTACCGAATTCACGAGATTGTTAGTGTGCTACCTTGAGTCGGCCAACACGATAATGATGTCTCACGGATGTGCATCATACTCGACAGTACCAATTCAATACCTCGATTACCTTAGAATAGTCAATCGATAACAATGATGCAGCGGATGATTCAATATCTCGATTGCCTTAGAACGGCTAATCGATGACAATGATACAAGGAATTCCTCGGTACCTTTAATCGGCTACCGACGACAAAGATGAGAATGAATACGACAATGCCTTCAATCGGCTAATACAACATGAATGACGGGACGCCAACATTAATAACAATGATTACAACAACGTCTTAGATCGACATCAATATTAACAACAACCGATACATCGATACCGCGAACCGGTGATCAATAATAACATTAACAACGAATATCTCAATGCCTTACCGGCCATTTATGAATGATAATAAACATTTGGCATAATTGTCGAGGAGTATCGTATCAACGATCCCCTAATATCAATAAATTTATGAAGAGACTAAGTCTCGGAATGATACAACACATTCATACACATATATGATGACATTAATCTCATTGACTAGTACAGGTATAAAACTTGCCTCAACCGAAGGCGATGAATTCCTTCCATGAACAACGAATGGCGTCCTCCGATAAACACAAGTACTCGAACCACCTTGAATGAAATACAATTTATTCAATAACACACTATCAATCGATATCAACATAACGACCGAAAGAAACTCTTTGAGGCATTTAATCGAACACTAAATGTTCAAAGTTCCTCAAGAACTTAAGAATCATCAATCGGGTTGAAAGAATCGAAGATATGGATATACAATCCATAGAACATGATTAATAATGTTTACAAACATCAACCGATTCATCAAATTCGGACGGAAAATGAAATCAAAGCCAAAACTCCCAAAAATCAAATTTTAGGAGATTTCAAGAAATTACCTTGATTAGGATGAAGAATCCACAAACATGTTGTTAATCCACACCATAACTTGAAGAAGATGAAATTATTTGAGTTTGATGATGCTAAATTGCCCAAAATATCGCCCACAAATCGCCCAAGGAGGAGAGGAAGAAGGAAAGTGATGAAAATGAGGATGATTCCACAAGAAAACGCTGATATAGGCGAAACTGTACTGTGTGCCGCGGCACAGGATGAGTGTGCCGCAGCCCACGGCCAAAAACTGCCCAGCAAACTGCTTTTGTGCCGCGGCCCAGCCAGAAGGGGCCGCGGCCCGCGGTACAGCCCGCTCCAGCACAAAAAGGCACATGGTGCAGCCTTAGCTATTTCGACCATAACTACTTCGTCCGGACTCCGATTGACTCACCGTTTGAACCATTGGAAAGCTAACTTGATTCTCTATAATATTGAAATGATTCAGAATTTTTGGAGTTTCCAAGAATTAATGGTGATTTTACAAAGTCGAACTCATACGTGGAAGTCGCTTAAGAACACGAAATTCAACAGAACTACACCGAGACGAACTCGGATGACAAAGTGTAGAATTAATCATTCTCGGAATGAGGAAACGGTCACAATAGAGTTGCTAAGATGGAATTACACCAGAAAAAAAATTATTGGAAATCGAAATCGCGGATATTACATGATACACGATATCCTCATATACAATTGTTGACCAAGTACGACAATTATACAAATACAGCTGTCTCAGTCTTCAATTTATTTTATCCATACTGTATAGACACCAAGCTATACAATATATCTCAGATAAAGTAATGCAAAAAATTTATACTTAAAATACGGGTATTACATACTGCCCTCCTTAAAATAAGCTTCATCCTCGAAACTTGCAATCCTGTCACAGCAAACAAATCAACGAAATTTCCGAACTCATCACAAAAGCAATCAATCGTCGCCACAAGCGAATAACCAAACCAATATACTTACAGGTGCGTGAAGCCGATGATCTCCCGTGATACTAGCACACTACTCCCACACAAGGTCTCAATACAATACCAATACACACCAATATCGCAAATAGCAATTTGAAAAGATCTCAAAAATTTGGAACCTCCAAAAATAGGTTTGACTCAAAAGTCAGAAAAATAATTTTCAAAAGCCACGCTACTACCGTACTGGTATAGCCACATAACACACAAGCCTGGGTTTCACAAAACCCAATCTCCAATACCATCTTCTGTAATGCCCCCAAAACCATCCGGGATATTACAGCGCCGTGGGTCCTGTGCCGAAACCCACCAGGCTAAAACCATTTCAAAACGTTTAAAACGCCAAAAGGCCGATGACGATAATATTTTAAATACCCAAAATATTTACCAAAACATATTTCTCAAATACCATCATCAAATAATATTTGAAAATACAAGGCGAAATGCCAAATCTCGACAGTTTCAAAACGTACGCTAAGCCACCAATTAAACGTACCGACAAAATAGTTTAGGAAAAAGAGGTTTAATGAAATACTCCAAGTTTATGAAATACCCAAAAAGGCCATTTTGAAAGTTAAACACAAGTTGGTAAAAATACTGGAAAGCCATTTTAAAATATACACGCAGCGGATATAAACACAGTTCGAAAATACACAATTACAGCAGAAAAAAACAACCAGAAGGAATACTCGATACTCAAATACATGCCACAGCCAGTATCACCCGGGAAGCTCACCCCTTCACGACCGCTACTAGCTCGATCTCGGAGTACCTAAAAATAAAGCCCACGGCGGGGTCAGCCACAATACTCAACAATGATATCGATTACATCATCAAAAATAATTACATACCAATGTAATAATACTGTAAGAATACTACCAACGTAATCTTACCGTAGTAACCTTACCAACCCATAACAATCCATAACAGATCAATCCTTACCATCATCCACATTTCACATTCTCAAATGACGAAATGAACTCAACTACATCCCTCTGTATTGTATCACAACAATACTCAAATATCCTCAAAACATCATCATAACTCATAAGTGTGAAATGAACCATCTGTGCTAAATTATGTCCGTCGGATTGCACAATCAAATCTCAACCTGTATAAACCAATAACATACAACATATATGTAGATCAATTACCAAAAAAACAATGATCACAAGTCCCGAAACATCAATGTACAGTCTGAATGCTCATATGATCAAAAACCATGATCAATCAAGACATCGACCGAGAATATCATCGACATGATAACTCCAATACGACCAACAAAGGATCAAAAATAACCAAGAATATCCCCAACATAATAAACCCCAATGCTACCAACGAGGAATCAACCATAATCTAGAATACCATCAACATGATAAACTCCGACACGATCAACAAATTATCAACATTAACCAAAAATATCCCCAACATAATAAACCCCAATGCTACCAACGAAGAATCAACCATAATCGAGAATACCATCAATATGATAAACTCCGACACGATCAACAAAGGATCAACAATAACCGAGAATACTCTCAACAAGGTAAACTCCAAACGATCAACAAAGGATCAATAACGACCGAGAATACCATCAACAAGGTAAACTCCAAATGATCAATAAAGGATCAATAAAGACAGAGAATACCATCAACAAGATAAACTCCAAACGATCAACAATAATGGATCTCAAAGAAATAACCCCGACTGTCGAACATACCCCTCGGGCGTAAGAACAACCAGTCGCAAACTGTTGAACATACCCAACCATAAATGGAGGATGAACGACCAAACAATATGGCTCAAAGATGGAAGTCACAGTATGCCCGATCCAGAAATGAGTCCATGCACATGTCCACCTCGTATACGGAATCCAGGATATATGTGGGACATGTACCTAATTAGCCTCACGAACTATGTCTCGTGTGCACGGTCCGGTGTGGAAATATCAACACATGACCATACTGTGCCCAACTAAAAATCCTACACAATAACCAAATCGGCACGCAGATATGACTCCAGATATGTCACAATACAATATGACAACGAAACTCAAAGAATCACATATCCAATAAGGATCAAAAGACTCACTGAAGTGAACAAAGACACACTGATAATGAAAGATCGACATGACCGACGATATCCGAAACAACCCTCCTGGGATCACAATCCCCAAAGAATGATCAAAACGATCAACAACCTCAACACTACAGCCCTGGGACCATCATCCCTCAACGATCGATCAACACAACCGTTAATACCAAACAATAGTCATGGGAACCACATCCCTCAACGAGCAACCAATATGAATCACAATATACGAAACCTCAACGTACAACATATATAACAACTCAACATATTAATTATCTTCATAATTGAACAATAGTTAAATTACCTCAAATCCGAAGACAATATTATTTCCATGAACCAACATCCCTGAACGAATACACAGTTATACGAATAATCCCGAAATAAGTATAGTCCTTTTAGACCAAAAAATCACCGTCCCGACATCAATGTCGACAAGGTAAACCATCCTCGATATCCGACATTCCATATCACTGACCAAAGATAACTCATATCCCCGTCCTTACTAAACACATTTAAACCATATACAATATGACTTAATCCAAACCAAAGCACAATATATAAACCATCATCTCGACAATTTATATTTATAATATCATTGCTATATGAATTATAAATGAAATGAAATCAAAATCATTCATTAAATATTATAAACTGAACAAGTATAACTTGCCTCGATACCGATACCACGAAGCCGTTACCAATTCCATTGCCTCCGTCTACGAGCTCCCCAGTCCCGACCAAATGCAATCTACGAACTCTTCAACCTCAACCACAACACAACGTTCATAATCAATGATCAATTATCACGACCTATTGCAATAATCGATTAACACACATTCAGTAAAAATCAACAACCGACATAACCAACCAATCAACTCAATGGTTCAACGATATCTCGATCATATACAAAACTGAACAATATAACTAAAACAATTACGAACTCATATCCATAATACAAACCGCAACTCGACAACTCATAAATAACAATCAATATAAACGATCAACAAACCCAACTGTTCCACAATATCCCGATTAAATACAAATCCAACAACCCAAATCAATCAATCATGAACTCAAAATTACAACACGATTCATAATCCAATTATCATAACAATTATCAAATTAAATCAATAACATGGGTCTAAACGTTACCGATTCCAAATTCAATCTTAAATACGAATACAAGTTTCCTCCTTGTAAATTCATAATCAAAACCAATTACCAATTATCATCATCAATCCGGACAATCCGATTACTTCAACATTATAGATAATCATATTCCAAGGGTTTCAAATAACTCAATCATTCGAGTTGAACACTTGTTCAATACGTATGAATTTCCAAACTCAAAGGTGCATAAAAATCTCATCAAACTCGAAATCATAATTGTATTCCTATACGAATATTGTATCAAAACACATAACTTAGGTCTAGATATGAATATTCCATATTCATATCCAAAACACCAACACATCTTAAACATTCTCATCTTATCACATAATTCAAGAGTTCCTTAAGGACAAGAATTATCCCGAAACCACATTCATAATCCACAAGACGACATAATTCGATGTGTTCTAACATCTTAAACAAATTTCTCATTCTTTATTCAAGATGTATATTATCATATTCTCCAATATACAATTCACGTAACCTCAAGAATAACAATAACACCACTATAACCATCATCATACGAAGAAAAACATCATCAATCAAACCAATAAGGATAATATCATACTTAATTTGGAATCAACCTCATATCATGATTCACACGAAATCAACATAATCCAGAAATCCATCTTTCCTCGATTTAAACGAATCGCAATCCTTATAATAGGGAAGATCTTAATTAACATCTGAAATCTCTTATCACAATTCCATTAAATGTCCTATAACATCAAGAATCGCAAAAATACTATCAAGAACTGTTAGGAGTATGCCCTCGAATGCCACTCAGAGGTTGTTGAGTGAGGGCATTGTACTTGTAATTATGTAAACCATTTATATAAGGCAAATGATTGTTTCTTTATTTACTGGTAGTTACTGGCATTCCTAACTCGTAAATAAACATATAGAAACTAGTCCGTGTATTTGAGAGCAAAACGTTCCACTCCTTATTGGATAAGGGGGTCGGCACTGGAAAGGTTTATAGCTCAAATACTTAATCGTTCGCAAGTCGATGAAACTTGGTAGGCGTTAAGTTTATGTAAAGACTTGTATGACGTGTTCTTTGACATGGAGAGTGCACCGAACACTAATGGTTAGTGGGAGCACACGTTATAGGTATGCTAATTAGATTAGTATACTCGACCGACTCACCCTCGATTCGTCACATGGATTTCACTCAGGACGATCAATGACGGAATCGAAAGGTTGTGATAGGTATTCGTGAACCTTCGACTTGAGGATTTAGTAGGGATGTGCTTGTGACGTCAAGATTTTCATTAGAGTAGTTCGACCGTAAACCGGAAGGCGGGGGTCAACCTCGACGTGCATCTTGACGGGAAAGTAGCAGTCTACGAATACCAAGATACAATTCTTTCTCCGTTAGTGAGCGGGTTATATGTCCTATGCGGTTATTGCGAGATGAGATCATAAGTCTTTGGCCAAAGCATTGGAGCCGGTTGTATTAGATACACGACTCGATGATCTCTATTTGCATTAACGCATGCATAGCGTCAAAGCACGAGATAGGGTTTGACCGACCGTGACCCTAAAACTTGATCGGGACATTTGAAAGAAGGGTTTATACGTTCTTGGTATTCACGACAGAATGGTTCTTGAATGATCCCAATCATTCGTTCTCGATTAAGTGCAGTGTAGGCCGCCAGTGGCTAGGTGGTGCTACTACTCTTTGGTTCCTCCCATTCTCGATCGAGACGGACCTACCGAGTCGCGCATTAGGATTGGCACGGAATGAATCGAGCTTAATCTCTCATTATAAATATTAGATATTGGATATCTAATTTGGGACATTGGATGTCTAAATCGATTTATTGGATAAATTGATTTACGGCCTAATGGATTAAATAAATTACTGGGTGATTAATTTAATTCGTGAATATAATTATTTCTTGGAGAAATTAATTATATTATTATGTATTTAATGTGATTAATTGATTGGATTAATTAATCGACACAAATACATCGGAACGGAATAGGAGTTTATCTGTTTGGACTCACGGGAGTCCGAAACGAATCGAACTCATCCGATTCCTTCTAGATGGTCACCCCATCACCTACTCCCTTACTTTGTCTTGGTCTACACTTTCAAGGATGGTGGACTAGTGACCAAGACAAGGGGACAAATATCACACCTTGGTGATATTGTCTAAAGTAGGAGATCATGGGGAGTTGAATAAGAATATAAGTGGAGACAAACTCTCACTTGAACATAGCTAAATTCCAGTCGTGAGCTTTGAAGTAGTGAGAGAGAAAATTATTTTTCTTAGTCTTCATCTTCATCTTCTTCTTCACTTTTATTCTTGAGTTTTCTTGGAGAAAATTCAAGATACATTAAGAGAGATATATTATACACTTAGAGTGTAATAACAAAGCTTCACCACTTGATTCTAGCCGTAACCTTAGAGGTTAATCAAGTGTTGTTGTTCCGGTCGTTTTTCCGGCGCGTGGCAAGTAGAGACGCGGTGTTTTCGGCGTTGGATCATTCAAGGGCTTGGAGCGGATTGAACTCGTAGAGATCAAACTAAAGCTTGGGGAATAGCTCAAGAGAAGGTTTCCATTTAATCAACGGACTTCGAGGGTTAGTTTCTTACGACTCTTGCTTTTCGTTTATATATTCGTATATACGTAGCTCGATCGATTCTCGTAGAGATTCGGATCGAATTAATTTTCGTTTTACGCTTCCGGGCCGCCGTTTTAGGCACCGAATCCCAACAGTGGTATCGGAGCGTAGGTCTTGCGATCGTATATACGATATTGGCATTTGGAATGCTCGATTAAATGGTGAATGATTTGGAATCATTTTAGTCATAATCGTGGTATATGTTTTTCGTTCGTAATAATTGTATTTTTCGTAAGTTTATGTCTAAATATAAATCTTAAATTTACGGAAATATGATTTATATTGAAGATATGAAAGTCGGAAAATATTGATATTGGATATCCGGTCGAAAATCTAGCCCGAATCGTCGTTTGACGACTTTTTGGACAAATAGGGTAATTTGGCGAGAGTGACTCGACCGTGTCTGGGTGACACGGTCGTGTCCGGCGATGTGTGAGCCCTGCACGGAGACCCGGCCGTGTCGAGACACGGGCGTGTCTGGCCGAAAGTGACTCGGCCGTGTCTGGGTGACACGGTCGTGTCCAGCGATCTGCCAAGTCATCGCTGAGCGACCCGACCGTGTCTGGGTGACTCGGTCGTGTCTGGCCGGCATCTTCCGAGGTGACTCGGCCAAGCCGGAGTGATCGCCGGTAAGCCGCGAGTGACTCGGTCATCGGCCGTTTTCACCCCGGCTCGATTTTTCCGTGTATTCTTAAAAATTAATCTCCCGCATGTTAAATTGGATTTAATATGATTAAAATGATTTATGGTACTTCATTTTATAAGGGAAATTTGATTAATTGGAATATTTATGGTCGACCGAATTATTTTGAACGTTATTACATTACCGATTGTGTGAATCGATTGGATCGGTTCGTATTGTTGATTGGATCAATGTATCTCTACGCTTTCCATTTATTTAGTATTTATTGTATGAATGCTTTTGAATGGGGATGTGGTTCGTGGACTTAGTTTTGAATCGTTCGTTTTATTCGATTGGGTTGTAAAGGCCGTTTTGAGCCTATTTATTTTACTAGAAAAATTTGTATCTAGGATGCAATTTTCAATGTAAAATTTATATGTAATGACGAAGACCGGAGGAAGATCCATTTCGAGAAGACGAAGATTCAAGACGAAGACTTGTAATTAGATTACGGAGTTTTTGTTTTCTAGGAACGGTCCATGAACCACATGTTGGTAGCAACTAGGTTGTGATTGGTTGTTTCATATTGTATAAATGCCACAAACGCGCTTAAACGATTAATGTGCAAAGTGTAACGTTAATCGCGATAATTCTCCCACAACAAATAATTAAGTTTATAAGGTTTCAAGGTTTTCCTTCCCTCCATCGAGTTTTCGGGAAATTGAAATCCAAACCGGATGTGCTATGCTTAGAGTTATCGGGGTAGTCGTTCGGGAGGACGGATAAATTAGGAGCGCATTGGATGCCTTCGGTTGGAGCAAATTTTATCCCTAGAAACCGATAGGTTGCGGATAAGATTCAATTGTGAAACCGATTTGCGTCGATGGTATAAACTTAACTTGTTCACGAACCATAGAAACCGTATAGGTTGAGGGGAGTGAACAAGGGGAAAAAGAAGATCGAATCATCCATTAGATGGGTTGGTGTTGGACACCACTTTATGAAAATTAATAGACTAGAAACACATTCGGTTGCCCTCTATTAAGATTTATAAAGAACTCGATCACCACTATGAAGTAGAGCGACGATACTTCGGATTTCACATGGGAGTGTGTTATTCCGATAAAAATAGTGGGATGGGTAACAAGAATAGAAAGGACCTTAATTCTATACTCGGATCATAATATAACAAGTCACTAATTAACTGCTATACTTAATGCGAGACATAACTCAATATGACAATGAATCCACTCGCAATTCTACTCGAAAAGAACACCTTAATGGGACCTAACTTTGTGGATTGGCTCCGCAATCGATGATTGTCCTCGGTATAGAGGCACCGGGATACGTCTTGGAGACGGACATTCCGGCGCCTCCTATGCGGACTCGAGCCAATCGGGAAGAGATTGAAAACCACGAAAAGTGGGTTAAGGATGACGTGAAAGTCCGTGCTTATATGATGGCTTCCATGTCTAATGAGCTTCAGAGAGCTCATGAGAAAATGACTTACGCTGGCGATTCTATCTCACTTAACCGAGCTTTATGGTGAGCACAATGAATCGCTAGATATGAGATATCCAAGCGACTTCGGTGCAAGGATGAAGGAAGGTGAGAAGGTTGGGAACACGTCCTCAAAATGATATCCATGATCGAGAGATTGGAGGCTCTTGATTTTAAAATGGATACTTCTCTCCAGCGACCTTATCCTACAGTCTCTCCCCGATTCCTTCTCACGGTTTGTTATGAACTTCAACCGCAATGAGATTGCATGTAATTTAGCCGGGCTAATGAACAAACTTGTATTGCTCGGTCTCAAATGAAGACTCAGCGGATGAAGGAGTGCTCTTGTGATTTCTTACGGACCTCGGAGGTCTAAGAATAAGAAGAAAAGACCAAGAAGCTGCATGGACCACAAGCTAAGGACCTTAAGGGTAAGGGCAAGGCCCCAATGGTTCGAAGAACAAGAAGAAAAAGGATACTTGTCTCAAGTGCGGTGAGTGGGGCCCTTTGGGCTAGAGACTGTCCGATTCTTCATGGCACTTCGTCTGAGAACTTTTAGTTTTGGAAACAAATTGTTACTCTTTGTATTTTCTACTTCTGGATCTTTGGATTCGTGCTAGTTCTCATATTTGTACCGTGAATCGGGATCTGGAACAATGTAGGAAGCTTGGAGCTGGAGAAGTTATGATCACATTCGGAAGCGGGCATAGTGTCGAGGCGACCGACATAGGATCACTTCTTTTGGGTTTAGAATCCGGCTTTGTTTTGACTTTAGAAGATGTACTTGTTTTGCCCAAGGGGCACAAAAACATTGTATCCATTCGGTCATGGACCGAAAAGGCTTTTCATTTTTCATTGGTGATGGTTCTGCAAAATTTATTTTAGAAATAAACTAGTGGGTACTGCTACATTGTTGAATGGATTGTATCATCTAAATCTCGGCAACAAAGTAGTTGTGAATACTATGACTAGAAAACGTGGTAGGGATGAAACCAATCAAGTTTTGAAATGGCATCTTAGACTTGGTCATGTTGGTCGGACCAAGGTTTACAAGATGGAAAAAGATGGACTTATGGGTCCATTGGGATCGGATCCCTTTCCTACTTGTGAATCTTGCCTTAAAGGCAAAATGACTAAGTCCCCCTTCACAGGGACTTTTGAAAGAGCCGCTGATAAACTGGGATTAATCCATACCGACGTATGTGGTGCTTTAGAAGCGGACGTGACGGATATCAATATTTCATTACGTTTACAGATGATCATACTAGGTATGGTTATGTATACTTAATGAAACATAAATCCGAGGCCTTTGAGAAATTCCAGGAATTCAAGGCCCTAGTCGAGAAACAAACTGGTAATCATATCAAAGCACTTCGGTCGGACCGAGGTGGCGAGTATATGAGTACGGAGTTTGACGAGTTCCTTAAGGAACATGGAATAGTTTCACAACTAACACCTCCAGTACTCCTCGGTTAAATGGTGTGTCGGAAAGAAGGAACCGGACCACTGTTGAACATGGTCCGTTCCATCTTGGGCTATCTTGACTTGCCGATTTACTCAGGGGTATGCACTCTGTTGCCGCGTATATCTTGAATAGATGTCCTTCCAAATCCGTTCCTAAAACTCCACATGAGATGTGGGAGGAAGGAAACCAAGTCTTAATCATATTAGGATTTGGGGATGTCCCGCCTATGTCAAGAAGACTAAGGTGGAAAAGTTGGAAGCTAGGTCTGCGAAGGGACGTTTCATTGGATTCCCGTCGGGACGATGGGATATCTATTCTACATGCCCGAAGATCGAAGGATCATTGTTGCTTTACAAGCACACTTCTGGAAGATGAGTTCATTCAGAAGGCGGAGCAGTAGAAGTATTTCTTTAGAAGAATACAATGAAACTCCTCGAGAGACACTGCAAGAAATCGGAACCGAACTTTCGAAACACAAGTACAACCACCTCGTAGGTCTAGTAGGGTGTCTCATTTACGAGAGGTATGGGCTTGTGCACTTGGAGGAGCCGGGTCTCCATGAGGTTCCAAGTGATATCCAAGAGACCGACCCGACGACCTATGACCAAGCGATGGTGGATGTAGACTCCGCGAAATGGCGTGAAGCTATGGAAGCCGAGATAGACTCGATGCATGTCAATCGTGTCCGGACTCTAGTAGACCGCCCCAAGGGCATAGTGCCTATTGGGAACAAGTGGATCTACAAGAGAAAGACCGATGGTGATGGCAAGGTTGACGCCTATAAGGCCGTGCTAGTGGCAAAGGGTTATACCTGGAAGGAAGGAATCGACACACGATACCTTCTCGCACGTAGCCATGATCAAGTCTATTCGCATGATGCTTGCTATAGCCGCTACCACGATTATGAGATATGGAAAATGGACGTAAAGACGGCTTTCCTTAATGGATTCCTCGAGGAGGAAATCTATATGGAGCAGCGGCTAAAGGCTTTGTATCCGAAGTCGATATTCGAGAAGTGTGCAAGCTTCATTGTTCCATTTATGGATCAAGCAAGCGTCACAGAGTTGGAATCTTCGTTTTGACGAGGCAACAAAGAGTTTGACTTCGTGCAAAATGAAGAGGAACCTTGTGTATACAAGAGGGTTAGTGGGAGCAAGATCGCATTCTTAGTACTATATGTAGATGACATTCTACTAATAGGAAATGATGTGGGAATGCTCGATTACGAAAGCTTGGCTTTGAGTAATTTCTCCATGAAAGACTTGGGAGAAGCTACCTATATTCTTGGTATTCGACTCTACCGGGATAGAGCGAAGAGAACAATAGGTCTTTCCCAAGCCCTCTATATAGATAAAATCTTAAAGCGATTTAAGATGGATGATTCTAAAAGAGGGTTCCTACCGATGCGACATGGAATAAAACTCACCTTGAAGATGTGTCCTCAAAATGAGGAACAACGAAAGGAAATGAGTAATATACCATATGCTTCGGCCGTGGGTAGCCTTATGTATGCTATGTTGTGTACAAGACGACATTGCGCATCCGTAAGCGTGGTGAGTAGGTTTCGTGCAAACCTGGTAGGGAACATTGATTGCCAGAAAGAACGTTCTCAAGTACTTGAGAAGGACTAGAGATATGGTTACGATGTATGGTGGTGGAGAATTGGATGTGGTGGGATTCACCGATTCGACTTCCAAGGATCAAGGACGACTCGATGTCCACTTCGCTACATATTTACTCTTAATGGAGGAGCGATATCTTGGCGTAGTGCCAAGCAAAGCGCGATCGCGATTCCACTGTCGGTGAGTATCAAGCACCTCGGAGGCTTCCAAGGAAGGGTTACGGATTAAGAAGTTTCGGGAGAACTTCAAGTGATACCATGTCTTTGAAATTCTGTCTACTGCATTGCGACAACGACGGAGTCAGAGCGCAGCCAAGGAGCCGAGGTTTCACAACAAAGACCAAACATATTGAGAGGAAGTATCATCTCGTAAGAGAATTTGTTCGCAAGGGATACATTGTCCGCATAGAGTAGACTCGGCCGACAACGTCGCCGATCCAGTGACCAAGCCACTATCTCGGACTAGCTTGGAGCGTCATCGGAGAACATGGGTATTAGATACCATAGTGTGTGGCATTGAGTGCAAGTGGGAGATTGTTAGGAGTATGCCCTCAAATGCCACTCGGAGGTTGTTGAGTGAGGGCATTGTACTTGTAATTATGTAAACCATTTATATAAGGCAAATGATTGTTTCTTTATTTACCGGTAGTTACTGGCATTCCTAACTCGTAAATAAACATATAGAAACTAGTCCGTATTTGAGAGCAAAACGTTCCACTCCTTATTGGATAAGGGGTCGCTTTGGAAAGGTTTATAACTCAAATACTTAATCGTTCGCAAGTCGATGAAACTTGGTAGGCGTTAAGTTTATGTAAAGACTTGTATGACGTGTTCTTTGACATGGAGAGTGCCCGTCGAACACTAATGGTTAGTGGGAGCACACGTTATAGGTATGCTAATTAGATTAGTATACTCGAACCGACTCACCCTCGATTCGTCACATGGATTTCACTCGGGATACCAATGACGGAATCGAAAGGTTGTGATAGGTATTCGTGAACCTTCGACTTGAGGATTTAGTAGGGATGTGCTTGTGACGTCAAGATTTTCATTAGAGTAGTTCGACCACGTAAAACCTAAGGCGGGGTCAACCTCGACGTGCATCTTGACGGCAAGTAGCAGTGTCCTACCGAATACCAAGATAGAATTCTTTCTCCCGTTAGTGAGCGGGTTATATGTCCTATGCGGTTATGCGATGAGATCATAAGTCTTTGGCCAAAGCATTGGAGCCGATTGTATTAGATACACGACTCGATGATCTCGATTTGCATTAACGCATGCATAGCGTCAAGCAGATAGGGTTTGGTCGACCGTGACCCTAAAACTTGATCGGGACATTTGAAAGAAGGGTTTATACGTTCTTCGGTATTCACGACAGAATGGTTCTTGAATGATCCCAATCATTCGTTCTCGATTAAGTGCAGTGTAGGCCGCCAGTGGCTAGGTGGTGCTACTACTCTTTGGTTCCTCCCATTCTTGGCCGAGACGGACCTACCGAGTCGCGCATTAGGATTGACGACGGAATGAATCGAGCTTAATCTCTCATTATAAATATTAGATATTGGATATCTAATTTGGGACATTGGATGTCTAAATCGATTTATTGGATAAATTGATTTACGGCCTAATGGATTAAATAAATTACTGGGTGATTAATTTAATTCGTGAATATAATTATTTCTTGGAGAAATTAATTATATTATTATGTATTTAATGTGATTAATTGATTGGATTAATTAATCGACACAAATACATCGGAACGGAATAGGAGTTTATCTGTTTGGACTCACGGGAGTCCGAAACGAATCGAACTCATCCGATTCCTTCTAGATGGTCACCCCGTCACCTACTCCCTTACTTTGTCTTGGTCTACACTTTCAAGGATGGTGGACTAGTGACCAAGACAAGGGGACAAATATCACACCTTGGTGATATTGTCTAAAGTAGGAGATCATGGGGAGTTGAATAAGAATATAAGTGGAGACAAACTCTCACTTGAACATAGCTAAATTCCAGCCGTGAGCTTTGAAGTAGTGAGAGAGAAAATTATTTTTCTTAGTCTTCATCTTCATCTTCTTCTTCACTTTTATTCTTGAGTTTTCTTGGAGAAAATTCAAGATACATTAAGAGAGATATATTATACACTTAGAGTGTAATAACAAAAGCTTCACCACTTGATTCTAGCCGTAACCTTAGAGGTTAATCAAGTGTTGTTGTTCCGGTCGTTTTTCCGGCGCGTGGCAAGTAGAGACGCGGTGTTTTCGGCGTTGGATCATTCAAGGGCTTGGAGCGGATTGAACTCGTAGAGATCAAACTAAAGCTTGGGGAATAGCTCAAGAGAAGGTTTCCATTTAATCAACGGACTTCGAGGGTTAGTTTCTTACGACTCTTGCTTTTCGTTTATATATTCGTATATACGTAGCTCGATCGATTCTCGTAGGGATTCGGATCGAATTAATTTTCGTTTTACCGCTTCCGCTGGGCCTTCGTTTTAGGCACCGAATCCCAACAAGAACATCAAGAACACTATGATTCCATAATCATAACCAACATAATCAAAGACATGTATCATCCTCCATAACAAAATTCCCATAAATACCAAGAATCATCACAACAACTCCATAAACTATCATCATACGAACTAATCATCAACAACAACATCAAAAGTCCGAATTAAAGAGGGGATTATCCAACATATCTCTTTGAAGATGAAACACACAAGCAAACACTCCAAGAATCAACAATAACTCCATATATAAAGCTCCAGTTCCATGCCCTCAAGTTCAGAATCGACTTAGAAGAGCCAAACTCCATCTCTGAGTGTTGAAGGGCAAAGAAAATCAAATGAAGTTATGAAAAATTGAAGTGACGAACATCCCATTTATATAAACTTCTAACTGTTACATACGTAACATGCAACCATTTACATACGTAAACACCCTTTACGTACACTATCTGACCTTGGTAGCGTACGTAACGACAGTCCAGAGATTACTGACTCACTTCGTTCAATGCCTTACGTACGTAACACTTGCTCCATAGCGTACATAATACGTATGTTGACTTGCTACAGTAAAATACATAGTTAACGTACGTAACATACCAATCATATTGTAACACCCCCGAGATATTCAAGGTGTATTACAGCGCCGTGGACCCCTACATGGGACCCACCAGACTAACACAAGAAAACACCACTCGACTAACCATCTTGGTTAGAAAGGAAATAATTGTTAACAACAAGAACACAAAACAACACGTCCGGTACAACCGGCATAATAAACATCAACCGACAAATATAGTAACTTCAACGGAGACCAATCACCATCCGAAAGCAAAAGCCTAAGTACTCGCGAGTATAATCTATAAGTTTACAATTTGGAAGACATCCACATCAAAGAGACAGTAGGAAATAATAAGACTCAATTGCACATGTCAACAACCTTGGCCGACATCCTCGTACCATCCCAGCCCCCGATCGTCTGACTGAACATAACCTGAAATCCATAACAAGAATTTTCCCAAAACGGGTCCCCAAAGGGGTTAGCAATTACGCTAGTACAAGTATTCAAGGCAAACCAATCGCTTACACATTTCATAGTACATGTACCAATATCATTTCAAAAACCAAAACCAGACATGTCTTTTCCGGAAACAAACAGTCAAACAATTTGCCTTGGGAACAGGGTAATACCATTGATCCCGCCCAAGGCCTCTAAGGACCCTCCCGAGCTGGCCATATCATCAAACAAAACACGCACATGCATCGCCTTGGGAACAGGGTAATACCATTGATTCCGCCCGAGGCCTCTAAGGACCCTCCCGAGCTGGCTAGCTAAACAAACTCATGAATCCAGGACTCAACCCTTTGGATTCCCTCCGTGATCCCGTCGGACCATCCCGAGGTGAGCAAATCACACACAAAATACATTACCATTCCACGTTAAGCATAAAGGTTTCCAAAAATACTTGCCTTGAATAATTGACGACGCAACGAACGGAAAGGAAAGTCACCGACGAACGCTAGGAACCAACGAAATTGAACCTAACGATTCGAAGAATACAATCACAACCATTTCTAAATGAATACGGAATTGGAATACACCCGAAAACCCGCCTACGATTCATGTATATGCGTATATAAACAACAACGAGGGTGGACCACAACCAAACCCTCTCGATTCTGTAAAAACCACGAAATATACCATGAATCCATAGGGAAACTAAGAATACCAACAAGATTAATCATATTCATCATGAATTAATCAACAAAACGGAACGAATCGGACAAAAACGCGAAAACCCCCAAATCTACCCAATAGTAGGGTTCTAAAGATCTAACCTTGATTTGCTGGATCGAAGGATGTTATAGGATGATTGATCAATGATATAACCTCAAGAACTTCATGGATTTGTTGTTAAACAACATGGCTTCGCCACCTCCGAATCGCCAGCCGCGGACAGAAAAGGAAGGAAGTGAAAAATGACTGAAAATGCGACTGCTCTGTCACATTTATCTCGGGCGAACTAGCGTGCGCTTGCCTTCCGGACTAGCGTGCGCTATCGGCCAAGATCGGCCCGATACTCGGCCAGGGCCCGCACGACCCGGCACCACCGACCAATCCTGCCGACCGTGACCTGTCCGCCCGACCCCCGCTAGCGTGCGCTACGGCCGGAAGCCTGCGCGGGCTAGCCGACCTGTCCAGTAACCTCTGGACTAAACAGCTAGCCCAGGTACGCTAGTCGGCCGACAGTGTGCGCTACCTGCCGATCCTCCCCGAGTCCAGAACCTCAGAACCTCTCTGCCCTGACCCGATAGCGTGCGTTGGCCGACTGCGTAACGTGCGCTACTCCTGCCGGTTAGCGCACGCAGCCTTCCGGCAGTAGCGCGCGCTACGCCGGTTCCTGCCGCATCAGCCCGGCCAGTGCCCACAACCGTCCCGACAGGACCCGCCACCGTCCGGCCAGCTGCTCAGCCGTCATGATCCGACGACTCGATTTCCGAAAACGTACGGAACGAACACGACGAAAATCTCGCGGACAACATCAACGACCCAAAATGAAAACATAATGTGATAATTAATCATACGCGACCAAGAAAAGGGTCGAGACGACAAATACAGATATGGATACCCGTAACTTTGGGTAAATTACAAAATGGCCCAAAACACCCGAAAATCACGATACGTGATCGAATAACCAAACCGAAGTTCACAACACGTCTAACAAAGTTAAACGGACTTACGGGAAACTCGAAACAGTAGTTTCGGACGAGATTCGCAAGAATCAAACTCAAGTGCGGAAAAGTCGCTAAAAAGCACGGAACTCAACAAAACAACACCGAAACGAACTCGGATGACAAAAAGTGTAGAATTAATCATTCTCAGAATGACGAAACGGTCATGAACAAGTCGTCAAAATGGACTTCCGCCGAAAAAAAGAAATTACCGGAAATCGAAATTACGGGTATTATATTCTACCCTCCTTAAAAGAAGTTTCGTCCCGAAACTTAAAATAAGTAGGGAGAAGCAATATCCCCTTCCAGGAAAACTCGACGAGATACACAAAAACCGAAAACTCGCGCCCGACGGCGAAACGCTGCAAGAAACGCAAAGAGACATACGGCGTGAAAATACGCTCCACGGCGACTAACACAACGCCACCGGTAGAGACATAATAAAATCAACGAGTGACAAGCGTCATCAAATAGACAATAGAATAGATTCGATTATCCGGACAATCACAAAACACAACGAACGAAAATCAATATGATTGACCAACCCAACGGTACATCAATCAAAACGCGAGCCAACCGCTGAACAAATACGGAATCCCACCGCCCAAGGGTTGGAAGATCGAAAACGAGATTAATTTCCTGAACTTAAGGGAATTATGAAGGAGCCTGAATGCTCAACAATCGCGAAACGAGAACAAAAACTGAACAAACAAACGATTGAGACGACAAAAAATCGAATAATCATATCCGAAACACGTAGGATAATAAAATCCAAACAATAACTCCCAGGATGACCTGGTGAGAACAACAAGACGTGCATTCCCATAAGATCCACAGGAAAGGGAATAGCGATTGAAAAGCCACAACGACAGATGAGTTATTCCGAAACAATACCACCCTCGTTCGATCAACAAAAGCAAGGGATAGGTAAAGTTCAGAAATGTTAACGAGCATAAACGAGTCGATAGAGTCGAAAATACAGAAGTTCAAAATCTGATCCACTTCGAATAAAATAACTATTAGAGTCAAAAGATGTTACTTCCGAACAAGGTTCACAAGAATCGAACCGAATTCGGAAAAGTCACAGCGATAAACAGATCGACCCAAAACCAGATTACAGCTCGTTCGAATGATGAAACCAAGGTACAGAACAAGTTCAGAAGGTATCAATGAACACGAGCGAATCGATAGACTGGAGAAAGAGAAAATACAGAAGTCAAAATAGTACGGGTATTAGCTTCGACCTCGCCCTTGAAACTCAACAACGGAACCAAGGTAACGATACAACAAGCATCCGACACAACGCGGAACAATCACTGATGCACATAATCATACCAGCCCAAGCTCTAACAGCTCGCATATATACGATAACGCATAAATCGCTACGAGGCGACAACATCCAATACCAACATCACACCCCTCACAGAGGCTACCACGACAACTGTGTGGCGAACGACTCAATGTTCACACCACCAATTCAATCACAACTCGGGGGTTAACACCCTTACGAGAGTACGAACATCACACATATATTCCCGGACTGCAAATAGGAACGATAGGTTTTGAAAATGAAAACCACCTTTTGAAAATAATTTGCAAGCACCAGTTGATCTTGAGTATCATATATCAAAAAGTAGTACAAACATCGTCATCGAGACTTGGAAAAAAAAGTCATCTTGCATTTGATAAAAAAATGAGGACACCTTTCTTTAAATTAAAACTTTTCAGCAATATTCGACCTTCGGGTCTAAGCAAGTGTGTTTCTAAATCATTAGAAATATCTCAACATATTTTGATCCTCAAAGTCGAATAATTTTGAAACGTAGCGTGGCGCTAGTAGGCATCTTGAGAACACTGTGAGAAAATAATTCATTTTAAAAGTACGTCTCGAGGTTTATTTTCTAAGATACTCAAGGTTTTTCAGAAGTACAATAGGCCAAAATGCCCAAAATTCGCACGTATCAACATTCACTTAAACACATCATATCACACGCATCAAATCGTTCAAAATCACGACAGTGATATACAATCCCTAGGATATGTTTAACAACATCGTTAAAACAACAATCGGTTTATTAAAACTGGATGGAAAACGACATCAAGAACAAAACTCCAAAAAGTCAACTCTAGGGATTCAAGAAAAATACCTAGATTCGGCGAAGAACAATGGGTTAGATGATGTTAAAAATCATCTAGGATACTCCAAAACACCTTTGGATGGAAGAAAAATCAGCCCAGATGCGAACCCTAGTCGCTACGTCTCAAACTCATGGAGGAAGAAGAAGAAATGGAGAAAATGCAACTTCTAGACTGGTGTCCAGTATTTATACTGGACACAATTAGCGTGCGCTAATCATTAAGGTTAGCGTGCGCTATCACGACACCAAAGAAAACTCCTGACCAAAAAAATACACTGTTAGCGTGCGCTAACCCCAAGTGTTAGCGTGCACTAACGAGAACTTCAGACCCAGTCAAGTAGCTCTTGGACTGCCCTGAACTACCAGGTAGCGTGCGCTATCCTCCCCTTAGCGTGCTACCAACGCACTCTCGCGCGCGCTAGCCGCAAAGCGTAGCGTGCGCTAACGACTCACAGAGACAGCAACAGAATATATCCGAAAATTACCCGCCGTAAACCCTTCTCACAAGGATTTACCAGGCTAAGCACAATTTCCTACGTCATTTCGAAAATGCTAAAAAGACCAATGACGGTAATATTTTCCAAAACTCACAAACTCATTTGTCAAACCGTCATAAAATGTTCAAGGCCAAAATGCCAAAACATGATTTAGGGAATCGGTTTTACGAAATAAAACTCAGTTTGCAAAATACCGAAAGTGGTTTGAAAGAACTCATGCAGCGGATAAAATGCGGTACGAAAATACATCAGCAGCGACGACACTCCTCGTATAAATCAAATACGAGAGTCGAATAAACACATATCATGAAATCAAAATCCACAGAAGGATTCCATCATTTAACAACTAATCAAACAAATAACTCGTGTCACACGAGGCACAACAAAAAGAAGGAAGTTTAACATCCATAGGTCGCACGTAAGTGACGATCGCCCCTCGATACTAATCACGACTACTGATCTCAAACGACGCGTCGTGATGCGACTAAGTGAGACAAAATCCGACGAGACAAAACTCAACAAACACAACTTGACTCGATAGCCTAGGTTTCCCCAAGCTAATCTCATTTTAAAATCGTATACTCTAGTTATTCGAAAATAAAACCGATAAGTTAAAAATCGTTTTCAAGACCCTTTCAAACACGACAAGGGTTTAACAGCGGTAGCATTTTATAAAATGTCCTAAAACACTTTTAAACACGACCTTTAAATACCGACACAAGGTTTTATTTGAAAATACAAGGCTGGCTTGCCCAAATTCATGTCACTTTTCAAAAACCCACAATACGATCAAGTCTAAGAAATTTTCAAGCATGCACGCCGCATGTATTATTATTAATAGAAATATATTGGTTGTAAATAACAATAATTAGCCAAGTACTAACAATTTCCGAACACACGCATATACGGCATTCAAAAATCACCAGTTCAACAAGCGCAACTCGGAAATACTAATTCCAAGCATATGTCAAACTACCTCTTCAAGTTTAACAGCGTAACCAAAGAACACCGATTTGGACATATGTCGAAACCAGCTATGTGAGTTTCTCAACAAACTCTGCCATCAATACCTTTCCCAGAACATTTCAATGTTCAAAACTTCTACATCATACTGCACCCTTCGGTGTCCAAACCATCAGTACATTCGGCTCAACATACATTTAGTATATCGCAATTACCAAACACATATTCCATCATACAAGAAAAGACTAGAGAGTCAAGCCCTCTCACAATATACCACGGAGCAAATCTCGGATCTTTCGATCACCAACGATCCCACCAACGCTAGGAAGTATAGCGATGGAAGGCTCGCAAAATGACAAACGGTCAAGCCCAGAACGGCGCACATACTCCAGATAGATAAAGGACTGCGCAATACTAGAATCAAAAGTACACGAACCGGATGGATCAAAAAAACAACCTGACGATAAGTACGAGAGAGACAATCACAGTTCAAGAAGTGGAAATACAATACGAGAAAAGAAGAGAATCGAGTAAGGAAAACTTACGAGCACTGGATATACTGAGACGCCGGCAGCGGTGTGACAATGTGCAAAACAAAACACAACTAGACCCAAATAACCGACAAGCCTAGGTATCAATAAACCTAGAGCTCTGATACCATTTTCTGTAACACCCCCGAGATATTCAAGGTGTATTACAGCGCCGTGGACCCCTACATGGGACCCACCAGGCTAACACAAGAAAACACCACTTGACTAACCATCTCGATTAGCAAGGAAACAATTGTTAACAACAAGAACACAAAACAACACGTCCGGTACAACCGGCATAATAAACGTCAACCGACAAATACAGTAACTTCAACGGAGACCAATCACCATCCGAAAGCAAAATCCTAAGTACTCGCGAGTACAATCTATAAGTTTACAATTTGGAAGACATCCACATCAAAGAGACAATAGGAAATAACAAGACTCAATTGCACATGTCAACAACCTTGGCCGACATCCTCGTACCATCCCAGCGCCCGATCGTCTGACTGAACATAACCTGAAATCCATAACAAGAATTTTCCCAAAACGGGGCCCCAAAGGGGTTAGCAATTACGCTATTACAAGTATTCAAGGCAAACCAATCGCTTACACATTTCATAGTACATGTACCAATATCATTTCAAAAATCAAAACCAGACATGTCTTTTCCGGAAACAAACCGTCATACAATTTTCCTTGGGAACAGGGTAATACCATTGATCCCGCCCGAGGCCTCTAAGGACCCTCCCGAGGTGGCCATATCATCAAACAAAACACGCACATGCATTGCCTTGGGAACAGGGCAATACCATTGATCCCGCCCGAGGCCTCTAAGGACCCTCCCGAGCTGGCTAGCTAAACAAACTCATGAATCCAGGACTCAACCCTTTGGATTCCCTCCGTGATCCCGTCGGACCATCCCGAGGTGAGCAAATCACACACAAAATACATTACCATTCCACGTTAAGCATAAAGGTTTCCAAAATTACTTGCCTTGAATAATTGACGACGCAACGAACGGAAAGGAAAGTCACCAAAGAACGATAGGAACCAACGAAACCGAACCTAACGATTCCAAGAATACAATCACAACCATTTCTAAATGAATACGGAATTGGAATACACCCGAAAATTCGCCTATGATTCATGTATATTCGTATATAAACAACAACGAGGGCGGACCACAACCAAACCCTCTCGATTCCGTAAAAACCACAAAATATACCATAAATCCGTAGGGAAACTAAGAATACCAACAAGATTAATCATATTCATCATGAATTAATCAACAAAACGGAACGAATCAGACAAAACCGCGAAAACCCCCAAATCTACCCAAAAGTAGGGTTCTAAAGATCTAACCTTGATTTGCTGGATCGAAGGATGTTATAGGACGATTAATCAATGATATAACCTCAAGAAATCCATGTATTTGTTTTTAAACAACATGGCTTCGCCACCTCCGAATCGCCAGCCGCGGACAGAAAAGGAAGGAAGTGAAAAATGACTGAAAATGCGACTGCTCTGTCACATTTATACTGGGCCGGAACTAGCGTGCGCTAGCCTTCCCGGACTAGCGTGCGCTATCGGCCAGTATCGGCCCAGTACCCTCGGACAGGGCCCGCACGACCCGGCACCACCGACCAATCCTGCCGACCGTGACCTGTCCGCCCGACCCCCGCTAGCATGCGCTACGGCCGGAAGCCTGCGCGCGCTAGCCGACCTGTCCAGTAACCTCTGGACTAAACAGCTAGCCCAGGTAACGTACGCTAGTCGGCCGACAGCGTGCGCTACCCTTGCCGGTTAGCGTGCGCCATGACCGACAGTAACGTGCACTACCTGCCGATCCTCCCCGAGTCCAAAACCTCAGAACCTCTCTGACCTGACCCGATAGCGTGCGTTGGCCGACCGCGTAACGTGCGCTACTCCTGCCGGTTAGCGCACACAGCCTTCCGGCAGTAGCGCGCGCTACGCCGGTTCCTGCCACGTCGGCCCGGCCAGTGCCCACAACCGTCCGGCCAGGAGCCGCCACCATCCGGCCAGCTGCTCAGCCGTCATGATCCAACGACTCGATTTCCGAAAACGTCCGGAACGAACACGACGAAAATCTCGCGGACAACATCAATGACCCGAAATGAAAACATAATGCAACAATTAATCATACGCGACCAAGAAAAGGGTCGAGACGACAAATACAGATATGGATACCCGTAACTTCGGGTAAATTACAAAATGACCCAAAACGCCCGAAAATCACGATACATGATTGAATAACCAAACCGAAGTTCACAACACGTCTAACAAAGTTAAACGGACTTACGAGAAACTTGAAACAGCAGTTTCGGACGAGATTCGCAAGAATCGAACTCAAGTGCGGAAAAGTCGCTAAAAAGCACGGAACTCAACAAAACAACATCGAAACGAACTCGGATGACAAAAAGTGTAGAATTAATAATTCTCAGAATGACGAAACGGTCATGAACGAGTCGTCAAAATGGACTTCCGCCGAAAAAAAGAAATTACCGGAAATCGAATCTACGGGTATTACATATATCGTATGTTAACCAAGGGTTGACTTGCCCATGCACGTTCTCCGCCGAAAGCTGCCGACCACGGGACCCACCTGTTGGCCATCTCTCGGATCCTGCCTGATACGAACTTTACATATGTTAACTCATCCATTTAACGTGTGTAATAGTTATGCACCTTACATACGTTAACTATCCTTCTTATCGTACGTAATCCTTATGCATTAGCATACGTTAGTATACATTGTAGCGTGTGCTATCGTGGCTGTACTTAGCTATTTTCAGCTATCTTTGTCCAACGTCTCGACATACTAAACATGAACATACAGCATACTGAATACACATACTCCTCCCGAAAATATCCTCATATGTTACCTCTGATACACGATATCCTCATATACAATTGTCGACCAAGTACGAAAATTATACAAATACAGCTGTCTCAGTCTTTAATTTATTTTATCCATACTGTATAGACACCAAGCTATACAATATGTCTCAGATAAAATAACGCGAAAAATTTATACTGAAAATACGGGTATTAGATTCATAATTAATTAGCAAACCAATGAGGGCACTAAAGTCGAGCGTATTGAGATCTTTAGATTCCATGATCACCGTCACGGTCCCGTCCCGTTCGCTAGGTAGTGATCGTAAGATTTTCTTGAGTTTCTCACTACTTTATAGTGGTTTCCCGAACGAAGCTAGTCCATTAGTGATGACCGAAAATCAGACGAGCATGTTGGTGATGGACTCGTCACCTTTCATCATGAATAACTCGTAGTCATGGAGAAGCATATTTATCTTCGTCTCCTTGACTTGATTTGTGCCTTCGTGTGTGATTTCTACCATCTTCCAAATCTCTTTGGCGCTATCACAAGAAGATATCCGATTGTGTTCTTCCGGATTTAGAGCATAATATAATAATTGCATGGCTTTGAAATTATAGTGATCATTTTTCCAATCGGAATTATCATATTCTTCAAAACTTTTAAGCGTATCGTCATATTTGATTGGAATTTTCGGACCAAGACATATCACTTTCCATAGCTCAATGTCATAAGATCGTATGAATATTGACCTCTACTTCCATATCATGAAGTTAGATCCATCGAAGAATGGTGGTCGGTTAAAGGTAAGACCTTCGACCGGTGCAATTTGAAACGCCATTTGGATCGTCTTCTCCTCGGCTGTTAAGCCACTTCTAGGAGGTACTGCTCCGATACCAATTGTTGGTGCGAGATTCGGTATATGCGCTTTTGTGCAGAAGCATATTTAAAGGGCGGAAAGATAAATCGACACAGGATTTATAGTGGTTCGGCCAAACGTGACTACGTCATCTCTTTGTATATTTGTCTATAGGTTAAAGATGAACCTCTGCACCTCTCGTCTATTGGTCGAGGGATTACCGTTACAAACTCGTCTTCTATCGGTCCGAGTAAAATCGTTTTCCTTTTCTATCAGAAAAGGAATTAACCTATCTAGCTTTCTATGGGTACTAGACAAACCTCACTCGGATATAGATTGCGATTCTAACAATACCGGATCCTTGATCCTAATAACACCAAATCGAATCTTATCCTTTTTTTCCTCTCGTGTATGAATTTTCGTGTATCACACTTAAACTCGTATTAATATAAGCACAATTACAACAACAATAGAATGTATATCAAAATCTGATCAATATATCGATTGCTTGAAGTTGTTGTTGGTTCAATACCATATGAAGTGGTATTTATAGGCTCCAAAGCCTCAACTAGCCGTTAGAAACTTTTGCCTTCTTTACGTATGTTACTGCCCATCCATTACATACATTAGATTCATTACGTGCGTTAACACTATTTGGTTACGTACGTTAAGCTCTTCATAAATCAGTCCATTAGCTTCTCTGGTCTGCGGTACGTACGTTATCAATTTGTCCATTACGTACGTTATGATAAGTCTTCATATCTGTTGCATGCTGACCTATGCCATGACGTCATCTTCAACGGCTCCTTATTTGAATTCATAAACACTTCATTACGTACGTTAACCATACATCGTTACGTATGTTAAGCTTGATTCATTACGTACGTTATGCTACATACATTGCGTACGTTATGTATGTTATTTCTAGCTTTTTGCATCTTCCACTTCTTCGTTATTTTGTTTTGCTTCCTTGTTGTTTTCCTTTGTTCAACAACTAATCATCAAAACTCAATTAATGAATATTTGGAATAAAATACCCCAGCAGAAAGTTCACCTACAACACTCATCCCGAATTCGAATACAATTCTTAGCAAATCATCCGTATGAGTTTGAGACGATGATCCAAAAAATGATGAGTCGACATACACCTGCACAAAAATTATACCTTTGTTAAATAATCTTTTAAAGAAAAAGGTATTGTCAAGTGAAATGGAATGCTAGACGACCATACCACATTCTAGGAGCTTGTTTCAATCAATATAAGGCTTTGTTTAACTTGTAAACATCATTAACATGATGTGGCTTTCGAAGCCTTTCGGTTGTTCCACATAGACTCCCTCCTTGGTATCTCCATTCAATATGAAAGCAATGGATAAAAGTAGTCTTACCGGCTCCAATCTAACGACAGGTGCAAAGGACTATACACATTGTTACACACACTATCTCACACACACACACACAAACACACACACCGTTACACATGGACATGCACACATAGGGCACAAACTGTCACACAATGTCTCACTCACACATAAACATAATTAAACACACACACATACACACACAATGTAACACCCCAATTTACGTGGGACTATTACAACACCGTAAGTCCCACCTTAGGATTTACCAGGCTAATTCACGCAATAATAAGAAAAATAAGTGAACAATAAGGTCATTTCAAACCAAATAAATACTCTATATTCGACAACATAACTGACTAAAATACAACTGACTTATAAAATATTCTGACAACTCAAAGGAAAAAGTAGTATTCTAGTTCATTTATAATACATCAAATGGATCTGGATGTTTAGTATCAATGTGGAGCACCATGACCTTCATGTTGCCCATGTGGCTACTTTTCAAAATCATTTGTACATGAACATGCAAAATATGTCCCTCCCCGAATGGGGTTAGCTTCGAATCGCTAGTGCAAGTACAATGAATATAGGAAAAAATTATCATTAATGTTAAAAAATCAATTCATTATAAAAATTTTACGAGAATCCACAGACTATTTAATCTTAAAAAGCACGCATTACATCATACCAAGCAGTTTTCACTTTTATCTAATGACTTTGAAGTCTTAGATGTTTTGAAACACAAATACCCAACTTTTAGAAATTATTTTACAGTGTCTCGAGTGGTTTTACAACTCAAAAATATTTTGTATTTGTAATCCAACTATTTGTAGAAATCCATTTGGGATCATCAATCCAAAATCTCGTTTTCTCAATAGATAATATCCCAATTAATAATACACAATACAACATAATAAATATGTTGCTTGCTGCACTCAAGCCTCTAGGGAACACTAGAGACCTCATTGGGTCCTCCCTAGTTATATTATAATTCTTATATCTTGAATGTATATCTGATTTCTCAAATATCTCAATATTATATCTGTTATCCGCTAGACACTAGACTCTAAGGAACACTAGAGACCTCAAGGGGTCATCCCTAGTTGGATTTTAATTCTCATAACATAATAATCCATAAAATCTCAATCACAATAACTCATTAGAACATTTCAATCACTAATTATCATCAACTCACAATCAAATAGGCATCCTCCGTTTAGTAGCCTTGCAGGAGCCGCTCCTTTTCTATATCATACTGTGCACCACCGTCTACTCCCGTCAACTCAAAATGAGAGCCGAGTGTTACTCGCAGCACAACACCGGCTCTCATGTCCCTGCCCTCGTCAACATTAGATACAATGCACAACACAGTACATCTCAATGTGTACACGAAGATCAACTCATTCGCAATCACAATCACGCAAGTTCACAAATACAAGAAATCTCAACAACACAGTACATCTCAATGTGTACACACCATTTATCACAATACTCCTCAATATATACACATAAAAATCTAAAATATGCCAAAGTATACCTCAAGTTATATAACAACAAATTTTTGTAATCACTCAAACACAAATACTATAAATAATATAATCTTACGAGTATTGTCAAATCACCAATTATCAATTAATCACCACGTTTATATTAATTGAAGTATAAAATGTATAAACAACGTACTTGCTTTCATCGAAGATGGATTTACTCAACACAAGTCAAGCTTGGTCATCCCGGTTAATCCATCCTAACGTGGTTGTTCCACATGAAGGATAATTTCACATAAGGTTCAACTCATTAACTTATAAATCAAAAAGTAATTAAATTGAGGATGCAATACCTCAGTTGTGTCTAATAAATTATCGACCGGATCAAACGGCCAATGGTACTTAACTCGGGTCATATCTCAATTCTCAAGTACACATTTTGATTGTTGTACAATTCCTTTTAATGCTATTAACATCTGATGTTATAAGTGATAGGTGATCATAATCTAATTTTCTAAACGACAGTACTGAACACAAACTCCGATCTTGGAATTACTTCGTAGACGTCAATCCGCTCATGGACTAAATTATCGAAACCTTCCTGACACCTACATCTTACCCGTCTACAATTCCGTCTCTATAAGTTTCGAGACAAACTTCTTTTTATAGTGGAAAAATATAACATCCGTATATTTTGTTTTTCATATTTTTCCAAATCTAATGACTTGCTTGTACTCGTTATGATTTTCATGACATGTTCTCTTTTTCACCTTTTGTAATTCGGATGAGTTTCGTGGTTATTTTTGAATTATTCCATGATATTCACTATCTTTGTCATTTATGAAATGGTTGTCGTTGGATCCCGGTTTGTTGTATTCAAGTTGATGTTTTTTGGAGTTTGATTAGTGCTTGAGTTCGTAGATCGAATGTTCTATGTAAGTGTTTTGTTGTTGACCTTCATGTTTTTTATCGTCTAGGTCGTGTTCGGGCTGTCACGGCTACACTATTGTGTTGTTGTATAGGAAGCTTAGTGCATACTAAGCCGCACGTTAGCTATGCTAATGTACTGGTTAGCCTATGTTAACGGTATGAGCCAGAACCCTCTAATTTTTAAGCTTGTTAGCTCATGCTAAATGGTTGCTAGGGGACGCTAACTAGACACAGTATATATGTGTGGACAATAACAGTTTTCTGTACTTTTCTCATTTTCGAGACTTATTCGACGAGAGTGGGAGGAACGATTTGGTGCGATTCTTTATCATCTATCATCATCCTTGGTTTTATATAAAGATTTATTAACATCTAATCCATCTTTTTCTTCTAAATTCGAGGTAAATTCTTTAGAACCCTAAATTGGGGATACTTAGCGGGTTTTGCTAGTTTGCCCACTTAATTCCATTTTGAACCTGGAAGCTCTGTTTTTATGAATAACCTATCTTGTATAAGTGTTTTCCCATACATATTTATACCCACTTTCATGTATGATGTGAATTAGACAGAATTTGGGTGGCTCCCCACCCATGTGTATAAAATTGAAACCGGGTGACTCGTAGGCGAGGTTTGGTGTGACTTTCCATTATGATTCCATTTGCATTAATGTTAATCATGTTCCATTCTTATCGTCTAGGGGCCGAAATCTATCTTTGGATCGGTCGTTTTTGAATATTCATTTTCCACCTTAACGATAATGTCTCAAAGGCAAGTATTATGTATGTTATATGTTCTTGTACAATTTGTTGGAAATAAAGTGCAGCGGAAGCGAAGTTTAGAATATTTTATAAATAGCATTTTATGCATCCAGGAGCACAAAATCTATTTAGGTATGATAATTAGGTAATTAACTACCAGGATTAATAAGCAATTTAAATACTATTAGTGTTTATTTATAATATTGTTGGTGAAAAAAAATACCCCAATCTAGATCACAAGATCATAGGATATTTACCTTCGAAGCGAAGTGGCAGTTTGGATCTCTTCCTTAAATCTTAAAATCTCCCTCCTTAGAACCCTCGATTTTTCTTTTTCTTCAAGTAGTTTCGATTACTATCATGAATTAAAGTGTTATCTCAACTATGAAACCAAAGACACAATTCAAGATCCACAATTAAACACTAGAAGAAAAAATCCAAATTTCTTATGTATGGAATATGTGATCGGTTGCCCCCCCTCTTATAAGTCCTATTTATAGGCTTTGGGCTACTCTAAGGACCTTGAGGAGGATTAAGGTTATGACTCATAGTATAACTCAAAGTTCCATATTAAGCTCTTTCTAATATGGTTGAGTTTACTAATATCAATTCAGTTCACTAAAGAATTGATATGGCACTCCCAACCCCAATTCCAATTTACAAAATCGGGCTCCATTAAATATATTTTTTCTCATGTTTAAGATATCGAGTGTCCATTAATTTAAGATACTGACAGTTTTATTTAATTAAGCGCGTATCCAAGAGTAGTATCACTCGAACTATAATATTATTTCGGAATTAAATCCACCTGCAGGGTTTAATATAATAATTATTTTCGATCTCCTCAAGGGGACATCATTAATCCACACTAGTCGGGATACGATTTCTAGTTATAATATTAATTATCATATAAAAATATTATTGCCCAAAATACGAAGCATATTGAGTCAATCACTGTGACTCTTACCCATGATAAATTAAAGCAATAATTATTATAAATACACAATTTAATATTACATCCTAGAATTAAGAATTAATAATTATCCAGCACACGATATTATCTACAATATAAAATAAATATATAATACATTTGCATAACCATAACGTGAATTAATATGCAAAACATGTGACAAAATATAATTAATATTTTCATAGGTAGTTACAGGAAAATAAGGTAATACAAGCATAAAGTATGTTGTGTAGTATACAACCCTAACAATCTCCCACTTATACTCAGAGCATGCTTTTAAATATACTCCTATATAGTCTATCGTACCTCCTACTTATATTCAAACAATGCTGCCATACACCGTAATCTCATTCCCTCCATGTGCCCTTCAAAGACATTTGAGGGCAAGGCTTTTGTAAAAGGATCAGCAAGATTATCTTCCGATGCAACTCTGGCCACAAATCCCTTTCATTTACGGAGTGTCAGATAAGATGGTACTTGTGGTTGACATGTTTACTTGCCTAACGGGCTCGTGGTTCCCTCAATTTTGCGAATGCACCAGTATTATCATAGTAAAGTGTAACACCCTCTGACAAATCAGGAATCAAATCTAGGTCCTGTAGAAAGTACTTGAGCCACACCGCCTCTTTGGCTGCCTCAGAGGCTGCCACATAACCCATCCTCCATGGTAGAGCCCGAGATACATTTCTGACCCAGACTCCTCCAACTAATGACTCCACCTCCCAAAGCAAACACATAAACTAGACTTGGAGTTTTCTTTGTCTGCTGAAAAATCTAAGTCAGTGTAACCCACTTGACATAAGTCATCTGATTGATATAATACATGTACTCCCTATTCCTTTTTAGGTACTTGAGTATATGCTTGACAGCAACCTTTGTCCTGGTATAGGGCTCGACTGTTATCTAGCAGTCATGCCTTCGGCATGACATATATCTGATCTAGTGCAAACTATAGCATATATAAGGCTTCTCACTACTAATGCATAAGGGACCACATTTATGTCATCTATCTCCTTTTGTGTCTCACACATATCTTCAGATAATTGAATTCCATACGTGTAAGGTAGAAACCCTTCCATGGAATTCTCTATGCTAAACCGCTTTAGCACTTTATCGATATAAGATGCCTGAGATAAGCACACATCCTTTTCTTTCGAGCATGAAAGATCCTGATCTCAGGGATGCGGCTTGCTTTTCCCAAATCCTTCATATCAAACTGATCAGATAGCCATACCCGTATGTCTGATAACTCTTTCATATTTTTTTGAACCATAAAGATATCATCTATGTACATTACAAGAAACATCAACACATTTCCATCACACTTCTTATACGCAAAACTCTCACTAAGACATTGGATGAATCCATATGACTGGACAACCTCGTTAAACTGAGTGTTCAAGATCTTGATGCTTGCTTAAGTCCATAAATGGATCTCTTAATATTGCACACTAAGTGCTCTTCTCCTTCAATATTGAAACCCTGTTACATGTTATTTTGTACGCTTTATTGTCATTATTTTATCTCCATTTTGGGTTTAAATATGTGTAAATGAGCTCTTAATGCATTATGTTTACATGTTTTGAAGGAAATTAGAGTCCTGAAGCTTGAACGAAGAAAAACAGGCCAAAAACAACATTTTTCGATAGAGGGCCGCGTCGCACCGAAGCTGGACCGCGTCGCAAGGCACAACACGGAGCAATCGGTACAAACTGTACCGGGGGCTGCGGCACACTTGCTACGGTCCATGGCCCGTACTGAAATTTTGCCCAGACCTAGGCGGCGGCATGGCTAGGGCCGCGGCACACTTATTCCTGGCCACGGCCCGCAGCGGCGGGAAGCCTGATTTTACCTCGCGATTTTGGCCGTTTTGGAGGCGAACTAGACCGAATCCTCGGACGCATTTTGGAGACAGGAGATGGTTATAAAAGCCTAGAGAAGGTCAGAAAAGAAATCATCAGAGGAAGAAGAGGAAAATACCTAGCTGCAGAGAACGAAGGCTAGAGAACGGAAGAGGACAAGTTCTTCAATAGTGTTGGAAATTCTTCAACCTTATGTTTAATTCAAGTATTTTTGTATTGTTTTCTAGCATGTCGGGCTAGACCCCTTTATTCTAGGATTGAGATGAAACCGAGATTATGACAAATTTATTCTTGATTTTTCAATATTGAAAGTTTTCCCTTTTCTATTGAGTTTTCCCCGATTGTTCTTAATGCTTTCAATTGTGTGGCCAATAATTGAATTAATCAAGCTGCTTAACTTGCATAGGAAGAGAATAGTGAGTAGTGATTATTGGGAGAAAACCGTTTTGTCTTGTGAAATAGCAATATACTTATAAGAATTATGAAGCTCGATGTTTTGAAGATTATAGAACTTTTTAGCTAATGTCGAATTAACTCACCTAGGAATAGAGTGAATTATTCGCTTTGGAAAATTCTACTGACCTTGAAAGGGGCATTAAATTAAATTAGAATCTTCGCTTTCAATTAATTGGAAAATTACATAAATTATATAAATCAAGATTAATTTGGATTAATCGAGGTGAATTCTTAATCCTAGATTCTTCTCCTATTTGATCTCCTTTTATCGCATAATTGATTTCCTTGTTTATTATAGTCTTTCATTTTCTATAGCTAATTAACCACAAATATTTCGGTCGTTCAAATAAAATTAGAAATACCAATAAATTGGTACTTACTACATCATTCCTTCAGGAAATGATACTTTACTCGTCACTTTATTACTTGTTTACGACACGTGCACTTGCATTCACAGAAATACGTAACAAGTTTTTGGCGCCGTTGCCGGGGACTAATTGTTTTTGCTAATATCAATTTCAGTATTTTTAGTCTTAATTTGAACATTATTTTATTTTTGTGTAAATTTGGTTTCATTCGTTTTCCTTTCAGGAATTCATTTAGTGCATGAGAAAATTTGGTAATGATGGTTTATTTCCTTTGGATACCGAACTCGAACGCACTCTGCGGAAAAACAGGAAGGAAAGACATGAGTTATTGATTACGGATATCATGGAAGACAACACTGGAAATCAAGGGATTGACAACCCAATCCAGCAGGTTCAACCAGCATTGGCTCTCCGTGATTATGCACTTCCACAAATCAATGCAAACTTTTCGGGGATTCGGCGCCCGAACATTCAAGCAAATAATTTTGAAATCAAGCGAGCTAACATTCAAATGGTGCAAGCGAGCCAATTCTGTGGATTGTCTAATGACGACCCAAATGCTCACATTACTTCATTTCTCGAGATTTGTGACACATTCAAGAATAACAGTGTTATCGATGATGCCATTCGTCTACGGCTTTTCCCATTCTCTTTAAGGGACAAGGCCAAGTTCTGGTTGAATTCACTCCCGCATTGCTCTATCACAACTTGGGCGGAGTTAGCACAAGCTTTGCTGGCTAAGTTCTTTCCACCGGCGAAGACAGCAAGACTCAGAAATGAGATAACCACTTTTGGATACTATGATATGGAGTCACTACATGAGGCATGGGAGCGATATAAAGATTTTCTAAGGAGATGCCCCCATCATGGCCTGCCAGATTGGCTGTAAATTCAAACATTTTATAACGGGTTGAGTGCCTCTACACGCACTCTAGTAGATACAGCAGTTGGGGGTGCCTTAATGGGCAAAACTATGGCCGAAGCTTATTCCTTATTAGAAGCTATGGCTGCGAATGCTTATCAGTGGCCTTCTGAGCGTGTGAATCCTAAACGAGTTATGGGAATTTCCGATAATGAACCAGTATCTACGTTATCGGCTCAAGTGGCAGCTCTAACACAACAACTCCAAGTTTTGTCACACACTCCTTCTACCAGTACACAGAAACATGTAATTGGTGCAGTGGCTCTCATCCTAGTGCTGAATGTCAAGTCAGGGATCCATTTGAGCAATCTCAGATGGAACAATCTCAATTTGTGGGGAATGGAAGTCGTTAAAATAACCCGTATTCTAACAGTTACAACCAAGGGTGGTGTTGGTCCCCAAGAATGATGAAGACTATCCTCAGTGTACCAACACGAGTCTTTTCTAGCGCGCTTTGTCCTCACTCACGCGCACCTGAGAAACTTCCCAGGGGGTCACCCATCCCATAACTACTCCAGGCCAAGCACGCTTAACTTTGGAGTTTCTATGAGATGACTACCAGAAAATAAGATGCATCTTGTTGGTATGAGTAGTCCAAATCAATTCATTTAACTCACAGGTCGAATCGCAAGCCGCGCCTCGCGCATTTTTAAGCCTATGCAGGCAGGATGCTGGACCGAAGCCCAACAATCCCCCTCCCAGTACCTGCCAGCATCTTAGCCCCATAGTCTGGAAACCTCCGCGAACTAGATTTGATCACACAGCCCTCTAGCGGCTGGATTCATTCACACAGTCCTCCAACACTTGACATCAGCATCTGTTCGAGCTCCGTGTACTTCACGCGCCAAGATCTCGGGCCCAAAGATACTAGATTTGATCACATAGCCCTCCAGCACCTGACAACCTCCACCGCGCCAACACCTTAGTTCCGGCCAACTGGCAACATTTGCTGCATGCCCGCCTCTTAGTTCCAACACTCTGGCAGCCTCCATTATAGCATACTCCAAGGGAATTCGTACCTGTGACCTGCTCTGATACCAATTGTTGGTCCCCAAGAATGATGAAGACTATCCTCACTGTACCAACACGAGTATTTTCTAGCGCGCTTTGTCCTCACTCACGCGCACCTGAGAAACTTCCCAGGGGGTCACCCATCCCATAACTACTCCAGGCCAAGCACGCTTAACTTTGGAGTTTCTATGAGATGACTACCAGAAAAGAAGATGCATCTTGTTGGTATGAGTAGTCCAAATCAATTCATTTAACCACTTTCTAGTGCAGATCTCACAGGTCGAATCGCAAGCCGCGCCTCGCGCATTTTTAAGCCTATGCAGGCAGGATGCTGGACCGAAGCCCAACAGGTGGCGAAATCATCCAAATCTTTCATGGAGGAACGAGCAAGCGTTGAACAATCCTCCACAAGCTCAAGTCACTCAGCCACCACAGCAGCCCCCTCAACCACCGAAGGTTTTTTAGAAGATGCAAATGCTCAAATGGCGGCTAACACGAGTCAATTCATGACTCGCATGGAAACTACTCTACAGAATCATTCCACTTCTATCCGGAACTTGGAGGTTCAAATGGGACAGATTGCAAATCTATTATCATCTAGATCCCAAGGTGTCTCACCAAGTGCTACCGAAACGAATCCCAAGGAATATGTGCAATCTACTGAGTTACAAAGTGGAAAGGAACTAGACGAGCAGTCCAAGAGTAGGAAAGAAAAGAGCATTCCCATTGAGAAAGTCAAGGATGAGGAGCCCACTCAAGTAGAGACCACTATGTCCTCAAAGCCCAAACCTAAACCAGTCTGGGCCACACTTCCTACTTATGTACCACCAGTCCCGTTTCCAGAGCATCTGCAAAAGCAAAAGTTAGACAAGCAGTTTTCTAAGTTTCTTGATGTTTTCAAGAAATTGCACATTAATATCCCATTTGCCAATGCTTTGGAACAAATGCCGAGTTATGTGAAATTTATGAAGGAGATATTATCTAACAAAAGAAAGCTTGAAGAATATGAAACGGTGGCAATGACTGAAGAGTGCAGCGCTATTTTGCAGAAAAAGCTTCCACCTAAATTGAAAAATCCAGGAAGTTTCATTATACCTTGCACTATTGGGAACTTGTCGTTTGATAGAGCTTTGTGTGACCTTGGCGCCAGTATTAATCTTATGCCTCTTTCTATTTTCAAGAAACTAGGTATTGGGGAGGCCAAGCCTACTACGGTCTCTTTACAACTAGCAGATCGATCCGTCAAGTATCCTAGAGGGGTGATAGAAGATGTCCTGGTCAGGGTTGATAAATTCATTTTCCCCGCTGATTTTATTGTGCTCGATAAGGAAGAAGATCATGACATTCCGATTATTTTGGGTAGACCATTTTTAGCCACTGGTAGGACCCTTATTGATGTTCAGGAGGGTGAATTGATGCTTCGGGTTCAAGATGAACAAGTAACATTCAAAGTGTTTCGATCTCTTCCATATCCAAGTGATGTCGAGAAGTGTTCTCAATTGAAAGCTTAGATATTCTTGTGGAAGGCACACTCCGAGATAGTTCTCTGTTGGAATGTTCAGAATCTGTTTTAGTTGCGCCGACATCTAATAAAAATTTAGAATGAGTCGTGTATCTTAGGCATTTGGAGGTGTCGTCTTCATCATCTGTTCGCCCACCATTAAAAAATTCTAATGCCGCTCTAAATTCATCCGTTGAGAAGAACTAAGCCAGAAGTGAAACGCTTGCCAAGTCATTTGCAACATGGGTGTTTTGGGAAGTTACTATTGTTCAAGTCTTTTCGCAAAGAACGTTGGATGTCCAAACCAAAAGTCGAACACTTAAAAACTAATGGTCCAAAATTTAAAACACGTAATAATGGTTCGATGGACCTGAGTCCAAATGGTGTTTGCGAAAAGCAAATTGATTTTTAAAAGGTCCGACTGAAGACTATAAACTTAGCGCTTCTCGGGAGGCAACCCGAGTATTAGTAGTAGATTTTATTTTTCGTTGTTTTTCCATTTTAGGAGTCTAATTTTTTTTTTGGTATTTTTGCTTTACTGTGCTTCTCTCAAGTGTTTTATGTGATTTCAGTTGAAAAACCTTCGCAGGAACCTCTCTAGGGCAGATTTTCAGTTAGGGCCGCAGCGCACTAAGAGCGGCACGCAACACGCAAAAGACTTCACGCGGCACGCTAGTTTTGGGCCGCGGCACACTCGCCCAGGAGCCGCGAAACGCTGTGAATAGGCCGCGGCACGCCGAAGCCCCAAGAACACGCCCAGTTAACTGTACTATGGGCCGCGGCACGCTAGTTCTGAGCCGCGGCACACTTACACTGGAAGTCGCGGCACCGGTACTTCGAGCCGAGGCACGCTGCGAGACACCCCGAATGCCAAAACAACCTGTACTGCAGGCCGCGGCCCACTTGCTACGTGTCGCGGCCCTGCTGAAAGTTTTTAAACGGACAGGGCATGAAGAGAGTCATTCGGCCAAAACAGGTTTTCCTCTAACCCTTTTTCTTCTGCGGCACAGGTCACCTTCTCCAAATCAATTCTTCTTCTTAGCTTCTTTGATCCAACACTAGGTAATCCATATTCCTTGAGTTTTTTTTGCTAAAAAATGCAAGGATTGAGAAGTGGGGTAATTTTTATTGCGTTCATTAATGAATTTGTTTTTTTCTGAGTTCTATCAAGATTTTGATCGGAAAGTATTAAAATTATCGATTGATGTTGATTGTGTTTCATGTATTGTCATGAATTTATGCGATATTGTTTGTTGTTGGCGATTAATTCACTAATGATTATTTTTGTTCTTCATTTAAGTTTACGCACGCCAAGTGTTTGATGTAATACTCCAGTGAAACGTGTTTGATCTAAACATCTCCAATCTTTTTGCAACGAATACGATTATCTGAATAATATGTTCCCCCAGCCCTTATGTTCATTTTTGAGTAAATTTTCGCATCATGTCCCTCATATGAAAGTGAGAGTTTATAACGCTACATTCGTTTCTCACACTTTATAAAGTTGTGGTTGGTGCCTTGTTATAACATTTAGTCGTCTGATATCCTGTTTCTATTTTCCAGGAATTCTCAATGGCCCGAAAGATAAAGTTGATCTCTACTAGGACTAGGACTCGATCATCCCCCCCCACCCCCCGACAGGGGAAACCTCTCAAAACCCGACGGATGGGCAATTCCAGCAATTCTCCGACCCTGAGGTCCATAGACTCTTTAATGAAAGAATTCGTCCGCAGCCCATAATTCTTGAGAGGGGATTCACTCCCGCCCCCCAAGACAGCGAATTATTTCCCATGATCACCGAAATAGTGTCACGACCCAATATGTCGTGTCTGTGTTGACCGTCCAAATGAGGCGTACCTTCTGGTTAGCTTGCCACAAGAGGGGTAAAAGGGGGCGACATTAGCGTTAAGGCATTGTTTGCCCGGATGAATCGATCTGGTCGAGTCAGGCATGCCGACCCGGTTTAGTCCGGAGAGCCTGTCGCTGGTCGAGGACTTGACTATGAAGGGGATCGTTGCGGGTAGGGCACAACTGGTCGGGTGCTTCTGTCGTCTCCCTGATGAGCCCATGGCAGGGCGAAACCAGTTGGCATGCTATGTGGGATAGGCTGGTCCCGGGGGTGTGAAGGCCCCTGGGACGCCGCACGGGCTTCAGAACTCCCATCTCGTGACAAGTAGTATCGGAGCCGAAACCTCTCTCAGTACGGCATGGTTTGGGTGTGGTCAAGTTCTGCCGAAACCGATGAGGGCGGGGAGTGAATGCCGGTGCAAAGAGGGCACGGTCAAAGGCGGCTCCTGACAAGGCTTCTAGGCGGAGAACATGAACCGATTCTATGCCGGAATAAGAGGTGGTCCTAGGCTTGTGATATTAGACGGTCCGAAATGTGGACACACTTGTATTGCGCACTTTTGGTAGCTCCACCTTTCGGTGACTGGGGTGTAAGAGCGTGGATCATCGTGGGCCATTGTGGGAACCTCGACATGCGGGAAAAATGCAGCGGCTGAGGGAATGCCATTCAACCGAGGTACTAATGCCAGGAAGCGCCTAGGGTGAAGGTTGATGTCGATCGGTGATGCGGTATGTGCGTGGCGCACTGCGGGCTAGCGCGAGGCGCACGAGTGAAGAGCCTGTCCATCAAGGGTATGGTGCCGTATGTGTATGGCCACGATCGTTTTGTGTGCGTGGGACAATACAGTGTGCGGAAATAAACATTATTCCCCAGCACGAGGACGTGCTGCGATTTGAGTGGGGGAGGATGTCACAACCCGATATGTCGTGTCTGTGTTGACCGTCCAAATGAGACGTGCCTTCTGGTTAGCTTGCCACAAGAGGGGTAAAAGGGGGCGACATTAGCATTAAGGCGTTGTTTGCCTGGATGCATCGGTCTGGCTGAGTCAGGCATGCCGACCCGGTTTAATCCGGAGAGCCTGTCGCTGGTCGAGGACTTGACTATGAAGGGGATCGTTGCGGGTAGGGCACAACTGGTCGGGGGCTTCTGCCGTCTCCCTGATGAGCCCATGACAGGGCGAAACCAGTTGACATGCTATGTGGGATAGGCTGGTCCCGAGGTGTGAGGGCCCCTGGGATGCCGCACGGGCTTCGGAACTCTCATCCCGTGACATGTAACACCCCCAGAATACGTCCGGAAATGTCACACGCCATAGGCCCTTCTCATAAGGATCTACCAGGCTACACTCCAATAGACTACTCAAATGATTGACCGATCGGGGTCAATCTAATTACAAAGCAGACCGACAAGGTCATTAAACAATTCAGAACTAATGAAATTCACATCTCAATGGCAAGAATAAACTTTAATACAGAAAGAAATGACAACTCAATTTAATAAATGAAAACTACACCCATGCAAGGGTGAATACTCGACCAAAATGGGAATACCGACCAAAGTGAAAACAAAAGGAAAGACTCTGACTCTTGTGTGATTAGCATCGTCGTCTTCCATCTTCTTCCAAGCCAATCCCGTGACTACTCCCGAGCTGCCAAAACCTGAGCACATAACAGTCACCCACCCCCCGAAAACTCGGGGGTTAGCAAACTGGAATTTTGCTAGTGCAAGTACATAATATACAGGATATACGAACAATAACAACACAAAATTCAACCACCACGAAGCCTTAACATAATCCACACAATTCCACAAACAGCACATCAAAGCATTCGTTTACACAAGGTGAAAGGTAATCATATAGCCAAATTCCCTTTACGGATCATAACATTAATGAAACTCTAAAGCAAGCCCAATGAGTCAAAAGATCTAGCTTGAAAAAACCCCTTTTATAAAAGGAAAACCAGTTTGATAAGATAGTTTGAAAACATTATTATTGACTCGGGCTGTCTTTGGGTTTTGAAAATCGAATGGGAATACTTTTGGAAATAATTTCAAAAGCTCTCGGGTCCTTGACCCAACATATGGAAAACAATTACACGAAAACCAAGTCAACTTATTCGGGGTCCTCGACCCAATTTATATAACACTGTCATAAACGAAATCATTACAACGTCGCACATGGGTCTCAACCCAATCCAACTAACATCATCACGAAATTAAACATCTCAACATTCCACAGGGTCCTCGACCCAATACACAGAATAGCACCACAATACAATCAAAGGCACAATGTCTCATTCGACATATCCTGCTCAAGACCCCCGATTAATTAACCCTCGGATATTTCGTCAAACCTCCTTGGTTAATTAACCCTGATACCAACGCTTTAAAAACAAGTTGAAACAAGCTTTCAAAAACACGAATCGTGGTCTATATCAAGACAAACATTTAAAAGTGAGTTGGAAAGAATTTGAGATACGAACATCGTTCGGTAACGGGGTCTTAGCTATCACTCAAATACCCGTAACCAATAAGCCTGTCAGGCGCCTCCCTTGCGCACCTGTGTACCGGCATTCACTCCATCATGTTGGCTGCTCATTGAACATGTAACCACACCGGTCATCTGTAATATTCGGAATTTTTACTACTGTTGTTTGATATTATTTTATCCGAGTTATATTGTACAGCGTGGAATCTGTACAGTAGGAATAAAATAAATAAAGGACTGAGATGTCAGTATCGGTATAATTATCGTATCTGGTCGACAGTTACATTTGAGGATATCGTGTATCAGGTTATCGTACTTTCGATATAGAGTATATCGTATATTATTGGATTCAGTGTTTGTGTTCAATGTGTCTCATGTTCGTTTTTGGTACGTCAAGATGTTGGACAGAAATTGCGGAAAATGGCTAAGTGTTCATTAGCGCACGCCATCGATACGGTGTAGCGCACGCCACGAAGTATTGATAGCGACGTTAAGAGGTTCGGTTACGTACGCTAAGGAGGACCCCTAACGTACGTAACGACTTGCTGGGTTAGTTCCGGAAGGTGGCCGACAGGTAGGCCCAGGTTGATTTTTATATTCAGTTAGCGCACGCTAACGTATGCTGGTTAGCGCACGCTAACATCAGATCGCCAATAATGGAATCTTAGCTTTCGGCGGGTGGACCCGGCCACTTGCGACGCGTGTCCAGCTAAGGTCAGCGGGTGTTTGTAATGTAGGGCTAGCGCACGCTAAACTGTATGGTTAGCGCACGCTAATTCCAGATCGGTCAAACGAATCCCGATAATCACGGATGCTTTCGGCATGTGGGGGCACGAGTGGTAGGTGTGTACTGTAGCAAGTCAACTTCGGATAGCGCACGCTAAAGTAAATGACTTGCGTACGCTAAGCAGGATGTTTTACGTATGTTAATGCATGGGCATTACGTACGTAAGCTAGTTTACGAAGCGAGGCAGTAACCTCTGGGCTTCGATAGCGCACGCTAATAAAGTCAGTTAGCGCACGCTAAACATGAGATGTTAGTGCACGCTAATAATGAATATTATAAAAGGGGACAGAAGGGTGCTGAGAAGCATTTCGTCATTTTTCTTCTTTCAGTAGAGAGAGAGAGAGTTGGGATATATTTGAGGTTCCCAAACACTGTATAATGATAATCTTTGACAACATTAGATTGAGAGCTTGGATTCAAGCCTTGTTCTTCAAGATGTTCATGATACTTTGGATGGAGTTCTAGTGTTCTTCTTTTTGGTTCGTCTAAACTAGGTAATCTTCGTATTCCTTTGTTAATGGTTCGTTTTTCTTGGATGATTTCATGTAAGGAGCATGTTGGATAATCATATGATGATGTTATATGAGATTCGATGGAATTTTGATAAGAGTTTCGGATGTTAGTTAAGATTCTTCATACTATAAGGATGTTGATTCATTTAACCCGATCTAAGAGGGAATTATGAATCTTGGTAATTATATTGGTCGATTTAGATGAGATGAATCATGATACTAGGTTGAATTCCAGATTTAGCATTATATGATCCTTGTTATCGAGTCGGTTTGATTGTTGATGTTGTTATTGATATATGGACATTGACATGATCATGGTGATAATTATGGGGTCGTTTATCTTCAAGAGATATGGAGATTTATGTCTCCCTTCATTCGGATTCGTAGTCACAAGATATGAGTCGATGTTTGGAATGCATGCCACTGAACAGCATTAGCGCACACTAAGCTTACTGGCTAGCGCACGCTAACGGGACAACTTAGCGCACGCTACGTTATGCGTTTAACGTGCGCTAAGTAGGCATGCGATATTTTGTGTTTTGATTATGAATTCGTGATGGTTTGACTTGGTTGGTTACATTGTGTTTATTCGAGGTTGTGTTGAACCGTTGAGTTCGATTGGTTAGTTTTGTCAGTTGTTGATTGTTATCGGATATGTGTTATTTGATTTCTTCGATAGGTTGAGATTGTTGATCGGTGATTATAACCGGATATTGCGGTCATGTTCGAGTATGTCCATTGTATTGCTTTTGATCGGGGCTGAGGAGCTCGTAGACAAAGGCAATGTGTTCGGCAGCAGCTTCGTGGTATCGGTATCGAGGCAAGTTATTACTTGCTCAGCTATAATATTTAATGAATGGTTTCAGTTTCATTTCGTTTATAATGCATATCGCGATGGTTATTATTGTGAACTCTGGGTATTCGGATCGCATATCGTTCTTTCGATTCTGGGAGGTAAATCATAATGTATATGCTTTATCTCAGTTATTGGTATGTTCGAGTATCGAGGTTACATTATGGTAAAGACGAGGATATGAGTATCTATAGTTCATTGTACGTTTGGATCGCCGAGCATTGAGGATAATCGTCGGTGATGATTGGACATCGAGGTTGCTCCTGAAGGACTCGGGGCAAGTATTCCATATTGATTATGGTTTAATGTTATTTATTTTGGTCTCGCACATTTTCTTTCATGTTGTTGAACATGAAGTCGTCCTAGTAAATTGTCATGTTATCGTGCATGTTATGTTGTTCATGTTGATGAACGTGTTGATTGCATATGTGTATGCATATTGTGTTGTTTATGTTGTGTAAATAATCCGATGGGATTATGAGGATCTATGCTGAGGGCGCTGGATCGAATGTCCATCATGCGTTGGTTCGACGGGATCATCATGAGGATCTATGCTGAGGGCGCTGGATCGTTGGACAGGTTTTCCACCATGCGTTGGTTCGACGGGATCATCATGGGGATCTATGCTGAGGGCGCTGGATCGTTGGATTACCAGTATTGTGTTGATGGAATCTTGTGAATTCGCATCATTGATTTTATCATGCGTTGTTGTTCATATGTGTATTGTTGGTTATCCACCTTATGATGATCTGATAGGATCATCAAGGGGATCTATGTTGAGGGCGCTGGATCGTCGGATTTCCATTGAGTATACATCATTGTTATTATTGTGATCATATTGACGTTGTCATATGAGTATGCATTTGTAGATCTTGTGTTAGGACCATGTCCGTATTGCATTGATCTGATCTCGAATTAGACTGATATGATTGTCGTGGCACTTCATATCTCGAGGTATGTTCCGTATTTCCTTTGGTATTTGTCTTTGATGGACAATCGGTTATCGTTTTGGGATTTGATGATGTTATTCGATGGATCGTATTGGTCAGTAATGGTATATTTCCGTATCGTGAGTTGGCGATGATAGTTTGAGAATCTTGAGTATTGTTTGAGGTACAATACAGATATTATGTTCGAGTTTATTGGTTAATCGAGTACGAGATGTGAAATGTGAAAATGGTTACTCTGATGAGAATTACTTGAGTAAGCAAAGTTATGGTGGTAAGATTACATTGGTCGTATTCTTATTCTGTATTCTCATTGGTATGTATTATTGATGTGATGTGATTGATATCATTGTTGGATATTATGGCTGACCCCGTCATGGAATTTCTTTTTAGGTTTTTGGAGTATCGAGCTTGTAGCGGTCGTGAAGAGATGAGCTTCCCGGAGGATACTGGCTAGGACATGTTGTGTGCATTGAGTTTCTTGATTGGTTCTTGTATTCCGCTGCTAGAGTATCTTTATGGTTGGTCTTTTTCCGCTGCGTGAGTATTTTGAAATGACCTTTTGGTATCTGGTAACTGAGGTTGCTTTGGAAATCGTTTTCTAAACTTTTGAGTGTCGGCCGTTTGGCCTTGCGATTTCAAATGAGTTTTTATGACGGTTTTTGATAAATGGATTTTATGTCTTTATGCATTTTTAAAGATAGTACCGTCGTTGGCCTCTTGGGCATTTGTAAATGATTGTGAAAATTTCCTTTAGCCTTGTGGGTTCCATCTCAGGGCCCACGGCGCTGTAATATTTCCGGTTAAATCTGGGGGTGTTACAGAATATGGTATCGGAGCTTAGGTTGAGAAAACCTAGGCATTTGGGTCGAGTTGGGTCGTGTTTTTGTTTCGTCATTCGAGTTTTCGATTGACAAATATTAGAGCCATGAGTCTTTGTTGTTCACTCAGGCTTGTGCGTTATCGGATTTGCCAGTATCGTACTGGGCTTGTTATAACTTTTTCAAATGGTGTTAACGAGATTCTCTGGAATGAGATGTATTGTGTTCTTGAGTCGAACTGATTTGGCAAACGTCTGTTTTGAAAATATCCATATCGAGTATTTTCTAGATTCGAGACATGTGTCAGTATCACGGGGAATCGTCGGCTTCACGATCTGTAAGTATTTGGATTTTTGAATTTCATTGAGATTTATTGCCATTCTAAGTTGATATGTTTTGAGATTCAGCAGATATCATGCGTTACAGTATGAGATGTCAGAGTGGGACAGGATTGATGATCTTGGGAAACTATGATTTTGGAAATCAGTATGTTGGTTAGATTTTGGAACGGAATTGTGCATTTGGGGAGAAATAGTGCATGGTTGAGAAGAACATGTAGCATGTTAATTCATTTTGAGATATACGAACTGTTTTGAGCATTTGAAAATATACTTTTCAAAATGAATATTTCACGGATGTTTTACGGAAAATGATTTTGGGCCGAGACCCAATCGATTTTGAAATAGTTTTATAACCCAGGACTTGGAGTCCGAAAAGGGTTTTCTACTTTTTAAACTTCTTGTAATACGGAATGATGTACGGGCTGAGACCCTAATGTCTCAAAAGAAAGCTTTCCTGTTTTCTAAAACTCCCGAGATTTGTAAAACTCTTTATCAATCGTTTATCTATTTTGTTCCTACCTTTTGAGGTTTTTGGTTTACTTGTTCAAATGGAACTTCTCGGGAAGTCTTTCGTTGTGTTTGATTTGTTGATTTGTTTCAATGTTTTGTCATATCATATTTGAGGTGATCCAGGATGGATTAAGGATTTACGTTGCGAATAGTATGTGGAGAGGAGTTTTTATCAGAGTCTATATATTTGAGATTTTGGAACTCTATCGTGTGGTTTTCTGATGGAATATCAGTGGATATTGGTGACGAGCCGAAGTGGTATACAGGAGTATGGATATGCACAAGCATTTGCATAAATTCCATTTTATTTAATCGTGTGTATTCGAAAAGAATTTTTATCGAGAACTTGGCACCAGCGAGCCGATTTAATTTTTAAAATTGATTTCGTGGTCTTACGAAAATTTATGTTTTGAGTTTTCAAACTCTTGAAAGAACTTTCGAAAATTGTCTTCGTGACAAGAATATATGATTTCAAACTGGTTTTGAAAATGTGATTGATATACATAAGCATTTAGTGCATCGGGCATATCATATCGATGGTACAAGGAAAAGTGATTCGAAGTTTAGTATGGTAGATTGGTTATGCAAGGATGATCGGTTGATTGATCAGATAAGAGAAATATACTGCGTGTTGTAGATTCATGTGCAGGATGTAATTTTGGAACTTTGGACTTTGTAAACCGGGACGTATGTGCTATGTGAGTCCATTGGTGCGGTAGTAGCGCAATCTTACCATAGTGATCTTTGAATGATTTCTTTGTAAGTGTAAATTTGGGGATGGTGACCCCATGCTGGTTGTCTTGGATATTGAGTGGTCGTTCCCACTCCTTGTATGAATTGGTATGTTCGTCGATTTGCGATTCGTTGTTCGTATGCCGAGGGAAATGTTCGCCAGTTGGGTATGTTTATTGAGATCTACTGTACGTGATTGATTTGTCGTTTTGAGAATGTTATTCTTTCGTATATCTGTTTCTGTGGTTCTGTGTTGATCGTGTTGGAGTTTATCGTGTGAAGGTATTCTCGATTTTCGTTGATCGTTCGTTGGTAATATTGGAGTTTATCACGTTGATGATATTCTCGATTGTGTTTTGACCTCTGGTTGGTCATATTGGAAATTATCATGTCGATGATAAATTCGGTTGATTGTTGATCATTGTTGGTGATCATCTGAGCATTCGGATTTTGTGTTGATGTTTCGGGATTCGTGTCATTGTTTTGGGCGGTTGTTTCGCAGATGTATTGTGTATTATTTGTCTTATCGGAATTGGGACTTGATTATGTAATCAGGCAGACAGGATTTGATTCGGGCAGATTGTTTCATCCGAAGATGATATATTTTGTTGAGACTCAGGGAATTGTGATCGTAAGCGTATTGAGACTATACAGTGAGATCGCTTGCTAGTATTGTAACACCCCCAAGTTATTCAGGGTATATTACAGCGCCGTGAGCCCCGCCGTGGGACTCACAAGGCTAAACATACGCGGAACTATAAACTTGACCGATAAGGTCTACATACAATAGAATGAAAGACGATACAAATGGTATTCAAACCATAACCAAATGAAACCATATACATCACTGCACAAATCAATACCTCGGCAACACAGGCCGGAACATCAAGGAAACTGAAATACAATACTCGAGTATTTAAAAATCCATTCCAGTACAACAACACTGAATGGAGGAATCCAAGAAAATAATCGGAGACAAGACACAGTATCACGCTTGCCCATCATCTTCATGCCGACCCGGTACTCGTCTGTCCGCTCTCCTGGAACCTGAAATACATGAAACGTATTTCCCCCATAAAGGGGTTAGCCGTCGAATAGCTAGTGCAAGTATAACAATATGAAACATAATACTTCTCGACAATAAAGTAAATGTAATCCGTCAATTCATCAATATCCGTCAATTCATCAATTTAAGACTAGTATTCCGGAATAACTAAATCTCATAAGACGTATGTGAATGCCGTAGAAACGGTTCGTTCACCTCACACGCCGTTACGTATGTGAATGCCGTCAAAACGGTTCGTTCACCTCATACGCCGATACATGTAGGAATGCCGTCAAAACGGTTCGTTCATTACATGCCAATCAATATATCTATGAATGCCGTAAAAACGGTTCGTTCATGATATGCCATCAATATTTCTTACTTTCAAAGTCGAGAACGCATAATCATAAATGTATACTTGCCTTAATAAACGTTATCGAAAATCCCGAAGAACACGGTTCGAGGAAGCTTGAACCACGAAGAAGACAACGAGCGGAAGGGTTTCGACTTGAATTCTTCACAAGGATTCCGTCCCTAAGTCATATCAATGATAAATCAACAATAAATGCGATGAATAATAATCGTACAACGCACAAACCCCCCTCCTAGACCTTTTGTCGGACACCTTGAAGGCGTCGACTAATAACTCAACCAAAACGACGAATCAATACACTCCAACCAAGGAATAACGATGGTAATGATAGAATACACCTAAATCATCATCAATCCATCACTAATCTAAATTACTACGGATTAAAAGGATGAAGTCAAACAAAATCCCCAATTTCCAACACAAAATTCAAAGTGTTCTTGAATAATCTTTCAATAATCCGATGAATACTCCAACAAGACCATAATCATGCGTATATCACTTCATACCCCATGATTTTAACATCCAAAACATCATTACCCAATACAAAATCAAAATCCAAGATGTTGAAGAAATTACCTCCTGAATATCCAAGCTCTATGATCCAAGGAATACGCGATAGATCGACTATCCGGGCTTCCCAACCGATTGAAAGTGGTAAATCTTCAACACACAAGTGATAGCTATGAAAAGAGCTCCTCCCTCAACTCTCTCTCTCTCTCGCTAGCGGAAGGAAGAAATGAAGGAAAAGGCTGAAATCTCGCTTAAAAAGCCGAATTATGCAGTTGACCGCATTGTGTGCCGCGGCTCAGCATAGGTGTGCCGCGGCACAGGCCTAAAAATTGTTCCCAGGTTTCGGCAGTGTGCCGCGGCTCAGCTCAGGTGTGCCGCGGCACCGGGTACAGGCGGGTTTTGGCTGAGAATGCCACACCAGTGTGCCGCGGCTCAGCCAGTGTGCCGCGGCACCGGGTACAGTGGTTTTGGCCGAATCTGGACAATGAGAGTGACTTAGCTATTTCGACCATAACTCCCTCGTCCGGACTCCGATTGACTCACCGTTTGAACCATTGGAAAGCTAACTCGATGCTTTATAATATTGCCAAGATTCAGAATTTTTGGAGTTCCCAAGAATTTACGGTGATTTAACAAAATCGAACTCATACATGGAAAAGTCGCTAAAGAACACAGAATTCAATGAGCGATACGAAACGAACTCGGATGACAAAAAGTGTAGAATTAATCATTCTCGGGATGACGAAACGGTCCCAAGCAAGTTGTCAAAAACGGACTTCCGCCAAAAATAGAAAATTTCCGGGAAACAAAATTACGGGTATTACATTCTACCCTCCTTAAAAGAAGTTTCGTCCCGAAACTTAAAACAGGCAGGGAGAAGAAATATTTCGCCAGGAAAAACTCAACGAGATACACAAGAGCCGAAACTTACGCCCAAACGGCGAATAATCAATATAGAACACAACAATACATTACCCGAAGGTAAACCAAACCAATGCCGAAAAAGATACGAATTCACAATGCCCGAAGGCTCCAACGGAAATACCGATACATCACAATGGCCTGAAATCCGAACAGCCCAAAGCTGTAAATCATCACAATACAGATCTCAAAGAAGCAAACGTGACTGTCGGGCATACCCCTCGGCGTATGAACAACGATCGCAAATCGTCGGACATATCCAATACAACATGGACTACGAACGATCAATCAATAAAGCTCAAGAGGACATCACGACGCCCGATCCGGAAATGTCGTGCACATGTCCACCCGTATCGGAATCCGAATATACGTGTGACAATGTGCCTAATTAGCCTCAAGAACTACGTCTCGTGTGCACGGTCCAATGCGGAAATATCCACGCATGACCATCGAGTGCCCGGCTAAAAATCCTACACATAACCAATCGGCACGAGACATGATTCGGATATGCCACGATACAACATGACAACGAAACTCAAGGGATAAAACATCCAATACGGATCATACGACTCACCAAGTGAACGATGACACACGAATAATGAAAGATCGACACGACCAACGATATTCAAAACAACCATCCTGGGATCAGAATTCCCTAAGGACCGATTAATACGAGCAACGATCACAACACAACAGTTCGGGAAAATCCTCAACCTTCAACGATCACAAAATTACCGAGTTTACAAGAATAATAGTGTGCTGCCTTGAATCGGCCAACACGATAATAATAATTCAACGGATGGGAACTATCCTCGACAGTCCCAATTCAATACTTCGATTACCGTAGAATGGCCAATCGATAACAATTATACAACGGATGGGAATTATCTGTTTGACAACGGGTGGAAATTATCTTTGATAATCCCAATTCAATATATCGATTACCTTAGAACGGTCAATCGATAATCAATGATACGATAGAATGGAAGTCCAGGTGTCTTAAACCGACCACCGAAACGGAGATGACAAAAGGATATATCAAACGTCCCCGATCGGTTAACGCAACATCATAGCAACAGTTCCAATTTGACGACAAAGATTCAACGATGTCTCAGAACGACATTAATCGTGAACAATAATAATCGATACATCGATACCGCGAACCAGATATCGACAGTAACTTTACCAACAAGTATCGTAATGCCTTGAACCGGCCATTTACAACCAACAGTAACATTTGGCATAATTTTCCTACGGGCGTCGTATCAATGATCCCCTGATATCAATACAACGAACTGTTACCAATTCAGTCGATTTCGTCTTACGAGTCTCGACCAAGTTAATCTACGAACCCTTCAACCTTAACCGCAACACAAACGTCATAATCTATGATCAAACATCATGTCTTACTGTAAAACGAAGGATTGATAATCAACCGGTTCGATGACGACCAATATCAATACCACCAAACCACGAACTCAATCGTTTCACCATATCTCGACCAATCATAGTCTGAACTGTCCAACTCAGACCCTCACGAATCCATGTCCACATTACGAGCCGAAATCCGATGATCATATCAGCAATCAATTCGGACCAATAATAAGGGTCTAAATATTATCGGTTCCAAACTCAATTCTTAAACACGAATTGACAAGTTTCCCTTCTCGTAAATCCGTAGTTAAAATTCTCCGATGATCATCGTTAATTCTAACCATCCAATTAGTTCAGCATTATAGATAATCATATTTTAAGGTTATCAAACACTCCAATCATTCGATTTGAATATTTGCTCCGTACGTATGGGCTTCCAAATTCAGAGATGAATAATAGTCTCATCAAGCTCATAGTCACATTCGTATTTCCTATACGAATATTATTTCCAACACATAGTTTAGCTCTAGATATGAATATTCCATATTCATATTCAAAACATCAACACTTCTTAAAAATTTTCATCACCTCGTATAATTCAAGAGTTCTTCAAGAACATGAAATATCCGAAATCACGTTCAGAACAACATATCCGAGGTATATATCTCCATGTTACCATTTTCTTCATCATGTCATTCATACAACCTCAAGAATCACAACAGGACCCTTATCGTCATATGAAGAAGATCTCAATAATCATATCATCATCCGAAATCTCTTATTACGATTCCAATAAATCTCGTATAGCATTATCACATGATACCATATAATACCTCAATACCGAATACCTTCCCGTACACAATCTTCTATGTACGATTACCACAAAACATACCTCTATCCGGACTTCCTTCCGAAATGTATACCATAGACCAAGAATATCCAAAATGACATCAACAATATCCGAATACTACAATCTTCACCCCAAAACCTTACGGAGTATTACACGCCGTAAACCCTTCTCACAAGGATTTACTGTGCTAAGCACAATTTTCCACGTCATTTAAAAAATGTCAAAAAGATCGATGACGGTAATATTTTTCAAATACTAAAAAAATCGTTTTCCAAATACCGTCAAAACGATCAAGGTTAAAATGCCAAAAACTCGGTTTAGGGAATCGGTTTTACAAAATAAAATTTGATTGGCAAAATACCAAAATCCATTTCAAAAATACTCACGCAGCGGATAAAAGTACAGTCCAATTTATGCATTTTCATTGAAATAAGACGAACATCAAAATACACGATTCCCAACATACTCTCTCCCAAGTAGTAATCCAAAATAAAAAAAAATGAGCCACTATCAAAGGGATACGAGGATTACCTTGTATGGACGAACCACGAAGAAAGAATAATTGAACTCCATTCCAAGAATCATTAAATCATCATAGTCATCATATGGCCTCAAGAACATCAAGATCTCTATGATTCCATAATCATAATCAACATATTCAAAGCATATCATTATCTTCCTTCAACATAAACCTCATAGAACATGGATAACACAAGAAATCACTTCAAGAATCAATAATAGTTCCATAACCAAGCTCTAATTCCATGACTCCAAGCTCACAATCATGTTAAAAGTGTTTAGAACACTCTTAAAAGTAAAGAGGGACGAGTTTTGGAGAGAAATATCTCAAAGGATCGTGAGAGAAATGAAAGGCAACACTTCAATATATAAATTGCACTCTCATTACGTACGTAAGTGTCCTTTCTTAACGTACGTAACAAATTTAACGTACGTAATCCAATATCCATAACGTACGTAACCAACTCACTGTCTCATTCCGTGCAGTCCATTACGTACGTAACCCATACCATAAAACGTACGTAATATACCAGTTGACTTGCTACGGTACAATGGTTGTGTTACGTACGTAACACGTCCTGTATAACGTACGTAACACGTCCTGTATAACGTACGTAAAACGCACGTTGACTCACCTGTCAACATCCTCCGCCGAAAGTTGCCGACATAGGGTCCCACCTGCCGACCACGACTCGATTGTCGGATCCGCATGTTACGTATGTAATGTCTCGGCCATAACGTACGTAACTCTACCAATTTAACGTACGTAAGATTCAACACATAACGTACGTAATGGCTTCCATACTTAGCCATTTACGGCAATTCCTGTCCAACGTCTCGACATAACAAATACAAACATACGGCAGAATCAATACATATACTCAATTCAATAACATTATCAAACGTTCCCAACGTCCTCGAGCATAATTAACCATCCACGATATCCAATATATAAACGAAAAATATATCCGAAAAATCGGGGTATTACACTCTACCCCCTTTAAAAATAAGTAGCGTCCTCGAAACTTGCAATCACTCGCACAAACAACATTTCAACGGAAAATCCAAAATCACCAAGATAACCAAGAATTATCGAATAATCCGAACAATATACTTACAGGTCAGTGAAGACGAAGATCTCCCGTGATACTAGCATGCTACTCCTAAACAAAGTCTCAACATAATACCGATACACACCATTATCGAAATTAGCAACTTAACAAAATCTCAAGGAAGAGTTCACGTTCGTGACCACGGCCACGATTCTTCCTACTTTCAGCCAACAATCTGAAGGGCACATACATGCGTAAGTATAATCCGAATCGCACATTCTCGAAGTGACCAATTTCCAAGAATACCAAGCTATAGACGAAACGATTAAGAAGAATACGAGAAGAGTGAGAGGACTTACAAGTACCGGTCGCACTGTGATGATGGTAGAGTAGTGATACTGTGGGCAAATGCCGACTCAATCGACCTAAAAGACCGACAGCCTAGGTATCCATAAACCTAAGCTCTGATACCATATTCTGTAACACCCCCAAGTTATTCAGGGTATATTACAGCGCCGTGAGCCCCGCCGTGGGACTCACAAGGCTAAACATACGCGGAACTATAAACTTGACCGATAAGGTCTACATACAATAGAATGAAAGACGATACAAATGGTATTCAAACCATAACCAAATGAAACCATATACATCACTGCACAAATCAATACCTCGGCAACACAGGCCGGAACATCAAGGAAACTGAAATACAATACTCGAGTATTTAAAAATCCATTCCAGTACAACAACACTGAATGGAGGAATCCAAGAAAATAATCGGAGACAAGACACAGTATCACGCTTGCCCATCATCTTCATGCCGACCCGGTACTCGTCTGTCCGCTCTCCTGGAACCTGAAATACATGAAACGTATTTCCCCCATAAAGGGGTTAGCCGTCGAATAGCTAGTGCAAGTATAACAATATGAAACATAATACTTCTCGACAATAAAGTAAATGTAATCCGTCAATTCATCAATATCCGTCAATTCATCAATTTAAGACTAGTATTCCGGAATAACTAAATCTCATAAGACGTATGTGAATGCCGTAGAAACGGTTCGTTCACCTCACACGCCGTTACGTATGTGAATGCCGTCAAAACGGTTCGTTCACCTCATACGCCGATACATGTAGGAATGCCACAAACGGTTCGTTCATTACATGCCAATCAATATATCTATGAATGCCGTAAAACGGTTCGTTCATGATATGCCATCAATATTTCTTACTTTCAAAGTCGAGAACGCAATCATAAATGTATACTTGCCTTAATAAACGCGTTACGAAAATCCCGAAGAACACGGTTCGACCGGGAAGCTTGAACCACGAAGAAGACAACGAACGGAAGGGTTTCGACTTGAGTTCTTCACAAGGATTCCGTCCCTAAGTCATATCAATGATAAATCAACAATCGTACGATGAATAATAATCGTACAACGCACAAACCCCTCCTAGACCTTTTGTCGGACACCTTGAAGGCGTCGACTAATAACTCAACCAAAACGACGAATCAATACACTCCAACCAAGGAATAACGATGGGAATGATAGAATACACCTAAATCATCATCAATCCATCACTAATCTAAATTACTACGGATTAAAAGGATGAAGTCAAACAAAATCCCCAATTTCCAACACAAAATTCAAAGTGTTCTTGAATAATCTTTCAATAATCTGATGAATACTCCAACAAGACCATAATCATGCGTATATCACTTCATACCCCATGATTTTAACATCCAAAACATCATTACCCAATACAAAATCAAAATCCAAGATGTTGAAGAAATTACCTCTTGAATATCCAAGCTCTATGATCCAAGGAATACGCGATAGATCGACTATCCGGGCTTCCCAACCGATTGAAAGTGGTAAATCTTCAACACACAAGTGATAGCTATGAAAAGAGCTCCTCCTCAACTCTCTCTCTCGTGAAGGAAGAAATGAAGGAAAAGGCTGAAATCTCGCTTAAAAAGCCGAATTATGCGATTGACCGCATTGTGTGCCGCGGCTCAAGATAGGTGTGCCGCGGCAGACAGCCTAAAAATTGTTCCTGTGTTTCGCAGGTGTGCCGCGGCTCAGCTGTGTGCCGCACCGGTACAGCGGGTTTTGGCTGAGAATGCCACACCGGTGTGCCGCGGCTCAGCCTGTGTGCCGCGGCACCGGGTACAGGTGGTTTTGGCCGAATCTGGAGAATGAGAGTGACTTAGCTATTTCGACCATAACTCCCTCGTCCGGACTCCGATTGACTCACCGTTTGAACCATTGGAAAGCTAACTCGATGCTTTATAATATTGCCAAGATTCAGAATTTTTGGAGTTCCCAAGAATTTACGGTGATTTAACAAAATCGAACTCATACATGGAAAAGTCGCTAAAGAACACAGAATTCAACAGAACGATACCGAAACGAACTCGGATGACAAAAAGTGTAGAATTAATCATTCTCGGGATGACGAAACGGTCTTAAGCAAGTTGTCAAAAACAGACTTCCGCCAAAAATAGAAAATTTCCGGGAAACAAAATTACGGGTATTACAAGTATCTCAGGAGATCATCGACCTGCGTATTTGTAAGGATGCTCGTTTGGTTATTCGGTGATGACGATAATTGATCGTTGTCGTGATGGTTTCGGGATATTTTGGGTTGAAAGGTATGTTTGTTTGTTTTATGACGGATTGCAAGTTTCGAGGACGAAACTTATTTTAAGTGGTGTAGAATGTAATATTCGGAATTTCTACTACTGTTGTTTGATATTATTTTATCCGAGTTATATTGTACAGCGTGGAATCTGTACAGTAGGAATAAAATAAATAAAGGACTGAGATGTCAGTATCGGTATAATTGTCGTATCTGGTCGACAGTTACATTTGAGGATATCGTGTATCAGGTTATCGTACTTTCGATATAGAGTATATCGTATATTATTGGATTCAGTGTTTGTGTTCAGTGTGTCTCATGTTCGTTTTTGGTACGTCAAGATGTTGGACAGAAATTGCGGAAAATGGCTAAGTGTTCATTAGCGCACGCTACTGGATACAGGTAGCGCACGCTACGAAGTATTGATAGCGTACGTTAAGAGGTTCGGTTACGTACGCTAAGGAGGACCCCTAACGTACGTAACGACTTGCTGGGTTAGTTCCAGAAGGTGGCCGACAGGTAGGCCCAGGTTGATTTTTATTTTCAGTTAGCGCACGCTAACGTATGTTGGTTAGCGCACGCTAACATCAGATCGCCAATAATGGAATCTTAGCTTTCGGCGGGTGGACCCGGCCACTTGCGACGCGTGTCCAGCTAAGGTCAGTGGGTGTTTGTCATGTAGGGCTAGCGCACGCTAAACTGTATGGTTAGTGCACGCTAATTCGAGATCGGTCAAAGGAATCCCGATAATCGCGGATGCTTTCGGCATGTGGGGGCACGAGTGGTAGGTGTGTACTGTAGCAAGTCAACTTCGGATAGCGCACGCTAAGGTAAATGACTTGCGTACGCTAAGCAGGACGTTTTACGTACGTTAATGCATGGTCATTACGTACGTAAGCTAGTTTACGAAGCGAGGCAGTAACCTCTGGGCTTCGATAGCGCACGCTAACAAAGTCAGTTAGCGCACGCTAATGCGGTGGCGCACGCTAAACATGAGATGTTAGTGCACGCTAATAATGAATATTATAAAAGGGGACAGAAGGGTGCTGAGAAGCATTTCGTCATTTTTCTTCTTTCAGTAGAGAGATAGAGAGAGTTGGGATATATTTGAGGTTCCCAAACACTGTATAATGATAATCTTTGACAACATTAGATTGAGAGCTTGGATTCAAGCCTTGTTCTTCAAGATGTTCATGATTCTTTGGATGGAGTTCTAGTGTTCTTCTTTTTGGTTCGTCTAAACCAGGTAATCTTCGTATTCCTTTGTTAATGGTTCGTTTTTCTTGGATGATTTCATGTAAGGAGCATGTTGGATAATCATATGATGATGTTATATGAGATTCGATGGAATTTTGATAAGAGTTTCAGATGTTAGTTAAGATTCTTCATACTATAACGATGTTGATTCATTTAACCCAATCTAAGAGGGAATTCTGAATCTTGGTAATTATATTGGTCGATTTAGATGAGATGAATCATGATACTAGGTTGAATTCCAGATTTAGCATGATATGATCCTTGTTATCGAGTCGGTTTGATTGTTGATGTTGTTATTGATATATGGACATTGACATGATCATGGTGATAATTATGGGGTCGTTTATCTTCAAGAGATATGGAGATTTATGTCTCCCTTCATTTGGATTCGTAGTCGCAAGATGTGAGTCGATGTTTGGAATGCATGCCACTGAACAGCATTAGCGCACGCTAAGCTTACTGGCTAGCGCACGCTAACGGGAGAACTTAGCGCACGCTACGTTATGCGTTTAACGTGCGCTAAGTAGGCAGATAATGCAGTATTTTTGTGTTTTGATTATGAATTCGTGATGGTTTGACTTGGTTGGTTCTGACTGTGTTTATTCGAGGTTGTGTTGAACCGTTGAGTTCGATTGGTTAGTTTTGTCAGTTGTTGATTGTTATCGGATATGTGTTATTTGATTTCTTCGATAGGTTGAGATTGTTGATCGGTGATTATAACCGGATATTGTGGTCGTGTTCGAGTATGTCCATTGTAATGCTTTTGATCGGGGCTGAGGAGCTCGTAGACAAAGGCAATGTGTTCGGCAGCAGCTTCGTGGTATCGGTATCGAGGCAAGTTATTACTTGCTCAGTTATAATATTTAATGAATGGTTTCAGTTTCATTTCGTTTATAATGCATATAGCGATGATTATTATTGTGAACTCTGGGTATTCATATCGCATATCGTTCTTTCGATTTTGGGAGGTATATCATAATGTATATGCTTTATCTCAGTTATTGGTATGTTCGAGTATCGAGGTTACATTATGGTAAAGACGAGGATATGAGTATCTATAGTTCATTGTACGTTTGGATCGCCGAGCATTGAGGATAATCGTCGGTGATGATTGGACATCGAGGTTGCTCCTGAAGGACTCGGGGCAAGTATTCCATATTGATTATGGTTTAATGTTATTTATTTTGGTCTCGCACATTTTCTTTCATGTTGTTGAACATGAAGTCGTCCTAGTAAATTGTCATGTTGCCGTGCATGTTATGTTGTTCATGTTGATGAACGTGTTGATTTGCATATGTGTATGCATATTGTGTTGTTTATGTTGTGTAAATAATCCGATGGGATTATGAGGATCTATGCTGAGGGCGCTGGATCGAATGTCCATCATGCGTTGGTTCGACGGGATCATCTATGCTGAGGGCGCTGGATCGTTGGATAGGTTTTCCACCATGCGTTGGTTCGACGGGATCATCATGGGGATCTATGCTGAGGGCGCTGGATCGTTGGATTACCAGTATTGTGTTGATGGAATCTTGTGAATTCGCATCATTGATTTTATCATGCGTTGTTGTTCATATATGTATTGTTGGTTATCCACCTTATGATGATCTGATAGGATCATCAAGGGGATCTATGCTGAGGGCGCTGGATCGTCGGATTTCCATTGAGTATACATCATTGTTATTGTTGTGATCATATTGACGTTGTCATATGAGTATGCATTTGTAGGTCTTGTGTTAGGACCATGTCCGTATTGCATTGATCTGATCTCGTATTAGACTGATTTGATTGTCGTGGCACTTCATATCTCGAGGTATGTTCCGTATTTCCTTTGGTATTTGTCTTTGATGGACAATCGGTTATCATTTTGGGATTTGATGATGTTATTCGATGGATCGTATTGGTCAGTAATGGTATATTTCCGTATCGCGAGTTGGCGATGATAGTTTGAGAATCTTGAGTATTGTTTGAGGTACAATACAGATATTATGTTCGAGTTTATTGGTTAATCGAATACGAGATGTGAAATGTGAAAATGGTTACTCTGATGAGAATTACTTGAGTAAGCAAAGTTATGGCGGTAAGATTACATTGGTCGTATTCTTATTCTGTATTCTCATTGGTATGTATTATTGATGTGATGTGATTGATATCATTGTTGGATATTATGGCTGACCCCGCCGTGGGATTTCTTTTTAGGTTTTTGGAGTATCGAGCTTGTAGCGGTCGTGAAGAGATGAGCTTCCGGGAGGATACTGGCTAGGACATGTTGTGTGCATTGAGTTTCTTGATTGGTTCTTGTATTCCGCTGCTAGAGTATCTTTATGGTTGGCCTTTTTCTGCTGCGTGAGTATTTTGAAATGACCTTTTGGTATCTGGTAACTGAGGTTCCTTTGGAAATCGTTTTCTAAACTTTTGAGTGTCGGCCGTTTGGCCTTGCGATTTCAAATGATTTTTTACGACGGTTTTTGATAAATGGATTTTATGTCTTTATGCATTTTTAAAGATAGTACCGTCGTTGGCCTCTTGGGCATTTGTAAATGATTGTGAAAATTTCCTTTAGCCTCGTGGGTTTCATCTCGGGGCCCACGGCGCTGTAATATTTCCGGTTAAATCTGGGGGTGTTACACGATCACTCCCGCAAGAGCCGCCCCTTGCGCGCGCATTAGGTAACATCGGCGTTCACCACCCATATGGAGCCGCACATTGCAGCATACACCAGGCCGGAGTGCACGCCCCGCCCTCAGAGGTTCCCGAATACGACGTTTCTCACAACAAGTATCCACATTATTTCAAACATCAAGCACACGGACAAACGTCACAACAATTTTCAACTCGGTACATCAAGCCACACAATTTCTCCGCCAGTCCATAACCACACAAATAAACAATAACACCCACGTTATCAATCAAACTCAATCACAATAAGCCTTCAAGCATAACCAATCAACACCGCACATATATCTCTATATTGCGGCTCAACCGAATATATATATATATATATAACCTTACTATGTTATATGAATAACTATAGTTCATCCATAAATCCAAGTTGAGTACGTCAACTAGTGTTAGCATTCATCACTCGTCGATCACCGACATAAGCATATATATCAATATACGTATATACATACATATATTTATCATATAAATATATATAATTATATATATATATATACACACATACATATATATATATATATATATATATATATATATATATATATATATATATATATATATATATATATATATATATATATATATATATATATATATATATATACATCCGTATAAACTCATACACTTCGACAACAATGATTTCATACAGTTACAATTCATATATCGAGGTACTTGCCTTGGTAATCTCTCGCGGATACTCCGAAAGTACGGTCGGTTGGCAAAATCCGGAACTCCAACGAAAACAACGATCGGAAGGGCTCAACACCAGATTTTTGTAGGGAAATCGTCCCTAATATCCTATCATCGAATAAACAATCAATCACACGAGGAAAAACATCACAAAACGACCAAATTCCTCTCTGCGGCATTTCCCCGAACACCTTGAAGGCGTCAAACGGAAGTTCATATAATCGACGAATCGGAAATGGTAAAACCGTGGAAAGATGATGAAAATGATAGAATACAACTTAATCTACAATTATAGAGTTGACTGCCCTGTGTGCCGTGGCCCGGCCGAAGTGTGCCGCGGCACAGGGCCAAAAATGCCCTCCAGTGGTTGGCAGTGTGCCGCGGCTCCGTCGGCATGTGCCGCGGCACAAGGTACAGACGGGTTTGGCCGACAATGCAATACGAGTGTGCCGCGGGCCGGACGGGTGTGCCGCGGCAGTGACTCGGCAGTGTGCCGCGGCCCTGCCGGCATGTGCCGCGGCACAAGGTACAGAGTGCTCGGCCAAAAACTGGAAATTGTTTGTGCCGCGGCGCACACTCCTTGTGCCGCGGCCCACACCCCCTTGGGTCCTAAAATGATGAAAAATGACCCTGGAAGGGAATAAAAGCAATAGGAATAGATATTTGGGAACCAATAACACGAAATGGAAGTACGGAAACCCCAAAACGGTGGTTCCAAGTAATGATAACAAGGGTTCGTCCAACAAGAATATCAGCGCCCGGCTGTCGTGGCCTGACGACTCAATTCCTAAAAACGCACAGAACGAACACGACGAAACGCTCGTGGACAACAACATTGATCCGAAATAAAATTAATATACAACAAATCACCACATACGGCCATAAACACAAAATCGATTGTCGAGAAAAAATAATACCAACGCTCGAAAATCGAGAAATTTCCGGTCTAAAAAAAAAAGAAAAATTCGAATTAATCAGAATAAAAATTTCGAATATTACAAATAGGGTGGACAAGATTTGTCGCACAGTCTGAGCCGGCCGTCATCTCTATAGTGCATGAATTCTATGCCAGCGCTTTGCTACACCATATGCAGGGAGGACAGATGTTGGGGAGACCAGATATCCGTACTGAAGTCGTTGTCAGTGATCAGACGGTTGACTTCTCTGCAGCAGCGATTCGGAGTTTATACGAGCTACCCGAGGTAGATAAATCGTCGTTCACGCAGATAATGGGTAGCCTCACGAGGGAGGCATTGTTGGAAGTACTTACTCAGCTGGAGTCCGTTTGGGAGACGCGTGTCCCGGGGTCCGCATCTTTCTTCTTTAAGAGCTCCCGTCTCAATTGGCTAGGGCGAGCTTGGGTAGATTTCCTATGCTCTCGGGTTGACCCTACTTCGCAGATCCGCTCTGTCTTGCTGCCTCGTGCTCGACTGCTCTATGCCATCACGTTCGATCTTCGATTCGATGTGGCCACAGGTCTGGCCCGGTCCATTCTCCAATGCATCCGGGGAGGCGCCAACATGGGACTAAAGCATCCCTCTCTGATATGCGCCTTATGCCGCTAGTCGGGTGTGATCTTGTCGGATGACATGCCTACTATCGCACCAGGGTCCGATTGACCATCGCATAATTTCTCATTTCGACCAGTGGGGTGGCGCGCGGGCACACCGGCGAGGACGAGGTTTTCTTTTAGATGAGCCACATGAGCACTCCTCAGAGCCTATTTTTCTGACTCATGACCCGGCGGCAGATACAGAGGATCAGATCGAGTCTGCTCCACCCCCAGTGAGAGATCACATTTTACAGGCGATGTTTGACGGCCTGAGGGAGGAGATTCGAGTAGAGCGAGACAGTGTGATCGCAGCTGTGCGACATGAGATGTACGAGCAAGTCCGCCGGGCCAATCGGCGTGCTCAGAGGCGCTTAGCTTTGAGGGACGCTTACTATCGGGATTACTTAGCAGTGTGGATGGACCATATCCTCCATCCAGACAGACCATTCATCCCTCCGACCAGGCGACCTACAACACCATCTTCACCTGGCGAGGCTAATGCCAGTGCCTGAGCTTACTTTCATTCAGGGGAGTACTTGACTTGTCCTTTACTTATACTTATTTGTCGTCCATTAGGGTCAATGTACTTCTCAGGTTTGGAGGGGATTAATTTTTAGTTGTTATTTATTTAGTTTGTCTTGCTTGTCTTCTATGGTATTCTGGATATTGTTTACATTCATGAGTATGCCGTGCAGCCTTGTGTAAAGACCAAATATATTATACTGATTTCTATTTGAAGAAACGGATGAGTTTAGTCGAGTTCACATTATGCTATATTTCTTTTCCTCGAGTATTCATTTCGGTCTGGTTTTTGCACCATTAATGTAGCCTTGGCATCAGGAAATGATGCATTTGTGCTTATAGTTTCCGTCTAAATGTTTCGTTGCACTATTCACTTAGCTAGTCGCCTAGTAACATTGGCCTTGTAAGCATTTAACTAAGTAACCACGATTAGACATTGGTTCGGACAGTTTTAATTCCCACTAATATGAGCAACCTTGCATGTTCTAGGATGGGGAGTCTACTAACTGGGCGTATTCACGTAATCCGTAGTTTACATTCGCATAAAACAACAACCTTGAATCGGACGTGTGTAAGAGGTAGAGAAATTGTTCGAAAAAATCACATATCCTGTGAGAGGAATCCAAGTAACCGGATATATTCACGTGACCTATTATTTACATTCGCGTAAAACAGCAACCTTGAATCGGACATGCCAAAAAAAATACTCGAGTTTTTTCTCCGCTGTAGAAGGAGACCTTTTTTTTTTTGCTGTAGAAGGAGACTTAGTAACTAGGAGCATTCATGAGCCTCATGAGTGTCTTTTACATCAAACGGTTCCCCAATACATGAGAATGGAAATCCACCCTAGGATTCTTCCGATGAAACATTCCGGGAGTTGAAACCTAGTGGTTAACTCGAATCATAATAGTTAAAAAAATAAATAGGGATTGCTGTCCGGGGAATGTCATTTGTGCTGCACTTCTTATGTTTATGTCACGAGGTTATGGGACTAGGCGAGTTAGCTTGTTATAACTTCAACATTCATATCGTCGGTCAGCTCATTTTACGCTTGTTGATCCTTGAGCCTTGACTATCTCCATGGGTTGAGACTAGCACTAGAAATGGTTTCCTTGAGGCATCATTGTCGGTATTGTGACTCACTAGTACGTTATTCGTATTATTCTTTGAGATTTTCAGGGTAGTATTAATAAGTTGAGCACTATGGATTTTCACGACTTACCACGATACTTGTAGTCTGTTTGAAATTGATTTTTGCTTGAGGACAAGCAAAGGCTTAAGTTTTGGGGTATTTCTTACATGTTATTTTGTACGCTTTATTGTCATTATTTTATCTCCATTTTGGGTTTAAATCTGTGTAAATGATCTCTTAATGCATTATGTTTACATGTTTTGAAGGAAATTAGAGTCTTGAAGCTTGAACGAAGAAAAACAGGGCAAAAACGACATTTTTCGATAGAGGGCCGCGTCGCACCGAAGCTGGACCGCGTCGCAAGGCACAACACGAAGCAATCGGTACAAACTGTACCAGGGGCCGCATCACACTTTCTATGGGCTGCAGCCGTACTGAAATTTCGCCCAGACCTGGGCGGCGGCATGGCTAGGGCCACGGCACACTTATTCCGGGCCACGACGGCGGGAAGCCTGATTTTACCTCGCGATTTTGGCCGTTTTGGAGGCGGACTAGACCTAATCCTCGGATGAATTTTGGAAACGGGAAATGGTTATAAAAGCCTAGAGAAGGTCAAAAAAGAAATCATCGGAGAAAAAAGAGGAGAATACCTAGCTGCAGAGAACGAAGGCTAGAGAACGGAAGAGGACAAGTTCTTCAATAGTGTTTGAAATTCTTCAACCTTATGTTTAATTCAAGTATTTTTGTATTGTTTTCTAGCATGTCGGGCTAGACCCCTTTATTATAGGATGGAGATGAAACTGAGATTATGACGAATTTATTCTTGATTTTTCATTATTGAAAGTTTTCCCTTTTCTATTGAGTTTTCCCCGATTGTTCTTAATGCTTTCAATTGTGTGGCCAATAATTGAATTATCAAAGCTGCTTAACTTGCATCGGAAGAGAATAGTGAGTAGTGATTATTGGGAGAAAACCGTTTTGTCTTGTGAGATAGGAATATACTCATAAAAATTACGAAGCTCGATGTTTTGAAGATTATAGAACTTTTTGGCTAATGTCGAATTAACTCACCTAGGAATAAAGTGAATTCTTCGCTTTGGAAAATTATACTGACCTTGGAAGGGGCATTAGATTAAATTAAAATCTTCGCTTTCAATTAATTGGAAAATTACATAAATTATATAAATAAAGATGAATTTGGATTAATCGAGGTGAATTATTAATCCTAGATTCTTCTCCTATTTGACCTCCTTTTATCGGATAATTGATTTCCTTGTTTATTATAGTCTTTCGTTTTTCTATAGCTAATTAACCACAAATTTTTCAGTCATTCAAATAAAATTAGAAATACCAATAAATTGGTACTTAGTACATTAGTCCTTGAGGGAACGACACTTTACTCATCACTTTATTACTTGTTTACGACACGTGTACTTGCGTTCACAGATATGTAACAAACCCTCTAGTTGATGCATATAGATTTTCTTTTCTAGACTGCATTCAAGAACACAGTCTTGAAATCTATCCCAAATCTACATATCCAAATGCATAGAGCCGATTGATTTAAGCATGGCTTCCAGTAAAAATATTTCATTATAATTGATGACCTCTTTCTGAGTATAACTTTTCGTTACAAGCTTAGCTTTGAATATTTCAACCTTCTCGTCAGGTCCTTTCTTTTGCTTGTAGACCCATTTACTCCCAATGACTTGTACCCCATTAGGTAGTTCTACTAGCTCCTTCACTTGATTGGAATCCGTAGATCCCATTTTTGATTCCATTGCCATTTGTCAAGAGTCAGCATCTTTATTTTGATTGCCTCCTTATAGGTCCATGGACCTAATTCATCCTCCCACTATGACGAGGCAAGTCCTGAGTTGGTGTAAAAGTTTCAGAATTGATACGTGGTGCAGTGCTAGTTGGTGCTTGTGTGATTTATATTGATGGAATCTCACCCCTCAACTCTTCCAGAATTATTTCTCATGGGCTTGTGACTAATCACATTATCCTCTTCCAGGAATCAGGCATTGGTGCTGACAATGACCTTCTGATCCTGGGGTGTATAGAGAAAGCCACTCTTCATTCCTTTAGGGTATCCTATAAACACTCGTACTGATGTATGATGTGCCAACTTATCAGCATCCTTATTCAAAACATGTGTTGGAGAACCCCAAATCCGAACATGTCCTAGACTGGGCTTCCGCCCACTCCATAGTTCTGTGGGTGTTTCTGAAATTGATTTCGAAGGCACTAGGTTTAGTATATAGGCTGTTGTTTCCAAAGCGTATCCTTAGAATGAAATAGGTAAATCTGAGTAACTCATCATTGACCTAACTATCTCTATAAAAGTTCAGTTCCTTCGCTCAGCAATACCTTTTGTTGTGGAGTCCCCGGCGTAGTGAGCTGGGACATAATCCGCTCATTTTCCAAGGAATTGAAAAACTCTCTACTAAGGCATTCGCCACCACGATCAGATCGTTGTGACTTGATGCTGTTCCCATGACACTTCTCCATTTCAGCCTTGAAGTCTCTGAACTTGTCAAAAGCTTCAGACTTACATCGCATCAAGTAGATGTATCCATATCTCGAATAATCATCTATAAACGTGATGAAGTATTTGAAACCACCCCTAGCCTGGATGCTCATTGGACCACATACATCAATATGAACCAATTCCGATACATTCTTGGCAGGATTTCCTTGGTCTTAAACATCATTTTAGTCATTATACCTTCTAGAAAAGATTCACATATTGGAAATAACTCAACCTGGAGTTTATGCAATGGGCCATCATCTACCAATCTTTGAATCATTTTAAGATTTACATGACCTAATCATAAATACCACATATATGTTTGGTTTATGCTTGAAGGTTCTTTTCTCTTTTTAGGATTAGACAAAAAGTTAAGTGATTTACTTTTATACGTTAGAGTTTGTGCAGTATTAATGACATATAATCCATCCGTATATATACCTTTGCAATATATATTCACCGTTTCTTCTAATAATAGCATCATCATCAAAAGAAAATGAATAACCATCCCGCCTTAGTGTTGAAACCGAAGTTACATTCACTCTAAAATTAGGTACCAATAATTCATTATTTAAGACTAATATCTTATTACTGGTCTTCAACCGCACGCTCCCACTGCTGCAGCCATAAGCTTGAAATAGTCGCCCCAGTTGATGGTGATCTCGCCCACACTAAGCTGCAGCCATAAGCTTGAAATAGTCGCCCCAGTTGATGGTGATCTCGCCGACGCTAAGCTGCCTGATGTAATATCCGCGTACTTTATTAATAATGAATTTTATTTTTGGTCGTATTATGTTGGGAGTTGGTTTGGGAAAGTTCCAAATTATACTGTTTCGTGCCTAGAACCGTGTGTATATTGGAGTTGGAACTGGTATGTCGGTTGTTAGTGGGTCTCGATTTATGTGTCTATCAAGATGTGCTCGCCCTGACCAAACTTCATAATGGTGATGTTGAGAAGTAGCAGTTAGCGCACACTAGACTGTGTTGCTAGCGCGCACTAATCATACATTTGTAGTGAACGTCAGTCGGCCATGGTAGCGCACACCATTATGGTCGGTCAGTACATGCAGAGGTTTCTAGACTCTACTTGGAAAACTAACATGTAGCGCGCGGTAACCATTACGGGTAACGCACGCTAGCTCGGCCAGTGTAGAAAGTTATGCACCGCCTTTCAAATGCGGTGGACTGCCTTTCAGCCCGATAGCGCATGCTACACCTTGAACGTAGCGTGCGCTAATCACGCCCAACATAAATAGGACAACATGGTCCAGTTTACGTCATTTCTTCTTCCTTCTTCTCTCCTCCGGCGGCTAGGTGACCTGGACGTGGGGAAGTGTAGATTTTAGCCGGACTTCACTACCCAACAACGTTTTAGAGTTCCTGGAACAAAGTTAACAAGATCTTAATAGCTTTTAGCATCCGGATCAAGGTAAATCATTCGAAACACTAGTTCTTCATATTTTAGGGTTTTGTTGAGGTTTCATCCTCTAAAGTCCAGATCAAGCCATGATCGTGCTGGGTTATAATGTTGTTATTATAACCCTTAGCTTTTTGTTGAACGTTATAGATTAAGTTTCGAGTTTTATTCCGTAGTTGTATATGCTCCATGCTGACCCCATATTGTCCGGTTTATTGTCCCTAAGAGTAGAACTTAGGGTAAACCTTTCCATTTCTATCGTACTATGTTTGATATAGTGCTGTGTGTTGTTGGTTGATTCTTTAGTCTAATACTCGCAAGCGCACGATTTGTTCGATGTAGATATGTGGTGCAAGGTCGATTCCACAGGGAGGACTATAATAGTGAAGTCAAATTATTCCTATCGTTTTGAACCAAATTATATTAAATTCTAACCTAGTCCCAAATAATTTGATTTTTGATTGATTAAAATAATTGCAACAAATAACATTAATTTTTAAGTAGATTTTAGATAAATTGATTTTAAATAATTTACTAGGGTTTAGAGTTCACCAATGTCTATTTATTATTTATTTTATATATTAATTCCAAGAAATTCAGGGAATAGATTCTGAAATCAATCTCACTATTTCCCTATAGATTTGACAATAAGTATAAAATTATAATTCAAATATAGATTTTCCTTCGCTTGAAAAATGTAATTTCTAAGCATTATATGTATCCAATTTAATGGAAAACAAATAATCAAAGAAATTAACTAATATCAATAATCACAAAGCAATGGAGAATTTATAACTATAAAAAATACGTGATATAATTGATGAAACAATATTCCCCTATTGAAGCGAAAATCATAATCGTTAAAAACATTTATTTGAATTTATTATATAAATATTAATAATAATATAGACATGGTTTCATCATAACCGCAGTAAAAGAAAATTACTCACTCATAATAACAACACAAATAAATAAATATTCCATAATATTATTACACAAATATAATTTTATTACACAATATTTTTATTTCTCTCCCTTACAATAATATCTCTCTATTTTTTCTCCTTTTTTCTCCTCCCAAAACACTACACATTCATCCCCTATTTATACTACTCAAAATTAATAAAATAATAATTTTTAATATTTTAAAATCCCACCCCAATTATTTCACGGCTGCTAAGGGATGCTGATGTCATGGATGACATCAGCACAGAGTTGAATTTCTGGTCCAATCGGGTGTTGACATGTGGCACAATATGGTCCGTCTATTTAATTGTCCTTCGAACGGTCATAACTTCTTCATACGAACTCGGATCCGGATAATTTTTTTTTTTAAAATGATCATCTTGATGAGACGAATAAAATGAGACCAGTTGTGACTATATTTAAATTTTGTAAAAATATCACCCTTGAACCAATTGATTTGTCTTGTACCGGTTGGTTAACCTGCAGATATAATTTAATTCCAATTAATTATCCAAAAATGACACAAATTTATAGAAAATTCTAACAAAATGAAATAATATAAATATATGGTAAAACGAATAAATTATCACATAACACACAATTATATATATAAAATACTAATAAAAATATTACTCAAAATATACTAAACAAATTCCCCCACACTTATCTTTTGCAGGTCCTCGGGTAAATCTTATACCCGAGTTATAATACTCATATGCTAAAAAAAATCATGACAAAACCAATATCAAGAGAGAACAAGTGATCATGACCCAAGTGAGATCAGAGAAAAATAGGCTGCCGCACCAAATTCTAACAACTTCATTGAGAATCGAATGCAAAAAGATTCAATACCCTCACGGTGGATATCACTCTTCACTCAAGTGTATATACGAGATATTCGAGAAGAGTTCACTCATATCAAAGCATAATGTGTCATTACCATATGCTTGGTCAAAAATTAAATCTTCACTACTTAAAAATAAACTCATGCATAAATCAAAAGGTCTTTCTTTTGGTTGTAACATGGCTTTGGGTATGAGTAGGATAAAGGGAAAATTATGAGGTTTGCTAGTCAAGATCAAATGTAAATTTAGATGCATAACAAATCCTACAAATAACAATCAACACCCCCCTTCTATAATGAAAACTCTCAAACCATCATCCCCAAGTTATTCTGTACATGGTAATTGAATATTCATTTGGTAAGGTCATACTCTTGTGTAAGAAAAAGTATGCAATGGATCTTCTGGAAGGAATTATGTATCACTCAAGGGATAGTTCAAGTGCTATTTTATGTATATAAAGTGATGATTTTCGCACTTGACATCCCGCTTTTTTTTTTCTTTCAGGCCGTTTTTTTTTTTGCCTTTATTTTTTTTATTCGGTTCAATACTCCAATGTACTTAACACCCTTTCACTTTCAACAAAAGCTCTTAATCTCCACAATACTCTTATCAACATCGGTCCCTATTTGTCACACATCTAGATCATAATTAAATCCTTGACTAGAGGGTGCAAATGGATGAGTCATCAACAAGAATGGATAATGGCTAAAGTAATGTGCTTGATCAAAGAAATAGGCTCAGGCTCAATGGGGCTTCTAAGGATAAAATGTAATGGGTGGGAAAATATAAGCCAACAAGGGGTTAATCCTAATTGCCTTTATCATCTTAATGCAAGAGTTTATGAATATAGTCTCAAAATGTATAAATGAGCAAGTTCTATAATGAAGACAATATGTTTGACCACACAACAAAAAATATAGAGCGTATATATAAGGATTGCTCTAAGGCTCAAAACTCACAAAAAGGGTGTTGTGTACTAATTCCCACACACCTTCATCCAAATCCATTATCAAAACCAGTGAAACATCCCAAAAATATTTCACTAACGTTTTCTCAAGAAAATGGTGCCGTGATTTTCAACCTCTTTTTTTTAATATTTCATATATATATATATATATATATAGATAGATAGATAGATAGATAGATATAGATACACACCTTCCCCCACACTTAATGATAAACAATATCCTTATTGTGTAAAAAGTACAATGGAGTAAGGGTTTAAATAAGGCTTCCCTGTTTATGAAAGATGACGCTTCGCTCAAGCCCTTTTTTTGGACCTGCAAGAAATAAGTGTGGCAAAACAACAAAATAAAATATATACCCGGAAGTATAACACAAACAACCTAGATGCACTTCAAGAAAGTCCGAAGAGTCGCCTTACACTGCCATCAATACTTTTATTAAAAACAAACGAAAAAAAGTATAGTAATAGAAATAACAATACATAAATCATAGATAGATGCGCGTCAAGAGATCGAAAAGAAACTCCTTAAGCTGCCATCATTTTCAAAATTTTTACACCCGCTAAAAAGTAAAAACAACAAGAGGAATGAAGTGGGATATCAGAGGGAAATGAATGTATCAATTTTGCGTTTCCGCACAGTGAAATCTTCCATCAAAACAATATTAGCTAGAGCTGGGTCTGGTTCAGGAACAAATGCAATAAGTTTTTTGATCAGCTCTTCTGGTGTTGTTGCAACAACTATGATTCGTTTAGCATGCTCAAAAATAAAACCTTTTTTGGAAGAGTAGTTGATGAAAGATAGTAAACCATCGAAGAAGCCATTGACATTTAGCAGACCTATTGGTTTCGTATGAACATTTAGCTGGGCTCTGGTAACAACATGAAAAAGTTCCTCAAGAGTGCCAAAAACATCGGGAAGGGTGATAAAGGCATCAACATTATTTATCATGTGAGTTAGGCAGTCTTGCATATTTACAGCTCTGAACTCATCTCCAATGGTTGCTCCGGTGATTTTACTTTCAGCCAGAGGTTTTGGAATGATTCCCAACACTTTTACTCCTTCCATATAGGCAGAAGCAGCAGCACGTTCCATTAATCCTAGACTTTCTCCTCCGTAAACTACATGAATGCATTTTTCTCCTAAGGTACGACCCAAGTTGTGGGCTGCTTCAGTAAAGCAAGCCTCTTTCCCATGACTAGCTCCACCAAAAATACAGATGGAGTTAAATCTTTTTGTGGAAGATGATGATTCCATTTTTTGAAAAGAAAATTACTTAGAGAGAAAATGAAAAGAATACAAGTTTGAAGGATGCAGAAAAGAAACAACTGCAATGTTTATTTATAGATGCAAAATAAAGTAAAAAGATTTATCAAATTTGTGACCGCGTTAATTGCGCTTCAACTACTCAATTGAATAATGATTGCATTTATTACGCATCACAATTTTTATTCAGAAAATCTAAAAAAACGACAAAAAATAAAGATACCCACGTGTATGTACAGTAGTTGTGATTGTGGCTCACATTTTCCTCTGATTTTACATTCAGAAACGGCTTAAACGCCTTCTATGAGTCGGGGAGAAGCTTCCCATCCAATTTTCTTACAAATTGGCAAACAAGGTCTTTTAACGTCAGATTCCCAAGACGTTGTTCATATTCTGGTTTGAATTTATTCCACAAACATCGAATCCCATAATGTATGAGCCCACTAGGATGCGTGTCAAGAGAAATTTCGATATCATCTAAATTCTCCTTATTCAGACCATCCTTGATAAACTGAATTTTATCTTCTCTGTTTGTGGAAGGAATTCCTAAAGATCAGAATCTTGAATCACAGTTCCACCTGGCACATTTGTAGCAAACGGCCATTTTCTTTGCTCGTCGTTTCTTGGCATATGAACTTTTTACAAGCCCTGCTAAAAATCTAGTTGGTGTTTCCGTGAATTCACCCGCTATTCTCACTCTGGCTTCAATAATGAATCGAATATCAAAAGGTATGCCGTTATTCATAAGCAACCTCATCCTTTCAAGTCTGGCTTGGTAAAGTTTCAAAATGACTTTTTTGCTAAGAAAGGGAAATCTTTTTTCAATTGTTTTCAAAGTGTGTTCCATAATTAAAAAAATAAAAAAATAAAAAATATCTACAAAATCAGTTGTTGTGGGAAACTGAAAAATCCGACTTTACTAGCCACGGAGTACCATTATCCACCACTTGACCGGGCAAACACAATGGAGTATTAATTCACAATATCGGGGTCTTTAAGAAAAACCTCTTTTACCTCAAAAGATTTTAATTCCAAATATGGTTTTAACCGTTGACCATTCACTTTAAAAATATTACCATTTTTTGGATTTTAAATTTCTACAGCTCCATGGGGATAGACCGTATGAATAATAAATGGACCAGACCATCGTGAACGCAACTTGCCTGGAAATAATAACAAACGAGAGTTAAAAAGAAGGACTTTTTGACCAGGAGAAAAAGTTTTTCTCAAAATGTGTTTATCATGAAAAAATTTCATTTTGTCCTTATATTTCCTTGCACAATCATAAGCATCATTTCTGATTTCTTCCAATTCATTTAGTTGAAGTTTCCTATGAATTCCAGCCATGTCTAATGAAAAATTTAATCGTTTTATGGACCAGTATGCTCTATGTTCCAATTCAACAGGCAAATAACATGGTTTTTCAAAGACAAGCCTAAATGGAGACATTCCGATGGGAGTTTTAAAAGCAGTACGGTAAGCCCACAATGCATCATTCAATCGCAAAGACCAATCTTTCCTTGTAGGATTAACAGTTTTTTTCAAGAATATGTTTGATTTCTCTGTTTGAAATTTCAACTTGTCCACTTGTTTGAGGGTGATAAGGAGTAGCAACTTTATGTGTAACACCATATTTTTAAATAGATGATTCAAAAATTGGTTACAAAAATGTTTCCTACATCACTTATAATTGCTCGTGGTGTTCCAAATCTAGAAAAAATATTTTCTATCAAAAATTTTACCACGACTTTGTGGTTATTTGTTTTGAAAGCAATTGCTTCTACCCATTTTGAAACATAATCGACGGCCACAAGGATGTAAAGATAGCCAAAAGAAATTGGAAAAGGTCCCATAAAATCTATGCCCCAAACATCAAATATTTCAATAATTAAAATTGGGTTTAAAGGCATCATATTTAATTTCGTTTAGAAATTCGACCTAATCTTTGACATCTATCACATGTGCTGCAATATGAATGTGTATCTTTGAAAAGTGTTGGCCAATAAAAACCACATTGCAGAATTTTAGCAGTTGTTTTCTTTGAACTAAAATGACCTCCACATGCATGATCATGACAAAAGGAAATGATATTTTGTTGTTCATGTTCTGGCACACATCTCCTAATGATTTGATCAGGACAATATTTGAACAAATATGGATCATCCCAAAAGAATTTTTTTACTTCATTTAAAAATTTTGTTTTATCTTGATTATTCCAATGAGATGGCATGTTACCAGTAACAAGGTAATTGCCAATGTCTGCATACTAAGGCATTTGAGAAACAGACATGAGTTGTTCATCAGGGAATGTCTCATTAATGGGAGGTTCTTTATCAGTAAAATTCACGATTAGCCTAGACTAATGATCAGCAACAACATTTTCAGAACCTTTTTTATCTCGAATTTCTAAGTCAAACTCTTGTAACAATAGAATCCAACGGATCAAGCGAGGTTTAACATCTTTCTTAGATAGAAGATATTTTAATGCAGCGTGATCAGAGTAAATTATGACTTTCGAACCAATCAAGTAAGGTCGAAATTTGTCTAAGGCAAAAACGACTGCAAGCAATTCTTTTTCAGTTGTAGAATAATTTAATTGGGCATAATTTAGAGTTCTACTTGCATAATATATTACAGTTGGCAATTTATTTCCTCTTTGACCTAATAGTACACCGACGGCATAGTCGAATGCATCACACATTATTTCAAAAGGAAGATTCCAGTTTGGAGATTTGATGATAGGTGCAGAGCTCAACATAGATTTGAGTGTCTTAAAAGCTTTTAGACAATGATCATCAAATACGAAAGGTGTGTCTTTTGAAAGTAAGTTACATAATGGCCTTGAGATTTTGCTAAAATCTTTGATGAATCGACGGTAAAAACCAGCATGGCCTAAGAATGACCGAATTTCTTTAATCATTCGTGGGGGTGGAAGACTGGATATTAAATCAACTTTAGATTTGTCCACCTCAATTCCTTTTTCAGGAATCACATGTCCTAAGACAATTCCTTTTTTAACCATAAAATGACATTCTTCCCAGTTTAGAACAAGATTCTTCTCCTTACACCTAACCAACACTTGGGTTAAGTGGTGTAAACATTCATCAAAGCTAGACCTGAATACAGAAAAATCATCCATAAAATTTTCCAAAAACCACTCAACCATGTCAGAGAAAATGCTCATCATACATCGCTGAAAAGTAGCAGGTGCATTACACAGACCAAATGGCATTCGTCGCTAAGCAAAAGTGCCGAAAGGACTGGTAAAAGTGGTTTTTTCTTGATCTTCATGAGCAATGGGAATTTGATTATAGCCGGAATATCCATCAAGAAAACAATAATAAGCATGACCGGCTAACCTTTCTAGCATTTGATCAATAAAAGGAAGTGGAAAGTGATCTTTTCTTGTAACAGAGTTCAATTTTCTGTAATCAATACAGACTCTCCATCCAGTTTGAATTCTGGTTGGAACAAGTTCATTTTCTTCATTCGTGATTACAGTTATGCCATATTTCTTTGGAACTATATGAACAGGACTAACCCAAGGGCTGTCAGAAATAGGGTAGATGATCACTACATCTAAGAGTTTGATTATTTCAGCTCTTACAACTTCTTTCAAATTAGGATTTAGTCTTCTTTGAAATTCTCGGGAAGTTTTTGCATTTTCTTCAAGGTGAATTCGATGCATGTATATAGAAGGACTAATACCTTTAATATCGGAGATGGTCCAGCCTATTGCTTCTTTATGTTCTTTAAGAACATTTATTAACTTATCTTCTCGTTCTTCATCTAAATCAGATGCTATGATGATAGGCAGGGTTTCTGATGGTCCTAAAAATGCATATTTTAGAGACTCAGGTAATGGATTGAGCTCTATCTTTGAATATTCAATGGGTACTTCTTTATTCATTTGACTCTCAAGTGGTTCAGTTTTAGCTTTCCATTCATCATTATCCAATAATTGTGTAGACTCTAGTAAAGAATTTACTTCATTAATTGAACTGTCGATGTCAAAATCTGAGCCAAAATGAGCAAGACAACTTTCAAAAAGATCATCATCGTCCATTTTTGGAAAGAAATAAGGACTCATACTCTCTATCATATTTACCTCACAGACATCATCATAATCATCATGTTGTTGAGAAATGTTAAACATATTTAGTTCAAGAGTCATATTTCCAAAAGAAAATTTTATAATGCCATTTCTACAATTAATTAATGCATTTGAAGTAGCTAAAAATGGCCTTCCTAAAATGACAGGGATTTGATCTTTGGTATTCTCAACAGGTTCAGTGTCTATGACTATAAAATCAACAGGAAAGTAGAATTTATCTATTTGAATCAAAACATCCTCTACGATTCCTCGAGGTATTTTTATAGATCTATCAGCTAGTTGAAGTATCACAGATGTTGATTTTAGCTCCCCTAATCCAAGTTGTGTATAAACAGAATATGGTAATAAATTCACACTGCCTCCTAAATCAAGCAAGGCTCGTTTAATGATGTGATCTCCAATGACACAAGATATTGTAGGACTACCAGGATCTTTATACTTAACGGGAGTTTTATTTTGGATTATTGAGCTAACATGTTCAGCTAAAAATGCCTTTCTTGGAACATTTGTTCTTCTTTTTACAGTGCAAAGATCTTTCAAGAACATAGAATAAGCAGGCACTTGTTTAGTAGCATCAAGGAATGGAATATTTATTCGAAATTGTTTAAATATTTCCATTATATCTTTGTATTGCGCACTTTTATCTTTTGGAATAAGTCTTTCAGGAAATGGAGCTTTTGGAACGTAAGGCTTTTCTTTTTCTTTAGAATCTTTTGATTTTGAAACTTGTGGTTCACTTGATTTTTCTTCCGGATCATAGTCAGGCTTTAGTATTTCTTTTCCGCTTCTAAGGGTAGTTATGGACCGAACTTATGCGTTAGAAAAGTTTACTTCATATTGTCCTTTAGGATTAGGGATGGACTGACTCGGAAATTTTCCCTTTTCTCTTTCAGCTAAAGTTGTTGCAGGTTGACCAATTTGTGTTTCAAGCTTAGAAATAGCCTGTGAGTTTGATTGTACAGCTTGCTGAGTTGATTGGAACATTTGTTGAGTAGATTGCATGAATTATTGCAACGTATCTTCCAAAGATGGTTTCTTTGGCATTGTAGAAGGATACCGATTGTAATATCCGCGGGTAATTTTTTTTCGTGTTACTGTTGAGTTGTACGTATTCATTTGGAATTGTACAAGTGTTGTTGTTTGGGCCGATACAATGTATATTGTATTAGAATATTTCGGGATCGAAATATTTATACTGGTCGACGGTTTGGTTTCGTCGTTTGGTTGTTGCTTGGCGGGTTTAGAATTTTGGCTAAGTTTATAGCCATAGCGTACGCTACCTGTGTAGCATTACGTACGCTGATTTGTTGCGATTACGTACATTACGCCCTGAGGTTACGTACGTAATGCGTGATAGGTGGTGGAAAACTTCCTCGTGGTCAACTTTCGGGGCGAGGGTATCTTTGGGGTATCATTTATATATATATATATATATATATATATATATATATGTAAATATGTTGTCAACTTTTGAGATTCCCCCTCACGTGATTTTCCTCCCTCTCACCTTACTCCCTCATGCTATATTATATATATATATATAAATCATCATCACCTCTTCTCCCTCACCTCTCTCCCTCTCGCCATTCTCTCCCTCTCGCCATTTTCTCTCTCTCGCCATCTTCTCTCTCTCTCTCATTCTCTCTCGTTTTTTTTCTTTCTTCCGGCGAGGTGGAGCTGTAGGCGGTCAGCGGCTTCTTCATCTCCGGCGACGACCGGAGCTCGGCGGCGGCCTGGTCGGAATTTCCGAATTGGAAGGCTGCAAATCCGGTCGAAATGTTCGTCCACATCTGATTCGAACGGAGAATCCAGCCGGCATTTTTTTTTCTTTCTTCTGTCGAGACGGAGCAGGCGCCGGTTCTTCATGGTTTCCGGCCATGGACGGAACTCCATTATTTCCGGCGACCGGAGGTGGTTTTTGTCCGGAACGAACGGCGGAACGGAGTCTTGACAGATTTCCGACGAGGAGTTGCAGGCGGAGATGGTGAAAACCGGCCATAGACGGAAATGGGCTGGAGTTGGACGAGGTCCGGCGGGTCAGTTTTTTCCGACGGCCGAGTTCCAGCAAGAGAGTTGTTTTCTGACCGGATTCCGGCGAAGGTTGCCTGGCCGATCGACTCTTCCGGTTAGTTTTTATGTGTGTGTTTTGTTAGTTTGTATGTGTGTGTGTTCTGTGTATATATTTATATATATATAATATATATAGCTGGGTTATATATATATTGTGTGTGGTGTAATATGTATATATATATATAGTGTCCAGGTGTTGTACATATATATATATATATATATATAAGTTGTGAAGATTGTTATATATATATATATGTGTAACGTGTGGTGTGTGTGTGTTGTATAAGAATATATATATATAAATTGTGAAGTGTGTGCATGTGCAGTATATATATATATATATATATATATATATATATTATGTAGTGAGTATGTGTTAGTAATGTGTGTACCGTGTGTATATTATACATATATATATGTATATTATATATATGTGTGTGTATACGGATAAATACGAGTATAGTATGTGTTCGTGTTGGAATCGGAATTATCTATTGTGTTGTTTTCGATCGATATCGTGTTATCGAATGAATTGTATTTCAATCAAGGTTGTTCGAGTGCTTGTGATTGTCGGAGGACGCGTTGATCGATTCGTGGTAGGACGTTGATCGTGGAAGGACTTTCTCGCCTTCGGTTTGAGGCAAGTTTTATACTTGTACTGGTTAATGAGATTAATGTTATCATGTATGTGTATGAATGTGTGTATCATTTCGAGACTTGGTCTCTTTATGATTTTGTTGATATCAGGGGATTGTTTGATACGATACCCTTCGGCAAATTATGCCAAATATTATTGTTGTTCGTAAATGGCCGATTTAAGGCATTGCGATACTTGTTGGTAATATATCTGTCGATAGCCGGTTCGCAGTATCGACATATCGATTGTTATTGTTGATTGATGTTCCTTTGAGATATTGTTGTCGATAGCCGGTTCGCGGTATCGACATATCGATTGTTATTGTTGATTGATGTTCCTTTGAGATATTATTGTCGATAGCCGGTTCGCAGCATCGACGTATCGATTGTTATTATTGATTGATGTTCCATCAAGATATTTTTGTAAATCGTCGTTATTGATATCAATGTTTTTTTTTCTATTGATGTCGTTTTGGCCGATTGAAGGCATTGACGTATTCGATTATCATCTTCGTTCTCGGTAACCGTTTAAAGGTGTCGAGACATCCGTTGTATAATTGTTATCGGTTAACCGTTCTGAAGGTAATCGATATATTGAATTGGGATTATCAAAGATAATTCCCATCCGTTGTATAATTATTATCGATTGTCCACTCTAAAGGTAATCGATATATTGAATTGGGATTATCAAAGATAATTCCCATCCGTTGTCAAAAAGATAATTCCCATCCGTTTTATAATTGTTATCGATTGGCCGTTCTACGGTAATCGAAGTATTGAATTGGGACTGTCGAGGATAGTTCCCATCCGTTGAATTATTATTGTTGTGTTGACCGATTCAAGTCAGCACACTATTATTCTTGTGAACTCGGTAATTTTGTGATCGTTGAAGGTTGAGGATTTCCCGAACTGTTGTGTTGTGATCATTGCTCGTGTTAATCGGTCCTTAGGGATTTTGATCCCAGGATGGTTGTTTTGAATATTGTTGGTCGTGTCGATATTTCATTATTCGTGTGTCATCGTTCACTTGGTGAGTCGTATGATCTGTATTGGATGTGTTATCCTTTGAGATTCGTTGTCATGTTGTATCGTGACATATCCGGAATCATATCTGCGTTCCGATTGGTTATTGTGTGTAGATTTTTAGCCGTGCACACGATGGTCATGCGTGGATGTTTCCGCATTGGACCGCACACGAGACGTAGTTCGTGAGGCTAATTAGGTACATTGTCCCACGTATATTTACGGATTCCGTATACGGGTGGACATGTGCACGGACACATTTCCGGATCGGGCGATCGTGATGTCCATCATTGAGCCATACAATTTTGTTCGCTCATAGTCCATTTAAAGGCGTGGATGTGTTCGACGTTTATGATTAAGCGTTCATACGCCCGAGGGGTATGTTCGATGTCAGTTTGTTTCTTTGAGATCTCAGATTGTGATGATTTACACTTGGCCGTTTCGGATTTCGTGCCATCGTGATATTTTGGCGGCTGGTCGCTCGGCTTTCAGGCCATCGTGATATTTTGGCAGCTTCGGCTGAGGGCTTTCAGGCCATTGTCATGTAACGGTATTTCCGTTGGAGCCTTCGGGCATTGTGATCCTTATTTATTTCAGAGTTGGATTGATTTACCTTCGGGTAATGTATTGTTGTGTTCTATATTGATGTTTCGCCGTTGGGCACTTATGTTCTAACCTATTGAGCAGGTATTGATCGTATGCCATGGGCATAGTATTCCACGAATGCTCGATTCTTACTTTGGTTTGTGAGCATCTCGTATTACCATTGTTGTACTGTTTATTCTGCCTTTGGATGCATATCATGTTGTGCATGTACTTGATATTCATTATACTGGATGACTGACCCCGTGGGGGCGGAACATGTTTTCATATTTTAGGTACTTGCGAGGAGAGAGTTGAGACACAGGGGCATGACGAAGGCGACAAGGCATTCGAGTGATACTAGTCCGAGATATTTTGGTGTTCATGTTGGTCAGACAGTTGGAGTACTCCATTTTTGTTCAGTCGTTGTCGTTTTGTATTATCCGAGTAAGGCTCGGGGATGTTGTTGTATTTTTATTTTGGCCATGTATGCCCATTCTTGTCGTTGAAATTCCATATCGGAATAGTATGTCGGACGTCATAGTAGGGTCTGTGATTTCCCATTTTGGTCAGTTTGTTGTATTTTAGTCGTGTTCGCCTGGTGGATCACCTGATGTGGGGTCCACGGCACTGTAATAACCCAATGGGATTTGGGGGTGTTACACCGATATATATTATGTAGTGAGTATGTGTTAGTAATGTGTGTACCGTGTGTATATTATACATATATATATATATATATGTATATTATATATATGTGTGTGTATACGGATAAATACGAGTATAGTATGTGTTCGTGTTGGAATCGGAATTATCTATTGTGTTGTTTTCGATCGATATCGTGTTATCGAATGAATTGTATTTCAATCAAGGTTGTTCGAGTGCTTGTGATTGTCGGAGGACGCGTTGATCGATTCGTGGTAGGTCGTTGATCGTGGAAGGACTTTCTCGCCTTCGGTTTGAGGCAAGTTTTATACTTGTACTGGTCAATGAGATTAATGTTATCATGTATGTGTATGAATGTGTGTATCATTTCGAGACTTGGTCTCTTTATGATTTTGTTGATATCAGGGGATTGTTTGATACGATACCCTTCGGCAAATTATGCCAAATATTATTGTTGTTCGGAAATGGCCGATTTAAGGCATTGCGATACTTGTTGGTAATATATCTGTCGATAGCCGGTTCGCAGTATCGACATATCGATTGTTATTGTTGATTGATGTTCCTTTGAGATATTGTTGTCGATAGCCGGTTCGCGGTATCGACATATCGATTGTTATTGTTGATTGATGTTCCTTTGAGATATTATTGTCGATAGCCGGTTCGCGGCATCGACGTATCGATTGTTATTATTGATTGATGTTCCATCAAGATATTTTTGTAAATCGTCGTTATTGATATCAATGTTTTTTTTTCTATTGATGTCGTTTTGGCCGATTGAAGGCATTGACGTATTCGATTATCATCTTCGTTCTCGGTAACCGTTTAAAGGTGTCGAGACATCCGTTGTATAATTGTTATCGGTTAACCGTTCTGAAGGTAATCGATATATTGAATTGGGATTATCAAAGATAATTCCCATCCGTTGTATAATTATTATCGATTGTCCGCTCTAAAGGTAATCGATATATTGAATTGGGATTATCAAAGATAATTCCCATCCGTTGTCAAAAAGATAATTCCCATCCGTTGTATAATTGTTATCGATTGGCCGTTCTACGGTAATCGAAGTATTGAATTGGGACTGTCGAGGATAGTTCCCATCCGTTGAATTATTATTGTTGTGTTGACCGATTCAAGTCAGCACACTATTATTCTTGTGAACTCGGTAATTTTGTGATCGTTGAAGGTTGAGGATTTCCCGAACTGTTGTGTTGTGATCATTGCTCGTGTTAATCGGTCCTTAGGGATTTTGATCCCAGGATGGTTGTTTTGAATATTGTTGGTCGTGTCGATATTTCATTATTCGTGTGTCATCGTTCACTTGGTGAGTCGTATGATCTGTATTGGATGTGTTATCCTTTGAGATTCGTTGTCATGTTGTATCGTGACATATCCGGAATCATATCTGCGTTCCGATTGGTTATTGTGTAGGATTTTTAGCCAGGCACACGATGGTCATGCGTGGATGTTTCCGCATTGGACCGTGCACACGAGACGTAGTTCGTGAGGCTAATTAGGTACATTGTCCCACGATATTTACGGATTCCGTATACGGGGTGGACATGTGCACGGACACATTTCCGGATCGGGCGATCGTGATGTCCATCATTGAGCCATACAATTTTGTTCGCTCATAGTCCATTTAAAGGCGTGGATGTGTTCGACGCTTTGTGATTAAGCGCTCATACGCCCGAGGGGTATGTTCGACAATGTGTTTGTTTCTTTGAGATCTCAGATTGTGATGATTTACGACTTCGGCCGTTTCGCTTTCGTGCCATCGTGATATTTTGGCGGCTTTGCTGTTCGGCTTTCGTGCCATCGTGATATTTTGGCGGCTTGGTGAGGGCTTTCGTGCCATTGTGATGTAACGGTATTTCCGTTGGAGCCTTCGGCATTGTGATCCTTATTTATTTCAAATATTGGATTGATTTACCTTCGGGTAATGTATTGTTGTGTTCTATATTGATGTTTCGCCGTTGGGCACTTATGTTCTAACCTATTGAGCAGGTATTGATCGTATGCCATGGGCATAGTATTCCACGAATGCTCGATTCTTACTTTGGTTTGTGAGCATCTCGTATTACCATTGTTGTACTGTTAATTCTGCCTTTGGATGCATATCATGTTGTGCATGTACTTGATATTCATCATACTGGATGACTGACCCCGTGGGGGCGGAACATGTTTTCATGTTTTAGGTACTTGCGAGGAGAGAGTTGAGACACAGGGGCATGACGAAGGCGACGAGGCATTCGAGCGATACAAGTCCGAGATATTTTGGTGTTCATGTTGGTCAGACAGTTGGAGTACTCCATTTTTGTTCAGTCGTTGTCGTTTTGTATTATCCGAGTGAGGCTCGGGGATGTTGTTGTATTTTTATTTTGGCCATGTAGGCCCATTCTTGTCGTTGAAATTCCATATCGGAATAGTATGTCGGACGTCATAGTAGGGTCTGTGATTTCCCATTTTGGTCAGTTTGTTGTATTTTAGTCGTGTTCGCCTGGTGGATCACCTGATGTGGGGTCCACGGCACTGTAATAACCCAATGGGATTTGGGGGTGTTACAGAAGATGGTATCAGAGAATTGGGTTGTGAGATACCCTGGCTTGTGTGCTATTTGGCTCTACCAAGGCGGTAGTAGCGGGGCTGTCAGGTTATGACAATCTGGACAGTCGGGTTTTGTGAGTCCTGATAGTTGGACGACTGTATGAGTCATTCTTTCATCGAGTCGTCGTCAGTGAAGACTAGTATCGCAAGACCTCGAAGCTTCGTATGACCTGTGTAAGGACTCTATTCTCTTTTATGTGCATACATTCATTATGTCATTGATCAAACCTGTTTTGTTGACACTTGTATGTGACGATCGGGTGCAATTTATTTATGATTATTTGCTTTGGAGCGTGTGGGCCCTGTATCGGCTATGATTAGCGCGATCGATGTGATTGTTTATCTATTGAGTATGTATACTCGTGTTTTGCGTTGACCTAGCATTCTGGCAGTTGAGGCGTATTTGAGCTGTGGTCATGATTGAACATTATTCTTTCAGTATGGAAAGAGGACGTGACAGAGGGGGTAGAGGCCGCAGAGTGGGCCGACACCCGAAACCTCGTACCAATAATTTGGTGGCTGACGTATCATTTTCGGAGTCGTGCTCGAGAACCCACCAATCGTGATTGTGTTTGGATCGAGTTCAAGACTCTCATGTTAGAGAGGTATTGTCCATCTCCACTTCGTGAAGCCAAGTTGTCGGAGGTTTTGAACCCCGAATCCGTCGAGAACGAGGGTGTTAATGTTATTGCTGAGAAGTTTCAAGGACTTCTTCAGTTACTTCATCTGTTATCCGTACTAAGTCGGATAAGATCAAGTGTTTTAACAAGAGGTTGAACCCGCGGTTGAGAATACAGTTGTTCAATCACAATTGTAACTCACTTGGCGAATTCATCGAGAAGGCTCTTGGAGCAGAACTTTCGATCGAGGAGCTTACTCAGAAGGATCCTTCAGTTTCTTCTGGTGAGAGGACTAGAATGCCGATTCGTTCAGAGGGACATCGAGCTCCGACGTCCAAGAGGTCATTTTCTAGTCGGCTTTGTGCTGGGAAAGCATCTTCTTCTCAGGCGACGAGTTCGACTGTTGTTTGTTTAAATTGTGATTCAGCGGGGCATGCGAGTACTTGATGGACGGTGCCAGCTATTATTTATTTTCTGTGTGGGAGGCAGGGACACCTTCATAAATACTGCAGGAGTTCTAGTGCCAGTAGGTCTCGAGAGAGCTCATGGGCCTCGAGAGATTTTGTCACTTTAGTCCGTACTTCACCCAAGGGGTCATATCGGGCTTCGGGAGCCAGAGGTATGGACACCCGAGGGGGAGTAGCGAGTTCAGATTTGTGTTTTCCTCGAGTCGATGGGATCGAGGAACTCGATGATCTGGAGGATGTTGATTCCGGGTACATTTGAGATGTAGCCTTGATTGGTATTTTCTTTGTCTTTCGGATTGATGTTTGACTCGGCCTGTATTTTAATATTGCGGTTGTGAACCATTTATTATTGATCTATCTTGTTATCATTGTATCTGAGAATCTTGACACTTGAGTCATTTGATGTGATTTTCTATCCTTTTGGTCCTGTACCCGAGATTTTTGTGATGATCTGGGTAATCGTTCATTGTGTTTCGAGACGTCAAGTCGTGAGGACTTGGACGTGCGTTCGATATAGTCCCGAGGACTATGTCTGTGTTGTTATTTTCTTTTGTGGTGCGAGTTCGTGTTTGCATGGGCGTTCGATGCTGATGAGAACGGGGGGAGTGTACACCGATGATCGTAGACATGTACGATGGGCGGTATTCGCGGGGCGTGTACGCCAGTGTTACTAGTCATGAGGTTGGTGCGACTTCCTGGCTAGCCTCTAGCGAGAGGGTCATGATTAGGCTAATCTCGCATTTGATTGAGTGTCTTTATCACTTGATTTTTCGCCTTGTTCAGGCAGAGGAGACGTGGGAACCCGTGGGGTCGGCCCAGTTGCTCAGGCGGAATTGCTCGTATTGAGGAGTATTCTTGGAGATGTTTTTTTCTTCTCCTGATGGATAGTCCGTGCCCCGACTTGTGCACCCTGAGTTTCGAGGACGAAACTATTTTTAAGGGGGGGAGTATGTAATATCCGGGGGTAATTTTTTTTTTCGTGCTACTGTTGAGTTGTACGTATTCATTTGGAATTGTACAAGTGTTGTTGTTTGGGCCGATACAATGTATATTGTATTAGAATATTTCGGGATCGAAATATTTATACTGGTCGACGGTTTGGTTTCGTCGTTTGGTTGTTGCTTGGCGGGTTTAGAATTTTGGCTAAGTTTATAGCCATAGCGTACGCTACCTGTCTAGCATTACGTACGCTGATTTGTTGCGATTACGTACGTTACGCCCTGAGGTTACGTACGTAATGCGTGATAGGTGGTGGGAAACTTCCTCGTGGTCAACTTTCGGGGCGAGGGTATCTTTGGGGTATCATTTATATATATATATATGTAAATATGTTGTCAACTTTTGAGATTCCCCCTCACGTGATTTTCCTCCCTCTCACCTTACTCCCTCATGCTATATTATATATATATATATATATAAATCATCATCACCTCTTCTCCCTCACCTCTCTCTCCCTCTCGCCATTTTCTCTCTCTCGCCATCTTCTCTCTCTCTCATTCTCGCTCGTTTTTTTTCTTTCTTCCGGCGAGGTGGAGCTGTAGGCGGGCAGCGGCTTCTTCATCTCCGGCGACGACCGGAGCTCGGCGGCGGCCTGGTCGGAATTTCCGAATCGGAAGGCTGCAAATCCGGTCGAGCTGTTCGTCGACATCTGATTCGAACGGAGAATCCAGCCGGCATTTTTTTTTTCTTTCTTCTGTCGAGACGGAGCAGGCGCCGGTTCTTCATGGTTTCCGGCCATGGACAGAACTCCATTATTTCCGGCGACCGGAGGTGGTTTTTGTCCGGAACGAACAGTGGAACGGAGTCTTGACAGATTTCCGACGAGGAGTTGCAGGCGGAGATGGTGAAAACCGGCCATAGACGAAAATGGGCTGGAGTTGGACGAGGTCCGGCGGGTCAGTTTTTTCCGGCGGCCGAGTTCCAGCAAGAGAGTTGTTTTCTGACCGGATTCCGGCGAAGGTTGCCTGGCCGATCGACTCTTCCGGTTAGTTTTTATGTGTGTGTTTTGTTAGTTTGTATGTGTGTGTGTTCTGTGTATATATATATAATATATATATATAGCTGGGTTATATATATATATATTGTGTGTGTGGTGTAATATGTATATATATATATATATAGTGTGCAGGTGTTGTACATGTATATATATATATATAAGTTGTGAAGATTGTTATATATATGTGTGTAACGTGTGGTGTGTGTGTGTGTGTTGTATAGATATATCATGTGCAGTGGTGTGTGTGTGTGTGTTGTATAAGAATATATATATATGTGTTGTGTATATATATATATATAAATTGTGAAGTGTGTGCATGTGCAGTATATATATATATATATATATATATATTATGTAGTGAGTATGTGTTAGTAATGTGTGTACCGTATGTATATTATACACACATATATATATATATATGTATATTATATATATGTGTGTGTGTACGGATAAATACGAGTATAGTATGTGTTCGTGTTGGAATCGGAATTATCTATTGTGTTGTTTTCGATCGATATCGTGTTATCGAATGAATTGTATTTCAATCAAGGTTGTTCGAGTGCTTGTGATTGTCGGAGGACGCGTTGATCGATTCGTGGTAGGACGTTGATCGTGGAAGGACTTCCTCACCTTCGGTTTGAGGCAAGTTTTATACTTGTACTGGTCAATGAGATTAATGTTATCATGTATGTGTATGAATGTGTGTATCATTTCGAGACTTGGTCTCTTTATGATTTTGTTGATATCAGGGGATTGTTTGATACGATACCCTTCGACAAATTATGCCAAATATTATTGTTGTTCGTAAATGGCCGATTTAAGGCATTGCGATACTTGTTGGTAATATATCTGTCGATAGCCGGTTCGCGGTATCGACATATCGATTGTTATTGTTGATTGATGTTCCTTTGAGATATTGTTGTCGATAGCGGTTCATGTATCGACATATCGATTGTTATTGTTGATTGATGTTCCTTTGAGATATTATTGTCGATAGCCGGTTCGCGGCATCGACGTATCGATTGTTATTATTGATTGATGTTCCATCAAGATATTTTTGTGAATCGTCGTTATTGATATCAATGTTTTTTTTTCTATTGATGTCGTTTTGGCCGATTGAAGGCATTGACGTATTCGATTATCATCTTCGTTCTCGGTAACCGATTAAAGGTGTCGAGACATCCGTTGTATAATTTTTATCGGTTAACTGTTCTGAAGGTAATCGATATATTGAATTGGGATTATCAAAGATAATTCCCATCCGTTGTATAATTATTATCGATTGTCCGCTCTAAAGGTAATCGATATATTGAATTGGGATTATCAAAGATAATTCCCATCCGTTGTCAAAAAGATAATTCCCATCCGTTGTATAATTGTTATCGATTGGCCGTTCTATGGTAATCGAAGTATTGAATTGGGACTGTCGAGGATAGTTCCCATCCGTTGAATTATTATTGTTGTGTTGACCGATTCAAGTCAGCACACTATTATTCTTGTGAACTCGGTAATTTTGTGATCGTTGAAGGTTGAGGATTTCCCGAACTGTTGTGTTGTGATCGTTGCTCGTGTTAATCGGTCCTTAGGGATTTTGATCCCAGGATGGTTGTTTTGAATATTGTTGGTCGTGTCGATCTTTCATTATTCGTGTGTCATCGTTCACTTGGTGAGTCGTATGATCTGTATTGGATGTGTTATCCTTTGAGTTTCGTTGTCATGTTGTATCGTGACATATCCGGAATCATATCTGCGTTCCGATTGGTTATTGTGTAGGATTTTTAGCCGTGCACACGATGGTCATGCGTGGATGTTTCCGCATTGATCGTGCACACGAGACGTAGTTCGTGAGGCTAATTAGGTACATTGTCCCACGTATATTTCTGGATTCCGTATACTGGGTGGACATGTGCACGGACACATTTCCGGATCGGGCGTCTTGTGATGTCCATCATTGAGCCATACAATTTTGTTCGCTCATAGTCCATTTAAAGGCGTGGATGTGTTCGACGTTTTGTGATTAAGCGTTCATACGCCCGAGGGGTATGTTCGATACTGAGTTTGTTTCTTTGAGATCTCAGATTGTGATGATTTACACTTCGGCCGTTCGGCTTCGTGCCATCGTGATATTTTGGCGACTTCGGCCGTTCGGCTTTCGTGCCATCGTGATATTTTGGCGCCTTTTGAGGGCTTTCGTGCCATTGTCATGTAACGGTATTTCCGTTGAGCCTTCGGCATTGTGATCCTTATTTATTTCGAGTTGGATTGATTTACCTTCGGGTAATGTATTGTTGTGTTCTATATTGATGTTTCGCCGTTGGGCACTTATGTTCTAACCTATTGAAAGGTGTATTGATCGTATGCCATGGGCATAGTATTCCACGAATGCTCGATTCTTACTTTGGTTTGTGAGCATCTCGTATTACCATTGTTGTCTTGTTTATTCTGCCTTTGGATGCATATCATGTTGTGCATGTACTTGATATTCATTATACTGGATGACTGACCCCGTGGGGGCGGAACATGTTTTCATATTTTAGGTACTTGCGAGGAGAGAGTTGAGACACAGGGGCATGACGAAGGCGACAAGGCATTCGAGTGATACTAGTCCGAGATATTTTGGTGTTCATGTTGGTCAGACAGTTGGAGTACTCCATTTTTGTTCAGTCGTTGTCGTTTTGTATTATCCGAGTAAGGCTCGGGGATGTTGTTGTATTTTTATTTTGGCCATGTAGGCCCATTCTTGTCGTTGAAATTCCATATCGGAATAGTATGTCGGACGTCATAGTAGGGTCTGTGATTTCCCATTTTGGTCAGTTTGTTGTATTTTAGTCGTGTTCGCCTGGTGGATCACCTGATGTGGGGTCCACGGCACTGTAATAACCCAATGGGATTTGGGGGTGTTACACCGATAAGTATTTGGAGGATATTGATTAGGACGGAAATTTCGTTGATTTGACATATTCATTTGATGTCCTCCTTGATTCATTGGAGGCATATTTTGCTTCCAGGAAAAATTTGGATGATTCCTCCAATTTGGATTATAAGTTGGAGCAAATGGACTGTCCGAAGATTTTCTATATGAATGTAACACATTGACTTCTTCATTAAAAATTTCTTGATTTTGTGGACCAGAGGGACAAGATTGAGATGAATGAAATGATTCCGCACATGAAATGCAAAATTCATGTTTTGAGTTTGACGAGGGGATGGATTGCTTCAAGACTAACGCATCCACTTTTCGTACTAAATCATCTATAGTAGATTTTATTTCAACATCTTGTTTAACCTCGTAAATTTCACCTTTTTTTGGGGTCGTATGCATCGATTTGTCTCTAGAGTCGAGTGAATTCCATTGTTGTGAATTAATTGACATATTTTCTAGTGCATTCCAAGCTTCGTCTCTAATAAGGTGAAGAAATTTTCCACCATGCATTGATTGGATTAATTGGCGATTGTTTGGAGTTAAACCGTCATAAAAATATTTTACCAAACGCCATATTTCAAAACCATGATGGGGACACTTAAGGATTAAATCATTAAATCTTTCCCAACACTCATAAAATTCTTCATTTTCTTTTTGGAAAAATTCTGATATTTCTCTTCTAAGACTATCAGTTTTGGACATTGGAAAAAATTTTGCGAGAAATTTATTCACTAGTTGGTCCCAAGTAGTAATTGTTCTTGCTTGAAGAGAATTTAGCCAGAATTTTGCTTTATCTTTGAGAGAAAATGGAAATGATCTAAGTTTGACAGATTCATTAGACAAATTTTGGAATCGGAAAGTAGAACAAATGTCGAGAAATTCCTTGACATGCATATAAGGATCTTCTCTTTCCAAACCGTGAAAAGATGGAAGAAGTTGAATTATTGATGGTTTAAGTTCGAAATGAGTTGCATTAGTTGTAGGAAACACTATGCAAGAAGGAGAGTCAGCACTCACTGGAGAAAAATATTCTATTAAAGTTTTCTCTTTTGCAACTTGATTATTTCAATTTTCGATTTCGTCCATTTTGGTATCGGTTTCATTTTTGAACTTCAATTTTAGTTAAGGACAATCTTCTTCTCGTTAATCGACCTTTATTATTTCGTTGCCAAACTTGCATTCACCAGTATTTCAATTTTTTTAACTTTGCATACAAACCAAATTATGATAGTCGATCGAACTTCCAGATCGTTGGAGGCGTCACAACGGTCGCACTTAAAATCCAACTTTCTTCGGCATGTACAACAGAGGCCTTTATGCCAAAATTCAATCGTTTTTCAAAATCAGTTTGTACAAGATTGATATTTAGCTTTTCTCTATTCAAATCGAACAAAGTAGTGAGTGAAAATATCAATTCCTTGTTGAATTTTTTAAAGGATTTTATTGTTTTAATTATTTTTTTTGAGTTTTTATATTTTTAATATTATTAATAATAATGATAATTATTATAATTATTACTAAAATTATAGGATGTAATAGAATGCAAAGGAATAAATTTACTAATTGATCTACGGAAGCACTATCTATTGAAAAACTAAATTGTAGGACGAGAAATATTGCAACTAAACTAAATGTCTAAGAATACTGTAAATAGAAAATAACAACTAAAAACACAATCTAAATTTACCACTACAAGATTCTATTAAAACTAAAGACAAGATATAAAAATTAAAAAAAAATCTGATTTTTTTTTATATTTTTTTTTTAGTTTTTATATTTTTATATTTATTATAATTTTATTATATTTTTAGACTAATAATAATGAGATAATATATATATATATATATATCCAGATATATTATTTATTTTTTTTCACAAAAAAAAAATTCAGATTTTTTTTAAGAAATAAAAAATAAAAATTACAAACTTTTATTTTATTTATGCAAACAATAAAAATAGTTTTTTTTTTATTACAAATTTTCATTTCTGTTTTTTTTTTATAAATTTTCAGGTTTTTAATTTTTTTTAGTATTTTCCCTTTTTTATTAAAATATTGTAATTTTATTTTTAAAAAAAATAAGTTTCTTTTTTTTAAAAATCAAAGTTCAGAATTATTTTATTATATATATTCCAGATTATTTAAATTATTAATTCTTAATCTAATTTTTTTTAGATTTTTATGAAAACTAAATTTTTAATAAAACTAGCAGGTTTTACTTTTTAAAAATAAAATAAATAATTCAGATTTTTATTTATTACAGAAAATAATATTCCAGATTATTTAAATTTATTTTTATTAGTTTTTATTTTTTTCGAATTTAAATTAAAAATTTTGATTTTTTTTAATATTAATATTCCAAAATTACAAAAATATTACCTTAAAGTCTGAAACTTTTTGTTTTATTTTCCAGATATTTTTTTAAATAAAAATAAATAAGTTCGGAATTTTTTAAATTTTTTTATATTTTTTATATTTTTATATATTTTTGGACTTTTTATTTATTTTTATTATTCTATTATTATTTTTACGAAAATGAACAGTAGCTTTTATTATTATTAATTATATTTTATATTTATTATTATAAGTTTTTATTATTTTTCAGAATTTTTTTTATGAACGTAAAAAGAAAATAAATTCTACTACTAACTATTATTTATACTAACATAATCTAAAACGGATATTAAAAAGACAGATAATAATAAAGAAAAGCAGTAAAATAAATAATTAGTAGAAGAATTTAACTAACTTGGTGACGACAGTCTTCTTGTACTTCGTTTGCGCCTCCCCGGCAACGGTGCCAAAAACTTGTTGTTGGTTGATTCTTTAGTCTAATACTCGCAATCACACGATTTGTTCGATGTAGATTGCCGTGCAAGGTCGATTCCACAGGGAGGACTATAATAGTAAAGTCAAATTATTCCTATCGTTTTGAACCAAATTATATTAAATCTAACCTAGTCCCAAATAATTTGATTTTTGATTGATTAAAATAATTGCAACAAATAACATTAGTTTTTAAGTAGATTTTAGATAAATTGATTTTAAATAATTTACTAGGATTTAGAGCCACCAATGTCTATTTATTATTTATTTTATATTTTAAATCCAAGAAATTCAGGGAATAGATTCTGAAATCAATCTCACTCCCTATAGATTTGACAATAAGTATAAAATTATAATTCAAATATAGATTTTCCTTTGCTTGAAAAATGTAATTTCTAAGCATTATATGTATCCAATTTAATGAAAAACAAATAATCAGAGAAATTAACTAATATCAATAATCACAAAGCAATGGAGAATTTATAACTATCAAAAATACGTGATATAATTGATGAAATAATATTCCTCTATTGAAGTGAAAATCATAATCGTTAAAAACATTTATTTGGAATTATTATATACATATTAATAATAATATAGACATGGTTTCATCATAACCCAGTAAAAGAAAATTACTCACTCATAATAACAACACAAATAAATAAATATTTCATAATATTATTACAAAAATATAATTTTATTACACAATATTTTTATTTCTCTCACTTACAATAATATCTCCCTATTTTTTCTCCTTTTTTCTCCTCCCAAAACACTACACATTCATCCCCTATTTATACTACTACAAAATTAATAAAATAATAATTTTTAATATTTTAAAATCCCACCCCCAATTATTTCACTGCTGCTAAGGGGTGCTGATGTCATGGATGACATCAGCACAGAGTTGAATTTCTGGTCCAATCGGGTGTTGGCACGTGGCACAATATGGTCCGTCTATTTAATTGTCCTTCGAACGGTCATAACTTCTTCATACGAACTCGGATTCGGATGAATTTTTTTAAATCGATCATCTCGACGAGACGAATAAAATGAGACCAGTCGTGACTATATTTGAATTTTGTAAAAATGTCGCCCTTGAACTAATTTATCTGTCTTGTACCGGTTGGTGAACCTGCAGATATAATTTAATTCCAATTAATTATCCAAAAATGACACAAAATTATAGAAAATTCTAACAAAATGAAATAATATAAATATATGGTAAAATGAATAAATTATCACATAACACACAATTATATATATAAAATACTAATAAAAATATTACTCAAAATATACTTAATACTGTGTTGTGCTAGGACCTAATCGTTGAGGAAAGTTCAGGCAGCAGGTCCTTTCGTTCACCGTTCCCTGTACCATTGTAATTGAGGCAAGTACTTTGATTTTGTTTGATGAACTTTGTGTGTGAATATTTCGGAAAATCTATTACTTGGTTGGGTTATACAACCAGCAAAGGCCTGATGAGTGTAATATCCGCATTTTTTTTCCCTTGTATTTTTATTTTCGGTGTATTTCTCGATCGTAGTGACCCTCGTGTATCTTTCAGTGTATCTTTTCCGTCAACTACTGATCTGAGTCTCATTATTGTTGTGCGGAACCGCCGTTTCGGGGTTGCCGTGGATCCATTCTACGTTATGATGCGTTTTGAGATGTTCCATTTGATGTTTCGTTCATATTCCGGTGTTTTAGACCGTTTATATTCCGTATCTAGCGCACGCTAAATTTTCTGCATAGCGCACGCTAGAGGTCCCTTAGTAGCGCACGCTACGTTTACTTCGTAGCGCGCGCTAGCGAGTTAGCCCTGGGAGTGGCAGTTCTGTTCCCAGCACTCTGGATTATCGGATTAGCGCACGCTACGTTTGTACGATAGCGCACGCTAACGGGTCAGGTGAGTTTTGAGCAGTTAGCTTCTGGACTCGGCTGATGTCCAGGTAGCGCACGCTATTGGTCGATAGCGCGCGCTACCGAGAGGTTATTAGCGCACGCTACGTTTCGAGTAGCGCACGCTAACGGCCAGAAATCTGGCTACTGGACTGGGACGCTAACTGTATGGATTGGAATTTTATCCCGTTAGCGCACGCTAACCTTGAGGAATTAGCGCGCGCTAACACTCCCTGGCTATATAAACCAGGGAGTTGACCGAGATAAAGGTATTTTCTCATTTCTTCCTCCTCTCCGCGGCTAAGGCGATTCCGGGCGATTTTCTTGGCGATTTCTTCCTCCAATCATCTCATCCAACATCTTTCTTGAGTTCTTGGTGTATTATAACAACATCAACACGAATCTTTCATCCTAATCCAAGGTAAATCTCTTAGAACCCTACTTTTGGATAATTTGGGGGTTCTGGGATTTTCTTCCGATTCGTTCCGTTTTGTTGGTGGATTCATGATGAATATGAATAATCTTGTTGATATCATTAGTTTTGTAACACCCCGAGATATTCGGAATAATTACAGTGCCGTAAACCCTTTAGGTAAGGATTTACAAGGCTAATTTTAAAAGAAGTGTAAATATAATCTAATCGTACAACTGAAGTTCAAATACAGATTTGATTCAACCGATCAAATGAGTTAACTTATATAACCATATCGAAATGACCTTATTAAAACAGACATACTCGAGTACTAAATGAACCAAGAAGACAAATCACAATAACAATAAACATCAACCACATCACTGAGCCATTTCATCGTCCTGTCGGAACTGTGGTTGCTTCCCCGCTCCTCGGCTACCTGAACATCAAAACAATGTCCACCCCCGAAGGGGTTAGCAAAACAATGCTATTACAAGTATCATAATACATAAATCATCAATGCATCATAAACAAGCAAAACGGACTTCCGTCATCGGAATCCAACGATGCGAATCCTCACGATTCCATCAACATAGTACAGGGTAATCCAAATGATCCAGCGCCTTGGTATAGATCCCCATGATGATCCCGTCGGACCAACGCATGGTGGAAAACCCATCCAGCCGATCAGGTTCTCAAAGATAGAGCCCCATGATGATCTCGTCGGACCAACGCATGGTGGACATTCGATCCAGCGCCCTCAGCATAGATCCTCATGATCCCCTCGGATCATTTATACCATAAATCAATCAATTATGCATACATATATGCATTTCAATATGTTCATCAATACAAACAAATAACAACGAATACAACGAGAAATTACAGAAATACATCTCATTTTCAACAACATGAACAAAACCACAAGCATGATCAAAGTTTCAATATAAATCGAACTCGACATATGATACTTGCCTCGAAAATGGCAAGAATGGAAATACTCCAACAAATGACACGCGTCCATATGCCACCGCCCCTCGATCGTCCCCTATGCAAGGCTCGAACCTAAGAAATAATAAAGAATTCCTCTCAAGTCGTACGAACGTCTAATAATCCAGTTTACGACCGCAAGCTCTAAAAATGCATTCTGCCTGAACTACTTAGCGCGCGCTACCTACTATACGTAACGTGCGCTAAGCCTGCCCGTTAACGTACGCAAATGACAAGGTTTAGCGTGTGCTAGCTGTGTACTGATAGTCTTCTCTGAACATCCGACTGCCCTGCTTGATGATATAACGTATGTTACGTATCCAACGTAGCGCACGTTACTCGTTCCCGTTAGCGCACGTTAATATATACATCTTAGCGTGCGCTAATCGTGCATGGCAGTCACTACTGGGTAAAACTTGAACTAAAAGTGATGAAGACTCATGAAATCCTCAGTGTTAATACAAGCCATCTCAGTGTGTATCATGCTCATACGGTTTTTTACTGATTAAACGACTACAAGATACAAGGGTACGTATAATCATCACAACACCATAATTCATCTTTGATCTTCAAGAAACATCCTAAGTCCAATCCATTTCATGTCCCAAACGTATGATTCTATCATGACAAAACATAAGAACTTGATGTTCTCCCCATACCGGTCATAAACAGTTTCGAAGATACATGAATACGTTTAGGAGTCCAACACTAAAAAGGTTCAAAGGTTTATACGATGAATAAGTGCCGAAACGTCGAAAATATCCTTCTAACACATGATGATCGACTATTAACGAATCTAACTGACTAGATAAGCATAATCAAACGTCCTTAGAACACTACTAATATTGGTGAAGAATCACCTACCTCAAAGTAGTGAAGAACAAGGGGGAAATCGAAGCAATCCAACGTCGAAGGCTTGAACACCAATCCTCAATGATCTACAATCTTCAACACGAGCTAGGATGCTGATGGGAAGTGTTTAGGATGTAGAGAGTAATACTCTAAGTATAAGGATTCGGATGTTGGAAGAGAAAAGACTGAAAATACGAAAAGGATGCTGTCCTATTTATAGAAAATGGTTATTAGCGCGCGCTAGTCCATACTCGTAGCGTGCGCTAACGTCTTACTGACTTCACTGTAATCAGCACTTAGCGTGTGCTATGGATCCATGTTAGCGTGCGCTAAGGCGTTGACTTGGCTTTTCCCGAAATCCATCCAGGTTCATCCCGACACAATCCGACCAAGATCCCCGGCCTGATCTCACCTACCACACATCTCAATCATATTGACCACGTATAGCGTGCGCTAATGATCCTTTGTAGCGTGCGCTATGGATCCATGTTAGCGTACGCTACACATAGACGATAGTATGCGCTACATGCGCAGAATCACAAATTTTAAATCGCATTCATGAAATCATACGCTCAACATCACCGGACTATGAGATACGGAGAATAATACTCCGATTAAAGTGCAACAATTATAATATCACAAGTTCCAAATACATATCAGAAATCTCGGGTATTACATCCTTCCTCCCTAAAAAGAAGTTTCGTCCCGAAACATAAGATGAAAACAACTCTGGATATCTAGCCTTCATACTGTCCTCTGTTTCCCAAGTGGCCTCTTCAGCTCCATGTCGTGACCATTGTACATTAACCAAGTGTATTGGTTTATTCCTCAATTGTTTGATCCGACTCTCGAGTATCTTGATTGGTCTCTCTTCGAAGGTTCCATCATTAGCTATCTCGATCTCGTCGAAATCAATGACGTGACTGGGGTACGGTACATACTTCCGCAATTGGGATACGTGAAACACATTGTGAATGTGACTCATTGATGGTGGTAAAGCCAACCTATATGCTAAATCCCCAACTCTCTCTAGGGCCTCAAATGGCCCGATATATCTCGGACTTAGCTTACCTTTCCTCCCAAAACGGAAAATCCCTCGTGTAGGAGACACCTTCAATAGTACATGGTCCCCGACGTCGAACTCTAGAGGGCGACCACATACGTCTGCATAAGACTTCTGTCGACTCTGGGCAGTCAACAGTCTTTCCCGAATCAAAGCTATCTTCTCTTGAGTCTGAACTATCAATTCCGGTTCTGTCCCGATCAAGTCCAAAGAATCATCCCAGCACAGGGGTGATCGACATCTTCTCCCGTACAAAGCTTCAAATGGTGCCATCTTGATAGAAGCATGCCAACTATTATTGTAGGTGAATTCAATCAATGGCAAATGAACTTCCCAATCAGTTGACCAATCCAAAGCACAGGCTCTAAGCATGTCTTCTACTGTTTGAATAGTCCTTTTGGACTGACCGTCCGTTTGGGGATGATAAGCCGTGCTAAAGTTGAGCTCAGTCCCCAAATCCCTGTGAACTGCCTTACAGAAGTGCGACACAAAGCGACCATCTCGATCCGAAATAATGGTCTTCGGCGTCCCATGCAACCTGACTATCTCTGCAATAAATACTCGCGCCAATCTCTCGGGTCCCCATGTATCTTTAATTCCTAGGAAATGAGCCGACTTGGTTAGTCGATCAACTATAACCCAAATCATGTTCATTCCCGTTCTAGTCCTTGGCATACTAGTGATGAAATCCATCGAGATATCCTCCCACTTCCACTCAGGGATAGGAAGCGACTTTAACATTCCGGCAGGTCGCTGATGTTCAATCTTAATCTGCTGACAAGTCAAACACTTCGAAACATACTCTGCTACGTCCTTCTTCATATTCTCCTACTAGAAGTTTTGTTTAAGATCTTTATACATTTTACTGCTGCCCGGGTGAATAGAATAGGGCACGCTGTGAGCTTCCTTCAGAATTGTCCATCTCAAACCATCATCGTCAGGAACGCAAAACCGACTATGAAATCTCAGAACTCCATCATCTTGAATCACGAATCCTGGGGCCTTTCCTTTCTTTACTTCGTCACATAACCGAAGGATCAGAGAATCGTTCAACTGCTTAGATTTGATCTCCTCGACTAGTGATGAAGTCAGTTCCATCACATATAGTTGCCCTTGGATTCCTGGTGCCCATACTTTAATCCCTTCGCGGATCAGTTCCCGCTGAATGCTGGTTTGGGATGTAAGTGCTTCCAACACTCGAAGAGAAACAGGTTTACGGCTCAAAGCATCAGCTACTACGTTTGCTTTCCCCGGATGATAGAGAATCTCCAAATCGTAATCCTTGATCAATTCCAGCCGCCTTCTCTGCCTCATGTTTAATTCTTTCTGACTGAAAATATACTTGAGGCTCTTATGATCTGTAAAGATCTGGCAAAGAGTGCCGTACAAATAATGTCGCCAAATTTTCAAGGCAAAGACCACAGCTGCTAGCTTCAGATCATGAGTCGGGTAATTAACCTCATACGGTTTCAATTGCCGAGAAGCATAGGCAATCACCTTATCCTTTTGCATCAACACACATCCCAGACCCTGATTTGAAGCGTCGTTGTATACCATGAATCCATCAGTTCCCTCTGGTAGCGCTAATATAGGTGCTGTCGTCAGTCTCTTCTTAAGTTCGTCAAAACCAGCATGGCACTTCTCATCCCACGTGAACTTTTGAGTTTTCTGCAACAATTGAGTGAGCGGACGAGCAATTTTGGAAAATCCCTCTACAAAGCGGCGATAATATCTAGCAAGTCCTAGGAAACTCCGGACTTCTTTCACGTTACTAGGAACTTCCCATTCCAAGATTGCTTCGACTTTCTTCGGGTCCACCTGAACTCCGTCAGCTGATATCACATGCCCAAGGAAAGTTACTTCCCTAAGCCAGAACTCGCATTTGGAAAGCTTTGCATACATCTGTTCCCTCCTCAAGGTGCTCAAAACCACACGCAAATGTTCAGCATGCTCCTCTGCGTCCTTCGAATATATCAAGATGTCATCAATGAAGACGACCACAAATTTCCAAGTATTCTAAGAATACCCGATTCATCAATTGCATGAATACCGCAGGAGCATTGATAAATCCAAATGGCATCACTACAAATTCATAATGCCCGTACCGGGACCTGAAAGCAGACTTCGGTACATCCGATTCCTTAATTCTTAACTGATGGTATCCTGATCGCAAGTCAATCTTCAAGAATACCCTTGCCCCTTGCAGTTGATCAAACAAGTCGTCGATCCGAGGTATAGGATACTTATTCTTGATCGTCATCTTGTTGAGCTCCCTGTAATCAATACACAGTCGGAGGGATCCGTCTTTCTTCTGGACAAAGAGAACGGGCGCTCCCCAAGGAGAAACGCTAGGTTGAATATAACCCTTCTGTGACAATTCCTCCAGTTGCTTCTTGAGTTCATACATCTCGGTTGGCGCCATGCGGTATGGTGCTCTGGAAATAGGAGCGGCTCCAGGCTCTAATTCGATAGTGAAATCCACCTCTCTCTGCGGAGGTAACCCAGGTAGTTCGTCAGGAAATACGTCGGAGAATTCATTCACAACTGGAATCGATGAGAGCTCCATTCCTTCCTCTTTCCTCATGGCATAACACCAAAGTCCATGACATCCCTGCTTCAGTAATTTCACGGCTTTCATTGCTTTGATCAATTTTCCCGAGCTTCCTGGTCTCCATCCTCGGAATAAGTGTTCAGATCCGTCATCAGCAATGATAAATAACTCTCTTTCGGTAATCCATAATAGCTCCATAACGGTTGAGCTAATCGTCTCCGAGAATTAAATTGTCACCGCAGATGTCAACTACAATAAGGTTCGATAGCCAATCTCTCCCTCCTATAGACACTGGAAAATCCCTAGCTTCTAGGGTTCCCACAATTTTCTCTCCGCTCGGTAATCCCACAACATAAGGTTCACAATTATACAAGCACGAGATTTTCAAACGACTAACACAGTTCAAAGATATAAAAGAGTGCGTAGCTCCTGAATCGAACAAGACACTAACTGGTTGCAAAAGGATCTGAATTGTACCTGATGCAACAGCTGTGTTTTGATCATCCTTCTTCATCTCGTAAATATGCGGAGGAACGGAGCCAGCGCTGGATGCCTCTCTCTTCCCAACATTCTGCTGCGGGAAACCGCTCTGCTGCGTCTGGTTTACACTAGTGTCCTTCGGAACCGGTACAGGAGTGCGAGTGCCAAAAGATCTAGTCGCATTCCCACAAAATGTTGCGCGATGTCCTTCCTATCCACACTCGAAACAGGTCACAGCAGGCGCGAAACAGTCACGTCGAATATGCCCTGCTTTGCCACAGTTATAACATTTCTTCCACAATATGCAGTGGTCAAACTGCTCGGAACTTCTTTCCTCCTCGAGAAGGATGCGGAGGCCTCCTGGATGACTGAAAAGAGGACTGGCCCCTGCGAGGCCGACTACTCTTATTCTCCGTGAAGTTGCCAGCCACTCTCTGCTTCTTTGCTTCCGTCGATTTCTCTACTGCTGCCTCCTTCATATCATAGGCCAACGCCTTGTCCTGATACTGTCGTAAAGTGGTACATTCAAATCCGGACATATATTGCTGAATTTCCGGCTTCATTCGCATGTCAAAATAGAAAATCCTCTCCGCCTCGGTCCTGACCAAGTGGCGCACATAAGTCAGCTGGTGATTAAAAGTCTTAATCACGTCCGTCATGGATGCTTCTGAATTTTGTGGTGAGAAAAACTCCCGAACTCGGGCCTCTCTAAGTGGGCGAGGACAATACTGCGCTTCCATCATTAATTTGAATTCCGTCCAGTCAACATTATGCTCCTCCGGTCGAATGGCCTCCCAATAGTCGAAAGCCTCCCCTGTCAGAAGATACTAAGCGATCGGAACCTTTCTGTCGTTGGGACAGTTAATCCCCGCAAAAATCTTTTCTAATTCCTTCAGCCAGTGATCCCAAGAAAACGTCTCAGCAGAACCATCAAATTTCGGAGGATGCAATTTGATCACCTCCGTAAGCCATCTATCTCCTCGATTATCCACGTTATGCTGCTGTCCCATCGTCGTCTGCATGCGATCCACAACTTGAGCAAACTGGTTTATCTGGGCAACCACCTGCTGAAGCACTCCCGGCACGTTAGGATCTGCATTATTATTTGCTGATCCCTGTTGTCCCCCGGAATGGGAATCCGTTCGGCTAGCGGTTATTTCTGGGGTAGACACCGAATCTTCTTATCTCACATTTCCACGTCCGCGTCTATGACCGCGTCCGCGTCCACGACCTCCTCTCAACATACTGTAAACACAAATACTCAATATCCAGGGCAAACTTTCTAAAAGTACATCTATCAATGTTCACAAACATGAATTAAATAAAACGGTAGTATTTGAGATTTAGGAAACTTACAACCACGGTCCACACGACGATGCTGGCTCAGCATTGATGTTACGAACGACCAATAATCAAATAACGTAAACAGACCCAACTAACCCGACTGCCAAGATATCCATGAATCTTAGCTCCGATACCATATTCTGTAACATCCCGAGATATTCGGAATAATTATAGCGCCGTAAACCCTTTAGGTAAGGATTTACAAGGCTAATTTTAAAAGAAGTGTAAATATAATCTAATCGTACAACTGAAGTTCAAATATAGATTTGATTCAACGGATCAAATGAGTTAACTTATACAACCATATCGAAATGACCTTATTAAAACAGACATACTCGAGTACTAAATGAACCAAGAAGACAAATCACAATAACAATAAACATCAACCATATCACTGAGCCATTTCATCGTCCTGTCGGAACTGTGGTTGCTTCCCCGCTCCTCGGCTACCTGAACATCAAAACAATGTCCACCCCCGAAGGGGTTAGCAAAACAATGCTAGTACAAGTATCATAATACATAAATTATCAATGCATCATAAACAAGCAAAATGGACTTCCGTCATCGGAATCCAACGATGCGAATCCTCACGATTCCATCAACATAGTACAGGGTAATACAGCGATCCAGCGCCCTTGGTATAGATCCCCATGATGATCCTGTCGGACCAACGCATGGTGGAAAACCCGTCCAGCGATCCAGCGCCCTCAGCATAGATCCCCATGATGATCCCGACGGACCAACGCATGGTGGACATTCGATCCAGCGCCCTCAGCATAGATCCTCATGATCCCCTCGGATCATTTATACCATAAATCAATCAATTATGCATACATATATGCATTTCAAGATGTTCATCAATACGAACAAATAACAACGAATACAATGAGAAATTACAGAAATACATCTCATTTTTAACAACATGAACAAAACCACAAGCATGATCAAAGTTTCAATATAAATCGAACTCGACATATGATACTTGCCTCGAAAATGGCAAGAATGGAAATACTCCAACAAATGACACGCGTACGTATGCCACCGCCCCTCGATCGTCCCCTATGCAAGGCTCGGACCTAAGAAATAATAAAGAATTCCTCTCAAGTCGTACGAACGTATCATAATCCGATTTACGACCGCAAGCTCTAAAAATGCATTCTGCCTGAACTACTTAACGCGCGCTACGTACTAGACGTAACGTGCGCTAAGCCTGCCCATTAACATACGCAAATGACAATGTTTAGCGTGCGCTAGCTGTGTACTGACAGTCTTCTCTGAACAGCCGACTGCCCTGCTTGATGATATAACGTAAGTTACGTATCCAACGTAGTGCACGTTACTCGTATCCAACGTAGCGCACGTTAATATATACATCTTAGCGTGCGCTAATCGTGCATGGCAGTCACTACTGGGTAAAACTTGAGCTAAAAGTGATGAAGACTCATGAAATCCTCAGTGTTAATACAAGCCATCTCAGTGTGTATCATGCTCATACGGTTTGTTACTGATTAAACGACTACAAGATACAAGGGTACATATAATCATCACAACACCATAATTCATCTTTGATCTTCAAGAAACATCCTAAGTCCAATCCATTTCATGTCCCAAACGTATGATTCTATCATGACAAAACATAAGAACTTGATGTTCTCCCCATACCGGTCATAAACAGTTTCGAAGATACATGAATACGTTTAGGAGTCCAACACTAAAAAGGTTCAAAGGTTTATACGATGAATAAGTGCCGAAACGTCGAAAATATCCTTCTAACACATGATGATCGACTATTAACGAATCTAACTGACTAGATAAGCATAATCAAACGTCCTTAGAACACTACTAATATTGGTGAAGAATCACCTACCTCAAAGTAGTGAAGAACAAGGGGGAAATCAAAGCAATCCAACGTCGAAGGCTTGAACACCAATCCTCAATGATCTACAATCTTCAACACGAGCTAGGATGCTGATGGGAAGTGTTTAGGATGTAGAGAGTAATACTCTAAGTATAAGGATTCGGATGTTGGAAGAGAAAAGACTGAAAATACGAAAAGGATGTTGTCCTATTTATAGAAAATGGTTATTAGCGCGCGCTAGTCCATACTCGTAGCGTGCGCTAACGTCTTACTGACTTCACTGTACTCAGCACTTAGCGTGCTCTATGGATCCATGTTAGCGTGTGCTAAGGCGTTGACTTGGCTTTTCCCGAAAGCCGTCCAGGTTCATCCCGACACAATCCGACCAAGATCCCCGTCCTGATCTCACCTACCACACGTCTCAATCATATTGACCACGTATAGCGTGCGCTAATGATCCTTTGTAGCATGCGCTATGGATCCATGTTAGCGTACGCTACATATAGATGATAGCGTGCGCTACATGCGCAGAATCACAAATTTTAAATCGCATTCATGAAATCATACGCTCAACATCACCAGACTATGAGATACGGAGAATAATACTCAGATTAAAGTGCAACAATTATAATATCACAAGTTCCAAATACATATCAGAAATCTCGGGTATTACAAGTTTTCCTACGGATTCATGGTATAATTTCATAGTTTTGTGAAATCGGGAAGGTTTTGTTGTGGTCCGCCCTCGTTGTTATTTTTATACAAATATACATGAATTGTAGGCGGGTTTTCGGGTGTATTCCATTTCCGTAATCGTTTAGGAGTGGTTATGATTGTGTTATTTGAATCGTTAGGTTCATTCGTCGGTTCCTCACGGTCGTGCTTGATTCTTCTGTTCCGTTCGTGTCACCGTCTATTAATCGAGTCAAGTATCCTTATAAACTTACGATCTTGACATAGTAGTATTGTATGGGAATTGTGTGTGTGTGTGTGTACTCACTACGGGTTAGATCCAACGGGGTCTCGGTAGGGCTCCACGAAGCTGTAGAACCGCGAGTTTGCTTTTAACCACTACGGGTTAGATCCGATGGGGTCTCGATAGGGATCCACGAAGCTGTGGGTCCGTGGTTAATTGTGGTGCATTTTACAAATGTGATTTGATATTGGCATTTCCGGAAATGAGTGTCTTGGAACTATGTTTTCTTGATTGCATGCATTTACTATATGTGTCAGATGTAAGTTGTTCAGTTGGTTACTTGTACTAGCCTAATTGCTAACCCCTCTGGGGACCTGTTTTGGGGAAATTCGTTTTATGAATTTCAGGTCAGGTTCATCGAGACGAGCGGGCGCTGGACCAGTACGCGGATGATGGTCGTGCGTGATGATTGTGCACGAGTGATGTCTTAGTGTCTTCTATCTTTTCATCTTTTGTGGTTTTTGAACTAATAGTAGTACTCGAGTACTTAAGAGTTCTTGTTCGTCCGGATTGTATTGTTGTCTATTATGTTTGTGTTGGATGATGGTGTTATGTTTGACCGGTTGAACCGGGTGGATTATTCTGTTTTGCGTCTTTATGGCGAGGTGTTATTTTGTCGTTTCTGTGAGTCGATGAGTATGATGCTGTTCAGCCTGGTGGGTCCCATATAGGGATTCACGGCGCTGTAATATACCTCGAATATCTTGGGGGTGTTACAATGAGGACTCCTGGGGTGTGTATCTCGGGTGAGGTACAGGGCCAGTATAACTCGAGAAGTTGTTTTACATTTGGTCTTGTGGTACTATATTCCGGAATATATGTGATGGCACAGTAATTTGATTGTTTATTCACTTGTGGTACATATTCACGAATCATTGTAGTTGCACCGGATGTTTGATGACTCCTTCTGGGGTGGATATACTTGTTGTGTATTCAGGTACAGGTCTTCGCGGTGAGCTGGCGCAGGAGGAGCACGAGGATGACGAGCAACACTGATATCATGTGTTATTTTAAGTCGCATGTCATTTTATCACAATAAAAGTTGTGTTTTGGTTTTGTACTCGCGCGGGTACTATCATATATGCTTTAATATGTTGGTGTTAGTTGTTGTTGCTGTTGTTGGATCAGTTGTGAGTTGTTGTATCTGTTGTGATCCAACAGGGCCGTATATTGGTATGTTTTGTGATGTATGTGGTATTGGAGTTGATATTGGTTCTAAGTATGTGAATGTCTCGGTTCTATTGATGGTTATTGTGTTTTATGTTGGTCTAAGCCTGGTAGGTTCTCCAAAAAGAATTTACGGCGCTGTAATACCTCCATAAATCATGGAGGTGTTACAAAATTTGTTATCGGAGCTTAGGTTTATGGATACCTAGGCTGTTGGTGTTTTGGGTCTGTTAAGGTTGAGTTGGTCGTTTGTTTATGATATCACTGGGTTGCTGCCATATCGTGCAACCTGCGCTGTAAGTCACTCTGAACTCTAATTCCTTCCACCCAGATTGATTTAGTCTCTTTCTGAACACGCCTGGATTTTGAGTTCCTACTGTGAATTGCGTTCCATTGGAGTTGTGTCTATTATTTTCTTTCCCTTATACGTCTAAGGAACTGGTGCATATTGAGGTAAGGAGAAGGTAAGCCTTTCGACGGTAAGCTCCCTCCTATCTGTGTGGTGGTTGTGCTGTGCTAATTCGAATTAACCCTGGATTGAGGGGCTGGAATTTGTTGATGGTATTAGGATTATTGGGATGTGCATGAGTATACTATACGGTCCGGGTGAAAATAGTTACATAACGTGTATTAGAGAAACCGGGAGTATTATTGATTCCTACGTTTCATTAAGAATAAAAGTTTAAGTGTCGATTTTATCCACTGCATAAATATTTTTAAGGTAGTGTTGTGAGCTTTTTCAAGCAGTGAAGACCTACGAATGTCTTATTATCTGGTCACGTATTTCAGCGAAAACTTTTTCTCAAGTAAACGTTTTGGTAGAGGAAGAAAGATCCTTAAATTTGCGGTATTTGAAATGTAAACCCTTTAAACTAGTTACGACGTTTTAAAACCTTGTTTGCAAAAAACTTGAAAGTTGACATGAGAAATAAATCTTCCTCTTCTGAAGTATTCACGAGTTTTGGGCGAAACGTGACTCGCCCATTATTTGCAAAAGATTGTGTTTCGGACATGGTATTATTATTATTCCTGTCAGAAGACCAAAAGTTGATTTTTAAGCATAATACGCATGTATATACATTCTCACCATTGTATATACTATACGTGCCTCCAAAATTCGACGGTCTAATATTGACTACTTTGAGTACTTGAGATCATACAATACCCTATGAAGCCTCCTCAGTAACTGAGTTGACAAGCAGGGCAAGGAGACAGAAAACTTCTGGAAGATTTTGGGCAATAGTGCTCAGAATTGTGACCAAGTTGATGGTGTAACGTCAGGTCGTTTTGTATACACTCATGATAATAACCCTCTTCTCTGAGAGGTAGGATTTCATTTTAGTTGTTAATGGTCTTTCAATGATTGTTTGTGTGGTGTTGTATATGTATGAACTGATGGTGTTTGGAGTGGAATGTTGCCGTTTATTGGTAAACTTCGGTTCTAGTAGTGTTTGAGATGTGTTCACGATTGTTTTACTGAATCGGAACAGTTAGCGTACGCTACCTTGTGGATAGCGCATACTAATGTAAGATGCAGAAACTACTGCATTCAACTAAGAAATTCAGCAGCGCACGCTATGCAATTATGTAGCGCGCGCTGAGGTGCAACAGTTAGCGCACGCTATGGAGAGGGTAACACGCGTTAACTGGTAGTTCGGGGGCAATCCAAAATCTACTGGACTGAGACTGGAGGTATTGTTAGCGCACGCTAACGCTTGTAGTTAGCGCACGCTAATCTGTCCGGCATATGAACCGGACAACAATTGTGATTCATCATTTCCACTCTCTTCCTTTTCTCCGCGGATGACACCAAGGTGTAATCGAAGACGACTAGGGTTCGTGACCTTGGCCGATTTTGTTCCGATCAAAGGTGCTTTGAAGTATAACATCTTCTAATCCATTGTTCTTCGTCAGATCGATGCAATTCCTTGAATTGCCCTTGAGTTGACCATTTTGGATATTTTGTTCTTGATCTTATTTCCAACCCAATTCTGGTGAATCAATTGATGTTAAATGTTGTTGTTGGTCATGTCATATGAATTGTATACCCATAATCCCGACTGGTTCAACTCGGTTGACGATTCTAAGGATTCTGAGGAACTGTGAACAGTTAATGTTCGATCAAATGTCCGTAAACTATTGGAGAACAAAGCAAATGATATCCTAGATGATGGCAAGTGATGTTTCATAATACGTAGGAATTGTTGATGTCTCCGACAATTGTGGCTTTGATTTTCTTTATCTTCTTGCTTTCCATTTCTAATTTGGTAGTCCTGTGTATCGAGGACAAAACTCTATTCGAGGGGGAGAAGAATATAATAATTGGGATTCTTGTGCTTATAAAATTTGGGGCCTTGAACCCTTATGTTTGACTCTGTTGACGCACTGCCGAACTTGCGAGTTTGGTGGTACTGCAATGATTGACTTGATGTCTGAGTTTATCGTAATCGTGGTTTCCGTCATGCACTGGTTTCAAGATCTCGTTGTATAACCCCGTTGTTGTTGAATATTGTACCATATTTCCTTTGGTGACTCATGATTTCACCCGAGCGAACCATATCTATTGTGTTGTGCTTTATTTTGATTTCGACTTGTGCCATTAACTGAATCGTATTACTACCAAGAAATTCTCGTAATGTTAGTAGTCATTCCGCATTCGTCAGAATGCTTAGAGATTTGGTCATCCGACTTTATGAAGTTTCTTGTTACGTTATTCTAAATCTCGGGGACAAACTTCTTCTATTTAAAGTGGATCGTGACGCCCGAGTTTCTGACTCATTTTTTTTTCATCTTATAGACTCGCTTACGTTCGATGACACCTTCTGAATTTGTTCTGTTCTTCGATTTTTGTCGTTCGAACGAGTTGTGACATTATTTCAGGTGAATCCGTTCACAGTTGTGACTTTTCCCCAAGTTCAATTCAAATCTCGTGAATCCCATATAAAGTGAATATCTTGTAATTCTTACGAGCCCACTCTTCGGAGTTGTTTGATTATTGTCATCCAGTCGTTGTTGTTCGATCAATGTTGTTCGATCATTGTTGTTCGATTGTTGTTGCCCAATCTCGCATCGTGGTTATCGAGCGTCTGGTTTCCTTAAGATTCGAGTACCCGTCCGAGTAAGTCATCTTCCAAACCTTTGAGGTTTTTGGAATTATATACTTGTTCAGCATCAAACTCGCATTTGGATTGTTGTACCGCTCGGATTCATCAACTGTAGGGATTCATGATTATGGTATTCATAAACATTTATGCGTATTGAATCGGACCACATCGGCTCTGTACGGCATGGGGCTTTCGAATGCTGTCAGCAACAGATAACGTATGTTATCTAGGGTTGCCTTGCCTTGATTGTTTCATGTCCTAAGTTTTGGGACGAAACCTATTCCCAAAGGAATGAGATGTAAAAATTTTATTTTCCCGTTAGTTCCTTTTCTTTTGATCTATTTTCATTTCTTTCGGTTTGCTAGTTTCGATGACCAACATCCGAGAGATGGTCATCATGTCTTGACATCAAGTGGGAGTACTGAGGGTCCGTGATTGCATTTTTCTAGCTTGACCAATATTTTGGTCGTATTCGTACCGTTGGTTGACTCGATCCCTATCAGGTATCCTTTCGAGTGTACCGCTAAGATTTTATTATTAATATTATCATTGTTGTGGCGGTGAGATATAATTGACACTGAATGACAGCACCGCCATAATAGCGGCTGCTAAGAGACAATTGTAGCACCGCTAGGACCGCCAACTTAAAGTCGGTTTGATGTGTATATAGGGCCCTGAGAAGTATTTCCAGAGTAAATTTAAGACGTTAACCAAGAGGAAATAGTTGAATGATCTGGTAAGTATGGATCCTACTAAGCATGCTCGTTGCTTAGAGCATATCAATTATCTAGAGGCTGTAGCACAATTTCATCGGGACGCAAATCAGACTGCCCAAGAAGTATTTTCACGAGAACGCGAGCATGCTGCACAGTTATAAGCTCAGTTGGCTGCAGTACAGCATACTCTTCGAGAGAGGGAGACCCAGTACACTCAAGCGAGAGAGGCCCTACAGGATCAAATCCAGTAAGAAAGGGAAATGATACGATCCAATGCTGAGGAAATCCTTGCTATCCTCCCAGCGGCCCAATCTCGATAGTGGGACAAGAAGTCGCAGAAGACGAAGAGGATCCCGAGGAATATCCCGAAGAGGACCCTAAAGAAGAGGTCAAGGACAACTCTGTCGTCGTTGACCCATGAGATATGCGTATTAGAGCATGCTGTGTATTGACGTTTTCTTATAAAATATGTACTGGTGTAATGTTTACGATTTAAGAATAAAATTTTGTATGGATACGATTGGTGACTCAGACATATATTTCTACAACCCTCTTCCAGTTTAAAGTTTCGAGGACGAAACTTCTTTTTAGAGGGTAAGGGTGTATTATCCGCATACTTTATTAATAATGACTTTTGTTTTTGGTCGTATTCTGTTGGGAGTTGGTTTGGGAAAGTTCCAAATTATACTGTTTGGTAACTGGAACCATGTGTATATTGGAGTTGGAACTGGTATGTCGATTGTTAGTGGGTGTCGAGTTATGTGTCTATCAGGATGTGCTCGTCCTGACCAGACTTCATAATGGTGATGTTGAGAAGTAGCAGTTAGCGCACGCTAGACTGTGTTGCTAGCGCGCGCTAATCATACATTTGTAGCGCACGTTAGTCGGCCATGGTAGTGCATGCCATTATGGCCGGCCAGTGCATGCATAGGTTTCTGGACTCTACTCGAAAAACTAACAGGTAGCGCGCGCTAACCATTATGGGTAATGCACGCTAGTGCGGCCAGTGTAGAAAGTTCTGCACCACCTTTCAAAGGCGGTGGACTGCCTATCATCTCTATAGCACACGCTACACCTTGCACGTAGCGCGCGCTAATCACGCCCAGTATAAATAGGACAGCATGGTCCACTTTACGTCATTTCTTCTTCCTTCTTCTCTCCTCCGGTGGCTGGGTGACCTGGACGTGGGGAAGTGCATATTTTGGCCGGACTTCACTACCCAACAACGTTTTAGAGTTCCTGGAACAAAGTTAACAAGATCTTAACACTTTTTATCGTCCGGATCAAGGTAAATCATTCGAAACCCTAGTTCTTCATATTTTAGGGTTTTGTTGAGGTTTCATCCTCTAAAGTCCAAATGTAGCCATGATCGTGCTGGTTATGATGTTGTAATTATAACCCTTTGCTTTTCGTTGAAGTTTACGGATTAAGTTTCGAGTTTCCTTCCGTAGTTGTATATGATTCATGCTGACCCCATAGTGTCCGGTTGATTGTCCCTAAGAGTAGAACTTAGGGTAAACCTTTCCATTTCCGTCATACTATGTTTGATATAGTGCTGTGTTGTGCTAGGACCTAATCGTTGAGTAAAGTTTGGGCGGTAGGTCCTTTCATTCACCATTCCCTGTACCATTATAATTGAGGCAAGTACTTTGATTGTGTTTGATGTACTTTGTGTGAATGAATATTTCGGAAAATCTATCACTTGGTTGGGTTATACAACGAGTGAGCGCCTGATGAGGACTCCTGGGGTGTGTACAGGGCCAGTATTGTTAGGAATATGCCCTCGAATGGTACTCAGGGGATGTTGAGTGAGGGCATTGTGCTTGTAATTATGTAAATCAGTTATATATGGCAATGAATGTTTCTTTATTTACTGGTAGTTACTGGCATTCCTAACTCGTAAATATACATATGAAAACTAGTCCGTGTATTTGAGAGCAAAACGTTCCACTCCTTATTGGATAAGGGGGTAGGCACTGGAAAGGTTTATAACTCAAATACTTAATCATTCGCAAGTCGATGAAACTTGAATGGGCGTTAAGTTTATGTGAAGACTTGTATGACGTGTTCTTTGACGCGGAGAGTGCCTGTCGAACACTAATGGTTAGTGGGAGCACACGTTATAGGTATGCTAACTGGATTAATATTCTCGGACCGACTCACCCTCCATTCATCACACGGATTTCACTCCGGGACAGTCAATGACGGAATCGAAAGTTTGTGATAGGTATTCGTGAACCTTCGACTTGAGGATTTAGTAGGGATGTGCTTGTGACGTCAAGATTTTCATTAGAGTAGTTCGACCATGTAAACCGAAAGGTGGGGGTCAACCTCGACGTGCATCATGACGGGCAAGTAGTAGGTCATACTGAATACCAAGATAGAATTCTTTCTCCCGTTAGTGAGCGGGTTATATGTCTTATGCGGTTATTGGTAGATGTGATCATAAGTCTTTGGCCAAAGCATTGGAGCTAGTTGTATTGGATACACGAGAGCGTAGTGATCTCGATTTGCATTAACTCATGCATAGCGTCAAGTACAGATAGGGTTTGACTGACCGTGACCCTATAACTTGATCGGGACATTTGAAAGAAGGGTTTATACGTATACTGGTATTCACGACAGAATGGTTCTTGAATGATCCCATCATTCGTTCTCAGTTGGGGTACATTGTAGGCCGCCAGGCTGGCTAGGTGGTGCTACTACTCTTTGGTTCCTCCCATTGCTGACTGAGACGGACCTACCGAGTTGCGAAACAGGATTGACGACGGAATGAATCAAGCTTATTCTCTCATTATGAATATTAGATATTGGATATCTAATTTGGGACATTGGATGTCTAAATTGATTTATTGGATAAATTAATTTACGGACTAATTAATTAAATAAATTACTGGGTGATTAATCTAATTCATGAATATAATTATTTCTTGGAGAAATTAATTATGTTATCATGTATTTGATATGATTAATTAATTGGATTAATTAATCGATATAAATACATCGGAACGGAATATGAATTTATCTGTTTGGACTCACGGGAATCCGAAACGGACCGTACTCGTCCGGCTCCTTCTAGATGGCCGCCCCTTTTTCCATACCCTTTCCTTTGGTCATTGTCTCCATATGTTGGTGGATGACTTATGTGAGTCAAGGGGACAGGATCATATTATTTATCTATATAGGTGATTTGGTCTTGATTGTGGAGGATATAATGAAGACTAATTTGAAGACACAATCACTCTACAAAAATCACAATTCCAACCGTGAGTTTTGAAAAAGAGAGAAAAAAAAGAGTTTCTCAAAGTGTTCTTCAACATTCTTCACCATCTTCATAAATTTTCTTGGACAAAATTAAAGTGAGGTAGAGAGATTATAGATTAAACACTTAAAATGTTGTAATCTTGATAAACAAGCTTCTACAACCTTGTTATAGCCGTATCCTTAGAGGATAACGGGGTTTAGTCATTCCGGTCATTTCTACGGTGCTTGGCAAGTAGAGACGCGGTATTTTCGGCGTTGGATCATCCAAGAGCTTGGAGCAGATTGGATACGTAGAGATCAAGCAAAGCTTGGGGAATAGCTCAAGAGAAGGAAACCATTTAATCAACGACTACAAGGGTATGTTTCTTGTCTCTCTTGTATTTCATTTTATATTCATATATATGTAGCTCGATCGATCCTCGTAGGAATTCGGATCGAATTAATTTTCATTTTACCGCTTACACTGGGCCTTCGATTTAGGCACCGAATTCCAACTAGTATAACTCGGTAAGTTGTTTTACGTTTGGTCTTGTGGTACTATATTCCAGAATATATGTGATGGCACAGTAATTTGATTGTTTATTCACTTGTGGTACATATTCACGAATTGTTGTACTTGCACCGGTTGTTTGCTGACCCCTTCTGGGTGGATATACTTGTTGTGTATTTAGGTACAGGTCTTCATGGCGAGCTGGCGCCGGAGGAGCACGAGGATGATGAGTAACACTGATATCATGTGTTATTTTAAGTCGCAGGTCATTTTATCACGGTTAAAGTTGTGTTTTGGTTTTGTACTCACGCGGGTACTGTCATATATGGTGTAATGTGTTGGTGTTAGTTGTTGTTGCTGTTGTTGGATCAGTTGTGAGTTGTTGCATCTGTTGTGATCCAACAGGGCCTTATATTGGTATTTTTTGTGATGTATGTGGTATTGGAGTTGATATTGGTTCTAAGTATGTGAATGTGTCGATTCTGTTGATGGTTATTGTGTTTTACGTTGGTCTAAGCTTGGTAGGTTCTCCAAAAAGAATCTACGGTGCTGTAATACTTCCGTAAATCACGGGGGTGTTAAATCTGACTACCTGAAAACCATATGAGTCGAAACAAACATGATCAGTAGAGCCTGAATCTACTATCCATCAAGTGGTAAAACAAGCTGCCAAGCATGTTTTAACTACTAGTGCACGAGACATACCTTTCTTAAAATCCGCACTTGTAACATTTCCCTTTTGACTTTTTATTCGCCTCAAGCTGAGGAGTCTTGCATTTGACATTGAGGGGTGCCACCCACTTGCTTATTCTTCTTCCCCCACTTTGGTTTAGAAGTTAAGCACGATTTGCCGCAAGAACGTGATACCCTTGTTTGAAGAGACCTTCGACAGATATCAAGTTGTTTAGATGAGAAATCATATGTAGAACATGATCTTTTATCGGGGATCCTTTAGGCATCTGGTTCGTCATCAAGACCCTCACAGGATTTTGCCTGGCCGCCCGGGTCTGATGACCAAATATCTCGCTGAGATTTCTCATTGTTTCTGCGCTCGTGCCCACATTCTGAATGCTGGTGCTGCAATACATTTGCTCAAGAAGCCAAGATATAGCGGCGAGCCATCTCCTCAGATTTATCCCATTTGCGGTATTCTTTCAACTCATCAAGTGTCGAATCTGCATCTGGTTCCAATGGGCATGCCTCAGTTAGAATAAACTTATGTTCTTCAGCAGTTGGGGCAATATTAAGATTACATATCCAGTCAATAAAGTTATTGACATCAAGTTTTTTTTTCTGAGAATAAGGTGGATTGAAAAACATCTGAGATAAAATTAAAACAATCATCACGTAATACATAGCAAAATATATTGAAAAAGCTCAAAATACAATATATATACTAGCAACCAACACCTCAAAATAAAACTGCACATGTAAGCCACGATCGCGTGGACGTTTACACACACATTTCCCAAGAAGAGTTTTATGTCTTTAATTTTACTATCTAGTCAATTTGCGTTATGACAAGTAAAATTAATAGTTGGTTCCTCTTGGTCATGTATTAATTAACATAAACTCTGATGGAGCTTATTAGTTAATACACCTAAGTGAACACCATAATTCAACAACCTTAAAATAATACCTATAAATAATAGTCCTACAATTGGATAGGTCATATCATAAAAAATAATATTAAATATTTGTTATCATTTGAAGTTTGAAACCAGTGAACCCATAATTAGCATATCTGATATGGAGGAAAATTCTAATATTAACGTGTATGCTAATTATTTTACAATTTAAACCAGTTGTGGAGGCCAATTTGATTTTATTTTAAAAAATAAATCAATTCATCAGTTAGTTATTTAGCCAAAGTTTTTAATTTTCTCGTCCTAGCATGCAAGAAAATATATCACGCATATATTGATACATAACATGCATTCAAAATAATAAAAATGATAAATAAACGAAAGGATAATTAAATATCCAATTATCATGGTCTTCGCTACCAAATTGAATCCGAGCTCGATATCTCCAACTGGATCAAGCATCTCGTCACTCCTCCCTGACCGGGTTGTGGATTTTCAAAATTAAAATTTTGCATTTTTTATGCAAAATTAATTACATAAAAAAATTAATTTTAAAATCCTGGCTCTCCGGCAGATGCAACGAACTATGGTGAAAGGGACGGGGCCATGCACCGGACGAACCGACCCGAACAAACGAACCGGCCAGACCAGCTCGCCGGTGGTGCACAGCAGGCCGAGATCGCATGGCGAGCGATCGTGTCTTTGCTTTCGGCTCGGCGATCTTGGCCGCGGTATTTCTTCTTGGCTTTGCCCGACGACTTTTTTCCGTGATTTCTTTGTGATACGACTTCACAAATTTGATTACAATTTCATACTAAATAAAATATATTGAATTACAGCAAATTGCACAAAAAAGAAAATTCTAGATCTACCCGTTGATTTTCTCACGGAAAATCATTACATGCCATAAAATCAGGTTAAACCAACAATTGCATAAACCATAATAAAAAAATTAATTCACACAACCACGATAATTGAATCACACTTCCCTGTAAGAAAATTTCTAACAAAATATTTCTATACCATAATACATTAATATTTAAATTGCTAGCAATTAATCGCCAAAATTAATAAAGATAGCAAATGACTAAAAACTGGCTCCAAGATCAATTGTTGGAAATAAAATGCGGCGGAAGTCTTGAAATATTTTATAAATAATATTTTATGCATCTATGAGCATAAAATCTATTTATGCATGCTAATTAATTACCTATTAAGATTAATAAGAAAGTTAAATACTATTAGTATTTATTTAATAATATTATTCATGAAAATAAATATCCTAATCTAGATCACAAGATCATAGGTTATTTATCTTTGAAGCAAAGTGGTATTTTGATTTCTTCCTTAGAATCTTCTAGAGTATATCCCCGCCTTAATCCGGGCGTTGTTTGGGCAACAAGCTACCGGATCTTGCTTGAACTTGAAGTTGGATTGGCCGAACTCTCCCTCCTTAGAACCCTCGAGTTTTCTTTTTCTTCATGTAATTTCCATCAATACCAAGGATTAAAGTGTTGTCTCAATTATGGAATCAAAGACACAAGTCAAAATTCACAATTAAACACTAGAAGAAAAAATCACAGTTCCTTGTGTATGGAATATGTGCTCGCCCCCTCCCCCTACAAGTTCTATTTATAGGCTTTCCTACTCTAGAGACCTTAAGGAGGACCAGGCTTAGGGCTCCTAGTATAACTCAACCTTCCATGTTAAGCCCTTCGTAATATAGTTGAGTTTGCTAATATCAATTTAATCCACTAAAGAATTGATATTGTACTTCTAACTAAAATCTCAATTTATAACATCGGTCTCTTTATTTAAATTTAATATTTCCCGTGTTTAAGATATCAAATGTCCATTAATTAATTTAAGCTACTGACAATTTTAATTAATTAAGTGCGTATCCAAGAGTTGTACCACTCGAACCTTATTATTATATGAAAATTAAATCCACTGGTAGGGTTTAATATAATAATCATTTTCAAGCTTCTCAAGAGGATATCATCAACCCGTAGTAGTCAGGACATGATTTTTAATTATAATATTAGTTGTCATATAAATTGTAATATCCGCAATTTCGAATTTCGGTAATTTTCTTTTTTTTGGAGGAAGTCCGTTTTGACGACTCGCTCATGACCGTTTCGTCATTCCGAGAATGATTAATTCTGCACTTTTTGTCATCCGAGTTCGTTTCGGTATCGTTTTGTTGAGTTCCGAGCTTTTTAGCGACTTTTCCGCACTTGAGTTCGATTCTTGCGAATCTCGCTCAAATCATTTGAGTTTCCCGTAAGTTCGTTTAACTTTGTTAGACGTGTTATGAACTTCAGTTTGGTTATTCGATCACGTATCGTGATTTTTGGACGTTTTGGGCCATTTTCGTAATTTCCCAAAGTTTTGGGTAATTACTTCCGTTGTCGAATTTCGAGCCTTCGGGTGGTCGGATTTGTGTGCTCTCTTAGCTCTTAGATTCGTCTTTGCGAGTACGTCGTAACCGTACCTTCGATTTATACTCAGGTTCGGGTTTCGGGATCGTCCGGGCCGTCGGAGTGGCCACGGCCGAGTCACGGCCAGCGAGGCTGCTTTGGCGAGTTACGGCCGTTAGGTGGCGGTTACGGCCGTAATGTTTGCGAGTTACGGCCGTAAGCGTGATCGGGTACAGCCATACGAGCCAGGCGGAGTTCGGACGAAGGCGATTCTGGCCGTAATGTCCGCCGATTCTGGCCGTAAGTGTCCGGCGATTCTTTGGGTAGTTTTTGACGAATGCCGGTTACGGCCGTAAGGCCTGCCGAGTACGGCCGTAAGGGCCGAGTTACGTCCGTAAGGCACTGCCGGTTACGGTCGTAACCCTGCCGGCTATATATAGCCTGGGCTCGGCCAGACTTCGTTTTTTCATTTTTTCCTCGTTTCTGTGCGGCTGCGGACGGGAGTGACCGGTAGGAGGTGTTCTTGGCCGATTCTACTCATTTCCAAAGCATTTTGTAAGATCCTTGTTGATTATATCAACATCTAATCCGTGTTCTTCGCCGAATCGAGGTAATCTCTTGAAATCTCCTAGGGTTGACTTTTGAGATTTCTTTTTAATCTTTGTTGTTCGGCTGATTTCGATGATTTGGTTGATGTTATTGAACCTTATTAATCGTGTTCTATGGGTTGTATATCCATATTTCAAGTTTGTTTAACTCGATTAGTGATTCGAGTGTTCTTGGGAGTTATCGAACATTGAGTGTTCGATTAAATATCCCAATGAGTTTCCCTTCGATAGTTTGTTGGGATTTCCATTGTTTTGGCCTTGATTCTCGTCGTAACCATGTGTTATTGTTCCTTCCGGAGGTTTATAGGTGTTCGAGGATTCCGATGTTGAATCCCTTTGGTGATTGACGATTCGTGTGGTGTTATTCACGTAGTAATTGCGGTGCTATCGCGTTCTTGATAATGTTCGGGAGTTCGGGGCCGTTCGACCGTATTTCATCCATCGTCTTGTTGCGATTGTGGTTTCGAGGCAAGTACCTTGCCCATACTATTCTTGTTTTGTGGATATAATAATTGGTAATCGTCTTGGTGTATTTGTTTGTTTGTTTGAAATGTGTTTTCAAAAGAATTCGGTTTCGCCTCGTTAAAGGCTCTCTTTCAAAACGCGTGTGTGTTTTGTGAATGGTGTGTTTCGGGAATTGATTATGATTTGATTATTTTGAACGTTGAAGGCTTTGATGATATCCCTGTTGTTTAAAGTTATGGAATCGTGTATTCCGTGTTTAATCTTGTTATTATGTTTTGAAGAGTTTGGTAATGGCGTCGGATAAGTGGCCATCTCTAGTAAGTATTCTTGATAAGCTTACATTCTTAGCATATTAGTATTGCATGAGTAACGTGTGTGTGTGTATGCTCACTACGGGTTAGATCCGACGGGGTCTCGGTAGGGGTCCACAGAGGCGTGGGTCCGCGAGCTTGCTTTTAACCACTACGGGTTAGATCCGACGGGGTCTCGATAGGGTTCCACAGAGGCGTGGGTTTGCGGTTAATTGTGGCGCATTTTACAAATGTGTTTTGAGATTGGCGTTTCCGGAGATGAGTGTTTTGAACGGTTTTCATGATTGCATGCATCGACTAAGTGTGTAAGAGTTAAGTTGTTCGTTTGGCTTACTTGGCTAGGATAGCACTAGAGTATTTTGTTGTTTGTGTTAAATCCTTTAATTGTGGATTTTGACGTTGGGAGACGAACCTTGTGGTCGTTCTTGTGTACTGTGAGTTGATGAGATTTGGGGCTAAAATCCCAATGGTTTGTAAAAGTCATTTTATGGATTTGGGGCTAAAATCCCAACGGTTTGGTAAATGTCATTTTTCGGAAAATAAACCTTTGGGGCGGTGACCCCTTTTGTCTTTTGGATTTTGAAAAGTAGGATTTGATAATCCTAAATTGTTTTCTATTAAAACTCTCGATGGCATTCTAAACTGTTTTTATAAATTTTTCCATTGATTTGTGATCTTTCGATTTTAGAATGTTTTCTCAAATCCTTGCCTCGAGAAGTGCTTTTCGTTTCGTTTGGATCTTTGAGGATCCTTGGTTATTGTTATTCGTGGAATGTGAATTGTATGGATCGTATTTGCACTTTGTTCTTGCACTAGCAAAATAGTGGAGTTTTGCTAACCCCCGAGTATTCGGGGGGTGGATGTCTATTTTTGCATTCAGGTTTTAGAGCATAACACAGGGTCGGCACGAAGGATGATGAAAGATGATCGATACTAATCACACGAGGAACCGTACATCGTGTATTGGTTTAGTTGTACTTTATTTTCCGCTACTATATTTTTCCCGTTGTACGGGTGTCGTTGTGTTTTGACCCCTGCGTGGGCATGAGTTGTATTTGAGTTGTATGTATTTATTGAAAGACCAAATCGGTCTGCTGAGTCATTTTAGCCTTAAAGGCATGGTTGAGTTGTTATATGTTGTTACCAGCCTGGTAGATCCTTGAGGAAAGGTTCTACGGCGTGTAATATCCCTGAGCGGATTGGGGGTGTTACATAAATGGTATCGGAGCTTAGGTTGAGGAAACCTAGGCTGTCGGGTCAGGTCGTGTTGTTTGAGTCTTGTTTCGTCGGATTTTATCTGACTGAGTCGTGTCGCGACGCGTCGTTTGAGTTTGTTGGTCGTGATTAGTATCGTGGGGCGATCATCATTTTCGTGCGACCTGTGGAAGTAAGTCTCCCTTCTTTGTGTTGTGCCTCGTGTGACACGAGCTATTTTTATGATTATTTGTTAAGTGATGGAATCTTTATGTGAATTTTGATTTCACGATATGTATTTAGTTGACTCTCGTATTTGATTTATACGAGGAGTGTCGTCGCTTGTGATGTATTTTTATTGTTGTTTTTGTCCGTTGCTGATGGTTTTCGAATCGATTTGCACGTTTTACAAGTTCTATTGTGGAAGCTTTGTGCTTATACGCGTTCGACTTGTTCACTAGCCAGTGCGGGAGGGTCCTTAGAGGCCTCGAATGGGGTCGGTGGTTTTGTTCTGGATGTGGTATTTTCTCGTTTATTTCCGTTTAAACACATGTATTGTCTTGATTTTAAATATTTTGATGTGGGTACTAGGAGTTGTTTTAGTGAACGCCGATATGTGCGAGTTTGGGCATTCTGGCCTATTGGATTTTTGAAAACCTTGAGTATCTTAGAAAAATAAATTTCGAGACATACTTTTCAAATTAGTGATTTTCTTGTGGTACATCCTAGGTGCCACAATATATTTCAAAAAATTTCTACTTCGAGGACCAAAATGCTTTGAGATATTTTCAATGTTTTAGAAACATTTTTATTTAGACCCGAGGGTCAAATATTCTGAAAGTTTTCACTAAGAGAAAGTGTGCTCATTTTTATCAAATGCGAAATGGTTCTCCAATGTCTCGATAACGATGTTTCACGTTTGTATTTTTTGAAAGGTGATATTCAAGATCAACCGGTGTTCTTCTAAATTATTTTCAAAATGAGGTTTTTGTTTTTAAAACCTATCCATTCCCGTTTGAGGGCTGGGTATGTATGTATGATGTTCGCATTTTCATTTTGATGTTTGCTCCCGAGTATGATCGAGTTGGCGGTGTGAGCGTTGAGTTTTTTTTCACACATTTGTTGTGTTAGCCCTCTGTGAGATGTGGAATGTTGGTGTTGAATGTTGCCATCTCGTGGTGATTTCTGCGTTATCGCGCATGTGCGAGCTGTTAGAGCTTGGTTTGGTATGACCGTGTGCATCCGTGATCGTTCCGTTATGTGTCGGTTGTTTAATGTCTTGTTACCTTGCTCCTGTTTTTGTGAATTTCGTGGACGAGGTCAGAGGTAATACCCGTACTATTTTGACTTCGGTATTTTCTCTTTCTCCAGTCTATCGATTCGCTCATGTTCGTTGATACTTTATGAACTTGTTCTGTATTTCGGTTTCATCGTCCGAACGAGCTGTGATCTTATTGTGGGTCGATCTGGTTATCGATGTGACTTTTTCGGGTTCAGTTCGATTCTTGTGAACCTTGTTCGGGAGTGACATCATCGGGTTCTATTAGTTCTTTTATTCGAAGTGGATCGGAATTGGAACTCTTTTGTTTTCGACTCTGTCGACTCATTATGTTCGTTGACATTTCTGAGCTTGTCCTGCCCCTTGCTTTTGTTGATCGAACGAGTGTGGTATTATTTTGGAATAACTTGTTTGTCGCTGTGACTTTTCAATCGCTATTCCCTTTCCTGTGGATCTTGTGGGAATGCATGTCTTGTAGTTCTCACCATATCATCCTGGGAGTTGTTGTTTGAATTTTATTATCCTTCGTGTTTCGGACATGATTGTTCGATTTTTGTTGTCTCGATCGTTGTGGTTCGATCGTTTGATTGTTTGGTTTTTGTTGATCTCGTCTCGTGATTGTTGAACGTTCAGACTCCTTCGGGAAATTAGTCTCGTTTCAATCTTCCAACCCTTGGGCGGTGGAATTCCGCATTTGTTCAGGGTTTGGCTCGCGTTGTGATTGATGAACCGTTGGGTTGGTCAATCGTATTGATTTTCATTCATTGTGTTTTGTGATTGTTCGGATAATTGACTTGATTGTATTATACATTTGATGACGCTTATCACTTGTTGATTTTGTTATGTCTCTATCGGTGGCGTTGTATTAGTCGTCGTGGAGCATATTTTCACACCATATGTCTCTTTGCGTTGCTTGCAGCGTTTCGCCGTCGGGCGCGAGTTTTCGGTTTTTGTGTATCTCGTCGAGTTTTCCTGACGGGTATATTGCTTCCCCCTACTTGTTTTAAGTTTCGGGACGAAACTTCTTTTAAGGAGGGTAGAATGTAATATCCGCAATTTCGAATTTCGGTAATTTTCTTTTTTTGGCGGAAGTCCGTTTTGACGACTCTCTCAGGACCGTTTCGTCGTTCCGAGAATGATTAATTCTGCACTTTTTGTCATCCGAGTTCGTTTCGGTATCGTTTTGTTGAGTTCCGAGCTTTTTAGCGACTTTTCCGCACTTGAGTTCGATTCTTGCGAATCTCGTTCGAAACTGCTGTTTCGAGTTTCCCGTAAGTTCGTTTAACTTTGTGAGACGTGTTATGAACTTCGGTTTGGTTATTCGATCACGTATCGTGATTTTCGGACGTTTTGGGCTATTTTCGTAATTTCCCAAAGTTTTGGGTAATTACTTCCGTTGTCGAATTCCGAGCCTTCGGGTGGTCGGAATTGTGTGTTCTCTTAGCTCTTAGATTCATCTTTGCGAGTACGTCGTAACTGTACCTTCGATTTATACTCAGGTTCGGGTTTCGGGATCGTCCGGGCCGTCGGAGTGGCCACGGCCGAGTCACGGCCGGAGCAGGGCCTGGCCTGGCCAAGTTATGGCCGTAAGGTGCCGGTTACGGCCGTAATGTGTGCGTGTTACGGCCGTAAGCGTGATCGGGTACGGCCGCATTGGCCGGGCGGTTCGGACGAAGGCCGATTCTGGCCGTAATGTGCCGATTCTGGCCGTAAGTGTCCGGCGATTCTTTGGGACTGGTTTTTGACGAATGCCGGTTACGGCCATAAGGCCTGCCGAGTACGGCCGTAAGGGCCGAGTTACGGCCGTAAGGCACTGCCGGTTACGGCCGTAACCCTGCCGGCTATATATAGCCTGGGTTCGGCCAGACTTTGTTTTTTTCATTTTTTCCTCGTTTCTGTGCGGCTGCGGACGGGAGTGACCGGTAGGAGGTGTTCTTGGCCGATTCTACTCATTTCCAAAGCATTTTGGAAGATCCTTGTTGATTATATCAACATCTAATCCGTGTTCTTCGCCGAATCGAGGTAATCTCTTGAAATCTCCTAGGGTTGACTTTGGAGATTTCTTTTTTATCTTTGTTGTTCGTCCAATTTCGATGATTTGGTTGATGTTATTGAACCTTATTAATCGTGTTCTATGGGTTGTATATCCATATTTCAAGTTTGTTCAACTCGATTAGTGATTCGAGTGTTCTTGGGAGTTATCGAACATTGAGTGTTCGATTAAATGTCCCAATGAGTTTCCCTTCGATAGTTTGTTGAGATTTCTGTTGTTTTGGCCTTGATTCTCGTCGTAACCATGTGTTATTGTTCCTTCCGGAGGTTTATAGGTGTTCGAGGATTCCGATGTTGAATCCCTTTGGTGATTGACGATTCGTGTGGTGTTATTCACGTAGTAATTGCGGTGCTATCGCGTTCTTGATAATGTTCGGGAGTTCGGGGCCGTTCGACCGTATTTCATCCATCGTCTTGTTGCGATTGTGGTTTCGAGGCAAGTACCTTGCCTATACTATTCTTGTTTTGTGGATATAATAATTGGTGATCGTCTTGGTGTATTTGTTTGTTTGTTTGAAATGTGTTTTCAAAAGATTTCGATTTGGCCTCGTTAAAGGCTCTCTTTCAAAACGCGTGTGTGTTTTGTGAACGGTGTGTTTCGGGAATTGATTATGATTTGATTATTTTGAACGTTGAAGGCTTTGATGATATCCCTGTTGTTTAAAGTTATGGAATCGTGTATTCCGTGTTTAATCTTGTTATTATGTTTTGAAGAGTTTGGTAATGGTGTCGGATAAGTGGCCAGCTCTAGTAATTATTCTTGATAATCTTACATTCTTAGCATATTAGTATTGCATGAGTAACGTGTGTGTGTGTATGCTCACTACGGGTTAGATCCGACGGGGTCTCGGTAGGGGTCCACAGAGGCGTGGGTCCGCGAGCTTGCTTTTAACCACTACGGGTTAGATCCGACGGGGTCTCGGTAGGGGTCCACAGAAGTGTGGGTCCGCGGTTAATTGTGGCGCATTTTACAAATGTGTTTTGAGATTGGCGTTTCCGGAAACGAGTGTTTTGAACGGTTTTCATGATTGCATGCATCGACTAAGTGTGTAAGAGGTAAGTTGTTCGTTTGGCTTACTTGGCTAGGATGGCACTAGAGTATTTTGTTGTTTGTGTTAAATCCTTTAATTATGGATTTTGACGTTGGGAGACGAACCTTGTGGTCGTTCTTGTGTACTGTGAGTTAATGAGATTTGGGGCTAAAATCCCAATGGTTTGTAAAAGTCATTTTATGGATTTGGGGCTAAAATCCCAACGGTTTGGTAAATGTCATTTTTCGGAAAATAAACCTTTGTGGCGGTGACCCCTTTTGTCTTTTGGATTTTGAAAAGTAGGATTTGATAATCCTAAATTGTTTTCTATTAAAACTCTCGATGGCATTCTAAACTGTTTTTATAAATTTTTCCATTGATTTGTGATCTTTCGATTTTAGAATGTTTTCTCAAATCCTTGCCTCGAGAATTGCTTTTCGTTTCGTTTGGATCTTTGAGGATCCTTGGTTATTGTTATTCGTGGAATGTGAATTGTATGGCTCGTATTTGCATTTTGTTCTTGCACTAGCAAAACAGTGGAGTTTTGCTAACCCCCGAGTATTCGGGGGGTAGATGTCTATTTTTGCATTCAGGTTTTGGAGCATAACACAGGGTCGGCACGAAGGATGATGAAAGATGATCGATACTAATCACACGAGGAACCGTACATCGTGTATTGGTTTAGTTGTACTTTATTTTCCGCTGCTATATTTTTCCCGTTGTACGGGTGTCGTTGTGTTTTGACCCATGCGTGGGCATGAGTTGTATTTGAGTTGTATGTATTTATTGAAAGACCAAATCGGTCTGCTGAGTCATTTTAGCCTTAAAGGCATGGTTGAGTTGTTACATGTTGTTACCAGCCTGGTACATCCTTGAGGAAAGGTTCTACGGCGTGTAATATCCCTGAGCGGATTGGGGGTGTTACATAAATAATATTATTGCTCAAAATATAAAGTATATTGAGTCAATCGCTATGACTCTGACCCATGGTAAATCAAAATAATAATTATTATAAATATACAATGAAATATTATATACGTACTAGAATTAAGAAATAATAATTAATGTATGCAATCCAGTTCAACGTATGCAAGCATGCTAATGTATGCTAATAGTCAAGACGTACTAATATCAAGCATACACTACAACTTTTAACACAATTTGTCTAATAATTATATAGGTTGTGAACTATTATAGTATTTTATAAGACACCAATAATGTGATCTTCCATGTGATACCAACACACCATATTATCTACAATATAAAATAAATAGACAATAAATTTGTATAACCATAATGTGAATTAATATGCAAAACATGTAACGAAATGTAATTAATATTTTCAAAGATAGTTACGGAAAATATGGTAATACAAGCATAAAGTATGCTTTGTAGTATACAATCATAACCGAGTTGAAAGTGACGCATCGTGTGTGAATGTATGTTCACCCGGGGACGGACCAATAGATACTCTGAGGGGTCCATGGCCTCAGGTGCGGACCAAAGAATATCTTTTGGGTTAAACACTCTAGGGCGATCCGACGGGCCTCTGAGGGGTCGTGGCCTCTAGTGCTATTAAAAAAATGCAAAAAATGGCGTGATTTGAGATATAGCAAGAGTGATGAATATAATGAGCAAGAGTGATGTTGTTATACTTCCGTTGTCTTTGGTGCTTATGTCTTTCCTTTGAATTGTCGTATTTTGGATAGGTTTTTGTACTTGCGTACTACATGATGTTTGTTAATGTTCTTGTTTTTCCTTATCCCCATTGACTCCCTGTTGCTGACTTTGATTGTCATTGTGGATGTTGACTTTTAATATTCTACTCATTGTATATGTATCGATCTTGTCGATTAGAGGTTACAAAAATATGTATTACCTAGTCTTGTGGGTCACACGGTAGGAGTTCACGAAGCTGTAATATTCCCTGAATATCTTGGGGTATTACATCATTTACCAACTGGTACAATAGAAAATGGTTAGCCAACAATGGGTTTGAAATAAATAAGTAGATTGCATGCAATGTTGCATAATCTCTAGAAAAAATATATAAATTGGCGTGCATAACCAATAATATAATCACCAAATATGCTCTTTTGATGATGGTTTGTGTGAGATCACTTGTATGTGCACATAGGAACAAGATGTTATATAGTTATCTCTATCATGCAATAAATATCGAGTACTTTTTGATGTGAACTCTCCAGCATCTTCAAGTCCTTTGGATGTGATAAGGGAGGTGAGCCCTTATAAAGTATCTTGTGTTGAAGGGAAAATAACTGAGACAATAAAGTAGGGCAAAAGTTGTGTTATTCCATTGATGACATCCCTTTAAATAGGGAGAAATAGATACAAACAGGACTTAGACAAACCCTAACTAGGAAAGCCCATAAACTAACAGACTTAGGCATACAATGGGTATTATTCCTTCAACACTCCCCCTTGTGCCTAGTCTACAAGCGCATGTCATGTTGCCTCGTTAAAACCTCTTCAAGCAAAAACCTAGTGGGAAAAATGCCTTTATCGTAGGAAAAAGAGTACAACATCTAGACACATCAAGTTTAGACTTCATCCTTTGAATCTATCCTCTCATATGATCGTTACACTTGATCATATCTCTACTAAGGTGACCATTCCATCGATCCCTAAAATCGTACATCTTGTTAACTCGTTAAAGAAACCTTTCCAAGTGATAAAAACCCTGTAGGAAAAATGATCATTGGAAGGAAAAGAGTATAATGTACGTTGTGGATGTAAGACCCCCCCTCAAGTCTACATCTCCCCCTAATTTGTACATCAATCAAGTAGTTGTTGTCTCATTAAAAAATTCGCCAAGTAACAAAACCTAAGGGGAGAAAATAAACCTTGGTCAAAGAAAAGAGTACAACACATGTGATTAAGTTTCTTTATAAATCACCATTTCCTTGTGATCTTTACATCAATCTCAGAAGTTGGAAAACTCTACAGCTCCCCCTAATGCTTACATTCATATATCGTTGCCTCGTAAAAAACCTTGCCATATCTCACATATTTCCCATTATGATCATTCCATAAATCAAGGGGATTTACAAGTTACATTATGTTCATAAATGTAAGTATGCTCATCAGTGGCAGTACTTAACCGCTAGTTCCTCACAAGTGTTGAATGATAGTTCTTAATCATGTACACTCACGGACTGATTCATGCAAAGCAATAATCATGTCGTGAAGGAGGTAGACAAAAGGGGTTTGATTAGTCGATTTCCAAAACATAAGCAATTCGTACAAACACATACTTTGTGGTAGTTGCTTCGGCACCATCATTTACTTTAGCATTTGCCTTTTCGTAAGCAGCTTCCTTTGCCTGCTCGTAGGGAAAGAATAGTCCAAAGTCAATGGTTTCTTTTAAGTATCAAAAGATATTCTTGATACAATTCCATTGATATTGCATCGATGCTGAACTAAATCTAGTCAGCGAATTAACTGGGGAGTGATAGCAGGTCGTGTACATTGAGCTAAGTACAATAATGCGCTATTGCACTAATGTAAGGATTTTCAGCTCCCAAAGCTCTTCGTCACTTTTCTTTAGACGAAATGGATATTTCCTTTGCATTCAAATGTTCGACCTATCATGGGGTGCTAGTCGGGTTTACCTTATCCATGTTAAAGTGCCTGAGAATCTTTTGGATATAGGTAGACTGATGGAATAAATTCCACAAACTCGATGTCTATGTCAATGTCTCGATAGAACCGAGTTTTCCCAAGATCTTTCATTTCAAACTCAAATTTCAAGTATCCGGTGGTTTCTCTTATTTCATCAAGACCGATTATGTTCACGTCATCGGCGTACATTTCGATGATCGTGAATCCGGAACTTATTTGTGAAGACGCAGGGACACAGTTCATTGTTCTTTTATCCCTTCCCAATCAAGTAGTCACTTAGACGGTTATACCACATCCTTAAGGATTGCTTCAAAACCGTAAAGTTGAGCGTTTCAATCAAATTGCATACGCACTCTGTGGTCTAGAGTCACTTGATTTGGGTAATAAAATGCCATCGGGCACTTCCATATATATCTCCGTATCTATATCCCCATAGAGATACGTAGTAACCACATCTATTGGCTGCATTTTCAGTCCCTCGGAAATTACTACGCTAATCAAATAGTGGAACGTATACACGTGAGTACATTTCCTCATAATCAATTCCAGGGCATTGTGAGAAGCATTACTTCGTGAACCTTTTACATTAGGACTCTACTATTCTCACTATGATTTACGACAAAGGTTCGATTATGTCCTTCATGCTTTACACTTGGCTAGGTTAGCACTACCTACACCAAATACCTGTCTCTTTGTCGGAGAATCTAGTTCTACTTGGAATATTTTTCTTATAGGCCAATGTTAATTTCATCCAACTGAGCGAGGTTCGACATCATCGTACTTTATGATGTTAGGAATATGCCCTCGAATGCCACTCAGGAGATGAGAGAGTAGGGGCATTGTACTTGTAATTATGGAATAAATAATAAAAAGGCAATTCGATTCATTCACTGTTTATTGTATTTCAATTGCATTCTTGACTTGGTAAACATTGAAGTGAAGTCCATGTAAATAAACTGAACATTCCATTCTCGTTATGGTATAAGAGAAAATGTACTGGAAGTGTTTAAAGTTTATTTACGTAAATCGTTCGCCAGTCAATAAACTTAAATGGGCATTAAGTTTTAATAAGACTTGTATAACTGATGCTAGGACGTGTGTACATCTTGATAGCATAGTTATAAAGTATATTGGTGGGACCAGTATACTCGAACACGACTCATACTCGATTCAGTCACACGGTATTCACTCTCGGAGAGTCGATGATGAATCAAAAGGTTGTGATAGTATACGTGGACCTTTGACTTGAGGATTCAGTAGAAGATGTGCCTGTGACGTTTAGTTTGTCATTAGAGTAGTTAGACTCATTTGCTTAATTGCTGAGTCGACCTCGAAGTGCGGACTATACGGGCAGGTAGCAGTCTTTACTGTATGCCAAGAAAGGATTCTATCTCCTGTTAGTGAGCAGGCGTATGTCTTATACGGTTAATGGCAAATAAGATCATGAGTCTTTGGCCAAAGTATTCTGATATAGTCGTATTAGATACACTATTAATCAGTCGGTCTTGATTTGCATTAACACATGTATAGAGTTTAGTCAACAGTAGGGTTTGACTTTACCGTGACCCGAAGACTTGACCGGTACATCTGATGAAGGGTCTATACGTATATAGTATTCACGACATAATGGTTCTTGAATGATCCCTTCATTCATTCTCAGTCGGGGTTTCTGATGCGGCCCGCTAGGCTGGCTAAGTGCTGCCCGCACTCATTAGTTCCTCCCAATGCCGGCTGAGACGGACCTACGGAGTCGCGCATCAGGAGCGTTGACGGATAAATGTGAATTTATTATCTCTCTATTAATATTAGATATTGGATATCTAATTATGATTTATTGGATAAATCAAATAGCGGTCTTATGAATTAAAATTAAGTTACTGGGTAATTAATTTAATTCATAAATTATATTTCTTAGAGAAATATATTTGTATTTGATATAATTAATTAATTAGATTAATTAATTAATATAAATACATTGATGATTAAACGGAGTGTATTTAACGGAGTCGTTTGACGAACGTCCGATACACGAGCCGAGTGGCTCAACTCGTTTTTTAGGAAACTTCCTTGTGGCCGCCCACCCCTCTTGGAATGGCATGATCTTGCATGTGTGTGGGAACTCACTTAGAGTTGAGATTCCCACATGATTGTGAATGATAGTTGTAAAGGAATAATTATTCTTTTATAATATATATATATATATATCATCACATTATAATACACACATGATGAAAGGAGTAGTATATATAACTCATCTTTCATACCAATAAAATGTAGCCTGCCGTGAGCATTAACAAGGAGGAGAGATATTTTTTTTTTTAATATTTTCATCTTTGAGATGATATAATAGTTAAAAAAAAATTGAGATATAAATTCCTATAGTAATTCCTAGCCGTGTTCTTGGAGAACGGATTACTATCGAATTTTTCCGGGCAACTTCCGACGCGTGTGAAGTAGAGGCTTCGAACTTTCGGTACTTGGAACGAAGGGATTTCGTGTTCAGGACAGGGTTCGTGATCATCATCAATTTACGAAGAATTATTTCAAAGGCTTCAAGGGTATGAACCTTTATCTTTGTATTTATTTATTTTTCGTATGTACGTTACTTGATCGATCCTGTTTGGGATTCGTATTTATTTCCGCTGCGTATTTCGTTTTATTTTCGGAATCCCAACAGTGGTATCGGAGCGAGGTCAATGTTTTCGTATATACGATTATTTGTGCATTTTGAATGCTTTTGGATGATGATTATGATTTAAAATCATGTTTGGAATAATCGTAGATTTTAAATTGTTCGTTGTAGCATCACGTTTTTGGAAACGGGCGAAAAAGCGAAGAAACGGTGGCGGTGGTCTTGGCGACCTTGCCGTCACTGCCCGAGTTGCCGAGCATGCTCGGCCATGTCTCGGCCGTAGCCGCTGAGAGGCGGCGATGCTGCCGATCAGACTCCGCCAGTCGCTAAGCATGGCTCGGCGGCGATCCTCGGGTTTTGGCCCGATTTTGAATCGCACGGCCGGGCCTAAAACCGGATTATCACGGACTCCGCTTTAAGTTTATATTTCGTTGTAATTATTTCCCAAAATTTATATTGGATTTTAATTTGACTAAATTAATATTTGGAATATTTTTTGTGTTAAGGGAAATAAATTAAACTAGAATATTATTTTGGCGGATTACTTGACGAATTAAAATGACGATTATTAGTATTAATTGGATTAATACCATTAAAATTGAATAGATTAATTTTATATTGATTGGATTAATATATTAATTGATTATTTAATTTTAATGCCACTTTATATTAATTGGATTAATTTAGTAGAAATTGAATAGATTAATTTATAGATTAATTAGATTAATTTATATTAAGATTAATTGTTTAATTTCGTTGCCATTACATGTTGTATGGAATCATTATGTGATGGTGATATAGCTCGTGGACTTAGTTTTTTTGATTTGTTCGATTCGATTGGGTTGTAAAGGCCGTTTTGAGCCTATTTATATTTACTAGAAAAACTTGTATAGGATGTAATTTTTCAATGATGTAATTATTATTTTGGGTATGAAGAAGACCGAAGACAACCGACCGAGAAGATGAAGAATCGAAGACTGTTTTTTTTTATTGGGTCATTCGCTTGGCCCAGTACTTAGGAATTAGGTCCATGAGCTATATGTTGGTAGTAACTAGGTTACTGTTTTCTGTTTTTCATTTTGAATGATTGAGAAACCAACAAACGCGGGTATAATTGAATTAATGTGCAAAGTGTAACACTAATCGCGAAATTCTCCCGACTACAAACAGACTAAGTTTGAAAAAGGTTACGAGGTTTCCTACCCTCCATCAAACTCGTAGAAAATTGATACCCGAGCTGGTGTGCTATGCTTCCGAGTTATCGGGGTAGTACATTTGGTAGAGGTTGAAAAATTCTTGAGTGCATTAGATGCCTTCGGTTGGTGATAAATTTCGCCCCTAGAAACCTGATAGGTTGCCGGGTGAGATTCAATAGTCAAACTGATAGACGTTGATGGTCAACAACTTAGATAGTCTGGATTGCCAAGAAAACTGATAGGTTGAGGGCATGAAGACTAGGGGTAAAAGAAGATCAAATCATCCGTTAGACGGGTTGGTGTTAGACACCACTTTACAGAAATTAATTGGCAAGAAACCTGATAGGTTGCGTCTGTTAAAATTTGTAAAGAACTTGATCACCACTAAGAAGTCGATCTAACCATGATTTACGGATTATAACATGGGAGTGTATAATTCCGATAAAATTAGTGGGAGCCGAGACAAGAATTATACAAGCCCTTAAGTTCTATACTCGGTCATAATTAAACAAGTCACTAATTTAATCTTGTCTAAATCTTTGCAGAAAACGAAATTGAATCTCTCTAAAATCGCTAAAAACCCACTTGCAATACTACTTGAAAAGAATCTCCTAACTGGCCCTAACTTTGTTGACTGGTTGCGGAATCTGATGATTGTACTCAGTATGGAGTCTCTGGGATACGTCTTGGAGGCGGACATTCCACCGACTCCAATCCGGACTAGGGGTAATCAGGAAGACATTGACGTCCATGAAAAATGGGTCAAGGATGACGTGCTAGTCCGTGGCTTTATGATGGGCTCAATGACTAATGAGCTGCAGAGAGCGCACGAGAAAATGACTTCTGCTAGGCATATTCTCGCACACTTGACCGAACTTTATGGAGAGCACAGTAGGACTACTAGATATGAAATATCGAAGCAGTTGTTCAGTGCTAGGATGAAAGAAGCGGAGAAAGTGGGAGACCACGTCCTCAAGATGATCTCTATGATTGAGAGGCTCGAGGTGCTCAACTTTAATATGGATTTATCCCTTCAAATTGATCTCATCCTTCAATCTCTCCCTGACTCTTTCACGCAGTTTGTAATGAATTTCAACTGTAATGAAATTACATGCACATTAGCTGGGCTAATGAATAAACTGGTGACGGCGCAGTCTAACATGAAGACTAAACCGAGAGAGGCTGCTCTTGTGATTTCTTCTGGGCCTAGGAGGTCCAAGAACAAGAAGAAAAAGACCTACGAGCAGTACAAACCCAAGAAAGGGGTGCAAAAAGGAAAGGGCAAGGCCCGAAAGGTTCAAAAGGTAGGCGGTCCAAAACCTACGGACAAATGCCTTGAATGCGGTGAGCTGGGCCACTGGCGAAGGACTTGTCCCAAGATTAATGGCGCATCAGGTACGGAACTTTTTGTTTTTGAAACTAATTGTTCCGCTACTGTATATTCTGCTTCATGGATTCTGGATTCAGGTGCCACTTCTCACATTTGTACTATGAATCAGGATCTGGAACGAAGTAGAAAACTTGAAGCTGGGGAAATAATGATCACTGTTGGAAGTGGACAAAGTGTCGAGGCAACCGATATTGGATCAATCCTTCTGGGTTTAGAATCCGGTTTTATTTTGACATTAGATGAAGTACTTGTTTTGCCCAAGGGGCATAAAAATATTGTATCCATTCCAGTCTTGGACCGGAAAGGATTTTGTTTCTTCATTGGCAATGGCAGTTGTAAAATTTATTTTCGAAATAAATTGGTTGGAACAGCTACATTGTTGAATGGTTTATATCATCTGAACATGCAAAATAAAACAGCAGTGAACACTATAACTAGGAAACGTGGTAGGCAAGATACTAATCAAGATCTTAAATGGCACCTTAGACTTGGTCATGTTGGTAAGACCAAGGTTCAGAAAATGGAGAAAGATGGACTTTTAAGTCCATTGGGTGTAGAACCCTATCCAACTTGTGAATCTTGCCTTAGAGGCATAATGACTAAGTTCCCCTTCACAGGGACTTTTGAAAGGGCTGCCGATAAACTTGGATTGGTGCATACCGATGTTTGTGGTGCTTTAGAAGTAGCCCGAGACGGATATCAATATTTCATAACGTTCACAGATGATCATACTAGGTATGGGATTGTGTACTTAATGAAACATAAATCCGAAGCCTTTGCTAAATTCAAAGAATTTAAGGCCCTAGTTGAAAAACAAACTGGATGTCATATCAAAGCACTTCGGTCGGACCGAGGTGGCGAATATATGAGCACTGAGTTTGATGAGTTCCTTAAGGAACATGGAATAGTTTCACAATTCACGCCTCTAGGAACCCCACAGTGAAATGGTGTTTCAGAAAGGAGAAATCGGACTTTGTTGGACATGGTTCGCTCCATGTTAAATTACACTGATTTACCTATTTACCTGTGAGGGTATGCCTTACTAACCGCTGCCTATATCCTTAATAGATGTCCTTCCAAATCTGTTCCTATCACTCCGCATGAGATGTGGAAGGGTAAGAAACTAAGCCTTAATCACATAAGGATTTGGGGATGTCTAGCCTATGTCAAAAAGGCTAAAGTGGACAAACTGGAAGCGAGGTCCATAAAAGGACGTTTCATGGGATACCCAGAGGACTCGATGGGTTATCTATTCTACATGCCAGAAGACCATAGGGTCGTTGTGGCATTACAAGCGCACTTCCTTGAGGATGAATTCATTCAGGAAGGTGGCTCGGGTAGAAATATCTCTTTGGAAGAGCATAATGAAAGTCCTAAGGAGACATCTGATCAGGGATCAAGAACCGAACCTATTGTAACACAACCTCCACTTCGAAGGTCTGATAGGGTATCTCACTTACCTGAGAGGTATGGCTATACACATGTCGAGGAACTGGGTCTCCACGACACACCTGATAGCAGTGAAAACGACCCTGTCACCTATGACCAAGCGATAGTGGATATAGACTCCGATAAATGGCAAGAAGCAATGGAAGCTGAGATAGACTCTATGCATACCAATCAGGTCTGGACTCTAGTAGATCTTCCAACTGGCATGAGGACTATTGGAAATAAATGGATCTATAAGAGAAAGACTGATGGGGATGGCAAGGTTGATGCCTATAAGGCCAGGCTTGTGGCAAAGGGTTATACCCAAATGGAAGGAATCGATTATCATGATACCTTCTCGCCCGAAGCTATGATAAAATCGATTTGCATGATGCTTGCCATTGCTGCCTATTATGATTATGAAATATGGCAAATGGATGTCAAAACGGCTTTTCTAAATGGATACCTCGAGGAGGAAATCTATCTGGAACAACCTAAAGGTTTTGTATCCAAAGCTAATATTCATAAAGTGTGTAAGCTGCAACGAGCCATTTATGGTCTGAAGCAAGCTTCTCGGAGTTGGAACCTTCGATTTGACGAAGCAGTTAAGGACTTTGACTTTGTACGAAATGAGGAGGAACCGTGTGTTTACAAAAAGGTCATTGGGAGCAACATTGCGTTCTTAGTACTATATGTAGATGATATTCTACTTATCGGAAATAACATAGCAATGCTCAGCACTGTGAAAGCTTGGCTTTCTAAAACGTTCTCCATGAAAGACTTGGCAGAAGCTTCCTATATTCTAGGGATCCGTCTTTACAGAGATAGACCGCGAAGAATGATAGGACTTTCCCAAGCCCTTTATATCGATAAAATCCTGAGAAGATTCAAGATGGATGAATCTAAAAGAGGGTTCCTTCCCATGCGACATGGAATTCATCTCACCACGAAAATGTGTCCTCAAAGTGAGGAAGACAAGAGAGAGATGAGTAAGGTACCCTATGCCTCGGCAGTGGGTAGCCTCATGTACGCTATGTTGTGTACGAGACGAGACTTAGCCTACGCTGTGAGTATGGTAAGTCGATTTCAAGCAAACCCGGGAAGGGAACATTGGACTGCTGTAAAGAACATTCTTAAGTACTTAAGAAGAACTAGAGATTTAGTTCTTACTTATGGTGGTGGAGAACTGAAGGTGATTGGATTCACCGATTCTGATTTTCAAGGAGACAATGACGACTCTAAGTCGACATCTGGGTATTTGTTTACTCTTAATGGAGGAGCAGTATCTTGGAGAAGCTCCAAGCAAACCGCTACTGCAGATTCCGCCTGCCAAGCAGAGTATCAAGCTGCCTCAGAGGCTAGCAAAGAAGCATTTTGGATGCAGAAGTTTATACAAGAACTTCAAGTGGTGCCTAACGTGGAGTTGCCTATATCACTATTCTGTGATAATGATGGAGCTGTCGCCCAAGCCAAGGAGCTGAGGGCTCACCACAACACCAAGCATATAGAGAGAAAGTACCACATCGTTCGAGAGATGGTGGAAAAGGATATGTTTCATTGCAAAGAGTAGACTCAGAAGACAATGTCTCTGACCCGCTGACTAAGCCATTATCTCAGGCCGTCTTAGAAAGACATCTGAAGAACATGGGTATTGGATATCATGATGTGTGGCATTGAGTGCAGGTGGGAGATTGTTAGGAATATGCCCTCGAATGCCACTCAGGGGATGAGAGAGTAGGGGCATTGTACTTGTAATTATGGAATAAATAATAAAAAGGCAATTCGATTCATTCACTGTTTATTGTATTTCAATTGCATTCTTGACTTGGTAAACATTGAAGTGAAGTCCATGTAAATAAACTGAACATTCCATTCTCGTTATGGGATAAGAGAAAATGTACTGGAAGTTTTTAAAGTTTATTTACGTAAATCGTTCGCAAGTCAATAAACTTAAATGGGCATTAAGTTTTAATAAGACTTGTATAACTGATGCTAGGACGTGTGCACGTCTTGATAGCATAGTTATAAAGTATATTGGTGGGACCAGTATACTCGAACACGACTCATACTCGATTCACTCACACGGTATTCACTCTCGGAGAGTAGATGACGAATCAAAAGGTTGTGATAGTATACGTGGACCTTTGACTTGAGGATTCAGTAGAAGATGTGCCTGTGACGTTTAGTTTGTCATTAAAGTAGTTAGACTCATTTGCTTAATTGCTGAGTCGAACTCGAAGTGCGGACTATACGGGCAGGTAGCAGTCTTTACTGTATGCCAAGAAAGGATTCTATCTCCTGTTAGTGAGCAGGCGTATGTCCTATACGATTAATGGCAAATAAGATCATGAGTCTTTGGCCAAAGCATTCTGATATAGTCGTATTAGATACACCATTAATCAGTCGGTCTTGATTTGCATTAACACATGTATAGAGTTTAGTCAACAGTAGGGTTTGACTTTACCGTGACCCGAAGACATGACCGGGACATCTGATGAAGGGTCTATACGTATATAGTATTCATGACATAATGGTTCTTGAATGATCCCTTCATTCGTTCTCAGTCGGGGTTTACAGTGCGGCCCGCTAGGCTGGCTAAGTGCTGCCAGCACTCATTGGTTCCTCCCAATGCCGGCTGAGACGGACCTACGGAGTCGCGCATCAGGATCGTTGACGGATAAATGTGAATTTATTATCTCTCTATTAATATTAGATATTGGATATCTAATTATGATTTATTGGATAAATCAAATAGCGGTCTTATGAATTAAAATTAAGTTACCGGGTAATTAATTTAATTCATAAATTATATTTCTTAGAGAAATATATTTGTATTTGATATAATTAATTAATTAGATTAATTAATTAATATAAATACATTGATGATTAAACGGAGTGTATTTAACGGAGTCGTTTGACGAACGTCCGATACACGAGCTGAGTGGCTCGGCTCGTTTTTTAGGAAACTTCCTTGTGGCCGCCCACCCCTCTTGGCATGGCATGATCTTGCATGTGTGTGGGAACTCACTTAGAGTTGAGATTCCCACATGATTGTGAATGATAGTTGTAAAGGAATAATTATTCTTTTATAATATATATCATCACATTATAATACACACATGATGAAAGGAGTAGTATATATAACTCATCTTTCATGCCAATAAAATGTAGCCTGCCGTGAGCATTAACAAGGAGGAGAGATATATTTTTTTTTTAATATTTTCATCTTTGAGATGATATAATAGTTAAAAAAAATTGAGATATAAATTCCTATAGTAATTCCTAGCCGTGTTCTTGGAGAACGGATTACTATCGAATTTTTCCGGGAAACTTCCGACGCGTGTGAAGTAGAGGCTTCGAACTTTCGGTGCTTGGAACGAAGGGATTTCGTGTTCGGGACAGGGTTCGTGATCATCATCAATTTACGAAGAATTATTTCAAAGGCTTCAAGGGTATGAACCTTTATCTTTGTATTTATTTATTTTTCGTATGTACGTTACTTGATCAATCCTGTTTGGGATTCGTATTTATTTCCGCTGCGTATTTCGTTTTATTTTCGGAATCCCAACATATGATTCATGACATCGTCATCAAAGTGGGTGGTTGATCAGGCCACACCCTCATAATTTCATCGAGATTCTTGATTTTCTGAATCATATCTTCGGGGCGTCCCCCTCGTCATGATTCATGGACATAATAAAATCAAGCATGATCTCATGAAACGAGTTCATTGATGGTTCACATGTGAATTTGTGCCATACTCCACCTCTTCCTTGGGTGAGTATTTAGTCGAACCATGTGGCTTCCACCCGTTCCTTCGCAGGGAGCCATGGCCTCAACCACACCTCCACCAAGTGCGGTTGCATCACCCGGTTCATTGGTGATGTGCCTCTTACAGGGGACTTCTAACCTTACAGGCACATTTGCAGCTTTAATGTGCGATCTTGTCACTTGAATGATATCAGTAAATGCATCAGGCATCGAATCTGCTACATCCTGAAGATCGAGTGTTCTTTATACTTCATGGTAACATTATGAAATTCGGGGATCATAACGAGACAAAGTGGGGACACACCATGACAATTCCTATCGTTCCCCGAGAAATTACATTTTCTCTCCTCCCCCTAACGACGGGAAAGTTGTCTCATTAAAGTGACAATCCACAAATCCTGCGGTAAAGAGATCACTGTGAAGGTTCTAAATAGCGGATAAACGTCTGGAGATTCATATCCAACGTGAATACTTAATCGTATCTAAAGACCACTGCGATGTGGGGTGCAGAAGGCACATATAATGCATAACCAATTATGCTTAATTGGCACTCAAGTCCGTCTGGGTCCAAAATATAAAAATCAGGCTATTCAGTTACCAACTGGTACGCATAAACTAATTGGTTAGCATAGGCTCTAAGGATGAACGATTTAAGTAAAGTTGCGTGCAATATTGCATAATCCCAGGCAAAAATATGCTAATTAATGCGCATAACCAATGACATAATCACCATACATATTCTTTCGATGGTGGTTTATGTGAGACCGTTTGCATATGCACATGGGACGAGATACTATTCATTAATCTCTATCATGCAATAAACATCAAGTACTTTTTGATGTGAACTGTCCAACATCATCGAGTCCTTTAGATGTGATAAGGGAGGTGAGTCCTTATAAATTATTTTGGAAGTTCTGCAGCAGTTTGAGTGGACATGAGAGCGACATGTGACCAACATGTCGGAGAATCCATCAAAATCATAAATACATAAATGGTCCGCATATTAGGTGGATGGATCCACAAATATCTCCTTATATTCAGCATAAGAATGGAATGATTGATTTTGTTTCTTTAGCGTAGGAAGGTCTCGCTCCTACTTTGGCTAAAGAGCAGGCTTTGCAACACTAAGTGGTGGGCATTTGATATGCATCTGGTTCTTTGGATGACATAACACGATTAACGTCAACATTGTTCGTACAAGTTTTTTAGTATATGGATCTTTATACTTCGACCAGGATGACCTAGTCTATCGTGACAAAGCCTATATGAGTCTATGTCCCAAAGTACATTGTTGGTGACAACATAGGATTTTAAAAACCTAATAGTAGTAAGGTACAGTCTACTAGATTGACTCATGAGTTATTCTAAAATGCATTTACGTCCACATTCATTAGAATTAATAAAAGAAACTCTATTCCATTCTCACAGTGGGTTTCAATCTGGAAACCATTGCTACGTATATTATTGGAGCCAAGTAAGGCTCGAAGGGCTCTAGTTGCATACAGAGTATCAGACCATCAATCCTGTCAAACAAAGGGGAACATTGAGCCACCGTGAGCTTCGAAGAAGACAAAGGGACTACCGTATGCCTTTCCATTTGTTATTCTTGTGTCGTTTCCAATTGAGGCAAGTACTTTGATTGTGTTTATTATACTTCGTGTGAATATGTAAAAAATTGTGATTTTGTGAAAAGTGGTAATTTCAGGAAATTTTATTTGTGCCATGTGGTTACTGAGTGTGTGCGAGCCGAGTAAAACCAGCGAGGGTCCACTGGGATCCGTTAGACTGCGAGTATCCGCGGATCACTCGATTGGGTTGTACAACCAGAGCGGGCCTGACGAGGACTCCTGGGGTGTGTATCTCGTGTGAGGTACATGGCCAGTATAGCCCGGGTGGTTGTTTTGTAATGTTGATTGTGGTATTGTATTCCAGAATATATGTGATAGCACTGTGATTTTTGTTGTCTATTCACTTGTTGTACATATTTTGGAATCTTTGTACTTGCACCGACTTCTTGCTAACCCCTTCGGGGGTGGATATACTTGTTGTGTATTCAAGTACAGGTCCAGTGGGCGAGCCAGCACAGGGCGGACACGAGCTTGGTAGGCAGCATTGATATCAAGTATTATGTTGAGTCTGTGGTCATCTTGTCGTGGTCAGTGTGGCATTTTGGTTTTGTACTCGCGCGGGTACTGTCATGTGAGGTAAATTGTGTCGATGTTGGTTTTTGATGATGTTGTTGTATCAGCTGTGAGCTGTTGTATCAGTTGTGATCCTACGGGATGATGTGTTGTTTAGTCTTGTGATGTATGTTGTATTGAAGTTGATGTTGGTTTTAGTTGTGTGAATGTCTCTGTTTTGTTGTTGTTAATGTGTTTTATGTTGGTCTAAGCCTGGTAGGTTCTCCAAAAAGAATCTATGGTGCTGTAATATCTCCATAAATCATGGGGGTGTTAAAGAATATGGTATCAGAGCTTAGGGTTATGGATACCTAGGCTGTTGGTGTTTTGGGTATGTTAAAGTTGAGTCGGTCGTTTGTTAATGATATCACTTGTTTGCTGCCACCTCGTGCTGTCTGTGTTGGAAGTCTTTTCGGAGGATAGTTATTCCTTCTTTTTTTTTGGGAAAAGTCAATTGCATAAATAAAATAAGAGTGGCCAAGAAAGGCTGGCCAATACCCGACAACCATATAGAATGGTGCACCAAACAACGTAACAAAGAGCAAAAGTAGGAAAACAAAGCCTACGAACAAATGGCTACCAAAGCTACAAAGCCTCGAAAGATACAAACAAAAGAGGAACTACCAAGCTATCCTCCAAATACGACGAAGAGCCACAGTAGATAGAGAACGAGCTGGCCATCTATGAGAGATAATATCACGAACAAGACCTATCCCCTGGAAAGTAACCGAATGAGGATCTCGACGGCTCTGGCCAAACCTCCTCTCGTTCCTCTCCTGCCAAATCAAATAGACCAACTCAAAGAAGAAGAATACGGTAAGCCACGTTGACCACGTGCTTACCTCTCCACCTCCTAGCAGCCCACAATACCCCGGAGCTCCACACAGAGTGAGGCCAACGAAAGCGGACGGCCCTCCTAGCAATAAAAATACACCTCCTAGAATAAGGGCACTGAAAGAATAGGTGGGAGTGCGTCTCTACCGCCATACCACAAAGGACACAAATCCCATCAATATGCTGAAGCCAAGTCTTATCCATAGTCGATAACCGCTCCTGAATAGCCAACCAGAGGATGAAAGAGTGTCTCGGGATCTTTCCCGGTCCGTGCAAGAGCGGAGCCCAAGGAACAGGGGGCGAATAACCTCTGAGGAACCGAAGAGCAGAAGAGGATGAAAAAATTCCCGAACTAAGCGGTCTCCATAAAACGCGGTCCTGACCCCCATTAATAGGTGGCAAAGCAGAAGTAATCTGCAAAAGCTCGGGCCTATCCACCACCGGCCACTCCCAAGAACCCTCAACAATAACCGAACCAAGCCTAGCACCCACGTCGATGCCGGACCACAGAGGAGCTCTAGGAACGGAATGCCTAATCACACCCATAGAATGCCAGGGGTCCGACCACAAGAAGAAGGATGAGCCATCTCCAATGGAATACTGAAATGCTCCCATAACAAGGGGACGCAGTTTCAGAAGCTGACGCCAATACCAAGCTGAAGCAGGAGAAACACTGAGGTCCCAGAAAGAACACTGCTGCAACCTAAAAGTCCGAACCCAATTAACCTGCATGCAACGATTAGAGCCCGTGATAAGAGCCCAGATATGACGAGCCATCAGCGCCTGATTCTGGAGCCTCAACGGAATGATGCCACGGCCCCCACAATCCACATCCAAGCAAACCTTAGCCCAGGCCACCTTGGCCAGGCCCGAATCATGAGAACCTCGCCAGAGGAACCGCCTGATACGTTTCTCAATCAAAGAGAGAACGCCCTTAGGCAAAATAAGACTACCAGCCCAATAAGGATAGTTATTCCTTCTTTTCGAGAGTAATTGTTGATGTGATTGGATAATTTGTTGTTGAAATCTTTTATCTCCTCAATCTTCCCTTGTCCTTCAGAATGGATGAATAATTTGTAATATGAGACAAATGTATTCGTATAATGAATGAAGCCGGTCGACAGATACATTAGAGCATATTGCGTATCAGATTGTCTTAGCTTTGATATCAGGTGTATCATATGAGGGCATTACTGGGAGGAGTATACATATTTAGTATGTTGGAACGACAAGCAGGAGCAGTTATAAGTGGATATTATAGAAGCCCTAACATATGCTAAGTCGAGGAGATAACGTACGCTAATATGTTAAGTGTAGCGTATGCTATATCTCATGCATAATGTAAGCTATGGGAGAAATTGTTCAGGGTCCAGGCTATGGCGGACAAGTGGGTCCTGTGGTCGGCAACATTCGGCGTAGGGGTCGACAAGTCAAGTCAATATTGAAGTTAACATATGCTATGTATTACACATTACGTGCGTTAAATGGGTGAGTTAATGTAGCAGACCAATGACTATATTACATACACTAAGGCATGGGCTTTGTGTACGTAAGTGATTGAATGAATTAAAATCAGTAGCCTCTAGACTGTTGTTGCCTACGCTATCAAGGTCAGAACGCGTACGTAAGGCATTGGTGCGAATGTTGGTGTTGCATGTTGTGTACGTAAGGAAAGCAGACAGTGGCCTCTGGATTAGTGTTACGTATGTTGGAACATTTTGTTCCATACATAAATTAAAAGTGTTTTGATGATTAAAGGTGATAAACAAAACAAAACAACGAAGAGGCGAAGCCAAGAATCAAAGAAAATGAAGCTGGAAAATAGTGTTCTGCACAAGCCTAACGTACGTAACTCAGCATGATTAACGTACGTAAATGAAGCAGCCCTACGTACGTAATGAGAGTAATATAACGTACGTAATGTAATTCAAACCAAGTGAACGTTGTAGGAGTCAAAGTCAGAAAAGCATGCAACGGACACATGACGTCAGCACTGACGTATGGCTTAACGTACGTAATGGTGTATATGCTAACGTACGTAACCAATATGACGAAACTCCATGGACTGAAACTGGAAGAGACTTACGTACGTAACCTGTGGTGGTTAACGTACGTAACGAGGCTTGCGTACGTAATATCGAGATGATAGCGTACGTAATGAGCAGTATGGCAGCTAACGGCTAGTTTGATGATGGAGCCTATAAATACCATCCCTATGGTATTGTTTGAGCACAACAACCTTGAGCAAATTGTCTATACTTGTGATATTATTACACACATTCTTGTTGTTGATATTGAGCTTAATTGTAAGTGTTTGAGTGAGAGTTCACGAAAACATACACGAGTGGTAAAAGAAAAGATATGATTGGATTCGGTGTTATTAGGATCAAGGATCCGGCATTATTAGAATCACAATCGATATCTAAGTGAGGTTTATCTAGTACCCATAGAAAGCTAGAGAGGTTGATTCCTTGTCCTACTAAAAGGAAAACGGTTTAACTTGGACCGACATAAAGACAAGTACGAACGGTTTATCACGGACCGATAGAAGACGTGATTGTAAACGGTTATACCTCGACCGATAGAAGAGAGGCGTAGAGGTTGCTATCTTTAACCTATTGAAAAAGATAAAGAGAGGACATAGGCTCGTTTATAGCCGAACCTCTATAAATCCTTGCGTCATTTATCTTCCGCAATTTTATTTACACTTCCGCAAACGGCGCAATTATCCGACCCCGTACCAAACAATTGGTATCGGAGCGGTACTCCAATACGTGGCTTAACATCCGAGGAGAAAAGATCCAAAAATGGCGTTTCAATTCTCTCCAGTCGAAGGCCTTGCTCTCAACCGACCACCATTCTTCGATGGCTCAAATTATTTGACATGGAAGAAAAAGATGTCAATCTTTATTCGTGCCTACGATATAGAGATTTTTAAGATTATTTGTCTCGGCCCGAAAGTTCCTATCAAATCCGACGGTACGCTCAAATATTTCGAAGAATACGACGATGCTGATTGGAAAAATGACCATCTAAATTGTAAGGCTACTCAACTCTTATTTTGTGCCTTAAATCCGGAAGAGGTCAATCGAATCTCATCATGTGAGAGTGCGAAAGAAATATGGAAAATTCTAGAAATCACACACGAAGGGACGACTCAAGTCAAGGAGACGAAAATCAATATGCTTCTCCATGACTACGAGTTATTTATGATGAAGGGTGACGAGTCCATCACCAATATGCTCGACCGATTCTCGGTCATCACAAATGGACTTGCTTCATTCGGAAAACCATTATCTAGCAGTGAAAAAGTTAAGAAAATTTTACGATCACTACTTAGCGAACGGGACGGCACCGTGACCGCGATTATGGAATCTAAAGATCTCAACACGCTTGATTTTAGTGCCCTTGTTGCTTCACTAATCAATTATGAGATTGTATTAAAATCACGAAGTGTCAAGCCGAAGCCAAAAGAACGATCGTTAGCCATGAAGGCTAAGATATCGAGGAACAAAGAAGAAATCCCGGTGGAGGAAAGCGACGAAGAAGCGGCATATTATGCCAAGAATATTAATAAATTCCAAACTTTATTAAACCAGAGGAAGAAGGATATCTCGAGCGAATCTAAGAAGTTCGACAATTCTTGTCGACTATGTGGAAAACCAGGCCACTTCGCTAAGCATTGCCGTGCTAAACCCAAAAAAGAGGTCCTCATGGCAACATGGAGCGATGAAGACGAAGACGACGATTTTATTGAACAAAATAATCTCGCTCTCATGGCCCGGAGTTCGTTCGATGACAGCGACGTCGAAAGCCAAGTAAGTACATCCTCTCGTGATGAGTTATTTGATGCATTTGAGTTATTACATACGGATTTCCAAAATGCTTTATCCGAGATCAAATCCCTTAAGTCTAAAATTAAATCTTTGGAAATTGAAAATTCCAAAATTATCGAGAAGGGAAAATTTGTCTAAATCGATCATTCGAAATGAATTGAAAATGAGAATATTTTGAAGAATGATCTCGCTAAAATCCAAACCGAGCTTAAATCTTTGACAAAGAAATTCTCGTGCGGAAACGAGAAAGTTGAACAAATGCTTGGTGTTCAAAAATTTACTTTGAATAAAGAGGGGTTAGGATTCAAAACTTGTTTGAAAAACGAATCCGTTAATTTCAAGATACCCCATTGCGAAAAGTGTTTAAAAATTGGGCATCATATTTCAAGTTGCAAAAGCCCGAGACGGACGATAAAAATTAAGAAAATTTGGGTTCCTAAAGGAACAATCGTTTCAAATATCGTCTACGTTTCTAAACAAAAACCAACTATAGGTTGGATCCCCAAATATTGATTTTTGGTATTTTACTCAGGGGGAGTAATTTTTTTAAAACGGATAATATTTTCAGGGGGAGTTAATACCCTTGTATTTATTCTTGCATATTCCATTATTTATTGATTTTTTTTTGGTATTTTATTGCATTTTTGATGAATACAAAAAGGGGGAGAGATAGGAGCATGGTGAAATAAGTCGAAAATGTGATTAACAGTGAAAGGGGGAGAAATCCAAAAAAATCGATAGCATACAAAAAGAATTGAAAAAACGAAGGAGTTGAACAAAAATAAGGGGAAGTCGAAAATGAAGGAAAAATAAAAATGAGGAGACGTCGAAAAAAGACGATGAAAAATTTAAAAATGAGAAAAGAAAAGGAGAAAAGAAAGAAGGAGTCGAAAAAGAAATGGGAGAAAATTCTAACAAAACGGACAAAGTCGAAAACTTTGGTCTGTAAAGATATACATATACTTGTATTTTTGCAGGTAAATCCCATTGGCGTATTGTTGTTTTGTAATCATCAAAAAGGGGGAGATTGTTGGAACATTTTGTTCCATACACAAATTAAAAGTGTTTTGATGATTAAAGGCGATAAACAAAACCAAACAACGAAGAGGCGAAGCCAAGAATCAAAGAAAACGAAGCTGGAAAATAGTGTTCTGCACAAGCCTAACGTACGTAACTCAGCATGATTAACGTACGTAAATGAAGCAGCCCTACGTACGTAATGAGAGTAATATAAGGTACGTAATGTAATTCAAACCAAGTGAACGTTGGAGGAGTCAAAGTCAGAAAAGCATGCAACGGACACATGACGTCAGCACTGACGTATGGCTTAACGTACGTAATGGTGTATATGCTAACGTAAGTAATCAATATGACGAAACTCCCTGGACTGAAACTGGAAGAGACTTACGTACGTAACCCGTGGTGGTTAACGTACGTAACGAGGCTTGCGTACGTAATATGGAGATGATAGCGTACGTAATGAGCAGTATGGCAGCTAACGGCTAGTTTGATGATGGAGCCTATAAATACCATCCCTATGGTATTGTTTGAGCACAACAACCTTGAGCAAATTGTCTATACTTGTGATATTATTACACACATTCTTGTTGTTGATATTGAGCTTAATTGTAAGTGTTTGAGTGAGAGTTCACGAAAACATACACGAGTGGTAAAAGAAAAGATACGATTGGATTCGGTGTTATTAGGATCAAGGATCCGACATTATTAGAATCACAATCGATATCTAAGTGAGGTTTATCTAGTACCCATAGAAAGCTAGAGAGGTTGATTCCTTGTCCTACTAAAAGGAAAACGGTTTAACTTGGACCGACACAAAGACAAGTACGAACGGTTTATCACGGACCGATAGAAGACGTGATTGTAAACGGTTATACATCGACCGATAGAAGAGAGGCGTAGAGGTTGCTATATTTAACCTATTGAAAAAGATAAAGAGAGGACGTAGGCTCGTTTATAGCCGAACCTCTATAAATCCTTGCGTCATTTATCTTCCGCAATTTTATTTACGCTTCCGCAAACGGCACAATTATCCGACCCCGTACCCAACAACGTACGCTATCAAGGTCAGATAATGTACGTAAGGAGTGTTACATGCATTAGGTTGTTCGTGTAGCGTACGTAGTGGCTAGAGTTTATAAATTTGTGAGATCTCCATCACTTTGGTATTTTGAGAAGTTCAACCTCGCTTCTTCGCTCTTCAACCCTTCGAGGCTGATTTTGCCTCTCCTAAATCGATTATGGACTGGAGAGCATGGATTGGAGCAGGAGATATGGAGTTATTGTTGATTTTTGAGATGTTCCATGGTGTTGAACATTTTCTTGAGGTAGTTCGATCCATTCTACACTTTATTTTTGGATTTTGATGTTGTTATTGATGATTACATCATGTGATAATCGATTATAAGAGTGTTATGATAAATCTTGGTATTTTACGGAAATCTGTGTTGAGGAAAATGATGCTATATATCTTGGATTATGTTGTTTTATTGTGAGAATGATTATGGAATTATGGTGTTCTTGGTACATATCACATCAAGAAGGAATATGTTAAAAGATATAAACGGTTTTGGACATAGACATGGATTTGATAGTAGAAACTGATATTATATTGATTATAGTGGTAGATTTCAGTTATTCTTGATGAAACACGAATCATGAGGCTGAGACTAGAGAGATTTTGGTTAATCTTGGAATATGATTATTCATAATATTGAACTATTCAGATAGTTCAGATTTGTCGGTTGTATCGGTAAGTGTTTTCCTATGGATTTACGAATATGAACAAGAAAGAGCCTTGTTAATTCGTATTTGAGGTTGAAGTTGGAAGTGAAGATGTTAATACCATTGTTATTAGTTTGAATTGATTATTGGTATGATTGTCGGATTTCAGACTTGTGTTGTAAATATGAGTTCGTAATTGATCGTAGTATTGTTGAACCGTTGGGTTTGATGGTTGGTTATACCAGTTGTTGATTATTATCGAATGTGTTGTTAATCGATTATAACAATAGGTTGTGATAATTGATCGATGACTATAACCGTTACGTTGAAGTTGAGAGTGAAGAACTCGTGGATTACCTTGGTTGGGACGGAGGATCTCGTAGATGAACACAATGGATTTGGTAATGGATTCGTCGTATCGGTATCGAGGCAAGTTTATACTCGTTCAGTTCATAATGTTTAAGAATGGTTTCACTTTCATTTCATTTATAATTCATATAACAATGATATTATAAATGTGAATTTATCAGGATGATGGTTTATCGATGTTAATGGATTGTACCTCATTCGAGATTATTCGAATAGTTGTATATTCGTTCAGGGATGTTTGTTGGTGGAAAGGATATTGTCTCCGGCTTTGAGGTAATTAGAGTATTGTTCAGTTATGAGGATAATTATTCTGTTGAATTGTTGTATGTGTTATATGTTGATGGTTCATATAATGAGATTCCTATTGATTATCCGTGGGGGATGTTGAACCCAGGACCATTGTTTAGTATTAATGGTTGCGTTGACCATTGAAGTATGTTGATCCCAGGGCTATTGTTTGGTATTGTCAATCGTGATGATCGTTCATTTAAGATGATGATTCCGGGACTGCTGTGTGAGATTGTTGATCGTGTTGATCATTATTTGGGGATGCTAATCCTAGGATGGTTGTTTCGGATATTATTGGTCGTGTCTATCTTTCATCATCCGTTTGTCGTTGTTCACTTTGGGGAGTCTTTTGATCCTTATTGTATGAGTCTTCGTTGAGTTTCATTGTCATGTTGCATCATGACATATCCGGAGTCATATTTGTGTGTCGATCGGCTATGAGTAGGATTTTTAGCCAGGCATATATGGTCGTGCGTTGATGTTTCCGAATTTGGACCGTTCACACGAGAAGTTAGTTCGTGAGGCTAATTAGGTACATGTCCCACGTATATCCTGGATTCCGTATACGGGGTGGGCATGTGCACGGACACATTTTCAGATCGGGCGTAATGTGACGTCCATCTTGAGCCATATGGATTGGTCATTCATACTCCATGTACGATTGAGTATATTCGACAGTTTGCGATTGGTTGTTCATACGTCCGAGGGGTATGTTCGACAGTTGGGTTTTCTATTTCTTCGAAGTCCACTGTATGTGAGTTGTATAACGTTATGAGAATTGTATTCTCTCACATATCCGTCCTTGTGGTTCTTTGTTGATCTTGTTTGAAGTTTACCAAGTGATAGTATTCTCGGTTATTATTGATCCTTCGTTGATAGCATTGGAGTTCATCATGTTGATAATATTCTCGGTGGTGCTTTGACCTTTGATTGGTTATATTGGAGTTTATCATGTCAATGATATTCTCGGTTGATCATGGTTATTGATCGTATCAGTGTTCAGACTTTGTGTTGATGTTTCAGGATTTTGTTGTCATTGGTCTAAAGATGTGTTGTGTATGTTTGGTTCTTATCCGGATTGGTGTTTTATTGTGCGATCCGACAGATAGGATTTGGCACAGATGGATTATTCTACAATTATGAGTTATGATGATGTTTTGAGAATTCATGGCATTGTTTGAATACAGTACAAACGGTTGTATTTGAGTTCATTTGTCATTTGAGAGTGTGAGATGTGGATTATGATGAAGATTGAATTGTTGTGGATTTCCACGAGTTGGTAAGATTATGATGGTACTCGGAGATGGAGCTAGTAGCGGTCGTCAAGAGGTGAGCTTCTCTGGTGATACTAGTTATGCCATGTAATGGGGAATCGAGTATTTTTACTAAATGATTTTTTTCCGCTGCAAATGTATTTTAACTGTTTGTTATAAACATTGCATGAGTATTTATAAATGGCCCTTTTGATATTTTGCAACTCAAGTTATTTTAGAAAATCGTTTTCTAAACCTATGTCAGTACGTATAATGATGGTTTAACATATACTCGTGAATTTGTTGAGTTTTGGCATTTTGGTCTTGTACTTCTAAATGATATTTTAAGACGGTATTTCATAAATGAATTTCGTAAAGTCTTTCGAATGTTTTCAAAAGATATTATTGTCAATTGTCTTTTGGCATTTTTAAATGATTACGAAAATAATTTTTCGCCTTTTGGGATCCGGCGTGGGGATCCACAATGCTGTAGTATTTCCTGATAATTTTGGGAATGATACAGAAACTGGTATGTTGGTATTGTGTTGAGACTTCGTAGTAGAGTCGTATGCTTGTATCACGGGAGATCCTCAACTTCAAGTACCCATAAGTATATTGCTTTTGTTAGTCGCTTGTGGTAACGATTGATTGTTTTGTGATGAGGTTGAAACTTTTGGTCGAGATGTTGGTTGTAACAGGATTGCAAGTTTCAGGACGAAACTTCTTTTTAGGGGGTAAGGGTGTAATATCCGTGTACGTTATTATCGAGATATTTTATTTCTGGATGTATTCCATTGAGAATTGGTTTGTGAATTTTCATGTTGTATTGTTTGGCAATTGGAATCATATGTATATTGGTTTTGGAACTGGTATGTTGATTGTTAGTGATTATCTAGTTATGTATCTACCGGAATGAGTTCATTTGGACCAGACCTCATGATAGTAATGCTGAAGAGAAGCAGTTAGCGCACGCTAACTTAGGTAGCTAGCATGCGCTAAATAGGCCTATGTAGCGCAAGCTAATGTTTGTCGTGGTGCGAACTAATTAGGCAGGACAGTGAGGGCAGTAGGGTTCTGGACTACCTGTTGCAGCAGGTAGCGCACGCTAGTATTGGAGCTAGCGCGCGCTAGTGACGGTCGTTAGCGCACACTAACTTATGTGTAGCGCACGCTAGCGAAGTCAGACAGAAGGTTCTGGACCGCCTTCCAACCAACAGTGTACCGCTTTTCAGCCCACAGCGTATGCTAACTTCATCCGTAGCGCGCGATAATCACTCCCAGTATATATATGGGATGCACATTCTAAAATTGTCATTTTTATTCTCTCCTTCTTCTTCTCTGGTGGCTGAGCAGTCTTGGGCATAAAGGAGTGTATATTTTGGTCGTATTTTATCATCCAACAATGTTTTTAAGTTCCTAACATCAAGTTAGCAACATCTCATCAACTTTCACCATCCGAATCAAGGTAAAATTCGTTCGAATCCTAATTCTTCATATTTTGGGGCTTTTGCTAAGATCTTCAATTCCAATTTGTTTTAGCTCTTATTTGTGCTAGATTATGATGTTGTAATAATAATCTTTCATTTTCCCCCAAAGTTCAGGGATTAAATTCCAAGTTTTCTTCCGTAGTTTGAATTCGAACCATGTTGTCTTCGTAGTGTTCGATAGTTTGTCCCTAAGAGTAGAATTTGAAGGAAATCCTTCCGTTTTCATGGTGTGGTATTTGATTCGGTATTTTGTTGTACTAAGGTCGAATTGTTGAAGGAGTTCGGACCGTACGTCTTTCCATTCGTTATTCTTGTGTCGTTTCCAACTGAGGCAAGTACTTTGATTGCGTTTATTGTACTTCGTGTGAATATATAAAAAATTGTAATTTTGTGAAAAGTGGTAATTTCGGAAAATGTGATTTATGCCATGTGGTTACTGAGTGTGTGCGAGCCGAGTAAATCCAGCGAGGGTCCCCTGGGATCCGTTAGACTGCGAGTTATTACAGATCACTCGGTTGGGTTGTACAACCAGAGAGGGCCTGACGAGGACTCCTGGGGTGTGTATCTCGCGTGAGGTACATGGCCAGTACAGCCCGGGAGGTTGTTTTGTGATGTTGATTGTGGTGTTGTATTCGGGAATATATGTGATGGCACTGTAATTTCTGTAGTTTATTTACTTGTTGTACATATTCTGGAATCTTTGTACTTGCGCCGGTTTCTTGCTGACCCCTTCGGGGGTGGATATACTTGTTGTGTACTCTGGTATAGGTCCAGTAGGCGAGCCAGCACACGGTGGACATGATCTTGGTGGGCAGCATTGATAGCAAGTATTATGTTGGGTCTGTGGTCGTCTTGTCGTGTCAGTGTGGTATTTTATTTTTGTACTCGCGCGGGTACTGTCATGTGATGTAAAATGTGTCGATATTGGTTGTTGATGATGTTGTTGTATCAGTTGTAAGCTGTTGTATCAGCTGTGATCCTACGGGATGATGTGTTGTTTAGTCTTGTGATGTATGTCATATTGAAGTTGATGTTGGTTTTAAATGTGTGAATGTCCCGGTTTTGTTGTTATTAATGTGTTTTTTGTTGGTCTAAGCCTAGTAGGTTCTCCAAAAAGAATCTACGGCACTGTAATATCTCCGTAAATCACGGGGGTGTTACAGACGTAGTCTTGGCAGGTGACTCCTCTGTCTTCTCTCTCCGGTTAATGTCATACTCAAAAGCTTCGAGGTCAGAGAAGAGACCAAAAGTAGATATTTCATTGAGGTTACAGGACACACGCATGGTTGTGGTCTTAATGTGCCATCGAGCATGGGGAGATCTAAATATTTGGAGGTTTTTATCCATTTGGGGTACTCTTTGCCCAACGCCTCAAGTTCACCGAAAATACCAGTGAATTTAAGGTCAAGATCCTCAAAAGTTTCTGAAGATCTCATTTCAAAAGACTTCAATTGTTGAATAAGTTTGGTTATTTTATTTTCTTCCAAGAGTTCAGTGCCTCGCATAGCATATTGCGTTTATAACAGATAGCTTTGGATGTCTTACAGCCTTTACCGTGGAGGATGTGCCTTTGTCAAGAGTGACAAATAGGACATTATTTGATACGTTGTCCAGATTTGCTCAGTTTCCAGCCTCTCTACATGGGGTTGGCCTTCTACACTACCCACTTGATTGACCTTCATTATGGTGATAGGTCCTTCTTGTATCACGAAGAGCATCTCCTCATGCATGGCAGCAAGATATGCTTCCATTCTGATTCTCCAATCATCAAGTTCGTTAATGGAAAACATTGGGACTTTATTAATAGTAGAACAATCTATGTGGTGAGATAAAAGATGATTTTGAAAGACAAAAATATGTATTTTAGAAAGCTAGTGATTATGGATCTAGTTCACGTTAAAGATCGATTGATTCTTTGTAGAACCAACCACTCAAACCAATTGGTGGTCACAATATACTTACAAGACAGCTTGGAGGGGTGAATAAGTTGTATTCTTTTTCGGAGATTTTGCGTAGCAGAAGTCTGTAAGTAAGTTGTTGCAAGTACAACAACTGTAAGTACTCTTGTATGTTTGGTGCTTACATGGTTTTACAAAATCAGTATAAATAGATACATGTAGTAATGCAGAAGTAAGTAAGCAAGTAAAGATAGTTTGTAATATGGTTCGAGGCAACATCCTCCATGTCCATAGGTTCTCCGCACAGGAGTAATGTTTATTAAAATCAAGGCGTACACAACTTTATAATTTTAACTAAACTCCCCGGGTTGTATCTTTCACACAGATTGATACACTTGGATGTAGCTTGAACCGTTCATACAGATTGGTTGTAGGCTTCTTGAACTCAGACTTTTTCTCACACAGATTGAAGCTTCATTCTCCTGAACTGTATCATCCCACACAGTCGGAATCAGCTAGATTTGTGAGTCCAGAAAAGGCTAACTCTCAACGTCAAATATGGTCATTCAAGTCTCTGAACAACAATTGTAGGCTTTTAGGTTACTGGTTGTAGTGCGCTGTTCTCTTTCTTTGAGGACCGATAATCTCTTCAATATTTAATATAGTTCTAGGCTTAAAGAGAGCATTTGCTCTTGCTAATTTACAATAATTAGTGTTGAAAGTGTTATAAGTAGTATCAGTGTTTGAGCAAGTCCTCTGATTGGGCTATTTATTGTTCACTCTAGTTTAACTATCCGCAAGTGTATGGAGTAAATGTAAGAAGTGGCGAGCAAGGTCGTATTCCACATAGACTAATTATTCCTATTGTATTAATTACTAGATTATAGTGATTCCAATTTTATTTAGATAATCGTTAAGTGTATGAATTGTTAACTAAAAGAGATAAAAATAATAAAACTAATTCAAATAATATAATATCCGAATCAAAAAGAATTGTAGGAGTTTTAAAAGATAGATTCCAAGGCTATGTTTCCGTTGACTACTAAGTTTAGTCGGGATTGATTTCAAAAAGTCTATGTGCATTTTCAAAATGATAATCACAACAATATCTTAAAGTTCCTTTCGAGATGCATTAAAACGTAGATTAAACAACCTATAATAATGTCTCCGTCTATTATAAATTATCTAACTCCAAATGCTCATAAAATTTTAGACCATCATAATTTATCACCGATTTCTCAATCTCGTAATTAACTACATCAAATACTCGAAAATCTATTAATGCCCTCTTCTCTCGAATTATGAGCAATTAAATTAAATATGTAAAAATATTGATCAAGTATTCTCACATGAATCAAAACCAAGTATTTGAAAAGGAAATCACAACAGACATATATAATTATCAATCCATTAAAAACATAGTTAATCAACGTAGTCCCATGCCCGGAATCTAACAAGTTTAGCAGGACATGATAATAAAAGAAAGATCAATAATCATTATGTTCATCATGTTCAAGCTAAATAAAACAACAAAATGAGAAAAATATAGGAAGAAGATAAAACTCGGATAATGTCGTGAGTGGTCTCGATCCAAGCCTTGAAGTACTCTTGATGTCTTCTACCTTGAGCTTTTCCAAAGTTTCCTCTTCTTGGTGAGTTTTTCTTCTCAATCTTGTGTTTTACAATAATCACCAACTTTCCAAATCAGAATATCCTCCAAAGTCCAGTCCAGGACCCTTTTATCAAGCCAAAAAAAACCATTTTTCTTGTTCAAACCGTGTTAAAACGTCAATCAAGGGACTTTGAAAAGTGACTCGGTCGTGTCAAATGACACGGGCCGTGTCGAAGTGTAACTCGATCGAGTCGTTGGCCATGTCATATGACACGGATGAGTTAGTTGACACGGTCGAGTCGGTCGACACGGTCGAGTTAGTTGACACGGCCAGGGCCGTGTTGTTCTATTCTGAATCCGTTTTTCAATCTTTTTCGGCTCGATCTTTCGTCTATGCATTGATTGATCTGTATCGGAGGTTGAGACTTTGTTCATGATTAATAATGTCCTTAAAAACACCTATAAAAACAGCAAAACATACCCAAGTGTGATCGGGTCCAACAAACACAATTTAAGCACAAATAACACAATTCTACACATTTTAGGATCTTAAAATCCGGAAAAACCTTATAAGAACATGTGTAAAAATGAATGTTACCAAAATCTCCTAAACTTAAATGTTGATCGTCCCGAGCAATATACTTTAAAATAACCAATCTTAAGAGAACTCATCCCTCAACACACCTCAAATGATCATTTTGAAAATTCATCAATACGCCTCGAGTAAATAAGTCGAGTTCTTTAAAGTATTCAAATCTCTGGGGTGCTTCCTTAACATCATAGCCAATACTTGGAAAATATAAACCTCACCGGTCAAGTATATTCACTCACTCTCAAAGTGTATAAAGGGACATGTATACGCTCAGAACTCATTCAATGAAATAAGAATCCCCGTAAGCTTGTCAATCGTCCACATCTCTACCACTATTTTGTGCATGCAAATTTGTGAATCAAAAAAGACTTCACTGGTTGTAATGTAGGCTCTTTGGTCGGGGTAGGATAAATATGGCTAAAGTGACTTGACTTGAGCTAATTATAATTAAATCACAATAATCACTTTGCTCCACTAAGTACTTAGAAGCTCACTTTTTTTTGCTTCTTTCAACCCCTTAACTTTATAATAATCGCAACAAGCACTTTTGAAAGTGAAAATCACAACCTTATTCTTCATTGCTCCATTTATTTTTATTGTCCGTTTATCTGGGTAATTATTCGAATAGGCCAAGTGTGACCTTCCATATGATGGACAACATCATTTTTTTTGAGAACTTGTTATGATATATAATTGTCAACCAACCCAATCCTGAACTTAAACAATCTTCCATGTTTGCCTCCACACATAATATTTCACTCTCTTACCGATTAGTTCTAACAAGCTCATGTATAGGTAAAAAGAATTTAAAGGAACGAAAAGATCATTATGTGGCTAAAAAATAGGGTTTAAGCTCAATTGGGCTAACTCGGGAAGTAACAATTGTCGGATTGGCCAAAAAGATTGAAGGGCTAAATCAAAAACCGCCTAATATTACTTTCACTAATTTGCACACACACTAGTGGTTTCGAATAAGATACCAAGGCAAGTTCTAGAGTCTTAAAAACATGAATGATACACTCGACAACGAAACTTGCATATTTAATGATACACGAAGGCTCACAAGCTCACAAGTTGATATTTGCTCATACCTCCAAGATATTAAACCATTTATTTAATTCCACACACTTTTGATTATTTACAATTTTCCTCGTCAAGTTATCCTCGATTTGCATATCCAAATAACAACATAAATCCCAAGGTATCCAAGAGAAAAGTTCATTCTTCTGAGTTTCATCACAATTATATTATACTCAAAACACACCAAATTCAACAAAATCACACCAAAAGTCGATAATAAAAATAAAATACGAACAACAAAAACAAACAAACAAATAATATAAGTATTTATTGACTATCTGCAAGTGTACGGAGTAAATGTAGGAAGTGGCGAGCAAGGTCGTATTCCACATAGACTAATTATTCCTACTGTATTAATTACTAAATTTTAGTGATTCCAATTTTATTTAGACCATCGTTAAGTGTATGACTGGTTAACTAAATGAGATCAAAATGATAAAACTAATTCAAATAATTATAATATCCGAATAAAAGAGAATTGTAAGAGTTTTAAAAGATAGATTCCAAGGCTAGGTTCCCGTTGATTACTAAGTTTAGTCGGGATTGATTTCAAAAAGTTCTATGTGCATTTCCAAAATGATAATCACAACAATATCTTAAAGTCCCTTTCGAGATGCATTAAAACGTAGATTAAACAACCTATAATAACGTCTCCCTCTATTATAAACTTGTAGATCACAAGTCGTCCAGTAATAAGTCTAGAGGAAGGGGGGTGAATAGACTTATTGAAATTCTTTTCCACAAAGGATGAGTTTCTCAGCTGATAGGTATAGATGACTTGAAGTTGTCTATAGACAGGTATGCGGAAGTTAGCTGATGACGAAAGCAAATAGCTAAACAATGGAACAGTTAAGTATGTATGCAGCAGGTAAGTATGATGAAAGCAGTAAAACATGCAGGAAATTTATAGCGGTCTCAGAGGTGGGGTAATCCTCTACTAATCCAATTTTCTCCAAACCAGTTGGAGATGAATTCACTATAATTTTCAACCAGTGATAAAGATTACTGTGATTTTACAATTTAGCTACAACAACTTCCAACCTGTAGAAATCCTATCGTTGCAACTCCTTCCTGACTATCTAGCGCCACTTGATCCTCAAATCCTTGGATGCCTATCAGTCGCGCAACTTCAACCAATGAAGTACCCCGAACTCAAGTTTTAAGACAAGAGTGTTTGTCTTTTCCAACTAAGAGCTATATTAGTATATGAACTGTGAAGTCTGCTCTTCACGATGTTATAGATTTCTGATTGCTTTGATTGCTTTAATTGCTCGAGAGTATTGTTCGCATCGTACTGCTCAAATTCAAATCTTCAGGTATTTATAGATGTAGATCTTTGAGCTTCCTTCATAGCTGTTGCACTTCTTGTAACAAATCCGTTCGTTGGATAAAGACTTCTTTGTTTTTCTTTCCGAACGTTGCAAGGCTGGATTCCACTATTTTAATCCATTTCTGACCGTTGTGAAGACTTTCATGATGAAGCACCGAATCTTTTGATTTTAATATGCTTAAAGTCTTCAGAGGTGGGTCTTGATGAATTATTTAATCTATATCTTTCCGGGAATCTCTCCAGTTTGTCTCTTGTCGCCCGCATATGACTTTCCGTGATTATTTACTTTTTCAACGGATGCTGACGTGGACTGGTTTACTTGACTGATTACTCAGACATAATTTATCTGATCTCTTTAGGTCAATCTTTCTGATATGTAGTCAACCTTCTCTGTTGTCGAGCTTCTCTGATGATGACTTGTCTGATGTCCTGACGACTTGTCTGAAGTCTTCTGACTGCAGTCTGGTCAAACCTCTGTGATAAAATTGTTGACCATAACTTCTCTGTTTTTCACTTGTCTGCAACTCGACTTTCTACAGTGTTTGGTCAAACCTCTCTGATGTTGCTTGTCTGACCGAAACTTCTCTGATGAACTTATCTGCGATTTAGTCGATTTAAGCCTAACTTATATGACCTATAGAAGATACTCATTTGGTACTTCTTTACAAGTTGTCAAGTATTTAATTTAACATAATTTGGCCTATAGAAGATACTCATTTGGTTCTTATTTACATTTTGCCAAGTATTGAATTTACATTGAATAAACATATACAAGGATGACATCATCAAAATCTAACAAGTATTCCTAACAAATTCCCACTATTTTGATGATGGCAAAACATAAGCAAATTATTCAAATGAAGAACAGGTCTTCACATAATCAAGTGCAAGACACAAACTAAAATCAGTCTTGTTTTGAGACAACTAGAGGTTGTCATTCAAATGACTGTTATATAATTTTCTGAGTTGATTACAAATACATATCTTTTGAATGATTAAACAAACACAGAAGATTACAAGTACTTCTAAAAACAAAAATTACATGGTCTATAGGGCTTTGCACCGATTGGTCCTTTTTTGATAGGTGCTAGACCATATTTTCTTTTGATGATCTGGGATGAAAATTCCTGCTCGTCTGTAGTTGAGAAGTTATTTTTCTCGTAGAGTGCTCTGATCTTTTCCTGCAAAGATAGCTCATTCAGTTCTCTATCCAATCGCGTAGGAGGCTCTTCTGCTCTGAATGGAGGGATCATAGGGTAAGCATCCCAGTTCTTGCATATTTAAGCTGGAGCTTCCAAAGAGTTGGCCATCTGGTCTTCATGTAGTTGATGAATATTTGTTGGGGGGAGCATTCTTTGTCCTAGAGTATCTCCCATAGATAGTACTTCTCTGTGAACTCCTTCTTGGCATCCGCCCAAACAGTCATAAACTCTGCAGGTAAGAACTCTTCAACGTACCATAACTGTTTGCTCTCCCATTCAAATCTTTGCTCCTCTTCTTGCCTGGTCCTTCTCCTCTTCAGGGCAGGCTGGTCTTCAGCTTGATCAAGAGCAGCTAATTCCTTCCTTTTTAGGCTAGATGTCCCTACTTCAAGTAGAGAGATATCATGCCTCTTCTTAGTTCTGAGCTCCTCTCTAGCTTCCTCAGTCTGTTCCCAACCTGTTACTTTCCCCTGTCTACTTCCTTCCCCTTTTTTGCGAGCATCAACTAACATGGTTAATTGCTGCTCAACTCTAATCATCCAGTCTGACATGCCAAGGGTCATTCTGGAGTTTGTAGGAGGAGGAGGGACACCTCTATGTATAAATATGTCCAGCTTGGAATTGAGGGTGTGAACGATCTGCAGGTCAGGTTTTACTTCAGTGTCTAGCAATTCCCCAACAGTTTATTTCACAATTATGCGGATCAGGTCAACCATCACAGGTGAGATGGGTGTTGCCTGAGGGGAATGCTCGCCTGAGCCTTCTGCGCCTGCAGGTAGGTTGACTATTGACCTACCTGACTGCAGACTCCTGTCTGCAGGTGGATGATCAGATGGGGCTTGATCTGGAGTCCCCGATCTGTCAGCTTCTTCATCTGAGCTGGGGTTTTAAGCAGTTGCCCCAGGCTCATCTTCTATGTCATCTTGCTTGCTTTCTTCTTCATCTTCTTTTTCTTCTTCTTTCTCCTCTTCTTCCTTTTCTTCTTTCTCCTTCTCTTCCTCCTTCTATTCTTATTCCTTATCTTTATCCTCATCTTCATTATCATCCTCCTCTTTTTCTTCTTCTTGTTCAACTTCTTCTCCTCCTTTTTCTTCTTCCTCCAACAACTCCTCTGTCTTTTCTTCCTCTTCTTCAACAGTTTGTTTTTCAACTATAATATTTTCTTCCTCCTTTTCTTTTTGTTCTTCTTTCTCCTGTCTCTCAGACTCTTCAACTGAAATTTTTTCTTCTTTTTCTTCTTCCCTTTTCTCAGATTCTTTTTCTTTTTCGACTTCTTCAATTCTAATGTTCTTCTCTCCACTTCCACTCCCATCTCCCTGAACTATGCTAGCTAGGACACTTTCCATCATAAATAAAACACATTTGTCCATATTTGTTTTAAAGTTGTACAAGAACCAATTTGTTTGGAGCATTAAAAGAATATCAGTCTCATGGCAGAAACTCATGAGAAACTGCTCCGTAGCCTGGGGAAGATCCCAACTACTATTTTCAACAAGTGATTGTAATTTAGAAAATGAGAGTGATTTGAAATGTTTCCACTCTTCATAGACAGTAAGAAAAGACACTTGGAGAACTTGTTGTTTTACCTTCTGGAGCTGTTCCACAGATAGCTCCAATGGATTGTTGTCAAGAAAATTGAGAGTGTAGCTTGCCTCTGGGATGTTGATCACTAGATCAGCTTCCTCTTCCTCAGTCATGCTCAGCAGGGTGAGCAGAGGAATGACATCAGCAACAAAATCGGAGCTATCAGGCTGCTCAGATATGTTTTCTTCGGATTGATAAGGGATAGATACTGATGTTGTGACGATCTGCATCTGATATGCAGAGACAGGTTCAGGTGTAGATGAGTCATGTATATACTCTTCATCTTCAAAATTGAGTCGTTTGGGCCTCTTGGGAGAGAGTTCAGGTGAATATTGGATTAGGGTTGGCTCCTCAGGTGCTGGTCCTCTTCTCTTGAATCGCAGGGCCAGGGGAGTGTTGTCTGAATCCGAGTCGTCCTGGTCTGCAGGTAACTCCCTATCTGTAGGTGACTCGTGGGTTTCAGCTTGGTCTTCAGCATCAGACTCGTCTGAGCTCGAAGGGTGTCTGTAGGTAGGAGGCCCACTAGACATTTCCTTTGGCAATTGGGCTACCTTCCTCTCTCCGCCCAGTCTTTTCAAAGTTTCTTGGTCTAGGTGACCAAGTCTCTTGTTGATATGGAAGGGATCATCATTTCACTTCGCCAGACCTAAGTGATCCAAAATCCAACTGACCTGTGTGCCAAAAGCTAGCTTAGTCTTGAACTTTTTCTCAGCCTCTAGCCATTGGACTTTGTTGACTTCTCGAATCAATTGCATGTAGATATAGTCGACCCAGTCAATCGGCTCAGCTTGAATGAGGATCCCATCACCATAAACTTGGCTGATGACATCTGGTCGTAGCTGCAGGCCATTCCCATGACTATTTTGTTGGTGATGTCCAACGCATAGTGATATTCTTTCCTTAGCTCGCTCCTTTTAGCAGTTAACTTCAATTTTGATGGCTGCTCGAGAGCCTTGATCTCCAGCCAAGTGTCAGCTGCATTCTGCTTCAGAGCTTCCACGGCCACGCCTCGAGGTCGCATCCCGGAGGCTTCCCAGACAGTTTGCGGAGTGATTGTTACTTCTTCTCCAAATACGGAGCTCTTGATGCCTGTTTCCAAAACTTCAGCTTCCTTGAAGGAAGCTATTACAGCCTCTTTGTAGAGAAATTTGGGGCTGATGCTCAGGAATGGGTAAATCCCATTTGTCTTCATAGATCTGATGATACGGTGCACGTCTGTGTTCCGATTTACTTCGAGCAGACCCTCGTAGTCGACTACCAGACTAAAGATAATCTGGTCTTTGACGGCCATCATATTTACTCCTTCGAAGTACGATTCCATTTCTGCACAAGAAAATTTTTCATGAGTGTATTGAAAATTCAAGAAGATTTCAGCTATTGAAAACTAGGGTTTGAGTGCTTGAAGAAGATAAAGTTGTGAAATGATTTTTCCCGTCTTTAAATAGAAAAGTGAAACGACATTTTGAATTTAATATTAAATTAATTAAGCGGTGGTCCATCTTTTGAAAATTTGAAAAATGACGGTTGAGTTTAATTGGACATAGTGGAGGTCGTGTGAACGTGTAGTTGCCACGTGTAGTTGAAGAATAATATAATATTCAAGAGTCGGCCAGGGATAAGAAAACTTAGCTGGTTGACCGTATGACTTCTTGACTGCTCTACATCAGGTAGCTTGAGTTGCCTGTGATTTTAATCACCTAGGTTTCTTCATCTGTCCTTCGTCTTCTTGTCTGATCTGCTTCAAGAAGCTTTCTCATCTATACTAGATTCCAAATCTAGTAATCTAAGTTCCCTGCTTAGCTCCAAAAAACCTTTCTTCTGGTAAAGGTTTCGTGAATATGTCAGCAATCTGGTATTCTGTGCTGACTCTTTCTACTCTGACTCTCTTGTTAAGCACATGGTCTCTTATGAAATGATGTTTGACATCAATGTGCTTCATCCTTGAGTGCAATACTGGGTTGTTGGTGATTGCGATTGCACTGTTGTTATCACATCATATTGGGACTTCATTTGCAATGATGTTGTAGTCCCTTAGCTGTTGTCTGATCCATAGAATCTGGGCACAACAGCTACCTGCAGCTAGGTATTCTGACTCTGTGGTTGAAATGGAGTTAGATACCTGCTTCTCGCTGAACCAAGATATTAGACTTGTTCCTAGGAATTGGTACGTTCCACTGGTGCTTTTCCTGTTGATTTTACATCCTGCAATGTCTGCATCTGAATATCCTGACAGCTCAAAGTTGTTATCTTTAGGATACCATAATTCAACATTAAGGGTAGACTTAAGATATTTAAGGATCCTCTTAGCTGCTTCCTGGTGTGACTGCTTGGGTTTGGACTGAAATCGTGCACATACTCCGACGGAATATGATATGTCTGGCCTGCTTGCAGCCAGATAAAGAAGTGATCCAATAAGTCCTCTATAGTGGGTTACTGAAATGCCTTTTTCATCTGCATCTAGGTGTAGGCTTGTGCTCATAGGTATTCTTGCTGACTTGGCTGATTCCATTCCAAATCTCTTGATTAAATCTCTGGTATATTTGTCTTGGTTGATGAAAATTCCATTTTTCATCTGCTTAACTTGCAAACCTAGAAATAAATTCAGTTTGCCCATCATACTCATCTCAAATTCTCCTTGCAAGAGATTTGAGAACTTCTCACATAGCTCTGGATTGGTTGAGCCAAATATGATATCATCAACATATATTTGAACTAATAATATGTGGTCTTCATACTCCACTCTAAATAAGGTCTTGTCTACTTTTCCTTTGCTGAAACCCTTTTTCTCAAGAAACACAGATAATGTTTCATACCATTCTCTTGGTGCCTGCTTAAGTCCATATAGAGCTTTTAGAAGCTTATAGACTTTGTCTCCTTTGACAAATCCAGGGGGTTGCTCCACATAGACTTCTTCTTCTAGAATCCATTTAGAAAGGCACTCTTCACCTCCATTTGGTAGACTTCAAAATCCTTGAATGCAGTATATGCAAGGAATAGTCTGATGGCTTCTAATCTTGAAACTGGTGCAGAAGTTTCATCAAAATCTATTCCTTCAAATTGTGCATAGCCTTTAGCAACAAGTCTGGCTCTATTCCTAACAACAGCTCCATCTTCATTGAATTTGTTCTTGTACACCCATTTGGTGCCAATAATCTTTTTGTGATCTGGCCTGTCTATTAGTTCCCAAACATTGTTCCTTTCCATCTAGTTAAGCTCTTCTTTCATTGCATTGATCCATGAGTAGTCTTCCAAGGCTTGTTCTGTAGTCTTGGGTTCTATTTGAGACATAAAGCATGAAAACATTGCCATTCTCGCAGGTAATGTGGATTGTCTGGTTTCGACTCCATCAGTTAGGTTTCCAATGATTTGTTGAATGGGGTGATCTCTAAGCCATTTGGGTATTTCTTCTTCTTCTTCTTCTTCAGGGTTTGTCCCCCCTATAGAGTTGGTTTGGTGGACTTCTCCTCTTTATGCTTCAGCTTGGTTCTGATCTCCTTGGTCTGCAACTGGATCAGCTATGGTCTTTTCATTTGCAGGTGGGGATCCTGTCTGTTCTGCAGATGGGTCTTTTTTAGCTACAGATGGGTCTTCATCAGCTACAGATGGGTCTTCATCAGCAGCGACTGAATCAGGTAGGTTTTGAGGTCCTATCTGATCTGCAGTTGGGTCTTCAGGATGATCTGTAGGTGAGTCCACCATTCCTGTATCATGAACGATGACTTCTTCTAGAGTGGTAGATTTGAGCTTATTCTCAATTAATTCCTCCTTTTTCCTGTACTCAACAGAAGATTCATCAAATACCACATGAGGTGTTTCCTCCACAACTAAGGTTCTTTTGTTAAAAACTCTATATGCCTTGCTTCTTTGGGAGTATCCCATAAAGAGACCATCATCAGTTTTATCATCAAAGGCATTTAGTTGGGTTTTACCATTGTTGTGGATGAAACACTTACAACCAAAATTATAGAAATAAGCAACTGTAGGTGTTCTGCTATTCCAAACCTCATAGAGATTTTTTCCATGTATCCCTACTATCATACTTCTATTCTGAGTGTGGCATGCTGTGTTGACACTTTGACTTTAAACTCTTTGGAAGGTCACTTCAAAGAATCATGGACTCGACTTCTTTCGTGGTTCTGTTCCTTCTTTCAGTAACACCATTCTGTTGTGGGGTCCTGGCTGCAGAGACCTCGTGCTGGATCCCATTCTGATCATTGTAATCGGTGATTTCCTTGTTGAGAAATTCTCCTCTTCTATCTGATCTGATCTTGATGATTGAGAAGGATTTCTCATTCTGGATCCTCCTCAGCAGCTCAGGTAGCTTTGTCAAGGTTTCACTCTTTTTATACAGAAAGACAATCCATGTGAACCTTGAGTAGTCATATACTACTACTAGAGCATGCTTCCTGCCACTTAGGGTCCTTGGCTTGATGGGACCAAATAGGTCCATGTGAAGTAGATCTAAAATCCTTCTTGTGAGAGTGGTAGGTTGAACTGGTTTAAATGATGCTCTTGTTTGTTTCCCTTTCTGACATGCATCATAGAGAGCTTCCTTTCTGAATACTTCTTCTGGAAGTCCTCTGACCAGTTTTTGAGAACTCATCTTGTTGATGGCTTTGAAGTTCCGGTGACATAGTCTTTTGTGCCACAGCCATCCATTCTCAGCTATTGTCTTGGATAGAAAACAGGTGTTGGGAGTTCATGTGTTCCAATCTATCATATAGACATCTTTTCTTCTGAATCCTTATAGCTTCACTTCTCCAGATAGGATATCTATCACCATGCATTTCCAAATGGTGAAGACTACTAGATCCTTTTCATCACATAACTGACTTATGCTCAAAAGATTGTACTTGAGCCCTTTGACATAATGGACGTTGGATATTGTTATATTTCCGTTGTGCATCTCTCCAAAACCTTTTGTCTGACCTCTAGAGATATCTCCAAAGGTTACATATGGGCCTCTTTCCTTGGTGTAATTTGACAGCACCGTCTTGTTCCCAGTCATGTGCCTTGAGCATCCAGAATCTATAAACCATTTTTCACCTCCTATAGAATTTATGGAGATGTGGTAGTAGTCCTTACACCTTTTCTGCAATCAAAGAAGCAGAGATTTAGGTACTCAAATCTGTGTGGGTCCTCTGGGGTTAGATGGTTTCGTGGAGAATTGATTTCTCCTGGGATTGTGAAAATTATTGTTATTGCCCCTAAATTGTGTGTGTGCTGTCTGGGCCTATATCCTCGATTGGGATTGTGTATTGGATATACCTCATAAAATTGGTGTTGGCCATTTCTAAATCTTGGCTGAGACGATTTATAAAATCTTTGGGGTCTCCACACCTGTTCATTTTGAAAATTTGGATAACCTTGAGATTTTCATTTGCCCCTCCCATTTTAAAATCTGTTTTTGGGGAGTCTTTGATAATAATGGGCATGTTGTCTAGGCTGCTTCTTCTGCCTTGGCCATTGCCTAGTCTCTTTTCTAGGCAGCTGCCTTGTTTACCTTGGATGCAGCCTAGACTTGTGACTTGGCTGCTGCCTATTTTGAAACACAGGTTTGTAAGTAGGCTTAGCAGATAGGACAAGTGTTTCTCCCTTGATGAAAGTGGTTTTAGAACTAGAGGGAGTGTTAGGGTCATATCCAAGGCTTGATGTGGAATATAGTGGCCTTTTGTTCATACACAATTCGTCCAAAGTTAGAGACACCTTCAGGGAGGTTATTTCCTTCGCCTGAGTTTTACTTAGCTGAGTCAGTTTAGTAAACTCAGCTTTGACATGAGCAAGTGCATCTGATTTTTCACTAATCAAAACAGTTAATCGTTTTATCTCAGCTGTAGTGATATCAGCCTGATTTTTAAAGTTGTCTGCGGCTTGTTTTTCAAGATCAAATTTGGTTTTATTCAACTCTAGGCTGAGTTTTTCAAAATCATTTTTCAGCATCCTATTCTCATCTTGCAGCTGGGTCTCTCGGCTGATGCGGATAGGTGTGCAGATTTTAATTTCTCAAAATCATTGAGAAGCTGATTTACAGACTCGTGTAGGTCCATGTCTTGTGACATGTCTGAACTATTATTTGAATTAGAGGGTTTTGATGTTACCTCTTCATCAGCTAGGTTGGCCATCAGACAGTCATATTCCTCATCATCATCAGAGAAGAATTCGCTGCTCGATTCCACTCTCTCTTGGTCTTCTCTAATGAGGGCTTCTTCGGTCTTCTTTTCTGCTCACCTCCTTCCTGCTCTCATCCCTTTTAAGATCAGGACAATCAATTTGAATATCTCCTGTCTTGTGGCAATTGTAGCACTCCTCTTTCCATCTTCAAGCCTTTTGATTTCTCGTGGGATTTTCTTTTTAATTCTTCTTATATTTGGAGTAATTCTTCCTGAAATTGCTGAATCTTTGCATTATAAACGCCATTTCTTCCTCAAAATCTAGGGGATTTGGTGGCTTGACTTCAGATAAGCCCTTGGTGGGGGACTCAGCTGCAAACGCTATTCCCTTCTCTGCAGGCTCGGTTGATGATGAACTTGGAAGCTCAAACTCATAAGGCTTTAGGTTAGAGAATAGCTCTTGGATCTATATTTGTTAAGATCCTTGGATTCTCTCATGGCCACTACCTTCATACTCCATTATGGATTGAGAGATCTTAGAACCTTCAGGGCCATCTCCCTGTTGCCATATGATTTTCCCAGAGAGTTGAGCTCGTTGATGATTTCAGTGAATCTTGTGTCCACTTGGTCTATGGATTCGCCATTCTTCATTTTGAAGTTGTTAAATTTTTGGGTAGCAATTGACAACTTGTTTTCTTTTATCAGCTCTGTTCCCTCACACATTATGGCTAATGTGTCCCAGATTTCTTTGGCATTTTTGCAGTTCTTGATCTTGACCATTGTTGATTTGTCAAGAGTTTGATACAACACGTCTCTGGCCCAGTTGTCAAGGTTGGCCAGCTTTCTTTCTTCTGAGGTCAGCCCCATCCTCTTCCTTGGGATCTTCTCTGGCTTCCCAGCTGCAATCTCCTCAGGTGTGTTGTCCTTCTCAAATATGAAAGGACCATCTTCTATGATGCACCACATGTCGTCGTGTATGGATGATTGGTGTGCCTGCATCTTTATCTTCCAAAGATCATACTCGTCAACTGAAAAGACAGGTAGCCGAGAGTGCATGTGTTGCATGTGTTCCATTTCTAAATTGAGAGATTAAAAGATATATATCCTTGATATATGGATCTGGTTCTAAAAAAATTGAACCAACCGCTCCGATACCACTTGTAGGTCACAAGTCATCCAGGACTAAGTCTAGCAGGGGGTGAATAGACTTATTGAAACTCTTTTCCACAAAGGATGAGTTTCTCAGCTGATAGGTACAGATGACTTGAAGTCGTCTGTAGACAGGTATGCGGAAGTCAGTTGATGACGAAAGCAAATATCTAAACAATGGAACAGTTAAGTATGTATGCAGCAGGTAAGTATGATGAAAGCAGTAAAACACGCAGGCAATTTATAGTGGTCTCAGAGGTGGGGTAATCCTCTACTAATCCACTTTTCTCCAAACCAGTTGGAGATGAATCCACTATAATTTTCAACCAGTGATAAAGATTACAGTGATTCTACAACTTGGCTACAACAACTTCCAACCAGTGGAAATCCTATCATTGCAACTCCTTCCTGACTGTCTAGCACCACTTGATCTTCAAATCCTTGGATGCCTATCAGTCGCGCAACTTCAACCAGTGAAGTACCCCGAAGTCAAGTTTTAAGACAAGAGTGTTTGTCTTCTCCAACTAAGAGCTTTCTTAGTATATGAACTGTGAATTCTGCTCTTCATGATGCTATAGATTTCTGATTTCTTTGATTGCTTTAATTGCTCGAGAGTATTGTTCGCATTGTACTGCTCAACTTCAAATCTTCAGGTATTTATAGATGTAGATCTTTGAGCTTCCTTCATAGCCGTTGCATTTCCTGTAACAAATCCGCCCGTTAGAGAAATAGACTTCTTTGTTTTTCTTTCCAAATGTTGCAAGGCTGGATTCCCTTATTTTAATCCATTTCTGACCGTTGTGAAGACTTTCACGATGAAGCGCCGAATCTTTTGATTTTAATATGCTTAAAGTATTCAGAGGTGGCTCTTGATGAATTATTTAATTCATATCTTTCCGGGAATCTCTCTAGTCTATCTCTTATCGCCCGCATATGACTTTCCGTGATTATTGACTTTTGAACGCACGCTGACATGGACTGGGTTGCTTGGTTGATTACTCAGACATAAATTATCTGATCTCTTTAGGTCAATCTGTCTGATATGCAGTCAACCTTATCTGTTGTCGGACTTCTCTGATGATGACTTATCTGATGTCCTGACGACTTGTCTGAAGTCTTCTGACTGTAGTCTGGTTAAACCTCTCTGATAAAATTGTTGACCAGAACTTCTATATTTTTCACTTGTCTCCAACTCGGCTTTCTGCAGTGTTTGGTCAAACCTCTCTGATGTTTCTTGTCTGACCGAAACTTCTCTGATGAACTTACCTGAGATTTAGCCGATTTAAGCCTAACTTATATGGACTATAGAAGATACTCATTTGGTTCTTCTTTAAAAGTTGCCAAGTATCTAATTTAACATAATTTGGCATATAAAAGATACTCATTTGGTTCTTCTTTACATTTTTGCCAAGTATTGAATTTACATTGAATAAACAAATACAAGGATGACATCATCAAAATCTAACCCCAAATGTTCATAAGATTTTAGACCATCATAGTTTATCACTGATTTCTCAATCTCGTAATTAACTATGTCAAATACTCGAAAAACCTATTAATGCCCTCTTCTCTCGAATTATGAGCAATTAAGTTAAACATGTAAAAACATTGATCAAGTGTTCTAACATGAATCAAAACCAAGTATTTGAAAAGGAAATCACAACAGATATAAATAATCATCAATCCTTCTAAAACATAGTTAAACAATGTACTCACATGCCCGGAATCTAACAAGTTTAACCGGAGATGGTAATAAAAGAAAGATCAATAATCATCATGTTCAAGCTAAATAAAACAACAAAATGATTAAAAGATAGGAAGAAGATAAAAATCGGATAATGTCGTGAGTGGTCGATCCAAGCCTTGAAGTATTCTTGATGTGTTCTTCCTTGAGCTTTTCCAAAGTTCCCTCTTTGTTGGGATAACAACCTTTATCTGAAATTGTTGGTATAACAATACCCGGTAACGAAACAGTCAGGATAAACAATCCCTGTATCGAATAGTGGTGATAAGATGTTTTGACAATATGCCAATCTAGAATACAGTAAGCAAACTGTATCAAAAAGCTGATCAATAGTGTCAACCTGTATCGAAGACCTCTCATAGATCCAGCATATTGATCATACAGCAAATAGTCCCGCAAAGCAAAAGTATGGAAGCTGTCTCAAATCGTCAATACAGTGATTCTTCCATATTGCTCTCAACAGGACAAGAAGGAATCTTCAGTATTCACTAGAAGTCAAGTCCCGTTGATAAAGAAGTATTTAAATACTAAAGGATAAAGTATTTAAATACTGTAAGTCAGAAGATCTTCACAATCCCGCAATATCCGGATCTCAGGCAAATGTCTGTTGTCACAGAATCTTGCCCAACGGATAGATTTCAAACGGATATATTTCAGAGAATATCTCCAGAGTTTGAAGATCATCAACTACTGAAAATCCACTGAACTGAACGACTTACAAACGATCAAGCTTACAAAGAAATATTCAGAGCAAAACATATCTCCCAAGCTTTCTGCTATTCAGATATAAAAGATATACAATGCTCAAACCGTGAACAACACATCATCAGCTAGAAGCTCAGAAAGTCAAAGCTGTTGTTCATATATTGTTCTAAACCTTGAAAAAACCCATATCAGCCCTATGTGGACTGAGGAATCCTTGCTCTTCCAGAACTGTGTGTGACGGACTTGCATCGAAGAAGACGAAGCTTCAGAACTGTGTGTGAAGAAGCCAGTCAAGTGTTAGCTCAAACCAATTTGTGTGAACGGTTGAAAGCTAAGATCTTTATATCAATCTGTGTGAACGATATATTGATTGAGTGTTGTTATAATTATGTAGTTGTGTATGCAGTAATTATAATAAACTTTTTACTCTTGTGTGGAGGACCAGTGGACGTAGAGGGGTTTACCTCGAACCACTTTAAATATTATGTTATTTACCTTCTGCCTTTATTGTTTTAATTACTGTGATTATTTAAGTATACACTGCACATCGAGTTGCTGTATCCACAACAACTTAGTGTATTTAAGACTTCCGCTACGCACTCAAATTTAAAACCATACAGCTTGTAGTTTAAAACACTTTCCAAGCTGTATCCAGTATACTTAGTGGCCAACAAGTGGTATCGGGGAGGTTGATTCTAAAAAGAATTAGTCATATTTTTAACCGAATCATATCCAAATCACTTATTTTTAAAACAGTCTTTTTCATTCCTTTATTCTCACATGGATACATCTATGATCCACAAAGTACCCATGTTCTCTATTAATGAATTTGATGATTGGAGAATCAGGATGGAGGCTCATCTTGCAGCAATGCACGAAGAAATGATTTTTGTTATAGAGGATGGCCCCATTAAGATCATGAAGGTAAACACGGACACAAGGATTGAAGGCCAAGCCCATGCTGAGATGCTCGAGAAGGAGCGCGAACAATGGACCACAGATGAAAGAAAGCGCGCCAACCTCGACAATGTGGCTAAGAACACGTTATTTGTCACTCTTGACAAAGGCATGTTCTCAAAGGTAAAGAGTTGTAAAGCGGCCAAGGAAATCTGGGATAAACTCAAGATGATTTGTTAGGGAACTGAGCTCTCAAAAGAAAACAAAATTTCAAAACTGACTCAGCAATTTGAATCTTTTGAAATGAAACCAACTGAGACACTTGAGGAACTTGACCTGAGATTCACTAGTATTGTTGGTGAACTTGAAGCTTTGGGCAAAATTTATACCCAAAAGTAGAAGAATTTAAATATTTTTAGATCTCTCCCTTCCCGATGGGACATTAAGACCATAGCTATGCTTGTGTCGTGTAATCTAAATGAATATCTACTTTTGATCTATTCTCTGACCTCAAAGCTATTGAGTATGATATTGACAGAAGAGAGAAAGCTGAAGAATCTCCTTCAAAAGATTACAGCACTAGCCGCTGTATCGAACCATCGACACAACATGCCCAACTCGTCGAAGCCTAGTCACAAGAATGCTGACAGTGACGACGACATCCTGTCTCAAGATGAAATGGCGCTTCTCATGCATAAGTTCAAGAAGTTCATCAAGCAATCGGGAAAAACTCCCTACAGGCCCAAACCTATCCACAAGGTAAGTACCGAAACTTCATCCGGTGATGCTAACCTGTGTTATAATTGCAGGAAACCAGGACATTATGCAAACAAATGTCCTCATCCCAAAGTTCAAAGGTTGCCATAAGCCGAGCAACAAGAGAGGGATGAACGAAGACGTGCTTGGAAAAACAAGCTCAAGGCCCTGATAGGAGAATCAGAAGCCTCCCCCACACCATCCAAATCCTAAGAATGTCTTCAGGTGGTCACTGGAAGTAATTCATCCGATGATGAATTCGATGATAAAGCATATATGTGCTTTATGGCCAAGGACATTCCGGAAGATGAAGATAGCGACGATGAGGTAAGCTCAACCTCAGCTATTCCAGTAAATGCATCTCATGAGACACTGAAAAATGAGAATATACAGCTCCAACTGTCTAACCTAGAGCTGAAAGATGCTGAAAATAAATTATGAAAATATGTCTATTGATTGTGAAACCAGCAAGGTCGAACATGAAAAACTCATGGAGAGCAATCATCAACTTGATCATGAACTAAGTGAGGTTAAAACTCACAATGAGAGCAAGACAAATGATTTTGTTCTACTTCAAGCCAAAGTCAAAACTCGCGAAAAACGAGAAGATGAACTTGAGACCATTCTGAAATCTTTCGAGAAATCATCGAAATGAATGGAAGAAATTCTAAGCACTGGGCAACATGCTCATGATAAAAGTGGCTTAGGGTACAGCTCATGTTCAAACAAAGGGAAAACTAGTATAGTGTTTGTCAGGGGTGTGGAACCCATTCTTGTGTCGAAAGAAACTTCGAGTCCTGTGAAGGAACCTGTTGCACAGCGAACAGCAAAGGCTGCCATTACGCCACCTCAATCATACTCCAGACATCGGAATGACCATCCATTCAGACCTGAAAGGCGCACTCAACAGCATGCTCCCCGAGCATATCAACAGCATCAACAGCCGTTCAGAAGGAAGGCTGTATCCAAATACCAAAGGCCCGCACGGCGATTATCAAGACAAAGACGCCTAGGTATTGGATACAGGAGCCCCGTTATTCCTCGAGAAAATAGGTGTCTGCACAGTATCAACAACAGTGTTGGGAATCCAACTGGAGACCCAGAAGGCAAGCTGTAAGGCCAAAGAAAATGGCTCGACCTCCAAGACGGCACTCGTACTGGACTAATAATAATAACCCTAAATTTTACATGCATAACAATTATCATGGTTATAGCGACTACGTATATGCCCCACGTAGATACCGCAACACTGTACCGAATGTGACATATAGTAAACCAATTGCTAACAGGAAAATTTGGGTACCTAAAGGCACTAACATTCATGGACCCAAAAATCAATGGGGACCTAAATCTACCTAATCTCTTTGCATACAGGACATCCTAGAGGAGGACATCTGGTACTTCGATAGTGGATGCTCCCGGCACATGATAGGAGATAGAAGCAAGCTATCAGATTTCGTAGAAGGTCGCGGTCCAAAAGTGCGCTTCTATGATAAATCTAAAGGAAGAACAAGAGGAAAAGGAAACCTTCTTGTAGGAAAATTTAAGGTCACCGATGTTGCATATATTGAAGGCTTACAATACAATCTACTTAGTATTAGCCAGTTCTGTGATAAACAATTCTCGGTGAAATTCTATATAGATAGTTGTAGAGTCAAGAACATCCAAATCAAAGAAGTTGTGTTTACAGGAAGCAGATCAGGTAACATGTATATTGCTGACTGGAAGCCTATGAGCTCCTCAATTCCATGCTTTGTTGCCAAAGGCACTGCAGATCTAAGCTGGATATGGCACAAGAGGATGTCTCACGTCAACTTCAAGACGATCAACAAGCTCTCAAGATAGGGAATGGTAAGAGGATTGTCGAACGTGTCATTAAAAAAGGACAGCGTCTGCGGACCATGTCAGAAAGGCAAGCAAATCAAGTCCACCCTGAAGAGCAAATCCTACCTTTCAACCTAAAGAGTGTTGGAGATGCTACACATGGATCTCTACGGTCCTGTAGACCCAGTATGTTTGGGAGGTAAGAAATACTGTCTTGTTGTTGTTGATGATTACTCCAGGTATGCTTGGATAATTTTTCTAAGCAAGAAGAAGGAAACAACATCAAAGCTGCCCGAGCTCCTGAGAAAGCTCCAAAATGAAAAGGCATTGAGTATCGTGTCCATTCGTTCCGACAGAGGTACATAATTTACTAACCGCTTTATAGGGCAATACTGTTCGAAAAATGGGATACAGCACGAATACTCAGCTGCCCGTACACCTCAACAAAATGGCATTGCCGAGCGAAAGAATAGGACGCTGAAAGAAGAAACAAGGACAATGATTTCCGCAAGCAAGTTGCCACAGCGTTTCTGGGGTGAAGCAACCAATACACCATGCTACACTCAAAACCGCTGTATTGTCAACAAACACCACAACAAAACAGCATACGAGGTATGGAACAACAAAGCTCCGTTAGTTTCATATTTTCACATTTTTGGATGCAGGTGCTATGTGTTGAATAATGGGAAGGATTAACTTAGAACCTTTGATGAGAAGTCAGATGACGGAATTTTTGTAGGATATTCCTCCGTCAGCAAAGCTTACAGGATATTCAATAAAAGGAAGCTGACGATCGAGGAATCAGTTCATGTAGTGTTCGACGAACCTCACCATGACCCTACAGGAGTAGAAGCTGTTACTTAGAACATCCAACAACTTTCCATCTTAGATCCTTCAACTCCCATAGAACCTGTTGTTGACCTAGAAATCAACCCCGCAGCTGTAAGAATCGACGTAGATGAAGCCGATGCTGTACAAGCTGAAGTTGTATCTACAGAAACACAAGATATAGTATGGGACCCTGAATTAGAACCCGACCGAAGATGGTTGAGAGATCACCGGCAAGAGCTGATCATTGGAAACATCAATGCTGGTGTTTCTACTCATAGGAGAATACAGAGTACACAAGGAAATGTACTGTGTGCACAAGAAGAACTAGATATTGAGATATCACCATTACCTGAATGGAAATCTCAATCCAAGCTTAGTAGACTCAATATGTGCACTATTGTTGTATTCTTAGCCCAGTCCGAACCTGTTTCTACCATAGACGCTCTTAATAATTCTCATTGGATAACATCTATGGAAGAAGAGCTTAACGGTTTCGAAAGGAACAATGTATGGTATCTTGTACCCAGACCTACGCATCAATCGGTTATTGGAACCAAATGGGTATTTATGAACAAAAAGGATCGAAATGGGCTAATTATAAGGAATAAATCCAGACTAGTCGCACAAGACTATAGACAGGAAGAACGCATAGACTACGATGAAACGTTTGCCCCTGTAGCCAGACTAGAAGCCATTAGGATATTTTTAGCCTTTGCCGCCCATAAGAGCTTCATTGTATACCAAATGGACGTCAAGAGTGCATTCCTAAATGGAGACCTTGCCGAAGAAGTTTATGTTGAACAACCACCAGGGTTTGCCAACACAGACGGCATCGACCTAGTATACAGGCTAAGGAAAGCACTGTATGGACTTAAGCAAGCCCCTAGAGCCTGGTATGAAACCCTGTCCCAATATCTAACTGATAATGGATTTGAGAAAGGTGTTGTGGACAAGACCTTGTTCAAAATACAGGAAGGCGATGACCTTCTAATGGTGCAAATTTATGTAGATGATATAATTTTTGGTTCAACTAACCTTGCTTTGTGTCAAAGGTTCTCTCATCTCATGCAAAGTAAATTTGAAATGAGTATAATGGGAGAACTTAGTTATTTCCTAGGTTTGCAGGTAAAGCAGTTGCCTATAGGGATTTTCATCAACCGGGAAAAATACAGCAAGGAGCTTCTCAACAAATTTGGAATGAGCACTTCCAAATCATCGTCAACCCCCATGAGCACTTCCGTGCAAATTAGTGCTGATGAAGCTAGAAATACGGTTGACCAATCACTCTACAGGAAGCTTATTGGCTCTCTCCTGTACCTAATGGCTAGCATGCCCGATATCCAGTTTGCTGTAGGAGTGTGTGTGAGATATCAAGTAGCACCCAAAGAATCACACTTCAATACAGCTAAACGAATCCTGAAGAATATTAAAGGAACAATCGATGTAGGACTGTGGTATCCTAAAGAAGGCGGATTCGATTTAGTTGGCTACAATGACTCGGATCTCAGAGGCTGCAAGCTAGATAGGAAGAGTACAAGTGGAAATTGTCACTTTCTTGGACCTAGACTTGTCTCTTGGTTCAGTAAGAAGCAACTGGCAAACTCACTTTCCACGGCTGAATCAGAATACTATGCTGTTGGTAGTTGCTGTATGTAGATCCTTTGGATGCAGCAACAGTTGTCAGATTATGGGATTGAAGCCAAGGAAACGCCAATCATGTGTGATAGCACAAGTGCAATTGCAATCACGCACAACCCTGTATTGCACTCGCGCACTAAGCATATCAACATGAAGCATCATTTCATAAGGAATCATGTCGAGAACAAAGATGATCGGCTAGAAAAGGTTCATACAGATATTCAGTTGGCTGACATCTTCACCAAACCTCTCGATACAGCAAGATTCAACATGCTTAGACAAGAATTGGGATTGCTACAGCCTGACTCCCTGTAAGTATTTATTGTTTTTACTCAACAATTGAGGGGGAATGCTGTACGACCCAAGAATACAGTATCCACCATTAATTATCTGTACACTCAGAACCTTCAATATAGCACTGTAGGGAACAAAGCAATATGAATCATCCTACAGCTGACGTGTGCAATAATTAAGGGGGAATACAGTATGACCCATGAATACAGCATTAATCCAAAAGTTGCTGTATGGAATTGAAACCTATATGTACCTTTTAAGGGGGAACGTTGTATCGTCGCGGATACAGCACATACTGTAGGATTTTGATTCAGTATATATATATTATATTATAATATTTCCTCTTAAAAATAATTTTTGTCCACGTGCCCTGTTTTCATGTCTAACGTCATTTACATTAAATGCCTTACACAACATCTGGACAATCAAATCTTAAAAGCCGCAATATTTTCAACTTGTTTAATATTTAATACCGCCGTTTCAGGCATTAAGGGTAACAACAAATGTCAGAAGTGGGACCCGCTCCTATTTTAAAATTCACTGGATAAGTGTACCAGTTATACTAAGTCCATCGTGACCGTTCATTTCAAATGCCGGTTTCCATCCCTTAAATCTGACCATTCGTTCTCTGAAAACCCTTTTTCGCCGCCCACTATAAAAGGACTGCAATTGCCATTTGAGACTCTTTATGCTTTCTGCATATTTTAAGAGCACTCAAGCAAATCAACCTACAAGTTTTTCTGTGTTTATTGCATACTCTTCTTGAATCTTTTTCATCTTTTCTTGAGATTCATCAATGGCGTCTGCTCAGACCTCTACCACCGCCCTCAAGAAATCTCTGAACTTCATCGATGGACGGATCTTCACCCGATCTGTCGTCATCGAGCGCATTCATGCTGAAACTGATGACGTCGATATGATTGAAGTCGTCATCACCAGAATCCGTCAACAAGGCCTCTACCGCCTTTGGAGACACACCGTTGAAAGTTATGACGTCACCTTGTTGAGGAGTTCTACCTCAACGTCGTGGTTCGGTTTCTGCCTCTAGCCCTAGGAGGACATGTTGCTGATATCACAGTAGTCATTCAGGGAGTAGAGATCTGCATCGACCGAGATCTTCTCAAAAACATTTACAGGCTACCCTCTCAAAGCCTGACCATGGAAGAACTTGAGACATTTGGGTCTCAAGAGTTGCTGACTGAATATTATGGCTTGTTCACCGGTTTGACAACGGTTGAAGTGGTTCACACCACATGTCATAAGAAAATTTTTTGCTTACCATTTGTTTATTTGCATGATTTTTGCTGTCGCATCATTGAAAATCATACAGGTGCATTGGAGATGTGCACAAATCTTAGATTTAGAATGATGGTAGCTATTATGACCTTTGAAAAGGTCAATTGGTGTCAGATTATTCTGAAACGCTTGCAGGAAGAAGTGTCCAAACCTGCTACTCAGAAGAAATCATTTGGTTTATTCTTAAACCACATTTTGACAAAGTGCGGACTTTCACAATCTGCAGATGCAAAGAAGATAAGTTTCCGGATATTCTTGGGAGGAGTCAAGCCCACTGCCTACAAACAAAGTATTCTGATCGCAGACAGGCCTTTTATCCGGAACCTACTGCTTTCTGAAGATCCAAGGGACGTCTCTTCTAAGTCCCATAGTGTGGAATCTTCAGAGAAACGAAAGAGATCTCACAGCAAGACACCAGTTGCTATTGAGAAGCCGAAAAGGAAGCTAAGCAGGCTTTCTAAAGTTAAAGCTACAAAAACCTCCGAGGATGCTCCTATCATGGCGCAACCCACTGTTGAACTATCCCAGGGCCCAACCCCTGCAGAAGAGATGCCCATTACTGTATCAACAGTAAATCCCGAGCCTTTTGCGGCAACGACGGATACGAGGACATCTGCCAACTTGGAAGACTCTAGCGAGTCGGCTGCCCCTTTGGAGCCAACAGCTAACTCTCCTATGCGGGATTCCACACCCGTACAGGATCCACCTTCTTTCGGGGTACCATCCCCTGTAAGGAATCCCTCTCCGATATAGGCTCACACACCTGTAGAGAAACAGATCGATACAGCGGACACAAACATTGTACGAAGTCCCTCCCCGGACACTATTATCAATAAAACTCTTCTTTCTGTGCAAATTGAATAGGCCTATGAAAGATTTCTCAAATGGAAAAGCTATAGGCTAGCTCTATATGATACCTTATACAACTGGAGCGAGTGGAGCAATGAGAAAGATTCGTGTTGGAAGTGACGGACTCCCAAGAAGTTGAAGCCCTGATCCAATGGGATAATCTATGCTGCAAAGAGTTAATTGAAAGCCATCTTTTGCACAAATCTGATGCCAGAAGGAAAGGAAAGGATAAGTCCGAGGAATCTCCCAAAAGTCCAAAAGAAGACCACGACTCAGACAACGACGACGATGCCTTTCAGGCATGTCTGAGAATGAGCCGTGAGGAGGCTCAGGGAAGAGAAGTCTCCCAAGCCAAGGATGATGAAGGGCCATCAAGCCGCAGTGAGCCCCCTTCGCCACAGCAAGGCAATGTTCCTGACAATGAGGATTCAGACCCTCATGTCGAGGAAGAAGAAAATGTTTCGGAACAGGCACCCGAGCCTGCTGTCGCCGCAGAAGAAGAAGAAGAATCATGCGCCTTCCAGCAAGAGGAATCAGTCCCTCTACCGGAACAGGTGGATGCTGAGAGACACCAGGAGGATTCAGTCCCTCCTGTATCCATGTCTGCAGAAATCCCTTCGACACAGGTGTAACACCCCCAATCCTCTCAGGGATATTACACGCCGTAGAACCTTTCCTCAAGGACCTACCAGGCTAGTAACAACATCGAACATCTAAACAATGCCTTTAAGGCTAAAATGACTCAGTAGACCGATTTGGTCTTTCAATAATAACATACAACTCAATTCCAAACACATACCCACGCAGGGGTCAAAATACAATAAACTCCCGTACAATGGGGAAAAGATACTGCAGCGGAAAAGAAAAATACAACTAGACCAATACGACATCAACGGATCCTCATGTGATTAGTACCGTTCATCTTTCATCATCCTTCGTGCCGACCCTGTGCTATGCTCCAAAACCTGAATGCAAAAATAGACATCCACCGCCCGAATACTCGGGGGTTAGCAAAACTCCACTGTTTTGCTAGTGCAAGTACAAGTGCAAAAATACGAGCCATAAAATTCAAGTTCCAAGAATAACAATAATCAGAAAATCCTCAAAGATCCAAACGTAACGAAAAACACTTCCCGAGGCAAGAGTTTGGTAAAACATTCTAAAACCGAAAGGTCACAAATCAAGGGAAAACAATTTATAAAACCGTTTAAAATTCCATCGAGAGTTTTAATAGAAAACAACTTAGAATTACCGAATCCTAATCTTTCCAAAATCAACAGGGGTCACAGCCTAAAGGTTTTGTTTTCACAATTGAAACCAACAACAATACACAAGGTTAAAACCCACGTCACGCGTCCTCGACGGACAAAAGTACACCCACATCCGTGAAGTTTTACTCATGAACCCAGAGTGATGTCATAGATTCCCCCGAGGCCCCGTCGGACCCTCCCAGGGTGAGCAAACACATTCACAAAACATACACACCAACCTGTGAAGTGTTTACTCGTGGACCCAGAGTGATGTCATAGATTCCCCCGAGGCCCCGTCGGACCCTCGCAGGGTGAGTAAAACACATTCACTAAACATACACGCACAGGCATCGCCTAGGACCAGGACGCTACCATGAATCCCACCTGAGGCCTCGAAGGACCCTCCCGAGCTGGATAGCGAAACAATCAAGCACAAATAACATATCACAACAAGGATGTACAAACAATTCAACCAGAGGCATCAAACACTTAGCAAAACACCACGTTAAGCCACAATGCACCGAAATGAAACAATATGCATCCACACGCAACACCAAGTGCATCATCAACACCAAACATATCCACAGGAGTCACATACTCGTTCACGAAACACACCGATCACAAAACACACGCGGTTTTGAAAGAGGGCCTTTAATAAGGCTAACCAAATCTTTTGAAAACTCATTTCAAACAAACAACCAAACACACCAAGACGATCACCAATCATCATATCCACAAAACAAGAATAGTATGGACAAGGTACTTACCTCGAATAAGAACAACGCGGAGAATCGACCGAAGTAGGTTGGCACGAACCGACTACGAACCCGCCGACTCCACCGAATGCCAACTCGTGATAATAAACTACGAAGGACAATAACAACAATTAAAATGAATTCCACAGCACAACTTAAAGCCGTTGAATTCAAAGAACGAATGACGAAAGTTCAAGTGTTTCCCCCAAAACGGCCAAGAACACGATTCGTCCCGACAAAACACGAAAACAGAATTCCAAGTCGAAATATGGATATACAATCTATATAATATGTCTAACAACATCATTTAATCACAATCGATCCATCAAAAACGGATGGAAAACGAGATCGAGAACAAATCCCCCAAAAAGTGGATTCGAATGAAATCAAGAAATATAATTTGATTCGACGAAGAACAATGGATTAAATGATGTTAAACACAAGAATACTACCAAAATTAATCATACCCAACATGAATTAATCAACAATACGGAATGAATCAGACAAAAACGCAAAAACTCCAAAATTTCTCAAAATAGGGTTCTAGGAAATCTCACCTTGATTCGCTGGATCGAAGGATGTTATAGGATGATTGTTCAATGATATAACCTCAAGAACTTCATGGATTTGTTGTTAAACAACATGGATTTGCCACCTCCGAATCGCCAGCCGCGGATAGAAAAGGAAGGAAGTGAAAAATGAATGAAAATGTGACTGCTCTGTCACATTTATACTGGGCCGGAACTAGCGTGCGCTAGCCTTCCCGGACTAGCGTGCGCTATCGGCCAGTATCCGCCCAGTACCCTCGGACAGGACCCACACGACCCGGCACCACCGACCAATCCTGCCGACCGTGACCTGTCCGCCCGACTCCCGCTAGCGTGCGCTACGGTCGGAAGCCTGCGCGTGCTAGCCGACCTGTCCAGTAACCCCTGGACTAAAAAGCTCGCCCAGGTAACGTATGCTAGTCGGCCGACAGCGTGCGCTAACCCTGCTGGTTAGCATGCACTACGACCGACAGTAGCGTGCGCTACCTGCCGATCCTAACCGAGTCCAGAACCTCAGAACCCCACTGCCGAGACCTGATAGCGTGCGCTACACCTGCCGGTTAGCGCGCGCAGCCTTCCGGCCGTAGCGTACACTACGCCGGTTCCTACCGCGTCAGCCCGGCCAGTGCCCACAACCGTCCGGCCAGGACCATGCCGTCGGCGGTACTTTCGGTAGACATGGCCCGACGACTCGATTTCCGAAAACGTACGGAACGAACATAATGAAAAGCTCGCGGACAACATCAACGACCCGACATGAAAACATAATGCAATAATTAATGATACGCGACCAAGAAAAGGGTCGAGACAACAAATACAGATACGGATACCCATAACTTTGGGTAAATTACAAAATGGCCCAAAACGCCCAAAAATCATGATACGCGATCGAATAACCAAACCGAAGTTCACAACACATATAACAACGTTAAATGAACTTACGGGAAACTTGAAACAGCAATTTAGACTGAGATTCGCAAGAATCGAACTCAAGTGCGGAAAAGTCGCTAAAAAGCACGGAACTCAACAAAACGACACCGAAACGAACTCGGATGTCAAAAAGTATAGAATTAATCATTCTCAGAATAATGAAATGGTCATGAGCGAGTCATCAAAACGGACTTCCGCCGAAAAAAAAGAAATTACCCGAAATCGAAATTACGGGTTTTACATTCTACCCTCCTTAAAAGAAGTTTCGTACCGAAACTTAAAAATAAGTAGGGAGAAGCAATATCCCCTGCTAGGAAAACTCGACGAGATACACAAAAACCGAAAACTCACGCCCGACGGAGAAATGCTGCAAGAGATGCAAAGAGACATACGGCGTGAAAATACGCTCCACGGCGACTAACACAACGCCACCGATAGAGCCATAAAAAAATCAACAAGTGACAAGCGTCATCAAACAGACAATACAATCGAGTCGATTATCCGAACAATCACAAAACACAACGAACGAAAATCAATACGATTGACCAACCCAACAGTTCATCAATCAAAACGCGAGCCCAATGCTGAACAATTACGGAATTCCACCGCCCAAGGGTTGGAAGATCGAAACAAGACTAATTTTCCGAAGGAGTCTGAACGCTCAACAATCACGAGACGATATCAACAAAAAACAAACAATCAAATGATCGAACCACAATAGTCGAGACAACAAAAAGCGAACAATCATGTTCGAATCACGAAGAATAATAAAATTTAAACAACAACTCCAAGGTTCACAAGAATCGAACCGAACTCGGAAAAATCACAGCGATAACCAGATCGACTCAAAACAAGATCACAGCTCGTCCGAACGATGAAACCGAAATACAGAACAAGTTCAAAAAGTATCAACAAACACAAGCTGTAATACCCGTACTTTTATTGACTGTTTAACTTTGTCATCCTCCTTATTTTGTCGCTCTGTAAATGCTTGGAGATGTTGTTGATATTGTTATTGAGTTTCGTATCTCGTTTGGTTCTTGATCATGTCGTTTCGACCTTGCGGAAATGTTTTGTGCCAGAGATATAGCGCATGCTAGGCCTAGGCTAACGCACGCTAATTCTGCTTGATTAGCGCACGCTAGCTTTGAGCCGTAGCGCGCGCTAAGAGGATCAGTCAGGTCAGAACCAGTATTTCGGACTTCTCTCTGGACTGGCGGATTAACGCACGCTAGGAGTTTGTTAGCGCGCGCTATCCGTGGATAGTAGCGCATGCTAACATCCGTCCGTAGCGCACGCTACCGGGCTGGTCAGCAGAGGCAGTGAGGTTGCCAGGTTTTCTGGACTATCAGATAGCGTACGCTAGGCTTCGGCTAGCGCACGCTAAAGCTATTGCATAATGCACGCTAAACAATAGCGGTAGCGCACGCTAAGTTTTGAGCAGGGCAGAGACAGTAAGTTTTGAACTCCAGTACTGGATGCCACACTTTGGGCTAGCGCACGCTAGGGACAGACGATTAGCGCATGCTAACGGGGCCGACATAAGCCACTGGACTATCCGGTGACTTCGCTAGCGCACGCTAATGAATGAGGCGTAGCGTGCGCTAGACTGGACAGATATATATATGGCAGTTGACTTTATTTTCGTCATTTCTCACCTTCTTCACTCCTTTTCGACGGGAATCACTCGGGAGAGGCGATCTTAGGCGATTGGAAGCGATCTTCCTTCTAACAACAATATATTTGGTTGGAGAACAAGGATTTCTCAACATCTAATTCCTCCTAACGTCGGAATCAAGGTAAAAATCCTTAGAACCCTACCTTTTGGGAATTTTGGGGTTTTTCATAGATTCGTCCGATTTACCTGCTTTGAAGCTTGAGGACTTTAAGGTTATGATGTATCTATACCGTATGCATGCTTTTCCTACGATTTTATGGCTTGGATTGTGCCGTTTTCGGACTTGTGAGATTTTGGACGATTTTCCAACCTCTAGTTGATTATACGTACATCTTTATAAATCGTAGACGGGTTTCGGGGGTTTCTTCGTGTAATTTGAATATGGATAGTTGATTATCATATTCCTTGCGAATCGTTTAGGTGCCGGAAGCGCGTTCTTGGACCTACCGATCTCATACCCCTTTTTCCGTTCGTTTTTCTCGATGTCTCAAAGGCAAGTATATATTTATGATTGTACGTTCTCGACTTTGAAAGTAAGAAATATTGATGGTATGATATGAACGAACCGTTTTTACGGCATTCATAGATATATTGTTGGCATATTATGAACGAACCGTTTTTACGGCATTCATGTATGTATTGTTGGCATGTAATGAACGAACCGTTTTTACGGCATTCCTACATGTATCGGCGTATGAGGTGAACGAACCGTTTCTACGGCATTCACATACGTATCGGCGTATGGGGTGAACGAACCGTTTCTACGGCATTCACATACGTCTTATGAGATTTTAGTCATTCTGGAATACTAGTCTTGAATTGATGAATTGATGGTTGCCTTTACTTTATTGTCGAGGAGTATTGTGTTTCATACTTGATATACTTGCACTAGCTATTCGACGGCTAACCCCTTTATGGGGGAAATACGTTTTATGTATTTCGAGTTCGGGAGAGCGGACGGCGGAGTATCGGGACGGCATGAAGATGGTGGGCAAGTGTGATACTGTGTCTTTCTTCCAGTTATGTTTAGAGTTTCCCATTCAGTGTTGTTGTACTGGATTGACTATTGAATACTCGAGTATTGTTTTCCCCTTTTCTTTGATGTTCCGGCCTGTGTTTGCCGAAGTATTGATTCGAGTTGTGATGTTTGTGAATACATTGGTTATGTTTTGAATACCTATGTATTGTTTTTCATTCCATTGTGTGTAGACCTTATCGGTCAAAAATTTATGGTTCCGCGTATGATTAGCCTTGTGGGTCCCACGGCGGGGCTTACGGCGCTGTAATATCCCTGAATAACTTGGGGGTGTTACACAAGCAAGTCGATAGAATTGAGAAAGAGAAAATGCAGAAGTCAAAAACAATACGGGTATTACATTCGACCTCTTATAAAAGAAAGGTCGTCCCCGCAACTCACAACAACTGAAGCAAGGTAACAACACACAAAGCAGCCGACAGAAACATCTTTCATGGGCTCCTCAGAGCCAATATCTGTACTGGAGTTCGTGCCCCGAAAGGCTCGGGACCCAACTCGCAAAACTGGATCATGTGCCTCTCGGGTCCGCACTTGAAATGCGTTACTGACGAGAAGGACAATTGGTACGTGCGTGCCCCCGGCACACCACGGTTGAAACACCTCGGCTCGACATACCGAATATACAAATGCTAGATATAATGGGGAATAACGTCGCAAGACAACATAGCAGAGATGCCAACTTAGCACAACAGAAAATCATAACACATATCATATACAACGATTACTATTGTAAAGTAATACACACACAAACACTACAGCAACGACGGTATCGTTGAAACATAATTACAAACATCATGAAACAATCATAGATGCACACAATCACATAAACCCAAGCTCTAACAGCTCGCACAAGTGCGATAACACGCAAGCCACCATGAAATGACAACATTAAAGATCATCATCACACCTCCCAAAAGGGCTAACAAAACATATGCGTGGCGAGCGACTCAACGTTCACACCACTAATTTAATCACAATTCGGAGGGCTAACACCCTAACGACAATACCAACATCATACACACCTTCTTCGACCACAAGCAGGAAATGATGGGTTTTAAAAACGAAAACCACCTTTTGAAAACAGTTTGGAAACACCAGTTGATCTTGAGTATCACTTTACAAAAAGTTGAACAAACAGCATTGTCGAGACTTGGAAAACCATCTTGCGTTTGATAAAACGAGGACACTTTCCTTTTAGTGAGAACTTTCAGAAATATCCGACCCTCGGGTCTAAGTAAAAGTGTTTCTAAATAATTGAAAATATCCTAAAATATTTTTAGTCCTCAACTGGAAATTTTTTTTTTTGAAATATATTGCGGCACTAGAAAGCATCTTGAAAACGCCGCAAGAAAATAATTCGTTTTAAAAGTACGTCCCGAAATTTAATTTTCTAAGATACTCAAGGTTTTCAAAAACTCAGTAGGCCAGAATGCCTAAAACTCACAAAATCCTTTATCAAACCGTCATAAAACATTCAAGGTCAAAGTGCCAAAACTCGATTTAAGGAATTGGTTTTACAAATTAGAACTCAATTTGCAAAATACGGAAAGTCATTTTGAAAGGACTCACGGAGCGGATAAAATATAGTTCGAACATGCACAATCCAGCAACGCTACTCCTCATATGAACGAAATATGAGAGTCAAATAACCACATATCACGAAATCAAAATCCATAAGAGGATTCCATCACTTAACGGGTAATCATACAAGTAACTCGTATCAGACGAGGTACAAACACAAAGAAGGGAGACTTACATCCACAGGTCGCACGAAGATGATGATCGCCCCACGATACTAATCACGACCAACAAACTCAGACGACGCGTCGCGACACGACTTAGTCAGACAAAATCCGACAAGACAAAACTCAACAGACACCACTGACCCGACAGCTTAGGTTTATGTAACACCCCCAATCCGCTCAGGGATTTTACACGCCGTAGAACCTTTCCTCAAGGACCTACCAGGCTAGTAACAACATCGAACATCTCAACAGTGCCTTTAAGGCTAAAATGACTCAGTAGACCGATTTGGTCTTTCAATAATAACATACAACTCAATTCCAAACACATACCCACGCAGGGGTTAAAATACAATAAACTCCCGTACAATGGGGAAAAATACTGCAGCGAAAAAGAAAAATACAACTATACCAATACGACATCAACGGATCCTCGTGTGATTAGTATCGTTCATCTTTCATCATCCTTCGTGCCGACCCTGTGCTATGCTCCAAAACCTGAATGCAAAAATAGACAGCCACCCCCCGAATACTCGGGGGTTAGCAAAACTCCATTGTTTTGCTAGTGCAAGTACAAGTGCAAAAATACGAGCCATACAATTCAAGTTCCAAGAATAACAATAATCAGAAAATCCTCAAAGATCCAAACGTAACGAAAAACACTTCCCGAGGCAAGAGTTTGGTAAAACATTCTAAAACCGAAAGGTCACAAATCAAGGGAAAACAATTTATAAAACCGTTTAAAATGCCATCGAGAATTTTAATAGAAAACAACTTAGGATTCCCGAATCCTTATCTTTCCAAAATCAACAGGGGTCACAACCCAAAGGTTTTGTTTTCACAATTGAAACCAACAACAATACACAAGCTTAAAACCCACGTCACGCGTCCTCGACGTACAAAAAGTACACCCACATCCGTGAAGTTTTACTCATGAACCCAGAGTGATGTCATAGATTCCCCCGAGGCCCCGTCGGACCCTCCCAGGGTGAGAAAACACATTCACAAAACATACACACCAACCTGTGATGTTTTTACTCGTGAACCCAGAGTGATGTCCTAGATTCCCCCGAGGCCCCGTCGGACCCTCCCAGGGTGAGTAAAACACATTCACTAAACATACATGCACAGGCATCGCCTAGGACCAGGACGCTACCATGAATCCTACCCGAGGCCTCGAAGGACCCTCCCGAGCTGTCTAGCAAAACAATCAAGCACAAATAACATATCACAACAAAGGATGTCCAAACAATTCAACCAGAGGCATCAAACACTTAGAAAAACACCACGTTAAGCCACAATGCACCGAAATGAAACAATATGCATCCACACGCAACACCAAGTGCATCATCAACACCAAACATATCCACAGGAGTCACATACTCGTTCACGAAACACACCGATCACAAAACACACGCGGTTTTGAAAGAGGGCCTTTAACAAGGCTAACCAAATCTTTTGAAAACTCATTTCAAACAAACAACCAAACACACCAAGACGATCACCAATCATCATATCCACAAAACAAGAATAGTATGGACAAGGTACTTGCCTCGAATAAGAACAACGCGGAGAATCGACCGAAGTAGGTTGGCACGAACCGACTACGAACCCGCCGACTCCACCGAATGCCAACTCGCGATAATAAACTACAAAGGACAATTACAACAATGAAAATAAATTCCATAGCACGACTTAAAGCCGTTGAATTCAAAGAACGAATGACGAAAGTTCAAGTGTTTCCCCCAAAACGGCCAAGAACACGATTCGTCCCGACAAAACATGAAAACGGAATTCCAAGTCGAAATATGGATATACAATCCATAGAATATGTTTAACAACATCATTTAATCACAATCGATCCATCAAAAATGGATGGAAAACGAGATCGAGAATAAATCCCCCAAAAAGTCGATTCGAATGAAATCAAGAAATATAATTCTATTCGACGAAGAACAACGGATTAAACGATGTTAAACACAAGAATACTACCAAGATTAATCATACCCAACATGAATTTATCAACAATACGGAACGAATCGGACAAAAATTCAAAAACCCCAAAATTTCTCAAAATAGGGCTCTAGGAAATCTCACCTTGATTTGCTGGATCGAAGGATGTTATAGGATGATTGATCAATGATATATCCTCCAGAACTTCATGGATTTGTTGTTAAACAACATGGCTTCGCCACCTCCGAATCGCCAACCGCGGATAGAAAAGGAAGGAAGTGAAAAATGAATGAAAATGTGACTGCTCTGTCACATTTATACTGGGCCGGAACTAGCGTGCGCTAGCCTTCCCGGACTAGCGTGCGCTATCGGCCAGTATCAGCCCAGTACCCTCGGCCAGGACCCGCACGACCTGGCACCACCGACCAATCCTGCCGACCGTGACCTGTCCGCCCGACTCCCGCTAGCGTGCGCTACGGCCGAAAGCCTGCGCACGCTAGCCGACCTGTCCAGTAACCCCTGGACTAAAAAGCTCGCCCAGGTAATGTACGCTAGTCGGCCGACAGCGTGCGCTACCCCTGACGGTTAGCGTGCGCTACGACCGACAGTAGCGTGCGCTACCTGCCGATCCTAACCGAGTCCAGAACCTCAGAACCCTACTGCCCAGAGCCGATAGCGTACGATGGGCCGCTCGACAGCGTGCGCTACACCTGACGGTTAGCGCGCGCAGCCTTCCGGCCGTAGCGTACGCTATGCCGGTTCCTGCCGCGTCAGCTCGGCCAGTGCCCTCAACCGTCCGTCCAGGACCCGCCACCGTCCGGCCAGCTGCTCAGCCAACATGGCCCGACGAATCGATTTCCGAAAACGTACGGAACGAACATAACGAAAAGCTCGCGGACAACATCAATGACCCGACATGAAAACATAATGTAATAATTAATCATACGCGACCAAGAAAAGGGTCGAGACAACAAATACAGATACGTATACCCATAACTTTGGGTAAATTACAAAATGGCCCAAAACGCCCGAAAATCACGATACATGATCGAATAACCAAACCGAAGTTCACAACACGTATAAAAAAGTTAAACGAACTTACGGAAAACTTGAAACAGCAGTTTCGACCGAGATTCGCAAGAATCGAACTCAAGTGCGGAAAAGTCGCTAAAAAGCACGGAACTCAACAAATCGACACCGAAACAAACTCGGATGTCAAAAAGTATAGAATTAATCATTCTCAGAATAATGAAACGGTCATGAGCGAGTCATTAAAACGGACTTCCGCTGAAAAAAAAGAAATTACCAGAAATCGAAATTACGGGTTTTACAACAGGAGGATGTCGCACCCCCTGCTGCTGAACCCGAAACTGCTGCTCCCGCCCCATCAACCATGGAATCCGACGACAGTACTATACCTAAATATGTCCAACTCATTTCACGTCCTAACGTGAACTTGAGAAGGTTAGATGCACACATCTGCTGTTGAAGAAATGACTGGATTACAGCATGAAGTCTCTCGAGTAGTCGAAGCCTTCACTGACTTTCCAGAACTCTTCAAGCAAGCCCTGAGCAATCTGCAAGAGAAGCAAGAAATGATCCTGAGAGAAGAGGAATCTAAAACTCGCATATCCGAGGCCAAGACAGCATCCGCTATTATCGAATCAAGTTCTCAACTGCGACTCCATGACAAGAACATTAAGGATATGTCGCAGGTGCTCTCCTCCCTGGTCGAGAGAATTTCAAATATCGATACAAAGCAGGATACCGCTCTAGAAATCCTAGGACGTCTTGATGAAAAGGTATCATACCTCGATGATGCCAAAAAGGGGGAATAAGCGAGAGAAGCTGCGAGGAGAACAAGGCTCCAGCATGAAAGAGAATTCAGTGCTGCTCAAGACAGCATTACTGCAGAACTAAACAAATTGGCTGGACCCACTCAAGGATACAAGATTTCAGGTTCTCGACCTGAGTTCCATGATCCCAGCATCCCATGGCAAAACATGATCCAAAGGCCTTCTGAAATTCGTTTGCTAACCAACCGCCATCCCACTGCTGAAGAAGTGAAGCAATGGAGGAGAAATGAACTGATGAGATATTTTGCAAAACTCGTTAGGGAATCCGCCATCTTCAAAGGATATAAAACATTAGCGGAGGCTGCAGATAAATTTACAAAGATGTTAGAAGAAGGAAAACTTCCTCTCCAAATTGAAATGAAGTCCAAACATAGACGAGGAGATCGGATCACCCATCCAGAGGACTGGATTCTCGCCTTCGACAAATCATACGATGGTAGAGCAATCTACTTAGATCGAGACAATGATTCCCTACAGTATTGGTGGGGTGGAACCGAGAATGATCCCGAAAAAAGGCCATGGAGACACTCGGATTATAGGAGTTAAATTCCTTGTATTTATTGTTTGTAATTATGCTTTCAAAACAGCAATCCTTGTACTCTATTTTGAATATCAATAAAATATTTGCCTGTCTTGAAAGATTACAACTCGTAATCTACTGTGTTAATGTATGATTACGTAACTTAAATTTAATTGCTGAAATTAATCACAAGTATAGAAACTTGTTTAAAAATTTAAGCTGTACGAACTTATCTGCGAACAATTCATAGATTCAGTTGTATGTATGTAGAATACATTGTAAGATTGTGCTTGCACGCCAATCATAAGCTTAAGCTGTAAAAACTCTTAGCTGTATCGAATTCGCCTACGAGCAGTTCATAAATTAGACTAAGTTGCTGAAAGCCAGATCATTCGATAGAAGATCAAGATATCTGCCCGAAGTCATCAAGAAAGGTTATTAGCTTCATGAAGCAGGTTTTGGCATCATCAAGAAGGCTTGAAAGATTTAAGTCTTGGCAAATTGTCAAAAAGGGGGAAATTGTGGGGATAACAACCTTTATATGAAATTGTTGGGATAACAATACCCAGTATCGAAACAGTCAGGATAAACAATCCCTGTATCGAATAGTGGTGATAAGACGTTTTGACAATATGCTAATCTAGCATACAATATGCAAACTGTATTGAAAAACTGATCAATAGTGTCAACCTGTATCGAAGACCTCTCATAGATCCAGCATATTGATCATACAGCAAATAGTCCCGCAAAGCTAAAGTATGGAAGCTGTCTCGAATCGTCAATACAGTGATCCTTCCATATAGCTCTCAACAGGATAAGAAGGAATCTTCAGTATTCACTACAAGTCAAGTCCCGTTGATAAAGAAGTATTTAAATACTAAAGGATAAAGTATTTAAATACTGTAAGTCATAAGATCTTCACAATCCCGCAATATCCGGATCTCAGTCAAATGTCTGTTGTCACAGAATCTTGCCCAACGGATAGATTTCAAACGGATATATTTCAGAGACTATATATATATCCAGAGTTTGAAGATCATCAACTACTGAAAATCCACTGAACTGAACGACTTACAAACGATCAAGCTTACAAAGAAATATTCAGAGCAAAACATATCTCCCAAGCTTTCTGCTATTCAGATACAAAAGATATACAGTGCTCAAACTATGAACAACACATCATCAGCTAGAAGCTCAGAAAGTCAAAGTTGTTGTTCATATATTGTTCTAAACCTTGAACAAATCCATATCAGCCCTGTGTGGACTGAGGAATCCTTGCTCTTCCAGAACTGTGTGTGACGGACTTGCATCGAAGAAGACGAAGCTTCAGAACTATGTGTGAAGAAGCCAGTCAAGTGTTAGCTCAAACCAATCTGTGTGAACGGTTGAAAGCTAAGATCTTTATATCAATCTGTGTGAACGATATATTGATTGAGTGTTGTTATAATTACGTAGTTGTGTACGCAGTAATTATAATAAACTTTTTACTCCTGTGTGGAGGACCAGTGGACGTAGAGAGGTTTACCTCGAACCACTTTAAATATTGTGTTATTTACCTTCTGCCTTTATTGTTTTAATTATTGTGATTATTTAAGTATACACTGCACATCGAGTTGCTGTATCCACAGCAACTTACTATATTTAAGACTTCCGCTATGCACTCAGATTTAAAACCGTACAGCTTGTAGTTTAAAACACTTTCCAAGTTGTATCCAGTATACTTAGTGGCCAACACTCTTCTTGGTGAGTTTTTCTTCTCAATCTTGTGTTTTTCAATCCTCACCAACTTTCCAAATCAGAATATCCTCTAAAGTCCAGTCCAGGACCCTTTTATCTAGAAAAAAAAACATTTTTCTTGTTCAAATCGTGTTAAAACATCAATCAAGGGACTTTGCACTGAAAAGTGACTCGGCCGTGTCAAATGACAAGGCCCGTGTCGAAGTGTTCTAAAAATGAAAAATTCTCTGGCGGTATAACTCGATCGAGTCATTGCCCATGTCATATGACACGACCGAGTTAGTTGACACGGTCGAATCATTCGACCCGGCCAGGGTCGTGTTGTTCTGTTCTGACTCCGTTTTTCAATTTTTCGTCTATGCATTGCTTGATATGTATCGGGGGTTGAAACTTTATTCTTGCTTGATAATGTCCTTAAAAACACCTATAAAAGCAACAAAATATACCCTAGCGTGATCGAGTCCAACAAACACAATTTAAGCACAAATAACATAATTCTACACATTTTAGGATCTTAAAATCCAGAAAAACTTATAAGAACATGTGTAAAAATGAGTGTTACCAAAATCCCCCAAACTTAAACGTTGATCATCCCTAGCAATGCACTTTAAAATAACCACTCTTAAGAGAACTCATCCCTCAACACACCTCAAAGGATCATTTTGAAAATTCATCAATACGCCTCGAGTAATAAATAAGTCGAGTTCTTTAAAGTATTCAAATCTCTGGGTTTCTTCCTTAACATCATAGGCAATACTTGGAAAATATAAACCTCACCGGTCAAGTGTATTTACTCACTCTCAATGTGTATAAAGGGACATGTATACACTCAGAACTCATTCAATGAAATAAGAATCCCCGTAAGCTTGTCAATCGTCTACATCTCTACCACTATTTTGTGCATGCAAATTTGTGAATCAAAAAGTACTTCACTGGTTGTAATGTAGGCTCTTTGGTCGGGGTAGGATAAATATGGCTAAAGTAACTTGACTTGAGCTAATTAGAATTAAATCACAGTAATTACTTTGCTCCACTAAGTACTTAGAAGCTCAATTTTTTTTTTTTGCCTTTTTCAACCCCTTAACTTTATAATAATCGCAACAAGCGCATTTAAAAGTAAAAATCACAACCTTATTCTTCCTTATTGATCCATTTATTTTTATTGTCCATGTATCTGGGTAATTATTCGAGTAGACCCAGTGTGACCTTCCATATGATGGACAACATCATTTTTTTTTTGAGAACTTATTATGATATATAATTGCCAACCAACCCAATACTGAACTTAAACAATCTTCCCTGTTCGCCTCCATATATAATATTTCATTCTTTTACCGATTAGTTCTAACAAGCTCAAGTATAGGGAAAAAGAATTTAAAGGAACGGAAATCTCATTATATGGAAAAAAAATAGGCTTTACGCTCAATTGGGCTGACTAGGGAAGTAACAATTGTCGGGTCGGCCAAAAATATTGAAGGGCTAAACCAAAAAGCGCCTAATATCACTTTCACTAATTTGCAGACGTACTAATGGTTTCGAATAAGATACCAAGGCAAGTTCTAGAGTCTTAAAAACATGAATGATACACTCGACAACGAAACTTGCATATTGCGTTCTTGAACCGATAACCATGTTTCGGCTAACCTAGCCTGTTCCGTCCCTCGGGACCAACAAGGGGTAGTACAAGCACGAAGGATGAAAAGATCACAAGTTAAGATTTGCTCATACCTCTAAGATATTAAACCATTTCTTTAATTCCACACCCTTTTGATTATCTACAATTTTTCCTCATCAAATTATCCCCGACTTGCATATCCAAATAACAACATAAATCCCGAGGTATTGAAGAGGAAATTTCATTCTTCCGAGTTTCATAAAAAGTATATGATACTCAAAACACACCAAATTCAACAAAATCACACCAAAAGTCGATAATAAAAATAAAATACGACAAACAAAAACAAACAAACAAACAAACAAACAAACAAACAATATAAGTATTTCTTGACTATCCACAAGTGTACGGAGTAAATGTAGGAAGTGGCGAGCAAGGTTATATTCCACAGATATTAATTATTCCTATTGTATAAATTACTAGATTATAGTGATTCCAATTTTATTTAGACGATCATTAAGTGTATGAATGGTTAACTAAATGAGATAAAAATAATAAAACTAATTCAACTAATTATAATATCCGAATCAAAGAGAATTGTATGAGTTTTAAAATATAGATTCCAAGGCTATATTTCCATTAATTACTAAGTTTAGTCGGGATTGATTTCAAAAAGTTATATGTGCATTTCCAAAATGATAATCACAACAATATGTTAAAGTCCTTTTCGAGATGCATTAAAACGTAGATTAAACAACCTATAATAACATCTCCGCCTATTATAAATTATCTAACTCAAAATGTTCATAAGATTTGAGACCATCATAGTTTATCACTGATTTCTCAATCGCGTAATTAACTACGTCAAATACTCGAAAACCTATCAATGCCCTCTTCTCTCGAATTATGAGTAATTAAGTTAAACATGTAAAAATATTGATCAAGTGTTCTAACATGAATCAAAACCAAGTATTTGAAAAGGAAATCACAATAGATATATATAATCATCAATCCTTCAAAAATATAGTTAATCAACGTACTTCCATGCCCGGAATCTAACAAGTTTAGCCGGACATGGTAATAAAAGAAAGATCAATAATCATCATGTTCATCATGTTCAAGCTAAATAAACCAACAAAATGAGTAAAAGATAAGAAGAATATAAAACTCGGATAATGTCGTGAGTGGTCTCGATCTAAGCCTTGAAGTATTCTTGATGTGTTCTTCCTTGAGCCTTTCCAAAGTTTCCTCTTCTTGGTGAGTTTTTCTTCTCAATCTTGTGTTTTTCAATCCTAACCAACTCTCCAAATCAGAATATCCTCCAAAGTCCATATAGGTCACAAGTCGTCCAGGAATAAGTCTAGAGGGGGGGTGGGGGGTGAATAGACTTATTGAAACTCTTAAACTCTTTTTCTCAAAGAGTAAGTTTATTCATCTGATAGATAAACAAATGACTTGGACTCGTTTGTTCTTAATACGTGTGGAAGTCAGCTGGTGACGAATACAAAACAACTAATGAAACACTTGATAATGAATGCAGCAGTTAAAGTATGATGCTGTAAAACAGTAAAGTACGCAGGCAATTATAGTGGTCTCAGAGGTGGGGTAATCCTCTACTAATCCACTTTTCTCCAAACCAGTTGGAGATGAATTCACTATAATTTTCAACAAGTGATAAATATTACAGTGATTCAACCAAATTACAATAGCTTCCAACCAGTGGAAATCCGTGCCGTTGTAACACACTTGACTGCCTTGCACCTCTTGATCCTCGATCCTTGGATGCCTTTACAGTCTCGAACTTCAACCAGTGAAGTACCCCGAACTCAGGATTTAAGACACGAGTTTTTGTCTTCTCCAACTAAGAGCTTCTTCAAGTATGAACTTTTTAGAACTGCTCTTTTCACGATGTTGTATTTCGTTTTAGATTGCTTGAATGCTTTGAACGCTTGAAAGTATGTTCGCACCGGTAGTTGTTGGTGTGCTCAGCTTCAAATATTTGGATATATATAGGTCACGATCTCTGAGCTTTTCCTTTATAGCCGTTGCAATTCTTTTTCAACAAATCCGTCTGTTGGAGAGGTAGACTTCATTGTTTTTCTTTCTGAACGTTGCAAGGCTCGATTCCCATAATTTAATCCATCTTTCGACCGTTGTGAAGACTTTGCATGTGAGGCGCCGAATCTTTTGAATATAATACGATTAAAGTCTTCAAGGTGGGTCTGGATGAATTATTTAATTCATATCCTTTGCGGGAATCTCTCCAATTTGTCTCTTCACGTTGCATGTGACTTTCCGTAATACTTGACTTTTAAACGCATGCTGACGTGGACTTGGAGTACTTGGCTGATCTCGAGTAGGCTGATGTAAGTTAACTTCTCTGCAGTTCTGGACCTCTCTGATATTCCCTGTTTGGGACTCGCCTGATCAGATGACTTGTTTGTGGTTTACTTGACTGCAGTCTAGTCAAACATCTCTGATGATTTTTATTGACCAGATCTTCTCTGATATGACTCGGCTGTACCTCTCTGATGAACTTAGCTGTTCTTTTGTACTTAGCCAATTTTTAGCCTAACTTATTTTGGCCTATAGAAGATACTCATTTGGTTCTTCTTTACATTTTGCCAAGTTTTACACTTAACATAATTTGGCCTATGGAAGATACTCATTTGTTTCTTCCTTACATTTTGCCAAGTAATAAGCATTTGAATTTATATTAATGACATCATTAAAATCTAACAAGTATTCCTAATAAATTCCCCCTATTTTGATGATGGCAAAACTTTAAGGAAATATTCAAATAAACAAGTCTGCACTTGAGTGCAAGACACAAACTAAAATCAGTCTAATTTTTGAGATAACTAGAAATTGTCATTCAAAAGACTGTTATAAAATTTTCTGAATTGATTACAAATACATGTCTGAATTTTACAAGAAAATTTTACAAGTAAGGAAATAAATAGAAATCATCTGCCTCTGCCTCTACGAATAGGCTGTTTGGCAGGCCTGAAAGGTTTAACTCCGATTGGTCTTGTTTTGACAGGGGCAAGACCATACTTCCTCTTTACAACAAGAGCTGTAAAGTATTGCTCTTCTTGAGATGAAAACTTATTCTCAAGACACAGCTTCTTGATTTTTCTCTAGAGTGTAAGTTCATCCAAAGCATTTCCTTGCACCAAGGTGGGAGGTACTTTGGCACAGAACGTAGGGATCATGGGATAAGCGTTGTGTGCCTCAGCATGTTTCTTCAGAATAGTCCAGAGTTGTGGATGATCTTCTTCCATGAAGTTGATGAAGATCTGTTGTGGGGAGAGATTATCATCCTGGAGTATTTCCCAGATGTAGTAGTCTCTGATGAATTTTTTCCTTGCAGATCCCCACATGGCTAGAGCTTCCTCTGGTATAAATTCTTCAACGTACCATAACTCCTTGCCTTCCCACTCTAGAGTAGGCTCAAATCCTCCTCTAGTCCTCCTCTTCTTGCTTGCAGGCTGATCATCAGCCTCTTCTCCCTTCCTTTTGGCTGAGGATGTCCCAGCAGTGATCATCTGGACATCCTGTCTCTTCTTCGTTCTAAGCTCCTCCCTTATCTCTCCTTGAATGCTGCCTTCCCCCTGTATCCAATCTTCCCCCTTTTTGCCAGCATCAACCAACGTGGTCAGCTGCTGCTCCATTCTGTGCATCCAGTCAGACATGCCAAATGGCATTCTGTTGTTTGTAGGGGGAGGAGGTTGAGGGACTTCCCGCTGCAGCAATGTATCAATCTTGGCATCGATGGATTGGAGGTCAGGGGTGACCTGAGATGCAAGCAACTCGCCAATGGTATCCTTCATTATTTGCCTTATCAGCTCGGTCATCGCAGGTGAGATCTGCGATGGTGGAGAGTGCTCGCCTGAGCCTTCTGCAAATGATCCACTAGACTGCAGGCTCCTATATGCAGTTGGTACTCCAGATGGGGTCTTTTCAGGTCTCCCTGATCTGGAGTCCTCAGCCAACTCTGCGTCCAGGCTGGTATACCGGGCAGGCGCCCCAGCCTCGTCTGCAGCCTCTATTTCTGGCTCTTTCTCCGGCTCCTTTTATTTCTCCTCTTCTTCCTTTTCTTGTTCTTACTCCTTTTCTTCTTCATTAACATTCTCTTTTTCTTTTTCAGCTCCCTGATCTCCTCCTTTATCATCATCATCATCATCATCCTTTTCCCATCTTTTTTATCTTCTCCTTCATTCTCATCATCTTTTCCATCATCCTCATCATCCTCCTTTCCTTCATCATTCTCCTGATCTACCTCTTCCCCTTCTTCTTCTTCTTCTTCTTCTTCATCAATTAACTCCTCTGTTTTCTCAACTTCTTCTGTTTTTTTTCAACTAAAATATTTTCTCCTTCTTTTCTCTCTGCCTGATCCTCTTCTTCGTCATCTATAACAATGATCTCCTCGTATTATCCGTTCACTTCTTCAATCCTTATTTATTTTTCTTCTTCCTCCTCATCTTCTTTTCCAAACGATCCATCGAAGATACTGTACATAATAGAATGGATGAATTGGTCCATGTTGGTTTTGAAATGAGACATGAACCAATTCTCCTGGAGGATCAAAACTATGTCTGATACTTTGCAAAAGTGTATCAGTACATCCTCTGTGGCTTGGGGATATTCCCAACCACTGGTTTCAATATAAGTTTGAAGTTTAGCAAATGACAGAGATTTGTAAAATTTCCACTCTTCAAAAATATTAATAAAAGAGTGTTTTAGAGCTTGTGGTTTAACAAGCTGTAATTGCCCTATTGACAGGTTGAAAACATTGTTGTCCAGCAGGTTAAGGGTGTAATTTGCTTCAGGGATTGAAATAATTAAACCTGCTTCTTCCTCTTCCGCGATGAATGCTGGAGTGAGGACAACCACGATCTGAGTTTCCAGGCTGCCCGGAGCAGGCTGGTCTTCCAGGTGGGTAGGCGACCTGGCTGCAGGACTGGCATAATGATCATTGCTCCTCTGGCTGAAGCTATGATCACAGGCCTCTTGGGAGAGGGTTCTGGAGATAACTGCATGATGGATGGCTCTCCAGGGGCTGGTCCCCTTCTTTTGAACCGGACGGCAATCGGTGTATTGTCTGACTCGAAGTCTGACTCGGCTGCAGTTGGGTTGACGTCTGCAGGTCGGTCCGACTCGTATGATGAAGGACATTTGTAGGGCGGTGACTCAGACAAATCTTTGAGCATCCGAGCTGCTCTCCTGTTGCCTCCTAGCTTCCTTAGCGTCTCTTGGTCCAGATGACCAAGTCTCTTGTTGATGTGGAAGGGGTCAGTACTTCCCTTGGCCACACCCATCTTCTCAAGGATCCAACTCAGCTGCGTTCCATACGCCAGCTTGGATCTGAATCTCTTCTCATCAGCAAGCCATTCGGCTTTGTTGACTTCTCGAACAAGCTGCCTAAAGATGTAGTCAGCCCAATCAATCGCCTCGTCTTGAATAAGTGCTCCCAGCACTGTGAATTTTGCCGACGACAGTTGGTCGTAACTGCCGGCCATACTCATAATAATCTTGTTGGTATTATCCAACATATACCGATACTCCTTTTTAATCTCGCTCCTTTTAGCAGTGAGTTTCAGCTTCTTTGGTTGGTCAATCGCCTTAATCTTTAGCCAAACGTCGGTTGCTGTCTGCTTGAGAGCCTCGACGGCTATGCCGCGGTGCCTCATACCAAAGATTTTACAAATCGACTCCGGCGAGATGTCGACTTGAATTCTTCCGACTGTTCTCCTGATTCCTTCTTCAATCACACGGGCCTCACGATAGAAAGCGATGACGTCTTCCTTGTAAAGGTGCTTGGGACTGATATCCAGAAATGGATAGATCCCATTCTTCATCATCGAGTGGATAAGGAAGAGTACGTCATTGTTATCCAGATTTGCTTTCAAAAGACCTTCGAAATCAACGACCAGAGAAAAGATAATCTAGTCTTTGACCGCCTTCATGTTAACGCCTTCAAAATAAGATTCCATTTATGCAAATAAGAAATTTTCAGTGTATTTGGAATTCAAAACATTTTTGCTCTGTAAATCTAGGGTTTGAAAGACCAGTAAGCGTAAAGGTAAAGTGAAGGGTTTTTCATCCTTATAAAGAAGATGAAAAGATGTATGGATTAAATTATTATTTATTTTGAATCGGTGGTATGCCTTTTGAGATTCTTTTTTAAATTTCAAATTCGAATCGGTGGTCCAGGTTTTGATTTTTAAAATTGGACGGTTAGATTTAACTGGTCACCGTGGAGGTTGATTTATTAAGTGATTGCCACGTGTATTTGGATGCCATTAGTGATCTAAAAATTAATATAATATTATATATAAAGCAGATAATAATAAAATACTCAGAAGTCAGTTAAGTTTAGAAAACTTAGCTGGTTGACTGTTTGATTGTTGACTGTTCTGCATCAGGTGAGTTGACTCCTTGGACTTCTCGCCTGAGATTTTGATCAGCTAGGTTCCTTTGTCCGTCCTTTGTCCTTTTGTCTGCATCAGCTAGGATCTGATTCCTTTAATCAGTTGGGTTCGTCCTTCCTCTGATATGCTTCAGATTTCTTTTTCTTCTGTACTAGATTCCCAATCTAGTAGACCAAGTTCTCTGCTCAGCTCCAAAAATCTTTCTTCTGGCAAAGGTTTGGTGAAGATGTCAGCTAATTGGTAGTCTGTGCTGACTCTTTGAACTCCAACTCTCTTGTTAAGCATGTGATCTCTGATGAAGTGGTGCTTAACATCAATGTGCTTGGTCCTCGAATGCAAAACTGGAATGTTGGTTATTGCAATAGCACTATTGTTGTCACACCAGATAGGGACTTCATTGGCAATGATATTATAATCCCTCAGCTGCTGTCTGATCCACAAGATCTGGGCACAGCAACTACCTGCAGCTAGGTATTCTGTCTCTGTGGTGGAGATAGAGTTAGAAACCTGCTTCTTGCTAAACCAGGATATCAGTCTGGTTCCTAGGAATTAGCACATTCCACTAGTGCTTTTCCTATTAATTTTGCATCCTGCGAAATCTGCATCTGTATATCCTGACAGCTCGAAGTTATCGTTCTTAGGATACCATAGTCCAATGTTGACTGTAGACTTAAGGTATTTGATTATCCTCTTTGATACGTCTAGGTGTGACTGCATAGGCTTAGATTGGAATCGCGCAAAAACTCCTACGGCATAGGATATGTCTGGCCTGCTTGCAGTGAGGTATAGTAATAATCCAATGAGTCCTCTGTAGTGGTTTGAGTCCACTGATATGCCTCCCTCATATGCATCTAGGTGAGTACTTGTGCTCATAGGAATTCTTGTTGTTTTGGCTGATTCCATTCCAAATATCTTGATTAGATCTTTGGTATACTTAGCTTGGTTGATGAAAATTCCATTTTCCATCTGCTTAACTTGTAATCCGAGAAATAAGTTAAGCTTTCCCATCATACTCATCTCAAATTCTCCTTGCATGAGGTTAGAGAATTTCTCACATAGCTCTGGATTGGTTGAGCCGAATATGATGTCATACACATATATCTGAACTATCAATATGTGGCCTTCGTGCTCCACTCTGAATAGGGTCTTTTCCATCTTTCCTTTGCAAAAACCATTCTTCTAAAGAAACACAGACAGTGTTTCATACCATTCTCTTGGTGCTTGCTTAAGTCCATGGAGAGCTTTCAATAGCTTGTAGACTTTGTCTCCTTTGACAAAACTTGGGGGTTGCTATACATAGACTTCTTCTTCTAGGATGCCATTTAGAATTGCACTCTTTACATCCATCTGATGCACTTCAAAATCTTTAAGTGTAGCATATGCGAGGAATAGTCTGATGGCCTCTAATCTTGCAACTGGTGCATAGGTTTCATCAAAATCTATTCCTTCACACTGTGCATAACCTTTAGCAACAAGTCTGGCTTTATTCCTAACAACAGCTCCATCTTCATAACTCTTGTTTTTGTACACCCATTTGGTGCCAATAACCTTCTTGTGATCTGGTCTGTCTGTTAGTTCCCAAACTTTGTTCCTTTCCATCTGCTCCAGTTTCTCTTGCATGGCATTTATCCAAGAATAATCTTCTAACGCTTATTCTGTTGTCTTGGGTTCTATTTGAGACATGAAGCATGAGAACATAGACATTCTTGCGGGTAGAGTTGACTGTCTTGTCTTAAATCCATCAGTCAGCTTCCCGATGATTTGTTGGATTGGGTGGTCTTTGAGCTACTTGGGGATATCGTCTTCTTCTGGGTCTGTTCCCCCTGTTGAATTGCTCTGGTGGATTTCTGCATCAGCTGGGTTCTGGTCTCCTTGGTCTGCAGCTGGATCAGCTACCGTCTTGTCATCTGTGGGTTGGGTCTGATCTGCAGATGAGTCTTTATCAGCTACAACTGGGTCTTCATCAGCGGCAACTGGATCAGATAGGTTTGGTGATCCTGTCTGATCTGCAGTTGGGTCTTCAGTAGCTACAGTTGGATCTTCAGGCTGGTCTACGGGTGTAATACCCGAGATTTCTGATATGTATTTGGAACTTGTGATATTGTAATTGTTGCATTTTGATCTGAGTATTATTCTCCGTATTTCATAATCCGGTGTTGTTGAGCGCATGATTACATGAATGTGATTTAAATTGTGATTCTGCGCAAGTAGCGCACGCTATCGACTAAGTGTAGCGTACGCTAATTTGGATCCGTAGCGCACGCTGTGCCTGAACATTAGCGCACGCTATACGTAGTCAGCATGATCACGACAGGGTGGTAGGTGAGATCGGATGAGGATTTCGGTCGGATCATGTCGGGATGAACCTGGACGGCTTTCGGGAAAAGCCAAGTCAACGCGGTAGCGCACGCTAATGATATGTTGATAGCGCACGCTAAACGCTGAGTACAGTGAAGTCAGTAAGCTTCGTATGACCGTTAGCGCGCGCTATGAGTATGGACTAGCGCGCGCTAATAACCATTTTCTATAAATAAGACAGCATCCTTTTTCATATTTTCAGCCTTTTCACTTCCCACATCCGAATTCTTGGACTTGGAGAGTCACTCTCTTCATCCTAAACCCTTCATATCATCATCCTAGCTCGAGTTTGAAGATTGTAGATCATTGGAGATTGGTGTTCAAGCTCTCGGTGTTGGATTTTCTTCAAGTTCCTTCGTGTTCTTCGCTACTTTGAGGTTCGAGCTTGCTACGTTGATCGAAGGAGATGGCCTTCGAGTGTGTTGAGATCGTTGAAGAAATTTGTTCTTGCCATCCTTGAGGCAAGTATCGTAATTGGTTAATGTTTATATTTTGAGTATACATGTGGTTTATTCATGTTGTTGAACATGGGATTCATTTCGTTAAAATGTCATGATATTCATTATTCAGTGTTTGTATGTTCATGATGATGGACATAGCGATTTTGCATATATGTATGCATGAGTTGTGTTTGTGTATGTTGTACGATCTATGCTGAGGGTGCTGGAACGGATGTCCACCTCGTATTGATCCGACGGGATCATCTTGGGATCTAGGCTGAGGGCGCTGGATCATTGGACGGGTTTTTTTTCCACCTCGTGTTGGTCCGACGGGATCATCTTGGGATCTATGCTGAGGGCGCTGGATCATTGGAATACCCATGCTGTGTTAATGGAATCTTGTGGATTCGCATTGTTGGATTCCGGTAGCAGAAGTCCGTGTGGTGTATCTTGTTATGTATTGTTGATGCATATATGATTTGTTTAAATGATACTTGTACTGGCATCGTTTTGCTAACCCTTTCGGGGGTGGACATTTGTTTTGATGTTCAGGTAGCCGAGGAGCGGGGAAACAGCCACAGTACCGATGTGACAACGAAGGGGTTCAGTGATGTTTGTTGTTGTTTGTGATTTGTCTTCTTGGTTCAATTTCTCGAGTACGCGTGTCCTATTAATATCATTTCGATATAGTTGTATTAATTAACTTGTTGAACCAGTTGGAACCGGTTTTGTAATTTGAATTTCCGTGGTATTGATGGATTGTATTTACATTTATTTTATTTAGCCTTGTAAATCCTTACTTAAAGGGTTTACGGCGCTGTAATTATTCCGAATATCTCGGGGTGTTACAGAATATGGTATCGGAGCTAAGATTCATGGATATCTTGGCAGTCGGGTTTTAGTTTGGGTCTGTTTACGTTATTTGATTTACGGGTTGTTCGTAACATCACTGTTCAGCCAAAAGTCGTCATGTGGACCTTTGTTGTAAGTCTCCTAATCTCTTATACTACCGTTTTTCTTAAATTATGTTTTGTGAGTATTGACGGGCTTTAATTTTTGAAAATTTTGTCTTGGATATTAAGTAATTGTGTTTACAGTATGTTGAGGGGAGGTCGTGGACGCGGACGTGGTAACATGAGACAGGAGGATTCCGCAACTACCCCAGAATTATCAGCTAGTCGAACCGATTCCCATTCTGGAGGGCAGCAGGGATCAGCGAATGACGACGCAAATCCTAACATGCCGGGAGTGCTTCAACAGGTGGTGGATCAGATAAACCAGTTCGCTCAAGTAGTTGACCGCATGCAGACAGCGATGGGACAGCAGCACCACGAGGATAACCGGGGAGACAGATGGCTTGCTGAGGTGGTCAAATTGCACCCGCCAAAATTTGACGGATCTGCTGAGGCACTTACTTGGGATCATTGGCTGAAGGAGTTAAAGAATATATTCGCGGGTATTAACTGTCCCGAGGACCGAAAAGTTCCTATTGCCCAGTATTTTCTGACTGGGGAGGCTTTTGACTGGTGGGAGGCTATTCGACCCGAGAATCATAATGCTGACTGGACGGAATTCAAACTAATGATGTAAGCACAATATTTTCCTCGTCCAGTTAGGGAGGCAAAAATCCGAGAGTTTTTCTCACCACAGAGTTCGGAAGCATCTGTGACAGTCATAATCAAAACTTTTAACCATCAGCTGACTTGTGTGCGACACTTGGTCAGAACGGAGGCAGAAAAGATTTTTCATTTCGATATACGAATGAAGCCGGAGATTCAGCAGCATATGTCCGGATTTGAGTGTACTACATTGCGATAGTATCAAGACAAAGCGCAGGCCTACGACATAAAAGAGGCGGCGGTGGAGAAATCGATGGAGGCAAAGAAGCAGAAAGTGACCGGTAAGTTCTCAGAAAACAAGAGTGGTGGGCCCCGCAAGGGCCAGTCTTCCTTTTATTCAGCTAGGAAACCTCCACATCCTTCTAGAGGTGGAAAGAAGTTCCGGACAACGTCAGCAGTTTCGGACGCATCAAAGAAATGCTACAATTGTGGTCGAGCAGGGCATATTCGACGTGATTGCCCCGCATCTTCCGTGACTTGTTTCGATTGTGGGCAAGAAGGGCACCGTGCGGCTTTCTGTGGAGTTGTTACTAGATCTTTTGGTACTCGCACTCCAGCGCCAGTTCCGAAGGAGATAAGTGTGAACCAGACGCAGCAGAGTGGATTTCAGCAGCAGAATGTTGGGAAGAGAGAGACATCCAGTGCTGGGTCCGTTCCTCCGCACCTGTACGAGATGAGGAAATCTGACGATCAGAACACTGCTATTGCATCAGGTACGATTCAGATCTTTTTGCAACCAGTTAGTGTCTTATTGGATTCCGGAGCTACACATTCTTTCATATCATTGAACTGTGTTAATCGTTTGAAAATCTCGTGTTTATTTGATTGTGAACCATATGTTGTGGGTTTGCCGAGCGGAGAGAGAATTGTGGGAACCCTAGAAACTAGAGATTTTTCAGTGTCTATAGGAGGGAGAGATTGGCCATCGAATCTTATTGTAGTTGACATTAACAGTGACGATTTAATTTTCGGAGACGATTGGCTCAACCGTTATGGAGCTATTCTGAATTACCGAAAGAGAGTCATTTCTATCATTGCTGATGACGGATCTGAACACTTATTCAGAGGATGGAGACCGGGAAGCTCGGGAAAATTGATCAAAGTGATGGAAGCGGTGAAATTACTGAAGCACGGATGTCATGGACTTTGGTGCTATGCCATGAGGAAAGAAGAAGGAGTAGAACTCTCATCTATTCCAGTTGTGAATGAATTTTCAAATGTATTCCCTGACGAACTACCTGGGTTACCTCCGCAGAGAGAAGTGGAGTTCACTATCAAATTAGAGCCTGGAGCCGCTCCTATTTCCAGAGCACCATACCACATGGCGCCAACCGAGATGTATGAACTAAAGAAGCAACTGGAGGAATTATTACAGAAGGGTCATATTCAACCTAGCGTTTCTCCTTGGGGAGCGCCCGTTCTCTTTGTCCGGAAGAAAGACGGATCCCTCCGGTTATGTATTGATTATAGGGAACTAAACAAGGTGACGATCAAGAACAAGTATCCTTTACCTCAGATCGATGACTTGTTTGATCAACTGCAAGGAGCAAGGGTATTCTCGAAGATTGACTTGCGATCAGGATATCATCAGTTGAGAATTAAGGAATTGGATATACAGAAACCTGCTTTCAGATCCCGGTACGGGCACTATGAATTCATGGTGATGCCATTCGGACTTACCAATGCTCCTGTGGTATTTATACAACTGATGAATCGGGTATTCTTAGAATGCCTAGATAAGTTTTTGGTCGTTTTCATTGATGACATCTTGATCTATTCGAAAGACACAGAGGAGCATGCCGAGCATTTGCATGTAGTTTTGAGCACCTTGAGGAAGGAACAGCTCTATGTGAAGCTTTCTAAATGTGAGTTCTGGCTTAGGGAAGTAACTTTCCCTGGGCATGTGATATCAGCTGACGGAGTTCAGGTGGACCCGAAGAAAGTCGAAGCAATCTTGGAATGGGAAGCTCCTAAAAACGTGAAAGAAGTCCGAAGCTTCTTAGGACTTGCTGGTTATTATCGCCGTTTTGTAGAGGGATTTTCCAAAATTGCTCGTCCACTCACTCAGCTGTTACAGAAAACTCAAAAGTTCACGTGGGATGAGAAATGCCAGGCTGGTTTGATGAACTTAAGAAGAGACTGACGACAGCACCTATATTAGCATTAGCAGATGGAATTGATGGATTCATGGTATACAGCGACGCTTCAAATCAGGGTCTGGGATGTTTGTTGATGCAAAAGGATAAGGTGATTGCCTATGCCTCTCGGCAGTTGAAACCGTATGAAGTAAATTACCCGACTCATGATCTGGAGTTAGCAGCTGTGGTCTTTGCCTTAAAAATTTGGCGACATTATTTATACGGTACCCATTGTCAGATCTTTACAGATCATAAAAGCCTCAAGTACATTTTCAGTCAGAAAGAATTAAACATGAGGCAAAGAAGGTGGCTGGAATTGATCAAGGAATACGACTTGGAAATTCTCTATCATCCGGGTAAAGCAAACGTAGTAGCCGACGCATTGAGCCAAAAACCTATTTCTCTTCGAGTGTTGGAAGCACTTACGTCCCAAACCAGCATTCAACGAGAACTGATCCGCGAAGGGATTGAAGTATGGGCACCAAAAATCCAAGGGCAACTATATGTGATGGAACTGACTTCGTCGCTAGCCGAGGAAATCAAATCTAAGCAGTTGAACGATTCTCTGATTCTTCGGTTATGTGACGAAGTAAAGAAAGGAAAGACCCCAAGATTCGTGATACAAGATGATGGAGTTCTGAGATTTCAGAGTCGACTTTGCGTTCCCAATGATGATGATTTGAGACGGACAATTCTGAAGGAAGCTCACAGCGCACCCTATTCTATCCACCCGGGCAGCAGTAAGATGTATAAGGATCTTAAAAAAAACTTCTGGTGGGGAAATATGAAGTAGGACGTAGCAGAGTACGTTTCGAAGTGTTTGACTTGTCAGCAGGTTAAGATTGAACATCAGAGACCTACCGGAATGTTAAAGCCGCTTCCGATCCCTGAGTGGAAGTGGGAGGATATCTCGATGGATTTCATCACCAATATGCCAAGGACCAAGACGGGAATGAACATGATTTGGGTTATAGTTGATCGACTAACCAAGTCGGCTCATTTCCTAGGAATTAAAGATACTTGGGGACCCGAGAGATTGGCGTGAGTATTTATTGCGGAGATAGTCAGATTGCATGGGATGCCGAAGACCATTATTTCATATCGAGATGGTCGCTTCGTGTCGCACTTCTGGAGGGAAGTTCATAGGGCTTTGGGGACTGAGCTCAACTTTAGCACGGCTTATCATCCCCAAACGGACGGTCAGTCCGAAAGGACTATACAAACAGTAGAAGACATGCTTAGAGCTTGTGCCTTGGATTGGTCGACTGATTGGGAAGTTCACTTGCCATTGATTGAATTCACCTACAACAATAGTTGGCATGCTTCTATTAAGATGGCACCATTTGAAGCTTTGTACGGGAGAAGATGTCGATCACCCCTGTGCTGGGATGATTCTTCGGACTTGATTAGGATGGAACCGAAATTGATAGTTCAGACTCAAGAGAAGATAGCTTTGATTTAGGAAAGACTGTTGACTGCCTAGAGTCGACAGAAGTCTTATGCAGATGTGCGTCGTCGCCCTCTAGAGTTCGACATTGGGGACCACGTACTATCGAAGGTGTCTCCTACGCGAGGAATTTTCCGTTTTGGGAGGAATGGTAAGCTAAGTCCGAGATATATCGGGCCATTTGAGATCCTCGAGAGAGTTGGGGATTTAGCCTACAGTTTGGCCTTACCGCCATCGCTGAGTCACGTTCATAATGTGTTTCATGTATCCTAATTACGGAAGTATGTACCAGATCCCAATCATATCATTGAGTTCGATGAAATCGAGATAGCTAATGACGGCACCTTCGAAGAGAGACCAATCAAGATACTTGAGAGTCGGATCAAACAATTGAGGAATAAACCAATACCCTTGGTTAAAGTACAATGGTCACGGCACGGAGTTGAAGAGGCCACTTGGGAAATGGATGACAGTATGAAGACTAGATATCCAGAGTTGTTTTCATCTTAAGTTTCGGGACGAAACTTCTTTTTAGGGAGGAAGGATGTAATACCCGAGATTTATGATATGTATTTGGAACTTGTGATATTGTAATTGTTGCATTTTGATCTGAGTATTATTCTCCGTATTTCATAATCCGGTGTTGTTGAGCGCATGATTTCATGAATGTGATTTAAATTGTGATTCTGCGCAAGTAGCGCACGCTATCGACTAAGTGTAGCGTACACTAATTTGGATCCGTAGCGCACGCTGTGCATGAACATTAGCACACGCTATACGTAGTCATCATAATTACGACAGGGTGGTAGGTGAGATCGGATGAGGATTTCGGTCGGATCATGTCAGGATGAACCTGGACGGCTTTCGGGAAAAGCCAAGTCAACGCGGTAGCGCACGCTAATGATATGTTTATAGCGCACGCAAAACGCTGAGTACAGTGAAGTCGGTAATCTTCGTATGACCGTTAGCGCACGCTATAAGTATGGACTAGCGCGCGCTAATAACCATTTTCTATAAATAGGACAGCATCATTTTTTATATTTTCAGCATTTTCACTTCCCACATCCGAATTCTTGGACTTAGAGAGTCACTCTCTTCATCCTAAACCCTTCATATCATCATCCTAGCTCGAGTTTGAAGATTGTAGATCATTGGAGATTGGTGTTCAAGCTCTCAGTGTTGGATTTTCTTCAAGTTCCTTCGTGTTCTTCGCTACTTTGAGGTTCGAGCTTGCTACGTTGATCGAAGGAGACGGCATTTAGTGTGTTGAGATTGTTGAAGAAATTTGTTCTTGCCATCCTTGAGGCAAGTATCGTAATGTGTTAATGTTCATAGTTTGAGTATACATGTGGTTTATTCATGTTGTTGAACATGGGATTCATTTCGTTAAAATGTCATGATATTCGTTATTTAGTGTTTGTATGTTCATGTTGATGGACATAGCGATTTTGCATATATGTATGCATGAGTTGTGTTTGTGTATGTTGTACGATCTATGCTGAGGGCGCTGGATCAGATGTCCACCTCGTGTTGATCCTACGGGATCATCTTGGGATCTAGGCTGAGGGCGCTGGATCATTGGACGGGTTTTTTTTCCACCTCGTGTTGGTCCGACGGGATCATCTTGGGATCTATGCTGAGGGCGCTGGATCATTAGAATACCCATGCTGTGTTAATGGAATCTTGTGGATTCGCATTGTGGGATTCCAGTAGCGGAAGTCCATGTGGTGTATCTTTTTATGTATTGTTGATGCATGTTTGATTTGTTTAAATGATACTTGTACTAGCATCGTTTTGCTAACCCCTTCGGGGGTGGAAATTTGTTTTGATGTTCAGGTAGCCGAGGAGCGGGGAAACAACCACAGTACTGATGTGACGACGAAGGGGTTCAGTGATGTTTGTTGTTGTTTGTGATTTGTCTTCTTGGTTCAATTTCAGTACTCGAGTACGCGTGTCTTATTAATATCATTTCGATATGGTTGTATTAATTAACTCGTTGAACCAGTTGGAACCGGTTTTGTAATTTGAATTTCCGTGGTATTGATGGATTATATTTACATTTCTTTTATTTAGCCTTGTAAATCCTTACTTAAAGGGTTTACGGCGCTGTAATTATTCCGAATATCTCGGGGTGTTACAGCAGGTGAGTCCACCATTCCAGTGTCATATACAATGACTTCTTCAAGGGTTGCTGATTTGAGCTTGTTCTCAATTAGCTCAACTTGCTTCCTGTACTCCACAGTAGATTCATCAAATACAACATGGGGTGTTTCCTCCACAACTAAGGTTCTTTTATTAAAAACTCTATATGCCTTGCTTCTTTGTGAGTATCCCATGAAGAGACCATCATCAGTTTTAGCATCAAAGGCATTTAGTTGTGTTTTACCATTGTTGTGGATGAAAAACTTGCAACCAAAAACGTGAAAGTAAGCAACAGTAGGAGTTCTATTATTCCAAACCTCATAGGGAGTTTTGCCATGTCTCCCTACTATCATACTCCTGTTCTGAGTATGGCAAGCTGTGTTGACAGCTTCAGCCCAGAACCTCTTGGGCAGGTCTGCTTCTGCAATCATGGATCTTGCTGCTTCCTTCAGGGTTCTGTTTCTTCTTTCAGCAACGCCATTCTGCTGGGGAGTCCTGGCTGCAGAGAGCTCATGCTGGATCCGATTCTGGTCGCTGTAATCAGTGATGGCCTTGTTGAGAAACTCTCCTCCTCTATCTGATCTGATCTTGATGATGGATAGGGATTTCTCATTCTGGATCCTTCTCAGCAGCTCAGGTAGCTTGGTCAAGGGTTCACTCTTCTTATACAAGAAGATAATCCAAGTGTACCTTGAATAATCATCTACTACAACAAGTGCATGCTTTCGGCCGCAGAGTCCTTGGCTTGATAGGACCAAATAGATCCTTATGGAGTAGATCTAAAATTCTTGTTGTGAGAGTTGTAGGCTGGACTGGCTTGAATGATGCTCTGGTCTGCTTCCCTTTCTGACATGCATCACAAAGAGCTTCCTTCTTGAATGCTTCCTCTGGGAGCTCCTGAGAACTAATCTTGTTGATGGCTTTGAAGTTCAGGTGACGAAATCTTTTGTGCCACAGCCATCCATTCTCGGCTACTGTCTTAGATGGAAAACATGAGTTAGGTATTCCTGTGTTCCAATCTATCATGTAGACATCTCTCCTTCTGAATGCTTGTAGCTTCACTTCTCCAGATAGGATATCTAGCACCATACATTTCCAAATGGTGAAGACTACTAGATTCTTCTCATCGCAAAATTGGCTTATGCTCAGGAGATTATACTTGAGCCCTTTGACATAGTGAACTTTGGATATCACAATATTTCCTCGGTGCAGCTCTCCAAAGCCCTTTGTTTGTCCTCTGGACCTATCTCCAAAGGTTACATCTGGACCCTTTTCTTTGGTGTATTTAGACAGCATCTTCTTGTTCCTGGTCATGTGCCTTGAGCATCCAGAATCTACAAACCATTCTTCACCTCCAAAGTTCGAATTTGTGGAGATGTGGTTGTAGTCCTTCCACCTTTTCTGCAATCAAACAAGCAGAGATTTAGGTACCCAAATCTGTGTGGGTCCTCTAGGGTTAGATGGTTTCCTGGAGAATTGATTTCTCCTTGGATTGTGAAAATTGTTATTATTATTACCCTTATAAGGTGTGTAAGGTCGAGGTCTAAATCTCCTGTTGGGATTGTATACCAGATATTCCTCAAAATATTGATAGTGTGGGCCATTTCTAAACCTTGGATGAGACCATTTATTAAATCTTTGAAGTCTCCACACTTATTCATTTTGGAAATTAGGATAACCTTGAGGTTTCCATCTGCCCCTCCCATTTTGAAATCTGTTTTTAGGGAGTTGTTGATAATAGTGGGCATGTTGTCTAGGCTGCTGCTTCAGCCTGGGCCATTGCCTAGTCACTTGTCTAGGTGGTTGCCTTGTGTACCCTGGCTGCAGCCTCGACTTATGACTTGGTTGTTGCCTATTTTTAAATATCGGTTTGTATGCAGGCTCAGCAGTCGAGATAATTGTTTCTCCCTTGACGAAAGTGGTTTTAGAACTAGAGGGAGTGTGAGGATCATATCCAAGGCCTAATATGGAATATAGTGGCCTTTTATTAGTACAGAATTCGTCCAGAGTTGAAGACGCCTTCAGGGAGGTTATTTCCTGCGCCTGAGTCTTATTTGCCTGAGTCAGCTTAGTAAATTCGGCTTTGACATGAGCAAGTGCAGCTGGTTTTTCTTTAAGTAAAACAGTTAGTCGATTTATCCCAGCTGTATTGTCATCAGCCTGGTTTTGCAAGTTAGCTGCAGTTATCTCAACCGTATTCAGTTCTAGGCTGAGTTTTTCAAAATCATTTTTCAGCTGCCTATTCTCATCTTGCAGCTGAGTCTTCTCTGCTGATATAGATAGGTGTGCAGATTTTAGTGTTTCAAAATCTTTCAATAGCTGATTTACATATTCGTGTAGATCCATATCTTGTGACATGGCTGAACTATATTTGAACAAGAGAGTTTTGATGTTACCTCTTCATCAGCTAGGTTGGCCATCAGACAGTCATACTCTTCATCATCATCTGAGAAGAATCCGCTGCTTGATTCTACATGCTCTTGAACTTCTCCGATGAGGGCCTTCCTTCTATCTTCTTTTCTGCCCACCTCCTTCTTGCTCTCGTCCTTCTTAAGATTAGGACAGTCGATTTGGATGTGTCCTGTCTTCTGACCATTGTAGCACTCCACCTTCCAGATTCCGGCTTTCTGGTTCCTTCTGGGATTCTCCTTATAATTTTTCTTGTATTTGGAGTAGTTTTTCCGGAAGTTGCTGAACCTTTGCATTATGAACGCCATTTCTTCCTCAAAATCTAATGGATTTGGAGGCTTTACATCAGATAAGCTTTTGGCGGGGGACTCGGCTGCAAAGGCTATTCCCTTCTCTGCAGGCTCAGTTGAGGATGAACTTGGAAGCTCGAACTCATAAGCCTTCAGATCAGAGAACAGCTCTTGGATCTTTATTTTATTGAGGTCCTTGGATTCTCTCATGGCCACTGCCTTCATGCTCCATTCAGGATTGAGAGATCTTAGAACCTTCAGTGCCATTTCCCTGTTGCCATAAGATTTGCCGAGGGAGTTGATGTCATTGATGATTTCAGTGAACCTTGTGTCCACTTGGTCTATGGATTCGCCATTCTTCATTTTGAAGTTGTCAAATTTTTGAATAGCAATTGACAACTTGTTTTCCTTGATCAGCTCTGTTCCTACACACATTATGGCTAAAGTGTCCCAGATTTCTTTGGCATTCTTGAAATTCTTGATCTTGACCATGGTGGATTTGTCAAGAATTTGATACAGCACGTCTCTGGACCGGTTAACAAGATTGGCCAGCTTTCTTTCTTGGGGAGTCAGCTCTGTCCTCTTCTTTGGGATCTTCTCTGGCTTCCCTACTGTGATCTCCTCTGGAGTGTTGTCCTTCTCGAAGACGAATGGACCGTCCTCTATGATGCACCACATGTCATCATGGATTGAAGATAAGTGTGCCTGCATCCTTATATTCCAAAGATCATACTCGTCAACTGAAAACACAGGTAGTCTAGAATGCATGTGTTCCATTATAAAATGAGAGTAAAGATATATCTCAGATATAGACCTGGTTCGTGAAATAAATGAACCAACGTCTCTGATACCACTTGTAGGTCACAAGTCGTCCAGGAATAAGTCTAGAGGGGAGGTAAATAGACTTATTGAAACTCTTAAACTCTTTTTCTCAAAGAGTAAATTTCTTCAGCTGATAGATAAACAAATGACTTGGAGTCGTTTGTTCTTAATACGTGCGGAAGTCAGCTGGTGACGAATACAAAACAACTAATGAAACACTTGATAATGAATGCAGCAGTTAAAGTATGATGCTGTAAAACAGTAAAGTACACAGGCAATCATAGTGGTCTCAGAGGTGGGGCAATCCTCTACTAATCCGCTTTTCTCCAAACCAGTTGGAGATGAATTCACTATAATTTTCAACCAGTGATCAATATTACAGTGATTCAACCAAATTACAACAGCTTCCAACTAGTGGAAATCCGTGCCGTTGTAACACACTTGACTGCCTTGCACCTCTTGATCCTCGATCCTTGGATGCCTTTACAGTCTCGAACTTCAACCAGTGAAGTACCCCGAACTCAGGATTTAAGACACGAGTTTTTGTCTTCTCCAACTAAGAGCTTCTTCAAGTATGAACTTTTTAGAACTGCTCTTTTCACGATGCTGTATTTCGTTTTAGATTGCTTGAATGCTTTGATCGCTTGAAAGTATGTTCGCACCGGTAGTTGTTGTGTGTGCTCAGCTTCATATCTTTGGATATATAGGTCAGGATCTCTGAGCTTTTCCTTTATAGCCGTTGCAATTCTTTTTCAACAAATCCATCCGTTGGAGAGGTAGACTTCATTGTTTTTCTTTCTGAACGTTGCAAGGCTGGATTCCCATAATTTAATCCATCTTTCGACCGTTGTGAAGACTTTGCATGTGAGGCGCCGAATCTTTTGAATATAATACGATTAAAGTCTTCAAGGTGGGTCTGGATGAATGATTTAATTCATATACTTAACGGGAATCTCTCCAATTTGTCTCTTCACGTTGCATGTGACTTTCCGTAATACTTGACTTTTAAACGCATACTGACGTGGACTTGGAGTACTTGGCTGATCTCGAGTAGGCTGATGTAAGTTAACTTCTCTGCAGTTCTGGACCTCTCTGATGTTCCCTGTTTGGGACTCGCCTGATCAGATGACTTGTTTGAGGTTTACTTGACCGCAGTCTGGTCAAACATCTCTGATGATTTTTGTTGACCAGATCTTCTCTGATATGACTCGGCTGTACCTCTCTGATGAACTTAGCTGTTCTTTTGTACTTAGCCAATTTTTAGCCTAACTTATTTTGGCCTATAGAAGATCCTCATTTGGTTCTTCTTTACATTTTGCCAAGTTTTACACTTAACATAATTTGGCCTATGGAAGATACTCATTTGGTTCTTCCTTACATTTTGCCAAGTAATAAGCATTTGAATTTATATTAATGACATCATTAAAATCTAACAAGTATTCCTAACAGTCCAGTCCAGGACCCTTTTATCAAGCAAAAACAAACTATTTTTCTTATTCAAACCGTGTTAAAATGTCAATCAAGGGACTTTGCACTGAAAAATGACTCGGTCGTGTCAAATGACATGGCCCATGTCGAAGTGTTCTAAAAATTAAAAATTATCTGGCAGTGTAACTCGATCGAGTCGTTGGCCGTGTCTCATGACACGGCCGAGTTAGTTGATACGGTCGAGTCAGTCGACACGATCGAGTCAGTCGACACGATCGAGTCAGTCGACACGGCCAGGGTCGTGTTGTTCTGTTATGGCTCTATTTTCTGATCTTTTTCGGCTTGATCTTTCGTCTATGCATTGCTTGATATGTAGCGGGGGTTGAGACTTTATTCTTGGATGATAATGTCCTTAAAAACACCTATAAAAGCAACAAAATATGCCCAAGCGTGATCGAGTCCAACAAACACGATTTAAGTACAAATAACACAATTCTATACATTTTAGGATCTTAAAATCCGAAAAAACCTTATAAGAGCATGTGTAAAAATGAGTGTTACCAAAATCCCTCAAAGTTGAACGTTGATCGTCCCGAGCAATGCACTTTAAAATGACCACTCTTAAGAGAACTCATCCCTCAACACACCTCAAAGGATCATTTTGAAAATTCATCAATACGCCTCGAGTAATAAATAAGTCGAGTTCTTTAAAGTATTCAAATCTCTGGGGTACTTCCTTAACATCATTGCCAATACTTGGAAAATATAAACCTCACATGTCAAGTGTATTCACTCACTCTCAAAGTGTATAAAGGGACATGTATACGCTCAGAACTCATTCAATGAAACAAGAATCCCCATAAGCTTGCCAATCGTCTATATCTCTACCACTATTTTGTGCATGCAAATTTGTGAATAAAAAATGACTTCACTGGTTGTAATGTAGGCTCTTTGGTCGGGGTAGGATAAATATGGCTAAAGTGACTTGACTTGAGCTAATTAGAATTAAATCACAATAATCACTTTGCTCCACTAAGTACTTAGAATATCAATTTTTTTTTGCTTCTTTCAACCCCTTAACTTTATAATAATCGCAACAAGCGCTTTTGAAAGTGAAAATCACAACCTTATTCTTCCTTATTGCTCCATTTATTTTTATTGTCCATTTATTTGGGTAATTATTCGAGTAGGCCCAGTGTGACCTTCCATATGATGGACAACATCATTTTTTTGAGAACTTATTATGATATATAATTGCCAACTAACCCAATGCTAAACTTAAACAATCCTGATAATATTTCATTCTTTTACCGATTAGTTCTAACAAGCTCAAATATAGGGAAAAAGAATTTAAAGGAACGGAAAGCTCATCATGTGGCTAAAAAAATAGGCTTTAAGCTCAATTGGGCTAACTATGGAAGTAACAATTGTTGGGTTGGCCAAAAAGATTGAAGAACTAAATAAAAAACCGCCCTAATATCACTTTCACTAATTTGCACACACACTAGTGGTTTCGAATAAGATACCAAGGTAAGTTCTAGAGTCTTAAAAATGAATGATGCACTCGACAACAAAACGTGCATATTTAATGATGCACGAAGGCTCAAAAGCTTACAAGTTATGATTTGTTCATACCTCAAAGATATTAAACTATTTATTTAATTCCACACCCTTTTGATTATCTACAATTTTTCCTCGCCAAATTATCCTCGACTTGCATATCCAAATAACAACATAAATCCCGAGATATCCAAGACAAAAGTTCATTCTTCTGAGTTTCATCAAAAGTATATGATACTCAAAACACACTAAATTCAACAAAATCACACCAGAAGTCGATAATAAAAATAAAATACGAAAAACAAAAACAAACAAACAAACAATATAAGTATTTCTTGACCCAATCTCTCACCCAAACTTGAATTAAAGAATATCACACGAAGGTGGTATAGTATTTAAAAAAAATGGGTCAAGAAATAATTACAACTGGTCCTACTGATGGGGCGGAGGTAAGTTGCCGTGCTGTACATGCCATTCGTGCATTTGTCTCAATAGAGTTAACATCTCGTCCTGTCTCTGTCGGGTCTCCTCTGGTAATACCTCAAACTCCTCTCTAATTGTCGGATGAGATGGGGCATGTCTTGCTTCGGCTTGTCTGGATGTTTCAGGTCGATCCCTAGAACTTTCTTCTTCTTCATTGTCATTCGGACCTCTTTCATAGGCCTTCTCTTATTCCATTATATCGGCTCTATCCTCTTCTTCCATCCTCTCGGCTCTTTCTTCATCTACCATGCGCCGAGGTCGAACATTATGAGCAAGTGGACTTTGACCTGGGGAGACCAAGCCTGCTGCGATCTGGGCTGATTTGTGCACGTCCGTGGCCATCTGTAAGTTTCCCAAGTCCCAAATACTATCAATTGTGGTCAGAGGCGTATTCGGGAGAAGGAAATGATCATTATCATTTTGAAGGAACATCATACGCGAGTCGTAATCCAGGATATTCGTCATTTTCATCATGGATATAGACAACTTGTTTACTGGCAGGGGGTTCTTTGGTCCAACTGTATATTATAGTGAAGTGCGATAGGGGTAATCAAACCCCCTATCCAAATCTCCTCTCTTGGTTTCGTAGCTACATCCTCAAAATGCTCAGCTAGCATTGCCGCAGTTTCTGAATTTGTCCCATCGAGTATGTGTGTCAGAATGTATAATTCTCGCTGGGTAATCGGTCCTATTTCTTTTCGACCAAAAATGGTATTTACAATCACTTTATGAAGATATCTGAGTACTAGATTGCAAATAGATGATCCTTTGGCTAACTTTGGAATATAAGGCCGTGCTTCGCTTCCCGGATATTCCACCATTGCTCGCCAGTAGGATTTGCACTCAAATCTATTTATGCGGTATTCTCTATTGTTTCGCGTACCATAAATATTCTCCAACTCTCTCATTGATAATCTCTCATTTTCATTGTCCAGTCGGAACATTATTGCGGTAGGTCCACGAGTGATTGGATCTCCTCTAACTGTTAAAGTGCTTAGAAATTCCATTGTGAGGCATCTATAAGTGGGCCATTGTTGCATCGTCATCCAGTCCCACATGACCCTTTCCAGCAATTTCAGCACGTCATCTTTGATCCCCATTGCTGTCATGCAATCATTGTTGGGCCATTGGGTGGGAAGTATTTTTTCTGGCCCAACATCGCCCACCGAGCTTGTCGTATTTCTGGGAGCTCAATTAGGTATGTTTCCGGTGTTTCAAAGGCTCCTTGGACCAGTACTCTCTCCGGTTGATCGGGTTCAACCGTTTGTCTCCCTCGTCCTCTTTGGGCATTACCTCGTCCTCGTTGTCCTCTAGCCATTATTCCTGCAAGATTTTTTTTCATATCATTCGTTTTAAAACATTCTATCATGGCTCAATGATTTTCAATCATATATTCTCCCCCAAACTTATAGCAAATTATATATTCACCCAAAATTTAACTGATCATCCAAAAATAACTACCTTGTAAAATTGATAACACCAATCTTCTTGAAACAAGTAATTCATTCATATACAATATCCTTTTAGCACAAGAATTCCCAACATGTAATTGAATTTCCAGAAAAAATCGAGTTTCATGAAAAATCCCCAAGAAAATTTCAACAAATGAACCCTAGATTAATCAAGAATTCACAATCCAAACAATCTTATTATCCTTATAGACAAGAATTAATCATCCGAAATTGGATAACATACCTTAAACTCAGAGCAATTGATGAGATAGCCAACAAATAAAATTCTTGATTTTTTTTCTCAAAAGCCCTCCTTAGGAACACTTAGATGGTTGGTTGATGATGGAATTGTGTTGAGTTTCTTGTTTCTTTGCTTGATTTGGTAAAAAAAAATTTGAAAATAAAGATTGGAAGAGGTTGGGGAATTACGGTTATGAGAGAAAAAAAAATTGGGGGAAGAAGATGAAATGAGGGACACGGCCGAGTGTCCCTTTTATACTCCCGATCGACACGGGCCGTGTCAAATGACATGGCCCATGTCGTACTTGCTCGGAAAATGAAATTGTTCTGCCCACCTGACTTGACCGTGTCAAATGACACGGCCCGTATCTTACCTCTGCAGTTTTTTCGGTTTCCAGGATCGTTTTTTTCCTGCATATTAGACGCCTACAGTTGAACCGGTCAGTTCCACACCAAGTAAAAATATATAATAATAAATAAAAAAAATACGAATGACAAAAAAAAAATAACAAAGACCATTGGGTTGCCTCCCAATTAGCGCTAAGTTTAACGTCTTCATCCAGACGCTTGAAACGGGAATTTCTATGGGTCGGTCAATGTCATCATGGATACGGCCTCCTTTTGATTTGGATGATAGTAGTGTTTGACTCATTGGCCATTAACTTTGAATAGCTCACCATCTCTACTCATGAGCTCGACTATCCCAGGCGGAAGTACTTTCTTGATTACAAATGGACCCAACTATCTTGATTTTAATTTTCCTGGAAACAATTTTAATATCGAATTATAAAGAAGCACTTGTTGTCCAGGCACAAATTCACATTTTAAAATCATCTTGTCATGAAATCTTTTTTATCTTTCTTTTGTAGATCCGAGAATTTTCATAACATTCATCTCGGAATTCCTCCAATTCATTTAGGTCCAATAATCTCTTTTTTCAAGCCGCCTCAAAATCCAGATTTAATTTCTTTACCGTCCACATTGCTCTGTGCTCGAACACTAAAGGTAGATGACATGATTTTCCGAATATGAGTTGGTAAGGAGATGTACCCAAAGGTGTTTTATATGTAGTGCGATAGGCCCACAGAGCATCATCAAGTTTTGACGACCAATCTTTTCGAGATGTACTGACCGTTTTTTCCAAAATTAGATTAATCTCTTTATTAGCCGTTTTAGCTTGCCCGTTTCCTTTCGGATGATAAGCCAAGGAGTTCTTCGATCGGACCCCATACCTTTGAAGAAGCTTATCCATGATTTTATTTACAAATTGTGGTCCTCGATTACTGATTAAGGCCCTTGGGGTTCCTGATCGGCTAAAGATGTTCTTCTTTAAAATTTTCATCACCACTTTAGCATCATTTGTTGGAGAAGCAATTGCCTTGACCCATCGAAATACATACTCGACTGCTAGCAGAATATACCTATTCCTAAATGATGAGGAAAAGGGGCCCATGAAGTCAATGCTCCAGACGTCAAAAAGTTCAACCTCAATTACATTGGTCATGGGCATCTCATGACGCCTTGAAATATTCCCCGCTCGTTGGCATCGATCGCATTATTGAATGAAGAGATAACAATCTTTGTATAATGTAGGCCAATAAAATATCCTTTACAACACCTTTGCAGCAGTCCGTGTTGCTCCGAAGTGTCCTTCGGTTGGTGAGGAATGACATTGTTGAAGAATTCTTTCCCACTCTTCTTGCGGCACACACCTCCGCACTATCATGTCTGTGCATCTCTTGAAAAGTAGCGGGTCATCCCACATATATAACTTGATATCATGGAGGAATTTCTTCTTTTGATAATGAGACAAGTCCGGAGGTAGTACGCCTGTAACCAAAAAATTAACAATGTCAGCATACCAAGGAAATTTAGCTTCGACTATAAAAAGTCGCTCGTCCGGAAACTCTTCTTTAATCCCTCCAATTTCAGGCTCCTCCCCCTTCTTGTACTCAAGGCGAGATAAGTGGTCAGCCACCACATTCTCACAACCCTTCCTATCTCGCACTTCCACATCAAACTCTTTTAGAAGGAAATTCCATAGAATCAAGTGGGGTTTGTAATCCTTTTTATCAAATAGATACTTGATTGCTGCGTGGTCCATATGTACTATCTTCTTTGTCCAAATTAAGTACGATCAGAACTTATCAAAAGCAAATACCATGGCAAGAATTTCTTTCTCCGTTGTTGTGTAATTTTGCTGGACTCTGTCTAATGTCTTGCTTGCATAGTAAATAGCCCGAAAGAGTTTCTCACGACGATGTCCCAACACATCTCCAACCGCAAAATCACTTGCATCGCACATGGTCTCAAAATGTTGAGACCAATCCGGTACTACGAAGATAGGTGTAATACCCGGATTTTCAGTATAAATTTTTCGCGTTATTTTATCTGAGGTATATTGTATAGCTTGGTGTCTATACAGTATGGATAAAATAAATTGAGGACCGAGACAGTTATACTTGTGTAATTGACGTTTTGATTGACAGTTATATTGAGGATTTGTTGAATCAGGTTGAACTGATTTGGATATCAGGTATATCGTATGAGAATATTTTTTGGGATGAGTATATTTGTATTCAGTATGCCGTATGTTCGTATCTAGTATGTCGAGACGTCGGACAGGAACAGTTGGATTTTGGCTAAGTATAGAGCCCTTAACGTATGCTAAGTTTAAGGACTTACGTACGATAAATTATACGTTTACATACATTATGCGTAAGGTATTACGTACGTAACAAGAGGAATCGGACAGTTGGGCCCGATGTCGGCAGCTTTCGGCGTGGATGTGGACAGGTGAGTCAACGGATGGAGTTACGTACGTTATACAGGGTGTATTACGTACGTAATACGAGTATAATACTGTAGCAAGTCAACGTACGTATTACGTACGCTATGGAATAAGTGTTACGTACGTTACGGGGTGGCTGGCCGAGTCGTTGCCAAGAGGACCTGTAGTGGCCAAGCATGGTCGGAAGTGACTCGCAGGGATGGCCGATCGCGGTCGGCAGTGACTCGCTGGGGGCAAGGACTGGCCGATAACGTACGTAAGGCTGTGGCCGGTTAAGGCCGTAAGGGCCCGTTACGTACGTAAGCAGGTGCCGGTTATGGCCGTAAGGGTGTCGGCCAAAATGGACAGGAGGGTAGGCCACGGCCGGTTACGTACGTAAGCTACGGCCGGTTACGGCTGTAAGGTACCGACAGGACTCGGCCTATATAAGGCCTGGACCGAGTCATCCTTGCCATTTTTTCATTTTCCTTCGTTTCTTCACGATTCCTTCAGCAAGAATTGATGGATTTGAGTAAGAGCATCATGTAGCAATATATTTTGGAAGTTGTATTCGTGTTTAACATCTTCTTCTGCCCAGATCGAAGGTAATAACACCTAAACACTTGGTTTTGGATATTTTTGGAGTTTCTTGATGTTTTGGCCGATTTGATTCGTTTTAACTCAGATTATTGATGGAACCTTGTTTTATTCTTGAGATTATTCATTAATCTTGAAGTTTGTGGAACAAATTCGAGAATTTCTCCGTTAAATCGATTGAATTGGACTATGCACCATAAGTGTCTGATAAAATGCCTCAATGAGTAGAACTTGGGAAATTCTATATGTTTTCATAGAATGGTGATTGAATTGATATTGTTGTGATGGTTCTTGGTATTTACGAGAATTTTGTTAAGGGAAGATAATGAATTGATGATCAAATGCCTTGATTATGTTGTTATGATTATGGAATCGTAGTATTCTCGATGTTCTGGGTGGTTTGTTGCGATTCATGATGTTATGAGAAGTATATGTTGAAGAACATGATTATATACACCTTGAATTGTGAATAAGGATTGTTTAGATGTTAGAACACATCGTATTATGTCGTTTGAGGATTTTGAATGTGATGTCGGAATAAGTTGTGTTCTTAAGGAATTCTTGGATTATATGAATTGATGATCATGTTTAAGTGATGTTGGTGTTTTGGATATGAATATGGAATATTCATATCTAAAACTAAATTATGTGTTTTGGTACAATGTTTATATAAGAATACGAATATGATTTTCGGGTTTAATAAGATTATGATTCACTTTTGAGTTTGAGAATTTATACGTATTGAACAAGTGTTCAATTCGGATAATGGAATTATTTGAAGCCTTTGGAATATGGTTATCTATAATGTTGAATTAATCGAATCATCCGGATTGGTGATGATAATCGGTAATTGATTTTTATTATGAATTTACAAGGAGGAAACTTGTATCCGTATTTAAGATTGAATTTGGAATCGGTAATGTTAGACCCTTGTTGGTTTAATTTGATTATTGATATGATTAATCGGATTATGGATCATGTTGTGGTTTTGAGTTCGTGTTTGATTAGTTTGGGTTGTTTGGATATGTGTTTAATCGGGATATTGTAGAACCGTTGTGTTTGTTGATCGGTTATTGATTGTTATTTGTGATCATCGAGTTACGGCTTGTATCGTGGATATGAGTTCGAATTTGTTTGAGTTGTATTGTTCGGTTTTGTTTATGATCGGGGTATTGCTGAGCCGTTGAGTCGATTGGTTGGCTATGTTGGTTATTGATTGTTATCGGATGTTTGTTAATAGGTTATTGCAATAGATTGTGATGTTTTGATCGTGGATTATGACCGTTGTGTTGCGGTTAAGGCTGAAGAGTTCATAGATTGATTTTGGTCGGGGCTGAGGAGCTCGTAGACTAAGGCAATGGATTTTGGTAACGGCTTCGTGGTATCGGTATCGAGGCAAGTTTATACTTGTTCAGTTTATAATATTTGATGAATGGTTTCGTTTTCATTTCATTTATAATTCATATAGTAATGTTATTAGAAATGTAAATTGTCGGGATGATGGTTTGTATATCGTGCTCTAGTTTGAATTAAATCATAATGTATATGATTTAATTATGTTCAAGGAAGACGTGAGTTATCTTTTGTCAAGGATATAGAATATCGGATATCGAGGATAGTTATCGTGTCGACATTGATGTCGGGATGGTGGTTTGTTGGTATAAATGGACTATACCTATTTCGGGATTATTCGTATAACTGTGTATTCGTTCAGGGATGTTTATTCGTGGAAAGGATGTTGTCTCCGGCTTTGAGGTAATTTATGTATTGTTCGGTTATGAGATAATTATTATGTTGAGTTGTTGTATATGTTGTACGTTGAGGCTTCGTGTATTGAGATTCATATTGGTTGTGTTGATCGTCTCATTGAGGGATGTTGATCCCAGAACTGTTGTCTGAGATTGTTGATCGTATAGATTATCCTTTGGGGTTTGTGATCCCTAGATTGTTGTTTTGAATATTGATTGGTCGTGTCGACTTTTCATTCGGTGAGTCTTTTGATCCTTATTGGATATGTGTTTCTTTGAGTTTCGTTGTCATGTTGCATCGTGACATATCTTGAGTCATATCTGCGTTCCGATTGGATATTGTGTAGGATTTTTAGCCGGGCACATATATAGTCATGCGTGAATATTTTTCGTGAAGGGCTGTGCACACGAGACGTAGTTCGTTGAGGCTAATTAGGTATATTGTCCCACGTATATCCTAGATTCCGTATACGGGGTGGACATGTGCACTGACACATATTCGGATCGGGCGTACGATGACGTCCATCTTTGAGCCATACCGTTTGGTCGTTCATAGTTCCATGTATGATTGGATATGTTTGACGGTTTGCGACTGGTTGTTCATACACTCGAGGGGTATGTTTCGACAGTCGGGGTTATTTCTTTGAGATCCATTATTGTTGATCATTTGGAGTTTACCTTGTTGATGGTATTCTCGGTTATTGTTGGTCCTTTGTTGATCATTTGGAGTTTACCTTGTTGATGGTATTCTCGGTTATTGTTAATCCTTTATTGATCGTGTCGGAGTTATCATGTTGATGGTATTCTCGGTTATCGTTGATCCTTTGTTGGTCGTATTAGAGTTATCATGTCGATGATATTCTCAGTGATGTATCGGTTGATCATTGTTATTGATCGTATGAGCATTCGGACTGTACGTCGATGTTCGGGATTTGTTATCATTATCATGTGATAGTTGATCTACAGATATGTTGTGTATTATTGGTTTATACAGGTTGAGATTTGATTGTGTAATCCGACGGACAGGATTTAGCACAGATTGGATTATTTCCACACTTATGAATTATGATGATGTTTTGAGATTGTTGGTATTTTTGGAATACAGTACAGATAATTATTGTTGAGTTCATTTCGTCATTTGAGAATGCGAAATGTGAATTACGGTAAGGATTAATCTGTTATGGATTGTCGTGGATTGGTAAGCTTATGACAGTAAGATTACGTTGGTAGTATTCTTACAGTATTATTACATTGGTATGTAATTATTTATGTTGATGTGATCGATATCATTGTTAAGTATTGTGGCTGACCCCGTCGTGGGTTTTATTTTTTAGGTACTCGGAGATCGAGCTAGTAGCGGTCGTGAAGGGGTGAGCTTCCCGGGTGATACTGGCTGTGGCATTTATTTGAGTATTGAGTATTCTCTTCTGGTTGTTTTATTCCGCTGCAAATGTGTATTTTGAACTGTATTTTTATCGGCTGCGTGTGTATTTTAAAATGGCTTTTCGGTATATTTACCAACTCGTGTGTATTTTCAAAATGGCCTTTTGGCATTTTGCGAAATTGGGTTATTTCGTTAAACCCCTTTTCGTAAACTATTTTATCGGTACGTATAAGTGGTAGCTTAACGTACATTTTGAACTGTCGAGAATTGGCACTTCGCCTTGCATTTTTAAATGGTATTTTATGACGGTATGTGAGAACTATATTTTTGAAAATATTTGAGTATTTATAATATTACCGTCATCGGCCTTTTTGGCGTCTTTAAACGTTTTTAAAATGGTTTTTAGCCTGGTGGGTTCCGGCGCGGGACCCACGGCGCTATAATATCCCGAATGGTTTTGGGGGTGTTACAATAGGAGCACTCACTAATGCCTTCTTTAAAGTTTCAAATGCCTGCAAACACTCATTAGAAAAAATGAAAGCAGTATCTTTTTCTAACAATTTACTCAAAGGTTTAGTAGTTTTAGAAAAATCTCGAATGGACCTCCTATAAAAACCATCGTGACCAAGAAATCTCCTAATGGCCTTTTCATTCATCGGAGGGGGAAGTTTCTCAATGGCGATAATCTTCGCTCTATCCACCTCTAATCCTGCAGGGGATATTCTATGGCATAGGACGATCCCTTCTTGCACCATAAAGTGGCATTTTTTTCCAATTTAGCACAAGATTAGTATCTTCACATCTCTACAAAACTAAAGTGAGGTTATGCAAGCAATGATCAAATGAATTACCAAACACCGAAAAATCATCCATAAAACCCTTATATTTGTAATTAAACCATGGAAGATAGCCATCATGCAACGCTGAAAAGTGGCTGGGGCATTACATAAGCCAGACGGCATTCTACGATAAGCATAAATTCCATAAGGACATGTGAAAGCCGTTTTTTCTTGATCTTGTGGCGATATGTAAATTTGATTGTATCTTGAATAGCCATCTAGAAAACAGAAAAATTCATGCCCCGCCAATCTATCAAGCATTTGATCAATGAAGGGGAGAGGAAAATTATCTTTGCGAGTAGCCACATTCAACGCCCTATAATCTATACACACTCGCCATCACGTAACTACCCTCATAGCAATTAATTCAACTTTATCATCTTTAGTCATGGTCATTCCCCCCTTTTTAGACACTACTTGTGTAGGACTCACCCACTCACTATCGAAAATCGGGTAAAACATTCCAGCATCTAACAGTTTAAGTACTTCTTTTTTAACTACCTCTTGCAGTATGGGATTAAGTCTTCTTTGATTTTGCACTTTAGGTTATAATTTTCTTCAAGAAAAATCCTATGCATGCATATTGAGGGCCTAATTCCCTTCAAATCTGAGATATACCATCCTATAGCAGACTTATGTGCTATCAAAACACGAAATAGTTTATCTAACTGAGTAGCGATAAGAGAAGATGATACAATTACCGGATTTGTATTATTACAACCTAGAAATGCATACTTCAGGTGTTCTGGAAGGGTTTTAAGGTCCAGGCTTGGTTGTGATGCACCCGACTAAGATGAAACGAACCGTAAGTTTGGATCGTGTCATTTGACACGGTCAAGTCGCCGGTCGTGTCATCTGACAGTTTAATTTGAGCAACTACTACATGCTTGTTGTGGGGCGATTAATTCGCCTCGATAGGCGATCGGCATCACAATCAGAGAAGCCAACCATGGAAGACATACTCTGGACAAACGCCTGGAGTTCGGCATCCGTCAGATAGCCCATCGATCGTCTTTTGATGTCTGACGATCGTCTTTAATGAGCAAAACAGAGGCGATCATCTCGTGCCACGTATGGATCCAGCATCCGTCAAAGTCGTCGAAGACCGAATCTTGGACGATGGCCCACGTGCGGATCTTCAAAGGATACCGACAGATAGGACCATTGACCCCAGACTGTCACCTACCACACCTACCGACAAGGCCGCCGAAAGGTACAAAGTGGGTCCTCCCCGGACAGCGACTCGCAACGCGTGCTGGCTTCCCATTGGTTCGCCCAGCTAGCCTCCAGCTGCAACCTCGGACCTCAAGGGAACAGGCCCACGTGACGGGATGATCGGCCGTCTTATTTTAATATAAAAAACGGCGATCGCCCGCGATCGCCTGAGGGATCCCAACTACCTTGTCCCCTATAAATAGAGGACTCACTGCTGTGGCCAAGGGGAGGCGAATTCTACTACGAATTAAGTGCAAAATACACACCAAAGAGAGAATCAAAGGCTCTTTTGGCAACCACTAATACATTCATAGTGATATTCATACACATTCATCATATATCCCAGGCAAGAACTCACATATTTATCTATCTGGTTCTTCCGGAAATCTACGCGCTCTAAAGCCTAGATAACTAGAAGTCTTTACACTCCTTGTAATAGATTCTAACATTAATATTTGTACTCGACAGTATATTTATTAATAACATCTCGCGAGAGCATTCAAGCCCAGGATTAACAACCCCGGCAAATCTTGTGTTATCTATTTTCTCACGGAAGTGTTCTCGCATTTGTTTGTTACTCGATCATTCCAGCAATACTATCTCCGGATAATATTTTGGGTAACAACAATTGGCGCTAGAGGAAGGGGATCTAAACCTTCATTTTTATTCCTACCATCTCGAAGAACACTCACTGTTCTCCGGACATATACTTGAAGAAACACTCACTGTTCTTCAATAGAAAAGCCTTCAGAAAAATGACATCAGCAACGACCTCCAAGAGAGCCACCTCGAGATCCACGGAAATCTCATTCGGCGAGGACCGAATCCCAGCCCACGGCGGAAGGCGACCATGGCGACGCTAGGCTCACTCCCGCCCCGAGGGACGGTTCTAGCCTCTCACTCGATCGCCTGCATCAAGGAATGATTGAGGAGGCTATAGCCATCCTCAGGGAGCGACGGAAGGCCTACGACTCGCCCACCATCACTCCATTGACCATCCACCGGGCAGGCAAGCAGAAGCTTAAGGGGATCTATGTTGAAAAATCGACAGAAATCCCCGAGCCACAGGAGAAGGCTCTCGTGAGGCGGGATGATACTGTCTTCAGCCGCCTGGGGAGCGATCCCTCATGGCGACCCGGCACTGTGCCCCAAATGGGAGACATCGGTATCCGAATCCTTTACCAGAATTCGGCATATCCGACTCCAAGGAGACAGCCGGTCAAAGAGCCCTCGCCGCCCAAGAAAGGAACCCACCGGGCAGGAGCCTGCCATTCACCACGGAGCTAGGGGATCAGTACACGATCGCCTTGGTTCGCGTTCTGAGAGCCAATCGGCGAGCAGTCAGGCAACGGCGATGGCCGCCATGCAACGCCAGCTCGATGAGATGAAGACGCTCCTAGAAATTGGGACAGGTGCCAGGAGACCGATCGCTGGACTCAATGAACCGCTCGCGACTCAGATCGAGATCGCCCCAGTCCAATCAACGATCAATCCCCCACAAACACCTCTATATGAGGGGAGATCGGATCCGGAAACCCACTTAAGCAAATTCCGGATCTACATGACCGGATGCAGAGCTTCAGATGCGACGAAATGTCGTATATTCCCGTTAACTCTGGGCGATCTCACCCACAGGTGGTATATCTCACTACTATCTCGCTCAATCAATTGCTTTGAGAAGCAGGCGAACGAATTCACGTCGTACTTCACCGCCAAAGTCGCTCGCCCGGAAGGTCCCCACCGCATGATGAAAATCAGGCAGGGGAAAGACGAATCGGATGAGGATTACATCGACCGGGTAGACGAGATAGTCCTCACCGGTGAGCCCATCAGCGACGAGATCGCTCTCCACGCAGTCCTGAACGGATTCCACGGACGCTCTCCCATGTTCAGGCACCTCACAAAGGATTTTCCCCCGACCTATATGGCATTCTGCGTCAGAGCCGCCGATTTTCTGGCCAGGCAGAAGATGCTCTCACTCCGCTTAGACGAGGGACAGTCCGAAGAAGGAAAATCACCTTCCCATGTACAGAAGAAGGCGGTCGCCAAGCCCAGAAAGGCGGTCGCCAAGCCGCCTGGCGAGTTCAAAGCCTTCGAGGATGTAGAGGTCCACCTTCTTCACAACCTCAACTTATCTCCGGCCCACATCTTCAATGCAATCAAGGGTCGCGAGTGGATTTCCAAGCCAAAGCCAATAAGGGACCACGGTCACCTAGACCGTAGCAAATTCTGTGCCTATCATAAGAGTCCCGACCACAACACTAGCCAATGCCGCGACCTCCTCGCATACTCGCGATCGCTTGAGGAAGGCAAACTGGACAATTTGATCACCAAGCCAGAACCCAGGACGGAAAGAGCCGGAGGGCGCGAGCGCCGACCAAGCGAAAGGATTCCTCCCAATCCAATCGCCAGAATCGAGCATCAGCCGGAGTACTCTGATGAGTCCATCCCTCCGATCAACCCTGGCGGTCGGATCAACATGCTTCAAGCAGGAGGTGGGAGCCTCAGGGGCCTTTCCCCGGTTTCCACCCTGTCAAACAGAAAGCAAAAAGCCGAGCTGAGGGCTTTCGCCGAAGTCCATGTTGTAGTACCTCCGGAGCCGACCATCTCTAGAGACGCGCTCATCACCTTTTCCAACAAGGACAGGGAGGGAGTGCAATGTCCCAAATAGGATGCACTAGTGATCTCCGCTTGTATCCTTGGGAAGACGGTCGATCGCGTGCTGGTCGACAATGGGAGTTTCTGCAATATCATATTCAAATACCAAGAGCTGGTCGCCGAAATGTGCATAAAATTTGAAGAAGTGCTAATCGAACAAGTCCCGAGAGAGCACAACTCCCAGGCCGATGCTCTTTCCAAACTAGCATCATCGGATGGGGCAGCCGACTTCTCCAATATCCAAATCACAAAGTCAGCTAGGCCGGCGATCGATAGAAGCCTGGTTACCACGGTCGCCATCGCCGAGGAGAACTGGATGACTCCGTTCATCAAATACTTAAAGAACAGAACGGTCCCTGACGACCGTGTTAAAGCTCGCCAACTCCAGCTTCGTGCGACCAGATATACCCTATTGGACGGCCGGCTTTACAAGCGAGCCTTCAGCCTTCCCCTTCTCAAGTGTATTACACCGGAGGAAGGTCGGCTCGTTTTAGCTGAGATCCATGACGGGATTTGTGGAAACCATGCGGGCGGGCGAGCCCTCATCCATAAGACAACCAGACAAGGGTTTTTCTGGCCATCACTTCGGAAAGATGCGATCGCCTATGCCAGATCGTGCCATAGGTGTCAGATAATGGGCCCCAACATTAAACTATCACCCGAACAGCTCACCTCCATGTATAGCCCTTGGCCATTTGCGCAATGGGGCATCGACCTTATAGGTCCCTTACCGATGGCTCCAGGGGGTTGTTAGTTCGCCATCGTAGGGGTCGACTATTTCACCAAATGGGCTGAGGCCGAACTGCTCAACAAGATCGGACAAGAGCAAGTGATCAAGTTTATATGGAAAAACTTCATATGCCGATTCGGTCTGCCCCAGGCCATCATTTCCGACAACGGAAAACAGTTCGACGGCTTAGAAGTCATGCAATTCTGTGAAAAGTGGGGAATCAAAAGGTTATTCTCTGCGCCCTATCACCCTCAGACGAACGGGCAGGTAGAGGCAGTGAATAAGATCCTCAAACACACGATCAAAGCGTGACTCGAATCCAGGCAAGGATGTTGGGCGAGCGAGCTCCCAGACGTTTTGTGGTCCTACCAAACGACGACCCGCAATTCAACCGGAGAAACCCCATTCGCCCTTGCCTTCGGAACAGAAGCGGTGATTCCTTCAGAGATCGCCGTCCTCAGCCATCGAACCGAACAGGAGATGACGACCGATAACGATGTAGCCCGACGAATCGACCTAGACATGCTCGAAGAACGACGGCTGACCTCAGAAATGAAGAACACAATCCACAAAAGGAGAGCCGAGAAGTTCTTCAATTTAAAGGTCAAAAAAAGAAGGTTTCAAGTGGGCGATCTCGTCCTCAAGAAGATCCAAACCCACACAAAGTGCTCGGTCCGAACTGGGAGGGACCTTTCAGAGTATCCAGATGGCTAACTAAAGGAGCCTACGAGCTGGAACATCCTGACGGTACTCCAGATCAATACCCCTGGAACGCCGTGCATCTGAAAAAATACTACCAGTGATGATTTTGTATTCAATTTCAATGATGTACAAGGAATATAATGAGATTTTTTTCCTATCCCATCTATTCTGGCGATCGCCCCATCAGGCATATCGCATACCGCCGACGATCGTTGGTCACGACGATCCTAGGTAAAATTAATGCAGCCATGGTCCTGGAGGTCGATGGAACCGACAGCTTCGCCCATGCAAGGTTCCTTTGGGCTGAGATCGCTCGCCTTTCGTTTAAATGTGAGGCCGGCGTAGCCAAAGGGTCCTACAAAATAATCAGTAGGCACGATCGCACGCCCTCAAGGTACATCATTTAACATGGTGAACCCGGACAATGCGACGTGCCACTACCCCCGTCTCAACGTACACCGTCGAGGGTCACCATCTTCATGGCGGGCCGAGGTGGAAGCAGAGCTGACAAGCCGCGGACGTGGAGTCGAATAAGCCGACGACGCCCCGCGCAAGGACTCCTCCGGACCAAGATCGCCCGCCTTTCGTTTTAAAACAAGGCAGGCGTAGCCTAACGGAGGACCCTCACAAAAAGTGAGTCGCGGGGTACACAATATCCCTCGCACACAAAGACACGATTGGGGAGGTCAGTCCATCGAACACCCCAACCGTACATGATTCTTCAGAATCGGCAAAATGAAGATAGCTCGCCAGACAAACTAGTTTTTGTTTCCTTACTTACAATAAGTGAACAAAAACAAGGGGGCAGAGATAGGTTGAGCTAATCTCAAACACGATCGAACAAAGAGGAACCACACACGATCGGCTTCGCTCAAACACACGCAGGACGACCGGGGTCGTTCCACAAAAATTACAAGTAAGAATTCCGATTCAAAACATATCAATGCTTTCAACACTCAGACAATCGATCGGATGAACAAAAAGTCGAAAGCAATCATACACGTACTTGTAAAAATTGCACGCAAACATTCAAAGGCGATCGCATGTAAAGAGACAGTATGAAAAGAGGAGCATTTTATTCATAACATAAGTTTCATACATTACGAGGCCCGAAAGCATTACAAAAAGTACAAGTTACAGAGGAAAACAAAAATGCCTCTCAAGGCCCCGCCGGCTGGCCATCGCCCTCGGGTTGCGGATCGGCTTGAGCTCCCCCATCGGCCTCGGGATGAATGAGTTTACCGGTATACAAACTCAAGTCGATCCCGAAGTCGACAAAGTCAAGGATCGGCAAGGAGAATTATGGATGCAGAGGATGCTCGAGGACATAGGATTTGAAGCTCTCCATCAGGGGACCGATCTCGACCCCTGCCTTTTTAGCGGCTCGAACAGCGTCAGCATAGGCCAAGTAATAAGCGAACTCACCGACGTGCTCGACGTTAAGGTAGGGATCGACCTCGATCGCCTTCAGCTGCCCTTTCAAATCCGCGGCCTTCTTCTCGACCTCCGCCAGCTCGACCGCCTTGGCAGCATTCTCGCCCCTGGCCTTCTCCAGCTCCTTCTTCGCCGCCTCCAGCTCACCGCTGAGCCGATCCACCATCACCTTCAGCCCGGCCGCCTCCTCTTGCGAAGCCACGAGCTTCTAGAGGGTTTCCTTCTCCTTATCACGGGACCGATCGGCAGCCTCCTTAGAGCAGCTCAGCTCCTGCTTCAATCGGTCAACAGCCATCGTCGCCGTCTGGAGAGCCAGGGCAACGGTCGCCTGCATGGCGTCTCCAGATCGCCGACGAGCGATCGCATCAAGATCGGTCGTCCAGGCCTTGGGAAGAGAGGTGATAGCGTGGCGGACATAAGCAGGGACTTCGAGGGACTGTTGCGGAGCCTTGCTCGACAAAAAGTCCAGCACCATGGGAGCAACGTCCGGATCGGCAAGACGAACCCTGCAGCGCAAACCAAGGAGTTAGCCCATACCATGCTCAGAATGCCTAACTTAGAAAATTTTGACCCTTTCTTACCTATTGACCAGCTCGGGATCGCGTCCAAAATAAGGCTTGCCCCGGGAGGTTTCCGCCTCGGCGATCGCCACCTTCTTCGCCGAGTTGCCAGATGACTGGGGGCCGGGGACCGTGGGCCTAGGGCCTGATCGCTCCATCATCGGGACGGCAGAGATAGGAGCCGCAGCAACCGGAGGCTCAAGAATTGATACATCCGCCTCAGAAATCGACGGGGACTCCTCCGACCTTCGCCTCTTGCGGCGCTGAAGCTGTTCCTCGCCCTGAACCACCGGCTCGGCGACTGGCACCTCGGCAGGCCTCGTCACCGAAGCAGGGCGAGACGTCGTCGCAGGAACGTGACCAGTCTGCTTGCCCAAGTGAAGGCGACCAAGAACTCCCGGGTTCAACATGGCTATCTCTGGCGGTGGCTCGGCAAAACGGGGAAAATAAGCCTCTGTCAAAGAAAAGATACAAACAAGTTAGACAAAACAAAACGACCTCTTGGAGACGATCGTCAAGCAAGGAAGCACCACTTAAACTCATACCTGGAACTTTCAAGTGACGGGGGTAGCAGAACAATCGAGCCCCCAACCGATGAGCTTCGGTACCTAGCGATCGAACGTCAATAAAGGAGTTCGGCAAGGCACGGATCCGCTCCCAAACGATCAAGAAATCGAATGGAAGGTCGCCGATCGCTGGAACGAGAGGTCCTGCAAAAAGAAAACAAAATTAGATCAGTCCAAGACAAGCTCAATCAAGGGGAGAGTTTAAATCCTTACTCGGATTCCTCTCTCGGAAAGTGGTGGGGATCTCCAACTCCTCATTCGGCATGTCACTCGACGCCGATCACCATGCCCCACCGACCCAACACCATTTAGCCAGGTCACCCCTGGTCTTATTCGGCACGCCAAGGACCACTCTCCCGATTCGGACTTGGATATGGTAGCCGCCGATCGACCCTTTCTGCGCGGCCAGTTTAAACAAGTAATTCATCTCCAGCGCAGTAAGGAGGCGGAACAACCGGTGACCGCCAAACAGGGTCAACGTGTAGATGATCTGTAGCCATGCGTATGGCGAATGGCAACGGGAATCGCAGACCCGCCTCCATAATCATCTCGTTGACGGCAACCATATCCTTGGGCGGTTGGTCGGCACGCTCATTCTCCGAGGGCACGTGCAAAGAAACGTCAGAGGGGATATGATATTTAGCCCTCCAACGGCTCAGGTCTTTCTTGGTCGCCGTACTCCGGATCTTTCCGAGAGTCCACGGAGACGGGACGGCGGCCTGAAAGACCGTCCGATTCACATGTTCGTAAGGGTGAGCGGCGGTGCAGGCTTCGAAATCGAATTCCGTACAGGGTCCGGCGATCGCTTCCATCATCTTAGCAAAAGCCACGTAGGCGGGGCCGAATCTACTCTTTCGTTCCCAGGCCTCCCGCACCAAATCATCCTCATCCACCGGAGAGCCCCCTGCTCCGCCGTCGCCGCCGTCCTCGCCACCTCGGCCTCGTTGAAAAGTTCTTCGAGTTCTGCGGATGCAATCCCCGCTCGAATAGCTTCAACGGCCGTCTCCTTATCCACTCCAATGGGAATCTCCTCCCGTTTAGGCGACACTGCGGCAGCGGAAGAACTTCCGGTCTCGAAGGCTTTTGATCCTCCCGACATATTAGAAAGTAAAGAGAGGGAGAAGGTTAATTTTTATTACCTAGAGAAAAGAGGGAGATCGGCACAAGTAGCTCCGGAAATTTTTGCAGAAATTCGGCTAGGGAAGCAAGGACGCGTAAAAAGTGAAGGAGAAGAAGTCATGCCCTTTTTATAGATGGAGACGAGGGCCAAAATGCAAATAGGAGAAACCTCGGGGGCTAGATCGAAACCATCACGTGGGGACGCATTAAATGCGGCCCTCGAATCCCGCATACGCGTCTTTTCGAGGGCATGCCAGTCGACAGGTCTGATAAACCGTCGGATTCCCCCAACAGCGGCGCGACGCGTGTCCCTGCCACTTTTGGAAAGCCCGCCTTCTTTTCCCGCTGCTCCCGACGCGAAAGAAGGTCGTCCATATTTGAATTCAGATCGGCTGATCGTTTAAACATTGGCGATCGCCAATAGTGCCACCTCACCCCGTGTTTTCAACATCGAGGCGAGCTGGGGGTTGTTGTGCGGCGATTAATTCGCCTCGATAGGCGATCGGCATCACAATCAGAGAAGCCAACCATGGAAGACATACTCTGGACAAACGCCTGGAGTTCGGCACCATACGGCAACCGTCTTTTGGTACCCAGCGATCGTCTTTTGATGTCTGACGATCGTCTTTAATGAGCAAAACAGAGGCGATCATCTCGTGCCACGTATGGATCCAGCATCCGTCAAAGTCGTCGAAGACCGATCTTGGACGATGGCCCACGTGCGGATCTTCAAAGGATACCGACAGATAGGACCATTGACCCCACTGTCACCTACCACACCTACCGACAAGGCCGCCGAAAGGTACAAAGTGGGTCCTCCTGACAAATGACTCGCAACGCGTGGCCGGGCTTCCCATCGTTCGCCCACCGGCCTCCACCGCAACCTCGGACCTCAAGGGAACAGGCCCACGTGATGGGACGATCGGCCGTCTTATTTTAATATAAAAAACGGCGATCGCCCGCGATCGCCTCAGGGATCCCAACTACCTTGTCCCCTATAAATAGAGGACTCACTGCTGTGGCCAAGGGGAGGCGAATTCTACTACGAATTAAGTACAAAATACACACCAAAGAGAGAATCAAAGGCTCTTTTGGCAACCACTAATACATTCATAGTGATATTCATACACATTCATCATATATCCCAAGCAAGAACTCACAGATTTATCTATCTGGTTCTTCCGGCAATCTACGCGCTCTAAAGCCTAGATAACTAGAAGTCTTTACACTCCTTGTAATAGATTCTAACATTAATATTTGTACTCGACAGTATATTTATTAATAACATCTCGCGAGAGCATTCAAGCCCGGGATTAACAACCCCGGCAAATCTTGTGTTATCTATTTTCTCACGGAAGTGTTCTCGCATTTGTTTGTTACTCGATCATTCCAGCAATACTATCTCCGGATAATATTTTGGGTAACAACAATGCTTCTCTTGTTCCGTTGCCCTTTTGAAATCTTCGAATCTATCGATTTTTGGTTCTTCCTGTAGAGAATTTAATTCACAAACATAATAAAAAAAGTAAGGACCTCCATATGGTGTTCATAGATCTAGAGAAGGCTTATGATAGCATCCCACGCGATGTTATTTGGAGGAGCCTAGTAGAGAGGAGGGTGTCGTTGCCGTTCGTTAGGGCGATCCAAGACATGTACTCCCAAGCTAGGACGTGCGTTAGGACCCCAGTTGGTGACACCCAGTGTTTTCCGGTTGAGATAGGGCTACACCAGGGGTCGGCGCTAAGTCCTCTTCTCTTAGCTCTAATCCTTGACGTCATTTCACGAGGGATTCAAGATGGCATCCCGTGGTGCATGCTTTTTGCTGACGACATTGTGTTAGTGGTGGAGTCGAGGAGGGAGGTGAACTCGAAGTTGGAGCTTTGGAGGGCTAAGTTAGAATCCCAGGGCTTGCGTGTGAGACGGTCTAAGACCGAGTATCTCTAGTTTAACTTTAGTGGTGAGGCCAACGAGGAAGATGTTGACGTAATGATTGCGGATCAGATCGTACCCCGTACGGATAAGTTCAAGTATTTGGGTTTGATCATTCAGAAGGAAGGTGAGTGTGAAGATGATGTCATGCATCGCATCAAGGCGGGGTGGCTAAGGTGGAGAGCAGCGACAGGGGTCATGTGCGACAAGAAAGTCCCTCTAAAGTTCAAGGGTAAATTCTATAGAGCGGCAATCCGACCTGCAATGTTGTATGGCTCCGAATGTTGGGCGATGAGGAAGTCGCTTGAGAGAAAGTTGGAAGTGGCTGAAATGAGAACGTTACGTTGGTCGTGTGGTCGCACAATGTTAGATAGAATTGCGAACGGGGTTTTCAGGAACGCGCTGGAAGTGGCGCCCATTTCAGCGAAAGTTAGGGAAGGGAGATTGAGATGGTTTGGCCACGTCCGCAGGAGGCACGCATCTGCTCTGGTGAGGAGGGTCGAGAGTTTAATGGTTGTCGGGGAGAGGAGGAGAGGCAGACCGAGGAGGATGTGGGAGGAGCAACTGAGATTAGATTTGAAGGCCTTAAACCTTTCCGAGACCATGACTGTTGATAGGTACGCTTGGAGGCGCCAGATCAGAGTTGTGGATTCTTTTGTAGGGAGTGGTGCTGTAGTTGAGAGTCTCAGGGTTGGGTTGTCTCGGTTAGCTTTGACCTAGAGCATTGCATTTTTATTTTTATTGTATATTTTATCCTATTGCCTTTGCGTGTGGTGTATTTTTGACAGGGAGCTGTGCACAGAGCCAACCTCTCTGTTGTTAGAGTAGCGTTCATCGGGAGTGAAGTAGCCAAATTCCGCTTAGGTAAGTCCCATGTGGATCAAGCCATGGGCTCAGGTATAGTCTCGAGCTTTTTCAAACCATATGTTTTCCTTTGTATTTATCACACAAGATTCTGATGTGCACTAAGCCGGGGGTATTCACGGAAACAGCCTCCCTAGCGTAATAAGTAGGGGCATGGTCTGTGTACATCTTACCCTCCCCAGACCCTGCTCTGAGCGGGATATACTGGGTATGTTTGGTTTGGTTTGGTTTGGTTTAAACATAATAAAAAAAGTCAGTATCATCAAACTCCAAGGTTGACTCATTAGAAAAACATGAGTTCACAAGTGCAAACTCCAACGGATCAGAAGATAATGAGTGCGAGACTTTATTTTTTCCATATAAATTTATATTAGCAATAACATTGCAGTATTCAATATCATCATGAAATTTCATTGCTTTATATATGTAAAATAGAACATTCTCATCATTAACACGTAGGGTAAGTTCTGTAACACCCCCAAATCCCATTGGGTCATTATAGTGCCGTGGACCCCCACACCAGGTGATCCACCAGGCGAACACGAGTAAAATACAACAAACTGACCAAAGAGGGGAATCACAGACCCTACTATGATATCCGACATACAATTCCGATATGGAATTTCAATGACAAGGATGGGCCTACATGGCCAAAATAAAATACAACAAGATCCACGAGCCTTGCTCGGATAATACAAAATGACAACAACTGACAAAACTGGAATACTCCAAACTGTCTGACAGATATGAACACCAAAACATCTCGTACTAGTATCGCTCGAATGCATCATCGCCATCGTCATGCCCCTGTGTCTCAAGTATCTCCTCGCAAACACCTGAAACATGAAAACATGTTCCGCCCCCACGGGGTCAGTCATCCAGATAATGAATATCAAAATACATGCACAACATGATATGCATCCAAGGCAGAATTAAACAGTACAACAATGGTAATACGAGATGCTCACAAACCAAGGTAAGAACTGAGCATTCATGATATACTATGCCCCCGACATACGATCAATACCTGCTCAACAGGTTAGAACATAAGTGCCCAACGGCGAATCATCAATATAGAACACAACCATGAAATTACCCGAAGGTAAACTAAACCAACGTTGACTAGATACAAATCACAGTGCCCGAAGTCTCCAACAGAAATACCAATACATCACAATGGCCTAAAAGCCCCTCAGCCGAAGCTGTCAAAATATTATAATGGCATGAAAGCCGAACAGCCCGAAGTTGTATATCATCACAATACGGATCTCAAAGAAACAATCCTGGCTGTCGAACATACCCCTCGGCGTATGAACAACCAGTCTCAAATCGTCGGACATATCCAATACAACATGGACTATGAACAACCAAAATAGTATGGCTCAAGATGGACATCACAGTACGCCCGATCCGGAAATATGTCAGTGCACATGTCCACCCCGTATACGGAATCCAGAATATACGTGGGACAATGTACCTAATTAGCCTCACGAACTACGTCTCTTGTGCACAGTCCAATACGGATACATCCACGCATGAATATATATGCGCCTAGCTAAAAATCCTACACAATAACCAATCGGAACGCAGATATGATACCGGATATGTCACGATACAACATGACAACGAAACTCAAAGGATAGCACATCCAATAAGGATCAAAAGACTCACCAAAGTGAACGATGACCCACGGATAATGAAAGATCGACACGACCAACAATATCCAAAACAATCATCCTGGGATCACCATCCCTTAGGACCGATTAACACGATCAACAATCACAACACAACAATCTTGAAATCCTCCACCCCCAACGATCACAAAATTACCGAGTTTACAAGAATGATAGTGTGCTGCCTTGAGTCGGCCAACACGACAACAATAACTCGCGGATGGGCACCATCCTTGGCAGTCGCAATTCAAATACCTCGACTGCCTTAGAGTGGCCAATCGATAACAACACTACGGATAGGAACTCTCTTCGATAATACCAATTCAATACATCGATTGCCTTAGAATGTCTCATCGATAATGATGACACAACGGATGGAAACTATCCTCGATAATCCCAATTCAATACCTCGATTACCTTAGAACGGTCAATCGATAACAACCACTCAACGGATGGAAACTATCCTCGATAATCCCAATTCAATACCTCGATTAGCTTAGAACGGTCAATCGATACAATGACTCAACGGATGGGAAATGTCTTCGACATTCCCAATTCAATACATCGATTACCTTAGAACGATCAATCGATAACAATGACTCAACGAATGGGAAATGTCTTCGACAAACGACGCCTTCTGACGATCACAAACACTCGAACAACCTTGAATGAGAAACGATTCATTCAATAACACAAAATTAATAGAAAACATCACTGAGGACAAATCCCGATTCAACCCCGAATCGGTTAAACTCCACCAACGAATATCATAGTTCTCAACTATGAATTCCAACATCCTCCAACACCTCAATGATCGATATGATCAAACGTTCTTAACACTTGTGAAAACAATTCAACAAGAATCACTTAAGAACAACATCTAATCCAACATCTCAAAATGATAATATCACTAATATCATCAATGCCCCAAGAACATCGTCATCTCAACAAACATGATGTCCAACCGATAATCCATCACCAAATCATCATAAATTCGGATTAAACCACAAGATTAAATCAACCATTGCAAGATTATGATAATCATTACATAATTCATCATAATCCTATCTCAAAATGGTTATAATCTTACAAACAACAACATCAATCATATCAAGACTATGTTAATCATATAACAATCTTAACATAATACTTCCTATACATAAGTGGCATAATACTATATGTTTAAAATACACGTGGCAACTACGCGTTCAATCGACCTCCACTGTGACCAATTAAAATCCAACCGGCCATTTTCAAATTTTCAAAAACTGGACCACCGATTACTAATTTGAATTCTAAAAAGCCTCAAAAGGTGGACCACCGTTTAAAATAAATGAATATTTAATAGCAAACGTCGTTTCATTTTTTTTAAAAGACGGGAAAAGCCTTTTCACTTTACCTTCTTCAACCTCGCAAAACCCTAATTCTTCAAAGCAGAAATTCATACGAACTCTACATACACTCAGAAATCTTTTACTGTGCAGAAATGGAATCTTACTTTGATGGAGTGAACCTTAAGGCGGTGAAGGACCAGATCATCTTTTCACTGGTCGTCGATTTTGAAGGACTTCTTGAAGCCAATCTGGAGAATGACGTGCGTTACCTTATCCAAGCGATGAAGACGAATGGGATCTAACCATTCCTGTATATCAGCCCCCAACATCTCTACAAGGAGTCTGTTATCGCTTTCTATAGGGAAGCCATAGTTCTCAAATCGGGCATTCGGAGCACAATCTTTGGAAGTCAAGTGGATATCATGCCGGGGACAATCGGAAAAATCTTCGGAATGAAATCCCACGGCATGGCTGTTGAAGCCTTGAAACAGAACGCAGCCATCACGTGGCTAAGAATCAAAACCAATGAGCCCTCTAAATTGAAGCTGACTGCCAAAAGGAGCAAATTGAAAAAGTAATATCGCTATGCGTTGGACATCACAAACAAAATAGTGATGGGGATGGTAGGCAGCTACGATAAATTATCATCAACCAAGTTCATGGTGCTGGGAGCACTAATTCAAGTTGAGCCAATTGACTGGGCTGACTACATTTTCCGTCAATTTGTGCGGGAGGTGAATAAGGCCGAGTGGCTAGTCGAGGAGAAGAAGTTCAAATCAAAGCTTGCGTTCAGGACGCAGATAAATTGGATGCTGGAGAAGCTCGGTGTGGCAAAGGGAAGTGCAGACCCTTTCCACATCAATAAGAGACTTGGTCATTTGGACCAAGAAACCTTAAGGCGTTTGGGTGGAGAGCGGAAAGAGACTCAGCTATTAAGAGAAATGTCTGAGGAGCCGCATACCTACAAATACCCTGTGAGCTCAGACGAGTCGAAGGATCACCAAGCTGCAGCCCGCAACTCACCTGCATCCTAGTCTAGACAACACCCCTATCGCCCTCCATTTCAAAAGAAAGGGACCTGCCCCTGGAGAACCATCAATCATTCACTCCTCACCAGAACCCTCTCCAAAAGGCCCAGGCGATTGGAATTTGATGAAGAAGAGCAGCATGAGTCCTTATCCACTCCTGAACCTATTCATATGGAGACCAACCTGCTCCTGCCAGCCTGGAGACCCAGATTGTCCCTCTTCTCACTCCCCAGCTCATGTCAGAAGAAGAAGAAGCAGGGTTGATCATTCACATACCTGAAGCAAACTACACCTTCAACCTGTTTGACAACAATATCTTCAACCTGTCCATAGAGTAGCTCAAATTGGTAAAACCTCATGCTTTAAAACATTCCTTTGTACATATTTGTGAGGAATGGAAAATTTTAAAATCATTTGCATTCACTCAACTGCAATCTTACATTGAGGTGAGTAGCTGGGAGTATCCCCAGGCTACTGAAGAAGCGCTGATGCTTATGGAGCAAGACTTACGTACGTAAGGCATTGAACAAAATGAGTCAATTAACTCTGGACTGTCGTTAGGCATTGTTCTGTTTTGTGCCCCGTCGATTGATGATATTTACAGAAGCAGATCTGATCCATTTCCTTCGGATCCTTGTATATCAGTCGGGGGGCTGGGAGCAAATCCTTGTCTTTAATTTGGTCGAATATGGCCGCGGCCCCTACCAAATATATTTCGGCGTAGTTGGCCATGAGCTCGGTCCTTTGCCCCTTGGAATTTCCGGTTTTTGTGGTGGCCATAGAGGAGCAAGCCACCTTATTCTCCCATATGGTTTCTTGGCGGGCTTCCTTGGAGTCGTGCCTGTCTCCTTTCTTTTCGTTCGATCCTGGAGGATCTGCGGGCATGACTAAGACTAGAGCCGGCATAGCTTCCGCGGCAGCGATGTGGGAGCTGGCGCACTCCAGGAATTCCTGGTACGTGCGGGGGGTGTTCTGGCACACCGTCCAGCGGAAAAAAGAATTTTTCAGGAGGCCGGCCTGAGAAATTATGGCTAGTGTGTCATCGGACATAGGTTCCGTTTCCAATATCCGCTTATTGAAACGAGATATATAATCCTTTAGGGATTCGTTTGGCCCCTGCACGACGGAGGCGATGGAGCACCGCAGAGCAGCGCGCACTAGGGATCCCATAAAATGAGATCGGAATGCTGTAGTGAGCTGAGTTCATGTTTGGATAGAGTGGTGGGGTAGTGAGTGATACCACCTTTGAGCCCTTTCCCCCAAAGTCAGGGAATACATCCGGCAACGGAACGCATCTTGGGACGCATGTAGGTCCATCCATGAATTGTAGTGTCCAAGATGGGCATCCAGGTCGGTCTCCCCGTTATATAGGGGAATTTGGGGGACCTTAAACTTCTCGGGGAGAGGCTCCGCCAAAACACAGGGGGCAAGGGGGATGTCCTGGCTGTTGAGCCATTCAGAATTTTGAGATGGCTGGAGTTGCTTATTCTTAAGCTCCGTGAGGCGTTTTTTGAGGAACTCGATTTCACTTGAGTTGTCACCTGAAGATTGCGGTAGTGTTTGCATCGGGACTCGGGATTGATGGGGAGACTCTGCTTCTTTGCGGCCCCGACTCTGAATGGTCCGGACCGGTGCCATTTTTCAGTTCTCCCCCTTGTCCCGAGTCGATCAAAAAGCGATATGGGATGAGAAAGTCTACTTTTCCGGGAAGGGTGAGGGCTTTCACCATGGATTTCCGCCTCTTCCTCAACAACTCTGGAGACGGTTCTCTTTTGATCCCGCCTAGGGGCGGCCGGACGGGTTGTCTGAGATTGGAACTCCGTCTGGTCTTCGGGCTTCTAAAGGATTCCACCTTCAGTGACTCGCGCCATGAGGGCGGTCATTCCCTGGATAAACGCAGGGTATTCAAAGCATTCTGCCACCTTGAGGAGGTTTTCTTCCTCCCAGGGCCATTCCTGACGAAAATAGGGCCAAGGGCGAAACAATAAAACTGGGCCCTTCATCAATAAATAAAAAATACGGTATAATATTCATAAACATTTTTATTAATCATAAAAAATGACTTCTTCTAGGTTTTTCCTTGCAAAGTCATTTCCAATATCATTTGTTTCAAGATTTTCTAAGATATATTTTTCAATACACAAAATCGCCAAACCATTTAATCCTTATTGCGACATCGTCGATGTCAAATATGTTTTCAACAACTTTAACTTTGAGAAACTCCTCTCGGTCGATGCTACAGTTACAGACATAGTCAACAAGATTAAAAAGCGAGGTGAGAATAAAAAGTTGAACAGCGAGAGAACTAATTGGAAGAAAAGAAGTAATTGGAAGAAAAGAACGTTGAACTCTGCAATATAAAAAAGAAATAAAAAATCGCGCCATTATTGTGAAAAAAATAGTGCCAATGCAGATTCTATATAAAAAATTAAAAATTCCAAATGCGTCAACTGGGTTTTGAATTCTCAACCACTACACAAATAAACAAACACTTTACCGCTGCACCAACTACATATTATTTATGTATCTTAACATATATATATATATAATACTATACCTAAAATTTTTTGTTCCCCCAAAATTTTGGGGCCCTGGGTCATCGCCCAGGCCCGCCCGCCCCCAGGGCAGGGCCTGCTTCCTCCGTGGAGGGTTGATGGTGTTTGGAACTTTCGTGAGACATCTCTTTTGGGACAATCTTGTTAGGATTCTGGTGACAACGTATGTAGTTGTGGGAAGCGAAGGCCCCTTCCTCTAGCGCCAATTTGTTGATGACCGATTTAACCAATGTAACGTGAGCTGACCTAGATTAGGTGGGTCGAAGCCACGTAGAAAACAATAAAAAATATAAATGAATAAGATAGCTTATTTTAAGTTATTTTATTATTCTGGGATAGAGCCGAGCTGAACCTTTTAGCTGGCCTATGTTAATTGCTTGTTTTATTACAAGTCTTCTTTTGTTTTTTTTCTCTCTCTCTCTCTCTCTCTCTTTCTATCTATTTACAAAAATTGCAAAAGTCCTTTCTTTTTGTACATTCCCTCTATATATAGGGAATCTGAGCCAATCAACGGGCAACAGCTGGAGGATATCTGGAAATGCGTCCAGACACTTGTCAGAGGGAGAGTGTTCCTTAGACACATGGTGGCCCTTGGGGACTGCTTTGGAAAGAGGGAGGACATAATACATTAACTGTCATGTATGCCTGTTCCGCATGTCCTATGTGCCTGTTCCGCATGCTTTTGGCAATGCTTATCCGTTGTGGTCTATTCTGGGGTCGGTCCTCGGGTCTCCCGCTGCTCTGATCGGTCGTGTCATGATGGGGATTTGGAGTATATTTATCTTGTATCTGGTCGCCCCTTTTGGCCTGGTCATCGGTTCGGCCCCGACGGTTCTGTCCGGTCCGGTCTTTAACAGACCTGGGAGTAAATTTGATACGTGCTCGGTCCGTCCTCCTCGTTGCTCTGCTCGGTCGGTTTATCCGAAGGTCAGTTCTTTTGCCATCTTGTCCTCTCAACTGGGACGGTTGAGCTGGCGGGGAGTGCTTACATGGATGCCAAGGCGGATGGGATATCAACAATCTCGCTGTCTGTGATTTTCTAAGCTCCAAAACCGTGAAACATGACATGTTGTCTTTGAAAATAATGACTTCGGCATTGATATACGACTTCTCTTTGTCGAACTCACGAAATGTCTAATGCCAAGGGTGAACACTCAACACAAACTTCTAATAATAGACAAAACATGTGGTGTATCGGGTGTTGAATGACGATAAAGTCGACTTTGCTTCTGTCGTTTCAACTGAATGCTTGCAAAAGGCGAGCTTTTTCACTCTTAATAGGTATAAGTCAAGGACGAGGAAGGTGAGAATGCCTTTTGGTACGATTTTATCGAAAATACTTGAGAATCATAATATCTACTTGAAAGACAAGTTCTCCATTCCCGTCTTCAAAATCCATGAAATCTCCGACTCTTCACTTTAGGCAATGCATAATATGAGGATGTCTAACTTAGGATGGGTTCTTTATTCCTACCTCTAGGAAGATGATCGGTTACCTAAAGCTACTCGGATGCCGAATCTGGAACAATGAATTACTTGTAGTTAACCAAAAACTTTTCTTGAGAATTACATTCGATTCACCAATCCTACATTTCCCTTTCCCTCTTATTCCTCTGAACAAATTCCTTAAAATCCTCTCATTTCATGTTTTGGATGGATACTCTGAACAATATTATTATTTTTCATGTTATGTAGTTTTTATTTGCATTATGTCGATTCTCGATTGATAACTGTGTTTTGATGAGACATTATTTGGCTCGCATGTTCTTATACCTCTCCTTGGATTTGACTATGATTTAGATTCCGAGCCATTTTAATTGCTTTGATGTTATAATGCTTAGGAGGACTTTGTGATAGAAATGTCATTTTGCAAACAAACTTATAGGCTTATGACTTATGTTTATAGCTTCAATACAACTTTGGAATTTTTTTTTAGAAAAAAATGACAACTTCCAGCTTATTAGCTTATTTCATATGCACATTCAAACCATTTTTTCCACAATAGACTGTAATATCCGGAATTTCTACTACTGTGGTTTAATATTATTTTATCCGAGTTATGTTGTACAGCGTGGAATCTGTACGATATGGATAAAATAAATGAAGGACTAAGACATCTGTATAGGTATTATTACCGCACTTGGTTGACAGTTGTATTGGAAGATATTGTTTGTCGGGCTTACCGTATGAGAATATTGTTGGAAGGAGTATATGTATTCAGTATGTCGTATGTTCGTATATAGTATGTTGAGACGTTGGACAAGAGTAGCTGAAAATGGCTAAGTGTAACATTACTAGCGCACGATAATGTACATGCCTAGCGCACGCTATCATGCTACTTTAGCGCACGCTAGAAGGAAAAGATAGCGCACGCTAGAACAGACCAGATCAGAAGGAATCTATGTGTGGACCAGGCCACTTTCGGTGCATCGTCTGATAAGTCAACGGATGTTGTAATGTAGTACTAGTGCATGCTAAACCCTAAGGTTAGCGCATGCTAACTGTAGATCGGACAAAAAGGAATCTTATCCTCGTCAGTGCTTTCGGCGTGTGGACCCATCTGCGGAGCATACAGACAAACGAGTCAACTATGATTAGCGCACGCTATGGTTTAACACTTGCGCACGCTAAGTGTAGGCATTTACGTACGCTATTGCATGGGCATTACGTACGTAAATCAGTGTACGAAGCAAAACAGTCGCCTCTGGACCACGATAGCGCACGCTATCAAGAAAAAGTAGCGCACGCTAATAACAGTCAGTATATATATATATATATATGATTGCAGATGTGAATTATGTTCTGTAACACCCCCAAAACCTTACGGAAATATTACAGCGCCGTGGGCCCCATATTGGAACCCACAAGGCTAAAATCATTTTTGCAAACGTTTAAAAATGTCAAAAAGCCCTTTGAAAGTACACACACACGCAGCGGATAAAAACACAGTTCAAAGAATACTGAAAGCCATTTTAAATATACACACGCAGCGGATAAAAACACAATTAATAACATTTGCAGCGGAATTAGAAAACCAGAAAAGAATACATAATCCCAACAATCACGCCATAGCCAGTATCACCGGAAAGCTCATCCCTTCACGACCGCTACAAGCTCGAACTCCGAGTACCTAAAAGATAAAGCCCACGACGGGGTCAGCCATAATACTCAACAATGATAAAGATCACATCACAAAAACAATTACATATCAATGTAATCTACAGAGTAAGAACATTCCCCATGTATTTTACCGAAGTAACCTTACCAACCTGTCACAACCATAACAATCAATTCTTACCATATCCCACGCCTCGTGTCCTTAAGTATGAACAAACTCAAATGTAATCACCTATACTGTATCCGAAACACTACCAAGATTTCCAATCATAAACATATCTCGAGTATAGAATAATCTGGCCAAGTTCAACTCTGCTGGCTGGGTCGCACAATTGGATCCCAATACTGATAGGAACTGATATCACACGATACATCTGCAAATCAACTGTCCCGAAACAATGGCAAGTCCCGAATATCAATACAAGCATGAATGCTCACACAATCAATAATGATAAACAATCAATGCATCATAACGGAAGTATCAATGACATGATATTTCCGCACAAGATCAACAAAGGATCAACCACGAACGAGAATACCATTATGTGGTAACTCCAACAAGATCAATGAAGAATCAATAACCGAGAATACCGACGACACGGTAAGGATCAAGGAAGAATCAATAACCGAGAATACCGACGACACGGTAAGGATCAATGAAGAATCAATAACCGAGAATACCGACGACACGGTAAACTCTAACAAGGTCAATAAGAGTCGACAACCAGAAATACCAACGGTACGATAAACTCAAATAAGATCAATAAAGGGTCAACAACCGAGAATACTGACGACACAGTAAACTCTAGCAAGATCAATAAGGACCAACAACTGGGAATACCAACGATACGGTAAACTCCAACAAGAGCAATAAGAAATCGACAACTGAAAACACCGACGACACGGCACACTCCAATAGGAATAATAAGGGATCAACAACCGAGAATACCAACGGTAAGGCAAACTCCCAAACGGAATCAATAAGGATCAATAACGAACGAGACTACCAATGATAGGGGGAACTCCAAACGAGATTAATAAAGGATCGATAACAAATAATTTTACCATCGATATGGTAACTCCCAACGAGATCAAAAAAGGATCAACGGGAACAGATACACGAGAGAATAAAATCGTCAACCATATACAATTCATATATATGGGATTTCAAAGACAACCCGAATATCGAACAGATCCAATTATACATGGACTGTGAACGACCAAGCAATAAGACTCAAGATAGATGTCACGATACAACATGACAACAAATCTCGAAGAAACGCATATCCATCAAGGATCAAAAGACTTCCCAAAAGAGCAACAATAACTCGATCATGGAAGACCGACACGACCACAATGTCGTATTTCCATCAGACAACAGTCCACATCATGCTCAACAATGCATATAATATTAACACATAAACCCCAAGGCAGCAGCCAAGGGTCACGGAAGCATCTCACAGGAATACCCCGGAACATAGGTGCCATATAGGTCTTATCCCCTAACACAGTTCATGCAATTACAAAATACCCCAAGGTCGCAACCAAGGGTCACGAAAGTATCCACACAGGAATACCCCGGAACATAGGTGCCATATAGGTCTTATCCCCTAACACATCGGCCCAACAGATCACTGCTCACAGTAAGAGCACATTACAAAACATAACAAACAATGGTGCACACTCACCCCATGAAATATCAACACACACGTGCAATAATGCAACATGATGATTATCATAATCTAACAATATTAATTTACCTCAAGCTGAAGACGCCAACCTTTCCACGACCAACTGCCCTGAACGAATACACGGTTTATCCGACAATCCAAAATGAAGTACATTCCATAACTAATACCAAACCACCATCCCGAATTCAACATCGGCACGATAACTAACCTTGATATCCAACTTCTCATGCAATAGACCAAGTTATAATTCACGTTCCCATTTCCACTAGACATCCTTAAAATCATATACATTATGATTTATCTTAATCCAAAATACCATACATACCTCCATTCCGACAATTCATATATTCCATAATACCATTGCTATATGAATCATAAATGAAATGAAAACGAAATCATTTATTAACATTATGAACTGAGCAAGCATAACTTGCCTTGATACCAATTCGATGAAGCCGCTATCAATCCCGCCGTCTCCGTCTAGAAGCTCCGCAGCACCGGCTCGTCCGCAACACAACGGTTAACTTCAATGTTCACTAACGCAACCTAATGCAATAATCAATTAACGATACGTTCAATAACAATCAACAACCGAAATGACCAACTAATCAAACTCGATGGTTCAACGTATCTCGATCATACGAAACCAACCCATATCAACTCTTAACAATACGAACACGAGCCAAAATTCGGTGTTCAATAGTCCTAACAATGTCTTCAACATATAGTTCATATAACCGCAAGAATCGTAGCAACAAAACCATTATCATCTTCATACGAATCCTTCTTCAACGATAACATCAAAATCCGAATTCAAGGAGAGGATTATCAAACATACCTCTAGAAGATGACATAAACAAGTAATCACTTGTTTTGAAAAGCACGGTGTGAAGAAATCGACAAATGGGAAGGGTACCGATTCAACTTCCTTCAAAAGTTCATTCCTAAATCACAATAATATCAATTCAATCACCATTCATGCAAAAATGTATAGAATTTCCCAAGTTCTACTGATTGAGGCATTTCATCGAACACTTTGAAGGCATAGTCCAATTCAGTCGATTATTCAAAGAAATACTCGAATTTGTTCCACAAAACTTCAAGAGTATTGAATGATTACGAGTATACAATCAAGTTCTATCAATAATCTGAATCAAAATGGAGCAAATCGGCCAAAACACCAGGAAACCTCAAGAACATCCAAAAACCAAAAGTTCATGTGTTCTTACCTTCGATCCGGGTGGAGGATGATGTTAATCCATGATTCCAACTTCCAAAACATGTTGTTATAAGTTGATTCTACTCAAAACCATCAACTTTGCTGAAGAAATCGCAAAAGGGACGGAGAAAAATGGAAAATGATAAGGGTGACTCGGTCCAGGCCTTATATAGGCCGAGACCTGCCGGCCAGTTACGTACGTAACCGGCGGGTCCTTACGTACGTAGCCGGCCGCGGCCTAACCTTGTCGATCTGCTCGCACCCTTACGTATGTAACCGGCACCCCTTACGTACGTAATCGGCCATTACGGCCGAATCGCCACCGCCACGCACGTAATCGGCGATCTAGCCCCCGAGTCACCGACCATGCTCGGCCATCCCAACGAGTCACGTCCGCCATGCTCGGCCATCCAGTCATCTCGCCACGACTCGGCGATCGCCCGTAACGTACGTAACACTTGTTCCGTTGCGTACGTAATACGTACGTTGACTTGCTACAGTACTATACTCGTATTACGTACGTAATACACCCTGTATAACGTACGTAACTCCATCCGTTGACTCACCTGTCCACATATGCGCCGAAAGCTGCCGACACCGGGCCCAAGTGTCTGATTCCTCTTGTTACGTACGTAATACCTTACGCTTAACGTACGTAACATGTACCACTTAGCGTACGTTATCTCAAAGTCTTAACGTACGTTAACAGATCATACTTAGCCGTTTCCAGCAATTTCTGTCCAACGTCTCGACATAACAAATATGAACATACGACATACTGAAAACATATACGAAATCTCGAAAGTATTCTCATACGGTACGTCTGATGCACGATATCCTCAATTACAACTGTCGACCAAGTACGGAAATCAAACAAATACTCATACGGTATATCCGACATCGAAAACACAACAAGCATGTAATATCCTAGAATCAAAATATCCTCGATAGACATACTGACATGACTGTCACGGTTTCCAAAATTATCCACTCATATCGTGTCGGTCCCACTCTGTACAGTACATCCCAGATAAAATAATGCGAAAAAATCATAGTGAAATTCTAGGATATTACATATTCATTCGGCCATTCCTTCCTTTATTTCGAGAGAGAGAGTTTTTAGAGAGAAATTTGAGGTTCCAAACACTGAGAGATGATGATCTTTAACAAGATTAAGCTGAGGAACATGGATTAAAGTCTTATTCTTGAAGTTATTGATGATTCTTGGAATGAAGTTGATTGTTCTCCTTCATGGTTCGTCTGTATAAGGTAATAGTTCTTCACCTTTGGATTTTGTTTTGGATTGAAGATTGATGTTCTTGAGTTAATGATTATAATATAAACAAGTTGATAAGTATGATTATGAGAAGGATTACCGGAGTATGATGATATTAATGTGATTCGTATGGTTTGAATCGTGTTGTTCGTCTTCTTGAGATAAGTTGGTTAATTCTTCTCCTCAGTTTTGGATGTTGATGTTATTGTTGATAATTACTCCCTGTAATGATAAGATTATAGAAGTGTTATTACGTTCTTAATGTTTAATGATGTTGATATTGAGGAAGATGATATATAGATATAGGACTTGGATTATAAGTTGAATGATTGTTTATATGTTAAAGGATATTGGATCTCGTTGTTTTGATAGTTATGAACATGGGTTAGAATCACTTAGTGTTCTTGATAATCGCCATATATTGATTGGAATCTGAAAAACATGCATCTGTACAACATTAGCGCACGCTAAGCTTACTGGATAGCGCGTGCTAATGGGAGCAACTTAGCGCACGCTACGTTAAGTGATTAACATGCGCTAAGTAGGCAGAAAGTGCAGTATTTTCGTGTTGTGGTTATGAATTCGTGTTGGTTTGAGTTGGATTGATCAGACTAGTGTTTAATCGAGATATTGTCGAGCCGTTGGGTTTGTGAATTGGTTTTATCGATTGTTGATTGTTATCGAACTTGTTGTTTATTGATTATTGTAATAGGTTGAGATTTTTTATGGGTTATTAGAACCATGTGTTGCGGTCGTGTTCAAGAATGTTCGAAGATTTCATTGATCAGGACAGAGGGACTTGTAGGCGACGACAATGGAATTGGTAACGGCTTCATCGGTATCGAGGCAAGTTATTACTCGCTCAGTTTATAATATTTAATGAATAGTTTCAGTTTCATTCGTTTATTATTCGTATAGCAATATTTATAATTGTAATCACATGAGATTTGGGATTATAGGTTGTATTCGAGTTTTGGGAATTAAATCATAAGGTATATGATTTACATTTATTGTTGGTATACTTGGTATCGAGGATACATTGTGTTATAGACGAAGATGCGAATTATTTACCGTCCGTGGTATTTTGTACCGTCGAGTATTGAGGATAATTGTTCGTGATGGTTTGGACATCGAGATTGCTCTCGAAGGACTCGGGACAAGTACTCTAATCATTTTTGTCATTTTGTGTCGATCATGTTGTGATACATTCGTGTATCGTTGTTGTCATGCATTTGTACATTGTTGTTGTCGTGCATTGTGTACTGTTGTTTTGTGCAGTTGTGCATTGTTGTCATATGTCCACCATGCGTTGGTCCGACGGGATCAAGATGGGATATCTATAGCTATGTGTGCTGGATCGTTGGACAGGTAATTCCACCATGCTTTGGTCCGACGGGATCATCATGGGAATCTATAGTTGTGTGCGCTGGATCGTTAGATTACAATGTGTTGTTGTTGTGCATTTGTATATTATGGGTTTGCCATAAGTATACATTGTCGTTATTGTTGTGATCATATTGACATTGTCATATGAGTATGCATTTGTAGGTCTTGTGTTAGGACCATGTCCGTATGTTGTATTGATCTGATCTCAGATTAGATCGACGTGATTCGTCGTGACATTGTATATCCTGAGGTATGTTTCGTATTTCCTTTGATATATGTCTTTGATCGACAATTGGTTTCGTGTTGAGATCTGATAAGGATACCCAATGGTTTGGGTTTGATAGAGTTAGTGAATTTCGTAACAGTGAGTTATGATAATGTTTTGAGAACCTTGGACATTATTGAAATGTAGTACGGATATTCTGGTATTAGTTTATTGTATTGTTGAGGATACGAATCGTGGACTTTCGTAAAGTTATGGCAGTAAGATTACATTGGTTGTATTCTTATTTTTATATTCTCATTGGTATGTAATTATTAATGTGATGTGACGGTTATCATTGTTGGATATTATGACTGACCCCGTCGTAGGGTTTCTTTTTAGATTCTTGGATTATCAAGCTTGTAGCGGTCGTGGAGAGATGAGCTTCCCGAAGGATACTGGCTAGGGCATGTATTTGTGTATTGAGTTTCCTGATCAGTTGTTGTAATTCCGTTGCTAGAGTATTTTTAATTGGTTATCTTTTCTGCTGTGTGAGTGTTTTAAATGACCTTTTGGTACCTGGTAACTTAGGTTACTTTGGCAATCGTTTTCTAAACCATTTTGTTAATACATGTAAGCGTTAGATTAACGTATGTTTCTAAACTGTTGGGTTTTGGCATTTCGGGCCTTGTGGTTTCAAATGAGATTTTACGACGGTTTGATAAACGAGTTTTATAAGTCTTCGAATGTTTTCAATAGATAGTACCGTCGTTAGCCTCTTGGGCGTTTGTAAATGTTTTCAAAAATTTCCTTCAGCCTTGTGGGTTACATCTCGGGGCACGGCGCTGTAATATTCTTGGATGGCTCTGGGGGTGTTACAGAATATGGTATCGGAGCCTTAGGTTGTGAAACCTAGGCAGTCGGGTCGAGTTGGGTCGTGCTTTTGTCGTGTCATTCGAGTTGTCGGTTGACAAGTGTTTGAGCTCTGAGTTTTTGTTGTAAACTTTTCCAAATGGTGTTAACGTGTTTCTTCGAATAGATCCGTGTTGTGTTCTCGAATTAAACTAAGTTTGCAAAATGTATGTTTTGAAAATATCTTTGTCAAGTATTTTCTAGAGTTGAGGCATGTGCCAGTATCACGGGGAATCGTCGGCTTCACGATCTGTAAGTATTTGGATTTTTGAATTGCATTGAAGATATTTGCAGTTATAATTGTTGATATGTTTTGGGATTCAGAAAGATATTATGCGTTACAGTATAAGGTGACAGAATTGAGACAGGATTGATGATCTTGAGAAGTTATGATTTTGGAAATCAATATGTCAGTTAAATTTTGGAAACGGAGTTGTGCATTTGGGAGAAATGTTGTGGATAGTTGAGAAGAGCATGTAGTCATGTTAGTTCGTTTTGAGATATATGAACTGTTTTTGAACATTTGAAAATGACACTTTTCAAAATGAATGTTTTATGGATGTTTTACGATAAATGATTTTGGGCCGAGACCCAATTGATTTTGAAATAGTTTTATAACTCAGGACTTGGGGTCCAAAAGGGTTTTCTACTTTTAAGTTTCTTGTAATGTTGAACGGGATATGGGCTGAGACCCTAATGTTTCAAAAGGCTTTTCGGCTTTATTAAAACTCCCGAGATTTATAAAACACTTTATCAATCGTTTATCTACTTTATTACTACCTTTCGCGGTTTTGGTTTACTTGTTCAAATGAAACCTCTCGGGAAGTCTTTCGCTGTGTTGATTTGTGCCAATGCATTGTCATAGCATAATTGAGGTGATCCAGGATGGGATAATGGTCGACGTTGCGAGTCATTTGTGGAAAAGGGAGTTTTTATTGGAGTCTATATATTGAGATTTTGGAACTCTATCGTGTGGTTTTCCGATGGAATGTCAGTGGAATTGGTGATGTACCGAATTGGTATACAGGAGTATGGATGTAGTCGATCATTTGCATAGTTTTCATTTTAAAACTTCAAAATTGTGTGGATTCGAAGGAAACTGTTATCGAATACTTGGCACCAGTGAGCTGATTTAATTTTTCAAAAATTGATTTCGTGGTCTTACGAAAATTTATGTTTTGAGCTTTGAAATATTTGAAAGAACTTTCGAAAAGTTGTCTTCTTGACGAGACTATATGATTTCAAACTGGTTTTAAAAATATGATTGATATACATACGCATTTAGTGCATAGTGCATATCATGGTGAAGTTATGAGTGTGACTCACGAACTGGATAAGACATCAGTATCGTAGGAGGAAAAGAGATTTAAACTTCAGTATAGTAGTTTGGTTATCCAGGGATGATCGGTTGAATTATCGGATAAGAGAAATATGTTGCGTGTCGTAGATTCATGCACATAATATTATTTTGGAAACTTGAGATTTTGTGAAACCGGAACATATGTGCTATGTGATTCCATTGGTATGGTAGTAGCGCGATTGTACCATAATGATTTTTGAATGATTTCTTTGTAAGTGTAGAATTGGGGATGGTGACCCCATGCTGGTTGCTTTGGATATTGAGTGGTCATTCCCACTACACATATGATTGGATATGTTCATCGGTTTGTGATTGGTTGTTCGTATGCCGAGGAGTATATTCACTAGCCAGGTATGTTTATTGTGTATGTGATTGGTGTGTCGTTTTGAGAATGTTATTCTTTCGTATATCTATCTTTGTGGTTCTGTGTTGACCGTATTGGAGCTTATCGTGTGGAGGTATTCTCGATTATCGTTGATCGTTCGTTGGTCATATTAGAGTTTATCATGATGATGATATTCTCGGTTGTGCTTTGACCTCTCATTGGTCATATTGGAGGTTATCATGTTGATGATATTCTCAGTTGTGTTTTGACCTTTGGATGGTCGTACTAGAGTTTATCATGTCGATGATATTCTCGGTTAATTTATTGGTTGATCATTGTTGGTGATCATCTGAGCGTTCGGATTTTGTGTCGATGTTTCGGGATTTGTTGCTATTGTGTTGGGCAGTTGTTTCACAGATGTATCATGCACTATTGTTTTTTTAGCAGATTGGGACTTGATTGTGTAATCAGGCAGACAGGATTTGACACGGATAGATTATTTCATCCGACGATGATATATTTGGTTGGGACTCATGGAATTGTTATTGTAAGCGTATTGAGGCTTTATAGTGAAGTCACTTGCTAGTATCTCAGGCGATCATCGACTTGGCGCATATGTAAGTATGCTATTTTGGTTATTCGGTAATAATGATGATTGATTGTTGTCGTGATGGTTTCGGAATATTTTGGTTGAACGATTTGTTTGTTTGTTTTCTATGACGAATTTTAAGTTTCGAGGACAAAACTTATTTTAAGTGGTATAGTATGTAATATCCGAAATTCCTACTACTATTGTTTAATGTCATTTTATCCGAGTTATGTTGTACAGCGTGGAATGTGTACAGTATGGATAAAATAAATGAAGGACTGAGATGTCAGTATTGGTATAATTGTCGTATTTGGTCGACAATTGTAATTGAGGATATAATGTGTTGAGTATATGTATTCAGTACGCCGTATGTTCGTATTCTGTATGTTGAGACGTTGGACAAGAGTAGCTGAAAATGGCTAAGTGTAACATTTTTAGCTCACGCTAATATACATGCCTAACGCACGCTATCGTTCTGGTTTAGCGCACGCTAGTGACAAAAGATAACGTACGCTAGTACAGACCAGATCAGAAGGAATCTATGTGTAACACTCCCAAATCCTATTGGGTTATTACAGTGCCGTGGACCCCACGCCAGGAGATCCACCAGGCGAACATGACTAAAATACATTAAATTAAACAACAAGGGAAAATCATAGTCCCTACCATGATATCCGACACAATAGTCCGATAAGGAATTTCAACGACAACGATGGGCGTACATGGCCAAGAGTAAAAATACAACATCCACGAACATCTGCTCGGGTAATACAAAATGACAATGACTGACAACTGAAGAACACTCCAACCGACTGACCAACATGAACAACTCGGACTAGTATCGCTCGTATGCCTTGTCGCCATCGTCATGCCCCTGTGCCTCAATTCTCTCCTCGCAAGCACCTAAAACATGAAAACATGTTCCGCCCCCACGGGGTCAGTCATCTAGATAATGAACATCAAATACATGTATAACATGATATGCATCCAAAGGCAGAATGAAACGGTATAATGATGATAATAATACGAGATGCTCAAACCAAGGTAAGAACCGAGCATTCGTGAAATACTATGCCCACGGCATACTATTAATACCTGTTCGACAGGTTAGAACATAAGTGCCCAACGGCGAATCATAATCACAGAATACCACAATGAATTACACGACATGAACCAAACCGAGCAGATTAAATATGAATCACAATGCCGAGGCTCCAATGAAATTAACAAGACAATCACAAGGCCTAAAACCACTCAAATTAAAGCGTCAAAATATCACAATCACATGAAGCCGAAATAGCCCGAAGTCGTTATCGATTAGGGCGAAGCCACGGCACGAAGCCGTATCACAATTAGGGGCCAAAGCCACGGCATGAAAGTCGTATCACAATTAGGGCGAAGCCACGCATGAAAGCCGTATCACAATTAGGGCGAAGCCACGCATGAAAGCCGTATCACAATTAGGATGGTATCTCGCCTTGAGTCGGCCACACCATCCTCGGCAGTCCCAACTCAACACCTCGATTGCCTTAGAACGGCTAACCGATGACAATGATGCAGCGGATGATTCCATGAATGCTTGAGCGCTTCGATTTCCTTATAATGGCTAATCGATGTGAACGATATGATGAATGATTGAATACCTCGATTGCCTTAGAACGGTCAATCGATACAATGATATGAAGGATGCCTCGGCACCTTTAATCGATTCTGATTTACGAAGGTGAGAAATGAATAAGCCAATGCCTTTAATCGGCGTGTACAGTTTTAATGACAATCCAAAAAGGAATAACAATGATCTCAACAATGTCTTAAATTGACATCTATATTAACAACAATCGATACATCGACCCCGCGAACCGGCTATCGACAATGACATTAATAATGAGTATCACAATGCCTTGAATCGGCCGTTAACGAACAACAATAAATATTTGGCAAAATTGCCGAAAGGTATCGTATCGAACAATCTCTTAATATCAATGAATTCATGAAGAGACTAAGTCTCGGAATGATACAACACATTTATACACATATATGATGACATTAATCTCATTGACTAGTACAAGTATAAAACTTGCCTCAAACCGAAGGCGAGAAGGTACTTCCACGATCAACGTCCTTAATTAAATTATCGGCCGCTCGAACAACCTTGAACAACACAAATACCAACAATTCTCTTAATACACGAATCAAGCATGATCACAACCAACTCAAAAGTCGATACAACAATACCTGAAACTCATTGGGGCATTAAAACAAACGCGTTGTAAACAATCTCCAATTGTTTACAACCAAAACTCAATTACATCCGAAACCAACTTCCAATGAATGATTCAAACCCACAAAACCTCATGAATACTATCAATAATCCAAAATGAATATCCGAAAACGTGATTATAATGACAATTAATCGAAAACCCCCAATTCCAACTCGATTTTCAAGGTGTTCTTGAATAATTCCTCAATAATCCAATGAATCCTTATACAAACTCATAATCATATACATATCCCTTCATATATCATGATTATAACGTCCAAAATATCATATCTCAACACAAATATCGAAATCCAAGGTGTTGAAGAATATTACCTTTGAAGATCCAAGTACTTTAATCCGAAGAACACGCGTTAGATTGATTATCCGGGCTTCACGATCGAAAGGAGATGAATAAAATCAAACACCCAAATGATTTGTGAAGGAAAAACCCTCCCTCAAGTTTTCTCTCTCGGTTGAAGGTGAAGAAAAGGGAGAGAAATGGGCTGAAATGCTGAAAAAACGAATTTAAAGGAGTTGATCGCTCGCCGGACACGGCCCGTGCCGATCGGCACGGGCGTGTCGCACAGCTGGCCGACAGGGACTCGACCGTGTCCTGCTTGACACGGTCGCGGCGCGGAGGGCCTTCCGACAGTGACCCGTCCGACAGCGACTCGGCATGACTCGACCGTGTCCTGGAACACGGTCGGGCGTGTCGGCAGTCGATTCTGGCTTATCCGGAAGAGTTCGACTCGGCCGTGCCAGACGACACGGTCGGGTCCTGAGGCAGAGACTTCGGCATTTCCGGACGAGTACGGCACGGGCCGTGTCGGACGACACGGCCGAGTTCGTTCGGCAGTGATCGGCCAATAACTGAAAAATGAGCGGTTGAGCTAAAACGACCATAACTCTCTCGTCCGGACTCCGATTGACTCACCGTTTGAACCATTGGAAAGCTAACTCGATGCTCTATAATATTGCAAAGATTTAGAATTTTTGGAGTTACCAAAAATTAATGGTGATCTAACAAAGTCGAACTCATATGAGGAAAGTTGAAACAATGAACAATAACGATACACAATTCGAAGTTTTTCCGAACGGTGAACACGGTGAATGAACATGATTGATGAATGATTATAATCGAGTGAAAATACACTGAGTGACAATTACAGACTGATAATTACTGAATGAAAATGAATGAATTACAACCGGGTATTACATACACCCCCCCTTAAAAGGAGTTTCGTCCTCGAAACTCAGGGTAAACAACTCGGGATATGAACTATCCATCAAGATCTGAAAATAATAATTCACATCTAGTCCTTGGGACCAAATCAATCGCACGCCCAAGTCCCCTAGACTTGACGTCTCGAATCTCAGTGAATGATTTCCCAAATTATCAAGAAATCTTGAGCACAACGCCGAAGGGGTGAACTCCCAACAGTTGACCCAAATCTCAAGATTCTCAAATATGATCATAATAAAATAGATCAAGAATAAATGATCTACAGTCACGATACATTACTACGGATTGAGTTACACAGTCATCCAAAAACAAGGTTACATCTCAAATGTAGTCAACATCGTTATCCTTCCATGTCATCGATCTCCTCTATCTCAACGATTTAAGGTATATCCGCAGATGAACTCGCCGCTAAATATGATCTCGGAAGGTCACGAGAATGAAAGTGACTAAAATGAATGATGAATGATAAATGACTACAAATCCGACAAGGATTTGGAAAGACTCACCAAGGTGAATTAATAACGTTATGAGTGATAGCTCTCTGAAGTGATTGGAACCGCCGTTCCTCGTGAATTGAATGATTAATCGATAATTATGAGTCCCAACATGATTGATATATATGATGAATGAATTAGATGAATGAGTGAACGACAATGAAATGAATGATACTACCGAGCAAGAATTAACTTGTTCAAAACCGGTGATGAATGTCCTTACCTCGGGTTCTCGAAGCCTGATAGGACCCCTTGGATGAAGTACGGACTGGAGTAACAAAATCCCGCAAGGCTTGTGAGCCCTCTCGAGATCTAGCGGCACCAGAACTCCTGCAGTATTTCTAAAGGTGTCCCGGGTTCCCACACAGAAAACAAACAATAGCTGGCACCGTACACCGAGTATTAACGTGTCCTGCTGAATCACAGTTAAAGCAAACAACAGTCGAACTCGTCGTCTGAGAGGAAGAAGCCTTCTCAGCACGAAGACGACTGGAAAACGACCTCTTGGACGTCGGAGCCCGATGTCCCTCTGGACGAATCAGCATCCTAGTCCTCTCACCCGAAGGAACTGAAGGATGTTTCCGAGTAAGCTCCTTGATCAAAAGCTCTGCTCCAAGAGCCTTCCCGATGAACTCACTAAGTGAATTACAATTGTGGTTGAACAACTGCATCCTCAACTGCGGATTTAGCCTCTTGCTAAAATACTTGATCTTATCCGCTTCAGTACGGATAACTAATGAAGCAAACTGAAGTAGTCCCTGAAACTTCTCAGCAATGACAATAACACCCTCGTCCTCGACGGATTCAGGGTTCAAAACCTCTGATAACTTGGCTTCCCGAAGTGGAGCCGGATAATACCTCTCTATCATGAGAGTCTTGAATTCGCCCCAAACACAATCTCGATCGGTGGGTTTCACAGAAAGCCACCAAGAATAAGCACCCTTACTCAAGTAGTAAGCCGCTACCGCCACTTTACTCTCCTCCGGACACTGAACCATGTCGAAGAGTTTATCAAAATGCTCAAGCCAATGAACAATATCAGCTGGTTCCGACGAACCCTCAAAAGTAGGCGGCCTCTGAAGAGAGATATCGCCAACAATCTGATTCACTCTCCCAGTCTGTCCATTAAACGGCTCCTGGAATTCCTGTTGCGGTGGACCACGAACCATCGAGGTCTGCATGGTCTCCATCATCCGCGTCATCTGAGTCAGCTGGGCCATCATGCCCTGCACAAATATGAATGGGTCAACCCGAGCACCTTCCGAGTGAGATGCCTCTCGGGTACGACTCCCTGACGGCGACTGATTATCTGCTGATGAATGAGTAGCCTCGCTATTTGATGAATTAATGATATCCCTCGCGTTCGTGTGGGCATGCACACGAGATCCCGGGTTCCGGCCCGCACCGCGGCCTCTTCCCCGTCCTCTCGATGACTCTATCCATCAAGTAGGAAAGTCACATGATGATTATAGATTCCGCATGAATATCGCATTATGATTACGTTACAGAGTGACAATAATGAGCATACACGCTCTCGCACAATGAATGCATTAATGATTTAATGAAATGATCGTCGACATTACGTCAGAGTATGATAAGATCGTATGAAACATCAAATGAGGTAACATGATTGCCTGATGAAATTCCTGAAATGATTTTCTTGAACAAGTTAAAAAGGTTGAAAATTCGATCCTCAAGATCAACAACTGAACCGTGAGATGGGCTGAATGATTAATGAATTAACTGAATAATGAGATCAACTGAGTGATGAATGAATTAACTGAACGATGATATTGACTGAGTGAGGAATGATTTAACTGAGTGATGGATGAATTATCTAAGTGATGATATTGATTGAGTGATGAGATCAAAATGATGATTGAGGATTATTAACTGATGAATGAGTTGATCCTTAATGCTTACACAAGTCATGCGTGCTCCAAAACAATTAGTCATGAATCAATCATAACACTAATATCACATATATATTTCAACAAACATGAAAAATTAATAACATGATGAATGTATGAACATAAAGAGAATCGAGTCCTTACACAGGTCATACGAAGCTTCGAGGTCTCACGATACTAGTCCCAACTGACGACGACTCGATGAATGAATGACTCGCGCAGTCGTATGAATATTATGACTCACAAAACCCGACTGTCCCGATTGTCATAACCTGACAGTCCCACTACTACCGCATCGGTAGAGCCACATAACTCACATCTCAGGGTATCTCACAACCCAGAGCGCTCTGATACCATCTTCTGTAACACCCCCAAATCCTATTGGGTTATTACAGTGCCGTGGACCCCACGCCAGGAGATCCACCAGGCGAACATGACTAAAATACATTAAATTAAACAACAAGGGAAAATCATAGTCCCTACCATGATATCCGACACAATATTCCGATAAGGAATTTCAACGACAACGATGGGCCTACATGGCCAAGAGTAAAAATACAACATCCACGAACATCTGCTCGGTAAATACAAAATGACAATGATCGACAATCAAGAACACTCCAACCGATCGACCAACATGAACAACTCGGACTAGTATCGCCGTATGCCTCGCCGCCATCGTCATGCCCCCGTGCCTCAACTCTCTCCTCGCAAGCACCTAAAACATGAAAACATGTTCCGCCACTGGTCGGGCCATCCGAGATAATGAACATCAAATACATGTATAACATGATATGCATCCAAAGGCAGAATGAAACGGTATAATGATGATAATAATACGAGATTCTCACAAACCAAGGTAAGAACCGAGCATTCGTGAAATACTATGCCCATGGCATACTATTAATACCTGTTCGACAGGTTAGAACATAAGTGCCCAACGGCGAATCATAATCACAGAATACCACAATGAATTACACGACATGAACCAAACCAGAACAGGATTAAATATGAATCACAATGCCCGGAGGCTCCAATGAAATTAACAAGACAATCACAAGGCCTAAAAACCACTCAGCCGAAACTGTCAAATATCACAATCACATGAAGCCGAAATAGCCCGAAGCTGTTATCGATTAGGGCCGAAGCCACGGCACGAAGCCGTATCACAATTAGGGCCAAAGCCACGGCATGAAAGCCGTATCACAATTAGGGCCGAAGCCACGGCATGAAAGCCGTATCACAATTAGGGCCGAAGCCACGGCATGAAAGCCGTATCACAATTAGGGATGGTATGCTGCCTTGAGTCGGCCAGCACCATCCTCGACAGTCCCAACTCAACACCTCGATTGCCTTAGAACGGCTAACCGATGACAATGATGCAGCGGATGATTCCATGAATGCTTGAGCGCTTCGATTTCCTTATAATGGCTAATCGATGTGAACGATATGATGAATGATTGAATACCTCGATTGCCTTAGAACGGTCAATCGATACAATGATATGAAGGATGCCTCGGCACCTTTAATCGGTTACCGACGACGAAGGTGAGAAATGAATAAGCCAATGCCTTTAATCGGCGTGTACAGTTTTAATGACAATCCAAAAAGGAATAACAATGATCTCAACAATGTCTTAAATTGACATCTATATTAACAACAATCGATACATCGACCCCGCGAACCGGCTATCGACAATGACATTAATAATGAGTATCACAATGCCTTGAATCGGCCGTTAACGAACAACAATAAATATTTGGCAAAATTGCCGAAAGGTATCGTATCGAACGATCTCTTAATATCAATGAATTCATGAAGAGACTAAGTCTCGGAATGATACAACACATTTATACACATATATGATGACATTAATCTCATTGACTAGTACAAGTATAAAACTTGCCTCAAACCGAAGGCGAGAAGGTACTTCCACGATCAACGTCCTTAATGAAATTATCGGCCGCTCGAACAACCTTGAACAACACAAATACCAACAATTCTCTTAATACACGAATCAAGCATGATCACAACCAACTCAAAAGTCGATACAACAATACCCGAAACTCATTGGGGCATTAAAACAAACGCGTTGTAAACAATCTCCAATTGTTTACAACCAAAACTCAATTACATCCGAAACCAACTTCCAATGAATGATTCAAACCCACAAAACCTCATGAATACTATCAATAATCCAAAATGAATATCCGAAAACGTGATTATAACGAAAATTAATCGAAAACCCCCAATTCCAACTCGATTTTCAAGGTGTTCTTGAATAATTCCTCAATAGTCCAATGAATCCTTATACAAACTCATAATCATATACATATCCCTTCATATATCATGATTATAACGTCCAAAACATCGTATCTCAACACAAAAATCGAAATCCAAGGTGTTGAAGAATATTACCTTTGAAGATCCAAGTACTTTAATCCGAAGAACACGCGTTAGATTGATTATCCGGGCTTGAAGAAAATCAAACACCCAAATGATTTGTGAAGGAAAAACCCTCCCTCAAGTTTTCTCTCTCGGTTGAAGGTGAAGAAAAGGGAGAGAAATGGACTGAAATGCTGAAAAAACGAATTTAAAGGAGTTGATTGCCCTGCCGGGCACGGCCCGTGCCGATCGGCACGGTCGTGTCGTACAGCTGGCCGACAGGGACTCGACCGTGTCCTGCTTGACACGGTCGCGGCGCGGAGGGCCTTCCGACAGTGACCCGTCCGACAGCGACTCGGCATGACTCGACCGTGTCCTGGAACACGGTCGGGCGTGTCGGCAGTCGATTCTGGCTTATCCGGAAGAGTTCGACTGCCGCGCTGCACGACACTGGCCGGGTCCTCGAGGCAGAGACTTCGCATTTCCGGACGAATACGGCACGGGCCGTGTCGGACGACACGGCCGAGTTCGCTCGGGTTGATCGCCAATAATCAAAAATGAGCGGTTGAGCTAAAACGACCATAACTCTCTCGTCCGGACTCCGATTGACTCACCGTTTGAACCATTGGAAATCTAACTCGATGCTATATAATATTGCAAAGATTTAGAAGTTTTGGAGTTACCAAAAATTAATGGTGATCTAACAAAGTCGAACTCATATGAGGAAAGTTGAAACAATGAACAATAACGATACACAACTCGAAGTTTTTCCGAACGGTGAACACGGTGAATGAACATGATTGATGAATGATTATAATCGAGTGAAAATACACTGAGTGACAATTACAGACTGATAATTACTGAATGAAAATGAATGAATTACAACTGGGTATTACACTATGTGTGAACCCGGTCACTTTCGGCGCATGTGCCGACAAGGTCAACGGATGTTTGTTGTGAACGATTAGCGCACGCTAATGTATATTTATAGCGCACGCTAATCAGATTGGACCAAAGGAATCTTGGCTTTGTCAGGTTACTTTCGGCATGTGGGGACACGGGGGTAGGTGCAGACTGTAGCAAGTCAACTATGAGTAGCGCACGCTACGGTGGAAGGTTTGCGTATGCTAAATACAGGCCATTACGTATGCTATTGCATGGGCATTGCGTACGTAAATCATTTCATGCAGCAAGATAGTAGCCTCTGGACTTCGATAGCGCACGCTAACAAAGAATATTAGCGCACGCTAAACTGGTAACGTACGTTAAACGAAGATATTAGCGTACGTTAATAATGTTCAGTGTATATATATGAGTAGTTGGCTGCCATTCCTCATTTCATCCATTCTCTTATTGCAACCGATAGAGAGAACCTTGGGAGGACATTTGGAGTTCTTAAACACTGAGGGATGATCCTCTTTAACAAGATTAAAGATGGAAACCATGGATTAAAGCTTTATTATTTAAATCATTGGCGATTCATGGAAATGGATTCAACCTTGGAAATCAATCTATTCCTTCAAAAAGGTAATCACTCTTCATCTTTGGATTTTGTTTTGGATTGAATGTTGATATTCTTGAGTTGATGATTATTACATAAACAAGTTGACAAGCATGATTATGAGATGGACTACCGGAGTATGATGCTATTAATATGATTCGTGTGGTCTGAATTGTGTAGTTCGTTTTCTTGAGATAAGTTGGTTAATCCTTCTTCTCCTTTGCGGATGTTGATGTCATTGTTGATGATTAATCTCTGTAATGATAGATCATGGAAGTATTGTTATGTTCTTAATGTTTCATGATGTTGATATCAGTATGGAATGATGAGTAAAGATTCGAACTTCAGTATGGTAGTTTGGTTATCCAGGGATGATTAGTTGATTGATCGGATAAGAAGAATATGCTGCGTATTATAGATTCGGGTATAGAATATGATTTTGGAACTTTGGATTTTGTGAAACATATGTGTTGTGTGATTTCATTGGTATGATAGTAGCGCGATTTTTACCATAATGATTTTTGAATGATTTCTTTGTAAGTGTAGATTTGGGAGTGGTGACCCTATGCTGGTTGTTTTGGGTATTGAGTGGTCGTTCCTACTCCATGTATGATTGGATATGTTCGTCGGCTTGTGATTGGTTGTTCGTATGCCGAGGAGTATGTTCACCAGTCAGGTATGTTTATTGAGATCCACTATATGTGATTGGTGTATTGTTTTGAGAACATTATTAGCTCGTATATCGGTTTTTGTGGTTCTGTGTTGATCATGTTGGAATTACCATGTGAAGGTATTCTCGATTACCATTGATCGTTCATTGGTCATATTGGAGATTATCATGATGATAATATTCTCGATTGTGTTCTGACCTCTGGTTGGTCATATTAGAGTTTATCATGTTGATGATATTCTCGACTACATTTTGACCTTTGGATTGGTCGTATTAGAGTTTATCATCTCGATGATATTCTCGGTTAATTTATTGATTGATCATTGTTGGTGATCATCTGAGCGTTCGGATTTTGTGTCGATGTTTTGGGATCTGTGTTGTTGTTTCACAGGTGTATCGTGTATTATTGATTTGTATCAGGATTTGGACTTGATTGTGTAAATCAGGCAAACATGTTTTGACACGGATAGATTATTTCATCCGAAGATAATATATTTTGTTGAGACACATGGAATTGTGATTGTAAGTATCTAAGGAAATCGTCGAATTTGCACATTTGTAAGTATGCTATTTTGGTTATTCGTTAATGATGATGATTGATCATTTCTATGATGGTTTCGGAATATTTTGGTTGAACGGGTTGTTTCTTTTTATGACGGATTGCGAGTTTCGAGGACGAAACTTATTTTAAGTGGTGTAGTATGTAATATCCGGAATTTCTACTACTGTGGTTTAATATTATTTTATCCGAGTTATGTTGTACAGCGTGGAATCTTTACGGTATGGATAAAATAAATGAAGGACTAAGACATCTGTATTGGTATTATTACCGCACTTGGTTGACAGTTGTATTGGAAGACATTGTGTGTCGGGCTTACCGTATGAGAATATTGTTGGAAGGAATATACGTATTCAGTATGTCATATATTCGTATATAGTATGTTGAGACGTTGGACAAGAGTAGATGAAAATGGCTAAGTGTAACATTAATAGCGCACGCTAATGTACATGCCTAGCACACGCTATCGTGCTAGTTTAGCGCACGCTAGAAGGAAAAGATAGAGCACGCTAGAACAGACCAGATCAGAAGGAATCTATGTGTGGACCAAGCCACTTTCGGCGCATGTTCTGATAAGTCAACGGATGTTGTAATGTAGTACTAGCGCACGCTAAACCCTAAGTTTAGCGCACACTAACTGTAGATCAGACAAAAAAGAATCTTATCCTCGTCAGTGCTTTCGGCGTGTGGACCCATCTGCGGAGCATACAGACAAACGAGTCAACTATGATTAGGGCACGCTATGGTTTAACACTTACGCACGCTAAGTGTAGGCATTTACGTACGCTATTGCATGGGCATTACGTACGTAAATCAGTGTACGAAGCAAAACAGTCGCCTCTGGACCACGATAGCGCATGCTACCAAGGAAAAGTAGCGCACGCTAATAACAGTCAGTATATATATGATTGCAGATGTGAATTATGTTCATTCGGCCATTCCTTCCTTTATTTCGACAGAGAGAGTTTTTAGTGAGAAATTTGAGGTTCCAAACACTGAGAGATGATGATCTTTAACAAGATTAAACTGAGGAACATGGATTAAACTCTTGTTCTTGAAGTTATTGATGATTCTTGGAATGAAGTTGATTGTTCTCCTTCATGGTTCGTCTATACAAGGTAATAGTTCTTCACCTTTGGATTTCGTTTTGGATTGAAGATTGATGTCCTTGAGTTAATGATTATCATATAAACAAGTTGATAAGTATGATTATGAGACGGATTACTGGAATATGATGATATTAATGTGATTCGTATGGTTTGAATCGTGTTGTTCGTCTTCTTGAGATAAGTTGGTTAATTCTTCTCCTCAGTTTTGGATGTTGATGTTATTGTTGATAATTACTTATGATAAGATTATGAAAGTGTTGTTACGTTCTTAATGTTTAATGATGTTGATATTGAGGAAAATGATATATAGATATAGGACTTGGATCATAAGTTGAATGATTGTTTATATGTTAAAGGATATCGGATCTCGATGTTTTGATAGTTATGAACATGGGTTAGAATCACTTAGTGTTCTTGATAATCGCCATATGTTGATCGGAATCTGAAAAACATGCATCTGTACAACATTAGCGCACGCTAAGCTTACTGTCTAGCGCGCGCTAACGGGAGCAACTGAGCGCACGCTACGTTAAGTGATTAACATGCGCTAAGTAGGTAGACAGTGCAGTATTTTCGTGTTGTGGTTGTGAATTTGTGTTGGTTTGAGTTAGATTGATCAGACTAGTGTTTAATCGAGATATTGTCGAGCCGTTGGGTTTGTGAATTGGTTTTATCGATTGTTGATTGTTATCGAACTTGTTGTTTATCGATTATTGTAATAGGTTGAGATTTTTAATCGGTGATTAGAACCATGTGTTGCGGTCGTGTTCGAGAATGTTCGAAGATTTCATTGATCAGGACCGAGGGACTTGTAGGTGACGGCAATGGAATTGGTAACGGCTTCATCGGTTACTCGCTCAGTTTACAATATTTAATGAATGGTTTCAGTTTCATTCGTTTATAATTCGTATAGCAATGTTTATAATCGTAATCACATGAGATTTGGGATTATAGGTTGTATTCGAGTTTTGGGAATTAAATCATAAGGTATATGATTTACATTTATTGTTGGTATACTTGGTATCGGGGATACATTGTGGTATAGATGAAGACGCGAATTATTTACCGTCCGTGGTATTTTGTACCGTCGAGTATTGAGGATAACTGTTCATGATGATTTGGACATCGAGATTGCTCTCGAAGGACTGGGACAAGTACTCTAATCATTTTTGTCATTTTGTGTCGATCATGTTGTGATACATTCGTGTATCGTTGTTGTCATGCATTTGTACATTGTTGTTGTCGTGCATTCTGTACGGTTGCTTTGTGCAGTTGTGCATTGTTGTCATATGTCCACCATGCGTTGGGCTGACGGGATCAAGATGGGATATCTATAGTTGTGTGCGCTGGATTGTTGGACATGTAATTCCACCATGCTTTTGTCCGACGGGATCATCATGGGAATCTACAGCTGTGTGCGCTGTATCGTTGGATTACCATGTGTTGTTGTTGTGCATATGTATATTATGGGTTTGCCATAAGTATACATTGTCGTTATTGTTGTGATCATATTGACGTTGTAATATGAGTATGCATTTGTAGGTCTTGTGTTAGGACCATGTCCGTATGTTGTATTGATCTGATCTCGGATTAGATCGACGTGATTCGTCGTGGCATTGTATATCCTGAGGTATGTTCCATATTTCCTTTGATATATGTCTTTTATGGATAATTGGTTTCGTGTTGAGATCTGATAAGGATACCCGAGGGTTTGGGTTTGACAGAGTTAGTGAATTTCGTAACAGTGAGTTATGATAATATTTTGAGAACCTTGGACATTGTTGAAATGTAGTACGGATATTCTGGTATTAGATTATTGTATTGTTGAGGATACGAATCGTGGACTTTCGTAAATTTATGGCGGTAATATTACATTGGTTGTATTATTATTTTTATATTCTCATTGGTATGTAATTATTAATGTGATGTGACGGTTATCATTGTTGGATATTATGGCTGACCCCGTCGTGGGCTTTCTTTTTAGATTCTTGGATTATCAAGCTTGTAGCGGTCGTGGAGAGATGAGATTCCTTAAGGATACTGGCTAGGGCATGTATTTGTGTATTGAGTTTCCTGATCAGTTGTTGTAATTCCGTTGCTAAAGTATTTTTAATTGGATATCTTTTCCGCTGCGTGAGTGTTTTAAATGACTTTTTGGTACCTGGTAACTTAGGTTACTTTGGCTATCGTTTTCTAAACTATTTTGTTGATACGTGTAAGCGATAGCTTAACGTATGTTTCTAAACTGTTGGGTTTTGGCATTTCGGGCCTTGTGGTTTCAAATGAGATTTTACGACGGTTTGATAAACGAGTTTTATAAGTCTTTGAATGTTTTCAATAGATAGTACCGTCGTTAGCCTCTTGGGCGTTTGTAAATGTTTTCGAAAATTTCCTTCAGCCTTGTGGGTTCCATCTCGGGGCCCACGGCGTTGTAATATTCCTGGATGGCTCTGGGGGTGTTACATAGACAACCCCTCAAAAAGTCATGTTTTCATTTCGATTCCATCTTTTAGCTTAAAATTTAAACTATAAGTTATAAGCTCTTTTCTTGAAAAAATCAGGGGGAGTTTGATTCACCTTTTTGCTACTGATAAAAAGGGGAAGACGATCATATCATAATTCTTGGAAAATATATTCATATACTAAGGGGGAGTTTTAAACCCTTAAAAATTGTTTTTTAAATGACCAACAAAATCGAAGAAAGTCAGAAACTTTGATTCAAGAATATTTTTCAAACTTTTGCAGGAATTAACTTAGTGTTTATTCATCATAAAAAAGGGGAGATTGTTGAACAATACACACTTTGATGATGATTCTAAAACACACTTAGTAAAATAAATCAAGTACAATGAACAAGAATCCTCAAAACGGCTCAAAGACTCGAGTAGGTGACCAAAACAACAGTTAACGCACGCTACCAAAAAGTATAAGACACGCTAAATGTAAAAGTTATGAACAAATAATGCACAGAGTTGGTATCTCCGATATTTGAAAAGTATATAGCTAGCGCATGCTAAAAGATATGGTTAACGCACTCTAATGGACCAAGACATGGATCCTCTAAAACATGTGTTTCTAATGCATGCTCATTTAGGAGTCTAGTGCACGCTTCTGCCAAATTATCATCATTGCACATCAAAACATTAACGCATGCGAAAGATCATGCTAACGCAGGGTATTACTGAAATATGACCATTGGATATATTCAACACAAGATCATGCACATGTTTCCAAATCAAGAATTTCATGGTTGACTATCGATAACGCATGCTAAGGAGAAGTGCTCATGTACGCTAATGTTGAAATGTGAGGTTATTAGAACTTATCAATTTCTTAAGGACAACCACACACAATTTTGCCTTATCTTCTATCAGTCTAAGCACAACCATTACAATTTCTTTTATTCTATAGTAGAAGCTCTACCTCACAAGCAACGAGATAGTTTATAACTAGTATTCTATCGAAACTAGAATAACCTCTCTTTTGGATTTTAGAATTTAATCTTAATAATACTTCTGGTAACCATGAATACTTCTGGTATTATTAATATTAAATTCTAAAATCCAAAAGTGAGGTTATTCTAGTTTCGATAGAATACTAGAGATAAACTATCTCGTTGCTTGTGAGGTAGAGCTTGTACTATAGAAGAAAAGAAATTGTAATGGTTGTGCTTGGACTGATAGAAGATAAAGCAAAATTGTGTGTGGTTGTCCTTGAGAAAATTGATAAGGCATGAGGAGAGGAAACGTAATCTAGTTAGGTTCGAACCTCTATAAATTCTTATGTCGTTTATTTTTCTGTACTTTTTCTCTTTTCTTCCATTCTTCACAAAAAAATTCTAAACTCTCTTAACACCCCCTTCTAATGGGTCTTTCATATCTTCATTGAAAACTTGACCATGATGTTATAGACGAAGAAGTAAGGAAAATCTATGAGAAGAACATATACAAGATTCCAGAAGACCAAGAATTTGCTAGTGGGTTTGTAAAGAAGAAGTAAGGTATAATACCCTTAAAGAGAGAAGCCGATAGGAGCCAAGCCGCTGAAGATAGCTCCCTCAAACATAGGCAGATGAAGAGGAAGAGGTAGAGAAAGAGGAAGAAGGATTTGATATTTTTATTTTTGTTATACTATCTTACTTCTTGTTTTGTTTATGTTATTTTTACTGATATGTACATGTAATTCATGAGGAACACTAAAGTATATATAATCTACTTGAATGGAAATCTCTAACTGTCTCAAAATAGACTGAGTTTAGTTTTTGCATTATTTATTTGTTTTGATTAACATTTAAATATGTGAATAAGTTTTGCCATCATGAAAATAGGAAGGAGTTTGTTAGGAATGCACTTGAGATTTTGATGATGTCATACAAGACGTATGAAGTTAGATTCAAATGTAAGTTAAGTTACTTGACACTTTAAAAAAGAACAAATTGAGTATCTTTTATAGGCTCTAAAAATTTATAAGTTGAAAGAACCTCGAAAGCGAACTCATGATAGACAATAACCAAGTTCGAAGGCCGTCGATAGCTGAGACAGTTGGTCGACAACTGGATAGTAAAAAACTAAGATGAGTAGCCAAGTGAAGTTACTCGATGGAAGACTGGACTGCAGCTAAGTTAAGGAGATAACCAGCTAGCATGCAAGATGCAGACAGACAAGTATTTACACCAAGTCTTAACACTTGGTCAAATCCTCAAGTATTAAGCAGTCCACCTCAGCACATTGAATAGTCAATGAATGAGGCTGAGCACATGTAAATATGAATAAACTAGTCAGGAACAAGCATAGAGAGTCACTAGAAACATGCAAAGGACTATGGAAAGCTTGGAATTAAATGGTCCTCTAGATTTATGTTCTGAGAATTTTTGTTAATGCTTTTATTATTGTTTTAGTCATGTAATGTTGTGTTTTTTGTGATATTTATTTTCTTTTCCTAGTATTTTTCATTGTTTTCATGTTTTTGCTGATTTTAGGAATTTTGGAATTTTTGTCATATTTTTATGTATTTTAAAGGTGGAAACAAAATGTGTTGAGAAACCTCGTCGGGAGCAAAAATGGGCCACCGGAGCCCTGGAACACTGCCTGACTGGGGTCGATCATGCCCGACCGAGCTGCCAAGCAATTGGTTGATCAATCCCCATAATCATGCTGACCGAGCTTGAGAACCATGCCTGACCAAGGCCAAACATGCTGACCGAGGCTAAGAAGGGTGACCGAGCTATCGAGGATGAATCGACCGAGCTGCCTAAGTGAAGGCTAACCGATGACTAGAGACTGTAACCGACCAGTGAGCTTATTTGAGCCTATTTCTGATAGTTTTTTGGTCAAACTATAAATATATGTTTGACCCACTTATTTTAGGAGGTCTCCTCCTTTTTAGATTTCTAAGAGGGAAAATCTTTCCCTTCTTAGTTTTCCTCCTATAGTTTTTCCCCATCAAAAACCCTAATTTTCTAAATTTAGATTGCAATTTCAGTTTCGTTTTAATTCATACTTTTAATTGGTAGTAATTACACCTTTGTTTTAGAATTCCAAGTCTACTGCAAGGTTTCATTTCTAATTTTACTTGCAATTTCAAGCATTGGAGTAACACTACGCCATAAGTGCTCATATGCAATGCTTCCTATTGTTGCATTATGCCCCATTTTCTGTTGTCTTAGGCCAGAAATTGATATATCCAACACTTTATGGGTGTTGTATCTGATCACATGGTATTTGACCTCTAATCCAACACTTTTCCTTTCTAATGCAACAGAGGGAAAGTATTGCATTATCTAAATAGTGCAACACAAAACAAAATATATACAACAAAAGACATTGTTGGCTTAGAGGAGAATACAGTTCCGAAAAGTGGGGGCCACAACCAACGATACGTCAGCAGTGGGCCCTTTGGCAATGTCAACAGTGTGTCCCACTTCATCCACGTCAGCAGTGGGTCCCACTTTCATCGACATCAGCAATGGACCTTTATGCCATGTCAGTAATGGGTCCCATGTCAGTAGTGGGCTCTTTTGCCACGTCAGTAGTGGGCTCTTTTGCCAGACATAATGCAAAACTTCCATTCTTATATCCAACAGTAACGTGGTTATTATATGCAACACTACTGAAGATAAATGCAACAATAACTGAAAGTTTAAAGCAACATTTTCAATAAAAATTTCCTAATAACAATTTCATAAGTGCATCATTCCATACAAATAAAATACCGTCCAAAATTCACACCCTGTCATTCAATACCAAATACCAACATTCCAACAAATAGTCAAATCAAAATACCAACTCCAACTACAATCCAACAAGTCTTATACTAACAATTCGACACGCAACACCATAACTAGAGTCTAATTTAAGACCAAATTACCAAGTCTAATTCAAGAATACCAAATGACCAAAGTTCTAAATACTAGACATACTTAAATATCTCGATTTCTACGTAGAAGTGCTAGATTGTGTTAGATGCAGACCCATCGCCTGCCTGTCAAAATATCACATACATCACAGATTAGCCATTAAAAGAAAGAAAGAAAGAAAGAAAGATATAAACCTTGAAGGGCTTTCCCACAAAACTTTTAAGATATATTTACAGTGAAAAACTAAAGGCCATTCCACATATGCCTGAAAATGGGCATCTCGGAAGATGGTATCATGAAGTATTAAAAATACCCACTAAAGTGAAATGTGTACATACACTCCCGCCATGCGAGGCTGGAACAATATCTCCCCTGTCTGAAACCGTTCGTTTGAAAGTGAAAACTAAGTGTCCGATGGGACTGCAAAAGATGCTTCTGTATCTTTAGACAATTCAGCTTCATATTCAAGAGCAACATTGCATAGGTTCTGCAAGTCCAAGAAACAAATAAAAATGGCAGTGAACATGATATTAAACACTACCAAGAATCTAAACACCGTAGAAAGAAAAAAAATGTAGAACAACATTTAGCAACAGAAGGCATGCCATCCAACCTATTGTAATATCCGAAATTCCTACTACTATTGTTTAATGTCATTTTATCCGAGTTATGTTGTACAGCGTGGAATCTGTACAGTATGGATAAAATAAATGAAGGAGTGAGATGTCAGTATTGGTATAATTGTCGTATTTGGTCGACAATTGTAATTGAGGATATAATGTGTTGAGTATATGTATTCAGTACGCCGTATGTTCGTATTCTGTATGTTGAGATGTTGGACAAGAGTAGCTGAAAATGGCTAAGTGTAACATTATTAGCGCACGCTAATATACATGCCTAGCGCACGCTATCGTTCTGGTTTAGCGCACGCTAGAGGCAAAAGATAACGGACGCTAGTACAGACCAGATAAGAAGGAATCTATATGTGAACCCGGTCACTTTCGGCGCATGTTCCGACAAGGTCAACGGATGTTTGTTGTGAACAATTAGCGCACGCTAATGTATATTTATAGTGCACGCTAATCAGATCGGACCAAAGGAATCTTGACTTTGTCAGGTTACTTTCGGCATGTGGGGACACGGGGGTAGGTGCTATAATATCCGGATTTATTACTGTGTATTTCATCTGTATTCGAACCCTGTATTATTCGGATTTGTAGTCTTGATTATTGGAGTATCACATTTCTTGCAATGGCATCTTTGTACATAAGTATAGCAACATGCAAATTTTCTCATGCAAACTCGTGATAGCGCACGCTAAGAATGTAGCTTAACGCACGCTATCGGCCACTACTAGCGCACGCTACATATGTAGGAGTTGCGTGCGCTAGACACTGAATTATTGAGCTGGGCGGCTAGCACATGCGCCAGCCGGCACATGGGTCCGGATAAGATTCCCGCGCACGAACCTGGACAGATTTGGAGTCAACGCTTATTAGCGTGCGCTAATTATGTATTGTAGCGTGCGCTAATTAGCTAAAGTGCAGAATATTATAAATGAGACAACAACCCGTTTTGGCTTACATTTCCTTCATCCATTCTTCATTCTTGAGAGGCCAGAGAGCAATAATTATCCTTCTAACACACTTAGAACACATCTTCTTGATCCTTGAAAATTGGTTATTACTTGTAAGTGATCGTTGAAGAGAAGTAATACCTTGGAGTGCATATAACCAACCGGAGTCGGATCTTACCTTACGGTTCAGTAATTTCGGCATATTAAGGTATGTTCAATCCATCTCCAACCTTAGATTTGGATCCTAAGGAATTAAATGATCATGTTTATGAGATATTGAATTTCATTAGTGAATTATTCAACAACATCATGTTTAGAAGATTGGAATGTCTACGATTACGATATTATTGTTAGAACCTTGAAGTTGGAATCCTAGTACTTCAAATGATGAGAGAAACATTCTGAAGTTAGCAATCAGTATGATTTATGTTATCTTCGTGATCATGAATTGGAGGTGATATTATTTTTGGTTATAAGAACTTAAAGGAAGAATCATCTTAGGAAATATTCTTTTGTATAAGTTGGAATTGTTATTTCACCTCAAGATGAAGCCTGAATGTGTATAATGATAGTAGAATCTGATACATCAACCGGAGATCACCAAACTTCGCATGAGAATTGTAATCAAGACGGATTATGGTGTTATGATGATTATATGTATACTTGCACCTCGAAGTTGTTATCATCCATGAGATCATTCATAAAGGTTATGAACATAACATGAAGTCGGATAACAAACATTAATCAATGAGGAATTCGCTTACTTCATCACCATTTGTATAATCTGCTGCCCTCCAGTGAACTGCCATGCACGCTTAGCGTGCGCTAAGCTACGTGAATTAGCGTGCGCTATCGAGTATGTTTAACGTACGCCATGTTTGGAAGTTAGTGTGCGTTAAGTCATCAGGCGAGTCAGTCGGCTGATTAGTGAGGCACTGACCATGCCTGGTTAGCGTACGCTAGACTGTGTGTACTGCGTGCGCTAACGAGTAGCATTAATGTACACTACATAGGATTCGTAGCGTGCGTTAAGCGATCCAGACAGATTGCATATTAAGGACTTCCTACCGTAATTTATGAATTGTTAGACGTTCGTACGGCATGAGATGAATTGTATACTATTTCTTTTGTCAAGGTTCGAGCTTAACACGTGATTGATCGAAGGGGGCGACCTTCGAGTATTTTGATATTCGTGGAAGTTTTATTCTTGTCAACGAACCGAGGCAAGTACTCTAACTAGAATTGTTTATATTATGACCGTTATGATGTGATTGTATTGTGTAAATGTGTTATGATTATATGTCCACCATGCGTTGATCCGATGGGAATCATCATGGGAATCTATAGCTGTGTGCGCTGGATCATTGGACAGGTAGTTCCACCATGTCTTGGTCCAACGGGATCATCATGGGAATCTATAGCTGTGTGCGCTGGATCGTTGGAATACCATCAGTATGTTGAAACTGTTATGATATTGTTGTGTCAAGAATTAACACTCTCCGACCGGCGATCGCCTCGGAGGTCGGGCGACCGAGTCACCGCTGAAAGCACTTAGGCGAATCGCCGACTACCGACTGTGCGGCCGAGCCTTAACCCAGCGGACGAGCTAAATCGGCCAACCAAAGGTCCCAGGACAAGTCCCGGTGCCGAGCGATCGACATCAAATACGATCGCCTCTCGGTACTCGGCGACCGACTCCTGGCGACCGACAAGCGGACGACCATCCCACGGCACCTGCCGACCGACCCTTAGTGACCGACCAATGCCGACCCTCGACAACTGGCCGATGGCGACCTCTGATGACCGGCTAGAGACGACCGCCTCATGTCGATCAGCGCCGATGGCCATCCAGTCGGCAAAGGCCGAGCCTCAAGACTGGCACCACGTGCAGGAGCCAAGAAAAGATCCGCTAATCACGGGTCATTGACCATAGCCTGGCAGAATCTCTCCACCAGCCGACAAGCCGCCGAAAGTTTTCAGTAGGGCCGCATGAGACAAAGATTCTGGACGCGTGCTGGCTCCTCATTGGACTGCCCAGCTGGCGCCAGCACCTATCTTGGACTTTAGCCCGACAGCCCGGGTGATCGCCCCATTATAATATTAGCCGGCAGGCGATTGCCCCATTATTATAATAGCCGGAAGGCGATCGCCCGCCAGAAGACAAGACCCGGCTGCCCCTATATATACAAGGCACCCTGCACTCGGCCAACGCTCTGGCATTATCGCGATTTCAGCACACTAGACAGAATCAATACCCAGCACTTGGCTATCTCCAACTCTTGGCAACAGCTATCATTCGGTCTTACTTCTCCCAGCCTCTCTCATCAGGAAGACGATCGGCGGGGACGAAGAACACCGAGCTTCGCTCAAGAGCCGGATTAACAGTGTCTTTTTACACTCATTGTATTTAGATTTCTCTCATTAATACCTGTATCCTCGAATATTCGTATTAATATCATCTCGCGAGAGCATTCAAGCCCGGGCCTAACAAACCCGGCAAATCTTGTATTATTTATCTTCTCTCGGAAGTGCTCCCGCAATTGTTGTTTGTTGTCCGTCTCCAGCAGTATTTAATCTTCGGATAGATATTTTGGGCAACAACAATTGGCGCTAGAGGAAGGGCATCCAACCCTCGAATTTTTATACCTACCATCCCGAAGAACACTCACTGTTCTCGGGGCAGATACTTGAAGTGACACTTACTGCACTTCAAAGAAATCCTTCAAAAATCATGTCTTCCGCCTCCGCGTCGAAGAAAGCCGCTGACCAGCCGGCCAGACCCCCCATTCCGTCCCAGTCCGAGCCGCAGCCGATGGTGGAAGGTAGCCGCCGCGGTCAGAGATGCTCGATCCCGTCCCGGGACGGCGGCCCGAGCCTCTCGCTCGATCAGTTCCGAACCAATGAACAAATCGAAGAGGCCATAGCCGCCCTTCAGGGGCGACGGAGTGCTCTCAACGCGCCTCATTGCCACCCCCGCCGCCCGCCGAAGTCCAAGCGAAGCTCAAGGCGCTTGCCGAGCGATCGCCAGAGGCTCGTCCGCAAGAAGAGGCGCCGCGCCTGGGCACCTCTGTCTTCGATCGCACGGCGTGACCCGACTGGCGGCTGGGCACCCGCCCGCCTACGAGACGACGGAGTTTGAGTCCGTCACTGTGAGCTCGGCTACCCGGCTCCCGGAAGGCACCCGCCATCTGGCTCCTCGCCAAATTGCCGAGGTCGGCAGCGTGAGTCCGAGATCGCACACGATCGCCTCGGCTCCCGCTCCCAAAGCCGATCAGCAAGCAGCCGAGCCACGGCGATTGCCGCATTGCAACATCAGCTCGACGACATGAAGGCGCTCCTGGAATCCAGGGCAAGCGCCAAGAAGATGATCGCCGGGCCAAGCGAGCCTCTCACGATCGACATCGAGCTCGCCCCCGTGCAGCACAAGATCGCTCCCCCACAAACACCCGTGTACGAGGGGCGATCGGACCCCCAGATGCACCTGAGGAAGTTCAACATCTACATGACCGGGTGTGGGGCATCAGACGCGACCAGGTGCCGAATGTTCCCTATGACGCTGGACGACCTCGCCCACCGGTGGTACACCTCATTGCCACCTCGGTCCATTGGCTCCTTTAACGAGCTGGCGCACGTCTTCACGGAGTATTTCGCCACCAGGGTCGTCCGGCCAGAAGGTCGCCTTCGCATGATGCAAATCAAGCAGGGAGAAGAAGAGTCCGACTCGGACTACATCGACCGGGTAGACGGGATCATCCTCAACGGCGAGCCCGTAAGAGATGAGACCGCCCTCTACGCGGTCCTAGGAGGATTTCAGGGTTTTTCGCCTATGTTCAGGCATCTCACGAAGAACCAACCTACAACCTACGCAGCCTTCCGGGCTAGAGCCGCAGATTTTCTGGCCAGGCAAAGGTTCCTTCTTAGCCTGTGAGCAGCGCGATCGGCGCCCGGACGACGATCTCCCGCCCGATCGCCGATATCAACCTACGAATAAAGCGATCAGCAGCCGAGCGACGATCGACAGTCTTCCAGCCCGATCGCCGATCATCACGCTACATCATCAGCAACCCAGAGGACACGATCGCCATCTACTGTCCAGCATTTTACATGAGGGACTAAGGCTCGCGATCGCCCCCACCGCACATCATAAAACCATGGTCCTGGCAGTCGATGGAACCGACTGCTTCGGCCATGCAAGGTCCCTTTCGGCCGAGATCGCCTGCCCTTCGTTTAAATACGAGGCCGGCGTAGTCTGAGGGCTCTCCAACATTAATCAGTGGACCCATGCCACAACCCCCGTCTCAACGTACACCGTCGAGGTCGGCCATCTCCATGGCTGGCCGAGGTGGAAGCAGAGCTAACAAGTCGCGGGCGTGGAGTTGATTCATCCGACGCTGCCCCGCGCAAGGACTCCTCTAGACCGAGACCGCACGCCCTTCGTTTAAATACGAGGCGAGGCGCAGCCTAACATAGGACCCTCATAATAAAGTGAGTCACGAGACACTCAATGTCTTCGCGCACCAAGACACGGTCAGGGAGTCGGTCCATCGATCTCCGCGACTGTGCACGATTCCTCAAACAAGCGAAACCACCAAGTTTCCGAGGGGGATCGGCCAATGTTGTTTTTGCAGGTACAAGACCGAAGGATAGCTAGCCAATCGACCATGATAGCCCAAGTCTGAATCCTAAGTCAGCTCAGCAAGATCGCCCGTCCTCTTCCTTACACGATCGCCAGCAAGAACCACCTCGCCCCATGTCTTCAACATAGGAGCAAGCTGGGGGGCAATTGTTGTGTCAAGAATTAACACTCTCCGACCGGCGATGGCCTCGGAGGTCGGGTGACCGAGTCACTGCCGAGCAGCCTAGGCGGAACTGCCGACCAGCGACCAGGCGGCCGAGCCTTAACCCAGCAGACGAGCTAAATCGGCCAACCAAAGGTCCCAGGACAAGTCCCGGTGCCTAGCGATCGACATCAAATACGATCGCCTCTCGGTACTCGGCGACCGACTCCTGGCGACCGACAAGCGGACGACCATCCCACGGCACCTGCCGACTGACCCTTAGTGACCGACCAATGCCGACCCTCGACAACTGGCCGATGGCGACCTCTGATGACCGGCTAGAGACGACCGCCTCATGTCGATCAGCGTCGATGGCCATCCAGTCGGCAAAGACCGAGCCTCAAGACTGGCACCACGTGCAGGAGCCAAGACAAGATCCGCGAATCACGGGTCATTGATCACAGCCTGGCAGAATCTCTCCACCAGCCGACAAGCCGCCGAAAGTTGTCAGTAGGGCCGCATGAGACAAAGATTCCGGACGCGTGCTGGCTCCTCATTGGACTGCCCAGCTGGCGCCAGCACCTATCTTGGACTTTAGCCCGACAGCCCGGGTGATCGCCCCATTATAATATTGGCCGGCAGGCGATCGCCCCATTCGGAAGGCGATCGCCCGCCAGAAGACAAGACCCGGTTGCCCCTATATATACAAGGCACCCTGCACTCGGCCAACGCTCTGGCATTATCGCGATTTCAAAGACACTGATTTAATCAATACCCAAAGACTTGGCTATCTCCAACTCTTGGCAATACTATCATTCGGTCTTACTTCTCCCTCTCTCATCAGGAAGACGATCATGGGACGAAGAACACCGAGCTTCGCCAAGAGCCTGACAATGAGTCTTTTACACTCATTGTATTTAGATTTCTCTCATTAATACTTGTATCCACGAATATTCGTATTAATATCATCTCGCGAGAGCATTCAAGCCCGGGCCTAACAAACCCGGCAAATCTTGTATTATTTATCTTCTCTCGGAAGTGCTCCCGCAATTGTTGTTTGTTGTCCGTCTCCAGCAGTATTTAATCTTCGGATAGATATTTTGGGCAACAATAGATATGATATGTGTTGTGGATATTTCTCGTTGGAGAAACTTGTTCTGATATAATTGTTGATTATATCACTGTTGTATGATTATTGTACTTGTACTAGTATCGTTGTGCTAACCCCTTCGGGGATGAACATTTGTGTATGTTCATGATCCAGGAGTGTGGGGAAACAACCACTGGAGATGCATGACGACGAGGGTACAGAGTGATGTTCCGGTCGGGTTTTATTGTCTGTTGTTTGTTGGTGATTTCAATAAGTACTCGAGTACGTCGTCAGTCTATGATGTTTGGATTTTATTGATGTGTTAATAACTCTTCATTGGATATTTGTATTCTCGGTATGGAACCGCATTTGTTGTATTTTATTTCGAATTTCATAAGTTGGTATACATTATTGTCATTTCATTTATTCACCTTGTAAATTCTTATGTAAAGGATTTACTACACAGAATATTCCCGAATATATCGGGGGTGTTACAGAATATGGTATCGGAGCTAAGATTATGGATATCTTGGCCATTGGGTTAAAATAGGGGTCATTTACGTCTTTTGAGGTAACCGGCCGTGAATGACATCACTGCACTGCCTACGTCTTCATGTGAACAGTGGTTGTAAGTTCCTAAACTCTGTCTCGTTCTTTACATGTTGTACCTCTTTATACTTGAACATTAGAACGATGTTGTTTCCTGTATATTGAGTATTTGTGCTTACAGTATGTTGAGAGGCGGACGTGGACGTGGTCGCGGTCGTAGACGCGGACGAAGGAATGCTGAAAGGGAGGCGTTGCCTTCTAATCGTGCGATCATAGCTCAAAGTAGCCGCAACGATCCATCAATAACGAACCGAAACTCCGTACTGCAAATCCTTCGTCAAGTAGTAGTGAACCAGATGACTCACCACTCGTGTCGTGGACCGAAATGCGGTGGGATTTCAAGGAGACGGATGGACAAAAGGATCCTTAAATGGGAAATCGTGGTGACCGATGGTTGCAAGAGGTAGCGAAAAAGCAACCACCCAAATTTGACGGCTTTACGAGACTCCCAATCGGGATCATTGGTTGAAGGAATTGAGAAATTTTTGTCCGGAATTAATTGCATTTGACAGGAGAGCTCCTATTACCCAGTACTTTCTGATAGGGGAAGCATCCGAGTGGTGGGAAGCTATCCGACCTGAAGATCATGATGCCGATTGGACGGAATTTAAAATGATGATAGAAGCTCAGTATTGCCCTCGTCCTTTGAGGGAAGCCAAGATTCGAGAGTTTTTCTCCGCTCAGCCATCCGACGAACCCGTATCCCAGATAATTAAGACGTTTAACCAGCAGTTAGCATTTGTTCGACATCTGGTCAGAACATATGCAGAGATGATGATTCACTTTGAAATGAGGATGAAACCAGAAATTTCAAAGGTACATGTCCGGTTTTGAATGTACCACCCTCCGTCAATACCAAGATAAGGTGTTGGCGTACGAAATTAAAGAAGCAGCAATGGAGAAGTTTATGGAGTTGAAGAAACAGAAAGTCTCTGGTACTTTTACAGAGCACAAGAGCAGTGGGCCCCGCAAGGCCCAGTCTTATTTTCATTCTTTCAAGAAACCTCCGCACCCATCTAAGAGCGGAAAGAATTTCGGAACAATGTCAGCTACGACAGATACAGCTAGGAAGTGCTTTAACTGTGGTCGCCCAGGCCACCTTTGGCGTGATTGTTTGCGCACTCCAGTTACATGTTTTGATTGCGGACATGAAGGGCACCGTGCGACGTTTTGCAAGGATGCCACCAAGTACAATGGAACCCGTTCATCGCAGCCAGTTCTGAAGGAAGCTAGTATCCAACAAACGCAGCAAAGTGTTCAGATGCCTCAAAATTTTGGCCGCGGATGAGGCAGAGGACAATGGGACCGAAAGGGGACATCGAGTGCCGGATCTGTTTCCCCACGTCTGTACGAGATGAGGAGGACAGATGATCAGGATGCTGCTGTCGCATCAGGTACTGTCCAGATCCTTTCCCAGCCAGTTAGTGTTTTATTCGATACAGGAGCTACGTATTCTTTTATATCCTTGTCTTGTGTAAATCGTTTGAATATTTCTGGTTTTCATACTTGTGAACCTTATGTTGTTGGTTTACCGAGTGGAGAGAGGATTGTTGGGAACTTAGAGACTAGAGATTTCCCTGTATCATTTGGCTCTCAAATCTAATTGTGATAGAAATGCAAGGAGACGACCTGATACTCGGAGACGATTGGCTTAATCGATATGGAGCTATTGTAAACTACCGAAGGAGGAATATTTCGCTGATTGCTGACGATGGCTCCGAAATACTGTTTGAGGGATGGAAACCAGGAAGTTCAGGAAAGTTGATCAAAGCAATGAAAGTTGTCAAAATGTTGAAACAGGGCTGTACCGGATACTGGTGTTTTGCAATGAAGAGAGAAGACGAAATTGTGGAACTTTCATCCATTCCCATTGTTAATGAATTTCCAGATGTATTTCCTGACGAGTTACCTGGATTACCTGCACGACGGGATGTAGAATTCACCATTGAGCTGGAACCCGGAGCTGCACCAATTTCTAAGGCGCCGTATCGTATGGCACCTACTGAGATGTATGAACTGAAAAAGCAGCTGGAGGAGTTACTGGACAAAGGCTATATCCAGCCAAGCGTTTCGCCCTGGGGAGCGCCAGTTCTTTTTGTCCGAAAGAAGGATGGATCGCTTCGACTGTGTATCGATTATCGAGAACTGAACAAGATGATGATTAAGAATAAATATCCGTTGCCACGGATTGATGATTTATTTGACCAGTTGCAAGGAGCAACAGTATTTTCTAAAATCGATCTGAGATCAGGATACCATGAGCTGAGGATTAAGGAATCTGATGTTCCAAAGTCAGCATTCAAAACTCGCTACGGACACTATGAGTTTGTAGTGATGCCGTTTGGTCTCACTAATGCACCTGCTGTATTCATGCAGTTGATGAACCGAGTGTTCATCAAATATTTGGATAAATTTGTGGTCGTGTTCATTGTTGACATTCTGGTGTATTCTAAGAGCCCAGAAGAACATGCGCAGCATTTGCGGATTGTGTTAGAACTTTTGAGAAACGAACGAATGTACGCCAAACTCTCTAAGTGTGAATTCTAGCTAAAAGAAGTAATGTTCCTCGGTCATGTGGTATCAGCTGAAGGAGTCCGAGTAGATCCTCAGAAGATCGAAGCGGTTTTGGATTGGAAGCCTCCAAAGAATGTGAAAGAAGTACGAAGTTTCTTAGGACTTGCTGGGTATTATCGTCGGTTCGTGGAAGGGTTTTCCAAAATCTCCCGTCCACTTACTCGAATCCTGCAGAAAACTCAAAAGTTTGTGTGGAACGAGTCGTGTCAGACTAGTTTTGATGAATTGAAGAAGAGATTGACGACAACACCAATTTTATCACTTCCACAGGGGACTGGAGGATTTATAGTTTACAGTGATGCTTCGAACCAAGGACTCGGATGCGTATTGATGCAGAATGATAAGGTGATCGCTTATGCTTCACGACAGCTGAAACCTTATGAAATGAATTACCCAACACATGATTTAGAGCTGGCAGCAGTAATTTTTGCTTTGAAGATCTGGAGGCATTATCTATACGGGACTCACTGTCAGATCTTTACGGATCACAAGAGTCTCAAATACATCTTCAGTCAGAAAGAGTTGAACATGCGGCAAAGAAGATGGTTAGAATTGATTAACGACTATGACTTGGAGATTTTGTATCATCCAGGCAAAGCAAATGTAGTGGCCGATGCACTCAGCCGCAAGCCTGTTTCTATTCAGATGCTGGAGACGCTGATCTCCCAACTTAGCCTTCAATGAGAGATGATTCGAGAAGGAATTGAAGTGTGGTTACAAAGAGTCTAAGGACAATTGTGCGTGATGGAAATAACTTCATCATTAACCGAAGAAATCAAATCTAGACAGGCAGATGATCCTCTGATGATTCGGTTACGTGATGAAGTGATCAAGGGGAAGGCCCCCGAATTCGTAATTCATGATGATGGAGTTTTAAGATTTCAGAACCGACTCTGTGTTCCCGATATCGATGTTCTGAAACAGACAATTATGAAGGAAGCTCACAATTCGCCCTATTCTATCCACCCGGGCACCAGTAAGATGTATAAGGACTTGGCTGCACTTCGTGGGGCAACATGAAGAAAGATGTAGCAGACTATGTTTCGAAATGCTTGACTTGTCAGCAGGTTAAGATCAAGCATCAACGGCCTGCCGAAATGTTGAAGCCGCTCCCGATTCCTAAATGGAAGTGGGAGGACATATCGATGGACTTTATCACTAGTATGCCGAGAACCAAGACAGGAATGAACATGATTTGGGTTATAGTTGATCGTTTAACCAAATCAGCTCACTTTCTAGGCATTAAGGACACGTGGGGACCAGAGAGGTTGGCACGAGTATTTATTTCGGAGATAGTTCGATTGCATGGTACGCCGAAGACCATTGTTTCTGATCGAGACGGCCGTTTTGTGTCTCACTTTTGGAAAGAAGTTCATAAGGCCTTGGGAACTGAATTGAACTTCAGCATAGCTTATCACCCGCAGACTGATAGACAATCCGAAAGGACTATTCAAACGGTGGAAGATATGCTGAGGGCTTGTGCCTTAGATTGGTCAACTGATTGGGAAGTTCATCTACCGTTGATTGAATTTACCTACAACAATAGTTGGCATGCTTCCATTATGATGGCACCGTTTGAGGCATTATACGGGAGGAGATGTAGATCACCCCTATGTTGGGACGATTCATCATACTTGATCGGGACATAACCAGAGTTGATCATACAGACTCGAGAGAAGATAGCCTTGATTCGTGAAAGGCTGTTGACCGCCCAGAGTCGCCAGAAATCTTATGCAGACGTACGTCGTCGCCCATTGGAGTTCAATACTGGAGACCATGTACTTTTAAAGGTTTCTCCTACTCGGGGAATCTTCTGTTTTGGAAGAAGGGGAAAGCTGAGTCCGAGATATATCGAACCGTTCGAGATCCTTGAGAGAGTTGGATAGTTGGCATACAGATTGGCATTGCCACCGTCATTGTGCCATGTTCATAACGTGTTCCACGTATCCCAGTTACGGAAATATATACCAGATCCTAGTCATGTCATTGATTTCGGCGAGATCAAAGTCGCTCATGATGGGACATTTGAAGAAAGACTGGTCAAGATACTCGAGAGTCGAGTTAAGCAGTTGAGGAACAAACCAATCGTTTTGGTCAAAGTTCAATGGTCACGTCACGGAGTGGAAGAAGCCACATGGGAAACGGAAGATGGCATGAAGTTCAGATATCCTGAGTTATTTTCGTCTTGAGTTTCGGGACATAACTCCTTTTTAGTAGGAGAGTATGTAATATCCGGATTTATTACTATGTATTTCATCTGTATTTGAACCCTGTATTATTCGGATTTGTAGTCTTGATTATTGGAGTATCACATTTCTTGCAATGGCATATTTGTACATAAGTATAGAAATATGCAAATTTTCTCATGCAAACTCGTGATAGCGCACGCTAAGAATGTAGCTTAACGCGCTCTATCGGCTACTACTAGCGCATGCTACGTATGTAGGAGTTGCGTGCGCTAGACACTGAATTATTGAGCTGGGCGGCTAGCACATGCGCCAGCCGGCACATGGGTCGGGATAAGATTCCTGCGGACGAACCTGGACAGATTTGGAGTCAACGCTTATTAGCGTGCGCTAATTATGTATTGTAGCGTGCGCTAATTAGCTAAAGTGCAGAATATTATAAATGAGACAACAACCCGTTTTGGCTTACATTTCCTTCGTCCATTCTTCATTCTTGAGAGGCCAGAGAGCAATAATTATCCTTCTAACACACTTAGAACACATCTTCTTGATCCTTGAAAATTGGTTATTACTTGTAAGTGATCGTTGAAGAGAAGTAACACCTTGGAGTGGCATATAACCAATCGGAGTCGGATCTTACCTTACGGTTCAGTAATTTCAGCATATTAAGGTATGTTCAATCCATCTCCAACCATAGATTTGGATCCTAAGGAATTAAATGATCATGTTAATGAGATATTGAATTTCATTAGTGAATTATTCAACAACATCATGTTTAGAAGATTGGAATGTCTACGATTACGATATTATTGTTGGAACCTTGAAGTTGGAATCCTAGTACTTCAAATGATGAGAGAAACATTTTGAAGTTAGCAATCCGTATGATTTATGTTATCTTCGTGATCATGAATTGGAGGTGATATTATTTTCGGTTATAAGAACCTAAAGGAAGAATCATCTTAGGAAATATTCTTTCGTATAAGTTGGAATTGTTAGTTCACCTCAAGATGAAGCCTGAATGTGTATAATGATAGTAGAATCTGATACATCAACCGGAGATCACCAAACTTCGCATGAGAATTGTAATCAAGACGGATTATGGTGTTATGATGATTATATGTATACTTGCACCTCGAAGTTGTTATCATCCATGAGATCATTCATAAAGGTTATGAACATAACATGAAGTCGGATAACAAACATTAATCAATGAGGAATTCGCTTACTTCATCACCATTTGTATAATCTGCTGCCCTCCAGTGAACTGCCATGCACGCTTAGCGTGCGCTAAGCTACGTGAATTAGCGTGCGCTATCGAGTACGTTTAACGTACGCCACGTTTAGAACTTAGCGTGCGTTAAGTCATCAGGCGAGTCAGTCGGCTGATTAGTGAGGCACTGACCATGCCTGGTTAGCGTACGCTAGACTGTGTGTACTGCATGCGCTAATGAGTAGCATTAACGTACGCTACATAGGATTCGTAGCGTGCGTTAAGCGATCCAGACAGATTGCATATCAAGGACTTCCTACCGTAATTTTTGAATTGTTAGACGTTCGTACGGCATGAGATGAATTCTATACTATTTCTTTTGTCAAGGTTCGAGCTTAACACGTGATTGATCGAAGGGGACGACCTTCGAGTATTTTGATATTCGTGGAAGTTTAATTCTTGTCAACGAACCGAGCCAAGTACTCTAACTAGAATTGTTTATATTATGACCGTTATGATGTGATTGTATTGTGTAAATGTGTTGTGATTATATGTCCACCATGCGTTGATCCGACGGGAATCATCATGGGAATCTATAGCTGTGTGCGCTAGATCGTTGGACAGGTAGTTCCACCATGTGTTGGTCCGACGGGATCATCATGGGAATCTATAGCTGTGTGCGCTGGATCGTTGGAATACCATCAGTATGTTGAAACTGTTATGATATGATATGTGTTGTGGATATTTCTCGTTGGAGAAACTTGTTATGATATAATTGTTGATTATATCACTATTGTATGATTATTGTACTTGTACTAGCATCGTTGTGCTGACCCCTTCGGGGGTGAACATTTGTGTATGTTCAGGATCCAGGAGAGCGGGAAAACAACCACTGGAGATGCATGACGACGAGGGTGCAGAGTTATGTTCCGGCCGGGTTTTATTGTCTGTTGTTTGTTGGTGATTACAATAAGTACTCGAGTACGTCATCAGTCTATGATGTTTGGATTTTATTGATGTATTAATAACTCTTCATTGGATATTTGTATTCTCGGTATGGAACCAGACGGTTGTATTTTATTTCAGTAATTTCATAAGTTGGTATCTGTTATTGTCATTTCATTTATTCAACCTTGTAAATTCTTATGTAAAGGATTTATGGCACTGTAATATTCCCGAATATATCGGGGGTGTTACAGGTGCAGACTGTAGCAAGTCAACTATGAGTAGTGCACACTACGGTGGAAGGTTTGCGTACGCTAAATACAGGACTTTACGTATGTTATTGCATGGGCATTGCATACATAAATCATTTCATGCAGCAAGATAGTAGCCTCTGGACTTCGATAGCGCATGCTAACAAAGCATGTTAGCGCACGTTAAACTGGTAACGTAGGTTAAACAAAGAGATTAGCGTACGTTAATAATGTACAGTGTATATATATGAGTAGTTGGCTGCCATTCCTCATTTCATCCATTCTCTTCTTGCAACCGATAGAGAGAACCTTGGGAGGACATTTGAAGTTCTTAAACACTAAGGGATGATCCTCTTTAACAAGATTAAAGATGGAAACCATGGATTAAAGCTTTGTTCTTTAAATGATTGGCGATTCTTGGAAATGGATTCAACCTTGGAAATCAATCCATTCCTTCAAAAAGGTAATCACTCTTCATCTTTGGATTTCGTTTTGGATTGAATGTTGATATTATTGAGTTGATGATTATTACATAAACAAGTTGACAAGCATGATTATGAGATGGACTACCGGAGTATGATGCTATTAATATGATTTGTGTGGTCTGAATTGTGTAGTTCGTTTTCTTGAGATAAGTTGGTTAATCCTTCTTCTCCTTTGCGGATGTTGATGTCATTGTTGATGATTAATATCTGTAATGATAGATCATGTAAGTATTGTTACGTACTTAATGTTTCATTATGTTGATATTGAGGAAGATGATATATGGATATAGGACTTGGATTATAAGTGAATGATTGTTTGTATGTTAAAGGATATCGGATTTCGTTGTTTTGATAGCTTTGAACATGGTTCAGAATCACTTAGTGTTCTTGATAATCACCATATGTTGATCGGTATCCGAAATACATTCAACTGTATGTCATTAGCGCACACTAAGCCTACTGGCTAGCGCACGCTAATGGGAGAAACTTAGCGCACGCTACGTTAAGTAATTAACGTGCGTTAAGTCAACAGGCAGTGTAGTATATTCTGTTTCGGTTATGAATTCGTGATCGTTTAAGTTGGTTTGATCAGACTTGTGGTAACCGAGATATTATTGAGCCGTTGGGTTTGTGAATTAGTTTTATCGATTGATTGATTGTTGTCGAACTTGTTGTTTATCGATTATTGTAATAAGTTGAGATTATTGATCGGTGAATAGAACTATGTGTTGCGGTCATGTTCGAGAATGTTCGTGAATTGCATTGATTGGGGCCGAGGGACTTGTAGATGATGACAATAGAATTGGTAATGGCTTCATCGGTATCGAGGCAAGTTATTACTTGCTCAGTTATAATGTTTAATGAATGGTTTCAGTTTCATTTCGTTTATAATGCATATAGCAATGATTATTACTGCAGATTCTGGAGATTTGGATTATATGTTGTCTTTCCAATTCTGGGAGTTAAATCATAATGTATATGCTTTATCTCGATTATGGGCATATTCGGGTATCAAGGTTACGTTGCGATAAAGATGAGGATATGAATATCTATAGTTCATGGTGCGTTTGGATCGTCGAGCATTGAGGATAATCGCCGGTGATGATTTGACATCGAGATTGCTCCTGAAGGACTCGGGACAAGTATCTTAGTTTTGATTTCGGTTTAGTGTTGATGATGTTGATCTTGCATGTTGTCTTTCATATTTTTGAACATGCGGTCGTCCTAGTTGTTTTGTCATAATGTCGTTCATGTTATTGAGTCATGTGTTGTTCATGTCGATGAACATATTGATTTGCATATGTGTATGCATAATTGTATTATTTATGCTGTGTTGATCCGTTGGGATCATGTGATCTATGCTGAGGGTGCTGGATCAGATGTACACCTCATTATGGTCCGACGGGATCATCTTGGGATCTATGCTGAGGGAGCTGGATCATTGGATGGGTTCTTCCACCTCGTTATGGTCCGACGGGATCATCTTGGGATCTATGCTGAGGGCGCTGGATCGTTGGATTACCCAGTGTTGTGTTGATGGGATCTTGTGGATTCGCATTGTTGGTTTTACATGTATTATTGTGCAGATGTATATTGTTGGTTATCCATCTCATGTTGATCTAGTATGATCATTTGGGGATCTATGCTGAGGGTGCTGGATCATGGGATTTCCATTGAGTATACACTCTTCATAAACAAGTTGACAAGCATGATTATGAGATGGACTACCGGAGTATGATGCTATTAATATGATTCGTGTGGTCTGAATTGTGTGGTTCGTTTTCTTGATATAAGTTGGTTAATCTTTCTTCTCCTTTGCGGATGTTGATGTCATTGTTGATGATTAATCTCTGTAATGATAGATCATGGAAGTATTGCTACGTTCTTAATGTTTCATGATGTTGATATTGAGGAAGATGATATATGGATATAGGACTTGGATTATAAGTGAATGATTGTTTGTATGTTAAAGGATATCGGATTTCGTTGTTTTGATAGCTTTGAACATGGTTCAGAATCACTTAGTGTTCTTGATAATCACCATATGTTGATTGGTATCCGAAATACATGCAACTGTATGTCATTAGCACACGCTAACGGGAGCAACTTAGCGCACGCTACGTTAAGTAATTAACGTGCGTTAAGTCAACAGGCAGGGTAGTATATTCTGTTTCGGTTATGAATTCGTGATCGTTTAAGTTGGGTTGATCAGACTTGTGGTTAACCGAGATATTATTGAGCTGTTGGGTTTGTGAATTGGTTTTAGCGATTGATTGATTGTTGTCGAACTTGTTGTTTATCGATTATTGTAATAAGTGGAGATTATTGATCGGTGAATAGAACTATGCGTTGCGGTCATGTTCGAGAATGTTCGTGAATTGCATTGATTAGGGCTGAGGGACTTATAGATGACGACAATGGAATTGGTAATGGCTTCATCGGTATCGAGGCAAGTTATTACTTGCTCAGTTATAATGTTTAATGAATAGTTTCAGTTTCATTTCATTTATAATGTATATAGAAATGATTATTACTGCAAATTCTGGAGATTTGGATTATATGTTGTCTTTCCAATTCTGGGAGTTAAATCATAATGTATATACTTTATCTCGATTATGGGCATATTCGGGTATCAAGGTTACATTGCGATAAAGATGAGGATATGAATATCTATAGTTCATGGTGCGTTTGGATCGTCGAGCATTGAGGATAATCATCGGTGATGATTTGACATCGAGATTGCTCCTAAAGGACTCGGGACAAGTATCTTAGTTTTGATTTCGGTTTAGTGTTGATGATATTGATCTTGCAGGTTGTCTTTCATATTGTTGAACATGAGGTTGTCCTAGTTGTTTTTTCATAATGTCGTTCATGTTATTGAGTCATGTGTTGTTCATGTCGATGAACATATTGATTTGCATATGTGTATGCATAATTGTATTGTTTATGTTGTGTTGATCCGTTGGAATGGTGTGATCTATGCTGAGGGCACTGGATCAGATGTCCACCTCGTTATGGTCCGACGGGATCATCTTGGGATCTATGCTGAGGGTGCTGGATCATTGGACAGGTTCTTCCACCTCGTTATGGTCTGACGGGATCATCTTGGGATCTATGCTGAGGGCGCTGGATCGTTGGATTACCCAGTGTTGTGTTGATGGGATCTTGTGGATTCGCATTGCTAGTTTTACATGTGTTGTTGTGCAGATGTATATTGTTGGTTATCCATCTCATGTTGATCTTGTAGGATCATCAGGGGATCTATGCTGAGGGCGCTGGATCATGAGATTTCCATTGAGTATACACTGTTGTTATTGTTTTGACCATATTGACGTGGTCACATGAGTATGCATTTGTAGGTCTTGTGTTAGGACCGTGTCCGTATTGCATTGATCTGATCTCGGGTTAGACTGATATGATTGTCGTGGAACTTCATATCTCGAGGTATGTTCCGTATTTCCTTTGGTATTTGTCTCCTGATGGACAACCGGTTATTGTCTTCGGATTTGATGATGCTATTCGATGGATCGTATTGGTCAGAACTGATATATTTCCGTATCGTGAGTTGGCGATGCTGGTTTGAGAATCTTGAGTATTGTCTGAGGTACAGTACAAATATTATGTTCGAATTTATTGGTTAATTGAGTACGAGATGTGAAATGTGATAATGGTTATTCTGTTGAGGATTATTTGAGTAAGTAAAGTTATGACGATAAAATTACATTGGTCGTATTCTTATTTTGTATTCTCATTGGTATGTAATTATTAATGTGATGTGACGGTTATCATTGTTGGATATTATGGATGACCCCATCGTGGGATTTCTTTTTAGGTTCTTTGGATATCGAGCTTGTAGCGGTCGTGGAGAGATGAGCTTCCTGGAGAATACTGGCTAGGGCATGTATTTGTGTATTGGGTTTCCTGATCAGTTCTTGTTTTCCGCTGCTAGAGTGTTTTTAATTGTTTTGTCTATTCTGTTGCGTGAGTGTTTTTAAATGACCTTTCGTTTCTGGTAATTTGAGTTACTTGGAAATCATTTTCTAAACTATTGAGTTTCGGCCGTTTGGCCTTGCCCTTTTCAAAACGAGATTTCACGACAGTTTTGATAAACAGATTTTATATAGTCTTTAAATATTTTAAAGATAGTACCGTCGTCGGCCCCATGGGCATTTGTAAATGTTTGCGAAAATTTCCTTTAGCCTTGTGGGTTCCATCTCGGGGCCCACGGTGCTGTAATATTTCCGGTTAAATCTCGGTGTGTTACACCTATGATACTCTACCAGCTCTTGGTGGACATCAAGACTAACCAGAAAAGATGTAGGTTACACTACCTCTTTCAATGTGCGGACAGTATAAAGAGAATCTAAATGTATATTGTTCTGCGGGTGCACGACGATGAGAGCGGTGTTTGAAATATGAAAAACTACCATTCGAGCTGTAAAGGAGAGAAAGAAATAAACGGAAAATAAACGCCACAACAAAAAATGTGTAGAAATAAAATTTAGTGTTTTCATAAACGAGCAGGAAATTGGATGATTAAGATAGAAAACTGAAGGAAAAATAGAAAAAGAAGAGGAACGGAAAAGAAAAAGAAAAAATCCTAATACCTCCGCTCCTGGCTATGCCATCTCCAATCTAATCGGCGTGTCCTTCTCGAATCTTAAAAACTAAATCAGGCAATCAAAATTCTTCCGTAATCGTGTGGAACCTTTAAGATATGAATCAATAGTTCTGAAATGTCATATTTCTCTGCAAATTTGGAAACAGAAAGTCGTGGGCGAACATGAAAATATCAGTATTGAGAAAGCCTTTGAATTGAAAATAATGGCAGATAAATGGAACAAAAGCAACACAGAAAGGAGTGTTGGACGGGTCAAGAGCCAAACCATCAACAAAAGCCTTGCCATTCTTATTCTATTCCTGAGAAGGAGAAATCTAATTATTAGGGAACTGGCTACTGTCAGCCCTAACCTCCATTGCCTTTTCTATTACCGGTAAAAACTAAACCATTATATAAATTAATTATATAGGTCAAAAGAACATCTTACCATTAACTCATCCTGATTTTTCGCCCCAGCGAAAATGAAACAACCATTCAACAGGAAACCGGAGGCTGTCCGCATCAACTCTAACAGCAATATTTGTAACCTAAAATAACAACATATAAGGATTGATTCTAGTGTGCGTGTGAAACTTGGGTGTGAAGCAGGTAGGTACAAATAGAAGTTCCGACTGGCAATAAATTAATAACTTTAGCACCAATGAGCAGAACCAAAACCATGACATGTTTTGGTTCGTCATGGGCACTGCCACAAACACTTTTGAATCTGAAAAATCTGGTATATTTTAAAATAGCATTATATTTTTACTTTAGGCAAAGGAGATAGTAGATGGATAAATACAGATTACTAACTTGATATAGCACTTCATCGGCCATCCAATTACCATTGCCTGACATAAAACTCTGTAGAGATGAACAAAAACCTAGGGAGTTAAAACTCCATCCTGAAGGAAATAATAACACGTCTCATACAACTGCATATTAGAAACCCACGCTCAACTGACATGTCACTTAAATCAAAGCGTCATACTAAGAACTCATTAACAACTTCAAAGAAATTTATGCATTCACATATTTCATCTATATGAGATACACTCTAGACATAGATCAACAACGTTGTAACGATGCATGACATGCAAGCAAAATTTTCGATCGAACAAGCCCTTTCACCAATATGCATTCAGAAGTAAAATTTGTCGACAATATTAGAAACTCGCCCTCGCATACTGGCTAGTGTAATTGCATAGTCAGACATGAAGCTGTTCTGCGTTAGTGTAATTTGATAGGTTAATTCTTTTTCCTCAAGTGTAGTGGTTTCTTGAGCTTCCTTGAAACCAGATTCAAAAGATCAGTTAAAATCTATGGCCAAGAAGACACAAACTAAAGCATAAATCTTCCAGAATTACATTTTACAAAGACAAAAGGGGGAAAAAGTGGAGGAGAAAAAAAGGGCCCAGAATTATGAAGCTAGTGTAATTGCATAGTCAGACATGAAGCTGTTCTGCGTTAGTGTAATTTGACAGGTTAATTCTTTTTCCTCAAGTGTAGTGGTTTCTTGAGCTTCCTTGAAACCAGATTCAAAAGATCAGTTAAAATCTATGGCCAAGAAGACACAAACTAAAGCACAAATCTTCCAGAATTACATTTTACAAAGACAAAAGGAGGAAAAAGTGGAGGAGAAAAAAAGGGCCCAGAATTATGTGCAATGCCAAATATTTGAAACGTACCAACAGGTCCTGCTTGCACAAACAGTTCCCACAGTATCTCTTCACTTGCCTGCAAGCATATAAAATTTAAGATTATTGTTATCTAATAATTCCAAAAACTAAAAGCAAAAGTGTAATTTCAGAGCCTCCATTCTGATTGGTATATCATGAAAAAAGAAAGCCATTTGCACCAGGAACGTTTCACATTAGAGGTGAACGATCAGAGGTGTCCTCTAATCACCACGATGAGACTGGTCCCTCTTTTGGTAGACTCCTCTATGAATATGAATGAAGAAATGAATGTCGGGCTCTTTCTTTTACTGCAAACCCCAAGAAATTTCTTAATGCTGATACTTTCTTTTTCGTCACGAGCTTGTTCCTTTGAGTGTGGATTTAATTGGATGAATAACAAAGCTCAAGAATCTAATCTCTGCACAACATTCATAAAGAATAACAAAATTGATAAGAGGAGAAAGTAAAAAAAATTACAAGTGAATAATGAAAGCACAACATTCATAAAGAAATACAATGCTACGAGGATAAAGTAAAAAAATTACAAGTGAATAATGAAACCATAAAACCTAAGCTCAAATCCCAGAAGTTGAAAAACATATATGAAAAATAGTAAATGGTAAAACCTAGAACCTAAAACATAGAAGAAACTCACAATACAGAGGCAGAAATAAATAACAGAGATGAAAAAACCGAGCTCCAAATATAATACGAAACAGAACACCATAATAATCGATCGAGGAACACCTGTAATATGGATGTGTAGGTAATCGTGGAGCTTCCGACGGTGGTTGGTGGCAGCGGATGGTGGCGGCACTGAGGGATAAGAGGGAGAACTGATAGGCATCCGTAAAATCGGAATAGAGGAAGAAGAGAATAAGAAAAAGGCATAGTAAAAAGGAAAAAAAAAACAAAGGAAATGTGATGACAATGATGAACTGGATTTGACGAGCAATTGACACGTTTCTGAAGCAGACATGGGAAGCAAACATGTTGAGGAGAAGGGTCACCGAAGTCAGTAGAAAATAAAAAGCGCTGGTAGAGTAATCCGTTTTCAACTAAAGGACATTCAGTCTTTTTAGAATAGTTGTTAGGGTAGGATATATAAATAGGAAAATGCATTATTATTTTTCAATTTTTTATAATATTATTATAAATAAATTTTAATTTACATTTCTTTTTATATTTTAAAGAGTTGAATGTGTAATTTCGATTGTTTATTTTAATTTTAAATTATAATTTCAAAATAAAAATATATGTATTCATATAAATTTACTAATTTTAATCCGAAAATTTTTTTGAGTAAAAAACTATATGTGCTCTTATAAAAAATCCGTTATAAAATTATTAAACAATTTAAATAATTTATTTTGTTATAGTGAAAAAATTTAAATTTGACGATATTTTTTTTGAAAATATTTAAATTATTTTTCGTAATTATTAAGATGATTTAGTCTATTGCAACGCTTTTAAGTTCACATATAATCCAGCACTCTAGGTTGGTGTTGCATTAATGTCTTTGCAATAGTGCATTCAGGTCTATTGCAACACTGATTGAGTAGTATTGCAAAAGACCAAAGATCAGAGGGCTATTGCAATACTTTTCCTTGCAACACTGGAAATATGCGTTGCATATGAGCACTTATTGTAATACCCGAGATTTTTGATATGTATTTAGAACTTGTAATATTGTAATTGTTGCACTTTCATCTGAGTATTATTCTCCGTATTTCATAGTCCGGTATTATTAAGTGTATGATTTCACGAGTGTGACTTAAATTTTGTGATTCTGCACATGTAGCGCACGCTATCGATTAAGTATAGCGTACGCTAAGTTGGATCCATAGCGCACGCTGTGGAGGAACCTTAGCGCACGCTATGCGGGGTCAATATGATTGAGACGTGTGGTAGGTGAGATCAGGCCGGGGATCCTTGTCGGATTGTGTCGGGATGAACCTGGACGGCTTTCGGGAAAAAGCCAAGTCAACGCGTTAGCGCACGCTACTCACATGAGGGTAGCGCACGCTAAAGGCTGACAGTGAAATCAGTAACGTTTCAAATAGCCGTTAGCGCATGCTATGATTATGGACTAGCGCGCGCTAATAATCATTTTCTATAAATAGGACAGCATCCTTTTTCACATTTTCAGATTTTTTTCACTCCCCCATTCGAATTCTTGAACTTAGAAAGACACTCTCTTCATCCTAAACACTTCTTGCCGGCATCCTACCTCGTGTTGAAGATTGTAGATCAGTGGAGGATTGGTGTTGAAACCTTCGACGTCGGATTGCTTCGAATTTCCTCCTTGTTCTTCACTACTTTGAGGTAGGTGATTCTTCACCAATATTAGTAGTATTCTGAAGGACGTTTGATCATGTTTATCTAGTCAGTTAATTCGTTAATAGTCGAACATCACGTGTTAGAAGGATATTTTTGACGTTTCGGCACTTATTCTTCGCATAATCCTTTGAACCTTTTTAGTATATGGACTCCTAAGCTTATTCATACCGATTATGACCAGTAGGTGAAGATTATCAAGTTGTTATGTTGTACACTTTGGAATCATGCGTTTTGTAACATAGGACGAAGGGATCAAGATGAATTATGGTGTAGTAATGATTAGACGTAACCTTGTATCTCGTAGTCGTTTAATCCGTATAGAACTTTCACAAACCTTATAAGCATGATATGCACGGGGATGACATGTATTATCACCATAGAATTCATGAGTTCATCGCCATTAGATCAAGTTTTCTGCCAGTAGTAATCTGCCATGCACGGTTAGCGCACGCTAACATACGTAAGTTAACGTGCGCTCTCGGGAATAAGTTAACGCACGCTACATTTGGTACGTAACGTACGCTATGTTATCAGTCGAGTCAGTCGGCTGATCAGAGAGAACTGTCAGTCCATGGCTAGCGTACGCTAGACTTGGACGATAGCGTACGCTAACAGGCAGGCTTAGCGCACGTTACGTAGAGTACGTAGCGTACGCTAAGTGGTTTAGGCAGATTGCATATTTTGAGCTTTTGGCCGTAGACCGAATTGTTAGGCAATCGTTCGACTTGAAATGATTTGTATATCATTTCTTTTGTTAAGGTTCGAGCTTGCTACGTTGATCGAAGGAGGCGGCCTTCGAGTGTGTTGAGATCATTGAAGTGTTTCGTTCTTGCCATCTTCGAGGCAAGTATCGTAATGTGTTAATATTGGTATTTTGAGCATGCGTGTGGTTATTTATGTTGTTGAACATGAGATTTATTTCGTTGAATTGTCATGATATTCGCTATCTAGTGTTTGTATGTTCATGTTGATAGACATGGCAATTTGGCATATATGTATGCATGAGTTGTGTTTGTGTTTGTTGTGCGATCTATGCTGAGGGCGCTGGATCGGATGTCCACCTCGTGTTGGTCCGACGGGATCATCTTGGGATCTAGGCTGAGGGCGCTGGATCATTGGACGGGTTAATTCCACCTCGTGTTGGTCCGACGGGATCATCTTGAGATCTATGCTGAGGGCGCTGGATCATTGGAATACCCTTGCTGTGTTAATGGAAATCATGTGGATTCGCATTATCGGATTCCGGTAGCGGAAGTCCGTGTGGTGTATCTTGTTATGTATTATTGATGCATATTTGATTCGTTTAAATGATACTTGTACTAGCATCGTTTTGCTAACCCCTTCGGGGGTGGACATTTGTTTTGATGTTCAGGTAGCCGAGGAGCAGGGAAACAGCCACAGTACCGATGTGACGACGAAGGGGTTCAGTGATGTTTGTTGTTGGTGGTGATTTGTCTTTCTTGGTTTGATTTTAGTACTCGAGTACGCGTGTCTTATTAATATCATTTCAATATGGTTGTATTAATTACTCGTTGAACCAGTTGGAAGGTTTTGTAAACTTGAATTTTCGCAGTATTGATGTCTTATATTTACATTTCCTTTAAATTAGCCTTGTAAATTCTTACTTAAAGGGTTTATGGCGCTGTAATTATTCCGAATTTCTCGGGGTGTTACAGAATATGGTATCAGAGCTAAGATTCATGGATATCTTGGCAGTCGGGTTTTAAGTTGGGTCTGTTTACGTTATTGATTTATGAGTCGTTCGTAACATCACTGTTCAGCCAAAAGTCGTCATGTGGACCGTGGTTGTAAGTCTCCTAATCTCTTGTACTACCGTTTTACTTAATTCTGTTTTGTGATTATTGACGGGCTTTATTTTTGAAAATTTTGTCCTGGATATTGAAAAATTGTGTTTTCAGTATGTTCAGAGGAGGTCGTGGATGCGGACGTGGTCGTGGACGCGGACGTGGAAATATGAGACAGGAGGACTCCGCAACTACCCCAGAATTATCGGCTAGTAGAACCGATTCCCATTCTGGAGGGCAGCAGGGATCGGCGAATGACGACGCAAATCCTAACATGCCGGGAGTGCTTCAACAGGTGGTGGCTCAAATAAACCAGTTCGCTCAGGTAGTTGATCGCATGCAGACAACGATGGGACAGCAGCACCACGAGGATAACCGGGGAGACAGATGGCTTGCTGAGGTGGTCAAATTGCACCCGCTAAAGTTTTACGGATCTGCTGAAGCACTTACTTGGGATCATTGGCTAAAGGAGTTAGAGAAAATATTCACGGGTATTAACTGTCCCGAGGACCGGAAGGTTCCCATTGCCCAGTATTTTCTGACTGGGGAGGCCTTTGACTGGTGGGAAGCTATTCGACCCGAGGATCATAATGCGGATTGGACGGAATTCAAACTAATGATGGAAGCACAGTATTGTCCTCGTCCAGTTAGAGAGGCAAAGATCCGAGAGTTTTTCTCACCACAGAGTTCGGAAGCAACTGTAACAGACATACTCAAAACTTTTAATCATCAGCTAACGTGTGTCCGACACTTGTTCAGAACGGAGACAGAAAAGATTTTTCATTTCGATATGCGAATGAAGCCGGAGATTCAGCAGTATATGTCCGGATTCGAGTGTACTACGTTGCGACAGTATCAAGACAAAGCGCTAGCCTATGACATGAAAGAGGCGGTGGTGGAGAAATCAGTGGAGGCAAAGAAGCAGAAAGTGACCGGCAACTTCTCAGAAAACAAGAGTGGTGGGCCCCGCAAGGGCCAGTCTTTCTTTTATTTGGCTAGGAAACCTCCATATCCTTCTAGAGGTGGAAAGAAGTTCCGGAATACATCAGCAGTTTCGGACGCATCAAAGAAATGCTACAATTGTGGTCGAGCAGGGCATATTCGACGTGATTGCCCCGCATCTTCTGTGACTTGTTACAATTGTGGGCAAGAAGGGCACCGTGCGGCTTTCTATGGAGTTGCTACTAGATCCTTTGTTACTCGCACTCCAGCGCTAGTTCCAAAGGAGATGAGTGTGAACCAGACGCAGCAGAGTGGACTTCAGCAGCAAAATATTGGGAAGAGAGAGACATCCAGTGCTGGGTCCGTTCCTCCGCGCCTGTACGAGATGAGGAAATCTGACGATCAGAACACTGCTGTTGCATCAGGTACGATTCAGATCCTTTTGCAACCAGTTAGTGTCTTATTCGATTCCGGAGCTACACATTCTTTCATATCATTGAACTGTGTAAATCGTTTAAAAATCTCGTGCTTATTTCATTGTGAACCATATGTTGTGGGTTTGCCGAGTGGAGAGAGAATTGTGGGAACCCTAGAGGCTAGAGAATTTCCAGTGTCTATAGGAGGGAGAGATTGGCGATCGAATCTTATTGTAGTTGACATCTACGGTGACGATTTAATTCTCGGAGACGATTGGCTCAACCGTTATAGAGCTATTCTGAATTACCGAGAGAGAGTCATTTCTATCACTGCTGATGACGGATCTGAACACTTATTCCGAGGATGGAGACCGAGAAGCTCGGGAAAATTGATCAAAGCAATGAAAGCCATGAAATTACTGAAGCAGGGATGTCATGGACTTTGGTGCTATGCCATGAGGAAAGAGGAAGGAGTAGAGATCTCGTCTATTTCAGTTGTGAATGAGTTCTCAGATGTATTTCCTGACGAACTACCTGGGTTACCTCCGCAGAGAGAAGTGGAGTTCACTATCGAATTAGAGCCTAGAGCAGCTCCTATTTCCAGAGCACCATACCGGATGGCGCCAACCGAGATGTATGAACTCAAGAAGCAACTGGAGGAATTGTTACAGAAGGGTTATATTCAACCTAGCGTTTCTCCTTGGGGAGCGCCCGTTCTCTTTGTCTGGAAGAAATACGGATCCCTCTGACTGTGTATTGATTACAGGGAGCTCAACAGGATGACGATCAAGAATAAGTATCCTATACCTCGGATCGACGACTTATTTGATCAACTGCAAGGGGCAAGGGTGTTCTCGAAGATTGACTTGCGATCAGGATACCATCAGTTGAGAATTAAGGAATCAGATATACTGAAATCTGCTTTGGATCCCTGAGACGGCATTATGAATTTGTAGTGATGCCATTTGGACTTACCAATGCTCCTGCGGTATTCATGCAATTGATGAATCGGGTATTCTTGGAATACTTAGATAAATTTGTGGTCGTCTTCATTGATGACATCCTGATATATTCGAAGGACGCAGAGGAGCATGCCGAACATTTGCGTGTGGTTTTGAGCACCTTGAGGAAGGAACAGCTGTATGCAAAGTTTCAAAAAGCGAGTTCTGGCTTAGGGAAGTAACTTTCCTTGGGCATGTGATATCAGCTGACGGGGTTCAGGTGGACCCGAAGAAAATCGAAGCAATCTTCGAATGGGAAGTTCCTAATAACGTGAAAGAAGTCCGGAGTTTTCTAGGACTTGCTGGATATTATCGCCGCTTTGTAGAGGGATTTTCCAAAATTGCTCGTGCGCTCACTCAGCTGTTACAGAAAACTCAAAAGTTTAAGTGGGATGAGAAATGCCAGGCTGGTTTTGATGAACTTAAGTGGAGACTGATGACAGCACCTATATTAGCGTTACCAGAGGGAACTGATGGATTCATGGTATACAGCGACGCTTCAAATCAGGGTCTGGGATGTGTGTTGATGCAAAAGGACTCATGATCTGGAGCTACCAGCTGTAGTCTTTGCATTGAAAATTTGGAGACATTATTTGTACGGCACTCATTGTCAGATCTTTACAGATCATAAGAGCCTCAAGTACATTTTCAGCCAGAAATAATTAAACATGAGGCAGAGAAGGTGTCTGGAATTGATCAAGGATTATGACTTGAAGATTCTCTATCATCCGGGGAAAGCAAACGTAGTAGCCGATGCTTTGAGCCGTAAACCTGTTTCTCTTCGAGTGTTGGAAGCACTTACGTCCCAAACCAGCATTCAACGTGAACTGATCCGCGAAGGAATTGAAGTATGGGCACCAGGAATCCAAGGGCAACTATATGTGATGGAACTGACTTCATCACTAGTCGAGGAGATCAAATCTAAGTAGTTGAACGATTCTCTGATCCTTCGGTTATGTGACGAAGTAAAGAAATGAAAAGCCCCAGGATTCGTGATACAAGATGATGGAGTTCTGAGATTTCATAGTTGACTTTGCGTTCCCGATGATGATGATTTGAGACGAGCAATTCTGAAAGAAGCTCATAGTGCACCTTATTCTATCCACCCGGGCAGCAGTAAGATGTACAAGGATCTAAAACAAAACTTCTGGTGGGGGAATATGAAGAAGGAGGTAGCAGAGTATGTTTCGAAGTGTTTGACTTGTCAGCAGGTTAAGATTGAACATCAGCGACCTGCCGGAATGTTAAAGCCACTTCCGATTCCTGAGTGGAAGTGGGAGGATATCTCGATGGATTTCATCACCAGTATGCCAAGGACTAGAACGGGAATTAACATGATTTGGGTTATAGTTGATCGACTAACCAAGTCGGCTCATTTCCTAGGAATTAAATATACATGGGGACCCGAGAGATTGGCGCGAGTATTTATTGCGGAGATAGTCAGATTGCATGGGACGCCGAAGACCATTATTTCGAATTGAGATGGTCGCTTCGTGTCACATTTCTGGAAGGCAGTTCACAGGGCTTTGGGGACTGAGCTCAACTTTAGCACAGCTTATCATCCCCAAACGGACGGTCAGTCTGAAAGGACTATACAAACGGTAGAAGACATGCTTAGAGCTTGTGCCTTAGATTGGTCGACTGATTGGGAAGTTCATTTGCCGTTGATTGAATTCACTTACAATAATAGTTGGCATGCTTCTATTAAGATGGCACCATTCGAAGCTTTGTACGGGAGAAGATGCCGATCACCCCTCTGTTGGGATGATTCTTCGGATTTGATCGGGACGGAACCGGAATTGATAATTCAGACTCAAGAGAAGATAGCTTCGATTCGGGAAAGACTGTTGACTGCCCAGAGTCGACAGAAGTCTTATGCAGATGTACGTCGTCGCCCTCTAGAGTTCGACGTTGGGGAACATATACTATTGAAGGTATCTCCTACACGAGGGATTTTCCGTTTTGGGAAAAAGGGTAAGCTAAGTCCGAGATATATCGGACCATTCGAGATCCTCGAGAGAGTTGGAGATTTAGCATACAGGTTGGCCTTACCGCCATCGCTGAGTCACGTTCACAATGTGTTTCACGTATCCCAATTACGGAAGTATGCACCGGACCCCAGTCACGTCGTTGATTTCAACGAGATCGAGATAGCTAATGACGGCACCTTCGAGGAGAGACCAATCAAGATACTTGAGAGTCGGATCAAACAGTTGAGGAATAAACCAATACACTTGGTTAAAGTACAATGGTCACGACACGGAGTCTAAGAGGCCACTTGGGAAACGGAGGACAGTATGAAGACTAGATATCCGAAGTTGTTTTCATCTTAAGTTTCGGGATGAAACTTCTTTTTAGGGAGGAAGGATGTAATACCCGAGATTTCTGATATGTATTTAGAAATTGTAATATTGTAATTGTTGCACTTTGATCTGAGTATTATTCTCCGTATTTCATAGTCCGGTATTATTAAGTGTATGATTTCACGAGTGTGACTTAAATTTTGTGATTCTGCGCATGTAGCGCACGCTATCGATTAAGTATAGCGTACGCTAAGTTGGATCCATAGCGCACGCTGTGGAGGAACCTTAGTGCACGTTATGCGGGGTCAATATGATTGAGACGTGTGGTAGGTGAGATCCGGTCGGGGATCCTTGTCGGATTGTGTCGGGATGAAGGGAAAAAGCCAAGTCAACGCGTTAGCGCACGCTGCTCACATGAGGGTAGCGCACGCTAAAGGCTGAGTACAGTGAAATCAGTACCGTTTCAAATAGCCGTTAGCGCACGCTATGATTATGGACTAGCGCGCGCTAATAATCATTTTCTATAAATAGGACAGCATCCTTTTTCACATTTTCAGATTTTTTTTCACTCCCCCATTCGAATTCTTGAACTTAGAAAGACACTCTCTTCATCCTAAACACTTCTTGCCGGCATCCTAGCTCATGTTGAAGATTGTAGATCAGTGGAGGATTGATGTTCAAACCTTCGACGTCGGATTGCTTCGAATTTCGTCCTTGTTCTTCACTACTTTGAGGTAGGTGATTCTTCACCAATATTAGTAGTATTCTGAAGGACATTTGATCATGTTTTTCTAGTCAGTTAATTCGTTAATAGTCGAACATCACGTGTTAGAAGGATATTTTTGACGTTTCGGCACTTATTCTTCTTATAATCCTTTGAACCTTTTTAGTATATGGACTCCTATGCTTATTCATACCGATTATGACCAGTAGGTGAAGATTATCAAGTTGTTATGTTGTACACTTTGGAATCATGCGTTTTGTAATGTAGGACGAAGGGAACTTAGGATAATTTCTCGAGATCAAGATGAATTATGGTGTATTAATGATTAGATGTAACCTTGTATCTCGTAGTCGTTTAATCCGTATAGAACTTTCACAAACCTTATAAGCATGATATGCACGGGGATGACATGTATTATCACCATAGAATTCATGAGTTCATCGCCATTAGATCAAGTTTTCTGCCAGTAGTAATCTGCCATGCACGGTTAGCGCCCGCTAACATACGTAAGTTAACGTGCGCTATCGGGAATAAGTTAACGCACGCTACGTTTGGTACGTAACGTACGCTATGTTATCAGTCGAGTCAGTCGGCTGATCAGAGAGAACTGTCAGTCCATGGCTAGCGTACGCTAGACTTAGACGATAGCGTACGCTAACAGGCAGGCTTAGCGCACGTTACGTAGAGTACGTAGCGTACGCTAAGTGGTTCAGGCAGATTCAATATTTTGAGCTTTTGGCCGTAAACCGAATTGTTAGGCAATCGTTCGACTTGAAATGATTTGTATATCATTTCTTTTGTTAAGGTTCGAGCTTGCTACGTTGATCGAAGGAGGCGGCCTTCGAGTGTGTTGAGATCATTGAAGTGTTTCGTTCTTGCCATCTTCGAGGCAAGTATCGTAATGTGTTAATATTGGTATTTTGAGCATGCGTGTGGTTATTTATGTTGTTGAACATGAGATTTATTTCATTGAATTGTCATGATATTCGCTATCTAGTGTTTGTATGTTCATGTTGATGGACATGGCATTTGGCATATATGTATGCATGAGTTGTGTTTATGTTTGTTGTGCGATCTATGCTGAGGGCCCTGGATCGGATGTCCACCTCGTGTTGGTCCGACGGGATCATCTTGGGATCTAGGCTGAGGGCGCTGGATCATTGGACGGGTTAATTCCACCTCATGTTGGTCCGACGGGATCATCTTGGGATCTATGCTGAGGGCGCTGGATCATTGGAATACCCTTGCTGTGTTAATGGAAATCATGTGGATTCGCATTATCGGATTCCGGTAGCGGAAGTCCGTGTGGTGTATCTTGTTATGTATTGTTGATGCATATTTGATTCGTTTAAATGATACTTGTACTAGCATCGTTTTGCTAACCCCTTCGGGGGTGGACATTTGTTTTGATGTTCAGGTAGCCGAGGAGCAGGGAAAATGTGACGACGAAGGGGTTCAGTGATGTTTGTTGTTGTTGGTGATTTGTCTTTCTTGGTTTGATTTTAGTACTCGAGTACGCGTGTCTTATTAATATCATTTCGATATGGTTGTATTAATTACTCGTTGAACCAGTTGGACGGTTTTGTAAACTTGAATTTTCGCAGTATTGATGTCTTATATTTACATTTCCTTTAAATTAGCCTTGTAAATTCTTACTTAAAGGGTTTACGGCGCTGTAATTATTCCGAATATCTCGGGGTGTTACAATTATGGCGTAATGTAAATTTTCATGTTTTTGTACTTCAATTGCTTTCAATTTATAGATCTAATCTCTTTCTCCCTCCATTTATCCATGGAACTTGCTTTATTTTGCTTGTTTTCTCTTCTATTTTGAGTGCTTTCATGATGAATAGATAGAACCATAATTCTATTGATTTGGGGGTAAATTGATCTAATTCACATAGGGTATATGGATATTAATATTGAATCAATCTAATTTGGGAGAACTATATTGATTAACCCAGATTTTAGGGAAATTAACCCGAGAGAGCAATTTATCCCAAAATTCCTCAAATTAGGATTGGGTATGTGTTGGGACAAATAATACTCCAAGTATTTTGATAAATGCATCCTATAGTCTGTTCCTACAGTGATCTTCATACAGCGCCCAAAAAGATGTATTCCTACAGTTAATGAAGTTTCCAACGTACAACAAGAAGACTGTTGGCTACAACAAAGAAGCTACCGGTGTTTTACTTGGGAAGAGTAAAATACAATCCAACACGTTTTAGACTTAGACCTTTAAACCGTTGTGAGATAACTCATTCTTTATTCACAAGTATTCACAGTTTCAAAGATGCATTTAATGCTGACAAGACAGCATTTAATGCGGCCGAAAAGACTATAGACTGAAGAGCATTTAATGCGAATAAAAAAGAATACTTGAAGCATTAAGTGCGGATCACTTTACTTCAAACATTCTGCAAGCTGCTGCCAATCCGATCTGTCCACATCTCATCAACCGTCCAACTGCTACAGCTATAACGGATCTATTTGCAGAGTTATAAATAGCCCAATCAAAATGACATTGCTACTTACTGATTGATCGATAATCTGAAGCATTCATTATCTACGAAGAGCAATCTATTTCTTCAAGCCTACAACGTATATCTTTGAGTGAAGAAATACTAAGTTCTCAACTAAGGACAGCACACTGCAACAAGGACCTTCAAGCTGTAATACCCGTACTTTGTATGAATCGTTGGCTTTGACGTTCCTTCACTTTTGTCGCTCTTGTAAGCACTTGTTGAGATGTTGTTGTTGTTGATTTTAGAGTTTCATACCTTTCGAGACATGTTCGTATTGATTGGACCTTTCAGTGATGTTTTGTGAGAGGAAGATAGCGTACGCTAGGCCTAAGCTTACACATGTTATTTTTGTTGAGTAGCGCGCGCTAGCTTCGCATGTAGCACACTCTAATGTTCCGGGCTTGGCATAGGCAGTAGCTGGATTCTGCCCTCTAGACTAGCAGTTAGTGCACGGTAGGCATGAGCTAACGCACGCTATTCCTGTTGAGTAGCGCACGCTAATGGGCTGAGTTGGCAGGGGCAATAGGGTGATTCTGTTTACTGGACTAACAATTAATGCACATTAGGCGTGAGCTAGCACACGCTATAGGTATTGCATAGCGCACGCTGGTGCCCAATGTAGTGCACGCTAGCGAGATGGACAGTGAGTTTGGAATTTTTGCATGGTAACAGTCAACATCGCAGGTCAAAAGCTATTGGACTACCGGGTGACCCCGTTAGTGCACGCTGGCCTTGATTTTTATCGCGTGCTAATCAGGCGCAGTATATAAGAGGGGGTTAACCTTGTTCTTCATCATTTTTCATCACTTTTACTCATTTCCGAGACGAGAGCACGAGAGGCGATCCATAGGGCGATTTGGCGACGATCTTTCATCATCTATCATCATCTTTGGTTGGATAATAAAGATTATACAACATCTAATTCATTTCTACCTTCCAAATCAAGGTAAATTCCTTAGAACCCTAGTTTGGGGAATTTTTGGGGATTTTCTTAGATTCGTCCGATTTATCCGTTTTGGAGCTTGAGATGTTTAAGAATATGATGTATCTACCCCGTACCCACATTTCCCTTAGAACCCCACGTTTGTTCGGACTTAAGAGGGTCTGGGGATTTCCAAACCTCTAGTTGATTATCCTTGGACTTTTGCGAATCATAGGCGGGTTTCGGGAGTTTCTCCATGTCATTTGAGTATGGATTATTAATTATCGTATTCCTTACGAATCATTTAGGTGTCGAAAGTGCATTCTTGGACCTACCGAACTTGTATTCTTTTCCTTCCGATTCTCGATGTCTCAAAGGTAAGTATATGTTTATGATTGTACATTCTCGACTTTAAAAGTAAGGTATATGAATTGTATGATTGTATATATTCACTCTGGGACGGACCGACGGGTCCTCTGAGGGTTCCGTTGCCTTTGGTGCGGTTTGGCGAATATTTTGGGTTAACCACTCTGGGAGGGTCCAACGGGGCCTCTAAGGGTTCCATTACCTTTGGTGTGGTTCCATGGTTAATCACGTATGTATTGAAATGAAGTGCTATGAGATTTAGTTATTCTGGAATACTAGTCTTGAGTTGATGAAATGATGATTACATTTACTTTATTGTCGAGAAGTATTTTATTTCATACTCGATATACTTGTACTAGCTATTCGACGGCTAACCCTTTTTTGGGAGAAATACCTTTCATGTATTTCAGGATCCAGGAGAGCGGATAGGCATATACCGGGTCGGTATGAAGATGAGGGGCAAGTGTGATGCTGTGTATTGTCACTGGTTATATTTTTTATTTCATCCATTCAATAATGTTGTTCTTGAAATAGTTATGAGTACTCGAGTACTATTTCTGGATTTCTTGATGTTTTGGCCTGTGTTGCCTTGGGATTGATTCCTGATGTATTGTATTCAGTCTATTTGGATATCGTCTTGGTCGTCAATTTTATTGTCTTCCATTGGATTATGTTTAGACCTCATCGGTCAAACTTCATGGTTCCGCGTATGTATAGCCTTGTGGGTCCCATGGCGGGGCTCACGGCGCTGTAATATACCTTGAATAACTTGGGGATGTTACAAAATGTGGTATAAGAGCTTAGGTTTATGGATACCTAGGATGTCGGTCTTTTGGGTCGATTGAGTCATCGTTTGTCTACAGTATCCCCACCTTGCCATCATCACAGTGCGACCGGTACTAGTAAGTCCTTTTACTCTTCTTGTATTTTTTTGCCAAATCATTTCACTTTTAGTTTGGTATTCTTGGGAATCGGTCACTTCGATGACGTGCGATTTGAATTGTACTTACGTACTTTGTGTGTCCTTCAAAATGTCTGCTGACAAGAGACAGAGGCGAGGCCGCGGTCGTGGATGCAGACGAGGACGTGGCGCGGCCGCTTCCCTCAGTTCCGTTGCGGGGTCGACTACCCATAGTTTATCTAACTCAGTGCATCCCAATACCGAGAGTCAACACGACCAGTCGACCGGTCAAGGGAATAATGCAGATGTTGGGGCTACGAATGTTCTTCAACAATTGGCAAATCAGATGACTATCCTGGACCAAGCTGTTTAGCTGAATAATCCAAATATGGCGGCAGAGGTTCTGCTCCAAAATGTGGTCTGTATGCATCCTCCACAGTTTAGCGGTGCTACCGACCCGAATGATTGGGAGAATTGGCTCTTGGAGTTGGAAAAAGTGTTCGAGGCTGTTGATTGCCCCTAAACGAGGTTATCACTATGATGACTAAAGATGGTTCCGAGTACTCATTCATGAGGCGTAAATCGGGCTAACCTAAGTTGCTTATCAGCGTCATGAAGTCCGTAAAACTCTTGAATAAAGGTTGCACTGGATATTGGTGTTATGCTTTAAAGTCGGAAGGGGATGAAGTCGATTTCTCTTCTATTCCAGTTGTTAATGAGTATCCATACGTTTTTCCAGATGATCTTCCGGGATTACCGCCGGATCGAGAGATAGAATTTTCTGTGAATATAGAGCCTGACGCGGCTTTGATTTCTAAGGCGCCTTATCGGATGGCACCTTCCGAGATGAAAGATTTGAAGAATCAATTAGGAGAACTATTGGAGAAAGGATACATTAGACCGAGCACTTCGCCCTGGGGCACGGCTGTTCTTTTTGTGAGGAAGAAGGATGGTTCACTACGTTTATGCATTGATTACCATGAGCTAAACAAGTGACCATCAAGAACAAGTATCCATTGCCTCGTATAGATGATTTATTTGATCAATTGCAGGGAGCCGCAGTATTCTTAAAAATTAATTTGAGATCAGGATACTACCAGCTCCGGGTGAAAGAGTCTGACGTTCCGAAAACTGCATTTCGGATGAGATACGGACATTATGAATTTGTGGTAATGCCTTTTGGATTGACTAATGCACCGGAAGTATTCATGCAACTAATGAACAAGATATTCATCGAATACCTTGACAGATCTGTGGTCGTCTTTATTGACGACATCTTAATTTATTCTCGGGATAAGGAGGAACATGTCCGGCACTTGTGTTTGATACTAGATGTTTTGAGAGCCGAACACCTCTACTAGAAATTCTCGAAATGTCAGTGCTGGCTGAAGGAAATTATGTTTCTGGCCAATGTGGTTTCGGCCGAAGGGATTCGTGTAGACCCGCAGAAGATTGAGGTAGTGCTTGATTGGGCACCGCCTAATAATGTTAAGGAAGTTCGCAGCTTTTGGGTCTTGCTGGGTATTATCGTCGGTTTGTCGAGGGATTCTCGAAACTCGCTCGGCCGCTTACGCAGTTACTTCAGAAGACATAAAAGTTTGTTTGGACTGCTGAGAGATAGCAGAGCTTCGATGAGCTAAAGAGACGTTTGACCTCAGTGCCGATTTTAGCTTTACCATAGGGTAGTGAAGGATTTGCAGTTTATGGAGATGCTGCAGGACAAGGGCTTGGATGTGTGCTTATGCAGCACGATAAAACGATGGCCTTTGCATCACGGCAGTTGAAGCCGTATGAGATGAACTATCCTACTCACTAATTGGAATTGGCCGCAATTGTTTTCGCACTTAAGATTTGGCGGCATTATTTGTATGGATCTCCGTGTCGGATTTATACCGACCACAAGAGTTTGAAGTATATTTTCAGTCAGAAAGAGTTGAATATGAGGCAGTGACGTTGGATGGAATTGATCAAGGATTATGATGTGGAAATTCTTTACCATCCGGGGAGGCCAATGTCGTCACGGATGCTTTGATCCGCAAATCGGCATCGCTTCAGATGCTCGAGGTTCTTACATCTCAGACGAAGATTCTTCAGGATCTAATCGAGCAAGGAATAGAATTTTGGCTTCAAAGAGTGCTGGGACAATTGTGCACTCACGAAATTACTTCGTCCTTTGTTGATGACATCAAAGGGAAATAGTGGAGTGACCCGATGATCTCTCGACTGAAGGAAGATGTGACTAAAGGAAAAGCCCCTAGTTTTATGGTCCATGAGGATAGTATTTCGAGATTTCAGGGCAGGCTTTGTATTCCGAATGATCTAGAGTTGAGGCATAGAATTCTTCGAGAAGCCCATGCTACGCCTTACTCAATCAACCCCAGAACAAGTGAGATGTACAAGGACTTGAAGTGAAATTTTTGGTGGAATAATATGAAGAAATACGTCACAGAATTCGTATTGTGATGTTTGACGTGTCAGCAAGTCAAGATTGAACATCAACGCTCGACGGGGTTGTTGAAGCCGCTACCCTTTCCCGAGTGGAAGTGGGAAGATATCTCAATGGATTTTATTACTGGGATGCCGAGAACTAGAGGCAGAATGAATATGATTTGGGGAATAGCCGATCGGTTAACCAAGTCTGCACACTTCCTGCGTATTAAGGATACTTGGGGACCGGAGAGATTGGCTCGAACTTTTATAGCTGAGATTGTGAGATTGCATGGTGCCCCTAAAACAATTGTTTCGGATCGAGATGGTTGCTTCATATCGCATTTTTGGCAAGCCATCCATCGGGCTTTGGGCACCGAATTGAGATTGAGCACGTATTTTCATCCTCAGTCATACGGTCAGACTGAGCGGACGATTCAGACGTTGGAGGATATGTTGCGGGCTTGTGCCCTAGACTGGAGTAACGATTGGGAACTTCATTTTTTGTTGATCGAGTTTGCCTACAATAATAGTTGGCATGCGTCGATCAAAATGGCACCTTTCGAGGCACTTTATGGTAGGCGGTGTAGATCGCTATTATGTTGGGACGAAGCTTCGGAGCTAGTCGGAATGGAACCGGATATGCTGATGGAGACAAAGGAAAAGATTTCTATTATCCAAGACAAGTTGTTGACTGCCCAGAGCCGTCAGAAATCTTATGCTGATACTCGCCGTCGACCTTTGGAATTCGAAGTGGGAGACCATGTCGTACTTAAGGTGTCGCCGACCAAAGGAGTTTTCCGCTTCGGGAAAAAGGGGAAACTTAGTCCGAGGTGTATCGGACCGTTTGAAATTTTGGACAGGGTTGGAGATTTAGATTATCGCTTGGCGTTGCCTCCAACTTTGAGTCATGTCCATAGCATTTTTCATGTTTGTCAGTTGAGAAAGTACGTGTCGGATCCAAGTCATATTATCGATTATACTGAGATTCCTGTAGCCGAGGATGCTACCTTTCCGGAGAGACCGGTGAAGATTCTTGAACGTCGTTAGAAGCAGATTCGGAACAAAACAATTCCGTTGGTTAAGGTGCAATGGTCAAGACATGGATTTGAGGAAGCGACTTGGGAGACGAAAGAGAAGATACGATCGGGATACCCCGAACTTTTTATTTCTTAAGTTTCGGGAGTAAACTTATTTTTAGAGGGGGAGAATATAATACCCGCACTTTGTATGAATCGTTGGCTTTGACGTGACTTATCGCTCTTGTAAGCACTTGTTGAGATGTTGTTGTTGTTGATTTTAGAGTTTCGTACCTTTCGGGACATGTTCGTATTGATTGGACCTTTCAGCGATGTTTTATGAGAGGCAGATAGAGTATGCTAGGCCTAAGCTAACGCACGCTATATCTGTTGAGTAGCACGCATTAGCTTCGCCTGTAGCACACGCTAATGGTACGGGGTTGGCATAAGCAGTAGCTGGATTTTACCCTCTAACGCACGCTAGGCATGAGCTAACGCACTTTATTCGTGTTGAGCAGTGCGCGCTAGCATCGCCCATAGCGCACGCTAATGGGCTGAGGTAGCAGGGGAAGTGGGGTGATTCTGTTTACTAGACTAACAATTAACGCACGCTAGGCGTGAGCTCGCACACGCTATAGGTATTGCGTAGCGCACCCTGGTGCCCAATGTAGCGCACGCTAGCGAGATAAGCAGTGAGTTTGGAATTTTTGCATGGTAATAGTTAGTGCACGCCAAGGGGGTGGTAGCCCACGCTAACGTCGCAGGTCAGAAGCTACTAGACTACCGGGTGACCTTGTTAGCGCACGCTAGCCTTGAGTTTTAGCGCGCACTAATCAGGCGCAGTATATAAGAGGGGGTCAAACCTGTTCTTCGTCATTTTTCATCACTTTTACTCATTTCCGACGAGAGAGCACGAGAGGGCGATCCGAAGGGTGATTTGGGGACGATCTTTCATTAGCTATCATCATATTTGGTTGGGTAACAAAGATTATACAACATCTAATCCGTTTCTACCTTCCAAATCAGGGTAAATTCCTTAGAACCCTAGTTTAGAGAATTTTTGGGGATTTTCTTAGATTCGTCCGATTTATCCGTTTTGGAGCTTGATATCTTTGAGATCATGATGTATCTACCATGTACCCACATTTGCCCTATGATTATGTGGATGTTTATATATTATGTTCGGACTTGAGAGGGTTTGGGGGATTTCCAAACCTCTAGGTGATTATCCTTGGAGTTTCGTGAATCGTAGGCGAGTTTCGGGAGTTTCTCCATGTGATTTGAGTAAGGATTATTAATTATCGTATTCCTTAAGAATCGTTTAGGTGCCGGAAGTGCATTCTTGGACCTACCGAACTTGTATTCTTTTCCTTCCGATTCTCGAAGTCTCAAAGGCAAGTATATGGTTATGATTGTACGTTCTCGACTTTAAAAGTAAGGTATATCAATTGTATGATTATATTTATTCACTCTGGGACGGACCGACGGGTCCTCTGAGGGTTCCATTGCCTTTGGCGCGGTTCCACGAATATTTTGGGTTAACCACTCTCGGAGGGTCCGACGGGGCCTCTGAGAGTTCCGTTGCCTTTGGTGCGGTTCCATGGTTAATCACTTATGTATTGAAATGAATTGCTATGAGATTTAGTTATTCTGGAATACTAATCTTGAGTTGATGAAATGATGATTACATTTACTTTATTGTCGAGAAGTATTGTGTTTCATACTCGATATACTTGTACTAGCTATTCGATGGCTAACCCCTTTTTGGGGGAAATACCTTTCATGTATTTTAGGATCCAGTAGAGCGGATAGGCATGTACCGGGTCGGCATGAAAATGAGGGGCACGTGTGATGCTATGTCTTGTCACTGGTTATATTTTGTATTTCATCCATTCACTAATGTTGTTCTTGAAATCATTATGAGTACTCGAGTACTGTTTCTGGCTTTCTTGATTTTTGGCCTGTGTTGCCTTGGGATTGATTCCTGATGTATTGTATTCGGTCTATTTGGATATCATCTTGGTTGTCAATTTTATTGTCTTCCATTTGATTATGTTTAGACCTCATCGATCAAACTTCATGGTTCTGCGTATGTATAGCCTTGTGGGTCCCATGGCGGGGCTCATGGCGCTGTAATATACCCTGAATAACTTGGGGGTGTTACACAAGCCTACATCTGTTGTTCTGATACTTGTGATTACAAACCTTATCATTGAGAGCATTGGCCCTGTATGTACTAAGTGGAACTATTCTGACCTGTGTGGGATGAAGAAAGTTCGAAGACGAAGCTTCAGTCTGTGTGAGAAGAAGTCAGTCAAATGAGCCTACATCCAATCTGTGTGAACGACTTTAAGCTACAAACCGCTGTATCAATCTGTATGAACGATATAGTGACCAATTTGGTTAAAATCATACTGTTGTGTACACCTTGATTTTAATAAACAATCTACTCCTGTGTGGAGGACCTGTGGACGTAGAGGGGTTTACCTCGAACTACATTAAACTTATGTTATTACTTCGTGTACATAATGTCTTATAACGTAGAGGGGCATGGACCTGTTATTACTTCGGTTACCTTGAATACTTACTCTGAAAATCCTATAAGCATCAAGCTACAAGAGACTATGTAGTTTCTATACTTACAACTTATACTAAGACTTCCGCTACGCATAAAAAATATCAGAAAAAGTATAGCTTATTCAACCCCTCTTCTAAGTTGTCACTAAAATATATCGTGACCAACAAATGGTATCGAAGCGGTTGATTCTACAAGGAATCAATCGATTTTTAACCTGAATCAGATACAAAATCACTAGCTTTCGAAAACTGCATTTCTTTATCTTTAGCATTCATCCTATATTACTACCATAGATATATTAATGATCAACGCAGTCCCTACGTTCTCTGTTAAAGAGATGCTCTTCGTGATACAAAAAAGACCACCTATCACCATTATGAAGGTCAACCCAGCTGCCAGGGTGGAAGACCAACCCCATGCAGAGATGCTCGAAAAGTTTAGGGGTCAGTGGACAACTGACGAGCGCAAGCGAGCAAATCTGGACAATGTTGCTAAGAATGCACTATTTGTCACACTTGACAAAGGCACATTCTTTAAGGTAAAGAGTTGTAAGACAGTCAAAGAAGTCTGGGAAAAACTCAAGATGATATGTGAGGGAATTGAGCTCTCAAAAGAAAACAAAATTTCAAAACTCACTCAGCAGTTTGAATCTTTCGAAAAGAAATCTACTGAAACCCTTGAGGAACTTGATCTCATATTCACTGGCATTGTCGGTGAACTTGAAGCTTTGGGCAAAGTGTAAACCCATAAGGAGAAAAATCTCAAAATCCTCAGATTACTCCATGCCCGATGGGACATTAAGACCACATCTATGCGTGTGTCTTTCAACTTAATAATATATCTTTGAAAGGAACCCCTGCCAAGACTACATCACTTATCGTTGTATCCGACAGGAGACACAACTCTGCCCCCAGCACATCCAAAGACATTGACGATGATAATGACATCCTGTCACAAGATGAAATGGCATTGCTCATGCACAAATTTTGAAAATTCACTAAGAAATTCGGAAAGGCTCCATACAAACCGAAAACCTTCAACAAGGTGAGTTCCGAGTCACCATCTTCTGGAGACTCTAGTCTATATTATAATTGCAGGAAGCTAGGACACTATGCAAATAGATGTCCTCATCCATATGTACAGAAGCTACCGGAAGCTGAGCAACAAGATAAGGATGAAAAGCGACATAGTCGCCTCGGTGGAATGCTTTGAAGAAAGGAATCCACACTCAACCTTTTTCAGTTAAAGACACTGATAGGCGAGTCAGAAGCACCGCCCCCAGCAATCAAAATAGAGGAATGCCTGCGGTCTGTCACCGACAGTGACTCCTATGATGATTAAATTGAAGATAAAGCGTACATGTGCTTTATGGCAAAATATGAGGATGATGAAGACAGTGATGTTGAGGTAAGGTCAACCTCAGTTAACCCTGTAAATGCATCACATACTTTTGAAAAAATGATGAATGAGTTTTGGACCATTCAACAAGCACATGATATGCTAAAACGAGAAAACTTATAACTCTCACTTTCTAACCTAGAGTTGAAGGATGAAAATGACTCGGTAAAATCAATTATGAGAACATGTCTTTAGATTTCGAATATAGCAAAGTCATTCATGAAAAATCCATGGAAAGCAATTATCAACTTACAATTGAACTAAATGAGGTAAAATCCCATAATCAATATAAGACAAATGATTATGCTTTATTGAAAGCCAATATATATATATATATCTTCTCGAGAAACGAGAGGGATAACTCGAGAACATCCTCAAGTCATTTGAGAATTCATCCAGGAGTATAGAAGATATCCTGAGCACTGTACATCATGTCCATGATAAGTGTGGCTTAGGATACAACTCGTTCTCCAACAGTGACAAAACTAGTACGGTATTTGTCAAAGGGGTGGAACCTGTTCCAAGCCCCAAGATCGAGGAAATTCCAAAGGCTACACCTGTAGACAAAGGAAAGGCTATAGTTGTGCCTTTCATAAATTGAAGGTTGCCATTGTACCACCAAGCTCATATCACAAGCAGCGGACAACACAGCTCCTAAGCCTGTTATGCAATGCACAACGTCAATAGTATGCCCCTCAAGCATACCAACAACATCGTCAACAGAGAAGAAAGAAGGTTGTAACCCATTACAACCAACAACCTGCACCACAACTCTGTCAACAGTATGCTGGTCCTCAATACTATGTACAAGAACCCAAGCATCTTTCTAGTAACCAAGCTGTCGTGCAGTTTTATCATACACAACCCTAGAAATCTAACTGGAAACTGAGGAAGCAATCTAAAAGGCCTAGAAACATGGTTCCTCCCATCAGACAACAACTCTACTGTAACCAAAGTTCTCAATTTTACATGCATAATAATTATGCTTACAACAATTACGTGCCTGCCCCACGTAAATCTCGCAAGAAAGGTCCTAACAAAACCTACATCAAACCTATTGATGTAAGAAATATTTGGGTACCTAAAGGCACTAATCATCAAGGACCAAAAGATCAAAGAGGACTTAAATCTACTTAATTCTTGATTACAGGATATCAGGGAGGAGTACATCTGGTACTTTGACAGCGGATGTTCTCAGCACATGACAGGAGATATTACCAAGCTGGCAGATTATGTAGAACGTCAAGGCCAGGTGCGATTCAGTGACAAATAAAAAGGGAGAACAAGAGGGAAAGGAACCCTGCTCGTAGGAAAATTCAAAGTCACTCACGTATCTTATATAGAAGAACTACAGTACAACCTTCTAAGTGTTAGCCAGTTCTGTGACAAACAATTCTCGGTTTTATTCTATGAAGGAAATTGTAGGGTGAAGGACAGAAAGACCAAATATATTGTCCTGACAAGAAGCGAGTCAGGTAACATGTATGTTACTGATTAGAAACCTATTAGTGCTGTAATTCCTTATTTTATTGCCAAAGGCACTTCAGATCAAAGCTGGCTATGACACAAAAGGATGTCTCACATCAAATTCAAGACCATCAACAGATTGGCCTGACAAGGAATGGTCAGAGGCTTGGCCGATGTCTCATTTCATAAGAACGGCGTCTGCGGACCCTGTCAGAAAGGCAAGCAAGTCAAGACCTATCTGAAGAGCAAATCATATCTCTCAACCCACAAGGTCCTACATATGGACCTTTATGGCCAAGCAGCCCCGATCATCCTGGGAGATAATAAATATTATCTTGTTATTGTTGATGATTTCTCTAGGTATTCTTGGACAATATTCTTAAGAAAGAAGAACGAGACAACCAAAAAGCTGCCGGAACACCTGAAAAATATATAGAATGAGAAAGGGCTGAGCATTATATCCATTCGGTCCGACAGAGGCACAGAATTCACAAACTGCTTCATAGAATAATATTGTGCAGACAATGGCATACAACCTGAATACTCAGCAGCCCGGACTCCTCAACAAAATAGTGTTGCCGAGCAAAAGAACAGGACGCTGAAGGAGGTAACTAGAACAATGATTGCTGCAAGCAAGTTGCCACAGCATTTATGGGGAGAAGCAACAAATGCAGCATGCTATGCACAAAATTATTGTATCATCAACAAGCACCACAACAAAACCGCATACGAGGTATTAAATAATAAAACTCTTATGGTTGCATATTTTCATATTTTTGGATGCAGGTGTTACGTTCTTAACAATGGGAAGGATCAGCTCAAGCCATTTGATGAGAAAGCCGATGAGGTTATTGTTGTGTCAAGATTTATTCATCCCGACAGGCGATCGACTATAAGGCCGAGCGATCGAGTCAACACCAGTCAAACTATGTCTAGCTCGCCTAATCGAAGATACCAGACCACCATCAGGTACTTAGCGATCGACTCCTAAGGCGATCGCCCTTTGGCATCTAACGATCGACTCTAGTGCACGGATAAGGACGATCGACCTACACCCCGAGCAGAGATGATCGCCCGATAAAGTCATCGAAGACTGGATCTCGGAACAGCACCCACGTGCAGATCCGCAAAAGGCGCTGACAGACAAGACCTTTGACTCCAGCCTGTCACCTACCTCACCTACTGACAAGTCCGTCGAAAGTAACGGAGTGGGACCGCCCGTGACAGCGACTCAGGACGCGTGCAGGCTCCCCATTGGGATCAGACATTCTGCGAGCGGCAGCGGACTTTAAGGGAACAAGCCCATGTGCTAAAAGACGATCGCCCGATTATTATAATACAGCAAAGGCGATCGCCCGGCATATCCAAGTGCTATAAATAGAGAACCTCCTCCTACTGGAAAAAGGTTCCGAACTCATTCACCTACATTCCGAATTCATTCACGGAAATACAGAAGAACACACATACCATCAAGCTCCATGCTTTCTCTCCGGAATCCATCTCAGGATTTCTCTCTCCGAATCTCTCATCCAGAAGACGATCGGCAGAGGCAGGAAGTCTCCACAAGACAGATTCCAAGAGATTCATAAGCCCAGGAGCTCAAGCATCCAGCTAATACTCGCCGTGAGAGACTGTCGATCTCTCACCGCCGCGACTGTTCATCTCCTTTGTTACAAGAACTCACAGAGCATCACATCTGGTTCTTCCGGCAATCTACATGCTCACTAGCTAAGATAACAAGAATCTTTACACTCATTGTAATTGTATTCTTACATTAGTACTTATATCCCCGAATATTAGTATTAATAATATCTCGCGAGAGCATTCAAGCCCGGGACTAACAACCCCGGCAAATCCTGTGTTATTTATCTTTCTCACGGAAGTGTTCTCGCATTTGTTTGCTATCCATCCATTCCAGCAATATCTATCTCCGGATAAAATTTTGGGTAGCAACAATTGGCGCTAGAGGAAGAGGCGGCATCTAACCCTCAAAATTTCATTCCTACCGTCCCGAAGAATACTCACTGTTCTCGGGGCATATACTTGAAGTGACACTCACTGCGCTTCAAAGAAAACCTTCAGAATCATGACATCCGCCGGTACACCAAAGAGAGCCACTCTCCGAACCGCCGGACACCATATCCCGGCTCAATCCGAACCCCAGCCGACGACCGGGGGAAGCCGCGGCAATGCGAGACTCTCGATTCCGCACCTGAGAGATGGCCCCAACCTCTCACTCGACCAGTTCCAAACCGAGGAACAGATCGAGGAGGCTATGGCCATCCTAGAGGAGCGACGCAGAGCATGCGCATCGCCCGCAATAACTCCCTCGATCGTCCGCCGCATGGGAAAACGGAAATTCAACTGCCACTCGGGTGAGCGATCGCGAAAGCCCCGGTCGCGAGAAAGGGCTCTCGCACGGCCGGACGGATCCGTATTCAATCGCTTGGGGCGCGACCCATCCCGGCGACGGGCATTCTGCTTTCCAACCACGAGAAGACGGAATCCAATCCGTCACGGGAGTTCAAATTACCCAACTCACACCAACGCAGTCACCCGTCCGATTCCCACCCCGATCGCTGTGGAATCGATTGATCGCCTCGGCTCCCGCTCCAAGCGCCGAGCCGCAAGCAGCCAGGCCAAGGCGATGGCCGCTATGCAACGCCAGCTCGACGAGATGAAAGCACTCTTGGACACTGGGGCAAGCGCCAGCAGAAAGATCACTGGGCCGACCGAGCCACTCGCGGTCCACATCGAGCCTGCCCCCTTGCAACCAACGATCGCTCCTCCCAAAACACCTCTGTATGAAGGGAGATCGGACCCCGAAACCCACCTGAGTAAATTTCAAATCTACATGACTGGGTGTGGGGCATCTGATGCAACTAAGTGCCGGATCTTCCCGTTAACATTGGGCGAGCTGGCCCATAGGTGGTACGCCTCACTACCAGCACGATCGATCATCTCCTTTGAGAAACTGGCGGATGACTTCACGTCATACTTCGCCACCAAGGTCGCCAGACCAGATGGCCCCCACCGCGTGATGAAAATCAGGTAGGGGAAAGACGAAACCGACGCAGATTACATCGACCGAGTAGACGAAATCATCCTCACCGGCGAACCCGTCAGTGACGAGCTCGCTCTCTTTTCGGTCCTGGGGGGATTCTACGGTCATTCACCCATGTTTAGACATCTCACCAAGGATATTCCCCCAACCTACGCGATCTTCCGCGCTAAGGCTGCCGACTTTCTGGCCAGGCAAAGGCTACTCACCTTCCACCAAGGCGAAGAAGCGCCACCTCCTGCCCGAAAGAAGGTGATCGCAAAATCAAAGAAGGCGATCGCCAAGCCACCCGGAGATCTCAAGGCCTTCGAGGACATGGGAGCCCATCTCCTCCATACGTTCAACCGAACTCCGTCCCACATTTTCTATGCCATCAAGGGGCACGAACCGCTAAACAAGCCAAAGGCGATAAAGGACCACGGTCACCTGGACAACAATCAATATTGTGCCTACCATAAGAGTCCCGGCCACAGCACCAACCAATGCCGCGACCTCCTCAAACAGCTCTGGAGATTGTTCGAGGAGGGCAAGTTGGACAGCCTATTGGCTTAGCCGAAGCCCTAACCGATCTCTATACACGATCGTCCGAGTCGAACACAAACAGGTTGGGAAGCTCATACGAGCCGACCCCTAGATCAACCTCGGCGACAGTCTCTACATGCTTCAATCAAGAGAAGGGAACCTCGGAAGTCTCCCCGATCTCCATCCTTATTTAGGAAACTGGAGGACTCGCTCGCCATCTACAGTCCACCATCTAACATGATGGACTAAGGCACGAGATCGCCTCCCCTGCACAACGTACACCGTCGAAGGTCGGCATCTACATGACGATCTAAGGTAGAAGAGTGCATCCATGGTCCTGGTAGTCGATGGAACCGACTGCTTAGGCCATGCAAGGTCCCTTTGGGCCAAGATCGCCCGCCCTTCGTTTAAATACGAGGACGACGTAGTCTGAGAGCCCTCCAAAATTAATCAATGGACACGATCGCCCGCCCTCAAAAGTTCACCATTTAACGTGGTGAACCCGGACAATGCGACCCCCGTCTCAACGTACACCATCGAGGGTCGCCATCGTCATGGGGACCCGAGGTGGAAGCAGAGCTAACAAGCCGCGGGCGTGGAGTTGAATCATCCGACGCTGCCCCACGCAAGGACTCCTCTAGACCAAGACCGCACGCCCTTCGTTTAAATACGAGGCGCAGCCTAACAGAGGACCCTCACAATAAAATGAGTCACGAGACAGACAATGTCGTTCGCGCATAAGACATTATCAGGGAGTCGGTCCATCGAACTCCGCGATCGTGCACGGTTCCTCAAGACGGACGACCGTCCTCGAGGATTCGACAAAGTTGACGACCGCTCACTCAACGAATTATTTTCATCCCCTTACTTTCACTAAGTGAATAAAAACAAGGGGGAAGAGTGCAGACTACCTATACGACAATCGTCCCTATTCAACCACATACGGAGGTCGTCATTTTTCAGATGTTGTGCAGCGATCGAATTTGTTGTAAAAGTTATCTTTATGAGTTTATTAATTCATTTGGAACTACCCTCGCAACGATCTCTCCTCACACATTTGTACAAAGTCAAACAAAGACTCGAAAATAACAATCATTCAAGTGATAAGTCAGAAAATCAAACATTCATTTCATTGCTTGAAGGATCAAAATACATGGTCGCCCGAAGACCAAAATGCTACAAAGAGAAAACTACAAAACTACAAGACAAAAAGCTAAAACAAGCAAGCAAGAGCGAAGAGCCTCAGGCCTCCGCTCGGCCTTCGCCTTCGCCCATCGGCTCGACTCCGTGGTCCTTCCCGATTTCGGAGCGACCTCCCCATCCTCCGGATCGTCAGGCTGAACGATGTTCGCTGGAGTCGGATACCAGCTCAGATCCACGCCAAGCTCCGAGAGATCCAAAATCGGCAAGGAGAAAGCAGGATGGAGAGGATGCTCCAACGCATACGCCTTGAAGTTCTCAGCAAGAGGCCCGACCTCCAAACCTCCCTTCTTAGCTGCTCGGATCGAGTCGGCGAACGCCATATAATAGGCGAACTCGCTGACAAACTCCAAGTTTTGAAAGGGATCAGCCTTGGTCGCCTCTACCTCTCTTTTCAGCTTCGCCATCGCCTGTTGCGACCCTTGGAGCTCGGCCTCCCCCGCAGCTACCTTCTCCCTCGACTCCGCCAGCTCGCTAGTCAACCGAGCGATCGTCACCTTCTAACGAGCGGCCTCCTCCTCAGCAACCTTCTGCGCCCGGACAACATTCATCATCTTGTCCCGAAATCAGTCAACCGCCAAACGAGACAACTCGGTTTCCTTCCTCGACAGCTCAAGCTCTTGGCTCGCCCGCTTGGCTGCCTCCAAAAAGTCCTTCTCCATTGCCACGATATTATCGGCGAACTCGGCGTTCTCTTTCCGAGCCGCCTCGAGATCCGCCTGCAGGCGAATAGTGGAAGGTCGCCCCTCAAACTCCTGCGCAGCCTGGACAGCCATGGTCGCCGTCTGGAGAGAAAGGGCGAGAACAGCATGCATCGTACTCCCCGATCGCTGACGAGCGATCGCATCTAGATCGGTCGTCCAGGCCTTCGGTAGAGCATAAGCGGCCTTACTGACGTATTGCGGGATGTCACAGGACTGGCGAGGAGATCGGCTGGCTAAGAAATCCAACACCATCGGCGGGCAAGATGGATCTGTGCGGCGGATCTTACATCAATACAACAAAGTTAACGCAACTCCTACGCAAATGCAAGTTTCAACCCAAAAATGCAATCTACCTCTCAGCCCTCTCGGGGTCGCGACCGAAGTACAGTTTCCCTCGAGGAGTCTCAGCGTCAGCGATCGCCATCTCTCGCAAAAAAGCCGCAGAAGGTGGCTCATTCTCCGGAGGGATAACGGTGATCGGAGGCGTGGCGATTGGCACCTCATTGGCGGGGGCAGGAACCGGAGTTTATTCCGGCCTCGGCCTTTTGCGATTCGTTCGAAGCCCCTCTTCTGGAACTCCTTCCTCAGCCACGATCGACTCCACGCGAGGCTCCGCCTCTGGAACAATTGGCAGCGCAACAGGTGGGGCCCGAGACGACTTCTTGTGGCGGAGACGGCCCAGAACTCCAGGATTCGACATGGCGATCTCCGACGGGGGCTCCAGAAAGCGAGGAAAGCGAACCTCTACAGTTAAGACAATCGATCAACAGTTAGATATTTTCCTCAAGTAAGGCGATCGCCTAGAAAGTGAAGGTCGCAGAAACTCATACCTGGTACCGAGAGATGTCTCGGGAAATGGAATAGCCGAGCCGACAACCAACGACTCTCCTTATTGATCTGGCTAGCGTCAAGATCGTCGTCCGACAATCTCCGTATCCGCTCCCAGACAACCAGGAAATCAAAGGGCAGCTCCTCGACCGCCGGAATGTGAAAACCTGCAAAGTCGAAATCAAATTAGATCAGTTCAAAACACATCCGAACGAAGGGAGAGTCTAAACCCTTACCGGGATTCCTCTCCCGAAACTCAGTAGGGATCTCGGCTCGCCCGAAGGATAGTCGCTCGCAGAAGCCCACCAAGCGCCGGAGACCCAGAACCACTTCGTCGGATCGCCCCGCACCTTATTCGGGACTCCGAGGATTACCGACCAGATCGGCCCTGAATATGGTAACCTCCGACCGACCCTTTCTGAGCCGTCAGCTTGAACAAATGGTTCATCTCCGACGGCGATGGGAGGCGGTACAGGCGGTGACCGCCGAAAAGAGTGAGAGTGCAGATAATTTGGAGCCAAGCGTTCGGCGTCAGCTGAAGTGGCGCCACGTTCCAAGCGGCCAGCAGGTGGGAGACAGCAAAAGATAGAGGGAAGCGCAGCCCGGCCTCCATAATCGCGTCATTCACGGTGACCATACCCATCGGAGGCTGATCGGCTCGCTCATTCTCCGCCGGCACGAATATATCCACATCTGAAGGAACATAGAACCTCGTCCTCCAGACGGCCAGATCTTTCCTGGTCGCCGAACTCCGGATTTGGCCAAGTGACCACAAAGATCGCTGCGTAGCCCGGTACTGCGACCGTTTGGGAAGCTGGTAAGGGTAGGCAACCGAGTATCCCCGGAAATTGAATCTCGGAGACGGACCAGCCAACTTCTCCATAATCTCAGCAAAAGCCAGATAGGCCCGGCCGAAAGCGCTATGCTGCTCCCAGTAGGCCCTAATCGCCAGATCTCTCTCTATCTGCGATCGTCTGTCTTCAGCAGCCGCTTTCTTAGCGACGTCGGCTTCATTAAATAAAGCCTCGATTTCAGTAGGGTCAATTCCGGCCCGAATAGCCTCGGGCCGCCGTCTCAGTGGAAGTCAAGAAGGTCCTCCTGACGCCGATGTCCCGGCGGCGGAACTGGTACCCACTCCATGTGATGATGACGTTCCGGCCATTCTCAAAGAAAGAAAGGAGAAAAGGATTTTTTCTTACCCAAAGATGAAATTGATCGACGATCGGCAGTCGAATCTCTCAGAAGCGTTCTTCAGCAAAGTCCTTCTTTCTCCAGTAATGAAGCGCGTAAGAGTTTTGACGCTGCATCCTCACGTCCTTTTATAGGAGGCAAAAAGGACTCCTGTGCAAATAAGAAGAATCTCGTGGTGGAAGTGCGCCTGTCGCATTCATTGACTCCCTCGAGACCCGCGTACGCGTCTTTTCAAGGACGCGTCAGTCGAGGAGTCATTAATGACCGTTGATATCCTCCAACAGAAGCCCGACACGTGCGCGGAGACTTTTCCACGCCCATTGCCATTACCCGCGCAGTTTAGCGGCCAACTGGGTCGTCCAAACTCAGAATCTATCAGCTCAAAGACGATCGCCAGTTCAGTTAAACGCAAAGTCGCTCGTCAAAAGTTCAGCGATCGCCAGCAAAACCACCTCACCCCACGTTTCCAACATATGAGCGAGATGGGGGCAATTGTGTCAAGATTTATTCATCCCGACAGGCGATCGACTATAAGGCCGAGCGACCGAGTCAACACCAGTCAAACTATGTCTAGCTCGCCTAATCGAAGATACCAGACCACCATCAGGTACTTAGCGATCGACTCCTAAGGCGATCGCCCTTTGGTATCTGGCGATCGACTCTAGTGCACGGCTAAGGACGGTCGACCTACGCCCCGAGCAGAGATGATCACCCGATAAAGTCATCGAAGACTGGATCTCAGAACAGCACCCATGTGCATATCCGTAAAAGGCGCTGACAGACAAGACCTTTGACTCCAGCCTATCACCTACCTCACCTACTGACAAGTCCGCCGAAAGTAACGGAGTGGGACCGCCCGTGACAGCGACTCAGGACGCGTGCAGGCTCCCCATTGGACCGTACAGCTGGCTGCCAGCAGCAGCCGCGGACTTTAAGGGAACAAGCCCATATGCTAAAAGACGATCGCCCGATTATTATAATACAGCAAAGACGATCGCCCAGCATATCCAAGTTCTATAAATAGAGAACCTCCTACTGGAAAAAGGTTCCGAACTCATTCACCTACATTCCGAATTCATTCACGGAAATACAGAAGAACACACATACCATCAAGCTCCCTGCTTTCTCGCCGGAATCCATCTCAGGATTTCTCTCTCCGAATCTCTCATCCAGAAGACGATCGGCAGAGGCAGGAAGTCTCCACAAGACAGATTCCAAGAGATTCATAAGCCCAGGAGCTCAAGCATCCAGCTAATACTCACCGTGAGAGACTGTCGATCTCTCACCGCCGCGACTATTCATCTCCTTTGTTACAAGAACTCACAGAACATCACATCTGGTTCTTCTGGCAATCTACACGCTCACTAGCTAAGATAATAAGAATCTTTACACTCATTGTAATTGTATTCTTACATTAGTACTTGTATCCCCGAATATTAGTATTAATAATATCTCGCGAGAGCATTCAAGCCCGGGACTAACAACCCCGGCAAATCTTGTGTTATTTATCTTTCTCACGGAAGTGTTCTCGCATTTGTTTGATATCCATCCATTCCAGCAATATCTATCTCCGGATAATATTTTGGGTAGCAATAGTTATATTTGTTGGATACTTCTCTATCAGGAAGGCATTCAGGATTTTCAACAAAAGGAAACTGACTATAGAGAAGTCAGTCCATGCGGTCTTCGATGAACCCATTGCGATCCTACAGGAGTAGATAACCTAACCAAAGTTGTCCAGACTTTATCTCTTGAGGAAATCCCACAGCCTCAGGAAGACCCTATCATCATTCTAGAGATTAATCCCGCAGTTGTAAGAACGGAAGAAGTAGTTGAAGCTGATGTTGTGGAAGCTGAAATTGAACCGACAGCCCACCAGGACACAGCAAAGAATGCGGACTTAGAACCCGATAGGATGTGGTTAAGAAATCACCCACATGAATTAGATATTGGTGATATTAGTGATGGTGTTTCCACCAGAAGAAGAGTATAGAGTACACAAGGAACTGTACTTTGTGCAAGATGAAACAGAATCTGAACCCAAACCGTGCCAATTCCCTATATAGAAGTCCAAAGCCGGACTCTGGAGACTTGCCATATGCACAAGAGTTGTACTATTAGCTCAATTAGAACCTGTATTGACCAATGAAGCTCTTAATAATACTCACTGGATCTCATCTATGGAAGTAAGGCTAAATGGTTTCGAAAGGAACAATGTTTGATACTTAGTTCACAGACCAACCCATCAAGCTATAATTGGAACTAAATGGGTGTTTCGAAACAACAAGGACGCAAATGGACTTGTTATAAGGAACAAATCCATACTTGTTGCCCAATGCTACAGACAAGAAGAAGGCATAGACTACGATGAAACTTTTGCCCCTATAGCCAGATTAGAAGCCATTAGGATATTCCTAGCTTTGCTGCTCACAAGAACTTCATCGTGTACCAAGTGGATGTTAAGAGCACATTCCTGAATGACGACCTAGCTGAAGAAGTATATGTCGAACAAACTCTAGGGTTTGCCAACACAGATGAAGGTGATCTTATCTACAGGCTAAGGAAAGCATTGTATGGACGAACGCAAGCACCTAAGGCCTGGTATGAAACCCTGTCGCTGTATCTTATCAACAATGGATTTGGAAAAAGAGGTTGTCGACAAGACACTCTTCTAACTTCAGGAAAGTGATGACCTTCTTTTGATACAAGTTTATGTAGATGATATTATTTTTGGTTCGAGTAACTTTAATTTGTGTAAGAACTTCTCATCTCATGTGTTGTTGCCCGAAATATTTATCCGAAGATGAAATACTGTTGGAATGGACGGACAACAAACAAGGTTGCGGGAGCACTTCCGAGAGGGTGTAAATAACACTAGACTTGCCGGGTTTATTAGGCCCGGGCTTGAATGCTCTCGCGAGATGTTATTAATACAAATATTCGTGGATACAAGTATTAATTTGAGAATCTAAATACAATGAGTGTAAAAAGATCCTATTAATCCAGCTCTTGAGCGAAGCTTCTTCATCCCTGCCGATCGTCTTCTGTATGTGAGAGGCCGAAGGAAGAAAGAACCAAGAGATAGTTGTTGCCAAGAGTAAGGGAAAGCCAAGTTGTGTGTAATGCTTCTGCTTTGTGCTTGAAATAGCGAGAATGCCAGAGCCATTGGACCAGTGCAGGGAGTCTTCTATTTATAGGGGCTGAGGAGCCTTGTTTCCTGGCGGTCGATCGCCTTCCGGCCAATATAATAATGGGGCGATCGTCTTCAAGTCACATGGGCTGTCTGCCTAAAGTCCAAGGTTCTGGCAAACATTGCTCGCCAATGAGGAGCCGGCACGCGTCCGGGTCATCATCACGGCGGTCCCACGGACACCTTTTCGCGGGCTCCGCTTACCGGTGGACGGATGCCGTTGTCAGGTCAATGATCCGTGAAATGCGGATCTTGTCTCGGCTCTGCACGTGGGGTCTGTCCTGGGCTTCGGCCTTTGCCGGATGGATGGCTATTGGTTGAGATCGGCATGAGGCGGTCGTCATTGGTCGGTCACCAGGGGTCGGCATCGGTCGGTCACCAAGGGTCGATCGGCAAGTGCATAGAGATGATCGTCTGCTAGTCGGCCAACAGGAGTCGATCGCCAAGTACCGAGAGACGATCGTCTTATATGTCGATCGCTCGGTACCGGGACTTGTCCTGGGACCTTCGGTCGGCCGATCTATCTTGGCTGCCCGGATATGACTAGGTCGCCCGATCTCTGGTCGGCAGTTCGTCCTCGGCTGCTCGGCTGCGACACGATCGCCCGGTCTCTGAGGCGATCGCTGGTCGGAGAGTAAAATTCTCGACACAACAATTGCCCCCCAGCTTGCTTCAATGTTGAAGACATGGGGAAAGGTGGTTCTTGCTGGCGATCGTGTTGGATGAGGACGGGCGATCCGTTGAGCTGACTTCGGATTCGGACTTGGGCGATCTGGTCGATTGGCTAGCTATCTTTCGGTCTTGTATCTGCAAAAAACAACATTGGCCGATCCCTCGTAGAAACTTGATTGTTTTGTCGCTGAGGAACCGTGCACAGTCGCGGAGTTCGATGGACCGACTCCATGACCGTGTCTTGTGCGCGAAGACATTGAGTGTCTCGTGACTCATTTTATTGTGAGGGTCCTCTGTTAGGCTGCGCCTCGCCTCGTATTTAAACGAAGGGCGTGCGGTCTTGGTCTAGAGGAGTCCTTGCGCGGGGCGTCGTCGGATTAATCAACTCCACTTCCGCGGCTTGTTAGCTCTGCTTCCACCTCGGCCCGCCATGAAGATGGCGAACCTCGACGGTGTACGTTGAGACGGGGGTAGTGACGCGTCGCATTGTCCGGGTTCACCATGTTTGATGATGAACCTTGAGGGCGGTCGATCGTGTCTACTGATTAGTTTTGGAGGGCCCTCAGACTGCGCCGGCCTCGTATTTAAAAGAAGGGCGGGCGATCTTGGCCCAAGGGACCTTGCATGGCCGAAGCAGCCGGTTCCATCGACTACCAGGACCATGGTTGTATGTTGTTTGATAATGGTGATCGGGCTGGAAGACTGGCGATAGTCGTTCGGCTGCCGATCGTGTTATTCATAGGTCGATACCGGCGATCGGGCGGGAGATCGTCGTTCGGGCGCCGATCGCGCTGCTTATAGGCTAAGGAGAAACCTTTGCCTGGACAGAAAGTCTGCGGCCTTAGCTCGGAAGATCGCGTAGGTCGAGGGTTGGTCCTTCGTAAGATGCCTGAACATAAGCGAAAGACCATGGAATCCTCCCAGGACCGAATATAGGGCGATCTCATCGCTTACGGGTTCGCCGTTGAGGATGATCTCGTCTACTCGGTCGATGTAGTCCGAGTCGGACTCTTCTTCTCCCTGCCTGATTTGCATCATGCGAAGGGGACCTTCCGGTCGAGCGACCTTGGCGGCGAAGTAAGCTGTGAAGACGTTCGCCAGTTGGTTAAAGGAGCCGATGGACCGAGGCGGCAATGAGGCGTACCACCTGTGGGCGAGGTCGTCCAGCGTCAGAGGGAACATTCGGCACCTGGTCGCATCTGATGCCCCACACCCGGTCATGTAGATGTTGAACTTGCTTAGGTGTGTTTCAGGGTCCGATCTCCCCTCGTACAAAGGTGTTTGAGGAGGAGCGATCTTGTGCTGCACGGGGGCGAGCTCGATGTGGACCGCGAGCGGCTCGCTCGGCTCGGCGATCTTTCTTTTGGCGCCAGCCCCGTATTCCAGGAGCGCCTTCATGTCGTCGAGCTGGCGTTGCATCGCGGCCATCGTCGTGGCTCGGTCGCTCGCAGTTCGGCTTTGGGAGCGGGAGCCGAGGCGATCGTGTACCGATCTCCTGACTCCGCTGCTGCCGACCTCGGCTATTTGGCGAGGTGGAGCCAGACGGCTGGTCGGCCTTCTGGGAGTCGGATAGGCCGAGCTCCTGGTGACGGACTAGAACTCCGTTGTCTCGTGGCTGGGGCCGGACTGCCCCGGTCGCCAAGATGGGTCGCTGCCCAGGCGATCGAAAACAGAGGTGCCCCGATTGGCGAGCGCCTCTTCTTGCGAATGGGAGCCTCCTGGCGATCGCCCGGTCAGCAATGCCTTGAACTTCCATTTGGTCTTCCGGCGGATGGCCGAGGGGGTGATAGCGGGAGGCGCGTCGAGAGCACTCCGTCGCTCCTGTAGGACGGCCATGGCCTCCTCTATCTGTTCCGCGGTTTGGAACTGATCGAGTGAGAGACTTGGGCCGCCGCCCAGGGGCGGGATCGAGCGTCTCGGACCGCGGCGGCTACCTTCCGCCATCGGTTGTGGCTCGGACTGAGACGGAACGAGGCGTCTGGCGGGCTGGCCAGCGGCTTTCTTCGACGCGGAGGCGGAAGACATGATTTTGAAAGATTTCTCTGAAGAACAGTGAGTGTTTCTTCAGGTATATGCCCCGAGAACAATGAGTGTTCTTCGAGACGGTAGGACTAAAATTGAGGGTTAGATGCCCTCCTTCTAGCGCCAATTATTGTTGCCTGAAATATTTATCCGAAGATGAAATACTGCTGGAATGGACGGACAACAAACAAGGTTGCAGGAGCACTTCCGAGAGGGTGTAAATAACACTAGACTTGCCGGGTTTGTTAGGCCCGGGCTTGAATTCTCTCGCGAGATGTTATTAATACAAATATTCGTGGATACAAGTATTAATTTGAGAATCTAAATACAATGAGTGTAAAAAGATCCTATTAATCCAGCTCTTGAGCGAAGCTTGGTGTTCTTCGTCCCTGCCGATCGTCTTCTGTATGAGAGAGGCTGAGGGAAGAAAGAACCGAGAGATAGCTGTTGCCAAGAGTAGGAGAAAACCAAGTTGTGTGTAATGCTTCTGCTTTGTGCTTGAAATAGCGAGAATGCCAGAGCCATTGGACCAGTGCAGGGAGTCTTCTATTTATAGGGGCTGAGGAGCCTTGTTTCCTGGCGGGCGATCGCCTTCCGGCCAATATAATAATGGGGCGATCGTCTTCAAGTCACATGGGCTGTCTGCCTAAAGTCAGCATTCTTGGCGGCCAATTTGTGCGGTCGATGAGAGGAGCCAGCACGCGTCCGGGGTCACTGTCACGGGCGGTCCCACGGACACCTTTCGGCGGGCCTGTCGGCTGGTGGACGGATGCTGACAGGCTGTGGTCAATGATCCGTGAAATGCGGATCTTGTCTCGGCTCTGCACGTGGGGTCTATCCTGGGCTTCGGCATTTGCCGGCTGGATGACTATCGGCTGAGATCGGCATGAGGCGGTCGTCATTGGTCGGTCACCAGGGGTCGGCATCGGTCGGTCACCAAGGGTCGATCGGCAAGTGCATAGAGATGATCATCTGCTAGTCGGCCACCACGAGTCGATCGCCAAGTACCGAGAGACGATCGTCTTATATGTCGATCGCTCGGCACCGGGCCTTGTCCTGGGACCTTCGGTCGGCCGATCTATCTTGGCTGCCCGGCTATGACTAGGTCGCCCGATCTCCGGTCGGCAGTTCGGCATCGGCTGCTCGGCTGCGACACGATCGCCCGGTCTCTGAGGCGATCGCTGGTCGGAGAGTAAAATTCTCGACACAACAATTGCCCCCCAGCTTGCTTCAATGTTGAAGATATGGGGCAAGGTGGTTCTTGCTGGCGATCGTGTAGGATGAGGATGGGCGATCCGTTGAGCTGACTTCGGATTCGGACTTGGGCGATCTGGTCGATTGGCTAGCTATTTTTCGGTCTTGTACCTGCAAAAAACAACATTGGCCGATCCCTCGTAGAAACTTGATTGTTTCGTCGCTGAGGAACCGTGCACAGTCGCGGAGTTCGATGGACCGACTCCATGACCGTGTCTTGTGCGCGAAGACATTGAGTGTCTCGTGACTCATTTTATTGTGAGGGTCCTCTGTTAGGCTGCGCCTCGCCTCGTATTTAAACGAAGGGAGTGCAGTCTTAGTCTAGAGGAGTCCTTGCGCGGGGCGTCGTCGGATTAATCAACTCCACTTCTGCGGCTTGTTAGCTCTGCTTCCACCTCGGCCCGCCATGAAGATGGCGAACCTCGACGGTGTAAGTTGAGACGGGGGTAGTGACGCGTCGCATTGTCCGGGTTCACCATGTTTGATGATGAACCTTGAGGGCGGGCGATCGTGTCCACTGATTAGTTTTGGAGGGCCCTCAGACTGCGCCGGCCTCGTATTTAAACGAAGGGCGGGCGATCTTGGCCCAAGGGACCTTGCATGGCCGAAGCAGCCGGTTCCATCGACTACCAGGACAATGGTTGTATGCTGTTTGATAATGGTGATCGGGCTCGAAGACTGGCGATCGTCGTTCGGCTGCCGATCGTGTTATTCATAGGTCGATACCGGCGATCGGGCGGGAGATCGTCGTTCGGGCGCCGATCGCGCTGCTTATAGGCTAAGGAGAAACCTTTGTCTGGCCAGAAAGTCTGCGGCCTTAGCTCGGAAGATCGCTTAGGTCGAGGGTTGGTCCTTCGTAAGATGCCTGAACATAAGCGAAAGACCATGGAATCCTCCCAGGACCGAATATAGGGCGATCTCATCGCTTACGGGTTCGCCGTTGAGGATGATCTCGTCTACTCGGTCGATGTAGTCCGAGTCGGACTCTTCTTCTCCCTGCCTGATTTGCATCATGCGAAGGGGACCTTCCGGTCGAGCGACCTTGGTGGCGAAGTAAGCTGTGAAGACGTTCGCCAGTTGGTTAAAGGAGCCGATGGACCGAGGCGGCAATGAGGCGTACCACCTGTGGGCGAGGTCGTCCAGCGTCAGAGGGAACATTCGGCACCTGGTCGCGTCTGATGCCCCACACCCGGTCATGTAGATGTTGAACTTGCTCAGGTGTGTTTCAGGGTCCGATCTCCCCTCGTACAAAGGTGTTTGAGGAGGAGCGATCTTGTGCTGCACGGGGGCGAGCTCGATGTGGACCGCGAGCGGCTCGCTCGGCTCGGCGATCTTGCTTTTGGCGCCAGCCCCGGATTCCAGGAGCGCCTTCATGTCGTCGAGCTGGCGTTGCATCGCGGCCATCGTCGTGGCTCAGTCGCTCGCGGTTCGGCTTTGGGAGCGGGAGCCGAGGCGATCGTGTACCGATCTCCTGACTCCGCTGCTGCCGACCTCGGCTATTTGGGGAGGTGGAGCCAGACGGCTGGTCGGCCTTCTGGGAGTCGGATAGGTCGAGCTCCTGGTGACGGACTCGAACTCCGTCGTCTCGTGGCTGGGGCCGGACTGCCCCGGTCGCCAAGGTGGGTCGCTGCCCAGGCGATCGAAAACAGAGGTGCCCCGGCTGGCGAGCGCCTCTTCTTGCGAATGGGAGCCTCCTGGCGATCGCCCGGTCAGCAATGCCTTGAACTTCCGTTTGGTCTTCCGGAGGATGGCCGAGGGGGTGATAGCGGGAGACGCGTCGAGAGCACTCCGTCGCTCCTGTAGGACGGCCATGGCCTCCTCGATGCATTCGCGGTTTGGGCGATCGAGTGAGAGACAGGCCGCCGCCCGTGGCGAGATCGCGTCTCGGACGCGGCGGCTACCTTCCGCCATCGGCCGTGGCTCGGACCGAGGCAGGCAGGCGTCGGCGGGCGGCGGCTTTCTTCGACGCGGAGGCGGAAGACATGATTTTGAAAGCTTTCTCTGAAGAACAGTGAGTGTTTCTTCAGGTATATTCCCCGAGAACAATGAGTGTTCTTCGAGACGGTAGGAATAAAATTGAGGGTTAGATGCTCTCCTTCTAGCGCCAATTGTTGTTGCCCGAAATATTTATCCGAAGATGAAATACTGCTGGAATGGACGGACAACAAACAAGGTTGCGGGAGCACTTCCGAGAGGGTGTAAATAACACTAGACTTGCCGGGTTTGTTAGGCCCGGGCTTGAATGCTCTCGCGAGATGTTATTAATACAAATATTCGTGGATACAAGTATTAATTTGAGAATCTAAATACAATGAGTGTAAAAAGATCCTATTAATCCAGCTCTTGAGCGAAGCTTGGTGTTCTTCGTCCCTGCCGATCGTCTTTTGTATGAGAGAGGCCGAGGGAAGAAAAAACCGAGAGATAGCTGTTGCCAAGAGTAGGAGAAAGCCAAGTTGTGTGTAATGCTTCTGCTTTGTGCTTGAAATAGCGAGAATGCCAGAGCTATTGGACCAGTGCAGGGAGTCTTCTATTTATAGGGGCTGAGGAGCCTTGTTTCCTGGCGGGCGATCGCCTTCCGGCCAATATAATAATGGGGCGATCGTCTTCAAGTCACATGGGCTGTCTGCCTAAAGTCCAAGCCATTCTTGGCGGCGTGTCTGCGGTCCATTAGGAGGCCGGCACGCGTCCGGTCATCTTATCACGGCGGTCCCACGGACACCTTTCGGCGGGCCTGTCGGCTGGTAGACGGATGGTGACAGGCTGTGGTCAATGATCCGTGAAATGCGGATCTTGTCTCGGCTCTGCACGTGGGGTCTGTCCTGGGCTTCGGCCTTTGCTGACTGGATGACTATCGGCTGAGATCGGCATGAGGCGGTCGTCATTGGTCGGTCACCAGGGGTCGGCATCGGTCGGTCACCAAGGGTCGATCGGCAAGTGCATAGAGATGATCGTCTGCTAGTCGGCCACCAGGAGTCGATCGCCAAGTACCAAGAGACGATCGTCTTATATGTCAATCGCTCGGCACCGGGACTTGTCCTGGGACCTTCGGTCGGCCGATCTATCTTGGCTGCACGGCTATGACTAGGTCGCCCGATCTCTGGTCAGCAGTTTGGCCTCGGCTGCTCGGCTATGACACGTTCGCCCGGTCTCTGAGGCGATCGCCGGTCGGAGAGTAAAATTCTCGACACAACATCATGCAAAATAAATTTGAAATGAGTATGATGGGAGAGCTTAGTTATTTCTTAATGTTGCGGGTGAAATAATTGCCTACAAGTGTATTCATCAACTACGAGAAATACAACAAGGATCCACTCAACAAATTTGGGATGAACACCTCAAAGTCATCGTCGACCCCCATGAACACTTCCACACAGATTAGTGCTGGCAAAGCTCGAACACAAGTAGACTAATCACTATACAGGAAGATTATAGGCTCGATCTATAAAGTGATATATTATATGATAATTGGTAGGCCCGTTAGATTAAACAGTAAGGATAAAAGGTGGATAATTCTGGAATGAATAAACTGAAACGGGTAGATTGGGAAAGACGAATACAAATATGGGTATGTGCAGGGAAAGGAGTCAAATTCCAAGAGACTAGAAACTTTTTCCAGCCACACTGTGGCCGTCTTTGGTGGCCGGTCAATTTTTTTTGGTCAAATTTATTTGGTCTCAGATTTCAAAGAGAAATCATATGCTCTCGAAGAATATCCAGGCACGCCGTAAGCTACAGTGCACTAGGTGAACCGGATAATTAGCACGCCCACTCAAAGCAACTTGACAAATAAAATTCAATATCCAACATCTACACAAAACTTTATCAAATTCCGTAACATAAAAATTTTGTAAGGAGAAACCAAATACCCCTCCCCCAATTAAAAAAAACGGATAAAGAAAAACCAACTTTCATGCCCATTTGGCCAAAAGAGACATGCAGCCAGCGCCACAAAGAAGAGCAACAGAGGCCCCAAACTGAAGATTAGGATTGCTTTGCATTCTGGGACTATTAAAATCAACTGAAAGTAAATCAACAAGTGCCATATATATCAATATCCCTGCTGAAGCCGAGTTGAAAACCCCTTGTACAATCAGAGTCGTCGGGCTCGTCTCTCTGTACACTTTCATAATCCCGATGCCAATGGCTATGCCAATTGGAGTCGCAAGAGCAAAGTTAGCGGTAATTCTTGCTACTGTCCGTCCACTAAACTTCGCCTATAACAACAAAAACAACAACAATGATATGGCAAATATTCAGTTTACACATATGACGTACGTCTTCGTACATGTAGTTGACCCATGAAATACGAGATGCAATATCATACCAGAATTGAGCATTTAGCTGGTTTACAACAACAATGATACGGCAATATTCAGTTTACACATATGACGTACATCTTTGTACGTGTAGTTGATCCATGAAATACGAGATGAAATATCATACCGGAATTGAGCATTTAGCTGGTTTACAAATAATTTTGGGAATAATTACAAAAGCTATGCCCCATTCTAATACTAATTCAAGTAATACCACAAGTTTAGGATAGATTTAGGTACAAAAACCCGAGCTTTTATCAAACATCCTTTTCGAGTCGATCTCGAGCATATCTATCTTTTTGCAGCCCCGTTGAAGGGTGTTTTTGGAAATTTCAAATTTAAGCTATTTTTTTGTAATTTTCTTAATCCTCAAGGGTAATTTTTGTAATTATTGCTTAATTGTGTAAGGAAGTAAGAATATACCTGTGTTATGCATCCCCCAAGACCTATGCCTTCAAAGAGTTGATGGAAGCTCAAAGCAGCAATCAGAGGTCTTATGGTTTTCGGGCTTTGGGAAGCTCCTAATGCTATTCCAATTATCACTGAGTGGACAATTATTCCCAACTCCAAAACCTAATTCAAAACCAACAACAATAATCATTAATATTATATATATATATATAATATATATAAATAGAAGATGATCAAATGAGAATGACTTCTTGAGTAAGAAATAGGAATAAATCTGAACCATTGATTTTTGTGTGATCTACAACCCAGATTAGCGTATGCATAAAATATAAGTATTTCATGCATCCAAATACCAATGCATTAGAATTATGCATAATAATATCGATACATTAAAACAGGCATTCCATACATAAGTTTTCGGGAGAATAAATCTTGACCATCCTTTTAATCAAGATCTATGGAACAAATTCATTTATAACTTAAACCTCATTTTCAATGAAACCACCTCCTATATAGATATATATCCATCCACAATCATCACTACATACTAATAAGAAGCCGTATTAACACAGAAGAATATAGCTATCCATATTATATATTGTTATATAAACACAACTTTTGCTGTCCACCTTTGGAGTAAATCCTAATTACAACCTCACCAGAACGCTTTTTATGTCTAACAACAAAACTTGTATCAGACGGGGATTGTATCATACTGTCACATGTAAACTTTCAAGTGCTAGACATGAAACTTTTCGTTACTGCAGATAACAAAATTACAAAGTATTCTTTATGATGTTGAAATGTTTCAATGAAAGATAAACCTATCGGACCGTCTGACACGTACACAATCTGAGACGAGCAGAGATGCATACGAGCCGAATCGGGTCAGGTTTTGGCCTTAACGAGCGTGATGTGTTAATATCCACTCATGCTAGAGCAAACGACAAAATTTAAGCTCGAGCTCGAGCGGACGACAAAATTTAAGCTCGAGCTCGACTCAAGCAGTATTCCATGGGTCAATATAAAAATAAGTATCTCGAGCTCGTGAGCTCACGATTTAGAGCTCAAGCCAGAGTAGTTTTGACCGAAAGCTCAGGAAACTACAGGCTCGAAATATTTATAACTATTTTCTTTTAACCTTAATGCATAACTTATCAAGTAATTGATTCATATTATTTTAAATACGCACACACACACCTGGGAGATGACACGATGGCGAAGAAGTTCAGTCTCCCCGGACTCCAATCCCAACGACATCGATCCATGCGCATGTCCGTGCGTAGCGTGCGTGTGAACAGGTATCACCCCGGCTTCCGCCCCGCCACCGCTGCCCTTCACCGCAGCCACCACGCCCTTCTCCGCCTCCGGCCGCCTGTAATACGCATCCGCAAAAGTCTCCACCAAAAGCGTCCCGATCGACGCCACCATCGCAATAAGCCCCGTGAAGGGGAAATCGCCCCAGGGGGTGTCGCCGATGCACGGCGACGTCAAGCTGTCGAAGGCGTCCGGCAAGACGTGAATAAACCCCGTCGACAGAATCACGCCGGCTGCGAAAGCTTTCAGCACGACGAATAAGTTTCTCTCAGGGCTCAAAGCGTCCACCGTCTTTCCCATCACCGGGAGACAAACTCCTACGGCGCCGGCGGCCAGGATCGCCGCTAAGGCAACCAGTTTATACTTTAGGGCGAAACTTTTGTTCCCATTTTCTTCTACTTCGACTTCACATGTACATTCCCCGGAAACAACCGCCGGAAGGAGAATAATTACAGCAATTATAGCCCAAGATATAATTTTCATTTTCAGAGAAGACGACGAAGCAGAAAATCCCTAGAACAAAAAATGTAATTTCTTCTTTTTCCCCCGTATTTTTTGAGAATTTGGAAAGACATGTTTATACAAGATTTTGGGATAAAGCAAGATGAACGATAATGTCGACATATATTAATTTGACGGATTTGAATGTGGAATTTGTGGTATTGTCAAACTCTATTACGTGGTTATCAACTTATCATGTCTAAACTACTTTTTTTACTAGTATTTCTTTTATTCAGTTTCCATGACTCTTTATTCTTTGATTTTCTATTATTATCGAATAGAATAAAATAAGGGAGTGCTTGGTTGAGGGGTTTGGGGAGTAAGGTATGGGAATCAAAGTCATAGTGTGTGCTTGGAATTACACTATTATGACTCTAATTCCCCCAAAATGAGGAATCCCCCATACCCCAACAATTTGAGTGGTATATGTATCATTCCTTTCCATTCCCTTTCCCATTCCCTTTCCATTCCTTCTTATTTTACCAAGCATCCCCTAGCTCACTAAATTGGTTGTACTTTTTTTTTTTCTCATGAAGTACTAGTTATTTCATGCAATTCTCGATACAATTTTCATTTTGGATCATCCGGGAACAGCCTCTCTGTATTAAGACAGGGGTAAGGCTGCGTACATCCGATCCCCCTTACCTTGCTTTTTGCGGTAGCCGTTGAGGCATTGAGGTAATGTTGTATTTCTTTTATTCTAGGTAATTACGTATAAATGTATTGATAGGATAGGGATTAAGAGTGAATTTGGTTCTTGTGTGAGAACTAAAAATTATTTTTATCCATTAAATAAATCAATAAAAAGAGTTCATATTTTGTTATATCATCACTAATTAATGGTATGTGGATACCATTAATTAAGAAAATAGTAAGTTTGTCACTTCATAAATAAATTATCAACATTTAAAATATAATAATGTATTCATTTATTATCCATTTAAAATAAAAATATATCAAATTAATCGTATTTCATGATCTATAATTTAAGCATATTACAAATGTACACTATGAAGCAGTGTATTTGTATATTCTTATAAAAAAAACATTGTGACGGTCTACATTCAAAGTATCATAACCCTCTCCACACTTAATATTTTTTATGTCATTTTTTTTTAAACTCTAATACCCGTAATTTCGATTTCCGGTAATTTCTTTTTTTTCGGCGGAAGTCCGTTTTGACGACTCTCTCATGACCGTTTCGTCATTTCGAGAATGTTTAATTCTGCACTTTTTCTTATCCGAGTTCGTTTCGGTGTCGTTTTGTTTAGTTTCATGATTTTTGGCGACTTTTCCGCACTTGAGCTCGATTCTTGCGAATCTCGTTCGAAACTGCTGTTTCGAGTTTCCCGTAAGTCCGTTTAACTTTGTTAGACGTGTTGTGAACTTCGGTTTGGTTATTCGATCACGTATCGTGATTTTCCGGCGTTTTGGGCCATTTTCGTAATTTCCCAAAGTTTAGGGTAATTACTTTCCGTTGTCGAATTTCGAGCCTTCGGATGGTCGGAATCGTGTGTTCTCTTAGTGCTCGGATTCGTCTTTGCGAGTATTTCGTAACCGTATCTTCGATTTGTATTCAGGTTCGGGTTTCGGGGTCGTTCGGGCCGTCGGAGTTGGCCCCGGCCGAGTCATGGCCGGGCAATCTGGGCCAGTAGCCGCCGAGTTACGGCCCGTGTCTTTGGCGATTACGTCGTAAGGCGATTCGTACGTAAGGCCCTGGCCGGTAACGTACGTAACGTTTCCGGCATTTCTAGGCAGTGAGTCGACCATGGCCGGTTACGTACGTAAGGCGGCCGGCAGTTAGCCTATTTAAGGCCTAGCAGCGTGTTTTTCACCCATTTTCTCATTTTCTTCCTTCTATTCCGCGGCTGGAGGTGTGGGAATCATGGAGGCATTATACAATGAATCCATGAAGTTTTGAGGTCCATATCATCAATCATCCGTCCTATAACATCCTCCGATCTACCGAATCATGTCAGATTTCCTAGAAATCTAGTTTTGGGGAATTTGGGTGTTTTGGTTGTTTTCATCCGATTAATCCGATTTAACTTAGGATTATGATGGATTGATGAATATTTAGATGTATTATATCATTTCCCTTGTTATTCCATGGTTGGATCGTATCGATTCGTTATTTGGGTCGAGTTCTTGACCGACGCCTTGAAGGTGTCCGGTAAAATGTCATAGAGGGGTTTTCGGGCGTTCTACGATTGTTCTTCCTCGTATGATCGATGATTTATTTATTATATGTTGATAGGGTCGAGTTTCTTGCGAAGAAACCGAGTTGAACCCTTCTGTTCGTTGTCGTCTTTCTTTTCGATAGCATCGGGCGTTTCGAAGCTTTCCGGTTGAGCCGTGTTCGTCGGAATACTTGCGTGCCGATTTCGAGGCAAGTACCTTATTCATACTATTCTTGTTTTATGGATATGATAATTAGTGATCGTCTCCTTGTGTTTATTTGATCGTTTGAATTTCACTTTCAAAGATTCGGTTTAGCCTTGTTAAAGGCTTGCTTTCAAAATGCGTGTGTCTTGTGAATGGTGTGGTTTGAGAATGACTATGTGATTTCTATGGATATGTTTGGTGTTGATGTTGCACTTGGTATTGCGTGTGGACGTATATTATTTCATTTCAGTGCGTTGTGGTTGACGTGGTGTTTTGCTAACTGTTTGATGCCTCTGAGTGAATTGTTTGGATATCTTTGTTGTATGGTGCTATATATGTGATTGTGTGGATGTGGGCGGGGCCTACGGTGGCACATGGCATGTGATCATGTGGCCAGGATGCAACAAGCGATTGATCCAACCGTGAGAGCCTAAGAAAAACTACGGTGGCACATGGCATGCGATCATGTGGCCAGGATGCAACAAGTGATTGATCCAACCGTGAGCGCCAAAGATAATCTACGGTGGCACATGGCATGCGATCATGTGGCCACGATGCAACAAGCGATTGATCAAACCGTGAGATGTTTGTGATTTGTTTAGCTAGCTAGCTCGGGAGGGTCCTTCGAGGCCTCGGGCGGGATCAATGGTATTATCCTGTTCCCAAGGCGATGCATGTGTTGTGATTTGTTTAGCTAGCCAGCTCGGGAGGGTCCTTCGAGGCCTCGGGCGGGATCAATGGTATTACCCTGTTCCCAAGGCGATGCATGTGTTGTGATTTGTTTAGCTAGCCAGCTCGGGAGGGTCCTTCGAGGCCTCGGGCGGGATCAATGGTATTACCCTGTTCCCAAGGCGATGCGCGTGCGCGATTATGTTGTGTTGATTTTTATGTCCGTCGAGGACACGTTATGTTGGGTTCTGGCCCTGTGAATTATTGTCGGTTTTCTATTTGCGAAAACAAAACTTTTGGGCTATGACCCCTATTGATTTTTGGAAAAATAAGGATTTGATAATCCTAATTTGTTTTCTATTAAAACTCCCGAGGGTATTTTAAACCATTTTGCAAACCGTTCTCGTTAATTGTGATCTTTTCGATTTGGAAAGTTTTACTCAAACTCTTGCCTCGGGAAGTATTCGTTTCGTTGTATTTTAGTCTTTGAGGATTTCTGATTATTGTCATTCTTGGAACTTGAATTATATGGCTCGTATTTTTGCACTTGTACTTGTACTAGCAAAACAGCGGAGTTTTGCTAACCCCCGAGTATTCGGGGGGTGGATGTCTATTTTTGCATTCAGGTTTTGGAGCATAGCACATGGTCGGCACGAAGGATGATGAAAGATGAGCGATACTAATCACACAATGATCCGTTGATGTCGTATTGGTCTAGTTGTATTTTCTTTTCCGCTGCAGTATCTTTTCCCCGTTGTACGGGAGTTTATTGTATTTTGACCCCTGCGTGGGTATGTGTTTGGAATTGAGTTGTATGTTATTATTGAAAGACCAAATCGGTCTAATGAGTCATTTTAGCCTTAAAGGTGATGTTTAAATGTTTGATTTTAGTTATCAGTCTGGTACATCCTCGAGGAGAGGGTCTACGGCGTGTAATATCCCTGAGTGGATTGGGGGTGTTACATAAATGGTATCAGAGCTTAGGTTGTGGAAACCTAGGCTGTCGGGTCAGTGGTGTCTGTTGAGTTTTGTCTCGTCGGATTTTGTCTTACTGAGTCGTGTCGCGACACGTCGTCTGAGTTTGTTGGTCGTGATTAGTATCGTGGGGCGATCATCATCTTCGTGCGACCTGTGGATGTAAGTCTCCCTTCTTTGTGTTGTGCCTCGTGTGACACGAGCTATTTTTATGATTATTTGTTAAGTGACAGAATCCTCTTATGGATTTTGATTTATTGATATGCGGTTATTTGACCCTCATATTTCGTTCATATGAGGAGTAGTGTTGCTGGATTGTGCATGTTTGACTTTATTTCTTTTATCCGCTGCGTGAGTTCCTTTGTAATAGCTTTCGGTATTTTACCGACTGAATTTTATTTCGAAAATCGATTCCCTTAACCGAGTTTTTGGCATTATGGCCTTGATCATTTTGGCGAAATTCTTGTGACGGTATTTAGTATTTTGTAAATGGCTTTTGTGAGTTTTTGCAATATTACCGTCATCGGCCTTTTTGGCGTTTTTGTAAATGGTTTTTAGCCTGGTGGGTTCCGGCGCGAGACCCACAGCGCTATAATGTTCCGTATATTTACCTGAAATTTTTGGGCATTCTAGCCTATTGAATTATTTTTGAAAACCTTGAGTATCTTAGAAAAGAAATTTCGAGACGTACTTTTAAAATGAATTGTTTTCTCGTGATACTTCCAAGGTGCCACAATATGTTTCAAAATTCTTCTACCTCGAGGACCAAAATGTTTTGAGATATTTTCAATGTTTTATAAATACTTTTACTTAGACCCGAGGGTCGAATATTCTGAAAGTTTTTCACTATCAGAAAGTGTCCTTGTTTTTAACAAATGTGAAATAGTTTTCAAAAGTCTCGATAACGATGTTTCACGTTTTTACTTTTTTTTGAAAGGTGGTACTCAAGATCAACCGGTGTTTTTCTAAATTATTTTCAAAAAGGGGGTTTTCATTTTTTTTAAAACCTATCAATTCCCGTTTGCGTTTGGGAATGTATGTATGATGTTTGCTTTGTCGTTATGATGCTAACTCCCGAGTATGATCGAATTGGTGGCATGAACGTCGAGGCGTTGCCACGCATTTGTTGAACTAGCCCTCTGTGGGAGGTGTGATGACGATCTTTAATGTTGTCATTTCGTGGTGATTTGCGTGTTATCGCACGAGTGTGAGTTGTTAAAGCTTGGATTTTTGTGCGTTTATGCACATCTGTGATTGTTTCATGATGTTTTGTAATTATGTGCTGGTTATTGTTCGGACCGTTGAGGTCGCCGAACGATACCGTCGTTGCTGTAGTGTTTGTGTGTGTATTACTTTACGATGGTAATCGTTGTATGCGGTATGTGTTATGATTCTTCGTTGTGCTGAGTTGGCATCTCCGCTATGTTGTTTTGCGACGTTATGCCGCATTGTATCTAGCATTTGTATTTTCGGTATGCCGAGTCGAGGCGTTTCAACCGTGATGTGCCGGGGCATGCACGTATAAATTGTCCTTCTCGTTAGTAAGGCGTTTCAAGTGCGGACTCGAGGGACACCGAATTCAATTTTGCGAATTGGCTACCGAGACTTTCGGAGTTTGCGCTTCAGCACAGTCATCGGAATCGGCTTTGAGAGGCCTTTGAAGGATATTTCTGTCAGTTGCTTGTTGTGTTGTCACCTTGATTTCATTTTGTGAGTTTCGGGAACGACACTTCTTTTAGAAGGGGTCGAATATAATGCCCGTATTATTTTTGGCTCCTGCATTTTCTCTTTCTCAATTCTATCGACTCGCTCGTGTTCGTTGATACTTACTGAACTTGTTCTGCATTTCGGTTTCATCGATCGGACGAGCTGTGATCTTGTTTTGGGTCACTCTGGTAATCGCTGTGACTTTTCCGAGTTCGGTTCGATTCTTGTGAACCTTGTTCGGATGTAACATCTTTTGGTTCTACTAGTTCTTTTATTTGAAGTGGATCGGATTTTGAACTTCTGTATTTTCGACTCTGTCGACTCGTTTATGTTCGTTAACATTTTCTGAGCTTGACCTACCCCTTGCTTTTATTGATCGAACGAGTGTGGAGTTTCGAAATTACTCGTTTGTCGTTGTGACTTTTCAATTGCTATTCCCTTTCCTATGGATCTTATGTGAATCACATCTTGTTGTTTTCACCGGATCAAATATTGTCTCGAGCCGAGACGTGAACCTGGGAGTTGTTGTTTGAATTTGATTGTTCTTCGTGATTCGAACATGATTGTTCGATTTTTGTTGTCTCGACCGTTGTGGTTCGATCGTTTGATTGTTCGGTTTTTGTTGATCTCGTTTCGTGATTGTTGAGCGTTCAGACTCCTTCCTAATTTCCTTATATTCGGGAAATTTGTCTCGTTTTCGATCTTCCAACCCTTGGGCGGTGGAATTCCATATTTCTTCAGCGATTAGCTCGCGTTTTGATTGATGTACCGTTGGGGTGGTCAATCATATTGATTTTCGTTCGTTGTGTTTTGTGATTATTCGGATAATCGACTTGGTTGTATTATCTGTTTGATGACGCTTGTCACTTGTTAATTTTATTATGTCTCTACCGGTGGCGTTGTGTTAGTCGTCGTGGAGTGTGTTTTCACGCCGTATGTCTCTTTGCGTTTCTTGCAGCGTTTCGCCGTTGGGCGCGAGTTTTCGGTTTTTGTGTATCTCGTCGAGTCTTCCTGACAGTGTATATTTCTTCTCCCTACTTGTTTTAAGTTTTGGGATGAAACTTCTTTTAAGGAGGGTAGAATGTAATACCCGTAATTTCGATTTCCGATAATTTCTTTTTTTTTCGGCGGAGGTCCGTTTTGACGACTCTCTCATGACCGTTTCATCATTTTGAGAATGTTTAATTCTGCACTTTTTCTTATCCGAGTTCGTTTCGGTGTCGTTTTGTTTAGTTTCGTGATTTTTGGCGACTTTTCCGCACTTGAGCTCGATTCTTGCGAATCTCGTTCGAAACTGCTGTTTCGAGTTTCCCGTAAGTCCGTTAACTTTGTTAGACGTGTTGTGAACTTCGGTTTGGTTATTCGATCACGTATCGTGATTTTCGGGCGTTTTGGGCCATTTTTGTAATTTCCCAAAGTTTAGGGTAATTACTTTCCGTTGTCGAATTTCGAGCCTTCGGATGGTCGGAATCGTGTGTTCTCTTAGTGCTCGGATTCGTCTTTGCGAGTACTTCATAACCGTATCTTCGATTCGTATTCAGGTTCGGGTTTCGGGGTCGTTCGGGCCGTCGGAGTTGGCCCCGGCCGAGTCATGGCCGGGCAATCTGGGCCCAGGCCGGCACTGGCCGAGTTACGGCCGGTAATGCTCGGCAGTTACGTATGTAAGGCCGGTTACATACGTAAGGCCCTGGCCGGTAACGTACGTAATGTTTCCGGCATTTCTAGGCAGTGAGTTGGCCATGGCCGGTTACGTACGTAAGCCATGGCCGGTTACGTACGTAAGGCGGCCGGCAGTCAGCCTATTTAAGGCCTCGCAGCGTGTTTTTCACCCATTTTCTCATTTTCTTCCTTCTATTCCGCGGCTGGAGGTGTGGGAATCATGGAGGCATGTTGTTATACAATAAATCCATGAAGTTTTGAGGTTCATATCATCAATCATCCGTCCTATAACATCCTCCGATCTACCGAATCAGGTCAGATTTCCTAGAAATCTAGTTTTGGGGAATTTGGGTGTTTTGGTTGTTTTCGTCTGATTAATCCGATTTAACTTAGGATTATGATGGATTGATGAATATTTAGATGTATTATATCATTTCCCTTGTTATTCCATGGTTGGATCGTATCGATTCGTTATTTGGGTCGAGTTCTTGACCGACACCTTGAAGGTGTCCGGTAAAATGTCATAGAGGTGTTTTCGGGCGTTCTACAATTATTCTTCCTCGTATGATCGATGATTTATTGATTATATGTTGTTAGGGTCGAGTTTCTTGCGAAGAAACCGAGTTGAACCCTTCCATTCGTTGTCGTCTTTCTTTTCGATAGCATCGGGCGTTTCGAAGCTTTCCGGTTGAGCCGTGTTCGTCGTAATACTTGCGTGCCGATTTCGAGGCAAGTACCTTGTCCATACTATTCTTGTTTTATGGATATGATAATTAGTGATCGTCTCCTTGTGTTTATTTGATCTTTTGAATTTCCCTTTCAAAGATTCGGTTTAGCCTTGTTAAAGGCTTGCTTTTAAAATGCGTGTGTCTTGTGAATGGTGTGGTTTGAGAATGACTATGTGATTTCTATGGATATGTTTGGTGTTGATGTTGCACTTGGTATTGCGTGTGGACGTATATTATTTCATTTCAGTGCGTTGTGGTTGACGTGGTGTTTTGCTAAGTGTTTGATGCCTCTGAGTGAATTGTTTGGATATCTTTGTTGTATGGTGCTATATATGTGATTGTGTGGATGTGGGCGGGGCCTACGGTGGCACATGGCATGTGATCATGGGGCCAGGATGCAACAAGCGATTGATCCAACCGTGAGAGCCTAATAAAAACTACGGTGGCACATGGCATGCGATCATGTGGCCAGGATGCAACAAGTGATTGATCCAACCATGAGCACCAAAGATAATCTACGGTGGCACAAGGCATGCGATCATGTGGCCAGGATGCAACAAGCGATTGATCCAACCGTGAGATGTGTGTGATTTTTTTAGCTAGCCAGCTCGGGAAGGTCCTTCGAGGCCTCAGGCGGGATCAATGGTATTACCCTGTTCCCAAGGCGATGCATGTGCTGTGATTTGTTTAGCTAGCCAGCTCGGGAGGGTCCTTCGAGGCCTCGGGCGGGATCAATGGTATTACCCTGTTCCCAAGGCGATGCATGTGTTGTGATTTGTTTAGCTAGCCAGCTCGGGAGGGTCCTTCAAGGCCTCGGGCGGGATCAATGGTATTACCCTGTTCCCAAGGCGATGCGCGTGCGCGATTACGTTGTGTTGATTTTTATGTCCGTCGAGGACACATTATGTTGGGTTCTGGCCCTGTGAATTATTGTCGGTTTTCTATTTGAGAAAATAAAACCTTTGGGCTGTGACCCCTGTTGATTTTTGGAAAAATAAGGATTTGATAATCCTAATTTGTTTTCTATTAAAACTCCGAGAATATTTTAAACCATTTTGCAAACCGTTCTCGTTAATGGTGATCTTTTCGATTTGGAAAGTTTTACTCAAACTCTTGCCTCGGGAAGTATTCGTTTCGTTGTATTTTAGTCTTTGAGGATTTCTGATTATTCTCATTCTTGGAACTTGAATTGTATGACTCGTATTTTTGCACTTGTACTTGCACTAGCAAAACAGCGGAGTTTTGCTAACCCCCGAGTATTCGGGGGGTGGATGTCTATTTTTGCATTCAGGTTTTGGAGCATAGCACAGGGTCGGCACGAAGGATGATGAAATATGAGCGAGACTAATCACACAATGATCCGTTGATGTCGTATTGGTCTAGTTGTATTTTCTTTTCCGCTGCAGTATCTTTTCCCCGTTGTACGGGAGTTTATTGTATTTTGACCCCTGCGTGGGTATGTGTTTGGAATTGAGTTGTATGTTATTATTGAAAGACCAAATCGGTCTAATGAGTCATTTTAGCCTTAAAGGTAATGTTTAGATGTTTGATTTTAGTTATCAGCCTGGTAGATCCTCGAGGAGAGGGTCTACGGCGTGTAATATCCCTGAGTGGATTGGGGGTGTTACATAAATGGTATCAGAGCTTAGGTTGTGGAAACCTAGGTTGTCGGGTCAGTGGTGTCTGTTGAGTTTTGTCTCGTTAGATTTTGTCTGACTCAGTCGTGTCGCGACGCGTCGTCTGAGTTTGTTGGTCGTGATTAGTATCGTGGGGCGATCATCATCTTCGTGCGACCTGTGGATGTAAGTCTCCCTTCTTTGTGTTGTGCCTCGTGTGACACGAGCTATTTTTATGATTATTTGTTAAGTGACGGAATCCTCTTATGGATTTTGATTTATTGATATGCGGTTATTTGACCCTCATATTTCGTTCATATGAGGAGTAGTGTTGCTGGATTGTGCATGTTTGACTTTATTTCTTTTATCCGCTGCGTGAGTTCCTTTGTAATAGCTTTCGGTATTTTACCGACTGAATTTTATTTAGAAAATCGATTCCCTTAACCGAGTTTTTGGCATTATGGCCTTGATCATTTTGGCGAAATTCTTGTGACGGTATTAAGTATTTTGTAAATGGCTTTTGTGAGTTTTTGCAATATTACCGTCATCGGCCTTTTTGGCGTTTTTGTAAATGGTTTTTAGCCTGGTGGGTTCCGGTGCGAGACCCACAGCGCTATAATTGTAATACCCGAGATTTCTGTTATGTAATTGGAATTTGTGATATTGTAATGATTGTACTTGATCTGAGTATTATTCTCCGTATTTCGTAATCCGAGGTCGTCGAGCGTATGATTTCATGTATGTGATTTACAAATTGCAATTCTGCGCATGTAGCGCACGCTATCGGCTATGTGTAGCGTACGCTAACATAGACTCAATAGCGCATGCTACAAAGGATTATTAGCGCACGCTATGTGTGGTCAATTTGATTGAGACGTGTGGTAGGTGAGATCTGGCCGGGGGACCCCTGTCGGATCGTGTCGGGATGAACCTGGACGGCTTTCGGGAAAATCCAAGTCAACGCCTTAGCGCACGCTACAGGTATATGCGTAGCGCACGCTAAGTTCTGAATACAGTTAAGACAGTGAGCCGTTAGCGCACGCTACGAGCAGGTACTAGCGCGCGCTAATAGCCATTTCTTATAAATAGGACAGCATCATATTCGTGATTTCAGTTCTTTCTTCTCCCATTACCCGAATTCTTACACTTATAACATAACTTCCCTCACCCTAAACACTTCATATCAACACCCTAGCTCGTGATTGAAGATCGTACATCGTTGGAGATTGGTGTTCAAGCCTTCAGTGTGGGATTGCTTCGATTTCCTCCGTGTTCTTCACTACTTTGAGGTAGGTGATTCTTCACCGATGTTAGTAATGTTCTTAAGGACGTCTGATCATGTTTTGGTAGTCAGTTATTTCGTTTATGATCGGTCATCACATGTTAGAAGGATACTTTTGACGTATCGGCACTATTTACCGTATGAACCTTTGAACCATCTTAGTATATGGACTCCTAGGCATTTTCAAATCGATTTATGATCAGTAATCGGATATTACCTAGATTGTTACGTTTTACACATTGGAATCATGCGTTTTGGAACGTAGGACGAACGGAACTTAGAGTGTTTTCTTGAAGATTGAAGATGAATTATGATGTTGAGATGATTATCCATATATTTGTATCTCATAATCATAGAACTTCCACAAACCTTATTAGCATGTTATGCTTGAGGATGACTTGTTTTATCACCGTAGAATTCATGAATTCACCACCTTTCAACCTGATTTTCCGTTAGCGATGATACGCCATGCAGGATTAGCGCACGCTAACATATGTGAGTTAACGTGCGCTATCGGGGTTCAGTTAACGCACAATACGTACGTAGCGTACGTTATGTATCAGCCGATTCAAACTGTCAGTCCGTGGCTAGCGCACGCTAGTCTTATACGATAGCGTACGCTAACAGGCAGGCTTAGCGCACGTTACGTAGTGTACGTAGCGCACGCTAAGCAGTCCAGGCAGATTGTTTATTTTGAGCTTTTGGGTCGTAGACCGAATTGTTAGGCCATCGTTCGACTTGAGATGATTTGTATAGCATTCCTTTTGTTAAGGTTCGAGCTTGTCACGTTGATCGAAGGTGGCGGCCTTCGAGTGTGTTGAGATCATCGAGGTGTTTCGTCCTTGCCATTTTCGAGGCAAGTATCATATGTCGAGTTCGATTTACATTGAAACTTTGATCATGCTTGTGGTTTTGTTCATATTGTTGAATATGAGATGTATTTCTGAAAATTCTCGTGATATTCGTTGTTATTTGTTCGTATTGATGAACATATTGAAATGCATATGTGTATGCATAGTTGATTGATTTATGGTATAAATGATCCGAGGGGATCATGAGGATCTATGCTGAGGGTGCTGGATCGAATGTCCACCATGCGTTGGTCCAACGGGATCATCATGGGGATCTATGCTGAGGGCGCTGGATCGTTGGACGGGTTTTCCACCATGCGTTGGTCCGACGGGATCATCATGGGGATCTATACCAAGGGCGCTGGATCGCTGGATTACCCTGTATTGTGTTGATGGAATCGTGAGGATTCGCATCGTTGGATTCCGGTGGCGGAAGTCCGTTTTGCATGTTTTATGATGCATTGATGATTTATTGTATGATGATACTTGTACTACCATTGTTTTGCTAACCCCTTCGGGGGTAGACATTGTTTTGATGTTCAGGTAGCCGAGGAGCGGGGAGGCAACCACAGTACCGACAGGACGATGGAATGGCTCAGTGATGTGGTTGATGTTATTGTTATTGTGAATTGTCTTCTTGGTTCGTTTAGTACTCGAGTACATCTGTTTTAATAAGGTCATTTCGATATGGTTGTATAAGTTAACTCATTTGATCGGTTGAATTAAATCTGTATTTGAACTTCAGTTGTTCGATTGAATTATTTTTACACTTCTTTTAAAATTAGCCTTGTAAATCCTTATCTAAAGGGTTTACGGCGCTGTAATTATTCCGAATATCTCGGGGTGTTACAGAATATGGTATCAGAGCTAAGATTCATGGATATCTTTGCAATCGGGTTAGTTGGGTCTGTTTACGTTATTTGATTATTGGTCGTTCGTAACATCACTGCTGAGCCAGCATCGTCGTGTGGACCGTGGTTGTAAGTTTCCTAATCTCGAATACTACCGTTTTATTTAATTCATGTCTTGTAAACATTGATGGATGTACTTTGAGAAAGTTTGCCCTGGATATTGAGTACTTATGTTTACAGTATGTTGAGAGGCGGTCGTGGACGCGGACGCGGACGTGGAAATGCGAGGCAAGAAGAGTCGGTATCTACCCCAGAGATAACCGCTAGTCGAACGGATTCCCATTCCGGGGGACAGCAGGGATCGGCAAATAATAATGCAGATCCTAACGTGCCAGGAGTGCTTCAGCAGGTGGTTGCCCAGATAAACCAGTTTGCTCAAGTTGTGGATCGCATGCAGACGGCGATGGGACAGCAGCATAACGTGGATAATCGGGGAGATAAATGGCTTACCGAGGTGGTCAAATTGCATCCTCCGAAATTTTATGGTTCGACTGAGGCGCTTTCTTGGGATCACTGGCTGAAGGAATTAGAGAAAATTTTTGCGGGGATTAACTGTCCCAACGATAGGAAGGTTCCGGACGCCCAGTATCTTCTAACAGGGGAGTCTTTCGACTGGTGGGAGGCCATTCGACCGGAGGAGCACAATGTTGACTGGACGGAATTCAAATTGATGATGGAAGCGCAGTATTGTCCTCGCCCAGTTAGAGAGGCCCGAGTTCGAGAGTTTTTCTCACCACAGATTGAAGCATACGCGACGGACGTGATTAAGACTTTTAATCACCGGTGACTTATGTGCGCCACTTGGTCAGGACCGAGGCGGAGAAGATTTTTCATTTTGACATGCGAATGAAGCCGGAAATTCAGCAGTATATGTCCGGATTTGAATGTACCACCTTGCGACAGTATCAGGACAAGGCGTTGGCCTATGATATGAAGGAGGCAGCAGTAGAGAAAGCGACGGAAGCAAAGAAACAGAAGGTGTCTGGCAACTTCACGGAGGACAAGAGTAGCGGGCCTCGCAGGGGTCAGTCCTCTTTTCATTCATCCAGGAGACCTCCGCATCCTTCTCAAGGTGGAAAGAAGTTCCGGGCAACACCAACTGTTTCAGACGCAGGGAAGAAGTGTTATAACTGTGGCAAAGCGGGACATGTTCGACGTGATTGTTTCGCGCCTGCTGTGACCTGTTTCGAGTGTGGACAGGAAGGACATCGCGCAACATTTTCTGGGAATGCGGCACGATATTTTGGTACTCGCACTCCAGCTCCAGTTCCGAAGGAGACGAGTGTGAACCAGACGCAGCAGAGTGGATTTCAGCAGCAGAACGTTGGGAAGAGAGAGACATCCAGTGCTGGGTCCGTTCCTCCGCGCCTGTACGAAATGAGGAAATCGATGATCGAGAACCGCCGTTGCATCAGGTATAATTCAGATCCTTTTGCAACCAGTTAGTGTTTTATTCGATTCCGGAGCTACACATTCTTTTGTATCATTGAACTGTGTAAATCGTTTGAAAATCTCGTGCTTATTTGATTGTGAACCATATGTTGTGGGTTTGCCGAGTGGAGAGAGAATCGTGGGAACCCTAGAGGCTAGAGATTTTCCAGTAACTATAGGAGGGAGAGATTGGCTGTCGAACCTTATTGTGGTTGACATCTACGGTGACGATTTAATTCTCGGAGACGATTGGCTCAACCGTTATGGAGCTATTCTGAATTACCGAGAGAGAGTCATTTCCATCATTGCTGATGACGGATCTGAACACTTATTCCGAGGGTGGAGACCAGGGAGCTCGGGAAAATTGATCAAAGCAATGAAAGCCGTGAAATTACTGAAACAGGGATGTCAGTGACTTTGGTGCTATGCCATGAGGAAAGAGGAAGGAGTAGAGCTCTCGTCTATTTCAGTTGTGAATGAGTTCTCAGATGTATTTCCTGACGAACTACCTGTATTACCTCCGCAGAGAGAAGTGGAATTCACTATCGAGCTAGAGCCTGGAGCAGCTCCTATTTCCAGAGCACCATACCGCATGGCGCCAACCGAGATGTACGAACTCAAGAAGCAACTGGAGGAATTGTTACAGAAGGGCTATATCCAACCTAGCGTTTCTCCTTGGGGAGCGCCCGTCCTCTTTGTTCGGAAGAAAGACGGATCCCTCCGACTGTGTATTGATTACAGGGAGCTCAATAAGATGACGATCAAGAATAAGTATCCTATACCTCGGATCGACGACTTGTTTGATCAACTGCAAGGGGCAAGGGTATTCTCGAAGATTGACTTGCGATCAGGATACCACCAGTTGAGAATTAAGGAATCAGATATACCAAAATCTGCTTTCAGATCCCGGTACGGGCATTATGAATTCGTAGTGATGCCGTTTGGACTTACCAATGCTCCTGCAGTATTCATGCAGTTGATGAATCGGGTATTCTTGGAATACTTGGATAAATTTGTGGTCGTCTTTATTGATGACATCTTGATATATTCGAAGGACGCAGAGGAGCATGCCGAACATTTGCGGGTGGTTTTGAGCACCTTGAGGAAGGAACAGCTGTATGCAAAACTTTCAAAATGCGAGTTCTGGCTTAAGGAAGTAACCTTCCTTGGACATGTGATATCAGCCGACGGAGTTCAGGTGGACCCGAAGAAAGTCGAAGCAATCTTGGAATGGGAAGCTCCTAATAATGTGAAAGAAGTCCGGAGTTTCTTAGGACTTGCGGGATATTATCGCCACTTTGTAGAGGGATTTTCCAAGATCTCTCGTCCGCTCACTCAGCTGTTACAAAAAACTCAAAAGTTTAAGTGGGATGAGAAATGCCAGGCTGGTTTTGATGAGCTTAAGAAGAGACTGACGACAGCACATATTTTAGCTCTGCCAGATGGAACTGATGGATTCATGGTATACAACGACGCTTCGAATCAGGGTCTGGGTTGTGTATTGATGCAGAAGGATAAAGTGATTGCTTATGCTTCTCGGCAATTGAAACCGTATGAGGTTAATTACCCGACTCATGATCTGGAGTTAGCAGCTGTAGTCTTTGCACTGAAAATTTGGAGACATTATTTGTACAGCACTCATTGTCAGATCTTTACCGATCATAATAGCCTCAAGTACATTTTCAGTCAGAAAGAATTAAACATGAGGCAGAGAAGGTGGCTGGAATTGATCAAGGATTACGACTTGGAGATTCTCTATCATCCGGGGAAAGCAAACGTAGTAGCCGATGCTTTGAGCCGTAAACCTGTTTCTCTTCGAGTGTTGGAAGCACTTACGTTCCAAACCAGTATTCAACGAGAACTGATCCGCGAGGGGATTGAAGTATGGGCACCAGGAATCCAAGGGCAACTTTATGTGATGGAACTGACTTCATCACTAGTCGAGGAGATCAAGTCTAAGCAGTTGGACAATTCTCTGATCCTTCGATTATGTGACGAAGCAAAAAAACGGAAAGCCCCAGGATTCGTGTTACAAGACGATGGAGTTCTGATATTTCAGAGTCGACTTTGCGTTCCCGATGATGATGATCTGAGACGGACTATTCTGAAAGAAGCTCATAGCGCGCCCTATTCTATTCACCCAGGCAGTAGTAAGATGTATAAGGATTTAAAACAAAACTTCTGGTGGGGGAATATGAAGAAGGACGTAACAGAGTATGTTTCGAGGTGTTTGACTTGTCAGCAGGTTAAGATCGAACAGCAGCGACCTGCCGGAATGTTAAAGCCGCTTTCGATCCCTGAGTGGAAGTGGGAGGATATCTCGATGGATTTCATCACTAGTATGCCGAGGACTAGAACGGGAATGAACATGATTTGGGTTTTAGTTGATCGACTAACCAAGTCGGCTCATTTCCTGGGAATTAAAGATACGTGGGGACCCGAGAGATTGGCGCGAGTATTCATTGCGGAGATAGTCAAATTGCATGGGACGCCGAAGACCATTATTTCGGATCGAGACGGTCGTTTCGTGTCACACTTCTGGAAAGAAATTCACAAGGCTTTGGGGACTGAGCTCAATTTTAGTACGGCTTATCATCCCCAAACGGACGGTCAGTCCGAAAGGACTATACAAACAGTAGAAGACATGCTTAGAGCTTGTGCATTAGATTGGTCAACTGATTGGGAAGTTCACTTGCCCTTGATTGAATTCACTTATAATAATAGTTGGCATGCTTCTATCAAAATGGCACCATTTGAAGCTTTGTACGGTAGAAGATGCCGATCACCCCTGTGTTGGGATGACTCTTCGGATTTGATCGGGACGGAACCGGAATTGATTATCCAGACCCAAGAGAAGATAGCTTTGATTCGAGAGAGACTGTTGACTTCCCAGAGTCGACAGAAGTCTTATGCAGATGTACGTCGTCGCCCTCTAGAGTTCGACGCTGGGGACCATGTACTATTGAAGGTGTCTCCTACACGAGGGATTTTCCGTTTTGGGAGGAGAGGCAAGCTTAGTCCGAGATATATCGGACCATTCGAGATCCTCGAGAGAGTTGGAGATTTAGCATACAGGCTGGCCTTACCGCCATCGCTGAGTCACGTTCACAATGTGTTTCACGTATCCCAACTGCGGAAGTATGTACCGGACCCCAGTCACATCATTGCTTTCGACGATATCGAGATAGCTAATGATGGCACCTTCGAAGAGAGACCAATCAAGATACTTGAGAGCCGGATCAAACAATTGAGGAATAAACCAATACACTTGGTTAAAGTACAATGGTCACGACATGGAGTCGAAGAGGCCACTTGGGAAACGGGGGACAATATGAAGACTAGATATCCGGAGTTGTTTTCATCTTAAGTTTCGGGACGAAACTTCTTTTTAGGGAGGAAGGATGTAATACCCGAGATTTCTGTTATGTAATTGGAACTTGTGATATTGTAATGATTGTACTTGACCTGAGTATTATTCTCCGTATTTCGTAATCCGAGGTCGTCGAGCGTATGATTTCATGTATGTGATTTACAAATTGCAATTCTGCGCATGTAGCGCACGCTATCAGCTATGTGTAGCGTACGCTAACATAGACTCAATAGCGCACGCTACAAAGGATTATTAGTGCACGCTATGTGTGGTCAATTTGATTGAGACGTGCGGTAGGTGAGATCTGGCCGGGGGACCCCTGTCGGATCGTGTCGGGATGAACCTGGACGGATTTCGGGAAAAGCCAAGTCAACGTCTTAGCGCACGCTATAGGTATATGCATAGCGCACGCTAAGTTCTGAATACAGTTAAGACAGTGAGCCGTTAGCGCACGCTACGAGCAGGTACTAGCGCGCGCTAATAGCCATTTCTTATAAATAGGACAACATCCTATTCGTGATTTCAGTTCTTTCTTCTCCCATTACCCGAATTCTTACACTTAGAACGTAACTTCCCTCACCCTAAACACTTCATATCAACACCCTACCTCGTGATTGAAGATCGTACATCGTTGGAGATTGGTGTTCAAGCCTTCAGTGTGGGATTGCTTCGATTTCCTCCGTGTTCTTCACTACTTTGAGGTAGGTGATTCTTCACCGATGTTAGTAGTGTTCTTAAGGACGTCTGATCATGTTTTGGTAGTCAGTTATTTCGTTTATGATCGGTCATCACATGTTAGAAGGATATTTTTGACGTATCGGCACTATTTACCGTATGAACCTTTGAACCATCTTAGTATATGGACTCCTAAGCATTTTCAAATCGATATATGATCAGTAATTGGATATTACCTAGATTGTTACGTTTTACACATTGGAATCATGCGTTTTGGAACGTAGGACGAACGGAACTTAGAGTGTTTTCTTGAAGATTGAAGATGAATTATGATGTTGAGATGATTATCCGTATATTTGTATCTCATAATCATAGAACTTCCACAAACCTTATTAGCATGTTATGCTTGAGGATGACTTGTTTTATCACCGTAGAATTCATGAATTCACCACCTTTCAACCCAGTTTTTCCGTTAGCAGTATTCTGCCATGCAGGATTAGCGCACGTTAACATATGTGAGTTAACGTGCGCTATCGGGGTTCAGTTAACGCACAATACGTACGTAGCGTACGTTATGTATCAGCCGATTCAAACTGTCAGTCCGTGGCTAGCGCACGCTAGTCTTATACGATAGCGTACGCTAACAGGCAGGCTTAGCGCACGTTACGTAGTGTACGTAGCGCACGCTAAGCAGTCCAGGCAGATTGTTTATTTTGAGCTTTTGGGCCATAGACCGAATTGTTAGGCCATCATTCGACTTGAGATGATTTGTATATCATTCCTTTTGTTAAGGTTCGAGCTTGTCACGTTGATCGAAGGAGGCGGCCTTCGAGTGTGTTGAGATCATCGAGGTGTTTCGTCCTTGCCATTTTCGAGGCAAGTATCATATGTCGAGTTCGATTTACATTGAAACTTTGATCATGCTTGTGGTTTTGTTCATATTGTTGAATATGAGATGTATTTCTGAAAATTCTCGTGATATTCGTTGTTATTTGTTCGTATTGATGAACATATTGAAATGCATATGTGTATGCATAGTTGATTGATTTATGGTATAAATGATCCGAGGGGATCATGAGGATCTATGCTGAGGGCGCTGGATCGAATGTCCACCATGCGTTGGTCCGACGGGATCATCATGGGGATCTATGCTGAGGGCGCTGGATCGTTGGATGGGTTTTCCACCATGCGTTGGTCCGACGGGATCATCATGGGGATCTATACCAAGGGCGCTGGATCGCTGGATTACCCTGTATTGTGTTGATGGAATCGTGAGGATTCGCATCGTTGGATTCCGGTGGCGGAAGTCCGTTTTGCATGTTTTATGATGCATTGATGATTTATTGTATGATGATACTTGTACTAGCATTGTTTTGCTAACCCCTTCAGGGGTGGACATTGTTTTGATGTTCAGGTAGCCGAGGAGCGGGGAGGCAACCACTGTACTGACAGGACGATGGAATGGCTCAGTGATGTGGTTGATGTTATTGTTATTGTGAATTGTCTTCTTGGTTCGTTTAGTACTCGAGTACATCTGTTTTAATAAGGTCATTTCGATATGGTTGTATAAGTTAACTCATTTGATCGGTTGAATTAAATCTGTATTTGAACTTCAGTTGTTCGATTGAATTATTTTTACACTTCTTTTAAAATTAGCCTTGTAAATCCTTATCTAAAGGGTTTACGGCGCTGTAATTATTCCGAATATCTCGGGGCGTTACAATAATGTTCCGTATATTTACCTGAAATTTTTGGGCATTCTAGCCCATTGAATTATTTTTGAAAACCTTGAGTATCTTAGAAAATAAATTTCCAGACGTACTTTTAAAATGAATTGTTTTCTCGTGGTACTTCCAAGGTGCCACAATATGTTTCAAAATTCTTCTACCTCGAGGACCAAAATGTTTTGAGATATTTTCAATGTTTTATAAATACTTTTACTTAGACCCGAGGGTCGAATATTCTGAAAGTTTTTCACTATCATAAAGTGTCCTCGTTTTTAACAAATGCGAAATAGTTTTCAAAAGTCTCGATAACGATGTTTCACGTTTTTACTTTTTTTTGAAAGGTGGTACTCAAGATCAACCGGTGTTTTTCTAAATTATTTTCAAAAAGGGGGTTTTCATTTTTTTTTTAAAACCTATCAATTCCCGTTTGCGTTTGGGAATGTATGTATGATGTTTGCTTTGTCGTTATGATGCTAACTCCCGAGTATGATCGAATTGGTGGCATCAACATCGAGGCGTTGCCATGCATTTGTTGAACTAGCCCTCTGTGGGAGGTGTGATGACGATCTTTAATGTTGTTATTTCGTGGTGATTTGCGTGTTATCGCACGAGTGTGAGTTGTTAAAGCTTGGATTTTTGTGCGTTTATGCACATCTGTGATTGTTTCATGATGTTTTGTAATTATGTGCTGGTTATTTTTCGGACCGTTGAGGTCGCCGAACGATACCGTCGTTGTTGTAGTGTTTGTGTGTGTATTACTTTACGATGGTAATCGTTGTATACGGTATGTGTTATGAATCTTTGTTGTGCTGAGTTGGCATCTCCGCTATGTTGTTTTGCGACGTTATGCCGCATTGTATCTAGCATTTGTATTTTCGGTATGCCGAGTCGAGGCGTTTCAACCGTGATGTGCCGGGGCATGCACGTGTAAATTGTCCTTCTCGTTAGTAAGGCATTTCAAGTGCGGACTCGAGGGACACCGAATTCAATTTTGCGAATTGGCTACCGAGACTTTCGGAGTTTGTGCTTCAGCACAGTCATCGGAATCGGCTTTGAGAGGCCTTTGAAGGATATTTCTGTCAGTTGCTTGTTGTGTTGTCACCTTGATTTCGTTTTGTGAGTTTCGGGAACGACACTTCTTTTAGAAGGGGTCGAATATAATGCCCGTATTATTTTTGGCTCCTACATTTTCTCTTTCTCAATTCTATCGACTCGCTCGTGTTCGTTGATACTTACTGAACTTGTTCTGCATTTCGGTTTCATCGATCGGACGAGCTGTGATCTTGTTTTGGGTCACTCTGGTAATCGATGTGACTTTTCCGAGTTTGGTTCGATTCTTGTGAACCTTGTTCGGATGTAACATCTTTTGGTTCTACTAGTTCTTTTATTTGAAGTGGATCGGATTTTGATCTTCTGTATTTTCGACTCTGTCGACTCGTTTATGTTCGTTAACATTTTCTGAGCTTGCCCTACCCTTGCTTTTATTGATCGAACGAGTGTGGTGTTTCGAAATTACTCGTTTGTCGTTGTGACTTTTCAATTGCTATTCCCGTTCCTATTGATCTTATGTGAATCACATCTTGTTGTTTTCACCGGATCAAATATTGTCTCGAGCCGAGACGTGAACCTGGGAGTTGTTGTTTGAATTTTATTGTTCTTCTTGATTCGAACATGATTGTTCGATTTTTGTTGTCTCGACCGTTGTGGTTCGATCGTTTGATTGTTCGGTTTTTGTTGATCTCGTTTCGTGATTGTTGAGCGTTCAGACTCCTTCCTAATTTCCTTATATTCGGGAAATTTGTCTCGTTTTCGATCTTCCAACCCTTGGGCGGTGGAATTCCATATTTCTTCAGCGATTGGCTCGCGTTTTGATTGATGTACCGTTGGGGTGGTCAATCATATTTATTTTCGTTTGTTGTGTTTTATGATTGTTCGGATAATCGACTTGGTTGTATTATCTGTTTGATGACGCTTGTCACTTGTTAATTTTATTATGTCTCTACCGGTGGCGTTGTGTTAGTCGTCGTGGAGCGTGTTTTCACGCCGTATGTCTCTTTGCGTTTCTTGCAGCGTTTCGCCATTGGGCGCGAGTTTTCGGTTTTTGTGTATCTCGTCGAGTCTTCCTGACAGTGGATATTTCTTCTCCCTACTTGTTTTAAGTTTTGGGATGAAACTTCTTTTAAGGAGGGTAGAATGTAATACCCATAATTTCGATTTCCGGTAATTTCTTTTTTTTCGGCGGAAGTCCGTTTTGACGAATCGCTCATGACCGTTTCGTCATTTCGAGAATGTTTAATTCTGCACTTTTTCTTATCCGAGTTCGTTTCGGTGTCGTTTTGTTTAGTTTCGTGGTTTTTGGCGACTTTTCCGCACTTGAGCTCGATTCTTGCGAATCTCGTTCGAAACTGCTGTTTCGAGTCCCGTAAGTCCGTTTAAATTTTTTAGATGTGTTGTGAACTTTGGTTTGGTTATTCAATCACGTATCGTGATTTTCGGGCGTTTTGGGCCATTTTCGTAATTTCCCAAAGTTTAGGGTAATTACTTTCCATTGTCGAATTTCGAGCCTTCGGATGGTCGGAATCATGTGTTCTCTTAGTGCTCGGATTCGTCTTTGCGAGTACTTCGTAACCGTATCTTCGATTCGTATTCAGGTTCTGGTTTCAGGGTCGTTCGGGCCGTCGGAGTTGGCCCCGGCCGAGTCATGGCCGGGCGGCAGGCCTGTGCCGGCGATTACGGTCGGTAATGCTCGGCGATTACGTCGTAAGGCGATTCGTCGTAAGGCCCTGGACGGTAACGTACGTAACGTTTCCGGCATTTCTAGGCAGTGAGTCGGCCATGGCCGGTTACGTACGTAAGCCATGGCCGGTTACGTACGTAAGGCGACTGGCAGTCAGCCTATTTAAGGCCTGGCAGCGTGTTTTTCACCCATTTTCTCATTTTCTTCCTTCTATCCCGCGACTGGAGGTATGGGAATCATGGAGGCATGTTGTTATACAATAAATCCATGAAGTTTTGAGGTTCATATCATCAATCATCCGTCCTATAACATCCTCTGATCTACCGAATCAGGTCAGATTTCCTAGAAATCTAGTTTTGGGGAATTTGGGTGTTTTGGTTGTTTTCGTCCGATTAATCCGATTTAACTTAGGATTATGATGGATTGATGAATATTTAGATGTATTATATCATTTCCCTTGTTATTCCATGGTTGGATCGTATCGATTCGTTATTTGGGTCGAGTTCTTGACCGACGCCTTGAAGGTGTCCGGTAAAATATCATAGAGGGGTTTTCGGGCGTTCTACGATTATTCTTCCTCGTATGATCGATGATTTATTGATTATATGTTGTTAGGGTCGATTTTCTTGCGAAGAAACCGAGTTGAACCCTTCCGTTCGTTGTCGTCTTTCTTTTCGATAGCATCGGGCGTTTCGAAGCTTTCCAGTTGAGCCGTGTTCATCGGAATACTTGCGTGCCAATTTCGAGAAAAGTACCTTGTCCATACTATTCTTGTTTTATGGATATGATAATTAGTGATCGTCTCCTTGTGTTTATTTGATCGTTTGAATTTCACTTTCAAAGATTCGGTTTAGCCTTGTTAAAGGCTTGCTTTCAAAATGCGTGTGTCTTGTGAATGGTGTGGTTTGAGAATGACTATGTGATTTCTATGGATATGTTTGGTGTTGATGTTGCACTTGGTATTGCGTGTGGACATATATTATTTCATTTCAGTGCGTTGTGGTTGACGTGGTGTTTTGTTAAGTGTTTGATGCCTCTGAGTGAATTGTTTGGATATCTTTGTTGTATGGTGCTATATATGTGATTGTGTGGATGTGGGCGGGGCCTACGGTGGCACATGGCATGTGATCATGTGGGCAGGATGCAACAAGCGATTGATCCAACCGTGAGAGCCTAAGAAAAACTACGGTGGCACAAGGCATGCGATCATGTGGCGAGGATGCAACAAGTGATTGATCCAACCGTGAGCGCCAAAGATAATCTACGGTGGCACATGGCATGTGATCATATGGCCAGGATGCAACAAGCGATTGATCCAACCGTGAGATGTGTGTGATTTGTTTAGCTAGCCATCTCGGGAGGGTCCTTCGAGGCCTCGGGCGGGATCAATGGTATTACCCTGTTCCCAAGGCGATGCATGTGTTGTGATTTGTTTAGCTAGCCAGCTCGGGAGGGACCTTCGAGGCCTCGGGCGGGATCAATGGTATTACCCTGTTCCCAAGGCGATGCATGTGTTGTGATTTGTTTAGCTAGCCAGCTCGGGAGGGTCCTTCGAGGCCTCGGGCGGGATCAATGGTATTACACTGTTCCCAAGGCGATGCGCGTGCGCGATTATGTTGTGTTGATTTTTATGTCCGTCGAGGACACATTATCTTGGGTTCTGGCCCTGTGAATTATTGTCGGTTTTCTATTTGCAAAAACAAAACCTTTGGGCTGTGACCCCTGTTGATTTTTGAAAAAATAAGGATTTGATAATCCTAATTTGTTTTCTATTAAAACTCCCGAGGGTATTTTAAACCATTTTGCAAACCGTTCTCGTTAATTGTGATCTTTTCAATTTGGAAAGTTTTACTCAAACTCTTACCTCGGGAAGTATTCGTTTCGTTGTATTTTAGTCTTTGAGGATTTCTGATTATTGTCATTCTTGGAACTTGAATTGTATGGCTCGTATTTTTGCACTTGTACTTGCACTAGCAAAATAGCGGAGTTTTGCTAACCCCCGAGTATTCGGGGCGTGGATGTCTATTTTTGCATTCAGGTTTTGGAGCATAGCATAGGGTCGGCACGAAGGATGATGAAAGATGAGCGATACTAATCACACAATGATCCGTTGATGTCGTATTGGTCTAGTTGTATTTTCTTTTCCGCTGCAGTATCTTTTCCCCGTTGTACGGGAGTTTATTGTATTTTGATCCCTGCGTAGGTATGTGTTTGGAATTGAGTTGTATGTTATTATTGAAAGACCAAATCGGTCTAATGAGTCATTTTAGCCTTAAAGGTGATGTTTAGATGTTTGATTTTAGTTATCAACCTGGTAGATCCTCGAGGAGAGGGTATACGGCGTGTAATATCCCTGAGTGGATTGGGGGTGTTACATAAATGGTATCAGAGCTTAGGTTGTGGAAACCTAGGCTGTCGGGTCAGTGGTGTCTGTTGAGTTTTGTCTCGTCGGATTTTGTCTGACTGAGTCGTGTCGCGACGCGTCGTCTGAGTTTGTTGGTCGTGATTAGTATCGTGGGGCGATCATCATCTTCGTGCGACCTGTGGATGTAAGTCTCCCTTCTTTGTGTTGTGCCTCGTGTGACACGAGCTATTTTTATGATTATTTGTTAAGTGACGGAATCCTCTTATGGATTTTGATTTATTGATATGCGGTTATTTGACCCTTATATTTCGTTCATATGAGGAGTAGTGTTGCTGGATTGTGCATGTTTGACTTTATTTCTTTTATCCGCTGCGTGAGTTCCTTTGTAATAGCTTTCGGTATTTTACCGACTGAATTTTATTTCGAAAATCGATTCTCTTAACCGAGTTTTTGGCATTATGGCCTTGATCATTTTGGCGAAATTCTTGTGACGGTATTTAGTATTTTGTAAATGGCTTTTGTGAGTTTTTGAAATATTACCGTCATCGGCCTTTTTGGCGTTTTTGTAAATGGTTTTTAGCCTGGTGGGTTCGGCGAGACCTGATGCTATAATGTTCCGTATATTTACCTGAAATTTCTGGGCATTCTAGCCCATTGAATTATTTTTGAAAACCTTGAGTATCTTAGAAAATAAATTTCGAGACGTACTTTTAAAATGAATTGTTTTCTCGTGGTACTTCCAAGGTGCCACAATATGTTTCAAAATTCTTCTACCTCGAGGACCAAAATGTTTTGAGATATTTTCAATGTTTTATAAATACTTTTACTTAGACCCGAGGGTCGAATATTCTGAAAGTTTTTCACTATCAGAAAGTGTCCTCGTTTTTAACAAATGCGAAATAGTTTTCAAAAGTCTCGATAACGATGTTTCACGTTTTTACTTTTTTTTTAAAGGTGGTACTCAAGATCAACGGTGTTTTTCTAAATTATTTTCAAAAAAGGGGTTTTCATTTTTTTTAAAACATATCAATTCCCGTTTGCGTTTGAGAATGTATGTATGATGTTTGCTTTGTCGTTATGATGCTAACTCCCGAGTATGATCGAATTGGTGGCATAAACGTCGAGGCGTTGCCACGCATTTGTTGAACTAGCCCTCTGTGGGAGGTGTGATGACGATCTTTAATGTTGTTATTTCGTGGTGATTTGCGTGTTATCGCACGAATGTGAGATGTTAAAGCTTGGATTTTTGTGTGTTTATGCACATCTGTGATTGTTTCATGATGTTTTGTAATTATGTGCTGGTTATTGTTCGGACCGTTGAGGTCGCCGAACGATACCGTCGTTGCTGTAGTGTTTGTGTGTGTATTACTTTACGATGGTAATCCTTGTATACGGTATGTGTTATGATTCTTCGTTGTGCTGAGTTGGCATCTCCGCTATGTTGTTTTGCGACGTTATGCCGCATTGTATCTAGCATTTGTATTTTCGGTATGCCGAGTCGAGGCATTTCAACCGTGATGTGCCGGGGCATGCACGTGTAAATTGTCCTTCTCGTCAGTAACGCGTTTCAAGTGCGGACTCGAGGGACACCGAATTCAGTTTTGCGAATTGGCTACCGAGACTTTCGGAGTTTGCGCTCAAAGCCTGATCATCGAATCGGCTTTGAGAGGCCTTTGAAGGATGTTTCTGTCAGTTGCTTGTTGTGTTGTCACCTTGATTTCGTGTTGTGAGTTTCGGGAACGACACTTCTTTTAGAAGGGGTCGAATATAATGCCCGTATTATTTTTGGCTCCTGCATTTTCTCTTTCTCAATTCTATCGACTCGCTCGTGTTCGTTGATACTTACTGAACTTGTTCTGCATTTCGGTTTCATCGATCGGACGAGCTGTGATCTTGTTTTGGGTCACTCTGGTAATCGCTGTGACTTTTCCGAGTTCGGTTCGATTCTTGTGAACCTTGTTCGGATGTAACATCTTTTGGTTCTACTAGTTCTTTTATTTGAAGTGGATCGGATTTTGAACTTCTGTATTTTCGACTCTGTCGAATCGTTTATGTTCGTTAACATTTTCTGAGCTTTCCCTACCCCTTGCTTTTATTGATCGAACGAGTGTGGTGTTTCGAAATTACTCGTTTGTCGTTATGACTTTTCAATTGCTATTTCCTTTCCTATGGATCTTATGTGAATCACAACTTGTTGTTTTCACCGGATCAAATATTGTCTCGAGCCGAGACGTGAACCTGGGAGTTGTTGTTTGAATTTTATTGTTCTTCGTGATTCGAACATGATTGTTCGATTTTTGTTGTCTCGACCGTTGTGGTTCGATCGTTTGATTGTTCGGTTTTTGTTGATCTCGTTTCATGATTGTTGAGCGTTCAGACTCCTTCCTAATTTCCTTATATTCGGGAAATTTGTCTCGTTTTCGATCTTCCAACCCTTGGGCGGTGGAATTCCATATTTCTTCAGCGATTGGCTCGCGTTTTGATTGATATACCGTTGGGGTGGTCAATCATATTGATTTTCGTTCGTTGTGTTTTGTGATTGTTCGGATAATCGACTTGGTTGTATTATCTGTTTGATGACGCTTGTCACTTGTTAATTTTATTATGTCTCTACCGGTGGCGTTGTGTTAGTCGTCGTGGAGCGTGTTTTCACGCCGTATGTCTCTTTGCGTTTCTTGCAGCGTTTCGCCGAGTTTTCGGTTTTTGTGTATCTCGTCGAGTCTTCCTGACAGTGGATATTTCTTCTCCCTACTTGTTTTAAGTTTTGGGATGAAACTTCTTTTAAGGAGGGTAGAATGTAATACCCGTAATTTTGATTTCCGGTAATTTCTTTTTTTTCGGCGGAAGTCCGTTTTTATGACTCGCACATGACCGTTTCGTCATTTCGAGAATGTTTAATTCTGCACTTTTTCTTATCCGAGTTCGTTTCGGTGTCGTTTTGTTTAGTTTCGTGATTTTTGGCGATTTTTCCGCACTTGAGCTCGATTCTTGCGAATCTCGTTCGAAACTGCTGTTTCGAGTTTCCCGTAAGTCCGTTTAACTTTGTTAGACGTGTTGTGAACTTCTGTTTGGTTATTCGATCACGTATCGTGATTTTCGGGCGTTTTGGGCTATTTTCGTAATTTCCCAAAGTTTAGGGTAATTACTTTCCGTTGTCGAATTTCGAGCCTTCGAATGGTCGGAATCGTGTGTTCTCTTAGTGCTCGGATTCGTCTTTGCGAGTACTTTGTAACCGTATCTTCGATTCGTATTCAAGTTCGGGTTTCGGGGTCGTTCGGGCCGTCGGAGTTGGCCCCAGCCGAGTCATGGCCGACAATCTGGGCCCAGGCCGGCACTGGCCGAGTTACGGCCGGTAATGCTCGGCAGTTACGTAGGTAAGGCCAGTAACGTACGTAACGTTTCCGGCATTTCTAGGCAGTGAGTCGGCCATGGCCGGTTACGTACGTAAGCCATGGCCTGTTACGTACGTAAGGCGGCCGACAGTCAGCCTATTTAAGGCCTGGCAGCGTGTTTTTCACCCATTTTCTCATTTTCTTCCTTCTATTCCGCGGCTGGAGGTGTGGGAATCATGGAGGCATGTTGTTATACAATAAATCCATGAAGTTTTGAGGTTCATATCATCAATCATCCGTCCTATAACATCCTCCGATCTACCGAATCAGGTCAGATTTTCTAGAAATCTAGTTTTGGGGAATTTGGGTGTTTTGGTTGTTTTCGTCCGATTAATCCGATTTAACTTAGGATTATGATGGATTGATGAATATTTAGATATATAATATCATTTCCCTTGTTATTCCATGGTTGGATCGTATCGATTCGTTATTTGGGTCGAGGTCTTGACCGACGCCTTGAAGGTGTCCAGTAAAATGTCATAGAGGGGTTTTCGGGTATTCTACGATTATTCTTCCTCGTATGATCGATGATTTATTGATTATATGTTGTTAGGGTCGAGTTTCTTGCGAAGAAACCGAGTTGAACCCTTCCGTTCGTTGTCGTCTTTTTTTCGATAGCATCGGGCGTTTCGAAGCTTTCCGGTTGAGCCGTGTTCGTCGGAATACTTGCGTGCCGATTTCGAGGCAAGTACCTTGTCCATACTATTCTTGTTTTAAGGATATGATAATTAGTGATCGTCTTCTTGTATTTATTTGATCGTTTGAATTTCACTTTCAAAGATTCAGTTTAGCCTTGTTAAAGGCTTGCTTTCAAAATGCGTGTGTCTTGTGAATGGTGTGGTTTGAGAATGACTATGTGATTTCTATGGATATGTTTGGTGTTGATGTTGAACTTGGTATTGCGTGTGGACGTATATTATTTCATTTCAGTGCGTTGTGGTTGACGTGGTGTTTTGCTAAGTGTTTGATGCCTCTGAGTGAATTGTTTGGATATCTTTGTTGTATGGTGCTATATATGTGATTGTGTGGATGTGGGCGGGGCCTACGGTGGCACATGTCATGTGATCATGTGGCCAGGATGCAACAAGCGATTGATCCAACTGTGAGAGCCTAAGAAAAACTACGGTGGCACATGGCATGCTATCATGTGGCCAAGATGCAACAAGTGATTGATCCAACCGTGAGCGCCAAAGATAATCTACGGTGGCACATGGCATGCGATCATGTGTCCAGGATGCAATAAGCGATTGATCCAATCGTGAGATGTGTATGATTTGTTTAGCTAGCCAGCTCGGGAGGGTCCTTAGAGGCCTCGGGCGGGATCAATGGTATTACCCTGTTCCCAAGGCGATGCATGTGTTGTGATTTGTTTAGCTAGCCAGCTCGGGAGGGTCCTTCGAGGCCTCAGGTGGGATCAATGGTATTACCCTGTTCCCAAGGCGATGCATGTGTTGTGATTTGTTTAGCTAGCCAGCTCGGGAGGGTCCTTCGAGGCCTCGGGCAGGATCAATGGTATTACCCTGTTCCCAAGGCGATGCGCGTTCGCGATTACGTTGTGTTGATTTTTATGTCCGTCGAGGACACGTTATGTTGGGTTCTGGCCCTGTGAATTATTGTCGATTTTCTATTTGCGAACACAAAACCTTTGGGCTGTGACCCCTGTTAATTTTTGGAAAAATAAGGATTTGATAATCCTAATTTGTTTTCTATTAAAACTCCCGAGGGTATTTTAAACCATTTTGCAAACCGTTCTCGTTAATTGTGATCTTTTCGATTTGGAAAGTTTTACTCAAACTCTTGCCTCGGGAATTATTCGTTTCGTTGTATTTTAGTCTTTGAGGATTTCTGATTATTGTCATTCTTGGAACTTGAATTGTATGGCTCGTATTTTTGCACTTGTACTTGCACTAGCAAAACAGCAGAGTTTTGCTAACCCCCGAGTATTCGGGGGGTGGATGTCTATTTTTGCATTCAGGTTTTGTAGCATAGCACAGGGTCGGCACGAAGGATGATGAAAGATGAGCGATACTAATCACACAATGATCCGTTGATATCGTATTGGTCTAGTTGTATTTTCTTTTCCCGCGGTATCTTTTCCCGTTATGCGGAGTTTATTGTATTTTGACCCCTGCGTGGGTATGTGTTTGGAATTGAGTTGTATGTTATTATTGAAAGACCAAATCGGTCTAATGAGTCATTTTAGCCTTAAAGGTGATGTTTAGATGTTTGATTTTAGTTATCAGCCTGGTAGATCCTCGAGGAGAGGGTCTACGGCGTGTAATATCCCTGAGTGGATTGGGGGTGTTACAGAAACTAGACTCCCATGGATTTCCAATTTCATATAGCATGACTCCTAATTCATATACAATGAAAGCAGTTTATTTATTAAGTTGACGGTTTGATGAGGAGAAGTTGACGATTTGAGGAGGAACTTTTGTGCACATTTTGAAGCAGAAGCAGTATCTTATATGCTACAAAGCACTGCATTTATACACTATGGAGCAGTGCATTTGTATATTGAAGCAGTGTAGTTGTAAGCTAAGAAGCAATATATTACAAGTCAAATTTTGAAGCAGAACCAGTACTTTGTACACTATGAAGCAATGCATTTGTACACTATGAAGCAGTGCATTTGTACACTATAAAGCAACTCATATGTATATATAGAATAAGCATCTGACAGTCTTCATTCAATACATCATCTTCATATTTAATATTTTTTTAGTGCCGTGTTTTCTTAGAAACTAGACTCATTTGACTTTTCAATGGTATATGACACGACTCCTAATTCGTATCCAATGAAAGCAGCTTATTCATTGAAGTTGACGGTTTTATCAAGAATTTTTGTGTTAATTTTGAAGCAGAAGCAGTATTTTGTACACTAATGAAGCAGTGCATTCATACATTGTAAATAATGCATTTATATACTACGGAGCAATGTATTTGTATATTCTATGAAGCACTGCATTTCTCTCTATAACTCACACTGCTTTTATTATTACAATGCACTTTTTTGTTTTTGTTTTTAAATTTTAGGTATGTGATATGCATCTTAAATTGTAGATCATAAAAGGACGATTATTTTGATATATTTTTATCTAAAATGGATAATAAATGAATCTTCATTGTAATTTAAGTGGGAATAATTTATTTATGAAGGGAAAAAATTATCCTTCTTCTTAATTAATGTCATTCACATCCCCATCTGCTAGGATGATATGGCAAAATATGGACCCTTCTTATTTTATCATTTGGCTCAGCTTGATTCATAGTTCTCAGATCATGAAATGTTCTCACTGAAGTCAATCCCTACATCAATAATCACATATACATAAGTAAATAAGTAAATATAGTATAAATTCAGATAAATTCGTTACATATGTAATTATTATCGGGTCAAAAATATATAATATTTGTTATTATATTGTCATTTTATGAGGGGATATTATAAATTATAAGGAAACCACACAACTACTTTATATGCTGTGCAAAGTGATTTTCATCATGGATCTGATGGTGAAAATACATGCAGATATGATACCTATATGGGTACTTAAATTTTTTTGATATAATATTCGCAGTTAATAATTGATTTTAATATTATTTAAAGGAGTGAACTTTATTTCATGCTTAGTTGAAATTATGTAACAATAAAGCCTTGACTCCACCAAAAAAAGGTCGTCGGCTAAGTCTGGTCGGTTAAGACCCATCGACTATAGTTTACCCGACGACCATAAAGACAATCATCGGATAAAGTCCTATTTAGCATACATTGTCGCCGTTTTTTATGGAACTTTAGCGGACGACGTATCTCAAAATCGTCGGCTTAAGTCTTTTTTTTAATAAAAATAGTTTTTAGCCGATGATTTGTATAATAATGGTCGGCTAAACTCTTTTTAATTAAGAAACAACGAGGCCATATACGACATTCACCTGCATTTGCTCAGTTGCTTCTCCAACGCCTACTGGTGCTGGGCCGCCATTGCCTGCTGCAGCTTTGTAGGTCATGATATACTTCTATGACAGTTGGGGGGATGAATAAGCTGTATTCTTTTTCAAATATTTTGATTAGTGGGAGTCTATAAATTAGTTTCTGTAATTATATCAAATGAATTTTCTTATGTATGCTTGGTGCTTACAGGGTTTTACAAAGTAAGTATAAATAAATCACAAGCATTAGTGTCGAAGTAAGGAACTAAGTAAAACACAATATGTAATATGGTTCGAGGCAACATCATCTACGTCCACAGGTTCTCCACACGGGATGGTTATTTATTAAAATCAAACGTACTCAACTATATGATTTTAACTAAACTCTCAAGATGTATCCTTCAAACAGATTGATACACTTGGTTCTAGCTTGAGCCATTCACACAGGTTGGCTGTGTAGGGATTCGGTGCCTAAAACGAAGGTGCAGCGGAAGCAATATACGAATCTAATTCGATCCGAATCCCACAAGAGGATCGATCAAGCTATGTATATACGAATATAAAACGAAACAAAGTAAGATTCAAAATCACACCCTTGTAGTCCGTTGATTTAATGGCTTACTCCACGTATGTGATTCCCCAAGCTTTAGGTGATCCTCCCACGAATCCGATTCGTCAAGCTCTTGGATGATCCAACGCCGAAAGCACCACGTCACTACTTTCCATGCGCCGGAGAAACGATCGGAACGTCTTCCACTTAGTTGTCCTCTAAGGACACGGCTAGAACAAAGTGATAGGAGCTTGCTAATTAAGATTACAACACTCTAAGTGTTTAATCTATATCTCTCTCTTGCAAAACCGTGTGATCTTCACGTGGAGTGGGAGAAGTGAAGTCTTCACTTTTATTCTTCAACCATCGAGACCTAATCACCAACCAAGATATCTCAAATGATATTATCCCCTCAATGTCCAAAGTCCTCCACCAATTAAGGTGGAGACAAATACCAAGGGATTTGAGTAGGTGGGGGGTGGCGGCCATCTAAAAGACCCGGATGGGTTTAGTTCGTTTCGGACTCTCGTGAATCCAATCAGATAAAATCCAATTCCGTTCTGATGTATTTATATCAATTTATCAATCTAATTAATTAATCATATCAAATACAAAATAACATAACTAATTTCTCCAAAAATAATTATATTCATGAATTAAATTAATCACTCAGTATTATATTTAATTCATTAGGCCGTAAATTAATTTATCCAATAAACTAATTTAGACATCCAATATCCCAAAATTAATTAGACATCCAATGTCCAATAAATTAGATATCCAATATCTAATATTCATAAAGAGAGAATAAGCTCGATTCATTCTGTCGCCAATCCTATTGCGTGACTCGGTAGGTCCGTCTCAGTTAGCAATGGGAGGAACCAAAGAGTAGTAGTACCACCTAGCAGGCCTAGCGGCCTACACTGTACCCTAACTGAGAACGAATGATGGGGACCATTACAAAACCTTTCTGTCATGAAAACCAGTATACGTATAAACCCTTCTTTCAAATGTCCCGATCAAGTTATAGGGTCATAGTCAGTCAAAACCTATCTGTACTTGACGTTATGCATGAGTTAATGCAAATCGAGATCACTGAGCTCTCATGTATCCAATACAACTAGCTCCATTGCTTTGGCCAAAGACTTATGATCTCATTTGCCAATAACCGCATAGGACATATACCCGTTCACTAATAGGAAAAAAACTCCTATCTTGGTATTTAGTAGAACCTGCTACTTGCCCGTCAAGATGCACGTCGAGGTTGACCCCCACCTTCCGGTTTTCTGGGTTGAACTACTCTAATGAAAATCTTAACGTCACAAGCACATCCCTACTAAATCCTCAAGTCGAAGGTTCACGAATACCTATCACAACCTTTCGATTCTGTCATCGACTATCCCGGAGTGAAATCCGTGTGACGAATCGAGGGTGAGTCGGTTTGAGTATACTAATCTAATTAGCATACCTATAATGTGTGCTCATACTAACCATTAGTGTTCGACAGACACTCTACAGCTCAAAGAACATGTCATACAAGTCTTCACATAAACTTAACGCCCAATTAAGTTTCATCGACTTGCGAACGATTAAGTATTTGAGCCATAACCTTTCCAGTGCCTATCTCCTTATCCAATAAGGAGTGGAATGTTTTGCGCTTAAATACACGGACTAGTTTCTTTGTATATATTTATGAGTCAGGAATTCCAGTGACTACCAGTAAATAAAGAAACATACAATTGCCTTCAGATAATGAATTACATAATAACAAGTACAATGCCCTCACTCTAACATCCCCTGAGTGGCATTCGAGGGCATACTCCTAACAATCTCCCACTTGCACTCAATGTCACACACTATGGTATCTAATACCCATGTTCTTCAGATGACGCTCCAAGATAATCTGAGAAAGTGGCTTGGTCAGTGGATCAGCGACGTTGTCGGCTGAGTCTACTCTATGCAGCACAATGTATCCCTTGCGAACAAACTATCTCACGAGATGATAGTGCCTTTCAATGTGTTTGGTACTTTTGTGAAACCTTGGCTCTTTGGCCTGCACTACAGCTCTGTCGTTGTCGTAGAAAAGCGGAATAGGAAGCTCAGCACATGGTATCACTTGAAGCTCAGTCTGAATGGTGGAATCAGCAGTCGCGCTTTGATTGGCTCTTCGCCAAGATACTGCTCCTCCATTAAGAGTAAAGATGTAGCCAGAAGTAGACATCGAATCGTCTTTCTATCCTTGGAAGTCTGAATCAGTGAAACCCATCACATTAAGTTCTCCACCACCATACATAAGAACCGGATCTCTAGTCCTTCTCAAGTACTTGAGAACGTTCTTTATAGTGGTCCAATGTTCCTTGCCTGGGATTGCCTGAAACCTACTTTCCACGCTCACAGCATGCGCAATATCAGGTCTTGTACACAACATTGCATACATAAGGCTACCCATGGCTGAAGCATATGGTATACTCATTTCATTTCGTTATTCCTCACTTTGAGGACACATCTTCGAGGAGAGTTTATTCCATGTCGCATCGGTAGGAACCCTCTTTTAGATTCATCCATCTTAAATTGCTTTAAGATCTTATGTATATAGAGGGCTAGGGAAAGACCTATCATTCTCTTTTCTCTATCCCGGTAGATCCGAATTCTAAGAATATAGGTAGCTTTTCCCAAGTCTTTCATGGATAAATTACTTGAAATCCAAGCTTTTATAGAACCGAGCATTCCCACATCATTTCCTATTAGTAGAATGTCATCTACATATATTACTAAGAATGCGATCTTGCTCCCACTAACCCTCTTGTATACACAAGGTTCTTCTTCATTTTGCACGAAGTCATACTCTTTGACTGCCTCATCAAAATGAAGGTTTCAACTACGTGAAGCTTGCTTCAGTACATAAATGGAACGTTGAAGTTTGAACACCTTATGAATATCGACCTCGGACATAAAGCCTTTAGGCTGCTCCATATAGATTTCATCCTCGAGGATTCCATTCAGGAAAGTCGTCGTTACGTCCACCTTCCATATCTCATAATCGTGGTAGGCAGCTATAGCAAGCATCATCCAAATAGACTTGATCATAGCTATGGGTGAGAAGGCATCGTGGTAATCGATCCCTTCTTTCTGGGTATAACCCTTTGCCACAAGCCTGACCTTATAGGTGTCAACCTTGCCATCCCCACCAGTCTTTCTCTTGTAGATCCACTTATTCCCAATAGGCACCATGCCCTTGGGGCGGTCTACTAGAGTCCAAACCTGATTGACATGCATCGAGTCTATCTCAGCTTCCATAGCTTCACGCCATTTCTCGGAACTTACATCCACCATCGCTTGGTCATAGGTCGCGGGGTCGGTCTCTTGGCTATCACCTGGAACCTCATGGAGACCCAGCTCCTCCAGGTGCACAAGGCCATACCTCTTAGGTAATTGACACACCCTATTACACCTATGGGGTGGTTGTACTTATGTTTCAGAAGGTTCGGTTACAACTTATTGTACAGGTGTCTCCTGAGGAGTTTCATTGTATTCTTTCAAAGAAATACTTCTACCTGCTCCGCCTTCCTGAATGAAATCATCTTCCAGGAAGTGTGCTTGCAAATCAACAACGATCCTCGGGCATGTAGAATAGATAACCAATCTTCCCAGATGGGAATCCAATAAAACGTCCCTTCACGGACCTAGCTCCTAATTTCTCCACCTTTGTCTTCTTGATATTGGCGGGACATCCCCAAATCCTAATGTGATTAAGACTTGGTTTACAGCCCTCCCACATTTCATGAGTTTTAGGAACAGACTTGGAAGGATATCTGTTCAAGATATAAGCAGCAGTCAGGAGTGCATACCCCCACAGGTAAATTGGTAAGTCGGTATAGCTAAGCACAGAATGGACCATGTTCAACAAGGTTCGGTTTCTCCTTTCTGACACACCATTTAACTGAGGAGTTTCTGGAGGTGTTAGTTATGATACTATTCGATGCTCCTTAAGGAACTCGTCAAATTCTGCACTCATATACTCGCCAGCTTGGTCCGATCGAAGTGCTTTGATATGATTACTAGTTAGTTTTTCGACCAGGGCATTGAATTCCTGGATTTTCTCAAAGGCCTCGGATTATATTTCATTAAGTATACATAACCATACCTAGTATGATCATCCATAAATGTAATGAAATACTGATATCCATCACGTGCTGCTTCTAAAGCACCACATACGTCGGTATGGACTAATCCAAGTTTATCAGTAGCTCTATCAAAAGTCCCTGTAAAGGGGGACTTAGTCATTTTGCCTTTAAGGCAAGATTCACAAGTTGGAAAGGGATACGATCCCAATTGACCCATGAATCCATCCTTTTCCATTTTGTAAACCTTAGTATGACCAACATGACCAAGTCTAAGATACCATTTCAAAACTTGATGAGTTTCATCCCTACCATGCTTTCTAGTCATAGTATTCAAAATGACTGTGTTACTAAGGTTTAGATGATACAATCCATTTAACAATGTAGCGGTGCCTACTAGTTTATTTCTAAAATAAATTTTGCAGGAACCATCACTAATGAAAATGAAAAACCTTTCCGATCCATGACCGGAATGGATACAATGTTTTTATGCCCCTTGGGAAAACAAGTACATCATCTAATGTCAAAGCAAAGCTAAAAGAAGTGATCCTATGTCAGTTGATTCGACACTATGCCCGCTTCCGATAGTAATCATCACTTCCCCAGCTCCAAGCTTTCTACTTTGTTCCAGATCCTGATTCATGGTACAAATGTGAGAACTAGCACCTGAATCCAATATCCAAGAAATAGAAAATACAGTAGCAGAACAATTTGTTTCCAAAACTAAAAGTTCTGTACCTGAAGTGCCATTAAGAATCGGAAAGTCTCTAGCCCAGTGGCCTAGCTCACCGCATTTGAGACATGCGTCCTTCTTCTTCTTGCTCTTGGGAACCATTGGGGCCTTGCCCTTACCTTTAAGGTCTTTGATTTGTGGTCCCGTCTGCTTCTTGGTCTTATTCTTCTTATTCTTAGACCTCCAAGGTACAGAAGAAATCACAAGGGAAGACTCCCTCACCCTCGGAGTCTTCATCTTAGACTGAGCGGTTACCAGTTGGTTCATCAACCCTGCTAAATTGCAAGCAATATCATTGCAGTGAAAATTCATAACAAACGGTGAGAATGAATCAGGAAGAGAATGTAGGATAAGGTCGGTTTGAAAAGAAGTATCCATATTGAAATCAAGAGCCTCCAATCTCTCGATCATAGAGATCATTTTGAGGACGTTGTCCCCAACCTTCTCACCTTCCTTCATCCTAGCACCGAACAGTTGCTTTGATATCTGATATCTAGCAGTTCGACCGTGCTCACCATAAACCTCAGTTAAGTAAGATAAAATCTGCCTAGCAGAAGTCATTTTCTCATGAGCTCTCTGAAGCTCATTATACATAGAAGCCATCATATAAGTACGTACTTTATGTCATCCTTAACCCACTTTTCGTGGTTTTCAATTTCTTCCTGATTGGCTCCAGTCCACATCGGAGGCGCCGGAATGTCCGTCTCCAAGACGTATCCCAGTGCCTCTACACTGAGAACAATCATCAGGTTGCGGAGCCAGTCCACAAAGTTAGGGCCAAGTAAGGTGTTCTTTTCGAGTAGTATAGCGAGTGTGTTCATTGTCATATATTGAGAGTTGCTATATGTCTGCAATAAGTACGATAGATTTATTAGGGACTCATTCAATTATGATCTGAGTATAGAATTAAGGTCTTTTCTATTCTTTTACCCAGCTCCCACTATTTTTATTGGAATAACACACTCCCATGTGAAATCCGGAAGTATTTGTTCGCTTTACCTCATAGTGGTGATCAAGTTCTTTATAAATTTTAATAAAGGGCAACCGAACAGCTTTCTAGTCTATTAATCTTCATAAAGTGGTGTCCAACACCAACCCATCTAATGGATGATTCGATCTTCTTTTTCCCCTTGTTCACTCCCCTCAACCTATACGGTTTCTATGGTTCGTGAACAAGTTAAGTTTATACCATCGACGCTGATCAGTTTCACAATTGAATCTTATCCGGCAACTGAACAGGTTTCTAGGGATAAAATTTGCTCTAACCAAAGGCATCCAATGCGCTCTTGGTAATTTACCAATTCTCCCCGAACGACTACCCCGATAACTCGGAAGCATAACACATCCGGTTTGGATTTCAATTTTCCGAAAGTTCGATGGAGGGAAGGAAAACCTTGAAACATTTTAAACTTAATAATTTGTCGTGGGAGAATTTTCGCGATTAATGTTACACTTTGCACATTAATTCACTTAAGCACGTTTGTTGAATTCATACCATATTAATAAACATTCACAACCTAGTTGCTACCAACATGTAATTCATGGACCGTTCCTAGAACAAAAACCATCGTAATCTAATTACAAGTCTCCAGTCTTGAATCTTCGTCTTCTCGAATGGATATTCCTCCGGTCTTCGTCATTACATATAAATTTTACATTTGAAAAATTTCATCCTAGATACAAATATTTCTAGTAAAATAAATAGACTCAAAACGGCCTTTACAACCCAACCGAATAAAACCGAACGATTCAAAACTATGTCTATGAACCACATCCCCATTCAAAAGCATTCATCCAATAATACTAAATAAATGGGTAACACATTATGAACATTGATCCAACCAATATAAATAATCAACTATAAATTGAATTGATCCAATCAATTCACACAATCGGTAATATGAGAACGTTCAAAGTATTTTGGCCATCCACAAGTATTCCAATCAATCAATACTCCCTTATAAAATGAAAAACCATAAATCATTTAATCATATTAAATCCAATTTGATATGCGGGAGATTAATTTTCTGGAATACACGGAAAAATCGAACCCGGGACGAAACTGGGAGCTGACAAGGACCGTGCCACCAGACACGATCGGGTTACCCGTCCAGATGCTCGGACACGGCCCGTGCCAAAAATGACACGGTCGGGTCACCCGGCCAGAACCCAACTTTCGTCCGAAAACCGTCCAACGGCGATCTGGGGCTTGATATACGACCGGATATCCAATATCGATATTTTCCGACTTTCATATCTAAAACATAAATCACATTTCCTAGAAATTAAAGATTTATATTTAGACATAAATTTCCGAAAATATAACTACAACGAACAAAAAATATACACTATGATTATGACTATAAATGATTCCAAATCATTCACCATCCAATCAGGCATTCTAAATGCAAAATATCGTATATACGATCACAAGACTTACACTCCGATGCCGCTGTAGGGATTCAGTGCCTAAAACGAAGGCGCAGCGGAAGCAATATACGAATCTAATTCGATCTGAATCCCATAAGAGGATCGATCAAGCTACATATATACGAATATAAAACGAAACAAAGTAAGATTTGAAATCATACCCTTGTAGTCCGTTGATTTAAAGGTTTACTCCACGTATGCGATTCCCCAAGCTTTAGGTGATCTTCCCATGAATCCGATTCGTCAAGCTCTTGGATGAAAAATTAGACAAATGATCACAATCTGTCAAGAGTTACGGACGTAACATTCAGTAGTTATGGCCGTTATAACTTGGACGGCTTACGGCCGTAACATTCAGTAGTTACGGCCGTAACATGGCTTCGTCAATTTGCTCACTGGTTGCTTTGTGAGTTACGTTTTCAGCCCAGAATTTCTCAGACTTTGCGTTTTGCCTGAAATTTTCTTCGGATGATAACTTTTGATATATAACTCTGATTTTGAATCCGGAAAGACTGCCGAATTCGTCTCGGAAGCCCTACAACATGAATATATTAAAATTCAACAAAGATAATATTTTATAAACATGTTATTTCTTGAGTAAATCAGTTATTCAATCCGATTAAGACTAGATTTACATCATCATCCGATAAAAATAAAATTATTAAAAACTAATTAATTAAAAGCAAAAAACGAGTAGACTAGCTCAATTATGGGTGAAATTTATCGATACAAACCATGGGTAAGTGTATAAAACTGACACTTATCACACCCCCAAACTTGAATTCTTGCTAGTCCCGAGCAAGATTCTTTATTAATCACACTCCAAAAATAAATATAAAAATAAGACACAAAAATAATAATACACACATAATTAAGAAAAATAATTATATATAAAGAGAAAAGGAGATCAAAATGCCATTAATCCACAACAACTAGCTTTATACAGTAGATATAAATGAATCTAGATTCAAAATAAATCTACAAATGATTTTGAAGTTAAAACACGGTTTTAGTATTGTAATTCCAAAATGCAAGGTTTTCCTCCCAAAAGGTTGATTATTTCTTTCCTACTCGTGATACACACGACTCCCTTTAATGGTTGCTCTCGATCACTCGTTTATTTTTCGACTCAATATGAAGAAGAATTTCATTGGCGTCATCAAATATTGTGATTTTTCACGAAATTGAGTGTATTGAAATTTAGCGGCTAATTAATTCAGATCTGCTCATAAACTACATCCCTTAGTGATAGCTTTCACACCGTTATTTGCTAACGTGTAGCTCTTTTCACCAACACAATTTTTCTGTCTTTTTTTTAAAAGTGATAGCTTTCACACCGTTATTTGCTAACGTGTAGCTCTTTTCACCAATTTTTTTTGTGAGACGGCAGCTATGCACCAACAATGGTTAGTCCTTTATTTTTCGCAAAATTTTAAGACCCCCAAAATTAGGCAGCTGTTGCTGCTCAACACTTCTCCTTTTTGTCATTTTTTTAGGTGATAGCTTTCACACCGTTATTTGCTAACGTGTAGCTCTTTTCACCAATGACTTCTTTTTTTTAGGGAATAGATTTTTTGCAGAAAATCATTTATTAGTTAAGCATGAAAAATCAAAAACTCCACAAATTAAGTAAATTTCAGTTCTATTTTTCATCAACCGACTGATTCTTCTTCTCTCAAGGTAACGAATGACTCGATTTTATATGATAACTACAAGGCTTGGAAAGAGAGATTAAGGCTCAAAAATTTTTGGAATATACAATTTTTTAACCGGTTTAAAACAATTTTAGAAGCTAGTATATAGCTAACTTATTGGTGTTATGGCCAGATCTAGAAATCTCACAAATCAAAATAATATATATATATACTAAAAAAAATTTAAGGCGAAAAACCAAAATAATCAAAACACACCAGAATACCAACACACCAAAATAATTAAACATACCACCCCCAAACTTGAAAATAAAACTGTCATCAGTTTTAAAAAAAATAATAAAAAAAATAAAAAAAAAAGCAAGGAGAAAAATAAAATACTCCCTGATATGAAAGTTGATGCTTGAGCTAACGCCTTTTAGAATCTGCAAGAGAATAAATATACGAGGCAAACAACAAAAGAAAATAAAATATACTCGTAAGTATAACACAATTTTTAAGATGCGCTTCAAGAAAGTCCGAAGAGTCGCCTTACGCTGCCATCAATGCTTTTATTAAAATAAAAACACAATAAAAATTACAGCAATAAAATAACAATACATAAATCGCGAATAGATGCGCGTCAAGAGGTCAAGAAGAAACTCCTTAAGCTGCCACCATTTAGCACGATCATTACACATGATAGAAAGTAAAAATACAAGAGGTCCGACATGGGTTATCAAAGGGAGAGGAATGAATCCACTTTTCATTTTCTCACGGTAAAATCTTCCATCCAGACAATTTTAGCTAGAGCTGGATCTGGTTGAGGAATAAATTCATTGAGTTTTTTGATTAGTTCTTCTGGTGTTGTTGCAACGACTATAATTCGTTTAGCACGCTCGGAAATAAAACCCTTTTCAGCAGAGTAGTCGATGAAGGATAGTAAACCATCAAAGAAACCATTGACATTAAGCAGACCTATTGGTTTTTGATGAACATTTAGCTGGGCTCTGGTAACCACATGAAAAAGTTCCTCAAGGGTGCCAAAACCACCAGGAAGGGTGATAAAGGCGCCAGAATTATTTATCATGTGAGTTATGCGATCTTGCATATTTACAGATCTAAACTCATCTCTAATAGTTGCCCCGGTGATTTTACTTTCAGCCAGAGGTTTTGGAATTACTCCCAACACTCTTACTCCTTCCATATAGGCGAAACGGCTCGTCCCATTAATCCTAGACTTCCTCCTTCGTAAACTACATGAATGCATTTTTTTCCTAAGGTACGACCCAAGTTGTGGGCTGCTTCAGTAAAGCATGCCTCTTTTCCATAACTAGCTCCACCAAAAATGCAGACTGTGCTAAATCTTTTTTGTTGAAGATGATGACTCCATTTTTGAAAAGAAATTTTATTTGGGAGAAAAAAAGAAAAGTACAGGTTTGAGGGATGAATAAAAGAAACAAACACAAAGTTTATTTATAGAAGAGAAAATGAGGAAAAATTGCTAAACAAGTTTGTGATTGCGTTGATTGCGCTTCAACTACTCAATAGAATAATGAATGCATTTATCGCGTATCACATTTTTTATTCAGAAAATCTCACCATGTGACAAAAATAAAAGATACTCACGTGTATGTACAGTAGTTGTGATTGTGGCTCACATCTTCCTCTGATTTTACGTTCAGAAACGGCCTAAACGCCTTCTATGAGTCGGGGAGAAGCTTCCCATCCAATTTTCTTACAAATTGGCAAACAGGGTCTTTTAACGTCAGATTCCCAAGACGTTGTTCATATTCTAGTTTGAATTTATTCCACAAACATCGAATTCCGTAATGTATGAGTCCACTAGGATGCGTGTCAAGAGAAATTTCGATATCATCTAAATTCTCTTTATTCAGACCATCCTTAATGAATTGAATTTTATCTTCTCTGTTTGTAGATGGAATTCCTAAAGATCGACATTTTAAATTACAGTTCCATCTAGCACATATATAGCAAACGGCTATCATCTTTGTTCATCGTTTCTTGGCATATGAACTTTTTCCAAGCCCTGGTAAAAATCTAGTCGGTGTTTCTGTGAATTCACCTGCTATTCTTACTTTGGATTCAATTATGAATCTAATATCATAAGGTATGCTTTTATTCATAAGCAACCTCATACTTTCAAGCCTTGTCTTGTAAATTTTTAAAATGACATTTTTGCTCAGAAAGGAAAATCTTTTTTCGATTTTATCCAAAGTTTCTTCCATGATAAAAAAAATAAAAAAAAAGTATAATGAAAATAATTGAAGAAAATATCTACAAATATCAGTTGTTGTGGAAAACTGAAAATTCCGACTTTAGTAGTCACGGAGTACCGTTATCCGCCACTTGACCGGACAAACACAATTGAGTACTAAGTTACAACGTCGAGAAATTTGTACTTATAAAAATAGTTTACAATGTAAGATTTCAACTATAACACTTATACATGTAACACCCCCAGATTTAACCGGAAATATTACAGCGCCGTGGGCCCCGAAATGGAACCCACAAGGCTAAAAGAATTTTTCGCAAATATTTACAAATGCCCAAGAGGCCAACAACGGTACTATCTTTAAAAATGCACAAAGGTTTATAAAATTCATTTAACAAAAACCGTCGTAAAAACTCATTGGAAATCGCAAGGCCAAACAGCCGACACAAAAGTTTAGAAAACGATTTCCAAAGTAACCTCAGTTACCAGATACCAAAAGAGCGTTTCAAAATACTCACGCAGCGGAAAAAGACCAACCATAAAAATACTCTAGCAGCGGAATACAAGAACCAATCAAGAAACTCAATGCACAGAACATATCCTAGCCAGTATCCTCCGGGAAGCTCATATCTTCACAACCGCAACAAGCTCGATACTCCAAGAACCTAAAAATAAATCCCACGACGGGGTCAGCCATAATACCCAACAATGATAACCGTCACATCACATTAATAATTACATACCAATGAGAATACAACATAAGAATACGACCAACGTAATCTTACCGCCATAACTTTACTTACTCAAGTAATTCTCATCAGAATAACCATATCACATTTCACATCCTGTACTAGATTAACCAATAAACTCGAACATAATATCTGTATTGTACCTCAAACAATACTCAAGATTCTCAAACTATCATAACCAACTCACGATATGAAAATATACCATTTCTGACCAATACGATCCATCGAATCAGTGGCGGAAGCATAACATTTACTCAGAAGGGTCCGGAGCTATAGAAATTATGGAGGTCGGACAACTATATATATATAGCTTTCTCTATTTTATAGGGGAATTTGCCTAAGCCGAAGGGGTCCGTGGACCCCCTTGGACCCCCCTCCCTCCGCCAATGCATCGAATAATATCATCAAATCCCAAGACGATAACCGATTGTCCATCAAGGACAAATACCAAAGGAAATACGGAACATACCTTGAGATATGAAGTGCCACGACAATCATATCAGTCTAATCCGAGATCAGAACAATGCAATATGGACACGGTCCTAACACAAGACCTACAAATGCATACTCATATGACCACGTCAATATGATCACAACAATAACAATCATGTATACTCAATGGAAATCCGACGATCCAGCGCCCTCAGCATAGATCCCTTTGTTGATCCTATCAGATCAGCATAAGGTGGATAACCAACAATACACATATGAACAACAACACATGATAAAATCAATGATGCGAATTCACAAGATTCCATCAACACAATACTGGTAATCCAACGGTCCAACGCCCTCAGCATAGATCCCCATGATGATCCCGTCGAACCAACGCATGGTGGAAAACCTGTCCAACGATCCAGCGCCCTCAGCATAGATCCCCAGGATGATCCTGTCGAACCAACGCATGGTGGACATTTGATCCAGCGCCCTCAGCATAGATCCTCATGATCCCATCAGATCATTTACAACATAAACTGTAATACCCGAGATTTCTGATATGTATTTGGAACTTGTAACCTTGTAATTGTTGCACTTTGATCTGAGTATTATTCTCCGTATTTCATAATCCGATGTTGTTGAGCATATGATTTCATGTATGTGATTTAAAAATTGTAATTCTGTGCATGTAGCGCACGCTATCGGCTATGTGTAGCGTACACTAACACGGATCCTTAGCGCACGCTACAAAGGAGCATTAGCGCACGCTATGCGTGGTCAATATGATTGAGACATGTGGTAGGTGAGATCAGGCCGGGGATCTTGGTCGGATTGTGTCGGGATGAACCTGGACGGCTTTCGGGAAAAGCCAAGTCAACGCCGTAGCACACGCTACTGACATGAGCATAGCGCATGCTAAGTGCCGAGTACAGTGAAGTCAGTAAGCCGTTAGCGCACGCTACGAGCATGGACTAGCGCGCGCTAATAACCATTTCCTATAAATAGGACATCATCCTTTTCGTGTTTTCAGTCCTTTCTTTTCCCACATCCGAATTCTTATACTTAGAGTATTACTCTCAACATCCTAAACACTTCATATCAACATCCTAGCTCGTGTTGAAGATTTTTGATCATTGGGGATTGGTGTTCAAGCCTTCGACGTTGGATTTCTTCGATTTCCTCCTTGTTCTTCACTACTTTGAGGTAGGTGATTCTTCACCAATATTAGTAGTGTTCTAAAGGACGTTTGATCATGTTTATCTAGTCAGTTATATTCGTTAATATTCGAACATCATGTGTTAGAAGGATATTTTTGACATTTCGGCACTTATTCATCGTATGAACCGTTGAACCATTTTAGTATATGGACTCCTTAGCATTTTCAAACCGATTTGTGATCAGTATATGGAGATTTTCAAGTTCTTATGCGTTTTTTATAAAGGAATCATACGTTTTGGGTCATATAACGGATTGAACTCAGGATATCCCTTGAAGATCTAAGATGAATTATGGTGCTGAGATGATTATACGTATCTTTGTATCTCATAGTCATTTAGTACGTATAGAACTTTCACAAACCTTATTAGCATGATATGCTCGGGGATGACTTGTATTATCACCATAGAATTCATGAGTTCATCACCATTAGATCCAGTTTTCTACCAGTAGTAATTTGCCATGCAAGGTTAGTGCACGCTAACATACGTAAGTTAACGTGCGCTATCGGGGATAAGTTAACGCACGCTACGATTGGTACGTAACGTACGTTATGATATCAGCCGAGTCAGTCGGCTAATCAGAGAGAACTGTCAGTCCGTGGCTAGCGTACGCTAGCCTTAGACGATAGCGTACGCTAACAGGCAGGCTTAGCGCACGCTACATAGAGTACGTAGCGTACGCTAAGTGGTTCAGGCAGATTGCATATTTTGAGCTTTTGGGCCGTAGATCGAATTGTTAGGCAATCGTTCGATGTGAGATGATTTGTATATCATTTCTTTTGTTAAGGTTCGAGCTTGCTACGTTGATCTAAGGAGGCGGCCTTCGAGTGTGTTGAGATCATTGAAGTGTTTCGTTCTTGCCATCTTCGAGGCAAGTATCGTAATGTGTTAAAATTGGTATTTTGAGCATGTTTGTGGTTTATTCATGTTGTTGAACATGGAAATTATTGTTGTTAAATTGTCATGATATTCGTTATCTAGTGTTTATGTTCATGTTGATGAACATAATGATTTGGCATATGTGTGTGAATGAGTTGTGTTTGTGTACGTTGTACGATCTATGCTGAGGGCGCTGGATCGGATGTCCACCTCGTGTTGGTCCGACGGGATCATCTTGGGATCTAGGCTGAGGGCACTGGATCATTGGACGGGTTATTTCCACCTTGTGTTGGTCCGACGGGATCATCTTGGGATCTATGCTGAGGGCGCTGGATCATTGGAATACCCATGCTGTGTTAATAGAATCTTGTGGATTCGCATTATCGGATTCCGGTAGCGGAAGTCCGTGTGGTGTAGCTTGTTATGTATGATTGATGCATATTTGATTTGTTTAAATGATACTTGTACTAGCATCGTTTTGCTAACCCCTTCGGGGGTGGACATTTGTTTTGATGTTCAGGTAGCCGAGGAGCAGGGAAACAGCCACAGTACCGACATGACAACGAAGGGGTTCAGTGATGTTTGTTGTTGTTGGTGATTTGTTTTCTTGTTTTGATTTCAGTACTCGAGTACGCGTGTCTTATTAATATCATTTCGATATGGTTGTATTAATTACTCGTTGAACCAGTTGAATGGTTTTGTAAACTTGAATTTCCGCAGTATTGATGTCTTATATTTACATTTGTTTTAAATCAGCCTTGTAAATCCTTACTTAAAGGGTTTACGGCGCTGTAATTATTCCGAATATCTCGGGGTGTTACAGAATATGGTATCGGAGCTAAGATTTATGGATATCTTGGCAGTCGGGTTTTAAGTTGGGTCTGTTTACGTTATTGATTTACGAGTTGTTCGTAACATCACTGTTCAGCCAAAAGTCGTCATGTGGACCGTGGTTGTAAGTCTCCTAATCTCTTATACTACCGTTTTACTTAATTACTGTTTTGTGAGTATTGACGGGCTTTATTTTGTAAACTTTGTACTGGATATTGAGGAATTGTGTTTACAGTATGTTGAGAGGAGGACGTGGACGCGGACGCGGTCGTGGACGCGGATGGGGTAACATGAGACAGGAGGATTCCGCAACTACCCCGGAATTATCAGCTAGTCGAACCGATTCCCATTCTGGAGGGCAGCAAGGATCAGCGAATGACGACGCAAATCCTAACATGCCGGGAGTGCTTCAACAGGTGGTGGCACAGATAAACCAGTTCGCCTAGGTAGTCGACCGCATTCAGACGGCGATGGGACAGCAGCACCACGAGGATAACCGGGGGGATAGATGGCTTGCTGAGGTGGTCAAATTGCACCCGCCAAAATTTGACGGATCTGCTGAGGCAATTACTTGGGATCACTGGCTCAAGGAGTTAGAGAATATATTCGCGGGTCTTAACTGTCCCGAGGACCGGAAGGTTCCCATTGCCCAGTATTTTCTGACTGGGGAGGCCTTTGATTGGTGGGAAGCTATTCGACCCGAGAATCATAATGAGGATTGGACGGAATTCAAATTAATGATGGAAGCACAATATTGTCCTCGTCCAGTTAGAGAAGCAAAGATCCGAGAGTTTTTCTCACCACAGAGTTCGGAAGCATCTGTGACAGATGTAATCAAAACTTTTAATCATCAGATGACTTGTGTGCGACACTTGGTCAGAACGGAGGCAGAAAAGATTTTTCATTTCGATATGCGGATGAAGCCGGAGATTCAACAGTACATGTCCGGATTCGAGTGTATTATGTTACGACAGTATCAAGACAAAGCGCTGGCCTACGACATGAAAGAGGCGGCGGTGGAGAAATCAGTGGAGGCGAAGAAGCAGAAGATGACCGGCAGCTTCTCCTTCTATTCGGCTAGGAAACCTCTACATCCTTCCAGAGGTGGAAAGAAGTTCTGGACTACATCAGCAGTTCCGGACGCATCAAAGAAATGCTACAATTGTGGTCGAGCAGGGCATATTCGATGTGACTGCCCCGCATCTTCTGTGACTTGCTACGATTGTGGACAAGAAGGACACCGTGCGGCTTTCTGTGGAGTTGCTACTAGGTCTTTTGGTACTCGCAATCCAGCGCCAGTTTCGAAGGAGATAAGTGTGAACCAGACACAACAGAGTGGATTTAAAGTGAAGCGTTGGGAAGAGAGAGACATCCAGTCCGGGTCCATTCCTCCGCGCGCTGTGCGAGATGAGAAAATCGACGATCGAACAACTGCTTTGTTGCATCAGGTACGATTCAGATCCTTTTGCAACCAGTTAGTGTTTTATTCAATTCCGGAGCTACACATTCTTTTGTATCATTGAACTGTGTAAATCGTTTAAAAATCTCGTGCTTATTTGATTGTGAACCATATGTTGTGGGTTTGCCGAGTGGAGAGAAAATTATGGGAACCCTAGAGGCTAGAGATTTTCCGGTGTCTATAGGAGGGAGAGATTGGCCATCGAATCTTATTGTAGTTGACATCTACGGTGACAATTTAATTCTCGGAGATAATTGGCTCAACCGTTATGGAGCTATTCTGAATTACCGAGAGAGAGTCATTTCTATCATTGCTGATGACGGATCTGAACAGTTATTTCGAGGGTGGAGACCGGGAAGCTCGGGAAAATTGATCAAATCAATGAAAGCCGTGAAATTACTGAAGCAAGGATGTCATGGACTTTGGTGTTATGCCATGAGGAAAGAGGAAGGAGTAGAGCTCTCGTCTATTTCAGTTGTGAATGAGTTCTCAGATGTATTTCCTGACGAACTACCTGGGTTACCTCCGCAGAGAGAAGTGGAATTCACTATCGAATTAAAGCCTGGAGCAGCTCCTATTTCCAGAGCACCATACCGCATGGCGCCAACCGAGATGTATGAACTCAAGAAGCAACTGGAGGAATTGTTACAGAAGGGCTATATTCAACCTAGCGTTTCTCCTTGGGGAGCGCCCGTTCTATTTGTCCGGAAGAAAGACGGATCCTCCGACTGTGTATTGATTACAGGGAGCTCAATAAGATGACGATCAAGAATAAGTATCCTATACCTCGGATCGACGACTTGTTTGATCAACTGCAAGGGGCAAGGGTATTCTAGAAGATTGACTTGCGATCAAGATACCATCAGTTGAGGATTAAGGAATCGGATATACCAAAGTCTGCTTTCAGGTCCCGGTACGGGCATTATGAATTCGTAGTGATGCCGTTTAGACTTACCAATGCTCCTGTGGTGTTCATGCAATTGATGAATCGGGTATTCTTGGAATACTTGGATAAATTTGTGGTCGTCTTCATTGATGACATCTTGATATATTCGAGGGACGCAGAGGAGCATGCCGAACATTTACGGGTGGTTTTGAGCACCTTGAGGGAGGAACAGCTGTATGCAAAGCTTTCAAAATGCGAGTTCTGGCTCAGGGAGGTAACTTTCCTGGGGCATGTGATATCAGCTGACGGAGTTCAGGTGGACCCGAAGAAAGTCGAAGCAATCTTGGAATGGGAAGCTCCTAATAATGTGAAAGAAGTCCGGAGTTTCCTAGGACTTGCTGGATATTATCGCCGCTTTGTAGGGGGATTTTCCAAGATTTCTTGTCCGCTCACTCAGCTGTTACAGAAAACTCAAAAGTTTAAGTGGGATGAGAAATGCGAGGCTGGTTTTGATGAACTTAAGAAGAGACTGACGACAGCACCTATTTTAGCATTGCCAGATGGAACTGATGGATTCATGGTATACATCGACGCTTCAAATCAGGGTCTGGGATGTGTGTTGATGCAAAATGATAAGGTAATTGCCTATGCTTCTCGGCAGTTGAAACCGTACGAAGTAAATTACCCGACTCATGATCTGGAGTTAGCAGCTGTAGTCTTTGCCTTGAAAATTTGGAGACATTATTTGTACGGCACTCATTGTCAGATCTTTACAGATCATAAGAGCCTCAAGTACATTTTCAGTCAGAAAGAATTAAACATGAGGCCGAGAAGGTGGCTGGAATTGATCAAGGATTACGACTTAGAGATCCTCTATCATCCGGGGAAAGCAAATGTTGTAGCTGATGCATTGAGCCGTAAACCTGTTTCTCTTCGAGTGTTGGAAGCACTTACGTCCCAAACCAGCATTCAACGAGAACTGATCCGTGAAGGAATTGAAGTATGGGCACCAGGAATTCAAGGGCAACTATATGTGATGGAACTGACTTCGTCACTAGTCGAGGAAATCAAATCTAAGCAGTTGAACGATTCTCTGATCCTTCGGTTATGTGACGAAGTAAAGAAAGGAAAAGCCCTAGGATTCGTGATACAAGACGATGGAGTTCTGAGATTTCAGATTCGACTTTGCGTTCCCGATGATGATGATTTGAGACGGACTATTCTGAAGGAAGCTCACAGCGCGCCCTATTCCATTCACCGAGGCGTGATAAGATGTATAAGGATTTAAAACAAAACTTCTGGTGGGGGAATATGAAGAAGGACGTAGCAGAGTACGTTTCGAGGTTCTTGACTTGTCAGCAAGTTAAGCTTGAACATCAGCGACCCGCCGGAATGTTAAAGCCGCTTCCGATCCCTGAATGGAAGTGGGAGGACATCTCGATGGGTTTCATCACCAGTATGCCAAGGACTAGAACGGGAATGGACATGATTTGGGTTGTAGTTGATTGACTAACCAAGTCGGCTCATTTCCTAGGGATTAAAGATACATGGGGACCCGAGAGATTGGCGCGAGTATTTATTGCGGAGGTAGTCAGATTGCATGGGAAGCCGAAGACCATTATTTCGGATCGAGATGGTCGTTTCGTGTCGCACTTCTGGAAAGCAGTTCACAGGGCTCTGGGGACTGAGCTCAACTTTAGCACGGCTTATCATCCCCAAACGGACGGTCAGTCCGAAAGGACTATACAAACAGTAGAGGACATGCTTAGAGCCTGTGCTTTTGATTGGTCAACTGATTGGGAAGTTCATTTGCCATTGATTGAATTCACTTACAATAATAGTTGGCATGCTTCTATTAAGATGGCACCATTTGAAGCTTTGTACGGGAGAAGATGCCGATCACCCCTGTGTTGGGATGATTCTTCGGATTTGATCGGGACGGAACCGGAATTGATAATTCAGACTCAAGAGAAGATAACTTTGATTCGAGAAAGACTGTTGACTGCCCAGAGTCGACAGAAGTCTTATGCAGACGTACGTCGTCGCCCTCTAGAGTTCGACGCCGGGGACCATGTACTATTGAAGGTGTCTCCTACACGAGGGATTTTCCGTTTTGGGAGGAGAGGCAAGCTTAGTCCTAGATATATCGGACCATTCGAGATCCTCGAGAGGGTTGGAGATTTAGCATACAGGTTGGCCTTACCGCCATCGCTGAGTCACGTTCACAATGTGTTTCACGTATCCCAATTGTGGAAGTATGTACCGGACCCCAGTCACGTCATCGATTTCGACGAGATCGAGATAGCTAATGATGGCACCTTCGAAGAGAGACCAATCAAGATACTTGAGAGTCGGATCAAACAATTGAGGAATAAACCAATACACTTGGTTAAAGTACAATGGTCATGACACGGAGTCGAAGAGGCCACTTGGGAAATGGAGGACAGTATGAAGGCTAGATATCCAGAGTTGTTTTCATCTTAAGTTTCGGGATGAAACTTCTTTTTAGGGAGGAAGGATGTAATACCTGAGATTTCTGATATGTATTTGGAACTTGTAACCTTGTAATTGTTGCACTTTGATCTGAGTATTATTCTCCGTATTTCATAAACCGATGTTATTGAGCGTATGATTTCATGTATGTGATTTAAAAATTATAATTCTGCGCATGTAGCGCACGCTATCGGCTATGTGTAGCGTACGCTAACATGGATCCTTAGCGCACGCTACAAAGGAGCATTAGCGCACGCTATGCGTGGTCAATATGATTGAGACGTGTGGTAGGTGAGATCAGGCCGGGGATCTTGGTCGGATTGTGTCGGGATGAACCTGGACGGCTTTCGGGAAAAGCCAAGTCAACGTCGTAGCACACGCTACTGACATGAGCATAGCGCACGCTAAGTGCCGAGTACAGTGAAGTCAGTAAGCCGTTAGCGCACGCTACGAGCATGGACTAGCGCGCGCTAATAACCATTTCCTATAAATAGGACATCATCCTTTTCGTGTTTGCAGTCCTTTCTTTTACCACATCCGATTTCTTATACTTAGAGTATTACTCTCAACATCCTAAACACTTCATATCAACATCCTAGCTCGTGTTGAAGATTGTTGATCATTGGGGATTGGTGGTCAAGCCTTCGACGTTGGATTTCTTCGATTTCCTCCTTGTTCTTCACTACTTTGAGGTAGGTGATTCTTCACTAATATTAGTAGTGTTCTAAAGGACGTTTGATCATGTTTATCTAGTCAGTTAGATTCGTTAATAGTCGAACATCATGTGTTAGAAGGATATTTTCGACATTTCGGCACTTATTCATCGTATGAACCTTTGAACCGTTTTAGTATATGGACTCCTTAGCATTTTCAAACCGATTTGTGATCAGTATATGGAGATTTTCAAGTTCTTATGCGTTTTTATAAAGGAATCATACGCTTTGGGTCATATAATGGATTGAACTCAGGATATCCCTTGAAGATCTAAGATGAATTATGGTGTTGAGATGATTATACGTATCTTTGTATCTCATAGTCATTTAGTACGTATAGAACTTTCACAAACCTTATTAGCATGATATGCTCGGGGATGACTTGTATTATCACCATAGAATTCATGAGTTCATCACCATTAGATCCAGTTTTCTACCAGTAGTAATCTGCCATTTTAGGTTAGCGCATGCTAACATACGTAAGTTAACGTGCGCTATCGGGGATAAGTTAACGCACGCTACGATTGGTACGTAACGTATGTTATGATATCAGCCGAGTCAGTCGGCTGATCAGAGAGAACTGTCAGTCCGTGGCTAGCGTACGCTAGGCTTAGACGATAGCGTACGCTAACAGGCAGGCTTAGCGCACGCTACATAGAGTACGTAGCGTACGCTAAGTGGTTCACGCAGATTGCATATTTTGAGCTTTTGGGCCGCAGATCGAATTGTTAGGCAATCGTTCGACGTGAGATGATTTGTATATCATTTCTTTTGTTAAGGTTCGAGCTTGCTACGTTGATCGAAGGAGGCGGCCTTCGAGTGTGTTGATATCATTGAAGTGTTTCGTTCTTGCCATCTTCGAGGCAAGTATCATAATGTGTTAAAATTGGTATTTCGAGCATGTTTGTGGTTTATTCATGTTGTTGAACATGGAAATTATTGTTGTTAAATTGTCATGATATTCGTTATCTAGTGTTTATGTTCATGTTGATGAATATAATGATTTGGCATATGTGTATGCATGAGTTATGTTTGTGCACGTTGTACGATCTATGCTGAGGGCGCTGGATCGGATGTCCACCTCGTTTTGGTCCGACGGGATCATCTTGGGATCTAGGCTGAGGGCGCTGGATCATTGGACGGGTTATTTCCACCTTGTGTTGGTCCGACGGGATCATCTTGGGATCTATACTGAGGGCGCTGGATCATTGGACGGGTTATTTCCACCTTGTGTTGGTCCGACGGGATCATCTTGGGATCTATGCTGAGGGCGCTGGATCATTGGAATACCCATGCTGTGTTAATAGAATCTTGTGGATTCGCATTATCGGATTCCGGTAGCGGAAGTCCGTGTGGTGTAGCTTGTTATGTATGATTGATGCATATTTGATTTGTTTAAATGATACTTGTACTAGCATCGTTTTGCTAACCCCTTCAGGGGTGGACAATTGTTTTGATGTTCAGGTAGCCGAGGAGCAGGAAAGCGACCGCGTGCAGACATGACAACGAAGGGGTTCGGTGATGTTTGTTGTTGTTGGTGATTTGTTTTCTTGTTTTGATTTGATGCTCAAATGCTTTGTCTTATTAATATCATTTCGATATGGTTGTATTAATTACTCGTTGAACCGGTTGAATGGTTTTGTAAACTTGAATTTCCAGATATTGATGTCTTATATTTACATTTCTTTTAAATCACCTTGTAAATCCTTACTTAAAGGGTTTACGGCATGTAATTATTCCGAATATCTCGGGGTGTTACGAGAATATGGTATCGGAGCTAAGATTTATGGATATCTTGGCAATCGGGTTTTAAGTTGGAGTGCATTTACGTTATTGATTTACGAGTTGTTCGTAACATCCTTTATTCGACCAAAAGTCGTCATGTGGACCGTGGTTGTAAGTCTCCTAATCTCTTATACTACCGTTTTACTTAATTACTGTTTTGTGAGTATTGACGGGCTTTATTTCGTAAACTTTGTCCTGGATATTGAGGAATTGTGTTTACAGTATGTTGAGAGGAGGACGTGGACGCGGACGCGGTCGTGGACGCGGATGGGGTAACATGAGACAGGAGGATTCCGCAACTACCCCGGAATTATCAGCTAGTCGAACCGATTCCCATTCTGGAGGGCAGCAAGGATCAGCGAATGACGATGCAAATCCTAACATGCCGGGAGTGCTTCAACAGGTGGTGGCGCAGATAAACCAGTTCGCCCAGGTAGTCGACCGCATTCAGACGACGATGGGACAGCAGCACCATGAGGATAACCGGGGGGACAGATGGCTTGCTGAGGTGGTCAAATTGCACCCGCCAAAATTTGACGGATCTGCTGAGGCAATTACTTGGGATCACTGGCTCAAGGAGTTAGAGAAGATATTCGCGGGTCTTAACTGTCCCGAGGACCGGAAGGTTCCCATTGCCGGTATTTTACATTCGGGAGGCCTTTGATTGGTGGGAAGCTATTCGACCCGAGAATCATAATGCGGATTGGACGGAATTCAAATTAATGATGGAAGCACAATATTGTCCTCGTCCAGTTAGAGAGGCAAAGATCCGAGAGTTTTTCTCACCACAGAGTTCGGAAGCATCTGTGACAGATGTAATCAAAACTTTTAATCATCAGCTGACTTGTGTGCGACACTTGGTCAGAACGGAGGCAGAAAAGATTTTTCATTTCGATATGCGGATGAAGCCGGAGATTCAACAGTACATGTCCGGATTCGAGTGTCTTATGTTACGACAGTATCAAGACAAAGCGCTGGCCTACGACATGAAAGAGGCGGCGGTGGAGAAATCAGTGGAGGCGAAGAAGCAGAAGATGACCGGCAGCTTCTCAGAAAACAAGAGTGGTGGGCCCCACAAGGGCCAGTCTTCCTTCTATTCGGCTAGGAAACCTCTACATCCTTCCAGAGGTGGAAAGAAGTTCTGGACTACATCAGCAGTTCCGGACGCATCAAAGAAATGCTACAATTGTGGTCGAGCAGGGCATATTCAACGTGACTGCCCCGCATCTTCTGTGAGTTGCTACGATTGTGGACAAGAAGGACACCGTACGGCTTTCTGTGGAGTTGCTACTAGGTCTTTTGGTACTCGCACTCCAGCGCCAGTTCCGAAGGAGATAAGTGTGAACCAGACACAACAGAGTAGATTTCAGCAGCAGAACGTTGGGAAGAGAGAGACATCCAGTGCTGGGTCCGTTCCTCCGCGCCTGTACGAGATGAGAAAATCTGAAGATCAGAACACTGCTGTTGCATCAGGTACGATTCAGATCCTTTTGCAACCAGTTAGTGTTTTATTCGACTCCGGAGCTACACATTCTTTTGTATCATTGAACTTTGTAAATCGTTTAAAAATCTCGTGCTTATTTGATTGTGAACCATATGTTGTGGGTTTGCCGAGTGGAGAGAAAATTATGGGAACCCTAGAGGCTAGAGATTTTCCGGTGTCTATAGGAGGGAGAGATTGGCCATCGAATCTTATTGTAGTTGACATCTTCGGTGACGATTTAATTCTCGGAGACGATTGGCTCAACCGTTATGGAGCTATTCTAAATTACCGAGAGAGAGTCATTTCTATCATTGCTGATGACGGATCTGAACAGTTATTTCGAGGGTGGAGACCGGGAAGCTCGGGAAAATTGATCAAAGCAATGAAAGCCGTGAAATTACTGAAGCAAGGATGTCATGGACTTTGGTGTTATGCCATGAGGAAAGAGGAAGGAGTAGAGCTCTCGTCTATTTCAGTTGTGAATGAGTTCTCAGATGTATTTCCTGACGAACTACCTGGGTTACCTCCGCAGAGAGAAGTGGAATTCACTATCTAATTAGAGCCTGGAGCAGCTCCTATTTCCAGAGCACCATACCGCATGGCGCCAACCGAGATGTATGAACTCAAGAAGCAACTGGAGGAATTGTTACAGAAGGGCTATATTCAACCTAGCGTTTCTCCTTGGGGAGCGCCCGTTCTCTTTGTCCGGAAGAAAGACGGATCCTCCGACTGTGTATTGATTACAGGGAGCTCAATAAGATGACGATCAAGAATAATTATCCTATACCTCGGATCGACGACTTGTTTGATCAACTGCAAGGGGCAAGGGTATTCTCGAAGATTGACTTGCGATCAGGATACCATCAGTTGAGGATTAAGGAATCGGATATACCAAAGTGCGCTTTCGGTCGATGCAGGGCATTATGAATTCGTAGTGATGCCGTTTGGACTTACCAATGCTCCTGTGGTGTTCATGCAATTGATGAATCGGGTATTCTTGGAATACTTGGATAAATTTGTGGTCGTCTTCATTGATGACGTCTTGATATATTCGAGGGACGCAGAGGAGCATGCCGAACATTTACGGTTGGTTTTGAGCACCTTGAGGGAGGAACAGCTGTATGCAAAGCTTTCAAAATGCGAGTTCTGGCTCAGGGAGGTAACTTTCCTGGGGCATGTGATATCAGCTGACGGAGTTCAGGTGGACCCGAAGAAAGTCGAAGCAATCTTGGAATGGGAAGCTCCTAATAATGTGAAAGAAGTCCAGAGTTTCCTAGGACTTGCTGGATATTATCGCCGCTTTGTAGAGGGATTTTCCAATATTTCTCGTCCGCTCACTCAGCTGTTACAGAAAACTCAAAAGTTTAAGTGGGATGAGAAATGCCAGGCTGGTTTTGATGAACTTAAGAAGAGACTGATGACAGCACCTATTTTAGCATTGCCAGATGGAACTGATGGATTCATGGTATACATCGACGCTTCAAATCAGGGTCTGGGATGTGTGTTGATGCAAAAGGATAAGGTAATTGCCTATGCTTCTCGGCAGTTGAAACCGTACGAAGTAAATTACCCGACTCATGATCTGGAGTTAGCAGCTGTAGTCTTTGCCTTGAAAATTTGGAGACATTATTTGTACGGCACTCATTGTCAGATCTTTACAGATCATAATAGCCTCAAGTACATTTTCAGTCAGAAAGAATTAAACATGAGGCAGAGAAGGTGGCTGGAATTGATCAAGGATTACGACTTAGAGATCCTCTATCATCCGTGGAAAGCAAATGTTGTAGCTGATGCATTGAGCTGTAAACCTGTTTCTCTTCGAGTGTTGGAAGCACTTACGTCCCAAACCAGCATTCAACGAGAACTGATCCGTGAAGGGATTGAAGTATGGGCACCAGGAATTCAAGGGCAACTATATGTGACGGAACTGACTTCGTCACTAGTCGAGGAAATCAAATCTAAGCAGTTGAACGATTCTCTGATCCTTTGGTTATGTGACGAAGTAAAGAAAGAAAAAGCCCCAGGATTCGTGATACAAGACGATGGAGTTCTGAGATTTCAGAGTCGACTTTGCATTCCCGATGATGATGATTTGAGACGGACTATTCTGAAGGAAGCTCACAGCGCGCCCTATTCCATTCACCCGGGCAGCAGTAAGATGTATAAAGATTTAAAACAAAACTTCTTGTGGGGGAATATGAAGAAGGACGTAGCAGAGTATGTTTCGAGGTGCTTGACTTGTCAGCAAGTTAAGCTTGAACATCAGCGATCCGCCGGAATGTGAAATCCGCTTCCGATCCCTGAATGGAAGTGGGAGGACATCTCGATGGATTTCATCACCAGTATGCCAAGGACTAGAACGGGAATGAACATGATTTGGGTTGTAGTTGATCGACTAACCAAGTCGGCTCATTTCCTAGGGATTAAAGATACATGGGGACCCGAGAGATTGGCGCGAGTATTTATTGCGGAGGTAGTCAGATTGCATGGGAAGCCAAAGACCATTATTTCGGATCGAGATGGTCGTTTCGTGTCGCATCTTCTGGAAAGCAGTTCACAGGGCTCTGGGGACTGAGCTCAACTTTAGCACGGCTTATCATCCCCAAACGGACGGTCAGTCCGAAAGGACTATACAGACAGTAGAGGACATGCTTAGAGCCTGTGCTTTTGATTGGTCAACTGATTGGGAAGTTCATTTGCCATTGATTGAATTCACTTACAATAATAGTTGGCATGCTTCTATTAAGATGGCACCATTTGAAGCTTTGTACGGGAGAAGATGCCGATCACCCCTGTGTTGGGATGATTCTTTGGATTTGATCGGGACGGAACCGGAATTGATAATTCAGACTCAAGAGAAGATAACTTTGATTCGAGAAAGACTGTTGACTGCCCAGAGTCGACAGAAGTCTTATGCAGACGTACGTCGTCGCCCTCTAGAGTTCGACGCTGGGGACCATGTACTATTGAAGGTGTCTCCTACACGAGGGATTTTCCGTTTTGGGAGGAGAGGCAAGCTTAGTCCTAGATATATCGGACCATTCGAGATCCTCGAGAGGGTTGGAGATTTAGCATACAGGTTGGCCTTACCGCCATCGCTGAGTCACGTTCACAATGTATTTCACGTATCCCAATTGTGGAAGTATGTACCGGACCCCAGTCACGTCATCGATTTCGACGAGATCGAGATAGCTAATGATGCCACCTTCGAAGAGAGACCAATCAAGATACTTGAAAGTCGGATCAAACAATTGAGGAATAAACCAATACACTTGGTTAAAGTACAATGGTCACGACACGGAGTCGAAGAGGCCACTTGGGAAATGGAGGACAGTATGAAGGCTAGATATCCAGAGTTGTTTTCATCTTAAGTTTCGGGACGAAACTTCTTTTTAGGGAGGAAGGATGTAATACCCGAGATTTCTGATATGTATTTGGAACTTGTAACCTTGTAATTGTTGCACTTTGATCTGAGTATTATTCTCCGTATTTCATAATCCGATGTTGTTGAGCGTATGATTTCATGTATGTGATTTAAAAATTGTAATTCAGCGCATGTAGCGCACGCTATCGGCTATGTGTAGCGTACGCTAACATGGATCCTTAGCGCACGCTACAAAGGAGCATTAGCGCACGCTATGCGTGGTCAATATGATTGAGACGTGTGGTAGGTGAGATCAGGCCGGGGATCTTGGTCGGATTGTGTCGGGATAAACCTGGACGGCTTTCGGGAAAAGCCAAGTCAATGTCGTATCGCACGCTACTGACATGAGCATAGCGCACGCTAAGTGCCGAGTACAGTGAAGTCAGTAAGTCGTTAGCGCACGCTACGAGCATGGACTAGCGCGCGCTAATAACCATTTCCTATAAATAGGACAGCATCCTTTTCGTGTTTTCTGTCCTTTCTTTTCCCACATCCGAATTCTTATACTTAGAGTATTACTCTCAACATCCTAAACACTTCATATCAACATCCTAGCTCGTGTTGAAGATTGTTGATCATTGGGGATTGGTGGTCAAGCCTTCGACGTTGGATTTCTTCGATTTCCTCCTTGTTCTTCACTACTTTGAGGTAGGTGATTCTTCACCAATATTAGTAGTGTTCTAAAGGACGTTTGATCATGTTTATCTAGTCAGTTAGATTCGTTAATAGTCGAACATCATGTGTTAGAAGGATATTTTCGACATTTCGGCACTTATTCATCGTATGAACCTTTGAACCGTTTTAGTATATGGACTCCTTAGCATTTTCAAACCGATTTGTGATCAGTATATGGAGATTTTCAAGTTCTTATGCGTTTTTATAAAGGAATCATACGTTTTGGGTCATATAATGGATTGAACTCAGGATATCCCTTGAAGATCTAAGATGAATTATGGTGTTGAGATGATTATACGTATCTTTGTATCTCATAGTCATTTAGTACGTATAGAACTTTCACAAACCTTATTAGCATGATATGCTCGGGGATGACTTGTATTATCACCATAGAATTCATGAGTTCATCACCATTAGATCGATTTTCTACCGAGTGTCACATGCAAGGTTAGCGCACGCTAACATACGTAAGTTAACGTGCGCTATCGGGGATAAGTTAACGACGCGCTACGATTGGTGCGTAACGTCGTTATGATATCGGCCAGTCGATCGGTGATCGAGAGAAGCTGTCGATCCGTGGCTAGCGTACGCTAGGCTTAGACGATAGCGTACGCTAACAGGCAGGCTTAGCGCACGCTACATAGAGTACGTAGCGTACGCTAAGTGGTTCACGCAGATTGCATATTTTGAGCTTTTGGGCCGTAGATCGAATTGTTAGGCAATCGTTCGACGTGAGATGATTTTTATATCATTTCTTTTGTTAAGGTTCGAGCTTGATACGTTGATCGAAGGAGGCGGCCTTCGAGTGTGTTGATATCATTGAAGTGTTTCGTTCTTGCCATCTTCGATGCAAGTATCGTAATGTGTTAAAATTGGTATTTTGAGCATGTTTGTGGTTTATTCATGTTGTTCAACATGGAAATTATTGTTGTTAAATTGTCATGATATTCGTTATCTAGTGTTTATGTTCATGTTGATGAACATAATGATTTGGCATATGTGTATGCATGAGTTATGTTTGTGTATGTTGTACGATCTATGCTGAGGGCGCTGGATCGGATGTCCACCTCGTTTTGGTCCGACGGGATCATCTTGGGATCTAGGCTGAGGGCGCTAGATCGTTGGACGGGTTATTTCCACCTCGTGTTGGTCCGACGGGATCATCTTGGGATCTATGCTTAGGGCGCTGGATCATTGGAATACCCATGCTGTGTTAATGGAATCTTGTGGATTCGCATTATCGGATTCCGGTAGCGGAAGTCCGTGTGGTGTAGCTTGTTATGTATGATTGATGCATATTTGATTTGTTTAAATGATACTTGTACTAGCATCGTTTTGCTAACCCTTTCGGGGGTGGACATTTGTTTTGATGTTCAGGTAGCCGAGGAGCAGGGAAACAGCCACAGTACCGACATGACAACGAAGGGGTTCAGTGATGTTTGTTGTTGTTGGTGATTTGTTTTCTTGTTTTGATTTCAGTACTCGAGTACGCGTGTCTAATTAATATCATTTCGATATGGTTGTATTAATTACTCGTTGAACCAGTTGAATGGTTTTGTAAACTTGAATTTCCGCAGTATTGATGTCTTATATTTACATTTCTTTTAAATCAGCCTTGTAAATCCTTACTTAAAGGGTTTACGGCGCTGTAATTATTCCAAATATCTCGGGGTGTTACATAAACAATACAATTATGCATACACATATGCAAATCAATATGTTCATCGACATGAACAACAGAACATGAACGACAATATGGCAAATCCACTAAGACGACCTCATGTTTGACAACATGAAAGACAATATGCATGATCAAATCACTAACACTAACTGAATCGATATAAGATACTTGCCCCGAGTCCTTCAGGAGAAATCTCGATATCAAACCATCACCGACGATTATCCGCAATGCTCGGCGATCCAAACATATCATGTACTACAGGTAATCATATCCTCGTCTTTACCATAATGTAACCTCGATACCCGAATATGCCAATAACCGAAATAAATCATATACATTATGATTAAACTCCCAGAATTAGAATGACAACATATAATCATTGCCATATGCATTATAAACGAAATGAAACTGAAACTATTCATTAAACATTATAATTGAGCAAGTAACAACTTGCCTCGATACCGATACGATGATGATGAAGCCACTACCAGTCACAATGCCTTCGTCTACGAGCTCCTCGGCCCTGACCATGCAATTCACGAACACGCTCGAACACGACCGCAACATTCGGTTATAATCGCCGATCAATAATCTCAACCTATCGAAGTAATCAAATAACATATATCCGATAACAATCAAAAACTGACAAAACTAACCAATCGAACTCAACGGTTCAACACAACCTCGAATAAACGCAGTCAGAACAAACCAAATCAAACCATCACGAATTCAAAACCGAAACAGAATATATTACCCTGCCTATTGACTTAGCGCACGTTAATCTCTTACCGCAGCGTGCGCTAAGTTTTTCCCGATAGCGTGCGCTAGCCAGTAGGCTTAGCGTGCGTTAATGACGTGCAGTTACATGCGTTTCGGATGCCGAACAACATATGGCGATTATCAAAAACTCTTAGTGTTTCTAAACCATGTTCATAGCTATCAAACAACGAAATCCAATATCCTTTAACATATAGGTAATCATCCGACTTTTAATTCAAGTCATATATTCATATTTCATCTTCCTTAATATCAACAACCTAAACACCAAGAACTCATAATCATGCCATGTTCACCATCATATGAAGAAACCAACAACAACAACATCACAGATCCGAATTGAAGGAAGATATTAGCCAACATATCTCTTTGGAGATAAACAACACATTCGAAACCATCCAATTCATATCAATATCTTCATATCAACAATAACATCATCATAATCCGGTAATGCAACTCATAATCATACTTATCAACTTGTTTATATGATAATCATCAGATCAAGAACATCATATACAATCCAAAACGAAATCTCAAAGTGAAGAGTAATTACCTTTTTGAAGGAATGGATTGATTTACAAGGTTGAATCCATTTCCAAGAATCACTAATGATTTCAAGCTTCAAATGTTGTTATGGATTATTAACTCCACCTTAATCCAGTGTTTGGAACCTCAAATACTTCTCAAGGCTCTCTCTATCGGCTCACATGAAGAAATGGATGAAAATGACGAAAAATAGCCAATTGCACTTATATATATACTGTACATTATTAACGTACGCTAACATCTTCAATTAACGTGCGTTACACACTTAGCGTGCGCTAACTGACTTTGTTAGCGTGCGTTATCGCAGTCCAGAGGCTACTGTCTGGCTTCGTACATGTGCTTACGTACTTAATTTCCATGCATTAGCGTACGTAACTTACACTGTCTAGCGTACGCAAGTCCTTGCATTTAGCGTGTGCTAATACCAGTTGACTTGCTACAGTCTACACCTACCACGAAGATGCTCGTGACCCCACATGCCAAAAGCACCCAATATAGCCAAGATTCCCTGTTGACCGATATACAGTTAGCGTGCACTAATCAACATGCATTAGCGTGCACTAACACTACATTACAACATCCGTTGACTTATCAGAACGTGCGCCGAATGTGGCCTGGTCCACGCGTAGATTCCTTCCGATCGGACTGCATTAGCGTGCGTTATCTTATATCCGTAGCGTGCGCTAAACCTGCACGATAGCGTGCGCTACTCCTGATTATTAGTGTGCACTAATAATGTTACACTTAGCCTTTTTCAGCTATCCTCGTCCAACATCTCGACATACCAAATATGAACATACGGTATACTGAATACATTACTCAACACATTATATCCTCGGATACAATTGTCGACCAATACGACAATTATACCAATACTGACATCTCAGTCCTTCATTTATTTTATCCATACTGTACAGATTCCACGCTGTACAACATAACTCGGATAAAATAACATTAAACAATAGTAGTATAAATTTCGGATATTACATACTACACCACTTAAAATAAGTTTCGTCCGCGAAACTTGCAATCCGTCATAACAACAAACAAACATACCGTTCAACCAAAATATCCCAAGCCATCACGACAACGATCAATCATCATCATTACTGAATAACCAAAAAAGTACGCTTACAAATACGCAGGTCGACGATCTCCTGAGATACTAGCAAGCGATCTCACTGTACAGTCCCAATACGCTTACAATCACAATTCCTTGAGTCTCAACAAAATTATATCATCGTCAGATGAAGTAATCTATCCGTGACAAATCCTGTTTGCCTGATCGCATGATCAAATTCCAAACCGATAAACAAATAATATCCGATATATCTGCGAAACAACTGTCCAAAATAATGACAAATCAATCCCGAAACATCGACACAGAATTCGAACGCTTATATGATCATTAACAATGATCAACCAACTAAATAACCGAGAAGGTCATCGATAAGATATCTTCAATACGATTAATCCAATGGTCAAAATACAACTGAGATTGTCATCAACATGATAAACTCCAATATGACCAACCAGAGTCAAAACACAGTCAAGAATATCATCAACATGACAAACTCTATTATTACCAACGAATGAGCAACAATAATCGGGAATACCTTCACACGGTAAATTCCAACACGATAAACACAGAACCACAGAGACAGATATACGGAAGAGCAAAATTCTCGAAACGCTAAACAAATCACATACAGTGGATCTCAACGAAACACATCCGGTTGGTGAACATACCCCTCGGCATACAAACACCCAATCAAGCCGACGAAAATAACCAATCATACCTGGAGTGGAAACGACCGCTCGACGTCTAAAACAACCAACATGGGGTCACCATCCCCAAATCTAAAAAAGAAATCATTCAAAATCATTATGGTAAAGTCACAATATTACCATACCAATGGAATCACATAGCACATATGTCCCAGTTTCACAAAATCCAAAGTTCCAAAATTATATTATGCGCATGATTCTACAACACACGACATATTTCCCTTATCTGATCAACCAACGGATCATCTCTAGATAACCAAAATGCCATACCAAAGTTCGGATCTCTATTTATCATTCCATACTGATGTCTTATCCAGTTCGTGAATCACACTCAGAACTTCACCATGATATGGAATATACACTAAATGCGTATGGTTATCAATTACATTTTCAAAACCAGTTTGAAATCATATAATCTCGTCAAGAAGACAAATTTTCGAAAATTCTTTCGAAATTTTCACAACTCAAAACATAAATTTTCGTAAGACCACGAAATCAATTTTAAAATTTAAATCGGCTCGCTGGTGCCAAGTTCTCGATAAAAATTCTTTTCGAATACACACGATTAAATAAATGGAATTTATGCAAATGCTTAACCATATCCATACTCCTGTATACCAATTCGGCTCGTCACCAAATTCACTGATATTCCATCGGAAAACCACACGATGAAATTCCAAAATCTCAATATATAAACTCTGATAAAAACTCCTCCTCCACATACTACTCGCAACGTCAATCCTTAATCCATCCTGGATCACCTCGAATATGATATGACAAAATATTGAAACAAATCAACAAATCAAACACAACGAAAGACTTCCCGAGAAGTTCCATTTGAACAAGTAAACCAAAGCCTCGAAAGGCAGAAATAACATAAGTAAACGATTGGTAAAGTGTTTTACAAATCTCGGGAGTTTTAGAAAACAAGAAAAAGCCTTTTGAAACATTAGGGTCTCAGCCCGTATCTCGTTCCACATTAGAAGAAGTTTAAAAAGTAGAAAACTCATTTCAGACCCCAAGTCCTGAGTTACAAAACCATTTCAAAATCGATTTGGGTCTCGGCCCAAAAATCATTTTTCGTAAAACATCCGTGAAATATTCATTTTAAAAAGTATCATTTTCAAATTCTCAAAACAGTTCATATATATCACAAAACGAACTAACATGACTACATGTTCTTCTCAACAATCCATAGTCCTTTTCCCGATTACACAATTCCGTTCCAAAATCTAACCAGCATACTGATTCTCAAAATTATAATTCCTCAAGATCATCAATCCTGTCCCAACTCTGTCACCTTATACTATAACGTATAATATTCTGCTGAATTTCAAAGCATATCAACTTAGAACAACAATAAATCTCAATGAAATTCAAAAATCCAAATACTTACAGATCGTGAAGCCGACGATTCCCCATGATACTGGCACATGTCTCGACTCAAGAAAATACTCGACACAGATATTTTCAAAACACACATTTTGCAAACTCAGTGCAACTCAAGAACACAATATATCACGTTAACACCATTTGGAAAAGTTTACAACAATCCTAGTACCACACTGATAAATCACATAACCCATAAGCCCGAGTGAACAACAAAAACTCACGGCTCTAGTATTAGTTAATTGACAACTGGAATGACGCGACCAAAACACGACCCAACTCGACCCAAATGCCTAGGTTTTCTCAACCTAACACTACGCCATAAGTGCTCATAGGCAATGCTTTTAGCTAGTGTTGCCAATAAAGCGTTTCAATAGATTGATGACTTTTGATCTTTTGAAACACTACTGAAATAGTATTGCACTAGATATACATTTGGTGTTGCAAGATAAAAATGGTGTTGCGCGACGTGCAACACCTGTGATGGTGTTGTATTATATCTAATTTTTTAATAATTTTTTGAAGTTATTGTAAAAAACAAACACAATGAAATGAAATTTAAATTTTGATAATTTTTACTCTTAAAGTTTGATATATAACATATGATAAATTTGATATAAATTATTTATATTTAATATAAATACTTATCATGTTTTTTAATATTATAATTAAAACTTGTAAATATTTTTTATAATTTTAAAGTTTAATATATTATCAAAATATATAATGAAATTTAAATTATGATATATGGTTTATTTTCAAAGTTTGACATATAATATAAATTATAATTTATATATATTTAAATTATTTAATATAAATACACATTATAAATTAATATTAAAATTTCAAAATTTTAAATTATAGAAAATAATAAAATCATTTTTAAATATCCTTATATAGCGTTTAATTAGGAAGTGCTATGTAAGAGTACACTTACATAGCGTTTTTAAAAAACATTGTGGTAGGTTCCGTATTTTAAATAATATTTCTTTAATTTTTGTAAGTTTATGAATTTTTTATTCGTACTCAAATTAAATTATGTCTTCTGCTCTTTCATTTTCCCTTTATTTGCAAGCAGTAGTCTCCCCCCCCCCCCAAGTTTACTATCATTTTGAAACCCTAACCGCAGTCGGGACCGCAAAACCGAGGTGATGAGCATATCCACATGTTCTGATGATCTGTTGCCGTGCCGCCAAGAGCCATCACCTGAGTCCAGCAGTGAAGCGGAAGCTATGTTGATGGAAGATGAGATCGAGGCCAGAGGGAATGAGTGTCTCACTTTTGGAATCTATTTGGCCAGAGGAAATGAGAGAAACTATTTGGAATCCCGATGTCAGCAGCTGCAGCACCCGAACTTCCCTGCGCAAACATCCGGCAACCCCTATCTTTCCGCCCGGCTATACCAAGACAACAAGACTGCTGTAATCGCAGTAAGACTAGTTTGCTTGATTAATTCTTCATTTTCAATTCTTCAATATAATTTCAGCTATCAAATATCGGATATTTCATGATAAGATAGGCGAAAAAATAGAAAAAAATATCTTGCAGGGAGCAGGGATGGATAACTTAGGCAATACTTGCTTTATGAATTCTGTGATGCAATGTTTTATCCACACAGTTCCACTTCTTCAAGGCATTCTATTGGATAAGCACTCAGTACACTCAAATTATGAGTAAATTGATGCCAGTTCGGTTTTACTTGATTTCTTGGTCAGCAAACTTGTGTGTTCTTGTTGGTCCTTTGATTACTGTAGTTTATTAGGCAATTTCTGCACTGGATTTTGAATTGTTTCTTGTAACCATCATTGACAGGTGACGAGAACTTTTTGTGTAATATGCGCTCTGCAGGGGCTGATTAAACTTTCACTGACCTTGAAAACTAGACCTGTTGCACCTTTTGGTCTTATGAACAACTTGAGCTGTATCCTCTCTTGCATTTGAATGCATCTTTTTAATAATTTGAACGCTATTTTGGTCGTAAAAAATTCAAGAACTATTTTTCCGTGTCTTGATTCTTTGAGTTTGTGAATCTACCAGATTTTTCTTCAGGTTTCAAAAGATTCCAACAAGAAGATGCTCATGAATTCCTTCAATGTTTTTTGGATAGACTTGAAAGCTATCAGGATTCTTCACAGAGTGATAACATAGTGAAGCAACACTACAAACACATTGGTGACATCTGTTAAAGCTATAACAATGGAGGTGTGGCACCTACAGATTTCGTTAGCTATCTCCTTTTCCATTTTCATTGTTGCAAGGGTTGACCTAAACATATTCTGCTATTAGTGGAATTGTAGCTGCGCTAACATTCTCTCCCCCCATCCTATGTCCAAAATTCATTTATCTTCTTGCAGTTCCTATTCCACGTGAGAACTATTCTTCTCTTTCTAGTTTCTACTTAACTTTCTATGTTTGTATGTTCTCTTTGAGCATATTACATACTGGTATTAGATATCTTTCTTCATCAAATTATTGCATACTTTTCAAACTTTAGGAACCCATTGGAGTTGAAACATTGATGAACATCCAGCATTAAAATAACTCCAGTTGTGTTGATTTTTCTCAATTCTAGACGTTTATCTTCCACAAATTATTTGACAATTTTATTCTCCCCATGTCGCAGCCTGAGATGACAATAGATATGAAGAAGAGATATGTTGGCCACTGTAATGTGGGGACTGATATAAAACAAGCTAGTTTTATTGGGCAAATAGGTATGTTCAAGGTCTTCCATGCAGTCCTCCATATCATGCTTATGCAAGCATTATGAATGAGCAAAGAAAAGGGGAAGTATATTTGTTTACTTGCCAAAGTTTTCCTTCCTCTTCTATTTTCCTTATATTGGATGCTAAGAAGATAATGTGCGTGTACGTGTGTGTGTGAGAACTAGACTCTGGCGCCTTTGCAGTGTTCTGGGTTTAGTGTTAAACTTATTTCTAATATGCTACTGAAACTACGTGAATACACATTTACAACAATTTAGAAAAATCACCCTTCTTTCAAATCACCCTCCTTTTCTTTGTTGCTTAGAATTTTTAAGTATATAGAGGTTTTCATTATGGACATATATAATCTCTCACATTCAACTACTTCATATGTGATAACATAGAAAATATTTATAACAATTTGGTAGGGAAAAGTGAAACAGGAAAATGGGAGAAGCTAATCTCGGCCTTAACTTGGATATTAGAGAATTTTGGGCAACGATATCAAGTGTCAAGATGATAATGATACTCCTATGACTCAAGACGGAACCAGTTACCAGTTATTTCAATATGTAAATTTCGATCACATGTATTTAGAGTTTGTAATTTCGTACTTTTTAAGTTAGATAGTGGTGTTGCTTGGTTTTGGTACTTTTGAAGTTAAATTGGTGGTTTGTTGCTTTGTATAAATTTAGGACTTTGTATTTTGTATTGGCAGCCTTGTTGGTTTTTGGCTGCCATGGTTTATTTTGGATAGGTAGATGTAAAAATAAAATGGTTATTTCAAAATATTTGTATGAAGTGTTGTCTTTTACTTTAGCTGTTGTGTATTATAAAAGTAGTATTATGAAACCAAAAAAAAAAAAAAAATTATTGACGTGGCACAAATGTGGGGCCCATTATTGACGTGGCACAAATGTGGGGCCCATTGTTGCTGTGGCACAAATGTAAAGCCAATGATGACGTGGCATAAAGATGGGACCCACTGATGACGTGGCATAAAGATGGGACCCACTAATGATGTGGCACATGTGGACCCCATTTTTTTTTTGAAATCTTAGGCAACACCGTTTCTTGTTGCCTTACTTGGTTATGTTGTTGCATTATAAGCGTAGTGCAATACTTTTCCATTGTTGCAGTAGAGACTAAAAGTGTTGCCTTAGGTGTCAAAGGCAACGGCCGTATTGGCAACAAGAGTTTGGTGTTGCCTTTGGCCTAAGGCAACACTTTTCGTGTCTTCTGCAACAATAAACAGGCATTGCCTATGAGCACTTATGGCGTAGTGAAGCTCCGATACCATATTCTATAACACCCCCAGATTTAACTGGAAATATTACAGCGCTGTGGGCCCCGAGATGGAACCCACAAGGCTAAAAGAATTTTTAGCAAACATTTACAAGTGCCCAAGAGGCCAACAACGGTACTATCTTTAAAAATGCACAAAGGTTTATAAAATCCATTTAACAAAAACCGTCTTAAAAACTCATTTGAAATCGCAAGGCCAAACAGCCGACACACAAAACTTTAGAAAACGATTTCCAAAGTAACCTCAGTTACCAGATACCAAAAGAGCATTTCAAAATACTCACGCAGCGGAAAAAGACCAAACATAAAGATACTCTAGCAGCGGAATACAAGAACCAATCAAGAAACTCAATGCACAGAACATATCCTAGCCAGTATCCTCCTGGAAGCTCATCTCTTCACGACCGCTACTAGCTCGATACTCCAAGAACCTAAAAATAAATCCCACGACGGGATCAGCCATAATATCCAACAATGATAACCGTCACATCACATTAATAATTACATACTAATGAAAATACAACATAAGAATACGACCAACGTAATCTTACCGCCATAACTTTACTTACTCAAGTAATTCTCATCAGAATAACCATATCACATTTCGCATCCTGTACCCGATTAACCAATAAACTCGAACATAATATCTGTATTGTACCTCAAACAATACTCAAGATTCTCAAACTATCATAACTAACTCACGATACGGAAATATACCATTTCTGACCAATACGATCCATCGAATAATATCATCAAATCCCAAGACGATAATCGATTGTCCATCAAGGACAAATACCAAAGGAAATATGGAACATACCTTGAGATATGAAGTGCCACGACAATCATATCAGTCTAATCCGAGATCAGAACAATGCAATACGGACACGGTCCTAACACAAGACCTACAAATGCATATTCATATGACCACGTCAATATGCGTAATATCCGGAATTTCTACTACTATTGTTTAATGTTATTTTATCCGAGTTATATTGTACAGCATGGAATCTGTACAGTGTGGATAAAATAAATAAAGGACTGAGACATCTGTATTGGTATAATTGTCGTACTTGGTCGACAATTTCAATTGAGGATATTATGTATCATATGAGGATATTATTGAATTGAGTATATGTATTCAGTATGTGAGTGTACGTATCCAGTATGTCGAGACGGATGACAAGAGTTGGAAATGGCTAAGTATAGCCTGACTAGCGCGCGCTAATGGTCAAGTATAGCGCATGCTATCGTTCATGATTAGCGCACGCTAGAGGCAGAATGTAGCGCATGCTAATGCAGTCATATCGGAAGGAATCTGTGCGTGGACCAGGCCACTTTCGGCGCACGTTCTGATAAGTCAACGGATGTTGTAATGTAGTGTTAGCACACGCTAATGCATGTTGATTAGCGCACGCTAACTGTATATCGGACGAAAAGGAATCTTATCCTCGTCAGCACTTTCGGCGTGTGGACCAGTCTTCGGAGCATACAGACAAACAAGTCAAGTATGATTAGCGCACGCTATGGAAGAACACTTGCATACGCTAAATATAGGCATTTACGTACGCTAATGCATGGGCATTACGTACATAAGTCATTGTATGAAGCCAGACAATAGCCCCTGGATTGCGATAGCGCACGCTAACAAAAGTCGGTTAGCGAACGCTAAGGCCGTAGCGCACGCTAAACATAAGGTTTAGCGCATGCTAGTAATACACTTTATAAAAAGGGACAGGAGGGTGTTATGAAGCATTTCGTCCACTTCTTTCCTTTCACTCGATAGAGAAAGATCTGGGAGATATTTGAGGTTCCAAACAATGGATTAAGGTGGGGTTAATCATCCATAACAACATTTGAAGCTTGAAATCATTAGTGATTCTTGGAAATGGATTCAACCTTGTAAATCAATCCATTCCTTCAAAAAGGTAATTACTCTTCACTTTGAGATTTCGTTTTGGATTGTATATGATGTTCTTGAGCTGATGATAATCATATAAACAAGTTGATAAGTATGATTATGAGTTGGATTACCGGATTATGATGATGTTATTGTTGATATGAAGATATTGATATGAATTGGATGGTTTCGAATGTGTTGTTTATCTTCAAAGAGATATGTTGGCTAATGTCTTCCTTCAATTCGGATCTGTGATGTTGTTGTTGTTGGTTTCTTCATATGATGGTGAACATGGCATGATTATGAGTTCTTGGTGTTTAGGTTGTTGATATTAAGGAAGATGAAATATGAATATATGACTTGAATTAAGAATCGGATGATTACCTATATGTTAAAGGATATTGGATTTCGTGTTTTGATAGATATGAACATGGTTTTGGATCACTTAGTGTTCTTGATAATCGTCATATGTTGATCGGTATCCGAAATACATGCAACTGTACAACATTAGCGCACGCTAAGCTTACTGCCTAACGCGCGCTAACGGGAGCAACTTAGCGCATGCTACGTTAAGTGATTAACGTGCGCTAAGAAGGCAGAAAGTGCAGTATTTTCACTTTGTTGTTCTGAATTCGTGATGGTTTGAGTTGGATTGATCCGACTAGTGTTTAATCGAAAAATTATCAAGCCATTGGGTTTGTGATTTGATTTTAGCGGTTGTTGATTATTATCGGATATGTGTTAATTGATTACTTCAATAGGTTGAGTTTATTGATCGGTGTATATAACCATATATGGCGGTCGGGTTCGAGGATGTTTGTGAATTGCTTTGGTCGGGACCGAGGAACTTGTAGATGACGACAATGGATTTGGTAACGACTTCATCATCGTCGTATCGGTATCGAGGCAAGTTATTACTTGCTCAGTTTATAATATTTAATGAATGGTTTCAGTTTCATTCGTTTATAATTCGTATAGCAATGTTTATAATCATAATCACAGGGGATTTGGGATTATAGGTTGCATTCGAGTTTTGGGAATTAAATTATAAGGTATATGATTTATATTTATTGTTGGTATACTTGGTATCGAGGATACATTGTGGTATAGACGAAGACGTGAATTATTTACCGTCCGTGGTAATTTGTACCATCGAGTATTGAGGATAATTGTCCGTGATGGTCTGGACATCGAGATTGCTCTCGAAGGACTCGGGACAAGTACTCTAATCATTGTTGTCATTTTGTGTCGATCATGTTGTGATACATTCGTGTATCGTTGTTGTCATGCATTTGTGCACGGTTGTTGTCGTGCATTGTGTACTATTGTCTTGTGCAGTCGTGCATTGTTGTCGTATGTCCACCATGCGTTGGTCCGACGGGATCATCATGGGAATCTATAGTGTGGCTATTTGGATCGCCGGATGTAATGCCACCAAGCCTTGGTCCGACGGGATCAACATGGGAATCTATAGTGTGTATTTGGATCGTTGGATTACCATATGTATTGTTGTTGTGCATATGTATATTATGGGTTTGCCATAAGTATACATTGTCGTTATTGTTGTGATCATATTGACGTTGTCATATGAGTATGCATTTGTAAGTCTTGTGTTATGACCATGTCCGTATGTTGTGTTGATCTGATCTCGGATTAGACTGACGTGATGGTAATGGTATTTCGTATCTTGAGGTATGTTCCGTATTTCCTTGAATGCTTGTCTTTGATGGACAATTGATTATCGTATTGGAATTGTCGACGTTATCCGATGGATTGAATTGGCCAGAGTTGGTATAATTTCCGTATCGCAAGGTATGATAATGTTTTGAGAACCTTGGGTATTGTTGAGATACAATACAGATATCTTGGTATGAGCTTATTGTGTTGTTGAAACGATACGAGATGTGAACTTTAGTGATTATTATCATGAGTTGGTAAAGTTATGACGGTAGGATTACATTGGTCGTACTCTTACTCAGTATTTCCATTGGTATGTAATTATTGACGTGATGTGATGGTTATCATTGTTGGATATTATGGCTGACCCCGTCGTGGGCTTTCTTTTTAGGTTGTTGGATTATCAAGCTTGTAGCGGTCGTGGAGAGATGAGCTTCCCGGAGGATACTGGCTAGGGCATGTATTTTTGTATTGAGTTTCCTGATCACTTCTTGTATTCCGCTGCTAGAGTATTTTAATTGTTTGTCTTTATCCGCTGCGTGAGTATTTTTAAATGTTCTTTTGGTATCTGGTAACTTAGGTTACTTTGGCAATTATTTTCTAAATCTATTCTGTCGATACATGTAAGCGATAGCTTAACGTATGTTTTAAATTGTTGAGTTTTAGCATTTCGGGCCTTGTGGTTTCAAATGAGATTTTACGACCGTTTTGATAAACGAATTTTATAAAGTCTTCGAATGTTTTAAATATATAATACCGTCGTTAGCCTCTTGGACGCTTGTAAATGTTTGCGAAAATTTCCTTCAGCCTTGTGGGTTCCATCTCGGGGCCCACGGCGCTGTAATATTCCCAGTCGGATCTGGGGGTGTTACAGAATATGGTATCGGAGCTTTGGTTGTGAAAATCTAGGCAGTCGGATCGAGTTGGGTCATGCTTTTTTCGTGTCATTCGAATTGTCGGTTGACAAATGTTTGAGCTCTGGGTTTTTGTTGTTCACTCGGGCTTGTGCGTTATGTGATTTACCAGTGTGGTACTGGGATTGTTGTAACTTTTCCAAATGGTGTTAACGTGTTTCTTCAGATAGAGTTGTGTTGTGTTCTCGAGTTGAACTGAGTTTACAAAATGTGTGTTTTAAAAATATCTGTGTCGAGTATTTTCTTGAGTCGAGACATGTGCCAGTATCACGGGGAATCGTCGGCTTCACGATCTGTAAGTATTTGGATTCTTGAATTATATTGAGATTTATTGCCGTTCTAAGTTGATATGCTTTGAGATTCAGCAAATATTATGCGTTACAGTATAAGGTGACAGAGTTGGGACAAGATTGATGATCTTGAGAAGTTATGATTTTGGACATCAATATGTCGGTTAAGCTTTGGAACGGAGTTGTGCATTTGGAAGAAATATTGTGGATTGTTCAGGAGAACATGTAGTCATGTTAATTCATTTTATGATATATGAACTGTTTTTGAGTATTTGAAAATGGTACTTTTCAAAATGAATGTTTTACGGATGTTTTACCGTAAATGATTTTTGGGCTGAGACCCAATAGATTTTTGAAATTGTTTTATAACTCAGGACTTGGGGTCCGGAAAAGGGTTTTCTACTTTTTAAACTTCTTGTAATGCGGAACGAGATATGGGCTGAGACCCTGATATTTCAAAAGGCCTTTCTGTTTTCTTAAAACTCCCGAGAATTGTAAAACACTTTATTAATTGTTTATCTATTTCGTTCCTGCCTTTCGGGGTTTTGGCTTACTTGTTCAAATGAAACCTCTCGGGAAGTCTTTCGATGTGTTGATTTGTTTCAATGTTTTGTCATGGCATATTTGAGGTGATCCAGGATGGATTAATGATTGACATGTCGAGTCATATGTGGAAAAAGGAGTTTTTAGTCGGAATTTATATATTGAAATTTCGGAACTTTATCATGTGGTTTTCCGATGGAATAGCGAGCCGAATTGGTATACATGAGTATGGGTGTGGTCAATCATTTGCATAGTTTTTATTTTAAGACTTCGAAATCGTGAGGATTCGAAGGAAACTGTTACCGAATACTTGGCATTAGCGAGCCAGTTTAACTTTTCAAAAAAAATTATTTTGTGGTCTTACGAAAATTTTGTTTTGAGTTTTGAAATTTTTGTATGAACTTTCGAAAATTTGTATTCTTGACGAGACTATATGATTTCAAACTGGTTTTGAAAATGTGACTGATATACATATGCAGTTAGTGCATAGTGCATATCATGATGAAGTTATGAGTGTAACTCACAAACTAGATGAGACATCAGTATGGAACTATGGAAAGGGATCCGAACTCTAGTATGATAGTTTGGTTATCCAGAGATGATCAGTTGATTGACCGGATAAGAGAAATATGCTGCGTGTTGTAGATTCTTGCACAGGATGTAATTTTGGAACTTTGGATTTTGCGAAATCGGGGCATATGTGCTATGTAATTCCATTGGTATGGTAGTAGTGCGATTTGTACCATAGCGATTTCTGAATGATTTCTTTGTAAGTGTAGATTTGGGGATGGTGACCCCATACTGGTTGTTTTGGATATCGAGTGGTCGTTCCCACTCCACTTATGATTGGTATGTTCATCGATTTGCGATTGGTTGTTCGTATGCCGAGGGGAATGTTCACCAGTCGGTTGTGTTTTGTTGAGATTCACTGTATGTGATTTGTTTAATGTTTTGAGAATTTTGTTCTTTCGTATATCGGTTTCTACGGTTCTATGTTGATCATATTGGAGCTTACCGTGTGAGTGTATTCCCGATTATCGTTGATCGTTCGTTTGTCATATTGGATGTTATCATGTCGATGATATTCTCGGTTAATTTATTGGTTGATCATTGCTAGTGATCATCTGAGCGTTCAGATTTGTGTGGATATTTCGGGATTTGTTGCCATTGTGTTGGGCAGTTGTTTCACATCGTGTATTATTTATTTGTATAAGGATTTGGACTTGATTGTGTAATCAGGAAGACAGGATTTGAAACGGATAGATTATTTCATCCGAAGATGATATATTTTTGTTGAGATTCATGGAATGTGATTGTAAGCGTATTGAGATTGTACAGTGATGGCACTTACTAGTATCTCAAGAGATCGTCGACTTTGCGCATTGGTAAGTATGCTGTTTCGGTTATTCGTGAATGATGATGATTGATCGTTGTCGTGATGGTTTCGAAATATTTTGGTTGAACGGTTTGTTTGTTTTTCTATGACGGATTGCAAGTTTCGAGGACGAAACTTATTTTAAGTGGTGTAGTATGTAATATCCGGAATTTCTTCTACTATTGTTTAATGTTATTTTATCTAAGTTATATTGTACAGCGTGGAATCTGTACAATGTGGATAAAATAAATAAAGGACTGAGACATCTGTATTGTTATAATTGTCGTACTTGGTCGACAATTTCAATTGAGTATATTATGTATCATATGAGAATATTATTGAATTGAGTATATGTATTCAGTATGTGAGTGTACGTATCCAGTATATCAAGACGAACGACAAGAGTTGGAAATGGCTAAGTATAGCCTGACTAGCGCACGCTAAGGGTCAAGTATAGCGCATGCTATCGTTCATGGTTAGCGCACGCTAGAGGCAGAATGTAGCGCACGCTAATGCAGTCAGATCGGAAGGAATCTGTGCGTGGACCAGGCCACTTTCGGCGCACGTTCTGATAAGTCAACGGATGTTGTAATGTAGTGTTAGCGCATGCTAATGCATGTTGATTAGCGCATGCTAACTGTATATCGGACGAAAAGGAATATTATCCTCGTCAGCACTTTCGGCGTGTGGACCAGCCTTCGGAGCATACAGACAAACAAGTCAACTATGATTAGCGCACTCTATGGAAGAACACTTGTGTACGCTAAATATAGGCATTTACGTACGCTAATGCATGGGCATTACGTACGTAAGTCATTGTACAAAGCCAGACAGTAGCCCTGGATTGCGATAGCGCACGCTAACAAAAGTCGGTTAGCGCACGCTAAGGCCGTAGCGCACGCTAAACATAAGGTTTAGCGCACGCTAGTAATACACTTTATAAAAAGGGACAGGAGGGTGTTATGAAGCATTTTGTCCACTTCTTTCCTTTCACTTGATAGAGAAATATCTGGGAGATAATTGAGGTTCCAAACACTGGATTAAGGTGGGGTTAATCATCCATAACAACATTTGAAGCTTGAAATCATTAGTGATTCTTGAAAATAGATTCAACCTTGTAAATCAATCCATTCCTTCAAAAAGGTAATTACTCTTCACTTTGATATTTCGTTTTGGATTGTATATGATGTTCTTGAGCTGATGATTATCATATAAACAAGTTGATAAGTATGATTATGAGTTGGATTACCGGATTATGATGATGTTATTGTTGATATGAAGATATTGATATGAATTGGATATTTTCGAATGTGTTGTTTATCTTCAAAGAGATATGTTGGCTAATGTCTTCCTTCAATTCGGATCTGTGATGTTCTTGTTGTTGGTTTCTTCATATGATGGTGAACATAGCATGATTATGAGTTCTTGGTGTTTAGGTTGTTGATATTAAGGAAGATGAAATATGAATATATGACTTAAATTAAGAGTCGGATGATTACCTATATGTTAAAGAATATTGGATTTCGTGTTTTGATAGATATGAACATGGTTTTGGATCAATTAGTGTTCTTGATAATCGTCATATGTAGATCGGTATCCGAAATACATGCAACTGTACAACATTAGCGCACGCTAAGATTACTGCCTAACGCGCGCTAACGGGAGCAACTTAGCGCACGCTACGTTAAGTGATTAACGTGCGCTAAGAAGGCAGAAAGTGCAGTATTTTCATGTTGTTGTTCTGAATTCGTGATGGTTTGAGTTGGATTGATCCGACTAGTGTTTAATCGAAATATTATCAAGCCATTGGGTTTGTGATTTGATTTTAGTGGTTGTTGATTATTATCGGATATGTGTTAATTGATTACTTCAATAGGTTGAGTTTATTGATCGGTGTATATAACCATATGTGGCGGTCGGGTTCGAGGATGTTCGTGAATTGCTTTGGTCGGGACCGAGGAACTTGTAGATGACGACAATGGATTTGGTAACGACTTCATCATCGTCGTATCGGTATTGAGGCAAGTTATTACTTGCTCAGTTTATAAGATTTAATGAATGGTTTCAGTTTCATTCGTTTATAATTCGTATAGCAATGTTTATAATCGTAATCACAGGGGATTTAGGATTATAGGTTGTATTCGAGTTTTGGGAATTAAATCATAAGGTATATGATTTATATTTATTGTTGGTATACTTGGTATCGAGGATACATTGTGGTATAGACGAAGAAGTGAATTATTTACCGTCCATGGTAATTTGTACCATCGAGTATTGAGGATAATTGTCCGTGATGGTTTGGACATCGAGATTGCTCTCGAAGGACTCGGGACAAGTACTCTAATCATTGTTGTCATTTTGTGTCGATCATGTTGTGATACATTCGTGTATCGTTGTTGTCATGCATTAGTGCACAGTTGTTGTCGTGCATTGTGTACTATTGTCTTGTGCAGTCGTGCATTGTTGTCGTATGTCCACCATGCGTTGGTCCGATGGGATCATCATGGGAATCTATAGATGTGTGCGCTGGATTGCTGGACAGGTAATGCCACCATGCGTTGGTCCGACGGGATCATCATGGGAATCTATAGCTATGTGCGCTGGATCGTTGGATTACCATATGTATTGTTGTTGTGCATATGTATATTATGAGTTTTCCATAAGTATACATTGTCGTTATTGTTGTGATCATATTGACATTGTCATATGAGTATGCATTTGTGAGTCTTGTGTTATGACCATGTCCGTATGTCGTGTTGATCTGATCTCGGATTAGACTGACGTGATGGTAATGGTATTTCGTATCTTGAGGTATGTTCTGTATTTCCTTGAATGCTTGTCTTTGACGGACAATTGATTATCGTATTGGAATTGTCGACGTTATCCGATGGATTGAATTGGCCAGAGTTGGTATAATTTCCGTATCGCAAGGTATGATAGTGTTTTGAGAACCTTGGGTATTGTTGAGATACAATACAGATATCTTGGTATGAGCTTATTGTGTTGTTGAAACGATACGAGATGTGAACTTTAGTGATTATTATCACGAGTTGGTAAAGTTATGACGGTAAGATTACATTGGTCGCACTCTTACTCAGTATTTCCATTGGTATGTAATTATTGACGTGATGTGATGGTTATCATTGTTGGATATTATGGCTGACCCCGTCGTGGGCTTTCTTTTTAGGTTCTTGGATTATCGAGCTTGTAGCGGTCGTGGAGAGATGAGCTTCCCAGAGGATACTGGCTAGGGCATGTATTTTTGTATTGAGTTTCCTGATCAGTTTTTGTATTCCGCTGCTAGAGTATTTTAATTGTTTGTCTTTATCTGCTGCGTGAGTATTTTTAAATGTCCTTTTGGTATCTGGTAACTTATGTTACTTTGGCAATCATTTTCTAAATCTATTCTGTCGATACGTGTAAGCGATAGCTTAACGTATGTTTTTAAACTGTTGAGTTTTATCATTTCGGGCCTTGTGGTTTCAAATGAGATTTTACGATGGTTTTGATAAACGAGTTTTATAAAGTCTTCGAATGTTTTAAATATATAATACCGTCGTTAGACTCTTGGACGTTTGTAAATATTTGCGAAAATTTCCTTCAGCCTTGTGGGTTCCATCTCGGGGCCCACGACGCTGTAATATTCCCAGTCGGATCTGGGGGTGTTACAATATGATCACAACAATAACAATCATGTATACTCAATGGAAATCCGACGATCCAGCGCCCTCAGCATAGATCCCTTTGTTGATCCTATCAGATCAGCATAAGGTGGATAACCAACAATATACATATGAACAACAACACATGATAAAATCAATGATGCGAATTCATAAGATTCCATCAACACAATACTGGTAATCCAATGATCCAGCGCCCTCAGCATAGATCCCCATCATGATCCCGTCGAACCAACGCATGGTGGAAAACCTGTCCAACGATCCAGCGCCCTCAGCATAGATCCCCATGATGATCCCGTCGAACCAATGCATGGTGGACATTCGATCCAGCGCCCTCAGCATAGATCCTCATGATCCCTTCGGATCATTTACAACATAAACAATACAATTATGCATACACATATGCAAATCAATATGTTCATCGACATGAACAACAGAACATGAACGACAATATGACAAATCCACTAAGACGACCTAATGTTTGACAACATGAAAGACAATATGCATGATCAAATCACTAACACTAACTGAATCGATATAAGATACTTGCCCTGAGTCCTTCGGGAGAAATCTCGATATCAAACCATCACCGACGATTATCCCCAATGCTCGGAGATCCAAACATATCATGGACTACAGGTAATCATACCCTTGTCTTTACCATAATGTAACCTCGATACCAGAATATGCCAATAACCGAAATAAATCATATACATTATGATTAAACTCCCAGAATTGGAATGACAACATATAATCATTGCCATATGCATTATAAACCAAATGAAACTGAAACCATTCATTAAACATTATAATTGAGCAAGTAACAACTTGCCTCGATACCGATACGATGATGATGAAGCCACTACCAGTCACAATGCCTTCATCTACGAGCTCCTCGGCCCTGACCATGCAATTCACGAACACGCTCGAACACGACCGCAACATCCGGTTATAATCGCCGATCAATAATCTCAACCTATCGAAGTAATCAAATAACATATATCCGATAACAATCAACAACTGACAAAACTAACCAATCGAACTCAACGGTTCAACACAACCTCGAATAAACGTAGTCAGAACAAACCAAATCAAACCATCACGAATTCATAACCGAAAAAGAATATATTACCCTGCCTGTTGACTTAGCGCATGTTAATCTCTTACCGTAGCGTGCGCTAAGTTGTTCCCGATAGCGTGCGCTAGCCAGTAGGCTTAGCGTGCGCTAATGACGTGCAGTTACATGTATTTCGGATACCGATCAACATATGGCGATTATCAAAAACTCTAAGTGTTTCTGAACCATGTTCATAGCTATCAAACAACGAAATCCAATATCCTTTAACATATAGGTAATCATCCGACCTTTAATTCAAGTCATATATTCATATTTCATCTTCCTTAATATCAACAACCTAAACACCAAGAACTCATAATCATGCCATGTTCACCATCATATGAAGAAACCAACAATAACAACATCACAGATCCGAATTGAAGGAAGACATTAGCCAACATATCTTTTTGAAGATAAACAACACATTCGAAGCCATCCAATTCATATCAATATATTCATATCAACAATAACATCATCATAATCCGGTAATCCAACTCATAATCATACTTATCAACTTGTTTATATGATAATCATCAGCTCAAGAACATCATATACAATCCAAAACGAAATCTCAAAGTGAAGAGTAATTACCTTTTTGAAGGAATGGATTGATTTACAAGGTTGAATCCATTTCCAAGAATCACTAATGATTTCAAGCTTCAAATGTTGTTATGGATGATTAACTCCACCTTAGTCCAGTGTTTGGAACCTCAAATACTTCTCAAGGCTCTCTCTATCGGCTCACATGAAGAAATGGATGAAAATGATGAAAAATAGCCAACTGCACTTATATATATACTGTACATTATTAACGTACGCTAACATCTTCAATTAACGTGCGTTACACACTTAGCATGCGCTAACTGACTTTGTTAGTGTGCGTTATCGCAGTCCAGATGCTACTGTCTGGCTTCGTACATGTGCTTACGTACGTAATGTCCATGCATTAGCGTACGTAACTTACACTGTGTAGCGTTCGCAAGTCCTTGCATTTAGCGTGCGCTAACACCAGTTGACTTGCTACAGTCTACACCTACCACGAAGATGCTCGTGACCCCACATGCCGAAAGCACCCAATAAAGCCAAGATTCCCTGTTGACCGATATACAGTTAGCGTGCGCTAATCAAAATGCATTAGCGTGCGCTAACACTACATTACAACATCCGTTGACTTATCAGAACGTGCGCCGAAAATGGCCTGGTCCACGCGTAGATTCCTTCCGATCGGACTGCATTAGCGTGCGTTATCTTATATCCGTAGCGTGCGCTAAACCTGCACGATAGCGTGCGCTACTCCTGATTATTAGCGTGCGCTAATAATGTTACACTTAGCCATTTTCAGCTATCCTCGTCCAACATCTCGACATACCAAATATGAACATACGGTATACTGAATACATTACTCAACACATTATATCCTCGGATACAATTGTCGACCAATACGACAATTATACCAATACTGACATCTCAGTCCTTCATTTATTTTATCCATACTGTACAGATTCCACGCTGTACAACATAACTCGGATAAAATAACATTAAACAATAGTAGTAGAAATTTCGGATACTACAATACATCCCCGGCAACGGCGCCAAAAACTTGACACGGCTCTTTAGTGTAACTATCGCAAGTGCACGATATCGTATCAAGTAGTAAGTGGACTTTTTGAGTCCGGTTTATCGATCCCACGAGGAAGTTTGGTTATAATTTGAATTATACACTATTAGTCTATTTTTATAGATACTAAGATGAGTGAAACATGTAACACCCCCAAGACATTCAGGGCAAATTACAGCGCCGTGGACCCCACACTGTGGAATCCACCAGGCTAACGTACCAACAAGACATTCCACAACGACAAACAATCATCAATAAAATGACAATTCAAATAAAAGACTACAACCCGACAAATAGAATCCAACATCAATCCATTTCCCAAAACGGGAACACAACATTAACAATTTTGAAAAGGAAGTACTCGAGTACTTAAACCAATTTTACAATACAGAAATCCCAAAACAAGATATCAATAATAACCGACAGACAGAACACCAATAATCGACCACTGGACAATATCATGCTTGCCCATCATCCTCATACGGCTCTAGTGCTCGCTTGTCCCCACGATCGATACCTGAAATACAAAAAAAAAAGTATTTCCCCCATTTAAGGGGTTAGCGACAACTGCTAGTGCAAGTACAATCCATTTGAACTACATTCTAATCAGATGAATATATGCGCCAAAAATAATTTTAGAAAACATTTTATATTCCGGAATATTTACAATGTACGATCACAAAACACATTATCTCCAACAAATCACAATTCAAAGTTAACCGTCAGTACGAGACTCACGACCACCGTACCCCGCAGAGCCCCGTCGGACATCCCTGGGTGGCTAACCACAGTTCGCGATACGCACACTCACGACAATACGTATCCCTAGAGGTCCCGTCGGACCGTCCCTAGGTGAACATACACATAACCATCCACAACAACCACGATACAGCCATAATTCAAATACTAGAACATGTAAACAAATGTAAAGTACTTGCCTTTGAGACATTCTCGAAGAAACGGAAGTGAAACACGACTACGAACGGTCCGGGTGGAAAACGACGGTTCCTAAACGAAGGATCAACATAATTCAGTCCCAACGGACAACAATAACCGATCGGAATACACCCATAATCCCCGATTACAATTCATGACAAAAACGTTCAATCGATACGGGCGAGGGATTACGCAAAATCTCCCCGTATCAACCATTCGCGGATTAAAATAGAGAAAAATGGATTGGGAACCACCCAATAACAATAATCTGTGAGGAATATCACAACATACTAGAATAATTCGAGTCCAATTAGCAAAACCCGAAAAACCCCCCAAATTTGACGAGTTAGGGTTCTAGACGAAAATACCTTGAATTCGGACGATGGATGATGATTATGCTTATGATAATATGTTAACGCGACTCTACGGTGATGGAAAGAGAACTCCGATCAGTACCGGTGGAAATCGCCTCTGAGGTCGCACGTTGAAGAAACGAAGAGAAAAGAATAAAACTGTTGTTCTGAAACTGCCCGCTAACTTATATAATCTGTGAAGTTAGTGCACGCTAACTGCCATATATAGCGCGTGCTAACGGGACCGTGATAGGTCCAGTGGCTACTGCCACCATTCGTTAGCGTACGCTAACAATAGGGAGTTAGCGTACGCTAAATGCATATCGGTAGCGCACGCAAGGTAACAAGAGTAGCGTGTGCTACCTACACAGCAGTTCAGTACTGCTGATGTCACATCAGCAGTAAGCTGCTGTCGAGGGTACAATACACGAAACGCACGACGAGACCAGAATCCAGGAACATGAACGCGAAGCATACAAGACGACGGAGCTAAGCGCTGAAAGAAAATACAATTCCGACCATCGGAGGGTCCGTAATGCGACAACGAAAATGAGATTCCCTAAACTATTAGGAAATTACAAAAATGGCCCAAGTGCCCAAAAATCACGAAACGACGTCGTATTTACGAACCGAAAGTCTCAACACGACCAACTCAATCACACGAACTTGTGCAAGCCAAGAAACAACGAAAACGAACGAGTTTTACGAGGATCGAATGTTCATACGGCAAAACATATCATAAAATGAAATTTCGTGAAAACATCATCAAAGCTCGTCCAAATGGAAAAACTCCAAGAACATAGTAGATTCAAAATGTCGAAACGGTTACAAGCGAGTCGATAAAAATAGACATATACTAAAAATGGAAACTGTTAAAAATGGAAAGTTACGGATATTACATTCTCCCCCTCTAAAATAAAGTTTCGTCCTGAAACTTAAGAATCAAAAAGTTCGGGATGCCTCGAATGCATATCCTCCTCTAACTCCCACGTCGCTTCTTCTACTCCGTGCCTCGACCATTGCACCTTAACCAAAGGAATGGTTTTGTGCCTTAACTGCTTGTCGCGACGCTCCAAAATCCTGACGGGCCTCTCTTCAAACGTAACATCCTTCTCGATCTCCACGTCCCCAAAGTCAATAATGTGGGACGGGTCCGGAATGTACTTCCTCAACTGGGAAACGTGAAATACGCTATGCATATGACTCAACGACGGAGGTAAAGCCAAACGGTATGCCAACTCGCCGACTCTCTCCAATACCTCGAAAGGTCCAATATATCTCGGGCTGAGTTTTCCCTTCTTCCCAAAACGGAAACTCCCTCCGACGGAGAGACTCTCAACAGAACATGATCTCCCACCTCAAACTCCAAAGGTCGACGCCTAACATCCGCATAAGACTTTTGTCGAGTTTGAGCAGCCAACATTCTCTTCCTAATCAATTCAACTTTCTCCCTCGTCTCCAACACAAGGTCCGGCTCGGTGCCAACCAAATCGGACGGCTCATCCCAACATATCGGTGATCGGCAACGTCGGCCATAAAGTGCCTCATACGGTGCCATCTTAATCGACGCGTGCCAGCTATTATTATAAGTAAACTCAATTAAGGCCAAATGCTCCTCCCAGTCACTATTCCAATCTAACGCGCACGCGCACAACAAATCCTCGAACGTCTGAATGGTACGTTCGGACTGTCCGTCAGTCTGAGGGTGGAAAGATGTACTCAAACGCAACCGTGTCCCCAATGCCTTATGTACCGCCTGCCAAAAGTGCGATACAAATCGGCCATCTCTATCTGAAATAATGGTCCTCGGCGTACCATGAAGCCTCACTATCCGTGCGATAAAAATACGAGCCAACTTTTCTGGACCCCAAGTATCCTTGATGCCCAGAAAATGTGCCGACTTAGTCAGTCGGTCTACAATCACCCACACCATATTCATACCAGTCTTCGTCCTCGGCAAACCCGTGACAAAATCCATAGAGATATCCTCCCACTTCCATTCCGGAACGGGAAGTGGTTTCAATAACCCGGCTGGCCGCTGATGCTCAATCTTGACTTGCTGACAAGTCAAACACTTAGCCACAAACTGAACTACCTCCTTCTTCATATCCTTCCACCAGAAATTTTTCCTCAGATCTTTATACATTTTACTCGAGCCCGGATGGACTGAGTAAGGTGACGCATGAGCCTCTCGCATAATACCCTGTCTCAATTCCGAGTCGTTCGGAACACACAACCGACCTCGGAATCTCAACACTCCGTCCTCATAAATAACGAATCCCGGGGCTTTCCCCTTCCCTACACTCTCTCGAAGCTGAATAAACATCGGGTCCTCCAACTGTCCCGATTTAATGTCATCGACCAGAGATGAAGAAATCTCAAGAGTACGCAACTGCCCGGAACTCTCTGGCGGTACAACCTCAATGCTCAACCTCGAAAACTCTCGCTGAAGTCCCGACTGGGCCGTAAGTAGCTCAAGCGCCCGAAGCGATACCGATTTCCGGCTCAAGGCATCTGCTACCACATTAGCCTTGCCCGGATGATAGAGGATCTCGAGATCGTAATCCTTAATCAATTCCAACCACCTCTTCTGTCTCATATTAAGCTCTTTCTGGGTGAAAATGTACTTCAGGCTCTTGTGATCGGTGAAAATCTGACACGACGAGCCATACAAGTAATGATGCCAGATCTTCAACGCAAATACGACTGCGGCCAACTCAAGATCGTGTGTATGGTAATTCAATTCATACGGTTTCAACTGACGGGAAGCATAGGCAATTGTCCTCCCGTGCTGCATAAGTACGCATCCGAGCCCTTGGCCCGAAGCATCACTATAAATTGAGAAACCATCATTACCACTCGGTAAAGCCAAAACGGGAGCGGTCGTCAACCGCTTCTTCAACTCCTCAAAACTATTCTGCCTCTCATCGGTCCACACAAACTTCTCTGACTTCTGTAACAACTGAGTCAGCGGTCGAGCGAGCTTAGAGAACCCCTCGACGAATCTACGGTAATACCCGGCTAATCCCAGAAAACTGCGGACCTCCTTCACGTTCTTGGGCGGCGCCCAATCCAACACTGCCTCTACCTTATGTGGGTCCATACGAACACCCTCGGCTGAGATCACATGACCGAGAAACATAACCTCCCGTAACCAAAACTCGCACTTTGAGAACTTCGCAAAAAGATGCTGAGTTCTCAAAATATCTAGCACGATATGCAAATGACGGGCGTGCTCTTCCTCGCTCCTCGAGTAAATCAGGATGTCATCGATAAAAATGACTACACACTTACCGAGGTACTCGATAAAGACTTTGTTCATAAGCTGCATGAACACGGCTGGGGCGTTGGTTAGCCCAAAAGGCATAACTAAAAACTCGTAGTGGCCGTATCTCGTACGAAAGGCCGTCTTCGGAATATCGGTATCCTTCACTTGGAGCTGATAATACCCCGATCTCAAATCAATCTTCGAAAACACAGTTGCCCCTTGCAACTGATCAAACAAGTCATCAATCCTCGGGAGCGGATACTTGTTTTTGATGGTCACTTTGTTCAACTCTCGGTAGTCGATACACAAACGAAGTGACCCATCCTTCTTCTTCACAAACAGAACCGGTGCGCCCCAAGGTGAAGCGCTCGGTCGAATATACCCCATTACTAGCAACTCTCCCAACTGTTTCTTCAACTCAAGCATCTCGGCAGGCGCCATACGGTATGGCGTCTTAGAAATCGGTGCTGCACCCGGCTCTAAACCGACGGTAAACTCAACTTCTCGGTCCGGCGGCATACCCGGCAACTCGTCTGGAAAGACATCGGGATACTCACACACTACCGGAATAGACGAGAGCTCGACTCTCCCTTCTTCCGATCTCAAAGCGTAACACCAATAGCCCGTGCAACCTCCCCGAAGAAGCCTCACCGCCTTCAAGGCGCTGATCAATAGTTTCTGGCTACTCCGCTTACGTCCCACAAAGGAATGCTCGGTACCGTCAGAAGCTAACATCGAAACGGTTCTCGTTCTATAATTCATGATCGCCCCATGACGGTCCAGCCAATCCTCACCAAGAATCAAATCCTCATCTCTAATATCTACCACAATCAGATTAGAAGGCCAATCCCTCCCCGCGATACTCACAGAAAAATCTCTAATCTCACGATCCCCCACGATGATATCCCCACTAGGAAGTTTAACAACAAAAGGCTCACAGGCAACTAGGCAATCAACATGCAGACGACGCACACAATCCATAGATATAAAAGAATGCGTAGCACCAGAATCTAACAATACGGAAACAGGATGATCAAGGATGTGGACGGTACCTGTAGCCACCGTCGCGTCGGGATCTCCGGTGTAACACCCCCAATCCGCTCAGGGATATTACACGCCGTAGAACCTTTCCTCAAGGATCTACCAGGCTGGTAACAACCAACGAACAACTCGACAATGCCTTTAAGGCTAAAAAGACTCAGTAGACCGATTTGGCCTTTCAATAAATACATACAACTCAATTACAATACATGCCCACGCAGGGGTCGAATACAACACACTCCCGTACAACGGGGAAAGAATACTGCAGCGGAAATAAAATGCAACTAAACCAATAACATCATACGGATCCTCGTGTGATTAGTATCGTTCATCTTTCATCATCCTTCGTGCCGACCCTGTGCTATGCTCCAAAACCTGAATGCAAAAACAGACATCCACCCCCCGAATACTCGGGGGTTAGCAAAACTCCACTGTTTTTCTAGTGCAAATACAAAGTGCAAATACGAGCCATATAATTCAAGTTCCACGAATAACAATAACCAAGAATCCTTAAAGATTAAAATACCACGAAACGAATACTTCCCGAGGCAAGAATTTGAGTAAAACTTTCCAAATCCGAAAGATCACAAATAACGAGAATGGTTTGCAAAATGGTTTAAAATACCCTCGGGAGTTTTAATAGAAAACAAATTAGGATTATCAAATCCTTCTCTTTCCAAAATCAACAGGGTCACAACCCAAAGGTTTTATTTTCGCAAATAGAAAACCGACAACAATTCACAGGTCCAGAGCCCAACATCACGTGTCCTCAACGGACATAAAATCAACGAAACGTAATCACGCACGCGCATCGCCTAGGACCGGGACGCTACCACAGACATCCCACTCGAGGCCTCGAAGGACCCTCCCGAGCTGGCTAGCGAAACAATTCACAACATATCACAACCATAAGTTATCTTGACATCGTACTCGCAAGTACCGATTCTCGGAGCCCTCTCCAGACCTACCCGATTAGATAACTTTATGGTCAAATCATATCAAATGTCCGTACTCGCAAGTAACGCGCCGCCGGAGGCCTCACGGGTCCCTACCCGGTAAACATCAATCGAATATACCCACAAGTTATCATGACATCGCACTCGCAAGTGACGATTCTCGGAGCCCTCTCCAGACCTACCCGAATTGATAACCTTGTGGTCGAATCATCAATGCATAGAGTTCACAACGACAAGGGTTTCACATTTGCCACAATCACAAATATGTCAAATCATGAGTTAATGCCAACAACACTTAGCAAAACACCACGTCAAACCATAACGCACCAAAAAGAAATCATATACGTCGACACGCAATACCAAGTGCAACATCAACACCAAACATATCAATAGAATTCACATAGTTCACAAACCACACCATTCACAAAACACACGCGTTTTGAAAGAGGGCCTTTAACAAGGCTAATCAAATCTTTTGAAAGTTCAATTCAAACGACCACACAAACACATTTAGACGATCACCAATTATCATATCCACAAAACAAGAATTATATGGACAAGGTACTTGCCTCAAAATCGGCACGCAAGTATCCCGACGAACACGGCTCAACCGGAAAGCTTCGAAACGCCCGATGTTTTTGAAAAGGAAAACGACAACGAACTGAAGGGTTCAACTTGGTTTCTTCACAAGAAACTCGACCCTAACAATATATAATCAATAAATCATCGATCATACGAGGAAGAATAATCGTAGAATGCCCGAAAACCCCTCTAAGACATTTTACCGAACACCTTCAAGGCGTTGGTCAAGAACTCGACCCAAACAACGAATCGATACGATCCAACCATGGAATAATAAAGGAAATGATATAATACATCTAAATAATCATCAATCCATCATAATCCTAAGTTAAAACGGATTAATCGGACGAAAACAACCAAAATACCCAAATTCCCCAAAACTAGATTTCTAGGAAATCTGACCTGATTCGGTAGATCGGAGGATGTTATAGGACGGATGATTGATGATATGAACCTCAAAACTTCATGTATTCATTGTCCAACAACATCTCTACATGATTACCCCATCTCCAGCCGCGGAAGGGAAGAAAAGAAGTGAGAAATGGTCAAGAAAACGCCGCCGTGCCTTAAATAGCCGATCGCCGGGTTACGACGTAATCGCCATGGCTTACGACGAATCGCCATGGCGAACTCACCGCTGGAAATGCCGGAATCGTTACGACGCACGGCCGGGCCTTACGACGTAACCGCATTACGTGACGTAATCGCCGAGCACTACCGTGCGTTACTCGGCCGGTGCTCGCCTCAAAGATGCCCGGCCATGACTCGGCCGGGACCAACTCCGACGGCCCGAACGACCCCGAAACCCGAACCTGAGTACGAATCGAAGATACGGTTACGAAGTACTCGCAAAGACGAATCCGATCACTAAGAGAACACACGATTCCAACAATCTGAAGGCTCGAAATTCAACAACGGAAAGTAATTACCCCAAACTTTGGGAAATTATGAAAATGGCCCAAAATGCCCGAAAATCACGATACGTGATCGAAACACCAAGCCAAAGCTCGCAACATGAATATTAACATTAAATGAACTTACGAGAAAGTCGAAACAACAGTTTCGGACGAGATTCGCAAGAATCGAACTCAAGTGCGGAAAAACCGCTAAAAAGCATGGAACTCAACAAAACGACACCGAAACGAACTCGGATGACAAAAAGTGCAGAATTAATAATTCTCAGAATGACGAAACGGTCATGAGCGAGTCGTCAAAACGGACTTCCGCCTAAAAAAAAGAAATTACCGGAAATCGAAATCACGAGTATTACATTCTACCCCCCTTAAAAGAAGTTTCGTCCCGAAACTTAAAATAAGTAGGGAGAAGCAATATCCAATGTCAGGAAAACTCTACGAGATACCCAAAAACCGAAAACTCGCGCCCAATGGCTAAACGCTGCAAGAAATGCAAAGGAACATACGGCGTGAAAACACGCTCCACGGCGACCAACACAACGCCACCGATAGAGAAATAATAAAACCAAAAAGTGACAAGCGTCATCAAACAGGTAATACAACCAAGTCGATTATCCGAACAATCACAAAACACAACGAACGAAAATCAATACGACTGACCAACCCAACGGTACATCAATCAAAATGCGAGCCAATCGCTGAAGAAATACGGAATTCCACCGCTCAAGGGTTGGAAGATCGAAAACGAGACAAATTTCCCGAATATAAGGAAATTAGGAAGGAGTCTGAATGCTCAACAATCACGAAACGAGATCAACAAAAACCGAACAATCAAACGATCGAACCACAACGGTCGAGACAACAAAAATTGAACAATCATGTTCGAATCACGAAGAACAATAAAATTCAAACAACAACTCCCAGGTTCACGTCTCAGCTCGAGACAATATATGATCCGGTAAAAGCAACAAGATGTGATTCACATAAGATCCATAGGAAAGGGAATAGCAATTGAAAAGTCACAACGACAAACGAGTAATTTCGAAACACCACACTCGTTCGATCAATAAAAGCAAGGGCTAAGGCAAGCTCAGAAAATGTTAACGAACATAAACGAGTCGACAGAGTCGAAAATATAGAAGTTCAAAATCTGATCCACTTCGAATAAAAGAATTAGTAGAACCAAAGGATGTTACATCCGAACAAGGTTCACAAGTATCGAACCGGAATCGGAAAAGTCACAGCGATAACCACATCGACCCAAAACAAGATCACAGCTCGTTCGAACGATGAAACCGAAATACAGAACAAGTTCAGAAAGTGTCAACGAACACGAGCGAGTCGATAGACCTGAGAAAGAGGAAATGCAGGAGTCCAAAAATAATACGGGTATTATATTCGACCCCTTCTAAAAGAAGTGTCGTTCCCGAAACTCACAACACGAAATCAAGGTGACAACACAACAAGCAACTGACAGAAACATCTTTCAAAGGCCTCTCAAAGCCGATTCCGATGACTGTGCTGAAGCGCGAACTCCGAAAGTCTCGGTAGTCAATTCGCAAAACTGAATTCGGTGTCCCTCGAGTCCACACTCGAAATGTGTTACTGAAGAGAAGGACAAATTGCACGTACATTCCCCCGGCACATCACGGTTGAAATGCCTCGGCTTGGCATACCGAAAATATAAATGCTAGATACAATTGAACATAACACCGCAAAACGACATAGCGGAGATGCCAACTAAGCACAACAAAGAATCATAACACATATCACATACAACGATTATCATCGTAAAATAATACACACAAACACTACAGCAACGACGGTATCGTTCGGCGACCTCAACGGCCCGAACAATAACCAACACATAATTGCAAACATTATGAAACAATCACATATGTACACAAACGTACAAACCCAAGCTTTAACAGCTCACATAGGTGCGATAACACGCAAGCCACCACGAAATGACAACATTAACGATCGTCACACCTCCCACAAGGGCTAACATAATATATGCGTGGCGAACGACTCGACGCTCACGCCACCAATTCAATCACAATTTGGGGTTAACACCGTAACGAAAGTTCGAAAACCATACACGCATTTCCGGTCCGCAAACAGGAATGATAGGTTTTAGAAACGAAAACCACCTTTTGAAAACAGTTTGGAAACAACAGTTGATCTTGAGTATCATTTTACAAAAAGTAGTACAAACACCATTATCGAGACTTTAAAATCATCTTGCGTTTGAACACAAATGAGGACACCTTTCTTTTAGTGAAAAACTTTCAAAAATATTCGACCCTTGGGTCTAAGCAACTGCATTTGAAAATATCTCAAAATATTTTTGGTCCTCAACCGAAATTTTTTTGAAATGTATTGCGGCATTAGAAAACACCTTGAAAACACCACAAGAAAATAATTCGTTTTAAAAGTACGTCTCGAATTTTAATTTTCTAAGATACTCAAGGTTTTCAAAAATAATTCAATGGGCTAGAATGCCCAAAAATTTCAGGTTATTACAAGGAACAATATAGCGCCGTGGGTCCCGCGCCGAACCCACCAGTGCTAAAAACCTTTATAAATTACCAAAAAGGCCGATGACGGTAATATTTCAAAACTCACAAAATCCATTTACAAAATACTAAATTCATCATAAGAATTTCGCCAAAATCATCAAGGCCATAAAGCCAAAAACTCGGTTAAGGCAATTGGTTTTCGAAATAAAACACAGTCTGTAAAATACCGAAAGACATTACAAATCTACTCACGCAGCGGATAAAAGAAATAAAGTCAAACATGCACAAGACAGCAACACTACTCCTCATATGAACGAAAAATGGGAGTCAAATAATCACATATCACGAAATCAAAATCCATAGGAGGATTCCGTCAATTAACTCATAATCATAAAAATAGCTCGTGTCACACGAGGCTCAACACAAATAAGGGAGACTTATATCCACAGGTCGCACAAAGATGATGATCGCCCACGATACTAATCACGACCAACAAACTCAGACGACGCGTCGCGACACGACTTAGTCAGACAAAATCCGACGAGACAAAAACTCAATAGACACCACTGACCCGACAGCCTAGGTTTCCACAACCTAAGCTCCGATACCATTTATGTAACACCCCCAATCCGCTCAGGGATATTACACGCCGTAGAACCTTTCCTCAAGGATCTACCAGGCTGGTAACAACCAACGAACAACTCGACAATGCCTTTAAGGCTAAAAAGACTCAGTAGACCGATTTGGCCTTTCAATAAATACATACAACTCAATTACAATACATGCCCACGCAGGGGTCGAATACAACACACTCCCGTACAACGGGGAAAGAATACTGCAGCGGAAATAAAATGCAACTAAACCAATGACATCATACGGATCCTCGTGTGATTAGTATCGTTCATCTTTCATCATCCTTCGTGCCGACCCTGTCCTATGCTCCAAAACCTGAATGCAAAAACAGACATCCACCCCCCGAATACTCGGGGGTTAGCAAAACTCCACTGTTTTGCTAGTGCAAATACAAAGTGCAAATACGAGCCATATAATTCAAGTTCCACGAATAACAATAACCAGGAATCCTTAAAGATTAAAATACCACGAAACGAATACTTCCCGAGGCAAGAATTTGAGTAAAACTTTCCAAATCCGAAAGATCACAAATAACGAGAATGGTTTGCAAAATGGTTTAAAATACCCTCGGGAGTTTTAATAGAAAACAAATTAGGATTATCAAATCCTTCTCTTTCCAAAATCAACAGGGTCACAACCCAAAGGTTTTATTTTCGCAAATAGAAAACCGACAATTCACAGGGCGAGCCCAACATCACGTGTCCTCAACGGACATAAAATCAACGAAACGTAATCACGCACGTGCATCGCCTAGGACCGGTACGCTACCACAGATATCCCACCCGAGGCCTCGAAGGACCCTCCCGAGCTTGGCTAGCGAAACAATTCACAACATATCACAACCATAAGTTATCTTGACATCGTACTCGCAAGTACCGATTCTCGGAGCCCTCTCCAGACCTACCCGATTAGATAACCTTATGGTCAAATCATATCAAATGGCCGTACTCGCAAGTAACGCCGCCGAGGCCTCACGGGTCCCTACCGGTAAACATCAATCGAATATACCTACAAGTTATCGTGACATCGCACTCGCAAGTGACGATTCTCGAGCCCTCTCAGACCTACCCGAATTGATAACCTTGTGGTCGAATCATCAATGCATAGAGTTCACAACGACAAGGGTTTCACATTTGCCACAATCACAAATATGTCAAATCATGAGTTAATGCCAACAACACTTAGCAAAACACCACGTCAAACCATAACGCACCGAAAAGAAATCATATACGTCCACACGCAATACCAAGTGCAACATCAACACCAAACATATCCATAGAATTCACATAGTTCACAAACCACACCATTCACAAAACACACGCGTTTTGAAAGAGGGACTTTAACAAGGCTAATCAAATCTTTTGAAAGTTCAATTCAAACGACCACACAAACACATTTAGATGATCACCAATTATCATATCCACAAAACAAGAATTATATGGACAAGGTACTTGCCTCAAAATCGGCACGCAAGTATCCCGACGAACACGGCTCAACCGGAAAGCTTCGAAACGCCCGATGTTTTCGAAAAGGAAAACGACAACGAACGGAAGGGTTCAACTTGGTTTCTTCACAAGAAACTCGACCCTAACAATATTTAATCAATAAATCATCGATCATACGAGGAAGAATAATCGTAGAATGCCCGAAAACCCCTCTAAGACATTTTACCGGACACCTTCAAGGCTTCGGTCAAGAACTCGACCCAAACAACGAATCGATACGATCCAACCATGGAATAATAAAGGAAATGATATAATACATCTAAATAATCATGAATCCATCATAATCCTAAGTTAAAACGGATTAATCGGATGAAAACAACCAAAATACCCAAATTCCCCAAAAATAGATTTCTAGGAAATCTGACCTGATTCGGTAGATCGGAGGATGTTATAGGACGGATGATTGATGATATGAACCTCAAAACTTCATGTATTCATTGTCCAACAACATCTCTACAGGATTACCCCAGCTCCAACCGCGGAAGGGAAGAAAAGAAGTGAGAAATGGCTGAAGAAAAACGTTGCCAGGCCTTAAATAGGCTGACTGCCGGCCGGGTTACGTACGTAACCGGCCATGGCTTACGTACGTAACCGACCATGGCCGAACTCACTGCCTGGAAATGCCGGAATCGTTACGTACGTTACCGGCCAGGGCCTTACGTACGTAACCGGCATTATGTACGTAACTGCCGAGCACTACCGTACGTTACTCGGCCAGGGTTGGCCTGGCCCCAGCATGCCCGGCCATGACTCGGCCGGGACCAACTCCGACGGCCCGAACGACCCCGAAACCCGAACCTGAGTACGAATCGAAGATACGGTTATGAAGTACTCGCAAATAAGAATCCGAGCACTAAGAGAACACACGATTCCGACCACCCGAAGGCTCGAAATTCGACAACGGAAAGTAATTACCCCAAACTTTGGGAAATTACGAAAATGGCCCAAAATGCCCGAAAATCACGATACGTGATCGAAACACCAAGACAAAGCTCGCAACATGAATATTAACATTAAATGAACTTACGAGAAAGTCGAAACAATAGTTTCGGACGAGATTCGCAAGAATCGAACTCAAGTGCGGAAAAACCGCTAAAAAGCACGGAACTCAACAAAACGACACCGAAACGAACTCGGATGACAAAAAGTGCAGAATTAATCATTCTCAGAATCACGAAACGGTCATGAGCGAGTCGTCAAACCGGACTTCCTCCGAAAAAAAAGAAATTACCGGAAATCGAAATCACGGGTATTACATCCGGCTCGCCTCATCTCATACACACGGGGCGGAACAGACCCCGCACTAGAAGCTCCCCCTCTAGAAGGCTGTCCACGTCCTCGACCTCTACCAAAACTCTGCTGCGGCTGAGGAACTATCGGTGCCTGATTCACACTCGGCTCTCCCGCAGCTGGGGCTGATATCTGAGTAACTGGAGCTCGAGCTGCATCCGTACAAAACTTAGCATGATGACCCATCCGAACACAAGCAAGACACTGAATCGGAGGCCTATCACACTCACTCATCATGTGGGCCGGACGACTACAGTTGAAGCATGTAGGACCACGAACGGAACCAGCAGGAGCAGACCTAGAACCGTTTCCTCGACCAACTGATGGCGACTGACTCCCGAAGACTCGCGAACCAGACTGAGCCTTCGGATACCCTCCAGACTTGCCTCCCGAAAACTGACCGGAGGTCTTCTGCTTCTTCCCTTCGGTTGACGTCTCTGTTGCAGAAAACGACATCTCATAAGCCATCGCTTTATTCTGATAATCTTCCAAAGTCGTGCACCCCAGACCATACATGTAGTGGCGCACCCTCGGTTTCATCCGCATATCAAAGTGGCGGATCTGATCAAGCTCATCTCGGACTTGGTTTCTCACATAATGCAGCCGTTGATTGTAGTCTTTGATAGCTTGAGAAATAGGAACATCCTAGGGTTTAGCCTCAAAGAAGGCTCGGATCCTCCCCTCTTTCACTGGCCAAGGACAGAATTCATCTTCCATGAGATCTCGAAACTCTGCCCACATAGCGGCCCGGTCACGCGGTTTCACCGCTTGCCACCACGTTGCTACCTCCTTGGCGAGGAAGTACTGAGCAATGGGTACTTTCCTCTCCTCGGAACAATTAGCAGCCTCAAATACTTTCTCCATCTCGAATAGCCAATTCTCCCAACCAGAAGGGTCGGAAGCACCATCAAACTGCGGAGGACGCATACGAATCACGTCCTGAAGTAGCTTATCATTGCCAGATCCAGTAGGCGGAACTGGGTTGGCATTAGCTTGGCCGACTAGAACAGCCTGAGTCAGTAGCGTCATCTAGTTCGCTACTTGCTGCAAAATGTTGGCCACTCCAACATTCTCATGTGCATTACCGGAGCTAGCAGACTGGTCCTGCTGACCTCCGGAACTAGGGGGACACTATTCGACAAAGAAGGCATCGCCGAATCAGTTCCCGAGTGATCGGACATGGCCGCCCCACCGGCTGTGCCACGTCCCCTACCGAGTCCGCGACCGCGTCTGCGTCCTCTACCAGCAGGAATTCTGAAGAAGCAATGGGTAAGTACAATTCAAACGCAAAACGCAACAAGATACTAAGATAGGAATAGAACATAACGGTGAAACGAGTCAAGTTAGGAGAACTTACGAGCACCGGCGTACTGAGATGATGGCATAGCAGTGATACTGTCCCAAAAACGACACTTAACTAGACCCAAATAACCGACAACCTAGGTCACTATAAGAATAAACGTCAAAGACTTCGGATAATATCTGAAGTAAAAATGTTATAATTACCGAAGTCTATGTTCGTGTAGTTAAAGTTATACTTTAGACTTCGCTTATTAGGCAAAGTCTAATACCGTAATAACCGAAGTCTATCTCGGTTTTTAGAACCCGAATATGGGGGTTTGCGAAGTAAAAAAGGTCCTTCCACTTCACTTATCTTATAATCGCTGAAGTGTATATTTCGTATTCGCTTCAGTAAAATATATACAGATGAAGTGAAATAATGTTATCGACTTCGCTTGTTAATAGGCAACGAAGTTAAAGATACCACATTTACTTCACTTTTATTTGTTTAGCCGAAGCATTACACTCCTTTTTACTTCGCTTATTCTATTTTGTGTCGCTAATTATATATCTATGACTTCATTTTTTATCCGAAGTAAATAACCACATTGCATATTTCTTTTCAATTTGTAAATATAGAATCCTGTTGTACAAAAACATGATCCATCCAATAAAAAATCTCAATTCACAAGATTGCAACACAACCTCAAATACATCAATCAACCTCATTAAAAATCCAACAAACTCAAATCACAAGATCCCAATTCAATAACATAAGATCATAAGCATTGATAATAGTAATAAACAACACTTTCATATATAAACGGCGGATTGTCGTACAAAAATGCCAAATATTCAGATTCGCGTGATTCACAAGTTTGCATTGGGAATAACTATAATATGCCAACATCAAATAAACTTCCACAATGTCTACGTGACACATGCAGGTCTAGATAATGGACTGCACATCAACCAAACATTCACCATATTTCGCGGAAGTCAACACTATCTTCTTAGTTTGTGGTGCTAATTCAAACACATTCTGCCAATTATCAAAAAATTTGTTAATATTAGAACAAAACATCAACAAATATCTGATATCATATAAAACACATATATAACATTGCAACATTTAGTCGGATCCATAAAAATAGAAGACGAAAGACGGATCCATAAAAACGTTATCGAGTCTGGTGGTGATATTTTAAGTAAAACACAGTGCTACACAACTTACAAAATTGATGATGGTCCTTTTCACCATTATCAGAGCAACTAGTGGAATCATCAAAATCAAAATCGATATCTTCTTCGTTTCTAGTAGGAGGTTCTAACACGCTTAAAGCATTCCTTTGGAGCTTAACCTCAACCCCGTTCTTTAAAACCTGGCAGCATATCTTATGTTAGTTTACCAAAAAAACAACTGAAATTGGGAAGAACAACGAACTCAATGAGATGTAACAAAACTAAAAAGAGAACACAAGTGTCGGAACAACACATGCCAGTAAAAAATCCCGACACATTTAAACAAAATCTGGGAAATTTTCTTCGAAAATTGACAATCTTCAAACCCCATGTAATATCCGGATTTATTACGGTGTGTTTCATCTGTATTCAAACCCCGTATTATTCGGATTGGTGGTTTTGATTATTGGAGTATGATATTTCTTGCATTGATATCATTGTACATAAGTATAGAAACATGCAAAATTTCTCATGCAAACTCGTGATAGCGCACGCTAAGAATGTAGCTTAACGCGCACTATCGGGCTACTATTAGCGCATGTAGGTCACAAGTCGTCCAGAAACAAGTCTAGAGGGGGGGGGGTGAATAGACTTGTAGAAACTCTTGAACTCTTTTTCACGAAGAGTGAGTTTCTTCAGCTGATGATCAAACAAATGACTAGGAGTCGTTTGTTCTTGGATATGTGCGAAGTCACCGATGACGAATATAAGTTAACTTAATGAAACACTTAACAATGGATGCAAAGATTAGAGTATGATGCAGTAAAACGGTAAATAACACAGGCAGTTATAGTGGTCTCAGAGGTGGGGTAATCCTCTACTAATCCACTTTTCTCCAAACCAGTTGGAGATGAATTCACTATAATTGTCAACCAGTGATAAAGATTACAGTGATTCACAACACACTACAACAGCTTCCAACCAGTGGACTTTCGTGCCGTTGTACACACTTGACTGCCTTGCACCTCTTGATCCTCGATCCTCGGATGCCTTTACAGTCTGCTACTTCAACCAGTGAAGTACCCCTTACTCAAGATTTAAAGACAAGAGTGTTTGTCTTCTCCAACTAAAGAGCTTCCTTGAATATGAACTTTTTGGATCTGCTCTTTTTCACGATGCTATTTGTTTGCTTGAGATTGCTTTGTTTGCTTTGATCGCTAGAGTATATGTTCGCACCGGTAGTTTGCTCAGTTTCAAATCTTCGGATATATATAGATCACGATCTCTGAGCTTCTTCCTTGTAGCCGTTGCAAATCTTTGAACAAATCCGTCCGTTGGAGAGAGACTTCATTGTTTAATCTTTTCTGAACGTTGCAAGGCTGGATTCCCATTATTTAATTTTATCTTCCGACCGTTGTGAGGACTTCTGCATGTGAGCGCCGAATCTTTTGAATATAAAAGGTTTAAAGTCTTCACGGTGGGTCAGGATGATTTAAATAAATCATATCTCTTGCGGGAATCACTCCAATTTGTCTCTTCACGTTGCATGTGAGCTTTCCGTAATATTTGACTTTTCAAAGCATGCTGACGTGGACTTGGAGTACTAGGCTGTAGTTGAGTAGACTGATGTGCAGCTTACTTCTCTGCAGGTAGGTCGTCTCCGTATAATCTTGTTTGAGACTTGTCCGATCGTGTGACTTCCACGAGGTTCCTCTACTGCAGTCTGGTCAAACTTCTCTGACAATTTTTAGTTGACCAGGGCTACTCTGATTGGAGTCGGCTGTACTTCTCTGATGGACTAGACTGTACTTTAGTACTTAGCCGATTTTCAGCCTAACTAACTTTGGCCTATAGAAGACACTCATTTGGTTCTTCTTTACATTTTGCCAATTTTATACTTAACATATTTTGGCCTATGGAAGATACTCATTTGGTTCTTCATTTCATTTTGCCAATTAATAAACATTTGATTTTAAATTAATGACATCATCAAAATCTAACAAGTATTCCTAACAAATTCCCCCTATTTTGATGATGGCAAAACTAAGTAAGAAATCAAATGGCCAAGTCTGCACTTAAGTGCAAGACAAAACTGAAATCAGTCTTATATTGAGACAACTGGAAAATTGTCATTCAACAGACTGTTCATAAAATTTTCTGACTAATCATTGAATTTATACAAGATTGTTTTAAGTACAGAAAAATAAAATTACAAGTAAGAAAATAATTTAAGGTCATCCGCTTCCTCTCCGCCTCTTGAATAAGCCGCTTGTGTCCGAATGGTTTGGCTCCGATAGGTCTTACCTTGACCGGAGCAAGGCCATACTTTCTTCACACAACCAAGGTCTGCGAAGTCTGCTCCCGCCGAGATCTGAATTTGTTCTCAAGGCGACTAGCTTGATTTCCTCCTGAAGTTGTAGCTCATCAAGTTCACCATCCATGGATTGGTGCTTCTTCGCTCAATTTAGGGATCATGGGAAATGCATTTTGCTCTTTTGCGTACTTCTTTAGAAACCCCAAAGCTTAGGATGAACCTCTTCCATCCAGCTTTATGAAAATCTCCTGGGGAGAGTTTGTCATCTTGAAGTAGTTCCCGACATAAAAGTCTCTCGACGAACTTCTTCCTAGCAGACTCCCCATAATTCAAGAGCATCAAGTGCGCAGAAAACTTCAACATACCATAGCACCAGACCTACCCATACAAGAGTAGGTACAAAGCCGCCTCAGGTCCTTCACCGCTTCCCTTCAGCCGGTGGTCACCTTGTCTTCTTGATCTACGACTTTCTTCCTTTTTAGGCTAGAGGGTCCTTCAACTGGGACATCCCGCTTTTTCTTACTTCGAATTCTCTCTCTTCCCCGAATCCTCTCTTCCCCCTTTTGCCAAAGATCAATGAGTGTTGTCAACTGTTGCTCCATGCGGCTCATCCAATCAGACATGCCAAAAGGCATTCTGTTGTTTGTAGGAGGAGGAGGCTGAGGGATCTCTCTCTGAAGCAGGGTGTCAATCTTGGCATTAATGGTCTGAAGATCAGGGGTGACCTGAGTTGATAGCAGCTCCCCAATGGTGTCTCTGACAATTTGCTTGATCAGCTCAGTCATGGTAGGGGATAACTGAGCTGATGGGGAGTGTTCTCCTGATCCTTCAGCAATGGAGCCACTAGACTGCAGGCTCCCCGGGCCGCTGGTAGGTCAGATTGAGTCTTCTCCGGGGTCCCTGACCTGGAGTCCTCTGCCAGCTCTGCATCTAGGCTGGTGTACCGGGGAGGTACAACAATCCTATCTGCAACTTCGTTGGTAGGCTCTAGCTTCTGCTCTGGCTCCTTTTCTCTTTCTTCCTCTTTCCCTTCTTCTTCTTCAGATTTCTCTTTTTCTTCCTCCTCATCTTCTTCTTTTTCTTCTCCAGCTTCCTCTTTTTCTTTCTCCTCATCTTCTTCTTTTTCTTCTCCAGCCGCCACACCAGCTCCTCCTTCACCTCCATCATCATTATTATCATCATCATCATCATTTTTCTCATCATCATCCTTCTCCTTTTCTTTTTCATCGTCTTCATCCTTCTCCTTATCTTCTTCTTCTTTTTCCTGCTCCACTTCTTCTCCTTCTTCTTCATCTTCTTCATCATTCACTTCTTCTGTTTTCTCAATCACCTCTGTCTCCTTTTCAACCGGTATGTTTTCTTCAGATTCTTTTTCTTTTTCATCCTTTTCAACCAAATTGATAATTTCATTTTCTTCATCAACTTCTTCTATCCTAATCTCCTTTTCTACTTTCTCCTCTTCCTCTTCCTCTCCAAAACTACCATCAAAGATACTGAGCATTATAGAGTGGATAAAATGGTCCATGTTTGTCTCAAAATGTGACATGAACCAGTTATCCTGGAGGAGTAAGGCTAAATCTGACTTTTTGCAAAAATCAGTCAGAACATCCTCCGTGGCTTGGGGGTATTCCCAACCACTAGTTTCAACAAAAATTTGAAAATTTGTAAAGGACATGGTTTTAAGAGTTTTCCACTCTTTAAAAATATTTACGAAAGAGTGTTTTTCTACTTGTGGCTTGACAAGCTGAAGTTGTTCTATGGAGAGATTAAAAGTATTATTTTCTAAAAGATTGAATGTGTAATCTGCTTCAGGGATAGATATAACAAGACCTGCTTCCTCTTCTTCGGTCATGTATACTGGAGGAGTAATGACAGGTACAATTCTAGTTTCTGATTCAGTGCAGCCGTCCGGATGAACCGGTGATCGAACTAATGGATCATTATAGTGCTCGCCGCTCTCCTTCGCTGAATCGCAGCCTTCCTTGGCCTCTTTGGAGAGGGTTCGTGATGACCGCAGTTGGAAGGTCCTTCAGGGCTGGTCCCCTTCTCTTGAATCGGATGGCGATAGGTGTATCGTCAGACTCATTCTCGGACTCGACTGCAGTTCCGATCTCAGCTGCAGGTTGGTCCGAGTCTGATAGATCGTATCTTGGGCAAAAGCTTGTGTCTGGCAAATCCTTCAACAACTGGGCTGCCCTCCCGGTGACTCCAACCTTCTTCTTATCATGGTCCATGTGACCAAGCCTCTTGTTTGGGTGGAAAGGGTCAATGTTTCCTGCCACTCCACCGCTCCAAGAACCAACTAAGATGCGTTCCGAATGCCAACTTAGTCTTGAACTTCTTCTCTCCCTCGAGCCATTCGACCTTGTTCACCTCGCGAACAAGTTGCATGAAAATGTAATCGGCCCAATCAACTTCCTCTCGTTGAATTAACGCACCCAACACCATGAATTTTCAAGATGATAGATGGTCATAGCTTCCTGCCATTCACAGGATTATTTTGTTTGTGATTTCAAGAGCAACTCGATAGACCCTTTTCAACTCATTTCTCTTTGTAAACTTCAATTTCTCAGGGACATTTTCGAGCTTAATCGTCTTCCACGTTTCGGCGGGTGATTGTTTGAGCGCTTCGACCGCCAAACCGCGATGTTTCATCCCGAATACAGAGCGAATCTTCTCTGTATCTATGGTGACTGGTACTCCACCGACCGTGCTCTGAATCTCGTGCTGAATCAGGTAAGCGTTGCGATAAAATTCAACCACATCTTCTTTGAACAAGTGTTGAGGGTTGATTTCGAGAAACGGGTAGATTCCGTCGCCATCGCCGGATTAAGTCGAGCATATCAAAGTCCTCTAGATTTGCTTCCGGTAATCCTTGAAATCGGCGACCATGGAGAAGATGACCTGGTCCTTTATCGCCTTCAAGTTTGCTCCACAAAAGATGCCATTTCGCAAAAAGATTTTAGGATTTAGTGTGTATTTTGCTCAGTAAATTTTAGGGTTTCTGAAAGCGTAAAGAGGAAAGTGAAAGGGTTTTCTTCCTTATAAAGAAGATGAAAGGACGTTTGGATTAGTTTATTATAAGTCTAAACGGTGGTACGCCTTTTCATATTCTTTTGAATTTCAAATTTGAATCGGTGGCCCCATTTAAAATTTGACGGTTGATTCGATTGCCACCGTAGAGGTTAATTAAAGGGGCGTGTGACGCGTGTATTTAAAATTGCCACTAGGCTTATAAAATGTATTTTTAAATGCTATTTCTTAAGCCAAAATAATATTTTAAATATGACAGATAATAATTAAAAATTTAGAGATTAGTTTAGAGAACTTAGTGGTCCGATTCATCGATCGTTGACCGCTCTGCTACAGTGAGTTTGACCTCTCGCCCGGTATTCGATGACTAAGTTGCTTCGCCTCGGCCTTCGTCTTCGCCCGCATCGCCCAGCCGATTCTGGGGGGTTCGTCCTTCCTTCAACTTGCTTGTAACTAGATTCCCAATCTAGTAATCCAAGGTCTCTGCTAAGCTCTAGGAATCTTTCTTCCGGGGATTTGGTGAAGATGTCGCCTATTTGGTAGTCTGGCCGACTCTTTCAACTCTAACCCTTTTGTTAAGCACATGGTCTCGAATGAAATGGTGCTTAACGTCAATGTGCTTCGCCCTGAGTGCAAAACCGGATTGTTGGTTATTGCAATAGCACTATTGTTGTCACACCATATAGGAACTTCGTTGGCAATAATATTGTAGTCCCTTAATTGTTGTCGATCCATAGGATCTGTGCACAACAACTACTGCAGACTAGGTATTCGACTCTGTAGTGGAGATAGAGTTAGAAACTCGCTTCTTGCTAAACCAGATATCACCGGTTCCTAGGAATTGACACGTTCCCACTAGTGCTCTTCCTATTGATTTTGCATCCGCAAATCCGCATCTCGAGTATCCCGACACTCAAGTTGTCATCTTTGGGGTACCACACCCAACATTAATTGTAGACTTTAAGTACTTAATTATTCTCTTGCCGCATCTAGGTGTGATTGCTTCGGCTTGACGGAATCTTGCACAAACTCCAACCGCATATGATATGTCCGGCTCGCTTGCAGTGAGGTACGAAGAGATCCGATGAGTCCTCTGTAGTGGGTTGAGTCCACCGATATTCCCGCCTGCCTCGCATCTAGGTGAGTGCTTGTGCTCATTGGAATTCTTGCGGTTTGGTGATTCCATTCCATATCTCTTGATGAGATCTCGGGTATATTTTGCTGGTTGATGAAAATTCCTTTTTCCATCTCGCTAACTTGTAATCCGAGAAAGAAGTTAAGCTTTCCCATCATACTCATCTCAAATTCTCCTTGCATGAGGTTGGAGAATTTCGCATAGTCTGGATTGGTTGACCGAATATGATGTCATCCACATAAATCGAACTATTAGAATGTGGCCTTCGTGCTCCACTGAATAGGGTCTTGTCCACTTTTCCTTTGCAAAATCCATTTTCTCAAGAAACACAGCAGTGTTTCATACCATGCTCTCGGTGCTTGCTTGAGTCCATACTGAGCTTTCAACCTTATAGACTTTGTCTCCTTTGACAAAACACAGGGGTTGCTCTACATAGACTTCTTCTTCTAGGATTCCATTGAAACGCACTTTTCACATCCATCCGGTAGACTTCAAAATCCTTGAATGCGGCATATGCGAGGAATAGTCGATGGCTTCTAATCTTGCAACAGTGCATAAGTTTCATCAAAATCTATTCCCTCACATTGTGCATATCCTTTTGCTACGAGTCTGGCTTTATTCCTAACAACAGCTCCGTCTTCATCACTTTTGTTTTTATACACCCATTTGGTGCCAATAACTTTCTTGTGATTAGGTCTGTCTGTTAGTTCCCAAACTTTGTTTCTCTCCATCTGCTCCAATTCCTCTTGCATGGCATTAATCCATGAATAATCTTCCAAGGCTTATTCTGTCGTCTTGGGTTCAATTTGCGACATGAAACAAGAGAACATCGCCATTCCTGCTGGTAGAGTTGACTGTCTTGTCTTGACTCCATCAGTCAACTTTCCGATGATTTGCTGAATTGGATGATCCTTAAGCCATTTGGGGATCTCGTCCTCTTCTGGGTTTGTTCCCCCTGTTGGATTGCTCTGGTGGTTGTGTGCATCTGCTGGATTCTGGTCTGCAACTGGATCAGCTACCGCCTTGTCATCTGCATCTTGGTTCTGAACTGCAGATGAGTCTTTGTCAGCTCCGGCTGGGTCTTCTTCCGCAGCAACTGGATCAGATAGGTTTGGTGATCCTGTCTGATCTGCAGTTGGGTCTTCATCAGCTGCAGTTGGGTCATCAGGCTGATCTCATAGGGAGTTTTGCCATGTCTCCCTACTATCATACTCCTGTTCTGGGTGTGGCAGGCTGTGTTGACAGCTTCAGCCCAGAACCTCTTGGGTAGGTCCGCTTCTGCAATCATGGACCTTGCTGCTTCCTTCAGGGTTCTGTTCCTTCTTTCAGCAACACCATTCTGCTGGGGCGTCCTGGCTGCAGAGAGCTCATGCTGGATCCCATTCTGATCGCTGAAATCAGTTATCGCCTTGTTGAGAAACTCTCCTCCTCTATCCGATCTGATCTTGATTATGGAGAGGGATTTCTCATTCTGGATCCTTCTCAGCAGCTCAGGTAACTTGGTCAAGGTTTCACTTTTCTTGTATAGAAAAATGATCCAAGTGTACCTTGAATAATCATCTACAATCACAAGAGCATGCTTTCGCGCTTAAAGTCCTTGGCTTGATAGGACCAAATACATCCATGTGGAGTAGATCTAAGATCCTTGTTGTGAGCGTTGTAGTCAGATCGGCTTGAACGACGCCTTGGTCTGCTTTCCCTTCGACATGCATCACAGAGTGCTTCCTTCTTGAATGCTTCATTTGGAAGTCCTCTGACCAGCTTCTGAGAGCTAATCTTGTTGATGGCTTTGAATTTCAGGTGACATAGTCTTTTGTGCCACAGCCATCCATTCTCAGCTACAGTCTTGGATAGAAAACAGGAGTTAGGTGTTCCTGTGTTCCAATCAATCATGTATACATCTCTTCTTCGGAAACCTTGTAGCTTTATTTCCCCAGATAAGATGTCTATCACCATATACTTCAAGATGGTGAAGACTACTAGATTCTTCTCGTCGCAGAACTGGCTTATGCTCAGGAGATTGTATTTGAGACCTTTGACATAATGGACTTTGGATATCACAATGTTTCCTCGGTGCAACTCTCCAAAGCCTTTTGTCTGTCCTCTAGAGCTATCTCCAAAGGTTACATCGGGACCTCTTTCCTTGATATATTTGGTCAGCATCCTCTTGTTCCCGGTCATGTGCCTTGAGCATCCAGAGTCTACAAACCACTCTTCACCTCCAAAATTTGAGCTTGAGGAGATGTGGTTGTAGTCCTTCCATCTCTTCTGCAATTAAACAAGCAGAGATTTAGGTACCCAAATTTGTGTGGGTCCTTTGGGGTTAGTTGGTTTCCTGGAGAATTGATTTCTCCTTGGATTATAGGAATTGTTATTATTATTATAACCTTTATAAGGTGCCTGTGGTCGAGGTCTAAATCTCTGGTTGGATTGTATACGGATATTCCTCAAAATAGTGTGGGCCATTTCTAAATCTAGGTGAGACCATTTATTAAACCTTTGTGGTCTCCACACTTGTTCGTTTTTGTAATTTGGATAACCTTGAGGTTTCCATCCGCCCCTCCCATTATGAAATTTATTTTTGGGGAGTTGTTGGTAATAGTGGGCATGTTGTGCTGGTCTTCGCTTTTGCACAGGCCACCGCTAGTCGCTGTCTAGGTGGTTGTCTGGTGTAACCCGACTGCAGCCTAGACATTTGACTTGGTTGTTGCTGTTTTTGAAAGTCGGTTTATACACAGGCTCAAGAATGAGACCATTGTTTCTCCCTTGATAAACTTGGTTTCGTAACTAGAGGGAGTGTGAGAATCATATCCAAGGCCCGATTTGGTATATAATGACCTTTTATAAGTACACACCGCGAGTTGAAGACGCCTTCAGGAGGTTATTTCGCGCCCGAGTTTTATTTAATCGTGCCCGGCTTAGTAAACTCGGCTTTGGCATGAGCAAGTGCGGTGACTTTTCTTTAAGTAAAATATTTAGCTTGGTCTATCTCACCAGATTGGCACTTGCCTCAGGTTTTCAAAATCACCAGATTTGTCTCAACCTTATTTAAATCTAGCCGAGTTTTTCGAAATCATTTTTCACCGCCTATTCTCATCTTGCGGACTTAGTCTTCTCTGTCTGATACTTGGTGTGCGATTTAAGTGTTTCAAAATATTTTAATAATTGATTTACAGATTCTTGTAAATCAATATCTTGTGACATGTCTGAGATATTATTTGAACAGGTAGTTTTAGAGGTTACCTCTTCATCAGCCAAGTTTGTCATCAGGCAATCATATTCCTCGTCGTCATCAGAGAAGAAACCGCCGCTTGATTCGACATGCTAATGGTCTTCTCCGATGAGAGCTTTTCTTCCGTCTTCCTTTCGGCCACCTCCTTCTTGGTTTCATCCTTCTTGAGCTCGGGACAATCCATTTGGATGTGTCCTATTTTATGACAATTGTAGCATTCAACTTTCCAGCCTTCCAAATTTTCGGTTCCTTCTTGGGTTCTCCTTGTAGTTTTTCTTATACTTGGAGTAGTTCTTTCTGAAGTTACTGAACCTTTGCATAATGAAAGCCATTTCCTCCTCAAAGTCTAGCGGATTTGGAGGTTTCACATCAGACAGGCTTTTAGCAGGGGACTCGGCTGCAAACGCGATTCCCTTCTCTGCAGGCTCCGAGGATGAACTCGGAAGTTCGAACTCATAAGCCTTTAGATCGAGAACAGCCTCTGAATCTTTATCTTATTCAGTCTTTGGACTCTCTCATAGCTACACCTTCATGCTCCATTCGGGATTGAGTGATCCGAGGACCTTGAGTGCCATTTCGTTGCCATAAGTTTTGCCCAGGAGTTGATCTCGTTGATAATTTCAAGAACCTTGTGTCCACTTGGTCTATTGATTCACCATTCTTCATTTTAAAGTTGTCAAACTTTTGGATATCTATTGACAACTTGTTCTCCTTGATCAGCTCCGTTCCTTCACACATTAGAGCTAATGTGTCCCATATCTCTTTGGCATTCTTACAATTTTTGATCTTGACCATTGTGGATTTGTCAAGAGTTTGGTATAGCACATCTCTGGCCCTGTTGTCAAGATTGCGCCTTTCTCTCTTCGGGGTCGGCTCGTTCTCTTCTTAGGAATCTTTTCGGGCCTCCCACCGCGATTTCCTCGGGCGTGTTGTCCTTCTCGAAAATGAATGGACCTTCTTCAATGATGCAACACAAGTAGTCATGGATAGTATATAAATGTGCCAGCATTCTTATATTCCAAAGAACATACTCGTCAACTGAAAAGAAAGGTAGTCTAGAGTTAATTTGATCCATTATAACGTGAGAGATAAGATATATATCTTAATATGGATCTGGTTCGTGAAAAAAATGAACCAACCTCTCTGATACCACTTGTAGGTCACAAGTCGTCCAGAAACAAGTCTAGAGGGGGGGGGGGGGGGTGAATAGACTTGTAGAAACTCTTGAACTCTTTTTCACGAAGAGTGAGTTTCTTCAGCTGATGATCAAACAAATGACTAGGAGTCGTTTGTTCTTGGATATGTGCGGAAGTCAGCTGATGACGAATATAAGTTAACTTAATGAAACACTTAACAATGGATGCAGCAGTTAGAGTATGATGCAGTAAAACAGTAAATAACATAGGTAGTTATAGTGGTCTCAGAGGTGGGGTAATCCTCTACTAATCCACTTTTCTCCAAACCAGTTGGAGATGAATTCACTATAATTGTCAACCAGTGATAAAGATTACAGTGATTCACAACACACTACAACAGCTTCCAACCAGTGGACTTCCGTGCCGTTGTACACACTTGACTGCCTTGCACCTCTTGATCCTCGATCCTCGGATGCCTTTACAGTCTGCTACTTCAACCAGTGAAGTACCCCTTACTCAAGATTTAAAGACAAGAGTGTTTGTCTTCTCCAACTAAAGAGCTTTCTTGAATATGAACTTTTTGGATCTGCTCTTTTTCACGATGCTATTTGTTTGCTTGAGATTGCTTTGTTTGCTTTGATCGCTAGAGTATATGTTCGCACCGGTAGTTTGCCTGGTTTCAAATCTTCGGATATATATAGATCACGATCTCTCGAGCTTCTTCCTTGTAGCCGTTGCAAATCTTTGAACAAATCCGTCCGTTGGAGAGAGACTTCATTGTTTAATCTTTTCTGAACGTTGCAAGGCTGGATTCCCATTATTTAATTTTATCTTCCGACCGTTGTGAGGACTTCTGCATGTGAGCGCCGAATCTTTTGAATATAAAAGGTTTAAAGTCTTCACGGTGGGTCAGGATGATTTAAATAAATCATATCTCTTGCGGGAATCACTCCAATTTGTCTCTTCACGTTGCATGTGAGCTTTCCGTAATATTTGACTTTTCAAAGCATGCTGACGTGGACTTGGAGTACTAGGCTGTAGTTGAGTAGACTGATGTGCAGCTTACTTCTCTGCAGGTAGGTCGTCTCAGATATCGCTTTGAGACTTGTCCGATCGTGTGACTTCCCGAGGTTCCTCGAGCCTCTCGTCAAACTTCTCCGACAATTTTTAGTTGACTGGCTACTCGATTGGAGTCACTGTATTTCTCGATGGACTAGACTGTACTTTAGTACTTAGCCGATTTTCAGCCTAACTAACTTTGGCCTATAGAAGACACTCATTTGGTTCTTCTTTACATTTTGCCAATTTTATACTTAACATATTTTGGCCTATGGAAGATACTCATTTGGTTCTTCATTTCATTTTGCCAATTAATAAACATTTGATTTTAAATTAATGACATCATCAAAATCTAACAAGTATTCCTAACAGCGCACGCTATGCAGATAGGGGTTTCGTGCGCTAAGAACTCAATTATTGAGCGGGATGACTAGCACATGCGCCAGCCGGGACATGGGTCCGGATAAGATTCCCGCGGATGAACCCGGACAATTCTGAAGTCAACTATTATTAGCGCACGCTAAGAAAAGCTTAGTAGCGTGCGCTAACTTGTTAAAATGCAGAATATTATAAATGGGACAACAACCATTTTGGCTTTCATTTCTTTCGCCCATTCTTCATCCTTGAGAGTTCAAAGAGCTGAAATATCCTCCTACACACTTAGAACACATTTTGTTGGTGTTTATATATTGGTTATCATTTGGGTATAATCATTGAAGTGGAATAGCACCTTGGAGTGGCATACAACCAACTGGAGTCGGATTCTACCTTACGGTTCAGTGATTTTCATCATATTAAGGTATGTTCAATCTATCTCCAGACTTAGAGTTGGATTCTAACGATTTGGATGATCATAGTAATGAGATATTGATTTTCATAAGTGAATTATCTAAAGTACATCATGTTTGGAATATTGAGATGAATAAGCCTTAAGTACCTGGATTATGATCATCATGATTCGAAATCTTATTACATTGAACAAAGTAAAGGAAGCTTCTATCATTGGTAATCCGAATCTAGTAGATGACTTCATTGCAATCATGGACTTGACTTTAACATCATTATTGATAGATAAATCTAAGGGATTGATCATGGAAGGATTTATCTAGTATAGATGGAATGTTAAACAACTTCAGCATGATAATATTGATTGATGTAAAGGTGTTGATATCAACGGTTAAACTTTTCGAATTGTCGTATGAAGATTTGTAGTCGAAATGGAATATGGTTTTAATGGTATGCATATCCTTGAATCCGAAGTTGTTGTTATCCGTAAGATCATTCATAATCGTATGTACATGATATTCATGGAGGTAACATGAAGTATCACGGAAGATTTCATTGTTTCGATCATGGCGAGAACAGTTTACTGCTCAGCAGTAAACTGCCATGCACAGATAGCGCACGCTATGCTATGAATATTAACGTGCGCTATCGAGCACGAGTTAGCGTGCGCTACGTTTGGTACGTAACGTACGCTAGACCATCAGACGAGTCAGTCGGCTGGTCAGTGAAGTACTGACCATGCATAGTTAGCGTACGCTAGGCTTTGTTGTTTGCGTGTGTAATATCCGGATTTATTACTGTGTATTTCATCTGTACATTGAACCCTGTATTATTTTGGGAATGATGATATTCATAATGGAGTATGATCATTATCGTATTGTATCTTTATACATGGGTGTAGCAACATATAAATTTTTCTCCATGCATATACGTGGTAACGTACGTTAAGAATGTAACTTAACGTACGTAACCTGTTAATGTTAACGTACGCTACGAATGAAGTGTAGCGTACGTAAAGCGGTCAATTATTGGATAGGCCGGCTAGCACATGGGGTACATGGTGGTGGGCTCGACCAAGATACCCGCCAGATTCGCACGGCATGAACCTGGACACTTTTTAAGTCAACGGACTTTAACGTACGTTATGGGCATCAGGTAGCGTACGTAAATTATATGGGTTACGTACGTAACACGATTAGTGTAGCGTACGTAATGAAGTCTAGAAACAAGACAGTGAACTATTTTGAACGATAACGTACGTTATGAAGAAGTCCTAGCGTACGTAACACTCAGAAAATTATTAAAGGAGCAGCACCCCATTTCATTTCAGCTCGTCCTTTTGCCCCTAAACTTCACCATATTCGTCCCCAGAGGATTTCCAGCCCCTTTTAACACCTTTAGATCATTTGTTACTGAATCATTGAGATCGTATGACACTACTTGATCATTGAAGACTACTTATATTGGATTTTGGAGTAGAAATCATCACGAGTCGGCGTTGAAGCAACCGGAGTTGGATTTTACTTATAATCTCAGTATTTTCTTCCTCTTAAGGTATGTTATACTACTTCCAACTTTGAAGTTATGTTGTTAAAGACGATATGATCACACTACGAAGAATAGTAGATCACTTTGACAATATATGCGACCTAGTATCATATTTAAACTATGATGATCAAATTATTATGGTTTAGAACACCGAAGTTGAACCTTGTTGTGACAAAGATGAGAATAGTGGATTGTAAACCGTATCAAATGTTATCGTTATTTTGATCGTAGACTTAGTGCCGATTTCCACTTTTACTATATGGATTTTGGAAAGAATCATCATAGTTGTAATCTTACTTGCATAGACGGAATATGTAGTTCACTTTCAATATAAGCCTGGATTTAATGACGATATTGGACCTGTTATATCAACCAACCGAATCTTGCATGGGTATTACAATCAAGATTGAGAATAGTATTACGATGATATTCGTATCCTTGGAATTGAAGATATTAATCCGTAGATTATTCATGAGTATGATATATATTTGAAGGTATATTTTAGGTTACTCACTAAGGATTTCGTAATACTCCGTCACTAATCGAGGCAGTCAGCTGCCCAGTGAGAAACTGATATACATGTTTAACGTACGTTAAGTTTGGCAATTAACGACGTTATATTATGTTGTTAACGACGTTACGCCCGTACGTAACGCACGTTACACTATCAGGCGAGTCAAGTCGATCGATCGAGAGGAATCAAGATATGGTTAACGACGCTAGACTTCATAGTTTACGACGCTAACGAGTAAGTCTAACGACGTTACAGAGGACATGTAACGACGTTATGTAAGTCGACGCTTTTCGTTTTGTGGACTTTCAACCGTAATTTGGATGGTTAGATGTTCGTTCGACCTAAGATGAATTCCATGTTATTTCTCTTATTTAAGGTTCGAACGTTGCTACGTGATTGATCGAGAGGGGCGACCTTCGAGTGTCTCGTTTTCGTGGAAGTATTGTTTTGTCTTCTAATCGAGGCAAGTACTCTAATTAGAATTGTTTATATTATGACAATTATGATGTGATTGTATCGTGTAAATATGTTGTGAATATATGTCCACCATGCGTTGATCCGACGGGAATCATCATGGGAATCTATAGCTGTGTGTGCTGGATCGTTGGACAGGTAGTTCCACCATGTGTTGGTCCGACGGGATCATCATGGGAATCTATAGCTGTGTGCGCTGGATCGTTGGAATACCATCAGTATGTTGAAACTGTTATGATATGATATGTGTTGTGGATATTCTCATTGGAGAAACTTGTTATGATATAATTGTTGAATATATCACTGTTGTATGATTATTGTACTTGTACTAGCATCGTTGTGCTAACCCCTTCGGGGGTGAACATTGTGTTTGTTCAGGATCCAGGAGAGCGGGGAAACAACCACTGGAGATGCATGACGACGATGTTCCGGCCGGGTTTACTGTCTGTTATTTGTTGGTTATTTCAATGAGTACTCGAGTACGTCGTCCGTTTTTAATATTTGGATTTTAGTGATGTAATAATAACTCTTCATTGGATATTTGTATTTCGGTTTTTGAACCAGACGGTTGTATTTTACTTCAGCAATTTCATAAAGCGGTATCTATTATTGTCTTTTATTTTAATCAGCCTTGTAAATACTTATGTAAAGGATTTACAGCGCTGTAATATCCCTGAATATATCGGGGGTGTTACAGAATATGGTATCGGAGCCAAGATTATGGATATCTTGGCAGTTGGGTTAAAATAGGGGTCATTTATGTCTTTTGAGGTAACCGGCCGTGAATCACATCACTGCACTGCCTACGTCTTCATGCGAACGGTGGTTGTAAGTTCCTAAACTCTATCTCATTCTTTACATGTTGTGTCTCTTTATACTTGAACATTAGAACAATGTTGTTTCCTGTATATTAAGTACTTGTGATTACAGTATGTTGAGAGGCGGACGTGGACGTGGTCGCGGTCGTGGACGCGGACGAAGGAATGCTGAAAGGGAGGCGTCGCCTTCTAATCAAAGCTAGTCATAGCTCAAAGAGCCGCAGAATCTATCAATAACGAACTGTAACTGGTGTACCGAAATCCTTCGTCAAGTCGTGAACAGATGACTTAGTTCGCACGTGTCGTGGACCGAATGCAAGTGGCGGCAGAATTCGAGGGAGAGGGACAACAAAGGATTCCAGAAATGGGAAATCGAGGTGACCGATGGTTACAAGAGGTGGCAAAGATGCAACCACCCAAATTTGACGGCTTTTCCGAGACTCCCACTTGGGACCATTGGTTGAAGGAACTGGAGAAAATTTTTGCTGGAATTAATTGCCCGGATGACAGGAGAGCTCCTATTGCCCAGTACTTTCTGATAGGAGAAGCATCCGAGTGGTGGGAAGCTATCCGACCTGCAGATCATGATGCCGATTGGGCGGAATTTAAAATGATGATGGAAGCTCAGTATTGCCCTCGTCCTGTGAGGGAAGCCAAAATTCGAGAATTTTTCTCCGCTCAGCCATCAGATGAACCCGTATCCCAGACGATTAAGACGTTTAACCAGCAATTAGCATTTGTTCGACATCCGTCGTAATGATGCGGAGATGATGATTCATTTTGAAATGAGAATGAAACCAGAAATCCAGAGGTACATGTCCGGTTTTGAATGTACAACTCTCCGCCAATACCAGGATAAGGCGTTGGCGTACGAAATTAAAGAAGCAGCAATGGAGAAGTTTATGGAGTCGAAGAAACAGAAAGTCTCTGGTACTTTTACAGAGCACAATAGCAGTGGGCCCCGCAAGGCCTAGTCTTCTTTTTCTTTCAAGAAACCTCCGCACCCATCTAAGAACGGAAAGAATTACGGAACAGTGTCAGCCACGACGGATACAGCTAGGAAGTGCTTTAATTGTGGTCGCCCAGGCCACCTTTGGCGCGATTGTTTGCGCACCCCAGTTACATGTTTTGACTGCGGACAGGAAGGGCACCGTGCGACGTTTTGCAAGGACACCACCAAATACAATGGAACCCGTTCATCACAGCCAGTTCAAAAGGAAGCTAGTATCCAACAGACGCAACAAAGTGTTCAGATGCCTCAAAATTTTGGCCGTGGACGAGGTAGAGGACAATGGGACTAAAAGGGGACATCGAGTGCCAGATCTGTTCCCCCACGCCTGTATGAGATGAGGAGGACAGACGATCAGGATGCTGCTGTCGCATCAGGTACTATCCAGATTCTTTCCCAACCAGTTAGCGTTTTATTCGATACAGGAGCTACGCATTCTTTTATATCTTTGTCTTGTGTAAATCGTTTGAATATTTCTAGTTTTCATACTTGTGAACCTTATGTTGTTGGTTTACCGAGTGGAGAGAGGATTGTTGGGAACTTAGAGACTAGAGATTTTCCTGTATTATTTGGGGGTAGGAAATGGCTCTCAAATCTAATTGTGATAGAAATGCAAGGAGATGACCTAATACTCAGAGACGATTGGCTTAATCGATATGGAGCAATTGTAAATTACTGAAGGAGGAATATTTCGCTGATCGCTGATGATGGCTCCGAAGTACTGTTTGAAGGATGGAAACCAGGAAGCTCAGGAAAGTTGATCAAAGCAATGAAAGCTGTCAAATTGTTGAAACAGGGCTGTATCGGGTACTAGTGTTATGCAATGAAGAAAGAAGATGAAATTGTGGAACTTTCATCCATTCCTATTTTGAACGAATTCCCAGATGTATTTCCTGACGAATTACCTGGACTACCTCCACGACGGGACGTAGAATTCACTATTGAGCTGGAACCCGGAGCTACACCAATTTCTAAGGCGCCGTATCGTATGGCACCTACGGAGATGTACGAACTGAAGAAGCAACTGGAGGAGTTACTGGACAAAGGCTATATTCAGCCAAGCGTTTCACCCTGGGGAGTGCCAGTTCTTTTTGTTCGAAAGAAGGATAGATCGCTTCGACTGTGTATTGACTACCGAGAGCTGAACAAGATGACGATTAAGAACAAGTATCCATTGCCATGGATTGATGATCTGTTTGACCAGTTGCAAGGAGCAACAGTGTTTTCAAAAATCGATCTAAGATCAGGATACCATCAGCTGAGGATTAAGGAATCTGATGTTCCAAAGTCAGCATTCAGAACTCGCTACGGACACTATGAGTTTGTAGTGATGCCATTTGGTCTCACTAATGCGCCTGCTGTATTCATGCAGTTGATGAACCGAGTGTTCATCGAATATTTGGATAAATTTGTGGTCGTGTTCATTGATGATATTCTGGTATATTCTAAGAACCCAGAAGAACATGCGCAACATTTGCAGATTGTATTGGAACTTTTGAGAAGCGAGCAATTGTACGCCAAACTTTCTAAGTGTGAATTCTGGCTAAAAGAAGTAATGTTCCTCAGCCATGTGGTGTCAGCTGAAGGAGTCTGAGTAGATCCTCAGAAGATCGAAGCAATTATGGATTGGAAGCCTCCAAAGAATGTGAAATAAGTCTGAAGTTTCTTAGGACTCGCTGGGTATTATCGTCGGTTCGTGGAAGTGTTTTCCAAAATTTCCCGCCCACTTACTCGACTCCTGCAGAAAACTCAAAAGTTTGAGTGGAATGAGTTGTGTCAGGTTAGCTTTGATGAATTAAAGAAGAGATTGACGACGGCACCGATTCTATCACTTCCACAGGGAACTCGAGGATTTATAGTTTACAGTGATGCTTCGAACCAAGGACTCGGGTGCGTATTGATGCAGAATGATAAGGTGATCGCTTATGCGTCACGACACCTGAAACCTTATGAAGTAAATTACCCAACACATGATTTGGAGCTAGCAGCAGTGGTTTTCGCTTTGAAGATCTGGAGGCATTATCTATACGGAACTCACTGTCAGATCTTTACGGATCACAAGAGTCTCAAGTACATATTCAGTCAGAAAGAATTAAACATGCGGCAAAGAAGATGGTTAGAACTGATTAAAGACTATGACTTGGAGATTTTATATCATCCAGGCAAAGCGAATGTGGTGGCCGATGCACTTAGCCGCAAGCCTGTTTCTATTCAGATGCTGGAGACGCTAACATCCCAACTTAGCCTTCAACGAGAGATGATTCGTGAAGGAATTGAAGTGTGGTTACGAAGAGTCCAAGGACAGCTGCGCGTGATGGAGATAACTTCATCATTAACCGAAGAAATGAAATCCAGACAGGCGGATGATCCTCTGATGATTCGGTTACGTGATGAAGTAATCAAGGGAAAGGCCCCCGGATTCCTAATTCATGATGATGGAATTTTGAGATTCCAGAACCGACTCTGCGTTCCTGATATCAATGTTCTGAAACAGACGATTATGAAGGAAGCTCACAGTTCACCCTATTCTATCCACCCGGCACCAAGATAATGTATAAGGACTTGAAGCAAAATTTACGTGGGGCAACATGAAGAAAGATGTAGCGGACTATGTTTGAAATGCTTGACTTGTCGGCGAGTTAAGATCGAGCATCAACGGCCTGCCGGAATGTTGAAGCCACTCCCGATTCCTGAATGGAAGTGGGAGGACATATCGATGGACTTTATCACTAATATGCCGAGAACCAGGACAGGAATGAACATGATTTGGGTGATAGTTGATCGTTTAACCAAATCAGATCATTTTCTAGGCATTAAGGATACGTGGGGACCAGAGAGGTTGGCGCGAGTATTTATTTCGGAGATAGTTCGATTGCATGGTACGCCGAAGACCATTGTTTCTGACCGAGACGGCCGTTTTGTGTCTCACTTTTGGAAAGCAGTTCATAAGGACTTGGGGACCGAATTGAACTTCAGTACAGCTTATCACCCGCAGACTGACGGACAATCTGAGAGAACTATACAAACGGTGGAAGACAAGCTAAGGGCCTGTGCCTTAGATTGGTCAAACGATTGGGAAGTTCATCTACCGTTGATTGAATTTACCTACAACAATAGTTGGCATGCTTCCATTAAGATGGCACCGTTTGAGGCATTATACGGAAGGAGATGCAGATCGCCCTATCCGGGACGATTCATCGGACTTGATCGGAACAGTAACCGTGAGTTGATCGTGCGGACTCGAGAGAAGATAGCCTTGATTCGTAAAAGGCTGACCGCCCGAGTTGCCGAGAAATCCTACGCGGCGCGCCGTCGCCCATTGGAGTTCAATACTGGAGACCATGTACTTTTGAAGGTTTCTCCTACTCGGGGAATCTTTCGTTTCGGAAGGAAAGGAAAGCTGAGTCCGAGATATATCGGACCATTTGAGATCCTTGAGAGAGTTGGAGAGTTGGCATACAGATTGGCATTGCCACCGTCTTTGAGCCATGTTCATAACGTATTCCACGTATCCCAGTTACGGAGATATATACCAGACCCTAGTCATGTCATTGATTTTGGGGAAATCGAAGTCGCTCAAGATGGGACGTTTGAAGAAAGACCGGTCAAGATACTCGAGAGTCGAGTTAAAGAGTTGAGGAACAAACCCATCGCTTTGGTCAAAATTCAATGGTCACGCCACGGAGTGGAAGAAGACACTTGGGAAACGGAAGCTGATATGAAGTCTAGATATCCAGAGTTATTTTCGTCTTGAGTTTCGTGACGAAACTCCTTTTTAGTAGGAGAGTATGTAATATCCGGATTTATTACTGTGTATTTCATCTGTACATTGAACCCTGTATTATTTTGGGAATGATGATATTGATAATGGAGTATGATCATTATCGTATTTGTATCTTTATACATGGGTGTAGCAACATATAAATTTTTCTCCATGCATATACGTGGTAACGTACGTTAAGAATGTAACTTAACATACGTAACCTGTTAATGTTAACGTACGCTACGAATGAAGTGTAGCGTACGTAAAGCGGTCAATCATTGGATAGGCCGGCTAGCACATGGGGTACATGGTGGTGGGCGCGACCAAGATACCCGCCAGATTCGCACGGCATGAACCTGGACACTTTTTAAGTCAACGGACTTTAACGTACGTTATGGGCATCAGGTAGCGTACGTAAATTATATGGGTTACGTACGTAACACGATTAGTGTAGCGTACGTAATGAAGTCCAGAAACAAGACAGTGAACTATTTTGAACGATAACGTACGTTATGAAGAAGTCCTAGCATACGTAACACTCAGAAAATTATAAAAGGAGCAGCACCCCATTTCATTTCAGCTCGTCCTTTTGCCCCTAAACTTCACCATATTCGTCCCCAGAGGATTTCCAGCCCCTTTTAACACCTTTAGATCATTTGTTACTGAATCATTGAGATCGTATGACACTACTTGATCATTGAAGACTACTTATATTGGATTTTGGAGTAGAAATCATCACGAGTCGGCGTTGAAGCAACCGGAGTTGGATTTTACTTATAATCTCAGTATTTTCTTCCTCTTAAGGTATGTTATACTACTTCCAACTTTGAAGTTATGTTGTTAAAGACGATATGATCACACTACGAAGAATAGTAGATCACTTTGACAATATATGCGACCTAGTATCATATTTAAACTATGATGATCAAATTATTATGGTTTAGAACACCGAAGTTGAACCTTGTTGTGACAAAGATGAGAATAGTGGATTGTAAACCGTATCAAATGTTATCGTTATTTTGATCGTAGACTTAGTGCCGATTTCCACTTTTACTATATGGATTTTGGAAAGAATCATCATAGTTGTAATCTTACTTGCATAGACGGAATATGTAGTTCACTTTCAATATAAGCCTGGATTTAATGACGATATTGGACCTGTTATATCAACCAACCGAATCTTGCATGGGTATTACAATCAAGATTGAGAATAGTATTACGATGATATTCGTATCCTTGGAATTGAAGATATTAATCTGTAGATTATTCATGAGTATGATATATATTTGAAGGTATATTTTAGGTTACTCACTAAGGATTTCGTAATACTCCGTCACTAATCGAGGCAGTCAGCTGCCCAGTGAGAAACTGATATACATGTTTAACGTACGTTAAGTTTGGCAATTAACGTACGTTATATTATGTTGTTAACGTACGTTACGTCTCGTACGTAACGTACGTTACACTATCAGGCGAGTCAAGTCAAGTCGACTGATCAGAGAGGAACTGTCAGTATATGGTTAACGTACGCTAGACTTCATAGTTTACGTACGCTAACGAGTAAGTCTAACGTACGTTACAGAGGACATGTAACGTACGTTATGTAAGTCAGACAGTTTTCGTTTTGTGGACTTTCAACCGTAATTTGGATGGTTAGATGTTCGTTCGACCTAAGATGAATTCCATGTTATTTCTCTTATTTAAGGTTCGAACATTGCTACGTGATTGATTGAGAGGGGCGACCTTCGAGTGCCTCGTTTTCGTGGAAGTATTGTTCTGTCTTCTAATCGAGGCAAGTACTCTAATTAGAATTGTTTATATTATGACAATTATGATGTGATTGTATCGTGTAAATATGTTGTGAATATATGTCCACCATGCGTTGATCCGACGGGAATCATCATGGGAATCTATATTGTGTCTTATTTGGATCGTGGACAGGTAGTTCCACCATGTGTTGGTCCGACGGGATCATCATGGGAATCTATAGCTGTGTGCGCTGGATCGTTGGAATACCATCAGTATGTTGAAACTGTTATGATATGATATGTGTTGTGGATATTCTCGTTGGAGAAACTTGTTATGATATAATTGTTGATTATATCACTGTTGTATGATTATTGTACTTGTACTAGCATCGTTGTGCTAACCCCTTCGGGGGTGAACATTGTGTTTGTTCAGGATCCAGGAGAGCGGGGAAACAACCACTGGAGATGCATGACGACGAGGGTGCAGAGTGATGTTCCGGCCGGGTTTACTGTCTGTTATTTGTTGGTTATTTCAATGAGTACTCGAGTACGTCGTCCGTTTTTAATATTTTGATTTTAGTGATGTAATAATAACTCTTCATTGGATATTTGTATTTCGGTTTTTGAACCAGACGGTTGTATTTTACTTCAGCAATTTCATAAAGCGGTATTTGTTATTGTCTTTTCTTTTAATCAGTCTTGTAAATACTTATGTAAAGGATTTACGGCGCTGTAATATCCCTGAATATATCGGGGATGTTACAGCGTGCGCTATCGAGCAGACTTAACGCACGCTACACAGAGCACTTAGTGTGCGCTAAGCAGTTCAGGCAGATTTCATTTTATGAACTTTTGGCCGTAAATCGAATTGTTAAACATTCGTACGACGTGAGATAAATCCTATATCATTTCTTTTGTTAAGGTTTGATCTTGTTGCGTGATTGATTGAGGAGGACGACCTTCGAGTGTTCGTTTTCGTGGAAGTATTATTCTTGTCTTCAAATCGAGGCAAGTACCTTAATTGTTTTATGTATTGTTGTTATACATATTGTCATGCATGTATGTCGTTATTGTATGTCCACCTCGTGTTGGTCCGACGGGATCATCGGGGGATCTATGTTAGCGTGCGCTGGATCATCGGACGGGTTTTTCCACCACGGGTTGGTCTGACGGGATCATCGTGGGTTCTAGGCAGTGAACGCTGGATCGACGGAATTACCATGTGTATGTTATGATATCATGTTGTGATCATCAGTTGTGTATGTTATGTTTGAGTTTCTCGTAGGAGAAGACTCGTTGGACATTTTATCATTTACGTTATTATTATTATTCTGCGTGTGACGTTGAAATAATATGTTGTGGTACTTGTACTAGCATCGTTGTGATAACCCCCTCGGGGGTGAACATTTTGTTTATGTTCAGGATCCAGGAGAGCGGGAAAACAACCACTGGAGCTGCATGACGACGAGGGAGCAGAGTGATGTTTTGGCCGGGTCCATTTGTCTGTTGTTTATTGGTTATTTCAATAAGTACTCGAGTACGAAGTCATTTATGTTGAATTTGAATTTGGTGATGTATTATTAAGTTCCTGTTGAACAATTGTATTCTCAGTTGGTCAGAACTGCTGTATCTTAATTCTGTTATTTCCATTCGTTAATACATTTTAAAGTCTGTTCAATTCTTCAGCCTTGTAAATCCTTATATAAAGGATTTACGGCGCTGTAATATTCCTGAATATATCGGGGGTGTTACACCCCATTCCTTGGTTCTATCACTTTCGGTTGCGTATGTAAAATCAAGAAATAATTTCCAAAATTTGAAGGGGTTCCAAGAATTTATTGATCAATAGACAAACTGGCCCCAAGAATACTCTCAATTAGGTGAACACATACTCCACTAAAATAGCGGAATTACAGGCCAAGAGATAAATGCGCAAAATTATCCAATATCATATCACCATAAGAGAAAGTAATGAGCAATTTGCGAGACATACTAATGTTATCTCCAATAATGAGGGTCACTAAATCACTAGAATATCCCCAATTTCCATCAACTCCATGATTGAGCGTGTTCTACATTCAGGAAGCACGGACACAGTGAAACTTATATATTAATCATTCTATCAGATTCTAACCGCATCCTATAATCTCTGGATTTATGTCTTATCTTTCCATAAACATCAAGGAGTAAGTGTGTATACCAGGCATTGTTGATGAGAAGATACAAACAAAAATAAGCAATATGTTTTCCTAGTAAATAGAAGACGTCCCACCAAAATGTCTAAAGTAGTCTGACATCTTATATGACTTATATTACTACAAAGTCATCAGTAACTCTATTTCCCCAAGAACGGCTGCTCAAAGTGCTTGGTTTTTGTACAAGATTTTCCCGACACTTGGGCTTCACCGAAATGACACCGGGCTTCACGGAGAGCAAGAAAATTTAGTAGCACTAATTAGCATCACCTTCGGTATTTATTCTAGACGGAAGTAAAATGTTGAGAATTATGCCCTAACAGAAGAGCTCACTGTGCAATCCATATTTGCCCCTAAAATTATCTCGAGTTCTTAATTTTCTGGAGTAGCATGTGATAGAACCGTGTCATACTCGCAACACATTAATGAAGTTCATGATTATAAAATTAGTTGTGGAATCATCAAAACCTTTTTAGTGCCACTTGTTTCCACCTCATTGACTGCTTTGGTGCTGGTAAAGATTTCCTTCTATAAACAAAACAGGCACGTCAATGCACAAATCATTCATTTACACATTAACAGATCAATAGAAAAAGAAAATGTTAACCCTCTAACCTTGTCAGATGGAGAGGAATTATGACGGGTTTTCTGGAACCAACAGAAAAAGAAAAAAAACTCATCAAATGAAATATACAGGAGAAAAATCTCAAGTCTGAAATCAGGTAAATAAGTGAAGCAGCATTAGGCACTTCAAAATTCTAGAGCATACCTTCCAATAGCAGCTGCTGCGCTACGACCTTCAAATTTGGTCCTTCGCTCATCATATTTAGCCTTAATATTTTGGTTGACAGCTGCCATAAAGTGAAAGGAACACATAACGCAGAGAAAACTTAAACATCAATATCTAGTTATTGTAGGGACAGGAAAAGCAAAACCTACACTTCTTGGAAGTTTGGCTGTCATCTGTAGCTTGAATCTTGTTTAGTCTCATGCTGTCCTGTTTTCATAGGCAAGCTCAGAGCCTGATAAAGAATTGGTAAAAAAAGAGAAACTAATATATTGGAAGTGTATGGCATTATCATTTTCACGGGACTACGTTACACTATACGAGTAGATGGAGAAACTGTAAAGTACTTAGATGTGTGAAGTTAATACATATTTTCCTGATAATGGCCAAACTCGGTCCCCCCGCAAACTCACCCCCAAGTTGGATTGACGTCACCGTGGTCCAATGTAGAGTACTTCAGGCTCCACAACCCTAACACCCTTTACCATTTCGTAGATGTACCGAACCACACGTACCCTACTAAGATATAATACAGTAGGCCTCTACAAAGTAATATATGAATACAGAACGCGGAGCATATTAATAACTAATAAGTATGTTTAAGCTTATTAAGTTGGATTAACTCAAGAAAGAACATTAAGAATATTAAGGTAACACTGATAAACCCAGTAATTTATAGGATTAGGTTAGTTCTTAAATTAGTTCTTAAAATGGCAAAAAGGATAAGTAGTTTGTGGACGGAGGGAGTATATCATAAGATCACAAATAATAACCCCCTGGGAGTTTCTTAAAATTATTTACGCTTGAATTTTTCGCTCCTGCATTGACAAGACGGTAAATTTGCATTCCATAAAAATATTTTCATGTCATTATGCGGACCAAAGAAAAATTGTCAACGATCACCTAGATCTGCTCTGACAACTAGTTCCAGGTTAGCTCCAAGAATCATTCAATGTAACTGAATCATGCATTAAACATAAAGAGTGCTTCAGAATTAGGACCCATTCGAGTTATTGAAACTCGAATTTCTCTTTGAAGTGAACTTTTATTGCTTCCATAACTAAAGGGGCATGTGGGGAAAAGCAACTCTCCACAGACAAAGTCAAGTAGGAAAACAAACTTTAATAAAGAAGGCAATGCAACCAAGATTTAAACAATTAAATCAAGGTAAACACTAAATAACTGGAAAATCACATTCATAGTATCCTATCACCTGTTTCGTGGCCACAAATGCCTGAGCTTTCTATTCATGCCTTTTTTATGTCTTCTAGATTCATTATCGATCTTATTCCTAGCCAATGTTTAATTTCCTTTCTTTCATAGCCCTCACAATGTCCCATTCCAACATGCTGCTCACCATCGTTTTTTATAAGAAACAAGTACAAGGAGATAAGAAGTCCCAAAAAGGAAACAAAAAACTATTACAAAGCAATACTCCATATATAATTCTTATTTTATATAACGCATAGTTAAAAAAAAAATACCATCGAAGGTCGACATAACCCCTTAAGAAGATACCACAAATAGCCCCTTGAGGTTAGCATTTTCTAAACAAACACCCCCCCCCCCCCCCCCCAAAAAAAAAATTAAGGATGTAATGTTTTCGTTAAAAACAAATATCAAGGGGTACGAGTAATTTGGAAAGATAGCTAGGTTTTCTGTAATTAGACTAAACCCTCAAGCATATTTTTTGTAATTAACCCTTTAAATTATCAAAAATCTTAAGCTCAAAAACTCCCCATCTTCAGAATGCATGAACAAAAGCTACTTAAGAAGATTAAGATCAGATCAACCGAAAGTTCTAACATCTACTATGTCAAAGAGTAATTTTATGTCAAAGAGTAATTTAGTCGACAATTTTGAACTATTCAAAAGTACACTTGAGCAAGCATGGCTTCAAATGGAGTAATTATAGGAGCTAAGAACTCCTTACTATCCAATAGAATTTTTTGCGGACAAGAGACATTAATAAAAACATCACACTTTGCAATGTCAAAAATTAGAGATAAGCAATATGGACACAAGATAAAAACATATGCAACAATATTCATGTAGGTAATGACATTTACCTCAAGAAAATTGGCAAGCTTTGCAGGTTTGGTCTTCCCATAACGAATGTGTATGACTTTTCCACTTTTGTTATGAGTTCCCCATCTTATGAATCATGTCAAGATAACCCACGAAAGAACAATTTGCAAAGAAAAGCTTTATGCTTCGCGTGTATCATGCACAAGAAGAATCAAGACACGGGAAGAAAAAGGAAATGTAAAACAACATTATCATATGTTCATGATATTGAACAACGGGATCTATAGATACTTCAATGAGAATAGTATCTAACATGCCCGTACACTTATACAAGGCTAGAGTGTCTTATCATGGGCAAAAATTCGGTCACCATTTTCGGATTGGCCCCATCTCTTGTAAAATAATTTTTGAAGCAAACGGAAGTGAAGCACTAGCTTCGTTCTAGCAAACGCCTTAAAAAGAAAACTATAAATATTAAGTCTAGAGAGCGACAGAGGTAGTATACAAAACTGGATCTGTATTGAAGTGTCTAAAAAGATTAAGAAGCCAATTATTTATAGTACTCTATAAGCCTAAACATTTGCTAAAGTTTCTATGTGGAAGTTTTACAACCACATAGTACTATCTGGAACTAAATAGTGAATACTACTGAGAACAGATAAGAAAAATGAAAAATGAAAATGGCAATTGTACAGCTAGAAAATTATGTTGAGATGAGGGTTGAAGCCGAATCTTGTTATGGACTCAAAGTATTCCACGCGAGCTTCACAACCATGTATAAGATTTCAACAGAATACATCATGCTTAAATATTTAAGGCTCAAGAGTAGGGATCTTTAAGAGTTTATTTGTTCTTCTTGAGTTTAGTTTTGTCAATCTTCTCCACAAGCTCAGGTGAATCATGTTCGCATCAATCTTTGAGGGAGTTGCAGCGAAGAGGTAGAATTGATTATATGGAAAAAGATTTCTCGACAGGCAAATATTACCAATATATCACTAGGTGTGCTCCTAGTCTCCTGGTGAAAAGATGACCAAATTAACCTTGTTTTCCACAAGAAAACTGTATAAGATGTCCAACTTGAATGAACTAACAAACGACATATCATCTACATCTTGAATTATATTCCAAGCAATTTTCTCCAATTATAAAGTAGAAAAGCAGCAATACTCACTACACTTGAGCGTCAAAAGAGAGAACCAGATGTTGCAACCCAGGATTGTTGCACAACAGAAAGAACAACAAGGGACACTTCAGTTAACTTTGATTCATTCATCTCATGGTTAGAAGTTAAAATTCTTATAATGGGTATCGCACCCTTCTCTATTCGCATTTCAAAATCAGCATTCTTAAGCTAGTCAGACAGTGTACATAGGGTACTAGAAACATAAAACTCTTTTTTCTTTGTTCTTTTTTGATAGGAAACAAAAACTTTATTATAAAAAAAAAAGTGAGTACAACCAGGGACAAGGAGTTCCTACAAAGTCTAAACACGCGGGGAAAAAAGTAAAAGAGAAACTAAACTAAAATGCTTCAATCTCTAACAATGTCATTCACCAAAAAAAAAAAAGATCCATAAAGTTCAGTACTAGATGTCCACTATGCCACTTTGGTTTTCAGTTTATCCCAGATGTCATCAACAGATTTCTCAGCATCTTCAAGAATTCTTTTGCTGCGTTCTAACAAGATAGAACAATAAAGAGCGTGGACAACAATTCTCCAAAGATAGAACATATAACTCTTACTTTATAAGAGTCTTTCGAAGTAGGTAGAGACTTAAGTTATGTGCATTATAAGACGGTAAGTTTAGACCATCAGTAAAGCAATGCACAAGTTAGTTACTTTATATTTGTTTGCTCTCCACGTGGTGGGAACAGGACAGGTTCCTCGAATCACGTGTTCTTAAAAAACTTTATTTTCTCCACCTCAAAACGCATTATTTCCCTTGGTGGCCACACATCTCACCAGCTAACCAAACAATTGGTGCCCTGAACCATCTTTAAGATCTAAAAACAACGCAACTATGTAGGTAAAGTTATTCTGATTCGTGCAGAGTAGTTGGGCAACCAAAAAAAGGAAGCATGTCCAAAAATCATGGTATAAGTGAAGATGTCTTTGGAACTATACTAGTAAGCAGCTAAGTTTTTTACTTCAAAGACATACGCAATTTGAAAAGTCGACTAGTATAACACTTAACAGTTCCTCCATACAGTAGAACAGATTTTACAGAAAGGCTACCTGCTCCAAGTGTTCCAACCAATATTCCAATCATGTTGGCATCCTTTGCTTTCTCAAATAGATAATACCTGCAAAGATCATTAAAGCATCACATAACGGGCAAGATTGAACAGGAAAAGAAAGCACAAGTGAACAACAGAAGACAGAAACTGGTCAAGAGGATGGAATCAAACGAGTTGCACATAACTCCAATGGAGACTGTTATGGGGGTTGAGCCAGCAAACTCCGGTAGCACCCATCAACCAAATCGAGCTTACACCTCTAAAAACAACCCGCACTGCTGTGTGGGAAAGAAGAATTCCGAATTTAGAGGTGAAGGTCGATTCATTGATGAGCTTAAAGATGATCCAAAGAGATGTGGAAACCCTAGCTTACCTTGTAGATCTAGTTCGAGAGTGCCAGGAGCTTATCAAGATGCCTTGGACGATCTGATTGAGATGGGTGCCTCGCGCTGCAAACCGCCTTGCAGATTTTCTCGCCGCATTTGGAACTGAAGAGAAAAGGAGTGAAATCGCTTTCCCTTTTCTTCTCGTGATTTCAGAGAACTACATATGATTTAGGTGATTAGAGGAGGAGTTCATGGGAGACCGGTCTCCATCTTTCTTTCTCCACAGAGAAGAAAGAAGAGAGAAACGAGAGCTGGGGAGAGATTGAAGGGGCGGTTCTTGTAGGGCTTGGGTAAAATCCCGGTTAAGATATACGTTACTTGACTAATGGGGATATATTTTTAATCAAAAAAATTCATTGCGCTTTTTACTTCAGTAATTATCAAATTAGCGAAGTCTTTGTAACTTTAAATTTCTAACTAGCTCCTACTTAAGTCTATGTGGATTTTTGACTTCAGTAAATTGAAAAGCGAAGTTGTTGTTTGTTTTTACTTTGCTAATATAGATTACCGAAGTGAGACGTAACGAAGTCTTTGATGTTTATTCTACTAGTGCGGTATCCATAACCTAAGCTCTGATACCATATTCTGTAACATCCCCAAGACATTCAGGGCATATTACAGCGCCGTGGACCCCACACTGTGGAATCCACCAGGCTAACGTACCAACAAGACATTCGACAACGACAAACAATCATCAATAAAACGACAATTCAAATAAAAGACTACAACCCGACAAATAGAATCCAACATCAATCCATTTCCCAAAACAGGAACACAACATTAACAATTTTGAAAAGGAAGTACTCGAGTACTTAAACCAATTTTACAATACAGAAATCCCAAAACAAGATATCAATAATAACCGACAGACAGAAGACCAATAATCGACCACTGGACAATATCATGCTTGCCCATCATCCTCATACGGCTCTAGTGCTCGCTTCTCCCCACGATCGATACCTGAAATACAAAAAAAAAGTATTTCCCCCATTTAAGGGGTTAGCGACAACTGCTAGTGCAAGTACAATCCATTTGAACTACATTCTAATCAGATGAATATATGCGCCAAAAATCATTTTAGAAAACATTTTATATTCCGGAATATTTACAATGTACGATCACAAAACACATTATCTCCAACAAATCACAATTCAAAGTTAACCGTCGGTACGAGACTCACGGCCACCGTACCCCACAGAGCCCCGTCGGACATCCCTGGGTGGCTAACCACAGTTCGCGATACGCACACTCACGGCAATACGTATCCCTAGAGGTCCCGTCGGACCGTCCCTAGGTGAACATACACATAACCATCCACAACAACCACGATACAGTATTAATTCAAATACTAGAACATGTAAACAAATGTAAAGTACTTGCCTTTGAGACATTCTTGAAGAAACGGAAGTGAAACACGACTACGAATGGTCCGGGTGGAAAACGACAGTTCCTAAACGAAGGATCAACATAGTTCAGTCCCAACGGACAACAATAACCGATCGGAATAACCCATAATCCCCTATTACAATTCATGACAAAAACGTTCAATCGATACGGGCGAGGGTTTACGCAAAATCTCCCCGTATCAACCATTCGCGGATTAAAATAGAGAAAAACGGATTGGGAACCACCCAATAACAATAATCAGTGAGGAATATCACAACATACTAGAATAATTCGAGTCCAATTAGCAAAACCCGGAAAAACCCCCAAATTTGACGAGTTAGGGTTCTAGACGAAAATACCTTGAATTCGGACAATGGATGATGATTATGCTGATGATAATATGTTAACGCGACTCTACGGTGATGGAATTTGAAGAGAACTCCAATCAGTACCGGTGGAAATCGCCTCTGAGGTCGCACGTCGAAGAAATGAAGAAAAAAGAATAAAACTACTGTTCTGAAACTGCCCGCTGACTTATATAATCTGTGAAGTTAGCGCACGCTAACATCCATATATAGCGCGCGCTAACGGGGCCGTGACAGGTCCAGTGGCTACTGCCACCATTCGTTAGCGTACGCTAACAATAGGGAGTTAGCGTACGCTAAATGCATATCGGTAGCGCACGCAAGGTAACAGGAGTAGCGTGCGCTACCTACACAGCAGTTCAGTACTGCTGATGTCACATCAGCAGTAAGCTGCTGTCGAGGGTACAATACACGAAACGCACGACGAGACCAGAATCCAGGAACATGAACGCGAAGCATACAAGACGACGGAGCTAAGCGCTGAAAGAAAATACAATTCCGACCATCGGAGGGTCCGTAATGCGACAACGAAAATGAGATTCCCTAAACTATTAGGAAATTACAAAAATGGCCCAAGTGCCCGAAAATCACGAAACGACGTCGGATTTACGAACCGAAAGTCTCAACACAACCAACTCAATCACACGAACTTGTGCAAGCCAAGAAACAACGAAAACGAACGAGTTTTACGAGGATCGAATGTTCATACGGCAAAACATGTCATAAAATGAAATTTCGTGAAAACATCATCAAAGCTCGTCCAAATGGAAAAACTCCAAGAACTTAGTAGATTCAAAATGTCGAAACGGTTACAAGCGAGTCGATAAAATAGACATATACTAAAAATGGAAACTGTTAAAAATGGAAAGTTACGGATATTACAAAACACACAATTAAAGAGTTTGGTTTAATAATTGCAAAGAAAATGCAATAATAGTTCTAATATTCAAGGAAATAAAAAGATTGTACTAATAATAGATTGATTAAAGATAAAATAAAATAGTTGGGATTACAAACTTAGTTCATCATTAGTTATAGAAGATGTATAAGAGATCATAAGATGAATTTACTTATTATGTTGTGTAGATTCGATTTTCCTTAAAAAGACGGTTTCTCTTTCGAACTATAAAACGCCCCTTATATATTGAATCAATCCACTATATTTCTATGTTGATTAGCTTCAATACATAGCATTAGGATTTATGAAAATAACTCAAAGAAACATCTAAGGTCTAGAGGTATATTTCTATCCCCTAGAACTGTAATACCCGAGATTTCTGATATGTATTTGGAACTTGTGATATTGTAATCGTTGTACTTGATCTGAGTATTATTCTCCGTATTTTATAATCTGATGTTGTCAAGCGTATGATTTCGTGTATGTGATTTAAAGATTGTAATTCTGCGCATGTAGCGCACGCTAGCAGCTATGTGTAGCGTACGCTAACATGGACTCAATAGCGCACGCTACAAAGGAGAAGTAGCGCACGCTATGCGTGGTCAATTTGATTGAGACGTGCGGTAGGTGAGATCTGGCCGGGGGACCCCTGTCTGATCGTGTCGGGATGAACCTGGATGGCTTTCGGGGAAAGCCAAGTCAATGCCTTAGCGCACGCTACAGGTATATGGGTAGCGCACGCTAAGTGCTGAATACAGTTAAGTCAGTGAGCCGTTAGCGCACGCTACGAGCAGGGACTAGCGCGCGTTAATAGCCATTTCTTATAAATAGGACAGCATCCTATTCGTGATTTCATTTCTTTTTTCTCCCATAACCCGAATTCTTACACTTAGAGCATAACTTCCTTCATCCTAAACACTTCATATCAACATCCTAGCTCGTGATTGAAGATCGTATATCGTTGGAGATTGGTGTTCAAGCCTTCGGTGTTGGATTGCTTCGATTTCCTCCGTGTTCTTCACTACTTTGAGGTAGGTGATTCTTCACCGATATTAGTAATGTTCTTAAGGACGTTTGATCATGTTTTGATAGCCAGTTATTTCGTTTATAATCGGTCATCACATGTTAGAAGGATACTTTTGACGTATCGGCACTATATATCGTATGAACCTTTGAACCATCTTAGTGTATGGACTCCTAAGCATTTTCAAATCGATTTATGATCAGTAATCGGATATTACCTAGATTGTTACGTTTTACACATTGGAATCATGCGTTTTGGAACGTAAGACGAACGGAACTTAGAATATTTCTTGAAGATCTAAGATGAATTATGATGTTGAGATGATTATCCGTATATTTGTATCCCATAATCATAGAACTTCCACAAACCTTATTAGCATGATATGCTCGAGGATGACTTGTATTATCACCATAGAATTCATGAGTTCATCACCATTCAACCCAATTTTTCTGTTAGCAGTATTCTGCCATGCAAGATTAGCGCACGCTAACATATGTAAGTTAACGTGCACTATCGGGGTTAAGTTAACGCACGATACGTACATAACGTACGTTATGAGATCAGCCGAGTCAAACTGTCAGTCCGTGGCTAGCGTACGCTAGGCTTATACGATAGCGTACGCTAACAGGGCGGCTTAGCGCACGTTACGTAGAGTACGTAGCGCACGCTAAGCAGTCCAGGCAGATTGTTTATTTTGAGCTTCTCGGCCGTAGACCGAATTGTTAGGCCATCGTTCGACTTGAGATGATTTGTATATCATTCCTTTTTTTAAGGTTCGAGCTTGTTACGTTGATCGAAGGAGGCGGCCTTCTAGTGTGTTGAGATCATTGAAGTGTTTCGTTCTTGCCATTTTCGAGGCAAGTATCATATGTCGGGTTCGATTTATATTGAAACTTTGATCATGCTTGTGGCTTTGTTCATGTTGTTGAATATGAGATGTATTTCTGAAATTTCTCGTGGTATTCGTTGTTATTTGTTCGTATTAATGAACATATTGAAATGCATATATGTATGCATAGTTGATTGATTATGGTATAAATGATCCGAGGGGATCATGAGGATCTATGCTGAGGGCGCTGGATCGAATGTCCACCATGCGTTGGTCCGGCGGGATCATCATGGGTATCTATGCTGAGGGCGCTGGATCGCTGGACGGGTTTTCCACCATGCGTTGGTCCGACGGGATCATCATGGGGATCTATACCAAGGGCGCTGGATCGCTGGATTATCCTGTACTGTGTTGATGGAATCGTGAGGATTCGCATCGTTGGATTCCGATGACGGAAGTCCGTTTTGCATGTTTTATGAGGCATTGATGATTTATGTATTTCGATACTTGTACTAGCATTGTTTTGCTAACCCCTTCGGGGGTGCACATTGTTTTGATGTTCAGGTAGCCGAGGAGCGGGGAAGCAACCACAGTACCGACAGGACGATGAAATGGCTCAGTGATGTGGTTGATGTTATTGTTATTATGATTTGCCTTCTTGGTCTATTTAGTACTCGAGTACGTCTGTTTTAATAATATCTTTTCGATATGGTTGTATAAGTTAACTCTTTGATCAGTTGAATCAAATCTGTATTTGAACTTCAGTTGTATGTTTGGATTATATTTACACTCCTTTTAAAATTAGCCTTGTAAATCCTTACCTAAAGGGTTTACGGCGCTGTAATTATTCCGAATATCTCGGGGTGTTACAAGAACAACTTAGAGTGAAGATCATTTGATCTAATCAAATATATTTTCTTTTGAAACATATGAAGACCATAAATATCGTCATTTATTGGCCAAATAAATAAAGATTGTTAAAACAATGAAAATCACACACAATAATAAGTAATTCATAATAGATCTTTATACAAACTTAAATAACACGACTAACCTTGTTTATAATCCCAACTAAGGTAACTTAGCCCATGAAGGGTTTAATATACATAATACAAGCTTCAGTGGTCATTATTAGTTGAACAAGAGAAAGAATTGATCCTAACTCCCTTAGTAGATAAAGGAGAAAGAAGCAATAAACTCTCTGAACAACATATGCTATACCACTATTACACAAATCACTCGAGAACACAAGTGTGTTCTTCACACAAAAAGAAAATATTACAAAAAGTGGAAAATTATAAGATGAATGATGAATGATGAAGGATCTAAGGGGTCTATTTATACACCTAAAGTCATCTAATAGCTCCAAAACTCCAGCATTATTACAATAGATCGGATCAATGTCAACCATCCCCTCAATATTACACAAAAGTATAAAAAATTAGACAAATGATCACAATCTGTAAAGAGTTACGGCCGTAACATTCAGTAGTTACGGCCGTAACTTGGACGGCTTACGGCCGCAACATGGCTTCGTCAATTTGCTCACTGGTTGCTTTGTGAGTTACGTTTTCGGCCCAGAATTTCTTAGACTTTGCGTTTTTGCCCCAAATTTTCTTCGGATGATAACTTTTGATATATAACTCTGATTTTGAATCAGGAAAGACTGCCAAATTCGTCTCGGAAAGCCCTACAACATGAATATATTAAAAATTAAACAAAGAGAATATTTTATAAACATGTTATTTCTTGAGTAAATCAGTTATTCAATCCGATTAAGACTAGATTTACATCATCATCCGATAAAAATAAAATTATTAAAAACTAATTAATTAAAAGTAAAAAATGAGTAGACTATATCAATTATGGGTGAAATTTATAGATACAAACCATGGGTAAGTGAATAAAACTGACACTTATCACACTCCCAAACTTGAATTCTTGCTAGTCCCGAGCAAGATTCTTTATTAATCACACTCCAAAAATAAAAATAAAAATAAGACACAAAAATAATAATACACACATAATTAAGAAAAATAATTATATATAAAGAGAATAGGAGATCAAAATGCCATTAATACACAACAACCAACTTTATACAGTAGATATAAATGAATCTAGATTCAAAATAAATCTACAAATGATTTTGAAAATAAAACACAGTTTTAGTATTGTAATTCCAAAATGCAAGGTTTTTCCCCCAAAAGGTTGATTATTTCTTTCCCACTCGTGATACACACGACTCCCTTTAATGGTTGCTCTCGATCACTCGTTTATTTTTCGACTCAATATGAAGAAGAATTTCATTGGCGTCACCAAATATTGTGATTTTTCACGAAATTGAGTGTATTGAAATTCAGCCGCTAACTAATTCAGATCTGCTCATAAACTACATCCCTTAGTGATAGCTTTCACACCGTTATTTGCTAACGTGTAGCTCTTTTCACCAACACAATTTTTCTGTCTTTTTTTTTTAAAAAAAAGTGATAGCTTTCACACTGTTATTTGCTAACGTGTAGCTCTTTTCACCAATTTTTCTGTGAGACGGCAGCTACGCATCAACAATGGTTACTCCTTTATTTTTCGCAAAATTTTAAGACTCCCAAAATTAGGCAGCTGTTGCTGCTCAACACTTCTCCTTTTTGTCATTTTTTTAGGTGATAGCTTTCACACCGTTATTTGCTAAAGTGTAGCACTTTTCACCAATAACTCCTTTTTTTAGGGAATAGAATTTTTGCAGAAAATTATTTATTAGTTAAGCATGAAAAATCAAAAACTCCACAAATTAAGTAAATTTCAGTTCTATTTTTCATCAACCGACTGATTCTTCTTTTCTCAAGGTAACGAATGACTCGATTTTATATGATAACTACAAGGCTTGGAAAGAGAGATTAAGGCTCAAAATTTTTTGGAATATAAAATTTTTTAACCGGTTTAAAACGATTTTAGAAGCTAGTATATAGCTAACTTATTGGTGTTATGGCCAGATCTAGAAACCTCACAAATCAAAATAATATATATATATATATATATATATAAATATATACTAAAAAAAAATTAAAGCGAAAAACCAAAATAATCAAAACACACCAGAATACCAACACACCAAAATAATTAAACATACCACCCCCAAACTTGAAACTAGAACTGTCCTCAGTTTTAAAAAAAAAAAATAAAAAAAAAAAATAAAAAGCAAGGAGAAAAACATAATACTCCCTGATATGAAAGTTGATGCTTGAGCTAACGCGTTTTAGAATCTGCAAGAGAATAAATATACGAGGCAAACAACAAAAGAAAATAAAATATACTCGTAAGTATAACACAATTTTTAAGATGCGCTTCAAGAAAGTCCGAAGAGTCGCCTTACGCTGCCATCAATGCTTTTATTAAAAAAAACACAATAAAAATTACAGCAATAAAATAACAATACATAAATCGCGAATAGATGCGCGTCAAGAGATCAAGAAGAAACTCCTTAAGATGCTACCATTTAGCACGATTATTACACACGACAGAAAGTAAAAATACAAGAGGTCCGACATGGGTTATCAAAGGGAGAGGAATGAATCCACTTTTCGTTTTCTCACGGTAAAATCTTCCATCCCGACAAGTTTAGCTAGAGCTGGATCTGGTTGAGGAACAAATTCATTGAGTTTTTTTATTAGTTCTTCTGGTGTTGTTGCAACGACTATGATTCGTTTAGCACGCTCAGAAATAAAACCCTTTTCAGCAGAGTAGTCGATGAAAGATAGTAAACCATCAAAGAAACCATTAAGCAGACCTATTGGTTTTTGATGAACATTTAGCTGGGCTCTGGTAAGCACATGAAAAAGTTCCTCAAGGGTGCCAAAACCACCAGGAAGGGTGATAAAGGCGCCAGAATTATTTATCATGTGAGTTATGCGATCTTGCATATTTACAGATCTAAACTCATCTCCAATAGTTGCCCCGGTGATATTACTTTCAGCCAGAGGTTTTGGAATTACTCCCAACACTCTTACTCCTTCCATATAGGCAGAAGCAGCAGCTCGTCCCATTAATCCTAGACTTCCTCCTTCGTAAACTACATGAATGCATTTTTTTCCTAAGGTACGACCCAAGTTGTGGGCTGCTACAGTAAAGCATGCCTCTTTTACATAACTAGCTCCACCAAAAATGCAGACTGTGCTAAATCTTTTTGTTGAAAATGATGACTCCATTTTTGAAAAGAAATTTTATTTGAGAGAAAAAAAGAAAAGTACAAGTTTGAGGGATGAATAAAAGAAACAAACACAAAGTTTATTTATAGAAGAGAAAATGAGGAAAAATTGCTAAACAAGTTTGTGATTGCGTTGATTGCGCTTCAACTACTCAATAGAATAATGAATGCATTTATCGCGTATCACATTATTTATTCAGAAAATCTCACCATATGACAAAAATAAAAGATACTCACGTGTATGTACAGTAGTTGTGATTGTGGCTCACATCTTCCTCTGAATTTACTTTCAGAAACGGCCTAAACGCCTTCTATGAGTCGGGGAGAAGCTTCCCATCCAATTTTCTTACAAATTGGCAAACAGGGTCTTTTAACGTCAGATTCCCAAGACGTTGTTCATATTCTGGTTTGAATTTATTCCACAAACATCGAATTCTGTAATGTACGAGTCCACTAGGATGCATGTCAAGAGAAATTTCGATATCATCTAAATTCTCTTTATTCAGACCATCCTTAATGAATTGAATTTTATCTTCTCTGTTTGTAGATGGAATTCCTAAAGATCGACATTTTAAATTACAGTTCTATATAGCATATTTATAGCAAACGGCTATCATCTTTGCTCGTCATTTCTTGGCATATGAACTTTTTCCAAGCCCTGGTAAAAACCTAGTCGGTCTTTCTGTGAATTCACCTGCTATTCTTACTTTGGCTTCAATTATGAATCTAATATCAAAATATTTGCTTTTATTCATAAGCAACCTCATCCTTTCAATCCTTGTCTTGTAAATTTTTAAAATGACATTTTTGCTCAGAAAGGGAAATCTTTTTTCGATTTTATCCAAAGTTTCTTCCATGATAAAAAAAATAAAAAAAATAATGAAAATAATTGAAGAAAATATCTACAACAGTTATTGTGGGAAACTGAAAATTCCGACTTTAGTAGTCACGGGTACCGTTATCCGCCACTTGACCGGACAAACACAATTGAGTACTAAGTTACAACGTCGAGAAATTTGTACTTATAAAAATAGTTTACAATGTAAGATTTCAACTATAACACTTATACATCCCCGGCAACGGCGCCAAAAACTTGACACGGCTCTTTAGTGTAACTATCGCAAGTGCACGATATCGTATCAAGTAGTAAGTGGACTTTTTGAGTCCGGTTTATCGATACCACGAGGAAGTTTGGTTATAATTTGAATTATATACTATTAGTCTATTTTTATAGATACTAAGATGAGTGAAACACACAATTAAAGAGTTTGGTTTAATAATTGCAAAGAAAATGCAATAATAGTTCTAATATTCAAGGAAATAAAAAGATTGTATTAATAATAGATTGATTAAAGATAAAATGAAATAGTTGGGATTACAAACTTAGTTCATCATTAGTTATAGAAGATGTATAAGAGATCATAAGATGAATTTACTTATTATGTTGTGTAGATTCGATTTTCCTTAAAAAGACGGTTTCTCTTTTGAACTATAAAATGCCCCTTATATATTGAATCAATCCACTGTATTTCTATGTTGATTGGCTTCAATACAAAGCATTAGGATTTATGAAAATAACTCAAAGAATCATCTAAGGTCTAGAGGTATATTTCTATCCCCTAGAACAACTTAGAGTGAAGATCATTTGATCTAATCAAATATATTTTCTTTCGAAACATATGAAGACCATAAATATCGTCATTTATTGGCCAAATAAATAAAGATTGTTAAAACAATGAAAATCACACATAATAATAAGTCATTCATAATAGATCTTTATACAAACTTAAGTAACATGACTAACTTTATTTATAATCCCAACTAAGGTAACTTAGCCCATGAAGGGTTTAGTATACATAATACAAGCTTGAGTGGTCATTATTAGTTGAACAAGAGAAAGAATTGATCCTTAGTAGATAAAGGAGAAAGGAGCACTAAACTCTCTGAACAACATATGCTATACCACTATTACACAAATCACTCAAGAACACAAGTGTGATCTTCACACAAAAAGAAAATATTACAAAAAGTTGAAAATTATAAGATGAATGATGAATGATGAAGGATCTAAGGGGTCTATTTATACACCTAAAGTCATCTAATAGCTCCAAAACTCCAGCATTATTACAATAGATCGGATCAATGCCAGCCATCCCCTCAATAATACACAAAAGTATAAAAAATTAGACAAATGATCACAATCTGTCAAGAGTTACGGCCGTAACATTTAGTAGTTACGGCCGTAACTTGGACGGCTTACGGCCGTAACATGGCTTCGTCAATTTTCTCACTGGTTGCTTTGTGAGTTACGTTTTCACCCCAGAATTTCTTTGACTTTGCGTTTTTGCCCCAAATTTTCTTCGGATGATAACTTTTGATATATAACTCTGATTTTGAATCAGGAAAGACTGCCGAATTCGTCTCGAAAGCCCTACAACATGAATATATTAAAATTCAACAAAGAGAATTATTTATAAACATGTTATTTCTTGAGGAAATCAGTTATTCAATCCGATTAAGACTAGATTTACATCATCATTCGATAAAAATAAAATTATTAAAAACTAATTAATTAAAAGTAAAAAACGAGTAGACTAGCTCAATTATGGGTGAAATTTATCGATACAAACCATGGGTAAGTGAATAAAACTGACATTTATCACACCCCCAAACTTGAATTCTTGCTAGTCCCGAGCAAGATTCTTTATTAATCACACTCCAAAAATAAAAATAAAAATAAGACACAAAAATAATAATACACACATAATTAAGAAAAGTAATTATATATAAAGAGAAAAGGAGATCAAAATGCCATTAATACACAACAACCAGCTTTATACAGTAGATATAAATGAATCTAGATTTAAAATAAATCTACAAATGAAATTGAAGTTAAAACACGGTTTTAGTATTGTAATTCCAAAATGCAAGGTTTTCCCCCCAAAAGGTTGATTATTTCTTTCCCACTCGTGATACACACGACTCCCTTTAATGGTTGCTCTCGATCACTCGTATTTTTCGACTCAATATGAAGAAGAATTTTATTGGCGTCATCAAATATTGTGATTTTTCACGAAATTGAGTGTATTGAAATTCAGCCGCTAATTAATTCAGATCTGCTCATAAACTACATCCCTTAGTGATAGTTTTCACACCGTTATTTGCTAACGTATAGCTCTTTTCACCAACATAATTTTTCTGTTTTTTTTTTTTTAAAAAAATGATAGCTTTCACACTGTTATTTGCTAACGTGTAGCTCTTTTCACCAATTTTTCTGTGAGACGGCAGCTACGCACCAACAATGGTTAGTCCTTTATTTTTTGCAAAATTTTAAGACCCCCAAAATTAGGCAGCTGTTGCTGCTCAACACTTCTCCTTTTTGTCATTTTTTTAGGTGATAGCTTTCACATCGTTATTTGCTAAAGTGTAGCTCTTTTCACCAATGACTCCTTTTTTTAGGGAATAGAATTTTTGCAGAAAATCATTTATTAGTTAAGCATGAAAAATCAAAAAATCCACAAATTAAGTAAATTTCAGTTCTATTTTTCATAAACCGACTGATTCTTATTTTCTCAAGGTAACGAATGACTCGATTTTATATGATAACTACAAGGCTTGGAAAGAGAGATTAAGGCTCAAATTTTTTTGGAATATATAATTTTTTAACCGGTTTAAAACGATTTTAGAAGCTAGTATATAGCTAACTTATTGGTGTTATGGCCAAATCTAGAAATCTCACAAATCAAAATAATATATATAAATATATACTAAAAAAAAATTAAGGCGAAAAACCAAAATAATCAAGACACACCAGAATACCAACACACCAAAATAATTAAGCATACCACCCCCAAACTTGAAAATAAAATTGTCCTCAGTTTTAAAAAAATAAAATAAAAAGCAAGGAGAAAAACAGAATACTCCCTGATATGAAAGTTGATGCTTGAACTAATGCCTTTTAGAATCTGCAAAAGAATAAATATACGAGGCAAACAACAAAATAAAATAAAATATACTCGTAAGTATAACACAATTTTTAAGATGCGCTTCAAGAAAGTCCAAAGAGTCGCCTTACGCTGCCATCAATGCTTTTATTAAAAAAAACACACAATAAAAATTACAGCAATAAAATAACAATACATAAATCGCGAATAGATGCACGTCAAGAGATCAAGAAGAAACTCCTTATGCTGCCACCATTTAGCACGATTATTACACACGACAGAAAGTAAAAATACAAGAGGTCCGCCATGGGTTATCAAAGGGAGATGAATGAATCCACTTTTCGTTTTCTCATGGTAAAATCTTCCATCCAGACAATTTTAGCTAGAGCTGGATCTGGTTGAGGAACAAATTCATTGAGTTTTTTGATTAGTTCTTCTGGTGTTGTTGCAACGACTATGATTCGTTTAGCACGCTCGGAAATAAAACCCTTTTCAGCAGAGTAGTCGATGAAAGATAGTAAACCATCAAAGAAACCATTGACATTAAGCAGACCTATTGGTTTTTGATGAACATTTAGCTGGGCTCTGGTAACCACATGAAAAAGTTCCTCAAGGGTGCCAAAACCACCAGGAAGGGTGATAAAGGCGCCAGAATTATTTATCATGTGAGTTATGCGATCTTGCATATTTACAGATCTAAACTCTTCTCCAATAGTTGCCCCGATGATTTTACTTTCAGCCAGAGGTTTTGAAATTACTCCCAACACTCTTACTCCTTCCATATAGGCAGAAGCAGCAGCTGGTCCCATTAATCCTAGACTTCCTCCTTCGTAAACTACATGAATGCATTTTTTTTCCTAAGGTACGACCCAAGTTGTGGGCTGCTTCAGTAAAGCATGCCTCTTTTCCATAACTAGCTGCACCAAAAATGCAGACTGTGCTAAATCTTTTTGTTGAAGATGATGACTCCATTTTTGAAATGAAATTTTATTTGAGAGAAAAAAAAGAAAAGTACAAGTTTGAGGGATGAATAAAAGAAACAAACACAAAGTTTATTTATAGAAGAGAAAATGAGGAAAAATTGCTAAACAAGTTTGTGATTGCGTTGATTGCGCTTCAACTACTCAATAGAATAATGAATGCATTTATCGCGTATCACATTTTTTATTCAGAAAATCTCACCATACGACAAAAATAAAAGATACTAACGTGTATGTTCAGTAGTTGTGATTGTGGCTCACATCTTCCTCTGATTTTACGTTCAGAAACGTCCTAAACGCCTTCAATGAGTCGGGGAGAAGCTTCCTATCCAATTTTCTTACAAATTGGCAAACAGGGTCTTTTAACGTCAGATTCCCAAGATGTTGCTCATATTCTAGTTTGAATTTATTCCACAAACATCGAATTCTATAATGTACGAGTCCACTAGGATGCGTGTCAAGAGAAATTTCGATATCATCTAAATTCTCTTTATTTAGATCATCCTTAATGAATTGAATTTTATCTTCTCTGTTTGTAGATAAAATTCCTAAAGATCGACATTTTAAATTACAGTTCCATCTAGCACATTTATAGCAAACGGCTATCATCTTTGCTCGTCGTTTCTTGGCATATGAACTTTTTCCAAGCCTTGGTAAAAATCTAGTCGGTGTTTCTGTGAATTCACCTGCTATTCTTACTTTGGCTTCAATTATGAATCTAATATCAAAAGGTATGCTTTTATTCATAAGCAACCTCGTCATTTTAAGCCTTATCTTGTAAATTTTTAGAATGACATTTTTGCTCAGAAAGGGAAATCTTTTTTCGATTTTATCCAAAGTTTCTTCCATGATAAAAAAAATAAAAAAAAGTATAATGAAAATAATTGAAGAAAATATCTACAAATTGTAATACCCGTAATTTTGATTTCCGGTAATTTCTTTTTTTCGGCGAAAGTCCATTTTGACGAATCTCTCATGACTGTTTCGTCATTTCGAGAATGATTAATTCTGCACTTTTTGTCATCCGAGTTTGTTTCGGTGTCGTTTTGTTGAGCTATGTGCTTTTAGGCGACTTTTCCGCACTTGAGTTCGATTCTTGCGAATCTCGCCCGAAACTGTTGTTTTGAGTTTCTCGTAAGTTCATTTAATGTTATTATTCATGTTGCGATCTTTGGTTTGTTGTTTCGATCACGTATCGTGATTTTCGGGCGTTTTGGTTCATTTTTGTAATTTCCCAAAGTTTGGGTTAATTACTTCTGTTGTCGAATTTTGACACTTTGGGTGGTCGGAATCGTGTGTTCTCTTAGCGCTTAGATTCGTCTTTGTGAGTACTTCGTAACCATATCTTCGATTCATACTCAGGTTTGGGTTTCGGGGTCGTCCGGGCCGTCGGAGTGGCCACGGCCGAGTCACGGCCGGAGCAGGGCCTGGCCTGGCCGAGTTACGGCCGTAAGGTGCCGGCCGTCCAGTTACGGCCGTAAGGCGTGATCGGGTACGGCCGTACGGGCGCTGGGCATCTTCCGGACGAAGGCCGGTTACGGCCGTAATGTGTGCCAGTTACGGCCGTAAGTGTCCGACAGGTGCTGGGCAGATTTTTTGACGAATGCCGGTTACGGCCGTAAGGGCCTGCCGAGTACGGCCGTAAGGTCCTGCCGAGTACGGCCGTATGGGCCGAGTTACGGCCATAAGGCACTGCCAGTTACGGCCGTAAGTGTCCGGCAGTGACCGGCTATATAAGGCATGGCAGCCCGTTTTTGTTCATTTCTTCACTTTTCTTGCGGCTATCGGACGGGTGCGACGGGAAATAGGGTTCTTTGTAGATTCTAACCGATTCCAAGGTGTTTTGGAAGATTCTTGTTGATTATATCATCATCCAATCCGTGTTCTTCGTCGAATCAAGGTATATTTCTTGATTTTTCCTTCAAGTTGACTTTTTGGAGAATTGTCTTTGATTTCGATTCTAGTCCGATTTTGATACATCGATTGGTGTAGTATGATGTTATTAGTCGTGTTCTATGGATTGTATATCCATACTTCATGTTTGTTCAACTCGATTAGTGATTCGAGTGTTCTTGGGAGTTATCGAACATTGAGTGTTCGATTAAATGTCCCAATGAGTTTCCCTTCGATAATTGTTGGGATTTCCGTTGTTTTTGGCTTTGATTCTCGTTGTAATCATGTTTTATTTGTAATATCCGCAATTTTCGATTTTCGGTAAATTTCTTTTTTTCGGTCAGAGTCCGTTTTGACGACCCGCTCATGACCGTTTCGTCATTCTGAGAAAGATTAATTCTACACTTTTTGACATCCGAGTTCGTTTCGGTGTCGTTTTGTTGAGTTCCGTGCTTTTTAGCGACTTTTCCGCACTTGAGTTCGATTCTTGTGAATCTCGTTCGAAACTGCTATTTCGAGTTTCCCGTGAGTCCGTTTAACTTTGTTAAACGTGTTGTGAACTTCGGTTTGGTTATTCGATCACGTATCGTGATTTCCGGGCATTTTGGGCCATTTTGTAATTTCTTAAAAGTTACGGGTATCCGTATCTGTAATTGTTGTCTCGACCCGTTTCTTGGTCGCGTATAATTAATTATTGCATTATGTTTTCATTTCGGGTCGTTGATGTCGTCCGCGAACTTTTAAATCGTGTTCGTTCGTGCGTTTACGGAAATCGAGTCGCCGAGCCACAGTGTTCGAGCCTTTGGCCGGACGATTGCGGGACCGGCCGGGCCGGGTGCGGCGAGAACCGGCGTAAGCGCACGCCACGGCCGGAAGGCTGCGCTAACCGGCAGTGTAGCGCCTATGCTCCGCCTAACGCACGCTTATCGGAGTGCAGGCGGTGGAGTCGGGGTTACGGACTCGGTCGGGCTCGGCGGGTAGCGCCGCGCTCTTGTCGGGCATTGCGACGCCTTCGACCGGCGTGGTAGCGCGCGCTACGGCCAGAAGGCTGCGCGCGCCACCTGGCCGAGTCAGTAGGGCAGTGTGGGCACTGGACTGCGGCCTGGGCCGATAGCGGACGCTAGCTCGGCAGCCTAGCGCGCGCTAGTCCGGCCCAGTATAAATGTGACAGAGCAGTCACATTTCATCTCATTTTTCATTTCCTACCTTTCTCTTCCGTGGCTGGAGACTTAGAGATCGTGGAGCCATGTTGTTTAACAACAAATCCATGAAGTTCTTGAGGTTATATCATCTATCAATCATCCGTTATCGTCCTTTGATCCAGCGAATCAAGGTAACCTTTCTTAGAACCCTAATTTCGTGAATTTGGGGTTTCTTGCATTTTTGTCCGATTCGTTCCGTGTTGTTGATCAATTCATGATGGGTATGATTAATCTTGGTAGTATTCTTGTGTTTAACATCATTTAATCCATTGTTCTTCGTCGAATCGAAGTACATTTCTTGATTTCCTTCGAATTGACTTTTTGGGGGATTTGTCCTCGGTCTCGTTTTTCATCCGTTTTCGATGGATCGATTATGGTTAAATGATGTTTTTAAACATATTCTATGGATTGTATATCCATATTTCAACTTGGAATTCCGTTTTCGGGTTTTGACGGAACGAATCGTGTTCTTGGCCGTTTTGGGGGAAACGCTTGAACTTTCGTCATTCGTTCTTTGAATTCAACGGCTTTAAGTCGTGTTAGGGAATTCATTTCATTTTTGTTATTGTCCTTCATAGTTTATGAACGCGAGTTGGTGATCGGTAGAGTTGGCGGGTTCGTAGTCGGTTCGGGCCAACCTACTTCGGTCGATTCTCCGCGTTGTTCTTATTCGAGGCAAGTACCTTGTCCATACTATTCTCGTTTTGTGGATATGATAATTGGTGATCATCTTGGTGTGTTTGTTTATTTGTTTGAAATGAGTTTTCAAAAGATTCGGCTAGCCTCGTTAAAGGCACACTTTCAAAACGCATGTGTTTTGTAAATTGTGTGGGTTGTAAGTGACTACGTGAATCCTTTGGATATATTTGATGTTGATGTTGCGCTTCATAATGCGTGTGAACGTATATTGCTTCTTTATGTTGCGTTATGGCTGACGTGCGTGTTGTTATTTATTCGTGTGGTCGTGGACTGACGGATGAATTATGTGAATTGGTGTATTGATTTGATAATTGTTCCGACGATGATTGTGTACTTCATGTTTGTGACAATGTGAATACTTATTGTGAGAGATGTCATATCCGGTAGCCTCTGAGGGCGGGGCGTGCGATCTCCGGCCTGGTGTACGCTGCAATGTGCGGCTCCATATGGTTGGTGAACGCGGGTGTTTACCTAATGCGCGTGCAAGGGGCGGCTCTTATGGGAGTGACGCCGGCGCGGTGACACGGACAATGTGCGGCTGACGTGTTGAGTGAACGCCGGTGCACAGGTGTTTCAGTGGAGGCGCCTGGCAGGCTTATTGGTAACGGATATTTGAGTGTTTAGCTAAGACCCCGTTACCAAACGATTATCGTATTTCAAATTCTTTCGACTCTTTTCAAATGCTGGTCTCGATATAGACCGTGATTCATGTTTTCTGAAAGCATGTTTCAACTTGTTTTAAAATGTTGGTATCAGGGTTAATTAACCAAGGACATTTGACGAGATCTCCGAGGGTTAATTAATCAGGGGTCTTGAGCAGTTTTTGGGCGGACGAAAGGCTGTGTCCTTGATTATACTGTGTTGACATTTTATGTTTTGGGTCGAGGACCCCGTGTGATGTTGAGATGTTTGATCTCATGTTGATATTATTTGGATTGGGTCGAGAACCCCGTGGGAAATATTTGTGAAGACTCGCTTGTGTTAATTGAATGGTTTTCTTGCGAATTGCTTTCCGCCTATTGGTCGAGGACCCTGTTGATTTTGGAATGAGGAGGATTTGACAATCCTAAATTGTTTTCTATTAAAACTCTCGATGGCACTTTAAACGGTTTTATAAATTGTTTTCTCTTGATTTGTGATCTTTCGGTTTTGAAGTGTTTTACCCAAACTCATGCCTCGGGAAGTACTTTTCGTTACGTTTGAATCTTTGAGGATTTTCTGGTTATTGTTATTCGTGAAATGTGAATTGTATGGCTCGTATTTGCACTTTGTTCTTGCACTAGCAAAACAGTGGAGTTTTGTTAACCCCCGAGTATTCGGGGGGTGGATGTCTATTTTTGCATTCAGGTTTTGGAGCGTAACACAGGGTCGGCACGAAGGATGATGAAAGATGAACGATACTAATCACACGAGGATCCATATGATGTCTTCGGCTTAGTTGTATTTTATTTCTGCTGAAGTATTCTTTTCCCGTTGTACGGGAGCGTGTTGTATTCGACCCCTGCGTGGGCATATATTGTAATTGAGTTGTATGTATTTATTGAAAGACCAAATTGTTCTACTGAGTCATTTTAGCCTTAAAGGCATTGTTGAGTTGTTCTATGTTGTTACCTGTAATATCCGCAATTTCGGATTTCCGGTAATTTTCATTTTTCGGCAGAGGTCCGTTTTGGTGACTCGCTCATGACTGTTTCTTCATTCTGAGAATGATTAATTCTGCACTTTTTGTCATCCAAGTTCGTTTCGGTGTCGTTTTGTTGAGTTCCGTGCTTTTTAGCGGTTTTTCCGCACTTGAGTTCGATTCTTGCGAATCTCGTCCGAAACTGTTGTTTCGACTTTCTCGTGAGTTTATTTAATGTTAATATTCATGTTGTGAGCTTTGGCTTGGTGTTTCGATCACGTATCGTGATTTTCGGGCGTTTTGGGCCATTTTCGTAATTTCCCAAAGTTTGGGGTAATTACTTTCCGTTGTCGAATTTCGAGCCTTCGGGTGGTCGGAATCGTGTGTTCTCATAGTGATCGGATTCGTCTTTGCGAGTACTTCATAACCGTATCTTCGATTCGTACTCAGGTTCGGGTTTCGTGGTCGTTCGGGCCGTCGGAGTTGGTCCCGGCCGAGTCATGGCCGGCATCTTTGAGGCGAGCCGACCCTCGAGTAACGTCACGGTATTGATCGGCGATTCGTACGTAAGGCGGTTACGCACGTAAGGCCACTGGCCGGTGCGTCATGCGCTTCCGGCATTTCGAGCGTGAGTTCGGCCATGGCGATTACGTCACGTAAGCCATGGCGATTACGTCGTAACCCGGCCGTGATCGGCTATTTAAGGCACAGCGGCGTTTTTCTTGACCATTTCTTACTTCTTTTCTTCCCTTCCGCGGCCGGAGCTGGGGTAATCATGTAGAGATGTTGTTGGACAATGAATACATGAAGTTTGGAGGTTCATATCATCAATCATCCGTCTATAACATCCTCCGATCTAGATCGAATTGATTTCCTAGAAATCTAGTTTTGGGGAATTTGGGTGTTTTGGTTGTTTTCGTCCGATTAATCCGATTTAACTTAGGATTATGATGTATTGATGAATATTTAGATGTATTATATCATTTCCCTTGTTATTCCATGGTTGGATCGTATCGATTCGTTGTTTTGGTCGAGTTCTTGATCGACGCCTTGAAGGTGTCCGATAAAATGTCATAGAGGGGTTTTCGGGCGTTCTACGATTATTCTTCCTTGTATGATCGATGATTTATTGATTATATGTTGTTAGGGTCGAATTCTTGTGAAGAACTCGAGTCGGAACCCTTCCGTTCGTTGTCTTCTTCGGGGTCCGAGCTTCCCGGTCGAACCGTGTTCTTCGGAGCGTTTGGTAGGCGGTTATTAAGGCAAGTATCTTACTATACGACTTGTATCTTGCGACTAGTAATTACGTATGAGATGTGTGATGACTTTGCTTGCCTTCGTAAATATGTTCCGTTTGAGTTGGTTGTGTTTTCCGCAATTTGAAGGCTTTGTGATAATAGTGTTATATCAGTATACGTGTTAGGCGTTGTGCCATTTGTGCAGGAATGCGACGTACATATGGGATGGTTGTACACTTGGTTGTGCAATGTATTGTGTACCGAATGTGTGTTATGTTGGTTAAATGTCGTTGATTGATGATAGTTGTTGCGAGTGTCGAGGTTGTGTTATGTGCGTGTAATGTACGATTTTGTGGTGATCAAGGTGATTGATTAATTGTTCTCATTGTTGTATGTAATGTGAATGTGAATATGTGTGTGACCGCTAAGTTCACTCGTGTTGGTTCGACGGGACCTACGAGGATTCGTGGCAGTGGACTACGGGATCAGAACTTAGTGAGTGCGAGGTCCAATCGTCTTTGACGAGGCCTACGATAACGCATGGCAGTGGACCATGAGTTTCGGACACAGTGCGTCCAACCGGGTGAGCTCGACGGGGCTTACGGTGACACGTGGCAGTGGACTACGGTGTCAGGACTGTGTGTCTGATTGTTGTGATTGATATAGTCCGTGCGGGTTGTTATACCTACGGAGACACGTGACAGTGGATCACGGTGTCGGAATTGGTTATGTTTGGTTAATAGTCCGTGTGGGTTGTTGAACCTACGGAGACACGTGACAGTGGATCACGGTTTCGGAATTGATTTTGTTTGTTTAATTGTGCGTGATGTAGTCCGTGCGGGTTGTTGAACCTACAGAGACACGTGACAGTGGATCACGGTGTCATGAGCATGATACTTTCAAATCAAAGTTTTTAAAGGAAAAGTTTTAAGAAAGAATGTTGGGCCGAGCCCCACGAGATTTATGGAAATGTTTCCGGTATTGTAAACTGTTGAATTATGAAACAAGTTTTGGGTTAAGGCCCTTAAGTTTTTCGAAAGGTTTTGTGAATCAGGACTTGAGGTCTTAAGGTTTTGAAATTCTAAAAATTCCCGAGATGATAATCTTATTTTCGAATGCTTCATAGCTTATCCTCCCTTGTGAAAACCTCCCGGGAATATTTGATAATTGATTATTATATTTGATCACGATTATTAATTGCTTGTTACATTTCGTATGATTTGATACTTGCACTAGTAAAACAGTGGAGTTTTACTAACCCCCGAGTAATCGGGGGGTGGATGTCTGTTTTGCGTCCAGGTACATGCAGATTCAGGGGAGCAGTCACAGGATTGGCACAAGAGGATGACGAGCTACGATACTAATCATGAGTCGAGAGTTATTTTGATTTTTGTTGTGTTGTCAGAGTTGATTTCAGTCTTCCGCTGTATTGTATTTCAACCCCTGTGTGGGTAATGTTATTTAAGTCAGTTTTATCGATTGGGTTGTGTGACCTCATCGGTCTGTGTATTCACGTGTAAGTGACCACATCGGTCTGTATCATTTTATTGTTTGACCTTGGTCAGGCAAGCATTTGATTGTTTACGGATGTTTAGCCTGGTAGATCCATGTGGAAAGGGTCTACGGCGTGAAATATTCCCATATGGTTTTGGGGATGTTACATTTATGGTATCAGAGCTTAGGTTGCGGAAACCTAGGCTGTCGGGTCGAGTCGAGTCGTGGTTTGTCGAGTAATGTGTTGTCTTGTCGTTCGAGTCGTCAGGTGACAAGTTGAGTTGTGCGTAGTCACAGCGTGTCGGATATGTTGTCGGATGAGATTAGTATCGTGGACGGCCGTCATCTTCGTGCGGCATGTGGACGTAAGTCTCCTCTTTTATGCGAAGTACCTGTGTATCTCGATTTTATCTTAGTGAGTTAATTGCGGTGCATGATTTTATATACACAGTATTGTGTAATATAGTTGTGTTTAATACTTGTGGCATATAGTATGTGTATAGAACTGGGCATATTATTGTTTTATCTTTGAACCACTGGGTGGTGTGGTATGGTGTGGAAGTTGTAAACCTTGATGGATTTCGAAAAGGTATCGACGATTGAGTTCGTGAGAAACTCCGAGGAATGGTTTTGTTATATGTTGAAACTAGATGTTGTGAGACGTATTCAATTGGATTGTGCATGTGGGACTGTATTTTTTTTCGCTGCGTGAGTTCTTTTGTAATGGCTTTCGGTATTTTACCGACTGAGTTTTATTTTGAAAATCGATTCCCTTAACCGAGTTTTTGGCATTATGGCCTTGATCGTTTTGGCGAAATTCTTATGACGGTATTTAGTATTTTGTAAATGGCTTTTGTGAGTTTTTGAAATATTACCGTCATCGGCCCTTTTGGCGTTTTTGTAAATGGTTTTTATCCTGGTGGGTTCCGGCGCGGGACCTACAGCGCTATAATGTTCCATGTAATTACCTGAGATTTTTGGGCATTCTAGCCCATTGAATTATCTTTGAAAACCTTGAGTATCCTAGAAATAAATTTCGAGACGTACGTTTAGAATGAATTATTTTCTCGTGGTACATCCAAGGTGCCACAATATGTTTCAAAATTCTTCTACCTCGAGGACCAAAATGTTTTGAGATATTTCCAATGTTTTAGAAACACTTTTACTTAGACCCGAGGGTCGAATATTTCCGAATGTTTTTCACGAAAAGAAAGTGTCCTCATTTTTATCGAATGCGAAATAGTTTTCCAAAGTCTCGATAACGATGCTTCACTATTGTATTTTTTTGAAGGGTGATACTCAAGATCAATCGATATTTCCAAAATTATTTTCAAAAGGAGGTTTTCGTTTTTAAAACCTATCCATTCCCGTTTGAGGGCTGGGTATGTATATATGATATTCGCGTTATCGTTATGATGTTGCTCCCGAGTATGATCGAATTGGTGGCATGAACGTCGAGGCGTTGCCACGCAATTATTGTACTAGCCCTCTGTGAGAGGCGTGAACTGGTGTTTACTGTTTATCGCCTCGTGGCGATTTGCGTGTTGTCGCACGAGTGTGAGATGTTGAAGCTTGGGTTTGTACGTTTGTGTACATGTGTGATTGTTTCATAATGTTTGTAATTATGTGCTGGTTATCGTTCGGGCCGTTGAGGTCGCCAAACGATACCGTCGTTGTTGTAGTGTTTGTGTGTGTATTACTTTACGATGGTAATCATTGTATATGATATATGTTATGATTCTTTGTTGTGCCAAGTTGGCATCTCCGGTTTGTTGTTTTGCGACGTTATATTCCATTGTACCTAGTAGTTGTATTTTCGGTATGCCGAGCCGAGGTGTTTCAACCGTGGTGTGCCGGGGGCATGCACGTACCAATTATTTTTCTCGTCACAGGATCTAGTTTTGCGAGTTGGGTTCCGAGTCTTTCGGGGCGCGAACTTGATCTGAGATATCGAATCGGCTCTAAGAGGCCCATGGAAGATGTTTACGTCGGTTGCTTGTTGTGTTGTCACCTTGATTTCGTGTTGTGAGTTTGGGAGCGACACTTCTTTTAGAAGAGGTCGAATATAATACCCGTATTGTTTTGGACTTCGCATTTTCTCTTTCTCAATTCTATCGGCTCGCTCGTGTTCGTTGATACTTTACGACATTACGTATTCCGGTTTCATCGTTCGAGCAGTGTGATCTTGTTGTGGGTCGATCTGGTTATCGCTATGACTTTTTCGAGTTCGGTTCGATTCTTGTGAACCTTGTTCGGAAGTGACATCATCTGGTTTTATTAGTTCTTTTATTCGAAGTGGATCGGATTTTGAACCTCTGTATTTTCGACTCTGTCGACTCGTTTATGTTCGTTGACATTTTTGAGCTTGTCCTGCCCCTTGCTTTTGTTGATCGAACGAGTGTGGTATTGTTTCGGAATAACTCGTTTGTCGTTGTGATTTTTCAATTGCTGTTCCCTTACCTGTGGACCTTATGTGAATCACATCTTGTTGCTTTTACCGGATCATATATTGTCTCGAGCCGAGACGTGAACCTGGGAGTTGTTTGAATTTTATTGTTCTTCGTGATTCGAACATGATTGTTCGATTTTTGTTGTCTCGATCGTTGTGGTTCGATCGTTTGATTGTTCGGTTTTTGTTGATCTCGTTTCGTGATTGTTGAGCGTTCAGACTCGTTCCTAATTTCCTTATATTCGGGAAATTTGTCTCGTTTTCGATCTTCCAACCCTTGAGCGGTGGAATTCCGTATTTCTTCAGCGATTGGCTCGCGTTTTGATTGATGTACCGTTGGGGTGGTCAATCATATTGATTTTCGTTCGTTGTGTTTTGTGATTGCTCGGATAATCGACTTGGTTGTATTACTTGTTTGATGACGCTTGTCACTTGTTGGTTTTATTATTTCTCTATCGGTGGCGTTGGGTTGGTCGTCGTGCGGCGTGTTGTCACGCTGTATATCCTTTCGCGTTGCTTGTAACGTTTCGCCAATGGACGAAAGTTACGCGTTTCTTGTGTATCTTGTTGAGTTTTCCCTGTCGGGGTATTGCTTCTCCCTACTTGTTTTAAGTTTCGGGACGAAACTTCTTTTAAGGAGGGTAGAATGTAATATCCGCAATTTCGGATTTCCGGTAATTTTCATTTTTCGGCAGAGGTCCGTTTTGATGACTCGCTCATGACCATTTCGTCATTCTGAGAATGATTAATTCTGCACTTTTTGTCATCCGAGTTCGTTTCGGTGTCGTTTTGTTGAGTTCCGTGCTTTTTAGCGGTTTTTCCGCACTTGAGTTCGATTCTTGCGAATCTCGTCCGAAACTGTTGTTTCGACTTTCTCGTAAGTTCATTTAATGTTAATATTCATGTTGTGAGCTTTGGCTTGGTGTTTCGATCACGTATCGTGATTTTCGGGCGTTTTGGGCCATTTTCGTAATTTCCCAAAGTTTGGGGTAATTACTTTCCGTTGTCGAATTTCGAGCCTTCGGGTGGTCGGAATCGTGAGTTCTCATAGTGCTCGGATTCGTCTTTGCGAGTACTTCATAACCGTATCTTCGATTCGTACTCAGGTTCGGGTTTCGGGGTCGTTCGGGCCGTCGGAGTTGGTCCCGGCCGAGTCATGGCCGGGCATCTTTGAGCCGAGCCCGCCGAGTAACGCACGGTAGTGATCGGCGATACGTCGTAAGGCGGTTACGCACGTAAGGCCCTGGCCGATAACGTATGTAACGCTTGGCATTTCAGGCGTGAGTTCGGCCATGGCGATTCGTCGTAAGCCATGGCGATTACGTCGTAACGGCCGTGATCGGCTATTTAAGGCCTGGCAGCGTTTTTCTTCAGCCATTTCTTACTTTTTTTCTTCCCTTCCGCGGCTGGAGCTGGGGTAATCATGTAGAGATGTTGTTGGACAATGAATACATGAAGTTTGGAGGTTCATATCATCAATCATCCGTCCTATAACATCCTCCGATCTACCGAATCAGGTCAGATTTCCTAGAAATCTAGTTTTGGGGAATTTGGGTGTTTTGGTTGTTTTCGTCCGATTAATCCGATTTAACTTAGGATTATGATGTATTGATGAATATTTAGATGTATTATATCATTTCCCTTGTTATTCCATGGTTGGATCGTATCGATTCGTTGTTTTGGTCGAGTTCTTGATCGACGCCTTGAAGGTGTCCGATAAAATGTCATAGAGGGGTTTTCGGGCGTTCTACGATTATTCTTCCTTGTATGATCGATGATTTATTGATTATATGTTGTTAGGGTCGAATTCTTGTGAAGAACTCGAGTCGGAACCCTTCCGTTCGTTGTCTTCTTCGGGGTCCGAGCTTCCCGGTCGAACCGTGTTCTTCGGAGCGTTTGGTAGCGGTTATTAGGGCAAGTATCTTACTATACGACTTGTATCTTGCGACTAGTAATTACGTATGAGATGTATGATGACTTTGCTTGCCTTCGTAAATATGTTCCGTTTGAGTTGGTTGTGTTTTCCGCAATTTGAAGGCTTTGTGATAATAGTGTTATATCAGTATACGTGTTAGGCGTTGTGCCATTTGTGCAGGAATGCGACGTACATATGGGATGGTTGTACACTTGGTTGTGCAATGTATTGTGTACCGAATGTGTGTTATGTTGGTTAAATGTCGTTGATTGATGATAGTTGTTGCGAGTGTCGAGGTTGTGTTATGTGCGTGCAATGTACGATTTTGTGGTGATCAAGGTGATTGATTAATTGTGCTCATTGTTGTATGTAATGTGAATGTGAATATGTGTTTGACCGCTAAGTTCACTCGTGTTGGTTCGACGGGACCTACGAGGATTCGTGGCAGTGGACTACGGGATCAGAACTTAGTGAGGTACTGAGGTCCAATCGTCTTTGATCCAGCGAGGCCTACGATAACGCATGGCAGTGGACCATGAGTTTCGGACACAGTGCGTCCAACCGGGTGAGCTCGACGGGGCTTACGGTGACACGTGGCAGTAGACTACGGTGTCAGGACTGTGTGTCTGATTGTTGTGATTGATATAGTACGTGCGGGTTGTTATACCTACGGAGACACGTGACAGTGGATCACGGTGTCGGAATTGGTTATGTTTGGTTAATAGTCCGTGTGGGTTGTTGAACCTACGGAGACCCGTGACAGTGGATCACGGTGTCGGAATTGATTTTGTTTGTTTAATTGTGCGTGATGTAGTCCGTGTGGGTTGTTGAACCTACGGAGACACGTGACAGTGGATCACGGTGTCATGAGCATGATACTTTCAAATCAAAGTTTTTAAAGGAAAAGTTTTAAGAAAGAATGTTGGGCCGAGCCCCACGAGATTTATGGAAATGTTTCCGGTATTGTAAACTGTTGAATTATGAAACAAGTTTTGGGTTAAGGCCCTTAAGTTTTTCGAAAGGTTTTGTGAATCATGACTTGAGGTCTTAAGGTTTTGAAATTCTAAAAATTCCCGAGATGATAATCTTATTTTCAAATGCTTCATAGCTTATCCTCCCTTGTGAAAACCTCCCGGGAATATTTGATACTTGATTATTATATTTGATCACGATTATTAATTGCTTGTTACATTTCGTATGATTTGATACTTGCACTAGTAAAACAGTGGAGTTTTACTAACCCCCAAGTAATCGGGGGGTGGATGTCTGTTTTGCGTCCAGGTACATGCAGATTCAGGGGAGCAGTCACAGGATTGGCACAAGAGGATGACGAGCTACGATACTAATCATGAGTCGAGAGTTATTTTGATTTTTGTTGTGTTGTCAGAGTTGATTTCATTCTTCCGCTGTATTGTATTTCAACCCCTGTGTGGGTAATGTTATTTAAGTCAGTTTTATCGATTGGGTTGTGTGACCTCATCGGTCTGTGTATTCACGTGTAAGTGACCACATCGGTCTGTATCATTTTATTGTTTGACCCTGGTCAGGCAAGCATTTGGTTGTTTACGGATGTTTAGTCTGGTAGATCCTTGTGGAAAGGGTCTACGGCGTGTAATATTCCCATATGGTTTTGGGGATGTTACATTACCAGCCTGGTAGATCCTTGAGGAAAGGGTCTACGGCGTGTAATATCCCTGAGCGGATTGGGGGTGTTACATAAATGGTATCGGAGCTTAGGTTGTGGAAACCTAGGCTGTCGGGTGAAGTCGTGTTGTTTGAGTCTTGTTTCGTCGGATTTTATCTGACTGAGTCGTGTCGCGACGCGTCGTCTGAGTTTGTTGGTCGTGATTAGTATCGTGGGGCGATCATCATCTTCGTGCGACCTGTGGATGTAAGTCTCCCTTCTTTGTATTGTGCCTCGTGTGACACGAGCTATTTGTTTGATTTTGTGTTAAGTGATGGAACCTTCATGTAGATTCTTGGTTTGTGATGTGTTCGTGTGATTCTCTTATTTCGTTTGTATGAGGAGTATTGTCATTATTTATGTCTTTTTGACTATGATAATTGACTCTTTGTCTTCCCGGCAAAGGACATGTATTGTCTTGACTTTGTACGATTTGATGCGTATATTATAATATGTTTAAACAAATATTGTTACATGAGCGTTTTTGGGCATCCTAGCCCATTGAATTATTTTTGAAAACCTTGAGTATCTTAGAAAATAAATTTCGAGACGTACTTTTAAGATGAATCGTTTTCTCGTGGTACTTCCAAGGTGCCACAATATGTTTCCAAATTCTTCTACCTCGAGGACCAAAATGTTTTGAGATATTTTCAATGTTTTAGAAACACTTATACTTAGACCCGAGGGTCGAATATTTCTGAAAGTCTTTCACTAAAAGAAAGTGCCCTCATTTTTATCAAATGCGAAATGGTTCTCCAAAGTCTCGATAACGATATTTCACGCTTGTAATTTTTTTTGAAAGGTGATACTCAAGATCAACCGGTATTCTTCTAAATTATTTTCAAAATAAGGTTGTCGTTTTTAAAACTTATCCATTCCCGTTTGAGGGCTGGGTATGTATGTATGATGTTCGCGTTGTCATTTTGATGTTTGCTCCCGAGTATGACTGAATTGGAGGTGTGAGCGTTGAGTCGTTTTCCACACATTTGTTGCGTTAGCCCTCTATGAGAGGTGGGATGTTGGTATTGAATATTTTCGCCTCGTAGTGATTTCTGTGTTGTCACGCATGTGCGAGCTGTTAGAGCTTAGTATGGTATGACCGTGTGCATCGGTGATGGTTCCATTATGTGTCGGTTGTTTAATGTCTTGTTACCTTGCTCCCGTTTTTGTGAGTTTCGGGAACGACACTTCTTTTAGAAGGGGTCGAATATAATACCCGTATTATTTTTGGCTTCTGCATTTCCTCTTTCTCAGGTCTATCGACTCGCTCGTGTTTGTTGATACTTTACAGACATTACGTATTTGATTTCATCGTTCGAGCAGTGTAATCTTGTTTTGGGTCGATCGGGTATCACTGTGACTTTTTCGAGTTTGGTTCGATTCTTGTGAACCTTGTTCGGAAGTAACATCTTTTGGTTCTACTAGTTCTTTTATTCGAAGTGGATCGGATTTGGAACTTCTGTATTTTCGACTCTGTCGACTCGTTTATGTTCGTTAACATTTTCTGAGCTTGCCCTATCCCTTGCTTTTATTGATCGAACGAGTGTGGTATTTCGGAATAACTCGTTTGTCGTTGTGACTTTTCAATCGCTATTCCCCTTTCCTGTGGATCTTATGAGAATGCATGTCTTGTTGTTCTCACCAGATCATCCTTGGAATTGTTGTTTGAATTTTATTATCCTTCGTGTTTTGGACATGATTGTTCGATTTTTGTTGTCTCGATCATTTGTTTGTTCGGTTCTTGTTCTCATTTCGTGATCGTTGAGCATTCAGGCTCCTTCGTAATTCCCTTAGTTCGGGAAATTAGTTTCGTTTTCGATCTTCCAGCCCTTAGGCGGTGGAATTCCGTATTTGTTCAGCGTTTGGCTCGCGTTTTGATTGATGAACCGTTGGTTTGGTCAATCGTATTGCTTTTCGTTCACTGTGTTTTGTGATTGTCGGATAATTGACTTGGCTATATTATCCGTTCGATGACGCTTGTCACTTGTTGGTTTTATGATATCCCTAACAGCGACGTTGTGTTGGTCGTCGTGGAGCGTGTTTTCTCACCGTATATTCCGTTGCGTTGTTTCTAATGTTTCGCCGTTGGGCGTTAGTTACGCGTTTCTTGCGTATCTCGTTGAGTTTTCCTGGCGGGATATCGCTAAACCCTACTTGTTTTATGTTTCGGGACGAAACTTCTTTTAAGGAGGGTAGAATGTAATATCCGCAATTTTTGATTTTTGGTAAATTTCTTTTTTCGGTCGGAGTCCGTTTTGACGACCCGGTCATGACCGTTTCGTCATTCTGAGAAAGATTAATTCTACACTTTTTGACATCCGAATTCGTTTCGGTGTCATTTTGTTGAGTTCCGTGCTTTTTAGCGACTTTTCCGCACTTGAGTTCGATTCTTGCGAATCTCGTTCAGCTATTTGTTTGAGTTTCCCGTGAGTCCGTTTAACTTTGTTAGACGTGTTGTGAACTTCGGTTTGGTTATTCGATCACGTATCCTGATTTCCGGGCATTTTGGGCCATTTTGTAATTTCTTAAAAGTTACGGGTATCCGTATCTGTAATTGTTGTCTCGACCCGTTTCTTGGTCGCGTATAATTAATTATTGCATTATGTTTTCATTTCGGGTCGTTGATGTCGTCCGCGAACTTTTCGTCGTGTTCGTTCCGTGCGCTTACGGAAATCGAGTCGTCGAGCCCTGGTGTTCGAGCACTGGCCGGATGGTTGCGGGACAGGCCGGACGATTGTGGGCACCGGCTGGATGGGTGCGGCAGGAACCGGCGTAGCGCACGCTACGGCCGGAAGGCTGCGCACTCTAACCGGCAGGTGTAGCGCACGCTATCGGGCGCCTAACGCCTGTGCTCGAGTGCAGGCAGGTGGAGTCGGGGTTACGGACTCGGTCGGGCTCGGCGGGTAGCGCACGCCATCTTGTCGGGCATTGCGCACGCCTTCGGCCGTGAGTAGCGCGCGCGCTTCTGGCCGGAAAAGGCTGCGCGCTACTGGCCGAGCGGTAGAGCGGTGTGGGCACTCGGATCGCGGCACGGGCGATAGCGCACGCTAGCTCAGCAGCCTAGCGCGCGCTAGTCCGGCCCAGTATAAATTTGACAGAGCAGTCACATTTCATCTCGTTTTTCATTTCCTACCTTTCTCTTCCGCGGCTGGAGACTTAGATATCGTGGAGCCATGTTGTTTAACAACAAATCCATGAAGTTCTTGAGGTTATTTCATCTATCAATCATCCGTTATCGTCCTTTGATCCAGCGAATCAAGATAACCTTTCTTAGAACCCTAATTTCGTGATTTGGGGGTTTTTGCATTTTTTTCCGATTCGTTCCGTGTTGTTGATTAATTCATGATGGGTATGATTAATCTTGGTAGTATTCTTGTGTTTAACATCATTTAATCCATTGTTCTTCGTCGAATCGAAGTATATTTCTTGATTTCCTTCGAATTGACTTTTTAGGGGATTTGTCCTCGATCTCATTTTTCATCCGTTTTCGATGGATCGATTATGGTTAAATGATGTTGTTAAACATATTCTATGGATTGTATATCCATATTTCAACTTGGAATTCCATTTTCGGGTTTTGACGGAACGAATCGTGTTCTTGGCCGTTTTGGGGGAAACGCTTGAACTTTCGTCATTCGTTCTTTGAATTCAACGGCTTTAAGTCGTGTTAGGGAATTCATTTCATTGTTGTTATTGTCCTTCATAGTTTATGAACGCGAGTTGGTGATCGGTGGAGTCGGCGGGTTCGTAGTCGGTTCGGGCCAACCTACTTCGGTCGATTCTCCGCATTGTTCTTATTTGAGGCAAGTACCTTGTCCATAATATTGTCGTTTTGTGGATATGATAATTGGTGATCATCTTTGTGTGTTTGTTTATTTGTTTGAAATGAATTTTCAAAAGATTCGGCTAGCCTCGTTAAAGGCTCACTTTCAAAACGCGTGTGTTTTGTAAATTGTGTAGGTTGTAAGTGACTACGTGAATCCTTTGGATATATTTGGTGTTGATGTTGCGCTTGATAATGCGTGTGTACGTATATTGCTTCTTTCCGTTGCGTTATGGTTGACGTGCGTGTTGTTATTTATTCGTGTGGTCGTGGACTGACGGATGAATTATGTGAATTGGTGTATTGATTTGATAATTGTTCCGACGATGATTGTGTACTTCATGTTTGTGACAATGTGAATACTTGTTGTGAGAGACGTCATATCCGGGAGCCTCTGAGGGCGGGGCGTGCGATCTCCGGCCTGGTGTACGCTGCAATGTGCGGCTCCATATGGTTGGTGAACGCCGGTGTTTACCTAATGCGCGTGCAAGGGGCGGCTCTTATGGGAGTGACGCCGACGCGGTGACACGAACAATGTGCGGCTGACGTGTGGAGTGAACGCCGGTGCACAGGTGTTTCAGTGGAGGCGCCTGGCAGGCTTATTGGTAACGGATATTTGAGTGTTTAGCTAAGACCCTGTTACCGAACGATTATCATATTTCAAATTCTTTCGACTCTTTTCAAATGCTGGTCTCGATATAGACCGTGATTCATGTTTTCTGAAAGTGTGTTTCAACTTGTTTTAAAATGTTGGTATCAGGGTTAATTAACCAAGGACATTTGACGAGATCTCCGAGGGTTAATTAATCAGGGATCTTGAGCAGTTTTTGGGCGGATGAAAGGCTGTGTCCTTGATTATACTGTGTTGACATTTTATGTTTTGGGTCGAGGACCCCGTGTGATGTTGAGATGTTTGATCTCATGTTGATATTATTTGGATTGGGTCGAGAACCCCGTGGGAAATATTTGTGAAGACTCGCTTGTGTTGATTGAATGGTTTTCTTGCGAATTGCTTTCCGCCTATTGGTCGAGGACCCTGTTGGTTTTGGAATGAGGAGGATTTGACAATCCTAAATTGTTTTCTATTAAAACTCTCGATGGCACTTTAAACGGTTTTATAAATTGTTTTCTCTTGATTTGTGATCTTTCGGTTTTGAAGTGTTTTACCCAAACTCATGCCTCAGGAAGTACTTTTCGTTACGTTTGAATCTTTGAGGATTTCCTGGTTATTGTTATTCGTGAAATGTGAATTGTATGGATCATATTTGTACTTTGTTCTTGCACTAGCAAAACAGTGGAGTTTTGCTAACCCCGAGTATTCGGGGGGTGGATGTCTATTTTTGCATTCAGGTTTTGGAGTGTAACACAGGGTCGGCACGAAGGATGATGAAAGATGAACGATACTAATCACACGAGGATCCATATGATGTCTTCAGCTTAGTTGTATTTTATTTCCGCTGCAGTATTCTTTTCCCATTGTACGGGAGCGTGTTGTATTCGACCCCTGCGTGGGCATGTATTGTAATTGAGTTGTATGTATTTATTGAAAGACCAAATCGGTCTACTGAGTCATTTTAGCCTTAAAGGCATTGTTGAGTTGTTCTATGTTGTTACCAGCCTGGTAGATCCTTGAGGAAAGGGTCTACGGCGTGTAATATCCCTGAGCGGATTGGGGGTGTTACATTATTGTTCCTTCCGGAGGATTATATGTGCTCAAGGATTCCGAGTTGAATCTCGTTGGTGTTTGATGATTCGTGTGGTGTTATTCCGTCGTAAATTTCGGCGCTATCGCGTTCTAGATAGTGTTAGGGAATTTGAGGGCTACCCGGCCGTATCCGTTCATTTTTCCATTTGCTCTGTAATATCCGCAATTTCGAATTTTGGTAATTTTCTTTTTCGGCGGAATTCCATTTTAACGACTCGCTCATGACCGTTTCGTCATTCCGAGAATGATTAATTCTGTACTTTTTGTCATCTGAGTTCGTTTCGGTATCGTTTTGTTGAGTTCCGAGCTTTTTAGCGACTTTTCCGCACTTGAGTTCGATTCTTGCGAATCTCGTCCGAAACGGTTGCTTCGAGTTTCTAGTAAGTTCATTCAATGTTATTATTCATGTTGCGAGTTTTGGTTTGGTGTTTCGATCACGTATCGTGTATTTTGGACATTTTGGGCCATTTTCGTAATTTCCCAAAGTTTGGGGTAATTATTTTCCGTTGTCGAATTTAGAGCCTTCGGGTGGTCGGAATTGTGTGTTCTCTTAGTGCTCGAATTCGTCTTTGCGAGTACTTCGTAACCGTATCTTCGATTCGTATTCAGGTTCGGGTTTCGGGGTCGTTCGGGCCGTCGGAGTTGGCCCCGACCGAGTCATGGCCGGGCAGTCTGGGCCCAGGCCGGCACTGGCCGAGTTACGTACGGTAGCGCTCGGCAGTTACGTACGTAATGCCGGTTACGTACGTAACCCTTGGGCAGCGTCTCAGCCATGACCGGTTACGTACGTAAGCCCTTGGAGAGTTAATGGAAAACTTGTGAACATACTAGATGGACTGGAGTTGCATAAATGTGTTTTCAATGATGAAGAACAGAAGAGGATTGTCGGGTATGTAGAACAGCTGCAGGAGATGGGAAGAAACAAGCTCTTGAAAGGTAAAGTTGTTGACATGAAGTTAAAAAACGTTTGCAGTTCTCTTCTTATATTATGATGTATATACATATTTATACCTATATTACCAAGTTATATTTGTTTTTTTACAATGATAAATATAAAAATAATACACAGTATCAGTATGGGCAACAAAATATGTGTTGTACTATAAGTTGTACATAAGCAATTTTATATACTGTGTTGTTATATGCAATGTATCATACATCTCTATCCAAGTTTTTTGTCCCAATTTCTCTTAATTCCCCAGCGCTTGGCAGAGCATGTGGGTGCTCAACTTTTGAGGTACACAATAAAAAGAATATGTGCTACTCCTTTGCATGAGCAAAAAAAGATTTGTAATTCATTCGAATTTTATGTTTTTCTTTTGGTCTAGAATTTAGTATATGATAATTAAAAACGAAACAAAACAATATAAATGGATAAAAAGGAACAAGGGAAACAAAATTAAAAAAGTGAAAGCTACTTTGTAGTTGGGAATAGTTCTTCATCATTAAGAGGCATAAATAAGTATGCTCTTTACGTATGTGACTCGGCCGGCAGATAGCCTATTTAAGGCCCTGCAGTCGTTTTTTTCGCCATTCTTCTCCTTGTTCTTCTTCTCTTCCGCGGCTGAGGGTGTTCTTATCATGGAGCCATGTTATTGAACAACAAATCCATGAAGTCTTGGAGTTCATATCATCAATCATCCATCCTATATCATCCCTTGATCCAGCGAATCAAGGTTAGATCTTTAGAACCCTACTTTTGGAAAAATTGGGGGTTTTCGTGTTTTTGTCCGATTCGTTCCGTTTTGTTGATTAATTCATGATGAATATGATTAATCTTGTTGGTATTCTTAGTTTCCCTACGGATTCATTGTAACACCCCAAACTAGGCGGATATTACAGTATCGTGAATCCCCGACTGGGACCCACCAGGCAATGAAAATGATGAATTAAATAATATAATTGTAGTACTGAACCACATTATATTACCAAGTACTCTGATGAGGAGTTTAAGTACATTACACCAGGATAAAACAGAATACTAGTATATTTTATATGGAGATAAAATACACCACCCTGAACAAATAAACATCTCAAACGGAATTTGCAGCGGAAAATACAAATGACGGAAATGACTGAAATGACCGAAACAAACGGAATGACTGGGGCCCCCTACTAGTATCACTGGGACTCCTCGACGTCAACGTGCTCTCCCTGTGTCTTTGCCTTGCCAAGACACGAAAAACAAAATCCCCAAACGGGGTCGATTACAAAGAACAACAATCCTCAAGGGTTGAAAATACACAATCATGATATATCTGAAGTTATGAAAAATTCTTAATTATGAAATACGCTGAAGAGGAGTACCATAGTACGCCCGTAGTGTTCTGTGCGAGTGTACAAGACGAATGACCGGACACACCCGTCCTTGTACCTAATTAGTCTCACGGTGTAACGCTTTCCCGTGTGCACGGTCCAATGTATCGCTGAACCCAATACATAACCATCGTGTGCCCGACTAAAAATTCATCACAGACACACAAGGCCACGCAATATGAACCCAGAAGGTCATATGAACGAGAATGACCATAATGAATATCAATGAATAATAATTAGACAAGGCCAAGATGACTCACCGATATAAAAGTAAATAGTGACGTGATTGATAACCCAATGAAATGATTTGGAACCGTCGTTCCTCGTGAATGAAATGATTATTCGACAATTACAGGTCTCAGAATGATTAATATTATGATGAATGAATTATGATTATGAGTAATCAACAACAAAAAGGAATGAATATCCTTTTAACCGAGTAAGAATTAACTTACACAATACCGGTGACAATTATCCTTCCACGAACAACGTCCTAATTGAGATATCGGTCGCTCGAACAACCTTGAATTATACAATATCCAACAACTCGTTCAATATACGAATCAAACACGAATATAACGAACTCAAAACGTCGATACGATTAAATTAAGTTCATTGGGGCATTATATCGAATACGTTCTGGCCAAACTCCGGTTGTTTACAACTAAACCTCAACAATACCAACCTCAAATCCCCAAGAAGTGTTTCAAACCAACAAAACATCTCCAATACGATCAATAATCCGTTATGAATGTCCAAAAACGTGATTATAACAACAATTAGTCGAAAATCCCCAATTCCAACTCGATATTCAAGGTGTTCTTGAATAATTCCTCAATAATCCAATGAATCCTTATACAAACTCATAATCATATACATATCCCTTCATATAACATGATTATAACGTCCAAAACATCATAACTCAACACAAAAGTCGAAATCCAAGGTGTTGAAGAATATTACCTTTGAAGATCCAAGTATTTTAATCCGAAGAACACGCGTTAGATTGATTATCCGGGCTTCAAGATCGAACGGAGATGAAGAAAATCAAACACTCAAATGATTTGTGAAAGAAAAACCCTCCCTCAAGCTCTCTCTCTCTCGGTTGTAGGTGAAGAAAAGGGGAAGAAATGAGCTGAAATGCTCAAAAAATGAATTTATAGGGGTTGACTACCCTGCCGGACACGGCCCGTGCCGATCGGCACGGTCGTGTCGCATGGCGGCGAGGACTCGGCCGTGTCTCGCTTGACACGGTCGCGGCGCGGAGGGCCTTCCGATGACCCGTCCGGCGGCTTCGGCATGACTCGGCCGTGTCACGGGACACGGTCGGGCGTCTAAGCGATCGGTTACGGCTTATCCGGAAGAGTTCGACTCGGCCGTGCCAAACGACACGGTCGAGTCACGTGGGCGAATACTTGGCATTTCCGGACGAGTGCAGCACGGGCCGTGTCGGACGACACGACCGAGTCCGGTCGCGATGATCGCCAAAAGCTGAAAAATGAGCGGGTGAGCTAAAACGACCATAACTCTCTCGTCCGGACTCCGATTGACTCACCGTTTGAACCATTGGAAAGCTAACTCGATGCTCTATAATATTGCATAGATTTAGAATTTTTTGAGTTACCAAAAATTAATGGTGATCTAACAAAGTCGAACTCATATGAGGAAAGTTGAAACAATGAACAATAACGATACACAACTCGAAGTTTTTCCGAACGGTGAACACGGTGAATGAACATGATTGATGAATGATTATAATTGAGTGAAAATACACTGAGTGACAATTAAAGACTGATAATTACTGAATGAAAATGAATGAATTACAACCGGGTATTACATACACCCCCCCTTAAAAGAGTTTCGTCCCCGAAACTAAGGGTCAAACAACTCGGGATAACTCTCCTGCATGCTATCCACGGTTTCCCAAGTAGACTCTTCGACTCCATGTCTGGACCACTGAATCTTGACCAAAGGAATCGACTTATTTCTCAACTGTTTGATTCGCCGCTCTAAGACCCGTATAGGACGCTCCTCATATGAATGGTCGTCGGCGATCTCGATTTCGTCAAACTGAAGTATGTGACTCGGGTCGGCAACATACTTCCGCAACTGAGAGACATGAAACACATTATGAATTCGGCTCAAAGTCGGAGGTAAAGCCAATCGATAAGCTAACTTGCCTACTCGATCCAAAATTTCAAACGGTCCAATGAATCTCGGACTCAACTTCCCCCATTTTCCGAAACGGAAAATGCCTCGACTCGGGGATACCTTGACCAAAACGTGGTCACCCGTCTCGAACTCTAGTGGTCGACGACGATTATCTGCATATGATTTCATCAACTCGAGTCATCAACATACGACTCTTGATCAAAGCTACCTTCTCCCGGGCGGCTATAAGCATATCGGGTTCGGTGCCGATTGATTCTGACAAGTCATCCCAACACAAGGGAGATCGACAACGACGACCGTACAAGGCCTCGTAAGGTGACATCTTAATGGAAGCATGCCAACTATTATTATACGTGAACTCGATCAATGGTAGTTGGGCTTCCCAATCGTCCTTCCAATCGAGGACGCATGCCCTCAACATGTCCTCTAATGTCTGTATAGTCCTCTCGATTGTCCGTCTGTTTGAGGATGAAAGGCGATCGAGATTGAGCTGAGTTCCCATAGCACGATGAACTGATTTCCAAAAATGAGACACAAATCGTCCGTCATGATCGGAAACGATACTCTTAGGAGTACCGTGCAGTCTTACTATCTCCTTGATGAATAACTGGGCCAGTCTCTCGGGACCCCACATATCCTTGATCTCAAGGAAATGAGCTGATTTAGTTAAGCGGTCCACAATCACCCAGATCGTATTCATGCCACGACGACTCGTCGGCAAACTCGTGATGAAATCCATAGAAATGTCTTCCCACTTCCACTCTGGAATAGGGAGAGGTTTCAGCATACCCGCCGGTCGCTGATGTTCAATCTTGTCTTGTTGGCAAGTTAAGCATCTCGAAACAAATTCCGCGACTTCTCGCTTCATATTACTCCACAGTAATTTTGTTTCAAGTCTTTATACATCTTGCTAGACCCGGTGAACAGAATAAGGGGTAGCATGAGCTTCTTTCAAAATTGAGTTTTTCAACTCGTCATTCGGCAGTCATTACAACCGATTCTTAAACCGCAAAAGTCCATCCTCGTGGACCACAAATCCAGGGCTTTCCTTGAGTCACATCCTCACGGATGCGCAACAATGAAGGTGCGAACTCCGATTCTCTCGGATTGTCTCCTCGAGTGACGATGAAATCTCTAACATACAAAGCTGTCCCTGAACTCGCTGAAGCCAGACCTCGATCTCGGGTCTAAGGAATTCCTGCTGAAGCTCCTTCTGAACGGTTAAACGGGCAAGCATCTGCTCCTGAACGGACTTACGACTCAAGGCGTCGGCGACAACGTTCGCCTTGCCCGGGTGGTAAAGGATCTCAATATCATAATCCTTGATTAGTTCTAACCACCGCCTCTGTCGCATATTTAACTCCTTCTGAGTAAATATATACTTTAAACTTTTATGATCGGTGAAAATCTGACAGGTGACGCCATATAGGTAATGACGCCAGATTTTCAAAGCGAACACCACGGCTGCTAGCTCCAGATCGTGAGTCGGATAATTAACCTCGTAAGGTCTCAATTGCCGTGAAGCATAAGCAATAACCTTCCCATTCTGCATGAGTACACATCCGAGACCCTGTCTGGACGCATCACTATAAACCACAAATCCCTCCGTCCCCTGCGGTAAGGAAAGTACAGGTGCTGACATTAACCGGCTCTTGAGTTCCTCAAAACTCCGTTGACACGCGTCGGACCACGTGTATTTCTTATCCTTTCGCAAAAGGTTCGTCAATGGTTGAGCAATTTTGGAAAATCCTTCCACAAATCGCCGATAATAACCCGCTAATCCGAGGAAACTTCGGATTTCCTTAACATTCTTCGGAGGTAGCCAATCTCGAATAGCCTTCGTCTTCTGAGGATCGACACGAACTCCGTATGAAGAAATTACGTGTCCGAGAAACGTCACTTCGGAAATCCAGAACTAACATTTGGAAAACTTCCCATACAGTTGTTCTCATCTCAACACGTCGAGCACTTGATGAAGGTGAAACTCGTGTTCCTCCCGGTCACGAGAATAAATCAAAATGTCATCGATGAAGACAACAACAAATTGATCCAAAAAGTCGATGAAAACCCGATTCATTAGCTCCATGAATACCGCAGGTGCGTTAGTCAATCCGAACGGCATAACCACAAACTCATAATGACCATAGCGTGTTCGAAACGCCGTCCTCGCGATATCCGACTCTCGAATCCGCAACTGATGATATCCAGATCTTAAGTCGATCTTGGAAAATCGAGGCTCCTGAAGTTGATCTAAGAGATCATCAATACGGGGTAAGGGATACTTATTCTTGATCGTCACCCTGTTCAACTCCCGATAATCAATACATAAGCGGAATGAACCATCCTTCTTCTTGACAAACAACACTGGTGCTCCCCACGGGGACGCACTCGGTCGGATATAACCTTTCTCGAACAACTCCTCGAGTTGGTTCTTTAATTCCTGCATTTCGGTCGGGGCCATCCGGTACGGTGCCTTCGATATTGGAGACGTACCAGGCTCCAACTCAGTCGTGAATTCCACATCCCTCTGTGGAGGCAAACCAGGTAACTCGTCTGGAAAAACATCGGCATATTCCTTCACCACCGGAATATCCGTTAACATTACTGATGACTTCTCGGTTTTGGCCATATAGCACCAATAACCGACACATCCCTGATTGAGTAACCTCACTGCTTTCATCGAATTAATGACCTTACCAGAACAGCCGGGATTACCTCCCTGAAACACACATTCGACCCCATCGCCTGAAATGATAGTGATCATACGCTTACGGACACTAATGATGGCATCATGACGATCCATCCAATCAATACCCAAGATGACGTCGTCTCTCGGCAAATCTACCACGATAAGGTCTGCTGGCCATACACGACCATGGCCCAGATCGGGCAATCACAATCTCCCGACACGATAATTCGTCTACCATCGGGTAGACCAATGACATAAGGCTCACAACTAGTAGCACTACCCGAGTAGTCTACTCAAACATGACTTCGGAAATGAATGAATGCGATGCACGGTATCAAAAGGGTACACAGGTTGAGATAGAATATCGAGTGTGCACGAGATCATTCAGCCTCGGGATTATCGGTCTTCTTCATCTCATAAATCCGGGGTTTGCTAGTCCGACGCGGGACGCTCCGTCTGGCGACTATAGGATCCACCTTTAGTCGCTCCCTGCCGTTTTAAGCAGCCCGATTGAGTGGCCTTTGATTACGAGCAGTGGCCGCCGGGGCTGAGATGACGCTGGAGTAGGTTTGGAGTCTCTACGGCAAAACGGGCCTTATGCCCGGCAATCCCACAATTATGACACGTGATAGTCATCGAGGACACTTGGTCGAGGTGACCAAGCTCCCCACGCTTAAAACGGTGATGGCCGGCGCGCTCGAGACCGAGATTCCGCGGGTTTAGACGACACGGGAGGTCGCTCGAAGCGAGATCCCGCACGGGGTTTCTTGAAGGTTGTCGGACCGCCTTGAGATTACGGTTCTTCGATTTCTTGCTAGCAGACGAAGGTTGCTGCTTAGCAATTTCCTTAGCAGTAAGTTCATAAGTGAGAGCTTTCTCGATGAATTCGACCAACGTGGTGCAATTATGATTAAGCAACTCTAATCTCATACGTGGTTTCAGCCTCTTGCTGAAATACTTAATCTTATCCGCCTCAGAATGAATGATGGATGAGGCGAACGGAAGAAGTTCCTGAAATTTCTCGGCAATGGCGAGAACATCCGCGTCTGATGAGGGGTTGGGAGTGAGTAACTCTGACAGCTTGGCCTCTCTGAGTGGGGCCGGATAATACCTCTCCATCATGAGAGTCTTGAACTGATCCCAAGTACACGATCCTTCGGTGGGCTTCAACGATAACCACCAAGAATGAGCGCTCTTACCCAGATAGTAAGCCGCAACTGAAACTTTGTGTCCTTCGGGACACTCTACCATCGCAAATAGCTTCTCGAAATGTTCGAGCCAATGAACAATATCCTCCGGCTCAGATGAGCCTTCAAAAGTAGGTGGCCTTTGGCGAAAGATGTCGCCGATGATACTGCTCACATTCCTCTCTTGCCTCTGAGGTGGCGGCGGAGGAGCCTGTTGATTTTGATTAGCTGAATTTGGCATCGTCTCCATTAGTTGTGTCATCTGAGTCATCTGGGCCATCATGCCCTGCATAAAGGCGAGTGGATCGATCCGAACACCTTCTGACTGAGCCGTGTCCCGGGTACGACTCCCCGAAAGTGAATGATCACGTCCTGGTGAATGAGTGGCAGCGTCACTGTTAGATGAGTTAACATTATTCCTCGCGTTTGCACGTGTGTTCGCACGAGTTCTCGGGATTCGGCCCGCACCACGGCCTCGTCCTCCGCGTCCTCTTCTTGCTCTCTCCATACTGAAGTAGGAAAGTCACATGATGATTATAATCCCCGCATGAATATCACGTTATGATTATGACATGAGATGATGAAAATGAGCATGCACGCTCTAACACAGTGATTACATGAATGATTAACTGAAGTGACATGATTATCTAACGAAATTATTGGAACGATTATCTTGAACAGGTTAACAAGATTAATTATATGATCTTCCAAATCAACAACTGAGTAATGAAATGAATTGAGTGATTAGTGCGTTAAAATGACCATCCTGGTCAAAATGAAAATGATGTTTGAGGATTGTTAACTACTGAATTATGAATGAATGATTATTGCGAAATTATACCACAGCTAAAGAAATCTTACGATTCTTGTCTGATTGGCTCGGCATTTGTACAGGTCACACGTGACGCGAAAGTCCAATGATACTAGTCTGATGACGATGATTTCAAATGAGACATGACTCGGAAGGTAGTATTCAAAACCACGCTCCGATACCAACTCTGTAACACCCCAAACTAGGCGGATATTACAGTGCCGTGAATCCCCGACTGGGACCCACCAGGCAATGAAAATGATGAATTAAATAATATAATTGTAGTACCGAACCACATTATATTACCAAGTACTCCGATGAGGAGTTTAAGTACATTACACCAGGATAAAACAGAATACTAGTATATTTTATATGGAGATAAAATACACCACCCTGAACAAATAAACATCTCAAACGGAATTTGCAGCGGAAAATACAAATGACGGAAATGACTGAAATGACCGAAACAAACGGAATGACTGGGGCCCCTACTAGTATCACTGGGACTCCTCGACGTCAACGTGCTCTCCCTGTGTCTTTGCCTTGCCAAGACCTGAAAAACAAAATCCCCCAAATGGGGTCAGTTACAAAGAACAACAATCCTCAAGGGTTGAAAATACACAATCATGATATATCTGAAGTTATGAAAAATTCTTAATTATGAATTACGCTGAAGAGGAGTACCATAGTACGCCCGTAGTGTTCTGTGCGAGTGTACAAGACGAATGACCGGACACACCCGTCCTTGTACCTAATTAGTCTCATGGTGTAACGCTTTCCCGTGTGCATGGTCCAATGTATCGGTGAACCCAATACATAACCATCGTGTGCCCGACTAAAAATTCCACACAGCCACACCCGGCCACGCAATATGAACCCAGAAGGTCATATGAACGAGAATGACCATAATGAATATCAATGAATAATAATTAGACAAGGCCAAGATGACTCACCGATATGAAAGTAAATAGTGACGTGATTGATAACCCAATGAAATGATTTGGAACCGTCGTTCCTCGTGAATGAAATGATTATTCGACAATTACAGGTCTCAGAATGATTAATATTATGATGAATGAATTATGATTATGAGTAATCAACAACAAAAAGGAATGAATATCCTTTTAACCGAGTAAGAATTAACTTACACAATACCGGTGACAATTATCCTTCCACGAACAACGTCCTAATTGAGATATCGGTCGCTCGAACAACCTTGAATTATACAATATCCCACAACTCGTTCAATATACGAATCAAACACGAATATAACGAACTCAAAACGTCGATACGATTAAATTAAGTTCATTGGGGCATTATATCGAATACGTTGTGGCCAAACTCCGGTTGTTTACAACTAAACCTCAACAATACCAACCTCAAATCCCCAAGAAGTGTTTCAAACCAACAAAACATCTCCAATACGATCAATAATCCGTTATGAATGTCCAAAAAACGTGATTATAACAACAATTAGTCGAAAATCCCCAATTCCAACTCGATATTCAAGGTGTTCTTGAATAATTCCTCAATAATCCAATGAATCCTTATACAAACTCATAATCATATACATATCCCTTCATATAACATGATTATAACGTCCAAAACATCATAACTCAACACAAAAGTCGAAATCTAAGGTGTTGAAGAATATTACCTTTGAAGATCCAAGTATTTTAATCCGAAGAACACGCGTTAGATTGATTATTCGGGCTTCACGATCGAAAGGAGATGAAGAAAATCAAACACTCAAATGATTTGTGAAGGAAAAACCCTCCCTCAAGCTCTCTCTCTCGGTTGTAGGTGAAGAAAAGGGGAAGAAATGAGCTGAAATGCTCAAAAAATGAATTTATAGGGGTTGACTACCCTGCCGGACACGGCCCGTGCCGATCGGCACGGTCGTGTCGCACAGCTGGCCGACAGGGACTCGACCGTGTCCTGCTTGACACGGTCGCGGCGCGGAGGGCCTTCCGACAGTGACCCGTCCGACAGCGACTCGGCATGACTCGACCGTGTCCTGGGACACGGTCGGGCGTCTGGGCAGTCGGTTCTGGCTTATCCGGAAGAGTTCGACTCGGCCGTGCCAAACGACACGGTCGAGTCCTGTGGGCAGATACTTCGGCATTTCCGGACGAGTACGGCACGGGCCGTGTCGGACGACACGACCGAGTCCGGTCGGCAGTGATCGGCCAAAAGCTGAAAAATGAGCGGGTGAGCTAAAACGACCATAACTCTCTCGTCCGGACTCCGATTGACTCACCGTTTGAACCATTGGAAAGCTAACTCGATGCTCTATAATATTGCAAAGATTTAGAATTTTTTGAGTTACCAAAAATTAATGGTGATCTAACAAAGTCGAACTCATATGAGGAAAGTTGAAACAATGAACAATAACGATACACAACTCGAAGTTTTTCCGAACGGTGAACACGGTGAATGAACATGATTGATGAATGATTATAATTGAGTGAAAATACACTGAGTGACAATTACAAACTGATAATTACTGAATGAAAATGAATGAATTACAACCGGGTATTACATTCATGGTATATTTCGTGGTTTTTACGGAATCGAGAGGGTTTGGTTGTGGTCCGCCCTCGTTGTTGTTTTTATACGAATATACACGAATCGTAGGCGGGTTTTCGGGTGTATTTCAATTCTGTATTCGTTTAGAAATGGTTGTGATTGTATTCTTCGAATCGTTAGGTTCGGGTTCGTTGGTTCCTAGCGTTCGTCGGTGACTTTCCTTTCCGTTCGTTGCGTCGTCAATTATTCAAGGCAAGTATTTTTGGAAACCTTTATGCTTAACGTGAAATGGTAATGTATTTTGTATGTGATTTGCTCACCTCGGGATGGTCCGACAGGATCACGGAGGGAATCGAAAGGGTTGAGTCCTCGATTCATGAGTTTGTTTAGCTAGCCAGCTCGGGAGGGTCCTTAGAGGCCTCGGGCAGGATCTATGGTATTACCCTGTTCCCAAGGCGATGCATGTGCGTGATTTGTTTTTATGATATGGCCAGCTCGGGAGGATCCTTAGAGGCCTCGGGCGGGATCTATGGTATTACCCTGTTCCCAAGGCAAATTGTTTGACTATTTATTTCCGGAAAAGACATGTCTGGTTTTGGTTTTTGAAATGATTTGGTGCATTGTACTATGAAATGTGTAAGCGATTGGTTTGCCTTGATTACTTGTACTAGCGTAATTGCTAACCCCTTTGGGGACCCATTTTGGGGAAATTCTTGTTATGGATTTCAGGTTATGTTCAGCCAGACGAGCAGGCGCTGGGATGGTACGAGGAGGTCGGCCAAGGTTGTTGACATGTGCAATTGAGTCTTGTTATTTCCTACTGTCTCTTTTGATATGGTTGTTTTCCAAATTGTAAACTTATAGATTGTACTCGAGAGTACTTAGGCTTTTCATTTCGGATTGTGATTGGTCTTCGTTGAAGTTACTGTATTTTTCGGTTGATGTTTATTATGCCGGTTGTACCGGACGTGTTGTTTTATGTTCTTATTGTTAACAATTGTTTCCTTGCTAACCGAGACGGTTAGTCGAGTGGTGTTTTTCTTGTGTTAGCCTGGTGGGTCCCATGTAGGGGTCCACGGCACTATAATACACCTCGAATATCTTGGGGGTGTTACAGAAAATAGTATCGGAGCGCTGGGTTTATGGATACCTAGGCTTGTCGGTTATTTGGGTCTAGTTGTGTTTTGTTTTGCACATTGTCACACCACTGTCGGCGTCTCAGTACATCCAGTGCTTGTAAGTTTTCTTTACTGGATCCTCTTGTTTTCTTGTATTGTATTTCCACTTCTTGAACTGTGACTGTCTCTCTCGTACTTATCATCAAGTTGTTTTTTTATCCATCCGGTTCGTGTACTTTTGATTCTAGAATTGCGCAGTCCTTTATCTCTCTGGTGTATGTGCGCCGTTCTGGGCTTGACCGTTTGTCGTTTTGCGAGCCTTCCATCGCTAAACTTCCTAGCGTTGGTGGTATCTTTGGTGATCGAAAGATCCGAGATTTGCTCCGTGGTATATTGTGAGAGGGCTTGACTCTCTAGTCTTTGTTGTATGATGGAATCTGTGTTTGGTAATTGCGATATAGTAAATGTATGTTGAGCCGAATGTACTGATGGTTTGGACACCAAAGGGTGCAGTATGATGTAGAAGTTTTGAACATTGAAATGTTCTGGGAAAGGTATTGATGGCAGAGTTTGTTGAGAAACTCACATAGATGGTTTCGACATATGTCCAAATCGGTGTTCTTTGGTTACGCTGTTAAACTTGAAGAGATAGTTTGACATATGCTTGGAATTAGTGTTTCCGAGTTGCGCTTGTTGAACTGGTGATTTTTGAATGCCGTATATGCGTGTGTTCAGAAATTGTTAGTACTTGGCTAATTATTGTTATTTACAACCAATGTGTTTCTATTAATAATAATACATGCGGCGTGCATGCTTGAAAATTTCTTAGACTTGATCGTATTGTGGGTTTTTGAAAAGTGACATGAATTTGGGCGAGCCAGCCTTGTATTTTCAAATAAAACCTTGTGTTGGTATTTAAAAGTCGTGTATAAAAGTGTTTAGGACATTTTATAAAATGCTACCGCTGTTAAACTCTTGTCGTGTTTGAAAAGGTCTTGAAAATGATTTTTAACTTATCGGTTTTATTTTCGAATAACTAGAGTATACGATTTTAAAATCAGATTAGCTTGGGGAAACCTAGGCTGTCGAATCAAGTTGTGTTTGTTGAGTTTTGTATCGTCGGATTTTGTCTGACTTAGTCGCATCGCGACGCGTCGTTTGAGATCAGTGCTCGTGATTAGTATTGAGGGGCGATCGTCACTTACGTGCGACCTATGGATGTTAAACCCCCTTCTTTGTGTTGTGCCTCGTGTGACACGAGTTATTTGTTTGATTAGTTGTTAAATAATGGAATCCTTCTGTAGATTTTGATTTCACGATTTGTGTTTATTCGACTCTCATATTTGGTTTATACGAGGAATGTCGTCGCTGCCGATGTATTTTCGAACCACATTTTATCCGCTGCGTGAGTTCTTTAAAAATGACTTTCGGTATTTTGCGAACTGAATTTTTATTTCATAAAACTGATTCCTTAAATCGTGTTTTGGAATTCTGGCCTTGAACATTTTATAACGGTTTGACAAATGATTTTGTGAGTCTTGGAAAATATTACCGTCATCAGACTTTTTGGCATTTTTGAAATGACGTGGAAAATTGTGCTTAGCCTGGTAAATCCTTGTGAGTAAGGTTTACGGCGTGTAATATTCCCAGGAGGATCTGGGAGGGGGAGTGTCATACCCATTTCTGGATGTTTTGTTGCTGTCTCTCTGAGTCGTTAGCGCACGCTACGCTTTGCGGCTAGCACGCGCGAGAGTGCGTTGGTAGCACACTAGGGGGAGGATAGCGCACGCTACTTGGTAGTTCAGGGCAGTCCAGGAGTTACTGGACTGGGTCTGAGGTTCTCGTTAGCGCACGCTAACATTTGGGGTTAGCGCACGCTAACAGTATATTTTTGGTCAGGAGTTTTGTTTGGTGCCATGATAGCGCACGCTAACCTTAGTGATTAGCGCACGCTAATTGTATCCAGCATAAATACTGGACACCAGTCTAGAATCTGCATTTTTTCTTCATTTCTTCTCCTTCCTCCGTGAGTTTGAGACATAGCGACTAGGGTTTGCATCTGGGCTGATTTTCTTCCATCCAAAGGTGTTTTGGAGTATCCTAGGTACATCATCTAATCCATTGTTCTTCGCCGGATCTAAGTATTTTTCTTGGATCCCTAGAATTTACTTTTTGGAGTTTTGTTCTTGATTTTATTTTTCATCCGGTTTTGAGAAACCGATTGTTGTTTAATGATGTGGTTAAATATCCTAAGGATTGTATATCACTGTCTTGATTTTGAACGATTTGATACGTGTGCTATGATGTGTTTAAGTGAATGTTGATACGTGTGAATTTTTGGGCATTTTGGCCTATTGTACTTCTGAAAAACCTTGAGTATCTTAGAAAATAAATTTCGAGACGTACTTTTAAAATGAATTATTTTCTCGTGGTACATCCGAGGTGCCACAATATATTTCAAGATTCTTCTACCTCGAGGACCAAAATGTTTTGAGATATTTTCAATGTTTTATAAACATTTTTACTTAGACCCGAGGGTCGAATATTCTGAAAATTTTTCACCAAGAGAAAGTGTCCTTATTTTTATCAAATGCGAAATGGTTCTCCAAAGTCTCGATAACGATGTTTCACGTTTGTACTTTTTGAAGGGTGATACTCAAGATCAACCGGTGTTTTCCTAAATTATTTTCAAAAGGTGGTTTTCGTTTTTAAAACCTATCGTCCTTGTTTGCGGTCCGGGAATATATGTGTGATGTTGGTATTGAATGTTGTCGCCTCGTAGTGATTTATGAGTTATCGCATATATGCGAGCTGTTAGAGCTTGGGTTGGTATGGTTGTGTGCATCGGTGATTTTTCCGCGTTGTGTCGGTTGTTTGTTGTATTGTTGCCTTGTTTCCATTATTGTGAGTTGCGGGGACGATCTTATTTTATAATAGGTCGAACATAATACCCGTATTGTTTTTGGACTTCTGCATTACCTCTTTCTCAAGTCTACCGACTTGCTCGTGTTCGTTGATATTTTCTGAACTTGTTCTGCATTTCGGTTTCATCGTTCGAAGGAGCTGTGATCTTGTTTTGGGTTGATCTGGTTATCGCTGTGATTTTTCCGAGTTTGATTCGATTCTTGTGAATCTTGTTCGGAAGTAACATCTTTTGGTTCTACTAATTCTTTTATTTGAAGTGGATCGGATTTGGAACTTCTGTGTTTTCGACTTTGTCGGCTCGTTTATGTTCGTTAACATTTTTTGAGCTTGCCCTGTCCCTTGCTTTTGTTGACCGAACGAGGGTGGTGTTGTTTCGGAATTACTCGTTTGTCGTTGTGACTTTTCAATTGCTATTCCCTTTCCTGTGGGTCTTATGTGAAGGCACATGTTGTTTTCACCGGATCATATATTGTCTCGAGTCGAGATGTGAACCTTGGGGTTGTTGTTTGAATTTTATTCTTCTTCGTGATTCGAACGTGATTATTCGATTTTTGTTGTCTCGATCGTTGTGGTTCGATCGTTTGATTGTTCGGTTTTTGTTGATCTCGTTTCGTGATTGTTGAACGTTCAGACTCCTTCGTAATTCCCTTAAGTTCGGGAAATTAGTCTCGTTTCGATCTTCCAACCCTTGGGCGGTGAAATTCCGTATTTGTTCAGCATTTGGCTCGCGTTTTGATTGATGAACCGTTGGGTTGGTCAATCATATTGATTTTCGTTCGTTGTGTTTTGTGATTGTTCGGATAATCGACTCGATTGTATTGTCTGTTTGATGACGCTTGTCACTTGTTGATTTTACTATGTCTCTACCGGTGGCGTCGTGTTGGTCATCGTGGAGCCTGTTTTCACGCCGTATATTCCGTTGCGTTGTTTGTAACGTTTCACCATTGGGCGTTAGTTACGCATTCTTGTGCATCTCATTCAAATATTCCTGGTGGTATATTTCCTCTCCCTACTTGTTTTAAGTTTCGGGGCGAAACTTCTTTTAAGGAGGGTAGAATGTAATATCCGCAATTTCGAATTTCGATAATTTTCTTTTTTCGGCGGAAGTCCATTTTGACGACTCGCTCATGACCGTTTCGTCATTCCGAGAATGATTAATTCTGCACTTTTTGTCATCCGAATTCGTTTCGGTATCGTTTTGTTGAGTTCCGAGCTTTTTAGCGACTTTTCCGCATTTGAGTTCGATTCTTGCGAATCTCGTCCGAAACTGTTGGTTCAGGTTTCTAGTAAGTTCATTCAATGTTATTATTCGTGTTGCGAGTTTTGGTTTGGTGTTTCGATCACGTATCGTGTATTTCGGACATTTTGGGCCATTTTCGTAATTTCCCAAAATTTGGGGTAATTACTTTCCGTTGTCGAATTTCGAGCCTTCGGGTGGTCGGAATCGTGTGTTCTCTTAGTGCGCGAATTCGTATTTGCGAGTACTTCGTAACCGTATCTTTGATTCGTATTCAGGTTCGGGTTTCGGGGTCGTTCGGGCCGTCGGAGTTGGCCCCGGCCGAGTCATGGCGGGCGATCGAGCCAGCCGGCAGCGGCGAGTTACGTCGGTAGCGCTCGGCGATTACGTCGTAATGCGATTCGTCGTAACCCTTGGCCGGTTACGTACGTAAGGATGCCGGCATTTTTGGGCAGCGTCTCAGCCATGGCCGGTTACGTATGTAAGCCCTTGGCCGGTTACGTACGTAACTCGGCCGGCAGACAGTCTATTTAAGGCCCTGCAGTCGTTTTTTTCGCCATTCTTCTCCTTGTTCTTCTTCTCTTCCGCGGATGGGGGTGTTCTTATCATGGAGCCATGTTGTTGAACAACAAATCCATGAAGTCTTGGAGTTCATATCATCAATCATCCATCCTATATCATCCCTTGATCCAGCGAATCAAGGTTAGATCTTTAGAACCCTACTTTTGGAAAAATTGGGGGTTTTCGTGTTTCTGTCCGATTCGTTCCGTTTTGTTGATTAATTCATGATGAATATGATTAATCTTGTTGGTATTCTTAGTTTCCCTACGGATTCATGGTATATTTAGTGGTTTTTATGGAATCGAGAGGGTTTGGTTGTGGTCCGCCCTCGTTGTTGTTTTTATACGAATGTACACGAATCGTAGGCGGGGTTTCGGGTGTATTTCAATTCCGTATTCGTTTAGAAATGGTTGTGATTGTATTCTTCGAAACGTTAGGTTCAGGTTTGTTGGTTCCTAGCGTTCGTCGGTGACTTTCCTTTCCGTTCGTTGCGTCGTCAATTATTCAAGGCAAGTATTTTTGGAAACCTTTATGCTTAACGTGAAATGGTAATGTATTTTGTGTGTGATTTGCTCACCTCGGGATGGTCCGACGGGATCACGGAGGGAATCGAAAGGGTTGAGTCCTCGATTCATGAGTTTGTTTAGCTAGCCAGCTCGGGAGGGTCCTTAGAGGCCTCGGGCGGGATCTATGGTATTACCCTGTTCCCAAGGTGATGTATGTGCGTGATTTGTTTTTATGATATGGCCAGCTTGGGAGGGTCCTTAGAGGCCTCGGGCGGGATCTATGGTATTACCCTGTTCCCAAGGCAAATTGTTTGACTGTTTATTTCCGAAAAAGACATGTCTGGCTTTGGTTTTTGAAATGATTTGGTGCATTGTACTATGAAACGTGTAAGCGATTGGTTTGCCTTGATTACTTATACTAGCGTAATTACTAACCCCTTTGGGGACCCGTTTTGGGGAAATTCTTGTTATGGATTTCAGGTTATGTTCAGCTAGACGAGCGGGCGCTAGGATGGCACGAGGCGGTCGGCAAAGGTTGTTGACATGTGCAATTGAGTCTTGTTATTTCCTACTGTCTCTTTTGATATGGTTGTTTTCCAAATTGTAAACTTATAGATTGTACTCGCGAGTACTTAGGCTTTTCCTTTCGGATTGTGATTGGTCTTCGTTGAAGTTACTATATTTGTCGGTTGATGTTTATTATGCCGGTTGTACCGGACGTGTTGTTTTATGTTCTTGTCGTTAACAATTATTTCCTTGCTAACCGAGACGGTTAGTCGAGTGGTGTTTTTCTTGTGTTAGCCTGGTGGGTCCCATGTAGGGGTCCGCGGCGCTGTAATACACCTCGAATATCTTGGGGGTGTTACAGAAAATGGTATCGGAGCGCTAGGTTTATGGATACCTAGGTTTGTCGGTTATTTGGGTCTAGTTGTGTTTTGTTTTGCACATTGTCACACCACTGCCGGCGTTTCAATACATCCAGTGCTCGTAAGTTTTCCTTACTCGATCCTCTTGTTTTCTTGTATTGTATTTCCACTTCTTGAACTGTGATTGTCTCTCTCGTACTTATCGTCAAGTTTTTTTTTTTATCCATCCAGTTCGTGTATTTTTTATTCTAGTATTGCGCAGTCCTTTATCTCTCTGGAGTATGTGCGCCGTTCTGGGCTTGACCGTTTGTCGTTTTGCGAGCCTTCCATCGCTAAACTTCCTAGCATTGGTGGGATCGTTGGGGATCGAAAGATCCGAGATTTGCTCCGTGGTATATTGTGAGAGGGCTTGACTCTCCAGTCTTTGTTGTATGATGGAATCTGTGTTTGGTAATTGCGATATACTAATTGTATGTTGAGCCGAATGTACTGATGGTTTGGACACCGAAGGGTGCAGTATGATGTAGAAGTTTTGAACATTGAAATGTTCTGGGAAAGGTATTGATGGCAGAGTTTGTTGAGAAACTCACATAGATGGTTTCGACATATGTCCAAATCGGTGTTCTTTAATTACGCTGTTAAACTTGAAGAGATAGTTTGACATATGCTTGGAATTAGTGTTTCCGAGATGCTCTTGTTGAACTGGTGATTTTTGAATGTCGTATATGCGTGTGTTCGGAAATTGTTAGTACTTGGCTAATTATTGTTATTTACAACCAATGTGTTTCTATTAATAATAATACATGCGGCGTGCATGCTTGAAAATTTCTTAGACTTGATCGTATTGTGGGTTTTTGAAAAGTGACATGAATTTGGGCGAGCCAGCCTTGTATTTTCAAATAAAACCTTGTGTTGGTATTTAAAAGTCGTGTATAAAAGTGTTTAGGACATTTTATAAAATGCTACCGCTGTTAAACCCTTGTCATGTTTGAAAGGGTTTTGAAAACGATTTTTAACTTATCGGTTTTATTTTCGAATAACTAGAGTATATGATTTTAAAATCATATTCGCTTGGGGAAACCTAGGCTGTCAAGTCAAGTTGTGTTTGTTGAGTTTTGTCTCATTGGATTTTGTCTGACTTAGTCGCATCGCGACGCGTCGTTTGAGATCAGTGGTCGTGATTAGTATCGAGGGGCGATCGTCACTTACGTGCGACCTATGGATGTTAAACCCCCTTCTTTGTGTTGTGCCTCATGTGACACGAGTTATTTGTTTGATTAGTTGTTAAATAATGGAATCCTTCTGTAGATTTTGATTTCACGATATGTGTTTATTCGACTCTCGTATTTGGTTTATACGAGGAATGTCGTCGCTGCCGATGTATTTTCGAACCACATTTTATCCGCTGCGTGGGTTCTTTCAAAATGACTTTCGGTATTTTGCAAACTGAATTTTTATTTCGTAAAACTGATTCCTTAAATCGTGTTTTGGCATTCTGGCCTTGAACATTTTATAACGGTTTGACAAATGATTTTGTGAGTCTTGGAAAATATTACAGTCATCAGACTTTTTGGCATTTTTGAAATGACGTGGAAAATTGTGCTTAGCCTGGTAAATCCTTGTGAGTAAGGTTTACGGCGTGTAATATTCCCAGGAGGATCTGGGAGGGGGAGTGTCATACCCATTTCTGGATGTTTTGTTGTTGTCTCTCTGAGTCGTTAGCGCACGCTACGCTTTGCGGCTAGCGCGCGCGAGAGTGCGTTGGTAGCACACTAGGGGTAGGATAGCGCACGCTACTTGGTAGTTCAGGGCAGTCCAGGAGTTACTGGACTGGGTTTGAGGTTCTCGTTAGCGCACGCTAACACTTGGGGTTAGCGCACGCTAACAGTATATTTTTGGTCAGGAGTTTTGTTTGGTGCCGTGATAGCACACGCTAACCTTAGTGATTAGCGCACGCTAATTGTATCCAGTATAAATACTGGACACCAGTCTAGAATCTGCATTTTTTCTTCATTTCTTCTCCTTCCTCCGTGAGTTTGAGACGTAGCGACTAGGGTTTGCATCTGAGCTGATTTTCTTCCATCCAAAGGTGCTTTGGAGTATCCTAGGTGATTATAACATCATCTAATCCATTGTTCTTCGCCGGATCTAAGTATTTTTCTTGGATCCCTAGAATTTACTTTTTGGAGTTTTGTTCTTGATTTTGTTTTTCATCCGGTTTTGAGAAACCGATTGTTGTTTAATGATGTGGTTAAATATCCTAAGGATTGTATATCACTGTCTTCATTTTGAACGATTTGATGCGTGTGCTATGATGTGTTTAAGTGAATGTTGATACGTGTGAATTTTTGGGCATTTTGGCCTATCGTACTTCTGAAAAACCTTGAGTATCTTAGAAAATAAATTTCGAGACGTACTTTTAAAATGAATTATTTTCTCGTGGTACATCCGAGGTGCCACAATATGTTTCAAGATTCTTCTACCTCGAGGACCAAAATGTTTTGAGATTTTTTCAATGTTTTAGAAACATTTTTACTTAGACCCGAGGGTCGAATATTCTGAAAATTTTTCATAAGAGAAAGTGTCCTCATTTTTATCAAATGCGAAATGGTTCTCCAAAGTCTCGATAACGATGTTTCACATTTGTACTTTTTGAAGGGTGATACTCAAGATCAACCGGTGTTTTCTTAAATTATTTTCAAAAGGTGGTTTTCGTTTTTAAAACCTATCGTCCTTGTTTGCGGTCCGGGAATATATGTGTGATGTTGGTATTGAATGTTGTCGCCTCGTAGTGATTTATGCGTTATCGCATATATGCGAGCTGTTAGAGCTTGGGTTGGTATGGTTGTGTGCATCGGTGATTTTTCCGCGTTGTGTCGGTTGTTTGTTGTATTGTTGCCTTGTTTCCATTATTGTGAGTTGCGGGGACGATCTTCTTTTATAAGAGGTCGAACGTAATACCCGTATTGTTTTTGGACTTCTGCATTACCTCTTTCTCAAGTCTACCGACTTGCTCGTGTTCGTTGATATTTTATGAACTTGTTCTGCATTTCGGTTTCATCGTTGGACGAGCTGTGATCTTGTTTTGGGTCGATCTGGTTATCGTTGTGATTTTTCCGAGTTTGATTCGATTCTTGTGAATCTTGTTCGGAAGTAACATCTTTTGGTTCTACTAATTCTTTTATTTGAAGTGGATCGGATTTGGAACTTCTGTGTTTTCGACTTTGTCGGCTCGTTTATGTTCGTTAACATTTTCTGAGCTTGCCCTGTCCCTTGCTTTTGTTGATCGAACGAGGGTGGTGTTGTTTCGGAATTACTCGTTTGTCGTTGTGACTTTTCAATTGCTATTCCCTTTCCTGTGGGTCTTATGTAAAGGCACATGTTGTTTTCACCGGATCATATATTGTCTCGAGTCGAGATGTGAACCTTGGGGTTGTTGTTTGAATTATATTGTTCTTCGTGATTCGAACGTGATTATTCGATTTTTGTTGTCTCGATCGTTGTGGTTCGATCGTTTGATTGTTCGGTTTTTGTTGATCTCGTTTCGTGATTGTTGAACGTTCAGACTTCTTCTAATTCCCTTAAGTTCGGGAAATTAGTCTCGTTTCGATCTTCCAACCCTTGGGCGGTGAAATTCCGTATTTGTTCAGCGTTTGGCTCGCGTTTTGATTGATGAACCGTTGGGTTGGTCAATCGTATTGATTTTCGTTCGTTGTGTTTTGTGATTGTTCGGATAATCGACTCGATTTTATTGTCTGTTTGATGACGCTTGTCACTTGTTGATTTTACTATGTCTCTACCGGTGGCGTCGTGTTGGTCGTCGTGGAGCGTGTTTTCATGCCGTCTATTCCGTTGCGTTGTTTGTAACGTTTCACCGTTGGGCGTTAGTTACGCATACTTGTGCATCTCATTGAATATTCCTGGTGGTATATTTCCTCTCCCTACTTGTTTTAAGTTTCGGGACGAAACTTCTTTTAAGGAGGGTAGAATGTAATATCCGCAATTTCGAATTTCGGTAATTTTCTTTTTTCGACGGAAGTCCATTTTGACGACTCGCTCATGACCGTTTCGTCATTCCGAGAATGATTAATTCTGCACTTTTTGTCATCCGAATTCGTTTCGGTATCGTTTTGTTGAGTTCCGAGCTTTTTAGCGACTTTTCCGCACTTGAGTTCGATTCTTGCGAATCTCATCCGAAACTGTTGCTTCGAGTTTATAGTAAGCTCATTCAATGTTATTATTCGTGTTGCGAGTTTTGGTTTGGTGTTTCGATCACGTATCGTGTATTTCGGACATTTTAAGCCATTTTCGTAATTTCCCAAAATTTGGGGTAATTACTTTCCGTTGTCGAATTTCGAGCCTTCGGGTGGTCGGAATCGTGTGTTCTCTTAGTGCGCGAATTCGTCTTTGCGAGTACTTCGTAACCGTATCTTTGATTCATATTCAGGTTCGGGTTTCGGGGTCGTTCGGGCCGTCGGAGTTGGCCCCGGCCGAGTCATGGCCGGCGGCGATGCAGGCCAGTAAGCCGGCCGAGTTACGTACGGTAGCGCTCGGAAGTTACGTACGTAATGCCGGTTACGTACGTAACCCTTGGCCGTTTACGTACGTAAGGATGCCGGCATTTTTGGGCAGCGTCTCAGCCATGGCCGGTTACGTATGTAAGCCCTTGGCCGGTTACGTACGTAACTCGGCCGGCAGACAGCCTATTTAAGGCCCTGCAGTCGTTTTTTTCGCCATTCTTCTCCTTGTTCTTCTTCTCTTCCGCGGATGGGGGTGTTCTTATCATGGAGCCATGTTGTTGAACAACAAATCCATGAAGTCTTGGAGTTCATATCATCAATCATCCATCCTATATCATCCCTTGATCCAGCGAATCAAGGTTAGATCTTTAGAACCCTACTTTTGGAAAAATTGGGGGTTTTCGTGTTTTTGTCCGATTCGTTCCGTTTTGTTGATTAATTCATGATGAATATGATTAATCTTGTTGGTATTCTTAGTTTCCCTACGGATTCATGGTATATTTCATGGTTTTTATGGAATCGAGAGGGTTTGGTTGTGGTCCGCCCTCGTTGTTGTTTTTATACGAATGTACACGAATCGTAGGCGGGTTTTCGGGTGTATTTCAATTCCGTATTCGTTTAGAAATGGTTGTGATTGTATTCTTCGAATCGTTAGGTTCAGGTTCGTTGGTTCCTAGCGTTCGTCGGTGACTTTCCTTTCCGTTTGTTGCGTCGTCAATTATTCAAGGCAAGTATTTTTGGAAACCTTTATGCTTAACGTGAAATGGTAATGTATTTTGTGTGTGATTTGCTCACCTCGGGATGGTCCGACGGGATCACGGAGGGAATCGAAAGGGTTGAGTCCTCGATTCATGAGTTTGTTTAGCTAGCCAGCTCGGGAGGGTCCTTAGAGGCCTCGGGCGGGATCTATGGTATTACCCTGTTCCCAAGGTGATGTATGTGCGTGATTTGTTTTTATGATATGGCCAGCTTGGGAGGGTCCTTAGAGGCCTCGGGCGGGATCTATGGTATTACCCTGTTCCCAAGGCAAATTGTTTGACTGTTTATTTCCGAAAAAGACATGTCTGGCTTTGGTTTTTGAAATGATTTGGTGCATTGTACTATGAAACGTGTAAGCGATTGGTTTGCCTTGATTACTTATACTAGCGTAATTGCTAACCCCTTTGGGGACCCGTTTTGGGGAAATTCTTGTTATGGATTTCAGGTTATGTTCAGCCAGACGAGCGGGCGCTGGGATGGCATGAGGCGGTCGGCCAAGGTTGTTGACATGTGCAATTGAGTCTTGTTATTTCCTACTGTCTCTTTTGATATGGTTGTTTTCCAAATTATAAACTTATAGATTGTACTCGCGAGTACTTAGGCTTTTCCTTTCGGATTGTGATTGGTCTTCGTTGAAGTTACTATATTTGTCGGTTGATGTTTATTATTCCGGTTGTACCGGACGTGTTGTTTTATGTTCTTGTCGTTAACAATTATTTCCTTGCTAACCGAGACGGTTAGTCGAGTGGTGTTTTTCTTGTGTTAGCCTGGTGGGTCCCATGTAGGGGTCCGCGGCGCTGTAATACACCTCGAATATCTTGGGGGTGTTACAGAAAATGGTATCGGAGCGCTAGGTTTATGGATACCTAGGCTTGTCGGTTATTTGGGTCTAGTTGTGTTTTGTTTTGCACATTGTCACACCACTGCCGGCGTCTCAATACATCCAGTGCTCGTAAGTTTTCCTTACTCGATCCTCTTGTTTTCTTGTATTGTATTTCCACTTCTTGAACTGTGATTGTCTCTCTCGTACTTATCGTCAAGTTGTTTTTTGTTTATCCATCCGGTTCGTGTATTTTTTATTCTAGTATTGCGCAGTCCTTTATCTCTCTGGAGTATGTGCGCCGTTCTGGGCTTGACCGTTTGTCGTTTTGCGAGCCTTCCATCGCTAAACTTCCTAGTGTTAGTGGGATCGTTGGTGATCGAAAGATCCGAGATTTGCTCCGTGGTATATTGTGAGAGGGCTTGACTCTCCAGTCTTTGTTGTATGATGCAATCTGTGTTTGGTAATTGCGATATACTAAATGTATGTTGAGCCGAATGTACTGATGGTTTGGACACCGAAGGGTGCAGTATGATGTAGAAGTTTTGAACATTGAAATGTTCTGGGAAAGGTATTGATGGCAGAGTTTGTTGAGAAACTCACATAGATGGTTTCGGCATATGTCCAAATCGGTGTTCTTTGGTTACGCTGTTAAACTTGAAGAGATAGTTTGACATATGCTTGGAATTAGTGTTTCCGAGATGCGCTTGTTGAACTGGTGATTTTTGAATGTCGTATATGCGTGTGTTCGGAAATTGTTAGTACTTGGCTAATTATTGTTATTTACAACCAATGTGTTTCTATTAATAATAATACATGCGGCGTGCATGCTTGAAAATTTCTTAGCCTTGATCGTATTGTGGGTTTTTGAAAAGTGACATGAATTTGGGCGAGCCAGCCTTGTATTTTCAAATAAAACCTTGTGTCGGTATTTAAAAGTCGTGTATAAAAGTGTTTAGGACATTTTATAAAATGCTACCGCTGTTAAACCCTTGTCGTGTTTGAAAGGGTTTGAAAACGATTTTTAACTTATCGGTTTTATTTTCGAATAACTAGAGTATACGATTTTAAAATCATATTCGCTTGGGGAAACCTAGGCTGTCAAGTCAATTTGTGTTTGTTGAGTTTTGTCTCGTCGGATTTTGTCTGACTTAGTCGCATCGCGACGCGTCGTTTGAGATCAGTGGTCGTGATTAGTATCGAGGGGCGATCGTCACTTACGTGCGACCTATGGATGTTAAACCCCCTTCTTTGTGTTGTGCCTCATGTGACACGAGTTATTTGTTTGATTAGTTGTTAAATAATGGAATCCTTCTGTAGATTTTGATTTCACGATATGTGTTTATTCGACTCTCGTATTTGGTTTATACGAGGAATGTCGTCGCTGCCGATGTATTTTCGAACCACATTTTATCCGCTGCGTGAGTTCTTTCAAAATGACTTTCCGTATTTTGCAAACTGAATTTTTATTTCGTAAAACTGATTCCTTAAATCGTGTTTTGGCATTCTGGCCTTGAACATTTTATAACGGTTTGACAAATGATTTTGTGAGTCTTGGAAAATATTACAGTCATCAGACTTTTTGGCATTTTTGAAATGACGTGGAAAATTGTGCTTAGCCTGGTAAATCCTTGTGAGTAAGGTTTACGGCGTGTAATATTCCCAGGAGGATCCGGGAGGGGGAGTGTCATACCCATTTCTGGATGTTTTGTTGCTGTCTCTCTGAGTCGTTAGCGCACGCTACGCTTTGCGGCTAGCGCGCGCAAGAGTGCGTTGGTAGCACACTAGGGGGAGGATAGCGCACGCTACTTGGTAGTTCAGGGCAGTCCAGGAGTTACTGGACTGGGTTTGAGGTTCTCGTTAGCGCACGCTAACACTTTGGGTTAACGCACGCTAACAGTATATTTTTGGTCAGGAGTTTTCTTTGGTGCCGTGATAGCGCACGCTAACCTTAGTGATTAGCGCACGCTAATTGTATCCAGTATAAATACTGGACACCAGTCTAGAATCTGCATTTTTTCTTCATTTCTTCTCCTTCCTCCGTGAGTTTGAGACGTAGCGACTAGGGTTTGCATCTGAGCTGATTTTCTTCCATCCAAAGGTGCTTTGGAGTATCCAAGGTGATTATAACATCATCTAATCCATTGTTCTTCGCCGGATCTAAGTATTTTTCTTGGATCCCTAGAATTTACTTTTTGGAGTTTTGTTCTTGATTTTGTTTTTCATCCAGTTTTGAGAAACCGATTGTTGTTTAATGATGTGGTTAAATATCCTAAGGATTGTATATCACTGTCTTGATTTTGAACGATTTGATGCGTGTGCTATGATGTGTTTAAGTGAATGTTGATACGTGTGAATTTTTGGGCATTTTGGCCTATCGTACTTCTGAAAAACCTTGAGTATCTTAGAAAATAAATTTCGAGACGTACTTTTAAAATGAATTATTTTCTTGTGGTACATCCGAGGTGCCGCAATATGTTTCAAGATTCTTCTACCTCGAGGACCAAAATGTTTTGAGATATTTTCAATGTTTTAGAAACATTTTTACTTAGACCCGAGGGTCGAATATTCTGAAAAATTTTTACTGAGAGAAAGTGTCCTCATTTTTATCAAATGCAAAATGGTTCTCCAAAGTCTCGATAACGATGTTTCACGTTTGTACTTTTTGAAGGGTGATACTCAAGATCAACCGGTGTTTTCTTAAATTATTTTCAAAAGGTGGTTTTCGTTTTTAAAACCTATCGTCCTTGTTTGCGGTCCGGGAATATATGTGTGATGTTGGTATTGAATGTTGTCGCCTCGTAGTGATTTATGCGTTATCGCATATATGCGAGCTGTTAGAGCTTGGGTTGGTATGGTTGTGTGCATCGGTGATTTTTCCGCGTTGTGTCGGTTGTTTGTTGTATTGTTGCCTTGTTTCCATTATTATGAGTTGCGGGGACGATCTTCTTTTATAAGAGGTCGAACGTAATACCCGTATTGTTTTTAGACTTCTGCATTACCTCTTTCTCAAGTCTACCGACTTGCTCATGTTCGTTGATATTTTCTGAACTTGTTCTGCATTTCGGTTTCATCGTTCGAACGAGCTGTGATCTTGTTTTGGGTCGATCTGGTTATCGTTGTGATTTTTCCGAGTTTGATTCGATTCTTGTGAATCTTGTTCGGAAGTAACATCTTTTGGTTCTACTAATTCTTTTATTTGAAGTGGATCGGATTTGGAACTTCTGTGTTTTCGACTTTGTCGGCTCGTTTATGTTCGTTAACATTTTCTGAGCTTGCCCTGTCCCTTGCTTTTGTTGATCGAACGAGGGTGGTGTTGTTTCGGAATTACTCGTTTGTCGTTGTGACTTTTCAATTGCTATTCCCTTTCCTGTGGGTCTTATGTGAAGGCACATGTTGTTTTCACCGGATCATATATTGTCTCGAGTCGAGATGTGAACCTTGGGGTTGTTGTTTGAATTATATTGTTCTTCGTGATTCGAACGTGATTATTCGATTTTTGTTGTCTCGATCGTTGTGGTTCGATCGTTTGATTGTTCGGTTTTTGTTGATCTCGTTTCGTGATTGTTGAACGTTCAGACTCCTTCTAATTCCCTTAAGTTCGGGAAATTAGTCTCGTTTCGATCTTCCAACCCTTGGACGGTGAAATTCCGTATTTGTTCAGCGTTTGGCTCGCGTTTTGATTGATGAACCGTTGGGTTGGTCAATCGTATTGATTTTCGTTCGTTGTGTTTTGTGATTGTTCGGATAATCGACTCGATTGTATTGTCTGTTTGATGACGCTTGTCACTTGTTGATTTTACTATGTCTCTACCGGTGGCGTCGTGTTGGTCGTCGTGGAGCGTGTTTTTATGCCGTATATTCCGTTGCGTTGTTTGTAACGTTTCACCGTTGGGTGTTAGTGACGCATACTTGTGCATCTCATTGAATATTCCTGGTGGTATATTTCCTCTCCCTACTTGTTTTAAGTTTCGGGACGAAACTTCTTTTAAGGAGGGTAGAATGTAATATCCGCAATTTCGAATTTCGGTAATTTTCTTTTTTCGACGGAAGTCCATTTTGACGACTCGCTCATGACCGTTTCGTCATTCCGAGAATGATTAATTCTGCACTTTTTGTCATCCGAATATGTTTCGGTATCGTTTTGTTGAGTTCCGAGCTTTTTAGCGACTTTTCCGCACTTGAGTTCGATTCTTGCGAATCTCATCCGAAACTGTTGCTTAGAGTTTCTAGTAAGTTCATTCAATGTTATTATTCGTGTTGCGAGTTTTGGTTTGGTGTTTCGATCACGTATCGTGTATTTCAGACATTTTGGGCCATTTTCGTAATTTCCCAAAGTTTGGGGTAATTACTTTCCGTTGTCGAATTTCGAGCCTTCGGGTGGTCGGAATCGTGTGTTCTCTTAGTGCTCGAATTCGTCTTTGCGAGTACTTCGTAAGCGTATCTTCGATTCGTATTCAGGTTTGGGTTTCGGGGTCGTTCGGGCCGTCGGAGTTGGCCCCGGCCGAGTCATGGCCGGGCGCCTGGCCCTGTGCCGGCAGCGAGTTACGTGCGGTAGCACTTGGCGATTCGACGTAATGCGGTTACGTCGTAACCCTTGGCGATTACGTACGTAAGGATGCGGCATTTTTGGCGTCTCGGCCATGGCGATTACGTCGTAAGCCCTTGGCGATTACGCACGTAACTCGGCCGTGACGGCTTTATTTAAGGCCCTGCAGTCATTTTTTTCGCCATTCTTTTCCTTGTTCTTCTTCTCTTCCGCGGCTGGGGGTGTTCTTATCATGGAGCCATGTTGTTGAACAACAAATCCATGAAGTCTTGGAGTTCATATCATCAATCATCCATCCTATATCATCCCTTGATCCAACGAATCAAGGTTAGATCTTTAGAACCCTACTTTCGGAAAAATTTGGGGTTTTCGTGTTTTTGTCCGATTCGTTCCATTTTGTTGATTAATTCATGATGAATATGATTAATCTTGCTGGTATTCTTAGTTTCCCTACGGATTCATGGTATATTTCGTGGTTTTTACGGAATCGAGAGGGTTTGGTTGTGGTCCGCCCTCGTTGTTGTTTTTATACGAATATACACGAATCGTAGGCGGGTTTTCGGGTGTATTTCAATTCCGTATTCGTTTAGAAATGGTTGTGATTGTATTCTTCGAATCGTTAGGTTTGGGTTCGTTGGTTCCTAGCGTTCGTCGGTGACTTTCCTTTCCGTTCGTTGCGTCGTCAATTATTCAAGGCAAGTATTTTTGGAAACCTTTATGCTTAACGTGAAATGGTAATGTATTTTGTATGTGATTTGCTCACCTCGGGATGGTCCGACGGGATCACGGAGGGAATCGAAAGGGTTGAGTCCTCGATTCATGAGTTTGTTTAGCTAGCCAGCTCGGGAGGGTCCTTAGAGGCCTCAGGCGGGATCTATGGTATTACCCTGTTCCCAAGGCGATGCATGTGCGTGATTTGTTTTTATGATATGGCCATCTCGGGAGGGTCCTTAGAGGCCTCGGGCGGGATCTATGGTATTACCCTATTCCCAAGGCAAATTGTTTGACTGTTTATTTCCGGAAAAGACATGTCTGGTTTTGGTTTTTGAAATGATTTGGTGCATTGTACTATGAAACGTGTAAGCGATTGGTTTGCCTTGATTACTTGTACTAGCGTAATTGCTAACCCCTTTGGGACCCGTTTTGGGGAAATTCTTGTTATGGATTTCAGGTTATGTTCAGCCAGACGAGCGGGCGCTGGGATGGTACGAGGAGGTCGGCCAAGGTTGTTGACATGTGCAATTGAGTCTTGTTATTTCCTACTGTCTCTTTTGATATGGTTGTTTTCCAAATTGTAAACTTATAGATTGTACTCGCGAGTACTTAGGCTTTTCCTTTCGGATTGTGATTGGTCTTCGTTGAAGTTACTGTATTTGTCGGTTGATGTTTATTATGCCGGTTGTACCGGACGTGTTGTTTTATGTTCTTGTCGTTAAAAATTGTTTCCTTGCTAACCGAGATGGTTAGTCGAGTGGTGTTTTTCTTGTGTTAGCCTGGTGGGTCCCATGTAGGGGTCCACGGCGCTGTAATACACCTCGAATATCTTGGGGGTGTTACATGCTCGTGGTATCGAGGCAAGTACCTTGTCCATATAATTCTTGTTTTATGGATATGATAATTAGTGATCGTCTTCTTGTGTTTATTTGATCCTTTGAATTTCAGTTTCAAAGACTCGGTTAGCCTTTTTAAAGGTTCACTTTCAAAACGCGTGTGTTTTGTGTGAATTGTGTAGGTTGTAAGTGACTACTTGACTCCTTTGGATATTTTTGGTGTTGATGTTATGCTTAGTAATGCGTGTGTACGTATATGGCTTTATTTCGGTGCGTTGTGGTTTGACGTGGTGTTTTGCTAAGTGTTTGATGCCTCTGAGTGAATTGTATGGATATCTTTATTGCATTGTGATATGTGTGTGATTGTGTGAATGTGGGCGGGGCCTACGGTGGCACATGGCATGTGATCATGTGGCCAGGATGCAACAAGCGATTGATCCAACCGTGAGATCCTAAGAAAAACTACGGTGGCACATAGCATGTGATCATGTGGTCAGGATGCAACAAGTGATTGATCCAACCGTGAGCGCCAAAGATAATCTACGGTGGCACATGACATGTGATCATGTGGCCAGGATGCAACAAGTGATTGATCCAACCGTGAGATGTTGTGATTTGTTTAGCTAGCCAGCTCGGGAGGGTCCTTCGAGGCCTCGGGTGGGATTTGTGGCTTCGTCCTGGTCCTAGGCGATGCATGTTGCGATTTATTTAGCTAGCCAGCTCGGGAGGGTCCTTCGAGGCCTCGGGTGGGATTTGTGGCTTCGTCCCAGTCCTAGGCGATGCGAGTGCGTGATTATGTTTTGTTGATTTTATGTCCGTCGAGGACACGTGATTTTGGGCTCTGACCCTGTGAATTGTTAGTGGTTTCTTTTCTATTTGCGAAAACAAAACCTTTGGGTTGTGACCCCTGTTAATTTTTGGAAAGAGAAGGATTCGGAAATCCTAAATTTTTTTCTATTAAAACTCTCGATGGCATTTTAAACTGTTTTATAAATTGTTTCCCTTGATTTGTGATCTCTCGGTTTTGGAATGTTTTACCAAACTCATGCCTCGAGAAGTGCTTTTCGTTACGTTTGGAACTTTGAGGATTCCTGGTTATTGTTATTCTTGGAATTTGAATTATATGGCTCGTATTTGCACTTTGTTCTTGCACTAGCAAAACAGTGGAGTTTTGCTAACCCCCGAGTATTCGGGGGGTGGATGTCTGTTTTTGCATTCAGGTTTGGGAGCATAACACATGGTCGGCACGAATGATGATGAAAGATGAACAATACTAATCACACGAGGATCCGTATGATGTCATTGGTTTAGTTATAGTTTATTTTCCGCTGCAGTATTCTTTCCCGTTGTACGGGAGTGTGTTGTATTCGACCCCTGCGTGGGCATGTAAGAGTTTGAGTTTTATATATTTATTGAAAGACCAAATCGGTGTACTGAGTCATTTTAGCCTTAAAGGCATTGTTGAGTTGTTCTATGTTGTTACCAGCCTGGTAGATCCTTGAGGAAAGGTTCTACGGCGTGTAATATCCCTGAGCGGATTGGGGGTGTTACTTAAATGGTATCAGAGCTTAGGTTGTGGAAACCTAGGTTGTCGGGTCAGTGGTGTCTGTTGAGCTTTGTCCCGTCAGATTTTGTTTGACTAAGTCGTGTCGCGACGCGTCGTCTGAGTTGGTTTGTCGTGATTAGTATCGTGGGGTGATCATCATCTTCGTGCGAACTGTGGATGTAAGTTTCCCTTCTTTGTGTTTGTGCCTCGTCTGATGCGAGTTACAGGTATTATGAGTTAATTGACGGAATCCTCTTGTGGATTTTGATTTCGTGATATGTGGTTATTTGACACTCATATTTCGTTCATATGAGGAGTAGTGTTGCTGGATTGTGCATGTTGGACTGTATTTCTTTTATCCGCTGTGTGAGTTCTTTTGTAGTGGCTTTCGGTATTTTACCGACTGAGTTTTATTTCGAAAACCGAGTCCCTTAACCGAGTTTTTGGCATTATGGCCTTGATCGTTTTGGCGAAATTCTTATGACGGTATTTAGTATTTTGTAAATGCATTTTGTGAGTTTCTTTTTTTTTTTGAAATATTACCGTCATCGGCCTTCTTGGCATTTTTATAAATGGTTTTTAGCCTGGTGGGTTCCGGCGCGGGACCCACGGTGCTATATTGTTCCGTGTAATTACCTAAAATTTTTTGGACATTCTAGCCCATTGAATTATTTTCGAAAACCTTGAGTATCTTAGAAAATAAATTTCGAGACGTACTTTTAAAATGAATTATTTTTTCGTGGTACATCCAAGGTGCCACAATATGTTTCAAAATTCTTCTACCTCGAGGACCCAAAATGTTTTGAGATAATTTCAGTGTTTTATAAACACTTTTACTTAGACCCGAGGGTCGAATATTCTGAAAGTTTTTCACTAAGAGAAAGTGTCCTCATTTTTATCAAATGCGAAATGGTTCTCTAAAGTCTCGATAACGATGTTTCACGTTTGTACTTTTTTTTTGAAAGGTGATACTCAAGATCAACCGGTGTTTTTCTAAATTATTTTCAAAAGGTGGTTTTCGTTTTTAAAACCCATCATTTCCTGCTTGTGGTCGGAGAAGGTGTGTATGATGTTGGTATTGTTGTTATGGTGTTAGCCCTCCGAATTGTGATTGAATTGGTGGTGTGAACGTTGAGTCGTTAGCCACGCATATGTTTTGTTAGCCCTGTGTGGGAGGTGTGATGACGATCTTTAATGTTGTCATTTCGTGGTGATTTGCGTGTTATCGCACCTGTGTGAGCTGTTAAAGCTTGGGTTTATACGTTTGTGTACATGTGTGATTGTTTCATGATGTTTGTAATTATGTGCTGGTTATTGTTCGGGTCGTTGAAGTCGCCGAACGATACCGTCGTTGCTGTAGTGTTTGTGTGTGTATTACTTTGCGATGGTAATCGTTGTATATTATATGTGTTATGATTCTTTGTTGTGCTGAGTTGGAATCTCCGCTATGTTGTTTTGCGACGTTATGCCCCATTGTATCTAGCATTTGTATTTTCGGTATGCCGAGCCGAGGCGTTTCAACCGTGGTGTGCCGGGGGCATGCACGTACAAATTGTCCTTCTCGTCAGTAACACATTTCAAGTGTGGACTCGAGGGACACATAATTCAGTTTTGCGAATTGGTTTACCGAGACTTCCGGAGTTCGCGCTTAGCACAGTCATCAGAATCGGCTTTGAGAGGCCTTTGAAGGATGTTTCTGTCGGTTGCTTGTTGTGTTGTCACCTTGATTTCGTGTTGTGAGTTTCAGGAACGACACTTCTTTTAGAAGAGGTCGAATGTAATACCCGTATTATTTTTGGACTTCTGCGTTTCCTCTTTCTCAGGTCTATCGACTCGCTCGTGTTCGTTGACATTTTCTGAGCTTGTCCTGCCCTTTGCTTTTGTTGATCGAACGAGCGTGGTATTGTTTCGGAATAACTCATTTGTCGTTGTGACTTTTCAAGTTCGGGAAATTAGTCTCGTTTTCGATCTTCCAACCCTTGGGCGGTGGAATTCCGTATTTGTTCAGCGATTTGCTCGCGTTTTGATTGATGTACCATTGGGTTGGTCAATCATATTGATTTGTGTTCGTTGTGTTTTGTGATTGTTCGGATAATCGACTCGATTGTATTGTCTGTTTGATGACACTTGTCACTTGTTGATTTTATTATGTCTCTATCGGTGGTGTTGTGTTAGTCACCGTGGAGCGTGTTTTCACGTCGTATATTCCTTTGCGTTGCTTGTAACATTTCGCCGATGGGCGTAAGTTACGCACTTCTTGTGTATCTCGTTGAGTTTTCTTGGCGGGATGTTGATCCTGCCTACTTATGTTAAGTTTCGGGTCAAAACTTCTTTTAAGGAGGGTAGTGTGTAATACCCATAATTTTGATTTCCGGTAATTTCTTTTTCTCGGGGAAAGTCCATTTTGACGAATCGCTCATGACTGTTTCGTCATTTCGAGAATGATTAATTTTGCACTTTTTGTCATCCGAGTTCGTTTCGGTGTCGTTTTGTTGAGCTCTGTGCTTTTAGGCGACTTTTCCGCACTTGAGTTCGATTCTTGCGAATCTCATCAGAAACTGTTGTTTCGAGTTTCTCGTAAGTTCATTTAATGTTATTATTCATGTTGCGAGCTTTGGTTTGTTGTTTCGATCACGTATCGTGATTTTCGGGCGTTTTGGGCCATTTTTGTAATTTCCCAAAGTTTGGGGTAATTACTTCCGTTGTCGAATTTCGACACTTTGGGTGGTCGGAATCGTGTGTTCTCTTAGCGCTTAGATTCGTCTTTGCGAGTACTTCGTAACCATATCTTCGATTCATACTCAATTTCGGGTTTCGGGGTCATCCGGGCCGTCGGAGTGGCCACAGCCGAGTCACGGCCAGAGCAGGCCTGGCCTAGCCGAGTTACGGCCGTAAGGTGCCGGTTACGGCCGTACGTGCTCGACAGACTTGGCGGGACGAATGCCAGTTACGGCCGTAAGGCGTGATCGGTACGGCCGTACGGGCGCTGGGCATCTTCCGGACGAATGTTTTTGGCTTTGATTCTCGTTGTAATCATGTTTTATTGTTCCTTCCGGAGGATTATAGGTGCTCAAGGATTCCGAGTTGAATCTCGTTGGTGTTTGATGATTCGTGTGGTGTTATTCCGTCGTAAATTTTGGTGCTATCGCGTTCTAGATAGTGTTCGGGAATTTGAGGGCTACCCGGCCGTATCCGTTCATTTTTCCATTTGCTCATGGTATCGAGGCAAGTACCTTGTCCATATAATTCTTGTTTTATGGATATGATAATTAGTGATTGTATCCTTGTGTTTATTTGATCATTTGAATTTCAGTTTCAAAGAGTCGGTTAGCCTTTTTAAAGGTTCACTTTCAAAACGCGTGTGTTTGGTGTGGGTTGTAAGTGACTACTTGAATCCTTTGGATATTTTTGGTGTTGATGTTATGCTTAGTAATGCGTGTGTACGTATATGGCTTTATTTCGGTGCGTTGTGGTTTGACGTGGTGTTTTGCTAAGTGTTTGATGCCTCTGAGTGAATTGTTTGGATATCTTTGTTGCATTGTGCTATGTGTGTGATTGTGTGAATGTGGGCGGGTCCTACGGTGGCACATGGCATGTGATCATGTGGCCAGGATGCAACAAGTGATTGATCCAACCGTGAGAGCCTAAGAAAAACTACGGTGGCACATGGCATGTGATCATGTGGCCAGGATGCAACAAGTGATTGATCCAACCGTGAGCGCCAAAGATAATCTACGGTGGCACATGACATGTGATCATGTGGCCAGGATGCAACAAGTGATTGATCCAATCGTGAGATGTTGTGATTTGTTTAGCTAGACAGCTCGGGAGGGTCCTTCGAGGCCTCGGGTGGGATTTGTGGCTTCGTCCCGGTCCTAGGCGATGCATGTTGTGATTTGTTTAACTAGCCAGCTCGGGAGGGTCCTACGAGGCCTCGGGTGGGATTTTTGGCTTCGTCCCAGTCCTAGGCAATGCGCGTGCGTGATTATGTTTTGTTGACTTTATGTCCGTCGAGGACACGTGATTTTGGTCTCTGACCCTGTGAATTGTTAGTGGTTTTTTTTCTATTTGCGAAAACAAAACCTTTGGGATGTGACCCCTGTTGATTTTTGGAAAGAGAAGGATTCGGAAATCCTAAATTGTTTTCTATTAAAACTCTCGATGGCATTTTAAACTGTTTTATAAATTGTTTCCCTTGATTTGTGATCTCTCGGTTTTGGAATGTTTTACCAAACTCATGCCTCAGGAAGTGCTTTTCGTTACGTTTGGAACTTTGAGGATTCCTGGTTATTGTTATTCTTGGAATTTGAATTATATGGCTCGTATTTGCACTTTGTTCTTGCACTAGCAAAACAGTGGAGTTTTGCTAACCCCCGAGTATTCAGGGGGTGGATGTCTGTTTTTGCATTCAGGTTTGGGAGCATAACACATGGTCGGCACGAAGGATGATGAAAGATGAACAATACTAATCACACGAGGATCCGTATGATGTCATTGGTTTAGTTATAGTTTGTAACACCCCCAAATCCCATTGGGTTATTACAGTGCCATGGACCCCACACCCGGAGATCCACCAGGCGAACATGACTAAAATACATTAAAATTAACCAACAAGGGAGATCACAGTCCCTACCATGATATCCGACACAATATTCCGATAAGGAATTTCAATGACAACGATGGGCCTACATGGCCAAAAATAAAATATAACAACATCCACGAGCATTTTCTCGGGTAATACAAAATGACAATGACCGACAAACTGGAGAACACTCCAACTGACTGACCAACATGAACAACTCTGACTAGTATCGCTCGAATGCCTCGTCGCCATCGTCATGCTCCTGTGTCTCAACTCTCTCCTCGCAAGCACCTACAACATGAAAACATGTTCCGCCCCCACGGGGTCAGTCATCCAGATAATGAACATCAAATACATGTATAACATGATATGCATCCAAAGGCAGAATGAAACGGTACAATGATAATTATAATACGAGATGCTCACAAACTAATGTAAGAACTGATCATTCGTGAAACACTATGCCCACAGCATACTATTAATACCTGTTCAACAGGTTAGAACATAAGTGCCCAACGGCGAATCAGTGATACAGAACACCACAATGAATTACACGAGGATGAACCAAACCGAAACTGAATTAAATATGAATCACAATGAATTACGTGAAGATGAACCAAACCAGAACTGAATTAATTATGAATCACAATGCCCGAAGGCTCCAATGAAGTTACCAAGACAATCACAAAGGCCTAAAAAGTCACTCAGCTGAAGCTGTCAAATATCACAATCACCTGAGGCCAAAACAGCCCGAAGCTGTATCAATTAGGGCTGAAGCCACGACACGAATCCGTATCACAATTAGGGCCGAAGCCATGGCACGAAGCCGTATCACAATTAGGACCGAAGCCACAGCACGAAGCCGTATCACAATTAGAGCCGAAGCCACGGCACGGAGCCGTATCACAATTAGGGCCGAAACCACGGCACGAAGACGTATAACAATTAATGAAAGTGTGCTGCCTTGAGTCAGCCAACACGATGACAGTAACACATGGATAGTCACCTTCCTCGACAGTCCCAATTCAACACCTCGATTTGCCTTAGACTGGCCAACCGATAACAATGATGCAGCGGATGATTCCATGAATGATTGAGCGCTCCGATTGGCTTAGAATGGCCAATCGATACGAATGATACGATGAATGATTGAATACCTCGATTGCCTTAGAATGGTCAATCGATAACAATGATATAGTGAGTGATTGAACATTTTGATTTGCCTGAGAACGGCCAATCGATGACAATGATACGAAGGATGCCTCGGCACCTTTAATCGGTGACCGAAGACGAAGATGAGAAATGAATACACCAATGCCTTTAATCGGCCAATACAGTTTTAATGACAACCCCAACAGGAATAAAAATGATCTCCACGATGTCTTAGATTGACATCAATATTAACAACAATCGATACATCGATACCGCGAACCGGCTATCGACAATGACATTAATAACGTGTATCACAATGCCTTGAATCGGCCATTAACGAACAATAGTAAACATTTGGCATAGTTGCTGAAAGGTATCGTATCAAACGATCTCTTAATATCAATGAATTCATGAAGAGACTAAGTCTCGTAATGATACAACACATTCATACACATATATGATGACATTAATCTCATTGACTAGTACAAGTATAAAACTTGCCTCAAACCGAAGGCGAGAAGGTACTTCCACGATCAACGTCCTTAATGAAATTATCGGCCGCTCGAACAACCTTGAACAACACAAATACCAATAATTCTCTTAATACACGAATCAAGCATGATCATAACCAACTCAAAAGTCGATACAACAATACCCAAAACTCATTGGGGCATCTAAACAAACGCGTTGTAAACAATCTCCAATTGTTTACAACCAAAACTCAATTACATCCAAAACCAACTTCCAATGAATGATTCAATCCCACAAAACCTCATGAATATTATCAATAATCCAACAGGAATACTTAAATCGGGATTACAACCACTTCTAGTCGAAAACCTCCAAATTCCAAAGTCAGCACCAAGGTGTTCTTGAAAAATTCCTCAATGATTCATAATTTCCAAAAATTACATCAAAGAATCCGTAAGAATACATGTATCCAAGATAGATAATTCATATCTAACATAATCCAACATGAAAGCAAGCTAACTCGAAGAGATCGGGGATAAAACCTTCAAATCCCGAAATTCAAGATTAAATGAAAAATTAACTTGATTTGGAGTGATGAAACTGATTAGATGATGATTAATCCAACTTAAGAGCTTGAAGATGATTCTAGATGATTTCAGCTCGAAAAGATATTTCCGAATCGCTCAAGCTCGTCCGAAATGGTTGAGAAATGAAGAAATGACGAAGGTTGGACTGAACTGTCTTATTTATACTGTCCCAGCTTAGCGCACGCTATGACCTGATATTTAGCGTGCACTAGCGGTTTACTGGGCAGTCCAGTGAGCTCTGAAATGCCTCGTTAGCATGCATTACGACTTGGTAGCGTGCGCTAACACCTTACCGATAGCGTGCGTTATCCCAGATTGTTAGCGTGCGCTAACTGATGTCTGGTATTAAAAAACTGAAGTCCAGAACCTACTGTCCTCTGCCTTACACGCATTAGCGTGCGCTACTAATGTGACTTAACGTGCGTTACCAGCACAATTAGCGTATGCTACTTACCACTCGTAGTGTGCGCTACGAATTTCCCAAATCAGCCTAGTACCTTCTGGATTGTATGCCCCACTTGCGCTAGCGTGCGCTAATACTGAATCATAGCGTGCGTTACCTGCACCCCATTAGCGCGCGCTAACCAGAATGTGAAGCGTGCGCTACCTCTCAAACTGAAAATTAAAACATGATGATGATGATGACAATAATCTCGGCTCGATCTCAAATAGTGATGAATGACGAATAGCAACTTATATGCGATTCAAAAGTACGCCGAACAATGGTCACGACTGAATGAACATGAATGATGAATGGGTATTACTGAGTGAAAATTCTGAGTGACAGTTACTGAGTGATGATAAATGAATTCACAACCGGGTATTACATACTCCCCCCTTAAAAAGAGTTTCGTCCTCGAAACTAAGGGTAAACCACTCGGGATATGAACTATCCATCATGATCTGAAAACAATAATGCCCAAATAGTCCTCGGGACCAAATCAATCGCACGCCCAAGTCCCCAAGACTTGACGTCTCGAATCACAGTGAACGATTTCCCAAATTATCACGAAATCTTGAGTACAACGCCAAAGGGACGAATTCTCAACAAATGACCCAAATCTCAAGATTCTCGAATATGATCATAATAAAATAGATTAACAATAAATGACCCACAGTCACGACACATTATTACGGATAGATTTACACAGTCATCCAAAAACAAGGTTACATCTCAAATGTACCCAACATCGATATCCTTCCATATCATCGATCTCCTCTATCTCAACGATTTAAGGTACATCCGAAGATGAACCCGCCGCTAAATATGATCTCAAAAGGTCACGAGAATTAAAGTGACTAAAATGAATGATGAATGATAAATGACTATAAATCCGACAAGGATTAAGAATGACTCACCAAGGTGAATTAATAACGTCATGAGTGATAGTTCAAGTGAAATTATTGGAACCGTTGTTCCTCGTGAATTGAATGATTAGTTTCATGATGACAAGTCTCAATATGATTGACATATGATGAATGAATTATATGAATGAATGAACGATAACGAAATGAATGATTATACTATTAACGAACAAGAATTAACTTGTTCAAACCGGTGATGAATGTCCTTACCTCTGGCCCTCGAGGCCTGATAGTGTCCCTTGAATGATACACGGGATGGAGTAACGAAGTCTCTCGAGGCCCTTGAGATCTCTTGAGATTTACTGGCACTAGAACTCCTGCAGTATTTATGCCGGTGTCCCTGCCTCCCACACAGAAAACAAACAATAGCTGGCATCGTACACCGGGTACTAACGTGACCTGCTAAGTCACAGTTAAAGCAAACAACAGTCGAACTCGTAGCCTGAGAGGAAGATGCTATCCCAGCACGAAGACGACTAGAAAACGACCCTTTAGACGTCGAATCCCGATGTCCCTCTGAACGAGCCGACATTCTAGTCCTCTTACCCGAAGAAACTGAAGGATGCTTCTGAGTAAGCTCCTTGATCAAAAGCTCTGCTCCAAGAGGCTTCTCGATGAATTCACTAAGTGAACTACAATTGTGATTGAACAAATGCATCATCAACTGCGGATTTAGCCTCTTGCTAAAATATTTGATCTTATCCGCCTCAGTACGGATAACTGACGAAGAAAACTGAAGTAGTCCCTGAAACTTCTCAGCAATGACAATAACACCTTCGTCCTCAATGGATTCGGGGTTCAAAACCTCTGACAACTTGGCTTCACGAAGTGGAGCCGGGTAATACCTCTCTAACATGAGAGTCTTGAACTCACTCCAACCACAATCGTGATCGGCGGGTTTCACAGAAAGCCACCATGAATAAGCACCCTTACTCAAGTAATAAGCCGCTACTGCCACTCTACTCTCTTCCGGACACTGAACCACATCGAAGAGTTTATCAAAATGCTCAAGCCAATGAACAATATCAGCTGGTTCCGACGAACCCTCAAAAGTAGGCGGCCTATGACGAGAGATATCGCCAACAATCTGATTCACTCCTCTAGTCTGTCCATGAAACGGAACCTGGAATCCCTGTTGCAGTGGACCACGAACCATCGAGGTCTGCATGGTCTCTACCATCCGCGTCATCTGAGTCATCTAGGCCATCATGCCCTGCATAAGTATGAATAGGTCAATCCGAACACCTTCCGAGTGAGATGCATCTCGGGTATGACTCCCTGACAGTGAATGATTATCTGCTGATGAATGAGTAGCCTCACTATTTGATGAATTAATGATATCCCTCACGTTCGTGTAGGTATGCACACGAGATCCCGGGTTTCGGCCCGCAGCGCGGCCTTTTCCCATGCGTCCTCTGACAGCTCTATCCATACTGAAGCAGGAAAGCCACATGATAATTACAGATCTCGTATGAAGATCGCATTATGACTACGAGGCAGAATGATAACAATGAGCATACATGCTATAACACAATGAATGCATTAATAATGTAATAAAATGATCGTCAACATGACGCCGAAATATGATAAGGTCGCATGAAATATCGAATGAGGTAACATGATTACCTGCTGAAATTCCTGAAACGATTACCTTGAACAAGTTAATAAGGTTGAAAATTCGATCCACAAGATCAACAACTGAACAATGAGATGGACTGGATGATTAATGAATTAATCTGAACAATGAGATTGACTAAGTGATGAAGGAATTAACTGAGTGATGAATGAATTAACTGAGAAATGATATTGACTGGGTGATGATGAATTAACTGAATAATGATATTGACTGAGTGATGAATGAATTAACTGAGTCATGAGATTGACTGAGTGATGAATGAATTAACATGATCGACAAGATCGAAATGATGATTGAGGATTATTAACTTATGAATGAGTTGATCCTTATTGCTTACACAAGTCACATGTGCTCCAAACCAATTAGTCATGAATCAATCATAACACTAATATCACATATAGGTTTCAACAAAGTATGAATAATTAATGACATGATGAATGTATGAACATAAAGAGAATCGAGTCCTTACACAGGTCATACGAAGCTTTGAGGTCTCACGATACTAGTCTTCACTGACGACGACTCGATGAATGAATGACTCGTGCAGTCGTACAAATTTCACGACTCATAAAACCTGTTGGCCAGTTAAGTATACTGGATACAGTTTGGAAAATCGTTTAAACAACAAACTGTATGGAATCTAAATCTGAGTGCGTAGCGGAAGTCTTGGATACAGTTAATTGCCGTGGATACAGCAACGACGTATTAGGTGTATACTTAATATATCACAGTTATTTCAAACAGTAAAAGCAGAAGGTAAATAACACAGTAATTTAAGTGGTTCGAGGTAAACCCCTCTACGTCCACTGGTCCTCCACACAGGAGTAAAAAGTTTATTATATAATTACTGCGTACACAACTTCGTAATTATAAACAAACCTATCCTTGTATCGTTCACACAGATTGATACAAAGACCGTTACTTTCAACCGTTCACACAGATTGGTTAAAGCTTCCTTCTTGACTAGCTTCTTCACACACCGTTCCAAAGCTTCGTCCTTATTCGTCCCACAGTCGAATAACTTGTTGAGTTCACACGAGCTCGGTTTTACACAGAGGTAAAAGGTAGGTAACTGAGTAAGAACGTGACTTTGAATATCACGTTCTTGGTGATGATATTTGTTCTTGATGTTGAGCCTTGTATATCTCTTTCGTTCTAACTTGCGGTATGCTCGGAGATATGTTTGCTCGGATGATAACTTTGATAGCTTTGAGAGTTATGTTACTTGAGGTCACCGATCTTCAATGTCTTCAAGGATATATATAGTCTCGAAGAAAGTATCCGTTGAGATGTCCGTTTGAATAAGATTTCCTTCAACGGAATATGACATGATCCAGTTTCGCGGGATTCGAAGATCGAAGGCGACGGTATTTAAATACTTTATCCTAGAGTATTTAAATACTTCTTTGTTCAACGGGACTTGACTTGTGTTCTTTCTTGTCCTTTTGTGAACTATGGAAGATGACCGTATTTAGGGCATCGAGACGGTTTCCATACTAGATCTTTTACAAGTCTTCTTGCTTTGTCTTGTGAGCTTCACTGATGCCGATTCGAGGCGGGTTTTCGATATAGGATAAAGCCTTGAAGCCTCGATACGGTTTCCTTCTTGTATATTTGGCATATATGTCAAAACCTTCTCAATAACAAATAACAATCGATACGAGGATCGGGTATCCTGATTAAATCTGAGGGTTATTGTTTTTCCCAACAATTTCCCCCTTTTTGACAATTTGCCAAGACTAACTTACTTCAACTCTTCGAGTCTTCTTGATGATGCCAAAACCTTCTTTATGAAGCATTCTTCTTGATGACTTCGGCGATTTCTTGGTCTTTTGTCAATAGGTCGACTTAGTGACTTAGTCTACAATAATGAACCGCTGCTTGAGCATGTTCGATCTGATTTGAGATTTATTACAACTTAAGCTTATGATTGGCGCGCAGCACAATCTTACAATGTATTCTAAGTTTACAATGAAACTATGAACTGTTCGTAGACTAGTTCGTACAGCTTATTTTTCAATCAAGTTTATCTAACTTGAGATTCCTATCAAACAATTTTAAGTAATCATACATAAACACAGTAGATTACGAGTTGTAATCTTTCAAGACAAACAAACTATTTTATTGATATTCAAAATGATTGAGTACAAAGTTTCTGTTTGAATAGAAATTACAAAGACAAAAATAATATACATAAATTTCATCTCCTCATCTATAATCCGCATGCCTCCAAGGTCTCTTTCCTGGCTCATTCTCGGTGCCGCTCCACCAGTTTTGAAGTGAATCATTGCCTCGTTCCTGGTAAATCGCTCTTCCTTCATATGAACGATCAAAGGCAAGTATCCAATCTTCTAGATGGGTGACCCGATCTCCTCTTCTATGTTTTGATTTCATCTTGACTTGGAGAGGGAGTTTACCTTCTTCTAGCATCTTTGAAAACTTGTCTGCCGCTTCCGCCAATGTTTTATAATTTTTGAAGATGGCGGATTCCCTGATGAGTCTGACAAAATATCTCATCAGTTCATTCTTCCTCCAGTGCTTCACTTCTTCGGCGGTTGGGTTGCGGTTGGTCGTGACGTATTTAGAAGGTCTTTGGATAAGATTTTGCCAAGGGACATTTGGGTCATGGAATTCAGTCCGGAGCCCGAAATTCTAAAGCTTTGGGATTGAGGTGCTAGCTTGTTCAATTCGGCAATCTGCTCGAGCGGCCTCAAATTCCCTTTCTGTTGCGTCTTATTCTCCTTGCACTTCTCGTGCCTCTTCCCCCTTTTTGGCTTCATCAAGACTTTGCAGGATTTCAAGAGCGGCGTCTGTTTGGTCTCGATCTGGTTATTCTTTCAACAAGGGAGGAAAGAGTGCGACATATCTTTAATGCATTTGTCGTGCGAACGCAGCTTGAGAGCTGTTCTCAATCATTGCACAGCGGTCTTGGCTTCAATTCTTGTCTTTGAAGCTTCCTCCTTCACGATTGCTCCTGTTTATCCTCCATGATCTTCAAGGCTTGCTTGAAAACTTCTGGCAGAAGAATGAATGCGTCGACAACTCGAGATACTTCGTGTTGAAGAGTGGTCATTTCTTCTACGGCAGAGGTGTGGATCCAATTCAGTGCCTTTTCAACAGAAGATAGAGCGTTTACTGCGTCTTGGATAAATACAGTCTGAAGGCCAAGAGCTCGCAGGCGCTCTTTACGTGCAGCAGAGATAGGAGAGTCAGGCTGGGCGAAGTCTTCAGCACATTTCAACCTCCTTACGGTCACGGATGGACGTGAAGTAAGTTGGACATCCTCAGGTTCGTTACCGTCCTCGGATTCCAAGGTTGCAGGGGCGGGAGTAGCTTCTTGTGGTATGGCGACAGTTGGTTCAGAAGCGTCCTGTGGCGAAGGTTCTTCGGCAGATGCGGATGCAGGAGGGACTGAATCCTCTTGTTGGCTGGCAGGAATGGCTTCTTGTGTCGCAGCAGGCTCGGGTGCGTGTTCCAAAATTTCTTGATCTTCCTCGACTGGAGGGACTGATTCCTCCTGGTCGGGAATGTTCTCCTTTGTGGCGAAGGTGGATTGGCTTGGTTAGAAGGTCCTTCGTCTTTTCCGGGTGGAGAGGCGGCTCGGGCTTGACCTCTTCACGGCTCATTCTCGGACACTTGAAGAGCATCGTCGTCATCGTCGAGTCATGATCGTAAATCGTCTTTTGGATTTATGGGAGAGTCCTCGACTTCTTCTTTCCTTTTCTTCAAGGCGTCGGATTTTTGCGGCGGTGGCTTTCAATGAGATCCTTGCAAGAAGCGTTGTCCCATCGGCGAGCCTCAATTGCGTTGAGTGCATTACTTCGGAGACGAACCGCTCTTCGTGGCTCCATTCGCTCCGGTTATGCAAGGTGTCGTAAATGCGGAGCTAGCCTATTGCCTTTCCATTGCGAAATCTTTCGTACGCTTGTTCAATTTGAACCGAAAGAAGTGTTTGATTTATGATTGAGTCGGGGAGGGACTTGAATCACGTGCAGACGCTGTTTGAGGATTCCGTGCAGTATGGGATCCTGCACGGAAGATGGACTCCTTGCGAGGGATGGTGCCCGAAGGAAATTGGATCTGCGGGTGTGGAATCCGTAGAGGAGAAGTAGCTTTTGGCTCCAAATGGGCGTAGACGTGCTAACGTCTTGAATGTTGGCGAGATGTCTCTATATCCGTCGTAGCCGCCAAAGGCTCGGGATCTACCGTCGATGCAGTAGGAGACACCTCTTCCGCGGGGTTGGGCCACAGGGTTCTTGATGGAGTTGCGCCACGGGCGAGACATCCTCGGAGTGCTTGGTTTTGATTTTTGAGAGCCTCCGGAGTCTCTTCTTGTACTTCTCACCAGCAGAGTGCTTCTTGCTGTGAGAACGCTTGCGCTTCTTCTTTGAAGATTCCATTTCTGGGACCTTCACGGTTACATATCTGGGGTTGTCAGAAATGGGCATGTGCCTGGTTTGCGGATGGTTGGCATGCATGGTGCTCTGGTTATAAGCAGTGGGCTTGACACCTCCTAAGTATATCCGTGAGCTATTTTTCTTGGCGTCGGCGGATTGCATCACTCCGCACCTCGTCAGGATGTAGTTCAGCATTAAACCAAATGATTTCTTTTGGGTGGCAGGCTTGCACACCTCTTCTTGAAGACGTTTCAAAATGATTTGGCACCAATTGACCTTTTCACAGGTCAAAATAGCTACCATCATTCTGAACCTTAGATTCGTGCACATCTCGAACGCACGGTTCGATTTTCAATGATTCCGGAGCGAAGTCATGCGAGATAAACGAAATAAAGAAGAAAATTTTTCTTGTGACAAGTGGTTGTCACCATGTCAACCACTTTGGACCCCGTAAAAAGTCCATAAAACTTGGTAATCAGCTCTTGAGACCCGAACGTCTCAAGCTGGTCCATGGTCAGAGCCGTCGAGGCGGCTGTAGATTTTCTCGAGTAGGTCGCTATTGATGCGATTTGCACTCCTTGGTATTGCGGTGATGTCAGCAACATGTCCTCCCCGGCTAGTGACGAGAAAGCGAACGGCGGCATTGAGGTAGAATTCCTCAACCAGATGGGCGTCGTATTTGTCGGCGGTTTTGCTCCCGAAGCGATAAAGACCTTGTTGCTCAAGACGAGTAATAATATATTCCATTGGTTCGGTGTCGTTGATTTCAGAGATGATACGCTCGATGATGACAGGTTTCGAGAAGATCCGGCCATCAATGATGTTGGAGGTTTTCTTCAGAACAGGGGAAGAAGATTGACTAGCCATGGATGTTTTCTTAAAACGAAGGAGGAAGAAAACAGTAGAAATTTGCAGTGATTATGCAGAAAATATGTAGGCTGTTTGCTTGAGATCTCTTGTAATTGCAGAAAGCGTAAAGAGTCTCTAATGGCAGATACAGTCCTTTTATACTTGGGCGGCGAAATAGGGTTTGCAGAGTACGAATGGTCAGATTTTAAGGGATGGGAACCGGTTTTGAAATCGACGGTCAGGATGGATTTAGTGTAACTGGTACGCTAATCCATTAAAAGGTTTTAAATACAGCGGGTCCCACTTCTGACATAGGTTGATTACCCTAAATGCCTAAAACGGTGGTTTAAAAATAATAAACAATTTAAAAACATCGCGGCTTTTGAGATTCAGTTGTCCAGATGTCGTGTAAGGCATTTAATAAACATGACGTTTGACATAAAAACAGGGCACGTGGACAAAAATTATTTTTAACAAGGAAATAATATTATATTACATACTGAATCGAAATCCTATAGTATGTGCTGTTCTCCGCGTCGATACAGCGTTCCCCCTTAAAAAGGTACTAATAGGTTTTGAATTCCATACAGCAATATTTGGATTGATGCTGTATTCATGGGTCCTACAGTATTCCGCCTTAATTATTGCACACATCAGCTGTAGGATTCATATGCCTTCGTTCGCTACAGTACTGTATTGATGATTCTGAGTGTATAGATAATTAATGTTGGATACTGTATTCACGGGTCTTACATCATTCCCCCTCAATTGTTGAGTAAAAACAGTAAATTTACTTACAGGGAGTCTGGCTGTAGTATCCCCAATTCTGTTCTTAGCATGTTGAATCTTGCTGTGTCAAGAGGCTTGGTGAAAATGTCGGCCAGCTGGATGTTTGTATGAACTTTTTCCAGGCGAACATCCTTGTTCTCGACATGATTTCTGATAAAATGATGCTTCATGTTGATATGCTTAGTGCGCGAGTGCAAAACAGGATTGTGCGTGATTGCAATTGCACTCGTGCTATCACACATGATTGGAGTCTCTCTAGCATCGATTCCATAATCTGACAGTTGTTGCTGCATCCAAAGGATCGCATATAGCGACTACCGTGACATAGTACTGATTCAGCCGTGGAAAGAGAATTTGCCAATTGCTTCTTACTGAACCAAGATACGAGTCTAGGTCCGAGAAAGTGACAAGTTCCACTTGTACTCTTCCTATCTAGCTTGCAGCCTCCGAGATCCGAGTCGTTGTATCCAACTAAATCGAATCCGCCTTCCTTAGGATACCACAGTCCTGCATCGACTGTTCCTTTAACGTATTTCAGGATTCGTTTAGCTGTATTGAAGTGTGATTCCTTAGGTGCAACTTGGTATCTCGCACACACTCCAACAACAAACTGGATATCGGGCCTGCTAGCCGTTAGGTACAGGAGCGAACCGATGAGCTTCCTATAGAGTGATTGGTCAAACGGCTTTCCGGCTTCATCAGCACTAATTTGCACGGAAGTGCTCATGGGGGTTGGCGAAGATTTGGAATTGTTCATTCCAAATTTGTTGAGAAGCTCCTTGCTGTATTTCTCCTGGTTGATGAATATACCTGTAGGTAGCGCTTTACACCGCAAACCTAGGAAATAACTAAGTTCCCCATCATACTCATTTCAAATTTGCTTTGCATGAGATGTGAGAACCTCGACATAGAGCAAGGTTAGTTGAACCAAAAATAATATCATCGACATAGATTTGTACCATTAGAAGGTCATCACCTTCTGTATCTTGAACAAGGTTTTGTCAATGACACCTTTCTCAAATCCGTTGTTGATTGAATCTGGGACGGGGTTTCGTACTGAGGCTCTAGGGCTTGTTTAAGTCCGTCGGGGCTTTCCTTAGCTGTAAACTAGATCGATACCGTCTGTGTTGGCAAACCACGGTGGTTGTTCAACATAAACTTCTTACGTAAGCTCTCCATTCAGAAAGCACTCTTGACGTCCATTTGGTATACGATAAAACTCTTATGGGCGGCAAAGGCTAAAAATATCCTAATGGCTTCTAGTCTCGCTACGAGGCGAAGGTTTCATCATAGTCGATTCCTTCTTCCGACAATAGCCTTGTGCTACTAGTCTCTATTTGATCCTTATGATAAGTCAATTTCCATCCTTTTTGTTTGAAATACCCATTTGGTTCCTATAACCGATTGGTGTGTCGGTGCAGGTACAAGATACCATACATTATTTCTTTGAAACCGTTAAGCTCTTCTTCCATAGATGTTATCCAATGAGAGTTGTTAAGAGCGTCTATGGTCGAAACAGGTTCGGACTGGGCTAAGAATACAGCGATAGTGCACATATTGAGTCTCCTAAGTTCGGATTGAGATTTCCATTCAGGAAACTGTGAGACTTCAGCATTAGATTCTTCTTGTGCACAAAGTACATTTCCTTGTGTACTCTGTATTCTCCTACGAGTAGAAACACCGGCATTAATGTTTCCAATGATCAGCTCTTGCGGGTGATCTCTCAACCATCTTCGGTCGGGTTCTAGTTCAGGATCCCGTACTGTATCGAAAGTTTCTGTGGGTACAGCTTCAGCTTGAATAGCGTCAGCTTCATCCACATCAATTCTTACAGCTACGGGGTTGATTTCTAAATCAACTACAGGTTCTATGGGTGTAGGTGGATCCAAGATAGATAGATGGTGAATGTCCTGAGTGATATCATCTACTCCTGTAGGGTCATGGTGTGGTTCGTCGAACACTACATGAACTGATTCCTCGATCGTCAGCCTTCTTTTATTAAAGATTCTGAAAGCTTTGCTGACGGAGGAGTATCCTACGAATATTCCTTCATCTGATTTTTCATCAAAGGTTCTAAGTTGGTCCTTCCCATTGTTCAAAACATAACACCTGCATCCAAAAATGTGAAAGTACGAAACTAATGGAGTTTTGTTATTCCATACCTCGTAAGTTTGTTTTGTTGTGGTGCTTGTTGACGATACGGTTTTGAGTGTAGCACTTTGTATTGGTTGCTTCACCCCGAAACGCTTGTGGCAATTTGCTTGCGGCAATCATTGTCCTTGTNNCTTCTNGNAACGNCCNANANTTTCNCTCGGNAANACNATTTTGTTGANGTGTACGNGCGGTGAGTACTCGTCTTTGTATGCCATTTTCGAGCAGTATTGCTCTATAAAGCGGTTAGTAAATTCAGTACCTCTGCCGGAACGAATGCACACGATACTTGATGCTTTTTCATTCGCAACTTTCTCAGGAGCTCGGGCAGCCTAGATGTTGTTTCCTTCTTCTTGCTAAGAAAGATCGTCCAAGCATACCTGGAATAATCATCAACAACAACCATGCAATATTTCTTACCTCCCAAACTTACTGGGTCTACAGGACCGTAGAGATCCATGTGTAGCATTTCCAACACTCTTTGGGTTGAAAGGTAGGATTTGCTTTTCAGGGTTGACTTGATTTGCTTGCCTTTCTGGCATGGACCGCAGACGCTGTCCTTCTTGAATGACACATCTGGCAAACCTCTAACCATACCCTGTCTTGAAATCTTGTTAATCGTCTTGAAGTTGACGTGAGACATCCTCTTGTGCCATAGCCAGCTAAGATCTGCAGTGCCTTTGGCAACAAAACATGGAATTGAGGAGCTCATAGGCTTCCAGTCAGCAATGTACATATTATATGATATGCTTCGTGTAAGCACAACTTCCTTGGTTTGGGTGTTCTTGACTCTACAACGATCTATATAGAACTTCACCGAGAACTGTTTATCACAGAACTGGCTAATACTAAGTAGATTATACTGTAAGCCTTCAACATATGCAACATCGGTGACCTTGAATTTCCCGACAAGTAGGTTTCCTTTCCCTCTTGTTCTTCCTTTAGACTTATCACCGAAGCGAACTTTTGGACCGCGACCTTCTACAAAATCAGATAGCTTGCTCCTATCTCCAGTCATGTGACGAGAGCATCCACTATCGAAGTACCAGGTATCCTCCTCTAGAATGTCTTGTAACAAAGAAATTAGGTAGATTTAGGTCCCCTTTGATTTTTGGGTCCATATATGTTAGTTCCTTTAGGTACCCAGATTTTCCTGACAGCAATTGGTTTACTGTAGGATGTACTCGGTACAGTATTGCGATATCTACGGGGGGCATATCCGTAGTTGTTATAATCATGATAAATACTATGCATGTAAAAATCAGGGTTATTATTATTATTCCAGTACGAGTGCCGTCTAGGAGGTGGAGCCATTTTCCTGGGCCTAACAGCTTGTCTTAGGTCGCGGTTGGATTCCCAACGCTGTTGTTGATACTGAACTGGCATCTGCTGTCTTGAGGGATAACGGGGCTCCTGTATCCAATACCTAGGCGCACTGTACTGAGTGTACTGCTGTGCGGGCCTTTGGTGGTACCGTATTCTTTCTGAATGACTGCCGGCTTTGATGATATGCTTGTGGAGCATGCTTTAGATTACGCCTTCTGAGTGGTTGTTGGTTCCACTGTCTCGAATAGTAGAGTTGTGGAGGCGGAATGGCGACCTTGATTTTCTCGGTCAGCGGAGTTCCTTTATGGGACTAGGAGCATCTTCCGATTCTGGAATGTGTTCCACACTCTTGACGAACACAGTACTAGTTTTACCTTTATTCGAACATGAGCTGTATCCTAAGCCACTTTTATCATGAGCATGTTGCCCAGTGCTCAGAATTTCTTCCATTCTTTTGGACGATTTTTCAAAAGACTTGAGAATGGTCTCAAGTTCGTTCTCGCTTCTCGAGAGTTGTAATTTTGGTTTGTAGTAGAACCAAATCATTTGTCTTGCTCTCATTATGGGTTTTAACCTCATTTAGTTCATGATCAAGTTGATGATTGCTCTCCATGAGTTTTTCAAAATCGACCTTCTTTGGTTTCATGATCCAAGAGACATATTTTCATAGTTTATTTTCAGCAAGTCATTTTCATCTTTCAGCTCTAGATTTGTTAATTGAAGCTGTATGTTCTCAGTTTTTAGAGTCTCATGGGCCTTTTGAATGGTTTTGAATTCATTCATCATATTTTCGAAAGTATGAGATGCATTAGGTGGAATAACTGAGGTTGAACTTACCTCATCGTCGCTGTCTTCACCTTCTGGAACATCTTTGGCCATAAAGCACATGTATGCTTCATCATCGAACTCATCGTCAGATGAATCACTTTCAGTGACCACCTGAAGATATTCTGCTGATTTGGATGGTGTGGGGGAGGCTTCTGATTCTCCAATCAGGGCCTTGAGCTTGTCTTTCCAAGCACGTCTTCTTTCATCTCTCTCTTGTTGCTCGGCCTCAGGCAATCTTTGGACTTTGGGATGAGGACATTTGTTTGCATAATGGCCTGGTTTCCTGTGATTATAGCACGAGTTAGCATCACCGGATGATGTTTCGGTACTTACCTTGTTGACGAGGTTTGGGCACGTAGGAGTCTTTCCAGTTTGTTTAATGAACTTTTGAATTTATGAATTAGAAGCGCCATTTCATCTTGTGACAGGATGTCGTCGTCCTTTGTCGGCGCTCTTGTGGCCAGGCTTCGACAGGCTAGGCATGCTGTGTCGACGGTTCGTCTGACGGCGAGCTGTGACTTTTGAAGGAGATTCTTGACTTTCTCTCTCACAATGTCATACTCAAATGCTTTAAGGTCGAGAAGAGATCAAAAGTGGATATTTCATTAAGATTACAGGATACATGCATAGTTGTGGTCTTAATGTCCCATCGAGTGGGAGAGATCTGAAAATTTTTAAGTTCTTCTCCTTTTGGGTGTAAATCTTGCCTAACGCTTCAAGTTCACCAACAATACCGGTAAATCGAGGTCAAGTTCCTCAAGTGTTTCCGTTGGTTTCATTTCAAAAGATTCAAATTCTTTGAGTAAGTTTTGAAATCTTGTTTTCTTTTGAGCTCGGTTCCCTCACAAATTAACTTGAGTTTATCCCGATTTCTTTGGGTCGTTTTGCGGCTCTTTACCTTTGAGAATGTGCCTTTGTCAAGAGTGACAAATAACGCGTTCTTAGCCACGTTGTCGAGATTGGCTCGCTTCCTTTCATCGGTTGTCCATTGCTCGCGTTCTTTCTCGAGCATTTCAAAGATGGGCTTGGCCCTCAATCCTGCGGTGGATTGACCTTCATGATCTTGATCGGACCATCTGTATAACAAAAATCATCTCTTCGTGCATTGCCGCAAGATGAGCTTCCATTCTAATTCTCCGATCGTCAAATTCGTTAATAGAGAACATAGGGACTTTGTTAATCATAGAAGTATCCATACCGATAATATAGGAATGAAAGAAAGCTGTTTTGAAAATAAGTGATTTGAATCGATTCGGTTAAAAAGAAATACGTGATTCTTTTTAGAATCAACCGCTCCGATACCACTTGTTGGCCACTTAAGTATCTTGGATACGATTTGGAAAATCGTTTAAACAACAAACCGTATGGAATCTAAATCGAGTGCGTAGCGGAAGTCTTGGATACGATTAATTGCCGTGGATACTGACAACGACGTATTAGGTGTATACTTAATATATCACGATTATTTCAAACATAAAAGCGAAGGTAAATAACACGGTAATTTAAGTGGTTCGAGGTAAACCCCTCTACGTCCACCGGTCCTCCACACAGGAGTAAAGTTTATTATATAATTATCGCGTACACAACTACGTAATTATAAACAAACCTATCCTTGTATCGTTCACACGATTGATACAAAGACCGTTACTTTCAACCGTTCACACGCATTGGTTAAAGCTTCCTTCTTGACTAGCTTCTTCACACACAGCCCAAAGCTTCGTCCTTATTCGTCCCACACAGTCGAATAACTTGTTGAGTTCACACAGAGCTCGGTTTTTACAGAGGTAAAAGGTAGGTAACCGAGTAAGAACAGTGACTTTGAATATCACGTTCTTGGTGATGATAGTCGTTTCTTGATGTTGAGCACCGTATATCTCTTTCGCTCTAACTTGCGTATGATGCTCGGAGATATGTTTGCTCGGATGATAACTTTGATAGCTTTGAGAGTTATGTTACTTGAGGTCACCGATCTTCAATGTCTTCAAGGATATATATAGTCTCCAAGAAAGTATCCGTTGAGATGTCCGTTGAATAAGATTTCCTTCAACGGAATATGACATGATCCGGATTTCGGGATTCTCAAGATTCGAAGACGCGGTATTTAAATACTTTATCCTAGAGTATTTAAATACTTCTTTGTTCAACGGGACTTGACTTGTGTTCTTTCTTGTCCTTTTGTGAACTGTATGGAAGATGACTGTATTTAGGGCATCGAGACAGTTTCCATACTAGATCTTTTACAAGTCTTCTTGCTGTACTGACGAGCTTCACTGATGCTGATTCGAGGCAGGTTTTCGATATAGGATAAAGCCTTGAAGCCTCGATACGCTTCTTGTATATTTGGCATATATGTCAAAACCTTCTCAATAACAAATAACAATCGATACAGGGATCGGGTATCCCGGCTGATTCGATACAGGGTTATTGTTTTTCCCAACAAAACCCGACTGTCCAGATTGTCATAACCTGACAGTCCCACTATTACCGCATCGGTAGAGCCACATAACTCACATATCAGGGTATCTCACAACCCAAAAGCTCTGATACCATCTTCTGTAACACCCCCAAATCCCATTGGGCTATTACAGTGCCGTGGACCCCACACCCGGAGATCCACCAGGCGAACATGACTAAAATACATTAAAATTAACCAACAAGGGAGATCACAGTCCCTACCATGATATCCGGCACAATATTCCGAGAAGGAATTTCAACGACAACGATGGGCCTACATGGCCAAAAATAAAATACAACAACATCCACGAGCATTTGCTCGGGTAATACAAAATAGCAATGACTGACAAACTGGAGAACACTCCAACTGACTAACCAACATGAACAACTCTTACTAGTATCGCTCGAATGCCTCGTCGCCATCATCATGCCCCTATGTCTCAACTCTCTCCTCGCAAGCACCTAAAACATGAAAACATGTTCCGCCCCCACGGGGTCAGTCATCCAGATAATGAACATCAAATACATGTATAACATGATATGTATCCAAAGGCAGAATGAAACGGTACAATGATAATAATAATACGAGATGGTCACAAACCAATGTAAGAACCAAGCATTCGTGAAACACTATGCCCACGGCATACTATTAATACCTGTTCGACAGGTTAGAATATAAGTGACCAACGGCGAATCAGTGATACAGAACACCACAATGAATTACACGAGGATGAACCAAACCGAAACTGAATTAAATATGAATCACAATGAATTACGTGAGGTTGAACCAAACCAGAACTGAATTATTATGAATCACAATGCCCGAAGGCTCCAATGAAGTTACCAAGACAATCACAAAGGCCTCAAAAGTCACTCAGCTGAAGCTGTCAAATATCACAATCACCTGAAGCCAAACAAAGTCAGTATCAATTGGGAAGCCACGCACGGCCGTATCACAATTAGGGGAAGCCACGGCACGAAGCCGTATCACAATTAGGGCCGAAGCCACGGCACGAAGCCGTATCACAATTAGGGCCGAAGCCACGGCACGAAGCCGTATCACAATTAGGGCCGAAGCCACGGCACGAAGCCGTATCACAATTAGGGCCGAAGCCACGGCACGAAGCCGTATCACAATTAATGATAGTATGCTGCCTTGAGTCGGCCAACACGATGACAGTAACACACGGATAGGCACCGTCCTCGACAGTCCCAATTCAACACCTCGATTTGCCTTAGAATGGCCAACCGATAACAATGATGCAGCGGATGATTCCATGAATGATTAAGTGCTTTGATTGGCTTAGAATGGCCAATCGATACGAAAGATACGATGAATGATTGAATACCTCGATTGTCTTAGAACGGTCAATCGATAACAATGATATAGTGAATGATTGAACATTTCGATTTGCCTGAGAATGGCCAATCGATGACTATGATACGAAGAATGCCTCGGCACCTTTAATCGGTGACCGACGACGAAGATGAGAAATGAATACACCAATGCCTTTAATCGGCCAATACAGTTTTAATGACAACCCCAACAGGAATAACAATGATCTCCACGATGTCTTAGATTGACATCAATATTAACAACAATCGATACATCGATACCACTAACCGGCTATCGACAATGACATTAATAACGAGTATCACAATGCCTTGAATCGTCCATTAACGAACAATAGTAAACATTTGGCATAGTTGCCGAAAGGTATCGTATCTCTTAATATCAATAAATTGATGAAGAGATTAAGTCTCGGAATGATACAACACATTCATACACATATATGATGACATTAATCTCATTGACTAGTACAAGTATAAAACTTGCCTCAAACCGGAGGCGAGAAGGTACTTCCACGATCAACGTCCTTAATGAAATTATCGGCCGCTCGAACAACCTTGAACAACACAAATACCAACAATCCTCTTAATACACGAATCAAGCATGATCATAACCAACTCAAAAGTTGATACAACAATACCCGAAACTCATTTGGACATTTAAACAAACGCGTTGTAAACAATCTCCAATTGTTTACAACCAAAACTCAATTACATCCGAAACCAACTTCCAATGAATGATTGAATCCCACAAAACCTCATGAATATTATCAATAATCCAACAAGAATACTTAAATCGGGATTACAACCACTTCTGGTCGAAAACCCCCAAATTCCAAAGTCAACACCAAGGTGTTCTTGGAAAATTCCTCAATGATTCATAATTTCCGAAAATTGCATCTAAGAATCCGTAAGAATACATGTATCCAAGATAGATAATCCATACCTAATATAATCCAACATGAAAGCAAGCTAACTCGAAGAGATCAGGGATAAAACCTTCAAATCCCGAAATTCAAGATTAAATGAAAAATTACCTTGATTTGGAGTGATGAAACTGATTAAATGATGATTAATCCAACTTAAGAGCTTGAAGATGATGCTAGATGATTTCAGCTCGAAAAGATCTTTCCGAATCGCCCAAGCTCGTCCGAAATGGTTGAGAAATGAAGAAATGACGAAGGTTGGACTGAACTGTCTTATTTATACAGTCCCAGCTTAGCGCACGCTATGACCTGATATTTAGCGTGCGCTAGCGGTTTACTGGGCAGTCCAGTGAGCTCTGAAATGCCTCGTTAGCGTGCGCTACGACTTGGTAGCACGCGCTAACACCTTACCAATAGCGTGCGTTATTCCAGATTGTTAGCGTGCGCTAACTGATGTCTGGTATTCAAAAATTGAAGTCCAGAACCTACTATCCTCTGCCTTGCACGCGTTAGCGTGCGCTACTAATGTGACTTAGCGTGCATTATCAGCACAATTAGCGTACGCTACTTACCACTCGTAGCGTGCGCTACGAATTTCCCAAATCAGCCCAGTACCTTCTGGACTGTCTGCCCCACTTGCGCTAGCGTGCGCTAATTCTGAATCATAGCGTGCGTTACCTGCACCCCATTAGCGCGCGCTAACCAGAATGTGAAGCGTGCGCTACCTCTCAAACTGAAAATTAAAACATGATGATGATGATGACAATAATCTCGGCTCGATCTCAAACAGTGATGAATGACGAATAGCAACTGATATGCGATTCCAAAGTACGCCGAACAATGGTCACGACTGAATGAACATGAATGATGAATGGGTATTACTGAGTGAAAAAATTCTGAGTGACAGTTACTGAGTGATGATAAATTAATTCACAACCGGGTATTACATAGTTTATTTTCCGCTGCAGTATTCTTTCCCGTTGTACGGGAGTGTGTTGTATTCGACCCCTGCGTGGGCATGTAATGAGTTTGAGTTGTATATATTTATTGAAAGACCAAATCGGTCTACTGAGTCATTTTAGCTTTAAAGGCATTGTTGAGTTGTTCTATGTTGTTACCAGCCTGGTAGATCCTTGAGGAAAGGTTCTACGGCGTGTAATATCCCTGAGCGGATTGGGGGTGTTACACAAATATCAGTTGTTGTGGGAAACTGAAAATTCCGACTTTAGTAGTCACGGAGTACCGTTATCTGCCACTTGACCGGACAAACACAATTGAGTACTAAGTTACAACGTCGAGAAATTTGTACTTATAAAAATAGTTTACAATGTAAGATTTCAAATATAACACTTATACATCCCCGGCAACGGCGCCAAAAACTTGACACGGCTCTTTAGTGTAACTATCACAAGTGCACGATATCGTATCAAGTAGTAAGTGGACTTTTTGAGTCCGGTTTATCGATCCCACGAGGAAGTTTGGTTATAATTTGAATTATACACTATTAGTTTATTTTTATAGATACTAAGATGAGTGAAACACACAATTAAAGAGTTTGGTTTAATAATTGCAAAGAAAATGCAATAATAGTTCTAATATTCAAGGAAATAAAAAGATTGTACTAATAATAGATTGATTAAAGATAAAATAAAATAGTTGGCATTACAAACTTAGTTCATCATTAGTTATAGAAGATGTATAAGAGATCATAAGATGAATTTACTTATTATGTTGTGTATATTCGATTTTCCTTAAAAAGACGGTTTCTCTTTCGAATTATAAAACGCCCCTTATATATTGAATCAATCCACTATATTTCTATGTTGATTGGCTTCAATACATAGCATTAGGATTTATGAAAATAACTCAAAGAATCATCTAAGGTGTAGAGGTATATTTCTATCCCCTAGAACAACTTAGAGTGAAGATCATTTGATCTAATCAAACATTTTTTCTTTCGAAACATATGAAGACCATAAATATCGTCATTTATTGGCCAAATAAATAAAGATTGTTAAAACAATGAAAATCACACACAATAATAAGTAATTCATAATAGATCTTTATACAAACTTAAATAACATGACTAACCTTGTTTATAATCCCAACTAAGGTAACTTAGCCCATGAAGGGTTTAATATACATAATACAAGCTTGAGTGGTCATTATTAGTTGAACAAGAGAAAGAATTGATCCTAACTCCCTTAGTAGATAAAGGAGAAAGAAGCAATAAACTCTCTGAACAACATATGCTATACCACTATTACACAAATCACTCAAGAACACAAGTGTGTTCTTCACACAAAAAGAAAATATTTCAGAAATTGGAAAATTATAAGATGAATGATGAATGATGAAGGATCTAAGGGGTCTATTTATACACCTAAAGTCATCTAATAGCTCCAAAACTCCAGCATTATTACAATATATCAGATCAATGTCGGCCATCCCCTCAATAATACACAAAAACTATGAAAAATTAGACAAATTATCACAATCTGTCAAGAGTTACGGCCGTAACATTCAGTAGTTACGGCCGTAACTTGGACAGCTTACGGCCGTAACATGGCTTCATCAATTTGCTCACTGGTTGCTTTGTGAGTTATGTTTTCAGCCCAGAATTTCTCAGACTTTGCGTTTTTGCCCCAAATTTTCTTCGGATGGTAACTTTTGATATATAACTCTGATTTTGAATCCGGAAAGACTGCCGAATTCATCTCGGAAAGCCCTACAACATGAATATATTAAAATTCAACAAAGAGAATATTTTATAAACATGTTATTTCTTGAGTAAATCAGTTATTCAATCCGATTAAGACTAGATTTACATCATCATCCGATAAAATTAAAATTATTAAAAACTAATTAATTAAAAGTAAAAAGCGAGTAGACTAGCTCAATTATGGGTAAAATTTATCGATACAAACCATGGGTAAGTGAATAAAACTGACACTTATCACACCCCCAAACTTGAATTTTTGCTAGTCCCGAGCAAGATTCTTTATTAATCACACTCCAAAAATAAAAATAAAAATAAGACACAAAAATAATAATACACACATAATTAAGAAAAATAATTATATATAAAGAGAAAAGGAGATCAAAATGCCATTAATACACAACAACCAGCTTTATACAGTAGATATAAATGAATCTAGATTCAAAATAAATCTACAAATGATTTTGAAGTTAAAACATGGTTTTAGTATTGTAATTCCAAAATGCAAGGTTTTCCCCCCAAAAGGTTGATTATTTCTTTCCCACTCGTGATACACACGACTCCCTTTAATGGTTGCTCTCGATCACTCGTTTATTTTTCGACTCAATATGAAGAAGAATTTCATTGGCGTCATCAAATATTGTGATTTTTCACGAAATTGTGTGTATTGAAATTCAGCCGCTAATTAATTCAGATCTGCTCATAAACTACATCCCTTAGTGATAGCTTTCACACCGTTATTTGCTAACGTGTAGCTCTTTTCAACAACACAATTTTTCTGTCTTTTTTTTTTAAAAAAGTGATAGCTTTCACACCGTTATTTGCTAATGTGTAGCTCTTTTCACCAATTTTTCTGTGAGACGGCAGCTACGCACCAACAATGGTTAGTCCTTTATTTTTCGCAAAATTTTAAGACCCCCAAAATTAGGCAGTTGTTGCTGCTCAACACTTCTCCTTTTTGTCATTTTTTTAGGTGATAGCTTTCACACCGTTATTTGCTAAAGTGTAGCTCTTTTCACCAATGACTCCTTTTTCTTAGGGAATAAAATTTTTGCAGAAAATCACTTATTAGTTAAGCATGAAAAATCAAAAACTCCATAAATTAAGTAAATTTCAGTTCTATTTTTCATCAACCGACTGATTCTTCTTTTCTCAAGATAACGAATGACTCGATTTTATATGATAACAACAAGGCTTGGAAAGAGAGATTAAGGCTCAAAATTTTTTGGAATATACAATTTTTTAACCGGTTTAAAATGATTTTAGAAGCTAGTATATAGCTAACTTATTGGTGTTATGGCCAGATCTAGAAATCTCACAAATCAAAATAATATATATAAATATATACTAAAAAAAATTAAGGCAAAAAACCAAAATAATCAAGACACACCAGAATACCAACACACCAAAATAATTAAACATACCACCCCCAAACTTGAAAATAAAATTGTCCTCGGTTTTAAAAAAAATAAAAATAAAATAAAATAAAAAGCAAGCAGAAAAACAGAATACTCCCTGATATGAAAGTTGATGCTTGAGCTAATGCCTTTTAAAATCTACAAGAGATTAAATATACGAGGCAAACAACAAAAGAAAATAAAATATACTCGTAAGTATAACATAATTTTTAAGATGCGCTTCAAGAAAGTCCGAAGAGTCGCCTTACGCTGCCATCAATGCTTTTATTAAAAAAAAACAATAAAAATTACAGCAATAAAATAACAATACATAAATCGCGAATAGATGCACGTCAAGAGATCAAGAAGAAACTCCTTAAGCTGCCACCATTTAGCACGATTATTACACACGACAGAAAGTAAAAATACAAGAGGTCCGCCATGGGTTATCAAAGGGAGATGAATGAATCCACTTTTCGTTTTCTCATGGTAAAATCTTCCATCCAGACAATTTTAGCTAGAGCTGGATCTGGTTGAGGAACAAATTCATTGAGTTTTTTGATTAGTTCTTCTGGTGTTGTTGCAACGACTATGATTCGTTTAGCATGCTCGGAAATAAAACCCTTTTCAGCAGAGTAGTCGATGAAAGATAGTAAACCATCAAAGAAACCATTGACATTAAGCAGACCTATTGGTTTTTGATGAACATTTAGCTGGGCTCTGGTAACCACATGAAAAAGTTCCTCAAGGGTGCCAAAACCACCAGGAAGGGTGATAAAGGCGCCAGAATTATTTATCATGTGAGTTATGCGATCTTGCGTATTTACAGATCTAAACTCATCTCCAATAGTTGCCCCGGTGATTTTACTTTCAGCCAGAGGTTTTGGAATTACTCCCAACACTCTTACTCCTTCCATATAGGCAGAAGCAGTAGCTCGTCCCATTAATCCTAGACTTCCTCCTTCGTAAACTACATGAATGCATTTTTTTTCCTAAGGTACGACCCAAGTTGTGGCCTGCTTCAGTAAAGCATGCCTCTTTTCCATAACTAGATCAACCAAAAATGCAGACTGTGCTAAATCTTTTTGTTGAAGATGATGACTCCATTTTTGAAAAGAAATTTTATTTGAGAGAAAAAAAAAGAAAAGTACAAGTTTGAGGGATGAATAAAAGAAACAAACACAAAGTTTATTTATAGAAGAGAAAATGAGGAAAAATTGCTAAACAAGTTTGTGATTGCGTTGATTGCGCTTCGACTACTCAATAGAATAATGAATGCATTTATCGCGTATCACATTTTTTATTCAGAAAATCTCACCGTATGACAAAAATAAAAGATACTCACGTGTATGTACAGTAGTTGTGATTGTGGCTCACATCTTCCTCTGATTTCACGTTCAGAAACGGCCTAAACGCCTTCAATGAGTCGGGGAGAAGCTTCCTATCTAATTTTCTTACAAATTGGCAAACAGGGTCTTTTAACGTCAGATTCCCAAGACGTTGTTCATATTCTGGTTTGAATTTATTCCACAAACATCGAATTCCGTAATGTACGAGTCCACTAGAATGTGTGTCAAGAGAAATTTCGATATCATCTAAATTCTCTTTATTCAGACCATCCTTAATGAATTGAATTTTATCTTCTCTGTTTATAGATGGAATTCCTAAAGATCGAAATTTTAAATTACAGTTCCATCTAGCACATTTATAGCAAACGGCTATCATCTTTGCTCGTCGTTTCTTGGCATATGAACTTTTTCCAAGCCCTTGTAAAAATCTAGTCGGTGTTTCTGTGAATTCACCTGCTATTCTTACTTTGGCTTCAATTATGAATCTAATATCAAAAGGTATGCTTTTATTCATAAGCAACCTCATCCTTTCAAGCCTTGTCTTGTAAATTTTTAAAATGACATTTTTGCTCAGAAAGGGAAATCTTTTTTCGATTTTATCCAAAGTTTCTTCCATGATAAAAAAAATAAAAAAAAATATAATGAAAATAATTGAAGAAAATATCTACAAATATCAGTTGTTGTGGGAAACTGAAAATTCCGACTTTAGTAGTCACGGAGTACCGTTATCTGCCACTTGACCAGACAAACACAATTGAGTACTAAGTTACAACGTCGAGAAATTTGTACTTATAAAAATAGTTTACAATGTAAGATTTCAACTATAACACTTATACATCCCCGGCAACGTCGCCAAAAACTTAACACGGCTCTTTAGTGTAACTATCGAAAATGCACGATATCGTATCAAGTAGTAAGTGGACTTTTTGAGTCCGGTTTATCGATCCCACGAGGAAGTTTGGTTATAATTTGAATTATACACTATTAGTCTATTTTTATAGATACTAAGATGAGTGAAACACACAATTAAAGAGTTTGGTTTAATAATTGCAAAGAAAATGCAATAATAGTTCTAATATTCAAGGAAATAAAAAGATTGTACTAATAATAGATTGATTAAAGATAAAATGAAATAGTTGGGATTACAAACTTAGTTCATCATTAGTTATAGAAGATGTATAAGAGATAATAAGATGAATTTACTTATTATGTTGTGTAGATTCGATTTTCCTTAAATAGACGATTTCTCTTTCGAACTATAAAACGCCCCTTATATATTGAATCAATCCACTATATTTCTATGTTGATTGGCTTCAATACATAGCATTAGGATTTATGAAAATAACTCAAAGAATCATCTAAGGTCTAGAGATATATTTCTATCCCCTAGAACAACTTAGAGTGAAGATCATTTGATCTAATCAAACATATTTTCTTTCGAAACATATGAAGACCATAAATATCGTCATTTATTGGCCAAATAAATAAATATTGTTAAAACAATGAAAATCACACACAATAATAAGTAATTCATAATAGATCTTTATACAAACTTAAATAACATGACTAACCTTGTTTATAATCCCAACTAAGGTAACTTAACCCATGAAGGGTTTAATATACATAATACAAGCTTGAGTGGTCATTATTAGTTGAACAAGAGAAAGAATTGATCCTAACTCCCTTAGTAGATAAAGGAGAAAGAAGCAATAAACTCTCTGAACAGCATATGCTATACCACTATTACACAAATCACTCAAGAACACAAGTGTGTTCTTCCCACAAAAAGAAAATATTACAAAAAGTGAAAAATTATAAGATGAATGATGAATGATGAAGGATCTAAGGGGTCTATTTATACACCTAAAGTCATCTAATAGCTCCAAAACTCCAGTATTATTACAATATATCGGATCAATGCCAGTCATCCCCTCAATAATACACAAAAAGTATAAAAAATTAGACAAATGATCACAATCTGTCAAGAGTTACGGCCGTAACATTCAGTAGTTACGGCCGGAACTTGGACGGCTTACGGCCGTAACACTCAGTAGTTACGGCCGTAACATGGCTTCGTCAATTTGCTCACTGGTTGCTTTGTGAGTTACGTTTTCAGCCCAGAATTTCTCAGACTTTGCGTTTTTGCCCCAAATTTTCTTCGGATGATAACTTTTGATATATAACTATGATTTTGAATCCGAAAAGACTGACGAATTCATCTTGGAAAGCCTTACAACATGAATATATTAAAATTCAACAAAGAGAATATTTTATAAACATGTTATTTCTTAAGTAAATCAGTTATTCAATCCGATAAGACTAGATTTACATCATCATCGGATAAAAATAAAATTATTAAAAACTAATTAATTAAAAGCAAAAAACAAGTAGACTAGCTCAATTATGGGTGAAATTTATCGATACAAACCATGGGTAAGTGTATAAAACTAACACTTATCAGTCGTGGGAGGAGCAATTGCAGTTAGATATGAAGGCCTTAAACCTAGTCGAGGACATGACCTCAGATAGATGTTCTTGGAGACGTCAGACCAAAGTTGTGGATTCTCTTTCAGGGAGTGGATCAGTAGTAGAGAGCCTTAGAGTTTGGTCAGCTCGGTTAGTCTTAACATAGAGCATTGCATTTTTTTATTTTTATATTATCTTTTGCTTTGGATTATTTTTAGCAGGGGGTATTGCGCGGAGTCAATCGCTAGAGTAGAGTGCAGCAGGATGAAGCAATCAAAATCCTCTCAGGTAAGTCCCATGTGGAGAAAGCCATGGGCTCAGGTATGGTTTTGAGCATTTTTGAACAATATGTGTCCCTTTGTATATATCACTCACTACTTTGTCGTGCACTAAGCCAGGGGTCTTCACGAAAACAACCTCCTTACTCTAAAAAGTACGAGCATGGTCTGCGTACAGACCCTGCCTTGAGCAGGATATACTGGGTATGTTTGGTTTAGTTTGGTTTATTCTTTTGAACTGTCTTCGTCCCACGTAGGTCGGAATAAGCACGATTCATTAGTACACAGACTCCACACAGGGCTAACTCTCAACGTCAAATATTGTAATTTAAGTATCTGAATAACAATTACGTGCTTTTAGGTTGGATGTAATGTGTTGTTCTCTTTCATTGAGGACTGATAATCTCTTCTATATTTAATATAGTTGTAGGCTTTGAAGAGAGTGTTTGATCTTTCTAGGTTTTCAAAAGTAGTACTGTATCAGTGTTCGCAGTAGATTTAGTGTCCCGAGCAAGTCATCTGGTTGAGTTATTTATAAGCTTGGAAATATATCCGTTATAAATGTATCCATTGCCAGTTGGTGAGATGTGGACTCTTTAGATTGGCAGCTTGATGAATGTTTGAATTAAATAATCAATCTTGTCAGCATTAAATACTTCAGACATTGTTTAGGCCGTCATTTAATGCTCTGTACCAGAGTCTTTTGGCCATATTAAATGTTGTCTCGATCAGCATTAAATGTTCTTAAAACCCCTAAATACTTTGTGAATGTAATATTGCTTATTTCACAACTATTTGAAGTGTAAGAACTTTTCTGTTGGTTTTATACAGCTTCTCCTAACTAAACCATATACAACATTATTATTGTAGCCAACCAGTAGCTTATGCCGTAGAAATATCGATCTTTATTATGTTGTTGGCTGAAAACTGTATGATCAAGGTTGTATGAAGTCGTATGTAGGAAATGATGTTGTAGTTTGTGTTGTGTCACGATTTATTCATCCCGACAGGCGATCGACTATAAGGCCGAGCGACCAAGTCAACATCAGTCAAACTATGGCTAGCTCGCCATGTCGAAGATATCAGACCCCTATCAGATGCCTGGCGATCGACTCCCAAGGCGATCGCCCTTTGGCAGCTGGCGATCTACTCTAGTGACCGGCTAAGGGCAATCTACCTACGCCCCGAGCAGAGACGATCGCCCGTCAAAACCATCAAGAACTGGATCTCAGAAAAGCACCCACGTGCAGATCCACCAAAGGCGCTGACAAGATCTTCGCTAGCAGATAAGATCTTTTCCGATGCACAAGACCTTTGACCACACTGTCACCTACCTCACCTACCAAAGATGCGCGCCGAAAGTTGTCGGTGGGACCACCCGTGTCGCAACTCAGACGCGTGTAAGCTCCCATCGACCGCATAGTTGATCGCCAAAGAACTCCTGCAGACTTTGAGGACAGCCCATGTGCTAAAAGACGATCGCCCGATTATTATAATGCGTAAAAGGTGATCGCCGGCGTATTCAAGCCCTATAAATAGAGAACCTCCTCCTACGGAAAAAGGTTCAAAATTCATTCCACTAACGGTTCGAATTCATTCGACTTACGCCGTAACTCATTCTCTCACATTCCGATACATTCACTAAATATCAAGAACATACATATCATCAAGCTCTCGGCTATCTCACCGAAATCCATCTCAGACTTCTCTCTCTAAATCTCTCGTCCCGTAAGACGATCGGCGTAAGCGCAAGTCTCCACTAGACAGATTCCAAGGGATTCATAAGCCCAGGAGCCCAAGCATCCAGCTAAATACTCGCCGTGAGAGACCGTCGATCTCTCACCGCCGCGACTGTTCATCTCCTTTGTTACAAGAACTCACAGAGCACCATATCTGATTCTTCCGGCATTCAATACGCTCCACAGCTTAGAAAACTAGAATTCTTTACACTCTTTGTGATAGATTCTAACATTAATATTTGTACTCAACAGTATACTTATTAATAAAATCTCGTGAGAGCATTCAAGCCCGGGATTAACAACCCCGGCAAATTTTGTGTCATTTAATTTCTCACGGACGTGCTCCCGCACTTGTTGGTTACTCGATCATTCCAGCAACACTATCTTCGGATAATATTTTGGGTAACAACAATTGGCGCTAGAAGGAGGGCGGTCTTGAACCTTCGCAATTTTTATACCTACCGTCCCGAAGAACACTCACTGTTCTCGGGGCAGATACTTGAAGTGACACTCACTGCACTTCAAAGAAAACCTTCAGAATCATGGCATCCGCCGGTACATCGAAGAAAGCTGCTCTCGAACCGCCGGACACCATATCCCGACTCAATCCGAACCCCAGCCAACGACAGGGGGAAGCCGCAGCAACGCGAGACTCTCGATCCCGAATCCGGGAGATGGCCCCAACCTCTCACTCGATCAGTTCCAAACCGAGGAACAGATCGAGGAGGCTATGGCCATCCTGGAGGAGCGACGGAGAGCATGTGCGTCGCCTGCAATAACTCCCTCGATCATCCGCCGCTTGGGAAAACGGAAATTCAGTGGGCTACTGAACGAGCGATCGTCAGAAAGCCCCAATTCGCGAGGAAATGCTCTCGCTCGACCGGACGGATCCATATTCGATCGCTTGGGGCGCGACCCATCCTGGCGACCGGGGCACTCTGTTTCCAACCTCGAAAAGACGGAACCCGAATCCGTCACCAGGAGTTCGGCCTACCCACCTCACAGCCGAACGCAGTCGGCCATCCGACTCCGCCCGATCGCTGTGGAATCGGTACTCAATCGCCTCGGCACCGCTCCGAGCGCGAGCCGCGAAAGGCCGAGCCACGGCGATGGCCGCCATACAACGCCTTGACTCGACGAGATGAGAGCACTCTTGACACCGGGGCAAGCACCAAAGAAGAAGATCGCCGGCCGACCGAGCCACTCGCGGTCCACATCGAGCTTGCCCCCATACAACCAACGATCGCTCCTCCCAAAACACCTGCGTATGAGGGGATATCGGACCGAAACCCACCCGAGTAAATTCCGAATTTACATGATCGGGTGTGGGGCATCCGATGCAACCAAGTGCCGGATCTTCCTCACGACATTGGGCGAAGCCGCCCATAGGTGGTACGTCTCACTACCACCACGATCAATCACCTCTTTTAAGAAATCGGCGAAGGACTTCACGTCATACTTCGCCAAAGAAGGTCGCTGCATCAGAAGGTCCCCACCGCATGATAAAAATCAAGCGGGGAAGGACGAAATCGACGCAGATTACATCGACCGGGTAGACGAAATCATCCTCACCGGCGAACCCGTCGGTGACGAGCTCGCTCTCTATTCACCATCGGGATTCACGGACACTCTCCCATGTTTAGACATCTCTCCAAGGATATTCCCCCAACTTACGCGATCTTTCGCGCTAAAGCTGCCAACTTCCTGGCCAGGCAAAGGCTACTCACCCTCCGCTTAGACAAGGAAACGCCACCTCTTGTCCAGAAGATAGCGATCGCCAAAGCAAAGAAGGCGATCACCAAGACACCCGGAGATCTCAAGGCTTTCGAGGACATGGAAGCCCATCTCCTCCGTACGTTCAACAGAACTCCGGCATATATTTTCTATGCCATCAAGGGGCACGAAGAGCTCAAAAAGCCAAAGGCAATAAGGGACCACGGTCACCTGGACAACAATCAATATTGTGCCTACCACAAGAGTCCCGGCCACAACAGCAACAAATGCCGCGATCTCCTCAAACAGCTCTGGAGATTGTTCGAGGAGGGCAAGTTGGACAGCTTATTGGTTTAGCCGAAGCCCCTACCTATCTCTATAGACGATCGTCCAAGTTAAACATAAAACAGGCTGGAAAGCTCATACGAGCCGACCCCTGGATCAACCTCGGCGACCGTCCCTACATGCTTCAATCAAGAGAAGGAGACCTCGGAAGTCTCCTCGATCTCCTCCTCATTTAAGAAACTGGAGGACTCGATCGCCATCTACAGTTCACCATCTAACATGATGGACTAAGGCACGAGATCGCCTCCCCCGTACAACGTACACCGTCGAAGGTCGGCACCTGCATGACGATCCAAGGTGGAAGAGTGCAGCCATGGTCCTGGTGGTCGATGGAACCGACTGCTTAGGCCATGCAAGGTCCCTTTAGGCCAAGATCGCCGGCCCTTCGTTTAAATACGAGGCCGGCGTAGTCTGAGGGCCCTCCAAAGTTAATCAGTGGACATGATCGCTCGCCCTCAAAGGTTCATCATCTAACATGGTGAACCCGGACAGTGCGACGTGCCACAACCCCCGTCTCAACGTACACCGTCGAGGTCGGCCATCCCCATGGCTGGCCGAGGTGGAAGCAGAGCTAAACAAGCCGCGGGCGTGGAGTTGAATCATCCGACGCTGCCCCGCGCAAGGACTCCTCTAGACCGAGACCGCACGCCCTTCGTTTAAATACGAGGCGAGGCGCAGCCTAACAGAGGACCCTCATAATAAAGTGAGCCGCGAGACACTCAATGTCTTCGCGCATCAAGACATGATCAAGGAGTCGGTCCATCGAACTCCGCGATCGTGCACGGTTCCTCAAGATGGACGACCGTCCCCGAGGATTCGACAAAGTTGAAGACCGCTCACTCAAGGAATTATTTTCATCCCCTTACTTCCACTAAGTGAATAAAAACAAGGGGCAATAAGAGTGCGGACTACCTACACGACGATCGTCGTTATTCAACCACATACGGAGATCGTCATTTTTCCAGATGTAGTGCAGCGATCGAATTTGTTGTAAAAAGCTATCTTTATGAGTTTATCAATTCATTTGGAACTACCCTCGCAACGATCTCCCCTCACACATTTGTACAAAGTCAAACAAAGACTCAAAAATAACCATTCATTCAAGTAATCGAAGATAATCAAACATTCAGTTCATTGCTTCAGAAAATCAAAAGTACATGGTCGCCCGAAGGCCTAAGTGCTACAAAAGAAAACTACAAAACTACAAGGAAGTAAGCTAAAAACGTCAAAAATGAAGCGCCTCAGGCCCCTGTCTGGCCTTCGCCATCAGCATTCGGCGTGGTCCCCTCATCTTCCGGAGCGTCGGGATGAGCAAGATTGGCTGGAGACGGATACCAGCTCAAATCCACGCCGATGTCCGCAAGATCCAGGATCGGCAAGGAGAAAGCTGAATGGAGAGGGTGCTCCAACGCATACACCTTGAAGTTATCGGCAAGAGGCCTGACCTCCAAACCTCCCTTCTTAGCCGCTCGGATCGAGTCGGCGAACGCCAAATAATAGGCGAACTCGCTGACATACTCCAAGTTTTGGAAGGGATCGGCCTTGGTCGCCTCAACCTCTCTTTTCAGCTCCGCCATCGCCTGTTGCGACCCGGAGCTCGGCCTCCTCGCAGCAATCTTTTCCTCGCTCCGTCACTCGGTCAGCCGAGCTATCGTCACCTTTTGGCGATCGGCCTCCTCTTCAGCAACGTTCCGCGCCTGGACGGCATTCTGCATCTGGTCCCGAAATCGGTCAACCGCCATACGATATTTCTCAGTCTCCTTCTTCTACAGCTCAAGCTCATGGCTCGCCCGCTTGGCCGCCTCCAGAGAGTCCTTCTCCATCGCCGCGATCTTGTCAGCAAACTCGGCGTTCTCTTTCCGAGCCGCCTCGAGATCCTCCCCGCAGCGAATAGTGGAGGGCCGCCTCAAACTCCCGAGCACTGACGGCCATGGTCGCCGCTCAAGAGAAAGGGCGAGAACAGCTGCGTGCATCGAACTCGACGATCGCCGCGAGCGATCGCATCCAGATCGGGCCGCCCATGCCTTCGTAGAGTGTATGGCCTTTGCTAACATATGGAGGAATGTCGCAGGAATGGCGAGGAGATCGGCTCGCTAGGAAATCTACGACCATCGGCGGGCAAGACGGATCTGCGCGGCGGATCCTGCATCAAAACAACTAAGTTAATACAACTCCTACGCAGATGCAATTTTCAACACAAAAATGCTATCTACCTCTCAGCCTTCTCGGGATCCCGACCGAAAAACGGTTTCCCTCGAGGGGTCTCAGCATCCGCGATCGCCATCTCCCGCATAAAAGCCGCAGAGGGCGGCTCGCTCTCCGGAGCAACGATGGTGATCGGAGGCGCGGCGATCGGCACTTCATCGCCCGGGGCAGGAATCGAAGTTTCTTCCGACCTCGGCCTCTTGCGATTGGCTCGAAGCCCCTCCTCCGGAATTTCCTCCTCAACCACGACCGGCTCCACGCGAGGCTCCGCCTCCACGCGAGGCTCCGCCTCCGGAACTATAGGCAACGCAACGGGTGGGACCCGAGTCGACCTCTTATGGCGAAGACGGCCTAGGACTGCTGGGTTCGACATAGCGATCTCCGTCGGAGGCTCCAAAAAGCGAGGAAAGCGAACCTCTGCAGTTAAAGATGATCGATCAACAATCAGATACGGTCCTCAAATAAGGCGATCGCCTAGTAAGTGAAGGTCGCAGGAACTCATACCTGGCACCGCGAGATGTCTCGGGAAACGGAATAGTCGAGCCGACAACCAACGACTCTCCTTATTGATCCGACTGGCTTCAAGGTCGCCGTCCGACAAGCTCCTTATCCGCTCCTGCACAACGAAAGTCGAAGGCGCCTCGATCACGGAATGTGAAAACCTGCAAAACCGAGATCAAATTAGATCAGTCCAAAACGCATCCAAACGAAGGGAGAGTCTAAACCCTTACCGGGATTCCTCTCCCGAAAATCAGTGGGGATCTCCAGACGCTCGTAGGATTGTCGCCGCCGAAGCTCTCCATTTGCCGGCGACCTAGAACCACTTCGTCGATCGCCCGCATCTTATTCGGGACTCCATGAATCACCCGGCCAGATCGGCCTTGAATATGGTAACCGCCACCAACCCTTTATGAGCCGTCAGTTTAAACAAATGATTCATCTCCAACGGCGATGGGAGGCGGTACAGCGGTGACCGCCAAAAGGGTGAGGGTGCAGATAATTTGGAGCCGTGCGTCGGCCACCAAGTGGCGCCACATTCCAAGCGGCCAACAAATGGGAGACAGCAAAGGATAGAGGGAAGCGCAGCCCGGCCTCCATAATCGCCTCATTCACGGCGACCATACCCATCGAAGGCTGGTCGGATCGTTCGTTCTCCGCCGGCGCGAACATGTCCACATCTGAAGGAACATGGAATCTTGTCCTCCAGACGGCCAGGTCTCTCCTGGTCGTCGAACTCCGTATTTGGCCGAGCGACCACAACGATCGCTGCGCAGCCCGGTACTGCGACCGCTTGGGAAGCACATAGGGATAGGCGACCGAGTATCCCCGGAAATCGAATCTCGGAGTAGGACCGGCCAATCTCTCCATTATCTTAGCGAAAGCCCTATAGGCCCGACCGAAAACGCTATGTTGCTCCCAGTAAGCCCTGATCGCCAGATCTCTCTCGATCTGCGATCGTCTCTCCTCAGCAGCCGACTCCTTAGCAACATCGGCCTCATTGAATAAAGCCTCGACTTCAGCCGGGTCGATTCCGGCCCGAATAGCTTCAGCCGCCGTCTCCAGGTGGAAGACGGAAGAAGTTTCTCCCCGGACCTACCTACACGACGATCGTCGTTATTCAACCACATACGGAGATCGTCATTTTTCCAGATGTAGTGCAGCGATCGAATTTGTTGTAAAAAGCTATCTTTATGAGTTTATCAATTCATTTGGAACTACCCTCGCAACGATCTCCCCTCACACATTTGTACAAAGTCAAACAAAGACTCAAAAATAACCATTCATTCAAGTAATCGAAGATAATCAAACATTCAGTTCATTGCTTGAGAAGATCAAAAGTACATGGTCGCCCGAAGGCCTAAGTGCTACAAAAGAAAACTACAAAACTACAAGGAAGTAAGCTAAAAACGTCAAAAATGAAGCGCCTCAGGCCCTCGCCGCCTTCGCCATCAAGCATTCGGCGCGTCCCTCATCTTCCGAGCGGATGAGCAAGATTGGCCGGAGACGGATACCGGCTCAAATCCACGCCGATGTCCGCAAGATCCAGGATCGGCAAGGAGAAAGTCGAATGGAGAGGGTGCTCCAACGCATACACCTTGAAGTTATCGGCAAGAGGCCCGACCTCCAAACCTCCCTTCTTAGCCGCTCGGATCGAGTCGGCGAACGCCAAATAATAGGCGAACTCGCGACATACTCCAAGTTTTGGAAGGGATCGGCCTTGGTCGCCTCAACCTCTCTTCTCGGCTCCGCCATCGCTGTTGCGACCCCTGGAGCTCGGCCTCCTCACAGCAATCTTTTCCCTCGCCTCCGTCGGCTCATTGGTCACCGAGCGATCGTCACCTTTTGGCGATCGGCCTCCTCTTCAGCAACGTTCCGCGCCTGGACGGCATTCTGCATCTGGTCCCGAAATCGGTCAACCGCCATACGATATTTCTCAGTCTCCTTCTTCTCCAGCTCAAGCTCATGGCTCCCGCGCTTGGCCGCCTCCAGAGAGTCCTTCTCCATCGCCGCGATCTTGTCAGCAAACTCGGCGTTCTCTTTCCGAGCCGCCTCGAGATCCTCCTGCAGGCGAATAGTGGAGGGCCGCCCCTCAAACTCCTGAGCAGCATGGACGGCCATGGTCGCCGTCCCCGAAGAAAGGGCGAGAACGGCGTGCATCGAACTCGGCGATCGGCTGAGCGATCGCATCTCGATCGATCGTCCATGCCTTCGGCAGAGCGTATGACCTTGCTAACATATGGAGGAATGTCGCAGGAATGGCGAGGAGATCGGCTCGCTAGGAAATCTACGACCATCGGCGGGCAAGACGGATCTGCGCGGCGGATCCTGCATCAAAACAACTAAGTTAATACAACTCCTACGCAGATGCAATTTTCAACACAAAAATGCCATCTACCTCTCAGCCTTCTCGGGATCCCGACCGAAAAACGGTTTCCCTCGAGGGGTCTCAGCATCCGCGATCGCCATCTCCCGCATAAAAGCCGCAGAGGGCGGCTCGCTCTCCGGAGCAACGATGGTGATCGGAGGCGCGGCGATCGGCACTTCATCGCCCGGGGCAGGAATCGAAGTTTCTTCCGACCTCGGCCTCTTGCGATTGGCTCGAAGCCCCTCCTCTGGAATTTCCTCCTCAACCACAACCGGCTCCACGCGAGGCTCCGGCTCCACGCGAGGCTCCGCCTACGGAACTATAGGCAACGCAACGGGTGGGACCCGAGTCGACCTCTTATGGCGAAGACGGCCTAGGACTCCTGGGTTCGACATAGCGATCTCCGTCGGAGGCTCCAAAAAGCGAGGAAAGCGAACCTCTGCAGTTAAAGACGATCGATCAACAATCAGATACGGTCCTCAAATAAGGCGATCGCCTAGTAAGTGAAGGTCGCAGGAACTCATACCTGGCACCGCGAGATGTCTCAGGAAACGGAATAGTCGAGCCGACAACCAACGACTCTCCTTATTGATCCGATTGGCGTCAAGGTCGTCGTCCGACAAGCTCCTTATCCGCTCCCAGACAACGAGAAAGTCGAAAGGCAGCTCCTCGATCGCCGGAATGTGAAAACCTGCAAAACCGAGATCAAATTAGATCAGTCCAAAACGCATCCAAATGAAGGGAGAGTCTAAACCCTTACCGGGATTCCTCTCCCGAAAATCAGTGGGGATCTCCAGCTCGCCCGTAGGATTGTCGCTCGCCGAAGCTCTCCATTTGCCGGCGACCCAGAACCACTTCGTCTGATCGCCCCGCATCTTATTCGGGACTCCATGAATCACCCGGCCAGATCGGCCTTGAATATGGTAACCGCCGACCAACCCTTTATGAGCCGTCAGTTTAAACAAATGATTCATCTCCAACGGCGATGGGAGGCGGTACAGGCGGTGACCGCCGAAAAGGGTGAGGGTGCAGATAATTTGGAGCCAGGCGTTCGGCGTCAGCTGAAGTGGCGCCACATTCCAAGCGGCCAACAAATGGGAGACAGCAAAGGATAGAGGGAAGCGCAGCCCGGCCTCCATAATCGCCTCATTCACGGCGACCATACCCATCGGAGGCTGGTCGGATCGTTCGTTCTCCGCCGGCGCGAACATGTCCACATCTGAAGGAACATGGAATCTTGTCCTCCAGACGGCCAGGTCTCTCCTGGTCGTCGAACTCCGTATTTGGCCGAGCGACCACAACGATCGTTGCGCAGCCCGGTACTGCGACCGCTTGGGAAGCACATAGGGATAGGCGACCGAGTATCCCCGGAAATCGAATCTCGGAGTAGGACCGGCCAATCTCTCCATTATCTCAGCGAAATCCCTATAGGCCCAACCGAAAACGCTATGTTGCTCCCAGTAAGCCCTGATCGCCAGATCTCTCTCGATCTGCGATCGTCTCTCCTCAGCAGCCGACTCCTTAGCAACATCGGCCTCATTGAATAAAGCCTCGACTTCAGCCGGGTCAATTCCGGCCCGAATAGCTTCAGCCGCCGTCTCCAGGTGGAAGACGGAAGAAGTTTCTCCCCGGACCTACCTACACGACGATCGTCGTTATTCAACCACATACGGAGATCGTCAGTTTTCCAGATGTAGTGCAGCGATCGAATTTGTTGTAAAAAGCTATCTTTATGAGTTTATCAATTCATTTGGAACTACCCTCGCAACGATCTCCCCTCACACATTTGTACAAAGTCAAACAAAGACTCAAAAATAACCATTCATTCAAGTAATCGAAGATAATCAAACATTCAGTTCATTGCTTGAGAAGATCAAAAGTACATGGTCGCCCGAAGGCCTAAGTGCTACAAAAGAAAACTACAAAACTACAAGGAAGTAAGCTAAAAACGTCAAAAATGAAGCGCCTCAGGCCCCTGCCTGGCCTTCGCCATCAGCATTCGGCGCGGTCCCCTCATCTTCCGGAGCGTCGGGATGAGCAAGATTGGCTGGAGACGGATACCAGCTCAAATCCACGCCGATGTCCGCAAGATCCAGGATCGGCAAGGAGAAAGCTGAATGGAGAGGGTGCTCCAACGCATACACCTTGAAGTTATCGGCAAGAGGCCCGACCTCCAAACCTCCCTTCTTAGCCGCTCGGATCGAGTCGGCGAACGCCAAATAATAGGCGAACTCACTGACATACTCCAAGTTTTGGAAGGGATCGGCCTTGGTCGCCTCAACCTCTCTTCTCAGCTCCGCCATCGCCTGTTGCGACCCCTGGAGCTCGGCCTCCCTCGCAGCAATCTTTTCCCTCGCCTCCGTCAGCTCGCTGGTCAGCCGAGCGATCGTCACCTTTTGGCGATCGGCCTCCTCTTCAGCAACGTTCCGCGCCTGGACGGCATTCTGCATCTGGTCCCGAAATCGGTCAACCGCCATACGATATTTCTCAGTCTCCTTCTTCTCCAGCTCAAACTCATGGCTCGCCCGCAGCCGCCTCAGAGAGTCCTTCTCCATCGCCGCGATCTTGTCGGCAAACTCGGCGTTCTCTTTCCGAGCCTCGAGATCCTCCTGCAGCGAATAGTGGAGGGCCGCCTCAAACTCTGGCGGCACTGGACGGCCATGGTCGCCGTCTGAAGAGAAAGGGCGAGAACAGCGTGCATCGAACTCGACGATCGCTGCCGAGCGATCGCATCCAGATCAGTCGTCCATGCCTTCGGTAGAGCAGAAGCAGCCTTGCTAACATATGGAGGAATGTCGCAGGAATGGCGAGGAGATCGGCTCGCTAGGAAATCTACGACCATCGGCGGGCAAGACGGATCTGCGCGGCGGATCCTGCATCAAAACAACTAAGTTAATACAACTCCTACGCAGATGCAATTTTCAACACAAAAATGCTATCTACCTCTCAGCCTTCTCGGGATCCCGACCGAAAAACGGTTTCCCTCGAGGGGTCTCAGCATCCGCGATCGCCATCTCCCGCATAAAAGCCGCAGAGGGCGGCTCGCTCTCCGGAGCAACGATGGTGATCGGAGGCGCGACGATCGGCACTTCATCGCCCGGGGCAGGAATCGAAGTTTCTTCCGACCTCGGCCTCTTGCGATTGGCTCGAAGCCCCTCCTCCGGAATTTCCTCCTCCACCACGACCGGCTCCACGCGAGGCTCCGCCTCCGGAACTATAGGCAACGCAACGGGTGGGACCCGAGTCGACCTCTTATGGCGAAGACGGCCTAGGACTCCTGGGTTCGACATAGCGATCTCCGTCGGAGGCTCCAAAAAGCGAGGAAAGCGAACCTCTGCAGTTAAAGACGATCGATCAACAATCAGATACGGTCCTCAAATAAGGCGATCGCCTAGTAAGTGAAGGTCGCGGGAACTCATACCTGGCACCGCGAGATGTCTCTTGAAACGGAATAGTCGAGCCGACAACCAACGACTCTCCTTATTGATCCGATTGGCGTCAAGGTCGTCGTCCGACAAGCTCCTTATCCGCTCCCAGACAACGAGAAAGTCGAAAGGCAGCTCCTCGATCGCCGGAATGTGAAAACCTGCAAAACCGAGATCAAATTAGATCAGTCCAAAACGCATCCAAATGAAGGGAGAGTCTAAACCCTTACCGGGATTCCTCTCCCAAAAATCAGTGGGGATCTCCAGCTCGCCCGTAGGATTGTCGCTCGCCGAAGCTCTCCATTAGCCGGCGACCCAGAACCACTTCGTCTGATCGCCCCGCATCTTATTCGGGACTCCATGAATCACCCGGCCAGATCGGCCTTGAATATGGTAACCGCCGACCAACCCTTTATGAGCCGTCAGTTTAAACAAATGATTCATCTCCAACGGCGATGGGAGGCGGTACAGGCGGTGACCGCCGAAAAGGGTGAGGGTGCAGATAATTTGGAGCCAGGCGTTCGGCGTCAGCTGAAGTGGCGCCACATTCCAAGCGGCCAACAAATGGGAGACAACAAAGGATAGAGGGAAGCGCAGCCCGGCCTCCATAATCGCCTCATTCACAGCGACCATACCCATCGGAGGCTGGTCGGCTCGTTCGTTCTCCGCCGGCGCGAACATGTCCACATCTGAAGGAACATGGAATCTTGTCCTCCAGACGGCCAGGTCTCTCCTGGTCGTCGAACTCCGTATTTGGCCGAGCGACCACAACGATCTCTGCGCAGCCCGGTACTGCGACCGCTTGGGAAGCACATAGGGATAGGCGACCGAGTATCCCCGGAAATCGAATCTCGTAGTAGGACCGGCCAATCTCTCCATTATCTCAGCGAAAGCCCTATAGGCCCGACCGAAAACGCTATGTTGCTCCCAGTAAGCCCTGATCGCCAGATCTCTCTCGATCTGCGATCGTCTCTCCTCAGCAGCCGACTCCTTAGCAACATCGGCCTCATTGAATAAAGCCTCGACTTCAGCCGGGTCGATTCCGGCCCGAATAGCTTCAGCCGCCGTCTCCAGGTGGAAGACGGAAGAAGTTTCTCCCCGGACAGTCGATGTCCCGGCGGCAGAACTGGTTCCCGCTCCAAATGATGATGAGGTTCCGGCCATTTTCAGAAACAGAAAAGGAGAAAAGGATTTTTCTTACCCTAAAGTGAAATCGAACGACGATCGGCACTAAGATCTTCAGAAAATTCGGCAGCAAGTCCTTCTTCCTCCAAAAAGTACGCGTGAGTAAAACTGCAGCACCGCGCCCCTTTTATAGGAGAAGGCAGGGACTCGTTTGCAATAAGGGGAAACCTCAGGGGTCGGATCTCAAACGACGCATTAATTGACCCCCTCGAGACCCGCGTACGCGTCTTTTCAAGGACGTGTCAGCCGAGGAGTCATTAATGACCGTTGGCGTCCTCCAATAGAAGCCCGACACGTACGCGGAGACTTTTCAACGCCCATTGTTTTTTCCCGCGCAGTTCAGCGGCCAACCAGGTCGTCCGAACCCAGAGTATATCAGCTCAAAGACGATCGCCAGTTTAGTTAAACACGAAGTCGCTCGTCAAAAGTTCAGCGATCGCCAAGAGAGCCACCTCACCCCACGTTTCCAACATATGAGCGAGCTGGGGGGCAATTGTTGTGTCACGATTTATTCATCCCGACAGGCGATCGACTATAAGGCCGAGCGACCAAGTCAACATCAGTCAAACTATGGCTAGCTCGCCATGTCGAAGATATCAGACCACTATCAGATGCCTGGAGATCGACTCCCAAGGCGATCGCCCTTTGGCAGCTGGCGATCTACTCTAGTGACCGGCTAAGGGCAATCGACCTACGCCCCGAGCAGAGACGATCGCCCGTCAAAACCATAAAGAACTGGATCTCAGAAAAGCACCCACGTGCAGATCCACCAAAGGCGCTGACAAGATCTTCGCTAGCAGATAAGATCTTTTCTTTGACAAGACCTTTGACCACAGCCTGTCACCTACCTCACCTACCAGCATGCGCACCGAAAGTTGTCAGTGGGACCACCCGTGTCAGCAACTCAGGACGCGTGTAAGCTCCCCATTGGACCGCATAGTTGACTGCCAGCAACTCGTGTAGACTTTGAGGGGACAGGCCCATGTGCTAAAAGACGATCGCCCGATTATTATAATGCAGAAAAGGCGATCGCCCGGCGTATCCAAGCCCTATAAATAGAGAACCTCCTCCTACGGGAAAAAGGTTCAAAATTCATTCCACCAACGGTTCCGAATTCATTCTGACTTACGCTCAGAACTCATTCTCTCACATTCCGATACATTCACGGAAATACTGAAGAACATACATATCATCAAGCTCTCGGCTATCTCACCGGAATCCATCTCAGGACTTCTCTCTCTAAATCTCTCGTCCAGAAGACGATCGGCAGAAGCAGCAAGTCTCCACTAGACAGATTCCAAGGGATTCATAAGCCCAGGAGCCCAAGCATCCAGCTAAATACTCGCCGTGAGAGACCGTCGATCTCTCACCGCCGCGACTGTTCATCTCCTTTGTTACAAGAACTCACAGAGCACCATATCTGATTCTTCCGGCATTCTATACGCTCCACAGCTTAGAAAACTAGAATTCTTTACACTCTTTGTGATAGATTCTAACATTAATATTTGTACTCAACAGTATACTTATTAATAAAATCTCGCGAGAGCATTCAAGCCCGGGATTAACAACCCCGGCAAATCTTGTGTCATTTAATTTCTCACGGACGTGCTCCCGCACTTGTTGGTTACTCGATCATTCCAGCAACACTATCTTCGGATAATATTTTGGGTAACAACAGTTTGCCGTATTTATCAAAGCTTAAGAGGAATTATCCCAACATGGGTCATCAATTTGTTGTTTCTCTTCTTGGAATTTAGAAAACTTCTATGAGCGCGTCTTTCTAACTCAACTCTTAGCTCATTCTCTATCCTCAATTGCTCCTCTAGAAAGGTCTTCCGTGGGCTTCCCTTGAGGTTTTTATGCAAGGGAAAATAGGTTCTTTCCTATCGACCCGACTGTAATATCCGCATTTTTTTCTTTTCTCGGTATTTTCACTTTTGGTGTATTTTTCGTTTTTGGTGACTCACTTGTAACCGTATTGATATTTCAAGAATATTTAATACTGGACTTTTTGTCATTCGGGCTTGTTTCGGACTTTCTTTACTCAATTCCGTGTGTAATGTCATTTCTATCGCTTTTTCATTCGACTCTCGTAACCGTTGTTCGGAACTGCCGTTTCGGGGTTGCCGCGTGTTCGTATCATTTTGTCATACATATTGTGAGCTTTTGTTTGTTGTTTCGATCATGTATCATATGTTTCAGATGTTTTGGGTCGTTTTATAATTTCCCAAAGTTTTGGGGTGATTACCAACGTTGTAGTTTTTCTGTACCCTCAGGTAGTCCGAATCGTGTTTTCTTTTAGTGCTTTGGTTCTGACTCAATCTTGTTGTTCGTGTGTCTCCTTCGGTTTGTTGTTTGGTGTCGGATGCGCGTTGTTTTCATCCGAGGTGGAATTTGTAATATCCGCAATTTTCGATTTTCGGTAAATTTCTTTTTTCGGCCGAAGTCCGTTTTGACGACTCGCTCATGACCGTTTCGTCATTTCGAGAATGATTAATTCTGCACTTTTTGTCATCCGAGCTCGTTTCGGTGTCGTTTTGTTGAGTTCCGTGCTTTTTAGACGCTTTTCCGCACTTGAGTTCGATTCTTGCGAATCTCGTCCGAAACTGTTGGTTCGAGTTTCTCGTAAGTTCATTTAATGTTATTATTCTTGTTGCAAGCTTTGGTTTGGTGTTTCGATCGCGTATCGTGATTTTCGAACGTTTTGGGCCATTTTCGTAATTTCCCAAAGTTTTGGGTAATTACTTCCGTTGTCGAATTCCGAGCCTTCGGGTGGTCGGAATTGTGTGTTCTCTTAGCTCTTAGATTCGTATTTGCGAGTACGTCGTAACCGTATCATCGATTCGTATTCAGGTTCGGGTTTCGGGGTGGTTCGGGCCGTCGGAGTTGGCCCCGGCGGACATGGCCGGGCAATCTCAGGCCTGGGCAGTCGCCGAGTCACGGCCGCAGTGATCGGCGGCTTCGCCGAGTCACGGCCGGTAGTGATCGGCGGCTTCCGGCCGGCAGCCGTGCCGTAGGGCCGCGGCACACGCCGGCAGGCGCGGCACACTCTGTGGCATTTTTCGGCCAAACCGATCACGGTGCCGCGCACACGCCGGCGGCCGTGGCACACCGCCGACCACTGGGAGCCATTTTTGGGCTCGTGCGCGGCACACTCCCTGGGCAGCGGCACACCGTGCGGCTATTTAAGGCCCAATGATCGTTTTTCGCCATTTTTTCTCCTTCTTGTACTTCTCTTCCGCGGCTGGGGTTGTTCCTATCATGGAGAGATGTTGTTGGTCAACAAATCCATGAAGTTTTGGAGTTCATATCATCAATCATCCATCCTATAACATCCTTTGATCGAGCGAATCAGGTCAGATGTTCTAGAAATCTAATTTTGGGGATTTTGGGTATTTTGTTCGATTTCGTCTGTTTAATCCGATTTTGTAACACCCCCAATATATTCGGGAATATTACAGCGCCGTAAATCCTTTACATAAGGATTTACAAGGCTGAAGAATTGAACAAGCATAAAAAGGTACTAACGAATGAAAATAACGGAATTACAGTACATCAGTTCTGACCAAATACAGAAACAGTACAATTGTTCAACAGAACTCAATAATACATCAACAAATCCAAATCATCACAAATGACTTTGTACTCGAGTACTTATTGAAATAACGAATAAACAACAGATAAATAAACCTGGTCGGGACATTACTCTGCACCCTCGTCGTCATCTTGCTCCGGTGGTTGTTTCCCGCTCTCCCGGATCCCGAACACAAACAAAATGTTCACCCCGAAGGGGTTAGCACAATGATGCTAGTACAAGTACCACAACATATTATTCATATCTCACGGTGAATAATAATAATAACGTAAACGACAAAATACCAACGAGTCTTCTCCTACGAAACTCAAAGATAACTTACACAATTGTTAATCACAACTTGATTTCAATACATACACATGGTAATTCCATCGATCCAGCGTTCACCGCCTAGAACCCACGATGATCCGTCGAGACCAACCCGTGGTGGAAAAACCCGTCCGATGATCCAGTATGCGCTAGCATAGATCCCCGATGATCCCGTCGGACCAACACGAGGTGGACATACAATAACGACATACATGCACGACAATATGTATAACAACAATACGTAAAACAATTAAGGTACTTGCCTCGATTTGAAGACAATAATAACACTTCCACGGAAATGAACATTCGACGATCGTCCTCCTCAATCAATCACGTAACTAGACCAAACCTTAACAAAAGAAATAATATAGGATTTATCTCACGTCGTACAAATGTTTAACAATTCGATTAACGGTCAAAAGTTCATAAGCGCAATGCCTGAATAGCTTAGCGCACGCTAAGTATTACGTGTAGCGTGCGTTAAATGCGCCCGATAGCGCACGCAAACAACAAAGACTAGCGCCGCGCTAACTATGCATGGTCGTACTTCACCGATCAGCCAACCGACTCGATCGATGGTCTAGCGACGTTACGTACCAAACGTAGCGCACGCTAACTAGTACTCGATAGCGCACGTTAAACTGCATATCATAGCGTGCGCTATCTCTGCATGGCAGTTTACTGCTGAGCAGTAAACTATTCTTGCCATGTTCGAAACAATGAAATCCTTCGTGATAATTCATGTTACTTCCATGAATACCAAGTTCTTACTCTTATGAATGATCTCCAGGATGATATCAACTTCAAGATGCAAATATACGTATAATCATCATGACACCATAATCCATCTTGATTACAATTCTCATGCAAAGTTGGTGATCTCGGTTGATGTATTAGATGCTACTATCATTATACATATTCAGACTTCATCTTGAGGTGAACTAACAATTCCGACTTATACGAAAGAATATTTCCTAAGATGATTCTTCCTTTAAGTTCTTATAACATCTTTTCCAAATCATGATCACAAAGATAACATAAATCATATGGATTGTTAACTTCCGAATATTTCTCTCATCATTTGAAGTACTAGGATTCCAACTTCAAGGTTCCAACAATAATAACGTAATTGTAGACATCCCAATCTTCTAAACATGATGTTGTTGAAATAATTCACTAATGAAATTCAATATCTCGTTAACATGATCATCATATCCATTGGAAATCCAAATCTAAGACTGGTGATAGGTTGAACATACCTTAATATGCCGAAATCATGAACCACAAGGTGTAATCCGACTCCGGTTGGTTATGTGCCCCTCCAAGGTGTTACTTCTCTTCAATGATCACTCACAAGTGATACTCAATCATTCAATGATCACTCATAAATGTTCTAAGTGTTTAGAAAGGAGATTCTTGCTCTCTGGACTCTCAAAGATGAAGTATAGACGAAGGAAATGAAAGCCCAAGCGGTTTTTGTCCCATTTATAATATTCTGCATTATTGACAAGTTAGCGCACGCTAATAAGCATCCCTTAGCGTGCGCTAATAATGGTTGACTTCAGAATTTGTCCGGGTGCGTCAGCGGGAATCTTATCCGGACCCATGTCCCGCTGGCGCATGAGCTAGCTGTCTCGCTCAATAATTGAGTCCTTAGCGCACGTTACTCATACCTGCATAGCGTGCGCTAATAATGGCCCGATAGCGCGCGTTAAGATACATTCTTAGCGTGCGCTATCACGAGGTTGCTTGAACAATTTTGCAAGTTTCTATACTTATGTACAATGATGTCAATGCACGAAATATCATACTCCGATAATCAAAACCATCAATCCGAATAATACATGATTTGAATACATATGAAATACACCGTAATAAATCCGGATATTACATACTCTCCTACTAAAAAGGAGTTTCGTCCCGAAACTCAAGACGAAAATAACTCGGGATATCTGGACTTCATATCAGCTTCCGTTTCCCAGGTGGCTTCTTCCGTTCCATGACGTGACCACTGAACTTTGACCAAAACGATTGACTTGTTCCTCAGTTGCTTAACTCGACTCTCGAGTATCTTGACTGGTCTTTCTTCAAACGTCCCATCCTGTTCGACTTCGATCTCGCCGAAATCGATGATATGACTGGGATCTGGTATATATCTCCTCAACTGGGATACGTGGAACATGTTATGAACATGGCACAATGACGGCGGTAATGCTAATCTGTATGCCAACTCCCCAACTCTCTCGAGGATCTCAAATGGTCCGATATATCTCGGACTCAGCTTTCCTTTCCTACCGAAACGAAAGATTCCCCGGGTAGGAGAAACCTTCAAAAGTACGTGATTTCGATCTTGAACTCCAATGGGCGCGGCGTGCGTCCGCATAGGATTCTGGCGACTCAGGCGGTCAATGGCCTTTCACGAATCAAGGCTATCTTCTCTCGAGTCTGCTCGATCAACTCAGTTCTGTTCCGATCAAGTCCGATGAATCGTCCCAACATAAGGGCGATCTGCATCTCCTTCCGTATAATGCCTCAAACGGTGCCATCTTAATGGAAGCATGCCAACTATTGTTGTAAGTAAATTCAATCAACGGTAGATGAACTTCCCAATTGTTTGACCAATCTAAGGCACAGGCCCTTAGCATATCTTCCACCGTTTGTATAGTTCTCTCAGATTTTCCGTCAGACTGCGGGTGATAAGTCAGATCAAGTTCAATTCGGTCCCCAAGGCCTTATGAACTGCCTTCCAAAAGTGAGACACAAAACGGTCGTCTCGATCAGAAACAATGGTCTTCGGCGTACCATGCAATCGAACTATCTCTGAAATAAAGACTCGTGCCAACCTCTCTGGTCCCCACATATCCTTAATGCCTAGAAAATGAGCCGATTTGGTTAAACGATCAACTATCACCCAAATCATGTTCATTCCTGTCCTGGTTTTCGGCATATTAGTGATAAAGTCCATTGATATGTCCTCCCACTTCCATTCAGGAATCGGGAGCGGCTTCAACATTCCAGCAGGCCGTTGATGCTCGATCTTAACCTGCCGACAAGTCAAGCATTTGAAACATAGTCCGCTACGCCTTGCTTCATGTTGCCCCACCGTAAATTTCGCTTCAAGTCCTTATACATTTCTTGGTGCCGGGTGGATAGAATAGGGCGAACTATGAGCTTCCTTCATAATCGTCTGCTTGTAACATCAACATCGGGAACGCAGAGTCGGTTCTGAAATCTCAAAACTCCATCGTCATGAATTATGAATCCGGGGGCCTTTCCTTTGATCACTTCATCATGCAACCGAATCATCAGAGGATTATCTGCCTGTCTAGATTTGATTTCTTCGGTTAAAGATGAAGTTATCTCCATCACGCACAGTTGTCCTTGGACTCTTTGTAACCATACCTCAATTCCTTCACAAATCATCTCTCGTTGAAGGCTAAGTTGGGATGTCAGCGTCTCCAGCATCTGAATAGAGACAGGTTTGCGGCTAAGTGCATCGGCCACTACATTTGCTTTGCCTGGATGATATAAAATCTCCAAGTCATATTCCTTAATCAGTTCCAACCATCTTCTTTGCCGCATGTTCAACTCTTTCTGACTGAATATGTACTTGAGACTCTTATGATCCGTAAAGATCTGACAGTGAGTCCCATACAGATAATGCCTCCAAATCTTCAAGGCAAAAACCACTGCTGCTAGTTCCAAATCATGTGTCGGGTAATTCACTTCATAAGGTTTCAGTTGTCGCGACGCATAAGCGATCACCTTATCATTCTGCATCAACACGCACCCAAGTCCTTGATTCGAAGCATCACTGTAAACTATGAATCCTTCAGTTCCCTGCGGAAGTGATAGAATCGGTGTGGTCGTCAATCTCTTCTTTAACTCATCAAAACTAGTCTGACACGACTCGTTCCACTCAAACTTTTGAGTTTTCTGCAGAAGTCGAGTAAGTGGGCGGGAAATTTTAGAAAACCCTTCCACGAATCGACGATAATATCCAGCAAGTCCTAAGAAGCTTCGGACCTCTTTCACATTCTTTGGAGGCTTCCAATCCAATATTGCTTCGATCTTCTGAGGATCTACTCGGACTCCTTTAGCTGACACCACATGGCCGAGGAACATTACTTCCTTTAGCCAGAATTCACATTTAGAAAGTTTGGCGTACAATTGCTCGTTTCTCAAGAGTTCCAATACAATCCGCAAATGCTGCGCATGTTCTTCCGGACTCTTAGAATACACCATAATGTCATCAATAAACACGACCACAAATTTATCCAAAAATTCAATGAACACACGGTTCATCAATTGCATAAATACAGCAGGTGCGTTAGTGAGACCAAGCGGCATCACTACAAACTCATAATGCCCGTAGCGAGTTCTGAACGCTGATTTCGGAACATCAGACTCCTTAATCCTCAGTTGATGGTATCCTGATCTCATATCGATCTTAGAAAATACTGTTGCTCCTTGCAACTGGTCAAACAAATCATCAATCCGTGGCAACGGATACTTGTTCTTAATCGTCATCTTGTTCAGCTCTCGATAGTCAATACACAGTCGGAGCGATCCATCCTTCTTTCGGACAAAAAGAACTGGCGCTCCCCAGGGTGAAACGCTTGGTGAATATAGCCCTTGTCCAAGAACTCCTACACCGCTTCTTCAATTCGTACATCTCGGTAGGTGCCATACGATAAGGCGCCTTAGAAATTGGTGTCGCTCCTGGTTCCACTCAATAGTAAATTCCACATCCCTTCGTGGAGGTAGTCCAGTAACTCGTCAGAAACACATCCGGAAATTCGTTCACAACAGGAATGGACGAAAGTTCCACAATTTCGTCTTCTTTCTTCATTGCATAACACCAGCATCTTGCTGACCTTGTTCCAACAATTTGACACTTTCATCGCCTTGATCAACTTTCCCGAGCTTCCGGTTTCCATCCTCAAACAGAATCTCGGAACCATCGTCGGCGACCACGAGATATTCCTCCTTCGGTAGTTTACAATTGCTCCGTACCGATTAAGCCAATCGTCTCCGAGTATCAGGTCATCTCCTTGCATTTCTATCACGATCAGGTTTGAGAGCCACTCTCTGCCTCCAAATGATACAGGGAAATTTCTAGTTTCTAAATTTCCGACAATCCTTTCTCCACTCGGTAACCCAACCACATAAGGTTCACAAGCATGAAAACCGGAAATATTCAAACGATTTACACAAGACAAGGATATGAAAGAATGTGTAGCTCCTGTATCAAATAAAACGCTAACTGGCTGGGAAAGGATCTGGCGATGCACGATGCGGCAATGAGAATCCTGATCGTCTGTCCTTCTCATCTCGTACAGACGTGGGGGAGCAGATCCGGCACTCGATGTCCCCATTCGGTCCCATTGTCCTCTGCCTCGCCCGCGGCCAAAATTCTGAGGCATCTAAACACTTTGCTGCGTCTGTGGAATACTGTCCTCCTTCTGGACTGGCTGTGGTGTACGGGCTCTAAAAGACTTTGCAGCCTCTTCACAAAACACCGCCCGATGTCCCTCTCGTCACAGCCAAAACAAGTCACGGCGGAAGGGGGCAATTGTCGATAGTGCCGTCTGGCGCGCTTAAAGCATTTCTGGTAACATCGCAAGAGTTGATGTCGCCCAAGTTCTTTCCGCTCCTAGCCGGGTGCGGAGGTTTCTGAAAGAGTGAAAGGATGACTGGGCCTTACGGGCCCCACTGTTCTTGTGCTCTGTAAAAGTACCAGAGACTTTCTGTTTCTTGGTTTCCGCAAATTTCTCCATGGCTGCTTCCTTGATCTCATATGCCAATGCCTTATCCTGGTATTGGCGGAGTGTGGTACATTCGAATCCGGACATGTACCTCTGGACTTCTGGTTTCATTCTCATATCGAAATGAATCATCATTTCTGCATCATTACGACCGGATGTCGGACAAATGCATTTCTTTGGTTAAACGCCTTGATCGCTCGGGATACGGCACATCAAGGCCGAGCGGAGAAAAACTCCCGAACTTTGGCTTCCCTCACGGGACGAGGGCAATACCGAGCTTCCATCATCAATCTAAACTCTGTCCAATCGGCATCATGGTCTACAGCCGGATGGCTTCCCACCATTCGGACGCTTCCTATCGAAAATATTGAGCGATAGAGGCTCTCCGGTCGTGCAGGTAGTTGATTCGGCAAAAATTTTCTCGGCTCCTTTAACCAATGATCCTGGTGGGAGTCTCAGAAATACCGTCGAATTTGGGTGGTTGCATCTTCGCCACTTCTTGCAGCCACCGGTCACCTCAATTTCCCATATCTGGGATCCCTTGCTGTCTCTCTCCCTGTTGTAGTCCCACCGCCACTTGCATTCGGTCCACGACCTGGGCGAACTGAGTCATCTGGTTCACCACTTGACGAAGGATCTCTGGTACAGAGGATCGGTTCATTATTAATAGATTCTTTGCGGCTCACGGAGCTATGGCTAACTGGTTAGAAGGCGACGCCTCCCTTTCGGCATTTCTTCGTCCGCGTCCACGACCGCGACCACGTCCACGTCCGCCTCTCAACATGCTGTAAGCATAAATACTCAATATACAGGAAACAACATCGTTCTAATATTCGAGTATAAAGCGATACAATATGTAAAGAACGAGATAGAGTTTAGGAACTTACAACCACTGTTCGCATGAAGACGTAGGCAGTGCAGTGATGTCATTCACGGCCGGTTACCCCAAAAGACATAAATGACCCCTATTTTAACCCAACGGCCAAGATATCCATAATCCTAGCTCCGATACCATATTCTGTAACACCCCCAATATATTCGGGAATATTACAGCGCCGTAAATCCTTTACATAAGGATTTACAAGGCTGAAGAATTGAACAAGCATAAAAAGGTACTAACGAATGAAAATAACGGAATTACAGTACATCAGTTCTGACCAAATACAGAAACAGTACAATTGTTCAACAGAACTCAATAATACATCAACAAATCCAAATCATCACAAATGACTTTGTACTCGAGTACTTATTGAAATAACGAATAAACAATGAGATAAATAAACCGGTCGGGACATCACTCGCACCCTCGTCGTCATACTTTTCCGGTGGTTGTTTCCCGCTCTCCCGGATCCCGAACACAAACAAAATGTTCACCCCGAAGGGGTTAGCACAACGATGCTAGTACAAGTACCACAACATATTATTCATATCTCACGGTGAATAATAATAATAACGTAAACGACAAAATACCAACGAGTCTTCTCCTACGAGAAACTCAAACATAACATACACAATCGATAATCACAACATGATATCAATACATACACATGGTAATTCCATCGATCCAGCGTTCATCGCCTAGAACCCACGATGATCCGTCGGACCAACCCGTGGTGGAAAAACCCGTCCGATGATCCAGTATGACGCTAGCATAGATCCCCGATGATCCCGTCGGACCAACACGAGTGGACATACAATAACGACATACATGCGACAATATGTATAACAACAATACGTAAAACAATTAAGGTACTTGCCTCGATTTGAAGACAATAATAACACTTCCACGGAAATGAACATTCGACGATCGTCCTCCTCAATCAATCACGTAACTAGACCAAACCTTAACAAAAGAAATAATATAGGATTTATCTCACGTCATACAAATGTTTAACAATTCGATTAATGGTCAAAAGTTCATAAACTGCAATCTGCCCGAATAGCTTAGCGCACGCTAAGTATTCTGTGTAGCGTGCGTTACGTGCCCGATAGCGCCGCGCAAACAACAAAGACTAGCGCACGCTAACTATGCATGGTCGATTACTTCACCGATCACCATCGACTCGATCGATGGTCTAGCGTCGTTACGTACCAAACGTAGCGCACGCTAACTAGTACTCGATAGCGCACGTTAAGCGCATATCATAGCGTGCGCTATCTACGCATGGCGATTCATCTTTGGCAAGAAGCTGTTCTTGCCATGTTCGAAACAATGAAATCCTTCGTGATAATTCATGTTACTTCCATGAATACCAAGTTCTTACTCTTATGAATGATCTCCGGATGATATCAACTTCAAGATGCAAATATACGTATAATCATCATGACACCATAATCCATCTTGATTACAATTCTCATGCAAAGTTGGTGATCTCCGGTTGATGTATTAGATGCTACTATCATTATACATATTCAGACTTCATCTTGAGGTGAACTAACAATTCCGACTTATACGAAAGAATATTTCCTAAGATGATTCTTCCTTTAAGTTCTTATAACATCTTTTCTAAATCATGATCACAAAGATAACATAAATCATATGGATTGTTAACTTCCGAATATTTCTCTCATCATTTGAAGTACTAGGATTCCAACTTCAAGGTTCCAACAATAATAACGTAATTGTAGACATCCCAATCTTCTAAACATGATGTTGTTGAAATAATTCACTAATGAAATTCAGTATCTCGTTAACATGATCATCATATCCATTGGAAATCCAAATCTAAGACTGGTGATAGGTTGAACATACCTTAATATGCCGAAATCACTGAACCACAAGGTGTAATCCGACTCCGGTTGGTTATGTGCCCCTCCAAGGTGTTACTTCTCTTCAATGATCACTCACAAGTGATACTCAATCATTCAATGATCACTCATAAATGTTCTAAGTGTTTAGAAAGGAGATTCTTGCTCTCTGGACTCTCAAAGATGAAGTATAGACGAAGGAAATGAAAGCCCAAGCGGTTGTTGTCCCATTTATAATATTCTGCATTATTGACAAGTTAGCGCACGCTAATAAGCATCCCTTAGCGTGCGCTAATAATGGTTGACTTCAGAATTTGTCCGGGTGCGTTAGCGGGAATCTTATCCGGACCCATGTCCCGCTGGCGCATGAGCTAGCTGTCTCGCTCAATAATTGAGTCCTTAGCGCACGTTACTCATACCTGCATAGCGTGCACTAATAATGGCCCAATAGTGCGCGTTAAGATACATTCTTAGCGTGCGCTATCACGAGGTTGCTTGAACAATTTTGCAAGTTTCTATACTTATGTACAATGATGTCAATGCACGAAATATCATACTCCGATAATCAAAACCATCAATCCGAATAATACATGATTTGAATACATATGAAATACACCGTAATAAATCCGGATATTACAGATTTAACTTAGGATTGTGATGGATTGATGATTATTTGGATGTATTGTATCATTTCCCTTGTTAACCCATGGTTGGATCGTATCGATTCGTTATTTTGGTCGAGTTCTTGACCGACGCCTTGAAGGTGTCCGGTAAAATGTCATAGAGGGGTTTTCGGGCGTTCTATGATTATTCTTCCTTGTATGATCGATGATTTATTGAATTTATGTTGTTAGGGTCGAATTCTTTTGAAGAACTCGAGTCGGAACCCTTCCGTTCATTGTCTTCTCCGGGGTCCGAGCTTCTCGGTCGAACCGTGTTCTTCGGAACGTTTGGTAGCGGTTATTAAGGCAAGTATCTTATTATACGACTTGTATCTTGTGACTAGTAATTACGTATGATATGTATGACGATTTTGCTTGCCTCCGTAAATATGTTCCGTTTGAGTTGGTTGTGTTTTCCGAAATTTGAAGGCTTTGTGATAATAGTGATATATTGGTATCCGTGTTAGGCGTCGTTCCATTTGTGCAGGATTGCGATGTACATATGAGATGGTTGTACACATGGTTGTTCAATGTATTGTGTACCGAATGTGTGTTATGTTGGTTAAGAGTCGTTGTGATGATCATGATATTTGTGTTGTTTTGGTTTACATACTTGATTGTACATTTCGGTGTAATGTGGAATGGCTTGACATTTAATGATTATGAATTGTGTCGTGTCGATGTGTGTGTGTTCCAGGTAGGGTCTGACGAGGCCTCTGGAGTTCGGTACATGATGTGTACGAACAAAGTGTGTGATCCAGGTAGGGTCTGACGAGGCCTCTGGAGTCCGGTACATGACGTGTACGGACAAGGTGTGTGATCCAGGTAGGGTCTGACGAGGCCTCTGGAGTTCGGTACATGATGTGTACGAACGATGTTGTGGCCGGTAGGGTCCGTTGAGGCCTCCGGAGTTCGGTACATGATGTGTACGAACAGTGTGTGTGGCCGGGTAGGGTCCGTTGAGGCCTCCGGAGTTCGGTACATGATGTGTACGAACAGTGTGTGTGGTCCGGGTAAGGTCCGTCGAGGCCTCCGGAGTTCGGTACATGATGTGTACGAACAATGATCGTGTAGCAGTGATTGTTCGGGTAACATTTTAAATATGGATCTCGGACTCATAATGATATATTATTTAGTATGCTTTGAAACGAGAATCGGGCTAAGGCCCTAATGTTTACGAAAAGGGTTTTGTAAATTGGGACTCGAGATCCAAAAGAATTTCTGCTTTAAAAATACCCGAGATGATGTGTTCCTTTTCAAATATCTCTTACTTGAGTTCGAAATTCTAAAACTTCTCGGGAACATTTTGATAATTGATTTCCGTATTAAATTCGTAGTTGCTATTTGCTTGTTACATTTCGTATGGTTTGATACTTGCACTAGTAAAACAATGGAGTTTTACTAACCCCGAGTATTCGGGGGTGGATGTCATTTTGCGTCCGGTACATGCGAGGTTCGGGGAGCAACACAGGATTGGCACAAGGGATGACGAGTGCGATACTAATCAAGAGTTGAGAGTTGGTAGAGTTTATTTGTATTGTTAGAGTTGATTCGGTCTTAGTTGTATTGTATTTCGAACATTGTGTGGGTAATGTTGTTAGTCAGTCCTGTTGATAGAGTTGTGTGACCTCATCGGTCTGTGTGTTTTTGTGTAAGTGACCTTAACGGTCTGTATTATTATATTGTTTGACCCTGGCCGGGCAAGCATTTGGTTGTTTATGAACGTTTAGCCTGGTAGATCCTTGCGGAAAGGGTTTACGGCGTTTAATATTCCCATACGGTTTTGGGGGTGTTACATTTATGGTATCAGAGCTTAGGTTGCGGAAACCTAGGCTGTCGGGTCGAGTCGAGTCGTGGTTTGTCGAGTAATGTGTTGTCTTGTCGTTCGAGTCGTCAGGTGACAAGTTGAGTTGTGCGTAGTCACAACGTGTCGGATATGTTGTCGGATGAGATTAGTATCGTGGGCGACCGTCATCTCCGTGCGGCCTGTGGATGTAAGTCTCCCTTCTTTGTGTTGTGCCTCGTGTGACACGAGCTATTTTTATGATTATGAGTTAATTGACGGAATCCTCTTATGGATTTTGATTTCGTGATATGTGATCATTTGACTCCCATTTTTCGTTCATATGAGGAGTAGTGTTCTTTGTCTTGTGCATGTTTGATTTTATTTCTTTTATCCGCTGCGTGAGTTCTTTTGTAATGGCTTTCGGTATTTTACCGACTGAGTTTTATTTCGAAAACCAATTCCCTTAACCGAGTTTTTGGCATTATGGCCTTGATCATTTTGGCGAAATTCTTATGACGGAATTTAGTATTTTGTAAATGGATTTTGTGAGTTTTTGAAATATTACCGTTATCGGCCTTTTTGGTAGTTTATAAAAGGTTTTTAGCCTGGTGGGTTCCGGCGCGGGACCCACGGCGCTATATTGTTCCGTGTAATTACCTGAAATTTTTGGGCATGCTAGCCCATTGAATTATTTTTGAAAACCTTGAGTATCTTAGAAAATTAAAATTCGAGACGTACTTTTAAAACGAATTATTTTCTTGCGGTGTTTTCAAGGTGTTTTCTAATGCCGCAATACATTTCAAAAATTTTCCGGTTGAGGACCAAAAATATTTTGAGATATTTTCAAATGCAGTTGCTTAGACCCAAGGGTCGAATATTTTCGAATGTTTTTCACTAAAAGAAAGGTGTCCTCATTTTTGTTCAAACGCAAGATGATTTTCAAAGTCTCGATAATGGTGTTTGTACTACTTTTTGTAAAATGATACTCAAGATCAACTGTCGTTTCCAAACTATTTTCAAAAGGTGGTTTTCGTTTTTAAAACCTATCATTCCTGTTTGCGGACCGGAAATGCGTGTATGGTTTTTGAACTTTCGTTACGGTGTTAACCCCGAATTGTGATTGAATTGGTGGCGTGAGCATCGAGTCGTTCGCCACGCATATATTTTGTTAGCCCTTGTGGGAGGTGTGATGACGATCCTTAATGTTGTCATTTCGTGGTGGCTTGCGTGTTATCGCACCTGTGTGAGCTGTTAAAGCTTGGGTTTGTACGTTCGTGTACATATGTGATTGTTTCATAATGTTTGTAATTATGTCTTTGGTTATTGTTCGGGCCGTTGAGGTCGCGAACGATACCGTCGTTCTTTGTAGTGTTTGTGTGTATTATTTTACGATGATAATCGTTGTATATGATATGTATTATGATTCCTTGTTGTGCTGAGTTGGCATCTCCGCTATGTTGTTTTGCGACGTTATGCCCCATTGTATCTACCATTTGTATTTTTGGTATGCCGAGCCGAGGCGTTTCAACCGTGATGTGCCGGGGCATGCACGTGTAAATTGCCCTTCTCGTCAGTAACACATTTCAAGTGTGGACTCGAGGGACACCGAATTCAGTTTTGCGATTTGACTACCAAGACTTTCGGAGTTCGCACTTCAAAGACTGATTATCGAATCGGCTCTAAGAGGCCCATGGGAGATGTTTCTGTCGGTTGCTTGTTGTGTTGTCACCTTGATTTCGTGTTGTGAGTTTCGGGAACGACACTTCTTTTTAGAAGAGGTCGAATATAATACCCGTATTATTTTTGGCCCCTGCATTTTCTCTTTCTCAATTAAATCGGCTCGCTCGTGTTCGTTGAAACTTTCTGAACTTGTTCTGTATTCCGGTTTCATCGTTCGAACGAGCTGTGATCTTATTGTGGGTCGATCTGGTTATCGCTGTGACTTTTTCGAGTTCGGTTCGATTCTTGTGAACCTTGTTCGGAAGTGACATCATCTGGTTTTATTAGTTCTTTTATTCGAAGTGGATTGGATTTTGAACCTCTGTATTTTCGACTCTGTTGACTCGTTTATGTTCGTTGACATTTTCTGAGCTTGTCCTGCCCTTGCTTTTGTTGATCGAACGAGTGTGGTATTGTTTCGGAATAACTCGTTTGTCGTTGTGATTTTTCAATTGCTATTCCCTTTCCTGTGGATCTTATGTGAGTGCACATCTTGTTGTTTTCACCGGATCATGTTTTGTCTCGAGTCGAGATGTGAACTTCGGAGTTTGTCGGTTGAACCTTATTGTTCTTCGTGATCCGAACATGATTATTCGATTTTTGTTGACTCGATCGTTATGGTTGATCATTGATTGTTCGTTTTTTTGTTGATCTCGTTTCGTGATTGTTGAACGTTCAGACTCCTTCGTAATTTCCTTAAGTTCGAGAAATTAATCTCATTTCGATCTTCCAACCCTTGGGCGGTGGAATTCCGTATTTGTTCAGCGTTTGGCTCGCGTTTTGATTGATGAACCGTTGGGTTGGTCAATCGTATTGATTTTTGTTCGTTGTGTTTTATGATTGTTCAGATAATCGACTCGATTTTATTATCCGTTTGATGACGCTTGTCACTTGTTGATTTTATTATGTCTATACAGGTGGCGTCGTGTTGGTCGTCGTGGAGCGTGTTTTCACGCCGTATATTCCGTTGCGTTGCTTGTAACGTTTCGTCGTTGGGCATGAGTTACGCACTTCTTGTGTATCTCGTTGAGTTTTTCCTTGCGGGATATTTCTTCTCCCTACTTGTTTTAAGTTTCGGGACGAAACTTCTTTTAAGGAGGGTAGAATGTAATATCCGCAATTTTCGATTTTCGGTAAATTTCTTTTTTCGGACGAAGTCCGTTTTGACGACTCGCTCATGACCGTTTCGTCATTTCGAGAATGATTAATTCTGCACTTTTTGTCATCCGAGCTCGTTTCGGTGTCGTTTTGTTGAGTTCCGTGCTTTTTAGACGCTTTTCCGCACTTGAGTTCGATTCTTGTGAATCTCGTCCGAAACTGTTGTTTCGAGTTTCTCGTAAGTTCATTTAATGTTATTATTCTTGTTGCAAGCTTTGGTTTGGTGTTTCGATCGCGTATCGTGATTTTCGGATGTTTTGGGCCATTTTCGTAATTTCCCAAAGTTTTGGGTAATTACTTCCGTTGTCGAATTCCGAGCCTTCGGGTGGTCGGAATTGTGTGTTCTCTTAGCTCTTAGATTCGTATTTGCGAGTACGTCGTAACCGTATCATCGATTCGTATTCAGGTTCGGGTTTCGGGGTGGTTCGGGCCGTCGGAGTTGGCCCCGGCCGACATGGCCGGGCAATCTGGGCCCAGGCAGTCTTGGCCGAGTCACGGCCGGCTGTGACCGGCTGCTTCTGGCCGAGTCACGGCCGGTAGTGATCCGCCGCTTCCGGCCGAGCTGGCCGTGCCGTCGGGCCGCGGCACAGGCGGGCTGGGCCGCGGCACACTCTGTGGCATTTTTCGGCCAAACTGATCATGCGGTGCCGCGGCTGCCGCACGCCGGCCGGCACCGCCGACCACCGGAGCCATTTTTGGGCTCGTGCCGCGGCACACTCCTGGGCAGGCGCGGCACACTGTGCGGCACTTATTTAAGGCCAAAGAATGCTTTTTTCGCCATTTTTTCTCCTTCTTCTACTTCTCTTCCGCGGTTGGGGTTGTTCCTATCATGGAGATATGTTGTTGGTCAACAAATCCATGAAGTTTTGGAGTTCATATCATCATTCATCCATCCTATAACATCCTTTGATCGAGCGAATCAGGTCAGATTTTCTAGAAATCTAATTTTGGGGATTTTGGGTATTTTGTTCGATTTCGTCCGTTTAATCCGATTTAACTTAGGATTGTGATGGATTGATGATTATTTGGATGTATTGTATCATTTACCTTGTTAACCCATGGTTGGATCGTATCGATTCGTTATTTTGGTCGAGTTCTTGACCGACGCCTTGAAGGTGTCCGGTAAAATGTCATAGTGGGGTTTTCGGGCGTTCTACGATTATTCTTCCTCGTATGATCGATGATTTATTGAATTTATGTTGTTAGGGTCGAATTCTTTTAAAGAACTCGAGTCGGAACCCTTCCGTTCATTGTCTTCTTCGGGGTCCGAGCTTCTCGGTCGAACCGTGTTCTTCGGAACGTTTGGTAGCGGTTATTAAGGCAAGTATCTTATTATACTACTTGTATCTTGTGACTAGTAATTGCGTATGATATGTATGACGATTTTGCTTGCCTCCGTAAATATGTTCCGTTTGAGTTGGTTGTATTTTCCGAAATTTGAAGGCTTTGTGATAATAGTGATATATTGGTATCCGTGTTAGGCTTCGTGCCATTTGTGCAGGATTGCGATGTACATATGAGATGGTTGTGTTGTTGCCGAAAATATTTATCCGAAGATTAATACTGCTGGATGACGGGCGACAAACAACAATTGCGGGAGCACTTCCGAGAGTAGATAAATAATACAAGATTTGCTGGGTTTGTTAGGCCCGGGCTTGAATGCTCTCGCGAGATGTTATTAATACAAATATTCGTGGATACAAGTATTAATGAGAGAAATCTAAATACAATGAGTGTAAAAAGACTCTGTTAATCCGGCTCTTGAGCGAAGCTTGGTGTTCTTCGTCCCCGCCGATAATCTGCTGGATGAGATAGGCCGGGAGAAGTAAGACCGAATGATAGCTGTTGCCAAGAGTTGGAGATTAGCCAAGTGTGTGTATTTTGCTTCTGTATTGTATGAAATCCGAGGGGAGTCGAAGAAGTGGCCAAGTGCTGGGAGCCTCGTTTATATAGGGACAGCTGGGTCTTGTCCTTAGGCGGGCGATCGCCTTTCGGCCATTATAAAAATGTGCCGATCGCCCGCCGGCCAATATAATAATGCGCCGATCTCCTGGGCTGTCGGGCTAAAGTCCAAGGAAGATGCTGGCTGTCGGGCTAAAGTCCAAAGCTCCAGCAGTGCCACTGGCGGACGAATAAGGGGCGAGCGTGTCCGAGCCGGGCCAACATGCGGCCCTACTGACAGCTTTCGGCGGCTTGTCGGCTGGTGGAGAGATTTTGCCAGGCTGTGGTCAATGGCCCGTGATTCGCGGATCTCGTCTTGGCCCTTGCACGTGGTGCCAGTCTTGAGGCTCGGCCTTCGCCGACTGGATGGCCATCGGTGGTGATCGACATGAGGCGGTCGTCCCTGGATGGTCATCGGAGGTCGCCATTGGCCAGTTGTCGAGGGTCGGCATCGGTCGGTCACCAAGTGTAGGTCGGCAAGATGCCGAGAGAGGATCGCCCGCTCGTCGGTCGCCAGGAGTCGGTCGCTGAATACCGAAAGGGGATCGTCCATTAGTAGATCGCCAGGGGTCGGTCGCCGAGTATCGAGAGGCGATCGTATCTGAGGTTGATCGCTCGATACCGGGACTTGTCCTGGGGCCTTCGGTTGGCAGATCTGGCTTGGCTTCTCGGCAGTGACTCGGTCGCCCGACCTCCGAGGCGATCGCCGGTCGGAAGGTGTTAATTCTTGACACAACAATTGCCCCCCAACTTGCTCCTGTGTTGAAGACATGGGGCGAGGTGGTTCTTGCTGGTGATCGTGTTCGGATGAGGACGGGCGATCTGAGCTGACTTAGGATTCGGACTTGGGCTATCATAGTCGATGGCTAGCTATCTTTCGGTCTTGTACCTGCAAAAACAACATTGGCCGATCCCCCATGGAAACTTTGGTGGTTTCGCTTTGTTTGAGGAATCGTGCACAGTCGCGGAGATCGATGGACCGACTCCATGACCGTGTCTTGGTGCGCGAAGACATTGAGTGTCCCGTGACTCACTTTATTATGAGGGTCCTCTGTTAGGCTGCGCCTCGCCTCGTATTTAAACGAAGGGCGTGCGGTCTCGGTCTAGAGGAGTCCTTACGCGGGGCAGCGTCGGATGAATCAACTCCACGCCCGCGGCTTGTTAGCTCTGCTTCCACCTCGGCCAGCCATGGAGATGGCCGACCTCGACGGTGTACGTTGAGACGGGGGTTGTGGCATGTGTCCACTGATTAATGTTGGAGAGCCCTCAGACTACGCCGGCCTCGTATTTAAACGAAGGGCGGGCGATCTCGGCCGAAAGGGACCTTGCATGGCGAAGCGGCCATTCCATCGCCCGCGTGGCCATGGCTTTATGATGTGCGGTGGAGGCGATCTTATGCCTTAGTCCGTCATGTTATATGCTGGACTGTAGACTGCGATCGTGTCCGCCGGGTTGCTGATGATGTAGCGTGATGATCGGCGATCGGGCCGGAAGACTGGCGATCGCCGCTCGGCAGCCGATCGCTTTATTCGTAGGTCGATATCAGCGATCGACCGGGAGCTAGTCCCTCATTTAAAATGGACTGTAAGCGGGGATCGAGTCCTCCGGCTCTGCTGGATAGTAGCGATCGGGCTGGAAGACTGGAGGTCGTCGCTCGGGCTGGGAGACTGGAGGTCGCCGTACGGGCGCCGATCGCTCTACTCCTAGGCTGAGAAGAAGCCTTTGCCTGGACAGGAAATCTGCGGCTCTAGCCCGGAAGGCTGCGTAGGTCGTCGGTAGGGTCTTCGTGAGATGCCTGAACATAGGCGAGAAGCCCTGAAAACCTCCTAGGACCGCGTAGAGGGCAGTCTCATCGCTTACGGGCTCGCCGTTGAGGATGATCACGTCTACCCGGTCGATGTAGTCCGAGTCGGTCTCTTCTTCTCCCTGCTTGATTTGCATCATGCGAAAGCGACCTTCTGGCCGGACGACCCTGGTGGCGAAGTATTCCGTGAAGACGTGCGCCAGCTCGTTAAAGGAGCCAATGGACCGAGGTGGCAATGAGGTGTACCACCGGTGGGCGATGTCGTCCAGCGTCAGAGGGAACATCCGGCACCTGGTCGCGTCCGATGCCCCACACCCGGTCATGTAGATGTTGAACTTGTGCAGGTGTGTTTGGGGGTCCGATCGCCCCTCGTACACGGGTGTCTGAGGAGGAGCGATCTTGTGCTGCACGGGGGCGAGCTCGATGTCGATCGCGAGCGGCTCGCTTGGCTCGGCGATCGTCTTCATGGCGCCTGCCCCGGATTGCAGGAGCGCCTTCACGTCGTCGAGCTGACGTTGCAAAGCGGCAATCGCCGCGGCTCGGCTGCTTGCGGATCGGCTTTGGGAGCGGGGGCCCAGGCGATCGTGTACCGACCTCCGGACTCCGCTGCTGCCGACCTCGGGAATTTGACGAGCGGGAGCCAGGCGGCTGGATCGTCTTGTGGGAGCCGGGTAGGCCAAGCTCCTGGTGAGGGACTCAAATTTCATCGTCTCGTAGGCGGGCCGGGCGCCCGTCGCTGTCGGGTCACCGCCTGTGCGATCGAAGACAGACGTGCCCATTGCGAGCGCCTCTTCTTGCGGGCGAGAGCCTCTGGCGATCGCTCGGCCGATGCCTTGTGCTTCCGCTGACTTCGGCGGGCCGAGGGAGTGATAGCAGGAGGCGCGTCGAGAGCACTCCGTCGTTCCTGAAGGGCGGCTATGGCCTCTTCGATCTGTTCATTGGTCCGGAACTGATCGAGCGAGAGGCTCGGGCCGCCATCCCGGGACGGGATCGAGCGTCTCTGACCGCGGCGGCTACCTTCCACCATCGGCTGCGGCTCGGGTGGGGCCAGGGGTCTGGCCGGCTGGTCAGCGGCTTTCTTCGACGCGGAGGCGGAAGACATGATTTCTGAAGGATTTCTTTGAAGCGCAGTGAGTGTCACTTCAAGTATCTGCCCCGAGAACAGTGAGTGTTCTTCGGGACGGTAGGTATAAAAATTCGAGGGTTGGATCCCCTTCTTCTAGCGCCAATTGTTTTTGCCCAAAATATTTATCCGAAGATTAATACTGCTGGATGACGGGCGACAAACAACAATTGCGGGAGCACTTCCGAGAGTAGATAAATAATACAAGATTTGCCGGGTTTGTTAGGGCCGGGCTTGAATGCTTTCGCGAGATGTTATTAATACAAATATTCGTGGATACAAGTATTAATGAGAGAAATCTAAATACAATGAGTGTAAAAAGACTCTGTTAATCCGGCTCTAGAGCGAAGCTTGGTGTTCTTCGTCCCCGCCGATAATCTGCTGGATGAGATAGGCCGGGAGAAGTAAGACCGAATGATAGCTGTTGCCAAGAGTTGGAGATTAGCCAAGTGTGTGTATTTTGCTTCTGTATTGTATGAAATCCGAGGGGAGTCGAAGAAGTGGCCAAGTGCTGGGAGCCTCGTTTATATAGGGACAGCCGGGTCTTGTCCTTAGGCGGGCGATCGCCTTTCGGCCATTATAAAAATGTGTCGATCGCCCGCCGGACAATATAATAATGCGCCGATCTCCTGGGCTGTCGGGCTAAAGTCCAAGGAAGATGCTGGCTGTCGGGCTAAAGTCCAAAGCTCAGTGCGGCCGGTGGCGGACGATAAGGGGCGAACGTGTCCGAGCTACCAACATGCGGCCCTACTGCGGCTTTTTTGGTGTGATAAGTGTCATTTTTTTACACTTATCCATGGTTTGTATCGATAAAATTCACCCATCATTGAGCTAGTCTACTCGTTTTTTGCTTTTAATTTATTAGTTTTAATAATTTTATTTTTATTGGATGATGATCGGATTAAATAACTGAATTACTCAAGAAACAAAATGTTTAATAAATATTCTCTTTATTGAATTTTGATATATTCATGTTGTAGGGCTTTCGAGACGAATTAGCAGTCTTTAGGATTCAAAATCGAGTTATATATCAAAAGTTATCATCCGAAGAAGATCCGGGGCAAAAACGCAAAGTCGAGGAATTCGGGCTGAAAACGTAACTATCAAAGCTTCAAATGAGCAAATTTACGAAGCCACGTTACGGCCGTAACATTCGGAAGTTACGGCCGTAAGTCACCTCGATTACGGCCGTAACTCCTAAATGTTACGGCCGTAACTCTTGACAATTGCTATGATTTGTCTAATTTTTATACTTTTGTGTATTATTGAGGGGATGGCTGGCATTGATCCGATATAATGTAATAATGCTGTAGTTTTGGAGCTATTAGATGACTTTAGGTGTATAAATAGACCCCTTAGATCCTTCATCATTCACCATTCATCTTATAATTTTCCATTTTTTTGTAAACTTTTCTTTTTGTGTGAAGAACACACTTGTGTTCTTGAGTGATCTTAGTTAGTGTGGTACAACATATGTTGTTCGAGAGTTTATTGTTTCTATCTCCTTTATCTACTAAGGGAGTTAGGATCAATTCTTTCTCTTGATTCAACTAAGAATGACCACCAAAGCTTGTAATATGTGTAATAAACCCTTTATGGGCTAAGTTTCTTAAGTTGGGATTATAAACAAGGTTAGTCATGTTATTTATGTTTGTATAAAGATATATTATGAATTACTTATTATTGTGTGTGATTTTCATTGTTTTAACAATCTTTATTTATTTGGCCAATTAATGAAGATATTTATGATCTTCATATGTTTGAAAGAAAATATGTTTGATTAGATCAAATGATCTTCACTCTAAGTTGTTCTAGGGGATAGAAATATACCCCTAGTCCTTAGATGATTCATTGAGTTATTTTCACAAATCCTAATGCTATGTATTGAAGCCAATCAACATAGAAATATAGTGGATTGATTCAATATGTAAGGGCGTTTATAGTTCGAAAGAGAAACCGTCTTTTTAAGGAAAATCGAATCTACACAACATAATAAGTAAATTCATCTTATGATCTCCAATACATCTTTTATAACTAATGACGAACTAAGTTTGTAATCCCAACTATTTCATTTTATCGATAATCAATCTATTATTATTGCTATCTTTTTATTTCCTTATAATATTAGAACTATTATTGCAATTTCTTTGCAATTATTAAACCAAACTTTTTAATTGTGTGTTTCACTCATCTTAAGTATCTATAAAAATAGACTAATAGTGTATAATTCAAATTATAACATAACTTCCTTGTGGGATCGATAAACCGGACTCAAAAGTCCACTTTACTACTTGATACGATATCGTGCACTTGCGATAGTTACACAAAAAGCGTGTCAAGTTTTTGCCGCCGTTCGGGAAGTATAAGTTATATTTGAAAAATTACATTATTAACTATTGTTATAAATACAACTTTTTCTTTGTTGTAGATTCCCTTGTCTATGCGAAGGACATACAATCGCGATTTAGTTTTACTAGATCCCGAGATCGAAGCCACATATAGAAGAAGGCGAAGAGAACAAAAGAAAAACATTATTTCTTCACCATCAATGGCGGACGAACTAAATCCACGTCTCCCCAAGGAAATGATAACGAAAGAATTCCTCGGTGGGGAATACCTAATGTTCAAAACATTCAACATCAACAATATCCTATTGTACGGAAATAGATGAAGACAACATGCTCTTTGGGGAATTCATGAACCCCCCATCTTTGAGCGTTCAATCAAGTGTAATCTATCCACCATTTGGAGTGGACAATTTTCAAATTCGCCCAGATGTCATCAATCTCTTCTCCAACAACAACTCATTCTATGGAAGAACCGACGAAAATCCATATCTCCATATTAACCGTTTTGTGGAAATATGTGGAAATTTCAAATATCCAAATGTAAATGACGAGGCGATCAAAATGAGACTTTTCGTGCACACTTTGAAGGACAGAGCAAGAGAGTGGCTAGATACTTTGCCACCACGAAGCATAACAAATTGCCCGAATTTGTCCAAAAATTCACCACTAAATACTTTCCACCAATAAAAGTGGCGAAACTCAAATACGAAATCTCTACATTTCGTCAACAAGATTCAGAATCATTCCACGAAGCATGGGAGAGATACAAGGATATGCTACGAAAATGTCCTAACCATGGTTTCAATTTGGGAGCACAAGTCAATTACTTCTATTCGGAATTTTACCTTCATGCCGAGCCAATGTCGATTCATCATCAAATGGCTCAGGGAAACAAAACTATGAAAGAGGCTTATAATCTTTTGAGGTTATAAGTGAACAAAGTGCAAGATGGCAGACGAAATATCCAAAAGAAACCAAATGGTGTTTTTGAAGTGGATTCTTATTCACTTATGTTGGCAAAAATTGAAGCTCTATCAAAGAAAGTCGAGGAAATGTCTTTTCAACTCCTCAACTGTGAAGACGGTGCAAACTCCACAAATTTCAGATTTTTCATGTGAAATTTGTGGAGCAACTCACAACAGCACTATCCGTCCCTTAGTGCAACAAGAACAGTCACCACCACCACCAGAACAAGTGGCGTATGCTCGGAATTTCCAAAGGCAAGCATACAATCCTTACGGGCCAACATACAATCCAGGATACAAAAATCATCCAAATTTTTCTTATGCAAACAACAACAATGTGTTGAATCCAACGCATCAAGAAAAGAAGCCCGGATGGGAAGAAGCAATCACAAAGCTAGCTGAACAACAATCGAAGTATCAACAACGCAATGATGCTTCAATTAAAAATCTGGAGACACAAGTTGGCCAAATGGCCAAAATACTTTCAGAAAGATCTCAAGGCATGTTACCTAGCAATACCGAGGTAAATCCAAGGGAAAATGTCCAAGCTATCACAACAAGAAGTGGAGTGCGATTGCGAAATTTCTATGGAAAACCATCTGGAAAAACAAAAAAATAAACAAAAAGAATCGATACAGGACCTTCATCTCAAAAAGGTCCAATTGCTACAAAAACTTATGTTCCACCTATCCCATTTCCTCAACGGTTGAAGAATCACAAGCTCGATGCTCAATTCGGGAAATTCTTGGAAATCTTCAAAAAGCTACACATCAACATTCCTTTTGCCGATGCTCTAGCACAAATGCCAAGCTATGCCAAATTTATGAAAGATATTCTTTCAAACAAACGAAGGCTTGAAGAATACGGCTGTCATGCTAAGCGAGGAATGTAGCGCAATACTACAAAAGAAGTTGCCACCCAAGCTAAAAGATCCGGAACTTTCACAATCCGTGTACAATTGGTGAAGTAAATTTTGGCAAAGCTCTTTGTGATTTAGGGACAAGTATCAACTTGATGCCTGTCAATTTTCAACAAATTGAATTTGGGAGAAGCAAAAGCAACAACGGTTTCGCTACAATTAGCCGATCGGTCAATCAAATATCCACGTGGGATAGTTGAAGATGTGCTCGTCAAAGTTGATAAATTCATATTCCCACAGATTTTATCATCCTCGACATGGAAGAAGATCGGGATATTCCCATTGCAGGACGACCATTTCTCGCAACGGACGTGCTCTTATTGACGTCTATGAAGGAAAGCTAATTCTCGAGTGGAAGGCGAACATGTCATCTTCGATGTCTTAAAAACTTTGAATCAACCCTCCACAGATGAGTATTGTCTAAAAATAGACACAATTGAAGCCATGGTGAACAAGTCTTTAGAGAAAATTCTATCTAAAGATCCTCTTGAGACATGTATAGCAAATTCTCTAACCAGCATGGAAGAAGAATATCACTTGGCCTAAACAGATAACTATCTGGAAGCACTACCAACCTTAAGAAAGCATCCACATTTTGAAGAATTGGGGACAAGCTCCGCTAAACCCCTCCCTTCTTTACAAGAAGCTCCAACACTTGATCTCAAACCTCTACCCACACATTTGAGATACGCTTACTTGGGCGTTTCCTCAACACTTCCGGTCATCATATCTAAAATATTGACCAAACTTGAAGAAGGGAAATTACTAAGGGTATTGAGGAATCACAAAAGAGCAATTGGATGGACTATTGCAGACATTAGAGGAATAAGCCCCTCTATATGCACTCACAAAATCTTGATGGAAGATGACTGCAAACCTTCAATTGAGCATCAACGACGTTTGAATCCAAACATGAAGGAAATTGTGAAGGCGAGAGATTCTTAAATTACTTGACGCAGAATCATTTATCCAATCTCGGATAGTCCATGGGTGAGCCACTGTACATATGGTGTCCAAAAAGAGTGGAATCACGATCATTGAGAACGAGCACAATGAACTTATACCAACACGACCGATCACGGGATGGAGAATGTGCATTGATTACAGGAAACTAAACAAGACGACAAGAAAAGATCATTTTCCACTCCCATTTATTGATCGGATGCTAGATAGATTGGCGGGACATTCTTACTCTGTTTTCTCGACGGCTATTCAGGTACAACCAAATCGTAATAGCCCCGGAAGATCAAGAGAAAACAACATTCACATGCCCTTATGGAACATTTGCCTACAGAAGAATCCCATTCGGATTGTGCAATGCTCCAGCCACATTTCAAAGATGCATGATGTCAATATTCTCGGACATGGTTGAAAAATTCATTGAAGTTTTCATGGACGATTTCTCGGTTTTCGGAGATTCATTTGATAAATGCCTAATTCACTTAGGCATGGTCTTGGAAAGATGTGAAGACACAAATCTAGTTCTCAATTGGGAGAAATGTCACTTCATGGTCCAGGAAGGAATCGTACTTGGCCATAGAATCTCACAACATGGAATTGAAGTCGATAAGGCAAAGATCCAAGTGATTGCAAAACTTCCTCCACCAATTTCGGTGAAAGGAGTAAGGAGTTTTCTCGGACATGCAGGATTCTATCGGAGGTTTATAAAAGATTTCTCAAAAATAGCAAAACCTCTCTGTTCTTTGCTTGAGAAAGATACACCATTCCTTTTCACAAATGAATGCCACGTGGCCTTTGCAACTTTGAAGGATAAGCTTACATCAGCTCAATCATCATTTCTCCAGATTGGACTATTCCTTTCATTTTAATGTGCGATGCAAGTGATTATGCCGTAGGGGCCGTCTTGGGCGAGAAGAAGGACAAAATGATGCAAGTGATCCATTATGCTAGCAGGACTATAAATGATGCTCAGCTGAACTACACAACAACTGAAAAAGAGATGCTTGCAGTGGTTTATGCCTTTGACAAATTTCGATCCTACTTATTGGGATCAAAGGTCATAGTCTACACTGATCATTCAGCTTTGAAATATTTAATGACAAAGCAAGATGCAAAGTCAAGGCTAATCCGATGGGTTCTACTTATGCAAGAATTCGACATAGAAATCGAGAGACGAGAAGGAACAGAAAACCAAGTGGCGGATCATCTCTCTAGACTCGACCAAAACAATGCTCAAGAGAAGGAAATAAATGAAGTATTTAGGATGAACAACCATTCCAAATCTCTAATATCCAGAAAAACAAAATGCACCATGGTATCGACATCGTTAATTTCCTTGTTAGTGGAATAATTCACCCAAATTTTTCCCATCATCAAAAGAAAAATTCTTCTCCGAGTTGAAATACTATTCTCGGGAAGATCCTCATTGTTCGGGACGAGGACTGATCAAATCATCCGGAGATGCATACCGGAAGAAGAAATGGAGAAGGTATTAGAAAGATGTCATTCCTCTCACTATGGAGGACATTTTGGAGGTTCAAAAGCAAAGACAAAAATTCTTGAAGCGGGATTCTATTGGCCCACTCTGTTCAAAGATGCACATACACTTGTCTCGAAGTGTGACCGGTGCCAAAGACATGGAAACATGTCAAAAGAAATGAAATGCCAATAAATTTCATCCTTGAAGTTGAAATCTTCGACGTTTGGGAATTGATTTCATGGGACCCTTTCCATCATCATTCTCTAATGAATACATCCTTGTAGCCGTTGACTACGTATCGAAATGGGTGGAGGTACATTTGCATTACCAACAAACGAAGCTAAGGTCGTGGTAAATTTTCTAAAGAAAAATATATTCACTCGCTTGAACTCAGAGTTATTATCGGTGATGGCGGATCTCATTTACGCAATCACCGAGTTAAGGCTCTATTGACCAAATTCGGAGTAAAACACCGTGTCGCTACCTCTTATCACCCACAAACCGGTGGACAAGTCGAAATTTCCAATCGTGGTAAACGTATACTTGAGATGACAGTCGACTCATCTCGAAAAGATTGGTCGAAAAGGCTGGATGATGCGCTCTGGGCTTACAGACGGCTATAAGACACCGATAGGCATGTCTCCATTTAAATGCAGTTTTTGGAAAAGCTGTCACACTGCCGGTAGAACTTGAACATCGAGCTTTTTGGGCTATAAAAAAACTAAACTTTGACGAACAGTTGGTGGAAAGAAAAGGTTCTTAGATTAAATGAGTTGGATGAAATCCGACTAGACTCATATGAAAATGCCAAAATCTACAAAGAAAAAGCGAAAAGATGGCATGACAACAAAATTCTAAGAAGAGATTTTAAAGCAGGAGACCAAGTTACGCTTTTTAATGCACGATCGCGTTTGTTTCGGGTAAGCTACGATCACGATGGGCAGGCCCTTACGATCAAAGAGGTGTTTTCTCATGGAGTGTGGAGATTTATAATACAACCGACGGGAGTTTCAAAGTAAACGGTCAACGGTTAAAGCCATATCTGGGAGGAGAATTCTCGACAAAATCAATCATAATCTTGGAAATACCTAATTAATCGGCGAGAAGTCAAGCTAAAGACGTTAAACAAAGCGCTTATTGGGAGGCAACCCAATCTCTATTATTTCGCAAATAAGTTTGGGGTAACACGGAAGGATTCAACAACAACGGCAAGGATCGGATCGTTCATAAAATCCAGGAGTCTTTCTTTCATTATTCTCAAATATATAATAATTATAATCTTTTTTTTTTAAAAAAATAAAAAAATAATAATAATATAAATAAATACGGCCGTAAGTTATTAGATACGGCCGTATGTTGTCCAATTATATTTTACGAAAGCGCATTACGGCCGTAACTGAGTATGCGTTACGGCCGTATCTTTAAAAACGCCACTTAAAAAAGCGAGCGTCACATACGGCCGTAACTTCTTTGTGTTACGGCCGTATCTTAAAACTGTTTGAAAACGAAAGCAACTTATGGCGTAACTTGTATATGTTACGGACGTAACTAGTAGTCTGTATAAAAAAACCCGTCCTTAAACACTTCACACACACGCAGAGACACAAGCGTAGGAGAGCAATTTTTTTCCCCTATCAATCCCTACTTGCTAAAAAACTCAAATTCATCAATACAATTCATTAACATATCAACATTCACACATAATCATCAGGTTCTCTTTCAATCCTTGTTTCAATTTATATATTCTTGAGTTTTAGTTTGTAGTTTTTCTCTTCATATTTGTTTTTCGATTCTTATTTCCGTATGATTCGTTGATTAGATCTTGTTCATTTGTGAGTATTGTTGACATTTGTATCGTTATTTGATTCATTGATTTGTGGTGGCTTTATGGATTTGAGTTTGAATAAGAAAAACTTGTTAAAAAACTATGAACTCAAGGTGTCCGACGAAATGCCACAACGAAAATCTTTGAATTTTTTTTTTTTTATTGGTTTTGCTTGATGATTATAGTCGTGTGATGAAAAGAAGTTGATTTTGTTCAATTTCAGGGATGGCACCGAAGAAATCAACAAAAGGAAAAGAAAAGGTCGGCTCGTCATCTCAAGGTTCGGCACCGCCACAAAGAAAGCAAAACACGAAGTGCATTAAGGAAAGATTGTTCAATCTTGATGATTTCATCGGCCATGCGGATAGAAACACAATCACTACCCCTTTCATCCAAAAATTCTTAGACAACGGCTGGGAGAAGTTCGTTTCCGATCTCCCAAATGGTAACCCGACCTTGACCCTAAACTTTTACAATTCTTTCAACAAGTCCATTGGGCAGGTAGGGTCACCTACTTATCATCAGACTACTGTGAATGGGAAATCGATAAATTTTTCACCGGATGTCATTAACAAGTTTTTGGGGGTTAATGGTACTAACGCGGTTGACATTAATATCTTGCCTAATGAAGAGGTGCCGGATGATAGAGTTTTACGTTGGGCGTTAGTGAGCGAGTTGCATGACAGTATTGGGATGATCAAACCCCGATACAACCAAGCGGACCTTATGGATGATGCTTGGTATTTATGGATGTGGGCGTAGGGAGTATTTACCCGACTTCGACTGACGACGGTTTCCATTGGCCACTGCGAGGTTTATATGCTATCCGCCGAGGGTAAAAATGGATTTGGGTACTCACATTTACACTACTATTTGTCACTATGCCGGCATGGTCCCGACTAGGCGTAAAATGCCATACCTCGCCTTATCACCTAGATTTGCAGGATCCAGAGAGTCAAAATTTCGGCAGGGGTGATATTTTAACACATGGGGATCGTTGAATGGCCGGAGTAGTATTTTTCAAGTACTCAATTGAGAAGCAAACGGGCACGTTTGGAACCTAAGAGGAGAGTAGCGAGGAAGAGGAATATGAGGCCGAGGAAGATGCGGTTATGAGTTGACGGCTTTTGAGGAAAATTTGCTTGAAAGAGTTCAGGATTAGAAACATCCTGTGAAATTATGAGAAATCAGAATGAAATACTCGAGCGACAATTAGAAACGGAGAAGCGCTTTGAAAAGCTTTTCCGTTTTCTAAACATCCCTGACGACACACCTGGAGAATCACAAAGCTAAAATTTCAGGGAGTTTTCTGTTTTCTCGCATGCTATTATATTTTTTTTAAAAACTGAGGACAGTTTTACTTATAAGTTTGGGGGTGATGTTTTCGTACTTGTGTGTTTATTTTGTGGTTTTTGAACTATGATTTTTATTTGGATTTTCATTGTGGTATGTTTTGATTAGTGTATTGTGTGGTGTGTTTTTATTATTTGGCATTGATTAGGTTTAGTATATATATATATATATATAAATACTATATATTTATAGTATTTTGATTTCTGAGATTTTTAGATCTGGCCATAACACCAATAAATTAGCTATATACAAACTTCTAAAATCGTTTTAACCGGTAAAAAAATTGTATATTCCAAAATTTTTTTTTTTGAGCCTTAATCTCTCTTTCCAAGCCTTGTAATTATCATATAAAATCGAGTCATTCGTTACCTTGAGAAAAGAAGAATCAATTGGTTAATGAAAAATAAAACTGAAATTTACTTAATTTGTGGAGTTTTTGATTTTTCATGCTTAACTAAAAAATGATTTTCTGCAAAAATTCTATTCCCTAAAAAAAGGAGTCATTGGTGAAAAGAGCTACACGTTAGCAAATAACGGTGTGAAAGCTATCACCTAAAAAAAATAAATGACGAAAAGGAGAAGTGTTGAGCAAAGAATAAATGCCTAATTTTGGAAGTCTTAAATTTTGCGAAAAATAAAGGACTAACCATTGTTGGTGCGTAGTCGCCGTCTCGGGAAAAATTGGTGAAAAGAGCTACACGTTAGCAAATAACGGTGAAAGCTATCACCTTTTACGAAAAAAATGAGATAGAAATTGTGTTAGTGAAAAGAGCTACACGTTAGCAAATAACTGTGAAAGCTATCACTAAAAGGGATGTAGTTTATGAGCAGATTTGAATTAATTAGCATTTGAATTTCAATACACTCAATTTTGTAAAAATCACAATATTTGATGACGCCAATGAAATTCTTCTTCATATTGAGTCGAAAAATAAACGAGTGATCAAGAGCAACCATTAAAGGGAGTCGTGTATCACGAGTGGAAAGAAATAATCAACCTTTGGGGGAAAACCTTACATTTTGGAATTACAAAATAAAAACCGTGTTTTAACTTCAAAAATATTAGTAGATTTATTTTGAATCTTGATTCATTTCTATCTACCGTATAAAGTGGTTGTTGTTTATTAATGGCATTTTGATCTCCTTTTCTCTTTTTATGTTTTAATTTATGTGTGTATTAATTTTCTTATTTTTTTTTTTATTTTTATTTTTATTTTTGGAGTGTGAATAATAAAGAGTCTTGCTCGGGACTAGCAAGAATTCAAGTTTGGGGGTGTGATAAGTGTCATTTTTGTACACTTATCCATGGTTTGTATCGATAAAATTCACCCATCATTGAGCTAGTCTACTCGTTTTTGCTTTTAATTTATTAGTTTTAATAATTTTATTTTTATCGATGATGATCGGATTAAATAATCTGAATTACTCAAGAAACAACATGTTTAATAAATATTCTCTTTATTGAATTTTGATATATTCATGTTGTAGGGCTTTCCGAGACGAATTCGGCCTTTTCCGATTCAAAATCGAGTTATATATCAAAAGTTATCATCCGAAGAAGATCTGGGGCAAAAACGCAAAGTCCGAGGAATTCGGGCTGAAAACGTAACTATCAAAGCTTCAAATGAGCAAATTTACGGTTACGTTACGGCCGTAACATCTGTGAAGTTACGGCCAGAAGTCACCTCGATTACGGCCGTAACTCCTAAATGTTACGGCCGTAACTCTTGACAGATTGCTATGATTTGTCTAATTTTTATACTTTTGTGTATTATTGAGGGGATGGTGGCATTGATCCGATATAATGTAATAATGCTGTAGTTTTGGAGCTATTAGATGACTTTAGGTGTATAAATAGACCCCTTAGATCCTTCATCATTCACCATTCATCTTATAATTTTCCATTTTTTGTAAACTTTTCTTTTTGTGTGAAGAACACACTTGTGTTCTTGAGTGATCTTAGTTAGTGTGGTACAACATATGTTGTTCAGAGAGTTTATTGTTTCTATCTCCTTTATCTACTAAGGGAGTTAGGATCAATTCTTTCTCTTGATTCAACTAAGAATGACCACCAAAGCTTGTAATATGTGTAATAAACCCTTTATGGGCTAAGTTTCTTAAGTTGGGATTATAAACAAGGTTAGTCATGTTATTTATGTTTGTATAAAGATATATTATGAATTACTTATTATTGTGTGTGATTTTCATTGTTTTAACAATCTTTATTTATTTGGCCAATTAATGAAGATATTTATGATCTTCATATGTTTGAAAGAAAATATGTTTGATTAGATCAAATGATCTTCACTCTAAGTTGTTCTAGGGGATAGAAATATACCCCTAGTCCTTAGATGATTCATTGAGTTATTTTCACAAATCCTAATGCTATGTATTGAAGCCAATCAACATAGAAATATAGTGGATTGATTCAATATGTAAGGGGCGTTTATAGTTCGAAAGAGAAACCGTCTTTTTAAGGAAAATCGAATCTACACAACATAATAAGTAAATTCATCTTATGATCTCCAATACATCTTTTATAACTAATGACGAACTAAGTTTGTAATCCCAACTATTTCATTTTATCGATAATCAATCTATTATTATTGCTATCTTTTTATTTCCTTATAATATTAGAACTATTATTGCAATTTCTTTGCAATTATTAAACCAAACTTTTTAATTGTGTGTTTCACTCATCTTAAGTATCTATAAAAATAGACTAATAGTGTATAATTCAAATTATAACATAACTTCCTTGTGGGATCGATAAACCGGACTCAAAAAGTCCACTTTACTACTTGATACGATATCGTGCACTTGCGATAGTTACACAAAAAGCGTGTCAGCGGCTTGTCGGCTGGTGGAGAGATTTTGCCAGGCTGTGGTCAATGGCCCGTGATTCGCGGATCTCGTCTTGGCCCTTGCACGTGGTGCCAGTCTTGAGGCTCGGCCTTCGCCGACTGGATGGCCATCGGTGGTGATCGACATGAGGCGGTCGTCCCTGGATGGTCATCGGAGGTCGCCATTGGCCAGTTATCGAGGGTCGGCATCGGTCGGTCACCAAGTGTAGGTCGGCAAGATGCCGAGAGAGGATCGCCCGCTCGTCGGTCGCCAGGAGTCGGTCGCTGAATACCGAAAGGGGATCGTCCATTAGTAGATCGCCAGAGGTCGGTCGCCGAGTATCGAGAGGCGATCGTATCTGAGGTTGATCGCTCGATACCGGGACTTGTCCTGGGGCCTTCGGTTGGCAGATCTGGCTTGGCTTCTCGCAGTGACTCGGTCGCCCGACCTCCGAGGCGATCGCCGGTCGGAAGGTGTTAATTCTTGACACAACAGGTTGTACACGTGGTTGTTCAATGTATTGTGTACCGAATGTGTGTTATGTTGGTTAAGAGTCGTTGTGATGATCATGATATTTGTGTTGTTTTGGTTTACATACTTGATTGTACATTTCAGTGTAATGTGGAATGGCTTGACATTTAATGATTATGAATTGTGTCGTGTCGATGTGTGTGTGTTCCAGGTAGGGTCTGACGAGGCCTCTGGAGTTCGGTACATGATGTGTACGAACAAAGTGTGTGATCCAGGTAGGGTCTGACGAGGCCTCTGGAGTCCGGTACATGACGTGTACGGAAAAGGTGTGTGATCCAGGTAGGGTCTGACGAGGCCTCTGGAGTTCGGTACATGATGTGTACGAACGATGTTGTGGCCGGGTAGGGTCCGTTGAGGCCTCTGGAGTTCGGTACATGATGTGTACGAACAGTGTGTGTGGCCGGGTAGGGTCCATTGAGGCCTCCGGAGTTCGGTACATGATGTGTACGAACAGTGTGTGTGGTCCGGGTAAGGTCCGTCGAGGCCTCCGGAGTTCGGTACATGATGTGTACGAACAATGATCGTGTAGCAGTGATTGTTTGGGTAACATTTTAAATATGGATCTCGGACTCATAATGATATATTATTTAGTATGCTTTGAAACGAGAATCGGGCTAAGGCCCTAATGTTTACGAAAAGGGTTTTGTAAATTGGGACTCGAGATCCAAAAGAATTTCTCGCTTTAAAATCCCCGAGATGATGTGTTCCTTTTAAATATCTCTTACTTGAGTTCGAAATTCTAAAACTTCTAGAACATTTTGATAATTGATTTCCGTATTAAATTCGTAGTTGCTATTTGCTTGTTACATTTCGTATGGTTTGATACTTGCACTAGTAAAAAAGGAGTTTTACTAACCCCAGTATTCGGGGTAGATGTCTGCTTGCGTCCTGTACATGCAGTTCGGGGAGCAACACAGATTGGCACAAGGGGATGACGAGCGATACTAATCAAGAGTTGAGAGTTGGTAGAGTTTATTTGTATTGTTAGAGTTATTCGGTCTTCCGTTGTATTGTATTTCAACCCCGTGTGGGTAATGTTGTTAGTCGATCCCGTAGATAGAGTTGTGTGACCTCACCTGGTGTGTGTTTTTGTGTAAGTGACCTTAACGGTCTGTATTATTATATTGTTTGACCCTGGCCGGGCAAGCATTTGGTTGTTTATGGACGTTTAGCCTGGTAGATCCTTGCGGAAAGGGTTTACGGCGTGTAATATTCCCATACGGTTTTGGGGGTGTTACAGAATTCACTGTTTTCCATCCCTGAGTGTTGTCTCTGCTACTGTCTGCACTCGATAGCGCACGCTACTACTATTTTGTAGTGCACGCTATCGTTGTTTTGTAGCGCACACTATGACCGTTTAGTAGCGTGCGCTAATGGCTCGAACCCAGCAGTGACAGCGGGTTGTTTCTGCTCTCTGCTCTCTGAACGAGCAGCTTAGCGCACGCTACATTTATATATTAGCGCACTCTACGGTTTGGATTTAGCGCACGCTGGGGTGATCGGTAGCGCGCGCTAACTCGGTAGTCCATGCTGGGCAGATTGTTTCTAGACTCGGTCTGGTGCCCAGGTAGCGCATGCTATGGCCCGATAGTGCGCGCTATCAAGGGGCCGTTAGCGCACGCTATTCTCCAGTAGCGCACACTAATGGGCCAGAACCGTAGGTTCTGGACGGGTTTTTGGCTGGGTAGCGCACGCTAACCTTTATCGTTAGCGCACGCTACGTCTCTCTGGTTATAAAAACCAGAGAGTTGACCAGATTCGTCATTTCTTTCTTATCTCCTTTCCTCTCCGCGGCTGAGCGACTCCAGGGCGATTTTGGGGCGATTTCTTCTTCCAATCACTTCAGAGGTCATCTTTCTTGAGTTCTTAGTGTAGATTAACAACACCAACACTAGTTCTTCATCCTTAATCCAAGGTATTCTCCTAGAACCCTATTTTTGGGAAAATTTGGGGGGGTTTGAGTTTTCGTCCGATTCGTTCTGTGTTGTTGATTAATCCTTGATGTATATGATTAATCTTAGTAGTATTGTTGTTTTCCCTATGATTTCGTGGTAAGTTTCGTGGTATTTATGGAATCGAGAGGGTTCGGTTGCGATCCGTCCTCATCGTTGTTTTGTACGAACTTACATGAATCGTAGGTGGGGTTTCGGGTGTCTTCCGTTATTATTATTCTTGTCGAATTGGTTGTGATGGTATTTGACGAATCATCTAGGTTCGGTGTGTTCAATTTCTCGCAACTGCGATCATTTCCTTCCGTCTTTTTGTCGTGATATCGATGCAAGTACCCTTAATGAACTTACATGCTTAACATGGTAGTATTGCATGAGTAACGTGTGTGTGTGTATGCTCACTATGGGTTAGATCCGACGGGGTCTCGCTAGGGGTCCACAGAGGCATGGATCCGCGAGCTTGCTTTTAACCACTACGGGTTAGATCCGACGGGGTCTCGGTAGGGGTCCATATAGGCGTGGGTCCGCGGTTAATTGTGGTGCATTTTATAAATGTGTTGTGGATTATGGCATTTTCGGAAATGTGTGTTTCAAACTTATGTTTTCTCATTTGCATGCTTTGACTATATGTGTAAGGTGTAAGTTGTTCATTGGTTACTTGTACTAGCGTAATTGCTAACTCCTTTGGGGACGCGTTTTGAGGAAATTTTTGTTATGAATTTCAGGTTATGTTCAGCCGGACAAGCGGGCGCTGGGATAGTACGAGGATGCTGGCAAGGGTTGTTGACGTGTGATTTTGTATTCTCTTGTTTCCGTTGTCCTTTTCGATGTGGTTGTTTTCTAAATTTGCAAACTCATAGATAGTACTCGTGAGTACTCAGGCATTTTATTCGGATTGTGATTTACATCAGTAGTTGTTATTTATGATTGTTAGTGATGATTGCTCCGCCGGTCATACCAGGCATTCTATTTTATTTTCATCTTAATGATGTATGTTTCCTCGTTAACCGGGATGGTTAGACGAGTGGTATTTTCGTGTTTAGCCTGGTGGGTCCCATAGAGGAGTCCACGGTGCTGTAATATATCCTGAATATCTTGGAGGTGTTACAGAAAATGGTATCAGAGCTCTATGTTTATGGATACCTAGGCTTGTCGGTTAATTGGGTCTAGTTGGTTTTGTTTTGCACATTGTCACCCCACTGCCATCATCTCGGTACTTCCAGTGCTCGTAAGTTTTCCTTACTCGACTCCTTGTTTTCCTTGTATCATACTTCCGATTCTTGAACTGTGACTGTTGTTCCTCTCGTACTTATAATCGTATTGCTATTGATACCTCTTATCTTCAGTATGGATGGTGGGAGAGACCGAGGTAGGGTTCGCGGCCGTGGTCGTGGACGCGGTCGGGGACGTGGGGCAGCCAGTGAGGCGGCCACGTCGCACAATTCTGGGGCTGGTAAAACTGATGGTCATAAAAGCCATAGTGCTACTCAGGAGGGCACATGGTGGTGGCGCCGATCTTGGTGTTGCAGCTGTGATGCAACAAATGGTGAAACAAATGGATGCGATAGCTTAGGCGGTTCAGAACCCGACTTCGGCCCATGCTACTCGGGGCGGAGCAGATCGTTGGCTTCATGATGTCATCAAGATGCATCCTCCTCGGTTTTCGGGGGCTTCAGACCTGATTAGCTGAGAGGGGAGGATCAAGGAGATATCCAAGGTCTTTGTTGCCACCAATTGTCCTGAGGATCGCAAGGTTCCTATTGCCCAGTACTTTCTCACTGGGGACGCTACCGACTGGTGGGAGGTTGTTGGGACCATGTTGCTTCATGGGTCGAGTTCAAGGACTTGATGGAGACCGAATACTGCCCGTGGCTAGTTAAACAGGCTCGAGTCCATTCTTTCTATGATGCTCAGCCTCGGGATATTCTTGTTTCCCAGGCTATTGCTGATTACAACTGGGAGTTGGGATTCGTGAAGACCCAAGTTCGAGAGGAGAGCGACAAGATTTTCCACTTTTCCAGACGGATGAAACTGAAGATTCGTGACTACATGTCCGGGCTCGCCTGCACCACCTTGAAGGATTATCAGAGTAGATCTCTTGCATATGATATGTCTTTGCCGACCAGTGAGGCGGCTTGTGAGAGCAAGAAATAGAAGTCAGCCGGGAATTTCTCGGGCCACAAGAGTGAAGGTCAGTAGAAATCTCAGTCTGCTAACTTTCCCACTGGTGGTGTTCCAGCTCGTTCTGCTGGGGGATTCTGCGGGACTGCCAGTACTCCTTCCCGTGAAGTGAAGTGTTTTAACTGTGTCCGTCCAGGCCACATCAGTCGAGCCTGTCCGAGTCCTTTGCTGACGTATAATCGAGAGAGAGAATTCTTGGTGCACAGGCTTCCTTCCCAGCGCCTAGGGAACCAAGTGTGAACCAAGGGTCGTTTGCTTCTCAGTCTCCGCCGAGTTCCAGTCGAAGGAGAGGTCAGAGTTAGCCCGCTAGAGGGGGAGCTTCCAGTGTCAGCTCCGCCCACCCGTGTGTTTATGAGATGAGGAGGTCCGGTGATCCAGCCGCCACCATGGCCACGTGTACTGTTTATATTCAGTCTCATCCTGTCAGTGTGCTTTTTGATTCGGGTGCTATGCATTCATTCATCTCTCTGGAGTGTGTGCGCCATTTGTGTCTCGACTGTTTGACGCCTTGTGAGCCTTTCATCGTTAAGCTTCCTAGCGGTGATAGTACCGTTGGTGATCAGGAGGTTATGTTTATTTGTGAGAGGGCTTGGCTCTCTAGTCTTATTGTTGTAAGTATTGAGGGTGAGGACTTAATTCTCGCGGATTATTGGCTCGAGCGGCATGGTGCAATCATGAACTACCGCACGAGAATCATCACCATGTTAGCCGAGGATGGCACCGAGCACTCTTTCGCGGGGCGAAAGAGAAACTAGAAGTTCGTGATTAACACCTTGAAGGCGATTAGACTCCTGCGGAAGGGGTGTACTGGTTATTGGTGTTACGCCTTGAAGGCGGATGAGAGTGGTGTCGAGTTTTCATCGATTCCAGTTGTTAGTGAGTTCCCTGATGTCTTTCCTGGTGAGTTACCAGGGTTGCCGCCGGACCGTGAGGTTGAGTTCGCTATCAAGTTAGGGCCGGGTGCGGCTAGGATTTTGAAGGCGCCGTATCACATGGCACCGTCAGAGATGGCTGAGTTAAAGAAGCAGTTGAGTGAGCTTCTTATGTCAGGGTAAATTCGACCGAGCGCTTCACCTTGGGGCGCACCAGTTCTGTTCGTGCGGAAGAAGGATGGTTCACTGCGTTTATGTATAGACTACCGTGAGCTAAACAAGGTGACCATCAAGAACAAGTATCCCTTGCCGAGGATTAATGACTTGTTTGATCAGTTGCAGGGAGTTTCGGTATTCTCGAAGATTGATTTGTGATCGGGGTATTATCAGCTTCGGGTGAAGGAGTCCGATATTCCGAAAACAACTTTTCGGATGAGATACGGACATTATGAGTTTGTGGTTATGCCCTTTGGGCTAACCAACGCGCCGGCAGTGTTCATGCAGTTGGTGAACAAAGTTTTCATAGAGTATTTGGATAAGTGTGTCATCGTCTTCATTGACGATATCCTTATCTATTCGAGGAATGAGGAGGAGCATGCGCATCATTTGCGCATGGTGTTAGACATTTTGAGGACCGAGCGACTCTATGCGAAGTTCTCGAAATGTGAGTTCTGGCTGAAGGAGGTGATGTTTTTGGGTCACGTGATTTCAGTCGATGGGGTTCGTGTGGATCCACAGAATATTGAGGCAGTGTTGGATTGGGCTCCGCCTAAGAATGTGAAGGAGGTTCGTAGTTTCTTGGGTTTAGTTGGCTACTATCGTAGGTTCATCGAGGGATATTTAAAACCGGATCGGCCACTTACACGGTTGCTTCATAAATCTGAGGAGTTTGTCTGGAATGATGATTGACAGTCGAGTTTTGAAGAACTGAAGAAGCGTTTGACTTCAGCCCCGATTTTAGCATTGCCGTGTGGCAACGAGGGTTTTGCTGTCTATAGTGATGCTTCGGGTCAGGGTCTTGTGTGCGTATTGATGCAGCACGACAAGACTATTGTAACACCCCAAAAGGCGGCTATTACAGTGCCGTGGATCCCACACTGGGATCCACCAGGCGATATCCAAAACAGGTTAAATAAATATTATTTGTGATACCGAATCACAATGAATAGTCATTACTCCGATTAGGAGTTTATTAAAATATGGCCAACGGCCTTACAACACACAGGATCCGAAAAACAAGTATAGACCATATGGGGATGGAAAATACTTCGAATGTCAAATACAACCAAATAACAAATTAAATGAAGCAGGAAATAACATAACATGGTTTAACATAACCGGACAACAAAGACGAGGGCCCCCCGAACTAGTATCCTTCGAACCCTTCGCCGTCGACATGCTCTTCCCGTGCCTTGCCTTTGCCTCGACCTAAAATACAATACAAGTATTTCGCCTAACACAGGGTCAGATATACATGATAACCAATTCTTCCGACATTATACAATTCACATATATAGATCTCAAGAAAATCATTCTGACTATTAATCATACCCCTCGGGCGTATGAAACAATCAGTCACAAAATATCGAACACATCCAATCATACATGGACTATGAACGATTAACAATATAGCTCAAGATGGACATCACAGTACGCCCGATCCGGAAATGTGCGTGTACATGTCCACCCCGTATACGGAATCCAGAATATACGTGTGACAATGTACCTAATTAGCCTCACGAATTACGTCTCGTGTGCACAGTCCAATACGGAAACATCCACGTATGACTATACAAGTGCCCGGCTAAAAATCCTACACAATATCCAATCGGCACGCAGATGTGATTCCGGAAATGTCACAACACAACATGACAACGAAGTTCAATGAAATACACATCCAATTAAGGATCAAGAAAAACTCACCAAAGTGAAAATAAGGACCAACGAGATCAACGATTCAAAACGGCGTACTTGGGAATGCAATCCCATAACGTCAAGGACAATGTCAAATCACGACAAACGTCACATGGACAATTCATACACATGAAATATATAATCATCACAAGAATCTAATCATCATTATAACCAAGCAAGATAACTTGCCTTAATACGGAGACGAGAATAGTCCTCTTCTTGTCGGAACGAACGAACGGTCCTCGACTAATATTGTTTACTCGAACAATCAACCTTAAACGAAATACATTTTACTCAAAACATATTCGTATAATTATTAATACAGGATTAGTAAGACGTCAACCTACAATCCTTTAGAATAGTTTGTTAATACCAATTATTGAAGCCTTATGTCAGGAGTCCTTCTAACATCATTACAACCATAAGAATCGGTTTACAATATTTACCGAATGTTCGCATGGTTCATCATAAACAAGAGTTCTATCAAGGGTATGTTGAATAACCAATTATGATGTTAAGATCATCTTATGATGATTAAAGTTTCCAAAACATTAAAACGTTGAAAGGTAAAATCTGCACATTATGATTATTCTCCTCTCATCTAAATTGACTTATAAGCTAACAACAAGTTCATAAGTTCTGAGATTACACCATACCCATGAGGGTTATCAAAGTCTTTGTTTACAAGGATGGAAGATTCACTAACATGATGGTGAATTCACCATTTATCTAGTATGATGATCAAACATTCTAAGTTCTCAACACATTAGATTAATGAAAAGTTATTGTTGTAATTATCAAGATCCTTATCAATCTTCAAAGACTTGTGAAGCTGAACCATAATGATTAAAGTTTCTAAGATTTCTGAACTAGGTCATCTAATCTTATCTTTAACATTATCAAGTTCTTCTCAAGGTAAATAAATACTTAAAATGGTGTTTAAACACTTTATGATATCAAGTTCTTGACTAAATCCAGTTATGATGAAGCTAACCGATCCAACAATGTCCTACTGAGCTAATATTCGTCCAACAAGATGAGTATGGTAGTTACAACATGATTAAAATCACTATATCACCAAGAACACCTCCATCTCAAACCCTTATTTAACATATTCATCAAGAAGTGTTTAAAGAGTTTAATTATAACCATGTTTTACTTGCTTAATCTAGCTCTAGGTGAAGTATAATTCGTCATTAATCTTCAACATAAGAAAATAATGCAGAGAAGAAAGCACACCTACCTCCAGAAATGAAGAACAACTTCAATGCTATGAGAGAATATATTCCAAGCTCAAAAACAACTCCAATTCTCCAAGGAAATGAGCTCCACTCCAAGATTAAAGGCTTAGAAACAAGTTGGTGAAGGTTGATGTCGTTTTGGTAGTGCAGAGGTATGATATGTGAAGAGAGAAATTCGGTTTGGGGTTGTGAAGAAATGAAAAACAGGCTGGTCCTATAAATAGACTGTGCAGACTTAGCGCACACTATCGGGACAGATTAGCGTACGCTAATGAACTTACGTACGCTATCCGGTCGATATTACGTACGTAAGCGGCTTACAGTGGCTACTGTCTTGAATTATCGCAGGCCGTTAGCGCACGCTAATGATAATTAGGTTACGTACGCTAATAAAAGTAGATTCTCACCGACACGACAGCTCAGACTTAGATCACATGCATGCTAACGGCTAAGGAGTTCACGTGCTGAAGTCAACTGCTGCCAGATTCCCTCTTAGCGTACGCAACCGAGGAAAACTTACGCACGCTAATGCACAGTATTAGCGTACGTTAATCTTACTGTGTAGCGTACGCTACAATAACAGAAAAATTCGAAAATGCAACACTCTCATTAACATCGAATCATCACATATGAAATGAAGTAACAACGATATGATATTTAAATCTATAATACCACGACGTAATACTAAATGCAATGATTTATGGTAATCAGATTATCCGAATAATACAATGACAGGTAAAAATGAAAAGTTACAGTCGGATATTACATACTCCCCCCCTTAAAAAGAGTTTCGTCCTCGAAACTAAGGGGTAAATAATGTTGGGATTCGGTGCCTAAATCGAAGGCCCAGCGGAAGCGGTAAAACGAAAATTAATTCGATCCGAATCCCTACGAGGATCGATCGAGCTACGTATATACGAATATATAAACGAAAAGCAAGAGTTGTAAGAAACTAACCCTCGAAGTCCGTTGATTAAATGAAAACCTTCTCTTGAGCTATTCCCCAAGCTTTAGTTTGATCTCTACGAGTTCAATCCGCTCCAAGCCCTTGAACGATCCAACGCCGAAAACACCGCGTCTCTACTTGCCACGCGCCGGAAAAACAACCGGAACAACAACACTCGATTAACCTCTAAGGTTACGGCTAGAATCAAGTGGTGAAGCTTTTGTTATTATACTCTAAGTGTATAATATATCTCTCTTAATATATCTTGAATTTTCTCCAAGAAAACTCAAGAACAAAAGTGAAGAAGAAGATGAAGATGAAGACTAAGGAAAAATAATTTTCTCTCTCACTATCAAAACTCACGGCTGGAAGCAAGCTATTGCAAGTGAGAGTTTGTCTCCACTTATATTCTTATATATTCAACTCCCCAAGATCTCCTACTTTAGACAATATCACCAAGGTGTGATATTTGTCCCCTTGATTGGTCACTAGTCCACCATCCTTGAAAGTGTAGACCAAGACAAAGTAAGGGAGTAGGTGATGGGGTGGCCATCTAGAAGGAATTGGATGAGTTCGATTCGTTTCGGACTCCCTGTGAGTCCAAACAGATAAACTCCTATTCCGTTCCGATGTATTTATGTCGATTAATTAATCCAATCAATTAATCACATTAAATACATAATAATATAATTAATTTCTCCAAGAAATAATTATATTCATGAATTAAATTAATCACCCAGTAATTTATTTAATCCATTAGGCCGTAAATCAATTTATCCAATAAATCGATTTAGACATCCAATGTCCCAAATTAGATATCCAATATCTAATATTTATAATGAGATATTAAGCTCGATTCATTCCGTCGTCAATCCTAATGCGCGACTCGGTAGGTCCGTCTCAGTCAGCAATGGGAGGAACCAAAGAGTAGTAGCACCACCTAGCCAGCCTGGCGGCCTACCGTACCCCACCGAGAACGAATGATTGGGATCATTCAAGAACCATTACATCGTGAATACCGATGGCGTATAAACCCTTCTTTCAAATGTCCCGATCAAGTTATAGGGTCATGGTCACCAAACCCTATCCGTACTTGACGCTATGCATGCGTTAATGCAAATCGAGATCATCGAAATGCCGTGTATCTAATACAACTGCTCCTCCAATGCTTTGGCCAAAGACTTATGATCTCATCCGCAATAACCGCATAGGACATATAACCCGCTCACTAACGGGAGAAAGAATTCTATCTTGGTATTGATGGGACCGGCTACTTGCCCGTCAAGATGCACGTCGAGGTTGACCCGCCTTAGGTTTACAGGTCGAACTACTCTAATGAAAATCTTGACGTCACAAGCACATCCCTACTAAATCCTCAAGTCGAAGGTTCACGAATACCTATCACAACCTTTCGATTCCGTCATTGACTGTCCCGGAGTGAAATCCATGTGACGAATCGAGGGTGAGTCGGTTCGAGTATACTAATCCAATTAGCATACCTATAACGTGTGCTCCCACTAACCATTAGTGTTCGACAGGCACTCTCGTTGTCAAAGAACTCGTCATACAAGTCTTCACATAAACTTAACGCCCAGTCAAGTTTCATCGACTTGCGAACGATTAAGTATTTGAGCTATAAACCTTTCCAAAGGCCGACCCCCTTATCCAATAAGGAGTGGAACGTTTTGCTCTCAAATACACGGACTAGTTTCTACATGTATATTTACGAGTTAGGAATGCCAGTAACTACCAGTAAATAAAGAAACATCCATTGCGTTATATTGATGATTTACATAATAACAAGTACAATGCCCTCACTCAACATCCTCTGAGTGGCATTCGAGGGCATACTCCTAACAATCTCCCACTTGCACTCAATGCCACACACTATGGTATCTAATACCCATATTCTCCAGATGACGCTCCAAGCTAGTCCGAGAAAGTGGCTTGGTCGGTGGATCGGCGACGTTGTCGGCCGAGTCTACTCTGCGGCAAGACAATGTATCCCTTGCGAACAAATTCTCTTACGAGATGATACTTCCTCTCAATATGTTTGGTCTTTGTTGTGGAACCTCGGCTCCTTGGCTGCGCTACTGACTCCGTCGTTGTCGCGATCTGGTGAACAGGCATCTCAAAGACATGGTATCACTTGAAGTTCTCCCGAAACTTCTTAATCCGTAACCCTTCCTTGGAAGCCTCCGAGGCTTGATACTCGGCTGACAGTGGAATCGGTTGCGCTTTGCTTGGCACTACGCCAAGAATCGCTCCTCCATTAAGAGTAAATATGTAGCCAGAAGTGGACATCGAGTCGTCCTTCAGTCCTTGGAAGTCCGAATCAGTGAATCCCACAACATCCAATTCTCCACCGCCATACATAAGAACAATATCTCTAGTCCTTCTTAAGTACTTGAGAACGTTCTTTCTGACGATCCAATGTTCCCTACCTGGGTTTGCCTGAAACCTACTCACCACGCTTACAGCATGCGCGATGTCAGGTCTTGTACACAACATAGCATATATAAGGCTACCCACGGCCGAAGCATATGGTATATTACTCATTTCCTTTCGTTGTTCCTCACTTTGAGGACACATCTTCAAGGTGAGTTTTATTCCATGTCGCATCGGTAGGAACCCTCTTTTAAAATCATCCATCTTAAATCGCTTTAAGATTTTGTCTATATAGAGGGCTTGGGAAAGACCTATTGTTCTCTTCGCTCTATCCCGGTAGAGTCGAATAAGAATATAGGTAGCTTCTCCCAAGTCTTTCATGGAGAAATTACTCGAAAGCCAAGCTTTCACAGAACTGAGCATTCCCACATCATTTCCTATTAGTAGAATGTCATCTACATATAGTACTAAGAATGCAATCTTGCTCCCACTAACCCTCTTGTATACACAAGGTTCCTCTTCATTTTGCACGAAGTCAAACTCTTTGACTGCCTCGTCCAAACGAAGATTCCAACTACGCGACGCTTGCTTCAGTCCATAAATGGAACGCTGAAGCTTGCACACTTTCTGAATATCGACTTCGGACACAAAGCCTTTAGGCTGCTCCATATAGATTTCCTCCTCGAGGAATCCATTAAGGAAAGCCGTCTTTACGTCCATTTGCCATATCTCATAATCGTGGTAGGCAGCTATAGCAAGCATCATGCGAATAGACTTGATCATGGCTACGGGCGAGAAGGTATCGTGGTAATCGATCCCTTCCTTCTGGGTATAACCCTTTGCCACTAGCCTGGCCTTATAGGCGTCAACCTTGCCATCACCATCAGTCTTTCTCTTGTAGATCCACTTGTTCCCAATAGGCACTATGCCCTTGGGGCGGTCTACTAGAGTCCAGACAAGATTGACATGCATCGAGTCTATCTTAGCTTCCATAGCTTCACGCCATTTTGCGGAGTCTACATCCACCATCGCTTGGTCATAGGTCGTCGGGTCGGTCTCTTGGCTATCACTTGGAACCTCATGGAGACCCAGCTCCTCCAAGTGCACAAGCCCATACCTCTCAGGTAAATGAGACACCCTACTAGACCTACGAGGTGGTTGTACTTGTGTTTCAGAAGGTTCGGTTCCATTTTCTTGCACAGGTGTCTCTTGAGGAGTTTCATTATATTCTTCTAAAGAAATACTTCTACCTGCTCCGCCTTCCTGAATGAACTCATCTTCCAGGAAGTGTGCTTGTAAAGTAACAATGATCCTTCGATCTTCAGGCATGTAGAATAGATATCCCATCGTCCCAGGCAGAATCCAATGAAACGTCCCTTCGCAGACCTAGCTTCCAACTTTTCCACCTTAGTCTTCTTGACATAGGCGGGACATCCCCAAATCCTAATGTGATTAAGACTTGGTTTCCTTCCTTCCCACATCTCATGTGGAGTTTTAGGAACGGATTTGGAAGGACATATGTTCAAGATATACGCGGCAGTCAGGAGTGCATACCCCCACAGGTAAATCGGCAAGTCAAGATAGCCGGATGGAACGGACCATGTTCAACGAGTGTCTGGTTCCTTCTTTCGACACACCATTTAACCGAGGAGTACTGGAGGTGTTAGTTGTGAAACTATTCCATGTTCCTTAAGGAACTCGTCAAACTCCGTACTCATATACTCGCCACCTCGGTCCGACCAAGTGCTTTGATATGATTACCGGTTTGTTTCTCGACTAGGGCCTTGAATTCTGGAATTTCTCAAAGGCCTCGGATTTATGTTTCATTAAGTATACATAACCATACCTAGTATGATCATCGTAAACGTAATGAAATATTGATATCCGTCACGTCCGCTTCTAAAGCACCACATACGTCGGTATGGATTAATCCCGATTTATCGTGGCTCTTTCAAAAGTCCTGTGAAGGGGACTTAGTCATTTTGCCTTTAAGGCAAGATTCACAAGTAGGAAAGGGATCCGATCCCAATGGACCCATAAGTCCATCTTTTTCCATCTTGTAAACCTTGGTCTGACCAACATGACCAAGTTTAAGATGCCATTTCAAAACTTAATTGGTTTCATCCCTACCACGTTTTCTAGTCATAGTATTCACAACTATTTTGTTGCTGAGATTTAGATGATACAATCCATTCAACAATGTAGCAGTACCCACTAGTTTATTTCTAAAATAAATTTTGCAGGAACCATCACCAATGAAAAATGAAAAGCCTTTTCGGTCCATGACCGGAATGGATACAATGTTTTTGTGCCCCTTGGGCAAAACAAGTACATCTTCTAAAGTCAAAACAAAGCCGGATTCTAAACCCAAAAGAAGTGATCCTATGTCGGTCGCCTCGACACTATGCCCGCTTCCGACTGTGATCATAACTTCTCCAGCTCCAAGCTTCCTACTTTGTTCAGATCCGATTCACGGTACAAATATGAGAACTAGCACGAATCCGATATCCAGAAGTAGAAAATACGATGGCGAGAACAATTTGTTTCCAAAACTAAAAGTTCTGTACGAAGTGCCATGAAGAATCGGACAGTCTCTAGCCCGGTGGCCCACTCACCGCACTTGAGACAAGCATCCTTCTTCTTCTTGTTCTTTGGAACCATCGGGGCCTTGCCCTTACCCTTAAGGTCCTTAACTTGTGGTCCAGTTTGCTTCTTGGTCTTTTCTTCTTGTTCTTAGACCTCCGAGGTCCGAAGAAATCACAAGAGAGACTCCTTCATCCGCGGAGTCTTCATCGAGGCGAGCGGTCACCGGTTGTTCATTAGCCCGGCTAAGTTATATGCAATCTCATTGCGGTTGAAGTTCATAACAAAGCGTGAGAAGGAATCGGGGAGAGGCGTAGGATAAGGTCGGTTTGGAGAAGTATCCATTTTAAAATCAAGAGCCTCCAATCTCTCGATCATGGATATCATTTTGAGGACGTGTTCCCCAACCTTCTCACCTTCCTTCATCCTTGCACCGAGCAGATTGCTTGGATATCTCATATCTAGCGATTCTGCTTTGTGCTCACCATAAAGTTCGCTTAAGTGAGATAGAATCTGCCTAGCAGAAGTCATTTTCTCATGAGCTCTCTGAAGCTCATTAGACATGGAAGCCATCATATAAGCACGGACTTTCACGTCATCCTTAACCCACTTTTCGTGGTTTTCAATCTCTTCCTGATTGGCTCGGGTCCGCACAGAAGGCGCCGGAATGTCCGTCTCCAAGACGTATCCCAGTGCCTCTATACTGAGGACAATCATCAGATTGCGGAGCCAATCCACAAAGTTAGGTCCCATTAAGGTGTTCTTTTCGAGTAGAATTGCGAGTGGATTCATTGTCATATTGAGATTTGTCTGCATTAAGTATAACATATTAATTAGTGACTCATTCAATTATGTTCTGAGTATAGAATTTAAGGTCTTTTCTATTCTTGTTACCCAGCTCCCACTATTTTTATCGGAATAACACACTCCCATGTGAAATCCGGAAGTATCGTCGCTCTACTTCATAGTGGTGATCGAGTTCTTTATAAATCTTAATAGAGGGCAACCGAACAGGTTTCTAGTCTATTAATTTTCATAAAGTGGTGTCCAACACCAACCCATCTAATGGATGATTCGATCTTCTTTTTCCCCTTGTTCACTCCCCTCAACATATACGGTTTCTATGGTTCGTGAACAAGTTAAGTTTATACCATCGACGCAAATCAGTTTCACAATTGAATCTTATCCGGCAACCTATCAGGTTTCTAGGGATAAAATTTGCTCCAACCGAAGGCATACAATGCGCTCCCGGTAATTTATCCGTCCTACCAGAACTACTACCCAGATAACTCGGAAGCATAGCACATCCGGTTTGGATTTCAATTTCCCGAAAACTCGATGGAGGGAAGGAAAACCTTGAAACCTTATAAACTTAATAATTTATCGTGGGAGAATTTTCGCGATTAACGTTACACTTTGCACATTAATCATATTAGCGCGTTTGTGGCATTCATACAATATGAAACAACCATTCACAACCTAGTTGCTACCAACATGTGGTTCATGGACCGTTCCTAGAAAACAAAAACTCCGTAATCTAATTACAAGTCTTCGTCTTGAATCTTCGTCTTCTCGAAATGGATCTTCCTCCGGTCTTCGTCATTACATATAAATTTTACATCGAAAATTGCATTCTAGATACAAACATTTCTAGTAAAATAAATAGGCTCAAAACGGCCTTTACAACCCAATCAAATAAAACGAACGATTCAAATCTAAGTCCACGAACCACATCCCCATTCAAAAAGCATTCATCCAATAAATACTATATAAATGGAAAGCGTAGAGATACATTGATCCAATCAAAAATACGAACCGATCCAATCGATTCACACAATCGGTAATTTGATAACGTTCAAAATAATTCGGTCGACTATAAATATTCCAATTAATTAAATTTCCCTTATAAAATGAAATACCATAAATCATTTTAATCGTATTAAATCCAATTTAATGTGCGGGAGATTAATTTTTAAGAATACACGGAAAAATCGAGCCGGGGTGAAAACGGGCCAGCATGACCGAATCACCCTCGGCAGTCTACCGGCAGACACGCCTGGCTTGGCCGAGTCACGCTCGGAAGATGCCGGCCAGGACACGACCGAGTCACCCAGGACACGGTCGGGTCGCCTGACAGTGACTTGGTAGACGGCCGGACACGACCGTGTCACCCAGGACACGGTCGAGTCACTCGGCGGTACACGCCCGTGTCTCGACACGGTCGGGTCTCGAGCGATGGCTGGCCACATTTGCCGGACACGGCCGTGTCACCGGGACACGGTCGAGTCACTCTCGGCAAATTACCCTTTTTGTCCAAAAAGTCGTCAAATGACGATTCGGGCTAGATTTTCAATAGGATATCAATATCAATATTTTCCGACTTTCATATCTTCAATATAAATCATATTTCCTAAATTTAAGATTTATATTTAGACATAAACTTACGAAAAATACAATTATTACGAACGAAAAACATATACCACGATTATGACTAAAATGATTCCAAATCATTCACCATCTAATCGAGCATTCCAAATGCCAATATCGTATATACGATCGCAAGACCTACGCTCCGATACCACTATTGAGATTCGGTGCCTAAATCGAAGGCCAATGGAAGCGTAAAACGAAAATTAATTCGATCCGAATCCCTACGAGGATCGATCGAGCTACGTATATACGAATATATAAACGAAAAGCAAGAGTTGTAAGAAACTAACCCTCGAAGTCCGTTGATTAAATGGAAACCTTCTCTTGAGCTATTCCCCAAGCTTTAGTTTGATCTCTACGAGTTCAATCCGCTCCAAGCCCTTGAACGATCCAACGCCGAAAACACCGCGTCTCTACTTGCCACGCAGGAAAACGACCGGAACAACAACACTCGATTAACCTCTAAGGTTACGGCTAGAATCAAGTGGTGAAGCTTTTGTTATTATACTCTAAGTGTATAATATATCTCTCTTAATATATCTTGAATTTTCTCCAAGAAAACTCAAGAACAAAAGTGAAGAAGAAGATGAAGATGAAGACTAAGGAAAAATAATTTTCTCTCTCACTATCAAAACTCACTACTGAAGCAAGCTATTGCAAGTGAGAGTTTGTCTCCACTTATATTCTTATTCAACTCCCCAAGATCTCCTACTTTAGACAATATCACCAAGGTGTGATATTTGTCCCCTTGATTGGTCACTAGTCCACCATCCTTGAAAGTGTAGACCAAGACAAAGTAAGGGAGTAGGTGATGGGGTGGCCATCTAGAAGGAATTGGATGAGTTCGATTCGTTTCGGACTCCCTGTGAGTCCAAACAGATAAACTCCTATTCCGTTCCGATGTATTTATGTCGATTAATTAATCCAATCAATTAATCACATTAAATACATAATAATATAATTAATTTCTCCAAGAAATAATTATATTCACGAATTAAATTAATCACCCAGTAATTTATTTAATCCATTAGGCCGTAAATCAATTTATCCAATAAATCGATTTAGACATCCAATGTCCCAAATTAGATATCCAATATCTAATATTTATAATGAGAGATTAAGCTCGATTCATTCCGTCGTCAATCCTAATGCGCGACTCGGTAGGTCCGTCTCAGTCAGCAATGGGAGGAACCAAAGAGTAGCACCACCTAGCCGGCTGGCGGCTACTGTACCCAACCGAGAACGAATGATTGGGATCATTCAAGAACCATTCATCGTGAATACCAAGAACGTATAAACCCTTCTTTCAAATGTCCCGATCAAGTTATAGGGTCACGTCACCAAACCCTATCTCGTACTTGACGCTATGCATGCGTTAATGCAAATCGAGATCATCGAAATGCCGTGTATCTAATACAACCGGCTCCAATGCTTTGGCCAAAGACTTATGATCTCATCTCGCCAATAACCGCATAGGACATATAACTCGCTCACTAACGGAGAAAGAATTCTATCTTGGTATTGATAGGACTCGCTACTTGCCGTCAAGATGCACGTCGTGGTTGACCCCGCCTTCCGGTTTACGGTCGAACTACTCTAATGAAAATCTTGACGTCACAAGCACATCCCTACTAAATCCTCAAGTCGAAGGTTCACGAATACCTATCACAACCTTTCGATTCCATCATTGGTGTCCGGAGTGAAATCCATGTGACGAATCGAGGTGAGTCGGTTCGAGTATACTAATCCAATTAGCATACCTATAACGTGTGCTCCCACTAACCATTAGTGTTCGAGGCACTCTCCTTGTCAAAGAACTCGTCATACAAGTCTTCACATAAACTTAACGCCGGTCAAGTTTCATCGACTTGCGACGATTAAGTATTTGAGCTATAAACCTTTCCAAAGGCCGACCCCCTTATCCAATAAGGAGTGGAACGTTTTGCTTTCAAATACACGGACTAGTTTCTACATGTATATTTACGAGTTAGGAATGCCAAGAACTACCAAGAAATAAAGAAACATCCATTGCCTTATATTGATGATTTACATAATAACAAGTACAATGCCCTCACTCAACATCCTCTCGAGTGGCATTCGAGGGCATACTCCTAACAATCTCCCACTTGCACTCAATGCCACACACTATGGTATCTAATACCCATATTCTCCAGATGACGCTCCAAGCTAGTCCGAGAAAGTGGCTTGGTCGGTGGATCGGCGACGTTGTCGGCCGAGTCTACTCTGTGCGGACAATGTATCCCTTGCGAACAAATTCTCTTATTAGATGATACTTCCTCTCAATATGTTTGGTGTGTTGTGAAACCTCGGCTCCTTGGCTGCGCTACTGACTCCGTCGTTGTCGTAGTACAGTGGAACAGGCATCTCAAAGACATGGTATCACTTGAAGTTCTCCCGAAACTTCTTAATCCAGAACCCTTCCTTGGAAGCCTCCGAGGCCGCTTGATACTCACTGACAGGTGGAATCGGCGATTGCGCTTTGCTTGGCACTACGCCAAGATACCGCTCCTCCATTAAGAGTAAATATGTAGCAGTGGACATCGAGTCGTCCTTCCTCCTGGAAGTCCGAATCGGTGAATCCCACAACATCCAATTCTCCACCGCCATACATAAGAACCATATCTCTAGTCCTTCTTAAGTACTTGAGAACGTTCTTTCTGACGATCCAATGTTCCCTACAGGTTTGCACGAAACCTACTCACCACGCTTACGGCATGCGCGATGTCGGGTCTTGTACACAACATAGCATACATACATAAGGCTACCCACGGCCGAAGCATATGGTATATTACTCATTTCCTTTCGTTGTTCCTCACTTTGAGGACACATCTTCAAGGTGAGTTTTATTCCATGTCGCATCGGTAGGAACCCTCTTTTAGAATCATCCATCTTAAATCGCTTTAAGATTTTGTCTATATAGAGGGCTTGGGAAAGACCTATTGTTCTCTTCGCTCTATCCCAGAGAGTCGAATACCAAGAATATAGGTAGCTTCTCCCAAGTCTTTCATGGAGAAATTACTCAAAGCCAAGCTTTCACGTAATCGAGCATTCCCACATCATTTCCTATTAGTAGAATGTCATCTACATATAGTACTAAGAATGCGATCTTGCTCCCACTAACCCTCTTGTATACACAAGGTTCCTCTTCATTTTGCACGAAGTCAAACTCTTGACCGCCTCACAAACGAAGATTCCAACTACGCGACGCTTGCTTCACCCATAAATGGAACGTCAAGCTTGCACACTTTCTGAATATCGACTTCGGACACAAAGCCTTTAGGCTGCTCCATATAGATTTCCTCCTCGAGGAATCCATTAAGGAAAGCTGTCTTTACGTCCATTTGCCATATCTCATAATCGTGGTAGGCAGCTATAGCAAGCATCATGCGAATAGACTTGATCATGGCTACGGGCGAGAAGGTATCGTGGTAATTGATCCCTTCCTTCTGGGTATAACCCTTTGCCACTAGCCTGGCCTTATAGGCGTCAACCTTGCCATCACCATCAGTCTTTCTCTTGTAGATCCACTTGTTCCCAATAGGCACTATGCCCTTGGGGCGGTCTACTAGAGTCCAGACCTGATTGACATGCATCGAGTCTATCTTAGCTTCCATAGCTTCACGCCATTTCGCGGAGTCTACATCCACCATCGCTTGGTCATAGGTCGTCGGGTGGGTCTCTTGGCTATCACTTGGAACCTCATGGAGACCCAGCTCCTCCAAGTGCACAAGCCCATACCTCTCAGGTAAATGAGACACCCTACTAGACCTACGAGGTGGTTGTACTTGTGTTTCAGAAGGTTCGGTTCCATTTTCTTGCACAGGTGTCTCTTGAGGAGTTTCATTATATTCTTCTAAAGAAATACTTCTACCTGCTCCGCCTTCCTGAATGAACTCATCTTCCAGGAAGTGTGCTTGTAAAGCAACAATGATCCTTCGATCTTCAGGCATGTAGAATAGATATCCCATCGTCCCAGACGGGAATCCAATGAAACGTCCCTTCGCAGACCTAGCTTCCAACTTTTCCACCTTAGTCTTCTTGACATAGGCGGGACATCCCCAAATCCTAATGTGATTAAGACTTGGTTTCCTTCCTTCCCACATCTCATGTGGAGTTTTAGGAACGGATTTGGAAGGACATCTGTTCAAGATATACGCGGCAGTCAGGAGTGCATACCCCACGGGTAAATCGGCAAGTCAAGATAGCCCGACATGGAACGGACCATGTTCAACGAGTGCGGTTCCTTCTTTCGACACACCATTTAAGCGAGGAGTACCTGGAGGTGTTAGTTGTGAAACTATTCCATGTTCCTTAAGGAACTCGTCAAACTCCGTACTCATATACTCGCCACCTCGGTCCGACCGAAGTGATTTGATATGATTACCAGTTTGTTTCTCGACTAGGGCCTTGAATTCCTGGAATTTCTCAAAGGCCTCGGATTTATGTTTCATTAAGTATACATAACCATACCTAGTATGATCATCTGTAAACGTAATGAAATATTGATATCCGTCACGTGCTGCTTCTAAAGCACCACATATGTCGGTATGGATTAATCCCAGTTTATCAGCAGCTCTTTCAAAAGTCCCTGTGAAGGGGGACTTAGTCATTTTGCCTTTAAGGCAAGATTCACAAGTAGGAAAGGGATCCGATCCCAATGGACCCATAAGTCCATCTTTTTCCATCTTGTAAACTTTGGTCTGACCAACATGACCAAGTTTAAGATGCCATTTCAAAACTTGATTGGTTTCATCCCTACCACGTTTTCTAGTCATAGTATTCACAACTATTTTGTTGCTGAGATTTAGATGATACAATCCATTCAACAATGTAGCAGTACCCACTAGTTTATTTCTAAAATAAATTTTGCAGGAACCTTCACCAATGAAAAATGAAAAGCCTTTTCGGTCCATGACCGGAATGGATACAATGTTTTTGTGCCCCTTGGGCAAAACAAGTACATCTTCTAAAGTCAAAACAAAGCCGGATTCTAAACCCAAAAGAAGTGATCCTATGTCGGTCGCCTCGACACTATGCCCGCTTCCGACTGTGATCATAACTTCTCCAGCTCCAAGCTTCCTACTTTGTTCCAGATCCTAATTCACGGTACAAATATGAGAACTAGCACGAATCCATTATCAGAAGTAGAAAATACGGAGCGAACAATTTGTTTCCAAAACTAAAAGTTACGTACTGAAGTGCCATGAAGAATCGGACAGTCTCTAGCCCGGTGGCCCACTCACCGCACTTGAGACAAGCATCCTTCTTCTTCTTGTTCTTTGGAACCATCGGGGCCTTGCCCTTACCCTTAAGGTCCTTAACTTGTGGTCCGTTTGCTTCTTGGTCTTTTTCTTCTTGTTCTTAGACCTCCGAGGTCCGAAGAAATCACAAGAGCAGACTCCTTCATCCGCGGAGTCTTCATCCGAGGCGAGCGGTCACGGTTGTTCATTAGCCCGGCTAAGTTACATGCAATCTCATTGCGGTTGAAGTTCATAACAAGCTGTGAGAAGGAATCGAGAGAGGCGTAGGATAAGGTCGGTTTGGAGAGAAGTATCCATTTTAAAATCAAGAGCCTCCAATCTCTCGATCATGGATATCATTTTGAGGACGTGTTCCCCAACCTTCTCACCTTCCTTCATCCTTGCACGAGCGATTTGCTTGGATATCTCATATCTAGCGATTCTTTGTGCTCACCATAAAGTTCGGTTAAGTGAGATAGAATCGCCAGCGAAGTCATTTTCTCATGAGCTCTCTGAAGCTCATTAGACATGGAAGCCATCATATAAGCACGGACTTTCACGTCATCATTAACCCACTTTTCGTGGTTTTCAATCTCTTCCTGATTGGCTCGGGTCCGCACAGGAGGCGCCGGAATGTCCGTCTCCAAGACGTATCCCAGTGCCTCTATACTGAGGACAATCATCAGATTGCGGAGCCAATCCATAAAGTTAGGTCCCATTAAGGTGTTCTTTTCGAGTAGAATTGTGAGTGGATTCATTGTCATATTGAGATTTGTCTGCATTAAGTATAACATATTAATTAGTGACTCATTCAATTATGTTCTGAGTATAGAAGGTCTTTTCTATTCTTGTTACCCAGCTCCCACTATTTTTATCGGAATAACACACTCCCATGTGAAATCCGGAAGTATCGTCGCTCTACTTCATAGTGGTGATCGAGTTCTTTATAAATCTTAATAGAGGGCAACCGAACAGGTTTCTAGTCTATTAATTTTCATAAAGTGGTGTCCAACACCAACCCATCTAATGGATGATTCGATCTTCTTTTTCCCCTTGTTCACTCCCCTCAACATATACGGTTTCTATGGTTCGTGAACAAGTTAAGTTTATACCATCGACGCAAATCAGTTTCACAATTGAATCTTATCCGGCAACCTATCAAGTTTCTAGGGATAAAATTTGCTCCAACCGAAGGCATCCAATGCGCTCCCGGTAATTTATCCGTCCTCCCCGAACGACTACCCCGATAACTCGGAAGCATAGCACATCCGGTTTGGATTTCAATTTCCCGAAAATCGATGGAGGGAAGGAAAACCTTGAAACCTTATAAACTTAATAATTTATCGTGGGAGAATTTTCGCGATTAACGTTACACTTTGCACATTAATCATATTAGCGCGTTTGTGGCATTCATACAATATGAAACAACCATTCACAACCTAGTTGCTACCAACATGTGGTTCATGGACCGTTCCTAGAAAACAAAAACTCCGTAATCTAATTACAAGTCTTCGTCTTGAATCTTCGTATTCTCGAAATGGATCTTCCTCCGGTCTTCGTCATTACATATAAATTTTACATCGAAAATTGCATCCTAGATACAAACATTTCTAGTAAAATAAATAGGCTCAAAACGGCCTTTACAACCCAATCGAATAAAGCGAGCGATTCAAATCTAAGTCCACGAACCACATCCCCATTCAAAAGCATTCATCCAATAAATACTATATAAATGGAAAGCGTAGAGATACATTGATCCAATCAACAATACGAACCGATCCAATCGATTCACACTGATCGGTAATTTGATAACGTTCAAAATAATTGATCGACTATAAATATTCAATTTAATCAAATTTCGATTATAAAATGAAAGTCCATTTATCATTTTAATCGTATTAAATCCAATTTAATGTGCGGGAGATTAATTTTTAAGAATACGGAAAAATCGGCCGGGGTGAAAGCAGGCGGCATGGCCGAATCACCCTCGGCGATCACCGGCAGACACGCCTGGCTTGGCCGAGTAACGCTCGGAAGATGCCGGCCAGGACACGACCGAGTCACCCAGGACACGGTCGGGTCGCCTGACAGTGACTTGGTAGACGGCCGGACACGACCGTGTCACCCAGGACACGGTCGAGTCACTTTCGGCCAGACACGCCCGTGTCTCGACACTCGGGTCTCCGTGCAGCGTGGCCACATTTGCCGGACACGACCGTGTCACCCAGGACACGGTCGAGTCACTCTCGGCCAAATTACCCTTTTTGTCCAAAAAGTCGTCAACTGACGATTCGGGGCTAGATTTTCGAATAGGATATCGAATATCAATATTTTCCGACTTTCATATCTTCAATATAAATCATATTTCCCGAAATTTAAGATTTATATTTAGACATAAACTTACGAAAAATACAATTATTACGAACGAAAAACATATACCACGATTATGACTAAAATGATTCCAAATCATTCACCATCTAATCGAGCATTCCAAATGCCAATATCGTATATACGATCGCAAGACCTACGCTCCGATACCACTGTTGAGATTCGGTGCCTAAATCGAAGGCCCAGTAGGCGGTAAAGCGAAAATTAATTCGATCCGAATCCCTACGAGGATCGATCGAGCTACGTATATACGAATATATAAACGAAAAGCAAGAGTTGTAAGAAACTAACCCTCGAAGTCCGTTGATTAAATGGAAACCTTCTCTTGAGCTATTCCCCAAGCTTTAGTTTGATCTCTACGAGTTCAATCCGCTCCAAGCCCTTGAACGATCCAATGCCGAAAACACCGCGTCTCTACTTGCCACGCGCCGGAAAAACGACCGGAACAACAACACTCGATTAACCTCTAAGGTTACGGCTAGAATCAAGTGGTGAAGCTTTTGTTATTATACTCTAAGTGTACAATATATCTCTCTTAATATATCTTGAATTTTCTCCAAGAAAACTCAAGAACAAAATGAAGAAGAAGATGAAGATGAAGACTAAGGAAAAATAATTTTCTCTCTCACTATCAAAACTCACGGCTGGAAGCAAGCTATTGCAAGTGAAAGTTTGTCTCCACTTATATTCTTATTCAACTCCCCAAGATCTCCTACTTTAGACAATATCACCAAGGTGTGATATTTGTCCCCTTGATTGGTCACTAGTCCACCATCCTTGAAAGTGTAGACCAAGACAAAGTAAGGGAGTAGGTGATGGGGTGGCCATCTAGAAGGAATTGGATGAGTTCGATTCGTTTCGGACTCCCTGTGAGTCCAAACAGATAAACTCCTATTCCGTTCCGATGTATTTATGTCGATTAATTGATCCAATCAATTAATCACATTAAATACATAATAATATAATTAATTTCTCCAAGAAATAATTATATTCACGAATTAAATTAATCACCCAGTAATTTATTTAATCCATTAGGCCGTAAATCAATTTATCCAATAAATCGATTTAGACATCCAATGTCCCAAATTAGATATCCAATATCTAATATTTATAATGAGAGATTAAGCTCGATTCATTCCGTCGTCAATCCTAATGCGCGACTCGGTAGGTCCGTCTCAGTCAGCAATGGGAGGAACCAAAGAGTAGTAGCACCACCTAGCCAGCCTGGCGGCCTACACTGCACTTAACCGAGAACGAATGATTGGGATCATTCAAGAACCATTCTCATCGTGAATACCAAGAACGTATAAACCCTTCTTTCAAATGTCCCGATCAAGTTATAGGGTCACGGTCGATCAAACCCTATCGTACTTGACGCTATGCATGCGTTAATGCAAATCGAGATCATCGAGTATCGTGTATCTAATACAATGGCTCCAATGCTTTGGCCAAAGACTTATGATCTCATCTCGCCAAGAACCGCAAAGGACATAGAACCCGCTCCCTAATGGGAGAAAGAATTCTATCTTGGTATTGAGGACTGCTACTTGCCGTCAAGATGCACGTCGAGGTTGACCCCCGCCTTCCGGTTTACAGGGTCGAACTACTCTAATGAAAATCTTGACGTCACAAGCACATCCCTACTAAATCCTCAAGTCGAAGGTTCACGAATACCTATCACAACCTTTCGATTCCGTCATTGGTATCCGGAGTGAAATCCATGTGACGAATCGAGGGTGAGTCGGTTTGAGTATACTAATCCAATTAGCATACCTATAACGTGTGCTCCCACTAACCATTAGTGTTCGACAGGCACTCTCCTTGTCAAAGAACTCGTCATACAAGTCTTCACATAAACTTAACGCCCAGTCAAGTTTCATCGACTTGCGAACGATTAAGTATTTGAGCTATAAACCTTTCCAGTGCCGACCCCCTTATCCAATAAGGAGTGGAACGTTTTGCTCTCAAATACACGGACTAGTTTCTACATGTATATTTACGAGTTAGGAATGCCAGTAACTACCAGTAAATAAAGAAACATCCATTGCCTTATATTGATGATTTACATAATAACAAGTACAATGCCCTCACTCAACATCCTCTGAGTGGCATTCGAGGGCATACTCCTAACAAATAACTCGGGGTATCTCGCTCGCATACTATCCTCGGTCTCCCACGTAGCCTCCTCGACTCCGTGTCGTGACCACTGAACTTTCAGTAGGGGAATAGTCTTGTTCCGCAACTGCTTGATCCTCCTCTCGAGCATCCGTACAGGACGCTCCTCGTACGAATGATCCTCTGCTATTTCAATATCTTCGAATTGAAGTACGTGGCTCGGATCAGCAACATATTTCCTCAACTGGGAGACATGAAACACGTTGTGAATCTTACTCAAGGTCGGTGGTAAGGCTAGTCGATAGGCCAGATCACCTACACGCTCCAGAACCTCAAACGGCCCAATGTACCTTGGGCTCAGCTTGCCCCTTTTCCCGAAACGAAAAACACCTCGGGTAGGAGACACCTTCATTAACACATGGTCACCAACCTCGAACTCCAGTGGTCGTCGACGGTGATCAGCATAAGACTTCTGTCGACTTTGAGCCGTTAACAACCGACTCCTAATCAAAGTGATCTTCTCCCGAGCTGCTAATAACATGTCGGGTTCCGTACCCAGAGATTCTGACAGTTCGTCCCAACACAAAGGGGACCTACAGCGACGGCCATATAATGCCTCATACGGTGCCATCTGAATCGAAGCGTGCCAACTATTATTATAAGTGAATTCCACCAAAGGCAGCTGGGATTCCCAATCGTTCTTCCAATCAAGAGCACATGCTCTCAACATATCCTCTAGAGTCTGGATGGTTCTCTCCGACTGACCATCGGTCTGTAGATGAAAAGCCGTACTGAAATTCAACTGTGTGCCCATCGCACGATGAACTGCCTTCCAGAAGTGTGACACAAATCGCCCGTCACGGTCTGATACAATGCTCTTGGGGGTACCGTGTATTCTCACAATTTCCTTAATAAACAGCTGGGCCAATCTATCGGGGCCCCATGTGTCCTTAATTTCCAAGAAGTGGGCTGATTTGGTCAGACGGTCCACAATCACCCAAATCGTATTCATTCCTCGACGACTCGTCGGCAAGCTAGTGATAAAATCCATAGATATGTCCTCCCATTTCCACTCAGGAATCGGGAGTGGTTTCAGCATTCCTGTGGGTCGCTGGTGCTCAATCTTGACCTGCTGACAGGTCAAACACCTCGAAACGAATTCGGCAACCTCACGCTTCATATTCCCCCACCAATAATTCTGTTTCAAATCCTTATACATCTTGCTAGAGCCCGGGTGAATAGAGTACGGGGTAGCATGGGCTTCTCTCATGATAGAGTTCCTCAACTCTTCGTCAGCGGGTACACAAACTCGATTTCTAAAACGTATCAATCCATCCTCGTGGCTTTCCCCTGGGTTACTTCATCCCGGACTCGAGATAAGAATGGGTCCGTAATTTGCTTTGATTTGATCATATCATCAAGAGACGAAGAAATCTCAAGGGTGCAAAGTTGTCCCTGAACACGCTGTAACCAAACTTCAATTTCTGGCCTCATAAGGTCCAACTTCAATTCCCTCTGTGCTGTTAAACGGCTCAGCATATGCTCCTGCACTGTCTTACGGCTCAATGCGTCGGCAACCACATTTGCTTTACCCGGATGATAAAGGATCTCGATATCATAGTCCTTGATTAATTCTAGCCACCTTCTCTGTCTCATGTTCAACTCCTTCTGAGTAAAAATGTACTTTAGGCTCTTGTGGTGCAGTAAAGATCCGGCAGTAACTCCATAAAGATAGTGACGCTGATTTTCAAAGCAAACACCACATTGCTAACTCCAAGTCGTGGGTCGGATAGTTAACTTCATAGGGTCGCAATTGTCTCGATGCATAGGCGATTACTTTCCCTTCTGCATTAGGACACATCCTGCACTCGTCTCGACGCGTCACTATACACCACAAATCCTTCTGTTCCCTTTGGTAAGACCAAAACAGGTGCCGAAATCAATCGACTCTTGAGCTCTTCAAAACTTTGCTGACATGCTTCTGACCACAAATACTTCTTGTCCTTCCGCAGTAAGTTAGTCGTCGGTTGCGAAATTTTAGAGAATCCTTCTACGAATCGTCGGTAGTAACCTGCTAAGCCGAGGAAACTACGAACTTCCTTTACGTTCTTCGGTGGTAGCCAATCTCGAATGGCTTCCGTCTTTTGTGGGTCCACTCTCACCCCTTCGTCTGATATCACATGCCCGAGAAAGACAACCTCAGGCATCCAGAATTCACACTTAGAAAATTTCCCATAAAGTTGTTCCCGCCTCAATGTATCGAGAACTTGGTGGAGGTGACTCTCGTGCTCCTCGTGGTCGCGAGAGTAAATCAGAATGTCGTCAATGAAAACGACTACAAAGCGATCCAGATAGTTAATAAAAACTCGATTCATCAACTCCATGAACACTGTCGGTGCATTAGTCAGTCTAAATGGCATCACCACGAACTCATAATGCCCATAGCGAGTACGGAATGCTGTCTTCGAAATGTCAGACTCTCGAATCCTCAATCGATGATAACCAGATCTCAAGTCGATCTTAGAAAACACGGCGGCTCACGAAGTTGGTCCAATAAATCATCAATACGTGGCTAGGGTTACTTGTTCTTGATTGTTTCCCTGTTAAGCTCACGGTAATCAATACACAATCGTAGAGATCCATCTTTCTTCCGCAGAAATAACACTGGTGCTCCCCAAGGGGACGCACTAGGTCGAATATAGCCTTTGTCAGTCAACTCCTCAAGCTGGTTCTTCAATTCTTGCATCTCAGTCGGAGCCATACGGTACGGTGCTTTTGAGAGCGGGGACGTACCTGGTTCTAACTCAATAATAAACTCTACGTCACGATGAGGAGGTAAGCCTGGCAACTCGTTTGGAAATACATAGGGGTAATCTCGGACTACTGGAATGTCGGCCAATTCAACTGGTCGATCAGCTGTTTTGGTCATGTAGCACCAATAACCAATACACCCTTTATTAAGCAGTTTCACTGTTTTCATAGCGCTGATGACTCTCCCAGAACGACTGGGATTATCACCTCGAAAAATACACTCGAATCCATCATCAGAAGTGATGGTAACCATCCGCTTGCAGATACTGAGTATCGCATCGTGACGATCCATCCAATCGATACCCAAGATTATATCATCCTTAGGTAGATCGACTACAATCAGATTTGAGAACCACTCACGGTCGTTCAAACGAATCGGACAGTCCTGGACTTCACGACTCCCAATAATTCTTCTACCATCAGGTAGACCAATCACGTAGGGCTCACAATTGATAACATGGTCTAGAGGCAAACGACTTAAACAAGAAGAAGATATAAAGGAGTGTGAAGCACCGGTATCAAAAAAAGAACACATACAGGCTGGGAGTGGATCTCGAGTATACCTGAAATCATGCTGGCCTCGGGATCGTCAGCTTTCTTCATCTCGTAAATCCTGGGTTTCACAGTTCCGGCACCAGGTGTACCACCTTGATTCCCACGGCCCATTCCCCTATTCGCCCCGGTGGTCTGATAGGAAGCGGACGGAGGCATCCGGTTCTGGACAGAGGATTGAACTGGGGCATGAGACGCTACTGATTCAGGTCCGGGTCCACCCCTGCAAAAACGAGCACGGTGACCATTTTTGCCACAAGTATGGCAAGTGACGGCAGGCTTCGGGCATTTGGAGCTGATATGCCCCTGGTCTCCGCAGTTATAGCACACAACATAGGAGGGGACCGCTCGAGAGTGCGATCCAGATGGCTTCGACGCCATGGGTGGTCGATCAGAAGGGTTTGGCAATGACTGGGGCTTCCTGAATGTCCCCTGTTACTCTCGATGCAGTTCCTGCTGACCTTTTGTTGTTGGACTGGGGTTGTTTCTTGGAAATCTCCTTCGCGGTGAGTTCGTACTCTAGAGCCTTCTCGATGAACTCTGGTAAGGTAGTACAGTGGTGATTCAACAGCTGCATTCTCATTCGGGGTTTAAGCCTCTTGAGAAAGTATTTGATCTTATCGGCCTCTGTTCGGATAATTGTTGTGGCAAAAGGAAGGAGTGCTGGAATTTCTCGAAGAGATAATACATCATCGTCTTGAGGCCTGGGTTCAAAAGTTCCGACAGTTATTCCTCACGGAGTGGCCCTGTATAGTAACGTTCTAGCATGAGGTTATTAAATTCCTCCCAAGTGTAAACACCATCGGTGGCCTTCTGAAAGCCACTGTATGAGCGCCTTTGCTAAGATAATACGCGGCTACCGAGACACGATTCTCTTCCGGGCAGTCCACCATCTGGAAAAGTTTCTCAAAATGCTCGATCCAATGCACAATGTCAGCAGGCTCAGAGGAGCCTTCAAAAGTCGGTGGTCGCTGGCGAGAGATGTCGCTGATAATCCGACTCACGGGTCCGCCAATCACAGGAGGAGGATGAGCCCCGCCGCCGGGTCGAGCGGCCCTCTGCATAGCTTCCATTAGTTGACCCATCTGGGTCATCTGTGTCATCATGCCCTGCATTACGACGTAAGGATCGACACGTGCATCCCCGCGACCATTGTGGTGCGATTGTTCCCTAGAAGGTAAACCACTGTCTGCGGAACTCTGATCCGCATTCGCGCATCTGTTGGCTCGAGGTATTGGGATTCGGCCCCTTCCGCGGCCTCGTCCCCCTATGCCACGACCTCTCAGGTTTCTTTCCATACTGAAAGAATCAATCATAATGATAATCATAAGTACAGTTCAAGATACTAAAATTCATGCTAAGTTAATAGCAACAAGGGATCACATATTAAAGGAAAACGGTTATCGATACCACAAATGTCGCACCGAATATCATATCGGTGTCAAGTCGAACAATTTCAATTGTAAAATCAATTCAGCATTTACCTCGGATTATCAATCAGATAAATCCTGTCACAATTCCTCGAAATAACATGATCAACAAGGAGACCCATACTGATATCAATATCATGCCAGTAATTAAACCATGGCTCATAAAGTACATACCGTATTTGGCTCGTAGGGTCAGGCACTTGCACAGGTCACACGTGACACGAAGGTCTCTTGATACTAGTTCATTTCTCAATGACTCATAAAAGAAAAGAAACAATGCTCTCTGATACCATCTTCTGTAACACCCCAAAAGGCGGGTATTACAGTGCCGTGAATCCCACATTGGGACCCACCAGGCGATATCCAAAACAGGTGAAATAAATATTATTTGTGATACCGAATCACAATGAATAGTCATTACTCCGATTAGGAGTTTATTAAAATATGGCCAACGGCCTTACAACACACAGGATCCGAAAAACAAGTATAGACCATATGGGGATGGAAAATACTTCAAATGTCAAATACAACCAAATAACAAATTAAATGAAGCAGGAAATAACATAACATGGTTTAACATAACCGGACAACAAAGACGAGGGGCCCCCGAACTAGTATCCTTCGAACCCTTCGCCGTCGACATGCTCTTCCCGTGCCTTGCCTTTGCCTCGACCTAAAATACAATACAAGTATTTCGCCCAACACAGGGTCAGATATACATGATAACCAATTCTTCCGACATTATACAATTCACATATATAGATCTCAAGAAAATCATTCTGACTATTAATCATACCCCTCGGGCGTATGAAACAATCAGTCACAAAATATCGAACACATCCAATCATACATGGACTATGAACGATTAACAATATAGCTCAATATGGACATCACAGTACGCCCGATCCGGAAATGTGTCCGTGTACATGTCCACCCCGTATACGGAATCCAGAATATACGTGTGACAATGTACCTAATTAGCCTCACGAATTACGTCTCGTGTGCATAGTCCAATACGGAAACATCCACGTATGACTATACAAGTGCCCGGCTAAAAATCCTACACAATATCCAATCGGCACGCAGATGTGATTCCGGAAATGTCACGACACAACATGACAACGAAGTTCAATGAAATACACATCCAATTAAGGATCAAGAAAAACTCACCAAAGTGAAAATAAGGACCAACGAGATCAACGATTCAAAACGGCGTACTTGGGAATGCAATCCCATAACGTCAAGGACAATGTCAAATCACGACAAACGTCACATGGACAATTCATACACATGAAATATATAATCATCACAAGAATCTAATCATCATTATAACCAAGCAAGATAACTTGCCTTAATACGGAGACGAGAATAGTCCTCTTCTTGTCGGAACGAACGAACGGTCCTCGACTAATATTGTTTACTCGAACAATCAACCTTAAACGAAATACATTTTACTCAAAAACATATTCGTATAATTATCAATACAGGATTAGTAAGACGTCAACCTACAATCCTTTAGAATAGTTTGTTAATACCAATTATTGAAGCCTTATGTCAGGAGTCCTTCTAACATCATTACAACCATAAGAATCGGTTTACAATATTTACCGAATGTTCGCATGGTTCATCATAAACAAGAGTTCTATCAAGGGTATGTTGAATAACCAATTATGATGTTAAGATCATCTTATGATGATTAAACTTTCCAAAACATTAAAACGTTGAAAGGTAAAATCTGCACATTATGATTATTCTCCTCTCATCTAAATTGACTTATAAGCTAACAACAAGTTCATAAGTTCTGAGATTACACCATACCCATGAGGGTTATCAAAGTCTTTGTTTACAAGGCTGGAAGATTCACTAACATGATGGTGAATTCACCATTTATCTAGTATGATGATCAAACATTCTAAGTTCTCAACACATTAGATTAATGAAAAGTTATTGTTGTAATTATCAAGATCCTTATCAATCTTCAAAGACTTGTGAAGCTGAACCATAATGATTAAAGTTTCTAAGATTTCTGAACTAGGTCATCTAATCTTATCTTTAACATGATCAAGTTCTTCTCAAGGTAAATAAATACTTAAAATGGTGTTTAAACACTTTATGATATCAAGTTCTTGACTAAATCCAGTTATGATGAAGCTAACCGATCCAACAATGTCCTACTGAGCTAATATTCGTCCAACAAGATGAGTATGGTAGTTACAACATGATTAAAATCACTATATCACCAAGAACACCTCCATCTCAAACCCTTATTTAACATATTCATCAAGAAGTGTTTAAAGAGTTTAATTATAACCATGTTTTACTTGCTTAATCTAGCTCTAGGTGAAGTATAATTCGTCATTAATCTTCAACATAAGAAAATAATGCAGAGAAGAAAGCACACCTACCTCCAGAAATGAAGAACAACTTCAATGCTATGAGAGAATATATTCCAAGCTCAAAAACAACTCCAATTCTCCAAGGAAATGAGCTCCACTCCAAGATTAAAGGCTTAGAAACAAGTTGGTGAAGGTTGATGTCGTTTTGGTAGTGCAGAGGTATGATATGTGAAGAGAGAAATTTGGTTCGGGGTTGTGAAGAAATGAAAAACAGGCTGGTCCTATAAATAGACTGTGCAGACTTAGCGTACGCTATCGGGACAGATTAGCGTACGCTAATGAACTTACGTACGCTATCCGGTCGATATTACGTACGTAAGCGGCTTCTGATGGCTCGTCTTGAATTATCGCAGGCCGTTAGCGCACGCTAATGATAATTGGGTTACGTACGCTAATAAAAGTAGATTCTCACCGACACGACAGCTCAGACTTAGATCACATGCATGCTAACGGCTAAGGAGTTCACGTGCTGAATTCAACTGCTGCCAGATTCCCTCTTAGCGTACGCAACCGAGGAAAACTTACGCACGCTAATGCACAGTATTAGCGTACGTTAATCTTACTGTGTAGCGTACGCTACAATAACAGAAAATTTTGAAAATGCAACACTCTCATTAACATCGAATCATCACATATGAAATGAAGTAACAACGATATGATATTTAAATCTAGAATACCACGACGTAATACTAAATGCAACGATTTATGGTAATCAGATTATCCGAATAATATAATGACAGGTAAAAATGAAAAGTTACAGTCGGATATTACAACTATTGCGTATGCGTCGAGGCAGTTGAGGTCGTACGAGCTCAACTACCCTACTCAAGATTTGGAGTTAGCGGCGGTTGTCTTTGCGCTCAAGATTTGGCGTCACTATCTTTTTGGCTCTGCGTGTCAGATTTTTACCGATCATAAAAGTCTGACATACATATTTACTCAGCGGGAGTTGAATATGAGGTAGAGGAGGTGGTTAGAGTTGATTAAGGATTATGACCTCTAGATCCTTTATCATCTGGGCAAGGCGAACATCGTGGCGAATGCCTTGAGTCGGAGACCGGTTGCGTTGCGGACGCTTGATTTATGTCCCGAGCTGAGCTTCAGTGGGATTTGATCGAGTTGAGCGTTGAGATCTTGTTGCTAGGAGATGTCGGGCAACTTTGCGCTTTAGAGATTTCATCGTCGTTGGTCGATGAAATTAAGCTGAAGCAATTGGAGGATCCGATGATTACTCAAATCCGAGAGAATGTTCTTAATGGGAAGTCTCCTGGATTTGTGGTTCACGAGGATAGTGTGTTGAGATTCCAGAGTCGCCTTTGTGTACCGAACGACTTGGAATTGAGGCAGAGTATTTTGCGAGAGGTCCATGCTACGCCTTACTCAGTTCATCCTGGTTCGAGTAAGATGTACAAGGACCTGAGGAGGAACTTTTGGCGGAATGACATGAAGGAGGATGTCGCACGGTTTGTAGCGAGATGTTTGACTTGTCAGTAGGTCAAAATCGAGCATCAGCGACCGGTCGGGTTACTGCAGTCACTCCCTATGCCGGAATGGAAATGGAAAGATATTTCGATGGACTTCGTCACGAGCTTGCCGAGATCGAAGTCTGGTATGAATATGGTTTGGGTGATTGTGGATCGTCTGACCAAGTCGGCACATTTTTTGGGCATCAAGGATACTTGGGTCCCGGAGAGGTTGGCTCGTGTGTTTATTCCGCAGATTGTGGGCTTCACGGTATTCCGAAGTCTATTGTTTCGGATCGTGATGGCCGTTTTGTATCGCATTTTTGGCAGGCGGTATATAAGGCGTTGGGTACACATTTACATCTGAGTACTTCTTTTTCATCCTCAGTCAGATGGACAGTCGGAATGCACTATCCAGACATTTGAGGACATATTGCGTGCTTGTGCTCTCGATTGGAGCAGTGTTTGGGAGGAACATTTGCCGTTGATCGAATTCACGTACAATAATAGTTGGCATGTGTCGATTCTAATGGCACCGTATGAGGCACTTTATGGGCGGCAATGTCGATCACCGATTTGCTGGAACGAGACGTCCGATTTGGTTGGTACTGAACCAGATATCGCTATGGAGACAAGGCGGAAGGTAGAATTGATTCGGGAGAGGATGTTGACTGCTCATAGTCGATAGAAGTCATATGCTGATGTCCATCGTCGACCTTTGGAATTCGAGGTGGGAGACCACATTTTGCTAAAGGTGTCGCCAACGAGGGGAGTTTTCCTCTTCGGGAAGAAGGGAAAGTTGAGTCCGAGATTTATTGGGCCCTTTGAGATTCTCGAGAGAGTCAGCGAGTTGGCATATCATTTAGTGTTACCTCCGGCCTTGATTCACGTTCTTAGTGTTTTCCATGTTTCCCAGCTGAGGAAATATGTTCCGGATCCTTGTCACATCATTGACTATGGTGAGATTGATGTCGCCAAGTATATTACCTTCGAGGAGCTGTCCCTTGAAGATTTTGGAGCACCGTGAGAAGCGACTGAGGCATAAGACCATCCCTTTGGTCAAAGTGCAGTGGTCGAGGCATGGTTTCGAGGAGGCAACTTGGGAAACCGAGGATAGCATGCGTTCTAGGTACCCCGAGTTGTTTGTTTCTTAAGTTTCAGGACGAAACTTATTTTTAGAGGGATAGAATGTAATATCCGCATTTTTTTCCCGGTATTTTCATTTTTGGTGTATTTTTCGTTTTTGGCAACTCGTTTGTAACCGTATTAATATTTAGAGAATATTTAATACTGAACTTTTTGTCATCCGAGCTTGTTTCGGACTTGCTTTACTCAATTCCGTGTGTAATGTCATTTTTGTCGTTTTTCATTCGACTCTCGTAACCGTTGTTCAGAACTGCTATTTCGGGATTGCCGCGGGTCGTCTCATGTTTTCATGCATATTGTGGGCTTTCGTTTGTTGTTTCGATTATGTATCGTGTGTTTCGGATGTTTTAGGTTGTTTTGTAATTTCCCAAAGTTTTGGGGTGATTACCAACGTTGTAGTTTTTCCGTACCCTCAGGTAGTTGGAATCGTGTTTTCTTTTAGCGCTTTGGTTCTGACTCAATCTTGTTGTTCGTGTGTCTCCTTCGGTTCGTTGTTTGGTGTCGGATGCGCGTTGTTTTCATCTGAGGTGGAATTCACTGTTTTCCATCCCTGAGTGCTGTCTGTGCTGCTGTCTACACTCGATAGCGCACGCTACTACTGTTGTGTAGCGCATGCTATTGTTGTTTTGTAGCGCACGCTACGACCGTTTAGTAGCGCACGCTAACGGCTCAAACCCAGTAGTGACAGCGGGTTGTTTCTACTCTCTGCTCTCTCGACGAGCAGCTTAGCGCACGCTACATTTATATATTAGCGCACGCTACGGTTTGGATTTAGCGCACGCTGGGATGATCGGTAGCACGCGCTAACTCGGTAGTCCAGACTGGGCAAATTGTTTCTGGACTCGGTCTGGTGCCCAGGTAGCGCACGCTATGGCCCGATAGTGCGCGCTATCGAGGGGCTATTAGCGCACGCTATTCTCCAGTAGCGCACACTAACGGGCCAGAACCGCAGGTTATGGACGGTTTTTTGGCTACGTAGCGCACGCTAACCTTTATCTTTAGCGCACGCTACGTCTCTCTGGTTATAAAAACTAGAGAGTTGACCAGATTCGTCATTTCTTTCTCATCTCCTTTCCTCTCCGCGTCTGAGCGACTCCAGGGCGATTTTGGGGCGATTTCTTCTTCCGATCACTTCAGAGGTCATCTTTCTTGAGTTCTTATAGTGTAGATTAACAACACCAACACTAGTTCTTCATCCTTAATCCAAGGTATTCTCCTAGAACCCTATTTTTGGGAAAATTTGGGGATTTTTGAGTTTTCGTCCGATTCGTTCCGTGTTGTTGATTAATCCTTGATGTATATGATTAATCTTAGTAGTATTGTTGTTTTTCCTATGATTTCATGGTAAGTTTCGTGGTATTTGTGGAATCAATAGGGTTCGGTTGCGATCCGTCCTCGTCGTTGTTTTGTACGAACTTGCATGAATCATAGGTGGGGTTTCGGGTGTCTTCCATTATTGTTATTCTTGTCGAATTGGTTGTGATGGTATTTAACGAATTGTCTAGGTTCAGTGTGTTCAATTTCTCTCAACCGCGATCATTTTCTTCCGTCTTTTCGTCGTGATATCGAGGCAAGTACCCTGAATGAACTTATATGCTTAACATGGTAGTATTGCATGAGTAACGTGTGTCTGTGTATACTCACTACAGTTAGATCCGACGGGGTCTTGGTAGGGGTCCACAGAGGCATGGATCCGCGAGCTTGCTTTTAACCACTACGGATTAAATCCAATGGGGTCTCGGTAGGGGTCCACAGAGGCGTGGGTCCTCGGTTAATTGTGGTGCATTTTATAAATGTGTTTTGGATTATGGCGTTTTCGGAAATGTGTGTTTCAAACTGATGTTTTCTCATTTGCATGCTTTGATTATATGTGTAAGGTGTAAGTTGTTCATTGGTTACTTGTACTAGTGTAATTGTTAACCCCTTTGGGGACCTATTTTGGGGAATTCTTGTTATGAATTTCAGGTTATGTTCAGCTAGACGAGCGGGCGCTGGGACAGTACGAGGATGCTGGCTAGGGTTGTTGACGTGTGTTTTTGCATTCCCTTGTTTCCGTTGTCCTTTTTGATGTGGTTGTTTTCTAAATTTTCAAACTCATAGATAGTACTCGCGAGTACTCAGGCATTTTATTCGGATTGTGATTTACATCAGTAGTTGTTATTTATGATTGTCAGTGATGATTGTACCGGGCGTTCTATTTTATTTTCATCTTAATGATGTGTGTTTCCTCGCTAACCGGGATGGTTAGACGAGTGGTATTTTCGTGTTTAGCCTGGTAGGTCCCATGTAGGGGTCCACGGTGCTGTAATATACCCTGAATATCTTGGGGGTGTACACCGACGATCTTGAAAGCCCGACGTTTCCTTCAACAATCTATGACCCTCTGAGCCCATCATCGGCATGAAAAACTGGCTCCCTTTAGGATGGTAAAGGGTACCCACACCCTAGCCCTAACATAAGGATCTGTCTAACCGACCTGATTGATGGCTGCGCTAGATCTCTCTCGGCTAACTCGAAATTCTTCTCTCTAGCGATCGGTGCCAACAGATCCTCAGACTCCATCATGATCCTTGCTTAATTCACAATAAAAATAAATGATTGGATATAGATAAGGAGCATAGAAAAGACATGATGTTATAAGAAAAATAATAATAATAATTGCAGGAACTAATTACATTTCCTTACATATTCTTCAACACTTCTCGAATCACTACTACAAAACTGGCTTTTAACAGCGGTTAAAATGCCCAATTAACGGCGGTTCCGGAACTGCCGTTATGCGTACCGCTGTTAATATCAACGTCGTTTTTGAAAACCGCCGTTGAATTTGCCAAATAACGGCGGTTCATTTTAACATTATTAAATTTATTACGGAGTTTCAAAACATTGTTAAATGTGCCATTTAACAATGATTCTGTAACCACTGTTAAACCCGATACTTCACAGCGGTTATAGAACCGCCGTTAATTTTAAAAAATAACAGCGGTTTCGGAGGAACCGCTGTTGAAATATTAATAATTTTGTCCAGTTTGTCCCCTATTTTGCACAATCCAGTACCTGAATCGGATCAAACTAATCAATAAACCACCAATTCATCGAATCCAAACACACCGAAAAGAACTAACCAACACCAAATTCATTGAACCACCAATTCATTGAAAAAAATAATACAAAAAATCCCAATTCATCCAAAATAATTCATACAAATATCCAATTTACAATTCATACAAATAATTCACACAAAAACACCAAAATCATGTCGCGAGACGATTTCGAACCTCCAAGAAATAAAGTCCCCAATCAACTCGAATTTTATCAAGAACATCTTCAGACAGTGGTCCAACATCATCAAACATCTGCACATATAAACGTATAATAAACAAACTTTAAATGTAAAAGAGTAAACAGTTTTATCACCACTTCAAGTAAAAAATATACTACCTCCATCCAACCATCCAAAATACGCGCTCGGGCGATAGTCGACATCCAGTGCATAACATAATAACCACACTCCCAACCTCTATTTTGTTTATTACACTAAAATAAAATAAGACACAATTATATGAGTCGCTTTAAGTAAATAAAATCAACACACAACATACACAGTTAAAAAATACACACTGACACAAACACACAATGCACAAAAAAAAACAGCACACACACACTTCACACACACTGCACACAAACATACACAAACACACACATACGCACAGTACCCACACACACACATTGCACACAAACACACACACACACACACACACACACACACACACACACACACACACACACACACTGCACAAACAGAAAAAAAAAAAAACAAACACACACACACTGCACACAGCATAAACACAATACACACACAAACAGAAAAAAAACAACACAAACATAAACACACACAACACACACACACTGCACAAACAGAAAAAAGAAAAAAAAAACACAAACACACACACACTGCACACAGCATAAACACAATACACACATAAACAGAAAAAAAAAAAACACAAACATAAACACACACACAACACACACACAACACACAACACACACACACACCTACTGCACACAAACACACACATACACATTGCACACAAACAAACACACACACACACACACACACATACTGCACAAACAGAAAAAAAAACACAAACACACACACACACACTGCACAGCTAAACACACAATACACACACAAACAGAAAAAAAACACACAATACACACACAAACATAAACACACACAACACACACAGTACACACACACACATTGCACACAAACAAACACACACACACACACACAGTACACACACACACACACTGCACAAACAGAAAAAAAAAACACAAACACACACACACTGCACAGTTAAACACACAATACACACACAAACATGAAAAAAAAACACAAACACGCAATACACACACAAACATAAAAACACACAGTACACACACACTGCACAAACAGAAAAAAAACAATCATATCATGCTGCATAGCACACTCGAGTTATTCTTACCAGTATAAAAACACGTATACACCTTTCGTCGTCCTAAAATCCCAAACCCCAAATAAAGAAGAAAAAACAGTATCCAGGAAAAAAAATGCGCTCATTTCAGAAACCTGAGGAGGAATGGCGGTCCACTCTCACTCCTGATCAGTTTCATATTCTCCGCCAGAAGGGCACCGAGTCCGTGTTCTCCTGAGCATTCCTTTTTCTTATTATTATTTTTGCATATATATGTGTGTGTGTGTGTGTGTGTGTATGTGTGTGATTAGCTAGTTGTTGCATGTTATAAAGAAATCTTGACCTTCGTAAGAGCCCTGATTAATTTTCTCACTTCATTTATGTGAGCAAATAGATGATATGTCCAGTTTCTGTGAACATTTATTGTAGTATTCACTATAATCTACCTTAAGAAGATGGTTCGTCCTTAATGAGAGAGAGAGGGAGAGAGAGGCAGATGGGGAGAGGGAGGGAGAGAGGGAGGGAGGGAGGGAGGGAGAGAGTATTTGTGGAATCTTTGTATAGAGATTTTTTTAGGATATTTATCATCCGAAACTCGAATACTTCACATGCTGATGCTTTCGGTAATTGCACAGGCCACAAACACACACACTGCACAGCTAAACAAAAACAGAAAACAAAAAAACCAACACAAACACACACACACACAGCACACACACACAAACCAACACAAACAAACGGACACTTCATACACGATATGTTGGGAGAAGATCCTTAAGACGAAAGTTAACATCTATCCCAAAGGGAGAAGATCCTTACGACGTTAACCACGTCTATCCCAAAATATTTCGTGTTTCCAAAAATAATGTTGTCGTACACACTCAAATATTTACACACACACACACACACACATTGCACGCACACACACAGCACACACACTTCCCACACACAAAACATAAACACACACAAACACAAACACACATAAACACAAAGACACACACACACTCACAGCACACACAGCACACACTGCACACAAACACACACAAACACAAACACACACACACATCACACACACACTGCCACTGCACACACACACACTGCATAGAAAAAAAACCAACACAAACAAACGGACACTTCATACACGATATGTTGGGAGAAGATCCTTAAGACGAAATTTAACATCTATCCCAAAGGGAGAAGATCCTTACGACGTTAACCACGTCTATCCAAAAATAATTCGTGTTTCCAAAAACAATATTGTCGTACACACTCAAATATTCATACACATAAACACACATATTTACACTCATGTAATTAAATGTATTACCTTGGGATATATCCAACTAACCGCCTGCTTTGATTTACTTATATGCATACCATCCATGGTCTTGAATGCGGTCACGGCACTGCTTAAAAGTAACAATAATATATTGAGTCGTTGATATAAAATTTTAAAGCAAATATGTTATAAATAAAATCTTACTTTTGGAGTATGGCCTTAATGCGAGAGTCAGGCCTACTATGTAGTGAGCAAAACCATATAATAGTTCCTCTTGCTGGCACAATGACCAGAAGTTGCCAATGATGCCTACATAGATAAATGCATTTGAAAGAAAGAACATATTACTATAGTATGTTGTAAAAAAAAAGGAAATAGTTTTGTTAAAAAGAAAATATTTTGAAATATACAATCTTTTATCTTACTTATGATGGTAAGCTCCCATGTATATTTGCTTCTTCGACTCAAGCATACGCGTCGATATATATCTCGAGATCTCCTCTCCCCTCTGTCCCATATTTTGTATGGATTGAGGATCAAAATATCCATACAAAATCTCGTCCATCGTGCCCACATTCATATTAGACAAATACCTAATTTGTTAAGCAAAATATTAATATAAAAAAAACACTCCACACACTGCACACAAACACACACACACACACTGCACACACACAAACACTGCCACACAATAGAAAAACACACAAACTGCACACAAACACACACACACACTGCACACACACAGCACATACAAACACACACACACACACACGCTGTACACACACACATACTACGAATGTAGAAAAATTCCATAAAGGAAATTACTCACATAGTCCAAAGCTGTAAAACTGATAAACTAAGCCACTCCTTTCCTTGAATGATCTCTAAAATATCAGTGTGAGCGATGTACAATGGAACATCATCACCACCACAGCCAAAGATAGCTGTATCCCATGGCACGGATATCGGACTATTGTACATACTCGACGCAGCACTAAGTAAGTCTTTCATGATGTCATCTTTGGTCCTCGACCTGTCATTGTGACGAGCCTGCTTCTTTGGTCGCTGAATATCCTATTTCATATAGTATAGTGTAAAATACAAGTAAATTTGAAATAATTTATTTTGTTTTCTTTCCATTATAACTTCAGAAAGGATGAAGGATAAACGTATCTATTGAATACTATATAAACTCATTAATAATGACCCGAACCTATATCTATTTTTTGAATATTAAAAAGAGAAGAATTGGTGCGAATTTCTTCTATATTGAATAAAGAATATTCATTCATCAAATCATTCACTCCATAGTCTGATAAATCTTTTAAAGAACTGATTAATCACACGAGAATAAAGATAGAGTCCCATTCTACATGTCAATATATGTCAGGGTTTAAAATATTTTTATATATATACTATCTAAATATATACTCCAATAAAGTCAATAAAACAAAAAAAGAATAGGGCTTATTATTTTTATTTATTATTATTCATACATGTTTCCATTCCTTTGGGATATATTTTTATTTATTATTTTTATTTATTATTATTACTACGCATTTTGGTTGCGTTTAATCTTTTCCATATTAAAAATCATAATCAATTTATATTGGATTGATTTTGCAATAATGTTTGGTAGTTACTAAAAAGAAAAAGAAAATATTTACCTTTGAAAAATCGGAGAAAATAAAATCTCATGGCCATGCAATAAATCCACCTAAAGCTTCCCCCACGACTCTCACTCATCAGTCGCCACAAGGACTTCAGCGCTGGCATCTACGGCCTCCTCAACCACTACCTTAAAAAAATGAGCTGGTAAAGGAGCACAATGTAGGGTCGAATCGCCCTGAATAACCCTGCCGATAGCAACTAGATGGGTATGATGCTCGTCCACATAAAATCCAACTCGATGAGTGTCTCCAGTCCTGCACCTCTCTCCTAAGGGCGAAATAGCATCGACAACTCCCCTTCGTGCTAACACGAGTAACCTCATCCGGTGTATGAATATCAACAGTCACTGGGAACTAGCACCCATTGTCCGGCCGAACTCTTTCCTCAAAGTCTTTGTGACATCAAGGGTGATCTCTTTCCTTAGTTGCTCCAACACATCTTTACTTACTAAGACGTCGATACACATGATCGTCCAACGTAAACGCGAATACCCACCCCAAAACCAAGGCCCCGAACACGACCGTGGTGCTCGGTCTCCCAATGGCGCTCGCCAATATATCTGTCGCCCTCAGAATGAAGGTACCTTGTGTATACTGCTTCTCCAAATCATCCTACAAAAATTTAATTTGGCACCATATTACAAAATTTTGAAATTTGCAAACAACTGATACAAGTTGATGAAGGAGAAAAAACAATACAAGAATGTAGATAAAAATAATTGGGTAGAAAAGTGGTTATTTACATTTAATAAAGCAAATAATTTACCTCAAATTTTTAATGTTTGCTAACACTTAGCAACAAAAAAGTGGAGCTTTTTCTTTTTCTTACAAGAAAAAATAATTCTTAAAAAAGAACTTACAATCCTCTCGACAATCTCCCGTGTAGCATCGGATGACATACCCTCCCGTCTTTTTGTATGACCAAGCTTCCACCTTTGATGACGCGTAGGTGGAGACGGGGGATCAATAACAATATCTTCTTCAGATTTAGATACTTCTCGACGCTCCTTCATCTTCCTCTCCATCTCCCGTATATCCACCAAGTCGTACCCTCCTCGAGCCATATAATGCGAAATATTCATTTTGGCTAATTCTTGTTTCTTACTTCTTTGTTCCTGATACAAGTATCAAATAATCCATAAACAATTTTATAAATATTTTCAAATTCAAAACATTTTTTTTCATATTTTATGTTCTTAATTAGAAATAGGTTCTTAATTAGAAATTGTTTTATTTTATTCTTGTAAAATTATTCAGATTTTATGTTATTAATTAGAAATTATTTTATTTGATTGTGCGTTCATTATTTTCAGCATTGAACTTTAAAAAAAATTAAAACATTTTTTTATTTCAGATTTTATGTTATTAATTAGAAATTATTTTATTTGATTGTGCGTTCATTATTTTCAGCATTGAACTTTAAAAAAAACTTAAAACATTTTTTTATTTCAGATTTTATGTTATTAATTAGAAATTATTTTATTTGATTGTGCGTTCATTATTTTCAGCATTGAACTTTAAAAAAAAAAACTTAAAACATTGTATTCGGTTTTACCTCCCAAGCGGAGTCCCCACGAATCCTTTTGAAATCTCTCCAGTCCTCCTCGGAGATACCATACTTGTCACAAGGAGATTTTTCTTTGCTTGGACCATATATGTACTAACCGGTCAAATCAGACTTAAACTGCCTCCATTTTACGCCAATTGACTGTAAACACGTCTTCTGAAAATGACCAAGATTGCTAATCTGGCTAACATCAAAATTGGCCTACATATTGACAATTAAAACTAGAGTTAGCCACACACACAAACACACACAACATAAAAACACACACACAGTACATAAACACACACACAGCACAAAAACACACACACTGCCACACACACAGCAAAATCTGCAAGCGTACAATGATTTCTTAATATATCCTCCCACAACATTAATCTATCCCTGTGTTAAGATATATATATATAGAGAGAGAGAGAGAGGGGGGGGGAGAGAGAGAGAGAGAGAGAGAGAGAGAGAGAGAGAGAGAGAGGAAACGTACTACTCCATTGATAACTAGTTTAAGACACCAGAAGTTCGGTAGAGCTTGTGCAACAAAACTGACAGAAATTTCTAATTACACCCACAAAAAGCTACGGCCATGATGTGAATTTTTTGATAAGCAATTTATCACACTCCACACATCGCACTTTACTTTCATACTCTCAACAGCCATGCAAAACTCAGAGTTTCATACTCATGAGTCAGTTCCAGACCACAAGAGACTGACTTGCCATTATCGTCGGTCGATTCATATCTTATTATTGAATTTACCTATCTGATTGATATCTCCATGGCAGATATCTCGCTAGACAATGTCTGATGTAAAAAACTACTCATAAAACGAATGCTGCTAACTAATTCAATTTGAAGCATGGTTGCAAAAAGGACCAACTTGGACATTAAAATGGGTTAACTACAAAAAGTACCCTTGAGGTTTGACTAATTACAAAAAGAGACCAGCTGACTTTCGAAATGACAAAAACACCTATTGACATTTTATTGTCTTACATTTACCTCTTCATAAACAAAAAACATTTCTCCGATTTTTAATACAAAAAGAGAGTCATGTATCAATATATCCTGCCACAACATTTCTTTATCCGGCTTGTCAGGTATTTGCTTCCAACTCTTGTACAGTATCGAGACATGATCTTTGGAAAGTTTTCCCAAGTACGTACTTAACTTCAATTTGTGTTCGTATTTGATCTTTCCCCGTACTGGATCAATGTGAAGAGGTAATTTTTTTCCGTCAACACGGCGTTTAGACATACTCCTACATCGCGTGGGATTTCTCGATGTAGAAGTACTATGTGTATGAGCATCGGGAGACCGGGAGGAATGAGGAGAACGAGCGGGAGGAGTGTGAGGGGAACGAGAAGGAGACGCCATGTGCCTGCATTAACAAATAAATTTAATCATCAACCACAATATACACTGCACACATAAAACACACACAACGCACACACACACACACACTGCACACATTCACACACTACACACACTGCACTCAACACACATACACACACATACTGAACACACTCACACACACTACATACACACACACACTACACACACTGCACTCTCACACACACACACACACACACACACTGCACACATTCACACACTACACACACTGCACTCAACACACATACACACACATACTGAACACACTCACACACACTACATACACACACACACACTACACACACTGCACTCTCACACACACACTGCACTATCTCTCACACACACACACTGCACTCTGCACTCACACACACACACACACTACACTCTGCACTCTCACACACACTGCACACAAGCACGCATACTGCACACACACACACACACACACACACAAACACACACTACACACACTACACTCTCACACACACTGCACTCTCACACACACGCACACACAAACACACACTATACACCAATTTATAGTATGGACCTGAGTTCGATTTCAGTTTTTAAGAGTCATTTTCAGTTTTCTACAACAATTTTGTAAGTTTTATTTTATTAATAAAATTTTTTTTGGACCATTTCTCGATTGTCATTAGTTATCTTATGAGCTTTTATTGTGTTATTAATATGTAAGTTTTATTGTACGACTCGCGAGTCGACTCGTACAAGCTGATCGTTTTTTAAAACATTGTTATACACACTACACACAGTGCATATACACACGCACACACACATTTTTTTACTAACAAATAATGAAATAATCTTAATTACTAAAATATAAAAACTTGATTCTTCATAACAGAACGTTCAACATTAATACTAAAATTCAACAAAACCAACTTTATCATTAACAATGTCACAAAATTGAACATTAATACTACAATTCAACATAATCGACTGTGCCTTCATCATCAACTATCTAACTTGACTCTAGATAACAACGTTTTCCCATATGCCTTCAGCATGATCATCTCGAATGGCATGTATGTCGTCTGCTACATTTTCTTCAACGATAGTCGGCATCCGTGTTGATAAAGGAATAAACTCACAAATGTCAAAACTTGACTCTTCAGTTTCATTAATATCCACACTTCTACCCGGAATGACCACTGACAATATTTCATTGCATGGATCCTTGACATAAAACACCTGTTTAGCTTGATATACCATGATAAAAGGCTCGTCACTATAAGCTATCTTATGAAGATCTACCAATGTAAAGCCCAGTTCATCGATTACCACACCCGTGTTATTATCAACCCACTTACACTTAAAAATAGGCACTCTAAACTTAACATAATCAAGTTGCCATATATCTTCAATAACTCCATAGTAACTTGTCGATGCCATAACTGGATTTTTATCTTTCGAGCTTGAAAAGTGCATGGACTCGGCTTGAAGAGTAACTCCGCTATTTTGAACCGAACTTTTGTCATCTTGTGACTTTGTATAGAATGAGTACTTATTGATATCATATCCATTCCAAGTTACGACATCGAACTTTGGCCCGTAAGCTAGCCATTTTAACATTTCAGATGCGCTATCACTTTCAGAGATTTGTACCTTAAACCACCTCAAAAAAGTCTTATTATGTTCAATCAACAACCATTTCTCGCTCATTCGAGGATTCTTTGTCTTTAAAAGATTCTTGTGAGCAGACAAGTACGGAAGAACCTCATCAGTGTTATTCAAAACGTACAAATGTGCTTGAAGCACCTCATCGCGATTCTTGGTTAATATTTTAACACCCCATGTACCCTTTCCATTAAGTTTCCCATCATGTCGAGACTTCGGAAGCCCTACAGATGGTGTTTGTGACATGTAATCTGTGCAAAACTCGATTGCTTCTTCTGCAATATATCTCTCAACAATAGATGCTTCTGGACGAAATGGGTTTTTACTATACCCTTTAAAAATCTTCATGTATCGCTCAATCTAAACATCCATCGCAAATAAACGGGCCACACTCTTCAATCTCTAACTACATGGACAAGTAAGTGAACCATAATATCAAAAAAGGAGGAAAATACATCTCCAATTGGCACAAGATAACAATGACCTGCTTTTCCACTCATCCAAAACCAAAGGATCAATCACTTTGCTACATATAGAATTGAAGAAAAAACACAAGCGAGTTATGGCATTTCTCACTTTTTTAGGCAAGACGTCACGTATAGCCACAGCTAGAAGTTGTTGCATCAAGACATGACAGTCATGAGACTTTAAGCCGACCAATGTCAGATTTTGCATCGATACAAGATTCTTAATATTCGACGAATAACCTTGTGGTACTTTAATGCCTTGTAAACAATTACAAAAGCTGATTTTCTCTCTTCTGGATAAAGTATAACATGCCGGGGGAAGATAAGTTCATTTACCGACTACTTGCGGATGCAACTGAGGACGTATACCCATTTCCTCTAAGTCTTGACGAGCTTGGACACCATCCTTTATTTTGTGTTTAACATTGAGAAGTGTGCCGATCACACTATCGCAAATATTTTTTTCGACATGCATAACATCTATGCAATGTCTAACATCTAGATGTCTCCAGTAAGGAAGGTCAAAAAATATTGACCTCTTCTTCCAAATGTTTGTCGTAGCAGCCTTCTTTTTAGTTTTTCCAAATATAGTATTTATGTTCTTCACACGATCGTACACTTGCTCACCTGTTAAGGGCATCGGCGCAAGTCCATTTTCTGAGAATCCATTAAAAGCTTTTCGCAATCTACAATACGGGTGATGGCGACTGAGAAACCTCTGATGTTGAGTGTAAACTGTTTTATTTCCATGTTTCAACTGGATGAAGCTTGTGTTTTCTTCACATATAGAACATGCATGATGTCCTTTCACACTATATCCACTCAAGTTTCCATATGCATGAAAGTCATTAATCGTACAAAATAACATTGCACGCAACTTGAAACTTTGCTGGCGGTAACCATCAAACACGTAAATCCCTTCATCCCACATCATTCTCAAGTCATCAATCAACGGACTTAGATAAACATCTATGTCATTTCCTGGTTGTTTTGGTCCTGAAATCATCATTGACAACATAACGTACTTCCATTTCATACATAACCAATGAGGTAGATTATATATCACAAGTAAAACAGGCCAAGAGCTATGCTTGGTGCTTAAGTTACCGAACGGATTCATTCCATCTGTGGAAAGTCCAAGCCTAAGGTTTCTTGCGTCACTCTCAAAATCTGGAAATAAATGATCTATTTTCTTCCATTGTGCAGCATCAGCTGGATGACGAATTAGCTCGTCGCATTTTCTCTCATTTGCGTGCCATGTGAGATTCTTCGCATCATCTCTATTAGCAAACAATCGCTTGAACCTTGGAACAATCGGAAGATACCATAACACCTTCGCGAGAGGTCCTTGTTGTGTGTTCTCTCCATCATTCTTCACTTTGTATCGTGATACCCCACACCTAGGACACTTATGGAATTCTTCAAACTCTTTTCTGTACAGTATGCAATCATTGGGACAAGCGTGTATCTTTTTATACTCCATACCCATCGGACACAAAACCTTCTTCGCCTCATAGGTACGCTTAGGCAATGTATTGCCTTTTGGTAGCATCTCATTCATCAACTGGAGCAATTCGGTGAAACTTTTGTCACTCCACTCATTTATTGCTTTCAAATTAACCAGCTTCAACACGGCAGATAGACGTGTGAAATTTTCACACCCCAGATACAATGGAGTCTCTGAATCACTTTTCAACGCATCATAAACATGAGCTCTTTGAAATGATTCTTGTCCGACATCATGAATCATTTCTTCAAATTGATCACCATCTATATCTACATGAGTGTTTCCAGTTGGAACATCTACTATTTCGCCATGCCATATCCACACCGTATAGTTGGTGTTTATCCCCTCACAAACAAGATGTTCACGAATTGTGTCAGCCTCATGTCGTCTCCCATTCATACACTTCACACAAGGGAAAAAGTATCGTTCATCGGGTTCCAATCGATGTTGTCGAGCAAATTTAAGAAATTGCTCAATTCCATTGTCATACTCCGCACTCGCACGACTTGCATTCATCCAACTTCGATCCATTTCTTCTTTTCTGTTACACATACTATGTTCATCAATTTTCTATTGTTTTGTATAAGGGGAAGAATTTCATTTCTATATGATTACTAACTTTTTGAAAATTGTTTTGACAGAGAGAATGACAAAGGTATGGTAGTCCTATAATTGTTGTTTAAAATAGAAACATGAACGACGGTTGTCAAAATAGAATTAACTGTATACTACGTCAACTTATGGCTTTGTCAAGATTGCTAACTCTATCTGCACGAACTGTTGGGAGAAGATCCTTAAGACGAAAGTTAACATCTATCCCAAAGGAAGAAGATCCTTAAGAAGTTAACCAAAGCTATCCCAAAATAATTCGTGTTCCACAAAATAGTGTTGTCAAAAGCAACACACATAATTAAACACACACACTCAACTAAATTGATTAAATTATACGACAAACAAGAAGAAAATAACATGTAAAACTACATTACACACTCACATAAACATAGTGCACACGCACATACATATTTTTGTAATACCCGTAATTTTGATTCCCGGTAATTTTCTATTTTTGGCGGAAGTCCGTTTTGACAACTCGCTTGGGACCGTTTCGTCACCCTGAGAATGATTAATTCTACACTTTTTGACATCCGAGTTCGTTTCGGTATCGTTTTGTTGAGTTCCGTGCTTTTCAGCGACTTTTCCGCACTTGAGTTCGATTCTTGCGAATCTCGTTCTAAACTGCTGTTTCGAGTTTCCCGTAAGTCCGTTTAACTTTGTTAGAAGTGTTGTGAACTTCGGTTTGGTTATTCGATCGCGTATCGTGATTTTCGGGCGTTATGGGCCGTTTTGTAATTTACCCAAAGTTATGGGTATTCTATCTGTATTCGTTGTCTCGACTCTTTTCTCGGTCGCGTATGATTAATTATTACATTATGCTTTCATTTCGGGTCGTTGATGTTGTCCGCGAGCTTTTCGTCGTGTTCGTTCCGTACGTTTTCGGAAATCGAGTCGTCGAGCCCTGGTGGTCTGCACCGCCGGACGACATGGATCGACCGGACGGCCGCGAGTTCTCGCCGGACGATGGTCGCATCGACCGAGCAGCACAGAGAACCGGCGAGCGCACGCCACTGGCCGGACGCCGCGGCGCTTAGCTCGGCAGCAGTAGCGCATCTTGCCGAGTCACCCAGCCAGACGCCATCGGCCCGGCAGAGGGATTCGAGGTTACGGACTCGCAGGATCGGGCAGAAGACGCCATCGCCGGCCGCGCACGCCGACCGGCAGGTAGCGACGTTGTCGGCCGACTAGCGACGTTATCGGGATGAGCTTGCTAGTCCGGAGGCTACCGGACAGTCGGATAGCGCGCAGAAGCTTCCGCCAGAGCGCACGCTAGCGGGAGTCGGGCGGTCGAGTCATGGTCGGCAGAATTGGTCGGTGGTGCCGGGTCATGCGGGCCATGGCCGAGAGTGCTGGGCCGATACTGGCCGATAGCGCACGCTAGTCCAGGAAGGCTAGCGCACTCTAGTTCCTACCAAGATATAATTGATGCATCAAATGACTTTTCCATCCATTTTTCATTTCATTTCTCTTCGGTCCGCGGCTGGGGTTTTGGAGGAGACGAAACCATGTTGTTGAATAACAAATCCATGAAGTTCCTGAGTTCATATCATGGATCGATCATCGTATAACATCCTTCGATCCAGCGAATCAAGGTTAGATCTCTAGAACCCTACTTTTGGGGAGATTTGAGGATTTTCGCGGTTTTGTCCGATTCATTCGGTTTTGCTGAGTAATTCATGATGAATATGATTAATCTTGTTGGTACTCTTAGTTTCCCTATGGATTCATGGTATATTTCGTGATTTTTACGAAATCGAGAGGGTTTGGTTGTGGTCCTCCCTCGTTGTCGTTTTTATACGAATATACATGAATCGTATGCGGGTTTCCGGAGGTATTCCAATTCCGTATTCGTTTAGAATCTGTTGTGATTGTATTCTTCGAATCGTTAGGTTCGGTTTCGATGGTTCCTAGCATTCGTCGGTGACTTTCCATTCCGTTCGTTGCGTCGTCGATTATTCAAGGCAAGTATACATTTATGATTGTACGTTCTCGACTTTGAAAGTAAGAAATATTGATGGCATATCATGAACGAACCGTTTTTACGGCATTCATAGATATATTGTTGGCATGTAATGAATGAACCGTTTTGACGGCATTCCTACATATATCGGCGTATGAGGTGAACGAACCGTTTCTACGGCATTCACATACGTAACGGCATATGAGGTGAACGAACCGTTTCTACGGCATTCACATACGTCTTATGAGATTTTAGTTATTTCGGAATACTAGTCTTGAATTGATGAATTGACGGATTACATTTACTTTATTGTCGAGGAGTATTATGTTTCATACTGTTATACTTGCACTAGCTATTCGACGGCTAACCCCTTTATGGGGGAAATACCTTTTATGTATTTCAGGTTCCAGGAGAGAGGACAGGCGGGTATCGGGTCGGCATGAAGATGATGGGCAAGTGTGATACTGTGTCTTGTCTCCGGTTATTTTCTTGGATTCCTCCATTCAGTGTTGTTGTACTGGAATGGATTTTTAAATACTCGAGTATTGTATTTCAGTTTCCTTGATGTTTCGGCCTGTGTTGCCGAGGTATTGATTTGTGCAGTGATGTATATGGTTTCATTGGTTATGGTTTTGAATACCATTTGTATCGTCTTTCTTTCCATTGTATGTAGACCTTCTCGGTTAAGTTTTATAGTTCCGCGTATGTTTAGCCTTGTGGGTCCCACGGCGGGGCTCACGGCGTTGTAATATACCCTGAATAACGTGGGGGTGTTACAGAATATGGTATCAGAGCTTAGGTTTATGGATACCTAGGCTGTCGGTCTTTTGGGTCGATTGAGTCGTCATTTGCCCACAGTATCACTACTCTGCCATCATCACAGTGCGACCGGTACTTGTAAGTCCTCTCACTCTTCTTGTATTTTCTTGACCGTTTCGTTTTCAACTTGGTATTCTTTGGAATTGGTCACTTCGAGAAGGTGCGATTTGGATTATACTTCCTCACGTGTGTGCCCTTTAGAATGTTGGATGTAAGGAGAAGAAGTCGTGACTGTGGTTACGGACGTGAACCCTTCCTTGAGATTTTGTCAAATTGCTAATTTCGATATTAGCGTGTATCGGTTTTGTGTTGAGACTTTGTTGGGAGTCGCATGCTAGTACCACGGGAGATCATCGACTTCACAGACCTGTAAGTATGTTGTTTGGATTATTCGATAATTCTTGGTTATCTTGGTGATTTTGGATTTATATGTTGGATAATTGTGCTTGAGGATGACGTGAACGTATGACAATGTTGCTGAATGCGTATATGTATTCATTGTGCCGTATGATCGTTTGGTATGTCGAGATGTTGGTAGAGAATAGCGGAAAATGGCTAAGTACAGCTACGTTAGCGCACGCTACAAGGTATGCCTAGCGCGCGCTAAGATATATACTTAGCGTACGATACGGTGTATACTTAGCGCACGCTAAGAGATTCGGTTATGTACGCTAAGAAGGACCCCTAACGTACGTAACGACTTGCTGGGTTAGTTTCGGAAGGTGGCCGACAGGTAGGCCCAGGTTGATTTTTATATTCAGTTAGCGCACGCTAACGCATGTTGGTTAGCGCACGCTAACACCAGATCGCCAATAATGGAATCTTAGCTTTCGGCGGGTGGACCCGGCCATGTTCGACGCGTGTCCAGATAAGGTCAACGAGTGCTTGTCGTGTAGAGCTAGCGCACGCTACTTAGCATTTCACTGTATCAAGTCAACGCCTGTTAGCGTACGCTAATGCATGGGCATTACGTACGTTAGATGAATTTCAAAGCAATGTAGTAGCTTCTGGACTGCCCGATAGCGCACGCTATCAATGAAGGATAGCGCACGCTAGTCATGTAGCGCACGCTAAATATAAGGTCTAGCGCGCACTAGTGATGTGTTTTATAGAGAGGATAGACGAGTGCTGAGAGGCATTTTGTCCATTCTCCTTCCGTTAGTCAATAGAGAGAACCTTGGGAAGTACTTGAAGTTCCTAAACATTGAGAGATGATTCTCTTAAACAAGATTAAGATGGAGAGCTCGGATTTAAGTATTGTTCTTGAAGTTTTTGATGATTCTTGGAATGGAGTTCAAGTTATTCTTCTTCGTGGTTCGTCCATACATGGTAGTCCTCGTATCCCTTTGATAGTGGTTCATTTTTTTAAGGATTACTACTTGGGAGGGAGTATGTTGGGAATCGTGTATTTTGATGTTCGTCTTATTTTAACGAAAATGCATAAATTGGACTGTATTTTTATCTGCTGCGTGAGTATTTTGAAATGGCTTTTGGTATTTTTCCAACTGAATTTTATTTTGTAAAACTGATTCCCTAAACTGAGTTTTTGGCATTTTGGCCGTGATCGTTTTGACGGTATTTGGAAAATGATTTTTTCTTAATATTTGAAAAATATTACCGTCATCGGTCTTTTTAGCATTTTTGAAATGACGTAGAAAATTGTGCTTAGCCTGGTAAATCCTTGTGAGAATGGTTTACGGCGTGTAATAGTCCCAGGAGGATCTGGAGGTGTTACAATTGTGGTATCATGTGATAAGGTTATACGAGATTTATTGGAATTGTAATAAGAGATTTCAAATGTTGATATGATTATTGAGACCTTCTTCATATGGTGATGACAGTTTTGTTGCGACTTAAGGTTGTATGAATGGCGTGATGAAGAAAATGGTAACATGGAGATATATACCTCGGATATGTTGTTCTGAATGGGATTTCGGATATTTCGTGTTCTTGGAGAACTCTTGAATTATACGAGGTGATGAATTTTTTTTAGAAGTGTTGATGTTTTGAAAATGAATATGGAATATTCATATATAGAGCTAAACTATGTGTTTGATATAATATTCGTATAGGAATACGAATGTGATTATGAGTTCGATGAGACTATTATTCATCTCCGAATTTGGAAGCCCATACGTATGGAGCAAATGTTCAAGTCGAATGATTGGACTATTTGATAACCTTTTTAGTAGGATTATCTATTGTTTTGAACCAGTCGGATGATTCGAAATGATGACGGTCATAAGTAAATTTTAACGATGGAATTACGAGAAGGGAACCTTATAAATCCGAACTTAAGAATTGAGTTTGGAACATTTAGACCCTTATTATTGGTCCTCATTTGTTGCTGATATGATCATCATATTTCGACTCGTATTGTGGACAGGATGTGTAAGTGTCTGAGTTGGATTGTTCAGACTGTGATTAGTCGAGATATGGTGAAACGATTGAGTTTGTGGTTTGGTGGTATTGATATTGGTCGTCATCGAACCTGTTGATATTTACAATAAGATATGATGTTTGATCGTGAATTATGACTGTTGTGTTGCGGTCAAGGTTGAAGGGTTCGTAGATTAACTTGGTCGAGATTGAGGAGTTCGTAAGACGAAATCAACTGAATTGGTAACAGTTCGTTGTATTGATATCGAGGCAAATTTTATACTCGTACTAGTCAATGAGACTAATGTTATCGTGTAGGTGTACGAATGTGTGAATCATTTCAAGACTTGGTCTCCTTATGATTGTTTTGATATCAGGTGATCGTTTGATACAACACCCGTCGACAAATCATGCCAAATGTTATTGTTGTTCGTAAACGGCCGATTGAAGGCATTAATATATTCGAATTTCATCTCCATTATCGGTAACTGATTTAAGTGTGCCGAGACATCCGTTGTACCGTTGTACCGTTGTTATCGAGTTACCGTTCTAAGGTAACCGAAGTACTGAATTGGGATTGTCGAAGATAGTTCCCATCCGTTTAGTCGTTATCGATTGGTCGTTCGAAGACAATCAAGATATTGAATGGGGATCTCCGAGGATAGTGCCCATCTGTGAGTTATTATTGTCGTGTTGGCCAACTCAGGGCAGCACACTATTATTCTTATGAACTCGATAATTTTGTGATCGTTGAGGGTGGAGGATTTCCCGAATTGTGGTGTTGTGGTTATTGCCGTGTTAATCGGTCCTTAGGGAATTCTGATCCCAGGATGGTTGTTTTGAATATCGTTGGTCGTGTCGATCTTTCATTATTCGTGTGTCATCGTTGACTTGGTGAGTCGTATGATCCGTATTGGATGTTTTATCCCTTGAGTTTCGTTGTCATGTTGTATCGTGGCATATCTGGAATCATGTCTGCGTGCCGATTGGTTATGTGTAGGATTTTTAGCCAGGCACTCGATGGTCATGCGTGGATGTTTCCGCATTGGACCGTGCACACGAGACGTAGTTATTGAGGCTAATTAGGTACATTGTCACACGTATATTCTGGATTCCGTATACGGGGTGGACATGTGCACGGACACATTTCCGGATCGGGCGTACTGTGATGTCCCTCTTGAGCTTTATTGTTTGATCGTTCGTAGTCCATGTTGTATTAGATATGTCCGACGATCTACGACTGGTTGTTCATACGCCGAGGGGTATGTCCGACAGTCAGGTTGGTTTCTTTGAGATCTATTTTGTGATGGTTTACAGCTTTGGGCTGTTCGGCTTTCAGGCCATTGCGATGTATGGGTATTTCCGTTGGAGCCTTCGGGCATTGTGAATTCGTATCTTTTTCGGCATTGGTTTGGTTTACCTTCGGGTAATGTATTGTTGTGTTCTATATTGATGACTCGGCGTTTGGGCGTAAGTTTTCGGTTCTTGTGTATCTCGTTGAGTTTTTCCTGGCGGAATATTTCTTCTCCCTACCTGTTTTAAGTTTCGGGACGAAACTTCTTTTAAGGAGGGTAGAATGTAATACCCATAATTTTGATTCCCGGTAATTTTCTATTTTTGGCGGAAGTCCATTTTGACAACTCGTTTGGGACCGATTCGTCACCCTGAGAATGATTAATTCTACACTTTTTGACATCCGAGTTCGTTTCGGTATCGTTTTGTTGAGTTCCGTGCTTTTTAGCGACTTTTCCGCACTTGAGTTCGATTCTTGCGAATCTCGCTCTAAACTGTTGTTTCGAGTTTCCCGTAAGTCCGTTTAACTTTGTTAGAAGTGTTGTGAACTTCGGTTTGGTTATTCGATCGCGTATCGTGATTTTCGGGCGTTATGGGCCGTTTTGTAATTTACCCAAAGTTATGGGTATTCTATCTGTATTCGTTGTCTCGACTCTTTTCTCGGTCGCGTATGATTAATTATTACATTACGCTTTCATTTCAGGTCGTTGATGTTGTCCGCGAGCTTTTCATCGTGTTCGTTCCGTACGTTTTCGGAAATCGAGTCGTCGAGCCCTGGTGGTCGGGCACTGGCCGGACGACATGGATCGACCGACGGCCGCAGTTCTCGCCGGACGATGGTCGCATCGACCGAGCAGTACGCAGAACCAGCCAGAGCGCACGCTATGGCCGGAGCCGCGCGCGCTAGCTCAGCAGTAGCGCATTGCCGAGTCACCGGCCAGACGCCATCGGCCCGGGCAGAGGGATTCGAGGTTCTCGACTCGGGTAGGATCGGCAGTAGCGCACGCCATCACGGCCATTGCGCACGCTGACCGGTAGAGGTAGCGTACGCCGGCCGACTAGCGACGCACGGGATGAGCTTGCTAGTCCGGAGGCTACCGGACAGTCGGATAAGCGCGCCAAGCTTCCGGCCAGAGCGCACGCTAAGCGGAGTCGGGTGATCGAGTCATGGTCGGCGAATTGGTCGGTGGTGCCGGTCATGCGGGCCATAGCCGAGAGTCCGGGCCGAGCATCGCCGATAGCGCACGCTAGTCTGGAAAGGCTAGCGACGCTAGTTCCGCCAAAGATATAATTGAGAGACCGACTTTTTCATCCATTTTCATTTCATTTCTCTTCATCCATGGTCGGGTTTTGAGGAGACGAAACCATGTTGTTGAACAACAAATCCATGAAGTTCCTGAGTTCATATCATGGATCGATCATCGTATAACATCCTTCGATCCAGCTAATCAAGGTTAGATCTCTAGAACCCTACTTTTGGGGAGATTTGGGGATTTTCGCGGTTTTGTCCGATTCATTCGGTTTTGCTGAGTAATTCATGATGAATATGATTAATCTTGTTGGTACTCTTAGTTTCCCTACGGATTCATGGTATATTTCGTGATTTTTACGAAATCGAGAGGGTTTGGTTGTGGTCCTCCCTCGTTGTCGTTTTTATACGAATATACATGAATCGTAGGCGGGTTTCCGGAGGTATTCCAATTCCATATTCGTTTAGAATCTGTTGTGATTGTATTCTTCGAATCGTTAGGTTCGGCTTCGATGGTTCCTAGCATTCGCCGGTGACTTTCCATTCCGTTCGTTGCGTCGTCGATTATTCAAGGCAAGTATACATTTATGATTGTACGTTCTCGACTTTGAAAGTAAGAAATATTGATGGCATATCATGAACGAACCGTTTTTACGGCATTCATAGATATATTGTTGGCATGTAATGAACGAACCGTTTTGACGGCATTCCTACATGTATCGGCGTATGAGGTGAACGAACCGTTTCTACGGCATTCACATACGTAACGGCGTATGAGGTGAACGAACCGTTTCTACGACATTCACATACGTCTTATGAGATTTTAGTTATTCCGGAATACTAGTCTTGAATTGATGAATTGACTGATGACATTTACTTTATTGTCGAGGAGTATTATGTTTCATACTGTTATACTTGCACTAACTATTCGACGGCTAACCCTTTTATGGGGGAAATACCTTTTATGTATTTCAGGTTCCAGGAGAGAGGACAGGCGGGTATCGGGTTGGCATGAAGATGATGGGCAAGTGTGATACTGTGTCTTGTCTCCGGTTATTTTCTTGGATTCCTCCATTCAGTGTTGTTGTACTGGAATGGATTTTTAAATACTCGAGTATTGTATTTCAGTTTCCTTGATGTTCCTACTGTGTTGCCGAGGTATTGATTTGTGCAGTGATGTATATGGTTTCATTGGTTATGGTTTTGAATACCATTTGTATCGTCTTTCTTTCCATTGTATGTAGACCTTCTCGGTCAAGTTTTATAGTTCCGCGTATGTTTAGCCTTGTGGGTCCCACGGCGGGGCTCACGGCGCTGTAATATACCCTGAATAACTTGGGGGTGTTACAATTTTGTCCGTTATGTGCATTTGAATACCACGTTTGTGATTATTGTGGTTTTATTGAGGTTTTAACATTATTCTCCAAAACAATCCAGGTATAATTAAAAGTCCACACACAAACAATACACACAACACACACTGCCACACACAATACACACACACAACACAATATAGCCTCACACACAATACACATACACACAGTGCACGCACACACACTGCCACACCTATACATGCACATACACACACAACACACATATTAAACAGCACACAACAATCCTTAAAAGACTAGATAAAATTACCAAATAGGAACAAAGAAGAGAGTTCAGAATAATTACCAAATAATTCGCGGTGGTCGATTGCGAAACGCCGAGGAGGTTGCGGGGGTCGCGAGGTCGCCGGAGGTCGCGGGGGTCACGAGGTCGCCGGAGGTCGCGGGTCGACTGTGAAAAGTCGCGGAGTCAGAAGCGTAGGAAGAAAGAAAGAAAGAAAGAAATGGGTTGTAATTAAATGGAATATTAACAACGGTTATAAATAACCGCTGTTAAAAGAAGAAAAAGAACGACGATTTTCAAGTAACCGCCGTAAAATATGAAAAATTAACGGCGGTTGCTTAATAACCGCCGTTAATTGTCGGAATTTAACAGCGATTTGGCGAAAACCGCCGTTAACTTCTTAATTTAACAGCGGTTTATTTTTTAACCACTTTTAATTTTTCATAATATTTTCGAACCGTGCCACAGCACAAATTTAACAGCGGTTTTAACATAACCGCTGTTAATTGTCCGCTGTTAAATGGGTATTTTGTAGTAGTGAATATGCCTTCTCAGCCACATAAAAAAGATGATTATCTACTTTGTCGGAAGTAGTGGCATGTGACACATGCTAACAACTGCGGCCCCAAACTGTAGTACTCGTCCAGACGACCACGACTGGTCTTGTTGGTCTTACTAGTTGACTAGGATTCACATCAAATCAATAATAAACTATTTCGGCATTAAACATAAAATATATTTGACAATAATAACAGATTCAGAACACAAAATACTACAAATTTAGTAACAATGCAATTTCTAATACATACACCATAGTCCGAGTCATTGAAATTGACGCACAACTAAGCCTCCTAAAATAGGTGAAACTCATTTTTGCAAGACTTGTACCTATACAAGCGACAGAAAAGCATAAAAGTTTGAGATTTATTAACTCGATCACATAAATAACTCAATCACATATAATTTACATTACTCACTTCGCCGTCTGCTCCTCGTCACACCAAGTGTGTAGTAGGAAGGAAGGAATGTCAAACGCCACCTATAAATTCATAAAATAAATACAACATAAATTTCTCAACAAGATTAGCAATAAAAAAAAATAATACTCCTTCACATGTTACATGGGGTTTCTTGAAAGTGCATCAACTTGTTGTACCTGTCAAGGGCTGAGAGGCATTGATCTAGGATCTCGGTGACTTCGCTCAACATTATGGTACTCGTGACCTTCAATAGGGATACCCATATGAAAATAACCAAACAAGTTGTCAAGCAACGTTCTTGTGGGATTTGTGAACTTGTTATTGTTGTACTCTCCATGATCATGCGGAATAAGCGACACTAATTCTTCATCGTGGTAAATCCAACAAGTATATATTTCTCCCAAAAACTATTTTTTAGGTGCTCCCATAAAATATCAAATGGAAAACGATAAATATCGACTTTTATTTCACGAATAATAATGCAATGTACTACCCTTGTCGTGGTTCTTCACAAATTGCATGAACTATTTCATTCCAACCATTACTCTAGCATCACATTTTCGTAATCCAATCCAATTTTTATCCATTATCCTAAAAATATAAGTATACTACCTCAAATAAACACATTTTCCTCACAATTTTCTTCACGGTTTCATTACAAATAATCAAATTCATCAAATTGATTATTCATCATATATAACCAAAATAATCAACACATTTCAATATATTTTCAAAATATTTAATCATAATTCATCATACTTTTTCCAGCATTCATCATATTCAATCACTAAATCAAATTTAATAATTCGATATATGAAATATAGCTTAACTATAACGACCTGATTTTTCTAATGGTATTTTTTGGAACTAATATTTTCTAAAATATTTGTGGAACTTAAAAGGATTTCAAATTAATATTTTCTAAAATATTTGTGGAACTTAAAAGGATTTCAAATTTTCAACACGACAAAATCCAACAGCGGAAAATAATTTTTAAAAACAAAGTTAATTGTTCACAGTAACTTGAGCAGAATTAAAAGAAATAATCATAATATTAATCATATGCCGGCCTGCTCTGCAACCCGTCCTCTCCATTCCGAATTAACCTGAAAATTTTACATAGAAATGGGATGAGCTTTCTATCGCTCGTGGGAACATCACATGTCAATAATAATCACAATACATAACAGAGGCATATCATGAATATTTGTTATATCATTATGTAACTTGAGCATGTATTCATGTGACTCCATGTAAACATATACTGATACTTGGTATGAAAACATGTGACTGCATGTTAATCAGACTGATACTTGGTACAAAAACATGTGACTGCATGTTAATCGTAAATATCACATATCACATATACAATCCAAATGAAGCAACTAAAATTGACAAGCAATAATTTCAACATGAAATTGAGATGACTTGAATGCAAGATGCTTGAAATGCTTATGAATCGTCTTAATCGTGTCTTTGGTTCTCGTATCCTACAATTAAAATAGAAGTTTATGTAAATATTTTATTTTCTAGAAAATAAGATATTATGGAGTAAAGAGAAAATTTTGGGTGAGAGAGAAGTCTTGATTTATTTGAAATTTTTTGAAATTCATGGGCTAAAGGATTAGATTAAAATGGGCATAGTGGGAGAATAGAATACAAAGAAAGGATTTGGGTCACATTTGAAATAAGGGCTGGGCTTATGAATTTAAAATTGGCTCAAGAATGACATTGGGCTTGGGTTTAGTGGTTGGTTAGGTTTGGGCTTAAATTGAGCCAAAAGTAGGGATGAAAGCTAGGCTTCTGCAGCCTATCGCTCCCACTGGTCTTTCTCTCTCTTCTGCCATTCCGCCTAGAGGTGCCCAAAACGACCCAACCCGCCGGGTCGACCCGCCGACCCGGACCCGGCTGACCCGTGCAAGACCCGGACCCGGCCGACCCGTGCGACCCGCCGACCCGGACCCATGGTATACACGGGTGGGGTCCGGGTCGAGCTTCCACCAACCCGTCGACCGCCGGTCCGACCCGTCGACCCGGCGGAAATTAAAAAAACAAAAAAATTAAAAAATGGCCGTTGGACCCGGCGGTCGGACCCGACCCGCGGGTCGGACCGGACCCGGCGGGTCTAACGGCTAGTCCGATTTTTTAAAAAAAAAAAAATTTCCTAACTATAAATACCCTCCCCAACACAATTTTTCCACACCTTCAATACTTTCTATCTCTCAAACTCTCATTGTTAATTGCTATACTACTTAATCTCTCTTTTTTCGCATTTTATCATTATGTCGAGTTCGACAAGGGAAAGGGTATTGCTACATCTCCCAAAAAATCCAAATGTCCAAGTTCGAGCGAATGGGTCTTTGGGGCAAATCAAGAAACCATCCTAATAATTATTCGAGCCCCAAAACCAAACTCCACCCGATTTTGAAAATGAAAGTCAAGATCCCGAATATGATGTTACACATGAAAATATCTATTACGGTAGTACAACAACTACCAAGAAGAAGTTGATCTCCTGGGATTTCGACGTGTCCCGAATCGTCAACAATCGCAAAACATCGACGAAGAAATGGACCATGAAATCGATGAAGCTATGTTAAATCAAACATATGCAACATTCGAGCGCACTCTTCATGGCGTACCAACTCCGACGCAAAAATCAAAGTCGAGCGTCTGCCAAGCCAAGTCAAGAAGAACCTCCTTATGTTGAGGAGTTATCGTCGAGGAGGAAGAAAATGTGAAAGGCGAGGAAGCAAGAAAACTAAAGCAAGAAACAAGCTCGCCCTTGCAGAAAGGAGACCAGATCCGTACTTTTTTTCAAAACACTTTAAGAAGGAAAAATGCTGATGGTTCGATGAAGGTATCTTGCAACATCTCGAAAGAGTATCCGTATAAAGCCGGGATGGATATGGAAATTTTAAAAGGCATTTTGAAAATAACCATGCCTCGGTCCACGAGAACAAAAGTCACAAAGTCAACTCAACTTCCAACCTTCTATCTGAGCCGCTGACGGCAATCAAGGTATGTCCGAATCTCAACTTTATAAATATAATGAAAAAATTGCTAGAGAACAAATGGCAAAATTATGTGCACAAGAATCTTTACCTTTTAATTTTGCGGATAGTACGGGTTGGGAATACAGGATGCAAAATGCCTATAATCCTGCTATTAAAAGAATTCCACGTACCACAATGACTAGACAAGTAGTATACTTAGCCAAACAACATAAACTTGCACTACGAGCTTATTTTAGATCTATAAATCATAGAGTTTCTTTAGTGCAGATACTTGGTGATTTTAAACAAAAAAATGATTATATGGGAATATCTATTCAATGGATTGATGAAAATTGGATCTTAAACAAAAGATTACTTGCGTTTAAAAAATTTATTTGTACACATTGTGCAGATTTTATTGTTAGAGCAATTATTATAATTTTAACTTTTTATTGCTTAAAAGATAAAATTTTCACAATTGGTTTTGATAATGCTAGTTCTAATATCGCAAGTGTACCAAAGATTAATACAAGCTTGCAATCCTGTTTTAGCGGGTCGATTATTTCATACTAGATGTATATGTCATATTCTAAATTTATGTGTACAAGATGCATTAAAATTTGTAGATGAAGCAATAGAACCAATTAGAAAATGTGTCTTGTTTTTACATAATCGCACTAAGTTAGCTAGACAATGGGTAAAATTTTTAAAGTCAAAACAAATTCAACCCAAATTTTTTACTCCGACGTCAAACATAGATGGAACTCAACTTATGAGATGTTAAATTCAACTAATGAATATAAAGAATTATTGTGTGAATTTTTGATACGTATTTTCACGTAGAAGGATTTTATTTATCACAACGTATTGGGATGAAACTAAAGATTTAATAAAACTATTAAGGGTTTTTGAAAATGCAACTAAAGATTTAAGTGGTTGTTATTATCCCACGCCTCCCAAAGTTTTATTTCATTGTTGTTTTATCAGATTCGAAATGGATGCTTGTAGTAAATCCGAAAGATTATCGAATGCTATTTACAATATGTGTTTAAAATGGCTAAAATACTTTAATCGTATTCATGATGTTTTCTTGATTAGTCTGTTTTATCTCCCGATTTAAATTTAGCTCAAGTAGAACAATTACTTGATATATATTATAATATTCTTAAAATTTTGGGTTTTCCTAATATTGAGGATCTCGTTGAAAGTCAAACTTTATTTGAAAATATTCTGACGTTGAACAAGTAAAAATTGATTTGAAAAATAGTTTAGAAACTGTTTTTTCGAATATTCTTCTAAATACGGTGATAAGATTCAAACTCAAAAACAAGAACTAAGACTACAAATACATTTAACATGGACTGATAACTCCCACTAACCCATTTCAACAACAACTCTATAATATAGCAAGAGAAATAGGGGTGGTAGTAACGTTGGTCAAAGAAATGACCTTAGTAGATATTATGCAACTAGTTTTGTCTTGGGAGGATGACAATGCAGATTTTGATCTGTTGGATTGGTGGAAAAGAAGGGGAACCGAATTTCCCACACTTTCCATTATGGCACAAGAAATTCTTGCAAAGGCCCGCATCCACAATCCCGTTGAGAGTGCTTTTAGTGAAGGAGGCTATATCTTGGACGAGCGAGATCCCGAATGACGCCAAAAATCTCGAGGCTCAAATGATACTTAAAGACGCAACAAAAGCCGAGTTACGAGATCAAGAAAATAAATGGGATGACCTATTAGCGGACCAAGATGCCTATCAAGAAGGCACTACCAAGGAGAGTCTAGTCAAATGAGTCAAACCGACGATCAAGACGCATTTACATCGACTTCGACTAAAGGTAAGGTAAGTCGGGTAAGTAGTTAACTACGTAGGCTTTGATTCCTCACGAGGATACGTAGAATTTAATTTTAAGTGAAAACTTAAAATTAAATACATGCCCATTTTTTTAACTCTTCTCAAGTAAAAGAACTACGTGAGCTTTGATTCCTCACGGATATAGAGCAATTTAATTTTAAGTAAAAACTTAAAATTAAATACAAGCTAATTTTTTCAAATGATTTCCTTTTTCACTTATAGTTATTTTTCGTGTATAAAATGATAACAAATAAAAGTTTTATATACATTTTAAAAAAAAAAAAAAATTAGACGGGTCGACCCGTGACCCGGCGGGTCGGACCCGGACCCGGACCCGTGGCCGACCCGTCGACCCGTACATTTCATATGTACGGGTGGGGTCCGGGTCCTGTCCTGCCGACCCGGCGGCCCGGCGGGTCCGACCCGGACCCGGACCCGGACCCGTGGTTGGGCACCTCTAATTCCGCCTAATCTCTCGCCCATGGACCCTGAATTTTTTACCCTTGAAATGCCCGATCGACGGATGAAGCAGCGATGGCACTTCTGCCAATCGATTGAGGCAGCGGCTGCTCTCAGAAACTAATTTTGGGACTCGGGTCGGGCTCCAACAACTCTGTCCGAACTCCCATCGGAAATAATCACGGAACCGCTGTCCTTGAATCCGACCAAGCAACGACAACGACGGCTCGAACATGCATATTCGGGTAATTGAGACTCACCTCCTTCTCTCTGTCTGATTATCCATCAGAAATGACAGTTGATGTTTGCCCGCAATTTTGGGTTACCGGGTCCGATTGTGAGATGACTGACTAGGGATTTCATTCGGGTGTTCTGATGGTGATGTTATTAGTTTGTGATGAGCAGTTTGGTTATGGCGTTCCTTACACTTTGTGTGTCTGTGTGTGTGTGTGTGAAGATATCCGAGTCTAGTTAAGAATTTACCTGTTGTGTGTGTTCTTGAGGAGAAAACAATCTGCTATTGATTCTGAGATGAATTTTTGTTCGGTTGTATGAGTTTTGAAATGGTAAAAGTGAAACGTGAATTGTTGTGAATGTTTTTGTGAAATTTTACTGTATTCAGTTTTTCTTGGATTTCCTGTATGTGGGTTATTTATACAGGAATTAATAACTAACCCTTTCCACAATTGCTCCCCTCCACTCCTCCACTAAGGTAGGTGGTTGATGAAGGTGCAAAAGACTTTCTTCCTGTGTGTGAGAGAGAATGTTGGGCTTGTCATTTGGGCTGGGTATTGGGTTAGACAATAATATAGGAATTAGGCTTGATAATGAATTATAGGAGTTGGGTTTGATAATTAATTGATTTGAATCTACGGTTAAATTAAGAATTCATGAATTGGGCTTAATAATAATCATAAGCCTAATTAATAATTTAAATTGAATTATTATTCAATATTTACTATAAAAATAATTAATAAATTAAGAAATAATTTTCTAAATTTAACGGGTATTACATCCTATTCCTGTTGGAAAATTTTCGTCCTCGAAAATAGTATACTTACCGTGAATAAGGAAATCGGGATATCTATTTCGAATTTCTTCTTCGCGCTCTCAAGTAGCTTCATCCTTGGTGTGATTTCGCCATTGAACCTTGACGAGCACTCTCTCTTTATTCCTTAATGGAATAATCGTTTTGTCGATCATCGCAACTGGTTGTTCGACATAGGTGAGATCTTTGTTCACTTCCACCGTCGAATAGTTGATCACGTGACTAGGATCGTGAACGTATTTTCTCAACTGTGTGACGGGAAAAACATTATGTACTGCTGAAAATTTCGGTGGTAATGCTAAACGGTACGCGAAATCTCGGATTCGGTCGAGGATCTCAAATGGTCCGACGTATCTTGGTCTCAACTTGTTCATCGATCCAAACCGGATAACTCCTTCAGTCGGGGCAACTTTTAGGAAGACCTTTTCTCCAACATTAAACTCAAGGTCCTTCCTTCGCTTGTCGGCATAAGACTTTTGGCGATCTTGAGCTGTCTTAATCCTTTCACGAATCTTCTCTACTAGGCCCACGGTCTTCTCGATCATCTCGGGACCCAAAATTTTCCTTTCACCTACTTCATGCCAATAAACCGGTGATATGCACTTTCTCCCATAAAGTGCTTCATACGGGGCCATTCCGATCGTTGCTTGAAAACTATTATTGTATGCGAATTCTACCAAGAGTAGTAACTGTTCCCAACAATTACCCATGTCTAGCACATAAGCTTTCAACATGTCTTCAAGTATTTGTATCGTCCTTTCGGATTGACCGTCAGTTTGTGGGTGATAGGCTGTACTAAAATTTAATTTAGTTCACAATGTTTCCCGCAAACTTACCCAAGAACGTGACGTGAAGCGAGTATCTCTATCCGAGACGATAGACCCCGGTACTCCATGCAGCCTTACGATCTCTCTAATATACAATTGTGCATACTGATATATTCTGAAGTTCATCTTCACTGGGATGAAATGAGCCGACTTAGTGAGGCGGTCAACCACAATCCAAATCGCTTGATTTTCTCTTTCCGATCGAGGTAAGCTTACCACAAAGTCCATAGTGATGTGTTCCCATTTCCAATCTGGGATGTGGAGTGATTTTAACAAACCAAATGGGCGTTGATGTTCGGCTTTCACCTGCTGACAAATGCATCTCCTGACGAATTCAGCCACGTCTCTTTTTAAACCTTACCACCAAAATTTGCTTTTCAAATCTTGGTACATCTTTGTACTACCAGGATGAGCAGTATACGGTGTGTTTTGTGCCTCCTCTAAAATTACTTTCTTCAAGTCCATATTGTCGGGCACACAAATTCTTTCCTTGTAGTATATCGTACCATATTCTGATATACTAAATCCTTTATCCTCTCCAGTTATAACACGCTCTCTCATTTGGCTCAATAAATTATCTTGACCCTGACCCTCCTTGATCTTCTCTTTTAAGGTCGGTTGAACTGGCGACGTCATTAAGATTGCTTCCACCGAGTTTAACGGTGTAGCCACCTCTAAGTTCATCCTTGAAAATTCACTGACCAATTTGGCTTCCTTAGTCAATATACAATTTAATTCTCCTCTGACCTTGCGACTTAAGGCATCTGCAACCACATTTGCCTTCCCTAGATAATAGTGAATTGTACAATCATAGTCCTTCACTAACTCCAACCATCTTCTTTGTCTCATATTCAGTTTCTTTTGAGTGAATAGATACTTTAGGCTTTTATGGTCGGTATAGATCTCACATTTACCTCCGTAGAGGTAATGTCACCATATCTTCAAGGCGTGAACTACCGCAACTAGTTCTAAATCATGCGTCGGATAATTTAATTCATGCGGCTTTAATTGCCTCGATGCATAGGCGATGACTTTACCTTGTTGCATTAGAACACATCCTAATCCTTGCTTGGATGTGTCATTATAGATCATGCATTCTCTCGACGAATCTGGAATCGTCAAAACTGAATCTGAGGTTAATCTCCGCTTAAGTTCTTGAAAACTTTCTTCGCACTTCTCATTCCATAGGAACTGTTCTCCTTTCCTCGTTTGTCGAGTCATCGGTGCAGATATCTTAGAAAATCCTTCAATAAACCTCCTATAATATCCTGCTAATCCTAATAAACTGCGAACTTCATTCGTGTTAGTGTAACACCCTCGTGATTTACGGAGATATTACAGCACCGTAGATTCTTTTTGTAGAACCTACCGTGCTTTGACCGACATAAAAATACATTAACTAACAACGAAACCGAGACATTCACACACTTAAAAATCAAAATCAACTTCAATACATCATACATCACCGAATAACTCAATACACTAACCCGTAGGGTCATAACTGATACAACCATCACAATTGGTCCACAACCTCAACGGCAACCAACGACAACATAATATACAATACATGACAGTACCCGCGCGAGTACAAAACCAAAATACCACTCTGACCACGACAAGACTACCATAGACTCAACATAACACACGATATCAATGCTGCCCACCAAGCTCGTGTCCGCCCTGTGCTGGCTCGACTGCTAAACATGTACCTGAATACACAACAAGTATATTCACTCCCTTAGGGGTCAGCAAGAAGTCAGTGCAAGTACAACGATTCCAGAATATGTACAACAAGTGAATAAACAACATAAATCACAGTGCCATCACATATATCCCGGAATATAATACCACAATCAACATCACAAAACAACCTCTCGGGCTGTACTGGCCCTGTACCTCACACGAGATACACACCCCAAGAGTCCTCGTCAGGCCCTCTCTCGTTGTACGACCCAACACAGTGATCCGCAGATACTCACAGTCTAACAGATTCCAGGCGACCCTCGCTGGTTTTACTCGGCTCGCACACACTCAGTAACCACATGGCACAAATTACATTTTCTGAAATTACCACTTTTTCACAAAATCACATTTTTCACATATTCGCACGGGGTACAACAAACACAATCAAAGTACTTGTCTCGATTTGAACGTCACAAGAAACAACGAACGGGAGAACCTACGATCCGAACTCTTTCAACGATTCGATCCTAGTACAATAAAATACCGAATCAAACACAACACCATGTAAACGGAAGGATTTCCTTCAAATTCTACTCTTAGGGACAAACTATCGAACACTACGAAGGTGGAGTTGTTCATACTCCATTTAATAGATGGAAACTCGAAACAAAATCCGTAGACTTCAAGAAAAATGAGGGATTATGACTTCATAATCATAATCTAACACAAATCAAGGCTTAAAACGGACTAGAAGGACGAGATATTAACAAAACCCCAAAATTCCCAAAAACTAAGGATTGAACAATCTTACCTTGATTTGGATGATGAACTTGATGAAATATTGTTATATTGAGAGTAGAAAAAAAAAAATCAGAAATGTTGTTGGACGGTGAAATCTGGTTAAAAACTATGCTACCATATGCACCAAGTCGCCCAGCCACCGGAGGAGAAGAGAGAGATGGTGAAAATGACGAATCTAGAACATGCAGCCCATATATATATACTTGGCGTGATTAGCGCGCGCCACGGCTGAAGTTTAGTGTGCGTTATCGGCTCAAAGGCGGTGCACTGTTGGTTGGAAGGCGGTCCAGAACCTTCTGTTTGACTTCGATAGCGTGCGCTACCCATAAGTTACCGTGCGTTATTCATCGTCACTAGCGCGCGCTAGCTCTAGAAATAGCGTGCGCTACCTGCTAGCCCCTGCAGTCCAGAAACATTCTGCCCTAACTGTCCTGCCGACATAGCGCGTGTTACCTCACTATTAACATGCGCTAGCATATCGCAAGCGTACGCTAGTCCACCATTAGCGTCCATTCCAGAGTCCAGAAAGCTCACTGTCCAGTCAGCCTAGCGTGGGCTACGAGCAAGAGTAGCGTGCGCTACTGATACACGATTCACTAGCAACACAGTCTAACTTGCGCTAACTGCTACTTCCCAGTATTAAATTTGCAAAGTCCGGCCAGAAAAAACACATTCCGATAATCACAAAACCCAACAATTACCGACCATGAACATTCCAAATCCAATCACCAATACACATGATTCCTAAAGCCAGACAATTCAACAGGGGAAATACAAATAAATTCCCAACATAAGATATTCAAAATAACACACATTATTAACAAAATGCACGGATATTACACTCTTATCCCCTAAAAAGAAGTTTCATCCTGAAACTTAAGATTCGAATAGTTTAGGGTATCGGGCACTCATACTATCTTCAGTTTCCCACGTAGATTCCTCAATTCCATGTTTAGACCATTGGACATTTACTAACGGAATCGCTTTCCGTCACAATTGTTTCACTCGTCGCTCCAATATGGCTACCGATTGCTCTTCATATGTAACATCATCATTAACTTCAATCTCTTGATAATCAATAACATGGCTGGGATCAGGAACATACTTATGCAGTTGTGAAACATGAAACACGTTATGAACATGACTAAGCGTCGGAGGTAATGCTAGTCGATAAGACACATCGCCTAATTTGTCCAGGATCTCGGAAGGACCAATATAACGAGGACTAAGCTTCTTGTTCTTACCAAACCGAAGGACTCCACGAGTCGGCGATACCTTCAATAGCACGTGATCTCGTGCCTGCAATTCTAACGGTCTACGTCGAACGTCGGCATATGAATTTTGTCGACTCTGGGCGGTTAATAACCTTTGTCGAATAACAGCAACCTTCTCCCATGTTTGAATCATCAAGTCCGGTTCTACTCCAAGTAACTCGTGCGGTTTATCCCAACAAATTGGCGATCTACACCGTCTTCCATATAAGGCTTCAAATGGAGCCATTCCAATCGAATTATGCCAACTATTATTATACGCAAATTCGATCAATGGTAAGTGAATCTCGCAATTTTCCTTCCAATCCAACGCATAGGCTCTCAACATATCTTCCAATGTCTGGATGGTTCTCTCTGACTGTACATCCATCTGAGGATGATAAGCGGTACTGAAATTTAATTCAGTACCGAGTGCTCGATGTACTGCTTGCCAGAAATATGATACAAAAGGACCATCGCGATCCGAAACAATACTCTTTGGGGTACCATGAAGTCTCACAATCTCTGTAATGAACAAATGAGCCAACCTCTCTGGTCCCCAAGTATCTCTAATACCCAGAAAATGTACTGATTTGGTTAGCCGATCAACGATTACCCAAATCATATTCATCCCAAATCGCGTCCTTGGAATTCCCACAATAAAATCCATCGCGATATCCTCCCACTTCCATTCTGGAATTGGTAACATTTGCAACTTCACGGCAGGTCTTTGATGTTCAGCATTAACTTGCTGACAAGTTAAACATTTCGACACGAACTCCGTTACATCTTTCTTCATGTTCGGCCACCAGAATTTTTTCTTCAAATATTTATACATTTTACTCGTACCTGGATGAATCGAGTATGGAGTAGAATGTGCTTCATTCAAAATCACTTGCTCAAGATCATCCTGATTCGGTACACAAATCCTACCTTGAAATCGAAGAACACTATCTTCATCGATCAGGAATCCAGGAGCCTTTCCTTTAACAACATCTTCCCGAAGTTGTACAATCAAATGATCATCTAACTGTTTGGACTTAATATCTTCAATCACGGAGGATGTGATCTCAAGGAAACGTAACTGTCCTTGAGTTACCTGAGGCCAAACTTCAATCTCCAAATAAAATAACTCTCGTCTAAGCTTCGGTTGAATGGTAAGTAATTCCAATCTCTGCAACACGATTGACTTACGGTTCAAAGCATTGACAACGACATTCGCTTTACCCGGATGGTAAAGTATGTCAAGATCAAAATATTTAATCAATTCTAACCATCGCCGCTGACGCATATTAAGCTCTTTCTGAGTAAAAATATATTTCAAACTCTTATGATCCATATACACCCGACAAGAAGAACCGTATAAATAGTGCCTCTAAATCTTCAACGTAAACACCAAAATGGCTAACTCAAGATATGGGTAGGATAGTTCATCTCATATGGCTTTAATTGTCGAGATGCATAAGCTACTACTCTCTCGTTTTGCATCAATACACATCCCAATCCTTGTTTAGAAGCATCACTATAAATAATGAAACCCTCCGTTCCCTGCGGTAAGGCTAAAACTGGTGACGTAGTCAGCCTCTTCTTCAACTCATCAAAACTCTTCTGACACCCGTCACTCCATTCAAACTTCCGAGTTTTTTGTAATAGCTACGTGAGTGGTCAAGCAATTTTCGAGAATCCCTCAACAAATCGACGATAATAACCAGCTAATACCAGGAAACTCTGAACTTCCTTAACATTCCCTGGAGGCTCCCAAGCTAAGACTACTTCAACCTTTTGAGGGTCTACCCGAATACCTTTGGCCGATACAATATGTCCAAGAAAAGCGACTTCTTTAAGCCAGAACTCACATTTAGAAAACTTAGCATAAAGCTTATCAGCCCTCAAAATACTCAACACAATTCTCAAGTGTTCGGCATGCTCCATTTCTCTCTTGGAATAGATTAAAATATCATCAATAAACACCACCACAAATTTATCGAGATATTCGATAAATGTTTTGTTCATAAGCTGCATAAATGCTGCCGGAGCATTCGTCAAACCAAAAGGCATAACTACGAATTCATAATGCCCATATCTCATTCGAAATGCCGTTTTTGGAATATCCGAATCTCGAATCTGCAATTGGTAATATCCCGATCTCAAGTCAATCTTTGAGAAAACTGTAGCTCTTGCAATTGATCAAAAATAGGTCATCAATTCTTGGCAACGAATACTTATTCTTGATAGTGAGTTTATTCAACTTACGATAATCAATACATAATCGTAAAGATCCGTCTTTCTTCCGAACGAATAACACTGGTGCTCCCCAAGGGGAAGCACTTGGTCGAATATAACCCTTATCCAATAATTCACTCAGTTGCTTCTTCGGCTCTTGCATTTCTGATAGGGCCATTCGGTATGGTGCCTTAGATATTGGTGCCGCACTAGGCTCTAGTTCGATAGTAAACTCCACCTCACAGTGCGGCAGCAATCAGGGCAAATCATCTGGAAATACGTCTGGAAATTCATTCACCACTCGAATAGAAGATAACTGAACTCCGCCAGTTTCTGTCTTCATTGCGTAACACCAATAACCGATATAGCCTTGACTCAAAAACTTCATCGCCCTCATGGCTCGGATAATCTTCCCAGAAGTACCAGGTTTCTGCCCTTCGAAAATGTGTTCGGTACCATCCGGCGCAACTATCGAAATTACTTTCCAACGATAATCTACTATCGCTCCATGACGATCTAACAAATCGTCACCGAGGATCAAATCTTCTCCTTTCATGTCAATCACAATCAAATTGGATGGGCAATCTCTACCACCGATGGTTACAGGACAATTGACAGTCTCTCAATCCCCAACTATCCTTTCCCCACTCAGCAGTCCAACAATAAAGGGTTCACATGCAGAGAGACCATCAAGACCCAAACGACTCACACAATACAATGATACAAAGGAATGAGTAGCTCCAGAATCAAACATTACATCTACCGGGTGCATACAAATAAACAATACCTGACATAGTTGCAGCCCCTACGTCATCAGTCTGCCTCATTTTGTACAATGAAGGTGGATACGATCCAGTACTTGGAGTACCCTTATACTCGGTTTTGCCTCTGTCGCTACCGCGCCGAACACTCTGAGTGGGCTGACCCTTAATAGTGCCTGCTGGAGTAGGAGACTGCTTAGCAAAGACCCTACCCGCTGTCCCAAAATATGATGCCCGATGTACCTGCTTCCCACACTTAAAACAAGTAACGGGACGTAATGAACATTGAGAACTGACATGCACTGGAACTCCACAATTAAAACAAGCTCTCGGTGATCCACCACTGGCTGAGGTGAACCAACGGAAGACTGCACATAAGATTGAGGCTTACGCGATCCACTGTGTCGGAAACTACTAGAAAATTTCGGTTTCTTCGAGCTCGAAACCGTCGGAATTGGAACTGTCACCATCTCATAAGCGAGAGCTCTATCTTGGTACTATCTCAAAGTGGTACACCCAATGCCCGACATATACTTTCGGACCTCAGGTTTCATTCGCGCGTCAAAATGAAGTATCTTGTCTACTTCATCCCTGACTCGATCTTGGACATACGCTAAGTGTTTGTTGTATGTCTTAATTGCTTCAGAAATAGGAACATCTTCGGGTTGAGCTCTGAAGAACTAACTGACTCTGGCTAGTCGTACAGGCGCTGGACAATAATGTGCCTCCATTAGTTCTTTAAATTCCTCCCAAGTGACATCACGGTCCCTGGGCTTAACAGCTCGCCACCAGTCTGAAGCGTCATCAACCGTCAGATATTGAGCAATTGGAACTCTCTTGGCTTCAGGGCAGCCAATACCGTCAAAGATCTTCTCCAGCTTAACTAACCAATGATCCCAGTTGTTCGCATTGCCGGAACCATTGAATCTGGGAGGATTCATCTTCATAACTTCTTGAAGCCATCGATCCTCAACAGTCCTGCCAGTGTTAATGTTCTGCATGACTTGAGTTAATTGGTGCACTTGCGTTACAACTTCTTGAAGAACGTTAGGCACTTCGGCCTCTGCACTCGCATCCGCACACCCCGAGGGGATCGGATATGATCTAGCCATGGAATGAGATGCTGAATTTGAAATGGAAATATTTGATTCAGATATCGCTTCTCTACCACGGTCACGGCCGTGTTGACGGACAGCTCTACCTCTCGGCATACTGAAGAATAAGAAATGGTTCAACAAGGAATTGATTACAACAATAGATTACAGAACGACAAAGATAATTACTCCCGAGGGAAAGAAACAACCAACATCCGAAGAGGCTTCCAGCACAGGCAACACGGGGTGGTAGCACGCCGATGATATCATAGACAACGACCGACTCACTTTAGCAGGCCCAAAAACACCGACAACCTAGGTATCCATAAACCTAAGCTCTGATACCATATTCTGTAACACCCCCGTGATTTACGGAGATATTACAGTGCCGTAGATTCTTTTTGGAGAACCTACCAGGTTTTGACTGACATAAAAATACATTAACAAACAACGAAACCGAGACATTCACACACTTAAAAATCAAAATCAACTTCAATACGCCATACATCACGGAATAACTCAATACATTAACCCGTATGGTCATAACTGATACAACCATCACAATTGGTCCACAACCTCAACGGCAACCAACGACAACATAATATACAATACATGACAGTACCCGCGCGAGTACAAAACCAAAATACCATTTTGACCATGACAAGACGACCATAGACTCAACATAACACACGATATCTATGCTGCCCACCAAGCTCGTGTCCGCCCTGTGCTGGCTCGACTGCTAAACATGTACCTGAATACACAACAAGTATATTCACCCCCGTAGGGGTCAGCAAGAAGGCGGTGCAAGTACAACGATTCCAGAATATATACAACAAGTGAATAAACAACAGAAATCACAGTGCCATCGCATATATTCCGGAATATAATACCACAATCAACATCACAAAACAACCTCTCGGGCTATATTGGCCCTGTACCTCCCGCGAGATACACACCCCAGGAGTCCTCGTCAGGCCCTCTCTGGTTGTACGACCCAACAGAGTGATCCGCAGATACTCGCAGTCTAATAGATCCCAGGCGACCCTCGCTAGTATTACTCGGCTCGCACACACTCAGTAACCACATGGCACAAATTATATTTTCTGAAATTACCATTTTTCACAAAATCAAATTTTTCACATATTCGCACGGGGTACAACAAACGCAATCAAAGTACTTGCCTCGATTTGAACAACACAAGATACAACGAACGGGAGAACGTACGATTCGAACTCTTTCAACGATTCGATCCTAGTACAATAAAATACCGAATCAAACACAACAGCACGTAAACGGAAGGAATTCCTTCAAATTCTACTCTTAGGGACAAACTATCGAACACTACGAAGGCGGAGTTGTTCATACTCCATTTAATAGATGGAAACTCAAAACAAAATCCGTAGACTTCAAGAAAAATGAGGGATCATGACTTCATAATCATAATCTAACACAAATCAAGGCTTAAAACGGATTAGAAGGACGAGATATTAACAAAACCCCAAAATTCCCAAAAACTAAGGAATGAACAATCTTACCTTGATTTGGATGATGAACTTGATGAAATATTGTTATATTGAGAGTAGGAACTCAGAAATGTTGTTGGACGGTGAAATCTGGTCAAAAACTATGCTACCCTACGCTCCAAGTCTCCCAGCCGCCGGAGGAGAAGAGAGAGTTGGTGAAAATGACGAATCTAAAACATGCAGCCCACATATATACTGGGCGCGATTAGCGCGCTATAGCTGGAGTTTAGCATGCGCTATCGGCTGAAATGCGGTGCACTGTTGGTTGGAAGGCGGTCCAGAACCTTCTGTTTGACTCCGATAGCATGCGCTACCCATAAGTTAGCGTGCGTTATCCATCGTCACTAGCGCGCGCTAGCTCTACAAATAGCGTGCGCTACCTGCTAGCACCTGAAGTCCAGAAACGTTATGTCCTCACTGTCCTGCCGACATAGCGCGCGTTACCTCACTATTAACGTGCTCTAGCACATCGCAATAACGTACGCTAGTCCATCATTAGTGTGCACTAATTCCCATTCTAGAGTCCAGAAAGCTCACTGCACAGTCAGCCTGGCGTGCGCTACGAGCAAGAGTAGCGTGCACCACTGATACACGATTAGCGTGCGATAGCAACACAGTCTAATGTGCACTAACTGCTACTTCCTAATATTAAATTTGCAATGTCCGGCCAGAACAAACACATTCCGATAATCACAAAACCCAGCAATTACCGACCATGAACATTCCAAATCCAATCACCAATACACATGATTCCAAAAGCCAGACAATTTAATAGGGGAAATACAAATAAATTCCGAACATAATATATCCAAAATAACACACATCATTAACAAAATGCACGGATATTACAGTTAGTTGGTGTTTTCCAATCATTGATAGCCTCTATCTTAGACGGATCGACTTCAATTCCTTGGGCAGTAACAACATGTACAAGGAATGCTACTCTCTTAAGCCAAAATTCGCACTTGCTAAACTTCACATACAATTTCTCTTTGCGAAGTATCTCCAAAACTGTCCGTAGATGTTTCTCATGTTCTACTTCATCCTTCGAATAAATTAGTATGTCATCTATAAACATGATGACAAACTGATCCAAGCATGGTTGAAAAACTCTATTCATCAAGTCCATAAAGACTGTTGGGGCATTACTTAACCCAAATGGCATTAGTACGAACTCGTAGTGGCCATACCTTGTTCGGAAAGCAGTATTCGGAATGTCCTCGTCCTTGATATTTAGTTGATGGTATCCTTGTTGTGTCGAGATTTATACACCTCAACTGGCAATCGGCACAAAGACCGGACGACCGAGTCATAGTCGAATAGCCAAGGCAGATTGGCCGATCGAAGGTCCCAGGTCAAGTCCCGGTGCCGAGCGATCGACATCTAAGGCGATCGTCTCTTGGCACTTGGCGATCGACCCCTGGTGCCCGGCCAATGACGACCGCCTCTTGCCACACAAAGCCAGCATGTCCAGTCGGCGAAGGACGAAGCTCATACAGAGACCCATATGCAGATCCGGAAAAGGCGCCATAGGACATGGATCATTGACCACAGCCTATCACCAATCTCACCTACCGATAGACCCGCCGAAAGATGCAAGTGGGACCGCCCGGGACAGTGACGCAGGGCGCGTGCAGGATCCTCATTGGACCGCACAACTAGATGCCAGCAGCAGCAGCGGACTTCAAGGCAGACAACCCATGTGCGGAAAGACGATCGCCCCTTATTATATTACAAGGAAGGCGCTCGCCCGCCAGGAAAAGGGCATCTCATCTCCTATAAATAGAAGGCTTCCTACACCTGGAAAGATCTCTGGCTTTTAGATTGGCTTTCACTCTCTTGGCAACGCTATACACTTCGGACATCTTCCTCTCTCACTCTCGAGACCTCTTAACCCATAAGACGTTCGGCAGAAACTAGAGCAAGAACTCAGAGCAACTCTAGTTCTTCCGGCAAGCACTCAACGGCTAGATAATTAGGATCTTTTACACTCATTGTAATCGCATTCTTACATTAATATTTGTACTCAAACGTATTCATATTAATAACATCTCGCGAGAGCATTCAATCCCGGGCCTAACAAACCTGGCAAATCTTGTAGTATTTCCATTCCCTCGGACGTGCTCTCGCAACCTTGTTTGTTGTCCGTCCTTTCCAGCAATATCTATCTCCGGATAATTTTTCGGGCAACAACAATTGGCGCTAGAAGGAGGGCGCATCTTAGCCTTCATTTTTATTCCGACCGTCTCGAAGAACACTGACTGTTCTCCGGGGCATATACTTGAAGAGACACTCACTGCTCTTCAAATAAAGCTTTCAGAATCATGACTTCTGCCTCCACGTCGAAGAAAGCCGCTGGCCGATCCGCCGGACGCCTCATTCTGTCTCAATCCGAGCCCCAGCCTATGGCGGAGGGTAGCCACGGCGACCCGAGACTCTCGATCCCGCCCCCGAGGGACGGCCCAAGCCTCTCGCTCGATCAGTTACAAACCGCGGAACAGATCGAAGAGGCCATGGCCATCCTACGGGAGCGACGGAGGGCATTCGACGCGCCAGCTATAACCCTCTCGGCCATCCGCCGCGTGAGCTAACGGAAGTTCAAGGGGTTACTGGCCGAGCGATCGCCAGGAAGCCCCGATTCGCAAGATAAGGCTCTCGCGCGTGCGGACGGTTCCATATTCAGTCGCTTGGGAAGCGACCCATCATGGCGACTGGGGTAGTCCGGCCCCAGCCACGAGACGACGGAGTCCGAATCCGTCACCAGGAGTTCAGCATACCCAACTCCTAGAAGGCAGGCCAACCATTTGGCTCCTCGCCAATGAGCCAAGATCGGCGGTGACGACCTCATCGCCTACCGCGGAACCAATAGATCGGTACACGATCGCCTCGGCACCCGTTCTAAGAGCCAAACCACGAGCGACCAAGCTACAGCGATGGCCGCGATGCAACGCCAGCTCGACGACATGAAGGCGCTCCTAGAAACTGGGGCAGGCGCCAAAAGCAAGATCGCCGGGCCGAACGAGCCACTCGCAGTCCGCATCGAGCTCGCCCCCGTGCAGCGTAAGATTGCTCCTCCGCAAACACCTTTGTATGAGGGAAGGTCGGACCCCGAGACTCGCCTGAGCAAGTTTCGGATCTACATGACCGGATGTGGGGCATCAGACGCGACCAGATGCCGAATGTTCCCGCTAACTCTGGGTGACCTGGCCCATAGGTGGTACGTCTCATTGCCACCTCGATCCATCAGTTCCTTCGAACAGCTGGCGAACGACTTCACAACGTACTTCGCCGCCAAGGTCGCTCGGCCGGAAAGTCCCCATCGCATGATGCAGATCAGGCAAGGGGAAGAAGAGTCTGACGCAGACTACATCGACGGAGTAGATGAGATCATCCTCAACGGCGAGCCCGTAAGCGACGAGATCGCCCTATACTTGGTCCTAGGGGGATTCCATGGTCTTTCGCCTATGTTCAGGCATCTTACGAAGGACCTCCACCCGACCTACGCGATCTTCCGCGCCAAAGCCGCAGACTTCTTGGCCAGGCAAAGGTTACTTTTTAACCTATGAGCAACGCGATCGGTGACCGAACGACGATCATCAGTCTTCCAACCCGATTACCAGAATCAAGCAACATCTCCAAAAACGGAGGACTCGCTCGCCTCTACAGTTCATCATCTAACATGATGGACTAAGGCACGAGATCGCCTCCCCCGCACAACATACGCCATCGAGGGTCGGCATCTAACATGACGATCCGAGGTATAAGAGTGCAGCCATGGTCCTGGTAGTCGATGGAACCGACTGCTTCGGCCATGCAAGGTCCCTCCGGGCCACGATCGCCCGCCCTTCGTTTAAATACGAGGCCGGCGTAGTCTGAGGGCCCTCCAAGCAAATCAGTGGACACGCTCGCCTGCCCTCAAAGGTTCATCATCTAACTTGGTGGACCCGGATAATACGACGCGTCCCTACCCCCGTCTCAATGTATACCGTCGAGGATTTCCATCTAACATGATGATCCGAGGTAGAAAAGAGCTAACAAGCCACGGACGTGGAGTTGATTAATCCGACGACGCCCCGCGCAAGGACTCCTCCAAACCAAGACCGCACGCCCTTCGTTTAAATACGAGGCGAGGCGCAGCCTAACGGAGTACCCTCACAATAAAATGAGTCACGAGACAAACCTACAGATGGAATGTCACTCGCGCATAAGACACTGTCATGGAGTCGGTCCATCGAACTCCGCGACTGTGCACGGTTCCTCAATGACGAAACTATTAGGTTTCTATGAGGGATCGGCAAATTTGAAAATTGCAGGTACAAGACCGAAGATAGCTCACCAATCGATTAGATCGCCCAAGTCCGAGACCAAAGTCCGCTCAACGGATCGCCCGTCTTTATCCTCAATGATCGCCAGAACCACCTCACCTCATGTCTTCAACATCGGAGCAAGCTGGGGGGCAATTGTTGTGTCGAGATTTATACACCTCAACTGGCAATCGGCACAAAGACCGGAAGACCGAGTCATAGTCGAATAACCAAGGCAGATTGGCCGATCGAAGGTCCCAGGTCAAGTCTCGGTGCTGAGCGATCGACATCTGAGGCAATCGTCTCTTGGCACTTGGCGATCGACCCCTGGTGCCCGGTCAATGACGACCGCCTCTTGCCACGCAAAGCCAGCATATCCAGTCGGCGAAGGACGAAGCTCATACAGATCCCCATGTGCAGATCCGGAAAATGCGCCATAGGACATGGATCATTGACCAGAGCTCGTCACCAATCTCACCTACCGATAGACCCGCCGAAAGGTGCAAGTGGGACTGCCCGGGATAGTGACACAGGGCGCGTGCAGGCTCCTCATTGGACCGCACAACTGGATGCCAGCAGCAGCTGCGGACTTCAAGGCAGACAGCCCATGTGCGGAAAGACGATCGCCCCTTATTATATTACAAGGAAGGGGATCGCCCGCCAGGAAAAGGGCATCTCAGCTCCTATAAATAAAAGGCTTCCTACACCTGGAAAGATCTCTGGCTTTTGGCTTGTCTTTCACTCTCTTGTCAATGTTATACACTTCGGACATCTTCCTCTCTCACTCTCGAGACCTCTTAACCCATACGACGATCGGCAGAAACGAGAGCAAGAACTCAGAGCAACTCTAGTTCTTCCGGCAAGCACTCAACAGCTAGATAATTAGGATCTTTTACACTCATTGTAATCGCATTCTTACATTAATATTTGTACTCAAACGTATTCATATTAATAACATCTCGCGAGAGCATTCAAGCCCGGGCCTAACAAACCCGGCAAATCTTGTAGTAGTTTCATTCCCTCGGACGTGCTCTCGCAACCTTGTTTGTTGTCCGTCCTTTCCAGCAATATCTATCTCCGGATAATATTTCGGGCAGCAACAATCCTGACCTCAAATCTATCTTTGAGAACACTCCTAAACCTCCAAGCTAATCAAATAAGTCTTCGATTTGGGGAAGTGGATACTTTTTCTTTATCATGAGTCAAATCAACTCATGATAATCAATACACATCCTCATGCTTCCATCATTCCTTTTCACGAATAACACAGTGCTCCCAAGGTGAGACGCTTGGTCGGATACATCCTATATCGAGTAACTCTTGAATCTGCACTTTCAGTTCTTGTAGTTCTTTTGGCACCATCCTGTACGGGGCCTTTGATATAGGGGCTGCTCCAGGCACCAAGTCTATTGTAAATTCTACTTGTCTATCCGGTGGAACACCCGGTAAGTTCTCCGGAAAAATATCTGAATAATCCTTAACAAGATGGACGTCTTCGATCTTTACTTCGGACTTCGACTCTCCCATGATATTCACTATATATCCTTGGCAATTTCCCTTACGCAATATCTTCATTGCTTTCATGGCTGATATCACTGGAGGGGGTTTGCTACGCTTAACCCCTTGAAAAACATCCTCTACTCCGGCTACTGGATGTAAGACCACGTTCCTCCTCGCGCATTGCAAAATGGCATCATACTTATCCAACCAATCCATGCCCAAGACTACGTCGAAGTTATTTATCTCTAATATGTATAGATCGGCTAGATATAAATGTTCATTTATCTCTACGGTTATACTGTTAGCTATATCGTCAACATAAATTATTTCTCCTGCTGGTATACTAACTTCAAGGCTTTCTGAAGATTTTCTACTTCTAAATCCAGTCATGATAAACAACTTCTTAGAGATAAATGAATGGGATGCGCCAATATCAAATAACATAAAAGCAGGAATTCCAGCGATAGATAACATACCTGGCATCGTACCGGGATTCTCCTTGTCAATCTCAGATAGGCTGTACATGCGAGCCTTTCCCCCAGAACCTTGATTTTGGGCCCTCTTGTCTGGGCCATTGTTCCTCTGTGGGCACTGGGAGACCATGTGTCCTTCTTCATGGCACCGGTAGCATCGATTCTGTCCTAACATGCAAACTCCCTTGTGCCTCTTCCCACATTTCGAGTAGGTCGGGTAGTCGTACTGTGCTTTTGACCCAGATGGTCCTTCCTTACTACCCTTCTTATTACTAGTATTATTACTAGATCCTTGCCACTTCCTTTTGTTAGAATTCACCATTGGTAGAGACCTAGCTTTTCCATCTCCAAGCTAGCTGATATGTCCTCGGCTCTGGACATGGCTTCCTTATATGTCATCTTTCCATGACTAGCCAGATGATGTCGAATTCTGTCTTGGAGTCCATCACGAAACTTTTGCGCCTTCATGTCTTCATTCTCAACCATGAATGGTGCGAATTGGCACATGTGATTAAACTTCATTTCATACTCCGTGACCATCATGCCTCCTTGAGTCAAATCTAGAAACTCTTTCCACATTTTATCCTTATACGCCCGTGGGTAATACTTATCCATCACCGTTTATTTAAATCCTTCCCAAGACAACATTCTCCATTCTTCTTCGGTTAGGAGTCTCCAAGATCCATTCCACCAAGTCCTGGCGTCCTCCTTGAGTTGGAAGACTGCACAGGAAACTTTCTGGGCATCCGTACAGGCCATGTAGTCGAAGATTCTTTCCAAGTTCAATAGCCACTACTCGATGGCAGCTGGCCCTTCTCTCCCGGGGAACGTGGGAGGTTTGAACTTGTTGAACTGATTTATCACTCTGGCCTGAACTTGTCCTTGAGTGGCTAGAGGCGTTATAGTCGCTCCTTGGAGAAGAGTGGTTAGGCCTGAGAGCAGGTGCTGCTGATTAGGGTGTCATTCTCGCTTAAAGGTGTTGGGGAAATATTGGTCGGTATCACCGTTTGGAGATAGAGTTGTAAAAATCTTTCGCGTTGCAGAAGCGATTTAATTAAGAATGCAGAAAATAAATCGACACAAGGATTTATAGAGATTCAGCCAAACGTGTCTACGTCCTCTCTCGGTATCTTTTTCTATAGGCATAAGATAAACCTCTGCACCTCTCTTCTATCGGTCGAGGGATAACCGTTACAAGCTCGTCTTCTATCGGTTCGAGTAAACCATTCAATATCTCTTCTAACGATCGAGATATTACCGTTATAAACTTGTCTTTATGTCGATCCAAGTTAAACCGTTTTCCTTTTCTATTGGACAAGGAATCAACCACTCTAGCTTTCTATCGGTACTAGATAAACCTCACTTTATATATCGATTACGATCTTAACAATGCCGGATCCTTGATCCTAATAACACTGAATCCAATCGTATCTTTTCTTTTACCTCTCGTGTATGTGTTGAATGTATAAACACTCAAACTATCAATATAAGCTCAAGAACAACAACTATAATGTTTAATATCTCAAGAGTATATGCTTTGCTCAATGTTGTTGTATGTTCAATACCATAGGAAGTGGTATTTATAGGCTCCAAAGTCTCAACTAGCCGTTAGTCTATTTTGACTTATTAGCGTGCGCTAGTCTTCTTTGTAGCGTGCGCTAGCTTCATTAGCATACGTGTAGCGTGCGCTAGCTTGTTTCCAGTTTCAGTCCAGTAGCTTCGTTTCTCCATTTACGTACATTAACTTCTTCCTCTTGCGTACGTTAAGTACACACATTAGCGTACATTAACCATTCATTGTAGCGTGTGCTAATCATATATCTGTTGCATGATTTTGTCAAACTGACCGTTCCACTTTATGACTTTGGTTCAGCATCTCCAAACGTTCATCTTGTTTGAATTCGAATGCTATTTAGCGTGCGCTAAATATCATCATTAGCGTGAGCTATGTCTTATGTCAGCAGACATCATTCTGTGTTTGAACGTCTTCACAACGGTAATAAGCCTTCGATAGCGTGCGTTAGTGTTATGTGTAGCGTGCGCTATCTTCATCAGGTAACTTAACTTCAGGTAGCTTTGAACTCGTCTGATCTGCAGACAGGACCCGTTAGCGTGCGCTAACCCTTGTGTCTAGCGTGCGCTAGCTTTGTATTTTGAGCTACTTTTTGCGACTTCGTCACCTTCGTTGTTTTGATTCGCCTCTTTGTCATTTTGCTTTGTTTAGCAACTTAATCATTAAAACTCTATTAATGAATGTTTGGAATAACTATTCCAACAAAAAGCGTATTAAGTGCGCCTTGGGCTAGGTTTCGAGACTCAGTATTTGGGGTAATTTTGCGGGGAGCCATGTCCTGCCAACGAATCGTTGTTCTTGTAAGTTCTTGAGTGCGAAAAATGAGTTAGAGGTAAAGATATCTATACGCGTGGCATAAATAAAATAATTCATTACATATTGGAATTGATTAATCTGAGATATTAAATATTCCATTAATTATAACTTTTGATTTCCAACATGTATGCTTGAATAATACTAAATCGGAAATTGGAACAACTAGTTACTACTAAAATAAATAAAACACGACATCTTCAAATAATATAACTAATCCTCGTCATCACTGCTAAGGATCTCAATGACAGGAATAGGGGGTGGGGGCTCAGTCCAGGAGATATCCTCGTCATCCGAGTCAACCATCTGCTCAAGCTCTGGGTCCTCTACTTCCTCTGGATCCTCCTCGGGATCCTCCTCAAACCCCTCCATCGGTTGTGATGGGGTAACGTGCACTCAAATATCCTTAGAATCTCGCCCCTAGAATACAAGTCGAGGATCCTTTCAGCAGCGCACTGAAAGTCATCCACGACTATTCTTCCTCAGGGGTCCTGCGGTTCGCCTCGTGCCAAAGGCGGTATATGGAGTAACTCCAATCATTCGACAGTGTGATGATCAAGTGCTTGACTTCTTCGACCGGATCTCCGGTCTTTCCAGACATGAACCATTTCTTAATCCTCTCGACCACGTAGTGTGGGGCATTCTTGGGTAGCCCTGGATTTTTCCAAGAGTCTCTATGTGCCAGGGGGCGCGAGATGGATCCCGCCTCAGTCCTCTTACGTGGAGTCACTGTGAATCCGGCCATACTAACAGGATACATGTATAATTACATAATATTATTAAATTTTTACGATGTGGTCTAAATCTATGTATGATAAAAACATGACATGAAGCTGATTACCTTGGAATGGAGTAACGAAGTAGCGGCAGTCGAACATATGATAGTCCTTTGAAAAAAATATTTTATAACTAAAAAAGCCATCCGATGTACCAAGAAAGTAGGCCAGATTTTTCCTTGATACCATACTGTAACGACCCAATTTTTCTAATGGTATTTTTTGGAATATTTTTAAAACATAAGAAACTTGTACAAATTTCAAGTCGTTACAAAACTAACATTGTCTAAAATATTTGTGGAACTTAAAAGGATTTCAAATTTCCAATACGATAAAATCCAGCAGCATTTGGAGATGGAGTTGTAAAACTCTTTCGCATTGCGGAAGCGATTTAATTAAGAGGGCAGAAAATAAATCGACACAAGGATTTATAGAGGTTCGGCCAAACGTGCCTACGTCCTCTCTCGGTATCTTTTTCTATAGGCTTAAGATAAACCTCTGCACCTCTCTTCTGTCGGCCAAGGGATAAACATTACAAGCTCGTTTTCTATCGGTCCGAGTAAACCGTTCAATCTCTATACTATCAGTCGAGATATTACCGTTACAAACTTATCTTTATGTCGGTCCAAGTTAAACCGTTTTCCTTTTCTATTGGACAAGGAATCAACCACTCTAGCTTTCTATCGGTACTAGATAAACCTCAATTGCGATTCTAACAATGCCAAATCCTTGATCCTAATAACACCGAATCCAATCATATCTTTTCTTTTACCTCTCGTGTATGTGTGGAATGTATAAACACTCAAACTATCAATATAAGCTCAAGAACAACAACTATAATGTTTACAATGATATCTCAAGAGTATATGCTTTGCTCAATGTTGTTGTATGTTCAATACCATAGAAAGTGGTATTTATAGGCTCCAAAGCCTCAACTATCCGTTAGTCTGTTTTGACTTATTAGCGTGCGCTAGCTTCATTAGTGTACGTGTAGCGTGCGCTAGCTTGTTTCCAGTTTCAGTCCAGTAGCTTCGTTTCTCCATTTACATGCGTTAACTTCTTCTTCTTGCGTACGTTAAGTACACACATTAGCGTACGTTAACCATTCATTGTAGCGTGCGCTAATCATATATCAGTTGCATGATTTTGTCAAACTGGACGTTCCACTGTATGACTTTGGTTCAGCATCTCCCAACGTTCATGTTGTTTGAATTCGAATGCTATTTAGCGTGCGCTAAATATCATCAGTAGCGTGCTCTATGTCTTATGTCAGCACATACGTCATTCTGTGTTTGAACGTCTTCACAACGGTAATAAGCCTTCGATAGCGTGCGTTAGTTTTATGTGTAGCGTGCGCTATCTTCATCAGGTAACTTAACTTCAGGTAGCTTTGAACTCGTCTGATCTGCAGACAGGACCCATTAGCGTGCGCTAACCCTTGTGTCTAGCGTGCTCTAGCTTTGTATTTTGAGCTACTTTTTGCGACTTCGTCACCTTCGTTGTTTTGCTTCGCCTCTTTGTTGTTTTGCTTTGTTTAGCAACTTAATCATCAAAACTCTATTAATGAATGTTTGAAATAAATATTCCAAAAATCTCCCTCTTTTTGATGATTACAAAACAACCCTTGAATTGGATAAAACCTGCAAAAATAAAATATATATATTTGTATGATTCAAAGTTTTCAGCTTTGATCGATTCGTTAGTTTCACCCATCTTTTCTTTTTCTGTCTTTTTCGACTTCTTTGTTTCTCATTTTTCAATTCTTTCGTTTCTCTCCCTTTTTGTATACTTTATTTTTCTCCTTTTCGACTTCTTCGATTTTTATTATTCCCTCCTCCTTTTTACTTTTTACTTTTTATTTTTTTCTCATTATTCTTTAACGTTTTTTGTCCGATTCTACTCCTTTCTCCCCCTTTTTGTATTCAGTAAAAAGTGTAAAGCAAAATATACCAATTGAATACAGGATACCAAAAAAATGATAACATAAAATATGCAAAAATGTAACTCCCCCTTTTTAAAATACTCAATACTCCCCCTGAGTAAAATATCAATTGTTAAAAATTTAATTTTTTGGAATCCAACCTATAGTTGGTTTTTCTTTCGAAACATAGACGATATTCGGAATAAAAGTTCCTTTTGGAATCCAAATCTTTTTGGTTTTTATTGTCCGGTGTGGGCTTTTACAGTATGAAATATGATGCCCAATTTTTAAATATTTTTCACAATGGGGTATTTTGAAATTTACGGATTCATTTTTAGAATATTGTTTGAATCTCAACCCCTGTTTGTTCAAAGTAAATTTTTGAACCGAGAGCATTTGTTCAAATTTTTCGTTTCCACACGAAAATTTTTTCGTTAAATTTTTAAGCTCGGTTTGAACTTTCAAGAGATCATCCTTTAAAATATTTTCATTTTCAATGCATTTTGAATGATCGGTCTCGATAAATTTTCCCTTTTCAAGAATTTTGAAATTTTCAATTTCCAATAATTTATTTTTAAATTTAAGGGATTTTATTTCCGATAAAGCATTTTGATAATCCGCATGCAATAATTCAAATGCTTCAAATAATTCATCGTAAGAATTACTTACTGGACTTTCGACGTCGCTATCATCGAATGAACTTCGGGCCATAAGAGCGAGATTATCTTGATTCATGAAATCTTCATCTTCGTCTTCATCGCTCCATGTTGCAATTAAAACCTCCTTCTTGGGTTTTACTCGGCAATTCTTGGCAAAGTGGCCTGGTTTACCACATAATCGACAATTGTTGTCGAATTTCTTAGATTCGCCCTTTTGGATGTCCTACTTTCTCCGGTTTAATAAATGTTGGAACTTATTAATATTTTTGGCATAATATGCCGATTCTTCGTCGCTTTCATCAACCGGGATTTCTTCCTTTCTTGATATCTTAGACTTCATGGCTATTGTTCTTTCCTTCGGCTTCAGTTTGGCATTCCGAGATTTTAGAACAATCTCGTAGTTTATAAGTGAACCAACGAGAGCACTAAAATCAAGATTGTTTAAATCTTTAGATTCTATTATAGCCATCACCGTACCGTCCCATTCTCGAGGTAGTGATCGTAGGATCTTTTTAACTTTTTCACTACTCGAAAGTGGTTTTCCAAAACACGCCAATCCATTTGTGATGACCGAAAATCAGTCGAGCATGATCGTGATGGATTCATCGTCCTTCATTTGAAATAACTCGTACTCGTGAAGGAGCATGTTTATCTTTGTCTCCTTGACTTGAGACGTTCCCTCATGTGACTTCAAGCATTTTCCAAATCTCTTTGGCACTGTCACACGAAGATATCCGGTTGTCTTCTTCCGGATTTAATGCACAATATAATAATTGCGTGGCTTTCCAATTATAGTGGTCATTTTTCCAATCCGCGTCATCATATTCTTCGAAAGATTTAAGCGTACCATCGGATTTGAGAGGAATTTTCGGACCAAGACATATTACTTTCCAAAGCTCGATGTCATAAGCTCGAATGAATATTGACATCTTCTTCTTCCATATCATGAAGTTCGATCCATCGAAGAATGGAGGTCGGTTTAGCGCAAGACCTTCAACTGGAGCAAATTGAAGATCCATCAGATCTTTTTCTCCTCGGATGTTAAGCCACTTATTGGAGGTACCACTCTGATACCAATTGTTGGGGAAATTGTTGGTGGAATATTGGAATTAGCGCCGTTGTGCGGAAGCATAAATATAAGTGCGGAAATAAAACAACACACAGATTTATAGAGGTTCGGCCAAACGTGCCTACGTCCTCTCTCCTTATCTTTTTCTATAGGCTTAAGATATAAACCTCTACGCCTCTCTTCTATCGGTCGAGAGATTACCATTACAAGCTCGTTTTCTATCAGTCCGAGTAAACTGTTCTCTTACTTGTCTTTTTGTCGGTCCAAGTAAAATCGTTTTCCTTTTCTATTGGACAAGGAATCAACCACTCCAGCTTTCTATCGGTACTAGATAAACCTTACTAAGATAGCGATTGCGATTCTAACAATGTCGGATCCTTGATCCTAATAACACCAAATCCAATCGTATCTTTTCTTTTTCTCTCTTATATGATTTAGTGTATCACACTCAATCACTCTCAATTTAAGCTCAAGAACAACAACTATATTGTTTACAATGATATCTCAAGTGTATATGGTTTGTTCAATGTTGTTGTTTTGAATGATACCAAGTGGTTTGGTATTTATAGCCTTTCTCCATGAACTAACCGTTGCTGACTGTTTTGACTTGCTAGCGTGCGCTAGCTTTCCTTAGCGTGCGCTATCGCTTGTAGCGTACATGTAGCGTGCGTTAACAGCTTGTAGCTTCAGTCCAGTGGCTACTGTCTCTCTTCCTTAGCGTGTGTTAGCTTGATCATTGCGTACGTTACATACACACATTAGCATGCGTTAACTTTGCATCTTGCGTGCGCTAACCAAGTATCCGTTTGCATGATTTTGTCAAACTAACCGTTTGATTCTTTTATGACTTTGGTTCATACTTTTCCCAATGGATTAATTGACTTGAATTCAAACCCCTTAACATGCGCTATTCCTCATCATTAGCGTGCGCTAAGATTTTGTCTTCTTGCGTGTGCTAGCCTTGATCTCTAGCGTGCGTTAATCTATCAGGTAAGGATTTCTTCAGGTAGCTTTGAACTCGACTGAACTGCAGAGAGGTCCCGTTAGCATGCGCTAACGTTTGAGTCTAGCGTGCGCTAGCTTTGTATTTTGATCAGCTTTTTGCGTCTTCGTCTGCTTCGTTGCTTTGCTTCGCCTCTTTGTTGTTTTGTTTTGTTTATCAACTTAATCATCAAAACTCTATTTATGAATGGAATAAATATTCCAACAGAAATATTGGTCGGTATCGCCGTTTGGAGATGGAGTTGTAAAACTCTTTCGCATTGTGGAAGCGATTTAATTAAGAGGGCAGAAAATAAAGAGGTTCGGCCAAACGTGCCTACGTCCTCTCTCGGTATCTTTTTCTATAAGCTTAAGATAAACCTTTGCACCTCTCTTCTATCGGCCGAGAGATAAACATTACAAGCTCGTTTTCTATCGGTCCGACTAAACCGTTCAATCTCTCTACTATCAGTCGAGATATTACCGTTACAAACTTATCTTTATGTCGGTCCAAGTTAAACCGTTTTCCTTTTCTATTGGACAAGGAATCAACCACTATAGCTTTCTATTGGTACTAGATAAACCTCACTTTATATATCGATTGCGATTCTAACAATGCCAAATCCTTGATCCTAATAACACCGAATCCAATCATATCTTTTCTTTTACCTCTCGTGTATGTGTTGAATGTATAAACACTCAAACTATCAATATAAGCTCAAGAACAACAACTATAATGTTTACAATAATATCTCAAGAGTATATGCTTTGCTCAATATTGTTGTATGTTCAATACCATAGGAAGTGGTATTTATAGGCTCCAAAGTCTCAACTAGCCGTTAGTCTGTTTTGACTTATTAGCGTGTGCTAGTCTTCTTTGTAGAGTGCACTAGCTTCATTAGCGTATGTGTAGCGTGCACTAGCTTGTTTCCAGTTTCAGTCCAGTAGCTTCGTTTCTCCATTTACGTGCATTAACTTCTTCCTCTTGCGTACGTTAAGTACACACATTAGCGTACATTAACCATTCATTGTAGCGTGCGCTAATCATATATCTGTTGCATGATTTTGTCAAACTGACCGTTCCACTTTATGACTTTGGTTCAGCATCTCCAAACGTTCATCTTGTTTGAATTCGAATGCTATTTAGCGTGCGCTAAATATCATCATTAGCGTGAGCTATGTCTTATGTCAGCACATACATCATTCTGTGTTTGAACGTCTTCACAACGGTAATAAGCCTTCGATAGCGTGCGTTAGTGTTATGTGTAGCGTGCGCTATCTTCATGAGGTAACTTAACTTCAGGTAGCTTTGAACTCGTCTGATCTGCAGACAGGACCCGTTAGCGTGCGCTAACCCTTATGTCTAGCGTGCGCTAGCTTTGTATTTTGAGCTACTTTTTGCGACTTCGTCACCTTCGTTGTTTTGCTTCGCCTCTTTGTCGTTTTGCTTTGTTTAGCAACTTAATCATCAAAACTCTATTAATGAATGTTTGGAATAACTATTCCAACAAAAGGCGTATTAAGTGCGCCTTGGGCTAGGTTTCGAGACTCAGTATTTGGGGTAGTTTTGCGGGGAGCCATGTCCTGCCAACGAATCTGTAACAGCCCAAAACCAGTGGCTATTACAGTGCCGTGGACCCCTACTGGGACCCACCAAGCGATATCACAATATACGTTTAAAATCTGACAACGTGGCACCGTACCACAATATTTATCAAAACCCCGGTGTGGAGTATGAGTTATTCATGTTTTTAAATACGAGCAAACATACACAGGATCCAAACTCGGTACAGACCATATGACGATGGGTAGTACCTAACCAATTTTAGTACATTCATCCGACACAAAAATAAAACGAAAGTCACAATTAAAACATAACCGAACAACCAAAAGACTCAGGGCCCCCCGAAATAGCATACATCAGAATCCTCCGTCGCCATTGTGCTCCTCCTGTGCCTTGCCCTTTCCTCGCCCTGAAATACAAGTATTTCGCCCCAAACCACACGGTCAGCTATAAATGATAATAATTCTCATGACATTATACAATTCATATATACTGATCTCAAAGAAATCCACCGACTACTGAGTATACCCCGAAGGCGTATAAACAGTCAGTCCCAACTGTCGAACATAACCAAATATACGAACGACCATATACTATGGCTCAAGACGGACGTCACAGTACGCCCGATCCGGTAATGTGTCCGTGCACATGTCCACCCCGTATACGGGATCCAGAATATACGTGGGACGATGTACCTAATTAGCCTCACGAACTACGTCTCGTGTGGACGATCTAAATGCGGAAAAACATCCACGCATGATCATCAAGTGCCCGGCTAAAAATCCTACACATAACCAATCGGCACGCAGATATGACTCCAGAGATGTCACGATACAACATGACAACGAAACTCAACGAATTACACTTTTACCAAGGAATCGAACAACTCACCGAAATGTCAACAAGCTTAACAATATCAAGGGTCCCAAAAGTAACGAACTTGGGAATACAATCCCATGATGAAAACGGGACATCATTAAGAACAACCTCAAGTCACAAGACACAAGTTTATAGGTGTTTCATATACACGAAATGAATAATCATCATAAGAATCCACATATCATTATAACCAAGCAAGATAACTTGCCTCAATTCCGTAGACGAATAATCCTTCCTTGAATGGTCAAACGAACGGTATACTCATCTAACAATACTCACGTGAACAAGCAACCTTGAATGAAATATAATTCATTCAACAACACATTCGTACGATAATGGTATTATCGCATAAACAATATTCGTAAATTTACTTGAATAAATCGATTATCCTATTGACCATTTTAATGTTCTTATTACAAATCATCGTATGTTTACCATGTTCATTACATATTCTAACCTTGATGTCAAATTCTTGATGTCTAGTTTATCATCAATGCAATATCGTGAAAATATCTTTTCAAATCATCGACACTTCCAATTACGATATAAGTTGTGTTTAATTACATTCTTCATTATTTTACCAACGATTTCATTCAAAACTTGATTACTATATGAAACATAAGTTCAAGTTTTTAGTGAATTAAGAACATCGTCTTAATTTACGCCTCTTGACACGCACGGATTAATGAAATGGAATTCGGCTATTCATCTACCGCATTTGTATCATCATATTCAACACAATTTTCTTAAGAACATTATCAACCTATTAATGTAGCGATTAACACCCTTTAACGAAATCGATAGATTCGAACATATGAAGATTACAACTCCCTTCTATCAACATTCATTGTTTTACTTTGAAGAATTTATTAAAAGCCTAGTTATATCATTGGATACTTGAGATTTTGAAGTAACTTCATCCATCTAACAAAGATCATCTACAAAGGGTTAACATCATCTTTCCAACAATTTTATTACAAAGGTTTTAGAGGCCAAAATCATGGTTCCATACAACCTTCAAGAATCAATAGAATGTTCAAGACAAATTTAACATTTCTCACTTTTAATCATTAAGGATATCATCCCTAACATGTTCCTAGTGTTGAGGCTAAAATCAACTTCCGATTATCATGCTATACCTCAGGTTTTATGTATATCATTATCAACACAATCACATTATGAAGTTATTTATATCAAGAAGTAACACTAATACCTTCAAAGTTAATCTTCACTTAGTTTGAGTATGATTCAATTAACTTATCATGTTTACACTAGTTTAAACTAACATTATGTGAAGTATTTATCTACTAACATCATCATAAGCATGGAATTGATATGAGTTCAAGAAAGACCAACCTTAAAATGAAGAACAACACCAACACTTCAAGGAATACACTTCAATCTCTAGCTCTCCAAGTCACCAATCAAGTGTTGAAGCTCCAACACAAGTTAGGAAGGCTTAGAAATGAAGTTGGAAGGGAAAGGAATCGTTCCTCAGTTGGAAGATTGAAAAAGGTCGAGTAGGAAGTGAATGGCAAGTCATACATTTATAATCTGAACTTGACATTACGTACGTTAACGAACGTGGTTAACGTACGTTATAGCCTTTACGTACGTAATCTCATGATCATTACGTACGTAATCAATTTCATCAAATCTCCCTGTCTAAAAACACGCAGTTCGTTACGTACATAACCAGGCAGCTATTACGTACGTAATAGCCGTTGACTTGGCTGTCGCGATCGACTCCCGACCACCTACCCCTGCTCGGCCCCACCCGCCGAAAGTGACTCTTTGGAGGATCTTCCGCATTACGTACGTTAACGTATTGGTGTTACGTACGTAAGGCGGCCTACATAGCGTACGTTAAGAATACATGTTAATGTACGTTAAGTACCATAACAAGCATAAATGGAATTCTCACAATATCACCCAACAACTAATATAGTATGAATGACCATGAATCCAACTTAACATAATTCGTCGGTACTTGCTACAACATCACAGATATGGTGCGAAAATACTTAACTTAAATCATGAAATACAATATTAAAGGCGAGGGTATTACATACTCCCCCCCTTAAAAGGAGTTTCGTCCCCGAAACTAAGGGGTAAACAGTTCGGGGTATTTCTCTCGCATGCTATCTTCAGTCTCCCATGTAGCTTCCTCGACTCCATGTCTTGACCACTGAATTTTTAATAGGGGAATCGTCTTGTTCCTCAGCTGTTTAATTCTTCTCTCGAGTATCTGCACAGGCTGTTCTTCATACGAATGGTCATCGGCTATTTCGACCTCGTTGAATTGAATAACGTGACTTGGATCAGCAACATACTTCCTTAACTGAGATACATGGAATACGTTGTGTATCCGACTCAAAGCTGGTGGTAATGCTAAACGATAGGCTAGGTCGCCTACTCGTTCCAGGATCTCAAACGGACCAATATACCTTGGGCTCAATTTGCCTCTCTTCTCGAATCGGAAAACATCTCTAGTAGGAGATACTTTGACTAGTACATGGTCACCAACCTCAAACTCGAGTGGTCGTCGACGATTATCTGCATATGATTTCTGGCAGTTTTGGGCCGTTAATAGACGGCTCTTGATCAGGGAAATCTTCTCGCGGGCTGCCAATAGCATGTCAGGTTCCGTACCAATAGATTCAGACAATTCGTCCCAGCACAAAGGGGACCTACAACGACGACCATACAATGCTTCATAAGGTGCCATCATGATCGAGGCGTGCCAGCTATTATTGTATGTGAATTCTACCAACGGCAGTTGGGCTTCCCAGTCAGGCTTCCAATCGAGAGCACATGCCCTCAACATATCCTCTAGAGTTTGAATTGTCCTCTCAGACTGACCGTCGGTCGGAGGATGAAAAGCCGTACCGAAGTTCAACTGTGTACCCATAGCACGATGAACCTCCTTCCAGAAGTGCGACACGAACCGTCCGTCCCGATCTGATACAATACTCTTAGGGGTGCCATGCAGTCTCACAATCTCTTTGATGAATAATTGGGCCAATCAAGTGTCCTTGATCTCCAAGAAGTGGGCTGATTTAGTCAATCGATCCACAACCACCCAAATCGTATTCATGCCTCGACGGCTCGTCGGCAAACTAGTAATAAAGTCCATCGATATGTCTTCCCACTTCCACTCGGGAATCGGAAGTGGTTTCATCATGCCAGCTGGTCGTTGATGCTCAATCTTGACCTGCTGACAGGTCAAACATTTCGAAACGAATTCGGCAACCTCCCGTTTCATGTTACCCCACCAATAACACGACTTCAAATCCTTATACATTTTGTTTGATCCCGGATGTATGGAATACGGGGTACCATGAGCCTCCTTCAGAATAGTATTCCTCAACTCTTCGTCTGCTGGTACACACACTCGATTTTTAAAGCGTAACAGTCCATCCTCGTGAACCACAAATCCAGGGGCCTTCCCCTGATCGATTTCTCCTCGAATTCTGGATAAGAATGGGTCCGACATCTGTTTCGTCCTGATCGTCTCATCAATAGATGGTGAAATCTCAAGCATGCACAGTTGTCCCTGAATACGTTGTATCCAGACCTCAATCTCTGGTCTCATGAACTCTAATTGCAACTCTCTCTGGGCGGTCAAACGAGCTAGTATCTGCTCCTGCACCGTCTTGCGGCTCAAGGCATCGGCAACCACGTTTGCCTTGCCTGGATGATAAAGGATCTCGATATCATAGTCTTTGATTAGCTCTAACCACCTCCTTTGTCTCATATTCAACTCCTTCTGGGTAAAAATATACTTCAGGCTCTTGTGGTCCGTAAAAATCTGGCAGGCAACTCCATACAGATAGTGGCGCCAGATTTTTAAAGCAAACACTCTGTTTGCTAACTCCAAGTCATGAGTCGGGTAGTTCACCTCATAAGGGCCTTGGTATGCGGACGCATAGGCGCACACATTCCCGTCCAGCATTAACACGCAGCCAAGGCCCTGCCTCGATGCATCGCTATATACCGCGAATCCTTCCGTTCCTCTAGGTAGTACCAAAACAGGTGCTGAAATTAATCGACCTTTGAGTTCATCAAAACTTTGTTGGCAGGCTTCCGACCACAAGTACTTCTTATCTTTTCTCAACAGATTAGTCATCGGTTGAGCAATTTTGGAAAATCCTTCCACGAATGCATGTGCAGCACTAGACCCAGAAAACTACGAACTTCCTTCACGTTCTTCGGGGGTAGCCAGTCTCGGATAGCTTCCGTCTTTTGTGGGTCTACTCTCACTCCCTCCGCTGATATCACATGACCTAGAAAAATAACTTCAGGCATCCAGAATTCACACTTGGAAAATTTTCCATAGAGTTGTTCTCGCCTTAACGCATCGAGAACTTGGCGGAGGTGACACTCATGCTCCTCATGATTATGAGAGTATACCAAGATATCGTCAATAAAAACGACTATAAAACGATCCAGATAATTAATAAAAACCGGATTCATCAATTCCATGAATACTGCAGGTGCATTAGTCAGTCCGAATGGCATGACAACGGACTCATAATGCCCATAGCGAGTACGAAAAGCTGTCTTCGGGACGTCAGACTCTCGAATCCGTAATTGGTGGTATCCGGACCTCAAGTCGATCTTGGAAAATACAGCGGCTCCCTGGAGCTGATCCAATAGATCATCAATGCGAGGTAAAGGATACTTGTTCTTAATTGTTACTTTGTTCAGCTCCCGGTAATCAATACACAAACGCAGCGATCCGTCCTTCTTCCGTACGAATAACACCGGCGCTCCCCAAGGGGATGCACTGGGCCGAACATATCCTTTCTCAGTTAATTCTTCGAGTTGTCTTTTCAACTCCTGCATCTCAGTCGGGGCCATACGATATGGTGCTTTCGAAAGCGGGACGCCCGGCTCCAACTCAATGGTGAATTCTACCTCTCGCCGTGGGGGTATTCCCGAAGCTCGTCTGAAATACATCCGGATAATCTCGAACTCTTTGGAATATCAATCAATTTGACCGGTCATTGTCTTGGTCATGTAACACCAAGAACCAATGCATCCCCGGTTCAAGAATCTCATAGCCTTCATAGCGCTAATGACTCTCCTGCAATGATTGGGATTATCACCCCGAAAAATACACTCGACGCCATCATCCGATGTGACGGTCACCATTCGCTACGGACGCTAAGGATGGCATCGTGACGATCCATCCAGTCGATACCCAAGATTACATCATCTTTAGGTAAATCAACTACAATTAAGTCGGACAACCACTCACGGTTGTTCATGCTAATCTGACGATTCAGTACTTCACGACTCCCAATAATTCTTCTAACATCGGCTAGACCAATAACAAAAGGAACACAATATGTAACAAGATTCAAATGCAAACGTCACAAACAAGAACAAGACAAAAAGCAGTATTAAGCACCAGTATCAAAAAGAAAACAAACGGCCGAGAGTGGATCTCGAGAGTACTGCAATCATGCCGGCCGGGATCATCGGCTTTCTTCATCTCGTAGACTCGGGTTTTGCAACCGGAAGCTGTGTACCGACTTGATTACCACGGCCCATCCCTTTGTTCGCCTTAGTCCGGTAAGAAGCGGATGGAGGAGCACGTTCTGAGCAAGATCAGACTGGAGCAAGAGATGCTACTGGAGCACGCCCGAGTACACCCCGGCAATAGCGAGCACGATGACCGTTCTTCCCGCAAGTGTGACAGGCAACGGCCGGCTTCGGACACTTGGAGCTGATATGCCCCTGGTCCCCACAGTTATAACACACGACAGGTGAGCTGATTGCCCGAGAGTGCGTTCCTGTCGGTTTCGGTGCCATAGGTGGCCGCTCAGAAGGATTTGCACAGCCGGGGTTTCTTGAATACCCCCCGGTTGCTGTCTCCTTGGGTCTGGTTCCTGGATCTCTTGTTGGAAAACTGAGGCTGCTTCTTAGAAATCTCCTTCGCAGTAAGTTCATACTCCAAGGCCTTCTCAATAAACTCCGGTAAGGTCGTACAGTGGTGATTGAGTAATTGCATCCTCATTCGGGGTTTAAGCCTCTTGAGGAAATATTTGATCTTATCAGCTTCCGAACGGACAACTGACGTAGCAAAAGGGAGAAGTGCTTGGAATTTTTCGGCAATCGCTAACACATCCTCGTCTTCCAATGGGTCTGGGTTTAGTAATTCGGACAGTTTGGCTTCACGGAGGGGTGCAAGATAGTAACGATCTAGCAAAAGATTCTTGAATTCCTCCCAAGTACTCGCGCCTTCGGCAGGCCTCACAGAAAGCCACCAAGTATGGGCACTCTTACTAAGGTAGTAGGCTGCCACAGCAACTCGATTTTCCTCCGGGCACTCCACCATCTCGAACAGTTTCTCCAAATGCTCTATCCAGTGTACAATGTCGGCAGGCTCAGATGAGCCTTCAAAAGTCGGGGGCCGCTGACGTGATATGTCGCTAATAATCCGGCTCACGATCCCGCCAGGCATCAGAGGCGGAGGCTGTTGTCCCTGCTGTTGACCAGTAGTATTCCTCTGCATAGTTTCCATCAGCTGACCCATTTGGGTCATCTGGGCCATCATGCCCTGCATCACGGTGTAAGGATCGGCACGTGCATTTTCTCCAGTGTGGTGTGATTGGTCCCTAGAAGGCGAATCACTGCCCGCGGAACTCTGTTCCACATTCTCGCGTCTGTTAGCTCGTGGTATCGGAATTCGGCCTCTTCCGCGGCCTCGTCCCCCTCTGCCACGGCCTCTAAGGTTCCTTTCCATACTGAAAGAATCAAGTCACAAGTACAGTTCGATTTATCAATCATAATTCATGATAAGTTAATAGCAACAGGGAAATTCCTATCCAACAAAGCAGTTGTAATGAATCACTGGCACTACAAGTGTTACACACTCAATATCATATCAACATTTAGTCGAAACAATTCCATTCACATAATTAATTTAGGTTCTCCTCGAACAGATGAATTTTGCCTCATGGTAGCAAGATGCCAATATAAGTAAGGAGACCAATACATCGTCAATATCATGCCAGTAATCAAATTATGGTTCATGAGAACATACCGTATTTGACGGGTCAGGCGCTTGCACAGGTTACACGTGGCACGAAGTTTTCTGGATGCTATTTCGATTCTACAATGACTCAAAATAAAAGCACACTCTCTGATACCATCTTCTGTAACAGCCCAAAAACAGTGGCTATTACAGTGCCGTGGACCCCTACTGGGACCCACCAGGCGATATCACAATATACGTTTAAAATCTGACAACGTGGCACCGTACCACAATATTTATCAAAACCCTGGTGTGGAGTATGAGTTATTCATGTTTTTAAATACGAGCAAACATACACAGGATCCAAACTCGGTACAGACCATATGACGATGGGTAGTACCTAACCAATTTTAGTACATTCATCCGACACAAAAATAAAACGAAAGTCACAATTATAACATAACCGAACAACCAAAAGACTCGGGCCCCCCGAAATAGCATACATCAGAATCCTCCGTCGCCATTGTGCTCCTCCTGTGCCTTGCCCTTTCCTCGCCCTGAAATACAAGTATTTCGCCCCAAACCACAGGGTCAGCTATAAATAATAATAATTCTCATGACATTATACAATTCATATATACTGATCTCAAAGAAATCCACCGACTACTGAGTATACCCCGAAGGCGTATAAACAGTCAGTCCCAACTGTCGAACATAACCAAATATACGAACGACCATATACTATGGCTCAAGACGGACGTCACAGTACGCCTGATCCGGTAATGTGTCCGTGCACATGTCCACCCCGTATACGGGATCCAGAATATACGTGGGACGATGTACCTAATTAGCCTCACGAACTACGTCTCGTGTGCACGATCTAAATGCGGAAAAACATCCACGCATGATCATCAAGTGCCCGGCTAAAAATCCTACACATAACCAATCGGCACGCAGATATGACTCCAGAGATGTCACGATAAAACATGACAACGAAACTCAACGAATTACACTTTTACCAAGGAATCGAACAACTCACCGAAATGTCAACAAGCTTAACAATATCAAGGGTCCCAAAAGTAACGAACTTGGGAATACAATCCCATGATAAAAACGGGACATCATTAAGAACAACCTCAAGTCACAAGACACAAGTTTATAGGTGTTTCATATACACGAAATGAATAATCATCATAAGAATCCACATATCATTATAACCAAGCAAGATAACTTGCCTCAATTCCGTAGACGAATAATCCTTCCTTGAATGGTCAAACGAACGGTATCCTCGTCTAACAATACTCACGTGAACAAGCAACCTTGAATGAAATATAATTCATTCAACAACACATTCGTACGATAATGGTATTATCGCATAAACAATATTCGTAAATTTACTTGAATAAATCGATTATCCTATTGACCATTTTAATGTTCTTATTACAAATCATCGTATGTTTACCATGTTCATTACATATTCTAACATTGATGTCAAATTCTTGATGTCTAGTTTATCATCAATGCAATATCGTGAAAATATCTTTTCAAATCATCGACACTTCCAATTACGATATAAGTTGTGTTTAATTACATTCTTCATTATTTTACCAACGATTTCATTCAAAACTTGATTACTATATGAAACATAAGTTCAAGTTTTTAGTGAATTAAGAACATCGTCTTAATTTATGCCTCTTGACACGCACGGATTAATGAAATGGAATTCGGCTATTCATCTACCGCATTTGTATCATCATATTCAACACAATTTTCTTAAGAACATTATCAACCTATTAATGTAGCGATTAACACCCTTTAACGAAATCGATAGATTCGAACATATGAAGATTACAACTCCCTTCTATCAACATTCATTGTTTTACTTTGAAGAATTTATTAAAAGCCTAGTTATATCATTGGATACTTGAGATTTTTGAAGTAACTTCATCCATCTAACAAAGATCATCTACAAAGGGTTAACATCATCTTTCCAACAATTTTATTACAAAGGTTTTAGAGGCCAAAATCATGGTTCCATACAACCTTCAAGAATCAATAGAATGTTCAAGACAAATTTAACATTTCTCACTTTTAATCATTAAGGATATCATCCCTAACATGTTCCTAGTGTTGAGGCTAAAATCAACTTCCGATTATCATGCTATACCTCAGGTTTTATGTATATCATTATCAACACAATCACATTATGAAGTTATTTACATCAAGAAGTAACACTAATACCTTCAAAGTTAATCTTCACTTAGTTTGAGTATGATTCAATTAACTTATCATGTTTACACTAGTTTAAACTAACATTATGTGAAGTATTTATCTACTAACATCATCATAAGCATGGAATTGATATGAGTTAAAGAAAGACCAACCTTAAAATGAAGAACAACACCAACACTTCAAGGAATACACTTCAATCTCTAGCTCTCCAAGTCACCAATCAAGTCTTGAAGCTCCAACACAAGTTAGGAAGGCTTAGAAATGAAGTTGGAAGGGAAAGGAATCGTTCCTCAGTTGGAAGATTGAAAAAGGTCGAGTAGGAAGTGAATGGCAAGTCATACATTTATAATCTGAACTTGACATTACGTACGTTAACGAACGTGGTTAACGTACGTTATAGCCTTTACGTACGTAATCTCATGATCATTACGTAATCAATTTCATCAAATCTCCCTATCTAAAAACACGCAGTTCGTTACGTACGTAACCAGGCAGCTATTACGTACGTAATAGCCGTTGACTTGGCTGTCGCGATCGACTCCCGACCACCTACCCCTGCTCGGCCCCACCCGCCGAAAGGCGGACTGCTGGAGGATCTTCCGCATTACGTACGTTAACGTATTGGTGTTACGTACGTAAGGCGGCCTACATAGCGTACGTTAAGAATACATGTTAACGTACGTTAAGTACCATAACAAGCATAAATGGAATTCTCACAATATCACCCAACAACTAATATAGTATGAATGACCATGAATCCAACTTAACATAATTCGTCGGTACTTGCTACAACATCACAGATATGGTGCGAAAATACTTAACTTAAATCATGAAATACAATATTAAAGGCGAGGGTATTACAGAATCGTTGTTCTTGTAAGTTCTTGAGTGCGAAAAACGAGTTAGAGGTAAAGATATCTATACGCGTGGCATAAATAAAATAATTCATTACATAGAATTGATTAATGTGAGATATTAAATATTCCATTAATTATAACTTTTGATTTCCAACATGTATGCTTGAATAATACTAAAGCGGAAATTGGAACAAATAGTTACTACTAAAATAAATAAAACACGACATCTTCAAACAATATAACTAATCCTCGTCATCACTGCTAAGGATCTCAATGACAGGAATAGGGGGTGGGGGCTCAGTCCAGGAGATATCCTCATCATCCGAGTCAACCATCTGCTCAAGCTCTGGGTCCTCTACTTCCTCTGGATCCTCCTCGGGATCCTCCTCAAACTCCTCCATCGGTTGTGATGGGGTAGCGTGCATCTCAAATATCCTTAGAATCTCGCCCCTAGAATACAAGTCGAGGATCCTTCCAACAGCGTACTGAAAGTCTTCCACGACTATTATTTCCTCAGGAGTCCTGCGGTTCGCCTCGTGCCAAAGGCGGTATATGGAGTAACTCCAATCATTCGACAGTGTGATGATCAAGTGCTTGACTTCTTCGACCGGATCTACGGTCTTTCCAGACATGAACCATTTTTTAATCCTCTCGACCACGTAGTGTGGGGCATTCTTGGGTAGTCCTGGATTTCCCCAAGAGTCTCTATGTGCCAGGGGCGCGAGCTGGATCCCGCCTCAGTTCTCTTACGTGGAGTCACTGTGAATCCGGCCATACTAACAGGATACATGTATAATTACATAATATTATTAAATTTTTACGATGTGGTCTAAATGTATGTATGATATAAACATGACATGAAGCTGATTACCTTGGAATGGAGTAACGAAGTAGCGGCGGTCGAACATATGATAGTCCTTTGAAAAAAATATTTTATAACTAAAAAAGCCTTCTGATGTACCAAGAAAGTAGGCCGGATTTTTCCTTGATACCATACAGTAACGACCCGATTTTTCTAATGGTATTTTTTGGAATATTTTTAAAACATAAGAAACTTGTACAAATTTCAAGTCGTTACAAAACTAACATTTTCTAAAATATTTGTGGAACTTAAAAGGATTTCAAATTTCCAATACGATAAAATCCAGCAGCGGAAAATAATTTCTAAAAATAAAGTTAATTGTTCACAGTAACTTGAGCAGAATTAAAAGAAATAATCATAATATTAATCATATGTCGGCCTGCTCTGCAACCCGTACTCTCCATTCCGAATTAACCTGAAATTTTTACATAAAAATGGGGATGAACTTTCTATCGATAATCACAATACATAACGGAGGCATAGCATGAATATTTGTTATATCATCATGTAACTTGAGCATGTAAACATGTGATTGCATGTAATTATATACTGATACTTGGTATGAAAAATATGTGACTGCATGTTAATCATATACTGATACTTGGTACGAAAACATGTGACTGCATGTTAATCGTAAATATCACATATCACATATACAATCCAAATAAAGCAATTAAAATTGACAAGTAATAATTCCCACATGAAATTGAGATGACTTGAATGCAAGATGCTTGATATACTTATGAATCGTCTTAATCGTGTCCTTGGTTCTCGTATCCTACAATTAAAATAGAAGTTTATGTAAATATTTTATTTTCTAGAAAATAAGATTTTATGGAGTAAAAAGAAAATTTTGGGTGAGAGAGAAGTCTTGATTTATTTGAAAATTTTTGAAATTCATGGGCCAAAGAATTAGATTAAAATGGGCTGAGTGGGAGAATAGGATACAAAGAAAGGATTTGGGTCACATTTGAAATAAGAGCTGGACTTATGAATTTAGAATTGGCTAAAGAATGACATTGGACTTGGGTTTAGTGGTTGGTTAGGTTTGGGCTTAAATTGACCCAAAAGTAGGGATGAAAGCTAGGCTTCTGCAGCCTATCGCTCCCACTAGTCTCTCTCTCTCGTCTGCCATTCCGCCTAATCTCTCGCCCATGGACCCTGAATTTTTTACCCTTGAAATGCCCGATCGACGGATGAAGCAGCGATGGCGCCTCTGCCAATCGATTGAGGCAGCGGCTGCTCTCACAAACTGATTTTGGGACTCGGGTCGGGCTCCAACAACTCTGTCCGAACTCTCATCGGAAATAATCACGGAACCGCGATCCTTGAATCCGACCAAGCAGCGACAACGACGGCTCGAGCATGCATAATCGGGTAATTGAGACTCACATCCTTCTCTCTGTCTGATTATCCATCAGAAATGACAGTTGATGTTTGCCCGCAATTTTGGGTTACCGGGTCGACTGTGAGATGACTGACTAGGGATTTGATTCGGGTGTTCTGATGGTGATGCTATTAGTTTGTGATTACAGTTTGGTTATGGCGTTCCTTACATTCTGTGTGTCTGTGTGTGTGTGTGAAGATATCCGAGGCTAGTGAAGAATTTACCTGTTGTTGTGTATGTGTTGTTGAGGAGAGAAAAATCTGCTATATGATTCTGACATGAATTTTTGTTTGGTTGTATGAGTTTTGAGATGGTAAGAGTGAAACGTGAATTGTTGTGAATGTTCTTGTGAAAATTTGCTGTACTCAATTTTTCTTTCGATTTGCTGTATGTGGCTATTTATGCAGGAATTAATAACCAATCCTTCCACATGATGCATAACTGCTCCCCATGATGTCCACTCCTCCACTAAGGTGGTTGATGATGAAGGTGCAGAAAACTTCCTTGTTGATCGTGTGTGGGAGAGAGAATGTTGGGCTTGGTATTTGGGCTGGAGTAGGTTAGACAATAAAATAGGGATTGGGCTTGATAATGAATTATAAGAGTTGGACTTGATAATTAATTGATTTGAGTCTATGATTAAATTAGGAATTCATGAATTGGGCTTAATAATTATCATAAGCCCAACTGATAACTTAAATTGAATTATTATTCAATATTTACTATAAAAATAATTAATAAATTAAGAAATAATTTTCTAAATTTAGAACATTAGCTAACATGATTAACACACATATTTTTCAAAATATAGCTTCACGAGTTTAGTCCATATAGATTTCGAGCTTTCTCCTTCTCTTTCTAATTTTCTCTTATAGAGTTTTGAAAAAATGACCTCAAAATGATTAGTTTGGCAGAAATCGAGTTTACACATTTTTTTTAGGTTTAGTCGACGATACTAGACTAGTCATAGGCTAAAGTAGGAAAATATCAGCAGCTAAAGTAGGAAAAAATCGTTTGTTAAAGTATATACATTAGCCAACGACATATTAGACTTTAGTTGGCACGAGGAAAGGTCATCGGCTAAATAACCTTAGACGACAAAAATTGTCGTCATTTGATATTCTCCCACCTTTAGCTGATGGGCATTCCAAGTCATCAGCCTTGTTTTTTCGGGTTGTCGGTTAAAGCCTTCATTTTGGTAGTGCGACCCTCGGAGGTCCGCCGAAGATTAGTTCAATATTTTAAGGGTAATTCTTGGAAATTTATTATCGTTGAATATTTTGTGTTATTAAACTATGAAGCCTATTATTTTCTGTTCATAGTGTTAGATCAACTCTTATAGGCCACAACTCTAGGATTCTATAACAATACAATGGTTTAGGGGAAATTATCAAGATCTTGAAATAACTGAATATGTCCCGCATATATCCACTTGATTATAAGTCAGATTTGCATAAAGTTTTGATATAACATACCTAATATACTTAAGAACATGTATATAGCAACCTCTGCCCCTGAAGCACACGAATTCAATACTATCCACCCATATTTTCAAAAGGTGACAGAATTGATTTTTTTGTTGCCTTAGTGAGTTTTAAACCTTATAAATCCACATTAAACACAAGTTTAGGCCATGTATGAGTTCTTAACATCATTAGAACGTATATAAGCACCTAAACCAGCTCTCAAAACTTCATATCACACAAGAAATATAGCAAGAACAAGAGTAAAACAAAGATAACTCACCTTGATTGTCAACTGAATTGAGGTGTTGATGTTTTTTATGATTTCTCCTCGATTTTTTGATGGATGTTCGAAGTCTGGAGCTTATGGATCGAGTTTAGAGTGTCTAGAAGAGTTTAGAGTCCGTTTCCTCCCTTATCCAAGTGGAAGAGTCAGTTTATAAGTGTGAAAGTACTAAAATACCCCTCAATGGCCTCCAGAAGTCACGTTTAGAAGAATGGACCGGTTGAAGTTGTTATAATCCGGTTCTTGGATGTTTTAAACCGGTTCTTAGTAGGAATTGATCATGTTTAGAGTATGGATGTATGGTCCAAGGTTTTTGATAAAGTTTAATATGTATTTTTATTGTTTAAACTCAACTACTTTTGCGAATACATTCGAAAGTGGTAGAAAATGAGTATGTTGTTATCTTTATGAAATTTTATATAATTAACCCTAGAAATAAGAGTTCGAATACTCACTTAGAAATATGACATTATTGGACAATGAACTAAAGGACAAATTCAATTCTACCCGACCGTATTTGGGACGAATAAGGTACTTACAAATCGAATGACTTAACAAAGGTTATCACTAAGACCCTGAATTTCATCATTGATGGTATTCAAAAGTATCAAGATGCTTGACACGTGTTATCGGAATAATAAAGGGTTATTTACTTGAATCACCAATCCAAATTGACTCAGCATACCCGCCGACTAAAATCCCGAGACCAACCGATAGACATGTCACTGATATTATTTATTGCTTATAGGCTTAACGCTTGAACTTGGGTTATGTTCAATGCTTAGCCACTTCAATGCCGTTAAATTAACTATCAAATAAGGTGAATCATGAAATGTCAAAATAATACTTAATAACAAGGAATACATGAATCGTATTATTCAAATAATAGCAGTTTCATGTCACCCTGTCACAATTTTATACAATTAATCATGAAGTCTTGCATGTTTTAAGATTAATATGCTATTATTGACTAGACCTTGTGTGTGAGAGTCCTTAGGCATCACATAGGGGACATTATGCCGTAAGGAAGCGTCGAGCGCCGGGTCCATCCCTATGCGCCTTTACGAAATGAGGAGGACGGACGATCAGGATATATCGGTTGCCTTAGGTACGGTTCAGATTCTTTCGCAACGAGTTAGTGTCTTATTTGATTCCGGAGCTACACATTCATTTATACCTTTGTCATGTGTAAAATATTTGAAAATTTCTTGCCTTCATAAATGTGAACCTTATATTATGGGTCTACCAAGTGGGGAAAGAATTGTGGGGGATCTTGAAGCTAGAAATCTTCCTATATCTATCGGAGGCAGAGATTGGCCTTCAAATATGATTGTGGTGGAAATTCAAGGAGATGACCTGATTCTCGAAGATGATTGGCTTAACCGCTACATGGCTATTATGAACTACCGGAAGAGAAATATTTCGATGATAGCTGAAGATGGTTCTGAAATCTTATTTGAAGGATGGAGACAGGAAGTTCGGGAAAATTGATTAAGGCAATGAAGGCTATCAGACTACTTAAACAGGGTTGTGTCGGATACTGGTGCTATGCAACGAAGAAGGAAGAAAGAACATTAGAGCTTTCATCCATCCCTGTTGTAAATGAATTTTCGGACGTGTTCCCTGATGAATTACCCAGACTAACTCCACGACGAGATGTAGTGTTTACCATCGAGCTAGAACCGGGAGCTACACCGATTTCTAAGGCGACGTATCGTATGTCACCTACCGAGATGTATGAATTGAAGAAGCAACTGGGAGAATTGCGGGACACAGATTATATTCAACCAAGTGTTTCACCCTGGGGTGCACCAGTTATTTTTGTTCGGAAGAAAGATGGATCGCTTATATTGTGTATCGACTATCAGGAGCTAAATAGGATTACGATCAAGAATAAGTACCCGTTGCCACGGATTGATGATTTGTTCGACCAGTTGCAAGAGAGACAGTATTTTCAAAGATCAATTTGAGATCGGGATACCATCAACTGAGGATTAAAGAATCCGATACAGCATTCAGAACTCGCTACAGGCACTATGAGTTTGTAGTGATGCCGTTTGGTCTCACCAATGCGCCTCCAGTATTTATGCAGTTGATGAATCCTGTATTCATAGAGTATTTGGATAAATTTGTAGTTGTGTTTATCGATGATATTTTGGTCTATTCCAAGAGTTCGAAAGAGCATGAACATCAATTGCGGATCATTTTGAACCTCTGGAGGAGCGAACAATTGTATGCCAAACTGTCTAAATGTGAATTCTGGCTCAAGGAAGTGATGTTCCTTGGTCACGTGGTATCAGCGGAAGGGGTCTGAGTAGATCCCTAGAAAGTCGAGGCAATTTTGGAATGGAAGTCTCCTAAGAACATGAAAGAAGTCTGTTGTTACCCAAAATATTATCCGGAGATAGTATTGCTGGAATGATCGAGTAACAAACAAATGCGAGAACACTTCCGTGAGAAAATAGATAACACAAGATTTGCCGGGGTTGTTAATCCCGGGCTTGAATGCTCTCGCGAGATGTTATTAATAAATATCTTGTCAGTACAAATATTAATGTTAGAATCTATTACAAGGAGTGTAAAGACTTCTAGTTATCTAGGCTTTAGAGCGCGTGAAGGCTTAGGAAGAACCAGATAGATAAATCTGTGAGTTCTTGCTTGGGATATATGATGAATGTGTATGAATATCACTATGAATGTATAAGTGGTTGCCAAAAGAGCCTTTGATTCTCTCTTTTGTGTGTATTTTGCACTGAATTCGTAGTAAATTCGCCTCCTTTTGGCCATTGCAGTGAGTTCTCTATTTATAGGGGACAAGGTAGTTGGGACTCCTCAGGCGATCGCGGGCGACCGCCGTTTTCTATGTTAAAATAAGATGGCCGATCGTCCCATCACGTGGGCCTATTCCCTTGAGGTCCGAGGTCGCTGCTGGTGGCCAGCTGGGCGAACCAATGGGAAGCCAGTACGCGTCTTGAGTCACTATCCGGGGAGGACCCACTTTGTACCTTTCGGCGGCCTTGTCGGTAGGTGTGGTAGGTGACAGGCTGGGGTCAATGGTCCTATCTGTCGGTATCCTTTGAAGATCCGCACGTGGGCCACCGTCCAAGATTCGGTCTTCGACGACTTTGACGGATGCTGGATCCATACGTGGCACGAGATGATCACCTCTGGTTCGCTCATTAAAGACGATCGTCAGACATCAAAAGACGATCGCTGGGTACCAAAAGACGGTCGCCGTATTGTGCCGAGCTCTAGGCGTTTGTCCAGAGTATGTCTTCCATGGTTGGCTTCTCTGATCGTGATGCCGATCGCCTATCGTGGCGTATTAATCGCCGCACAACAATTGCCCCCCAGCTCGCCTCGATGTTGAAAACACGGGGTGAGGTGGCACTGTTGGCGATCGCCAATGTTTAAACGATCAGCCGATCTGAATTCAAATCTGGACGGTCTTCTTTCGCATCGGGAGCAGCGGGAAATGAAGGCGGGCTTTCTAAAAGTGGCAGGGACACGCGTCGCGCCGCTGTTGGGGGAGTCCGACGGTTTGTCGGACTTGTCGACTGGCATGCCCTCGAGAAGACGCGTATGCGGGATTCGAGGGCAGCATTTAATGCGTCCCCACGTGACGGTTGCGATCTAGCCCTCGAGGTTTCTCCTATTTGCATTTAGACCCCCGTCTCCATCTATAAAAGGGCCAGGGCTTCTTCTCCTTCACTCTTTACGCGTCCTTGCATCCATAGCCGAATTTCTGCAAAAATTTCTGGAGCTTCTTGTGCCGATCTCCTTCTTTTCTCTAGGTAAGAAAAATTAATCTTCTCTCTCCCTTTACTTTCTAATATGTCGGGAGGATCCAAAACCTTCGAGACCGGAATTTCTTCCGCCACCGCAGCGTCGCCTGAACGGGAGGAGATTCCCGTTGGAGTGGATATGGAGACGGCCGTTGAAGCTATTCGTGCGGGGATTGCACCCGCAGAACTTGAAGAACTTTTCAACGAGGCCGAAGTGGCGAGGACGGCGGCAACGGCGGAGCAGGGGGGCTCGCCGGTGGATGAGGATGATTTGGTGCGGGAGGCCTGGGAACGAGAGAGTAGATTCGGCCCTGCCTACGTGGCTTTTGCTCCCTGTCCGGAATTCGACTTCGAAGCCTACTCCGCCGCTCACCCTTACGAACATGTGAAGCGAACGGTTTTTCAGGCCGCCGTCCCGTCTCCGTGGACTCTCGGAAAGATCCAGAGTACGACGACCAAGAGAGACCTGAGCCGTTGGAGGGCCAAATATCACATCCCCTCTGACGTTTCCTTGCACGTGCCCTCGGAGAATGAACGTGCCGACCAACCGCCCGAGGATATGGTTGCCGTCAGCGAGATGATTATGGAGGCCGGTCTGCGATTTCCTCTGCCATTCGCCGTCTCCTACTTGCTGATCGCCTGGAATTTGGCGCCTCTTCAACTGACGCCGAATGCTTGGCTATAGATCATCTGCACGTTGACACTGTTTGGCGGTCACCGGTTGTTCCGCCTCCTCACTGCGCTGGAGATGAATTATCTGTTTAAACTGGCCGCGCAGAAAGGGTCGATCGGCGGCAATCATATCCAAGGCCGAATCGGGAGAGTGGTCCTCGGTGTGCCGAATAAGACCAGGGGTGACCTGGCTAAATGGTGCTGGGTTGGCGGGGCGTGGCGATCGGCATCGAGTGACAGGCCGAATGAGGAGTTGGAAATCCCCACCACTTTCCGGGAGAGGAATCCGAGTAAGGATTTTAACTCTCCCCTTGATTGAGCTTGTCTTGGACTGATCTAATTTTGTTTTCTTTTTGCAGGACCTCTCGTTCCAGAGATCGGCGACCTTCCATTCGATTTCTTGATCGTTTGGGAGCGGATCCGTGCCTTGCCGAACTCCTTTATTGACGTTCGCTCGCTTGGTACCGAAGCTCATCGGTTGGTGGCTCGATTGTTCTGCTACCCCCGTCACTTGAAAGTTCCAGGTATGAGCTTAAGTGGTGCTTCCTTGCTTGATGATCGTCCCCAGGAGGTCGTATCGTTTAAGTTGTTGTCTAACTTGTTTGTATCTCTTCTTTGACAGAGGTTCATTTTCCCCGATTTGCCGAACCACCGCCAGAGATCGCCATGTCAAACCCGGGGCTCATCGGTCGCCTTCACTTGGGTAAGCAGACTGGTCGCGTTCCTGCGACGACGTCTCGCCCCGCTCCGGTGACGAGGCCTGCCGAGGTGCCAGTCGCCGAGCCGGTGGTTCAGGGGGAGGAACAGCTTCAGCGCCGCAAGAGGCGGAGGTCGGAGGAGTCCCCGTCGATTTCTGAGGTGGATGTATCCATTCTTGAGCCTCCGGTTGCTGCGGCACCTATCTCTGCCATCCCGATGATGGAGCGATCATGCCCTAGGCCTTCGGTCCCCGACTCCCGGTCATCTGGAGGCTCGATGAAGAAGGTGGCGATCGCCGAGGCGGAAACCTCTCGGGGCAAGCCTTATTTTGGACGCGATCCCGAGCTGGTCAACAGGTAAGACAGGATCAAAATTTTCTGAGTTAGGCATTCTGGGCAAGGTATAGGCTAACTCTTTGGTTTCTTTGGTTTGTGCTGCAGGGTTCATCTTGCCGACCCGGACGTTGCTCCTATGGTGCTGGACTTTTTGTCGAGCAAGGCTCCGCAAACATCTCTCGACATCCCCACTTACATCCAGCAGGCTATCTCCTCTCTGCCCAAGGCCTGGACGACCGATCTTGATGCAATCGCTCGTCGTCGATCTGGAGATGCCATGCAGGCGACCCTTGCCCTGGCTCTCCAGACGGCGACGATGGCCGTCCAAGCCGCTAGGGATTTTGAGGGGCGACCCTCCACTGCTCGTCTCCATAGCGACCTCGAGGCTGCCCGGAACAAAAATATCGAGTTTGCCAACCGGATCAGTCTATGGAGAAGGAGTATGAGGAGACGGCCAAAAGGGCTAAACATGACGTTGACCGACAAGGTGAGCCGAGCCGCTCTAAGGAGGCCGCCGACGGTCCCGTGATAAGGAGAAGGAAACCCGCTAGAAGTTCACGGCCGCAGGAGGAGGCGGCCGGTGAAGGTGATGGTGGATCGGCTCGGTGAGTGGAGGCGCGAAGAAGGAGCCGGAGAAGGCGAGGTGAGAATGCCGCCCAGGTGGTCGAGCTGGCGGAGGCTGAGAAGACGGCCGCGGATTTGAAGGGGCAGCTGAAGGCGATCGAGGTCGATCCCTACCTCAACGTTGAGCTCGTCGGCGAATTCGCTTATTACGTGGCCTATGCTGACGCTGTTCGAGCCGCTAAAAAGGCAGGGATCGAGATCGGTCCCCTGATGGATAGCTTCAAATCCTATGCCCTCGAGCATCCTCTGCATCCAGAGTTCTCCTTGCCGATCCTTGACTTTGTCGACTTCGGGATCGACTTGAGTTGGTATACTGGTAAACTCATTCATCCCGAGGCCGATGGGCGGGCCCAAGCCGATCCGCAACCTGAGGGTGATGACCAGCCGGCGGGGCCTTGAGAGGCATTTTTGTTTTCCTCTGTAACTTGTACTTTTTTCTTTTGTAATGCCCTCGGGCCCCGTAATGTATGAAACTTGCGTTATGAATAAAATGTTCCTCTTTTCATACTGTCTCTTTGTATACGATCGCCTTTGAATGTTTGCGTGCAATTTTTACAAGTACGTGTATGATTGCTTTTGACGTTTTGTTCATCCGACCGATCGCCTGAGTGTTGAAAGCATTGATATGTTTTGAATCGGAATTCTTACTTGTAATCTTCGTCGAAAAACTCCGATCGTCCTGCGTGTGTTTGAGCGAAGCCGATCGTGTTTGGGATGAGCTCGACCCATCTCTGCCCCCTTGTTTTTGTTTACATATTGTAAGTAAGGAAACAAAAACTAGTTTGTCTGGCGAGCTATCTTCAGTTTTGTCGATTCTGAAGAATCATATACGGTTGGGGTGTTCGATGGACCGACCTCCCCATTCGTGTCTTTGTGTGCGAGGGATATTGTGTATCCTGCGACTCACTTTTTGTGAGGGTCCTCCGTTAGGCTACGCCTGCCTTGTGCTAAAACGAAAGGCGGGCGATCTTGGTCTGGAGGAGTCCTTGCGCGGAGTGTCGTCGGCTTATTCGACTCCACGTCCGCGGCTTGTTAGCTCTGCTTCCACCTCGGCCCTCCATGAAGATGGCGACCCTCGACGGTGTACGTTGAGACGGGTATAGTGGCACATCGCATTGTCCGGATCCACCATGTTAGATGATGTACCTTGAGGACGTGCGATCGTGTCCACTGATTATTTTGGAGGGTCCTTCGGCTACGCCGGCCTCGTATTTAAACAAAGGGCGGGCGATCTCAGCCCAAAGGAACCTTGCATGGGCGAAGCTGTCGATTCCATCGACCTCCAAGACCATGGCTGCATTGATTTTGCCTAGGATCGTCGTAATCAACGATCGTCGGCGGTATGCGATATGCCTGGTGGGACGATCGCCAGAATAGATGGGATAGGAAAAAATCTCATTATATTCCTTGTACATCATTGAAATTGAATACAAAATTATCACTGGTAGTATTTTTTCAGATGAACGGCGTTCCAGGGGTATTGATCCGGAGTACCGTCAGGATGTTCCAGTTCGTAGGCTCCTTTAGTTAGCCATCTGGATACTCTGAATGGTCCCTCCCAGTTCGGACCGAAAACGCCTGTGTGGGTTTGGATCTTCTTGAGGACGAGATCGCCCACTTGAAACCTTCTTTCTTTGACCTTCGAATTGAAGAACTTCTCGGCTCTCCTTTTGTGGATTGTATTCTTCATTTCTGAGGTCAGCCGTCGTTCTTCGAGCATGTCTAGGTCGATTCGTCGGGCTACATCGTTGTCGGTCGTCATCTCATGTTCGGTTCGATGGCTGAAGACGGCGATCTCTGAAGGTATCACCGCTTCTGTCCCGAAGGCAAGGGTGAATGGTTTCGCCGGTTGAATTGCGGGTCGTCGTTCGGTAGGACCACAAAACGTCTGGGAGCTCGCTCGCCCATCGTCCTTGCCTGGATTCGAGTCGCGCTTTAATCGTGTGTTTGAGGATCTTATTCACCGCCTCTACCTGCCCGTTCGTCTGAGGGTGATAGGGCGCTGAGAATAACCTTTTGATTCCCCACTTTTCACAGAATTGCATGACTTCTAGGCCGTCGAATTGTTTTCCATTGTCGGAGATGATGGCCTGGGGCAGACCGAATCGGCATATGATGTTTTTCCAGATAAACTTGATCACCTGTTCCTGGCCGATCTTGTTTAGTGGCTCGGCCTCTGCCCACTTTGTGAAATAGTCGACCCCTACGATAGTAAATTTACAGCCCCCTGGAGCCGTCGGCAGGGGACCAATAAGGTCGATGCCCCATTGCGCAAATGGCCAAGGGCTGTACATGGAGGTGAGCTGTTCGGGGGAGAGTTTGATGTTTGGGCGCATTATCTGGCACCTGTGACACGATCTGGCATAGGCGATCGCATCCTTCTGAAGTGATGGCCGGAAAAAACCTTGCCTGGTTGTCTTATGGATGAGAGCTCGCCCGCCCGCATGGTTTCCGCAAACCCGGTCATGGATCTCGGCTAAAACGAGCCGACCTTCCTCCGGTGTAATACACTTGAGGAGGGGAAGACTGAAGGCTCGCTTGTAAAGCTGGTCGTCCAATAGGGTATATCTGGTTGCACGGAGCTGGAGTTGGCGAGCTTTAACACGGTCGTCAGGGATCGTTCCGTCCTTTAAGTATTTGATGAACGGAGTCATCCAGTTTTCCTCGGCGATGGCAATCGTGGTAACCAGGTTTCTGTCGATCGCAGGCCTTACTGACTTTGTGATTTGTATATTGGAGAAGTCGGCAGCCCCATCCGATGATGCTAGTTTGGAAAGAGCATCGGCCTGGGAGTTGTGCTCTCTCGGGACTTGTTCGATTAGCACCTCTTCATATTTTGTGCACATTTCGGCGACCAACTCTTGGTATTTGACCATCTGTTCGCCGCGCGCCTCATATTCTCCCTTGACTTGGTTCACGACCAAAAGGGAGTCCATGAAGATATGGAGGCGACGAACATCTAGGGCGAGGGCTAGATCGAGCCCGCCTACCAAAGCTTCGTATTCAGCTTCATTGTTGGTCGCACGAAAACCGAAACGTACAGCATTTGTGAAACTCTGACCGTCGGGGCTGATGAGGACAATCCCTGCCCCTGCTCTCGAATTGGTCGCTGAGCCATCCACATATAACTTCCAGGCAGGTCGGCCGACCTGGGTTGGACTGTGAGGGAAAGTTAATTCCACCACGAAGTCCGCCAGAGCTTGGCCCTTGATCACCGTGCGAGGAGCGTAAGTGATACCGTATTGGGCGATCTCCAGCGACCACTTGAGGAGTCGCCCGTTGGTGTCCGGTCGGTGTAGGACTTGCCTTAGAGGTAGAGTTGTTAGGACTTCCACTTGGTGATCGAAGAAGTAAGCCCTCAGCTTACGAACACTCATGACAAGGGCGTAGGCGATCTTCTCCAATGGCGTATAGCGTGTCTCAGCATCGTGGAGCGCCTGGCTAACATAGTAGATCGGCAAGTGGGCTTGTCCCTCCGCTCGCACCAGAACGGCACTCAGCGCGACCTCCGAGGCTGCTAGGTAAAGGAATAATTTTTCACCGGGGATCGGCTTTGCCAGGATCTGGGGGTTAGATAGATATTCCTTTATCTTGGCGAACGCTATCTGGCTTTCCTTCGTTCCATGCGAACTTCTTGTTCTTGATGGTTGCGAAGAAAGGCTTGCTTTTATCGCCGAGCCGTGATATGAAACGGTTGAGGGCGGCTAGACAACCTGTGAGGCGTTGCACCTGCTTGATATTTCGCGGTTCCTGCATGTCAAGGATCGCCTGTACCTTGGTGGAGTTCGCCTTGATCCCCCTTTGGCTCACTATGTGCCCCAGGAACTTCCCGGAGCCCACCCCGAAGTTGCATTTCTTGGGGTTAAGCTTCATGTTAAACTTCTCAAGGATGGCGAACGTCTCGGCGAGATCGTTGAGGTGATATTCCTTCTTGAGGCTTTTGACTACGATATCGTCAATGTAGACCTCCATGGTCTTGCCGATCTGATTAGCGAACATTCTGTTGACTAATCGCTGGTAGGTCGCCCCTGCGTTCTTCAAGCCGAACGGCATTCGGACCCAAAAGTATATGTCTTTTTCCGTGTGGAAAGATGTGTGTTTTATGTCTTCCTCCGCCATTGGGATTTGATGATACCCGGCGAAGGCATCCATAAATGACATCATTTCGCAACCTGCCGTACTATCGACCAAGTGATCAATATGAGGCATCAGGAAGTGATCTTTTGGACATGTTGCGTTGAGGTCGATGAAGTCAATGCATAACCTCCAGGAGCCAGTTGGCTTTTTGACGAGCACCGCGTTGGCGACCCACTGTGGTTCGTCTGTGGCTACTCCGATCAATTTGTTATTGAGTAACTTCTGGACTTCTATGTCGAGCGCCGCGTATTTCTCGGGACCGAACTTCCTACGCTTCTGGTGAACAGGCTTCATCGCCCGGTCGATCTTCAGATAATGGCAAGCGTGTTCGGGACTTATGCCAACCATATCTTGATGCGACCAGGCAAAGACTCCGATGTTCCTACGTAGCAAGTTGATCAGATCCCCCTTTAATTCGTGGTCGATGCTTGCGCCGATCTGTACTTCCCATTCTGGATGAACCGGATCCATCATAATGCTTTCCAACTCTTCGACAGGGACGGTCGCTTCTCGTTTGGTACGATCTCCGGACTCGGTCCTTGGGTCGATATCGAGACTTGGCTAGAAACCGATCCTTGGCTCGATGTCGTCCGTCGATTGATGAGAGATGGCGTCCCCTGATTCGGGTTGGTACGATGTGCTCGGCTCGTCGATCTCCATGGGTTGATCGTCGATCGCTTCAATGTTACATATAGTATGGGAAGTATTGAAAGAAGTAACAACATAGGAGTAATTCAAACATCTTTTTGCCATTAGCTGATCTCATTTTACAGTACCGACCGTCCCATCGGCAGTGGGGAATTTGATACAGTAAAAGAAAGATGAGGCGACCGCCTCAAAGGTTTCTAAAAAGGGGCGACCTAGGAACCCATTATAGATGATGGGCCTATCTATGATTACAAAGCTTAGGTTCCTAGTAATCCTAACCTTGGGATCATAAAAGCATACTAGCTCGACGGAGAGCTTGATCCTCCCGTAGGCTTGGACCGTGTTGTCGCCGAACCCTTGGAACACGGTGTTAAAAGGCTTGATGAATTTTGTTAAGTTGCCGAGTTGGTCTAGGGCGGATTTGAATATGATGTTGCAGAAACTCCCGTTGTCGACCAGCACGCGATCGACCGTCTTTCCAAGGATACAGGCGGAGATCACCAGTGCATCCTCTTTGGGGCATTGCACTCCCTCCCTATCTTTGTTGGAGAAGGTGATGAGTGCGTCTCTAGAGATGGTCGGCTCCGGAGGTACTACGACATGGACCCCGACGAATGCCCTCAGCTCGGCCTTTCGCTTCCTATTTGACATGGTGGAAACCGGGGAAAGACCCCCGAGGTTTCCACCTCCTGCTTGAAGCATGTTGATCCGACCGCCAGAGTTGTACTCCGGCTCATGCTCGATTCTGGCGACTGGATTGGGAGGAGTTCTCTCGTGTTGTCGGCGCTCGCGCCCTCCGGTCCTTTCCGTCCTTGGCTCTGGCTTGGTGACCAAGTTGTCCAGTTTGCCTTCCTCAAACAGTCGCCAGAGCTGTCTGAGGAGGTCGCGACATTGGCTAGTGTTGTGGTCGGGACTCTTATGGTAGGCACAGAATTTGCTACGGTCTAGATGACCGTGGTCCCTTATCGGCTTTGGTTTGGAAAGCCATTCGCGACCCTTGATTGCGTTGAAGATGTGGGCTGGAGATAAGTTGAGGTTGTGGAGAAGGTGGACCTCTACATCCTCGAAGGCTTTGAACTCGCCAGGCGGCTTGGCGACCGCCTTTCTGGGCTTGGCGACCGCCTTATGCTGGACATGGGACGGTGCCTTTCCTTCTTCGGATAGCCCCTCGTCTAAGCGGAGTGAGAGCATCCTCTGCCTGGCCAGAAAACCGGCGGCTTTACCGCGGAAGACCGAGTAGGTCGGGGGGATATCCTTTGTGAGGTGCCTGAACATGGGCGAACGTCCGTGGAATCCGCTCATGACTGAGTTTAGAGCGAGCTCGTCGCTGATGGGCTCACCGGTGAGGACTATCTCGTCTACCCGGTCGATGTAATCTTCGTCTGACTCGTCCTTCCCCTGCTTGATTTTCATCATGCGGTGGGGGCCTTCAGGGCGAGCGACTTTGACGGCGAAGTACGTCGTGAAGTCTTTCGCCAGCTTCTCAAAGCAGTTGATTGAGCGAGGTGGTAGTGAGACGTACCACCTGTGGGCGAGGTCGCCCATAGTTAACGGGAACATTCGACACTTCGTCGCATCTGATGCTCCGCATCCGGTCATGTAGATCCGGAATTTGCTCAAGTGGGTTTCCGGATCCGATCTCCCCTCATATAGAGGTGTTTGTGGGGATTGATCGTTGGTTGGACCGGGGCGAGCTCGATCTGAGTCGTGAGTGGTTCGCTTGGCCCAACGATCGATCTCCTGGCGCCTGCCCCATTTTCCAAGAGCACCTTCATCTCGTCGAGCTGGCGTTGCATGGAGGCCATCGCCGTCGCCTGACTGCTCGCCGATTGACTCTCAGAGCGCGAACCAAGGCGATCGTGTACTGATCCCGTGGCCCCGTGGTGAATGACGAGCTCCCTGCCAGTGGGTTCCTTCCTCGGGCAAGCAGGGGCTCGTTGACCGGCCTGTCTCCTAGGAGTCGGATATGCCGAACTCCTAGTAAAGGATTCGGATACCAATGTCTCCCAGCTGGGGCCTGAGTGCCCGGGTCGCCATGAGGGATCGCTCCCCAGGCGGCTGAAGACGGAATCGTCCCGCCTTACGAGAGCCTTCTCCTGTGGCTCGGGGCTTTCTGTCGATTTCTCGACATAGATCCCCTTGAGCTTCCGTTTGCTTGCCCGGCGGATGGTTGACGGAGTGATGGTGTGCGAGTCATTGGCCTTCTGTCGCTCCCTGAGGATGGCTATAGCCTCCTCAATCTGTTCCGTGCTCTGGAACTGATCGAGTGAGAGGCTAGAACCGTCCCTCGGGGGCGGGAGTGAGAGCCTAGCGTCGCCACGGTCGACTTCCGCCGTGGGCTGGGATTCGGTCCGGGCCGGAACGAGATTTTCGGCGGATCTCAGGGTGGCTCTCTTGGAGGTCGTTGCGGACGTCATTTTTCTGAAGGCTTTTCTATTGAAGAACAGTGAGTGTTTCTTCAAGTATATGTCTGGAGAACAGTGAGTGTTCTTCAAGACGGTAGGAATAAAAACGAAGGTTCAGCCCTCCTTCTAGCGCCAATTGTTGTTACCCAAAATATTATCCGGAGATAGTATTGCTGGAATGATCGAGTAACAAACAAATGCGAGAACACTTCCGTGAGAAAATAGATAACACAAGATTTGCCGGGGTTGTTAATCCCGGACTTGAATGCTCTCGCGAAATGTTATTAATAAATATACTGTCGAGTACAAATATTAATGTTAGAATCTATTACAAGGAGTGTAAAGACTTCTAGTTATCTAGGCTTTAGAGCGCGTAGACTGTCGGAAGAACCAGATAGATAAATCTGTGAGTTCTTGCTTGGGATATATGATGAATGTGTATGAATATCACTATGAATGTATAAGTGGTTGCCAAAAGAGCCTTTGATTCTCTCTTTTGTGTGTATTTTGCACTGAATTCGTAGTAAATTCGCCTCCTTTTGGCCATTGCAGTGAGTTCTCTATTTATAGGAGACAAGGTAGTTGGGACTCCTCAGGCGATCGCGGGCGACCGCCGTTTTCTATGTTAAAATAAGATGGCCGATCGTCCCGTCACGTGGGCCTGTTCCCTTGAGGTCCGAGGTCATTCTTGGTGGCGGTGGGCGAACGATGGGAAGCCAGCACGCGTCTTGAGTCGCTATCCGGGGAGGACCCACTTTGTACCTTTCGGCGGCCTTGTCGGTAGGTGTGGTAGGTGACAGGCTGGGGTCAATGGTCCTATCTGTCGGTATCCTTTGAAGATCCGCACGTGGGCCACCGTCCAAGATTCGGTCTTCAACGACTTTGACGGATGCTGGATCCATACGTGGCACGAGATGATCGCCTCTGGTTCGCTCATTAAAGACGATCGTCAGACATCAAAAGACGATCGCTGGGTACCAAAAGACGGTCGCCGTATTGTGCCGAGCTCTAGGCGTTTGTCCAGAGTATGTCTTCCATGGTTGGCTTCTCTGATCGTGATGCCGATCGCCTATCGAGGCGTATTAATCGCCGCACAACAAAGTCAAGAGTTTCTTAGGACTTGCTAGGTACTATCGTCGGTTCGTGGAAGGGTTTTCCAAAATTACCGCCCACTTACTCGATTGCTGCAGAAGACTCAAAAGTTTGAATGGAACGAGGTTTTTCAGGCCAGTTTTGATGAACTTAAGAAGAGATTGACGACGTCTCCAATCTTAATGCTACCGCAAGGAACTGAAGGGTTCATAGTTTACAGTGACGCTTCAAATCAAGGTATCGGGTGTGTACTGATGCAGAATGAGAAGGTGATTGCCTACACTTCACGACAGTTGAAACCATATGAAGTAAATTATCTAACTCACGATTTGGAATTGAAGATATGGAGACATTATTTATACGGGACTCACTGTCAGATCTTCACAGATCATAAGAGTCTTATATACATCTTCAGTCAAAAAGATTTAAACATACGGCAGAGGAGATGGCTGGAATTGATTAAGGACTATGATTTGGAAATTCTTTATCATACAGGTAAAGTGAACGTAGTGGCTGATGCACCGAGTCACAAACCCATTTCTATTCAAATGTTGGAGACGCTCACATCCCAGTCCAGTATTCAACGAGAGTTGATTCGTCAAGGAATTGAAGTATGGTTACAAGGAGTCCAGGGACAACTATGTATGATGGAATTAACTTCATCATTGACTGATGAAATCAAATCTAAGTAATTAGATGACCCCCTGATGATTCGGTTACGTGATGAAGTGGGAAAAGGAAAGGCCCCAGGATTTTTAATTCATGAAGATGGAGTTCTGAGATTCCAAGGTCGACTTTGTGTTCCTGATAGTGATGTTTTGAAGCAGAAAATCATGAAGAAAGCTCACATTATGTCCTATTCTATTGATCCGGGCACCAATAAGATGTATAAAGACCTAAAGCAGAATTTTTGGTGGGGCAACATGAAGAAGGATGTGTCAGACTATCTTTCGAAGTGTTTAACTTGTCAGAAGGTTAAGATTGAACACCAACGACCCGCCGAAATGTTGAAGCCACTTCCAATTCCTGAATAGAAGTGGGAAGATATATCAATGGATTTTATCACCAATATGCCAAAGACCAGGACGGGAATGAATATGATTTGGATAATAGTTGATTGCCTATCCAAATCGGCTCATTTTCTGGGTATTAAGGATACTTAGGGACCAGAGAGGTTGGCACGAGTGTTTATTACAGAAATAGTTCGATTGCATGGAACATCGAAAACTATTATTTTGGATCGAGATGTCCGTTTCGTGTCGCATTTTTGGAAAGCAGTATATAAGGCTCTAGGAAGTGAGTTGAGTTTCAGCACGACTTATCATCCTCAAACCGATGGGCAGTCCGAGAAGACTATTCAAATGGTAGAAGACATGTTGAGAGCCTGTGCACTAGATTGGTCGACTGATTGAGAAGCTCATATGCCGTTGATTGAGTTCACCTACAATAACAGTTGGCACGCCTCGATCAAGATGGTGCCTTTTGAGGCTTTATATGGGAGGAGGTGCAGGTCACTCTTATGTTGGGACGATTCGTCTGACTTGATTGGGACAGAACCAGAATTAATAATACATACCCAAGAAAAGATAGCCCTGATCCATGAGAGATTATTGACTGCCCAAAGTCGTCAGAAGTCTTATGCAGATGCACGCCATAGAATGTTAGAATTTGATGCCGGGGACCACGTGCTTTTAAAGGTCTCTCATACTCGAGGAATTTTTCGCTTTAGAAGGAATGGGAAGTTAAGTGCGAGATATATTAGACCATTCAAGATTCTTGAAAGAGTTGGAGAGTTGGCGTATAGGTTGGCCTTGCCACCATCGTTGAGTCATGTTCATAATATGTTTCATGTATCCCAATTACGGAAGTATGTACCGGATCCCAGTCATGTCATTGATTTTGGCTGAGATCGAAGTAACTAATGATGGCACGTTCGTGGAGAAGCCAATCAAGATACTCGAGAGTCGAGTCAAGCAATTGAGGAATAAATCCATCTGCTTGGTTAAAGTCCAATGGTCACGACATGGAGTCGAAGAAGCAACATGGGAGACGGAGGATAGTATGAAGTCGAGATAGCCGGAATTATTTTCATCTTAAGTGTTGGGACCAAACTTCTTTTTATAGGGAGAGTATGTAATACCCGGATATTTGTCATGTATTTCCATCTGTATTTGAACCTTGTGGCATTCAATCACGAAGTATAAATTGAAGTATGATTTTCCCATATCCGTTAATCAGTACTCATGAATGTATAATTGTATGTTGTTAAGGACGTTAAGGCATGCATGTGTCTGCATGAAGATAACGTACGCTAGCATATAAGCGTAGCGTATGATAAATATGTTGGATAACGTACGTTACACGTAGCACATAGCGTGCACTATATGCAGTCAACCAGATTAAGACGTAGGGAGTAGGTGGGAACTGGATCACAAACTTTAAGGGATGCGTTGCATGAAACCTGGACGACTTTCCGAAAGTTGAGTCAATAGGTGATTAGCGTGCGCTACCTGATAGATAACATACGGTAAAGTTGAGACAGGGAGGCAGTAAGCTTCGTGGGATTGATAGCATACGCAATGTTTCGTGCTAGCGTGCGCTAAAGACAACATTTAACGTACGTAATGACTCTGTAGCGTACGTAATGCTGAAGTCAGAACAAGGTAGTAGGCTGGGGAGCCGTTAGCGTACACTAACAGGATAGGATAGCGTACGTTAACTCATATTTAGTATAAATAGGACATCACCCATTTCACACTCATTTTCCTCTGTTCCTTGTCCGATTTCTGCAAACTCAGAGAGCCCTCCTGCGACATAAACCTTGATTTAACATCTCTACTTGACCGATGAAGTTGGGAAGCATCTTGGATTAGTGCTCAAGCTTCCGGTGTTGAGTTCTCTCAAGTGTTTCGTCGTTCTCCTCCGTAGTAAGGTATGTTGAGACTATACCAACCTGGAATTTATGTTCTTAGTAATTTTATGAACATGCCACTGAGATCATTGAGTTCGTTATTATAGTAATAAATCGAACACCATGTTTAGGAGGATTTAAATGGATAAACTTAGGTTTACCATTGAGATAAGTTGAGTCCTGATTATGCCAAACATCGGGATGGAGTTTTCTGGAATTGTAACACGCCTTTAATGATGTTTTTGAAACACTCTTATGATGAACGATTTGTTAAGGTTATCACCTATGTTAGATGAATTCAAGAAGAAGAATGTAGAGGGTGTTCTTCAAGTATAGTTCATGTCTTGTAGAGGTTTCTTTGATGTGATAATTTTCATATTGATGATTAGAACGAAGTGATTAGGCTGGTGACAATTGTTTTGAACGTAGAACTTTGACAAGAAGAATTACTTGCGGAGGAACGAGAATCGTAGAGATGAATTAACATAGAACTCGGTTGGAATGTGTTTACCTTGCTAGGCATCGTTAGAATAACCGAACCAAGCACTAGAGTTGATAATCAGAATTGGAGTGTGGATTTGTGATGATTTGAATATCCTGGAACTCGTAGAACATCGGCATTTTTACTCCATGATGATCATTCATTTTATATATAGTATGGTATTAGTTCGGTTTAGTGTTCTTTAAGTAGTAAACCGTACACCGTCCATGCGTCTAATGATTAACTCGGACATAGATTGGAAACGTTTAGAATGTTCGTGTGTTAGCCTTGTTGCGTAGGTTAAACCCTTTGTTATTTTCCTTTTTTTTTAAGGTGCGAGCCTTTCAAAGTGATTGATCGAAGGGGCGACCTTTGGGCGTATTGACATTCATTGAAGTATTTAAACCCTTGTCATCTTTCGAAGGCAAGTACTTTAATTATGTTTTGTGTTAAATGTTGTGTACGATTGTCGAGTACATGTGTTGTAGTTGTTTGTCCACCAAGTGTTGGTCCGACGGGATCATCTTGGGTATCTATGCTGTGTGTGCTGGATCGTTGGACGGGTTTTCCACCAAGTATTGGTCTGACGGGATCATCTTGGGCATCTATGCTGTGTGCGCCGGATCGTTGGATTACCCTGGATAGGTTGAGATTGTATTGTTGTGTACTGTATTGATTACTTGCTCGCTGGAGAGGCTTGCTATTGTTGTTATTATTCATCATGAGTTGTCGAATAATCTGTTGTCGTATAATTATTGTACTTGTACTAGCATCGTTGTGCTAACCCCTTCAGGGGTGGACATGTGTTTTATGTTCAGGTTCCAGGAGAGCTAGAAAACAACCACAAGTGCTGCATGATGACGAGGGTATCGAGTGATGTTGTCGGTCCGGGAAGTCCTTTCGTTTTGAGTTGTGTTTTAATAAGTACTCGAGTACACCATTGTATTTGTGTTCTTTGGATGGTATTGTATTGATGTTACTATTCGAGTTTGTCGTTTCGTACTTTTGAATTTTGGTATGTAATAATGATTTTACTATTGGTATTGGATATTGATGTTTTAAATTTATTAGCCTTGTAAATCCTTATATAAAGTATTTACAGCGCTGTAATAATCCTGAATATATCGGGGTGTTATAGCGGTACTGTGAGACCACTACTACAAACAGACATTTAACATCGGTTTTAGAACCGATGTTAAATATCGCTATGTTAAATTTAACATCGGTTTCTAATAACCGATGTTAAACTTCGACTTTAACATCAGTTGTTATAACAACCAATATTAATTTTAACATCATGAAATTTAACATCGATTCTAGGACAACCGATGTTAAATTTTGCGATTCTAAAATTTTATCGAACCGCGGCTGACCCAGCTAGCCCAATCCAGCCCCAACCACCCGCACCAGCCACCCACCAACCTACAACAAATACCATTTAAATTTGGTTGCTGGTGGGTTTCGAACTCATGACCTCTAGCTTGTGGAAGTGCGATATTACCACTCCGCCAGCTGATGAACTTCTTATACATTTTTTGCTATGTATTATATTTATATACTATATATATTTATATAAATATAACATGACTTAATCTATATGTATATATTTTGCATATAATTGAATATAAATTTATATCTACATATCATAATATAACTTTAATTATAACTAAGTGTATATAATATAAATTTATATCTAAATATCATAATATAACTTAGAGATATATATTAATGTTAATTATTTAAAAGTAATAAAAATATAAAACTATTTATTGATAAAAATTAATATAACTATACCTATATATATATTATAATATAATTATATGTATACATAATATAATGTAACTTTAAATATATAATATAATATAACTTAATATGTAAATATATATTATCATATAACTTTAAATATAATTTTATATATATAGTATAACTATATATTATAACATAAATTTAAATATATATATATATATATATGAATATATGCATAATATAACATCAAATATATTTGAATATATATATATATATAAAACTTATATATAAGTTAAATATATATCTTATAATATAACTTTATATATATTATCATATAATTTTAATTATAATTTCGTATATATATATATATATATAAATAGTTTATATCTACATATCATAATATAAATTTAAAATATATATTAATAATATACATTTTAAAGTTATAAAAATATAAACTATTTATGGATAAAAAGATTAATATAACTATATATATTAAAATATAACTTAACATATATAAAAATATTATCTGATTATTTAAATATAACTAAAATTTATAATATAATTTATGAATATATATTATAATATAAATTAAAATTTATATTAAGTTATATTATATATCTAAAAAGTGATACATCATCGGTTCCAGAAAAATCGATGTTAAATGACACAATTTAACATCAGTTCTACTAAAAACCGATGTTAAATTAAAAATTAACATCGGTTTTTATTAGAACCGATGTTAAATGACAATTTAACATCGGTTTGTAGCATAACCGATGTTAATTTGCTTTAAAATTTTCAATTATGCCACCGCGTTGTTTTTAACATCGGTTTTCCCAGAACCGATATTAAACGACCGATGTGAAATGTCTTTTTTGTAGTAGTGGACGGGTGATGATATGCCAAGTTTCAGGATGGAACTTTTTTAAGAAGGATAATATGTAATATCGGGGAATTTTAATTTGGATTGTTGAAATTAAATTTTTCATTATATTAGCCGATTAATTTACTGATCAGATCGACTCTTGAGGACTTAGACGAGAATATTGATGAGTTATTGACAGCTGGTGTTATCTAATGCAGTAGGAATTAATCGGGTAATCGGACCAGAGGACTGAAAAACAAATCCGAGAGCCATCTAGTTTAAATAGATCATATGTGTTGGGCCCATTTTGAGAAAATAGCACAAGTAGCCATTTTATATACCAAGTCCAGTCTTACCTAACATGAAGGATAACGTCATACTATTTTTATTCTCTCACTTCTCCCTCTCAAGGACTCTCACCTGCATAGACTACCATCTCTTCGACCTGATGGATTGAGGCAACAATGGATGCTGACAAGCTCTGATGAGAGCAACGGCGTTGGAGTTCAGGTGGCAACCTCGGACTGAAGCAGGCAGATGGTTTTACCATGGGATTTGGCAAAAACAATGCATGGAGAGATGGAGCTTGAACAGGCCCAAGAGACCTGTGTCTAGGGCCCAAAAGTTTTAGGGCCCATTTTTTTTAATTTCTTACTATATATAATTATTAGTAGAGATAAACAAAAGACTAATTTTAGTGCAATGGTAAATTAGATGTTTTAAAAGTCATTAATCCTAAGATCGACCCACACCAGACCCTGATATATTTTTATAATTGGCCCTCTTTTACTTTTTATTTTCCTTAGGTTTTGTTATCTACTTCTATTTATTTTATAATATACAAACTAGAAATATATATTCCTTTCTAGTATATATTTATAATGGGCCCTTGAACTATTTATTTAATTTTTCTTCTATTTGGTCATCTGCTTTATTTGTTTTGTAATATACATTGTTTGCAAAAATAAATATTTATAGTTGTTATTCATTCAATAGTAAAAATATGTTATTTTTGTTGTAGTTTAAAATAATTGAACAAGTAAGGGAAAGCACAACATTCTTTTTATTTATTTTAACATTAAATACAGAAATAATGTAGGAATCATTACTTTTTGGGTTAGTTATAATGAGTTAAATGTATTTGTTATTAAATTAGATACTTTTCAATAAAAATTTCAAAAAAAATATTTACAAAGCAAATAATATAAATTATAATTAATGAAACTCAAAGAGCTAGAAAAAATTGTTTTTTCAAGTATTAACTTAGTTTTAATTTTCATAGTCTATCATTTTTGTGTTGCTTTTGCATATTTTCTCAAATTTGAGGGCATATTTTTAAATTTCTGCCTAGGGAACCGTCAGGCACAGGATCGGCCCTAAGCTTGAAGGGGGGTTCCGGCGGTTTCCTGATATTTCCACCGAGTACGATGGAGAGCGGGATGACCAGAGGTTGAGCTATGAGTTTCAATCGTAGACTGCTGGACTTGGTTCGAGTTTTGGAGGTGGCTATGGATCTAGCGATGAGGTTGATGTGCTTGGTTTGGTCACCTTGCCGGTGATGGTTTAGGTACTCCGAGGAATTATACAGTGGTCGAGAGTCGGCCTGGACTAGATTCAGGTGGTCGTAAGTTAACTGTGGAAGTAGGGTTCATGGTGCGCGGCTTGGAGTCGAGTTAATGGGTTGAAAGGTCCGGGTTTGGCGCTCAGGTTCCGTCTCAGGCTTAACTACTGGTGTGCGTGTGTTTGTAAGTTGTGTGTGTATATTTGTGTGCAGGGCTGTGTGTACATATGTGTGTGTTCGTATGTGTGTATACAGAATTATGCCTATATATATGTATATGACTATATATGTATATATATATATATATATATATATATATATATATATATATATATGTGTGTGTGTGTGTGTGTGTGTGCGCGCGCATATAGTTTGTCATTCCAATTCGAGATACAGGCATCTGGATAACAAAATCCATTGACATATCTTCCCACTTCGATTCAGGAATATGAAGCGGCCGCAACGAACTAGTGGGTATGTGGTGTTCGATATTGACTTGCTGATAAGTCAAACATTTAAACACGAGCTCTTTCACATTTTTCTTCATGTTATTCAACCATAAATTCTTCTTCAGATCCTAAAACATTTTACTTATATCCAGATAGATCGAGTACGATGTAGGATGTGCTTCTTTTAGAATTATGTCTTAACTCGTCATTATTAGCTACATACAGTCTATTTTGAAATCTCAAAGTCCCATCATCATGAATCACAAATTGAGGGGCCTTTTTCTTCAGCACATCCTCCCGAGTGCGTATGAAGACTGGATTCTCAAGTTGTTTGGTTTTGATGCTCTCTGTCAAGGACTGAGTAATCTCCAACAGACACATTTACCCTTGAATTATTTGTAGACAAACCTCTATTTGTTATTTCATCAATTCTTGTCTAAACTCAGCCTGTGGAGTGAGTCTCTCACGCATCTGTACAGACACAAGCCTATGACTTAACACATCAGCCATTAGATTTGCTTTACTAGGATAAAGAGTCTCCAAATTAGTCTTAATCAATTCTAACCACCTTCTCTGCCACATATATAGCTCTTTATAGGAGAAAATATAATTTAGACTCTTGGGTTCGGTATAAATCTGGCAAGTTGTTCCAAAAAATAATGGTGCTAAATCTTCAGCACAAACACCACTGCCACCGACTCCACATCATGAGTCGGGTTATTAACCTCGTAAGGCTTCAACTCTGGTGAAGAATAGGCAATAACTATACCAATATGGATCAATACACAGTCAAGCCCTTATTTATGAAGCATCACTGTAAATAAGAAACACACATGTTCCTTAAGGCAACACTAGAATAGGTACAGATGTTAGTCTAATTTTCAATTCATTCGAACTCTTTTGGCGAGCATCATTCTGCTCAAACTTCTGAGTCGTTTGGAGCAAATAAGTGGGCGGGTAATCTTGGAAAATCCCCCTACAAACCTACAATAATATTCGGCGAGTCCTTGGAAACTTCGGACTTTCTTCACATTCTTGGGAGACTCCCACTGCATAACTGCTTCGATCTTCTAAGGGTCATCATGTACACCGTCACCAGACACAACATGACTAAGGAACACTCCTTAAGCCAAAATTCACACTTAGAATTATCTATAATTGTTCTGCTCTCAAAATATCCAGAATAATATGCAAATGTTCTGTCCATGTATTCGACGGACACTTTGTTCATCAATGGTATAAAGACTGTTGGAGCTTTGGTCAACCCGAAAGGCATTACCACAAACTCGTAGTGTACGTATCGCGATCGGAAAGCAGTTTTAGGAATATCGGACTCCTCAGAACTGATGAGAACTAGATACGAAGTTGATCTCTAAAAAAATTAAGGCTCCGAGTAGTTGATTTAACAAGTCATTGATCTGAGGCAATGAATACTTGTTCTTGATCGTTACCTTATTGAATTCCCGATAATCAATGCACATACAAAGGAATCTATTTTTTTTGCATACAATTAATACTGGCACAGAAAAATGCATTCGGTCGTATGTACCCTTTTTAGATAGCTCCTCGAGCTGATTCTTAGTTCGAGCATCTTCATTGAAGCCATATGATATGGTGCTTTTGAGATAGGCATGACACATCACGCTTCCACAGCAATCTGGACAATTTGTCTGGATAACAGCGATGTACTCAGCCACTACAGGGATGGATGATATTTTAATCTTTGCCTCTTCATTCTTCAAAATGTAACTCCAATATCCTACACATCATTGGTATGATAACTTCTTTGCTTTCATCGAACTGATGATCTTTTTGTAGGTACATGGTTTCTTTCCTCGAAATAAATGTCCACTGCCATCTCCAGAGAGCAAAAAGATCGTTCTATTACGAAATATTATGACTGCACTGAAGTCATCCAATGAATCTCTGCCTAGAATCAAATTTTTTCCTCTCAAATCAACAATAATTAAATTCGCATTCAAATCTTGCTCAATAACTGAATAAGAGAATCACTAATTTCCGTACTGCCTACCAATCTACTCTGTTTGTTAAGACCACAACGTACGACAATTTACACAATATTAGTGAAAAAAGAATTAGTATCTCATGTATCAAAAAAACATTAATGGGCTGCAAATAATGTGTACGATACCTGTAGCTCTTATTTTGTCCTTTTCCCATCTAACACCCGGACTCTGATGAGGCTAAGAAAAATTAGGTTGAGGCTGGTTACTCATCTCTTTCTGTGTCATTGAATAGGCATGTGTCACAATATGTTTGGAGCTATTTCCATAATAAATGGCTCTTTGGCCCTCCCCCCACTGATAACATTTCACCAGCATTTTGGGTAATTAGAATTAAGATGACGGGGACTAGTACAGTTAAAGCATCCTCAGACATTATCGACATTAAAACTCGAATTTATGAAGTTCCTTCTCGTCCCTGAAGACAAGGGAGGTTTCCTTGATACATCAAAATGAGTTGGAGTCTTATAGAACTTACTTTCTCTATTCTCAGAACGTCTAAGATTGTATCATTAATCCTACAGAGCAGACTCAGCAGTGAAAGACATTTTATAGGATAAGGCCTTGTCTTGATATTGCCTAAGCATAATACATTTGAAACAGACATATACCTCCAAATTTTAGGCTTCTTCCTCAAAATGAACTAGAAGATCTTTTACTCTGTCTGTCTTCACAAGATCATGTACATAGTTCACCTGATGGTTATACATTTTGATAATCTACATAACCGGAATACCATGAACTTGGAAAATAAAGAACTCTTGAATACGAGACTCCTTGACTGGCCACCTACAATAATTTGTTTCAGTCAGTTCCTTGAACTCATCCCACGAAGTATCCCGATAAACTGGTGGACAATCCATTATTCTGATGCGTCCCCCTCAATAAAGAACTAGGCGATGGTCATTTTCCTATCATTAGGGCAACGAACTCCCTCAAAATGTTTTACGAGTTTCAATAGCCAATGCTCCAAGGTCATTAATTCTAAAGCTCCACCAAATTATGGTGGATTCATCCTTGAGATTTCTTATAACCAACGATCCACATGAGGCGCCTGCCCCTGACCGTCTGGTTGATCCAATGTAACCATTGCATGTGTGCGACGTGCATTACCTGCATTACTTGTGTCATGTTTGCTATTTGATTTATCATATGGTGCACTAAATATGGTCCTCCAGCATTAGCTTCAGCCTCGACTTCATCTTCTTCTGCACGATCATCCCCTCGATTCACAATCGAGTTTTATTCATCAGCGTCCCGTCTTGTGTTACACCTCAAGTTACGTCGCCCACGGTTCCCTTGACCTCTTGCCATATAGAAATGTGCAAGACATCAATTTGTTCAATTATAAGGAATATTAAGAATAAAATCCTCTATTACTCCCAATATAATTCCTTTATCAACTAATGTAAAACATACTTTTCACGATTTAGAAGACTTACATTAACAGGTCATACACAGGCATCGGGAGTCACAGTGATACTAGCTTTTAGAATGGCACCATAACTGAACAAACAAAATGCACTCATCACAATGAAAGATGTTAGAGGTTCGTGACAAACTCTCTGATTCCACATTCCTTCATTGGACTTCTCATCGAAGGTCTTGCTGATCCTTCCCATTGTTGAGAACGTAACACCTGTAACCAAATATACTAAAATATACAATCATAGGAGTTTTATTATCGCATACCTCGTATTCGGTTTTTTGTGGTGTTGTTTATGATACAGCAGTCTTGTGTATAGCATGCTGGATTTTCTACTTCGCCCAAGAAATGCTGTGGTAATTTACTTTCAATAATCATTGTTCTATTGGCTTCCTTCACCATTCTGTTCTTTCTTTCGGATGTAGGGTTCAGGTTACTGAATATTTATGTTGTATGCCATTGTTCACACAGTATTGCTCTATGAAGCAATTTGTGAATTCTATCTCTATTGGACGGAATAGATGCAGTACTTAGCCCTTTCTCATTTTGCAGATTCTTTAGTTGCTCCAAAATCTTTATGATTGTTTCTTTCTTCTTTTTCAAGAAGATTGTCCAGGTGTAACTAGATAAATCATCAATAATAACAATACAATATTTTCAAGAAGTTAATATGTTGCCTCTGTTGGAATATTTTATTCTATATAATCATAAATTGGTTTTGATGATGAATTGACGATCAATCCAAAACAACAAAGGAAACAATGGAAAGTTATCTGACCAGACGTGTAGCATCATCTGATCAGATCAGACGGGAAAATCTAACTGATCAGATCATAGGGTAAGGTCACCTGATCAGATGAGATAGTAAAGTCACCTGATCATACGGGTGATCAAACGAGACAGCAACGTCACCTGATCAGACGAGACAGTAAAGTCACCTAATCAGACAAGCAGTTAACGCACGCTAGTAAGCAAGACTAGCGCACGCTATATGGAGAGCTTAACATACGGTATGCAACAGCTATAACGTACGTAATAGAAAGTCACCAGATGTCTCATCTACAATGTCACCTGATGGGTTAGCGCACGCTACGATGAATTATTAACGTACACTAACAAGAACAATTAACGTACGTAAGACAACATGCTTAACGTACATAACATAGTTTGAATATAAATTCAAACAAATGATCTATTGGAAGATTCGGAGGAAGTCAAAAAGGCATGCAATGGATACATGGTGACGCACGGAATGACGTCACATTAGCGCACGCTACATGTTCAGCTTAGCGCATGCTAACGATAGAGGCGGAAGCTACTGGACTAAAACAATAAGCAGTTAACGTACGTAACCATGTAGAATAACGTACGTAAGGGGGAATAGCGCACGCCAAAGAAGAGAAATAGCGCACACAAAGGAAGACAGTCACTAATGGCTAGTTGAACCTTTGAGCCTATAAATACCAAGTCATTTGGTATCATTCAACAAAACAACTTCAAGCAAATCACTTATTGATCAGATATCATTGTATCCATCTTTGTTGTTGTAACTGTGCTTAATTGATAGTGTTTGAGTGTTCATACACTTAATCATACACGAGAGGAAAGATACGGATTGTAGATTGATTCGGTGTTATTAGGATCATTGATCCAGCATTGTTAGAATCATATCTAAATCCAAGTGAGGTTTGTCTAGTACCCATCGAAATCTAGATAGGTTGCTTCCTTGTCCAATAGAAAAGGAAAACAGTTTATCTTAGACCGACATAAAGACAAGAGTGTAACGGTTTATCTCGAACCGATAGAATACGAGATTGTAACAGTATCCCTCCGATCGATAGAAGACGAGGTGCAAAGGTTGATCTTAAGCCTATAGAAAAAGATACGGAGAGAGGACGTAGGCACGTTTGGCCGAACCTCTATAAATCTTGTGTCGTTTATCTTCCGCATTTTAATTACGCTTCCGCAACGCAAAAGAGTTTGAAAACTCTATATTCCACCATTCTATTATACTTCGTGTAAATTTCAAATGGTGAAGGTACCAATTTCCCAACAATTGGTATCGGAGCGGTATCCATACAAATCGGCTTAGTATCCGATGATAAAAAGGTCCGATGGCATTTCAATTTGCACTGGTCGAAGGTCTTACCTTAAATCGACCTCTTTTATTTGATGGATCGAACTTCATGACATGGAAGAAGAAATGTCCATATTCATCCGACTCTACGACATTGAGCTTTGGAAAGTTATATGCCTAGGTCCAAAAATTCTTAGAAAAACGGACGGCTCTTTAAAAAGCTTCGAAGAGTATAATGAAGAAGATTGGAAGAACGTACATTATAATTGTAAAGCTACTCAATTTCTTTACTATGCTTTAAATCCGTAAGAACACAACTGGATATGTGTTGGGATTCGGTGCCTAAAACGAAGGCCCAGTGGAAGCGGTAAAACAAAAAGCAAGAGTCGTAAGAAACTAACCCTCGATGTCCGTTGATTAAATGGTAACCTTCTCTTGAGCTATTCCCCAAGCTTTAGTTTGATCTCTACGAGTCCAATCCGCTCCAAGCTCTTGAACGATCCAACGCCGAAAGCACCACGTCTCTACTTGCCACGCACTGGAAAAACGATCGGAACAACAACACTCGATTAACCTCTAAGGTTAGGGCTAGAATCAAGTGATGAAGCTTTTATTATTACACACTAAGTGTATAATATATCTCTCAACAATTTTTCTCTAAGAAATGTGAATGATGAAAAACACACAACAAAGTTTTTCTTCCTTCTATCTATTATGATGCTGCTGTGAGATATGCTAGGAGAGGAGAAAGAGATTTTTTATATTTTGCTTCCAAATCATTCACAAGATAATTACACCCACAAAATCTCCTTTTCCCTTAAAATAAGAGATATGAAATCTCATATGTCAAAAGTCTTCCAACAAGAAAATAAGACTATGATCAAGGTAGGAAATCAAGGTGGGGGCCGGCCTCTAGAAGAAATCGGACGAGTTCGGTTCGTTTCGGACTCCCGAGAGTCCAAACAGATAAACTCTGATTCCGTTCCAATGTATTTATATCGTTTAATTAATCCAATTAATTAAACATATCAAATACAAAATAACATAATTAATTTCTACAAGAAATAATTATATTCATGAATTAAATTAATCACCCAGTAATATATTTAATTCATTAGGCCGTAAATTAATTTATCCAATAAATCAATTTAGACATCCAATGTCCCAAATTAGATATCCAATATCTAATATTCGTAATGAGAGATTAAGCTCGATTCATTCCGTCGTCAATCCTAATGCGCGACTCGGTAGGTCCATCTCAGTCAGCAATGGGAGGAACCAAAGAGTAGTAGCACCACCTAGCCAGCATGGCGGCCTACATCGTACCCCAACTGAGAATGAATGATTGGGATCATTCAAGAACCATTCTGTCGTGAATACCAGTATACGTATAAACCCTTCTTTCAAAGGTCCCGATCAAGTTATAGGGTCACGGTCAGTAAAACCCTATCTGTACTTGACGCTATGCATGCGTTAATGCAAATCGAGATCATCAAGCTGTCGTGTATCTAATACAACTAGCTCCAATGCTTTGGCCAAAGACTTATGATCTCATCTGCCAATAACCGCATAGGACATATAACCCACTCACTAACGGGATAAAGAATTCTATCTTGGTATTCAGTAGGACCTGCTACTTGCCCGTCAAGATACACGTCGAGGTTGACCCCCGCCTTTCGGTTTACAGGGTCGAACTACTCTAATGAAAATCTTGACGTCACAAGCACATCTCTACTAAATCCTCAAGTCGAAGGTTCACGAATACCTATCACAACCTTTCGATTCCGTCATTGACTGTCCCGGAGTGAAATCCGTGTGACGAATCGAGGGTGAGTCGGTTCGAGTATACTAATCCAATTAGCATACCTATAACGTGTGCTCCCACTAACCATTAGCATTCGACAGGCACTCTCCATGTCAAAGAACACGTCATACAAGTCTTCATATAAACTTAACGCCCAGTCAAGTTTCATTGACTTGCGAACGATTAAGTATTTGAGCTATAAACCTTTCCAGTGCCGACCCCCTTATCCAATAAGGAGTGGAACGTTTTGCTCTCAAATACACGGACTAGTTTCTATATGTATATTTACGAGTTAGGAATGCCAGTAACTACCAGTAAATAAAGAAACATCCATTGCCTTATATAATTGATTTACATAATTACAAGTGCAATGCCCTCACTCAACATCCTCTGAGTGGCATTCAAGGGCATACTCCTAACAATCTCCCACTTGCACTTAATGCCACACACTATGGTATCTAATACCCATGTTCTCCAGATGACGCTCCAAGCTAGTCTGAGAAAGTGGCTTGGTCAGTGGATCGGCGACGTTGTCGGCCAAGTCTACTCTGTGCAACACAATGTATCCCTTGCGAACAAATTCTCTTACGAGATGATACTTCCTCTCAATATTTTTGGTGCTGTTGTGAAACCTCGGCTCCTTGGCCTGCGCTATAGCTCCGTCGTTGTCGCGATGCAGTAGAACAGCGGCTCGGACATGGTATCACTAGAAGTTCTCCCAGAAACTTCTTAATCCAGAACCCTTCCTTGGAAGCCTTCGAGGCTGCTTGATACTCAGCCTGACAGGTGGAATCAGCAGTCGCGCTTTGCTTGGCGCTACGCCAAGATACTACTCCTCCATTAAGAGTAAATATGTAGCCAGAAGTAGACATCGAGTCGTCCTTTAGTCCTTGAAAGTCCGAATCAGTGAATCCCACCACATCCAATTCTCCACCGCCATACATCAGAACCATATCTATAGTTCTTCTCAAGTACTTGAGAACGTTCTTTACGGTAGTCCAATGTTCCCTACCTGGGTTTGCCTGAAACCTACTCACCACGCTTACAGCATGCGCAATGTCAGGTCTTGTACACAACATAGCATACATAAGGCTACCCACGGCCAAAGCATATGGTATATTACTAATTTCCTTTCGTTGTTCCTCACTTCGAGGACACATCTTCAAGGTGAGTTTTATTCCATGTCGCATCGGTAGGAACCCTCTTTTAGAATCATCCATATTAAATCGCTTTAAGATCTTATCTATATAGAGGGCTTGGGAAAGGCCTATTGTTCTCTTCGCTCTATCCCGGTAGAGTCGAATTCCAATAATATAGGTTGCTTCTCCCAAGTCTTTCATGGAGAAATTACTCGAAAGCCAAGCTTTTACAGAACTGAGCATTCCCACATCATTCCCTATTAGTAGAATATCATCCATATATAGTACTAAGAATGCGATCTTGCTCCCACTAACCCTCTTGTATACACAAGTTTCCTCTTCATTTTGCATGAAGTCAAACTCTTTGATTGCCTCGTCAAAACGAAGGTTCCAACTACGCGACGATTGCTTTAGTCCATAAATGGAATGCTGAAGCTTGCACACTTTCTGAATATCGACTTCGGACACAAAGCCTTTAGGCTGCTCCATATAGATTTCCTCCTCGAGGAATCCATTAAGGAAATCCGTCTTTACGTCCATTTGCCATATCTCATAATCGTGGTAGGCAGCTATAGCAAGCATCATGCGAATAGACTTGATCATGGGTATGGGCGAGAAGGTATCGTGGTAATCGATCCCTTCCTTCTGGGTATAACCCTTTGCCACAAGCCTGGACTTATAGGCGTCAACCTTGCCATCACCATCAGTCTTTCTCTTATAGATCCACTTGTTCCCAATAGGCACTATGCCCTTGGGGCGGTCTACTAGAGTCCACACCTGATTGACATGCATCGAGTCTATCTCAGCTTCCATAGCTTCACGCCATTTCGAGGAGTCTACATCCACCATCGCTTGGTCATAGGTCGTCGGGTCGGTCTTTTGGCTATCACTTGGAACCTTATGGAGACCCAGCTCCTCCAAGTGCACAAGCTCATACCTCTCAGGTAAATGAAACACCCTACTAGACCTACGAGGTGGTTGTACTTGTGTTTCAGAAAGTTTGGTTCCAGTTTTTTGCACAGGTGTCTCCTGAGGAGTTTCATTGTATTCTTCTAAAGAAATACTTCTACCTGCTCCGCCTTCCTGAATGAACTCATCTTCCAGGAAGTGTGCTTGTAAAGCAACAACGATCTTTCGATCTTCGGGCATGTAGAATAGATATCCCATCGTCCCAGACGGGAATCCAATGAAACGTCCCTTCGCAGACCTAGCTTCCAACTTTTCCACCTTAGTCTTCTTGACATAGGCGGGACATCCCCAAATCCTAATATGATTAAGACTTGGTTTCCTTCCTTCCCACATCTCATGTGGAGTTTTAGGAACGGATTTGGAAGGACATTTGTTTAAGATATAAGCGGTAGTCAGGAGTGCATACCCCCACAGGTAAATTGGTAAGTCAGTATAGCCCAGCATGGAACGGACCATGTTTAACAAGGCCCGGTTCCTTCTTTCTGGCACACCATTTTACTGAGGAGTACCTGGAGGTGTTAGTTGTGAAACAATTCCATGTTCTTTAAGGAACTCGTCAAACTCCGTACTCATATACTCGCCACCTCGGTCTGACCGAAGTGCTTTGATATGATTGCCAGTTTGTTTCTCGACTAGGGCCTTGAATTCCTGGAATTTCTCAAAGGCCTCGGGTTTATGTTTCATTAAGTATACATAACCATACCTAGTATGATCATCTGTAAACATAATGAAATATTGATATCTGTCACATGCTTCTTCCAAAGCACCACATACGTCGGTATGGATTAATCCCAGTTTATCAGCGGCTCTTTCAAATGTCCCTGTGAAGGGGGACTTAGTCATTTTGCCTTTAAGGCAAGATTCACAAGTAGGAAAGGGATCTGATCCCAACGGACCCATAAGTCCATCTTTTTCCATCTTGTAAACCTTGGTCTGACCAACATGACCAAGTCTAAGATGCCATTTCAAAACTTGATTGGTTTCATCCCTACCACGTTTCCTAGTCATAGTATTCACAACTACTTTGTTGCTGAGATTTAGATGATACAATCCATTCAACAATGTAGCAGTACCCACTAGTTTATTTCTGAAATAAATTTTGCAGGAACCATCACCAATGAAAAATGAAAAGCCTTTTTGGTCCATGACCGGAATGGATACAATGTTTTTGTGCCCCTTGGGAAAAACAAGTACATCTTCTAAAGACAAAATAAAACCGGATTCTAAACCCAAAAGAAGTGATCCTATGTCGGTCGCCTCGACACTATGCCTGCTTCCGAATGTGATCATAACTTCTCCAGCTCCAAGCTTCCTACTTTGTTCCAGATCCTGATTCACGGTACAAATATAAGAACTAGCACCAGAATCCAGTATCCAGGAAGTAGAAAATACAGTAGCAGAATAATTTGTTTCCAAAACTAAAAGTTCTGTACCTGAAGTGCCATGAAGAATCGGACAGTCTCTAGCCCAGTGGCCCAGCTCACCGCACTTGAGACAAGCATCCTTCTTCTTCTTGTTCTTCGGAACCATCGGGGCCTTGCCCTTACCCTTAAGGTCCTTAACTTGTGGTCTAGTCTGCTTCTTGGTCTTTTTCTTCTTATTCTTAGACTTCCGAAGTCTAGAAGAAATCACAAGTGCAGACTCCTTCATCCGCGGAGTCTTCAACTGAGACTGAGCAGTCACAAGTTTGTTCATTAGCCCAGCTAAATTGCATGCAATCTCATTGCAGTTGAAGTTCATAACAAACTGTGAGAAGGAATCAGGGAGAGATTGTAGGATAAGGTCGGTTTGGAGAGAAGTATCCATTTTAAAATCAAGAGCCTCCAATCTATCGATCATGGATATCATTTTGAGGACGTGTTCGCCAACCTTCTCACCTTCCTTCATCCTTGCACCGAACAGTTGCTTGGATATCTCATATCTAGCAGTTCTGCTATGCTCACCATAAAGTTCGGTTAAGTGAGATAGAATCTGCCTAGCAGAAGTCATTTTCTCATGAGCTCTCTGAAGCTCATTAGACATGGAAGCAATCATATAAGCACGGACTTTCACGTCATCCTTAACCCACTTTTCGTGGTTTTCAATCTCTTCCTGATTGGCTCGGGTCCGCACAGGAGGCGCCGGAATGTCCGTCTCCAAGATGTATCCCAGTGCCTCTATACTGAGGACAATCATCAGATTGCGGAGCCAATCCACAAAATTAGGTCCCATTAAGGTGTTCTTTTCGAGTAGAATTGCGAGTGGATTCATTGTCATATTGAGATTTGAGTCTGCATTAAGTACGATAGATTAATTAGTGACTCATTCAATTATGTTCTGAGTGTAGAATTAAGGTCTTTTCTATTCTTGTTACCCAGCTCCCACTATTTTTATCGGAATAACACACTTCCATGTGAAATCCGGAAGCATCGTCGCTCTACTTCATAGTGGTGATCGAGTTCTTTATAAATCTTAATAGAGGGCAACCGAACAGGTTTCTAGTCTATTAATTTTCATAAAGTGGTGTCCAACACCAACCCATCTAATGGATGATTCGATCTTCTTTTTTCCCTTGTTCACTCCCCTCAACCTATACGGTTTCTATGGTTCGTGAACAAGTTAAGTTTATACCATCGACGCAAATCAGTTTCACAATTGAATCTTATCCGGCAACCTATCAGGTTTCTAGGGATAAAATTTGCTCCAACCGAAGGCATCCAATGCGCTCCCGGTAATTTATTCGTGACTACCCCGATAACTCGGAAGCATAGCACATCCGATTTGGATTTCAATTTCCCGAAAACTCGATGGAGGGAAGGAAAACCTTGAAACCTTATAAACTTAATAATTTATCGTGGGAGAATTTTCGCGATTTATGTTGCACTTTGCACATTAATCGTTTAAGCGCATTTGTGGCATTCATACAATATGAAACAACCATTCACAACCTAGTTGCTACCAACATGTGGTTCATGGACCGTTCCTAGAAAACAAAAACTCCGTAATCTAATTACAAGTCTTCGTCTTGAATCTTCGTCTTCTCGAAATGGATCTTCCTCTGGTCTTCGTCATTACATATAAATTTTACATCGAAAATTGCATCCTAGATACAAAAATTTCTAATAAAATAAATAGGCTCAAAACGGTCTTTACAACCCAATCGAATAAAACGAATGATTCAAAACTAAGTCCACGAACCACATCCCCATTCAAAAGCATTCATCCAATAAACACTATATAAATGAAAAGCGTAGAGATACATTGATCCAATCAACAATACGAACCGATCCAATCGATTCACATAATCGGTAATATGATAACATTCAAAATAATTCGGTCGACCATAAATATTCCAATTAATCAAATTTCCCTCATAAAATGAAATACCATAAATCATTTTAATCATATTAAATCCAATTTAACATGTGGGAGATTAATTTTCAAGAATACACGAAAAAATCGAGCCGGGGCGAAATTGGCCTGCCATGGCCGAGTCACTGCCGGCATCCTGCCGGGCCGTACACGGCCCGTGCCCAATGGCACGGTCGGGTCGTGCCGGCAGTGTCCTAGACCTTCCTGCCAGACTCGACCGTGTCACCTGACACGGTCGAGTCACTTCCGAAGTGCCGGCGGACACGGCCGTGTCGCCCGACACGGTCGGATCTGCACAGCGTGGCACGAGGCTGCCGGACACGGCCCGTGTCACCAGACACGGCCGAGTCACCCTGGCAGCTTCCTGCCCTTTGTCCGAAAAATCGTCCGACGACGATTCGGAGCTTGATTTTCGACCGGATATCAAATATCAATATTTTTCAACATTCATATCTTCAATATAAATCATATTTCCCAGAAATTCAAGATTTATATTTAGACATAAAATTACGAAAACTACAACTAGAACGAACGAAAAACATATACCACGATTATGACTAAAATGATTCCAAATCATTCGCCATCTAATCAAGTATTCCAAATGCCAATATCGTATATACGATCGCAAGACCTACGCTCCGATACCACTGTTGGGATTCGGTGCCTAAAACGAAGGCCCAGCGGAAGTGGTAAAATGAAAATTAATTCGATCCGAATCCCTACGAGGATCGATCGAGCTACGTATATACGAATATATAAACGAAAAGCAAGAGTCGTAAGAAACTAACCGTCGATGTCCGTTGATTAAATGGTAACCTTATCTTGAGCTATTCCCCAAGCTTTAGTTTGATCTCTACGAGTCCAATCCACTCCAAGCTCTTGAACAATCCAACGCCGAAAGCACCGCGTCTCTACTTGTCACGCGCCGGAAAAATGATCGGAACAACAACACTCAATTAACCTCTAAGGTTAGGGCTAGAATCAAGTGATGAAGCTTTTATTATTACACTCTAAGTATATAATATATCTCTCAACAGTTTTTCTCTAAGAAATGTGAATGATGAAAAACACACAACAAAGTTTTTCTTCCTTCTCTCTATTATGATGCTGCCGTGAGATATGCTAGGAGAGGAGAAAGAGAGTTTTTATATTTTGCTTCCAAATCATTCACAAGATAATTACACCCACAAAATCTCCTTTTCCCTTAAAATAAGAGATATGAAATCTCATATGTCAAAAGTCTTCCAACAAGAAAACAAGACTATGATCAAGGTAGGAAATCAAGGTGGGGGTCGGCCTCTAGAAGAAATCGGACGAGTTCGGTTCGTTTCGGACTCCCGAGAGTCCAAACTGATAAACTCTGATTCCGTTCCGATGTATTTATATCGTTTAATTAATCCAATTAATTAAACATATCAAATACAAAATAACATAATTAATTTCTCCAAGAAATAATTATATTCATGAATTAAATTAATCACCCAGTAATATATTTAATTCATTAGGCTGTAAATTAATTTATCCAATAAATCAATTTAGACATCCAATGTCCCAAATTAGATATCCAATATCTAATATTCGTAATGAGAGATTAAGCTCGATTCATTCCGTCGTCAATCCTAATGCGCGACTCGGTAGGTCCGTCTCAGTCAGCAATGGGAGGAACCAAAGAGTAGTAGCACCACCTAGCCAGCCTGGCGGCCTACACCGTACCCCAACTGAGAACGAATGATTGAGATCATTCAAGAACCATTCTGTTGTGAATACCAGTATACGTATAAACCCTTCTTCCAAAGGTCTCGATCAAGTTATAGGGTCACGGTCAGTCAAACCCTATCTGTACTTGACGCTATGCATGCGTTAATGCAAATCGAGATCATGAAGCTTTCGTGTATCTAATACAACTAGCTCCAATGCTTTGGCCAAAGACTTATGATCTCATCTGCCAATAACCGCTTAGGACATATAACCCGCTCACTAACGGGAGAAAGAATTCTATCTTGGTATTCAGTAGGACCTGCTACTTGCCCGTCAAGATGCACGTCGAGGTTGACCCCCGCCTTCCGGTTTACAGGGTCGAACTACTCTAATGAAAATCTTGAAGTCACAAGCAAATCCCTACTAAATCCTCAAGTCGAAGGTTCACGAATACCTATCACAACCTTTCGATTCCGTCATTAACTGTCCCGGAGTGAAATCCGTGTGACGAATCGAGGGTGAGTCGGTTCGAGTATACTAATCCAATTAGCATACCTATAACGTGTGCTCCCACTAACCATTAGCATTCGACAGGCACTCTCCATATCAAAGAACACGTCATACAAGTCTTCATATAAACTTAGCGCCCAGTCAAGTTTTATTGACTTGCGAACGATTAAGTATTTGAGCTATAAACCTTTCCAGTGCCGACCCCCTTATCCAATAAGGAGTGGAACGTTTTGCTCTCAAATACACGGACTAGTTTCTATATGTATATTTACGAGTTAGGAATGCCAGTAACTACCAGTAAATAAAGAAACATCCATTGCCTTATATAATTGATTTACATAATTACAAGTGCAATGCCCTCACTCAACATCCTCTGAGTGGCATTCGAGGGCATACTCCTAACAATATGATCGTGTGATAGTGCCAAGGAGATATGGAAAATGCTAGAGGTGACACACGAAGGCACAAATCAAGTCAAGGAGATGAAGATTAACATGCTTCTCCACGGCTACGAGCTATTCCAAATGAAAGACGACGAATCCATCACAATCATGCTCGACCGATTTTCGGTCATTACGAATGGATTGGCTTGTTTCGGGAAACCGCTATCGAGTAGTGAAAAAGTCAAGAAAATCTTACGACCACTACCTAGCGAAAGGGACGGCACCATGACGGCGATCATGGAATCTAAAGATCTCAAAAAGCTCGACTTTAGCGCCCTTGTAGGTTCACTATAAATTATGAGATTGTTCTAAAATCACGAAGTGTCAAGGCGAAGCCCAAAGAGAAAACGGTAGCTCTCAAAGCTACTAAAAAATATTTCCTTAAAGAAAAAATCCGGTGGACGAAGACGATGAAGAATCGGCATATTGTGCCAAAAATATAAATAAGTTTCAAAACTTGTTGAATCGGAGAAGGAAAGACATCAAGACGAGTGAATCAAAGAAATTCGACAATAACTGTCGAATTTGTGGTAAATCAGACCATTTTGCTAAAAATTGCCGAAGCTCAAATACTAAAAAAGAAGTTCTTGTAGCAACATGGAGTGACGAAGAGGATGACGATGAATATATTCAAAATAACCTCGCACTCATGGCAAGGAGTTCACTCGCTGAAAGCGACGTCGAAAGCCAAGTAAGTACCTCATCTCACGATGAATTATTTGAAGCATTCGAACTTTTACATATCGATTTTCAAAATGCTTTACTTGAAATTAATTCCCTCAAATCGAAAAACAAATTATTGGAAGATGAAATCTCCAAAATTCAAAAAGAAAAATTTATAAAAATCGATCATTCTAAATGTCTTGAAATTGAAAATCAATTAAAGGATGATCTTTTGAAACTTCAAAACGAACAGAAGACAAGATGATGGAGAATCGATTACGATGGTTTGGTTATGTGAGAAGAAGACTTGTTGATGCCCCAGTGAGGAGGCTAGAAAGTTGGGGAACAAGTAATGTTGTGAAAGGTAGAGGAAGACCCAAGAAAACTTGGATAAAGATGATTGAAAATGATATGCGGTTTCTTATAATTGGAGAAAGTATGACGATAGAGAGGCAAATGTGGCGGGAAAGAATACGGATGGTGGATGAAATTTGATTCCTTTTTTTTCCGTATTTTTATCCCTATTTTCTTTTATTCCATGTTATATGTTAATTTATTTTTCAGGATTTTTTTTACATTCATTCTTTTTTATTTGCTCGTTTCTCTACTTTTTTCCCTTTTTTTCTCCTTTTATGTTATTTATGTAACGATCATTGACGGTTTCAAAGTTTGATTCATGTTAGCCGACCCCAACTCAATTTGGGACTAAGGCTTAGATGTTGTTGTTGTTATTATTGCAATTTTTATTATGACAAAAAGGGGGAGAGAGTATGAGAAAGGGGGAGAATGTCGATAAAAATGACGAGAGAAGGAGAATACGAGTCATGGAAGAATGACGAGAAAAATATAAACAATTACAGAAAAAGGGGAGAAAAGACGGAAAAAAATGAGACGGAGTCGAAAAAGAGAAAAGAAAAGATGGGGAGGAGAAAACTAACAAAACGGTTTTTATTCGAGCAAGACTGTAGGTCACACTTTTGATTTGATTTTTTGTGAAAATACTTTATCAGGTGATTGATTTGTAATGGTCATGAATTTGCATTATGAAGATTAGCTACATAATTAGTATGTAGCATTCAAGACCATGAGGAAGTATTGAAGCAGGCTAGACACAAATAACCCCTTAATACATTGCAAAATTCCATAATTGCTACAACTATATCTAACACAGGATGCACATAATAACATGTACTACTTGATAGCAATTCATATTAGCTATCATTATATAGCAAATAATAACTTATTATGTATGATAAATGCATTTAATTCATGAAGTAGGGTTATACGGCTACGAGTTATCTTGCAAGAGACAATGCTTTCTATGGTATACCTTCAATTTGTTTTGATGAAATTATGTTCCACGTTCCGGTCAATCCTCATTAAAGATTTTTGATAAGGGTTAGATTTGTAATTTTGGCAATATACTTGCATAATTGAGAGAGATGAGAAGAAGAATAAAAACGTTTCTGTTAGGGAATAATACCCATTGTTGTGCATAAATCTGTTAGTTTATGGGCTTTCCTAGTTAAGATTTGGCTAAGGGTGGTGGCAATGGTGCCTCATCTACCTCCATCTACCCCCACTCCCCACCAATAACATTCTTCCAACTCATCCAACCCCCACTCTACCCCCACTCTACCCCCACTCACCATTTTTTAGTGGCAATGGTGCCTCATCTACCCTCACCACTTTTAATTTTTTTTTTTTTTTACCTTTTTATATTTAAAATTATATCAAACAATTTAATAAAAACACATAATATTTTATTATTACTTAAAAGGAAATTACAAAACACTTAAAAAAAATTACATAATACTAAAAAAAAAGAGATAATACTTAAAAAAAATTAGATCCTAAAAAAAGAGATAATACTTAAAAAAACATACTAAAAAACATTTTTAAAAATCGCAACGCCATCCGTATTTCTCCGCAAGCTCACGTTTTTCGGCAAGAGTGACCTCTAGTATATTCGGATCGGTTATGTGATCGTGCGGTGTTTGAAATGCTTTCAACGCCCTCAACCTCGTCTTTTGTTCAATGGCACGGATTTTTGACTCCATCATCTTTTCGGTCATCTCATCCTTTTTATTTTTAAACTCCGCCCTCTTCGAAGCTCATATGAACACTACCCTTTGAGGACGTATCGGTTTCGACCTTTTTGCCCTTTCTTTTTTGAATGCGAGGCATCGTGTCGTCATTGAGATCCGGAATCACAAAATCATCATTACTTGCGGTCTCGTAGTAGCCGGATTCCGCCGACTTTCTTCGTTTGTCGGAATGAGACGAAGATCCTTGCGCTATATCCGGTTGTTCCAACCATTTATCTTCGTTCCTAACAACCTGCCATGCGTCGATATTGTAACACCCCAAGTTATTCAGGGTATATTACAGCGCCGTGAGCCCCGCCGTGGGACCCACAAGGCTAAACATACGCGGAACTATAAACTTGACCGATAAGGTCTACATACAATAGAACGAAAGACGATACAAATGGTATTCAAAACCATAACCAATGGAAACATATACATCACTGTACAAATCAATACCTCGGCAACACAGGCCGGAACATCAAGGAAACTGAAATACAATACTCGAGTATTAAAAATCCATTCCAGTATAACAACACTGAATGGAGGAATCCCAGAAAATAACCGGAGACAAGACACAGTATCACACTTGCCCATCATCTTCATGCCGACCCGATACCCATCTGTCCGCTCTCCTGGAACCTGAAATACATGAAACGTATTTCCCCCATAAAGGGGTTAGCCGTCGAATAGCTAGTGCAAGTATAACAATATGAAACATGATACTCCTCGACAATAAAGTAAATGTAATCCGTCAATTCATCAATATCCGTCAATTCATCAATATAAGACTAGTATTCCGGAATAACTAAAATCTCAAGACGTATGTGAATGCCGTAAAAACGGTTCGTTCATATCATACGCCGTTACATGTAGGAATGCCGTCAAAACGGTTCGTTCATTACATGCCAATATTATTTCATATGAATGCCGTAGAAACGGTTCGTTCATATCAACCATGGAATCGCACTGGAGGCTACGAAACCCTCGAGAGGACCATAGGCCCGTCCGGAGTGGCTAGAAATAATCATATCATCAATATTTCATACTTTCAAAGTCGAGAACGCATAATCATAAATGTATACTTGCCTTAATAAACGTTACGAAAATCCCGAAGAACACGGTTCGGCCAGGAAGCTTGAACCACGAAGAAGACAACGGAAGGGTTCCGACTTGAGTTCTTCACAAGGATGTCGTCCCTAAGTCATATCAATGATAAATCAACAATCGTACGATGAATAATAATCGTACAACGCACAAAACCCCCCTCTTAGACCTTTTGTCGGACACTTTGAAGGCGTCGGCTAATAACTCAACCAAAACGACGAATCAATACAATCCAACCGTGGAATAACGATGGAAATGATAGAATACACCTAAATAATCATCAATCCATCACTAATCTAAATTACTACGGATTAAAAGGATGAAGTCAAACAAAATCCCCAATTTCCAATACAAAATTCGAAGTGTTCTTGAATAATCTTTCAATAATCCGATGAATACTCCAACAAGACCATAATCATGCGTATATCACTTCATACCCCATGATTTTAACATCCAAAACATCATTACCCAATACAAAATCAAAATCCAAGATGTTGAAGAAATTACCTCTTGAAGATCCAAGCACTATGATTCGAAGAGCACGCGATAGAACGATGATCCGGGCTTCACAATCGAAATTAGATGAAGGAAATCACCCACTCAAGTGATAGATGGAGAAACCTCCCTCTCTCAAGCCTTTCCTCTCGTGTGATGATGAAGAAATGAGGAATATAGGTTGAAATGCGCAGAAAAACGCAGATATAGGGGTAATCTGTCATGTGTGCCGCGGCTCAGTATATGTGTGCCGCGGCACAGGCCCAAAATTCGCTCCCAGGGCTCGGCAGTGTGCCGCGGCTCAGCCCAGGTGTGCCGCGGCACCGGGTACAGGCGGTTTTGGCCAATTCTGGAAAATGAGAGTGACTTAGCTATTTCGACCATAACTCCCTCGTCCGGACTCCGATTGACTCACCGCTTGAACCATTGGAAAGCTAACTCGATGCTTTATAATATTGCAAAGATTCAGAATTTTTTTGGAGTTTCCAAGAATTTACGGTTATTTAACAAAGTCGAACTCATACGTGGAAAAGTCGCTAAAGAACACGGAATTCAACAGAACGATACCGAAACGAACTCGGATGACAAAAAGTGTAGAATTAATCATTCTCAGGATGACGAAACGGTCCCAAGCAAGTCGCCAAAATAGACTTCCGCCAGAAAATAGAAAATTTCCGGGGAACAAAATTACGGGTATTACATTCTACCCTCCTTAAAAGAAGTTTCGTCCCGAAACTTAAAACAGGTAGGGAGAAGAAATATTTCGCCAGGAAAAGCTCAACGAGATGCACAAGAACCGAAACTTACGCCCACACGACGAATCATCAATATAGAACACAACAATACATTACCCGAAGGTAAACCAAACCAATGCCGAAAAAGATACGAATTCACAATGCCCGAAGGCTCCAACGGAAATACCGATACATCACAATGGTCAGCGAGCGGCCAAAGTCGTAACTCATCACAATACAGATCTCAAAGAAGCAAACCTGACTGTCGGACATACCCCTCGGCGTATGAACAACCTGTCGCAAATCGTCGGACATATCCAATACAACATGGACTACGAACGATCAATCAATAAAGCTCAAGAGGGACATCACAGTACGCCCGATCCGGAAATGTGTCCGTGCACATGTCCACCCCGTATACGGAATCCAGAATATACATGTGACAATGTACCTAATTAGCCTCAAGAACTACGTCTCGTGTGCACGGTCCAATGCGGAAATATCCACGCATGACCATCGGGTGCCCGGCTAAAAAAAATCCTACACATAACCAATCGGCACGCAAACATGATTCCGGATATGCCACGATACAACATGACAACGAAACTCAAGGGATAAAACATCCAATATGGATCATACGACTCACCAAGTGAACGATGACACACGAATAATGAAAGATCGACACGACCAACAATATTCAAAGCAACCATCCTGGGATCAAAATCCCTAAGGACCGATTAACACGAGCAACGATCACAACACAACATTTCGGGAAAATCCTCAACCTTCAACGATCACAAAATTACCGAGTTTACAAGAATAATAGTGTGCTGCCTTGAATCGGTCAACACGACAATAATAATTCAACGGATGGGAACTATCCTCGACAGTCCCAATTCAACACTTCGATTAGTAGAATGGCGATCGATAACAATGATACAACGGATGAGAATATTTTTGACAACGGATGGGAATTATCTTTGATAATCCCAATTGATATATCGATTACCTTAGAGCGGTCAATCGATAATCAATGATACGATAGAATAGATGTCGGTGTATTAAACCGACCACCAAAGCGGAGATGACAAAAGGATATATCAAACGTCCCCAATCGGTTAACGTAACATCATAGCTACGATTCGATTCGACGACAAAGATTCAACGATGTCTCGAGCGACATTAATCGCGAACAATAATAATCGATACATCGATACGCGAACCGGCTATCGGCGACAACTTTACCAACAAGTATCGTAATGCCTTGAACCGCCATTTACAACCAACGGTAACATTTGGCATAATTTTCCGGCGGCGTCGTATCAATGATCCCGATATCAATACAATCATAAATAGGCGAGTCTCGAAATGATACACACATTCGTACACCTACACGATAACATTAATCTCATTGATTAATACAAGTATAAAACTTGCCTCGATATCAATACATCGAATTACCAATTGATTGATTTCGTCTTACGAGTTCCTCGATCCGACCAAGTTAATCTACGAGCCCTTCAACCTTAACCGCAACACAACGGTCATAATCTATGATCAAACATCATATCTTATTGTAAAGCGAAGGATTGATAATCAACCGGTTCGATGACGACCAATATCAATACCACCAAACTACGAACTCAATCGTTTCACCATATCTCGGCTAATCACGATCGAACAATCCAACTCGGACACTTACAAATCCATCCACAATACGAGTCGAAATATGATGATCATATCAGCAACCAATTCGGACCAATAATAAGGGTCTAAATATTCCAAACTCAATTCTTAAACACGAATTGACAAGGTTCCCTTCTCGTAAATCCGTCGTTAAAATTTACTTATGACCGTTATCAATTCGAATCATCCGATAGTTCAAAACAATAGATAATCATATTAAAAGGTTATCGAACAATCCAATCATTCGATTTGAATATTTGCTCCGTACGTATGGGCTTCCAAATTCAGAGATGAATAATAGTCTCATCAAGCTCATAATCACATTCGTATTTCCTATACGAATATTATTTCCAACACATAGTTTAGCTCTAGATATGAACATTCCATATTCATTTTCAAAACATCAACACTTCTAAAAATTTTTTTTTTTTCCACCTCGTATAATTCAAGAGTTCTTCAAGAACATGAAATATCCGAAATCACGTTCAGAACAACATATCCGAGGTATATATCTCCATGTTACCATTTTCTTCATCATGTCATTCATACAATCTCAAGAATCGCAACAAAACCCTTATCACCATATGAAGAAGATCTCAATGATCATATCAACATCCAAAATCTCTTATTACAATTCCAATGAATCTCGTATAGCATTATCACATGATACCATATAATACCTCAATACCGAATACCTTCCCGTACACAATCTTCTATGACGATTACCACAAAACATACCTCTATCAGGACTTCCTTCCGAAATGTGTACCATAGACCAAGAATATCCAAAATGACATCAACAATATCCGAATACTACAATCTTCACCCCAAACCTTACGGGAGTATTACACGCCGTAAACCCTTCTCACAAGGATTTACCCGGCCAAGCACAATTTTCCAAGTCATTTCAAAAATGTCAAAAACGATGACGGTAATATTTTTCAAATACTAAAAAAATCATTTTCCAAATACCGTCAAAGCGATCAAGGTTAAAAAAATGCCAAAACTCATTTTAGGGAATCGGTTTTACAAAATAAAATTTGATTGGCAAAATACCAAAATCCATTTCAAAAATACTCACGCAGCGGATAAAATTACAGTCCAATTTATGCATTTTCATTGAAATAGGACGAACATCAAAATACACGATTCCCAACATACTCCCTCCCAAGTAGTAATCCAAAAAAAAAAAAATGAGCCACTATCAAAGGGATACGAGGATTACCTTGTATGGACGAACCACGAAGAAAGAATAATTGAACTCCATTCCAAGAATCATTAAATCATCATAGTCATCATATGGCCTCAAGAACATCAAGATCTCTATGATTCCATAATCATAATCAACATATTCAAAGCATATCATTATCTTCCTTCAACATAAACCTCATAGAATATGGATAACACAAGAAATCACTTCAAGAGTCAACGATAGTTCCATAACCAAGCTCTAATTCCATGATTCCAAGCTCACAATCATGTTAAAAGTGTTTAAAACACTCTTAAAAGTAAAGAGGGACGAGTTTTGGAGGGAAATATCTCAAAGGATCGTGAGAGAAATGAAAGGCAACACTTCAATATATAAATTGCACTCTCATTACGTACGTAAGTGTCCTTTCTTAACGTACGTAACAACTTTATCGTACGTAATCCAAAATCCATAACGTACGTAACCAACTCACTGTCTCATTCCGTGCAGTCCATTACGTACGTAACCCATACCATAAAACGTATGTAATATACCAGTTGACTTGCTACGGTACAATGGTTGTGTTACGTACGTAACACGTCCTGTATAACGTACGTAACACGTCCTGTATAACGTACGTAACACGTCCTGTATAACGTACGTAAAACGTACGTTGACTCACCTGTCAACATCCTCCGCCGAAAGTGCCGAAACAGGGTCCACTGCCGGCGGGACTCGGTTCTGTCCGATGCCTTCGTTACGTACGTAATACCTTAGCCTTAACGTACGTAACCATGCCAATCTTACGTACGTAATCTCACCTTATTAACGTACGTGATAATTCCATCCTTAGCCAATTTCAACAATTCCTGTCCAAAGTCATGACATACCAAATACGAGCATACGGCAAAATCAATACATATACTCAATTCAATAACATTTTCAAACATTCACAACGTCCTCGAGCATAATTAACCATCCACGATATTCAATATATATAAACGAAGAAAAAATATATCCGGAAAATCGGGGTATTACACTCTACCCCCCTTAAAAATAAGTTTCGTCCTCGAAACTTACAATCACTAAATAAACAACATTTCAACGGGAATTCAATTTCACCAAGAATTATCGAATAATTCGAACAACATACTTACAAGTCCGCGAAGTCGAAGATCTCCTGTGATACTAGCATGCGACTCCTAAACAAAGTCTCAACATAATACCGATACACACCATTATCGAAATTAGCAACTTAACAAAATCTCAAGGAAGAGTTCACGTCCGTGACCACGGCCACGATTCTTCCTACTTTATTGACATTCTGAAGGGCACATACATGCGTAAGTATAATCCGAATCGCACATTCTCGAAGTGACCAATTTCCAAGAATACCAAGCTATAAACGAAACGATTAAGAAAAAATACAAGAAGAGTGAGAGGACTTACAAGTACCGGTCGCACGGTGATGATGGCAGAGTAGTGATACTGTGGGCAAATGCCGACTCAATCGACCCAAAAGACCGACAGCCTAGGTATCCATAAACCTAAGCTCCGACACCATATTCTGTAACACCCCAAGTTATTCAGGGTATATTACAGCGCCGTGAGCCCCGCCGTGGGACCCACAAGGCTAAACATACGCGGAACTATAAACTTGACCGATAAGGTCTACATACAATAGAACGAAAGACGATACAAATGGTATTCAAAACCATAACCAATGGAAACATATACATCACTGTACAAATCAATACCTCGGCAACACAGGCCGGAACATCAAGGAAACTGAAATACAATACTCGAGTATTAAAAATCCATTCCAGTATAACAACACTGAATGGAGGAATCCAAGAAAATAACCGGAGACAAGACACAGTATCACACTTGCCCATCATCTTCATGCCGACCCGATACCCGTCTGTCCGCTCTCCTGGAACCTGAAATACATGAAACGTATTTCCCATAAAGGAGTTAGCGTCGAATAGCTAGTGCAAGTATAACAATATGAAACATGATACTCCTCGACAATAAAGTAAATGTAATCAAATCGATTCATCGATATCCGTCAATTCATCAATATAAGACTAGTATTAGGAATAACTAACATCTCAAGACGTATGTGCATGCCGTAAAAACGGTTCGTTCATATCATACGCCGTTACATGTAGGAATGCCGTCAAACGGTTCGTTCATTACATGCCAATATTATTTCATATGAATGCCGTAGAAGCGGTTCGTTCATATCAACCATGGAATCGCACCAGAGGCTACGAAACCCTCGAGAGGACCATAGGCCCGTCCGGAGTGGCTAGAAATAATCATATCATCAATATTTCATACTTTCAAAGTCGAACGTACAATCATAAATGTATACTTGCCTTAATAAGCGTTACGAAAATCCGAAGAACACGGTTCGGCCAGGAAGCTTGAACCACGAAGAAGACAACGAGCGGAAGGGTTCCGACTTGAGTTCTTCACAAGGATGTCGTCCTAAGTCATATCAATGATAAATCAACAATAAATGCGATGAATAATAATCGTACAACGCACAAAACCCCCTCTTAGACCTTTTGTCGGACACTTTGAAGGCGTCGGCTAATAACTCAACCAAAGCAGCGAATCAATACAATCCAACCGTGGAATAACGATGGAAATGATAGAATACACCTAAATAATCATCAATCCATCACTAATCTAAATTACTACGGATTAAAAGGATGAAGTCAAACAAAATCCCCAATTTCCAATACAAAATTCAAGTGTTCTTGAATAATCTTTCAATAATCCGATGAATACTCCAACAAGACCATAATCATGCGTATATCACTTCATACCCCATGATTTTAACATCCAAAACATCATTACCCAATACAAAATCAAAATCCAGATGTTGAAGAAATTACCTCTTGAAGATCCAAGCACTATGATTGAAGAGCACGCGATAGAGCGATGATCCGGGCTTCACAATCGAAATTAGATGAAGGAAATCACCCACTCAAGTGATAGATGGAGAAACCTCCCTCTCTCAAGCCTTTCCTCTCGTGTGATGATGAAGAAATGAGGAATATAGGTTGAACGCGCGAAAAACGAGATATAGGGTGTCTGTCATGTGTGCCGGCTCGGTATATGTGTGCAGCACGAGCCCAAAATCGCTCCCGGGGCTCGCGGTGTGCCGCGGCTCAGCCAGTGTGCCGCGGCACCGGTCTGGCGGTTTTGGCAGTCTGGAAAATGAGAGTGACTTAGCTATTTCGACCATAACTCCCTCGTCCGGACTCCGATTGACTCACCGCTTGAACCATTGGAAAGCTAACTCGATGCTTTATAATATTGCAAAGATTCAGAATTTTTTTGGAGTTTCCAAGAATTTACGGTGATTTAACAAAGTCGAACTCATACGTGGAAAAGTCGCTAAAGAACACGGAATTCAACAGAACGATACCGAAACGAACTCGGATGACAAAAAGTGTAGAATTAATCATTCTCAGGATGACGAAACGGTCCCAAGCAAGTCGCCAAAATAGACTTCCGCCAGAAAATAGAAAATTTCCGGGGAACAAAATTACGGGTATTACAGATATGACCAAACGCCGTTCGATGCTTGGTTTGGTAATCGGCCAATGCATTTGTCATAACCAATATCGGCACAACCACTCTCGCGAAGACGATTCTACAATTATAAAAGTAAAAATTAATATGTGACTAATAAAAATTGACAATGTAAAAACTACAAATGATAACAAATAAAAATTTCTTGTCCGCCTATATCGTAACAAATGATAACAAATAAAAATTTTTAAATACAATATTCTAACAAATAAAAGTATAACGTAACAAATAAAAATTTTTAAATACAATATTCTAACAAATAAAAGTATAACGTAACAAATAAAAATTTTTAAATACAATATTCTAACAAATAAAAGTATAACGTAACAAATAAAAATTTTTAAATACAATATTCTAACAAATAAAAGTATAACGTAACAAATAAAAAATTTTATTTACAATATTCTAACAAATAAAAGTATAACGTAACAAATAAAAAATTTTATTTACAATATTCTAACAAATAAAACTATAACGTAACAAATTATAACAAATAAAAATTTTTAAATACAATACCGATTGGGAGTTGCGTTTCGGGAATAGCAATGTCATCATCTTCATCATTCGCGCCATATAGCGGTAGTTGTCGTTCGACACTTGATTCACGCCGCGGTGGAGCGTCACGGTACTCGAACGAGTTGAATTCGGGACCGTAATGAGAAGGATTCATAGGTGGTTGATAATATTGTGGTTGTTGATAGTATGGCGGAGAAGTCATTCTTAGGTGTATAATATTGTGGTTGTTGAGTCATTCTTGGAACGTCACGGGCCGGTTGTGATTGAACACGGGGACGAATCGTCCACCGCCGCGTCGCGTCCTCGATGATGAAGAACCGTCTTTGGATTTACGAGGATCCATGATAAAACTATAAAATTTGTAAAAGAAAAGTGTTAAGAAGAAGGAGATATATATGTTTTGTTGTGAGATATGTAAAAATGAAAGATATATATATATATAGGAAATGAAAAGGAAAAAAAAAAAAAAATTTCAAACGACACAAAATTTAGCCGTTGGAGTGCCAACAGTCACCTTTCTCCTCTACCTTCACGCGAGCTTCTTACCCCCATCCACTCTACCCGCAGCGTACCCCCATGGGTGGCGGCGATGTTCACCGCCCGGGTAGAGGCTAGCCGCGGGTAAACACCGCACCGTTGCCACCATCCTAAGGCCTGTTTATATGTAATTCACCCTATTTAAAGGGATCTCATTGATAGAATAATATAACAACAATTCTTGTCCTATTTTCTGTTTCAGTTATTTTCCCGTTTCGCGATGACAAGGCTACAAAACATTTTTTATTTGATCGTCAAGTCCTCCAGTCTGACCTATCTTCGATTCCATCTGTTTTCCGTGTCGGGTTTGCTGCCATGGGGAGGGGCTTTACCTGGTCTCCAAGGCCTCACAGTGCTCTAATACACGGATATGGTGCCTGAGTGGAGGGGATGGATCCAGTCGCTCGGCTAGATGGATATGCGCGGGTATGAGGCGGCGTTAGGTTCGTCGGTGATGCTATGGTTTTGAGCAATCGGGTCGCGGCGATACTGGTTCACGTTGTTGGCGATGATGGAGGGGCGAGCTTCTGAATACTTGCAGTGGGCCGTGCGGATCTATGCATGATGGTCGAAGCTAATCGTCCTACGAGCCGGGTCTGGTCGCTGGTTGCGGCGTGGTTCTGTGTGGGGTGTGGATGGCGGTGGTGGGTTTGTGGTGGATTTGACTTGTGGTCGCGGGTCAGAATCGGAGGGGTCGTGAACTGGACGAGACTGCACAGAAGATCTAGTCGGAATCAGTGGTGAAGATGATGATGTGCCGGGGTGGAGTCGCGGGGCGTTCGGGTCCAATCTGGTTCACGGGGTGCACGCGTGTGGTAGGTTTCAGAGTGATGGGTTGTTGCAGATATGTGCTATGAGACGGACAATATGGGTTGGGTTGTGAGGTTAGCGATGCGTGGTGAGTGAGGAGATCAGGTTTGTCTGATCTGGGACACGGGTGATTCCCCAAGCCGTGATTGAGGATTGAAGGTGGCCGATGCCTATATTTGAGAAAGCGTTCTTTTTTCTCTCTTTTCTTGAATTTTGGTGTAAAAGAAATTGAAATCTATAAGCTATTGCGTTTTGATAACATCCTGAAGAAAAATGTAAAAGACAAGAATCATGCAAAAAGACTATTGTGTTATTGTCATTAGTGATACTCATACATGTAATTAGCCTGTAAACAAGTTTGGAAGTTCGGTACAATCCGGAAGGTTCGGCACGAGATAGTTTGATTCGTGGCTCGGCTCAACGAATCAAACATAGAGCGGAACATTAGAAATAGGGTTAGGCCAGCCAACTTGAGCCTAACGCGATTCAAGTTTAAACCCCCAACTCCAAAATAGGGGAATTGGACTAAAACGGGCGTCCAGAAAGCCACAAAAGCAAGCCACAAGCAAAGCTAAACAAACTAGCCCAGAACAAAAACTATCCAAGTCTAATATTAAACATAACAAACAGCCCTAGTGCCAATCAATATAAAATTGGAGAACCTCTTCCAATCACACATTTGCACCACCAAACTCACATAAAAAAACCCACAGCCACCAACCTCGGGGCAAAAACCTATCTACCTTCTCTCTAAAATAAATCTCATCCACCAAGAAATCAAGGCACTAAAGTAGTACCAGGAGAGCCTTCAAACAATTCCTAAAAACTCAGTCACTTGGAAGGCAAAGCAACGCTAGCATCTCCAACGATTCGATTTTGGTTATTAACTAGGCAAAGACGTAAAAAGTGTATATCGGCATAACTAAAACACAGGAGCACTTTTTTTCCCATTTGTTTACGATACATAACTGAAAGACTTAAAATCACAAATTTTAGCAAGTAAATTTATTAATTTAGTCATGCGTCAAGTTTCCTGAGTTCCCAACAAAATTTCCTAAAAAATCTAAAAAATGAGGACATCTATAATATAAGGTATAGTAGTATTTTTTTGACGTTGTCATCGTGTGAACTTGAAAAGACTATTGTACCTCTCCCCTCTGAGTTTAATTAGGAGTGCAAAAATGATAGAGTATTATGCTCGTCTATAACGAAATGCGCACATAAAATTTGTAGAATACCAATTATGTGAAATCGGTAAAACCCTTCGGATACGCAGTGAGTTAAACCTTGTGTATACCCTATAGATTCTTTAAAGGCACTCCTTGAAACAGGCTCTGAAGATATGTCATCACAACCACCTCTTATTGGTATAAAAGCAAAGGTATCACCTGAACAAGGTAACTAGTAGCTGATTTCAAAATTGTATCCCAAGAGCATTTGTGTGAAATATGTGTTAATGATTGTTGTTTTGGATATTGCTCGTACCTTGTGTATATGTGGATAACATATTGCTCTATTTTTATTGTGTGACGTGTCCCATAGAGCATTTATACATGTGGTATTATCATGATGCATATGATCATAGCATAGCATTGGAGGTTGCTGTCGCATGCATTGATCATAGTACAGGCGTTCTAAAGGTGATCAGAACAAATTATTTTGGTTATGTGCATCGCGGGCTATTGGTAAGGGGATGTTTTGTGGCAGAGTCTAGGACACGTCAAGGTGATCCATGTGTTATGATTGGACACTTTGTGTGATGTTTTGCGGTGGAGTCAGGGACACACCATGGTGACTCATGTGTATGATTGGGCACCTTTATAGCCATGATCCTGGTGGAGTCTGGGACACGCCAGGCTGACCCATGTGTTATGATTGGGCAGTTTGTTCTGGATATGGTTGGACATGCACACTTTTGGCCCGGGCCAGGAACTCGAGATGTACATAGCAGCGCGCTATAAAAGAGTTAAAGGAAAATGAAACTGCATTTCATAAACTCATTCATAAATGCATTCATGCATTGTGTGTTACTACTTACTGTGCTTTCGCTCATTTAGTTGAATTCTTGTGATACAGGTAATAATTCGGGGTATCAGGCATAGGTTGATGTCCGGGACGCTTCTCTACGCCAACGAGCCGTTGTATATGAACATCAGACCTGTGGAGTGTTCTGTGTGTGTGTTAAGTCTAAGTTTGCTTATAAACCTATACAGCCGATGTTTTCTTTTGGTTGTAAAATGATAGTCGGTTGATGTGTAAAAGTAACTTTTGGTGTGTAAAAGGAGTTTCCTCTTAAAGGTTTTAAGTTTTCCACTGTGTTGTAATATATAATAAGTATATTTTTAAATTCCGGTATCTGATAGACAAATCTAGGGGGTGACAGATTTGGTATCGGAGCGAAGGTTTAAAGCGTTTCTGAAGACCATTCATATACAATAATCGCTTGGCGGAGAGGAGCAACCAATCAGTTAATGGTTTCATTTATTTTTATTTATTTTACTTGCTATTTGCGTGTTTATGTTAATATTAGCTAATAAAAGATCCTTGTGTGAGAAGTGAAGGCTATTAAAAGATTATGGAGGAGAGTAGAACATAAGGTAGTGCTGAAGGAGCGAGGGATAACCGTATCGACCGACTGATGGATCTTGTGGAAAGGCTTATAGGATGGGATGTTAGACGTGAAGCCGAGGCTCGTCGTTCTCCACCTCCTCGAAATGATGCCATTGATCTGGTTAGTGAGAGGTTCCAGAAACTAAAACCTCCCACATTTGAAGGTGGGCTCGATACGAGCGTCTCTGAAAATTGGCTCCGAACTATGGAAAGGATGTTCAGCTACGGCAGAATCCCTGATGAGGCTAAGGTTTCATATGCGGTGTTTTACCTCCGTAATGATGCTAGTTACTGGTGGGACACCATGATGGGTATATATGATGTTCCTAGACTGATATGGGAGGAATATAAAGAGATTTTTGAGGCAAAATACCTTACGAAAGCTGTACGAGCTGCACAACGGAAGGAATTTTCAAACTTGAAGCAAGATGACATGTCAGTTGATGAATATGTCAGAAAATTTGAGGAGCTATCATGGTATGCACCACACATGGTAAGCACGGATGAGCTAAAGGTCGAGCAATTCATCGAGGGTCTGAAACCAGAGATATATAGAGATGTGCAAGTCGGGGAAACTGGAGGCTCAAAATATGTGGCAGTGGTTCAGCGAGCTCTAAATGCAGAAATGGCTCAAAGGAAAATCATGGAGGAACGAAAGGAGAAAGAGGCTAAAGAAAAGCAGAACCAGCCGAATTATCAGCAGGTCCGAGGCAAGTGGCAGCACTCAAACAAGGATAATAAGAGGCAAGGCCAGTTCTACAAAGGTAATGGCCAGAAACAGTTTAAGGACAACAACGAAGGACAACCATCCACTGGAGGTAAACAAAAGCCCAAATGTGCGAAATGTGGAAGATATCACTTTGGCGTTTGCATGAAAGGACCCGAAGCCTGCTACAAATGTGGAAAGATGGGTCATTTTGCGAAAGAGTGTACCTATAACGACTCCGAGCAGAAGAAAGTACAAGGAAGAGTATTTACAATCACGCAGGCAGAGGCTGATGCCAACCCTACGGTCGTCTCAGGTAACATACTAATTTGTGGTATTCGTGCATATGCATTGTTAGATCCAGGAGCAACACATTCATTTGCATCGACCAAGTATATGAGAAGGTTGGGCAAACCACTGGAAGAGTTTGGTGGACAGTATAATGTGTCTACCCCTTCAGGAGAACTCTTGACCTCGGACAAATTTCTTAGATCCTGTAGTGTAGTAATCAATAACCGGGAACTGGATGCTGATCTCATTGTGCTCAACATGTCGGATTATGAAGTAATCATAGTGATGGATTGGTTATCCAAGCATCATGCTACCATGGATTGTAAAAAGAAGATTGTTACATTCCAACCACCAAATGAAGATGAGTTTGTGTTTGTTGGGAGTAGCAGCAAATTGAGAACGAGAATAATTTCAGCAATGATGGCACGAAAATTACTCAGAAATGGATGTGTCGGTTATTTAGCCAGTGTGGTGGACACACAGAAGGAGCAGATCCACAAACCCAAAGATGTACCTATGGTACAGGAATTTCTAGAAGTATTCCCAGAGGATTTACCAGGGCTACCTCCAGACAGAGAAATTGAATTCAACATTGAGTTGATTCCAGGAGTAGCCCCAATATCGAAAACACCGTACAGAATGGCTCCTACGGAATTGAAAGAATTAAAAATTCACTTGCAGGAACTGCTTGATAAAGGATTTATACGACCTAGTTTTTCACCATGGGGAGCCCCAGTACTCTTCGTCAAGAAGAAGGATGGTACCATGAGACTCTGTATCGATTATAGAGAATTGAATAGGGTGACCATCAAGAACAAATATCCCTTACTAAGAATTGACGATCTATTTGACCACCTTCAGGGAGCTGCAATATTTTCAAAGATCGATTTAAGGTCGGGTTACCATCAATTGAAGATCAAAGAAGATGATATACCAAAGACGGAATTTCGAACCAGGTATGGACACTATGAATTTCTGGTGATGCCTTTTGGTTTAACTAATGCCCCTGCTGCTTTCATGGATTTAATGAATCGAGTCTTTAGAGAGTACTTAGATAAGTTTGTCATTGTATTTATTGATGACATCATTATCTACTCTCGATCATTGGCTCAACACAAGGAACATTTGAGAACAGTGTTGGGTATCCTAAAGGATAAACGACTATATGCTAAGTTTAAGAAATGCAACTTCTGGAGGGAACAAGTGGCATTCCTTAGGCATGTAGTGTCGAAGGAAGGAATTTCAGTTGACCCATGGAAAGTGGAGGCCGTGAGTAAGTGGCCCAGACCAAAGAGTGTTCATGAGGTACGCAGTTTTTAAGGGTTAGCATGTTATTATAGATGATTCGTTGAAGGATTCTCCAAGATAGCCTCACTGCTTACTCAACTGACGAGAAAGAACGTTAAGTTTCAGTGGTCTGACGATGTGAAAAGATCTTTGAAGAACTAAAACAAAGGTTAACATCTGCACCGATCCTTTCGATTCCAACAACTATGGGAAAATTTGTTATTTATAGCGATACGTCAAAGTCAGGATTGGGAGCTGTGCTTATGCAAGATGGAAGAGTAATTGCTTATGCTTCACGGCAACTGAAGGATTATGAGAAAAACTATCCAACTCATGATCTTGAATTGGCAGCCGTAGTATTTGCCTTGAAAATGTGGCGACATTACCTCTATGGAGAAAGATGTGAAATCTACACGGATCATAAGAGCCTAAAGTATTATTTCACACAGAAGGAACTCAATATGCGGCAAAGGCGATGACTGGAATTGATTAAGGATTATGATTGCACAATAAACTATCATCCAGGTAAGGCAAATGTTGTTGCAGATGCTTTAAGTAGAAGGTCTAATGCTAGCGTATCGGCAATAATAGTGACCCAAAAACCATTATTACAAGAGTTGGAAAAGTGGGGATTGCAGATTGTGCAAGAAGGGCATGTCAGAAAACGGTTTTCAATGACGCTGCTGTTGGAATATAAAACGCAGCGAAAGCGAGTTGGTGATGGTAATTTAATAAAAGGTTTTATAAACTAACCAACGTAAAAACTGGATCTATTTAGGCTTGTCAACTAATTAACTAAACAGATTAATAAACAATTAAATAAACATATTTACGCATGGGAGTCGGTAATTTTTACCTTTGATGCGAAGTGGTAGAAAAATCCCTTTTGGTCGATTTGTCCTTCTTCGTGTTCCTCTCCAATATTCTTGTATTTCTACCTCAAGATCTTCTAGAGTATATCCCGCATACGTCCGGATGTCGTGTGGGCAACAATATACCGGACTAAATTTGCACAGCAAGGGGATCGGCCGAATTTCTCCTTCCAAAATTCCTTTCGATTTTCTCTCTATTTTACTTAAATATTTGTGATATATTAGAAAAATATTGTGTTAACTAAATTGTGGAATCCAAGACACAAGTCAAGATCCACAATTAAACACACCAAAAAAAATCGAAAATTTTGAGCAATAATAGTGAAGTAAAATCGGCCACCCCTATATGTGTATTTATAGGTATTTTGAGCTACTCCAGGGACCTTAAGGAGGATATGGTAAGGACTCCCAATAGATATCTTCCTTCCATTATTAGGACTCTTCCTAATATGAAGACTCTATTAATATCAACTTAGTCCACTAATAAGTTAATATTACACTTCCTACGAAAATCCCAAATTACGAAATTGAGCTCCTTTGTGAATTAATTATTTCCCATGTTTAAGATATTCCATGTCCATTAATTAATTTAAGCTACTGACAGCTTTTAATTAATTAATGTGTTATGCATGAGTATACCACTCGACCTTTATTATTATATCGGAAAATTAATTCCACCTGCAGGGTTTAATATAATAATCCTTTCGAGTGCCTCAAGGGACATGATCAACCCGACTGGTCGGGACACGATTTCTAGCTATAATATTAATTATCATATAGATAATAATATTGCCCAAAATATCGAGCATATTGAGTCAATCATTGTGGCTCTCACCATGATAAATCAAAGCAATAAATATTAAATATATATAATTAAATATTAATCACTAGAATTAAGAAGTAATAATTGTCCGAGATGTACGTTCTTCTTATAGTCAGTACAGAAGAATCTATCTCACCTCGATCCAGTTCAACGTATAACGAATACGCTAATATATGCTAATGGTCAAGACCAACCAATATAAAGCATATACTACAACCTCTCACATAACGGTCTAATGTTATATAGGTTGTGAACTAAATATTACTATATAAGGAACCGATAATGTGATCTTCTGTGTGACACCACACACCACATTATCTACAATATAAAGTAATTTAGACTGCATTTGCATAACCATAGCGTGAATAAATATGCAAAACATATGATAAATGAATTAAATATTCTCATAGATAAAGACCGGGAAATTAGGTAATACAAGCATAAAGTATGCTTTGACGTATACAACCCTAACAATCTCCCACTTATACTCAAAGCATGATTTTGAAGTATACTATCTAGACTATGTCTATCTATCTCCCACTTATACTCAAAGAAATGCTGCCATACATCTCAACCTCATTCCTTCTACATGCCCTTCAAATAATTTTGAGGGCAACTCTTTCGTAAAAGGATCAGCTAGGTTGTCTTCAGATGCTATCTTGGAGACAATGATCTTCCTTCTCTTCATAAAATCTCGAATGATATGATATCTGCGCTTGATATGTTTGCTTTCTTTGTGGGCCCGTGGTTCCTTCGAATTTGCAACAGCACCAGTATTATCACAATACAGTGTAATACTCCTGGGCAAATTAGGAATCACACCCAAATCCTTTAGGAAGTACTTGAGCCATACTGCCTTTTTAGCTGCTTCTGAGGCTGCTACATATTCGGCTTCCATGGTAGAGTCTGCTATGCATTTCTGCTTCACACTCCTCCAACTGATGGCTCCACCTCCCAAAGTGAAAACATATCCGGAAGTTAATTTCGACTTTTCTTTGTCTGCACTGAAATCCGAGTCAGTGTAACCCAAAGGACAAAGCGTATCTGATTGATATACAAGCATATGCTCCTTAGTCCTTCTCAGGTACTTGAGTATATGCTTGACAACAATCCAATGTCCCAGTATTGGGTTCGACTGATATCTCGCCACCATGCCTATAGCTTGACAGATATCAGGCCTAGTGCAAAGCATAGCATACATGAGGCTTCCCACTGCCGAAGCATAAGGGACCAGCTTCATGCCATCTATCTCCTTCTGTGTCTTAGGACACATAGCCTTAGATAGTTGAATTCCATGTCTGTAAGGTAAGAAACCTTTCTTGGAATTCTCCATGTTAAACCGCTTTAGCACCGTATCGATATAGGATGCCTGAGATAAGCACAACATCCTTTTCTTGCGATCTCGAAAGATTTTAATACCAAGGATGTGTCCAGCTTCTCCCAAATCCTTCATATCGAACTGCTCAGATAGCCATACCCTTACGTCTGATAATACCTTCACATTGTTTCCAATTAGAAGTATATCATCTATGTATAGTACAAGAAACACCTGTAATATCCGCATTTTTCTTTCCCTTGTAATTGTATTTCCGGTGTAATTCTCGATTTTAGAGACCCTCGTGTATCCTTCAGTGTAACTTTTCCGTTATCTTTTGATCTGATTCTCGTAATTGTTGTGCGGAACCGCCGTTTCGGGGTTGCCGTGGATTCATTCTATGCTATGATGCGTTTTGAGGTGTTCCGTTTGATGTTTCGTTCATAATCCGGTATTTTGGGTCGTTTATATTATGTATCTAGCGCACGCTAAATTTTCTGTATAGCGCACGCTAGAAATCCATTAGTAGCGCACGCTACGTTTAATTCGTAGCGCACGTTAACGATTTAGCCCTGGGAGTGGCAGTTTAACTCCCAGGCCTCTGGACTATCGGATTAGCACACGCTATCTTGTCTAGCGCACGCTAATGTCGGGAAACTAGCGCACGTTAAGTTGTTCGATGGCGCGCTAGTGTATTTGTCGATCTTGGGCGGTTTACTCGAATTCAATCGGATTCTAGTTAGCGCACGCTCTGCTGGTATGGTAGCGCACGCTAACAGGTCGAGTGAGGTTTGGGCGGTTAGCTCTTTGGACTCGGTGATGTTCGGGTAGCGCACGCTATTGGTCGATAGCGCGCGCTCTGGAAAGGTATTAGCGCGCGCTACACATGCATGGTAGCGCACGCTAACGGCAAAAACCACAGCCACGGACTCGGACGCTAACGGGAGGTTGGTAACCTATCCGTTAGCGCACGCTAACCTTGAGGTCTTAGCGTGCGCTAACACTCCCCAGTTATATAAACTAGGGAGTTGGCCGAGATAATCACAAAATCTCATTTCTTCCTCTTTCGCGGCCGAGCGACTCCGAGCGATTTGAGGCAATTTTCTTCCTCCAATCACTTGAGAGATTCTTGTGCTTGCGTTCTAGGTGTAAGACAAACATCATCCGCATGTCTTTCTCATCCTAAATCCAACGTAATCTCATAGAACCCTACATTTGGATAATTTGGGGTTTTGGGATTTTCTTAGATCCGTTCCGTTTCGTTGATGGATTCATGATGAATATGATTATTCTTGTTGGTATTCTTAGTTTCCCTACGGATTCATGGTATATTTTCATGGTTTTGCGAAATCGAGAGGGTTTGGTTGTGGTCCGCCCTCGTTGTTATTTTTGTATGAATATACATGAATCGTAGGCGGGTTTCCGGGTGTATTCCATTTCCGTAATCGTCTAGAGTTGGTTGTGATTGTGTTGTTCGAATCGTTAGGTTCATTTCCGCCGGTTCCTTGCGGTCGTGTTCAACTCTTCCGTTCCGTTCGTGTCATCGTCTAATTAATCGAGGCAAGTATCCTTATGAACTTACAATCTTGACATAGTAGTTTTGTATGAGAAATTGTGTGCGTGTGTATGCTCACTACGGGTTAGACTCGACGGGGTCTCGGTAGGGGTCCACGGAGGTGTGGATCGACGAGCTTTGCTTTTAACCACTACGGGTTAGATCCGACGGGGTCTCGGTAGGGGTCCGCGGAGGTGTGGATCGACGGTTAATTGTGGTGAATTTTACAAATGTGATTTGATATTGGCATTTCCGGAAATGAGTGTTTTCAAACGGTTTTCTCTATTGCATGCATTACTATATGTGTAAGATGTAAGTTGTTCATCTGGTTACTTGTACTAGCGTAATTGCTAACCCCTCTGGGGACCCGTTTTGGGGAAATTCGTTTTATGAATTTCAGGTCAAGTTCATCGAGACGAGCGGGCGCTGGACCAGTACACGGATGATGGCCGTGCGTGATGATTGTGCACGAGTGACGTTTTAGTGTCTTTTTACCTTTTTGTCTTTTGTGGTTTTGAACTAATAGTTGTACTCGAGTACTTAAGGGGTTCTTGTTCGTTTGGATTGTATTGTTGCTTATCATGCTGTGTTAGACGATGATGTTATATTGACCGGTTGAACCGGGTGGATTGTTCTGTTTTACGTCTTTATGACATGGTATTGTTAGATCGTTTATGTGAGTCGATGAGTATGATCTTTGTTCGGCTGGTGGGTCCCATATAGGGATTCACGGCTGTAATATACCTCGAATATATTGAGGGTGTTATAGAAAATGGTATCGAGCTCTAGGTTTATGGATACCTAGGCTTGTTGGTTTATTGGGTCTTGTGGTGTTTTGTTTTGCACATCATCGTCACGCCGCCATGATTCGGTACTACCGGTGTCGTAAGTTTTCCTTCCCTGTTCATTAATTCCTTGTATCGTACCCTTGATTCTCGACTTGTGATTGTTCTTTTCTTGTACCGATCCTCGTATGGCTTTTGCTACTTATTTAACTCCAGTATGGATCTTGGAAGAGGTCGTGGTCGCGGTCGTGGTCGTGGACGCGGCCGGGACGTGGGGCCGGTGGGGCGGCCACGTCACGATCTTCGGAGCCGGCAGATCGGGCGGCCGTCATAGCCATGCTTCTTCTCGGGAGCGTGCCGATCTTGGTATTGCGGCCGTTATGCAGCAGATGGTGAACCAAATGGCGGCAATAGCTCGGCGATTCGAACCCGGATCAAGCCCATGCTAATCGGGCGGAGCGACCGTTGGCTCCAAGATGTCATCAAGATGCATCCTCCTCGGTTTCGGGAGCTTCGGACCCGATTGGTCGGGAAGGGTGGATCAAGGAGATGTCTAAGGTCTTCGTTGCCACTAATCGTCCCGAGGACCGTAAAGTCCCTATTACCAAATATATTCTAACTGGGGACGCAACCGACAGGTGGTATGCCGTTGGGCCCAAAGACCATCTTTGCCGTGGCTGAGTTTCAAGAGTTGATGGAGATCGAATATTGCCGTGGCCGCCGATGTGCTCGGGTACATGCAATTAATGATGCTCAACCACGGGATATCCCCGTAGCTCAAGCCATTGCTGATTTTAACAAAGAGTTGGGTTATGTGAAGACCCAAGTTGTCGAGGAGAGTGACAAGATTTTCCATTTCTCCAGACGGATGAAGTTGCCGATCCGGGACTATATGTCGGGGCTCGTATGCACTACATTGAAGGATTATCAGAGTAGGGCCCTTGCTTATGATATGTCGGTGACGGCGAGTGAGGCGGCCCGCGAGAGTAAGAAGCAGAAGTCCGCTGGGAACTTTTCGGGCCACAAGAGTGGGGGCCAGCAGAGATCCCAATCTGCTAACTTCCCCGCCGGCGGTGGTCCAGCTCGTTCCGCTGGGGGTCCTCGTGGAACTACCAGTGCTCCTTTTCGTGATGTGAAGTGTTTCAATTGTGGTCGTACAGGCCACATCAGTCGTACTTGTTTGAGCCCTTTGCTGACGTGTAATCAGTGTGGCCAGTAGGCCTGCCACAAGGTGCTCAGGTCTTGAGAGGAGAAAATTCTTGGTGCCGGGCTTCCATTCCAGCGCCTAGGGAACCAAGTGTGAATCGGGATCGTTTACTCCTCAATCTCCGCCGAGTGCTAGTCGGGGAGAGGTCGGGTCAGCCCTCTAAGGGGAGCTTCCAGTGTTGGCTCGGCCCACCCGCGAGTCTATGAGATGCGGAGAGCCGATGATCCAGCGGCTACCGTGGCGACATGTACCGTTTATATTCTTTCTCATCCTGTCAGTGTGCTTTTCGATACAGGTGCTACGCATTCGTTCATATCTCTGGATTGTGTGCGTCGTTTGAGTCTCGACCGTTTGACGCCTTGTGAACCCTTCATCGTTAAGCTTCCTAGCGGCGATAGGATCGTTGGTGATCAGGAGGTTCGAGACTGCTCTGTACTTATTTGTGAGAGGACTTGGCCCTCTAATCTTATTGTTGTGAGTATCGAGGGTGAGGATTTGATTCTTGGTGATGATTGGCTCGAGCGGCATGGTGCGATCATGAACTACCACACGAGAATCATCACTATGTTAGCCGAGACGGCAGAGCACTCTTTCGCGGGGCGAAAGAGGGGAAACAGTCGTTATTAATGCCTTGAAGGCGATGAGTCTCTGCGAAAGGGGTGTACTGGTTATTGGTGCTATGCCTTAAAGGCGGAGGATGGTGGAGTCGAGCTTTCGTCGATTCCAGTAGTTAATGAGTTTCTGATGTATTTCTGACGAGTTACCGGGATTGCCACCGGACCGTGAGGTTGAGTTTGCTATAGAGTTAGAGCCGGGCGCGGCTCCTATTTCAAGGCGCCGTATCGCATGGCACCTTGAGAGATGGCGAGTTGAAGAAGCGGTTGAGCGAGCTTCTTGAGTCGGGGTATATTCGACCGAGCGCTTCGCCTTGGGGCGCACCGGTCTGTTTGTGCGGAAGAAGGATGGTTCGCTACGTTTGTGTATCGACTATCGCGAACTAAACAAGGTGACCATCAAGAACAAGTATCCTTTGCCGAGGATTGACGACTTGTTCGACCCGTTGCAGGGAGCTGCGGTATTCTCGAAAATTGATTTGAAATCGGGATACTATCAACTCCGGGTGAGAGAGTCCGATGTGCGAAGACAGACTTTTCGGACGAGATACGGACATTATGAGTTTGTAGTTATGCCCTTCGGGTTAACTAATGCCGCGGTGTTCATGCAATTGATGAACAAAGTTTTTATCGAGTATTTGGATAAGTGCGTCGTCGTCTTTATTGTGATATTCTTATCTATTCGAGGAATGAGGAAGAGCATGCCCATCATTTGCGGATAATATTAGACATTTTAAGGACCGAGCAACTCTATGCAAAGTTCTCGAAATGTGAGTTAAGGTGAAGGAAGTGATGTTTTTAGGTCACGTGATTTCGGTAGGGGTTCGTGTGGATCCGCAGAAGATTGAGGCCGTATTGGATTGGGCACCGCCCAAGAATGTGAAGGAGCTCCGTAGTTTCTTGGGTTTAGTGGCTACTATCGTAGGTTCGTCGAGGGTTTCTCGAAACTAGCTCGACCACTTACACGATTGCTCGAAATCCGAGAAGTTCGTCTGGAATGACGAGAGGCGATCGAGTTTTGAGGAACTGAAGAAGCGTTTGACTTCAGCCCCAGTTTTGGCGTTGCCATGTGGCAACGAGGGTTTTGCCGTTTATAGCGATGCTTGGTCGTGGTCTTGGGTGTGTATTAATGCGACGGTAAGACCATTGCTTATGCGTCGAGACAGCTTGAGGCCGTATGAGCCGAACGACCCTACTCATGATTTGGAGTTAGCGGCGGTCGTTTTGCGCTCAAGATTTGGCGTCACTATCTTTTCGGCTCCACATGTCGATTTTCACCGATCATAAAAGTCAAGTACATATTTACTCGGCGAGAGTTGAACATGAGGCAGGAGGTGGTTAGAGTTGATTAAAGATTATGACCTCGAAATCCTTTATCATCCGGTAAGGCGAACGTCGTGGCCGACGCCTTGAGTCGAAACCGGTTGCGTTGCGACGCTTGAGATCCTTACGTCTCGGCCCGAGCTTCGAGGGCCTTGATCGAGTTAGATGTTGAGGTCTCGTTGCCGGAGTTTGTCGGGCAACTTTGTGCTTTAGAGATTTCGTCATCCTTGATCGACGAAATTAAGTGAAGCAATCGGAGGATCCGATGATTACTCAAATCCGAGAGAACGTTCTTAAGGGAAAGTCTCCTGGGTTTGTGATTCACGAGGATGGTATTTTGAGATTCAGTCGGCTTTGTGTGCCGAACGACTCGAGTTGAGGCAGAGTATTTTACGGGAGGCCCATGCTACACCCTATTCCGTTCATCTGGTTCGAGTAAGATGTACAAGGACACGAGAAGAAATTTCTGGTGGAATGATATGAAGGATGAGGTCGCACGGTTTGTAGCGAGATGTTTGACTTGTCGGAGGTCAAAATCGAGCATCGGCGACCGGCCCAGGTTATTGCGGTCACTTCCCGTTCGGAATGGAAATGGGACGATATATCGATGGATTTCGTCACGAGTTTGCCGAGATCGAGGTCGGGCATGAACATGTTATTGGAGGTTGTTGATCGTCTGACCAAGTCGGCACATTTTCAGGGCATCAAGGACACTTGGGGACCGGAGAAGTTAGCTCGTGTGTTTATCGCGCAGATTGTGAGACTTAACGGTAGTCGGTTGTCTATTGTTTGGGATCTTGACGGCCGTTTTGTATCTCTCTTCGGCGGGCGGTGCATAAGGCGTTGGGTACCCGTTTACACTTGAGTACCTCTTTTCATCCCGATCGGATGGACAATCGGAACGCACTATCCAGACGTTCGAGGACTTGTTACGTGCTGTGCTCTCGATTGGAGTAGTAGTGGGAGGAACATTTGCCGCTGATCGAATTCACGTACAACAACAGTTGGCACGCGTCGATTCGGATGGCACCGTATGAGGCACTTTACGGGCGGCGATGTCGATCACCGATTTGTTGGAATGAGGCGTCCGATTTGGTCGGGACCGAGCTGGATGTCGTTTTAGAGACGAGGTGGAAGGTAGAGTTAATTCGGGAACGGATGTTGACTGCCCAGAGTCGGCCAAGTCGTATGCCGACGTCCGTCGTCGACCTTTGGAATTCGAGGTGGGAGACCACGTCTTGCTAAAGGTGTCGCCGACGAAGGGAGTTTTTCGTTTCGGGAAGAAAGGGAAGTTGAGTCCGAGATTTATCGGCCCCTTCGAGATCCTCGAGCGAGTAGGTGGGTTGGCATACCGTTTGGCGTTACCTCCGGCCTTGAGTCATGTTCATAGTGTTTTCCATGTTTCCCGATTGAGGAAATATGTCCGGATCCTAGCCACATCATCGATTATGGTGAGATTGATGTCGCCGAAGATGTTACTTTCAAGAGCGCCCTTTGAAGATTTTGGAGCATCGTGAGAAACGATTGAGGCATAAGACCATACCTTTGGTCAAGGTGCGTGGTCGAGACACGGTGTCGAGGAGGCAACTTGGGAAACCGAGGATAGCATGCGTCTTTGGGTACCGGAGTTGTTTGTTCCTTAAGTTTGGGACGAAACTTATTTTTAGAGGGTAGAATGTAATATCCGCATTTTCTTTCCCTTGTAATTGTATTTCGGTGTAATTCTCGATTTTAGAGACCCTCGTGTATCCTTCAAAGGTAACTTTTCCGTTATCTTTTGATCGATTCTCGTAATTGTTATGCGGAACCGCCGTTTGGGTTGCCGTGGATTCATTCTATGCTATGATGCGTTTTGAGGTGTTCCGTTTGACGTTTCGTTCATAATCCGGTATTTTGGGTCGTTTATATTACGTATCTAGCGCACGCTAAATTTTACGTATAGCGCACGCTAGAAATCCATTAGTAGCGCACGCTACGTTTAATTCGTAAGCGCACGCTAACGATTTAGCCACAGGAGTGGCGGTTTAACTCCCGTGCCTGCGGACTATCGGATTAGCGCACGCTATCTTGTCTAGCGCACGCTAATGTCGGGAAACTAGCGCACGTTAAGTTGTTGAGCGCGCGCTAGTGTATTTGTCTAATCTTGGGCGGTTTACTACCGAATTCAATCGATTCTAGTTAGCGCACGCTACGCTGGTATGGTAGCGCACGCTAACGGGTCGGTGAGGTTTGGGCGGTTAGCTCTGGACTCGTCGATGTTCGGGTAGCGCACGCTATTGGTCGATAGCGCGCGCTACCGATAGGTTATTAGCGCACGCTACACATGCATGGTAGCGCACGCTAACGGCAAAAACCCGGCTTCGGACTCGGACGCTAACGGGAGGGTTGGTAACCTATCCGTTAGCGCACGCTAACCTTGAGGTCTTAGCGTGCGCTAACACTCCCTGGTTATATAAACCAGGGAGTTGACCGAGATAATCACAAAATCTCATTTCTTCCTCTTTCCGCGGCCGAGCGACTCCCGAGCGATTTGAGGCGATTTTCTTCCTCCAATCACTTCATAGATTCTTGTGCTTGAGTTCTTGGTGTAAGACTAACATCATCCACTTGTGTTTCTCATCCTAAATCCAAGGTAATCTCTTAGAACCCTACTTTTGGATAATTTGGGGGTTTTGGGATTTTCTTCCGATCCGTTCCGTTTCGTTGATGGATTCATGATGAATATGATTATTCTTGTTGGTATTCTTAGTTTCCCTACGGATTCATGGTATATTTTCATGGTTTTGCGAAATCGAGAGGGTTTGGTTGTGGTCCGCCCTCATTGTTATTTTTGTATGAATATACATGAATCGTAGGCGGGTTTCCGGGTGTATTCCATTTCCGTAATCGTCTAGAGTTGGTTGTGATTGTGTTGTTCGAATCGTTAGGTTCATTTCCGTCGGTTCCTTGCGGTCGTGTTCAACTCTTCCGTTCCGTTCGTGTCATCGTCTAATTAATCGAGGCAAGTATCCTTATGAACTTACAATCTTGACATAGTAGTTTTGTATGAGAAATTGTGTGTGTGTGTATGCTCACTACGGGTTAGACTCGACGGGGTCTCGGTAGGGGTCCACGGAGGTGTGGATCGACGAGCTTTGCTTTTAACCACTACGGGTTAGATCCGACGGGGTCTCGGTAGGGGTCCACGGAGGTGTGGATCGACGGTTAATTGTGGTGAATTTTACAAATGTGATTTGATATTGGCATTTCCGGAAATGAGTGTTTTCAAACGGTTTTCTCTATTGCATGCATTACTATATGTGTAAGATGTAAGTTGTTCATCTGGTTACTTGTACTAGCGTAATTGCTAACCCCTCTGGGGACCCGTTTTGGGGAAATTCATTTTATGAATTTCAGGTCAAGTTCATCGAGACGAGCGGGCGCTGGACCAGTACACGGATGATGGTCGTGCGTGATGATTGTGCACGAGTGACGTTTTAGTGTCTTTTACCTTTTTGTCTTTTGTGGTTTTGAACTAATAGTTGTACTCGAGTACTTAAGGGGTTCTTGTTCGTTTGGATTGTATTGTTGCTTATCATGCTGTGTTAGACGATGATGTTATATTGACCGGTTGAACCGGGTGGATTGTTCTATTTTACGTCTTTATGACATGGTATTGTTCTGTCGTTTATGTGAGTCGATGAGTATGATGCTGTTCAGCCTGGTGGGTCCCATATAGGGATTCACGGCGCTGTAATATACCTCGAATATATTGAGGGTGTTACAACACCAGCACGTTTTCATCACACTTTTTGTATACACAAACCTCACTAGGACACTGTTCAAAACCATATGATTGAATGACCTCATCAAATCGCATGTTCCAAGACCTTGATGCTTGTTTAAGACCATAAATGGCTCTCTTAAGCTTGCACACTAAGTGCTCCTCTCCTTCAGCAATGAATCCTTCAGGTTGGCGCATATAGATTTCCTTATCAAGACTCTCGTTCAAGAACACAGTCTTGACATCCATCTGCCAAATCTCCATATCCAAATGCGCAGCTATAGCTAAGAGAATCCGGATCGATTTTAGCATGGCTACTAGCGAAAAGGTTTCATCATAGTCGATGCCCTCTTTATGAGTGTAACCTTTCGCAACAAGTCTTGCTTTGTAGGTTTCAACCTTCCCCTTCGATCCTCTCTTACGCTTGTAGACCCACTTACTTCCAATGGGTTTTACCCCATTGGGTAGTTCTACTAGCTCCCACACTTGGTTAGAATCTATAGATCCCATTTCGGATTCCATTCTTGTTTTCGAGATTGACATCCTTGTCTTGAACTGCCTGTTTGTACATACATGGATCCGTTTCATCCTGGTCCGGGGAGTGGTCCGAAGACGCTCCCATGCTGATGAAATGTTCGGGTTGACGAACAACCCTCCAACTACGACGAGGCGTGTCCTTAGTTTGCGTATCCACAATAGTGTCGATACGTGGTACACTAGGTGTTTGCACAATTGGTAATGTCGAAATCTCGCCCCTAAGTTCTTCTATAATGACCTCACTCCTAGGCTTGTGGCTTATCACATAGTCCTCCTCTAAGAACCGGGCATTGGTGCTAACAATGACCTTCTGGTCTTTAGGACTGTAGAATAATCCACCCTTCGTTCCCTTAGGATATCCTACAAACACTCGTATTTCTGTACGAGATGCCAACTTATCAGCTTCCTTATTCAGCACGTGTGCTGGAGAACCCCAAATCCGAACATGTCCTAGACTGGGCTTGCGCCCATTCCACAGTTCTGTGGGTGTTTTTGGAACTGATTTCGAAGGCACCAAGTTTAGAATGTACGCCGCTGTTTCCAAGGCGTATCCCAAAACGAAATAGGCAAATCAAAATAACTCATCATTGACCTAACCATCTCTAATAAAGTACGATTCCTTTGTTCAGCAACACCATTTTGTTGTGGTGTACCAGGCGCTGTGAGCTGGGAAGTAATCCCCTCATATGCCAAGAAATCCAAAAACTCTCCACTAAGGTATTCGCCACCACGATCAGATCGTAGTGACTTGATACTCTGCCCATGACGCTTCTCCGTTTTAGGCTTGAATTCTTTGAACTTATCAAAAGATTCAGACTTACGTCGCATCAAATAGATGTATCCATATCTCGAATAATCATCTATAAATGTGATGAATTATTCGTAACTACCCTTAGCCTGGATGTTCATTGGACCACATACATCGGTATGAACCAATTCCAACACCTTTTGTGCATGATTTCCTTTGCTTTGAAAAGCCCTTTTAGTCATTTTACCTTCCAGATAGGATTCGCAGGTTGGAAATGACTCAACTTGGAGTGAATCCAATGGCCCATCGCTCACCAATCTTTGAATCCTTCTGAGGTTAATATGACCCAATCGTAAATGCCACAAATATGTTGGATTTATACTCGATGGTTCCTTTCTTTTATTAGGATTAGTCAAAGAATTAAGCGATTTATAATTATGCAAGGGAGCTGGTGCAGCATTGATGATATAAAGTTCTTCATTATAAGTACTCCCGCAAATATATTCACCATTTCTTTTAATAATTGCATTATCTTCAAAAGAAACTGAATATCCATCACGACGCAATTTAGAAACTGAAATCAAATTCATTCTAAAATCGGGTACCAATAATACATTATTAAGAACTAAAATCCTATCATCAACTTTTAGCTGCACGACTCCCACTGCAACAACCTTCAGCCTGGAATAGTCGCCCCAACTTATTGTAATCTCATTCGCAATAAGTACCTTGGTTATTTGGAACCCCTGCGAGTCATAACAAACATGATCAGTGGAGCCCGAATCCACTATCCACGAAGTGATGGAACAGGCAGCCAAACATGTCTTGACTACTAGTGCATGAGATGTACCTTTCTTAGGGCAGTCACTCTTGAAATGTCCTTTCAGACCGCAGTTGAAGCACTTGCCCTTCGGCTTTTTGTTCGCTTCTGGCTGAGGAGCCTTTGACTGAGGAGACTTGCCCTTAGCTTTGAAGGTCGCCACTTGCTTCTGGCCAACCTGCTTTTTCTTCTTTCCCCATTTGGGTTTTGAAGAAGCAGCACTGGTTGACGCAAGAATTTGATGATAACCTTGTTTGAAGAGACCTTCGGCAGATTGAAGCTCTGTCAGAAGTTCCGCCAATGTGTAAGTCCTACGATTCATATTGTAGTTGAGGCGGAACTACTCAAAGCTTCTTGGTAAACTGCCCAAGATAATATCGACCTGCGACTCCGCATCGATAATGGCCCCAGTATGCTCAGTTCGTTCAAATGAGACATCATTTTAAGAATATGATCCCTTACTGGGGTCCCTTCAGATATTTGAGTTGTCATCAAAACCCTCATCGCATTTTGCCTACCCGCCCGGTTCTGATGACCAAACATCTCAGTGAGATTTTTCATCATTTCCGCGGCCGAGCCCATCGTTTGATGCTGATGCTGCAATACATTTGTCAATAAAGCCAAAATGTAACAGCGAGCCATCTCATCCAACTTTTTCCATTTCCGGAATTCAGCCAACTCTTCAGGAGTGGAATCCGGTTCTGGTTCCAAAGAACTCTCCTCAGTTAAAACAAATTTATGCCCCTCGGCAGTTAAGACAATATCAAGATTTATTTTCTAGTCGGCAAAGTTAGTGCCATCAAGTTTGTTTTCTTTGAGAATAACAGCTAGTGGATTGAAAGACATCTGAGAATAAAATTAAAACACCATTCATCACATAATTCGACGCAAAATATATTGAAAAAACCTTAAAACAATATATATGCAATCAACCAACACCTTGAAAAACCGCACATGCAAGCCACGATAGTGTGGACGTTTATATATACTTTTTCAAGTATATTTTAACGTCTTTAATTTTACTATCTAGCCAAGACTCATTTTGACAAGTAAAATTAATAGTTGGTTCCTCTTGGCCATATATTTAATTAACATAGACTCCGATGGGGAGCTTATTAATTAATACACCTAAGTGAACACTATAATTTAACAAACCTTAGAATATTATTTAATGATAATAGTCCTACAGATGGAGAGGTCCTATCATAAAAAATAATATTCACCTTTTTGTTATCAAATTTGAAGTTTAAAACCAGTGAGCCAATAATTTAGCACATCCAATATGGAGGAAGACTCTAATGTCAACGCGCATGCTAATTATTTCACAATTTAAACCAATTATGGAGGCCAATTTGATTTTGAAAAATCAATTTTAAAATCACTTAGTTATTTTGAAAAAAAATAAGGTTTTTAATTTTTTCGTCCTAACATGCAAGGAAACATATCACGCATACATCCATACATGCCATACATCAAAACAATAAAAACCAAAAAAATATTAAAATTGGACAATTATATCCAATTATCATGGCTTTTTATTCCTCGTTTTGAATAACGAGAAAATCTTCGGTTCATTTGCTCCCACTACTTCAAGCATCTCGCGGAAAAACGAATTGAACGACCCGAACCGAACGACTTGACTTGCTGCCCGTTGTCCGACTCCGCCCAGGCCATTTGCCGTGCCCGGCCCATTGTCCCATGGCGGCCGGCTCTGCCGAGTCGCTGACGAGTCACGCCGAGCTTCTTCTTGGTGGCCGACTCACGGCCAAGCCTGCTGCTGGTGGCTGAGTCCCGATCGGCATTCTGCCGGTCTCGGTTGGTTTGTCTGATCGGGACTCCTCTTCGCGCTGGACTTCTTTTTCTTTCGTACTTTGAGTGTTCTAACTCGATTACAATTTTATTCAAAATAAAATACATCGAATTTACATCAAATTACAAGAAAAAAAATCCTATTCTACTCGTGGATTTTCTCACGAGAAAAACTTATACATGCCACAAAACGGGCCAAATTACCAGAACGCGTAAATAAATAAAACATCACATAGTCATGATAATTGGATCATATTTTCCTGCAAGACAAATTCTAGCAAAATATTCCAAAAAATCATACTATACGAATATTTAATTGCTGGCATATTAATCACCAAATTAATTAAATTGAACAGAACCTAAAGACCAGCTCCGATACCAATTGTTGGAATATAAAATGCACCGGAAGCGAGTTGGTGATGGTAATTTAATAAAAGGTTTTATAAACTAACCAACGTAAAAACCGGATCTATTTAGGCTTGTCAACTAATTAACTAAACAGATTAATAAACAATTAAATAAACATATTTACGCATGGGAGTCGGTAATTTTTATCTTTGACGCGAATTGGTAGAAAAATCCCTTTTGGTCGATTTGTCCTTCTTCATGTTCCTCTCCGATATTCTTGTATTTCTACCTCAAGATCTTCTAGTGTATATCCCGCCTACGTCCGGATGTCGTGTGGGCAACAATCTACCGGACTAAGTTTGCACAGCAAGGGGATCGGCCGAATTTCTCCTTCCAAAATTCCTTTCGATTTTCTCTCTATTTTTCTTGAATATTTGTGATATATTAGAAAAATATTGTGTTAACTAAATTGTGGAATCCAAGACACAAGTCAAGATCCACAATTAAACACACCAAAAAAAAATCGAAAATTTTGAGCAATAATAGTGAAGTAAAATCGGGCATTCCTATATGTGTATTTATAGGTGTTTTGGGCTACTCTAGGGACCTTAAGGAGGATATGGTAAGGACTCCCAATAGATATCTTCCTTCCATTATTAGGACTCTTCCTAATATGAAGACTCTATTAATATCAACTTAGTCCACTAATAAGTTAATATTGCACTTCATACGAAAATCCCAAATTACGAAATTGGGCTCCTTTTTGAATTAATTATTTCCCATGTTTAAGATATTCCATGTCCATTAATTAATTTAAGCTACTGACAGCTTTTAATTAATTATTGTGTTATGCATGAGTATACCACTCGACCTTTATTATTATATCGGAAAATTAATTCAACCTGCAGGGTTTAATATAATAATCCTTTCGAGTGCCTCAAGGGACATGATCAACCCGACTGGTCGGGACACGATTTCTAGCTATAATATTAAGTATCATATAGATAATAATATTGCCCAAAATATCGAGCATATTGAGTCAATCATTGTGGCTCTCACCCATGATAAACCAAAGCAATAAATATTAAATAAATATAATTAAATATTAATCACTAGAATTAAGAAGTAATAATTGTCCGAGATGTACGTTCTTCTTATAGTCAGTACAGAAGAATCTATCTCACTTCGATCCAGTTCAACGTATAACGAATACGCTAATATATGCTAATGGTCAAGACCAACCAATCTTAAGCATATACTACAACCTCTCACATAACGGTCTAATGTTATATAGGTTGTGAACTAAATATTACTATATAAGGAACCGATAATGTGATCTTCTGTGTGACACTACACACCACATTATCTACAATATAAAGTAATTTAGACTGCATTTGCATAACCATAGCGTGAATAAATATGCAAAACATGTGATAAATGAAGTAAATATTCTCATAGATAAAGACCGCGAAATTAGGTAATACAAGAATACAGTATGCTTTGACGTATACAACCCTAACAGCTGCAACCTACCATACTTGAGACCATTAAACAGGATCAACTTATGGATCTCTATCTGTCTCATTTGAAGGAAGAAGTTGAGGCAGGCAAATCCAAGGATTTCGGAATTACACCACATGGAGTTATCAACTTCAAGGGGCGGCTATGTGTACCAGATAATAGTAGTCTGAAGAAGGAGATACTCTCAGAAGCTCACAACGCTCTATATACAGTACATCCTGGAACCACCAAGATGTACAAGGACCTAAAGATGCACTATTGGTGGCCTGGGATGAAGAATGGTGTGGTTAAATTTGTGGCTCAGTGCCTAACTTGTCAACAAGTAAAGGCAGAACATGAAAGACCCGCAGGGACATTACAATCACTGGATGTTCCTAAATGGAAATGGGAATATATCACTATGGACTTTGTAGTTGGACTTCCAAGAACCAGAGAAGGTCACGATGCCATATGGGTTATAGTTGATCGCCTTACAAAATCATCTCACTTTCTTCCGGTACATACTACGTATTCCATAGATAAGTTGGCGGATCTATACGTTAGAGAAATTATAAGATTGGATGGCATGCCTTTATCAATTGTATCAGACAGAGATCCCCGTTTTACTTCATCATTCTGAAAGAGCTTACATAAAACTCTGGGAACATAGTTGGCGTTCAGTACAACGTTTCACCCACAAACTGATGGTCAGTCGGAGAGAACTATCCAGACTCTGGAGGACATGTTAAGGGCGTGCGTACTGGTTTTACAAGGGTCGTGGAATACCTACATGCCTTTGATAGAGTTTGCATATAATAACAGCTTCCACTCTACTATTGGCATGGCGCCTTACAAAGCTCTTTATGGCAGAAAGCACAGATCACCAATTCGTTGGGATGAGCTGGGTGAGAGGAAGTTTCTTGGACCAGAATTGGTGCAGAAAACCAAATAAGCCATCGAGAAAATTAGAAAAAGAATGCTTACAGCTTAGAATCGGCAGAAGAGCTACGCGGACAACCGACGACGAATGCTTGAGTTTGATGTCGGAGACAAAGTATTTCTCAAGGTGGCACCAATGAAGGGCATTATGAGATTTAGAAAGAAAGGGAAATTAAATCCAAGATATATAGGCCCATTTGAGGTAGTGGAAAGAATTGGAGAAGTGGCATACAGGTTAGCACTTCCGCCATCACTAAAAAATATTCACGACGTCTTTCACATTTCAATGTTGAAGAGGTATGTCTCGGATCCATCACATATATTGAGATATGAGAAATTACCATTAAGTGAGGACTTGAATTATAAAGAGACACCGGTTAAGATCTTGGATAGTAATCAAACAGATTTGAGGAACAAAAAGATGTCGTTTGTGAAGGTGTTGTAGAAGAATCACTCAGTTGAAGAAGCCACGTGGGAAAAGGAAGATGAAATGAGGCATAAATATCCGGCTCTATTCGGTAAGTAAATTTCGAGGACGAAATTTTCATAAGGAGAGAAGATTGTGATGGCCAAGGACTCTCACACACAAGGTCTAGTCAATAATAGCATATTAATCTTAAAACATGCAAGACTTCATGCTTAATCGTATAAAATTGTGACAGGGTGACATGAAACTGTTATTATTTGAATAAAATGATTCATGTATTCCTTGTTATTAAGTATTATTTTGACATTTGGTGATTCACCTTATTTGATAGTTAATTTAACGGCATTGAAGTAGCTAAGCATTGAACATAACCCCAAGTTCAAGCGGTTAGCCTCTAAGCAGTAAATAATATTAGTGACATGTCTATCGGTTGGTCTCGGGATTTTAGTCGGCGGGTATGCTGAGTCAATTTGTATTGATGATTCAAGTAAATAACCCTTTATTATTCTGATAACACGTGTCAAGCATCTTGATACTTGTGAATACCATCAATGATGAAATTCAGGGTCTTAATGATAACCTTTATTAAGTCATTCGATTTGTAAGTACCTTATTCGTCCCAAATGCGGTCGGGTAGAATTGAATTTGTCCTTTAGTTCATTGTCTAATAATGTCATATTTATAAGTGAGTACTCAGACTCTTATTTCTAGGTTTAATTATATAAAATTTCATAAAGATAACAACAAACTCATTTTCTACCACTTTCGAATGTATTCGCAAAAGTAGTTGAGTTTAAACAATAAAAATACATATTAAACTTTATCAAAAACCTTGGACCATACATACATACTCTAAACGTGATCAATCTCTACTAAGAACCGGTTTAAAATATCCAAGAACCGGATTATAACAACTTCAACCGGTCCATTCTTCTAAACGTGACTTTTGGAGGTTATTGAGGGGTATTTTAGTACTTTCACACTTACCGACTCTTCCACTTGGATAAGGGAGGAAACAGACTCTAAACTCTTCTAGACACTCTGAACTCGATCCATAAGCTCCACACTTCGAAAATCCATCAAAAAATCGAGGAGAAATCATAAAAAACATCAACACCTCAATTCAGTTGACAATCAAGGTGAGTTATCTTTGTTTTACTCTTGTTCTTGCTATATTTCTTGTATGATATGAAGTTGTGAGAGCTGGTTTAGGTGCTTATATACGTTCTAATGATTTTAAGAACTCATATATGGCCTAAACTTGTGTTTAATGTGGATTTATAGAGCTTAAAACTCACTAAAGCAACAAAAGAATTAATTCTGTCACCTTTTGAAAATATGGGTGGATAGTATTGAATTCGTGTGCTTCAGGGGCAGAGGTTGCTATATACATGTTCTTAAGTATATTAGGTATTTTATATCAAAACTTTATGCAAATCCAACTTATAATCAAGTGGATATATGCGGGACAAATTCAGTTATTTCAAGATCTTGATAATTTCCCCTAAACCATTGTATTGTTATAGAATCCTAGAGTTGTGGCCTATAAGAGCTGATCTAACACTATGAAGTGCAAAAATTATAGAGTATTATGCTCGTATATAACAAAATGCGCATATAAAATTTGTAGAAAACCAATTATGTGAAATCGGTAAAACCCTTTGGATACGCAGTGAGTTAAACCTTGTGTATACCCTATAGATTCTTTAAAGGCACTCCTTGAAACAGACTCTGAAGACATATCATGACAACCACCTCTTATTGGTATAAGAGCAAAGGTATCACCTGAACAAGGTAAGTAGTAACTGATTTCAAAACTGTATCCCAAGAGCATTTGTCTGAAATATGTGTTAATAATTGTTGTTTTGGATATTGCTCGTACCTTGTGTATACGTGGATAATATATTGCTCTATTTTTATTGTGTGACGTGTCCCATAGAGCATTTATACATGTGGTATTATCATGATGCATATGATCATAGCATAACATTGGAGGTTGTTGTCGCATGCATTGATATAGTACAAGCGTTCTAAAGGTGATCAGAACAAACTGTTTTGGTTATGTGCATCGCGGGCTACTGGTAAGGGGCTATTTTGTGGCGTACTCTAGGACACGTCGTAGTGATCCATGTGTTATGATTGGACACTTTGTGTGATGTTTTAAGGTGGAGTCAGGGACACACCATGGTGACTCATGTGTATGATTGGGCACCTTTATAGCCATGATCCTGGTGGAGTCTGGGACACGCCAGGTTGACCCATGTGTTATGATTGGTCAGTTTGTTCTAGCTATGGTTGGACATGCACACTTTTGGCCCGGGCCAAGAACTCGAGATGTACATAGTAGCGCGCTATAAAAGAGTTTTCGAAAGTTAAAGGAAAATGAAACTGCATTTCATAAACTCATTCATAAATGCATTCATGCAGTGTGTGTCACTACTTACTGAGATTTCGCTCATTTAGTTGAATTCTTGTGATACAGGTAATAATTCGGGGTATCAGGTATAGGTTGATGTCCGGGATGCTTCTCTACGCCAACGAGCCATTGTATATGAACATCAGACCTGTGGAGTGTTCTGTGTGTGTGTGTTAAGTCTTTGTTTGCTTATAAACCTATATAGCCGATGTTTTCTTTTGGTTGTAAAATAATAGTCGGCTGACGTGTAAAAGTAACTTTTGGTGTGTAAAAGGAGTTTCCTCTTAAAGGTTTTAAGTTTTCCGCTGTGCTGTAATATATAATAAGGATATTTTTAAATTCCGGTATCTGATAGACAAATCTAGGGGGTGTGACACCCTACCTCTTCCTCGGCCAAAAATCTGTGGTGGCTGGACGCTCTATTGAGTTGGATTGGCACTTGTCTCTAGGGCTGAGCACAAATGGTCCGGACCCAGTTTTTACCCGGACCCGGAACGGACCCGGACCAGACCCGGATCCGGACCGGACCTGGATCCGGACCGGACCCAGACTAGACCTGTTAATTAGGTCCGGGTTCCGGGTCTGCATTTTGTCCAAAACCGGGTTCCGGGCCGGACCGGGTCAAAACCCGAAAAATCTGGGTCTAGCCCGGAACGACCCGATAAAAATAAAAATTCATTTTTTTTTTGTAATTTACCATCGGTGGTGATGAAATAATGATGATTAATGGCTCGATTATGATTGCACATTATTCTAATTAAGTTTATTTATACTAAAATATTGTTGAACTTGGGAGTTTGATGACTAAATGAAGATATTAAGATTGATAATTGTATTTTATGGGAGTATGTAAAGAAGAAAACATTTTATATGTAATAAAAGGACACTTAATATGCAAATATTTTTTTTATTTTACAAAATCAGGCTAGAAGCCAGCTTGACCGAATTCGCTTTTATCGTCCGACCGGTGGCCAGTCTTACAATCAATCGTCTGGGCTTCGGGTCGATAAAGTCCGACCATTTATAATCCGGGCCATTCCGGACCGGGTCAGTCCGGGCCGGGTCAGACCCGGTGCTCAGCCCTACTTGTCTCTCTCTGGACTGATTGTGGAGTATGAACTCGAGAAGTTTTAGCAAAATCCTTGCAATACATCTCACGGCGCCCTTCTTGCCCACATTCGTAACACTTTACAAAAGGGAAAGTACATTCTCACCAAAGATGCCCCGATCGATTACAGTTGAAGCAGTTTTTCACTGCATCTGCAAATGATGGTGCTGATCTGGTACTCTTTCCTCCCTTGGATGGATATGGGGGCCTATTGTATTAGCGAAAAGATGATTGAACCCTATGGGGCCCACTATTCTTGTTCTCTGAAAAACCACCAGAGACTTTCTGCTTCTTAGTCTGAGAAAACTTTTCCAGAGTTGCTTCTTTAATCTCGTATGCCAGAGCTTTATCCTGATACTGATGGAGAGTGGTGCATTCAAATCCCGACATATACTTCTGTATCTCCGGCTTCATTCTCATATCAAAGTGAATCATCATCTCTGCATCAGTCCTGACAAGATGTCGAACAAATGCCAGTTGTTGATTGAACGTCTTAATTGCCTGAGCCACATGCACATCCGAAGGCTGCGAGGAGAAAATTCTCGAACTTTGGCTTCCCTCACCGGACGAGGGCAGTACTGAGCTCCCATCATAAGTTTGAACTCTCCCCAATTGGCATCATGATCGATAGGTCGAATAGCATCCCACCATTCGGACGCCTTTTCGGTTAGAAAATATTGAGCGATAAGGGTTCCTCGATCGTCTGGACAGTTAATTCCTGCAAATATTTTCTCCAACTTTTTCACCCAATGATCCCATGTCGGCGTTTCGGAGAAACCATCAAACTTTGGCAGATGCATTTTCGCCACCTCCTCGAGCCATTTGTCTCCTAGATTTCCCAAATCTGGGATGCCTTGCGGTCCCCCTCCTGGCTGCAATCTGCATTCTGTCCGCACTTGAGCAAATTGGGTCATCTGGTTGATCACTTGATGAAGTACGTCTGGGACAACAGGATTGCCATTCGTCTCCACGGTCTGCTCCTGATTATTGTTAACAGATTCCTTTTGCTCTCCAGAACTGAGGTTAGCCTGATTTGATAGTGAATCAGGGACAGAGGGTGAAGCTTCCCTTTCAGCATTTCCACATCCACGTCCACGACTGCGACCATATCCACGACCTCTTCTCAACATACTGTAAGCATACATACTCAATATATATGAAACAATATCGTTCTAACATTCAATTATCCAAAAAGGACATAACATGTAAAGGACACGATAGAGTTTAGGAAACTTACAACCACCGCTCACGCGAAGACGTAGGCAGTACAGTGATGTTATTCGCGTTCGGTTACCTCAAAAGACACATATGAACCCTATTTTAGCCCAATGGCCAAGATATACATAATCTTAGCTCTGATATCATATTCCGTAACACCCCGATATATTCAGGATTATTACAGTACTGTAAATCCTTTATATAAGGATTTACAAGGCTAATAAATTTAAAACATCAATATCCAATACCAACAGTAAAATCATTATTACATACCAAAATTCAAATGTACGAAACGACAACCTCGAATAGTAACATCAATACAATACCATCCAAAGAACACAAATACAATGGTGTACTCGAGTACTTATTAAAACACAACTCGAAACGAAAGGACTTTTCGAACCGACAACATCACTCGATACCCTCGTCATCATACAACACTTGTGGTTGTTTTTCAGCTCTCCTGGAACCTGAACATAAAATACATGTCCACTCCCGAAGGGGTTAGGACAACGATACTAGTACAAGTACGATAATTATACGACAACAAATTATTCGACAACTCATGATGAATAATAACAACACTACAATGACAATAACAACAATAGCAAGCCTCTCCAGCGAGCTGGCAATAAATACATTACACAACTGTACAATCTCAACTTATCCAGGGTAATCCAATGATCCAGCGCACACAAAATAGATGCCCAAGATGATCCCGTCGGACCAACACTTGGTGGAAAACCCGTCCAACAATCCAGAGCACACAGCATAGATACCCAAGATGATCCCATCGGAGCAACACTTTATGGACAAACAACTACAACACATGTACTCGACAATCATACACAACATTTAACACAAAACATAAATAAAGTATTTGCCTTCGAAAGATGACAAGGGTTTAAATACTTCATTGAATGTCAATACGCTAGAAGGTCACCCCTTCGATCAATCACTTTGTATGGCTCGCACCTTAAACAAAATGGAAAACAACAAAGGGTTCAACCTACGCAACAAGGCTAACACACGAACATTCTAAACGGTTCTAATCTATGTCTGAGTTAATCATTATACGAATGGCCGATGTACAGTTTACTACTTAAAGAACACTAAGCCGAACTAATACCATACTATATGTAAAATGAATGATCATAACAGGGTAAAAATTTCGATGTTCTACGAATTCTAGGATATTCAAATCATCACAAATCCACACTCCAATTCTGATTATCAACTATAGTGCTTGGTTCGGTTATCCTAACGATACCGAGAAATGTTCATTTTCCAACCGAGTTCTAGCTTAATTCATCTCTACGATTCTCGTTCCTCCGCAAGTAATTCTTCTTGTCAAAGTTCTACGTTCAAAACAATTGTCACCAACCTAATCACTTCGTTCTAATCATCAATATGAAGATTATCACATCAAAGAAACCTCTACAAGGCATGAACTATACTTGAAGAACACCCTCTATATTCATCTTCTCGAATTCATCTAACATAGGTGATAACCTTAAAAAATTGTTCATCATAAGAGTGTTTCAAAAACATCATTAAAGGCGTGTTACAATTCCAAAAAACTCCATTCCGATGTTTGGCATAATCAGAACTCAACTTATCTCAATGGGAAACCTAAGTTCATCCATTTAAATCCTCCTAAACATGGTGTTCGGTTTTTTACTATAATAACGAACTCAATGATCTCACTGGCATGTTCATAAAATTACTAAGAACATGAATTCCAGGTTGGTATAGTCTCAACATACCTTACTACGGAGGAGAACAACGAAACACTTGAGGGAACTCAACACTGGAAGTTTGAGCACTAATCCAAGATGCTTCCCAACTTCATCGGCCAAGTAGAGAGGTTAAATCAAGGTTTATGTCACAGGAGGGCTCTCTGAGTTTGCAGAAATCGGACAAGGAACGGAGGAAAATGAGTGTGAAATGACATGAGGGTGATGTCCTATTTATACTAAATATGAGTTAACATACGCTATCCTATCCTGTTAGCGTACGCTAATGGCTCCCTACCCTACTGCCTTGTTCTGACTTCAACATTACGTATGCTACAGAGTCATTACGTACATTAAATGTTGTCTTTAGCGCACGCTATCATGAAACATTGTGTACGCTATCAATCCCACGAAGCTTACTGCCTCCCTGTCTCAACTTTAGCGTACGTTACTTTTATCAGGTAGTGCACGCTAATCACCTATTGACTCAACTTTCTGAAAGTCATCCAGGTTCCACGCAAAGCATCCCTTAAAGTTCGTGATCCGGTTCCCACCTATTCCCCATGTCTTAATCTGGTTGACTGCACATAGCGCACGCTATGTGCTACGCGTAACGTACGTTAAACAACATATTTAGCGTACACTATGCTTATATGTTAGCGTACATTATCTGCATGCAGCCACATGCATGCCTTAACATCCTTAACAACATACAAGTATACAATCATGAGTACTGGTTAACGGATACGAGAAAATCATACTTCAATTTATACGACGTGATTGAATGCCACAAGGTTCAAATACAGATGGAAATACATGACAAATATCCTGTATTACAAACACTATTCCAATTCATTAGGTACCATCACAGCACTTCATAACTCATACCGTTCACGTGAACCAGTTCAATAGTATCTAAAACTCTAAGAATCAATCGACAAAACTGGCGTACTCGAAGAATGCAACTTTGTGGGAACAACATGTAACTCGATTCTAGGGTATTTCAATATGAAAGACTATAATCCCATCTCTCTTGAGATCAACCCAATGATGCTCTATATCGTGGATATCAATCCCATAGTATCATCATACCATTCATCTATATCCTCTATCCAAACCACAATGCCACCGCACCACAAGTTCCACTCGATATTTTATCAAACTGAAATATCAACAATATATGATGCTCATGAAAATCTGTAATAGATATATACACTGCCAATTTTTAGAATCACATGCCTTGAAATTTGCAAGCTCCTACTTTTAAGTGGCCAAACAAAAAAAATCAATTGATGGGAACCAGATCCAAACAAAAAAAGTCAATAACTTCCAAAAAGTGCATACACGTGGCTTTATTAAATCTTTTATATTTAACTCTCAAAATAACATCCCAACGCGTTTGAATAAATTTTGAAATCAAAATAGGAAGTCAAATGCCCACTCTTATACTCGTCTTCACAACTCAAGATAGGGGAATCATTTTTCGCAAAAACGTGTGCAATATAGTATTTTAAAGAAAAACTCAAGAATAAGACTTGAAGTTCGAAATTAGTTTCATGCACATGCTCGTTCTATTACTCACCTCACTTTTACGACACCGTTTATCAATCTCGTTTAATCATCACATTGATTGAATCATGTATACTTAGTGCCTAATGTACCAAATGATATTCAAGAGATATCATCTTGCCCATAACAGCCACTACTTAGTCATGTTATTCATTATGCAACCCACAGTTAATTGGTTCGCCTAATATAATATATTCTCATCTTGTATCTTCGTTCGAGATACATACTCCCCTTAATATATTCACACATGTCAAAAAATTGAAATGATTTTCCACTATACCCAATACTAAAAAGAATTATTTTCCACTATACCCAACACTAAATAACTTATTAAGAACTTCATCCCGTTTTTATTTTAAATATCACTAATCCACTCGTTTAGTCAAAATTACAGGATCTTCGTCATTTGTAAACACCAAAAATATCTTTTTCTCCAGAAGTTTCAGAACATCAGATAAAAAAATTATCCCCGCATCACCTCTTCATTTTTAAGAACGATCAAAATCCTCTTTTTAAAAGTTGCCAAAATGGAAAAAAGTTCTCCTTCCCCATTCTAAGATACTCTTCCATAAATTCTCCTTCCTCATTCTAAGATACTCAGAATATATTTTTATTCAAAATATACACTGCCGATGCATCAACTTGTCATTCAAGACTTAAATAAGCTTTTTTAATACTCAAAAAGAATTTACGGAGTTGCAAAAATCAAATTATTTGTCTGAAAATGACATAATTAATCACTCTTCCCAAACGCTCAATATTTATCACTTCAAAATACAACTCATACATTTTATAAAACAACTCATGTGCGCTTTTATAATTTTAAAAGCATTAAGCCCAAACAACCATATGCTTTAAAACAACACACTCTCACCTGACTAACGCTCGCCACTGTCCGGCATCATTTCCAAACTCAAACCACAATCACCATAATAAATAGCCAACCACATACATACCAGACCAAATACATTCGATTTCAAAACCCAACCTTCCTCCAATTCCACCGAGATGAACTGCATTACTATCATCATATTTGCGGACAATATCAAAGTACCATCATTGATTATTACCAAAAGCACAGGAAACTACCAGCTAACCCTCTTATGTGACTTCATACCATCAATTCAAATCCTCGAGTACTCTACATAGTTCATCAAACAAGTTCTCGCGACTATCTAAAAGGTGGAGTTCATTCAAAATGATCATTCGTAATACATCATAATTATCTGTAATATGTGGTGCACAATCTCAATAAAGTACTCGAAACGTCAAACACATATACACTCATATATAGAGTTTCACGGGGTTAGAGACCTACGTTCACAAGTAGTATGAAGTGTTTACCGCCCAGTGATACTAGCATCAACTGACTGGCCACACGACTTTACATGACTCGGTAAAACTTGACCCGACATAGCCCAGAGGTCAGGTTTTCATAACCATCTCTCTGATACCATAATTTGTAACACCCCAACTTACTCTGGACTATTACAGCACCGTAAATCCCGCCTTAGGATTCATCCGGATAATTCCCACAATAACAAGAACAATAATGGACCAATAAGTTCATTTTAAGCACAATAAATACTCTATATTTACTAACATAACTCGGTAAAATACAATAGAGTACATATGTCAACAAACTTATAAAATGTTCCGACAACTCAAATGAAAAAGCAGAACTGAGTACATTTATAATATATCATATGAAACGCGACTCAATACTCTCAATGTCTAGTATCGCTGTGGAGCACCATTTCCTTTGTGTTGCTCATGTGACTGCTCTTCGAAATCACCTGTACCTGAATGTATAAAAGGCGTCCCCCATGGGGTTTTTCTTTGAATCGCTAGTGCAAGTAAAATGTGTTGGTATAAAGTCGGATATTTGCGCCGTTTTGTGCGGAAGCGTAAATAAATTGCGAAAAATAAATCACACAAGGATTTATAGAGGTTCGGCTATTAACGAAGCCTAAATCCTCTCTCGATGTATCTTTTTCTATAGGATTAAGATCAAAACCTCTACGCCTCTCTTCAATCGGTCGAGGGATTACCATTACAAGCTCGTCTTCTATCGATCCGAGTAAAATTGTTTTTCCTTTTCTATTGGATAAGGAATCAACCACTCTAGCTTTCTATCGGTACTAGATCAACCTCACTAAGATAAAGATTGTGATTCTAACAATGCCGGATGCTTGATCCTAGTAACACCAAATCAAATCGTATCTTTTCTTTTTCTCGCTCGTGTATGATCTTGTGTATAACACTCAATCACTCTTAATTAAGCTCAAGAACAACTATAATGTTTACAATGATATAACACCTATGTATGCTTTGCTCAATGTTGTTGTATGGAATAATACCAACTCCTTGGTATTTATAGCCTTCTTCCTCCTTACTAGCCGTTGCTGCCAGTTGACTAGCTAGCGTGCGCTAGCTCTTACTTCTTAGCGTGCGCTAGACTGTTCCAGTTTCAGTCCAGTAGCTTCGTTTCTTCTTTAGCGTACGTTATGCCTTTGGCCTTACGTACGTAACCATCTTGTATTAGCATGCGTTAATAACATATTGTAGCGTGCGCTAATACAATATATCCGTTGTATGACTTGTCAAAGTATCCGTTTGATATGCTGACTTTGACCTGCTTTTCCCAACGTTCTGATTGACTGGATTCAAACTGCTTAGCGTGCGCTATTCCTTCTTTGTAGCGTGCGCTAATGCTGACTTCATTGCATACGACATTCTGTGTTTGAATTCCTTCACAACGGTAACAAGACTTCGATAGCGTGCGTTAATGATAACGTGTAGCGTGCGCTATCTCATCAGCTGACTTCACTTCAGCTTACTTCGAACTTGGCTGATATGCAAATTACTCCCCGTTAGCGTGCGCTAACATATATGTCTTAGCGTGCGCTAGACATGTATTTTACTCAGCTTTTTGCGTCTTCGTCTGCTTCGTCGTTTTGCTTCGCCTCGATGTTGTTTTGTTTGTTTAGCAACTTTAATCATCAAAACACTAGTTAAATAATGTATGGAATAAATATTCCAACAATCTCCCCCTTTTTGATGATTACAAAACAACTCTTGAATTGGATAAAACCTGAAAAAATAATATATGTATATTTATACGAATCAAAGTTTTTGGCTTTGATCGTTTCGTTAGTTTCTACAATCCTTTTTCTTTTTCTTCTTTTTCAACTTCTTCGATTTTCAATTTTCAACTCCTTCGTTTTAACTCCCCCTTTTTGTGTGATTCCTTTTTCTTTTCGACTTCTTCGATTTTTCTCATTTTTATCAATTCATCTCCTTCTCCCCCTTTTTGTCTTCATCAAAAAGTATAAAAATATAGAGTATATCAAATGAAATATAAATATGCATGATACCAATTTATGCATTAATAAGGGTATAAGCTCCCCCTGAAAATATTATTTCCCCTCAAAAAATATTCCTTCTCCCCCTTTGTAAAATATCACTTGTTAAAATTTATTTTTGGGGATCCAACCTATAGTTGGTTTTTATTTTGAAACGTAGACGATGTTTGGAATAATTGTTCCTTTAGGAACCCAAATCTTTTTCATTTTTATCGTCCGGCGTGGGCTTTTACAGTTAGAAATATGATGCCCAATTTTCAAACATTTTTCACATCGGGGTATTTTGAAATTGACAGATTCGTTTTTCGAACGTGGTTTGAATCCTAAACTCTCTTTATTTAGAGTATATTTTTGAACACATAACATTTGTTCAAATTTATCGTTGCCGCACGAGAATTTCTTTGTCAAAATTTTTAGTTCATCTTGAACTTTTAAAAGATCATTTTTTAAAATATTCTCGTTTTCAATGCATTTCGAATGATCGATTTCAGCAAATTTCCCTTTTTCAAGTATTTTGGAATTTTCAATTTCCAAAGTTTTATATTTAGACTTGAGGGATTTAATTTCATTTAAAGCATTTTGATAGTCCGTATGTAATAACTCGAATAATTCAAAGAGTTCATCGTAGGAGTTACTTACTTGGCTTTCGACGTCGCTATCGTCGAATGAACTCCGGGCCATGAGCGCGAGATTATTTTGATCAAGAAAATCTTCATCGGGATCTTCGTCGCTCCATGTTGTGATTAGAACCTCTTTTTGCTTTACTCGACAGTTCTTAGCAAAGTGGCCTGGTTTACCACATAATCGACAAGTATTGTCGAATTTCTTAGGTTCGCCCGCTTGGATGTCCTTCTTTCTCCGGTTTAATAAGTGTTGGAATTTATTAATGTTCTTGGCATAATATGCCATTTCTTCATCACTATCATCCACCGGAATTTCTTCTTTATTTCTCGGCACCTTAGCCTTGAAGGCTATCGATTTTTCCTTCGGTTTTGGTTTGGCATTCCGAGATTTTAGAACAATCTCATAGTTGATAAGAGAACCAACGAGGGCACTAAAATCGAGAGTACTTAAATCTTTGGATTCCATTATTGCCGTAACCGTACCGTCCCATTCTCGAGGTAATGATCGGAGAATTTTCTTTACTTTTTCACTACTCGAAAGTGGTTTTCCGAAACATGCTAATCCATTGGTGATGACCGAGAATCGGTCGAGCATAATCGAGATGGATTCGTCATCCTTCATTTGGAATAATTCATAATCGTGAAGGAGCATGTTTATCTTCGTCTCTTTGACTTGAGACGTACCTTCGTGTGTTACCTCAAGCATTTTCCAGATTTCTTTGGCACTTTCACACGATGATATCCAGTTGTGTTCTTCTGGATTTAAGGCATAATAAAGGAGTTGAGTTGCCTTACAATTGAAATGGTCGTTTTTCCAATCGGAGTCGTTATATTCTTTAAAAGTTTTAAGCGCACCATTGGAATTCGTTGGAATTTTTGGACCAAGAGAAATCACCTTCCAAAGTTCGATGTCGTAAGCTCGAATGAATATTGACATCTTCTTCTTCCAGGTCATGAAGTTCGCGCCATCAAAAAATGGTGGTCGGTGGAGAGCAAGGCCTTCGGCTGGAGATATTTGAAACGCCATTTTGGATCTTTTTCTCCTCGGATGTTAAGCCGCGTATTGAAGTACCGCTCCGATACCAATTGTTGGTATAAAGTCGGATATTTGCGCCGTTTTGTGCGGAAGCGTAAATAAATTGCGGAAAATAAATCACACAAGGATTTATAGAGGTTCAGCTATTAACGAAGCCTACGTCCTCTCTCGATGTATCTTTTTCTATAGGATTAAGATCAAAACCTCTACGCCTCTCTTCAATCGGTCGAGGGATTACCGTTACAAGCTCGTCTTCTATCGGTCCGAGTAAAACCTTTTTTCTTTTCTATTGGATAAGGAATCAACCACTCTAGCTTTCTATTGGTACTAGATCAACCTCACTAAGATAGCGATTGTGATTCTAACAATGCCGGATCCTTGATCCTAATAACACCGAATCAAATCGTATCTTTTCTTTTTCTCGCTCGTGTATGATCTTGTATATAACACTCAATCACTCTTAATTAAGCTCAAGAACAACAACTATAATGTTTACAATGATATAACACGTATGTATGCTTTGCTCAATGTTGTTGTATGGAATAATACCAACTCCTTGGTATTTATAGCCTTCTTCCTCCTTACTAGCCGTTGCTGCCAGTTGACTAGCTAGCGTGCGCTAGCTCTTACTTTTTAGCGTGCGCTAGACTGTTCCAGTTTTAGTCCAGTAGCTTCGTTTCTTCTTTAGCGTACGTTATGCCTTCTGCCTTACGTACGTAACCATCTTGTATTAGCGTGCGTTAATAACACATTGTAGCGTGCGCTAATACAATATATCCGTTGCATGACTTGTCAAAGTATCCGTTTGATATGCTGACTTTGACCTGCTTTTCTCAACGTTCTGATTGACTGGATTCAAACTGCTTAGCGTGCGCTATTCCTTCTTTGTAGTGTGCGCTAATGCTGACTTCATTGCATACGACATTCTGGGTTTGAATTCCTTCACAACGGTAACAAGACTTCGATAGCGTGCGTTAATGATAACGTGTAGCGTGCGCTATCTCATCAGATGACTTCACTTCAGCTTACTTCGAACTTGGCTGATATGAAAATTACTCCCCGTTAGGATGCGCTAACATATATGTCTTAGCGTGCGCTAGACATGTATTTTACTCGGCTTTTTGCGTCTTCGTCTGCTTCGTCGTTTTGCTTCGCCTCGATGTTGTTTTGTTTGTTTAGCAACTTTAATCATCAAAACACTAGTTAAATAATGTATGGAATAAATATTATAACAAAATGAATACAGGGAAAATACTTATCATCGATATTAGACAATAAGTTCTTTACAAATATTCACGAGAATCCACAAACAATTTGATCTTCAAAAGCACGCATCATATCGAGTAGCTTCCACTTTTATCTAATGACTTGGAAGTCTTAGAAGTTCTGAAAAACAAATAGCCAACTTTTGGAAATCATTTTAAACTATCTTGGGTGGTTTTACAGCTAAAAAATATTTTTGATTTATATTCCATCTATTTATAAAAATCCGTATGGGATCATCCACCCAAATTCTCATTTTCTCAAAACACAAAATCCCAATAAATAATACACAAGACAACAGAATATATTTGTTGTTCTCTGCACTGGTGCCTCTACATAACACTAGAGACCTCATGGAGTCCTCCCTAATTGGAATATAATTCTCATACTTCAAACCTCATATCTGAATATCTCAATATTATATATGTTGTCTGCTGCTAGATTAAGAAACAGTAGAGACCTCAAAGGGTTATCCCCAGTTGGATTCAACTCTCATAATACAATAATCAATAAAATCTCAACTACAATAACTCATTACGGTATTTTGATAATCATCAATTCACATCAAATAGGTTTCCACCGTCTAGAAGCATGCCAGGAGCTACTCCTTGTCCATACCGTGCACCTATGTTCACCCCCATCGACTCACAATGAGAGTTGCATGATGCTCATAACACGACATCGACATTCACGTCCCCGTCCTTGTTGACATTAGATACAACACACCACATAATAATTAATCACATAATTCACTCCTTTGCAAATTCACAAATGCACGAAATCTCAACAACATAGTGTGTGTTAATGTGTACACACCATTTATAACAATACTCCTCAATGTATATACACATAACAATCGAGATAATGACCAAACTGTACACCAAAGTATATACCAATATAAATTTCTGTAATCACTCAAACACAAATAATATTAATAATATAATTTCATGAGTATGACACAACACAATTACTCAAGCACGAGTTATCAATTAATCACCATATTAATATTAATTGAAGTATAAAACATATAAACAAAATACTTGTCTTCACCAAAGATGGATTTATTTAACACACGCCAAGCTCGGTCATCACGGTTAATCCATTGAAATCATAACGTGGGTTGTTCCGCATGAAAGATAATTTCACACAAGGTTCAACTCATTAACTTATAAATCAAAAGGTAATTAAATTGAGGATGCAAGACCTCAATTCATGTTGACGGTTAAGTTAAAGAACATTGAGCTTTTACCTCTGAATTTTTCTTGTTTTCTTGCCCTCTTTTCTAGCATTTGATAAATATTTGCTCCCTTTCAGTACTCAAAGAAAATAACATAAACGTGAAAGATATAGCAGGAACTGACAGATAAGTGATCTAGAACATACTTGAATTTCTGTTATAAAACCAACTTACAAAACCAGCTATTTGAGCTTGGTCTTGGACTCTTGGTTTATAATGTAGCATGGCAAAGGAAAACATGTTTCCACTATTGTTTTATGCATGTTCTTGCATCAACACCATTGTTGAAGGATTTAAACTCTAATCTCCTGGACATTTGAGAATGTTACTACTGAAATTTATCTTCTTCATGCAAGGTGGCTCCAGCTGATTTTGTTGAGAAAAACTTGAACTGGTGAAGTGTCTTGCTCAATTAAATCCTAAACTAGTTATATTTCAATCACTTAAGGTTGCAGTATAACTTGCTTTCCAAGGTCATAATTATTCAAGTCATTTTGGAGGAAGTTGCGAGCTAACATTGTTTCTGCAGATTGGTTGTTCGTTATTTTCTCCTCTCCTTTTAAATTGGGGGCATTTCATCAGGAAGAATGCTCCTGTTGCAACGAGGTCGATATAATGCATTGTGACTGTGTCGAGCTATCAATAATATCTAACTTTTTATTATATATTCTCTTATTAATGATTATAATTATGAGCTCTGATTGAGGTTGAAGCATTTTATCATGTTCATGCAACCCCCTTCAAGAATACTCCAACTAGTTTCAAATTAGTGTTTTACTTTTTTATGACATTGCAGATGACGGCATCGTATTCTGTTTCTGATGCAGTTGCAACTTACTACCTGTATATGACTTACGTACACCCCTTCATATTCTCCCTTGCTACTATAATTCCCATGCCACCAGATGAGGTTTTACGGAAATGAAGTGGTACTCTCTGCGAAATGCCTCTTATGGTCCAGGTATGAATGATTGAATCCTCGTATGCTTAAGCTTTATGGTGAAAACATGACTTTTATTCTTTGGTCAGTTCATTTTTCATGTTTACTGGTTTTATATATTAAATTATTGCCTAATTAATCCAATTTCCAAACTGTCCTACCAAAGTAAAAGCAAATAGAGCAGAAATCAAAGGGAAACATACGATTGTCTGGTTCAGTCTCCTGACCTCTTAAATCTTTCCTGTCATCTGTACATTCATTATCTTCATTTTCACTTTTATGATGTTTGCAGGCATACAAAGCCAATGTCATCTGCCCTAACAAACACCAATCTGATCCGGAGAAGTTCTACAAGAATCAACTCCTCGAAAGTGAGACTTATGTTGGTGGCCATGTGGAGTGCCTAGAAAGTGGGGTTTTCAGATCTGATCACAATAGTTAGATGCTTGTCAGATGCATCAAAGAAGATTGCAATTGTAGTGATTGTTTCAACGGCAACTACGGGAACGATTGTGCATGGTCATGTATTGGTGGACTTTTAACGTAAAGTTCTAGTAATTGACGTCGTTCCAGAATAAGAGGGACAAAGTTTGTTTACGAATTTGAACAAATAATGAATTTAATTAGTGCATTGTGTGATATTAAAATGATGTGGCCGTGGTGATATTGGAATTTGTGTTATTTATAGTTGATTAGTTAATAATTGTACAGGTATGAAAAAAATTAAAGAAAAAATATTTAGAAAAATTATATTATTGTGGTTAAATTATGTCCGATTTATCACTGCTAAAGGAGGTGACAAAACTAGAAGTCACGGAACATTTGTCACCTCCAACAGCGGTGATAAAGTTGGATAGTAGTCATTGTTCATAGAGGTGACAATATGAGGTGACAAATAAAGATATTTGTTACCTTCATGGGCAGTGACAAATTAAAAGAGTTGTCACCTCCCATGACAGTGACAAATACAGTGATTAATGTTTTTTATGTACCCTTTTTTAGGTGTAAATTTAGCGGTGACAATCGAATTTTGTCACCTCCAGTAGCAGTGACAAAGGAATTTGTCACCCCCGAAAATGTCACCTTCAATAGCAGTGACAAAAGCCATTTGTCACTGCTTTTGAAGGTGACAAATCGGCCATTTTGGTGTAGTGGGATCAAACGGCCAATGGTACTTAACTCAGGGTTCATATCTCAATTGTTAAGTACATATTTTGATTGTTGTACAATTCCTCTGAATGCTACTAACATCCTAATGTTACAAGTGATAGGCGATCACAATTCAATTTTCTGAACTACGGTCCTGAACACAAACCTATCCTGTACTAACTGCGTAGACCGAATTACGCCAACCTGTTCGTTGACCAAATTATCAAAATCTTTGCGCCTACATCTTACTCGTTCACAATTTCAACACAAATAGATATAGACAACCATGGTCACACACACACACAAAACACACATACGTATAATATAAGGTTACCCACACACACATCTCTATACACGCGTGCGCGCGCACACACACACAAACGTGTATATACATATATATCCAGTCATACACAACTTGCTACTAAACACATACAGACACACACAAACATATATATATATATATATATATATGAGCGCGTTCTATGCAGTACCCATATTAGATGCAGTACTTTACAGTACTCATTTAGACCAATAAGAATTTAGTATTAATATACATTTTTATTTAATTGATAAGGGCATAATAGTCAAACACGATTTTAGTTTCTTTTTGAATTTTTTTTATTAAAAAACGTTTTTAAATTCCCTTAATTTTCGGAATTTTTTTCTTAATTTTTTTTTTCAGTATACATGCTTTCAGGAAAATGAAGTGCATGTTTTTTTTTTTAAATATTGTGAATTTACATATGTTTCTTGTGTACAATTGTTTATACATCAAACTTGTTTGCTTAAAATGGTAATTGTACATATGTTTCTAGTTTACATTTTTTAATCTTCGAAATTTATAACAAAAATTATAAACATAGAAATATACATGTAACCTCTAAATTATAACAAACCAAAAATATAAATAGTATACACAAAAATTGATATCAAATGAAATACAATTTAAATACAAATGTATCTTGTTAAGTATATATGTACACGTCAACCAAAAACATGTGTGCACTCTTCTAAGAACATCTGTGCACTCTTCCACGAAAATACATGCACGCTTCACTTTCTCATCAAATTCATTAGAACATATGAGTACCCTTCCCGCAATATATGTACACGTTGCGCCTCTCATCATGAAGAACCTGCAAACAAAAGGTTTATCAACAGTTCATTATCAAGATATCAGATCTACTTCAATTCATTGTTGGTGAAAGTGAACCTATATGTAATCTACTTGAATTCATTTCAACTTTTTGTGGATTCTTTGTTTTGAAGAACCTGGTGCACAAATTATCACGGAAATGGTAAGTCACTAAATACTACTATAATATACCAGTAGTCTAAAACACATCAACACTAGCTGCACACAATCAACTTTGACATTCAACTTGATCATTAGAATATATGTGCACGCCTTCCAAAAATTCATGTGCACGTCATCGACCCGCTCCTGCACCATCTCATCCTTAGTCTTCACATTTTTAGATGATATACTCACATTGCAATGTATTGGGTGCACTTCAACTGTACAAAAAAATCTTTGCTGCAACAAACATTTAATCACACATACAAGTCAAAAACAAGCAACCTAGTTGAACATTTAATCATTTATTCCAGATACGTGTGACTTGCATATATGCAACTAGTGCTAATTGTGCCTACTATTGCAACTAAAACAAGCAACTCGTTTTTCTTCGATCAACATAAAGACAAACACAAAATCAAAAATTGGACAAACGAAACCACATAGCAGATCAACCCGCCATAATACCGATGGAGATGGCAGTCATTTAGGGCGGTTGTGTTGATGGTTGTTAGGTTGGAGGCTAGGGTTTTGAGGGAAAGAAATGTATGTGAGAGAGAGGTAAACAAGTTACGAAGTAACTGACATGTAAATCAGTTTCCAAAAGATACGGACGGATTTAAAAAAAAAATATTTTGTAAATACCATTGATACCCTTTCAGCTTTTTGTTTAATTAAAAAAGAAACCTCATCGTTTGGTTAACTACAATTTTGGCACTTTTAATCCTAACCTATGATCAAACTCATCTAATGGCCTAGATTCATTTTAAGAGTATTGTAAAAATAGGTACTGCATAAAATACAACATTATATATATATATATATATATATATATAAAGAGAGAGAGAGAGAGAGAGAGAGAGAGAGAGAGAGAGAGATTTAGGGTCAAATGAGAATGATTCTTATCCTGCGAATTGCGAATATGCATGAGTTTTGTACTAATTATGCATGAAATATATGCATTTCGTGCATTAAAATTACAATGCATTAAAATATGCATTATATGCATCAAAATATCGATACATTAAAATATTATATTATATGCATCAAATTTTTGTGAGAATAAATCTAGGCCATCTATTTATCAAGATCTATGGATGAAATTCATTCTTATTTCTTAACTTAAATTGCATTCTCACCTGAACCTACGTGGGTGGCCTAGATTCATTCTCACAAAACTTTGATGTATGTAATGCAATATTTTAATGCATCGATATTTTGATGCATATAATACATATTTTAATGCATTGCAATTTTGATGCACGAAATGCATATATTTCATTCATAATTAGTACAAAACTCATGCATATTCGTAATTCGCAGGATAAAAATCATTCTCATTTGATCATATATATACTAGGTGGCACACCGTGCGTTGGACGGTGGTGCCCATAAAATTAGGCTAGATGAGAATGTAATTTTAATCTACCAAGTCGATGCAAATTACTTTTCAAACATACATATTTACAACAGTTTGCAGCCTCTTTAAAATGTAAAATGAATCTATGAGCAACACGTATTTAGAAGAGGTTCAGTAGTTTAGAAGATTGAAGTTCAAAATTGCCTTGGTACTATTTAGGTTGATCATCATTGTCCTTGTCATTATAAGAATCCAATTACCTCAAATGTTAATATCATCAAGATTATCTTAAAATACATACACCTGAAATAAATAAATTACACTAATACTATGAAGTAATAATGGAGAATATAATCAAAGATAAGACCATGGGAACAACCCCACTTCTCTAAGAGTATCATAGAAGCCTCCAAAAAGAATTATCTTGTGCATGTACAATACCTGAAAATGTTTCACACATGACGCATTGGAGCCGCTGAAACACAGAAAGTAAACGAAGTAAACTGAGCGGAATAAAATTTTATTTGACACGGAAATACCAAACATATTCGTTTACTTTATTTGTTGGAGGGGTAGAGTCATAATTACTTAGGGTCCAAAAAGTCATGTAAAACAGTGCAAAAAATAACCCTGTAGAAACATCTTAGCCAGAAAACAGTGAATGGTCAAGGACATTAAACATTTCATCACTTTTTACAGAAACATCCATTCTATAAGTAGATCATGTAAAACAGTCTTTTAGCCCGTGGCAAAAAGAAAGAAAAAAAGAATCAAAGGAAATGTGACGGCGTGAGACATGAAAGTGGTTACCATACCTTACTCTCTTATTATCTATAGGAGTGGGGGTATCCTCTATGATATAAATCAAGAGATTCAATTTTTCTTTGGCGCCCCTAGTATATTACAAATGAACCCCCTCAATGCCACTACTCGTGGGGGAGTATATTCAAATAATGTTCTGGTTTGGTAATTAGTTGGAGATTAATTTGGTGAAGATCAAGGACACGATTAATGAAACTGTATATATTTAGGGGCCGCATTGTATATGGCAACAAATAAAAATTCAACCTCAAGTTAGAGAAACTGGAAATACTTTAAGAATGTAACTTTGTGTGTGGCCTGTAGCCTCACACTCACAGCAGTACACAGGACATATATATGTAATATCCGGGGGTAATTTTTTTTCGTGTTACTGTTGAGTTGTACGTATTCATTTGGAATTGTACAAGTATTGTTGTTTTAGAATGATACAATGAATATTGTACTGGAATATTTCGGGATCGAAATATTTATACTTGTCTTCGGGTTGGTTTCGTCGTTTGAATGTTGGTTGGAGAGTTTGGATTTTTTTGGCTAAGTTCATAGCCTTAACGTACGCTACGGGTGTAGCATTACGTACGCTAGCGTGTTGCCATTACGTACGTTATGCATGTAAGGTTACGTACGTAATGCTTGGTAGGTGGCAGGAACCTTCCTCGTAGTCACTTTCGGCCGGTGGGTCCCGAGCATCTTCCGATCGGATCTAGCTATTGCAGTCAACGAACCCTTACGTACGTTAAGAGGTGAGCTCTACGTACGTAATGCAGGTCCTGTTAACGTACGTAATATGTTTTTGTTTACGTGCGTTAAGGCCTTCGTATTTTAGTTCAGTTAGTTCTGGGTTTAGCTTTACGTACGTTACTGTTTTTACATAGCGTACGTAAAGGCCCTTACGTACGTTAGCATGGGCGTATAACGACCGGACCGAGCCGGACGGACGGCGGCGGCGGCGCGCGTGTGTGTGTGCGCGAGGGGCGCCTAGTCACACATCCACACATGTCTCACTTTTTCGAACATGCCTTTGTCCACATCTCCTTATATACTCACAATTTCGCCCTTCTTTTTCCAATGTGGGATAGCACCCCAAACCCATTTCTAAAGGGTTCACTTTGGAACATTATATCTCATTCATACCTCAATCATTTTGAGTGTTCTTATATGTTTTGGAAACCTCGTACGGAGTACTACGTATTCCAACTAAGTCCCGACTTTAACTCATAGTCAAGCCAACTCAAAATTTCCTCTCAAATGGGCTGCTCAAACATCCCATTTCCTCCATTTTATCTAATATTTCCAACACTTATAATATATATAAGTTATATATTAATTTAACATTAAAAGCATTATTTTTCAATAAAAAAGATACAGTAATAGTATTTTAACCATAATATATGATAGTAAAATAAAAGCAGGAGTCACATATACAATAGTTGCTTAAATAAAAAGATATACAAAAGCATTATCGTTCCCATAGAATCAGGCAACGATAAAAAAAAAAAAACCAACGATGAATCGTAAAATATCTTCATAATAATGTGATAATAAAAACAATTGAGAAATCTTTGTCATGAGCCATCCTGCTATTCTCCATCCTCCAAATCAGCATCTAATTTCAATCTTCGCACTTTGTCTACTTAAGCTTGGACAAAAAATTCAATTCCTACCCGAGACACTGTTAGGTTAGGATTATCTAATACACATCTTTAAAACAATACTTTGGTCGAATTAAAAATATATCTATGATGTATTTGACGATGTGCCATAGGCAAGAACCAAAGTAGGATCGCCAGTAAGCCTAAGTACTCCATAAGTTCTGCTGGCACTACCAAAAATCAGACTTTAGCCGACGACTTAAAGTGGTCGGCTAAACCCCAAAGTCGTCGGCTAATCATGCCAGCCGTTGGCTAAAAAACCGTCGGCCGATATTCGTCGGCCAAGGTTTAGCCGACGACTTTTTTTGTAGTCGTCGGCTAAAGTTCAAAGTTTAGCCGACCACTACAGTAAGGTCGTCGGCTAAACCTGTTGGAAAAAAAAAATTTAGCCGACGACCTTATCGAGTCGGTCTGGCTAAAACCGGTTTAAAAAAAAAATAGAGTTTAGCCGACGACCGTCTTATATGTTGTCGGCTAAAACCATTTTTTTAAAAAAAAATTAAATTATTTTAGCCGACGACCGTCTTATATGTCGTCGGCTAGAACCCTTTTAAAAAAAAAATAAATTACTTTAGCCGACGACCGTCTTATATGTCGTCGGCTAAAACCCTTTTTTAAAAAAAATACATTACTTTAGCCGACGATCGTCTTATATGTCGTCAGCTAAAACCCTTTTTAAAAAAAAAAATTTAATTCAGATTTTGGGATCCCAAAACTCGTATTTTTGCAGACTGCAATTTTATACACCAGCTATTATTATCAACAACAATCAACGCGCAACACATTCAACTAATACCATTAATAATATGCCCAACATTATATGCATCACAACGCACAACACATTCAAGAACATTAATTTCATCAACATACTAGTAGCGTCAATAAAATCACTTACACAATTGTAACACAAATATAAATATACAAGAGTACTACAACAACACAACTACAATCCACTGCCAAAATCATCTAAATGTCGAAATGTAGTAGTAGAAGGATTACCACCATCCCTAGATCCTCGTCACGAAATTTGTGAAGATGGGGTCTGTCCAGAAGAGAAGGCGGTGGAGCAGGTGCTGCAGATCCGGCTGAGTAATGGTGCAGTCGGCGTCATCATATAGTCCATCATGGCTCTCGCTTGTCTTTGGAAACTCTCTAACCGCGACTCGGTCCTCTGCTCGCTCTCATGTAACCGCGTCTGAGTCCTCCTTTCATTCTCATTTCGGAGCTTCCTCTCCGCCCTCAACTGCTCCTCGAGATAGGCGGTCAGTGCATCCGTCCGCGAGCGCCAGAAGCCGGGGTATCTTTCAATACATGGTGACCCTCGGCTCCCATCATCTTAGTGCGATCTTGACTACCTCTAGGAGGGTAGACGGTACCCCACACCCTAGCGCGAACATAAGGATCGGCCTGATCGATCTGTCCAATGGCAGAATCGAGGTCGGTCTCCGCTAAGTCCGGATCTGCTCCCGAGCAATCTCGGCAAGCATCCTCTGAGACTCCTCCCGCACACGCTCCTAAGTTAATATGAAAATAAATATTTGAATATCAATAAAAGTATGATACAAAGGCATTTATTTTATTACTAAAATAAAATAAAAAGACTTACATGCTCCTCGGGACGGTTCGGAAATGCTTTCGAGTCACGTAGGCAAATGCGTCCAACGAATCAAGAAATGGCCTCGTGCGCAACTCGCTAACGGAACCCAGGGAACCAGTGATGGTCGGTCGGACCAAAGACGATTGGTCGTGTTGGTCAAGCTAGTCGCCTTCAAAAAAATATTATTTAGAATCGAGTTTATATTTAGAATTCAAAAATAAAATAAAAACTGAAATATTATTATTTTTTATTAAATACTAGCATTTTTTTTTAATAAATAAAATACAATATTCAGATTTTTATTTTTTTATGGAAAATAATATTCTAGTTTTTATTTTTATTAAAACAATTTATTTCCACTTTTGAATAAAAAAATTCCAATTTTTTAATATTAATAATATTCCAGAATTTAAAAAAAATACCTGAAGTTCCGATTTTTTCTAATTTAAAAAAATCAGAACTTCAAGTATTTTTTATATTCTGAAACATTAATTTAAAAAAATGGAGTTTATATTTAGAATTTAAAAAAATAAAAACTAAAAGAGGAAGAATGAAATGAGGGTATTTTAGTCATACCATGAACTCTGGGTCGCGAAAATGGGCGCGTAGCCACTTCCACTCGTACTCCCGGGACTTGAATTCTTCCGGGGTAGCCTCTCGGGTATCACCCCAGGCTGTCCAGAACATGTGCATCTTATTTTTCCAAGATTTGTACCTACAACACACGTTGCACAACATATATCATTCGTAAGAAAAAAATTACACAAACAATGTAGATACAAAATAAATTAAAATGACTTACTTGGTAGACTGCACCTCGTCACACCAAGTACGTAGTAGAGAGTCGGGAATGACAAACCACACCTATGAACAGCATAAATACGCAATAATTTAAAAACATCACATCTTGCATTTTCAAGAACTACGTGTTGATTGAAAAACACTTATTAAATATTTATTACCTTACCGACATAGCATTATTCAAAGCATCCTTCACGCATCATGCACGTCCCCCAATCGGGCCACAAACGGGGACTCGTCCCGAATGACAAAGCCAACATTACGGCTATATGACGTCGCAGTCGAGAAGACATCACCGGTGGCCGTGTCTGTCTAGAGGAATCTCATAACGGCCATGCTTACTTACGTGCAGTCGGCGCTGGACCCTTTCTTTGGGCCACGAGTCTTCTTCTTTTTCTTCTCCTCCTCGACTACATTTTTCCCCTTCTCCTTCTCCCTCTCTATCTCCTCGTACAGTTTCGTCTTCGAAACCCGACAACTCTGCCAAAACATGTTGTCTGGCCAAGACTCGTAAACGTACGCCTCGTCAGGGCTAATCAATCGAACGGGAACTCGGGCTCCCGTCTCATCGACCTCTGGAATAGTCGGAACCATCGGAGGCATGAATAGAGTCGGCGGCGGACCGTGGGGCACCGCGGACGAGGAACTCCGTACATCTCCTAATGTGTGAGGGCTAGACGTGGGTCGGTGGATGGGAGGCATACGAGTCTCCCGCTGTGAGGGGGTCGGCCGTGGTGTCTGAAAGGATAAACGCCGCGCTAGTGCAGCGGGCTCATCTGTCGCCCTATAAAAATCGTCAGCGTTCATGCCGGTATCTTCTAGTATCTGGCGGGCACGAACGCTGCTCTGAGATATGTATAGTGTACCGGGATCCGCCTTACTAGAGGCTGCCGAACTCCCCCCCGAATCGGGAGTGGTCGACTTTGTCGACTTCTTTCCCAACGCTTTCTTTATTCTATCCATAATCTGAACAAATAAATCAAATTCACAACTCAACACAACAGTAATTATCAATGCCATACCACGTTAATCTTTCGATTAACGCCGGCTATAAAATTCCTTCCTCCTCAAACAAATTCATCAAATATTTCTAAACAAATTCATCAAATAATCTAAACAAATTCATCAAATTCACAATTCAACACAACAGTAATTATCAATGCCATACCACGTTAATCTTTCGATTAACGCCGGCCATACAATCCCTTCCTCCTCAAACAAATTCATCAAATATTTCTAAACAAATTCATCAAATAATCTAAACAAATTCATCAAATTCACAATTCAACACAACAGTAATTATCAATGCCATACCACGTTAATCTTTCGATTAACACCGGCTAAACAATCCCTTCCTCCTCAAACAAATTCATCAAATTCACAACTCATTAAACAATTTATCTAATTCATCAAATATTGCACTCATTAAACAATTTATCTAATTCATCACATAATTTAAACAAATTCATCAAACAAATACAATAAATTCAACAAACAAAATAAAAAAAATAAGGACAAGGGTTACCGCGGCCGGGCTGGCGGGCGACGGGCGGAGGGCGTTGGTCGGGCGGGCGGGCGATGGGACCGGAGCTCGTCGGGCGGCGAGGATGGGGCTCGTACAGGCGACGGGACGATCGGCTAAACCAGAAGACGGGGCGACGGGACGATCGACTGGGTGACGATCGGCGGGATGGGGGCTAGGTGACGGGAGGCTAGGTGACGGGCAGTTGGGGTTGGGTGACGATCGATGGGCGACGGGCGACGACTAAACCAGAAGAAGAAAATAATAAAAGGGAGGTACGAGAAAACGTATAAAAGGTGGGGGTTTAGCCGTCTTATAAGTCGTCGGCTAAAGTTTTTTTAAAAAAAAAAAATTATACTTTAGCCGACGACATATAATACGGTCGGCTAAACCCGACAATGACCCGTGTTGTCTAACACGGTCGGGTCGAACAAGCGATGTGTTTTCAATTTACGGGCGGGTGCGACACGGACCGTGTCGTTGGACACACGGGTGTTTAGCCGACGGCCGTCTTATAAGTCGTCGGCTAAAGTTTAATTTTTTTAAAAAAAACATTAGTCGACCGTGTCAGAGACACGGGCCGTGTCGCTTTGCCGGAATGGGAAAACACATCAGTATGCTGACCCGACCGTGTTGTCTAACACGGTCGGGTCATTCCGGGTTTAGCCATCGACCGTCTTATATGTCGTCGGCTAAAGTATAATTTTTTTAAAAAAACTTTGTGACGACTTATAAGACGATCGTCGCTAAACCCCTGTTTTTTTAATAATATTATTGATATTATATTAATGTTATGATTATGATTATTATTATTACTATTTTTTTAATTATATTTAACAAATGAAAATATACATCTACTAAATTTATGGCTCATAGTTTGAGTCATCACTACAGTCTGTCTCATTATCTGAGTTGATATCCAGCAACATATGCCTCAAGTCGTCCACATTATTGTCATCAGAATTTTAAAGTAATTCGTTTGTATCAACGTCAACGTACCCGCGAGCATCACCACAGAGTCGGACGACTCGTCCTTCAGGAACATTATTCATTGTAATTGTCGTTGATGGTGGAATATTTGTTGTATTTGGCTCTTGATAAGCATCATCGTCATCGCACTGTTGTTTCTCCCATTGTAGCAAAGACTAAAAATATTCCTCGTTGTCACAACGTTCACTACCTTCCATGTGCCTTTCTTCACCAAGTCGTCCAAATAATACACCGACTTTGTTGATGTAGCAAATACAAAAGGATCACTTTCATACCATGAAGTGGAAGTGTCAACAGATAACAGCCCGTAGTCGTCTTGCATATCGGTTCCAAGACTGGTGTCGTACCATCGACACTTAAACAAGTAAATTGTCATGCCTTCCCCGTAAATTAGTTCTACCACTTACAAAAGAACACCGTGACATCCACCATCTATCATAACCCCAGAATTTTGACATCTTCTTTTTTGGTCTCTCTCAAGGCATACGAATGTGACACCATTGACTTTGGCCATCGAATAAATTCTTGACATAACCGGCTTCATGGAAAGAATCATAAGTTCACGCGACCAGTTAGGGTGTCCGTCATCTTGTATATGTGTCATCTGTCGTAAATAAACTTTTTATGTAAAAAAATATCTTAAGTCCAAAATGCAATAGCAACTGAATGTATACGTACCCATTTTCCAAAATAGTCGGCAAAAGTGTCATTGTGGAATCTAGTGTCACCTCGCACCATATCGCATGACAAGTGGATGTCTTTCCAGTACTGAACTTCTAGACAATTGAGCAATATCCATCAATGTGCAATTCGTGACTCATACGGGTCTAATTGTCTTCCTGGCAACCTCCCATAGACGTCAACCTCAGTGAATATGATAGAAAGATTGAATTGTATTTTATCTGCTGGAATAGAGCGGGAAGGGGGCTCTAAGGTGCCCAAATACAACTTGATATGCGTAATAAACTCCGACGCAAGGTAAGATTCTGCAATACATCCTTCTGGTGCAGACTTATTGGCCACGGAGTCATTGTAATCACCGAGTTGCCTGTAATATTGTCATTGTGTTAAAAATCATACTTAATTTGACAATATATATATATATATCATACAAAATTATGTTACCTTTCAATCGGGTACATCTACGTGTAGTGCACTGGACCAATGACCAATAACTGCCTGGGAAGGTGGATCATGAGGTGAGGCATGAGGTCAAAAAAGTTTGGATGAAATATTCGCTCAAACTTGCACAAGATATAGATGATCTCATCTTGCATTTTACGCAAATCAGATCTCTTGACTTCTCTCGTACATAATTTCTGGAAAAATCTTGACAATGCAACACACGGCTCGACCACCTATTTTGGTAAGTACGGTCAAATAAATACCGGAAATAGGCGTTGGAGTAGGATATGACAATCATGACTCTTCAAACCAGTTAACTTGTTCTCCCTGAAATTAACACATCTTCCTATATTTCCAAAGATACCCTAGGATACCTAGCGCCTTTATCAAGCAAAATATCTCGGTTCTACGCAGTGATGGAGTAAGCTGCCTTAGGCATTTTTTGTTTTCCCTTGACAATTTTCAACCACAAATATTTTCTTATGCTCATTTCTTCCAAACCTTTGCGTGCTTTTGGCCCGTCTTTGGTCTTTCCATCCCAACCTAAGGTTGTCCCAACCACACTTTCGCAAACATTCTTTTCAATGTGCATGACATCCAAGAAGTTCCTTATCAGTAACTTGGACTAGTAAGGCAATTCCCAGAATATACTTTTATGCGACCAATACTTATACCTGTCGGGCCTTTCAGGGGTTGCTGCAATCACATCAGGATGGTTGCTAAGCTGACCAAAATCGTACTCATTAAGAATTGATAGTATTTCATCACCTGTCCACTGTCGTGGTGGCTCGCCCATTTCTACAGTGCCATCAAATGCTGCAGCATCCATACGCCACTCATGTTCCCTCTCAAGCCATATCCGATGACGCATTCGGATAACTTTCCTACAGTGGTACCTAGCACAATCTGCATTCAAACACACTGGACAACCTCTATATCCGCTAATAACAGATCCATACAGCATTCCATATGTAGGAAAATCACTAATAGTGCCGATACACATGGCGTGCAAGTAGAACGTCTCGGACGAATAACTGTCGTACGTGGTATGACCTTGCTCCCACAATAATTTCAGCTCCTCTATCAAAGGTCTCATATACACATCGATACACTTTCCCGGATATCCCGGCCCCGGGACTAACAAGGTCAACATATTATACTCCTTCCGCATACACATCCATGGAGGAAGATTGTAAGGAATCACTACAACAGGCCATATGGTATATGAAAGACTCATGTTACCAAAAGGGTTGAAACCATCAGATGCAATCCCGAGCCTCACATTTCGGATATCTGAAGAAAAATTCGGATACTCCCTATCTATATGCTTCCACGCTTCTCCATCCGAAGGGTGTATCATAGTATCCCTGTCATTAGTGCGCGGCTCGGCATGCCATCTCATTGCTTTTGCCGTGTGAGGAGACATAAAAATCCGTTTCAACCTGTCCTTTAGTGGAAAATACCAAAGTACCTTCACCGGTTTCTCTTTTCCAGAAGGAGTGATCCTATATGTCTCTGTATCACATACAAGACATCTCGTGAGGTCTTCATTAGGATGCCCCCAGAATAGAACACAATCATACATGCAGACGTGGATCTTAATGTAGGAAAGACCAAGATCTTTCAAAATTCGTCTCATTTTTGAATATGTATTAGGAAGATGATGACCCTATGGAAGCATATTACTCGTAAGCTCCAAGTAATCATCTACAGACTTGATGGATGATTTGTTTTCCACTTTTAATCTCATCGTTTCCATGACACAATCAAGAACAGTCATGTTACACCCTGGATATAGAGGGGTCTGTTGGAGTTGAATTAGCTTGTTGTACCTGTCAAGCCCAGCAGTATTGCAAGGCAACGGTCTACGGGGTCGTGGGATTTGCTCAGTTGGTACAAACGTCTCGAAAAAACCAAACACATCATCAATCAACCTCCTATTCGGATCGGTGAACCCGTCGTTACCACTAAATTGTCTGTGATCATACGGAATAACAGAATTCGGTGCTTCACCGTGGTATATCCAACATGTATATTTACTCCAAAAACCATTCTTCTTTAGGTGTTCCCAGAACTCATCAAATGGAAAATGAAACATATCACTGCGACATCTACATTTATTACACGGACAGTAGTGCAACGTATTACCACTATCGTGCTCTTTTACAAATCTCATAAACTGCTTCATCCCATCCATTACACTTGGATCCCATTTTCGTAACCCAATCCAACTCTTGTCCATCCTGAAAATGTATACATTTTCCAATATTAATCCAACTAACTAATATTGTTCAAATTATAAATGAAATCACAACAAACAATTAATCATAATGATTATCATCATAAAACTTGATCGTTTTACATAAAAGCTATCGAATGTAACATGAATAATATAAAGTTTCGAAATCACAATAAAAAATACAATAAAATACGTACCTTAATCGAAATGGTGATTATAACAACCGGTAGAAACCTTCATCACAACTCAAAGTAGCAACTCACAAGCTTTTTTCGGGAATAACTGACAGGATCGGGAATAGAAATGTGCTCTTTAGCGCGGAGAGGGGCAAGATTGGGTTGGTGTTCCCTGAACTATAAATAATTTTCACTTGGAGGTTTAGACGACGTCTTGATCTAAGTCGTCGGCTAAAGTATATTATTATTTTTTTTTTTTTGAAAAAGTGTTTAGCCGACGACCTGATCTAGGTGGTCGGCTAAACCATGGCAATATTATTTTTTTTCGGAAGGAGTTTAGCCGACGACCTAGATCAGTCGTCGTCTAAAGTATATTATTTTTTTGAAAAGTGTTTAGGCGACCTAGATCTAGGTCGCCGACTAAACCGTTGCAATATTATTTTTTTTTCGAAGAGGTTTAGCCGGCCACCGAGATCAAGTCGTCGGCTAAAGTATATTTTTTTTTTAAAAAGTGTTTAGTCGACGACCTAGATCTAGGTCGTCGGCTAAACCGTTGCAATATTATTTTTTTTCGAAAGGGGTTTAGCCGACGACGGAGATCAAGTCGTCGGCTAAAATGTTTTTTTTTTCGGTCGGCTAAACGTTATCTCGGTCGTCGGCTAAACCTCTTTCATATAGCCGACGACTATTTCGCACTTTAGCCGACGACCTCGGCCAAGTCGTCGGCTAAAACCCTTTAGCCGACGGCAAACTGAGTCGTCGGCTAAAACCCTTTAGTCGACGGCAAACTGAGTCGTCGTCGGCCGTTTTTTTTTCGGGTCGTCGGCTAAAATACTTTTTTTGGTAGTGTGGAGTGTTCAAACTCATTTGGTTTGATCTGAACCTCAAAAAGCACTTTTGTATTATATATCAACCTTGCTAGATCATCAGGTATACCGAAGCATTCTTCATGTTGTTGGAAAGTTTACATTCTAAGTTATATACCAAAAGTTTGTTGGAAATGTATTCAAGATTTATTTGAAAGTAATTTTTTTTGAAAACCACCTCTAAAAATTCACGCCGTCCTCGCAGGATTTACCAGCAAAGCCCTTCGCAAATTCATCCCAACGCGGAAAAGCAGTAACACCTGTAATATCCGCCACTTTAAATTTCAACCTATATCTACATTACAAATATACATTTCAAGTTATGTTGATTGTGTAATTGACACTTGAAAGTACTTGGAATGTAGGATTTATTCATATGCCTGTACAAGACTCGAGAAATTTATTATATTTAGAATTTCAGTCCTATTTTTGTTAAGTTTTTAACGCATTTTGGATATGAGAGATACCACCAGTCATTGATATAATAGTTGAGCATTCTCAAAAAATTTCGGCCTAGGATGAATATAAAAAAAATATGCTAATGTTTGCAAACCAATAGAACTTCCAACATATAAATGGAAGTAAGATGTCTACCGAAAGATTGTTATAGTATTTTACCTCTTCACATAAGCAAAGTTCATCAATAGTCATGATTAGAGATTTTCCAGACTTCAGATCATCATGCAAAGTTTGTGAGGAGGTGAAACCAACATAACGAGTGGGGTTAGAGTTTGCCACGATGTTGATAGTGATATGAAACTGATTAGTATATATTTGTGCCATTAGGTAATATAATAATAAAATACTTTGCTTGAATTCTTTAATCTACGAGCGGCGATAATTTATATGACATCATAAGTGTTGGAAATCTCAACTTGACCCAATTTGGTTTAGAAAATTATTGTACTGGAATGATATAAGTAACTAAATATGTGGATTGAATCTGAAAAATGTGCTAACCTTTATACAATTTCTTGGCCGACACATCTGTATTATGACAACCGTCGAATCCAGTCCTCCACATTCCTTTAAAGTTCAACATTTGGTCAATATAATCTTCCCAACTTGTGTGCCACACTTGATTTTTGCTGAAGGAACAGTAATAATACATGATTCTTGATGAAGGAACTGTAATAATCCAAACAACTTGATTATTCTAAAAAATATTTCAGATAATAAAATAAATAATAAAAAATATTTTGTAGAGTGACCGTCCGAATCGGGTATAGAATTATTACAATAATTATAACGAATATAACTATTACACAAACACTTATGGGATAGGGATTAGGGTTTACACAACTTCTAATTAAAATGCAAAGATTAAAAGTGACTGAAAAATAAATCATTCAGTTTGTCTTCTTAAAATCACGTCCGCATGTCTTTCTGTTATTGTTGACTTTCGACGATTTGCTGACGTGGACTGAAAAACTTGGCTGTAGTAATGGTTAGGTCAACATCCTCTGATGTTTGGTTTGACCAGAAACCTTGGCTGATAGGAAGGACGGGGAGGCAGCTCCGGAGGCTGGCGAAGGGTCGCGGGCCGATCCAATGGTTGAAGGCGAAGGCCAGGCAGGGGCCTGAGGCTCTACGTCCTTATTTTGTTTTAGCTTTGTAATTTTTGTAGATTTCCTTGTACTTAGGCCTTCGGGCGACCGTGTATGTACTTTGATATTTCAAATAATGAATTGAAAGTTTGTTTCTTCCATTTATTACTCGAATGATTGCTTTTCTGAGTCTTTGCATGACTTTGTACAAATGTGTGAGGAGAGATTGTTGCGTGTATAGCTCCAAGTGAATTGATAAACTCATATATATAACTTTTACAACAAATTCGATCGCTGCACATACATCTGAAAAATGCCGATCTCCGTATGTAATTGAATAGGGACGATCGTCGTATACATAGCTCCGCCCTCCCCCCTTATTTTTGTTCACTTAGTGAAAGTAAGGGGACGAAAATAAATCGTTGAGTGAGCGGCCTTCAATTTTGCAGATTCCTCGAGGAAGGCCGTCCATCTCGGTCTTGAGGAACCGTGCACGATCGCGGAGTTCGATGGACCGACCTCCACGACCGTGTCTTGTGCGTGAGCGACATTCCGTCTGATGGCTAAGTTCTCGTGACTCACTTAATTGTGAGGGTCCTCCGCAGGCTGCGCCTCGCCTCGTACAGGCCCGGCCCTGGCCCATGGCTGTGATGGCTTTGGCCATGGGCAGCAGGCCCATAGGGACATCATTTTTTTCAAGCCCAGATATTAGTATAGTGTATTATTAGGTCTTCATTCCAGCCGCAGATTTTTTTTTGACTGCTTCAACCCATCTGCGGAATCACGGATATGCCCATAACTTAATCGCCCTTCACGAATCACATAATCATCAAATTAATCTCTCACAATTCTGAAAATCCGATTCATCATATTCATCGATTGATGCTCTTTCTCATTTACAGCCCTAAATCGATTGGTGTTCTCAATTTCTTATCGATTTCTTGTTGCTTGATTTGTGTCCCTAAATCGAAGTCGATTGCTGCTCACCTCACGGCTGTATGAGGTTGTTTGCGGTCGCCGGTCGATTGCATTTGTTGCTGCTGCTCACGGCTGTTTGAGGTAGGTTGTTTGATGTCGATTGCAGCCCTAATCCAATCGGTATTATCATTTTTTTTCTTCTGCTCGTCTGGGAGAAAAGTCATCCTCTTCCCCTCGATCGGTATTATCTTGACTTGTTGAAGTTGTTGTTTCATTTTTGCCTCATTGCCTGTTTGTAGAATTGCAGCAGATCCTTGACGTCTGTTTGTGCTTGATCCTTGACAATAGCTCAGGGCCGGACAGCTGTTTCCTGTTGGAGGTTACATGTGTGTTCTATCCTTTTATTAAACAGTAGATATTTATTTCAATATTTTAGATATGTTTCCTAGATCACAACCATCGGGTGCTCAAAATAGAAAAAGAAAAAAAAGACAAATAGAAATCGAGAAATCGATGCAAGGATCTATGCGTAAGTTTCTTGTTAGACCATCAAACATATCTGAAAATTCGGTTGAGCATCCTATTGAAAATCCGGTTGAGCATCCAGTTGAAAATGATTTTGCTAGTGATGATAATGAAAAATTTGATATGATAATATTGATAATGCTTGTGATGATGATAATAATGATAATGCTCGTGATTGTGAAAATTTGATCCTAGAGTTTGGGATGGGTTGAATTCAAAAATAAGAGACTTGCTTGTTGAAAAGGGGCCAATTAAGGAAACTAATATCATATTTCCAAAAGATAATATAGATAGGTATTTCTCTTCTGAATATTATGTTCGTAAATTAAGAAATGGTGATTGCTATGATAGAAAATGGTTGGTTTATTCTAAAGAGTTAGATAAAGTCTTTTTTTTTTTTTGTTGTAAGCTTTTCAAAGATGGTCGATCAAAAAGTCAATTAGCAAGTGATGGTTTAAATTGTTGGAAATAGTTTGGTCAAAGACTAAACATTCATGAGAATAGTACACAACATATGACTAATTTTAGTATCCGGCGTGGGGATGAGCCGCCTAACTTGACTAGGTTCTAAACCCCTTTCAAAAATTTCATTTGCATAATAAAGGGGCATTTTTCTAGCCTTTCGCCATGGGCATCCTGAACCTCAGGACCGGCCCTAGCCTCGTATTTAAACTAAGGGCGTGCAGTCTTGGTCTGGAGGATTTCTTGTGCGGGGCGTCGTCGGATTAATCGACTCCACGACCGCGGCTTGTTAGCACTTTTCTACCTCGGACCGCCATTAAGATGGCGACCCTCGACGGTATATGTTGTGACGGGGGGAGGGACGCATCGCATTGTCCGGGAAGGACCCACCATGTGAATTGATGGACCTTTGAGGGCGGGCGAACGTGTCCACATATCTGTTTTGGAGGGCCCTTGGACTACGCCCACCTCGTATTTAAACGAAGGGCGAGCGATCGTGGCCCAGAGGGACCTTGCAGGGGCATAGAGAACGGTTCCATCGTCCTCCACAGCCATGTCGACACTCTTCTACCTCGGACCATCAAGTCAGATGACGATCCTCGACAGTATACGTTGTGTAAGGGAAGGCGATCGCCTGCCTAGGCTCTTCATGTTGATGATGAACTTTAGAGGGCGAGCGAGTCATCTTCTGATTTTCTTTTGAAGGATCATTCGGCTACGTCCGCCTCGTATTTAAATGAAGGGAGAGCGATCGAAGCCCAAAGGGACCTTGCATGGACGGATCGTCGGTTTAATCGATTTTCGTGACCATGGCGGCACTTTTCTACCTCGGACCATCATGCCAGATGACGATCCTCGACGGTATACGTTGTGCTTGGGGAGGCGATCGCTGCCTAGGTCCATCATGTTGATGACGAACATTGGAGGGTGAGCGAGTCATCCTCTTTTTCAAAGCGTTTGCTCAGGCAGTAGCCTTTGGTTTGACGAGGCGGGAATCGGGGAGAGACTTCCGAAGTTTCCCCCTCTTAATTGAAGTATATAGATCCGGTCGCCGAGGTTGATCGAGGGGTCGGCTCGTATGAGCCTTCCGACCTGTGCGCGTTCGACTCTGACGACCGTCTCGGGAGATCGATGGGGCTCCGGCTAAGCCAATAAGCTATCCCACTTGCCCTCCTCAAACAATCTCCAGAGTTGTCTGAGGAGGTCGCGGCATTGGTTGGTGCTGTGGCGGGGACTCTTGTGGTAAGCACAATATTGATTGTGGTCCAGATGACCGTGGTCCCTTATTGCATTTGGCTTGTTTAGCGGTTCGCGCCCCTTGATGGCGTAAAAAATGTGGGCCGGAGTTTGGTTGAAGTTGTGGAGGAGATGGGCTTCCACATCCTCGAAGGCCTTGAGATTGACGGGTGGCTTGGCGACCGCCTTTTCGGTTTTGGCGATCGCCGTCTTTCGGACAGGTGGCGGCGTTCCCTCGCCTAGACGGAGGGTGAGTAGTTTCTGCCTGGACAGAAAGTCGGCAGCCTTAGCATGGAAGATCGCGTAGGTTGGGGGGATGTCCTTCGTGAGGTGCCTAAACATGGGCGAATGACCGTAGAATCCCCCCAGGACCGAGTAGAGAGCGATCTCGTTGCTGATGGGCTCGCCGGTGAGGACTATATCATCCACCCGGTCGATGTAATCTGCATCGGATTCGTCTTCCTCCTGCCTGATTTTCATCATGCGGTGGGGGCCTTCTGGTCTGGCGACATTGGTGGAGAAGTATGACGTGAAGTCACTCGCCAGTTTCTCAAAGGAGATGATCGATCGTGGTGGTAGTGAGACGTACCACCTATGGGCCAGTTCGCCTAACGTTAACGGGGAGATTCGGCACTTGGTCGCGTCTGATGCCCCACACCCGGTCATGTAGATCCGAACTTGCTTAGGTGTCTCTCGGGGTCCGATCTCCCTTCGTACAAAGGTGTTTTAGGAGGAGCGATCCTTGGATGTACGGGGGCAAGCTCGATGTGGACCGCGAGTGGCTCGGTCGGTCCGATGAGCTTTCTACTGGTGCTTGCCCCAGTATCCAGGAGCGCTTTCATCTCGTCGAGTTGGCGCTGCATAGCGGCCATCGCCGCGGCCTGGCTGCTCGTGGCTAGGCGCTCGGAGCGGGAGCCGAGGCGATCAAGTACTGACCCCCTGGATTCGTTGTCGATGATTTCCTTGCCGCGTGGCTCGACTCTTTGGTGGATGGGAGACAGACGGCTGACCTGTAATTAGTTTGGAGTTGGGTGGGCCGAACTCCTGGTGACGGACTCGGATTCCGTCGTCTCATGGTTGGGGCCGGAATGCCCCGGTCGCCATGATGGATCGCTCCCTAAGCGGCTGAAGACGGAACCGTCCCGCCTGGCGAGAGCCTTTTCTCGTGAATCGGGGCTTTCTGACGATCGCTCGACCAGTAACCCCTTGAACTTCCATTTGCCCACGCGGCGGATGGCTGAGGGAGTTATAGCGGGTGCCGCGCATGCTCTCCGTCGCTCCTTTAGGATGGCCATAACCTCCTCGATCTATTCCGCAGTTTGGAACTGGTCGAGCGAAAGACTGGGGTCGTCCCTCAGGTGCGGGATCGAGAGTCTCGCGTCGCCGCGGCTACCCTCTGTCGTTGGCTGGGGCTCGGATTGAGCCAGAACATGATGCCCGGCGGTTCGGAGAGCGGTTCTCTTCGCTGTGGTGGCAGACACCATTATTCTGAAGGCTTTTCTTTGAAGAACAGTGCGTGTTTCTTCCAGTATATGCCCCGAGAACAGTGAGTGTTCTTCGGGACGGTAGGAATGAAAATGAAGGTTAAGATAGCCCCACCCCATTCCTCTAGCGCCAATTGTTGTTACCCAAAATATTATACGGAGATGATATTGCTGGAATGGTCGAGTAACAAACAAATGCGAGAGCACGTCCTTGGGGAGAGTAAGTAACACAAGAATTGCCGGGGTTGTTAGTCCCAGGCTTGAATGCTCTCGCGAGATATTATTAATGCAAATACTTGGGAGTACAAATATTAATGTTAGAGTACAATTACAATGAGTGTAAAGACCCTAGTTATCTTAATTATTGAGCATAAAAATTGCCGGAAGAACCAGATATGATGCTCTGTGAGTTCTTGTAACAACGATGGGGTGCTGTGACGACTGTGAGAAATCGACGGCCTCTCACAGTGTGTATTAGCTGAATGCCTGAGCTCCTGGGCTTGTAAATCTCTTCAAACCTGAACTGTAGGGAGTTCTTGCCTCTGCCGACCACCTTTTGGTGAAGAGATGCTGAGAGAGAAATCCTAAATGGATTCAAGAGGGAAAGCCCGAGAGGAGAGATCTTTTGTGAATGTATTGTCTATGCCTGAACGTTTTTTGGAACCTTCTTCCAGTTGCTGGAGGTTCTCTATTTGTAGGACTGGGAGTTGCTGGGCGATCGCCTCTGCTGTATTATAATAAGTGGGCGATTGTCTTTAGCACATGGGTTGGTCTCCTTGAAGTCCGCAGAAGTTGCTGGCTGCCAGAAATGTGAACCAATGAGAGGCCAACACGCGTTCATGTCGCTGTCCTGGGAGGCCCTACTTAGGACCTTTCGGCGGGCCTATCGGTAGGTGAGGCCGTCCTTGTCACTGACAGCTGCTGATGGGTTGGAGTCAACGATCCATGTTCTGTGGCGCCTTTTGCGGAATTGCACATGGGTGCTGCCTCATGATCCAGTCTTCGTAGACTTTGACGGACGGAGGCCTCGTTCGTTGCACAGGACGGTCGTCCTTGGTCGGGCACCCGAGTCGATCGCTAGGTGCAAAAAGGCGATCGCCTTGGGAGTCGATCGCTAAATACTCGAAGGTGGACTGTTATCTTCGTTTTGACAAGTTCACCGTAGCTCCTTTGGTCGTGAACTCGGTCGCTCGGCCCTTATACTGATCGCCATCGAGGCATATAAATTGCCGCACAACACAGTACATCCGATGTGGAGGAAGACTCTAATGTCAACGCGCATGCTAATTATTTCATAATTTAAACCAATTATGGAGGCCAATTTGATTTTGAAAAATTAATTATTAAAATCTCTTAGTTGTTTTGAAAAATTAAGGTTTTTAAATTTCTCGTCCTAACATGCAAGAAACATATCACGCATACATCCATACATACCATTCATCAAAACAGTAAAACCAACATAAAAAAAATTGGATAATCAAATCTAATTATCATGTCTTTTATTCCTCGTTTTAAATAACGAGAAAATCCTCGGCTCTTTTACTCCCACTGCTTCAAGCATCTCGTCACCTCCTCCCGGTTGGGGCACAAAAATTGCCAAATTTAGAAACTTTCTTCCATACAAAATTAATTGCAAAAGAAATTTCCAAATTAAAATTATTGTGCTCCAACGGACGCAACGAACGGCGGATAAACGAATAGAACCATACACCGAACGAACCTGCCCGGATAAAAACCCGACCCGCAGCCCGGAACCCTGCTGTTGGTCGAGCGCGACAGGCCAGATTTAGCCGAGACAGCAATGTAAAACCCTCAAATTCGTAAGCCTAAAATTTCATATATATATATATATATTTTTTTTTTTTTTTACTTTAACTTTGTGATATGCTAAATTAAACTCTACACTTCATATTTTGTAAGAATTAAAACTAAATATATGCACTAAGTACTTGGCATTGTAAAGAAGAACGAAATGAGTATCTTCTATAGGCCTTAAAAATTAGGCTAAGTATTGACCAGTTAGTAAATCGGCTAAGTATAGAACAGCTAACATATCAAAGAGGTAGTAAATCGGCTAAGTATAGAACAACTAACATATCAGATGAGTTTTCAGACGAGTTCTATATCAGGAGAGTTTTGGTCAACAGAAATATCAGAGAGGTTTGACAAAAATTCAGCTGCAACCGAGTTCTGAAGAAGGCAGTATATTAGGCGAGTTCTGGTCAAATAAATATATCAGAGAAGTTTGACCACATGCGAGTTATCAGCTGCGCTTTCAGACAACAAACACATCAGGCAAGTATTACTCCAACTGAAAGTGGACAAGTCTTCGGTCAAGCAAATATATCAGATGAGAGTTGACCACAGACGAGCTACTAGTCGGGCTGCGGGAGCAAAGATTTCATCAAAGTCGATTCCTTCTTCCTATCTGTATCCTTGGGCTACTAGTCTAGAATTGTTCCTCATCATAAGTCCATTTTTGTCCTTTTTGTTTCGGAATACCTATTTGGTTCCTATGACAGCCTGAGGTGTTGGTCTATGAACTAGGTACCAAACATTGTTCCGTCCGAAACCATTAAGCTCTTCTTCCATCAAAATTATCTAGTGAGAATTATTTAGAGCCTCATTGCTCAATACAGGTTCGTACTGGGCTAAGAATACAGCTCGGGTGTACATACCAAGTCTCTTAAGTTCGGCTTGAGATTTCCATACAGGGAATTGAGATTTTTCATCTGACTCTTCCTGTGCACAGAGTACAGTGTGTAATCTATATTTTTACGTGTGGTCACATCGGCATCAATGTCTCCAATTATTAATTCCTGGGGGTGATCTCGTAACCACCTTCTATCAGGTTCTAGTTAGACATCCCATGTTGTAACTGTAACACCCCCAATCCACTCAGGGATATTACACGCCGTAAACCCTATCCTCGAGGATCTACCAGGCTGGTAATCAACATTTAACATCCCGACAATGCCTTCAAGGCTACACTGACTCAGTAGACCGATTTGGTCTTTCCACAAATACATACAACTCAAATACAACTCATGCCCACGCAGGGGACCAAAATACAACTACACCCGTACAACGGGAACAATACAGCAGCGGAAAATAAAGTACAACTGAACCAACACACGATGTACGGTTCCTCATGTGATTAGTATCGATCATCTTTCATCATCCTTCATGCCGACCCTGTGTTATGCTCCAAAACCTGAATGCAAAAACAGACATCCACCCCGAATACTCGGGGGTTAGCAAACTCCACTGTTTTGCTAGTGCAAATACAAAGTGCAAATACGAGCCATACAATTCACATTCCACGAATAACAATAACCGAGGATCCTCAAAGATCCAAACGAAACGAAAAGTACTTCGAGGCAAGGGTTTGAGGAAACATTACAAAAACGAAATATCATAAATCAATGGGAATAATTTATAAAACGGTTTAGAATGCCATCGAGAGTTTTAATAGAAAACAATTTAGGATTATCAAATCCTACTTTTCAAAAATCCAAAAGACAAAGGAGTCGCCACCCCAAAAGTTTACTTTACGGAAAATGACATTAACCAAAACGTTGGGATTTTAGCCCCAAATCCGTAAAACGACTTTTACAAAACCTCGGGATTTTAGCCCCAAATCTCATCAACTCAAAGACACAAGAACGACATCAAAATCCACAAATAAAGGATTTAAAACATAAACCACAAAATACTCTAGAGCCATCCTAGCCAAGTAGGCCAAACGAACAATTTACCTCTTACACACTTAGTCAATGCATGCAATCATGAAAACTGCTCAAAAGCACTCATTTCGGAAATGCCAATATCGAATCACATTTGTAAAAATGCACCACAATTAACCGTGGATCCACCCCTCCGTGGACCCCTACCGAGACCCCGTCGGATCTAACCCGTAGTGGTTAAAAGCAAGCTCGCGGATCCACCCCTTCGTGAACCCCTACCGAGACCCCGTCGAGTCTAACCCGTAGTGAGCATACACACACACACAATTTCTCATACAAAACTACTATGTCAAGATCGTAAGTTCATAAGGATACTTGCTAGAGATGGCCATTAACTCGACACCATTATCAAACTCTTCAAAACACAATAACAAGATTAAATACGGAATACACGATTCCATAACTTTAAACAATAGGAGTATCATAATCAAATCCTTCAACGTTCAAAATAATCAAATCATAATCAATTCCCAAAATACGCCGTTCACATTTGACACACGCATTTTAAAGAAATCCTTTAACGAGGCCAAATCAAATCTTTTGAAACTTCATTTCAAACAACCAAACAAACACACCAAGACGATCACCGATCATCATATCCACAAAATAAGAAGAGTATGGGCAAGGTACTTGCCTCAAAATCGGTACGCAAGTATTCCACGAACACGGCTCAACGGAAAGCTTCAAACGCCCGATGCTATCGAAAAGGAAGACGACAACGAGCGGAAGGGTTCAACTCGGTTTCTTCATAAGAAACTCGACCCTAACATCATATAATTAATAAATCAATGATCATACGATGAGGAATAATCGTAGAACGCCCGAAAACCCCTCTAAGACATTTTACCGGACACCTTCAAGGCGTCGGTCAAGAACTCGACTCAAACAACGAATCGATACGATCCAACCATGGAATAACAAGGGAAATGATATAATACATCTAAATAATCATCAATCCATCAAAATCCTAAGTTAAATCGGATTAATCGGACGAAAACAACAAAAATACCCAAATTCCCCAAAACTAGATTTCTAGGAAATCTGACCTGATTCGGTAGATTGGAGGATGTTATAGGACGGATGATTGATGATATGAACCTCCAAACTTCATGGATTTATTGTCCAACAACATCTCTACATGATTACCTCAGCTCCAGCCGCGGAATGGAAGAAGAGAAGTGAGAAAATGCTGAAGAAAAACGCTGCCAGGCCTTTTATAGGCTGACTGCCGGCAGTAGAGTCTTTCGGCCCACCCTATCGGCCGAAAGGCTTCCGGACATGATCGGCCGATACCCATACAGAAATGCCGGCAGTTGAGTCTTTCGGCCCACCCTATCGGCCGAAAGGCTTCTGGACGGTGCCCGACAGCTGACAGTCTTCCACTAAAACGACCATAACTCTCTCGTCCGGACTCCGATTGACTCACCGTTTGAACCATTGGAAAGCTAACTCGATGTTCTATAATATTGCAAAGATTTATAATTTTTGGAGTCACCAAAAATTAATGATGATCTAACAAAGACGAACTCATACTTAGAAAAGTCGTTTAGTAATCCTGAATTCAACAAAGCGACACCGAAACCCGAACCTGAATACGAACCGAAGATACGGTTACGAAGTACTCACAAAGACGAATCTAAGAGCTAGTAGAACACACAATTCCGACCACCCGAAGGCTCGAGATTCGACAACGGAAGGTAATTACCCCAAACTTTGGGAAATTACGAAAATGGCCCAAATGCCCGAAAATCACCATACGTGATCGAATAACCAAACCGAAGTTCACAACACGTCTAACAAAGTTAAACGGACTTGCGGGAAACTCAAAGCAGTTAGCTGGTCGAGATTCGCAAGACTCGAACTCAAGTGCGGAAAAGTCGCTAAAAGCACAGAACTCAACGAAACGACACCAAAACGAACTCGGATGTCAAAAAGTGTAGAATTAATCATTCTCGAATGACGAAACGGTCATGAGCGAAGTCGTCAAAACGGACTCACCAAAAAAGAATTAATGGAATCGAAAATTGCGGATATTACATTCTACCCTCCTTAAAAGAAGTTTCGTCCAAACTTAAAACAAGTAGGAGAAGAAATATTCCGCCAGTAAAACTCAACGAGACACACAAGAATGCGTAACTAATGCCCAACGGCGAAATGTTACAAACAACGCAAAGGAATATACGGCGTGTAAACACGCTCCACGGTGACCAACACAACGTCGCCGTTAGGGATATAATAAAACCGACAAGTGACAAGCGTCATCAAACGGATACTATAGCCAAGTCAATTATCCGATAATCACAAAACACAACGAACGAAAATCAATATGATTGATCAACCCAATGGTACATCAATCAAAACGCGAGTCAACCGCTGAACAAACACGGAATCCCATCGCCTAAGGGATGGAAGATTGAAAACGAAACTAATTTCCCGAACTAAAGGGAATTACGAAGGAGCCTGAACGCGTTCAACAATCACGAAACGAGAACAAAACCGAACTAACATTCGATAGAGACAACAAATATCGAAGAATCATGTTCGAATCACGATGAACAATAAAGTTCGACTATAACTCACTGGATGATCTGGTGAGAACTACAAGACATGCATTCCCATAAGATCCACAGGAAAGGGAATAGCGATTGAAAAGTCACAACGACGAATATGTTATTCCGAAATGATATCACACTCGTTCGATAAACAAAAACAAGGGCAGGACAAGCTCAGAAATGTCAACGAACATAAATGAGTCGACAAAGTAGAAAATACAGAAGTTCAAAATCCGATCCCTTCGAATAAAAGGACTAGTAGAACCAAATGACGTTACTCCCGAACAAAGTTCACAAGAATCGAACCGAACTCGAAAAAAGTCACACCGATAACCAGATCGGCCCACAACAAGATCACAGCTCGTTCGGACGATGAAACTGAAATACCGAACAAGTTCATAAAGTACCAACGAACATGAGCGAATCGATAGACTGGGGAAGAGAAAACACAGAAGTCAAAATAGTACGGGCATTACCTCCGACCTCGTCCACGAAATTCACAAAAACGGAAGCAAGGTAACAAGACTTTAAACAACCGACACATAACGGAACCATCACCGATGCACACGGTCATACCAAACCAAGCTCTAACAGTTCGCACATGCGCGACAACGCAGGAATCACTACGAGGCGATAATATTCAACACCAACATCCCGCCTCTCACAGGGGGCTAACACAACAAATGTGTGGAAAGCGACTCAACGCTCACACCGTCAATTCGGTCATACTCGGGAGAAAGTATCAAAATGACAACGCGAACATCACACATACATACCCAGCCCTCAAACGGGAATGGATAGGTTTTAAAAACGAAAACCTCATTTTGAAAATAATTTAGAAGAATACTGGTTGATCTTGAGTATCGCCTTTCAAAAAGTATAAACGTGAAACATCGTTATCGAGACACTGTAGAACCATTTCGCATTTGATAAGAATGAAGATACTTTCTCTTAATGAAAACTTTCAAAATATTCGACCCTCGGGTCTAAATAAAAGTGTTGAAAATATCTCAAAACATTTTGGTCCTCGAGGTAGAAAATTTTTGAAATACATTGTGGCATCTTGGATGTACCACAAGAAAATAACCCATTTGAAAAGTATGTCTCTAAATTTATTTTTCTAAGATACTCAAGGTTTTCAAAAATCCAATATGCCAGAATGCCCAAAACTCACACATACCGACGTTCACTAAGACAACTCCTAGCACACGCATCAAAACGTTTAAAATCAAGACAATACATGCCTTTAAACGAAAATAAACGATAAAATACCATATTCAGAACAAAACCACCGATAAAATACCCTCCCGCACTGGCTAGTGGACAAGTCGAACGCGTATAAGCACAAAGCTTCCACAATAGAACTTGTAAAGCGTGCAAATCGATTCGAAAATCATCAACAACGAGAAAAACAACAATAAAAGACATCACAAACGATTTACACTCCTCGTATAAATCAAATACGAGAGTCGACTAAATACATATCGTGAAATCAAAATTCACATAAAATTCCACCACTTAACAAATAATCATAAAAATAGCTCGTGTCACACGAGGCACAACACAAAAAGGAGACTTACTTCCACAGTGTCGCACGAAGATGATGATCGCCCACGATACTAATCACGACCAACAAACTCAAACGACGCGTCGCGACACGACTACCGATAAAATCCGACGAAACAAGACTCAAACAACACGACTTTACCCGACACCTAGGTTTTCTCAACCTAAGCTCGATACCATTTATGTAACACCCCAATCCACTCAGGGATATTACACGCCGTAAACCCTCTCCTCGAGGATCTACCAGTGGTAATCAACATTTAACATCCCGACAATGCCTTCAAGGCTACACTCGACTCAAGAGACCGATTTGGTCTTTCCACAAATACATACAACTCAAATACAACTCATGCCCACGCAGGGACCAAAATACAACTACACCTGCATAACGAACAATACAAAGAAATGAAAATAAAGTACAATTGAACCAACACACGATGTACGGTTCCTCATGTGATTAGTATCGATCATCTTTCATCATCCTTCATGCCGACCCGTGTTATGCTCCAAAACCCGAATGCAAAACAGACATCCACCCCGAATACTGGGGTTAGCAAAACTCCTTTGTTTTGCTAGTGCAAATACAAAGTGCAAATACGAGCCATACAATTCACATTCCACGAATAACAATAACCGAGGATCCTCAAAGATCCAAACGAAGCGAAAAGTACTTCCCGAGGCAAGGGTTTGAGGAAACATTACAAAAACGAAATATCATAAATCAATGGGAATAATTTATAAAACGGTTTAGAATGCCATCGAGAGTTTTAATAGAAAACAATTTAGGATTATCAAATCCTACTTTTCAAAAATCCAAAAGACAAAGGAGTCGCCACCCCAAAAGTTTACTTTACGGAAAATGACATTAACCAAAACGTTGGGATTTTAGCCCCAAATCCAGAAACGACTTTTACAAAACCTCGGGATTATAGCCCCAAATCTCATCAACTCACAGTACACAAGAACGACATCAAAATCCACAAATAAAGGATTTAAAACATAAACCACAAAATACTCTAGAGCCATCCTAGCCAAGTAGGCCAAACGAACAATTTACCTCTTACACACTTAGTCAATGCATGCAATCATGAAAACCGTTCAAAAGCACTCATTTCCGGAAATGCCAATATCGAATCACATTTGTAAAAATGCACCACAATTAACCGTGGATCCACCCCTCCGTGGACCCCTACCGAGACCCCGTCGGATCTAACCCGTAGTGGTTAAAAGCAAGCTCGCGGATCCACCCCTTCGTGAACCCCTACCGAGACCCCGTCGAGTCTAACCCGTAGTGAGCATACACACACACACACAATTTCTCATACAAAACTACTATGTCAAGATCGTAAGTTCATAAGGATACTTGCTAGAGATGGCCATTAACTCGACACCATTATCAAACTCTTCAAAACACAATAACAAGATTAAATACGGAATACACGATTCCATAACTTTAAACAATAGGAGTATCATAATCAAATCCTTCAACGTTCAAAATAATCAAATCATAATCAATTCCCAAAATACGCCGTTCACAAAACACACACGCATTTGAAAGAAAGCCTTTAACGAGGCCAAACCGAAATCTTTTGAAACTTCATTTCAAACAACCAAACAAACACACCAAGACGATCACCGATCATCATATCCACAAAATAAGAAGAGTATGGGCAAGGTACTTGCCTCAAAATCGGTACGCAAGTATTCATACGAACACGGATCAACGGAAAGCTTCAAACGCCCGATGCTATCGAAAAGGAAGACGACAACGAGCGGAAGGGTTCAACTCGGTTTCTTCATAAGAAACTCGACCCTAACATCATATAATTAATAAATCAATGATCATACGATGAGGAATAATCGTAGAACGCCCGAAAACCCCTCTAAGACATTTTACCGGACACCTTCAAGGCGTCGGTCAAGAACTCGACTCAAACAACGAATCGATACGATCCAACCATGGAATAACAAGGGAAATGATATAATACATCTAAATAATCATCAATCCATCAAAATCCTAAGTTAAATCGGATTAATCGGACGAAAACAACAAAAATACCCAAATTCCCCAAAACTAGATTTCTAGGAAATCTGACCTGATTCGGTAGATTGGAGGATGTTATAGGACGGATGATTGATGATATGAACCTCCAAACTTCATGGATTTATTGTCCAACAACATCTCTACATGATTACCTCAGCTCCAGCCGCGGAATGGAAGAAGAGAAGTGAGAAAATGCTGAAGAAAACGCTGCCAGGCCTTTTATAGGCTGACTGCCGGCAGTAGAGTCTTTCGGCCCACCCTATCGGCCGAAAGGCTTCCGGACATGATCGGCCGATACCCATACAGAAATGCCGGCAGTTGAGTCTTTCGGCCCACCCTATCGGCCGAAAGGCTCCTGGACGGTGCCCGACAGCTGACAGTCTTCCACTAAAACGACCATAACTCTCTCGTCCGGACTCCGATTGACTCACCGTTTGAACCATTGGAAAGCTAACTCGATATTCTATAATATTGCAAAGATTTATAATTTTTGGAGTCACCAAAAATTAATGATGATCTAACAAAGACGAACTCATACTTAGAAAAGTCGTTTAGTAATCCTGAATTCAACAAAGCGACACCGAAACCCGAACCTGAATACGAACCGAAGATACGGTTACGAAGTACTCACAAAGACGAATCTAAGAGCTAGTAGAACACACAATTCCGACCACCCGAAGGCTCGAGATTCGACAACGGAAGGTAATTACCCCAAACTTTGGGAAATTACGAAAATGGCCCAAATGCCCGAAAATCACCATACGTGATCGAATAACCAAACCGAAGTTCACAACACGTCTAACAAAGTTAAACGGACTTGCGGGAAACTCAAAATGTTAGCCGGGTCGAGATTCGCAAGACTCGAACTCAAGTGCGGAAAAGTCGCTAAAAAGCACAGAACTCAACGAAACGACACCGAAACGAACTCGGATGTCAAAAAGTGTAGAATTAATCATTCTCAGAATGACGAAACGGTCATGAGCGAGTCGTCAAAACGGACTCCGACCGAAAAAAAAGAATTACCGGAAATCGAAAATTGCGGATATTACAGTAACCTGATGAACTGTAGCCTCAACTTTAGCTTGTACAACATTATATTCGACTACTTCTGTTCTTACAGCCGCGAGATTGATTTCAAGGTCCACAATTGGTTCTATTGGAGTTAGGGGGTCATCAATATAAAGTGTCTGGATGCTCTGGGTTAGGTCTTCTACTCTTGTAGGGTCACAATGGGGTTCATCAAATACTACGTGGACGAATTCCTCTATTGTCAGCTTCCTTTTGTTAAATATCCTGAATGCTTTGCTGACAGAGAAGTATCCAACAAAAATACCCTCATCCAACTTTTCGTCTAAGGTCTTCAGTTGATCTTTCTCGGTGTTGAGCACATAACACCTGCATCCAAAAATATGAAAGTATGCAAAAACCATTGGAGTTTTGTTATTCCATACCTCATATGCTATTTTGTTGTGATGCTTGTTGATGATACAATGGTTTTTTGTAATAGCATGTTGTATTTGTTGCTTCTCCCGAAAAATATTGCGGCAACTTGATTGCGGCTAACATGGTCCCTGTTGCTTCTTTCAGCGTCCTGTTCTTACCCTCGGCAATACCATTTTGTTGAGGAGTCCGGGATGCTGAGTATTCCTGCTATATGCCATTGTCCGTAAAATATTGCTCTATAAAGCGATTTTTGAATTTTGTGCCTCTATCGGAATGAATGGATACAATACTAAACCCTTTCTCATTTTGCAGCTTTTTTGGTAGAGATGGCCACGGGCCGGTTCCTGCCATAGTAGGGTCGGGACCGGGCCGGTTCACAGACCATGTCTGGCCAACTTTAGCACTGCTATGTCTAGGGTCGGGCCACAGCAAGGTCGGGCCAGGTTCATAGCAGGGCCAGGGTTTTAACCGGGCCAAAAATTGGGCCATAGCAGGGTGGGCTGGACCTATTTTTTTTTTAAAAAAATAAATTAAAAAGGGCTTGATCTTAATTATTAAAATTTTATAATACAATCAAATTTAAATGATTATTTAATAAAAATGTAAAAATTAAGTTGCCTACATATCTCGAAAGACTCAAAGCCCACATAATTCTTCACTTTCCTTACCTAATTTCGATTGGATGTTGGTGTCTAGTCTTGATAAGTCCCTTGCGATGCACCGGATTCTAATGAAGTGTCCTTGATCATGAAAGAGTCTTCTTCATCTTCATCATCATCGTATCTCTTTCCTTGTTGATGTCTTTCGGCTTGATCCCAATTCTTTTTGCATACACACATTTTGACGGACTCTGGAGCCAAGCGTGTTCTTCTATCATCGATCACTCTTCTACCTGCACTAAAAGCCAACTCCGAGGCTATTGTTAAGGCAGGAACAACAAGCACATCTCTAGCAATTTTTGTTAGTATAGGAAAATCGCAACTATTTTTACGCCACCATGAGAAAATTTCAAAATCAGGTAAATTAGTTTCATCACTATGATCCCGATCTAAATATTTATGAACATTAATAGAAGCAGAAGCAGAAAAAGAACCTGAAGTCTTTGATTTTTTGGGATTTCGAAAAAGAATATTTGATAAACACGCATCAAATCTCCTTTACTTTAGATGATTCGGTATCATCTTTGGAGGAAGATTGATCATATAGCTGATATAATTGTATTAAGCATGAAATATATTGGTCAATATAATTTTGAACATTATATTCAGTTTCTAATTGTTCGTAGTAAAATTCTAACATATTAGATAAAACTTCATTTTTAATACATGGATCAAGAATAGTAGCAACACCATATAAGAGAGGAAATTTGGTAAAATATGATACGCATTTAACTCTCATATCCTCCCATATATGTATCAAAGTAGGATCTTCTAAAGTACATTTTGAAATAGTCATAATTATACATTCAATTATTACTAAGAGCATCTCCAACCATGGAGAGTTGTTAGCTAAAAATCTAGCTGGCATATTGAACAGTAGCGATTATAGCAAACCGACCAAAAAAATTGCACTCCAACGGGGTATTCCCCTTAGCTAAAATTTTAGAAAACCTCAATTGAATTGCCAAATTTATTGAATCCTTACAGTTATGTAAAATCAATCCACATCATCCCCCGCAATTCTTCCCTTTCCTGCTCAAAAATGAGTTTTATACAAATTCACACACATATACACATACATACAGAGAGAAATAGAGATGGAGGAGAGAGAGAGTACCAGAGAGTAGGCTGAAGCAAAAATCTGACTGATAATTGATACCAGATCGAGTGGAAGAGATCGAAGAATCCGAAGAAGACGAAGTTGTGCGGCGAGAAAAAAGGGAAGCGGGGGAGAGCCGAGAGGGAGGGGTTTGTTTGGGATAGGGAATTAGGGATTTATCAGGGAGGACTACATATATATATATATATATATATATGTGTGTGTGTGTGTGTATGTGTGTGTGTGTGTGAGTGTGCTGAAATTTATTTTTTTTACAAAGGTAAATTTGATATATTTTACCGGTAAGAAAATATTAAAACTTAAAAAGTAAAATTATAATATCATAAATATTTAAAAATAATATTGAAATTATTATTTTTATTTAATTAATTTTATAAATAAAATTATTAAAATATTATTTGTCAAATATAACTAACCATTATAGCTAATCTCATTGGAGTACAATACCATACAGGTTCAGCAAATTTTAGCTAACTATTATTTTATATTATTTTAGATAACCATTTTAGCTAATACCGTTGAGATGCTCTAAATGAATATTAGGCTCATAAACTAAAGAAAAGACTTTAGTAGCATCATTAAAGCTTTTATAAGGTACAAATAGAATATGATATATTCCAATGACTATTATCAACTAATAATTTCGGTGCATCCTTATGAGCATTTTATTATATAAAGTACTAATTTCCCTATATTTTAGTACCTCTTTAAGCATTTGATATGTTGAATTCCATCTTGTTGGTGTGTTAATGGAGAACCTCTTTCTTGGTAAAGTATGTACTTTACATAATATAAAATATTTGTGTCTAATATTCTTAAATGATTTAATCCATTTAATAATATTCCTAATGTGTAATAAATGAGGTGCAATAAAGGTAATTCCTTTCTGAACTGATAAGTTAATAATATGAGTACAACATCTAACATGTATTAGTTTACCATCTAATAGCAATGGAGTAGTAGACCCTTTAAAATAATCAATGCATTTAGTATATGCGGATGCATTATCGAAAGAGATAGAAAATATTTTAGAAAGTAAATGAAATTCTTTTGAAGTTCTTGAAATTCTCGTATAAATATTAAAACCCGAATGTGACTCTTCATAGTATCAAAAGTTATTATACATTCTTGTAAAGCAACTGTTTCATCTAACCAATGAATGGTTACGCATAAATAAGGCTCACCTTGGGTGGAAGTCCAACAGATCACTTGTTAAAGCTATCCGACATTAAAATTACGAAATATTCCATCAATTTTGCATGTGCTCCATAATATCGCTTCATCATACGACGTTTAAGGGTGTTTATAGGTACCCTTTATGAGCCGGATTTACGAAAATCTATTAAATGTTTCTAAATTAACACTTTCACCGTGACTAAATGGCAATTCATTCGTCGTAACAAAAATTGCCATATTATCAATCATCCTATCTCTATTATAGATAAAAGGGGTACCTCCACCGGGTTGCATAATTACCGATTTGTGTTTCGCCGGTGGCGTCACTTTGGACCTTCCCTTCTTTACCGTAGGTTATACCATGTGAGTGTTGGGATTCGGTGATAAAATTGAGATACGCAGCAGAAAATAAACCGGTCCAACCAGATAAAACCAAACCCCAAAAACGGATCGATCAAGCATCATATAAACGAATATAAATGACGAAGATAAAATTTAGAAGTCATACCCTCGTAGACCTTTGATAATATCTTCTTGAAGGAAAAAATCACGAGCCAACCTTTGATTGTTTCCGATCACCAACACGAACATGAATCCGATTCATTCTAGCTTGATGAATAATCAAACACCGAAAATGCCGAGTGACTCTATGTTATCACGTGTCGGATATTCATCGAAAAAATAAAATATCAATTCGTTCTCAAAGAACACGACTAGGAATTGATACGGTATTTTTCTTCTCTTCTCTTCCTCCTTTTCTTTCTCTCAAAGATGAACAAATTTTTCTCCCTCTTTTGATGCTCACGGCCAGCAGCCTAATTTGTTAGGTGTGTGTGTGTGTGTGTGTGTTTTTCAACACTTGAAATAGTGTGATAAACCATATAATTATATTACAAAGTGAGATCAAATGATGAGATTCTAAATCTCATCCATTTGCCTTCACCCTTCATAAAATAAGTCTATCACACCCCCACACATATGCAAGACACCTTCCATGCATGAGAAGGGGGCGGCCGACTAGAGTATGGTGAGAAAATGAGCCGAGCCACTCGGTTCGTGTACCGGACATTCACGTGTCTAGTCCATTAAGTACACTTTATTTTATCTCAAATGAATTTATTGTTGGGATTCGGTGCCTAAAATGAAGGCCCAGCGGAAGCGGTAAAATGAAAATTAATTCGATCTGACTCCCTACGAGGATCGATCGAGATACGTATATATGAATATAAAACGAAGCACAAGAAGATACGAGAAACATACCCTTGTAGTCCGTTGATTAAATGGTGTTCTTCTCTTGAGCGATTCCCCAAGCTTTAGTTGCTCTCCATGAATCCAATCCGATCCAAGCTCTCGGATGATCCAATGCTGAAAGTACCGCGTCTCTACTTGCCACGCGCCGGAGAAACGATGGGAATGACAACACCTTGCTATCCTCCAAGGATACGGCTAGAGCTAGGATGATGAAGCTTTTAATTGTGATTATAACACTCTAAGTGTATAACTCACTATCTCTCTATTAATCTCTCGATTTTCCTCCAAGAAAAACTCAAGATGAATGTGAAGAAGATGAAGAAGAATTGGAGAAATGTTATTCTCTCTCCCTCTTTCTCTCAACCGTGAATTCCCAAAGTGTGAGGTTGGAGTGACTTTGTCTTCATTTTGTCCGACCTTATCCTACAGTCTCTCCCTGATTCCTTCTCACATTTTGTTATGAATTTCAACTGCAGTTAGATTGCATGCAACTTAGCAGGGCTAGTGAACAAACTGGTGACCGCTCAGTCTTAGATGAAGACTCCACGGATGAAGGAGTCTACCCTTGTGATTTCTTCTAGACCTCGGAGGTCTAAAAATAAGAATAAGAAGAAAAAGACCAAGAAGCAGACGGGACCACAAGTCAAGGACTTCAAGGGTAATGGAAAGGCCCCGATGGTTCCAAAGAGCAAGAAGAAGGACGCTTGTCTCAAATGCGGTGAGCTGGGCCACTGGGCAAGAGACTGTCCGATTCTTCATGGCACTTCAGGTACAGAACTTTTAGTTTTGGAAATAAATTATTCCGCTACGGTATTTCTACTTCTTGGATACTGGATTCTGGTGCTAGTTCTCATATTTGTACCGTGAATTAGAATCTGGAACAAAGTAGGAAGCTTGAAGCTGGGGAAGTGATGATCACTGTCGGAAGCGGGCATAGTGTCGAGGCAACCGACATAGGATCACTTCTTTTGGGTTTAGAATCCGGTTTTGTTCCGACTTTAGAAGATGTACTTGTTTTGCCCAGGGGGCATAAAAACATTGTATCCATTCCGATCATGGATCGAAAAGGCTTTTCATTTTTCATTGGTGATGGTTCTTGCAAAATTTATTTTAGAAATAAACTAGTGGGCACTGCTACATTGTTAAATGGCCTGTATCATCTAAACCTCAGTAACAAAGTCGTTGTGAATACTATGACTAGGAAGCGTGGTAGGGATGAAACTAATCAAGTTTTGAAATAGCATCTTAGACTTGGTCATGTTGGTCAGACCAAGGTTTACAAAATAAAAAAGGATGGACTTATGGGTCCATTGGGATCGGATCCCTTTCCTACTTGTGAATCTTGCCTTAAAGGCAAAATGACTAAGTCCCCCTTCACAGGGACTTTTGAAAGAGCCGTTGATAAACTAGGATTAATCTATACCGACATATGTGGTGTTTTGGAAACAGCATGTGACGGATATCAGTATTTCTTTACGTTTACAGATGATCATACTAGGTATGGTTATGTATACTTAATGAAACATAAATCTGAGGCCTTTGAGAAATTCCAGGAATTTAAGGCCTTAGTCGAGAAACAAACTGGAAATCATATCAAAGCACTTCGGTCGGACCGAGATGGCGAGTATATGAGTATGGAGTTTGACGAGTTCCTTAAGGAACATGGAATAGTATCACAACTAACACCTCCAGGTACTCCTCAGTTAAATGGTGTGTCAGAAAGAAGGAACAGGATCTTGTTGAACATGGTCCGTTCCATGCTAGGCTATATTGACTTACCGATTTACCTGTGGGGCTATGCATTACTGACTGCCGCTTATATCTTGAACATATGTCCTTCCAAATCCGTTCCTGAAAATCCACATGAGATGTGTGAGGGTAGTAAACCAAGTCTTAATCACATTGGGATTTGGGGATGTCCCGCCTATGTCAAGAAGACTAAGGTGGAAAAGTCGAAAGCGAGGTCCGTGAAGGGACGTTTCATTGGATTCCCATCTGGAACGATGGGTTATCTACTCTACATGCCCAAAGATTGAAAGATCGTTGTTGCTTTGCAAGCACACTTCCTGGAAGATGAGTTCATTCAGGAAGGCGGGGTAGGTAGAAGTATTTCTTTGGAAGAATACAATGAAACTCCCCAAGAGACACCTGTGCAAGAAATTGGAACTGAACCTTCTGAAACACAAGTACAACCACCTCGTAGGTCTAGTAGGGTGTCTCATTTACCTGAGAGGTATGGCCTTGTGCACTTAGAGGAGCTGGGTCTCCATGAGGTTCCAAGTGATAGCCAAAAGACCGAGCCAACAGCCTATGACCAAGTGAGGGTGGATGTAGACTCCGCGAAATCGCGTGAAGCTATAGAAGCTGAGATAGACTCGATGCATGTCAATCAGGTCTGGACTCTAGTAGACCGCCCCGAGGGCATAGTGCCTATTGGGAACAAGTGGATCTACAAGAGAAAGACTGATGGGGACTACAGTCCTTGTAGTCCGTTGATTAAATGGTGTTCTTATCTTGATCGATTCCCCAAGCTTTAGTTGCTCTCCACGAGTCCAATCCGCTCCAAGCTCTCGGATGTTCCAATGCCGAAAGTACCACGTCTCTACTTGCCACGCACCGGAGAAATGATCAGAACGACAACACCTTGCTATCCTCCAAGGATACGGCTAGAGCTAGGATGATTAAGATTTTAATTGTTGTTGGGATTTGGTCCAGCATCCTGCCTGCATGGGCTTAAAAATGCGCGAGGCGCGGTTTGCGATTCGACCTATGATATCTGCACTAGAAAGTGGTTAAATGAATGATTTTGACTACTCATACCAATAAGATGCATCTTCTTTTCTGGTAGCCATCTCATAGAAACTCCAAAGTTAAGCGTGCTTGGCCTGGAGTAGTTATGGGATGGGTGACCCTCTGGGAAGTTTCTCAGGTGCGCGTGAGTGAGGACAAAGCACGCTAGAAAAGACTCGTATTGGTACAATGAGGACAATCTTCATCATTCTGGGGAGCAACAATTGGTATCGGAGCAGGTCACGGGTGTGGATTCCCTCGGAGTATCCTACAATGGAGGCTGCCAGAGTGTTGGAACTGAGAGGCGGGCATGCAGCAAATGTTGCCAGTTGGCCGGAACTAAGATGTTGGCGCGATGGAGGTTGTCAGGTGCTGGAGGGCTATGTGATCAAATCTAGTACGCTGGAACTGAGATATTGGCGCAGCGGAAGTAAACGGAGCTAAAACAGATGCTGATGTCAAGTGTTGGAGGACTGTGTGAATGAATCCAGCCGCTAGAGGGCTGTGTGATCAAATCTAGTTCGCCGAGGTTTCAAGACTATGGGGCTGAGATGCTGGCAGGTACTGGGAGGGGGATTATTGGGATTCGGTCCAGCATCCTGCCTGCATGGGCTTAAAAATGCGCGAGGCGCGGCTTGCGATTCGACCTATGAGATCTGCACTAGAAAGTGGTTAAATGAATGATTTGGACTACTCATACCAACAAGATGCGTCTTCTTTTCTGGTAGCCATCTTATAGAAACTCCAAAGTTAAGCATGCTTGGCCTGGAGTAGTTATGGGATGGGTGACCCTCTGGGAAGTTTCTCAGGTGCGCGTGAGTGAGGACAAAGCGCGCTAGAAAAGACTCGTGTTGGTACATTGAGGACAGTCTTCATCATTCTGGGCACCAACAATTGTGATTATAACACTCTAAGTGTATAACTCACTCAAGATGAATGTGAAGAAGATGAAGAAGAATTGTAGAAATGTTATTCTCTCTCTCTCTCTCTCTCTGTCTCTCTCTCTCTCTCTCTCTCTCTCTCTCTCTCTCTCTCTCTCTCTCTCTCTCTCTCTCTCTCTCTCTCTCTCTCTCTCTCTCTTTCTCTCAACCGTGAGTTTGTCTTCATTTTATTCTTCTTACTTTATGGACCAAATCACCTAATATCATATCTAATATGATATTGTCCCCTTGGTGGCCATAGGTCTTCCACCTATCAAGGTGAATACCAAGACCAAGGGAGGTGGTTGATAATGGGCAGCCATCTAGAAGGAAATGAAGAGTTCGGTCCGTTTCAGACTCCCGTGAGTCCAAACAGATAAACTCCAATTCCGTTCCGATGTATTATTTCAATTAATTAATCCACTTAGTTAATCATATCAAATACAAAATAATATAATTAATTTCTCCAAGAAATAATAATATTCATGAATTAAATTAATCACCCAGTATTATATTTAATTTATTAGGTCGTAAATTAATTTATCCAATAAATTAATTTAGATATCCAATGTCCCAAAATTAGATATCCAATATCTAATATTCATAATGAGAGAATAAGCTCGATTCATTTCGTCGTCAGTCCTATTGCGCGACTCGGTAGGTCCGTCTAAGTCAGCAATAGGAGGAACCAAAGAGTAGTAGCACCACCTAGCCAGCCTGGCGGCCTACACTGTACCCTAACTGAGAACGAATGATTGGGATCATTCAAGAACCATTCTGTCGTGAATACCAGTATACATATAAACCATTCTTCCAAATGTCCCGATCAAGTTATAGGGTCACGGTCAGTCAAACCCTATCTGTACTTGACTCTATGCATGAGTTAATGCAAATTCAGATCATCGAGCTTTTCGCGTATCCTATACAGCTATATCCAATGCTTTGGCCAAAGACTTATGATCTCATATTCCAATAACCGCATAAGATATATAACCCGTCCACTAATAGGAGAAAGAATTCTATCTTAGTATTCAGTAGGACCTGCTACTTGCCCGTCAAGACACACGTCGAGGTTGACCCCACCTTCCGGTTTTCTGGGTCAAACTACTCTAATGAAAATCTTAATGTCACAAGAACATCCCTACCAAATCCTCAAGTCGAAGGTTCACGAATACCTATCACAATCTTTTGATTCCGTCATTGACTGTCCCGGAGTGAAATTCTTGTGACGAATCGAGGGTGAGTCGGTTCGAGTATACTAATCCAATTAGCATACCTATAACGTGTGCTCCCACTAATCATTAGTGTTTGACAGGCACTCTCCATATCAATGTACACATCATACAAGTCTTTACATAAACTTAACGCCCAGTCAAGTTTCATCGACTTGCGAACGATTAAGTATTTGAGCTATAAACCTTTCCAGTGCCGATCCCTTTATCCAATAAGGAGTGGAATGTTTTGCTCTCAAATACACGGACTAGTTTCTATATATATATTTACGAGTCAGGAATGCTAGTAACTGCCAGTAAACAAAGAAACAAACAATTGCATTATGATAATGATTTACATAATAACAAGTACAATGCCCTCACTCAACATCCTCTGAGTGGCATTTGAGGGCATACTCCTAACAATCTCCCACTTGCACTCAATGCCACACACTATGGTATCTAATACCCATGTTCTCCAGATGACGCTCCAAGCTAGTCTGAGAAAGTGGTTTGGTCAGTGGATCAGCGACATTGTCGGCTGATCTACTCTATGCAGCACAATGTATCCCTTGCGAACAAATTCTCTTACGAGATGATACTTCCACTCAATGTGTTTGGTACTGTTGTGAAACCTCGGCTCCTTGGCCTGCGCTACAGTTCCGTCGTTATCGCAGTACAGTGGAACAAGTATCTCAGCACATGGTATCACATGAAGTTCTCCCATAAACTTCTTAATCCAGAACCCTTCATTTGAAGCCTCCAAGGCTGCTTGATACTCAGCCTGACAGGTGGAATCAGCAGTCGCGTTTTTCTTGGCGCTACGCCAAAATACTGCTCCTCCATTAAGAGTAAATATATAGCCAGAAGTAGATATTGAATCGTCTTTCTGTCCTTGGAAGTCCGAATCAGTGAATCTCATCACATTCAGTTCTCCACCGCCATACATCAGAACCATTTCTCTAGTCCTTCTCAAGTACTTGAGAACGTTCTTTACGGCAGTCCAATGTTCCCTACCTGGGTTTGCCTGAAACCTACTCACCACACTCAATGCATGTGCAATGTCATGTCTCATACACAACATAGCATACATAAGGCTACCCACGGCTGAAATATATGGTATATTACTCATTTCCTTTCGTTGTTCCTCACTTTGAGGACACATCTTCAAGGAGAGTTTTATTCCATGTCACATCGGTAGGAACCCTCTTTTCGAATCATCCATCTTAAATCGCTTTAAGATTTTATTTATATATAGGGCTTGGGAAAGGCCTATCGTTCTCTTCGCTCTATCCCGATAGAGTCGAATACCAAGAATATAGGTTGCTTCGTCCAAGTCTTTCATGGAGAAATTACACGAAAGCCAAGCTTTCACAGAATTGAGCATTCCCAAATCATTTCATATTAGTAGAATGTCATCTACATAGAGTACTAAGAATGCGATCTTGCTCCCACTAACCCTCTTGTATACACAAGGTTCCTCTTCATTTTGCATGAAGTTAAACTCTTTGACCGCCTCGTCAAAATGAAGGTTTCAACTACGTGACGCTTGCTTCAGTCCATAAATGGAATGCTGAAGCTTGCACACTTTCTGAATATCGACCTCGGACACAAAGCCTTTAGGCTTCTCCATATAGATTTCCTCCTAGAGGAATCCACTAAGGAAAGTCGTCTTTACGTCTAGTTGCCATATCTCATAATCGTGGTATGCAGCTATAGCAAGCATCATGCGAATAGAGTTGATCACGGCTATAGGCGAGAAGGTATCGTGGTAATCGATCCCTTCCTTTTGGGTATAACCCTTTGACACAAGCCTCGACTTATAGGCATCAACCTTGCCATACCCATCAGTATTTCTCTTGTAGATCCACTTGTTCCCAATAGGCACTATGCCTTCAGGGCGGTCTAATAGTGTAACACCCCCAAGACGTTCAGGGCATGTTACAGCGCCGTGGACCCCACACTGTGGAATCCACGAGGCTAACGTACCAAAATGACATCCGACGAAGACATACAACCATTAACAAAACAACCATTTCACAATTCACGACATCCAAACCAAAATAGGAATACGAAAATACAATCCGTTCCCCAAAAAGGGGATACAACATAAATAAATTCAACAAGAAGTACTCGAGTACTTAAACAATTGACATAATAAGTAAACGACAAGACAGAACACCAGCAGACGACCACTGAACTGTATCATGCTTGCCCATTATCCTCGTACGGCTCGAATGCTCGCTTGTCTCCAAGACCTGTACCTGAAATACAAAAAGTATTTCCCCCATTTAAGGGGTTAGCGACAACTGCTAGTGCAAGTACAATCCATTTGAACTACATTCTAATCAGATGAATATATGCGCCAAAATCATTTTAGAAATCATTTATATTCCGGAATATTTACGGTGCACAAGCACAAAACACATTTCTCCAACAAAACAATTCAAAGTTAACCGTTGGTACGAGACTCACGGCCACCGTACCCCGCAGAGCCCCGTCGGACATCCCTGGGTGGTTAACCATAGTTCGTGATACGCACACACACGGCAATACGTATCCCTAGAGGCCCCGTCAGACCGTCCCTAGGTGAACATACACATATCCATCCACACGACCACGAATAGCCATAATTCAAATAATAGAACAGGTAAACAAATGTAAAGTACTTGCCTTTGAGACATCTCCGACGAAATGGGGACGAACAACGACTACGAATTATCCAGACGGAAAACGACGGTTCCTAAATGAAGGATCAATATAACCCAGTCCTAACGGACAACAATAATCGAATGGAAAACACCCATAACCCCCGATACAATTCATGACAATAAACGTTCAATCGATACGGGCGAGGGTTTACGTAAAATCTCCCCGTATCAACAATTCACGGATTAAACTCGAGGAAAACGGATTGGGAATCACCCAATAACAACAATCGGTAAGGAATTTCGTAACATACATGAACAATTCAATCACGAAAAACCCGAAAACCCCCAACTTAGAGAAGTTTAGGGTTCCTGAAGAAAATACCTCAAATTCGGACGATGGAGGATGATTACGTTGATGATGATATGTTAGCACGAACCTACGGTGATGGAATACGAAGAATTCTCCGATCAAAACTAAAGGGGATCGCCCTCTGGAGTCGCCGGGTGAAGAAAACGAAAGAAAAGAATGAAAACTGTTGTTTCTCAACTGACCGCTGATCTATTTAAAACGCATAGTTAGCGCACGCTAACCATCAAAAGGTAGCGCGCGCTAACGGGGCTACAAACAATCCAGTAGCTACTGCCCGACGTCGCTAGCTTGCGCTAGACAGGCTAAGCGCGCGCTAACGCTAACAGCACACCGATAACACACGCTAGGATGTAAGGAATAGCGTGCGCTACTCACGCAGCAGTTCAGTACTGCTCAGATCAGTACGCTGCTGCCAACGGTACGAAACTCGAAACGCACGACAAGGCCAGAATCCAGAAACATAAACACGAAATATACAAGACGACAGAGCTAAGCGCTGAAAGAAAATATAATTCCGATCACCGGAGAGTCTGTAATGCGACAAAGGAAATGAAATTCCCTAAACTTATAGGAAATTACAAAAATGGCCCAAGTGCCCGAAAACCACGATACGACGTCGGATTTACAAACCAAAAGTCTCAACACAACCAACGCAACCATACGAACTTGCACAAACCAAGAAACAATGAAAACGAATGCGTTTTACGAGAATCGAACGTTCATACGGCAAAACATATCATAAAATGAAATTACGTGAAGACATCACCAAAATTCGACCAAATGGAAAAACTCCAAGAATAAAGCAGATTCAAAATGTCGAAATGGTTACAAGCGAGCCGATAAAATAGACATACACCAAAAATGGAAACTGCTAAAAATGGAAAGGTACGAATATTACATTCTCCCCCTCTAAAATAAAGTTTCGTCCTGAAACTTAAGAATCAAAAAGCTCGGGGTGCCTCGAACGCATATCCTCCTCTAACTCCCACGTCGCTTCTTCTATTCCGTGCCTCGACCATTGCACCTTAACCAAATGAATGGTTTTGTGCCTTAACTGCTTGTCTCGACGCTCTAAAATCTTGACGGGCCTCTCCTCAAACGTAACATCCTTCTCGATCTCCACGTCTCCAAAATCAGTAATGTTGGACGGGTCCGGAACGTACTTCCTCAACTGGGAGACATGAAATACGCTATGAACATGACTCAACGATGGACGCAAAGCCAAACGGTATGCCAACTCACCGACTCTCTCCAATATCTCGAAAGGCCCAATATACCTCGGGCTGAGCTTCCCCTTTTTCCCAAAACGGAAAACTCCCTTCGATGGAGACACTCTCAACAGAACATGATCTCCCACCGCAAACTCCAAAGGTCGACACCTAACATCCGCATAAGACTTTTGTCGACTCTGAGCAGCCAACATTCTCTTTCTAATCAACTCAACTTTCTCCCTCGTCTCTAACACAAGGTCTGGCTCGGTGCCAACTAGATCGGATGGCTCATCCCAACATATCGGTGATCGGCAACGTCGGCCATAAAGCGCCTCATATGGTGCCATCCTAATCGTCGCGTGCCAACTATTATTATAAGTAAACTCAATCAAGGCCAGATGTTCCTCCCAGTCACTACTCCAGTCTAACGCACACGCACGCAACATATCCTCGAATGACCGAATGGTACGCTCGGACTGTCCGTCGGTCTGAGGGTGGAAGGATGTACTCAAACGCAAATGTGTCCCCAATGCCTTATGTACCGCCTGCCAGAAGTGCGATACAAACCGGCCGTCTCTATCCGAAATAATAGACTTTGGCGTACCATGAAGTCTCACTATCTGCGCGATAAAAATACGAGCCAATTTTTTTGGACCCCAAGTATCCTTGATGCTCAGAAAATGTGCCGACTTAGTCAGTCGGTCTACGATCACCCACACCATATTCATTCCGGCTTCGTCCTCGGCAAATTCGTGACAAAATCCATGGAGATATCCTCCCACTTCCATTCCGGGACGGGAAGTGGTTTCAACAACCCGGCTGGCCGCTGATGCTCAATTTTGACGTGCTGACAAGTCAAACACTTAGCCACAAACTGAACTACCTCATTCTTCATGTCGTTCCACCAAAAGTTTTTCCTCAAATCTTTATGCATTTTACTCGAGCCCGGATGGACTGAGTAAGGCGACACGTGAGCCTCTCTCATAATATTCTGCCTCAATTCCAAGTCTTTCGAAACACAAAGCCAACCTTGGAATCTCAATACACCATCCTCATGTATCATGAATCCCGAGGCTTTCCCCTTCCCGACATTCTCTCGAAGCTGAACAAACATCGGGTCCTCGAACTGTCCCGACTTAATGTCGTCGACTAAAGACGAAGAAATCTCAAGGGTACGCAGTTGCCCGGAACTCTCTGTTAGCACAATCTCAATGTTCAACCTCATAAACTCCCGCTGAAGTCCTGACTGAGCCGTAAGCAACTCAAGCGCCTGAAGCGATACCGATTTCTGTCTCAAGGCATCCGCCACCACATTTGCCTTGCCCGGATGATAGAGAATCTCGAGGTTGTAATCCTTAATCAACTCCAACCATCTCCGCTGTCTCATGTTAAGCTCTTTCTGAGTAAAAATGTACTTCAGGCTCTTGTGATCGGTGAAAATCTGACACGACGAGCTATATAAGTAATGACGCCAGATCTTCAACGCAAATACAACTGCGGCCAACTCAAGATCATACGTAGGGTAATTCAACTCATATAGTTTCAATTGACAGGAAGCATAGTTAATCGTCCTCCCGTGCTGCATAAGTACACATCCGAGCCCTTGGCCCGAAGCATCACTAAAAACTGAGAAACCCTCGTTACCACTCGGTAACTCCAAAACAGGAGCAGTCGTCAACCGCTTCTTCAACTCCTCAAAACTATTCTGCCTCTCATCGGTCCACACAAACTTCTCTGACTTCTGTAACAACTGAGTCAGCGGTCGAGCGAGCTTAGAGAACCCCTCGACGAATCTACGGTAATATCCGGCCAAACCCAGAAAACTACGGACCTCCTTCACGTTCTTCGGCGGCGCCCAATCCAACACTGCCTCTACCTTATGTGGGTCCACACGAACACCCTCGGCCGAGATCACATGACCGAGAAACATAACCTCCCGTAACCAAAACTCACACTTTGAGAATTTCGCAAAAAGATGCTGAGTTCTCAAAATATCTAACACGATATGCAAAGGACGGGCATGCTACTCCTCGTTCCTCGAGTAAATCAGGATGTCATCGATAAAAATGACTACACACTTATCGAGGTTGTCGGTAAAGACTTTGTTCATAAGATGCATGAACACGGCTGGGGCGTTAGTTAGCCCAAAAGGCATAACCACAAACTCGTAGTGATCGTATCTAGTCCGAAAGGCCGTCTTTGGAATATCGGTATCCTTCACTCGGAGCTGATAATACCCCGATCTCAAATCAATCTTCGAAAACACGGTTGCCCCTTGCAGTTGGTCGAAAAAATCATCAATCCTCGGGAGCGGATACTTGTTTTTGATATTCACTTTGTTCAACTCTCGGTAGTCTATACACAAACGAAGTGACCCATCCTTCTTCTTCACAAATAGGACCGGTGCGCCTCAAGGCGAAGCGCTCGGTCGAATATACCCCATGTATAGCAACTCCCCCCAACTGTTTCTTCAACTCAAGCATCTCGGCAGGCGCCATACGATATGGTGTCTTAGAAATTGGTGCCGCGCCCGGCTCTAAATCGACGGTAAACTCAACTTCTCGGTCCGGCGGAAAACCCGGCAACTCATCTAGAAAGACGTCAGGATACTCACACACTATCGGAATAGACGAGAGCTAGACTCCCCCTTCTCCCGATCTCAAAGCGTAACACCAATACCCCGTGCAACCTCCTCGAAGAAATCTCACCACTTTCAAAGCGCTGATCAAGAACCTCTGACTACTCCGCTTCCGCCCCACAAAAGAATGCTCAGTACCGTCAGAGGCTAACATCGAAACGGTTCTCGTTCTATAGTTCATGATTGCCCCATGACGGTCCAGCCAATCCTCACCCAGAATCAAATCCTCATCTCTAATATCTACCACAATCAGGTTAGAAGGCCAAACCCTCCCAGCGATACTCACTGGAAAATCTCTAATCTCACGATCCCCCACGATGCTATCCCCACTAGGCAGTTTAACAACAAATGGTTTACACGCAACTAGGCAATCAATGTGCAGACGGCCCACACAATCCATAGATATGAAAGAATGCGTAGCACCAGAATCGAATAATACGGAAACAGGATGGTCAAGGATGTGAACGGTACCTGTAGCACCGTCGCGTTAGGATCTCCTACTCGTCTCATCTCATATACTCGGGGCGGAACAGACCCCGCACTAGAAGCTCCCCCTCTAGAAGGTTGTCCTCGTCCTCGACCTCTACCAAAACTCTGCTGTGGCTGAGGAACTGTCGGTGTCTGATTCACACTCGGCTCTCCCGCAGCTGGGGCTGATATCTGAGTAACTGGCGCTCGAACTGCATCCGTACAAAACTTAGCACGATGTCCCATCCGACCGCACGCAAGACACTGAATCGGGGGCCTATCACACTCACTCATCATGTGGCCGGGATGACCACAGTTAAAGCATGTAGGACCGCGAACGGAACCAGTAGGAGCAGACTTAGAACCGTTTCCTCGCCCAAATGACGAAGACTGACCCCCGAAGACTCTCGAACTGCATCGAGCCTTCGGATGTCCACTGACTGCCTCCAAAATCGGCCGGAGGTCTTCTGTTTCTTCCCCTCGGCTGCCGTCTCTATCGCAGCAAACGACATCTCATAAGCCATCGCCTTATTCTGATACTCTTTCAAAGTTGTGCATCCCAGACCAGACATGTAGTGACGCACCCTCGGTTTCATCCTCATATCGAAGTGGCGGATCTTATCAAGCTCATCTCGGGCTTGGTTTCTCACATAATCAAGTTGTTGGTTGTAGTCCTTGATCACTTGAGAAATAGGAACATCCGGGGCTTAGCCTCAAAGAAGGCTCGGATCCTCCCCTCTTTCACTGGCCATGGACAAAACTCGTCTTCCATCAACTCCCGGAATTCTGCCCACGTGGCTGCCCGATCACGTGGTGTCACTGCTTGCCACCACGTTGCCGCCTCTTTGGCGAGGAAGTACTAAGCCATGGGTACCTTCCTCTTCTCAGAGCAGTTAGCAGCCTCAAACACCTTTTCCATCTCAAACAACCAACTCTCCCAATCGGAAGGGTCGGAAGCACCATCAAACTGCGGAGGACGCATACGAATCACGTCCTGAAGTAGCTTATCATTTCCGGATCCAGTAGGCAGAACCGGGTTGGCATTATCTTGGCCGACCAGGACGGCCTGAGTTAGTAGCGTCATCTGGTTCGATACTTGTTGCAAAATGTTCGCCACTCCAACATTCTCATGTGCATTACCGGAGCTAGCAGACTGGTCCTGCTGACCCCCGAAACTAGGCGGGACACTATTCGACAAAGAAGGCATAGCCGAATCAGTTCCCGAGTTATCGAACATGGCTGCCCCACCGGCTGCGCCACGTCCCCAACCGCGTTCGCGTCCTCTACCAGTAGGAATTCTGAAGGAGTAGTGGGTGAGTACAATTCAAACGCAAAACACAACAAGATAACAAGAAAGAAATGGAACAGAACAACGCAACGAGTCAAGTTAGGAAAACTTACGAGCACCGGCATACTAAGATGATGGCATAGCAGTGATACTGTTCAAAAACGACACTCGACTAGACCCAAATAACCGACAGCCTAGGTATCCATAAACCTAAGCTCCGATACCATATTCTGTAACACCCCCAAGACGTTCAGGGCATGTAACAGCGCTGTAGACCCCACATTGTGGAATCCACCAGGCTAACGTACCAAAATGACATCCGACGAAGACATACAACCATTAACAAAACAACCATTTCACAATTCACGATATCCAAACCAAAATAGGAATACGACAATACAATCTGTTCCCCAAAAAGGGCACACAACATAAATAAATTCAACAAGAAGTACTCGAGTACTTAAACAATTGACATAATAAGTAAACGACAAGACAGAACACCAACATACGACCACTGAACAGTATCATGCTTGCCCATCATCTTCGTACGGCTCGAATGCTCGCTTGTCTCCAAGACCTTTACCTGAAATACAAAAACTATTTCCCCCACTTAAGGGGTTAGCGACAACTGCTAGTGCAAGTATAATACATTTGAACTACATTCTAATCAGATGAATATATGCGCCAAAATCATTTTAGAAATCATTTATATTCCGGAATATTTACGGTGCACAAGCACAAAACACATTTCTCCAACAAAGCAATTCAAAGTTAACCATTGGTACGAGACTCACGGCCACCGTACCCCGCAGAGCCCCGTCGGACATCCCTGGGTGGTTAACCATAGTTTGTGATATGCACACACACGGAAATACGTATCCCTAGAGGCTCCGTCGGACCGTCCCTAGGTGAACCTACACATATCCATCCACACGACCACGAATAACCATATTTCAAATAATAGAACAGGCAAACAAATGTAAATTACTTGCCTTTGAGACATCTCCGACGAAATAGGGACAAACAACGACTACGAATGATCCGGACGGAAAACGACGGTTCCTAAATGAAGGATCAATATAACTCAGTCCTAACGGATAACAATAATCGAACGAAAAACACCCATAACTCCTGATACAATTCATGACAATAAACGTTCAATCGATACGGGCGAGGGTTTACGCAAAATCTCCCCGTATCAACAATTCACGGATTAAACTCGAGAAAAACGGATTGGGAATCAACCAATAACAACAATCGGTAAAGAATTTCGTAACATACATGAACAATTCGGAATCAATCACGAAAAACCCGAAAACCCCCAAATTAGACAAGTTTAGGGTTCTTGAAGAAAATACCTCAGATTCGGACGATGGAGGATGATTATGATGATGATGATATGTTAGCACGAACCTACGGTGATGGAATACGAAGAATTCTCCGATTAAAACTGAAGGGAATCGCCCTCTGGAGTCGCCCGGTGAAGAAAACAAAAGAAAAGAATGAAAACTGATGTTTCTGAACGGCCCGCTGATCTATTTAAAACGCATAGTTAGCGCACGCTAACCATCAAAAGGTAGCGCGCTAACGGCTACAAGACCCAAAGAGAAGCACGCTCGACGCCGCTAGCATGCGGCTGTGCTCGGCGTGCGCTAAATACTACCCGATAGCGCACGCTAATAACAACGAGTTAGCGTACGCTAACAGCACACTGATAATGCACGCTAGGATGTAAGTAATAGCGTGCGCTACTCACGCAGCAGTTCAGTACTGCTCAGATCAGTACGCTGCTGCCGGCGGTACGAAACTCGAAATGCACGACAAGGCCAGAATCCAGAAACATAAACACGAAATATACAAGACAACAGAGCTAAGCGCTGAAAGAAAATATACTTCCGACCACCGGAGAGTCCGTAATGCGACAAAGGAAATGAAATTCCTTAAACTTATAGGAAATTAAAAAAATGGCCCAAGTGCCCGAAAACCACGATACGACGTCGGATTTACAAACTGAAAGTCTCAACACAACCAACGCAACCATATGAACTTGCACAAACCAAGAAACAACGAAAATGAATGCGTTTTACGAGAATCGAACGTTCATACGGAAAAACATGTCATAAAATGAAATTACGTGAAAACATCACCAAAACTCGACCAAATGGAAGAACTCCAAGAATAAAGTAAATTCAAAATGTCGAAACGGTTACAAGCGAGCCAATAAAAATAGACATACACCAAAAATGGAAACTGCTAAAAATGGAAAGGTACGGATATTACAACTAGAGTCCAGACCTGATTGACACGCATCGAATCTATCTCAGCTTCCATAGCTTCAGGCCATTTTGCGGAGTCTACATCCACCATTGCTTGGTCATAGGTCGTTGGGTCGGTCTCTTGGGTATCACTTGGAACCTCATGGAGACCCAGCTCCTCCAAGTGTACAAAGCTATACCTCTCAGGTAAATGAGACACCTTACTAGACCTACGAGGTGGTTGTACTTATGTTTCAGAAGGTTTGGTTCCAATTTCTTGCACAGGTGTCTCCTGAGGAGTTTCATTGTATTCCTCCAAAGAAATACTTATACCTGCTCCGCCTTCCTGAATGAACTCATCTTCCAGGAAGTGTGCTTGCAAAGCAAAAACGATCTTTCGATCTTCGGGCATGTAGAATAGATAACCTATCGTCCCAAATGGGAATCCAATGAAACGTCCCTTCGCGGACCTCGCTTCCAACTTTTCCACCTTAGTCTTCTTGACATAGCATCCCCAAATCCTAATGTGATTAAGACTTTTGGTTTCCTGCCCCCCTACATCTCATGTGGAGTCTTATGAACGGATTTGAAAGGACATATTTTCAAGATATAAGCGGCAGCCAGGAGTGCATACCCCCACAGGTAAATCGGTAAGTCAGTATAGCCTAGCATGGAACGGACCATGTTCAACAAGGTCCGGTTCCTTCTTTCTGACACACCTTTTAACAGAGGAGTACCTGGAGGTGTTAGTTGTGATACTATTCCATGTTCCTTAAGGAACTCGTCAAACTCCATACTCATATACTCGCCACCTCGATCCGATCGAAATGCTTTGATATGATTTCCAGTTTATTTCTCGACTAGGGCCTTAAATTCCTGGAATTTCTCAAAGGCCTCGGATTTATGTTTCATTGAGTATACATAACCATACCTAGTATAATCATCTGTAAACATAATGAAATACTGATATCCATCACATGCTGCTTCCAAAGCACCAAATACGTCGTTATGGATTAATCATAGTTTATCAGCGGCTCTTTCAAAAGTCCCTGTGAAGGGGGACTTAGTCATTTTGCCTTTAAGGCAAGATTCACAAGTAGGAAAGGGATCCGATCCCAATGGACCCATAAGTCCATCCTTTTCTATTTTGTAAACCTTGGTCTGACCAACATGACCAAGTCTAAGATGCCATTTCAAAACTTGATTAGTTTCATCCCTACCATGCTTCCTAGTCATAGTATTCATAATGAGTTTGTTACTGAGGTTTAGATGATACAGTCCATTTAACAATGTAGTAGTGTCCACTAATTTATTTCTAAAATAAATTTTGCAGGAACCATCACCAATGATAAATGAAAAGCCTTTCTGATCCATGACCGGAATAGATACAATGTTTTTATGCCCCTTGGTCAAAACAAGTACATATTCTAAAGTCAGAATAAAACCGGATTCTAAACCCAAATGAAGTGATCCTATGTCGGTTACCTCGACACTATGCCCGCTTCCGATAGTGATCATCACTTCCCCAGCTCCAAGCTTCCTACTTTGTTCCAGATCTTGATTTATGGTACAAATATGATAACTAGCTCCAGAATCCAGTATTCAAGAAGTAGAAAATACAGTAGCAGAATAATTTGTTTCCAAAACTAAAAGTTATGTACCTGAAGTGCCATGAAGAATCGGACAGTCTCTTGCGCAGTGGCCCAGCTCACCGCATTTGAGACAAGCGTCCTTCTTTTTGCTCTTTGGAACCATCGGGGCCTTGACGTTACCCTTGAAGTCCTTGACTTGTAGTCCCATCTGCTTCTTGGTCTTTTTTTTGTTATTCTTATTCTTAGACCTCCTAGGTCCAGAAGAAATCACAAGGGCAGACTCCTTCATCCGCGGAGTCTTCATCTGAGACTGAGTGGTCACCAGTTTGTTCATTAGCCCTGCTGAGTTGCATACAATCTCATTGCAGTTGAAATTCATAACAAAATGTGAGAAGGAATCAGGGAGAGACTGTAGGATAATGTCGGTCTGAAGAGAAGTATCCATCTTAAAATCAAGAGCCTCCAATCTCTCGATCATAGATATCATTTTGAGGATGTGGTCCCCAACCTTCTCACCTTCCTTCATCCTTGCACCGAACAGTTGCTTGGATATCTCATATCTAGTAGTTCGACTGTGCTCACCATAAAACTAGGTTAAGTGAGATAGAATCTTCCTAGCATAAGTCATTTTCTCATGAGCTCTCTGAAGCTCATTATACATAGAAGCCATCATGTAAGCACGGACTTTTACGTCATTCTTAACCCACTTTTCGCGGTTTTCAATCTCTTCCTGATTGGCTCTTGTCCGCATTTGAGGCGCCGGAATGTCCGTCTCAAAGACGTATCCGAGTGCCTCTATACTGAGGACTATCATCAGATTGCGGAGCTAATCCATGAAGTTAGGTCCGATCAAGGTGTTCTTTTCGAGTAGAATTGCGAGCGGGTTCATGGTCATATTGAGAGTTATGTCTGCATTAAGTACGACAAATTAATTAGTGACTCATTCAATTATGATTAGAGTATATAATTAAGGTCTTTTCTATTCTTATTACCCAGCTCCCACTATTTTTTTATCGGAAAAACACACTCCCATGTGAAATCCGGAAGTATCGTTCGCTCTACTTCATAGTGGTGATCGAGTTCTTTATAAATCTTAATAGAGGGCAACCGAACAGGTTTCTAGTCTATTGATTTTCATAAACTGGTGTCCAACACCAACCCATCTAATGGATGATTCGATCTTTTTTCCCCTTGTTCACTCCCCTCAACCTATACGGTTTCTATGGTTCGTGAACAAGTTAAGTTTATACCATCGACGTAAATCAGTTTGACAATTGAATCTTATCTGGCAAACTATCAGGTTTCTAGAGATAAAATTTGCTCCAACCGAAGACATCCAATGCGCTCCCGGTAAATTATCGATCCTCCCCGAACGACTACCCCGATAACTTGGAAGCATGGTACATCCGGTTTGGATTTCAATTTCCCGAAAGCTCGATGGAGGAAAGGAAAACCTTGAAACCTTATAAACTTAATAATTTGTCGTGGGAGAATTTTCGCGATTAATGTTACACTTTGCACATAAATTCATTTAAGCGCGTTTGTAGCATTCATACAATATGAATAACCATTGACAACCTAGTTGCTACCAACATGTAGTTCATGGACCGTTCTTAAAATCAAAAACTTCGTAATCTAATTACAAGCCTTCAGTCTTGAATCTTCGTCTTCTCGAATGGATCTTCCTCCGGTCTTCGTCATTACATATAAATTTTACATTGAAAAATTGCATCCTAGATACAAATATTTCAAGTAAAATAAATAGGCTCAAAACGGCCTTTACAACCCAATCGAATAAAATCGAACGATTCAAAAACTAAGTCCATGAACCACATCACCATTAAAAAATAATGCATCAAACACATTAAAATAAATGGCATTCATAATTAATCTAAATATTGATCCAATCAATATAAATTAATCAATCCAAACGAATTAATCTAATTAATTCAAACAACCGTTAATTTTAACTTGTTCCGGGTGAGAAAATATTTCATTAAATTAATTTCCCTAAGAATAAAATTACGATAATTATATCTTAGTCAAATTAAATCCAATTTAATTTGTGGGAAATTAATTACCAAACGAAATATAAAAACGGAGCCAAAAATACAAGGCCCTGGACAAGCCCGCGGCCCTGAATTTGCCGGTGACCGCCCTAGCTCGCTTTGTCAGGCGATCCCATCGACCCAGCTGCCGGGTCCGGCCATTTTTCCGGCTCGTCTTTTCGTCCTGAATCCAAAAATAATATTTTTCTAATTTTTATATTACATAATTAAATCAGTTTTTAAAAGAAAAATAGATTTATATTGTAACATAAAATCATGAAAAAATTATTTTTAGATGAACAATTGAAAATCACGATTAATACAATTATGATTCCAAATAATAAACCATCCGATCAAAGCAATCCAAATGCTAAATATCGTATATACGATCGCAAGACCTACGCTCTGATACCACTGTTGGGATTCGGTGCCTAAAACGAAGGCCCAGCGGAAGCGGTAAAACGAAAATTAATTCGATCTGAATCCCCACGAGGATCGATCGAGCTACGTATATACGAAAATAAAACGAAGCACAAGAAGATACGAGAAACATACCCTTGTAGTCCGTTGATTAAATGGTGTTCTTCTCTTGAGCAATTCCCCAAACTTTAGTTGCTCTCCACGAATCCAATCCGCTCCAAGCTCTTGGATGATCCGACGCCGAAAGTACCACGTCTCTACTTGCCATGCGCCGGAGAAATGATCGGAATGACAACACCTTGCTGTCCTCCAAGGATACGGCTAGAGTTAGGATGATGAAGCTTTTAATTGTGATTATAACACTCTAAGTGTATAACTCACTATCTCTCTATTAATCTCTCGATTTTCCTCCAAGAAAAACTCAAGATGAATGTGAAGAAGATGAAGAAGACTTGGAGAAATGTTATTCTGTCTCTCTCTCTCTCTTTATCTCTACCGTGAATTCCCAAAGTGTGAGGTTGGAGTGAGTTTGTCTTCATTTTATTCTTCTTGCTTTATGGACCAAATCACCTAATATCATATCTAACATGATATTGTCCCCTTGGTGGCCATAGGTTTTCCACCTATCAAGGTGAATACCAATACCAAGGGAGGTGGTTGGTAATGGGCGGCCATCTAGAAGGAAAGGAAGAGTTCGGTCCGTTTCGGACTCCCGTGAGTCAAAACAGATAAACTCCAATTCCGTTCCGAGTATTTATATCAATTAATTAATCCAACTAATTAATCATATCAAATACAAAATAATATAATTAATTTGTCCAAGAAATAATAATATTCATGAATTAAATTAATCACCCAGTATTATATTTAATTCATAAGGCCGTAAATTAATTTATCCAATAAATTAATTTAGACATCCAATGTCCCAAAATTATATATCCAATATATAATATTCATAATGAGAGAATAAGCTCGATTCATTCCGTCGTCAATCCTATTGCGCGACTCGGTAGGTCCGTACGTAGGGATAGGAATACGGGAAACCAATCTTCGATTAATAACGCCATAAAGTTGAATGTTACAAGTTCGAACACAGGATAAATACACAATAATTATCCGGTCATTACATACTACCCCTCTAAAAAGAAGTTTCGGCCCGAAACTTAGAACGGAAACAATTCCGGGTATCTCGACTTCATACTATCTTCAGTCTCCCAAGTTGCTTCTTCGACTCCATGTCGGGACCACTGAACTTTAACCAAAGAGATCGTTTTATTTCTCAATTGTTTGACCCGACTCTCGAGTATCTTGATCGGCTTTTCTTCGAACGAGCCATCATTAGCTACTTCAGTCTCACCAAAATCAATGATATGACTGAGATCCGGTACATATTTTCGTAATTGGGATACATGGAATACATTATGAACGTGACTCAGCGATGGCGGTAAGGCCAACCTGTACGCCAACTCCCCAACTCTTTCAAGGATCTCGAATGGTCCGATATATCTCGGACTCAGCTTCCCTTTCTTCCCAAAACGGAAAATTTCCCGAGTAGGAGAAACCTTCAGTAGCACATGGTCCCCGATTACAAACTCTAACGGGCGACGGTGCACGTCTGCATAAGACTTCTGTCGACTCTGGGCAGTCAACAACCTTTCACGAATCAGGGCTACTTTCTCTTGAGTCTGAACTATCAACTCTGGTTCAGTTCCGATCAAATCAGAAGAATCATCCCAACACAGGGGTGATCTGCATCTTCTTCCGTACAACGCTTCAAACGGTGCCATCTTAGTGGAAGCATGCCAACTATTGTTGTAGGTAAATCCAATCAATGGCAAATGAATCTCTCAATCGGTTGACCAATCCGAGGCACAAGCTCTTAGCATATCTTTTAATGTCTGTATATTCTTTTCGGACTGTCCGTCCGTCTGAGGATGGTAAGCTGTGCTAAAGTTCAGCTCGTTTCCTAAGGCCTTATGAACTGCTTTCCAGAAATGTGACACAAAGTGACCATCCCGATCCGAAATAATGGTCTTCGGCGTACCATGCAATCGGACTATCTCTGCAATAAACACTCGTGCTAATTTATCGGGTCCCCAAGTATCCTTAATACCTAGGAAATGAGCCGACTTGGTTAGTCGATCAACTATTACCCAAATCATGTTCATCATTGTCCTGGTCCTCGACATATTGGTGATAAAGTCCATCGATATATCCTCCCACTTCCACTCAGGAATCGGAAGTGGCTTCAACATTCCGGCAGGTTGCTGATGTTCAATCTTGACATGTTTGCAAGTTAAGCACTTCGAGACGAATTCTGCTACGTCCTTCTTCATATTTCCCCACTAGAAATTTTGCTTTAGATCCTTATACATCTTACTGGTGCCCGAATGAATAGAATAGGGCGCGCTGTGAGCTTCTTTCATGATCGTCTGCTTCAAAACATCATCATCGGGGACGCACAGTCGAATATGAAATCTCAGAACTCCATCATCATGTATCACGAATCCTGGGGCCTATCCTTTGTTTACTTCATCTCGTAACTGAAAAATCAGAGAATCATCCAACTGCTTAGATTTGATTTCTTCGATTAATGACGAAGTTAATTCCATCATACACAGGTGCCCCTGGACTCCTTGCGACCATACTTCAATTCCTTCGCGAATCAATTCTCGTTGGATGCTGGACTATGACGTAAGTGTTTCCAACATCCGTATAGAAACTAGTTTGCGGCTCAATGCATCGGCTACCACGTTTGCTTTGCCTGGATGATAAAGAATTTCCAGGTCGTAATCTTTGATCAATTCCAGCCATCTCCCCTGTCTCATGTTTAATTCCTTCTAAGTGAAAATATACTTGAGACTCTTATGATCTGTGAAGATCTGACGATGAGTGTCGTACAAATAATGTCACCAAATCTTCAGGGCACAGGCGACAGCTGCTAACTCTAGATCATGAGTCGGGTAGTTAACCTTGTACGATTTCAACTGTCGAGAGGCACAGGCAATCACTCTATCCTTCTGCTTCAACACGCAACCCAGACCCTGATTTGAAGCATCGATGTACACCATGAATCCATCAGTCCCATCTGGTAATGCTAGTATAGGTGTCATTGTCAGTCTTCTCTTAAATTCATCAAAGCTAGACTGACATTTCTCATTCCACACGAATTTCTGAGTCTTCTGCAACAGCTGAGTAAGCGGATGAGCAATTTTGGAAAATCCTTCCACAAAACGATGATAATATCCAGCAAGTCCTAAGAAACTTCAGACTTCTTTCACGTTCTTAGGAGATTCCCACTCCAAGATTGCCTCAACTTTCTTCGGGTCTACTTGAACTCCGTCAGTTGATATCACGTGCCCAAGAAATGTTACTTCCTTGAGCCAGAACTCGCATTTAGAAAGTTTTGTATAAAGTTGTTCACTCCTCAAAGTATTCAAAACGATACGCAAATGCTCTGCATGCTCTTCTGGATCCTTTGAAAAAATTAAGATGTCATCCATGAAAACGACCACGAATTTATCCAAATATTCTAAGAATACCCGATTCATCAATTGCATAAACACCGCAGGAGCATTAGTAAGTCCAAATGGCATCACCACAAATTCATAGTGCCCGTACCGGGATCTGAAAGCAGATTTCGGTATATCAAATTCCTTAATCCTCAACTGATGATATCCCGATCTCAAGTCGATCTTCGGAAATACCGTTGCCCTCTGTAGTTGGTAAAATAGATCGTCGATCCGAGGTAATGGGTATTTATTCTTGATTGTCATTTTGTTTAGCTCCCTATAATCAATACACAGTCGGAGGGATCCATCTTTCTTCCGGACAAAGAGAACGGGTGCTCCTCAAGGAGAAACTCTAGGTTGAATGTAACCCTTCTGCAACAATTCCTCAAGTTGTTTCTTTAATTCATACATCTCGATTGGCGCCATACGGTATGATGCTCTGGAAATAGGTGCGGCTCCCGGCTCCAATTCGATATTAAACTCTACATCTCTCCGCGGAGGTAACCAAGGTAGCTCGTCAGGGAATACGTCCGAGAATTCGTTCACAATGGGAATGGATGAGGGCTCTACTCCTTCTTCCTTCTTCATGGCATAACACCAAAATCCGTGACAACCCTGCTTTAGCAATTTAACCGCTTTCATGGCTTTGATCACTTTCCCTGAGCTCATGGTCTCCATCCTTCGAATAAGTGTTCAGGCCCGTCATCAGCAATAATCCAAATAACTCTCTTCCGATAATTCAAAATAGCTCCATAACGATTGAGCCAATCGTCCCCGAGAATTAAATCGTCACCATGGATGTCGACCACAATATGATTTGATGGCCAGTCTCTCCCTCCTATAGACACAGGAAAATATCTATTTCTAGGGTTCCCAAAATTCTCTCTCCACTCGGTAAACCCACAACATAAGGTTCACAATCATGTAAACACGAGATTTTCAAACCAATAACACAGTTCAATGATATTAAAGAATGCGTAGCTCCCGAATCGTATAAAACAGTAACTGGTTGCAAAAGGATCTGAATCGTACCTAATGCATCAGCAGTGTTCTGATCATCTGACCTCCTCATCTCGTAAAGGCACATAGGAACGGACCCGGCACTGGATGCCTCTCTTTTCCCAACATTCTGCTGCTGAAAACCACTTTGCTGTGTCAGGTTCACACTAGTCTCCTTCGGAACTTGTGCTGGAGTGCGAGTACCAATTGATGTAGTCACATTTCCGCAAAAAGTCGCACGATGTCCTTCCTGTCCACATTCAAAACAGGTCACATAAGGAGCGGAGCAATCACGCCGAACATGCCCTGCTCGACCACAGTTATAACACGTCTTCGATGCGTCTGAAACCGTTGATGTTGTCCGAAACTTCTTTCCACCTAGAGAAGGATACAGAGGTTTCCTGGATGAATGAAATGAAGTCTGGCCCTTGCGGGGCCCACTACTCTTGTTCTCAGTGAAGTTGCCAGACACTTTCTGCTTCTTTGCTTCTGCAAATTTCTCCATCGCTGCCTCTTTCGTCTCGTAGGCCAGTGCTTTGTCCTGATACTGCCGTAGAGTAGTACATTCAAATCCGGACATATATTGCTGAATCTCCGACTTCATACGCATGTCGAAATGAAAAATCTTTTCTGCCTCGGTCCTGAACAAATGTCGCACACATGTCAGCTGGTTAAAAGTCTTGATTATGTCTGTCACAGATTCCTCCAAATTTTGCGGTGAGAAAAACTCTCGGACTCTAGCCTCTCTAACTGGATGAGAACAATATTGTGCTTCCATCATTAGTTTGAATTCTGTCCAATCAGCATGATAATCCTCAGGTCGGATGGCCTCCCACCAGTCGAAATCTTCCCCAGTCAGAAAATACTGAGCGATTGGGACTTTTCGATCATCGGGACAGTTAATTCCCGCAAATATTTTCTCTAACTCCTTCAGCCAGTGATCCCAAGTAGGCATCTCTGTAGAACCGTTGAATTTTGGTGGGTGTAACTTGACCACTTCCGTAAGCCACTTGTCTCCCCGATTATCCTCGTTACGTTGTTGGCCCATCATCGTCTGCATGCGATCAACCACCTGAGCAAATTGGGTCATCTGAGCGACCACCTGTTGAAGCACTCCTGGCATGTTAGGATTTGCATCATCATTTACTGATTCCTTTTGTCCTCCAGAATGGGAATCAGTTCGATTAGCCGATAAATCCGGGGTAGATGATGAATCTTCCTGTCTCGCATTACCACGTCCGCGTCCACGACCACGTCCGCGTCCACGACCTCCTCTCAACATACTGTAAACACAAATACTCAATATCTAGGGCAAAATCTTCTAAAGGAAACCCGTCAATATCCTCAAAACACAAAATAAACAAAATGGTAGTATACGAGATTAGGAACCTTGCAACCATGGTCCACATGACGACGCTGGATATGTAGTGATGTTACAAATGACCCATAAATCAAATGACGTAAACAAACCTAAGTAAACCCGACTGCCAAGATATCCATGAATCTTAGCTCTGATACCATATTCTGTAACACCCCGAGATATTCGGAATAATTACAGCACCTTAAATCCTTTATATAGAATTTACAAGGCTAATTTAAAGAAATGCAGAAATGATACAAAAGTACCACTAAATTCAAGAATTTGATAACCGGTTCAGACAACTCAAATGAATCCATTATTACAAGCATCTCAAATCAACAACAGAACACGCGTACTCGAGTACTGAAAATTAAACCAGAAAGACAAAACAACACAACAAATAACATCACTGAGCCCCTTCGTCATCATATCGGTACTGTGGTGGCTTCCCCACTCCTCGGCTACCTGAACATCAAAACAAATATCCACCCCCAAAGGGGTTAGCAAATGATGCTAGTACAAGTATCATAATGTACAAAATCAGATATGCAACGACGATGCATAGCAAAATACATAACACGGACTTTCGCTATCGAAATCCAATGATGTGAATCCACATGATCCCATCAACACAACATGGAGTATTCCAATGATCCAGCGCCCTCAGCATAGATCCCAAGATGACCCCGTCCAACCAACATGAGGTGGAAAAGCCCATCCAATGATCCAACGCCCTCAGCATAGATCCCAAGATGATCCCGTCGGACCAACACGAGGTGGACATCTGATCCAGCGCCCTCAGCGTAGATCACACGATCCCTTCGGATCAACATACATAAACACAACAATGCATACACATATGTAAAAATCGATATGTCCATCAACATGAACATACAAATAATCGATAACGAATATCATGACGATTCAACGGAAATGATCTCATGCTCAACAACATGAATAACAATATGCATGATCCAAATCATCAATATCAAACCAATTTCAAAATACGATACTTGCCTCAGAAATGGCGATAAGGATTGCTACTACGAATAGGCTTCAACGTGCTCGAAGAATTCTCACTCGATCAGCTCACCAAAATCCAAACCTTCATCGAACAATAATACCGGTATAACTAACGGTTCCGGATAATCGTTCTAATCATCAAACGAATCGTCAAAAGGCATGTTATACCCTATCATGACAAGTGAACTAATCTGCCCCAATCCATTCGGTTGAATCGACACTACGCTATTCGGCCGAATGACAATCTCATAGAATACCATTCAAGTTCAAATACATCTTTCAGTCGGATTCTTCATTTATGACATGAAATTCGTCTTAGAAGTATTCTAATCATGTCCTTCAATAACAAGATATCGGAAATACTTTGATGCACATCATAAGAACTTATTCATAAGGTTCATCTTGATTGTCATCTCCTTCTAGAAATTAACCTTACGCTCAGTCCATTAAAATTTCCCAAACGAAATGTTCGATCATATAATTCATACGAACTTAGATAATCTCCAAAAACTTGTTATAATCAGGTTTGAAATCTCAGGATGCTACGTTCAAGATCCTTATCGCTAAAAGGTTCGATCAACAAGCTTAACAACAAAAGAGAACCAAAGCATAACCGAATTTATTCCTCTAAAATCATGATGTTCGACTCCTCACGAATATAACTGATTTGATAATCTCAGAAACATGTTCAAGACATCACCAAGAGCACGTAATCTAGTTGGTGAAGGATCACATACCTCAATATAGTGAAGAACAACAAAAAACTTGAAGAAACTCAACACCAGAAGCTTGAACACCAATCCACAAGGATCTATGATCTTCAAAATCAAGCTAGGATGATGATATGGGAGTTATATGGTGCTGGATAGTTCTCAGATGGCGAAAAACGGAAATTAAGTGGGGAAGAAATGAAATAGGGGTTGAGGGTTATAAATAGAATTCTAACCATTACGTACGTTACTTATACTCCATTACGTACGTAAAAGCCCTAGCGTATGCTATACTCAATCCTTAGCGTACGTTAACGTCTGGCCAAAGCTCACTGACCTGATTCTGGCATTCGCTTACGTATGTTATCATGGTAGTTTACATACGTAACACTATGAACTTAGCGTACGTTAATAATCTACCCTAGCGTGCATTAAGTCCTGTTGACTTGCTTAGTTGGAAAGCTGTCCAGGTTCACGCGGAGCATCTCACAAATCTTCACTGGCCCCAACACACCGACCCTTGTCTGATCTCGAATTGACTGCAGCTTACGTACGTTAAGCTTAAGCTATAACTCACGTTATATTACAATCATAGCGTACCTTAAGATCATAACCTAGCGCACGCTATGACGTGTAGAATCATGCATGCAATAATGTTGGAAAATATAAAAATGTAGGGATACGAATACGGGAAACCAATCTTTGATTGATAACGCCATAAAGGCGAATGTTACAAGTTCGAACACAGGATAAATACAAAATAATTATCCAGGCATTACATTACCCATAGGGCGCAACCCTTATGGAAGAAGCACTGGATGCTCCTACAGCAGTTCCTGAGCCTGTGACAGCTATGACGGATGGCCAGTCGTTTGTCAAGCTAGAAGGCACTGATGAATCGGCTGCCCCTTCAAAGCCGACAGACACCACTCCTGGGCCTATACCCCTGTAAGGAGTCCCTATCCTAACAAAAAATCCCATCATGTCAGGTATCCCTCTCCTCAACAGGCTCGAATACCTATAGAGGATCCCAACCGGATAGTAGAACCCTCGAATGTTCGAGTCCCTCCCCCATCGAAATTTACAATTAGATAGTTCTCCAAGTCCAGATCAACGAAGCATTCGAATGCTTCAAAATATATAAAGAATACAGGGTCACCCCATACGACTCGCTATATAACTGGGAAGACTGGAAGGAGGAAGAGCTATTTGTTCTAGAAGTCACGGATACCTAGAATGTCGAGGTCCTGATCAGATGGGATGATCCCTCTTGCCATGAGCTGATCACATCATACTATATGGGAAATTAAAAGACCTGATTGAAAGGGAAGACTCAGTCCGATGACCAGACTTGGAGCCCTAGCCATCACTCAGATCCTGACTCAGATGGGGACAATGGCAACCTTCAAACAGGTCTGAGGATGAGCCTCGAGGATGCTCGTGAGGAAGAATTTGCTAAGTCTAAGACCACCGAGGGCAAGGGGACTTCATATGGTCAAGCTGAACCAGACAAGTAACAGGAGAAACCATCATCTCCCTCCAAGGAGGAATCAGTCCCTCCGACTGGAGAAGATGGATCCCTCGCCGTCCAACAGAAGGATTCTGTCCCTTCTACGGAATAGGCATAAGTTGAGAGCCAGCATGAGGAATCAGTCCCTCCAGAACACCAGGCTACAGAAACTTAAAAGAGGCAGGAGGACTCAGACCCTTCTGTCTCCCAAACAACAACAAAAATAGAACCATCCGAGGTTCCCGCTCCCGAACAGGTATCGCCTCCTATCCATACAGGATCACCATCCGAATCAGATGAGGATTTAAAAGCGACAGAACCCATAAGACACACCCTAATGTGGTTTTAAAACATCTAGGATGGCCATCCGACTCCAAAATCGCTCACCCCCACTCTCCTCGCACTGAATTCATGATTGAGCAAGTTTACCAAATCGGTCGCAAAATCGTATTCTTACAGGATACTGTCAAAGACCTATATGATGTCGGCAAAGAGCTCGACCGGATGCGCGATACTGCTCAGGATGAACTCCCCAAGCTGCAAAGGGCTGTGCAAGATGTTGAAGAAGCATTCCGTCTCATGCCGAATGCCATATGGCGGGCGCTCAATCACCATAAACAGTATCAGAAGAGAATCCTGAAGCAAGAGCAAGAGAAACTGAGAGTTCCGGAAGCCAAAACGGTTGTCTCCCTCGAGTATACTAGATCGAGACTCATTGCTCACAATCATAAAACCGACGACCTTACAGCAGTGGTCGCCAGTCTAGTAGACTCAGTGGAAGATCTTAAAGACAAGCAGGCTGAATCGATGGATATTCTTCGAGATATTCATGGTACGGTCTCTGAGCTTGATAATGCTAAAAAGGGGGAAGAGGCTCGAGAGGTTGGAAGGAGATTGAGGATGGAGAAGAATAATGGTATGGAAGCCATATTGGATGACAGTGTTGCTACAGCCATCAGAAGATTGGGCGAACCCGGGCCAGGTCAAGGAGCTAGAGGATACAGGGTAACTGGTACGAGTCCCGAGTTCTAGGATCTTAATTTTCCATGGAAAAATATAGTGCCGAAGCCCACTGAGATCTTACTCCCGATAGAGAGGCAGCCATCAGATAAAGAGTTGAAGGCGTGGAAGAATAATGAACTACTGAGATACTTTTGTACTCTCATCAGGCTCTGGATGATGCTGCAAAGGAGTTCTGAAGGCTCCTATCAGAAGGAAAGCTCCTTCTTCAAATCAAACTGAAATCTGAGCATCGGAAGAGTGATTGGATAACTCACCCATAAGACTTGATTCTCGCCTTTGATGTCTCCCATGGAGGAAGAAACATCTACAGGGACCTAGGCAGAGACTCCCCAGTCAATTGGTGGAAGGGAATCGAGTATGATCCCTCTCGAAAGTCTTGGAAGCATCAGCACTGTAGGGAATAACTTCTGATAGATGTACTTATTTTTTTATCAGTATGCTCTCCTATGTAATATTTTAATTCCAAAAAACACTCTAATCCGAATTATCAATGAAAATAATATTTTACCTCAAAATATTATAGAATTTGATCTATAGTTACTGCTTTGGTTACGATTTATATTGAAATGTTTATTAAGTATAAAACCTTGATATGTCTCAAGGTGTAAGAATTTATCTGCGAACAATTCATAGATTAATTTCTATTCAAGTAGAATTAGTTCCTGTAAGATTGTGCCTACAAGCTAATCATAACTCAAGTTGTAATACACTTAGTCCTGTTGGATTTATAATTTTAGAACTTGCCTACGAGCAGTTCAAACTTTTAGTCTAAGTCTCTATGATTAGATCATTCGACAGAAGACTTGAAGACAACCTCATGTTGTTAGAAGTGTTGACATTATCAAAAAGGGAAAAATTGTAGGGAAAAACTATGTTTTGATAAATGCAGCATACAACCTGTCCATATAACCTCTGTATACAGCCTGTCTATACACCCTTTCCATACAGGGAAAGTTCATACAGCGAGTCTAAAGTCAAATCCTACAGCTAAGCCTTCAAGATACAGTAAGATGAGATGTTGGCTACATCAAACAATGTTGTAGGTGTTCTACTTAGTAAAAGTAAAACACAAAACCAACATGACTGAGAAAGAACTTTAAACCATTGTGAAACAAACTTTCTTTATTCATAAAGTATTCACGGTTCTAAAGTAGCATTTAATGCTGATAGGGCATTATTTAATGCGGGCGAAGAGACTACAGACAGAATGTCTGAAGCATTAAATGCGAATCACCTTTAATACAAACATTCTGAAGCCGCCAATTAGAGTCTCAATCTCACCAACCGGCCAACGACTATATTTATAATGGATCTATTTCCAAGGTTATAAATAGGCCAAGCAAGAGGATATTGCTTACAACAACACTACCGAACACACGAAAATTCTGGAGAACTGAAAGCTGAACATCAATCTTATGAGAGCAATATATTTCTTCAAGCATATAGGGATATCTTAAAGTGAAGAAATATACAAGTCCTCAACAAGGAAATACACATTTACAGCAAAAGCTTACCAAGCCTACAATTGTTGTTCGACTCGTGATAATCCAAATACTTAGTGTTTTTTTTCCACACACGCACACGAGGGGGATCGTCCCCTGTCCTGAGTACCCCCCCCCCCCAAGAGGCTCGACCTCACCTCCGATCTAGAGGTAAGTTTTCCAGCATGACCTGTTCGCCTCATTGTCCCCTGCTTGGGTTACAGGCCCGCGCTTACTGGGCCCGATTCAGGGTTAATAGTTTTATCCCCGGACATTGCCTTAAGGGTTCCAGATGTGTGGACTAAGTGAAGCTATTTTGACCTGTGTGGGACGAATGGAGCTCAAGACGAAGCTTTAATCTGTTTGAGAAGAAGCAAGTCGAAGAAGCCCACGCCAATATGTGTGAACGGCTAAAGCTACTGTCGGATGTATCAATCTATGTGAACGGTACAACGACGAGTTTAGTTAAAATCATACCGTTGTGTACGCCTTTGTTTTAATAAATTATTTACTCTTGTGTGGAGGACCTGCGGATGTAGAGGGCTTTACCTAGAACCAATTTAACACATAGCACTCTACGCATAGCACTCTACATTATGCAAAACTACATTCACTCTAAACTTCTAGATTTAACACATAGCACTCTACATTCAGCAGACTTAAAAATGAGCGAAGCACTCTAAATTTTCAAATTTAACACATCAGACTACATTATGCAGAACTACATTCTGCACTCTAAATTTCTAGATTTAACGCATAGCCCTCTATATTTTGCAAAGACTTAAAAATCAGCAAAGCACTCTAAATTTCCAGATCTAACACATAGCACTCTAAATTTCCAGATTTCCAAATTAAGTCAATGACCTTTGTTTTTATCCAAGCAAATGTAGAAGTATGCCGATTCCATATAAATGTTTCATCATTTCTACACCAGGGGATCGTATCTTGTAACTCCTCCAAGTGCATGCTTGTACAATGAACCCAAAATGAAATTCAATTAGTAATTAATTATATGTTAATATAAAAATTGAATAAGAATAAATTGCTTAACTTACTCTAAATAAGGATTAACCATAGCCGTATTCGTCAAAACTGCTTGGTGAGCAATTTTCAGCTCTCGGTCAGTGGTTTAGATGCAGAAGTCAAACAACCTTCCAAGATAACTTCACTTGAATAATGGACATTCCTTTCTTCCTTTTCTTCAACATTTATTGTATTCTTCAAGAACTCAATACAAAACCTCATGCACTCATCAGAAAGTACGATTCCCTATGGTCTAGAAAAGTTCCTCACATGGTCTTTAAGAACTTTCATATACCTAAAAATCAACAAAGACAGTTTATCAGTAAACCAAAATTAAACACAGCTACTCAAATCATAAATTACAAAAAATAAAACATATAATTTTAGAAAACATACCTTTACATCACCAGCGAGACTGAATCGGTCCACGATCTCGCTTCTCTTCCAAAATGAACCGTCAAGTGTACCATAATGCCGAAGAACGAAGGCGGGAAATCTCTCAAACATGTAATGAGTGACTATCTCCTCCTATAAGGTTGCTATTTGGTCCTTGTCGATTACTCGCTGATAAAGTTGTTGGAAATAAAATGTAGCAGAAGCGAAGTCGGTGAAAATTTAATAAAAGCATTTTTACGCATCCACGAGCACAAAACCTATTTAGGCATGCTAATTAATTAACTACTAAGATTAATGAGGAATTTAAATATTATTTATTATTTATTAAATAATTATATTGGTAAATTCAATATCCTAATCTAGATCAAAGATCATAGGGTATTACCTTTTGAATCGTAGTGGTTGCTTGCTACTTGATCTTCTTGTATTTCTACTTTTAGATCTTTCAGAGTATGATCCGCCTTAATCCGGACGTTGTGTGGGCAACGAGCTACCGAATCTTATTTGGACAACAAAAGTGGATCTACCGAACCAAGTTCCTCACAACTCTCAATTTTTTTTCTTCAAGTAATTTCGATTTGCAACAAGAATTAAAGTGTTATCTCAATTGTGGAATCAAAGACACATGTCAAGATCCACAATTAAACACTAAGAAGAAAAATCGAAATCCTTGTGTAGGATATGTGATGCCGCGACCAACCCTCCCCATGTCTTATTTATAGGCTTTGGACTACTCTAGGGATCTTAAGGAGGATTAGGGTTAAGACTCATAGTACAACCCAACTTTCCATATTAATCCCTTTCCTAATATGGTTGAGTTCACTGACATTAATTCAGTCCACCAAAAGGATTAATATTGCACTTCCAACCCAAATCCCAATTTACGAAATCGGGCTCCTTATTTAAGTATATTATTTCCCGTATTTAAGATATCAAATGTCCATTAATTGATTTAAGCTACTGGTAGCTTTAATTAATTAATATCTTATCCAAGAGTAGTACCACTCAAACCTTATTATTATATCGGAATTAAATCCACCTGAAGGGTTTAATATAATAATCATTATCGAGCTCTTCAAAAGGATATCATCAACCCACACGAGTCGGGACACGATTTCTAGTAGTAATAATAATAATTGTCATATAAATAATATTATTTCTCAAGATACGAAGCTTATTAAGTCAATCATTTTGACTCTCACCCATGATAAATCAAAGCAATACATATTATAAATGTAATATACAGATATTATGTTTCTTTTTTTATTTTATTGATGATAACAGAGATTACATAGAAAGTGGATCCAGAAATAGATCTACCCAGAAATTATTCATACAAATAAGAAAACCTGAATCATCTAACAACTCTATCCTTTTCTTTAGCTTCTCGCTTCCACGCTTCAACATCCCGAACAATTTTACTAAGAAGGGTAGTCGCCAAAGTTTCCTGGTTGTAGGGGGGCGGTGGCCTTGAAAGTAAAATCGTAGAAAGCCAAAGAGAGGGGAACAAGAGGAAAGGAGAGGGAAAGAGAGACAGATATTTGATATGTATTTTATCTGTATTTGAACCTTGTGATATTTGGAAAGTCGTATTATGACCCTCCGTATTTCATAGTCCAGTACTAACGATTGTATGATTCTATTAATGTTAATGCATGCATGTACTTACACGTAATTAGCGCACGCTATGTAGTGAGTGTAGTGTACGCTAAAATATGTAAATAGCGCACGCTAAAGTTCGATACCTATCGTACGCTATGTGTGGTCAACATGATTGAGACAGGTTGGTAGGTGAGATCGGATCACGGATATTGGATAAGGACATGTCGGGATGAATCGGACGGCTTTTGGAAAAGTTGAGTTAATTGTGCTTAGCGCACGCTATGAGAGAAATGCTAGTGCACGCTAAGTCGAGTACAGTGAGGTCAGTAAGCTTCGTAAAGTCGTTAACGCACGCTAGGAAATTGTGTTAGCATATGCTAACTATTTTATTTAACGTACGTAAGGGCTATTTAGCGTACGTAAGGCCGAGGACAGAAATAGACATTAGGCTATGAGCCCGTTAGCGAATGCTAAGCTGAAGAAGTAGCGGACGCTAAAGGTCATTTCTATAAATAGGACATCACCTCCATTTCATTTCTCACTTTATCCTTCGTCCCATTTCCAACTTCTGCGACTTGGAGAGTTACTTTCACGACTATAACCCCACATATCAGCCTCTGAATGTGATTGTTGACGATAAGGAGCGTTGGAGATTAGCGTTCAAGCATCCGGAGTTGAGTTCTACCAAATGTTTTGTTGTTTCCTTTCATATTAAGGTATGTAATGCTTTACCAACCTAGAATTCATGTTCTTAGCGATGATTATGAGCATGATACTGAGGTTATTGAGCTTAGTCTGAGCATTATGAATCGAACAACAAGTTTAGGAGGTTTGGATTGGTTAAACTTAGGTTTTTCGCCGGAAATAGTTGAACTTTAATTATGCCTATCATAAGGATGTGATTTTCAAAGATTATAACCTTCCTTGATGATGATTTTGTGATGATTACATGATAGAGATGATGATTTCGTGACTAGGATATGATGAACGAACTATGTATGTTATCACCTAGACTAGGTGAATTCGAGATGATGAACGTAGGGGATCGTTCTTCGAGTATAATCCAGGATTTGTTAATATTGTTCGTATTGATAATCTTTATATGAATGGTTAGAACGGTATAATCGTGTTGTAACAATAGTGATGAATGTAGAACTTGGATTAGATGAATTACTTGCGGAAATCATAAGTGGGAGTAACTTAGAATTCGGTTGAACGTACTTACCATGTTTTGAATTCGTCTAGATAGCCGATACATGTATTAGGAATTGATGGGCAGATTTGGAAGTACATTGTAACGATATGAATGTGTTGGAAAACTCGTAGACATCAACGTGTTATCCCCACTATGACCTTTCGTTTCGCATGTAGTATGATATTCATTCGACTTAGTGTCCTTGGAATAGTTAACCGGAATCAGCCGAGCAATGATGATTATACTCGGTCATCGTTAGGACGTTTAGGATGTTTGTGTGATAGTATTGTTACGTAAGTTGAGTTTGTCGTTATTTCCTTTTGTGCAATGTTCGAGCTTTGCGAACGATTGATCGATGGGGGCGGCCTTCGAGTTTGTTGAAGTCGTTGAAGTATTTATATTCTTGCCATTTTCTAAGGCAAGTACTTTAATTACGTTTTATGTATTGATGTTATACATGTTGTCTTGCATATGTGTCGTTGTATGTCCACATCGTGTTGGTTCGACGGGATTATATTTGGATCTATGCTAGCGTGCGCTGGATCATTGGACAGATTTTTCCACCTCGTGTTGGTCCGACGGGATCATCTTGGGATATATACAGTGAACGCTGGATCATCAGAATTACCATGTGTATGTTGTATTATGTTGTGGTTATCATGTTGTGTATGGTGAGGCTTCTCGTAGTAGAGACTCGTTGTTATTGTTGTCGTTGAAAATGTTTGTAATTATTCTTCATGAGATGTTGAATAATCTGTTGTTGTATAATTATCATACTTGTACTAGCATCTTTGTGCTAATCCCTTCGGGGTAGATATTTGTTGTATGTTCAGGATACAGGAGGCGGGGAAACAACCACTAGAGATGCGTGATGACGAGGGTGCAGAGTGATGTTACGACCGGGATGATTTGTCAATTGTGTTTTCGTTTTAATAAGTACTCGAGTACGTTGTCGTTTTATTTATCGTTGGGGTTTACTATCGGGTGTTGGCCGATTTGTACTTTTCAGACTTGTGGTGTAATAATGAATTTTATGTTTGGTATATAATAATGTTGTTTTCAAATTCTTAGCCTAGTAAATCCTTATATCAATGATTTACGGCGCTGTAATAATCCTGAATATCTCGGGGTGTTACAATAAATACACAATTAAACATTATATACTTAGAATTAAGAAATAATAATTATCCGAAATTTACGTTCTTCTTATAGTCAGTACAGAAGACACTATCTCACTTCGATCCAGTTCAACATATGCAAATACGCTAATGTATGCTAATAATCAAGACCAACTAATCTCAAGCATACACTACAACCTTTCATATAATTTGTCTAATACTTATATATATTTGAACTATTATATTGACCGTGCTGTCGAGATGCGTCAAAATTAATATTTATAAAAAGTTCTTGACTCAGTTATACTAAATAGTAGTACTCGTAAGTAAGGATCGAACCCATAGGGAACGGATGAATTAATTGTACTTATTAAGTTGAATATTTTTTAAAAATAAAAATAGTAATACTAGATATACTAAAAGGGGGTTTGATTGATTTAAATTAAATAAGATAAAATAAAATTAAATAAGAAAAATAAGTAAAAAATAATAATAAAAATGATTGTGATCGATATCCAGTTCTTAGTTCCGTTGTCCCCCATTCTAAGTTAATTTATGAATTAATGCAGCACTTTATCTTTCCTTAATTCCTAATGAACTCCCAAAGTCAACAACAAGCTCTGTTGACTCCAATGTTTCTTAAGTTTATTTAATCAAAACAAGCTCTTCAAATCTTATTCGTTAGATGCATTAGGAACCAAAACGATGGAAATAGACAGAATTTTGAGTTCACAAGCTCGACCAAGTGATCTTGATTTTGTGTTACCCAAATAATAAAAATCAATTGTTGCTACTTGTGATTTAGAATTATAACGATTACGTATTATAATCCTAAATCTAGCAATAGATATAAAAACCTCAATTAAGTTGGCCAAACGAATCAAAATGAATTATAACATAAATAAAATTGCTCAATAACACAAAGATAATTCAAGGGAAATAAGTCAAGAATATGCTACGGGATTAAAACATAAATAATATAGATACGTGTTCAAACATTCCTAAAAACTGGACTAAAGAATTTAGCCGGACGTGGTGGCTTGAAAAGGCATAGAATTATTCATAAATAATAAGAGAAATAAAACCGATGAAGTAGATCTAATTTTCTTCTCTGCCCGGTTGCGATGATGCTCCTCCGTCCGCCTTGGTGCTTCCCTTTTCGCTTGTGTTGGCTTGATGGTGGGAGATCCATATGTAGGAAAAATTAAGATGGAAAGAGATGTGTAAGATGTGATATGAATGTGGTGATCCATCTCTTCTCAACTTCTTTGGCCTCCTTATATAGGTGTGAGCAGCCTCCATCCTTGGTATGGGTCATTAGGGTTGTGTTTAATCCCTTTCTTAGGCCCCAAGTAAATAAATCTCGAAATTGAATCTGCACTAGGTGTTGGTTTGACACTGGTTGACCAGTGTTAGCGACTGCATCAAGGTTTAAATCCCAAGTTCTAATGGGGTGCCCGTGTGATGGCCCAAATAACTCTTCTAACTCCAAAAATACTCTAAATACCTAACATAATCAATAAATTTCACTTCGAGTCCAGAAACACCCACAGAACTGTGGAGTGGACGAAAGTCCAGTCTAGGACATGTTCGGATTTGGGGTACTACAGCACGTGTGCTGAATAAGGAAGTTGATGTAATACCCGCAATATCGAGTTTCGGTAATTTTCTTTTTTTGACGGGAGTCCATTTTAGCGGCTCGTTTGTGACCGTTCCGTCGTTCTGAGAATGATTAATTCTATACTTCTCGACATCCGAGTTCGTTTCGGTGCCGCTTTGCTGAGTCCCGTGCTTTTTGGGCGACTTTTCCGCATTTGAGTTCGATTCTTACGAATCTCATTCGAAACTGTCATTTTGTGTTTTCCGCAAGTCCGTTTAGCCTTGTTAGACGTGTTGTGAATTTCGGTTTGGTTATTAGATCATGTATCGTGACTTTTCGTACGTTGGGACTATTTTGTAATTTCCCAAAGTTTTGGGTATTTGTTTTCATACTCATTTTTTTATCACCTCCGAGTTGCCGGAATCGCATGTTTGTTTAGCGCTTTCACTCGTTGTTGAGGACTCTTCATTAGCGCTATGTCGCACCTTTCGAGTCGTTGCATTTTGAGGTTGTTCGGAACTGATCGGGCAGCAGAAGGAATCTGCTGCCAGAATACAACATGTTACGGCCGTAATGGCCAGCATATTACGGCCGTAATGGACATGATGTTACGTCCGTAACAAAGGCCTGTATTTCAGGCAGCGGTAGTGTTATTTCAGAGCAGTTTTGCTCTTTTCTTCTCCATCGCAACAGTATGAGTTCTTGGAGGTGATTCCGGAGAGATTCCTCACGGGAGTTCGTCAATCTTTCATCCTACAACATAATCATCAAGTCTTGGTGTGGATTAACAACATCTAATCATCCTTTTCCTCCGAATCAAGGTATAATCCTCAAAACCCTATTTCGGGAAAATTTAGGAGTTTATCTTGATTTCTTGAATTGAATCCGAGATTGTTGGTTTCATCATTGGTATCTAGTCTTATTGATTAAAATACATGGCTTGAATTCTATTTTTCATGAATTGTCGAGTCGATTCGTGTTCTTGGCCGTTTAGGGGGAAACCCTTGAACTTTCGTCGTTTGATCCTTTAATTCAGCGACTTTGGGTCGTGCTTTGGAATTTGTTTTCATTATTGCTATTGTCATTCGTAGTTTATCATTGCGGGTGGTCGCTCGACGGAGTCGGCGGGTTCGTGGACGGTTCGGGTCTCCTCACTTCGGTCGACCCTCCGCGTTTGTAATTATCCGAGGTAAGTATCTTGCCCATACACTTCGTGTTTCGTAGACGTATTTGTTGGTATTGGAATCAAATTACAATTTGAATGTTTTAATGAACTTTTAAAAAGGATCAGTATGTTCTCGATAATTGTTGTCTTTCAAAAGATAACTCGTATGCTTCGTAGATTAATGTGCTTTCCGAAATGTGCGTTAGTTTCGTATGTTGGAAGATGTTGACCATATTTAGTGATGTTAGCCGAAATTATTTGCCGAGGATTGTATACTGATATGTGTAATTGTTCGGTGAATATGTGATGTTGTGTGATATTAGTTGTTATTCCTTCGTAAGGAGGTTGTGGCGCTTGGTGTTGTTTAGTATTGGTAATTGCTTGTGGTTGTGTGACATTAGTTGTGAGTACGTCGACTAAAGTGGCCATTCTAGCGAAGTACCTAGCATTTGTATGCATATTCTAGTATTCGAATTATGACTTCCTGTGGCGTTGTGGATGATATGTGTATATTCACCTAGGGACGGTCTGACGGGGCCTCTAGGGGTACGTTGCCGTGAGTTTCGTATCGCGAACTATGGTTAACCACCTAGGGATGTCCGACGGGGCTCTGCGGGGTACGGTGGCCGTGAGTCTCGTACCAAGGTTAACTTTGAAATATTTTGTTGGAGAAATATGTTTTGTGCTTGTGCACCATGAATATTCCAGAATTTAAATGATTTTTGACGCATATTTCGTCTGATTAGAATGGCAGCCCAAATGGTATCGTACTTGGCTGGAATGGCACCAGTAAATGTGTTGTGTGTGATATGTCCCTTGGCTGTGATAATTTGGTATGGGTACGTGAGTCCAGTAGTTGCTCTGTGTATTGTAGGTCACTGGTGTGTCGAGTTCGACCGTATGGTCAAGTTGCAAAGTTGTGCTCTCTGATGTCGTTCTGTGAGATTGTTGTCATGTTATTGTTTGGCACGATGTAGTTTCCGTCGGGTTATTCTTGCTAGCATGTGAAGTGGATGATTTGGGTCGTGGACCACCGTGTTTGTAATTGAAATGTTATGATTGGGTCGTGGACCCTGTATTTTGTTATCGGAATCGTATTTCGAAATAAATGATTTTGGGTTGTGTCCCTAAGTATTCGAAAGGCTTGAGACTTATTAAACCCCAAATGTTTTCAAAAACTCCCGAGATCCTAAAATGTTTTGTAAGTTGTAAAATGGTTTTATTCTTATCTTTCGTAATTCAAATTGTTTTGATCAAGTGAATTATCTCGGGAAGTATATTCACGATTTCTATGTTCTTGGAGATGATATGTATGGCTTGTATTTGTATTTATACGTGCACTAGAAAAACAGGGGAGTTTTGCTAACCCCCGAGTATACGGGGGGTGGATGTCTGTTTTGCGTCCAGGTACTTGCAGGTTGTTGGGGAGCAATTCACAGGATCCTTACGAAGGATGATGGAAGACGGCGATACTAATCACATGAAGACTGGTGTTGAGTATTTGTTGATGTCTTGTTTTGTCCTTCCGTTATGTTTATTTTCCCTTATGCGGGAACGTTGATTTATGTTAACCCCTGCGTGGGTATGAGTTACGAGAAAGAGTAATGTATGGTTGATGTGTATGTTGTGATAAAAGACCAAATCGGTCTAATGGTCCGTTAATTACCCATGTCGGTATGTATTGTATTGTGGTGTTTCTGTATTTAGACTGGTAGAGCCTCATGGAGAGGGTCTACGGCGCTGTAATATTCCCGAGTGGTTTGGGGGTGTTACAGAATATGGTATCAGAGCTTAGGTTGCGGAAACCTAGGCTGTCGGGTCGTGTTTTGTGTTGTCGGGTCTTTTGTTGTCTTGTCTTGTCAGATTTTGTCTGACTGAGTCGTGTCGCGATGCGTCGTCTGAGGTGTCGGTCGTGATTAGTATCGAGGTGCAACCATCATCTTCGTACGATCTGTGGATGTAAGTTTCCCTACTTTGTTGCGTCGCGTGTTATACGAGCTTGTGTGATTTTGTGTTATTATGTGGAGTTTAAAGCTGAATTGTGAATACGTAATTCGTGCTTGTTGACTCTCGTGTGTGCTGGAATGAAAAGTGATACCGGTGTATAATGTGTATATATATTGTGTGAAACGTTTAACTGGAGTAATGGCTTGGTGTGATTCCGCAAGGAAAGTTTGTCAATGTTTTCATAAAATTCCAGTTAAAAGGTATGTGGTAATGATGTCGTTGCCGTTTCGGCTTCAATGCCCCGAGTTGTGATTAAAGTGGTGATGTGAACGCTGAGTCGTTCGGTATACATTCGTCGAGGTAGTTCTCTGGACCGAGAGGTGGGAATTCGGTTTGGAACGTTAGTTACTTTTGATGGCTATTTGTGTAATGTTATAAGTAGGTAAACTGTTGGCGTTTGAATTTGTACGCTGTTGTTTATTCGTAACCTCCGGTCTTATACCGTTGGAAGGTGATTATGTGACTTTCGTTGCGTTAGTTGTTGCTTGATTAATATGTCGATGGGCAGAGGTCGTGGTCGCAGCTTTGGTGTAGATGGCCACGGGGATCAGGAATGGGATCGAGAGGATGTTGCCAGGAACGATATCGGTAAGGATGTCGCTATTATATTGCAGCAAGTAGCAGCACGAATGACTCAGTTGACCCAGGCGGTTCAACGCAATACTGATGCGATTCAGAAGATCGGGGCAAACCTATGGCTCCGAGAGGTAGTTAGTCTAAATCCTCCTCGATTTGTGGGTATGACATTAGGTTGGGATGGCTGGCTCCTTCAGCTGGAAAGATATTCGAGGCTATTGATTGTCCCGAAGATCGGAAGGTTCCTATTACTCAGTACCTTCTTAGCGAAGATGCTGCTCATTGGTGGGAAGCTGTCAAACCTCGAAATCGTGTCGTCATGTGGACGGAGTTTCGAGAACTTCTGGAAGCTGGGTTTTGTATGGAACCGAGTAGAAAGATGAGGAAGCTGGATGACATTGTAGTTAGTACTGGAGTTGGTGGTTTTGGATTGCAACGTCGTAGTCTTTCCACTGTGAAGCTCCATCGCTCGATGCATGAGACTCAGAGTTCCAAGACGTCTACTTTGACTCCCGGTGAAGCTAGGAGGTGTTTTAACTGCAATGTATCGGGACATGTTCGTACATATTGTCCTTCTCCACCAGTAACATGTTACAAGTGCGAACTCAAGGGACACCGGGTTCAGTTTTGCGAATTGGTCGCCGAGCCTTCCAAGGCACGGACTTGAGCACTGATGTCAGGATCGACTCTGAGGAGCACCTGAGGGATATAGTCTACCAGATGTAGGTTATGTTATTTCCTTGTTTTGTCATTTTGAATTTCGTGGATAAACCTCTTTTATGAGAGGCGGATTAGATTGTTGAACTTCTGTATTTTCGACTATCGACTTGTTTTCGTTCATTGATATTTTCTGAACTTGCTCTATCCTTTGCTTTTTGTAGTTCGAACGAGTTGTGGTATTGTTTCAGATTAATCTGTTTGTCATTGTGACTTTTCCTGAATTTGGTTCCATGCCTGTGAATCTTATGTGAATGCTTATCTTACCGGTCGAGGTGTGAACTTCAGAGTTGTTGTTTGATTCTTGTTGTTCGTTATGATTCGAGTATGATTGTTCGACCATTGTTGTCTCGGTCGCTGTGGTCCGATCGTTTGTTGTCTAATTTTTGTTGATCTCGTATCGTGATCTTTTGAGCGTTCAGATCACTTCGTAATTTCCTTAAGTTCGGGAAATTAGCTTCGTATTAGACCTTCCAAACCTTGGGTGGGGTAATTTTGCACCTGTTCGGTGATTAACTCAAGTTCTGATTGCCGTACTGTTTGGGTTGGTCAACCGTATTGATTTTTATTCATTGCGTTTTGTTATCGTTCTGGTATGGCGATATGAATGGTAGCAGCTGTGTGCGGTATGTGAGTCGTTGCAGGTCGTCGGCAACGGATAGCGTGCATTATCTGAGTTTGTTTTGCATTGTTAATTCTATGCTTTAAATTTCGGGGACGAAACTTCTTTTAAGGGGGGTAGTATGTAATACCCGCAATATCAAGTTTCAGTAATTTTCTTTTTTTTTGGCGGGAGTCTATTTTAGCGGCTCGTTTGTGACTGTTCCGTCGTTCTGAGAATGATTAATTTTGTACTTCTCGACATCCGAGTTCGTTTCGGTGTCGCTTTGCTGAGTTCCGTGCTTTTTGGGCGACTTTTCCGCATTTGAGTTCGATTCTTACGAATCTCGTTCGAAACTATCGTTTTGTGTTTTCCGCAAGTCCGTTTAGCTTTGTTAGACGTGTTGTGAACTTTGGTTTGGTTATTCGATCATGTATCGTGACTTTTCGGACGTTCGGGCCATTTTGTAATTTCCCAAAGTTTTGGGTATTAGTTTTCATACTCATTTTTTTATCACCTCCGAGTTGCCGGAATCGCATGTTTGTTTAGCGCTTTCACTCGTTGTTGAGGACTCTTCATTAGCGCTAGGTCGCACCTTTCGAGTCGTCGCATTTTGAGGTTGTTCGGAACTGATCGGGCAACAGAAGGAATCTGCTGCCAGAATGCAGCATGGTACGGCCATAATGGCCACCATGTTACGGCCGTAATGGCCAGCATATTACGGCTGTAATGGACATGATGTTACGGCCGTAACAAAGGCCTGTATTTCAGGCAGCGGGCAGTGTTATTTCAGAGTAGTTTTGCTTTTTTCTTCTCCTTCGCGACAGTCTGAGTTCTTGGAGGTGATTTCGGGGCGATTCCTCACGGGAGTTCGTCAATCTTTCATCCTACAACATAATCATCAAGTCTTGGTGTGGATTTACAACATCTAATCATCCTTTTCCTCCGAATCAAGGTATAATCCTCAAAACCCTATTTCGGGAAAATTTAGGAGTTTGTCTTGATTTCATGAACTGAATCCGAGATTGTTGGTTTCATCATTGGTATCTAGTCTTATTGATTAAAATACAAGGCTTGAATTCCATTTTTCATGAATTGTCGAGTCGATTTGTGTTCTTGGCCGTTTAGGGGGAAACTCTTGACTTTCGTCGTTTGATCCTTTAATTCAGCGACATTGGGTCGTGCTTTGGAATTTGTTTTCATTATTGCTATTGTCATTCGTAGTTTATCGTTGCGGGTGGTCGCTCGACGGAGTCGGCGGGTTCGTGGACCATCACTTCGGTCGACCCTCCGCGTTTGTAATTATCCGATGCAAGTATCTTGCCCATACACTTCGTGTTTCGTAGACGTATTTGTTGGTATTGGAATCAAATTACAATTTGAATGTTTTAATGAACTTTTAAAAAGGATCAGTATGTTCTCGATAATTGTTGTCTTTCAAAAGATACTCGTATGCTTCGTAGATTAATGTGCTTTCCGAAATATGCGTTAGTTTCGTATGTTGGAAGATGTTGACCATATTTAGTGTTGTTAGTAGACCGAAATTATTTGTCGAGGATTGTGTACTGATATGTGTAATTATTCGGTGAATATGTGACGTTGTGTGATATTAGTTGTTATTCCTTCGTAAGGAGGTTGTGGCGCTTGGTGTTGTTTAGTATTGGTAATTGCTTGTGGTTGTGTGACATTAGTTGTGAGTACGTCGACTAAAGTGGCCATTCTAGCGAAGACCTAGCATTTGTATGCATATTCTAGTATTCGAATTATGGCTTCCTGTGGCGTTGTGGATGATATGTGTATGTTCACCTATGGACGGTCTGACGGGGCCTCTAGGGGTACGTTGCCCTGAGTTGCGTATCGTGAACTATGGTTAACCACCCAGTGATGTCCGACGGGGCTCTGTGGGGTACAGTGGCCGTGAGTCTCGTACCAAAGTTAACTTTGGAATGTTTTGTTGGAGAAATATATTTTGTGCTTGTGCACCGTGAATATTCTGGAATTTAAATGATTTTTGGCGCATATTTCATCTTATTAGAATGGCAGCCCAAATGGTATCGTACTTGGCTGGAATGGCACTAGTAAATGTGTTGTGTGTGATTTGTCCCTTGGCTATGATAATTTGGTATGGGTATGTAAGTCCAATAGTTGCTCTGTGTATTGTAGCTCAGTGGTGTGTCGAGTTCGACCGTATGGTCAAGTTGCAAAGTTGTGCTCTCTGATGTCGTTCTGTGAGATTATTGTCATGTTATTGTTTGGCACGGTGTAGTTTCCGTCGGGTTATTCTTGCGAGCATGTGAAGTGGATGATTTGGGTCGTGGACCACCGTGTTTGTAATTGAAATGTTATGATTGGGTCGTGGACCCTGTATTTTGTTATCGGAATCGTATTTCGAAATAAATGATTTTGGGCTGTGTCCCTAAGTATTCGAAAGGCTTGAGACTTATTAAACCCCAAATGTTTTCAAAAACTCCCGAGATCCTAAAATGTTTTGTAAGTTGTAAAATGGTTTTATTCTTATCTTTCGTAATTCAAATTGTTTTGATCAAGTGAATTATCTTGAGAAGTGTATTCACGATTTCTATGTTCTTGGAGTATGATATGTATGGCTTGTCTTTGTATTTATACTTGCACTAGCAAAACAGTGGAGTTTTGCTAACCCCCGAGTATACGGGGGTAGATGTCTGTTTTGCGTCTAGGTACTTGCAGGTTGTTGGGGGAGCAATTCACAGGATCGTTACGAAGGATGATGGAAGACGGCGATACTAATCATATGAAGACCGATGTTGAGTATTTGTTGATGTCTTGTTTTGTCCTTCCGTTGTGTTTATTTTCTCTTATGCGGGAAAGTTGATTTATGTTAACCCCTGCGTGGGTATGAGTTACGAGAAAGAGTAATATATGGTTGATGTGTATGTTGTGATAAAAGACCAAATCGGTCTAATGGTCCGTTAATTACCCATATCGGTATATATTGTATTATGGTGTTTCTGTATTTAGCCTGGTAGAGCCTCATGGAGAGGGTCTATGGCGCTGTAATATTCCCGAGTGGTTTGGGGGTGTTACAGTTGATAGGTTGGCATCTCGTACAGAAGTGCGAGCGTTTGTAGAATACCTTAAGGGAACATAGGATGGCTTGTTTTGTAGTCCCCAAGATCAAAAGGTCATTGTTAGCACCATGTCCGATTTCTGAAAGAGGATTATATGATTCGTCACAAACCCATGAGCGAAATAATTCTGGAAGAGTTGAGGGGCGAGACTCCGTCTATACCAATCATACAAGCGCCAACCAACACTGCACCATGTATCGATTTTGAGACTTTTACACCAACTCAGGATTTGCCTCGTCGAAGTGGAAGGGTTGTTCGTCAACCGGAACGATTCATAGGCGTGGGACAGTCTTCGGATTCAAACCCAAGTGAAGATGAATCAGATCCCTAGACTTACAAAGAGGCAATCCAAGATAAAGATGCCGACTCCTGGCTAGTAGCAATGGAATCAGAAATGGGATCTATGGATTCCAATCAAGTGTGGGAGCTAGTAGAACTACCTGATGGGATACAAGCCATTGGGAGTAAGTGGGTCTTCAAGTGAAAGAATGAGGTGATAGGAAGGTTGAAACCTTCAAAGCGAGGCTTGTAGCGAAAGGTTACACTCAGAAAGAGAGTATCGATTATGATGAAATCTTTTCACCGGTAGCCATGCCTAAGTCAATACGGATTCTTTTAGCTATAGCTGCACATTTGGATCTGGAGATTTGGCAAATGGATGTCAAGACTACATTCTTGAATGGAAGTCTAGACAAGGAAATCTACATGCGCCAACCAGATGGATTCATTGCTGAAGGAGAAAAGCACTTAGTGTGCAAGCTTAAGAGATCCATTTATGAACTTAAGTAAGCATCTAGATGTTGGAACACTCGATTTGACGAAGTTTTCTAGTCATATGGATTCATCGAATGTCCGAGTGAGAGTTACGTGTATAAGAAATGCGATGGAAACATGTTGGTGTTTCTTGTACTGTATGTAGATGATATCCTTCTTATTGTAAACAACATGAAGGAGTTGTCGGACGTACGGGTAAGGGTATCTGAGCAGTTCGATATGAAGGATTTGGGAGGACACATCATTGGGATTAAGATCTTTCATGATCGGAATAAAAGAATCTTGTGCTTATCTCAGGTATCTTATATCGATACATTGCTAAAGCAATTTAGCATGGAGAATTCCAAGACAGGTTTTCTACCTTGCAGACATGGAATTCAACTATCTAAGGATATGTGTCATAAGACACAAAAGGAGATAGATGACATGAAGCTGGTCCCTTATGCGTCAGCGGTGGGAAGCCTCATGTATGCTATGCTTTGCACTAGACCAGATATCTGTCATGCTGTAGGCGTGACTGCTAGATACTAGTCGAACCCAGGACCAGGACACTAGATTGCTGTCAAGCACATACTCAAGTACCTGAGAAGGACTATGGAGTATATGCTAGTATATCAATCAGATGATATATGTCCACTGGGTTATATTGACTCAGATTTTTCATCACACAAAGAAAAGTCCAAGTCTACTTCAGGTTATGTGTTTAGTCTGGGAGGTGGAGCCATTAGTTGGAGGAGTGTGAAGCATAAATGCATTTCAGACTCTACCATGGAAGCCGAGTACGTGGCAGCCTCTGAGGCAGCCAGAGAGGCGGTATGGCTCAAGTACTTCCTGCAAGACTTAGATGTAATTCCTGATCTGCAAAGAGTATTACACTTTATCATGATAATACCGGTACAGTCGCAAATTCGAGGGAACCACGAGCCCACAAGGCAAGTAAACATATCAACCGCAAGTACCACATCATACGACACTTCGTAAATAAAGGAGAAGTAGTTGTAGCCAGGATTTCATCGGAAGATAATCTTGCTGATCCTTTCACGAAAGGCCAACCCTCATAAGTTTTTGAAAGACATGTGGAAGGAATGGGATTACGGTGCATGGCAGCATTGCTTTGATTATAAGTGGGAGATATGAGAGACTATGTAATAGAGTAGTATACTTAAAAGCATGCTTTGAGTATAAGTGAGAGATTGTTAAGATTGTATACTGCAAAGCATACTTTATGCTTGTATTACCTTATTTCCCTATAACTACCTATGAGAATATTAATTACATTTAATCTCATATTTTGCATATTTATTCACATTATGGTTATGCAAATGAAATGTCTAATTATTTTATATTGTAGACAATGTGTTGTATTGATGTCACACGGAAGATCACATTATCGTGCCTTATAAAATAATATAATAGTTCACTACCTATATAATTATTAGACAAATTATATGAAAGGTTGTAGTGTATGCTTGAGATTAGCTGGTCTTGACTATTAGCATGCATTAGCGTATTTGCATACGTTGAACTGAATCGAAGTGAGATAGTATCTTTTGTACTGGCTGTAAGAAGAACGTAAATCTCGGATAATTATTATTTCTTAATTCTAACTATATAATATTTAATTGTGTATTTATAATTTTTATTTCTTTGATTTACCATGGGTGAGAGTCAAAGTGCTTGACTCAATAAGCTTCGTATCTTGGGCAATAATTTTATTTATACGACAATTATTATTATTACTAGAAATTGTGTCCCGACTCGTGTTAGTTGATGATGTCCCCTTGAGGAGCTCGATAATGATTATTATATTAAACCCTGTAGGTGGATTTAATTCAGATATAATAATAAGGTTCAAGTGGTACTACTCTTGGATAAGATATTAATTAATTAATACTGTCAGTAACTTAAATTAATTAATGGACATTTGATATCTTAAATACGGAAAATAATATATTTAAATGAGGAGCCCGATTTCATAAATTGTGATTTGGTTTGAAGTGCAATATTAAATCTTTACTAGATTGAATTGATATTAGTGAACTCAAGACTAGTTGCATAATATCGACTAAGATCATTTCTTTGACCCACGTTACTAACCCCTATTCTTGCTATATTATAGAGCTGTTGTTGAAATGGGTTAGTGGGAGTTCTCTCGAATTCCATGTTAAATGTATTGGTTGTCCTAATTCTTGTTTTTTAAGTTTGAATTCTATCACCATGTTTAGCAAAATATTTAGCAAAAAGAGTTTCACAACTATATTTTAAATCAATTTTTACTTGTTGAACATCATGAATATTTTTAAACAAAGTTTGACTTTCAACACTACCCACAATATTAGGAAAACCCAAATTTTTAAGAATATTATAATAAATTTTAAGTAATTGTTGTACTTTAGCTAAATTCAAATTGGTAGATAAAACAACACTAATCAAGAAAATATCATGAATACGATTAAAGTACTTTAGCCATTTTAAACACATATTGTAAATAACATTCGATAATCTTTCGGATTTACTACAAGCATCCATTTCGGATAAAGTAAAACAACAATGAAATAAAATTTTAGGAGACGTGGGATAATAACAACCACTTAAATCTTTAGTTGTATTTTCAAAAATCTTTAATAGTTTTATTAAATCTTTGGTTTCATCCCAATATGTTGGCAATAAATAAAATTCTTCTACGTGAAAATATATAATAAAAAATTCACATATTAATTCTTTATATTCATTAGTTGAATTTAACATCTCATAAGTTGAGTTCCATCTATATTTTGCGTCTGTAGTAAAAATTTGGGTTGCATTCGTTTTGATTTTAAAAATTTGCCCCATTGTCCAGCTAACTTAGTATGATTATGTAAAAACAAGACATATTTTCTAACTGGTTCTATTACCTCATCTACATATTTTAATGCATCTTCTATACACAAATTTAGAATATGACGTATACATCTAGTATGAAATAATCGACCCGCTAAAACAGGATTGCAAGCTTGTATTAAAGCTGGTACACTTGCAGTATTAGAACTAGCATTATCAAAACCGATTGTGAAAAGTTTATCTTTTAAGCAATACAAATTTAAAACTTTAATAATTTCTCTAGCTATATTATCTGCACTATGTGTATAATTAAATTTTTAAACTTTATTTAAGTTCCAATTTTCATTAATTCAGTGTAAGATTATTCCCACATAATTAAAATTTGTTTAAATTATTCTCAAAATGCCTTTTAAAATTTCCATATCCATCTCCGGCTTTATACGGATACTCTTTCTTGCAGTAGTTGCAAAATACCTTCATCGAACCATCCGTCATTTTATTCTTAAAGTGTTCTGAAAAAAGTTCGGATACCGGTTTCTTTTCTGCAATAGGGGTAGGCTTCTTTCTCGCTTTAGTTTTCTTGCTTCCTCTTCCTTTCACAATTTCTTCCTCCTCGGACGATACTCTTCAACATAAGGCGGTTCTTCTTCAACTTGGCTTGCCGCAGGACGCTTCAACTTTGATTTTGCGTTGGAGTTGGTACGTCATGAAAAGTGCGCTCGAACGTTGCATATGTTTGATTTAACATAGCTTCATCGATTTCACGGTCCATTTCTTCGTTAATATTTTGTAGTTGTTGACGATTCGGAATACGTCGAAATCTCCGGGGGTCAACTTCTTCGTCATTAATAGTTGTTGTACTACCATAATAGATACTTTCATGTATAGCATCATATTCATCTTCTTGACTTTTATTTTCAAAACCGGGCGAAGGTTGGTTTTGAGGCTCCCAAATAATTATCCAGATGGTTTCTTCGATTTGCCTCAAAGATCCATTCGATCGAACTTGGACATTTTGAATTTTTTGTGAGATGTAGCAATACCCTTTCCTTTGTCAGAACTCGACATAATGATTAAATTCTAAAAAAAAAAGATTAAATGGTATATCAATTAGCAATCAGAGTTTGAGAGATAGATTATAATGAAGGCGTGAAAAAATGAGATGGGTTGGGGGAATATTTATAAATAGAATTTCTGTTTTTTTTTAATTTGAATTTCTGTCCGTTGGACCCGCCGGGTCCAACAGACAGAATTTCAATTTTTTTTATTTCCCGCCGGGTCATCCAGGTCGGACCCAGCGTGTCGATGGGTCGGGAAAGGTAAGACCCGAACCCCAGTCGTGTATACTACGGGTCCGGGTCGGCGGGTCCAATGGATTGGCCGGGTCCGAATCCTACGTCGACCCGTCCGGTCCGAGTTTCGTGGGCACTCTATCCACGTCTTAGAAATGAATGTGACCTCCCTTCCCGTCCCGACCACTCGAGGTGCTCTAATAATTAACTAGAGTACAACCCGTCGAAACTCGACGGATAATCACTTTATATTGTAATTTATAAGTAAAATCCTAAAAATAATTTAATTTTAAATATTTATTTAGTTCCCAATCGTCAGAGCCTCATTTAAGATCGACGTGGTATTCTAAATATAGATAAATTCGATTAACATAAATTTGATAACTGGTCAAATTAGATTCTCAAATAAAAAATAAAGTAATTTATTTAATAACTGATATTATTAATATTGACCAAACTAAAATTCAATTAAGATAAAACTACTAAATAAAAAAAATGTGATATTCAAATTTTAGATAAATAAATTAATATAAATTTAATAAATTGATCAAATTAAATTTTCACTAAAAAATTTAACTGTTTATTTCTCCAACTTAATACTTGGACAAATTAAACACAATAAAAATAAGATTCTTAAGCTTATATGTGAAATATAAATATGGAAGTGAAAAATACACATTGAATTTTAAGTATTTATTTTAAGTTCTTAATTGATGAAGTTCTATTTTAAATCGATGTGTGATTCAAGATAATAAATTCTATTTATTTAGAAATTAGATTCTCAAATAAAAAATAAAGCAATTTATTTAATAACTGATATTATTAATATTGGCCAAACTAAAATTTTCAATTAAGATAAAACTACTAAATAAAACAGATGTGATATTCAAATTTTAGACAAATAAATCAATATAAATTTAATAATTGATCAAATTAAATTTCCACTACAAATTTAATTATTTATTTCTCCAACTTAATAATTGGACGAATTAAACACAATAAAAATAAAATTCTTAAGCTTATAAATATAAATATGGAATTGAAAAATACACATTGAATTTTAAGTATTTATTTTAAGTTCTTAATTGATGAACTTCTATTTTAAATCGATGTGGATTCAAGACAATGAATTCTATTTATTTAGATCGTCTATCGGTTAAGTAACATTTTAAATAGGCGTGGGATTCAAGATTTTAGATAAACATGAATATAAGATTCAGAGAATGCCACAAATGAGAGAGAGAGACAATGTGGTGTTTCAAATCCGTAACGCTATTATATATATTTTTAATTATTATAAAACTACTAAATAAAATTGACGTGAGATTCAACTTTAGACAAATAAAATTAATGTAAATTTGATAATTGGCCGAATTAAATTTTCACTAAAAATTTAAATTTTTATTTGTCCAACTTAATAACGGGCCAAATCAACCACAATAAAAATAATATTCTTAAGTTTGTGTGTAAAATAACTATATGGTTGAAAAATACACACTGATTCTAAGTATTTATTTAGGTTCTTCATTGGTGGAATCATATTTTAAATCGATGTGGGATTCAAGATATCGAATTTTATTTATTTAGATTGTTCATTAGTCAATTATTATTTTAAATTGATGTGAGATTCAAGATTTTAGATTAAAAATCCAAAATTAAGAAAATGCCAAAGAGAATTAATCTAATACATGGTAATTGTTTGAGGAGAAAGTAAAAGACAGCAAATCAATTCATTCATAACACTGATAGAGGGGCCTTTATATAGGCATTACAATGAGAGTCCTTCCATACATAGGATTCCTAGATAAGGTAAGACATCTAATAGGATCCTACTACCTCTAGAAGGATCTGGAACATTCCATCTATGTATCTACAATCAGTATTAGGTAAGACACATCACGGGAATAATAATTCCCGGAACACTCCCCCTGTGTTGAGCACTAATACAACAATGGTGCAGAAGATGTTGCCTTCGTAAAAACCTATTCCAAGCCAAAACAAAACCCCATGGGAAAAATAAAGGCTTGATGAGGAAAAGATTGCAACGCACCAACATAACATGTCATGTATACTCCCCTTGATGTATACATAACGACTCCCCCTGATGAGTACCTTAAATCATAGGAGTCAGATGCCAAGTTGCCCTCACAACTATACCAAGGAAAAACCCAGTGGGAAAAATACCTCTTGGTCTAAGTTGAACAGAAGTACAACGCATCATTGTCTGGATGTTCTCATAGGTCGCCTCGTTAAAAACCTTACCAAGTGAAAACCCAATGGGAAAAACAAACCTTGGTCTAAGGACAAAAAGAGCGCGACACATCCAAAGTGCAGAGTCACTAAAGACTTATCAAGTTTTCCAAAGTCTTGACCTCTATGCACCAAATCAGTCATAACTTCTTCGATTCAATAGGTATCAACGAGACTGTAAGAACTTATGAAAACTAGACACCCATAGCTTTTCATTCACATACAGTACGTAACCTAGATCGACCTGAGCAGATCACAAAGCTCTATCGAAGTTAACTCAGCAAATTACCGGACACATCATGTCCTACTTTGCAACAATAGTCATATGTCACTCAACATGATGGATGTGATCAAATGGTTGGTTTCCTTGAAAAGTAGACACAAACCTTTCCAATGGTACCAATTTCACCATTTTCCATCAAGTGAGCTGTCATGTAGGTCATATGGGAGATAGACCAACACATTCAGGCGTATCTGTATCAATTTTCAAGTGTCCTTTTTATCGAGATAGAGCGAGCTTCAAGCTTCTTGTCAATCACAGACATTGCGTGAGCGCATCCTGGGCCATCATCACAGTGGCTTTACCGGATTATTACGAATGAGTACATCGAGTCAAACATGAGTACATAATACCGTACTTTTCTCTTAAGACTGCATCATCACATAAGTGAGCCAAGTCTTATGATGACTTCGACTAATCATTGGGAATCATATAGGCATTACTTTATCGTCTCTTAGGGAAACCGTCCCTTAGATTGCCTTAAACCGATTGATGAATACGCATCATCAAGTGTCCCAAGATCCTTTCATTCTTAACTTTGGATTTAGCGGAATCTCTTAGTCTCATAAGAGTACATCACTATAAACTCTTAGTTTTACACGCAAAAGCTTCATATCTCTTCCAAATCAAGTATATACTTAGTATGCGTTCCCGACAATCACTTGTCGACGCGCTCCGTGGTCAGGAGCCACTTGATTTGAGTCTGATCCACCACGAGATCCTTTAATCACTTAACTTAGTTCCCCACTAAGATAAGATTTAACCACAAGCTGCACGTCAGTTTTTGGGAAACTATCTAACTGAAAAGATAGTGGATGCTATAACATCCATTACGATAGCACAACTAAGTTTCGTGTTATCGTAGTCGATTCCAGTGCGTTCATGAGAAACCTCGCGCTATGAGGTGAGTTTAACTCCTTCTCTCACTCGCTTTAACAAAGTTTACGGATAGATCTTATCTTTGGAGTGTCGGCACCACTTCAACAAAGGGCTATCACTTTGTTTATACTGGAGTCGCATATGTTTCCATTTTAGGCCAAGGCTACAACGTTGTAGATTTTCAACGAAGTATGGTTCGATTAAACTCACATTCCACGTCCTCATGAACCGGCTTTATTCATAGAGTACTCTTTATGGATTGGCATTCATTGAGGCGTCCCCCAATGATGACTATAATCCAGAATCACATGAGACGGATGAGTTCATTTGATCATATGATCAAGTTTCATGTACCAAGCTCGCATACATTCTTAGCGAGAGTATTTATCGAACCAAGTGGCATCCCAATACTCTATGAGATCCACGACCTAGTAACACCATCTACCACAATTTGTGGTGTTACCATATCACCATTTATAGGTGACGAACGTCCATGACCGGACATAATCCTTGCAGACATGTTTGCAGCATGTATTTAATCTCGTCACTTTAGGGAACTTGGTGAGGCACAGTAGGGACAAACTACGACAATTCCAAGTCGTTCTACTCGAACATGATCGTTCGCATCTCCCCCTAACGACGGGAAGACTGGCTCATCAAAGTGACTTACGAGATCGTCTGCCAAGGTACATTTTAAGCGGACTATGAGTGAAAGCGCATGTCATATTCATCATTTAAAACCCGTCATAATGCGTTGTGGTGACGCACTTTTGGCAGATGAACATGTGGACGATAAAGGTTTTCAGTTGTTAACACAATCCAGTTAACAAAATGCATATGGTTACACTTGTAACTAAGCATTTGAATGATGATAGGTATAGATGAATATGACATGTTGACCTATGCTACATAGCCGTAGCTACTGGTCTTGAGAATTCAACAAAACCGCCACCATGCACCACCGGGATCGAACATAAAGAAACGATTGAACCGATGATAGGCCGTTGGTTTTATCGAACCTCTAATGCTTTCTTGAAGAGCTCACTCCCTTCACCAGCCCCAAACACCTCAAAATTTTGTGAGCATGTATAAACGGGTGTTTAGGATTCCAAAACCATCAACCTTGTAGTCAAAAATCGGTCAAAATGACATCGAACTAGTTGATAGGACGGCTGGTGGTATGTGAAAACTTCATTTAAGTGGTTCACCTCCTTCCAAGTCTCCAAATGGCACCAAAATTTGTGAGAAGGTAGCCTTGGATGTTAGGAAGTACTCGTTAAAATTTCACTTTAAGACTTGGTCTAAAAAGTGGGTGAACCGACCTTTACAATGACTGGTCCGCAAGTTGGACAACCATAACTCAGGTTTCATCAACTTATCAATCATTGTCAAAGGAACAACATAACATATAAATGTTATTACTTGAGTACGACCATTTGTGAACACCATCATAGCATCATAAGCCACCCAGGCTAATACTTATGATCATGTATGTATAAGGACTCGGTGAAAAGGGAGGACTCAGCACCATGCTTATGCGAGTCGCTACATTATTCTCTTTAGCATAGGAGGGTGTCATCTCCTAATCGTGCCAAAGAATAGGCTTAAATAAATGAACATGGCTAAGAAGGATCATCGGGGGGGTCTTTGGCGTCACACATGCTTATGAAAGCAAGACGCGGATGACATAAATATCATCATCGGTCATGAGCCCTGCTCACGACTCCACCAATGTACTTTGGTGTCTTTGATCCAACTAGTTTCTTTGTTCAATGATGTCCATGACAATACCGTGGTATATGGATCATCAAACTGTCCAAACTCCGGACTATTAAAGCCTAAATGTGTCAATGTCCCAATACATCTTCTGGTTACACAAACCGATGCAAGCCGGACCATATTGACTCATGAATATTCTTCCTTTTCACATATCCAATACAAGTGATGCATAAGATTTTATTTCTCACAAATTACAATGAGATGCTATGAGTGATACACTTTGGCATATATATCATCGAGTCATAACATGGTTCAATTGTTACGGAACATATGTGACTAGAAAACGCCATTCGGCACTCAACAACTTGAGCATCATACCGCTCATTGATTGTGATGACCTACGCATCATAGTCACAATGGATTTATAAACCGAAATCCAAAAATATCATGTTCCTTGAAAATAGCTTAATACGCACTCAATTTCGCTTGCAAAATTTCATAATCATGAGCATAGCGAATACTCTAACAACATAGAGATTTTATGCTTGATATGATCAAAATGATCTATCATATTGAGTGCATAACATGGCAAGGTTATATGCCTAAAGGGCAAAATTACGACACAAGCATGGTGTAACACTACCATGCACGCGCTCGACCTTCTTATAAGGGTGCGTATTTTGGGCTTCCCCAAGGAAACTGTTTTTCAACATTTGAAAGATGATAGTTTAGCGTATAACGCATACCAAAAACTGCATCATCTATGGCAAATTCGGCCAAAAAGAGGTTGAAAAATATGTGTCATAAGACCACTTGCAAATTTAAGATGGGAACCAAGTTGGTTGGGACAAAAGTTAGCACAATCGCTGGAAAAAAATTCCGCGCAGCTTGACCTTTGTTCACTAAAACAGCGATAACTCCCTTGTTAGGAAGGCTATGGACGAACGGTCAGATGTTACGAAACTAGACTTCCGTATCTTTCTATCCATATATTGTTCACCACACGGATCATTAAACTCAGATCACAGTGCATGTTTTAATTGGCTGTTTAGTTTTTCCCAAGTTTAGTGAGAAACCAAGGTTGAGACCATATCCAATGGCATAAGTGTTGATGCAAAAACATGGCAATGACAGCCATATGTGCGTTTAAACGCAGCAGGGTGTTCGATTTCTTATCTTCGACTAATGATCATTTCGGTAACTCCAACTTGGTAGACTTGCAGAGAAAGTAGGAATGTCGATCAATGCAAAGCCGTTTAAAAACCACCGATTCCGTTTGAACTTTCAAAGCATAAACAAATACCAAGGAGGATGCGCTAGTCATGATCAAAAGTGCGAAAAAATCCACCAAAGTGCATCAATCAACCAAGTATTTTAATTCTCAATTTGCAAGTATACGTCATAATAGCCATGTTATATAGATACAACGCGGTGCATCATAATTAAGCATTTTGAACCATGAGACATAATGAATATACCATAACCAACTTGTCTTGACCATCCAATAAGATCGACTAAACATAGTCAAATATATAAGGCACATGCCTTTACAAATACTCGGAAAAGTATTCGGACCTATAGTCATACGAACTATAATCGAGGTCAACGAATTCATGTATTTACATGATATGCCATTGCCTTACATGTTGAAACTCATGAGAATTACTCGTACATTCTTTCATATATCATGTTGCAAGGAGACGATACATGTCTACACCCACATGCAATATTTTATTTTAATAAGATGAAAGATGGAGTTTTCCAAGTATGGGATTGGGTCAAGACCAAGTGGTGGTCGCTCAATTCAACGTGACAATTTCGTCACAAATCGATTTTAACCACGACATATCCGTCGCAATCGATGTTTGTCCCATTTGTATGTCACAAATCCGTGACTAATCATGAACGAGTCATAACTTTACCGTTACCGACAATGTTCATTTTATTTAATTGTTGGTTTAAAATCGACAAAACGGCGACATCAAATCGCACCCAAAACGTGGTGTATGCAACAACCACAACTACCGGCTTTCAACAATTATCCGTGACTCCCCCAGGACCGTCACACGGTTTACTTCGACATCCGAGAGTGATACCACCTCTCATTGTCTCATCCACCGCAAAGTAGCGTGGGAGATAAAGAACCCAAATACCCAATTCCCCCAAAAAAAATTCCCAAAAGAGAGGAATTGAAAAACGAGAACTTTAATAAAGTCTTACGGGTACTTGGTTTCATATATGCTTTGATCCTTGAACGGGAGATTCTCTCCATATGAGCAACATATTTCCGTGGGTACTCCGTTCTATATTTATTTTGATCCTTGAACGGGATAAATATGGCTTTTTCTCCATAGCGTGCATATCATCATGAGCGACGTATTTTCCTATATACACGTAAAACATAAACATGTAAGATTCATAAGTGTACAAATTAATGAACAAATGAATCATTGAGTAGGAAAAAAAATGGAGAGTTGAGAAACGCCGGATAGGGCTCTGGGCTCAATAATTCGGCCGAAAAAGGACTCGAGCGCGCGATGCGGCTCGGTATTGGATGAGGTCGGATCTCCAAATTTCTTCGTAAAAATCTGCTTCTGTTCGGCAGTAGATTCAGTAACCAATATTACACAGAATCCGATCTCCACCGTTGAATATACAGATATTTGTGTTGGAAAGTTGCTGCCAAAATTTCACACCGATCCGACGGTTAACGAAACGGGAAACATGATTTTCGTACGACTGCGCTGTGCAGAAAATTCACGCGCGGAAATTCTCGTCTCTCGGCTTTTTTTTTTTTTTTTGATAGGTTTTGTCTCGATTGCACTAGGTTTTCAAGCATTAAATATCACGTGCATAAAACCATAGGAAAATCTGGCGGTGCTTCGATCAGATCGGGTCGCAGCTTTAGGCAACGATCCATTGGTAACGATCAGCGGGTCGAGAAGGGTCGGGTCAACAATCGAATCGGGTTTGGCCTTCTGGGTCTGGGTCGCGGACCGAGTAGACTGGACGAGCGGGCCGAAATCTTAACAATAATTAAACTGGGTTGGACGTGAACGGGCCATGACTCCAGGTCCAGTCTGAAAACGTCTGCAACGGGAAGGGAACTATTCCAACTCTTTCTTAGCTCCTAAGCCTCCCTTCTGTTGATCGCCTTGACCCTGCTCCCCAAGTATGGTGACAAGAATCCAACACCAGTAAAAGGCGCTCATCATGCTGTGGGCACGAGCCTACTGGCAGAACAAAACAAATTAAGGCTTCATGAACCCATGAATAAAGGAATTCGGGTGGTGGATTTGCAGAGGTGTGAGAGGTATGGCGGAGGTTCGGTGATGGCAGTTGGCCCTAGGAAGATGAGCTAGCCGGGATCTGGGGAAGACTACCGGTGTAGATCTGGTCCAGGATGGGGTGCCGTCTGGAAAGAGGACTTGAACTCGCGGGGAAGACGACGACGGGAGCGGGTTTTAGGGTTTCAGATTTTTTTTCTTTTTCGGAATTTCTGAATTTCGGGTATTTTTTTTTTCTTGCTCAGTTGGGGGCTACGTGCTGATAACGTGTTTGAGGAGAAAGTAAAAGACAGCAAATCAATTCATTCATAACACTGATAGAGGGGCCTTTATGGCATTCTGATGAGAGTCCTTCCATACATAGGATTCCTAGATAAGGTAAGACATCTAATAGGATCCTACTACCTCTAGAAGGATCTGGAACATTCCATCTATGTATCTACAATCAGTATTAGGTAAGACACATCACGGGAATAATAATTCCCGGAACAGTAATGTATATATATAGATAACAAAAAAAGGAAGAGAAATAAACCGGTAACGCAGGAGAACATTACGTTTGTGCGTATAAAGGCACAGAGAGAGAGAGAGAGAGAGAAGCGAGAGAGGGAGAGAGAGCGCAACGGTGCGATGGGGGAGAGCGGTGTAGGAAAATCAGAGGAGCAGACACAGACCGCCATTAATCACGCTGCAAGCACCACGAACGACGCCAGCATATCTGCGGACTCTGCGTCCCGTTCGGACTGCCCCATTCGTATCTACGCTGATGGGATCTATGATCTCTTCCATTTCGGCCACGCTCGCTCTCTCGAACAAGCCAAGAAGCTGTGTGTTTTTCTTCCTCTTATTCGTTTTGAGTGTTGATTTTGATTTGCCCTTTCTTTTTTTGGAGGTTGGAACAAAATTTGCGTACGAGTACTCGAGTAAGATTATGTTGTTAGTGGTGTTATTGCTCTTTTTTTAATTAGGGGTAATAGGGACGTGTCTCATTTTTTTTTTTTACATATATACTTTGGTTACGTTTTAAGTAGGTTTTAGTGACACTTTGTTCTAGAAACATAAAACGTTTTTGAATTTCTTTTTCTCATGGGTTCGCTGTTGATCTTTTGGCATTCTGCAAGTTTTTTTTTTTTTTTTTCTGAACGTTTCTCCATTTTTTTGTTCCACTTCAATCTCTTGGGTTACCTTAATTTAAGTTTAGTTAATGAACATAATGTTGATGAATACATTGTATGCATGTGATCCGCTTGATTTGTTAATTTCCTTAGGATAGCTTGGTTCCTTACCAAGTCTGGTGCTATTTACTTTAATGTGGATGATTTTTTTTTTTTCCTTTATTTGTGTTAGTCAGTGATTACTGGTATAGCTGGGTGCCTGATATTCTTGTAGATGATGCCATACATCTATTTTAGGTTCCCCAGTACATACTTGCTGGTCGGATGCTGCAATGACGAGACTACACATAAGTTCAAGGGGAAGACTGTTATGAACGCTGCTGAGCGTTATGAATCCCTTCGTCATTGCAAGTGTGTCTCTCTTCTACTCTTTGTTTTTGGTGTTTTCATATGCATTTTTAGATTCTTAATTTGATGATTGTTTGTTTACTTGTATTTTGTGCAGTTTAGCATTTATTTCATTTCTACGCATGTTTTTTCGTGCGAGAACGTAGCTTTGTTATATTTTGTTGTTGTGATTAGCCAGATCTGCATGCTAGTGGTCATGGGTTGTACATTGTGGAAGTCATGATTAGTTCCAGGAGTAGTAACTCAAACATGTAGCTTTCTTTCTTTGGCAGGTGGGTTGATGAGGTTATTCCTGATGCTCCGTGGGTGATAAATAAAGAGTTCCTTGACAAGCACCGTATTGATTTCGTGGCACACGATTCTCTCCCGTAAGAGTTTTTTATCCTGAAACATTCTTTTAACAATTGAAATTGAAGTTTTTGGTAAGGCCTATTTGGAGGTATTGAAAGCATGAAAGATGGACCAATGCTTTCTCCCCTTTATTTGGTGCTGGTGTTCGTGCTTTGATTTAGGAATATGATACTGGTTTTTGAATCATTGTATAGTAGTTGAATAGTTTCATCAATTACTACTTGGTCGCACTTTCTTAGTTTTATCTTTATCAAATAATTATGTTTCAATATTCAAGGCAATATCTTGTTGTATACAATCATTTACGTGATTTATATATTGAGATGACAAACATAGATAATTTTGGATTTTTTTATTAATCTTAAAAGTGGAACGCTAAACATGACGTCAAGTCGAGTGCTTTTGATGTGCGGCCCTGTTCTGGAGTTCTGCGAATTTCTTAAATTAATTTACTTTGTTGTGCGCTTAAAACTTCAAGTAAGGCCCATTACTGAACCTAAATTATTTTTAATGAATAAAACTGTAACTGATACTTAAACTGAATGAAATTGATTTTACCGTTGAAACTGAGTTTTACTGATTCATTTTGTAATTTATTGTATAAAGTTAGTGATTTTTACTGATTTTTACCGTGAATTTACTTGATCCAAATAGTTTTTTACTGATCAAAACTGTTCTTTACTGATTAAAACTTTTACTGAATATTTTTTATTTTTTTAAAGTTGAAGAGAACAGGGCCTAACCGTGGCATTTTCAGTTATGCAGATACAAGCGGAGCTGGAAATGATGTTTATGAATTTGTAAGTATTACGTTGTACCATATAATTAAATTATTATATGAATGTAATAGGTGGTGATATTTCTTGTGCATTTTGATGAAACCTATTATGATCATATTATAATTCATTTTAATGCAGGTGAAAGCTGTGGGAAGATTTAAGGAGACTCGAAGGACTGATGGAATTTCAACATCAGACATCATTATGAGGATAGTAAAGGATTATAACCAGTACGTGATGCGCAATCTGGATCGTGGATATACAAGAAAGGAGCTCAACCTTAGCTATGTCAAGGCATGACATTCCAAGATATTCTTTGTTTTTCTCAGTCGTCGTCCTGATGTATCTAATTCATTTTTACCGACTTGGGTAAATACATCGTCCGGGGAGGCCGATGATTTTATGATTTCGTTTCACCTTGGGCAGGAAAAACGACTAAGGGTGAATATGAGACTGAAGAAGTTTCAAGAGAAAGTAAAGGAACAACAAGAAAAGGTCGGGGAAAAGGTTAAAAATCTATTGTGATAATGTTGGCTTATTTGTTCTCGCATGCCAGTTTTATTGCCTTAATCTTGATCGCGTCACTAAAATAGGTGGAAAATTGCAGTCGTTTTTCTTCCTTCTCAATGTGATGCATATACCTTCCCATAGAAAGGAGAAGTTATCCAATAAAGTATTTCGAAGGTGCATACTCAATGCCAGGTTTCAAGCAGACAAAGGATATGAATTTTCAGTCTGCTTGAATGAGTCTAACAATATAGATTTATAGTTCTTTGATCCTGTGAACCTTAAAAAAGAGAAGGAAATCAGCTTAAAAAGGAGAACTGCTTTCAGACCAACTCTAGGTTTTGGAAGATCATAAGGCCTATTAGCCACAATGTTTGTGGAAATCTATATACGGCTAGATAGGTTGGTTTCGGTTAGGTATTTTAATTCTCATGCTATCTCAGTCATGCTCATGGTCGGAAGTGTCTCTGTAACTTTCCTTGGTCTAAGTGGTGTTCTATTTTCTTTTTTGGTTCTCCGTGTGTAATAATTTTTGGGACCTAAATATAAAAAAAACAGCTAAGTGTCAAAATTACAAAAATACTTCTACTATTTTATTTTGCATTACAGTTACACCTTCATAAGCAAAAAACATTTCAACACCCCCTTCACGTTTATAAAAGTTTACAGCTAGCCCAGGAGTATTTTCGTAATGCTGGAAGTTGGCTGTCTTTTGTTTCCTTCTGGAAATTAGGTCAACCTCAAGGTTAATTTTAGTAATTATCCCTTCTGATACTTAAAGTTGTTGATCCCTCCACGTCTATGATCAACCCTGCATGGCTTAATGGCAAATTATAGTCCGTGGCTTTATTTCCCTTACCGGCACTGATTTAATTATTTATGTTACTATTATTATTATTATCAGTCGTATGATGCTTTTTTTTAATTGATCTAGCATATGTTGTTTGTTTGAAACTTTCGTCTCTCAGATACAAACTGTTGCAAAAACAGCTGGCGTTCATCCTGATATATGGGTTGAGAACGCCGATCGGTGGGTTGCTGGGTTTCTTGAAATGTTCGAGGAAGGTTGCCATAAAATGGTGAGAGCAGTCTTCATCATCATCATCATCATCAACAGCACCTTAATCCCAACTATGTTGGGGTCGGTGGCATGGAGATTATAGTGTCGTTTAATTGTCTAAAATTAGTTAACACCATAACTCATGCAAATAACAAAGTGGCAAAGTTTTACGCCGGATGCCCTTCCTGTCGCAACCTTCATATGAAGGAGAAATAGAACGAAATTCCAAAACCGTCAACATCATAGGTTTTTCCATTTATATGGAAAATATCATGAGACGGCGATGAGTTTGAGATAATTGCTATTGTCAGTCTTAAAAACGAAATTTTAGATAGATACAGGCCATTTGTTTTTTTGTTCTTTACATTAATCCTTTTTTTGCTAATTGATTGTCCGATTTTTTGTTGTTTTTTCAGGTTACGGCCATTAGAGATCGAATTCAAGAGAGTTTAAGAGGACAGCAACCTCTGCCAGAGGGGGACGAGAGTAGTAGTGATATGGATATCTATATTGATGATGATGATGATAGTGGTTACTTTTATGATGATGAAGAAGAATATTATGACGAGGAAGAATATTACGACAGTGATGAGAAAAAAATGACGTCCCTGTGAATTATGCCTTTGGGTTTGCCGCAAAAGGTGGCGACCTGATTTTATACTTGGAGGTGTAAGCTGAGGTAAATTATGCATTCAACTGTAGGTTGTTATCAAATTGTTTAACCAAAATTTTGTATGCTAGAAACTTTTTTCTTTGCTGAAGTTTAAAGGCCGTGTAATTTTTTTTTTGTGTGTGATTTGTTGCAATCGGACTTATGTTGCAAGGATATTGGATGTGTTGTGGCCATCTTTGTTGTTCATATATTATTACTAGTACGCTGCTTATATTGTGGTGGATCGACCGAGGAGACAATCAAGAAGGAGAAGGAGAAGGAATAGAAATGTGAAGAATTGAAAATAGGAAATATAGAGAAGAAGAAACGAAGAAGACGAAGGAAAAAAGCATGAGGACAGATGGATAGACAAAGTCCTCTTTCTTTGATCGGGGAAAGAGACTTCCTTCGGCCGTGATTATTATTATTATAAGTAGTATTATCATTATCATCATCATCATCGACAACAAAAGTATTATTTTGTGATTTTTTTTTATTTTCTTTCCACTTGAGGAACTTTTTTTACCCAAAATCTTTGATTGTTTATATGAATATTCTGGGTACACAATATTCACTTATTCAGGTTCTTGGATCTGCTCTGTTGAAATATCCTATGAATTATCATAAAATTGACTTTATCCAATATTTTAGTACCAATGGATGCATTATTATTTACTACTCCATCCGTTTTTATTTATTACTCTATCCATTTCATATAAATGTTGTTTTTCATTCTCATTTTAGATTTTGACCACAAATTATCTCTAAGATATACCAACAACAACGACCACCAACTTAACTCCAAAATGATTTGGGAAACATGGACCATCCTTAGAAAAGTAAATGATCCACACAACAAAAAGAAAGAAACTTAGATAAATTAGTCCATCCAAAATAAAGCTGTGAAATTCATAAAAGGGAAAAACGTTTTTCTAGAGGGACTTAAAAAGAAAGAAACTCAATTAATAGCAATAAAAAAAAATAAAAGTTCGAAATATAAAGAAAAATCAAACAGAATCAAGAGAGAAAATCATTCAAATATTGAGAATGATAGCAGAAGATCAGTGAAATTTGAAAAGACTGGAAAACAATACAATAAGAATTAAGATTCATCATCACCCACTCATATTTTTTCTTCACAATGTCCTCTCCATTGCCATTTTTTTTCATGTTATCTTGTGTCTTCATCTATCTCTCACAATCTTATCTGTCCCCTAATCTCCAATCCTCCTCACATATCAAAACAATCTTAATCAGATTCTCCATCATTTTATCTTCTATAAACGCAACTCTTTTCTTCTCCCTAATCACAAGAAACTTATATCGTTTTCAATCACTCCCATATTTCCCCGAGTCTTCCTCTATTCCTCACAATATTATAAGTCCCTCCATCTTCAAGCCTCCTCTCACATAGCAAAACCATCTTAATCGATTCTCCATCATCCTATCTTCTATGGACGCAACTGTTACCTTTTCAATAATCACCTCATTTGTTAGTTGATCCATTCTTTTATGGTCACATATTTACGGTATACAGATCCCCATCATATTCATCTTTTAAACTTGATACAGTTTTACAGCCCAAAAATCGGTGTCTTATACGGGTCTAATTGCGGTAAAACTTTTACATCTATGGGGTGTGCGTGGATCACATAGAAATCCTGTGGCACTCTTCACTTCAACCAACCAGCCTTAATTATGTGAGCCATGCCACCATCTAGAAATACATTTCTTTTAGATAATAAATCCAAGACAATGAAAAAAATCGAATCCTTAAACAACATTGTGGGAAGAATTACCAATAATTTTGATAAGTGCAAGACCACAACAACTATCCTACATCAGCATTCCACAACAAACTGAAGCCACATCATTGAAAATGCTTTCTATAGCAAAAGTGCCTTTCAAGATTACAATATATTTGTTGTAGGATTCACAAGAAGAAAAGAAATATACTTCCGACAACTTACGAGACTTGGAGTTATATCTGTTGTGACTTAATGAATTTTATATTCATAAAGTACTCATGGTATAAGTGCATTAATATGGATGGAGACCGGATTTATTGCAGCCGAAGACTGAGATGCCCAAGAGCATTTATGACAGCTGAGGAATGTCTGAATGCATTTGATGCTGGACAAGAAAGATTACTTTAATTAAAATTTAACAACCGCCAATCACAATGTAACACCCCAAGATATTCGGAGTATGTTACAGCGCCGTGGACCCCTACATGGGACCCACCAGGCTACAACAAGCGGGTACCCCTCGACTAACCATCTCGGTTAGCGGGGATACACACTCAAATAATACATCATGTGAAAAATACACCCGAAGCAACCGACGAAATGAGCAACCATCGACAACGTAGCAATTTAAAATGATACAACACAGGGTTTGAATTGAAAAGCCTAAGTACTCATGATCTGATCTATCGCTTTATAAATATAGAAAACAACCAAATCGAAATGGACAAAAGAAATAAGTAAACACAAGTGCACATGTCAACGACCCTGCCAAGATCCTCGCATTGTCCCGGTGCTCGCTCGTCCGGATGATCATAACACGAAATCCATAACAAGAATTTCCCCAAAACGGGTCCCCAGAGGGTTAGCAATTACGCTAGTACAAGTAATCAAGGCAAACCAATCGCTTACACATTTTATAGTACATGCACCAATATCATTTCGAAAACCAAAACAAGACATGTCTTTTCCTAGGAAAATAAACGGTCAAACAATTCGCCGTGGGAACAGGCTATACCATTGATCCCGCTCCGTGATCCCTAAGGACCCTCCCGAGTGGCCATATTATAAAACAAATCACGCACACGCATCGCCTTGGGAACAGGCTATACCATTGATCCTCTCCGTGATCCCTAAGGACCCTCCCGAGTGGCTAAGCGAAACAAACTCGTGAATCCGTGGCTATACCATTGATTCCCTCCGTGATCCCGTCGGACCCTCCCGAGGTGAGCAATCACACACAATATACATTACTATTTCACGTTAAGCATAAAGGTTTCCAAAAATACTTGCCTCGATTAAATAGACGATGACACGAACGGAGCGGAAGAATCAAGCACAACGCGAGGAACCAACGAAAATGAACCTAATGATTCGAATAGCACAATCACAACCATTTCTAAATGAATACGGAATTGGAATACACGAAAATCCGCCTACGATTCATGTATATTCGTATATAAACAACAACGAGGCGGACCACAACCAAACCCTCTCGATTCCGTAAAAATCACGAAATATACCATGAATCCGTAGGGAAACTAAGAATACCAACAAGATTAATCATATTCATCATGAATTAATCAACAAAACGGAACGAATCGGACAAAAACACGAAAACCCCAATTTTACCAAAAGTAGGGTTCTAAAGATCTAACCTTGATTATTTGGATCAAGGGATGATATCGGACGGATTATTGATGATATAACCTCAACAACTCCAAGGATATGTTGTTAAACAACATGGCTTCAAGCTTAGAACACGCCCGGTGCGGAAGAGGAGAAGAAGAAGGTGAAAAATGGCAAGAAAACGTCTGCGGGGGCCTTATATAGGGGTTGATGCTGCCGGACACGGCCGTGCGCCGGCACGCGGTCGTGTCGCACATCTGGCGGCGAGGACTCGGCCGTGTCTGCCCGGCTTGACACGGTCGCGCGCGTAGGGCCCTCCGGCGATGACTCGGCCCGGCTGACTTCGGCACGACTCGGCCGTGTCACGGGACACGGTCGGGCGTGCGGCGATCGCTTCGCTTATCCGGAAGAAATGCGGCACGGGCCGTGTCGGATGACACGGCGAGTTCGGTCGGCAGAAACTTTTGCATTTCCGGACGAGTGCAGCACGGGCGTGTCGGCCGACACGGTCGGGTCCGGTCGGCGATGATCGGCCAAAAGCGACCATAACTCTCTCGTCTGGACTCCGATTGACTCACCGTTTGAACCATTGGAAAGCTAACTCGATTTTCTATAATATTGCAAAGATTTAGAATTTTTGGAGTCACCAAAAATTAATGGTGATATAACAAAGTCGAACTCATATGAGGAAGTTGAAACAATGAACAATAACGAGAGTACAGTTCACAGTTGACAGGAAGGACATACTGAAAGATACACGAGGGTCACTATGACCGAGAAATATACCAAAAATGAAAATACAAGGGAAAGAAAAAATACCGGATATTACACACAAGTTGTCCACACCTCACCTATCCGATAACGACTACATTTATAGCGGATATATTTTCGAGGTTATAAATAACCGTACAGAGGACTTGAAGACTTATGAATAAACTTGTGAAATTGCAATCAACAAACTTAAGAGCAAAAAGCTCTTCGTGATAATACAACGGCTATCCTACAACAATGAGTAAAATAAGTCCTCAACTGAGAACAACGCTAACTACAGCAAAGCGATTCAAAGCATATAGCTGCTGTTCAACATCATTCTACTATCCTGTGTGGATTGATAAAGTAATCAAATTTTCTAACCCGTGCAGGATGAAGTTGCTTAGAATCATTAAGCTTCCGATCTGTGTGAGACGAAGATGAAAGTTCAAATCCATTCCACGACAGTTTGTGTGAAAAGTGCAGCTGCGAAGTCGAGTCTGTTAATCTGTGTGAATGATACATCTCATATGTATTTTTCTAAATTTATTTGTTGTGTACTACTTCAAATTCTAGTAAATAAACTCATGTCTGGAGCTCGTGGACGTAGATGACTTTGCCTGAAACCACGTTATAACCCTATGTCATTTACTACTTCTCTACGTGTCATCATTCACCATTTTACTTATGGTTTATACTTGTATAATTACTCTGGAAAACCTTTTTGTAAGTATCAGGCCTACATGATTACACATAGTTTCTGTAGTTACAACAACACTTTAAGACTTCATCAGCACTTAGATTCTTCTGAAAATAAGATACATCTTATTCACCCCCTCTCTAAGTTGTGTTTTAATTACTGTGATCAATAAATGGTATAAGAGTGGCTGGTTCTACCAATAGTCAATAGATTTAATTTTTAACTTAGACCAGATCCACAAATCATAAGTTTCCAAAACCTACATACCTTCGCATTTCCTAAAATTATTCATTCATACAACATGGACTCATGTATGATTAATAAAGCTCCCATATTATGAATTTGATAATTGGAGGATTAGGATGGAAGCACATGTAGTTGCCATGCACAAAGAAACGATATTCTTCATACAGGAAGGACCCATCAAAATCCTGAACGTAAATACAATTTCCCGGATAGAAGGACAATCGTTGGCTGTAATGCTGGACAAACCTCGAGACAAGTAGATGACAGACAATAGAAAGAGAGTGTTGGGATAATTCCTCTTAATTTTTGATAAATGTATCAAACTATAGCGCGTATCCTACAACCGACTTCATACAACATTGATCATACCACGTTCATCCAACAATGTATGGAGGTTCAAGATGTTTGCAGCAAAAGATTCTGGTTGGCTACAACAGTAATGTTGTATGCACTTTATTTAGGAAAAGTAAAGTATAAAACCCAACATGAGAGTACATATACTTCAAACCATTGTGAGATATATTTATAGTATTCACAAAGTATTTAAGTATTTGAGGAGTATTTATTGCTGATGGAGACAACATTTAATGTAGCCGAAGACTATGTCTTATAGAGCATTTAATGAAGACCAAAAGAATGTGTGAAGTATCTAATGCTGACAAGATAGATTATTTTAATTCAAACATTCACCAAGCCGCTAATATGAAGTTTTTACATCTCACCAACCGGCCGACGACTATAATTATAACATATCTATTTTTAAGGTTATAAATAGCCAAACTAGAGGACTTGCTCATAGAACTGAAGCTACTGATCTTACAATCAAAACAATCAAAATAGCAAACTCTCTCTTCAAGCCTACATTGATATTTTTACTAAAAAGATTGACGTCCTTAACAAAAGAGAACAGCACACTAAAACAAGTGACTTAAAAGTATACATATACTATTAAAAGACTTGATTCTATCTATATTTGATGTTGAGAGTTAGCCCTATATGGACTAACAAAGCAAGCTTATTCCGACCTGTGTGGGATGAAGAAAATTCAGAAGAACGAAGCTTTAATTTGTATGAGAAGAAGTCATAGTTCAAGAAGCCTACAACCAATCCGTGTGAATGGATCAAGCTACAACCAAGTGTACCAATATGTGTCAATGATACATCTTCGAGAGTTCACTTAAAATCATACAGTTGTGTACGACTTGGTTTTAATAGACATCTCTCCTGTGTGGAGAACCTGGATGTAGAGGACGTTGCCTCAAACCACATTAAATATTATGTCTTTACTTTCTTACTTACTTCTGCTTACTATATGCGATTTAATTATACTTACTTTGTAAAACCCTATAAGCACCAAGCCTACGTGAGATTATATAGTTGTTGTAACTACAACAACTTACTTATAGAATTACTCTGCGCAAAATTTTCGAAAAAGAGTACAATTTATTCACCCCACTAGTTGTTATATAAATATACTATGACCAACAGAGAGTGAATTTAAACAACATCGCTAATGCATTGTTTTTCTCTCTTGACAAAGGCACATTCTCGAAGGAAAAAAGCTATAGGACAGCCGCCAAGGACATCTAGGACAAACAAGATGATTTGTGAAGGCATTAAGCTTTCGAAAGAAAATAAGATTTCAAAACTGACTCAAGAGTTCGAGACTTTAAAAATGAAACAAATGAACACCTTGAGGAACTCGATCTCAAATTTACTGACATTGTCGATGAACTTGGATCACTGGGCATAGTTTATTCGCAAAATGAATTTTTTTTTACAAATCTTAGGATCACTCCCTGCTAGGTGGAACATCAAAATGACAACTATGCTTGTTTCTTGTAATGCGAATGATATATCTTTGTTTGGAAAAATCATCCCTGTATTTTCATAATTGCCTCATACAACAAGATCTTCTAATTCAAAATATAAGTCTAACAATGGAATCTATTAGGAGAACATCATAAAGGATGTCCATACAACGTAAGATTTTTCAGCAAAGCCAAAAGTCCTTTCCTACAACATAGTCTTCAAGATATAGCAAACGACGAAGATGTTGGATACAACAAACTGCTGTAAGTGTTTTACTTAGGAAAACTAAAACACAAATCTAACATGACCAAAGAAATTTTAAACCATTGATGTAATATCCGCATTTTTTTTTCTTTTTTCCTTTTTCCCGATATTCTCATTTTGGTGTATTTTTGTTTTTAGCAAATCGTTTGTAACCGTATTGACATTTCGAGAATATTTAATATTGGACTTTTTGCCGTTCGAGCTTGTTTCGGACTCATTTTACTCGATTCGGTGTTTTATGTCGTTTTCGTCACTATTTCGTGTATTCTCGTAAATCATCATTCGGAACCGCCATTTCGGGGTTGCCAAAGATCCATCTCATGTTATTATACGTGTTGTGAGCTTTTGTTTGATGTTTCGACCATGTATCGTATATTTCGGATGCTTTGGGCCGTTTCGTAATTTCCCAAAGTTTTGGGATAATTACGTTTGTTGTTGTTTTTCCGAACCTTTGGGTAGTCGGGAATATATTTTCCTTCAACACTTAAGTTCATCATCTCGAATTCTTTAAGTTCGTACCATCATGAGTCGTTCACCGTTGCATTTCGATCTTTTCGGTTCCTTCCTTGCCAGTGGTTGCGGCCTGTACTCCCCAGGAAGGAGCATTACGTACGTAATGCATGTTGCTGTTACGTACGTAATGGTGTGTGTAAAATAGTACAGGCGATTCTGCGATTTTCGTTACGTACGTAAGCATGGGGTAGCTTATGTACGTTAACAAGCTAACGTATGTTAGCTACCTGTGGCTAACGTACGTAACCCGACCTGGGTTTATAAACCCAGGAGTTGACTGATTTCGGCCATTTTTTACTTCTCCTCCTCCCCATCCGACTCCTAGGCGATTTTCTTGGCACTTCCGGTGATTTGAAGCTTTGTAACTCCGAGCCATCATCTTCTTCGAGTTTTTGGAGTGTATTATCAACATCTAATCGTGTTCTTCGTCATTAATTCGAGGTAAACTCCTAGAACCTTGTTTTGGGTAAATTGGGGGTTTTCACGTTTTCGTCCGATTCGTTCCGTATGATAGATTAATTCATGATGAATATGATTAATCTCGTTGATATTATTGGTTTTCCTACGGATTCATGGTATATTTCATGGTATTTTTGTACTCGAGAGGGTTTGGTTGTGGTCCGCCCACTTTGTTGTTTTTATACGAATATATATGAATCGTAGGCGGGTTTTCGGGTGTATTCCAATTCCGTATTCGTTTAGGATTGGTTGTGATTGTGTTCTTCGAATTATGAGGTTCGTGATTGTCGGTTCCTAGCGTTCGTCGGTGTTTTTCCTTCCGTTCGTTGCGTCGTCAATAAATCAAGGCAAGTATTTTTAGAAACTTTTATGCTTAACATGAAATGGTAATGTATATTGTGTGTGCTTTACTCACCTCGGGAGGGTCCGACGGGGCCTCGAGGGAATCTATGACTTCACTCTGGATTCATGAGTTTATTTCGCTATCCATCTCGGGAGGGTCCTTCGAGGTCTCGAGTGGGATTTATGGCTTCGTTCCGGTCCTAGGCGATGCGTGTGCGTGATTTGTTTTATGATTGTGGCCAGCTCGGGAGGGTCCTAAGAGGCCTCGAGTGGGATTTGTGGCTTCGTCCCGGTCCTAGGCAAAATTGATTGACTGTTTGTTTCCGGAAAAGACATGTCTGGTTTTGGTTTTTGAAATGACATTGGTGCATGTACTATGAAATGTGTAAGCGATTGGTTTGCCTTGATTACTTGTACTAGCGTAATTGCTAACCCCTCTGGGACCCGTTGTGGGAAAATTCTTGTTATGGATTTCAGGTTATGATCATCCAGACGAGCGAGCGTTGGGACAGTACGAGGATGCTGGCCAGGGTCGTTGACATGTGCATTTGAGTCCTTTTATCTCAGTTGTTCCATTCGATATGGTTGTTGTCTGCTTTTTAAACTTATAGATTGTACTCGCGAGTACTTAGGCTTTTCTCTTCGGATTATGATTTGTATTTGTTGAAGTTATTTATGTTTGTCATTGTTGATTATTCCGCCGGTTGTACCAGGCGTGTTATTTGATTTTCATCTGGATGATGTGTGTTTTTACTGTGGTATTTCGTGTCTAGCCTGGTGAGTCCCATATAGGGGTCCACGACACTGTAATATACCTTGAATATCTCGGGGGTGTTACAATTGAGAAAGAAAACATTGTTTATTCACAAGTATTCACGGTTAAAGTAGGATTTAATGCTGATAGGACAACATTTAATGCGGCCTAAGAGACTACAGTCTGAAGAGCATTTAATGTTAGTAAAAAAGAATGTCTAAAGCATTAAATGCGAATCGCCTTTAATATGAAACATTCTGATGCCGCCAATCAGAGCAGTCTCAATGTCACCAACCGGCCAACATCTATATTTATAACGGATCTATTTCTAAAGTTATAAATAGCCCCAAGTAAGAGGACATTGCTCACTTGACGCATTAACACTTTGACAATCTGAATATCAAGCTTACAAGAGCACTATATTTATTTTAGCCTACAACTTTATCAAGATAATAAATATACAAAGTCCTCATCGCAAACAGCACACTTACAGCAAACGGTAATCAAGCATATAACTGTTGTTTGATCTTGTCATACCATACCTATTGTTGAGTTTACTTAGCCCTGTGTGGACTAAGCCCTGCTATCTATGACCTGTGTGGGACGAATATCATCAACGGCGAAGCTTCAATCTGCGTGAGAAGAATCAAGTTGAAGAAGCCAAGCCAATTTGTGTGAACAACCCAAGCTACTATGGGCTGTAGCAATACAACGACACATTTAGTTAAAGTCAGATAGTTGTATACGCTGTGATTTTAATAAATATTTTACTCCTGTATGGAAGACCAGTTACCTCGAACCACTTTAATTAATATATCTTTACTTCCTGTCATTTACTGTTTTCTATCTCCCTGTGTGATTTAAGTATACATATCGTAATAACCCCGTAAGCACCAAGATAACAGGAGATTTTACAGTTGTTGTATTTACAGCAACTTAACCTTAGACTTCCGCTATGAAAATAAACTTTGAAAAAGATACAGCTTATTCAACCCCCCCTTCTAAGTTATTTTTACTGTATACTGTGGCCAACAAGTAGTATCGGAGTGGTTGATTCTATAAAGAATCAGTCGGTTTTTAAACCGAATCAGATCAACAAAAATCACTAGCTTTTGAAAACTTTATTTTCATATCTTCATCATTAATCTTGTTTCTATCACGGACACATCTATGACCAATAAAGTCCCTATGTTTTCTATTAATGAATTCGATGATTGGATAATTAGGATGGAAGCTCATCTTACTGCTATGCACGAAGAGATGATCTTCTTCATCCAAGAAGGACCGATCAAGATAATGAAGGTCAACACAACCGCAAGAATTGATGGACAACCTTATGTAGAGATGCTCGAGAAGGAGCACGAGCAATGGACAATGGACGATCGCAAACATACAAACCTCGACAATGTTGTTAAGAATGCGCTATTTGTTACTCTTGGTAAAGGCACATTCTCCAAGGTAAAAAGCTGTAAGACAACGAAAGAAATCTGGGAGAAACTCAAGCTAATTTACAAGGGAACTGAGCTCTCGAAAGAAAACAAAATTTCTAAACTAACTCAGCAGTTCGAGTCTTTTGAAATGAAATCTTCCGAAACGCTTGAGGAGCTTGACCTCAGATTTACCGGCATTGTCGGTGAACTTGAAGCATTGGGTAAAGAGTATACCCAAAAAGAGAAAACTGAAAATCTTTAAGTGATTTCAATCGTGATTTCCAGAATCTCTTGAACTGGTCGTAGAATAGCTGCCCGAGGATCACTCCCTGCCATATGGGACATTAAGACCACAACTATGTGTGTGTCTTTAATCTTAATGACTTATGTACTTTTGATCTCTTCTCTGACCTTAAAGATTTTGAGTATGACATTGACAGGAGAGAGAAGGCAGAAGAGTCACATGCCAAGACTACAACACTGACTGTTATATCTGACAGGAGACAGCTCCGCATCCAACACATCCAAATCCGCATGCAAGACAGTAGACAACGGCGATGCCATCATATCGCAAGACGAGATGGACCTGCTCATGCATAAATTTTGGAAGTTCATCAAGAAATATAGAAAGGCCCCATGTAGGCCCAAGCCATCTAACAAAGTGAGTTCTGAATCACCTTCATCTGCCGATTGTAACCTGTGTTACAACTACAGAAAACCAGGAAATTATGCGAATAAGTGTCCTCATCCCAAAGTACAGAAGTTGCCCGAAGCCCAGCAACAAGAGAAGGATGAGAAAAGGCACATTTGGAGAAACAAGCTCAAGGCCCTGATCGGAGAATCAGAAGCCTTGCCCGCATCAACCAAGACCGAGGAGTGCCTTCAGGCAATCACTGATGTGGATCCTCTGACTATGAAATAGAAGATAAAGCATATATGTACTTTATGGCCAAAGAAGAAGAGGATGATGAAGACAGTGATGATGAGGTAAGCTCAACCTCAACTATTTCTATCAATGCATTGCATACTTTTGAAAATATGATGAATGAGTTTAGAATCATTTCGAAAGCCCATGAGATGCTCAAACAGGAAAACATACAACTCTCTCTTTAAAACTTAGAGCTGAAAGATGAAAATGATTTGCTGAAGATTAATTATGAAAACATGTCTTTAGACTATGCAAAGAGCAAAATTACCCAAGAAAAACTCATGGAAATCAATCATCAACTTACAAAAGAACTAAATAAGGTAAAAACCCATAATAATTGCAAGACAAATGATTATGCTTTGTTAGAAGTTAAGATACAAATTCTCGAACAAGAATGAGAACTCGAGACTATCCTTAATTCATTTGAAAAATCATCAAGGAGGGTGAAAGACATTCTAAGCACTGTGCAGCACGCCCACGATAAACGTGGCTTAGGATATGACTCGTTCTCCCATAAGGGCAAATCTAATATGGTGTTCGTCAAGGGAGTGGAACCTATTCCGGACCCCGAAAAAGCCCTGAGTCTCGTAAAGGTCACAGTTGCCCCATCTCGAACAGCAAAGCTGCTATTCCGCCACCAAGTTTATATCATAAGTAGCAGAACCCCAGCCTCATAGACCTATAAGACGCAATGCTAATCATCAATAGTATGCTCCATGAGCACACCAACAACGTCAACATCCACCGAGCAAGAAGGCTGTATGTAAGTATCAAAGGTATGCACCGCAGTACTATCAACAGTATGGTGCACCTAGATACTGGATACAAGAACCAAGGTATACATCCAAGAAGTAGACTGCCGCGCAGTTCCATCATCAACAGATATGGGTATCCAACTGGAAACCTAGAAGGCAAGCATTGAGGCCAAAGAAAATAGTTCCCTCTCCAAGACGGCAATCATACTGGATCCAAAACACTAGATATTACATGTATAATATTAAGTATTACAACGACTATCCTTTCCCCATGTAAATATTGCAAAACAGGACCAAAAGTAACCTACAACAAACCAATTGTTGTCAGGCAAATCTGGGTACCTAAAGGCACTAACAACTATGGACCCAAAATCAAAGGGGACCTAAAACTGCTTAATCTTCTGATTACAGGATATCGAGAAGGACATCTGGTACTATGATAGTGGATGTTCTCGCCACATGACAGGAGATATCAACAAGCTGTCGGATTATGTAGAATGTCGCAGTCCAAAGGTGCGATTCAGTAACAAATCCAAAGAAAGAACAAGAAGGAAAGGAACCCTACTTGTAGGAAAGTTCAAAGTCACTAATGTAGCCTATGTTGAAGTACTACAGTATAATTTACATAGTATTAGCTAGTTCTGTAACAAACAGTTCTCGGTCAAATTCTATGTAGATATTGTAGGGTGAATGACATCAAAACCAAGCAAATCGTCCCTACAGGAAGCCGGTCAGGTAACATGTATATTGCTTATTAGAGGCCCACAAGCTCCATATTTCTGTATTTTATTGCCAAAGACACTGCAAATCAAAGCTGGCTATGCCAAAAAAGGATGTCACATGTCAACTTCAAGACCATCAACAAACTAGCTCGACAAGGAATGGTCAGAGGCTTTCCTGATGTTTCATTTCATAAAAACAATGTCTGCGGACCCTGTAAAAAAGGCAAGTAAGTCAAGGCCACCCGAAGAGCAAGTCATATCCCTCCACTCACAGGTCCTAGATTCGCTAAACATGGACCTCTATGGTCCTGCAGACCCTGTAAGCCTGGGATGTAAAAAAATACTTTCTTGTTATTGTTGATGATTTATCCAGGTATGCTTGGACCATCTTCCTGAACAAGAAGAAAGAAACCATCACAAAGTTGCCAGAACTGGAGATGGCTGTTGTGGCGAGCTGGGCCCGAACCGCTATAGCCCAGCCTGCAATGAAGATATGCAATCGGCCCGCACCAGCCCGACCCGTAGGAAAACCGGCCCGGCCCTTAGGGTCAGGGTTGTGTTTTTTCGACCCTGACCCGAGGAGGCCCGAACCCAACCCTGCTATGGCCCGTTAAACCCCGCACTGCTATGGCCCAGCCCGCGGCATGAACCGGCCCGCCGAACAAACCCATCCCGGTCCGCCCCCTGCCCCTTGTAGTTCAAAACTGTGGCCGTTGGGAACATTGAAGATCTATTTTGGCCATTGGCATTGAATACCATTTAACTTTTGTGACCGTTGAGGCATTGAATGCTATTTTTGTTTTCTTAATTTATCATTTTCCAATTCCTATAAATACCACCTTAATTCATCCAATTTTCTCACACCAATTCTCTCAATCTCTACTACAATTCTCTACAATTTTCTAAAATTCTCCACAACTTCTTTCAAATTAGTTTTATTCGATTTATAATTTCTTCTTTTTGTTATATTATCTTATTTCTATATTTTAATTATTTCAAAAAATGGCATTCAACCCTTCAGATTCTCTTTCTGATCAAGAATTTCAAAATTTGATGAACACCACCACTACTCAACGTTCTCCTACATTGCAAAGACCACAAACACAAGGTTCTACAACTTTACCAATGGAACCACCACTGCACCGTACTGCCAAAGAAGGTAGTTATGTTTATTTATTGACTTTCTGTGTACTTATTTATTTTATTTTCTTTTATATGTTATTTACGATTATAGTTATATAATTATAATTTAAAATTTATTACATTTATTTATTGAATTTCCGTTTACTAATTTTATAATATTTTATATGTTATTTTCGATTATGATTATTTAATTATAATTTAATACTTTTTATGTTTATTAATTGATTTAGGTGGTTCAAGTTCTAGATCCACTTACTCCACTAAAGTATCTTTTGTATGGAACTACTTTGAAAATCCGGCCCAAGGTCCTGGACGATATCTACTTAATTATAAGCTATGTGCGGAGCAAGGGGAAAGACCAATCAGTTACAAATGGAAAACGGGAGATGGAACCGGCATGTCAAGTCGACATTTGAAGCACTCACTGTTTGGAATATGCCCTCGAATGCCACCCAGAGGATGAGAGAGTCGGAGCATTGTATTGTTATTATGAATATTAAATAAGGCTTTTATTATTTATATATTATTGCATATCACAGGCATTGTGATTTGGTATATAAAATAATAGTCCCTGCATTTGAGAGCAAACATTCCACTCCTCATGGAGATAAGGAGCTAGGCACTGGAAGTGTTTAGGGCTCGAATGCTTAACTGGTTCGCAAGTCGATAAAACCTAACTGGGCAGTAAGTTTAGACAAGACTTGTATAACGTGTATTTTGACATGTGGAGTGCCTGTCTTCACTAAGGGTTAGTGGGAGCACACGTTATAGGTATGCTAATGGGATTAGGATACTCGAATACGACTCACCTCGATTCGGTCACATGGATATCACTCTGGGATTGTCAATGCCTAAATCGGAAGGTTGTGATAGGTATACGTGGACCTTTGACTTGAGGTTTCAGTAGGAGATGTGCTTGTGACATTAAGTTAGTCATTAAAGTAGTTCGATCCAATCGCCAGTTGGTGGGATCAACCTCGAAATGTAACTTAGTGGGCAAGTAGCAGTCTCTACTGAATACCAAGATAGAATTCTTTCTCCTATAAGTGAGTAGGTAAATGTCCTATGCGGTTAATGGCAAATGAGATCATAGGTCTTTGGCCAAAGTAGTTAGAGCTAGTTGTATTTGATACACAAGAGCTAGGTGATCTTGGTTTGCATTAACAGAAAACATAGAGTCAAGTTACAGTAGGGTTTGCCTTTACCGTGACCCTAATACTTGACCGGGACATATGATGGAAGGGTTTATATGTATACGACATTAACGACATAATGGTTTTGGAATGATCCGATCATTCGTTCTTAGTTGGGTTACGGTACGGAGCACTCGACTGGCTAAGTGTTACCCGTACTCCTTAGTTCCTCCCATTGCCGACCAAGACGGACCTATGGAGTCGCGCACAAGGATATTTGATGGATAAATATGTATTTATTATCTCTTCATTAATATTGGATATAAGATATCTAATTTGATTCATTTGATAAATCATGCGGTCTAGTGAATTGAAATTAATTATCGGGTGATTAATTTAATTCATAAATAATTATTTCTTGGAAATATATTATTATAATTATGTATTTGATAAAATTAATTAATTGGATGAATTAATTAAGTATAAATACATTTGAGATAAAACAAAATGTACTTAACGGACTAGACACGCGAACGTCCGGTACACGAACCGAGTGGCTCGGCTCGTTTTCTCACCATACTCTAGTGGGCCGCCACCTCTCTCAGGCATGGAAGGTGCCTTGCATGTGTGTGGGGTGTGATAGACTTATTTTATGAAGGGTGAAGACAAATGGATGAGATTTAGAATCTCATCATTTGATCTCACTTTGTAATATAAATTATATGGTTTATCACATCATTTCAAGTGTTGAAAACCACACATACACACCTGACAAATTAGGTTGCTGGTCGTGAGCATCAAAGGCTGGAGAAAAATTTATTTTCTTTTTCTTGTTCATCTTTAAGAGAAAGAAAAGGAGGAAGAGAAGAGAAGAAAAACACCGTATTAATTCCTAGCCGTGTTCTTTGAGAACGAATTGATAATTTATTTTTCCGATCAATATACGACGCGTGATAACGTAGAAACACTCGGCATTTTCAGTGTTTGATCATTCATCAAGCTAGAACGAATCAGATTCGTGTTCGTATTGGTGACCGGAAACAATAAAAGGTTGGCTCGTGATTTTTCCCTTCAAGAAGATATTATCAAAGGTCTACGAGGGTATGACTTCTAATTTTATCTTCGACATTTATATTCGTTTATACGATGCTTGATCGATCCATTTTTGGGGTTTGTTATTATCCGATTGGACCGGTTTATTTTCCGCTGCGTATCTCGATTTTATCACCGAATCCCAATAGTGGTATCGGAACGTGGTCTATGCGATCGTATATTAGATATTGGCATTTGGAATGCTTGATTATTTTCTTTTATGATTTCGAATCATAATTGTTTTAATTGTTAATGTTTAATTGTTCATCTAAAAATTATTTTTCATGATTTTATGTTACAATATAAATCTATTTTTCTTTTGAAAAACTGATTTAAATGTGTAATATAAAATTAGAAAAATATATTTTTGGATTTGGGACAAAAAAATGAGCTGGAAAAATGGCCAGACCCGGCAACTCAGGGCTGCCGGTAGGGGTGAAAACTGGGCGGATATTTCCCGCCCGATCCGGAGTCATATCCGATCGGGATCGAATTCGGGATGAAAAATAGGTATCCTGTCCGATTCGGATACGGATCCAGATAGTTGAATTCGGATACTGGTTAGAATTCGGATAATGCAATATCCGCCCGTATCTGAGTTTTCCCATATTTATCGGATATTATCCGGATAATAAATCCGGATATCCATATTTTTAAATTATATATATATATATATATATGTATCAGAATGGTTTCAGGCGAAAAAAGACCACTTCAGGTCCTATATTTCAGTCTCCAACATAGAGTTTTAACCTTACGTACATTATACACAAAATATTATGTACGTTCGAGGTCTAACGTACGCTAGCAACAAAGCCCTTAAGTATGCTAGCGTCTGGCAAAAGTTCACTGTCTCGTTTTCTAGCCTCTCTTACGTACATTAACAAAACCTTTACGTACGTATTCTGATGGACATAACGTACGTTATCGGCCACATGTAACGTACGTTATGTTTTGTTGACTTGCTTTATCCAAAAAGTTGTCTAGGTTCACGCGGGGGGAATCTGACAATATCCCCCATCTGGCTCCACACGGACTTTATCTGATCTGCCTTGACTGTCTCTTACGTATGCTATGCCTCGATCATAACGTATGTTACGTATAGTTCTTAGCGTACACTATATAGAACTGTTAGCGTACGCTAAGGTCATACAGAAGCTTATATGAATTAATCAATTCCACACAATACGATCATGAATATTAGAATAGAAATACGGAAAAATCACACTTCGATTATTAGTACGACATAATCGAATACCACAAGGTTCAAATACATATGAAAATACGCAAACAATTATCTGACTATTACCTATATAATTATTTTATATAACCAAACAACTCAATCAATCAATCATGAATCCATAACCACAATACGATTTACGTATACTGTCTGTTGACTCAGTGTATGTTATTCACATTAAGAAGTATGCGCTAATAGTCACTGACTTGTTTATCTTATCAGAACATACTTTACATATGTAAGACTTCAAGATTTATCTACGTTAAGTAGTCCAATTAGCATATTTAACACAGTCAGCTAGCATGCGTTAATGCCATGCAATTGCATGCATTACAAGCATCAAATAACACCTTGCGATCATGAATACTCAAATACGAATGTAAGGGAAATCATACTCCAAGATTAATCATAACCTTTCCAAATTCAATTCCATTTCCAAGGTAATGTGTTCATCCCTTATTTATAACCATCAAGTTCATATCAATCACAAACTCAAGGATATCAAATAGTCCTAACATCCGAATTGAAACTCGTTCGATACATATGAATACATATATTCAAGGATGAATAATGATCTCATTAACCTCATAATCATTATTTGCATTCCTATCAATCAAAATAACTTGATTCTAGATGTGAACATTCCATGTTCATATCCAAAACCCTAAATACTTCAATATATAATTATCTTAATCATGTTATATTCACCAAGAACTTCTTCAAGAACACTACTTAATCTGTAATCATGTTCACAATCAACAAAATGACATAATCCAATGTGTTCTAACCTATAAACCATCATCTAACTCATAATCCAATATATATCATCATATCATCATCTTCCTCAATAAAAACTCCATGAAACACCAAGAATCATAACATCACTTCCATATTCATCATCATACGAAGTAAACAACAACAACAACAACATCAAGAACCCAAAAATGAAAGAAGAGATTAACCAATATACCATTTGAAGATAAAAAACACAATCCAAAACCATAAGAACCATCAGTAATTATAATCCATAGAGATAAGCATATCCATCTCATAATAATACATATAAACTCATATATATGATGATTATTAACTCAGGAACACCAATATTTAATCCAAGATGAATCTAAAGTGAAGAGTAATTACCTCTTTGGGGAAATGGATTGAATCCCAAGGTTGAACGCATTTCCAATCACTTCCAAGCTCCATATCATTAAAGATGATCAACTCCACAAATACTCAGTGTTTGGAACCTCAAAACCTCCTGTAAGAACTCTATCTATCGGATGAAGGGAATGAATGGCTAAAATAAACAATAATTCCCAATCGCATATATATATATATTGCCCATTACTAGCGTCCGTTATTGTGTGCCTTAGCGTGCGCTAAATCAGTTCGGCAGTAAGCTGAGTTTTCTAATTCCTTTAGCGTGCGCTATTACACTAGATAGTGTGCGCTAATCCTATTCCAAAGGCTGCTACCTTACCTCGTTACAATGACTTACATATGCAACATACCTCCTCTAACGTATGTTAATCTCATGCTCTATTAACGTATGTTATTCTTGATCCATAGCATACGTTAATCCCATCATTGACTCGCTTGTATGCACTTGCAGTGAAAGTGCCTGAGTCCCACATGCTGAAATGAAACCATAAAGCCGGGAGTCTCTTTGACTGATCTACAAATAGCATGTGTTAAGCCCTATGATTAGCGTGCGCTAATCGTCCATAGCAATCATTCGTTGACCTCATCGGAACATGCGCCGAAAGTATCTGAGTCCATACGTAGATTTCTTCTGGACTGATATGCATTAATGTATGCTAACCTTAGGCTTTAGTATGCGCCTAAATGCCATTGACTCGAGTATGCACATGCATTCCGAAAGCTGCTGACCACCAGACCCACATATATTGCATGCGCTAATCTTCGCCTTTAACATGCGCTAAGCTCGCATACTAGCGTGCGCTATGCCCTTCAACTAGTGTACGTTAGCTAAAAACACAACTCTCCAAGCAACATCCAATTGGAAACATAAATAGTCTGATTCCGTAATATCTAAATATAATAACGTTGTATAAATCCAATACAACATCACTTATATAATTCCAACTGAATACGAAAACTCATTCCAATAATACCCTCATATGATATACCTGATATCAAAAGTACGATAACCTGATGCACAATATAGTAATTGTAGACCAACTACAGAAATTATATTAATACAACTGTCTGAATCCTCAGAATATTTTATCCATACTGTACGGATTCCACACTGTGCAATATGACTCGAATAAAGTAATATTAAACAATTATAGTAGAAATACAGGATAATACTGATTGTATATAGGATATGGGTGATAATTTGTTTGGTATTAGCCATTGTTAACTCTTGGATGAGACCTATGATTGAAGTTTTGAGGTCTCCATACATGGTAATTTTGAAATATATTTTGTGGGAGTCTTTGGTAGTAAGTAGACTGGTAATGTCTTGACTGTTGATGTTGTTTTGGCCATTGTTTAGTCCTTTATCTAGGTTGCTGCCTAAAATTTTGACTGGGTTGCTGCCTATTTTTAAATACAGGTTTGTTGATAAGATCAGTTGTTTGTACAAGTGTTTCTCCCTTTATAAAAGTGGTTTTTGAACTTGAGGGAGTATTGGGACCATATCCAAGGCCTGATTTCATTACTCAGCTGTGTTAGTTTTGAAAACTCAGTTTTAGTATGAGTGAGCAGCTGATTTCTCATTATTTAAAATAGACAGCCTGTTAATCTCAGTTATGGCAGTTTCAATTTCAGATGAGTTTTTTAAGTTTAGTTTAGAAAGTTTTTCAAACTCACCTTTGTTGTTTTCAATCTTGGTTGACTCTTGGTTGAGTTTGTCCAAGTCATTTTCAGCTGCCTTTTCTCATTTTTCGGCTCTGTATTCTCAACTGTCTCAAGCAGGTTTGCAGATTTTAGAGTTTCAAAATCTTTTAATAGATGATTTAAGAACTTGTGTAAATCAATATCTTCAGACATATATGAGCTGCAACATTCTAAAGTTTGGGGTCTAGATGTTACCTTTTCATAAGCAATGTTGGACATCAAGCAGTTGTAGTCATCATCATCAGATAGGAATCTACTGCTTGATTCGACAATCTCTGGTATATGATCTTCTCCAATCAGAGATTTTCTCTTGTCTTCTCTTTTGCCCATGACTTTCTTTTCTTCGTCCTTCTTGAGATCAGGGCAATCAAATTGGATATGTCCTGTCTTATGACAGTTATAACATTCCACTTTCCAGTTCCCAGTGTTTTGATTTCTCCTGGTATTCTCCATGTAGTTCTATTTGTATTTCAAGCAATTCTTTCTGATATTAATGAATCTTTGCATTATGAATGTCATTTCTTCCTCAAAGTATTTTATGTAAATCTTTCTGAAATTACTGCTCAGTTCCTTCACACATTACAGCTAATTTGTCCCACATTTCTTTGGCATTTTTATAGTTCTTGATTTTTACCATGGTGGCTTTATCAAGAGTTTTATAGAATATCTCTGGCCTGTTGTCAAAGTTGGCCAAATTTCTTTCTTCATTGGTCAGCTCTGACCTGGTCTTGGGAATCTGCTTCGATTTCCCAGCCGACATTTCTCCATCTTCATTATCCTTCAGGTAGATTAATGGACCTTCCTCTATGATGCTCCACATGTCGTAATGGATGGATGATAAGTGTGCCTGCATCTTATCTTCCAAAGATCATAATCATCAACAGAGAAAATAGGGAGTCTAGAGTGCATGTGTTCCATCTTAATATGAGAGATTGAAATATACTCACGTATATGGATCTGGTTCGGTGACTTTGAACTAACCTCTCTGATACCACTTGGAGGTCAGAAGTACGTATGGTTAATGTCTAGAGAGGGGAGGTTAATAGACTTTTAAAATCTTTGCTGAAATAACATATTAAATAAACTCAGCTGTGATTTGTGCAGCTAGGTAAACTTAGCTGATTTTGAGTGCAGCTAAAATGTATGTGGAAGACTTAACCGACCTTTAATGCAATAGTTAAGATGAATGCAGCAGTTAAGTATGATGTCTAAAATAGTAAATCACACAGCACTTATAATGGTTTCAGAGGTGTGGTAATCCTCTACTAGTCCATTTCTCTCCAATCCACTTGGAGATAAATTCAATATAACTTTCAACGGTTACAATGAGTCTAGTTACAACAGCTTTCAACCAGTGAAAATCGGTGGCCATTGTAACTTTATCCCTTGGTTGCCTAACACCTCTTGATCGAAAAATCCGTGGATGCCTCAAAAACTCTCAAGTTGCCTATCACATTCCAATCAAGAACCCGTGGATGCCTTACAACCTTTTACTTTCAAGAACCTCGTTCAAGAAAGTACCCTGTACTCAAAACTTTAAGACAAGAGTGTTTGTCTACTCCAACTTCTAAGAGCTTCGCAATATTTGATTCTTTATGATCTTTGCTCTTCACGATGCTATAGTTATATATTGCTTTCATTTGCTTTGGTTGCTCGTGGATGTAATTCGCATCCTACTTCTGCTCAAGAGTTCTTCAAATATTTATAGTACGATTCTTTGAGTTCTTCATAGCTGTTGCATATTTGAACAAATTAGTCTATTGGAGATTAAACTTCTTTGTCCAGTATTTGGTGTGGTCCGTTTTACCGCCGTTCGTTGCATCCGCCAGAGAGTCGATATTTTAAAATAGATTTATTTTATGTAATTAACGTTGCATAAAAATGAAAATTTTAATTGGGAAATCCACGGCCTGGCCGGGGAGGAGTGACGAGATGTTTGATCCAGTGGGAGATATCGAGTCCAATATTTTCTCGAATTTAATTCGGGGACGACGACCATGATAATCGGATAATTTATTATCTTTGCATTTATTTTTTGATTTTAGTGTTTTGAATGTATGCCATGCATGAATTATGGTTGATATGCTTTTTTTTAAATGCAAGGACGGAAAATTTAAAACCTTAAGGCTAAAGTGATTAAATTGATTTATTTATTTTTAAATCAAATTGGCCTCCACAATTAATTTAAATTGTGAAGTAATTAGCATGCGCGTTGACATTAGGGCCTCCCTCCATATTGAATCTGCTAATCATAGGTTCATTGTTTTAAATTTCAAAAGATAACAAAAATGAAATACTATTTTTTATGATAGGACCTCTCCATATGTAGGACTATTATTTAAAAGATAATATTTTAAGGTTGTTAAATTATGGTATTCACTTAGGTGTATTAATTATGCTCACTAATACATGGCCAAGAGGAACCAGCTATTAATTTTACTTGTCATAACGTAGATTGACTAGATAGTAAAATTAAACATGTAAAACTCTATTTGAAAATATGCGTGTAAACATCCACACGATCGTGCTTGCATGTGCGAATTTTTCGAGGTGTTAGTTGCTAGCATATATATTGTTTTTTTGATGTTTTTCTATATATTTTTGTATGCATTATGTGATGAATGTTTTTAATTTTATCACATATGTCTTTCAATCCACTTGAAAACAAACTTGATGGCACTAACTTTGCTGATTGGAAACATAACCTTAATATTGTCCTGACTGCTGAGGAACACAAGTTTGTTCCAATTGAGGAATGCCAATTACAACCAGATACAGATTCGTCACCTGATGAGGTGAAAGAATACCGCAAATGGAAGAAATCTGATGAAATGGATGCTGTTACATCTTGGTTTATTTAGCAAATGTATTGCAGCATCAGCATCAGAGTACGGGCATGGCCGCGGAAATGATGAAAAATCTCGGCGAGATGTTTGGTCATCAGAATCGGGTGGCTAGGCAAAATGATATGAGGGTCTTGATGACGACTCAAATGACTGAAGAAACCCCGGGATCATGTTCCAAAGATGATGTCTCATCTAAACGAACTTGATATCTTAGGGGCTACTATCGAAGCAGAAAGGCAGGTCGATATCATCCTATGTAGCTTACCTAGAAGCTTTGAGCAGTTCCACCTAAACTACAACATGAATCATAGGAAGTATACCTTGCCGGGATTATTGACAGAGCTTCAAGATGCAGAAGGACTCTTCAGACAAGGGTATCAAGTTCTTGCGACAACTGGTGTTTCAAATTCTAAACTCAAGTGGGGGAAGAAGAAGAAACAAGTGGGCCAGAAGCAAGTGGAAACTCTCAAGTTAAAAGGCAAGGCTCCTCAGCCTGAGACGAACAAAAAGCCAAAAGGAAAGTGCTACAAGTGCGGTCAGAAATGATATTTCAAAGCGGACTGCCTTGCTCTTAATAAAGGTATGTCTCGTGCACTAGTAGTCAAAACATATTTGGCAGCTTGTTCTACCACTTCATGGATAGTAGATTCAGGCTCCACTAATCATGTTTGCTTTGACTCGCATGGTTTTCAGGTAACCAGACAGCTTAGTACGGGCGAGATCACCATTAACTGGGGTGATTATTCCAAGCTTATGGCTGTAGTAGTGGGTGTCATGCAGTTGAAGAGTAGTGATAAGATATTAGTCCTAATAATATATTATTGTTACCTGATTTTAGAATGAATTTAATTTCGGTTTCTAAATATAGTTGTGATGGTTATTCAGTTTCTTTTAATGGTGATGCTATTATTAGAAGAAACTGTTAATATATCTGCAAAAGTATCTATACTGATGGACTGTTTGCCATTAATACTGCACAAACTCTCATGTGTAAACATAAATCGCTTAACTCTTTGTCTAAACCTAAAAAAAAAGAAAAAAACTTCAAGCATAAACCAAACATATTTGTGGCATTTATGGTTAGGTCATGTAAACTTTAGGATTTAGAGATTGGTAGATGATGGCCCATTGGATGAACTTCAAGTTGAGTCATTTTCAATTTGTGAATCTTGTTTGGAAGGTAAAATGACCAAAAAGATTTTTAAAACCAATGGAAATTGTGCTCAGTATGTGTTAGAATTAGTTCATACTAATATATGTGGTCCAATGAACATCCTGGCTAAGGGTAGTTTTGAATACTTCATCACATTTATAAATTATTATTCGAGATATGGATACATCTATTTGATGCGATGTAAGTCTGGAACCTTTGACAAGTTCAGAGATTTCAAGGCTGAAACGGAGAAGCGTCATGGGAAGAGTATCAAGTCACTACAATTTGATCATGATGGTGAGTACCTTAGTGGAGAGTTTTTAGATTTCTTGGCCTAACTCACTGTGCCGGGAACTCCACAACAAAATGGTGTTGCCGCGAGAAGGAACCAAACTTTTTTTTAGAGATGGTTAGGCCAATGATGAGTTACTCAATTTTTCCTATTTCATTTTGGGGGTACGCCTTGGAAACAGCAGCGTTCATACTAAACCTGGTGCCTTCGAAATCAGTTCCAAAAACACGCACAAAAGTGTGGAGTGGGCGGAAGCCCAGTCTAGTACATGTTCGGATTTGCTAAACTCCAGCACATGTGCTAAATAAGGATGGTGATAAGTTGGCATCTAGTACTAAAATACGAGTATTTGTAGGATACCATAAGGGAACAAGGGTGGCTTGCTCTATAGTCCCCAGGATTAGAAAGGTCACTGTTGGCACCAATGCCCGATTTCTGGAAGAGGATTATGTGATTCGTCACAAGCCCATGAGCAAAATAATTCTGAAAGAGTTGAGGGGCGAGACTCCGCCTATACCAATCGTGCAAGAACCAATTAACACTGCACCACATGTCTATTTTTTGAGACCTTTACACCAACTCAGTATTTGCCTCGTCGTAGTGGGAGGGTTGTTCATCAACCGGAATGATTCATAGGCATGGAAAAGTCTTCGGACTCACTCATAGGCAAGGATGAGTTATATCCCCGGACTTACAAAGAGGCAATCCAAGATAAAGATGCTGACGTTTTAAAAGTAGCAATGGAATCAGAAATGGGACATATGGATTCCTTCTGGGTATAACCTTTTGCTACAAGCATTACTTTGAAGGTTTCAACCTTCCCGTCAATTCCTGTCTTTTGTTTGTAGACCCATTTACTCCCAAGATGCGCCAACCAGAGGGATTCAGTGCTGAAGGAGAGGAGCACTTAGTGTGCAAGCTTAAGAGATCCATTTATGTACTTTAGAAAGCATCTAGATCTTGGAACACCCGATTTGGCGAGGCTGTCTAATCATATAGATTCGTCCAAGTGAGAGTTTTGTGTATAAGAAATGCGATGGAAACGTGTTGGTGATTCTTGTAGTATATGTAGATGATATCATTCTAATTTGAAACAACGTGAAGGAATTGTTGGCCGTACGAGCATAGCTGTATGAACATTAGCATGGCACATCTTTGGTATCAAGATCTTTCTTGACCGAAATAAAAGTATGTTGTGCTTATCTCAAGCATCTTATATCGATAAAGTGCTAAAGCAGTTTAGCATAGAGAATTCCAAGAAAGGTTTTCTACCTTACAGATATGGAATTCAACTATCTAAGAATATGTGTCCGAAGACATAAAAAGAGATAGATGACATGAAGCTGGTCCCTTATGAGTCAGCAGTGGAAAGCCTTATGTATACTATGCTTTGCACTAGACCATATATCCATCATGCCGTTGCCATGGCTGCTAGATATCATTCGAACCCGGGACCAGGACACTTGATTGCTGTCAAGCATATACTCAAGTACCTGAGAAGGACATGCTAGTGTATCAATCAGATAACTTATGTCCAGTGGGTTATACTGACTCAAATTTTTCATCAGACAAAGAAGAGTCCAAGTCGACTTCAGGTTATGTATTTACTCTGGGAAGTGGAGCCATTAGTTGGAGGAGTGTGAAGCATAAATGCTTCGCGGACTCTATTATGAAAATTGAGTACGTGGCAGCCTTTGAGGCAGCCAAAGAGGCGGTATGGCTCAAGTATTTCTTGCAGGACTTAGATGTGATTTTGGATTTACCAAAGGGTAGTACACTTTACTGTGATAATACCGGTGCATTCGCAAATTCGAGGAAACCACATCCCATAAGGCAAGTAAACATATCGACTGCAAGTACCATATCATACGACACTTTGTAAAGGAAGGAGGTGTGGTTGTAGCCAGGGTTGCATCGGAAGATAATCTTGCTGATCCTTTCACAAAAGGCTTACTCTCAAAAGTTTTTGAAGGACACGTGGATGGAATGGGATTATGGTGTATGGAAATATTGCTTTGAGAGTCACAGTGATTGACTCAATATGCTTCGTATATTGGGCAATATTAGTAAACTCAACCATATTAGGAAGGGCTTAATATGGAAGGTTGTGTTATACTAGGAGTCCTAACCCTAATCCTGTTTAAGATTCCTAGAGTAGGCCAACGTCTGTAAATAGGACATAAAGGGGGTTTGGCCGATCACTTACTCTTAAAACAATGAATTCGATTTTTTCTTCTATGTGTTTTATTGTGGATCATGGGTTGTGGCTTTGATTCCACAATTAAGATAACACTTTAATTCTTGTTATCAATCAGAATTACTTGAAGAACAAGGAAAATCGATAGTCGTGAGGATATAAGTTTCGACCGATCTATCTCTATTGATTCAGTATCTCATTTCCCACACAACGTCCGGATCAAGGTGGATCATACTCTAAAAGATTTTGAGGAAGAGATCAAAAGTAGTAACCACTTTGCTTCAAAAGGTAATATCCTATGATCATTATATATAGATTAGGATATTGTATTCACCAACAATATTATTTAATAAATAATAAATTATATTTAAATTGCTTATTAATATTAGTAATTAATTAATTAGCATACTTAAATAGATTTTGTGCTCTTGGATGCTTAAAATGATTTATTCAAATATATATTAACTTTGCTTCTACTGCGTTTTATTTCCAACACTCTGTTCAAGCTGAGCAGGTCGTATGGCTCCATATCTGAAGCTTGTGCTTACTTGCCTTCAGCCTGAGCTGAGTATGTCGTACGGATCCCTATCTAAAGACTTGGGCGTACTTGCCTCCAGCTCGAGCTGAGTAGGCAGTATGGATCCCTAACTGAAGACTCGGGTGTACTTGCCCTCAGCTCGAGCTGAGTAGGCGATACAAATCCCTATTTGTTGAAAGTCTACCATAAGGTGAAGTAATAACGATTACCCAAAACCCAAAGTCATCGAACTGTGCTAAAAATTGCAAGGCAAAAGGATAATATATTCACCTCATAATCAATACAAAGAAGGCACAAGAGCCGAATCAACCATGCTAAATTTAAATGAGTTTTGCAAAGTGAATGTTGTCTAAACAAAAATAAGTAGTAAAACGAAGATGGAATAAAGAAAAACTGCTTTAAATAAGAAAAAATTACATCATGGAACATCATCATGAGGAAACAAAATACAACAACAAATACAAATATAGCCTAAATAGAAAAAGCTTCACTCAGGCTACTGAGCAGAAGTCACGGTCTCTTCAATAGTAGGCACGATAGTCGAACGATCTAGAAGTTTCATCGAGCTCAAGATACGAACAATGGCGGCCTCCAGCTCAACATCCATGACGACCTTGCGGTACCATCACTCGTCGCGAGCGTAGAACTAGGAAGCAGGTCGAGCTCCAGGGTCAACTCAGCTCCTTTAACAGTTGGGTACAATAATAATACTGTCGTGATTTATTTTTTTTCAAGAGTGTTAAAAGCATGAAGAAATTTATCATCAAAAATAAAATGAATATCTTCGACAAGCAATTTACACAAGGTTGACTTATTTTACGAAAATATTTATAAATTGCCTATAAAAGTCGGCACGCCCAAAAAAACTCCTAATACCCTTAATATTAATAGTGGATGTAATTTTACAATAATATCAACTTTAGCTTTAACCACATCTATTCCCCTACTATACACCATATTATCAAGGACAATATCTACTCGTCATCATAAAATGATTTTTATCCCAACTCAAAGTTAAGTTACTTTTAGTGCATCTTTCTAAAAATCTACCCAATTTACTTGGACAATTGGAAAGTAAATACCCAGAAACTAAAAATCATCCATAAGCTCAATGAAGTCCTTGATCATGTTAGAAAATAGAAAATACGTGTCATTGTAAATCCCTCGACATGACACCAAATATAACTCGGACATATTAGGTCAGATTAACCTGATCGGCGCGTAGAATGGACCGACTCGAGACTATTCACGTTGGGGGTGCTCCTCATTTAGGAGGTTGGTTAGAGATGACCAACTCAGAGGTAAGCCGAGCTGAGAAGCTTACCCAAAAACTCTCCCCCAGCATAAGCTCGGTTTCCTTCTCCTACCTCGTATCATGCCAGTTGTACAACCTTAGAGCTCACTCTCCGAACATATGTATGTTAGGGTTGGATACTGCAGAGCATACTTTATGCTTGTATTACCTTATTTCCATGTAACTACATATGAGAATATTAATTACATTTAATCACATGTTTTGCATATTTATTCACGTTATAGTTATGGACATGAAATTTCTAATTATTTTGTATGTAGATAATATGGTGTGTTGGTATCACGCGGAAGATCACATTATCGGTGCCTTATAAAATAATATAATAGTTCACAACCTATATAATTATTAGACAAATTATATGAAAGGTTGTAGTGTATGCTTGAGATTTGTTGGTCTTGACTATTAGCATACATTAGCGTATTTGCATACGTTGAACAGGATCGAAGTGAGATAGTGTCTTCTGTACTGACTGTAAGAAGAATGTAACTCTCGGATAATTATTATTTCTTAATTCTAAGTATACAATATTTTATTGTGTATTTATAATACTTATTGCTTTGATTTACCATGGGTGAGAGTCAAAATAATCGACTCAATAAGTTTCATATCTTGGGCAATAATATTATTTGTATGATAGTTATTCTTATTACTAGAAATCGTGTCCTGACTCGTGCAGGTTGATGATGTCCCCTTGAGGAGCTCGATAATGATTATTATATTAAACCCTGCAGGTGGATTTAATTCCGATATAACAATAAGGTTCGAGTGGTACTACTCTTGGATAAGATATTAATTAATTAAAGCTGTCAGTAGCTTATAATTAATTAATGGACATTCGATATCTTAAACACCGGGAATAATATATTTAAATAAGGTGCCTGATTTCGTAAATTGGGTTTTGGGTTGGAAGTGCAATATTAATTCTTTAGTGGATTGAATTGATATTAATAGACTCAATATATTAGGAAAGGTCCTAATATGGAATTTGAGGTCTATGTAATATCCGCACTTTCTATTTTTAGTAATTTCTATTTTTAGTGTATTTTTATTTCGGACAACTCGCTTATTATTGTTTTGGAATTCTGAAACTATTTTGTTCTGTATCCATAACTATCCGGATGAGTTTCGGAGTTGTTTTTATGAGATTTAGATTATTGTGTAACTTCTCCATGTTTAGACTCGATTTTCGTCAATCTCGTCCCAAACCGACATTTCATTTCGTCGGTAAGTTCCTTTAATATTTTTGGATTCGTTACGATTTTCGGAGATTGTTAGTTGGCCTCAAGTTATGATTCTCGAGAGTTTGGGATGTTTTGTAATATATTATAGTTTTGGGTATCACCTTTAAGAATTGTTGTCCGTTCCGTTGTTTGGTGGAAATCGTACATTCGGATTGGGAGATGGTGCTTGCATGTTTTTGTTTTCTTGTCATGTCTCGTTATTTGCTGGTATATTTCAAGTTTCATGCCTTCCGATTCGGGTACAGTCTGGTCGAGTTTCCTACTCCGCTAATGCATCCGGGCAGAGTATTCTGGAACTGGACATAAGGTTCAGTATTCCTAAATTGAACCAGGTAGCGTACGCTAATTGCTAACCTTAGCGCACGCTAAGCTTGTTTCTACGTACGCTAACAGGAGGACAAAACTTTCTTACTGCATTCTGCACCCCAATAGCGCACGCTAAACTTTGTGTGTAGCGCGCGCTAAGTCTGTCTGATATATATATGACAACATCAGTTTAGCTTCGTCATTTTTCATCCTTATTTCTTCTCTCCGGCTCTGGGCAATTTTAGATGAGGGTTGGAGTCGATTTTGGCCAAATATTATCATCCACTAACATCCTTGCGTTCCTTGTGCGAATTTATCAACTTCTTAATGTCTTCCACCACCCGAATCAAGGTAAGGATCCCTAGAACCCTTGTTTTGAGATTTTGGGGAAATTTTGGGGATTTCTTGTGATTTGACCCTTTTAATCTGATTCATCATAAATTGTTGCTTGATTTGAGTTGTATACTTGTAAGCTTTTTTTCGTGAGGTTTGGTGGAATAACCATCGATATTTCCATTATTTATCAAGCATATTCGATGATACCTTCGTAGTGAATTGTCCCAATGGTAGAACTAGGATGAATCCTCACGTTTCCGCAACGTTGTGGTTGATTGTATATCGTTAACATGATAGGAGCGTCGAAGATTTCGGACGGAACCTTTTCCCTTCACCATTTCTTTCACGTCGTGTAATTCAAGGCAAGTACTTACTTTATATAGTATTTTATAGAATGTAAATTCCACATTGATGAAAGTTGTGATAAATGTGTGTGTGTGTGTATGTCGATGTTGTTCTTCCACCCGGAGACGGTCCGACGGGGCCTCTGGGGGTCGCTACTAAGAGGTACGACCACAGAAGTGGTTTCCCACCTGGGGATGGTCCGACGGGGCCTCTGGGGGTTGATACTAAGGGGTACGGCCACGGGTTACCGAGTATGAAATTGTGTTGGAATAATGTGATGTTATATTGCCTCGATGGCTTGTTTTGATGAAAATGTGATATTCCGGAATATTGTCTTTCCAAGATTTTGAAGAGTGTTTTTCATGTTGGATTGTACTCGTATGTAATGGTATGTAAATTTGTACTTGCACTAGCTATTCGAATGCTAACCCCTTAAATGGGGGAAATGCATCGTATGCATTTTTGGTACCGGGCGAGCTGAGGAGCCGGCACGGGACACGCATGTAAAGGATGGCCCAGCATGATGATGAGTCTCGAGTGGGTGTCATCTCTTTTATTATATTATTCTTTTATCTTGAAATGACGTCGTTGAAGTCCCCTGCGTGGGCATTGATTACATTTCGCTCTTTGTTTTGTTGGTATTAAACTAAAATGTTTTGGCTGAGGCCACGACCCTAGTTATTATGATAAATGTGTTTTGTGGGATTGTTTTGAGTATTTGGTGTCTTGTGCTAGCCTGGTAGACCTTGCGAAGGTTCTGTGGCGGGTAACGTCCCTTATGGGATTTAGGGTGTTACATTTATGGTATCATAGACTTAGGTTATGAATGCCTAGACTGTTGGTTAATTTTGGGTCTGTCAGTCGTGTCGTTAGAGTCAGTGATTGAGCCTAATATCATCGTGCTACCATCTCTTTGTGCGACCCGTGGCTGTAAGTCTCCTCAAACTCTTATGTTTATGTAATTCATTTTTCCTTGTGTGGATTAGAATTGTGAGTTGTTGTATCAACCTTGTGAACTATGAATTTTTTTGATATTGTTCTTTTCAATTCTTTTCTTCAGTATGTTGAGAGGTCGTGGTAGACCAGCTAGGGGGCGCGGCCGTGGCCATGGTCGTGGTGCTATTAGTGAGAAAGTTCTGGTTTCTCAGTCCTCCGCATATTCGGCCTCTCATTCAGTGCCGAATACTCTACCCTTGAGTTCTGACGGGCAGCAGAATTTGTCAGTCAGTAAGGATCAGCCGTTGGATACAAATGCCGATGTTGGAGCTACCGCTGTACTTCAGCAGTTGGTAGCTCAGATCGCTCAGATAGCTCAGGGAGGATGACAGAATCCGCCCCCAAATCCAGAAGATGAAGCTAGTAAATGGCTTCAGAAAGTAACCAAGATGCACCACCCTTACTTCGCTGGTTCTACTGACTCCCTAGGTTGGGAGAATTAGCTTTTTCAGATGAGTAGGATGTTCGATGCCGTGGCTTGTCCTGACGACAGGAGAGTACCTATTGCTCAGTACCTCCTGGATAAGGAAGCTTTGGAGTGGTGGGAAGCTGTGATGACCAAGGACTGTTAAGTTACCTGGGAGGAGTTTAAGATCGCTATGGAAGCGGAGTACTGCCCATCTCCAGTTCGAGAGCGTAGGATCGTGGAGTTCTTTACTGTTATGCCTCAGGATGTACCAATCTCTCAGGCCATCATCACCTATAACCAACAATTGGGATATGTGAAAGAGCAATTGAGGACCGAGGCTGATAAGATTCGCTACTTTAATATGCGCATGAAGCCGCATATCAGACAGAGCATGGCACTGCTCATGTGTGCTACCCTGAAAGAGTACCAGGATCGCGCTCTAGCGATTGAGATGGCAGTCCCGGAGTTAGAGTTGGGTTCCGAGACAAAGAAACAAAAGACTTCTTGTAGTTTCTCAGCCGGTAAGGTGGTCGGTTTTCGAGGTCTCAATCTGCTCCTATATCTGGGAAGAAGCCGTTTCACCAGGCTGGAGGGTCTCAGAATAACCGTTCAGTCCAGTCTCCTATTCTAGGCGGTAGAGTTCGCTTCAATTGTAGTCAGAGTGAGCATTTGGCAAAGAATTGTCCGTATCCTTCAGTTACATGTTTCTCATGCGGACAGAGTGGTCATCGTGCAACTCACTGTGAGGTAGTCTCTAGGTCAGTTAGGGCTCCTATGGTAACTACAGCAACGGAGGAACCTAGTGTCTACCAAAAGGCACCAGTATCACAGAGTCCTCAGAGTACGGGTCGTGGTAGAGGTCGGGGCCAGCCGGACCGCAGAGTTGCATCTAGTTCGAGCTCAGTCCACCCTCATTTGTATCAGATGAGACGCATGGAGGAGACAGACGTTCCGGTGGCATCAGGTACCACTAAGATCCTTTCTCATCCAGTTTCGGTGCTTTTTGATTCAGGTGCTACTCACTCTTTTATTGCTTCGGATTGCGTATGTCGTATCGGTATTGACTGCTTGTTTGAGTGTGAACCATTCGTAGTGGGTATGCCTAGTGGATCGTATGGTTGGGAATCGGAAAGTTAGAGATTTCCCAGTGAGGATCGGGAGCCGAGATTGGCCCTCGAACCTCATTGTTGTAGACCTTAAGGCTGAGGATTTGATCCTCGGGGATGATTGATTGGATCGTCACTGTGCTATCATGAAATACTGTACTCGTACTATCTCGATAGTGGCCGAGGATGGCACAGAGCATAATCTCGTCGGTTGTAAGCCTGGTAGATCGGTAAATGTGATTTGTGCCTTGAAGGAGATGAAACTTCTGAACCAGGGTTATGTAGGCTACTGGTGTTACGCTTTGAAAGCGGAAGATGGTGGAGTTGACATGTCGTCGATTCCAGTTGTGAACGAGTATCCTGATGTATTTCCGGATGACTTGCGATTACCACCGCAGCGGGAGGTTGAGTTCCCTATTGATCTAGAGCCGAACGCGGCTCCTGTTTCTCGAGCACTGTACCGTATGGCACCATCGGAGATGTTAGAGTTGAAGAAGCAGTTGTGGGAGTTTTTAGATAAAGGGTATGTCCGACCGAGCGCATCGCCTTGGGGTGCGCCTATGCTTTTTGTTAAGAAGAAGGATGGATCGCTTCGTTTATGCATTGACTATCGAGAATTAAACAAGTTAACCATCAAAAACAAGTACCCTTTGTCCCGGATTAACGACTGGTTTGATCAGCTTCAAGGAGCGACAGTCTTCTCGAAGATTGATTTGCGATCGGGTTATTACCAGCTGAGGATTGGGGATAGCGACATACCGAAAGTTGCATTTCGGACGAGATATGGCCATTACGAGTTTGCGGTTATGCCTTTCGGGCTAACCAATGCCCCAGCAGTGTTCATGTAGTTGATGAACAAAGTTTTTATTGAATATATGGACAAATTTGTAGTCGTCTTTATCGACGAAATTCTTATCTATTCCCGGAGTCAGGAGGAGCATGCTGCTCATCTTCGCATTGTGTTAGACATTTTGAGAACTGAGCAGTTATATGCTAAGTTTTATAAATGTGAGTTTTGGCTCAAGGAAGTAACGTTCCTCGGGCATGTGATATCAGCAGAGGGAGTTCGGGTTGATCCACAGAAGATAGAGGCGGTACTGGCTTGGGAACCGCCTAAGAATGTGAAAGAAGTGAGAAGTTTCCTGTGACTTGTGGGCTATTACCGTAGGTTCGTTGAAGGATTTTTGAAGATTGCGCGACCACTCACTCAGTTGCTCTAGAAAACTTAGAAATTCGAGTGGAACGCAGATAGGCAGGATATCTTTGATGAGTTGAAGAGACGATTGACTACGCACCAGTTTTTGCTTTGCCTCAGGGGAGCAAGGATTTTGTGGTGTATAGTGATGCTTTGGGTCTCGGACTCGGCTGTGTTTTGATGTAGAGAGATGGGTTATTGCTTATGCGTCCCGTCATCTGAAACCTTATGAAGCTAATTACCCTACACATGATTTGGAATTAGCTGCGGTCGTCTTTGCTTTAAAAATTTAGAGTCATTATCTTTATGGGTCGTCGTATAAGATTTACACAGATCACAATAGTATGAAGTATATCTTCAGTCAGAAGGAGTTGAACATGAGACAGTGTAGGTGGTTGGAGATAATTAAAGATTATGAGATTCTTTATCATCCGGGCAAGGCCAATGTTGTGGCAGACGCATTGAGTCGCAAGCCGATGGCACTGCAGATGTTATAGGTACTTATGCCTCAAAGTAGGATCCAGCGGGATTTGATTTGTTCGGATTTCGACGCTTGGGTTAAGAGAGTTCAAGGTCAGTTATGTTCGTTAGAATTCACTTCGTCTTTAGTTGATGATATCAAGGCGAGACAGTATGATGATCCATTTTTAGTCCAGTTGAGAGAGGACGTGAAGAAGGGAAAGTCCCTGGATTTGTGGTTCAGGATGATGGAATTTTGAGATTTCGCGGCATATTATGTGTACCGAGTGTTATTGAGTTGAGACAGAAGATCTTGAGTGAAGCTCATACTACGCCTTATTCCATATATCCTGGTACGAGCAAAATGTACAAGGATGTAAGGAGTAACTACTGGTGGAGCAATTTGAAGACGGGCGTTTGCGAGTTTGTGGCGAAGTGTTTGACCTGTCAGCAGGTTAAGATCGAGCATCAACGACCCGTGGGCTTATTGCGACCACTTCCCATTCCAAAGTGGAAGTGGGAGGACATTTCTATGGATTTAGTTACCGGTATGCCTATGACTCGGACTGGAATGAACATAATTTGGGTTATTATCGATCGATTAACCAAATCAGCTCATTTTTTGGGTATTAAGGATACTTGGGGACCGGAGAGACTAGCCCGAGTGTTTATTACAAAGATCGTGAGATTGCATGTGACTCCTAAGAGTATTGTTTCGGACCGATATCGCCGGTTTGTATCACATTTTTGGCAGGCTGTTCATCGAGCTTTGGGAACTGAGTTGAGACTCAACACATCCTACCACCCTCAGATAGACGGACAGTCAGAGTGGACGATACAGATGCTGGAAGATATGTTGAGAGCTTGTGCTTTAGACTGGAAAGAGGATTAGGAGTCTCACTTACCGTTGATCGACTTTACGTACAACAATAGTTGGCACGCCTCGATCAAAATGGCACCATTTGAGGCATTGTATGGAAGGAGGTGCAGATCGCCGTTGTGTTGGGATGATGCATCCTAGTTTACTGGAACTAAACCAGATATGGTAGTTGAGATGAGAGAGAAGATTACTTTGATCCGTGATAGACTGCTAACGGCCCAGAGTCGACAGAAGTCCTATGCCGATACGTGTCGCCGACCGTTGGAGTTTGAGGTGGGAGACCATGTTATGCTTAAGGTGTCGCCGACACGGGAGTTTACCACTTCGGCCGGAAGGGTAAACTAAGTTCGAGATATATTGTAACATTCGAGATTTTAGAGAGAGTTGGAGAGCTTGCATATTGGTTAGGGTTGCCGCCGTCCTTGAGTCACGTGCATAACATGTTTCTTGTTTCCCAACTTAGGAAGTATGTACCGTACCCTAGCCATATTATTGAATTGGGGAGAATGAGTGGGTCCCGACATTACCTTTTAAGATAGACCGATTCAGATTTTGGAGCATCATGTGAAGCAACTTAGGCACAAAACCATTCCTTTGGTTAACGTGCAATGGTCGAGGCATGGATCCGAGGAAGCCACATGGGAGACGGAAGAGAATATGAAGTCGAGATACCCTGAGTTATTCACTTTGTAAGTTTCGGGATGAAACTTATTTTTAGGGGGAGAGAATGTAATATCCGCACTTTTTATTTTTATTAATTTCTATTTTTAGTGTATTTTTATTTCGGACGACTCGCTTGTTATTGTTTTGAAATTCTAAAACTATTTTGTTCTGTATCCATAACCATCCAGATGAGTTTCGGAGTTGTTTTTACGAGATTTCGATTATTGTGTAACTTCTCTATGTTTAGACTCGATTTTCATAAATCTCGTCCTAAACCGACATTTCATTTTTCGGTAAGTTCCTTTAATATTTCTGGATTCGTTACGATTTTCGGAGATTGTTAGTTGGACTCGAGTTGTAATTCTCGAGAATTTGGGCTATTTTGTAATATATTATAGTTTTGGGTATCACCTTTAAGAACTGTTGTCCGTTCCGTTGTTTGGTAGGAATCGTACATTCGGATTGGGAGATGGTGCTTGCATGTTGTTGTTTTCTTGTCATGTCTCGTTATTCGCTGGTATTTGTCAAGTTTCATGCCTTCCGAGTCGGGTACAGTCTGGCCGAGTTTCCTAACTGTACTCTGTACAGGAACAGTTAGCGCACGCTAACATTTTATCCGTAGCGCGCGCTATGAGGGTATATGTAGCACACGCTAGACTTATTTTATTGCGTACGCTAATGCATCTGGGCAGAGTATTCTGGAACTGGACAGAAGCTTCACTATTCCTGAACTGAACCAGGTAGCATACGCTAATTGGTTGTTAACGTACGCTAATTGCTAACCTTAGGGCACGCTAAGCTTGTGTCTACGTACGCTAACGGGAGGACAGAAGTCTCTGACTGCATTCTGCACCCCGATAGCGCACGCTAAACTTTGTGTGTAGCGCGCGCTAAGTCTGTCCGACATATATATATATATATATATATATATATATATATATATATATGACAACAGCAGTTTAACTTCGTCATTTTTCATCCTTATTTCTTCTCGCCGGCTTTAGGCGATTTTAGACGAGGGTTGGAGTCGATTTTGGCCAAATATTATCATCCACTAACATCCTTGCGTTCCTTGTGCGAATTTATCAACTTCTTAACTTCTTCCACCACCCGAATCAAGGTAAGGATCCCTAGAACCCTTGTTTTGAGATTTTGGGGAAATTGTGCGTATTTGTTGTGATTTGACCCTTTTAATCCGATTCATCATAAATTGTTGCTTGATTTCAGTTGTATACTTGTAAGCCTTTTTTTCCTTGAGATTTGGTGGAATAAACACCGATATTTCCATTATTTATCAAGTATATTCGATGATACCTTCGTAGTGACCGATGAATTGTCCCACTGTGTAGAACTAGGATGAATTCTTGCGTTTCCACAATGTTGTGGTTGATTGTATATCGTTAACGTGATAAGAGCGTCATTGTGAAGATTATTCGGAAGGAACCTTTTCCCTTCACCATTTCTTTCACGTCATGTAATTCAAGGCAAGTACTTACTTTACATAGTATTATACAGAATGTAAATTCGGCATTGATGAAAGTCGTGATAAATGTGTGTGTGTGTGTGTGTATGTTGATGTTGTTCTTCCACCTGGGGACTGTCCGACGGGGCCTCTGGGGTCTCTACTAAGGGGTACGACCGCAGAAATGGTTTCCCACATGGGGATGGTCCGAAGGGGCCTCTGGGGGTCGATACTAAGGGGTACGACCACGGGTAACCAAGTATGAAATTGTGTTGGAATAATGTGATGTTATATTGCTTCGATGGCTTGTTTTGATGAAAATGTGATATTCCGAAATATTGTCTTTCCAAGGTTTTCAAAAGTGTTTTTCATGTTGGATTGTACTCGTATGTAATGTTATGTAAATCTGTACTTGCACTAGATATTCGAATGCTAACCCCTTAAATTCGGGAAATGCATGTTATGCATTTCAGGAACCGAGCGAGCTGAGGAGCCAGCATGGGACATGCAGGTAAAAGATGGCCCAGCATGATGATGAGGCTCGAGTCAGTTTCATCTCTTTTATTATATTAGTCTGTAATCGTTCAATGATGTCGTTGAAGTCCCCTGCGTGGGAATTGATTACATTTCGCTCTTTGTTTTGTTGGTATTAAACTAAAATATTTTGGCCGAGGCCACGACCCTACTTATTATGATAAATGTGTTTTGTGGGATTCTTTTGAGTATTTGGTGTCTTGTGCTAGCCTGGTAGACCTTGCGAAGGTTCTACGGCGTGTAACGTCCCTTATGGGATTTGGGGTGTTACAATGTATTAGGAGTCTTTCCCTAATCCTCCTTAAGATCCCTAGTAGTAGTCCAAGAGCCTATAAATAGGACTTATAGGGTTGGCCGATTTTAGCATTATTCATACACAAGAAATTTCGATTTTTTTTCTTCTAAGTGTTTAATTATGGATCTTGACTTGTGTCTTTGATTCCACAATTGAGATAACACTTTAATTCTTGTAACATATCGGAATTACTTGAAGAAAATAAAATCAAAAATTGTGGGGGATAAAATTTCGTCCGATCCATATTATGTCCAAGCAAGATTCGGTAGCTCATTGCCCCCACAACGTCCGGGTTAAGGCGGATCATACTCTAGAAGGTCTAAAGATAGAAATACAAGGAGATCAAGAAGCAAAGCAACCACTACTCTTCAAAGGTGAAATCCTATGATCTTTTGGATCTATACTAGGATATTCAATTACCAACATATTTATTTAATAAATAATAAATAATATTTACATTGCTTATTAATCTTAATTGTTAATTAATTAGCATGCCTGAATAGATCTTGTGCTCGTGGATGCGTAAAATGCGTTTATCAATCTTTCATCAACTTTCCAACAATTGGTATCAGAGCCAATTTTTAGGCTTTTGCTATTTTAATTAATTTGGATGATTAATTGATAGCAATTTCAATATTCATGTAATTTGATGTTGGAATATTTTGCTAGATGTGTTTTTGTAGGGAATATGATCCAATTATCATGGTTTATGTGAATGGTTTATTTATTTATTTTTATGCAATTGTTGGTTTGGCCCGGTTTGACGCATGTAATGGTTTTTCCCATGAGATAATCCGCGGGTAGTTCTAGGATTTTATTTTTCATGTAATCTTTCTGTAAAATCGATGTATTTTATTTTGTATAAAATTATAATCGAATTCAGAAAAGACGGAATCAAGGAGAAGTAGAGCAGAACCGGGACTGCCGGGACTGTTAGATAGCCGTGGCCGACAACAGCACGCTGGCACTGCTGAGCAGCACACGGCTGCCTGCCGAGCAGCGCTGTCGTTAATACTGCACAAGCTTCCATGCATAAATCACTTAACTCTTTATCTAAACCTAAAAAGAGAAAAGAACCCTTGAGCATAAACCGAACATATATGTGGCATTTACGGCTAGGTCATGTAAACCTTAGGAGGATTCAAAGATTGGTAGATGATGGCCCATTGGATGACCTCTAAGTTGAGTCATTTCCAATTTGTGAATCTTATCTGGAAGGTAAGATGATCAAAAGGGTTTTTAAAACCAAGGGAAACCGTGCTCATAATGTGTTAGAATTGGTTCATACATATGTATGTGGTCCAATGAATATCCAGGATAGGGGTGGTTTCGAATACTTCATCCCCTTTATAGATGATTATTCGAGATATAGATACATCTATTTGATGCGGCGTAAGTCTGAAGTCATTGACAAGTTCAGAGACTTCAAGGCTGAAACGGAGAAGCGTCATGGGAAGAGTATTAAGTCACTACGATCTGACCGTGGTGGCGAATACCTTAGTGGAGAGTTTTTGGATTTCTTGGCAAATGAGGGGATTTCATCCCAGCTCACTGAGTTAGGAACTCCACATCAAAACGGTGTTGCTGAGAGAAGGAACAAAACTCTTTTAGAAATGGTTAGATCAATGATGAGTTATCCGAATTTACCTATTTCGTTTTGGGGATACGCCTTGGAAACAGCAGCGTACATTCTAAACTTGGTGCCTTCGAAACAGCTCCAAAACACCCACAAAACTGTGGAGTGGGCGAAAGCCCAGTCTAGGACATATTCGGATTTGGGGTACTCCAGCACATGTGCTGAATAAGGAAGCTGATAAGTAGGCATATCATATATAAGTATGAGTGTTTGTAGGATATCCTAAAGGAACTAAGGGTGGCTTGTTCTATAGTCCCCAGGATCAGAAGGTCATTGTTAGCACCAATGCCTGATTCCTGGAAGAGGATTATATGATTAGTCACAAGCTCATGAGCGAGATAATTCTGGAAGAGTTGAGGGGCGAGACTCCGTCTATACTAATCGTACAAGCGCCAACTAACACTACACCACGTATCGATTCTGTGACTTTTACACTCAGGATTTGCCTCAACGTAGTGGGAGGGTTGTTTGTCAACCGGAATGATTCATATGTGTGGGACAGTCTTCGGACTCAATACCAGGCGAAGATGAATCAGAGTCCTGGACTTACAAAGAGGCAATCCAAGATAAAGATGCTGACTCCTGGAAAGTAGCAATAGAATCAGAAATGGGATCTATGGATTCCAATCAAGTGTGGGAGCTAGTAGAACTACCTGATGGTGTACAAGCCATTGGGAGTAAGTGGGTCTATAAGCAAAAGAAATAAGGTGATGGGAAGGTTAAAACCTTCGAAGTGAGGCTTGTTGAGAATGGTTACACTCAGAAAGAGGGTATCGATTATGATGAAACCTTCTCGCCAGTAGCCATGCTCAAGTTAATCCGGATTCTTTTAGCTATAGCTACGCATTTGAATGGGAGTCTAGACAAGAAAATCTAAATGCGCCAACCAGAGAGATTCATTGCTGAGGGAGAAGAGCACTTAGTGTGCAAGCTTAAGATATCCATTTATGGACTTAAGCAGACATTAGATCTTGGAAAACTCAATTTTACGAGGTAGTACAGTCATATGGATTCGTTCAATATCCGAGTGAGAGTTGTGTGTATAAGAAATGCGATGGAAACGTGTTGGTATTTATTGTATTGTATGTAGATGCTATCCTTCTGAGTGGAAACAACGTGAAGGAGTTGTCGGGCGTACGGGTATGGCTCTCTGAGCAGTTCGATATGAAGGATTTGGGAAAAGCAGGACACATCCTTGCAATCAGGATCTTTCGTGATTGGAAGAAAAGGATGTTGTGCTTATCTCAAGCATCCTATATCGACACAGTGCTAAAACGATTTAGTATGGAGAATTCCAAGAAAGGTTGATCTCTTTTGTGTTAGTTGTGGGAGATAGATGACATGAAGCTGATCTCTTATGTGTTAGTTGTGGGAAGCCTCATGTATGCTATGCTTTGCACTAGACCAGATATTTGTCATGCTGTAGGCATGTCTTCTAGATATCAGTCACGGGACTGCTGTCAAGCACATACTCAAGTACCTGAGAAGGACTAGGGAGTAGGGTGGAATCGGTTCCATTCGGTTCAGTTTTTGACCGAAACCGAGAATCGAACCAAATATTCAGTTTCGGTTTGGTTCGGTTCTTTTTGAAGTTCGGTTCGGTTAAGTTTGGTTTTATAAATATTTGGTTTAGTTTCGATTTGGTTTGATGTTTTTTTGGTTCTTCACAATATAAATTCAAATATTATATGCAATAGAATAAGTTATATATAACAATAAACCAACAAGAGTTATATATATGTTCAAGATAAAAGCTAGAGTTGCATAGCAATTTACAAATATCTCAAAACATATAACAATCGTAAATCACAGTAGCTCATTCTCTCAACCTAAATTAATTGAATCACAAATTACATGAGCATATTATCGGTCCTCCTTGGACCCATGAGGGTCTTACAAAAGGAAAGCGAATTATACTAAAATTCGAAACACACCAAAATCACAAAAATAATGTCATTTTAGTATGTTGAAATTTGACTTCGGTTTATTTCGGTCCGGTTCAGTTCCGCCTAACCCTGAACCGAGAACCAAACCAAATTAGTTCGATTCGGTTCTGTTTTTTTGTTTTTCGATTCGGTCTTCTTCGGTTTCAGTTTTTCGGTTCTTTTTCGGGTTTTTTCGGTTCAGTTTTCAATTTTCGGTTCCGAAATGCCACCCCTACTAGGAAGTATATGCTAGTATATCAATCAGACGACCTGTGTTCGGTGGGTTATACTGACTCAGATTTTTCATCAGACAAAGAAAAGTCCAAGTCTACTTTGGGTTATGTGCTTAGCTTGGGAGGTGGAGCCATTAGTTGGAGGAGTGTTAAGCAGAAATGCATCTCAAACTCTATCATGGAAGCCGAGTACGTGGCATCCTCTGAGGCAGCTAAGAAGGCGGTATGGCTCAAGTACTTCCTGCAGGACTTAGATGTGATTCCCCATTTGCCAAAGAGTATTACACTTTATTGTGACAATACCGGTGCAGTCGCAAATTTAAGAGAACCACGATCCCACAAGGCAAGTAAACATATTAACCACAAGTACGACATCATACGACACTTCGTAAAGGAAGGAGATGTAATTGTAGCCAGGGTTGCATCGGAAGATAATCTTGCTGATCCTTTCACGAAAGGCCTACCCTCAAAAGTTTTTGAAAGGCATGTGGAATGAATAAGATTACGGTGTATGGCAGCACTGCTTTGAGTATAAGTGGGAGAAATGAGAGACTATGTAATAGAGTAGTATACTTAAAAGTATGCTCTGAGTATAAGTGGGAGATTTAGGGTTGTATATTGCAAAGAATAATTTATGCTTGTATTATCTTATTTCTGTGTAACTACCTATGAGAATATTAATTACATTTAATCACATGTTTTGCATATTTATTCACGTTACGATTATACAAATGAAATGTCTAATTATTTTATATTCTAGATAATGTGGTGTGTTGGTGTCACATGGAAGATCACATTATCGGTGCCTTATAAAATAATATAATAGTTCACAACCTATATAATTATTAGACAAATTATATGAAAGATTGTAGTGTATGCTTGAGATTAGCTGGTCTTGACTATTGGCATACATTAGCGTATCTGCATACGTTGAACAGGATCGAAGTGAGATAGTGTCTTCTGTACTGACTGTAAGAAGAACGTAAATATCGGATAATTTTTATTTCTTAATTCTAAATATAAAATATTTAGTTGTGTATTTATAATATTTATTGCTTTGATTTACCATGGGTGAGAGTCAAAATGATTGACTCAATAAGCTTCGTATCTTGGGCAATAATATATTTATATGACAATTATTATTATTACTAGAAATCGTGTCCTGACTCGTGCAGGTTGATGATGTCCCTTTGAGGAGCTCGATAATGATTATTATATTAAACCCTGCAGGTGGATTTAATTCCGATATAACAATAAGGTTCGAGTGGTACTACTCTTGGATAAGATATTAATTAATTAAAGCTGTCAGTAGCTTATAATTAATTAATGGACATTCGATATCTTAAACACCGAGAATAATATATTTAAATAAGGTGCCTGATTTCGTAAATTGGGATTTGGGTTGGAAGTGGAATATTAAATCTTTATTGGATTGAATTGATATTAATAGACTCAATATATTAGGAAAGGTCCGAATATGGAAATTTGAGGTCTATTAGGAGTCTTTCCCTATTCCTCCTTAACGCTTAGTTCCCGAGTTTAACTTAACGGAAGAAAAGAAGGGAAATGAATGGAAATAAGAAGAAAGAAACAGTATTTGGTGTTCCAGAGTTTTTAATTGAAAAGAAACGGAAAGAAATGGAAGGAAAACTTCCCCTCCTAACTTTCCTTCCGATTTGGAAGGATTTGGAGAGAAAAGAACAAAATTGTTAATTTTCCTTTCACTTCCTTCAAACTCGGGAACACAAAACACAATTTTCTTTTACTTTCCTTTCTCTTCTTTTCTCTCCTAACATTCTTTCTAACTCTTTTCTTTCCTTTACTAAAACTCGGGAACTAAGCGTAAGATCCTTAGTAGTAGTCCAAGAGCCTATAAATAGGACTTATGGGGTTGGCCGATTTTAGCATTATTCATACACAAGAAATTTTGATTTTTTTCTTTCAAGTGTTTAATTGTGGATCTTGACTTTGTCTTTGATTCCACAATTGAGATAACACTTTAATTCTTGCTACATATCGGAATTACTTGAAGAAAAGAAAATCGAGAATTGTGAGGGATAAAATTTCGGGTGATGCATATTGTGTCCAAGCAAGATCCGGTAGCTCGTTGCCCACACAATGTCCGGGTTAAGGCGGATCATACTCTAGAAGGTCTAAAGGTAGAAATACAAGTAGATCAAGAAGAAAAGCAACCAGTACACTTCAAATGTAATATCCTATGATCTTGTGGATCTAGATTAGGATATTCAATTACCAATATATTTATTTAATAAATAATAAATAATATTTAAATTACTTATTAATCTTAGTAGTTAATTAATTAGCATGCCTAGATAGATCTTGTGCTCGTGGATGCATAAAACGCGTTTATCAATTTTTCATCAACTTCGTTTCCGCTGCGTTTTATTTCCAACAATGTATAAGGCAAAAAATTTATAGAACATGCCCGATGAGCTGTAACCGAGAAGATCCCCCAAGAGAACTAACACACATGAAGGAGGCAAAAATCATTTTCCACCAGCGGATTACATAGCAATTCTGAAGGTGCACCCACCCTAAAAATCAGGAGTCCTAGGGATGAAGCCAAACCAACTCTATATATAGGGTAACGTGATTTATTTTCAGATGTCTTTACACTCTCAAAAAATACACTCTTACTCTTTTTCTTAGAAATATATATTTGACTTCAGAGTCAGAGTCGTGACGGCAGGACCCTTCAGGTGCTCTTTCTGGTACTCCCGCGACTTTCCAGCTTAGATTTTTGGGTCACATCCGGTTTTGGGTGTCCGATCAATTTAAGTACATCAAAAATTACTCGATAAAATCCTTGATCGTGTTGGATAAAATAGGAAAATTTGTACCTTTAGAAAATAGTTGGGGCATTGCGGAAACCGAACGACATCATCCTACAAACAAAAATGTCAAACGGGCATGTAAATGTAGTCTTCACTAGATCTTTCGGCGCTAGTGCTACTTGGTATTATCCTGACAAACCATCTAAAATAATATTCTCCGTCTCTAACATACGAAGATTTTCGATTTTTATATGTCAATAATTTTTAAGTTGATTAAGAATTAATCTCAAAATATAATGATAAAATATTTAACAAAATTATATTATAAAACTTTACCATCTAAATTTTCATAATATAATTTTGTTAAATATTTTATCATTATAACAGATTAATTCATAAATAACCAAAATTATCAATTATATAAAGTCAAAATACGTTAAATTTTATGAAAGAATAAAAATCATGACTGTAAATTTTATCTAAGGTTTGATCCATAAAAGGCAAGGAATGTTGTTATTTCTGGTAGCAGCATTTAGTTTCTGAAAATAGACATACAATGTCAACCACCATAATCCCACTTTTCTTTGGCACCACGTGTGCCAAGCTAAACCATTAACTAATTGAAATTGAGTAAATCAAGCCCTGCGCTCAAAGCTTTAAGATCTCCTTTTTTTACCACCTACATCATGTTAGAATCCAATGGGCATTGGTCCGCTCTAACTGATTTAGTCCCTTTCTTGTATAATTATCATGTGCATGCAAGTATAGTGGCTTATTCCCTTAATTTCGCTCAAGTTCCATCTGATTGCCTTCTTGTATTTCCTGAACACCTCAATAATTTGATCCTCTTCTTGCTTGGAAATCTTCGCAAATATGATGACCGACTTATGCTCTTCTTCCTCTAGAAACACATACATGTGTTGCTTGGGCAACTCCTTAAGCTCGATTTTTGTGGGAGCTCTTTTTTTTTTTTTTTTTTTTGCAAACTCGAGCATAAATAGCTCCATCTCCACTCACTTATGGCATCTCCGATGGCTTCGTCCTTGATGCCTTGATCGAGAATAGTCTCCAAGCTATGTGCCTACAAAAATACATCCTAGCGGGAAGTATCAAAACAATCAACATAAAAACAATTCTCAAACTTATGCAATTGTGGGAACATGATTAACATTGTTAATAGATAAATAAATGGTCTCTTCTAAAATATTCATGCCAACTTGGCCCTCATTAACATCAAATAATGTATTGGTTGTGGCCATGAAAATTCTCCCAAGCAAAATAGAATTAACATTACCTTTCACATCCACTTTTTTTAACCAGAACTACAAAATCAAAACCGGAATAATAAAACCACCCACATTAACCAAAATGTCCTCAAGAATGCCTTTACGAATCATATGCTTGGAGGCCTTAAACCTTTCCGGCATAACGATTGTTGAGCAGCGCTTGGCGCGCAGGATCGAGTTGTGGATTCTTTTCAGAGGAGCGGTCTTTGTAGTTGAGAGTCTCGGGGTTGGGTTGTCTCGGTTAGCTCGACCTAGAGCATTATTTTGTTTTACTTTTATCAGATATTTTATCCTATCGCTTTGCGTGTGGTGTATTTTTGATAGGAAAGTGCGTTGAGCCAACCTCTCATCTGTAAGAGCATCGTACATCGGCAGTGAAGTAGCTAAAAACCGCTGAGGTAAGACCCATGGATTAAGCCACGCCTGTGACAGGTATCGAGCCTTTTTAGAATCATATTTTTTTGTATTTATCACTCAATATTCTCACGCGCACTGTTCATGGCCTTCACTAAACAAAGATCCATATTGTAATAAGTAGGCATTGGTCACAGACATCTTACTCCTCCCTGCACTCGCCCGGGATATACTGGGTATGTTTGGTTTGTTTTGATTTCCTCAAGAATGCCTTTAGAATACCTTATGGGCCTATCGCAAGATGCAAGTACATCCTAGTGGGCTTCATGTCTCTGAGCTCAAGTTGTTCAAAAACCTCATGAGGCATTCAATTAATCCCCGCACCTAGATAAAGTGTAACCAAGAGTTTCCTTGCCATTGCCCATTAAGAATTTTGATTACTAAATTACCTGGATCATGTTTCCCGCGGGCAGCATCCTTTGCAAAATCGCGCTTGCTACCTCGGAGACCATCACCTTTCAGTTGTTCTTGAACTTGCACTTGTTGGATGCCAATTCCTTGAATAAAATCTTGGCCCTATTGTCGGGGATCGAACCTAGGTCGTTGTAGTATAATAGTGATATTTCCGCCTATTACGCGAAAGACTCGGGTTCTATCTCCAGTGACGGCGCCAAAATTTACGATCTAAATGCACCTATTAAATTTTAGTGTCGCTCGCATTTACGATCTAAATGCACCTATTAAATTTTAGTGTCGCTCGCAAGAGAACGATGTCAATTGTAGATGCAATGAGTCTGCCAAGTCGTATCACAAGGAAAACTTAGCCGGAAAAATAATTATTGTTGGAACACAAAAATAGGAAAATAAACCAGAAACACTCTAATTAATTTTGGGTCATTTTCAGAAAATAAAGATTGAATTATTCAAATACGAAGAAATTCAAATAAAAATTATCCAACCATCTAGAAATTACTTTTAATTCAAAATATGGAGAAAAATATCTATGAATTTGGTTTTATTCGCGTGAATCTCCAGTTTGGGCAAAAGTAGTTAAAGTGTACACATAAATTATCCAATCAAGGTATACTAATAAAATTCAATTACTTTCTTATTCATGATTTTTCTTGGATGATGTAACAATTTGAATAATTCGATTATCCTTGTATTCGTAGATTTTCCTTCATGAACAAAATTAAATAATGTATTATGCAGATAAATCATATATTTTCGATTCAATCTACTCTTAATTGGATTTGTTTTAGTAACAAAATTCTCTTTTTCACTTCATATATTATCTAAGGCTAATCAAAAGATGATCAATCAATCAGTACTTATGTAATTTAATCCGATTAAGAAAAATGAATAATAGTTAATTGTCTTTCATGCTAATTTAAACGAAATTCGCCTAACCCTAAATTTAAGGTTTAGTTCCTCATATTTTTTTTTTTGAACGGCTTCCTCATATTTTTGTTGATTCAACAAGATAGATATATACGTACATCATGATGCTATGAAAATAACTAGACCTGGCAAACGGGCCGGGCATAAACCGGGCGGGCCTTTTTTGGGTCGGGCCAAAATTATTAGGTCGTGGCGCCGCCAGGCTGGCTACCATGACCTCAACTTTTTTTTTTTTGAAATATTAATTCAAATAAATATACAAATATTTTTCGATTCTTAATTATTATATTATTCACTATACTATCACAATCAGATAAATAAATATACAATTATTTTTATTTGATAATTACATTATTTACTACACTATCATAATCAAAAGACAAATATACAAATATTTTTATTTGATCATCATATCATTTATCACTACTAATTTCTTATAAAATCATAAAATAATATTATTATTGATATGAGATACTACAAATAATCACAAAGTCCCAAAAAATAAAATTACATCAATAATTAACATATAGATGTATTATAATCTAACAAACAAGGAAAAAAATTAAATATTATAATAACACATAACATAAATTAAAAAAAAAAAAAAAACTGGGCCGTCAGGCCTCTACGGACGGGCCAATCTACGCCAAAGGCCGGATTTTTGGGCCAATAATATGCACCAATGCCCGCCTAAAAACGCATGGCTGACTCTACCAGGCACAGGCCTATTTTGTCGGGTCTAAAAATAACATAAGAATAATTAAATCATATATGAAAATAAAGAAATAGTTCAATAACGATTCCGAACCTTTGAATTGTTCTTCACAAACTCCAAGTTAACTCCAAAAGATAAAAAAAATAGTAAAATTATGTGTTTGGAGGTCGAGATATGCTTAATTGGACTCCCAAGTATCATATATTCATATCTGTCGGGAATTGGCACCCCATTTAGAATGGTGGATAATAGAGTTGTCAAATTCTTTTGCGTTTGCGGAAGCGTAATTAAATTGCGGAATATAAACGACACAAGATTTATAGAGGTTCGGCCAAACGTGCCTACGTCCTCTCTCCGTATCTTTTTCTATAGACTTAAGATCAACCTCTACACCTCGTCTTCTATCGGTCTGAGGGATACTGTTACAATCTCGTCTTCTATCGGTGCGAGATAAACCGTTACACTCTTATCTTTATGCCGGTCCAAGATAAACCGCTTTTCTTTTCTATCGATCGATATATCTGTTGGGAATTGGCACCCCACTTAGAATGGTGGATAATAGTGTTGTCAAACTCTTTTGCGTTTGCGGAAGCGTAATTAAATTGCGGAAGATAAACGACACAAGATTTATAGAGGTTCAGTCAAACGTGCCTACGTCCTCTCTCCGTACCTTTTTCTATAGACTAAAGATCAACCTCTACATCTCGTCTTCTCTCGGTCTGAGGGATACTGTTACAATCTCGTCTTCTATCGGTCCGAGATAAACCGTTACACTCTTGTCTTTATGCAGGTCCAAGATAAACTGTTTTTCTTTTCTATTGGACAAGGAAGCAACCTATCTAGCTTTCGATTGGTACTAGACAAACCTCACTTGAATTTAGATATGATTCTAATAATGCCGGATCAACGATCCTAATAATACTGAATCAATCTACAATCCTTTCTTTCCTCTCGTGTATATGTTTTCGTGTATGAACACTCAAACACTTGACAATATATCTCGGTTACAACAAGGATGATTATAACAATATATCAAGTATATATGATTTGCTTGGAGTTGTTGTATTGAATGATACCTTGATTCCTTGTTGTTTTGCTTCAATCTATTGTTGTTTTCATTGATCAATAACACATCAATAACTCATCATCAAAACCATTTTATAATTATGTGGAATAGAATATTCCAACAATCTCTTTTTTTGATGATGACAAAACAACAATCTTCGATGAGATTTTATGCCTGCAAAAATATAAACAATTTACAGATCAAAGTTTTCTGCTTTGTCCGTTTCGTTAGTTTTCTTCTCCCCATCCTTTCTTTTCTTATTTTCAACTTCTTCGTATTATTTTCTTTTTCAACTTTCTTCTTCGTTTTCTCGATTTTCTTCTCCTTCGTCTTTTCTCCCCCTTTCATGATCGGGATATTGTTCTTATTTTTCTCGTCATTCTTTCATGACTCGTATTCTCCTTCTCCCATCATTTTTCTCAACTTTCTCTTCCCCTTTTTGTCATAATCAAAAAGTGCATAATAAATTAAAAATCAATATATTAAATATGATAATTAACCGGAAAAACTCCCCCTACAAAATAGATCTCCCCATTTTTGAAAATAGTAACTCCCCCTGAGTTAAATATGTTAGGGTTGTACACTGTAAAGCATACTTTATGCTTGTATTGCCTTATTTCCCTGTAACTACCTATGAGAATATTAATTACATTTAATCACATGTTTTGCATATTTATTCACGTTATGGTTATGCAAATGAAATGCCTAATTATTTTATATTGTAGATAATGTGGTGTGTTGGTGTCACACGGAAGATCACATTATCAGTGCCTTATAAAATAATATAATAGTTCACAACCTATATAATTATTAGAAAAATTATATGAAAGGTTCTAGTGTATGCTTGAGATTAGTTGGTCTTGACTATTATCATACATTAGCGTATTTACATACGTTGAACAGAATCGAAGTGAGATAGTGTCTTCTATACCGACTGAAAGAAGAACGTAAATCTCGGATAATTATTATTTCTTAATTCTAAGTAGATAATATTTAATTGTGTATTTATAATACTTATTGCTTTGATTTACCATGAATAAGAGTCTAAATGATCGACTCGATAAGCTTCGTATCTTGGGCAATAATATTATTTATATGACAGTTATTATTATTACTAAAATTCATGTCCCGACTCGTGCGGGTTGATGATGTCCCCTTGATGAACTCGATAATGATTATTATATTAAACCCTGCAGGTGGATTCGATTCCGATATAATAATAAGGTTCGAGTGGTACTACTCTTAGATAAGATATTAATTAATTAAAGCTGTCAGTAGCTTGTAATTAATTAATGGACATTCGATATCTTAAACACGAGAAATAATATATTTAAATAAGGTGCCGGATTTCGTAAATTGGGATTTGGGTTGGAATTGCAATATTAATTTTTTAGTGGATTGAATTGATATTAATAGACTCAATATATTAGGAAAGGTCCTTATAAGGAAATTTGAGGTCTATTAGGAGTCCTTCCCTACGATCCCTAGTAGTAGTCCAAGAAGCCTATAAATAGGACAATATGGTTCAGCCGAAATAGTTTTTGCAAGGGTTGTGAGATCAATTTTTCTTCTTGTATTTAATTGTAGATCTAGACTTGTGTCTTTGATTCTACAATTTACATAACACATCAATTTTCTAAGAGTGTTCATGTAATATTAGAAAGTAAATAAAAATCGAGTGATAACATATCAAAGAGGTTCGGCTGATCCCATTGTTGTCCAAGCAAGATCTGGTAGCTCGTTGCCCACACAACGTCCGGACTAAGGCGTATCATACTCTAGAAGCTCTAAAGGTATAAATACAAGGAGATCAAGAAGCAAAGCAACCACTACATTTCAAAGGTAATATCCTATGATCTTTTAGATCTAGCATAGTCGATTATCAATATATTTATTTAATAAATAATAAATAATATTTAAGTTGCTTATTATCTTAGTAATTAATTAGCATGCCTAAATAGGTCTTGTGCTCGTGGATGCGTAAAACGCGATTATTAAACTTTCACCAACTTCGCTTCCGCTGCGTTTTATTTCCAACAAAAAACCAATTTTGAAAATATCATTTTTTGATTTTTGGGGATCCAACCGGTAATTGATTTTTCATTTGAAACATAGACGATATTCGGTATTGTGGTTCCTTTGGGAATCCGAACTTTTTTAATTTTGATCGTCCATGTTGGGCTTTTGCAAATCGAAATATGATGCCCATTTTTAAATATTTATCACATCGGGGTATTTTAAAATTTAAGGATTCGGTTTTATTACACGATTTGAATCATAACTCCTATTTATTTAATTAAAATATTTGAACGGAAAGCAATTGTTTAAATTTGTCGTTACCACAAGAAAATTTATTCGTTAAATTCTTAAGTTTGTTTTGAACTTTTAAAAGATCATTCTTAATTTATCATCATTTTCAAGACAGTTAGAATGATCGTTCTCAATAAATTTCCCTTTTTGAATTTTGGAGATTTCATCGTCCAATAATTTATTTTTCGATTTGAGGGTTTTATTTCAATTAAAGCATTTTGAAAATCGGTATGTAAAAGTTCGAATGCTTTAAATAATTCATCTTGAGATGAGGTACTAACCTGGCTTTCGACGTCGCTTTCATCGAATGAACTCCTTGCCATGAGTGTGAGGTTATTTTGAATATATTCATCATCTTCCTCTTCGTCACTTCATGCAGCTATCAAGACTTCTTTCTTGGAAGTCGAGGCTTGACAGTTTCTAGCAAAGTGGCCTGGTTTTTCATAGTTTCGACAGTTATTGTCGAATTTCTTTGACTCGCTCGAGTTGATGTCTTTTCTTTTCCAGTTTAATAGGTTTTGTACTTATTTATATTTTTGGCATAATATGCCGATTCTTCATCGTCTTCATCTACTGGGATGCTTTCTTCTTTTCGTGACATCTTAGATTTCAAAGTTATGGATCTTTCCTCGATTTTGGCTTGGCATTTCGAGATTCAAGAACTATCTCGTAGTTTATTAGTGAACCAATGAGAGTGCTAAAATCGAGAGTGTTGAGATCTTTAGACTCCATTATAGCCGTAACCGTTCCGTCTTATTCAACACGTAGTGATCGTAAGATTTTCTTCACTTTTTTACTACTTGATAATGGTTTCCCAAAATAAGCTAGTCCATTAGTGATGACCGAAAATCGATCGAGCATGTTCGTTATGGACTCATCATTCTTCATCATAAATAGCTCATAGTCGTGGAGAAGCATATTGATCTTCGTCTCCTTGACTTAGTTCGTTCCTTCATGTGTTACCTCTAAGGGGCTGTTTGGTTCACTGGAAAAGGATGAAAAAAGAAAACCTTTTCCTTCCAAATTTTCCTTTTTCTTGTGTTTGGTTCAAAAATAAGGAAGGAAAATATTTTCCTTGGAAACCATATTTTCCCTTACAATCTGGAAAAGCTTTTCCACCATACCCCCCAAAGAAAAGATTTTCTATCCCCTAAAACAAAAAAAACCCTACCCACTATCGAAGCTCATCGGCTCCCCTGTCATCATCGTCGCTTCCCCGAAACGAAGCTAGTCGCCGCCGGCTGTCCCTGGATATAATCTCGTCGCTGTCGGCTGCCCCTGGAATGAAGCTCATCGCCGTCGGCTACCCCTGAAATCCGGAAAAAAATTGTGGTCGAGACCCCTAATTCCCGCCGCACCGCTCTGAGACCAGCAACCCCCAAATCGGCCGCCGCCCCGCACCAAGTCGTCATTGCCATCATCTTCCCCGACCTAGATCGATGCCATCATTAGTCTCGATATGTAGAGATCCAGAATGGAACGGACCCTTTAATCCCGATTGATGTGCGAGGAGCCTGCTCCCGTTCGAGATTCATCTGCCTCATGCTAGCCAGACCTGTGCAACCCGTCATCTCCAGATTCTGACTCGAATCCTGACCCTCGACTACACCCCTTTCTGCAGCTCGCCTGATCTGCATCGAATCAGACCAACCCATATGACCCGTTTGCATTATTGATTTGAGGATTGAAAAGATTGAACCAAATGGGAAATGAAAAAGGAATTCCTTTTCCATATTCCTTTTCCATTTCCTTTTCCTTTTCTTGTCTTTTCCGCGAACCAAACACCCTCTAACATTTTCTAAATTTCATTGGAATTTTCACACTAGGATATCCGGTTGTGTTCTTTCAGATTTAGAGCACAATATAATACTTGCGTTGCTTTGCAATTATAATGGTCGTTTTTCCAATCTGTATCATCATACTCTTCAAAGCTTTTGAGAGTACCGTTTGAATTCATGGAAATTTTCGGACCAAGACATATGACTTTCCATAGCTCGATATCATAGGCACCGATGAATATCGACATTTTCTTCTTCCACATCATGAAATTCGATCCATCAAAGAATGGAGGTCGGTTTAAGGTAAGACCTTCGACCGGGGCAAATTGGAGTGCCATAGGATCTTTTTCTCCTCGGATGTTAAACCGCTTTTGGAGATACTGCTCTGATACCAATTGTTGGGAATTGGCACCCCACTTAGAATGGTGGATAATAGAGTTTTCAAACTCTTTTGCGTCTGTGGAAGCTTAATTAAATTGCAGAAGATAAACGACACAAGATTTATAGAGGTTCGGCCAAACGTGCCTACATCCTCTCTCCGTATCTTTTTCTATAGACTTAAGACCAACCTCTACACCTCGTCTTCTATCGGTCCGAGGGATACCATTACAATCTCGTCTTCTATCTGTCTGAGATAAACCGTTACACTCCTGTCTTTATGTCGGTCCAATATAAACCGTTTTTCTTTCCTATCAGACAAGGAAGCAACCTATCTAGCTTTTGATTGGTACTAGACAAACCTCACTTGAATTTAGATATGATTCTAATAAGGTCGGATCAACGATCTTAATAACACAGAATCAATCTACAATCCTTTCTTTCCTCTCGTGTATATGTTTTCGTGTATGAACACTCAAACACACGACAATATAGCTCTAACACCCCAAAAGGCGGCTATTACAGTGCCGTGGATCCCACACTGGGACCCACCAGGCGATACCAAAATACAGATTAAATGTGTACTATCGTGTGATACCGAACCATAATAAATAGTCATTACTCCAATTAGGAGTTTATAAATAGTATGGCCAACGACCTTAACATACACAGGATCCAAATACAAGTATAAACCATATGGATATGGAATATACTTCGAATAATAATACAGTCAGACAATAGTTTAAATAAAGCGGAAAATAACATTACACGGTTTGAACATAACCAGACAACAAAAGACTTGGGGCCCCCAAACTAGTATCCTTCGAACCCTTCGCCGTCACCATGCTCTTCACGTACCTTGCCTTTAGATCGACCTAAAATACAACACAAGTGTTTCACCCAAAACACAAGGTCAGATATACATGATAAATGGTTCTCCATACATTATACAATTCATATATATTAGATCTCAAAGAAAACATCCTGACTATTGAACATACCCCTCGTGCGTATGAACAATCAGTCCCAAACCGTCGAACATATCCAATCATACATGGACTATGAACGACCAAACAATATGGCTCAATATGGACATCATAGTACGCCCGATCTAGAGATGTGTCCGTGCACATGTCCACCCCGTATACAAAATCCAGAATATACATGTGACAATGTACCTAATTAGCCTCACGAACTACGTCTCGTGTACAGAGTCCAATATAGAAACATCCACGTATGACTATATATGTGCCTGGCTAAAAATCCTACATAATAACCAATCGGCACGGAGATATGATTCCAGATATGTCATGATACAACATGACAACGAATTCATAAATCACATATCCAATTAAGGACCGAGAAACTCACCGAATTGACAATAAGGATCAACGAGATCAACGATTCAAAGGTGATGAACATGGGAATGCAATCTCATGATGAAAAACGGAACATCATCAAGAACAATATCGAACTATGAATCACAGATTCAATAAGTGTTTCATATACACGAAACGTATAACCATCACAAGAATTCAATCATCATTATAACGAAGCAAGATAACTTGCCTCAATATAGAGATGAGAATAATCCTCCATTGTCGAACGAATGGTCCTCGACTAATATTGGTTACTCGAACAATCGACCTTGAATGAAATACATTTCATTCAATAATACATCCATATAATCATCGACATCGAATTCAGTGAGACGACACCTTAAATTCAATTTGAATAGTTCAACTGTCTCAAGATATCAAAATTCTAATCCAAGAACTCTATTTACCTCAATTCATTCTTATGATCGGTTTACAAGATATTCTCAAATACTTGCATGGTTCTTATAAATAAGAATATATCAACAACATGTTAAACAATCATTTATGTTCAATATCATCTTATATCGCTTAAACTTTTCAAGAACATCACTAATGTTTGAAAGTGATAATCTAAACAACCTTGTTTCAAATTCACATTGAATATAGTGAGCTACAATAAGGTTATACTAAATTCATTTAGTTACAAGACTATATCACAATCATGAAGATTATCTCATATTAACACCATCCTTACAACCCCTTATAACTTGGAGAATCCACTGTCATCATCTATGAATTCACCTAGCTTAGGTTCAAGAATCATCACTCTAATATTATAACATGCATCAAGGTGTTCTAATACATTTTATGACAAGAATTCCATCAATTAATCTTAACTATGAAGAAGCTAATGATTGTTATTGTCCTAATGATGTTTATAGTACAGCAAGAAGAGTATGATTCTTATAAACATGATCATTACCATTAAAACATCAAGAATATCTTCATTCCAAATCCTTAATTACCATATTCATCAATAAGTGTTAAAAAGCTTAACTACAAACATGTCTTACTTGATTTATTCAACACTAGGTGTAGTATACCATATCACTAACATCATAACTACGAAAATGTAGAGTAGAATCATATAACATACCTTTAGAAACAAAGAACAACCACCAAGAACACAAGAACACACCCCAAGCTTCAAGAACAACTCTAAACTTCCAATCAACAAGCTCCAATCCAAGATGCAAGTCTCAAACACAAGTTGGAAGGGAGTAAAATCGGTCTAGTGAGGCAGAGGTATGATTGTTGGAGAGAAAAAAATTGGAGTTTGGACGTGCAAATAAAAGACACAAGCTGTCTTTTTATAAACTGCACAGCTCGTTACGTACATTATCGCATGAAGATAACATACGTTAACCACTTTACGTACGCTACACTGAAAATGTTATGTATGTAATCTGCCTCCAGAGGCTCCTGCCTCAAAACACCATCATCATTACGTATGTTATGGCCTCAACATTACGTACGTAATGCATGTCAACTTGGCTGCCTCGAAAAGGCCAGTTATCCGGATCATGTCCGGCCCCCCACGCCGAAAGTGAGATCAGATAAGATTCCAAGCATTACGTACGTAACCAGCGTACCATTACGTACGTAAAGCCAATGAAATAGCGTACATTAGGTTAAAGTTTTAGCGTACGTTAACCATAGAACACAGCCCAAAAATGAAACAATCTACACAACGTCAAGAAATCAACCACAATGCGAATGATAGTTATAATCAAGTCTATTTTGATATATCCCGACATCAATAAACATTAACTAAATATAATATGATTACAACGATACTCAAATTATCCGAATAATACAACAATAGATAAGAATTTACTGTCAGATATTACATACCCCCCCTTAAAAGGAGCTTCATCCTCGAAACTAAGGGGTAAACAACTCAGGATACCTCTCTCGCATGCTGCTCTCCATCTCCCATGTAGCCTCCTCGACTCCGTGTCGTGACCACTGAACCTTCAGTAGGGGAATCATCTTGTTCAGTAACTGTTTGATCCTCATCTCAAGTATCTGTATGGGACGCTCCCCGTACGAATGATCCTCCGCTATCTCAATCTCGTCGAACTGAAGTATATGACTCGGATCAGCAACATATTTCTTCAACTGGGAGACATGAAACACATTATGGATCCGACTCAGAGCTGGTGGCAACGCCAGATGATAGGCCAGATCGCCTACTCATTCCAAAACCTCAAACGGCCCGATATACCTCGGACTCAGCTTGCCTCTCTTACCAAAACGAAAAATACCTCGAGTAGGGGACACCTTCATTAGCACATGGTCGCCAACCTCGAACTCAAGCGGTCGTCGACGGTTGTATGCGTAAGACTTCTGTCGGCTTTTAGCCGTTAACAGACGACTCCTAATCAGGGCAATCTTCTCACGGGCTGCTAACAACATATCAGGTTCCGTACCCATAGATTCATACATGTCCCAACACAAAGGATACCTACAACAATGGCCATACAATGCTTTATAAGGTGCCATCTGAATCGAAGCGTGACAACTATTATTGTAAGTGAATTCCACCAAAGGTAGTTGGGCTTCCCAATCGTCCTTCCAATCAAGAGCGCACGCCCTCAACATATCCTCTAGAGTTTGGATAGTCCTTTCAGAATAACCATCAGTCTGCGGATGAAATGCCGTACTGAAGTTCAACTGCGTACCCATTGCACGATGAACTACTTTCTAGAAGTTTGACATGAATCGCCCATTACGATCCGATACAATACTCTTGGGGGTACCATGTAACCTTACAATCTCTTTAATAAACAGCTGGGCCAATCTCTCAGGTCCTCATGTGTCTTTAATCTCTAAAATGTGGGCTGATTTGGTTAGATGGTCCACAATCACCCAAATCGTATTCTTCCCTCGACGACTCGTCGACAAGCTAGTGATAAAATCCATCGATATGTCCTCCCATTTCCACTTAGGAATCGGGAGCAGTTTCAGCATTCCTGCGGGTCGCTGATGCGCATTCTTAACCTGCTGACAGGTTAAACATCTCGAAACGAACTCTGCGACTTCACATTTTATATTCCCCCACCAATAACATTGCTTCAAATCCTTATACATCTTGCTATACCCTGGGTGAATGGAGTACGGGGCAACATGGGCCTCTCTCAGGATAGAGTTCCTCAACAAAAACTCGATTCCTGAAGCATATCAATCCATCCTCGTATATCACAAATCCAGGGGCTTTCCCTTGAGTTACTTCATCCCGAACTCGAGATGAGAATGGGTCCTTAACCTACTTCGATCTGATTCTATCATTAAGGGATGATGAAATCTCAAGTTTGCAGAGTTGTCCCTGAATAAGCTGTAACCAAACTTCAATTTCCGACCTTATGAACTCCAACTGCAATTTTCTCTGAACTGCCAAGCGGGCAAGCATCTGCTCCTGTACTGTCTTACGACTCAAGGCATCGGGAACCACATTTGCTTTGCCCGGATGGTAAAGGATCTCGATATCATAGTATTTGATTAGTTTTAGCCACCTTATCTGCCTCATGTTCAACTCCTTTTGAGTAAAAATGTACTTCAGGCTCTTGTGACCGGTAAAGATGTGACAGGTAACTCCATACAGATAGTGACGCTAGATTTTCAAAGCAAACACCACAGTTGCTAGCTCCAAATCATGGGTCAGATAGTTAACTTCATAGGGTCGAAATTATTTCGATGCATAGGCAATCACTTTCCCTTCCTGCATCAACACACATCCAAGGCCCTGTCTCGACGCGTCACTATACACCACGAATCCTTCCGTTCCTTTCGGTAGAACCAAAATAGGTGCTGAAATCAATTGACTCTTGAGTTCATCAAAAATTTGCTGACATGCCTCTGGCCACAAATACTTCTTATCCTTCCTCAACAGGTTAGTCATCGGTTGCGCAATCTTGGAAAAGCCTTCCACAAACTGTCGGTAATAACCTGCTAGACCCAGGAAACTGCGAACTTCCTTCATGTTCTTCAGAAGTAGCCAGTCGCGGATAGCTTCTGTCTTCTGTGGGTCTACTCTCACCCCTTCGGCTGATATCACATGCCCAAGAAGATAACCTCAGGCATCCATAACTCGGCATTTGGAAAACTTCCCATAAAGCTGTTCCCGCCTCAACGCATCGAGAACTTGATGGAGATGACGTTCATGCTCTTCATAGTCACGAGAGTAAATCAAAATCTCGTCAATAAAAATGACTACAAAGTGATCCAGATAATTAATAAAAACCTGATTCATCAACTCCATGAATACTGCCGGTGCATTAGTCAGTCCAAAAGGCATCAGTACGAACTCCTAATGCCCATAGCGAGTACGAAAAGCGGTCTTCGAAATGTCAGGCTCTCGAATCCTCAGCTGATGATATCCGGATCTCAAGTCGATTTTAGAAAACACAGCAGCTCCCTGAAGTTGATCCAATAAATCATCAATACGAGGCAATGGATATTTGTTCTTGATGGTTACCCTCTTCAGCTCACGGTAATCAATACACAAACGCAGAGATCCGTCTTTCTTCCGTACAAATAGCACTGGTGATCCCCAAGGGGATGCACTAGGTCGAATATAGCCTTTCTCAGTCAACTCCTCAAGCTGGTTCTTCAACTCCTGCATCTCGGTCGGAGCCATACCATACGGTGCTTTTGAAAGTGAAGACGTACCTGGGTCTAACTCAATAGTAACTCTACCTCTCGATGTGGAGGTATGCCTGGCAACTCATCTGGAAATACATCTGGGTAGTCTCCGACTACCGGAATATCGGCCAATTCAATTGGTCGATCTGCTATTTTGGTCATGTAACACCAATAACCAATACACCCTTTTTTAAGTAGTTTCACTACTTTCATAGCGCTGATGACTCTCCCGGAACGGCTGGGATTGTCACCCTGAAAAGTACACTCAACACCATCTCCATATGTGATGGTCACTATCCGCTTGCAGACGCTAAGTATGGCATCATGACGATCCATCCAATCGATACCCAAGATTACATCATATTTAGGTAAATCGACCACAATGAAGTCTAACAACCACTCACAATCGTTCGTGCGAATCGGACAGTTTTGCACTTCACGATTCCCAACAATTCTTCTACCATCGGGTAGACCAATTACATAAGTTTCACAATTGCTAAGATGATCTAATTGCAAACGACTCAAACAAGAAGCAGATAAAAAGGAGTGTGAAGCACCAGTGTCAAAAAGAACACAGACGGGCTGAGATCGGATATCGAGAGTACCTGCAATCATGCTGGCTTTGGGATCGTCGACCTTTTTGATCTCGTAAATCCTAGGTTTTGCAGCTCCGGCACAAGATGTACCAGCTTGGTTTCCGCGACCGATCCCTCTGTTTGCCCCGGTAGTCTGATAAGAAGCGGATGGAGGTACACGGTCCTGGACAGAAGACTGAACTGGAGCATGAGATGCAAATGGATCACGTCCTGGTCCATTCCTGTAATAACGAGCACGATGCCCATTCTTCCCATAAGTATGGCATGCGACGGCCGGCTTTGGGCATTTGGAGCTGATGTGCCCCTGGTCCCCACAGTTATAGCACACAACATATGAGTTGACCGCTCGAGAGTGCGATCCGGCTGGCTTCGATGCCATGGGTGGTCGTTCAGAAGGGTTTGGTAACGACTGGGGCTTCCTGAATGTCCCCCGGTTACTGTCAGTCTGGTTCTGGTTCCTGGATCTCTAGTTATTGGACTGTGGTTGCTTCTTGGAGATCTCCTTTGTGGTAAGTTCGTATTCCATAGCTTTCTCGATAAACTCCGGTAGGGTCATACAGTGGTGATTCAATAGCTGCATTCTCATTCGGGGTTTAAGCCTCTGGAGAAAATATTTGATTTTATCGACCTCCGTTCAGACAATCGACGAGGCGAAAGGAAGAAGTGCCTGAAATTTCTCGGCAACAGATAGTACATCATTGTCTTCAGACGGGTCTGGCTTCAGCAATTCTGATAGCTTGGCCTCACGGAGTGGCCCTGGATAGTAAGGGTCTAACATGAGGTTTTTTAATTCCTCCCAAGTATATACACCATCAGCTGGCCTCACTAAAAGCCACCAGGTGTGGGCGCCCTTGCTAAGATAGTAAGCTGCTACGGAGACGTGATTCTCTTCTAGGCAGTCCACCATCTCGAACAAATTTTCAAAGTGTTCAATCCAATGTACGATATCAGCAGGCTCAGAGGAGCCTTCAAAAGTCGGGGGTCGCTGGCAAGAGATGTCGCTGATGATTTGACTCACGGGTCCGCCGTGCACAGGAGGTGGTGGATGAGGCCCTTGTTGCTGGCCAGTAGTAGCTCTCTGCATAGCTTCCATCAATTGACCCATCTGGGTCATCTCAGCCATCATTCCCTGCATAACAACGTAAGGATCGACACGCACATCCTCGCGTCCAGTGTGGTGCGATTGGTCCCCAGAAGGCGAATCACTGCCTGCGGAACACTACTCCACATTCGAGCGCGTGTTGGCTCATGGTATCAGGATTCAGCCCCTTCCGCAGCCTCGTCCCCCTCTGCCACGGCCTCTCAGATTTCTTTCCATACTGAAAGAATCAAACAATAATAATAACCACAAGCACAGTTCATGACCGTCTTTACGACCAATCAAAATTCATGCTAAGTTAATAGCAACAAGGAACCACATATTCAAGAAACAGTTCATGATGAATTATCGACACTACGAGTGCCACAAAGAATATCATATCGACGTCGAGTCGAACTGTTTCAATGACATAATTAATCTAGAATTTACCTCTAAATATCAATCAGATAAATCCTACCACAGATCTTCGAAATATCAAGATCAACAAAGAGATCCATTCCGATATCTCATAGCTCATAAACTACACACCGTATTTGGCTCGTAGGGTCAGGCACTTGCACAGGTCACACGTGACACGAAGGTCTCTTGATACTAGTTCATTTCACAACGACTCTTAAAGAGAAAACGACACTCTCTAATACCATCTTCTGTAACACCCCAAAATGTGGTGGACCCGACACTGGGACCCACCAGGCAAGACAAAAATACAGATTAAATGTGTATTATCTTGTGATATCGAACCACAATAAATAGTCATTACTCTGATAAGGAGTTTATAAATAGTATGGCCTACGGCCTTAACATACACAGAATCCAAATACAAGTATAAACCATATGGAGATGGATAATAATACAGTCGGACAATAGTTTAAATAAAGCGGAAATTAACATTACACGGTTTGAACATAATCGGACAACAAAAGACTTCGGCCCCCCGAACTAGTATCCTTTGAACCTTTCGCCATCACCATGCTCTTCCCGTGCCTTGCCTTTGCCTCGACCTAAAATACAGCACAAGTATTTCACCCAAAACACATGGTCAGATATACATGATAAATGATTCTCTAGACATTATACAATTCATATATATTAGATCTCAAAGAAAACATCCCGACTATTGAACATACCCCTCGGGCGTATGAACAATCAGTCCCAAACCGTCGAACATATCCAATCATACATGGACTATGAACGACCAAACAATATGGCTCAAGATGGACATCACAGTATGCCCGATCCGGAAATGTGTCCGTGTACATGTCCACCCCGTATATGGAATCCAGAATATACGTGTGACAATGTACCTAATTAGCCTCATGAACTACGACTCATGTGCACAGTCCAATACGAAATCATCCACGTATGACTATATATGTGCCTGGCTAAAAATCCTACACAATAATCAATCGACACGCATATATGATTCCAGATATATCACGATACAACATGAAAACGAATTCAATAAATCACATATCCGATTTAGGATCGAAAAACTCACCGAAGTGACAATAAGGATCAACGAGATCAACAATTCAAAGGTGATAAACTTGGGAATGCAATCCCATGATGAAAAACGGAACATCATCAAGAACAATATCGAACTATGAATCACAGATTCAATAAGTGATTCATATACACGAAACATATAACCATCACAAGAATTCAATCATCATTATAACGAAGCAAGATAACTTGCCTCAATATGGAGACGAGAATTGTAATATCCGCGTTTTCTATTTTTAGTAATTTCTATTTTTGGTGCATATTCGTTTCGGACAACTCGCTTGGCACTGTTTTGTAATTCTGAACCTATTTTGTTCTTGGAGTTTTTCCGTTTAGATGGGTCTCGATAATGTTTTTACGTAATTTCATCTTGTGTTATATTTTGTCTCATGTGTATTTGATTCTCGTTAAACTCATTCGATTTCATCATTTTCTTACTTCCATGAGCTCGTATGTTTGAGAAGAGCATGTTGTGAGTTTCGGATTGTTAATACGACGTTGTATCGTGATTTTCGGATGTTTGGGCCGTTTTTGTAATTTCCTAGAAGTTTAGGGAATTTGTTCCTTGTTCGACTTTGGTTGTGTACCTCAGATTGTTTTTGGGTTCCGTACTTCCATTTCGTGTTATTGTTGCCCAAATATCGATCCCTATTGCTTTTATTCTTTTTCTGGATCATTTTTCGTCATTTTGGGACCCGAGGGGGGGTGTGGGTCGCGGCACAAGGATTGTGCGCCGCGGCACACACATCACCCAGCTGTTGTCCAAGCAAACTGTACCGTGTGCCGCGGCACAAGGATTGTGCGCCGCGGCACACAGCCGAGTCAGTGCCGCGGCACACTTGTCCGGGCCGGGGCACACCCGGGTGGCACTTGCCGCCAAAACCGATCAGTACCGCGTGCCGCGGCACGTCCGGCAGGGCCGCGGCACACTTCGAATGAGCCGCGGCACAACGAGTGATCAGCCGATCATCGGGCGCAATTTTGGCCCCGTGCCACGGCACGCAGCCACCGAGCCGCGGCACACAACGCGGTCAGCGCTATATCTGCGTTTTTATTCAGCGTGAGCCACTCATTTCCCTTCCCTTCTTCAACCGTGCGAGAGAGAGTGGCTTGAGAGGGAGATTTCCTCCATCTATCACTTAATTATGTAAGTTTCTTCATCTCTTTTCGATCGGGTGGCTCGGATTGCGGATCTAACACGTGGTTTTCGGATTTGAGTGCTTGATTCTTCAAGGGGTAAGAACTCCTTTGACCCTAGTATGATTTTGGGGAGGGTTTGGTGGTGATCTTGTGTTTTAATCCGAATTAACCGATGTTGTTGTTACATTTTGATAGTATACTCGTGACCCTTGGTTTTCTTGTTATTGGTTGGGATGAAATCCCGTTATTGAACCGTTGACCGATTTCATTTCCTTATGCACGCGTGGTGTCCGATGAATTGTCCCAACGGGTAGAACTAGGATGAATTTCTTCGTATTCATGATGTTGAGATTGGTTGTATATCATTATGGTGTTAGGGTCGGATTTGAGAGGATTGTTCGGACCGTAACCTATTCCTTCGTCGTTTCCTTCGCGTCGTATTATCCAAGGCAAGTACATGTATTATATTTCATTATGTGTGTACGGTTTTGATGCGAATGATGTAAACTGGTTTATTGAACGATTGTATTGGTTACTCTTCCACCTGGGGATGGCATGGGGCCTCTGGGGGCCGATACTAATGGGTACGGCCACGGAAGTGGACTTGGGTGCGTGCGTTGATGTTCTTCCACCTGGGGACGGTTCGACGGGACCTCTGGGGGCTGATACTAATGGGTACGGCCGCGGAAGTGGTTTCTCACCTGGGGACGGTCCGACGGGACCTCTGGGGACCGATACTAATGGGTACGGTCGCGAGTTACCAAGCGTGGATAATTGTGATGTGGAAAACTTGTTGATATACCGTTTTGGTGTTAATGTGACATTCCGGAATATTGATTTTCAAAATGATTTTTTCTAATGAATTGTTTGCGTTGAATCGTGTATGTATATAATGTTGTGTAATTGTGTACTTGCACTAGCTATTCGAATGCTAACCCCTTAAATGGGGAAAATGCGTCTTATGCATTTCAGGTACCGGGAGGACTGAGGAGCAAGCACGGGACATGCATGCAAAGGATGGGCTGGCTTGATGATGTGGCTCGAGTCTGCATTTTTATGTTTTGTCATTGCATTGTTGAGTATTGAGGTTAGACTGTTTACTTTGAAACTAGGTTTAAGTCCCCTGCGTGGGCAAGGAATTGGTTTTTATCTTATATTCATATACTACGTTAAAATGTTTTGGCTGAGGCCACGGCCTTACGTACTTTTTGGAGTGCATCATTTGGGATCATATTGTGGTTTATGTGTCATGTGTTAGCCTGGTAGACCTCACGAGGGTTCTACTGCGTGTAATGTCCCATTTGTGAATTGGGGTGTTACATTTATGGTATTAGAGCATAGGTTTTGAATACCTAGGCTGTCGGTTAATGTTGGGTCTGTTAGTGGCGTCATTTAGAGTCAGTCGTTGAGCCTAATATCATCAGGCTACCGTCTTTTCGTGCGACCCGTGGCTGTAAGTCTCCTCGAACTCTTATATTCCTGTAATTCATTTTCTTGTGTTGTTCGGGATTGTGAATTGTGATACCAACTTTGTCAATTGTGAATCTTTCTGATTTTGTCCTTTTCATTCTTCCTCTAGTATGTTGAGAGGTCGTGGTGGTAGACCAGCTAGGGGACGCGGCCGAGGCCGTGGTCGGGGTGCTGATAATGAAAAGGGCTCACTTTCTCAGTCCTCTGCGGACTCAGCCTCTCACTCAGTGCCGTCGGGTAATAATGCCGACGCCGGGGCTACTGCCGTACTTCAGCAGTTAGTAGCTCAGCTTGCACAGATAGCTCAGGGCGGACGCCAGAATCCGCCCCCGACACCTGAAGAGGAGGCTAGTAAATGGCTTCAGACGGTGACTAAGATGCACCCTCCTCGTTTCTCCGGAGCTTCTGACTCCCTCGGTTGGGAGAATTGGCTCTTTCAGTTGTCCAGGACCTTTGATGCCGTAGCTTGCCCTGAAGACAGGAGGGTACATATCGCCCAGTACCTCCTGGATAAGGAAGCTGCGGAATGGTGGGAGGCCGTTGTGCCCAGAGACCATCGAGCTACTTGGGAGGAATTCAAGGCTGCTATGGAAGCAGAGTATTGTCCACCGCTACCAAGGAGCGTAGAATTGTGGAGTTCTTCACCGCTACACCTCAGGATGTGCCTATTTCTCAGGCCATCATTTCTTACAACCAGCAGTTGGGTTTCGTAAGAGATCAAGTGAGAACGGAGGCTGATAAAATCCGTTACTTCAATATGCGCATGAAGCCGCATATTAGGCGAGTATGGCACCGCTCATGTGTGCCACTTTGAAGGAATACTGTGATCGCGCTCTGGCGATCGATATGGCTGTCCGGAATCGAGACGGTTACGGAAGCTAAGCGTAAGACTACGGCGGGTTCTCGGCAGTAAAGGTGGGCGATTTTGAGGTCTTGTTCTGCTCCTACACCGGGGAAGAGGCCGTTTCATCAGGCCGGTGGCTCCTGTGGTAACTGCTCGGTCGATCTGTGGCACCTGGCGGGAGAGTTTGTTTTAATTGCAGTCAGCCCGAGCACGTTATGAAGGATTGCCCATTTCCGTTAGTTGCTTGCTTTACTTGCGGACAGACCGGACATCGGGCAGCTCATTGTGAGAGGGCCACCAGAGCTGCTAGAGTTCCGACTACCACTACCAATCAGAAGGATCACAGCTTTCCAGCCACTCATGTTCCGCAGGGTTCGGGTCGTGGTAGGGGTCGGGGTCAGCCGGATCGCCGTGCAGCCTCGAGTTCGGGTTCAGTTCACCCCCAGTTGTATCAGATGAGGTGCACAGAGGAGGCAGACATTCCGGTGGCGTCAGGTACCACTCAGATCCTTACTCATCCAGTTTCCGTGCTTTTTGATTCGGGTGCTACCCATTCCTTTATTGCATCGGATTGTGTGAATCGTATTGGCTTTAACTGCTTGTTTGAGTGTGAACTGTTTGTGGTGGGTACGCCTAGCGGGGATCGTATGGTTGGGGACCGGGAAGTTAGTGATTGCCCCGTGAGGATCGGGAGCCGAGATTGGCCCTCGGATCTCATTGTTATAGACCTTAAGGGTGAGGATTTAATCCTCGGGGACGATTGGTTAGGGCGTCACGGTGCTATCATGAACTATCGGACTCGTACCATCTCGATAGTAGCCGAGGACGGCACCGAGCATACCCTCATCGGTGGAAAGCCGGGGAGATCGGGGAGTGTGATTAGCGCCTTAAAGGCGATGAAACTTCTGAACCAGGGTTTTGTCGGCTATTGGTGTTACGCTCTGCAGGCGGAGGATGGTGGAATTGACATGTCGTCAATTCCAGTTGTTTGTGAGTATCTCGATGTTTTCCCAAACGACTTGCCGGGATTACCACCGCAGCGAGAGGTGGAGTTTCCTATCGATCTTGAGCCGAATGCAGCCCCTATTTCTCGAGCACCGTACCGTATGGCACCGTCGGAGATGTTAGAGTTGAAGAATCAGTTGGGAGAATTGTTAGATAAAGGGTATATTCGACCGAGCGCATCGCCTTGGGGTGCGCCCGTACTCTTTGTTAAGAAAAAGGATGGGTCGCTTCGTTTATGCATCGATTATCGAGAATTAAACAAGTTGACCATCAAAAATAAATACCCTTTGCCCCGGATCGACGACTTGTTCGATCAGCTTCAGGGGGCGACGGTCTTTTCGAAGATCGATCTGCGATCGGGTTACTACCAGTTGAGAATTCGGGACATCGATATACCGAAAGCTGCCTTTCGGACGAGGTATGGCCATTACGAGTTTGTGGTTATGCCTTTCGGGCTAACTAACGCCCCAGCAGTGTTCATGCAGTTAATGAACAAAGTTTTTATTGAGTATTTGGACAAATTCGTAGTCGTTTTCATCCACGATATTCTTATCTATTCTCGGAGTCGGGAGGAGCATGCCCTACATCTCCGGATTGTATTAGACACCTTGAGGGCTGAGCAGTTGTACGTGAAGTTCTCTAAGTGTGAGTTTTGGCTCGAGAGTAGCGTTCCTCGGGCATGTGATTTCAGCAGAGGGAGTTCGGGTAGATCCGCAGAAGATAGAGGCAGTGATGGCTTGGGAGCCGCCTAAGAATGTGAAGGAGGTGAGGAGTTTTCTGGGTCTTGCCGGCTATTACCGTAGATTCGTTGAGGGATTTTCTAAGATCGCTAGACTACTCACTCAGTTGCTCCAGAAAACTCAGAAGTTCGAGTGGGTGAGGCAGACGGGCAGGCTTTGACGAGTTAAAGAGACGTTTGACCACCGCACCCGTTTTAGCATTACCTCAGGGGAACGAGGATTTCGTAGTGTATAGTGATGCTTCGGGCCTTGGTCTAGGATGTGTTTTGATGCAGAGAGACAGAGTGATTGCTTATGCGTCCCGCCAATTGAAACCTTATGAGGTAAATTATCCCACGCACGATTTGGAGTTAGTTACGGTCGTTTTCGCCTTAAAGATATGGAGGCATTACCTCTATGGATCGTCTTGTAAGATTTTTATGGACCACAAGAGTCTGAAGTGTATCTTCAGTCAGAAAGAGTTGAATATGAGACAGCGCAGGTGGTTGGAGCTAATTAAAGATTACGACCTCAGATACTTTACCATCCGGGTAAGGCTAACGTAGTGGCTGATGCGTTGAGCCGGAAGCCGATGGCATTACAGATGTTAGAGGTACTTACACCACAGAGTAGGATCCAGCGAGATTTTATTTACCAAAATATTGAGGTTTGGGTTCAGAGAGTCCAGGGCCAGTTATGTGCGTTGGAGATCACTTCGTCCTTGACTGATGGTATCAAGGCGAAACAGTATGATGATCCATTTTTAGTCCAGCTGAGGGAGGATGTGAGGAAAGGGAAATCCCCTGGATTTGTGGTTCACGATGATGGAGTTTTGAGGTTTCGCGGCAGACTTTGTGTGCCGAGTGTTGTTGAGCTGAGACAGAAGATCTTGAGTGAAGCTCATGCTACACCTTACTCCATACATCCTGGTGCGAGTAAAATGTACAAGGATGTGAGGAGCAACTACTGGTGGAGTAATTTGAAGACGGATGTTAGCGCGTTTGTGGCGAAGTGTTTGACCTGTCAGCAGGTTAAGATTGAGCATCAGCGACCCGCGGGGTTGCTACGACCACTTCCCATTCCGGAATGGAAATGGGAAGACATCTCTATGGACTTCATTACCGGGATGCCTAGGACTCGGACCGGAATGAACATGATTTGGGTTATTGTTGATCGACTAACCAAATCAGCTCACTTTCTGAGTATTAAGGATACTTGGGGCCCGGAGAGGTGGCCCGAGTGTTTATTGCGGAGATCGTGAGATTGCATGGGACTCCTAAGAGTATTGTTTCAGATCGTGATGGCCGTTTTGTATCACATTTTTGGCAGGCGGTTCACCGAGCTTTGGGGACCGAGTTGAGACTCAAGACGTCTTACCACCCTCGGATCGACGGACGGTCGGAGCGGACGATCCAGACGTTAGAGGATATGTTGAGAGCCCGTGCCTTAGATTGGAAGGATGATTGGGAGACACACTTGCCGTTGATCGAGTTCACGTACAACAATGGTTGGCATGCATCGAACAAAATGGCACCATTCAAGCGTTGTATGGAAGGAGGTGCAGATCACCGTTGTGTTGGGACGATACGTCCGAGCTAATCGGTAACGAGCCCGACATGATAGTTGATACGAGTGAGAAGATTACACTGATTCTTGGTAGAGTGTTGACGGCCCAGAGTCGGCAGAAGTCTTATGCCGATACACGTCGCCGACCGTTGGAGTTTGAGGTGGGAGATCACGTCTTGCTTAAGGTGTCGCCGACTCGGGGAGTTTACCGCTTCGGACGGAAGGGTAAACTTAGTCCGAGATATATCGGGCCGTTTGAGATTTTAGATAGAGTCGGAGAGCTTGCGTATCGATTAGGCTTGCCGCCGTCCCTGAGCCACGTGCATAACGTATTTCATGTTTCCCAACTTAGGAAGTACGTATCGGACCCTAGCCATATTATTGATTTTGGAGAGATCGAGTTGGGGCCCGACATTACCTTCGAGGAGAGGCCGATTCAGATCTTAGAGCGTCGAGTTAAGCAACTCAAGCACAAAACCATTCCTTTGGTCAAAGTGCAGTGGTCGAGGCATGGATCCGAAGAAGCCACGTGGGAAACGGAGGAGAGTATGAGGTCGAGATACCCCGAGTTATTCGTGTTGTAAGTTTCGGGACGAAACTTATTTTTAGGGAGAGATAATGTGATATCCGCATTTTCTATTTTTAGTAATTTCTATTTTTGGTGCATATTCGTTTCGGACAACTCGCTTGGCACTGTTTTGTAATTCTGAACCTATTTTGTTCTTGGAGTTTTTCCGTTTAGACGGGTCTCGATAATGCTTTTACGTAATTTCATCTTGTGTTATATTTTGTCTCATGTGTATTCGATTCTCGTTAAACTCGTTCAATTTCATCATTTTCTTACTTCCATGAGCTCGTATGTTTGAGAAGAGCATGTTGTGAGTTTCGGATTGTTAATACGACGTTGTATCGTGATTTTCGGATGTTTGGGCCGTTTTTGTAATTTCCTAGAAGTTTAGGGAATTTGTTCCTTGTTCGACTTTGGTTGTGTACCTCAGATTGTTTTTGGGTTCCGTACTTCCATTTAGTGTTATTGTTGTCCAAATATCGATCCCTATTGCTTTTATTCTCTTTCCGGATCATTTTTCGTCATTTTGGGACCCGATGGGGGGTGTGGGCCGCGGCACAAGGATTGTGCGCCGCGGCACACACATCACCCAGCTGTTGTCCGAGCAAACTGTACCGTGTACCGCGGCACACAGCCGAGTCAGTGCCGCGGCACACTTGTTCGGGCCGCGGCACACCCGTGTGGCACTTGCCGGCCAAAACCGACTGTACCGCGTGCTGCGGCACAATCCGGCAGGGCCGCGGTACACGCCGAATCTGCGCCGCGGCACAACGAGCGTGTAACACCCCCAAAACCGACCGGGAATATTACAGCGCCGTGGGCCCCATATTGGAACCCACAAGGCTAAAATCATCTTCGCAAACGTTTAAAAATGTCAAAAAGCCCTTTGAAAGTACACACACACGCACAGCGGATAAAAACACAGTTTCAAGAATATCGAAAGCCATTTTAAATATACACACGCAGCGGATAAAACACAATTAATTACATTTACAGCGGAATTATAAAAACCAGAAAGAACACTCGAATCCCAACAACTACGCCATAGCCAGTATCACCGGAAAGCTCATCCCTTCACGACCGCTACTCGCTCGAACTCTGAGTACCTAAAAGATACAGCCCACGACGGGGTCAGCCATAATACTCAACAATGATAACGATCACATCACAAAAACAATTACATATCAATGTAGTCGACAAAGTAAGAACATTCCCCATGTAATCTTACCGAAATAACCTTACCAACCTGTCACAACCATAACAATCAATCCTTACCTTATCCCACGCCTCGTGCCCTTAAGTAATGAACGAACTCAAAAGTAACCACCTGTACTGTAACCGAAATGATACAAAAATTTCCAAACTTATCATATCTCAATTATAGAATGATCTGGCCAAGACTAACTCTGCCGGCTGGGTCGCACAATCGAATCCCAATCCTGATAAAACCGATATCACATGGCAAACCTGTAATCCAACTGTTCCGAGACAATAGCAAGTCCCGAATATCAATGCAAAACACGAATGTTGACACAGTCAATAATGATGAACAATTAATGCATCACAACGGAAATATCAATGACATGATATTTCCACACAAGATCGACAAAGGATCAACCACGAATGAGAATGCCATGGTATGGTAACTCCAACAAGACCAAGGAAGAATCCATAACCGAGAATACCGACGACACGGTAAGGATTAATGAATAATCAATAACAAGATCAAAAGAGTCGACAACCAGAAATACCAGCGATGCGATAAACTCAATAAGATCAATAAAGGGTCAACAACCGAGGATACGGCGACACGATGAAACTCTAGCAAGATCAATAAGGACCAACAATCGAGAATACCAACGATATGGTAAACTCCAACAAGAGCAATAAGGAATCGACAACCGAGAATACTTACGACACGGTAAACTCCAATAACATCAATCAAGGACTAATAGCCAAGAATACCAACGGTGAGACAACTCCCAAACGGAATCAATAAGGATCAATAACGAACGAGATTACCAATGACAGGGTGAACTCCAAACGAGATTTATAAAGGATCGATATCAATGAGTTGACCATCGATATGGTAACTCCGAACGAGATTAGTAAGGGTTCAACGGCGACAGATACTCGAGAGAATAAAATCGTCAACCATATACAAATCATATATACGGGGTTTCAAAGACAACCCGAATATCGAACAGACCCAATTATACATGGGCTGTGAACGACCAATCAATAAGACTCAAGATGGACGTCACGATACGCTCGATCCGGACATGTGTCCGTGTACAAGCCAACCACGGGTATTGATCAATACACGCCTGGTCTCGTACCTAATCAGCCTCACGAAATCGTCTCGTGTGCACGGTTCAATATGAGGTCGAAACCAACACATGCTACACGTGCCCGTCCCGAAAATCCTACACATGAACGATCATAACGTATCTGACTCCAGATATGCCACGATACAACATGACAACAGATCTCGAAGAAACGCATATCCAACAAGGATCAGAAGATTTTCCAAGAGGGCAACAATAACTCGATCATGAAAGACCGACACGGCCACAATGTCGTATTCCGTCAGACAATAGTCCACAGCATGCTCAACAATGTATATAATAATAACACATAAACTCCCAAGGCAGCAGCCAAGGGTCACGGAAGCATCTACTCAGGAATACTCCGGACAATAACACATAAACTCACAAGGCGGCGTATGAGGTCACGGAAAGCATCTACTCGGGAATACTCGGACATAGGTGCCATTTAGGTCTTATCCCTAACACATTTCCCTTCGGGTACCATACGAGTTTTATCCCCAACACATCGGCCCCCAGTTACGGCTCAAGAAAGAGCACTTCACAAAACGTAACAAACAATGGTGCACATTCACCGTATGAAATATCAACACACACATGCAAAAATGCAACATGATGATTATCATAATCTAACAATATTAATTTACCTCAAGCTGGAGATGCTAACCTTTCCACGACCAACTGCCCTGAACGAATACACGGTTTATCCGACAATCCAAAATGAGTACATTCCATAACTAATACCAAACCACCATCCCGAGTTCAACATCGACACGATAACTAACCTTGATATCCAACTTCTCATGCAATAGACAAATTATAATTCACGTTCCCATTTCCACTAGACATCCTTAAAATCATGTACGTTATGATTTATCTTACATACCACCATTCCGACAATTCATATATTCCATAATACCATTGCTATATGAATCATAAATGAAATGAAAACGAAATCATTTATTAACATTATGAACTGAGCAAGCATAACTTGCCTTGATGCCAATTCGACGAAGCCACTATCAATCCGCCGTCTTCGTCTACAAGCTCCGCAATGCTCGTCATGACATAACGGTTAACTTCAGCGACCACTAACGCAACCTAATGCAATAATCAATTAACGATCGTTCAATAACAATCAACACCGAAATGACCAATCGATCAAACTCGGCGATATCTCGATCATACGAAATCAAACCATATCAACTCTTAACAATACGAACACAAGCCGAAATTCGGTGTTCAATAGTTCTACCAACATCTACAACATTATCGGTTCCGACTTCAATCTTAAATTCGGACTAACACGGCTCATTCTTGCAAATTCATAGGAATACAATTACCGGCTATCATCATGAATAATCATATACCAAAATTAACCGTAATCCTTACAATTTACGGACATGTATCATTCAAGAATTCTTCAAGAACATGAATTAATCCATAATCACGTTTGAAGCCAACAAAACAACGTAATTCAATGTGTTCTAACATCTAACCATCATCTAATCCATACTCCAAGGCATGTATCATCATATTCTCCAACATACGATCCTCCTAACATCAAGAATCGAAGCAACACTACCAAGATCACCAAGAACGACATGATTCTATAATCATAGTCAACATTTTCAAGACAAAAACCAACATATCATCATCTCCCTTCAACATATAGTTCATATATCCACAAGAATTGTAACCACAATACCATAATCATCTTCATACGAAGAAGAACATCAACACTAACATCAAAATCCGAATTCAAGGAGTAGAGTTCATCAACATACCTTTTGAAGATGAATAACATAATCAAACACTTCCAAAACTCCAAGAACTCCAAGTTTCAAGCTTCCAATCATCCTTATCAAAGTATTAACAAGGGTATGAGGTTCTGAAATGGGTTTGAGAGTGAAGAGGGACGAGCTGGGGAGGAGGAAATGTGTTTCGTTTCATGAGGAAATGAAAGTCCCGTTCTTATTTTATAAACTTCGCATCTCGTTACGTACGTAAAGTCCCAAAGTTAACGTACGTAAGGCCTTTAACGTACGTTATATGTCCTATATAGCGTACGTAATCGTCATCCAGGGTTAACTGTACTATTTTGTACCTTGCGTTACGTACGTAACACCATCACCATAGCGTACGTAATGTAGCAGTTGACTTGCTACAGTATCAACCCTTATTACGTACGTAATATTCCATGCATAGCGTACGTAATGCCGAGGTTGACTCGCTTGTCCACATCCTGTGCCGAAAGCAGCCGACACTGGGTCCCACCTGCCGACCACGGCTCGATCCTGTCCGAATCCCTTCTTAACGTACGTAATGTACATTCCTTAACGTACGTTAGTCCTGCTTACTTACGTACGTAAGACTCCTTACATAGCGTACGTAATGGCTTTCATACTTAGCCATTTATGCCCCTGTCTGTCGTCTCAATAAACCGAACACATACACGCGACATACCGAATACATATACTCGTTCCGATATCATTCTCATACGGTACGTCTGATGCACGATATCCTCAATTACAACTGTCGACCAAGTACGGCAATCATACAAATACTCATACGGTATATCTGACATCGAAGGACACACCAAGCATGTAATATCCTAGAATCAAAATAACCTCGATAGACATACTGGCACGACTGTCACGGTTTCCAAAATTATTTATCCATACTGTATCGATCCCACTCTGTACGGTACAACTCAGATAAAATAATGCGAAAAATTCATAATGAAATTCTAGGATATTACAGAGCGGTCAGCCGATCACTGGGCGCAATTTTTGGCCCTGTGCCGCGGCACTGTTCAGCTGAGCCGCGGCACATAACGCGGTCAGCGCTATATCTGCGTTTTTATTCAGCGTGAGCCACTCATTTCCCTTCCCTTCTTCAACCGTGCGAGAGAGAGTGGCTTGAGAGGGAGATTTCCTCCATCTATCACTTAATTGTGTAAGTTTCTTCATCTCTTTTCGATCGGGTGGCTCGAATTGCGGATCTAACACGTGGTTTTCGGATTTCAGTGCTTGATTCTTCAAGGAGTAAGAACTCCTTTGACCCTAGTATGATTTTGGGGAGGGTTTGGTGGTGATCTTGTGTTTTAATCCGAATTAACCGATGTTGTTGTTACATTTTGATAGTATACTCGTGACCCTTGGTTTTCTTGTTATTGGTTGGGATGAAATCCCGTTATTGCACCGTTGACCGATTTCATTTCCTTATGCACGCGTGGTGTCCGATGAATTGTCCCAACGGGTAGAACTAGGATGAATTTCTTCGTATTCATGATGTTGAGATTGGTTGTATATCATTATGGTGTTAGGGTCGGATTTGAGAGGATTGTTCGGACCGTAACCTATTCCTTCGTCGTTTCCTTCGCGTCGTATTATCCAAGGCAAGTACATGTATTATATTTCATTATGCGTGTACGGTTTTGATGCGAATGATGTAAACTGGTTTATTGAATGATTGTGTTGGTTACTCTTCCACATGGGGATGGCATGGGGCCTCTGGGGGCCGATACTAATGGGTACGGCCACGGAAGTGGACTTGGGTGCGTGCGTTGATGTTCTTCCACCTGGGGACGGTTCGACGGGACCTCTGGGCGCCGATACTAATGGGTACGGCCGCGGAAGTGGTTTCTCACCTGGGGACGGTCCGACGGGACCTCTGGGGACCGATACTAATGTGTACGGTCGCGAGTTACCAAGCGTGGATAATTGTGATGTGGAAAACTTGTTGATATACCGTTTTGGTTTTAATGTGACATTCCGGAATATTGATTTTCAAAATTATTTTTCCTAATGAATTGTTTGCGTTGAATCGTGTATGTATATAATGTTGTGTAATTGTGTACTTACACTAGCTATTCGAATGCTAACCCCTTAAATGGGGGAAATGCGTCTTATGCATTTAGTGGGAGGAGGCGAGGAGCAAGCACGGGACATGCATGCAAAGGATGGGCTGGCTTGATGATGTGGCTCGAGTCTGCATTTTTATGTTTTGTCATTGCATTGTTGAGTATTGAAGTTAGACTGTTTACTTTGAAACTTGGTTTAAGTCCCCTGCGTGGGCAAGGAATTGGTTTTTATCTTATATTCATATACTCCGTTAAAATGTTTTGGTCGAGGCCACGGCCTTACATACTTTTTGGAGTGCATCATTTGGGATCATATTGTGGTTTATGTGTCATGTGTTAGCCTGGTAGACCTCACGAGGGTTCTACGGCGTGTAATGTCCCATTTGTGAATTGGGGTGTTACAAGAATAATCCTCCCTTGTCGAACGAACAGACGGTCCTCGACTAATATTGGTTACTCGAACAATCGACCTTGAATGAAATACATTTCATTCAATAACACATCCATATAATCATCGACATCGAATTCAGTGAGACGACACCTTAAATTCAATTTGAATAGTTCAACTGTCTCAAGATATCAAAATTCTATTCCAAGAACTCTATTTACCTCAATTCATTCTTATGATCGGTTTACAAGATATTCTCAAATACTTGCATGGTTCTTATGAATAAGAATTTATCAAGAACATGTTAAAAAATCATTTATGTTCGTTAATATCATCGTATATCGCTTAAACTTTTCAAGAACACCACTAATGTTTGAAAGTGATAATCTAAACAACCTTGTTTCAAATTTAGATTGAATATAGTAAGCTACAATAAGGTTATACTAAATTCATTTAGTTACAAGACCATATCACAATCATGAAGATTATCTCATATTAACACCATCCTTACAACACCCTTACTAACTTGGAAAATCCACTATCATCATCTATGAATTCACCTAGCTTAGGTTCAAGAATCATCACTCTAATCTTCTAACATGCATCAAGTTGTTCTAATACATTTTATGACAACAATTCCATCAATTAAACTTAACTATGAAGAAGCTAATGATTACTATTGTCCTAGTGATGTTTATAGTCCAGCAAGAAGAGTATGATTCCTATAAACATGATCATTACCATTAAAACATCAAGAATATTTTCATTCAAAACCCTTAATTACCATATTCATCAATAAGTGTTAAAAAGCTTAACTACAAATATGTTTTACTTGATTTATTTAACACTAGGTGTACTAACATCATAACTGCAAAAATGTAAAGTGGAATCGTATAACATACCTTCAGAAACGAAGAACAACCACCAAGAACACAAGAACACACCCCAAGCTTCAAGAACAACTCTAAACTTCCAATCAACAAGCTCCACTCCAAGATGCAAGGATCAAACACAAGTTCGAAGGGAGTAAAATCAGTCTAGTGAGGCAGAGGGACGATTGTTGAAGAGAAAAAATTGGAATTTGGACGTGAAAATGAAAGACACAAGCTGTCTTTTTATAAACTACACAGCTCGTTACGTACGTTATCACATGAAGATAATGTACGTTAACCCCTTTACGTACGCTATACTGAAAATGTTACGTGTACCACCCCAAACTAGGCGGCTAGCACAGTGCCGTGGACCCCCAACTGGGACCCACCAGGCGAATGAAAATTAATGATTTAAATAATATAACTGTAGTTCCGAACCACATTATATTACCAAGTACTCCGATGAGGAGTTTCAAGTACAATACGCCCAGGAATACAGAATACATATATATTTCGTATGAAATTGAAATATACAACACCAAATTAAAAATGAAAATCCAACGGGAATGTAGCGGAAAACACATATGAAGGAAACATGAAAAGCGGAAAGGACTGGGGGGCCCTACTAGTATCACTGGGACTCCTCGCCGTCATCATGCTCTTCCCGTGCCTTTGCCTTGCCATGACCTAAAAACCACATCTCCAATGGGGTCAGTTACACAAAACAACAATCCTCAAGAGTTGAACAAATACAATAATCACATGTCTTAGTTATGAAATCAAGTTTGAAAGAGGGTCATCATAGTACGCCCGAATGGGATCTGCAAGTGCACAAGTCTCCGAGTGTTCGGAAACCCGCATAAACACACGCACTTGTGCCTAATTAGTCTCACGAAGGCACATTACTGTGTGCACGGTCCAATGTGCTGGATTACCCGCATAACACATGACCATTGTGTGCCCGACTAAAAATTCCACACATATACCACCCGGCAACGCAATACGATCCCGGAAGGTCACAAGAATCAAAAGTGACCATGATGAATAATCATGAATCGAAATCCGATAAGGACTGATTATCCTTTTAACTGAGTAAGAATTAAATACTTAGTTTGATAATTACAAGTCTCAACGTGATTGATATACTATGAATGAATTATATGTATGAATGAACAACAACGAAAGGAATGATTATCCTTTTAACTGAGTAAGAATTAACTTGCCTTGAATAATCGACGACGATACGATCGGAAAGGGAAATCAAACACGAACGCTAGGAACCGACGAACCAGAACCTAACTATTCTAAGAATACAATCACAACCATTTATATACGATTACGGAAATGGAATACACCCTAAAATCCACCTATGGTTCATGTAAGTTCGTACAAAAACAATGATGAGGACGGATCACAATCGAACCCTTTCGATTTCACAAACACAACGAAACTTAGCAAGAATTCATAGGGAAAACAAGAATACCACCAAGATTAATCATATAGATCATGGATTAATCAATGATACGGAACAAATCGGACAAAGATTCAAAAATCCCCAAATTTCCCTAAAATAGGGTTCTAGGAGATTACCTTGGATTTAGAATGAAGAACCCAAGTAGATATTGTTAATCTACGCCAAGTACTCGAGGAGGATGATATTTCTAAGGTTGAAGATGCCCAATTCGCCCAAAAATCGCCCACGGAGAGAAGGAAGAAGAAAGGAGAGGAAAATGAACTCCTCTTCCAAAATCCCGCTGATAAAATGGGCCTGCTGACTCGCGTGCCGCGGCGCGGACTGAGTGTGCCGCGGCCTGATCGGTCAAAAACTTATCCTAAAAATAGGAGTTCTTGAGTCGCTCGCAAATATATACGAGGTAGAAGTAGTTTGTGGTAAGTTCTACCAAGGTCTTTTCTCTCGAGGATTGTCCAACAGGGCTTCGTATAATATTTTCTATAGCGCAAGAAGTAAATACTAAAATATACTAAAATATATTTTTGGGTTTTTAAATATTAACTAAATTAAATTGCACTATATTTTAAACTAAACTATTTTTTAATAAGACTAGTTTATATAAGACTATTTTTATTAAGACTATTTATACTAGACTATTTATATTAAGACTATTTTTAACTAGACTATTTATACTAGACTATTTATATTAAGACTATTTTTAACTAGAATATTTTTAACTAGTGAAAATGAATAGAATTAAAATGAGTTGGGAATTTATAAAATCTAGGGGATTACGGGTTCATTAAATTAGGTATTTAATTAAGTATAGGAATTGATTTATATGGATATAAAAGAAAAAACGAATGTTTATCGAGTAATCAATTTTTCACCTCCGTACTTTCGTAATCAAAGATGTCTTAATCACTGTCACTTTTTTAAGATGTTGATAACAAGATTAACACTTGATAGATTGAAAAGATGTGTTTCCAATACACTTAACAATCAATCAAGGAGGTTTAACTAGTAGAAATAGGATATGATCAATCTCTATTTAAACCAATTAGTCCTTTCATTTCTCTAACTTGACTATTTTTAGGATAAACGATCGTTCATCGAGTAATCAACTTTTCACCTCCGTACTTTCGTAATCAAAGATGTCTTAACCACTTTCGCAATCTTAAGATGTTGATAACATGATTAATATTTGATAGATTGAAAAGATATGTTTCCAATTCACTCAACAATCAATCAAGAAGGTTTCATTAGTAAAAATAGGATATGATCAATCTCTATTTAAAACAATTAGTCCTAAAAATAGTTTAAATCAATCAAATACTCAATATATAACCTAATAGAAATCCCCCTTCCCCTAGGAAGAAAGATTAGCTACTCATTGGTTCATACAAACTAAAATTATAATAGAAATAATTGATATATATATATATAATATATATATATAGAAACTTTTAATTACTAGAACTTAATGACAATAGATAAAACTTACTTGAATATGATGAATCAAAGTGCAAGAAACAAACTTCAAAATATAACTTCAAACTTGTTTAAAGGTTACAAGCTTACAAAAATTGAAAGTAAAATACTAAGTGCTTATTGATCAAGCACTTTTCAATTACAAACTAAATGAAAGAAAAACTTCAAACCAAAAATAAAGTACAAACTAAAATTGAAAGTTCTAAGGAAAATATATTTCTAAAAGAAAGGAGTATTTCTTAGCAAGAAGATGAGTTTGAGAATTGGTAATTGGTGATTTTGCAATGGATGAAGATGTCCTTTTATAGGTGATTTTCAAGAATACAATTGATTATTTAATTCAAAATATCTATTGTAATATCTTTGATTAATTCTTTGTTCACACTTCACCCATGTCTTTGAATTTTCAGATTTTTGACCAAAAAAAATATCTTGTGGTTGATTTCACAAGTTGGTCAAAAGTGGACTAATTTTGCATGGCATCTGCTGAAAAACGGCGATGAAAAACGGCCCAGTTTGCCCCGTGTTGTGCGCCGTTTTGTGGTGACTCGGTCTCTTCCGGAATACGCGCGAGGACACGGCGCTAAATGCCGGTCGTGTGTGAAACGGCTCAAGACACGGCCCTTGTTGCGTCGTATGTGAAACGACCTACATAACACGGTCCTTTTTGCGCCGTGTTGTATGGTCGTTTTGCCTTGAAAAATTCCCGTCGTTGAATTTGATCTTGTTTTCCGTCCTATTTGATGCTTCATGTCAGTAATCTGTAAAATAACCATTTTTAGCTCATGTTTGGACATATCTGTAAAATATATATTTTTAATCACAAATCAGTACAATTATGCCCGGAAAAAATAAATATTTTGTATATGAATTTTAGATCAATTATGCACTAATCAAATACCCCACACTTAAATTCTTGCTAGTCCCGAGCAAGACTCTTTATTAATCACACACAAAATAAATTAAAATAAGACATAAAATAAAAAATAAAAAATAATACACACAAATTTAAGAAAAATAATTATATATAAAGATAAAAAGAGATCAAAATGCCATTAATACACAATAACCAACTTTATACAGTAGATAGAAATGAATCAAGATTCAAAATAAATCTACTAACGATTTTGAAGTTAAAACACGGTTTTTATTTTTGTAATTCCAAAATGCAAGGTTTTCCCCCCAAAAGGTTGATTATTTCTTTCCCACTCGTGACTTCACACGACTCCCTTTAATGGTTGCTCTCGATCACTCGTTTATTTTTCGACTCAATATGAAGAAGAATTTCATCGGCGTCGTCAAATATTGTGATTTTTCACGAAATTGAGTGTGATGAAATTCAGCCGCTAATTAATTCAGATCTTGCTCATAAACTACATCCCTTTTAGTGATAGCTTTCACACTGTTATTTGCTAACGTGTAGCTCTTTTCACCAACATAATTTCTATCTCTTTTAAAAGGTGATAGCTTTCACACCGTTATTTGCTAACGTGTAGCTCTTTTCACCAATTTTTCTGTGAGACGGCAGCTACGCACCAACGATGGTTAGTCCTTTATTTTTCGCAAAATTTTAAGACCCCAAAAATTAGGCAGCTGTTGCTGCTCAACACTTCTCCTTTTTGTCATTTTTTTTAGGTGATAACTTTCACACCGTTATTTGCTAACGTGTAGCTCTTTTCACCAATGACTCCTTTTTTTTAGGGAATAGAATTTTTGCAGAAAATCATTTATTAGTTAAGCATGAAAAATCAAAAACTCCACAAATTAAGTAAATTTCAGTTCTATTTTTCATCAACCGACTGATTCTTCTTTTCTCAAGGTAACGAATGACTCGATTTTATATGATAACTACAAGGCTTGGAAAGAGAGATTAAGGCTCAAAAAATTTTGGAATATACAATTTTTTACCGGTTAAAACAATTTTAGAAGCTTGTATATAGTTAAATTATTGGTGTTATGGCCAGATCTAGAAATCTCACAAATAAACAAAATAAATATATATATATATATATATATACATAAAAAAATCAAATCCAAATAACAAAAATAATCAAATCTCACCACAATAATTAAAACATACCACCCCCAAATTTGAAAAAAGAAACTGTCCTCAGTTTTTTAAAAAAAAATAATAAAAAGTAAGAGAAAAAAAAAATACTCCCTGTTATGAAAATTGATGCTTGAGCTATGCCTTTTTAGATATGCATGAAAAAATATACAAGGCAAACAACAACAACAACAAAAGTATACCCGGAAGTATAACACAATTTTTAAGATGCGCATCAAGAAAGTCCGAAGAGTCGCCTTACGCTGCCATCAATGCTTTTATAAAAAACACACAATAAAAATTACAACAATAAAATAACAATACATAAATCGCGAATAGATGCGCGTCAAGAGATCAAGAAGAAACTCCTTAAGCTGCCACCATTTAGCACGATTATTACACACGACCGAAAGTAAAAATAACAAGAGGTCTGATATGGGGTATCAAAGGGAGAGGAATGAATCCACTTTTCGTTTTCTCACGGTGAGATCTTCCATCCAGACAATATTAGCTAGAGCTAGATTTGGTTGAGGAACAAATTCAATTAGTTTTTTGATTAGCTCTTCTGGTGTTGTTGCAACGACTATGATTCGTTTAGCACGCTCGGAAATAAAACTTTTTTCAGCAGAGTAGTCGATGAAAGATAGTAAACCATCAAAGAAACCATTGACATTAAGCATACCTATTGGTTTTTGATGAACATTTAGCTGGGCTCTAGTAACTGTAACACCCCGATAAGGCGGCCATTACAGTGCCGTGGACCCCACACTGGGATCCACTAGGCGATATCCAAAGTACAGATTAAATACACAATACATGTGATACCGAACCACAAAACATAGTACTTACTCCGATGTGGAGTTTACAGCAGTATGGCCTACGGCCTTATTACACACAGGATCCAAAACATAAGTATAATCCATATGGAGATGAATTATACCTTAAATAACAATACATTTGTTCAAACTTAAACTGAAGCGGAAAAATAACATTACACGGTACGAACATGACCGGACACGAAAGACTTGGGGCCCCCAAACTAGTATCCTTCGAACCCTTCGTCATCACCTTGATCTTCCCGTGCCTTGCCTTTTCCTCGACCTAAAATACAACACAAGTATTTCGCCCAACACAGGGTCACATATACATGATAAATGATTCTCAAGATAGTATACAATTCACGTATATAAGATTTCAAGAATAACTCTCCGACTAACGAACATACCCCTAGGGCGTATGAACGCTCAATCACAAAACATCGAACACATCCAAGTATAAAAATGGACTGTGAGCGACTAAGATAGTATGGCTCGAGAGGGACATCACAGTACGCCCGATCCGAATATGTGTCAGTGCACATGTCCACCCCGTATACGGAATCCAGGATATACGTGGGACAATGTACCTAATTAGCCTCAACGAACTACGTCTCGTGTTCACAGCCTTTCACGGAAAAATATTCACGCATGACTATATATGTGCCCGGCTAAAAATCCTACACAATATCCAATCGGAACGTAGATATGACTCCGGATATGTCACGATGCAACATGACAACGAATTCAATAATTCACAAAATCCGAATAAGGATCGAGGACTCACCGAGATGACAACAAGATCAACAATATCAAGGGTCCAAGAGTAACGAACTTGGGAATACAATCCCACGATGAAAACGGGACATCATTAAGAGCAACATTAAATCACAAGACACAAGTTTATAAGTGTTTCATATACACAAAATGCATAATCATCATAAGAATCCACACATCATTATAACCAAGCAAGATAACTTGCCTCAATACGGAGGCGTGTAAAGTCCTTCTTTGTCGAACGAACAGCCGGCCCTCGATTCAAAATTGGTTACTCGGACAATAAACCTTGAATGAAGTATATCTTATTCAATAATGCGTTCATATGATCATTTATACCAAACTTCGATGAGACAACATCCTAATTCTCATTTGAGTAGTTCAACTTTAAGATGTTGAGCGTTACTCCAAGAACCTCATTCAATACCATTCTATTCTTACAATTGATTACAAGATGTTTACCAAATGTTTGCTGGATTAAGATGTGTTAACCAATAATCTCCTACTCTTTAAACTTATTAAGAAAATCAAAAAGTAAAATCTGCACTTCAATCAATTACTTATGTTGAGTTAAGTAGTTATAATTCCATATTATGATCATGAAGACCACTACGAGTTCGACACCTTCCTTATAATCTTCTAGTTAACTTGGAAGTTTAAACATTACTCCTCTGGATTCACTTTAGCTTAGGTTCAAGAAGGTGATTCCATACTTCTAATGATCAACAAGGGTTTCTCAAAACATTTTATGGTAATTATTCCAAGAAGTTATTTACATCATAATGAAACAAAGATTATTAGTAGTCTATTGGTGTTATTAGTCCAGGAAAAAGAGTTTGGTTTAACTAAACATGATCATCATCATTTAAGATACTAAGAACACAACCTTACAAAACCCTTAACTATCATATTCATCATTAAGTTTGTTGGAAGCTTAACTATGAACATGTTTAGCTTGATTAAATCATCACTAGGTGGAGTATACTTAATCACTATCATTATAACTATGAGATTATAGGGTTAAAACGTATGACATACCTTCAAAATTGAAGAACAATACACCAAGACCACAAGAACACAATCTAAGCTTCAAGAATGACTCCAACTCCCAATCAACAAGCTCCAAAAACCAAATGTAAAGCTCAAACACAAGTTGGAAGAAGGTAATTTTGATCTAGGGGTGCAGGAGGATGATTATCTAGGTGAAAACTCAGAGTTTGGTCGTGCAAAATGAAATAAACAAGCTGTCTTTTTATAACAAAGACGGCTCGTTACGACGCTACCCGGACGATGTGACGTAAGCTCTGTCCAGATGCTACTGGACTGAAACACGAACATCGTTACGTACGTTACCTATCAACGCATTACGTACGTAATGTAGGTCAACTAGATTGCCTCCAAAAGATCAGATATTCGAATCCCGTCCGGCCCTACACGCCGAAAGTTGAGATCGGATACGATTACACTGGTTACGTACGTAACAAGCACACCTTTACGTACGTAAAGAACTAAGCATAACGTACGTTATGTTTAAGGATTAGCGTACGTTTTACCCAGGTTAGTAGCTAAAAAAATGTGTTAATCTATGCGACGTTGAGAATCCAATTATAGTGCGGGTGATAGTTATTATTATGTTTATTTATGATATATTCCAATATCAATAACAATACACAAATGCAACAAGAGTACAACAGTATTTGAATTATCCGAACGATACAACAGTAAGTAAGAATTTCTGTCGGATATTACATACTCCCCCCCTTAAAAGGGGTTTCGTCCTCGAAACTAAGGGGTAAACAATTCAGGATAGCTCTCTTGAATGCTTCTCTCCGTCTCCCACGTAGCTTCCTCAACCCCGTGTCGTGACCACTGAACCTTCAGTAGGGGAATTGTCTTATTACGCAGTTGTTTGATCCTCCTCTCAAGTATTCGTACGGGGCGCTCCTCATACGAATGATCCTCCGCTAAATCGATCTCATCGAACTGAAGTACATGACTCGGATCAGCAACGTATTTCCTTAACTGAGAGACATGGAACACGTTATGAATTCGGCTCAGGGCTGGTGGTAAAGCCAGGCGATAGGCTAAATCGCCTACTCGGTCCAAAACCTCAAACGGCCCGATATATCTCGGGCTCAGCTTGTCTCTCTTCCCAAAACGAAAAACTCCTCGAGTAGGGGATACCTTCATTAGTACATGGTCGCCGACCTCGAACTCAAGCGGTCGCCGGCGGTTGTCTGCGTAGGACTTTTGTCGGCTTTGAGCCGTCAACAAACGACTCCTAATTAGGGCGATCTTCTCACGGGATGCTAACAACATATCGGGTTCCGTACCCAGGGTTTCAGATGGATCGTCCCAACACAGAGGGGATCTACAACGACGGCCATACAATGCTTCATAAGGTGCCATCTGAATAGAAGTGTGCCAGCTATTATTATAAGTGAATTCCACCAAGGGTAGTTGGGCCTCCCAATCATCTTTCCAATCGAGAACGCACTCCCTCAGCATATCTTCTAAAGTTTGGATAGTTCTCTCAGTCTGACCATCCGTCTGCGGGTGAAATGCCGTGCTGAAGTTCAAATGCGTACCCATCGCATGATGAACTGCTTTCCAAAAATGTGACACGAATCGCCCGTCACGATCTGATACAATACTCTTAGGGGTACCATGTAACCTTACAATTTCTTTGATAAATAGTTGGGCCAATCTCTCGGGTCCCCAAGTATCTTTAATCTCCAGAAAGTGGGCTGATTTGGTCAAACGATCCACAATCACCCAAATCGTATTCATCCCTCGACGGCTCGTCGGCAGGCTGGTAATAAAATCCATCGATATGTCCTCCCATTTCCACTCGGGAATCGGAAGCGGTTTCAAGAATCTGCGGTCGCCGGGTGCTCAATCTTAACTTGTTGACAGTTAAACACCTCAAACGAATTCTCGCAACTTCACGTTTCATACCTCCCCACCAATAATATTGTTTCAAATCCTTATACATTTTGCTAGACCCGGGTGGATAGAGTACGGGGTAGTATGAGCTTCTCTCGGATAGAACTCCTCAACTCATCATCGGCGGTACACAAACTCGGTTCTGAAGCGTATCAATCCATCCTCGTATCACAAAGCCAGGAGCTTTCCCTTGAGTTATTTCGCGGATTCGAGATAAGAATGGGTCCGTAACTTGCTTCGATCTAATTATATCCTCAAGGGACGATGAAATCTCAAGTGTACAGAGTTGCCCTTGAATACGCTGTAACCAGACTTCAATTTCCGGCCTCGCCAATTCTAACTGCAATACCCTCTGAGTTGTTAGGTGGGCAAGCATCTGCTCCTGTATTGTTTTACGACTCAAAGCGTCAGCAACTACATTTGCTTTGCCCGGATGATAAAGGATCTCGATATCATAGTCTTTGATGAGTTCTAGCCACCTTCTCTGCCTCATGTTTAACTCCTTCTGAGTAAAAATGTATTTCAAGCTCTTGTGATCCGTAAAAATCGCTGGTAACTCCATACAGATAATGACGCCAGATTTTTAAAGCAAACACCACAGCTGCGAGTTCTAAATCATGGGTGGGGTAGTTGACCTCGTAAGGTCGTAGCTGTCTTGATGCATAGGAGATCACCTTCCCGTTTTGCATTAGTACACACCCAAGGCCCTGCTTAGATGCGTCACTATATACTACAAAACCTTCCGTTCCTTTTGGTAGGACTAAAATAGGTGCCGAAATCAACCGGCTCTTAAGTTCATCAAAGCTCTGCTGACATGCCTCTGACCAGAAATACTTCTTATCCTTCCTCAACAAATTAGTCATTGGTTGGGCAATTTTGGAAAAACCCTCCACGAACCGTCGGTAATAACCTGCTAGTCCCAAGAAGCTGCGTACTTCCTTAACGTTCTTTGGTGGTAACCAGTCTCGGATAGCTTCGTCCTTCGCGGGTCTACTCCCACCCCATCAACTGATATCACATGCCCGAGAAAGATAACTTCATTTATCCAGAACTCACATTTAGAAAATTTTCCATAAAGCTGCTCTCGCCTTAACGCCTCGAGAACTAGATGGAGATGACGCTCGTGCTCTTCATGGTCACGAGAATAGATCAGAATGTCGTCAATAAAAATGACTACAAAGCGATCCAGATAATTAATAAACACTCGATTCATCAGCTCCATGAATACTGCTAGTGCATTCGTCAGTCCAAAAGGCATCACTACGAACTCATAATGCCCGTAGCGAGTACGAAAAGCGGTCTTCGAAATATCAGACTCACGAATCCTCAACTGATGGTAACCAGACCTCAGGTTGATCTTAGAAAACACAGCAGCCCCTTGAAGCTGATCCAATAAATCATCAATACGAGGCAATGGGTATTTGTTCTTAATGGTTACCTTGTTCAGCTCACGATAATCAATACACAGACGTAGGGATCCGTCCTTCTTACGTACAAATAGTACTGGTGCTCCCCAAGGGGACGCGCTAGGTCTAATGTAGCCCTTCTCGGTCAAATCCTCAAGTTGGCTCTTCACTCCGCATCTCGGTCGGAGCCATACGATACGGTGCTTTTGAAAGCGGGACGTACTGTGCTCTAACTCAATATTGAACTCTATATCACGATGCGGAGGTAAGCACGAAACTCATCCGAAATACGCCCGGGTAGTCTCGGACTACCGGAATATCGATCAATTCAACTGGTCGATCCATTGTCTTGGTCATGTAACACCAATAGCCAATACATCCTTGATTAAGCAGTTTCACCGTTTTCATAGCGCTGATGATTCTCTCGGAACGGCTGGGATTATCACCCTGGAAGGTACACTCAAGACCATCGTCAGAGGTGACGGTCACTGTTCGCTTGCGGACACTAATTATGGCATCATGACGGTCCATCCAATCGATACCCAAGATCACATCATCTTTAGGTAAATCGACCACAATTAAATTTGACAACCACTCACGGTCGTTCATTCGAATCGAGCAGTCTTGAACTTCAAGATTCCCAACAATTCTTCTACCATCGGGTAGACCAATTATATAAGGTTCACAATTGATAACATGTTCTAATTGCAAACGACTCAAACAAGAAGTAGATAAAAAGGAGTGTGAAGCACCAGTATCGAAAAGAACACAGACAGGCTGAGATTAGATCTCGAGAGTACCTGCAATCATGCTGGCTTCGGGATCTTCAGCCCTCTTCATCTCGTAAACTCTAGGTTTTGCAGCCCCTGCACCAGATGTACCTGCTTGATTTCCACGTCCCATCCCTTTGTTTGCCCCGGTAGTCTGATAAGAATCGGATGGAGGTACACGGTCCTGAACTGAAGATTGTACTGGAGCATGAGGTGCTGCGGGAATATGTCCTAGTCCACTCCTACAATAACGAGCACGATGTCTGTTCTTCCCACAAGTATGGCATGACACGGCTGGCCTAGGACATTTCGAATTGATGTGCCCCGGGTCTCCACAATTATAGCACACAACAGATAGACTGACCGCTCGAGGTTGCGATCCGGTTGGCTTCGATGCCGTAGGATGCCGTTCAGAAGGATTTGGCACTGGTTGGGGTCTCTTGAATGTTCCCCGGTTGTTGTCTGACTGGTTCTGGTTCCTGAATTTCTTGTTGTTAGACTGCGGTTGCTTCTTGGAAATTTCCTTCACGGTCAATTCGTACTCCAGAGCTTTCTCGATGAACTCCGGTAGGGTCACACAATGATGGTTCAATAGCTGCATTCTCATTCGGGGTTTAAGCCTTTTGAGAAAGTATTTGATCTTATCAGCTTCTGTGTGGACAATCGTCGCGGCAAAAGGGAGAAGTGCCTGGAATTTTTTGGCGATAGATAGTACGTCATCATCTTCGGACGGTTCCGGATTCAGCAATTCTGATAATTTGGCCTCGCGGAGAGGACCTGGATAGTAACGATCTAGCATGAGATTTTTAAATTCTTCCCAAGTGCATACGCCATCAGCTGGCCTCACCGAAATCCACCAAGTGTGGGCGCCCTTGCCCAAATAGTAAGTTGCTATGGAGACGCGATTCTCTACTGGACAGTCTACCATATCGAACAATTTCTCGAAGTGTTCGATCCAATGCACGATATCAGCCGGCTCAGAGGAACCTTCAAAAATCGGGGGTCGTTGGCGCGAGATGTCGCTGATGATCCGATTCACCGGCCCGCCATGTACAGGAGGTGGCCCTCGATCCGGTCGGTGCAGACTCTTTGCATAGTTTCCATTAACTGACCCATTTGGGTCATCTGAGCCATCATGCCCTGCATTACAGTGTAAGGATCAACACGAGCATCCTCGCGTCCATTGTGGTGCGATTGGTCCCTAGAAGGCGAATCACTGCCTGCGGAACTATGCTCTGCGTTCGCACGTCTGTTGGCTCGTGGTATCGGGATTCGGCCCCTTCCGCGGCCTCGTCCCCCTCTGCCACGGCCTCTCAAATTTATTTCCATACTGAAAGAATCAATTTGTAATGATAATCATAAGTACAGTTCATGATACCAATCAGAATTCACGCTAAGTTAATGGCAGTAAGAAATTACATATTCAAGAAAACAGTTCGTAATGAGTTATCATCACTACGAGAGTCACACAAAATATCATATCGACGTTTGAGTCGAATGATTTCAATCATATAATCAATCCAGAATTTTATTTGAATCATCAATCAGATAATTCCTGCCACAAACCCTTAAAATGCCGAGATCAACAATGAGATCTATTCAGAGATCAATATCATGTCAATAATTTATTCATGGTTCATAAAGTACGTACCGCATTTGGCTCGTAGGATCAGGCGCTCGCACGGGTCACACGTGACACGAAGGTCTCTTGATACTAGTTCAATACACAAAGACTCAAAAAGAAAGAAAACGACCTCTAGCAATCGCGCTCTCTGATACCATATTCTGTAACACCCCGATAAGGCGGCCATTACAGTGCCGTGGACCCCACACTGGGATCCACCAGGCGATATCCAAAGTACAGATTAAATACACAATACATGTGATACCGAACCATAAAACATAGTACTTACTCCGATGTGGAGTTTACAGCAGTATGGCATACGGCCTTATTACAAACAGGATCCAAAACATAAGTATAATCCATATGGAGATGAATTATACCTTAAATAACAATACATTTGTTCAAACTTAAACTGAAGCGGAAAAATAACATTACACGGTACGAACATGACCGGACACGAAAGACTTGGGGCCCCCGAACTAGTATCCTTCGAACCCTTCGTCATCACCTTGATCTTCCCGTGCCTTGCCTTTTCCTCGACCTAAAATACAACACAAGTATTTCGCCCAACACAGGGTCAGATATACATGATAAATGATTCTCAAGATAGTATACAATTCACGTATATAAGATTTCAAGAATAACTCTCCGACTAACGAACATACCCCTCGGGCGTATGAATGCTCAGTCACAAAACGTCGAACACATCCAAGTATAAAAATGGACTGTGAGCGACTAAGATAGTATGGCTCGAGAGGGACATCACAGTACGCCCGATCCGAATATGTGTCAGTGCACATGTCCACCCCGTATACGGAATCCAGGATATACGTGGGACAATGTACCTAATTAGCCTCAACGAACTACGTCTCGTGTGCACAGCCTTTCACGGAAAAATATTCACGCATGACTATATATGTGCCTGGATAAAAATCCTACACAATATCCAATCGGAACGTAGATATGACTCCGGATATGTCACGATGCAACATGACAACGAATTCAATAATTCACAAAATCCGAATAAGGATCGAGGACTCAGCGAGATGACAACAAGATCAACAATATCAAGGGTCCAAGAGTAACGAACTTGGAAATACAATCCCACGATGAAGACGGGACATCATTAAGAGCAACATCAAATCACAAGACACAAGTTTATAAGTGTTTCATATACACGAAATGCATAATCATCATAAGAATCCACACATCATTATAACCAAGCAAGATAACTTGCCTCAATACGGAGGCGTGTAAAGTCCTTCTTTGTCGAACGAACAGCCGGCCCTTGATTCAAAATTGGTTACTCGGACAATCAACCTTGAATGAAGTATATCTTATTCAATAATGCGTTCATATGATCATTTATACCAAACTTCGACGAGACAACATCCTAATTCTCATTTGAGTAGTTCAACTTTAAGATGTTGAGCGTTACTCCAAGAACCTCATTCAATACCATTCTATTCTTACAATTGATTACAAGATGTTTACCAAATGTTTGCTGGATTAAGATGTGTTAACCAATAATCTCCTACTCTTTAAACTTATTAAGAACATCAAAAATTAAAATCTGCACTTCAATCAATTACTTATGTTGAGTTAAGTAGTTATAATTCCATATTATGATCATGAAGACCACTACGAGTTCGACACCTTCCTTATAATCTTCTTGTTAACTTGGAAGTTTAAACATTACTCCTCTGGATTCACTTTAGCTTAGGTTCAAGAATGTGATTCCATACTTCTAATGATCAACAAGGGTTTCTCAAAACATTTTATGGTAATTATTCCAAGAAGTTATTTACATCATAATGAAACAAAGATTATTAGTAGTCTATTGGTGTTATTAGTCCAGGAAAAAGAGTTTGGTTTAACTAAACATGATCATCATCATTTAAGATACTAAGAACACAACCTTACAAAACCCTTAACTATCATATTCATCATTAAGTTTGTTGGAAGCTTAACTATGAACATGTTTAGCTTGATTAAATCATCACTAGGTGGAGTATACTTAATCACTATCATTATAACTATGAGATTATAGGGTTAAAACGTATGACATACCTTCAGAATTGAAGAACAATACACCAAGACCACAAGAACACAATCTAAGCTTCAAGAATGACTCCAACTCCCAATCAACAAGCTCCAAAAACCAAATGTAAAGCTCAAACACAAGTTGGAAGAAGGTAATTTTGATCTAGGGGTGCAGGAGGATGATTATCTAGGTGAAAACTCAGAGTTTGGTCGTGCAAAATGAAAGAAACAAGCTGTCTTTTTATAACAGCACAGCTCGTTACGTACGCTACCCGGACAGTATTACGTACGTATGCTCTGTCCAGATGCTACTGGACTAAAACACGAACATCGTTACGTACGTTACCTATCAATGCATTACGTACGTAATGTAGGTCAACTAGATTGCCTCCAAAAGATCAGATATTCGAATCCCGTCCGGCCCTACACGCCGAAAGTTGAGATCGGATACGATTACACTGGTTACGTACGTAACAAGCACACCTTTACGTACGTAAAGAACTAAGCATAACGTACGTTATGTTTAAGGATTAGCGTACGTTATACCCAGGTTAGTAGCTAAAAAAATGTGTTAATCTATGCGACGTTGAGAATCCAATTATAGTGCGGGTGATAGTTATTATTATGTTTATTTATGATATATTCCAATATCAATAACAATACACAAATGCAACAAGAGTACAACAGTATTTGAATTATCCGAACGATACAACAGTAAGTAAGAATTTCTGTCGGATATTACAGTAACCACATGAAAAAGTTCCTCAAGGGCGCCAAAACCACCGGGAAGGGTGATAAAGGCGCCAGAATTATTTGTCATGTGAGTTATGCGATCTTGCATATTTACAGATCTAAACTCATCTCCAATAGTTGCCCCAGTGATTTTACTTTCAGCCAGAGGTTTTGGAATTACTCCCAACACTCTTACTCCTTCCATATAGGCAGAAGCAGCAGCTCGTCCCATTAATCCTAGACTTCCTCCTCCGTAAACTACATGAATGCATTTTTCTCCTAAAGTACGACCCAAGTTGTGTCTGCTTGATAAAGCATGCATCTTTTCCATAACTAGCTCCACCAAAAATGCATCGAGTTAAATCTTTTTGTGGAAGATGATGACTCCATTTTTGAAAAGAATTTTTAGAGAGAAAAGAGAAAAGTACAAGTTTGAGGGATGAATAAAAGAAACAAGCACAAAGGTTATTTATAGAAGAAAAAATGAGGAAAAATTGCTTAACAAGTTTGTGATTGCGTTGATTGCGCTTCAACTACTCAATAGAATAATGAATGCATTTATCGCGTATCACATTTTTTATTCGTAAAATCTTACCATACGACAAAAATAAAAGATACTCACGTGTATGTACAGTAGTTGTGATTGTGGCTCAAATCTTCCTCTGATTTTACGTTCAGAAACGGCTTAAACGCCTTCTATGAGTCGGGGAGAAGCTTCCCATCCAATTTTCTTACAAATTGGCAAACAGGGTCTTTTAACGTCAGATTCCCAAGACGTTGTTCATATTCTGGTTTGAATTTATTCCACAAACATCGAATTCCGTAATATACAAGTCCACTAGGATGCGTGTCAAGAGAAATTTCGATATTATCTAAATTCTCTTTATTCAGACCATCATTAATGAACTGAATTTTATCTTCTCTGTTTGTAGATGGAATTCCTAAAGATCGACATTTTAAATTACAGTTCCATCTAGCACATTTATAGCAAACGGCTAGCATCTTTGCTCGTCGTTTCTTTGCATATGAACTTTTTCCAAACCCTAGTAAAAATCTAGTAGGTGTTTCCGTGAATTCACCTGCTATTCTTACTTTGGCTTCAATTATGAACCTAATATCAAAAGGTATGCTTTTATTCATAAGCAACCTCATCCTTTCAAGTCTTGTTTTGTAAATTTTTAAAATGACTTTTTTGCTAAGAAAGGGAAATCTATTTTCAATTTTATTCAAAGTTTCATCCATGACAAAAAAATTAAAATGAAAAACGATAAAATATCTACAAATATCAGTTGTTTGTGGGAAACTGAAAAATCCGACTTTGATAGTCACGGAGTACCGTTATCCGCCACTTGAACGGACGGAAGAATAAAAGATGCAGAAATAAAGAAAGATAAAATAAGAAGATATAAACAAAAAAATACAAAAAAAATTATATTTGGCCTAAAACAATCCCCGGCAACGGCGCCAAAATTTGATCGGTCAAAAACTTATCCTAAAAATAGGAGTTCTTGAGTCGCTCGCAAATATATACGAGGTAGAAGTAGTTTGTGGTAAGTTCTACCAAAGTCTTTTCTCTCGAGGATTGTCCAACAGGGCTTCGTATAATATTTTCTATAGATTGCAAGAAGTAAATACTAAAATATACTAAAATATATTTTTGGGTTTTTAAATATTAACTAAATTAAATTGCACTATATTTTAAACTAAACTATTTTTTAATAAGACTAGTTTATATAAGACTATTTTTATTAAGACTATTTATACTAGACTATTTATATTAAGACTATTTTTAACTAGACTATTTATACTAGACTATTTATATTAAAACTATTTTTAACTAGAATATTTTTAACTAGTGAAAATGAATAGAATTAAAATGAGTTGGGAATTTATAAAATCTAGGGGATTACAGGTTCATTAAATTAGGTATTTAATTAAGTATAGGAATTGATTTATATGGATATAAAAGAAAAAACAAATGTTTATCGAGTAATCAACTTTTCCCCTCCGTACTTTCGTAATCAAAGATGTCTTAATCACTGTCACTTTTTTAAGATGTTGATAACAAGATTAACACTTGATAGATTGAAAAGATGTGTTTCCAATACACTTAACAATCAATCAAGGAGGTTTAACTAGTAGAAATAGGATATGATCAATCTCTATTTAAACCAATTAGTCCTTTCATTTCTCTAACTTGACTATTTTTAGGATAAACGATCGTTCATCGAGTAATCAACTTTTCACCTCCGTACTTTCGTAATCAAAGATGTCTTAACCACTTTCGCAATCTTAAGATGTTGATAACAAGATTAACATTTGATAGATTGAAAAGATATGTTTCCAATTCACTCAACAATCAATCAAGAAGGTTTCATTAGTAAAAATAGGATATGATCAATCTCTATTTAAACCAATTAGTCCTAAAAATAGTTTAAATCAATCAAATACTCAATATATAACCTAATAGAAATCCCCCTTCCCCTAGGAAGAAAGATTAGCTACTCATTGGTTCATACAAACTAAAATTATAATAGAAATAATTGATATATATAATATATATATATAGAAACTTTTAATTACTAGAACTTAATGACAATAGATAAAACTTACTTGAATATGATGAATCAAAGTGCAAGAAACAAACTTCAAAATATAACTTCAAACTTGTTTAAAGGTTACAAGCTTACAAAAATTGAAAGTAAAATACTAAGTGCTTATTGATCAAGCACTTTTCAATTACAAACTAAATGAAAGAAAAACTTCAAACCAAAAATAAAGTACAAACTAAAATTGAAAGTTCTAAGGAAAATATATTTCTAAGAGAAAGGAGTATTTCTTAGCAAGAAGATGAGTTTGAGAATTGGTAATTGGTGATTTTGCAATGGATGAAGATGTCTTTTTATAGGTGATTTTCAAGAATACAATTGATTATTTAATTCAAAATATCTATTGTAATATCTTTGATTAATTCTTTGTTCACACTTCACCCATGTCTTTGAATTTTCAGATTTTTGATCAAAAAAAATATCTTGTGGTTGATTTCACAAGTTGGTCAAAAGTGTACTAATTTTGCATGGCATCTGCTGAAAAACGGCGATGAAAAACGGCCCAGTTTGTCCCGTCTTGTGCGCCATTTTGTGGTGACTCGGTCTCTTCCGGAATACGCGCGAGGACACGGCGCTAAATGTCGGGCGTGTGTGAAACGGCTCAAGACACGGCCCTTGTTGCGCCGTATGTGAAACGGCCTACATAACACGGTCCTTTTTGCGCCGTGTTGTATGGTCGTTTTGCCTTGAAAAATTCCCGTCGTTGAATTTGATCTTGTTTTCCGTCCTTTTTGATGCTTCATGTCAGTAATCTGTAAAATAACCATTTTTAGCTCATGTTTGGACATATCTGTAAAATATATATTTTTAATCACAAATCAATACAATTATGCCCGGAAAAATGAATATTTTGTATATGAATTTTAGATCAATTATGCACTAATCACGGCCCGTGGCTAAAATTCACTAGCAGGTGCCCAGGCCGTGTCGCGGCACGGAACACAATGGGCCGCAGCGCAGGGTACAGCCATGCCAGGCTCGAGTCTAGCAAGGGGTGTGCCGCGGCACACACTGTTTGTGCCCAAAAAGTGACGAAAAACAACCCGGAAAGAGAATAAACGTAATAGAACCCAAAACCTTGGAATATTACGGAATGATCCAACACGATACTCAATCGAAACACCAATAAAAGTTCACAAACTCCATAATAACATGAAATGGAATTGCTGGAACCTCAAAACAGCGGTTCCGAGCAATGATTACGAGAATTGATCCAAAGTAGCACGATCCAAACAAGAAAGAATAAATTCGAAATGATATGAACTCCAAGATCAACATCAACTTACTAAACAATTACAACGATTACAATAATATCCTCGTCTCGATTCTCAAACATGGTTGAACGATGAACGATACTGATACACGACTCAAAGTATGCCAAACGGTGCACACAAATGAATGAACATGAATGATGAATGATTAATAAAGAGTGAAAAAATATTACTGAGTGGCAATTACTAAATGATAATAAATGAATTCGCAACTGGGCATTGCATTACGTACGTAATCTGCCTCCAGAGGCTCCTGCTTCAAAACACCATCATCATTATATACATTATGGCCTCAGCATTGTAACACCCCCAAAACCATATGGGAATATTACACACCATAGACCCTTTCCACAAGGATCTACAAGGCTAAACATCCATAAACAACCAAATGCTCGCCCGTCCAGGGTCAAACAATATAATAATACATACCGTTAAGGTCACTTACACATAAACACACAGACCGATGAGGTCACACAACTCTATCAACAGAACTGACTAACAACATTACCCACACAGGGGTCGAAACACAATACAGCGGAAGACTGAATCAACTCTAACAATACAACCAAACTCTACCAACTCTCGACTCTTGATTAGTATCGCAGCTCGTCATCCCCTTATACCAATCCTGTGACTGCTCTCCTGAACCTGCATGTACCTGGACACAGAACAGATATCCACCCCCTGATTACTCGGGGGTTAGTAAAACTCCACTGTTTTACTAGTACAAGTATAAAACGATATGAAATGCAACAAGTAAATAGCAACTACGAATTTAATACGAAAATCAATTATCAAAATGTTCCCGAGAAGTTTTAGAATTTCGAACTCAAGTAAGAGATATTTGAAAAGGAACACATCATCTCGGGGATTTTAAAGCAGAAATTCTTTTGGACCTCGAGTCCCAATTTACAAAACCTTTTCGTAAATATTAGGGCCTTAGCCCGATTCTCGTTTCAAAGCACACTAAATAATATATCATTATGAGTCCGAGATCCATATTTAAAATGTTACCCAAACAATCACTGCTACACGATCATTGTTCGTACACATTATGTACTGAACTCCGGAGGCCTCGACGGACCTTACCCGGACCACACACACTGTTCGTACACATCATGTACCGAACTCCGGAGGCCTCAACGGACCCTACCCGGCCACACACACTGTTCGTACACATCATGTACCGAACTTCGGAGGCCTCAACTGACCCTACCCGGCCACACACATCGTTCGTACACATCATGTACCGAACTCCAGAGGTCTCGTCAGACCCTACCTGGATCACACACCTTGTTCGTACACATCATGTACCAAACTCCAGAGGTCTCGCTGACCACCGGATCACACACCTTGTTCGTACACATCATGTACCAAACTCCAGAGGCCTCGTCATACCCTACCTGGAACACACGCACACACATCGACACGACACAACTCATAATCATCAAATGTCAAGCCATTCCACATTACACCGAAATGTACAATCAAGTATGTAAACCAAAACAACACAAATATCATGATCATCACAACGACTCAACAATGACCAACCACGCCCGGCACAAACTTAGATGATTTGCACATCCAACACAATTCCACGATGTTAACTAAGTGAAGGTATTATCGTTACCATCAATTGTTCGTAATAATCAATTCATACGAAGCATATACACGAAAGTAAACCAATGCATCACAACCATAATACGACGTCCCTATTCACAAGACACAATTCGTATAGTAAAATACTTGCCTTAATAACCGCTACCGAATACTCCGAAGAACACGGTTCGATCGGGAAGCTCGGACCCCGAAGAAGACAACGAATGAAAGGGTTCCGACTCGAGTTCTTCACAATAATTTCGTCCCTAAGTCATACCAATGATAAATCAACAATCGTATGATGGATAATAATCATACAATGCCCAATCCCCCCTCTAAGACCTTTTGTCGGACACCTTCAAGGCGTTGACTAAGAACTCGACCAAAACAACGAATCGAAACGATCCAACCATGGAATAACAAGGGAAATGATAGAATACATCTAAATAATCATCAATACATCACAAATCTAAGTTATTACGGTTAAATCAGACAAAACGAACAAAAACCCCCAATTCACCCAAAAGTAAGGTTTCAAGAATTTACCTTGGATTAATGATGAAGAACAATTGTTGGTGTTGTTAATCCATACCAAGAACTTGAAGAATATGAAGTTCTCTGGGATTGATGATGCCAAACCGCCCAAAAATCGCCCACAAGATCGCCCAAGAGAAGGAGGAATGAAGGAAGAAATGAAATGAGCATTCATCTCACAAAATCCGCAGAAATAGGCACGCCCGTGTGCCGCGGCACAGGTACAGCCGCCGCCAAAACTGGAAAATGAGTGTCTGAGCTATTTCGACCATAACTCTCTCGTCCGGACTCTGATTGACTCACCGTTTGAACCATTGGAAAGCCAACTTGATGCTCTATAGTATTAAAAAGATTCAAAATCTTTGGAGTTTCCAAGAATTTATGGTGATTTTACAAAATTGACTCATACTAGGAAAAGTCGTTTAATAACACTGAACTCAAGAAAACGACACCGAAACCCGAACCTGAATACGAATCGAAGATACGGTCACGAAGTACTCGCAAAGACGAATCTAAGAGCTAAGAGAACACATGATTCCAACCACCCGAAGGCTCGAAATTTGACAACGGAAGGTAATTGCCCCAAACTTTGGGAAATTACGAAAATGGCCCAAAACGTCCGAAAATCACGATACGTGATCGAATAACCAAACCGAAGTTCACAACACGTCTAACAAAGTTAAACGGACTTACGGGAAACTCGAAACAATAATTTAGGACGAGATTCACAAGAATCAAACTCGAGTGCGGAAAAGTCGTTAAGAAAACACGGGACTCAACAAAACAATACCGAAACGAACTCGGGTGACAAAAAGTGCAGAATTAATCATTCTCATAATGATGAAAAGGTCCCAAGCGAGTCGTCAAAACGGACCTCCGCCGACAAAAAGAAAATTACCGGAAATCTGAAATTGCGGATATTACATTCTACCCTCCTTAAAAGAAGTTTCGTCCCGAAACTTAAATCAAGTAGGGAGAAGCAATATCCCACCAGAAAAACTCAACGAGATACACAAGAACCGAAAAAATCGCGCCCAACGGCGAAACGTTACAAGCAACGCGAAAGAACATACAGCGTGAAAACACGCCCCACGACGACCATAACAACGCCACCGGCAATGATTCAAAGCAATAACGAGCAATTAACGACGCATCACATGCACACATTTAATCAAAGAAACGCACGCGACAACAAGTCGCACCCGACCACAACGACTATGCGGTAGAAACAAATATAGTATTATGATAGAATTCACTTCGATTCTCGTCAACAAGAAAATATCCGACGTCAAGACACAAACAATTCAAGATAACAGAAAACGAGAATACCGGACATTACATTCTATCCTATTAAAAATAAGTTTCGTCCCGAAACTTAAAATAAAATATCATGGTAGAATACAAACAAAACCAAAAAGTTCACGCAACAAATATCAATTTCTACACGAATTACAGCACGAAGTACGACACACAACTACATCACGGGACACCACCAGGCACTCCCCGAGTAGGAACGAAAACCCAATTCCCGAACATCTTGGCAACGGTCTCACAATGCAATCGCCTGACCCACTTGGCCACACTCGAAACAGTTGACTAACGGTGAACGACAATTCTTCGCAGTACGAGATGAGGCAACAACAGTCAGACAACCCCGTTCGAACAACAACGATCGAACAACAACGATCAAATAACAATGATCGAACAACAATGATCAAATAATAATGATCGAATTACAACAGTCGAACAATGACTCCGAAGTCCTCACTTCAACTCCAGACATTAAAAGAACTCGTAGAAAGTGAAAGATATTACTTCCAAACAAGGTTCACAAGAATCGAACCGAACTCGGAAAGGTCACGATGATAAACAGGTCGATCTGAAACAAGGTCACAACTACCCGAACGATGACAACTGAGACATCAAACAAGTTCAAAAAGTATCGACGAACACGTGCAAGTCGATAGAATTTAGAAGGAGAAACTCCAGAAGTCAAATATAGTACGGGTATTACATCCAACCTCTTATAAAAGAAATGTCGTCCCCGCAACTCACAACAACGGAAACAAGGTAACAACACAAAAAGCATCCGACAGGAAAATCTCCCATGGGTCTCTCAGAGCCGATCCTGATATCTGTGCTGAAGCGCGAACTCCGAAAGTCTCGGTAGCCAATTCGCAAAACTGAATTCGGTGTCCCTCGAGTCCTCACTTGAAACGCGTTAATGACGAGAAGGACAATTTACACGTGCATGCCCCGGCACATCACGATTGAAACACCTCGGCTCGGCATACCGAAAATACAAATGCTAGATACAATGGGGCATAACATCGCAAAACAATATAGCGGAGATGCCAACTCAGCACAACAAAGAATCATAACACATATCATATACAACGATTACCATCATAAAGTAATATACACACAAACACTACAACAACGACGGTATCGTTCGGCGACCTCAATGGCCCGAACGATAACCAGCACATAATTACAAACATTATGAAACAATCACACATGTACACAAACGTACAAACCCAAGCTTCAACATCTCACACTCGTGCGACAACACGCAAATCACCATGAGGCGATAAACAGTAAACACCAGTTCACACCTCTCAGAGAGGGCTAGTACAACAAATGCGTGGTAACGCCTCGACGTTCATGCCACCAATTCGATCATACTCGGGAGCAAACATCATAACGACAACGCGAACATCATACATACATACCCAGCCCTCAAACGGGAATGGATAGGTTTTAAAAACAAAAACCTCCTTTTGAAAATAATTTTGGAAACACCGATTGATCTTGAGTATCACCCTTCAAAAAAAGTACAATTGTAAAACATCGTTATCGAGACTTTGGAAAACTATTTCGCATTCGATAAAAATGAGGACACTTTCTTTTCGTGAAAAACTTTCAGAAATATTCGACCCTCGGGTCTAAGTAAAAGTGTTTCTAAAACATTGGAAATATCTCAAAACATTTTGGTCCTCGAGGTAGAAGAATTTTGAAACATATTGTGGCACCTTGGATGTACCACGAGAAAATAATTCATTTTAAAAGTACATCTCGAAATTTATTTTCTAAGGTACTCAAAGTTTTCAAAGATAATTCAATGGGCTAGAATGCCCAAAAAATTCATATAATTACACGGAACATTATAGCGCCGTGGGTCCCGCGCCGGAACCCACCAGGCTAAAAACCATTTACAAAACGCCAAAAAGGTCGATGACGGTAATATTTCAAAAACTCACAAAATCCATTTACAAAATACTAAATACCGTCATAAGAATTTCGCAAAAACGATCAAGGCCATAATGCCAAAAACTCGGTTAAGGGAATCGGTTTTCGAAATAAAACTCAGCCGGTAAAATACCGAAAGCCATTACAAAAGAACTCACGCATCGGAAAAAAGGAATACAGTCCAACATGCACAATCCAATTGAATACATCCCACAACACCTAGTTTAAACATACAACAAAACCATTCCTCGGAGTTTCTCACGAACTCAATCGTCGATACCTTATTCGAAACCCAACAAGGTTTTCAATTTTCACACCATACCACCCCTCACAGTGGTTCAAAGGTAAAACAGCAATAGGTCCAGTTTTATACATATACTATATGTCACACGTATTAAATACAACTATATTCACAACACCGTGCAAATAAAATTATGCACCGCAATTAACTCATTTAGATAAAATCATGATACACAGGTACTTCGCATAAAAGAGGAGACTTACGTCCACAGGCCGCACGGAGATGACGGTCGCCCACGATACTAATCTCATCCGACACGTTGTGACTACGCACAACGCAAATTGTCACCTGACGACTCGAATGACAAGACAACACATTACTCGACAAACCACGACTCGACTCGACCCGACAGCCTAGGTTTCCGCAACCTAAGCTCCGATACCATAAATGTAACACCCCCAAAACCATATGGGAATATTACACACCATAGACCCTTTCCACAAGGATCTACAAGGCTAAACATCCATAAACAACCAAATGCTCGCCCGGCCAGGGTCAAACAATATAATAATACAGACCGTTAAGGTCACTTACACATAAACACACAGACCGATGAGGTCACACAACTCTATCAACAGAACTGACTAACAACATTACCCACACAGGGGTCGAAACACAATACAGCGGAAGACTGAATCAACTCTAACAATACAACCAAACTCTACCAACTCTCGACTCTTGATTAGTATCGCACTGTCATCCCCTTGTACCAACTCAGAATCGCCTCCCGAACTCCGCATGTACCGGACACGTATCACATCCACCCCCTGATTACTCGGGGGTTAGTAAAACTCCACTGTTTTACTAGTACAAGTATAAAACGATACGAAATGCAACAAGTAAATAGCAACTACGAATTTAATATGAAAATCAATTATCAAAATGTTCCCGAGAAGTTTTAGAATTTCGAACTCAAGTAAGAGATATTTGAAAAGGAACACATCATCTCGGGGATTTTTAAAGCAGAAATTCTTTTGGACCTCGAGTCCCAATTTACAAAACCTTTTCGTAAATATTAGAGCCTTAGCCCGATTCTCGTTTCAAAGCACACTAAATAATATATCATTATGAGTCCGAGATCCATATTTAAAATGTTACCCAAACAATCACTGCTACACGATCATTGTTCGTACACATTATGTACTGAACTCCGGAGGCCTCGACGGACCTTACCCGGACCACACACATTGTTCGTACACATCATGTACCGAACTCCGGAGGCCTCAACGGACCCTACCCGGCCACACACACTGTTCGTACACATCATGTACCGAACTTCGGAGGCCTCAACGGACCCTACCCGGCCACACACATCGTTCGTACACATCATGTACCGAACTTCAGAGGTCTCGTCAGACCCTACCTGGATCACACACCTTGTTCGTACACATCATGTACCAAACTCCAGAGGTCTCGTCAGACCCTACCTGGATCACACACCTTGTTCGTACACATCATGTACCGAACTCCAGAGGCCTCGTCATACCCTACCTGGAACACACGCACACACATCGACACGACACAACTCATAATCATCAAATGTCAAGCCATTCCACATTACACCGAAATGTACCAAGTATGTAAACCAAAACAACACAAATATCATGATCATCACAACGACTCAACAATGACCAACCACGCCCGGCACAAACTTACATGATTTGCACATCCAATACAATTCCACGATGTTAACTAAGTGAAGGTATTATCGTTACCATCAATTGTTCGTAATAATCAATTCATACGAAGCATATACACAAAAGTAAACCAATGCATCACAACCATAATACGACGTCCCTATTCACAAGACACAATTCGTATAGTAAAATACTTGCCTTAATAACTGCTACCGAATACTCCGAAGAACACGGTTCGACCGGGAAGCTCGGACCCCGAAGAAGACAACGAATGAAAGGGTTCCGACTCGAGTTCTTCACAATAATTTCGTCCCTAAGTCATACCAATGATAAATCAACAATCGTACGATGGATAATAATCATACAACGCCCAATCCCCCCTCTAAGACCTTTTGTCGGACACCTTCAAGGCGTTGACTAAGAACTCAACCAAAACAACGAATCGAAACGATCCAACCATGGATAACAAGGGAAATGATAGAATACATCTAAATAATCATCAATACATCACAAATCTAAGTTATTACGGTTAAATCAGACAAAACGAACAAAAACCCCCAATTCACCCAAAAGTAAGGTTTCAAGAATTTACCTTGGATTAATGATGAAGAACAATTGTTGGTATTGTTAATCCATACCAAGAACTTGAAGAATATGAAGTTCTCTGACATTGATGATGCCAAACCGCCCAAAAATCGCCCACAAGATCGCCCAAGAGAAGGAGGAATGAAGGAAGAAATGAAATGAGTATTCATCTCACAAAATCCGCAGAAATAGGCTAATCTGCCCTGTGTGCCGCGGCCCAGCTTAAGTGTGCCGCGGCACAATAGCTCGGTTACAACAACAAGGATGATTATAACAATATATCAAGTATATATGATTTGCTTGGAGTTGTTGTATTGAATGATACCAAATGACTTGGTATTTATAGGCAAATTCTCTCAACTAGCCGTTAGCTGCTGTCTTCATTAGCGTGCGCTATTTTTCCTGTTTAGCATGCGCTATTCTATGTTACGTACGTTAATGTTGCATGGTTACGTATTTTAACTGCACTTTTCTTCTGTTCAGTAACTTTTGCTTCTTTCGTTAGCATGCGCTAATTTTGACGTGTAGCATGCGCTAGCTAGTCTTCTTTACAACGGTCTGATGCTAAGAGTCTTCTGTCCAACGGACATAATTCAAACTTAGCGTGCGCTAAGTTCTTGTCATAGCGTGCGCTATCTGTTCAAACTTCATTTTTCAATTCAAACTTCACTTTTCAGATTCCGCGTGATCTCCGTGTTGAAAGTCTTCACAACAGATATATTCCTTCATTATCGTGCGTTAACCTCTATCTGTAGCGTGCGCTAACTCAGTCATTTAGCGTGTGTTGTTCATACTGTGTTGCGTACGTTATCCATCAGGTGACTTCAGGTGACTTAGCGTGCGTTACACTATATACATAGCGTAAGTTAGCTTGCTCAATTTAGCGTGCGCTAGCGTGATTTACTTGCGTGAGCTATCCGCTTTTCTGCCCAGCTCGATTCCTTGTTGTTTTGCTTCGATATATTGTTGTCTTCATTGATCAATAACACATCAATAACTCATCACCAAAATCATTTTATAAATATGTGGAATAGAATATTCCAACACAATATCATTGAGCAAGTTATAGGAGTCTAAAACAAAAAAATGAAAGAAAACTTACAAAAAATGCGTAGGTCGGCCAAGTGAACGCAAACTCACTTTTCTGAACTAGAAATGAGCATCGGCTCACTTTTCTTCCTGCCTCGCTTCTCACTTATAAGCGAGCGCTGGTCTTGGCGCTCACTCACTGTGCTCGCCACTGCTCGTCTGGTGAAAGTGAGTGCAGCTTCCCTTGCCTCCGAGCAGAGTGAGCTCTGGATCACCCTCTTTTTATGGGAATTTTTTATCTTCGTCTGTTTTCTTCGTTTATCATCCCGTTTCTTCGTTTCTCAGCCCATTCTTCCCCGATTTCCTACCAATAAAAATTCAACACACTTCATGACCGAAAGTAACACAAAACTATAAAAACTAACAAAATATTAACAAAAATAATAAGACGCACAGAGGACACGAGAATGAAACAAAAGAAAAACAAATAAAAATCAACCAAATAGCTAAGCGAGGCTCGAAATACCGCATCAAGCACTGATGGGTGTTCAGAGTTTCGAGCTTTTCAGGACAAGACTCGATAGCGGATGTCAATTTCTAATAGCTATCAGGACGAGATGATGTGCTTGCTTCGCAAAAATATTGAAATCGACTTGACGTAATCGACGAACTCGAGCTACTCGCTATTTGAGTAGGTATCGAGTTCGAGATCCTTAATACCCGGCGTTGAATGAGCAATTCAATAGGAAATTTCGGATCGAAATGGTGTATCATACCAAATTTGTTGCGAGCCTTATCGAACTTGCGTTAAATCTACTAATTTATTCTTTATATTAAACATAATTACATATATATATACGACAAATACAAAACAAAAAAAACTTAATACGTTGTTCTCTTCAAGAGTTTCTTTAATATATATTTAGAGTCGCGCTGGGTTCGAGCTTTTCAAGTTTACCATCGAGGCAAGTTCGAGTTTGGAAAAATAAACTCGGTCAATCCCGAGCAACAAGTTTTAGGTCGAGGTCGGGTCCGCCACCCACACCTATTTTTATGGTTTGACCCAGCGTTATATAATTATTTTATATTTTTTATCAAGATTTAGTTAATTATAATAATTCAAATAAATAAAAATTATACGAAAACATTTAGAAAGTCGACAAACAAATTAATATAAATTAAAAAATGGCAACATAAGAAATAAAAAAGACAAGAACACAAATTACACCAATTGAAATATCAAATATGAATTTAATAGGAAATTAGATGTTTAATGCAGAAAAAAGAAAAGGATAAATATATATATATATATATATATATATAAAGAGAATGGATGCTCAAAATAGTAGTAAGAAAATTTCCCGCCAAAATTGTATTAACTATTTCTATAATTTGTATAAGTTATATATTAATTTTAAAATTATTTTGGTAAATATATTTTATGGTAATAAAATCATATATATGGTCTATTCGATAAATACTAAATTATTTTGTTATATTCCTATTATTAATTAAATATGTTTTATTGTAATAGAATCATATTATATTATTTTATGAATATAATTTGATTACATATAATATACCAATAAAATAAATTCTCAAATATTAATATATATATATATATATATATGCGTGTGTGTCTGTATTAATTCTAAAATTTTATTATATATGTTCGATGATAATAATATAATTTTTATGATATATTTGTTAAACTCAAAATTATTTTGATTAATAGAAATTTATGATAATCATATGATAATCATGGTATATAGATATTCTAAAATAATTTTGATAAATATATTTCATAGTAATAAATCTTCTATTTAGTATATTAGTTAAATATGATTATTTTGATTATACACACACACACACACACACACACATATATATATATATATATATATATTATTCTGAAAATACTTGATATATATAGATTTATGGTAGTAAATCTTATTTATGGTATATGGTTTAAATATAATATTATTCGGTTATGTACACTTTACATTGATCAAAATATTATTGAATTAATATATATATATATATATATATTCAAAATAAGTTAGTATTTATTTGATTATACATATATATATATATATAAAGAGAATCCATGCTCAAAATAATAGTAAGAAAATTTCCTGCCAAAATAATAGTTACAATTTCCAGAATTTTGTATAAATTATATAATTTAAAAACTAGTTTGGTATATATATATATTTGTGGTAATAAAATCATGTATATGGTATATTAGGTAAATACAACATAATTTTGTTATATATTAATATAATATAATAATAAAATAATTTCTCAAATATGAAATTATATTGATGTGTGTGTGTATATATATATATAAATATAATCAAACATTTGATAGAAGAGGAAAGATTTTAAACTTTTGGTATTTAAATCTCAATTTAATTTTTTGAAATATTTCAAATTAGTTACGATATCTTTAAAATTAAAAAACAAAACATAAATTGTTTTATGCATTATTCGAAAACAGTTTTTAAAATCGACGTATGAAATAAAACTTCCTCTTCAAATAAAAAGAATATATATATATATATATATATATATATATATATATATGTGTGTGTGTGTGTATTGTGTGTCTAAAATCAGTTTATTAGATATATTCTGTAAAGCCCCGATTTCACATATACATTTATTATGAATTATAGAAAACATGTTCAATTTTATTCAATTAATGCCCGAATAATTTATCGTTTAACTCATTTTATTTTTATAATCATGCAAATTCATTTATTTCATTGCAATTCATGTTATTTCCTCTCTCGTTTTATTTCATCGTGTTTCATCTCTTCAATTCTAGGCCCAAGTCGAATTTTATTTAATTATGCCCAAAAAATTATTTAACCTAATTACTATAATAATTAATAATAATAATAATAATACTATTATTATAATTACCATTATTATTTTATTTATTTAAACCCAACTACTTTTAGTTACCAAACACGGTATATTTATGGCTTATTAATATTATTGTGGCCCACATTTATTTTGTTGGCCCAAATATCATGGATTGACTACTCAAACCCACCTATTTTTTTACCCTAACTTTTCTACCATATACCTAATTCTTAATACAGTATAATACTGTATTCTATACTCATACAAACCATAGAATACACCACACACAAAATACTATTCTTCAGATTTCTGAAGGACCGTTCCGGCAGCAATTTCAACCCTTCTTGAATTCTCAAATTTCTGCAACTTCCCTTCTTCACCAAAGGTAAACTCAACCCTCAAATCGTTTACCGTTAGTCTTATGTTTCGTAACAATACTTTTATAAACCATAATTTTCAGTATACACAACCCCAATCCCAAACCCCAGCCACTGTTGAACCGAGAAACCGAAATTTCATCCAGACCGAACCATATACATTCGACCCATCAGATCCAAATCTGAACCCTCTATCACCGAAAATCGCCGCGCGCTGGCAACGCTGCCGCCGTTCAGCCTTATTGTGAGCAACTAGCATCTGAAACCCTAGATCACAAAATCAGAACCGAAACAGAATCAGAAAACCTAGACCCAGACTCCATCGCCTCACCTTATTCTCACCGAATCGACAGCTCTTCCGCCAATATCACTGGCCGGGGTCTAGGTCTGAAGCCTTTTGTTTAGCCGCCATCATTTGCTTGTAACACCGCCGGTCGATTTCTTGTGTTGTATGTCGATTTGAGTGGGTGGGGCTGAGAGTTATCTGAGTTCAAGTGAGAGGGAGAATCAGAGTGAGAGCGAGAGAGAGGTGTACAGCGGTGTTGTAGTGTGAGAGAGAGGGAGAGAGAGAGAGGGGAAAAGAAATGAGAGTATCTTGGCCGACTTGTGTGTTAATAGGCTTTTTATACCCACATTTTTTAGGGTAAATTCAATTAAACCCCATATTTCAAGGTTCCTTCAATTTCAGTCCCTAGGTAGTTAGTTCTTGCAAATTAACCCAATCAACTTTATAATTCTGTCAATCAATCCTCAAATGTTTAGTTCTTTCAACTTCAATCAACTTTTCAATAATTAAAATCCAACCTTATTTATCAAAGTCATTAAATATGTAGACTTTTCAAATAATATTTATATTTGTTGTAATTAATGTATTTACTAATGAATGACGTTTATACCCCTGAAACCCTAGATGTGTACCTATAAATAAAGGCCTTTGACCCTCATAAGAATACACACATTATTCTTCTTCTCTTCCAATTTCTCTCTTTTTCTCTCATGTTTATAACACGTTATCAGCACGATACTCTACGAGTAAAAATTTATTTTTTCTCTCCGATTTTCGAAATATAAAAAAAAAAAAAACGCGAGCAATTTTCTGCACTGCGAGACCGCGCTAAAATCGCGATTCCCGCTTTGTTAACCGTCGGATCAGCATGAAATTTTTACAATATCTTCCTGAGAAACGGAGCTACAAATTCAACGGTGGAGATTGGATTCTAAAACGTATTGCATGCATAAAAAAAAGTCCGAACAGAAATAGTCTTTTTTTTTACATTGGTGAAAGGTATTAATTCTATTTACTCCTTCAAAAACTTCTTGCATATGATGATTTTGAGGAAAAATATATTATATTTAGTTATTAAATTTTATATTTTTGTGTGCATCATATATAAATAATATATATGATGACCTCAAAATTTATTATCAAATCATATTCCTCTTTGTTTTCGGAAGAAACACGATTCAACAATACTTAATAATCCGTAAGATTATTAAGATAAAAGATTTGTTGTAGTCCTCAAGAAAGACAACGTTATCTCGTCATATTCTAATCAATATGATGTGTTCATGAAGAACACTATGAGATCTAATAATTTGTGCAATTCCTAATGAAAAATACAAAATAATATTCCAAGAATATTGTAAGTGCCTTGAAGAAACAACTATTTTAGTTTAGTTATTTCAAGCCTTGATTAATTCTCGTATTTTTTTTTCTTCTTTGTATATTCGATTATGGATCTTAAAATTATTGCTCCCAAGTAGCGCAATTAATTGTAATATTCTTGAAGAATATTACTATTCGAATGAATAGTTCTTATTTATACATGAATTATGTGATAATACAATATTCCCAAGAATATTGATTTGTTACTTATAAATATAATAGCATAATTAAATCATTATGCTCTTGATGTAGCATGATATTATCCTCAAGGAAAATATAACTTATATCTCAAATAAAAAATATTAATATGATTTGAGAATATCCTCATTGTACAAGATATGATATACTCCATAATCATAATCCGACTGTGCTCCAATGATAGCAAGATTAGTGAGTGGTCGAATATTACTATCAAGTTGTTCTCGGAAGTGAACAATATTAAATTAAAAACTTCAATATTACATGGCTCAAATTTTATCTCCCGAAGTAGATAAAATTTAGAGTTTATCCTTGTAGGAGATAATTATTTATAAATTTTATCTCGTGGAGTTGATATATCAACGGTTAATGATAAGGACATGAAAATGATAATCTTAAGATTATATGTCAATATATAATCTTATATATTGTGTAGTTTAATATTTTATTATCTCTTATGATATATTGTGAGTTTTTATCAATATAAGATATGATGTCATACTTGGAATATGATTTGAATTGATCGTTGCTATATAATTAGTGATAAAAGGGTCAAATATCCTGAAGATATTTGTATCATTCAAATTATTGGCTTATCTTTTTTTTTTTTGTGAATAGAATGACAAGTTATTGGGATTAAATAGTGGTCATAATTTACTGTCTCATCAAAGTGCAAATATGCATGATATCTTTAGAATGATACTTTTCGTATGAAAAAAAAAAGGTAGTGCTAAATTTATTGACAGTTCATGAAGAACCACTAAATTTCTTCCTACAGGGTCGAAGATTTTGCACAATTATCTTCTAAGTATCGATAATCAATGGATTTCTAAACTATCGCTTGAAATATGTATGATTCCGCGATAACAAGTGAGACAAATGACATATACAATTTATGAAGAAAAGAAATTGGTATTAGAAAAAATATCAATGTAAATAATATTCACCACTTATTAGACCAGAAGTCTATTAATCCCAATACTTTCAATATTTACATGTTTAAATTTACGTGTTTGGTGTTAAAGTCTATTTATATTATTTTTATATATTATTTAACTATATGTTTATTTATGATATATATCCTGAAGATATATTAATACAAATTCACACATATTGTATGATAAATCTCACAAATTACTAGTAAATATCATGAAGTACATTTATACACTTAAAATTGTATTATTTTGAGTTGACCAATTTTCATCAACATCTTATAGATGTTGGATTAATTGCATAATAATTTTTGCACTTTCTTCTGGAAGAAGAGTAATAACGATAGTTATTACATATTATATTGATTATGATACTTGTATCATTGATATAAAATTATTTGTAATGATTCTTTTAATACATTACATTAATATATTTTCATGGTTTCCTGAAGAAACATGAATTTGTAATTTTAATAATCCAGAAGATTATTAAAAAGAAATTGTTGATGTTCTTGATAAAACACAACGATATATAGTCATATTTTTATGATAGTATTTATGATAAACACATCAATTAAAGTTAATATTCTTGAAGAATATTAAACAAAAAAAAGGCATTATTTTGAATATTTTCTATATGGCCTTGTGTTATTGAATTGCTTTTATTATCACCACATTGATATAAATTGTTGCTCATGACGTAGCACAATTAATACTTTTAATTAATATTTACATACTCTTTAGAGTAATTTATATTTTGGGTGTTATATGCTTATAAATTGTTGCTCCCAAGATCGCATAATTGGTACTTTTGAAAAATATCACATACTCTTGATGAGTACTTCATATTTTCGGTAATATATGATTATCTTTGATTTAAATTGTTGCTCTTGAGTTAGCACAATTAATATTTTTGAAGAAAAATACATGCTCCTGGAGAGCAATTTACATTTGAAGTTGCATGTATTTATTTCAAATGAAAAATACATAACTTTATGTCATATTGATTCGTTCAATTTCTACTCGAGGAATGGAAAGACAATCCCCGAAGGATTGGTATAATTTCATATGGCAATATTCTTATTGTCGGCTCTAAAAGGAGCTTTATTCAATGAGTATCGAATTAATTACAAGCGATATAATATTTTGTCCAATGATCATGTTGCGATGAATTTTAAATTCAAGTATCCATATCAAAGGCACAATATTTGGGTCACGCCCTCTGTTATTAGTGCACCTCCTGAAGAGGATTGATTTTATAATCCAATTCCAACTATCTCCGAAATTAGAGGGAGATATGAAATATAAATAAGAGAAAGTCGGAAAATTCTCATTGGGTTGGATATTTAAATGTACGTACTATGAACTCGAAGTTCAACAAGTTATTGATTGTCAAATGAGTGATGAAATCTCATATACCAGTTGTATATGTACCATAAAGAATTAAAGTCGAATGTGAATGAAATATATTTGTTGATACTCCTCGACGCCAGAAGCGTGAGAGACGTATTCTTTATTGGTATTAAAGATAAAATCTGCGGAATACAAATAGATTAAACTACAACATCACTTCAAAACCCTCCTGAAGTGGATCGTCCCAAAGATGAGAATCTCAATACGTTAATTTGCATGTGCACTAAATAATTACAGTATTGGATAATGGGACGACCAAATCAAATGTTATGGGGAATGTTGAATATTTGATTTTGTTGAAGTTGTCATTGACTTTGTGAATATGGAAGAATTGTTTATAAGAATGATAGTTGTCGACAACACTTTGTGTCTCAACAATTGCTAGTGGAGTGCCTGAAGCACTAAATAAAATATAAGCAATTGAGACAAAGCTTAACTCGCAAAATAAAATAAAGTGGTGAAAGATAAGCGATATTAGTATATCAAGGGTTTAAGCGCATACCCAAAATATATTCTCCTGTTGGCACTAAATTTCGTCATTTAATATACATATGACAATTATTATGAATATAGATATTCAATTAGTGATGTCATCACCATATTTTTCTATGGGTCATTGGACGCGAATATCTATATGAAAGTCCCTGACGGACTTGAGGTTCCTAAAGTAATAGGAACATGAAATTCGCAACATGTATGATTTTGAGTTATAAATATTTATACATTTTGAAATAGTCTGGTGGATCAACCGACTAAGTGAATTCCTCCTGAAGAGGATATATGTGAATTATTTGAACTCGTGTCTAAATACAAGTTCAAAATGAAAAACTTAGATAAAACTAAGTATTAGTATTGTCTCGACTTGTAGATCGAGCATACATGATGGAAAGTTTTTATCAACTTAGCTACCTAAAAATTGTCTTACCACTTGAAGTGGATACCGACTCATATAGATCTCAAGAAAATAACAAAGATATAAGAGGACCAGAAGTTCCGTACTTGTATGCTATTGAAGCATTACATCATCAGGCCTGATATACAAATTGAAGTTAACATGCGAGCAAAATTTAATATTTCTCCAAGAAGGAGAATGTGGAATGGTGTTTACCATATTGGTTTATTACATGAAAGAGATCGAGATTCGATATTGGTGGCTATTAGGGATTATGATTTCATATTTGTTCTCATAATGCCTATTTATTATGATGATAAATATTTTCCATTTATGTGTTGCATATAATGTTTGGGCAAGTAAGATGAAACTTATTTCCACACGAGCTTTAGAAGAGCAATAATGATAATCTAGCAGATTTATTCACTAAATCTCTCCATGTCTGAAAATTATATTCATGGTATTGGAGTCCAAGATTATTATCTTGAGGGGGAGAAGTGATAACTTTTAAATTAGTTTGAAGATTATGTCGACACTGAAGGTCAAAAGGTCCTGAAGACCAAATGGTTGTACTCTTTTTCCCTTTCTAAGTTTTTTCCCACCGGGTTTTCTTAGTTAAGGTTTTTAACGAGGCAACCAATGCAACACATGAGCAAATTTATACTGTGTACTCTTTTTCTCTATCGGTTTTTTCCCACAGGGTTTTTCCGAAGGAGTTTTGATGAGGCATGAACATCATAATATTCAAGAGAAAGTATTGTATGAAGACGATATCACTTGTATCTCAAAGGTAGATACGTCAAATATTCACTTAAGTGATTAATTGGCGAACTTATTCACAAAGACGTTGCCGACATCAACATTCAGAAGACTAGTACACAAGATCGGAATGCGTTAACTCAAAGATCTTATGTAATCGATTTCAGGGGGAGTAGCTGTACTCTTTTTCCTTCGATCGGGTTTTCCCACCGGTTTTCCCGACAAGGTTTTAATGAGGCAGCATGTATTAAAGGTCATTCAAGGGGGAGTGTTGTAATTAATGTATTTACTAATGAATGACTTTTATACCCCTGAAACCCTAGATGTGTACCTATAAATAAAGGCCTTTGACCCTCATAAGAATACACACATTATTCTTCTTCTCTTCCAATTTCTCTCTTTTTCTCTCATGTTTATAACAATATTCAATTTAAGTTATGTCTTGTATATTATTTTTAATTATAATATATATTGATAATAAACTATTACTAGTATCTATGGATAATAACAAACTTACGGGTCTACGATTGTCGAGTCAAGCATTTTCATCACATTCGAGTTGAAGTTCTGCATTTTATCCAGGTGTGGGGAATTTACTACGATTTTGTTTATTTAATTGCTTTATATATTGTCTTGTATGTGCACGTGAAATCAGTCAGAAGCACTTAAATGTGCAAATCAGTCAGAAGCACTTAATTGTGCAGATCAGTCAGAAGCACTTAAATGTGCATAAAGTCTTCGGGCTAGCCGACGGGCTTCATAGTTTATCAGTCATGTTGTTTATACTTGCTAATATATTTAGAAATTAACTTAGACATATTGTTTACCCTCCACTCTGAGCGAGTTGAAAGATTATCACATTATATAACCCTTTCAGGTTGAGGAGATCGATGTGTCCTGCGCTTGAATGTGGGATGATCAAGCTTCATTAAAAATTATTTATTTAATGTTATTTATCTCAGGCTATGCTTTATGAACAAGTGTTCGAATTGTTTTAATTTCACATCAAAGTATATTTTTGTTTAACGATGACTCGAAAATATTACTTGCGATTATTAAGTTAATTTGTTTTGAAAATGTATTTCCACTACAAATTTATTTATTCATTTTTTTTAATTAAAAGAATTTATTTTCCTAGAATAGGGTGCTACATAAGTGATATTATAGCGGGTTTACGGTTCTGTGGACTCGTTAAAATGGATTTTTTTCCAAACAAAAATTTTATTTTCGCATGTAGTCAATTTTGTTTTGCAATTATGATCATCCACCTCTGCTGCTCCACGTCGACTTCAATGTACATTAAGTTATTATTATTCATTATGTGATAAATGCATTTTACTATATCAATCATGATTCATGTATTAAAGATGCATCTTCAGTCTATTTTGTAAATAAGAATTTTATGATAAAGTATTTGGGTATGCAATTGTTTTTTATAAATTCACATAAATAGATGCGTGACATGCATTATTTATCATTGCTAGAAATCTCTGGTTCTCAACCCATAGATGCAATGTAATTCTTCATTTTATTTCTCTCTCTCTCGTTGGGTAGTATTGAGGGATCATTGCGTGTGATATACCTTAGAATAATGGCAACTCATGGATGCCCAGCTAACCGAGGTGCAGATAATCTTGGTGGTCAGAATGCCAACTTTGGCGCTGGAGCTGGTGGTGGCGGTAACAGAGGTCAGAATAACCACAATAATAGTGCCAGCTCCTACTCGGGCACAAGTTGTGCAACAGTTCCGGCGATTCACACCACCATCATTCAACAGTCGGGAAGGACCAGCATTTTCGATGAATGGTTCTTGTCGCTCGAGTGCACCTTTGAGCTCATTGGATGCACTGATGCACAAAGAATCCTTTGCAGCCAGTATCAAATGGTGGAGGATACTGGACGCTGGTGGATGAGCTAGTGGCATTTGAGGTCAGCAGTCGAGCGTGCTGCATTAACTTGGGATCGGTTCAAAGAACTAGTGATGGAACAGTAATACCGACAGCATTACCGAGAGAAGATAGAGAGAGAGTTTTGGAATCTCGAAAAAGGAGGAATGACGGTTGAAGAATATGAAAGAAAATTCAACCAAATCAGATTCTTTGTGGAGCACATGGTGTATACAGATCAAAAAAGGACCATTAAGTTTTGGGTGGTTTACGCCCGAATATTCGTCACATCTGTAATATCCGCATTTTTCTTTTTCCGGTATTTTTATTTTTGGTGTATTTTTCATTTCTAGCGACTCGTTTGTAACCGTATTAGTATTTCGAGAATACTTAACACTGAAGTTTTTGCCATCCGAGCTTGTTTCAGACTTGTTTTACTCAATTCCGTGTTTATTATCTTTTACGTCGCTATTTCGTTCGATTCTCGTAATCGTTGATCGGAACCGCCATATCGGGGTTGCTGCATATCCATATCATGTTATTATGCATGTTGTGAGGTTTCATGTGTTGTTTCGATCATGTATCGTGTGTTTCGGATGTTTTGGGCTGTTTTGTAATTTCTCAAAGTTTTGGGGCGATTACTAACGTTGTAGTTTTTCGAACCCTTGGGTAGTCGGAATCGTGTTTTCTTTTAGCGCTTTGGTTCTGACTCGATCTTGTTGTTCGTGTGTCTTCTTCGGTCCGTTGTTTGGTGTCGAATGCGCGTTGTTTTCATCCGAGGTGGAATTCGCTGTTTTCCATCTTTGGGTGTTGTCCGTACTGCTGTCTGCACCCGCTAGCGCGCGCTGTTCCTGTTGTCTAGCGCACTCTAGTGTCGTTGAGTAGCGCACGCTACGTTCCTTTTGTAGCGCGCGCTAAAGACTCGAGCACAGCAGTGATAGTGGGTTATTTCTGCTCTTTGCTCTCTGGACGAGCAACTTAGCGCACGCTAAATTTATATATTAGCGCACGCTATGGTTTGGACTTAGCGCATGCTAGGTGACTGTTAGCGCGTGCTAACTCGGTAGTCCAGACTGGGCAGAATGTTCTGGACTCAGTCTGGTGTCCAAGTAGCGCACGTTATGGCCCGATAGCGTGCGTTATCGAGGGGCTGTTAGCACACGTTATTATCTGGTAGCGCACGCTAACGGGCCAGAACCGTAGGTTCTAGACTGGTTTTTGGCTACGTAGCGCACGCTAACTATGGATCGTTAGCGCACGCTAAGCTCTCTGGTTATATAAACCAGAGAGTTGACCCAAATTTGCCTCATTGTTCATTTCTTCTCCTTCTCCGCGACCGAGCGATCCTTTAGGCGATTTCTTCTTCCAATCACTTCATATATCATTTTCCTTGAGTTCTTGGTGTAGATTAACAACATCTACTTGGGTTCTTCGTCCTTAATCCAAGGTAATATCCTAAAATCCTATTTTGGGAAATTGGGGTTTTTTTTGAGTTTTTGTCCGATTCGTTCCGTATTGTTGATTAATCCATGATGTATATGATTAATCTTGGTGGTATTCTTGTTTTTCCTATGAGTTCATGGTAAGTTTCATGATATTTCTGAATTCGAGAGGGTTCAATTGCGATCCGTCCTCATTGTTGTTTTTGTACGAACTTATATGAATCTTAGGTGGGTCTTCGGGTGTATTCCATTTCCGTACTCGTTTAGAAATGGTTGTGATTGTGTTCTTCGAATAATTAGGTTCGGGTTTATCGGTTCCTAGCGATTGTGGTTGATTTTCCTTTCCGTTCGTGTCGTCGTCAATTACTCAAGGCAAGTACTCATGGAAACTTTTATGCTTAACATGAAATGGTGATGTGTTTGTGTGTGCTTTGCTCACTTTGGGAGGGTTTGACTAGGCCTCGGGGGAATCTATGACTTCACTTTAAATTCACGAGCTTTATTCGCTAGCCATTGTAACACCCCCAATCCACTCAGGGATATTACACGCCGTAGACCCTCTCCTCGAGGATCTACCAGGCTGGTAACTAAAATCAAACATCTAAACATCGCCTTTAAGGGTAAAATGACTCAGTAGACCGACTTGGTCTTTCAATAATAACATACAACTCAAATCCAAACACATACCCACGCAGGGGTCAAAATACATTAAACTCCCGTACAACGGGGAAAAGATACTGCAGCGGAAAAGAAAATACAACTAGACCAATACGACATCAACGAATCCTCATGTGATTAGTACCGTTCATCTTTCATCATCCTTCGTGCTTACCATGTGCTATGCTCCAAAACCTGATTGCAAAATAGACATCCACCCCCCGAATACTCGGGGGTTAGCAAAACTCCACTGTTTTGCTAGTGCAAGTACAAGTGCAAAAATACGAGCCATACAATTCACATTCCACGAATAACAATAACCAGGAAATCCTCAAAGGTTCAAACGTAACGAAAAGTACTTCCCGAGGCATGAGTTTGGGTAAAACACTCCAAAACCAATAGATTATAAATCAAGGGAAACAATTTATAAAACCGTTTAAAATGCCACCGAGAGTTTTAATAGAAAACAAATTTTAGGATTATCGAATCCTTCTCTTTCCAAAAATAAATAGGGTCACAGCCCAAAGGTTTTGTTTTCGCAAATAGAAAACCGACAACAGTTCGTAGGGCCAAAACCCAAGTCACATGTCCTCGACGGACATAAAATCAAATACCAACTCGTGAAGTTTTTACTCGTGATTCCTGGACTCACCCATTGGAATTCCCATCGTGGACCTGTCGAACCAACCCACGGTGAGTAAAATACATTCACTAAATAACATACCACAACAAGCATCGCCTTGGGAACAGAGTCATATCATTGATTCCCGCCCGAGGCCTCGAAGGACCCTCCCGAGCTGGCTAGCTAAACAAATCACAACACATAGCATCGCCTTGGGAACAGAGTCATATCATTGATTCCCGCCCGAGGCCTCGAAGGACCCTCCCGAGCTGGCTAGCTAAACAAATCACAACACATAGCATCGCCTTGGGAACAGAGTCATATCATTGATTCCCGCCCGAGGCCTCGAAGGACCCTCCCGAGCTGGCTAGCTAAGCAAATCACAACACATAGCATAATGCAACAAAGATATCCAAACAATTCATTCAGAGGTATCAAACACTTAGCAAAATACCTCGTCAAACCACAATGCACCGAAATGAAACAATATACGTCCACACGCAAATACCAAGTGCATCGTTAACACCAAACATATCCATAGGATTCACATAGCCAATTACAACCCACACAATTTACAAAACACACGCGTTTGAAAGTGAGCCTTTAACGAGGCTAGCCGAATCTTTTGAAAACACATTTCAAACAAACAAACAAATACACCAAGACGATTACCAATTATTATATCCACAAAACAAGAATAGTATGGGCAAGGTACTTGCCTCGAATAAGAACAACGCGGAGAATCGACCGGAGTAAGTTGACACGAACCGACTACGAACCCGCCGACTCCACCGAACGCCAACTCGCGATAATAAACTATGAAGGACAATAACAACAATGAAATGAATTCCATAACATGACTCAAAGCCGTTGAATTCAAAGAATGAACGACGAATGATCAAGTGTTTTCCCCAAAACGGCCAAGAACACGATTCGTTCCGTCAAAACCCGAAAACGGAATTCCAAGTTGAAATATGGATATACAATCAATAGAATGTGTTTAACGACATCATTTAACCATAATCGATCCATCAAAAATGGATGAAAAACGAGATCGAGGACAAATCCCCCAAAAAGTCGATTCGAAGGAAATCAAGAAATATACTTCGATTCGACGAAGAACAATGGATTAAATGATGTTAAACACAATAATACTACCAAGATTAATCATACCCATCATGAATTAATCAATAATACGGAAAGAATCGGACAAAAACGCAAAAACCCCCAAATTCACGAAATTAGGGTTCTAAGGAAGATTACCTTGATTCGCTGGATCAAAGAATGATAACGGATGATTGATTGATGATATGAACTCAAGAACTTCATGGATTTGTTGTTAAACAACTGGTCTCCATGGTAAAATCACCTCACCGCGAAGAGAAGGAGAAGAAGGAAAAAATGGCCAAAAACCCGTGTGCAGGACCATAAATAGCCGCACAGTGTGCCGCGGCCCAATGGGAGTGTGCCGCGGCACAGGCCCAAAAATGGCTCCCAGTGGTCGGCAAGGTGTCAGGCCCGGCCGGGCGTGTGCCGCGGCACCCGGAACAGTCGGTTTATCCGAAAATTGCCACAGAGAGTGCCCCGGCCCAGGCATGTGCCGCGGCCCCACGCAGACGGCGCTCGGCCGAAGCCGCCGAGCACTACCGGCCGTGACTCGGCCGAGCTGCCGAGCACTACCGGCCGTGACTCGGCCAAGACTGCCGGCTGGGCCTGCATTGCCCGGCCATGTCACTGGCCAACTCCGACGGCCCGAACGACCCCGAAACCCGAACCTGAATACGAATCGATGATACGGTTACGACATACTCGCAAAGACGAATCTAAGAGCTAAGAGAACACACAATTCCGACCACCCGAAGGCTCGGAATTCGACAACGGAAGTAATTACCCAAAACTTTGGGAAATTACGAAAATGGCCCAAAACGTCCGAAAATTACGATACGCGATCGAAACACCAAACCAAAGCTTGCAACAAGAATAATAACATTAAATGAACTTATGAGAAACTCAAAACAATAGTTTCGGAGGAGATTCGCAAGAATCAAACTCAAGTGCGGAAAAGTCGCTAAAAAGCTCGGAACTCAGCAAAACCATACCGAAAAGAACTCGGATGACAAAAAGTGAAGAATTAATCATTCTCAGAATGACGAAATGGCCATGATCGAGTCGTCAAAACGGACTTCCGCCGAAAAAAAGAAAATTACCGAAATTCGAAATTGCGGATATTACACTCGGGAGGGTCCTTAGAGGCCTCGAGTGGGATCAGTGGCTTCACCCCGGTCCTAGGAGATGCCTGTGCGTGATTTGTTTTATTATATGGCCAGCTCGGGAAGGTCCTTAGAGGCCTCGAGTGGGACTAGTGGCTTCACCCCGGTCCTAGGCAAATTGATTATTGACTGTTTGTTTCCGGAAATGACATGTCTAATTTTGGTTTCTGAAATGAATTGATGCATGTACTATGAAATGCGTAAGCGAATGGTTTGCCTTAATTACTTGTACTAGCGTAATTGCTAACCCCTTTGGGGACCCGTTTTAGGGAATTTCTTGTTATGAATTTTAGGTTATGTTCAGCCGGACGAGCGGGCACTGGGGCAGTACGAGGATGCTGGCCAGAGTTGATGACGTTTGCAAATGAGTCTCTTTATTTCTGTTGTCCTATTTGATGCGGTTGTTTTTAAACTTGTGAACTTATAGATAGTACTCGCGAGTACTCAGGCATTTCTACTGGATTATGGTTTGTATTATTAAATATTATTTATGATTGTCAGTGATGTCTGTTTTGCCGGTTATACCGGGCGTTTCATTGATTTTCGTCCTGGTGATGTGTATTTTTCTCGCTAACTGTGATAATTAGATGAGTGGTATTTCTTAATTAGCCTGGTGGGTCTAGGGGTCCACGGCGCTGTAATATACACTGAATATCTTGGGGGTGTTACAGAAAATGGTATTGGAGCACTAGTTTTATGGATACCTAGGCTTGTCGGTTATTTGGGTCTAGTCGTATTTTATTTTTGCACATCATCATCACGCCGCCAGCATCTCGGTACTCCCAGTGTTCGTAAGTTTTCGTTACTCGATTCTTCCGCTCTCTCGTATCGTACTTTCGTTTCTTGTATTGTGATTATTTTCTCTCGTACTTATCATCGAGTTGCTTTTTCCACCTCTTATCTCCAGTATGGATGCTAGAAGAGGTCGAGGTCGTGGTCGTGGACACGGCCGGGGTCGTGGGGCATCCAGTGGGGCGGCCACGTCACATTCTTCTGGAGCAGGCAGTACTGATGGCCATCATAGCCATACTGCTACTCAAGATGGCGCCGACCTTGGTGTTGCAGCTGTAATGCAACAGATGGTGAACCAAATGGCTGCGATATCCCGGGCAGTTCAAAACCCGACTCCGGCTCATGCTGCTCGAGCCGCAGTAGATCGTTGGCTTCAGGATGTCATCAAGATGCATCCTTCTCAGTTTTTGGGGGCTTCAGACCCGATCAGCTGGGAGGGGTGGATCAAGGAGATGTCCAAGGTCTTTACTGCCACTAGTTGTCCTGAGGATCGCAAGGTCTCGATCGCCCAGTATTTTCTCACTAGAGATGCTGCTGATTGGTGGGAGGTTGTCGGACCTCAGGATCATGTTGCTGTTTGGGCCAAGTTCAGAGACCGTATGGAAGTGGAGTACTGTCTGTGGCCGGTTTGTCAGGCGTGGAGTCATGCTTTTTATGATACTCAGCCTCAAGATATTACAGTTTCTCAGGCTATTGCAGATTTCAATCGGGAGTTGGGCTATGTGAAGGCCTAGGTTAAGGAGGAGGACGACAAGATCCGCCACTTCTCGAGGCGAATGAAACTGAGGATTCGTGATTACATGTCTGTATTCGCCCGCACCACCTTAAAGGACTATCAGAGTAGAGCTCTTGCTTATGATATGTCCTTGACGGCCAGTGAGACGGCTCGAGAAAGTAAGAAATAGAAATCCGTCGGGATCTTTTCGGGTCAAAAGGGCGGAGTTCAGCAGAAGTCTTAGTCTGCTAATGTTCCTGCAGGCGGTTCAGCTTGTTTTTCTGGGGGCTTTCGGGGTACCGCCAGTGCCTCCACTCGTGATGTCAGACGTTATAACTGTGGTAAGCCAGGCCATAGGAACCGGGAGTGTCCTCGTCCACCGCTGACTTGTCATACTTGTGGTCAGTCGGGCCACAAGGCTTCTTTTTGTGAGCGCTTAGGGAAGACTCTTGGTGCCCAGAATTCTTTTCCAGCACCTAAGGAGCCGAGTGTGAACCAGGGGTCGTTTGCTCCGCTGCCTTCGCAGAGTGCCAGCCGAGGGAGAGGTCAGGGCCAGCGCGCTAGAGGGGGAGCTTCCAGCGTCGACTCCGCTCATCCGCGTGTTTCCGAGATGAGGAGGGCCAATGATCCAGCGGCTACCGTTGCTACATGTACCGTTCATATTCTTACTCATCTTGTCAGTGTGCTTTTCGGTTCTGGTGCTACACATTCATTCATCTCTCTGGAGTGTGTATGCCGTTTGAGTCTCGACTGCTTGTCGTCTTGTGAGCCTTTTATCGTTAAACTTCCTAGCGGTGATAGGATCATTGGTGATCGAGAGATCCGAGACTATTCTGTGGTTATTGGTGAGAGGGTTTGGCTCTATAATCTTATTGTTGTGAATATTGAGGGTGAGGATTTGATTCTCGGGGATGATTGGCTCGAGCGGCATGGTGCCATCATGAACTACCACACGAGAATCATCACCATGTTAGCCGAGGATGGCACCGAGCACTCTTTCGTGGGGTGAAAGAGGGGAAACTAGAAGTTCGTAATTAACGCCTTGAAGGCGATGAGACTCCCGCGGAAGGGGTGTACTAGTTATTAGTGCTACGCCATGAAGGCGGGGGATGGTGGAATCGAGTTCTCATCGATTCCAGTCATTAGTGAGTTCCCTGATGTCTTTCCTGACGAGTTACCGGGGATGCCACCGGACCATGAGGTAGAGTTCGCTATCGAGTTAGAGCCATGAGCGGCTCCAATTTCGAAAGCGCCGTATCACATGGCACCTTCAGAGATGGCTGAGTTGAAGAATCAGTTGAGTGAGCTTCTTGAGTCGGGTATATTCGACCGAGCGCTTTGCCTTGGGGTGCATCGGTTCTGTTTGTATGGAAGAAGGATGGTTCGCTGCGTTTATGTATCGACTACCGCGAGCTAAAAAAAGTAACCATCAAGAACAAGTATCCCTTGCCGAGGATTAATGACTTGTTCGATCAGTTGCGGAGAGCTGCGGTATTCTCGAAGATCGACTTGAGATCAGGGTACCATCAGCTTCGGGTGAAGGAGTCCGATGTTCCGAAAATAGCTTTTCGGACGAGATACGGACATTATGAGTTTGTGGTTATGCCCTTAGGGTTAACTAACGCACCGGCAATGTTCATGCAGTTGACGAACAAGGTCTTCATCGAGTATTTGGATAAGTGTGTCGTCGTCTTCATTGACGATATTCTTATTTATTCGAAGAACGAGGAGGAGCATGCGCATCATATGCGTGTGGTGTTAGACATTTTGAGGACCGAGCGACTCTATGCGAAGTTCTCGAAATGTGAGTTCTAGATGAAGGAGGTGATGTTTCTGGGTCACGTGATTTCAGCCGAGGGGGTCCGTGTGGATCCACAGAAGATTGGGGTAGTGTTGGATTGGGCGCCGCCTAAGAATGTGAATGAGGTTCGTAGTTTCTTGGGTTTGGCTGGCTACTATCATAGGTTCGTCGAGGGGTTCTCGAAACTGGCTCGGCCACTTACACAGTTGCTTCAGAAATCTGAGAAGTTCGTCTGGAATGATGAAAAACAGTCAGGTTTTGAGGAGCTGAAGAGGCGTTTGACTTCAGCCCCGATTCTAACGCTGTCGTGTGGCAACGAGGGTTTTGCTGTTTATAGCGATGCTTCAGGTCAGGTCTTGGGTGCATGTTGATGCAGCACGACAAGACTATTGCGTTTGCATCGAGACAGTTGAGGCCGTATGAGCGTAACTACCCTACTCACGATCTAGAGTTAGCGGCAGTTGTTTTCGCGCTCAAGATTTGGCACCACTATCTTTTTGGCTCTGCATGTCAGATTTTTACAGATCATAAAAGTCTGAAGTACATATTCACTTAGTGGGAGTTGAATATGAGGCAGAGGAGGTGGTTGGAGTTGATTAAGGATTATGACCTCGAGATCCTTTATCATACGGGCAAGGCGAACGTCGTGGCGGGTGCCTTGAGTCGGAAACCAGTTACGTTGCGAACTCTTGAGATACTTATGTCTCAATCCGATCTTCAGCGTGATTTGATCGAGTTGAGTGTTGAGATTTTGTTGCCAGGAGCTATCGGGCAACTTTGCGCTTTGGATATTTCGTCGTCGTTGATCGATGAAATTAAACTGAAGCAGTTGGAGGATCCGATGATTACTCAAATCCGAGAGAATTTTCTTAAGGGAAAGTCTCCTGGGTTGTGATTCACGACGATAGTGTGTTGAGATTCTAGAGTCGGCTTTGTGTACCGAACGACTTGGAATTGAAAGAGAGTATTTTGCGCGAGGCCCATGCGATGCCTTACTCAGTTCATCCTGGTTCGAGTAAGATGTACAAGGACCTAAGGAGGAACTTCTGGTGGAATGACATGAAGGAGGAGGTCGCACGGTTTGCAGCGAGGTGTTTGACTTGTCAGCAGGTCAAAATCGAGCATCAGCGACCAGCCAGGTTATTGCAGTCGCTTCCCGTTCCGGAATGGAAATTGGAAGATATTTCGAAGGATTTCATCATGAGCTTGCCAAGATCGAAGTCTGGTATGAATATGGTTTGGGTTATTATGGATCGTCTGACCAAGTCAGCGTACTTTCTGGGCATCAAGGATACTTAGGGTCCAGAGAAGTTGACTCGTGTGTTTATTGCGCAGATTGTGCGGCTTCACGATAAACCGAAGTCTATTGTTTCGGATCGTGATAGCCATTTTGTATCGCACTTTTGGCAGGCGGTACTTAAGGCGTTGGGTACTCGTTTGCGTCTGAGCACTTCTTTTCATCCTCAGATGGATGGGCAGTCGGAGCTCACTATCCAGACATTTGAGGATATGTTGCGGGCTTGTGCTCTCGATTGGAGCAGTGATTGGGAGGAGCATTTGCCGTTGATCGAGTTCACGTACAACAATAGTTGGCACGTGTCGATTCGAATGGCACCGTATGAGGCACTTTATCGGCCGCGATGTCGATCGCCGATTTGCTGGAACAAGGCGTCCGATTTGGTCGGGACCGAACCGGATATCGCTATGGAGACTAGGCGGAAGGTGGAATTGATTCGGGAGAGGATGTTGACTGCTCAGAGTCGACAGAAATCCTATGATGACGTCCGTCGTCGACCTTTGGAATTCGAGGTGGAGACCACGTTTTGCTAAAGGTGTTATCGACAACGGGAGTTTTCCGCTTCGGAAAGAAGGGAAAGTTGAGTCCGAGATTTATTGGGCCCTTTCAGATTCTTGAGAGAGTCGGAGAGTTGGCATACTGTTTGGCGTTGCCTACGGCCTTGAGTCACGTTCATAGCATTTTCCATGTTTCCCAACTGATGAAATATGTTCCGGATCCTAGTCACGTCATTGACTATGGTGAGATCGATGTCGCTGAGGATATTACCTTCGAGGAGCGTCCCTTGAAGATTTTGGAGCACCGTGAGAAGCGGCTGAGGCATAAGACCATTCCTTTGGTCAAGGTGTAGTAGTCGAGATATGGTGTCGAGGAGGCAACTTGGGAAACCGAGGATAGCATGCATGCTAGGTACCCCGAGTTGTTTGTTTCTTAAGTTTCGGGACGAAACTTATTTTTAGAGGGGTAGAATGTAATATCCGCATTTTTCTTTTCCCGGTATTTTCATTTTTGGTGTATTTTTCATTTTAGCGACTCGCTTGTAACTGTATTGGTATTTCAAGAATACTTAATACTGAACTTTTTGTCATCCGAGCTGGTTTCGGACTAGTTTTACTCAATTCCTTGTTTATTGTCTTTTCCGTCGCTATTTCGTTCGATTCTCGTAATCGTTGTTCGGAACCACCGTCTCGGGTTTCCGCAGATCCATCTCATGTTATTATGCATGTTTTGATCTTTTGTGTGTTCTTTCGATCATGTATCGTGTGTTTCATATGTTTTGGGTCATTTTGTAATTTCCCAAAGTTTTGGGGCGATTACTTGTAATATCCGCAATTTTGATTTCCGGTAATTTTCTTTTCTTTGGCGGAAGTCCATCTTAGCGACTCTGTTGTGACCGTTTCGTCATTCTGAGAATGATTAATTCTGCACTTTTTGTCATCCGAGTTCGTTTCGGTGACGTTTTGTTAAGTTCCGTCTTCTTAAGCGATTTTTCCGCACTTGAGTTTGGTTCTTGCGAATCTCGTCCGAAACTATTATATCGTGTTTCCGTAAGTCCGTTTAACATTGTTAGACATGTTGTGAACTTTTATTGGTGTTTGATCAAGTATCGTGTTGGGTCATTCCGTAATATCCCAAAGTTTTGGGTTTTCATTGCGTTCATTCTATTTTCGGATCATTTGATGTTACCATCATGTTTAGACCGACCGTGTTTGACGTGAAGTCACCATACGAGGGTTCGTGATAGTCCTTTCAGGCATTTAAATGGTTGGGATTATGCGTCGATCGATTATATCATGTTTGGAGGTCGTTTTTCATCAATTTTGGGCTCGAACATGGTGTGCCGCGGCACAGGGGACTGTGCGCCGCGGCATGGCCTTAGCAGGATTGTTGCCTGGGCCGGCTGTACTGTGTGCCGCGGCACACAACAGTACGGGCCACGGCCCCAGTCAAAAAACTGCTACCTCATTTTAGCCGCGGGCCGCGGCACGCGGGTTAGTCAGGCTATATTCTGTGGGATTTTGGGAGAGGGTTTCATTTCCTCTCCTCTGTTCTTCTTCCTCTCGTTTTGGGCGATTTAGGGGCGAGTTTTGGGTGATTTATCTCAATGATATCATCCTCCTCAAGTTCTTGGTGTGGATTAACATCAATTCGTGTTCTTCGTCATTGATTCGAGGTATTTTCTTGATTCTCTAGAGTTGACCTTTTTGGAAGTTTGTTCTTGATTTCATTTTCCATCCGAATTGATGAATCGATTAGTGTTAGATGTTGTTATTAAACATGTTTTATGGATTGTATATCCATATCTTCGGTCCGTTTCAACCCGAAGGATGATTTCGGTGTTCTTGAGGTGTAGTGAACATTTGATGTTCGATCAAATGTTCGAATGATTTTCCTTCGATAGTTTTTTGTAATCTCCGTTGTTTCTAGTCTTGATCCTCGTCGTAATCATATTTTTTTTGTTCCTTCCGGAGGATTATAGGTGCTCGAGGATTCCGAGTTGAATCCCGTTTGGTGATTGATAATTCGCGTGGTGTTATTCTCGTAGTATTCGCGGTGCTATCGTGTTCTTGATAGTCTTCGGGAGTTCGGGGCTGTTCGACCTCATCCCATCCATTGTCTCGTTGCGATCGTGGTTTCGAGGCAAGTACCTTGTCCATACATTTCTTGTTTCGTGGATATGATGATCAGTGATCGTCTAAATGTTGTTGTTTGATTGTTTGAGATGAACTTTCAAAAGATTCGGTTTAGCCTCGTCAAAGGCTCACTTTCAAAATGCGTGTGTTTTGTGATTGTTTTGTCTCGTGAATGGTTAAGTGAACCCTATGAATACGCTTGTTGTTGTTGTTGTTGTTGTTGTGCTTTGATAATATATATATATATATATATTATCTCATTTCGGTACGTTGTGATTTGACAATTGTGTCGTGCTTTGTGTTTGTTGCCTTTGGGTGAATTGCTTGAATATCTTTGATGTGATATGTTATTTGTGTGAACGTGTGGATATGGTCGAAGGTCTACGGTGACACATGGCATGTGACCATGTGGTCAGGATGCAACAAGTGATTGATCCAACCATGAGAGCCTAAGACAATCTACGGTGACACATGGCTTGTGATCATGTGGTCAGGATGCAACAAGTGATTGATCCAACCGTGAGATGATAAGACCTGCGGTGACATATGGCATGTGATCATATGGTCAGGAGACAACAAGTGATTGATCCAACTGTGATATGACATGTCATGTGTTCATGGTGTTATGTATGTGATTAGTGAATGTGTTTTGCTCACCTCGAGAGGGTCCGACGAGGCCTCGAGGGAATCCAATGGTATAGCCCTAGATTCACGAGTTGGTGTTGTATTTGTGTGACCGTATTCAATGGTTTTTCCAGGTCATGTACCTTGGACGTGTGACCAAGAATTGCGTATCTTGGGTGATTATATTGTGTTGATTTTATGTCCGTCGAGGACACGTGACGTGGGTTTTGACCCTGTGTATTGTTGTTGGTTTTATTTGTGAAAACAAAACCTTTGGGCTGTGACCCCTGTTGATTTTGGAAAGAGAAGGATTCGATAATCCTAAATTGTTTTATGCTAAAACTACCGATGGAATTTTATGTTGGGATTCGGTGCCTAAAACGAAGGCCCAGCGGAAGCGGTTAAACGAAAATTAATTCGATCCGAATCCCTATGAGGATCGATCGAGCTACGTATATACGAATATTTAAACGAAATCACAAGAGATATAAGAACTCACCCTTGTAGTCCGTTGATTAAATGGATTCCTTCTCTTGAGCTATTCCCCAAGCTTTAGTTGAATTCCATACGATCCAATATACTCCAAGTTCTTGGATGATCCAACGCCGAAAGGACCGCGTCTCTACTTGCCACACGCTGGAGAAACGACCGGAATGACTAAACCTCGTTATCCTCCAAGGATACGGCTAGAACAAGGTTATAGAAGCTATGCAACTCAAGATTAAAACACTCTAAGTGTTTAATCCAAAATCTCTCTATCTCACAAATATTTTCTCTAAGAAAAAACTTATGAATGAAGATGAATATGATGAAGAATGTTATGAAGCCTTAGAAAAAAACTTTTCTCTTTCCTTACACTAACCAAAATCGTGAGATGAAGTTAATGGCCAAGGAGATATGGTCTTCACGCATATATTCTCATCATATCATACCAAATCACCTTCCATTTGACAAAATCACCAAAGTGATATATTGTCTCCTAGAATTGTCACAAAGCTAGTACCCCACCAAGTGAAGACCAAGACAATGAAGGGAGTAGGTGACTTGGGGCGGCCATCTAGAAGGAGCCGGACAAGTTCGGTCCGTTTCGGACTCCTGAGAGTCCAAACAGATAAATTTCGATTCCGTTCCGATGTATTTAATCTAATTAATTAATCATATCAAATAAATAATAACATAATTAATTTCTCCAAGAAATAATTATATTCATGAATTAAATTAATCACCCAGTGATATATTTAATTCATTAGGCCGTAAATCAATTTATCCAATAAATCGATTTAGACATCCAATGTCCCAATTTAGATATCCAATATCTGATACTTCCTCCGTTCTATTATTATTGCAACGTGTTGACTATTACACTATTCACATACTGTCTTTTGACCATCTTTTGTGATTCATACATATGAAAAAATATAGTCATGTGAGATCTTGTTAGATTCACCACGAAATATATTTTCAAAATATCAAATTTTTATAATTTTTAAAAATAAATAATTAAAGATATTAATATTCAAAATTGTGCATTGACAAGCGTGAAAGTCCAGATGTTGCAATTATAGTAGAACAGAGGTAGTATTCATAATGAGATGATAAGCTTGATTCATTCCATCGTCAATCCTATTGCGTGACTCGGTAGGTCCGTCTCAGTCAGCAATGGAAGGAACCAAAGAGTAGTAGCACCACCTGTAATATCCGCAATTTTCGATTTCCGGTAATTTCTTTTTTTTCGGCGGAAGTCTGTTTTGACGACTCGCTCATGTCCGTTTCGTCATTCTGAGAATGATTAATTCTACACTTTTTGACATCCGAGTTCGTTTCGGTGTCGTTTCGTTGAGTTCTGTGTTTTTTAGCGACTTTTCCGCACTTGAGTTCGATTCTTGCGAATCTCGTCCGAAATTGTTGTTTCGAGTTTCCCGCAAGTCCGTTTAACTTTGTTAGACGTGTTGTGAACTTCGGTTTGGTTATTCGATCACGTATCGTGATTTCAGGCGCTTTGGGCCATTTTGTAATTTCTTGAAAGTTACGTATCCGTATCTGTAATTGTTGTCTCGACCCGCTTTCTTGGTCGCGTATGACTAATTATGGTATTACGCTTTCATTTCGAGTCGCTTATGTTGTCCGCGAACTTTTCGCCGTGTTCGCTCCGTGACGCTTAAATCGGCCGCCGAGCTCGCGCATGGATCGCCGGACGGCTATGGATCGCCGGACGATTGCGGGCACCGGCCGGACGGTGCGGCAGAACCGGCGAGCGCACGCTTGGCCGGAAGGCCGCGCGCGCTAACCGGCAGTGTAGCGACGCCGCCGGTGGCTCAGCGACGCCATCGGCCCGGGCGATGGGGTTTCGAGGTTCTCGACTCGGCCAGATCGGCAGTAGCGACGCTACACCGAGCGTAGCGCGCTAGTCGGCAGCGTAGCGCACGCCGTCGGCCGGCTAGCGACGTTACTGCCGGCGGTCGATCCAGTGGCTATCGGATGTGCCGGCTAGCGCGCAGTATCCGCCGTAGCGCACGCCAGCGGGAGTCTGGTCGCAGTTTGGTCGGCAGGGTTGGTTAGGTGATGCCGGGTCGTGTAGGCCCTGGCCGAGGGTGCTCGGCCGATACCGGCCGATAGCGCACGCTAGTCCGGGAAGGCTAGCGCACGCTAGGCTGGCCCAGTATAAATATGGTTGAGCAGTCACATTTCACTTCGTTTTTCATTTCCTTCCTTCTCCATCCGCGAGTGGCGATTCATGGGCGACGAAGCCATGTTGTTTAAAAACAAATCCATGAAGTCCTTGAGTTCATAACATCAATCGATCGTCCGTTATCAACCTTTGATTCAGCGAATCAAGGTAATCTTCCTTAGAACCCTAATTTCGTGAATTTGGGGATTTTTGCATTTTCGTCCGATTCGTTCCGTGTTGTTGATTAATTCATGATGGGTATGATTAATCTTGATAGTATTCTTGTGTTTAACATCATTTAATCCATTGTTCTTCGTCGAATCGAAGTATATTTCTTGATTTCCTTCGAATTGACTTTTGGGGATTTGTCCCGATCTCGATTTTCATCCGTTTTCGATGGATCGATTATGGTTAAATGATGTTGTTAAACATATTCTATGGATTGTATATCACTCTGTCAACTTGGAATTCCGCTGGGTTTTGACGAACGAATCGTGTTCTTGGCGTTTGGGGAAATCCGTGAACTTTCGTCATTCGTTATTTGAATTCAACGGCTTTGAGTCGTGTTATGGAATTCATTTCATTTTTATTATTTGTCCTTCGTAGTTTATGAACGTGAGTTGGCGTTCGGTGGAGTCGGCGGGTTCGTAGTCGGTTCGGGCCAACCTACTTCGGTCGATTCTCCGCGTTGTTCTTATTCGAGGCAAGTACCTTGTCCATACATTTCTTGTTTCGCGGATATGATGATTGGTGATCGTCTTGGTTTGTTTGTTTGTTTGAAATGAGTTTTCAAAAGATTTGGTTAGCCTCGTTAAAGGCCCCTTTCAAAACCGTGTGTGTGTTTTGTGATTGGTGTGGTTCGTGAATAACTATGTGAATTCTATGTATATGCTTGGTGTTCATGTTGCACTTGGTATTGTGTGTGGGCGTATATTATTTCATTTCGGTGCGTTGTGAATTGACGTGGTGTTTTGCTAAGTGTTTGATGCCTCTGGGCGAATTGTTTGAATATCCTTGATGTGATATGTTATTTGTGTGAATGTGTGGATATGGTTGAAGGTCTACGGTGGCACATGGCATGTGATCATGTGGCCAGGATGCATCTAGTGTTTGATCCAACCGTGAGAGACTGAGTTATTATTCGGTGGCACATGGCATGTGATCATGTGGCCAGGATGCAACAAGCGATTTATCCAACCGTGAGATGTGTGTGATTTGTTTCGCTAGCCAGCTCGGGAGGGTCCTTCGAGGCCTCGAGTGGGATGTCGGTGGTATTGTCCCGGTCCTAGGCGATGCGCGTGCGTGATTATGTTTCGTTGATTTTACGTCCGTTGAGGACACGTGATGTTGGGCTCTGACCCTGTAAATTGTTGGTGATTTCCTATTTGCGAAAACAAAACCTTTGGGCTGTGACCCTATTGATTTTTGGAAAGAGAAGGATTTTATAATCCTAAATTGTTTTCTATTAAAACTCTCGATGGCATTTTAAACTGTTTTGTAAATTGTTTCCCTTATTTGCGATCTTTCGGTTTTGGAAATGTTTACCCAAACTCTTGCCTCGGGAAGTACTTTTCTTTACGTTTGGATCTTTGAGGATTCCTGATTATCATTGTTCTTGGAACTTGTATTGTATGGCTCGTATTTTTGCACTTGTACTTGCACTAGCAAAACAGTGGAGTTTTGCTAACCCCCGAGTATTCGGGGGGTGGATGTCTATTTTTGCATTCAGGTTTTGGAGCATAACACAGGGTCGGCACGAAGGATGATGAAAGATGAACGATACTAATCACACGAGGATCTGTTGACGTCGTTTTGGTCTAGTTGTATTTTCTTTTCCGCTGCAGTATCTTTTCCCCGTTGTACGGGAGTTTATTGTATTTTGACCCCTGCGTGGGTATGTGTTTGGAATTGAGTTGTATGTATTTGTTGAAAGACCAAATCGGTCTACTGAGTCATTTTAGCCTTAAAGGCGAGGTTTAGATGTTTGATTTTAGTTATCAGCCTGGTAGATCCTCGAGGAGAGGGTCTACGGCGTGTAATATCCCTGAGCGGATTTGGGGGTGTTACATAAATGGTATCAGAGCTTAGGTTGTGGAAACCTAGGCTGTCGGGTCGATGGTGTCTATCGAGTTTTTGTCTCGTCGGATTTTATCCGACCGAGTCATGTCGCGACGCGTCGCCCGAGTTTGTTGGTCGTGATTAGTATCGTGGGGCGATCATCATCTTCGTGCGACTGTGGTGTAAGTCTCCCTTCTTTGTGTTGTGCCTCGTGTGACACGAGCTATTTTTATGATTTATTTGCTAAGTGACGGAATCCTCTTATGGATTTTGATTTCTTGATACGTGACTATTTGACTCTCATATTTCTTTCATGTGAGGAGTAGTTCCGGATTGTGCATGTTGGACTCTATTTCTTTTTTCCATTGCGTGAGTTCCTTTGTGATAGCTTTGGTATCTTACCGATCGAATTTTATTTCAAAATCGATTCCTTTAACCGAGTTGTTGGCCTTGACCGCTTTGACGGTAGTTGGGTGTTTTCAAATGATTTTGTGAGTTTTGATAAGTACTACCGTCATCGACCTTTTGGGCATTCTTGTAATTGGTTTTTAGCACGGTGGGTTCCGGCGCGGGACCCACGGCGCTATATTGTTCCTTGTAATTACGAAAATTTTGGGGCATTCTAACCCATTGAATTATTTTTGAAAACCTTGAGTATCTTAGAAAATTAAAATTCGAGACGTACTTTTAAAACGAATTATTTTCTTGCGGTGTTTTCAAGGTGTTTTCTAATGCCGCAATACATTTCAAAAATTTTTCGGTTGAGGACCAAAAATATTTTTGAGATATTTTCAAATGCAGTTGCTTAGACCCAAGGGTCGAATATTTTTGATAGTTTTTCACTAAAGGAAAGGTGTCCTCATTTTTGTTCAAACGCAAGATGATTTTCAAAGTCTCGATAATGGTGTTTGCACTACTTTTTGTAAAATGATACTCAAGATCAACTGTTGTTTCCAAACTGTTTTCAAAAGGTGGTTCTCGTTTTTAAAAACCTATCATTCCTGCTATGCGGACCGGAAATGCGTGTATGGTTTTCGAACTTTCGTTACGGTGTCAACCCCGAATTGTGATTGAATTGGTGGCGTGAGTGTCGAGTTTCGCCACGCATATGTTTTGTTGGCCCTCCGTGAGAGGTGTGAATCGGTGTTTACTGCTTATCGCCTCGTGGCGATTTGCGTATTGTCGCACTAGTGTGGGTTGTTAAAGCCTCGGATTTTTATGCGTTATACACATGGGTGATTGTTTCATGATGTTTGTGATTGTGTGATGGCCGCCGTCGGGATGTTGTAATCTTGAATGATGCCGTTGTTGTTGTGATTTTTGTATGCGTTGATATGTTATGCCGAGTTGGCATCTCCGGTATGTTGTTTTGCGGTGTTTTAATCCATCAGTATCGAAAGCGATTGTATTTTCGGTATGCCGAGCCGAGGTGTTTCAACCGTGGTGTGCCGGGGCATGCACGTACTCAATTATCTTTCTCGCCACAGGGATCTAGTTTTGCGAGTTGGGTTCCGAGTCTTTCGGGCGCGAACTTCAAAGAGATATCGAATCGGCTTTGAGAGGCCTTTGAAGGATGTTTCGCCGGTTGCTTGTTGTGTCGTCACCTTGATTTTTTGTTGTGAGTTGCGGGGCGACCTTCTTTATAAGAGGTCGAATGTAGTACCCGTGTTGTTTTTAGACTTCGTATTTTCTCTTTCTCCATTTATCGATTCGCTCGTGTTCGTTGATACCGTCGAACTTGTTTTGTACTTCGGGTTCATCATTCGAACGAGCCGTGATCTTGTTTTGGGTCAACTGTTATCGCTGTCACTTTCCGAATTCGGTTCGATTCTTGTGAACCTTGTTCTAAGTAACATCTTTGGTTCTACTAGTTCTTTTATTCGAAGTGGACTGGATCTTGAACTTTTACATTTTCGACTCTGTCGACTCGTTTATGTTCGTTGACATTTCTGAGATTGTCCTGCTCCTTGCTTTTGTTGATCGAACGAGTGTGGTATTATTTCGGAATAACTCGTTTGTCGTTGTGACTTTTCTATTGCTATTCCCTTTTATGTGGATCTTATGTGAATGCATACGTTGTTGTTTTCACCGGATCATATATTGTCTCGAGTCGAGATGTGAACCTTGGAGTTGTTGTTTGAACTTTATTGTTCTTTGTGATTCGAACATGATTCTTCGATCTTTGTTGTCTCGATCGTTGTGGTTTGATCGTTTGATTGTTCGGTTTATATTGACCTCGTTCGTGATTGGCGAACATTCGGGCTCCTTCGTAATTCCCTTGATTCGGGAAATTAGTTTCGTTTCGATCTTCCACCCTTAGGCGGTGGGATTTCGTGTTTGTTCACGGTTGACTCGCGTTTTGATTGATGTACCGTTGGGTTGGTCAATCATATTGATTTTCGTCGTTGTGTTTTGTGATTGTCGGATAATTGACTTGGCTATATTATCCGCTTGATGACGTTGTCACTTGTTGGTTTTTATTATATCCCTAACGGCGACGTTGTGTTGGTCGCCGTGGAGCGTGTTTTCACGCCGTATACTCCTTTGCGTTGTTTGTAACATTTCGCCGTTGGGCGTTAGTTACGCATTCTTGTGTATCTCGTTGAGTTTTTCCTGGCGGAATATTTCTTCTCCCTACTTGTTTTAAGTTTCGGACGAAACTTCTTTTAAGGAGGGTAGAATGTAATATCCGCAATTTTCGATTTCCTAATTTCTTTTTTCGGAAGTCTGTTTTGACGACTCGCTCATGTCCGTTTCGTCATTCTGAGAATGATTAATTCTACACTTTTTGACATCCGAGTTCGTTTCGGTGTCGTTTCGTTGAGTTCTGTGCTTTTTAGCGACTTTTCCGTACTTGAGTTCGATTCTTGCGAATCTCGTCCGAAACTGTTGTTTCGAGTTTCCCGCAAGTCCGTTTAACTTTGTTAGACATGTTGTGAACTTCGGTTTGGTTATTCGATCACGTATCGTGATTTCCGGGCGTTTTGGGCCATTTTGTAATTTCTTGAAAGTTACGGGTATCCGTATCTGTAATTGTTGTCTCGACCCGTTTCTTGGTCGCGTATGACTAATTATGGTATTACGCTTTCATTTCGAGTCGATTATGTTGTCCGCGAACTTTTTGTCGTGTTCGTTCCGTACGTTTTTGGAAATCGGGTCGTCGAGCCCTGGCGGTTATGGATCGCCGGACGATTGCGGCACCGCCGACGGTGCGGCAGAACCGGCGAGCGCACGCCACGGCCGGAAGGCTGCGCGCGCTAACCGGCAGTGTAGCGACGCCGCCGTGGCCTAGCGACGCTATCGCCCGGGCAAGTGGGGTTTCGAGGTTCTCGACTCGGCCAGATCGGGCAGTAGCGTACGCTACGCCGAGCGTAGCGCGCGCTAGTCGGCAGCGTAAGCGACGCTGCCGGCCGGCTAGCGACGTTACGCCGGCCGGCGGTCATCCAGGGCTACATCGATGTGCCGCTAGCGCGCGCAGGCATCCGGCCGTAGCGCACGCTAGCGGGAGTTGGGTCGGCAGGTTTGGTCGGCAGGGTTGGTCAGGTGATGCCGGGTCGTGTGGGCCCTGGCCGAGGGTGCTCGGCCGATACCGGCCGATAGCGCTGACACGCTTTTTGTGTAACTATCGCAAGTGCACGATATCGTATCAAGTAGTAAAGTGGACTTTTTGAGTCCGGTTTATCGATCCCACAAGGAAGTTATGTTATAATTTGAATTATACACTATTAGTCTATTTTTATAGATACTTAAGATGAGTGAAACACACAATTAAAAAGTTTGGTTTAATAATTGCAAAGAAATTGCAATAATAGTTCTAATATTATAAGGAAATAAAAAGATAGCAATAATAATAGATTGATTATCGATAAAATGAAATAGTTGGGATTACAAACTTAGTTCGTCATTAGTTATAAAAGATGTATTGGAGATCATAAGATGAATTTACTTATTATGTTGTGTAGATTCGATTTTCCTTAAAAAGACGGTTTCTCTTCGAACTATAAACGCCCTTACATATTGAATCAATCCACTATATTTCTATGTTGATTGGCTTCAATACATAGCATTAGGATTTATGAAAATAACTCAATGAATCATCTAAGGACTAGGGGTATATTTCTATCCCTAGAACAACTTAGAGTGAAGATCATTTGATCTAATCAAACATATTTTCTTTTCAAACATATGAAGATCATAAATATCTTCATTAATTGGCCAAATAAATAAAGATTGTTAAAACAATGAAAATCACACACAATAATAAGTAATTCATAATATATCTTTATACAAACATAAATAACATGACTAACCTTGTTTATAATCCCAACTTAAGAAACTTAGCCCATAAAGGGTTATTACACATATTACAAGCTTTGGTGGTCATTCTTAGTTGAATCAAGAGAAAGAATTGATCCTAACTCCCTTAGTAGATAAAGGAGATAGAAGCAATAAACTCTCTGAACAACATATACTACACCACACTTACAAAGATCACTCAAGAACACAAGTGTGTTCTTCACACAAAAAGAAAAGTTTACAAGAAAATGGAAAATTATAAGATGAATGGTGAATGATGAAGGATCTAAGGGGTCTATTTATACACCTAAAGTCATCTAATAGCTCCAAAATTACAGCATTATTACATTATATCGGATCAATGCCACCATCCCCTCAATAATACACAAAAAGTATAAAAATTAGACAAATCATAGCACTGTCAAGAGTTACGGCCGTAACATTCGGAGTTACGGCCGTAACTAAGGTGACTTACGGCCGTAACCCCAGAATGTTACGGCCGTAACGTGGCTTCGTAAATTTGCTCATTTGAAGCTTTGATAGTTACGTTTTTAGCCCAGAATTCCTCGACTTTGCGTTTTGCCCTGCATCTTCTTCGGATGATAACTTTTGATATATAACTCGATTTTGAATCGGAAAGACCGCCGAATTCGCCTCGAAAAGCCCTACAACATGAATATATCAAAATTCAACAAAGAGAATATTTATTAAACATGTTGTTTCTTGAGTAATTCAGTTATTTAATCCGATCATCATCCAATAAAAATAAAATTATTAAAACTAATAAATTAAAAGCAAAAACGAGTAGACTAGCTCAATTATGGGTGAATTTTATCGATACAAACCATGGATAAGTGTACAAAAATGACACTTATCACACCCCCAAACTTGAATTCTTGCTAGTCCCGAGCAAGACTCTTTATTATTCACACTCCAAAAATAAAAAAAAATAAAAAAATAAGAAAATTAATACACACATAAATTAAAATATAAAAAGAGAAAAGGAGATCAAAATGCCATTAATAAACAACAACTACTTTATACAAGAGATAGAAATGAATCAAGATTCAAAATAAATCTACTAATATTTTTGAAGTTAAAACACGGTTTTTATTTTGTAATTCCAAAATGTAAGGTTTTCCCCAAAAGGTTGATTATTTCTTTCCCACTCGTGATACACACGACTCCCTTTAATGGTTGTTCTCGATCACTGCTTATTTTTCGACTCAATATGAAGAAAAATTTCATTGGCGCCATCAAATATTGTGATTTTTACAAAATTGAGTGTATTGAAATTCACCGCTAATTAATTCAAATCTGCTCATAAACTACATCCCTTTTAGTGATAGCTTTCACACCGTTATTTGCTAACGTGTAGCTCTTTTCACTAACACAATTTCTATCTCATTTTTTTCGTAAAAAGGTGATAGCTTTCACACCGTTATTTGCTAACGTGTAGCTCTTTTCACCGCTTTTACGAGACGGCAGCTACGCACCAACAATGGTTAGTCCTTTATTTTTCGCAAAATTTAAGACTTCCAAAATTAGGCATTTATTCGCTCAACACTTCTCCTTTTCGTCATTTATTTTTTTAGGTGATAGCTTTCACACCGTTATTTGCTAACGTGTAGCTCTTTTCACCAATGACTCCTTTTTTAGGGAATAGAATTTTTGCAGAAAATCATTTTTAGTTAAGCATGAAAATCAAAAACTCCACAAATTAAGTAAATTTCAGTTTTATTTTTCATCAACCAATTGATTCTTCTTTTCTCAAGGTAACGAATGACTCGATTTTATATGATAATTACAAGGCTTGGAAAGAGAGATTAAGGCTCAAAAAAAAAATTTTGGAATATACAAATTTTTTACCGGTTAAAACGATTTTAGAAGTTTGTATATAGCTAATTTATGGTGTTATGGCTAGATCTAAAAATCTCAAAAATCAAAATACTATAGATATATATATAAATATATATATATAAAAAAAAATTAAGGCAAATAACCAAATCAATCAAAACACACCAAAATTATTAAACAAACCACACCAAAATTACAACACACCAAAATACTAAAACAAACCACCCCCAAACTTGAAAATAAAACTGTCCTCAGTTTAAAAATAAAATAAAAATCAATGCAGAAAAGCAGAATACTCCCTATTAAGAAAGTTGATGTCTGAGCCTAACGCCTTTTAGAATCTGCAAGAGAATAAATATACGAGGCACACACAAAAGAAAATAAAATATACTCGTAAGTATAACATAATTTTTTAGATGCGCATCAAGAAAGTCCGAAGAGTCGCCTTACGCCATCAAAGTTTTTATAAAAGCAAAAGACGAAATAAACATTACAAGTAATGAAATAAAAATACATAAATCGTGAATAGATGCGCGTCACAAGAGATCAAGAAGAAACTCCTTAAGCCGCCATCATTTAGCACGATTATTACACACGACAAAAAGTAAAAATACAAGGGGTCCGACATGGGTTATCAAAGGGAGAGGAATGAATCTACTTTTCGCTTTTCTCACGGTAAAATCTTCTACCTGACAATTTTAGCTAAAGTGGATCTGGTTGAGGAACAAATTCATTGAGTTTTTCGATTAGTTCTTGGTGTTGTTGCAACGACTATGATTCGTTTTGCATGCTCGGAAATAAATCCCTTTTCAGCAGAGTAGTCGATGAAAGACAGTAAACCATCAAAGAAACCATTGACATTAAGCACTCCTATTGGTTTTTGATGAACATTTAGCTGGGCTCTGGTAACCACATGAAAAAGTTCCTCAAGTGTGCCAAAACCAGGAAGGGCGATAAAGGCGCCAGAATTATTTATCTTGTGAGTTATGGGTTATTGCATATTCACAGATCTAAACTCATCTCCAATAGTTGACCCGGTGATTTTTCTTTCTGCCAGAGGTTTTGGGATTTCTCCCAACACTCTTACTCCTTCCATATAGGCTGATGCAGCAGCTCGCCCCATTAATCCTAGACTTCCTCCTCCGTAAACTACATGTATGCATTTTTCTGCTAAGGTACGACCCAAGTTGTGGGTCGCTTGATGAAGCATGCCTCTTTTCCGTAACTAGATCCACCAAAAATGCAGTGTGTAAAAATTTTTTGTTGAAGATGATGACTCCATTTTTGAAAAGAAAAAAATTTTAGAGAGAAACAGAGAAAAGTGCAAGTTTGAGGGATGAATGAAAGAAACCAGAGAGAAAGTTTATTTATAGAAGAAAAAGAAGGTAAAAATTGTTCAACAAGTTTGTGATTGCGTTTGATTGTGCTTCAACTACTCAATAGAATAATGAAAGCTTTTATCGCGTATCACATTTTTTATTCGTAAAATCTCACCACACGACAAAATAAAAGATACTTACGCGTATGTACGGTAGTTGTGATTGTGGCTCACATCTTCCTCTCGATTTTACGTTCGAAACGGCCTAAACGCCTTCTATGAGTCGGGAGAAGCTTCCCATCCAATTTTCTTACAAATTGGCAAACAGGGTCTTTTAACGTCGATTCCCAAGACGTTGTTCATATTCCGGTTTGAATTTATTCCACAAACATTGAATTCGTAATACACAAGTCCACTAGGATGCGTGTCAAGAGAAATTTCGATATTATCTAAATTCTCCTTATTCGGACCATCATTAATGAACCGAATTTTATCTTCTCTGTTTGTAGATGGAATTCCTAAAGATCGACATTTTGCATTACGTTCCATCTAGCACATTTATAGCAAACGGCTAGAATCTTTGCTCGTCGTTTCTTTGCATATGAACTTTTTCCAAGCCTGGTAAAAATCTAGTTGGTGTTTCGTGAATTCACCTTCTATTCTTACTTTGGCTTCGATAATGAATCTTATGTCAAAAGGTATGCTTTTATTCGTAAGCAACCTCATCCTTTCAAGCCTTGTCTTGTAAATTTTTAAAATTGCATTTTTGCTTAGAAAGGGAAATCTTTTTCAATTTTAAACAATGTTTCATCCATGATAAAAAAACAAAAATAAAAAGACAATGAAAATAAAAAAAAATATACAAATATCGGTTGTTGTGGGAAGCGAAAAATCCGACTTTAATAGTCACGGAGTACCGTTATCCGCCACTTGACCGGACAAACACAATTTAGTACTAAGTTACAACGTCGAGAAATTTGTACCTACAAAAATAGTTTATAATGTAAGATTTCAAATATAACTTATACTTCCCGACAACGGCGCCAAAAACTTGACACGCTTTTTGTGTAACTATCGCAAGTGCACGATATCGTATCAAGTAGTAAAGTGGACTTTTTGAGTCCGGTTTATCGATCCCACAAGGAAGTTATGTTATAATTTGAATTATACACTATTAGTCTATTTTTATAGATACTTAAGATGAGTGAAACACACAATTAAAAAGTTTGGTTTAATAATTGCAAAGAAATTGCAATAATAGTTCTAATATTATAAGGAAATAAAAAGATAGCAATAATAATAGATTGATTATCGATAAAATGAAATAGTTGGGATTACAAACTTAGTTCGTAATTAGTTATAAAAGATGTATTGGAGATCATAAGATGAATTTACTTATTATGTTGTGTAGATTCGATTTTCCTTAAAAAGACGGTTTCTCTTTCGAACTATAAAACGCCCCTTACATATTGAATCAATCCACTATATTTCTATGTTGATTGGCTTCAATACATAGCATTAGGATTTATGAAAATAACTCAATGAATCATCTAAGGACTAGGGGTATATTTCTATCCCCTAGAACAACTTAGAGTGAAGATCATTTGATCTAATCAAACATATTTTCTTTCGAAACATATGAAGATCATAAATATCTTCATTAATTGGCCAAATAAATAAAGATTGTTAAAACAATGAAAATCACACACAATAATAAGTAATTCATAATATATCTTTATACAAACATAAATAACATGACTAACCTTGTTTATAATCCCAACTTAAGAAACTTAGCCCATAAAGGGTTTATTACACATATTACAAGCTTTGGTGGTCATTCTTAGTTGAATCAAGAGAAAGAATTGATCCTAACTCCCTTAGTAGATAAAGGAGATAGAAGCAATAAACTCTCTGAACAACATATACTACACCACACTTACAAAGATCACTCAAGAACACAAGTGTGTTCTTCACACAAAAAGAAAAGTTTACAAGAAAATGGAAAATTATAAGATGAATGGTGAATGATGAAGGATCTAAGGGGTCTATTTATACACCTAAAGTCATCTAATAGCTCCAAAATTACAGCATTATTACATTATATCGGATCAATGCCAGCCATCCCCTCAATAATACACAAAAAGTATAAAAATTAGACAAATCATAGCAATGTCAAGAGTTACTAGTAACATTCGGGAGTTACGGCCGTAACTACGGTGACTTACGGCCGTAACCCCTGAATGTTACGGCCGTAACGTGGCTTCGTAAATTTGCTCATTTGAAGCTTTGATAGTTACGTTTTTAGCCCAGAATTCCTCAGACTTTGCGTTTTTGCCCCAGATCTTCTTCGGATGATAACTTTTGATATATAACTCTGATTTTGAATCCGGAAAGACTGCTGAATTCGTCTTGAAAAGCCCTACAACATGAATATATCAAAATTCAACAAAGAGAATATTTATTAAACATGTTGTTTCTTGAGTAATTCAGTTATTTAATCCGATCATCATCCAATAAAAATAAAATTATTAAAACTAATAAATTAAAAGCAAAAAACGAGTAGACTAGATCAATTATGGGTGAATTTTATCGATACAAACCATGGATAAGTGTACAAAAATGACACTTATCAAGCGCACGCTAGTCCGGGAAGGCTAGCGCACGCTAGGCTGGCCCAGTATAAATATGGCTGAGCAGTCACATTTCACTTCGTTTTTCATTTCCTTCCTTCTCCATCCGCGAGTGGCGATTCATGGGCGACGAAGACATGTTGTTTAACAACAAATCCATGAAGTCCTTGAGTTCATAACATCAATCGATCGTCCGCTATCAACCTTTGATTCAGCGAATCAAGGTAATCTTCCTTAGAACCCTAATTTCGTGAATTTGGGGATTTTTGCATTTTCGTCCGATTCATTCCGTGTTGTTGATTAATTCATGATGGGTATGATTAATCTTGATAGTATTCTTGTGTTTAACATCATTTAATCCATTGTTCTTCGTCGAATCGAAGTATATTTCTTGATTTCCTTCGAATTGACTTTTCGGGGGATTTGTCCCCGATCTCGTTTTTCATCCGTTTTCCAAGGATCGATAATGGTTAAATGATGTTGTTAAACAAATTCTATGGATTTTATATCCATATTTCAACTTGGAATTCGCTGGGTTTTGACGGAACGAATCGTGTTCTCGGCCGCTTGGGGAAATCCGTGAACTTTCGTCATTCGTTCTTTGAATTCAACGGCTTTGAGTCGTGTTATGGAATTCATTTCATTGTTATTATTTGTCCTTCGTAGTTTATGAACGTGAGTTGGCGTTCGGTGGAGTCGGCGGGTTCGTAGTCGGTTCGGGCCAACCTACTTCGGTCGATTCTCCGCGTTGTTCTTATTCGAGGCAAGTACCTTGTCCATACATTTCTTGTTTCGCGGATATGATGATTGGTGATCGTCTTGGTTTGTTTGTTTGTTTGAAATGAGTTTTCAAAAGATTTGGTTAGCCTCGTTAAAGGCCCCTTTCAAAACCGTGTGTGTTTTGTGATTGGTGTGGTTCGTGAATAACTATGTGAATTCTATGTATACGCTTGGTGTTCATGTTGCACTTGGTATTGTGTGTGGGCATATATTATTTCATTTCGGTGCGTTGTGAATTGACGTGGTGTTTTGCTAAGTGTTTGATGCCTCTGGGCGAATTGTTTGAATATCATTGATGTGATATGTTATTTGTGTGAATGTGTGGATATGGTTGAAGGTCTACGGTGGCACATGGCATGTGATCATGTGGCCAGGATGCAACAAGTGATTGATCCAACCGTGAGAGCCTGAGATAATCTACGGTGGCACATGGCATGTGATCATGTGGCCAGGATGCAACAAGCGATTGATCCAACCGTGAGATGTGTGTGATTTGTTTCGCTAGCCAGCTCGGGAGGGTCCTTCGAGGCCTCGAGTGGGATGTCGGTGGTATCGTCCCGGTCCTAGGCGATGCGCGTGCGTGATTATGTTTCGTTGATTTTACGTCCGTTGAGGACACGTGATGTTGGGCTCGACCACCGTAAATTGTTGGTGATTTCCTATTTGCGAAAACAAAACCTTTGGTTGTGACCCTATTGATTTTGGAAAGAGAAGGATTTTATAATCCTAAATTGTTTTCTATTAAAACTCTCGATGGCATTTTAAACTGCTTTGTAAATTGTTTCCCTTATTTGCGATCTTTCGGTTTTGGAAATGTTTACCCAAACTCTTGCCTCGGGAAGTACTTTTCTTTACGTTTGGATCTTTGAGGATTCTGATTATCATTGTTCTTGGAACTTGTATTGTATGGCTCGTATTTTTGCACTTGTACTTGCACTAGCAAAACGGTGGAGTTTGATAACCCCGAGTATTCGGGGGTGGATGTCTATTTTGCATTCGGTTTTGGAGCATAACACAGGGTCGGCACGAAGGATGATGAAAGATGAACGATACTAATCACACGAGGATCTGTTGACGTCGTTTTGGTCTAGTTGTATTTTCTTTTCCGCTGCAGTATCTTTTCCCCGTTGTACGGGAGTTTATTGTATTTTGACCCCTGCGTGGGTCTGTGTTTGGAATTGAGTTGTATGTATTTGTTGAAAGACCAAATCGGTCTACTGAGTCATTTTAGCCTTAAAGGCGAGGTTTAGATGTTTGATTTTAGTTATCAGCCTGGTAGATCCTCGAGGAGAGGGTCTACGGCGTGTAATATCCCTGAGCGGATTTGGGGGTGTTACACCACCTAGCCAGCCTGGCGGCCTACACTGTACCCCAACTGAGAACGAATGATGGGATCATTCAAGAACCATTCTGTCGTGAATACCAGTATTCGTATAAACCCTTCTTTCAAATGTCCCGATCAAGATATAAGGTCACGGTCAGTCAAACCCTATCTGTACTTGGCGCTATGCATGCATTAATGCAAATCGAGATCATCAAGCTCTCGTGCATCCAATACAACTAGCTCCAATGCATTGGCCAAAGACTTATGATCTCATCTGCCAATAACCGCATAGGATATATAACCCGCTCACTGACGGGAGAAAGAATCCTATCTTGGTATTCAGTAGGACCTGCTACTTGCCCGTCAAGATGCACATCGAGGTTGACCCCCACCTTCCGGTTTACAGGGTCGAATTACTCTAATGAAAATCTTGACGCCATAAGCACATCCCTACTAAATCCTCAAGTCGAAGGTTCATGAATACCTATCACAACCTTTTGATTCCGTCATTGACTGTCCAGGAGTGAAATCTGTGTGACGAATCGAGGGTGAGTCGGTTCGATTATACTAATTAAATTAGCATACCTATAACGTGTGCTCCCACTAACCATTAGTGTTCGACAGATACTCTTCATGTTAAAGAACATGTCATACAAGTCTTCACATAAACTTAACGCCCAATAAAGTTTCATCGACTTGCGAACGATTAAGTATTTGAGCTATAAACCTTTCCAGTGGCGACCCCCTTATCCAATAAGGAGTGGAACGTATTGCTCTCAAATACATGGATTAGTTTCTATATGTATATTTACGAGTTATAAATGCAGTAACTACCAGTAAATAAAGAAACATCCATTGCCTTATGATAATGAATTACATAATAACAAGTACAATACCCTCACTCAACATCCTCTGAGTGGCATTCGAGGGCATGTTCCTAACAATCTCCCACTTGCACTCAATGCCACACACTATGGTATCTAATACACATGTTCTCTAGATGATGCTCCAAGCTAATCTGAGAAAGTGGCTTGGTCAGTGGATCAGCGACGTTGTCGGCTGACTCTACTCTATGCATAACAGTGTATCTCTTGCGAACAAATTCTCTTACGAGATGATACTCTCTCTCAATATGTTTTGTACCATTATGAAACCTTGGCTCCCAGGCCTATGCTACCTCTCTATTATTATCGTATAAAAACGAAAATAGCCAGTGCAGCACATGGTGTCACGTGAAGTTTACTCAGTAACTTCTTAACCCTTCCTTTGGAGGCCTCTAAGGCCGCTTTATACTCATCCTAACAGGTGGAACCAGCAATCGCGCTATACTTGGCACTATGCCATGATACTGCTCCTCCATTAAGAGTAAATGTAGCCAGAAGTAGACATAGAATCGTCTTTTTGTCCTTGGAAGTCCAATACAGTGAATCCCATCACATTCAGTTCTTCACCGCCATATATAAGAACCAGATTTCTAGTCCTTCTAAAGTACTTGAGAACGTTCTTTACGGCGGTCTAATGTTCCCGAAGTGGGTTAGCCCGAAACCTACTTACCACGCTCCCAGCATGCGCAATGTCAGGTCTCGTACACAATAAAACATATGTAAGGCTACCCACTGCCGAAGTATATGGTATATAACTCATTTCCTTTCATTGTTCCTCACTATGAGGACACATCTTCAAGGTGAGTTTTATTCCATGTCGCATCGGAAGGAACCCTCTTTAAGATCTTATATATATAGAGGGCTTGGGAAGAACTTATCATTCTCTTCGATCTATCCCAGTAGAGTCGAATCCCAAGAATATAGGTTTCTTCTCCCAAGTCTTTCATGGAGAAATTACTCGAAAGTCAAACTTTCACAGAACCGAGCATTCCAACATCATTTCCTATTAGTAGAATGTCATTTACATATAGTACTAATAATGTGATATTGCTCCCACTAACCCTCTTGTATACATAAGGTTCTTCTTCATTTTGCACGAAGTCAAACTCTTTGACTACCTCATCAAAACGAAGGTCCCAACTACATGAAGACTGCTACAGTCCATTTCATGGATTCTACATCCACCATTGCTAGGTCATTGGCCGCGTGTCGGTCTCTTGTTTATCACCTGGAACATCGTGGAAACCCAATTTCTCCAAGTGCATAAAATTATACCTCTTAGGTAATTGAGACACCCTACTTGACCTACGAGGCGGTTGTACTTGTGTTACAGAAGGTTCGGTTCCAATTTCTTGCACAGGTGTCTCCGGAGGAGTTTTATTGTATTCTTCCAAAGAAATATTTCTACCTGTTCCGCCTTCCTGAATGAACTCATCTTCCAGGAAGTGTGCATGTAAAGCAACAACGATCTTTCGATCTTTGGGCATGTAGAATAGATAACCCATCGTCTTAGATGGAAATCCAATGAAATGTCTCCTCAAGGACCTCGCTTCCATTTTGTCCACCTTAGTCTTCTTGACATAGGCGGGACATCCTCAAATCCTAATGTGATTAAGACTTTGGTTTCCTGCCCTCCCACCTCTCATGTGGAGTTTTAGGAACGGATTTGGAAGGACATCTGTTCAAGATATATGCAGCAGTCAGGAGTGCATACCCCCACAGGTAAATCGGTAAGTCACTATAGCCTAGCATGGAATGGATCATGTCCAACAAGGTCAGGTTCCTTCTTTCTGACACACCATTTAACTGAGGAGTGCATGGAGCTGTAAGTTGTGATATTATTCCATATTCCTTAAGGAACTCGTCAAACTCCATACTCATATACTTGCCGCCTCGGTCCGACCGAAGTGCTTTGATATGATTTCCAGTTTATTTCTCGACTAGGGCCTTAAATTCCTGGAATTTCTCAATGGCCTCGGATTTATGTTTCATTAAGTATGCATAACCATACCTAGTATGATCATCAGTAAACGAAATGAAGTACTGATATCCATGACGTGAGCTTCCAAAGCACCACATACATCGGTATGGATTAATCCCAGTTTATCAGCGGCTCTTTAAAAAGTCCCTGTGAAGGGGGACTTAGTCATTTTGCCTTTAAGGCAAGATTCACAAGTAGGAAAGGGATCCGATCCCTATGGACCCATAAGTCCATCCTTTTCCATTTTGTAAACCTTGGTCTGACCAACATGACCAAGTCTAAGATGCCATTTCAAAACTTGATTGGTGTCATCCCTACCATGCTTCCTAGTCATTGTATTCACAACGACTTTGTTACTGAGGTTTAGATGATACAGTCCATTTAACAATGTAGCAATGCTCACTAGTTTATTTCTGAAATAAATTTTGCAGGAACCATCACCAATGAAAAATGAAAAGCCTTTCCGATCCATGACCGGAATGGATACAATGTTTTTATGCCCCTTGGGCAAAACAAGTACATCTTATAAAAAACAAAGCCGGATTCTAAATCCAAAAGAAGTGATCCTATGTCGGTTGCCTCGACGCTATGCCTGCTTCCGACAGTGACTATCACTTCCCCAGCTCCAAGCTTCCTACTTTGTTCCGGATCCTGATTCACGGTACAAATATGAGAACTAGCACCAGAATCCAGTATCCAAGAAGTAGAAAATACAGTAGCAGAACAATTTGTTTCCAAAACTAAAAGTTCAGTACCTCAAGCTCCATGAAGAATCGGATAGTCTCTTGCCCAGTGGCCCAGCTCACCGCACTTGAGACATGCGTCCTTTTTCTTCTTGTTCTTCGGAACCATCGGGTGTAACACCCCCAATCCACTCAGGGATATTACACGCCGTAGACCCCTTTCCACAAGGAGCTACCAGGCGGGAGACTACAAATCAAAACCCACATGCGGTCAACTTGACCAAAACATAATACCGTAGACCGATTAGGTCTCTCAAAACATAGCATAACCGTACATCTGATGAAACTAAATTACAACTCGATCACATAGTACATAAAATGTCCATCCCCTCAAGGATGACAAGAACTCAAACTGACATATCACTGACAGACGACAGACTACAACTGTGACTAGTATCGCTGCATTGCATCATCCTCCGAGCCAATCCTGTGGTTGCTCACTCTCCAGTCAGAACACCTGGAATAAATAACAAAATCCCCAACGAGGGGTTAGCGATGGAATCGCTAGCAAGTAACCAAGCTATACAATTATACATCAAGAATACAACCGTTATGAAAATAACATTTCGACAAGGTAGTAACACGATCCCCGAGTCTAAAGTCTTTGAAAATTTATTCCTTTAAAACAAACCATGGGGATTACTCCAGAAATCATTGTAAGAGATTATTTAGAGACTTCGGGGGTCTCAGTGTAAAATCCTGAAATATGAATGTTTTTCCTTTTCAAAAGGTTTTCTTTCAAAATCATACAAATGATTTTATTCTCAACTCAAACCTCAAGACCAAAACCATATTCACCAATATAATCGGGATTCAAGATTCAAACATAAACAATTCAGAGATATCAAATCAACAGTCAAAACGTCCCCGTGGCCCCGAAGGGTCCCACCCGGATTAGTCATCAAGAATAAACTCGAACACACCCATAAGTTATCTTGACATCGCACTCGCAAAGTGACGATTCTCGGAGCCCTCTCCAGACCTACCCGATTAGATAACCTTATGGTCAAATCGTAACATCTGGCCATACTCGCAAGCACGCGCCTCCGGAGGCCTCGACGGACCCTACCCGGATAACATCATTCAAGTACGCCCATAAGTTATCATGACATCTCACTCGCAAGTGTCGATTCTCGGAGCCCTCCCCAGACCTACCCGAATTGATAACCTTATGGTCACAACGTACGTCTGGCCGTACTCGCAAGCACGTGCCTCCGGAGGCCTCGACGGGACCCCTACCCGGATAACATCTCAACTCTCTACTATACACAATAACAAAGGTATAATATTCACCACAACCGCAACCACGTAACACATAGGTTAACGCATCATAACTTCAACAAGGGCACAACATCCACAGCAAACCATCATTCAGGAAAAAGGCCAACGAGCAAATAATACAAGTATTACGCGATTCCACAATTCTTCAGTTAACTACTCATTTATAGTATTTATTTTAATCACAAAATAACATGAAGAGGTAGTTATCATTATTCTTGAAACTAAAGTTTACGTTGGTAATTACCTTCATAAAATCACATCTTCATTTAAAGTAAGTTACGGTTAAATATACCGTCACTAACGAGTCCACGTTAAATTCACGACACATCACATTCTCAAAGTATAAAGAATATAGACGAGATACTCGCCTCAAGTCCAACGCACGCGGAGCAATGGGAAAGCTCGACTTAATGACCGCTACCGAACACTCCGAAGAACACGATTCAATCGGGAAGCTCGGACCCCGAAGAAGACAATGAACGAAAGGGTTCCGACTCGAGTTCTTCACAAGAATTCGACCCTAACAACATATAATCAATAAATCATCAATCATACGAGGAAGAATAATCGTAGAACGCCCGAAAACCCCTCTATGACATTTTACCGGACACCTTCAAGGCGTCGATCAAGAACTCGACCAAAATAATGAATCGATACGATCCAACCATGGAATAACAAGGGAAATGATATAATACATCTAAATAATCATCAATCCATCACAATACTAAGTTAAATCGGATAAAATGGACGAAATCGAACAAAATACCCAAAATCCCCAAAATTAGATTATCAAGAAATCTAACCTTGATTCGGTAGATCGGAGGAGGTTATGGGGTGATGGATTGATGTTAGAAACTCAAGAACTTCGTGGATTGATATATAAACAACATCTAATCACGTACTCCAAGCCCCAGCCGCGGAAGGAAACGTGAGGGATGAGAAAAATGGGTGTAAACCCGACTGCTCGAACATATATATACTCCCCAGCATCCTGCCGACCACTTACGGCCGTAACCGGCCGACCTTACGGCCGTAACCGGCATTCGTCAAAATCCGCCCAGCGCATGCCGATCGCTTACGGCCGTAACCGACAGGACCTTACGGCCGTAACTCGGGACTTACGGCCGTACACGGCAGGTCCTTACGGCCGTAACCGGCATTCGTCCGGAAGTTGCCTGGCACCCGTACGGCCGTAACTCTCGACCCTTACGGCCGTAACCGGCATTCGTCAGGCCATGCCTGCCGAACACTTACGGCCGTAACCGGCACCTTACGGCCGTAACTCGGCCAGACAGATCACTGCTGCGGCCGTGCTGGTCGTGGCCACTCCGACGGTCCGAACGACCCCGAAACCCGAACCTGAATATGAATCGAAAATACGGTTACGAAGTACTCGCAAAGACGAATCCGAGCACTAAGAGAACACACGATTCCGACCACCCGAAGGCTCAAAATTCGACAACGAAAAGTAATTACCCCAAACTTTGGGAAATTACGAAAATGGCCCAAAACGCCCGGAAATCACGATACGTGATCGAAACACCAAGACAAAGCTCGCAACATGAATAATAACATTAAATGAACTTACGAGAAAGTCGAAACAATAGTTTCGGACGAGATTCGCAAGAATCGAACTCAAGTGCGGAAAAGTCGCCAAAAAGAACGGAACTCCACAAAACGATACCGAAACGAACTCGGATGACCAAACACGAAGAACAAAACATTGTCAAAATGTCAAAACGGTCGCAAGCGAGTTCTGGAAACTAGAAAAATGCCAAAAATGAAAAATTACCGAAAAAGAAAATCACGGGTATTACATCGGGGCCCTGCCCTTACCCTTGAAGTCCTTGACTTGTGGTCCCGTCTGCTTCTTGGTCTTTTTATTCTTGTTCTTGGACCTCCGAGATCCAGAAGAAATCACAAGGCAGACTCATTCATCCGCGGAGTCTTCATCTGAGACTGAGCAGTCACTAGTTTGTTCATTAGCCTAGCTAAGTTTCTTCATAACATACTGTGAGAAGGAATCAGGGAGATACTGTAGGATAAGGCCGGTTTGAAGAGAAGTATCCATCTTAAAATCAAGAGCCTCCAATCTCTCGATCATGGATATCATTTTGAGGACGTGGTCCCCAACCTTGTCACCTTTCTTCATCCTAGCACCAAACAATTACTTGTATCTCATATCTAGCCGTTCGAATGTGCTCACCATAAAGCTCGGTTAAGTGAGATAGAATCTGCCTAGCAGAAGTCATTTTCTCATGAGCTCTATGAATCTCATTAGACATGGAAGCCATCATATATGCATGGACTTTCACGTCATCCTTAACCCACTTTTCGTGGTTTTCGATCTCTTCCTGATTGGCTCTTGTCTGCACCGGAGGCGCCGGAATGTCCGTCTCCAAGACGTATCCTAGTGCCTCTATACTGAGGACTATCATCAGATTGCGGAGCCAATCCACAAAGTTAGGTCCGATCAAGGTGTTCTTTTCGAGTAGAATTACGAGTGGATTCATTGTCATATTGAGAGTTATGTCTGCATTAAATACGACAGATTAATTAATGACTCGTTTAATTATGATCTGAGTATAGAATTAAGGTCTTTTCTATTCTTGTTACCCAGCTCCCACTATTTTTATCGGAATAACACACTCCCATGTGAAATTCGGAAGTATCATTCGCTGTACTTCATAGTGGCGATCGAGTTCTTTATAAATCTTAATAGAGGGCAACCGAACAGGTTTCTAGTCTATTAATTTTCATAAAGTGGTGTCCAACACCAACCCATCAATGGATGATTCGATCTTCTTTTTCCCCTTGTTCACTCCCCTCAACCTATACAGTTTCTATGGTTCGTGAACAAGTTAAGTTTATACCATCGACGCAAATCAGTTTCACAATTGAATCTTATCCGGCAACCTATCAGGTTTCTAGAGATAAAATTTGCTCCAACCGAAGGCATCCAATACGCTCCCGGTAATTTATCCGTCCTCCCCGTACGACTATCCCGATAACTCGGAAACATAGCACATCCAGTTTGGATTTAAATTTCCCAAAAGATCGATGGAGGGAAGGAAAACCTTGAAACCTTATAAACTTAATAATTTGTCGTGGGAGAATTTTCGCGATTAATATTACACTTAGCACATTAATCCATTTAAGCGCGTTTGTAGCATTCATACAATATGAACAACCATTCACAACCTAGTTGCTACCAACATATAGTTCATGGACCGTTCCTAAAAACAAAAACTCCGTAATCTAATTACAAGTCTTTATCTTGAATCTTCGTATTCTCGAAACGGATCTTCCTCCGGTCTTCGTCATTACATATAAATTTTACATTGTTGCATCCTAAATACAAATATTTCTAGTAAAATTAATAGGCTCAAAACGGCCTTTACAACCCAATCGAATAAAACCGAACGATTCAAAACTAAGTCCATGAACCACATCCCCATTCAAAAGCATCCATCCAATAAACAATATATAAACGGAAAGCATAGAGATACATTGATCCAATCAACAATACGAACTGATCCAATCGATTCACACAACCGGTAATATGAAAAACGTTCAAATAATTCGGTCACCCATAAATATTCCAATTAATCAAATTTCCCTTGTAAAATGAAATACCATAAATCATTTTAATCATATTAAATCCAATTTAACACGTGGGAGATTAATTTTCTGGAATACACAAAAAAATCGAGCCGGGACAAAAACTGGTCTGCCTGGCCGAGTCACCTCGGCATCCTGCCGGCAGACACGCCTTGTCCCGAAAGGCATGGTCGAGTCACGCTCGGCAGCCTGCCGGCCAGGTACGGGCCGTGTCGCCAGACACGCTCGGGTACATACAACTATTATGAACGAAAAACATACACCATGATTATGACTATAAATGATTCCAAGTCATTCACAATCTAATCAAGCATTCCAAATGCCAATATCGTATATATGATTGCAAGACATACGCTTCGATACCATTGTTGGGATTCGGTGCCTAAAACAAAGGCCCAGCAGAAGCGGTTAAACGAAAATTAATTCGATCCAAATTTCTACGAGGATCGATCGAGCTACGTATATACGAATATTTAAACGAAATCACAAGAGATATAAGAACTCACCCTTGTAGTCCGTTGATTAAATGGATTCCTTCTCTTGAGCTATTCTCCAAGCTTTAGTTGAATTCCCTACGATCCAATATACTCCAAGTTCTTGGATGATCCAACGCCGAAAGGACCGCATCTCTACTTGCCACGCGCCGGAGAAACGACCGGAATGACAAAACCTCGTTATCCTCCAATGATATGGATATAACAAGGTTATAGAAGCTATGCAACTCAAGATTACAACACTCTAAGTGTTTAATCCAAAATCTCTCTATCTCACAAATATTTTCTCCAAGAAAAAACTTATGAATGAAGATGAATATGATGAAGAATGTTAGTAGCTCCAAAAACAATGTCATCAACGTAAATTTGGCAAACAAGTATATCATTATTCAATATTTTCACAAACAAGGTATTATCGACTTTACCTCTTTTATAATCATTTGCAATTAAAAATTGACTTAAACGATCATACCATGCTCGGGGTGCTTGATTCAAACCGTAGAGTGCCTTGTTGAGCTTGTAGACGTGATCCGGGAATTGGTGATCTTCAAAACTAGGAGGTTGCTTGATATAAACTTCTTCTTGAATATATCCATTCAAGAATGCACTTTTCACATCCATTTGAAATAGCTTGATCTTTTTGTGAGCGGCAAATGCACCTAACAACCGGATGGCTTCGAGTCGAGCCACGGGAGCAAAACTTTCTTTGTAATCAAGACCTTACTCTTGATTATACCCTTGTGCGACCAAACGAGATTTATTTCGGATTGGGTAACGGTCTTCGTCACACTTGATTTTGTGCACCCATTTAGTTCCGATAATTGTTTTATCTTTAGGAGCGGGAACTAAATTCCATACGTTATTGTGCATGAATTGTACAAGCTCCTCTTGCATTGCCATCATCCAACTTTCATCATCAAGAGCCTCGGATATATTTTTGGTAACTATTTCGGATACGAAAGCACAATGAGCCATATATTCGGTGGTTCTCTTTCGAGTTTGAACACCGTCTTCAATGTTTCCAATCACGAGATCTTTTGGATGGTCTTTGATGTGCCTCAAATCTTTCGGTAGACTCTCGATTATATTCTTTTAGATTTCCGAAATTTTCTCCATTTCGTTTGAGGGATGAGAATCCGAAAAAATACCTGCATCATCAAAACATTCTACCTTTCTCGGGGGTGAGATCATATCGTTTAATTTAACATGAATGGATTCTTCAACTTTATTTGTTCTAATGTTATAAACACGATATGCTTTGCTATTCGTAGCATAACCAAGAAATATTCCGGAGTTGGATTTAGCATCCAATTTCCCCAAGTTATCCTTACCATTATTTAGGATAAACACATTGCAACCAAAAGGATGGAAGTAAGATATATTTGGCTTTTTGTCCTTCCATAATTCATACGGAGTTTTAAGGTGAGTTCTACGAACATGAACTCGGTTAATCATATAGCATACCGTAAAAATTGCTTCGGCCCAAAAATTTTGTGGAAGAGAATATTCGTTAAGCATAGTCCTTGACATTTCCTCCAAAGATCGAATTTTCCTTTCAACAAGCCCATTTTGTTGAGGTGTTCTAGGAGCCGAAAAATTGTGATTAATACCATATTTTTCACATAAAAGCTCAAACGGAGTGCAATCAAATTCACCTCCGTGATCGGTACGAATAGAAATTATAGAGAGACTTTCTCATTTTGCACCAAACGACACCATTTGGAAAACTCGGAAAATGTATCATCTTTATGAGCAATAAATCTAACCCAAGTGAAACGAGAATAATCATAAACAATAACCAAAGTATAAAGTTTACCATTTAGACTAACATATCTAGATGGTCCAATCAAATCCATATGCACAGGTTCAAGAATGCGGCTAGTGGAAACCTCGAATTTTGGTTTGAAATATTCTCGAGTATGTTTCCCTTTTATGCATGATTCACACAAATGCTTCCGATCAAATTTGAGTTTGGGTAAACCACGGACAAGATCGTGTCTCGATAAAATAGAAATAATGGGTAGAGATGTATGCCCCAATTTACGATGCCATAAATATGCATTCTCATCCAAAGTAATAAGGCACTTTTCATTAAATGAACTTTTGTCATTAAGATCAACAATATAAATGTTTCCACATCTCAAACCGATGAACGAAATTTTATTATTTCTAAATGCCGTGCAATGTTGCTCAAAGAGAATTTTAAAACCTTCATCGCATAGTTGAGAAACGCTACGTAAATTTTGATGCAAACCTTCAACAAATAATACTTTGTTTATAGAGGGAGAAGGTTCCTAACCGACTTTTCCGATGCCTTTAATCTTTCCCTTTTGATTGTCGCCAAAGGGTCACATGTCCTTGGTCTTGATATTCGAGGTCTTCAAACAAGTCCTCGGAGCCGCACATGTGCCTTGAGCATCCGCTATCAATGTACCACTTGCTTTTCCTTGGTGCCGGTACCTACAAAAATAGTATTTCTCTGTTGTTTCGGTACCCAAGCCCTTTTGGGTCCTTCAAAGTTAACGATACTTATAGCATTCGGAACAATTGTTCCTTTTGGAACCCATATTTGTCTAACTTTGATAGTTCTCAACTTTGAATGAACGTTATCATGAACTCGTTGTTTGAAAGGAGTTTTTGAACTCTCAGTTTCGGTTTTCTTTATTTTGTCAAGATTGATAAAGGATTGTTCCTTTTTAAACGGGTCGAAACCAAGACCGTATTTTAACAATGGGGATTTTTGTATGGATAAGAGCTTTTCGAATTTCTCGTTTCCGAGAGTAAATTTGTTCAAAATGTATTTTAGCTCCTTTTGAGTTTTTGTCAACTCAATTTTCAAAATGTTTTCTTTCTCAAGGCATAAGGTATGGTCAAGTTCAATAGTTTTGCCTTTGTTTTGAAGAGAGGATTTCTCGAGTTCTAAATATTTTATTTTCCTCTTTAAAGACATATTTAATTTAACCATCTCGTCGTATTCCATCTTCAAAGATTCAAATGACTTAATAACTCATCGTCATGATGAACTTCTTGTGAATCGCAAAAATCGAATGTATCATATTCATCATCATTAAGTTTAGAACTTAACTCGATATTGCTTTCGGAGTCGAGTTCCATGAACGCGAGATTAGCATCGAGAGATCTTTTAATCTCCTCCTCGTCATCACTCCAATAAGAGATTAGAACCTCCTTATTTTTGAATCTTTCGACTTGAGGCTTTGAAGAGGATCCTCGACATTCCTTGGTATAGTGACCGACTTGACCCATTTTCGACAATTATTGTCGAACTTCTTTATAGGAACATACCCATTCTTCTTTTGCTCCGCCTTGCCATCCCGGTCGAGGAAGCTTCGCCTTCTTTGAATTAGATTTTTATATCTTCTAAAATTCTTGGCATAGAGAGCAAGTTCCTCATCATCTTCATCTTCGGGAACATCTTCCTCAACATTGCTATCAACATTGAATGCGACTACTTTTTCACGAGGCTTAGGCTTAGTACCTCTAGACTTGAGAATGATCTCATAGTTGATGAGTGACCCGATGAGGGCACTAAACTCGAGCTTGTTGAGATCTTTGTACTCCATGATTGCGGTAACCGTGGCATCCCATTCACGTGGCAACGAGCGAAGAATTTTCTTTCCTTTGTCGCTACTAGATATAGGCTTTCCGAAAGATGCGAGTCCATTGGTTATAGCCGAGAACCGATCCAAGATATTGGTGATCGTTTTCTCGTCCTTCATGGAGAAGATTTCGTAGTCATGAAAAAGCATGTTGATTTTAGTCTCCTTGAGTTGGGTGGTTCCTTCATGAGTTACTTCGAGGATTTCCCAAATTTCCTTTGCGCTTTCGTAGGAGGATATCCTATTGAGTTCTTAAGGATTAAGGGCGCAATAGAGAAGTTGAGTAACACGTGAATTGATGTGCGTGTTCCTACAGTCCTCGTCGTTGAACTCGTCGAACTTTTTCAACGATCCATCTTCTTTCTTGGCAAGTTTTGGACCAAGTGCAATGACTTTCCAAATTTCAATATCATATGCTTGAACGAATATAGCCATTTTCTTTTTCCATGTCATGAAATTGGAACCGTCGAAGAAGGGAGGACGATTGAGAGCATTTCCTTCGATTTGGCCAAGAAGAGCCATTTGCGGATCTTTTTCCCTTAGGTGGTTAAACCCTTAAAAAGAGACCCGCTCTGATACCAACTGAAGAGATGAATTCACCACTAGAAGGGGGGTTGAATAGTGGTATTGCGGAATATCGAACTTTCTCGCGAATAAAAGAAAAATGTGTGGAAAGTAAAAGACTCAAAGATTTATAGAGGTTTGGTAATTTGCCTACGTCCTCTCTCCGACTTCTTTTTCTATTGGCTAAAGAAACAACCACACACTTGTCTCGTCTTCGATAGGTCCGAGCACAACAACCGTTACAACCACTTGTCTTCTATTGGTCCAAGCACAACCACTCTCAAAATAAACTTTGTGTATCTAGTGTTCTATCGGAACTAGATAATCCTCACTTTACGAATGTTGGAGTGTAATCCTAATAATGCCGGATCAAAGATCCTAATAACACCGTATTAGTGACTCTTAATTCGTTTCTCTTACGCTCGTGTATGAGTGATGCAACACTCACAACCAAATGAAAAGAATACAAAGTATACTAAATATTACAATGTGTATCACTCTTTGTATCTTTTTCCTCACAACTTAGAATGCAATAATAAATAGAAATCTGAGCTCAAGAATGCTTTGAATACTTGAATACTTTTTTTTTTTGATAACTAGGTGATCCCAGCTTAGCCGGACTAATCCTAGTCCCTCAATGAACCCACTCCTAACCCATTGAGAGAAGTAAATCGCGAGTCGCTCGAGCAATTCCAGGGTTCCCAATGCCTTTTCTGTACACTTCTGCGCACAAGGAGAAGGCCTTAACTGATTAACAGCGCCTCAGGTTCCCAGCACAGTTCTCGGGAGAACATCCACTGATTGGTCAGCACCTCCGGGTTCCCAGCAAGGAAATACTCCCACACTGCCGCTTGACGCGAGATTAAACATTGATTAGCGGTTGCTTGAGCTATCCCCGGGGAGCTAGCTTTGAATACTTGAATACTTGAATACTTGAATGCTTGAAGTTGTGTGTGAGATACCCAAGTGCTATGGGTATTTATAGTGTCAAGTCCTTCTTCATATGCTGAAAAACGTATTATTAGCGTGTGCTAATAATCCTTCATAGCATGCGCTATCGAGCTTTGACTTGACTGATCTGAACGGTCATTAAACTGTACTAACGGTCATAATACACGTCTAGCGTGTGCTAGTCGGTCTTCTGTAGCGTGCGCTATCGTCGGTCAACAGGTCTTCACTTTTGAATGTTGAATCTTGTCGGTTTGTCTCCCCAACGTCTCTTTTCCAACGGATAAAAATGTACTTAGCGTGCGCTAGTACATATACATTAGCGTGCGCTAACATTATTTAATATTAGCTTTCCAGATTTTACGAATCTCCTTTTCGACCTTTGCATTCCAACAGATAAGTTGACTAACGGTAGGATTTCGAACGCTTAGCGTGCGCTAACAAATGTATTGTAGCGTGCGCTACAACTTTTCCAGAAAACGTACGTTAGCTTGTTTAGCGTACGTAATTGCTTCCTTGATTTGAGTCCAGAGCCTACTGGACTAAGGTTTGACATGTAACATGCGCTAAGGCCTCTGAATAGCGTGCGTAATTGTACTTCCGTAGCGTGCGCAAATGCTTTTCTCTTTCTGTCCAGACTTCACTGACTCTCTGCCTTGATTAAGATAAAATGTGATAGCGTGCGCTATAAATAGATGATAGCATGCGCTAAGATTGACAACTTAGCGTGCGCTGATATTATATGCTTTGCGTGTGCTATCCATCAGGTGACTCCAACTTGACTGTAGATTACTTGCCTGACTGCAGATGTCTTGCCCTCGATAGCGTGCGCTACCATACAGTCTGTAGTGTGCGCTAATAACATGATTTTCCTTCACTGTAACAGCTCGATGGGATAGATTTTGTTTAAATGTTTTGAATATAATCATCATCAAAATACTTTGAGTCAACAATAAATAGCACCATTCAAGGAGTTGGAAGACACACATCTTATCTGAGCTTACAAGCATACTCAAGCTATATCAAGAATACTTTTTGAGAGATATACACATTCCACATTGTGATATGAGAAGAATTGTTCCATCATTTCTTATCTATATTCTTGTATCAACGAGCGATATATCTTGTAAAGTCGAGTTTCCTACTCGCAACTGTTTTATTGTAAGGTTGTCTTGTACCCTAAAAAACAAGAGTGTTTTAGTGAGGTTGTTCTTGAGCCCAGAAATCAAGAAATTGTAAGAGTTGGCACTAAACTAGAAAGTGCATTCAAGGTTTCTAGAAAAGTCCTAGTCGATAAAACTAGGTAGGGGACGTAGGCTTTGTTAATTGTAACACCCCCAATCCGCTCAGGGATATTACACGCAGTAGAACCTTTCGTCAAGGATCTACCAGGCTAGTAACATCATTAAACATATCGACAATGCCTTTAAGGCTAAAATGACTCAGTAGACCGATTTGGCCTTTCAATAAAGCATACAACTCGATTACAATACCAGCCCATGCAGGGGTCGAAATACAATAAACTCCCGTACAACGGGGAAAAGATACTGCAGCGGAAAAGAAAATACAACTAGACCAATACGACATCAATGGGTCCTCGTGTGATTAGTATCGTTCATCTTTCATCATCCTTCGTGCCGACCCTGTGTTATGCTCACAAACCTGAATGCAAAAACAGACATCCACCCCCCGAATACTCGGGGGTTAGCAAAACTCCACTGTTTTGCTAGTGCAAGAACAAAGTGCAAATACGAGCCATACAATTCACATTCCACGAATAGCAATAACCAGGAATCCTTAAAAATCCAAAATTAAAGAAAAGTACTTCCCGAGGCAAGAGTTTGGGTAAAACATTCCGAAACCGAAAGACCACAATTAAGGGGAAACAATTTATGAAACAGTTTAAAATGCCATCGAGAGTTTTAATAGAAACAATTTAGGATTATCAAATTCTTATCTTTCCAAAATCAACAGGGGCACAACCCAAAGGTTTTGTTTTCGCAAATAGAAAACTGACAATAGTTCACAGGGCCCAAAACCCAAGTCACGTGTCCTCGACGGACATAAAAATCAATACCAACTCGTGAAGTTTTTAATCGTGAATCCCGGACTCAACCCATTGGAATTCCCTTCGAGGCCCCGTCGAACCTACCCAAGGTGAGTAAAATACATTCACTAAATAAACACCAACCTGTGAAGGTTTTACTCGTGAATCCCGGACTCAACCCATTGGAATTCCCTCCGTGATCCCGTCGGACCCCCCAAGGTGAGAAAAACACGTTCACTAAATAAACACCAACCTGTGAAGTTTTTTACTCGTGAATCCTGGACTCAACCCATTGGAATTCCCTCCGTGATCCCGTCGGACCCCCCGAGGTGAGTAAAATACATTCACCACTCGTGAATCCTGGTCGCAACCCATTGGAATTCCCGTCATGGCCCCGTCAAACCAACCCACGGTGAGCGAAGTAATCATGCACAAGCAACATATCAAGGATATCCAAACGATTCACCAAGAAGCATCAAACACTTACCAAAACACCACGTCAAACCATAACGCACCGAAAAGAGATAATATATGCACACACGCATTATCACGCGCAACATCAACACCAAACATATCCATAAGATTCACATACTCGTTCACGAAACACACCAATCACAAAACACACACGGTTTTGAAAGAGGGCCTTCAACAAGGCTAACCAAATCTTTTGAAAACTCATTTCAAACAATCAAACAAACACGTAAAGATGATCACCAATTATCATATTCACAAAACAAGAATTGTATGGACAAGGTACTTGCCTCAAAATCGGCACGCAAGTATCCCGACGAACACGGCTCAACCGGAAAGCTTCGAAACGCCCGATGCTTTCGAAAAGGAAAACGACAACGAACGGAAGGGTTCAAGTTGGTTTCTTCACAAGAAAATCGACCCTAACAACATATAATTAATAAATCAATGATCATACGACGAAGAATAATCGAAGAACGCCCGAAAACCCCTCTATGACATTTTACCGGACACCTTCAAGGCGTCGATCAAGAACTCGACCAAAACAACGAATCGATACGATCCAACCATGGAATAACAAGGGAAATGATACAATACATCTAAATAATCATCAATACATCACAATCCTAAGTTAAATCGGATTAAACGGACGAAATCGAACAAAATACCCAAAATTCCCAAAATTAGATTTCTAGAAAATCTGACCTGATTCGCTCGATCAAAGGATGTTATAGGATGGATGATTGATGATATGAACTCCAAGACTTCATGTATTTATTGACTAACAACATCTCTCCATGATAAGAACAACCCCAGCCGCGGAAGAGAAGGAGAAGAAGGAGAAAATGGCGAAAAAAACGACTGCAGTGCCTTAAATAGGCTGACACAGTGTGCCGCAGCCCAGCCGAAGTGTGCCGCGGCATAGGGCCAAATCTGCCGGCAGTGACTCGGCAGTGTGCCGCGGCCCTGCCGGCATGTGCCGCGGCACAAGGTACAGACGGGTCGGCCGAAGATTGAAAAATGTGTGTGTGCCGCGGCCCTTCCGGCAGGCTGCTCGGCCAAAACTGGAACATGTGAGTGACTTAGCTATTTCGACCACAACTCCCTCGTCCGGACTCCGATTAACTCACCGTTTGAACCATTGGAAAGATAACTCGATGCTTTATAATATTGAAAAGATTCAGAATTTTTGGAGTTTCCAAAAATTAATGATGATTTAACAAAATCGAACTCATACGTGGAAAAGTCGTTTAATAACACTGAACTCAAGAAAACGACACCGAAACCCGAACCTGAATACGAATCGAAGATACGGTCACGAAGTACTCGCAAGGACGAATCTGAGAGCAAATAGAACACACGATTCCGACCACCCGAAGTCTCGAAATTCGACAACGGAAGGTAATTACCCCAAACTTTGGGAAATTACGAAAATGGCCCAAAACGTCCGAAAATCACGATACGTGATCGAATAATCAAACCGAAGTTCACAACACGTCTAACAAAGTTAAACGGACTTACGGGAAACTCGAAACAGTAATTTTGGACGAGATTCACAAGAATCGAACTCGAGTGCGGAAAAGTCGTTAAGAAACACGGGATTCCACAAAACAATACCGAAACGAACTCGGGTGACAAAAAGTGCAGAATTAATCATTCTCAGAATGTTGAAACGGTCCCAAGAGAGTCGTCAAAACGGACCTCTGCCAAAAAAAGAAATTTCCGGAAATCGAAATTACGGGTATTACATTCTACCCTCCTTAAAAGAAGTTTCGTCCCGAAACTTAAAACAAGTAGGGAGAAGTAATATCCCCGCCAGGAAAACTCAACGAGATACACAAGAAACGCGTAACTTACGCCCATCGTCCAAACGTTACAAGCAACGCAAAGGAATATACGGCGTGAAAACACGCTCCACGACGACCAACACAACGTCGCCATTAGGGATATAATAAAACCAATAAATGACAAGCGTCATCAAACGGATAATATAGTCAAGTCAATTATCCGAACAATCACAAAACACAACGAACGAAAATCAATAAGATTAACCGACCCAACGGTACATCAATCAAAACGCGAGCCAATCGCTGAACAAATACGGAATTCCACCGCCCAAGGGTTGGAAGATCGAAAACGAGACTAATTTCCCAAACTTAAGGGAATTACGAAGGAGTCTGAACTTTCAACAATCACGAAACGAGATCAACAAAAACCGAACAATCAAACGATCGAACCACAACGATCGAGACAACAAAAATCGAACAATCATGTTCGAATTACGAAGAACAATAAAATTCAAACAACAACTCCAAGGTTCACATCTCGACTCAAGACAATATATGATCCGGTGAAAACAACGAGATGTGCATTCACATAAGGTTCACAGGAAAGGGAATAGCAATTGAAAAGTCACAATGACAAACGAGTCATTCCGAAACAATACCACACTCGTTCGATCAACAAAAGGAAGGGACACGGCAAGCTCAGAAAATATTAACGAGCATAAACGAGTCGACAGAGTCGAAAATACAGAAGTTTAAAATCCAATCCACTTCGAATAAAAGAACTAGTAGAACCAAAAGATGTTACTTCCGGACAAGGTTCACAAGAATCGATACAACTCGGAAAAGTCACAGCGATAACCAGATCGACCCAAAACAAGATCACAGCTCGTTCGAACGATGAAACCAAAATACAGAACAAGTTCAGAAAGTATCAATAAACACGAGCGAGTCGATAGACTGGAGAAAGAGAAAATACAGAAGTCAAAATAGTACGGGTATTACCTCCGACCTCGTCCACGAAATTCACAAAAACGGGAGCAAGGTAACAAGACACTAAACAACCGACACATAACGAAACCATCACCGATGTACACGGTCATACCAAACCAAGCTCTAACAGCTTGCACACGCGCGACAACGCATAAATCACTTACGAGGCGACAATATTCAATACCAATATCCCACCTCTCACGGAGGGCTAACACAACAAATGTGTGGAAAACGACTCAACGCTCACACCCCCGATTCGATCATACTCGGGAGCAAACATCATAATGACAACGCGACATCATACAGACCTACCCAACCCTCAAACGGGAATGGATAGGTTTTAAAAACGAAAACCTCATTATGAAAATAATTTAGAAGAACACCGGTTGATCTTGAGTATCACCTTTCAAAAAAAAAAAGTACAAACGTGAGACATCGTTATCGAGACTTTGGAGAACCATTTCGCATTTGATAAAAATGAGGACACTTTCTCTTAGTGAAAAACTTTCAGAATATTCGCCACTTGGGTCTAAGCAACTGCATTTCTAAAAATAATTGAAAATATCTCAAAATATTTTGGTCCTCAATTGGAATAATTTTGAGACATATTGCGGCACTAGAAAGCACCTTGAAAGTACCGCGAGAAAATAATTCATTTTAAAAGTACGTCTCGAAATTTATTTTCTAAGATACTCAAGTTTTTCAAGGATAATTCAATGGGCTAGAATGCCCAAAAAAAAAATATTCAGGTAAATACACGGGACATTATAGCGCTGTGGGTCCCGCGCCGGAACCCACCAGGATAAAAACCATTTACAAAAATGCCAAAAAGGCCGATGACGGTAATATTTCAAAAACTCACAAAATCCATTTACAAAATACTAATTACCGTCATAAGAATTTCGCCAAAACGCTCAAGGCCATAATGCCACAAACTCGGTTAAGGGAAATCGGTTTTCGAAATAAAACTCAGTCGGTAAAATACTGAAAGTTATTACAAAAGAACTCACGCAGCGGATAAAATAAATAAAGTCAAACATGCACAAGCCAACAACACTACGCCTCATATGAACGAAAAATGAGAGTCAAATAATCACGTATCACGAAATCAAAATCCATAAGAGGATTCCGTCAATTAACTCATAATCATAAAATAGCTCGTGTCACACGAGGCACAACACAAAGAAGGGAGACTTACATCCACAGGTCGCACGAAGATGATGATCACCCATGATACTAATCACGACCAACAAACTAAGACGACGCGTCGCGACACGACTCAGTCAGACAAAATCCGACGAGACAAAACTCAACAGACACCACTGAACCGACAGCCTAGGTTTCCACAACCTAAGCTCTGATACCATTTATGTAACACCCCCAATCCGCTCAGGGATATTACACGCCGTAGAACCTTTCCTCAAGGATCTACCAGGCTAGTAACATCATTAAATATATCGACAATGCCTTTAAGGCTAAAATGACTCAGTAGACCGATTTGGCCTTTCAATAAAGCATACAACTCGATTACAATACCAGCCCACGCAGGGGTCGAAATACAATAAACTCCCGTACAACGGGGAAAAGATACTGCAGCGAAAAAGAAAATACAACTAGACCAATACGACATCAACGGGTCCTCGTGTGATTAATATCGTTCATCTTTCATCATCCTTCGTGCCGACCCTGTGTTATGCTCCCAAACCTGAATGCAAAAACAGACATCCACCCCCCGAATACTCGGAGGTTAGCAAAACTCCACTGTTTTGCTAGTGCAAGAACAAAGTGCAAATACGAGCCATACAATTCACATTCCACGAATAGCAATAACCAGGAATCCTCAAAAATCCAAAAGTAACGAAAAGTACTTCCCGAGGCAAGAGTTTGGGTAAAACATTCCGAAACTGAAAGACCATAATTAAGGGGAAACAATTTATGAAACAATTTAAAATGCCATCGAGAGTTTTAATAGAAACAATTTAGGATTATCAAATCCTTATCTTTCCAAAATCAACAGAGGCACAGCCCAAAGGTTTTGTTTTCGCAAATAGAAAACTGACAACAGTTCACAGGGCCCAAAACCCAAGTCACGTGTCCTCGACAGACATAAAAATCAATACCAACTCGTGAAGTTTTTACTCGTGAATCCCGGACTCAACCCATTGGAATTCCCTTCGAGGCCCCGTCGAACCTACCCAAGGTGAGTAAAATACGTTCACTAAATAAACACCAACCTGTGAAGGTTTTACTCGTGAATCCCGGACTCAACCCATTGGAATTCCCTCCGTGATCCCGTCGGACCCCCCGAGGTGAGAAAAACACGTTCACTAAATAAACACCAACCTGTGAAGTTTTTTACTCGTGAATCCTGGACTCAACCCATTGGAATTCCCTCCGTGATCCCGTCGGACCCCCCGAGGTGACTAAAATACATTCACCACTCGTGAATCCAGGGCGCAACCCATTGGAATTCCCGTCGTGGCCCCGTCGAACCAACCCACGGTGAGCGAAGTAATCATGCACAAGCAACATATCAAGGATATCCAAACGATTCACCAAGAAGCATCAAACACTTACCAAAACACCACGTCAAACCATAACGCACCGAAAAGAGATAATATATGCACACACGCATTATCACGCGCAACATCAACACCAAACATATCCATAAGATTCACATACTCGTTCACGAAACACACCAATCACAAAACACACACGGTTTTGAAAGAGGGCCTTCAACAAGGCTAACCAAATCTTTTGAAAACTCATTTCAAACAATCAAACAAACACATAAAGACGATCACCAATTATCATATTCACAAAACAAGAATTGTATGGACAAGGTACTTGCCTCAAAATCGGCACGCAAGTATCCCGACGAACACGGCTCAACCGGAAAGCTTCGAAACGCCCGATGCTTTCGAAAAGGAAAACGACAACGAACGGAAGGGTTCAACTTGGTTTCTTCACAAGAAACTCGACCCTAACAACATATAATTAATAAATCAATGATCATACGAGGAATAATAATCGAAGAACGCCCGAAAACCCCTCTATGACATTTTACCGGACACCTTCAAGGCGTCGATCAAGAACTCGACCAAAACAACGAATCGATACGATCCAACCATGGAATAACAAGGGAAATGATACAATACATCTAAATAATCATCAATCCATCACAATACTAAGTTAAATCGGATTAAACGGACGAAATCGAACAAAATACCCAAAATTCCCAAAATTAGATTTCTAGAAAATCTGACCTGATTCGCTCGATCAAAGGATGTTATAGGATGGATGATTGATGATATGAACTCCAAGACTTCATGGATTTATTGACCAACAACATCTCTCCATGATAAGAACAACCCCAGCCGCGGAAGAGAAGGAGAAGAAGGAGAAAATGGCAAAAAAAAACGACTGCAGGGCCTTAAATAGGCTGACACAGTGTGCCGCGGCCCAGCCGAAGTGTGCCGCGGCATAGGGCCAAATCTGCCGGCAGTGACTCGGCAGTGTGCCGCGGCCCTGCCGGCATGTGCCGCGGCACAAGGTACAGATGGGTCGGCCGAAGATTGAAAAATGTGTGTCTGCCGCGGCTCGGCCAAGTGTGCCGCGGCCCTTCCGGCAGGCTACTCGGCCAAAACTGGAACATGGGAGTGACTTAGCTATTTCGACCACAACTCCCTCGTCCGGACTCCGATTGACTCAACGTTTGAACCATTGGAAAGGTAACTCGATGCTTTATAATATTGCAAAGATTCAGAATTTTTGGAGTTTCCAAAAATTAATGGTGATTTAACAAAGTCGAACTCATACGTGGAAAAGTCGTTTAATAAAACTGAACTCAAGAAAACGACACCGAAACCCGAACCTGAATACGAATCGAAGATACGGTCACGAAGTACTCGCAAGGATGAATCTGATATCTAAGAGAACACACGATTCCGACCACCTGAATGCTCGAAATTCGACAACGGAAGGTAATTACCCCAAACTTTGGAAAACTACGAAAATGGCCCAAAACGTCCGAAAATTACGATACGTGATCGAATAATCAAACCGAAGTTGACAACACATCTAACAAAGTTAAACGGACTTACGGGAAACTCGAAACAGTAATTTCGGATGAGATTCACTAGAATCGAACTTGAGTGCGGAAAAGTCGTTAAGAAACACGGGATTCCACAAAACAATACCGAAACGAACTCGGGTGACAAAAAGTGCAGAATTAATCATTCTCAGAATAATGAAACGGTCCCAAGACATTCGTCAAAACGGACCTCTGTCGAAAAAAAAAGAAATTACCGGAAATCAAAATTACGGGTATTACATTAATAGCCGAACCTCTCAAGCAATTTCTTGTGTTTTTTATTTTCCGTATTTCAGTTACTCCGATATTTAGCTTCCGCACAAAAAGAGTTCAAAACTCTTATCCGCACTATTCAACCCCCTTCTAGTGGCGGTACCAATCTAACAATTGGTATCGGAGCAGTCTTTTTTTTTCACCGGATTAACACCCACTAGAAAAAAGATCCAGAAATGGCCTTTATTCACTCTTCTCTGGAAGGCAACGCTCTCAATCGCCCTCCTTTCTTCGATGGTTCAAACTTTATGACATGGAAGAAGAAAATGTCTATCTTCATCCGAGCTCACGATATTGAAATTTGGAAGGTCATTGCTCTTGGACCTACCATTCCAAAGAAGAGAGATGGCTCGATCAAAAGCTTTGAAGAGTACGACGATGCCGACTGGAAGAACGATTACTTCAATAGTAAAGCTACTCAACTGCTTTACTGTGCTCTCAACCTAGAAGATCACAATAGAATCTCTTCTTGCGATACGGCCAAAGAGATATGGAAAATGCTCGAGATTACCCACGAAGGTACGAGTCAAGTGAAAGAAACAAAAATCAATATGCTTCTTCATGATTATGAACTCTTCACTATGAAAGAAGAAGAAAGCATTACCACTATGCTTGACCGTTTCTCGGTTATCACAAATGGGCTAGCTTCCTTCGGGAAACTGATATCAAGTAGTGATAACGCCAACAAAATCCTTCGATCTCTACCAAGAGAATGGGACGCTACTATTACGACTATCATGGAGTCAAAAGATCTCAACACCATAGAATTCAGTGCTCTCATTGGATATCTCATCAATTACGAGATTGTCATTAAATCTCGAAGTTCAAAACCAAAGCCCAAGGAGAGAGAAAGGGCGATCGCCTTCAAAGCCAAAGAAGATAGCGATCTAGAAGATGAACCTACAGAAGAAGCGGATGAAGAAACAGCCTTTTACGCTAAGAATATAAAGAAATTAAAAAATCTTTTACAAAGGAGCCGGAGAGATATCAAACAGGAACCCAGGGATGAATCCAAAAAGGTTCACTTCCCACAAAACAAAAGGTTCGACAATATTTGTCGAAGGTGCGGGGTTCCAGGTCATTTTGCTAAAGATTGTCGTGCTGCTGCGCCTATGAGTTCATCAAAACCACCTCATGAGAAGTTCAAAAAGAAGGAAGTCTATGTCGCTATATGGAGCAATGATGATGAGGATGATGAACCTCAAGTTCAAACCAATCTTACTCTAATGGCCCGCGCATCTGAAGATAGTGATGAAGAAGTCGAGGTTAGTGATTCTTCTCATGAAGAACTTCTTGATGCTTTCGAATCTTTAAATAATGAATACGAAAAAGTTTGAAATATTAATAAAGATTTGAAAAAGAAAATAAAGTCTCTTGAAAATGAAAATCAAAATTATTGAAAAACAAGGATGTGTCGATTGATCATACAAATTGTATGGAAAACGAGAAAATTCTGAGAGATGATTTAAACAAAACTCAGAAAGAATTGAAACTTTACGTTAGAAAATTGTCGTGTGGTAATGACAAATTTGAGAAACTCTTATTGGTCAAAAAGTTTCTCTTTCAAAACAAGGACTCGGGTATAATTCATTTCCAATGAAAAAGTCCTTAGAAATTACCACGAAAGATTCGGACATTTTGAAAATGGGAATTCCATCATGTCCAAAATTTTTAAAACCAGGACATACCGAAACTTAGTGTAGAAGTTCTAAATGAATTATAAAAATCAAACAAATTTGGGTACCTAAAGGGGCCATTGTTCAAAACCAAGTTTTTATGTCTAACTCCACAGGACCCAAATTAGCCTGGGTACCGATAAAATGGAAGAAAACTGTTTTTGTAGGTACAAGCAAGGAAGACAACATTATCAAATAAATGGTATGTTGATAGTGGATGTTCAAATCACATGAGTGGGAATGAACATCTCTTCACGGAGCTGAAAAAGGAAGATCGTGGTTGTGTAACATTTGGCGATAATAAAAAGGGCCAAATAAAAGGGACAAGTAAGATAGGTAACAAACATTTACCTACTATTGAAAATTTTCTCTTTGTTGATGGTCTTTGCCATAATCTTCTAAGTGTTTCCCAACTCTGTGACACTGGTCTTAAATTAATTTTTGAAAGACCAAGTCGTTTTTATTGGATTGCGATATGGAAATATTTATATTGTTGATCTTCAAGATGAATCTTCTTTCAATGAAAAATGTTTACTTTCATAAGATGAAAATGCCATTATTTGGCACCGAAAATTGGGCCTTGTCTCTTTACCACTTCTTTCAAAGTTGGCCAAAAATGATATGGTCTGTGGTCTACTAAAATTAAATTTCAGAAAAGACCACATATGTGAGGCCTGTATTTAAGGAAAACATGCTAGAGACTCGTTTAAACCAAAAATGGAAATTTCCACTAGTCCCGTTCTTGAATTAATGCATATGGATTTGATTGGTCCATCTCGGCATGCTAGCTTAACAGGTAAACTATATACTTTAGTTCTTGTTGATGATTCTTATGAAGGGAGAATTCGAAATGAGCATGATGGGAGAGTTGAAAAACTTTCTCGGACTCCAAATTAAACAACTCAATGACGGAATATTCATTCACCAATCAAAGTACGTCAATGATCTCTTAAAGAAATTTAAGATGGAAGAATGCAAAGAAATATCTACTCCTATGTCTTCCACTCTTAAACTCGACAAAGATGAAAAAGGTAAGTCTGTTGACCAAAAATAGTATCGAGGTATGATCGGCTCTTTACTTTATTTAACTGCATCTAAACCCAATATAATGTTTGCTACTTGCTTATGTGCTCGTTTTCAAGCAAATCCTAAAGAATCCCGTCTCATTGCATACAAAAGGATTTTTCGTTATTTAAAAGGTACTGCTGGCTTAGGTTTGTGGTATCCTTCAAGCTTTGATTTTCAACTTTTTGCATATATTGATGCCGATTTCAGTGGATGCAAAATTGATAGAAAAAGCACCACCAGAACTTGTCATTTTATGAGTTCATGCTTAATTTCATGGGGGGTAAGAAACAGACTAGTGTCGCTACTTCCACAGCTGAAGCAGAATATGTGGTTGCGGGAAGTGTATGTGCACAAGTCCTATGGATCAAAATCAACTACTAGATTATGGCGTCGAGCTTAAAAATACACCTATTTTTTGTGACAATACAAGTGCCATAAATTTAAGCAAAATCCCCATATTGCATAGTAGGACAAAGCATATTGAAATTTGTCCCCACTTTATTCGTGACCATATCCAAAACAAGAATGCGCGTCTCCAATTTGTTGGTACAAATGAACAATTGGCGGATATTTTTACAAAATCATTACCCGAAGATGCTTTCAATTTTATTCGCATAAATTTAGGGATGGGACATGTTGATCATTTTGAAGTTTTTCATATTCATCATATCTACATTAAATGGTCATTAAAAATCGGATATCATCGAAAGGAATTCACTGTTCATATGGTCAGGCTTACGGCCGTTACTCCTAGAAGATTACGTACGTAAGAAGACATTATGTACGTAACGCAGAATTTGACTACGTACGTAATGGAACCCAGGTTTTTGAACAGAAAGTTTTGGAAATTTCATTACGTACGTTACATAAAGCTTATAACGTACGTAACGACCTTTATCCTGTTACTTAAATAACCCGCTTGGCAGTTTTCTCCTCATTTTCTCTCAAATCCCTATCGCCTCTCGTCGCCGCCCTCACAAACCTCCCACAAATTCTGTCCAACTTCACTTATTTCCGGTCGATTTCCTCCATGGAAACCAGGACAAACAAGAAAAGGAAAGGAGAAACCTCCCAACCTCCATCCACACCATCCGGAGAACCTTAATTTCGCAATCCCCAAGCGGCGAAGATTTTCAATGAAGTATTAATCGACGAAGAGGTAACTCCGAGTCACCATTTCGACTTTGAATCTTTAAATTCAGTGGGTATTAGAATTGAGGAATTCTTTGACATGCTTGGTATAAATCGTTTCGTTAGCCTTGCTCGCCCGGTTTTTGTTGATTGCGTCCGGGAATTTTACGCAAATTTCTTTGTCATGTATGACTCTGATGGTTTAGCTATTGTTAATTCTTTTGTCCGTGGTAAACCAATCGTTTTTTATGCTGCAAAACTATCCGAGTTATTTGGTCTCCCGAATGAGGTTTTTTGATGTAAGGGAACATTTTCCGCTCCCAATGAAGTTATCGATAATTTCTCTGATGATGAAAGTTATTGTGTGCATGAAGTTAAAGTTCGTGATTTCTTGATGTCTAGAGCTGTGAATACCGGTCACTTTGAAAACAATGATTTTGGTCTTAATATTCGATTGCTCCATGATGCGATTACTAGGTGCCTTATGCATAAAGTCAATGCCCAGCAGCGCCTAGTAAATATTGACATGGAAATCATATATCATGTTTTGAAAGACCACCAAGTGAATTTTGCTTCAATTGTGCTGAAATGGTTCGTGGAAAAAGGGATGATTTTCCACAAGAAAAGCTACGCCAAGGTCGATCGTCAACGCAAGTCAGGAATGCCTTTCGGATCCATTCTAATGGGGATTTTTGAGAGCGCGGGAGTTGATCTTTCGGGGCTGCATGGGGTCGCCATTCCTAGGGGGCCTAGTCCACAAGGGTACCATCCGAACTATGAAATATTTTCGAACTCGGAACTGTGGATGGATGTACTTCGCCTACCTAAAGGACGAATATTGCTTGGTCGATGGTGGTGTCTTACCTCGTTCGGAGGAGAGAATCACATCTCGAGGCATTGCTCATGATAGGCCTCGTCTGCATACTCAGCCAGGCCCTTCTTAACCAAGACGGGAGAGTTCTTCTTCTAAGATGATTGCTCGTATGGATAAGCTGGAGAAAGAAATGAGTGAAATTAAAATCATGGTTAAAAGTCTATGTACTCACTTTGGAGTCCCTCCTTCACCTCCAGAGGACGACCTTGACTAGTGGATTTCCTTCACTATGATGATTATCCTATTTTTGTTAAGACCGACATTTCATGCATTTTTCTTATGTTTTTGTCATAAACTCTTGCTACTTTTATTTTGCTTGAATAATTGTGTTCTTCGTATTGGCGATTTCATTGCCATTCATTGCTATCCGTTGCTATTTCGTTTCTATTCGTTGAAAATTCTGTGTTTCAATGACTTTCTATTACATGATATCTTATCTTTTTGTTAATGACAAAAAAGGGGGATAAAAATATGTTTCGTTTTTGAAATGTTTTATCCCTTGTTCATTTAAGGGGGAGTATTATTCAGGGGGAGAGTTTACTTAAAATCTTTCGATTCTCCAAAACTTGTCTTTTTCAAAAACTCCCATATAAATTTTGTCATCATCAAAAAGGGGGAGATTCTTGGTACAATATTTTTTCTAATTCATGTTATACATTTTTATGATGAGTTACTTAACCAAAATTTACTTTACATATTTTTCTTCACTTAAACATATATAACGTATGTAACCATTCCTATTTAACGTATGTAATCCTCACTATTTTGGCAAGCGTTTTACTGCAGGTAACGTACGTAATACATCATGTATAACGTACGTAAGGTTCCAATTTTGCCCGTTACAAGTCAACACAATAAGTCATCAGTCGTTACATAAAGTATACTCATCCAACGGTTCTTTGACAAAAGTATAACGTACGTAATCAACATCTTCATAATGTATGTAACGTATTTCAACCTATGCTTCTGGACCATTTTAAAGCTTTCATTACTGCCATTACGCAAGAGGTGTAATGTACGTAACGTTGATAACATACGTAATCGTTCATATATAACGTACGTAAGCTATGCCACTGCTCCAACGGGAAAGTTGCCTCAAAAAGGCTATAAATAGCACCATTCAAGGAGTTGGAAGACACACATCTTATCTGAGTTTACAAGCATACTCAAGCTATATCAAGCATACTTTTTGAGAGATATACACATTCCACATTGTGATACGAGAAGAATTATTCTATCATTTCTTATCTATATTCTTGTATCAACGAGTGATATATCTTGTAAAGTCGAGTTTCCTACTCGCAACTGTTTTATTGTAAGGTTGTCTTGTACCCTGAAAAACAAGAGTGTTTTAGTGAGGTTGTTCTTGAGCCCGGAAATCAAGAAATTGTAAGAGTTGGCACTAAACTAGAAAGTGCATTCAAGGTTTCTAGAAAAGTCCTAGTCGATAAAACTAGGTAGGGGACGTAGGCTTCGTTAATAGCCGAACCTCTCGAACAATTTCTTGTGTTCTTTTTTTCTGTATTTCATTTACTCCGATATTTAGCTTCCGCGCAAAAAGATTTCAAAACTCTTATCCGCACTATTCAACCTCTTTCTAGTGGCGGTACCAATCCAACAGATGTGGTTCCTAGCATTGTTGATCCAGTAAATTTGCAATGTGATAACAATGGAGCTATTGCACAAGCTAAAGAACTAAGATCACAACAAGCATCCAAACACGTACTTAGAAAGTTTCACCTTTTTCGAGAGATTGTCACTCGTGGTGATGTGAGGATATGCACAGTTCACACGGATAATAACATAGCGGATCCTTTAACCAAGCCGCTTTCTCAAGCGAAGAATGATGGTCATATAAAGGCTATGTGTCTTCAGTTTATGTCTGTATAGGACTAAGAGCAAGTGGGAGATTGTTAGTATTATGCTCTAAGTCTACTGTTTAAATAATATAATATGGAGACATTTATTATTATAATATTGATTATATTATTGAATTAATATTTCTACTTACGATCATCAAGTATGTGACTTGATAGTAAAGCTCGTTAAAGCATTAAAGAATATTTATTCTAGATATTCCTAGTAATATGATTACTAGTATGATAATGATACGAGATGGCTATGTTTTACTGGTCATGAACATGAGATGTTATATCACGCCATAGATACATGTAGAGACATCGTATTGGATATGACCTAACAAGAGAATTATATATGGATTAAGTCATTATAATTCCTCTGATTGTTATATATTATTTAAGTCCTTGTTACCTAAAGACACTATAGTTTCCTACATAATGAGTATCGTATTTTAACACAATACCAACGTATTCTGTAATAAGGGACCATACAATTTGTGATTGGATATGGTAAGATTTATGCAGAGGGAAGTAGTTTGTCGGAGGGGACTTGTCCCTCCTATAAAATGGAGAAGATATCCACGGGCCCTTGATAAGTTAAATTATTTAAATGCATGGTCATGCTCAAATTGATCAATAAAGAATTATTGATAAATATTTGAATTGAAAAATTGTAACTTGAGATCAAGAATATTAATTAAGCTATATAAGGTCGACTTATCCATGCCTTATGCTTAATTAGGATATCACACGATGAGAGGATTAAATATTATACAGTAACGGGATTTCGTTCGTGCCTTTGAATTAATTCTATTAATACGGGTAGTCATAATGTCTATCTAGAGGCCGCTTGTGATTTATATGTCGTAAAATTGTTTTTATACTCATTTCCGTATTAATTAGAACCTACAAGGTCACACACTTAAATGAGCAGAGCAGCTATTTTGTTCCAGTTGATTATGGTTGGTGAAGGGGTTGGTGAACCCTTAGCCATGTAGAGGGATATATCATAGTGCCTTGTGATAGCCCTCACACTTGACCAAACACAAGAGAAGACATAATTTATGTAGAGAGAATAAAAAATCTGATTTTGATATTTCTCTCTCAGAGGTCTTGAAGATAATATTCAAGAGTTGAATAATCAAAAGAATCGAGAATATATCTTCATATCTTTGAAGATTGACTCTTTGATCAAGAAAAGTATTTAAAAAACTCATCTAATCTAATCTAATCTTGTGAGTTTGATATTTAATAACATATTGAATAAGACTCATAGTTGTTATTTTAGATCATAGTTCAAGAACATTTGAATAAAATTCTTGGTGTTCTTGTTGTTACCATAATCAAGAACATACCTATATTCAAATTGATTTAAGTGAAATCTTTATTGAATCAGAGCTGGCCATCCGTTAGACGCTCGGGACTTGTTCGTTGTGTGAATACCGTAGAGGACGCTCGCTTCTTGCAACGTCTCTAGAAGGCTCGATCGAAAACACGATACAAGAGGTAACAATCTTGTTCTTCGTACTTTGTTAATATACTTGGATCCTCAGAGGGTTTTATATATTATATTTATACTTCCGCTGCACTATTTCGATATATGATGAGATCATAAATCTTATTATTTCAATAAAATCCCAGCATGGTCATGGGGTGCTACCCTATACCGAGACAGTGTTCCGAGCCCAAGAGGTTGAGGCTAGCCATAATCTGGATCAACAACAGCCTGTAAAGCTTAATACCGTTAAGACGCATTGGAATGGGAACCAAAATAAGGTATTGACTTCTAAAGCAAGCAAAGGTTGATCAGAGGTCGGGACCTAAGCCTCAAACCAGTAAGCCGAAGTGCTCGAAATGTGGTAAGAATCATGGCGGGGAGTGCCTATACGGTAAAGGTGTCTGCTACAGATGCACGGAGCCAGGGCATTCATCTTCGAACTGTCATCTCCAAAATATCAAAGGTCAAAGTTCTGGAGGAAAAGCTTGCATCTATACTTTGACCCAAAGGGACACAGATGAGAATCCTGGCATGGTTTCAGGTATGTTAACTGTATCTAATTTACCCGCTCTCACATTATTTGACACTGGTGCCGCACAATCTTTTATATCCGCAAAGTCTTATCATGTAATTGGTCATAGAAGCGTTAAAACTATTGAGTCTCTTGAGGTTAGCTTATCGTAAGGAAATACGATCCTCACTAATATAATGATTGACGAGAATATTGAGATAGGAGGAAGAGAACTTGATGCTAGACTGTATTTGATTAACTCGATGGGTTTTGACGTAATCCTTGGTATGGACTGACTCAATAGACACGATGCTGATATAAGGTGTCGTGAGAAGGTGAGTAATTATTTTCCTAAATCTTTCTCTGGATGCACCTTTATAAAAGTAGTGTCGCTCAGAAGAGTAAAATATCAATCATAGAAATAATGAGTAAACCTAAATTGTATTATGTAACCATGAATTGCATTTGAAGGCAGAGACTCATGTGATGCTATTAAGAAATATAGACCACTCGATGAGGTTTTGTAATGGGACGAGACTTTTGATTACGAAGCTTGACAGACACATACTCGAATATGAAAGTGCATAAGGTTTTAATTCCCCAAATGGTATTAATGTCATTCGGTCTTTAGATACCGCTCAAAATTCAGCGGAGACAATTCCTCTTATGATTTCATATTCCTATTCTATGGTTGTAAATAAGAGTTAAATATAATCTCTCTCTTTCTCTTGTAACACCCGCAACCCGCTCAGGGATATTACACGCCGTAGAACCTTTCCTCAAGGATCTACCAGGCTAGTAACAACAAACGAACAACTCGACGATGCCTTTAAGGCTACAATAACTCAGTAGACCGACTTGGTCTTTCAATAAAAACATACAACTCAATTACAATGCATGCCCACGCAGGGGTCAAAATACAACAACTCTCGTACAACGGGGAAAAATTACTGCAGCGGAAAATAAAGTACAACTGAACCAATTCTCAACGTGCGGGTCCACATGTGATTAGTATCGATCATCTTTCATCATCCTTCATGCCGACCCTGTGCCACGCTCCCTGAAACCTGAATGCAATACAGACATCCACCCCCCGAATACTCGGGGGTTAGCAAAACTCCACTGTTTTGCTAGTGCAAGTACAAAGTGCAAATACGAGCCATATAATTCAAGTTCCAAGAATAACAATAATTAAGAATTCTCACAGATTCAAATACAATGAAACGAATAATTCCCGAGGCAAGCGTTTGAGTAAAATTTTCCAAATCCGAAAGATCACAAATAACGAGAACGGTTTGTAAAATGGTTTAAAATACCCTCGGGAGTCTTAATAGAAAACAACTTAGGATTATCAAATCCTTATCTATCCAAAAATCAACAGGGGTCACAACCCAAAGGTTTTATTTACACAAATAGAAAACCGACAACAATTCACAGGGCCAGAGCCCACATCAAGTGTCCTCAATGGACATAAAATCAACACAACATAATCACATACAAGCATCGCCTAGGACCGGGACGAAGCCACAAATCCCACTCGAGGCCTCTAAGGACCCTCCCGAGCTGGCGACAATCGTAAAACAAATCACGCACACGCATCGCCTAGGACCGGGATGAAGCCACAAATCCCACTCGAGGCCTCGAAGGACCCTCCTGAGCTGGCTAGCGAAACAAACTCAAACCACCCATAAGTTATCTTGACATCATACTCGCAAGTACCGATTCTCGGAGCCCTCTCCAGACCTATCCGATTAGATAACCTTATGGTAAAATCATACACACTGGCTGTACTCACAAGTACACACCGCCGGAGGCCTCACAAGTCCCTACCCGGTCAAACATCAATCGAACATACCCACAAGTTATCGTGACATCGCACTCGCAAGTGACGATTCTCGGAGCCCTCTCCAGACCTACCCGAATTGATAACCTTGTGGTCAAATCATCAATGCATCAAGTTCACAAAAACAAGGGTTTCACATTTGCCACAATCACAAACACATCAAATCATGAGTTAATGCAACCAACACTTAGCAAAACACCACGTCAAACCATAACGCACTGAAAAGAGATAATGTGTGTATATATATTATCAAAACATAACAACAACAACAACAACAACAACAACAACAAGCGAATTCATAGGGTTCACTTAATCATTCACGGGGCACAATATTCACAAAACACACGCATTTTGAAAGTGAGCCCTTAACGAGGCTAAACCGAATCTTTTGAAAGTTCAAATCAAACGATCAAACAAACACATAGAGACGATCACTAATTATCATATTCACAAAACAAGAATTGTATGGACAAGGTACTTGCCTAGAAGCCACGAGCAACGGAACCACGAATGGACACGGCTCAATTGGAAAGCTTCGAAACACCCGATGCTATCGAAACGGAAGACGACGACGAACGGAAGACGACGACGAATGGAAGGGTTCAACATGGTATCTTCGCAAGAAACTCGACCCTAACATCATATAATTAATAAATCAACGATCATACGAGGAAGAATAATCGTAGAACGTCCGAAAACCCCTCTAAGACATTCTACCGGACACCTTCAAGGCGTCGATCAAGAACTCGACCAAAACAACGAATCGATACGATCCAACCATGGAATAACAAGGGAAATGATATAATACATCTAAATAATCATCAATCCATCACAATCCTAAGTTAAATCGGATTATACGGATGAAAACAACTAAAACACCCAAATTCCCCAAAACTAGATTTCTAGGAAATCTGACCTGATTCGCTCGATCAAGGGATGTTATAGGATGGATGATTGATGATATGAACTCCAAGACTTCATGGATTGATTGTCCAACAACATCTGTCCATGATAACCACACCTCCAGCTGCGGAAGAGAAGGAAAAGAATGAGAAAATGGGTGAAAAACCCGACTGTTAGGCCTTAAATAGGCTGCCTGCCGGCCGAGTTACGTACGTAACCGGCCAAGGGCTTACGTACGTAACTGGTCATGGCCGAGACACTGCCTACAAATGACGGCAGTGTTACGTACGTAACCGGCCAAGGGTTACGCACGTAACCGGACTTACGTACGTAACTGCCGAGCACTACCGGCCGTAACTCGGCCAGTGCCGGCCTGGGCCCAGACTGCCCGGCCATGACTCGGCCGGGGCCAACTCCGATGGCCCGAACGACCCCGAAACCCGAACCTGAATACGAATCGAAGATACGGTTACGAAGTACTCGCAAAGACGAATTCGAGCACTAAGAGAACACACGATTCCGACCACCCAAAGGCTCGAAATTCGACAACGGAAGTAATTACCCCAAACTTTGGGAAATTATGAAAATGGCCCAAAACGTCCGAAATACACGATACACGGTCGAAACACCAAGCCGAATCTCGCAACATGAATAATAACATTAAATAAACTTATGAGAAACTCGAAACAACAGTTTCGGACGAGATTCGCAAGAATCGAACTCGTGCGGAAAAACCGCTCCAAAAACACGGAACTCAATAAAACGATACCGAAACGAACTCGGATGACAAAAAGTGCAGAATTAATCATTCTCGGAATGATGAAACAGTCATGAGCGAGTCGTCAAAACTGACTTTCGCCAAAAAAGGAAATTACCGAAAATCGAAACTACGGGTATTACAGACTACCCTCCTTAAAAGAAGTTTCGTCCCGAAACTTAAAACAAGTAGGGAGATGCAATATCCCGCCAGGAAAACTCAACGAGATACACAAGAAATGCGTATCTTACGCCCATCGGCGAAACGTTACAAGCAATGCAAAGGAATATGCGACGTGAAAACACGCTCCACGACGACTAACACAACGCCACCGGTAGAGACATAATAAAATCAACAAGTGACAAGCGTCATCAAACAGATAATACAATCGAGTTGATTATCTGAACAATCACAAAACACAACGAACGAAAATCAATATGATTGACCAACCCAACGGTACATAAATCAAAACGTGAGCCAAATCGCTGAACAAATACGGAATTCCACCGCCCAAGGGTTGGAAGATCGAAAACGAGACTAATTTCCCGAACTTAAGGGAATTACGAAGGAGCCTGAACGTTCAATAATCACGAAACGAGATCAACAAAAACCAAACAATCAAACGATCGAGACAACAAAAATCGAACAATCATGTTCGAATCACGAAGAACAATAAAATTCAAACAACAACTCCCAGGTTCACATCTCGACTCGAGACAATATATGATCCGGTGAAAACAATAAGATGTGCATTCACATAAGATCCACATGAAAGGGAATAGCAATTGAAAAGTCACAACGAAAAATGAGTTATTCTGAAACAATACCACACTTGTTCGATCAACAAAAACAAGGGACAGGACAAGCTCAGAAAATATCAACGAACACGAGCGAGTCGATAGACTTGAGGAAGAGAAAATGCAGAAGTCCAAAACAATATGGGTATTACATTCGACCTCTTATAAAAGAAGGTTGTCCCTGCAACTCCCAATAACGGAACAAGGCAACAACACAAAAGCAATCGACGGAAACATTTCCCATGGGCCTCTTAGAGCCGATCCTGATATCTGTACTGAAGTTCGTGCCTCGAAAGACTCGGAACCCAACTCGCAAAACTGGATCCTGTGTCTCTCGGGTCCATACTTGAGACGCGTTACCGACGAGAAAGATAATTGGTACGTGCATGCCCCCGGCACACCACGACTGAAACACCTCGGCTCAGCATACCGAAAATACAACTGCTAGGTACAATGGAATATAACGTCGCAAAGCAACAAACCGGAGATGCCAACTCAGCATAACATATCAACGCATACAAAAATCACAACAACAACGGCATCGTTCGACGATTACAATGGCCCGAACGATAGCCAGCACACAATCACAAACATCATGAAACAATCAACCATGTGCATTAACGCACAAAAATCCAAGCTTTAACAACCCACATTCGTGCGACAACACGCAAATCACCACGAGGCGATAAACAGTAAACACCAGTTCACACCTCTCACAGAGGGCTAGTACAACAAATGCGTGGCAACACCTCGATGTTCATGCCACCAATTCGATCATACTCGGGAGCAAACATCATAACGACAACGCGAACATCATACATACATACCCAGCCCTCAAACGGGAATGGACATGTTTTAAAAACGAAAACTTCCTTTTGAAATAATTTAGAAAAACACCGGTTGATCTTGAGTATCACCTTTCAAGAAAAAAAGGTACAAATGTGAAACATCATTATCGAGACTTTGGAGAACCATTTCGCATTTGATAAAAATGAGGACACTTTCTCTTAGTGAAAAACTTTCAGAATATTCGACCATCGGGTCTAAGTAAAAGTGTTTTTAAAACATTGAAAATATCTCAAAACATTTTGGTCCTCGAGGTAGAAGAATTTTGAAACATATTGTGGCACCTTGGATGTATCACGAGAAAATAATTCATTTTAGAAGTACGTCTCGAAATTTATTTTCTAAGATACTCAAGGTTTTCAAAGATAATTCAATGGGCTAGAATGCCCAAAAATTTCAGGTAATTACATGGAACATTATAGCGCCGTGGGTCCCGCGCCGGAACTTACTAGGCTAAAAACCATTTACAAAAATGTCAAAAAGGCTGATGACGGTAATATTTCAAAAACTCACAAAAGCCATTTACAAAATACTAAATACCGTCATAAGAATTTCGCCAAAACGATCAAGGCCATAATGCCAAAAACTCGATTAAGGGAATCGGTTTTCGAAATAAAACTCAGTCGGTAAAATACCGAAAGCCATTACAAAAGAATTCACGCAGCGGATAAAAGAAATACAGTCCAACATGCACAATCCAGCAACACTACTCCTCATATGAACGAAATATGAGAGTCAAATAACCACATATGAGGAAATCAAAATCCATAAGAGGATTCCGTAAATTAACTCATAATCATACCTGTAACTCGCATCAGACGAGGCACAAACACAAAGAAGGGAGACTTACATCCACAAGTCGCACGAAGATGATGATCGCCCCACGATACTAATCACGACCAACAAACTCAGACGACGCATCGCGACACGACTCAGTCAGATAAAATCCGACGAAACAAGACTAAAACAACACGAATTGACCCGACAGCCTAGGTTTCCACAACCTAAGCTCCGATACCATTAATGTAACACCCCCAACCCGCTCAGGGATATTACACGCCGTAGAACCTTTCCTCAAGGATCTACCAGGCTGGTAACAACAAACGAACAACTCGACGATGCCTTTAAGGCTACAATAACTCAGTAGACCGACTTGGTCTTTCAATAAAAACATACAACTCAATTACAATGCATGCCCACGCAAGGGTCAAATACAACAACTCTCGTACAACGGGGAAAAATTAATGCAGCGAAAAATAAAGTACAACTGAACCAATTCTCAACATACGGTTCCACATGTGATTAGTATCGATCATCTTTCATCATCCTTCATGCCGACCCTATGCCACGCTCCCTGAAACCTGAATGCAATACAGACATCCACCCCTCGAATACTCGGGGGTTAGCAAAACTCCACTATTTTGCTAGTGCAAGTACAAAGTGCAAATACGAGCCATATAATTCAAGTTCCAAGAATAACAATAATCAAGAATTCTCATAGATTCATATACAATGAAACGAATACTTCCCGAGGCAAGAGTTTGAGTAAAACTTTCTAAATCCGAAAGCTCACAAATAACGAGAACGGTTTGTAAAATGGTTTAAAATACCCTCGGGAGTCTTAATAGAAAACAACTTAGGATTATCAAATCCTTATCTTTCCAAAAATCAACAGGGGTCACAACCCAAAGGTTTTATTTCCACAAATAGAAAACCGACAACAATTCACAGGGCCAGAGCCCACATCAAGTGTCCTCAACGGACATAAAATCAACACAACATAATCACCTACAAGCATCGCCTAGGACCGGAACGAAGCCACAAATCCCACTCGAGGCCTCTAAGGACCCTCCCGAGCTGGCCACAATCATAAAACAAATCACGCACACGTATCCCTTAGGACCGGGACGAAGCCACAAATCCCACTCGAGGCCTCGAAGGACCCTCCCGAGCTGGATAGCGAAACAAACTCAAACCACCCATAAGTTATCTTGACATCGTACTCGCAAGTACCGATTCTCGGAGCCCTCTCCAGACCTACCCGATTAGATAACCTTATGGTCAAATCATACACACTGGCTGTACTCGCAAGTACACGCCGCCGGAGGCCTCACAGGTCCCTACCCGGTCAAACATCAATCGAACATACCCACAAGTTATCATGACATCGCACTCGCAAGTGACGATTCTCGGAGCCCTCTCCAGACCTACCCGAATTGATAACCTTGTGGTCAAATCATCAATGCATCAAGTTCACAACGACAAGGGTTTCACATTTGCCACAATCACAAACACATCAAATCATGAATTAATGCAACCAACACTTAGAAAAACACCACGTCAAACCATAACGCACCGAAAAGAGATAATATGTGTATATATATTATCAAAGCATAACAACAACAACAACAACAACAATCGAATTCATAGGGTTCACTTAATCATTCACGAGGCACAATGTTCACAAAACACACGCGTTTTGAAAGTGAGCCCTTAACGAGGCTAAACCGAATCTTTTGAAATTTCAAATCAAACGATCAAAAAAACACATAGAGACGATCACTAATTATCATATTCACAAAACAAGAATTGTATGGACAAGATACTTGCCTAGAAACCACGAGCAACGGAACCACGAATGGACACGGCTCAGCCGGAAAGCTTCAAAATGCCCGATGCTATCGAAACGGAAGACGACGACGAATGGAAGGGTTCAACATGGTTTCTTCGCAAGAAACTCGACCTAACGTCATATAATTAATAAATCAATGATCATACGAGGAAGAATAATCGTAGAACGTCCGAAAACCCCTCTAAGACATTCTACCGGACACCTTCAAGGCGTCGATCAAGAACTCGACCAAAACAACGAATCGAAACGATCCAACCATGGAATAACAAGGGAAATGATATAATATATCTAAATAATCATCAATCCATCACAATCCTAAGTTAAATCGGATTAAACGGATGAAAACAACCAAAACACCCAAATTCCTCAAAACTAGATTTCTAGGAAATCTGACCTGATTTGCGATGTTATAGGATGGATGATTGATGATTTGAACTCCAAGACTTCATGGATTGATTGTCCAACAACATCTATCCGTGATAACCACACCTCCAGCCGCGGAAGAGAAGGAAAAGAATGAGAAAATGGGTGAAAAACCCGACCGCTGGGCCTTAAATAGGCTGCCTGCCGGCCGAGTTACGTACGTAACCGGCCAAGGGCTTACGTACGTAACTGGCCATGGCCGAGACACTGCCCACAAATGCCGGCAGTGTTACCTACGTAACCGGCCAAGGGTTACGCACGTAACCGGCCTTACGTACGTAACTGCCGAGCACTACCGGCCGTAACTCGGCCAGTGCTGGCCTGGGCCCAGACTGCCCGGCCATGACTCGGCCGGGGCCAACTCCGACGGCCCGAACGACCCCGAAACCCGAACCTGAATACGAATCGAAGATACGGTTACGAAGTACTCGCAATGACGAATTCGAGCACTAAGAGAACACACGATTCCGACCACCTGAAAGCTCGAAATTCGACAACGGAAAGTAATTACCCCAAACTTTGGGAAATTACGAAAATGGCCCAAAACGTCCGAAATACACGATACACGATCGAAACACCAAGCCGAAGCTCGCAACATGAATAATAACATTAAATGAACTTACGAGAAACTCGAAACAACAGTTTCGGACGAGATTCACAAGAATCGAACTCAAGTGCGGAAAAACCACTCCAAAAATACGGAACTCAACAAAACGATACCGAAACGAACTCGGATGACAAAAAGTGCAGAATTAATCATTCTCGGAATTACGAAATGGTTTTCATCATCTTCATTCGGTTGTGAAGCTCGGATAGTCGATCTAACGCGTATTCATCGGATCAAAGTGTTTGGATCTTCAAAGGTAATATTCTTTAAACATCTTGGATTTCGATTTTGTGTTGAGATATGATGTTTTGGGCATTATAATCATGATATATGAAGAGATGTACGTATGATTATGAGTGTGTATGAATATTCATCAGATTATTAAAAAGATTATTCAAGAACACTTTGAATATTAAGTTGGATTTGGGGGTTTTCGATTAGTTGTTGTTGAAATCACGAATTTGGATATTCATATTGGATTTTTGATTGTATTGAAGATGTTTTGTTGGTTTGAAACACTCCTTGGAGATTTGATATTGGTATAATTGAGGGTTGATTGTAAACAATCGAAGATTTGTTACAACGTGTTCGATATAATGCCCCAATGAACTTGGTTTAGTCGTATCGACGTTTTGAGTTCGTTATATTTGTGTTTGATTTGTATGTTGAACGGATTGTTGGTAATTGTGTTATTCAAGGTTGTTCGAGCGACCGACATCTCATTTAGGATGTTTGTTCATGGAAGGACATTGTTCACCGGTGTTGTGTAAGTTAATTCTTACTCGGTTAAAAGGATATTCATTCCTTTCGTTGTTGTTCATTCATAATCATAATTCATTTATAATGTTTTAACCGTATTGAGACTTGTAATTGTCAATTAATCACTTCATTCACGAGGAACGACGGTTCCAATCATTTCATTGAGCTATCATTCATTTCACTATCATTTCATCTCGGTGAGTCATTCTTGACTTTGTCGGATCGTTATTCATTATTATTATTCATGGTCAATTCTTGTCCATGTGACCTTCTGGGTTCATATTGCGTGGCCGGGTGCGGATGTGTGGAATTTTTAGTCGAGCACACGATAGTCATGTGTTGGGTTCACCGATACATTGGACTGTGCATATGGTAACGTTACCTCCGTGAGACTAATTAGGTACAAGGACGGGTGTGCCCGGGCACTCGTCTTGTACACTTGCACAGAACATTACGGGCGTGCTATGATGCTCCTCTTCAGCTTAAATTCATAACTAAGGTTAATTCATAATTGAGATATATCATGATTGTGTATATTCAACCCTTGGGGATTGTTGTTCTGTGTAACTGACCCCGTTAGGGGATATTGTTTTCAGGTCACGGTAAGGCAAAGGCACGGGAAGAGCATGTTGATGGTGTGGAGTCCCAGTGATACTAGTAGGGGGCCCCAATCCTTTCAATCATTCATGTTGTTGTCATTTTATTTTTCCGCTGCAGTTTTCCATTTGGATACTCCGTTTCATTCAGTGATGTGTATTTTATCTTCATATAAAATATACATGTATTCGGAATTATCTTGGGTGTGTTGTAATGAAACTCCTTATTGGAGTGATGGATGATATAATATGGTTCGGTACTACAATTATATTATATAATTCATTAATTTTCATTCGCTTGGTGGGTCCCAGTCGGGGGTCCACAGCACTATAATATCCGCCTAGTTCTGGGTGTTACAGTTATTAGGATCAAGGATCCGGTATTGTTAGAATCACAATCGCTATCTTAGTGAGGTTTATCTAGTACCAATAGAAAGCTAGAGTGGTTGATTCCTTATCCAATAGAAAAGGAAAAACGGTTTTACTCGGACCGATAGAAGACGAGATTGTAACGGTAATCCCTCGACCGATAGAAGAGAGGTGCAGAGGTTTTGGTATTGAACCTATAGAAAAAGATACATCGAGAGAGGGCGTAGGCATGTTTGGCCGAACCTCTATAAATCCGCACGTCATTTAATTTCCGCACTATATTTACGCTTCCGCACAAACGGCGCAAATACCGATAGTACTCCAACAATTGGTATTGGAGAGGTACTCCTATAAGCGGCTTTACATCCGAGGAGAAAAGATCAAATGGCATTTCAACTTTCTCCCGTCGAAGGCCTTGCTCTCAACCGACCACCATTTTTTGATAGCTCAAACTTCATGATGTGGAAGAAGAAGATGTCTATATTCATCCGAGCATATGACATCGAGCTTTGGAAGGTGATTTTTCTTGGTCCGAAAATTCCGACGAATTCCAACGGTACGCTTAAAAATTTCGAAGAATATGACGATTCCGATTGGAAAAACGACCACTACAATTGTAAGGCAACTCAACTTCTGTGCCTTAAATCTGGAAGAACACAGCTGGATATCATCGTGTGATAGTGCCAAAGAAATTTGGAAAATGCTTGAGGTAACACGAAGGTATGTCTCAAGTCAAGGAGACGAAAATAAACATGCTCCTTCACGAATACGAACTATTTCAAATGAAGAACGATGAATCCATCACGATAATGCTTGACCGATTTTCGGTTATCACAAATGGATTAGCATGTTTCGGAGAACCACTTTCGAGTAGTGAGAAAGTAAATAAAATTCTCCGATCACTACCTCGAGAATGGGACGGTACGGTGACGGCTATAATGGAATCAAAGGATTTAAATACTCTTAATTTTAGTGGTCTCATTGGTTCTCTTATCAACTACGAGATTGTTCTAAAATCTCGGAATGCCAAACCGAAACCGAAGGAGAGGTCGATAGCCATGAAGGCTAAAATGTCGAGAAAGAAAGAAGAAATCCCGGTGGATGAAAGCGACGAAGAATCGGCATATTATACCAAGAATATTAATAAGTTCCAACACTTATTAAACCGGAGGAAGAAGGACATTCAAGCGGGCGAATCTAAGAAATTCGACAATACCTGCCGATTATGTGGTAAACCAGGCCACTTTGCTAAGAATTGTCGGGTAAAACAAAAAGAAGTCTTAATTGCAACATGGAGCGACGAAGATCCTGATGATGATTTCATCGATCAAAATAATCTCGCGCTCATGGCCCGGAGTTCATTCGACGATAGCGACGTCGAAAGTCAAGTAAGTAATTCTTACGACGAACTTTTTGAAGCATTCGAGTTATTACATACCGATTATCAAAATGCTTTAAAAGAAATTAAATCCCTTCAAGTTAAAAATAAATCATTGGAAAATAAGATTTCCAAAATTCTTGAAAAGGGTAAATCTGTTGTAATCGATCATTCAAAATGCGTTGAAAATGAGAATATTTTGAAGAATGATCTTGTTAAATTTCAAATCGAGCTCAAAAATTTAACGAAGAAATTTTCTCTCGAAAATGAGAAATTTAAAAATATGCTCTTGGTTCAAAAATACACATTAAATAAAGAGGGGTTAGGATTCAAACCACGTTCTAAAAATGAATCCGTAAATTTTAAAATACCCCAGTGTGAAAGATGTTTGAAAATCGGGCATCATATTTCAAACTGTAAGAGCCCAAGACGGACGATTAAAGTTAAGAAAATTTGGGTCCCTAAAGGAACAATTGTTTCAAACATCATCTACGTCTCGAAAGAAAAACCGACTTTTGGTTGGATCCCCAAAAATTAATCTTACAAAGGGGGAGATAATACTTTCAGGGGGAGATATTTCCTACTAATGCATATTCTATTATTCAGGGGGAGATATTTCCTACTAATGCATATTTTTTTCATATTGGTATCCTCTATATTTTTTTTACACTTTTTGTTGAATACAAAAAGGGGAAGGAGAAGTTGAATCGGATAAAAACGTCATGAAAGATATGACGAGAAAAATAAAAAGTAAAACGAGGAGAAAATAATAAAAAACGAAGAAGTCGAAAAGAAGAAAAAAGCATACAAAAAGGGGGAGAAATGAAGGAGTTGAAAATTAAGAAAAACGAAGAAGTCGAAAATGGGTGAAACTAACGAAACGATCAAAGTCGAAAACTTTACATATATATATATATATATATATATATATATATATATATATATATATATATATATATTCTTATTTTACAGGTTTTATCCAATTCAAGAGTTGTTTTGTAATCATCAAAAAGGGGGAGATTGTTGGAATATTTATTCCACATAATAATAAATAGTGTTTTGATGATTAAGTTGCTAAACAAAACAAAACAACAAAGAGGCGAAGAAAAACGACGAAGGAATCTAAAACGCAAAAAGCTGGACAAAATACAAAGCTAACGCACGTTAGAAATATAAGTTAGCGCATGCTAACGGGTCCCGACTGCAGATCAGACGAGTTCAAAGTAACCTGAAGTGAAGTCAGCTGATGCAAGATTAGTGCACGCTACAAAGGATGTAATGGCGCACCCTATCGAAGACTTATTACCATTGTGAAGAGATTCCAACATAGAATGACGTATGCACTGAAGTAAGCTTAACGCACGCAAGAGATGATATTTAGTGCACGTTTAATATCAGTTTGAATCAAGTCAATCAATCTGTTGGGGAGAATCTTCTACAAGTCAAAAAGTATTAACGGATATATGACGCATGTAATGATGCATGATTAGCGCATGCTACAAGAAAGTGTTAGCGCACGCTAACTGTGAAGGACAGAAGCCACTGGACTAAAATTGGAAGATGGTAATGTACGTAACATGCATTACACAACGTACGTTAAGGCAAAATAGCGCATGCTAAGGAAAGAAGCCTAGCGCACGCTAATAAACAACTGGCAGTAATGGCTAGTTTGTGGAAGAAGACTATAAATACCAAATGAGTTGGTATCATTCCACACAACAACATTGAGCAATTCATATACACTTGAGATATCATTGTAAACATTATAGTTGTTGTTCTTGAGCTTAAATTAGAGTTATTGAGTGTTATACACAAAATCATACACGAGTGAGAAAAAGAAAAGATACAATTGGATTCGGTGTTATTAGGATCAAGGATCCGACATTGTTAGAATCACAATCGCTATCTTAGTGAGGTTTATCTAGTACCAATAGAAAGCTATAGTGGTTGATTCATTGTCCAATAGAAAAGAAAAAACGGTTTTACTCGGACCGATAGAAGACGAGCTTATAACGGTAATCCCTCGATCGATAGAAGAGAGGTGCAGGGGTTTTGATCTTGAACCTATAGAAAAAGATACATCGAGAGCGGATGTAGGCACGTTTGGCCGAACCTCTATAAATCCGCGCGTCATTTAATTTCCGCACTATATTTACGCTTCCGCACAAACGGCGCAAATACCGATAGTACTCCAACAACTATCGTCTGTTAGTAGTTTCTTTTATGTCACTGTTGTTGCTGCCCAACAGTCCGATTTTGTTTTTAATTGCCATGTACGCAGTTATGCATACAACCCGATCATGTAGGACAAATCAGTAGTGTTTAGTAAATGCTTCTGCACAAAGTTATGCAAATTGCTCTGAGGTATCTTAGGTTGATGTTAACGTCAAAGGTAAAAAAACGGTTATGATATTCGTTTTAAAAAGATCCGACTTTGAACTCTGTTTAACTTAATTACAAAAACCTGAGTTATCGAAATGAATGATAACTTCAATCTTTGAGCGTGCAGGTTTACATGGTGTAACACCCCCAGATCCGACCGGCAATATTACAGCGCCGTGGGCCCCAAGATGGAACCTACAAGGCTAAAAGACATTTTCGCAAATATTTATAAATGCCTAAGAGGCGAACAACGGTACTAACTTTAAAAACACATTCGAAGACTTTATAAAACTCGTTTATCAAAACCGTCATAAAATCTCATTTGAAAGGACAAAGCCAAACAGCCGAAACTCAATAGTTTAGAAAATGATTTTCCAAAGTAACCTGAGTTGCTAGATAACGAAAGGTCGTTTAAAAGTACTCACGCAGCGGAAAAGACAACAGTTAAAAGTACTCTAACAGCAGAATACAACAACTGATCAGGAAACTCAATTCACAAAATACATGCCCTAGCCAGTATCCTCCAGGAAGCTCATCTCTCCACGACCGCTACAAGCTCGATATCCCAAAAACCTAAAAAGAAAGCCCACGACGGGGTCAGCCATAGTATCCAACAATAATAACAATCACATCACATCAATAATTACATACCAATGAGATACTAAGTAAGAATACTATCAAAGTAATCCTACTGCCATACTCTACCAAATTCACGTCTCGTATGATTCTCACACAATACCCAAAGTTCTCAAAACATTATTGTTGTGCGGCGATTTATACGCCTCGACGGCGATCGGATCAAGGACCGAGCGACTGAGTCCATGACCAAACAAGCTACGGCGAACTCGCCTAAATGAAGGTAACAGTCCACCTTCAAAGCATCCCGCGATCGACTCCCAAGGCGATCGCCTTTTGGCACCTAGCGATCGACCCTGGTGCCCGACCAAGGACGACCGTCCTGTGCCACGAGCAAGACCATCGTCCGTCAAAGTCTACGAAGACTAGATCTCAAAGTAGCACCCATGTGCAGATCCGCGAAAGGCACCGCATAACATGGATCGTTGACCACATCCTATCACCACCTTCTCACATACCGACAAACCCACCGAAAGGTACAAGGTGGGACCGCCCATGATAGCGACTCAGATGCGTGCAGACTTCTCATTGGACCGCACAGTTGACTGCCAGCAACTCCTACGGACTTTAAGGATACTAGCCCATATGCTAAAGATGATCGCCCGCTTATTATAATACAGCAGAGGCGATCGCCCATCTTCTCAAAGTCCTATAAATAGAGAACCTCCAGCTACTGGAAAAAGGTTCCTCTTAGTCCCACTTAGTTGGCAAATACATACAAACGTGTACATTTTCAGGCTCTCGGCTTCCTCTCCCGAATCTATCCCAAGATTTCTCTCTCAACACCTCTCATCCAGAAGACAGTCGGCAGAGGCAAGAACTCCTTGCAGTACAGATTCGAAGAGACTCGTAAGCCCAGGAGCTCAAACATACAACTAATACACACCGTGAGAGACTGTCGATTTCTCACGGTCGTCACAGCACATCAACGTTGTTACAAGAACTCACAGAGCATCATATCTGGTTCTTCCGACAATCTTCACACTCAATAGCTAAGATAGCTAGGGTCTTTACACTCATTGTAATTGTACTCTAACATTAATATTTGTACTCCAAAGTATTCGTATTAATAATATCTCGCGAGAGCATTCAAGCCCGGGACTAACAACCCCGGCAAATCTTGTGTTATTTACTTTTCCAGGGAAGTGTTCTCGCACTTTGTTTGCTACTCGAACATTACAGCAATATCTATCTTCCGGATAATATTTTGGGTAGCAACAATTGGCGCTAGAGGAAGGGTATCTTAACCTTCATTTTATTCCTACCGTCCCGAAGAACACTCACTGTTCTCGGGGCATATACTTGAAGTAACACTCACTGCGCTTCAAAGAAAGCCTTCAGAATCATGATGTCCGCCACTACACCGAAGAGAGCCACTCTCCGAACCGCCGGACATCATATCCCGGCTCGATCCGAGCCCCAGCCGACGGAAGAGGGAAGTCGCGGCGACGCGAGACTCTCGATCCTGCACCTGAGGGGTGGCCCCAGCCTCTCACTCGACCAGTTCCGAACCGCGGAACAGATCGAGGAGGCTATGGCCATCCTAAAGGAGCGACGGGGAGCATGCGTGGCGCCCGTTATAACTCCCTCGGCCATCCGCCACGTGGGCAAACGGAAGTTCAAGGGGCTACTGGGCGAGCGATCGTCAGTAAGCCCCAATTCACGAGAAAAGGCTCTCACGAGGCCGGACGGTTCCATATTCAGTCGCTTGGGAAGCGACCCATCATGGTGACCGGGGCATTCTGGCCCCAACCGCGAGACTACGGAATCCGAATCCGTCACCAGGAGTTCGGCCTACCCGACTCCCAGCCGAACACAGGTCAGCCGTCTGGCTCCCGTTCCGAACGCCAGGGTGTCAGTACATGATCGCCTAGGCTCCTGCTCCGAGTGCCTAGCCGCGAGCAGCCAAGCCGCGGCGATGGCCGATGTGCAACACCAGCTTGACAAGATGAAATCACTCCTAGATAATGGGGCAAGCTGTAACACCCCAAACTAGGCGGATATTACAGTGCCGTGGACCCCCGACTGGGACCCACCAGGCGGATGAAAATGAATGAATTACACAGGGTAAATGTAGTACCGAACCACATTACAACATTAATTACTCCGATGAGGAGTTTCATACAACACACCCAGGATAAAATAGAATACATGTGTATCTTATGTGACGATAAAATACACAACACTGAATGAAACGAGTATTCAAACGGAATGTCTGCAGCGGAATAAATAAAGGAAACATAAATGATGAGCAATCGACAGATCGGGGCCCCTTTCTAGTATCACTCAGGACTCCTCGACGTCGGCGTGTTCTCCCGTGCCTTTGCCTTGCCTGCACGAAAAACAAAGTCCCCAAACGGGTCGATTACGTAACAACAATCCTCAAGAGTTGAAATTACACATCATGAATTAAGCGAAGTTATGAAATATTCTTAATTATGAATTTATTTGAAGAGGAGTATCATAGTACGCCCGTAATGTTACGTGCAAGTGTACAAGACGAATGACCGGACACACCCGTCCTTGTACCTAATTAGTCTCACGGAGGTAAGCGTTACGTGTGCACGGTCCGATGTATCGGTGAACCCAATACATGACCATCGTGTGCCCGACTAAAAATTCCACACAAACCACACCCGCCACGCAATATGAACCGGAAGGTCACATGAACGAGAATGACCATGATGAATATCAATGAATAATAATTAGACTAGGCCAAGATGACTCACCGATATGAAAGTAATAGTAGCGTGATTGATAACTTGATGAAATGATTTGGAACCGTCGTTCCTCGTGAATGAAATGATTATTCGACAATTACAAGTCTCAAAATGATTAATATTATGATGAATGAATTATGATTATGAGCAATCAACAACAAAAGGAATGAGTATCCTTTTAATCGAGTAAGAATTAACTTACTCAATACCGATGAAGAATGTCCGTCCACGAACAACGTCCTAACCAAGATACCGGTCGCTCGAACAACCTTGAATAACAATCATTACCAACAATTGTTCAATACACGAATCAAACACGAATATAACGAACTCAAAACGTCGATACGATAAAACTAAGTCCATTGCGGCATTAAATCAAACACGTTGCGTCCAAACTCCGATTGTTTACAATCAAACTTCAATATACCTATATCAAATTCCCCAAGAAGTGTTTCAAACCAACAAAACATCTTCCAAATGATCAATAATCCGAAATGAATATCCGAAAACGTGATTATAACGACAATTAATCGAGAACCCCAATTTCAACTCGATATTCAAAGTGTTCTTGAATAATCCCTCAATAATCCAATGAATCCTTATACAAACTCATAATCATATACATATCCCTTCATATAACATGATTATAACGTCCAAAACATCATATCTCAACATAAAATCGAAGTCCAGTGTCGAAGAAATTACCTCTTGAATATCCAACCAATTCGATCCGATGAAAACGTGTAAAACGACTATCCAAGCTTCCCGGATGATTGAAGGTGATGAAAAATACACACTCAAATGATAATTGATGAAGAAATCTCTCCCTCAAGTTATTCTCTCTCGGTTGCGGTGAAGAAGATGGAAAAAATGGTGAAATGCTCAAAAACCAATTTATAGGGGTTGACGGCCAGCGAGGCTCGGCCGTGCCCGCTGACACGGTCGTGGCGCGCTAGCCGGGCAGGACTCGACCGTGTCCCGCTTGACACGGTCGAGGCGCGAAGGGGCCTACCGACAGTGACCCGTCCGCGGCGCCGGCAATGACTCGGCCGTGTCCCGAACACGGTCGGGCCTCTGGCGATCGCTGCAGCTAATCCGGAAGAGCTCGACTCGGCCGTGCGACGACACGGTCGGGTCTGAGGCAGACGCCGGCACTTTCCGACGAGTGCGGCACGGGCCGTGTCGACGACACGGCCGAGTTCGTTCGGCGATGATCGCCAAAATCGAAAAATGAGCGGTTGAGCTAAAGCGACTATAACTCTCTCGTCGGACTCGATCGACTCACCGTTTGAACCATTGGAAAGCTAACTCGATGCTCTATAATATTGCAAAGATTTAGAATTTTGGAGTTACCAAAAATTAATGGTGATCTAACAAAGTCGAACTCATATGAGGAAAGTTGAAGCGATGAACAATAACGATACTCAACTCGAAGTTTTTACGAGCGGTGAACACGGTGAATGAACATGATTGATGAATGATTATAATTGAGTGAAAATACACCGAGTGACAATTACGGTGATAATTCTTGAATGAAAATGAATGAATTACAACCGGGTATTACATACTCCCCCTCAAAAGAGTTTCGTCCCAAACTAAGGGTCAAACAACTCGGGATAACTCCCGCATAATCTCCTCGGTTTCCCAAGTGGCCTCTTCGACTCCATGTCCGGACCACCGAATCTTGACCAAAGGAATCGACTTATTTCTCAAGCTGTTTGATTCGCCGCTCTAAAACTCGTATAGACGCTCCTCATATGAATGATCGTCGGCGATCTCGATTTCGAATCGCAGTATGTGACTCGGGTCGGCAACATACTTTCGCAATCGAGAGACATGAAACACATTATGAATTCGGCTCGAGCCGGAGGTAAAGCCAATCGATAAGCTAACTCGCCTACTCGATCCAAAATTTCAAACGGTCCAATGAATCTCGGACTAACTTCCCCGTTTCCAAACGGAAAATACCTCGACTGGGATACCTTGACCAAGACGTGGTCACCCGTCTCGAACTCTAGTGGTCGAGACGATTATACGCATATGATTTATGTCGACTACGAAGTCACAACATACGACTCTTGATCAAAGCTACCTTCTCCCGCGGCTATAAGCATATCGGGTTCGGTGCCGATTGATTCGACAAGTCATCCCAACACAAGGGAGATCGACAACGACGACCGTACAAGGCCTCGTAAGGTGCCATCTTAATGGAAGCATGCCAACTATTATTATACGTGAACTCGATCAATGGTAGTTGGGCTTCCCAATCGTCCTTCCAATCGAGGACGCATGCCCTCAACATGTCCTCTAATGTCTCAGATAGTCCTCTCTGATTGTCCGTCTGACCGAGGATGAAAGGCGATCGAGATTGAGCTGAGTTCCCATAGCACGGTGAATGATTTCCAAAATGAGATACAAATCGTCCGTCACGATCGGAAACGATACTCTTAGAGTACCGTGCGGTCTTACTATCTCCTTGATGAATAAGCTGGGCAGTCTCTCGGGACCCCACGTATCCTTGATCTCAAGGAAATGAGCTGATTTAGTTAAGCGGTCCACAATCACCCGAGATCGTATTCATGCCACGGCGACTCATCGGCAAACTCGTGATGAAATCCATAGAAATGTCTTCCCACTTCCACTGAATAGGGAGAGGTTTGACATACCCACGCCGCCGATGTTCAATCTTGACTTGTTGGCAAGTTAAGCATCTCGAAACAAATTCCGCGACTTCTCGCTTCATATTACTCCACCGTAATTTTGTTTCAAGTCCTTATACATCTTGCTAGACCGGATGAACAGAATAAGGGGTAGCATGAGCTTCTCTCAAAATCAAGTTTTTCAACTCGTCATTCGCGGCACGCACAACCGGTTCTTAAACCTCAAAAGTCCATCCTCGTGGACCACGAATCCAGGGGCTCTCCACCGAGCCACATCCTCACGAATGCGCAACAATCTGAGTCTGAACCCCGATTCTCCCTGATTGCATCCTCAAGAGATGATGAAATCTCTAACATACAAAGTGTCCCTGAACTCGCCGGCTGGACCTCGATCTCGGGTCTAAGGAATTCTGTTGGAGCTCCTTCGAATTGTTAAACGAGCAAGCATCTGCTCTGAATGGACTTACGACTCAAGGCGTCGGCGACAACGTTCGCCTTGCCCGGGTGGTAAAGGATCTCAATATCATAATCCTTGATTAGTTCTAACCACCGCCTCTGTCGCATATTTAATTCCTTCGAGTAAATATATACTTTAAACTTTTATGATCGGTGAATATCGACAAGTGACGCCATAAAGGTAATGACGCCAAATCTTCAAAGCGAACACCACGGCCGCTAGCTCAAGGTCGTGTGTCGGATAATTAACCTCGTAAGGTCTCAATGCCGTGAAGCATAGGCAATAACCTTCCTGCTCGCATGAGTACACATCCGAGACCCTATCCGGACGCATCACTATAAACCACAAATCCCTCCGTCCCCTGCGGCAAGGAAAGTACAGGTGCTGACATTAACCGGCTCTTGAGTTCCTCAAAACTCCGCTGACACGCGTCGGACCACGTGTATTTCCTATCCTTCCGCAAAAGGTTCGTCAATGGTTGAGCAATTTTGGAAAATCCTTCCACAAACCTCCGATAATAACCGGCTAATCCGAGAAAGCTTCGGATTTCCTTAACATTCTTCGGAGGTAACCAATTCTGGATAGCCTCCGTCTTCGAGGATCAACACGCACTCCATCGGATGAAATTACATGTCAGAAGCGTCACTTGGACATCCGAACTCACATTTGGAAAACTTCCCATAAAGTTTTTCTCGTCTCAACACGTCGAGCACTTGATGAAGGTGAAACTCGTGTTCCTCCGGTCACGAGAATAAATCAAAATGTCATCGATGAAGACAACAACAAACCGATCCAAAAAGTCGATGAAGACCCGATTCATTAACTCCATGAATACCGCAGGTGCATTAGTCAATCCGAGCGGCATAACCACAAACTCATAATGACCATAACGCGTTGAAACGCCGTCTAGCGATATCCGACTCTCGAATCCATCGATGATATCCAGATCTTAAGTCGATCTTGGAAAATATCAAGCTCCCGAAGTTGATCCAAAAGGTCATCGATACGGGTAAAGGATACTTATTCTTGATTGTCACCTTATTCAACTCCGATAATCGATACACAAGCGAAAAGAACCATCCTTCTTTTTGAACAAAGATCGGTGCTCCCCACGGGACGCACTCGGTCGGATATAACCTTTCTCGAACAATTCCTCAAGTTGACTCTTCAACTCTCGCATTTCGGTCGGGGCCATTCGGTACGGTGCCTTCGATATCGGGGACGTACCAGGCTCCAACTCAATCGTGAATTCCACATCCCTCTGTGGAGGCAAACCAGGTAACTCGTCTAGAAATACATCGGCATATTCCCTTACTACTGGAATATCCGACAACATTACTGATGATTCCTCGGTTTTGGTCATATAGCACCAATAACCGACACATCCCTGACTGAGTAATCGCACTGCTTTCATCAAATTAATGACCTTACCAGCAGTAGGGATTACCTCCCTGAAATACACATTCAACCCCATCGTCTGAAATGATAGTAATCATACGCTTACGGACACTAATGATGGCATCATGACGATCCATCCAATCAATACCCAAGATGACGTCGTCTCTCGGCAAATCTACCACGATAAGGTTCGCTGGCCATACACGACCATGAAACAGACAAGGACAATCTCGAATCTCACGACACGATGATTCGTCTACCATCGTGTAGACCAATGACATAAGGCTCACAACTAGTAGCACTACCTACCGTAGTCTACTCAAACATGATTCGGAAATGAATGAATGCGATGCACCAAGATCAAAAAGGGTACACATAGGTTGAGATAGAATATCGAGTGTACACGAGATCATTTGGGCCTCGGATCATCGGTCTTCTTCATCTCATAAATCCGGGTTTGCTAGTCCCAGACCGACGCCTCTGTCACGACTATAGGCTCCACCTTTAGTCGCTCCTGCTGCTTTAAACGACGCTGATTGAGTGGCCCGATTACGAGCGGCTGATTGTTTCGGGGCTGAGATGACGCTGGAGTAGGTTTGGAGTCCCTACGGCAAAAACGGGCCCTATGCCCAGCAATTCCACAATTATGACACGTGATCGTCTGTCTCGGACACTTGGTACTGAGGTGACCAAGTTCCCCACAGTTATAACAGGTGATGGCCGAACTGGCCGCTCGAGACTGTGATTCCGCGGGTTTAGACGACACAGGAGGTCGCTCAGAAAAAGCGGAGCCCGCACGGGGTTTCTTGAAAGTTGCCTGACCGCCTTCCGACTGATTGCGATTCTTCGATTTCTTGCTAGCAGACGAAGGTTGCTGCTTAGCAATTTCCTTAGCAGTAAGCTCGTAGGTGAGAGCTTTCTCAATGAATTCAGCCAACGTGGTGCAATTATGATTAAGTGGCGAAGTCTCATACGGGGTTTGACCTCTTCTTGAAATACTTAATCTTATCCGCCTCGGAATGAATGATAGATGAGGCAAACGGAAGAAGTTCTGAAATTTCTCGGCAATGGCGAGAACATCCTCGTCTGTTGAGGGTCGGGGTGAGTAATTGACAGCTTGGCCTCTCTGAGTGGGGCCGGATAATATCTCTCCATCATGAGAGTCTTGAGCTGCTCCCAAGTACATGATCCTTCGGTGGGCTTCAACGACAACCACCAAGAATGTGCGCTCTTACCCAGGTAGTAAGCCGCAACAGAAACTTTGTGTCCTTCGGGACACTCTACCATAGCAAACAACTTCTCGAAATGCTCGAGCCAATGAATAATATCCGCCGGCTCAGACGAGCCCTCAAAAGTAGGTGGCCTTTGGCGAGAGATGTCGCCGATGATATTGCTCACATTCCTCTCTTGCCTCTGAGGTGGCGGCGGAGGAGCCTGTTGATTTTGATTAGCTGAATTTTGCATCGTCTCCATTAGTCGTGTCATCTGAGTCATCTGGGCCATCATGCCCTGCATAAAGGCGAGTGGATCGATCCGAACACCTTCTGACTGAGCCGTGTCCCGAGTACGACTCCCCGAAAGTGAATGATCACGCCCTGGTGAATGAGTGGCAGCGTCACTGCTAGATGAGTTAACATTATTCCTCGCGTTCGCACGTGTGTTCGCACGAGTTCTCGGGATTCGGCCCACACCACGGCCTCGTCCTCCGCGTCCTCTTCTTGCTCTCTCCATACTGAAGTAGGAAAGTCACATGATGATTATAATCCCCGCATGAATATCACGTTATGATTATGTCATGAGATGACGAAAATGAGTATACATGTTCTAACTTAGTGATTATATGAATGATTTACTGAAGTGACATGATTATCTGATAAAATTCTTGAAGTGATTATCTTGAATAACTTAACAAGATTGATAATATGACCATCCAGATCGACAACTGAGTAATAAAAGGAATTAAGTGATTAATGAGTTAATATGATCGTCCTGATCATTAACTGAGTATTGAAATGAATTAAGTGATTAATGAGTTAATATGATCGTCCTGATCACAATGAATGATGATGTTTGAGGATTGTTAATTGATGAATGATGAATGAATGATTATTGCCAGAAATTATACCATGGCGTTAGAAATCTTACAGTTCTTTCGGTCTGATTGGCTCGGCATTTGCACAGGTCACACGTGACACGAAAGTCCAATGATACTAGTCTGATGACGATGACTTCAAATGAGACATGACTCGGAAGGTAGTATCCAAAACCACGCTCTGATACCAACTCTGTAACACCCCAAACTAGGCGGATATTACAGTCTGCGTGGACCCCATTAGGACCCACCTGGCGGATGAAAATGATTTAATTAAACTGTGTGAATGTATTACCGAACCAAATTACAACATTAATTACTCCGATGAGGAGTTTGATACAACACACCTGGATAAAATAGAATACATGTGTATCTTATGTGACGATAAAATACACAACACCGAATGAAACGAGTATTCAAACGGAATGTCTCAGCTGGAATAAATAAAGGAAACATAAATGGTGAGCAATTTGAACAGATGAGGCCCCTTTCTAGTATCACTGGGACTCCTTGACGTCGCGTGTTCTCCCGTGCCTTTGCCTTGCCGGACACGAAAAACAAAGTCCCCAAACGGGCCGATTACATAGAACAACAATCCTCAAGAGTTGAAATTACACAATCATGAATTAATCAAGTTATGAAATATTCTTAATTATGAATTTCGAAGAGGAGTATCATAGTACGCCCGTAATGTTCATTGCAAGTGTACAAGACGAATGACCGGACACACCCGTCCTTGTACCTAATTAGTCTCACGGAGGTAAGCGTTACCGTGTGCTCGGTCCGATGTATCGGTGAAGCCAATACATGACCATCGTGTGCACGACTAAAAATTCCACACTGCCCACACCCGCCACGCAATATGAACCGGAAGGTCACATGAACGAATGACCATGATGAATATCAATGAATAATAATTAGACTAGGCCAAGATGACTCACCGATATGAAAGTAATAGTGACGTGATTGATAACCCGGTGAAATGATTTGGAACCGTCGTTCCTCGTGAATGAAATGATTATTCGACAATTACAAGTCTCAAAATGATTAATATTATGATGAATGAATTATGATTATGAGCAATCAACAACAAAAGGAATGAGTATCCTTTTAACCGAGTAAGAATTAACTTACTCAATACCGATGAAGAATGTCCGTCCACGAACAACGTCCTAACCAAGATACCGGTCTTCGAACAACCTTGAATAACAATCATTACCAACAATTGTTCAATACACGAATCAAACACGAATATAACGAACTCAAAACGTCGATACGATAAAACTAAGTCCATTGCGGCATTAAATCAAACACGTTGCCCAAACTCCGATTGTTTACAATCAAACTTCAATATACCTATATCAAATTCCCAAGAAGTGTTTCAAACCAACAAAACATCTTCCAAATGATCAATAATCCGAAATGAATATCCGAAAACGTGATTATAACGACAATTAATCGAAAACCCCAATTTCAACTCGATATTCAAAGTGTTCTTGAATAATCCCTCAATAATCCAATGAATCCTTATACAAACTCATAATCATATACATATCCCTTTATATAACATGATTATAACGTCCAAAACATCATATCTCAACATAAAATCGAAGTCCAAGGTGTCAAGAAATTACCTCTTGAATATCCAACCAATTCGATCCGATGAAAACGTGTAAAACGACTATCCAAGCTTCCCGGATGATTGAAGGTGATGAAAAATACACACTCAAATGATAATTGATGAAGAAATCTCTCCCTCAAGTTATTCTCTCTCGGTTGCAGTGAAGAAGATGGAAAAAATGGTGAAATGCTCAAAACCAATTTATAGGCCGACTCGGCCAACAGCGGCCGTGCCCGCCGACACGGTCGTGGCGTGCACTGCCGGCAGGGGACTCGACCGTGTCTCGCTTGACACGGTCGAGGCGCGAAGGGGCCTACCGACAGTGACCCGTCGCGGCGCCGGCAATGGCTCGGCCGTGTCCCGAACACGGTCGGGCCTCCGGCGCAAGCATCGGGCTAATCCGGAAGAGCTCGACTCGGCCGTGTGCACGACACGGCCGGGTCTGAGGCGACGCTTCAGCACTTTCCGGACGAGTACGGCACGGGCCGTGTCGACGACACGGCCGAGTTCGTTCGGCGGTGATCGCCAAAACGAAAAATGAGCGGTTGAGCTAAAACGACCATAACTCTCTCGTCCGGACTCCGATTGACTCACCGTTTGAACCATTGGAAAGCTAACTCGATGCTCTATAATATTGCAAAGATTTAGAATTTTTGGAGTTACCAAAAATTAATGGTGATCTAACAAAGTCGAACTCATATGAGGAAAGTTGAAACGATGAACAATAACGATACTCAACTCGAAGTTTTTACGAACGGTGAACACGGTGAATGAACATGATTGATGAATGATTATAATTGAGTGAAAATACACTGAGTGACAATTACAGACTGATAATTACTGAATGAAAATGAATGAATTACAACCGGGTATTACACAAGCACCAGTAGAAAGATCATCGGACCGACCGAGCCACTCGTGGTCCACATCGAGCTTGCTCACGTGCAACCAAGGATCACTCCTCCCAAGACACCTTTATACAAAGGGAGATCGGACCCCGAGACTTACCTAAGCAAGTTCCGGATCTACATGACCGGGTGTGGGGCATCAGATGCAACCAAGTGCCGAATCTTCCCTTTAACATTGGGCGAGCTGGCTCATAGGTGGTACGTCTCACTACCACCGCGATCGATCATCTCCTTTGAGAAACTGGCGAATGACTTCACGTCAGACTTCGCCGCCAAGGTCGCCAGATCAGAAGGCCCCCACCGCATGATGAAAATCAGGCAGGGGGAAGACGAATCCGATGCAGATTATATCGACTGGGTGGATGAAATTGTCCTCACCAGCGAGACCATCAGTGACGAGCTCACTCTACACTCAGTTCTGGGGGGATTCTACGGTCATTCGCCCATGTTTAGACATCTCACGAAGGACATGCCCCCAACCTACGCGATCTTCCGCGCTAAGGCTGCCGACTTTCTAGCCAGGCAGAAGCTGCTCACCCTCCGCCTAGGCGAGGGAATGCCACCTCCCGCCCGAAAGACAATGATCGCCAAAACCAAGAAGGCAGTCGCCGAGCCCCCCGGAGATATCAAGGCCTACGAGGATGTGGAAGCCCATCTCCTCCACAAGTTCAATCGAACTCCGGCCCACATTTTCTACGCCATCAAGGGGCACGAACCGCTGAACAAGCCAAAGGCAATAAGGGACCACGGTCATCTGGACCACAATCAATATTGTGCCTACCACAAGAGTCCCGGCCACAACACCAACCAATGCCGCGACCTCCTCAGACAACTCTGGAGATTGTTCGAAGAAGGCAATTTGGACAGCTTATTGGCTAGCCAGAGCCCCTCCAATCTCCCAACACGGTCACCCGAGTCGAACGCGAATAGGCCGGAAAGCTCATACGAGCCGACCCCTCGATCAACCTCGTCGACCGTATCTACATGCTTCAATCAAGAGAACGGAACTTCAGAAGTCTCTCCCCGATTTCCCACCTCATCAAACCAAAGGCTACTGCCTGAGCAAATGCTTCGAAAAAGAGGATGACTCGCTCGCCTTCTAAAGTTCTTCATCAACATGATGGACCTAGGCAGCGATCGCCTCCCCCAGCACAACGTATACCATCGAGGACCGTCATCTGACATGATGGTCCGAGGTAGAAGAGTGCCGCCATGGTCGCAAAAATCGATTAAACCGATGATCCGTCCATACAAGGTTCCTTTGAGCTTCGATCGCTCGCCCTTCGTTTAAATACGAGGCGGGCGTAGGCGAAGGTCTCTCCAAATCAAATCAGAGGATTACTCGCTCGCCCTCTAAAGTTCGTCATCTACATGAAGAACCTAGGCAGGCGATCTCCTCCCCTTACACAACGTATACCGTCAAGGATCGTCATCTGACTTGATGGTCTGAGGTAGAAGAGTGTCGCCATGGTCGTGGAGGACGATGGAACCGTTCTCTGTGCCCATGAAAGGTCCCTTTGGGCCACGATTGCCCGCCCTTCATTTAAATACGAGGCTGGCGTAGTCTGAGGGCCCTCCAAAACTAATATGTGGACACGTTCGTCCGCACTCAAAGGTCCATCACTTAACGTGGTGGGTCTTTCTCGGACAATGCAACGCGTCCCTCCCACGTATCAACGTATACCGTCGAGGGTCACCATTTTAATGGTGGCCCGAGGTAGAAGAAGAGCTAACAAGCCGCGGACGTGGAGTTGATTAATCCGACGACGCCCCGCGCAAGGAATCCACCAGACCAAGACCGCACGCCCTTCGTTTAAATACGAGGCGAGGCGCAACCTTCGGAGGACCCTACCAATTAAGTGAGTCACGAAAACTTATCCATCAGACGGAATGTCGCTCGCGCATAAGACACAGTCGTGGAGGTCGGTCCATCGAACTCCGTGATCGTGCACGGTACCTCAAGTCCGAGATGGACGGCCTTTCGAGGAATCGACAAAATTGAAGACCACTCACTCAACGATTTATTTTCGTCCCCTTACTTTCACTAAGTGATCAAAAACAAGGTGGAAGTGAGGAGCTATATATACGACGATCGTCCCTATTCAATTACATACGGAGATCGGCATTTTTCAGATGTTTGTGCAGCGATCGAATTTGTTGTAAAAGTTATATGAGTTTATTAATTCACTTGGAGCTACACTCGCAACAATCTCTCCTCACACATTTGTACAAAGTCATGCAAAGACTCAGAAAAGCAATCATTCAAGTAATAAATCGAAGAAGCAAACAGTCATTTCATTACTTGAAATTTTAGAAGTACATACACGGTTGCCCGAAGGCCTAAGTACTACAAAGAAAAGCTACAAAATTACAAGGCAAAAAGCTAAAACAATAAGGATGAAGAGCCTCAGGCCCCTGCCTGGCCTTCGCCTTCAACCACCGGATCGGCCCGCGACCCTTCGCCAGCTTCCGGAGTGGACTCCCCGTCCTCCGGAGCATCAGGATGAACAAGGTTCGCCGGAGTCGGATACCAGCTTAGGTCTACACCGATTTCGGAGAGATCCAAGATCGGCATGGAGAAAGAAGGATGGAGGGGATGCGCCAACGCATACGCCTTGAAGTTTTCGGCTAGAGGACCGACCTCCAGTCCTCCCTTCTTAGCAGCTCGGAGCGAATCAGCAAACGCCATATAATAGGCAAAGTCACTGACGAACTCCACATTGAGAAAGGGATCGGCCTCGGTCGCCTCCAACTTCCCTTTCAGCTCCGCCATCGCCTGTTGCGCGCCTTGAAGCTCGTCCTCCTTAGCGGCCATCTCTTCCCTCGACGCTGCCAGCTCGTTGTTCAGCCGAGCGACAGTCACCTTCAGTTGATCAGCCTCCTTCTCAGCGGCCACGTGCAACTGTCGAGCATCTGTCATCTGGTCCCGAAACCGGTCGACCGTCGCCCGAGCTCGCTCATAGTTCTCTCTCATCAGTTTAAGGTCATGACTCGCCCGCTTAGCTGCATCCAGGGAGTCCTTCTCCATAGCCACAATCCTGTCGGCAAACTCGGCATTCTCTTTCTGAGCAGCCTCGAGATCTGCCTGGAGACGGGAAGTAGAAGGACGCCCTTCGAATTCTTGGATAGCCTGGGCAGCCATCGTCGCCACCTGGAGAGAGAGATCAAGAGCAGCCTGCATTGTATTCCCGGATCGCTGACGAGCGATCGCATCTAAATCAGTCATCCAGGCTTTCGGCAAAGCAGAAACGGCCCGGTTGACATATAGCGGGACATCACAGGCCTGACGAGGAGATCGGCTCGCCAGAAAATCCAATACCATCGGCGGGCAAGATGGGTTAGTTCTACGGATCCTGCATCAAACAACAAAAAGTTAGCACATCTCCTACGCAAGTGACGAAACTCAACAAACAAACAAAGTCTACCTCTCGGCTCTCTCGGGGTCGCGACCAGAGTATGGTTTCCCGCGAGGGGTCTCAGCCTCGGCGATCGCCATCTCTCGTAAGAAAGCCGCAGAGGGCGTAGGCTCATTCTCCGGAGGAACAGCGGTGATCGGAGGCGCAGCGATCGGCACCTCACTGGCAGGAGCAGAAACCGGAGGTTCTCCCGACCTCTTCCGTTTGCGGTTCGTCCGTAGCCCCTCCTCCCGAACTTCCTCCTCTGCTATGATCGGCTCCATGTTGGGCCTCACCTCCGGGATGAGAGGTAACGCCACAGGAGGAGCTCGAGATGACTTCTTTTGGCGAAGGCGGCTCAGAACTCCGGGGTTCGACATGGCTATCTCTACTGGAGGCTCCAAGAAACGAGGAAAACGGACCTCTGCAATAAGAAAAATCACACAACAGTTAGACAAACTCCCCAAGCAGGACGATCGCCAAGCAAATGGAGATCGTAGAAATTCATACCTGAGACCAAAAGATGTCTCGGGAAACAGAATAGCCAAGCAGACAACCAACGGCTCTCTTTGTTAATCCGGCGAGCGTCTAAGTCGTCGTCCGGTAGACTTCGTATCCGCTCCCAGACGACAAGAAAATCGAAAGGTAGCTCGTCGATCGCCGGAATATGGAAACCTGCAAAAGGAAGAACAAATTAGATCAGTTCAGAACACATCCGAACAAAGGGAGAGTCTGAACCCTTACCGGGATTCCTCTCCCGAAAGCTAGTGGGAACTTCCAGCTCGCCCATAGATTGTCACTCGCTGAGGCCTTCCAGGCACCAGCGACCCAGAACCACTTCGCCGGATCGCCCAGCACCTTGTTCGGGACTCCGAGGATCACCCGACCGGATCGGCCTTGAATATGATAGCCTCCGATCGACCCCTACTTAGTCGTCAACTTGAACAGATGGTTCATCTCCAATGGCGAAAGAAGGCGGTACAGTCGATGACCGCCGAACAAGGTGAGAGCACATATGACCTGAAGCTAGGCATTCGGTGTCAACTGAATAGGGATGGCAAAAAAAAAAACCACGGGTTCGGGTACCCGCGGGTTTTTGCCCGAATGGGTCCAATTCGGGTAACAAATTTCGGGTCCGGGTCCGGGTATGGGGTACCCACCCCGAACCCGCCCCGATATATATAAATATAATATATATATATATATATAATATTAATACTTAATAAATTAAATATATATTAGTAATTAAATTAGTAATATTATATATATATATATATATTAAATTAGTAATAAATTTAAATTAGTAATATATTATATATAATATATAATATTAATACTTAATAAATTAAATATATATTAGTAATTAAATTAGTAATATATTTTATATATATTAAATTAGTAATAAATTTAAATTAGTAATATATTATATATATATAATATTAATTCGAGAAAAAAAAATAATCCGCGGTACTACTGGGTACCTGTAACCGAGCGGCAGTGCAGGGCGGACCAAAAAAATTTATGTCTGGGGCGATTTTAACCGCGGTCCGGTCAGGTAGGCAATACCCGGCCCTGACCCGCCCCATTGCCATCCCTACAACTGAAGCGGCGCCACGTTCCAAGCAGCCAGCAAATGGGAGATGGCGAACGACAGAGGAAACCGCAACCCGGCCTCCATAATCGCTTCATTTACGGCGACCATGCCCTCCGGCGGCTGATCGGCCCGTTCATTCTCCGCCGACGCGAAAAGATTCACATCTGAAGGGACGTGATACCTTGTCCTCCAGACAGTCAGGTCCTTCCTGGTCGCCGAGCTCCTTATCTGGCCGAGGGACCATAGAGATCGCTGTGCAGCCCGAAACAGCGACCGCTTAGCATGTTGATAACGATGAGCGATCGAGTAGTCCCGGTAATCGAATTTAGGAGACGGACCGGCCAACCTCTCCATGATTTCAGCAAAGGCCAAATAGGCCCGGCCAAAGGCACTATGCTGCTCCCAATAGGCCCTCACCGCCGAATCTCTCTCCATCTGCGAGCGTCTTTGCTCAACCACCGCCTCCTTGGCGACGTCGACTTCATTAAAAAGCGCCTCGACTTCCGCGGGGTCAATACCGGCCCGGATAGCCTCGGCGGCCGTCTCCAAATGGAATTCTACTGAGGGTCCTTCCCGGGCAGTCAAAGCCCCGGCGCCGGAGGTGGTGTCCTTTCCAGATGATGAAGGTACTCCAGACATTTTCGACAAGAAGAGGAGAAAAGGAGTGTTTTCTTACCAAGGATTGAATCGATCGACGATCGGCAGTCAGATCTTCAGAAAATTTTTCGGCGATATTATCCTTCTTCTCCGACAAAAGCGCGTAAGGGTATTAACCCTGCAACCCGACGCCCTTTTATAGGAGATGGCAGGAACTTCTATGCAATTAAGGAGAATCTCAGGGATTGGAGTGCAACCGTCGCAATTAATGACTCCCTTGAAACCTGCGACGCGTCGTTTCGAGGGCACGCCAGACGAGGAGTCGCAACCAACCGTCGGTCTCCCCCAACAGGAACACGACACGTGCCCCGGAGACTTTTCCATGACCGATGTCATTTCCCGCTCATTTCAGCGACCAACCAGGTCATCCAAGTTCAAAACAAAACCGCTCAAAGACGATCGCCAGTTCCGTAAACTGCTGAGTCACTCGTCATAGTTCAGCGATCGCCAGTAGAACCACCTCACCCCACGTTTCCAATATTGGAGCGAGCTGGGGGGCAATTGTTGTGCGGCGATTTATACGCCTCGACGGCGATCGGATCAAGGACCGAGCGACCGAGTCTACGACCAAACAAGCTACGGCGAACTCGCCTAAATGAAGGTAACGGTCCACCTTCAAAGCATCCCGCGATCGACTCCCAAGGCGATCGCCTTTAGGCACCTAGCGATCGACCCTGGTGCCCGACCAAGGATGACCGTCCTGTGCCACGAGCAAGACCATCGTTCCTCAAAGTCTACGAAGACTAGATCTCAAAGCAGCGCCCATGTGCAGATCCGCGAAAGACGCCGCATAACATGGATCGTTGACCACAGCCTGTCACCACCTTCTCACCTACCGACAAACCCGTCGAAAGGTACAAGGTGGGACCGACCGTGACAGCGACTCAGACGCGTGCAGACTTCTCATTGGACCGCACAGCTGACTGCCAGCAACTCCTGCGGACTTTAAGGAGACCAGCCCATATGCTAAAGATGATCGCCCACTTATTATAATACAGAAGAGGCGATCGCCCAGCTTCTCCCAGTCCTATAAATAGAGAAACTCCAGCTACTGGAAAAAGGTTCCTCTCAGTCCCACTCAGTTGGCAAATACATACAAACGTGTACATTTTCAGGCTCTCGGCTTCCTCTCCCGAATCTATCCCAGGATTTCTCTCTCAACACCTCTCATCCAGAAGACGGTCGGCAGAGGCAAGAACTCCATGCAGTACAGATTCGAAGAGACTCGCAAGCCCAGGAGCTCAAACATACAGCTAATACACATCGTGAGATATTGTCGATTTCTCACGGTCGTCACAGCACATCAACGTTGTTACAAGAACTCACAGAGCATCATATCTGGTTCTTCCGGCAATCTTCACGCTCAATAGCTAAGATAACTAGGGTCTTTACACTCATTGTAATTGTACTCTAACATTAATATTTGTACTCCAAAATATTCGTATTAATAATATCTCGCGAGAGCATTCAAGCCCGGGACTAACAACCCCGGCAAATCTTATATTATTTACTTTCCCACGGAAGTGTTCTCGCACTTTGTTTGCTACTCGACCATTCCAGCAATATCTATCTCCGGATAATATTTTGGGTAGCAACAATCATCATAACTCACTGTTACGAAATCCACTAACTCTGTCCAATTCGATCCATCGGATATCATCATCGAATCTCAACACGAAACCGATTGTCCATCAAAGACAAATACTAAGGGAAATACGGAACATACCTCAATATGCACAATACCACGACAATCACGTCAGTCTAATCCGAGATCAGATCAATACATCATACGGACACGGTTTTAACACAAGACCTACAAATGCATACTCATATGACAACATCAATATGCTCAAAACAATAACAACAGTGTATACTCAATGGAAATTCCATGATCCAGCGCCCTCAGCATAGATCCCAAGATGATACTACTAGATCAACACGATGTGGATAACCAACAATATACATATGCACAACAACACATGTAAAACCAACGATGCGAATCCACATGATTCCATCAACACAATACTGGGTAATCCAACGATCCAGCGCCCTCAGCATAGATCCCAAGATGATCCCGTCGGACCATAACGAGGTGGAAGAACCCCTCCACTAATCCAGTGCCCTCAGCATAGATCCCAAGATGATCCCGTCGGACCATAATGAGGTGGACATCTGATCCAGCATCCTCAGCATAGATCACACGATCCCATCAGATCAACACAACATAAATAATACAAGTATGCATACACATATGCAAATCAATAATTTCATCAACATGAACAACACAACATGAACGACAATATGACAATCAACTAGGACGCCTCATGTTCAACAACATGAATGACAATATGCATGATCAAAATTATTAGCACTAAACCGAATCAGTTTGAGATACTTGCCCCAAGTCCTTCGTGAGCAAATCTCGATGTCAAATCATTACCGGCGATTATAAGCAATGCTCGGAGATCCAAACGTACCATGGACTACAGATACTCATATCCTCGTATTTATCATAATGTATCCTCGATACCCAAAATGCCAATAACCGAAATAAATCATATACCTTATGATTTAAATCCCAAGATTGGAAAACAACATAAAATCCAAATCTCCAGGGTTCACAATAATAATCATTGCTATATGCATCATAAACGAAATGAAACTGAAATCATTCATTAAATATTATAAACTGAGCAATTAATAACTTGACTCGATACCGATGAAGCTGTTATCAATCCCATTGCCTTCGTCTACAAGTTCCTCGATCCTGACCAATGCAATTCACGAACATACTCGAACACGACCGCAACATGCGGTTATAATCACTGATCAATAATATCAACCTATTGAAGTAATCAAATAGCAACGATTCGATAACAATCAATAACCGACATAGCCAACCAATCAAACTCAACGAGTCAATGATACCTCGCTCACATATAAAACTAAATAGTATAACTCAAACCATTACGAATTCATATCCACCATATGAACCGATATCCGATAATTACTAATCAATATAGCCGAATTACAAACTCAACGATTTCATAATTTCTCGATTAGTCCCAAGTCCGAGCAATACAACTCAACAATTATGAATTCATAACCGACATGCGATTACGGATACGAATGTAAAGGAAATCATATTCGGTAATCAATCACAATCTTTCCGAATTCCAAATTGATATCATCATTCATCAAGAACATACGAATTTTACCACTACAATCAATGAACATTCGATCTTCATACCTAAAGATATCGATAATTCATCATACGGTCGTCTTGCTATGTTAAATTCATCAATAAGTTCCTCAAGAATACTAAGTGATTTAAAATCATGTTCATAGCCATTAAAACAACCTAATTCGTTATCCTTTGACATGTAGATAATCATCCAATTCATAATCCAAGTCATGTATTAGCGTATTCTCCAATATACAGTTCACATAACCTCAAGAATCGTAACAACAACACCCTAATCATCATCATACGAATCAAATAAGGATAATAATACCAAAAATCCGAAATCAAGGTGAAAAGTTCAACAACATACCTCGAGAACATGAATAACACAATCAAACTCTTCAAGGATCAACCATATCTCCATATTCAAGCCTCCAATCCATGTTTCCAATCTTGTAATCAAGATAGAAGAGGTTAAATCTCACTAACATGCTCAGAGGGATAAAGGTGGGAGGAGGAAAGGTTTTTCTCTCGTGAAGAAATGAGAAGTCGATCTTCATTTTATAAACTGCATTGTTCATTATGTACGTTATCACTAAACATTAACGTACGTAATGCTCTCTAGCGTACGCTACACATCCAACATAGCATACGTAACATCATTCCAGAACTCACTGACCTGTTTCGTTCACTTGATTACGTACGTAATATTTCCTTCCTAGCGTACGTAATACGTATGTTGACTTGCTACAGTAAATCCTCATTTAACGTACGTAATGCGCTACTCGTAGCGTAAATTAACCGAGAGTTGACTCGACCAAGCACGTTCTTCGCCGAAAGCTGCCGACCACGGGTCCCACCTATCGGCCATAGCCTGAGCTGTCTGATTCCTCTCGTTACGTACGTAATGCCTTATACATAGCGTACGTAACTCTTAGCATCTTAACGTACGTTAACTATACTCTTTAACGTATGTAATCCTTGTGCCTTAGCGTACGCTAAGTATACATCATAGCGTGCGCTAATGTGGTTGTACTTAGCCATTTTCAGCTATCCTTGTCCAACGTATCAACATACTAGATACGAACATATGGCATACTGAATAAACATACTGTTTCCGAATATATACTCAAACGATAAATCTAATACACGATATCCTCATAAACAATTGTCGACCAAGTACGACAATTATACAAATACAGCTGTCTGAGTCTTTCATTTATTTTATCCATACTGCACAGATTCCACGCTGTACAACATAACTCGGATAAAATAATATTAAACAACAGTAGTAGAAATTCCGGATATTACATTCTACCCCACTTAAAATAAGTTTCGGCCTCAAAACTGGCAATCCATCATAAAAGAAACAACCCGTTCGACCAAAATATCCCGAAATCATCACGACAACGATTAATCATCATCATTACCGAATAACCAAACTAGTACACTTACATATGCACCAAGTCGACGATCTCCTGAGATACTGGCAAGTGACTTCACTGTAAAACCTGAACACACTTACAATCACAATTCCATGAGTCTTAACAAAATATATCATCTTCGGATGAAATAATCTATCAGTGCTAAATCTCGTCTGCCTGATTTTACAATCAAGTCCCAATCTAGTGTAAAACCAACGATGCACGATACATATGTGAAACAACTGCCCAAAGCCATGGCAACAAGTCCCGAAACATCGACACATAATCCGAACGCTCAGATGATCACCAGCAATGATCAACCAATAAATTAATCGAGAATATCATCGACATGATAAACTCTAATACGACCAATCCAAAGGTCAACACGCAGCTGAGAATATCATCCACATGATAAACTTTAATATGACCAACCAGAGGTCAAAACACAATCGAGAATATCATCATTATGATAAACTTCAATATGACCAACCAGAGGTCAAAACATAATCAAGAATATCATCATTATGATAAACTCCGATATTACCAACGAACGATCAGTGATAATCGAGAATACCTTCACATGGTAAACTTCAACACGATCAACACAGGACCACAGAAACAGATATATGAATGAATAAAGTTCTCAAAACGATACCCCAATCACATACAGTGGATCTTGATAATCACAACCGACTGGTGAACATACCCCAAGGCATACGAACAACCAATCGCAAATCGGCAAACATACCAAATCATACATGGAGTGGGAATGACCAATCAATATCCAAAATAATCATCCTTGGGTCACCACCTTCAATTCTTACTAAGGAATCATTCAAAAATCGCTATGGTAAGATCGTGCTACTATCATACCAATGGAATCACATAGCACATATGTCTGGTTTCACAAAATCCAAAGTTCCAAAATCACATTCTGTACCCGAATCTACAATACGCAGCATATTCCTCTTATCCGATCAATCAACTGATCATCCCTGGATAACCAAACTACCATACTGAAGTTAGAATCTCTATTCATCGTTCCATACTGATGCCTTATCCAGTTTGTGAGTCACACTCATAACTTCACCATGCTATGCACTATGCACTAAATGCGTATGTATATCAGTCACATTTTCAAAAACCAGTTTGAAATCATATAATATTGTCAAGAAGACAATTTTTCGAAAGTTCTTTCCAGAATTTCAAAATTCAAAACATAAATTTTCGTAAGATCACGAAATCAATTTTTGAAAAATTAAACTGGCTCTCGAATGCCAAGTATTCGATAACAGTGTCCTTCGAATCCACGCGATTTCGAAGTGTTAAAATGAAAACTATGCAAATGATTGACCACATACATACTCCTGTATACCAATTCAGTTCGGCACCAATTCCACTAACATTCTATCGAGAAAACCACACGATAGAGTTCTAAAATCTTAATGTATAGAATCGGACAAAATCTCTTTTTCCACATATGACTCACAACGTCGACCATTAACCCATCCTGGATCACCTCAACCATGCTATGACAAAGCATTGAAACAAATCAACACAGTGAAAGACTTCCCGAGAAGTTTCATTTGAACAAGTAAACCAAAACTCCGAAAGGTAGAAACGAACTAGACAAACGATTGATGAAGTGTTTTACAATTCTCGAGAGTTTTAGAAAACAGAAAAGCCTTTTTGAAACATCAGGGTCTCAGCTTGTATCTCGTTCCGTATTACAAGAAGCTTAAAAAGTAGAAAACTCTTTTCGGACCCCAAGTCCTGAGTTACAAAACTATTTCAAAATCGATTGGGTCTCGGCCCAAAAATCATTTTCCGGTAAAACATCCGTAAAACATTCATTTTGAAAAGTATCATTTTCAAATGTGTTGTGAGGAAATCCCTCACACTATGACGCAAGTGCACGGTGTCAACAAGTAATAAAGTGATAAGTAAGATATCGTCCCCTCGAGGACTGATTTCACTAAGTACCAAAATATAGTCAACTCGTAATTTTATTTGAAGAACAATTATATAGAAATTATTTCTAAACTAATTGCAGAAAATAAATAGAAAATAATAATAGTAATAAAAATAATAATAATAATAATACGGGCGTAGGATTATGATTTTCACCTCAAACAATCAGGAATGATATTTATTTAATTCCAATTCACTTTTATTCAATTGATTGTAAGCCAGGAATTCCTAAATTATTCTAAAGCTTTTCCCAAGGTCGATAGAAAATACTACGAACTATTAACTCGATATATCCCTATTTGAATTAGATAATTGATAGCTAAAACAGTTCATGAATTCCCACAATAAATAGGCTTCACAATTTCCATGACTATATCCCTATCTCACGAAAATCATGATTATTCTCACAAGAACTATGCCTAAATTTCATCTCCAGAATCCATAAAGACATTCAAAACAATTCAACTGTTGCCCAGACAATTAAAAAGTATTAAGAACAGTAAGAAGAATCCAATTCAATAGAATAACAAATGAATTGAAATAATAATAAATAAATCAAACCGTCATGTAATCGGCTACAATCACAATCCTACTCGAATAGATCTAGGAACTAAGATGCGGAAAAATTAAGAAAAACCGTAGGGATCCGTGGTCTTGTCGTCGCCCAAAAATCTCCTCTTTGTGTTCTTTGATCCCGCGATGTCTTCCTCCGATTTGATGATAATCCGATGATAATCCCCTCAATTATGACCTTCAATGCTTATTTATAACTCTCCTCAGCCTCCAAAACGGGTCCGTGTGATTAGGTCGAGAACAGGCTCCAAAACGGCCCAGAACCGCGGCCAATACATCAGAACCGCCTCGTGGGCCGCGGCTCACTTAATCTGTGCCGCGGCCCCTGATCCTTCGGTTGCTGCCTGGGCGCCGCATTTTCTCCCGGGGCGGCTCAGCATCCTTGTGCCGCGGCTCAGGGTACAGTCCGTTTGGGGCTTCGCTGGGGCCGTGCGTGTGCCGCGGCTCAGCATCCTTGTGTCGTGGCTCATGACCAAAATTTGCTGTTTTCGCCCGTTTTTCGTCGTTTAGGCTTCCGGACTCCAATTTCCTGCAAAACATAAAAAGATAGTGCATTAAAAGCTCATTTATGCCGATTTAGGCTCAAGATGGATATAAAATAATGATATATAAGTGCATAAAAATACGTCTAACAAATACCCCCAAACTTGAGCCTTTGCTTGTCCTCAAGCAAAAATCAATTTTAAACAAAATGTATCGTGAATAATTATGTAAGTCCATAGTGCTCAACTTAATCAATACTACCCTGAAAATCTCAAAGAATAATACAAGTATCGTAATAGTGAGTCACATCCAGGACACTGATTCCACTAAGTAACCAATTTCAGTCCTAATCAATCGTTCATGAAGAAAATCAAGCTCAAAGATTAACAGGCGTGAATTTAACCGACCGATAATATGAAGGGTTAAAATAAACGAGTCAACTCCCCCAGTCCCACAGTCTAGTGGCAAAAATTTAAGAGTTTCATTGTCAAAATTAATCCTCGGATAATATTCCCTTATGTATGATCAATAATATGATTCGAGTTAACCACTAGGTTTCGGCTCTCGGGATATTTCATCGGGATGATCCTAGGGTGGATTTCCATTCTCATGTATCGGGGAACCGTTTGACGTAAAAGACACTCATGGGGCACATGGATGCTTCTAGTTACTAAGTCCCCCTCTACAGCGGAGAAAAAACTCGAATAGCAATTCCCGCATGTCAAGGTTGCTGTTTTACGCGAGAGTAAACAACGGGTCACGTGAATACCCCCGGTTACTAGGCTTCCCATCATCGGTAATGCGATATTTCTAAATTATTAATCTATTCAGGGTTGTCGTTTTACGCGAGAGTAAACAACGGGTCACGTGAATAGCCCCGGTTACTAAATTTCCCATCATAGAACATTTTCTCGACTTTTTCTTGGGAAAAACTGTCCGACTCTAAACTCAATCCAAGTGCCAACAAGACTCATATTACTGGACAACTAGCTACGCGAAAAGTTTAACCAAACGTATAAACGGTGATTTGAAAACACGTATGTCTCCTCTCTTATCTGCTAAGATTTCTACAAAAAACGAAAAATATAGACCTAAATGAATACTCAGAGGAACCAGATATCGCTGACTGCAACTCGACCAAAAGTCAACCATTTCTTCAAACGAAATCAGTATCGTAACATCAGTTTGACACACGGAAGCACGAAAAATTCACGAAAAATTCACGTTTTTAACCATTAACAGCATGCAAGAAAAATAAGGCAATGATGAAATCGCAATTCATAACCAAGAAAATTTAAGAAAATATCATATGCTTCAATTTATTCCACTACACATAAAATCATCAGTAATAAAACTCATGTGAAAATAAAAGAGATAAGGAAAAGTGAATCTTATTCCAAATGTCTTCTTGAAAGCCAGCACATGTCTGAGTGGAATCGTTTGTCAATCCATACTTCAAATAATGCTCAACATCACCAGGAACCCCCAAACTTAGTCTCTAGTCATGAAATAACAATAGACATTAAGTCAAGAAAGACTAGAATACGAAGGATAATAACTCATTGGGGTTAAAATATTAGAGAAATAAGGGCCAACAATAATACACGAATCCATACGAAATAACAAAACAAAGAAAAAAAATGTTAACGAAAAATCAAATAAAAACAACTAACTAGAAAGCAAGTAAAAATGATGGGTTGCCTCCCATCAAGCGCTCTATTTTACGTCTTGAGCACGACGTGGCAAAAAAATTTAACGTGGCTTCTTTCTAGGGAGATTGCCAAATACCCCCTTCTTGCAATCTATAAGCCTTTTATTCCATAAGGGAGGCTTTGGTTCATGCCTGGTTGCCAAAAATAATGAGTAAGAATACTTATGCGGACAACCAAAAAATGATGGAAAAATATAATAATTGTAAGGCACGAAAAAATAAGCAGAGTTCGAATGGGTAGATAATAAAGACATATCATGAACAACCTCATTAGAACTCAAGGAATCGGCCTCAACAAAATCACAAGTAATGGGGTCAATCTTTCCCATTATGGTTTTAGGAAAAATTATGCGTGGCACCGTTAATAAAATTTTTGGCACAAAAGTGTTCACCTTATTAGTCGAAGTTTGATGACAATTTAATGAAATTTCTTTGGAAACATCATCAATGGTAACTTCTTCTACAAGCTCATCACACTTTATGTAATTATCAGGTGCTGGGGGATCGACCCTAAAACTCAACATGTCTTTCTTTTCAACCTCCCCCTCAACTTCACTACTAAATATATGAGCTAGAAAATAACCATAGTGAATCTCAAGACCACGACTTGCACATTCTCGCTCAAGAGGGGTACTAACAGGATTTTCGAGAGCGTCTACACAATGTTCAAACATGGTCTTTTGTTTCGGGGGAGGGGGCTGACTGACCCTATTAGGTAAATTATTGAGATCATCGAAATTTATGAAATGCCAAGGGTCACGATAATCAAAGGAAAACATAATGAAAAATAAAAATAAAAATATAAAGACTAAAGAAAAAAACTTCAAATTAAAATTAGAGTCGCTTGGTATTGATATTAGCGAAAAATCAATCCCCGGCAATGGCGCCAAAAACTTGTTGTGTAGAAATCCCTCACACTATGCCGCAAGTGCACGGTGTCAACAAGTAATAAAGTCATAAGTAAGATATCATTCCGACTGATTTCACTAAGAACCAAAATATAATCAACTCGTAATTTTATTTGAAGAACAATTATATAGAAATTATTTCTAAACTAATTGCAGAAAATAAATAGAAAATAATAATAGTAATAAAAATAGTAATAATAATACGGGCGTAGGATTATGATTTTCACCTCAAATAATTAAGAATGATATTTATTTAATTTCAATTCACTTTTATTTAATTGATTGTAAGCTAGGAATTCCTAAATTATTCTAAAGCCTTTCCCAAAGTCGATAGAAAATACTACGAATTATTAACTCGATATATCCCTCTTCGAATTAGATAATTAATAGCTAAAACAGTTCATGAATTCCCATAATAAATAGGCTTCACAATTCCCATGAGTATATCCCTATCTCACGAAAATCATGATTATTCTCACAAGAACTATGCCTAAATTTCATCTCCCGAATCCATAAAGACATTCAAAACAATTCAACTGTTGGCCAGACAATTAAAAATCATTAAGAACAGTAAGAAGAATCCAATTCAATAGAATAATGAATGAATTGAAATAATAATAAATAAATCAAACCGTCATGTAATCGGCTACAATCACAATCCTACTCGAATAGATCTAGGAACTAAGATGCGGAAAAATTAAGAAAAACCGTAGGTATCCGTGGTCTTTTCGTCGCCCCCAAATCTCCTCCTTGTGTTCTTCGATCCCGCGATGTCTTCCTCCGATTTGATGATAATCCGATGATAATCCCCTCAATTATGACCTTCAATGCTTATTTATAACTCTCCTCAGCCTCCAAAACGCGTCCGTGTGATTAGGTCGAGAACAGGCTCCAAAACGGCCCAGAACCGCAGCCAATACATCAGAACCGCCTCGTGGGCCGCGGCTCACTTAATCTGTGCCGCGGCTCCTGATCCTTCAGCGGGTTACCTGGGCGCTGCATTTTCCTCCTGGGTCGCGGCTCAGCATCCTTGTGCCGCAGCTCAGGGTACATTCCGCTTGGGGTATCGCTGGGGCCGTGCGTGTGCCGCGGCTCAGCATCCTTGTGCCGCGGCTCATGACCAAAATTTGCTGTTTTCGCCCGTTTTTCGTCGTTTAGGCTTCGGGACTCCAATTTCCTGCAAAACATAAAAAGATAGTGCATTAAAAGCTCATTTATGCTGATTTAGGCTCAAGATGGATATAAAATAATGATATATAAGCGCATAAAAATACGCCTAACAAATATCCCCAAACTTGAGCCTTTGCTTGTCCTCAAGCAAAAATCAATTTTAAACAAAATGTATCGTGAATAATCATGCAAGTCCATAGTACTCAACTTAATCAATACTACCCTGAAAATCTCAAAGAATAATACAAGTATCGTAATAATGAGTCATACCCAGGACACTGATTCCACTAAGTAACCAATTTCAGTCCTAATCAATCGTTCATGAAGAAAATCAAGCTCAAAGATTAACAAGCGTGAATTTAACCGACCGCCAATATCAAGGGTTAAAATAAACGAGCCAACTCGCCCAGTCCCACAGTCTAGTGGCAAAAATTTAAGAGTTTCATTGTCAAAATTAATCCTCGGATAATATTCCCTTATGTATGATCAATTATATGATTCGAGTTAACCACTATGTTTTGGCTCTCGGGATATTTCATCGGGATGATCCTAGGGTGGATTTCCATTCTCATGTATCGGGGAACCATTTGACGTAAAAGACACTCATGGGGCACATGGATGCTTCTAGTTACTAAGTCCCCCTCTACAGCGGAGAAAACACTCGAATAGCAATTCCCGCATGTCAAGGTTGCTGTTTTACGCGAGAGTAAACAACGGGTCACGTGAATACCCCCGGTTACTAGGCTTCCCATAATCGGTAATGCGATATTTCTAAATTATTAATCTATTTAGGGTTGTCGTTTTACGCGAGAGTAAACAACGGATCACGTGAATACCCCCGGTTACTAAACTTCCCATCATAGAACATTTTCTCGACTTTTTCTTGGGAAAAACTGTCCGACTCTAAACTCAATCCAAGTGCCAACAAGACTCATATTACTGGACGACTAGCTACGCGAAAAGTTTAACCAAACGTATAAACGGTGATTTGAAAACACGTTTGTCTCCTCTCTTATCTGCTAAGATTTCTACAAAAAACGAAAAATATAGACCTAAATGAATACTCAGAGGAACCAGATATCGCTGACTGCAACTCGACCAAAAGTCAACCGTTTCTTCAAAAATAAATCAGTATCGTAACATCAGTTTTACACATGGAAGCACGAAAAATTCACGAAAAATTCACGTTTTTTAACCATTAACAGCATGCAAGAAAAATAAGGCAATGGTGAAATCGCAATTCATAACCAAGAAAATTTAAGAAAATATCGCATGCTTCAATTTATTCCACTACACATAAAATCATCAGTAATAAAACTCATGTGAAAATAAAAGAGATAAGGAAAAGTGAATCTTATTCCAAATATCTTCTTGAAAGCCAGCACATGTCTGAGTGGAATCGTCTGTCAACTCTGTAACACCCCAAACAAGGCGGATATTACAGTGTCGTGGACCCCCGACTGGGACCCACCAGGCGAATGAAAATTAATGAATTAAATAATATAATTCTAGTACCGAACCACAATATATTATCAATCATTCCGATGAGGAGTTTTATTACAACACACCCAAGATACTAATTGAATACAAGTATATATTTTATATGGAGATAAAATATATAACACTGAATGAACTCAATATCCAAACGGAAATCTGCAGCGGAAATAAAGTGATAACAATATGAGTGAATAAAAAGGACTGGGGGCCCCTACTACTAGCATCACTGGGACTCCTGGCCATCAACGTGCTCTTCCCGTGCCTTAGCCTTGCCATGACCTGAAAACAATATTCCCCAACGGGGTCAGTTACACAGAACAACAATCCTCGAGAGTTGAATAAACACAATCCTGTTGAAAACATACGCAATCAAACATGCTATGTGAATTCAACTAACAGTACGGATCAAAAGAATGGCGCCACACTACGTCCGGGATGGAAATGTGTTCATGCACAAGCCACCAACGAGTATCGATTGAATACACGTGTGGTCTTGTACCTAATCAGTCTCACGAAGCAATCGACTCGTGTGCACAGTCCAATGCAAGGCCAACAACCAACACACGACTTAAATGTGCTCAACATGAAAATCCTACACATACCAACCGGCACGCCAGTATGACCCGGAATGCCACGATATAACAAAAATGACATCGAAAATAAATAATGACTCACCAAGATGAAATGATGGTGAAATAAATGACAGCTCAATGAAATGATTGGAACCGTCGTTCCTCGTGAATGAAGTAATTAAGTGACAATTACAAGTTTCAATACGGTTAGTACTTTATGAATGAATTATGATTATTAATGAACAACAACGAAAGGAATGAATATCCTTTTAACCGAGTAAGAATTAACTTACACAACAACGATGAAGAATGTCCGTCCACGAACAACGTCCTAAATGAAATGTCGGTCGCTCGAACAACCTTGAATAACACAATTACCAATAATCCATTCAATACACGTATCAAACACGATTATAACCAGCTCAAACGTCGATACAACGATAATCAAACTCATCGGGGCATTCAAATGAATACGTAGCAAATATCCTTCCCGTTGGTTATAACCAAACCCAAATTATCGAAACCAACTTTCAAAAGATTGATTCAAGCCAGCAAAACAATATCAATGGCATCAATAATCCAATAGGAATCCACAATTCAAGATTACAACAACATCAATCGGAAAATCCCCAAATTAACCGAAGTTAACCCCAAGGGTTCTTGAAAAAAAAATCCCCAAAATAGCCATTAAATCCGTAGGAATACATTTATCCAAGGTAGATAATTCATATCTAACATATTCCAACAACAATCTAAGCTTACACGAAGAAATCGGAAGGAAAAACCCAAAAATCCGAAATTCTAGATCCAAGAGATTAATACCTTTGATTTGATGTATTGGAGATGATGAAGTGATGATTAATCCAACTCAAAGACTTGAAGATGATGATTGATGATTGTAGCTCGAAGAACACTCTCCAAATCGCCCAGAATCGTCTGAAACCGCCGAAGAAACGAAGAGATATGAAAAATGACGAAGTAAGGGCTGAACTGTCCTATTTATAGAAATCCCAGTTTAGCGTGCGCTAGCCCCAGTTCTTAGCGTGCGCTAACGGGTGTTTTGGGTAGTCCAGTACCCACTGTCCGAAAACGGTAGCGTGCGCTACGTACCTTTTGTAGCGTGCGCTACAGCTGTACACTTAGCGTACGCTAACCCCGAAATGTTAGCGTGCGCTAACGAATTATCCGATGCCCAGTACTGGAGTCCAGAACCTTCTGTCCTCTGGTCTGATCGCGGTAGCGTGCGCCACAATCAATATTTAGCGTGCGCTACAATATCGTTTGCGTACGCTAAAAATCACTCATACCGTGCGCTATGAATTAATCCCATTCAGTCCAGTAGCCACTGGACTCAGCCTGATCCGACCTTAGCGCGCGCTACACCGACTGTATAGCATGCGCTACTTCGGCCTACTAGGGCGCGCTACTTACCATTCGTAGCGTGCGCTACTTACAACCCAACTGCAGTCCAGTGCCTTCTGGACTGCCTGCTTGAAACATACTAGCGTGCGCTAGTGTTGAGAGGTAGCGTGCGCTACCCGTACTCAATTAGCGCACGCTAAAGAGAGTATGTAGCGTGCGCTAATCCTCACACACAACACACTATGAAGATGACAACGATGATAAACACGGCACGATTCTCTAATTAGATTGATGATGAATGACGATTGATACACTGTACGATTACTCTGAACAATGAATACAATGATTGAATATGAGTGACAAATGATCATTAGTGAGTGAAAATTACTGAGTGATAATTACTGAATGATAAACACTGAATGATAATGACTGAATTACAACCGGGTATTACATACTCCCCCCCTTAAAAAGAGTTTCGTCCCTGAAACTAAGGGTCAAACAACTCGGGATAACTCTCCCGCATACTATCCTCGGTTTCCCAAGTAGCCTCTTCGACTCCGTGTCTAGACCACTGAATTTTAACCAAGGGAATCGCCTTGTTCCTCAAATGCTTGATTCGCCGCTCTAAAACTCGTATAGGACACTCCTCATATGAATGATCATCGGCGATCTCGATTTCGTCGAACTGAAGTATGTGACTCGGGTCGGCGACATACTTTCGTAACTGAGAGACGTGAAACACATTATGAATTCGGCTCAACGCCGGAGGTAGGGCCAATCGATGAGCTAACTCGCCTACTCGATCCAAAATCTCAAACGGCCTAATGAATCTCGGACTCAACTTCCCCCCCTTCCCAAAACGGAAGATACCACGACTTGGGGAAACCTTGACCAAGACATGGTCACCTGTATCGAACTCTAATGGTCGACGACGATTATCTGCATAAGATTTCTGTTGACTCTGAGCGGTCAACAAATGACTCCTGATCAAAGCTACCTTCTCACGGGCGGCTATAAGTATATCGGGCTCGGTGCCGATTGATTCTGATAAGTCATCCCAACACAAAGGAGATCGACAACGACGACCGTACAAGGCCTCGTAAGGTGCCATCTTAATCGAAGAATGCCAACTATTATTGTACGTGAACTCGATCAACGATAGTTGGGCTTCCCAATCATCTTTCTAATCGAGGACACATGCCCTCAACATGTCCTCCAAAGTCTGAATAGTCCTCTCTGATTGTCCGTCGGACTGAGGATGAAAAGTTGTACTGAGATTAAGCTGAGTTCCCATAGCACGATGAACTGATTTCCAAAAATGAGACATGAATCGTCCGTTACGATCGGAAACGATACTTTTAGGAGTACCGTGCAATCTCACTATCACTTTGATAAACAACTGGGCAAGTCTCTCGGGACCCCACGTATCCTTAATCTCAAGGAAATGAGCTGATTTAGTTAAGCGGTCCACAATCACCCAGATTGTATTCATGCCACAACGACTCGTCGGCAAACTTGTGATGAAGTCCATAGAAATATCTTCCCACTTCCATTCTGGAATAGGGAGCGGTTTCAGCATGCCCGCCGGTCGCTGATGTTCAATCTTGACTTGCTGACAGGTCAAACATCCCGAAACAAATTCCGCGACTTCTCGCTTCATATTACTCCACCAGTAATTCTGTTTCAAGTCTTTATACCTCTTGCTAGACCCCGGATGAACGGAATAAGGGGTAGCATGAGTTTCTCTCAAAATCGAGTTTTTCAACTCGTCAATCGCCGGTACGCACAACCGATTCTTAAAACGCAAAAGTCCATCTTTGTGGACCACACACCCGGGGGCCTTCCCCTGAGTTACATCCTCTCGAATGCGTAACAAAAATGGGTATGAACCCTGATTCTCCCTGATCGCCTCCTCAAGTGGCGATGAAATCTCCAACGTACAAAGTTGCCCTTGTACTCGTTGTAACCAGACCTCGATCTCGGGTCTTAGAAATTCCTGCTGAAGTTCCTTCTGAACTGTTAATCGAGCAAGCAACTGCTCCTGAACGGACTTACGACTCAAGGCGTCGGCGACAACGTTCGCCTTGCCCGGGTGGTAAAGGATCTCGATATCATAATCTTTGATTAGTTCCAACCACCGTCTCTGTCGCATTAGCTCCTTCTGAGTAAATATATACTTTAAACTCTTATGATCGGTGAATATCTGACAGGTAACGCCATAAAGATAATGACGCCAAATCTTCATTGCAAATACCATGGCTTCTAACTCCAGGTCGTGGGTGGGATAATTAACCTCGTAAGGTCTCAATTGCCGTAAACCATAAGCAATAACTTTCCCGTTCTACATGAGTACACATCCGAGACCCTGTCCGGACGCATCACTAAAAACCACAAATCCTTCTGTCCCTTGCGGTAAAGAAAGGACAGGTGCTGAAGTTAACCGGCTCTTGAGTTCCTCAAAACTCTATTGACACGCGTCGAACCACGTATATTTCTTATCTTTCCGTAAAAGATTCGTCATGGGTTGAGCGATTTTAGAAAATCCTTCAACAAACTGCTGATAATAACCGGCTAATCCGAGAAAGCTTCGGATCTCCTTAACATTCTTCGGAGGTAGCTAATCTAGGATAGCCTCCATCTTCTGAGGGTCGACGCGAACTCCGTCTGATGAAATTACATGTCCGAGAAACGTCACTTCGGACATCCAGAACTCATATTTGGAAAACTTTCCATAAAGTTGTTCTCGTCTACACGTCGAGCACTTTATGAAGGTGAAACTCGTGTCCCTCCCGGTCACGAGAATAGATCAAAATGTCATCAATGAAGACAACCACGAACTCATCTAAATAGTCGATGAAAACTCGATTCATTAAATCCATGAATACCGCAGGTGTATTAGTCAACCCAAACGGCATAACCACAAACTCATAATGACCATAGCGTGTTCGGAACGCTGTCCTTGCGATATCCGGCTCTCGAATTTGCAACTGATGATACCCAGATCTTAAATTGATCTTGGAAAATACTGAAGCTCCCTGAAGTTGATCCAAAAGATCATCGATACGTGGTATAGGATACTTATTCTAGATCGTCACCCTGTTCAACTCCCGATAATCAATACACAAGCGAAATAAACCATCCTTCTTCTTGACAAACAACACTGGTGCTCCCCATGGGGACGCACTCGGTCGGATATAACCTTTTTCGAACAACTCCTCAAGTTGGTTCTTTAGTTCCTGCATTTCGGTCGGGCCATCCGGTATGGTGCCTTCGATATCGGGGACGTACCGGGCTCCAACTCAATCGTGAATTCTACATCTCTCTGTGGAGGCAAACTAGGTAGCTCGTCTAGGAGTACATCGTCAAGCGATATCAGTGATACCACGAACGGTTGAACACCTCGATTGCCTTAGAACGGTCAATCGATGACAATGATATAAGGAATGATGGAACATCTCGATTGCCTAAGAGCGGTCAATCGATGACAATGATATAATGAATGATTGAATATCTCGATTGCCTAAGAACGGTCAATCGATGACAATGATATAATAAATGATTGAATATCTCGATTGCTTAAGAACGGTCAATCGAGACAATGATATAATGAATGATTGAACAACTCTGATTGAGTAATTTTACGGCTTCCATCATATTAATGATTCTTCCGGAACAACGGGGATTTCCTCCCTGAAGTACACACTCGACTCTAACGACGGAAATGATAGTGACCATACATTTACGAACATTGAGGATGGTATCATGACGATCCATCCCACTAATACCCAATATTACATCGTCCTTAAGTAAATCCACCACGATTTGGTCCACCAACCAATCGCGGTCATTTAAGCTTACTTCAGTCAGTTCTTAACCTCATGATTTTCGAAAATTCCTCTACCGCCAGGTAGACCAATGATATAAGGCCCACAATTAATAAGACTATCCAAGTTAAGTCTATTCAAACATGATTCGGAAATGAATGAATGAAATGTACCAGTATCAAAAAGGGTACACACAGGTTGAGATAGAATTACGAGTATACCTAAGGTCATTCGGGCTCCCGGATCGTCGGTCCTCTTCATCGCGTGAACCGGGGACTTGCTGGCCCCCGAACCGGAGGCTCCCGTTTGATAAATATGAGTTCCGCCTTTATTCGCTTTCGTCGTCTTAAACGATGTTGACAGAGGCATCGATTCTCAATCACCGATTGCTTGGGCACGAGATGCCGCGAGTCACTTGGGGTCCTTCGCAAAACAGGCCTTATGCCCAAAAATCCCACAATTATGGCACGTGATAGACGGTTTCAGACACTTAGTGCTGTAATGACCCGACGCTCCACAGTTGAAACAGGTGATAGCCGAACTGGCTGCTCGAGACTGAGATCTCGCACGATTATGCACTGTAGGTGGTCGCTCAGAAACGTTAGGGCCCACACGAGGCTTCTTGGAGGTTGACTGACCGCCTTCGGACTGATTACGCTTTGTTGATTTCTTGGTGATAGATGAAGGTTGTTGCTCAGCAATTTCTTTAGCAGCAGGCTCATACGGGAGAGTTCTCTCAATTAAGTCGGCCAGAGTGGCGCAATGATGATTAAGAAATTGCATATGGGTCATCATGACCTGCATAAAAGTGAGTGGATCAATCCGAACATCTTCCGATCGAGCGGAGTCCTGGGTACGGTTTCCCGACAGTGGGCGATTATTCCCCGGGTTTCGGCCTGCACCGCGGCCTCTCCCCCTGCATTCCTTGATAGCTCTCTCCATACTGAAGTAGGAAGGTCTCATGATAATCATAGATCTCGTATGAGTACCACATTATGATTTGAGTCATGAAATGATGAAAATGAGCATACGCGCTCTAACACAGTGATTACATGATTGATTAACTGAGGTGACATGATTATCTGATGAAATTCTTGAAATGATTATTTTGAACAAGTTAACAAGATTAATGATATGATCTTCAAGATCAAAAACTGAGTGATGAAATGAATTGAGTGATTAATAAGTTAACATGATCAACATGATTAAAATGAAAATGATAAATGAGGAAATCTTACTGTTCTTTGGTCTGAATGGCTCGGCCCTTGCACAGGTCACACGTGACGCGAAAGTCCAATGATACTAGTCTGATGAACGATTATTTCAAATGAGACATGACTCGGAAGGTAGTATTCAAAACCACGCTCCGATACCAACTCTGTAACACCCCAAACAAGGCGGATATTACAGTTGTGGACCCCATCGGGACCCACCAAAGTAATGAAAATTAATGAATTAAATAATATAATTGTAGTACCGAACCACAATATATTATCAATCACTCCGATGAGGAGTTTTATTACAACACACCCAAGATACTAACCGAATACAAGTATATTTTATATGGAGATAAAATATACAACACTGAATGAACTCAATATCCAAATGGAAATCTACTGCAGAAATAAAGTGATAACAACATGAGTGAATGAAAAGGACTGGGGGGCCCTACTACTAGTATCACTGGGACTCCTCGCCATCATCATGCTCTTCCCGTGCCTTAGCCTTGCCATGACCTGAAAACAATATTCCCCAACGGGGTCAGTTACACAGAACAACAATCCTCAAGAGTTGAATAAACACAATCCTATTGAAAACATACGCAATCAAACATGCTATATGAATTCAACTAATAGTACGACTCAAAGGAATGGCGACACACTACGTCCGGGATGGAAATGTGTCCGTGCACAAGCCACCAACGAGTATCGATTGAATACACGTGTGGTCTTGTACCTAATCAGTCTCACGAAGCAATCGACTCGTGTGCACAGTCCAATGCGAGGCCAACAACCAACACACGACTTAAATGTGCTCAACATGAAAATCCTACACATACCAACCGGCACACCAGTATGACCCGGAATGCCACGATATAACAAAAGTGACATCGAAAATAAATAATGACTCACCAAGATGAAATGATGGTGAAATGAATGACAGCTCAATGAAATGATTGGAACCGTCGTTCCTCGTGAATGAAGTAATTAAGTGACAATTACAAGTTTCAATACGGTTAGTACTTTATGAATGAATTATGATTATGAATGAACAACAACGAAAGGAATGAATATCCTTTTAACCGAGTAAGAATTGACTTACACAACACCGATGAAGAATGTCCGTCTACGAAAAACGTCCTAAATGAAATGTCGGTCGCTCGAACAACCTTGAATAACACAATTACCAATAATCCATTTAATACAGTATCAAACACGATTATAACCAACTCAAACGTCGATACAACGATAATCAAACTCATCGGGGCATTCAAATGAATACGTAGCAAATATCCTTCCCGTTGGTTACAACCAAACCCAAATTATCGAAACCAACTTTCAAAAGATTGATTCAAACCAGCAAAACATTATCAATGGCATCAATAATCCAATAGGAATCCACAATTCAAGATTACAACATCAATCGGAAAATCCCCAAATTAACCGAAGTCAACCCCAAGGGTTCTTGAAAAAAAATCCCCAAAATAGCCATTAAATCCGTAGGAATACATTTATCCAAGGTAGATAATTCATATCTAACATATTCCAACAACAATCCAAGCTTACACGAAGAAATCGGAAGGAAAAACCCAAAAATCCGAAATTCTAGATCCAAGAGATTAATACCTTGGATTTGATGTATTGGAGATGATGAAGTGATGATTAATCCAACTCAACGACTTGAAGATGATGATTGATGATTGTAGCTCGAAGAACACTCTCCAAATCGCCCGGAATCGTCTGAAACCGCCGAAGAAACGAAGAGATATGAAAAATGACGAAGTAAGGGCTGAACTGTCCTATTTATAGAAATCCCAGTTTAGCGTGCGCTAGCCCCAGTTCTTAGCGTGCGCTAACGGGTGTTTTGGGTAGTCCAGTACCCACTGTCCGAAAACGGTAGCGTGCGCTACGTACCTTTTGTAGCGTGCGCTACGGCTGTACACTTAGCGCGCGCTAACCCCGAAATGTTAGCGTGCGCTAACGAATTATCTGATGCCCAGTACTGGAGTCTAGAACCTTCTGTCCTCTGGTCTGATCGCGGTAGCGTGCGCCACAATCAATATTTAGCGTGCGCTACAATATCGTTTGCGTACGCTAAAAATCACTCATAGCGTGCGCTATGAATTAATCCCATTCAGTCCAGTAGCCACTGGACGCAGCGTGATCCGAACTTAGCGCGCGCTATACCGACTGTATAGCGTGCTCTACTTCGGCCTACTAGCGCGCGCTTCTTACCATTCGTAGTGTGCGCTAATTACAACCCAACTGCAGTCCTGTACCTTCTGGACTGCCTGCTTGAAACATACTAGCGTGCGCTAGTGTTGAGAGGTAGCGTGCGCTACCCGTACTCAATTAGCGTATGCTAAAGAGAGTACGCAGCGTGCGCTACTCCTCACACACAACACACTATGAAGATGACAACTATGATAAACACGGCACGATTCTCCAATTAGATTGATGATGAATGACGATTGATACACTGTACGATTACTCTGAACGATGAATACAATGATTGAATATGAGTGACAAATGATCATTAATGAGTGAAAATTACTGAGTGATAATTACTGAATGATAAACATTGAATGATAATGACTGAATTACAACCGGGTATTACAAATCCATACTTCAAATAATGCTCAACATCACCAGGAACCCCCAAACTTAGTCTCTAGTCATGAAATAACAATAGACATTAAGTCAAGAAAGACTAGAATACGAAGGATAATAACTCATTGGGGTTATATAAAAATATTAGAGAAATAATGGCCAACAATAATACACGAATCCATACGAAATAACAAAACAAAGAAAAAAAATATTAACGAAAAATCAAATAAAAACAACTAACTAGAAAGCAAGCAAAAATGATGGGTTGCCTCCCATCAAGCGCTCTATTTTACGTCTTGAGCACGACATGGCAAAAAAATTTAACGTGGCTTCTTTCTAGGGAGATTGCCAAATACCCCCTTCTTGCAATCTATAAGCCTTTTATTCCATAAGGGAGGCTTTGGTTCATGCCTGGTTGCCAAAAATAATGAGTAAGAATACTTATGCGGACAACCAAAAAATGATGGAAAAATATAATAATTGTAAGGCACGAAAAAATAAGCAGAGTTCGAATGGGTAGATAATAAAGACATATCATGAACAACCTCATTAGAACTCAAGGAATCGGCCTCAACAAAATCACAAGTAATGTGGTCAATCTTTCCCATTATGGTTTTAGGAAAAATTATGCGCGGCACCGTTAATAAAATTTTTGGCACAAAAGTGTTCACCTTATTAGTCGAAGTTTGATGACAATTTAATGAAATTTCTTTGGAAACATCATCAATGGTAACTTCTTCTACAAGTTCATCACACTTTATGTAATTATCAGGTGCTGGGGGATCGACCCTAAAACTCAACATGTCTTTCTTTTCAACCTCCCCCTCAACTTCACTACTAAATATATGAGCTGGAAAATAACCATAGTGAATCTCAAGACCACGACTTGCACATTCTCGCTCAAGAGGGGTACTAACAGGATTTTCGAGAGCGTCTACACAATGTTCAAACATGGTCTTTTGTTTCAGGGGAGGGGGATGACTGACCCTATTAGGTAAATTATTGAGATCATCGAAATTTATAAAATGCCAAGGGTCACGATAATCAAAGGAAAACATAATGAAAAAAATAAAAATATAAAGACTAAAGAAAAAAAACTTCAAATTAAAATTAGAGTCGATTGGTATTGATATTAGCGAAAAATCAATCCCGGCAACGGCGCCAAAAACTTGTTGTGTAGAAATCCCTCACACTATGCCGCAAGTGCACGGTGTCAACAAGTAATAAAGTGATAAGTAAGATATCATTCCCTCGAGGACTGATTTCACTAAGTACCAAAATATAATCAACTCGTAATTTTATTTGAAGAACAATTATATAGAAATTATTTCTAAACTAATTGCAGAAAATAAATAGAAAATAATAATAGTAATAAAAATAATAATACTAATACGGGCGTAGGATTATGATTTTCACCTCAAACAATCAGGAATGATATTTATTTAATTCCAATTCACTTTTATTCAATTGATTGTAAGCCGGGAATTCCTAAATTATTCTAAAGCCTTTCCCAAGGTCGATAGAAAATACTACGAATTATTAACTCGATATATCCCTATTCAAATTAGATAATTAATAGCTAAAACAGTTCATGAATTCCCACAATAAATAGGCTTCACAATTCCCATGAGTATATCCCTATCTCACGAAAATTATGATTATTCTCACAAGAACTATGCATAAATTTCATCTCTCGAATCCATAAAGACATTCAAAACAATTCAACTGTTGGCCAGATAATTAAAAAGCATTAAGAACAGTAAGAAGAATCCAATTCAATAGAATAACGAATGAATTGAAATAATAATAAATAAATCAAACCGTCATGTAATCGGCTACAATCACAATCCTACTCGAATAGATCTAGGAACTAAGATGCGGAAAAATTAAGAAAAACCGTAGGGATCCGTGGTCTTGTCGTCGCCCACAAATCTCCTCCTTGTGTTCTTCGATCCCGCGATATCTTCATCCTATTTGATGATAATCCGATGATAATCCCCTCAATTATGACCTTCAATGCTTATTTATAACTCTCCCCTGCCTCCAAAACGCGTCCGTGTGATTAGGTCGAGAACAGGCTCCAAAACGGACCAGAACCGCGGCCAATACATCAGAACCGCCTCATGGGCCGCGGCTCACTTAATATGTGCCGCGGCCCCTGATCCTTCAGCGGGTTGCCTGAGCGCTGCATTTTCCTCCTGGGCCGCGGCTCAGCATCCTTGTGCCGCGGCTCATGACCAAAATTTGCTGTTTTCGCCCGTTTTTCATCGTTTAGGCTTTCGGACTCCAATTTCCTGCAAAACATAAAAAGATAGTGCATTAAAAGCTCATTTATGCTGATTTAGGCTCAAGATGGATATAAAATAATGATATATAAGCGCATAAAAATACGCCTAACAAAATGCTCAAAAACAGTTTCATATTTCACAAAATGAACTAACATGACTACATGTTCTTCTCAACTATCCACCACATTCTCCCAAATACATAACTCCGTTCCAAAGTTTAACCGACGTATTGATTTCCAAAATCATAGTTTCTAAAGAGCATCAATCCTGTCTCAACTCTGTCACCTCATACTGTGACGCATAATATCTTTATGAATCTCAAAGCATATCAACTTAGAACGGCAATATATCTCAATGAAATTCAAAAATCCAAATACTTACAGATCGTGAAGCCGACGATTCCCTGTGATATTGGCACATGTCTCAACTTTAGAAAATACTCGACATAGATATTTTCAAAACACATATTTTGCAAACTTAGCGCAACTCGAGAACACAACACATCTCTATCCGAAGAAACACGTTAACACCATTTGGAAAAGTTTAGAACAATCCCAGTACCACACTGGTAATTCACATAACACACAAGCCCAGGTGAACAACAAAATCTAGGGTTCTAGTATTAGTCAATCGATAACTCGAATGACGCAACAAAACACGACCCAACTCGACCCGACGGCCTAGGTTTTCTCAACCGAAGCTCCGATACCATATTCTGTAACACCCCCAGATCCGATCGGGAATATTACAGTGTCCTGGGCCCTGAAATGGAACCCACAAGGCTAAAAAAAATTTTGCAAATATTTACAAATGCCTAAGAGGCGAACGACGGTACTATCTTTAAAAAAACATTCGAAACTTTATAAAACTCGTTTATCAAAACCGTCGTAAAATCTCATTTAAAAGGATAAGGCCAAACAGCCGAAACTCAATAGTTTAGAAAACGATTTTCCAAAGTAACCTGAGTTACCAGATAACGAAAGGTCATTTAAAAGTACTCACGCATCGGAAAGACAACAGTTAAAAGTACTCTAACAGCAGAATACAACAACTTATCAAGAAACTCAATTCACAAAATACATGCCCTAGCCAGTATCCTCCAGGAAGCTCATCTCTCCACGATCGCTACAAGCTCGATATCCCAAGAACCTAAAAAGAAAGCCCACAACGGGGTCAGCCATAGTATCCAACAATGATAACAATCACATCACATTAATAATTACATACCAATGAGATACTAAGTAAGAATACTATCAAAGTAATCCTACTGCCATACTCTACCAAATTCACGTCTCGTACTGATTCTCACACAATACCCAAAGTTCTCAAAACATCATCATAACTCACTGTTACGAAATCTACTAACTCTGTCCAATTCGATCCATCGGATATCATCATCGAATCTCAACACGAAACCGATTGTCCATCAAAGACAAATACCAAGGGAAATACGGAACATACCTCGAGATGCACAATACCACGACAATCACATCAGTCTAATCCGAGATCAGATCAATACATCATACGGACACGGTTTTAACACAAGACCTACAAATACATACTCATATGACAACATCAATATGCCCAAAACAATAACAACAGTGTATACTCAATGGAAATCCCATGATCCAGCGCCCTCAGCATAGATCCCAAAATGATCCTACTAGATCAACACGAGGTGGATAACCAACAATATACATATGCACAACACATGTAAAACCAACGATGCGAATCCACATGATTCCATCAACACAACACTGGGTAATCCAACGATCCAGCTCCCTCAGCATAGATCCTAAGATGATCCTGTCGGACCATAACGAGGTGGAAGAACCCCTCCACTGATCCAGCGCCCTCAGCATAGATCCCAAGATAATCCCGTCGGATCATAACGAGGTGGACATCTGATCCAGCATCCTCAGCATAGATCACATGATCCCATCAGATCAACACAACATAAATAATACAAGTATGCATACACATATGCAAATCAATATGTTCATCAACATGAACAACACAACATGAACGACAATATGACAATCAACTAGGACGACCTCATGTTCAACAACATGAATGACAATATGCATGATCAAAATTATTAGCACTAAACCGAATCAGTTTTAGATACTTGCCCCAAGTCCTTCGTGAGCAAATCTCGATGTCAAATCATTACTGGCGATTATCCGCAATGCTCGGCGATCCAAACGTACCATGGGCTGCAGATACTCATATCCTCGTCTTTATCATAATGTATCCTCGATACCCAAAATGCCAATAACCGAAATAAATCATATACCTTATGATTTAACTCCCAAGATCGTAAAACAACATAAAATCCAAATATCCAGGGTTCACAATAATAATCATTGTTATATGCATCATAAACGAAATGAAACTGAAACCATTCATTAAATATTATAAACTGAGCAAGTAATAACTTGACTCGATTGTAATATCCGCATCTTTCCTTCTTTTCTAATATTCCTGTTTTAGTGTATTTTCATTTTTTTGTTGTAGCTCGCTTGTAACCATGTGGACATTTTGAATCTATGTTATTCTTGGAGTTTCTCCATCGGGGATGATCTTGGTGATGTTTGATATTATTCCGTTTTATGTCATGAATTATGGCATGGATGTTCGATTCTCGTGGAACTCGTTCGCTTTTGTAATTTCTTTGGTTTCACGAGTTCGTATAGTTGAGTTGTTCGTGTTGGGAGTTTCGGTTTGTTAATCCGACGTCGTATCGCGGATTTTGAATGTTTGGGCCGTTTCGTAATTTTCCTAAGTTTAGGGTGTTCTTGTTATCTTTGTTGTTCCTGAACCTTCGGGCATTCGGAATCACACTTCATCGTAATGTTTTAGTTTCTGACTTAAATCCGTGGTGAGTGTATCCGTTGGCCATGGATACACCTTGTTATTTTTTTCTCTTTTCGATCGTCTCCTCGTCGAGCAGTGTTTCAGGCTGGCCTGCTGTCACAGGCCATGTTACGGCCGTAAACCGTATGTAATACCCGGTTGTAATTCATTCATTTTCATTCAGTAATTATCAGCCTGTAATTGTCACTCAGTGTATTTTCACTCAATTATAATCATTCATCAATCATGTTCATTCACCGTGTTCACCGTTCGGAAAAACTTCGAGTTGTGTATCGTTATTGTTCATTGTTTCAACTTTCCTCATATGAGTTCGACTTTGTTAGATCACCATTAATTTTTGGTAACTCCAAAAATTCTAAATCTTTGCAATATTATAGAGCATCGAGTTAGATTTCCAATGGTTCAAACGGTGAGTCAATCGGAGTCCGGACGAGAGAGTTATGGTCGTTTTAGCTCATCCGCTCATTTTTCAGCTTTTGGCCGATCACTGCCGACCGGACTCGGTCGTGTCGTCCGACACGGCCCGTGCCGTACTCGTCCGTAAATGCCGAAGTATTCGCCACGTGACTCGACCGTGTCGTTTGGCACGGCCGAGTCGAACTCTTCCGGATAAGCCGTAACCGATCGCCCAGACGCCCGACCGTGTCCCGTGACACGGCCGAGTCATGCCGAGTCGCCGTCGGACGGGTCATGTCGGAAGGCCCTCCGCGCCGCGACCGTGTCAAGTAGGACACGGTCGAGTCCCTGTCGGCCACCAGGCGACACGACTATGCCGATCGGCACGGGCCGTGTCCGGCAGGTAGTCAACCCCTATAAATTCATTTTTGAGCATTTCACTCATTTCTTCCCCTTTTCTTCACCTACAACCGAGAGAGAGAGCTTGAGGGAGGGTTTTTCCTTCACAAATCATTTGAGTGTTTGATTTTCTTCATCTCCTTTCGATCGTGAAGCTTGGATAATCAATCTAACGCGTGTTCTTCTGATTAAAATACTTGGATCTTCAAAGGTAATATTCTTCAACACCTTGGATTTCGACTTTTGTGTTGAGTTATGATGTTCGACGTTATAATCATGTTATATGAAGGGATATGTATATGATTATGAGTTTGTATAAGGATTCATTGGATTATTGAGGAATTATTCAAGAACACCTTGAAAATCGAGTTGGAATTAGGGATTTTCGACTAATTGTTGTTATAATCACGTTTTTGGATATTCATAACGGATTATTGATCGTATTGGAGATGTTTTGTTGGTTTGAAACACTTCTTGGGGATTTGAGGTTGATATTTTTGAGGTTTAGTTGTAAACAATCGGAGTTTGGACGCAACGTGTTTGATTTAATGCCTCTATGGACTTAGTTTAATCGTATCGACGTTTTGAGTTCGTTATATTCGTGTTTCATTCGTATATTGAACGGATTGTTGGATATTGTATAATTCAAGGTTGTTCGAGCGACTGATATCTCAATTAGGACGTTGTTCGTGGAAGGATAATTGTCACCGGTATTGTGTAAGTTAATTCTTACTCGGTTAAAAGGATATTCATCCCTTTTGTTGTTGTTCATTCATAATCATAACTCATTCATCATTATATTAACCGTATCAAAACTTGTTGTTGTCAATTAATCACTTCAGTCATAAAGAACGACGGTTCCAATCTTTTCATTGAGCTGTCATTTATTTCATTACCATTCCACCTCGGTGAGTCATTATTCATTTTCGATGTCACTTTTGTTATAACGTGGCATTCCGGGTCATACTGGCGTGCCGGTTGGTATGTGTAGGATTTTCATGTCGGGCACATTTATGTCGTGTGTTGGTTGTTGGCCTCACAGTGCTATGTGCACACGAGTCAATGTGTGTCGTGAGACCGATTAGGTACAAGACCACGCGTGTATTCGATCGTTGGTGGCTTGTGCACGGACACATTTCCATCCCGGGCGTAGTGTGGCGCCACCCTTTGAGCCGCATCGTTAGTTGATGCATATAGCATGTTTGATTGCGTATGTTTCGGCTGGATATTTCATAACTTCGGATATAATCATGATTGTGTATTTTCAACCCTTGAGGATTGTTGTTCTTTGTAATCGACCGTTTGGGGATTTTGTTTTTCGTGTCATGGCAAGGCAAACGCATGGGAATAGCATGTTGATGTCGAGGAGTCCTAGTGATACTAGTAGGGGGCCCCGATCTTTGATTATTCATGTTATTGTCCTTTATTTTCCGCTGCAGACTTTCATTTGAATACTCCGTTTCATTCAGTGTTGTGTATTTTATCTTCATATAAAATACACTAGTATTCGGTATTGTCCTGGTGTGTTGTAACTAAACTCCTCATCGGAGTAATTATTGTTGTAATGTAGTTCGGTACTACATTTATCTTGTGTAATTCATTCATTTTCATTTGCCTGGTGGGTCCCAGTTGGGGATCTACAGCACTGTAATATCCGCCTAGTTTGGGGTGTTACAGAGTTGGTATCGGAGCGTGGTTTTGAATACTACCTTCCGAGTCATGTCTCATTTGAAATCATCGTCATCAGACTAGTATCATTGGACTTTCACGCCACGTGTGACCTGTGCAAATGCCGAGCCAATCAGACCGAAAGAACTGTAAGATTTCTAACGCCATGGTATAATTTCTGGCAATAGTCATTCATTCATCATTCATCAATTTACAATCCTCAAACATCATCATTCATTGTGATTAGGACGATCATGTTAACTCATCAATCACTTAATTCATTTCATTACTCAGTTAATAATCAGGACGATCATGTTAACTCATTAATTACTCAATTCATTTCATTATTCAGTTGTCAACTGATGATCATATTATCAATCTTGTTAAGTTATTCAAGATAATCATTTCAAGAATTTCATCAGATAATCATGTAACTTCAGTAAATCATTCATATAATCACTAAGTTAGAGCATGTGTACTCATTTTCATCATCTCATGACATAATCATAACGTGTTAATCATGCGGGAAATATAATCATTATGCGACCTTCCTACTTCAGTATGGAGAGAGCTGTCAGGGGATGCATGGGGAGAGGCCGCGGTGCGGACCGAAACCCGAGAAATAATCACTCGCTGCCAGGAAATCGTGCCCAGGACTCGGCTCGATCAGGAGATGTTCGGGTTGATCCACTCACTTTTATGCAGGCCATGATGACCCATGTGCAGTTGCTCAATCATCATTGCGCCACTCTGACCGGATTAATCGAGAGAACTCTCCCGTATGAGCCAGCTGCTAAGGAAAGTGCGGAACAACAACCTTCATTTGTCAGCAAGAAATCAACGGCGTAATCAATCCAAGGCGGTCACCAACCTTCAAGAAGCCTCGTGAGTCCTATCGCTTCGAGCGACCTCATACGGCGCATAATCGTGCGGATCTCATTCCCGAGCGCCGCCTGCCATCACTGCTTTCAATTGTGGAACGCCGGTCATTTCAGCACCGAGTGTCCGAAACCATCTATCACGTGCTATAATTGTGGGAATTTCGGGCATAAGGCCCGCTTTTTGCCGAAGGGACTCCAAGTCGGCTCCGGCATCTCGTGCTCAAGCAATCAGCCTTCGAATCGATCGCTTTGTCAACGCTGCTTAAGACACTGGAAGCAAATAGAGTTGGAGCTCGTATTTATCGACGGAGCGTCCGGTTCGGGGCCGGCAAGTCCTGATTCATATGATGAGGAGGATCGACGATCCGGTGGCCCGAATGATTTCGGTATACTCGTAATTTTATTTCAACTTGTGTGTACCTTTTGATTCTCGTACACCGCATTCATTCATTTTTGAATCATGCTTGAATAGACTTATCTCGGGATAGTCCTATTGCTTGTGGACCTCATACCATCTGGTCTACCCGACGATGGAAGAATTTTCAATCATACCGAATTAAGCTTAATGACCGCGATTGGTTGATGGATCTAATCGTGGTGAACTTATCTTAGACGATGTAATTTTCGGTATTAGTTGGTTTAACCGTCTTGATACTATCCTCGGTGTTTGTTAGCGTTTGGTCGCTATCTTCCGTCGTTGGTTGTCGAATGTGTGCTCCAGGAAGTAATCCCGTTGTTCCAGAGAAATTTTATTATGGCGGAAGCAGAGAAATTCCGCAATCGAACTATTCAATCATTCATTGTATCATTCTCATCGATTGGCCTTTCTAAGGCAATCGAGTTATTCAATCATTCTTTGTATCATTTTCATCGATTGGCCTTTCTAAGGCAATCGAGTTATTCAATCATTCTTTGTATCATTTTCATCGATTGGCCTTTCTAAGGCAATCGAGTTATTCAATCATTCATTGTATTATTTTCATCGATTGGCCTTTCAAAGGCAATCGAGTTATTCAAACATTCATTGTATCATCTTCATCGATTGGCCTTTCTAAGGCAATCGAGTTGTTCAATAATTATTGGTATCTCTTTTTATCGATTGACCATTCTAGGGCAATCGAAATGTTCAATCATTCGTAGTATCATTGTCATCGATTGACGATGTATTTCCAGACGAGTTATCTGGTTGCTTTCACCTAGAGTAGGGGAATTCAGGAGTGAGTTAGAGCCGGTACGTCCCCTTTATCGAAGGCACCGTATCGGATGGCCCCGACTGCACGCAGGAGTTGAAGATTCAACTTGAGGAATAGTTCGAGAAAGGTTATCTTCGACCGATCAAGGCCCCCGTGAGGAGCACCAGGTGACTGTCAAGGAGAAGGATGGCTCGTCTCGTGTGTGTATTAATTACCGAAGTTGAATAGGGTGATGATCAAGAGTAGTATCCTTTACCTCGTATTGATGATCTTTTAGATCAACTTCGTGAGCTTCAGATTTTCCAAGATCGACTTAAGATCTGGATATCACCGCCATGGATTCGAGAGTCGGATATCGCGAGGACATGATTTCGTACACGCTATGGTCATTATGAGTTCGTAGTTATGCCGTTCGGGCTAACTATTGCACTGCGGTATTCATGGAGTTAATGAATCGGGTTTTCATCGACTTTTTGGATCAGCTTTGTTGTTGTCTCCATCGATGACATTTTGATTTATTCTCGTGATCGAGAGGAACACGAGGTACGTCTTCATGTGTTCTCGACGTGTTGAGACGAGAACAACTTTATGGAAAGTTTTCTTAATGTGAGTTCGAGGTCCAAAGTGACTTTCTGCACGTAATTTCATCCGCGAGTTCGTGTCGACCCTCGAAGACGGAGGCTATCCGAGATTGGCAACCTCCGAAAGATGTTAAGGAAATCCGATGTTTCCTGATTAGCCGGTTAATTATCCAACCCACGATCCGAGCTAGCGGTAGTGGTGTTCGCTGAAAATCGCGTCATTACCTATATGGCGTCACCGCGATTTTCACCGATCATAAAAGTTTAAAGTATATATTTACTCAGAAGGAGTTAAATATGCGACAGAGGCGGTGGTTAGAACTAATCAAGGATTATGATATTGAGATCCTTTACCACCCGGGCAAGGCGAACGTTGTCGCCGACGCCTTGAGTCGTAAGTCCGTTCAGGAGTAGATGCTTGCCCGTTTAACCGTTCAGAAGGAGCTTCAGCAGGAATTCCTTAGACCCGAGATCGAGGTCTGGCTTCAGCGAGTTCAGGGACAGCTTTGTATGTTAGAGATTTCATCGTCACTCGAGGAGACAATCAGAGAGAATCAGAGTTCAGACCCTTCATTGTTGCGCATCCGTGAGGATGTGACTCAAGGGAAAGCCCCTGGATTTGTGGTCCACGAGGATGGACTTTTGAGGTTTAAGAATCGGTTGTGCGTACCGGCGAATGATGAGTTGAAAAACTCAATTTTGAAAGAAGCTCATGCTACCCCTTATTCTGTTCACCCAGGGTCTAGCAAGATGTATAAAGACTTGAAACAAAATTACTGGTGGAGTAATATGAAGCGAGAAGTCGCGGAATTTGTTTCGAGATGCTTAACTTGCCAACAAGTCAAGATTGAACATCAGCGACCGGAGGGTATGCTGAAACCTCTCCCTATTCCAGAGTGGAAGTGGGAAGACATTTCTATGGATTTCATCACGAGTTTGCCGACGAGTCGTCGTGGCATGAATACGATCTGGGTGATTGTGGACCGCTTAACTATATCAGCTCATTTCCTTGAGATCAAGGATACGTGGGGTCCCGAGAGACTGGCCCACTTATTCATCAAGGAGATAGTAAGACTGCACGGTACTCCTAAGAGTATCGTTTCCGATCGTGACGGACGATTTGTGTCTCATTTTTGGAAATCAGTTCATCGTGTTATGGGAACTCAGCTCAATCTCAGTATCGCCTTTCATCCTCAGTCCGACGGACAATCAGAGAGGACTATACAGACATTAGAGGACATGTTGAGGGCATGCGTCCTCGATTGGAAGGACGATTGGGAAGCCCAACTACCATTGATCGAGTTCACGTATAATAATAGTTGGCATGCTTCCATTAAGATGGCACCTTACGAGGCCTTGTACGGTCGTCGTTGTCGATCTTCCTTGTGTTGGGATGACTTGTCAGAATCAATCGGCACCGAACCCGATATGCTTATAGCCGCCCGGGAGAAGGTAGCTTTGATCAAGAGTCGTATGTTGACAGCTCAGAGTCGACAGAAATCATATACAGATAATCGTCGTTGACCACTAGAGTTCGAGACGGGTGACCACGTTTTGGTCAAGGTATCCCCGAGTCGAGGCATTTTCCGTTTCGGAAAACGGGGGAAGTTGAGTCCGAGATTCATTGGACCGTTTGAAATTTTGGATCGAGTAGGCGAGTTAGCTTATCGATTGGCTTTACCTCCGGCATTGAGCCGAATTCATAATATGTTTCACGTCTCTTAGTTGCGGAAGTATGTTGCCGACCCGAGTCACATACTTCAGTTCGACGAAATCGAGATCGCGGATGATCATTCGTACGAGGAGCGTCCTGTACGAGTGTTGGAGCGGCGAATCAAAAAGTTGAGGAACAAGACGATCCCTTTGGTCAAGATTCAGTGGTCCAGATACGGAGTCGAAGAGGCTACTTGGGAAACCGAGGATAGTATGCGGGAGAGTTATCCCGAGTTGTTTGACCCTTAGTTTCGGGGACGAAACTCTTTTAAGGGGGGGTGTATGTAATACCCGGTTGTAATTCATTCATTTTCATTTAGTAATTATCAGCCTGTAATTGTCACTCAGTGTATTTTCACTCAATTATAATCATTCATCAATCATGTTCATTCACCGTGTTCACCGTTCGGAAAAACTTCGAGTTGTGTATCGTTATTGTTCATTGTTTCAACTTTCCTCATATGAGTTCGACTTTGTTAGATCAACATTAATTTTTGGTAACTCCAAAAATTCTAAATCTTTGCAATATTATAGAGCATCGAGTTAGGTTTCCAATGGTTCAAACGGTGAGTCAATCGTAGTCCGGACGAGAGAGTTATGGTCGTTTTAGCTCACCCGCTCATTTTTCAGCTTTTGGCCGATCACTGCCGACCGGACTCGGTCGTGTCGTCCGACACGGCCCGTGCCGTACTCGTCCGTAAATTCCGAAGTATCTGCCCACAGGACTCGACCGTGTCGTTTGGCACGGCCGAGTCGAACTCTTCCGGATAAGCCAGAACCGACTGCCCAGACGCCCGACCGTGTCCCAGGACACGGTCGAGTCATGCCGAGTCGCCCGGACGGGTCATCGCCGAAGGCCCTCCGCGCCGCGACCGTGTCAAGCGGTGACACGGCCGAGTCCTGTCGGCGGTATGCGACACGACCGTGCCGATCGGCACGGGCCGTGTCCGGCAGGGTAGTCAACCCCTATAAATTCATTTTTTGAGCATTTCAGCTCATTTCTTCCCCTTTTCTTCACCTACAACCGAGAGAGCGAGCTTGAGGGAGGGTTTTTCCTTCACAAATCATTTGAGTGTTTGATTTTCTTCATCTCCTTTAGATCGTGAAGCCCGGATAATCAATCTAACGCGTGTTCTTCGGATTAAAATACTTGGATCTTCAAAGGTAATATTCTTCAACACCTCGATTTCGACTTTTGTGTTGAGTTATGATGTTCGACGTTATAATCATGTTATATGAAGGGATATGTATATGATTATGAGTTTGTATAAGGATTCATTGGATTATTGAGGAATTATTCAAGAACACCTTGAAAATCGAGTTGGAATTAGGGATTTTCGACTAATTGTTGTTATAATCACGTTTTTGGATATTCATAACGGATTATTGATCGTAGTGGAGATGTTTTGTTGGTTTGAAACACTTCTTGGGGATTTGAGGTTGATATTGTTGAGGTTTAGTTGTAAACAATCGGAGTTTGGACGCAACGTGTTTGATTTAATGCCTCTATGGACTTAGTTTAATCGTATCGACGTTTTGAGGTCGTTATATTCGTGTTTGATTCGTATATTGAACGGATTGTTGGATATTGTATAATTCAAGGTTGTTCGAGCGACCGATATCTCAATTAGGACGTTGTTCGTGGAAGGATAATTGTCACCGGTATTGTGTAAGTTAATTCTTACTCGGTTAAAAGGATATTCATCCCTTTTGTTGTTGTTCATTCATAATCATAACTCATTCATCATTATATTAACCGTATCAAAACTTGTTGTTGTCAATTAATCACTTCAGTCATAAGGAACGACGGTTCCAATCTTTTCATTGAGCTGTCATTTATTTCATTACCATTTCACCTCGGTGAGTCATTATTCATTTTCGATGTCACTTTTGTTATAACGTGGCATTCCGGGTCATACTGGCGTGCCGGTTGGTATGTGTAGGATTTTCATGTCGGGCACATTTATGTCGTGTGTTGGTTGTTGGCCTCACATTGGACTGTGCACACGAGTCAATGTGTCTCGTGAGACTGATTAGGTACAAGACCACGCGTGTATTTGATCGTTGGTGGCTTGTGCACGGACACATTTCCATCCCGGGCATAGTGTGGCGCCACCCTTTGAGCCGTACTGTTAGTTGATGCATATAGCATGTTTGATTGCGTATGTTTCGACAGGATATTTCATAACTTCAGATATAATCATGATTGTGTATTTTCAACCCTTGAGGATTGTTGTTCTTTGTAACTGACCCCGTTTGGGGATTTTGTTTTTCAGGTCATGGCAAGGCAAACGACGGAATAGCATGTTGATGTCGAGGAGTCCTAGTGATACTAGTAGGGGCCCCGATATTTCAGTTATTCATGTTATTGTCCTTTATTTTCCGCTGCAGACTTTCATTTGAATACTCCGTTTCATTCAGTGTTGTGTATTTTATCTTCATATAAAATACACTAGTATTCGGTATTGTCCTGGTGTGTTGTAACTAAACTCCTCATCGGAGTAATTATTGTTGTAATGTAGTTCGGTACTACATTTATCTTGTGTAATTCATTCATTTTCATTTGCCTGGTGGGTCCCAGTTGGGGATCTACGGCACTGTAATATCCGCCTAGTTTGGGGTGTTACACCGTATAGGTTACGGCCGTAATAATCGTGAGTTACGGCCGTAAGCTTCCTTCATACGGCCGTAACAAGGCTTCGTTTCTTACCCCCTGGTCCAGTTCCTAGTTACGGCCGTATCATGCTCTAGTTACGGCCGTAAGTATTGATACGGCCGTAATGGTATTCTTGTTACGGCCGTATGTGTCATTCGTCAAATTTGCCCAATTCTCTATAGAGGCCAGTTACGGCCGTAAGAGAGTCAGGTTACGGCCGTAATGTTCCTATGTTACGGCCGTATGTGTTGCGAGTTACGGCCGTAACTCCTGCCAGTATATAAACTGGCAAAGACGCTTTTCTCATTTCTCACATCTCTCTTTTCTTTTCGCGACGGGAGCGACGACTGAGGCTAGGGTTCGTCCGATTTCGATCCAAACTCCATTGTAAGGGCATATTCAAGTATCATACCATCCACCTATCACTAATCATCCATCGTTCATCTTCGAATCAAGGTAAAATCTCTTATAACCTACCTTGGAGGATTTGGGGGTTTTCGGGTGTAATGTTCGTTTTGCTTCGTGTTGTTGATTAATCCTTGTTGATTATGATTAATCTCGTCATTGTTCTTGTTCTCCTACGAACTCATGGTGTATTTCGTGATATTTACATAATCGAGAGGGTTTGGTTGCGATCCGCCCTCGTCGTTGTTTGATACGAATACACATAAATCGTAGGCGGGTTTTCGGGTGTTTTCCAATTCCGTATTTAGTTAGAATTGGTGGTGATTGTGTTCTTCGTATCGTTAGGTTCGTGATTATCGGCTCCTAACGGTCGTCGGTGTTTTCCTTCCGTTCGTTGCGCCGTCTCTTATTTAAGGCAAGTAATTCTTGGAAACCTTTATGCTTAACGTGAAATGGTAATGTATATTGTGTGTGCTTTACTCACCTCGGGAGGGTCCGACGGGGCCTCGAGGGAATCTATGGCTTCGTCCTGGATTCATGATTTTGTTTCGCTAGCCAGCTCGGAAGGGTCCTTAGAGGCCTCGAGTGGGATTCGTGGCTTCGTCCCGGTCCTAGGTGACGTGTGGTGCTTGATTTGTTTTGTGAATGTGGCCAACTCGGGAGGGTCCTTAGAGGCCTCGAGTGGGATTCGTGGCTTCGTCCCGGTCCTAGGCAAATTAATTGTGACTGTTTGTTTCCGGAAAAGACATGTCTAGTTTTGGTTTTTGAAACGATATTGGTGCATTTACTATGAAATGTGTAAGCGATTGGTTTGGCCTTGATTACTTGTACTAGCGTAATTGCTAACCCCTTTGGGGGCCCGTTTTGGGGAAATTCTTGTTATGGATTTCAGGTTATGATCATCCGGACGAGCGGGCACCGGGACAGTACGAGGACGTTGGCCAGGTTCGTTGACATGTGCATTTGGGTCCTTTTACTTCTTTTGTCCATTTCGATTTGGTTGTTTTCACAATTATAAACTTATAGATTGTACTCGCGAGTACTTAGGCTTTTCATTTCAAACTCCGTATTGTATTACTTTAAAATTGTTACATTGTTGGTTTATGCTTATTTCGCCGATTGCTCCGGGCGTATCTTTTTATGTCATATCATTTAAATGTGTGTTCTCGCTAACCGAGATGGTTAGTCGAGTGGAGTTTTCTTGTTTGTAGCCTAGTGGGTCCCATGTAGGGGTCCACGGCGCTGTAATATACTCTGAATATCTCGGGGTGTTACATCGATACCGATGAAGCCATTATCAATCCCATGCCTTCGTCTACAAGTTCCTCGGTCCCGACCAATGCAATTCACGAACATACTCGAACACGACCGCAACATGCGGTTATAATCACTGATCAATAATCTTAACCTATTGAAGTAATCAAATAGCAACAATTCGATAACAATCAATAACCGACATAGCCAACCAATCAAACTCAACGAGTCAACGATACCTCGCTCACATATAAAACTAAATAGTATAACTCAAACCATTATGAATTCATATCCACCATATGAACCGATATCCGATAATTACTAATCAATATAGCCGAATTACAAACTCAACGATTTCATAATTTCTCGATTAGTCCCAAGTCCGAGCAATACAACTCAACAATTATGAATTCATAACCGACATGCGATTACGGATACGAATGTAAAGGAAATCATATTCGGTAATCAATCACAATCTTTCCGAATTCCAAATTGATATCATCATTCATCAAGAACATATGAATTTTACCATTACAATCAATGAACATTCGATCTTCATACCTAAAGATACTGATAATTCATCATACGGTCGTCTTGCTATGTTAAATTCATCAAGAAGTTCCTCAAGAACACTAAGTGATTCGAAATCATGTTCATATCCATTAAAACAACCTAATTCGATATCCTTTGACATGTAGATAATCATCCAATTCGTAATCCAAATCATGTATTATCGTATTCTTCAATATACACTTCACATAACCTCAAGAATCGTAACAACAACACCCTAATCATCATCATACGAATCAAATACGGATAATAATACCAAAAATACGAAATCAAGGTGAAAAGTTCAACAACATACCTCAAGAACATGAATAACACAATCAAACTCTTCAAGGATCAACCATATCTCCATATTCAAGCCTCCAATCCATGTATACAAGCTTGTAATCAAGATAGAAGAGGTTAAATCTCACTAACATGCTCAGAGGGACGAAGGTGGGAGGAGGAAAGGTTTTTCTGTCGTGAAGAAATGAGAAGCTGATCTTCATTTTATAAACTGCATTGTTCATTACGTACGTTATCACTAAACATTAACGTACGTAATGCTCTCTAGCGTACGCTACACAACCAACATAGCATACGTAAGATCATTCCATAACTCACTGACCTGTTTCGTTCACTTGATTACGTACGTAATATTTCCTTCCTAGCGTACGTAATACGTACGTTGACTTGCTACAGTAAATTCTCATTTAACGTACGTAATGCGCTACTCGTAGCGTATGTTAACTGAGAGTTGACTCGACCAAGCACGTTCTTCGTCGAAAGCTGCCGACCATGGGTCCCACCTGTCGGTCATAGCCTGAGCTGTCTGATTCCTCTCGTTACGTATGTAATGCCTTATACATAGCGTACGTAACTCTTAGCATCTTAACGTACGTTAACTATACTCCTTAACATACGTGATCCTTGTGCCTTAGCATACGCTAAGTATACATCGTAGCGTGCGCTAATGTGGCTGTACTTAGTCATTTTCAGCTATCCTTGTCCAATGTATCAACATACTAGATACGAACACATGGCATACTGAATACACATACTGTTTCTAAATATATTCTCATACGATACATCTAATACACGATATCCTCATATACAATTGTCGACCAAGTACGACAATTATACAAATACAGCTGTCTCAGTCTTTCATTTATTTTATTCATACTGCACAGATTTCACGATGTACAACACAACTCGGATAAAATAACATTAAACAACAGTAGTAGAAATTCTGGATATTACACATGGATGGTATTCAAACAATGTCGTCTCAAGAACGAAGAGCTACCCTGAGAGAATTCTATGGTTTTTCTCCATTTCTTGATATAATCTTTATTACAGTAATTTTTTCATTTCACTATTATGCCTCGGAAATTTAAATGATTTTTGCAGCTGTTATATACCCGTCCCTTAAACAACTCGACGGTCATTTGATTGTAAGAAAAGCTTAACTTTCTTTCATGATCAATGGTGAGAAAGTGTCTTTGGTATCATAATAATGATGATAAGTTGTAAGTGATATGTCAACATTAAAGATACATGATCAAGCATCTTTGTTTTGCTACTAAGATGGATGTGATTTCAATGCATGAATCTTCTTTTATTGTTTATGTATGAAGCAGTTTGTATATATATATATATATATATATATATATATATATATATTGATGTAAATGAATAGAATTATTTTGGAAGGAAATATGACGAGATACTATTTTTTTTGACTTTTGTCTTCCATTGAATTTTTTAGTGTTCAATGTTATTTGTATGCAAGTTCTACAAGGTTAGATATAAACATTAGTTTCACAACTACACAAAGTTATAGACAAATCTTCATGATAATTTGTATCGGTAGTTGGTGCCAACCTTTATATATAACTATCGATTTGATTACGGAGTATGTCAATACATATAATCATGCATAAGTTTTTTTTTATCATGTTCATTTATTAAAATAGGCTCATTCAATTACGCGTAATGCATAATTTCTATATTTATTTATTTGTTATCTTTGGTAAAACTGAAATGTAAATACACATTTTAGTATTGGAAAAAATTGTCATTCTAATTCAGCTTGAAAAGGACAACTAAACTAAAATATATTTAAATATTTGTTACAAAAATATGTTTGGTTTATTGAACGATGAAAGATTGTATATGTTTAACGTCAATTATCTTACACAAACAAACATAGTAACAAACAAACACAATAAGACTCTCCGAACCACCACAGAAAAAGAGCCATTGCGTACTGATGGAACTTTCCATCTTATACTAAAACTATAATATATGAAAAATAAAGTGAAAGAGTAGTAAAGTCCATTAAGGAATTTTTAAGACCATGCTTATATTTTGCCATTGAGTTTTGGTACAAATATCATCAATTCATAAGGTCACTAATCTGTGTTATAATCCTTTCAACTATTCAAATCCGAGAGCTTAGTTTTGACAAAAGTTGTGTAAGTAATCTCAATAAATAAAGGTCTTAATATTATGATATTACCTTTTTTTCTTCTTAAAAAGGTCTAAATAATGACGTATTTTCAAAAGAGAACTGTTGCGTATTTTACATTCACGATTTGTCATCTACCGCTTTGAACCCAAAAAGTGAAAATAGCTCAAGCCATGAAAAAGAAAGTATCTTGATGTGTGAGTGTTAAAAGTGAGATGCTGAGGTGGCTATTTAGCTTAAGCCACGGTACCGTGTCATTTAATATATAAATGTTGAGTTTCATCATTAAACGTAAGTATATATAATCACAAATTATATTTTTTAAAAAAATATTTAATATTTATGATAACCTCTACTATATTATAAATCATTTGTTACTTTAACGGAGGTCTTAAAATATTAAGCATACATACTTAGAGCATCTAAAATCATCAAGTTTTTAAAGACTTAGATGCATTTAATACATATTAACCACAAGATTTATGCAATGGAACTCGCCTCATTATCACGGATCTGGGAGAATTTTTTATTCAAGCAAAACTCACTTGGAGATGTAACGACGCAATCATTACAAATGAAAGACAAGACTCGAAGCTAGTACACCAATTTTGGTGTAAGAGACAAAAGAAAAAGACCTCAGTTGTGTGTAGTATAAATTTTGTTTTTGAAATAGCATGTATTGCGTTATGGTGTAGTATATATATATATATATATATATATATATATATATATTGATGTAAATGAATAGAATTATTTTGGAAGGAAATATGACGAGATACTATTTTTTTTGACTTTTGTCTTCCATTGAATTTTTTAGTGTTCAATGTTATTTGTATGCAAGTTCTACAAGGTTAGATATAAACATTAGTTTCACAACTACACAAAGTTATAGACAAATCTTCATGATAATTTGTATCGGTAGTTGGTGCCAACCTTTATATATAACTATCGATTTGATTACGGAGTATGTCAATACATATAATCATGCATAAGTTTTTTTTTATCATGTTCATTTATTAAAATAGGCTCATTCAATTACGCGTAATGCATAATTTCTATATTTATTTATTTGTTATCTTTGGTAAAACTGAAATGTAAATACACATTTTAGTATTGGAAAAAATTGTCATTCTAATTCAGCTTGAAAACGACAACTAAACTAAAATATATTTAAATATTTGTTACAAAAATATGTTTGGTTTATTGAACGATGAAAGATTGTATATGTTTAACGTCAATTATCTTACACAAACAAACATAGTAACAAACAAACACAATAAGACTCTCCGAACCACAACAGAAAAAGAGCCATTGCGTACTGATGGAACTTTCCATCTTATACTAAAACTATAATATATGAAAAATAAAGTGAAAGAGTAGTAAAGTCCATTAAGGAATTTTTAAGACCATGCTTATATTTTGCCATTGAGTTTTGGTACAAATATCATCAATTCATAAGGTCACTAATCTGTGTTATAATCCTTTCAACTATTCAAATCCGAGAGCTTAGTTTTGACAAAAGTTGTGTAAGTAATCTCAATAAATAAAGGTCTTAATATTATGATATTACCTTTTTTTTTCTTCTTAAAAAGGTCTAAATAATGACGTATTTTCAAAAGGGAACTGTTGCGTATTTTACATTCACGATTTGTCATCTACCGCTTTGAACCCAAAAAGTGAAAATAGCTCAAGCCATAAAAAAGAAAGTATCTTGATGTGTGAGTGTTAAAAGTGAGATGCTGAGGTGGCTATTTAGCTTAAGCCACGGTACCGTGTCATTTAATATATAAATGTTGAGTTTCATCATTAAACGTAAGTATATATAATCACAAATTATATTTTTTAAAAAAATATTTAATATTTATGATAACCTCTACTATATTATAAATCATTTGTTACTTTAACGGAGGTCTTAAAATATTAAGCATACATACTTAGAGCATCTAAAATCATCAAGTTTTTAAAGACTTAGATGCATTTAATACATATTAACCACAAGATTTATGCAATGGAACTCGCCTCATTATCACGGATCTGGGAGAATTTTTTATTCAAGCAAAACTCACTTGGAGATGTAACGACGCAATCATTACAAATGAAAGACAAGACTCGAAGCTAGTACACCAATTTTGGTGTAAGAGACAAAAGAAAAAGACCTCAGTTGTGTGTAGTATAAATTTTGTTTTTGAAATAGCATGTATTGCGTTATGGTGTAGTATATATATATATATATATATATATATTGATGTAAATGAATAGAATTATTTTGGAAGGAAATATGACGAGATACTATTTTTTTTGACTTTTGTCTTCCATTGAATTTTTTAGTGTTCAATGTTATTTGTATGCAAGTTCTACAAGGTTAGATATAAACATTAGTTTCACAACTACACAAAGTTATAGACAAATCTTCATGATAATTTGTATCGGTAGTTGGTGCCAACCTTTATATATAACTATCGATTTGATTACGGAGTATGTCAATACATATAATCATGCATAAGTTTTTTTTTATCATGTTCATTTATTAAAATAGGCTCATTCAATTACGCGTAATGCATAATTTCTATATTTATTTATTTGTTATCTTTGGTAAAACTGAAATGTAAATACACATTTTAGTATTGGAAAAAATTGTCATTCTAATTCAGCTTGAAAACGACAACTAAACTAAAATATATTTAAATATTTGTTACAAAAATATGTTTGGTTTATTGAACGATGAAAGATTGTATATGTTTAACGTCAATTATCTTACACAAACAAACATAGTAACAAACAAACACAATAAGACTCTCCGAACCACAACAGAAAAAGAGCCAGTGCATACTTATGGAACTATCCATCTTAGACTAAAACTAAAATATATGAAAAATAAAGTGAAAGAGTAGTAAAGTCCATTAAGGAATTTTTAAGACCATGCTTATATTTTGCCATTGAGTTTTGGTACAAATATCATCAATTCATAAGGTCACTAATCTGTGTTATAATCCTTTCAACTATTCAAATCCGAGAGCTTAGTTTTGACAAAAGTTGTGTAAGTAATCTCAATAAATAAAGGTCTTAATATTATGATATTACCTTTTTTTTTCTTCTTAAAAAGGTCTAAATAATGACGTATTTTCAAAAGGAATCTATGCGTATTTTACATTCACGATTTGTCATCTACCGCTTTGAACCCAAAAAGTGAAAATAGCTCAAGCCATGAAAAAGAAAGTATCTTGATGTGTGAGTGTTAAAAGTGAGATGCTGAGGTGGCTATTTAGCTTAAGCCACGGTACCGTGTCATTTAATATATAAATGTTGAGTTTCATCATTAAACGTAAGTATATATAATCACAAATTATATTTTTTAAAAAAATATTTAATATTTATGATAACCTCTACTATATTATAAATCATTTGTTACTTTAACGGAGGTCTTAAAATATTAAGCATACATACTTAGAGCATCTAAAATCATCAAGTTTTTAAAGACTTAGATGCATTTAATACATATTAACCACAAGATTTATGCAATGGAACTCGCCTCATTATCACGGATCTGGGAGAATTTTTTATTCAAGCAAAACTCACTTGAAGATGTAACGACGCAATCATTACAAATGAAAGACAAGACTCGAAGCTAGTACACCAATTTTGGTGTAAGAGACAAAAGAAAAAGACCTCAGTTGTGTGTAGTATAAATTTTGTTTTTGAAATAGCATGTATTGCGTTATGGTGATGAAAGTCACTCATGTCTTTGATGCATTTTTATTGAAACAATTCTATTTACAAAAATTTACTTAAACAAATTTCCTTTATTCAATCGAGTACCCCTGATTGAAACTAAGCATAATAACTAAATACGTATAATTCTTGCAAAATCAATGATTCTTTACGGTGAACAAAGCCCTACATCGCACGGACCATGATGTCTCGGGTAAGGGGATCGGGTACCCTTACCCGATCGGGTAAGTGGGATCGGGTAAGGGGATCGGGTACCCTTACCCGATCGGTAACACCGCCGCCGGTAAGTCGGGTAAGGCGATCGGGTTCGTTTTTCGGTTTGGGAAGCCGAGAGTTTCTTGAGTTGGAGCTTTTGAATGTATATTTTTATGTAATGTTTTTTTTTAATTATTATGTAATGTTTTTATTTTAATGAAATGGTATGTTTTTATTTTAATATTGTATGTGATTTTATGTATGAAAAAAAAATCGGGTAGTATAGGTGACCACTCCCTCCACTTAGGGTATTGTTAGGGTAAAATTGGGTAGTTTTGAGTTGGAGGGTTTTTATTGGATAAAAGTAATGTGACACCTGTAATATCCGTATTTTTCTTTCCCTTGTATTTTCGTTTTTGGTGTATTTCTCGATCGTGGTGACCCTCGTGTACTTTTCAGCGTGTCCTTCCTGTCAAACTGTTGAACTGTATTCTCGTTATTGTGATGCGGAACCGCCGTTTCGGGGTTGCTGTGGATCCGTTTCGTGTTATTAGTCCCTAAATATGGATTCCTATCGTTTTATTCTCTTTCCGGATCATTTTTATCATTTTGGGAACCAAAATGGGGTGTGGGCCGCGGCACAAGGTGCGTGCGCCGCGGCACACAAATTTCTCCAAATGTTGGTCGAGCAATGCATGCGTGTGCGCGGCACACCCATCCGGTGCCGCGGCACGGCGCCGAGCAGTGCCGCGGCACACTGTCGTGCCGCGGCACACTCGTGTGTCTTCCGCGACCAAAACCCAATCAGACCGTGTGCCGCGGCACACGCAGTATCTTGCGGCACAACGCGAAAACACAGGAGTATTTTCTTGGCTGTGCGCGGCACACTTTGGTCAGGCCGCGGCACACGAAGCGGTCAATTGTGCATTCGTCTTTATTAGACGAAATCGGCCGGCTTTTCCCCATTTGTCATCCGCATCGCGAGTAGCGAGAGAGAGGGTATAGAGGGGGAGAGTTCTTCATCCGGGGTCGATCTTCATCATTTCTTTTCGGTAGTGAGGCTCGGATAATCAATCTAGCGCGCGTTCTACGGATCTTGGTACTTGAATCTCCTTAGGTAATGTTCTAAAACCCTATTTCGATTAATTTGGGGGTTTTGGGTTTTTCTTCCGATTCGCTCCGTTTTGTTGGTGGATTCATGATGTATACGATTGATATTGTTAGTATCTTTAGTTTCTACGATTCATGGATATTTTGTGGATTTTACGGAATCGAGAGGGTTTGGTTGTGGTCCGCCTCGTTGTTATTTTTGGTACGAATATACATGAATCGTAGGCGGGTTTCAGTGTATTCCATTTCCATAGTCGTTTAGAAGTGGTTGTGATTGTGCTATTCGAATCGTTAGGTTCATTCTCGTCGGTTCCTCGTGGTTGTGCTTGATCCTTCCGTTCCGTTCGTGTCATCGTCTATTTAATCAAGGCAAGTATCCTTATGAACTTACAATCTTGACATAGTAGTTTTGTATGAGAAATTGTGTGTGTGTGTATGCTCACTACGGGTTAGACTCGACGGGGTCTCGGTAGGGTTCCACGAAGCTGTGGACCGCGAGCTTGCTTTTAACCACAGTGGGTTAGATCCGACGGGGTCTCGGAATGGATCCACGAAGCTGTGGGTCCGCGGTTAATTGTGGTGCATTTTTACAAATGTGGTTTGATCATTGGCATTTCCGGAAATGAGCGTTTTGGAAACTATGATTTCTTGAATTGCATGCATTACTATATGTGTAAGATGTAAGTCGATCATCTGGTTACTTGTACTAGCGTAATTGCTAACCCCTCTGGGGACCCGTTTTGGGGAAATTCGTTTTATGAATTTGGTCGGAGTTCATCGAGACGAGCGCTGGACCAGTACACGGATGACGGCCGTGCGTGATGATGGTGCACGAGTGATCTTTTAGTGTCTTTTACCTTTTTGTCTTTTGTGGTTTTGAACTAATAGTTGTACTCGAGTACTTAAGGGGTTCTTGTTCGTTTGAATTGTATTGTTGCTTATCATGTTGTGTTGGATGATGATGTTATATTGGCCGGTTGAACCGGGTGGATTGTTACATTTGCGTCTTTATGACGTGGTGTTATTTTATCGCTTCGTGGGTCGTTGTGTATGATCTTTGTTCGGCTGGTGGGTCCCATATAGGGATTCACGGCTACGTAATATACCTCGGATATCCCGGGGTGTTACGAGAAAATGGTATCGGAGCTCTAGGTTTATGGATACCTAGGCTTGTCGGTTCATTGGGTCTTGTGGTGTTTGGTTTTGCACATCATCGTCACGCCGCCATGATTCCGGTACTACCAGTGTCCGTAAGTTTTCCTTCCTCTGTTCATTAATTCCTTGTATCGCACCCTTGATTCTCGATTTGTAATTGTTCTTTTCTTGACCGATCCTCGTATGGCTTTTGCTACTTATTTAACTCCGGTATGGATCCGGAAGAGGTCGTGGTCGCGTGGTCGTGGGCGGCCGGGGGACGTGGGGCGGCCGGTGGGCGGCCACGTCCACGATCTTGAGCCAGCAGATCGGCCGTCATAGCCATGCTTCTTCTCAGGAGCGTGCCGATCTTGGTATTGCGGCCGTTATGCAACAGATGGTGAACCAAATGGCGGCAATAGCTCAGGCGGTTCATAACCCGGATCAAGCCCATGCTAATCGGGGCGGAGCGGACCGTTGGCTCCAAGATGTCATCAAGATGCATCCTCCTCCGGGAGCTTCAGACCCGATTGGCCGGGAAGGGTGGATCAAGGAGATGTCTAAGGTCTTCGTTGCCACCAATCGTCCCGAGGACCGTAAAGTCCCTATTGCTCAATATTTTCTCACCGGGACGCTACGGACCGGTGGGAGGCCGTTGGGCCCAAAGACCATGCCGCTACGTGGTGAGTTTCAAGAGTTGATGGAGATCGAATATTGCCGTGGCCGATCGACAGCTCGGGTACATGCTTTTATCATGCTCAACCACGGGATATCCCCGTAGCTCAAGCTATTGCCGATTTTAACAAAGAGTTGGGTTATGTGAAGACCCAAGTTGTCGAGGAGAGTGACAAGATTTTCCATTTCTCCGGGCGGATGAAGTTGCCGATTCGGGACTATATGTCGGGGCTCGTATGCACTACATTGAAGGATTATCGAGTAGGGCCCTTGCTTATGATATGTCGGTGGCGAGTGAGGCGGCCGCGAGAGTAAGAAGCGTAAGTCCGCAGGAACTTTTCGGGCCACAAGAGTGGGGTCGGCAGAGATCCCAATCGCTAACTTCCCCGGGCGGTGGTCCAGCTCGTTCCGCTGGGGGTCCTCGTGGAACTACCAGTGCTCCTTTTCGTGATGTGAAGTGTTTCAATTGTGGTCGTACGGGCCACATCAGTCGTGTTTGTCCGAACCCTTTGCTGACGTGTAATCAGTGTGGCTACGGGTCACAAAGCCGCTTTCAGTGCCGAGAGGGAGAAAATCCTTGGTGCCCGGCCGATTTCAGCGCCTAGGGAACCAAGTGTGAATCAGGGATCGTTTGCTCCTCAATCTCCGCCGAGTGCTAGTCAGGGGAGAGGTCGGGGTCAGCCCTCAAGAGGGGGAGCTTCCAGTGTCGGCTCCGCCCACCCGCGTGTCTATGAGATGCGGAGAGCCGATGATCCAGCGGCTACCGTAGCGACAGGTACCGTTTATATTCTTTCTCATCCTGTCAGTGTGCTTTTCGATTCTGGTGCTACGCATTCGTTCATATCTCTGGATTGTGTGCGCCGTTTGAATCTCGACCGTTTGACGCCTTGCGAGCCCTTCATCGTTAAGCTTCCTAGCGGTGATAGGATCGTTGGTGATCAGGAGGTTCGAGACTGTTCTGTGCTTATTTGTGAGAGGACTTGGCCCTCTAATCTTATTGTTGTGAGTATCGAGGGTGAGGATTTGATTCTTGGTGATGATTGGCTCGAGCGGCATGGTGCAATCATGAACTACCGCACGAGAATCATCACCATGTCGGGCCGATGATGGCACGAGCACTCTTTCGCCGGGCGAAAGAGGGGGAACCAGAACTCGTTATTAACGCCTTGAAGGCGATGAAACTCTGCGAAAGGGATGTATTGGTTATTGGTGCTATGCCTTGAAGGCGGAGAGTGGTGGAGTCGAGCTTTCGTCGATTCCAATCGTTAACGAATTTCTGATGTTTTCTGACGAGTTAGGATTGCCACCGGATCGAGAGGTCGAGTTCACTATAGAGTTAGAGCCGGGTGCGGCTCCTATTTCAAGGCACCCTATCGCATGGCACCTTCAGAGATGTCCGAGTTGAAGAAGCAGTTGAGTGAGCTTCTTGAATCGGGGTATGTTCGACCGAGTGCCTCACCTTGGGGCGCACCGGTCCTGTTTGTGCGGAAGAAGGATGGTTCACTACGTTTGTGTATCGACTATCGCGAACTAAACAAGGTGACCGTCAAGAACAAGTATCCTTTGCCGAGAATTGATGACTTGTTCGATCAGTTGCAGGGAGCTGCGGTATTCTCGAAAATTAATTTGAAATCGGGATACTATCAGCTCCGGGTGAGAGAGTCCGATGTGCCAAGACTGACTTTTCGGTCGAGATACGGACATTATGAGTTTGTAGTTATGCCTTTCGGGTTAACTAATGCGCGGCGGTGTTCATGCGATTGATGAACAAAATTTTTATCGAGTATTTGGATAAGTGCGTCGTCGTCTTTATTGACGATATTCTTATTTATTCGAGGAACGAGGAAGAGCATGCCCATCATTTGCGGATAGTATTAGACATTTTAAGGACCGAGCAACTCTATGCAAAGTTCTCGAAATGTGAGTTCTGGCTGATAGAAGTGATGTTTTTAGGTCACGTGATTTCAGTAGGGGGTTCGTGTGGATCCGCAAAAGATTGAGGCCGTGTTGGATTGGGCACCGCCAAAGAATGTGAAGGAGCTCCGTAGTTTCTTGGGTTTAGCCGGCTACTACCGTAGGTTCGCCGAGGGTTTCTCGAATCGGCTCGGCCACTTACGCAGTTGCTCCGTAAATCGAGAGGTTCGTGCGGAATGACGAGAGGCGATCGAGTTTTGAGGAGTCAAGAAGCGTTTGACTTCAGCCCGGTTTTGGCGTTGCCATGTGGTAACGAAGGTTTTGCCGCTTATAGCGATGCTTGGGCCAAGGTCTTGGGTGCGTATTGATGCAAAGACGGCAAGACCATTGCCTATGCGTCGAGACAATTGAGGCCGTATGAATTGAACTACCCTACTCATGATTTGGAGTTAGCGGCAATCGTTTTGCGCTCAAGATTTGGCGTCATTATCTTTTCGGCTCTGCATGTCGATTTTTACCGATCATAAAAGTCGAAATACATATTTACCCAAATGAGAATTGAATATGAGGCAGAGGAGGTGGTTGGAGTTGATTAAGGATTATGACCTCGAAATCCTTTATCATCCGGGCAAGGCGAACGTCGTGGCCGACGCCTTGAGTCGGAAACCAGTTGCGTTGCGAACGCTTGAGATCCTTACATCTCGGTCTGAGCTTCGGAGGGCTTTGATCGAGTTAGATGTTGAGGTCTCGTTGCCGGGAGCCGTCGGGCAACTTCGTGCTTTAGAGGTTTCGTCGTCTTTGATCGATGAAATTAAGCTGAAGCAGTTAGAGGATCCGATGATTACTCAAATCCGAGAGAACGTTCTTAAAGGAAAGTCTCCTGGATTTGTGATTCACGAGGATGGTGTTTTGAGATTCCAGAGTCGGCTTTGTGTGCCGAACGACCCAGAATTGAGACAGAATATTTTACGGGAGGCCCATGCTACACCTTACTCCGTTCATCCTGGTTCGAGTAAGATGTACAAGGACTTGAGGAGGAACTTCTGGTGGAATAACATGAAGGATGAGGTCGCACAGTTTGTAGCGAGATGTTTGACTTGTCAGCAGGTCAAAATCGAGCATCAAGAACCTAGGACTTTTGCGATCACTTCCGTTCGAATGGAAATGGGAAGATATATCGATGGATTTCATTACGAGTCTGCCGAGATCGAAGTCGGGCATGAATATGGTTTGGGTGATTGTCGATCGTCTGACCAAGTCGGCACATTTTCTGGCCATCAAGGACACTTGGGGCCCGGAGAAGTTAGCTCGTGTGTTTATCGCGCAGATTGTGAGACTTCATGGTACCCCGAAGTCTATTGTTTCGGATCGTGACGGCCGTTTTGTATCGCACTTCGGCAGGTGTGCATAAGGCGTTGGGTACCGTTTACAATTGAGTACCTCTTTTCATCCCCATCGGATGGACAATCGAACGCACTATCCGACGCTCGAGGACTTGTTGCGTGCTGTGCTCTCGATTGGAGTAGTGATGGGAGGAACATTTGCCGCCGATCGAATTCACGTACAACAACGGTTGGCACGCGTCGATCGGATGGCACCGTATGAGGCACTTTACGGACGGCGATGTCGATCACCGATCTGTTGGAATGAGGCGTCCGATTTGGTCGGGACCGAGCCGTATGTCGCTTTAGAGACGAGGCGGAAGATAGAGTTAATTCGAGAACGGATGTTGATCGCCCGAGTCGATGAAGTCATATGCCGATGTCCGTCGTCGACCTTTGGAATTCGAGGTGGGAGACCACGTTTTGCTAAAGGTGTCGCCGACGAAGGAGTTTTTCGTTTCGGGAAGAAAGGGAAGTTGAGTCCGAGATTTATCGGCCACTTTGAGATCATCGATCGATTATGTGTGTTGGCATACATTTTGGAGTTAACTCCGGTCTTGAGTCATGTTCATAGCGTTTTACATGTTTCCCGATTGAGGAAATATGTTAGGATCCTAGTCACGTCATCGATTATGGCGAGATTGATATTGTCAAGATATTACTTTTGAGGAGCGTCCTTTGAAGATTTTGGAGCATCGTGAGAAACGATTGAGGCATAAGACCATACCTTTGGTCAAGGTGCGGTGGTCGAGACACGGTGTCGAGGAAGCAACTTGGGAAACCGAGGATAGCATGCGTGCTAGGTACCGGAGTTGTTTGTTTCTTAAGTTTCGGACGAAACTTATTTTTAGAGGGTAGAATGTAATATCCGTATTTTTCTTTCCCTTGTATTTTCGTTTTTGGTGTATTTCTCGATCGTGGTGACCCTCGTGTACTTTTCAGCGTGTCCTTCTGTCAAACCGTTGAACCGTATTCTCGTTATTACGATGCGGAACCGCCGTTTCGGATTCTTTGTGGATCCGTTTCGTGTTATTAGTCCCTAAATATGGATTCCTATCGTTTTATTCTCTTTAGGATCATTTTTATCATTTTGGGAACCAAAATGGGGTGTGGGCCGCAGACAAGGTGCGTGCGCGCGGCACAAATTTCTCCAAATGTTGGTCGAGCAATGCATGCGTGTGTGCACACCATCCACCCATCCGCGGCACGGCGCCGAGCAGTGCCGCGGCACACTGTCCGTGCCGCGGCACACTCGTGTGTCTTCCGCGACCAAAACCAATCAGACTGCCGTGCCGCGGCACGCAGCCGTATCCGCGGCACAACGCGAAAACCTGGAGTATTTTCTTGCTGTGCGCGGCACACTTTTGGCGCTGCACACGAAGCGGTCAATTGTGCAGATTCGTCTTTATTAGACGAAATCGGCCGGCTTTTCCCCATTTGTCATCTGCATCGCGAGAGTAGCGAGAGAGAGGGTATAGAGGGGGGAGAGTTCTTCATCCGGGGGTCGATCTTCATCATTTCTTTTCGGTAGTGAGGCTCGGATAATCAATCTAGCGCGCGTTCTACGGATCTTGGTACTTGAATCTCCTTAGGTAATGTTATAAAACCCTTTTTCTATTAATTTGGGGTTTTGGGTTTTCTTCCGATTCGCTCCGTTTTGTTGGTGGATTCATGATGTATACGATTGATATTGTTAGTATCTTTAGTTTCCCTACGGATTCATGGATATTTTGTGGATTTTTACTAATCGAGAGGGTTTGGTTGTGGTCCGCCCTCGTTGTTATTTTTGGTACGAATATACATGAATCGTAGGCGGGTTTCGGGTGTATTCCATTTCCATAGTCGTTTAGAAGTGGTTGTGATTGTCTATTCGAATCGTTAGGTTCATTCTCGCTTCCTCGTAGTTGTGCTTGATCCTTCCGCTCCGCTTCGTGTCATCGTCTATTTAATCTAGGCAAGTATCCTTATGAACTTACAATCTTGACATAGTAGTTTTGTATGAGAAATTGTGTGTGTGTGTATGCTCACTACGGGTTAGACTCGACGGGGTCTCGGTAGGGTTCCACGAAGGCTGTGGACCGCGAGCTTGCTTTTAACCACAGTGGGTTAGATCCGACGGGGTCTCGCGAGGATCCACGAAGCCGTGGGTCCGCGGTTAATTGTGGTGCATTTTTACAAATGTGGTTTGATCATTGGCATTTAGGAAATGAGCGTTTTGGAAACTATGATTTCTTGAATTGCATGCATTACTATATGTGTAAGATGTAAGTCGATCATCCAGTTACTTGTACTAGCGTAATTGCTAACCCCTCTGGGACCCGTTTTGGGGAAATTCGTTTTATGAATTTGGTCGGGTTCATCGAGACAATGGCGGGACCGATACGGATGACTACCGTGCGTGATGATGGTGCACGAGTGATGTTTTAGTGTCTTTTACCTTTTTGTCTTTTGTGGTTTTGAACTAATAGTTGTACTCGAGTACTTAAGGGGTTCTTGTTCGTTTGAATTGTATTGTTGCTTATCATGTTGTGTTGGATGATGATGTTATATTGGCCAGGTTGACCGGGTGGATTGTTACATTTTGCGTCTTTATGACGTGGTGTTATTTTATCGTTTCGTGGGTCGTTGTGTATGATCTTTGTTTCAGTGGGTCGTATAGGGATTCACTACTACTGTAATATCGCCGGATATCCCGGAGGTGTTCTGACCTGCAAGTATTAGCGACACTCCCCCATCCCTAACATTTAATCAAATCGGAGCAGTCAAATGGAAATAAGTGTCACCATCTCTTTGAGCAAATCATGAGGACCACCGGTGTTGGTCGCCCCAAATTGGCCTCAATTTTTCTTTTCTCTGCTTTTTTTTTTTTGTATTACGCATGTGACGATCGGCCACATAAAAGAAAAGGCCGCCGTTATATTGAGTCTAAAAACATTAATCAAATAAATTTAGATTTTGATGGATTAATAACAATTCATAGATTTTTAAAGATTTTGGCGGATTAGTAATAATGCATGAATTAATAATAATAATAATAATTATTGTATAATCTTGTAAAGTTGATGGAGAGTCTTTCGGATTTAGAAATAGATTTTTAAAAATCCTTCAAAATCTCATTGATTTTGGTGAGATTTCAAAACTTACAAAAAACACTAACAAATCCATCAAAATCCAACATTTTAATGAATCCAAAAAAATCTAGGGATTTTTGAATACCCTCAGATTTTAATGGATTGTTTTACATCCAGATTGAATACACCAAGATTTTAAATGACATTTTGAAATCCTAATTGAGATTTTAAAGAAGATATTCAATTCAGATTTTGATGGATTAATAACAATCCATAGATTTTTAAAGATTTTGGCAGATTAGTAATAATGCATGAATTAATAATAATAATCATTGTAGAATCTTGTAAAGTTGATGGAGAGTCTTTCGGATTTAGAAATGGATTTCTAGAAATCCTTCAAAATCTCATTGATTTTGGTGAGATTTCAAAACTTACAAAACACACTAAGGGTGGTGGCAGTCGTGGGCGGTATGCCCATCGGCATGTGTATACCAGCGGTATACACCATTGCCACCTCGGAGGTATGGGCTAGAGGTATGGTTCAACGGCAAACATTGCCTCGGAGGTATGAAGGAAAGCATGCACTAGAAACAAAAAACAAATAAATAAAATGTGGGAGGTATGAAAAAAACATGGTTGCCACTAAAAATGGGTTGGGAGGTATGAAAAAAATATGAATGAGGTGGAATGATATTATTGGTGGATTTGGGAGGTATGGATGATTTCGGAAGCATGACTGCCACCATCCTAACAAATCCATCAAAATCCAACATTTTAATGAATCCAAAAAAATCAGGGATTTTTGAATACCCTCAGATTTTAATGGATTATTTTAAATCCAGATTGAATACACCAAGATTTTAAATGACATTTTGAAATCCTAATTGAATACACCAAGATTTTAAATGACATTCTGAAATCCAAATTGAATAACTCAAGATTTTAATGAATTCAAAATAATCCAAATTGAATATACTAGGATTTCTAAAATCCATAAAAAATCCCACAAAATTCCAATTGAATACACCCCTCCAAGGGTGTATTCATTTAGGATTCTATAGGATTTTTATGGGTTTTAAAAGTCTAGGGGTATTCAATATAGATTTTTAAAACTCCTTTAAAATCTGATTATTCAATTATAACTTTTAAAATTCCATCAAAATCTAGTGGTATTAAATATTTCATTGACTTTTAAGGATTCTACTTATTGATAGACTTTTTAGGATTTTGGGTGCCCTAATATAAATAAAAAAATCCCTGCAGAAATCTCTTCTCTCCCCCACAAGATTTTGAACATCTATTGATTCGTTTCTTTTCTTCGTAACCACTATCGTGTTCACTGGACAAGGGTCATAGCCCTTTCTTTCCGCCACCGATGCTGCATCGCATCTTTTTTTCTTCTTGGTGAGTGTAATTTTTTTTATCGTAACCAAGAATAAAAGTTCAGCGGAGAATTTTTTATTGCTAAGAATTTTTTATTTTCTTTCTTCTTGGTTAGTGTGAATTTTCTTCTTAATGTGCTGTGAGAATTTTTTATTGCTAAGAATAAAAATAAATATTGCCAAGAATTTTCTTTCTTCCTAGCGGCATGTATTAGTATTGCTAAGAATAATTTATTCTTAGCAGCGTGTTATTTTTTTAATTATTTGTGAGTTGTGCAGAGAGCTATCTGCAAAGGTACTGTTATTATTATTATTATTATTATTATTAGTATTATTATTATTATTATTATTATTTCTCTTGCTAATCTTGGGTTGCTGACTTCTTAAATTTTCGGATGAAAAAATTGAATCAATTTTGGATTTAGAAAAATGTGGCTGTGGTTTCTTTGTTTGTCTGTGTTAGTGGTTTCAGTCTTTTCATTTCCTTTTCGTAATTCTACTTTGTGCTACCTCTTATTGGAAATAATTCCTCGATAAACTCTATATAATTGTATGTATAAAGAAATCAATTAAAAAAGTTCTCCCATGTGCATTGTTAACATTATATAAATACATTGTTTATATCATATATTTTAAAATAGACATTTTATGTTATAACAATCTATAAACTTTATAAATTCTATGAAAATAATCTAATAGAATCTGCATAGATTTAAAACAATCCATGGAATTAGCATAATTCAGAAGATTCCATGAATTCTAAAAAGTCTGTCTAAATCTTTTAAAATCTGTATCGAATACACGCCCCAAGTCAATTAGTTTATCACATCAGATATGTAATTGGATAATTAAAATATTGTTCCGGGAATTATTATTTCCGTGATGTGTCTTACCTAATACTGATTGTAGATACATAGATGGAAGGTTCTAGATCCTTCTAGAGGTAGTAGAATCCTATTAGATGTCTTACCTTATCTAGGAATCTTATGTATGGAAGAACTCTCATTGTAATGCCTATATAAAGGCCCCTCTATCAGTGTTATGAATACAATTAATTTACTCATATTTACAGTCTTTTACTTTCTCCTGAAACACGTTATCAGCACGTAGCCTTCCAGCTGAGCAAGAAAAAAATTCGTCCGATTTTATGCAAACTCAAAAAAAAAAAGATTTTCGAACTCCTCCGACCGAAACCCTAATCTCCGGCTGCCGCCGCCAGAGCAAGAAGCCCCACCCCCAGCCTGCAAATCCCCCCAAACGCAACCTCCCTCGACCGAAATCCTAACCGCCGGTAATCATCGCAACCCAGCCCTCTGCACTACAGTCATCGGACATCTAAAATGAAACCACCATCGCGCAGCAACACACCAGCCGACTCCAACCCCAGGTCTGTAACCGCCGCAGGGACACAAAATCCCTAGCCCACAGTCCGCTGTTACCTTCACCTTCTTCAACAAGAAGCCCGCCGACCCCAGCCCCTTAAAGCCGTCGCGGATACTACCGCCGCTGGAGTTGGCCCAAGACAGCGACCAGACGCACCACCCGATTCGCGCTTCTCGGACCCATAGCAGAAACCGACAAGACCCATGTCCCGTCGGAGCCAGAAGTGCCAACGGAGAAGATGAAAGAAGGGAAGTCCGAATTTCCCATTGATTCTACCTTTAGAGCAGAAACCGGATCTTATTCGATCCTAATTCCCGCTGTGAAGTCCCGGGCCAATTACAACCCGTCCATCCAGCTTTCGGCCCGCTGTCCAGCCCGTTGCTACAGTCCAAGCCCGACCCGATTGCTGACCCATTTTCAGCTGGTTTCTTCCCCTATTCACGAAGTAAGAACTACAAGTTCAACAGTGAAGATCTGATCCGGAACAGTATTTCTCGATGAAACTGTACGCGAAAGAAAAAAACGAAAAACGAGAATTTCCGAGCGTAAATTTTCTGCACAGTGCAGCCGTACCAAAAACATGTTTCCCTATTCGTTAACCGTCGGATCGGTATGAAATTTTGACAGCAACTTCCCAACACAAATATCTATATATTCAACGGTGGAGATCAGATTCCAAGTAGTATTGCGTACTAAATCTGCTGCCGAACAGAAGCATATTTTTATAAGGAAATTTGGAGATCCGACCTCATCCAATACCGAGCTGCTGCACCGCCGCGCCCGAGTCCTTTGTCGGCCGATTATCGAGTCCACTAGCCCTTTTCGGGCGTTTCTCAACTCTCTATTTTCCTAATTCATGATTCATTTATCATTAACTTGTATGTTTATGAATCTAACTATGTTTATGCTTTACGTGGTATATAGGAAAATATATTGCTCATGATGATGTGCAAAATATGGAGAGAACTCATATTTATTATCCCGTTCAAGGATCAAAGTAAATATGAAACCGAGTACCACGAAAATATGTTGCTCATATGGAGAGAAGCTCCCGTTCAAGGATCAAAGCAAATATGGAACCAAGTACCCACGTAAGACTTTATTAAAGTTCTCGTTTTTCAATTCCTCTCTTTTGAGAAATTTTTTTTGGGGAATTGGGTATTTGGGTTCTTTACCTCCCACGCTACTTTACGGTGGATGAGACTATGAGAGGTGGTATCACTCTCGGATGTCGAAGTAAACTGTGTGACGGTCCTGGGGAGTCACGGATAATTGTTGAAAGTCGATATTTGTGGTTGTTGCATACACCACATTTTGGGTGCGATTTGACGTCGCCGTTTTGTCGATTTTAAAACAACAATTGAATAAAATGAATATTGTCGGTAACGGTAAAGTTATGACTTATTCATGATTAGTCACAGATTTGTGATGTACAAATGGGACAAACATCGATTCCGACGGATATGTCGTGGTTAAAATCGATTTGTGACGGAATTGTCACGTTGAATTGAACGACCACCACGTTGGTCTTGACCCAATCCCATACTTGGAAAACTCCATCTTTCATCCTATTAAAATAAAATATTGCATGTGGGTGTAGTCATGCACTGTCTCCTTGCAATATGATATATGAAAGTATGTACGAGTAATTCTCATGAATTTTAACATGTAAAGCAATGGCATATTGCGTTAAGTACATGAATTCGTTGACCTTGATTATAGTTCGTATGACTATAGGTCCGAATACTTTTCCGAATATTTGTAAAGGCATGTGCCTTATACATTTAACTATATTTAGTCGATTTTATTGGATGGTCAATACAAGTTGGTTATGGTATATTCATTATGTCTCATGGTTCAAAATGCTTAATTATGATGCACCGGCGTTGCATCCATATAACATGGCTATTATGACTATACTTGCAAATTGAGAATTAAAATTCTTGGTTGATTTGATGCACTTTGGTGGATTTTGTCTACACTTTTGATCATGACTAGGCGCATCCTCCTTGGTATTTGTTTATGCTTTGAGAGTTCAAACGGAATCAGTGGTTTTTAAACAGCCTTAGCTGTACCGACATTCCTACTTTCTCTGCAAGTCTACCAAGTTAGAGTTACCGAAAGGATCATCAGTCGAGATAAGAAATCGAACACCCTGCTGCGTTTAAATGCACCTATGACTGTCATTGCCATGTTTTTGCATCAACACTTATGCCATTGGATATGGTCTCAACCTTGTTTTCTCACTAAACTTGGGAAATACTAAATAGCCAATTAAAACATACACTGTGATCTGAGTTTAAGGATCCGTGTGGCGCACAATATATGGATAGAAAGATACGGAAGTCTAGTTTCCAGAACATCTGACCGTTCATCCATAGCCTTCCTAACAAGGGAGTTATCGCTGTTTTAGTGAACAAAGGTCAAGCTGCGCGGAATTTTATTTCCAGCGATTGTGCTAACTTTTGTCCCAACCAACTTGGTTCCCATCTTGAATTTGCAAGTGGTCTTATGACACATATTTTTCAACCTCTTTTTGGTCGAATTTGCCATAGATGATACAGTTTTTGGTATGTGTTGTACGCTAAACTTTCATCTTTCAAATGTTGAAAAACAATTTCCTTGGGGAAGCCCAAAATACGCACCCTTATAAGAAGGTCGAGCGTGTGCATGGTAGTGTTACACCATGCTTGTGTCGTAATTTTGCCCCTTAGGCATAAAACCTTTCCATGTTATGCACTCAATATGATAGATCATTTTGATCATATCAAGTATAAAATCTCTATGTTGTTAGAGTATTCGCTATGCTCATGTTTGTAAAAATTTTGCAAGCGAAATTGAGTGCGTATTAAGCTATTTTCAAGGAACACGATATTTTTGGATTTCGGTGTATAAATCCATTATGACTATGATGACTAAGTCATCACAATCAATGAGTGGTATAATACTCAAGTTGTTGAATGCCAAGTGGCGTTTTCTAGTCACATATGTTCCGTAACAATTGAACCATGTTATGACTCGATGACATATATGCCAAAATGTATCACCCATAGCATCTCATTGTGATTTGTGAGAATAAAATCTTATGCATCACTTGTATTGGATATGTGAAAAGAAAAATATTCATGAGTCAATATGGTCCGGCTTGCATCGGTTTTGGTAACCAGAAGATGTATTGGGACATTGACACATTTAGGCTTTAATAGTCCGGAGTTTGGACAGTTTGATGATCCATATACCACGGTATTGTCATGGACATCATTTTCTTTGAACAAAGAAACTAGTTGGATCAAAGACACCAAAGTACGTTGGTGGAGTCGTGAGCAGGGCTCATAAGCATGTGTGGCGCCAAAGACCCCCCACATGATCCTTCTTAGCCATGTTCATTGATTGAAGCCTATTCTTTGGCACGATTAGGAGATGACACCCTCCTATGCTAAAGAGAATAATGTAGCGACTCGCATAAGCATAGTGCTGAGTCCTCCCTTTTCACCGAGTCCTTATACATACATGATCATAAGTATTAGCCTGGGTGGCTTATGATGCTATGATGGTGTTCACAAATGGTCGTACTCAAGTGATAACAGTTATATGTTATGTTGTTCCTTTGACAATGATTGATAAGTTGATGAAACCTGAGTTATGGTTGTCCAACTTGCGGACCAGTCATTGTAAAGGTCGGTTCACCCACTTTTTAGACCAAGTCTTAAAGTGAAATTTTAACAAGTACTTCCTAACATCCAAGGCTACCTTCTCACAAATTTTGGTGCCATTTGGAGACTTGGAAGGAGGTGAACCACTAAATGAAGTTTTCACATACCACCAGCCGTCCTAACGACTAGTTCGATGTCATTTCGATCAGTTTTTGACCACAAGGTTGATGGTTTTGGAATCCTAAACACCCGTTTATACATGCTCACGAAATTTTGAGGTGTTTGGGGCTGGTGAAGGGAGTGAACTCTTCAAGAAAGCACTAGAGGTTCGATAAAACTAATGGCCTATCATCGGTTCAATCGTTTCTTTATGTTCGATCCCGGTGGTGCATGGTGGCGGTTTTGTTGAATTCTCAAGACCAGTAGCTACGGCTATGTAGCATAGGTCAACATGTCATATTCACCTATACCTATCATCATTCAAATGCTTAGTTACAAGTGTAACCATATGCATTTTGTTAACTGGATTGTGTTAACAATGAAAACCTTTATCGTCCACATGTTCATGTGCCAAAGTGCGTCACCACAACGCATTATGACGGGTTATAAATGATGAATATGACATGCGCTTTCACTCATAGTCCGCTTAAAATATACCTTGGCAGACGATCTCGTAAGTCACTTTGATAAGCCAGTCTTCCCGTCGTTAGGGGGATGCGAACGATCATATTCGAGTAGAACGACTTGGAATTGTCGTAGTTTGTCCCTACTGTGCCTCACCAAGTTTCCTAAAGTGACGAGATTAAATACATGCTGCAAATATGTCTGCAAGGATTGTGTCCGGTCATGGACGTTCGTCACCTATGAATGGTGATATGGTAACACCACAAATTGTGGTAGATGGTGTTACTAGGCCGTGGATCTCATAGAGTATTGGGATGCCACTTGGTTCGATAAATACTCTCGCTAAGAATGTATGCGAGTTTGGTACATGAAACTTGATCATATGATCAAATGAGCTCATCCGTCTCATGTGATTCTGGATTATAGTCATCATTGGGGGACGCCTCGATGAATGCCAATCCATAAAGAGTACTCTATGAATAAAGCCGGTACATGAGGACGTGGAATGTGAGTTTAATCGAACCATACTCCGTTGAAAATCTACAACGTTGTAGCCTTGGCCTAAAATGGAAACATATGCGACTCCAGTATAAACAAAGTGATAGCCCTTTGTTGAAGTGGTACCGACACTCCAAAGATAAGATCTATCCATATACTTTGTTAAAGCGAGTGAGAGAAAGAGTTAAACTCACCTCATGGCGCGAGGTTTCTCATGAACGCATTGGAATCGACTACGATGACACGAAACTTAGTTGTGCTATCGTAATGGATGTTATAGCATCCACTATCTTTTCAGTTAGATAGTTTCCAAAAAACTGACGTGCAGCTTGTGGTTAAATCTTATCTTAGTGGGGAACTAAGTTAAGTGATGGAAGGATCTCGTGGTGGATCAGACTCAAATCAAGTGGCTCCTGACCATGGAGCGCGTCGACAAGTGATTGTCGGGAACGCATACTAAGTATATACTTGGTTTGGAAGAGATATGAAGCTTGTGCGTGTAAAACTAAGGGTTTATAGTGATGTACTCTTGTGAGACTAAGAGATTCCGCTAAATCCAAAGTTAAGAATGAAAGGATCTTGGGGACACTTGATGATGCGTATTCATCAATCGGTTTAAGGCAATCTAAGGGACGGTTTCCCTAAGAGACGATAAAGTAATGCCTATTTGATTCCCAATGACTAAGTCGAAGTCATCATAAGACTTGACTCACTTAAGTGATGATGCAGTCTTAAGAGAAAAGTACGGTATTATGTACTCATGTTTGACTCGATGTACTTATTCGTAATAATCCGGTAAAGCCACTGTGATGATGGCCTAGGATGCGCTCACGCAATGTCTGTGATTGACAAGAAGCTTGGAGCTCGCTCTATCTCGATAAAAAGGACACTTGAAAACCGATACCCGAATCTGCCCAGAATGTGTTGGTCTATCTCCCATATGACATATAGGGCAGCTCACTTGATGAAAAATGGTGAAATTGGTGCCATTGGAAAGGTTTGTGTCTACTTTCCAAGGAAACCAACCATTTGATCACATCCATCATGTTGAGTGACATATGACTATTGTTGCAAAGTAGGACAAGATATGTCCGATAATTTGCTGAGTCAACTTCGATAGAGCTTTGTGATCTGCTCAGGTCGATCTATGTTACGTACTGTATGTGAATAAAAAGCTATTGGTGTCTAGTTTTCATAAGTTCTTACAGTTTCGTTGATACCTATTGAATCGAAGAAGTTATGACTGATTTAGTGCATGGAGGTCAAGACTTTAGAAAACTTGATAAGTCTTTAGCGACTCTGCACTTTGGATGTGTCGCGCTCTTTTTGTCCTTAAACCAAGGTTTATTTTTTCCCATTGGGTTTTCACTTGGTAATGTTTTTAACGAGGCGACCTATGAGAACATCCATACAAATGATGCGTTGTACTTCTGTTCAACTTAAACCAAGAGGTATTTTTCCCACTGGATTTTTCCTTGGTATAGTTGTGAGGGCAACTTGGCATCTGACTCCTATGATTTGAGGTACTCATCAGGATGAGTAATTATGTATACATCAGGGGGAGTATACATGACATGTTATGTTGGTGCATTGCAATCTTTTCCTCATCAAGTCTTTATTTTTCCCATGGAGTTTTGTTTTGTCTTGGAATAGGTTTTTACGAAGGCAACATCTTCTGCACCATTGTTGTATTAGTGCTCGACACAGGGGGAGTGTTCCGGGAATTATTATTCTCGTGATGTGTCTTACCTAAGTAGATACATAGATGGAAGGTTCTAGATCCTTCTAGAGGTAGTAGGATCCTATTAGATGTCTTACCTTATCTAGGAATCCTATGTATCGAAGGACTCTCATTGTAATGCCTATATAAAGACCCTCTATCAGTGTTATGAATACAATTGATTTACTCGTATTTACAGTCTTTTACTTTCTCCTGAAACAAATATCAATTAGTGACATAGATGGTCCAAATTATATATATAAAAAAAAGTGACGCAATTAAAGAAAAATCAGATTGTAATTTGAAGAATACATATCGATCTAAATAATTAGACACTCAATCTAAAAAATAGGGAATGATCATAATAACTACACATGGAGGAAATTCGAAGACAGACAGAAGAGTAATTTTACAAAATGGATTACGTTTCTCCAACTTGCCAACAACTTATCATCACCTCTCAGTTAGTTGATATCTTCAATTTCCAGGTGGTAACTCACAATTGCCATACTCTGCAAGGTAAGAAGAAACCATGGTTATCATATACCCCTTTTGATCTAGATTAAGAAACATAAAATAACTGAATTACTAAACATCATTCTCAATTACTAACGACCGTCTCAAAAAATTACTATTGTACTCTTTTTAACAGAATTTCACTCTCTCACTACTCTCTCTACTTTACTTTTCTCTCACTACTCTCTCTTACTGCCGCAGACGCATTACGGCCGTTCCACCGCCGCCGCAACACCATGCCAGGCAAAGAAAGAAAAACACCCATAAGTTTGTTTATCACAAGCGTCCAGAAATTCCGCCTAAATAATGGGTGGGCGTATACGCCTGGCAGACGCCTCGCCTAAGGTTGAAGCAGGATTGGCGGACGCTCAATCTGTGGTTGGGCGCGGAATCGGAAGACACATCGCCATGGTACATACGTCTGAGGTAAACGCCTGAACCATGGCGCAAGCTAGGAGTGTACATTTCGTTTTTTTTTTCAAACCGGTTCGGGTTGTATAACCGAACCGGTTTTTGGTCGTAGTCTAAAAACCGGTTTTTTGACCAAACCGGTTCGGGTCGGGTTGGGTTGGGGAGTGTAAAAACTCGACCCTATACTAACCGGTTTGGGTCGGTTTGTGACCGGTTCGGGTAGAAAAAACCGGTTAAAACCGGTTTTTTTAAAAAAAAAAAATAAAAAAATAATATATTCTTATTAAATAAACCCATTATACATTAAATATAAAATTTTATTAAATAAACTCATTACAACATCAACTTTTATTCAAACATTTAGAATTTAAAACATAAACTTTTATTAAATAAACTCATTACAACATCAACTATTATTCAAACATTTAGAATTTAAAACATAAACTTTTATTAAATAAATAAACTCATTACAACATCAACTTTTATTCAAACATTTAGAATTTAAAACATAAACTTTTATTAAATAAACTCATAACAACATCAACTATTATTCAAACATTTAGAATTTAAAACATAAATTCTCGCGCGAAGCTTCATCGAGAGCAATTTCTTCATCGGAGAGTGAGATTGCAAAACCTTCTTCCACCTCGATATCGTGTATTTCTTGTTCAATGTCTAGTTCTCCTTCAAGACTTTGAGTGTGTTGTATACGCTCGGATGCGTCCAAGTGATCCTTCAAGCAAATACACATCTCCAATGATGCCAGTGTGAGTCTTGTTCTTCGTATAGATATTACCCTACCACTAAGAGAAAAGGCGGATTCCGAAGCTACCGTAGAAGCTTGGACGGTTAGTAAATCTCGGGCCATAGCGGTTAGAACGGGAAATTGAGTTTCCCTTCCTTTCCACCAAGCCAAAATATCAAAATTTGCGAATTCATGGGGTCCCATAGTCGATAAAAAATCGGTTCCAATATATCTCCCATATTCGCTAGTCGATGATTGATCACCCTCACCCCTAGCCCGTTTAGTGTTTTCTTCTCTTTGAAACCGGTTTTTTCAACCCGGTTTTAGAAACCGGTTACACTAAAAACCGGTTTGGACCGGTTTTTAACGGAAAAATGCAAAACCGGGTAGAAACCGCCGGTTTTGCGACAACCCGAACCGATTTTGGTCAAAAACCGATTTTGACCGGTTTCGGTTTCAGTTTTTTTTTTTCGGTTTCGGTTTTTTTGCCCACCTCTAGCGCAAGCGCCAGAGTTTCCGCCTGAGCCATGCTACAGGCGTCTGCAATAAATGCCTGCACCACGGTTCAAGCGTCTTGATTTAACGCCTACGCCATGATGCAGGCGGAAATCCTAGACGCCTATCCCATGGCGTTTTTTTTTAGACGTCCACGTCATTTTACCAAAAAAGAAAAATTACCTAAAGGAGGCATCGACGGTGCGTTTTCGTCCATTTTTGCGGTTGTGGAATGATCGCGAAATATGTTGGTAATAATAATTTTACATGTTTCATTGTTTTGAGTAGAAAAAATGAGAGAAAATTAAAAAATATGAATAGGACAAAAATATAACTTTCAAGGACGATAACTAATAACGGCGGCATTTAATAATACCCGATAATGACTGATTTAATGGTCCAACCGTCAAATTACACAAATAGTTATTACCACTTTATTAAAACACCCATATTTCATCCAGGTTTTAACCTGTAAAATAAATGTCTTCAAAATTTTGACTAGCAAGTTGACCCCATAATCATATTCTTATTTGCAGTAATTTAAAGCATTTAAGGGGTGGGTATAATTCAGATACTCACTAGGTTGCTGAGAGACGATGTAACCGGCCCCACCAAAATAGCAAGCGCCACTATTACGATCGTTCTTCTGATAATAGCTGTTGAACGCAAACGAAGCGTGTGCCTCCAGCGTGTTAGGATCGAAACACTTGGACCCAGGCTGAATCGGATGGCAGTCAGCTGCTCCATCCCCACACGCATAATCTAGACCCACCTGCAGCTGCTGTTTCCCCACGCCCTCCTTCGCCACACACCATGTCTGCCCGACCGGCGTCGACACTCTCCGCTCGCCCTTCATCGGCGGAGGCGAGTCGTCCTCGTAGCCTTTCAGCCCCTCTACCGTCAGAGGAATGTCGTAGACCTTGCTCTCGTTGGGGTTGAAAAGACCGAAGTTCCTCTCCGACGTCGGCCCGAACTTCTTGTTCTCGTTGAAGAGGGCAAACAAGTAAACCGTCAGATTCAATTGCGGCCGGAGCGGGGTGCCGCCGCCTAAGAGCACGCGGCGGACTAGATTCCCGTTGTAGGCGGCGGCGTTCTCGACGCTGGCGCCGACCTCGTTAGAATCCCCCTTCGACGGCCACCCGGTCTCGCTGACGGTGATCGGAATATCGTCGTACTTTAGGGCCGAAATCGCTGCGAAAACGGCATCTATCTGAGCGTCGAAGAGTGATAAATACTTCAGTCCGCTGCCGGCGTCAACGTAGCCAGGATTCTGCCGGAAAAGCGCGTAGTTCAGGGAGATAACGTCAGCGTTCGACCGGTAGGCGAAAAACGGGTACACATTGATCATGATAGGAGATCCGGTTTCTCGGAGGAACTCGAGCATGGGCTTGATAACCGGTTCGATCAACTCGGGTAGGAACGATCCGGCCGACGACGGGTACGAATTCTGCAAAGCGCTGAGCGCAATGGGGGAGGATACTTTGACGTTGCATTGCAGGTTGTACTTCTTGAGCGCTTTCTGAATGTTGCGCATCGCCGGGATGAGAAAACCGGTGGTGTTTTTGGAGTCGGCGAAGACTTCATTTCCGACGGCGATGGCTTCGATGGCGGTGGAGGGGTGGAAGGCGGCGACATTTTTCTGGACCCACAAGTAGGCGAAGGATTGGTGGCGAGCGGCCAAGGAGAGGAGCTCGTTGGGGAGATTGACGGTGACCCTTATGCCCGTCCCGGATAAAGCCTTTAGAACTTCCGGGTCGGTGTCGTATATCTTGACCCGCTCCAGGCCATGCAATTTCATGAGCAGAACTACTTTTGACGCCGGCGGGAGGTTGTCTGCTATGCGGCCGTAATTCACTCCGATCGAACCACCATCTGCAACAGTATCTAAGAAAATTAGAGTAATAATTTTAAATATTCCAAAAAAAAAATCAAATGCCAAGAGAAATTAACCTGCAATGGAGAAAGCGGACAAGATCAATAATGGGAAGAGCATGGAAAATCTAAGAAGCTCCATTGCAACAAATTACCACCTTTGTGGTTGTATTAGTTGTAGAGACAGAAACTGTTGTAGTGAGACTGTGAGTGAGTGAGAGAGAGAGATTTTGGGGAATGGAGGAAGTAGTGGTGGGTGTCTGACAAAAATTCTAAATAATGGGGGTGAGGTGTTTATCGAGGATGTTTTCTGGGGAGAAAGTATAAGTGGGTCCCCCCAACATCCCAATTTTCATCCATGGTCTACAGCATCGCACAACGTCGTCATTGATCAGTGGGACCCACATGAGTCGACCGTTTTAATTATGAATCGTATTTTTACAGCATACCGTATAATTCAATTTTGAATTTGACATCTACTTTTACTGCTAAATTAAAATCGTAAGGACAAGTATTGACCAGTGGTAATTTTAAGGAAAAATGATCCACAAAAACAATGTCAACACTCTTTTTGCTCATTAATATTTACGCGCAAAAAACATTTCTCACCTACTATATTTTCACCTTTTCACTCGACTTCTTCTATTGGCATTTCTCCTCTTTACTCTTGCTTTTTCTTTTCTTGCTTTTTGCTTTCTTTCCTTTCATCGACAGTGAGACATGATTTCCTTCCATCATGATTTCCTTCCATCAACATCATAGAGATTCAAATATGCCTTTCAATATTCAAATTCAAACTTCTTGCTCGAGTGTTATTTCCTCCCAACTTCTTGCTCCAGGGCTATTTCCTCTCAATTTTCCAGGTTCATAATTTTCCAGGAAAAATATGGTTCCCGAAAATTCGACGACTCTTATACCATTAAGGTTTGAAGTTTTCATATTTTTCATAATTTATGGGATTTTTGTGAAAAGTGATCAATTTTCCATCTCTCCGTTAAGGTTCGACGATTTTGTGATTTTGTCGTGTGTACTATTTTTTGCAACATCAAATTTTCAAAAGTGGAATGCATTTTTGTTTTGTTTATACTTCTTATTGTTTGCACAAAGTATTTTTCATTTAGTTGTTTTGTTTTCGTTATCCGAGATGAAGTTCGTCAATTCAAATTTGTTTATACCAGTACGCTTGCGAACTGTACTTTTTTTGTACACCAATACTTATCTGTGGGGTGATTCTGATTTCAGCAGGTATCGGTTCTTTTTCCTTTCAAGCAATTACTTCAACAAGTAATTGGGGTGGATTTTGTAATTTTGTGAAATTGGGTGGATTTTGTAATATTGTCGTGTGTACTATATTTTGCAACATCAATTTTTCTAAAGTGGAGTGCATTTTTGTTTGTTTATACTTCTTATTGTTTGCAAAGTGTTTTTCATTTATGTGAACTAAATACTTTGTGTTTGGGCAGGCGTGATTATTCAAATTTGATTCTTAGGTGGAAATGGGAGAGTTATTGTTTTATGTATCCGCTGAGTTCGACAATCAATTTAAGTACACTGCAAGATGAAGTGCGCCGTAGGTTCAAATTTCGACGAGATGATGTATTCCGGTTCACATATTGTACACCAAGTTGTGCTTGTTGTTTATTAGAGAGCGAACAGGACCTTCATATGTTGATCTCGGGTGCTATGATATACAAGATGAAAGTTGTTGATATAACCGTGATCAAACAAAAAGAAAGTGATACTAATGTTGTTGAAATTGAGCTGGAGGAGGAATGTCATCTAGGAAAAGCTTACCGGACAGATCAACCGAAAACTTTATTATCGGATGAGTGGGCTCATGTAATTCGATTTGTAGGTCAAGAGTTCAATCAAGGTATAGATGAGTTTAGGGGGAATTTGAATAAGTATGCGGCATTCCACGGTTTTGATTATAAATTTCTTCGCAATGACGGGAAGCGCCTTCATGCTTACTGCAGCGACTTTGTTAGCTTGGAGGGAGAACATTTCTGCAACTGGTTTGTTAAAGGTAGCGTTAACTCAGCTAGTGGTGTATTTGTTATCCGAGATAAAGACCTAGTACATACTTGACTCAATGTTGGGCGAAAACTTAGTCATCCGAAGTTGGATTCAGAAGTCATTGTGAATTATATTGACAAAGATATTATGTATAATAGTGCCTTACGCCCAAAAGATATCCAAAATAAGATCAAGGAATCGTATGGATTTGACATATCGTACAAGGTGGCTTTGAAAGCAAAACAAAAGGCAAAGAACAAGATGAATGGGCATGAGGCTGATTCCTTCAACAAGCTGTCGTGGTATAAGGATGTTGTCATGGAAACAAACAAGGACTCAATATTTGAATTGGAAATTGACCCGGTCAGTAATCGATTCCAAAGGGTTTTTGTTGCATATGGTGCATGCGTGGAGGGATTTCAACATGTGTTACCTGTGTTATATGTTGATGGGACATTTGGTAAGAGTGTCTACAAGGTTCAGATTCTATCGGCTACTGGAAGAACTGGTAATGAAGGTACAACTAGTTTTGATTTAAACCTTATTTTCAACATTCAGGGTACTAGGTATGAATTACTTGAAATAGTAATGCTGATTAGATCGACTTACTTCAACTAGTAACTTCTCAGTAAATGTTACATAATATCAAACCACTTGCTACTAACATGTTAACCTGCCAAAGTAATGGGATTTTATGTTGTTGTAGTAGCATTATTTGAACTAGTAATCTTGCTATTTTATACTTATAACTTCATCCATTTCCTAACTGTGATTTTAACTACCTCAGGTATGTTTCCTCTAGCTATGTGCGTTTGCTCATCTGAAACTGAAGATAATTGGTTATTCTTTTTTTTCGCACTTGAAGAAATTGATAGCTCGTCATGGGACAACAATAACATTCATAAGTGACCGGGGACATGGCTTGCTTAGTGCATTTGATAGCGTATTCCCCAGTAACCCTCATTTGTTTTGCTACAAACATCTTCAAATGAACTTGATGAAAAGATTTCAAGGATTAGGGAATTCGGTGTGTATTGCCAGTGTCCGACATTATTTCTGGAAACTTGCATATTCATCTTCGGAGAGAGAATATCGATTTAACCTTAATGCTCTAAGAAAAGTTGGTGGTGAAAAAATTATTAATGCATTTCTGCTTGACCTGCCAGTTGAGAACTGGTGCCGTGCATTTTTTGTTGGGGACAGATATGGTATTATGGCGAACGGCATGGCAGAGTCATTTAACAATTGGATTTGATTGAGCGCGGATGCTGTACATTGTATGTTAGATCTGACTAGAATCAAGGTTATGGATATGATATCATCCAGGCGACGAGAAGCTACTACGTGGATAACGAGGCTGACACCATCGAAGTAGGAAAAGTTAACACAAGGTATAAAGGTTGCATCATCTTATACTGTGCATTGTTCAGAACCGGGTGTATTTCTGGTGAAGTCCGAATTTGCATATATTGTTAGACTTTATGAGCGAACATGCTCTTGCTTGAAATGGCAAATTAACTGCTTCCCCTGCTCCCATGCGCTAGCTGCCATAGGAAATCAACGAGGAGTAGATGTATATGACTTTATTGATCTTTATTTCCATACCGACACATATAGGAAATCTTATAGTTTTCCTATATGTCCCATTAGCAATCTAGATCAAGAAATAGCGTTGAAAGAATCAAATACCATATTCCCACCAGCTGTTAAGAGGCCTCCAGGGAGACTTAGAACAAAGCGCTTTAAATCTTCCGGCGAGTTCATTGTAATATCCGGATTTATTATGGTGTATTTCATATGTATTCAAACCATGTATTATTCGGATTGGTGATTTTAATTATTGGAGTATGATATTTCGTGCATTGATATCATTGTACATAAGTATAGAAACTTGCAAAATTGCTCAAGCAACCTCGTGATAGCGCATGCTAAGAATGTATCTTAACGCGCGCTATCGGGCCATTATTAGCGCACGCTATGAAGATAGGAGTTGCGTGCGCTAAGAACTCAATTATTGAGCGGGACGGCTAGCACATGCGCTGTAATATCCGTGTTTTCTATTTTCAGTAATTTCTATTTTTGGTGTATGTTCGTTTCAGACAACTCGCTTAGCACTGTTTTGAAATTCTGAATCTATTTTGTTCTTGGAGTTTTTCCGTCTGGTCGAGTTTCGAGGATGTTTTTGCATAATTTCATTTTGAATTATATCTTGCCGCATGTGCGTTCGATTCTCGTAAAACTTGTTCGTTTTCATTTTTTCTCGATTCGTATAAGTTTGTATGGTTGAGTTGGTCGTGTGGGAACTTTCGGTTTGTTAATCCGACGTTGTATTGCGATTTTTCGGGCACTTGGGCCGTTTTTGTAATTTTCATAAGTTTGGGGAATTTCGCTTTATTTGCTTCGTTTCAAACTCTCTAGTGATCGAGATTATATTCTCTTTCAACGCTCAACTTTGTCGTCTTGATTATTACGTGTTTATGATTACGGATTACGGTCTTGCTTCGTTTTTCGGCACTTTTGCGCTGCGGGCGCAGTGCATCGTGCGTAATCGCCGCTCGAGTAGCGCACGCTACTCGGATTTACTTGCGTGCGCTATCATTGTGTGGTTAGCGACGCTAACTCGGGGTTCGTAACGTGGCGCTATCGATTTCATGCAGGACAGTGGGTTCAAGATTTGCAGATCGACTGTGCAACAGACGCTAATCGCCGTTAACGCACGACGCTAATCCTAGTACTAGCGCACGCTAACCATGTTAGCTTGCGACGCTAACGGAGGACAAGAGGGCGATCGTTTCGCCATGCCCGCTAGCGCACGCTAATGCTTGTGCGTAGCGTGCGCTAAGTCTGTTAAATATAAATAGGACAGCAGCAGTCAACTTCGTCATTTTTTCTTCATTTCCTATCCTTCTCGGATTTGAGCGATTCCAGGCGGGGGTTAGGGCCGATTCCGACTGTAGATCATCATTCACTACCACCGTGCATTCCTTGCGTGAATTCTTCAAGTTCCTAATCACTTTCCACCATCCGAATCAAGGTAAATATTCCCAAAACCCTTGTTTTGAGATTTTGGGGGAATTTTGGGGATTTCTTGGGATTTGACTCTTTTAGTCCGAATTATTACTGGGTTATCGCTAGACTTCGATCGTGTACTTGTAATCCTTCATTTTATTGATGATTTGTGGTTCTAACCTCCAAGTTCTCCATTGTTCGTCATTTATAGTCGACGATACCCAAGTTATGTTCGACTAAGGGTTTCAGCGGGTAGAACTAGGATGTATTCCATCATTTACGTAGTTTTAAGATTGTTATCCATCGTTATTGTGTTAGGATCGGATTTGTGAAGGTTGTTCGGGCCAAAACCTTTCCGTTCGCCGTTTTCCTTCACGTAGTATTGATCAGGCAAGTACATGTATTACATTCCGTTATGTGCGTATGATTTTGATGCGAATGATGTAAATGGTGTTATTGAACGAATGTGATTGTTTCTCTTCCACCTGGGGATGGCGTGTGGCCTCTGGGGGCCGATACTAATGGGTACGGCCATGGAAATGGACTGGGGTGCGTGTGTTGATGTTCTTCCACCTGGGGACGGTTCGACAGGACCTCTGGGGGCCGATACTAATGGGTACGGCCGCGGAAGTGGTTTCTCACCTGGGGACGGTCCGACGGGACCTCTGGGGACCGATACTAATGGGTACGGCCGTGAGTTACCAAGCGTGGATAATTGTGATGTGGAAAACTTGTTGATATACTGTTTTGGTATTAATGTGATATTCCGGAATATTGATTTTCAAAATGATTTTTCCTAACGGTTTATTTGCGTTGAATCGTGTATATAATGTTGTGTAATTATGTACTTGCACTAGCTATTCGAATGCTAACCCCTTAAATGGGGGAAATGCGTCTTATGCATTTCAGGTACTGGTCGAGCTGAGGAGCTGGCACGGGATGCGCATGCAAATGATGGGTTGGCATGATGATGATGTGGCTCGAGTCTGTATTTTTTTCTGTTTTGTCATTGCATCTGTTGAGTACTGGAGTTAGACTGTTTATTTTTAAACATGGTTTAAGTCCCCTGCGTGGGCAATAATTTGGTATTTAACTTATGTCTCATGTATTCCGTTAAAATGTTTTGGCCGAGGCCACGGCCTTATTTACTTTTTGGGTGCATCTTTTGGGTTATCATTGTGGTTCATGTGTCACGAGTTAGCCTGGTAGACCTCACGGGGGTTCTACGGCGTGTAATGTCCCATTTGTGAATTGGGATGTTACAATTATGGTATCAGAGCTTAGGTTTTGAATACCTAGGCTCTCGGTGAAATTTGGGTCTGTCAGTTGCGTCATTAGAGTCGGCCGTTGAGCCTAATATCATCATGCTACCGTCTTTTCGTGCGACCCGTGGCTGTAAGTCTCCTCGAACTCTTATATTTCTGCAATTCGTTTTCTTGCACTGTTCGGAATCGTGACTTGTGTTACCAACTTTGTGAATTGTGAATCTTTCTCATCTTGTTCTTTTCTTATTTTCCTTCAGTATGTTGAGAGGTCGTGGTAGACCGGCTAGGGGACGCGGCCGAGGCCGTGGTCGTGGTGCTGATAATGAGGAGGGCTTACTTTCCCAGTCCTATGCGGACTCAGCCTCTCACTCAGTGCCGTCGGGTAATAATGCCGACGCCGGCTATCACAGATTTGCCAGCAGTTGGTAGCCCAACTTACTCAGATAGCTCAGGGTGGACGCCAGAATCCACCCCCGACACCGGAGGAGGAGGCTTGTAAGTGGCTTCAGACGGTGACTAAGATGCACCCTTCTCGTTTCTCCGGATCTTCTGACTCCCTCGGTTGGGAGAATTGGCTCTTTCAGTTGTCCAGGACCTTTGATGCCGTAGCTTGTCCCGAAGACAGGAGGGTACATATTGCCCAGTACCTCCTGGATAAGGAAGCTGTGGAATGGTGGGAGGCCGTTGCGCCCAGAGACCGTCGGGCCACTTGGGATGAGTTCAGGGCTGCTATGGAAGCAGAATATTGTCCGCCGCCAGTCAAGGAGCGCAGAATTGTGGAGTTCTTCACCGCTACACCTCAGGATGTGCCTATTTCTCAGGCCATCATTTCTTACAATCAGCAGTTGGGTTTCGTGAGAGATCAAGTGAGAACGGAGGCCGATAAAACTACATTTCAATATGCGCATGAAGTCGCATATTAGATAGAGTATGGCGCCGCTCATGTGTGCCACTTTGAAGGAATACCAGATCGCGCCCGCGATCGAGATGGCTGTCCCTAATCGAGTCGGTTTGAAGCTAAGAAGCGTAAGACTACCGGTGGGTTCTCGCCGGAAAAGGTGGTCGATTTTCGAGGTCTCGCTCGCTCCTACACTGGAAGAGGCCGTTTCATCGTGCCGGTAGATCTCGTGGTAAACTGCTCACCCATCTGTTGCACAGACCAAGGGAGAGTTTGTTTTAATTGCAGGCCAGAGCACGTTGTGAAGGATTGCCCACTTCCGTTAGTTGCTTGCTTTACTTGCGATGCATCGGCATCGAGCGATTCATTGTGAGAGGGCCACCAGTGGCCGCTAGATTTACGACTACCACCGCCGATCGTAGGGATCACACCTCACCGCCTACTCATGTTCCGCAGGTTCGAGTCGTGGTAGAGGTCTGAGTCACTGGATCGCCGCGGCCGAGTTCGGGCTCACCCATCCCCGATTATATCGATGAGGCGCACGGAGGAGGCAGACATTCCGGTGGCGTCGTGTACCACTGCACCCTTTCTCATCCAGTTTCAGTGCTTTTTGATTCGGGTGCGACCCATTCCTTTATAGCTTCGGATTGTGTGAGTCGTATTGGTTTTGACTGCTTGTTTGAGTGTGAGCCGTTTGTAGTGGGTACGCCCAGCGGGGATCGTATGGTTGGGTACCGGGAAGTTAGGGATTGCCCAGTGAGGATCGGGAGCCGGGATTGGCCCTCGAATTTCATTGTTATAGACCTTAAGGGTGAGGATTTGATCCTCGGGGACGATTGGTTGGATCGTCATGGTGCTATCATGAACTATCGGACTCGTACCATCACGATAGTTGCCGAGGACGGCACCGAGCATACTCTCGTCGGCTGTAAGCCGGGTAGATCAGGGAGTGTGATTAGCGCCTTGAAGGCGATAAAACTATTGAACCAGGGTTGTGTCGGCTATTGGTGTTTCGCTCTGCAGGCGGAAGATGGTGGGGTTGACATATCGTCGATTCCAGTTGTTAGCGAGTATCCCGATGTATTTCCGGATGACTTGCCGGGATTACCACCACATCGAGAGGTGGAGTTTCCTATTGATCTTGAGCCGAATGCGGCCCCTATTTCTCGAGCACCGTACCGTATGGCACCGTCGGAGATGCTAGAGTTGAAGAATCAGTTGGGAGAGTTGTTAGAAAAAGGGTATATTCGACCGAGCGCATCGCCTTGGGGTGCGCCTGTACTTTTTGTTAAGAAGAAGGATGGATCGCTTCGTTTATGCATCGACTATCGAGAATTAAACAAGCTAACCATCAAAAATAAATACCCTTTGCCCAGGATTGACGATTTGTTTGATCGGCTTAGGGCGGTCTTTCGAAGATTGATTTGCGATCGGGCTACTACGATTGAGGATTCGGACGTCGATATTCAAAGCCGCCTTTTGACGAGATATGGCCATTACGAGTTTGTGGTTATGCCTTTCGGGCTAACTAATGCCCAGCAGTTGTTCATGCGATTGATGAACAAAGTTTTTATTGAGTACTGGACAAATTCGTAGTCGTTTTTATCGACGATATTCTTATCTATTCACGGAGCCGGGAGGAGCACGCCTTACATCTCCGGATTGTATTAGACACTTTGAGGGCTGAGCGGTTGTACGCGAAGTTCTCTAAGTGTGAGTTTTGGCTCGAGGAAGTGACGTTCCTCGGCATGTGATTTCAGAGAGAGTTCGTAGATCCGAGAAGATAGAGGCGGTGATGGCTTGGGAGCCGCCTAAGAATGTGAAGGAGGTGAGGAGTTTTCGGGTCTTGCCGGCTATTACCGTAGACTCGTTGAGGATTTTCTAAGATCGCTAGACCACTCACTCGCTTGCTCCGTAAAACTCGAAGTTCGAGTGACCGCAGACAGCAGATGCTTTGACGAGTTAAAGAGACGTTTGACTACCGCACCCGTGTTAGCGTTGCCTCAGGGGAACGAGGATTTCATAGTGTTCAGCGATGCTTCGGGCCTTGGTCTAGGATGTGTTTTGATGCAGAGAGACAGAGTGATTGCGTATGCATCCCGCCAGTTGAAACCTTATGAGGTGAATTACCCCACGCACGATTTGGAGTTAGCTGCGGTCGTTTTCGCCTTAAAGATCTGGAGGCATTATCTCTATGGATCGTCGTGTAAGATTTTTACAGATCACAAGAGTTTGAAGTATATCTTCAGTCAGAAAGAGTTAAATATGAGACAGCGTAGGTGGTTGGAGCTAATTAAAGATTACGACCTCGAGATACTTTACCATCCAGGTAAGGCTAACGTAGTGGCTGATGCGTTGAGCCGTAAGCCGATAGCGTTACAGATGTTAGAGGTACTTACACCACAGAGTAGGATCCAGCGAGATCTTATTTGTCAGAATATTGAGGTTTGGGTTCAGAGAGTTCAGGGCCAGTTATGTGCATTAGAGATCACTTCGTCCTTGACTGATGATATCAAGGCGAAACAGTATAATGATCCGTGTTTGGTCCAGTTGAGGGAGGATGTGAGGCAGGGGAAAGCCCCTGGATTTGTGGTTCAGGATGATGGCGTTCTGAGATTTCGCGGCAGACTATGTGTACCGAATGATATTGAGCTGAGACAGAAGATCTTGAGTGAAGCTCATACCACACCTTACTCCATACATCCTGGTACGAATAAAATGTACAAGGATGTGAGGAGCAACTACTGGTGGAGTAATTTGAAGACAGACGTTAGCGAATTTGTGTCGAGGTGTTTGACCTGTCAGCAGGTTAAGATCGAGCATCAGCGACCCGCGGGGTTTTTGCGACCACTTCCTATCCCGGAGTGGAAATGGGAGGATATTTCTATGGATTTCATTACTAATATGCCTAGGACTCGGAATGGAATGAACATGATTTGGGTTATTGTCGATCGACTGACCAAATCAGCTCATTTTCTGGGTATTAAGGACACTTGGGGCCCGGAGAGGCTGGCACGAGTATTTATTGCAGAGGTCGTGAGATTGCATGGGACTCCTAAGAGTATTGTTTCGGATCGTGATGGCCGGTTCGTGTCACATTTTGGCAGTTTGTTCATCGAGCTTTGGGGATTGAGTTGAGACTCGGTACATCTTATCACCCTCGGATCGACGGCAATGTGAGCGGACGATCCAGACGTTAGAGGATATGTTGAGAGCCTGTGCCCTAGAATGGAAGGATGATTGGGAGTCGCACTTGCCGTTGATCGAGTTCACGTACAACAATAGTTGGCACGCCTCGATCAAAATGGCGCCATTTGAGGCGTTGTATGGGAGGAGGTGTAGATCGCCGTTGTGTTGGGACGATGCGTCTGAGCTGATTGGTACCGAGCCCGATATGGTAGTTGAGACGAGAGAGAAGATTACTCTGATTCGTGATAGATTGTTAACGGCCCAGAGTCGGCAAAAGTCTTATGCCGACACGCGTCGCCGGCCGTTGGAGTTTGAGGTGGGAGATCATGTTTTGCTTAAGGTGTCGCCGACACGGGGAGTTTACCGCTTCGGCCGGAAGGGTAAACTTAGTCCGAGGTTTATTGGGCCGTTTGAGATTTTAGAGAGAGTGGGAGAGCTTGCCTATCGGCTAGGCTTACCACCGTCCCTGAGCCACGTTCATAACGTATTTCATGTTTCCCAGCTTAGGAGGTACGTATCGGACCCTAGCCATATTATCGGTTTTGGAGAGATCAAATTGGGACCCGACCTTACCATCGAGGAGAGGCCGATTCAGATTTTAGAGCGTCGGGTGAAGCAACTTCGTCATAAAACCATCCCTCTGGTTAAAGTTCAATGGTCGAGGCATGGGTCCGAGGAAGCCACATGGGAGACGGAGGAGAGTATGCAGTCGAGATACCCCGAGTTGTTCGCGTTGTAAGTTTCAGGACGAAACTTATTTTTAGGGGGAGATAATATAATATCCGTGTTTTCTATTTTCGGTAATTTCTATTTTTGGTGTATGTTCGTTTCAGACAACTCGCTTAGCACTGTTTTGGAATTCTGAATCTATTTTGTTCTTGGAGTTTTTCCGTCTGGTCGAGTTTCGAGGATGTTTTTGCATACTTTCATTTTGAATTATATCTTGCCGCATGTGCGTTCGATTCTCATAAAACTTGTTCGTTTTCGTTGTTTCTCGATTCGTATAAGTTTGTATGGTTGAGTTGGTCGTGTGGGAACTTTCGGTTTGTTAATCCGACGTTGTATTGCGATTTTTCGGGCACTTGGGCCGTTTTTGTAATTTTCATAAGTTTGGGGAATTTCGGTTTATTTGTTTCGTTTCAAACTCTCTAGTGATCGAGATTATATTCTCTTTCAACGCTCAACTTTGTCGTCTTGATTATTACGTGTTTATGATTCTGGATTCTGGTCTTGCTTCGTTTTTCGGCACTTTTGCATTGGCGATGTTGCATCGTGCGTAATCGCCGCTCGAGTAGCGCACGCTACTCAGGATTTACTTGCGTGCGCTATCATTGTGTGGTTAGCGACGCTAACCTGGGGTTCGAGCGCGGCGCTATCGATTTCAGCCTGCAGGACAGTGGGTTGATTGCATCACTGTGCGGCCGCGTTAATCCGGTTAACGCACGCTAATCCCTAGTACTAGCGCACGCTAACCATGTTAGCTTGCGTACGCTAACGGGAGGACAGTGGCGACTGTTACGCCATGCCTCGCTAGCGCACGCTAATGCTTGTGCGTAGCGTGCGCTAAGTCTGTTAAATATAAATAGGACAGCAGCAGTCAACTTCGTCATTTTTTCTTCATTTCCTATCCTTCTCGGCTTTGAGCGATTCTAGGCGGGGGTTAGGGCTGATTCCGACTGTAGATCATCATTCACTACCACCGTGCATTCCTTGCGTGAATTCTTCAAGTTCCTAATCACTTTCCACCATCCGAATCAAGGTAAATATTCCCAAAACCCTTGTTTTGAGATTTTGGGGGAATTTTGGGGATTTCTTGGGATTTGACTCTTTTAGTCCGAATTATTACTGGGTTATCGCTAGAATTCGATCGTGTACTTGTAATCCTTCATTTTATTGATGATTTGTGGTTTTAACCTCCAAGTTCTCCATTGTTCGTCACTTATAGTCGACGATACCCAAGTTATGTTCGACTAAGGGTTTCAGCGGGTAGAACTAGGATGTATTCCATCATTTACGTAGTTTTAAGATTGTTGTCCATTGTTATTGTGTTAGGATCGGATTTGTGAAGGTTGTTCGGGCCAAAACCTTTCCGTTCGCCATTTTCCTTCGCGTAGTATTGATCAGGCAAGTACATGTATTACATTCCGTTATGTGCGTATGATTTTGATGCGAATGATGTAAATGGTGTTATTGAACGAATGTGATTGTTTCTCTTCCACCTGGGGATGGCGTGTGGCCTCTGGGGGCCGATACTAATGGGTACGGCCATGTAAATGGACTGGGGTGCGTGTGTTGATGTTCTTCCACCTGGGGACGGTTCGACGGGACCTCTGGGGGGCGATACTAATGGGTACGGCCGCGGAAGTGGTTTCTCACCTGGGGACGGTCCGACGGGACCTCTGGGGACCGATACTAATGGGTACGGTCGCGAGTTACCAAGCGTGGATAATTGTGATGTGGAAAACTTGTTGATATACTGTTTTGGTGTTAATGTGATATTCCGGAATATTGATTTTCAAAATGATTTTTCCTAACGGTTTATTTGCGTTGAATCGTGTATGTATATAATGTTGTGTAATTATGTACTTGCACTAGCTATTCGAATGCTAACCCCTTAAATGGGGGAAATGCGTCTTATGCATTTAGTCGGGTCGAGCTGAGGAGCTGGCACGGGATGCGCATGCAAAGGATGGGTTGGCATGATGATGATGTGGCTCGAGTCTGTATTTTTTTCTGTTTTGTCATTGCATCTGTTGAGTACTGGAGTTAGACTGTTTATTTTTAAACATGGTTTAAGTCCCCTGCGTGGGCAATAATTTGGTATTTAACTTATGTCTCATGTATTCCGTTAAAATGTTTTGGCTGAGGCCACGGCCTTATTTACTTTTTGGGTGCATCTTTTGGGTTATCATTGTGGTTCATGTGTCACGAGTTAGCCTGGTAGACCTCACGGGGGTTCTACGGCGTGTAATGTCCCATTTGTGAATTGGGATGTTACATGCGCCAGCCGGGACATGGGTCCGGATAAGATTCCCGCGGACGCACCCGGACAATTCTGAAGTCAACCATTATTAGCGCACGCTAAGGAATGCTTAGTAGCGTGCGCTAACTTGTTAATAATGCAGAATATTATAAATGGGACGACAACCGTTTTGGCTTTCATTTCTTTCGCCCATTCTTCATCCTTGAGAGTTCAGAGAGCTGTAATAATACTCCTATACACTTAGAACACATCTTGTGGGTGTTTGTATATTGGTTAGCACTTGGGAATATTCATTGAAGTGGAATAGCACCTTGGAGTGGCATACAACCAACCGGAGTTGGATTCTACCTTACGGTTCAGTGATTTTCATCATATTAAGGTATGTTCAATCTATCTCAAGACTTAGAGTTGGATTCTAACGATTTGGATGATCATGTTAACAAGATATGGATTTTCATAGATGAATTATCCAAGTATATCATGTTTGGAATAGTGAGATGAGTAAGCCTTAAATACCTTGATTATAATCATCATGATTCGAATCTTATTACACTGAATATGTGAAGAGAAGCTCCTATCATTGGTAATTCGAATCTAGTAGATGACTTCATAATAATCTTGGACTTGACTTTAACAATCATTATTGTTGGATAAATCTAAAGGATTGATCATGGAAAGATTGATCTAGTATAGATGGAACGTTTAAACAACTTCAGCATGATAATATCGATTGATATAAGGTGTTAATATCAACCGTTAAGCTTTTCGGATCGTCATATGAAGAATTGTAGTCAAAATGGAATATGGTTTATATGGTATGCATATCCTTGAATCCGAAGTTGTTGTTATCCATAAGATCATTCAGAATCGTATATACATGATATTCATGGAGGTAACATGAAGTATCACGGAAGATTTCATTGTTTCGATCATGGCGAGGACAGTTTCATCGCTCGCCAGAAGCGCCATGCACAGATAGCGCACGCTATGCTTTGATTATTAACGTGCGCTATCGAGCACGAGTTAGCGTACGCTACGTTTGGTACGTAACGTACGCTAGGCCAACAGATGAGTCAGTCGACTGATCAGTGAAGTACTGACCATACATAGTTAGCGTGCGCTAGGCTTTGTTGTTTGCGTGCGCTATCGAGCAGACTTAACGCACGCTACACGGAGTACTTAGCGTGCGCTAAGCGATCGAGCGGACGCTTTTATGAACTTTTGACCGTAAATCGAATTGTTAAACATTCGTACGATGTGAGATAAATCCTATATCATTTCTTTTGTTAAGGTTTGGTCTCGTTACGTGATTGATTGAGGAGGACGACCTTCGAGTGTTCATTTTCGTGGAAGTGTTGTTATTGTCTTCAAATCGAGGCAAGTACCTTAATTGTTTTATGTATTGTTGTTATACATATTGTCGTGCATGTATGTCGTTATTGTATGTCCACCTCGTGTTGGTCCGACGGGATCACCGGGGGATCTATGCTAGCGTGCGCTGGATCATCGGACGGGTTTTTCCACCACGGGTTGGTCTGACGGGATCATCGTGGGTTCTAGGCAGTGAACGCTGGATCGACGGAATTACCATGTGTATGTTATGATATCATGTTGTGATTATCAGTTGTGCATGTCATTTTTGAGTTTCTCGTAGGAGAAGACTCGTTGGTATTTTGTCGTTTATGTTATTTTTCGTGAGATATGAATAATATGTTGTGGTACTTGTACTAGCATCGTTGTGCTAACCCCTTCGGGGGTGAACATTTTGTTTGTGTTCAGGATCCAGGAGAGCGGGGAAACAACCACTGGAACTGTATGACGACGAGGGTGCAGAGTGATGTCCCGACCGGGTTTATTTATCTGTTGTTTATTCGTTATTTCAATAAATACTCGAGTACGAAGTCATTTGTGATGGATTTGAATTTGGTGATGTATTATTGAGTTCTATTGAACAATTGTACTATTTCTGTATTTGGTCAGAACTGTTGTACTGTAATTCCGTTATTTCCATTCGTTAGTACCTTTTTATGCCTGTTCAATTCTTCGGCCTTGTAAATCCTGATGTAAAGGATTTACGACGCTGTAATATTCCCGAATATATCGGGGGTGTTACAGAATATGGTATCGGAGCTAAGATTATGGATATCTTGGCCGTTGGGTTAAAATAGGGGTCATTTATGTCTTTTGGGGTAACCGGTCGTGAATGACATCACTGCACTGCCTACGTCTTCATGCGAACAGTGGTTGTAAGTTCCTAAACTCTATCTTGTTCTTTACATGTTGTGTCTCTTTATACTCGAATATTAGAACGATGTTGGTTCCTGTATATTGAGTATTTATGCTTACAGTATGTTGAGAGGCGGACGTGGACGTGGTCGCGGTCGTGGACGCGGATGGAGAAATGCCGAAAGGGAAGCGTCACCTTCTAACCAGGCCAGTCATAGCTCAGGCGAGCCGCAACAATCTATTAATAATGAACCAGATCCTGCTGTACCAGAGATCCTTCGTCAAGTGGTGAACCAGATGACTCAGTTCGCCCAGGTCGTGGACCGAATGCAAGTGGCGGTGGGACTACAGCAGGGAGAGAGACAAGGGATCCCGGACATGGGAAATCGAGGTGACCGGTGGTGCAAGAGGTGGCGAAGATGCAACCACCCAAATTCGACCAGTATTTCCGAGACTCCCACAGGGATCATTGGTTGAAAGAACTGAGAAAATCTTTGCCGAATTAATCGCCCAGACAATAGGAGAGCCTCTATCGCTCAATATTTTACGATAGGAAGCGTCCGAATGGTGGGAAGCCATCCACCTGTAGACCATGATGCCGATTCGACAGAGTTTAGATTGATGATGGAAGCTCGATTGCCCTCGTCCCGTGAGGGAAGCCAAAGTTCGGGAGTTTTTCTCCGCTCGGCCTTACGATGTGTCGGTATCCTGACGATTAAGACGTTTAACCAACAAATTGAATTTGTTCGACATCCGGTCGTAAGATGCGTAAATGATGATCCATTTCGATATGAGAATGAAACCAGAAGTTCAGAGGTACATGTCCGGATTCGAATGTACCACACTCCGCCAATACCAGGATAAGGCGTTGGCATATGAGATCAAGGAAGCAGCCATGGAGAAATTTGCGGAAACCAAGAAACAGAAAGTCTCTGGTACTTTTACAGAGCACAAGAACAACGGGGCCCGTAAGGCACAGTCATCCTTTCACTCTTTCAAGAAACCTCCGCACCCAGCTAGGAGCGGAAATAACTTCGGAGCGACATCAACTATTACTGATGTTACTAGGAAATGCTTTAACTGCGCCCAGACGGGGCACTATCGACGGAATTGCCCCCTTCCTGCCGTGACTTGTTTTAATTGTGGACGAGAGGGACATCAGGCAGTGTTTTGTGAAGAGGCTGCAAAGTCTTTTAGAGCTCGTACACCACAACCAGTCCAGAAGGAGTCCAGTATTCCACAGACGCAGCAAAGTGTTCAGATGCCTCAGAATTTTGGCCGCGGGCGAGGCAGAGGACAATGGGACCGAAAGGGGACATCAAGTGCCGGATATGCTCCCCACGTGCATACGAGATGAGGAGGACAGACGATCGTGATGTCTTTGTCGCATCGTAATCGTCCCGCATCCTTTCCCACCGATAGCGTTTTATTCGATACAGGAGCTACACATTCTTTCATATCTTTGTCTTGTGTAAATCGTTTGAATATTTCCGGTTTTCATACTTGTGAACCTTATGTTGTTGGTTTACCGAGTGGAGAGAGGATTGTCGGAAATTTAGAAACTAGAAATTTCCCTGTATCATTTGGAGGCAGAGAGTGGCTCTCAAATCTGATCGTGATAGAAATGCAAGGAGACGACCTGATACTCGGAGACGATTGGCTTAATCGATATGGAGCAATTGTGAACTACCGAAAGAGGAATATCTCGCTGATCGCTGACAATGGTTCCGAAATATTGTTCGAGGGGTGGAAACCAGGAAGCTCAGGGAAATTGATCAAGGCGATGAAAGCTGTCAAATTGTTGAAACAGTAATGCACTGCAATCGTGTTACGCAATGAAGAAAGAAGACGAAATTGTGGAACTTTCGTCCATTCCTGTTGTGAACGAATTTCCAGATGTATTTCCTGACGAGTTACCTGGGCTACCTCCACGAAGGGATGTAGAATTTACCATTGAGCTGGAACCCGGAGCTACACCGATTTCCAAGGCGCCGTATCGTATGGCACCTACTGAGATGTACGAATTGAAGAAGCAACTAGAGGAGTTACTGGACAAGGGCTATATTCAGCCAAGCGTTTCACCCTGGGGAGCGCCAGTTCTTTTCGTCCGAAAGAAGGATGGATCGCTCCGACTGTGTATTGACTATCGAGAGCTGAACAAGATGACGATTAAGAACAAATATCCGTTACCACGGATTGATGATCTGTTTGACCAGCTGCAAGGGGCAACGGTATTTTCTAAAATCGATCTGAGATCAGGATACCATCATCTGAGGATTAAGGAATCTGATGTTCCGAAATCGCGCTCGTAACTCGCTACGGCATTATGAGTTTGTAGTGATGCCGTTTGGTCTCACTAACGCACTTTCTGTATTTATGCAATTGATGAACCGTGTGTTCATTGAATTTTGGATAAATTTGTGGTCGTGTTTATTGATGACATTCAGGTGTATTCTAAGAGTCCTAAGAACATGCGCGGCATTTGCGGATTGTATTGGAACTTTTGAGAAACGAACAATTGTACGCCAAACTTTCTAAGTGTGAATTCTGGCTAAAGGAAGTAATGTTCCTCGGCCATGTAGTGTCAGCTAAAGGAGTCCGAGTAGATCCTCAGAAGATCGAAGCAATTATGGATTGGGAGCCTCCAAAGAACATGAAAGAAGTCCGAAGCTTCTTAGGACTTGCTGGATATTATCGTCGATTCGTGGAAGGGTTTTCTAAAATTTCCTGCCCACTTACTCGACTTCTGCAGAAAACTCAAAAGTTTGAGTGGAACGAGTCGTGTCAGATTAGTTTTGATGAGTTAAAGAAGAGATTGACGACGGCACCGATTCTATCACTTCCGCAGGGAACTGGAAGATTCATAGTTTACAGTGATGCTTCGAACCAAGGACTTGGGTGCGTGTTGATGCAGAATGATAAAGTGATCGCTTATGCGTCACGACAGCTGAACCTTATGAAGTGAATTACCCAACACATGATTTGGAGCTTGCAGCAGTAGTTTTTGCTTTGAAGATCTGGAGGCATTATCTGTACGGGACTCACTGTCAGATATTTACGGACCACAATAGTCTCAAGTACATATTCAGTCAGAAAGAATTAAACATGCGGCAAAGAAGATGGTTGGAACTGATTAAGGACTATGACTTGTAGATTTTATATCATCCAGGCAAAGCGAATGTAGTGGCCGATGGACTTAGCCGCAAGCCTGTCTCTATTCAGATGCTGGAGACGCTGACCTCCCAACTTAGCCTTCAGCGAGAGATGATTCGTGAAGGAATTGAGGTATGGTTACAAAGAGTCCAAGGACAACTGTGCGTGATGGAGATAACTTCATCTTTAGCAAGAAATCAAATCTAGACAGCAGATGATCCTCTCGATGATTTGGTTACATGATGAAGTAATCAAAGGAAAGGCCCGGATTCATAATTCATGACGATGGAGTTTCGAGATTTCGAACCGACTGCGTTCCCGATGTTGATGTTCAAAGCAGACGATTATGAAGGAAGCTCATAGTTCGCCCTATTCTATCCACCCGGCACCAAGAAATGTATAAGGACTTGAAGCAGAATTCGTGGGGCAACATGAAGAAAGACGTAGCGGACTATGTTTGAAATGTTTGACTTGTCGTGAGTTAAGATCGAGCATCAACTCTTTGGAATGTTGAAGCCGCTCCCGATTCCTGAATGGAAGTGGGAGGACATATCGATGGACTTTATCACTAATATGCCGAAAACCAGGACAGGAATGAACATGATTTGGGTGATAGTTGATCGTTTAACCAAATCGGCTCATTTTCTAGGCATTAAGGATACGTGGGGACCAGAGAGGTTGGCATGAGTATTTACTTCGGAGATAGTTCGATTGCATGGTACGCCGCAGACCATTGTTTCTGATCGAGACGGCCGTTTTGTGTCTCACTTTTGGAAAGCAGTTCATAAGGCCTTGGGGACCGAATTGAACTTCAGTACAGCTTATCACCCGCAGACTGACGGACAATCTGAGAGAACTATACAAACGGTGGAAGACATGCTAAGGGCCTGTGCCTTAGATTGGTCAAACGATTGGGAAGTTCATCTACCGTTGATTGAATTTACCTACAACAATAGTTGGCATGCTTCCATTAAGATGGCACCGTTTGAGGCATTATACGGAAGGAGATGCAGATCGCCCCTATGCTGGGATGATTCATCGGACTTGATCGGAACAGAACCAGAGTTGATCGAGCAGACTCGAGAGAAGATAGCCTTGATTCGTAAAAGGCTGTTGACTGCCCAGAGTCGCCAGAAATCCTACGCGGACGTACGCCGCCGCCCATTGGAGTTCAGTACTGGAGATCACGTACTTTTGAAGGTTTCTCCTACTCGGGGGATCTTTCGTTTCGGAACGAAAGGAAAGCTGAGTCCGAGATATATCGGACCATTTGAGATCCTCGAGAGAGTTGGGGAGTTGGCATACAGATTGGCATTGCCGCCGTCATTGTGCCATGTTCATAACGTGTTCCACGTATCCCAGTTATGGAGATATATACCGGATCCAAATCATATCATTGATTTCGGCGAGATCGAAGTCGAGCAGGATGGAACGTTTGAAGAAAGACCGGTTAAGACACTCGAGAGTCGAATTAAGCAACTGAGGAACAAACCAATCGTTTTGGTCATAGTTCAGTGGTCACGTCACGGAATGGAAGAAGCCACCTGGGAAACGGAAGCTGATATGAAGTCTAGATATCCCGAGTTATTTTCGTCTTGAGTTTCGGGACGAAACTCCTTTTTAGTAGGAGAGTATGTAATATCCGGATTTATTATGGTGTATTTCATCTGTATTCAAACCCTGTATTATTCGGATTGGTGATTTTGATTATTGGAGTATGATATTTCGTGCATTGATATCATTGTACATAAGTATAGAAACATGCAAAATTGCTCAAGCAACCTCGTGATAGCGCACGCTAAGAATATATCTTAACGCGCGCTATCGGGCCATTATTAGCGCACGCTATGAAGATAGGAGTTGCGTGCGCTAAGAACTCAATTATTGAGCGGGACGGCTAGCACATGCGCCAGCCGGGACATGGGTCCGGATAAGATTCCCGCGGACGCACCCAGACAATTCTGAAGTCAACCATTATTAGCGCACGCTAAGGAATGCTTAGTAGCGTGCGCTAACTTGTTAATAATGCAGAATATTATAAATGGGACGACAACCGTTTTGGCTTTCATTTCTTTCACCTATTCTTCATCCTTGAGAGTTCAGAGAGCTGTAATAATACTCCTATACACTTAGAACACATCTTGTGGGTGTTTGTATATTGGTTAGCACTTGGGAATATTCATTGAAGTGGAATAGCACCTTGGAGTGGCATACAACCAACCGGAGTTGGATTCTACCTTACGGTTCAATGATTTTCATCATATTAAGGTATGTTCAATCTATCTCAAGACTTAGAGTTGGATTCTAACGATTTGGTTGATCATGTTAACAAGATATGGATTTTCATAGATGAATTATCCAAGTATATCATGTTTGGAATAGTGAGATGAATAAGCCTTAAATACCTTGATTATAATCATCATGATTCGAATCTTATTACACTGAATATGTGAAGAGAAGCTTCTATCATTGGTAATTCGAATCTAGTAGATGACTTCATAATAATCTTGGACTTGACTTTAACAATCATTATTGTTGGATAAATCTAAAGGATTGATCATGGAAAGATTGATCTAGTATAGATGGAACGTTTAAACAACTTCAGCATGATAATATCGATTGATATAAGGTGTTAATATCAACTGTTAAGCTTTTTGGATCGTCATATGAATAATTGTAGTCAAAATAGAATATGGTTTATATGGTATGCATATCCTTGAATCCGAAGTTGTTGTTATCCATAAGATCATTCAGAATCGTATATACATGATATTCATGGAGGTAACATGAAGTATCACGGAAGATTTCATTGTTTCGATCATGGCGAAGACAGTTTACTGCTCAGCAGTAAACTGCCATGCACAGATAGCGCACGCTATGCTTTGATTATTAACGTGCGCTATCGAGCACGAGTTAGCGTACGCTACGTTCGGTACGTAACGTACGCTAGGCCAACAGACGAGTCAGTCGACTGATCAGTGAAGTACTGACCATACATAGTTAGCGTGCGCTAGGCTTTGTTGTTTGCATGCGCTATCGAGCAGACTTAACGCACGCTACACGGAGTACTTAGCGTGCGCTAAGCAGTTCAGGCAGATTACGTTTTATGAACTTTTGACCGTAAATCGAATTGTTAAACATTCGTACGATGTGAGATAAATCCTATATCATTTCTTTTGTTAAGGTTTGGTCTCATTACGTGATTGATTGAGGAGGACGACCTTCGAGTGTTCATTTTCGTGGAAGTGTTGTTATTGTCTTCAAATCGAGGTAAGTACCTTAATTGTTTTATGTATTGTTGTTATACATATTGTCGTGCATGTATGTCGTTATTGTATGTCCACCTCGTGTTGGTCCGACGGGATCATCGGGGGATCTATGCTAGCGTGCGCTGGATCATCGGACGGGTTTTTCCACCACGGGTTGGTCTGACGGGATCATCGTGGGTTCTAGGCAGTGAACGCTGGATCGACGGAATTACCATGTGTATGTTATGATATCATGTTGTGATTATCAGTTGTGCATGTCATTTTTGAGTTTCTCGTAGGAGAAGACTCGTTGGTATTTTGTCGTTTATGTTATTATTCGTGAGATATGAATAATATGTTGTGGTACTTGTACTAGCATCGTTGTGCTAACCCCTTCGGGGGTGAACATTTTGTTTGTGTTCAGGATCCAGGAGAGCGGGGAAACAACCACCAGAATCGTATGACGACGAGGGTGCAGAGTGATGTCCCGACCGGGTTTATTTATCTGTTGTTTATTCGTTATTTCAATAAATACTCGAGTACGAAGTCATTTATGATGGATTTGAATTTGGTGATGTATTATTGAGTTCTGTTGAACAATTGTACTATTTCTGTATTTGGTCGAATCTGTAATCAGAATTCCGTTATTTCCATTCGTTAGTACCTTTTTATGCCTGTTCAATTCTTCAGCCTTGTAAATCCTGATGTAAAGGATTTACGGCGCTGTAATATTCCCGAATATATCAGGGGTGTTACATTCATGAAGAAGTCCATTATATGTGGCAGGTGCGGGGTCAGCGGCCATCACAATAAACTGACTTGCACAGAGGTTCTACTTTAGTCAGACGACTAAATTGAATGATGGTATTTTAATCTAGTATTTCCTGTACTTAAACAAATGGTTGGGTTCAGTTCATTTTCTTACTTGACAAGTTGGTACTTGACCAGTACGCTTGCGAACTGTTCTTTTTTTGTACACCAATATGTATTCCACCCCAATTAAGAAGATGTGACCACTTTTGTACAACCAATACTTGTGGGGTGATTCTAATTTCAGCAGGTATCAGTTCTTTTTCATTTTAAACAATTACTTCAAAAAGTAATTGGGGTATTCACATTTCCTTTGGTGTTCTATTGTTATAACTAAAAGACTACTTCAACTACTAACACGTGTATTTAATTTACGTAGTTAATAGCACAACTACATACACTTAACTCAAATACGTGTCCTTGCTCTATGTTTACATAGTCTGACAACTGTTAATTATTTCAACAAGTAATTATGTTAACAAGTAATTACTTCACCAAGTAATACAACCACTACTCGCTGAAGGGGTGATTCTAATTCCAGAAGGTATCAGTTTTTAAATTTTAAGCAATTACTTCACCGACTCATCGGGGTATTCAAGTTTCCTTTGGTGCTCTCTTGTGATAATTACTAGATTATTTCAACTAGTAACACATTTCAACAAGTAATTCATGCAAGTACTATGCCAAGTTCTATCGGGTCCACATTACTGAGTATTCGTGTATTATACTATAAATTATTAATTATTTGCGCAAGTACTTCTTATTATGTGAATTAGTAATTCCGGTACTTGCACAATTTGCATACAACCTTACTACTTATACTAATATTTTGAACTAGTATTTTTCACATAATCCTTTAATTTTTCGTTCAACAAGAAATTATTTCACAAGTATTTATTTGAACAAGTATTTATTTCAACACGTAATAACTGCAATTATATTAACTAGCTATTATGTGAAGTAGTAATTCGTGTACTTGTACTTGCACAATGTTAGAAATATTCAGGTAATTATTAACTACTCGTTGAACCTATAATTATTTCAACTAACAAGGACATTTGGATGTTGTCATAGAAACAAACAAGGACTCAAGGTACAATATTGGAAATTGACCCAGTCAGTAATCGATTCCAAAGGTTTTTTGTTGCATATGGTGCATGCGTGGAGGTATTTCAACATGTGTTACCTGTGTTAAATGTTGATGGGACATTTGGTCAGAGTGTCTACAAGGATCAGATTCCATCGGCTACTGAAAGAACCGGTAATGAAGGCATAGCTAGTATCGGCTACTAGTATTATTTGAACTAGTAATCTTGTCATTTTGTTATTCGTGTATGATACTAAAAAATATTAATTATTTGCCCAAGTACTTCTTATTATGTGAATTAGCAATTCCGGTACTTCCACAATTTGCATACAACCTTACTATTTATAGTAATAATTTGAACTAGTATTTTTCACATAACCAACTTTCGTTCAACAAGAAATTATTTTAAAAGTATTTATTCCAACAACTATTTATTGCAATTATATGAACTACCTATTACGTGAAGTAGTAATTCGTGTACTTGTACTTGCACAAGTTTAGAAATAGTTATTTGAACAAGTAATTACTCCAACTAGCTGAAGTACCTATTATGTGAAGTAGTATTTACTGTACTTGCACATAATAAACATATCTTAAATATTTATAATAATTATTTGTACGAGTAACGTGTCTCCAGTGTTCACAAATTTTAATAACTAGGAATTACTTGAGAGAGATCTACTTGAATAGCATGCTTAGGTAAACATTTCAAAAAAATTAGGTATTCATTTCAAAGGCATACAAAATGCATCACACTCAACGCACCTGAACCCTAAATTTCTAAAGTTAGAGAAAGAACTTCAGTACTACATGTAACAAAATCACGGATATAGTATGTAGCAAACCATCCTCGTGCCCCCACGAATATAGTATTGACCAAAAATTAATTAAACCCACAAAAACTGACAACTAATTAACCATAGTAGTTGCTTAGCCCTGCGATAATTTCCAGCATACGAAGTCTCTGCGCAGTACCCCCGGCCGTGTTCATATTCATCTTGTATATAATGCATTCCATGAAGTACAAAACAAAACAGCCACTCTCATCCCTGCAAAAGTTCAAACATAAAGTAAATTCAGTAATGTTTCGTATGAATCAATGTAATTTGAATACCAAAACAAAACAGCCACATATCATTGTAGTTGAATACCAAAATGGTATGTACATACACTCTTATATGGGCAGGACACTTTTTCTTCTGCTCGAATTTGAATGCATCACGATTAAGCTTTTTAGATATTATGTAGTTTCTGGTCGTCTTCTCCGCATTTGACATACGTGCATATTCTATGCTAACACGACCTAGCTCATCGTGACCAGTAATTCGCTCCCGCCATTCCTTAGGGTTCTGAGTTGCAAGAGCTTCAAACGCGCTTCCCACATAAATTTCATCCATCCAATTGATGACGTATTCTGCCTATCAGAACAAAATACCGGAATAAGAAACGTTATATTTAATAATGTATTACAAATACTTATGGAAAATCTATGTTGCCCTCACAATGGAGGGGCACCACACCCCCAGAATATCCATGCACTTAAGATTACGAAACGAATAAGAACAAATATTACCATTTGCCTTGCCAGATTTTGGTGGTTGCCATTCTTGAAGGAGGTGTAATGTATAAATCTCTTGTCACGCTTTCTAATAACCAGGAGTGTATATTCATTGCTTGGCAAGTGATGCAGTGGCCATAGTACAACCTTACACGACCCGAACTTTTTCCATAGCTCTTCCGTAACCAGTTTCGACACCATGTACTCCAGCCCACTGTACTCATTCTCGCTTTGTAGGTTATCACGATGCGCCTTAATCCTTTCATGCTCTTTTATCATTTGCTGCATAGAGGTTAATCACAAAAGCATTATTAAATTATTATGGTAATCATTTATAATTCACGTTCAGTATATGCATTTTGGGGTACATGAAACACTTACACATCCATCAACATTAATGAAATAGAAATCGCCCATCAGGTCGGTAGGCAATTGATCCTCCAACACATCAATGTATTTTTGCATGAGCTGCATTTTTTTGCCAAAAAACATCAAATATTGATTTACTTGAATGACAACTTGAATAAACGATATATTCAAGTATATCCTAGTTATTACTCAAATAACAAGTATTTATTTCAACAAGTAATAACTGCAATTATCTGAACTACCTATTACGTGAAGTAGTAATTCATGTACTTGTACCTGCACAATTTCAGCTATATTCGGGTAACCATTTACTATTCGTTGAACCTATAATTATTTCAACAAGTAATTACTCCAACTAGCTGAAGTACCGATTATGTGAAGTAGTATTTACTGTACTTGCACATAATAAACATATCTTAAATATTTATAATAATTATTTGTACGAGTAACGTGTCTCCAGTGTTCACAGATCTTAATAACTAGGAATTACTTGAAGTAGTCATTCAAGTAAATATATCGTTTATGAGCTTACATAGATAACATATATAATACTATAAATGTTCTTTAAACAAGTAATTACCGCAACAAGTTATTAATTTGCTACGTAATGGTTTCAATAAGTAAATTACTTGAACCAGTCATTGCAATCGCTAAGTATTTACTTCAGCAAGAAAATACTTCAACTAGTAATTTCGGATTGATGTGAGAAATTGAAGATCACAAACAAAAGATGAATAATATTTATGTGAACAAATTTAAGATTGACTAATACCTCTTTATCGATATCTCTTTCCAATATCAGATTAGCTACCTCTGATTTCAGCATTGCGTCTGCATTAGGTCTGTTCACCATATCTTCGTATATTGTTGGTCTGCTTTATCAAAAAAGATGAACACAAATATTAGAAACAGGAAGATATGTTGGAAACTATATATGGATTTAATGTCGTTGACTTACTTTGTCGTCTTAAACAAATCCCTATACTTCTTTTGGGCCGGCAAAGACAAACTACACCATGTGTTTGTGCTAAAATTATGTAGGCCACGTTCACAAAGGTGTAGGTTGAATCATTCTTTCCAGCTACACCTTTCTCCCGATCCAAGCTCTTGGCAATTTCAGGTGTCGTATCGTACAAGTACTCGGGGAACAAGACCTTTGGAGCATGTCGGTTGCCGATCTTCACGTTCCTCTCAATCGATCCAACTTCAGCTTTTTTCTTTCCCTTAAATCTCTTCTCCGCATGCCTGTGACTTCACCTACTTCAGCGGGAAACGGCGTATCATAAATGCAGTCCTCATCAACATCAACATTTGCAAATGGAACACTTTTCAATGGCTTAACCAGTAATTCACAGAATTTCACACCTTGTTGGAGAGCTCTCGCCTTACTTTCATCCAGCTTATCCACAGGCGGTATATACAACACAATCTCTTTATAAACATCCAACGGGCCGCTAGGTTCTTCATGCACCGACTCAACCTCAGGCTCGGACGCTTCTACTTCACGTGCAATATGATCATTATCAACGTTCCGATCCAAACAGCCTTCGAAACTTTTCTCACTCAGATCACCACCCAACATGCCTTCCTTGTTGTCACGAGAAATATCAGCAACAATCGATCTAATTGTATCACTGATAGGGGACTCCAGCCCATCATTTTCAGTAATATCTAATCCAGGAGATAGTGATGGTTCTTTCTCCAGAATATCCGCATTTCTCAACAGATCGGGAGAACTGGTCTGCTCATCACATGACTTTGCGGGCAAATCATCATCCGGGCCACTATTACCACGAGATGCTACCTCCTTGCTTCCTAAATCCTCTCCACTCATAAATACTGCCTCTCCAACTTGAAAACCAATTGGGGTATCTTCATCCACACCTACTGTAGTTTTTCCCTCCATGCTCCCTTTACCTAAACCATTTTTATCAAACACACCACCAATGTCGGTACCGATCAAGACCTCATCTGCATCATCAGTAATGTCAACATCAACCATTTCTTCGTCTACACCGACCATCGTTTCAGTATTATCTGGGTTATGTCTGCCCAAGCATTCTTCAGAGCCAGCAAATTGCTCCACATCATCGTGTGACAGAGTTATGTCTTCGTTAGGAACATGCATGTTCGTATGCACAGACATATCAACCCTTACAGATGTCTCACCCTCATCACATCTCCTATCTAATACTTCATACAACTGATCAATTTTTTCATCGGCATCCATCAGAGCACGACCAACGTCTGCATCCACATCCATCATCAACTTTTTGTAGCTTGCCAGACTATCAGCAACTACAATTTTATCATCCCTAGGCACTCTCTCACAAACATCAACTAGGATTGTGTTCATTTGTAGTAGCATCCTTCTCAATTTATTTCTTTTGTCATCACATTGAGGTACCTGCATTACCTCAAGTAAAAATGATATCCACACTGTTATAAAGCAAATAGTAATGAATAGCAGCACTGTAATGAAGCAAATACTGATGAAATGAAAATCATAAACTGCATTCCTCCTACCATTATTGCAGATTACTTGTTCTTGTAATTTACATTCCTATACTCACTTTTACCTACTGATGTGTAAGGGGTTGAACATATAGTGAAAAGCTAACAACAATTAAACTACAGCTTTTTACATTGGGTAAATGAATATTTTAGTAAATATCTCAACAATTACTAGTATAATGTCAAAATTAACACATCTTCGGATGTACATAGCATTTTCTCAACCAGTAACACACTGCTCTTTGTTATTACTAAAGTTAGATATGTGCAGCTTATGGTATTCACTTCATTAATATTTGCTTCATTACTAAAGAGAATAATTTTCACACAAGTTCTTACCCATCTACGCTCCCTTTCATGCTGTGATTTATACTGGGATTCGGACTGTGTCGTTTGAGAGAAATCCATTTCTGTGTTCTCTTCCTCTGACATCTCCCATTCAACTGGCGCAGCGTCAAATTTTGTATCTATTGAAGGCATTTTCCCATCTTCGCCATATCCTTTGTGCCACGGACCTCCAGTAATCAAATCCTGTCACAAAAGTTAAAGTCATACACAAAATTGCACAACAAAACAAGTACATATAATATGTTTTTCACTGCAGAAAATTATAAATACCACTAGCAGATTTGGATTGGCGTCAAGCTCAGGTCCATTGAACATTTCATCTATCGACCAAACAACAAACCTCGGCCGCCCTTCCACGAGTCTCCCTTCCCGTGGTAGATGAACTCTGGTCATTTCCAAGAACCAATATTGCACCACCAACAAACAGCCATTAAGCGAACTAGGTTGACCAGCGGTATGTTTTTTCAGACCCTCATACATGAAGTCCAACGTCATCCCTGCCCAGTCATATTGGTTTATACTATCTACGTCCATACACGCTCTAACCAAATCCCATGTAACGTTAACACCCGTTCTAGAAAAGAAAACCGTTGACATGAGGTACATCAACAAAAGTGATGCCACTTTTTTGGGGTTTCTCAATCCAGTTTTCTTTTTCCCCTTCTTATCTTTCAAAAAAAACCAACTCGTCCCATAGTTCTTCTCTTATAACACCACACGTGACACCGATTGCTTCCTTACTTCTACGAAACCAAAGCCCAGCTGCCAATGTACGGTGCTCCAACGAGACTACTGGTCTGAATTTTTTTAAATCTCCCTCTAAATTACCATCTAACGCAAACAACTCCACCACTGTTTCCCTTGATAGTTTCTTCCTAATGTCTCCAAACACCCACTTCTCAGTGCTGCTGTCGTAATGCCTCATTATCACTTCAAAATCCATCTCCTGTTTATAACAATCACTTTTTCTTACAACACCATCTCTGAAGCAAGCTAACATGGGACCAAATGGTGTCTGATCAATTATCTCCCACATTTTTTTGGGAATGCGCTCTTTATGTATGTTAATTTGATCAAGGACAGTCATAATGGTTACACGTTGTTGCGTGCACGGCACAACTTCGATCAAACACCCTTTTTTATTCATCATTTTGTCTTTCTTGGCGTTCACTTTTTCCGGCCCAATTTCCTCGGATTTGCGATATCTTCTTCTCTGTCTCTTTAATACACGAGTATTTTTCTGTTTCTCCATGGGTGTCCTCTTCACTGATTCAACATCCGGTTCAAACTCCAAATCCGAATCGGAAACATCAACAAGATGCACAGTATGTTTTTTTTTCCCTCGTCTCGGCATCCTGTTAGAATCCGAATCGGAAACATCAGCAAGATGCACAGTCTGTGTTCTTTTCCCTCTTCTCGGCATCCTGTTCCAAACATAATACATGACCATCAATACGTAAGTCATCAATTACTTGTTCTAATACTGATGAGATGGATTTTTTGCAAATTTCCGTTGCCCAAAATCATACATTATCTTCTATACCCTACCCAGTTTGAAATACTTAATAATGCAGATGTATACCCTATTCAACACAACTCTTCAATTACTAGTGCAAATAACGATGAGCTCCATTAAATTACATAGTGCTAATATACAATATTACTTGTTCAGATAATGATATAAAATTAAAACTTATCTTCTGTACCCTTTACAGTTTCAAATACTTAATGATGGCTACATCACAACCTAGTACTATGCAACAAAAATCGTCAACTATTTGTTCAAATAATGACGAGTTCCACTATATTACATATTGATACTATTGTTAATTACTTGTTCAGATAATGATATAAAATTACACATTGTCTTCTATACCCTTTACAGTTTCAAATACTTAATGATGGATACAACACAACCTAGTATTCTACAATAAAAGTCATCACCTTCTTGTTCAAATAATGATGAGTTCCAATAATAACAAGTTCATACTACTGTTACTTGTTCAAATAATGATGCTTTCCAATGTAATCTTAAATTAGATGCCTTTTCACTTTTCTCTGCATAAAAAAATAATATGCAATATAACAACGGCTAACACTAAATACAACAACTGATAAAATTTCGAATTTTTCAATGAGTAAACAAAAACTCAAATAATAAACACCATAAACATGAATTAACGCGAGTATATTGCCTTCCATATTACCTTTTTCGTGGTCTGTGGAGATTTATTATTGCACTCAAATGACAAAATAGTGTTATCGTTTCGCGCGAAACTTGATGAATCCAACCTCAGGAATGAAATCGCAGCTTGAAAATGGAGATCCTACCACTTGAAATCGCAGCTTGAAAATGATGAGAAGGGTTCCTCTGTGTGTATACTTTGAGAAATGGGTTGTGGTTTCAAAATGTCCTGCGGTATGCTTCACCTTCACGTGGGCGTCGATTGGACATTTAGGATGGGATGGAGAGAAGTGACCAGCGGGAATTTGGCGGTACAGGGATATGAAGGGTACAATGGTAAAAGCCATATTTACTTTAATATATAAAAAATTATATGCTTAAGAGATGTGTTAATGGGCAAAATAAGATTCAAGTTGTATTTCTTGGGCTTTCTCCCTAATTTTAACGATATATAATTTTAAAATTAAAAATAATTGTTAAAAATTTATATGAAATGATAGGTGTCGGATTGTTACAAATTCCGAATTACAGATCTTAATTAAAATAGAAATAGATAAAAATAAGTACTTCTTTATATATATATATATATATATATATATATATATTTGAGGAGTGATAGAGCAACACTCTGAACCACACCCTCATACACACCCCGTGCTTTATGGGTGTTGTACCGCATGGTTTACAGATTAAATATTCATAATAATATTATAATAAAATTAATAGTAAAGTACGCGGTACAACACTCATAAAACACGGGTATGTTTGAGGGTGTGGTTCATGGTGTTGCCCTATCATTTTTTCTCTCTCTCTCTGTGTGTATATATATATATATATATATATAAATAAAACCATCTTATCCCACTAATCTCACTAAATGAAATCAGGTGTTAGTTAATAAACTAGTATAACACCCGTGTAATTACACGGGAACACAAAAAAGAAATTTTATGTAAATATATAATATGTAAATAGTTTATTATAAATTTCATAATACTTCTTTATAAACTACACTATTTGTTCTGTTTATGATTACACCACTCTCATTGCAAGAAAAGATTTGTAGTCTTTCCTGATCTTCACTCTTGATATGGCTACATAAAGCTTACCATGACCGAATACGGGTCTTGGAAGATACATACCGACATGAGCAAGTGTTTTGACCTTGACTCTTAAATATAGTCATGGCAAAGCTCATAATAAGTGGGAAATGCCGTATTTGAAATTTAAATGATAATCTGATATCTAAGAGGCTTAATATCAATGGTGGAATAAATAATTTACTCTCAGGATTATTCCCCGAATTTTTTTGTTCAATAATATGGTTACAGATTTGGATAATTAATGATGTGACATTACATAATTCTGATGATTGATCCATATTTGAATTAGCATAATTGAAACTTTAGCTTACGATTTCAAGATGTGATTTGGAATTCTAGAACACTTGATGCTATTCAAAAAAATCCATTGGATATACTTGATTTTGACTTTTAGAGGGCAGAAATTTTGCATATACTACCTGTAATATCCGGATTTATTATTGTGTATTTCATCTGTTGTTGAACCCTGTATTATTCGGAATTGTGATCTCGATAATTGGAGTATGATATTTCCTATATTTGTATCCTTGTACATGAGTATAACAACATATAAATTTTCTCATGCGAACACGTGATAACGTACGCTAAGAATGTAGCTTAACGTACGTTATCGGCTAAAACTAGCGTACGCTACGAATGAGGAATTGCGTGCGTTAGGAAGTCAATTATTGAACTAGGCGGCTAGCACATGCGCCAGCCGGACATGGGTCCAGATAAGATTCTCTCGGATGAACCTGGACAGTTTTGGAGTCAACGTTAATTAGCGTGCGCTAAGGACAGTACGATAGCGTGCGCTAAATAGCTATCGTACAGAAACTTTATATAAGGGACAGCACCCCATTTCTTTTGGTTTACGATTCTATCACTCGTTCTTCATATCTTGGAAAGTCCAGAGAGCCTTCCCTACTTTTTAAACACATATAAACCCTCCTTACATGATCATTGAAGATTGGAGAGTACTTACACTTGATCATTGAAGAAGAAACTCACTTTGGAGTGGCACACAAGCAACCGGGGTTGAAGTCTACCTATTGTTTCAGTGTTTTCTTCATCTTAAGGTATGTTAATACTATCTCCTACCTTGGGTTCGTGTTAATAAGGATATGAGGATTATGCTATCAAGATAGTGAGTTCCATTGATGAATTATCCAAACAACATCATGTTTAAAAGTTGGAATGTTTATACTTAAGATATCATCGTTGGAAACGTCATATTAGCATCTTACCTCGTCGAGTGATGAGAGAAATATTCTGAGATTGATTATCCGTATTGATGACGTTACCATATTGGTCGTAGACGTAAAGTTGTTATCACTTTTGTTAAATGGACTTAGGAAAGAATCATAGAAGATTTGCATCCTTCCTTATAAGTTGGAATTATTAGTTCATCTTTATGGTTAAATCGGGATGTAATGATGATATTGGAATCTAGTGCATCGACCTGAAGAACACCAAACTTCACATGAGAATTGTAATCAAGATGGAATATGGTGTTGTTATGATTATACGTATCCTTGTATCTCGAAGATGTTTGAATCCGTGAGATCATTTGTAATAAGATGAACGTAACATGCATGGAGATAACGTATATTAAACACCGAGGATTGCGTAAGTTTTAGGCCTGGGACTTTTCGGTTCCAGGGAGAAAAATACAAGAACCGGAACCGAACCGCATAATCTTTTCGCGGTTTGGTTTTGCCAGTTTTTTTTATCCGAACCGCACAGGAACCGAACCGAACCGAAATCGAACCGGAACCGATTTTGTATGGTTCGGACGAAATCTATTATATTATATTTTATTTTATTAAGAATTTATTATATTATATTAATTATGTTTAATAAGAATATATTATATTATATTATATTCAGAGGGTCAATTTCCCGGTTCGGTGCGATTCGGACGGTTCTTTGCGGTTTAGATCGGCTCTTCTTTAAAACGGACAGGAACCACGAACCGAACCGAACCGAATACTAACAGCAAGAACCGAACCAAAAAAAAAATTGTTGCTAGGAACCGAACCGAACCGTCGGTTTCGATGCGGTTCAAATCGGTTCCACGGTTCCCGGTTTCAAAAGTCCCAGCCCTAGTAAGTTTCATCACAGTTAGAACAGTCGACTGCCCAGTGAAGAACTGTCATACATGTTTAGCGTGCGCTAAGCTTTATAGTTAGCGTGCGCTATCGGGCATAAGTTAACGTACGCTACGCTTGGAACGTAACGTGCGTTATATCATCAGACGAGTCAATCGACTGATCAGTGAGGTATTGACAGTGTATGGTTAGCGTACGCTAGACTTCGTATTATTGCGTGCGCTAACAAGTAGCCTTAACGTACGCTACATAGGATACGTAGCGTGCGTTAAGCAAGCCAGGCAGATTACGTTTTATGAACTTCCGACCGTAATTTGGATTGTTAAATGTCCCTACGACGTGAGATGAACTCTATATTATTTCTTTTGTTTAAGGTTCGAGCTTGCTACGTGATTGATCGAAGGGGCGACCTTCGAGTGTTTCGTTTTTCGTGGAAGTATTATTCTTGTCTTCGAATCGAGGCAAGTACCTTAATTGTTTTATGTATTGATGTTATACATAATGTTGTACATGTATGTTGTTATTGTATGTCCACCTCGTGTTGGTCCGACGGGATCATCGGGGGATCTATGCTAGCGTGCGCTGGATCATCGGACGGGTTTTTCCACCTCCGGTTGGTTTGACGGAATCATCGGGGGGTCTAGGCAGTGAACGCTGGATCATCGGAATTACCATGTGTATGTTGTGATATCATGTTATGATTATCATGTGTGTATGTTATTATTGAGTTTCTCGCAGGAGAATACTCTTTGGTTCTTTTGTCATTTATGTTATTATTATTCTTCGTGAGATGTTGAATAAAAAGTTGTGGTACTTGTACTAGCATCGTTGTGCTAACCCCTTCGGGGGTGAACATTTGTTTATGTTCAGGATCCAAGAGAGCGGGGAAACAACCACTGGAGTTGCATGACAACGAGGGTGTAGAGTGATGTTCCGGCTGGATTTATTTGTCTGTTGTTTGTATCGTTTTAAGAAGTACTCGAGTGCGTCATCGTTTGTGATGATTTGGATTTGGTGATGTATTAATACTTTTCCTTTGGACATTTGTATTTTCAGTCTTGGTCAGAACTGTTGTATTCAGTTACTTTCATACGTTGGTATCTGTTATTGTCTTTTCATTTCTTCAGCCTTGTAAATCCCTATGTAAAGGATTTACGGCGCTGTAATATTTCTGAATATATCAGGGGTGTTACAAAATATGGTATCGGAGCTAAGATTATGGATATCTTGGCCATTGGGTTAAAATAGGGGTCATATATGTCTTTTAAGGTAACCGGCCGCAAATAACATCACTATACTGCCTACGTCTTCATGCGAGCGGTGGTTATAAGTTCCTAAACTCTATCTCGTCCTTTACATGTTGTATCTCTTTATACTTGAACATTAGAACGATATTGTTTCCTGTATATTGAGTATTTATGCTTATAGTATGTTGAGAGGTGGACGTGGACGTGGTCGCGGTCGTGGACGCGGACGAAGGAATGCTGAAGAGAAGCTTCGCCTTCTAATCCGGCCAGCCACAGCTCAGGCGAGCCACAGAGATCTATTAATAATGAACCAGAACCTGCTGTGCCCGAAATCCTTCGTCATGTGGTGAACCAAATGACTCAGTTCGCCCAGGTCGTGGACCGAATGCAGGTGGCAGTAGGGTTACAACAGGGAGATCGACATCAGGGTATCCCAGACATGGGAAATCGAGGCGACCAATGGCTGCAAGAGGTGGCGAAGATGCAACCACCTAAATTCGACGGTATTTCTGAGACTCTCACCTGGGATCATTGGTTGAAGGAACTAGAGAAATATTTTGCCGGGATTAATTGCCCTGACGGCCGGAGAGCCTCTATTGCTCAGTACTTTCTGATAGAAGAAGCATCCGAATGGTGGGAAGCCATATGGCCTGTAGACCATGATGCTGATTGGACAGAATTTAAATTGATGATGGAAGCTCAGTATTGCCCTCGTCCTGTGAGGGAAGCCAAAGTTCGGGAGTTTTTCTCCGCTCAGCCTTCAGATGTACCAGTATCTCAGGCGATTAAGACGTTTAACCAGCAGCTGGCATTTGTTCGACATGTGGTCAGAACAGATGCAGAAATGATGATCCATTTTGATATGAGAATGAAACCAGAAATCCAGAGGTACATGTCCGGTTTTGAATGTACCACTCTCCGTCAATACCAGGATAAAGCATTGGCGTATGAAATCAAGGAAGCAGCAATGGAGAAGTTGGCAGAGTCCAAGAAACATAAAGTCTCCGGTAGTTTCACGAAACACAAGAGTAGTGGCCCCCGCAAGGCCCAATCACCCTTTTATTCTTTCAAGAAACCTCCGCACCCATCCAAAAGCGGAAGGAACTTCGGAGCAGCATCAACCCCGACGGATGTCACCAGGAAATGCTTTAAGTGTGCCCAGATGGGGCACTATCGACGGAATTGCCCCCTACCTGCCGTGACTTGTTTTGATTGTAGTCGAGAGGGACATCGTGCAGTGTTCTGTGAAGAGGCTGCAAAGTCTTTTAGAGCTCGTACACCACATCCAGTTCAGAAAGAAGCCAGTATCCAACAGACGCAGCAAAGTGTTCAGATGCCTCAGAATTTTGGCCGCGGACGAGGCATAGGACAATGGGACCGAAAGGGTACATCGAGTGTCGGATCTGTTCTCCCACGTCTGTACGAGATGAGGAGAACAGACGATCAGAATGCTGCTATCGCATCAGGTACTGTTCAGATCCTTTCCCAGCCAGTTAGTGTTTTATTCGATACAGGAGCTACGCATTCATTTATATCCTTGTTTTGTGTAAATCATTTGAATATTTCTGGTTTTCATGATTGTGAACCTTATGTTGTGAGTTTACCGAGCGGAGAGAGGATTGTTGGAAACTTAGAAACTAGAGATTTCCCTGTATCATTTGGAGGCAGAGAGTGGCTCTCAAATCTGATTGTGATAGAAATGCAAGGAGACGACCTGATACTCGGAGATGACTGGCTTAATCGATATGGAGCTATTGTAAACTACCGAAAGAGGAATATCTCGCTGATCATTGACGATGGTTCCGAAATACTGTTTGAAGGATGGAAACCAGGAAGCTCAGGAAAGATGATCAAGGCGATGAAAGCTGTCAAATTGTTGAAACAGGGCTGTACCGGATACTGGTGCTATGCAATGAAGAAAGAAGATGGAATTGTGGAACTTTCATCCATTCCTGTTGTGAATGAATTTCCGAATGTATTCCCTGACGAGTTACCTGGACTACCTCCACGACGGGATGTAGAATTCACCATCGAGCTGGAACCCGGAGCTACACCAATTTATAAGGCACCGTATCGTATGGCACCTACTGAGATGTATGAACTGAAAAAGCAACTAGAGGAGTTACTGGACAAAGGCTATATCTAGACAAGCGTTTCGCCCTGCGGAGCACCAGTTCTTTTTGTCCAGAAGAAGGATGGATCGCTTCGACTGTGTATTGACTATCGAGAGCTGAATAAGATCACGATTAAGAACAAGTATCTGTTGCCACGGATTGATGATTTGTTTGACCAGTTACAAGGAGCAACAGTGTTTTCTAAAATCTATCTGAGATCAGGACATCATCAGCTGAGGATTAAGGAATCTGATGTTCCGAAATCAGCATTCAAAACTCGCTACGGACACTATGAGTTTGTAGTGATGCCGTTTGGTCTCACCAATTGATGAACCGAGTGTTCATCGAGTATTTGGATAAATTTGTGGTTGTGTTCATTGATGACATTCTGGTATATTCTAAGAGCCCGTAAGAGCATGCACAGCATTTACGGATTGTGTTAGACCTGTTCAGAAATGAACAATTGTATGCCAAACTTTATAAGTGTGAATTCTGGCTAAAGGAATTAATGTTCCTCGGCCATGTGGTATCAGCTGAAGGAGTCCGAGTAGATCCTCAGAAGATCGAAGCAGTTATGGATTGGAAGCCTCCTAAGAATATGAAAGAAGTCTGGAGTTTCTTAGGACTTGATGGATATTATCGTCGGTTCATGGAAGGGTTTTCTAAATTTACCCGCCCACTTACTCGACTACTGCAGAAAACTTAAAAGTTTGAGTGGAATGAGTTGTGCCAGAATAGCTTTAATGTATTGAAGAAGAGATTGACGACAACACCTATTTTAGCACTCCCACGGGGAACAGGAGGATTCATAGTTTACAGTGATGCTTTGAACCAAGGACTCGGATGCGTATTGATGCAGAATGATAAGGTGATCGTTTATGCGTCACGACAGTTGAAACCTTATGAAGTGAATTACCCAACGCATGATTTGGAGCTGGCAGCAGTAGTTTTTGCTTTGAAAATCTGGAGACATTACCTGTACGGGACTCACTGTCAGATCTTTACGGATCACAAGAGTCTCAAATACATCTTCAGTCAGAAAGAGTTGAACATGCGGCAAAGGAGATGGTTGGAACTTATTAAGGACTATGACTTGGAGATTCTTTATCATCCAGGCAAGGCAAATGTAGTAGCCGATGCACTTAGCCGCAAGCCTGTTTCTATTCAAATGCTGGAGGCTCTGACCTCCCAACTCAGCATTCAACGAGAGATGATTCGAGAAGGAATTGAAGTATGGTTGCAAAGAGTCCAAGGACAACTGTGCATGATGGAAATAACTTCATCGTTAACCGAAGAAATCAAATCTAAGCAAGTAGATGATCCTCTGATGATTCGGTTACCTGATGAAGTGATCAAGGGAAAGGCCCCTGGATTCGTAATTCATGATGATGGAGTTTTGAGATTTCAGAACCGACTTTGCATTCCCGATGTCGATGTTATGAAACAGACGATTATGAAGGAAGCTCACAGCACGCCCTATTCTATCCACCCGGGCACCAGTAAGATGTATAAGGACTTGAAGCAGAACTTTTGGTGGGGAAACATGAAGAAAGATATAGCGGATTATGTTTTGAAATGCTTGACTTGTCAGCAGGTTAAGATCGAGCATCAAAGACCTACCGGAATGCCGAAGCCGCTCCCGATTCCTGAATGGAAGTGGGAGGACATATCGCTGGACTTTATCACTAGTATGCCGAGAACCAAGGTAGGAATGAACATGATTTGGGTGATATATCGTTTAACCAAATCAGCTCATTTTCTAGGCATTAAGGACACGTGGGGACCAGAGAGGTAGACATGAGTATTTATTTCAGAGATAGTCCGATTGCATGGTACGCTGAAGACGATTATTTCTGACCGAGATGGTCGCTTTTTATCGTATTTTTGGAAAGCAGTTCATAAGGCCTTGGGGACCGAATTGAACTTCAGCACAGCTTATCACCCGCAGAGAGATGGAAAATCCGAGAGGACTATTCAAACGGTGGAAGACATGCTAAGGGCATGTGCCTTAGATTGGTCAACTGATTGGGAAGTTCATCTGCCGTTGATTGAATTCACCTACAACAATAGTTGGCATGCTTCTATTAAGATGGCACCATTTGAGGCATTGTACGAGAGGAGATGCAGATCGCCCCTATGTTGGGACGATTCATCGGACTTGATCGAAACGGAATCGGAATTGATCGTGCAGACACGAGAGAAAATAGCCTTAATTCGCGAAAGGCTGTTGACCGCCCAGAGTCGACAGAAATCTTATGCAGATGTACGCCGTCGCCCATTAAAGTTCAGTACTGGAGATCACGTGCTTTTAAAAGTTTCTCCTACTCGGGGAATCTTTCGTTTTGGAAGGAAGGGAAAGTTGAGTCCTAGGTATATCGGACCGTTCGAGATTCTTGAAAGAGTTGGAGAGTTGGCCTACAGATTGGCATTACCGCCATCATTGAGCCATGTTCATAACGTGTTCCACGTATCCCAGTTACAAAGATATATACCGGATTCTAGTCATGTCATTGATTTCGGCGAGATCGAAATCGCTCAGGATGGAACGTTTGAAGAGATACCGGTCAGGATACTCGAGAGTCGAGTTAAGCAGTTGAGGAACAAACCAATCGCTTTGGTCAAAGTTCAGTGGTCACGCCACGGAGTGGAAGAAGCCACTTGGGAAACAGAAGATAGCATGAAGTCCAGATATCCAGAGTTATTTTCGTCTTGAGTTTCGGGACGAAACTCCTTTTTAGTAGGAGAGTATGTAATATCCGGATTTATTATTATATATTTCATCTGTTGTTGAACCCTGTATTATTCGGAATTGTGATCTCGATAATTGGAGTATGATATTTCCTATATTTGTATCCTTGTACATGAGTATAACAACATGTAAATTTTCTCATGCGAGCATGTGATAACGTACGCTAAGAATGTAGCTTAACGTACGTTATCGGCTAAAACTAGCGTACGCTACGAATGAGGAATTGCATGCGTTAGGCAGTCAATTATTGAGCTAGGCGGCTAGCACATGCGCCAGCCGGACATGGGTCCGGATAGGATTCCCTCGGATGAACCTGGATAGTTTTGGAGTCAACTGTAATTAACATGCGTTAAGGACAGTACGATAGCGTGCGCTTAACAGCTATCGTACAGAAACTTTATCTAAGGGACAACACCCCATTTCTTTTGGTTTATGATTCTATCACTCGTTCTTCATATCTTGGAAAGTCCAGAGAGCCTTCCCTACTTCTTAAACACATATAAACTCTCCTTACATGACCATTGAAGATTGGAGAGTACTTACACTTGATCATTGAAGAAGAAACTCACTTTGGAGTGACACACAAGCAACCGGGGTTGAAGTCTACCTATTGTTTCAGTGTTTTCTTTATCTTAAGGTATGTTAATACTATTTCCTACCTTGGGTTCCTGTTAATAAGGATATGAGGATTATGCTATCAAGATAGTGAGTTCCATTGATGAATTATCCAAACAACATCATGTTTATAAGTTGGAATGTTTATACTTAAGATATCATCGTTGGAAACATCATGATTAGCATCTTACCTCGTCGAATGATGAGAGAAATATTCTGAGATTGATTATCCGTATTGATGACATTACCATATTGGTCGTAGACGTAAAGTTGTTATCACTTTTGTTAAATGGACTTTGGAAAGAATCATAGAAGATTTGCATCCTTCCTTATAAGTTGGAATTGTTAGTTCATCTTCATGGTTAAATCGGGATGTAATGATGATATTGGAATCTAGTGCATTGACCTTAAGAACACCAAACTTCACATGAGAATTGTAATCAAGATGGAATATGGTGTTGTTATGATTATACGTATCCTTGTATCTCGAAGATGTTTGAATCCGTGAGATCATTTGTAATAAGATGAACGTAACATGCATGGAGATAACGTATATTAAACACTGAAGATTTCGTAAGTTTCATCACAGTTAGAACAGTCGACTGCCCAGGGAAGAACTGTCATACATGTTTAGCGTGCGCTAAGCTTTATAGTTAACGTGCGCTATCAGGCATAAGTTAACGTACGCTATGCTTGGAACGTAACGTGCGTTATATCATCAGATGAGTCAATCGACTGATCAGTGAGGTACTGACAGTGCATGGTTAGCGCACGCAGACTTCGTATTATTGTGTGCGCTAACAAGTAGCCTTAACGTACGCTACATAGGATACGTAGCGTGCGTTAAGCAAGCCAGGCAGATTATGTTTTATGAACTTCCGACCGTAATTTGGATTGTTAGATGTCCCTACGATGTGAGATGAACTCTATATTATTTCTTTTTTTTAAGGTTCGAGCTTGCTACGTGATTGATCGAAGGGGCGACCTTCGAGTGTTTCATTTTTCGTGGAAGTATTATTCTTGTCTTCGAATCGAGGCAAGTACCTTAATTTTTTTATGTATTGATGTTATACATATTGTTGTACATGTATGTCATTATTGTATGTCCACCTCGTGTTGGTCCGACGGGATCATCGGGGGATCTATGCTAGCGTGCGCTGGATCATCAGACGGGTTTTTCCACCTCGGGTTGGTTTGACAGAATCATCGGGGGGTCTAGGCAGTGAACGCTGGATCATCGGAATTACCATGTGTATATTGTGATATCATGTTATGATTATCATGTGCGTATGCTATTATTGAGTTTCTCGCAGGAGAAGACTTTTTGGTTCTTTTGTCATTTATGTTATTATTATTCTTCGTGAGATGTTGAATAAAATGTTGTGGTACTTGTACTAGCATCGTTATGCTAACCCCTTCGGGGGTGAACATTTCTTTATGTTCAGGATCCCAGAGAGCGTGGAAACAACCACTGGAGTTTCATGACGACGAGGGTGCAGAGTGATGTTCCGGCCGGGTTTATTTGTATGTTGTTTGTATTGTTTTAAGAAGTACTCGAGTGCGTCGTCGTTTGTGATGATTTGGATTTAGTGATATATTAATACTTTTCCTTTGGACATTTGTATTTTCAGTCTTGGTCAGAACTGTTGTATTTAGTTACTTTCATACGTTGGTATCTGTTATTGTCTTTTCATTTCTTCAGCCTTGTAAATCCCTATGTAAAGGATTTACGGCGCTGTAATATTCCTGAATATATCGGGGGTGTTACACTACCATGACTGAGATATATTCATTTGTCTTTTGAAATTATAGACATCACGTAATCGTTTACTATCTCCACAACGTCGTTTGTTGGCACCAGGATTGCTCTTTCTTCAAAAAATTACTTTATGGAAAGTTACTTATAAGTAAATGATGGTGCTTTCAACAATCACAGCAATATGATCTTCGGCATTCCGGATTAGTAAATATCAAGAATATCAATCAAGATTTCACTATCGACTTCTTCACCCAACTCACCATTTACAATTTTGAGGATTCATTCGGAGAAGTCCATAATTTCTTGTAGATGTGAGATGACATTGTTTGTCCAACAACTAATCTCATATTCTTGGTCAGTCTTATGAGATTGCAATGATGCCCAAGTGAAGAAGAGCTTATACTTGAATAATCGATATATGTGTTGTCCTTTGGTACAACTTCATATGTAGAATTATACTAAAAATTATGGCTAGGATAATTTTAGTAATATTTAAAATTTAAAAAGCTTTTGCAAATACATAAGTGATTTTGACTTATAGCTTAAAATTAAGCACTTCTCAAATTGCAATAAAAAAACATAATAATAGTATATATGATTTAATTACTTGTATGACCTATTATAAATATACCTGTTAATTTAGAAAACTACATCCAATTCCTAGCCTTAAAATTACCAAAAAATTTAACAATTTAGATTATAATATAAGAATAGCTTGGATAAGTTAAAAAATATACATCAGAATTTTGTCCTAATTAAAAATAACCGTAAAATTTTAAAAAATCACAAAATAAAAAACTCAATTGATTTGATTGAAGTGAAACGGAATATTTATGCTTATATGATATTTTTTCAAATATTTAGCGCTTCATATTTAAGAGTATTTAAGTCTACCAATTTTACATTAAAAAATAGAAAAAGAGTTGAAGTACTTTTACTAATTTCTGAAACTTGTATTACAAAAATCTCGACGGCATTTGGTTGAAGTGAAACTATATGTATAATAATTTTAAAATAGATTTTGGAATTACAAAGTAAGAGTATTATGACTTATAACTTAAAATTAAGTACTTCCCAATTTGCTAAAAAACAACAAAAAAAGCAGCAGCATCGTAGTATATATATATAAGTGAATTACTTGTATGACTTATTTTAAATATAAGATTCAGCTTTTTCCGCAATCTCTGCAGGTGCAGCTTCCGACCTTAAGAAAGAAGTCAGTGTAGCCCGACCAATAAAAATCGGTAAATCGCAGAGTTAACTAAGAAAACTACATCTACATCCTAGCCTAATTAAAATTATCACTATTTTTTAAAGTAAAAAAATGCCCAATTTTGTTTGTAATATAAGATGAGCCGGGAAAAGTTATAGGGTACTTTTCAGGCATTGAACTTCATAATTAAGAGTACTAAATTCAAGAAATTTTACATTCAAAAGAAGAGAAAAATAATTAGAATATTTTTAGTAATTTGGTAAACTTGTTTTACAAAAAATCTAAGTGACATTTGGTTCTGTTAAAACTTTATTTCATTTTTATATGATATCATTTGCAGACATTTAACCTAATTTATAGAAGTACTAAAGTTGACACATTTTACATTCAAGAGAACACATAAATAGTTGGGCAATTTTAGAAACTCGTATTAGAAAAAACCTCAATTCTTATCTGATTGTGTTAAACTGTATTTGATAAAATTTTAGTTCCACGTTCTTTTTTGGTCCTTTTTTTTTTTACCAAATTGGTCCAAATCGTTAAGTATTTAACGGTTTCTGTTATATGGCCAAAAAGGAGATAATTTAATCCTTATATTTGAAAAAAATTACATAAATTATTTATATATAATTTAAAATACAAAAGCAAATCCAAAACTTTCAAAAATATATAGTTGAATTCAAAAGTAGATACATTTAAAACAAAAAATTAAAAAAATCACTTAAAGATCACTTAAACGATCATTTTTTTTTTCTGAAATTCTCTTTGTACAAAGATCTACGGATTAGTATATTATTATTAAATTTAATTTCTTTTATATTTTGAAATATCTCTTTAAAAATTCATAAAATTAGTAATTATATAATTTAGTAAATATAAGTTTTTTCATTTATTTTGTTATATTATATTAATTAAATAATATTTAAAACTAAAATAGACTAATTGATTTATTCCATAGTTTCTTTGATTTATTTATAAATAATAATTAAAACTATTGTTTCTACCCTTTCAATAATATTTTTAATAAGATTATTTCGATTTATCTAATTGATTAGGACTTCAAGTACCTTTTTAGTTATATATATTCAACACTTCTTTTGCAATACTCCCAAGCATCTTTCATTTCAGTTGATATTTTCTTTATTGAGATACCTAATTATAGTGACTAACTAATATTAACTAATTAATTAGTGGAATATATAATATTTTCGCAAGATTTTAGGTTTAAGTTTTTAATATATAGTGCACACTACTATATTAAATTCCTCATTGCTTAAAATTTATATTTTTAATTAATGATAATATGAAATATTTTTGTAAATATAATCAATTTCTCATTATTCATAATTCATATTTCTCAGTTCATAAAAATTAATAAGGTATGTAGGAGTTATTTTATAATGTAATTAATGCAATGATGATTAGGCCAGTAATTGATTATGTGTCAGCTGAAGCATGAGAGACTGACACATAAGCACCCGAAGCACCAGCAAAAGACATGTGGCAGCCGAAACATGAGAAGCTGCCACTTAAGCTCATCGTATTCTGCATTAGTATATAGGGGAGATAATTTCGACTTTTCAATTTTCAATTTTATTATGGAAATGAAACATATTTCAATTATCCATCTCAATATGTTAAGTGGGGTATGTTAGTTAAATATGACCTAATTGAGTATCCTTTATCTGAGTGAAGCAACTGCTCACCCCCACTCATTTGGCAGTTGTATGAGTACCTTTTTATTCTACAAGTATAAATAATACCTATTTTACCTACAATACTATTACAATTACAATTGCAATTACTATTACAATATTAAAAGAATAGTAACATGAATATAAAGAAAAAAAATCAATGCCTTCTTTTTTTTTGTTGAAGGGTCTGAACCCATCAACCACATTATGGGTTCGTCTGGTCATAAGTTTTGATGTTTTTGCATACAACAACAAAAATGGAGTTGCAAGCTTTGAATTTGTAACACCCCCAGATCCGACCGGGAATATTACAGCGCCGTGGGCCCCGAGATGGAACCCACAAGGCTGAAGGAAATTTTCGCAAATATTTATCAATGCCCAAGAGGCTAACGACGGTACTGTCTTTTAAAAACATTTGAAGACTTAATAAAATCCGTTTAACAAACCGTCGTAAAATCTCATTTGAAACCACAAGGCCCGAAATGCCAAAACTCAACAGTTTAAAAACATACGTTAAGCTATTGCTTACACGTACCGACAGAATAGATTTAGAAAACGATTGCCAAAGTGACCTAAGTTGCCAGATACCAAAGGCCATTCAAAAATACTCACGCAGCGGAAAAAGACAAACAATTTAAAATACTCTAGCAGCGGAAATACAACAACTAATCAGAAACTCAATACACAAATACATGTCCTAGTCAGTATCCTTCGGGAAGCTCATCTCTTCACGACCGCTACAAGCTTGATAATCCAAGAACCTAAAAAGAAAGCCCATGACAGGGTCAGCCATAATATCCAACAATGATAACTATCACATCACGTCAATAATTACATACCAATGGAAATACTAAGTAAGAGCACGACCAATGTAATCTTACCGCCATAACTTTACCAACTCGTGATAATAATCACCAAAGTTCACATCTCGTATCCTTTCAACAACACAATAAGCTCATACCGAAATATCTGTATTGTATCTCAACAATACCCTAGGTTCTCAAAACATTATCATACCTCGCGATATGGAAATTATACCAACTCTGGCCAATTCAATCCATCGGATAACGTCGATAATTCCAATACGATAATCGATTGTCCATCAAAGACAAGTATCAAGGTAATACGTAACATACCGCAAGATACGAAATACCATTACCATCACGTTAGTCTAATCCGAGATCAGATCAACACAACATACGGACATGGCCCTAACACAAGACCTACAAATGCATACTCATATGACAACGTCAATATGATCACAACAATAACGACAATGTATACTTATGGTAAACCAATAATATACATATGCACAACAACAATACATATGGTAATCCAACGATCCAGCGCACACAGCTATAGATTCCAATGATGATCCCATCGGACCAACGCATGGTGGCATTACCTGTCCAGTGATCCAGCGCACACAACTATAAATTCCCATGATGATCCCGTCGGACCAACACATGGTGGACATATGACAACAATGCACAACTGCACAAAACAACAGTACACAATACACGACAACAACAATGCACAAATGCATGACAACGACGATACATGAATGTATCACGACATGGTCGACACAATTGATAAAAATGATTAGAGTACTTGCCCCGAGTCCATCGAGAAAAATCTCAATGTCTAAACCATCACGAACCATTATCCTCAATACTCGACGGTCCAAAGTACCACGGATTGCAGATAATTCATATCTTTGTCTTTATCACAATATATCCTCGATATACAAGTATACCAATAACAAAAGTAAATCATATACATTATGATTTAGATTCCCAAGACTCGAATACGATTTATAATCCCAAATCTCCTGTGATTACGATTATAAATATTGCTATACGAATTATAAACGAATGAAACGGAAACCATTCATTAAATAATATAAACTGAGCAAGTAATAACTTACCTCAATACCGATACGACAATGATGAAGTCGTTACCAAATCCATTGTCATCATCAACAAGTTTATCGGTCCCGACCAAAGCAATTCACGAACATCCTCGAACAAGACCGCAGCATACGGTTATAAACACCGATCAATAAACTTGACCTATTACAATAATAGATTAAACAACAATCCGATAATAATCAACAACCGCTAAAACCAATTCACAAACCCAACGGCTCAACAATATCTCAGTTAACCACAAGTCTGATCAAACCAACTTAAACGATCACGAATTCATAACCGAAACAGAATATATTACCCTGCTGTTGACGTAGCGTACGTTAATCTCTTGCCGTAGCGTGCGCTAAGTTGTTCCCGATAGCGTGCGCTAGCCAGTAGGCTTAGCGTGCGCTAATGACGTGCAGTTACATGCATTTCGGATACCGATCAACATATGGCGATTATCAAAAACTCTAAGTGATTCTGAACCATGTTCATAGCTATCAAACAACGAAGTCCAATATCCTTTAACATATAGGTAATCATCCGACTCTTAATTCAAGTAATATATTCATATTTCATCTTCCTTAATATCAACAACCTAAACACCAAGAACTCATAATCATGCCATGTTCACCATCATATGAAGAAACCAACAACAACAACATCAAAGATCCGAATTGAAGGAAGACATTAGCCAACATATCTCTTTGAAGATAAACAACACATTTGAAACCATACAATTCATATCAATATCTTCATATCAACAATAACATCATCATAATCCGGTAATTCAACTCATAGTCATACTTATCAACTTGTTTATATGATAATCATCAGCTCAAGAACATCATATACAATCCAAAACGGAATCTCAAAGTGAAGAGTAATTACCTTTTTGAAGGAATGGATTGATTTCCAAGGTTGAATCCATTTCCAAGAATCACCAATGATTTCAAGCTTCAAATGTTGTTATGGATGATTAACTCCACCTTAATCCAATGTTTGGAACCTCAAATACTTCTCAAGGCTCTCTCTATCGGCTCACATGAAGAAATGGATGAAAATGACGAAAAATAGCCAACTGCACTTATATATATACTGTATATTATTAACATACGCTAACATCTTCAGTTAACGTACGTTACACACTTAGCGTGCGCTAACTGTCTTTGTTAGCATGCGCTATCGAAGTCCAGAGGCAACTGTCTTACTGCATGAAATGATTTACGTACGCAATGCCCATGCAATAGCGTACGTAAATGCCTCTATTTATCGTACGCAAGTGTCCAACCTTAGCGTGCGCTACTCATAGTTGACTCGTTTGTCTGTATGCTCCCGAAGACAGGTCCACACGCCGAAAGTGCTGACGTGGATAAGATTCATTTTCGTCCGATATACAGTTAGCGTGCACTAACCAACATGCTTTAGCGTGCGCTAACACTACATTACAACATCCGTTGACCTATCAGAACGTGCGCCGAAAGTGGCCTGGTCCACACGTAGATTCTTTCCGATCTGACTGTATTAGCGTATGCTGCCTTTTACCTTTAGCGTGCGCTAAACTAGTACGATAGCGTGCGTTATACATGATTATTAGCGTGCGCTAATAATACTACACTTAGCCATTTCCAACTCTTCTCGTCTGTCTCGACATACTGGATACGCACACTCACATACTGAATACATATACTAAATTCCATAATATTCTCATATGATACATAATATCCTCAATTGCAATTGTCAACCAAGTACGACAATTATACCGATACTGACATCTCAGTCCTTCATTTATTTTATCTATACTGTACAGACTCCACGTTGTACAATATAACTCGGATAAAATAATATCAAACAACAGTAGTAGAAATTCCGGATATTACATACTATACCACTTAAAATAAGTTTCGTCCTCGAAACTTGCAATCCGTCATAGAAAACAAACAAACCATTCAATCAAAATATTCCGAAACCATCACAACAACGATCAATCATCATCATTAACGAATAACCAAACCAGTACACCTACATATGCGCAGGTCGACGATCTCCTGAGATACTAGCAAGCGATCTCACTGTACAGTCCCAATACGCTTACAATCACAATTCCTCGAGTCTCAACAAAATATATCATCTTCGGATGAAACAATCTGCCCGAATCAAATCTTGTCTGCCTAATTACATAATCAAGTCCCAATTCCAATAAGACGAATAATACACCATACATATGTGAAACATCTGCTCAAAACAATGGCAACCAATCTCGAAACATCGACACAAAATTCGAACACAAAATTCGAACACTTATACAATCATCAACAATGTTCAACCAACAAATTAACTGAGAATACCATCGACATGATAAATTCCAATACGACCAATCCAATGGGTAAAACACAACTGAGGATATCATCAACATGATAAACTCCAATATGACCAACCAGAGGTCAAAGAACAATCGAGAATATCATCAACATGATAAACTCTAATATTACCAACGAAGGAGCGATAATAATCGGGAATACCCTCACACGGTAAATTCCAACACGATAAACACAGAACCATAGAGACAGATATACGGACGAATAAAGTTCTCAAAACGACACACCAATCACATACCGTGGATCTCAATAAACGTACTCGACTGGTGAGCATACTCCTCGGCATACGAACAACCAATCAAGCCGACGAAAATAACCAATCATACCTGGAGTGAAAACGACCGCTCGACATCTAAAACAACCAACATGGGGTCACCATCCCTAAATCTACAAAAGAAATCATTCAAAATCATTATGGTAAAGTCACAATATTACCATACCAATGGAATCACATAGCACATATGTCCCGGTTTCACAAAATCAAAAGTTCCAAAATTATATTATGTGCATCATTCTACAACACACGACATATTTCCCTTATCTGATCAACCAACCGATCATCTCTAGATAACAAAATGCCATACCAAAGTTCGGATCTCTATTCATCGTACCATAGGAATGTCATAACCAGTTCGCGAGTCACACTCACAACTTCACCATGATATACACTATGCACCAAATGCGTATGTATATCAATCATACTTTCAAAACTAGTTTGAAATCATATAGTCTTGTCAAGAAGACAAATTTTCAAGAGTTCCTTCAAAAATTTTAAAACTCAAAACATAAATTTTTGGTAAGACTGCAAAATCAATTTTCGAACTAACCGGCTCGCTCGTGTCAAGTTCTCGATAAGAATTTTTTTCGAATACACACGATTAAATAAAATGGAATTTATGCAAATGCTTGACCATATCCATACTCCTGTACATCAGTTCAGCTTGTCACCAATTTCCATTGACATTCCATCGGAAAACTACACGATATAGTTCCAAAACCTCAATATATAGACTCCGATAAAAACTCCTTTCCACATATGACTCGCAACGTCAGTCATTAACCCATCCTGGATCACCTTAAATATGATATGACAAAATATTGAAAAGAATCAATACAGCGGAAGACTTCCCGAGAAGTTTCATTTGAACAAGTAAACCAAAACTCCGAAAGCCGAAAATAAAATAGATAAACGATTGATAAAGTGTTTTACAATTCTCGGGAGTTTTCAGGAAAATAGAAAAGCCTTTTGAAACATTAGGGTCTCAGCCCGTATCTCGTTCTGCATTACAAGAAGTTTAAAAAGTAGAAAACTCTTTTAGGACTCCAAGTCCTGAGTTACAAAACTATTTCAAAATCGATTGGGTCTCGGCCCAAAAATCATTTTCCGTAAAACATCCGTAAAACATTAATTTTGAAAAGTATCATTTTCAAATGCTTCAAACAGTTCATATATCTCAAAATGAACTAACATGACTACATGTTCTCCCGAACAATCCACAATATTTCTCCCAATTGTACAACTACGTTCCCAAGCTTAACCGACATATTGATTTCCAGAATCATAGTTTCTAAAATTATCAATCATATCCCAACTCCGTCACCTCATACTGTAAAGCATAATATCTTTCTGAATCTCAAACCATATCAACTTAGAACGGCAATAAATCTCAATGCAATTCAAAAATCCAAATACTTACAGATCGTGAAGCCGACGATTCCCCGCGATACTGGCACATGTCTCGACTCAAGTAAATACTCGACACAGATATTTTTAAAACACATGTTTTGCAAACTCAGTTCAACTTGAGAACACAATACATCTCTATCCGGAGAAACACGTTAATACCATTTGGAAAAGTTTATAACAAGCCCAGTACTACACTGGCAAATCGCATAACACACAAGCCCGAGTTAACAACAAAAAACTCACGGCTCCAATATTTGTCAATCGACAACTCGAATGACGCAACAAAAACACGACCCAACTTGACCCAAATGCCTAGGTTTTCTCAACCTAAGCTCCGATACCATATTCTGTAACACCCCCAGATCCGACCGGATGGAACCCACAAGGCTGAAGGAAATTTTCGCAAACATTTATCAATGCCCAAGAGGCTAACGACGGTACTGTCTTTTAAAAACATTTGAAGACTTAATAAAATCCGTTTAACAAACCGTCGTAAAATGTCATTTGAAACCACAAGGCCCGAAATGCCAAAACTCAACAGTTTAAAAACATACGTTAAGCTATTGCTTACACGTACCGACAGAATAAATTTAGAAAACGATTGCCAAAGTGACCTAAGTTGCCAGATACCAAAGGCCATTCAAAAATACTCACGTAGCGGAAAAAGACAAACAGTTTAAAATACTCTAGCAGCGGAAATACAACAACTAATCAGAAACTCAATACACAAATACATGTCCTAGCCAGTATCCTTCGGGAAGCTCAACTCTTCACGACCGCTACAAGCTTGATAATCCAAGAACCTAAAAAGAAAGCCCATGACGGGGTCAGCCATAATATCCAACAATGATAACTATCACATCACGTCAATAATTACATACCAATGGAAATACTAAGTAAGAGTATGACCAATGTGATCTTACCGCCATAACTTTACCAACTCGTGATAATAATCACCAAAGTTCACATCTCGTATCCTTTCAATAACACAATAAGCTCATACCGAAATATCTGTATTGTATCTCAACAATACGCTAGGTTCTCAAAACATTATCATACCTCGCGATACGGAAATTATACCAACTCTGGCCAATTTAATCCATCGGATAACGTCGACAATTCCAATACGATAATCGATTGTCCATCAAAGACAAGTATCAAGGAAATACGGAACATACCTCAATATACGAAATACCATTACCATCACGTTAGTCTAATCCGAGATCAGATCAACACAACATATGGACATGGCCCTAACACAAGACCTACAAATGCATACTCATATGACAACGTCAATATGATCACAACAATAACGACAATGTATACTTATGGCAAACCCATAATATACATATGCACAACAACAATACATATGGTAATCCAACGATCCAGCGCACACAACTATAAATTCCCATGATGATCCCGTCGGACCAACGCATGGTGGCATTACCTGTCCAGCGATCCAGCGCACACAGCTATAGATTCGCATGATGATCCCGTCGGACCAACACATGGTGGACATATGACAACAATGCACAACTGCACAAAACAACAGTACACAATACATGACAACAACAATGCACAAATGCATGACAACGACGATACACGAATGTATCACGACATGGTCGACACAATTGATAAAAATGATTAGAGTACTTGCCCCGAGTCCTTCGAGAACAATCTCAATGTCTAAACCATCACGAATCATTATCCTCAATACTCGACGGTCCAAAGTATCACAGATTGCAGATAATTCATATCTTCGTCTTTATCACAATATATCCTCGATATACAAGTATACCAATAACAAAAGTAAATCATATACATTATGATTTAGATTCCCAAGACTCGAATACGATTTATAATCCCAAATCTCCTGTGATTACGATTATAAATATTGCTATACGAATTATAAACGAATGAAACGGAAACCATTCATTAAATATTATAAACTGAGCAAGTAATAACTTACCTCGGTACCGATACGACGATGATGAAGTCATTACCAAATCCATTGTCGTCATCTACAAGTTCCTCGGTCCCGACCAAAGCAATTCACGAACATCCTCGAACACGACCGCAACATACGGTTATAAACACCGATCAATAAACTTGACCTATTACAATAATCGATTAAACAACAATCCGATAATAATCAACAACCGCTAAAACCAATTCACAAACCCAACGGCTCAACAATATCTCAGTTAACCACAAGTCTGATCAAACCAACTTAAACGATCATGAATTCATAACCGAAACAGAATATATTACCCTGCCTGTTGACTTAGCGTACGTTAATCTCTTACCGTAGCGTGCGCTAAGTTGTTAACGATAGCGTGCGCTAGCCAGTAGGCTTAGCGTGCGCTAATGACGTGCAGTTACATGCATTTCGGATACCGATCAACATATGGCGATTATCAAAAACTCTAAGTGATTCTGAACCATGTTCATAGCTATTAAACAACGAAATCCAATATCCTTTAACATATAGGTAATCATCCGACTCTTAATTCAAGTCATATATTCATATTTCATCTTCCTTAATATCAACAACCTCAACACCAAGAACTCGTAATCATGCCATGTTCACCATCATATGAAGAAACCAACAACAACAACAACATCAAAGATCCGAATTGAAGGAAGACATTAGCCAACATATCTCTTTGAAGATAAACAACACATTCGAAACCATCCAATTCATATCAATATCAATATCTTCATATCAACAATAACATCATCATAATCCAGTAATCCAACTCATAGTCATACTTATCAACTTGTTCATATGATAATTATCAGCTCAAGAACATCATATACAATCCAAAACGAAATCTCAAAGTGAAGAGTAATTACATTTTTGAAGGAATGGATTGATTTCCAAGGTTGAATCCATTTCCAAGAATCACCAATGATTTCAAGCTTCAAATATTGTTATGGATGATTAACTCCACCTTAATTCAGTGTTTGGAACCTCAAATACTTCTCAAGGCTCTCTCTATTGGCTCACATGAAGAAATGGATGAAAATGATGAAAAATAGCCAACTGCACTTATATATATACTGTATATTATTAACGTACGCTAACATCTTCAGTTAACGTACGTTACACACTTAGCGTGCGCTAACTGTCTTTGTTAGCGTGCGCTATCGAAGTCCAGAGGCAACTGTCCTACTGCATGAAATGATTTACGTACGCAATGCCCATCCAATAGCGTACGTAAATGCCTCTATTTAGCGTACGCAAGTGTCCAACCTTAGCGTGCGCTACTCATAGTTGACTCGTTTGTCTGTATGCTCCCGAAGACAGGTCCACACGCCGAAAGTGTTGACGAGGATAAGATTCCTTTTCGTCCGATATAGAGTTAGCGTGCGCTAACCAACATGTATTAGCGTGCGCTAACACTACATTACAACATCCGTTGACCTATCAGAACGTGCGCCTAAAGTGGCCTGGTCCACACGTAGATTCTTTCCGATCTGACTGTATTAGCATACGATGCCTTTTACCTTTAGCGTGCGCTAAACTAGTACGATAGCGTGCATTATACATGATTATTAGCGTGCGCTAATAATACTACACTTAGCTATTTCCAACTCTTCTCGTCTCTCTCGACATACTGGATACGCACACTCACATACTGAATACATATACTAAATTCCATAATATTCTCATATGATACATAATATCCTCAATTGCAATTGTCGACCAAGTAGGATAATTATACCGATACTGACATCTCAGTCCTTCATTTATTTTATCTATACTGTACAGATTCCACGCTATACAATATAACTCGGATAAAATAATATCAAACAACAGTAGTAGAAATTCCAGATATTACAGAATTAATCTTTCAAGCCTAAGAGGTTAATTTTAAAAATATACTTCACTAATTTAGATTCTGTTTTAGATACGATATTTTATGTTATATGTTAAGGGCGACCAAGTGCACGCTTCTGCGAAAGGCCATGCAATGAAGTTTCTGAAAATAAAACCATTTGAGGGTCATCTTTATGCATTGAAGGATTTCGTTGTACTAGAAAATAGGAGCAAGTTCAAAACCACTATCCACCCTTGTAGATTAATTTCCTATGGAAAGCAAAAATGGAGGAGATATTTGATGAGAAATTTCCTGAAGCTATTTATAACCTTAATTCCTTTAACCAGTTTAAAAAAGATATGGAAAGTTCTCAGTTTCTTCTTTTTGGTGAGATTTTTTTTGCATTATATATATTCATATCCTTTTATAGTTTACTAATTCTAATGTTAACAAACTGTAATTTGTTTCAGGTAGATGTGATTGGCAGAGTAGTTTCATGCCAGCTTCCCCTGTGGCAACATAGAGAGGAAAAGAATGGAGTTCACACTATGGGACGACCTACTGCCTTTTTTTTGAAAACAATATCAAATGCACCCTGTGGAACAACTATGTTGACGATACTGCCCTTTGTTGAAGCAGATTCAAAGGAAAATATCATTGTGCTGATTGAATTCAGAAGGTTTTCTATTTTTGGAGGTATAAAAATGGATCATTTTATTTGTTGAGTTGTAAAAAAATGTATACTAATTGTTTATGATATTACAGATCAAGTAAGGTTATGCAATAGCTTTAATATTACCAAGGTAACAGTGAATGGGAATCAAGGATTTTCCAAAACTTTAATGAAGGGTACATACTACAGCTTTATAAATTTTAAACCAACATATTTTTATAAGTTGATGTGGTTTAACTAAAGTAATAACAATTTTGAAATCATATTGGCCAACTCTGGCTCAGTTTGTGCTTCATTAACAACCGTTGAAAGTATTTTTGCTCTAAATATCTACGATACTTTCAAAAATACGCAAGCTGATGTAAAAAACTTAGCTGAAATTATTTGATATGACAACGATGCCCACTTTTGGGTATTTGCTACCATGATTCAAGTTGAGAGTTTGAAAGACTAGTGCTACTTAGCATGCAATAAGTATTCTAAGAATCTGTAAACATGCCTCAAATAGTTTTCAGTGTGCAAAGTGTGGAATGAAAAATCATCAAGGACAATACAAGGATGATTTTACTAGTTCACTTTTCTATATAAAATTTTTTTATGTCATTTCAACCTGATAATTATCTTTTACTATTATAGAAACAGGTACAAAATTGAAGCGTCGGTACTCGATGAAAGTGGAAATGAAAGGTTCATGTTGTGGGATAAGGAGTGCTATGAGTTGATAGAGAAAACTGCAGCATATGTCATGAAATCTAATGTGTGTTGTATTTTACAAATTTATAAAAAAATAAAATATTTTAAGGAACTGACAAATAATATTTTGGTTTGAATACAGTCCGAGTAATTCGATTTTGTTCCAAAGGAGATTGAAGAGGCCTTGACTTACTGTGTTGGGCTTTTTAAGGTGCAAGTTAGAGAGACGGATTAGAGCCGCAACTCCGTGATCTATAATGTGACCACACTTACTGCAGATGCAAAGATCATATTTCTTTACAATGAGAACTACGTTCAGAAAAGAGTTTGTTATAATAATTTTCTTTATTAAAGATTTATTATTATTTTTTTGTTTATGATGTTTATGTATTTTTTAGGAAGTGAAATTGTTATGCCATGTTGAAGAAACTATAGACAATGAAAAATGGTCATCAATACGAGTGAAAATGGCAACGAAGCTCTTGATGAGGAACTTCAAGAACTAGAAGAAAAAACATTGAATAGGGAAGATGCATCAGACGACGGGTTTGTAAAGAGAAGGAAGAAGTGTGGGAAGAAAGAGAAATGAAAAAAGAAGAAGTTATTTTCATATGCATTATTGAAGTATTTATTTATATTTTCTAAAGTTTATTTTAGGTTAGTAGCAGTGTAATATTAAAGCTATTTATGTTTCAAATCCTCATCAATCAAGTAATTCTTCTATTTACTATTTATTTGTTAATGTAATTATTTCTTATTATCTTTGTTTATGTATGTCAAAGAAAAATACACCAGAATCTATAGGCCAGTGCAAATTATATTGTAATAATTAATATTCTATCTGATACACTGTTTGTGTATGACAAATAAATATACACGAGAAGCTAAAAAACAATATAAAATATAAAAAAAATGAGGTAGTCAAGTAAAACCAGCATAGACTTAAAACATATACATTTCTAATTGTTAAAATCTAATTCATTTCAAATAATCTTGACCATGCCAAAATTCAGATTATTGAAAAATGGGTTTCTTCAATTATAATCGTATCACTTACCTTAAAAGTTAATTTTATTTATTTTTGTCATTTTAAAAAAAATTTCCTTTGAAGCTACAATTAAAATTAAATAAAACCGAATACTTACTATAGTTGACTATGTCAAACTTGATATTTTCCACAACTATGTGAACAGTTAATTGAGAAACTGCTATTTTTGAACTTCCAAAATATTGCATACTGGAATATTTTGTACTGGCCCTAGACGAACCATCAAACTAAATCGAATATGGGTTCCCAAAGGAACAATCGTTCCAAATCGAGTATATATGTCTAACTGTACAGGACCCAAATTAGCTTGGGTACCTATAAAATGGAAGAAAATTAATTTTGAAGGTGCAAGCAAGAACGAGCGCACCATCAAATAAATGATACATTGATAGTGGAGCTCAAACCACATGAGTGGGTATGAGCATCTCTTAATGATGCTCGAAATGGAAGAACAAAGATTTGTCACTTTTAGTAATAATAAACAAGGTAAAATAAATGGTATAAATAAAATGGGTAAGGAACATTTACCAACTATCGAGAATATTGTTTTTGTTGATGGTCTATTTTATAATATGCATTATGTTTCCCAATATGTGATATTGGACTAAAATTAATTGTTGAAACCACCATTGCTCTGCAATGAGAAAAATTAAAATAATTTTTATTGGATTAAGATATTTAGACATTTATATTGTAGATTTATAGGATGAATCTTCCTCCAATGAAAAATATTTAATATCTTACGATGAAATTGCAATATTTTGGCAGAGTAAACTGGGACACGCCTCACTACCTTTACTTTTAAAATTGGCTGAACATCATATGTTTGTGGTCTAGCAAAATTAGGAAAGATCATATATGTGAAGCTTGTATTAAAGGCAAACATGCCAAATGTGCATTTAAACCCCAAATGGAAATTTTCACTAGCAGAATTCTCGAAGTAAGTCATATGGATTTAATAGGACCATCCCCTCATGCTAGTTTAAGTAGAAAACTCTATACTTTAGTCATTATTGATGATTTTTCCAGATACAAACTGGTGAAATTTTTAGTAAGTAAAAGTGATGCGTTTAACGAATTTGTTAAGTGGTGCAAACTAACACAGAAAGAAAAGAATTTGTCAATTATCACTGTTAGAACTGATCATGGTGGAGGATTCAATTCAAATAACTTTGATGAATGGTATGACATAGATGGCATTGGACATAGTTTTTCCGCACTCCGGATACCTTAACAAAATGGAGTTGTCCAGAGGAAAAATGGACCTTAGAAAAAATGAACCATACAATGCTTAATGAATACGGGCTTCCAAACTATTTTTGGGCCGAAGATGTCAACACCGCCTGTTATGTCACAAATTGAGTTCACCTTCGGAGAAATAAAATAATAACGCCCTATGATATAAATAAAGGTAAAAAAAACTAATTTATCTCACTTTCATCCGTTTGGTTGGAAAGTTTTTATTCATAATGGTGGTAAAGATATTTGGGTGGATTTGTAATATCCGCATTTTCTTTTCCCGGTATTTTCACTTTTCAATATATTTCTCGTTTTTAGCGACCCTCGTGTAACCGTATTAATTTTTGAGAATATTTGTTTCGAGACTTTTGTCATCCATTTCTACGTTTCTCGGTTCTTTTGTCATTTGTTGATCTAATTCTCGTAATTGTTGCTCTGAACCACCGTACGGGCTTGCCGTAAATCCATTGTATGTTATTATGCGTATTTTGTGGTTCTGTTTGATGTTTCAGCTATGTTTCGGTGTTGAGGACCGTTTTTATCCTGTGCCTAACACTCGCAAATATTATAATATAATGCGCGTTAATCATTCTTCAGTAGCGCACGCTACGATTGATTGGGTAGCGCGCGCTAGCGAATCTGTCCAGTACTGGACAGATTAGGTGCCCAGGTAGTGCAGGCTATGGCCGATAGCGCGCGCTACCGAGACGCTGTTAGCGCACGCTACGTTTGGCCGGCAGCGCACGCTAACGGGGTCAGGTGAGTACTAGGCAGTTCACTCCTGGACTAGGCTGATGTCCAGGTAGCGCACGCTATGGCCGATAGCGAGCGCTACCGAGAGGCTATTAGTGCACGCTACGTTTCGAGTAGTGCACGCTAGGGGTCCAGAACTCTGGGTACTGGACTGGGGTGTTAACTTTCTGGACTGGGGTTTTGTCCTGTTAGCGCACGCTAACTTTTGAGGATTAGCGCGCGCCAACGCCCCCTGGCTGTATAAACCAGGGAGTTGACCCAGATTTATGCCTTTTTTTATTTCTTCTCCTCCCCCGCGGCGTAGAGCTTCCCCAAGCAATTTTCGAGCGATTTCTTCCTCCGATCACTCCAGACGTCATTTACCTTGGGCTCTTGAAGTAGATTAACAACACCTACTTGTGTTCTTCATCCTCAAGCCAAGGTAAATCTCTTAGAACCCTAATTTTGGATAATTTGGGGTTTTGGGATTTTCTTCCGATTCGTTCCGTTTTGTTGGTTAATCCATGATGAATATGATTAATCTTGTTGATATCATTAGTTTTCCTACGGATTCATGGTATATTTTCATGGTTTTGCGAAATCGAGAGGGTTTGGTTGTGGTCCGCCCTCGTTGTTATTTTTATACAAATATACATGAATCATAGGCGGGTTTTTGGGAGTATTCCATTTCCATAATCGTTTAGAAGTGGTTGTGATTATGTTCTTCGAATCCTTAGGTTCGGTTTCATCAGTTTCTAGCGTTGGTCGGTGATTTTGCTTTCCGTTCGTTGCATCGTAAATTATTCAAGGCAAGTATTTTTAGAAACCTTTATGCTTAACGTGAAATGGTAATGTATATTGTGTGTGAATTGCTCACCTCGGGAGGGTCCGACGGGGCCACGGAGGGAATCCAATGGTATTAGCCCTGGATCATGAGTTTGTTTAGCTAGCTAGCTCGGGAGGGTCCTTAGAGGCCACGAGTGGGATTTGTGGCTTCGTCCCGGTCCTAGGCGATGCATGTGCATGATTTATTTTATGATATGGCCGGCTCGGGAGGGTCCTTAGAGGCCTCGAGTGGGATTTGTGGCTTCGTCCCGGTCCTAGGCAAATGTGATTGACTGTTTGTTTCCGGAAAAGACATGTCTGGATTTAGTTTTGAAATGATTTGGTGCATTATACTATGAAACGTGTAAGCGAATGGTTTGCCTTGATTACTTGTACTAGCGTAATTGCTAACCCCTTTGGGGACCCGTTTTAGTGAAATTCTTGTTATGGATTTTAGGTTATGTTCTGCCGGACGAGCGGGCGCTGGGACAGTACGAGGATGCTGGTCAAGGTCGTTGACATGTGCATTTGAGTCCCTTTTATATCCGTTGTTCCTTTCGATATGGTTGTTGTCTATTTTCTAAACTAATAGATTGTACTCGCGAGTACTTAGACTTTTGATCTTCGAATGGTGATTGTTATTTGTTGGAGCTTTTATGTTTGTCGGTTGATGTTCTTTTCTGCCCGTTCTTTCGGGAGTGTTGTTATTGTGTGTATCCTCGCTAACCGAAATGGTTAGTCGAGTAGTATTTTCTTATTTTAGCCTGGTGGGTCCCACGTAGGGGTCCACGATACTGTAATATACTTCGAATATCTCGGGGTGTTACAGAAAATGGTATCGGAGAACTAGGTTTATGGATACCTAGGCTTGTCGGTTATTTGAGTCTAGTTGTGTTTTGTCTTGCACATTGTCACACCACTGCCAGCATCTCAGTACTTCCTGTGTTCGTAAGTTTCCCTTACTCGATTCTTTGTTTCCTCGTATTGTATTTCTGTTTCTTGAACTGTGGATATTTTTCCTCTTTTACTTATCATCGAGTTGTTTTTTGACACCTTTTAACACCAGCATGGATGCTGGAAGGGGCCGTGGTCGTGGTCGTGGCCGTGGACACGGCCGGATGTGGAGCAGCCGGTGGGCCGGCCACGTCGCATTCTTCGGGAGCCGGCAGTACCGGTGGGCGTCATAGCCATGCTTCTTCTCAAGATGGCGCCGACCTTGGTATAGTGGCTGTCATGCAGCTCTAACACCCCGAGATATTCGGAATAATTACAGCGCCGTAAACCCTTTAGATAAGGATTTACAAGGCTAATTTTAAAAGAAGTGTAAAAACAATTCAATCGAACAACTGAAGTTCAAATACAGATTTTATTTAACCGATCAAATGAGTTAACTTATACAACCATATCAAAATGACCTTATTAAAACAGACGTACTCGAGTACTAAACGAACCAAGAAGACAATTCACAATAACAATAACATCAATCACATCACTGAGCCATTTCATCGTCCTGTCGGTACTGTGGTTGCCTCCCCGCTCCTCGGCTACCTGAACATCAAAACAATGTCCACCCCCGAAGGGGTTAGCAAATCAATGCTAGTACAAGTATCATCATACAATAAATCATCAATGCATCATAGAACATGCAAAACGGACTTCCGCCACCGGAATCCAACGATGCGAATCCTCACGATTCTATCAACACAATACAATACAGGGTAATCCAGCGATCCATCGCCCTTGGTATAGATCCCCATGATGATCTCTTCGGACCAACGCATGGTGGAAAACCCGTCCAACGATCCAGCGCCCTCAGCATAGATCCCCATGATGATCCCGTCGGACCAACGCATGGTGGACATTCGATCCAGCGCCCTCAGCATAGATCCTCATGATCCCCTCGGATCATTTATACCATAAATCAATCAACTATGCATACACATATGCATTTCAATATGTTCATCAATACGAACAAATAACAACGAATATCACGAGAATTATCAGAAATACATCTCATATTCAACAATATGAACAAAACCACAAGCATGATAAATCGAACTCGTCATATGATACTTGCCTCGAAAAGGGCAAGGACGAAACACTTCAATGATCTCGACACACTCGAAGGCCGCCTCCTTCGATCAACGTAACAAGCTCGAACCTTAACAAAAGGAATGATATACAAATCATCTCAAGTCGAACGATGGCCTAACAATTCGGTCTACGGCCGAAAAGCTCAAAATAAACAATGCTCGATCTTAGCGTGCGCTACGTACTCTACGTAACGTGCGCTAAGCCGGCCTGTTAGCGTACGCTATCGTGTAAGACTAGCGTGCGCTAGCTACGAACCGACAATTTGAATCGGCCGATACATAACGTACGCTACGTACGTATTGTGCGCTAACTGAACCCCGATAGCGCACGTTAACTCACATATGTTAGCGTGCGCTAATCTTGCATGGCAGAATACTGCTAACGGAAAAACTGGGTTGAAAGGTGGTGAATTTCATGAACTTCTATGGTGATAATACAAATTACCCTCGGGCATATCATGCTAATAAGGTTTGTGGAAGTTCTATGATCATGAGATACAAATATACGGATAATTATCTCAACATCATAACTCATCCAAGATCTTCAAGAAATATTCTAAGTTCCGATTATTCCAAGTCCCAAAACATATGATTCCTTACGTAAAACATACGAACTAGGTAATCTTCATATACTGGTCGATTGGTTCTGAAGATACATAATATGCTTAGGAATCCACATACAAAAAGGTTCAATGGATTATACGATGAATAAGTGTCGAAACGTCGAAAATATCCTTCTAACACATGATGTACGACTAATAACGAATCTAACTGACTAGATAAACATGATCAACATCCTATAGAACACTACTAGTATTGGTGAAGAATCACCTACCTCAAGGTAGTGAAGAACACGGAGGAAATTGAAGCAATCCAACACCGAAAGCTTGAACACCAATCTCCAATGATATACGATCTTCAATCACGAACTAGGATGTTGATATGAAGTGTTTAGGATGAAGGAAGTTATGTTCTAAGTGTAAGAATTCGGGTAATGGAAGAAGAAAGAACTGAAATCACGAATAGGATGCTGTCCTATTTATAAGAAATGGCTATTAGCGCGAGCTAGACCCTGCTCGTAGCGTGCGCTAACGGCTCACTGACTTAACTGTACTCAGCACTTAGCGTGCGCTACGCATATACCTGTAGCGTGCGCTAAGGCGTTGACTCGGCTTTTCCCGAAAGCCGTCTAGGTACATCCCGACACGATCCGACAGGGGTCCCCCGGCCAGATCTCACCTACCGCACGTCTCAATCAAATTGACCACACATAGCGTGCGCTAATGACCCTCAGTAGCGTGCGCTATGAATCTACGTTAGCGCACGCTAAACATAGCCGATAGCGTGCGCTACATGCGCAGAATTACAATCTTAAAATCACAAACACGAAATTATACGCTCGACAACATCAGATTATGAAATACGGAGAATAGTACTCAGACAAAAGTACAATCATTACAATATCACAAGTTCCAATAACATAACAGAAATCTCGGGTATTACATCCTTCCTCCCTAAAAAGAAGTTTCGTCCCGAAACTTAAGATGAAAACAACTCCGGATATCTAGTCTTCATACTGTCCTCCGTTTCCCAAGTGGCCTCTTCGACTCCATGTCGTGACCATTGTACTTTAACCAAGTGTATTGGTTTATTCCTCAATTGTTTGATCCGGCTCTCAAGTATCTTGATTGGTCTCTCTTCGAAGGTGCCATCATTAGCTATCTCGATCTCGTCGAAATCAATGACGTGACTGGGGTCCGATACATACTTCCGCAATTGGGATACGTGAAACACATTGTGAACGTGACTCAGCGATGGCGGTAAGGCCAACCTGTATGCTAAATCTCCAACTCTCTCGAGGATCTCAAATGGTCCGATATATCTCGGACTAAGCTTGCCTCTCCTCCCAAAACGGAAAATCCCTCGTGTAGAAGACACCTTCAATAGTACATGGTCTCCAGCGTCGAACTCTAGAGGGCGACGACGTACATCTGCATAAGACTTCTGTCGACTGGGCGATCAGCAGTCTCTCTCGAATCAAAGCTATCTTCTCTTGGGTCTGGATAATCAATTCCGGTTCCGTCCCGATCAAATCCGAAGAGTCATCCCAACACATGGGTGATCGGCATCTTCTCCCGTACAAAGCTTCAAATGGTGCCATTTTGATAGAAGCATGCCAACTATTATTATAAGTGAATTCAATCAAGGGCAAGTGAACTTCCCAATCAGTTGACTAATCTAATGCACAAGCTCTAAGCATGTCTTCTACTGTTTGTATAGTCCTTTCGGACTGTCCGTCCATTTGGGGATGATAAGCCGTACTAAAATTGAGCTCAGTCCCCAAAGCCTTGTGAACTGCTTTCCAGAAGTGTGACACGAAACGACCATCTCGATCTGAAATAATGGTCTTCGGCGTCCCATGCAATCTGACTATCTCCGCAATAAATATTCGTGCCAATCTCTCGGGTCCCCATGTATCTTTAATTCCCAGGAAATGATCCGACTTGGTTAGTCGATCAACTACAACCCAAATCATGTTCATTCCCGTTCTAGTCCTTGGCATACTAGTGATGAAGTCCATCGAGATATCTTCCCACTTCCACTCAGGGATCGGAAGTGGTTTTAACATCCCGGCAGGTCGTTGATGTTCAATCTTAACCTGCTGAAAAGTCAAACACTTCGAAACGTACTCCGCTACGTCCTTCTTCATATTCCCCCACCAGAAGTTTTGCTTTAAATCCTTATACATCTTACTACTGCCTGGGTGAATAGAATAGGGCGCGCTATGAGCTTCCTTCAAAATTGTCCGTCTCAAATCATCATCCTCGGGAACGCAAAGTCGACTCTGAAATCTCAGAACTCCATCGTCTTGTATCACGAATCCTGGGGCTTTTCCTTTCTTTACTTCATCACATAATCGAAGGATCAGAGAATCGTTCAATTGTTTAGACTTGATCTCCTCGACTAGTGATGAAGTTAGTTTCATCACATAAAGTTGCCCTTGGATTCCTGGTGCCCATACTTCAATCCCCTCGCGGATCAGTTCTCGTTGAATATTGGTTTGGGATGTAAGTGCTTCCAACACTCGAAGAGAAACAGGTTTACGGCTCAAAGCATCAGCTACTACGTTTGCTTTCCCCGGATGATAGAGAATCTCCAAGTCGTAATCCTTGATCAATTCCAGCCACCTTCTCTGCCTCATGTTTAATTCTTTCTGACTGAAAATGTACTTGAGGCTCTTATGATCTGTAAAGATCTGACAATGAGTGCCGTACAAATAATGTCGCCAAATTTTCAAGGCAAAGACCACAGCTGCTAGCTCCAGATCATGAGTCGGGTAATTATTCTCGTACGGTTTCAATTGCCGAGAAGCATAAGCAATCACTTTATCCTTCTGCATCAACACACAACCCAAACCCTGATTTGAAGCGTCGCTGTATACCATGAATCCATCAGTTCCCTCTGGCAGCGCTAATATAGGTGCTGTCGTCAGCCTCCTCTTAAGTTCGTCAAAACCAGCCTGGCACTTCTCATTCCACGTGAACTTTTGAGTTTTATGTAACAGCTGGGTGAGCGGACGAGCAATTTTGGAAAATCCCTCTACAAAGCGGCGATAATATCCAGCAAGTCCTAAGAAGCTTCGGACCTCTTTTACATTTTTAGGAGCTTCCCAATCCAAGATTGCTTCGACTTTCTTCGGGTCCACCTGAACTCCGTCGGCTGATATCACATGCCCAAGGAAGGTTACTTCCTTAAGCCAGAACTCTCATTTTGAAAGTTTTGCATACAGCTGTTCCTTCCTCAAGGTGCTCAAAACCACACGTAAATGTTCAGCATGTTCCTCTGCGTCCCTCGAATATATCAAGATGTCATCAATGAAGATGACCACAAATTTATCCAAGTATTCCAAGAATACCCGATTCATTAATTGCATGAATACCGCAGGAGCATTGGTAAGTCCAAATGGCATTACCACAAATTCATAATGCCCGTACCGGGATCTGAAAGCAGATTTCGGTATATCCGATTCCTTAATTCTCAACTGGTGGTATCCTGATCGCAAGTCAATCTTCGAGAATACCCTTGCCCCTTGCAGTTGATCAAACAAGTCGTCGATCCGAGGTATAGGATACTTATTCTTGATCGTCATCTTGTTGAGCTCCCTGTAATCAATACACAGTCGGAGGGATCCGTCTTTCTTCCGGACAAAGAGAACGGGCGCTCCCCAAGGAGAAACGCTCGGTTGAATATAACCCTTCTGTAACAATTCCTCCAGTTGTTTCTTGAGTTCATACATCTCGGTTGGCGCCATGCGATATGGTGCCCTGGAAATAGGAGCCGCTCCAGGCTCTAATTCGATAGTGAATTCCACTTCTCTCTGCGGGGGTAACCCAGGTAGTTCGTCAGGAAATACATCTGAGAACTCATTCACAACTGAAATAGACGAGAGTTCTACTCCTTCCTCTTTCCTCATGGCATAGCACCAAAGTCCGTCACATCCCTGCTTCAGTAATTTCACGGCTTTCATTGCTTTGATCAATTTTCCCGAGCTTCCCGGTCTCCATCCCCGGAATAAGTGTTCAGATCCGTCATCAGCAATGATGGAAATGACTCTCTCTCGGTAATTCAGAACAGCTCCATAACGGTTGAGCCAATCATCTCCGAGAATTAAATCATCACCGTAGATGTCAACTACAATGAGATTCGATGGCCACTCTCTTCCTTCTATAGATACTGGGAAATCCCTAGCTTCTAGGGTTCCCACAATTTTCTCTCCGCTCGGTAATCCCACAACATAAGGTTCACAATTATACAAGCACGAGATTTTCAAACGATTAACACAGTTCAAAGATATAAAAGAATGCGTAGCTCCCGAATCGAACAAGACACTAACTGGTTGCAAAAGGATCTGAATCGTACCTGATGCAACAGCTGTGTTCTGATCATCCTTCTTCATCTCGTAAATACGCGGAGGAACGGACCCAGCACTGGATGTCTCTCTCTTTCCAACGTTCTGCTGCTGAAATCTACTCTGCTGCATCTGGTTCACACTAGTGTCCTTCGGAACCGGTACAGGAGTGCGAGTACCAAAATATCGGGTCGCATTCCCACAAAATGTCGCGCGATATCCTTCCTGCCCACACTCGAAACAGGTCACAGCAGGCGCGAAACAATCACGTCGAACATGTCCCGATTTGCCACAGTTATAACACTTCTTCCCTGCGTCTGAAACAGTAGGTGCTGCCCGGAACATCTTTCCACCTCGGGAAGGATGCGGAGGTCTCCTGGATGAATGAAAAGAGGACTGACCCCTGCGAGGTCCGCTACTCTTATCCTCCGTGAAGTTGCCAGACACCTTCTGTTTCTTTGCTTCCGTCGCTTTCTCTACTGCTGCCTCCTTCATATCATAGGCCAACGCCTTGTCCTGATACTGTCGCAAGGTGGTGCATTCAAATCCGGACATATACTGCTGAATTTCCGGCTTCATTCGCATGTCAAAATGAAAAATCTTCTCCGCCTCGGTCCTGACCAAGTGGCGCACATAAGTCAGCTGGTGATTAGAAGTCTTAATCACGTCCGTCACAGATGCTTCCGAATTTTATGGTGAGAAAAACTCCCGAACTCGGGCTTCTCTAACTGGACGAGGACAATACTGCGCCTCCATCATCAATTTGAATTCCGTCCAGTCAACATTGTGCTCCTCCGGTCGAATGGCCTCCCCGGTCAAAAGATACTGGGCGACCGGAACCTTCCTATCGTTGGGACAGTTAATCCCTGCAAAAATCTTCTCTAATTCCTTCAGCCAGTGATCCCAAGAAAGCGTCTCAGCAGAACCGTCAAATTTCGGAGGGTGCAATTTAATCACTTCGGTAAGCCATCTATCTCCTCGATTTTCCACGTTATCTCTTTGTCCCATCGCCGTCTGCATGCGATCCACAACTTGAGCAAAGCTGGTTTATCTGGGCAACCACTGCTGAAGCACTCCGGCACGTTAGGATCTGCATTATAATAAGCCGATCCCAGCTGTCCCCCGGAATGGGAATCCGTTCGGCTAGCGGTTATCTCTGGGGTAGATACCGACTCTTCTTGCCTCGCATTTCCACGTCCGCGTCCACGACCGCGTCCGCGTCCACGACCTCCTCTCAACATACTGTAAACATAAATACTCAATATCCTGGACAAACTTTCTCAAAGTACATCCATAAATGTTTACAAGACATGAATTAAATAAAACGGTAGTATTCGAGATTAGGAAACTTACAACCACGGTCCACACGACGATGCTGGCTCAGCAGTGATGTTACGAACGACCAATAATCAAATAACGTAAACAGACCCAACTAACCCGACTGCCAAGATATCCATGAATCTTAGCTCCGATGCCATATTCTGTAACACCCCGAGATATTCGGAATAATTACAGCGCCGTAAACCCTTTAGATAAGGATTTACAAGGCTAATTTTAAAAGAAGTGTAAAAACAATTCAATCGAACAACTGAAGTTCAAATACAGATTTGATATAACCGATCAAATGAGTTAACTTATACAACCATATCGAAATGACCTTATTAAAACAGACGTACTCGAGTACTAAACGAACCAAGAAGACAATTTACAATAACAATAATATCAATCACATCACTGAGCCATTTCATCGTCCTGTCGGTACTGTGGTTGCCTCCCCGCTCCTCGGCTACCTGAATATCAAAACAATGTCCACCCCCGAAGGGGTTAGCAAAACAATGCTAGTACAAGTATCATCATACAATAAATCATCAATGCATCATAGAACATGCAAAACGGACTTCCGCCACCGGAATCCAACGATGCGAATCCTCACGATTCCATCAACACAATACAATACAGGGTAATCCAGCGATCCAGCGCCCTTGGTATAGATCCCCAGGATGATCCCGTCGGACCAACGCATGGTGGAAAACCCGTCCAACGATCCATCACCCTCAGCATAGATCCCCATGATGATCCCGTCGGACCAACGCATGGTGGACATTCGATCCAGCGCCCTCAGCATAGATCCTCATGATCCCCTCGGATCATTTATACCATAAATCAATCAACTATGCATACACATATGCATTTCAATATGTTCATCAATATGAACAAATAACAACGAATATCACGAGAATTATCAGAAATACATCTCATATTCAACACTATGAACAAAACCACAAGCATGATAAATCGAACTCGTCATATGATACTTGCCTCGAAAAGGGCAAGGACGAAACACTTCAATGATCTCGACACACTCGAAGGCCGCCTCCTTCGATCAACGTAACAAGCTCGAACCTTAACAAAAGGAATGATATACAAATCATCTCAAGTCGAACGATGGCCTAACAATTCGGTCTACGGCCGAAAAGCTCAAAATAAACAATCTGCCTGGACTGCTTAGCATGCGCTACGTACTCTACGTAACGTGCACTAAGCCGGCCTGTTAGCGTACGCTATCGTGTAAGACTAGCGTGCGCTAGCTACGAACCGACAGTTTGAATCGGCCGATACATAACGTACGCTACGTACGTATTGTGCGCTAACTGAACCCCGATAGCACACGTTAACTCACATATGTTAGCGTGCGCTAATCTTGCATGGCAAAATACTGCTAACGGAAAAACTGGGTTGAAAGGTGGTGAATTTCATGAACTTCTATGGTGATAATACAAATTACCCTCGGGCATATCATGCTAATAAGGTTTGTGGAAGTTCTATTATCATGAGATACAAATATACGGATAATTATCTCAACATCATAACTCATCCAAGATCTTCAAGAAATATTCTAAGTTCCGATTATTCCAAGTCCCAAAACATATGATTCCTTACGTAAAACATACGAACTAGGTAATCTTCATATACTGGTCGATTGGTTCTGAAGATACATAATATGCTTAGGAATCCACATACAAAAAGGTTCAATGGATTATACGATGAATAAGTGTCGAAACGTCGAAAATATCCTTCTAACACATGATGTACGACTAATAACGAATCTAACTGACTAGATGAACATGATCGACATCCTATAGAATACTACTAGTATTGGTGAAGAATCACCTACCTCAAGGTAGTGAAGAACACGGAGGAAATTGAAGCAATCCAACACCGAAAGCTTGAACACCAATCTCCAATGATATACGATCTTCAATCACGAACTAGGATGTTGATATGAAGTGTTTAGGATGAAGGAAGTTATGTTCTAAGTGTAAGAATTCGGGTAATGGAAGAAGAAAGAACTGAAATCACGAATAGGATGCTGTCCTATTTATAAGAAATGGCTATTAGCGCGCGCTAGACCCTGCTTGTAGCGTGCGCTAACGGCTCACTGACTTAACTGTACTCAGCACTTAGCGTGCGCTACGCATATACCTGTAGCGTGCGCTAAGGCGTTGACTCGGCTTTTCCCGAAATCCGTCTAGGTACATCCCGACATGATCCGACAGGGGTCCCCCGGCCAGATCTCACCTACCGCACGTCTCAATCAAATTGACCACGCATAGCGTGCGCTAATGACCCTCAGAAGTGTGCGCTATGAATCCACGTTAGCGCACGCTAAACATAGCCGATAGCGTGCGCTACATGCGCAGAATTACAATCTTAAAATCACAAACACGAAATTATACGCTCGAGAACATCGGATTATGAAATACGGAGAATAGTACTCAGACAAAAGTACAATCATTACAATATCACAAGTTCCAATAACATAACAGAAATCTCGGGTATTACAGCAGCAAATGGTGAACTAGATGGCAGCTATAGCTCAGGTGGTTCAGAACCCGAATCCGGCCCATGCTAATCGGGGCGGAGCAGACCGTTGGCTTCAAGATGTTATCAAGATACATCCTCCTTAGTTTACGGGAGCCTCTGACCCGATCGGCTGGGAGGGGTGGATTAAGGAGATAGCTAAAGTCTTAATTGCCACCAACTCTCCCGATGACCGTAAGATCCCTATTGCCAGTACTTTCTCAGTGGGGACGCTACTGATTGGTGGGAGGCCATTGGGCCTAAGGATCACGTTGCTTCATGGGCAGAGTTTAAGGACCTGATGGAGACCGAGTATTGCCCGTGGCCGGTTAGACAGGCTCGAGTCCATGTCTTCGATGATGCTCAACCGCGGGACATTCCTGTCTCTCAAGCTATCGCCGATTTCAACAAGGAGTTGGGCGACGTGAAGACCCAAGTTGTCGAGGAGAACAACAAAATTTTTCACTTTTCCAGGCGGATGAAACTGTCAATTCGGGACTATATGTCTGGACTCGTCTGCCCTAACTTGAAGGATTATCAGAGTAGGGCTCTTGCATACGATATGTCGGTGATGGCTAGTGAAGCGGCTCGTGAGAACAAGAAGCAGAAGTCCGTTGGAAATTTTTCTGGTCCCAAGGGTGGAGGCCAGCAAAAATCCCAGCCTGGAAATGTTCATGCGGGCGGTTCGGCTTATTTTTCTGTGAGTTCTCGAGGTGCTACCAGAACCTCCGTTCGTGATCCCACATGCTTTAATTGTGGCTAGCCGGGCCATAGGAACCGGCAGTGTCCTCGTCAGAACTTAACTTGTCATATTTGTGGTCAGTCGGGCCACAAGTCTCTCTTTTCTTAACAAATCAGATAGATTTGCGAGACCCGTGATTCTTTTCCAGCACCTAGAGAGCCGAGTGTGAACCAGGGTTCGTTTGCTCCACAGTCTCCGCCGAGTGCCAGCCGAGGTAGAGGTTGGGGTCAGACTGCTAGAGGAGGAGCTTCTAGTGTCGGCTCTACCCAGACGCGTATCTACGAGATGAGGAGGGCCGATGATCCAGCAACCACTGTGGCGACAGGTACCGTTCATATCCATTCTCATCATGTCAGTGTGCTTTTCGATTCTGGTGCTACACATTCGTTCATATCGCTCGAATGTGTGCGCCGTTTGAGTCTCAACTGTTTGTTGCCTTGCGAGTCTTTCATCGTTAAACTTCTTAGCGGTGATAGAATCGTTGGCGATCGAGAAGTTCGAGACTGTTCTGTGTTTATTTGTGAGAGGGCTTGGCTCTCTAATCTTATTGTCGTTAATATTAAGAGTGAGGATTTGATTCTCGGGGATGATTGGCCCGAGCGGCATGGTGCCATCATGAACTACCGCACGAGGATCATCACCATGCTAGCCGAGGACGGCACCGAGCACTCTTTTGCGGGGCGAAAGAGAAACCAGAAGTTCGTTATTAACGCCTTGAAGGCGATGAGACTCCTGCGAAAGGGGTTGTACCGGTTATTGGTGCTATGCCTTGAAGGCGGAGGATGGTGGAGTCGAGTTTTCGTCGATTCCAGTCGTTAGTGAGTTTCCTGATGTATTTCTTGACGAGTTACCAGGATTGCCACCGGATCGTGAGGTCGAGTTTGCTATAGAGTTAGAGCTGGGCGCGACTCCGATTTCGAAGTCGCCGTATTGCATGGCACCTTCAGAGTTGGCCGAGTTGAAGAAGCAGTTGACTGAGCTTCTTGAGTCGGGGTATGTTCGACCGAGCGCTTTGCCTTGGGGCGCACCAGTCCTGTTTGTACGGAAGAAGGATGGTTCACTGCGTTTTTGCATCGACTACCGCGAACTAAACAAGGTGACCATCAAGAACAAGTATCCCTTGCCGAGGATTGATGACTTGTTCGATCAGTTGCAGGGAGCTGCGGTATTCTCGAAGATTGATTTGAGATCGGGGTACTATCAGCTCCGGGTGAGGGAGTCCGATGTGCCAAAAACAGCTTTTCAAACGAGATACGGACATTATGAGTTTGTAGTTATGCCTTTCGGGTTAACTAATGCGCCGGTAGTGTTCATGCAGTTCATGAACAAAGTCTTTATTGAGTATTTGGATAAGTGTGTCGTCGTCTTCATCGACGATATCCTTATTTATTCGAGGAATGAGGAAGAACACGCACATCATTTGCGAGTAGTGTTGGACATTTTGAGGACCGAGCAACTCTATGCAAAGTTCTCGAAATGTGAGTTCTGGCTGAAGGAAGTGATGTTTCTAGGTCACGTGATTTCAGCCGAGGGTGTTCGTGTAGACCCGCAGAAGATTGAGGCAGTGTTGGATTGGGCACCGCCTAAGAATGTGAAGGAGGTCCGTAGTTTCTTGGGTTTAGCTGGCTACTACCGTATCTTCGTCGAGGGTTTCTCGAAACTGGCTCGGCCACTTACACAGTTGCTCCAGAAGTCCGAGAAGTTCGTATGGAATGACGAGAGGCAGTCGAGTTTTGAGGAGCTGAAGAGGCATTTGACTTCAGCCCCGATTTTGGTGTTACCACGTGGCAACGAGGGTTTTTTCATTTATAGCGATGCTACGGGTCAGGGTCTTGGGTGCGTGTTGATGCAACACGGCAAGACTATTGTGTTTGCGTTGAGACAGTTGATGCTGTATGAACTTAACTACCCTACTCACGATTTGGAGTTAGCGGCAGTTGTTTTTGCGCTCAAGATTTGGCGTCACTATCTTTTTGGCTCTGCATGTCAGATTTTTACCGATCATAAAAGTCTGAAATACATATTTACTCAGCGGGAGTTGAATATGAGGCAGAGGAGGTGGTTAGAGTTGATTAAGGGTTATGATCTCGAAATCCTATATCATCCGGGCAAGGCGAACGTCGTGGCCGACGCCTTGAGTCAGAAACCAGTCTCGTTGCGGACACTTGAGATCCTTACATCTCAATCGGAGCTTCAACGAGATTTGATTAGGTTGAGTGTTGAGGTTTTGTTTTCGGAAGCCGTTGGGCAACTCTGTGTTTTAGAGATTTCGTCATCCTTGATTGATGAAATTAAACAGAAGTAGTTGGAGGATCCGGTAATTATCCAAATCCGAGAGAATGTTCTTAAGGGAAAGTCTCATGGGTTTGTGATTCACGAGGATGGTGTTTTGAGATTCCAGATTCGGCTTTGTGTACCGAACGACTCAGAGTTGAGACAGAGTATTTTGCGCGAGGCCCATGCTACACCCTACTCCGTTTTGTCCTGGTTCGAGTAAGATGTACAAAGACCTGAGAAAGAATTTCTGGTGGAACGATATGAAGGAGGAGGTCGTACAGTTTGTAGCGAGATGTTTGACTTGTCAACAAGTCAAAATCGAACATCAGCGACCGGCCGAGTTATTACAGTCACTTCCCATTCCAGAGTGGAAATGGGAAGATATATCGATGGACTTCATCACGAGTTTGCCGAGATCGAGATTGGGCATGAATATGGTTTGGGTGATTGTTGATCGTCTAACCAAGTCGGCACATTTTCTGGGCATCAAAGAGACTTGGGGCTCGTAGAGGTTGGCTCGTGTGTTTATTGCGCAGATTGTGAGGCTTCATGGTACTCCGAAGTCTATTGTTTCGGATCGGGATGGCCGTTTTGTATCACACTTTTGGCAGGCGGTGCATAAGGCGTTGGGCACTCGTTTGCATTTGAGTACCTCTTTTCACCCTCAGTCAGATGGACAATTAGAACGCACTATCCAGACGTTCGAGGATATGTTGTGTGCTTGTGCTTATGGGCGGCGATGTCGATCGCCGATTTGTTGGAATGAGGCGTCCGATTTGGTTGGGACCGAACCGGACATCGCTTTAGAGACGAGGCGGAAGGTGGAATTGATCCGAGAACAGATGTTGACCGCTCAGAGTTGACATAAATCTTATGCCGACATCCGTCGTCGACCCTTGGAGTTCGATGTGGGAGACCACGTTTTTCTAAAGGTGTCGCCGACGAGGGGAGTTTTCCGCTTCGGGAAGAAGGGAAAGTTGAGTCCGAGATTTATTGGACCCTTCGAGATTCTCGAGCGAGTCGGTGAGTTGGCATACCGTTTAGCACTACATCCAGCCTTGAGTCACGTTCATAGCATTTTCCACATTTCCCAACTGAGGAAATATGTTCCGGATCCTAGTCACATCATTGGCTATGGTGAGATCGACGTCGCCGAGGATATTACATTCGAGGAGCGCGCCCTGAAAATTTTGGAGCACCGTGAGAAGTGACTGAGACATAAGACCATCCCCTTGGTCAAGGTGCAGTGGTCGAGACATGGTGTCGAGGAGCAACTTGGGAAACCGGGGATAACATGCGTGCTAGGTACCCCGAGTTGTTTGTTTCTTAAGTTTCGGGACGAAACTTATTTTTAGAGGGGAAGAATGTAATATCCGCATTTTCTTTTCCCGGTATATTCACTTTTCGGTGTATTTCTCGTTTTTAGTGACCCTCGTGTAACCGTATTAATTTTTGAGAATATTTGTTTCGAGACTTTTGTCATCCATTTCTACGTTTCTCCGTTCTTTCGTCGTTTGTTGATCTAATTCTCGTAATTGTTGCTTTTAACCGCCGTACAGGGTTGCCGTAAATCCACTGTATGTTATTATGCATATTTTGTGGTTCCGTTTGATGTTTCAGCCATGTTTCGGTGTTGAGGACCGTTTTTATCCTGTGCCTAACGCGCGCAAATATTATAATATAACGCGCGTTAATCATTCTTCAGTAGCGCACGCTACGATTGATTGGGTAGAGCGCGCTAGCGAATCTGTCCAGTATTGGACAAATTACTTCTGGACTCGGTCAGGTGCCCAGGTAGCGCACGCTATGGCCGATAGCGCGCGCTACCGAGACGCTGTTAGCGCACGCTACATTTGGCCGGCAGTGTACGCTAACGGGGTCAGGTGAGCACTGGACAGTTCACTCCTGGACTAGGCTGATGTCCAGGTAGCGCACGCTATGGCCGATAGCATGCGCTACCGAGAGGCTATTAGCGCACGCTACGTTTCGGGTAGCGCACGCTAGCGGTCCAGAACTCTGGGTACTGGACTGGGGTGTTAACTTTCTGGACTGGGGTTTTGTCCCGTTAGCGCACGCTAACATTTGAGGATTAGCGTGCGCTAACGCCCCCTGGCTATATAAACCAGGGAGTTGACCCAGATTTACGCCTTTTTTTCATTTCTTCTCCTCCCCCGCGGCGTAGAGGTTCCCCAAGCGATTTTCGGGCGATTTATTACTCCGATCACTCCAGACGTCATTTACCTTGGGTTCTTGAAGTAGATTAACAACACCTACTTGTGTTCTTCATCCTCAATCCAAGGTAAATCTCTTAGAACCCTACTTTTGGATAATTGGGGGTTTTGGGATTTTCTTCCGATTCGTTCCGTTTTGTTGGTTAATCCATGATGAATATGATTAATCTTGTTGATATCATTAGTTTTCCTACGGATTCATGGTATATTTTCATGGTTTTGTGAAATGGAGAGGGTTTGGTTGTGGTCCGCCCTCCTTGTTATTTTTATACGAATATACATGAATCGTAGGCGGGTTTTCGGGAGTATTCCATTTCCATAATCGTTTAGAAGTGGTTGTGATTATGTTCTTCGAATCGTTAGGTTCGGTTTCATCGGTTTCTAGCATTCGTCGGTGATTTTCCTTTCCGTTCGTTGCGTCGTCAATTATTCAAGGCAAGTATTTTTGGAAACCTTTATGTTTAACGTGAAATGGTAATGTATATTGTGTGTGAATTGCTCACCTCGGGAGGGTCCGACGGGGCCACGGAGGGAATCCAATGGTATTAACCCTGGATTCATGAGTTTGTTTAGCTAGCCAGCTCGGGAGGGTCCTTAGAGGCCACGAGTGGGATTTGTGGCTTCGTCCCGGTCCTAGGCGATGCATGTGCGTGATTTGTTTTATGATATGGCCGGCTTGGTAGGGTCCTTAGAGGCCTCGAGTGGGATTTGTTGCTTCGTCCCGGTCCTAGGCAAATGTGATTGACTGTTTGTTTCCGGAAAAGACATGTATAGTTTTAGTTTTGAAATGATTTGGTGCATTATACTATGAAACGTGTAAGCGAATGGTTTACCTTGATTACTTGTACTAGCGTAATTGCTAACCCCTTTGGGGACCCGTTTTGGGGAAATTCTTGTTATGGATTTCAGGTTATGTTCTGCCGGACGAGCGGGCGTTGGGCCAGTAGGGGGATGCTCGTCAAGGTCGTTGACATATGCATTTGAGTCCCTTTTATTTCCGTTGTTCCTTTCGATATGGTTGTTGTCTATTTTCTAAACTAATAGATTGTACTCGCGAGTACTTAGACTTTTGATCTTCGAATGGTGATTGTTATTCGTTGGAGCTTTTATATTTGTCGGTTGATGTTCTTTTATGCCTGTTCTTTCGGGTGTGTTGTTATTATGTGTATCCTCGCTAACCGAAATGGTTAGTCGAGTAGTGTTTTCATTTTTGTGCCTGGTGGGTCTCACATAGGGGTCCACGGCACTGTAATATACTTCGAATATCTCGGGGCGTTACAAGATTTGATTCTAATTCTGATGTTGGTATGTTTCTTGGATATTCGTTCAATATTAAAGCTTATCGAGCTTTCAACTATAGAAGAGGTGAAGTAGAAGAATCTATTCATGTATAATTAAATGATACAGTTTCACCCTCGAGAAAAATTGTGTTTGATGATGATGCAGGTATGATTACAACAAATGAAGTTTCTGAAGCATCAAAAGAACTGAAGAAACTTGACATAAATCTTCATAAAATTGAAAAAACTCCATATACTCTTCCTAAAGAGTCGGCAAATGTGAAAGATCATCCAAAAAAATAAGTTCCTAGTGATATTAATGAAGGTTTACGAACAAGGAAATATGTAAATAATTTTCTAAATAATTATGCATTTATTTCTCTCATTGAACCAAAGAATATTGACGAAGCAATAACGATGAAAGTTGAGTCATTACTACGCAAGAAGAGCTTAATCGATTCAAAAGAAATAAAGTATGGGAATTGGTTCTGGCACCCCAGACAAAACCATTATCGAAACTAAATGGGTTTTCAAAATGAAGAAAGATGATAGCAGTATTCCGATAAAAAATAAATCAAGACTAGTCGCTAGGATTAGACTACGAGGAGACCATTGCACTAGTTGCTCATCTTTATGCAATTCATCTACCTGCATTTGCATCTCATAAAAATATCGAACTTCACCAAATGGATGTGAAAAGCGCATTTATGGACGGAGTTATTCAATAAGAAGTCTATGTCAAGCAACCACCAAGATTCTGATCACCCGAACTATGTGTACAAGCTCCATAAAGCTCTCTATGGATTAAAACAAGTGCTAAGAGCATGTTGATAATACTATCTTTGTCAAGACCTTTGACAATGATATGCTCGTTAGCCAAATGTATGCAGATTTTATTTGGTGCTATAACGATTCTCTGTCCCAAGAACTTAGAAATCTTATGAAAGAAAATTCAAAATGAGCATAATGGGTGGATTAAAATCTTTACTCGGTCTTCAAATAAAGCAACTCGAAGATGGAATATTTATTCATCAAATAAAGTACGCCAACGAACTGTTAAAGAAAGTAAAGATGGAAGGATGCAAACAAATATATATCCCTATGTCATTCGCCTTCAAACTTGACAAAGATGACAAAGGTAATTTCGTTAGTCAAAAACAATATCAAGGTACTGTCGGGTCCCTACTTTATCTAACTGCCTCCAGACTTGATATTATATTTGCAACTTGTTATGTGCTAGATTTCAAGCTAATCCCAAAGAATCTCATTAATTTCTTATAAACATATTTTTTGTTATTTGAAAGGTAATACTAGTTTGGGACTATGGGCCCCCTCAAGCATTGATTTTGAACTGGTTGCATATAGTGAGGCTGATTTTACCGGATGTAAAATAGATTGAAAAAATATTAGTGGAACTTGTCATTTAATGAGTTCATGCTTAATATCTTGGTGTAGTAAGAAACAGACCAGTGTAGCTACTTCCATAGCGGAAGCTGAATATGTGGCTGCTGGAAGTACATGTGCACAAGTATTATGGATTAAGAACCACTTACTGAATTATGGCATTACTCTTAAACATACATTAGTTATTTACGACAATATAAGTGCTATTAATTCGAGTAAAAATCCAATTTTATATAGTAGGACAAAGCATATTGATATTTGTCATCATTTTATTTGTGATTATGTCCAAAATGGAAATGATTGTCTCCAATTTATTGGTAACAAAGAATAATTTGCAGGCATTTCTACAGAACCATTGCCCGAATAATCATTTAATTCTCTAAGTATGAATTTAGGACTATGATTAAAATTGCATATCCACATATACAGCAAAACGGTCATTAAAAACGGACAACAATTATCAGAAAGAATTCACTGTTCATTTGGTCATCAAAATGATCGTTATTTCTGCTACCTTACGACCGCTATTTATTTCAAAATTACCTTATACCTTTAGTACCCCAAACCTTCAGGTATCTTGACGGACGCTACTTAGTCAGTATAGTGTATGTTACACCTTGACAACATTCGTTAATCTTTCATGTAACGTACACTATGACATCCATAAATTGAGGCAGCAGCCATTGGAACCCCATTACAGCCACTAAATTATGCAATAGCATACGCTATTCCTTGCCTCGCATGGGAGCTATGGTCTTTAGTGTATGTTAGATGAACTTTCAAAAACTTAAAACCCTCATTCTCGATTTTCATAACCTCAGACCCTAGCCCTCAGGATTTTCAGCAAAACTTTACCATATCGTCTTCAAACTCCATACTCAAGAAAATTCATCATCATCCTACCTTAGAATTATGACTAGCACTTGCGGAAATAAGAAGAGAAGAAGGGATAGCTCGTATAATCCAACAAGTCCGACCTGTTTCATCAACCCACAGTCTGAGAAGGTACTTTTCAGAATTCTTGTTGATGAAGATGTGACTCAAAGTCATCATTTCGATTTTGATTCGTTGAATGGTATTGGGGTGAATATAGAAGAATTTTATGAGATTTTAGGGATTGAATTTTTTTGAGTTTATTCGGGTCCTCTTTTGAGGACTATGTGCGTGAATTCTATGCTAATTTGAGTTTCAGTTATATTGAGAATGAACATGTAGTGATTCATTCTCGTGTTGGTGGGAAAAATATCAAGTTTGATGCAAATACTCTATCAGATACTTTGGTTTGTCGAATGAAGGTATAATTTGCAACGAAAATTTATTGTCCAATGATGAAAATAATAGCGTCGGGTTAAATAAAATCAATATGAAAGACTATTTCAAGACACAATGTGTCATTGAGGTAACTTATGATAAGTTTGAAAATGATGATTATGTCTGAATATTCGATCGTTTCATGATGATATAACATGTAGCCTTATGTGTAACACCCCCGAGTTATTCAGGGTATATTACAGTGCCGTGAGCCCCGCCGTGCGACCCACAAGGCTTTTCACACGCGGAACCATGAACTTTGACCCATAACGTCCAAGTACAATCGGATGAAGAATAATAAAGTTGACATCCAAGACGATATCCAACAAAACCGAATACAATACATCTAGAATCAATACCATGGTAACATAGGCCAAAACAACAAGGAAGTCAGAAACAGTACTCGAGTATTCAAGAACCATTCAAGTACAACATCACTGGATGGAGAAAATGCAAAACAAAACCAGTGACAAGACACAGCATCACACTTACCCATCATCTTCATGCCGACCCGGTACACGCCTATCCGCTTTCCTGGATCCTGAAATACATGAAAGGTATTTCCCCCATAAAGGGGTTAGCCGTGGAATAGCTAGTACAAGTATATCGAATATGAAACACAATACTTCTCGACAATAAAGTAAATGTAATCATCATCTCATCAATTCAAGACTAGTATTTCGGAATAACTAAATCTCATAGCATCACATTCAATACATACACGATTAACTGTGGAACCGCACCAGAGGCTACGGAACCCTCAGAGGACCTATCGGTCCGTCCCAGAGTGGTTAACCCAAAATATCCACGGAACCACACCATAGGCTACGGAACCCTCAGAGGACCCGTCGGTCCATTCCAGAGTGGATATATACAATCATGCCATTCATTACCTTACTTTCAAAGTCGAGAACGTACAATCATAAACATATACTTGCTTTTGAGACATCGAGAATCGGAAGGAAAGGAATATAAGTTCGGTAGGTCCGAGAATGCATTTTTAGAACCTAAACGATTCGTAAGGAACACGACAATCAATAATCCATGCTCAAGTTACACGAAGAAACTCCCGAAACCCGCCTACGATTCGTGAAACTACAAGGATAAACTCCTAGAGGCAACACTTTTCGTGTCTTCTGCAACAATAAACAGGCATTGCCTATGAGCACTTATAGCGTAATGGATACAAAACAATCCATATAATCCTAGGGGAAACGTGGGTACGGGGTATATACATCATAATCTCAAAGATCTCAAGCTCCAAAACGGATAAATCGGATAAATCTTTGAAAATTCCCAAAAATTCCCAAACTATAGTTCTAAGAAATTTACCTAGACCCGGAAGATACAAACGGATTAGATGTTGTGTATCTTCGTTATTCAACCAAAGATGATGATAGTACCAGAAGGACCGCCTCAAATCACCCCAAATCGCCCTCTCCCGTGCTCTGCCGTCGGAAATGAGTGAAAAAGTTGCAAAATGATGAGAGCAGGGGTTGACTGCCCTTATATACTGCGCCAGGTTAGCGCGCGCTAAAATTAAGGGTTATTGTGCGCTAACGGGGTCACCCGGTAGTCCAGTGGCTTCTGTCCTGAGACGTTAGCGCATGCTACACACCTTAGCATGCGCTAACTGGTATCCTGCAGAAATTCCAGTTTACTGCCCACATCCGCTAGCGTGTGCTACATCTGGGCACTAGCGCGCGATACGCAACACCAATAGCGTGCACTGGCTCAGCTCTAGCGCGCGTTACCTGTTAGTCCAGAAATTAGAAATACCCTACTGCCTCTGCCGACTCAGCTCATTAGCGCGCGCTACGGGCGATGTTAGCGCGCGCTACGCAACACCTATAGCGTGCGCTAGCTACTGCCTAGCGTGCACTAATTGCTAGTCCAGAGGGCAGAATGGGATACTGCCTCTACCAAGCCCGGACCGTTAGCATGCGTTCAGTCTCAACGCTAGCATGCGCTTCTCAAGCAAAGATAGCGTGCGTTAGCTTGGCCTAGCGTGCGCTATCATCGTGCCTTAAAACACCGCCAAAAGGTCTGAATAACACGAACATGATCCGAAAGGTACGAAAATCTAAAATCAACATCGACAACATCTCAAAAAGTGTTTACATAGGGACAAAAGTGAAAGAACGGCGAGGTCAATAGTATAATAAAAAGTACGGTATTACATTCTCCCCCTCTAAAAAGAAGTTTCATCCTGAAACTTAAGAAATAAAAAGCTCGGGGTATTCCGATCGCATCTTCTCTTCTGTCTCCCAAGTCGCCTCCTCGACTCCATGTCTCGACCATTGCACTTTAACCAACGGGATGGTTTGTGCCGAAGCTGCTTCTCACGACGTTCAAGGATCTTCACCGGTCTCTCCGGAAAGGTAATATCCTCAGCTACATCGATCTCGCCATAGTCGATAATATGACTTGGATCCGGCACGTAGTTTCTCAACTGGGATACATGAAAAACGCTATGGACATGACTCAAAGCTGGGGGCAACGCCAAGCGATAAGCTAAATATCCAACCCTATCCAAAATTTCAAATGGTCCGATATACGGTGGACTAAGTTTCCCCTTTTTCCCAAAGTGGAAAACTCCTCTGGTTGGCGACACCTTGAGTAGAACATGGTCTCCCACTTCGAATTCCAAAGGTCTACGACGAGTATTGGCATAAGATTTCTGACAACTCTGGGCGGTCAACAATGGTCTCGGATAATATAAATCTTCTCCTTAGTCTCCAACAACATATCCGGTTTCATTCCGACTAGATCCGAAGCCTCGTCCCAACATAATGGCGATCTACACCTTCTACCATAGAGTGCCTCGAAAGGTGCCATTTTGATCGACGTATGCCAACTATTATTGTAGGCAAACTCAATAAATGTCAAGTGAAGCTCCCAATCATGACTCCAGTCTAGGGCACAATCCCGCAACATATCCTCCAACGTCTGAATCGTCCGCTCCGTCTGGCCATTTGGCTGTCTGACTGAGGATAAAAAGATGTGCTCAATCTCAACTCGATGCCCAAAGCCTGGTGAACGGCCTGCCAAAAATGCGATACGAAATGACAATCTCGATCGGAAACAATGGTCTTAAAGGCACCATGCAATCTCACGATCTCAGATATAAAAGTTCGAGCCAATCTCTCCAGTCCCCAAGTATCCTTAATACCTAGGAAGTGTGCAGAATTGGTCAACCGATCGATGATTACCCAAATCATATTCATTCAGTCTCTAGTTATCGGCATCCCAGTGATAAAATCCATAGAGATATCTTCCCACTTACACTCAGAAATGGGAAGCGGCTTCAACAACCCCGCCAGTCGTTGATGTTCAATCTTGACTTGTTGACACGTCAGACACTGCAGTACAAACTCTGCGACATTCTTCTTCATATTATTCCACCAAAAATTCCGCTTCAAGTCTTTGTACATCTTACTCGTTCCGGGGTGGATAGAGTAAGGCGTAGCATGAGCTTCTCGGAGAATTCTCTGCCTCAACTCTAGATCATCCGGAACACAAAACCTGCCTTAGAATCTCAGAATACTATCCCCATGGACCATAAAACTATGGGCTTTTCCTTTAATTACATCTTCCTTCAGTTGAGAGATCATCGGGTCACTCCACTGTTTCCCTTTGATGTCGACAACCAGGGACGAAGTAATTTCAAGGGTGCACAACTGTCCTTGCACTCTTTGAAGCCAAACTTCTATTCCTTGCTCGATTATATCCTTACGAATCTTCGTTTGAGATGTAAAAACCTCGAGCATCTAAAGTGATGCCTATTTGAGGCTCAAAGCGTCCGCGACGACATTGGCCTTTCCCGGATGGTAAAGAATTTCCAAATCATAATCCTTGATCAATTCCAACCAATCTACCTCATATTCAGTTCTTTTTTACTGAAAATATACTTCAAACTCTTGTGATCGGTATAAATCCGACACAGAGAGCCATATAACTAATGCCGTCAAATCTTAAGTGCGAAGACAATTGCGGCCAACTCCAAATTGTGAGTAGGATAGTTCATCTCATACGGCTTCAACTGCCGTGACGCAAAAGCTATCGTCTTATCATGCTGCATAAGCACACATCGAAGCCCGTGTCTCGAAGCGTCGCTATAAACTGCAGATCCTTCACTACCCTATGGTAAAGCTAAAATCGGCGCTGAGGTCAAATGTATCTTCAGCTCATCGAAGCTCTAATGTCTTTCAGCCTTCCAAACAAACTTTTCTGTCTTCTGGAGTAACTACGTAAGCGGCCGAGCGAGTTTCGAGAACCACTTGACAAACCGATGATAATAACCAGCAAGACCCAAAAAGCTACAAACTTCTTTAACATTTTTAGGTGGTGCCCAATCTAGCACTGACTCAATCTTCTGCGGGTCTACACGAACCCCTTCAGATGAAATCACATGGCCGAGAAACATAACTTCTTCCAACCAGAACTCACATTTCGAGAATTTTGCATAGAGGTGCTCGACTCTCAAAACATCTAGTATCAAATGCAAGTGCCGGGCATGTTTCTCCTTATCCCGAGAATAAATCAAGATGTCATCAATAAAGATGACCACACATCTGTCCAGGTATTCGATGAATATCTTGTTCATTAGTTGCATGAATACTGCCGGTGTATTAGTCAATCTAAAAGTCATGACCACAAATTCATAATGTCCGTATCTCATCCGAAATGCAGTCTTCGGGACGTCGGACTCTTTCACTGGGAGCTGGTAGTATCGTGATCTCAAATTAATTTTTGAGAATACTGCGGCTCCCTGCAATTGATCAAATAAATCATCTATACGAGGCAAAAGATACTTGTTCTTGATGGTCACTTTGTTTAGTTTGCGGCAATCAATACACAAATGTAGTGAACCATCCTTCTTCCTCATAAAAAGAACAGGCGCCCCCCAAGGCGAAGCGCTCGGTCTGATGTACCCTTTATCCAATAGTTCTCCCAACTGATTCTTCAATTCTTGCATCTCGGAAGGTGCCATCCGATACGGCGCCTTAGAAATTGGATCCGTGTCAGGCTCTAAGTCCACAAAAAATTTTATCTCTCGATCTGGCGGTAATCCTAGGAGATCGTCTGGAAAAACGTCGGGATACTCATTAACAACTGGAATCGAAGAGAAATCAAATTCGTTCCCTTCCGTCTTCAAAGCATAACACCAATAGCCCATGCAACCTTTATTCAAGAGTTTTACGGCCTTCATGGCACTGATAAGCAACTTACGTTAGCCTGATTTGCGTCCCATGAACGAGTACTCGGAACCGTATTTGGTCATCATAGTGATAACCTTAGTGCGGTAATTCATAATCGCTTGGTGACTATCTAGCCAATATTCGTCGAGGATCACATCCTCGCCCTCCATATCAACCACAATCAAATTCGATAACCAATCAATATCGGCTATGCTCACCGTAAAATCTCTAATCTCCCGATTCCCCACAATTCTATCCCCGCTAGGTAGTTTCACAATGAAAGGATCGAAAGCAGTCATACAAGTTATATTCAAACGGCATACACACTCCAAGGAGATGAAAGAATGTGTAGCACCCGAATCAAAAAGTACACGGACTGGATGAGATAAGATATGAATGGTACCTGAGGCCACCGCCGTATTGGGTTCATCAGCTTGACGCATCTCATAGACTCGTGGGTGTGCCTAACCGATGCTTGAATCTCGCCCTCTAGCGTTCTGACCCCGTCCCCGGCCTCTACCATAACTCTGCTGCGACTGGCTAACTGGTTGCCGCTGATTCATACTCTAATCTATTGGCACTGGGGAAGAAGCCCGAATGTCTAAAGTCTGATCTTGTTCGGGGCAATAAGCTGCTCTATGTCCCATCTGTCCACAAGTGTGAGACTTCATAGGTGGGAAGTTGCATTCCAGATTGATGTGACATGGCCGACCATAATTAAAATAGGTTACCGGGCGAGTTGAGGTGCCCGGAGCACAATGAAAACTCTTCTTCCCTCTAACAGAACGTGACGACTGCCCTAAAGAACAGTTAGTCTCCTGAGGTCTCTGAAAGTTGCCACCTTTAGAGCCAGAAAAGTTACTAGTAATCTTCTGCTTCTTCGATTCTTTCGTGGTATCATTATGGGGACTTAACATGTCATATGCCAAAGCCCTGTCTTGGTATTCTTTCAAAGTGGTGCAAGCAAACCCGGCCATTTATCGCTGTAAATCCATATTCATCCACATCTCAAAGTAACGGATCTTCTCACGCTCGTCTCGCACTTGATTCTTCACGTGGATCAGCTGTTGGTTGTATTCCACTATCGCCTGCGAGGCTGGAATATTCCGCGGCTTAGACTCGAAAAAGGCTCGGATTATGCCTTATTGCACTGTCCAAGGACAAAACTCAGCCTCTAGTAACTCTTTAAATTCTCCCCATGAAGCAGCATGATCCTGTGGCTTGATAACTTTCCACCAAGTCGTGGCTTCCTTGGTAAGGAAGTACTGAGAAATCGGTACCTTCCTCACTTCTAGTCAATCAACCACTTCAAACACCTTCTCTAACTCCGCTAACCAATTCTCCCAACCCATCGGGTCTGTATCACCACTGAACTGCGGAGGGTGCATATAGATCACATTCTGAAGCAAGCATCCGATGTCGAGTTCGGATTGTTCAGTTGAATGGCTTGGGCCAGGATGGTCATCTGGTTAGCCAATTGTTCAAGAACATTCGTAACTCCAATATCTGCATTATTTCCTTAGCCGGTCGACTGGTCGTGTTGACTCTCGGTATCAGGATGCACTGAGTTAGATAAACTAGGGGTGGTCGACCACGCAACGGAACTGAGGGAAGCGACCGCACCACGTCTTCATCCGCATCCACGACCACGGCCTCGCCTCTGTCCCCTATCAGCAGTCATTCTGAAGGATATACAAAGTACGTAGATACAATTCAAATCGCACGTCATCGAAGTGACCGATTCCCAAAAATACAAAATCAGAAGCAAAGCGATTAAGGAAACACTAGGAGAGTAATAGGTCTTACTAATACCGGTCGCACTGTGATGATGGCAAAGTAGTGATACTGTAGACAAACGATGACTCAATCGACCCAAAAGACCGACAACCTAGGTATCCATAAACCTAAGCTCTGATACCATATTATGTAACACCCCCGAGTTATTCAGGGTATATTATATTGTCGTGAGCCCCGCCGTGGGACCCATAAGGCTTTTCACACGCGGAACCATGAACTTTGACCCATAAGGTCCAAATACAATCAGATGAAGAACAATAAAGTTGACATCCAAGATGATATCCAACAAAACCGAATAAAATACATCCAGAATCAATACCGTGGCAACACAGGCCAAAACAACAAGGTAATGAGAAATAGTACTCGAGTACTCAAGAACCATTCAAGTACAACATCACTAAACGGAGAAAATGGAAAACAAAGCCAGTGACAAGACACAACATCACACTTGCCCATCATCTTCATGCTGACCCGGTACATGCCTATCCGCTTTCCTGGATCCTGAAAAACATGAAAGGTATTCCCCCCATAAAGGGGTTAGCCGTCGAATAGCTAGTACAAGTATATCGAATATGAAACATAATACTTCTCGACAATAAAGTAAATTTAATCATCATCTCATCAATTCAAGACTAGTATTCCGGAATAACTAAATCTCATAACATCACATTCAATACATACATGATTAACCGTGGAACCGCACCAGAGGCTACGGAACCCTCAGAGGACCTGTCGGTCTATCCCAGAGTGATTAACCCAAAATATCCGTGGAACCGCACCAGAGGCTACGGAACCCTCAGAGGACCCGTTGGTCCATCCCAGAGTGGATATATACAATCATGCCATTCATATACCTTACTTTCTAAGTCGAGAACATACAATCATAAACATATACTTGCCTTTGATACATCGAGAATCGGATGGAAAGGAATATAAGTTCGGTAGGTCCGAGAACGCACTTCCGGCACCTAAACGATTCGTAAGGAACATGACAATCAATAATCCATACTCAAGTTACACGAAGAAACTCCCGAAACCCGCCTACGATTCGTGAAACTACAAGGATAAACTCCTAGAGGTTTGAAAATCACTCAAACCCTCTCAAGTCCAAACAGGATACAAAAAAATCCATATAATCGTAAATGAAACATGGGTACAGGGTAGATACATCATAATCTCAAGCTCCAAATCAGATAAATCAGACAAATCTAAGAAAACCCCAAAAAATTCCCAAACTAGGGTTCTAAGAAATTTACCTTGATTCGGAAGATAGAAGCGGATTAGATATTGTGTAATCTTCGTTATTCAACCAAAGATGATGATAGTAGAAGAAGGACTGCCTCAAATCGCCCCAAATTACCCTCTCCCATGCTCTCCCGTCGGAAATGAGTGAAAAGGTTGCAAAATGACGAGAGCAGGGGTTGACTGCCCCTTATATAATGCGTCAGGTTAGCGCGCGCTAAAATTAAGGGTTAGCGTACACTAACGGGGTCACCCGGTAGTCCAGTGGCTCCTGTCCTGAGACGTTAGCGCGCGCTACCACACCTTAGCATGCGCTAACTGGTATCCTGCAGAAATTCCAGTTCACTGCCCACATCCGCTAGCGTGCACTACATCTGGGCACTAGCGCGCGCTACGCAGCACCAATAGCGTGCGCTGGCTCGGCTCTAGCGCATGTTACCTGTTAGTCCAGAAAGTAGAAATACCCCACTGCCTCTGCCGACTTAGCTTATTAGTGCGCACTACGGGTGATGTTAGCGCGCGCTACGCAACACCTATAACGTGCGCTAGCTACAGCCTAGCGTGCGCTAATTGCTAGTCCAGAGGGCAGAATCAGTTGCTGCCTCTGCCAAGCCCGGACTGTTAGCGTGCGCTAAGACTCAACGCTAGCATGCGCTACTCAAGTAGAGATAGCGTGCGTTAGCTTGGCCTAGCATGCGCTGTCAGACTGCCTCAAAACACCGCCGAAAGGTCTGAATAACACGAACATGATCCGAAAGGTACAAAACTCTAAAATCAACATCGACAACATCTCAAAAAGTGTTTACAGAGCGACAAAAGTGAAAGAACGGCGAGGTCAATAATACACTAAAAAGTACAGGTATTATATTATGCCTAATCTGAACGCTCAACAGAATTTGATAAATATAGACATGAAAATCATCTACCATGTTTTAAGAGATGCACAAGTCAATTTTGCAGTTGTCCTGAAGTGGTTTGTGGAGAAAGAATTGATTTTCCACAAAATAGGTATGCCAATAAGAGTCGTCAGAGGAAATCTGGATTGCCTTTTGGTTCTATCGTAACCGATATTTTGGAGAAAAATAATTTCGACTTTACTGGGCTCCGAGGGGTCGCTATCTCCAAAGGTCAAATGGTTTTGGGAAGGAACTATTCAGACCATGAGATATCTCTGGATGGTTAATCGTGACTGGATTTTCTATCCACATCTTAAAGATGATGGTGTTTTGGCCGAAGGGGGTTCGTTACCCCGAGTAGAGGACCGCATCACGGCTAGAGGACCATAAGTTAGATTGGAAATGCATTCGAGTTCCTATATGTGAGTTCGTTTAGAAGGAGTCAAGGTGGTGCTTCCTCATCTCAGGATGCTGATCGTATTGAAAGGCTTGAGGAGCATTTTCATAGGGTGGAGTTATGGTTTTGAAGAACGTAGAAGATGATGGAAATTTATTGCGGGAGATGTCGGAGGCAATTCTTCTGACATCCCACTACAGCCATCCGAAGCTGACCCCGACCTGGACTATTGTTTTTTATTCACCATTAATCATATCTGAATGTTTTCTCTTCTGAGCCCGCATTTCTTTCATGCATGTGTCATTTTATCTCTGATTGCTTTTTTAATTTGGTTTATGGTGTTTTAGATATTTGGGATTGATTTTAATATTATTTGGATATTTGGCTATGTTTACTGATATTTGTTTTTTTGAAGTATTGTTGCAGCTTATAGCTTACAACTTCTTTGATTAAGCACTTCTAATAATTCTTTCTATAGCTTGTAACCTTGTTTTGAAAATCTATCCAGCTTATGACGTATTTTCTAGTTGTAGTTGCATTCTAAACTCACAATATAGCTTTTAGCTTATAACTTATTTTTAAGCTAAAATGTCATAAGCTTCCTTGTTACATACCCTCTTTTATATTCATTTTTGTTAATGCCAAAAATGAGGAGAAATGTGTTTTGAACTTTTGAACGTATCTAATATTAAACTCAGGGGGAGTTATTCTTAGAGCGAGTTTATGGAACCCTATAATCATTTTAGTTCAAAAAAAATTATGTCAACAATTATTTTGTCATCATTCAAAAGGGGAGATTGTTAAATCAGTATTTTATCACAAATATTTTGATGATGTTCGTAGTCAAAATTATCATTTCGATCGCACAAGCTTATTCTTGCAAAAACATTACAGAATTGGTTTTGATAATAATAATGTACGCTGTCATAGATACAGAACGTACATAATACTTATTCATCTAAACCAATATTTTACACTATTAACATACACGACACTCTGGCTATAACGTACATAAACTAGCTGATTTCATATAAAGTGTTAAAATGCATAGGGTTATGTAGCTGGAGAAACTACATTCTCAAACAAGATTAACGTACGCAAAGTCATGATTGTAATGTATGTAATGCTCAAATCACAATTGTTGTACTGCTTCTAGAAGGTCAATACATCCGATTATCTCGTACAATTTAACATATGCTACACATGCTTGTTAATGGCTGCTAAGCTTTTGTATATTGAATTCAAAATTGGACCATTGATAGCATCTAGAAGGTCAACCATCCAACTATTAGGGATATGCCCCCGAATGCCACTCAGATGATGAAAGTGAGAGCATTGTATTGTAATTATGAATCTTAAATTAAATAAGGTATTTATCATTTTTATATTATTGTATATCACTGACATTGTGATTTGATATATAGAATAATAGTCCTTGCATTTGAGAATAAACATTCCACTCTTTATGAAGATAAGGAAATAGACACTGAAAGTGTTTAGGGCTCGAATGCTTAACTGGTTCGCAAGTAGATAAAACTTAACTAGACAATAAGTTTAGACAAGACTTGTATAATATGTGTTTTGACTTGTAGAGTGCCTGTATTCACTAAGGGTTAGTGGGAGCACACGTTATAGGTATGTTAATGGGATTATTATACTCGAACTCGACTCACCTCGATTCAGTTACATGGATTTCACTATGGGATTGTCAATGGCTGAATTAAAAAGTTTTGATAGGTATACATGAATATTTGACTTGAGCTTCCAGTAGAAGATGTGCTTGTGACATTAAGTTAGTCATTAGAGTAGTTCGATCCAATCACCGATTGGTGAGATCAACCTCGAAGTGCAACTTAGTGGGCAAGTAGCAATCTCTACTAATTACCAAGATAGGATTCTTTCTCCTGTAACTGAGCAGGTAAATGTCCTATGCTGTTAATGTCAAATGAGATCATAAGTCTTCGGCCAAAGCATTTAGAGCTAGTTGTATTTGATACACGAGAGCTCGGTGATCTCGATTTGCATTCACAAATGGATAGAGTCAAGTTACAGTTGGGTTTGACATCACTGTGATCCTAATACTTGATCGGGACCTATGCTTGAAGGTTTATACGTATACGGTATTCACGATATAATGGTTTTGATGATCCTACCATTCGTTCTCAGTTGGGTTATGGTGTGGCTACTAGGTTGGCTAAGTGTTATCCACAGTCCTTGATTCCTCCCATTACAGACTGAGATGGACCTATGGAGTCGCGTAGAAAGATATTTGACGGATAAATGTGAATTTATTATCTCTTCATTAAGCTATTAGATATCTAATCTGATTTATTGGATAAATCGATGCAGTTTTGTGAATTGAAATTAATTACTGGGTGATTAATTTAATTCTTAAATTTATTATTTCTTATAGAAATATAATTATAATATTATATTTGATATAATTAATTAATTAGATTAATTAGTTTAGTATAAATATATTTAAGATAAAATGAAGTGTACTTAACGGACTAGACATGCGAACGTCCGGTACAGAATCGAGTGGCTCGGTTCATTTTTCTCATCAACCTTGCCCTCCCCCACCTTTCCATGTGCCTTCATTTCTTTGTTATAATCTTATGTGGGGTGTGGTTGATTTATTTTATATATTGAGGACAAATGTATGAGATATAAAAATCTCATTATTTGATCTCATCTTAATATATAAAATAAGTTAGTCTTGCATATCTTAAGAGGTGGAAAGAAAACAAAAGACATTACATTAAGAGTACTTTGGCCGTGAGTTCAAACGGTGATAGGAGAGATTTTTTTTTTTTTTTTTTATCTTAAAGAGAAAGAAAGAAGAAGAAAACAAGAGAGAACAATTTCTATATTGATTTCTAGCTGTGTTCTTAGAGAATGAATTGATATTAAATTTTTTCGATTAATATCCGTCGCGTGGTAACGTAGAGACACTTGTAAAATCCCCAAAATTTACCGGGACGTTACAGAGCCGTGAATCCCGTGTGGGACCCACAAGGCAATTTTGGAGATTTATAATTTTCTTTATGAAAAATAATAATTATTGAAAGGATAATCCCATGATTATACAAGTGCGAAAACGAAATACTTTTATGAAAACATAATTCGTAATACGGTTATTACATAATTTTGGAACCCTTCAAGAGTTTAATGCAAAAGAAACGAAATGACGAAACTTCATTCCAACACCATTCAAGTCTGATCGGAACCTTCGGGAATGTCTTGTACATATTCAACAAATCTGCATGGCACGACGAATCGTGCCAGTCAACCTGAGTCAGATAATACAATTGAACTTCAACGATAAAATAAGGTGAATTCGCACGACAAAATATTATTCTAATTTGACAATAGTTCAGAGAATACTCAATGTCGTCTTTATCCACCAACACATAAACCCTGAAGATCGCAACCAGGGGTCACGGAAGCATATACATAGGAATACTACGGACATGGGTACCATTCAGGTTTTATCCCTCAACACATTACCATGTGGGTACCATTCAGGTCTTAACTATTAATTATGCAGTTTTTAAAGAAAGACATCAACACAAAATTCACCAAATAACGATGCACAATCAATCTCGGGATTTCATAAATTAAATTAACATGGTCTGAGCAAGATATCATTTGCCTTAATTCCGACGAGGGTAATTTCTTTTTTTCTAACACAACAACTCGAACGTCCACAATCGATCGAGAGCTCAACCTATCTATATATTAGTCGATTAATACCCCGTAATAATAATGATGAATAGCAACATTTCCCCCTCCCAAATTGAGTTGTTATCCTACTTCGATTCTTAACGTTGGAACCACAATTCTACGCTTGATAATAATGTGAATTATTTACAATTCTCAATTGCTTGATTATCATTTCATCACATCATTTTAACCTCAATGATCTTTACAATATTTCTCCGATACGACTTCAACTACAATCCAAATTATTAATTTGCTAACTACTTTAGTTCAAATTCCCAATTCTGGGGTAGAATGATCGAGCACGATTCTAGCATAATTCTTATATACACGATCGTATTATCCATTCATCATTCGATAACTAGTTAATCTTATTAATTTCAACGAGTTTAATTAACGATAATTGAACTAGTAGCACAACCTACACAACTAATCCAATCGCATTGGCGTTTTTATAGGTTACTCATAATCTTGCAATCCAATATATGATTTCCACGACAAAATAAACAAACTGCTAGCTCGAGATAGGTTTACATCTAACGATTATGATTAATGCTAGTTTCACCGGTCCGATTATCTTCAAGAGATCAAAAATACCCAAAGCACCTGAAATCTGATACGACGTTCAAAGATTTGTTAGACTTACCTTAATTGACGAAGAACGATGGAGAACAACAAAGAACAAAGGAGGACGGGGACAACACCTTCAAAAACCTTCTCCGAAGCTTGAAAAACCCACTCTACTATGATAATACACGGGCTAGGAAGGCTGGATATCGATCAAAGCAGTTGGAGGACGTTTTGAGAGAGAGAGAGTGATTTTGTTTTGCATGGAATGAAATAGGGGGTACTGTTTTATAACATTTGGCTTACATACGTAAGGCCTTTAACATACGCTATTTCATGGTTAACGTACGTATGGATCAGACACTACAAAAAAGCAGAATTTACCGACGCCATATTTTGTTGGTAAAATAAGCACGGGTGTCGGTAAAACAACTACCGACGCCATTACCGACGACTTCTGAACGTTAGAAAACTGCTCGATGGTAAAAAATTACTGACACCATTTCCGGGCGTTGTTAATTTCCTAACGGATTCCCCACGCTGTCGCCGTCGGGCAACCCCCGCGTTGGCTGAAGTTGGGACGATTTTTCCGACAGATACCGACGGCAATGGCGACGACCTTGATGATGGATTTACCGACGCCCTGCTGCCGTCGTTAAGTAACAAATACTGATGCCTTCATTACCATTGTAAAAAAAAAAAATGCCGACGCCTTTGCCGATGGGAGATCGCCGTTGTTAAGTGACAAATACCGACGACAATATTTATGTTGTTAAAAAATCGAAATGCTGACGCCTTTTGCCGAGGAGACTGCCGTCGTTAAACTGCCAATAGCATTTTTTTCATTGATAATGTCGTGGGTAATTTTTTTTTAAACATAATTTTTCATAATTTTCAATTATTTCCATTACGTGCTTTCAAAATTTTACTTAAACAATCAATTTGAAACAAACAATAGTGAATAATAAAACAAAATATTCGTATATAGCAAAAAGTCATAATGTTACACAATCGTCATAGTTGTATTTTCGTACACAATCAAGAGTTGTCATCATAGTTGTTTTCATCGTACAGTGAAAATAGAAATAAGTAGTCTAGATCAAAGTCAAGTAGAAGGGCGACTCGGAGGTGGAAGATTTTTGTGTCAGCATTTCTTGAATAACTTGCAACTGTTCCTCAAGGCGCTGTCTCTTCACACGCTCTTCTTCAATCACCTTTGCCTGCTCTTCTCTCAGTCTGCGCTGCTCTGTCAGCTGCTCCTCTAAGGATGTGAATCGAGTGTTGATCTCTTCAGATGCATGAAACTGTGAGGTCGTTGATCCACCGCCACTATAGCCTGTGCTTATGATGCTGGGAGCTAGACGGACGGTGCCGTAGATCCTGTTTTACTTGACATATTTTTTGGTGGCCTTCTTCTCTTGCAGTACAGTCTTATAGACCATATTCAAATCTGCTCCCTCTCTTTGCTCTGCAGCAAGCTCCTTAACCCTAGCCTGAGAAGAAAAACATGTTCAATGAGAAAAACATGTAGCAATCATTATATATATAAGTCTAGACTCATATAAATATATGAGTAAAAAAGATTGCCTTAAGGTTGTATGAGCACTTCATATTTATAATTTGTACACTTTAATATAGTTTGGATTGTTGAATGCAGGTTCTTGGCAAAAATTCTGGCTACATAAGGATCAAAAGAGGTGGCTGTTGGGCAGCCTATTGCAATTACTGTGAGTTCATAATGCATACAGCTGAATAGATTGTGCTACAGTTATATCAGGATATACTTGATGAGCATAAAAGATAATCAGAAGCAAGCCCCTACACAGCCCCAAACACCAAACTATGTCCAAAATCTAGAGGAAAATCAGATCCAATCAAACACAATAAAACGAATGCATAAACCGCATGTCATTTTACAATTAACAACAAAGGCTTAAAAACTCTCTTTCGGAACTTCAAATCAAACAAGAAAAACAAGAATCCAGATTCGTCACTTAAAATAATCCGGATTCGCCACAATAAAAAGTTTTCTTGATTTAAAGTTTCTGTAATCCCAGTTATTTTTTTAAAACTTTAAAACTTAAAACATAAATTGAAATGCAGAAACTTTAAATCATGAAAACAACTTTTAAAGTTGAAGGTGAATGATAATTAATCCACCTGAGAGTTTTTGTATTTCTTGAATAACCTGTGTAGAATACACAACTAATAACTTTACAAAGTAAGTTATTTTTTTACCAAAAATATTTCTCTCTACAAACCCTAAGCAAGAACAATGTGTATCCACATCTAATACAATGCTACTGTTCTAGTATGTATATTAGAAGTACAAAGTTCTACTAAAAAATAAAACAATTACAAATGTTGAAATCTCTGTCACATGCACATTTCTTTTGTTTTGCCCTTTCTGAAAATGTCTTGATATTCTGCATGCTTCATTTTAAGACATCTTCCAAATTGCTTTTGGTTTTTGTAAGCATCAATCTTAGCTCCCAAGCACCATGCTACTCCTGCAAAGATTCTATCATTTTTATCTTTTTCTCAACTGTAAGTAACTATTAACTACTAAGGTTGAATAGTTGGCAGTCGACTGATCTATGTATCAGTTGAATTATACTTGATATGTATCCGTTGAGTCAATCACCTTGTCATCCACTGAGCCTCATTATTTTGTATCCGTTGAGTCAGTCAACTTAAAGTCTTACATCAAGGAAAGCAACACCACAAACCTCAATTGCGCAAACAACGGGACAAAAATATTCACAAAAAAACAATCAATTTATGCATATCACTTCAGATGCAAATTCCAGCATCAGCTCAGACGAGAACACGCAGAATGAAGGGAAGATGCAAACCTTAATATGGTTGAGTCAAGATCAGCACGTGTGGTGTTGATCATCAACTCAGACGACAATAGAAAAGTCAGCACGTACTACTCAAAAGTCAGCAACATCATCATCACTACAATACATCAAGAATACTACCTGGCAGCAGGGCTGTCTTGTAAAGAGACAGGTGTCGGTAACACCAGAAATTCAGGGTCATCTGACATCACACGATTTAAGCAAACAAGAGACACAACTGTAGACATCAAAGTCCCTGACCAACGAATCGTTCTCAGAACTATGGTCAAAACCTAGAAGCATTTGACATGCATGCGTCAAAGAGATCATATGATTAATAATACTCAACTATGTTCATGTACATATACATAGAATCCTCAACCCAAATCATTCCAGATGCATAATTGCAAGTACCAACATAAAAATAGAACTATAAATTGCAGCATTTACCACCTCATTATCAACAAAAACTTAACTCAAGATCAGCCTCAAGAAAAATGTACTAATATCAATAATACTTGCATCAATATCCGCATCCTTATGTGTAGTAAAAATTTCATCTTTTTTCATGTGGATAGCCCAAAAAGAGGCATAAACACACTGCTCTAGTGGAAGATTGTTCTCCGCTGCCTATTTATTAAAAAAACTTCGAAATTATTACGATGCACAATTACATATACAAGCAAAAATAACTAGATAATTACTAACCAACTCTCGAGCAAGTACGCTAATAGACTTAGAGCCTCCACTGTGCTTGCTAATCCCGGTACCAGGGCCATCCACTTCAGTCATTCGGTTGCCTCTCGCTCTCGTAGATACATCTCTCACCTCGGGAGTATTCAAGTAAGCACACAAACCTTGCCACCAATGAGTAGGAATGTGTTTCGGCCTCCCTTTCTCCGGTAGTTCAGGATCCCTTTTCTTTTTGACATCACTTAGAAAATTGTTGAACCTAACCCGTGCACGAGACTCCCAAAGATCATAGACTTCTTGTTCCCACTCAACATGCCACGTGAAAAATTTCTATGACATATTGCATATCAAGTTAATAAAACTAACTTAACACAATTGAATATAATTAATTATCTAATGATTACAAATTACCTTAAAGAAGGTATAATATACTGGCCTTTACGCTATCAAAAGTATCTTTCCAGTTGAAGCCTGTCGGATTGGGAACTCTTTTAAAACTCCTCGTGCACACTCTGGAAATCTGGGGATGAATCACTCACTCTCTCTCTAACCAAAACCAAATTAATCATTTAGATCATCACAAGTTAGTTATAACATAATCAACATCTTTAAGCCTTTTGATGACAGTAAACAAACACCAACTAGTTAAAAATAATTCATCAATTGATGTATTTACTGTTTAAGCATTTTGATGACAGTAAGTATAATTCCCCAATAAATTTAGTCCTAGAAATATATTTTATATGACCTCTAAGTATTGTCATCAATTGATTAAACAATTTGGACACTGGCGGTAACAAAAATAACTGATGATTATACAGTAAATAACTAACTCGGTTTTAGTATCTCTCTCAAGAACAATCTTTCTACAGGAAACAACACTTGAGGCTGCCTCAGAAGTTGTTACCTCCAAGTCCTCATCTTCAGAAACATATGCACTAGTCTTCTCGGTTGCCCTGTCTCGGAGTAGAATAGTTGGCAGAGTCTCGGGTAGACGAAGACCTAATAGGACTTGCTCATGAGGAGTCCGTATCGGGTGAAGAGTGTCCGGGAGCTACTCGTGAGGAGCCCGTGTTGCTGCGGCGCCCGCCACCACCTCTCCTCATCGAAGACATCTGAGAAAAAAAAAGATGGTTGTAATTAAAATGTGCAACAATTCATAATAGTTAAGCATCGACCAATTATAGAAACTAAACCTCAAATGAACATGAGCACCACAACGAAGTTTCTCTAAGGGTCGTCTGCAATTTAAATGCTTTACTTGATAACGTTGTTCACAAAACATATGATATAATAAGATTAGAGAAAAAACAGATGTCGAAGACCACCATAACAATGTTAACATCATCATAGAGTAAAACAATATGAACTATCGACTAAATGGTTAGTCTAATCAAATTAGCAGCTGAAACCACAAACCGGAAGATTGCACTGAAAATAAGGCCATAACCTGCTGGAAAAATGATAGCAACTGAACAAAGGCATTTTTGCACCAGATCATCATACTAAATTTGTGCTTAAATGGCTACATAAAACCTCATATTAAACCATCCACATCCTCATAAAGATAACAAACAAAGAAAATGAGTACAAGTTAAGCAAAAATCAACATGTACTTCTAGTGAGTAAGATGAATTCATTATTGAGCAACAAAATGATCCAAAACTGAGTTGATCACAATGGCATTAGTTAGTGCTCATTAATAGAAAGAGCAAATGAAAATACTTGCATTTAGTGAGTAACAATAATCTACTGCATTATTTTGAAAAAAAAAATAGACTCCGGAAAGTTGACAATATACACAGCACACGCTGCGACAATACATCAAATAACAATCTGCATAAATCATCAAGGAAAATATAGTATAAATAAAGATCAAAAGAAGAGGAAGAAGAAACCAAACCGTCCACAATCTAAATCAAAATTTCAAGTGCACTTCATATCACAATCTAAAACAAAATATTCATTAGCTTGAAAATTATCAGATTGACATGATCGTAAAGACTATAACATATGATCATCATCATCATTACTATCTTCCTCATCTGACGTTATTATATATCCATCATCTGACGCCTCATCCACATCATCGATTTCAATAAGTCCACCTCATGGATGCGATATTGATATCTCATCATCTACAGTCGCTTGACTACCTCTAGTCCTCATGACCGCGGCATCCTCTTGAAACTGTTGATGTAATGACAATACGGATGGTTCATAAGCTACTTCAACTATAGATCTAGGTGTGACTTTGCACACTCCCCTCCTTCTTAGCTTGATTGATACTGGGATAGGAAGCATAATACACATGAGTAGCTTGATTTTCTAACACAAAGGATTCGTACTTCTTGTATTTACGGGTGTGGTTTACTGAAATCAAATTGAAATCTATATTCACCGAAGTCCCTAAAGGTGATAATTTAAACCACTCACACTTGAATAACGCAATTGTTTTAGTGGGTTCACCATTATACTCTACCACACACACCTCCATTAATCGCCCGTAAAAATCTTGCGCATCACTATTATAAACCTTGCCCTTTATGCAGACACCACTATTCATAGTACTTTTATCTAACCCATGGTCAACCGTGTGGAACCTTTATCCATTAACTAAACACCCAGAATAAATTTGAACCCCATACAATGGCCCTTCTGCAAGATCCTTAATGCATTGGCTTGCATTACATGAAGGATCATTAACATATGATAATTATTAAGTATGTTAGTTATGTAACTTTCTACATATGAAATTAGTGTATAAATAATTTGATAAGAGACCCCACACTTACATATGTTTTGAACCAACTTGCAAACTCCTTTTCAACTCTTGTTTGTAAGTCACTTTCCGTTATCTTCGGATCAGTTGCTCGAATTTGATCTTCAAACAATCTTCAAAAAACACGCGAGTTATTATATTTAATGAATGAATATATTCTTCATTAAATAAAATATCACGAGGGTACTCATGTCAAGTATGTCTCTGAAACCTCGGCACAATTTATATATATATATATATATATATATATATATGCATTATACTCTTTGGCATCAAAATATCGTGAAGGTACTTTGCCAAAAGTACGACCATCCAATTTGAAAATTGAGAGCATATTTGGATCATCATTTCATTGGCTCCCCCCTCATCATTTTGATGGACATTTCTAATCTTCGTAGTCACCCAATCTTCAAAGTAGTATGAGCTAAATGTTGATGCCTCTTTCATTAAGTAGGCGTTGGTGATGGATCCTTCAACTTTGGCTTTGTTCTTTACAAAATATTTCAATGTCTTCATATACCACTCAAATGGATACATCCATCAATATTGTACTGGACCAGTAATGCGGGCTCGTCATCCAGATGGATAACAAGATGCTCCATTGAATCAAAGAAGCTAGGCAGAAAGATAGGCTCAAGTTTGCACAAAGTAACCAGAATTGTTTCATGAAGTCTACACATGTCCTCTATTTTTATTGTCCGAGATGCCAAGTCTTTAAAGAAGATACTCAACTCTGTAATTGCCTTCCAAACAGCTTGAGGAAGAAGTTCACAAAACGCAATAGGTAACAAGCATTGCATGAACACATGACAGTCATAACTTTTCATCCCTCTCATCTTTAGTTCTTTCTTATTCACGCATCTGCTAATATTGGACATGTAGCCATCAGGAAATTTAAGATGAGATATCCATTCACATAGTACTCTCTTTTCATCTCTTTCAAGTGAGTATAAGCTTTCAGATACTTTCCTATCATCTCATTTTTCTTCAATTCAGGTCTGATACAGAGCAACTGCAACTCGTTTCTGGACTTGGTGGTATCATTGGTCTTTCCCGGCACATTAAGCACAGTGTTGAACACAGTGTCAAACACATTTTTTTCAATGTACATGACATCCAAATTATGACGAATCATAAGTTCTTTCCAATATGGGAGATCCCAAAAGATGCTTCTTTTCTTCCACCCGCTCTTAGAATTCTTGGATATCTCTTTATTTGTGTCATTATAGTCCTATGTCACTTTCACAGGACCCAGTGCCTCTATTTGATTCAATATCTTAGCGCCCGATCTTTTCTCAGGTGTAGGTACTTCACATGTCATATTCTTTTTAAATGCTCTTCGGTTCCTCCAAAACATGTGATCTGGAACCAAGAATTTCCGACTACAATCAAACCATGTTCATTTACCACTCTTAGGAAGAGTAAGTGCTTCAGTCTCATCCATGCAATGTGGGCATGCCAATCTTCCAACAATACTCCATCCAGACAACATTGAATATGCTGGAAAATCAAAATCACTAATAGTCCACAACAACACTTCTCGTATTTGAATGTTTTGCTTCAATGAAGTTTCAAATGTTGGAACACCGTCTTCCCACAAGTTCACCAACTCCTTTATGAGCGTCTGAAGAAACACATCCAACTGCATCTTAGGATTGTGTGACCTCGGTACTAAGATTGTTAGGAACATGAATTGTTCCTTCATACAGAGCCAAGGTGGTAAATTGTAGAGTGTGACTATAACTGGCCACGATGAATATTGTCGCCATGGTTGTGCAAAAGGTGCAAAACCATCCGTCGAAATAACTAATCTCATATTTCTAGCCTCCGCAGCAAAATTTGGATAAATAGTGTCAAGGTGCTTCCATGCTGGAGAGTCTGCAGGATGATGCATAATTCCATCATTTGAACCAGAACATGTAGCATGCCACCTCATATATGCCGCGTTAGCATTTGACATGTACAACCTTTGCAAGCGGGTAATAAGAGGAATTAGTACATCTTCATGGTTGCCACTTTTTTCCTCCTACGACTTCTTGAGGCATGACACATATCTTTATAGCGTGATGTATCGCAGAATATACAACTCTCACTGTCTTGTAATGGTCCCAATAAATCATGCAGTTTTTTGGACAACAATCAATCTTCTCTACAGGTAATCCCAACCCACGCAATAATTTCTTTGTACTATAGAAGTTATCGGGACATAGATTGCCTATTGGATGACTGTCTTTCATGAACTCTGTAAACTGGTTAAAACACTTTTCTGATAAGTGGTTCTGTACCTTCAAACTCATCAAATGAGTCATATAAGACAATTGGGAGTAATTAGCACAACCAGGCCACAACTCTTTGTCTCCAGCATTCAACGTGTCATATATTCATTTTGCTTTGGGATTTGGCGGTTCTTCCACATTCTCAACATTAAATTAGGCCCTACATGATCCATGACCATCGTATAGTACGCATTGGATCCCGGATCATTGATATCCATATACACATCTTCATCCATATCTTCATATCCCTCATCCATTTCAATTTTGCCGTGAAAAAAACAAGTTTTATACTCCCTAATGAATCCAGATTTCCCAATGTGATACTTAACTTTTTCTGTATCATAAAACTGTATATTATCACATTTTTATATGGACATTGTTGGGTTAAAAAATCATGTATCCTATTTGATAATGACCATCATACAGCAAAGGAGTCGAAAGAGCTGAAATGCCGCTAAGTATGGAAGCTGTCTGGGATCTCCATACAACCCCCTCCATATAACATTGAAGATCTCATACAGTCTATCCTACAGAGATTACAGCTATAGCAAAAGACAATGCGTCAGATACAACAGTCATGTTGTAAGATATTTTACCTAGGAAAAGTAAAACACATCCGATAGACCTGGTTAAATAAAGCTTTAAACCATTATGAAATACACTTTGTTTATTCATTCACGGTTCCAGCAACATTTATTGCTGATAGGACAATATTTAATGCAGCCAGAGTGAGACAAGTCTGAATACGCTGAAGAGCATTTAATGTGAAGTCAAAAAGAATGTCTAAAGCATTAAATGCGATCTGCTTTAATTTAAATATTCAGCAAAGCCGCCAATCAGAGACATCAACATCTCACCTACATGCAACAGCTACATTTATAACGGATGCATTTTCCAAAGGTTATAAATACCCCCAAGCCAGAGGACTTACGACACACGAATAACAGATATCGTAAAAGCTCTGACAAATCAGTCTGACATTTTAGTGATTACAATATAGTATAATTCGTGAGCATACAACAAGTATTCAAGCGAAGAAATATATAAGTCCTCAATGTGAACATCACAACATAGAGCAAACATGTTGGCCACTAAGTATACTGGATACAGTTTGGGAAATAGTTTAAGCAACAAACTGTATGGATTTTAAATCTGAGTGTGTAGTGGAAGTTTTGGATACAGTAGGTTGCTGTGGATACAGCAACTAAATGTATAGAGTATACTTAATTAATCACAGTAATTAAAACAGTAAAAGTTGAATGTAAATAACACAGTAATTAAAGTGGTTCGAGGTAAACCCCTCTATGTCCACTGGTCCTCCACACAGGAGTAAAAAGTTTATTATAATAACTACGTACACAACTACATAATTATAACAACACACACAATCAATATATCGTTCGCACAGATTAATATAAAGATCTTAGCTTCAACCGTTCACACAGATTGGTTTTGAGCTAATGCTTTGACTTGCTTCTTCACACACAGTTCTGAAGCTTCGTCTTCTTCAATGCAAATCCTTCACACACAGTTCCGGAGAAGCACAGATTGTTCAGTCCACACAGGGCTGTTTGTTCAGAGTATAGAACAGATGGTGAACAACAACTTTGACTTTAAGAGCTTTCAGCTGATGAAGTGTTGTTCAGAATGATGAGCACTGTATATCTCTTTTGATCTGAGTTGCAGTAAGCTTTGGAGATATGTTTTGCTCTGATAATAACTTCGATAGCTTGGGTTTTTGGTGGTTGATCTTCAATGCCTTCATAAGATATATATAGTCTCTGAATTATATATCCGTTGAGATGTATCCGTTTGAGTGAGATTTTGTTCCAACGGGATTATGACACGATCCGGATTTAGCGGGATTTGAAGATCTGTTGACTGACAGTATTTAAATACTTTATCCTTGAGTATTTAAATACTTCTTTATTCAACGGGACTTGACTTCTAGAGATTCCTTCTTTGTCCTGTTGTGAGCTGTATGGAAGATAACTATATTTGAGTTTCGAGACAATTTCCATACTTGGTCTTTTATAAGACTTCTTGCTGTACTGAAGGGCTTCACAATATGCTGATTCGAGGCAGGTCTTCGATACAGGATAATGCCTCAATGCTTCGATACAGTTTCCTTTACTGTATGCGGATTGGCATATATGTCAAAACCTCTTTATCAAATTCCATTCGATACAGGGATTGGATATCCCGGCTGTTTCGATACAGGGTTCTTGTTTTCCCAACAATTTCCCCCTTTTTGACAATTTGCCAAGACTTTCTTTCTTAACTTTTCAAGTCATCTTGATGATGCCAAAACCTTCTTCATGAAGCGATCTTCTTTTGATGTCTTCTGGCAGATTTCTTGGTCTTTTGTCAAAAGGTCTGTCTTAGTCTAAATGATGAACTGCTCGCAGGCAAGTTCGATACAGTTAAGGATTTATACAAATTAAGCTTATGATTGGCGCACAGGCACAATGTTACAAAGTATTCTAAGCTTTACAACTGAAATCGTGAACTGTTCGTAGACTAGTTCGTACAGCTTTATTTTCAATCAAGTTACCTAACTTGAGTTTGTTTATCAAACAATTTAAGTAATCATACATCAACACAGTAGATTACGAGTTATAATCTTTCAAGACAAACAAACACTTTTATTGATATTCAAAATAAATTGAGTACATGGTTTGCTGTTTTGAAGGAAAAATTACAAAGACAAAAATAATATATACAAGGATTTCAGCTCCTATAGTGATCTGCATGTCTCCACGGCTTTCTTCCTGGATCATTCTCGGTACCATGCCACCAGTTCTGTAGGGAATCGTTGCCTCGATCCTGGTATATAGCTCTTCCTTCATAGGATCGATCAAAGGCAAGAATCCGGTCTTCTGGATGGGTGATCCGGTATCCTCTTTTGTGTTTGCTCTTCATATCAAGTTGGAGAGGGAGTTTTCCATCTTCTAGCATCTTCGTGAATTTCTCTGCAGCCTCCGCTAAAGTCTTACAGCTCTTGAAGATGGCGGATTCCCTGACGAGTTTTGCGAAGTATCTCATCAGTTTGTTTTTCCTCCATTGCTTCACTTCATCGGCAGTAGGGTTGCGGTTGGTCGGCAGACGAATTTCAGAAGGTCTCTGGATAAGAGTTTGCCAAGGGACATTTGGATCATGAAATTCAGGTCGGGAGCCTGAGATCCTAAAACTTTGGGAGTGAGGGGCTAGCTTGTTTAACTCGGAAGTGATGCTGTCTTGAGCGGCCTCGAATTCCCTTTCTTCTTGTGCTTTGATTCTCCTAGCAGCTTCTCTTGCCTTTTCCCCCTTTTTGGCTTCATCAAGACTTTTTAGGATTTCTAGTGCAGCATCCTGTTTTGTCTCGATGTTAGTCATTCTTTCCACAAGGGAGGAAAGCGTTTGCGACATATCCTTAATGCATTTGTCGTGGGCGCACAGTTGAGAGCTGTTTTCAATTATGGCACATGCGGTCTTGGCTTCAGCTATTCGTGTTTTTGTTGCTTCTTCCTTCAGGAGTTGCTCCTGCTTGTCTTCCATGATTTTCAAAGCTTGCTTGAAAACTTCTGGCAGAAGAATGAATGCCTCGACAACACGAGATACTTCATGTTGGAGAGTGGTCATCTCCTCCACAGTAGAAGTATGCATCCAATTTAATGCTTTCTCAATGGAAGACAGAGCATTCACTGCATCCTGGATGAATACAGTTTGAAGACCAAGTGCGCGCAGTCGCTCTTTCCTAGCGGCAGAAATAGGAGAATCTGGTTGAGCAAAGTCTTCAGAGCTGTTCAACCTCCTTACGTTCACGGTTGGGCGTGAAGTAAGTTGGACATCCTCAGATTCAATACCGTCCTCGGATTCCACGGTTGAAGGGGCGGGAGCAGCTGGTTCTGGTTCGACGATAGGGGGTTGAGTGGCTTCCTGTTGCGAATTTTCTTCAGTAGACATGGATATAGGAGGGACTGAATCCTCCTGTTGTCTTTCGGGTACAACTTCTTCGGTGGCAGCAGGCTCAGGTGCCTGTTCCGAAATTGCTTCAACTTCCTCGACTGGAGGGACTGATTCCTCTTCGTCGGGAATGTTCTCATGCTGTGGCGAAGGGGGATTGTTCTGGGTTGATGGCCATTCGTCGCCTTTGGTTGGAGAGGCGTCTCTAGCTTCAGCCTCTTCACGACTCATCCTCAGACCAGCTTGAAAAGCATCATCGTCGTCGTCTGAGTCATGGTTATCGTCTTTTAGATTTGCGGGAGAGTCCTCTGACTTGTCCTTTCCTTTCCTTCTAGCGTCAGATTTCTGCATCAGATGGCTTTCAATCAGCTCCTTGCATAAGGCATTTTCCCATCGGATCAGGGCTTCAATCTCCATTGAGTCCGTCACTTCTGAGACAAATCTTTCTTCTTGGCTCCAATCGCTCCAGTTGTACAATGTTTCGTATGGAGCTAGCCTGTAGCCTTTCCATGTGAGAAATCTTTCGTAAGCATGTTCAATTTGAACAGAAAGAAGGGTCTTATGAATGATGGAGTCGGGGGAGGGACTACGTACAACGTCTGGAGACGATGTCGCAAGGGATTCCTGTACAGGTATGGGATCCTGTATGGAAGTGGGACTCCTTACAGGGGATGGTACCCTGAAGGAAGATGGATCCTGTACGGGTGTGGGATCCTGCAGAGGAGAAGGTGTTGTTGGCTCCAAATGGGCAGCCGACTCGCTAAAGTCTTGTTCGTTGGCAGATGTCTCATTATCCGTCCTAGCCGCCAAAGGCTCAGGATCTACTGTCGATACAGTAGGAGACACCTCTTCTACAGGGGTTGGGCCCTGGGGTTCTTCGTCAGTGGGTTGAGCCACGGGGGAGACTTCTTTGGAGGGCTTGGCAGTTTTGACTTTCGAAAGCCTCCTAAGTCTCTTCTTGGGCTTCTCACCAGCAGTGGGTTTCTTGCTGTGAGATCTCTTTCTTTTCTTTGAAGATTCCACTTCCTGGAACTTCAAGGATTCATCTCGAGGATCTGCGGAAATTGGCATACTTCCAGTTTTTGGCTGGTTGCAGACCATCGTGGTTTGATTATACACAGTAGGCTTGACGCCTCCTAGGTATATCCTGGGGTTATTCTTCTTATCATCGGTGGATTGCGACAGTCCGCATTTCGTCAGGATATGGTTTAACATCAAACCAAAGGATCTCTTCTGGGTGGCCGGTTTGCACACCTCCTCTTGCAGGCGTTTCAGGATTATTTGGCACCAATTGACCTTTTCATAGGTCAGAATAGCCACCATCATCCTGAACCTCAGGTCGGTACACATTTCGAACGCACCGGTTCGATTCTCAATTATCCTGCAGCAAAAATCATGAAGATATACAAATGGGAGACAAAAATTTTTCTTGTGACATGTAGTCTGAACCATGTCAACAACTTTGGATCCTGTGAACAGTCCATAAAATTTAGTGATCAGCTCTTGAGACCCGAATGTCTCAAGTTTTTCCATAGTCAGGCCATCAGCGGGCAGCCTGTAGATGTTCTGTAGCAGATCGTTATTAATACAGATCTCAACTTCCTGGATTGTAGCGGTGATGTCGTCTACATGACCTCCTTGGGCCAATGACAGAAAACGTACGGCGGCGTTGAGGTAAAACTCCTCAACCAGATGTGCATCGTACTTATCAGCAGTCTGACTTCCAAAGCGATAAAGGCCTTGTTGACGAAGTCGAGTTATGATGTACTCCATGGGTTCTGCGTCGTTGGTTTCAGACAAAATGCGCTCAATGATAACAGATCTCGAAAAGATCCGGCCATCAATGATGTTAGCAGTCTTCTTCAGATCAGGAGAAGAGCTTTGTCCAGCCATTTGATGATTACTTAAGAAAAAGTGCAAGAAAATAATCGAAATATGCAGTAAAATGCAGAAAAGTATGTAGGCTGTTTTTGCTTGAGAACTCTTTAATTTGCAGAAAGCGTAAAGAGTCTCTAATGGCAGATTCAGTCCTTTTATAGTTGGGCGGCGAAATAGGGTTTTGCAGAGTACGAATGGTCAGATTTTAAGGGATGGGAACCAGTTTTTGAAATCAACGGTTAAGATGGACTGAGTGTAATCGTACGCTAATCCATTAAAATGTTTAAAAAATGAGCGGGTCCCATTTCTGACATTTGTGTCACCCTAAATGCCTAAAACGGCGGTTTTAAAACAATAAACAATTTAAAACATCGCGGCTTTTGAGATTCAGTTGTCCAGATGTCGTGTAAGGCATTTAATGTACATGACGTTTGACATAAAAACAGGGCACGTGGACAAAAATCATTTTAAAAAGAAATAATATGATATTATATATATACTGAATCGAAATCCTATAGTATGTGCTGTTTCCACGTCGATACAACGTTCCCCCTCAAAAAGGTACATATAGGTTTTAAATTCCATACAGCAACTTAAGGATTTATGCTGTATTCATGGGTCCTACAGTATTCCCCCTTAATTATTGCACACGTCAGCTGTAGGATTCATATGTCTTCGCTCGCTACAGTGCTATATTGACGATTCTGAGTGTACAAATAATTAACGTTGGATACTGTATTCTTGGGTCTTACAACGTTCCCCCTCAATTTGTTGAGTAAAAACAGCAATTTACTTACAGGGAGTCTGGCTGTAGCATTCCCAATTCTTGTCTGAGCATGTTGAATCTTGTTGTGTCGAGCGGCTTGGTGAAGATGTCGGCCAGCTGAACGTCTGTATGAACCTTTTCAAGGCGAACATCCTTGTTCTCGACGTGATTCCTTATGAAGTGATGCTTCATGTTGATATGCTTAGTGCGCGAGTGCAGGACAGGATTGTGCGTGATTGCAATTGCACTCGTGCTATCACACATGATTGGAGTCTCTCTGGCATCGATTCCATAGTCTGACAACTGTTGCTGCATCCAAAGGATCTGCATACAAAGAACTACCAATGACAGATAGTACTCGATTCGGTAGTGGAAAGAGAATTTGCCAATTGCTTCTTACTGAACCAAGAAACGAGTCTAGGTCCAAGAAAGTTACAAGTTCCACTTGTACTCTTCCTATCTAGCTTGTAGTCTCCGAGATCCGAGTCGCTGTATCCAACTAAATCAAATCCGCCTTCCTTAGGATACCAAAGTCCTGCGTCGACTGTTCCTTTAACGTACTTCAGGATTCGTTTAGCTGTATTGAAGTGTGATTCCTTAGGTGCAACTTGATATCTTGCACACACTCCAACAAAGAAATCGGATATCGGGCCTGCTAGCCGTTAGGTACAGGAGCGAACCAATGAGCTTCCTGTAGAGTGATTGGTCAAACGGCTTTCCGGCTTCATCAGCACTAATTTGCACGGAAGTGCTCATGGGTGTTGGCGAGGATTTGGAAGTGTTCATTCCAAATTTGTTGAGAAGATTCTTGCTGGATACAGTTTGGGAAATAGTTTAAGCAACAAACTGTATGGATTTTAAATCTGAGTGCGTAGCGGAAGTTTTGGATACAGTAGGTTGTTGTGGATACAACAACTAAATGTATAGAGTATACTTAATTAATCACAGTAATTAAAACAGTAAAAGTTGAATGTAAATAACACAGTAATTAAAGTGGTTCGAGGTAAACCCCTCTACGTCCACTGGTCCTCCACACAGGAGTAAAAAGTTTATTATAATAACTACATACACAACTACGTAATTATAACAACACACACAATCAATATATCGTTCGCACAGATTAATATAAAGATCTTAGCTTCAACCGTTCACACAGATTGGTTTTGAGCTAATGCTTTGACTTGCTTCTTCACACACAGTTCTGAAGCTTCGTCTTCTTCAATGCAAATCCTTCACACACAGTTCCGGAGAAGCACAGATTGTTCACCCACAGTTTGTTTGTTGAGTATAGAGCAGGATGGTGAACAACAACTTTGACTTTAAGAGCTTTCAGCTGATGAAGTGTTGTTCAGAATGATGAGCATTGTATATCTCTTTTGATCTGAGTTGCAGTAAGCTTTGGAAATATGTTTTGCTCTGATAATAACTTCGATAGCTTGGGTTTTTGGTGGTTGATCTTCAATGCCTTCATAAGATATATATAGTCTCTGAATTATATATCCGTTGAGATGTATCCGTTTGAGTGAGATTTCGTTCCAACGGGATTATGACACGATCCGGATTTAGCGGGATTTGAAGATCTGTTGATCGATGATTTAAATACTTTATCCTTGAGTATTTAAATACTTCTTTATTCAACGGGACTTGACTTGGAGATTCCTTCTTTGTCTGTTGTGAGTGTATGGAAGATAAGCGTATTTGAGTTTCGAGACAGTTTCCATACTTGGTCTTTTATAAGACTTATTCTTTGTCTTGAAGGGCTTCACAATATCTTGATTCGAGGCGGGTCTTCGATACAGGATAATGCCTCAATGCTTCGATACTGTTTCCTTTACCGTATGCGGATTGGCATATATGTCAAAACCTCTTTATCAAATACCATTCGATATGGATCGATATCCCATTGCTTGATCTGAGGTTCTTGTTTTCCCAACAAAACATATATCAAAGATCAAGCTACTGTTCAGAGAATTCTACCTTTACCATTGAGATAATCATCAGCCATGTGTGGACTGTAGATCCTTACATATTCCGACATGTGTGGAAAGAATATCATTGTAGATGAAACTTCAAACTGTGTGTGAAAAAGCAAGTCAAGAAAGAACTCAAGCCAATTTATGTGAACGGCAAAAAGCTTCATTCCCTGTAACAATTTGTGTGAACGTTATAGAGACAAGGTTTAGTTATAGTCACGTAGTTGTGTACATTGTGATAATAATAAACTATTTACTCCTGTGTGGAGGATAGTGGACGTAGGGGGTTTATCTTGAACCGCTTTAAATTGTGTGTTATCTACCTTCTGTCCTTATTATTTTCATAACTGTGATTTATATAAGTATACATTGCAAAACGCTGTACGCACCAAGCAAACAGGAGAATGCCTAGTTGTTGTATTTACAGCAACTCACACTTAAACTTCCACTACGCAAACTCACTTTAGAAAAACATACAGCTTATTGTACTATCTAATTTCAAGCTGTTTACTGTATACTTAGTGGCCAACAAGGGGTATCGGAGCGGTTAATTCTAAAAAGAATCAGTCATATTTTTAACCTAAACAGATCCAAAAATCACTTATTTTTTAAAACAGTCTTATCTTTCCCATTTTCTCTAATGGATACCTCGATGATAAACAAGGTTCCTATGTTTTCGATTAACGATTTTGATGACTGGAGAATCAGGATGGAAGCCCATATTGCTGCCATGCACGAGGAGATGATATTTTTCATCCAAGAAGACCCTATAAAGTTAATGAAGGTTATTCCTGCTGTAAGGGTAGAAGAACAACCTCATGCTTAAATGCTCGATAAGGAGCGCGAGCAATGGACAATAGACGATTGCAAGCGTCCGAACCTCGGCAATGTTGCTAAGAATGTGTTTTTTTTTTCACTTTCGACAAAGGCACATTATCGAAGGTAAAGAGATATAAGACAGCCAGGAAAATCTGGAAGAAACTCAAGATGATTTGCGAGGGAACTGAGCTCTCAAAAGAAACTAAAATTTCAAAACTTACTTAGCAATTTGAATCTTTTGAAATGAAATCTTCCGAAACACTTGAAGAGCTTGACCTCAGATTCACTGGCATTGTAGGTGAACTTGAAGCATTGGGTAAAGTGTATACCTCAAAGGAGAAAAACTTGAAAATCTTTAGATCACTCCCTGCCCGATGGGACATTAAGACTACAACTATGCGTGTGTCGTGTAATCTTAATGATATTTCTACTTTTCGACCGATTCTCTAACCTCAAAATTTTCGAGTATGATATTGACATGAGAGAGAAGGCCGAAGAGTCACCTGCTAAGACTACAACACTGGATTCTGTATCTGTCAAGAGACACAGCTCCGGACCTAGCACATCCAAGTCCGCCCACAAAACTACTGATAGTGATGATGATATCCTGTCACAAGATGAAATGGCCCTTCTTATGCATAAATTCAAAAAGTTCATCAAACAGTCTGGAAAGACTCCCTTCAGGCCCAAGCCGTTTCACAAGGTAAGTTCCGAATCTTCTCCTTATGTTGATTCTAACTTGTGCTGCAACTGTAGGAAACCCTGGCATTATGCGAATAAGTGTCCGCGTCCGAAAGTGCAAAAGTTGTCGGAAGCCGAGCAACAACAAAATGATGAAAGGAGGCGTGTTTGGAAAAACAAGCTCAAGGCCCTGATTGGTGAATCAGAAGCCTTGACCGCATCAACTAAAACCGATGAGTGCCGTCAGGCAGTCACTGACGGTGACTCGTCCGATGATAAGATCGAAGATAAATCCTATATGTGCTTTATGGCCAAAAAAATACAGGACGACGAAGACAGCAATGATGAGGTGAGCTCAATCGCAACTACTCCTGTGAATGCATCTCATACTTTTTATAATATGATGAATGAATTCAAAAACATTTAAAAGGCCCATGAGACTCTGAAACGAGAAATCATACAGCTCGAACTTTCAAACTTAGAGCTTAAAGAAGAAAATGACTTGCTGAAAAATAACTATGAAAATATGTCTATTGATTGCGAAAACAGCAAGGTCACAATTGAAAAACTCATGGAAAGCAATCATCAGCTTGTTAAAGATCTAAATGAGACTAAGTCTCATAATGAAAGGAAGACAAATGATTATGCTTTGCTAGAAGCCAAAGTAAAATCTATCGAAAAACGAGAAGGAGAATTAGAGACCATCTTGAAATCATTCGAGAAATCCTCTAAACGGATAGAAGAAATTCTAAGCATCGGGCAACAAGCTCATGATAAAAGTGGCTTAGGATATAACTCATTCTTCAACAAAGGAAAAACTAGTATGGTGTTCGTCAGGAGTGTGGAACCCATTCATGTACCTAAAGAGACCCCGAGTCCCGTAAATGTAACAGTTGCCCCACGTACAACAAAGGCTGCCATTCCGCCACCAATGTCATATCATCGACAGTGGAAACCTGAGCCTCACGGACCTGTAAGGCATAACCAACAGCATGCTCCCTGAGCATATCAAAAGCGCCAACAGCCATTCAGAAAGAAAACTGTATCTTAATATCAAAGGTCTGCACAATAGTACTTCCCAGAGTACATTGCGCCTATATATTGGACACAAGATCCCCGGTATCCATCCAGAAAATAGGTCACCACATGGTATAATCAATAGCTACGGGAATCCAAATGGAGACCCAGGAGGCAAGATGTAAGGCCTAAGAAAAATGGCTCCACCTCCGAGACGGCAATCATACTGGAATAATAATAATAACCCTCGATTTTACATGTATAATAATCAAGGTTACAGCGACTACGCACCTGCCGCATGTAGACATCGCAAATCTGGACCAAAAGTAACCTACAGTAAACTAATTGTTGTTAGGCAGATTTGGGTACCAAAAGGCACTAACATTAATGGACCCAACAATCAAAGGGGACCTAAATCTACTTAAATTCTGTACCTGCAGGATATCAAAGAAGAGGACATCTGGTACTTTGACAGCGGATGTACTCGGCACATGACAGAAGATATCAGCAAGCTGTCAGACTATGTAGAAGGTCACGATCCAAAAGTGCGATTCGGTGACAAGTCCAACAGAAGAACAAGAGGAAAGGGAAACCTTCTTGTAGGAAAGTTCAAAGTCACCGATGTAGCTTATTTTGAAGGTTTACAGTACATTCTACTTAGTGTTATTCAGTTCTATGACAAACAATTCTCGGTGAAATTCTATATAAATCACTGTAGAGTGAAGAACATCTTGACTAAAGAAGTTGTTCTCACAGGAAGCAGGTCAGGTAATATGTATATTGCTGACTGAAAGCCTACAAAATCCATTATTCCGTGTTTTGTTGCCAAAGGAACTGCAAATCAAAGCTGGCTATGGCACAAGAGGATGTCACATATCAACTTCAAGACGATCAACAAACTCGCCAGACAGGGAATGGTTAGAGGATTGCCCGATGTGTCATTCAAAAAAGACAGTGTCTGTGGACCGTGTCAGAAAGGTAAAAAAGTCAAAACCACCCTAAAAACAAATCATACTTGTCCACTCACAGAGTTCTGGATATGCTACATATGGACCTATATGGTCCTGTAGACCCGGTAAGTTTAGGAGGTAAGAAATATTGTCTAGTTATTGTTGATGATTTCTCCAGGTATGCTTGGACAATCTTTCTAAGCAAGAAGAAAGAAACCACAACAAATTTGCCTGAGCACCTGAGAAAGCTTCAGAATGAGGAAGGGTTGAGTATCGTGTCCATTCGTTCCGATAGGGGTACTGAATTCACTAACCACTTTATAGAGCAATACTGTTCGGACAATGGAATACAGCACGAATACTCAGCAGCCCGGACTCCTCAACAAAATGGTGTTGCTGAGCGAAAGACATGATGCTCAAATAAGCCATAATAAGCATGATCGCCGCAAGCAAGTTGCCACAGCGGTTCTGGGCGAAGCAAAAAATACAACGTGCTATACTCAAAACCGCTGTATTATCAACAAGCATCACAACAAAACAGCCTATGAGGAATGGAATAATAAAACTCCTTTAGTTTCATACTTTCACATATTTGGATGTCGATGCTATGTTTTGAATAATGGAAAAGATCAACTCAAGACTTTTGACGAGAAGTCGGATGAAGGGATATTTGTAGGATATGTTGGGATTCGGTGCCTAAAACGAAGGCCCAGCGGAAGCGGTAAAAGGAAAATTAATTCGATCTGAATCCCTACGAGGATCGATCAAGCTACGTATATACGAATATAAAACGAAAACAATGAAGATAAGGAATCATACCATCGTAGTCCGTTGATTAAATGGTGAACTCATTGAAGATGATTCCCTAAGCTTTACTTGCTCCTCCACGAATCCTATTCGTCAAGCCCTTGAATGATCCAACGCCGAAAGCACTGTGTCCCTACTTGTCACGCGCCGAAGAAACAAACGGAATGACAATCACCCAATTAACCTCTAAGGTTACGGCTAGAATCGGATGATGAAGCTCTTTGATTTGATGAATATACTCCAAGTATATTTATCAAATCTCTCTCAATATTTTCTCTCAATTTTTCTCTAAGAAAATTGAAGAAGAAGTGAATGAAGAAGATGAAGATGAGTGTTAAACTCAAAGTCTCTCTATCTCTCTCAATGTGTGATATGTATGATATCAATACAAATGAGGTGAGGAGACTTTTATCCTTGTCTTCAAATGATTCATCTCACATGATAAATCAAGACATCCCATTCTTTATTCATCACAAGATGTCATGTTCCCCATGTTAAAACAAATCAGGATATTATATGATTAAGTCTTTCACCACATTAGGTGGAAAACATAGGGGGTTACTTGAAGATGTAAGGGAGTTTGGTTCGTTTCGGACTCCCGCGAGTCCAATACGATAAACTCCATTCCATCTCGATGTATTTATATCAATCAATTAATCCAATTAATTGATTATATCAAATATAAAGTAATATAATTAATTTTTTTTAAAGTAATATAATTAATTTCTCCAAGAAATAATTACATTCATGAATTAAATTGATCACCCAGCAATTTATTTAACTCATTAGGCCATAAATTAATTTATCCAATAAATTAATTTAGACATCCAATGTCCCAATAAATTAGATATCCAGTATTTAATATTCATAATGAGAGAATAAGCTCGATTCATTTCGTCGTCAATCCTATTGCGCGACTCGGTAGGTCTATCTCAGTCAGCAATGGGAGGAACCAAAGAGTAGTAGCACCACCTAGCCAGCCTGGCGGCCTACACTGTACCCCAACTGGATCATTCAAAAACCCTTCTGTCGTGAATATCAGTATACGTATAAACCCTTATTTCAAATGTCCCGATCAAGTTATAGGGTCACGGTCAGTCAAAGCCTATCTGTACTTGACGCTATGCATGAGTTAATGTAAATCGAGATCACTAAGCTCTCGTGTATCCAATATAACTAGCTCCAATGCTTTGGCCAAAGACTTATGATCTCATCTGCCAATAACCGCATAGGACATATAACCCGTTCACTAACAAGAGAAAGAATTCTATCTTGGCATTCAGTAGGACTTGCTACTTGCCCGTCAAGGTGCAGGTAGAGTTTGACCCCCACCTTTCGGTTTTCTAGGTCTAACTACTCTAGTGAAAATCTTAACGTTATAAGCACATCCCTTCTAAATCCTCAAGTCGAAGCTTCACGAATACCTATCACAACCTTTCGATTCCGTCATTGACTGTCCTAGAGTGCAATCCGTGTGACGAATCGAGGGTGAGTCGGTTCGAGTATACTAATCTAATTAGCATACCTATAACGCGCACTCCCACTAACCATTAGTGCACGACAGGCACTCTCCAAGTCAAAGAACACATCACACAAGTCTTCACATAAACTACATGCCCAGTCAAGTTCATCGACTTTCGAATGATTGAGTATTTGAGCCATAAACATTTCCAGTGCCGATCCCCTTATATAATAAGGAGTGGAATGTTTTGATTTCAAATACATGGACTAGTTTCTCTATATATATTTATGAGTCAGGGATACTAGTGACTACCAGTAAATAAAGAAACATACAACTGCCTTTTGTTAATTAATTACATAATAACAGGTACAATGCCCTCACTCAACATCCTCTGAGTGGCATTCGAGGGCATACTCCTAACAATCTCCGACTTGCACTCAATGCCACACTCTTTGGTATCTAATACACATGTTCTCCAGATGACGCTCCAAGGTAGTCTGATAAAGTGGCTTGGTTAGTGGATCAGCGACGTTGTCGGCTGAGTCTACTCTATGCCGCACAATGTATCCCTTGCGAACAAATTCTCTTAGAAGATGATACTTCCTCTCAATGTGTTTGGTACTGTTGTGAAACCTCGGATCCTTGGCCTGAGCTACAGCTCCGTCGTTGTCGCAGTAAAGCGGAATAGGCAGCTCAGCACATGGTATCACTTGAAGTTCTTCCAGAAATTTCTTAATACAGAACCCTTCCCTAGAAGCCTCCGAGGCTGCTTGATACTCAGCCTGACAGGTGGAATCAGCAGTCGCACTTTGCTTGGCGCTACGCCAAGATACTGCTCCTCCATTAAGAGTAAATATGTAGCCAGAAGTAGACATCGAATCGTCTTTCTGTCCTTGGAAGTCTGAATCGGTGAAGGCCATCACATTCAGTTCTCCACTGCCATACATAAGAACCATATCTCTAGTCCTTCTCAAGTACTTGAGAACGTTCTTTACGGCAGTCCAATGTTCCCTACCTGGGTTTGCCTGAAACCTGCTTACCACGCTCACAGTATGCGCAATGTCAGGTCTCATACACAACATAGCATACATAAGGCTACCCACGGACGAAGCATATGGTATATTACTCATTTCCTTTCGTTGTTCCTCACTTTGAAGACACATCTTCAAGGAGAGTTTTATTCCATGTCGCATCGGTAGGAACCCTCTTTTAGAATCATCCATCTTAAATCGCTTTAAGATCTTATCTATATATAGGGCTTTGGAAAGACCTATCGCTCTCTTCGCTTTATCCCGGTAGAGCTGAATACCAAGAATATAGGTTGCTTCTCCCAAGTATTTCATGGAGAAATTACTCGAAAGCCAAGCTTTCACAGAACTGAGCATTCCCACATCATTTCCTATTAGTAGAATGTCATCTACATATAGTACTAAGAATGCGATCTTGCTCCCACTAACCCTCTTGTATACACAAGGTTCCTCTTCATTTTGCACGAAGTCAAACTCTATGAGTGCCTCGTCAAAATGAAGGTTCCAACTACGCGAAGCTTTGCTTCAGTCCATAAATGGAACGCTGAAGCTTGCATACTTTCTGAATATCGACCTCAGACACAGAGCCTTTAGGATGCTCCATATAGATTTCCTCCTCGAGGAATCTATTAAGGAAAGCTGTCTTTACGTCCATTTACCATATCTCATAATCGTGGTAGGCAGCTATAGCAATCATCATGCGAATAGACTTGATCATAGCTACAGGCGAGAAGGTATCGTGGTAATCGATCCCTTCCTTTTGGATATAACTCTTTTCCACAAGCTTGGCCTTATAGGCGTCAACCTTGCCATCCCCATCAGTCTTTCTCTTATAGATCCACTTGTTCCCAATAGGCACTATGCCTTCGGGACGGTCTACTAGAGTCCATACCTGATTGACATGCATCGAGTCTATCTCAGCTTCCATAGCTTCACGCCATCCACCATCGCTTGGTCATAGGTTGTTGGGTCGGTCTCTTGGCTATCACTTGGAACATCATGGAGACCCAGCTCCTCCAAGTGTGCAAGGCCATACATCTCAGGTAAATGAGACACCCTACTAAACCTACGAGGTGGTTGTACTTGTGTTTCAGAAGGTTCGGTTCCAATTTCTTTCACAGGTGTCTCCTGAGGAGTTTCATTGTATTCTTCCAAAGAAATACTTCAACCTGCTCCGCCTTCCTGAATGAACTCATCTTCCATGAAGTGTGCATGCAAAGCAACAACGATATTTCGATCTTCGGTCATGTAGAATAGATAACCCATCGTGCCATACGGGAATCCAATGAAACGTCCCTTCACGGACCTCACTTCCAACTTTCATACCTTAGTCTTCTTGACATAGGCGGGACATTCCCGAATCCTAATGTGATTAAGACTTGGTTTCCTTCCCTCCCACATCTCATGAGTAGTTTTAGGAACGGATTTGGAAGGACATCTGTTTAAGATATACGCAGCAGTCAGGAGTGCATACCCCCACAGGTAAATCAGTAAGTCAGTATAGCCTAGCATAGAACGGACCATGTTAAACAAGGTCCGGTTCCTTCTTTTTGATACACCATTTAAATGAGAAGTACCTGGAGGTGTTAGTTGTGATACTATTCCATGTTCCTTAAGGAACTCGTCAAACTCCATACTCATATACTCGCCATCTCGGTCTGACCGAAGTGCTTTGATATGATTTCCAGTTTGTTTCTCGACTAGGGCCTTAAATTCTTGGAATTTCTCAAAGGCCTCGGATTTATGTTTCATTAAGTATACATAACCATACCTAGTATGATCATCTGTAAACGTAATGAAATAATGATATCCATTATGTTCTTCTTCCAAAGCACCACACACGTTGGTATATATTAATCCTAGTTTATCAGCGGCTCTTTCAAAAGTCCCTATGAATGGGGACTTAGTCATTTTGCCTTTCAGGCAAGATTCACAAGTAGGGAAGGGATCCGATCCTAATGGACCCATAAGTCCATCATTTATCATTTTGTAAACCTTGGTCTGACCAACATGACCAAGTCTAAGATGCCATTTCAAAACTTGATTAGTTTCATCCCTACCACGCTTCCTAGTCATAGTATTCGCAACGAATTTGTTACTAAGGTTTAGATGATACAGTCCATTTAACAATGTAGCAGTGCCCACTAGTTTATTTCTAAAATAAGGAACCATCACCAATGAAAAATGAAAAGCCTTTCCGATCCATGACCGGAATGGATACAATGTTCTTATGCCCCTTGGGCAAAACAAGTACATCTTCTAAAGTTAAAACAAAGCCGGATTCTAAACCCAAAAGAAGTGATCCTATATCAGTTGCTTCGAAACTATGCCCGCTTGTGATAGTAATCCTCACTTCCCCAGATCCAAGCTTTCTACTGTGTTCCATATCCTGATTCACGGTACAAATATGAGAACTAGCACCTGAATCCAGTATCCAGGAAGTAGAAAATACAGTAGCAGAACAATTTGTTTCCAAAACTAAATGTTCTGTACCTGAAGCACCATGAAGAATCAGACAGTATCTAGCCCAGTGGCCCAGCTCACCGCATTTGAGATAAGCGTCCTTCTTCTTATTGCTCTTGGGAACCAACGGGGCCTTGTCCTTACCCTTAAGGTCATTGACTTGTGGTCCCGTTTACTTCTTGGTCTTTTTCTTCTTATTCTTAGACCTCCGAGGTCCAGAAGAAATCACAAGGGCATACTACTTCATCCGTGGAGTCTTCATCTGAGACTGAGTGGTCACGAGTTTGTTCATAAACCCTGCTAAGTTGCACGCAATCTCATTACAGTTGAAATTTATTACAAACTATGAGAAGAAATCAGGGAGAGACTGTAGGATAAGGTCGGTCTGTAGAGAAGTATCCATCTTAAAATCAAGAGCCTCCAATCTCTCGATCATAGATATTATTTTGAGGATGTGGTCCCCAACCTTCTCACCTTCCTTCATCCTTGCACCGAACAGTTGCTTGGATATCTCATATCTAGCAGTTTGACTGTGCTCACCATAAAGCTCGGTTAAGTGAGATAAAATCTGCCTAGTAGAAGTCATTTTCTCATGAGCTCTCTGAATCTCATTAGACATAGAAGCCATCATATAAGCACGGGCTTTTACGTCATCCTTAACCCACTTTTCGTGGTTTTCAATCTCTTACTGATTGGCTCTTGTCCGCACAGGTGGCGCCGGAATGTCCGTCTCCAAGACGTATTCCAGTGCCTCTATACTGAGGACTATCATCAGATTGCGAAGCCAATCCAAAAAGTTAGGTCCGATTAGGGTGTTCTTTTCGATTAGAATTGCGAGTGGGTTCATTGACATATTGAAAGTTATGTTCGTCTGCATTAAGTACGACAGATTTATTAGTGACTCGTTCAATTATAATCTGAGTATAGAATTAAGGTCTTTTATATTCTTATTACCCAGCTCCCACTATTTTTATCGGAATAACACACTCCCATGTGAAATTCGGAAGTATCGTTCGCTCTATTTCATAGTGGTGATCGAGTTCTTTATAAATATTAATAGAGGGCAACCGAATAGGTTTCTAGTCTATTAATTTTCATAAAGTGGTGTCCAACACCAACCCATCTAATGGATGATTCGATCTTCTTTTTCCCCTTGTCACTCCCCTCAACCTATACGGTTTCTATGGTTCGTGAACAAGTTAACTTTATACCATCGACGCAAATCAGTTTCACAATTGAATCTTATCCGGCAACCGAACAGGTTTCTAGGGATAAAATATGCTCCAACCGAAGGCATCCAATGCGCTCCCGGTAATTTATCCATCTTTCCCGAATGACTACCCCGATAACTCGGAAGCATAGCACATCCGGTTTGGATTTCAATTTTCCGAAAGCTTGATGGAGGGAAAGAAACCCTTGAAACCTTTTAAACTTAATAATTTGTCGTAGGAGAATTTTTGCGATTAATGTTACACTTTGCACATTAATTAATTTAAGCAAGTTTGTGCATTCATACAATATGAATAAATATTCACAACCTAGTTGCTACCAACATGTAGTTCATGGACCGTTCCTAGAATCAAAAACTCCGTAATCTAATTACAAGTCTTCGGTCTTGAATCTTCATTTTCTCGAACAGATCTTCCTCCAGTCTTCATCATTACATATAAATTTTACATTGAAAGTTGCATCCTAGATACAAATATTTCTAGTAAAATAAATAAGCTCAAAACGGCCTTTACAACCCAATCGAATAAAACCGAACGATTCAAAACTAGGTACATGAACCACACCACCATTCAAAAATAATGCATCAAACCCATTAAATAAGTGGCATTCATAATTAATCTAAATATTTATCCAATCAATATAAATTAATCCATCCAAATAAATTAATCCAATTAATTCAAACAACCATTAATTTTAACTTGTTCCGGATGAGAAAATATTTCATTAAATTTATTGCCCTAAGAATAAAATTACCATAATTAAATCTTAGTCAAATTAAATCCAATTTAATTTGTGGGAAGTTAATTATCGAATGAAATATAAAAAACAGAGTCGAAAAACACGGCCGGGCCAACTCAGGCCTTTGCCCGGCAAAGTGCCGGCGAGGCCGGCTTGGATCGGGACCATTGCACAGCGGCGGCGGCGGCTGCCGAGCATGGCGGCACGAGGCAGCTGCGGTCCACAGGCTGCATCGCATGGCGGTGCCGGATGACTCAAGTCGGGTCCGTTTACCTTTTCGGCTAGTTTCTTCGCCCCGATTCCAAAAATATTTTTTTCTAATATTTATATTACATATTTAAATCAGTTTTTCAAAAGAAAAATAGATTTATATTGTAACATAAAATCATGAAAAATTAATTTTTAGATGAACAATAGAAAATCAACGATTAATACGATTATGATTCCAAATCATACACCATCCAATCAAGCATTCTAAATGCTAAATATCGTATATACGATCGCAATGCCTACGCTATGATACCGCTGTTGGGATTCGGTGCCCAAAACGAAGGCCCAACGGAAGCTGTAAAACAAAAATTAATTCGATCTGAATCCCTACGAGGATCTATCAAGCTACGTATATATGAATATAAAACGAAAACAAGGAAGATAAGGAATCATACCCTCGTAGTCCATTGATTAAATAGTGAACTGCTTGAAGATGATTCCCCAAGCTTTAGTTGGTCCTCCATGAATCCTATTCGTCAAGCCCTTGAATGATCCAACGCCGAAAGCACCGCGTCTCTACTTGCCACGCACCGGAGAAAAAATGGAATGACAATCACCCAATTAACCTCTAAGGTTACGGCTAGAATCGGATGATGAATCTCTTTGAGTTGATGAATATACTCCAAGTATGTTTATCAAATCTCTCTCAATATTTTTTCTCAATTTTTCTCTAAGAAAATTGAAGAAGAAGTGAATGAAGATGAGTGTTAAACTCAAAGTCTCTCTATATCTCTCAAAGTGTGATACGTATGATATCAATACAAGTGAGGTGAGGAGACTTTTATCATTGTCTTCAAATGATTCATCTCACATGACAAATCAAGACATCCCATTCTTTATTCATCACTAGATGTCATGTCCCCCATGATAAAACAAATCATGATATTATATGATTAAGTCTTCCACCACATTAGGCGGAAAACATGGGGGGGTGGGGGGGCTACTTGAAGATGTATGGGAGTTCGGTTTGTTTTGAACTCCCGCGAGTCCAATCCTATAAACTCCATTCTGTCTCGATGTATTTATATCAATCAATTAATCCAATTAATTGATTATATCAAATATAAAGTAATATAATTAATTTCTACAAGAAATAATTACATTCATGAATTAAATTGATCACCCAGCAATTTATTTAAATCATTAGACTTTAAATTAATTTATCCAATAAATTAATTTAGACATCCAATGTCCCAATAATTAGATATTCAGTATCTAATATTCATAATGAGAGAATAAGCTTGATTCATTCCGTCGTCAATCCTATTGCACGACTCGGTAGGTCCGTCTCAGTCAGCAATCGGAGGAACCAAAGAGTAGTAGCACCACCTAGCCAGCCTGGCGGCCTACACTGTACCCCAACTGAGAACGAATGAGAGGGATCATTCAAAAACCATTCTGTCGTGAATACCAGTATACGTATAAACACTTCTTTCAAATGTCCCGATCAAGTTATAGGGTCACGGTCAGTCAAAGCCTATCTGTACTTGACACTATGCATGAGTTAATGCAAATCGAGATCACTGAGCTCTCGTGTATCCAATACAACTAGCTCGAATGCTTTGGCCAAAGAATTATGATATCATCTGCCAATAACCGCATAGGACATATAACCCGTTCACTAATAGGAGAAAGAATTCTATCTTGACATTCAGTAGGACCTGCTACTTGCCCGTCATGATGCATGTCGAGGTTGACCCCCACCTTCCGATTTTCTGGGTCGAACTACTCTACTGAAAATCTTAACGTCACAAACACATCCCTACTAAATCCTCTAGTCGAAGGTTCATGAATACCTATCACAACCTTTCGATTCCGTCATTGACTGTCCCGGAGTAAAATCCGTGTGACGAATCAAGGGTGAGTTAGTTTGAGTATACTAATCCAATTAGCATACCTATAACGTGTGTTCCCACACCATTAGTGTCCTACAGGTACTCTCCAAGTCAAAGAACACGTCATACAAGTCTTCACATAAACTAGACGCCCAGTCAAGTTTCATCGACTTGCGAACGATTGAGTATTTGAGCCATAAATATTTCCAGTGCCGATCCCCTTATCCAATAAGGAGTGGAATGTTTTGCTCTCAAATTCATGGACTAGTTTCTCTATATATATTTACAAGTCAGGAATACCAGTGACTACCAGTAAATAAAAAAACATACAACGTCCTTTTTATAATTAATTACATAATAACAGGTACAATGCCCTCACTCAACATCATCTGAGTGGCATTCGAGGGCATACTCCTAATAGGATATTCCTCTGTCTGCAAGGCTTTCAGAATATTTAATAAAAGGAAGCTGACAATCGAGGAATCTGTATATGTGTTCAATGAACCTCACCATGATCCTATAGGAGTAGAAGACTTAACCCAGAATATCCAAACACTTTCCATCAATGACCCTCAAACTCCAATAGAGCATGTTGTAGACTTAGAGATCAACCCCACAACTGTAAGAACAGAGGTAGTTGAAGCTGATGCTGTCCAAGCTGAAGCCAAAACTACAGCACCTCAAGATACAGTACGGGATACAGAACTATAACTCGACAGGAGATGGCTTAGATATCACCCTCAGGTGTTAATCATAGGAGATATTGATGCTATTGTATCTACCCGAAGAAGAATACAGAGTACACAAGGAACTATACTGTGTACGTAAGAAGATTCCGAATCTGAAAAATCTCCATTCCCAGTATGAAAATCCCAGGCTGAACTTAGGATACTAGCCATGTGCACTCTAGGTGTATTCTAAGCTCAATCCGAACCTGTTTCTACCCATGAATCTTTGAATAACTCTCACTGGATCACTTCTATGGAAGAAGAGCTTAACGGTTTTAAAAGAAACAATGTATGATATTTAGTACCCCAGACCTGAACATCAAGCTGTTATTGGAACCAAATGGGTATTTAGAAACAAGAAGGATGAGAATGGACTTGTTATTAGGAATAAATACTGTCTGGTTGCACAAGGCTACAGATAGGAAGAAGGCATAGACTACAATGAGACAGTCACCCCTGTAGCCATATTAGAAGCCATCAGGATATTTCTAGCCTTTGCCGCCCATAAAAGCTTTATAGTATATCAAATGGATGTTACGAGCGCATTCCTAAATAGAGACCTCGCCGAAGAAGTTTTTGTTGAACAACCACCAGGGTTTGTCAACACTGAAGGCAGAGACATATTATACAGACTATGGAAAGCTCTGTATGGACTTAAGCAAGCACCTAGAGTGTGGTATGAAACCCAGTCCCTGTACTTTACCAATAATGGATTTGAGAAAGGTGTTGTGGACAAGACTCTATTTAAGATACATGAAGGTGATGACCTGTTAATGGTACAAATATATGTCGATGATATTATATTTGGTTCTACTAACATTGCTCTATGTCAAAGGTTCTCCCATCTCATGCAAAGTAAATTTGAAATGAGTGTGATGGGGGAACTTAGTTATTTCCTAGGATTGCAGGGAAAGCAGTTGCCTACAGGAATCTCCATCAACCAAAAGAAGTACAGCAAGGAGCGACTCAATAAGTTTGGGATGAATAGCTCTAAATCCTCGTCAACCCCCATGAGCACTTCTGTGCAAATTAGTGCTCACGAAGCTGGAAAGCCGGTTGATCAATCACTTTATAGGAAGCTAATTGGCTCACTCATGTACCTAACAGCTAGCAGGCCCGATATCCAGTTTGCTGTAGGAGTATGTGATCGGTACCAAGTAGCACCTAAGGAGTCACACTTTACAACAACCAAACGAATCCTTAAGTACGTCAAAGGAATAATTGATGTAGGATTGTGGTATCCTAAGGAAGGAGGATTTGATTTGGTTGTCTATAGCGACTCGGATCTCAGAGGCTGTAAGTTGTATAGGAAGAGTACAAGCGGTACTTGTCACTTTCTTAGACCTAGACTTGTGTCCTGGTTTAGTAAGAAGCAATTGGGCAACTCGCTTTCTACAGCTGAATTGGAATACTATGCTGCTGGAAGTTGCTATATGCAGATTCTCTGGATGCAACAGCAGTTATCAGATTATGGAATCATTGTGAAAGAAACACCGATCATGTGCGATAGCGCGAGGGCAATTGCACTAACACACAATCCTGTATTGCACTCGCGAATTAAGCATATTGATATGGAGAATCACTTCATCCGGAATCATATTGAAAATAAGGATGTTCGGATCGAGAAAGTTCATAAAGATATTCAGTTGGCCGACATCTTTACAAAACCTCTCAGTACAATGATTCTGTATGCTTCGACAAGAACTGGGAATACTATAGCCTGACTCCCTGTAAGTTTTTACGCTTTTACTCATCCACTAAGGGGTAATGATGTAAGACCCAAGAATACATTATCCATCGTTAATTAATTGTACACTCTAGAACAAGTCAGATCTTATTGTAAGAATAAGGTACAAAACCTTTCTACATCTGACGTGTGCATTAATTAAGGGGGAATACAGTACGACTCATGAATACAGTATTAATCCAAACATTGATGTAAGAATTGAAACCTATATGTACCTTAGGGGGAACACTGTATTATCTGCGGATATAATACATACACTGTGGGATGTTAATTAAATATTATATTATTATTCTCTTCATACTGAAAAAATTTTTAGTCCACGCGCCCTGTTTTAAAATTCAAACATTTATCTTTAATGATTTAATCGACATCTGAACTTTATTACATCAAACACTGCAATGTTAATGATTTCAAAACCGCCATTTCATGCAATGAGGGAAGACGAACTGTCAGAAGTAGGACCGGTTATCATTTCAAAAACGGATGGATAAGATGTACCAGTTACTAAGTTCATCTTTGTCATTTTTTTAAAATACGGTTCCCATCCCTTAAATATGACCGTTCACTATATGCAACCCTAATCCTCCCTGCACACTATAAAAGGACTGTATCCTGATCCATTTGACTCTTTACGCTTTCTGCTAAATTAAATAAGTCCAGAGCAAACAGCCTACATACTCTACAAATTTTCTGTATTTTTTTTGTTTCTTCAAATCCTTTTTCGGAAAATCAATGGCAACGTCATAGACTTCCTCTCAATATCTGAAGAAGAAGGACTCCATCATTGACGGGCGAATCTTCGCTAGATCTGTTGTCATGGAAAGTGTCCTTGTTGAAACTGAAGATACTGACGGTATGGAACTGGTCGTTTCCAGAATCAAGAAACAAGGCTTATACCGCCTTGGAAGTCAACACACTGAGATCTACGACGAGCGCATTGTTGAAGAATTCTATCTTGATGCTTCCATCAAGTTCTTTTCCCTGAAAAGAGGAGGAGATGTCTCTGACATCAATGCTACCATTTGTGGTATTGAAGTTTTCGTGGACTAAGAGCTGCTAGAAAACTTATTCAGGCTGCCGTTTGATGGCCTGAGAATGGAGGAACTTGAGACCTTTAGGTCGGAAGAACTGTTAACGGCCTACTAGGGGCTGTTCACAGGTGACGGTTCAGACAAGAATGTCCACCCGTCATGCCATAAGAAAAATGTTTGCATATCATACGTGTATCTACACAATTTTTGTTGTCGGGTTATTGAAAACCGGACTGCAGCATTTGAAATGTGCATGAACCTTCTCTTTAGGATGATGGTAGCTATCATGTCCGGCGAAAGAGTTAACTAGTGCCAAATTGTTTTGAAGAGGATACAGGAAGAGGCCGCCAAGCCGGTAACCCAAAAGAAATCCTTCGGCCTCATCCTCAACTACATCCTAACTCACTGTGGTGTGCCGCAGTCTCGAAATGCCAAGAAGATTAGCCCTGTCAAATTTATAGGTGCGAGCAAGCCCACTGTCTTTAACAGAGACGGACTGTTCTGTAGCGAGCGTCATCCCCGGACTATGCCTATTTATGATGATCCCAGGGATGTTACTATCAAGGCTGTGTATGTGGAGAAGAAGAACAGAAGGAGAAGTATCTCTGACAGTAAGTCACCACAGGCTGCAGAAAAAGCGAAGAAGAAGCTCAAGAAAGCTTCCAAGACTAAGCCTACAGTGGCTACAATGGTCACTATAGATGTCCCAGTGGTTCAACCGCTGTTCAAATCCTAAAGGGTGCAACCCCTTCGGAAGAAATAGTTGTTGCACAATCTGTAGATCTTGAGGCAGTGGCGGCTATGATGGACGAACAACTATTTGCCAAGATAGAGGGCTCTGGCGAATCGGCTGCCTCTACGGAGCCAAAGGCCACCTCTCCTGTAAGGGAACCCACACCCATACATGATATCTCTCCTATCAGGGTGCCATCCCATGTTAGGTATCCATCTCCCATCAGGGTACCAACCCCTGCTGGGATTCCCTCTCCAGTATAGGCTTTCACACCTGTTGCGGATCTCATCCATATAGTAGACCCAACTATTGTAAGGAGTCCCTCCTCATCAGCACTAATCAATGAAACTCTTCTCCAGGTAAAATTGAACAAGCCTACAAGCACTTTGTAACTTGGAAAAGATACAGGGTTGCCCCGTACGACGACCTATACAACTAGGACAAGTGGAAGGAGGAAAAACTTTTCGTTCTGGATGTCATGGACACCCAGAATATCGAAGTATTGATTCAATGGGAGAATCAATTTTGCCAAGAGCTGATTACAAATTTCTACCTGGAAAAAGAGAAGGCTCGATTGAAAGGGAGGTCCCAATCCGATGACAATGCTCCTTCTGACAGCCACAAATCTGATCCCAACTCTGACGCCGACGACGATGCTCTCCAGGCCGGTCTACGGATTAGCCGCGAAGTGGCAAGGGAAGGAGAAATGGATCGTATGCAAGGCCAAAAGGGTCAGGGGACCTCCGGAAGAAATCAGTCCCTTTCCCCTCAAAAAGAACCTGCTCAAGAAAAATAGGAGGATTTAGTCCCTCTTGTACAGCAAACAGTTCCCGAACAGGCAGCCCACCCTGTCTCGGATCATGAAGAAGAAGCCCGCGCCATCCGCCAAGAGGAATCAGTCCCTCTTCCAGAGCAGGCGTAAGCTGAGAGTCAGCAGGAGGATGCAGTCCCTCCTGTATCCCCGACTATAGAAAATCAGGCCGAACAGGAGGAATAAGTCACTCCTGTCCCCGAGACTGAACCAACAGCACCCTCTGCTATTACACCTCAAGATGCTTTTGCATCTCCCATCTATGTGAGCTCAAAGTATGGTTCCGATGACGGTTTCCTGCCACATGGCAAACCACGACACCCTCATCACAATGTGGTTCTCTGTTAATTAAATGTACCAGAGGATGCCAAAATTGCGCGTCCTGGATCCCCGCGAACCAAGCCCGTATTGAGAAACTCCATGCACTCGGGTGACAGGCCGTGTTCCAATAGGATGTCGTGAAGGCACTGTATGACGTAGGCAAAGAACTCGATAAGATGCGAGGCACTGCCCAGGATGAGCTCTCTGATGTAAAGACCGCAATCACCAATATCGAGGAAGCGTTCCGCCTAATGCCCAATGCATTGTGGCAAGCGCTTCATCAGCTAAAGTAGCATCAAGAGAGAGTCATACGGCAAGAACAAGAAAAGCTCTGAATTTCAAAGGCCAAGACGTTTTTTGCCCTCAAGGAGACCAGAACCAGACTGACAGACCATGATACTAAGATCGATAACATGTCTCTGGTGCTCGGTACTCTGGTAGATAAGATCGATAATTTGACGACCAAGAAAGATGATGCTATGAAGCTTCTACAGGATCTTCATACAAAGGTGTCAGTTATTGATGATGCCAAAAGGGGGAAGAAGCCAGAGAGGCTGGAAGGAGATGGAGGATGGAGAAGAAAAGAGAGATGGAAGCAGACTTGGAAGACAGCATCGCTGCTACAATAGGCTGTTTGGCCGCGCCTAAAAGAGGATACAAGGTACCTGGTTCGCGTCCTGAGTTCCATGATCCCAATGTTCCTTGGAAGAACAACGTGCAAAAATCATATGTGATTCCTCTGCCCACTAACTGATAGCCTACAGCTGATGAAGTAAAGAACTTGAAGAAAAACGAACTGATGAGATACTTTGTTAAACTCATCAGGGAGTCCTCTATGTTCAGCAAGTTTAAGACTCTGTCGGATGCTGCATATGAATTCACGAGGATGTTAGCGGAAGGAAAGATTCCTCTGCAACTGCAGATGAAATAAAGGCACCTTAGAGGTGCTGGCTCACCCATCCAGATGACTTGATACTTTCTTTTGTCTAATACGCTGAAGGAAGAGTGCTCGACTGGGATCGAGGCAATGATTCATTTGTTAATTAGTGGAAAGGAACCGAGAATTATCCTGATAGGAGACCTTGGAGGCATTCTCAATACAGGAATTAGCTTATCTGGACCTTCTCTCTGTATTTGTTCCTTAGGTTATAAATTGCAGTATGCATTTTGTTTTTGTTGTCTTCTCTATTTCGAGAACTTCTAATTTTTCCCATATTATCAATAAATATTTGTTCTCTTGCAAGATTACAGCTCGTAATCCACGCTTACTGTTTTTACTGTTTGATTATGAATTTACGAACAAAATATAGAACATGTCTTAAAGCTGTAAGAACTTGCCTGCGAATAGTTCATAAGTTAAGTTTTATTCAACCTAGACAAACATTATAAGATTGTGCATGCGCGCCAATCATAAGTTTAAAGTTGTAATACACATCCATGTAGATGTTCTCAATTTCTTAGAACTTTTTTTTTTTTTTAAAAAAAAAATCGAAATTTATTAAATGGACCAGAAATGTGGGGGGACGAGGCCCACTACACGCCCAAAGAGATTGAGGGAGGACGAACCCCTCTACACGCCCCAATTAACGACAATAACAGCCGAGGAGATTATTTAAACCTAACATATGGAAAATTATTTTTATCGAGCCTAATCAAGCCATTAATCTTCCCGAGCAGATCAGACGGGCTATAAAGCTGAAAATTTCTGAACTTATATCCTTCATTAGCCAGGTAGTCCGCAATGGTGTTCCCTTCCCGATAAATGTGAGAGAATGAGATATCCATGACACGCCTGAATGATGCAATTTTGTGACAAATGTTTAGCACTTGCCAATTACCCTTGTTAGGCGAGTTGACTAGAGAAAGGGCAATGGCCGAGTCCATCTCAACCCAAACCTTACGAATGTTTCTGTCGTGGCAAAGGTCCAGCGCTCTCCAAATAGCAAAAAGTTCGGCAAAATTATTAGAATGGTTGCCGATAAATTCGTGAAAAGCAAAGATAGGTTCGCCCAAAAAATTCCTAGCAATCCCCCCCACCGCCGACTCCCCGGGGTTGCCTTTTGAGGCCCCGTCTGTGTTGATTTTGGTTGTCCCAGGAGTCGGCCTGACCCATCTCACTATGTAGATTTTTTTCTTTTTATTGTTTATACAATTACATGCAAAATTATTAATAAAATTGCAGGGGCAGAAATGAAGACCCAAAATATCTGACACAGCCGGGGCGCCTAGCCAGGCCCGCGGCGGAATGCATTTGTGGCCTTTAATCATGAACAGGAAGTCCCAAATTCGATCGCACACACGCTGAGCCGTGAACGGAATCTTCTTGACCCGCATGTCGTTCCTAGAGCACCAAATAAACCACAGAATGAGTATAGGAATGATGCGTAAAATGTGGATAGCACCCGTGGCTTTATTAAACCAATGGGACAAAACTAAAGTAATAGATCTGGTTTGTAAAAGACGGATGCTCAATAAGGTACAAAAGTTGGCCCAAACCGAAGATGCAATCGGGCCATTAAGAAAAAGATGAGGCAGGTCCTCGGTGCTATCACAACAAAAACAAGAATTATCAGCAATAATGCCCCTCGTTCTAAGGCCGTCCGGAGTGGGAATCCATTTTTTCAAAAGTCTAACCATGAAAAACGACATAGTAGGGGTAATAATTTGATTCCAACAATGTTTTAAAATAAGATGAGTATCATGACGTTGGCGGATAGCCTCCCACGCACTTTTAAAGGAAAAACCGCCGTGGGAGGTAAGTTTCCAGACGGCCTTATTAGCGATAAGGCCCAACTCAACATGAGTGGGAAAGGTCATAACATAATCCCCAAGATCCGAGGGAATGACGGAGAGAAGTTTGGATCGATCCCACCCGTTTGAAGTCCAAAAATGGTTAATGGTGGTGTTTAGCCGGGGGTTAGAGGCCCATTGGGACAGCGGGCTAAAGTCACACCAATTGTCGTGCCAAAACGAGATATCGCCATCACCAATATACCAAAAAATCCATTTATCAGCTAAGGAACGAATGTCACAAAGATTTTTCCATGTAGGAGAGTCATTGGGGTTGGATTTAACCACCATGGGGTGGAGACGTTTACAAAACTTAGCCTTCATGAATTGGGTCCAAATATTAGATGAGGTACGAAACCTCCACCAAAGTTTAATATGAGCCGCTTTAATGATGTCCCCCAAACTCCTAGAACCAAGACCACCTTCTTCCTTAGGGTAACAGAGCCTAAGCCATGCTGCCCAATGAAGTCTCTTTCTATTGTCGTTGGAACCCCAAAGAAATTTGTTAAAAAGCCGTTCGAAGAAGATAATGACATTTTTAGGGGGTTTAAGGACTTGGAGACAATAGAAAGGAATAGAGCTCAGGGTAGTTTTAATAAGTTCAAGTCTGCCACCGGAGGTAAGTAATAGGTGATTCCACGACTGGAATTTGGTACAGGTTTTAGCAATAAGGTCACCATACATGTCAAAAGTTTGATTCCCTTTCCACAAAGGGGCTCCCAAATAATTAATTGGGAGACTCATTTGAGAGAATCCAGTCGTTTGTTTCACCATACGAACCAACAAATTGTTCGGCTTGGCAAAAATAAAAGAACTTTTAGAGTTATTAATTTTTTGTCCTGAGCTCGCGGTGTAGTGATCAAGGCAATTTTTGAGAATGAGGAGATTGTTGTAGGAAGCATTGGTAAAGATTAACACATCATCAGCATAAGCAAGATGTGAAATCCGAGCCTTCTTCCTGATTTTGAAAAACATATCGGGGTGGGTAAGAAAAGTTTTATCCAAAAGTCTAGATAAATAATCGGACGCAATCACAAAGAGGAGAGGCGACAGGGGGTCACCTTGCCTAATGCCCCTGTCGGATTTAAAAAAGCCCATAGGACTCCCATTAATGAGAATCGAGAACCAACAATTCGAAATGCAACGATAGATCATGTCAGCCAAAGCATCCGAGAAACCGAAAGCTTTTAAAATTTTTAATAGAAAACCCCAATTAAGCCTATCGTAGGCTTTTTCCATATCTAATTTAATCAAGACGTTCGAATCAGAAGTAGATATGTCATGACAAACTTCTTGGGTCGTTAAAATATTATCAGTGATGAGCCGGCCTTTAATGAAGCCAGATTGGGCAGGGCTGATAATTTTCGGAAGAAGGTGGCCCAATCTGGTACTAAGGATTTTCGCAATAATTTTATACGATGTATTACAAAGGCTTATCGGCCTAAAATCCTTCCAAGCAAGGGGGGAGCATTTAGGAATAAGAGATATAGTAGTACACGAAAAAGATTTGGGCATGGGGTTTCCGGAGAAAAAATCCCACACTGCCTCACATACATCAGTAGCAATAATATCCCAGCACTTATGAAAAAATAAGGCATTAAAACCATCCGGTCCGGCCACACTGCCTGGATCAATACTAAAAACAACTTGTTTAATTTCATCCACATCCGGCATGGCACACAAATTGTGGTTGTCATCAGTATTAATGACGCAGGGGATAATATCAGGCTTAATATCAGCTGGAGTAAAATCAGAACACTTAAAAACAGTGGAAAAGTAATTAACTCCAGAATTTTGGATATCGACGGGGTCCGTGATTTGGATACCATCCATAATTTGAAAGATTTTACCTTTACTTCTTTTGGATTTGATAAGGTCATGAAAAAATTTGGTGTTCCGTTCCCCTTCAAGGCACCATTTTAAATTGGTTTTTTGTTTCCAAAAGTCCTCTTCCATAGCCATTGTAAGATTGAGATTGGCTCTGGTTGTCTTTAAAAAAATAAGATTGTTATCGGAAGGGTTATTATCGAACTTGATCTCGGCATCCGACACAAGCTCCCTAGCTTCAAAAACTTTAGTGAAAATATCACCAAAATGAGTTTTATTCCAATCTTTTAAAGAAAATTTAATTCTCGAAAGTTTGTTCAAAAGTTTGAGCATACCCGACGAATGCACCGGGATCTGCCAAGAGTCGCTAACAATCCCCATAAAATCTTTATGCTTGACCCACATATTTTGAAAGCGAAATGAGGGTTTAGGTTTGAACTTGTTGTTACCAAAAGTACATAAAATCTCCGAATGGTCCGAGTGAAGGCGGGATAGGTGTTTTACACTCGAATCCGGGAAGGTATCAAACCAAGCCGGAGAGTGTAAAACTCTATCGAGCCTTTGCCAAATTAAATTACTATACCACGTAAACGGCGAACCAATGTATCCAAAGTCCATAAGATTACAGTCAAAAAGAGCATCATGGAAGTCTTCCATCTCCGAAGGGATAGGGGACGCACCACCTTTTTTTTCATGGGAGTGTAAAATAATATTAAAATCGCCTCCCACCATCCACGGCCCCGAATTATTGCTAACAGTAAGAAGGTCATCCCAAAGAGCCCTCCTTTCAACCCTAGTATTTTTCCCATAGACAATGGTTAAATAATAGGGGACCGGAGAAGTATTTGAATTGATTTCCATGTGAAGCAAGTGAGCAGTGTTATGCAAAATTTGAAAAGAAAAATTGTGATCAAAAAACACCCAAATGTGGTTACTTTGGTTCGCAACAACTTTATCAAAACCGAGATATTTACAAAAGTAGGCCGAATCAAGTGAAATTTTAGGTTCAATCAGAGTCAAAATATTCACGTGGTGGTCTCTACTTAGGTTTTTAACATTCCGTTTAGCATCTTTCTTACCCATCCCCCTAACGTTCCAAATAAGGGTGTTACTCATTGGACACATTAGGGGGTTTTTGGATCCTGGCGCTCCTCCTAAGCTCCGTGTTAGGAATGGCCAGAGAACCCAAGTCCTCGTTAACACCGCGCCTTTGGGCTTCCCTTTCAATTTGTCGTCCGTATTCAATGAGACGACGCTGTCTTTCGTTTCTCTTCAGGCTCCGAGGAGAAAGAGGAGATTGAGGAGATTGATGCTGGGGCAGGGGCAGAGCCAACACAATTCCACTATTATCTGCACAAATGCCATCAAAATCAGCTAATGGGGTTTCCAAATCTGACTCGGTACCTCCGCAAGAGCCAGAGAAAGCTGAGTTAGTATCCCCGAAAGAGTAACTCTGCTCATCTTCCTTCTGTTTCTTGTAGGAGCACTCGGGGTCATCTTTGGGAGATCCCTCGGTCTGGGGGAGGGTGGGTGAGATTAATTAGGGCACCTCCGGCTGGTCCAGAACAAGGTCCGGGCAGAGTAAATCTCTCCCAGGCATGTCTAGCTTAGCAGCCGGGGGTGGGTAAGAGGCGGGAGATCCCGGGGCCCTGCCCACAAGATCCAAAACAATGAGTTCAGTACCATCTTTCAAAGAAGTTGAAGGAACTTGTGGTTCCACATCATCTATCAAAACATTAAACGAGTTATGAGATAAAATTTCATCAATTTTAGGCGTCGTTATTTTTTTTGGGGGGGAATTTTCTTTAGATCCACGATGTTCAACCTGTTCCCATGACTTTAGGTTTTTCCACCTTTTGTTATCTTTGACAATATGGTTAAGTTTTGTAATTTTTTAGCAAGGAGTTTGTTTTTTTCACAAAATTAGGCGAAGTTTGTGGTTTTTAATATAACAATCCATTTCCTCATGTCCAATATGATGACAAGTGACAATATTTAGGTAATCGCTCAAACCGAACATTTATATCAGATTTGCCATTACACGATATGGCGAATTTTGACCGGAGGTGTTTCAAGATTGATTTCGACACAGAAACGAGCATAGTTTAACCGAGATTTAGATAGGGTGGCTTCGTCCGCCATAACAAATTCCCCAAAAACACTAGCAATAGTTTTAAGGCTCCGAATATCATACCATTGAATCGGGAGTGCAAAAGCTTTGAGCCAAACCGGGACCACCGGTGGTTCATTTTTAAAATCAAAGTCGGGCGTCCATTTTAAAATTCTCATCTAAGCCCTAATCGGAATTTCACGTTGCATACGAAGTATAGCAAATTGTTCCTCATTAAAACAGGTTAATAAAACAAGACGAAGATATAGATATTGAACTTTACACGGTTTATAGCCCAGATTATTAAGGGTAGTTCGGATTACCTCGTTTGCCGGTTTTCCGTAGGAAAACTTACCAACCACCGCGAGACGAAAAGCTTGAGCTTTATCACATTCAGTTTAGAGAAAAGAACAGTAGGGACATTACTGCAGGTCAACCGACCCAAAAACACCATTTAAATGGTCTGCACCGCCGGAGATCGCCGCAGCATAAGATTTTAGAACTGGAACATGGGGAGGCTCGGGATTTCCGTCTTTGTTGATGCTGAAATCATAGGTTCCGGTCGGAAGAGGATCCGCGACCGCTTTTCCCACAACATCTGTTTCTGGAATCGAACAAGATCCCTTCAGATCTATGGGGAAGTCATTCACTTTTTTTGGATCCATCTGTTTTGTCTGAGGGTTAATATCGGGCAGGTCTTGAGGATCGCGAGTTGAAAATCTGTGTGAACGGCAAAAAGTTTCAGTCCCTGTAACAATCTGTGTGAACGTTACAAAGACAAGGTTTAGTTATAGTCACGTAGTTGTGTACGTAGCGATTATAATAAACTATCTACTCCTGTATGGAGGACCAGTGGATGTATAGGGGTTTACCTCGAACCACTTTAAATTGTATGTTATCTACGTCATGTCGTTATTGTTTTCATAACTGTGATTTTTACAAGTATACATTGTAAAATCCTGTACGCACCAAGCAAATAGGAGAACACCTAGTTGCTGTATTTACAGCAACTCACACTTAAACTTCCGCTACGCAAACTAACTTTAGAAAAATGTACAGCTTGTTGTACTATCTATTTCCAAGCTGTTTACTGTATACTTAGTGGCCAACAGACATCTTATTTTGTCATCCGACATGCAGTGCGGCTGACTACTTGTATACTCGATAAAGTCATTAAATCCAGATAGAAATGCAGGATTCCAAGAACCATCAATTTTCCGATGATACATCCGGTCACGGTTGTCACCCATTCTAAAAAATGTAACAAAATAATCAAATGCACTTATTAGTTCAATCAAATACGCTACGAGCAATATAACTCCTCTATCCTAACTTCTAAGTGCTCGACTAACCAACCAGCTAATTTCAATAAGGTATATTCCAATTACAATTTCAAAAACACATAATAATCATTCTAATTTTAGCTAATTATAATTATAAAATCACATAACAGTACTTTGCTACTGATATCTTATGATTCATAACGACTATTACAAACACTAAAAACAGGTTTGTATATGCCACTGGGTTTAGCTACAGTTTTAGAAAGAGCAAAGTGTTGCATACTCTATTATGTTTAGTTTGAACAAGTTAAATGTTGCAAACACTACTATATATGTTTTGTTAAAGCATTTTGGATTTTTCATTTCACTTTAAGACATTTGTGGTCTTCACAGAACTTGACTCGCATAGCTATATATGTACATGTGCATAATATATGTGTGCAGGACAATAGGAAATTTAACTTTAGATATAAGGAAAGATAACATTACTTCTCAAATATTAAAAATTAGGTACAAAAATGAGCTCACTGCATTTGAAAATCTGGTTATATATATATATATATATACACACACACACACAAAATATTGTCCAAGCCTACCATAAAAAAATCGTAAAGGTAATTCCTACCAGCTAAAAGCATATTGTCAAAGTAATTACTACAACTCAAATTATTGTGTATGAATTATCACCCATCCAAAAAGAATGTTTTACAGGCAAATCAATTATTGCCTCACCATGAACCATATTCAGAGCGGATACCAAAATCAAAAACCATATTGAGACTAGATATCAAAATCAAACACGAACATGAACCCTATCAAAATCAGAGTATAAAGAACATGAACATGAAAAACTTGACTTTGAAAAAAATAAAAAAATGAGTTAGTGAACCAAACACATTAATAGAATGTGGTCAAAAAATTGAACCATGCCAATTCCTCCAGTTCCATTCATTTCCTTTAAAGCAAACACCACTAAGAGGCATCGCAAGGCATCAAAGATTACTCAAAAGCAGAAAGTTATTAACATTTCCATACTCAAATCTTATATATAAAAAACTAATAGTAATTCTTATCATTCGGTTCGTCTAATCTTATTCCCTCATCTCCACAGCCTTAAACCAAGCATATCCTTTACACTTTATTCCTAAGACAATTTTAAAAATAGAAATTGAAACATAACCAAACGAGGCTCACATGAATGAGCTCACTACACATGAAATTTAGCTAATCTGGAGATAAAAAACGAAAAGATCTAACTTAATTAAAGGCAGCCTTAATCGAACCTTTTCCTTTGCAGATTATAAAGGTCGATGGCGGCAGAGGGGTTCCGATCGACGGCGGCGGATCGACTTGGCAAGAAAAATGTACTAATTAGGGATGAGTGGAAGCATGAAAATAGAGAGAGGGAAAGAGAGAGAGAGAGAGAGAGAGAGAGAGAGAGAGAGAGAGAGAGAGAGAGAGAGAGAGAGAAAGAGAGAGAGACTCACGATGGAGGCTGAGTAGAATCTTGCCTCGACTGCCGGCGAAGGCACTTGTATTTGGAGAAGACTTTAGGTTGCCGGTATTTGGCGAAGGCTTAGAGATATTCATTTTCTAATAATAATTTGAAGATAGCAGCATAATGTGTTTCTGGATCAGAGTATGTAATAAGGTTTACCGACGGCAGTGGCCTGTCGGTAATGGCGTTGTTAATTTGGATAAATACCAAGGGCAGAGACGGGCGTCGGTAAGTGCGTTGTTAAATTAGTAAAATACCAACGGCTAAACCAGCATCGTCAATTCTGGCGAGTCAAATAATTGTGAAAAAGAATTATGACATTTAACGACGGTGGAGGCGCCATTGGCGAATTTTCCGACGACCAAGGCATCGGTAATGGTGTCGGCAAATTTCACAGGAAGACGCCTGTGAAATGATGTCGTTAAATCCGTCGGGGATCGTCCAAATCAATGGGGTCGGTAATAGTGTCGTTAAATGTTAAAAGTACCAACGACATTTACTGGCGTCGGTAAACGACATCGGTAAATCCTGACTTTTTTGTAGTGAGAGGCTACTGCCCAAAATGACCCTGTTTCTACGTACATAATGTCGCAGTAGCGTACACAACATTCTTCACGTAGTGTACCTAATGTTGTATGATTAACATACGTTACGATCAGTTGACTTGATTGTCTTTTGGTGCACCGAAAGTAGTCCCGACCATGCGTAAATAAAGATTCTTATCAGAAGACCAAAGACTGGCTTACGTACGTAATACACCTACTTTAATGTATGTAATATACTACGTGTAGCGTATGTAATGCGTACTTCTAGCGTACACAAGGTATGTTAGGCCACCTAGTTTTTTGTCACATTTAACCATCACGATGTGACTACCTTTAGACTCGTCAAGCAATTCCTCGGGGAATAAGACGTTGGCCACCGTCATATTCGCACCGATAATTGCTCAACGACACGTCACTGACATATCATCAACATCATATAATTGTATCACAATAACATTAATAAATGTTGACAAGGTTTGGTTCGAAACAAAACGACCTAAACACAATGTATAATAATACAAGCATCGTGAGATAATAGCATAATATTTAATTACTAAAACTGAAGAACATATTATTTTACAGCATGAAATACCCATGGTATTACATACCATCCCCCATAAAATAGTTTCCTCCCGAAACTAAGAAAATAACTCGGGGTGATTCTCTCTCATGTTCGACTGGGTCTTCCAAGTTGCTTCTTCAATGCCGTGATGCGACCACTGAACTTTCACAAGGGGTATGACTTTATTCTTTAGTGTCATCATGCGTCGATCTAAAATCGTGATTGGCACTTCTCTGAAGGTAGCATCATTAGAAATCTCCACTTCCTCGAAATTGATTTTGTGACTTGGATCGTAAATGTACTTTCTCAATTGGGAGACGTGGAAGATATTATGCACTCTATCTAATGATGGTGGCAATGCTAACTGATAAGCAACTCTACCGACTTGGTCCAATATCTCGAACGGGCCATTGAATCTCAGGCTCAGCTTGCCCTTCAGGCCGAAACGTCGAATGCCCCGCATAGGCGATACGTTGATCCAAACGTGATCCCTAACTTGAAATTCCAATGATCGCTGATGGTCTATAGCATATGACTTCTGTCATCTCTGCGCTGCTGACATATGTTTCCTAACAATGGAAAGTTTCTTAATATATTCCTGAATCAGATCTAACTCGGTAGCGATGACATCAGAAGCATCATTCCAACATAGGGGAGACTTGCATATCGTATCGTACAAGGCCTCGAAGGGTGCCATGCCTATGCTTGCATGCCAACGGTTGTTGTACGAAAACTCTGCTAAATAGAGGTGTTTAACCCAATCCTTGCCCCAATTGAGTACACATGCTCTCAACATATCCTACAAGGTCTGTATCATATGCTCCGTCTGTCCGTCTGTCTGAGGATGATAGGCTGTGCTGAAATGCAGTTGAGTACCCATAACCTTATGGACAGCTTTCCAGAAATGGGACACGTACCTGGTGTCGCTATATGATATGATTGTTGAGGGAATGCCGTGCAACTTCACGACTTCCCAGATAAAAATGATGCTAACTACTCCATTTCGGTAATCACCTGGATTGGAATAAAATGTGCTGACTTCGTCAGTCGGTCCACAATAACCCATATCATGCCCTTTCCTCCCCCCATCGTCGGTAACTTGGTGACAAAATCCATTGATATGCTTTCCCACTTCCATTCCAGAATGGGTAAGGTCTGCGTGATTCCGTCCGGTTTGTGGTGTTCGATCTTTACCTATTGGCACGTCATACATCGAGCAACAAATCTTGCCACCTCCTGTTGCATGTTTTTCCACCAAAAACTCTTCTTCAGATCCTTGTACATTTTGCTCGCCCCAGGATGAATGGAATAGGGATTAGAATGAGCTTCCTTCAGTATAGTTCGGTTTAGCTCGTCATTTGGTGGATGCAGATCCTATTCTTAAATCTTACCAAGCCCCCTTGGATTATGTAGTCTGAAATAATTCCTTCTTCGGCTCTCGCGTCGATCACATGTGGTTCGGGTTCTTCCATTTGCGCTAGACATATCTCATTCAACAAGGATGAATGAATTTTAATCGAGCACAACTGTCCCTCGCGATATTGTATCCATACTTCAATACCACCTTTCCTGAGGTCCTGTTGCAGTTCTTATGTACCGTTAAACTGGATAGCGTCATCTCTTCTACAGTCTTCCGACTAAGTGCATCTGGTACGACATTGGACTTCCCAGGGTGATATAAAATCTCCATGTCATAATCTTTGATTAGCTCCAGCCAATGCCTCTATCTCATGTTTAACTCCTTTTGAGTGAAGATATATTTTAAACTCTTATGGTCCGTAAAAATCTTACAAGTAACCCCGTACAGGTAGTGCCTCCAAATATTAAGAGCGTGGACCATTGCGGCTAGTTCCAAGTCATGCGTTGGGTAGTTCACTTCGTACGTCTTGAGTTGTTGAGATACGTATGCAATAACTTTGTCATTTTGCATGAAGACACACCCAGTCCATGCTTAGATGCATCCGTGTATATTACAAATCCATGCCCTGCGGTAGTACTAACACCAGAGTGGTAGTCATTCTCTTCTTTAGCTCGTCGAAGCTCTCCTGACAATCCGTAGTTCAAACAAACTTGGTACTTTTCCTTAGTAGGTTCGTCAATGGCCGAGCGATACAAGAAAAAGCCTCGATAAATCATCGATAATACCCTGCCAATCCTAGGAATCTCCTTACCTCCTTAACGTTCTTTGGTGGTTCCCAACTCATCACTGTCTCAATCTTTTGCGAATCTACCTGATGCCTTCCGCTGAAATAACATGTCCCAAAAAGGTCACTTCCGACATCCAGAATTCGCACTTGGAAAGTTTTGCATAAAGTTCTTGTTTTCTCAAAACACTTAATACCTGACTCAAGTGTTCTTCGTGTTCCTGCCAGCCCCGGGAATAGATTAAAATGTCATCAATAAAAACCACCACACACTTATCGAGGAAATCAGTCAAAACTTTATCCATCAATTCCATAAAAACTGCTGGGGCGTTGGTCAAGACAAACGATACCACCATGTACTCGTAGTTTCCATATCTTGATCGAGATGCGGTCTTAGGAATATCTTCCTTACAAATTCTCAATTAGTGATATCCAGACCGTAAATTGATTTTCGAAAATACAACCGCTCCCTGTAATTGGTCCAGCAGATCGTCAATCCTTGGAAGTGGATAACGATTCTTAATAGTGACTTTGTTTAGTTCTCCGTAGTCAATACACAATCATACGGAGTTGTCTTTTTTCTTCACAAAGAGTATCGGCGCACCCCATAGTGAAGTACTCGGGCGGATCAATCCCTTCTTTAATAATTCTTCGAGTTGTATTTTTAATTCCTTCATTGCAGCTGGCGCCATCCTGTAAGGTGCTTTGGATATAGTGTCGTTCCCAGCTCAAGTTCAATCGAGAGGTCAACCTCCCATCGTGGCGGCAGCCCTGGTAGTTCATCGGGAAAGACGTCTGGAAATTCATTCACCACAGGAATGTTAACAACTGATAGTTGTGATGTATCCTCCTGGAGAACATAACACCAATAATACATTTATCGGGTGTCACAAGATACTTTCGATGCGAGGAGGCTGAGAGACCCTTTCGTACTGAAGTGTTCTCGACCCTTGATTATATGAGTGGCACCGTCACAAGCCATAATGGAAATGGTCAAGTGGTAGGTGTCTAATATCGTCCTGTGCATGGTCATCCAGTCCATACCCAAAGTGACATCCTCGTTCTGAAGTGGGAAAATCATAATATTCACCATCCAGCTTCGATCATCGATGCGGATCGGACAGTCTCGAACTTCTAGATTACCCCCAACTCTACTACCCTCGGGTATCTTAAGGGTTAGAGATTCACACGGTTTTGTTGCCCAAAATATTTATCCGAAGATTAAATACTGCTGGAATGGACGGACAACAAACAAATTTGCAAGAGCACTTCTGAGAGAATATGAATAAACACAAGATTTGCCGGGTTTGTTAGGCCCGGGCTTGAATGCTCTCGCGAGATGTTATTAATACAAATATTCGTGGATACAAGTATTAATGTGAGAATCTAAGTACAATGAGTGTAAAAAGACTCTCTTAATCCAGCTCTTGAGCGAAGCTTGGTGTTCTTCGTCCCTGCCGATCGTCTTCTGTATGAGAGAGGCCGAGAGAAGAAAGAACCAAAAGATAGCTGTTGCCAAGAGTAGGAGAAAGCCAAGTGCTGTGTATTGCTTCTGTATTGTGTGCTGAAATCGCGATAATGCCATGGGGGATCCAAGTGCAGGCTGCCTTTTATTTATAGGGGCTGAGGAGCCTTGTATCCTAGCGGGCGATCGTCTTCCGGCCAATATAATAATGGGGCGATCGTCTGCCAGCCAATATAATAATGGGACGATCGTCCTAAAGGTCACATGGACAGTCTGCCTAAAGTCCAAGGCTACAGCTGGCAGCTAGCTGTGCGGTCCAATGAGGAGCCAGCACGCATCCGGAGTCACTGTCACATGCGGTCCTACTGACACCTTTCGGCGGGCCTGTCGGTTGGTGGACGGATGCTGACAGGCTGTGGTCAATGATCCGTGATATGCGGATCTTGTCTCGGTACTGCACGTGGGGTCTGTCCTGAGGCTCGGCCTTTGCCGACTGGATGACCATCGGCTTTGAGCGGCATGAGGCGGTCGTCTCTAGCTGGTCACCAGAGTTCGGCATTGTCCAGTTGCGGAGGGTCGGCATCGGTCGGTCGCCAGGAGTCGATCGCCAAGTACCGAGAGACGATCGTCTTTGATGTCGGTCGCTCGGTACCGGGACTTGTCCTGGGACCTTCGGTTGGCCGATTTATCTTGACTGCCGGGTTAAGGCTAGGTCGCCTGGTCGCTGGTCGGTAGTTCTGCCTCGGCTGCTCGGAAATGGCTAGGTCGCCCGATCTCTGAGGCGATCGCCGGTTGGAGAGTGTAATTCTCGACACAACAATTGCCCCCCAGCTTGCTCCGATGTTGAAGACATGGGGCGAGGTGGTTCTTGATGGCGATCGTGAAAGATGAGGACGGGCGATCCGTTGAGCTGACTTTGGATTCGGACTTGGGCGATCATGGTCGATTGGCTAGCTATCTTTCGGTCTTGTACCTGCAAAAAACAAAATTGGCTGATCCCTCATAGAAACTTGATTGTTTCGCCGCTGAGGAACCGTGCACAGTCGCGAAGTTCGATGGACCGACTCCATGACTGTGTCTTGGTGCGCGAAGACATTGAGTGTCTTGTGACTCATTTTATTGTGAGGGTCCTCTGTTAGGCTGCGCCTTGCCTCGTATTTAAACGAAGGGCGTGCGGTCTTGGTCTAGAGGAGTCATTGCGCGGGGCAGCATCGGATGAATCAACTCCACCTCCACGGCTTGTTAGCTCTGCTTCCACATCGGCCCGCCATGGAGATGGCGAACCTCGACGGTGTACGTTGAGACGGGGGTAGTGGCACGTGTCGCTTTGTCCGGGTTCACCAAGTTAGATGATGATCCTTGAGGGCGGGCGATCGTATCTACTGATTAATTTTGGAGGGCCCTCAGACTACGCCGGCCTCGTATTTAAACGAAGGGCGGGCGATCTTGGCCCAAAGGGACCTTGCATGGCCGAAGCAGCCGGTTCCATCGACTACCAGGATCATGGCTGTAAGTTGTGTGGTGGAGGCGATCTCGTGCCTTGGTCCATCATGTTGGATGGTGAACTGTCGATGGCGAACGAGTCCTCCGGGTTTTTGGATGATGTTGCTATAGATCGGAGATTGGGCTGGAAGACTGGCGATCGTCGCTCGGCTGCCGATCGCGTTATATGTAGGTTGGTATCGGCGATCGGGCGGGAGATCGGTGATCGTCGTTCGGGCGCCGATCGCGCTGCTCATAGGCTGAGGAGAAACCTTTGCCTGGCCAGAAAGTCTACGGCTCTAGCTCGGACGGTTGCGTAGGTCGAGGGTTGGCTCTTCGTAAGATGCCTGAACATAGGCGAAAGGCCATGGAATCCTCCTAGGACCGAATGGAGGGCGATCTCATCACTTACGGGCTCGCCGTTGAGGATGATCTCGTCTACTCGGTCTATGTAGTCCGAGTCGGACTCTTCTTCTCCCTACTTGATTTGCATCATGCGAAGGGGACCTTCCGGCCGATCGACCCTGGTGGCAAAGTACTCCGTGAAGACGTTCGCCAGTTGGTTAAAGGAGCCAATGGACCGAGGTGGCAATGAGGTGTACCACCTGTAGGCGAGGTCGTCCAGCGTCATAGGGAACATTCGGCACCTGGTCGCGTCTGATGCCCCACACCCGGTCATGTAGATGTTGAACTTGCTCAGGTGCATTTCGGGGTCTGATCTCCCCTCGTACAAAGGTATTTGCGGGGGAGCGATCTTGTGCTGCACAAGGGCGAGCTCGATATCGACCGCGAGCGGCTCGCTCGGCTCGGCGATCTTGTTCTTGGCGCCTGCCCCGGATTCCAGGAGGGCCTTCATGTCGTTGAGCTGACGTTGCATCGCGGCCATCGCCGTGGCTCGGTTGCTCGCTGATCGGCTTTGGTAGCGGGAGCCGAGGCGATCGTGTACCAATCTCCGGACTCCGCTGCTGCCGACCTCGGCTATTTGGCGAGGGGGAGCAGGCTACTGGTCGCCTCCGGGAGTCGGGTAGGCCGAGCTCCTGGTGACGGACTCAAACTCCGTCGTCTCGTAGTTGGGGCCGGACTGCCCCGGTCGCCAAGACGGGTCACTGCCCAGGCGATCAAAAACAGAGGTGCCCCGGATGGCGAGCGCCTCTCCTTGCGGATGAGAGCCTCCTGGCGATCGCTCGGCCAGTAACGCCTTGAGCTTCCGCTTGGACTTCCGGCGGATGGCCGAGGGGGTGATAGTGGGAGGCGCGTCAAGAGCACTCCGTCGCTCCTGTAGGACGGTCATGGCCTCGTCGATCTGTTCCGCGGTTCGGAACTGATCGAGCGAGAGGCTTGGGCCGCCGCCCAGGGGCGGGATCGAGCGCCTCGGACTGCGGCGGCTACCTTCCGCCATCGGCTGTGGCTCGGACTGAGATGGAACAAGGCGTCTGGCGGGCTGGCCAGCGGCTTTCTTCGATGCGGAGGTGGAAGACATGATTTCTGAAAGATTTCTTTGAAGCGCAGTGAGTGTCACTTCAAGTATATGCCCCGAGAACAGTGAGTGTTCTTCGAGACGGTAGGAATAAAAATTGAGGGTTAGATCCCCTTCCTCTAGCGCCAATTGTTGTTGCCCAAAATATTTATCCGAAGATTAAATACTGCTGGAATAGACGGACAACAAACAAATTTGCAAGAGCACTTCCGAGAGAATATGAATAAACACAAGATTTGCCGGGTTTGTTAGGCCCGGGCTTGAATGCTCTCGCGAGATGTTATTAATACAAATATTCGTGGATACAAGTATTAATGTGAGAATCTAAGTACAATGAGTGTAAAAAGACTTTGTTAATCCAGCTCTTGAGCGAAGCTTAGTGTTCTTCGTCCCTGCCGATCGTCTTCTGTATGAGAGAGGCCGAGAGAAGAAAGAACTAAAAGATAGCTGTTGCCAAGAGTAGGAGAAAGCCAAGTGCTGTGTATTGCTTCTCTATTGTGTGCTGAAATCGCGATAATGCAGGGGGGAATCCAAGTGCAGGCTGCCTTTTATTTATAGGGGCTGAGGAGCCTTGTATCCTAGCGGGCGATCGTCTTCCGGCCAATATAATAATGGGGCGATCGTCTGCCGGCCAATATAATAATGGGACGATCGTCCTAAAGGTCATATGGGCAGTCTGCCTAAAGTCCAAGGCTACAGCCGGCAGCCAGCTGTGCGGTCCAATGAGGAGCCAGCACGCGTCCGGAGTCACTATCACATGCGGTCCTACTGACACCTTTCGGCGGGCCTGTCGGCTGGTGGACGGATGCTGACAGGCTGTGGTCAACGATCCGTGATATGCGGATCTTGTCTCGGCACTGCACGTGGGGTCTGTCCTGAGGCCCGGCCTTTGCCGACTGGATGACCATCGGCTTTGAGCGGCATGAGGTGGTCGTCTCTAGCTGGTCACCAGAGTTCGGCATTGGCCAGTTGCGTAGGGTCGGCATCGGTCGGTCGCCAGGAGTCGATCGCCAAGTACCGAGAGACGATCGTCTTTGATGTCGGTCGCTCGGTACCGGGACTTGTCCTGGGACCTTCGGTTGGCCGATTTATCTTGCCTGCCGGGTTAAGGCTGGTCGGCAGTTCTACCTCGGCTGCTCGGCAATGGCTAGGTCGCCCGATCTCCGAGGCGATCGCTGGTCGGAGAGTGTAATTCTCGACACAACACACGGCACACAGGAAAGGTTCAAATGTTTAACACATTCCATAGATATAAATGAGTGTGTCGCTCCAGTATCAAACAATACATGAACAGGCTGGGAATTAACAAGAAGTGTACCTGATACAGCAGGTGCATGCTGATCATCGGTAGTTCTCAGTTTGAACACACAGGATGGTAATGTCCCAGAAGAGGGTGCAGTGCCTCCTCCGCGCCCACGGCCTCTTCCGGCACCGTGTGATGGGGGTTGAGTATGATAAGGTGGAGCTCAGTAGTTGGAAACGACGGGTGACTTGGATGACTGCACAGAACCTTGCTGACTTTGAGAAGCTGAGTTTGATGCAGGTTTGACTCGCAAATAGTAACGAGACATGTGCCCCCTCTTTCCGCATGAAAAATATTTGTAGCCACCTTATGACACTGGCTCATGGTGTGCCCAACTATGCCGCAGTTAAAACAGTCCCGACCGAGAGGCGGGTCGGATGTGCCCTTCTGTTGGTATGAAACTGTTGATTTAGAGGAGAAACTGGTTCCTGAGTTCATCTTACTAGTTCTCCCAGACTAGTTGGACGTATTCTGCTTTTTTTGATTATGTTCGGTGTCAGAACTAACAACAGTACCGGCATATGCTGTGACTACGTCCTCATACGCCTTCAGAGTCGTACAGTCAAATCCAGCTGTATAGCGGTGTACGTCTTCCGGCAAAAGATGTTCAAGGTGACAGATCCATTGATCTTCAGATGGAACCATATGCGAGACATAGCTTAGTTCGGTTCGATAGGCCCGAATGATTTCTGGAACTAGCAAATTCTGCGGTCCAGTATTGAAAAAATCCCGTGCATGAGTAGTTTGAGATGATCGGGGACAGTACTTGTCTCTCAGAAGTTTGGCAAACTCGGCCCACCCGATTACTCTGTTCTTCGGCTTATAGGTCCTCCACCAGCGGGCATCAGTGTCGCGGAGCTGGTTGAGTCCCAGTGGCACTTTCGATTTTCTGGACAACTGATCACATCAAAAGCAGTCTCCATTTTGGAGATCCAGTCATCCACATGTTTGTATCGTGATCCGTCAAACAGTGGTGGCCTAGATTTCAGCATCTCTCCCAGCCATCAGTCTTTACCGGCATTTTCTTAAACATTAATGATGGGTACCCGCTCCGCTAGGTTAATCTGAGCGATCCCCATGGCAATGGCCTGGGCGAGAGTCTGAATGAAGGCCGGATTCATGCCTCCATTATTCTGGTTTTCTGCCTCTCGATCATTCTGATTATTGGACAGTGGCGTTCCTGTATGGAACGGTTTCAGTGGTGTTCCTGTCTTCATTTTGGTTCACGATGGAGCCCTCAGCGTCGTTTGTGATCTCCTAGCTCCTCGACGTGCTTTTGTGGTAAATGTCAATCTAGGGAGCCAGTTCAGTACAATTCTTCATTTTAGTTCTTTTGAATTCAAACATCATACCTGACTTTTAAGAAACATACGTGTTCCTTACTTGTCAGTCCTCGAGGAGTTGCGGTCACTTGGAATGTTGGACTTTGTAATCCTTCAAACATTTTCAAAACATTTTGGTAAAACTTTTTCAACGTGGATGTTTTGGCGGCTCCGATACCATTTTCTGTTTTCAGCGGTGTTCCTCTCTTTATTTTGGTTCACAACGGAGCCCTCAGCATCGTTCATGATCTCCTAGCTCCTCGAGGTGCCATTGTGGTAAATATCAATCTAGGAAATCAGTTCAATACAATTATTCTTTTTAGTTCTGTTGAATTCAAACATCATAACTGACTTTTAAGAATCATACGTTTTCCTTACTTTTCATTCCTCTAGGAGTTGCGGTCACTTAGAGTGTTGGACTTTGTAATCCTTCAAACATTTTCAAAACATTTCGGTAAAACTTTTTCAACGTGGATGTTTTGGCGGCTCCGATACCATTTTTTGTAACAGCCCCAAAATTTATCAGGACGTTACAGTGTCGTGAATCCCCTGTGGGACCCACAAGGCAATTTTGGAGATTTATAATTTCCTTTATAAAAAAGAAACTAATTTTGAAAGGATAATCCCATGATTATACAAGTACGAAAATGAAATGCTTTTATGAAAACATAATTCGTAAACACGGTTATTACATAATTTTGGAACCCTTCCAGAGTTTAATGCAAAATAAACAAAATGGCGAAACTTCATTCCAACACCATTCAAGCCTGTCTGGAACCTTTGGGAATGTCCTGCATATATTCAACAAATCTGCCTGGCACGACAAGTGGTGCCAGTCAACCTGGGTCAGATAATACAATTGAAATACGATAAAATACGGTGAATTCGCAGGACAAAATATTATTCCAATTTGATAATAGTTCACAGAATACTCAACGTCGTCTTTATCCATCAACACATAAACTCTGAAGGTCGCAACCAAGGGTCACAGAAGCATCTACACCGGAATACTCTGGACGTGGGTACCATTCAGGTTTATCCCTCAACGCATTACCACGCGGGTACCATTCAAATTTTAGCCCCAACACATCGGCCTATTAATAATGCAGTTTCTGAGGAAAGACATCAACACAAAATTCACAAAATAATGATGCACAATCATTTTCGGGATTTCATAAATTAAATTAACATTGTCTGTGCAAGATATCACTTGCCTTAATTCTGACGAGGGTAATTTTCTTTTCGCTAACACAACAGCTCGAACGTCCACAATTGATTCAGAGCTCAACCTATTTACATCTTCGTCGGTTAATACCTCATAATAATAATGACGAATAGTGACGTTTCCCCCTACCCGATTGAGTTCTTATCCTAGTTTGATTCTGAACGTTGGAACCACAATTCTACGCTTGATAACAATGCGAATTATTTACAATTCTCAATTTCTTGATGATCAATTCATCACATCATTTTAACCTCAATTCTCTTTACAATATTTCTCCAACACGACTTCAACTACAATCCAAATTATTAATTTGCTAACCACTTTAGTTCAAATTCCTAATTCTGGGGTAGGACGGCCGAACACGATTCTAGCACAATTCTTATATACATGATCGTCTTATCCACTCGGCATTCGATAACTAGTTCATCTTAACAATTTCAACAAGTTTAATTAACGATAATTGAACTAGTAGCACAACCTACTACACAACTAATCAAATCACATTGGCGCTTTTATTGGTTACTCATAAGCTTGCAATCCAATATATGATTTCCACGACAAAATACACAAATTGTAGTTCGAGATAGGTTTACATCTAACGATTACGATTAATGCTAGTTTCACGAGTTCGATTTAAGAGATCAGAACTACCCAAAGCACCCGAAATCTGATACGACATGGCTAATAATAATGAAATAGGTTCAAAGGTATGTTAGACTTACCTTAATTGACGAAGAACGATAGAGAACAACAAAGAACGACGAAGGACGGGGACAACACCTTCGAAAATCTTCTCCGAAGCTTGAACAATCCACTCTACTATGATAATGCACAGGCTAGGAGGGCTGGATATCGATCAAAGTGGCTCGAGGACGTTTTGAGAGAGAGTGATTTTGTTTCGTAAGGAATGAAAGAGGGGGTGCTGTTTTATAACATCTGGCTGCACTTAACATACGCTATGACTCAAAACTTTACGTACATAAGGCCTTTAACGTACGCTATTTTCATGGTTAACGTACGTAAGTATGGATTAGAGGCTACTGCCCGAAATGACCTCGTTTCTACATACGTAATATCATGGTGGCGTATGAAATATTCTTCACGTAGTGTACATAAGGTTGTATGATTAACGTACGTTACGATCAGTTGACTTGGTTGTCTTCTAGTGCGCCGAAAGTAATCCCAACCATGCGTAAATAAAGATTCTTGGCAGAAGACCAAAGACTGGCTTACATACGTAATACATCTGCTTTAACGTACGTAATATACTACGTGTAGCGTAAGTAATGCGTACTTCTAGCGTACGCAAGGTATGTTAGTCCACCTAGTCTTTTATCACGTTTAACAGCCACGGTGTGACTTCCTTTAAACTCGTCAAGCAATTCCTAGGGGAACAAGACGTTGGCCACTGTCATATTCGCACCGATAATTGCTCAACGACATCAATGTACGTCACCAACATATCATCAACATCATACAATTGTATCACAATAACATTAATAAATGTTGACAAGGTTTGGTTCGCAACAACACGGCCTAAACACAATGTATAAAAATACAAACATCGTGAGATAAGAGCAATATTTAATTACTAAAAATGAAGTACATATTATTTTACAGCATGAAATACCCATGGTATTACAACACTCGGCACTTTCGGTATTGGATTTTCAAAAGATCGTTCCATTGGATTCATGTTCGTGCTCGGAATCAAGAAGAAATTATCAAAGGACTACGAGGGTATGAATTATTTAATTCTTATCTTCGTCAATTTTTATACTCGTTATACGATGCTTGATCAATCCTCGTAGGGGTTCAGTGTTTATCCCGTTAGACCGGTTTTATTTTTTCCACTGCCTAACTCGATTTTTAAATTACCGAATCCAAATAGTGGTATTAGAGTGTAGGTCTATGTGATCGTATATTCGATATTTGCATTTGTAATGCTCGGTTGTATGATGTATGATTTAAAATCATAGTTGTTTTAATCATTAATGTGTAATTATTCGTCTAAAAATTTATTTTTTGTGATTTTATATTATGATATAAATCTATTTTTCTTTTAAGAAACTGATTTATATGTGTAATATAAAAATTAAAAAAATATTATTTTTGGATTCGGGATGAAAAACAAGCTGAAAAACTGGTCGGGCCCGACAGCTCGGGGCTGCTGGGAGGCTGCAGGCTGCCTGCTCATGCCCGCTCAGGATAATTAATATTTTTAGAGAATTTTAGCATTAAATATCAGTCCCAATTTCGCATATAATTTCCATCAACTACATATTTTTGTATTATCTTTACGAATTTGTATAATTTTTATGATACTAATTTGTTTTATTTTTGATTATCTAATAATTTTATATAATCTATTGTCTTCTAATTATCTTCACTTGGTCTTTGTAATCTCCATTTTGTAACCAAGTGGCTTAGACCACTTGGCCACCAACTAACTTTGACCTTTCAAAAAAATCCAGTAAATATATTTTAATTGATTGTAGCTTTTAAATAGCGCTATTTCCTGAACTTTAGGCATCTCACGACTATTATCACCATCTACGTCTACCTTTGTTCCATTTTGAGTTGATTAACTTATAATTGTACCAACAATATCACTTTAGTACTTAAAAACGATTTTAATTATTCGCAACATAAAAATGCAAACACCCCTTATCTAACCTTTTTAAAGGGATATCTTTACGGTTCCAATAATATGACTGTGGAAGGGTTTTACTGTGTACCTTGCTTCAATTTCCTTTAATAATAATAATAATAATAATGATAATACAAAAAATAATAGTTATTACGAGCACTACATAAATCATTCATGTTTTACGGTTTCATGTGGTTGTTGCCAAGTAACTATATTAGTTCAATTTTGTCTCCTTATATTCCAATTTAAAATATCATTTTAATTTTGTTAGTAATAATTAATTAAGTCAAATTCAAAGGGTATAGGCTTGCTAACTGGTTTAATTTAATAAGTATGTCAAAATTTAATCCAAATATAATTTAATAAAGGTCAAATTGTTCGAGCCTTATAAATGTAAAAAATTATATTTTTAGGAATAACTATAAAACTTAATATTGAGTATTTTTTAATTATTATCGAAAAATAAAAGAGATTCAATAGATGCCAAAGTTCCTTCCAAAAAGTCAAAAATCAAGATCACTTTTTTTCTTTAGATCTTTATAAAATCTAGAAAAGTAACTCCTCCCAAATTTTATAAAAAAAATACATCACTAATGTACAAGAAACAATTCCAAGATTTTCAAGGGTCAAAGACTACAAAGCTTTTATACTTCACTTTTCTTGTGGATAATAATAAAAAGTAGATTCTCACTTTAGAAAATGATTTTACGCTAAATTCAAAAAAAAAAAACTTGATTTTACTTTTAAAAAAGTTCATTTTCACGATATCTGGTTTAGAAGAAGTAAATGCAGTAATTAATTAATTAATACTATTAAGAGTACTCATATGAAAAAATCTATAAACCCTCATAAGTTGCAACTCCAAATTGAGGGACAAAATTGAGTTGAGTTGAACTGGATTAAAGTGAACTAAATTGAATTAAACTGAACTTTTCAAAACTGAATTTCACTGAACTGAACTAAAAAATTAATAATATTATTAATAATAAAAATCGATTGTGTTGACGTCTGATTTGGTCAACGTCACGTGTGCTGATCTGGACGAATGGATCGAAGCCACGTAGGAAATAATAGACAAGATGAAAGGTGTTTGATCACTAAATTTTATTAATGACCTTAATATAGAGTAGAGCCGAGCAGAATATTTTTATGGCGGTCTATCTTTTTGCTTGCTAATTACAAGTCTTATCTTTTTTTCTCAGTCAATACGAATTCTCTCTTTTTTCTCTCTATATCATAAATGCTAAAAATCCAAAGATCTTCTTTCACTGTACATTTCTTCTATATATAGACAACCTGGGCCAATCGGGAGATGATAGCTGGCGAATGTTTGGGGAATATGCCCAAAACACTTGTCAGTCTGCAGATATGCCTTGGACACGTGGCGGCCTCTAAGGAATGCCTTGGGAAGGGGCATGACTGCATGCGTTAATTGGCATGCGGGCCTGTCTCGCATGCTTCTGGCGGTGCTTATCCGCTGGGGTCGGTCCTCGGGTCTCCCGCCATTCAGGTCGGCCTTGTTGTAATGTTGAATCGGAGCATTTTTATATTCTCTCTGCTCGGCCCTCCCGGATCGGATACCGGGTCGGCTCTAACATCTCTGCCCGGTCCGGTTCTAACGAGCCTGGGAGAAAATCGGGTTTATGCCCGGTCCGGCTTCAGGCTCTGCTCGGCCGGTTCAGCTACCTTGAGTGCCTACGTGGACTCCAAGGTGGATGGGCTGCCAACAAGGGCCCCCGAGTCCAGGGCCGTGTCGGGTTGGCCGGGGCTGGGGTCGTTTCATGTCGAGGCCGATCCGGCTTGTGGGAGGATAAGATCTCTCGAAGGGACGCCTCTTCGAGAGTCGCGTCGATTCGATTTCAGGGTCATTAAGTGTCTTTATGAGGGGGACGCGTGGCATAATCCGATTTGATGGCGCATTCACGCGCCTTCGAATTTCGCGACAGTTCAGTATGAATCGCCGCTCCACGCGCCTGGCATTTAATGCCCTTTTTCTCTTATAAATACAGAGTGCCTTCTTCTTCATTGTCCCCTTCGCCATTTTTGTGTCTTGTTGCAGAGGAGAGAGAGAATTTTCTGGCGATTTTTTTTTTCCGATTTTACAGAGACTTTCCCGGTAAGCTCGTTTTTCCTCCTTTTTTTATTTAAGATGTCGGAGATGAGGGGAGAGACAGAGGCGGATTTGACCGTTTCGCGGGACCGCACGGGTGTGGCGGATCTGTCGGTAGGCGGAGTTCCTGTTGACTGGAGTGTCGAGGAAGAAGAAGGTGAAGTCGCGAAGTCGCCGGGATCTGGGGAGGTGGAGATGGCGGTGCCGTTGACGGCCGTCGGAGAGACTCAGGCGGAAGAAAGAGTCGAGTCGGTGGTGGCTTGGACTCACCCTCGGCCGTCCCCTTTCGTGGAGGCGGAGTGGGATTCGGCCTCGATTCGTAGTACCGTTACAGAAGAGCAATTAGCGGCTTGGCGGATGCGATTTAAGATTCCGGCGAGGGTGCGGATGTTCATTCCGAATCCCGAGGAGAGGCCTCACACTCCGACCGTCGGTTGTACGGCGGTGTACTACCGCTCTCTGCTGGCCGGGCTCAGGTTTCCGCTCCCGTTAGCCTTCTCCCGGTGGCTAAGGCAGTGGGGCCTTCCTGTCCGTCAAATCCATCCGAATTCATGGGCTCAGATGGTGGGTCTTTTTATTCTTTTCAACCAACACGGCTGGCCCGAGCCCAGCTTTGAGGAGTTCAACAACCTCTTTCTATGGAGGTCGGTCGGTAGGTCCGGCTCCGGCTGGTTTTACCTGACGGCCCGGCATGCCATGCATAAAGAATTAGTGGGTGTGCCGGAGACCATCCATAGATGGAAGGAACAGTGGTTCTTCATAGGGGGACCGTGGAGGAGCTCGGTGGATGAGTGGGAACCTGGTGTGATGGATGCCGAGCTTTGGGTCCCAGAGCACTTTACGGCCAAAATGAGTAAGTGTCGTATTTCGTATTTCTGTTCCTTTTTTATCTAACGCTCATCATTTATTACATGTGTAGAACGCATCCCGGCGCAAGAGACCTCTTTCGAGTTCGACGATCGGGTTGAACAGCTTTTGGACCTTCCTCTTGAGCAAAGGAAGTCGCATCTTTAGGTTACCGAGGAAAACCTCTGGGCGGCCAGACTTAGATCAACCGATCCGAGTATAATGTCTTCATCAGGTAGCCTTTTTTTTTTTTGAAATGTCTTCTTTTTCCAGTTCCTAGGGCCAAGACTTCGTACGGGCGGAAAGAGACGCCCGCGCAGTGCGTGGCGAGGCTGGCTGCCGAGGCCGCCGAGCGGAGGGAGCGGGCTGGCAAGCGGAAGAGGGTGGAGGTCGAGCTTGAGGACAGTGCGACCAAAGCGGAGGCCTCGTCTGTCCCTGAAGTTGTTATATCTGCCCCGAGCCCTGTCCGGACGGGTCGTGCGGCCGACAAGGAGCCCGCGATTGACCTGGAGGGCCACTATCTCCCGGTTAATAAGGACCGAGAGGAACCCTGTGCCCAAATGAAGGGGCGACGGCCGCGCTGGTTTTTGGATTATGTCCGGGCAGCCACCCTGACCGCTGAGATGCTCGACCGGGTCCCCCCGTCGGTGGTTGACTCCAGTCATGTCCCTATCAGGGTCTGGACCCCCAAGATGGAGATGGTGACCAACGACATGGGTCCGGATGAGCAGATCCAGTTCGGGAATGTTCTGATGGGCCGTGCGTTGTACACTTACATAAAGGCCACTGGGGAGCTACTGGCCCTAGTCGAGAAGCACAAGAAGGCGGAGGCCGATCTCAAGGCCTTGCAGGAGGAGCATCATCTCTGCCCTTCGCTGATTAAGTCTTTGGAGGAGGAGATGGCCTCCATGAAGGGTGAAATAGAGATTTTGGAAAGTCGGGCCCTCGAGGTCGATATTTGGAAAGGAAAGGCCGAGGAGATGACAACGGCGGCCGAGCAGGCGCATAAGCGGTGGTTGGATACCTGGGCTGAGCACGAGGCTTACTTGAAGGAAACCAAGGCCCAGGTTGAAAACCTGACCGAGCGTATTAGCACCTGCGAGGCTTCGAGCTATGCCAAGGGTCTTGCCGAAGGGGCGGAGGCCTTTAAGGAGACACCTGCGTTCGAGGAGCTTATCAATCTGAATTATGTCTCCACTTGTTACGAGATATTAGATCTCATGAAGGGTGGGAAGACCGTTTAGGAGATCGAGGCCTATATAGCATCTCAGGCGACCGATCTGCATGTTGACATCCATGGATCCGATGAGCCAAAGGACGCTGAGGTTGAAGATGCCGGGCTGGCTCCGCATGGCGAAGGTGAGGGGCAGTCCTTTCAAGTGGCCGACCAAGAGGGTGGGGCCGAGTAGTTTCCTTTCTGCATGGCTTGCGTGCCAGTCTTTGCTTTTATTTTGTTTTATTTCATGTAAGGCCTGCGTGCCGATCCGTCTTGGTTTTCTGTTGTCACCATGTGTACTTTGCAAAAGTGATTTAATTGAATAAAATTTTCCTTGTAGCATCTGTTGTTGTTCTTTAGATGTTTGGGCCCACTTGGTTGGGCCGTTGCCCTTCTATCATGTTCATCACTTGTTGATTGTGCCGAGACGAGCTCGGTCTTATAGTGCCGGATGAGCCGGTCTTATGAGGTGCCGACACGAACTCGGTCTTATAGTGCCAGATGAGCCGGTCTTATGAGGTGCCGAGACGAGCTCGGTCTTATTGTTCCGGATGAGCTGGTCTTATGAGGTGCCGAGACGAGCTCAGTCTTATAGTGCCGGATGAGCCGGTCTTATGAGGTGCCGAGACGAGCTCGGTCTTATAGTGCCGGATGAGCCGGTCTTATGAGGTGCCGAGATGAGCTCGGTCTTATAGTGCCGGATGAGCCGGTCTTATGAGGTGCTGAGACGAGCTCGGTCTTATAGTGCTGGATGAGCCGGTCTTATGAGGTGCCGAGATGAGCTCGGTCTTATAGTGCCGGATGAGCAGGTCTTATGAGGTGCCGAGACGAGCTCGGTCTTATAGTGCCGGATGAGCCAGTCTTATAGTGCCGGATGAGCCGGTCTTATGAGGTGCCGAGACGAGCTCGGTCTTATAGTGCCGGATGAGCCGGTCTTATGAGGTGCCGAGACGAGCTCGGTCTTATAGTGCCGGATGAGCCGGTCTTATGAGGTGCCGAGACGAGCTCGGTCTTATAGGTGTACCCATATTAAAAAATGGAATAACGTCAAATTTAATTGATAATACCTCTTTAAATACATAGCATTCCATGGGTAAGTTAATCTCTGGCCGTTCAGATATTCCAGCTGGTAGGCTCCATTCTGAAGGACTTCGCTAACTTTATATGGTCCTTCCCATTTGGGCTTGAGTGGTCCGGGATCCGGACCCAATACCCATTTAAGGACGAGGTCGCCGACCTGGAAGCTTCTAGGATGAACCTTGGAGTTATAATATTTTTCACTCCTTCTTTTGTAGACGATGTTTCGCATTTCCGCCTGAGCTCGTTTTTCGGCGAGGAGGTCCAGGTTCACTTGGAGGGCCAAGTCGTTATCTTGTTCTTCAAAATGGGCTACTCGGTAGGTAGGTGCTCCGATTTCAACCGGGATGACGGCTTCAGAGCCGAAAGCCAAGGAGAAAGGCATTTCTCTGGTGGCGGACCTATGCGTTGTTCTGTAGGCCCATAAGGTTCCGGGGAGTTCCTCGGGCCAGGAACCCTTGAGTTCCTCGAGGCGTGTCTTGAGATGTTGTTTCAGGATCTTGTTGACCGCCTCGACCTGCCCGTTGGATTGTGGATAGTAAGGCGTGGAAAAGTTATTCCGTATTTGGAGGTCGTCGCAGAAGGCTCGAAACTTCTTATTGTCAAATTGTTTTGTATTATCCGAGAGAATAGACTGAGGGGTCCCGAACCGGCATATAAGTGACTTCCATATAAAATCAACTACCTTCTGTTCGGTTGTTCGTGCCATAGGCTCGGCCTCTGCCATTTCGTGAAATAATCGACTGCGACGATGGCGTATTGTACTCCTCCCCGTCCTTTAGGTAGAGGACCGATCAATTCGATTCCCCACTTGGCGAATGGCCATGGGAAATATACGGAAGTGAGAGTTTCCGGCGGGGATCGGATCTGCGGAGCGAAGATTTGGCATCGGACGCACTTCCGTACGAGCGTGATGGCATCTTTTTTGAGATTGGGCCAATAATAGCCTTGTCGGATCAATTTATAGGCCAATGCCTGGCCGCCGGAATGATTACCGCATATACCCTCGTGCATCTCCCTGAGGGCATATTCTGCTTCTGATTCGGACAGACATTTCAGCAGTGGAACCGAATATCCTCTTTTGTATAAGGTTCCCTCCACGATGGTGAACCGGGCGGACTGAGTTCGTAATGATCTCGCTTGGGCTCGGTCCTCGGGTAAAATGCCGCTTTGAAGATATTGCATTATAGGCTGCATCCACCCTTGCGGTTCTGACTGTTGTTTGCCGGACTTGGCCATTTCAGTGATGAGGCATGATACCCTATGCTGACCTCATCCATATGTTCGGCTCCGGAGCTAGATGCGAGTTTGGCCAAAGAGTCGGCTTGGATGTTCTCAGTTTTGGGAATATGTTGTATTGTTCCCCGAAAATCTTGCAGTCGGGCCTGTGCGAGGCTGAGGTACTTAACCAGTTTGGGCTCTTTGGCTTCGTATTCGCCGTTGATCTGGTTTACCACTAATTGAGAATCACTCAAGATGGTGAGGCGGGCAAGGCCGAGGGAGGTCGCCATTTCTAGACCGGCCAAGAGAGCTTCATATTCTGCCTCATTGTTGGTGGTCGGGAACCTAAGCGAATAACCGAGCAGAACTGACGTTGGTCGATACTGACGAGGACTATTCCTGCACCTGATCGGTCGGCGGTTGAGGACCCATCTACATAGAGTGACCACTCTTATGATCGGTCGTCCTCTTGTGCGATTGCTAGTGTGAACTCTGCAATGAAGTCCGTCAGGGATTGTCCCTTTATGGCAGTGCGTGATTCATAAGTTATGTCAAACTGTCCAAGTTCGACGGCCCATTTGACCATCCGGCTGGAAATGTCAGGTCGGTGCATGACTTGCTTTAAAGGGTAGTTTGTTAAGACGACTACCTGATGTTCCAAAAAGTAGGGTCTTAACTTCCGGGATGCCATTACGAGCGCATAGGCCAGTTTCTCCATTGGGGCATATCTGAGCTCGGCATCGTGAAGGGCCTGACTCACATAATAGACCGGATGTTGCACTGCATTTTCCGTTCGAATCAGAGCGGCGCTGATCACCGAGTCGGAGACCGCGAGATATAAGCTGAGAAGTTCCCCTCGGGTCGGTCGCTGCAAGGTCGGGGCTTCTACCAGGACTTTCTTGATAGCTTCGAAGGCTCTTTGGCAAGGTTCTGTCCACTGAAAATCCTTGTTCTTTTTTATCGCCTCAAAGAAAGTTTTGCATTTATCTGTTGAGCGAGAGATAAAGCGACTTAGCGTGGCTAGTCGGCCAGTTAGGCTTTGCACCTTTTTGACCGAATTTGGAGGAACAAGTTCGGTAACTGCCGTAATTTTATCGGGGTTGGCTTCAATCCCTCTTTGGCTTACCATGTAGCCGAGGAATTTTCCAGAACCTACCCCAAATGAACATTTCTTCGGATTTAACTTCATCTCATACTCTCGCAAAATAGCAAACATTTTATTGAGGTCATGTACATGATCGGCCGAGCGCAAAGATTTTACTAACATGTCATCTACATATACCTCCATTGTAAGGCCTATCAAGCTATTGAACATTTTATTTACCAGGCGTTGATATGTCGCGCCAGCATTCTTGAGCCCGAAAGGCATCATCCGGTAACAGTGTAGGCCGCGGGCTGAGTAGAAGGAGGTGTTTTCTTCATCAGCGGGATGCATTGGGATCTGGTTGTATCCGGAATATGCATCCATAAAACTCATTAGCTCGTGCCCGGTCGTTGCATCCACCATGTAGTCGATATGGGGGAGGGGGTAGCTATCTTTCGGGCAGGCTTTGTTCAGGTTGGAGAGGTCATGCAGAGCCTCCATAGCCCGGTCGATTTTTTTACCAAGACCGGGTTGGCTACCCAGGTCGGGTACTGGGCTTCCCGAATAAACCCGTTATCAATTAGCTTTTTTACCTCCTCTTCCATCCACTTCTGTGGTTCCGGCCCCATTTTCCTTCTTTTCTGAATAACTGGCTTTGAACTGGGGTCGATATTTAGCCGGTGGCATGCAAGTTCCGGGTCAATCCCCGACATATCCGAATGGGTCCAGGCAAATACATCCAAATTTTGTCTCAGATGGAAGATTAGCTCGGAGCGGATCGGCTCTTGGAGGTTGTGGCCGATCTTTAGTCGTCGGGTCGGATTAGATTGGTCCATGTCGACCTCGTCCAACTCTTCTCTTGGCTCAGCATGGCGAATTTTTCCTTTCGGATTTTGATATCGCGGGTCGATAGGATCTTCTTCTAGGATTGATTCCTTCGGGGGCCTGCGCCCCCGGTCCGCTTCCTGTTCGGTTTCCATTTCGGGGGTTTGCGCGGCCCCGGGACCTTCGGCCTCCTTTTCAAGTAGGGTGTTTCCTGCCAGCTGCTCGGAGCTGGTGGCCCCCATTTATTCCGACAAATTTTCTGGGATGCCTTCTGCGGCATTGATTTCGCGAGCCCGGATGCTGAGGTTGCATTCCCGGACGGCCCTTTGATCCCCTCTATGTACCCCGACGCCATCCGGGGTGGGAAATTTCATGCACATGTGATACGTGGACTGAGTGGCCCTCAGCCTGGACTTCACAGGCCAGCCTATGATGGCGTTATAGTCACTGTGCACATCGATGATCTTGAGGGTAGTGATCATCGTCCTTCGGATCGGCCCCTGACCAAATTCCAAGGCGAGGTCGATTTTCCCTAGGGGTGAGGTGCGGCAGTTGGCAAATCCCCTAATGTCCTCATTGCAGGGCCGGACATGAGATTGGTCTACCTTCATCCTGCGAAGGGTATGAAGATAGATGATGCTAGCATAGGCCCCGGAGTCCACCAACACCCTGTGGACCGGGATCCCCATTATGGGCAGGGTGATGACAAGGGCGTCTGAATGGGGATGGTCCAGGCCGTTGATAGGAGGTGGTGGCTTCTCGGATGGATGCCTTTTTCTGGCGCTTTGACCGATGATCAGCGACCTCGGCGGTTCCCATAATGGTTAGAATTTCCCGGGGGGATTTGGGGGCTGGAGGCACCCGATCATTCTTGGCTCTTGTCGGGTCGGCCCGATCCTGGCGATCCCAGGGCGAGTTCCGAGTAAATCGCCTTAAGTCTGTATCGTCGCATACCGCGATCAAGGTGGCGACGAGGTCTCGGCACTGTTCGGTGTTGTGACCCGCTGATTCATGGTATTTACAAAAGCGGGTCTGTTCCATGTCCTTTTGATCTTTATAGATCGGCCGAGGAACTGGGAGCAAATTTTTGTCCTTTATTTGATCGAATATGGCCGCGGCTCCGACGGAATATATTTCAGTGAAATTAGCCATGAGATCGGGCCTACGCTCCCGATAACTCTGAGTTGTTGGGACTGTCGAGGAAGAGGCGGGAGTCTTATTTTCCCGGCGGGATTCCTGACGGGCCTCTTGTAGTCACGCCTATCTTCTTTCTTTTTATATGATCCTTTCTGATCGGAGGGCATGACTAACACTGGTGCCGGCATAGCTTCCTCGGCAGCTATGTGGGAGCTGGCGCGCTCCAAGAATTCCTGGTAGGTGTGTGGGACATTCTGGCACACCGTCCAGCGGAAAAAAGAATTCTTGAGGAGGCCGTCCTGGGCAATAATGGCCAGCGCATCGTCCGACATGGATTCCGTCTCTAATATCCGTTTATTGAAACGGGATATACAATCTTTAAGGGACTCGTTCGGCCCCTGGACGACGGAAGCGATGGATGAGCGCGGGGCGACTCGCACAAGGGACCCCATGAAATGGGATCGGAACGTCGCCGAGAGCTGGGCCCATGTTTGAATAGAATGATGGGGCAGCGTTCGATACCATCTATGGGCCCTCTCCCCCAGAGTCAAGGAGAACATTCGGCATCGGAACGCGTCCTGAGACCCGTGCAGGTCCGTCCAGGAATTATAATTTCCAAGATGGGCATTGGGGTCTGTCTCCCCATTGTACGGCGGAATTTGAGGAATCTTGAACTTCTCCAGGAGGGGTTCCGCCAGAACACCGGGGGCCAGGGGACTCTCCTGGCTGTTAAGCCATTCCGAACTTTGGGATGGCTGGAGTTGTTTATTTTCGAGCTCCGTAAGGCGTTTTTTAAGAAACTCGATCTCACTCGAGTTATCGCCGGGAGTTGGAGGTAATACTTGTGTCGGATTTAGGGACTGGTGGGGAGCTTTTTCTTCCTTACGGCTCTGACTTTGGATAGTGGGATTCGGCGCTGCTTTTTCGATTTTCTTCCCCGACCCAAGGCGATCAAAAACGGATGTGGGGCGCGAAAGCTTACTTTTTCGAGAGGGATGTGAGCTTTCGCCGTGGCTTTCCGCCCTTTCTCCGGCGACCCCAGAGGCTGTCCTCTTTTTGTTTCGTCCCGAGGCAGCTGGGCGGGTCGTCTGAGATTCCGCCTCGACATGGTCTTCGGGTTTTTGAAGGGTCCCGCCCCCTGTAACCCTGGCCATAAGGGCCACCATGCCCTGGATGAAGGCTGGGTGTGTAACACCCCAAACTAGGCGGATATTACAGTGCCGTAGACCCCCGACTGGGACCCACCAGGCGAATGAGAATGAATGAATTACACAGGTAAATGTAGTACCGAACCACATTACAACATCAATTACTCCGATGAGGAGTTTTATACAACACACCCAGGATAAAATGGAATACATGTGTATTTTATGTGACGATAAAAATACACAACACTGAATGAAATGAGCATCCAAACGGAATGTCTGCAGCGGAATAAATAAAGGAATCACAAATGACTGAATAAATGACTGAACAGACTGGGGCCCCCTACTAGTATCACTGGGACTCCTCGCCGTCATCGTGCTCTCCCCGTGCCTTAGCCTTGCCATGACCTGAAAAACAACATCCCCCAACGGGGTCAGTTACACAGAACAACAATCCTCAAGGGTTGAAAATACACAATCATGATATATCTGAAATTATGAATTATTCTGTCAAAACATACGCAATCAAACATGCTATATGAATCGACTAATCAGTACGGCTCAAAGGAATGGCGCCACACTACGTCCGGGATGGAAATGTGTCCGTGCACAAGCCACCAACGATCAAACACGCGTGGTCTTGTACCTAATCAGTCTCACGAGCAATCGACTCGTGTGCACAGTCCAATGTGAGGCCACCAACCAACACACGACTATAATGTGCCCGACATGAAAATCCTACACATACCAATCGGCACGCCAGTATGACCCGGAATGCCACAATATGACAAAAGTGACAATGAAAATGAATAATGACTCACCAAGATTGAATGATGGTGAAATGAATGATAGCTCAAAGAAATGATCGGAACCGTCGTTCCTTATGACTGAGGTGATTAATTGACAATGACGAGTTTTGATACGATTAATACAATGATGAATGAGTTATGATTATGAATGAACAACGACAAAAGGAATGAATATCCTTTTAACCGAGTAAGAATTAACTTACCCAATACCGATGATGAATGTCCGTCCACGAACAACGTCCTAAATGAAATATCGGTCGCTCGAACAACCTTGAATAACACAATTACCAATAATCCGATCATTACGCAAATCAAAGACGATCATAATCGACTCAAACATCGACACAACGATATCCGGGCTCGAATGAATCGAAACCAATTCCAAGATGAGTATTTCAAACCATCAAAACACTTTCAAGGATATCAATAATCCATTAGGAATCCATAACTCATGATTGCAACAACATCAATCGGAAAATCCCCAATTAACCGAAGTCAACCCCAAGGGTTCTTGAAATAATTCCGAAAATAACCATTAAATCCGTAGGAATATGTTTATACAGGTTAGATAATTCATAACTAACATATTCCAATGATAATCCAAGCTTACACGAAGAAATCGGAAGGAAAACCCCAAAAATCCGAAATTCTAGATCCAAGAGATTAATACCTTTGATTCGATGTGATGAAGATGATGAAATGATGATCAATCCGAAAGATGAGCTTGAAGATGATGATTGATGATTACACCTCGAAGAATCCTCTCTGAATCGCTCGAAATCGCCCAAAACTACCGAAGGAATGAAATGAGATGAAAAATGACGAACTCTGACTAAACTGTCCAATTTATACTCGGTCGAGTTAGCGTGCGCTAGCCCTTGTGCATAGCGTGCGCTAACGTGTAATTTGGGTAGTCCGGTACTTCTGTCCGAACACGGTAGCGCGCGCTACGTACCTATTTGTAGCGTGCGCTACGGCCATACTACTAGCGTGCGCTAATATCCATTGTTAGCGTGCGCTAGCGAAATATTTGGCCCCCAGTACTGGAGTCCAGAAAACTGTCTGACCTCTGATCTGACCCCGATAGCGTGCGCTACAACCATAGTTTAGCGTGCGCTAATATATCGGTTGCGTACGCTAACAACCATGCATAGCGTACGCTATGAATTAACCCGGTGCAGTCCAGTAGCCACTGGACTCAACCTGATCCGTCTCTAGCGCGCGCTACTCCACACATATAGCGTGCGCTACTACAACCCATTAGCGCGCGCTACTTACCACTCGTAGCGTGCGCTACAAATATTCTCACCTGCAGTCCAGTGCCTTCTGGACTGCAGCCAAGGTAGCCTTAGCGTGCGCTAAAGCTGATCAGTAGCGTGCGCTACTTATACCCAATTAGCGTACGCTAAAAGGAGTATGTAGCGTGCGCTACTCCTCAAGCACAGCTTGCAACGAAAATGACAATGATGATAAACACGGCACGAAACTCCAATCAGATTAGTGATGAATGACGATTGATACACGATACAATTACTCTGAATGATAAATACCATGACTGAATATGAGTGACAAATGATCAATGACGAATGAGATTACTGAGTATCAATTACTGAATGATAATTACTGAGTGATAATTACTGAATTACAACCGGGTATTACATACACCCCCCCTTAAAAGAGTTTCGTCCCCGAAACTAAGGGTCGAACAACTCGGGATAACTCTCTCGCATACTATCCTCGGTTTCCCAAGTAGCCTCTTCGACTCCGTGTCTAGACCACTGAATTTTAACCAAAGGAATCGTCTTATTCCTCAACTGTTTGATTCGCCGCTCTAAAACTCGTATAGGGCGTTCCTCATATGAATGATCGTCGGCGATCTCGATTTCGTCGAACTGAAGTATGTGACTCGGGTCGGCAACATACTTCCGCAACTGAGAGACATGAAACACATTATGAATTCGGCTCAACGCCGGAGGTAAAGCCAATCGATAAGCTAACTCGCCTACTCGATCCAAAATCTCAAACGGTCCAATGAATCTCGGACTCAACTTTCCCCTCTTCCCAAATCGGAAGATACCACGACTCGGGGATACCTTGACCAACACATGGTCACCAGCCTCGAACTCTAATGGTCGACGACGGTTATCTGCATATGATTTCGCCGACTCGAGCCGCCAACAAACGACTCCGATCAAAGCTACCTTCTCACGGGCGGCTATAAGCATATCGGGCTGGGTTCCCAATGTTTCTGATAAGTCGTCACAACACAACGGAGATCGACAACGACGACCATACAAGGACTCGTAAGGTGCCATCTTGATCGAAGCATGCCAACTATTATTATACGTGAACTCGATCAATGGTAGTTGGGCTTCCCAATCGTCTTTCCAATCGAGGACGCATGCCCTCAACATGTCATCTAAGGTGCAGATCGTCCTCTCTGATTGTCAGTCGTTTGAGGGTGAAAAGCAGTCGAGATTAAGCCGGGTTCCCATAGCACGATGGTGATTTCCAAAATGCGACACAAACCGTCCGTCACGATCGGAAACGATACTTTTAGAGTACCGTGTAGTCGACTATCTCTTTAATGAACAATCGGGCAAGTCTCTCGACCCCACGTATCCTTGATCTCAAGGAAATGAGCTGATTTGGTTAAGCGGTCCACGATCACCCAGATCGTGTTCATGCCACGACGACTCGTCGCAAACTCGTGATGAAATCCATAAAAATGTCTTCCCACTTCCACTCGGGAATAGGAAGAGGTTTCAAAGATACCCGCCGGCCGCCGATGTTCAATCTTAACTTGTTGACAGTGTTAAGCATCTCGAAACAAATTCTGCGACTTCTCGCTCATATTACTCCACCAAGAATTTTGTTTCAAGTCCTTGTACATCTTACTAGACCGGATGCACGAGAATAAGGGGTAGCATGAGCTTCTTTCAAAATCGAGTCTTTCAACTCGTCATTCGCCGCACGCACAACCGATTCTTAAACCTCAAAAGTCCATCCTCGTGGACCACAAATCCGTGGGCTTTCCCGAGCCACATCCTCTCGGATGCGCAACAATGATGGGTCCGAACTCGATTCTCTCGGATTTCCTCCTCGAGTGACGATGAAATCTCTAACATACAAAGCCGCCCGAACTCGCCGGCTGCACTCGATCTCGGGTCTAAGGAATTCCCGAAGCTCCTTCGAATCGTTAAACGGCAAGCATCTCGCTCCCGAACGGACTTACGACTCAAGGCGTCGGCGACAACATTCGCCTTGCCCGGTGGTAAAGGATCTCGATATCATAATCTTTGATTAATTCCAACCACCGTCTCTCGCGCATATTTAACTCCTTCGAGTAAATATATACTTTAAGCTCTTATGATCGGTGAATATTCGATGTGTAACGCCATAAAGATAATGACGCCAAATTTTCAAAGCGAACACCACGGCTGCTAGCTCCAGGTCGTGGGTCGGATAATTAATCTCGTAAGGTCTCAATTGCCGTGAAGCATAGGCAATAACCTTACCGTTACGCATGAGTACACATCCGAGACCTGTCCGACGCATCACTATAGACCACAAATCCTTCCGCCCTGCGGCAAGGAAAGTATAGGTGCCGACATTAACCGGTTCTTGAGTTCCTCAAAACTCCGTTGACACGCGTCGACCACGTGTATTTCTTATCCTTCCGCAAAGGTTCGTTAAGGGTTGAGCGATTCGAGAAAATCCCTCTACAAATCGCCGATAATAACCCGCTAATCCGAGGAAACTTGGATTTCCTTAACATTCTTCGGAGGTAGCCAATCTCGAATAGCCTCCGTCTTCGAGGATCGACGCGAACTCCGTCTCGATGAAATTACGTGTCCGAGAAACGTCACTTCGGACATCCAAAACTCACATTTGGAAAACTTCCCATAAAGTTGTTCTCGCCTCAACACGTCGAGAACTAGATGAAGGTGAGACTCGTGTTCCTCCTGGCCACGAGAATAAATCAAAATGTCATCAATGAAGACAACAACAAACCGATCCAAAAAGTCGATGAAGACCCGATTCATTAACTCCATGAATACCGCAGTGCATTAGTCAAACCGAACGGCATAACCACAAACTCATAATGACCATAGCGTGTTCGAACGCCGTCCTCGCGATATCCGACTCGAATCCGAATCGATGATATCCAGATCTTAAGTCGATCTTGGAAAATATCAAGCTCCCGAAGTTGATCTAAGAGATCGTCAATACGGGTAAGGGATACTTATTCTTGATCGTCACCGTGTTCAACTCCCGATAATCAATACATAAGCGGAATGAACCATCCTTCTTCTTGACAAACAACACTGGTGCTCCCCACGGGGACGCACTCGGTCGGATATAACCTTTCTCGAACAACTCCTCAAGTTGGTTCTTTAGTTCCTGCATTTCGGTCGGGCCATCCAGACGGTGCCTTCGATATCGGGACGTACAGTGCTCCACCAATCGTGAATTCCACATCCCTCTGTGGAGGCAAACCGTAACTCGTCTGAAAAACATCGGCATATTCCCTCACCACCGAATATCCGTTAACATTATCGATGATTTCTCGGTTTTGGCCATATAGCACCAATAACCGACACATCCTGATTGAGTAACCTTACCGCTTTCATCAAATTAATGACTTTACGAGCAGTGGGATTACCTCCTGAAACACACATTCGACTCCATCGTCTGAAATGATAGTGACCAAACGCTTTCGGACACTAATGATGGCATCGTGACGATCCATCCAATCAATACCCAAGATGACGTCGTCCCTCGGCAAATCTACTACGATTAGGTCCGCCGGCCATATACGACCATGAAATCAATCGACAATTCTCAATCTCACGACTTCCGACAATTCGTCTACCATCGTAGGCCAATGACATAAGGCTCACAACTAATAGCACTTCCTGCACGTAGTCTACTCAAACATGACTCGGAAATGAATGAATGAGATGCACCAAGATCAAAAAGGGTACACACAAAGTTGAGATAGAATTTCGAGTGTACCGAGATCATCCGGCCTCGGATCATCGGCCTTCTTCATCTCATAAATTCGGGGCTTGCCGCCCCCGAACCGGATGCTCCTGCCTCGATAGCTCTGCTCCGCCTTTAGCTCCTGTCGTCTTGAACGACGCCGAGTGAGTGGCTCGATTATGCACCCCCGAATGACACAGGGGCTTGAGATGACGCCGAGTGGGTTTAGAGTCCCTACGGCAAAACGGGCCCCCGTGCCCAAAGAATCCCAGATTGTGGCACGTGATGCATCGCGGACACTTGGTGCCGAAATGACCGTTCCTCACAGTTGAAACAAGTGATGGCCGAACTGCCGCCGCGATCGAGATTCCGCGGTTTAGACGCCGGGGGAGGTCGCTCGAAAAAGTAGAGCCCGCACGTGGTTTCTTGAAAGTGGCGACTCCGTCGGACCGATTACGATTCTTGGACTTCTTGCTAGCAGACGAAGGTTGCCGCTTAGCAATTTCCTTAGCGATAAGCTCGTAGGTGAGAGCTTTCTCAATGAACTCGGCGAGTGGTACAGTTATGATTAAGTAATCAAGTCTCATACGGGGTTTCACCTCTTCTGAAATACTTGATCTTGTCCGCTTCTGAGTGAATGATAGATGAGGCGAACGGAAGAAGTTCCTGAAATTTTTCGGCGATGGCGAGAACGTCATCATCCGTCGAAAGGTCGGGAGTGAGTAATTCCGACAACTTGGCCTCCCTGAGTGGGGCCGGATAGTACCTCTCCATCATGAGAGTCTTGAATCGATCCCAAGTACATGGTCCGTCTGTGGGCTTCAACGATAACCACCATGAATGAGCGCTCTTACCGAGAGCGTAAGCCGCAACTGAAACTTTATGCCCTTCGGGGCAATCCACCATAGCAAAGAACTTCTCAAAATGCTCAAACCAATGAACAATATCCGCCGCCGATGAGCCCTCAAAAGTAGGTGGTCGCCAAGCAGAGATATCGCTAATGATATTGCTTACACCCCTCTCTTGCCTCCGAGGTGGCGGCGAGGAGCTCGCCGATTTTGATTGACGGAGTTATGCATCGTCTCCATCAACCGAGCCATCTGGGTCATTTGGGCCATCATGCCCTGCATAAATGCGAGTGGGTCGACCCGAACACCCTCTGACCGAGCCGTGTCCTGCACGACTCCGATGATGAATGATCGCGTCCAGGTGAGTGAGTGGCAGCGCCGCTGCTCGATGAGTTAGCATTATTCCTGGCATTTGCACGGGTATTCGCACGAGTTCTCGGGGTTCGGCCCGCTCCACGGCCTCGTCCTCCACGTTCTCTGCCAGCCCTTTCCATACTGAAGTGGAAAGTCATATGATGGTTATACATCTCGCATGAGTATCACATTATGATTATATTATGAAATGGTGAAAATGAGCATACGCGCTCAAATACAGCGATTACATGAATGATTGATTGACGTGACATGATTATCTGATGAAGTCACTGAAATGATTATCTTGAACAATTTAACAAGATCGATGATATGATCTTCAAGATCAACAACTGAGTAATGAAATGAATTGAGTGATTAATGAGTTAACATTATCGACTTGATCACAATTGAAATTGATGAATGAGGATTGTTAACTGATGAATTATGAATGAATGATTATTGCGTAAATTATACCATGGCATCGAAATCTTACGCTTCTTGGTCCGATTGGCTCGCATTTGCACAGTCACACGTGACGCGAAAGTCCAATGATACTAGTCCGATGACGATGATTTCAAATGAGACATGACTTGGAGGGTAGTATTCAAAACCACGCTCCGATACCAACTCGTAACACCCCAAACTAGGCGGATATTACGGTCAGTAGACCCCGACTGGGACCCACCAAAGAATGAGAATGAATGAATTACACAGTAAATGTAGTACCGAACCACATTACAACATCAATTACTCCGATGAGGAGTTTTATACAACACACCTGTGATAAAATGGAATACATGTGTATTTTATGTGACGATAAAAATACACAACATTGAATGAAATGAGCATCCAAACGGAATGTCTGCATGGAATAAATAAAGGAATCACAAATGATGAATAAATGATCGAATGATCTGGGCCCCCTACTAGTATCACTGGGACTCTCGCCGTCATCGTGCTCTCCCGTGCCTTAGCCTTGCCATGACACGAAACAACATCCCCAACGGCCGGGCCATACGTAACAACAATCCTCAAGGGTTGAAAATACACAATCATGATATATCCGAAATTATGAATTATTCTCACAAACATACGCAATCAAACATGCTATATGAATCGACTAATCAAGACGGCTCAAAGGAATGGCGCCACACTACGTCCGGATGGAAATGTGTCCGCACAAGCCACCAACGATCAAACACGCGTGGTCTTGTACCTAATCGCCTCACGAGCAATCGACTCGTGTACATCCAATGTGAGGCCACCAACCAACACACGACTATAATGGGCCCGACATGAAAATCCTACACATACCAATCGGCACGCCAGGATGACCCGGAATGCCACAATATGACAAAAGTGACAATGAAAATGAATAATGACTCACCAAGATTGAATGATGGTGAAATGAATGATAGCTCAAAGAAATGATCGGAACCGTCGTTCCTTATGACTGAGGTGATTAATTGACAATGACGAGTTTTGATACGATTAATACAATGATGAATGAGTTATGATTATGAATGAACAACGACAAAAGGAATGAATATCCTTTTAACCGAGTAAGAATTAACTTACCCAATACCGATGATGAATGTCCGTCCACGAACAACGTCCTAAATGAAATATCGGTCGCTCGAACAACCTTGAATAACACAATTACCAATAATCCGATCATTACGCAAATCAAAGACGATCATAATCGACTCAAACATCGACACAACGATATCCTGCTCGAATGAATCGAAACCAATTCCAAGATGAGTATTTCAAACCAACAAAACACTTTCAAGGATATCAATAATCCATTAGGAATCCAACACTCATGATTGCAACAACATCAATCGGAAAATCCCCAATTAATCAAGTCAACCCCAAGGGTTCTTGAAATAATTCGAAAATAACCATTAAATCCGTAGGAATATGTTTATACTGAGTTAGATAATTCATAACTAACATATTCCAATGATAATCCAAGCTTACACGAAGAAATCGGAAGGAAAACCCCAAAATCCAAATTCTAGATCCAAGAGATTAATACCTTTGATTCGATGTGATGAAGATGATGAAATGATGATCAATCCGAAAGATGAGCTTGAAGATGATGATTGATGATTACACCTCGAAGAATCCTCTCAATCGCTCGAAATCGCCCAAAACTACCGAAGGAATGAAATGAGATGAAAATGACGAACTCGACTAAATCGTCCAATTTATACTCGGTCCGTGTTAGCGTGCGCTAGCCCTTGTGCATAGCGTGCGCTAACGTGTAATTTGGGTAGTCCAGTACTTCGTCCGAACACGGTAGCGCGCTACGTACCTATTTGTAGCGTGCGCTACGGCCATACTACTACTAGCGTGCGCTAATATCCATTGTTAGCGTGCGCTAGCGAAATATTTGACCCCAAGATCGGAGTCCGTAAAACCTGTCGACCTCGATCGACCCGATAGCGTGCGCTACAACCATAGTTTAGCGTGCGCTAATATATCGATTGCGTACGCTAACAACCATGCATAGCGTACGCTATGAATTAACCGGTGCGATCCGAGCCACCGGACTCAACTCGATCCGTCTCTAGCGCGCTACTCCACACATATAGCGTGCGCTACTACAACCCGTTAGCGCGCGCTACTTACCACTCGTAGCGTGCGCTACAAATATTCTCACCTGCAGTCCAGTACCTTCTGGACTGCAGCCAAGGTAGCCTTAGCGTGCGCTAAAGCTGATCAGTAGCGTGCGCTACTTATACCCAATTAGCGTACGCTAAAAGGAGTATGTAGCGTGCGCTACTCCTCAAGCACAGCTTGCAACGAAAATGACAATGATGATAAACACGGCACGAAACTCCAATCAGATTAGTGATGAATGACGATTGATACACGATACAATTACTCTGAATGATAAATACCATGACTGAATATGAGTGACAAATGATCAATGACGAATGAGATTACTGAGTATCAATTACTGAATGATAATTACTGAGTGATAATTACTGAATTACAACCGGGTATTACAGGGTGTTTAAAGCACTCTACCACTTTACGGAGGTTCTCTTCCTCCGTCGCGGGCTGAGGGTTTTTCGAACTGTCGTGAGACATCTCCGGTGAGCACTATATATCTTTTTTTTTATCGGAGGCCCTCCTTCTAGCGCCAATCTGTTGACGTCTGATTTGGTCAACGTCACGTGTGGTGATCTGGACGAATGGATCGAAGCCACGTAGGAAATAATAGACAAGATGAAAGGTGTTTGATCACTAAATTTTATTAATGACCTTAATATAGAGTAGGCCGAGCAGAATATTTTTATGTCGGTCTATCTTTTTGCTTGCCAATTACAAGTCGTATCTTTTTTTTCTCAGTCAATACGAATTCTCTCTTTTTTCTCTCTATATCATAAATGCTAAAAATCCAAAGATCTTCTTTCACTGTATATTTCTTCTATATATAGACAACATGGGCCAATCGGGAGATGACAGCTGGCGAATATTTGGGGAATATGCCCAAAACACTTGTCAGTCTGCAGATATGCCTTGGACACGTGGCGGCCTCTAAGGAATGCCTTGGGAAGGGGCATGACTGCATGCGTTAATTGGCATGCGAGCCTGTCTCGCATGCTTCTGGCGGTGCTTATCCGCTGGGGTCGGTCCTCGAGTCTCCCGCCATTCAGGTCGGCCTTGTTGTAATCTTGAATCGGAGCATTTTTATCTTCTCTCTGCTCGGCCCTCCCAGATCGGATATCGGGTCGGCTCTGACGTCTCTGCCCCGTCCGGTTCTAACGAGCCTGGGAGAAAATCGGGTTTATGCTCGGTCCGGATTCAGGCTCTGCTCGGCCGGTTCAGCTGTCTTGAGTGCCTACGTGGACTCCAAGGTGGATGGGCTGCCAATAGATTGTAAAATTTAATAATAATAATAATAATAATAATACTTTATAATACTACTAATAATAAGCAATATTAACTAACGGTATATAGAGTACATCAACAACAAGATAATACTAATAATAATACTACAACAAATAATAATAAAAATAATAAAATTATAAATTATAAATTATATATAGTATTAGTGATAATATTAATACTAATAATAATAATTAATATTAGATAACAACACATGCAATAATAATATTAATTATATATAATGTACCGGATAATATTAATCAATAATAATAATAATTTAGTGAATTCAACCGAAAAGTATGGATTTAAATCCAAAGAAAGAAAGCCTAAATCACCTAAAAGCATACCCTCTCATCTCCTCCCATTCCATCTTCAAAGTATACACCTATCTTATTTTCTCACACAGATTCTCTCTATTTGTCTCCATGTTTTCTTTCGTCTTCTTTTCTTTCCTTATTCTTTCATTTTTTTTATAAATTCTAATTTACAAGAATTAGTTTTAATAATATACTACATCCATTTTTCTTTAGATATCGTTTGACTTTTTGACACACATTTTTAGGTGTTTTGACCGGATATTTAAAATTATTATCTTTAAATAATTTTTTTTGTGAATTAAAATTTAGATTGTATATTTTTATTCAAAAAACTAAAATTTAAAAAATGATAAATTTAACTATCCGGTCAAAGCACCTAAAAATGTGTGTCAAAAAGTCAAACGATATCTAAAGAAAAATGGAGGGAATAATTATTTGGATAGGAGAACCTATGCATGTTAGAACAACATATGAGTTTTAAATATATGCGATGGTTTAATAGTAAATTTATGAATAATTTTCGGAGAGATCTGATGTTAATGCTCCGAAAATAGTATTAACATCTTTTTTTGTTCCACATATTAACATCTAACATCGTATTATAAGACTGATTAGATGAAAATTACTAAAGTGATAGATCTCTACATATTATTTATATATGCAAATTAAGGGAATTTCATGCAACTAATGAGTAAATTAATATGGTAATTGCAATGAAGATAAGATCCCTTAGACATAGTCGCTGGGGTTCGAGTCCGAAGCAAGCATGCTTTTAATCCGTACTCCAAAGAAGGAAACTTGTGTGGAGGCAGACGGTTTCTCCGAACCCGTAGCCTCACTTGTCACCAGCGTGGATCCGGTTAAGACAACATAGTCTGTGCTAGTGGTGGTTAGGGCCCTCTGTTTGGAGGGTGGTTGAGTCTAAGTTGAAATTCACCGTTCAAAAAAAAAAAAATGAGTAAATTAATATGGTCTGTTTCTTCATTCTTGTAGCTCGGTGGTATACCGTATCGTACCGAATTTTTTTGTCGATACCGTATACCGTATCGAAAGTTTTGGTACAACAAAATTCATACCGATACCGTACCGAAAGTTTCGATATACCGAAATCCGGTATACCGAAATTTCGGTATGGCTTTCAGTCCATACCGATACCGTACCGAAATTTCGGTATACCGAATTTTATGTCGGTATCGGTGTATACCGAACTTATCGAAATACCGAATTACCAAAATATCGAAAAAAATCTTAATATACCGATATATACCAAAATACCGAATAAAAAAATACCGAAAATATCGATATACCGATATATATATTGAAATACCGAATTTTATTTGGTATCTCAGTATATACCGAAATATCGAAAATAAAAAAATTTCATATCGTTACCGTACCGAAAATTTTTGATACGGCACCATACCGTACCGAAAATTCGGTATACCGAAATTTTCGATAATTTCGATAATTTTTTGATATGATAAATTCGGTATTTCGGCATTTAGGTATATTTTTCCACCCCTACTCACCTCAGGGCTTTCAGAGTACAAACACCAGCCATAAAGGACATCTGACTATTCACCCACGGAGGTGTCAACTTTATCCGTACTCAATTCTATTCGTCGGATAAATTCGTAATAGTGTCGGGTATCGATCGAATCCGAAATTTTACGATCGGGTACGAATAGGGTATGAGTATATTATATTACCCGATTATCCGACCCGATTACGCGACCCGCATACCCGTTTGAATTATATAAGTATATTATTATTATATATTATACATAGATACTATATTATATTATATATTATATAAATTATTACATAAAATATAATAATTTAAATATTCATTATACTAAATTGAATTTATTAATTACATTATATGTACATATGATATATATCAAAAAGTATTTATATTTTTAAATTTAGGGTATGGATACCACAATACCCATTGGGTAACCGGTTACACGATGAGCAATTTCCAAATCCGACCCGAATCAAATAGAGTAGGGTATGGGAAGGCATACACATACTCTACCCGACCCATTGACATCTCTATTCTCGCGTCGATGATCTTATAATTTATCGGCAAACAATTTTTTTTTTCCGTGAGACTAAGTGCAAGCTAACAAATATAGGACACTTTATCCGTCATCAAATTAAAGGAAACAACAATATTAATCATATAAAGAGTCGCTACATATAATAAAAAGAATACACATTAAATCAGGAATTTAGTGTCCCTGTGAAGGCTCCATAGCACCACCTGCATCTGAATAAATATTGAAATAAATAATACATGTCCATCCTCAAACATGTCCATCCTCAATCTGAATTCGGTAACACTCTAGCGTATTCGTGATCTAACTGTCATAGATCCTAGAATCCCATCAGACCATCTTCAGGTGGATAATCCACGTTCATGATCCATAGCACTATTATATATCCCAGAGGTCTCATCAAACCTTTCTCGGGTGAACAAGAATCTTTTCCTGTCGAATATTTGAAAACCATCAGTTCAAACTATCAACATTAACAATCCAAATAACTATAAAACATATAAGCTAAGTATTTACCTTAAACCACAACTATGTATAACTCGATTGAAAATGATTTCCTCGATCAACACTTCAAATATACGAACCGTATTACAAACTAACACCTTCATAACTAATAATTTTTAAAAATCAATACATCAAAAATACATATACAATATTAAACCTTACCACTTATTATGTCTTCAGGATCAACTAAAAGTTTAAAATAAAATCACTACAGTCTTACTATTTGAGCAAACATAGATAATAATCACACTATTTAATATGTTTATTAATTCCAACATAATCAAACTCTCATAACTTGATCAGACATCAAATTAACACCCCAATTCAATTCCTTTCGACAACAATATCAATCACTTAAACATAATTCGAATGAACTCATAAAACCACTGATAGGTTCTCAATGATCTTCTTATGATCATAATACATCCGAAATTCTAAAACAACTTCATAATAATCAATAACTTAGTCTATAGTATCAACATACTACAAGATTATAATTCTATGTTCATAAATTATATCTCTTCTTAAGTTCAAGATGATCTTCATAATTATCTTAAGCATGATATATACTCTATGAACTTCTCAAGTATATGAACTAAGCCAACATGTCTATATATCATTATCATAATGAAATAAGAGTTGGATTTGAGCCACACTTACATTAATTCGATGAAAATGAATATCAGTCGGTACAAAGGGACTTTTAAAGCTTAAATAATTCAAACAATCAAATAAGTACTAAACAATTCAAGTTGTTGGGGCTCAAATAAGTATATAGGTAAAGGACACAATTCTGAAGATATTGCACTCTCACAGTCATATACGTTAATGACCCTGACTCATTTCAAGCACGCCTGTCCCATATGTGGGATTAACTTATCCAGTATTCTCTTGGTCGATTCCCTATGTACATACTGTAGCGACCCATATTCATAAATAGTGTTTCCTAGATTTTAATAACGAAGAAATATTGCACAGTAGAAATAAAATTTAAACGTCATTATTTATTCTCAAGAATATCTTTTTCAAAAGTTCACGAACTTAAATACTAGTAAAAAATTGACCCATAAGTTTTTTTTTTTTTGAAATACCCAATAACAAAGCAAAGGAAACTCGAATATTCATTTGGCTTTAGAACCAAAAAATAAAAAAATAGTGACTTTAAATAATAGGGAAAACAATGCTTTTGGTCCCTGTAATTTGCACGATTTTTGCTTTTAGTCCCTACAAAAATTAAAATGTTATTTTGATCCCTGTAATTTCTAAAACGTTCTTTTTTAGTCCCTGCCCTTAACCTCCGCTTATTTTTAAAGAAAAAACAATGCTTTTCGTCCCTGTAATTTGCGCGATTTTTGCTTTTAGTCCCTGCAAAAATTGAAATGTTATTTTGATCCCTGTAGTTTTTAAAACGTTCTTTTTTAGTCTCTGTCATTAATTGTAGAGTAAATTGCAAAAATCGTCCCTAAAGTTTGGCCAAATTGCATGTTTCGTCCCAAACGTTTAGAAAGCGCAATGATCGTCCTTGTGAGAAACCTTTGGGGCAAATATCGTCCCTGACCAACATCAAATGACTATATTACCCTTGTCTTCTTTTTACAAATTTAGTCCTGATTTTTTTAAATTATTTAGCCCTGACTATTATTAGTATTATTTTTTATACGTTTTCGACCGTTTTTCTTACGTTTTTATCCGTTTCTCTTATGTTTTCTTCATTTTCATACGCTTTTGTTTGTTTTTCTTACGTTTTTGCCTGTTTTTTTACGTTTTTTCCATTTACATAAGTTTTTGTCCGTTTTTATAGTTTTTGCCCGTTTCCTTACGTTTTCATCTGTTTTTATACGTTTACGTCCGCTTTTCTTAAGTTTTTGTCAGTTTTTATCGTTTTTTGTCAGTTTTTGTTCATTTTTCTTACGTTTTTATACGTTTTCGCCCGTTTTCTTACGCTTTCATCTGTTTTTATACGTTTTCGCCTGTGTTTCTTACGTTTTTGTCCGTTTTTCTTGAGTTTTTGTCCATTTTTATTCGTTTTTGTCCGTTTTTCTTATATTTTTGTCCGTTTTTATATGTTTTCATGTGTTTGTATCCGTTTTTAAATATGTTCACCCATTTTCCGATGCTCTCATCCATTTTTATATGTTTTCGTCTGTTTTGGTCCGTTTTTGTCCCTTTTTATACTTGTTGTCCATTTTACCCGTTTTGGTATGAAAACAGATGAAAATATAAAAACGGACAAAAACTATAAAAACGGACAAAAACGTGTGTAAACGGAAAAAACGTAAAAAAACGGGCAAAAACGTAAGAAAAACAAACAAAAGCGTATGAAAACGAAAAAAAACATAAGAAAAACAGACAAAAACGTAAGAAAATTGGTCGAAAACGTATAAAAAATAATACTAATAATAATAGTTGAATAAATAATTTAAAAAAAAATCAGGACTAAATTTGTAAAACCTGGCGAAACACAATGACCATTTGTGCAAGAAACTGAAAAGAAATATCGAAAAAAAAGAAGACAAGGGTAATATAGTCATTTGTTGTTGGTCAGGGACGATATTTGCCCCAAAGGTTTCTCACAGGGACGATCCTTGCGCTTTCTAAATATTTGGGACGAAACATGTAATTTGGCCAAACTTTAGGGACGATTTTTACAATTTACTCTACAATTAATGGCAGGGACTAAAAAAAACATTTTAGAAATTACAGGGATCAAAATAACATTTCAATTTTCGTAGGGACTAAAAGCAAAAATCACGCAAATTACAGGGACGAAAAGCATTGTTTTTCCTTTAAAAATAAACGGAGGTTAACGGCAGGGACTAAAAAAGAACATTTTAGAAATTACAGGGATCAAAATAATATTTTAATTTTCATAGGGACTAAAAGCAAAAATCATGCAAATTAAAGGGACCAAAAACATTATTTTCCCTAAATAATATAAACTAGTTGTATGACTTGATCACGTTCCACCACCACACACCTCGCCGACCTGAAATATTAAATGAAGGGATTTGTGCGACTACTCAGTGGGGCAATGCATGTAATACCCAAGATTTTCATTTTCGTCATCTTAAATTAATAATCATTGTGGAGTTGAATATATTTTTCGTGGTTGATTAATTAGAGTTATTTTCCTGTTGGTTGGCGAACGTTGAGTCCATGTTGTCATGTTTAACATTTAATGTGGATTATTTGGTGCGTGTATTGTGGTACTTTGTGTGTTTGTTTTCATTTTGGATCGTTGTGTTGTACATTAGTGCATCATTGCGTGTTGCTTAGTCGTTGTTTTTATCGAGGAGGTTCGTCGTTGCATCGAGTTTTTGGAGCAGGATTGCTGCCTATTCAAAATGCATTAGCGCATGCTAAATGATGTAATTAGTACGCGCTAATGGAAGGACGAGACAGAACTTGCTGAATTTCCGGCCTGTTAGCGCACGCTAAAGAGGGTGTCTAGCTTGCGCTAACTACTCCAGTATATATACTGAAGCAACAATTTTTTCGGCATTTTTCATTTCCTTCCCTTCTCTCGCGGCGGCTGGGGCGATTTGGCTCGGGTTTGGTTTCTTGGACCGATTCTACTCCATCCAAAGGTGCTTTGAAGGGTCTTAGGTGATTATAACACCATCTTGTTTTTTGTCGAATCGAGGTGTTTTTCCTTGAATCTCCTGGGGTTGACTTTTTGGATGATTTTGATTTCTAAACCGATTTTGATGAATCGGTTGGTGTTATCTGATGTTGTTGATCGTATTATATGGATTGTATATCTATATGTCGAATTCATTAAACTCGATGGGTGATTTTTGTGTTGTTGAGGAACCTTGAACATTTAATGTTTGATTTAATTTTTCAATGAGTTTCCGTTCAGGTGTTGGGCGTGTTTTCGTTGTTTATGGTTGTTATTCCCATAGTGATTGTGTTTTTGTTTTCTCACAGAAGTTGTTGGTTTTTCAGGGGTTTCTGGTCGAGTCGTGTTCGTCGGAGTATTCAGGTGTTGATTTTGAGGCAAGTATTATTATCAATATGATTTATACCTTGTGTATTTTGGTGTATAATGGAATTGTAATGGTTTATTCATTCTCGTTGATTGTGCATTATGGAAATTGTCGTTTTTGGTATCTTCTTATGAGGTTTGGTGTTTGGTTGTTTCTTGTCGTGAAGACGTGTTGATTTTGATGTTATATTTCAATGTTGTTGGCCACTAACTATACAGAATACAACTTGGAAAGTGTTTTAAGCAACGAGCTGTACGATTTTCAAGTTTGAGTGCGTAGCGGAAGTCTTGTAAAAATAAGTTGCTGTAAATACAGCAACTAGGTATGAAGTGTATACTTAAAATAATCACAGTTATTATAACAGTAAATGCAGAAGGTAAATAACACAGTAATTAAAGTGGTTCGAGGTAAACCCCTCTATGTCCACTGGTCCTCCACACATGAGTTAAAATGTTTATTATAAATGCGTACACAACTACGTATTTATAATCAAACCTATCAATGTATCGTTCACATAGATTGATACAAAGATCGTAGCTTTCAACCGTTCACACAGATTGGTTTAGGCTTTTGCTTGACTAACTTCTTCACACACAGTTCCGAAGCTTTGTCTCTTCAATGCAGATCCGTCACACACAGTTCAGGAAAAGCAAGGCTTTCTCAGTTCACACAGGGCTGATGGGTTTGTTCAATGAAAGAACGTTTGTTGAACAATAGCTTGACTTTCTTGAGCTTGAGCTGATGATGTGTTGTTCAATGGATGAGCACTTGTATATTTCTTTCTCTCAGAATAGCAGTATGCTTGAAGAAATATGTTTTCTCAGAATATTCGTGTAAGTGCTTCAGGTGCCTGATCTTCAAATCTGGGGGTACATATGTAGTCTTTGAATAGATCCGTTGAGAAAGATCCATTGAGCAAAAGTCCGTTGCAACTGGATGGTTGACTTGCATAGACCAAGATCCGGATTTTGCATTGTTTGAAGACGTCTGTCGATTTTAGTATTTAAATACTTTATCCTTTCAGTATTTAAATACTTCTTATCAAACGGGACTTGAATTTAGCGAATAACAAAGATTCCTTTTCAAACGGTCTTCAGTCCTGTTTCGATAGGTATTGAAGATCTCAATACTTTACAGCTTGAATGCTGTATCCATTTATGTTGTAGGCTATATTGGAGTAGTCACTGTATAGAATGTTGCTGTATGAAGAGACAGCTTCCATAATTGGCGCTTTTAGACTCTGTTGTTGTATGATGGCATTATAAGAAGTCTCTGATACAGGATCAACAACTTCGATCGACTTTCGATACAGCTGCTTGTTGTATGCTGGGTTGGCACTTTATCAAAACTTCACTTTATCAAAACTTCGATACAGGGATTGTTTTATCCCAACAATTTCCCTCTTTTTGATAATTTGCCAAGTCTCCTTAAATCCTTTTGATGTTTTCCAAAAATCCTTGATGATGCCAAAACCTTGACACCTAATGAAACATCTTACAGGAGGGCAGACTTCTTGGTCTTCTGTCGAATGTTCTGGCCTTCAGCAATTAGCCTAACACTATGAACTGCTCGCAGGCGAGTTCAATTTTGAAAGAAAAGAGTATTACATCTTTAAACTTATGATTGGCGCGCAGGTACAATCTTACAGTGTAATCTAGATACATACAACTGAATCTATGAACTGTTTCGCAGACAAGTTCGTACAACTTAATATTTAACAAGTTTTCATACTTGTATTAATTTAGTAAATGAATAGAATTGCGTAATCATATAAGAACACAGTAGATTACGATTTGTAATCTTTCAAGACAGAAAAATATTTTATTGATGTATGGCAAAGTTTACAATGTATAGCAAACATACAAGATTTTGCTGTCTAAAAAAATAAGAAAAGAGGAATACAGGAAGAAATCTAGCTCCTATAATCAGAATGCCTCCAAGGCCTTCTTAGGTCATTCTTGGTTCCCTTCCACCAATTCTGTAGCGCGTCCCTGTTATGATTTAGATAGGTAGCTTGACCTTCATAGGATTTATCGAACACGAGGATCCTTTGCTTATGCTTGGACTTCATCCTTTGCTGAAGGGGGAGCGTTCCTTCGTACAACCTCTTCTTGAATTCCTCTGCGGATTCCTGCACCGTCCTGCAACTGTTGAATATTGAAGATTCCCTGATAAGAACTACGAAGTATCTTAGCAGTTCATTCTTCCTCCAGTTCTTTATTTCGTCGGTAGTTGGCTGTCGGTTGGCCAGGAATTTTATTGCTTGCGGTTTTTGAACGAGGTTCTTCTATGGAAACTTAGGGTACTGGAATTCTAGACGATCTCCCTGTATCCTAATGTTATGAGCCGGAGATGCTAAACGAAAAATTTCAACAGTAATGCTGTCTCCAAATGTAGCTTCTATCTCCTTCTCTTGCTCAAGCCTTAATTTCCTTGCAGCTTCCCTAGCTTCTTCCCCCCTTTTGGCGTCATCAAGGTAGGACACCTTCTCATTAAGACGTTCAAGGATCTTCAAGGCATCGTCTTGTTTAGTCTCAAAACTTGACATTTTGTCAACCAGAGAGCTGAGCACCTGCGATATATCTTGAATTTTCTTGTCGTGTGCTCGAAGCTGGGAACCTATCTCGATAAGAGTGGATGCTGTCTTGGCCTCAGAGATTCGAATCTTAGCTTGTTCTTCATTCAGGATCTGCTCCTGACACTGTTGTAATTGGTTAAGGGCCTGCTTGAATACGGTAGGCAGAATACAGAAGGCTTCTTCAATTTTAGAAACTTCATGCCTCATACCAGTCATTTCTTCAATGGCATGCTAATGTAACCAATCAATCTCCTTTTCAACAGCATGCAGGGTATTAACGGCGTCCTGCAGGAAAACGGTTTGTCGGCCAAGAGCATGCAATTGCTCATTCTTCTCGATGGTTCGGGGAGAGTTTGGCTTGGCAAAATCTTCAGATCCATTCAGCTGTCTCAATTTCACATTAGTACGTGACTCGAGTTGGACATCCTCAGGTACAAAACCGTCGTCGGATTCCAATACAGTTGAAGGCGCAGGAGCATCCGATGTGGTCTCGGCAACAAGGGTGGCTGTATCCTTCTGTTCTGAGATGGATTTTGTAGACACAGATACAGGAGGGACTGAATCCTCCTGCTGTCTCTTAGCGTTCGCCTGCTCCTGCAGAGGGACTGATTCCTCGTGCGGGATGGCATAGGTCTGTTCGTCGGTGGCGATAGGCTCGGGTGCCTGTTTTGTGGCTGGTTGTTCCTCCGCGACAGGAGGGACTGAATCCTCGCTGTTGGGAACATTATGTTGGCTTGAGGTCCCTTGATCCAGTTGGGTTTCCTCACGACTCATTCTCAGACCTGCCTAGAGGGCGTCGTCGTCGTCATCCGAGTCAAGATCAGATTTAGGACTGTGGGGAGCTGATTCAGTGGATTTGGATTTTCCTTTATTGCGGGCGTCTGCTTTGTCCATCAGGTGGCTTGTGATCAACTCTTTACAGCAAAGGCTGTCCCATTGGATCAGGACTTCAATATTTTGAGAGTCCGTCACTTCCAACACAATCCTTTCTTCTTCGCACCATTCGCTCCAGTTGTACAAAGTGTTGTACGGAGCAAGCCTGTAAGCTTTTCACTGGACAAAGCGTTCATATGCCTGCTCAATTTGCATAGACAACAAGGTTTTGTTAATTATGGCGTCTAGGGAGGGGCTGCGTACAGCGCAAGGGTCCGCTGTATGCAAGGGTTCCTCAACAGGCATGGGTTCCTGTGTTGGAGCTGGATCGCGAACAGGGGTTGGTACCCTGAAGAGAGAAGGATCTTGAACGGGTGTGCAATCCCGAATGGGAGATGTGGCTATTGGCTCCAAAGAGGCAGCCGACTCGCCAGAGTCTTTTAAGTTGGCAGATGTCTGTGTATCCGTCGTAGCCGCCAAAGGCTCGGGATCTACTGTCGCGACAATAGCAGGCATCTCTTCCACAGGGGTTGCGCCCTGGGAGCTCGATACAGAGGGTTGGGCCGCCGTTTTTGATTTTAAAAGCTTCCTTAGATTTCTTTTCGTCTTCTCAACAGCAATGGGAGTTTTGCTGTGAGATCCCTTTCTCTTCCTTGAAGGCTCTTCACTCTGGGACTTCAAAGACATGTCCCTCGGATCGGCAGAAAGGGGCAAGGTTCGGACAAAAGGTATATTCGCAATCAGGGGATCTTTCACTACTACAAAAACAGCATTTACTGACACTTAGTTTCTGACACTTTATCAAAAGTGTCAGTAACTTCAGACATTTGACTCATTTTCTATCTTTAACATAATTGTGTCATAAGATACTGACACTAAAGTATCACTAATTTAAAAAAAGTCTTCCATTATTTATACTAGTATTTATAAAAAATTAGGTTTACCTTACCATATATGGAGCGGCAAAGAACAAAAATCAGTCGCTCTATCCTTCTCCCTTTTTCCACTCTTTCCCATTCCGCCTCATATCCTCCACAAAACACACACACACACACACTGAAAAATTGGATGCACACACTCAATCGTATAAACACACATACAATCATACAAACACACACACGAACGTATATGCTACATCAAGGTCAGATGAGAGGCGGATGGAGTTTCGGGGAGCAGGCTAAGTCGGCGATTTGGCATCGCAATCGGGCGTAGGTTCATGGGTAAGGTTTCAGGTAAGATTTTTCTCATTTTTTAAAAGGAATTTGGGTTCTGAGATTGTGAATTAACCCCCAGCTTAGGTTTCATCGGACGGAAAATAAAAGAGTTGAAGGTGGTTTTGAAAAGGGATTGATTTGGTGCGAAAGGGTAAATCGGATTGAGGGTTATCCTGGGAAAATCGATTCGATAATATGGGAGTAATTCTTTCTGTGAAGCTTGAGGGTTATCCTGGGAAAACTTTTGTGCGTGTGTGTGCAATATTTTTCTTGAATTTATTTGTTACCGTGTGTTTTGTTAGTTAATGTTCCAGAAATCACGATTGAAGTTTTCAAATACCGAATTGCAGTTAATTAATAAATAAATGAAAAAATCATTTATGTTTTAGATTCCAGATTTTAAAACGATTGTAGAACTTGTATGATGGTTTCTCCATCTCTCTCTCTCTCTCTCTTTCTCTCTCTCTCTAATGTGTGAGGATCATATGGGGTTCCAAGTATTGATTAATTTATCCAACTTGTAGATAGATGCTCATGTTGGTGGCGTGAATGATATTGCTTTTGCTCATCCAAGTAAGCAGCTTTGCATAGTCACATGTGGGAATGACAAGACAATTAAGGTAGCAGCCATTTAAGATAGTAGTCTCCCGATCATGTATTTTGGTTTCCTCATTTACTCTCGTGTTACAGGTGTGGGATGCTGCCGCTGGTCGCAGGATGTATACATTTGAGGGCCATGAAGCTCCTGTATATTCTGTCTGTCCTCATTATAAAGAAAATATTCAGGTATTATATTAGTAGATTGATTCTTCTTCATTTTTAACAGTTGCCTTATTGAATTCTTTATGAAATGAATAGTCCTTTAATGTATAAAAATGAGAGGGCTTTCTGATTCTAGTTAGTATGCAGTTTATTTTCTCTACTGCAATTGATGGGAAAATAAAAGCATGGCTTTATGATTCTTTGGGATCAAGAGTAGATTATGATGCCCCTGGACTTTGGTGCACGACAATGGCATACAGTGCTGATGGAGCCAGGTACTAAAAAATTCTTGTGCTGTTAATCTTTCCCAAGAAAATGTGGGTTGGACAGACTTGAATCATTCAAGGACAAAAGGTGTTTTAACATTAAGCACTCCAGAAATAGTAATAAAACATAAATGATTTTTGCATTTATTTGCAGTTGGCACTAGTGTTGGTGCTAATATTCTGGTATGTCAAACTACCAGCCAAGAGAAACACCATGCTGATAAGAAAAATTACTTCTATTTCTGTAGAAATAAAATGCATATGAATATTCCATCTAGATCAAAATTGAGGAAAATGAAGAGTTGGTAGATCGGACCTGTATGTCGGATGGGTTTGATATGAAGATGTCCCTTTTTTTTTCAAATTTCCATCAGTTCGCCAAGCATCGGGATGTTGTTTATAAATGAAGACGCCAATGAAATTGAAGGTGTAGAGCATTTTTGGATTTGGTAGATTTTCAGTAGCAATTAAAATGCAAAGTGGGTCTTAACTTGTTCTTTTTTCTTTTCCTGTAATTATTATCCTCTTTGAGTAGGTTATGGTCTAAATAACAATTTTGTCTTTCTTAATGGTATGCCTCTGTGCAGGAAAGTTGAATCTGGGACAACTTGATGCCCACGAAGATGAAGATGGTCCAGAATCAAGAGCAATAGAAGGACAGGAGAATGTGAGATTAATTGTCAAATGTCGATCCATTGCTTAAATTGTTCCAGGACATTTAGGAGGCTACATTTAATCACGGAGTTTATTCAACCTTTTTCTCAGACCCTCTAGTCATTATAATAGTTTTGGATGGATCATGCATCAATCCCTTAGCTGTAAAAAAGTGCTATTAGAAACTAGAGAATGATTCTAACCAGTTGAGATATCTAGGCACTTAATCATGAGACTAAACGATTTACCTTATAGATGTATAAATTTTCAGTATGCTTTATCTGTATCTCTCTACTAATATTTGTTTAAGCCTTTCATTATTTTATTACATCTTATTTTAAAAAAACGTAAAACTGGCTTGATGCCACATAACTCAATTTCATCTATTCATTTGACATTTTTTTAAACCTAGCCTTGTAAGTAAAAGTTACTTTTACTTGGTACTTTACGTTTGCAAGATCATCTTATAATATTTTAAGATAAAAGTGTTGGACTCAATCATTTACAGGAACTAGAATTTTCTTCAGTCCATCCCTTTTTCGTGTTCTTGTTTCATCTACTTGCCATTTACATGTTATCTGAGGTTCATCTAACTTTTACCAATGAGGTCTTTAGCCCCGGGCTCCAATATTTCAACCTAGTTGAACATAATTTGCATATCTTTGGCTTTTTTTTATCAATTTTTGTGATGGGATGTTAATTTCATTTTACTCGCGCTTTTTCAATTTTTGAGATGATCATATTTAAGTTTTAAAAATAAAATATGTATTATAGAAAACCTTTTCATTTTCCTCAGATCTATTTCTTTTTCCAACTGTGTCACATCATTGTTATTGCAGAGGCATAAAAGCAAGAAGGAAGTGATGGAGGATATTATAACTAAAAGCAAGTTCTTCAAGGTTGTGCTTGTTTGCAGCTTGTGAACTCTTTGCTTGCTCTTTACTGATTATTATTATTATTTATAGTCCAGTATACTTGAATGAAACCTGCAGTTGATGATGACGATGATGTTATCTGTTGTGGGCGGGAGCGGGGCCGGGGGTTGCTGATGCAAAGAGTAGATAGAAACTGACATCAATTACCTTTTTGACTAAATTGGAAATTTAACATATCAACTGAGTTTAAGGAATTTCACCGCAGACCAAACTATTTTTATTTATATCTCGCTTTCTTTTTTCATGACTATTTAAATTACCCAATGGTTGCCTTTCACATTGAATCTTGAGTTTATTTAACACTTGAATTATGTGAATGCTTGTTGATGTGTATAATATATACATATATTTTTAAGAATGCTCCATTGAGGTTTTTGTTGTTTGTGCTCGATACGGTAGCAATGATGGGCTTCGGTCTGAAGATAAAAATGTTGTCATAGAGTTGACTTACAATTATGGTGTCACCGAATATGACCAAGGCAATGCTTATGCTCGAGTTCGATGTCTTCCTCTGCCTAGTGTTTTTATCCTACCACATTTAGCGTTTCTTCAAGACCTTTGTGATACTGTGGTTTAATATTCAGATCGACTGAATCTTGCAGATAGCAATAGGACAGATGATGTTTATCAAACCAAGACGATTAGGCTTTGTGGTGGGAAAATTACCAGAGAACCTGGCCCTCTACCTGGTATTAGCACCAAGATTACGGTATGCCTAGATCCTGATGGTTGGAAGATGGTATGGCCATTGCTTATCAATATTTATTTATGGAATTAAATTAAATTTATTTTTAAGGGGGCTCATGCAGATTGTTTCAATTTTAAATATTATATCTGCGTACAGGTCCGACTCATCTATGAAATGTTGGGAGATAGAAGATGGGCTGAAGCCTATTTCAAATCCGGGAAGGACATATCCCATTTACATGACGTTTTTTTGTTTACATTTGCTCTCTTACCACTGCATTTTATTGCCACCAATGTAGACTACAATTTGAAGTTTCTATGTATGAGTCTTTTTGTCAGGTCTGGCAGCACACTCGACTGATTTACCGACCAGCTTAAATCCATTTCCAAGGCCCAGCTACAAAACTTGGTTGAAGTGTTTTGTTAGTAGTTAAGTTGAATGCTTGATTTGTATATTTGATTGAGGTGTTCTATTGGTATAGTTTAGAAGTTCCCAGATTTGGTAGCTTAGTAGTTTGATTGTATTTTGATGGCTCTCGATGCTTGGTTTTGTATTCTGCTGCTTTTTTAAGTCAATTGCATTTGGGATGTTTTATAAGTGAAATGTATGTTTGAAAATTTTAATTTATGGTATTTTTTTCATGTAATTAAGCAAAAAAAATGTATTTGAGATAATAATACATTTTTTTTCACAAATCTGAACATATACTGACACTAAAATAGTGTCAGTAATTATTTTTACTGACACTTTATAATAGTGTCAGTAATGCTAAAGCCAGAACATACTGACACTAATATTTAGTGTCAGTAAAAAATTAATTACTGACACTATTTTAGTGTCAGCAGAACAAAATACTGACGCTATTTTAGTGTCAGTATTTATTGACTCTTGTAATACTGACACTAAAAATTAGAGTCAGTATTTTCTGGCTTTAGCATTACTGACACCATTATGAAGACTCAGTATAACTAATTACTGACACTATTTTAGTGTCAGTAAAGGGGATATTTGTACTAGTGTTTGTTAAAAACAGAGGGCCTGATGCTTCCCATGTATATCCGAGAATTTATATTCTTCGCTTCTTTGGCTTGCGGAACACCGCATTTAGTCAGAATATAATTAAGAAATAAACCAAAGGACTTCTTTTGCGAGGCAGGTTTGGATACTTCTTCCTGCAGCCTCTTGAGATTAATCTGACACGAGTTGACCTTTTCACAGGTCATGATGGCGACCATCATCCAGAACCTCAAATTGGTGCACATCTCGAACACACCTGTTCTATTTTCAATGACACGACAGCAAAAATCGTGTAAGTAAACAAAAGGTAGACAAAAATGTTTCTTGTGGCAAGAAGTATGAGCCGTTTCAACCGATGCTAAACCGGTGAATAAGCCATAGTATCTGGTTAGGATTTCTTGGGACCCAAAGGTCTCAAGTTCTTCCATGGTGAGGCCATCAGCAGGTAGCCTGTAAAGATTCGGAAGCAGTTCTTGGTCAACATGGATCTCCACTCCGCGAATGACAGCAGTGATGTCAGCAATGTTTGCTCCCTGAGCAAGTGAGAAGAAACAGACAGCAGCGTTGAGGTAAACTTCCTCAACCAGTTGAGCATCGAAACGCTCAGTGGTGTGACTTCCAAGGTGATAGAGGCCTTGTTGATGAATCCTTGAGACGACAAACTCCATCGATTCGACATCGTCTCCTTCAGAACGAACATGTTCAACCACTACGGATCTAGTAAAGATCCGTCCGTCAATGATGTTTGAGGTCTTCTTGAGAGAGAGAGAGAGAGAGAGGAAGTCTGTGAATATGCCATTGTTGTTTCTTGAAGAAACGTGAGGAAGATTCAAAGAGAATTTGCAGTAAAAGCAATAAGACTTGTAGGCTGTATGCTCAAAGACTCATTCAATTTGCAGAAAGTGTAAAGAGTCGAAAGAGGCATTGATAGTCCTTTTATAGTGGGCGACGGTGAAGGGTTTTCTGATGATGAACGGTCAGATTTAAGGGATGGGAACCGTTGTTTAAAATGGACGATCAGGATGGACTGAGTGTAACGGGTACAGCTTATCCATCTAATTTTAAAATGAGAGCGGGTCCCATATCTGACGTATCAATTTTCCTTATTGCCCGAATTGGCGGTTTGAATTAATAAAATAATTTGAAACATCACGGCTTTTGAGATACCAATGTCCAGATGTCGTGTAAAAGCATTTAATGCAAAAGACTTTTTAATAATAACAGGGCACGTGGACTAAAAATCGTTTTTAAAATAAATAACATATTAATTGATTTTCCCATAGTACGTGCTGTATCCGCGAAAATACAACGTTCCCCCTTAAAAGGTACATACAGGTTTCAATTTCATACAACAATTTTTGGATTAATGCTGTATTCATGGGTCATACTGCATTCCCCCTTAATTATTGCACACGTCAGCTGTAGGATAATTCATATCTCTTTGTTCCTACAGTGCTGTTCTGATAGTCTGAGTGTACAGATAACTAACGGTGGATACTGTATTCTTGGGTCTTATAGCATTCCCCCTCAATTGTTGAGTAAAAGCATTAAAAACTTACATGGAGCCAGGCTGTAGCAATCCCAATTCTTGTCGAAGCATGCAGAATCTTGCTGTCTCGAGAGGTTTGGTAAAGATGTCGGCTAACTGGATATCTATATGAACTTTTTCCAGCCGGACATCCTTGTTCTCAACTTGATTCCTGATGAAGTGATGCTTCATGTTGATGTGCTTAGTACGCGAGTGCAATACAAGGTTGTGCGTTATTGCAATTGCACTCGGGCTATCGCACATTATCGGCGTTTATTTGGCTTCAATTCCATAGTCTGACAGCTGTTGTTGCATCTAAAGAATCTGCATACAGTAACTACCAACAGCATAGTATTCTGATTCAGCTGTTGAAAGCGAGTTTTCCAATTGTTTCTTGCTAAACCAAGACACGAGTCTAGGTCCAAGAAAGTGACAAGTTCCGCTTGTACTCTTCCTATCTAGCTTGCAACCTCCGAGATCCGAGTTGCTGTATCCAACTAAATCGAATCCGCCTTCTTTAGGATACCAAAGTCCTACATCGACTATACCTTTGACGTATTTCAGGATTCGTTTGGCTGTTGTGAAGTGTGATTCTTTATGTGCTACTTGATATCGCGCACACACTCATACAACAAACTGAATATCGGGCCTGCTAGCCATTAGGTACAGGAGTGAGCCAATAAGCTTCCTGTAGAGTGATTGATCAACCGGCTTTCCAGCTTCATCAGCACTAATTTGCACGGAAGTGCTCATGGGGGTTGACGATGATTTGGAAGTATTCATTCCAAACTTGTTGAGAAGCTCCTTGCTGTATTTTTCCTGGTTGATGAATATCCCTGTAGGCAACTGCTTTACCTGCAATCCTAGGAAATAACTAAGTTCTCCAATCATACTCATTTCAAACTTACTTTGTATGAGATGAGAGAACCTTTGACACAAAGCAAAGTTAGTTGAACCAAAAATAATATAATCCACGTATATTTGAACCATCAGGAGGTCATCACCTTCCTATATTTTAAATAGGGTCTTGTCCACAACACCTTTCTTGAATCCATTATTGGTTAGATACTGGGACAGGGTCTCATACCATGCTCTAGGTGATTGCTTAAGTCCATACAGTGCTTACCTTAGCCTGTATACGAGGTCTCCGCCTTCTGGATTGACAAACCCTGGTAGTTTTTCAACATAGACTTCTTCGGAAAGGTCTCCATTCAGGAATTCACTCTTGATGTCCATTTGGTAAACAATAAAGCTCTTATGGGCGGCAACGGCTAAAAATATCCTAATGTATTCTAGTCTGGCTACAGGGGCAAATGTTTCATCATAGTCTATGCCTTCTTCCTGTCTGTCGCCTTGGGCGACTAGTCGGGATTTATTCCTGATAATGAGTCCATTTTCTAAATACCCATTTGGTTCAATTACGGTTTGATGTGTAGGTCTGGGTACAAGATACCATACGTTGTTTCTTTCGAAACCATTAAGCTCTTCTTCCATAGAAGTAATCCAATGAGAATTGTCTAGAGCTTTTTTGGTGGAAACAGGTTCGGATTGAGCTAAGAATACAACAATGGTGCATATATTAAGTCGTCTAAGTTCATATTGAGATTTCCATTCAGGAAATGGATATGTCTCAGACTCGGGTTCTTCTTGCGCACATAGTACATTTCCTTATGTACTTTATATCCTCCTACCAGTAGATACTCCAGTATTAATGTTTCCTATGATCAACTCATGTGGGTGATCTCTCAACCATCTTCGGTCGGGTTCTAATTCTGCGTCCCGTACTGTATCTTGAGTTACTATAGTTTCGGATTCAGCTTGTACAACATCGGATTCATCTACTTCATTTCTTACAGCTGCGGGGTTGATTTCTAGGTCAACGATAGGTTCTATAGGAGTTGGTGGATCAATGATGGAAAGTTGTTGGATGTTCTGAGTAAGTTCTTCTACTCCTGTAGGATCATGGTGAGGTTCGTCGAACACTACATGTTCCGATTTCTCAATTGTTAGCTTCCTTTTATTAAAGATTCTGTAAGCTTTGCCAACAGAGGAATATCCTACAAATATCTATTCATCTGACTTCTCATCGAAGGTTCTAAGTTGATCCTTTCCATTGTTCAAAACGTAACACCTGCATCCAAATATGTGAAAATACGAAACTAGTGGAGTTTTGTTGTTCCATACCTCGTATGCTGTTGTGTTGTGGTGCTTGTTGAAGATACATCGATTTTGTGTATAGCACGCTGTATTTGTGGCTTCGCCCCAGAAGCGTTGTGGCAATTTGCTTGCGGCAATCACGGTCCTTGTTGCTTCTTTCAGCGTCCCGTTCTTTCGCTCAACAACACCTTTGTTGAGGTGTACGGGGAGCTGAGTATTCGTGATGTATCCCATTTTCCGAACATTATTGCTCTAATTCTGTACCTCTGTCGGAACGAATGGACACGATACTCAACCCTTTCTTATTTTGAAGCTTTCTCAGGTGCTCGTGCAACTTTGATGTTGTTTCCTTCTTCTTGCTTAGGAAGATTGTCCAAGCATACCTGGAATAATCATCAACAATAACAAGACAATATTTCTTAACTCCCAAACTTACCGGGTCTACAGGACCGTATAGATCCATGTGTAGCATTTCCAAAACTCTGTGAGTGGAAAGGTAGGATTTGCTCTTTAAGGTGGTCTTGATTTGCTTGCCTTTCTGACATGGTCCACAAACGCTGTCCTTGTTGAATGATACATTGGGCAATCCTCTAACCATTCCCTGTCTGGAAAGCTTATTGATGGTCTTGAAGTTGACGTGAGACATACTCTTGCGCCATAGCCATCTTATATCTGCAGTGCCTTTGGCAACAAAACAAGGAATTGTGGAGGTCGTAGGCATCCAGTCAGCAATATACATATTACCTGATCAGCTTCCTGTGAGCACAACTTCTTTGGTCAGGATGTGCTTGACTCTATAGTGATCTATATAGAACTTCACCGAGAACTGTTTGTCACAGAACTGGCTAATACTAAGTAGATTGTACTGTAAGCCTTCAACATAAGCTACATCGGTGACTTTGAATTTTCCGACAAGAAGAGTTCCTTTCCCTCTTGTTCTTCCTTTAGATTTATCACCGAAGCGCACTTTTGGACCGCTACCTTCTACATAATCTGACAACTTGCTTTTATCTCCTGTCATGTGCCGAGAACATCTGCTGTCGAAGTACCAGATGTCCTTCTCTAAAATGTCCTGTATGCAAATAAATTAAGTAGATTTAGGTCCCCTTTGATTGTTGGGTCCATGGATGTTAGTGCCTTTAGGTACCCAGATTTTCCTGACAGCAATTGGTTTACTGTAGGTTACTTTAGGTACGTACTATGTGGGGCATGTACGTAGTCGCTATAACCATGATAATTATTATGCATGTAAAATTCAGGGTTATTATTAATCCAGTACGAATGCCGTCTTGGAGTTGGAGCCATTTTCTTCGGCCTTACAGCTTGCCTTCTGGGTCTCCAGTTGGATTCCAAAATTTGTTGTTGATACTATGCGGAAACTTGCTTTTGCGAGGGATAACGAGGTTCCTGTATCCAATACCTAGGCGTTCTGTACTGAAAGTACTGCCGTGCGGGCCTTTAATATTTGGATACAGCCTTCTTTCTGAACGGCTGTTGGCGCTGCTGATATGCTCGGGGAGCATGCTATTGGGTATGCCTTACAGGTCTAAATGGCTGGGGATTCCGCTGTCTGGAATATGACTGAGGTGGCGGAATGGCAACTTTTGCTGTTCGCGATGCAACGGGTTCCTTCACAGGACTCGGAATTTCTTCCGATACAGGAATGGGTTCTACACCCCTGACAAACACAGTACTAGTTTTCCCTTTGTTGGAAAATGAGCTGTATCCTAAGCCACTTTTATCATGAGCATGTTGCCCGGTGCTTAGAATTCCTTCCATCCTTTTAGATGATTTCTCGAAAGATTTCAGAATGGTCTCAAGTTCTCCTTCTCGTTTTTCGAGAGTTTTTACTTTGGCTTGAAGTAGAACAAAATCATTTGTCTTGCTTTCACTATGAGATTTAGTCTCACTTAGTTCATGATCAAGTTGATGATTTCTCTCCATGAGTTTTTCAAAATCGACTTTGCTGTTTGCACAATCAACAGACATATTTTCGTAATTTACTTTTAGCAAGTCGTTTTCTTCTTTCAGCTCTAGGTTAAGTTGGAGCTGTATGTTTTCATTTTTCAAAGTCTCATGGGCCTTTTGAATGTTCTTAAACTCATTCATCATGTTTTCAAAAGTATGAGATGCATTGGTAGGAATAGATGAGGTTGAGCTTACCTCATCATCGCTATCTTCATCTTCCGGAATGTCTTTGGCCATAAAGCACATATAGGCTTTATCTTCGAAATCATCATCAGATGAGTCACTGTCAGTGACTACCTGAAGACATTTTTCGGACTTTGATGGTGCGGGGGAGGCTTCTAATTCACCAATCAGGGCATTGAGCTTGTTTTTTCAAGCACGTCTTCTTTCATCCTTTTTCTTGTTGCTCGGCTTCCGGCAACCTTTGAACTTTAGGATGAGGACATTTATTTGCATAATGTCCTGGTTTCCTACAATTATAACACAGGTTAGCATCAACAGAGGAAGTTTCGGTACTTACCTTGTGAACAGGCTTGGGCCTATATGGAGTCTTTCCCGACTGCTTGATGAACTTCTTGAACTTAAGCATGAGGAGCGCCATTTCATCTTGTGACAGGATGTCATCATCGCTGTCAGCATTCTTGTGAATGGGTTCGATGAACTCGGCATGCCGTGTCTTCGGTTGGATACAGCTGCTAAAGCTGTAGTCCTTGCGGGAGATTATTCAGCTTTCTCTCTCCTGTCCATATCATACTAAAATGCTTTGAGGTCAGAAAAGAGATCAAAAGTAGATATTTCATTAATATTGCACAACACACGCATAGCTGTGGTCTTAATGTCCCATCGGGCAGGGAGAGATCTGAAAATTTTTAGGTTCTTCTCCTTTTGGGTATAAATTTTGCCTAATGCTTCAAGTTCACCAACAATGCCAGTGAATCTGAGTCAAGTTCTTCAAGTGTTTCAGTTGGTTTCATTTCAAAAGATTCAAATTGCTGAGTTAATTTTGAAATTTTGTTTTGTTTTGAGAGCTTAGTTCCCTCACAAATTAACTTGAGTTTATCCCAGATATCCTTGGTTGTTTTACAGCTCTTTACCTTAGAGAACGTGCCTATATCAAGAGTGACAAATAGCGCATTCTTCGCAACATTGTCGAGGTTGGCGTGTTTCCGATCATCTGTGGTCCATTGTTCACGCTCTTTCTCGAGCATCTCTGCATGAGCTTGGCCTTCAATCCTTGGGGCCGGATTTACCTTCATGATCTTTATGGGTCCATTCTGTATAACAAAAATCATATCTTCGTATATTTCTGCAAGATGAGCCTCCATTCTAATTCTCCAATCGTCAAATTCGTTAATAGAAAACATGGGGACTTTATTGATCATTGATGTATTCATATGAGAATATAGGAAAGAAAAAGACTGTTTTACAAAAATAAGTGATTTAAGGATCTGATTCGATCAAAAATACGACTGATTCTTTTTAGAATCAACTGCTCCGTTACCACTTGTTGGCCACTAAGTATACAGAATACAACTTGGAAAGTGTTTTAAGCAACGAGCTGTATGATTTTCAAGTTTGAGTGCGTGGCGTAAGTCTTGTAAAAGTAAGTTGCTGTAAATACAGCAACTAGGTATGAAGTGTATACTTAAAATAATCACAGTTATTAAAACAGTAAATGCAGAAGGTAAATAACACAGTAATTAAAGTGGTTCGAGGTAAACCCCTCTACGTCCATTGGTCCTCCACATAGGAGTTAAAATGTTTATTATAAATACTGCGTACACAACTACGTATTTATAATCAAACCTATCAATGTATCGTTCACACAGATTGATACAAAGATCGTAGCTTTCAACCGTTCACATAGATTGGTTTAGGCTTTCGCTTGACTAACTTCTTCACACACAGTTCCGAAGCTTTGTCTCTTCAATGCAGATCCGTCACACACAGTTCAGGAAAAGCAAGGCTTTCTCAGTCCATACAGAGCTGATGGGTTTGTTCAATGAAAGAACGTTTGTTGAACAACAGCTTGACTTTCTTGAGCTTCAGCTGATGATGTGTTGTGAAAGGGATGAGCACTTGTATATTTCTTTCTCTCAGAATAGCAGTATGCTTGAAGAAATATATTTTCTCAGAATATTCGTGTAAGTGCTTCAGGTGCCTGATCTTCAAACTCTGGGGGTATATATAGTCTTTGAATAGATCCGTTGAGAAAGATCCGTTGAGCAAAAGTCTGTTGCAACTAGATGGTTGACTTGTATAAACCAAGATCCGGATTTTGCGTTGTTTGAAGATCTTTGTCGATTTTAGTATTTAAATACTTTATCCTTTCAGTATTTAAATACTTCTTGTCAAACGGGACTTAACTTTAGCGAATAACAAAGATTCCTTTTCAAACGGTCTTCAGTCCTATTTCGATAGGTATTGAAGATCTCAATACTTTACAGCTTGAAAGATGTATCCATTTATGCTGTAGGCTATATTGGAGTAGTCGTTGTATGGAATGTTGCTGTATGAAGAGACAGCTTCCATACTTGGCGCTTTTAGACTCTGTTGCTGTATGATGGCATTATGAGAAGTCTTTGATACAGGATCAACAACTTCGATCGACTTTCGATACAGCTGCTTGCTGTATGCTGGGTTAGCACTTTATCAAAACTTCACTTTATCAAAACTCCAAGACAGGGATTGTTTCCTCTACGTCCACTGGTCCTCCACACAGGTGTTAAAATATTTATTATAAATACAGCATACACAACTACGTATTTGTAATCAAACCTATGAATGTATCGCTCACACAGATTGATACAAAGATCGTAGCTTTCAACAGTTCACACAGATTGGTTTAGGTTTCGCTTGACTAACTTCTTCACACACAGTTCCGAAGCTTTGTCTCTTCAATGTAGATCCGTCACACACAGTTCAGGAAAAGCAAGGCTTTCTCAATCCACATAGGGCTGATGGGTTTGTTCAATGAAAGAACGTTTGTTGAACAACAACTTGACTTTCTTGAGCTTGAGCTGATGATGTGTTGTTCAAGGGATGAGCACTTGTATATTTCTTTCTCTCAGAATAGCAGTATGCTTGAAGAAATATGTTTTCTCAGAATATTCATGTAAGTGCTTCAGGTGCCTGATCTTCAAACTCTGGGGGTATGTATATAATATTTGAATAGATCCATTGAGAAAAAGTCCGTTGCAACTAGATAGTTGACTTGTATAGACCAAGATCTGGATTTTGCGTTGTTTGAAGATCTCTGTCGGTTTTAGTATTTAAACACTTTATCCTTTCAGTATTTAAATACTTCTTATCAAGCGGGACTTGACTTTAGCGAATAACAAAGATTCCTTTTCAAACGGTCTTCAGTCCTGTTTCGATAGGTATTGAAGATCTCAATACTTTACAGCTTGAATGCTGTATCCATTTATGCTGTAGGCTATATTGGAGTAGTCGTTGTATGGAATGTTGCTATATGAAGAGACAGATTCCATACTTGGCGCTTTTAGACTCTGTTGCTGTATGATGGCATTATGAGAAGTCTTTGATACAGGATCAACAACTTCGACCGACTTTCGATACAGCTACTTGCTGTATATTGGGTTGGCACTTTATCAAAACTTCACTGTATCAAAACTTCGATACAGGGATTGTTTTATCCCAACAAATATGTTGTGAATTATTGTGTTGTTGTGAAGTTGCATCGGTCGATGATTGTGTTGATTGATTTGTACACTTGGATGTGTATTACTCTGTGTGGTTGACTGATGGATATACTGAGTGTTGGTTGTGTTTTCCATGACGATTGGTGTAATGTCGATGTGTCTTGTGCGTTGTTATGGCCTGGAGTTCAACCGGTAGGGTCTGACGGGACCTCTGGGATTCGATACTTGTGAGTACGGGTTAGAACACAGTGGTCTTGTATTGGATTTAACCAGGTAAGGCTTGATGAAGCCTCTAGGAATCGGTACTTGCAAGTACGGGTTGAAATCCAGTGACGTGTGGTGCCAGGTAGGGTCCGACGGGGCCTATGGGATTCGTTACATACAAGTACGAACAATGTGTGTTGTGGTACCAGGTAGGGTCCGATGAGGCCTCTGGAGTTCGTTACTTGCAAGTACGAATAATGTTCTGCTATGAGTTGTCCAACCAAGTAAGATCTGACGGGGTCTTTAGGGTGCGCACTTGCGAGTGTGAGACTGGGTTATGGTGGCTTGTGTTGTGATGTTTTGTTGTTGGGTCGTGGACCCTGTGATTGTTTCCGAGTATTATAATTTGAAATGAGATTTGGGCTGAGACCCTAATAATTTTTAAATGGTTTATAACTAAGGACTGAAGGTCCGAAAAGGTTTTCCATTTTATAAACTCTTGTGATGTGAAACGAAATTTGGGCTGAGACCCTAATGTTTCGAAAAGGTTTCATAAATCCGACTTGAGTTCCTGAAAGAATTTTTCGTTTTCTAAAACTTCTGAGATGATGATTCATTTTCAAACACTTGAGTTTGGTTTTTAAACATTAGAACCTCTTAGGAACTGCTCTTGATACTTGTCTTTGTTTGACTATGACTGGCATTTTTATGGTATATTTTATATGATTATAGTACTTGTATTAGCAAATTCCAGTTGTTGATCAATTAAATGAGAGAAATGTGTGTGATGCATTTCAGATATTTGTGGATCGAGGGAACAGTCACAAGATCGGCATGGAAGATGGAAAGTTGCGATACTATAAAGAGCCTCGTCTTGTTTATATTATTTGGTTGTATCCCATTTATGCGGTAATGTATTTTGATCCCTGTGTTGGTATGTGTTGTGATGACATTTTTTCGATTTTGATTTAGTTGTGTGACATTGTCGTTCCGTATATTTTGAGTACTTGACCTTATCGGTCTGGTGTCAATACATAGTTTGACCCTGGTCGGTCAAATATTGGGTTATCTTGTGGCATTTGGCCTGGTAGATCCTTTTGAAAAGGGTCTATGGCGTGTGACGTTCCCATATGATTTCTGTGGATGTTACATTTATGGTATGAGACCTTAGGTTGTGCAAACCTAGATTATCGGGTCAAGTCGGGTCGTGAATTTTGTAGTCGTGTTTTGTCGCATCACCTAAGTTGTCGGTTGATAAGTCGAGTATGTGTTATCACATCATGTCGCCTGTATTGTTGGCTGATATTAGTATCATGGATGATCGTCATCTTCATGTGACATATGTATGTATGTCTCCTCTTTTAAATGTTATATTTGTGTTACGTGACTTTGTTTATACGTGTGATGTGAGATGGAACTTGTGTTTGATACTTGGGGTAGATTGGGCGTGAAGTGATTGAAATATAGTGATAAATCGGATTATGAGTAATGGAGTATGTTATGAGTTCTGAACATTGATGTATTTTAGAAGGTGTGTCGGTAATAGAGTTTGTCGAGAACCGAGATAGATTATCTTGGCCTTTGTTTGAATTTGGTGTTTATGAAGTTGTGCTTATTTAACTCGTAACGTTCAGTATCGGATAGTTATGTGGATGGGAATTAAGTAATTTGATTTGTTATTTTATTTCGCTGCATGCATACTTTAAAATAGTTCTCTTGATAATTTATAAACCTGGGAGTACTTTTAGAAAAATGATACCGTTAAATATTTTGTTTGTAAGTGTAAGCGGCGACTTAATGTATATTTTGAAGATCTTTTGAGTTTTAAAACTGTTCGTGTATTTTCTAAATGAGGTGTTTCGATGGTATTGGAAAAATGAACTTTGGGAACGTTTTTCAGTGTTTTGAAAGATGTTACTATTATTAACCTTTTGAGCTATTTAAAAGAACTATAGAAATGATTTTTAGCCAATGGGTTTTGTTTTGAATATATTTGCACCAAAGAAAAAAGATTTTTTAGTTCAGATATTTGACTCAAGTGTATGATTTGAAAATCTTTCACATAATAGAATTTATGTATTCTAAAACGACAATGTGATTTTGTTCAGAAATAATGAAAGATGAAAATTTCTAGAAAAACGATGATAGTTCCCACATGTTGAATGAAAAGAATTTCATGATTTTACTCGACTTAAACTTTTAAGTTCGAATTTGGAAATATTTTCTAAATTGCGAAATGGCTCTCATTTTTGAATTTAAGGTAGTTATAATCAAGGTTGGATGTAACGTGTATATAATGTGGATGTATGGCTTCAGGTGATACCTTCAGAGTTCGGGGCTAATGCATTTGCGTGACGCCAAGTTGTTGTCGTATAGTAGTTATGTTGTCATCCTTGTTGAAGGATTTTGATTGCGTTCCCAATTGTTATATTGCATGGCTTGGGGTTCTTTCGTGATTTTATGATATTGCTTTCATGCGAAACGATAGCATTTAGACCCGTATGTTGCATACATACATAAGCACTTCGTGACTTCTCGTATTTTTGTGTCGCGGCTATCATTTGGAGCTGTTTCGGAGCTGCTGAACTATGCCTGTTGTTCAGAAGCATGTTTACGGCCGTACGAGTATTCAGTTACAGATGTAAGTGTTCTTTAGTTACGACCATATGATTTGTCATCTACGGCGATAAGTTTCATTACAGTCGTAACCTTGGTGTTCGTTTAGTTGTCCTAAGAAATTTTGTTGTTGTGTTGCTATGTGTTGCCATATTTTGTTATGATACATCATGTAAGTATTTTCGTTATGTTAATTATGTGATGTTATATTTCATTATACTGAGCAGTTGTCTGTTCAGTATGCCGAGAGATCGAGGTCGTGGTCATGGTTGTAGCCATGAGTGTGGTGAGGCGACTCGTTCATTATCGAGTGCGAATCAACCCAGTACAGATGGTCGTGAGGACCAGTCATGCAATTCGAGGTGAGCAACTAGAATAATATTAATATTGGCGTCACCGTCATTCTTCAGCAGGTGGCAGCCCAATTAGCAAAGATGAGCCAGGGTGGGCATCAGAATGTGCCCCCGGTCGTGGACAGCGGAGCTAATAAGTGGCTACGAGATGTGATGAGAATGCATACATCTAGTTTTGTGGGCTCTTCTGATTCATTAGGTTAGGAGAACTAGCTCTTCCAGTTGGGAAGAACGATTGATATTGTATGTTGTCATGATGAGAGGAAGGTGCCTATTGCTCAGCACCTCCTCAATGAGGAAGCTGCAGACTGGTGGCAGGCCATAGCACCTAGGGACCGTACAACTACTTGGGATGAGTTCAGGACCACCGCAAAGGCAGAATATTGTTCGTTGCCTATTCGAGAGCGCATGATTGTTGAGTTTTTGTCGTCTATGCCCCAGGATGTGTCGATATCCCATGCTATAGCTAACTATAATAAGCTGTTGTGTTATCTTCGAGAGCAAGTCAGAATTGGGCGAATAAGATTGTTACTTCGATATGCGTATGTAACCTCGTGTTCGACAGAGTATGGCTCCTCTCATCTGTACTACCTTGAAGGGGTATCAAGATTGAGCTTTAGCATTCGAGATGACTCTATCGTCGATAGAGCCTATGCTCGTTGCGAAGAAGCAGAAGACTTCTGGTGATTCGCCGGGAAGTAAGGGAATGGGGTTTCTAAACCTCAACCCTCTTATCGATTATTTATGGGAACTTCTCTGTCGACTGGATGATCTAAGAGTTCCAGGTCAGTTTCGTTGACTTCTGGTAACACTCTCGAGATGTTTCAACTGTAAGGTTCTGGGTCATGCTCGTGCGAATTGTAAGGTATCGTCGATGACTTGTTACAACTGCAGATACCAGAGGCACCGAGTTCAGTACTGTGAGAGAGTATCTAGTATGATCGAGACTCAGGCTTCGGCGCTAGTGTCCAAATCTACTCTTAGATATCATTGATGATTGATTTTCTTGAATTTGGTTGTTTTTGTTCGTGTTGTTGTCATTTTATGTTTCAAGGATGGAACTTATTTTTAATGGGGTAGAATGTAATTCTTGGGATTTTCATTTCCATCGTCTTGAATTATTATCACTTTGGAGCTGACTATTGTTTTTGTTGTTGATTAGTTGGAGTTATTTTCCTGTTGATCAGCGTACGTTGAGAGTGTCTTGTCATGTTTAACATGTAACATGGATTATTTGGTGCTAGTGTTGTGTAACTTCATGTGTTTGTTTTCATTTTGGATCGTTGGTGTTGTACGTTAGTGCTTCATTGCGTGTTGCTTAGTCATTATTTTTGTTGAGGATTTTCGTCATTGCATCGAGATTTTGGAGCAGGGTTGCTGCCTGTTCAGAGCGCATTAGTGCATGCTAAAGGATGTAATTAGCACGCGCTAATAGAAGGACGAGGCGGAACATGCTAAACTTTTGTCTCGTTAGCGTACGCTAAATAGAGTGTCTAGCGCACGCTAGCGACTCCAGTATATGTACTGGAGGCTGGAGCAGTAGTTTTTTTTGGCATTTTTCATTTCATAGCTGAGGCGATTTGGCTAGGGTTTGGATTCTTCGACAGGTTCTACTTCATACAAAGGTGTTTTGGAGGGTCTTAGGTGATTGTAACACCATCTAATCCATTTTTTCGTCAGATAGATGTATTTTTCCTTGAATCTCTTGGGGTTGACTTTATAGGACAAAATCTTGATTTTGATTTCTAAACTAATTTTGATGAATCAGTTAGTGTTATTTTATGTTGTTGTTGATTTTGATTATATATCCACATCTCGAATTTGCTTAACTCGATCGGTGATTTTTGTTTTCTTGAGTAACCTTGAACATTTAATATTTGATTAGATATTTCAATGAGTTTCCCTTTGGTGTTGGGCATGTTATCGTCATTTATGGTTATTATTTTCGTAGTGATTGTTTTGTTGTTTTCTTGCAGAAGTTGTAGATTTTAGGGTTTTTTGGTCGAGCCGTGTTCATTGGAGTATTCACGTGTTGATTCCGAGGCAAGTATTCTTATCTATATGATTTATATCATGTGAATTGGAGTTGTGTAATAGAATTGTGATGGTTTGTTCATTCTCATTGGTTGTGCGTTATATGAGTTATCGTTGTTGGTATCTTCTAATGAGGTTTGGTGTTTGATTGTTTCTTGTCGTGGAAACGTGTTGATTGTGATGTTGTATTGGTTTGATAATACACTTAGATATGTATTTCGATGTGTTGTGAAGTTGTGTTGGTAGTGACGATTGTATTGATTGATTTATACACTTATATGTGTATTATGCCGTGTGGTTAACTGATGGATATGTTCATTGGTGATTGTGTTGATCATGGCGATTATTGTGAAGTCGATGTGTGTTGTGGATTGTTCAACCAGGTAGGGTCTGACGGGACCTTTGGGACTCGGTACGTGCGAGTACAAGTCAGGACATAGTGGTGTTGTGCTGGGTTTAACCAGGTAAGGCTTTATAAAGCCTTTGGGAATCGATGCTTGCGATTACGGGTCGAAATTCAGTGATGTGTAGTGCCAGGTAGGATCCTACGGGGCCTATGGAGTTTGTTACTTGCGATTACGAACAGTGTGTGTTGTGGTACCAGGGTCCGACGAGGCCTCTGGAGTTTGTTACTCGCGAGTAAGAACAGTATTCGACTATGAATTATCCAACCAGATATGATCTGACGCGGTCTCTAAGGTCCGCACTTGCGAGTGTGGGACCAGGATAGCTTTTAGGTGTAACACCCCCAAGGGTATATTACAGCGCCGTGAGCCCCGCCATGGGACCCACAAGGCTATTTATATGCGGAACTATGAACTTTGACCGAGAAGGTCCAAGTACAATGAAACGGAAGACAATAAAAATGGTAGTCAAAACCCATATCCAATACATCCGAATACAACACATCACAAAACAATACCACGGTAACACAAGCCAAAACATCAAGGGAACCGAAAACAGTACTCGAGTATTCAAAAACCATTCAAGTACAATAACACTGAATGGAGGAAATACAAAACATAACCAGAGACAAGACACAGCATCACACTTTCCCATCATCTTCATGCCAACCCGGTACATGCCTATCCGCTCTCCTGGATCATGAAATACATGAAAGGTATTTCCCCCATAAAGGGGTTAGCCGTCGAATAACTAGTACAAGTATATTGAATATGAAACACAATACTCCTCGAAAATAAAGTAAATGTAATCATCATCTCATCAACTCAAGACTAGTATTCCGGAATAACTAAATCTCATAGCATCACATTCAATACATACATGATTAGCCGCGGAACTGCTCCAGAGGCTACGGAACCCTCAGAGGACCCGTCGGTCCGTCCCAGAGTGGTTAACCCAAAATATCCGCGGAACCGCACCAGAGGCTACTGAACCCTCAGAGGACTCGTCGGCCTATCCCAGAGTGTACATAAACCATTATACAATTCATATATCTTACTTTCAAAGTTGAGAACGTACAATCATAAACATATAGACATCGAGAATCGTAAGGAAAAGATTATAAATTCAGTAGGTCGAAGAACGCACTTCCGGCACCTAAACGATTCGTAAGGAATATGATAATCAATAATCCATACTCAAATCACACGAAGAAACTCCCGAAACCCACATACGATTCACGAAACTACGAGAAAAATCAACTAGAGGTTTGAAAATCACCGAAACCTTGTCAAGACCGAACAAGGTACAAAACAATCCATATAATCATAGGGAAACATGGGTATGGGGTAGATACATCATAATCTCAAAGATCTCAAGCTCCAAAATGGATAAATCGAACGAATCTAAGAAAATCCCCAAAAATTCCCAAAACTAGGGTTCTAAGGATTTTACCATGATTTGGAAGATAGAAATGGATTAGATGTTGTGTAATCTTTGTTATCCAACTAAAGATGATGATTGTTGAAGAAGGACCGTCTCAAATCGCCCCAAATCGCCCCAAATCGCCCTCTGCCGAGCTCCCCCGTCGGAATGAGTGAAAAAGATGTAAAATGACAAGTGCAGGGGTTGACTGCCCCTTATATAATACACCAGGTTAGCGCGCCCTAAAAATTGGGATTAGCGTGCGCTAACGGGGTCACCCGGTAGTCCAGTGGCTTATGTCCTGAGACGTTAGCGCGTGCTAACACACCTTAGATCGTGCTAACTGGTATCCTACAAAAATTCTAGTTCACTGCCCAACTCTGCTAGCGTTCGCTACGACTGGGCACTAGCGCGTGCTACGCAACATCTATAGCGTGCGCCAGCTGCCGCCTAGCGTGCGTCACCTGATAGTCCAGAAAGTTGAAATACCCCACTGCCTCTTCCGACTCAGCTCATTAGTATACGTTACGGGCGATGTTAGAGTATGCTAGCTAATACCTAGCATACGCTAACTGCTAGTCAAGAGGACAGAATCAGCTACTGCCTCTGCCATGCTCCGAAAGTTAGCGCGCGCTAAGGCTCAAGCTAGCGTGCGCTACTCAAGTAGAAATAGCATGCGTTAGCCTAGGCCTAGCGTGCGCTATCTGCCTATCCCAGAACATTTCTGAAAGGTCCAGTCAACACGATCATGATCAAAAAATGTAAAAAATTCTAAATCAACATCGACAACATCTCAAATTGTTTACAGAGCGACAAAATAGGAAGAACGACAAGGTCAAACATTCAATAAAAGTACGGGTATTATATTCTCCCCCTCTAAAAAGAACTTTCGTCCTGAAACTTAAGAAATAAAAAGTTCGGGGTAATCTAATCGCATCTTCTCTTTCGTCTCCCAAGTCGCCTCCTCGGCTCCATGTCTCGACCATTGCACTTTAACCAATAGAATAGTTTTGTGCCAAAGCTGCTTCTAACGACGTTCAAGGATCTTTACCGGCCTCTTCGGAAAGCTAACATCCTCGGCTACCTCAATCTCACTATAATCGATAACATGACTTGGATCCGGCACGTACTTTCTCAACTGAGACACATGAAAAATGCTATGGACATGACTCAGAGCTGGAGGCAACGCCAAGCGATAAGCTAAATCTCCAACCCTGTCCAAAATTTCAAAAGGTCCGATATACCTCGGACTAAGTTTCCCCTTTTTCCCGAAGCGGAAAACTCCTCTGGTCAGCAACACCTTGAGTAGAACATGGTCTCCCACTTCGAATTCTAAAGGCCGACGATGGGTATCAGCATAAGATTTCTAACGGCTCTGGCAGTCAACAACCGGTCCCGGATAATAGAAATCTTCTCCTTAGTCTCCAACAACATGTCCGGTTCCGTTCCGACTAGCTCCGAAGCCTCGTCCCAACATAATGGGGATCTATACCGCCTACCATAAAGTGCCTCGAACAGTGCCATTTTGATCGACGCATGCCAACTATTATTGTAGGCAAACTCGATCAACGGCAAGTGGAGCTCCCAATCATTACTCCAGTCTAGGGCACAAGTCCGCAACATATCCTCCAACATCTGAATCGTCCGCTCTGTATGGCCGTCTGACTGAGGATGAAAAGACGTACTCAATCTCAACTCAGTGCCCAAAGCCTGATGAACAGCCTGCCAAAAATGCGATACGAAATGACCATCTTGATCGGAAACAATGCTCTTAGGGGCACCATGCAATCTCGTGATCTCAGCTATAAAAGTTCGAGCCAATCTCTCCGGTTCCCAAGTATCCTTAATACCTAGGAAGTGTGCAGACTTGGTCAACCGACCGACGATTACCCAAATCATATTCATTCCGGCTCTAGTTATCGGCATCCTAGTGATAAAATCCATAGAGATATCTTCCCACTTCCACTCGGGAATGAGAAGCGGCTTCACCAAGCCTGCCGGTCATTGATGTTCAATCTTGACTTGTTGACACGTCAAGCACCATAGTACAAACTCCGTGACATCTTTCTTCATATTATTCCACCAAAAATTTCACTTCAAGTCCTTGTACATCTTACTCGTCCCGGGGTAGATTGAGTAAGGCATAGCATGAACTTCTCGGTGAATTCCCTGCCTCAATTCTAGATCATTCGGAACACAAAGCCTGTCTTGAAATCTCATAATACTATCCTCATGGACCATAAAACCATGGGCTTTTCTTTTAATTACATCTTTATTCAGTTGAGAGATCATCGGGTCACTCCACTGTTTCCCTTTGATGTCTTCAACCAAGGACGAAGTAATTTCGAGAGTGCACAACTGTCCTTGCACTCTCTGAAGCCAAATTTCTATTCCTTGCTCGATTAAATCCTGATGAATCTTCGTCTGAGATGTAAGAACCTTCAGCATTTGAAGTGATGCCGATTTGCGGCTCAAAGCGTCTGCGACGACATTGGCCTTTCCCGGATGGTAAAGAATTTCTAAATCGTAATCTTTGATCAATTCCAACCAACGTCTCTGCCTCATATTCAGCTCTTTCTGACTGAAAATATACTTCAAACTCTTATGATCGGTATAAATCCGACACGGAGAGCCATACAAATAATGCCGCCAAATCTTAAGTGCAAAAACAATTGCGGCTAACTCCAAATCGTGAGTAGGATAGTTCATCTCATACGGCTTCAACTGTCGCGACGCAAAAGCTATCGTCTTATCATGCTGCATAAGCACACATCCAAGCCCTTGTCCTGAAACGTCGCTATAAACTGCAAATCCTTCACTACCTTGGGGTAAAGCTAAAATCAGCGCTGAGGTCAAATATCTCTTCAGCTCATAGAAGCTTTGCTGTCTCTCAGCCGTCCAAACAAACTTTTCTGTCTTCTGGAGTAATTTCGTAAGCGGCCGAGCGAGTTTCAAGAACCCCTCGACAAACCGACGGTAATACCTAGCAAGACCCAAAAAGCTACGAACTTCTTTAACATTTTTAGGCGGTGCCTAATCTCGCACTTCCTCAATCTTCTGCGGGTCTGCACGAACCCCTTCGGCCGAAATCACATGGCCGAGAAACATAACTTCTTCCAAACAAAACTCACATTTTGAGAATTTTGCATAGAGGTGCTCGGCTCTCAGAACATCTAGTATCAAATGCAAGTGTCGGGCATGTTCCTCCTTATCCCGAGAATAAATCAAGATGTCATCAATTAAGACGATCACATATCTGTCCAGGTATTCGATGAATATCTTGTTCATTAGTTGCAAGAATACTGCCGGTGCATTAGTCAATCCAAAAGGCATGACCACAAATTCATAATGTCGTACCTCGTCCGAAATGCAGTCTTCATAACATCGAACTCTTTCACTCGGAGCTGATAGTACCCTGATCTCAAATCAATTTTTTGAGAATACTGCGGATCTCTGCAACTGATCAAATAAATCATCTATACGAGGCAAATGATACTTGTTCTTTATGGTCACTTTGTTTAGTTCACGATAATCGATGCATAAACCTAGTGAACCATCCTTTTTCCTCACAAAAAGAACAGGCGCGCCCCAAGGCGAGGCGCTCGGTTTGATGTACCCTTTCTCCAATAGTTCTCCCAGCTGACTCTTTAATTCTTGCATTTCGGAAGGTGCCATTTGATAAGGTGCCTTAGAAATTAGAGCCGCGTCAGTCTCTAAGTCCACAGAAAATTCTATCTCTCAATCTGGTGGTAATCCCGGGAGGTCGTCCGGAAAAACATCGGGGTACTCATTAACAACTGGAATCAAAGAGAAATCGACTTCGTTCCCTTCCGTCTTCAAAGATTAACACCAATAGCCCGTGCAACCTTTATTCAAAAGTTTTACGGCCTTCATGATGCTGATAAGCAACTTAGATTGGCCCGACTTACGTCCCATAAACGAGTACTCGGAACCGTCTTTAGTCATCATAGTGATAACCTTAGTACGGTAATTCATAATCGCTTGGTGACTGTCAAGACAATCCTCGCCGAGGATCACATCCTCACCTTCCATATCAACCACAATCAAGTTCGACAACCAATCCGTACCGGCTATATTCACCGGAATATCTCTAACTCCCGATTCTCCACGATTCTATCCCCGCTAGGTAGTTTCACAATGAAAGGATCGCAAGCAGTCATACAAGTTATATTCAAACAACGTACACACTCCAAGGAGATGAAAGAATGTGCAGCACCCGAATAAAAAGTACACGAACTGGATGAGATAGGATATGAATGGTACCTGAGGCCATCGCCACATCGGGTTCGTCTGCTCGACGCATCTCATAGACTCGTGGGTGTGCTGAACCGATGCTAGAATCTCCCCCTCTAGCGTTCTGACTCCGTCCCCGGCCTCTGTTGTAACTCTGCTGTGATTGTCCAACCGGTTGCCGCTGATTCATGCTCTGATCTAAAGGCGTTGGGGCACAAGTTGGAGTATCCACAGTCTGATCTTGTTCGGGGCAATAAGTTGCCCTATGTCCCATCCGTCCACAAGTGTGACACTCCAGGGGTGGGAAATTACACTCCAGTTTAACGTGGCCTGGACGACCACAATTTAAATAAGTTACCGGGCGAGTTGAGGTGCCCGGAGCAGAACGAAAACTCCTCTTCCCTCTAGCAGAACATGACGACTGCCCGACAGAATGGTTAGTCGTCTGAGGTCTCTGGAAGTTGCCACCTTTAGAACCATAAAAGTTACAAACGATCTTCTGCTTCTTCGGTTCTTCTGCGGTATCATTGTTGGGACTTAACATGTCATATGCCAAAGCCCTGTCTTGGTATTCCTTCAAGGTAGTACAAGCAAACCCGGCCATATAACGCCATAAATCCATATTCATCTGCATATCAAAGTAACGGATCTTGTCACGCTCATCCCGCACTTGATTCTTCACGTGGATCAGCTGTTGGTTGTATACCACTATCGCCTGCGAGACAGGAATATTCTGCGACTTAGCCTCGAAAAAGGCTCGGATTCTGCCTTCTTGCACTAGCCAAGGACAAAAATCGGCCTCCAAAAGCTCTTTAAACTCTCCCCACGTAGCATCATGATCCTGAGGATTGATAACTTTCCACCAAGTCGCGGCTTCCTTGGTAAGGAAGTACTGAGCACTCGGTACCTTCCTCACTTCCGAACAATCAACCGCTTCAAACACTTTCTCTAACTCTGCCAACCAATTCTCCCAACCCATCGGGTCTGTAGCACCGCTGAACTGCGGAGTGTGCATACGGATTACATTCTGAAGCAAGGCATCCGATGTTGGGTTCGGATTGTTCAGTTGAACGGCTTGGGCCAGGATGGTCATCTGGTTAGCCAATTGTTGAAGGACATTCGTAACTCCAAAATATGTGTTATTCCCTTGGCCGATCGACTGGTCATGATGACCCTCAGTATCAGGATATACTGAGTTAGATAAAATAGGGGTGGTCGAACCCAAAACGGATAAATCGAATGAATCTAAGAAAATCCCCAGAAATTCCCAAAACTAGGTTCTAAGGATTTTACCTTTGTTTGGAAGATAGAAATGGATTAGATGTTGTATAATCTTTGTTATCCAACCAAAGATGATAATTTTTGAAGAAGGACCGCCTCAAATCGCCCCAAATCGCCCTCTCCCGAGCTCTCCCATCGGAATGAGTGAAAAAGATGTAAAATGACAAGTGCAGGGGTTGACTGCCCCTTATATAATACACCAAGTTAGCGCGCGTTAAAAATCGGGGTTAGCGTGCGCTAACGGGGTCACCCGGTAGTCCAGTGGCTTCTGTCCTGAGACATTAGCGCGTGCTACCACACCTTAGCGTGCGCTAACTGTTATCCTGCAAATATTCCAGTTCACTACCCAACTCCACTAGCGTGCGCTACGACTGGGCACTAGCACGCGCTACGCAACACCTATAGCGTGCGCTAGCTGCCGCCTAGCGTGCATTACCTGCTAGTCCAGAAAGTAGAAATACTCCACTGCCTCTGCGGACTCAGCTCATTAACGTACGCTACGGGTGATGTTAGCGCGCGCTACTGAACACGAATAGCATGCACTAGCTAATACCTAGCGTACGCTAACTGCTAGTCCAAAGGGCAGAATCAGCTACTGCCTTTGCCATGCTCCGAATGTTAGCTCGCGCTAAGGCTCAAAGCTAGCGTGCGCTACTCAAGTAGAAATAGCGTGCGTTAGCCTAGGCCTAGCGTGCGCTATCTGCCTGTCCCAGAACACTGCTGAAAGGTCCAGTCAACACGATCATGATTCAAAAAGGTACGAAACTCTAAATCAACATCGACAACATCTCAAAGTGTTTACAGAGCGACAAAAGAGGAAGAACGACAAGGTCAAACATTCAATAAAAAGTACGGGTATTACAATAGGCCTATGTTGTGATGTTTTGTTGTTGGGTCGTGGACTCAATGAATTGTTCCCAGTATTTTGATTTGGAATGAGATTTGGGCTCAGGCCCTAATGATTTTGAAATGGTTAATGACTAAGGACTCAAGGTCCAAAAAGATTTTCAGTTTTAGAAAACTCTTGGGCTGAGACCCTAATATTTTCGAAAATGTTTTATAACTTCAGACTTGAGGTCCTAAAAGGCTTTTCCATTTTCTAAAAACCCCGAGACGATGATTCGTTTACAAAGACTTGAGTTTGTTTTCTAAATATTAAAACCTCTATGGAATTGCTATTTATGTTTTTTGTTGTTTGACTATGACTGGTATTTGCGTGGTATATTTTGTATGATTAGAGTACTTGTACTAGCAAATTCCAGTTGTTAACCCCTTAAATGGAGGAAATGCATGTTATGAATTTCAAGTACTTCTGGATCGATGGAGCAATCACAAGGTCGACATGGAAGGTGGCAAGCTACGATACTAATCAATCAAGAGTCTGATTTTATTTGTATTGTTGAGTTGTATCCCATTTCCACTGTAGTGCATTTTGACCCCTGCATGGGTATGTGTTGTAATGAGATTTTATACGGTTTCATTTAGTTGTATGACCTTGTCGGTCAGTGTATTTTGAGTATTCGATCTAATCGGTCTATGTCGTTACGTAGTTTGACCTAGGCCGGTTGAACATTGGGTTGTCTTGTGATATTTAGCGGATCCTTTTAAAAAGATCTACGGCATGTGACATTCCTGTGTGATTTAACAATAAGATAGTAGCACACTGTGCATATCAAATACAAATTATAATTAAGCATCGTAGTATAGACACCATAGATCGCCCGAAGACTAAACTGATATGAGTAGCCCAAACGCTCTGTGCGTACAATTAAGTGTAATTTAATTCTCATACTAATAATGCTTAACATGCCCATATATATATATATACATATATATATATATATATATAAACAAAACAGTTCAAATTGACAATAAGCATTGAACTTAAATGCTTGAAATGGTTATGCAATAGCCCTATCTCCTTTTTGTCAATTCTCGTGTCCTAAAATTTAAAGAGATGCGTATATTAATATTTTGAATATTAATATTGCAAGGAGATAAAATATAATTAATAAGACAAAAAGAAAGGAGAAGAAGAGATTGATAAGGCTCGTGCTGGCTCGAAATCTTATAAATATATTGGGCTAGATAGGAAATAATTGACCGAGTTTAATGGACTAACTTGACTGAACAAAATGGACTCTAAAGTATTTGAGACCAAAAAAAAAAAAGGAATGAGCTTGGGATTAAATATGGCAAGCATCCTAAAATTGATGAGATGTAAAACCGAAATTAGACAACTAAATGAGAGATGAAAATAAAATAAAAATGAATTGAATTTAGTGATAAAATATATTGGGCACATTATCCAAGAAACTTTTATTTTCATCTAGATTTTAAAATAAATATTTATGCGAAAATAGGAAGTTAAACTTACTCTCCTTTAACAAATTTCGTCCTTGAAATACAATATGTCAACTGAAGTGAATAAGAAATCTGGGGCGCTACACATCCATAATCGAACATGTTTACGTATGTTAATGACCTATGTTATGTACGTTAAGCCTGCTGTTTACGTTAAATTTCGTCCTTGAAATTCAATAAGTAAGTCAACTGAAGTGAATATGAAATATGGGGTGCTACACATCCGTAACATAACATGTTTACGTATGTTAAAGGCCTATGTTAAGTACGTTAAGCCTGCTGTTTATGTTAACATGTTTACGTAATATTATGACTGTTAGAAAGTTGCAACATAACTTGTATCAACTTACACTTCAATTTTAATCAAGTTACAAATATACGTCTCATCAAGCTACAAATATAACTTTCATTGAGTTATAATTATATTCGTCAAAATCTATGTACGAAGTGTAACTTGTGCATGCCGTAACTTATAGTAAGTCGTGCTGCAACTAACCACAAATATACATCAGTTTTACCACAAAAATGTTACGGTGTTCAAACTGTAATTTGTGGCAAGTTAAATTGTAACTAACGACAAAATTATATTGTATTCTCACTAGAAATACAGAGCCCCAATTTTACATCTTCTCCATCAAAATCTCATAGAAATGAAGAAAGAGGTTTTGAAATTAAAAAACAGAGGAAGAAGAGAAGAGTTAGCCTCACCATTGCACACATGACAATGAGAAACACGAGGGGTAACTTACACACTTCAAGGTTTTTTGGTTACAGCTCCAAGGGATATTAATGCAAATTATTTATATTTTGCGTAGAGTGTGCGAAATTATGAAAGAAATCTTGTTTTGTATCTGAAACTAGACTTGACAGGAAATGTGTACTCGTGCCATATTCGTCCGCATATTAGAATATAAAAGTTATATTTAGATTATGAATACACCAAGGTGATGTACGAAATATGTATACATGTATTATCGGTGCATGTCCTATAAAAATGAATCAATGTATGTGTTGGGATCATTTTTAGAAGTATTCGTGCATCATAAATAAACCAAGGTGTGTTTTTAGATAATAATCTTCACTACGAATTGTCATCTACGCATAAAATGGCCATAGGGTTTACCTAGTGCGTTTTAAAATTAAGAACTTAGTGTTTTCTCATCTTTTATAGATACATTAGTGGATAACTCGTACTATAATGACATGGTGTCGGTGCTATATTTAGACTAAAATTATCAAAATACCAAATTATCTTTTTTAGGGAAAAAAGCATATAGTGACCATGGAGATAAAAAAAAAAATTGTCGGTCGGCGGAGGACTATCGACGGCTGACAGGCGCCCAATAAGAATAGGCAGACAGACGGCCGCATAAAAAAAAAATGATCAATGTCTGGAGGTCTGTTGACGGCCCAACCAACGGCTGCAAAATAAAAAATACTAGGTCATCGGTGGTCCATCAAGCGGCCATCAGGGGCTCCATCGGAGAACAGACCAATAGGAGGTCGAAAAAAAACTGGCCGCCACCATCTATCGACGGCAAAACACAAAAAAGTTGGCTGGTGTCGAGGTCTACCGCTGGCCGGCTGCGGCCTCGTCATGGTGCAAACAAGCTGGACAGCCACCAAATATATATATATATATATATATATATATATATATATATATATATATATATATATATATATATATATATATATATACGGGTCATCGCCTGAGATCTGTCGGCGGCCTCACTGGAGAACAGACCGGTTGGTTGGTCCAAATAAAAAATAATTGGCCGTCGGGGGGTGGTCTACCGTAGCCTCACAGGAGAGAAGATTGGCCAAAAAAAACTGCCGTTTCTGAAGGTCTGCGGTGGGCGACGGCCCAATAGAAAGCACAGAAAGCCCACCAAAGAAACAAAAGGAAAAAGGTTCCGCGACGAAGGTCCGCCGTACGACAAAGAAAAATGGGCCCTCGTCGAGAATCTGGCCGTGGCGTGGCCGCAAAAAAGTTGCCAGTAAATATTACATCAACATCAACATCATCTAAGCCTTAGTCCCAAAATGATTTGGGGTCGGCTAACATGAATCCAACTTTGAAACCGTCAATAATCGTTACATAAATAACATAAAAGGAAAAAAGAGGGAAAAAGTAGAGAAAAAAGCAAATAAAAAAAGAGAATGAATGAAAAAAAAAAAAAAGATAACATGAAATAAAAGAAAATAGGAATTAAAAAAAAAAAAAAAAATCAGACTCCATCCACCATCCGTATTCTTTCCCGCCACATTTGCCTCTCCATCGCCATACTTTCTCCAATTCCAAGAAACCGCATATCATTTTCAATCATCTTTATCCAAGTTTTCTTGGGTCTTCCTCTACCTTTCACAACATTACTTGCTCCCCAACTTTCTACCTCCTCACCTGCATCAATGCCTTCTTCTCACATGACCAAACCATCGTAATCGATTCTCCATCATCTTGTCTTCTATAGACGCAACTCTTACCTTCTCCAGTAAATATTAAGTATATTAAATTTAATATTTTAAAAGGTCTTTTGGAAATTTGAGACTACTTTATAATTTTTGATACTATTAAATTTAATACGAAGGAGACGAATAAAATGATATTTCAGGTACAAAAATATCACTGTTTTGTATTATATAATATTACGCTTGAAAGCAAAAATCACTGTTTTGTATATTATATAATATCACGCGTGAAAGAAGAAAATATCAAATTGAGTTTGAAAGATAAATTATTAGTATTCTCAAAGATTAAACTATTATTAAAAATCCATGTTTTAAGGTCATGTTTGGCATGTTCCAATTTCTAATTATTTAAAGAGTTGGAATTATAGTCCCAAAAAAATTATTGGTAAATTTATATACAAAGAAAAAGAACAAAAACTATTTACATATTTGTCAATCTATCACATTCAATCATTAACATAAGATATTTTTTTACTATATCGACTTTAAGCGGAACCAAAGAAATAGGGGGAGAGAGAGAAATAATGATTGGTTGCCAACTACCACTTTTTAGTTGGTCTAATCTAAACGCTGAACACATTTCCGGGAAAATTTAATCCTATCGAGTTTGGCCGTAGTTACTTGTATTGAACTTCACTCAAGAATGACCTCATTGTGTTATCAAATTTAGAACATTACTCATTTCCGCAGTTACCAAGAGTCACGGGCCAATCAATACATGTTTCTAGGTTTTGGGTGGATCGCACACTGGGGGCAGCGGACGACTGCATTTTAGAGTATTTGGGACGTGGTAAAGGCAAACCCGTAAGAATTGACAAGCAAACAAATAAGGGGGAAGAGTTTCTCGTATATGTGTTCATATGTGTGCAATACGAGTGTAAGTTGGAAGAAAAAATCGAAACAAAAATCACTAGGTGAGAATGGATGCCCGAACCTATTTCTGGCTAGTGGTGGAGTATATTTACTAGTAGAGCAACTTGCATAAATTAAACTTTGGGGGCATGTATTGTGCACTCACTTCGCCCCACTTGAAGAGGTTATTTCAGAAAAAAATACAATTCAAAATATTAGCCATTTCCATGAGATTACAACTTGTTTAAACCATCTATTCTCACTTACTTCTTAAAGTTTTCGTTTTCCACTCGAATAATATTGTAATTTATATAATAAAAATTTTTTGTTTTGAGGAATATTAGATATCATATGGTTCTCTCATAACAAATCACCCAAAATTAGAACCTAGTAAAATTTTTGCATATGCATGTTAAGTTTATAAACTCAAAGCCATGTTTTGACGTACATAAGTCCATCTTAATTTAGTAGGATTCAGAAATACACCGACAGACCTGGATGGCCTACAAACATTTTCTCATGTATTGTCTAACACACACACACACACACACACACACAGAGAGAGAGAGAGAGAGAGAGAGGGGGGGGGGGGGGGGGGCCCGGGGGAGGGAGGGAGGGAGAGATAGAGGATCTCCAACTTACGAATATTTAGTAATCTACAACAAATATTAGTGCATGTGCCTGTTGAGGTGCTAGTTTATCTACATCCAATAGCAGCTTGACGAAAAAGCAAAATCCCGGTATATCTGACAGAACTCAGCTCAAGCATGTCTATCAGAGCCATGCAACTGTCCGGGTCTCAAATTATGCTCGTCCTGAATATTTTTGGAGGGCAGAAAAGAGATATTATGACAGTTGGAAATTCATAAAGCAATGATCCAACTTCAACAAAATGTTGCTACAGACAACTGACCTGCACGCTGTATGCAAAAGTTGGTTGTCTAAAATCCAGATGCCCCTGAACAAGTCGAAGAACAACATCATCTAAGATATTACAAAAACTGCTTCTGAGCCCTGAGCTTTAGTACCAAAAAAAAAAAAAAAAAAAAAACGAGTCTTTCAAAATAAATGCCTCGTCAAAATATTATAAACACCACCCTCAGGTTGGTATTTCTTTAACAAATACCCTCCTCAATAACGTGCAATTCATAAAATAGAAACAAACTTCATGGGGCTATTCGTGATTTTGAGAGATAAATGTCTTTTTTTTTTGTAAATAAAATGAACCTCAATGGTATCTCTTGTAACTACCCTAAGATTCTTATGAGCTAACAAACTTTCAGTACCAGTCCAGGCATGCTCCGTTGAGCCCCGTAAAAACCATCCTGGCTAGAAGCAACTGTCAACTGTCCCTAAAAATACAATAAAAAACCATACAATCCGGCTTATTTCATGTGTATATATAATCATGACAGGAAAGTTAAGTACGACGTACCAGGCCTTGCATAGTCTCTTGACTAACATAATAAGCATCATGTGGTGGCTCCATCAGGTTCAGCTGGATCAATAATAAATAAAAGGCAAATTATGATTCGTTATGCTCTTATGTAACATTTTATTCTTACAAAATTTCATAGAGTAGGTCTAGTACTGAGACCTAATAGATCCGTCTCACCATAATCCACTAAAATTAAATTCTAGAATAAGAAAATAAAAAGAAATATATAAAAAAATTTGAGTATCTACAAAATCATATAACTAAAATACTAAAAAAATGAATCCTAAAAAACTGGGGGAAAAAACATAAAACTAAAAAATCTGAAACACCCTAAGAAAAATTAAAAGAACTAAAAAACTCTAGAAACTGAAGAAAACAACTAGAAACATTTTTTATGAGACGGCCCCAGAAAAGTATTTGCCGATTTTATATTCAACATGATACTTATCATAGATTATTTTGGCTATCATATTTCACGAAAGGACAGAAACATACCAGCCCATGTACATGCTGTTGCGACCCATAGTATCCATTTAAGGGAATTTCCTCCGTGCTTAGATGTTCCTACGAGAAAGAAAATTTTATTTGTGACAAACCTAAAACAACATAAGCTTTGTCCGTCTAATTCCTATTTGGTACGTGAGAAACTCCACCTCATTTCGATGGTTGTCAAGCCGTCGACTAGTCGACAAGTCGGTTTCTCTCGGCCGACTGGGAACCTCGACTAGGGAGAGAAGGCTTAGTCGCCCGAATTTTGTCTCAGGTCGTCGTCTAGGGCGACTTAGTCGTTCGACTGCAATTTTAGACGGCCCGACTGGCCCATTTAATTAGTTATTTAAAAAAAAAAGCTGAAACCCGTAGCCTTTAGTGTGCTACGGGTCAAACGTAAACCTAATTTGCTTGCGACTGAAGAGGAAAGAGGAGCCACTGATTGCGCCGCCGCCCCTTGCTCCATCCGTCGATTGCGCCGCCTCCCCTTGCTCCCGCCGCCGATTGCGTCGCCGCCTCCGATTGCGTCGCCGCCTCCGTCAGGTATGGTTTAATCGTTCTTTTTTCAGTTCTTTCGCCGCCTCCGTCATTTTTTCTTTTCTTAGTTCAGTTTGCTCTACTCTCCAGTTTTTAGTTTTAATTAGTTAAATCAGTTTTTTTCTTTTTTAAGTCTAATTTATTATTTATTAAGAGTAAATAATTACAATAAATAATTAAATAATTACAGTAAATATTTAAAATTTATCTTTTTTTTTTTTAGTTTCAGCTCTTAATTAGTTTTATTTTTAATTAATTATTCAGTTTTTCTTTTATAATTATAATTTATTATTTATTAGAGTTAATAATTACAGTAAATAATTAAATAATTACAGTAAATAATTAAAATTTATCTGTTTTTTAGTTTTCAGCTTTTAATTAGTCTTATTTTGTTTTTTATTTACTGTAGATGGAAGATTCTACATCAAGTGCCCATGATTTGTCTAAGGATCCAAAACGAAAGGCTAAATCCTCGGATCCGGGATGGAAATATGCATTTTGGCCGGATTTGAACAACAAAGATATCGTCCAATGTCGTCTTTGTAATATTTTGTTGTTATGTATTAAGACTTATGAATGGATTATATGTGTGTTGTGGTGTTGAACTTAATATTTTGGGACATACTTGCTAAGTTATTTCAAGTTATTGTATTACATGTTATCATATATATCATCACATATATAAATATATATTTATTATTCACTATTTTGACTTACCGACTAGTCAACGACTAGTCGACGACTAGTCGACTAGTCGACGACTAGTCGACTAGTCGCTCATTTGGACCTCCGTCGACTCAACTCGACTTACCGACTTGACAACCTTGCTCATTTCATTAACTAAAAACATCGTCAAAGGCATAAAATTGCCAGACTCATTATAATCAATACAATTGTTATTATGACTGGAATTTTATTAGGGTGTTGCGAAGGGGGGGTGGGGGGTGGGGTGGGGGGAACTGAAAATATTTCGGGGGTGAATAATCTATTATATATATAAAAATTATTAAAAATGACCCCCACCCCCACACATCCAAAGAAACGCGATTGCTTACCATTTGTTGTAAACTGTCTTGAGTGTCAACCACAACTGCTTCTGGCTCTGGCTGTACCTTACGTAGAAGCAATTTCATATAAAATGAGCCAAAGGGGGCATAAAATGGAAAAAAGAAAGAAATTAACATGCATCCAACCTTCCTTTTCTTGTTCGCATTTTTCTTCTTATTCGTTTTCGTAGCACGGACCAACTGGTTCTCTTCGTCAGCACCACGAAGCCCGACAGAGTTGTTATTACATTCTACAGCACTTTTATTATTAATATTCATACAATTAGTTAGAGCTTCAACTAAAGCACGACATGCAATGTTGTAATTCTTCTCGGACAAGGAACCTTCTTCTCCTAATTCGATAGCACGTCTGCACAGATCATTGTATCTTTGAACCCTCATTTGAATTCCTCGGGTACCCTCAACCACTGATTGCCTATTTTTGGCATCCTTTGTCCACCTCTTAAGGATATAACGAGATGGGATACTAGAAAGACCACATATTTGTAGAACAATCATCGAATGCCTGCAAAGAAAACCTTTATATTCAAACATCAGACACGAACAAGAAACCTCCGTCCTAGCCTCATTCCACATAACTACAAAATTCTCCGATTTTTCACAGTCGTCAACTCTAAAAGTAACATCGCCCCCGTTTTCCTTCTCTTTCCTTGGATGACATCCTACAACACCCAAAACCTCGACCTGAAACTTTCTGAATATTGCATGTGTATAAATAATTGACATTTGTTTTTCCCAAGGGGAAGGAGACTTCAGAGCTGGCTGCTTGTGCCATGTATCGAAGTCCGCCATGTCTTCCTCTTTGTACCTAGTTTGAAGTATCGTCCCATATTGTCTCATGAATTCTTTTAGATTAATTTTTTTGTGAATATATTTGTCAAAGAAAGAGTTTACACTTTCGGAGCGATGATATGTGGATAATCCAGCCAAAAAAGTGTCCTTCATGAAAGCGGGAACCCATTTTTTATGATCCATGTAAATTGCATGAACCCATTCGTTCTCTTGTAGTTCAAATCTGCTTACCATCTTCCACCACATCATGTCAAACTCTTCATCCGTCAACGGCTTGAATATACACTTGTTGAATTTTCTCATGAAGTTTTCATGTTGTTTAAGTACATAACCAAGAGTTTCCGGTATTTTTTCCAATATATGCCAAAGAGCAAAGCAATGTCGTGAATACGGAAAAACTTCTTCAATAGCGGAGCTCAATTGTTTATCCTGATCGCTGATTATAGCTCCCGGAGCTTGCCCGCCCATTGCTCTTACCCATGTCTTCATTAACCAAACAAATGTCGATTTAGTTTCATCGGCTAATAAAGCACATCCTAACAATATTGTCTGAAAATGATGGTTCGCCCCAAGAAACAGAGCAATGGGCATTTTTTCATTGCTTTTCATGTAATTATTATCAAAGAAAACAACATCATGGAAGCTTATATAATCTTTCCTACTTTTGGCATCAACCCAAAACAAGTTCCTCACACGCTGATCTTCATTCAAGTCGATTGCATAAAAGAATGAAGGATTCTCCTTTTGCATTTGTACAAAATACTCGAGCATTACTTGAGCATCACCCTCTTCTACTGCCAAACAACGGCCTCGGTCAAACAGATGGTCAAACTCATTATTGATGAGGCACGTAACTTTACTCCCACCAAATTGTCTAGACATCTCAACATACATCTTCCTCGTACGCTCGCTAACTGCATGCAAAATATCAATATTGTTCTTTTCGGCTAGTTTTACATTCCTATGAATATGAAAATGATATGCTAAAGCGGGCAAAAGCTCGTGGTTGTGCTCTTTTATAAGTTCATGAACATACCATTTCCCGTCTCGTTTTCTCTTAACATGCATACTTGCTTTACAATCCGTTTTTTTGACACTCGGCCTTCTACTAATGCCGCTTTCTGATTCTGGCGTGATCCCGTATCTCGAACATGCAAACTTGGCATCAATGAATTCCTTGGTTTTTTTCGAACGACGGCTATTTTTAATTGAGGTGGTGAATCCCATAGACTTTGCGTACTCTTGATAGTAAGAATAGGCGGCTTCATGGGATTCAAATTCGATGCCATCGTGCGGTTCCAGGTTTTCGCCTTCAATTCCCAGAACATCTATTTTAGGAGAAGTGTTTATCTGGCTATCTCCATTCTGTGAAGCATTTGCAGCATCAACCATAGTCAAACCCATCCCTTCTTCACTGCCTTCCACGCTATCCTCATAATCTACCATATCATCTATGATATTTTCTTAGAAACTAGTTCTTTTGAGGTTGATTATACTACAGCTACACGAAACTCGACTTTCTCCTGTAAATTATACAATTATGAAGTATAAAGAAAACGAAAGCCAAGATTTCGCAGAATACCTCATAATATTAAAATATGGTATCATAAACAGGAAACAAAGAGAAGGGGAGAAAACATACTCCGCTTGCTATCAAAAGAAATCACTAGAAAATCCCAGCACCGCTTCCAATTGTTCCAGTGAGTATAAACCCAAAAAGATGTCGTCTTAATAAATTCTCAAAATTCATGAAACTCAAAAACAAAAAAATGAATTCAGCGAAAATACTAACAGGACGGAATCGTATTTAACGGAACAAGAGTAAACCAAACTGTCGGACGGAGCATCCATAAAAATTGGGTTCATGAATTTTTCATTTCCTAGTGCACAGCGTAAGATTAATCTAAAAGGATTTTGCAGTCAATATGAAATAAATCGAACGGGGGAGGTTCCCAAAATTGATGAGTATTTCTAAAATGACCTCCATATGACCCAAATTTGTGATTCAGCGCCCTGAATTTTATTTAATAGTTAAAGGGGAAAAAAAATGTTAGGGGCAGCCAGAATGGTTGAGAGGCTCTGTATGGTTGAGTGGAAAATGAAATTTCGTTGTTTGGTAATTATTTTGAATAGTAACAAATTAATATTTTACCATTTCTGTATAAAAGTAGCGATTAGAAATCCCATTTTTTCCTCCTCTTGCATACCAAAACCTCTCCTTTTTATAAATTAAAATCCTAATTTTTATAAATAATTGTGTATAATATTTTTAAATTTAATTCATTTAAAATAATAATACTAATAATAATAATTATTATTATTATGTATATTATTTTTAAATTTAATTCATTTAAAATAATAATAATAATTCTATATAATATTTTTTAGTTTAATTCATTTGAAATAATAATAATTATGTATAATATTTTTTAATTTAATTCATTTAGAAAATTATAATAATAATTATGTATAATATTTTTTTATTTAAATTCATTTAAAAAAATAATAATAATTATGAATAATAATTCTTAATTTAAGAGGAGGGGTAAATCTGGATATTGTTTGCCTCTGCATGATTGAGAGAGGGTATGGATGCTTAATGGTTCACATCTCTTTGTAACCATTAAGGTAAAATTTTTTTTGCCAAACAGTCGTGGCCTCTGAGCGATTCAGAGGTAGGCTCTTAATGGTTACATTAAGAGCCAAACAAACGACTCCTTATTATCATATAAAAGCGATAAAAATAAGTAGGACAAAAATATGCATTATTCTTATTAATGAAATCCATGGCATAAGTACAAGCCTAAGACTAGATATAAAAGCGATAAAAATAAGTAAGGCACATTAGGTATTAGTTCTTCAACACTCATCTTTAAATCGAGTCATTAGCGCATGTCATGCTGCCTCATTAAAATCTCGTTAAGTAAAAATATAGTGGGAAAAATATTTCATCGTGGGGAAAAAGGTACATCTCGACATGTAAAGTTAGACTTTGTCCTTTGAGACTATCCCCTCATATAAGCGTTACATTGTCGAGTGCGCTCTTAGATGATCATTTCATCGATCACTAAACTCGACACGGAACATCTTGTTACCTAATTACAAACATTTCCGAGTGATAAAAATACGGTAGAGAAAATGATCTTTGGATAAGGAAAAAAGTATAACATACAATATGGATGTAAGAGTCTCTCTCAAGTTTACATCTCCCCTGATTTCTATATCAATCAAGGAATCTTTGAAAAACTAAGCATATATCATTATCTCGTTAAAAACTTCGCTAAGTAACTAAACTCAGTGGGATAAAATATATCTTGATTAAAGAGAAGAGTACAACATATGTGAGTAAGTTTCTTTGATTTATGACTCACCCGTCTCCTTTCGACCAATGCACTGAACCTGGGAGTTCGAACATAATATACATTCTTATACTTCTCGCATGTTTTTTAATATGAATTTGGGCAATGATTTGGTAAATAAATCGGCCATATTTTCGTCAAGCTTCACTTGCTTTACTTGAATGTTTAGGATAACATGTTGTTGCTGATTGTAGAAGAACTCTGGAGACATGTGTTTCATATTATTCCCCTTGATATATCCAAGCTTCATCTGCTCGATGCAAGCTGCATTATCTTCATAAATACATGTGTGTGCATCAGTGGTGGTACTTAATCCACTGTTCTGTGTAATGATAGCCCTTAACCATATAAACTCAAGTACCACCTCATGCAAAATAATAATCTCATCGTGATTCGAGGAGGTAGGCACAAGGATTTGCTTAGTCGATCTCCAAGATATAGCGGTGTTCCCACTGGTGAATACATAACCAGATTCTGAGCAACTTTTATTTGGGTCAGAAAGATACCTATCATCAACAAATCGTACCAACACGTTTGTCGGGTCAGGTTCGTCGGCCTTAGCATTTACTTTGGCATTTGCCTCTTCATAAGCAGTTTCATTTGCCTACCTATAGGGAAAAGAATAGTCGTGAGTCAGAAGATGTTCTTGACACCATTCCAATGACGTTGCGTCAGAGAACTAAATCTAGCCAGCAGATTCACTGAGAAGGCTATATCATTTCGTGTACACTGAGCTAATTATAGTAATGCATCCATTGCACTTAAATAAGGATTTTCAGCTCCCAAAAGCTCTTCTTCATCTTTATTTAGATGAAATGGACTTTCTTGACTAAACTACGAGCGATCATGGGAGTGCAAATCGGGTGTGCCTTGCCCATATTAAAGCTCTGAGCATCATTTGGACATAGGTAGAATGGTGTATGAGAATTCCACACTTGATGTTCTATCTGTACCTATACAGAAATGAGTTTTTCCTAGATCCTTCATCTCAAACTCACTTTTTAAGTATCCAGTGTTTTCACTTATTTCATAATGATTATGCTCATGTCATCAATGTACATTGCGATGATGGCTATATGTACCTATACAGAAATGTGTTTTCCCAAGATCCTTCATCTCAAACTCACTTTTCAAGTATCCAATGGTTTCTCTTATTTCATATTGATTATGCTCATGTCATCAATGTACATTGCGATAATGACAAATCCAAAATATATATATATATATATATAAATATATATTCCCATTGAGATACTCAGTAACCACATCTATTAGATTCATTTCAATCCTTCAAAAATTAATGGGCTAATCAAATAGAGGGGCATAATAACGTCCTTTAGGGAGGGAGAATGTTTCCCAGTAATCAGTATCAAGGTATTGTGTGAAGCCTTGTGGTACAGAAACAAGAGAGAATTCTCTCTAAATCACAAAATTTTATTTCTTACTTCAAGATAATTTTTACATTAAAGGAATGGCTTATTTATAGTGTTCATAAGGCCTTCAAGTAGGAATTACAAGGGGCAATACCATGGTACAAGTACAATGGGTTTAAAAAAATATTTGCTAACAAGTGAAACAGAAAAAAAAAGGCTACGATGCGTTCATGTTGATTTCAACCTTTGGTGGCTTCTAGATGGTTGTGGCTTCTAGATGGCTGCTGGACCATACTCCCAGTGTTGGAGAGAACTCGCCCTCGAGGTTAATCTGCTTCTTCATCTAAAAAAGGTGAAAGATCAGCAACTTTAAAAGTTGCGGAAACACCATATGTTTCAGGCAATTACTTTATAAGCATTGTCATTGATTTTCTGCACAACTTTGAATGGTCTATCAGCTCTAGGGGACAACTTGGCATTTGGTTGATTTGGAAATCTATCTTTTCATAGATAAATCCAGACTAAATCTTCTACTTTAAAATTTTTTTGCTTCCGATGTTTGTCATACTGAGTTTTATATTTAAAATTTTGTTTTCGGATCCGCTCTCGAACTTTTTCATTCAATTATTTGATTTTCTTTGCTCAACTATCTTCATCTGAACTGAGTTGTTGTTTGTCGGTTGACGGATTCAAATCAAGTGGACTCAGTGGATGGGTGCCATATACTACTTCAAAAGGGCATATTCCCATGGCTTGATTCGTTGAATTATTGTACGGAAATTCAACCTGAGGAAGAATAAGATCCCACTTCTTCAAATTTTTACCAAGAAAACTTCGAAGTAGATTTCAATAGACGGTTAATATCTTCGGTTCATCCATCCATCTAGGGATGACTGGCACTACTGTATTGAAGCTTAGTTCCCAACTTTTTCCATAAAGTTTTCCGAAAGTTTCTTAATAACTTCACATCTCGATCAGAAGTGATAGGTTTTGGAATTCCATGAAGACGAATTATTTCTTTGAAATACAAATCAGCAACTTGAATAGCATTATTAGTCTTTTGACAAAGAATGAAATGGGCAATCTCTGAAAATCTATCTACCACGACCATGATTGAATCTTTCTAACGTTGACTTCGTGGAAGTCCTAAAATGAAATCCATACTAACATCTTCCCATGGCGATTCTGGTACTGTAAGTGGCATATATAATCCAGTGTTTTAGCGTTTAGATTTAGCCAAGTGACAGATTCTCCATCTTTGAATATGCCGATTTATATCTCTTTCCATTCTTGGCCAATAAAAATTTCCTTGACCACGGCCACAGTTTTATCTCGACCAAAATGACCCGCTAATCCTCCATCATGGGCTTCCCAGATAATGGATTCTCGCAATGAGTATTGAGGAATACATAAAGTTTTTGCTTTGAATAAAGATCATTCATGTGTGTAGTAATCTTGCAAGGATTGCAACTCCGTAGCATCCTAGAATTTCTGGAAGTCAGGATCATCCGGGTACAACTCCTTGATTCTTTCAAAGCCAATTGCTTTCATTTGGAGGGTAGAAAGCAGGGTTTGACATCTAATGAGGGCATCTGCAACAATATTTTGAACCCCAGCCTTATGCTTTATCAGAAAAAGGTAAGACTATAAAAACTCACTCGAAGCAGCATGTCAACGGCTAATCTTCTGTTTAGAATTCAAATGTTTTAAAGCTTCATGATCAGAATAAAGAATGAATCATTTATTCAACAGGTAATGACTCCAATGTTGCAAAGCATGAACAATGGCATAAAATTCCGTATCATATGTTGAATATTAAAGTTTAGCATTGTTGAGCTTTTCACTGAAGAAGGATATTGGATGACCTTCTTGACTTAGAACAGCACCAATTCCAACATTAGAAGCATCATAGCTAACTTAAAAGACTTGATCAAAATTGGGAGGACTAATACTGATGCTTCAGTCAAACATGTCTTTAGCTTGTCAAAACTTTTCTGCGCGGCCTTAGTCCATTGAAGTTTGTCTCCTTTGATGTAATCTGTGAGCGGAGCGGCAACTATGGTGAAGTTTTTGATGAATCTTCTGTAAAATGAGGCTAATCATAGAAATTTCTCACATCATGGATTGATTGTGGAACTGGTCAGCAATTGATTGCTTTTATCTTTTCAGGATCAACTCGTATGCCTTCGGATGTGATGATGTATCCAAGAAAAGTAACTTCACTAGTTAAGAAAGAACATTTCTTCAAGTTGGCATAGAGTTTCTGTTCACGAAGAGTCTGTAGCACTTGCCGAATGTGCTCATAGTGTTCTTCTTTGTCCTTGCTAAAGATCAGAATATCACCATAATAGACGATAAAAAATTTACCAATAAATGGTTGAAGGACTTGATTCATGGGACACATGAATGTACTTTGGACAACCCAAAAGGCATAACAGACCATTCATAAGGACCATCTCTGGATTTGAAGGCAGTCTTCCATTCATCTCCTGGTCTAATTCTGATTTGATGGTATCCACTTCGAAGATCAATCTTTGAAAAGATAGTGGAACCATGTATCTGATATAGCAAATCATCAAGTCTGGGAATTGGAAATCTATATTTGATGGTAATTTTATTTATAGCTCGACTATCAACACACATTCTCCGGCTTCTGTCTTTCTTAGAGACTGAATGGGAGGAAAAGCACATGAACTAACACTTTCATGTAATAATCCTTTTTTAATAATCCTTCAACTTGATGTTGAATTTCAGCATGCTCTTTGAGAATCATTCTATAGGCTGGTCTATTTGGAATCGTTGCTCCTGGAATGAAATCAATGGCGTGCTGGATGTCTCGCATTGGTGGCAGTCCAGCTGGAACTTCTTCTGGTACCACATCTGGAAATTCTTCAAGTAGCTGTTTAATTTCCACTTGAATGGTAGTCTCCTTATTTGACTCTAATAGTATAATAAAGCTCATGGTTTGAACTTCCTCAGTAGCTTCCTCCAGTTGCTTCTTCGTGACTAGAGATACCAATGGTTTGACTTCATTATGGCTTTTATCAAGCTCACTAGGCGGTAAAGTAGTTGTCTTGATCTTTACTCCATCTTTGATAAAGGAGTAGGTGTTGGTATAACCATCATAAAGTATGTGACGATCATACTGCCATAGTCTGTTAAGGAGAAGATGATAGGCATCCATAGGCACAACATCACACCAGACCTAATCTTGGTACTTCTGGCCAATAGAAAATTTCACAAAGCATCCTTTATCAACTTTTACTTTACTTTCTTTGTTGAGCCAATGCAACTTGTTAGGGTGTGGATGAATTTGGGTTGGTAGATCCAATTTTTCTACAATGTAACTAAAAACTACGTTTTCACAATTTCCATTATTGATAATGACATCGCAAACTTTTCTAGCAGAAGTGTAACGGGTGTGAAAAATATTGCGCCTCAACCAAGGTTCTTCCTTTGTGGTCATTTTATGTCGGCTTCATTTAATTACTAAGGATTCACCATAGTTAGCAACAGTAAATTCTTCATCATATATTGGACCTATATCCTTTTCTCCTACAGATTCTTCCTCGAGTCTCGTATTCTTCAGATACTTCATAGGCTTCTCCGTTGATAATTGTGATAGTTCTTCGGTTTGGGCAGTTGGAGGCAATGTGACTAAAACCTTGGAGTTTGAAATATTTGATGGCCTTGGTTTTGTTCTTTGTAGAATTTGTTTTGGCATTAGATTGGTTGGATGAACTTGGTTGGTTGGTGTTTTGCGGGTGTAAGGTGGTTGGTTTGATGGAGAGAAATTTCTATAGTTGGATCTTTTGGGTAACTGCTTCTCTACTAGTGTAGTGAGACAAATGACATCTTCTAAGGACCAATATTGTTGAAGTTCAGCACGATCAATAATATCAGTGTTTAATCCTCCGAGGTATCTCGCAATGGTTTTCCCTCTTTTTTTTTGTATATCAAACTGCATCATCAGTTTCTCAAATTCTTTAGTGTAGTCTTTGATTGATAAATTCTTCTGTTGGAGATTTTGTAGCAGGATGAATTTGTCTTGATAGTATTGAGGAGGAAGGAACATTCTCGTTAACTCCTTTTGCATTTTCTCCCATGTCTTGATCTTGCTTTTCCCTTCTCGATCTCGCCTTTTCTTAAGGTTTCCCACCAAATAGAAGCATGTTTCTTTATTTCACAACAATAGTCTTCACACTTTTCTCTTCTCGAATCTCTTTGTACGCAAACACTCTTTCGGCTGTCTGAAGCCAATCAATGAAATCATCTGGTTAAAGTATTCCCTCAAAGTCAGGAATATCAACTTTAATGTCATCATGTCTGATCGGTGGTCTTTGGGGATGTCTATTTCTCGGTGTTGATGAATCACTGGAATATTCTCCATCTTCTAATTGTCGTTGGCGTTCATCTAACAAGACTTGTTGAGCCTACAAGGCATCTTGTAGATCCTGAATTTGTCTCCACATGTCAGCCATTTTACTGTCTCGTAGAGGTTGTCTTCGGGAAGGCATTTTTGAAGTGGTAACTTTGTAAAGCACTTTACAAAAGGGTTGGGAAGTGTCGGGAATATTTTTGGATTTTTCGGCTATTTTGGTAAATTTGCGCTAGTATGGGTATTTTGGTAATTTAGGCTAGTAGGGGTATTTTGGGAATTTAGGATCGTAGGGGTATTTTTGGTAATTTAGGCTAACAAAGGTATATTTGTAAGTCAGGGTAATTCAGTAATTTAGACAATATGGGTATTCTCGTAATTTTAGAAAGGGGTCAAATTATAATTTTAAACTTACATGGGCAAAGATGTCACTTTGGAACAAACCAGGGGCTTATTTGTAATTTTATAACTTTGAATCATATGGCGGTTGATTAGTCTCTTTGACACGTGGTTGGTTATGGTTGGATGTCAAAATGAAGTGGCAGTGGGTGAGTTAAAGGTTGACTTTGACTATGAGGTGGCTTTCTTAACAGGTGGCAAGAAAGGATTGGTTGTGGAGATGATATGGCTGATGACGTGGTTGTCTTCAACCTTAATTTTTCGGGCGGCGGTTCTGCAACTCTGGTGCGGTGGTTTCCGGCGGAGGTACTATTCCGGTGAAGTTTTCCGTCGACTGAAAATTTTCCAGCGACGTTTGTGGAGGCTCCGTTGGCCGCAAAATTCGGGTTCCCAAGGTTTTTTGATGTTCCGGATGCGATGGCGGTGTTAGTTTTGCGAAAAATGGCTGCAAAGCGGAGCTTTTTTTGTGCGTGCAGCTCTGTCGCTCACAAAAAATACTCAACTTTCCGTTGATTTTCTCACTCAAACTTAACTCCGGGATCTAAGGACTTGCTCCGATACCAATATAGTACAGAAACAAGAGAATTCTCTCTAAATCACAAACTCAATTTTATTTCTTTCTTCAAGATGATTTTTACATTAAAAGAAGTGGCCTTTTATAGTGTTCATAAGACCTTCAAGTAGGAAATACAATGGGCAATACCGTGGTACAAATACCATGGGTTTATAAAAAAACATTTGCTAACAAGTCAAAAAGAAAAAAAAGGCCACGGTACATGCATGTTGATTTCAACCTTTGGTGGCTTCTACATGGTTGTGGCTTCTAGATGGCTGCTGGACCACCTTGTGCAACAAGACGAGCCTTGTACCTCAGGACTTCGTCATTCTGATTACACTTTCTGACAAGAATCCATTTGTTTCATACATGCTTTATACTTGGTGGGGTTAGCACTACTGGGACAAATACTTAGAATCAAGTTCTGCATGGATTGCTTCTTTTGATTTAGGCCAATCGGCTCGACTTTGACATTCTTCAACTGAGCATGATTCGATATCGTCATGCTCTATGATTTCCTTATTGTATATGTATACATATCATCAATAAGTGTGGTCAATTATTTCATCGAATCATACACACTTCCATAGTTTATCGAGATTTCTTTATTCTTTGATGTTTAATCGACCTTCGGGTGTCCCCCAGTAATGATTCATGGACATAGCTATTGTTTGTAATATCCGGATAATTGTTGAGTATTTTCATCTGTATTTGAACCTTGTAATATTCGGCTTTGTGGCATCTATAATCGAAGTATGATTTTTTCCCGTATTCATATTCCAAACAATCATAATCACATTAAGAAGAATTTGCAAATTCATGCATGCAGCTACGTCATAAAGTATGCTATCTGATGAGCTTAACGTACGTTATGGACTGAGGATAGCGTACGCTATGGACGAAGCATAACGTACGTAACGTACAGTCAGGCAGATAAGCTTGGTCGGCACATGGGCCATCTTGGGACGGGGACAAGGATAAGATTCCCCGCATGGACCGGATAGCTTTTTGAAAAATCAAGTCAATGAGGTTTAGCATACGCTAACGGACTAAGGTAGCGTATGATAAACAGAGCTTATTACGTACGTAAAGGGTAATAGTTAACGTACGTTAAGTAGGTCAGAAATGAGGCAGTAGCTACTGTCGGATGATAACGCACGCTAGATATTCCAGATAGCGTACATTAAGGACATAACGTACGTAATTCTTTGAGGATAACGTATGTAAAGTTCTGAGTTTTATAAATATGGCAGCACCTCATTTCATTTTAACTCGTTTTTTTTCATTCCTTATCTGATTTCTGAGAGTCCAGAGAGCTTTCTCACCCACACATAATCCTTATATAGCCTCTATACCTGGTTTAGAATATCGTAGACATCTCGGAGTGGTGTTCAAGCCTACAGAGTTGAGTTCTACCGATCGTTTTCATTGTTATTCTTTGTGAAAGGTATGTTGATATCAAACACAACCTTGAATTAGGTTTCTTAAGTATGTTACTGAGATTATTACATTTCAAGAATGTCGTAGTAATCGAATATCGTGTCTTAGGAAGATTGGTTTGATTTTACTTGGAGTGTTCTTCGTTGTTAAGAGAATTGTAAAATGAACCTTGGCATGTTGAACCCTAGGACGGAATTTCTGAGATTGTGGTACGTTTTGGTCGACCTGTATACAATGCCATGTTAATATCATCACCTAGAATCAAAGTGTTCAAAGAAGATGAATTTTAGGAGTTTCACCAAGAATATTTCATATTTCGTAAGAGGTGCTTGAATTTATAAACTTCGATATATTCTGGTAGAATGGATTGATTATGTTGAGGATAATCGAATTGAACCTATAACACGGTTGTTTCATCTTCCTTCGAGAATTTGTTAGTATTCATTTGATCATACCTTTGATACGAGTTGTATGAATGACCGAACCATGAATGAAGATTGAAATATAGAATTATATTGGTTTGATGAATATCTTTGAAATCGTAGACACCAACATTGTACCAAAAATGTGTTCGTAAGTATAACGTACGCTAAATGTCATGCATTACGTACGTTATAGCATCATGTGAGACAGTCCTCAAATACAATCTTAGCGTATATTAGGCATAAGAGCTTACGTACGTTAAGGCACAGACTTAACGTACATTACGTTGGGTATGTAACATCCGTTATGAAGAGAATCGTATAGGATCCGAAGTGTTGGCAACTTTCGGCCATAGTTTAGGATGTTAGATGTTCGTACGTTAGTTATATGACATAAGATGAACTCTATATTATTTCTTTTGTTTAAGGTCCGAGCTTTGCAATGTGATTGATCGAAGGGGCGACCTTCGCGTGTATTGACATCCGTCGAAGTATTATCCTTGTCGTCAATTTAAGGCAACTACCTTAATTACATTTTTTTGTATTGATGTCGATTATGTTGATTGTTTTATTGTATATATGTGTTGCGATTGTTTGTCCACCATGCGCTGGTCCGATGGGATCATCATGGGAATCTATAGCTGTGTGCGCTAGATTGTTGGACATGTATTTCTACCATGTATTGGTCCGACGGGATCATCATGGGAATCTATAGCTGTGAGCGCTGGATCGTTGGAATACCACGAGTATGTTGAGATTGATATGACATGTTGTACATTGTTACTGTTTCTCGTTGGAGAGACTTGTCGTGATTATTGTTGATATTGTTGATGTTATTATTCAGGGATTGTTGAATAAAACCTTGTTGTATAAATCGTACTTGTACTAGCATTGTTGTGCTAACCCCTTCGGGGGTGAACATTTGTTTTATGTTCAGGATCCAGGAGAGCGGGAAAACAACCACTACAGCTGCATGATGACGAGGGTGCAGAGTGATGTTATGGCTGGATTATTTTGTCGTATGTTTGTGTTGTTTTAATAAAAGTACTCGAGTACATTGTCGTTTGTGATGTTGGATTTGGTCATGTATTAATGTTGTCTGACGTTTATCTTTTAGTACTGTTTTCAGACTCGTGTTGTATTTTATTTCCGCTGTCGTTGGTTGTTGGTATTTGTTATTATCTTTTCATTTCTCAGCCTTGTAAATTCTTACGTAAAGGATTTACGGCGCTGTAATATTCCTGAATATATTAGGGATGTTATAGAATATGGTATCGGAGCTAAGATTATGGATATCTTGGCCGTTAGGTTGAAATAGGGGTCGTATATGTCTTTTGAGGTAACCGGCCGCGCATAACATCATTGTATTGCCTACGTTTTTGTGCGAGCGGTGGTTGTGAGTTTCCTAAACTCTATATTGTCCTTTACATGTTGTACCTTTTTATACTTGAATGTTAGGACGATATTATTCCCTGTATATTGAGTGTTTATGCTTACAGTATGTTGAGGGGAGGTCGTGGACGTGGTCGCGGTCGTGGACGCGGATGTAGGAATGCTGAGAGAGAAGCTTCACCTTCTGTTCCTGATTCGCTGTCAAATCAGGCTAACTCCAATTCTGGCGAACAGCAGGAGTCCGTTAATAATGAACGAGAACAGACAGTGGAGACAAATGCCAATCCTGCCGTTCCCGACATCCTTCATTAGGTGGTCAACCAGATGACTCAATTTCTCAAGTGGTGGACATGATGTAAGTGGTGGTAGGATTGCAGCCAGGAGAAAGACAGCAAGGCATCCCAGACTTGGGAAATCGAGGAGATAGATGGATACAGGAGGTGGCGAAGATGCACTCGCCGAAATTCGATGGATTTTCTGAGACACCGACATGGATCACTGGTTGAGAGAGCTGGAGAAAGTATTCGCAGGGATTAACTGCCCCGACGACCGGAGAGCCCCCATTGCCCAGTACTTTCTGACAGGAGAAGCGTCTGAATGGAGGGAAGCCATCCGACCTGTTGATCATGATGCCGGTTAGGAAGAGTTCAAACTTATGATGGAAGCTTAGTACTGCCCTCGCCCGGTGAGAGAAGCTAAGGTTCGGGAATTTTTCTCCGCGCAGCCATCGGATGTGCCGGTGGCTCAGGCGATTAAGAGGTTTAATCAGCAACTGGCATTTGTTCTACATCTGGTCAAAACAGATGCAGAAATGATGATTCACTTTGATATGAGCATGAATCCAGAAATACAGAGGTACATGTCAGGTTTTGAATGCACCACTCTCCACCAGTACCAAGACAAAGCCCTGGCGTATGAAATGAAAGAAGCAGCTATGGAAAAGTTCTCGGAGTCCAAGAAGCAAAAGGTCTCTGGTAGTTTCACAGAGCACAAGAGTAGTGGACCCTGTAAGGGCCAGTCATCCTTTCATTCATTTAAGAGGCCCAGGACACGTTTGGCGTGATTGTTTCCGTTCACCAGTGACATGTTATGATTGCGGACAGGAGGGACATCGTGCAATGTTCTGCAGGGATGCCAGTAAGTTAAATGGAGCTTGTACTTTGCAGCCGGCTCAAAAGGAATCAAGTGTTCCGCAGACGCAACAGAGTATCCAGCTACCCCAGAGTTTTAGTCGAGGATGGGACAGAAGACAGTTCGACCGAAAGGGAGCATCAAGTGCTGGATCCGTTCCCCCACGCTTTTATGAGATGAGGGGGGCATACGATCAGGATGCCGCTGTTGCATCAGGTACCGTTTAGATCCTTTCACAACCAGTTAGTGTTTTATTCGATACAAGGGCTACACATTCGTTTATATCATTGTCTTGTGTTAATCGTTTGAACATTTCTTGTTTTTATAAATGTGAGCCTTACGTTGTGGGTTTACCGAGTGGGGGGAGAATTGTGGGGAACTTAGAAACTAGAGATTTTTCTGTATCAATTGGAGGCAATGAGTGGCCCTCAAATCTGATTGTGATAGAGATGCAATGAGATGATCTGATTCTCGGAGACGATTGGCTTAATTGATATGGAGCTATTGTGAACTACCGGAAGAGGAATATCTCGATGATAGCTGAAGATGGTTCTGAATTATTATTCGAGGGATGGAGACCAAGAAGCTCAGGGAAAATGATCAAAGCTATGAAAGCCGTCAAACTGCTAAAATAGGGTTGTACTGGATACTGGTGTTACGCAATGAAGAAAGAAGACGGAAAAGTAGAGCTTTCATCCATTCCTGTTGTGAGTGAATTTTCAGACGTGTTCCCTGATGAATTACCTGGACTACCTCCACGACGAGATGTAGAGTTTACCATCGAGCTAGAACCAGGAGCTACACCGATTTCTAAGGCGCCGTATCGTATGGCACCTACCGAAATGTATGAATTGAAGAAGCAACTGTAAGAGTTATTGGACAAAGGCTATATTCAGCTAAGTATTTCACCTTGGGGTGCACCAGTTCTTTTTGTTCGAAAGAAAGATGGATCGCTTCGATTGTGTATTGACTATCGGGAGCTGAACAAGATGACGATAAAGAACAAGTACTCGTTGCCATGGATTGTTGATTCGTTTGACCAGTTGCAGGGAGCGACAATATTTTCCAAGATCGATTTGAGATCGGGATATCATCAGTTGAGGATTAAGGATGTCCCGAAGTCAGCATTCAGAACTCGCTATGGACATTATGAGTTTGTGGCGATGCCGTTTGGTCTCACTAATGCACCTTCTGTGTTTATGCAATTAATGAATCGAGTGTTCATAAATTATTCGGACAAATTCGTAGTTGTGTTTATTGATGATATTCTGGTTTATTCCAAGAGCCCGGAAGAGCATGTGCAGCACTTACGGATCGTTTTGGACCTCTTGAGAAGTGAACAATTATATGCCAAACTTTCTAAGTGTGAATTCTGGCTAAAGGAAGTGATGTTCCTCGGTCATGTGGTATCAGCGGAAGGAGTCCGAGTAGATCCCCTGAAAGTCGAGGCAATTTTGGATTAGAAGTCTCCTAAGAACGTGAAGGAAGTCAGGAGTTTCTTAGGACTTGCTGGGTATTATCGTCGGTTCGTGGAAGGGTTTTCCAAAATTACCCATCCACTTACTCGATTGCTACAGAAAACCCAAAAGTTTGGATGGAGCGATATGTGTCAGGTCAGTTTTGATGAATTGAAGAAGAGATTGAAGACGGCACAAATTTTAGCACTACCACAAGGAACTGAAGGGTTCATAGTTTATAGTGATGCTTAAAATCAAGGTCTCAGGTGTGTACTGATGTAGAATGAGAAGGTGATCACCTACGCTTCACGACAGTTCAAACCATATGAAGTAAATTATCCAACTCATAATTTGGAGCTAGCAGTTGTTGTTTTCGCCTTGAAGATATGGAGATATTATTTGTACGGGACTCACTGCAGATCTTCACTGATCATAAGAGTCTGAAATATATCTTTAGTCAGAAAGAGTTAAACATGCGGAAGAGGAGACGGCTAGAATTGATTAAAGACTATGATTTGGAGATTCTTTATCACCCAGGCAAAGCGAATATAGTGGTCGATGCACCAAGCCGCAAAACTGTTTCTATTCGAATGCTGGAGACTCTCACCTCCTAGTCCAGCATTCAACAAGAGTTGATTTGTGAAGGAATTGAAGTATGGTTGCAAGGAGTCCAAGGGCAACTGTGTGTGATGGAATTAACTTTGTCGTAAATCAAAAAAATCAAATCTAAGCAATTACATGACCCTTTGATGATTCAGTTATGTGATGAAGCTAGCAAAGTAAGGCCCCAGGATTTGTGATTCATGATGATGGAGTTTTCAAATTCCAGAGTCGACTTTGTGTTCCCGATGTTGATGTTTTGAAGCAGACAATCATGAAGGAAGCTCACATTATGCCCTATTCTATTCACCCGAGCACCAGTAACATGTATAAGGATTTGAAGCAGAATTTTCGGTGGGGCTATATGAAGAAAGATGTGGCGGAATATGTCTCGAAGTGTTTGATTTGTCAGTAGGTTAAGATTGAACATCAATGACCCGCTAGAATGTTGAAGCCACTTCTGATTCCTGAATGGAAGTGGAAAGATATATTGATGTACTTTATCACTAATATGTCGAGGACCAGAACATGGATGAACATGATTTGGGTGATAGTTGATCATTTAACCAAATCGGATCATTTTCTGGGCATTAAGGATACTTGGGGACCAGATAGGTTGGCATGAGTGTTTATTGCGGAGATAGTCCGATTGTATGGTATGCCAAAGACCATTATTTCTGACCGAGACGGTCGCTTCGTGTCACATTTTTGGAAAGCAGTTCATAGAGCCTTGGGAACCGAGCTGAACTTTAGCACATCTTATCATCCTCAGACTGATGGACAGTCCGAGAGGACTATTCAAACAGTAGAAGACATGCTGAGAGCTTGTGTCCTGGATTGGTCGACTGAGTGGGAAGTTCATCTACCGTTGATTGAATTCACTTACAACAATAGTTGGCATGATTCCATTAAGATGGCACCTTTTGAAGCATTATACGGGAGGAGATGTAGATCACCCATATGTTGGGATGATTCATCAGACTTGATTGGGACGGAACCGAAGTTGATAGTACAGACTCAAGAGAAGGTAGCCTTGATTCATGAAAGGCTGTTAACTGTCCAGAGTCGGCAGAAATCTTATGCAGACGTGCGCCGTCGCCTGTTGGAATTTGGAATTGGGGACCACGTACTTTTAAAGGTTTCTCCTACTTGGGGACTTTTTCGTTTTGGGAGGAAAGGATGTTGGGATTCGGTGCCTAAATCGAAGGCCCAGCGGAAGCGGTAAAACGAAAATTAATTCGATCCGAATCCCTATGAGGATCGATCGAGCTACGTATATACGAATATCAAAACGAATAACAAGAGATATAGAAACTCACCCTTGTAGTCCATTGATTAGATGGATAACCTTCTCTTGAGCTATTCTCCAAGCTTTGCTTGATCTCTACGAATCTATTCCGCTTCAAGCCCTTGAACGATCCAACGCCGAAAGCACCGCGTCTCTACTTGCCACGCGCCGGAAAAACGAACGGAATGACAACACCTTGCTATCCTCCGAGGATACGGCTAGAGCTAGGTAATGAAGCTATTGATTTTTGATGAATATTCTCTAAGTATATTTATCAAAATTCTCTCAATATTTTCTCTCAATTTTCTCCAAGAAAAATGAAGAAGAAGTTAGTGAAGAAGATGAAGAAGTATGAACACCATGAAATGAACTCTAAGTTCTTTTCTCTCTCTCCTTCAAACTCTCTTACATCTCTCTCTCCTTCTCAAAGTGTGAAATATGTATGTGATATTATATCTTCTCAATCACAAGTCTACATATTATTCTTTATACACCTTCCACCAACTTATACAACTCATTCACATGAGAGGTATCCCCACCATGTCAATATCATCCATATAAAATGGAAACAAAAGACAAGGGGAAATTAGGTAGAAAAGAGGAGGGTGGCCATGATGAAAAATGGACGAGTTCGGTTCGTTTCGGACTCCCGAAAGTCCAAACAGATAAACTCCGATTCTGTTTCGATATATTTATATCGATTAATTAATCCAATTAATTAAACATATCAAATACAAAATAATATAATTAATTTCTCCAAGAAATAATTATATACATGAATTAAATTAATCACCCAGTAATTTATTTAATTCATTAGGCCGTAAATCAATTTATCCAATAAATCGATTTAGACATCTAATGTCCCAAATTTAGATATCCAATATCTAATACACATAATGAGATAATTAGCTTGATTCATTCCGTCGTCAATCCTAATGCGCGACTCGGTAGGTCCGTCTTAGTCAGCAATGGGAGGAACCAAAGAGTAGTAGCACCACCTAGCTAGCCTGGCGGCCTACATTGTACCCCAACTTAGAACGAATGATTGGGATCATTCAAGAACCATTCTGTCGTGAATACCAGTATACGTATAAACCCTTCTTTCAAATATCCCGATCAAGTTATAGGGTCACGGCCAGTCAAACCCTATCTGTACTTGACGCTATGCATGCGTTAATGCAAATCGAGATCATCGAGCTGTCGTGTATCTAATACAACTAGCTCCATTGCTTTGGCCAAAGACTTATGATCTCATCTGCCAATAACCGCATAGGACATATAACCCGCTCACTAATGGGAGAAAGAATTCTATCTTGGTATTCAGTAGGACCTGCTACTTGCCCATCAAGATGCACGTCGAGGTTGACCCCCGCCTTCCGGTTTATAGGGTCGAACTACTCTAATGAAAATCTTGACGTCACAAGCACATCCCTACTAAATCCTCAAGTCGAAGGTTCACGAATACCTATCACAACCTTTCGATTCCATCATTGACTGTCCCGGAGTGAAATCCGTGTGATGAATCGAGGGTGAGTCGGTTCGAGTATACTAATCCAATTAGCATACCTATAACGTGTGCTCCCACTAACCATTAGTGTTCGACAAGAACTCTCCATGTTAAAGAACACGTCATACAAGTCTTCACATAAACTTAACGCCCAGTCAAGTTTCATCGACTTGCGAACAATTAAGTATTTGAGCTATAACCTTTCCAGTGCCGACCCCCTTATCCAATAAGGAGTGGAACGTTTTGCTCTCAAATACACGGACTAGTTTCCATATGTTTATTTACGAGTTAGGAATGCCAGTAACTACCAGTAAATAAAGAAACATTCATTTGCCTTATATAAATGGTTTACATAATTACAAGTACAATGCCCTTACTCAACAACCTCTGAGTGGCATTCGAGGGCATACTCCTAACAATCTCCCACTTGCACTCAATGCCACACACTATGGTATCTAATACCATATGTTCTCCAGATGATGCTCTAAGCTAATCTGAGAAAATGGCTAGGTCAGTGGATCAGCGACGTAGTCGGCTGACTCGTAGCTCAATGTATCTCTTTGCGAACGAATGCTCTTACGAGATGATACTCTCTCTCAATATGTTTGGTACTATTATGAAACCTTGGATCCTAGGCCTGTGCTACTACTCCGGCAGCGCAGCACCAGGTGTCACGTGAAGTTTACCCAGTAACTTCTAAATTCTTCCTTTGGAGGCCTCCGAGGCCGCTTTATACTCAGCCTAACAGGTGGAATTAGCAGCCGCGCTATTCTTGGCACTATGCCAAGATACTGCTCCTCCATTAAGAGTAAATGTAGCCAGAAGTAGACATAGAATCGTCTTTATGTCCTTGTAAGTCCAATACAGTGAATCCCATCACATTCAGGTCTCCACCACCATATATAAGAACCAGATCTCTAGTCCTTCTAAAGTACTTGAGAACGTTCTTTATGGCGGTCTAATGTTCCTGAACTGGGTTAGCCCGAAATCTACTTACCACGCTCCCAGCATGCGCAATGTCAGGTCTCGTACACAATAAAGCATATGTGAGGCTACCCACTGCCGAATCATATGGTATATACTCATTTCCTTTCATTGTTCCTCACTTTGAGGACACATCTTCAAGGTGAGTTTTATTCCATGTCGCATCAGTAGGAACCCTCTTTTAGAATCATCCATCTTAAATCGCTTTAAGATCTTATCTATATAGAGGGCTTGGGAAAGACCTATTTGTTCTCTTCGCTCTATCCCGGTAGAGTCGAATACCAAGAATATAGGTAGCTTCTCCCAAGTCTTTCATGGAGAAATTACTCGAAAGCCAAGCTTTCCCAGAACTGAGCATTCCCACATCATTTCCTATTAGTAGAATGTCATCTACATATAGTACTTAGAATGTGATCTTGCTCCCACTAACCCTCTTGTATACACAAGATTCCTCTTCATTTTGCACGAAGTCAAACTCTTTGACCGTCTCATCAAAATGAAGGTCCCAACTACATGAAGACTGCTACAGTCCATTTCATGGAGTCTACATCCACCATTGCTAGGTCATTGGTCGTGGGTCGGTCTCTTGTTTATCACTTGGAACCTCGAGGAAACCCAGTTCCTCCAAGTGCATAAAATTATACCTCTCAGGAAATTGAGATACCCTACTAGACCTACGAGGTGGTTGTACTTGTGTTTCAGAAGGTTCGGTTCCAATTTCTTGCACAGGTGTCTCCTTAGGAGTTTCATTGTATTCTTCCAAAGAAATACTTCTACCTGCTCCGCCTTCCTGAATGAACTCATCTTCCAGGAAGTGTGCTTGTAAAGCAACAACGATCCTTCGATCATCAGGCATGTAGAATATATATCCCATCATCCCAGACGGGAATCCAATGAAACGTCCCTTCGCAGACCTAGCTTACAACTTTTTCACCTTAGTCTTCTTGACATAGGCGGGACATCCCCAAATCCTAATATGATTAAGACTTGGTTTCCTTCCTTCCCACATCTCATGTGGAGTTTTAGGAACGGATTTGGAAGGACATCTGTTCAAGATATACGCGGCAGTCAGGAGTGCATACCCCCACAGGTAAATCGGCAAGTCAGTATAGCCTAGCATGGAATGGACCATGTTCAACAGGGTCCGGTTCCTTCTTTCTGACACACCATTTAACTGAGGAGTACCTGGAGGTGTTAGTTGTGAAGCTATTCCATTTTCCTTAAAGAACTCGTCAAACTCCGTACTCATATACTCGCCACCTCGGTCCGACAGAAGTGCTTTGATATGATTACCAGTTTGTTTCTCGACTAGGGCCTTGAATTCCTGGAATTTCTCAAAAGCCTCGGATTTATGTTTCATTAAGTATACATAACCATACCTAGTATGATCATCTGTAAATGTAATAAAATATTGATATCCGTCACGTGCTGCTTCCAAAGCACCACAAACGTCAGTATGGATTAATCCCAGTTTATCAGCGGCTCTTTCAAAAGTCCCTGTGAAGGGGGACTTAGTCATTTTGCCTTTAAGGCAAGATTCATAAGTAGGAAAGGGATCCGATCCCAATGGACCCATAAGTCCATCCTTTTCCATCTTGTAAACCTTGGTCTGAACAACATGACCAAGTCTTAGATGCCATTTTAAAACTTGATTGGTTTCATCCCTACCACGTTTTCTAGTCATAGTATTCACAACTACTTTGTTGTTGAGATTTAGATGATACAATCCATTTAACAATGTAGCAGTACCCACTAGTTTATTTCTAAAATAAATTTTGCAGGAACCATCACCAATGAAAAATGAAAAACCTTTTCGATCCATGACCGGAATGGATACAATGTCTTTGTGCCCCTTGGGCAAAACAAGTACATCTTGTAAAGTCAAAACAAAGCCGGATTCTAAACCCAAAAGAAGTGATCCTATGTCAGTCGCCTCGACACTATGCCCGCTTCCGACTATGATCATAACTTCTCCAGCTCCAAGCTTCCTACTTTGTTCCAGATCCTGATTCACGGTACAAATATGAGAACTAGCACTAGAATCCAGTATCCAGGAAGTAGAAAATACAGTAGCAGAACAATTTGTTTCCAAAACTAAAAGTTCAGCACGAAGTGCCATGAAGAATCGGATGCCTCTAGCCCGGTGGCCCACTCACCGCACTTGAGACAAGCATCCTTCTTCTTCTTTTTCTTCGAACCATCGGGCCTTGCCCTTACCCTTAAGGTCCTTAGCTTGTGGTCCATCCGCTTCTTGGTCTTTTTCTTCTTATTCTTAGACCTCCGAGGTCCGTAAGATATCACAACAGCGCACTCCTTCATCCGCGGAGTCTTCATCCGAGACCGAGCGATACAAGTTTGTTCATTAGCCCAGCTAAATTACATGCAATCTCATTGCAGTTGAAGTTCATAACAAACTGTGAGAAGGAATCAGGGAGAGACTGTAGGATAAGGTCGGTTTGGAGAGAAGTATCCATTTTAAAATCAAGAGCCTCCAATCTCTCAATCATGAATATCATTTTAAGGACGTGTTCCCCAACCTTCTCACCTTCCTTCATCCTTGCACCGAACAGTTGCTTGGATATCTCATATCTAGCAGTTCTACTATGATCACCATAAAGCTCGGTTAAGTGAGATAGAATCTGCCTAGCAGAAGTCATTTTCTCATGAGCTCTCTGAAGCTCATTAGACATGGAAGACATCATATAAGCACGGACTTTCACGTCATCCTTAACCCACTTTTCATGGTTTTCAATCTCTTCCTGATTGGCTCAGGTCCGCACAGGAGGCGCTGGAATGTCCGTCTCCAAGACGTATCCCAGTGTCTCTATACTGAGGACAATCATCAGATTGCGGAGCCAATCCACAAAGTTAGGTCCCATTAAGGTGTTCTTTTCAAGCAGAATTGCGAGTGGATTTATTGTCATATTGAGATTTGTGTCTGCATTAAGTACGATATATTAATTAGTGACTCATTCAATTATGTTCTGAGTATAGAATTAAGGTCTTTTCAATTCTTGTTACCCATCTCCCACTATTTTTATCGGAATAACATACTCCCATGTGAAATCCGGAAGTATCGTCGCTCTACTTCATAGTGGTGATCGAGTTCTTTATAAATCTTAATAGAGGGCAACCGAACAGGTTTCTAGTCTATTAATTTTCATAAAGTGGTGTCCAACACCAACCCATCTAATGGATGATTCGATCTTCTTTTTCCCCTTGTTCACTCCCCTCAACCTATACGGTTTCTATGGTTCGTGAACAAGTTAAGTTTATACCATCGACGCAAATCAGTTTCACAATTGAATCTTATCCGGAAACCTATTAGGTTTCTAGGGATAAAATTTGCTCCAACCGAAGGCATCCAATAACTCGGAAGCATAGCACATCCGGTTTGGATTTCAATTTCCCAAAAACTCGATGGAGGGAAGGAAAACCTTGAAACCTTATAAACTTAATTATTTGTTGTGGGAGAATTATCGCGATTAACGTTACACTTTGCACATTAATCGTTTAAGCGCGTTGGTGGCATTCATACAATATGAAACAACCATTCACAACCTAGTTGCTACCAACATGTGGTTCATGGACCGTTCCTAGAAAACAAAAACTCTGTAATCTAATTACAAGTATTCGTCTTGAATCTTCGTCTTCTCGAAATGGATCTTCCTCCGGTATTCGTCATTACATATAAATTTTACATCGAAAATTGCATCCTAGATACAAACATTTCTAGTAAAATAAATAGGCTCAAAACGGCCTTTACAACCCAATCGAATAAAACAAACGATTCAAAATTAAGTCCACGGACCACATCCCCATTCAAAAGCATTCATCCAATAAATACTATATAAATGAAAAGCGTAGAGATACATTGATCCAATCAACAATACGAACCGATCCAATCGATTCACACAATCGGTAATATGATAACGTTCAAAATAATTCGGTCGACCATAAATATTCCAATTAATCAAATTTCCCTTATAAAATGAAATACCATAAATCATTTTAATCATATTAAATCCAATTTAACATGTGGGAGATTAATTTTCAAGAATACACGAAAAAATCGAGCCGGGGCGAAAATGGCCTGCCATGGCCGAGTCACTGCCGGCAGCCTGCCGGCCGGACACGGCCCGTGCCGAATGGCACGGTCGGGTCATGCCGGCAGTGACCTAGACCTACCTGCCAGACTCGGCCGTGTCGCCTGACACGGTCGAGTCACTTCCGGAAGATGCCGGCCAGACACGGCCCGTGTCGCCTGACACGGTCGGGTGCGCTCGGCAGCTGGCTTTGGCCAGAATGCCGGACACGGCCCGTGTCACCAGACACGGCCGAGTCACCCTGGCAGCTTCCTGCCCTTTGTCCGAAAAATCGTCCGACGACGATTCGGAGCTCGATTTTCGACCGGATATCCAATATCTATATTTTTAGACTTTCATATCTTCAATATAAATCATATTTCCCAGAAATTCAAGATTTATATTTAGACATAAACTTAAAAAAAATACAATTATTACGAACGAAAAACATATACCACGATTATGACTAAAATGTTTCTAAATCATTCACCATCTAATTGTAATATCCGGATTTATTACTGTGTATTTCATCTGTATTCAGGCCCTGTATTATTCGGATTTGTGATTTTGATTATTGGAATTTGATATTTCTTGCATTGGCATCCTTGTACTTAAGTATAACATCATGCAGATTTTCTCATGCAAACTCGTGATAGCGCACGCTAAGAATGTAGCTTAACGCGCGCTATCAGTTATTACTAGCGCACGCTACGTATAGGAGTTGCGTGCGCTAGACACAGAATTATTGAGGTAGGTGGCTAACACATGCGCCAGCCGGGACATGGGTCCGGATAAGATTCCCGCGGACGAACCTGGACATATTTGGAGTCAACGCTCATTAGCGCGCACTAAGTATGTATTGTAGCGTGCGCTAATTAGCTAAAATGCAGAATATTATAAATGGGACAACAACCCGTTTTAGCTTTCATTTCTTTCATTCATTCTTCATTCTTGAGAGGCCAGAGAGCTTTAATCATCCCTCTAACACAGTTAGAACATATATTAGTGATCACTGAATATTGGTTATCACTTGTGAGTGATCATTGAAGAGAAGTAACACCTTGGAGTGGCACATAATCAACCGGAGTCGGATTCTACCTTGTGGTTCAGTGATTTCGGCATATTAAGGTATGTTCAACCTATCACCAGTCTTAGATTTGGATTCCAAGGGATAAGATGATCATGTTAACGGGATATTGAATTTCATTAGTGAATTATTCAACAACATCATGTTTAGAAGATTGGAATGTCTACAATTACGATATTATTGTTGGAACCTTGAAGTTGGAATCCTAGTACTTCAAATGATGAGAGAAACATTCTGAAGTTAACAATCCGTATGATTTATGTTATCTTTGTGATCATGAATTGGGGGTGATATTATAAGAACTTAAAGGAAGAATCATCTTAGGAGATATTCTTTCGTATAAATTGGAATTGTTAGTTCACCTCAAGATGAAGTCTGAATATGTATAATGATAGTAGAATCTAATACATCAACCGGAGATCACCAACTTCGCATGAGAATTGTAATCAAGATGGATTATGGTGTTATGATGATTATACGTATACTTGCATCTTGAAGTTGTTATTATCCTTGAGATCATTCATAAGGGTTATGATCATAACATCAAGTCAGACAACAAACATCAAATCACTGAGGAATTCGCTTACTTCATCACCATTTGTATAATCGGCTGCCCTCCAGTGAACTGCCATGCACTCTTAGCGTGCGCTAAGCTACGTGAATTAACGTGCGCTATCGTGTATGTTTAGCGTACGCCACATTTGCAACTTAGCGTGCGCTAAGTCATCAGGCGAGTTAGTCGGCTGACCAGTGAGGTACTGACCGTGCATGGTTAGCGTACGCTAGACTGTGTGTACTGCGTACGCTAACGAGTAGCATTAACGTACGCTACATATGATTCGTAGCGTGCGTTAAGTTATCCAGACAGATTGCATATTAAGGACTTCCTACCGTAATTGTTGAATTATTAGACGTTCGTACGGCATGAAATGAATTCTGTGCTATTTCTTTTGTTAAGGTTCGAGCTTAACACGTGATTGATCGAAAGGGACGACCTTCGAATATTTTGGTATTCGTGGAAGTTTATTCTTGTCAATGAACCTAGGCAAGTACTCTAATTAGAATTGTTTATATTATGACAATGTGATTGTATCGTGTAAATATGTTGTGATTATATGTCCACCATGCGTTGATCCGACGGGAATCATCATGGGAATCTATAGCTGTGTGCACTGGATCATTGGATAGGTAGTTCCACCATGTGTTGGTCCGACGGGATCATCATGGGAATCTATAGCTGTGTGCGCTGGATCATTGGAATACCATCAGTATGTTGAAACTGTTATGATATGATATGTGTTGTGGATATTCTCGTTGGAGAAACTTGTTATGATATAATTGTTGATTATATCACTGTTGTATGATTATTGTACTTGTACTAGCATCGTTGTGCTAACCCCTTCGGGGGTGAACATTTGTGTATGTTCAGGATCCAGGAGAGCGGGGAAACAACCACTAGAGATGCATGATGACGAGGGTGCAGAGTGATGTTCCGGCCGGGTTTACTGTCTGTTGTTTGTTGGTTATTTCAATAAGTACTCAAGTACGTCGTCCGTTTATAATGTTTGGATTTTAGTGATGTAATAATAACTCTTCATTGGATATTTGTATTCTCGGTTTTTGAACCAGACGATTGTATTTTATTTCAGAAATTTCATGAATCGGTATCTGTTATTGTCTTTTCGTTTAATCAGCCTTGTAAATTTTTATGTAAAGGATTTACGGCGCTGTAATATTTCTGAATATATCGGGGGTGTTACAGAATATGGTATCGGAGCTAAGATTGTGGATATCTTGGCCATTGGGTTAAAATAGGGGTCATTTATGTCTTTCGAGGTAACCGGCCGTGAATGACATCACTGTACTGCCTACGTCTTCATGCGAACGGTGGTTGTAAGTTCCTAAAGTCTATCTCGTTCTTTACATGTTGTACTTTTTATACTTGAACATTAGAACAATGTTGTTTCCTGTATATTAAGTACTTGTGCTTATAGTATGTTGAGATGCGGACGTGGCCATGGTCGCGGTCGTGGACGCGGACGAAGGAATGCTGAAAGGGAGGTGTCGCCTTCTAATCAGGCTAGTCATAGCTCAGGCGAGCCGCAACAATCCATCAATAACGAACCGGAACCTGGTGTACCAGAAATCCTTCGTCAAGTCGTGAACCAGATGACTCAGTTCGCTCAGGTCGTGGACCGAATGCAAGTGGCGCGGGAATTCGGCGGGGAGATGGACAACAAAGGATTCCGAAATGGGAAATCGAGGTGACCGATGGTTACAAGAGGTGGCAAAGATGCAACCACCCAAATTTGACGGCTTTTCCGAGACTCCCACTTAGGACCATTGGTTGAAGGAAGGCGAGAAAATTTTCTTTGGAATTAATTGCCGGACGACGGAGAGCTCCTATTGCCCAAGATACTACGATAGGGGAAGCATCCGAGTGGTGGGAAGCTATCCGACCTGAAGATCATGATGCCGATTGGACGGAATTTAAAATGATGATGGAAGCTCAGTATTGCCCTCGTCCTGTGAGGGAAGCCAAAATTCGGGAGTTTTTCTCCGCTTAGCCATCAGATGAACCCGTATCCCAGACGATTAAGACGTTTAACCAGCAGTTAGCATTTGTTCGACATCTGGTCAGAAAAGATGCAGAGATGATGATTCATTTTGAAATGAGGATGAAACCAGAAATCCAGAGGTACATGTCCGGTTTTGAATGTACCACCCTCCGCCAATACCAGGATAAGGCGTTGGCGTACGAAAAAAAAAGAAGCAGCAATAGAGAAGTTTATGGAGTCAAAGAAACAGAAAGTCTCTGGTACTTTTACAGAGCACAAGAGCAGTGGGCCCCGCAAGGCCCAGTCTTCTTTTTCTTTCAAGAAACCTCCGCACCCATCTAAGAGCGGAAAGAATTACGGAACAATGTCAGCCACAACGGATACAGCTAGGAAGTGCTTTAACTGTGGTCGCCCAGGCCACCTTTGGCGTGATTGTTTGCGCACTCCAGTTACATGTTTTGAGTGCGGACAGGAAGGGCACCGTGCGATGTTTTGTAAGGACGCCACTAAGTACAATGGAACCCGTTCATCACAACTTGATTCGAAGGAAGTCGGTATCAATGACAGCAAAGTGTTCGAGATGCCTCAAAATTTTGGCTGCGGACGAGGCAGAGGACAATGGGACCGAAAGGGGACATCGAGTGCGGATCTGTTCCCCACGTCTGTATGAGATGAGGAGGACAGACGATCGGAGATCTTCTGTCGCATCAGTCTTGTCCAAATCTTTTCCCAGCCAGTTAGCGTTTTATTCGATACAGGAGCTACGCATTCTTTTATATCTTTGTCTTGTGTAAATCGTTTGAATATTTCCGGTTTTCATACTTTGAACCTTATGTTGTTGGTTTACCGAGTGGAGAGAGGATTGTTGGGAACTTAGAGACTAGAGATTTTCCTGTATTATTTGGGGGTAGGGAGTGGCTCTCAAATCTAATTGTGATAGAAATGCAAGGAGATGACCTAATACTCGGAGACGATTGGCTTAATCGATATGGAGCAATTGTAAACTACCGAAGGAGGAATATTTCGCTGATCGGATGATGGCTCAAGTCTTGTTTGAAGGATGGAAACCAGGAAGCTCGGGAAAGTTGATCAAAGCAATAAAAGTGTCAAATTGTTGAAGCGGTTTGCATCGGGTATTGGTGCTATGAAATGAAGAAGGAAGACGAAATTATGGAACTTTCATCCATTCCTGTTGTGAATGAATTTCCAGATGTGTTCCCTGACGAGTTACCTGGACTACCTCCGCGAAGGGATGTAGAATTTACCATTGAACTGGAACCCGGAGCTACACCAATTTCTAAGGCGCCGTATCGTATGGCACCTACTGAAATGTATGAACTAAAGAAGCAGCTGGAGGAGTTACTGGATAAAGGCTATATTCAGCCAAGCGTTTCACCCTGGGGAGCGCCAGTTCTTTTTGTCCGAAAGAAGGATGGATCGCTTCGACTGTGTATTGACTATCGAGAGCTGAACAAGATGACGATTAAGAATTGATGATCTGTTTGACCAGTTGCAAGGGGCAACAGTATTTTCTAAAATCGATCTGAGATCAGGATACCATCAGCTGAGGATTAAGGAATCTGATGTTCCAAAGTCAGCATTCAGAACTCGCTACGGACACTATGAGTTTGTAGTGATGCCATTTGGTCTCACTAATGCACCTGCTGTATTCATGCAGTTGATTCATCGAATATTTGGATAAATTTGTGGTCGTGTTCATTGATGATATTCTGGTGTATTCTAAGAACCCAGAAGAGCATGCACAGCATTTGCGGATTGTATTAGAGCTTTTGAGAAGCGAGCAACTGTACGCCAAACTCTCTAAGTGTGAATTCTGGCTAAAGGAAGTAATGTTCCTCGGTCATGTGTTATCAGCAGAAGGAGTCCGAGTAGATCCGCAGAAAATCGAAGCAATTATGGATTGGAAACCTCTAAATAACGTGAAAGAAGTCCGAAGTTTCTTAGGACTTGCTGGGTATTATCTTCGGTTCGTGGAAGGGTTTTCCAAAATCTCCCGCCCACTTACTCGACTCATGCAGAAAACTCAAAAGTTTGAGTGGAACGAGTCGTGTCAGACAAGTTTTGATGAATTGAAGAAGAGATTGACGACAACACCAATTTTATCACTTCCACAAGGGACTGGAGGATTCATAGTTTACAGTGATGCTTCGAACCAAGGACTCGGATGTGTATTGATGCAGAATGATAAGGTGATCGCTTATGCTTCACGACAGCTGAAACCTTATGAAGTGAATTACCCAACACATGATTTGGAGCTAGCAGCAGTAGTTTTTGGTTTGAAGATCTGGAGACATTACCTGTACGGGACTCATTGTCAGATCTTTACGGATCACAAGAGTCTCAAATACATCTTCAGTCAGAAAGAGTTGAACATGCGGCAAAGAAGATGGTTAGAGCTGATTAAGGACTATGACTTGGAGATTTTGTATCATCCAGGCAGAGCGAATGTAGTAGCCGATGCACTCAGCCGCAAGCCTGTTTCTATTCAGATGCTAGAGACGCTAACCTCCCAACTTAGCCTTCAACGAGAGATGATTCGAGAAGAAATTGAAGTGTGGTTACAAAGAGTCCAAGGACAACTGTGCGTAATGGAATTAACTTCGTCATTAACCGAAGAAATCAAATCTAGACATGCAGATGATCCTCTGATGATTCGGTTACGTGATGAAGTGATCAAAGGAAAGGCCCCCGGATTCATAATTCATGATGATGGAGTTTTGAGATTTCAGAACCGACTCTGCGTTCCCGATGATGATGTTCTGAAACAGACGATTATGAAGGAAGCTCACGATTCGCCTATTCTATCCACGGGCACATTAAGATGTATAAAGACTTGAAGCAAAATTTCTGGTGGGGCAACATGAAGAAAGATGTAGCGGACTATGTTTCGAAATGCTTGACTTGTCAGCAGGTTAAGATCGAGCATCAACGGCCTGCCGGAATGTTGAAGCCGCTCCCGATTCCTGAATGGAAGTGGGAGGACATATCGATGGACTTTATCACTAGTATGCCGAGGACCAAGACGGGAATGAACATGATTTGGGTGATAGTTAATCGTTTAACCAAACCGGCTCATTTCCTAGGCATTAAGGACACATGGGGACCAGAGAAATTGGCACGAGTATTTATTTCGGAGATAGTTTGATTGCATGGTACGCCGAAAACCATTGTTTCTGATCGAGACAGATGTTTTGTGTCTCACTTTTGGAAAGCAGTTCATAAGGCCTTAGGGAGCGAATTGAACTTCAGCACAGCTTATCACCCACAGACTGATGGACAGTCAGAGAGGACTATTCAAACAGTGGAAGATATGCTGAGGGCTTGTGCCTTAGATTGGTCAACCGATTGGGAAATTCATCTACCATTAATTGAATTTACCTACAACAATAGTTGGCATGCTTCCATTAAGATGGCACCGTTTGAGGCATTATACGGGAGGAGATGTAGATCGCCCCTATGTTGGGATCATTCATCAGACTTGATCGGGACAGAACCAGAGTTGATCATACAGACTCGGGAGAAGATAGCCTTGATTCGTGAAAGGCTGTTAACCGCCCAAAGTCGCCAGAAATCTTACGCAGACGTACGCCGTCGCCCTTTGGAGTTCAGTACGGGAGACCACGTACTTTTAAAGGTTTCTCCTACTTGGGGAATCTTTCGTTTTGGAAGGAAAGGAAAGCTGAGTCCGAGATATATCGGACCATTTGAGATCCTTGAGAGAGTTGGAGAATTGGCATACAGATTAGCGTTGCCGCCGTCATTAAGCCATGTTCATAACGTGTTCCACGTATCCCAGTTACGTAGATATATACCAGATCCTAGTCATATCATTGATTTCGGCGAGATCGAAGTTGCTCAATATGGGACATTTGAAGAAAGACCGGTCAAGATACTCGAGAGTCGAGTTAAGCAGTTGAGGAACAAACCAATTGTTTTGGTCAAAGTTCAATGGTCACGCCACGGAGTGGAAGAAGCCACATGGGAAACGAAAGATGATATGAAGTCTAGATATCCCGAGTTATTTTCGTCTTGAGTTTCGGGACGAAACTCCTTTTTAGTAGGAGAGTATGTAATATCCGGATTTATTACTGTGTATTTCATCTGTATTCAGGCCCTGTATTATTCGGATTTGTGGTTTTGATTATTGGAATTTGATATTTCTTGCATTGGCATCCTTGTACTTAAGTATAACATCATGCAAATTTTCTCATGCAAACTCGTGATAGCGCACGCTAAGAATGTAGCTTAACGCGCGCTATCGGTTATTACTAGCGCACGCTACGTATAGGAGTTGCGTGCGCTAGACATTGAATTATTAAGGTAGGTGGCTAACACATGCGCCAGCCGGGACATGGGTCCGGATAAAATTCCCGCGGACGAACCTGGACAGATTTGGAGTCAACGCTCATTAGCGCGCGCTAAGTATGTATTGTAGCGTGCGCTAATTAGCTAAAATGCAGAATATTATAAATGGGACAACAACCCCTTTTGGCTTTCATTTCTTTCGTCCATTCTTCATTCTTGAGAGGCCAGAGAGCTTTAATCATCCCTCTAACACACTTAGAACATATATTAGTGATCACTGAATATTGGTTATCACTTGTGAGTGATCATTGAAGAGAAGTAACACCTTGGAGTGGCACATAATCAACCGGAGTCGGATTCTACCTTGTGGTTCAGTGATTTCGGCATATTAAGGTATGTTCAACCTATCACCAGTCTTAGATTTGGATTCCAAGGGATAAGATGATCATGTTAACGGGATATTGAATTTCATTAGTGAATTATTCAACAACATCATGTTTAGAAGATTGGAATGTCTACAATTACGATATTATTGTTGGAACCTTGAAGTCGGAATCCTAGTACTTCAAATGATGAGAGAAACATTTTGAAGTTAACAATCCGTATGATTTATGTTATCTTTGTGATCATGAATTGGATGTGATATTATAAGAACTTAAAGGAAGAATCATCTTAGGAGATATTCTTTCGTATAAGTTGGAATTGTTAGTTCACCTCAAGATGAAGTCTGAATATGTATAATGATAGTAGAATCTAATACATCAACCGGAGATCACCAACTTCGCATGAGAATTGTAATCAAGATGGATTATGGTGTTATGATGATTATACGTATACTTGCATCTTGAAGTTGTTATTATCCTTGAGATCATTCATAAGGGTTATGATCATAACATGAAGTCGGACAACAAACATCAAATCACTGAGGAATTCGCTTACTTCATCACCATTTGTATAATCTGCTGCCCTCCAGTGAACTGCCATGCACTCTTAGCGTGCGCTAAGCTACGTGAATTAACGTGCGCTATCGTGTATGTTTAGCGTATGCCACATTTGCAACTTAGCGTGCGCTAAGTCATCAGGCGAGTTAGTCGGCTGACCAGTGAGGTACTGACCGTGCATGGTTAGCGTACGCTAGGCTGTGTGTACTGCGTACGCTAACGAGTAGCATTAACGTACGCTACATATGATTCGTAGCGTGCGTTAAGTTATCCAGACAGATTGCATATTAAGGACTTCCTACCGTAATTATTGAATTATTAGACGTTCGTACGGCATGAAATGAATTCTGTGTTATTTCTTTTGTTAAGGTTCGAGCTTAACACGTGATTGATCGAAAGGGACGACCTTCGAATATTTTGGTATTCATGGAAGTTTATTCTTGTCAACGAACCGAGGCAAGTACTCTAATTAGAATTGTTTATATTATGACAATGTGATTGTATCGTGTAAATATGTTGTGATTATATGTCCACCATGCGTTGATCCGACGGGAATCATCATGGGAATCTATAGATGTGTGCGCTGGATCGTTGGACAGGTAGTTCCACCATGTGTTGGTCCGACGGGATCATCATGGGAATCTATAGCTGTGTGCGCTGGATCGTTGGAATACCATGAGTATGTTGAAACTGTTATGATATGATATGTGTTGTGGATATTCTCGTTGGAGAAACTTGTTATGATATAATTGTTGATTATATCACTGTTGTATGATTATTGTACTTGTACTAGCATCGTTGTGCTAACCCCTTCGGGGGTGAACATTTGTGTATGTTCAGGATCCAGGAGAGCGGGGAAACAACCACTGGAGATGCATGATGACGAGGGTGCAGAGTGATGTTCCTACGGGTTTCTTATGCATTGTTTGTTGGTTATTTCAATAAGTACTCGAGTACGTCGTCTGTTTATAATGTTTGGATTTTAGTGATGTAATAATAACTCTTCATTGGATATTTGTATTCTCGGTTTTTGAACCAGACGGTTGTATTTTATTTCAGAAATTTCATGAATCGGTATCTGTTATTGTCTTTTCCTTTAATCAGCCTTGTAAATTCTTATGTAAAGGATTTACGGCGCTGTAATATTCCTGAATATATCGGGGTGTTACACTAATCAAGCATTACAAATGCTAATATCGTATATACGATCGCAAGACCTACGCTCCGATACCACTGTTGGGATTCGGTGCCAAAACGAAGACCCAGCGGAAGCGGTAAAACGAAAATTAATTCGATCCGAATCCCTACGAGGATCGATCGAGCTACGTATATACGAATATCAAAACGAATAACAAGAGATATAGAAACTCACCCTTGTAGTCCATTGATTAGATGGATAACCTTCTCTTGAGCTATTCCCCAAGCTTTGCTTGATCTCTACGAATCTATTCCGCTTCAAGCCCTTGAACGATCCAACGCCAAAAGCACCGCGTCTCTACTTGCCACGCGCCGGAAAAACGAACGGAATGACAACACCTTGCTATCCTCCGAGGATACGGCTAGAGCTAGGTAATGAAGCTATTGATTTTTGATGAATATTCTCCAAGTATATTTATCAAAATTCTCTCAATATTTTCTCTCAATTTTCTCCAAGAAAAATGAAGAAGAAGTTAGTGAAGAAGATGAAGAAGTATGAACACCATGAAATGAACTCTAAGTTCTTTTCTCTCTCTCCTTCAAACTCTCTTACGTCTCTCTCTCCTTCTCAAAGTGTGAAATATATATGTGATATTATATCTTCTCAATCACAAGTCTACATATTATTCTTTATACACCTTCCACCAACTTATACAACTCATTCACATGAGAGGTATCCCCACCATGTCAATATCATCCATATAAAATGGAAACAAAAGACAAGGGGAAATTAGGTGGAAAAGAGGAGGGTGGCCATGATGAAAAATGGACGAGTTCGGTTCGTTTCGGACTCCCGAAAGTCCAAACAGATAAACTCCGATTCCGTTTCGATATATTTATATCGATTAATTAATCCAATTAATTAAACATATCAAATACAAAATAATATAATTAATTTCTCCAAGAAATAATTATATACATGAATTAAATTAATCACCCAGTAATTTATTTAATTCATTAGGCCGTAAATCAATTTATCCAATAAATCGATTTAGACATCTAATGTCCCAAATTTAGATATCCAATATCTAATACACATAATGAGATAATTAGCTTGATTCATTCCGTCGTCAATCCTAATGCGCGACTCGGTAGGTCCGTCTCAGTCAGCAATGGGAGGAACCAAAGAGTAGTAGCACCACCTAGCCAGCCTGGCGGCCTACACTGTACCCCAACTGAGAACGAATGATTGGGATCATTCAAGAACCATTCTGTCCTGAATACCAGTATACGTATAAACCCTTCTTTCAAATGTCCCGATCAAGTTATAGGGTCACGGTCAGTCAAACCCTATCTGTACTTGACGCTATGCATGCGTTAATGCAAATCGAGATCATCGAGCTGTCGTGTATCTAATACAACTAGCTCCATTGCTTTGGCCAAAGACTTATGATCTCATTTGCCAATAACCGCATAGGACATATAACCCGCTCACTAACGGGAGAAAGAATTCTATCTTGGTATTCAGTAGGACCTGCTACTTGCCCATCAAGATGCACGTCGAGGTTGACCCCCGCCTTCCGGTTTATAGGGTCGAATTACTCTAATGAAAATCTTGACGTCACAAGCACATCCCTACTAAATCCTCAAGTCGAAGGTTCACGAATACCTATCACAACCTTTCGATTCCATCATTGACTGTCCCGGAGTGAAATCTGTGTGATGAATCGAGGGTGAGTTGGTTTGAGTATACTAATCCAATTAGCATACCTATAACGTGTGCTCCCACTAACCATTAGTGTTCGACAAGCACTCTCCATGTTAAAGAACACGTCATACAAGTCTTCACATAAACTTAACGCCCAATCAAGTTTTATCGACTTGCGAACAATTAAGTATTTGAGCTATAACCTTTCCAGTGCCGACCCCCTTATCCAATAAGGAGTGGAACGTTTTGCTCTCAAATACACGGACTAGTTTCCATATGTTTATTTACGAGGTAGGAATGCCAGTAACTACCAGTAAATAAAGAAACATTCATTTGCCTTATATAAATGGTTACATAATTACAAGTACAATGCCCTTACTCAACAACCTCTGAGTGGCATTCGAGGGCATACTCCTAACAAAGGATAGCTGAGTCTGAGATATATCAGACCATTCGAGATTCTTGAGAGAGTTGGGGAGTTGGCGTACAGGTTGGTCTTACCGCCATCGCTGAGTCATGTTCATAATGTGTTTCACGTGTCTCAGTTACAGAAATACATCACATATCCCAGTCATGTAATTGATTTCAGCGAGATCAAAGTCGCTAAGGATGGCACGTTCGAAGAGAAACCAATCAAGATACTCGAGAGTCGATTCAAACAATTGAGGAACAAACCAATCACTTTCGTTAAAGTTCAATGGTCACGACACAGAGTTGAAGAAGCCACTTGGGATACAGAGAATAGTATGAAGTCTAGATACCCAGAATTATTTTTGCCTTAAGTTTCGGGACGAAACTTCTTTTTAGAGGGAGAGTATGTAATATCCGGATAATTGTTGAGTATTTTCATCTGTATTTGAACCTTGTAATATTCGACTTTGTGGTATCTATAATTGAAGTATGATTTTTCCCGTATTCGTATTCCAAACAGTCATAATCATATTCGGAAGAATCTGAAAATTCATGCATGCAGCTACGTCATAACGTATGCCAGCTGATGAGCTTAACGTATGTTATGGACTGAGGATAGCGTATGCTATGGATGAAGCATAACGTAAGTAACGTACAGTCAGAAAGATAAGGTTGGTCGTCACATGGGCTATCTTGGGACGGGGACAAGGATAAGATTCCCCGCATGGCCCGGACAGCTTTTTGAAAAAGTAAGTTGTTGTGTGGCGATTTTTACGCCTCGATAGGCGATCGGCATCACGATCAGAGAAGCCAACCTTGGAAGACATACTCTGGACAAACGCCTAGAGTTCGGCATATTATGGCGACCGTCTTTTGGTACCCAGCGATCGTCTTTTGGTATCTGACGATCGTCTTTAATGAGCGAACCAAAGGCGATCGTCTCGTGCCACGTATGGATCCAGCATCCGTCAAAGTCGTCGAAGACCGAATCTTGGATGGTGGCCCACGTGCGGATCTTCAAAGGGTACCGACAGATAGGACCTTTGACCCCAGCCTGTCACCTACCACACCTACCGACAAGGCCGCCGAAAGGTACAAAGTGGGTCCTCCCCGGACAGCGACTCGAGACGCGTGCTGGCTTCCTATTGGTTCGCCCAGCTGGCCTCCAGCAGCGACCTCGGACCTCAAGGGAACATGCCCACGTGACGGGACGATCGGCCATCTTATTTTAATAAAGAAAACGGCGGTCGCCCGCGATCGCCTGAGGAGTCCCAACTACCTTGTCCCCTATAAATAGAGAGCTCAATGCAGTGGGCAAAAGAGAGGCGAATTTACTACGAATTCAGTGCAAAATACACACAAAGGAGAGAATCAAAGACTCTTTTGGCAACCACTTATACATCCATAGTGATATTCATACACATTCATCATGTATCCCAAGCAAGAACTCACAGATTTATCTATCTGGTTCTTCCAGCAATCTACGCGCTCTAAATCCTAGATAACTAGAAGTCTTTACAGTCCTTGTAATAGATTCTAACATTAATATTTGTACTCGACAGTATATTTATTGATAACATCTCGCGAGAGCATTCAAGCCCGGGATTAACAACCCCGACAAATCTTGTGCTATCTATTTTCTCACGGAAGTGTTCTTGCATTTGTTTGTTACTCGATCATTCCAGCAATACTATCTCCGGATAATATTTTGGGTAAAAACAATTGGCGCTAGAAGAAGGGGAATATCTAAACCTTCATTTTTATTCCTACCGTCTTGAAGAACACTCACTGTTCTCCAGACATATACTTGAAGAAACACTCACTGTTCTTCAATAGAAAAGCCTTCAGAAAAATGACATCTGCGACGACCACCAAGAGAGCCACCCTAAGATCTGCCGGAAATCTCATTCCGGCCCGGACCGAATCCCAGCCCACGGCGGAAGGCGACCATGGCGATGCTAGGCTCTCACTCTCGCCCCCGAGGGACGGTTCTACCCTCTCACTCGATCAGTTCCAGACCACGGAACAGATTGAGGAGGCTATACACATCCTCAGGGAGCGACAGAAGGCCAATGGCACGCCCACCATCACTCCGTCAACCATCCGCCGGGCAAGCAAACGGAAGCTCAAAGGGATCTATGTTGAGAAATCGACAGAAAGCCCCGAGCCACAGGAGAAGGCTCTCGTAAGGCGGGACGATTCCGTCTTCAGCCGCCTGGGGATCGATCCCTCATGGCGACCCGGGCACTCAGGCCCCAACCGGGAGACATCGGTATCCGAATCCTTTACCAGGAGTTCGGCATATCCGACTCCCAGGAGGCAGGCCGGTCAACGAGCCCCTGCTCGCCCGAGGAAAGAACCCACTGGCAGGGAGCTCGTCATTCAGCACGGGGCAAGGAGATCGGTACACGATCGCCTTGGTTCGCGCTCTGAGAGCCAATCGACGAGCAGTCAGGCGACGGCGATAGCCGCGATACAACGCCAGCTCGACGAGATGAAGGCGCTCCTGGAAAATGGGGCAGGCGCTAGGAGATCAATCATTGGATCAAGCAAACCACTCGCGACTCAGATCGAGCTTGCCCCAGTCCAACCAACGATCAATCCCCCAGAAACACCTCTATATGAGGGGAGATCGGACCCGGAAACCCACTTGAGCAAATTCCGGATCTACATGACCAGATGCGGAGCATCAGAAGCGACGAAGTGTCGAATGTTCCCGTTAACTCTGGGCGACCTCGCCCACAGGTGGTACATATCACTACCACCTCGCTCAATAAATAGCTTTGAGAAGCTGGCGAGCGACTTCACGTCGTAATTTGCCGCAAAAGTCGCTCGCCCTGAAGGCCCCCACCGCATGATGAAAATCAAGCAGGGGAAGGACGAGTCAGACAAAGATTACATCGACTGGGTAGACGAGATAGTCCTCACCGGCAAGCCCATCAGCGACGAGCTCGCTCTCAACTCAGTCATGAGCGGATTCCACGGACGTTCACCCATGTTCAGGCACCTCACAAAGGATATCCCCCCGACCTACTCGGTCTTCCGCGGCAAAGCCGCCGATTTCCTGGCCAGGCAGAGGATGCTTTCACTCCGCTTAGACGAGGGACCGTCCGAAGAAGTAAAGGCGCTATCCCATGTCCAGAAGAAGGCAGTCGCTAAGCCCAGAAAGGCAGTCCCCAATCCGCCCGGCGATTTCAAAGCCTTCGAGGATGTAGAGGTCCACCTTCTCCACAACCTCAACTTATCTCCGGCCCACATCTTCAACGCAATCAAGGGTCGCGAGTGGCTCTCCAAACCAAAGCCGATAAGGGACCACAGTCATCTAGACCGTAGCAAATTCTGTGCTTACCATAAGAGTCCTGTCCACAACACCAGTCAATGCCGCGACCTCCTCAGACAACTCTGGCGACTGTTTGAAGAAGGCAAACTCGACAATTTGATCACCAAGCCAGAACCTAGGACGGAGAGAGCCGGAGGGCGCGAGCGCCGACCAAACGAAAGAACCCCTCCCAATCCGGTTGCCAGAATCGAGCATGAGCCGGAGTATTCTGATGAGTCGATCCCTCCGATCAACCCTGGCGGTCGGATCAACATGCTTCAAGCAGGAGGTGGAAACCTCGGGGGTCTTTCCTCGGTTTCCACCATGTCGAACAGGAAGCGAAAGGCCGAGCTGAGGGCGTTCGCCGGCGTCCATGTCGTGGTACCTCCAGAGCCGACCATCTCTAAAGACGCACTCATCACCTTCTACAACAAGGACAGGGAGGGAGTGCAGTGCCCCAAAGAGGATGCACTGGTGATCTCCGCCTGCATCCTTGGAAAGACGGTCGATCGCGTGCTGGTCGACAATGGGAGTTTCTGCAACATCATATTCAAATCCGCCCTAGACCAACTCGGCAACTTAATCAAATTCATCAAGCCGTTCGACACTGTGCTCCAAGGGTTCGGCGACAACACGATCCCGAGCCTACGGGAGGATCAAGCTCTCCGTCGAGCTAATATGCTTTTATGATCCCAAGGTTAGGATTACTAGGAACCTAAGTTTTGTAATCATAGATAGGCCCAGCATCTATAATGGGTTCCTAGGTCGCCCCTTTTTAGAAACCTTTGAGGCGGTCGCCTCGTCTTTCTTTTACTGTATCAAATTCCCCACTGCCGATGGGACGGTCGGTACTGTAAAAGGAGATCAGCTAATGGCAAAAAGATGTTTGAGTTACTCCTATGTCGTTACTGCTTTCAATACTTCCCATAATATATATAACATTGAAGTGATCGACGATCAACCCATGGAGATCGACGAGCCGAGCACATCGTGCCAACCCGACTCAGGGGACGCCATCTCTCATCAATCGACGGACGACATCGAGCCAAGGATCGGTTTCGAGCCAAGTCTCGACATCGATCCAAGGACCGAGTCCAGAGATCATACCAAACGAGAGGCGACCGTCCCTGTCGAAGAGTTAGAAAGAATTACGATGGATCCGGTTCATCCAGAACGGGAAGTACAGATCGGCGCAAGCATCGACCACGAATTAAAGGAAGATCTGATCAACTTGCTACTTAGGAACATCGGAGTATTTTCCTGGTCGCATCAAGATATGGTTGGCATAAGTCCCGAACACGCTTGCCATTATCTGAAGATCGACCGGGCAATGAAGCCTGTTCACCAGAAGCGTAGGAAGTTCGGTCCCGAGAAATACGCGGCGCTCGACATAGAAGTCCAGAAGTTACACAACAACAAATTAATCGGAGTAGCCACAGACGAACCACAGTGGGTCGCCAAAGCGGTGCTCGTCAACAAACCAACTGGCTCCTGGAGGTTATGCATTGACTTCACCGACCTCAACGCGGCATCTCCAAAAGATCACTTTCCGATGACCCATATTGATCACTTGGTCGATAGTACGGCAGGTTGTGAAATGATGTCATTTATGGACGCCTTCGCCGGGTATCATCAAATCCCAATGGCGGAGGAAGACATAAAACACATCTTTCCACACGGAGAAAGATATATACTTTTGGGTCCGAATGCCGTTCGGCCTGAAAAACGCAAGGGCGACCTACCAGCGATTAGTCAACAGAATGTTCGCTAATCAGATCGGCAAGACCATGGAGGTCTACATTGACAATATCGTAGTCAAAAGCCTCAAGAAGGAAGATCACCTCAACGATCTCGCCGATACGTTCGCCATCCTTGAGAAGTTTAACATGAAGCTGAACCCCAAGAAATGTAACTTCGGGGTGGGCTCCGGGAAGTTCCTGGGGCACATCGTGAGCCAAAGGGGGATCGATGCGAACCCCACCAAGATACAGGCGATCCTTGACATGCAGGAACCGCGAAACATCAAGCAGGTGCAACGCCTCACAGGTTGTCTAGCCGCCCTCAACCGTTTCATATCACGGCTCGGAGATAAAAGCAAGCCTTTCTTCGCAACCATCAAGAACAAGAAGTTCGCATGGACGAAGGAAAGCCAGATAGCGTTCGCTAAGATAAAGGAATATCTATCTAACCCCCAGATCCTGGCAAAACCGATCCTCGGAGAAAAATTATTCCTTTACCTAGCAGCCTCGGAGGTCACGCTGAGCGCCGTTCTGGTGCGAGTAGAGGGACAAGCCCACTTGCCGATCTACTATGTTAGCCAGGCGCTCCACGACGCTGAGACACGTTATACACCATTGGAGAAGATCGCATACGCCCTTGTCATGAGTGTTCGTAAGCTGAGGGCTTATTTCTTCGATCACCAAGTGGAAGTCCTAAAAACTCTACCTCTAAGGCAAGTCCTACACCGACCGGACACCAACGGGCGACTCCTCAAGTGGTCGCTGGAGATCGCCCAATACGGTATCACTTACGCGCCTCGCACGGCGATCAAGGGCCAAGCTCTGGTGGACTTCGTGGTGGAATTAACTTTCCCTCACAGTCCAACCCAGGTCGGCCGACCTGCCTGGAAATTATATGTGGATGGCTCGGCGACCAATTCGCGAGTAGGGGCAGGGATTGTCCTCATCAGCCCCGACGGTCAAAGTTTCACAAATGCTGTACGTTTCGGTTTTCGTGCGACCAACAATGAAGCTAAATACGAAGCTTTGGTAGGCGGGCTCGATCTAGCCCTCGCCCTAGATGTTCATCGCCTCCATATCTTCATGGACTCCCTTTTGGTCGTGAACCAAGTCAAGGGAGAATATGAGGCGCGTGGCGAACAGATGGTCAAATACCAAGAGATGGTCGCCGAAATGCGCACAAAATTTGAAGAAGTGCTAATCGAACAAGTCCCGAGAGAGCACAACTCCCAGGCCGATGCTCTTTCCAAACTAGCATCATCGGATGGGGTAGCCGACTTCTCCAATATCCAACAAAGTCAGCAAGGCCGGCGATCGACAGAAGCCTGGTTACCACGGTCGCCATCGCCGAGGAGAACTGGATGACTCCGTTCATCAAGTACTTAAAGGACAGAACGGTCCCTGACGACCGTGTTAAAGCTCGCCAACTCCAGCTTCGTGCGACCAGGTATACCCTATTGGACGACCGACTTTACAAGCGAGCCTTCAACCTTCCCCTCCTCAAGTGTATTACACCGGAGGAAGGTCGGCTTGTTTTAGCTGAGATCCATGACGGGATTTCTGGAAACCATGCGGGCAGGCGAGCTCTTATCCATAAGACAACCAGACAAGGGTTTTTCTGGCCATCACTTCAGAAGGATGCAATCGCCTATGCCAGATCGTGTCATAGATGTCAGATAATGGGCCCCAACATTAAACTATCCCCCGAACAGCTCACCTCCATGTATAGCCCTTGGCCATTTGCGCAATGGGGCATCGACCTTATAGGTCCCTTGCCGACGGCTCCGAGTGTAAGTTCGCCATCGTAGGGTCGACTATTTCACCAAATGGTGAGGCCGAACCGCTCAACAAGATCGGTCAAGAGCAAGTGATCAAGTTTATATGGAAAAACGTCGTATCTTGATTGATGCCCTTGTGCCATCATCTCCGACAACGGAAAACAGTTCGACGGCTTAGAAATCATGCAATTCTGTGAAAAGTGGGGAATCAAAAGGTTATTCTCAGCGCCCTATCACCCTCAGACGAACGGGTAGGTAGAGGCAGTGAATAAGATCCTCAAACACACGATTAAAGCACGACTCGAATCCAGGCAAGGACGATGGGCGAGCGAGCTCCCAGACGTTTTGTGGTCCTATCGAACGACGACCGACAATTCAACCGGCGAAACCCCATTCGCCCTTGCCTTCGGAACAGAAGCGGTGATTCCTTCAGAGCTGCCGTCCTCAGCCATCGAACCGAACAGGAGATGACGACCGACAATGATGTGGCCCGACGAATCGACCTAGACATGCTCGAAGAGCGACGGATGACCTCAGAAATGAAGAACACAATCCACAAAAGGAGCGCCGAGAAGTTCTTCAATTCAAAGGTCAAAGAAAGAAGGTTTCAAGTGGGCGATCTCGTCCTCAAGAAGATCCAAACCCACACAGGCGTTTTCGGTCCGAACTGGGAAGGACCTTTCAGAGTATCTAGATGGCTAACTAAAGGAGCCTATGAACTGGAACATCCTGACGGTACTCTGGATCAATACCCCTGGAACACCGTGCATCTGAAAAAATACTACCAGTGATAATTTTGTATTCAATTTCAATGATGTACAAGGAATATAATGAGATTTTTTCCTATCCCATCTATTCTGGCGATCGCCCCACCAGGCATATCGCATACCGCCGACGATCGTTGATCACGACGATCCGAGGTAAAATCAATGCAGCCATGGTCCTGGAGGTCGATGGAACCGACAGCTCTGCCCATGCAAGGTTCCTTTGGGCTGAGATCGCCCGACCTTCGTTTAAATACGAGGCCGGCGTAGCCGAAGGACCCTCTAAAATAATCAGTAGGCACGATCGCACGTCCTCAAGGTACATCATTTAACATGGTGAACCCGGACAATGCGACGTGCCACTACCCCCGTCTCAACGTACACCGTCGAGGGTCGCCATCTTCATGGCAGGCCGAGGTGGAAGCAGAGCTGACAAGCCGCGGACGTGGAGTCGAATAAGCCGACGACGCCCCGCGCAAGGACTCCTCCGGACCAAGATCGTCCGCCTTTCGTTTTAACACAAGGCAGGCGTAGCCTAACGGAGGACCCTCACAAAAAGTGAGTCGCGGGATACACAATATCCCTCGCACACAAAGACACGATTGGGGAGGTCGGTCCATCGAACACCCCAACCGTACATGATTCTTCAGAATCGGCAAAACTGAAGATAGCTCGCCAGACAAACTAGTTTTTGTTTCCTTACTTACAATAAGTAAACAAAAACAAGGGGGCAGAGATGGGTCGAGCTAATCCCAAATACGATCGAACAAAAAGAAACCACGTACGATCGGCTTCGCTCAAACACACGCAGGACGATCAGAGTCGTTCGACAAAAATTACAAGTAAGAATTCCGATTCAAAACACATCAATGCTTTCAACACTCAGACAATCGGTCGGATGAACAAAACGTCGAAAGCAATCATACACGTACTTGTAAAAATTGCACGCAAACATTCAAAGGCGATCGTATGAAAAGAGGAACATTTTTATTCATAATGCAAGTTTCGTACATTACGGGGCCCGAAGGCATTACAAAAAAGTACAAGTTACAGAGGAAAACAAAAATGCCTCTCAAGGCCCCGCCGGCTGGTCATCGCCCTCAGGTTGCGGATCGGGTTGGGCCCCCCCATCGGCCTCGGGATGAATGAGTTTACCAGTATACCAACTCAAGTCGATCCCAAAGTCGACGAAGTCAAGGATCGGCAAGGAGAACTCCGGGTGCAGAGGATGCTCGAGGGCATATGATCTAAAGCTCTCCATCAAGGGACCGATCTCAATCCCTGCCTTTTTAGCGGCTCGAACAGCATCAGCATAGGCCAAGTAATAAGCGAACTCGCCGACGAGCGCAACGTTGAGGTAGAGATCGGCCTCGATCGCCTTCAGCTGCCCCTTCAAATCCACGGCCGTCTTCTCAGCCTCCGCCAGCTCGACCGCCTTGGCGGCATTCTCACCCTTGGCCTTCTCCAGCTCCTTCTTCGCCGCCTCCAGCTCACTGCTGAGCCGGTCCACCATCGCCTTCAGCCCGGCTACCTCCTCCTGCGAAGCCGCGTACTTCTGGCGGGTTGTCTTCTCCTTATCACGGAACCGGTCGGCAGCCTCCTTAGAGCGGCTCAGCTCCTGCTTCCATCGGTCAACGTCCTGTTTAGCCCTTTTGGCTGTCTCCTCATACTCCTTCTCCATAGACTGGACCCGGTTGGCAAACTTGATATTTTTGTTCCGGGCGGCCTCGAGGTCGCTATGGAGACGAGCAGTGGAGGGTCGCCCCTCAAAATCCCTAGCGGCTTGGACGGCCATCGTCGCCGTCTGGAGAGCCAGGGCAAGGGTCGCCTGCATGGCATCTCCATATCGACGACGAGCGATCGCATCAAGATCGGTCGTCCAGGCCTTGGGCAGAGAGGTGATAGCCTGCTGGTGTAAGTGGGGACGTCGAGATATGTTTGCGGAGCCTTGCTCGACAAAAAATCCAGCACCATAGGAGCAACGTCCGGGTCAGCAAGACAAACCCTGCATCACAAACCAAAGAAACCAAGGAGTTAGCCTATACCTTACTCAGAATGCCTAACTCAGAAAATTTTGGTCCTTTCTTATATATTGACCAGCTCGGGATCGCGACCAAAATAAGGCTTGCCCAGAGAGGTTTCCGCCTCGGCGATCGCCACCTTCTTCGCCAAGCCGCCAGATGACCGGGAGCCGGGGACCGAGGGCCTAGGGCCTGATCGCTCCATCATCGGGATGGCAGAGATAGGAGCCGCAGCAACCGGAGGCTCAAGAATGGATACATCCGCCTCAGAAATCGACGGGGACTCCTCCGACCTCCGTCTCTTGCGGCGCTGAAGCTGTTCCTCTCCCTGAACCACCGGCTCGGCGACTGGCACCTCAGCAGGCCTCGTCACCGGAGCAGGGCGAGACGTCGTCGCAGGAACGCGACCAGTCTGCTTACCCAAGTGAAGGCGACCGATGAGTCCCGGGTTTGACATGGCGATCTCTGGTGGTGGCTCGGCAAATCGGGGAAAATGAACCTCTGTCAAAGAAGAGGCACTAACAAGTTAGACAACAACTTAAACGATACGACCTTCTGGAGACGATCGTCAAGCAAGGAAGCACCACTTAAGCTCATACCTGGAACTTTCAAGTGACGGGGGAAGCAGAACAATCGAGCCCCCAACCGATGAGCTTCGGTACCAAGCGAGCGAACGTCAATAAAGGAGTTCGGCAAGGCACGAATCCGCTACCAAACGATCAAGAAATCGAACGGAAGGTCGCCGATCGCTGGAACGAGAGGTCCTGCAAAAAGAAAACAAAATTAGATCAGTCCAAGACAAGCTCAATCAAGGGGAGAGTTAAAATCCTTACTCGGATTCCTCTCCCGGAAAGTGGTGGGGATCTCCAACTCCTCATTCGGCCTGTCACTCGATGCCGATCGCCACGCCCCGCCGACCCAGCACTATTTAGCCAGGTCACCCCTGGTCTTATTCGGCACACCGAGAACCACTCTCCCGATTCGGCCTTGGATGTGATTGCCGCCGATCGACCCTTTCTGCGCGGCCAGTTTAAACAGATAATTCATCTCCAGCGCAGTGAGGAGGCGGAACAACCGGTGAACGCCAAACAGTGTCAACGTGCAGATGATCTGTAGCCAAGCATTCGGCGTCAGTTGAAGAGGCGCCAAATTCCAGGCGATCAGCAAGTAGGAGACGGCGAATGGCAGAGGAAATCGCAGACCGGCCTCCATAGTCATCTTGTTGACGACAACCATATCCTTGGGCGGTTGGTCGGCACGTTCATTCTCCGAGGGCACGTGCAAGGAAACGTCAGAGGGGATGTGATATTTGGCCCTCCAACGGCTCAGGTCTTTCTTGGTCGCCGTACTCTGGATCTTTCCGAGAGTCCACGGAGACGGGACGGCGGCCTGAAAAACCGTCCGCTTCACATGTTCGTAAGGGTGAGCGGCGGAGTAGGCTTCGAAGTCGAATTCCGGACAGGGTCCGGCGATCGCTTCCATCATCTGAGCGAAAGCCACATAAGCAGGGCCGAACCTACTCTCTCGTTCCCAGGCCGCCCGCACCAAATCATCCTCATCCACCGGCGACCCCCCCTGCTCCGCCGTCGCCGCCGTCCTCGCCACTTCGGCCTCGTTGAAAAGTTCTTCGAGTTCTGCGGGTGCAATCCCCGCACGAATAGCTTCAACGGCCGTCTCCATATCCACTCCAACGGGAATCTCCTCCCGTTCAGGCGACGCTGCGGCGGCGGAAGAACTTCCGGTCTCGAAGGTTTTGGGACCTCCCGACATATTAGAAAGTAAAGGGAGAGAGAAGATTAATTTTTCTTACCTAGAGAAAAGAAGGAGATCGGCACAAGAAGGTCCAGAAATTTTTGCAGAATTTCGGCTATGGATGCAAGGACGCGTAAAAAGTGAATGAGAAGAAGCCCTGGCCCTTTTATAGATGGAGACGGGGGTCTAAATGCAAATAGGAGAAATCTCGAGGGCTGGATCGCAACCGTCACGTGGGGACGCATTAAATGCTGCCCTCGAATCCCGCGTACGCGTCTTTTCGAGGGCATGCCAGCCGACAAGTCTGAAAAACCGTCGGACTCCCCCAACAGCGGCGCGACGCATGTCCCTGCCACTTTTGGAAAGCCCGCCTTCATTTCCCGCTGCTCCCGGCGTAAAAGGAGATCGTCCAGATTTGAATTCAGATCGGCTGATCGGCTAAACATTGGCGATCGCCAACAGTGCCACCTCACCTCGTGTTTTCAACATCGAGGCGAGCTGGGGGGCAATTGTTGTGCGGCGATTTTTACGCCTCGATAGGCGATCGGCATCACGATCAGAGAAGCCAACCTTGGAAGACATACTCTGGACAAACGCCTAGAGTTCGGCATATTATGGCGACCGTCTTTTGGTACCTAGCGATCATCTTTTGGTATCTGACGATCGTCTTTAATGAGCGAACCAGAGACGATCGTCTCGTGCCACGTATGGATCCAGCATCCGTCAAAGTCGTCGAAGACCGAATCTTGGACGGTGGCCCACGTGCGGATCTTCAAAGGGTACCGACAGATAGGACCTTTGACCCCAGCGTGTCACCTACCACACCTACCGACAAGGCCGCCGAAAGGTATAAAGTGGGTCCTCCCCGGACAGCGACTCGAGACGCGTGCTGGCTTCCTATTGGTTCGCCCAGCTGGCCTCCAGCAGCGACCTCGGACCTTAAGGGAACAGGCCCACGTGACGGGACGATCGACCATCTTATTTTAATATAGAAAACGGCGGTCGCCCGCGATCGCCTGAGGAGTCCCAACTACCTTGTCCCCTATAAATAGAGAGCTCACTGTAGTGGGCAAAAGAGAGGCGAATTTACTACGAATTCAGTGCAAAATACACACAAAGGAGAGAATCAAAGACTCTTTTGGCAACCACTTATACATCCATAGTGATATTCATACACATTCATCATATATCCCAAGCAAGAACTCACAGACTTATCTATCTGGTTCTTCCGGCAATCTACGCGCTCTAAAGCCGAGATAACTAGAAGTCTTTACACTCCTTGTAATAGATTCTAACATTAATATTTGTACTCAACAGTATATTTATTAATAACATCTCGCGAGAGCATTCAAGCCCGGGATTAATAACCCCGACAAATCTTGTGCTATCTATTTTCTCACGGAAGTGTTCTCGCATTTGTTTGTTACTCGATCATTCCAGCAATACTATCTCCGAATAATATTGTGGGTAACAACATAAGTCAACGAGGTTTAGCGTACGCTAAAGGACTAAGATAGCGTACGCTATACAGAGCTTATTATGTACGTAAAGGGTAAGGGTTAACGTACGTTAAGAATGTCAGAAATGAGGCAGTAGCTACTATCGGACGATAACGCATGCTAAATATTCCAGATGGCGCACGTTAAGGACATAGCGTACGTAATTCTTTGAGGATAACATACATAAATATCTGAGTTTTATAAATATGGCAGCACCCCATTTCATTTCAACTCGTTCCTTTTCATTCCTTATCCGATTTCTGAGAGTCCATAGAGCTTTCTCACGCACACATAATCCTTATATAGCCTCTCTACCTGGTTTAGAAGATCGTAGACATCTTGGAGTGGTGTTCAAGCCTACGGAGTTGAGTTCTACCGATCGTTTTCATTATTATTCTTTGTGAAAGGTATGTTGATACTAAATACAACCTTGAATTCGGTTTCTTGAGTAGGTTACTGAGATTATTACGTTTCAAGGATGTCGTAGTATCGAATATCATGTCTTAGGAAGATTGGTTTGATTTTACTTGGAGTGTTCTTCGTTGTTAAGAGAATTGTAAAATGAACCTTGGCATGTTGAACCCTAGGATGTAGTTTATGAGATTGTGATACATTTTGGTCGAGCTGTATACAATGCCATGTTAATATCATCACCTAGAATCAAAAGTGTTCAAAGAAGATGAATTCTAGGAGTTTCACCAAGAACGTTTCATATTTCGTAAGAGGTGTTTGAATTGATAAACTTCGATATATTCTTGGTTAGAATGGATTGATTATGTTGAGGATAATCGAATTGAACCTAGAACACAGTTGTTTCATCTTCCTTCGAGAATTTGTTAATATTCGTATGATCATACCTTTGATATGAGTTGTATGAATGACCGAACCATGAATGAAGATTGAAGTATAGAATTATATTGGTGTGATGAATATCTTTGAAATCGTAGACACCAACATTGTAACCAAAATGTGTCCGTAAGTATAACGTACGCTAAATGTCATGCATTACGTACATTATATCATCAGGTGAGACAGTCGTCTGATTAGAGAACTTTGTCAAATACAAGCTTAGCATACGTTGGGCATAGGATCTTACGTATGTTAAGGCACAGACTTAACGTACGTTACATTGGGTATATAACGTCCGTTATGAAGAGAATCGGATGGGATCCGAAGTATCGACAACTTTCGGCCATAGTTTAGGATGTTAGATGTTCGTACGTTAGTTATATGACATAAGATGAACTCTATATTATTTCTTTTGTTTAAGGTCAGATCTTTGCAACGTGATTGATCGAAGGGGCGACCTTTGAGTGTAAAGGATTTACGGCGCTGTAATATTACTGAATATATTAGGGGTGTTATATTGTTGGCCACTAAGTATACAGAATACAGCTTGGATAGAGTGTTGGTACAACAAGCTATATGATTTTCAAATAAGAGTGCGTAGCAGAAGTTTGTTTAAGTGAGTTGCTGTAAATACAACTAGGCTTTATCCTGTTAGCTTAATGCGTACAGGGTTTTGCAATGTATACTTGTAAATAATCACAGTAATGAAAACAATAAAGGCAGAAGGTAAATGACGCGCAATATAAAGTGGTTCGAGGTAAACCCCTCTACGTCCACTGGCCCTCCACACAGGAGTAAAATGTTTATTATAATCACTACGTACACAACTACATGACTTATAAACAAACCTATCCTTGTATAATTTACACAGATTGATACAAAGACTGTCGCTTTCAACCGTTCACACAGATTGGTTGTCGGTGTCTCTTGACTTGCTTCTTCTCACACAGATTGAAGCTTCGTCCTATTCGTCTCACACAGGTCATAATAACTTTCTTAGTTCACACAGAACTAGGTTTTACACAAAGGTAAAATGATAAAGTAACAGGTTTAGAACAGCAGCTTGAACACGATGATCTTTAGCTGATGATGTGCTGTTCTTGTTGACTGAGTATATTTATTCTCTTCGGATATAGATATAGGCTTGAAGGAATATACTTGCTCTTGTAAGCTTTGATTTGACGATATATGAATATTCAGTCGTTCGTTTGTATGTTCGTCGTTCGTGAGTATTATCGTCAGTAAATCAGTTTGATGCAATGTCCTATTGCATGGACTATTTATAACCTTGGAATAGATCCATTGTAAATATGTCTGTTAGCTAGGTTGGTGAGCTGAGGTCCATTCTGATTGGTTGATTGACTTTCAAGAACTAGATCTGGATTATGCTCCTTGTCTGAAGATCCTTGTCGGTTGGTATTTAAATACTTTATCCAATCAGTATTTAAATACTTCTTCCAAGCGGAATTCTGACTTTAGCGTATAAATTAGATTCCTTCTCAACAATCTTCAGTCCTATTGGATAAGTGTTTATTATCCTAACACTTTCAACATGTATGTTGTGTCCAGCATAATATGTCTTATTGCTGTTAGCTGTAGACTTCAACGCTGTAGGCTATCTCCCATGCTGTATGGCAGGCGCTGTATGGAGTTTCAAGACAGATTCCATACTTAGCGGTATATCGAGTCCTTCGTTGTATGATGTCAAATATTCTTGAGATAGCTTGCTGTATGTTGACTAGATAACTTGCTGTATGATGGTAGTGCGGAATATTGTTGTATGTTGGCACTTATCAAAACAAGGTACAGGATTGTTTATCCCAATAGCTATGGTCAAATACAATCTCGTGGTAAATATTCCAAGTAATGATTATTAGGGGATTAGTATGTGCTTCACTTGCCTTTTTATTCCTTGGGCGGGTCTCCATCGAACCAGATGGCTTCCCCATCTTCCTTTTTGGAGCCACGGTCTCAATTGCACTTCCACCAGGTGCGATTGCATCATCCGGTGCATTGATGATGTGCCCCTTACTGGAGACTTCTAACCTTGCAGGCACATTTGCACTTGGAATATGGGATCTCGTCACTGCAGCGATATCATCGAATGCATCAGGCCTCGAGTTTGCTACATTCTGAAGTTTGAGAATTCCTTGCACGTAATGGTCACATTGAGAAGTTCGGGGATCATAATTAGTGTAATACTCAAGATGTTTCTATTTTTGTAATTTCTAGTTTTGGTGTTTTTCTATTCTCGGCGACTCGCTAGTAATTGTTTCGACATTTTAAAACTATTTTGTTCTGCACTTTTTGCTATTCGAATGAGTTTCGAGGATGTTTTTAACGAATTCGTGAAATGTTATGGCTTTTTTGCATTGGGTTCAATTCTTGTAGATCTTATTCGACACCATGGTTTTGTTGTTTCTACAAGTTTACTTAACAGATTATGAGCTTGCGTGTTTTTTTTTTCAATCTTAAATCGTCATTTCGGACACTTGGGTCATTTTGTAATTTTCCAGTTTTGGACATTTGATTTCATATTCGCTTTTCCATACCTTTGGGTGGTCGGAATTGCTTGTTTGATTAGCGTTTTAGACTCATTGTTGCGAACTCTTCATAAGTGCTTCATCGTATTTCTCGAATCATTTCATTTTGAGTTGTTCGTGAGTGACCGGATAATAGGATGTTATCTGCTCTCAGAGAGCAGGTTATGGTCGTAACCTACGGGCCTTTACGATCGTATGACCCATATTGTTACGGTCTAAAGTTGCGGCTTGTTAGGGCCGTAATATCCCACCTGTTATAAGGTAGCGGGAAGACCAGAATGCATATGTTATACATTCTTTCATATCCTCACAACGGGTCATGGACATATGGCGATACTGATTTGATTTTACACGAAAGTCCATCATTCTTTCATTCTCCATCATCATCATCGAGAGTTTGGTGTATATTAATTTCATCCTTTGATTCTAGGTAATCATTTTACAATCCTAATTTAGGATTGGGGATTTTTCTTCATTTCGTCCGATTTGACTTGGATTGATCATAGAATCATGTTAAGTATGTAATTTCTATCCCGAAGACATGTTTCCCCTATGAGTTCATGTTGTGATTTCCATATTTTGGTGAAATTTGAGAGGGTTGGTTGTGATCCGACCACTACATGCTGAAATGTTAGTTTGCATTAATCGTAGGTAGGGTTTCGGGTATAGCTCAGTTTCAGAAATTCGTTGGTATTGATGTTAATAATTATTTTATGGATTGTTTAGGTTCGAAGTTTTTGGTTCCTTTCAACCACGGTCATCTGCATCTTAGAGCTTTTCATCATGTCTCAAAGGCAAGTAAATCCTATGAACTTACATTCTTAAATGTAAAAAGTATGTTAGCAATATGGCCCCTATGCCACTCAGAGGATGGGAGAGTGAGAGCATTGTATTGTAATTATGAACTGTAATGCCCGAGATTTTCATTTCCGGTTGCGTGGAATTTTTTTCTACTATTTAGTGGATTGTACATTATTCGTGCCTATATGTTCGTCTGACGTGCATTGACGCATGTTGGTTGCGATTTAGATTTGTGCGTGTTTGTCGTTCTGTTGGGTAGTATCGCTGTTACGATGAGTTCTGGAGCTATCTGTGTAGTAAGCACGCTAAGGCTTCGTTAGCGCACGCTAAATGGAGGTGCAGAAACAGTCCAAAAGCTACTGGACTGAGTTGGAGAGTTGAATAGCGCATGCTATGTAGTTGTCCAGCTCGCGCTAAGGTGCATCGACATAGCATGCTAAGGAGTTTTCGCGCACGCTAACTGTAGATGCAGAATCTGTCCAGTAACTACTGGACTGGAATTGAGACTCGTTAGCGTATGCTAATATTCGTGATTAGCGCATGCTAACTGTGCTTTTTGGGCAGCTCGTTGTTTCGATAGCGCACGCTAATCCGGGTGATTAGCGCACGCTAAGCTGTCCAGTATATAAACTGGACAACAATCGTGTTTTCTCATTTCACCTTCATTTCCTTCTTTCTCCGCATATTTGAGACTAGGGTGATCCTAGCCGATTTTATTCCATCCAAATGTGTTTTGGAGAGTTCTAGGTGATTGTAAGGTCATTTAATCTGTTGTTCTTCGTCGGATAGAGGTATTTTTCCATTTTCCCTAGAGTTGACTTTTTGGAGATTTGTTCTTGATTTCGAATCCAATCCGGTTTTGATGAATCGAATAGTGTTAGATGTTGTTAAATATGTTTTATGTATTGAATATCCATATCTTCGGTTCGTTCAACCCGATGGGTGATTTTGGTGTTCTTGAAGGGTCATGAACATTTAATGTTTGATTAAATGTTCGAATGAGCTTTCTTTCGATAGTTTGATGTGATTTCCGTTGTTATTGGTCTTGATCCCCGTTGTGACCGTGTTTTCGTTGTGTCCTGTGGAAGTTGTAGGTATTCGGAGTTTCCCGATCGAGCCGTGTTCGGTATCGGTTATTGAGGCAAGTATCATGTTTATGCGATTTGTGTCTTATGAATAGAGGTTACATGTTAGATTTATGATGATTGATTTACCTCGATGCATATATATTTCATATGTCATGATTATAAACCAATTATGGTAAATATGAACTATTTGTAATAAATACTCCGTGTTGATTATGCTGTACTTGATTGTTCATACTCGAGGAATCATGATGGTTGTGATGATTGTGTAGGATCTATATTACGCTTGGACGTGTATTGTGTGTTGCGTTATGTGTGCAGGGTTGTGATAATCTTGTTGGTTGGTTGTACACGCGGTTGTGCAATGCGTGGTGTTTCGATCATGAGTTATGCTTGTTTATGTGTTATTGATGTTGATGGCTTTATTATTAAGGTTATGCCATGTGTGGTAGTTGTGTGGAGTCATGATAGACAAGTTGGTTGATTGATTGTGAACGTGTTTGTATAATGTGAATGTGAATGCGGTGGGCTGTGTTGCTAAGTTCACTCGTGCGGGTTCGACGGGGCCTATGACGATTCATGGCACAGGTCCATCGGATCAGAACTTGGTATGTGGTGCTGAGGTCCAATCTCGCGGGTCTGATGAGGCCTACAATGACACATGGCACAGGTCCATGGGGTTAGGACACAGTACGTCCAACCACGCAGGTTCGACAGGACCTGTGGTGACACGTGACACAGTTTCACGGTGTCGGGACTGGTTGTTGTGATTGTTGTGTTGGCTCAATCCGTGTGGGTTGTAGAACCTACAGAGACTCATGGTAAGCGATCACGGAGTCATTAACATAATTGATTGTTGTGATTGTTGTGATTGGTTAAGCCGTGTGGGTCGTTGAACCTACGGAGACACGTGACAGGGGATCACGGTGTCATGAATCATGTTTTATAAATCAAAGTTTTGGCAGAAAGTTTTTAAGAAAAGAATGTTGGGCCAAGCCCCCACATGATTTATGGAAATGTTTTCATACTGTAAATTGTTGGAATACAATTCGAGATTTGGGCCAAGACCCTAAGATTTTCGAAAGCTTTTGAAATCCAGGACTCGAGCTCCTAATGGTTTGTATTTATAACAAATCCCGAGATGATGATTTTATTTTCAAATGCTTCATGGCTTGTTTTCTTTCTCTAAAACCTATCGGGAATGTTTTGGTAGTTGATTGTCGTATTTGATTCGTGGTTGCTATTTTCTTGTTACATTTTGTATAGCATGATACTTGTACTATCCATTTAAATGCTAACCCCTTAAATGGGGGAAATGTGTTTCATGCACTTCAGGTATACTCAGTTCGAGGGAACAATCACAGGATCAGCGCAGGAGATGATGAGCTACGATACTAATCAAAAGTTAGGGTTGGTATGGTTTTGTCGTGCTGACAAGTTGTAGTTAGTCTTACGATGTACTGTACTTAAACCCCTGCATGCGTACTGTTGTAAGAGTTACTTGATGTTGATTGAGTCTTGCGACCTTATCGGTCCGTGAAGTTTACTTGTATTTGACTTTAACGGTCCGTATTGTTTTACTATTTGACCCGGAAGGTCAAGCCTTTGGTCGTTTTGTGATGTTTAGCCTGGTAGATCCTCGTGGGAAGGGTCTACAGCGTGTAATACTCCCATGTAGATTTGGGGGTGTTACATTTATGGTATTAGAGCTTAGGTTGTGGGAACCTAGGCTGTCGGGTTGAGTCGAGTCGTGTATTGTTGAGTCGTTTTTTGTCGCTTCATCTGAGTTGTCGAGTTATCTGAGATGTATGTTGACACAGTATATCATTTGAGTTGTCAGTTGAGATTAGTATCGTGGGTGGCCGTCATCTTCGTGCGACATGTGGATGTAAGTCTCCACTTCTATGTGAGATATATGTGTTTCGTGATTTCATTCATGTGTATGTTGTGTGATGAAATCTATGTTTGGTACTTATGATGTACTACATGTGTGTTGAGCTAAATATATTGATGGTTTGGACAACGAGTGGTGCAACAGGATCTGGAAGCTTTGAACATTGATGTGTTCCAAGAAATATATCGATAGTAGAGTGTGTTGAGAAACTCAGATGAATGGTTTTGATGAATGATGAAACTTGGTGTTCACGAATTGTATTTGATTGGATTGGTGATCTTTTTTGCCATTTGGGCATGTGGTTTTAAATTCAGCTGTTTTGGATAGCTGTAATTATGTTCGCTGCGTGCAGGTTTGAAAACGGTTTTCTAAAGGATTTCTTGGGCTTGAGTATGTTTGTGGAAAAATCGATTTTCGAGAAAGATTTTAATGGTGTGATTAAAACGACGGTCTAGTATGGACTTTGAAATTGGTTGAATTTTGACGAGCTGGTCATGTATTTTCAAATGACACCTTCAGATGGTTTTCGAAAGATGTGTTTTAAAGTATTTCGGATATTGTAAAATATTACCGTCATTTTTGGATGCGTTGAAAAGCATTTTAAGAAAATGATTTTCGCGTGTTGGTGCTATTTTCAAATGATCGAGTAAATGATTTTAAAACCTTCACACCATAAAATTTCTTATATTCATAAATCAAACATGATTTTGATTTCAAAAAGGGTGGAGGAAAAATCTTTCTGAATTGTGTCAGTTAGCGCCTGCTAACGTGCTAATTAGCACACGCTAACTAGAAGGGGAGATATAGTGATATAGTTAATGCACACTAACCGTAGGCTTAGCGCGTGTTAAGATACATTATGCTACATGATTTGAATGTGATTGATTATATGTGGGAATGCTTATGTTATGTATGAATAGGTTACCCACCCGGGGACGGTTTCGTGAAACCTCTGGGGGTCCATGCGAAGAGCGCATGACCATGGGATACCTTTTGTGTTGTTGATCGTGACAATATGTAGTTTGTTATGGTCGTGATTGTACCAGGAATGGTCATAAGTTTTCTATCAATGTGGTCTTATGATTCGTTTATGATTGTGAGTTCCATCTATTGCCATGGTAGTTCTTGTATTCGTGTTGATATTTGTTGCCTTACGTTGATACGTTATGATGTCTGGCTTTTCGGCATATTGATTTTCGATGTGTTGTGCTGAGTTGGTATCTTGGTGCGTTGCTCTGTGATGTTATATTTTGTTGTACTTAGCAATTGTTTATTCAATATGCTGAGAGGTCGAGGCTGGGGACGAGGATGTGGTCGTGGACGTAATCAGGAGCATGAGAGGGTGACTCGCTCATTCTCGAGTGCCAATCAGCTCAGTACATATGGTTAGGTTGACCCGCGCGTGATCAGGAGCAATCAGTTAGAGATAATGTTGGTGTTGGCACTGCTACCATCCTTTGTCAGGTGGCTAATCATTTGGTGCAGATGAATCAAGCGGTGCATCAGAATGAGCCTCTCGAGGAGGATAATGGAGCTAGTAGGTGGTTGCAAGATGTGATGAAAATGCACCCACCTCATTTTGCGGGTTCCTCTGACTTGTTAGGTTGGGAGAACTGGCTCTTCCAGTTGGGAAGAATATTTGATACGGTGGCATGTCCCGATGAGAGAAGAGTACCTATTGCTCAGTATCTTCTCGATAAAGAAGCTGCAGACTGGTGGCAGGCTGTAGCGCCTACAGATTGTACATCTATGTGGGCTGAGTTTAAGACTGCCATAGATGCAGAATATTGCCCATTGCCTTATCCGTGAATGCAGGATCGTTGAGTTTTTCTCAGCTATGCCCAGGATGTGTCGATATCCTAGGCGATAGTCGATTATAATCAGTAGCTGAGTTACGTTCGTGATCAAGTGAGAAGTGAGGCGGACAAGATCCGATACTTCAATATGCGCATGAAACCCCATATCCTTGAGAGAATGTCTCCACTCATGTGTACCACTTTGAAAGAGTATCAGGACCGAGCTTTCGCCATCGAGATGGCTGTTTCTGTGTCAAAAGCTAGTTCGGGAGGTAAGAGACATAAGACCTCGGGTAATTTTTCCAGAGGTCATAGAAGTGAGCTCTGTGATCCTGTTGCTTCGCATTGTCCCTCTGGGAGCGCTCCTAGTTCATTCGATCAGTCTAAGAATTTATTAACTCCAACGGTGAGTAAGGTGAGCGGTGTGAAGATGTGTTTCAACTGTAGCCGTGTGGGCCATACTTGGAAGAATTCTCGCCCGCCGCTGGTTAACTGTTTCAAGTGTGGTCATTTGGGACACCAAGCGGTGCACCGCGAGTCCGTCGTTGAGATGTTCGGGAACTGGGGTCCCGCTCCTACTCGTGGAGGGGCCAGTGGTGCCCATGTTATTATTACTTGTTGTATTGTAGTTTATGTGTTGTGTGGAGATTTGATATTTGTTGTGTGTACCTTTTGGTTTCGTTTGTGTCTACCTTGATATACTTATTTTAAGTTTCGGGACGAAACTTATTTTTAGTGGGGTAGGATGTAATGCCTGAGATTTTCGTTTCCGATTGTGTGGAATTTTTTCTGTTGTGTAGTGGATTATACATTGTTCGTGCCTATATGTTCGTGTGACGTGCATTGATGCATGTTGGTTGCGATTTATATTTGTGCGTGTTTGTCGTTCCGTTGGGTAGTATCACTGTTATGATGAGTTCTTGAGCTATCTGTGCATTAAGCATAGCGCACGCTACGTGCTTGGATAGCGCGTGCTAGTGCAGCGTTTCTAGCACACGATAAGGCTTCGTTTAGCGCATGCTAACCGGAGGTGCACAAACAGTCCATAAGCTACTGGATTGGGTTGGAGAGTTGAATAGCACACGCTATGTAGTTGGGCAGCGTGCGCTAAGGTGCATCGGTAGCGCACGCTACAGAGTTTTAGCACATGCTAACTATAGATGCAGAATCTGTCCAGTAACTACTGGCCTAGAATCAGGACTCGTTAGCATACGCTAATATTCGTGATTAGCGCATGGTAACTGTGTTTTTTGGGCAGCTCGTTGTTTCGATAGTGCACGCTAATCCGGGTGATTAGCGCACGCTAAGCTGTCCAGTATATAAATTGGACAGCAGTCGCGTTTTCTCATTTCACTTTCATTTCCTTTTTTCTCCGTGGGTTTGAGACGAGGGAGATTAGGGTTCGAGTTCATGGCCGATTTTACTCCATCTAAATATGTTTTGGAGAGTTCTATGTGATTGTAACGTCGTTTAATCTGTTGTTCTTCGTCGGATCGAGGTATTTTTCCATTTTTCCTTATAGTTGACTTTTTGGAGATTTGTTCTTAATTCCGAATCCAATCCGGTTTTGTTGAATCGATTAGTGTTAGATGTTGTTAAACATGTTTTATGGATTGAATATCCATATCTTCGGTTCGTTCAACCCGATGGGTGATTTTGGTGTTCTTGAAGGGTTATGAACATTTAATGTTTGATTAAATGTTCGAATGAGCTTTCCTTCGATAGGTTGGTGTGATTTCCGTTGTTATTGGTCTTGATCCTCGTTGTGACTGTGTTTTCGTTGTGTCTTGTGGAAGTTGTAGGTATTCGGAGTTTCCCGGTCAAGCCGTGTTCGTCGGACTGTTCGGTATCAGTTATTGAGGCAAGTATCATGTTTATGCGATTTGTGTCTTGTGAATAGAGGTTACATGTTAGATTTATGATCATTGATTTCCTTGATGAGTATATATATTTCATATGTCGTGATTATAAACCAATTGCGGTAAATATGAACTATTTGCAATAAATACTCCGTGTTGATTATGCTGTACTTGATTGTTCATACTCGAGGAATTATGATGGTTGTGATGATTGCGTCGGATTTATTTTATGCTTGGACGTGTATTATGTGTTGTGTCATGTGTGCAGGGTTGAGATAATCTTGTTGGTTGGTTGTACACGCGGTTGTGCAATCTGTGGTGTTTCGATCATGAGTTATGCTTGTTTATGTGTTATTGATGTTGATGGCTTTATTTTAGAGGGTGTGGTAGTTGTGTGGTAGTTGTGTGGAGTCATGATAGACAAGTTGGTGGATTGAACATGAACGTGTTTGTATAATGTGAATGTGAATGCGGTGTGCTGTGTTTCTAAGTTCACTCGTGCGGGTTCGACGGGGCCTACGAGGATTCATGGCACAGGTCCATGGGATCAGAACTTGGTATGTGGTGCTGAGGTCCAATCCTGCGGGTCTGACGAGGCCTACAATGACACATGGCACAGGTCCATGGGGTTAGGACACAGTACGTCCAACCGTGCGAGTTCGGCGGGACCTACGGTGACACGTGACACAGGTTCACGGTGTCGGGACTGGTTGTTGTGATTGTTGTGTTGGCTCAATTCGTGTCGGTTGTAGAACCTACGGAGACTCTTGGTAAGTAACACGGAGTCATTAGCATAATTGATTATTGTGATTGTTGTGATTGGTTAAGCCGTACGGGTCATTGAATCTACGGAGACACGTGACAGGGGATCACGATGTCATGAATCATGTTTTATAAATCAAAGTTTTGACAGAAAGATTTTACGAAAAGAATGTTGGGTCGATCCCCCATATGATTTATGGAAATGTTTTCATACTGTAAATTGTTGGAATACAATTTGAGATTTGGGCTAAGACCCTAAGATTTTCGAAAGGTTTTGAAATCCAGGACTCGAGCTCCTAATGGTTTGTATTTATAACAAATCCCAAGATGATGATTTTATTTTCAAATGCTTCATGGCTTGTTTTCTTTTGCTAAAACCTCTCGGGAATGTTTGGTAGTTGATTGTCATATCTGATTCGTGGCTGCTATTTGCTTGTTACATTTCGTATAGCATGATACTTATACTAACCATTCAAATGCTAACCCCTTAAATAGGGTAAATGCGTTTCATGCATTTCAGGTATACTCAGTTCGAGGGAGCAGTCACAGGATCGGCACGGGAGATGATGAGCTACGATACTAATCAAGAGTGAGGGTTCGTATGGTTTTGTCATGCTGACAAGTTGTAATTAGTCTTCCATTGTACTGTACTTCAACCCCTGCGTGGGTACTATTGTAAGAGTTATTTGCTGTTGATTGAGTCTTGCGACCTTATCGGTCCGTGAAGTTAACTTGTATTTGACCTTAACGGTCTGTATTGTTTTATTGTTTGACCCGAACGGTCAAGCCTTTGGTCGTTCTGTGATGTTTAGCCTGGTAGATCCTCGTGGGAAGGGTCTACGGCATGTAATATTCCTATGTGGATTTGGGGGTGTTACATGAACATCAATCGGATAAGACACTAATTATTGCTATACTATTACATATCATTACCATTGTGATTTTATATGCACTGGAAGTGTTTTAGGCTCGAATGCTTAACTAATTTGGAAGTTGATAAAACTTAACTGGGCACTAATTTTGGATAAAGACTTGTATAATGTGTACTTTGACAAAAATAGTGCCTGTTTTCACTAAGAGTGCTTTGGCCAAAGACTTACAATCTCAGTTGCCACTAACCGCGTAGGAAAACTACCTGTTCACTTACAGGAGAAAGAATTATATCTTGGTGTTTATAAAGACTGTTGCTTGTCCATCAAATCGCACTTCGAGGTTGACCTCACCAGTCAGTGATTGGATAGAACTACTCTAGTGACTAACTTAATCTCACAATCACATATCCTACTGAATCATCAAGTCAAACGTTCACGTATACCTATCACAGCCTTTCAATTTAGTCATTGACTATCCCAGAGCGAAATCCATGTGATCGGTTGAGGTGTTTCGTGTTTGAGTATATTAATCTCATTAACATACCTATAAAGTGTGCTCCCACTAGAGCTAGTTGTATTTGATACACAAGAGCTCAGTGATCTCTGTTTAACTAACAAAAGCATAGTGTCAAGTTACAATAGGATTTGACATTACTGTGACCCTAATACTTGATCGGGACATATGATTGAAGGGTTTATACGTATACGGGTATTCATAACATAAAGATTTTTGGAATGATCCCTATCATTCGTTCTTAGTTGAGTTACGGTGTGGGCATGAGACTGACTAGGTGGTGCTAACACTCTTTAGATCCTCCAAATGCTAACTGAGACGAACCTACAGAGTCGCGGCATAGGAATAGATGTTGGATGATATTTAGCTTATTCTCTCTTAGTTAATATTGACATTAGATGTCTAATTTAATTTATTGAATAAATTAAATCAATCTCGTGAATTAAATAAATTACTGCATAATCAATTTTATTCATATTATTTCTTAGAGAATTTATATTATATATAATTAATTAATTGGCTTAATTATTTGGATTAATATTGAAACGTACCAAGGTTTATCTACTGGACTGGATACATGAGGGTCTGTTTCACTGACCAAAAATGGACCAACCTCAATAATGGTTAATTTTAAGTTTGGGAAAGTTGGATTTGGAATGATTAGTTGAATTTGGAAATTGTGATGTAATATATTTAAAAATTGTCTTTAGCTAAAATTGTGTAATTGAATCAAGTTCATGTATTGGAGATTTAAGTATGGCCTGACATAGGAAATGGGTGTGATTGACTAGTTTGAGTTTAATTAGGGTATTTCACTAGTCTTGATTTTGGATTTGGATAAAAGTTAGGGGTGTGCAAAAAACCCGATTAAACCGAAAAACCGCACCGCTCCGTAAAAACCATACCAAAAAACCGATAAACCGCTTAAACCGACATATATGGTTTTTATTTTTTATAAAAACCGAAACTTCGGTAACGGTACGGTATTTGACTTAAATACCGAAAAAACCCGTACCGTACCGTTATTTATATTAAATATTTTTATGATAATATATCATATATATATAGTAGTTACAGACTCACATGAATATAGAAGTATAACAAATTTATTGAAGTTCAATACACTTGTTTGTCTTTTTTTTTCTTTTTATCCTCCAAAATAGTTGGATGAAAACGTGAACATTAAATTAGTTACTGTCTTAAGGTTAGTGTGATTTTTTTGGTTTAGCTATTAATTTGGATCAGCTATTTATGGTACCTTGTTGAATTAATTTATTTGAGTATTTTTGTCTTATTAATGCTATCAAGTATGAAGTAGAAAAATCGAAAAAATACCGTACCGATGTAAACCAAACCGAAATACCAAACTACCAAACCGAAAAAAACGTATGTTTATGGTATTAAATCATAATAAAGTGAATATATTTGGTACGGTATCAGTTTTATCATAAAACCGTACCATACCATACCATGCACACCCCTAAAATTGTGTAATTGAATCAAGTTCATGTATTGGGGATTTAAGTATGGCCTGACATAGAAAATGAGTGTGATTGACTAGTTTGAGTTTAATTAGGGTATTTCAATAGTCTTGATTTTAGATTTTGGATAAAAGTGTGAGAGATTCATGGCACAAGCCCTTTTTTATTCGTGAGTTTTGAGCCATAGAGCAAATTATATATACACATATATAAATAATTATACATATACATGCTCACTATTTATTCTTGTGGGGTCGAACGTGTTGTGTTTATATGTCAAGACTATGTTAGTGTTCTTATGCATAAAAGTGATAAAGGCAATTAGGAATAACCCGCTTGGCTTATATTTTCCCACCTAGACATAATCATCATTAGAAGCCCATTTAGACCTAAGCCTTATTCTTTGACCCAACACATTTTATTAGCCATTATCTAATTTTTGGTGAAAATTCATTCGTTTGAACCCTTGGTTAAGATTTGATTGTGAATTAGGTGCATAACAAGGTGAGGGAAGAACGAGAAAATTATCAAAAAGTGGGTGGTGAAGTAAAAAGAAAAATGGTTCTGAAATTAAGATAAAATAATAAAGGTCGAAAAAAATAAAGGGGCAGCCGTAAAAATACCCCCTTCGAATGTTGTTGAAGTCACTGACCTCAACTGATCTTTCGTGGCTATGCGGAAAAAAAGGGTGCGAAAGGAAGGGGTGGTGATATGGAGTGTTGATCCATGAAGGATGGCGACTCATTGTTTATAGGATTTGTTATGCACTTAATTTCATGATTAGTCTCGGCCAAAGAATCCTTTATTTACCTTTTTTTATCCTACCCATACCTAAAGTCCCGTTACAACCATAAAAGCCCTTTTAATTATATGCATGAGTTCATCTAAGTACTGGAGATTTGATCTTTGAGCGAGTGTATGATAATGACACACCATGTTTTGACGTGAGTGATTGCTTAATAATCCCTATATCTACTTGAGCGAGAGTGACCCCTTGTGAGGCCATCGAATCTTCTATCACTTGATGCCAATGAAGATGTTGAGATTGGATGAGGTACTTCAATTTTCTTCATACTTGTTCATGAATATTTGTTCTCCCTTGAATATGGCTATCATCTTGGATTTTTCAATACATGTTTCTTGAATTTCGTTTACTCGAATTATGCTTGAGGAGAAGCATTGATTTAAGTTTGGGGAGATTTGATAGGACGAAAATACTGTGCCAAAATTATTGCTAATTACAAGGTTTTAATGAATTTTATATTGGCACACTTCATTCATTTTTACCTATTTATATTTTGGATGCAATTTACTTCACTTGGCAATTTCTTGTTTAATATAGGTGTTTGATGGAGTTTTTAAGCTTAAAGATTAATTTGGGCCATCAAACGGACCAAGTCAATGTGATTTGGGCTTTAATGAAGAAACTGTCACGCACACTGGGTGACCCAGTGTCGGTCCTGATCCGAAAATCCTCTTACTTGGGCCCCAAGAAAGTACTCAAATTCCATAAGGTGAAAATCGGCCCCGTACGCTGGAGAAAGGAATTTTAATTGACTTGGAAGGAAAGACTCCAAAAGAATAAAAACTCAAGAAGGATAAGAAGGAAAGAGATGTAATTAAAGAAGGAAACTAGGAGATAAGGGAGTATTATAAAAGAAGGGGCTGGGATTATTTTTTGGGGGAACACACACTGGACTTCAGAAGACAACACACGGCTGGGAGAGGAGAGGAAACAGAAGGGAGAACCGAACCCAAGAAACCGACGCGCGAAGAAGAAAGCTTCACCGTTTGATCTTTTTCTCATGTCTACTATTAATTTGATATTTTCTAAAGCCAATATGTCTGAGTAATTTTCCTTTCTAGTTCTTAGGGAAGTTTGAAACCGTATTTGAAATTATTCATGTGTTAATCCCGTAGCGTATTCTTAACTCGAAGTCTCTCGAATTACTTTTGTGTTATTGAATTCATTATTATGCCATATAATTTCTTGATTTGATTTGGCCAACTAGATTAGGAGTTTTATGTCTCATGCTATGAATTGAATTGTAATCCGTAATTATTGCAATTTTAATTTCACAAATAGCAACAATTGAATTTTCTCAATTGAGTAACACAGAATCGAGATCCCTTAAGTCGAGCTTATGAAATTAATATCTTGCCTATTTCATTATTTAGGTTTTTAATGCATCTAGAGAGCGAGATTTGAAGAGCTTATTTTGAATCCATCGCCTGGATAGATTTAATTAAAGGGCTTGTTTTAGTTAAATAAACTTAAGAAATAATTGGGGTCAACAAAGCTTGTTGTTGGCTTCGGACTAGGAGTTCACGAGATTAGAAAAGGGATAAGTGCTGCATTAAAGCATGAATTAATTCGAAATGGTGGATAACGGAACTAAGAGCTAGAGTATTCCTTAAATTGTTATTTTCGATTTTTATTCTCTTTTGGTTATTGTGTTTTAAATTATCTTACGCAAGTTGTTTGTTAGTAAAAAATCAGTAAACTTACCCCCCTCGTTTTATTTTATCTTAATTGCTAAAAGTATTTAACTCTTAAAAAGCATAATTGATTTACCATTCTCTGTGGGATCGACCCTTACTTGTCGATACTACTAGTTAGTAGAAGTAAGACAAGGAAAAATAAAAATAACTAATTTCGACGCGTCACGACAGCGCGGTAACCTACTGTAGCCTGAGCCGTTCACACGAATTAGTTGTAGGCTTCTTCGACTTGCTTATTCTCAAACAGATTGAAGCTTCGTCCTTGAACTCTATTCTTCCCACACAGATCAGAATAGCTTAACTTAGTCCACACAGGGCTAAGGGTCTCAACAGTAGATTTTTGAAGTATCACGGATAGAATAAAAGTTGTAGGCTTAGTAAGCTTCTCTATAATTGTGCTATTCTTTGCTGAGGTCTTAGATACTTCTTCACTCAAAATATACGTTATTCTTTTCGCCAATGCCCCTATTTAATAAAGGCGGGGGCAAGGGTAAACAAAAGAAGCTACGAACAAAAGTCTTTCTTTTGGAAGCTTCCATCCCTCTCGGATCACTCGAACTCCTGTTCCTTGTCGTCACCTGGTACAAAGGCTGAAGCCAATGAAGGAAAAAGTGGAGCCAGGCTAATGACAGTTAGATGAATCAGGAAGCCTTTAGGCTGTGCTTTATCGCAGGCGAAGGAAGCGTATGCTTGAAGAAATAGATTGCTCTTAGATGATAAGCTCGGTGTTCAGTATAACTCTTGTGTATCTTTCTTAGCAATGTCCTCTTGCTTGGGCTATTTATAATCTTGAAATAGATCCATTATAAATGTAGCTGTTGCCCGGTTGGTGAGATTTAGATAGCTCTGATTAGCGGCTTCAGAATGTTTGAATTAAAGATGTTTCACATTTAATGCTTCAGATATTCTCTTTGATCTGTATTAAATGATCTTCTGTTTGTAGTCTCTTTGGCTGCATTAAATGTTGTCCTGTCATCATTAAATGCTACTTTAAGACTATGAATACTTTATGAATAAGGAAATATTATCTCACAAGTCTATGTCCTGTTGGATTTATGTTTTACTTTTCCTAAGTAAAACACCTACAACATTGTTTGTTGTTGACAACGTTTCTTTTTTAGGTGTACTCTGGAGCTTAACTGTAGAATTTGTCTTCCTTGGTCGCTGTATGAAGTTGTGCTGTAGGAACAGGCTGTATGGTGAATTTATCAAAACACCTGAGTTGTTATTTTTCCCAATAATTTCCCCTTTTTTTGATAATGCAAAAACCCTGTAAAAACACCAGGCTGTATTCTAGTTTTCTGTCGAATGATCTGATCTTCGGTTACACTAAGACTTGAACTGCTCGCATGCAAGTTCTAAAACTTTAAATCCTACAAGACTGGGTGTATTACAACTTAAATTATGATTGACTCGTAGGCGCAATCGTACATCAAGTAATCTTACTCAAATACAACTTAATCTATGAATAGGGATGTCGACTTTATCCGTACCCGATCCTACCCGTCGGATAAACCCGTAATAGCGTCGAGTATCGACAGAACCCGAAATTTTTTATAATCGGGTACGGGTAGATATGGGTATAGTATATTACCCGATTATCCGATCTGATTAATCGACCTGCATACTCGTTTGAATTATATAAATATATTATTATTATATATTATACATAGATATTATATTATATTATATATTTTATATATTATTACATAAATATAATTTTTAAATATTTATTATACTAAATTGAATTTATTAATTACATTATATGTACATATTATATATATTAAAAAATAATTATGTTCATAAAGATAGGGTATACAGGTACCCGAATACCCATTGGGTACCCAATTACCCGATGGGCGGTACACAAACCCGATCCGAATCAAATAGGGTAGGGTATGGGGGAGGCATACCCGTACCCTACCCAACCCATTGACATCCCTGTCTATGAACAGTTTGTAGACAAGTTCTTACAGCTTGAGATTTAGCAAAATTTACACTTAGCAAATAGTAATCAAAGCAGTAATTGAAGATCGCGAGTTGTAATCTTTTGAGGTAAAATAAGATTTTATTGATGATCTGGATTACAGTGCTATTTAGAAATTGAAATATTACATCGGAGAGCCTACAGAAATAAACAAAAATACAACTGTCATAAGTTATCCTCTATAATGTTGATGCTTCCGAGAGGGATCATGCTCGGTTCCTTTCCACCAATTGACTAATGAATCTCTGTCTCGATCCCTATAGATGTTTTTTTCTTCCTGGGAGACATTGAATGCGAGAATCCAGTCTTTTGGGTGGTTTATCAGATCACCCTTTTGATGTTTAAACTTCAGTTTAATTTGTAAAGAGAGCTTTCCTTCTGACAGGAGCCTTGAGAACTCCTTCGCAGCATCCTTCAGTGTCTTGAAATGGTTGAACATGCAGATTCCCTGATGAGAGTTCAGAAGTATCTCAGCAGTTCATTATTCTTCCATGTCTTCAACTCTTCTACTGATGGCTGCCTGTCTTGACGGAGTAAGATCTCAGCAGTTCATTATTCTTCCATGTCTTCAACTCTTCTACTGATGGCTGCCTGTCTGTAGGGAGTAAGATCTCAGCAGGCTTCTGCACCTTATTTTTTAAGAAAAATTGGGATCCTAGAACTCAGGACGAAAACCAGTTACCTTGAATCCTCTTGCTCCTTGACTTGGTCGGGGTCCAGCCGGTCTTCCGATAGCTGTAGTAACACTGTCATCCAGTATTGCTTGCATCTCCCTTTCTTTTTCCATCCTCTATCTCCTTCCAGCCTCACAGGCCTCTTCCCCATTTTTGGTATTATCAATCTCTGTGACTTTACCATAAATATCTCGAAGAATATCCATTGATTCAACCTGCTTATTTAAGATCTTTAACTGAGTCCACCAGACTAGAGACCACTACTGTTAGGTCGTCAACTTTATGATCATGAGCAGTGAGTCTGGATCTAATGTACTCAAGGGACGCGAACGTCTTAGACTCCGCAACTCAAAACTTTTCTTGATCTTGCTTCAGGATTCTCTCTCGATGCTGTTTAAGCTGGTTTAGTGCCTGCCATAAGGCATTTGGCATGAGGTGGAATGGTTCTTCAACATCCTGCACATTTCTTTGATGTTTGGGGAGTTTATCTTGGGCAGTTTCTCGCATCCAGTTGAGTTTCTTGCCGACATCACATAGTGCTTTGACAGCATCCTGTAAGAAGATGATTTGGCGATCGATTTGCTATTCTTGCTTTGGTAAGAGGAGAGTAGGGATGGGAAAGTAATGAATCAAAAGGGCTCTCCTAACTGTTTGATGACGACGTTATGGTTTGGATCTTTAGGACTGTCGTCAGCTAAGAAGTCCTCATCTGGTTCGGTTGGTGAACCTATAGGGGTAGGAGTTGATACCTGCTTGGTGGCTGGAACTGTTGGTCACAGTATACAATTATACAGCTTAGAAGGGAGGGGTTGAATAAGTTGTATTCTTTTTCGAAGTTTAAGTTTGCGTATCGGAAGTCTGTAAGTTGTTGTAAATACAACAACTGGGTAATCTCCTGTAGGTTGGTGCTAACAGGGTTTTCAAGATAAGTATACTAAAATCACAGGCAGTAGGAAAATAATAAGTGCAGTAAGTAAAGAGACACAGTTTAATGTGGTTCGAGGTAAATCCCTCTACGTTCACAGGTCCTCCACACAGGAGTATCAAATTTATTAAAATCAAAGGGTATACAACTGTATGATTTTAACTAAACTCGTTGTTGTATCGTTCACACAAATTGATATAACCGGCTGAAGCTTTAGCCATTCACACAGATTGGCTTGAGATTTCTTCGACTTACTTTTTCACACACAAGTTGAAGCTTCGTCCTGAACTCAATTCTTCCCACACATGTCGGAATAGCTTGGCTTAGTCCATATAGGGCTAAGAATCTCAACAATAGTTTATAAAATGTCACGAATCGAACAGCAGTTGTAGGCTTGGTAAGCTTTTGCTGTAGATGCGTTGTTCATTGTTGAGGACTTAGGTATTTCTTCGCTCAAGATATAAGCGATGTATGCTTGAAGAAATATATTTTTATTTAAGCTTTATGTTCAGTAGTTTCAATCTTTCAGTAGTTTCATTAGTGAGCAATGCCTTCTTGCTTGGGCTCTTTATATCCTTGGAAATAGATCCATTATAAATGTAGCCGTTGGCGAATCGGTGAGATTAAGACAATTCTAATTGACGGCATCAGAATGTTTGAATTAAAGGTGTTTCGCATTTAATGCTTCAGACATTCTCTTTGATCCGCCAGAAATGCTCTTTTTTCGTTAGTCTCTTCGACTGCATTAAATACTGTCCTGTCAGCATAAAAATGCTACTTTATGAATAAATAAAGTTTATTTCAAAATAGTTTAGAGTTCCTTCTCAGTCATGTTGTTTTTTTGTTTTACTTTTCCAAAGTAAAATACCTACAACTTTGTTTTGATGTAGCCAACATCTCATTTCGCTGTATCTTGAAGGCTTAGCTATAGGATTTATCTTCTTAGATCGCTATATGATTTTGCGATGTATCTTGAAGGCTTAGCTATACGATGTATTTACCAAAACATAAGGTATTGATTTTCCCAATAATTTTCCCCTTTTTGATAATGCCAAAACCCTTTAGAAAATGCGAGGCTGTCTTCAAGTCTTCTGTCGAATGAATACAACTTACTCTATGAACTGTTCGCAGACAAGTTCTTACAACTTTAGATTTATCAAGGTTTTATACTTTGTAAATATTTCAATATGAATTATAATCAAAGCAGTAACTAAAGATCATGGTTGTAATGTTTTGAGGTAAAATACGATGTTCATTGATACTTTGGATTACAGTGTTTTTTAGAATTTAAATGATACATCGGAGATCATATAGGAAGGAAATAAATACAGCTATCAGAAGTTATCCCTATAATGCTGATCTTCCAAGACTTCCGAGAGAGGTCATGCTCGGTTTCTTTCCACCAGTTGACTAAGGAGTCTCTACCTTAGTCCCTATATATGCTTCTTCCTTTGTGGGAGACATCGTAGGCGAGAATCTAGTCTTTTGGGTGAGTTATATGATCACCCTTCAGATGCTTAGACTTCAGTTTTATTTGCAAAGGGATCTTTCCTTTTGACAGGATCCTTGAGAACTACTTTTCGGAATCCTCCAGTGTTTGGAAGTGGTTGAACATGGCAGATTCCCTGATGAGAGTACAAAAGTGTCTCAGCAGTTCATTGTTCTTCCATACCTTCAACTCTTCAGTTGATGGATGCTTGTCTATAGGGAGTAGGATCTCAGCAGGCTTCTGCACTGTTTTTTTTAAGGAAAATTGGGATCCTGGAACTCTGGGAGAGAACCAGTTACCCTATATCCTCTTTCTCCTTGTCCTGGCCCGGGTCCGGCCAGTATTTCGATGACTGCAGCAACACTGTCCTCTAGTATGGCTTCCATATCTTTTTCCTTCTCCATCCTCCATCTCCTTCCAGCCTCACGGGCCTCTTCCTCCTTTTTGGTATTCTCAAGCTTTGCGACTTTACCATTAATATCCCAAAGAATATCCATCGATTCAGACTGCTTGTCTTTACGATCTTTAACTGAGTCCACCAAACTGGCTACCACTGTTGTTAGGTCTTCAATTTTCTGATCATGAGCAGTGAGTCTGGATCCAGTGTATTCGAGGAAGGCGACTGTCTTGGGTTCCGCAACTCGCAACTTTTCTTGCTCTTGCTTCAGGATTATTTCCTGATGCTGTTTAGATGGTTCTCCAACATCCTGCACAGCTCTTTACAGCTTGGGGAGTTCATCCTGAGCAGTCTTTCACATCCAGTCGAGTTCCTTGACGACATCATATAGGGCTTTTGTGAGCATCTTGTAAGAATACGGTTTGGCGACCAATTTGCTGAAGTTGCTCGAATCTAGATTCAGTGCGGGAGAGTGGGGATGAGCAATTTTTAAGTCATTGGGCTCTCTTATATGTTTGAGGATGACATTATGGTTTGGCTTTTGGGGTATATCATCAGCTTGGAAATCCTCATATGATTCGGAGGGTGAACTTGTAATGATTAGAGCCGATACCTGTTCGGGAGATGGAACCTCGGTTGGTTCAGCTTGTGTCACTGTCTGGGAGTTAGAAGGGACTAATTCCTCCTGCCTCTTTTCGGTGTCTGTAGCCTGTTGTACAGGAGAGACTAATTCCTCTTGCTGGCTCTCAGCTTTCGCCTGTTCTGTAGAAGCGACTGAATCCTTCTGTTGGGTGGCGTGGGATTCATCTTATCCAGACGGAGGGACTGGTTCCTCCTTAGCAGGAAATGATGGTTTCTTCGGTTGCCTTGGACTTAGAAAACTCTTCCTTGCGAGCATCTTCATGGCTCATCCTCAGACCTGTTTGAAGGGCGCCATCATCCCCATATGAGTTGGGATATGAGTGATGGTTGGATCCCCTAGTCTTGTCGTTAAATTGTCTTTCCTTTCAATCATGCCTTTTCCTTTGCCACATAATATGTTGTGATCATCTCATAGCAAAAGGGATCATCCCATCTGATCAAGACCTCGACATTCTGGGTGTCCGTGACTTTCAGGACAAACAACTCTTCCTCCTTCCAGTCTTCCCAGTTATACAAGGAGTTGTAAGGGGCAACCCTATGTGATATAGTTTGAAGAATTCGGATGCTTCATCGATATGGACTTGGAGAACTGTCTGATTAGTTACGTCGGTGGAAGAGTGACTCCAAACAATAGAGGGTTCCAATATCCGGTTGCGATCCTCCACAAGTGTGGGAGCCTGTTGATGAGAGAAATCCCTGACAGAGTGGGATTCCATGGTGGGAGAGGGACTCCTGGTAGGGGTAGGGGCCTTGTTAGGAGTGGTGGCTGTCGGCTCCAAAGGGGCCGCCGATTCACTAGTACCTTCCAACTTGACAAATGACTAGCCATCCATCATAGTCGTCATAGGCTTAGGAACTGCTGTGGAAGCAACCAGTGTTTCTTCCATAGGAGTTGCGTCCTGTTGGAAGCTACTGCGGCAGATGGTGCAGTAGGCGGAGTTGCCTCAGCGCTGTAGTCACTTAAGGTGTTGTAGGAACAGCTTCCGAATTCGAATACTTCTTTGTCTCCTTCTTCTCGACAGCTTTAGGGGAGCTGCTATCGGGGACGGATCTCTTTTTGCTGGAGAGCTTCTTCTTGCTCTCATCAGCCTTGGTCTTCGAAGAGTGATCGGTAGCATCTTGTGGATCACTCGATGTTGGTAGAGAAAAGGGGTTGGTCCTGGAAGTAAGAAGAGTCTCTTTGCTGAAAATGATGGACTTGGAACCACCTAAGAATTTACCAGCGTGAATTTTTTTGGCAGCATATGCCACAACAATCTAGAATATAGTTCAGAATCAGGACAAAAGACTTCCTTGCAGAATATGGCTTGGAAGCCTCCTCCAGAAGACGTTTCAAGATCACTTGGCACCAATTAACTCTTTATCCTGATATGATGGCTACCATCATACGGAATCTCATATTGGTTCACATCTTGAAGGCTCTAATGCGATTCTCCACAACCCTACAACAGAAATCATGAAGATAAAGGTATGGAAGGGTGAAGTCTTCATCCTCAGAGATTATGCACTCTTGAAGAATAGAGCGAGCGAAAATTCGTCCGTCGATGATGATGTCCTTCTTTTCAAACAGAGAGATGAGGTTTGTGAAGAATACATTTTGCAGAGAGAATATAGATATAAAGATTAAACATATATAAGTTGTATGTTGTAGGCTCGTTTAATATGCAGAAAGCATAAAGAGTCTGTGGATCAGCATATTGGCCCTTTATAGTGTGCAGAAAAGCTAGGTTATAGTGAACAGTCAGATTTAAGGGATGGGAACCATCTTTGAATAAACATACATGATGAATCCAGATGTAACTTGTACATCTAATTCATCAGTTTTTGAAATTGATACCCGGTCCCACCTCTGACACACTTCATCTTCCACTATTACACATTTAAGCGGTTTGAATTTTTAAATCACGGGATTTAAGGTATTAAGTCCAGATGTCATTTTAGTATTGAAAGATAAATCATTTTGAATTCAGACGATGCACGTGGACTAGAAACTGTTTTGAAAAGGTTTAAGTGTATGAAAGTAGATACACTTAAAATATTAATTGAAATCCTACAGTGTTTGTATTATATCCATAAAAGTACAGCGTTCCCCCTTAAAAGGTACATACAAGATTCAATTCTTACGGCAATTGATGATTAATGCTGTATTCTTGGGTCTTACTGTGTTCCCACCTAATTAATGCACACTTCAACCGTAAATTAAAAACTTACAGGGAGTTTTAGTCGAGCTATAACATTCCCAATTCCTGGCAGAGCATACAGAATTGTGTTTGTAAAGATGTCAGTTAACTAAATATCTGTATGAATTTTCTCGATCCGGACATCTTTGTTCCCCACATGATTCCTAATGAAATGATGCTTCATGTCAACGTGCTTGGTCCTAGAGTGTAATACAGTATTGTACGTGATTGTGATTGCGCTCGTGCTGTCACACATGATTGAAGTTTCTCTTACCTGAATGCCATAGTCCTGTAACTATTGCTGCATCCACAGGATCTGCATACAGCAACTTCCAGCAGCATAATTTTCTGACTCAGCTGTAGAAAGTGAGTTGGACAATTATTTCTTACTGAACCATGACACAAGTTTTGGTCCAAGGAAGTGATAAGTCCCACTTATACTCTTCCTATCCAACTTACAGCCTCCGAGATTCGAGCCGCTGTAGCCCACCAAATTGAATATACATGTAGGTAGTTGTTTAACCTGCAACCCAAGAAATAGCTAAGTTCTCCTATCATACTCATTTCAAATTTACTTTGCATGAGATGAGAGAACTTTTGACACAGATCAAGGTTAGTTGAATTAAAAATAATATCATCTACATATATTTGCACCATGAGAAGATCATCATCACCTTCTTGGATTTTAAAGAGGGTTTTGTTAACTGCACCTTTCTCGAATCCATTATTAATGAGATACAGTGACAATGTTTCATACCTGCTCTTGGTGCTTGCTTAAGCCCGTACAACGTTTTTCTTAGCCTATACACAAATTCTCCTCATGTTGTGTTGGAAAACCCTGTATGTTATTCAATATATATTTCTTCAGCTACGTCTCTATTTAGAAATGCGCTCTTTACATCCACTTGATATATGATAAAATTCTTATGAGCCGCAAATGCTAGAAATATCCTAATGGCTTCTAGTCTTGCTACAGGGGTAAAAGTTTCATCATAGTCTATTCCTTCTTCCTGTCTGTAACCTTGGGCTACCAATCTAGATTTATTCCTTATTACAAGGCCATTTTCGTCCCTTTTATTTCGGAATACCCATTTGGTTCCTATGACAGCTTGATGGGTTGGTCTAGGGACTAGGTACCAAACATTATTTCTTTCGAAACTATTGAGTTATTCTTCTATAGAAGTGATCCAGTGAGAATTATTAAGAGCCTCATTCATTGAAACAGGTTCATATTGTGCTAGGAATACAGCTAGAGTGCACATGGCAAATCTCCTAAGTTCAGCTTGGGATTTCCACACAGGAAATTGATTTATATCACTAATTATTATCTCCTGGTGGTGATCTTTTAACCACCTCCTGTCGGGTTCTAGTTCAGCATTCCTTACTGTGTCCTGAGAGCTGTAGTTTCAGCTTCAGCCTTCTACAGCATTAGCTTCAACTACTGTTATTCTTACAACAGCAGGATTAATTTCTAGATTTATAACAGGTTCTTCTGGAGTCTGTGGAATTTCCTCAATGTATACCGTCTAGATGCCTTGAGTTAGGTATTCTACTCCTGTAGGGTCACAATGGGATTCATCGAAGACTACATAGACTGACTCCTCTGTTGTTAGCTTCCTTTTATTAAATATCCTAAATGCATTACTGACAGAGGAGTATCCAAAAAATACCTTCATCTAATTTTTCATCGAAGGTCTTGAGTTGATCTTTCCCATAGTTAAGAACATAACACCTGCATCCAAAAAAACGAAAAACACAACCATTGGAGTTCTATTATTCCATACCTCGTATGCTGTTTTGTTATGGTGCTTGTTGATGATACAATGGATTTTTGTATAGCACGCAGTATTTGTTGCTTCTCCCCAGAAACGTTGTGGTAACTTTCTTGCAGCTAACATGGTTCTTGTTGCTTCCTTCAGCGTCCTGTTATTTCGCTCGGCAACACCATTTTATTGAGGAGTGCGGGCCGTTGAGTATTCATGTTGTATGCCATTGTCTGCACAATACTACTCTATAAAGCGATTTGTGAATTATGTGTCTCTATGAGAACGAATGGGTACAATACTTAACCCTCTCTCATTTTGAAGTTTTTCAGGTGTTCCGGCAGCTATGTGGTTGTCTCTTTCTTCTTATTCAGGAAGATGGTCCAAGAGTACCTGAAAAAATCACCAACAATGACAAGACAATATTTCTTACCTCCTAGGCTAACAGGGTCTACAGGAACGTAGAGATCAATATGCAGCAACTCTAGGACCCTTTTGGTTGAATGATATGATTTGCTCTTCAGAGGAATCTTGACTTGCTTGCCTTTATGATAGGGTCCACAGACGATGTTCTTACGAAATGAATCATTGGGCAAGCCTCTGACTATTCCCTATCAAGCTAACTTGCTGATGGTCCTGAAATTGATATGAGATATCCTTTTATGCCATATCCAGCTTTGATTTGCAGTGCCTTTGGCAACAAAACACGGAATTACGGTACTAGTGGGTTTCCAATTAGCAATATATGTGTTACCTAACCGGCTTCCTGTAAGGACAATTTGTTTGGTCTTTACATCCTTCACCCTATAGTGATCTACACAGAATTTGACCGAGAACTGCTTGTCATAGAACTGGATAATGCTAAGTAGATTGTGTTGTAGTCCTTTTACGTAGGCTACATCGGTGACCTTGAATTTTTCTACAAGTAGGGTTTCTTTCCCTCTTGTTCTTCCATTTGATTTATCACCGAATCGCACTTTTGGACCACAACCTTCTACATAATCTGACTGTAACACCCCGAGAAATTCAGAGTATATTACAGCGCCGTGGACCCCCACATGGGACCCACCAGGCTACAAACAAGAAAACTCCACTCGACTAACCATCCCGGTTAGCGAGGACACACATTTAATTATAAGACATAAGAAGTTACGCCCGGAGCAACCGGCGAAATGATCATCAACCAACAATGTAACAATTTAAAAGTAGTACAATACGGAGTTTGAAATGACAAACCTAAGTACTCGCGAGTACACTCTATAAGTTTATAATTATTAGAACAACCAAATCGAAATGGACGAAAGAAATAGAAAGACCCAAATGCACATGTCAACGACCCTGGCCAACGTCCTCGTACTGTCCAGGTGCCCGCTCGTCCGGATAATCATAACCTGAAATCCATAACAAGAATTTCCCCAAAACGGGTCCCCAGAGGGGTTAGCAATTACGCTAGTACGAGTAATCAAGGCAAACCAATCGCTTACACATTTCATAGTACATGCACCAATATCATTTCAAAAACCAAAACCAGACATGTCTTTTCCGGAAACAAACAGTCAACAAATTTTGCCGTGGGAACAGGGCTATACCATTGATCCCGCTCCGTGATCCCTAAGGACCCTCCCGAGCTGGCCATATTATAAAACAAATCACGCACACGCATCGCCTTGGGAACAGGGCTATACCATTGATCCCGCTCCGTGATCCCTAAGGACCCTCCCGAGCTGGCTAGCGAAACAAACTCGTGAATCCAGGGCTATACCATTGGATTCCATCCGTGATCCCGTTGGACCCTCCCGAGGTGAGCAATCACACACAATATACATTACTATTTCACGTTAAGCATAAAGGTTTCCAAAAATACTTGCCTTGAATATTTTGATGACGCAACGAACGGAAAGGATAATTACCGACGAACACTAGGAATCAACGGAACCGAACCTAACGATTCGAAGAACATAATTACAACCAACTCTAGCCGAATACGGAAATGGAATACACCCGAAAACCCGCCTACGATTCGTGTATATTTGCACAAAATAATAACGAGGGCGGACCACAACCAAACCCTCTCGATTCCGCAAAACTATGAAAATATACTCTGAATCCGTAGGAAAATTTATGATAGCAACAAGATTAATCATATTCATCAAGAATCTATCAACAAAACGGAAAGAATCGGACAAAAACCCCAAAATCCCCAATTATTCGAAAGTAGGGTTCTAGAGATGTTACCTTCGGAGATTCAAGTACTAAAGTCCGTAGAACACGCGTTGGATTGATTGTCCGGGCTTCACGATCGAAAGGAGATGAAGAAAATCAAACACTCAAATGATTTGTGAAGGAAAAACCCTCCCTCAAGCTCTCTCTCTCTGTTGTAGGTGAAGAAAAGGGAAAGAAATGAGCTGAAATGCTCTAAAATGAATTTATAGGGGTTGGCGCCTGCCGGACACGGCCCGCGCCGATCGGCACGGTCGTGTCGCATACCTGGCCGACAGGGACTCGACCGTGTCTGCTTGACACGGTCGCGGCGCGGAGGGCCTTCCGATAGTGACCCGTCCGACAATGACTTCGGCATGACTCGACCGTGTCCCGAACACGGTCGGGCGTGTCGGCGATCGGTTCCGGGTTATCTGGAAGAGTTCGACTCGGCCGTGCAAACGACACGGTCGAGTCCTGTGGGCAGAGACTTCGCATTTCGGACGAGTGCACGGCACGGCCGTGTCGACGACACGGCCGAGTTCGGTCGGCGATGATCGCCAATAATTGAAAAATGAGCGGTGAGCTAAAGCGACCATAACTCTCTCGTCCGGACTCCGATTGACTCACCGTTTGAACCATTGGAAAGCTAACTCGATGTTCTATAATATTGCAAAGATTTAGAATTTTTGGAGTCACCAAAAATTAATGGTGATCTAACAAAGTCGAACTCATATGAGGAAAGTTGAAACAATGAACAATAACGATACACAACTCGAAGTTTTTCCGAACGGTGAACACGGTGAACGAACATGATTGATGAATGATTATAAATGAGTGAAAATCCACTGAGTGACAATCACCGAATGAAATTACTGAATGATAATGACTGAATTACAACCGGGTATTACATTCTACCCCTCTAAAAATAAGTTTCGTCCCGAAACTTAAGAAACAAACAACTCAGGGTACCTAGCACGCATGCTATCCTCGGTTTCCCAAGTTGCTTCCTCGACACCGTGTCTCGACCACTGCACTTTGACCAAAGGGATGGTCTTATGCCTCAGTCGTTTCTCATGATGCTCCAAAATCTTCAAAGGATGCTCCTCAAAAGTAATATCTTCAGCAATATCAATCTCGCCATAATCGATGACGTGACTAGGATCCGGAACATATTTCCTCAGCTAGGAAACATGAAAAACGCTATGAATGTGACTCAAGGCCGGGGGTAACGCCAAACAGTATGCTAACCCACCGACCCATTCGAGAATCTCGAAGGGTCCAATAAATCTCGGACTCAACTTCCCCTTCTTCCCGAAACGGAAAACTCCTCTCGTCGGCGACACCTTCAGCAAAACGTGGTCTCCCACCTCGAATTCTAAAGGTCGAAGACGGACATCGGCATATGACTTCTGTCGACTCTGGGCCGTCAACATCCATTCCCGAATTAATTCTATCTTCCGCTTCGTCTCTAAAACGACATCCGGCTCGGTCCCGACCAAATCGGACGCCTCATTCCAACAAATCGGCGATCGACATCGTCGCCCATAAAGCGCCTCATACGGTGCCATCCGAATCGACGCGTGCCAACTATTGTTGTACGTGAATTCGATCAATGGCAAATGCTCTTCCCAGTCGCTACTCCAATCGAGGGCACAAGCACGCAACATGTCCTCGAATGTCTGGATAGTGCGTTCCGACTGTCCATCTGACTGGGGATGAAAAGAGGTACTCAAATGCAAACGGGTACCCAACGCCTTATGCACCGCCTGCCAGAAGTGCGATACAAAACGGCCATCACGATCCGAAACAATAGACTTCGGAGTACCGTGAAGTTTCAAAATCTGCGCGATAAACACACGAGCCAATTTCTCTGGGCCCCAAGAGTCCTTGATGCCCAGAAAATGTGCCGACTTGGTCAGACGATCAACAATCACCCAAACCATATTCATGCCCGATCTCGATCTCGGCAAACTCGTAATGAAATCCATCGATATATCTTCCCATTTCCATTCCGGAACGGGAAGTGACTGCAATAACCCAGCCGGTCGCTGATGCTCGATTGTGACCTGCTGGCAAGTCAAACATCTCGCCACAAACTGTGCGACCTCCTCCTTCATATCATTCCACCAGAAGTTCCTCCTCAGGTCCTTGTACATCTTACTCGAACCAGGATGAACGGAATAGGGTGTGGAATGGGCCTCACGCAAAATACTGGCCGCAACTCTGGATCGTTCGGTACACAAAGCCGACTCTGGAATCTCAAAACACCATCCTCGTGAATCACAAACCCAGGAGACTTTCCTTTAAGAACGTTCTCTCGGATTTGAGTAATCATTGGATCCTCTAATTGCTTCAGTTTAATTTCATCGATCAAAGACGACGAAATTTCTAAGGCACAAAGTTGCCCGACAGATCCAGGCAGCAAAACCTCAACATCTAACCCGATCAAAGCCCGCCGAAGCTCAGACTGAGGCGTAAGGACCTCAAGCGTTCGCAACGCAATCGGTTTCCGACTCAAGGCGTCGGCCACGACATTCGCCTTACCCGGATGATAAAGGATTTCGAGGTCATAATCCTTAATCAACTCTAACCACCTCCTCTGCCTCATATTCAACTCTCGCTGAGTAAATATGTATTTCAGACTTTTATGATCGGTAAAAATCTGACATGCAGAGCCGAAAAGATAGTGACGCCAAATCTTGAGTGCAAAGACAACCGCCGCTAACTCCAAATCGTGAGTAGGGTAGTTAAGCTCATACGGCCTCAACTGTCTCGACGCATAGGCAATGGTCTTGCCGTGCTGCATCAATACGCACCCAAGACCCTGACCCGAAGCATCGCTAAAAACGGCGAAACCCTCGTTGCCACATGGCAATGCCAAAACCGGGGCTGAAGTCAAACGCTTCTTCAGCTCCTCAAAACTCGACTGCCTCTCATCGGTCCAGACGAACTTCTCGGATTTCTGGAGCAAGCTGTAAGTGGTCGAGCTAGTTTTGAGAAACCCTCGACGAACCTACGGTAGTAGCCAGCCAAACCCAAGAAACTACGGACCTCCTTCACATTTGTGGGCGATGCCCAATCCAACACTGCCTCAATTTTCTGCGGATCCACTCGAACTCCCTCGGCTGAAATCACGTGACCCAAAAACATCACTTTCTTCAGCCAGAACTCACATTTCGAGAACTTCGCATAGAGTTGCTCGGTCCTCAAAATGTCTAACACTACCCGCAAATGATGGGCATGCTCTTCCTCGTTCCTCGAATAAATAAGAATATCGTCAATGAAGACGACGACATACTTATCCAAATACTCGATAAAGACTTTGTTCATCAACTGCATGAACACCGCCGGCGCGTTAGTTAACCCGAAAGGCATAACTACAAACTCATAATGTCCGTATCTCGTCCGAAAAGCCGTTTTCGGCACGTCGGACTCCTTCACCCGGAGCTGATAGTACCCCGATCTCAAATCAATCTTTGAGAATACTGCCGCTCCCTGCAACTGATCGAACAAGTCGTCAATCCTCGGCAAAGGATACTTGTTCTTGATGGTCACCTTGTTCAGTTCATGATAGTCGATACACAAACGTAGTGAACCATCCTTCTTACGCACAAACAAGACCGGTGCGCCCCAAGGCGAGGCGCTCGGTCGAACATACCCCGACTCAAGAAGTTCACTCAACTGTTTCTTCAACTCTGACATCTCTGAAGGTGCCATGCGATACGGCGCCTTGAAATCGAGCCGCACCCGGCTCTAACTCTATAGCAAACTCAACCTCACGATCCGGTGGCAATCCCGCAACTCGTCAGAAATACATCAGAAACTCACTAACGATCGGAATCGATGAAAGCTCGACCACCATTCTACGCCTTCAACGCGTAGCACCAATAACCAGACACCCTTTTCGCAGAGTCTCACCGCCTTCAAGGCATTAATAACAAACTGGTTTCTCTTTCGCCTGCGAAAGAGTGTTCGATGCCGTCCTCGGCTAACATAGTGATGATTCTCGTGCGGTAGTTCATGATCGCGCCATGCCGCTCGAGCCAATCATCCCCGAGAATCAAATCCTCACCCTCGATACCCACGACAATAAGATTAGAGAGCCAAGCCCTCTCACAAATAATCACAGAACAGTCCCGGACTTCTCGATCACCGACAATTCTATCACCGCTAGGAAGTTTAACGATGAAAGGCTCGCAAGGTGACAAGCAGTCGAGACTCAAACGGCGTACACACTCTAGAGAAATGAATGAATGCGTAGCACCCGAATCAAAAAGCACACCGACAGGATGAGAATGGATATGAACGGTACTGCCGCCACAAAGAGCTGCTGGATCATTGGCCCTCCTCATCTCGTATATACGCGGCTGGGCGGAGCCGACACTGGAAGCTCCTCCTCTAGCGGGTTGACCCCGACCCCTACCTCGGCCGGCACTTGGTGGAGGCGGCGGAGCAAATGAGCCCTGGTTCACACTCGGCTCCATAGGTGCTGGGTGAGAAGAACGGGCACCGCGAAGCTGTCTGAGCTGATCACAAAAAGAAGCCTTGTGGCCCGACTAACCACAAGTATGACAAGTTAAAGGCGGACGAGGACAGTCCCGGTTCTTATGACCCGAAAGGCCGCAGTTAAAGCATGTGAGCTCACGAGCGGGGGTTCCGGCGGCACCCCGAAAGCTCCCAGAGAAACGAGCCGAACTGCCCGTAGAAATATTCGCAGCTCGAGATTTCTGCTGGCCTCCACTCTTGGGACCAGAAAAGTTTCCGACCGACTTCTGCTTCTTGCTCTCACGAGCCAAATCACTCGCCGTTACTGACATATCATAAGCAAGGGCTCGACTCTGATAATCCTTCAGGGTAGCACAGACGAGCACAGACATATAGTCCCGAATGGGCAACTTCATCCTCCTGGAAAAATGGAAAATTTTGTCGCTCTCAGCGACAACTTGGGTCTTCACATAACCCAACTCCTTGTTAAAGTCGGCAATGGCCTGAGATACGGGGATATCCCGTGGTTGAGCATCATAGAAAGCATGCACTCGAGCCTGTCTGACCGGCCACGGACAATATTCGGTCTCCATAAATTCTTGAAATTCGGCCCATGAAGCAACATGATCTTTGGGACCAACGGCCTCCCACCAATCTGTAGCATCTCCCGTGAGAAAATATTGAGCAATATGGACCTTACGGTCCTCGGGGCAGTTGGTAGCAGTGAATACTTTGGATATATCCTTGATCCACCCTTCCCAGCCGATCGGGTCCGAAGCTCCCGAAAACTGGGGAGGATGCATCTTGATGACATCCTGAAGCCAACGATCCGTTTCGCCTCGATTAGCATGGGCCTGATCGGGGTTCTGGACCACCTGGGCTATAGCCGCCATCTGGTTAACCATTTGCTGCATAACAGCCGCAATACCAAGATCGGCGCGCTCCTGAGAAGAAGCATGACTGTGACGGTCACCAGATCGCCGGCTCCCGAAGAATGCGACGTGGCCGCCCCACCGGCTGCCCCACGTCCTCGGCCGCGTCCACGACCACGACCACGACCACGGTTTCCTCCGGCATCCATACTGAAGTTGAGAGATAACAGAAGTATATCGATGATGAGTAAGGGAGGAAAAGCAACTACGATTCAAAAGTGGAAATACAATGCAAGAAACAAAAGAGCCGAATAAGAAAACTTACGAGCCTTTGGAAGTCTTGGGATCTTGGCGGCGGTGTGACAATGTGCAAAACAAATACAACTAGACCCAAATAACCAACAAGCCTAGGTACCCATAAACCTAGAGCTCCGATACCATTTTCTGTAACACCCCGAGATATTCGTATATTACATAGCCGTGGACCCCCACATGGGACCCACTGTGCTACAAACAAGAAAACTCCACTCGACTAACCATCCCGGTTAGCGAGGACACACATTTAATTATAAGACATAAGAAGTTACGCCTGAGCAACCGTGAAATGATCATCAACCAACAATGTAACAATTTAAAAGTAGTATAATACGGAGTTTGAAATGACAAACCTAAGTACTCGCGAGTACACTCTATAAGTTTATAATTATTAGAACAACCAAATCGAAATGGACGAAAGAAATAGAAAGACCCAAATGCACATGTCAACGACCACGCCAACGTCCTCATCGTCTGTCAGTGCCCGCCGTCCGGATAATCATAACTCAAATCCATAACAAGAATTTCCCAAAACGGGTCCCAGAGGGGTTAGCAATTACGCTAGTACGAGTAATCAAGGCAAACCAATCGCTTACACATTTCATAGTACATGCACCAATATCATTTCAAAAACCAAAACCAGACATGTCTTTTCCTAAACAAACAGTCAACAAATTTTGCCGGGGAATGTGGCTATACCATTGATCTCGCTCCGTGATCCCTAAGGACCCTCCCGAGTGGCCATATTATAAAACAAATCACGCACACGCATCGCCTTGGGAATGTGGCTATACCATTGATCCCGCTCCGTGATCCCTAAGGACCCTCCCGAGCCGGCTAGCGAAACAAACTCGTGAATCCGTGGCTATACCATTGATTCCTCCGTGATCCCGTCGGACCCTCCCGAGGTGAGCAATCACACACAATATACATTACTATTTCACGTTAAGCATAAAGGTTTCCAAAAATACTTGCCTTGAATATTTTGATGACGCAACGAACGGAAAGGATAATCACCACGAACACTAGGAATCAACGGAACCGAACCTAACGATTGAAGAACATAATTACAACCAACTCTAGCGAATACGGAAATGGAATACACCGAAAACCCGCCTACGATTCGTGTATATTCGCACAAAATAATAACGAGGGCGGACCACAACCAAACCCTCTCGATTCCGCAAAACTATGAAAATATACTCTGAATCCGTAGGAAAATTTATGATAGCAACAAGATTAATCATATTCATCAAGAATCTATCAACAAAACGGAAAGAATCGGACAAAAAGCCCAAAATCCCCAATTATTCGAAAGTAGGGTTCTAGAGATGTTACCTTCGGAGATTCAAGTACTAAAGTCCGTAGAACACGCGTTGGATTGATTGTCCGGGCTTCACGATCGAAAGGAGATGAAGAAAATCAAACACTCAAATGATTTGTGAAGGAAAAACCTTCCCTCAAGCTCTCTCTCTCTCGGTTGTAGGTGAAGAAAAGGGAAAGAAATGAGCTGAAATGCTCAAAAAATGAATTTATAGGGGTTGACTGCCCTGACGGACACGGCCCGCGCCGATCGGCACGGTCGTGTTGCACAGCTGGCCGACAGGGACTCGACCGTGTCCTGCTTGACACGGTCGCGGCGCGGAGGGCCTTCCGATAGTGACCCGTCCGACAGCGACTCGGCATGACTCGACCGTGTCCTGGAACACGGTCGGGCGTGTCAGCGATCGGTTCGCTTATCTGGAAGAGTTCGACTCGGCCGTGCCAAACGACACGGTCGAGTCACGTGGCGAGACTTCGGCATTTCGGACGAGTACGGCACGGGCGTGTCGGACGACACGGCCGAAGTTCGGTCGGCAGTGATCGCCAATAATTGAAAAATGAGCGGTGAGCTAAACGACCATAACTCTCTCGTCCGATTGACTCACCGTTTGAACCATTGGAAAGCTAACTCGATGTTATATAATATTGCAAAGATTTAGAATTTTTGGAGTCACCAAAAATTAATGGTGATCTAACAAAGTCGAACTCATATGAGGAAAGTTGAAACAATGAACAATAACGATACACAACTCGAAGTTTTTCCGAACGGTGAACACGGTGAACGAACATGATTGATGAATGATTATAAATGAGTGAAAATCCACTGAGTGACAATCACCAAATGAAATTACTGAATGATAATGACTGAATTACAACCGGGTATTACATTCTACCCCTCTAAAAATAAGTTTCGTCCCGAAACTTAAGAAACAAACAACTCAGGGTACCTAGCACGCATGCTATCCTCGGTTTCCCAAGTTGCTTCCTCGACACCGTGTCTCGACCACTGCACTTTGACCAAAGGGATGGTCTTATGCCTCAGTCGTTTCTCATGATGCTCCAAAATCTTCAAAGGATGCTCCTCAAAAGTAATATCTTCAGCAATATCAATATCGCCATAATCGATGACGTGACTAGGATCCGGAACATATTTCCTCAGCTGGGAAACATGAAAAACGCTATGAATGTGACTCAAGGCCGGGGGTAATGCCAAACGGTATGCTAACCCACCGACCCGTTCGAGAATCTCGAAGGGTCCAATAAATCTCGGACTCAACTTCCCCTTCTTCCCGAAACGGAAAACTCCTCTCGTCGGCGACACCTTCAGCAAAACGTGGTCTCCCACCTCGAATTCTAAAGGTCGACGACGGACATCGGCATATGACTGCCGACTGGGCCGTCAACATCCGTTCCCGAATTAATTCTATCTTCCGCTTCGTCTCTAAAACGACATCCGGCTCGGTCCCGACCAAATCGGACGCCTCATTCCAACAAATCGGCGATCGACATCGTCGCCCATAAAGCGCCGCATACGGTGCCATTCGAATCGACGCGTGCCAACTATTGTTGTACGTGAATTCGATCAATGGCAAATGCTCTTCCCAGTCGCTACTCCAATCGAGGGCACAAGCACGCAACATGTCCTCGAATGTCTGGATAGTGCGTCCGATTATCCATATGATCGGGATGAAAAAGGTACTCAAATGCAAACGGTACCCAACGCCTTATGCACCGCCGCGAAGTGCGATACAAAGCGGCCATCACGATCCGAAACAATAGACTTGGAGTACCGTGAAGTTTCAAAATCTGCGATAAACACACGAGCGATTTCTCTGGGCCCCAAGAGTCCTTGATGCCCGTAAAATGTGCCGACTTGGTCGACGATCAACAATCACCCAAACCATATTCATGCCCGATCTCGATCTCGGCAAACTCGTAATGAAATCCATCGATATATCTTCCCATTTCCATTCCTAACGGGAAGTGATCGCAATAACCAAATGGCCGATGCTCGATTGTGACACTGGGCAAGTCAAACATCTCGCCACAAGCCGTGCGACCTCCTCCTTCATATCATTCCACGAAGTTCCTCCTCGAGTCCTTGTACATCTTACTCGAACCGGGATGAACGGAATAGGGTGTGGAATGGGCCTCACGCAAAATACTGTCGCAACTCTGGATCGTTCGGTACACAAAGCCGACTCTGGAATCTCAAAACACCATCCTCGTGAATCACAAACCCAGGAGACTTTCCTTTAAGAACGTTCTCTCGGATTTGAGTAATCATCGGATCCTCTAATTGCTTCAGTTTAATTTCATCGATCAAAGACGACGAAATTTCTAAGGCACAAAGTTGCCCGACAGATCCAGGCAGCAAAACCTCAACATCTAACCCGATCAAAGCCCGCTGAAGCTCAGACTGAGGCGTAAGGACCTCAAGCGTTCGCAACGCAATCGGTTTCCGACTCAAGGCGTCGGCCACGACATTCGCCTTACCCGGATGATAAAGGATTTCGAGGTCATAATCCTTAATCAACTCTAACCACCTCCTCTGCCTCATATTCAACTCTCGCTGAGTAAATATGTATTTCAGACTTTTATGATCGGTAAAAATCTGACATGCAGAGCCGAAAAGATAGTGACGCCAAATCTTGAGTGCAAAGACAACCGTCGCTAACTCCAAATCGTGAGTAGGGTAGTTAAGCTCATACGGCCTCAACTGTCTCGACGCATAGGCAATGGTCTTGCCGTCCGCATCAATACGCACCCAAGACCACGACCGAAGCATCGCTAAACATGGCGAAACCCTCGTTGCCACATGGCAATGCCAAAACCGGGCTGAAGTCAAACGCTTCTTCAGCTCCTCAAAACTCGATCGCCTCTCATCGGTCCGCACGAACTTCTCGGATTACGGAGCAACTGTGTAAGTGGTCGAGCTAGTTTTGAGAAACCCTCGACGAACCTACGGTAGTAGCCAGCCAAACCCAAGAAACTACGGACCTCCTTCACATTTGTGGGCGATGCCCAATCCAACATTGCCTCAATTTTCTGCGGATCCACTCGAACTCCCTCGGCTGAAATCACGTGACCCAAAAACATCACTTTCTTCAGCCAGAACTCACATTTCGAGAACTTCGCATAGAGTTGCTCGGTCCTCAAAATGTCTAACACTACCCGCAAATGATGGGCATGCTCTTCCTCGTTCCTCGAATAAATAAGAATATCGTCAATGAAGACGACGACACACTTATCCAAATACTCGATAAAGACTTTGTTCATCAATTGCATGAACACCGCCGGCGCGTTAGTTAACCCGAAAGGCATAACTACAAACTCATAATGTCCGTATCTCGTCCGAAAAGCCGTTTTCGGCACGTCGGACTCCTTCACCCGGAGCTGATAGTACCCCGATCTCAAATCAATCTTTGAGAATACCGCCGCTCCCTGCAACTGATCGAACAAGTCGTCAATCCTCGGCAAAGGATACTTGTTCTTGATGGTCACCTTGTTCAGTTCATGATAGTCGATACACAAACGTAGTGAACCATCCTTCTTACGCACAAACAAGACCGGTGCGCCCCAAGGCGAGGCGCTCGGTCGAACATACCCCGACTCAAGAAGTTCACTCAACTGTTTCTTCAACTCTGACATCTCTGAAGGTGCCATGCGATACGGCGCCTTGAAATCGAGCCGCACCCGGCTCTAACACTATAGCAAACTCTACCACACGATCTGGTGGCAATCCGGCAACTCGTCAGAAATACATCGAAACTCACTAACGATGGAATCGATGAAAGCTCGACTCCACCATTCTCCGCCTTCAAGGCGTAGCACCAATAACCAGTACACCCTTTTCGCAGGAGTCTCACCGCCTTCAAGGCATTAATAACAAACTTGGTTTCTCTTTCGCCTGCGAAAGAGTGTTGATGCCGTCCTCGGCTAACATAGTGATGATTCTCGTGCGGTAGTTCATGATCGCGCCATGCCGCTCGAGCCAATCATCCCGAGAATCAAATCCTCACCCTCGATACCCACGACAATAAGATTAGAGAGCCAAGCCCTCTCACAAATAATCACGAGCAGTCCGGACTTCTCGATCACCGACAATTCTATAACCGCTAGGAAGTTTAACGATGAAAGGCTCGCAAGGTGACAAGCAGTCGAGACTCAAACGGCGTACACACTCTAGAGAAATGAATGAATGCGTAGCACCCGAATCAAAAAGCACACCGACAGGATGAGAATGGATATGAACGGTACTGCCGCCACGAGGCTTCTTTGGATCATCGGCCCTCCTCATCTCGTATATACGCGGCTGGGCGGAGCCGACACTGGAAGCTCCTCCTCTAGCGGGTTGACCCCGACCCCTACCTCGGCCGGCACTCGGTGGAGACGGCGGAGCAAATGAGCCCTGGTTCACACTCGGCTCCATAGGTGCTGGGTGAGAAGAACGGGCACCGCGAAGCTGTCTGAGCTGATCACAAAAAGAAGCCTTGTGGCCCGACTGACCACAAGTATGACAAGTTAAAGGCGGACGAGGACAGACACGGTTCTTATGACCCGAAAGGCCGCAGTTAAAGCATGTGAGCTCACGGCGGGGTTCCGGCGGCACCGAAAGCTCCCAGAGAAACGAGCCGAACGCCCGTAGAAATATTCGCGGCTCGAGATTTCTGCTGGCCTCCACTCTTGGGACCAGAAAAGTTTCCGACCGACTTCTGCTTCTTGCTCTCACGAGCCAAATCACTCGCCGTTACTGACATATCATAAGCAAGGGCTCGACTCTGATAATCCTTCAGGGTAGCACAGACGAGACCAGACATATAGTCCCAAATGGGCAACTTCATCCTCCTGGAAAAATGGAAAATTTTGTCGCTCTCAGCGACAACTTGGGTCTTCACATAACCCAACTCCTTGTTAAAGTCGGCAATGGCCTGAGATACGGGGATATCCCGTGGTTGAGCATCATAGAAAGCATGCACTCGAGCCTGTCTGACCGGCCACGGACAATATTCGGTCTCCATAAATTCTTGAAATTCGGCCCATGAAGCAACATGATCTTTGGGACCAACGGCCTCCCACCAATCTGTAGCATCTCCCGTGAGAAAATATTGAGCAATATGGACCTTACGGTCCTCGGGGCGATTGGTAGCGGTGAATACTTTGGATATCTCCTTGATCCACCCTTCCCGGCCGATCGGGTCCGAAGCTCCCGAACGGGGAGGATGCATCTTGATGACATCCTGAAGCCAACGATCCGTTTCGCCTCGATTAGCATGGGCACGATCGGGGTTCTGGACCACACAGGCTATAGCCGCCATCTGGTTAACCATTTGCCGCATAACGGCCGCAATACCAAGATCGGCGCGCTCTGAGAAGAAGCATGGCTGTGACGGTCACCGGTCTGCCGGCTCCCGAAGAATGCGACGTGGCCGCCCCACCGGTGCCCCACGTCCTCGGCGCGTCCACGACCACGACCACGACCACGGTTTCCTCCGGCATCCATACTGAAGTTGAGAGATAACAGAAGTATATCGATGATGAGTAAGGGAGGAAAAGCAACTACGATTCAAAAGTGGAAATACAATGCAAGAAACAAAAGAGCCGAATAAGAAAACTTACGAGCACTGGAAGTACTGGGATGCTGGCAGCGGTGTGACAATGTGCAAAACAAATACGACTAGACCCAAATAACCAACAAGCCTAGGTACCCATAAACCTAGAGCTCCGATACCATTTTCTGTAACACCCCGAGATATTCAGAGTATATTACAGCGCCGTGGACCCCCACATGGTACCCACCAGGCTACAAACAAGAAAACTCCACTCGACTAACCATCCCGGTTAGCGAGGACACACATTTAATTATAAGACATAAGAAGTTACGCCCGGAGCAACCGGCGAAATGATCATCAACCAACAATGTAACAATTTAAAAGTAGTACAATACGGAGTTTGAAATGACAAACCTAAGTACTCGCGAGTACACTCTATAAGTTTATAATTATTAGAACAACCAAATCGAAATGGACGAAAGAAATAGAAAGACCCAAATGCACATGTCAACGACCACGGCCAACGTCCTCGTCGTCTGTGCCCGCCGTCCGGATAATCATAACACGAAATCCATAACAAGAATTTCCCCAAAACGGGTCCCCAGAGGGGTTAGCAATTACGCTAGTACGAGTAATCAAGGCAAACCAATCGCTTACACATTTCATAGTACATGCACCAATATCATTTCAAAAACCAAAACCAGACATGTCTTTTCCGGAAACAAACAGTCAACAAATTTTGCCGTGGGAACAGGGCTATACCATTGATCTCGCTCCGTGATCCCTAAGGACCCTCCCGAGCTGGCCATATTATAAAACAAATCACGCACACGCATCGCCTTGGGAACAGGGCTATACCATTGATCCCGCTCCGTGATCCCTAAGGACCCTCCCGAGCTGGCTAGCGAAACAAACTCGTGAATCCAGGGCTATACCATTGGATTCCCTCCGTGATCCCGTCGGACCCTCCCGAGGTGAGCAATCACACACAATATACATTACTATTTCACGTTAAGCATAAAGGTTTCCAAAAATACTTGCCTTGAATATTTTGATGACGCAACGAACGGAGAGGATAATCACCGACGAACACTAGGAATCAACGGAACCGAACCTAACGATTCGAAGAACATAATTACAACCAACTCTAGCCGAATACGGAAATGGAATACACCCGAAAACCCGCCTACGATTCGTGTATATTCGCACAAAATAATAACGAGGGCGGACCACAACCAAACCCTCTCGATTCCGCAAAACTATGAAAATATACTCTGAATCCGTAGAAAAATTTATGATAGCAACAAGATTAATCATATTCATCAAGAATCTATCAACAAAACGGAAAGAATCGGACAAAAACCCCAAAATCCCCAATTATTCGAAAGTAGAGATGTTACCTTCGGAGATTCAAGTACTAAGGTCCGTAGAACACGCGTTGGATTGATTGTCCGGGCTTCACGATCGAAAGGAGATGAAGAAAATCAAACACTCAAATGATTTGTGAAGGAAAAACCCTCCCTCAAGCTCTCTCTCTCGGTTGTAGGTGAAGAAAAGGGAAAGAAATGAGCTGAAATGCTCAAAAAATGAATTTATAGGGGTTGACTGCCCTGCCGGACACGGCCCGCGCCGATCGGCACGGTCGTGTCGCCTGGTGGCCGACAGGGACTCGACCGTGTCTGCTTGACACGGTCGCGGGCCGGAGGGCCGTGCGATTGTGACCCGTCAAGCGGCGACTTCGGCATGACTCGGCCGTGTCTGGAACACGGTCGGGCGTGTCGGCAGTCGGTTCTGGCTTATCCGGAAGAGTTCGACTCGGCCGTGCCAAACGACACGGTCGAGTCCTGTGGGCAGAGACTTCGGCATTTCCGGACGAGTACGGCACGGGCCGTGTCGGACGACACGGCCGAGTTCGGTCGGCAGTGATCGGCCAATAACTGAAAAATGAGCGGGTGAGCTAAAACGACCATAACTCTCTCGTCCGGACTCCGATTGACTCACCGTTTGAACCATTGGAAAGCTAACTCGATGTTCTATAATATTGCAAAGATTTAGAATTTTTGGAGTCACCAAAAATTAATGGTGATCTAACAAAGTCGAACTCATATGAGGAAAGTTGAAACAATGAACAATAACGATACACAACTCGAAGTTTTTCCGAACGGTGAACACGGTGAACGAACATGATTGATGAATGATTATAAATGAGTGAAAATCCACTTAGTGACAATCACCGAATGAAATTACTGAATGATAATGACTGAATTACAACCGGGTATTACACTGACAGCTTGGTGATATCTTGATATCCTGTAATCAAAAGATTTAGTAGATCTAGGTCCCCTTTGATTTTAGGTCCTTGGTTATTAGTGCCTTTAGGTATCTATATATGCCTAACAACAACAGGTTTGTTGTAGGCTGTATTAGGTCCTATTTTGCGAGATATGCGTGGGACAGGCACGTCATCGTTGTAAGCATTGTTATTATGCATGCAAAATTTAGATTTTTGGCACCAGTAGGAGGAGGAACCATATTATTCAGCCTTGTTGCCTGCATTCTGGATTTCCAGCTGGATTCCCAGACCCGCTGTTGGTAGAATTGCGCGGCAACTTTCTTAAGGGACATATACTAGGTTTTTTGTACACATTATCTAGGAGTATTGTACTTTTGGTAGTACTGAGGTGCATGTTGTTGATGGTACTTAGGTACAACTTTCCTTCTAGCCTGTTGGGAAAAACATTCCTATTTTGATAATTTCCAACATACAGCAAGGTAGTCTCAAAGGAGTCAGAATTCTGTTAAGTATGGAAGCTGTTAGGACTCTCCACATAATTCGTTCCTACAACAAAGAGATCTTCTACAATCTATCTTACAGAGTCCTCATCATACAGCAATGAGACTTAAAGTGTTGGATACAGCATATAGGCTAAAGATGTTTTACTTGGGAAAAGTAAAACATATCCAACAGGACTGAACAAAAGAAGCTTTAAACCGTTGTGAGATAAACATTATTTACTTATAAAGTATTCACGGTTAAAGCAGAATTTATTGCTAATAGGACAGCAATTAATGCAGCCGGAGAGAGACATGTCTGAACGCTCTGAAGAGCATTTAATGCAAAGACAGAAAGGATGTCTAAAGCATTAAATGCGATCTACTTTAATTCAATCATTCAGTAGCTACCAATCAAGAGATAGACGTCAACATCACACCAACCAACAACGGCTACATTTATAATGGATACATTCCAAGGTTATAAATATCCCCAAGCAAGAGGACTTCACACATACATTATTCATTATCGCCAAAGTTCTAACAGATTACTCTGACAATATACCGATTACAAAGAAGTATATTTCGTGAGCATACAACAATATCTAAGCGAAGAAATATACTAAGTCCTCAACGCAAACAGCACAGCATACATCGATCGTTCTTCAAAGATAAAGCTGATGTTTGAAGATTTGTTCTACCACTTTACCATTGAGATTATCATAAGCCCTGTGTGGACTAAGGATCCTTGCGTGTTCTGACCTATGTGGGAAGAATAGCATTGAAGAAGAAGCTTCGATCTGTGTGAGAATAAACGAGTCGAAAGAGCTCAAGCCAATTTGTGTGAACGGCCCAAAGCTACAGTCCCTGTATCAACCTGTGTGAACGATATAGAGATAAGTTTAGTTAAAGTCATGTAGTTGTGTACGCAGTGATTTTAATAAACTCTTTACTCCTATGTGGAGGACCAGCGGACGTAGAGGGGTTTACCTCGAACCATTTTAAACTGTGTTATTTACTTTCTATCTTTATTGTTTCAGTTAATTGTTATTTATCTAGTATACACTGTTAAACCATATACGCATCAAGCAAACAGGAGAACACCTAATTGCTGTATTTACAGCAACTCACACAACATACTTCCGCTACGCAAATTAACTTAAAAAAATGTACGGCTTATTATACTCTTACTTCCTAAGCTGTTTATTGTATACTTAGTGGCCAACATAGCCTGCTGCTGACGTTGTTGGTATGCTCGAGGAGCATACTGTTGATATTCGGTATTACGTCTTATAGGTCTGTGGGATTGTGTTTTCCGCTGCTTAGGATATGAGCTAGATGGCGGAATGGCAGTCTTTTCTTTCTGAGAAGGGACAGCTGTAGCCTTTACAAGAATGTGCTTCTCTGGTTTCAGGAATGGGTTCCACTCATTTGACAAAGACTGTACTAGTTTTGCCGCTGTTGGAGAACGAGTCGTATATCAAGCCACGTTTGTCATGGGCGTATTGTCCATTACTTACGATTTCTTCCACCCCCACGATGATTTCTCAAAATATTTGAGAATGGTCTTGAATTCTCCTTCTCTTTTCTCAAAATGTTATATTTTAGCCTCTAGTAAACCATAATCATTTGTCTTGCATTGATTTTGATTTTTTGCCTCATTTAGTTCAATTGCAAGTTAATGATTGTTTTTCATGACTTTTTCATGAATAATCTTGTTGTTTTTGCAATCCATAGACATACAAAATTTGAAAGAGAGAGTTGTAGGTTTTCTTGTTTAAGCATCTCATGTGCTTTTTGAATGGTCATAAATTCATTCACCATTTGAAAGGGAATTTAAAGTGAATAGGAACAAGAAGAAACTCATTGAGTAAGAGGTTTAAGACACTTAATAAGTTGAAGTGGGTTGGAGAATGTGCAATATTGAACAAGACCATGACGCCAATCTTGGAGGTTGTTCGCCGCATGCGCCCGCTCATCCGAATGGCTCGGCCTAGGCCTTGGATCTTGATTCTTGACAATTGTACTCTAGACTGAACTTGGGAAGTATTGGATGGACTTTGTTGGACTTAGTTGACTTGGGCTATAGAGATTTTAAATTCTAGTGCTCTGAATACGTTTTCTCTTCTGGGCTATACAGATTTTAAAAGGAAAAATATTCGCATCGCATAAATTATTATGAAATATGACTTCTTTAATTCTTGTGTGGTAAAATATATAGCTTCTAATTATCGAGAATTTTCATAGTAAATCAAATAAAATAGATTATCTTTTGTATATTGTATTCTTTTACTTCATATTATATAGATAATATATTACATTTATAATTGGCCAAACTTATTAATTGGTAATATTTGGCAAAATAATTTCCTAAAAAACAAAACTATTTATTTGAACACTTAATTGAGCAAATTAATAAATGGCAAATGAAATATGCCACAAGTGAAAGACTATATTTGGCCAAAAAAATAGTTTGTCAAATTCATTTGTTATGTCCAACTTCAAAAAATAAGAAGTCGGATTCGCACAAATTGTTATATGTCAAAAAGTTGGGCAAATTAAATTTCACAATAAAAATAAAAATTACTGGCCAACTTAGTAATTAGCCCAATCATATTTTTCAATAGAACTATTTATTTTGTCAACTCAACATTTGGCCAAGTTAAATTAGTGGTGCAAAATAATTGGAGGGTTTTTATTTGGCCAAATTAAAAATTTGCCAAGATAAATTATTATGTCTGACTTTAAAAATTGAGAAGTCAAATTCGTCCAAAATAATTGACTTTAATAAATTGGTCAAATTAAATTTCACAACAAAAAAATTATTTATTTGGATAACTTACTAATTGATCAAATTATATTTTTCAATAAAAATAAAATTTTTATTTGGTCAACTCGTTAATTGGCAAAATAAAATTGATGTTGCAAAATAATCATGGGGTGGTCAAATACACGTTGCTTATAAATATTTAGTTAATTCTGCAATCGATGAAGTCTCATTCAAAATCGATATGGAATAAAAGATTTTCAATACATAAGAATATTTGAAATTAAAAAATATCACGTAGAAGAGAGAATTAACGTGGTGCTCCAAATGCTAAAAAAATAAACTACTTTATGTGACCAACTTAATAATCGAGCAGATTAATAATTGGCCAAATTAAATATTTCGAAAGTAGAAAACTACTTTAGTGGCCAATTTAATAGTTTCTCAAATTAGATTATTACGTCCAAGTTCAAAAAATAAGAAATCAAAATCGTTCAAATTTTTATGTCCATAAATTGGTCAAATTAAATTTTTAAAGAAAAAATAACATTATATATTTGGCCAACATAATAATTAGTCATATTATATTTTCAATAAAATAAAATTATTTACTTAGTCAACTCAAATAACTAGCCTAATTTAATAAGTGGTGCAAAATAATTATCGGGTGGTAAACACACATTGCTAAAAATTATGTATCTAATTTTTCAATTGATGGAGTCTCAATCAAAGCGGGTGTGAGAGAGAAGATTTTATAAGAATCGAGAAATTAGAAAATACCATGTAGAAGAGAGTTGTTGTGGTGCTCCATATATATATATATATATATATATATATATATATATATATATATATATATATATATATATATATATATATATATATATATATATATATATATATATATATTTCGGGAGAAAGTAAGAAAGCTGTGAATCAATCAATTGTATTAATAACACTGATAGAGGGGGCCTTTATATAGGCATTACAATGAGTCCTTTCATACATAGGATTCCTAGTTAAGGTAAGAAACCTAATGGGATCCTACTACCTCTAGAAGGATCTAGAACCTTCCATCTATGTATCTTCCTACAATCAGTATTAAGCAAGATACCAACAAGGGAAAGATATCCGGAACACTCCCCCTTTGTCGACCACTAATACAACCATGGTGCATAAGATGTTGCCTCGGTAAAAATCCTTTCCAAGTCAAACAAAATCCCGTGAAAAAAAAACAAAGACTTGGTGAGGAAAACGAGCACAATGCACCAACTACAAATGCCAAAATCACATGGAGTATACTCCTCCTGAAGTATACACAACAACTCATTCCAATGAGCTATCACATGTTGAGCTCGGACAATCGACGCGTGCCGATGATCCTCACACGTTTCTCAAATATAAATTTTGGTAGAGACTTAGTGAACAAGTCTGCAATATTCTCATCGGAACTCACTTGTTTCACTTTGATATTCAGCAATTTCTGCTGTTGCTGATTGTAGAAGAACTTCGGCGAGATATGTTTAGTATTATCACCCTTAATGAAACCTAACTTCATATGCTCAATGCATGCCGCATTGTACTCAAATATGCAAGTAGGGATCACTGTAGTGGACTTTAATCTACAAGTTCCTCGTATATGGTCTAAGACTGACCGAATCTAAATGCACTCCCTTATGGATTCGTGCAATGCAATTATCTCGGCATGGTTCGAGGAAGTAGCAACTAGGGTCTGCTTGGTATATCGCCAAGATATTGCCGTATTCCCAATGGTGAACACATAACCACTGTGGGAACGTCCTTTATGCATGTCACAGAGATAACCGGCATCAGCAAATCCAACTAACATATTGTTGGGATTCTCTGCATAGGGGACAAGCTTGCTTGCATTAGCACTTCTGGTAGTCAAGTTGCCATGCTTAGCTGCAATATCAGAGGAAGATCGACAGTCGATATACATCATCTTAACCTCAACAATTCCTTTTGGAATATTGCTCTCTTTTGCATAGGGAAAGAACAATTCAAGATAAGCGGAGCCTTTCAAGTATCAAAAGATGTATTTTACTTCATTCTAATGCCTTATCATGGGAGCAGAGCTGAATCTCGCTAACAGATTTACAGAGAATGCGATGTCTATATGAGTACATTGAACCAGATACAACAACGCATCGATTGCGATATGGTATGGTGTTTCTGCTGCAAGGGCCTCTTCATCGTCCTCTTTAGGACGAAATGGATCCTTGTTCATTTCCAGACTTCGATCAACCATGGGGGTGTCAAGAGGATGTGCCTTGTCCATGCTAAATCGCCTGAGCATCTTATGGACATAGGCAGATTGATGAATGAGTATACCAGTTCCTCGATGTTCCACCTATAAGCCCAAGCAGAATTGAGTCCTTCCCAGATCTTTAATCTCGAATTCAGACTTAAGGTAGCAGGCCATTTTATCGACCTCATCTATGGTACCGATAACATTCATGTCATCTACATAGAACGCTAAACTCACGAATCCTGCATCTATTCTTTTCATGAAAATTCATGGACAGTATTATGGTTCTTATATCCCTTCCCAATCAAGTATTCACGTAGGCGGTTGTACCACATCCTTCCGGATTGCTTCCACACCCATACAGTGAACGACGCAACATTACAGCGTAAGTGCTCCGTGGTTTAGAGCTAGCTAATTTGGGCAACAAAATCCCTTTGGGGACTTTCGTATAAATGTCCGTATCTAGATTCCCATAAAGATACGTTGTAACCACATCCATAAGCTGCATATTTAGTTTTTCAGACACTACCAAACTGACTAAGTAGCGGAAAGTGATGATGTCTATAACGGGAGAATACGTCTCCTCGTAATCAATGCCAGGGCACTGCGAGAAGCCTTTAGCAACTAGTCTCGCTTGCATGACCTCATTCTTATCATTGCATTTACAGACAAAGACCCATTTATGTACAACTGGTTTAACGCCCACGAGTACTGGCTCGATACGGACAAATACCTCATGTTTAGCCATTGAGTCTAGTTCACCTTGCATTGCATCTTTCTATTTTGGCCAATCGGTTCGTCGTTGACATTCAGCAATAGTGTACGGCTCAGCATCATCATCTTCAATAATTTATTGAGCGACGGAGTAGGCAAAAGCGTCACCGAGTAGCATGGATGAGATGTCCAACAGTACGTGTTCACTCGTAAATTACATTGAGATTTCTTTATTCTCCGACATCAATAAAGTTTTCGGTCGTTCGTCAATCATTCCATTGTTAATTCGAGGACATATCCGTATCCAGAGAGAATCCTGTCTGATGAAGTCACTGAGTCGATAATGAGAGGATTTTATGCCTCCGTTTTCTTTCCTTTCCAGATTTGGTATCTTTTCTACCCACTGGCCTCCCTCTTTTTTGAGCAGGGATAAGAGCAGCTGAAGCATTCGTCCCACCACTAAGGTCGACGCTGGGGGTATCATTCATTTGGGAGGCTGAACCTTGCCCTATAACTGGGACTTCTGACCTTGCAGGAACATTTGCAGCGGGAATGGTAGATCTTGTCACTTTGGAAGTATCATTAAAGATGTCGGGCATCAAATCCGCAACTTTCTGAAAACTGAGAATATATTGCACTTCCAGCTCGGATTGAGTCGTGTGGAGATATTGATGAGAAAAGAAGGGAGCACATCAGATAATTTCCTTGCATTCAACTGGAATCGTTCGATTCCTCTCTCCCCCTAACGACAAGAAGTTTGTCTCATCAAAGTGACAGTCTGCAAATCTTACAATAAATAGATCTCCTGTCAAAGGTTCTAAGTAGCGGATAATTTTAGGCGACTCATAGCCAACATATATACCTAATCATTTTTGCGGACCCATTTTAGTACGCTGTAGAGGTGTAATTGGCACATAGACTACACAACCAAACATGCGTATGTGTGAAATATCGGACTCATATCCAGTTACCAACTGGTACGCACTAAACGGTTGATTGGCAGTGGGCTGAAAGCGAATAAGTATAGCTGCATGCAAAATTGCATAATCCCAGGCAGAAATCGGCAAGTTGGTGCGCAATACCAATGCTCAGGCGATAAGTTTTAACGTTTAATCATAGACTCAACAAGGCCATTCTGCGAATAAACATGGGAGATGGGATGTTCAACTTTAATCCCAATCGACAAGCAATACTCGCCGAAGGACTTTGATGTAAACTCACCAATGTTGTCCAATCATAATAACAAGATTGGAAGTCGGGGTGGTTATCCTATAACTTGATAATTTATGCTGGGAGCTTAGCAAATGCAGCGTTTCTTGTGGATAGCAGAGCGACGTGTGACCATCACGTTGATGCATCAACCAGAATTATAAAATATCTGAGTGATGCGCATCCTGGCTGAACAGGTCCACAAATGTCCCCTTGAATTCTTTGTAAGAAGTAAATATTTTATGTTAAGTCTTTAACAAAAGATGGAGAAGGTATCAATGTTACTAGTGAGCAGGCTTTACAAAATGATTTATGGGCATTGGAAATTGCCACAGAAGCCTCGAGAATTGCAAAAGATGCACCGTCAACCTCATCAGGGCGTGCAATATTCAATCTGGATGATACGGTAGCAAACTTACTCACATCAATGCCGATGTTGAGCGGTGCTTCCAATCATTTTCTGGACTTGAAAAATGGATGACCGTGTGAGTTTTTTAAAATGTTAATCATCATGTCGCGTCCACGGTGACCAAGTCGGTTATGGCACTATTGGTATGCTTCAGAATCACAAAGTTCGTGGCTCACAACATAGGATTCAGTAACCCTTATTGTAGTTTGGTATAAACCGCTACTTAGACTCATAGGTTTCTCGAGAATGCGACGTCTTCCGCATTCTGCCAGAGTAACACAAAAATTCTATCCCATTCTCACAATCTGTATCAAGGTGACAACCGCTGGCATGGATGTCCCTAAAACTTAGCAAATTTTGATTTGGTCTTGGGGCATAGAGAGCATTTGTGACATTGATATGCATACCATTAGGTAGCAAGAAATGAGCAGGTCCCCTCCCTTGAATTACTTGGAGGAACCAATCATTTTTGTCACTGAGGATATGTATGGCACAATATCCCTAAATAATTCCTTATTCCGAATAATAGTGTGGGCTGATCCACTATCATCAAGGCACTAAATACCCCACGAGACATCTACAATAATGTATGAAACTCGATTAGTCTTGTGTTGAAAGACATAGCAAAAACTCACTAACTTCGAGTTTGGGGAAATTCGAGCAAGTTGGTTAGCATCAAAGTTAGCAAAATCCCATGAAATAATTTCCGTGCAGCTTGACCTTTATTCACTAAAACAGCAATAACTCCTTCGTTAATAAGTCTATGGATGAACGGTCAGTTTTTATGGAAACTATATTTCCATATTTTCCCACCTATAGGTCGTGCACTTTATGGATCATTAAACTCAGATTGTAGTGCTCGTTTCAAGTTGCTATTTTGGGTATTTTCCTATTTTTGAGTAACATAGCAAGGTTGAAGCCTTTTCAAAGGCATTATCGTTGATGCAATAATATGGCAATGATGGCCACAGGCACATATAAACATTTTAAAACGCAGTAGAGTGTTCGATTTATATCTCGACTAATGATCCTTACGGTAACTTCAACTTGGTAGACTTGCACAAAAAGTAGGAATATCGGTACAGCTAAGGCTGTTTAAAACCCACTAATTCCGTTTGAACTTTCAAAGCATAAACAAATACCAACGAGGATGCTCTTAGTCGTGATCAGAAGTTTTTGATAAAATACACCAGTGCATCAAATTAACTAAGCAATTCTTACTGAGCAATTATTTTGTAATAAACCAAATCAAACATGCTATTTGAGGGTAAAATAAAGTTCGTTTTTGGACAATCACAGCAATTAATTGAATTTTATTTATCATGGCCAACTTTATTACATTCATAGAAAATCCCGAAGTAGTTCTCAAAAGAAGAACTGGAAACAAGACAAGATATAAACCAAAGCGTAAAAACTAGTCAAACTACAATGATCTAGTCAAAGTCAGCAACATCCAAATGTTGGTCTTTGTCCGCAATGGTGAGAGGAGGGATCTCAATATGTTTCACCTCTATATTCTCATTATCTTCCTCCATGTAATTTGACTCTTGAGTCAAGTATTGTTTATACTACTTGTAGTAGGCTTGGATGTTTTGGAGCTTTGCAATTGCAGTAAGTATGCTTCTTTGAATGCAAGTATAGAAATTCTGGCGTTCCTTTGGAGTGGGTCCATTCCCATCGGCAAGAGGTGGTCCACATGGTTGGGATCCACTAGGACCAGTGGACGAGCCACCTTTCCTCTTCCACACATTGGAACGACGACCTCATCTTTTCCCTCGCTTGCTCGAGTCATGCACCTATGGTGCTTGCAAAAACTGAGCAGCATTGCCTTTTCTATTTTGTCGTGGTTCCTTCCTGTGGGTATCCTGATTCACTTCTGGAATCGGCTTCGTACCCGCTGGGCGTGCATTGCTGTTGAGAATGATCTTGTGATGCCTTTATTTTTTCGCAAGGTGGGAGATAAGGTCACTACAATTTTTAATTCTCCCTTCCTCATAGGCAACGCGCAGCTGATGAGCAATCACACTTGCACCCACAGGAAATGTGTTAAGAGTCTTTTCGATCAAGTCTTGATCAGAGTTCTTGACACCAGAAAAACTAAGATCAGTGCAAAGATCGAGGACAGCTTGATTATAGGCCTCCAGATTTGCATAATCCAAGAATCGGATTTTCTCCCATTGGAGTTGAAATTTGGGGAAGCGCTGATCATGCACATTATTAAAATATTGTTCGACTATATCCCATAGTTCTTTGGGGTTTTGCAAATTCATGTAACACTTTTTCAGCAATGGATGTATATGTCTACGCAAGTACATCAGTGCATTAGCCTTCGTTTCCTCGCTCGGTTCTTGAGTGGCAGGCTCATTAAAGGAAAATATGGTGGTAGTAAATCTCTTACCAACGAACGCCAAGCGAACGTCTAAGACCCACCAATTATGGTACTCCTTACCAGTGTGGTCAAGGATTTTGATCTCTCGTTGGAGCTTTAAGCCATTTACAAGATATAAAGAAGAGGAAGTTAGTCTTGTTGGATTTTCAGTGATAATGTAAATGGTCACAGTCGATGCTTTAAAAGCTTGTAACATAACCGTTACTAGATATACTTCTCTTAATTGTTGTTAGTAGAGTCGACAAAAACTATCAAATCGCACCCAGATACGTGGTGTATGCAACAACCACAAGTATCGATTTTCAACAATTCCGTGACTCCCCCAGGACCATCACATAGTTTTCTTCAACACGTCTCATCCACCGCCTTCTCTCGCGGTCTCATCCACCGCAAAGTAGCGTGGGAGATAAAGAACTCATTAACCCATGTCCTTAAAAAAATTCCCAAAAAGAGAGAGTTGAAATAGGGACAAGTTAAGATAATTACCTCGCTTATGAAATTAGGCACGTGATATGGAGCAATTGATGTTGTGCTCCGATCTACCGATTGATACTCGATGCGACGACATGAAACCGGGGGTGCAATTTTGGCGGTTCCAGAAAATCACAAATTAAATCGTTATTCGGATCTTTGGACCTAGACTTTGAACCGGGTCAGACCGGCTGGGATAGATTAGGTCGCAGCTACCGGCAGCGGGTGACTAGACTGGAGCTATTCGGATCAGGCGGCGAGTGGCGGAGGTCGGCGTGGGCTATCTGGGCTTGATCGGGTCGGACCAGGAAAACAGTCGCCGAGCAGGTCTCGGTGCAGTCGATCTAGCCTGCACAGGTAGGACGCGGTAGATGGTACTCATCACGGCTTGGTGGGGTAGTGGAGGCGGGGGTCTGGTCGGGTCGCGGCTAGGTCGGATCGGCAGGTGGTGGCAGAGTTCGGTAGGGGCCGAGCAGGGTCAATCGGCTAGGTCGGATCAGTAAGGATGTGGTACTCGGTCGGCACGGGCAGACTGGTCGCGGCTAGGTTGCAGTAGGTCCGGGCAGCGGGGATCGGGGCTCGACTGTGGTGGCAGTGTGCGGCAGAGGCCGGTGAGGATCGATCATGGCTGTACGTGGGACTTGGTCGACATGGGCGGACTGGTCGCTGTTAGGCGTATTTTTATACGCTTATTTATCATTATTTTGTAGTATTTTGGAGAGTGAAATTGTCTAAATGAGCCTTTAATGCCTTAATTTTGTATGATTGACAGGAAATTGAAGTCCGGAAGCTAAAACGAGGCAAAACGGGCGAAAACGGCAAATCTGGACTCTGAGCCGCGGCACAAGGAAGCAGCGCCGCGGCACAGGAAGACACCCAGCCAAAGGCAGAGTAAACTATACTCTGTGCCGCGGCACAGTCCAGGTGAGCCGCGGCACAGAAGAGATTGATGACGCCCGGGCATCCAGCTGAAGACTCTGTGCCGCGGCACAGGTTTAGTGCGCCGCGGCACACTTGGCGGTTTTTGTATGTCCGCGCGGATTTTGGGCCGTTTCGAAGCCAGTTTTCGACCGCCGGATACGGACGCGATTTGGAGGATATGCTGAGCTATAAATAGGGTTGAAGACCCTAATTAATTATCTTTTGATCTAGAATCTTTTGGAGCTTAATCTTGGAGACGACAGAAGAAGAGGGAAGCAGAAGACTTCAAAGGCAGAGGGCGGAAGCTGAAGAACGGAGGAATCCGAGCTTCATCTGCGTTTGAATTTTATGCTTTCATTTATTTATTCTGTATTTTTAATTATTAGTATGTCAGGCTAAAGCCCTAATCTAGGGTTTTGATGAAACCTTTGTTTTGACGAATTGCTTGAGATTATCCAATTAATTACCTTTTTGTTGAGTTTTCCCAATTGTGTTTAATGCTTGCAATTATCTGGCCAATAGTTGTATTGATTTAATCATTCACTTCGAATCGGGAGAGGAGATTTGGTGAGGAACTATTGGTGAGGACCGTTTTATTCTGTGAGATAGGAATATACTCATAGGAACTACGTGGCCTTTGGGAGATTTTAAGCTTTTCGCCTATTGACGAATTAATTCACCTAGGGATAGAGTGCGTTATTCGCCTTTAGATAAATCTATTGACCTCGGGAGAGGCGGTAGAATATATTAGCAATCTCTGCCTTCAATAAATTGGGAAAATTATTTATTACGGATAATTGAGAGTAAATTCGGATAAACCGAGGTGGATTCAGAACCCTAGACTTATTCATCATTTGATTTCTTTTATCCAAGCTATCGTTTTCTACTGTTTAGTTTCTTAGTAATTCTTTTAGTCATTAATTGCACGAACCCAAATTCGATTGTTCAAATAAAATTGGAATACACAAAAATCGGTAGTTAGAGATTCAGTCCTCGTGGGAACGATACTCTACTTATCACTTTATTACTTGTAAACGATGATGTGCACTTGCGTGTAAGAAATATCGCAACAAGTTTTTGGCGCCGTTGCCGGGGATTGAAATTTTCTAATATCGATTTAAGTATTTCTAGTCTTAATTTGAACGTTTTATTTTTGTGTATTTAATTTTCGTTTATTTGTTTTTCCTTTCAGGACCTTTCGTGTAGTGCATGAGAAAACTCGGTAACGAAGGCCTACTACCTTTGGATACCGAGCTCGAGCGCACTCTAAGAAGGAACAAGAAGGAGAAAAGAGAGTTGCAGACGACGGTCAACATGGCCGAGACTATCGAAGTCCAAGGAGGAGATAACCAAGTGCGGCAAGTTCAACCGGAACTAGCTCTTCGAGATTATGCCATACCGCAGATCAATGCTAATTTTTCGGGAATTCGGCGTCCCACTATCCAAGCCAATAATTTTGAGATCAAGCCTGCTATTATTCAGATGGTGCAGGCGAGCCAATTCTGTGGACTGCCGAATGACGACCCGAATGCCCATATTGCTTCTTTCCTTGAGATATGCGACACGTTCAAGACCAATGGTGTCACCGACGATGCCATCCGATTGAGGCTTTTCCCTTTCTCTTTGAGGGATAAAGCGAAATTTTGGTTAAGTTCCTTACCGCCGGGGTCGATTACAACATGGGAGGGGTTAGCGCAAGCCTTCCTTGCCAAATTCTTCCCACCTGCTAAGACGGCGAGGTTGAGAAACGAAATAACCACCTTTGGTCAGTACGATATGGAATCGCTCCATGAGGCGTGGGAGCGATATAAAGATTTGTTACGAAGATGCCCTCATCACGGCCTTCCTGATTGGCTTCACATTCAGACGTTCTATCTTGATTTGAGTGCTTCTACACACACTCTTATGGATGCGGCCTCTGGTGGGGCCTTGATGGGAAAGAGTATGGCCGAGGCACACTCGCTTTTGGAAGCTATGGCCGCAAACGCATACCAATGGCCATCGGAAAGATTGACACCGAGGAGAGTTATGGAAGTTTCAAGTAATGATCCGATTTCCACCTTGTCAGCTCAAGTCGCCGCTTTGACCCAACAGCTCCAAGCATTTTCGCACGCACCAGCCCCCGTTACCATAGAGACATGCAATTGGTGTAACAGATCACACCTGAGCGCTGAATGTCAAGTTGGAAACCCGTTCGAACAACATCAGATGGAGCAGGCTCAATTCGTGGGAAATGGGAATCGGCAGAATAACCCGTACTCCAACACTTATAATCCGGGGTGGCGCAATCATCCAAACTTTTCGTGGAGAAACGGACAGAACTCAAACCAGCCCCCGTTCGCTCAGACCAATCAGCAGCTCTCCCGCTCCCAAAGTGTCTCTCGAGGAAGCACTTGCAAAATTGGCGGCAAATACGAGTCAATTTATGACTTGTACTGAAGCAACATTGCAAAATCATTCCGCTTCCATTCGGAACTTGGAGGTCCAGCTGGGCCAAATTGCTAATGTGTTGACAGCTCGCCCGGAGGGAGCATTGCCGAGTACAACAGAGACAAATCCTAGAGAGAGTCTAAATGCAATCAGCTTAAGAAGTGGGAAAGAGGTGCTGGATCAGACCGAGCGGTGTGAAAAGAAGAAGGAAATTGAGGAGAAGAATGATTTAGAGCCAGAGGAGTCGAAGGATTTGAAACCTTCAATAAAGTTGCCGGATAACTCGAAGACATATGTGCCCCCCGTCCCGTTTCCACAGAGATTACAGCAAAGAAGGGCGGACAAACAATTTTCTAAGTTCCTTGACGTATTTAAAAAGCTTCACATTAACATTCCATTCGCCGACGCGTTGGAACAGATGCCGAGTTACGTTAAGTTCATGAAAGAGATATTATCGAAGAAAAGAAAACTTGAGGAGTTTGAAACGGTCGCCTTGACAGAGGAGTGCAGCGCAATTCTTCAAAAGAAGCTCCCACCAAAATTGAAAGATCCGGGAAGCTTCAACATACCGTGCACCATGGGGAATCTTTCGTTTAAAAAGGTACTGTGCGATCTCGGTGCTAGTATCAACCTCATGCCTCTGTCGATTTTCAAAAAGCTGGATATTGGGGACGCCAAGCCAACAACAGTCTCCTTACAATTGGCGGATCGATCGATTAAGTATCCGAGGGGAGTGATCGAGGATGTATTAGTCAAGGTTGATAAGTTCATCTTTCCGGCCGATTTCATCGTACTCGACATGGAGGAAGATGAAGATATTCCAATCATCTTGGGACGACCATTTTTAGCGACTGGCCGAACCCTTATAGACGTGGAAAAAGGGGAGTTAACTCTGAGGGTCCAAGACGAGCAAGTTACTTTTCAAGTATTCAAATCTTTCCCATGTCCCGGAAGTGTTGATAAAAGGTCACAAGGTGAAAGTGTAGATGTAGTTGAAAGAGGAAAGCACCGAAAACATAGTCGGTTGAAAAATACAGATTCGGTGGCAGATGGTTCAATTTTTAAGAAGGATGTAGAACAAGTAGCATTTCTCGAGCATGAGGACAAATCTGCTGCAGTCTTGAATGCGTTTGTGAAGGAGGAGAGTAAGCCAAAAGCCCAGCGGACAATTAGTCATGGAAAAAACGGTGTTTCGGGAAGTTGTTCACGTCGAAACCTTTTCGCAAACAACATTTGATGACCGAACCGAAAGTCGAATCGCTAACGACCAATGGTCATAATTTTAACAAAAATATGAACGGTTCGATGAACGGGGCGGAAACCAAATGGAGTTTGCGAAAAGCGAACTAATATTTTCAAATAGGTCCGGCTGAAGACTATAAACTTAGCGCTCCTCGGGAGGCAACCCGAGTTCGTAGTTGTAGATTTTTGCGTTTCTTTATTTTTCTTGCATTCGTGATTCTTATTTTTCATCATTTTTGTGCTTCAATTTGCTTCTGCCTCTCGCTTTTAACGTGTTCTTCTCAAAATTCTGTGCAGAAAGTCCTGTGGAAGAAATCAAGTGTGAGCCGCGGCACAAGTATTGTGAGCCGCGGCACACACAAAACGAAGGAGATGATCTAAACACACTGTACCTTGTGCCGCGGCACGGCATAAATGAGCCGCGGCACACTTGAGCACTGAGCCGCGGCACACGTAATATGTGCCGCGGCACACGACAACACGAGAAAACAGGTAAAAGGGACTGTACCCTGTGCCGCGGCTCACTTTAGCTGTGCCGCGGCACACTAGGCGGAATATGAAGGGCCAGGTAGCTTATAATTCTCAATCGGCCGAACACCCAGGTACGTTTTCTTCTTCTTTTCTCCTTCCCTCCCCAGCGCGCGAATCGGCCGAAGTTTTCTTCCAATTTTTCCTGCGATTTCTTCTTGCATTTTTCACAAAACCAAAAGGTATGTTCCCATCGTTAATCTCTACTTGTTTATGGTTTAGATTTGAAGTTGTTTATGCCTTGGATGGATTGAACATGTTATTTTCCTTCAAAAAGTTTTAGGATTGTTTAGAGGATAACATGGTAGTTTTAATCAAATTTTCATGGTTAGTTTGGAATGTGAATGAGTTTAGTGTGTTGTATTGATGATGATTGAATTGTGTTTCTGTTCTTGGGGGTTGAATCGAGCTATAGCCATGTTTATTCTTCAAGTAAACTCGTGCCCTCAAGGTGTTTGATAAATTGCCTAAGTGAAAAATTTTCTTTGGAAAAGCAATCTTTTGAATTTTCGCAACGATAATGCTCGAATTTACAAAGATGCCCAACCCTTACATCCAGGTTAAACGTTTAAGTCGAATTTCATCCTTCTCTCACGAATGCGCTATTTTGTTAAATTCGGGATTTCTGGATGGACATCCTTAGCCGAGTGTAGATTATTGTTATTATTGTTTGCGTGAATAAACCCTCGTGTTGTACTTTTCAGGACTGATTATGGCGAGAACAAATAAACTGAGAAAGAGAGCTAGGACCCAGTCATCCCCCACTCGAGGGGAGACCTCTCGTGGTCGGGCCGAGGCGGAGGGGCACCAGTTTTCGGACCCTGAAATTCACAAGATCTTCAATGAAAAGATCCGGCCACGACCGCTTATTCCGGAGAGGGGATTCACTCCAGCTCCTCAGGACGGGGAATTGCTCACTATGATTGATGAGATGGGGTGGGCCAGATTTGCTGCACCTCCCGAGCCAGCGGTTATCTCGATTGTGCAGGAGTTCTACGCCAGCGCTCTGCTGAAGCACATTCGGGCAGGGCATACGTTGCCGTCATTAGAGTCTCGGACTCAGGTCGATATCCGAGGGGTTACAGTTGATTTCTCCACGGCTGCTATTCGGAGGCTGTTTGGGCTTCCGGTGGTTGATGAGTCGGCCTATGACCGAGTGATGACCAGCCTCACGAAGGAGGCCCTGCTCGAGACCATTGCACAGCCCGATTCCGACCGAGAGCAGCGAGCAAAGGGTTCTTCCACTTTCCACTTCAGGAGCTCGCGCCTCAGCCGGCTCGGGCGTGCCTGGCTTTATTTTATATGCGCACGCATTGACCCCACCTCCCAGATCCGTACTGTCTTTCTCTCCCGCGCCCGGACACTTTATGCTATCACTTCCGGGCTGCGTTTCGATGTGGCCCCCATCCTGGTCCGATCTATGTTCCAGTGTATCCAGGGGGGGCCAAGACGGGGTTGAACCACCCGTCTCTCATCTGCGCTTTGTGCCGGCAGTCGGGACTGACGTGGTCAGACGACGAGCCGATGCTTGCCCCCGAGGCCCCGATCGACCACCGCATCATATCACACTTTGACCAGTGGGGAGGAGCGCCGGCGCACGCTCGGGGGAGAGGATTTCTGCTAGAGGAGGCCCACGAGGGATCCCCCGAGCCGCTTTTGTTGACACATGGAGATGCCGGCCCGCCGCCCGACAGAGCGAGGTTGCAGAAGTTGTTTGATGGGCTGAGGGAGGACCTGAGGAGAGAGAGAGAGAGGAGCTGAGAGAGGAGACGAGGAGAGAGAGAGATGAGATGAGGAGAGAGAGGGAGAGCTTGATGGCTGCCATGCGGGAGGAGCAGCGGACGGAGCGGGAGAGCGTTTTTGCTGCCGTCAGAGCCGAGATGCGAGAGCAGGCCCGCCGGGCCAGCCGACGAGAGGCGAGGCGTCTGGCTACGAGGGATGCTTATCATCAGGAGCACCTTGCCGCATGGACGGCCCATATCATGCATCCCGACGGGCCATTTATTGCACCCGCCCGGCCAGCCACACCACCCTCCTCACCGGATGATGCCGGCACCAGCTCCTGAGCAGACTGGAGGGGAGTACTTGACCTTTTACTTTTATTGCATATCATTTTTTTGTCCATTGAGGTCAATGTACGTCCTAAGTTTGGGGGGGATTTACTTTCAGTTGCTACATTCATTGCTGTACTTTATTTTGTTGCACTTTTCATTGCTTTGCGTTAATTTTTTTTATATATACGTTTGGATAGCCTTGCTTGTCTAAATTCTTCTTTATTCGTGAATTTTTGGTGCTTCTATTTGTGTGATACTGATGTTACGACACTGTTTTTCTCTCTGAAGAAACGGTCGAGTTCTAGTCGAGTTGTAGTCAGTAATTTCGGTTTCTGCTTAGTATTCAATTAGGTCCAAAATTTTTCGTGATTGTAGAGGTCTTGGCAGATAAGAGACGATACATACCTGTTTTAAAATTACCGTCGATACGTTTGGTTAAATTTTCCGGATAGTGAGTCGTACTGTTTCATTAGTCGTGTTGGCACTTAGATTGAGTTTAGAGTCAGTCAGTTTTTCCCAAAAGTCGAGATAATGTTGTTCTATGAAGGGAAGTCTAGTAACCGGGGCATTCGCGTGACCCGTTGTTTACTCTCGCGTAAAACGACGACCCTGATTAGACTAGTGATTTAGAGGTTTCACATGTGCCAATGATAGGGAGCCTAGTAACCGGGGGTATTCGCGTGACCCGCTGTTTACTCTCTCGTAAAACGGCGACCTTGATTCGGACATGCGGAAATTATATATTCGAGTTGTTTCTCCACTGTAGAAGGGAACTTAGTAACTAGAAGCATCCATGTGCCCCATGAGTGTCTTTTACGTCTAACGGTTTCCCAATACATGAGAATGGAAGTTCCACCCTAGGATTATCCCGATGAAACATCCCGAGATCCTAACCTAGTGGTCAACTCGAATCAAATTCTTGAACATATATATATAAGGGAATACTGTCCGAGGTTTATTTGTTATGAAACTCGTGAAAATTGTGCCATTAGACTGTGGAACGGGACAAACTAGCTTGTTTATTTTAGCCTTTCATATTGACGGTCGATTTGACTCACGTTTTGTTAATCTTTGAGCTGGAATTTCTTCATGAACGAGTGATTAGGACTGAACTTGATTACTTTGCGGAATCATTATTCTGAGTGCAGCTCGCTTTTATTACACTCGTATTATTTAGAGAGAAGTACAGGATAGTATTGATTAGGTTGAACACTATGAGTTGCACGATGATTCACGACATTCTTTTATTGAATTTAATTCTTTTTGCTTGAGGACAAGCAAAGGCTTAAGTTTGGGGGTATTTGTTAGGCGTATTTTTATACGCTTATTTATCATTATTTTGTAGTATTTTGGAGAGTGAAATTGTCTAAATAAGCCTTTAATGCCTTAATTTTGTATGATTGACAGGAAATTGAAGTCCGGGAGCTAAAACGAGGCAAAACGGGCGAAAACGGCAAATCTGGACTCTGAGCCGCGGCACAAGGAAGCAGCACCGCGGCACAGGAAGACACCCAGCCAAAGGCAGAGTAAACTGTACTCTGTGCCGCGGCACAGCCCAGGTGAGCCGCAGCACAGAAGAGATTGATGATGCCCAGGCATCCAACTGAAGGCTCTGTGCCGCGGCACAGGTTTAGTACGCCGCGGCACACTTGGCGGTTTTTGTATGTCTGCGCGGATTTTGGGCCGTTTTGAAGCCAGTTTTCGACCGACGGATACGGACGCGATTTGGAGGATATGCTGAGCTATAAATAGGGTTGAAGACCCTAATTAATTATCTTTTGATCTAGAATCTTTTGGAGCTTAAGCTTGGAGACGGCAGAAGAAGAGGGAAGTAGAAGACTTCAAAGGCAGAGGGCGGAAGCTGAAGAACGGAGGAATCCGAGCTTCATCTGCGTTTGAATTTTATGCTTTCATTTATTTATTCTGTATTTTTAATTATTAGTATGTCAGGCTAAAGCCCTAATCTAGGGTTTTTATGAAACCTTTGTTTTGACGAATTGCTTGAGATTATCCAATTAATTACCTTTTTGTTGAGTTTTCCCAATTGTGTTTAATGCTTGCAATTATCTGGCCAATAGTTGTATTGATTTAATCATTCACTTCGAATCGGGAGAGGAGATTTGGTGAGGAACTATTGGTGAGGACCGTTTTATACAGAGAGATAGGAAAATACTCATAGGAACTACGTGGCCTTTGGGAGATTTTAAGCTTTTCGCCTATTGACGAATTAATTCACCTAGGGATAGAGTGCGTTATTCGCCTTTAGATAAATCTATTGACCTCGGGAGAGGCGGTAGAATATATTAGCAATCTCCGCCTTCAATAAATTGGGAAAATTATTTATTACGGATAATTGAGAGTAAATTCGGATAAACCGAGGTGGATTCAGAACCCTAGACTTATTCATCATTTGATTTCTTTTATCCAAGCTATCATTTTCTACTGTTTAGTTGCTTAGTAATTCTTTTAGTCATTAATTGCACGAACCCAAATTCGATTGTTCAAATAAAATTGGAATACACAAAAATCGGTAGTTAGAGATTCAGTCCTCGTGGGAACGATACTCTACTTATCACTTTATTACTTGTAAACGATGACGTACACTTGCGTGTAAGAAATATCGCAACAGTCGCAGCTAGGCTGGATCGGCAGGGGCCTAGCAGGATCGATCATAGCTGGATGCAGGACTTGGTTGGCACGGGCAGACTGGTCGGGGATAGGCTGGATCGGCAGGGGCCGATCAGGATCGATCACGGCTGGACTCGGGACTTGGTCGGCACAGGCGGACTGGTTGCGGTTAGGCTGGATCGACAGGGACCGAGTAGGATCGATCATAGCTAGACGCAGGACTTTTTCAGCACGAGCGGATGATCGCGGCAGTGTGTGGTAAAGTGCGGCGACAGGCGGAGCTGCGGCGGTGCATGGCGAGCAGGAGGGTCGGAAAAATTCGGAGCTACGTGCTGATAACGTGTTTCATGAGAAAGACTGAAAGCCGTAAAGATGAATCAATCAATTGTATTAATAACACTGATAGAAGGGACCTTTATATAGGCATTACAATGAGAATATTTCCATACATAGGATTTCTAGTTAAGGTAAGAAACCTAAGGTGATCCTACTACCTCTAGAAGAATCTAGAACCTTCCACCTATGTATCTTCCTACAGTCAGTATTAGGCAAGACACCAACAAGGGAAGGATATCCCGGAACATAATATATATATATATATGTGTGTGTGTATGTGTATATATAGGGGGTTCTGGTAGGAATGGAGTTAAGTTGAGACATAAGAATAAATTTGATTCGTAGATCTTGACTAAATGGATGACCATGATTTATTCGCATGAAAATTTATGCATGAAATATATTATTTTAATGCATCGACGTTTTGAGGCAAATAATGCATAATTTTAATTCACTAGTATTTTGATTAATGAAATACATATAATTTATATATAAGTTTATCTAGACAGTATACCACGCAAAAATCAATGGTCCAGATTTATTCATATTTCTTACACAAAAGTCATTCTCATTTGATCCATCATACATATTTAGTGTAATATCCGCATTTTTCTTTCCCATGTATTTTCATTTTCGGTGTATTTCTCAATTGTAGCGACCCTCGTGTATCTTTCAGTGTATCTTTTTCCGTCACCTATTGATCTGATTCTCGTAATCGTTGTGCGGAACCGTCGTTGGGGTTACGGTGGATCCATTATATGTTATGATACATTTTGAGATGTTCCGTTTGATGTTTCATTCATATTCCGGTATTTTGGACCGTTTATATTTCGTACCTAGCGCACGCTATCTTTTCTACATAGCGCACGCTAGGGGTCTCTTAGTAGCGCACGCTACGACTGCTTCGTAGCGCGCGCTAGAGAGCAAGCGCTGGGAGTGGCAGTGCTGATTCCAGCCCTCTGGACTAGCGGATTAGTGTACGCTACGTAGTCTAGCGCACGCTAATGTCGGGGGATAGCGCACGTTGAGATGCCCAGTAGCGTGCGGTAGCCTGAGTGTCCAGTACTGGACAGTTTGCTACTGGACTCAACTGATGACCAGGTAGCGCAGGCTATTGGTAGATAGCGCGTGCTACCGATACACTTTAGCGCACACTACGTTTGGTCAATAGCGCGCGCTAACTGGATCAGGTGTGTACTGACAGTTGCTTCTGGACTCGGCTGTTGTCCAGGTAGCGCACGCTATTGGTCGATAGTGCATGCTACCGAGAGGTTATTAGCACACACTACGTTTCGAGTAGCGCAGGCTAACGTCCAGAAATCTGGCTACTGGACTGGGACGCAAACTGTATGGACCGGAGTTTTGTCCCGTTAGCGCACGCTAACTTTGAGGATTAGCGCGCGCTAACACTCCCCGGCTATATAAACCATGGAGTTGACCGAGAAGAACGTATCTTCTCATTTCTTCCTCCTCTCCGCAGCTGTGGCGATTCCGGGCGATTTTCTTGGCGATTTATTCCTCCAATCATCTCATCCAACATCTTCCTTGAGTTCTTGGTGTATTATAACAACATCAACACGAATCTTTCATCCTAATCCAAGGTAATCTCTTAAAACCCTACTTTTGGATAATTTGGGGGTTTTGGGATTTTCGCCCGATTCATCTCATTTTGTCGGTTAATTCATGATGAATACGATTAATCTTGTTGATATCATTAGTTCTTCTACGGATTCATGGTATATTTTCATGGTTTTGCGAAATCGGGAGGGTTTGGTTGTGGTCCGCCCTCGTTGTTATTTTTATACGAATATACATGAATCGTAGGCGGGTTTTCGGGTGTATTCCATTTCCATAATCGTCTAGAAGTGGTTGTGATTGTGTTATTCGAATCGTTAGGTTCATTTCCACCGATTCCTCGCGGTTGTGCTTGACTCTCCCTTTTCCGTTCGTGTCACCGTCTATTAATCGAGGCAAGTACACTTATGAACTTACAATCTTAACGTAGTAGTATTGCATGAGAATTGTGTGTGTGTGTGTGTATGCTCACTACGGGTTAGATCCGACGGGGTCTCGGTAGGGCTCCACGAAGTTGTGGAACCGCAATCTTGATTTTAACCACTCTGGGTTAGATCCGACGGGGTCTCGGTAGGGGTCCACGAAGCTGTGGGTCCGCGGTTAATTGTGGTGCATTTTACAAATGTGATTTGATCAAGGCATTTCCGGAAATGAGTGTTTTGGAACTATATTTTCGGGATTGCATGCATTGACTATATGTGTAAGATGTAAGTTGTTCATTTGGTTACTTGTACTAGCGTAATTGCTAACCCCTTTGGGGACCCATTTTGGGAAAATTCGTTTTATGAATTTCAGATCAGGTTCATCAAGACGAGCGGGCGCTGGACCAGTATGTGGATGATGGCCGTGCGTGATGATTGTGCACGAGTGGTGTCTTATTGTCTTCTATCTTTTTACCTTTTGGGGTTTTTAAACTAATAGAAGTACTCGAGTACTTAAGAGTTCTTGTTCGTCCGGATTGTATCGTTGTCTGTTGTCTTTGTGTCGGATGATGGTGTTATGTTTGACCGGTTGAACCGGGTAGATTACTTTGTTTTGCGTCTTTATGATGAGGTGTTATTTTATTATTTCCGCGAGTCAATAAGTATGATATTTGTTCAGCCTGGTGGGTCCCATATAGGGATTCACGGCGCTGTAATATACCTCAAATATCTTGGGGGTGTTACAGGAAATGGTATCGGAGCAACTAGGTTTATGGATACCTAGGCTTGTCGATTTATTGGGTCTTGTTGTGTTTCGTTTTGCACATAATCGTCACGCTGCCATGATTCCGGTACTACCAGTGTCCGTAAGTTTTTCCTTATTCTTTTCCTTGTTTCCTTGTATCGCACCTTTGATTCTCAATTGTGATTGTTTTTATTCTTGTACTTACCATCGTATGGCCTTTGCTACTTCATTAACACCAGTATGGATGCTGGAAGAGGTCGTGGTCGTGATCGTGGCCGTGGACGCGTCCGGGGACGTGGGGCAGCCGGTGGGGCGGCCACGTCCGCAGCTTTCTTGAAGCCAGCATGCGGCGACCGTCACAGTCATGCTTCTTCTCAGGAGCGCGCCCACCTTGGTATTGCGGCCGTTATGCAGCAAATGGTGAATCAAATGGCGGCGATAGCTCAGGTGGTTCAGAACCCGGATCCGGCCCACGCTAATAGGGGCGGAGCTGATCGCTGGCTTCAGGATGTCATCAAGATGCATCCTCCTCAGTTTTCGGGAGTTTCAGACCTGATTAGCTGGGAGGGGTGGATCAAGGAGATATCTAAATTATTCACTGCTACCAACTGTCCCGAGGACAGTAAGGTCCCTATTGCCCTGTACTTTCTCACTGGGGACGCTACGGATTGGTGGGAGGCCGTTGGGCCCAAAGACCATGTTGCTTCGTGGGCCGAATTTCAGGAATTGATGGAAACCGAATATTGCCCGTGGCCGGTCAGACAGGCTCGAGTGCATGCTTTCTATGATACTCAACCACGGGATATCCCCGTATCTCAAGCTATTGCCGATTTTAATAAGGAGTTGGGTTATGTGAAGACCCAAGTTGTCGAGGAGAGCGACAAAATTTTCCATTTTTCTAGGCGGATGAAGTTGTCGATTCGGGACTATATGTCGGGGCTTGTCTGTACTACCTTGAAAGATTACCAGAGCAGGGCACTTGCTTACGATATGTCTATGACGGAGAGTGAGGCGGCCCGCGAGAGCTAGAAGCAGAAGTCTGTCAGGAATTAAGGTGGGGGTCAGCAGAAATTCCAGTCTGCTAACTTTTCTGCTGGTGGTGGCCCAGCTCGATCTACTGGGTTTCCCCATAGGGCTGCCAGTGCCCCTTCTCGGGAGGTGAAGTGTTTTAACTGTGTCCATCAGGGCCACATCAGTCATATTTGTCCGAACCCTTTGCTGACGTGTAATCGGCAGGTAGCCTGTGCCACAAGGTCGTCAGGCCGAGAGGGAGAAAATCCTTGGTGCCCGGGCTTCCATTCCAGTGCCTAGGGAACCAAGTGTGAATCAAGGATCGTTTGGTTCTCAATCTCCGCCGAGTGCTAGTCGAGGGAGAGTTCGGGGTCATCCTGCTAAGGGGGGAGCTTCCAGTGTCGGCTCAGCCCACCCGCGTGTCTATGAGATGCGGAGAGCCGATGACCCAGCGGCTACTATGGCGACAGGTACCGTTCATATTCTTTCTCATCCTGTCGGTGTGCTTTTTGATTCTGGTGCTATGCATTCGTTCATATCTCTGGAGTGTGTGCGCCATTTGAGTCTCGACTGTTTGACGCCTTGTGAGCCCTTCATCATTAAGCTTCCTAGCGGTGATAGGATCGTTGGTGATCAGGAGGTTCGAGACTGTTCTGTGCTTATTGGTGAGAGGGCTTGGCCTTCTAATCTTATTGTTGTGGGTATTGAGGGTGGGGATTTGATTCTCGGGGATGATTGGCTCGAGCGGCATGGTGCAATCATGAACTACCGCACGAGAATCATCACCATGCTAGCTGAAGACAGCACCGAGCACTCTTTCGCCGGGCGAAAGAGGGGAAACCAGAAGTTCATTATAAATGCCTTGAAGGCGATGAGACTCCTGCGAAAGGGGTGTACTGGTTATTGGTGCTACGCCTTGAAGGCGGAGAGTGGTGCAGTCGATCTTTCATCGATTCCAATCGTTAGTGAGTTTCTTGATGTATTTCCTGACGAGTTATCGGGATTGCCACCGGATCGTGAGGTCGAGTTTGCCATAGAGTTAGAGCCGGGTGCGGCTCCTATTTTGAAGGCGTCGTATCGCATGGCACCTTCATAGATGTCTGAGTTGAAGAAGCAGTTGAGTGAGCTTCTAGAGTCGGGGTACGTTCGACCGAGCGCCTCGCCTTGGGGCGCACCGGTCCTGTTTGTGCGAAAGAATGATGGTTCACTACGTTTGTGTATCAACTATCGCGAACTAAACAAGGTGACCATCAAGAACAAGTATCCTTTGCCGAGAATTGATGACTTGTTCGATCAGTTGCAGGGAGCTGCGATATTCTCGAAGATTGATCTAAGATCGGGGTACTATCAGCTTCGGGTGAGGGAGTCCGATGTGCCGAAAACAACTTTTCGGACGAGATACGGACATTATGAGTTTGTAGTTATGCCTTTTGGGTTAACTAATGCGCCGGCGGTGTTCATGCAGTTGATAAACAAAGTCTTTATCGAGTATTTGGATAAGTGTGTCGTCGTCTTCATTGACGATATTCTTATTTATTCGAGGAACGAGGAAGAGCATGCCCATCATTTGCGAGTAGTGTTAGACATTTTGAGGACCGAACAACTCTATGCGAAGTTCTCGAAATGTGAGTTCTGGCTGAAGGAAGTGATGTTTTTAGGTCACGTGATTTCAGCCGAGGGGGTTCGTGTGGATCCGCAGAAGATTGAGGCAGTGTTGGATTGGGCGCCGCCTAAGAATGTGAAGGAGATCCGTAGTTTCTGGGGCTTGGCTGGCTACTACCGTAGGTTCGTTGAGGGTTTCTCGAAACTGGCTCGGCCACTTACACAGTTGCTCCAGAAATCCGAGAAGTTTGTCTGGAATGACGAGAGACAGTCGAGTTTCGAGGAACTGAAGAGGCGTTTAACTTCAGCCCCGATTTTAGCGTTACCGTGTGGCAATGAGGGTTTTGCTGTTTATAGTGATGCTTCGAGTCAGGGTCTTGGGTGCGTATTGATGCAGCACGGCAAGACCATTGCCTATGCATCGAGACAGTTGAGGCCGTATGAGCTGAACTACCCTACTCATGATTTAGAGTTAGCGGCAGTCGTTTTCGTGCTCAAGATTTGGCATCACTATCTTTTCGGCTATGCATGTCAGATTTTTACCGATCATAAAAGTCTGAAATACATATTTACTTAGCGGGAGTTGAATATGAGGCAGAGGAGGTGGTTAGAGCTGATTAAGGATTATGACCTCGAAATCCTTTATCATCCGGGCAAGGCGAACGTCGTGGCCGACTCCTTGAGTCGGAAACCGGTTGCGTTGCGAACGCTTTAGATCCTTACGTCTCAGTCTGAGCTTCGGCGGGCTTTGATCGAGTTAGATGTTGAGGTTTTGTTGCCTGGAGCTGTCGGGCAACTTTGTGCTTTAGAGATTTCGTCGTCTTTGATCGATGAAATTAAGCTGAAGCAGTTAGAGGATCCGTTGATTACTCAAATCCGAGAGAACGTTCTTAAGGGAAAGTCTACAGGGTTTGTGATTCACGAGGATGGTGTCTTGAGATTCCAGAGTCGGCTTTGTGTACCGAACGACTCAGAGTTGAGACAGAGTATTTTGCGTGAGGCCCATGCTACACCTTATTCTGTTCATCCTGGTTCGAGTAAGATGTATAAGGACCTGAAAAGGAATTTCTGGTGGAATGATATGAAGGAGGAGGTCTCGCAGCTTATAGCGAGATGTTTGACTTGTCAGCAGGTCAAAATCGAGCATCAGCGACCGGCTGGGTTATTGCAGTCAGTTCCCATTCCGGAATGGAAATGGGAAGATATATCGATGGATTTCGTTACGAGTTTGCCGATATCGAGGTCGGGCATGAATATGGTATGGGTGATTATTGATCGTCTGACCAAGTCAGCACATTTTCTGGGCATCAAGGACACTTGGGGCCCGGAGAAGTTGGCTCGTGTGTTTATCGCGCAGATTGTGAGGCTTCACGGTACTCCGAAGTCTATTGTTTCGGATCGTGATGGCCGTTTCATATCACACTTTTGGCAGGTGGTGCATAAGGCGTTGGGTACCCGTTTGCGTTTGAGTACCTCTTTTCATCCCCAGTCAGATGGACAGTCGGAATGCACTATCCAGACGTTCGAGGATATGTTGCGTGCTTGTGCTCTCGATTGGAGCAGTGACTGGGAGGAGCATTTGCCGTCGATCGAATTCACGTACAACAATAGTTGGCACGCGTCGATTCGAATGACACCGTATGAGGCACTTTATGGGCGGCGATGTCGATCACCGATTTGTTGGAATGAGGCGTCCGATTTGGTCGGGACCGAGCCGGATGTCGTTTTAGAGACGAGGCGAAAGATAGAATTAATTCGGGAACGGATTGGCTGCCCAGAGTCGACAGAAGTCATATGCCGATGTCCATCGTCGACCTTTGGAATTCGAGGTGGGAGACCACGTTTTACTAAAGGTGTCGCCGACGAGAGGAGTTTTCCGTTTCGGAAAAAAGGGGAAGTTGAGTCCGAGATTTATTGGACCCTTCGAGATTCTTGAGCGAGTCGGTGGGTTGGCATACCGTTTGGCGTTACCTCCGGCCTTGAGTCACGTTCATAGCGTTTTTCATGTTTCCCAGCTGAGGAAATATGTCCCGGATCCTAGTCACGTCATCGATTATGGGGAGATTGATGTCGTCGAGGATATTACTTTTGAAGAACGTCCTTTGAAGATTTTGGAGCACCGCGAGAAACGACTGAGGCATAAGACCATCCCTTTGGTCAAGGTGCAGTGGTCGAGACATGGTGTCGAGGAGGCAACTTGGGAGACTGAGGATAGCATGCGTGCTAGGTACCCTGAGTTGTTTGTTTCTTAAGTTTCAGGACGAAACTTATTTTTAGAGGGGCAGAATGTAATATCCGCATTTTTCTTTCCCTTGTATTTTTATTTTCGGTGTATTTCTCAGTTGTAGCGACCCTCGTGTATCTTTCGGTGTATCTTTTTCCGTCACCTATTGATCTGATTCTCGTAATAGTTGTGCGGAACCGCCGTTGGGGTTGCCGTGGATCCATTCTATGTTATGATGTGTTTTGAGATGTTCCGTTTGATGTTTCGTTCATATTCCAGTGTTTTGGACCGTTTATATTTCGTACCTAGCGCACGCTATCTTTTCTGCATAGCGCACGCTAGGGGTCCCTTAGTAGCGCACGCTAGAGAGCAAGCCCTGGGAGTGGCAGTGCTGATTCCAGCCCTCTGGACTGGCGGATTGGCGTACGCTACGTAGTCTAGCGCACGCTAATGTAGGGGGCTAGCGCACGCTGAGATGCCCAGTAGCGTGCGCTAGCGTGAGTGTACAATACTGGACAGTTTGCTACTGGACTCAACTGATGCCCAGGGAGTGCACGCTATTGGTCGATAGCGCGCGCTACCGAGAGGTTATTAGCGCACGCTACGTTTCGAGTAGCGCACGCTAACATCCAGAAATCTGGCTACTGGACTGGGACGCTAACTGTATGGACCAGAGTTTTGTCCCGTTAGCGCACGCTAATTTTGAGGATTAGCGTGCGCTAACACTCCCTGGCTATATAAACCAGGGAGTTGACCGAGAAGAACGTATCTTCTCATTTCTTCCTCCTTGTTAGGCGTATTTTTATACGCTTATTTATCATTATTTTGAAGAGTGAATTTGCTTAAATGAGCTTTTAATGCCTTAATTTTGTATGATTGTCAGGAGATTGGAGTCCGGAAGCTAAAACGAGGCGAAACGGGCGAAAACGGAAAATTTTGGCTGTGAGCCGCGACACAAGGCAAGTGGGCCGCGGCACAGGAAGACACCCACCGGGCACAAATTAGACTGTACTCTGTGCCGCGGCACAGTCCAGGTGAGCCGCGGCATAGAGGAATTAAATTGGTGAGGAACTATTGGTGAGGACCGTTTTATTCTGTGAGATAGGAATATACTCATAGGAACTACGTGGCCTTTGGGAGATTTTATGCTTTTTGCCTATTGACGAATTAATTCACCTAGGGATAGAATGCGTTATTCGCCTTTAGGAAAATCTAGTGACCTCGGGAGAGGCGGTAGAATATATTAGCAATCTCCGCCTTCAATAAATTGGGAAAATTATTACTTCAGATAATCGAGAGTAAATTCGGATAAACCGAGGTGGATTCAGAATCCTAGACTTATTCATCATTTGATTCCCTTTCTTCAAGCTATCGTTTTCTACTGTTTAGTATTTTAATAATTCTTTTAGTAATTAATTGCAAAACCCAAATTCGATTGTTCGAATAAAACTGGAATATATAAAAATCGGTAGTTAGTGATTCAGTCCTCGTGGGAACGATACTCACTCATCACTTTATTACTTGTAAACGATAACGTGCACTTGCGTGCAAGAAATATCGCAACAAGTTTTTGGCGCCGTTGCCGGGGACTGAAATTTTACTAATATCGATTTCAGTATTTCTAGTCTTAGTTTGAACGTTTTTATTTTATTATTTTTGTGTATTTAATTTTATTTATTTGTTTTTCCTTTCAGGATCTTTCGTGTAGTGCATGAGAAAACTCGGTAACGAAGGCCTGCTACCTTTGGATACCGAGCTCGAGCGCACTCTTCGAAGGAACAAGAAGGAGAAACGAGAGCTACCGACAATGGTCAACATGGCCGAAAATATCGAAATTCCAGGAGGAGATAACCATGTGCAGCAAGTTCAACCGGCACTAGCTCTTCGAGACTATGCCATGCCACAAATTAACGCTAATTTTTCGGGGATTTGGCGTCCCACTATCCAAGCCAACAATTTCGAGATCAAGCCTGCTATTATTCAGATGGTGCAGGCGAGCCAATTTTGTGGATTGCCGAATGACGACCCAAACGCTCATATTGCTTCGTTTCTTGAGATTTGTGACACGTTCAAGAACAATGGTGTCACCGATGATGCTATCCGATTACGGCTTTTCCCTTTCTCTTTGAGGGATAAAGCGAAATTTTGGCTGAATTCTTTACCGCCGGGGTCGATCACAACATGGGCAGAGTTAGCGCAAGCCTTCCTTGCTAAATTCTTCCCACCCTCTAAGACGGCGAGATTGAGAAACGAGATCACCACCTTTTGTCAGTATGATATGGAATCGATCCACGAGGCGTGGGAGCGATACAAAGACTTGTTACGGAGATGCCCACATCACGGCCTTCCAGACTGGCTTCAAATTCAGACGTTCTACAATGGATTGAGTGCCTCTACATGCACTCTCGTGGATGCAGCCGCCGGTGGGGCCTTGATGGGAAAGACTATGGCCGAGGCACACTCGTTGTTGGAAGCTATGGCCGCAAATGCATATCAATGGCCATCTGAAAGATTGACGCCGAAGCGAGTTATGGAAGTTTCTAGTAATGATCCAATATCCACATTGTCAGCTCAAGTCGCAGCATTAACGCAGCAGCTCCAAGCATTTTCGCACGCACCTTCCCCCGTTACCATTGAGACTTGCAATTGGTGTAACGGATCACACCCTAGCGCGGAGTGTCAAGTCGGAAATCCGTTCGAGCAGCCCCAAATTGAACAAGCTCAGTTTGTAGGAAACGGAAATCGGCAAAATAATCCGTACTCCAACACGTATAATCCGGGGTGGCGTAATCATCCCAACTTTTCGTGGAGAAACGGACAGAACTCAAACCAGCCCTCGTTCGCTCAGAACCAACAGCAGCCCCCTCCCGCTCCAAAAGTTTCTCTCGAGGAAGCACTTGCGAAATTGGCAGCGAATACGAGTCAATTCATGACCCGTACTGAAGCGACATTGCAGAATCATTCCGCTTCCATTCGCAACTTGGAAGTCCAGCTAGGCCAAATTACTAATATGTTGACAGCCCGCCCGGAGGGAGCATTGCCAAGTACGACCGAGACAAATCCTAGAGAGAGTCTAAATGCGATCAGTCTGAGAAGTGGGAAGTAGGTGTGTGAGCAGCCCGAGAGGTGTGAGAAGAGGAGTGAAATTGAGGAGAAGAATAATTTAGCGACAGAGGAGTCACAGGATTGGAGACCTTCGATAACGTTTCCGGATAACCCGAAGACATATGTGCCCCCATCCCGTTTCCGCAGAGATTACAGCAGAAAAAGGCGGACAAACAATTCTCTAAGTTCCTTGACGTGTTCAAAAAGCTTCATATTAACATTCCATTTGCCGACGCGTTGGAACAAATGCCGAGCTACGTTAAATTCATGAAAGAGATATTGTCGAAGAAAAGAAAACTCTAGGAGTTTGAAACTGTCGCCTTGACGGAGGAATGCAACGCGATTCTTCAAAAGAAGCTCCCACCAAAATTGAAAGATCCGAGAAGTTTCAACATACCGTGCACCATGGGGAATCTTTCTTTTAATAAGGCATTGTGCGATCTCGGTGCTAGTATTAACCTCATGCCTCTGTCGATTTTTAAGAAGCTGGGAATTGGAGAAGCAAAGCCGACAACAGTCTCCTTACAATTGGCCGATAAGTCCATTAAGTATCTGAGAGGAGTGATTGAGGATGTATTAGTGAAAGTGGATAAATTTATCTTTCCAGTAGATTTTATTGTTCTCGACATGGAGGAAGACGAAGATATCCCGATTTTCTTGGGACGACCATTTTTGGCGACCGGCAGAACCCTTATTGACGTGGAAAAAGGAGAATTAACTCTGCGGGTTCAAGAGGAGCAAGTCACGTTCCAAGTGTTCAAATCTTTTCCATGTCCCGGAAGTGTTGATAAAAGGTCACAAATTGAAAGTGTAGATGCCGTTGAAAAAGAAAAACACCGAAAACATCGCCGGTCGAAAATTCGATTCAAAGGTCGATGGTCCAATTTTTAAGAAAGATGTAGAACGAGTAGCATTTCTCGAGCATGCGGACAAGTCTGCTGCAGTCTTGAGTGCGTTTGTGAAGGAGGGAAACAAGCCGGAATTCGAACGGATATCTATTCATGAGAAGAACTGGTGTTTCGGAAAGTTATTCTCGTCAAAACCTCTCCGCAAACAACATTCAGTGTCCGAACCGAAAGTCGAATCGTTAACGACCGATGGTCATAATTTTAAAAACCATATTAACGGTTCGATGAACGGGGCGGAGACCAAATGGAGTTTGCGAAAAGCGAACTAAATTTTTTTAATAGGTCCGGCTGAAGACTATAAACTTAGCGCTTCTCGGGAGGCAACCCGAGTTCATAGTTGTAGATTTTTGCGTTTTTATACTTTTCTTGCATTCTTGCATTTTTATTTTTCATCATTTTGTGCTTTGATTTGCTTTTACCTCTTGCTCTTGACGTGTTCTTCTCAAATTGCAAGGTGAAAAGTCCTGTGGAGAAATCGATATCCGAGCCGCAAGACAAGTATTGTGAGCCGCGGCACACACAAATCGAAAGGGAAAGCTAAACCCACTGTACCCTGTGCCGCGGCACGACATAAATGAGCCGCGACACACTTGAGCCCTGAGCCGCGGCACACTGAAACTGAGCCGCGGCACACGACAAAACATGCAAACAGGTAACAAGGGACTGCACTCGGTGCCGCGGCTCACTTGAGCTATGCCGCGGCACACCATGCGGAATTGGAAAGGCCAGGTACCTTATAACCCACAATCGGATGACCATCCCAGGTAAGTTTTCCCTTCCCGTTCATCTCCCTTGCGCGCGCGACCGGCCGAAATACTCTTCCAGTTTTATTCTTGCGATTTTTTCTTGCACTTTTCACAAACCAATCAAGGTATGTTCCAATCTCTAATCTCTACTTGTTTTATGAATTTAAATTTGAAGTTGTGTATGCATTGGATGGATTGAATATGTTTATTCTCCTTCAAAAGTCTATGATGGTTTAGTGGATGACATGGTGGTTTTAATCGAATTTTCATGGGTATTTTGGATTATTGATGAATTGAGTATGTAGTTTGGATGGTAAATGATTTGTGTTTCTGTTCTTGGGGGTTGAATCGAGCTATAGTCATGTTTATTCTTCAAGTAAACTCTTGCCCATTAGGTGTTCGATGAAATGTCTAAATGAAAAATTTTCTTTGTTAAGGCAATAGTTTGAATCTTTGTGCAACGTATTCGTTCTGGAATTACAGCAACCCCGACCCTTATGTATAGTTTAAACGTTATGATTCAATTTCCTCTTTCTCTCACGAATGTGCTATCTTGTTAAAATCTTGATTTACGGCTGGACATCTTTAGCCGAGTGATGATTATTGTTGTTATTGTTTGCGTAAATAAACCCTGGTGTTGTATTTTTCAGGACTGACTATGGCTAGGACGAAGAAGCTGAGAAAGAGAGCCAGGACTCAGTCATCCCCCACTCGAGGGGAAACCTCTCGTAGCCGCGCCGAGTCTGAGGGGCACCAGTTCTCCGACCCTAAGATCCACAAAATCTTCAATGAGAAGATTCGGCCGCGACCTCTTATCCCGGAGAGGGGATTTACTCCAGCTCCCCAAGACGGGGAACTGCTTACCATGATAGATGAGATGGGGTGGACCAGATTTGCTGCACCCCCCGATCCAGCAGTTATTTCGATAGTGCAGGAATTCTATGCCGCCGCACATCAAGCACATTCGGCAGCCATACATTGCCGTCGTTAGACTCTCTGACTGGGTCGATGTCCGAGGTATTACGATTGATTTTTCCACACTGCTATTCGGAGGTTGTTTGGGCTTCCTGGTAGATGAGTCGGCTTATGACCGAGTGATGACTAGCCTCACGGAGGAGGCCCCGCCGAGACTATTGCACACCCGACTCCGATCGGGAGCAACGCGCATGTGGTTCTTCCACTTTCCATTTCAAGAGCTCGCGCCTCGGTCGGCTTCGGCGTGCCTCGGATTTACTTTATTTGCGTCGTATTGACCCCACATCTCGATCCGCATCGTTTTCTCTCCCGCCCGGACACTATATGCTATCACATCCGGTTGCTTTCGATGTGGCCCCTCTCTTAGTCCGTCTATATTCCAAAGGTATCTGTGGAGGAGCCAAGATGGGGTTGAAGCACCCCTCTCTCATCTGCACTTTGTGTCGGCAGTCGGGGCTGACGTGGTCAGACGACGAGCCGATGCTTGCTCCCCAGGCCCCGATCGACCACCGCATCATCTCACATTTTGACCAGTGGGGAGGAGCGCCGGCGCATGCTCGGGGGAGAGGATTTCTACTAGATGAGGCCCACGAGGGGTCCCCCGAGCCTCTTTTGCTGACACATGGAGATGCCGGCCCGCTGCCCGACAGAGAGAGATTGTAGGAGATGTTTGATGGGCTGAGGGAGGATCTGAGGAGAGAGAGAGAGGAGCTGAGAGAGGAGACGAGGAGAGAGAGAGAGGATATGAGAGAGGATATGAGGAGAGAGAGAGATGAGATGAGGAGAGAGAGGGAGAGTATGCTGGCTGCCATGCGAGAGGAGCAGCGGACGGAGCGAGAGAGCGTTATTGCTGCCGTCAGAGCTGAGATGCGAGAGCAAGCCCTCCGGGCCAACCGACGAGAGGCGAGGCGTCTGGCAGCGAGGGACACCTATCATCAGGAGCACCTTGCCGCATGGACGGCCCATATCATGCATCCAGACGGGCCATTTATTGCACCCGCCCGGCCAGCCACACCACCCTCCTCACCGGATGATGCCGACACCAGCTCGTGAGAGGACTGGAGGGGAGTACTTGACCTTTTACTTTTATTGCATACTATATTTTGTCCATTGAGTTCAATGTACGTCCTAAGTTTGGGGGGGTTTACTTTCAGTTGCTACATTTGTTGCTGTACTTTATTTCGTTGCACTTTTCATTACTTTGTGTTATTATTTTTTTTTCGATAGCCTTGCTTGTCTTGATTTTACTCTATTCGTGAATTTTTCGTGCTTCTATTTGTGTGATACTGATGTTACGACACTGCTTTTCTCTCTGAAGAAACGGTCGAGTTTTAGTCACGTTGTAGTCAGTGATTTCTGTTTCTGCTTAGTATTCATTTAGGTCCGAAATTTTTCTCGTGATTGTAAACGTCTTGGCGGATAAGAGAGGATACATACGTGTTTTAAAATCATCGTCGATACGTTTGGTTACATTTTTCGGTTAGCTAGTCGTCTTGTAACATAAGTCGTGTTGGCACTTAGATTGAGTTTAGAATCGGTCAGTTTTTTCCCAATAGTCGAGATAATATTTGTTCTATGATGGGAAGTCTAGTAACCGGGGGTATTCACGTGACCCGTTGTTTACTTTCACGTAAAACGATGACCCTGATTAGACTAGTGATTTAGAAATTTCACATGTGCCGATGATAGGGAGCCCAGTAACCGGGGGTATTCGCGTGACCCGTTGTTTACTCTCGCGTAAAACAGCGACCTTGATTCGGACATGCGGGAATTAGCTATTCGAGTTGTTTCTCCGCGGTAGAGGGGAACTTAGTAACTAGAAGCATCCATGTGCCCCATGAATGTCTTTTACGTCAAACGGTTTCCCAATACATGAGAATGGAAGTTCCACCCTAGGATTATCCCGATGAAACATCCCGAGATCCTAACCTAGTGGTCAACTCGAATTAATTTCTTGAGCATATATATATATAAGGGAATACTGTCCGAGGATTATTTTTATGAAACTCGTGCAAAATTTTGCCATTAGACTGTGGAACGCGGCGACTTTAGCTCGTTTATTTTAATCTTTCATATTGACGGTCGATTTAATTCACGTTTTGTTAATCTTTGAGCTGGATTTTCTTCATGAACGAGTAATTAGGATTGAACTTGGTTACTTTGTAGAATCAGTGTTCTGAGTGTAGCCCGCTATGACGATACTCGTATTATTCAGAGAAAATTTCAGAATAGTATTGATTAGGTAGAGCACTACGAGTTGCACGATGATTCACGACATTCTTTTGTTGAAATTAATTCTTTTTGCTTGAGGACAAGCAAAGGTTTAAGTTTGGGGGTATTTGTTAGGTGTATTTTTATACGCTTATTTATCATTATTTTGTATTGTTTTGAAGAGTGAATTTGCTTAAATGAGCTTTTAATGCCTTAATTTTGTATGATTGTCAGGAGATTGGAGTCCGGAAGCTAAAACGAGGCGAAACGGGCGAAAACGGCAAATTTTGGCTGTGAGCCGCGGCACAAGGCAAGTGGGCCGCGGCACAGGAAGACACCCAGCGGGCACAAAGTAGATCAGACTCAGGCCGTGGCACACCTGTGAGCCGCGGCACAGAGGAATTAAATGACGCCCAGGCATTCAGCTGAAGGCCATGTGCCGCGGCACAGATTTAGTGTGCCGCGGCACACTAGGCGGTTTTTGTATGCTCCGCGCGGATTTAGGCCGTTTCGAAGCCAGTTCTCGACCTACTCACACGGACGCGATTTGGAGACTGTTTAAAGCTATAAATAATTGTTTAAGACCCTAATCTTGGAGATTTTAATCTGGGGATCCTGGGGAATAAAAGAAGGTTGGAGACGGCAGAAGAGAAAGAGAAGCAGGAGACTTCAAGAGCAGAGGGCGGAAGCCGAAGAACGGAGGAATCCGAGCTTCATATGCGTTTGATTTTAATGCTTTCATTCATTTATTCTGTATTTTCATCTATTAGTATGTCAGGCTAAAACCCTAATCTAGGATTTTGATGAAACCTACGTTTTGACGGATTTGCTTGAGATTATCTAATTAATTACCTTTTTGTTGAGTTTTCCCAATCGTGTTTAATGCTTGCAATTATCTGGTCAATAGTTGTATTGATTTAATCATTCAATTCGAATCGGGAGAGGAGAATTGGTGAGGAACTATTGGTGAGGACCGTTTTATTCTGTGAGATAGGAATATACTTATAGGAACTACGTGGCCTTTGGGAGATTTTATGCTTTTTGCCTATTGAGGAATTAATTCACCTAGGGATAGAGTGCGTTATTCGCCTTTAGGAAAATCTAGTGACCTAGAGAGAGGCGGTAGAATATATTAGCAATCTCCGCCTTCAATAAATTGGGAAAATTATTACTTCAGATAATCGAGAGTAAATTCGGATAAACCGAGGTGGATTCAGAATCCTAGACTTATTCATCATTTGATTCCCTTTCTTCAAGCTATCGTTTTCTACTGTTTAGTATTTTAATAATTCTTTTAGTAATTAATTGCAAAACCCAAATTCGATTGTTCGAATAAAACTGGAATATATAAAAATCGGTAGTTAGTGATTCAGTCCTCGTGGGAACGATACTCACTCATCACTTTATTACTTGTAAACGATAACGTGCACTTGCGTGTAAGAAATATCGCAACACTCCTCTCTGCGGCTGTGGTGATTCCGGGCGATTTTCTTGGTGATTTCTTCCTCCAATCATCTCATCCAACATCTTCCGTGAATTCTTGGTGTATTATAACAACATCAACACGAATCTTTCATCCTAATCCAAGGTAATCTCTTAGAACCCTACTTTTGGATAATTTCGGTTAATTCATGATGAATATGATTAATCTTGTTGATATCATTAGTTCTTCTACGGATTCATGGTATATTTTCATGGTTTTGCGAAATCGGGAGGGTTTGGTTGTGGTCCGCCCTCGTTGTTATTTTTACGAATATACATGAATCGTAGACGGGTTTTCGGGTGTATTCCATTTCCGTAATCGTTTAGAAGTGGTTGTGATTGTGTTATTCGAATCGTTAGGTTCATTTCCACCGATTCCTCGCGGTTGTGCTTGACTCTCCCTTTTCCGTTCGTGTCACCGTCTATTAATCGAGGCAAGTACATTTATGAACTTACAATCTTAATGTAGTAGTATTGCATGAGAATTGTGTGTGTGTGTATGCTCACTACGGGTTAGATCCGACGGGGTCTCGGTAGGGCTCCACGAAGTTGTGGAACCGCGAGCTTGCTTTCAACCACTATGGGTTAGATCCGACGGGTTCTCGGTAGGGGTCCACAAAGCTGTGGGTCCGCGGTTAATTGTGGTGCATTTTACAAATGTGATTTGATTATGGCATTTCCGGAAATGAGTGTTTTGGAACTATATTTTCGTGATTGCATGCATTGACTATATGTGTAAGATGTAAGTTGTTCATTTGGTTACTTGTACTAGCGTAATTGCTAACCCCTTTGGGGACCCGTTTTGGGGAAATTCGTTTTATGAATTTCAGGTCAGGTTCATCAAGACGAGCGGGCGCTGGACCAGTATGCGGATGATGGCCGTGCGTGATGATTGTGCACGAGTGGTGTCTTATTGTCTTCTATCTTTTTACCTTTTGAGGTTTTTAAACTAATAGAAGTACTCGAGTACTTAAGAGTTCTTGTTCGTCCGGATTGTATCGTTGTCTGTTGTGTTTGTGTCGGATGACGTTGTTATGTTTGACCGGTTGAACCGGGTGGATTACTTTGTTTTGCGTCTTTATGATGAGGTGTTATTTTGTTATTTCCACGAATCGATAAGTATGATATTTGTTCATCCCGGTGGGTCCCATATAGGGATTCATGGCGCTGTAATATACCTCGAATATCTTGGGGGTGTTACATTTAGGGATTGGTTCTGGTGAGAACCTTCCCTGGTATAAGAATTAGTAACCACTTTGAGCCATTAAATGAAAAATAAGAGTTCAGATTTTGCCACATCATCACAATAAATGGGGCATATGAATGACATTAACTAAGGAGACTGATAATTTTGTCACTTCATAAATAAATTATCGTTATTTAAATAAATAACGTATTCATTTATTATCCGTTCTAAATAAAAAAATTCAAGTCAATCGCCTTTTCGTGATCTATAATTTAAGATGCATATTGCGTTCCTAAAAATATAAAAAACAAAAAAAACAGTGTGTTGCAATAATAAAAGCAGTGTGGATTGCAGAGACAAATTCACTGCTTCATAGAATATATAAATACACTGCTTCGGAGTGTATAACTGCACTACTTCATACTTTACTGCTTTTGCTTCAAAATTAACATGAAAATTCATGAAAAAATCGTCAACTTCAATAAATAAACTGCTTTTATTGAATATGAACTGGAAGTCCTACCGTATACCATAAGTCAAAGGAGTTTAATTTCCAAAAAAAAAGGACACTGAAAATATTAAGTATAGAGAGAGTTGTGATGCCTTGAATGAAAAATGTCAGGATGGTTGCTTTATAAGAATATACAAACGCACTTATTCATAGTGTACAAATGAACTTATTCTTACAAATGCAAAGTACTACTTCTGCTTCAAGATTCGATATAACTACAATACTTCAATATACAAATGCACTGCTTCATAGTGTATAAATACAATGCTTCATAGTATACGAAGTACTCCTTCCGCTTCAAAATTGGCACGAAAATCCTCCTAAAACCGCCAACTTCAATAAATAAATCATTTCCAATGAATGTGAACTATGAATCATGTCATATACCATTGAAAAGTCAAAAGAGTCTAGTTTCCAAATAGAACACTAAAAAATATTATATATGGGGAGATCTATGATGCTTCGAATGGAGACAGTCAAGATGCTTGTTTTATAAGATTATACAAATGCCCTGCTTCATTGTATACAAGTGCACTGCTTTTTTTATTTTTTATATATTGTTGATCAGGAAAAGACGATTATTTTGATATGTTTTATTTTAAATAGATAATAGATGAATAAATTATTATACTTTAAATGGAGACAATTTATTCTGAAGTGGCAAAATTACCTTTCTCCTTAATTAATGTTATTCACACTATTTATAAGTGATGATGTTGCAAAATCTGGACTCTCCTTATTGATTGATCTAATGGATAAGAGTAGGTCTTAGTTCTCACACCAAGACAATGTTCACTCTTGATATATATCATATATATGGGTATATATATATAAAATAAAGAATAGTGGTATTTTTTGGTCGTAGTGTGCACCTGAAATGACTATTCTGCCCCCCCTCTCATCCCCTTCTTTTTGTATTGAATTTAATAATAACAATAATATCAAATGTTCAACAACAATAAATTTCAAAATATACCCTTAGTATTAAATTAAATTGAATTAAAACGACAATTAATTTTCCGAAAAGAATCTTTTTTCGGCAGGGCCGCCGCCGGTCGCCGACAAACCTCCGTCGGCCTCCCAGCTTTTTTTTTGCGCCAGGCTGGCTATCCGGTGGTACGCCGGCGGCCGTGCATTATTTTTTTTTGCGCCAAACCACCGGCTTGCTTTTCGATGGCAACCTTCGGTAGGCTGCCGGCGGCCGACCATTTCTTTTTAATGCCAGGCCGCCGCCAGAGGTCTGTCGGCTATTTCTTTTTTTTTTAACGCCAGGCCACCACCCGACGACCGACCAACTTTTATTTTATCTTTAACGCAAGGCCGTCAGCCTGCTTTCCGCTGTACCAACGCCGGTGGACCACATACATCCATCATTTTTTCTTAACACTAGGCTGCCAACATACTCTTTTAAGGCGAGACAAGTCGGACTACTTTCTGGCGGTCCTTAATTTTTTTTGTGGCAGAACAACATGTTTTTTCTACCAAATAATTTAGTAATTAAATAATTTTAATTTAATTATATCATCGCCACTGTGTCATTATGGCTCGGGTTATCTCTAGTGTATATATATGAGAGAGAGAGAATACGTCGAATTGTTAGACATTATAAAATATTAAAAATAAAAGAATTATTTGACCAATTTAATAATGTCAAGTTTTGTTTTGATGTCAAACTTCAATTTCAATGATAAAGAGAAGAGTCGTTACAAACTAGAGAAACATTAAACGTGGAAATAAAAAACACTAAATGCTCTTTCAGTAGATCACACACTATATCCTACTAATCCAGAAATACCTGCTAACAAGTGAGCACCTAAGTTTAGATTGCCTCTATTATGGTGAATAGAGGTTCGTGTTGGGGAAAATTACACTTCTTTAGAAAACAGTGTCAAAATAAATGACACTTGCACAGCGGAATTATGATAAGTATTTTCCCACTATCTGGATTTAAAAATGGGATATTAAAAAATTAAACAAGACACAAGAAGTTTACATGGAAAACCCAATCGGGAAAAAACCACGGGAGGACCTTTGTCCGAAGAACTTCCACTATGACTATAGTAGGTTTACAGAATTCTCCATAAATAAATTAGGGGATACACAATCTCTCAAGATGGTATCTATCGGAATACAAAAATATCTCAAGTATTTAACTTGGAATGACTAAGAAAAATAGGAAACATTATTTTGAGGGAGATAGAAAAATACTCTATATTTTTCTCTTGTTTTCTTCTCTCAATACTCTCTATTTTCTTTCTCAATATTTCTCTCTCAATCCTCACGGATGAATTGAGGAAAACTTATTTGGCTTGAACTTATTTTCACAACTCTTTATTTCATTCGCAAAACTCAGCTCAATTTATAGAGGAACCGAGGTGCATTTTTCTTCCTCTCAGCCACAACTTTTGAAGCAATTTGAGAGACAGGTGCTCATTTTCTTCACATACCGCCACTCTTGTTGAAAACAAATAGAGAGGTGGCTGCAACTTTCCATGCATTCTTCCAATATTGCGGCTGCAGCATACTCTTCTTGCCTAAAGTCTTTGTTCAATAAATACAGCATTTGATCATCCACAAGCATGTCAACTTTGTGGGCTTGTGGGCACCACTAATGTAGACTTCAACAACTCTCCCCCTCCACATCATGTAGGGATTCAATCAGACTTACTTTGAGTTTGCATATCTCAAACTTATCTCGGGTTAAGGACTTGGTAAACATATCGGAACCATTATCATTAGTGTAAATCTTCTTGAGTTGCATTACCTTTCTTTCAAGTGCATCTCGGATCCAATGATATCTTACATAAATATGCTTCGACCTTGAGTGAAAACTCAAATTTTTACTCAAATGAATTGCGCTTTGACTATCGCAGTAAAGCACATACTTCTCTTGCTTCAAGCCCAACTCGAGTAGAAATTTCCTTAACCACAATATTTCTTTGCAAGCTTCCGTTACATCTATATACTCGGCTTCAGTTGTGGATAACGCTATGCATTTTTGAAGTTTCGATTGCCACGAGATATCTCACCCTGCAAGTCTCATCAGGTACCCTGATGTGGATTTCTTGGAATCAATATCACCAGCCATATTTGCATCCGTTATCCTTCTAGTAGGACATGATTTTCCCCAAACTTCAGACAAGATTTCGAAGTGCCTCTGAGATATCGTAATATCCATTTCACTGCAGGCCAATGCTCCTTTCCTGGATTGGAAATAAAACGACTAACAACACCAACTGCATGAGCTATATCAGGTCTAGTGCATACCATAGCATACATTAGACTACCTACTGCAGAAGCATATGGTATCTTTTGCATCTCCTTCTTCTCTGTCTCACTTGTGGGGCACTGTGCTGAACTAAGTTTCATATGTCTTGCAAGTGGAGTGCTGACTGGCATCGACTTGCTCATATTGAATCTTTCAAGAACTTTCTTAATGTATTGTTCTTGAGATAACCAGAGCTTCTTGCTTTTCCTATCTCTGAATATCTTCATTCCAAGGATTTCTTAGTTGCGCCTAAGTCTTTCATTGCAAAAGACTTACTTAGCTCTTTCTTCAGTTTATCAATTTTGCTGGCATCATGGCCTACACTCAGCATATCATCAACATAGAGTAACAGTATGATAAATTCACATCCTGTAAACTTTTTGATGAAAACACAATGATCTGATGTGGTTCTGTTGTATCCATGGTTAGTCATGAAGGACTCAAACTTCATGTACCACCGTCTAGGAGATTTTTTCAAGCCATACAAGCTCTTCTTCAATTTGCATACAAGGTTCTCTTTTACTTTAATTTTGAAACCTTCTGGTTGGTCCATGTAGATTTCTTTGTCTAAATCTCCATGCATAAATGCGGTCTTCACATCAATTTGTTCAATCTCCAGATCTAAACTGGCAGCAATTGCGAGAATAACTCTGATTGAGAACATCTTCACCACTGGTGAGAAAATCTCTTCAAAATCGACACCCTTCTTTTGGATGAAACCCTTCACAACCAGCCTCGCTTTATACCTCGGTTGCGAGCTATGTTCTTCAGATTTAAACTTGTAGACCCATTTGTTTCCCAGTGACCTCTTTCCAACTAGCAACTCAACTAGGTCGTAGGTGTGATTATCTTTTAAGGATTGCATTTCTTCTTCCATGGCTTTTGACCATTTTCTGTTTTGATCATTTTCCATGGCCTCTCTAAAACTTTGTGACTCTCCTCCATCAGTGAGCATTACATACTCATGTGGGCTATATCTGGTAGAAGATTGTCTTTGTCTAGTTGACCTTGTAACTGGAGGTACATCATCTTGAACAGTTGGATGTTGATCACCACCCACTTCATCGTCAACCGCATCATCATACTCTGGTTGGGTATCTCCCCCGTAATTCTGAACCGTTGGTGAAGGCAATGGATCTAAGTTGACAGGAACTTCTGAATTAGATTCAAGTTTTTCTTTGACTTTATCAAGAACTTGATCTTCAAGGAATACAACATCCCTGCTTCTGATAACCTTCCTGTTAACTGGATCTCATAATCTGTAACCAAACTCTTCAAGGCCAAATCCTATGAAGATACATGGTTTGGTTTTATCATCAAGCTTGGATCTTTCGTCTTTTAGAATATGTACGAAAGCTCTACAACCAAACACTCTCAAGTGTTTGTAAGAAACGTCTTTCCCTGACCACACTCTATCTGGAACATCACCACCCAGAGGAGTTGATGGAGAAAGGTTGATTAAGTCGACCGCAGTCCGCATAGCTTCACCCTAAATTGATTTTGGCAATTTTGAATGGGATAACATACATATAATTCTTTCACAAATTGTCATGTTCATCCTTTCGGCAACGCCATTATGCTGAGGGGTCTTTGGGATCCTTTTCTCAAGATTTATACCATGGTTATTACAGTGTTGCTCAAACGGGCCTTGGTATTCACCACCATTGTCTGCACGAACACACTTTAGTGTCCTTCCCTTTTCTCTCTCAACTTTTGTTTGAAAATGCTTAAAAACCTCGAATGTTTGGTCTTTTGATTTCAAAGCAAAGCACCATACTTTTCTCGAAAAATCGTCAATGAAAGTGACGAAGTACAATGCACCACCAAGAGTCCTGTCTTTCATATAGCACAGGTCTGTGTGCACCAAATCAAGAGGCTGAGATCTTCTTGAGGGAGAGAAGCTTTTAAGTGCAACTCTGTGTTGTTTCCCGACCAAATAATCAACACATGTTTCCAAGTGCACGGCTTTTACTTCAGGGAGGAGGTTCCTTCTTGCCAAAATTTCTAAACCTTTCTGGCTCAAATTTCCGAGTCTCTTATGCCATAACTCAATTGAGGAATTTTTGACGACTGTATTCACCTCACCATTGGACAGGTTCGCAAGCATTAAGTAGAGAGAAATTTCTTTTCTACCTCTTACTGCAATAAGGGAACCTCTGATTAGTTTCCATCTTCCTTCCCCGAAGTGATTGATGTAACGATCATCGTCGAGCTTACCAACATAAATAATTTTGAGCCTGATATCAGGAACATGTTGTATATCTTTTAAGATAAGCTTACATCCCGTATCAGTAAGCAGAATAATGTCTCTTATACCAGCCAATTCAGTCACACCATGATTGGCCATTCTGACTTTGCCAAAGCTTCCACCAGTGTAGGATACAAACATATCACGATATGGTGTAATGTGATAAGATGCACCTGAATCTACGATCCAGTCGGATTGTTGGCATGACATACTCATAAGAGTATCATCACAGACCATGATGATTGTAACACCCCCAAACCACTCGGGAATATTACAGTGCTGCAGACCCTCTCCGTGAGGATCTACCAGGCTAAATACAGAAACAATACATCACATTATATGCCGACACGGCTAAATAATGAACCATTTAGATCGGTTTGGTCTTCATCACAATATACAAACCAGAAAAAAATAACTCGGATACCACTCAAAACCCAAACCAGGTTTAAATACACGAACCATACTCTTACAATCTACAACAGTGGAAAAGACACCACAACATGCCTTGAGCAAAGTACTCAGCACTGTTCTTCATGTGATTAGTATCGTCGTCTTCCATCATCCTTTGTACCGATCATGTATTTTGCTCCCCTAGAACCTGCATGTACCTGGACACAATACAGACATCCACCCCCCGATTACTCGAGGGGTAGCAAAACTCCACTATTTTGCTAGTACAAGTATAAAGTGCAAATACGAGCCATACAACATATATTCTGAAAACATAACAATCGAGAACATCCAACCAGTTAATCATAACAAAGACTTCCCGAGATAATTCACTTGATTAAAGCCGTTCAAACCATGAAAGGTAGGAATGAAATATCAATATACGTCTTGCAAAACAATTTAAGATCTCGGGAGTTTTAAAAACATTTGGAATTTAAGAATTTTCATCTTATCGAAAACCACATAGGGACACAGCCGAAAATCATTTTCCAAAATTCAAATCCAATAACAAAACACGGGGCCCACGACCCAATCATACTATTCTGATCACAAAACACAGGGTCCACGACCCAATCATACCATTCCGATCACAAAACACATGGTCCACGACCCAATCATACCATTCCAATTACAAAACACAGGGTCCACGACCCAATCAACATATTCTCAAGGATTACTCGTGTTCCGTGCTAACCAGCCACGAACCTCAGATGCTCCCACAGAACATACCCGAGTGAATAACCCAATGGGAAACCACACAATATCATATATCACCGTGACAACAATCATATAACCACAACCATGACATACGTGCATAGTTATTTCGGCATCGAGTTAGCAAGCCATGAACCTCGGAGCCTCCGCGAGACATACCCGATTGGACAATCTATGACACAAACGTCACACAACCAAACCACAACCATAAGTTGTCCCGACATCGCGCTAACAAGCTACGAACCTCGGAGCCTCCACATCGACATACCCGGTTTGGATAACCCCACTAGCTATCCCGGCATCGGGCTAGCAAGCCAAGAACCTCGGAGTCTCCACAAGACATACCCGATTGGATAACCCTATGGTCACGCCAGATCCGTACTAGCAAGGATGGATCCCGGAGATTCAACAAATATTACCCGGTGGCACATCACTTTACAACAATCACACAACAACAAGGAAGTACCATTTCCAAACAACACTGAGCATCACAACCTCCTTACAAAGGAGTCACAACTAATATCACACAACATCACATATTTACCAAATGAGTACACGCACTAACACCCAATCCTTGACAAGTGAAATGAAAGACATACTATAATCATGTAATATGATCACAACACCCTCCACATACAACACTAATGCACATACTCAGAAAAGTACATTTGTTCACGAAACATACGAGTTATCTTTGAAGGAAAACCTTTATCGAGAATATACCGATCCTTTTTAGGAGTTCATTAAAAACATTCAAATGGCACATATAATCAATTACCAACTATTACGTCTACGAAACACGAAGTGTATGGAGGCAAGTATCGGCATCGTTCGACGATTAAAACGGACCGAACGATAGCAAGCACGCAATCACAAACATCATGAAACAATCACCCATGTGCATAAACGCACAAAAATCCAAGCTTTAACAACTCACACTCGTGCGACAACACGCAAATCACCACGAGGCGATAAACAGTAAACACCAGTTCACACCTCTCACAGAGGGCTAGTACAACAAATGCGTGGCAACGCCTCGATGTTCATGCCACCAATTCGATCATACTCGGGAGCAAACATCATAACGACAATGCGAACATCATACATACATACCCAGCCCTCAAACGGGAATGGATAGGTTTTGAAAACGAAAACCTCCTTTTGAAAATAATTTAGAAAAACACCGGTTGATCTTGAGTATCACCTTTCAAAAAATGTAAAAATGTGAAACATCGTTATCGAGACTTTGGAGAACCATTTCGCATTTGATAAAAATGAGGACACTTTCTCTTAGTGAAAACTTTCAGAATATTCGACCCTCGGGTCTAAGTAAAAGTGTTATAAAACATTGAAAATATCTCAAAACATTTTGGTCCTCGAGGTAGAAGAATTTTGAAACATATTGTGGCACCTTGGATGTACCACTAGAAAATAATTCATTTTAAAAGTACGTCTCGAAATTTATTTTCTAAGATACTCAAGGTTTTCAAAGATAATTCAATGGGCTAGAATGCCCAAAAATTTCAGATAATTACACGGAACATTATAGCGCCATGGGTCCCGCGCCGGAACCCACCAGGTTAAAAACCATTTACAAAACGCCAAAAAGGCCGATGACGGTAATATTTCAAAAACTCACAAAATCCATTTAGAAAATACTAAATACCGTCATAAGAATTTCTCCAAAACGATCAAGGCCATAATGCCAAAAACTCGGTTAAGGGAATCGGTTTTCGAAATAAAACTCAGTCCGTAAAATACCGAAAGCCATTACAAAAGAACTCACGCTGCGGATAAAAGAAATACAGTTCAACATGCACAATCCAGCAACACTACTCCTCATATGAACGAAATATGAGAGTCAAATAACCACATATCACGAAATCAATATCCATAAGAGGATTCCGTCAATTAAATCATAATCATACCTGTAAATCGCATCAGACGAGGCACAAACACAAAGAAGGGAGACTTACAGGCACAGGTCGCACGAAGATTATGATCGCCCCACGATACTAATCATGACCAACAAACTCAGACGACGCATCGCGGCACGACTCAGTCAGATAAAATCCGACGAAACAAGACTCAAACAACACGACTTGACCCGACAGCCTAGGTTTCCACAATCTAAGCTCCGATACCATTTATGTAACACCCCCAATCCGCTCAGGGATATTACACGCCGTAGAACCTTTTCTCAAGGATTTACCAGGCTGGTAACAATATCGAACAACTCAACAATGCCATTAAGGCTAAAATGACTCAGTAGACCGATTTGGTCTTTCAATAAAAACATACAACTCAATTACAATTCATGCCCACGCAGGGGTCAAAATACAACAACTCCCGTATAACGACGAAAAATATTGCAGTGGAAAATAAAGTACAACTGAACCAATACACAACGTACGGTTCCACATGTGATTAGTATCGATCATCTTTCATCATCCTTCATGCCGACCCTGTGCCACGCTCCCTGAAACCTGAATGCAATACAGACATCCACCCCCGGAATACTCAGGGGTTAGCAAAACTCCACTGTTTTGCTAGTACAAGTACAAAGTGAAAAATACGAGTCATACAATTCAAATTCCAAGAATACGATAATCAGGAATCCTCAAAGATTCAAAAACAACGAAACGAATACTTCCCGAGGCAAGAATTTGAGTAAAACTTTCCACATCCGAAAGATCACAAATAACGAGAACAGTTTGCAAAACGGTTTAAAATACCCTCGGGAGTTTTAATAGAAAACAACTTAGGATTATTAAATCCTTCTCTTTCCAAAATCAATAGGGTCACAACCCAAAGGTTTTGTTTTCACACATAGAAAACCGACAACAATTTACAGGGCCAAAACTCAAGTCACGTGTCCTCGACGGACATAAAATCAACACACCATAATCACATACAAGCATCGCCTAGGACCGGGACGAAGCCACAAATCCCACTCGAGGCCTCTAAGGACCCTCCCGAGCTGGCCACAATCGTAAAACAAATCACGCACACGCATCGCCTAGGACAGGGATGAAGCCACAAATCCCACTCGAGGCCTCTAAGGACCCTCCCGAGCTGGCTAGCGAAACAAACTCAAACCACCCATAAGTTATCTTGACATCGTACTCGCAAGTAACGATTCTCGGAGCCCTCTCCAGACCTACCCGATTAGATAAACTTATGATCAAATCATATCAAATGGCCGTACTCGCAAGTAACGCGCCGCTGGAGGCCTCATGGGTCCCTACCCGGTTAACATCATTCAAACACGCCCACAAGTTATCGTGACATCGCACTCGCAAGTGACGATTCTCGGAGCCATCTCCAGACCTACCCGAATTGATAACCTTGTGGTCAAATCATACACACTGGCTGTACTCGCAAGTACACGCCGCCGGAGGCCTCATAGGTCCCTACCCGGTCAAACATCAATCGAACATACCCACAAGTTATCGTGACATCGCACTAGCAAGTGACGATTCTCGGAGCCCTCTACAGACCTACCCGAATTGATAACCTTGTGGTCAAATCATCAATGCATCAAGTTCACAACAACAAGGGTTTCACATTTGCCATCATCACAAACACATCAAATCACGAGTTAATGCAACCAACACTTAGCAAAACACCACGTCAAACCATAACGCACCGAAAAGAGATAATATGTGTATATATATTATCAAAGCACAACAACAACAACAAGCGAATTCATAGGGTTCACTTAATCATTCAAGGGGCACAATATTCACAAAACACACGCGTTTTGAAAGTGAGCCCTTAACGAGGCTAAACCGAATCTTTTGAAAGTTCAACTCAAACGATCAAACAAACACATAGAGACGATCACTAATTATCATATTCAGAAAACAAGAATTGTATGGACAAGGTACTTGCCTCAAAATCGGCACGCAAGTATTTTGACAAACACGGCTCAACCGGGAAGCTTCGGAACACCCGATGCTATCGAAAAGGAAGACGACAACGAACGGAAGGGTTCAACACGGTTTCTTCACAAGAAACTCGACCCTAACATCATATAATTAATAAATCAACGATCATACGAGGAAGAATAATCGTAGAACGTCTGAAAACCCCTCTATGACATTCTACCGGACACCTTCAAGGCGTCGATCAAGAACTCGACCAAAACAATAAATCGATACGATCCAACCATGGAATAACAAGGGAAATGACATAATACATCTAAATAATCATCAATCCATCACAATCCTAAGTTAAATCGGATTAAACGGATGTAAACAACCAAAACACCCAAATTCCCCAAAACTAGATTTCTAGAAAATCTGACCTGATTCGCTCGATCAAGGGATGTTATAGGATGGATGATTGATGATATGAAGTCCATGACTTCATGGATTGATTGTCTAACAACATCTCCCCATGATAACCACACCTCCAGCCGCGGAAGAGAAGGAAAAGAATGATAAAAATGGTGAAAAACCCGTCTGCAGGGCCTTAAATAGGCTGCCTGCCGGTAGAGTTATGTACGTAACTGGCCAAGGGCTTACGTACGTAACCGGCCATGGCCAAGACACTGCCCAAAAAGGCCGGCAGTGTTACGTACATAACCGGCCAAGGCCTTACGTACGTAATCGGACTTATGTACGTAACTGTCGAGCCCTTCCGGCCGTAACTCGGCCAGGGCTGGCCTGGGCCCAACCTGCCCGGCCATGACTCGGCCGGGACCAACTCTGATGGCCCAGACGACCCCGAAACCCGAACCTGAATACGAAACAAAGATACGGTTACGAAGTACTCACAAAGACGAATTCGAACACTAAGAGAACACACGATTCCGACCACCCGAAGGTTCGAAATTCGACAACAGAAAGTAATTACCCCAAACTTTGGGAAATTACGAAAATGGCCCAAAACGTCCGAAATACACGATACATGATCGAAACACCAAGCCGAAGCTCTCAACATGAATAATAACATTAAATGAACTTACGAGAAACTCGAAACAACAGTTTCGGACGAGATTCGCAAGAATCGAACTCAAGTGCGGAAAAACCGCTTAAGAACATGGAACTCAACAAAACGATACCGAACGAACTCGGATGACAAAAAGTGCAGAATTAATTATTCTCAGAATAACGAGACGGTCACGAGCGAGTCGTCAACACGGACTCCCGCCGAAAAAAAGAAAATTACCGAAGTTCGAAATTGCGGGTATTACACTTGGTATGTTGTGTTTTTGTTTTATAGGTAGCCGAGCGAAGTTTGGGGTGAAATACGTGCTTTAATTTCCAATATTGGAGTTTACGACGATCAATAGCAAGTCGGGAGCAAGAACATAGCTCGGGCGTTGAAAAACGAAGCAACATTGGTTGTATTTTCTAAATTCCAGAATCATAACCCTGAATTTGGATGTGTTCTCTATTGATATAGATTCCTCGTGAAATTATATTCGAAACGGTATATCATACACTAAATTCCGAGGTGTATTGATGCGAAAACGAAAGATCAAGCCGAAGAAGACCAAAAATCGGAGTCAAAACAAGAAGAAACGACCCAGGCCGCGTCAGGCAACTCGACCGTGTCACAGGACACGGCCGGGTCATCAAGGCAGCGAGATTTTCATTTCTGGAGAAGTAGAACACGGGCCGTGTCACAGGACACGGCCGGGTCCATCGGACAATGAAGATTTTCGTTTCCAGGACAGTTTGACACGGGCCGTGTCACTTTTCGGTGCATGACCTTTTCATTGATATTTTTACACGCTTTGGGGGATTTTTCTTGGCTTTTTGGCTTTATAAAAAGGTTTTGGGGGACCTTAAGAGTATATTCTGATCTTGTGAGAGATTGTTGGTGGAAAAATATAAGATTAGTTGAGAAAACATCAAAAAGGGAGGAAAAGAGAGAATTTTCATCATCTTCCTTGTATGTTCATCATTTTGAAAAATACATTTGTGAGTGATTATAATTCCTTGTATCATTTGCTATGAGCTCTTGAAGGAAGAACATCAAACCTTCATCGGGAATTCGATTTCGACTTTTACAAGGGAAGTTTCTACCATGTTTTGTTTTACGATTTTCACTATTATTGTTGAAATAATCATGTGTAGCTAATCTTTTCATATGTGTTTCTAGATTGAGCCACACACATGTTGCCGATTGTTAGTTTCAATTTATTCTTCGGGTAGAGTTTGGGATTGTTCCTCTTTATTTGTTCTTCGCATAAGAACTTTTGATTTAGATCATCAAACCTATTTCATAGTTGTTATTATTGTCAAAACGAGGGTTTTTGTCGGAGTCCGCCATCAAACGACCCGATAGAAGTGATTGTTAATGTTCTAACTTTTTACGCGATCTTTTAGCTATTTACCTCATCAAAAGTAGTCGGCTAATCGATTGTTAGTTAGGGATTCATCCCCATCAAAGGAGTGTCTCTTATTTTCGAAAAGAACAATCGTGATTTTTAGAATTACCGCCATCAAACGGTTTTCTTTTAATCATGAGCAATCGATAATTCCAAACCTTATTTCTTTGAGTATCGGAACTAATAATTGATTACGTGTGTTTCGGTGATTCTAAACTCCCATATCATTCTCATAATTGTAATCTCTTAATTATCCAACCATTAATTCGGTGTTGTAACGTTTCGTTTATTTTAATTTTCTGCGTTTGTGATTGTAATCCTATCAAAAAATTGGTGCATTTTACTTTACTTTGCTTTTGTTAATTCGAATATTTGCCGAACATTATTGAATTTCAAACCGTTTCCAACTCCTCGTGAGGTCGACTCGGAGTTACTTGTCGCTACCTACAAAAGCGATTCATACACTTGCGAGTTTTAATTTGTTCATCAAGTTATTGGCGCTGTTGCTGGGGAGTTGGCGTTTAATTTTTGATCTTGTTTTAATAATAGTTGAATTGTTTTCCTTGATCACTTTTTTTTTGTTTTCATTATTTTTGATAAAGTCCAAAAAAATTCGCTCTAACTTCTTTTGTTTATTCTTGGTAGGAGATCGTTGGGTAACCCGATTCTTCCACCCATAGACGAAGTTCAAAGGATTAGAGCACCAAAAACAATAGCCACACCATCAATGGCAAACGACGAGGAGAATTCGGATCTTGAAGAGTGACTTTTGCTCCAAGAAGAAAACCCTCGTCAACCGAGGCATGAGAATTTTGCACAAAATTTAGATGAAGAAAACATTCGTCAACCGAGGTTTCCAAGATATGAGAATGTTGTGCGCAATCAAGGGATACCCGTAGCTCAACAAGGGAGATACTTTTATCCGAGACAACCACCCGTTAGAGTGCAATATGGAGCGAACTATTATCCCGGGCCTCAATATGGAATGGAAGCAAAGTACAAGATGCCGCAACAACCTCCGGTTGAGCATCTAATGTGGGACTATGCAAAGCCCGTGGTTAACACCGCCATCTCGTGTATCCAATTAGCACCGGTAGCAAGGAACTACCACATTAGTGGATTTCACATCGAGCAATTGCCTTCATTTCATGGATTAGCACGTGAGGACCCGTTGTCGTTCATCCGGGACTTCTATGTGGTGATTGACAACTTCCCATTAAATGGGCTGAGCGAGGATCAACTCAGAATGAAGTGCTTCCCTTATACACTCAAGGATGAGGCCAAACAATGGTTGATGACTTTGGCACCAGGCTCACTAAGAACGTGGGATGAAGTTTACAACAAGTTCATTACCAAGTACTTCTCTCATTCGAAGACTACATAATTGAGAACTCAAATCTCAACATTTGGACAACAAGACGGAGAGGCATTTCACAAAGCATGGGACCGATTCAAGATGCTCCTCATTCAATGCCCACACCATCACTATCCGCTCCAACTACTTAATCAATTTTTCTATGATGGATTGACTCAATATTGCCAAGGTGCGGTGGATAACACAGTCGGTGGTTCGTTTTGGGGATTAACGGAGAGACAAGCTTATGATGTGTATGAAATGTTGCGAGCTAATTCATAATTAAAAAGTGTACGTGTTCGTAGGAGAGCCGTGAACCAAGTAAGCCAGAAGGACGAGATGCAATCTAAAATCGATGAGCTAATAAAGGAACTAAGACAACTCAAGACTCAAAATAAATCTTCGAGCTCACGAGTTTGCGAAATTTGCGGGGGACCCGGACATGATGCTAATTCTTGCCCACATACTTTTCCAGAAGAACAAACCGAACAAGTGAATTGGGCTATGGGACAAAGCACGGGAAGGCCCGAGTGGGGGGAGAGAAGAAATAATTATGGCGGAAATGCAAGAAATGCATCTCTCCCGAACACTTATCATCCTGGGCTAAGAAACCATCCAAATTTCTCATGGAGAAACAACAACTGGATGCCGTACGACACAAGTGCCCAAGCTCAATACAATGGAGGAACCCAAGCCCAACAAACAACACAAAGTGAACCACCTCCACAACAAAGGAACTCTCTTGAGGAGAGTATTGCGGCATTCATTAAGGAAAGCAATAAAAGGTTCGAATCTTTAGAAGCTTCGGTGAAGAAAATAGAGGTTCAAATTGAGCAACTTGCTACCGAGGCATGTAGAAGAAAGGGGTAAACTACCAAGTCAGCCCGAGCAAGCTCAAGCTATTACCAACCTCCGAAGTGGTAAAGTGATTAATAAAGAGATAATTTCCGAAGAGAGAGAGAGAGAGAGGCGGTGAGAAAGAAGATGGGTCGGGAAATCAAGAAGAGAGAGTAGACGAAGCAACTTCAACTTCCAAGATTCACAAATCTGCTCAACCATATAAGCAACCGGTCCCTTTTCCGTGCCGACTTAGGAAAGCAAAGCAAGATGAGCAATTTTCCGAAATCTATGACATGCTTTCGAAGGTTCATGTAAACTTACCTCTCTTGGATGTTGTGAAGAACATTCCCGCTTACACAAAATTTTTCACAGAGTTGGCCTCCAACAAAAGACGATATATTGGGAACGAGAAAGTGGTGCTCTACGAGGTATAAGCAAGAAGTCAAAAAGGGGTGATCCCGGAAGTTTTATGATCGACATCACTATGGGAGATAAGAAGGTTGCTCATGGCATGCTCGATTTGGGAGCAAGTGTGAATCTAATGCCATACTCGACTTATTTAAGGCTTCGACTCGGAGGAATCAAACCAACAAGAATGATTCTTCAAATAGCGGATAGGTCGGTGAAATAGACCAAGGGAATCATTGAAGACCTATTAGTGCAAGTGGACAAGTTGGTGATTCCGGCCGGTTTTGTTATCTTGGAGATGAGCGATTTCGCAACAAGCGAAAGTGAAGGGACAATACTTCTAGGACAGCCATTCATGCGTACAGCGAAAACAATCATCGATGTTGATGAAGGAAAGGTCACCATGACCGTCTTGGGCGAAACGGTGGAAATCGACGTGTTCGGTTCATCTCCTATCCCTCTCATATTTATGCTGCCCATGATTGCAATTTTATTGATTGCATTGATTCTTTGGTTGATGATACATATTTGCATGACGATGTAGGGGACACGTTGCATGATGCTCTGACCGTTGAGCATGATATGGGGCTGAATAATTTAGAAATTGAAGAATATGTTGCATTGCTAGATAATTCCGAACCATTTGATGAAGTTGACAATCTTAATATGCCTTTGGAATTAAATTTTGAGGAGCCCGTTGAAATAACCCCGCCGCAACTTGAATTGAAAGAACTTCCGGCACATCTTAAATATGTTTTCTTAGGTAAAAGTGACACTTACCCTGTAATTGTCTCTTCCGAATTAACTCCTTTGCAAGAAAACAAATTAGTAGAAGTTTTGACTAAATTAAAGGAAGCGATTGGGTGGAGTATTTTTTATATCAAGGGGATAAGTCCTGTTTGGTGCATGCATAAAATAATTCTTGAGGATAATGTGAAACCTGTTAGGCAAGCTCAAAGGCGTTTGAATCCGAACATGCAAGATGTAGTAAAAAAAGGAAGTTTTGAAATTGTTAGATGTCGGAGTCATCTACCCGATATCCGATAGTAAGTGGGTTAGTCCTGTGCATGTAGTGCCTAAGAAATCTGGAATAACGGTGGTTTGCAATGATAAAAATGAATTACTGCCCACCAGTACAGTAACCGGTTGGAGGATGTGCATTGATTATCGGAAATTAAATTCCGTAATGAAAAAAGATCATTTTCCCCTCCCTTTCATTGATCAAATGTTGGAATGTTTAGCTGGGAATGATTATTACTGTTTTCTAGATGGTCTTTCAGGTTTCTATCAGATTCCCATTGCTCCGGAGGATCAAGAAAAGACCACTTTCACTTGCCCTTTTGGCACTTTTGCCTTTAGGAGGATGCCGTTTGGTCTTTGCAATGCTCCCGCTACTTTCCAAAGGTGCATGCTTTCCATATTCTCTGACTTGCTGGAAAAGTCCATTGAGGTATTCATGGACGATTTTTCTGTGTTTGGAACCACATTCGATGATTGTTTACATAATTTGACTGTTGTGCTCAAACGATGTATTGAGTGTAATCTTACACTTAGTGTAATACCCGAGATTCTCGGTTCCGGTTATTTTTGAATTTTTGTCGATTGCGCGGTTCATTTTGTTCTGTTGGCGATTTCTTGAGATTTTCCCCTATGTTGGGTACGGCACGATGTACCGTGTTGTAGTGTTTGTCGGGTACGACTTATCGTTGCGTAAGTCGAGCTAATAGTATGTCTTGCTTTGTTATGTGTTCGTTTTCGATTTGGATCGTTGGTGTTGTCCGTTAGTGTTTCGTTGCATGTTGAATAATTATTGTTTTGTCCAGGAGTATCATTTTTGTGCATTTAGTCGACTTTGTAAGATCACCACCGGCGCTTATAAAGTCTAAAAATTCTGAAACTTTACAATGTGATAGAGCATCAAATTAGCTTTCCAATGGTTCAAACGGCGAGTAAATCGGAGTCCGGACGAAGGAGTTATGGCCGAAATAGAAAAGACTACACAGTGTGTAATTAGCGCACGCTAAATACATATATTAGCGCGCGCTAACGGATCTGGCAGAGGGTTCTGGACTGCATTTTACAGCCGTTAGCGCACGCTACACTCACCTTAGCGTGCGCTAATCGCTGTGATATATATAAGATCACAGAGAGGTCAACTTTCGTCATTTCTTCCTCCACTTTCTTCCTTCCGGCGATCTAGACGATCTTGAGGGCATATAAGCATAGATTTTGGCCTGATATCATCACCCATCAATATCTTTGAGTTCCTAGTACGGATTTAACAACATCCCAACATCTTTCGCCATTTTAATTGAGGTATTTTCTTCTTAAAACCCTACTTTCGGGATAATTTGGGGTTTATCGTGATTTCATGATTCCAATCCGAAATTGTTGATTCCCTTGTTGTTATCTAGTCTTGTTTATCTTAACCCCCAGTTTGGAGTTTCGTTTTCATGTTTTTATCGGGTTGATTTATGTTCTTGAGATATTTTGGGGTTTTTCTTTTGATTTCAATTATGGGCCGATTATGATGAATTGGTCATGTAATTCTTGTTGTATTGGTTGTAATTTACGGATTAGTAACTCGTTTATCGACTTCATCTAACCCGGAACATGATTTTGGCTTTCTTGGAATGAACCCTTGAACCCTTGTAGTTTCTTAGTGTCGATTGAGATTTCGTTTAGTGTTGTTGATTCGTAGCGGTGTTATTCTCGTGGTGATTGTGTTGTTATTGATTTCTCGTGAAGGTGGTCGGTTTTGGGGTCAAGCTGTGTTGGGCCATTTCGCCGGGCTGTTTCGGGACTGTTTTGGGGCTGTTTCGGCCGAGCCGCTTTCGTCGGAGTATTCACAATTGATTTCGAGGCAAGTATCTTGCCCATACATTACGTGTTTTGTGGATATATTAGTTGGTAAATTTCGATACGTGATTTATGAATGTCTATAATTAACTTTCAAAGGAATTGATATGCTTTTCAATACTTCCTTAAAAGATGACTCGTATGATTTCGTTGTTAAATATGCTTGTCTAAGTATGTGTGGGGTATCGTTTTGTGTGATTATGACGTTGTAGATTTATAGCTTAACCTTTCCTTGAGATATGTATCGAACATATGCCTATTGATGATCCTGTGTCATTGTGTCGTTCGGCGTGGTCGGATAGGTATTTTCCCTCGTTACTATGTTATTGGTACTAGCTGCATCGTTGAAATTCTAGCATGAATCATATTGTTACTTGGTCGTGAGTATATGTTGGATGAACTGGCCATTCTAGTAAGGTACCTCGACTATATATATACTGTGATTGACCTTCGAGGCTTGTGGTTTGCAACTGTAATTTTGGAACGTGTGTGTGTTGTTCCTTCCGCCCGGAGCGTTCGACGGGACGTCTGGGGGTCGATACTAAGGGGTACGGCCACGGAGGTGGACTTGGGTGCGTGTGTGGTTGAACTTCCACCCGGAGTGTCCGACGGGATGTCTGGGGGTCGATACTAAGGGGTACGGCCGCGGAAGTGGTTTCCCACCCGGAGCGTTCGACGGGGTGTCTGGGGGCCGATACTAAGGGGTACGGTCGTGGGTTACCGGGTGTAGTTTTCATCTTGAGGATGACGTTGATGTTTTCGTTAATTGTGATATTGTCCGGAGTATCACAATGCTTTGTGCTCGGGGTCGAGAGACATTATATATCGAGTCTTGGTGCTTGGCTAGAATGGCATAGGAATAATGTGTTATTTGTAATGTGTCCTTGTAAGTGAACTGAAGTGGATGATCGGGTCGTGGACCCCGTGTTTTGTGACCGGAATGGTTGGGTCATGGACCCCGTGTTTTGTTAACGGATTTGCATTATGGAAAATGAACTTTGGGGCTGTGACCCTAAATGGCTTTCGAGGAATTAAGAACTTTTCAATTTCTAATGTTTTCAAAACTCCCGAGATTTGGAAAAGCTTTCAAAGTGGTTACTGGCTTCGTTTCTACTTTCAAGACATGACCTATTTTTAACTAAAAATATCTCGGGAAGTCTTTCGTTGTATTCTCGGAATGTGTTGTGTATGGCTCGTTTTTGCACTTTATACTTGCACTAGCAAAACAGTGGAGTTTTGCTAACCCCCGAGTAATCGGTGGGTGGATATCTATATTGTGTCCAGGTACATGCAGGTATTCGGGAGCAAGTCACAGGATCGGTACGAGGGATGATGGAAGACGAATGATACTAATCACACGAAGGCCAGTTTTGGGTTAAGTTAGTCGAAGTCCATTGTATTGTATTTTCCGCTATCTTATTGTTCGTTGTTGCAAGTATTTTACCCTTGCGTGGGTATGAGTGTGTATGAGTTTATGTATTTTGATTTGTACGTCAGTGACGAAAGACCAAATCGGTCTATTGGTTCGTTATTTTGATTCGTCGGTATGTAATGTAATGTGTTGTTTTGATGTCTAGCCTGGTGGATCCTCACGGAGAGGGTCTACGGCGTGTAATATTCTTGGTTCGATCTGGGGGTGTTACATTTATGGTATCGGAGCCTAGGTTGCGGAAACCTAGGATGTCGGGTCCAGTCGTGTATTGTTGGGTCTTGTCTTGTCAGATTGAGTCTGACTGATGTCGTGTCGCGACGCGTCGTCTGGGATGTCGGTCGTGATTAGTATCATGGTGCAACCATCATCTTCGTGCGATCTGTGGATGTAAGTCTCCCTACTACATGTTGTACCACGAGCTATACGAGCCCGTGTGATTCTGTGTTATGTAGTAGTATTTGAAGGTGCATCGTGAGTAAGTGACATATATTTGTCGATTCTCGTTTTGTGCTAGAATGAAGTGTGATATTGCTAAATGTATCCTTATATGAACTGTTTTTCTTGCAAGAGTAACAACCTTGGAATTTTAAGTTTTCGAAAGGCTTTCGGGGAGTCGTAATTTTTTTTTTAAAATGTTCTCCAAGGGAGGATTTTTTTTTTGATTTTTGTATGATGACCTCAAGGTCAAAATTTTTGAGACTTCAACTACCGATATTTCATTTTCATCTCATACTGTAAGTTTTCAAAACACGAGTTTTTAACTCAATTAAGGTCTACAAAATATACTCAAGACGTGACTCTTGCTTTTAACTTTTCGGTTTTGAATGACAATTGCCTATTGATGGTTGCTCATGAGGTGTTGTAATTATGTGAATCGATGGCTTTGAGATTCGAATATTGTTGTTGTTTATTTGTGACCTTCGATTCTAGTAATGTCATATATATGTTCACAATCATGTTGCTGAAATAGAACCGTTAGCGCACGCTAAGTGTGAGGCTAGCGCGCGCTAATGCACTGGTAGCGCACGCTAAATATTTGTTGTAGCGCGCATTAGTCGATGGCAGACAGAGGCTATAGAACCGCATTTTTAGCCGTCAGGTCTATGTTTTGCAGTCAATCATCTTCGACGGTATTCTCTGTGTGTTGAGCGATGCAACTGTTGTGTGGGAATAAGTGTTAGGACTTTTTGTAGCGCTATGTGATAATTGATTTTGTTTAAATTATGTCTGCTGTGTGTGTGTTCGAAAATGTCACCCTGAAAATTTCATAAAGTTTCGACGATTCGATTAATCGGCGGCTCTGTGCGTACTTTGAAAATTATTTAGAATTGGCGAGCCGGCCTCGGATTCTCAAATAAAACCTCGACGGTATTTGAAAGAGTTGTTTTAAAGTACATGTAGACATTTTGTAAAATATTACCGTCGTTGGTTTTGTGTAGTGTTGAGAGGATTTTCAAACGATTTTTGACGTATTGTTGTATTTTCAAATAATCCGAGTACATGATTTCAGAAATCTTTCACATCATAAAATCTTTATTTTCAAAAATCAATACAATTTTTATTTTCAACAATATACTGTGGAAGATAAAGAATCTTACTCGATTTAAAACTTCAAACTCGGGTTTAGAAAAGTTTTCTATACTGAGCCAGTTATCGTGCGTGATCTTGAATCACTCTATAATGATGATGTTAATAAAAAATATATATATTGTTTTGCAAGTGATGTCAAATGAGACGGTTAAAGTCCGTCGTTTACGGGTTTTGATGAAACAAACTGAGGTACCAAAAATACTTTCAAGATTTTATTTTGAATAGCGCACAAATCCAAGGATTTCCAAATGAAATCATTTAAAAGGATACCTCGTAGATTTTCTTATTTAGTTATTATCAATTACCTTATGTGTTATGTCGTGCTGGGTTGGTACTTTAGCATATTATTTTCGCGAAGTTGCGCCATCGTATCGAGTGAGAATCCGCTTAGTATGTCTAGGGACAGAGGTTACGGTCGTGACCGCGGTATAGTTAGTCGTGGAGATGAGATACGGGACCAAGAGGATATGGCCGGGAAAGTTTCTACTCCAGCACTTCATTTTCGTTGTTTAGGTTTTGGGGACGAAACCTCTTTTAAAGATGATATGATGTAATATCCGCAATTTTCGATTTTCGGTAAATTTCTTTTTTGGCAGGAGTCCGTTTTAACGGATCGTCTCAGGATCGCTTTGCCCTTCTGTGAATGTTTCATTCTACACTTGTTAACATCCGAGTTCGTTTCGGTGTCGTTTTGCTGAGTTCCGTGCTTTTTGGCGACTTTTCCGCATTTGAGATCGATTCTTGCGAATCCCATTCGAAATTGTTGTTCGTATTTCCCCGTAAGTCCGCTTAACCTTGTTAGACGTTTTGTGAAGTTCGGTTTGGTTATACGTTTTCTTATCGTGATGTTTCAGGCGTTTGGGCCATTTTGTAATTTCCCAAAGTTTTGGGGTGGTTGCCTTCGTATCGTCTTTCCCAATCTTCAAGTTATCGGAATCATGTGTCATCTAGAGTTGCTCTGCCTGGATTGTTTCATGTTTTATGTTTCGGGATGAAACCTCTTTTAAGGAGGGTAGAATGTAATACCCGAGATTCTCGGTTCCGGTTATTTTTGAATTTTTGTCGATTGCGCCGTTCATTTTGTTCTGTTGGCGATTTCTTGAGATTTTCCCCTATGTTGGGTACGGCACGATGTACCGTGTTGTGGTGTTCGTCGGGTACGACTTATCATTGCGTAAGTCAAGCTAATAGTATGTCTTTCTTTGTTATGTGTTCGTTTTCGATTTGGATCGTTGGTGTTGTCCGTTAGTGTTTCGTTGCATGTTGAATAATTATTGTTTTGTCGAGGAGTATCGTTTTTGTGCATTTAGTCGACTTTGTAAGATCACCACCGGCGCTTATAAAGTCTAAAAATTCTGAAACTTTACAATGTGATGGAGCATCAAATTAGCTTTCCAATGGTTCAAACGGCGAGTCAATCGGAGTCCGGACGTAGGAGTTATGGCCGAAATAGCAAAGACTACACAGTGTGTAATTAGCGCACGCTAAATACATATATTAGCGCGCGCTAACGGATCTGGCAGAGGGTTCTGGAATGCATTTTACAGCCGTTAGCGCACGCTACACATACCTTAGCGTGCGCTAACTGTTGACAGTATATATAAGACTGCAGAGGTCAACTTTCGTCATTTCTTCCTCCCCTTTCTTCCTTTCGGCGATCTAGACGATCTTGAGGGCGTATAAGCATGAATTTTGGCCTGATATCATCACCCATCAATATCTTTGAGTTCCTAGTACGGATTTAACAACATCCCAACATCTTTCGCCATTTTAATTGAGGTATTTTCTTCTTAAAACCCTATTTTCGGGATAATTTGGGGTTTATCGTGATTTCATGATTCTAATCCGAAATTGTTGATTCCCTTGTTGTTATCTAGTCTTGTTTATCTTAACCCCCAGTTTGGAGTTTCGTTTTCATGTTTTTATCGGGTTGATTTATGTTCTTGAGATATTTTGGGGTTTTTCTTTTGATTTCAATTCTGGGCCGATGATGATGAATTGGTCATGTAATTCTTGTTGTATTGGTTGTAATCTACGGATTAGTAACTCGTTTATCGACTTCATCTCACCCGGAACATGATTTTGGCTTTCTTGGAATGAACCCTTGAACCCTTATAGTTTCTTAGTGTCGATTGAGATTTCGTTTAGTGTTGTTGATTCGTAGCGGTGTTATTCTCGTGGTGATTGTGTTGTTATTGATTTCTCGTGAAGGTGGTCGGTTTTTGGGGCTGTTTCGGGACTGTTTTGGGGCTGTTTTGGCCGGGCTGTTTTGGGGCTGTTTCGGCCGAGCCGCTTTCGTCAGAGTATTCACAAATTGATTTCGAGGCAAGTATCTTGCCCATACATTACGTGTTTTGTGGATATATTAGTTGGTAAATTTCGATACATGATTTATGAATGTCTATAATTAACTTTCAAAGGAATTGATATGCTTTTCAATACTTCCTTAAAAGATGACTCGTATGATTTCGTTGTTAAATATGCTTGTCTAAGTATGTGTGGGGTATCGTTTTGTGTGATTATGACGTTGTAGATTTATAGCTTAACCTTTCCTTGAGATATGTATGGAACATATGCCTATTGATGATCCTGTGTCATTGTGTCGTTCGGCGTGGTTGGATAGGTATTTTCCCTCGTTACTATGTTATTGGTACTAGCTGCATCGTTGAAATTCTAGCATGAATCATATTGTTACTTGGTCATGAGTATATGTTGGATGAACTGGCCATTCTAGTAAGGTACCTCGACTATATATATACTGTGATTGACCTTCGAGGCTTGTGGTTTGCAACTGTGATTTTGGAACGTGTGTGTGTGTGTGTTGTTCCTTCCGCCCGGAGCGTTCGACGGGACGTCTGGGGGTCGATACTAAGGGGTACGGCCACGGAAGTGGACTTGGGTGCGTGTGTGGTTGAACTTCCACCCGGAGTGTCCGACGGGATGTCTGGGGGTCGATACTAAGGGGTACGGCCGCGGAAGTGGTTTCCCACCCGGAGCGTTCGACGGGGTGTCTGGGGGCCGATACTAAGGGGTACGGTCGCGGGTTACCGGGTGTAGTTTTCATCTTGAGGATGACGTTGATGTTTTCGTTAATTGTGATATTGTCCGGAGTATCACAATGCTTTGTGCTCGGGATCGAGAGACATTATATATCGAGTCTTGGTGCTTGGCTAGAATGGCATAGGAATAATGTGTTATGTGTAATGTGTCCTTGTAAGTGAACTGAAGTGGATGATCGGGTCGTGGACCCCATGTTTTGTGACCGGAATGGTTGGGTCGTGGACCCCGTGTTTTGTTAACGGATTTGCATTTTGGAAAATGAACTTTGGGGCTGTGACCCTAAATGGCTTTCGAGGAATTAAGAACTTTTCAATTTCTAATGTTTTCAAAACTCCCGAGATTTGGAAATGCTTTCAAAGTGGTTACTGGCTTCGTTTCTACTTTCAAGACATGACCTATTTTTAACTAAAAATATCTCGGGAAGTCTTTCGTTGTATTCTCGGAATGTGTTGTGTATGGCTCGTTTTTGCACTTTATACTTGCACTAGCAAAACAGTGGAGTTTTTCTAACCCCCGAGTAATCGGGGGGTGGATATCTATATTGTGTCCAGGTACATGCAGGTTTTCGGGAGCAAGTCACAGGATCGGTACGAGGGATGATGGAAGACGAATGATACTAATCACACGAAGGCCAGTTTTGGGTTAAGTTAGTCGAAGTCCATTGTAGTGTCTTTTCCGCTATCTTATTGTTCGTTGTTGCAAGTATTTTACCCTTGCGTGGGTATGAGTGTGTATGAGTTTATGTATTTTGATTTGTACGTCAGTGACGAAAGACCAAATCGGTCTATTGGTTCGTTATTTTGATTCGTCGGTATGTAATGTAATGTGTTGTTTTGATGTCTAGCCTGGTGGATCCTCACGGAGAGGGTCTGCAGCGTGTAATATTCTTGGTTCGATCTGGGGGTGTTACATTTATGGTATCGGAGCCTAGGTTGCGGAAACCTAGGATGTCGGGTCCAGTCGTGTATTGTTGGGTCTTGTCTTGTCAGATTGAGTCTGACTGATGTCGTGTCGCGACGCGTCGTCTGGGATGTCGGTCGTGATTAGTATCATGGTGCAACCATCATCTTCGTGCGATCTGTGGATGTAAGTCTCCCTACTACATGTTGTACCACGAGCTATACGAGCCCGTGTGATTCTGTGTTATGTAGTAGTATTTGAAGGTGCATCGTGAGTAAGTGACATATATTTGTCGATTCTCGTTTTGTGCTAGAATGAAGTGTGATATTGCTAAATGTATCCTTGTATGAACTGTTTTTCTTGCAAGAGTAACAACCTTGGAATTTTAAGTTTTCGAAAGGCTTTCGGGGAGTCGTAATTTTTTTTTTTAAATGTTCTCCAAGGGAGGAATTTTTTTTTTGATTTTTGTATGATGACCTCAAGGTCAAAATTTTTGAGACTTCAACTACCGATATTTCATTTTCATCTCATACTGTAAGTTTTCAAAACACGAGTTTTTAACTCAATTAAGGTCTACAAAATATACTCAAGACATGACTCTTGCTTTTAACTTTTCGGTTTTGAATGACAATTGCCTATTGATGGTTGCTCATGAGGTGTTGTAATTATGTGAATCGATGGCTTTGAGATTCGAATATTGTTGTTGTTTATTCGTGACCTTCGATTCTAGTAATGTCATATATATGTTCACAATCATGTTGCTGAAATAGAACCGTTAGCGCACGCTAAGTGTGAGGCTAGCGCGCGCTAATGCAGCCTGGGTAGCGCACGCTAAATATTTGTTGTAGCGCGCGTTAGTCAGTCTGGACAGAGGCTATAGAACCGCATTTTTAGCCGTCAGGTCTATGTTTTGTAGTCAATCATCTTCGACGGTATTCTATGTGTGTTGAGCGATGCAACTGTTGTGTGGGAATAAGTGTTAGGACTTTTTGTAGCGCTATGTGATAATTGATTTTGTTTAAATTATGTCTGCTGTGTGTGTGTTCGAAAATGTCACCCTGAAAATTTCATAAAGTTTCGACGATTCGATTAATCGGCGGCTCTGTGCGTACTTTGAAAATTATTTAGAATTGGCGAGCCGGCCTCGGATTCTCAAATAAAACCTCGACGGTATTTGAAAGAGTTGTTTTAAAGTACATGTAGACATTTTGTAAAATATTATCGTCGTTGGTTTTTGTGTAGTGTTGAGAGGATTTTCGAAAATGATTTTTGACGTATTGTTGTATTTTCAAATAATCCGAGTACATGATTTCAGAAATCTTTCACATCATAAAATCTTTATTTTCAAAAATCAATACAATTTTTATTTTCAACAATATACTGTGGAAGATAAAGAATCTTACTCGATTTAAAACTTCAAACTCGGGTTTAGTAAAGTTTTCTATACTGAGCCAGTTATCGTGCGTGATCTTGAATCACTCTATAATGATGATGTTAAAAAAATATATATATTGTTTTGCAAGTGATGTCAAATGAGACGGTTAAAGTCCGTCGTTTACGGGTTTTGATGAAACAAACTGAGGTACCAAAAATACTTTCAAGATTTTATTTTGAATAGCGCACAAATCCAAGGATTTCCAAATGAAATCATTTAAAAGGATACCTCGTGGATTTTCTTATTTAGTTATTATCAATTACCTTATGTGTTATGTCGTGCTGGGTTGGTACTTTAGCATATTATTTTCGCGAAGTTGCGCCATCGTATCGAGTGAGAATCCGCTTAGTATGTCTAGGGACAGAGGATACGGTCGTGACCGCGGTATAGTTAGTCGTGGAGATCAGATACGGGACCAAGAGGATATGGCCGGGAAAGTTTCTACTCCAGCACTTCATTTTCGTTGTTTAGGTTTTGGGGACGAAACCTCTTTTAAAGGTGATATGATGTAATATCCGCAATTTTTGATTTTCGGTAAATTTCTTTTTTGGCAGGAGTCCGTTTTAACGGATCGTCTGTGACTGTTTCGTCCTTCTGTGAATGTTTCATTCTACACTTGTTAACATCCGAGTTCGTTTCGGTGTCGTTTTGCTGAGTTCCGTGCTTTTTGGCGACTTTTCCGCATTTGAGATCGATTCTTGCGAATCCCGTTCGAAATTGTTGTTCGTATTTTCCCGTAAGTCCGCTTAACCTTGTTAGACGTTTTGTGAATTTCGGTTTGGTTATACGTTTTCTTATCGTGATGTTTCAGGCGTTTGGGCCATTTTGTAATTTCCCAAAGTTTTGGGGTGGTTGCCTTCGTATCGTCTTTCCTGATCTTCAAGTTATCGGAATCATGTCTCATCTAGAGTTGCTCTGCCTGGATTGTTTCATGTTTTATGTTTCGGGATAAAACCTCTTTTAAGGAGGGTAGAATGTAATACCCGAGATTCTCGGTTCCGGTTATTTTTGAATTTTTGTCGATTGCACCGTTCATTTTGTTCTGTTGGCGATTTCTTGAGATTTTCCCCTATGTTGGGTACGGCACGATGTACCGTGTTGTGGTGTTCGTCGGGTACGACTTATCATTGCGTAAGTCAAGCTAATAGTATGTCTTGCTTTGTTATGTGTTCGTTTTCGATTTGGATCGTTGGTGTTGTCCGTTAGTGTTTCGTTGCATGTTGAATAATTATTGTTTTGTCGAGGAGTATCATTTTTGTGCATTTAGTCGACTTTGTAAGATCACCACCGGCGCTTATATAGTCTAAAAATTCTGAAACTTTACAATGTGATAGATCATCAAATTAGCTTTCCAATGGTTCAAACGACGAGTCAATCGGAGTCCGGACGAAGGAGTTATGGCCGAAATAACAAAGACTACACAGTGTGTAATTAGCGCACGCTAAATACATATATTAGCGCGCGCTAACGGATCTGGCAGAGGGTTCTGGAATGCATTTTACAGCCGTTAGTGCACGCTACACATACCTTAGCGTGCGCTAACTGTTGACAGTATATATAAGACTGCAGAGGTCAACTTTCGTCATTTCTTCCTCCCCTTTCTTCCTTCCGGCGATCTAGACGATCTTGAGGGCGTATAAGCATGGATTTTGGCCTGATATCATCACCCATCAATATCTTTGAGTTCCTAGTACGGATTTAACAACATCCCAACATCTTTCGCCATTTTAATTGAGGTATTTTCTTCTTAAAACCCTATTTTCGGGATAATTTGGGGTTTATCGTGATTTCATGATTCTAATCCGAAATTGTTGATTCCCTTGTTGTTATCTAGTCTTGTTTATCTTAACCCCCAGTTTGGAGTTTCGTTTTCATGTTTTTATCGGGTTGATTTATGTTCTTGAGATATTTTGGGGTTTTTCTTTTGATTTCAATTCTGGGCCGATTATGATGAATTGGTCATGTAATTCTTGTTGTATTGGTTGTAATCTACGGATTAGTAACTCGTTTATCGACTTCTTCTCACCCGGAACATGATTTTGGCTTTCTTGGAATGAACCCTTAAACCCTTATAGTTTCTTAGTGTCGATTGAGATTTCGTTTAGTGTTGTTGATTCGTAGCGGTGTTATTCTCATGGTGATTGTGTTGTTATTGATTTCTCGTGAAGGTGGTCGGTTTTGGGTACATTTGGGACTGTTTTAAATTTTTTCGGCGGTCATTTGGACCTATTTTGGGCATTTCAGTGAGCCGCTTTCATCGGAGTATTCACAAATTGATTTCGAGGCAAGTATCTTGCCCATACATTACGTGTTTTGTGGATATATTAGTTGGTAAATTTCGATACGTGATTTATGAATGTCTATAATTAACTTTCAAAGGAATTGATATGCTTTTCAATACTTCCTTAAAAGATGACTCGTATGATTTCGTTGTTAAATATGCTTGTCTAAGTATGTGTGGGGTATCGTTTTGTGTGATTATGACGTTGTAGATTTATAGCTTAACCTTTCCTTGAGATGTGTATGGAACATATGCCTATTGATGATCCTGTGTCATTGTGTCGTTCGGCGTGGTTGGATAGGTATTTTCCCTCGTTACTATGTTATTGGTACTAGCTGCATCGTTGAAATTCTAGCATGAATCATATTGTTACTTGGTCGTGAGTATATGTTGGATGAACTGGCCATTCTAGTAAGGTACCTCGACTATATATACTGTGATTGACCTTCGAGGCTTGTGGTTTGCAACTGTGATTTTGGAACGTGTGTGTGTGTTGTTCCTTCCGCCCGGAGCGTTCGACGGGACGTCTGGGGGTCGATACTAAGGGGTACGGCCACGGAAGTGGACTTGGGTGCGTGTGTGGTTGAACTTCCACCCGGAGTGTCCGACGGGATGTCTGGGGGTCGATACTAAGGGGTACGGCCGCGGAAGTGGTTTCCCACCCGGAGCGTTCGACGGGGCGTCTGGGGGCCGATACTAAGGGGTACGGTCGCGGGTTACCAGGTGTAGTTTTCATCTTGAGGATGACGTTGATGTTTTCGTTAATTGTGATATTGTCCGGAGTATCACAATGCTTTGTGCTCGGGGTCGAGAGACATTATATATCGAGTCTTGGTGCTTGGCTAGAATGGCATAGGAATAATGTGTTATGTGTAATGTGTCCTTGTAAGTGAACTGAAGTGGATGATCGGGTCGTGGACCCCGTGTTTTGTGACCAGAATGGTTGGGTCGTGACCCCGTGTTTTGTTAACGGATTTGCATTTTGGAAAATGAACTTTGGGGCTGTGACCCTAAATGGCTTTCGAGGAATTAAGAACTTTTCAATTTCTAAAGTTTTCAAAACTCCCGAGATTTGGAAATGCTTTCAAAGTGGTTACTGGCTTCGTTTCTACTTTCAAGACTTGACCTATTTTTAACTAAAAATATCTCGGGAAGTCTTTCGTTGTATTCTCGGAATGTGTTGTGTATGTCTCGTTTTTGCACTTTCGTTTTTGCTAACCCCCGAGTAATCGGGGGGTGGATATCTGTATTGTGTCCAGGTACATGCAGGTTTTCGGGAGCAAGTCACAGGATCGGTACGAGGGATGATGGAAGACGAATGATACTAATCACACGAAGGCCAGTTTTGGGTTAAGTTAGTCGAAGTCCATTATATTATCTTTTTCGCTATCTTATTGTTCGTTGTTGCAAGTATTTTACCCTTGCGTGGGTATGAGTGTGTATGAGTTTATGTATTTTGATTTGTAAGTCAGTGACGAAAGACCAAATCGGTCTATTGGTTCGTTATTTTGATTCATCGGTATGTAATGTAATGTGTTGTTTTGATGTATAGCCTGGTGGATCCTCACAGAGAGGGTCTGCGGCGTGTAATATTCCTGTTTCGATCTGGGGGTGTTACACTTAGTTGGGAAAAGAGTCATTTTATGGTGAAACAAGGGCTTGTTTTGGGGTCACGTGGTTTCCAATAAGGGAATGGACTCTGATAAGGCTAAATTTGATTTAATTGTTAAATTACCTCCACGTTCATGTGTAAAAGAAGTTCGAATCATTTTAGGGCATGTCGGGTTTTATAGGCATTTGATTAAAGATTTTTCAAAAATTGCCCGCCCTTTAAGTAATCTTTTGTGTAAGGATGCTAAATTCGATTTTACCGAGGAATGTTTACTTGGTTTTAATGCTTTGAAAAAAGTTAACTTCCGCACCGATTGTTGTTGCACCCGACTGGTCTTTCCCATTTGAAATTATGTGCGATGCATCTGAATTTGCTATTGGTGCCGTTTTGGGGCAGAGAGTGAATAAATTTTTCCATGTAATTTATTATGCTAGCAAAACACTCGATGAAGCTCAGGCCAATTATAGCACCACCGAAAAAGAGTTTTTAGCTGTTGTGTTTTCTTTAGACAAGTTTCGATCCTATTTAGTTGGTTCTAAAGTAATTGTGCATACGGATCACGCTGCATTGAAATATTTGTTAAAAAAATCCTATGCAAAGCCAAGATTGATTCGGTGGGTTCTTTTGTTGCAAGAATTTGACTTAGAGTTCAAGGATAAAAAGGGTTCTGAAAATGTGGTTGTCGACCATCTATCTAGATTAAACGAAGGTGATAATTTTAAGCTAGATAGCTCCTTGCCAATTATTGAGACATTTCCTGACGAATAATTGTTTGATGTGACTAAGACACCTTGGTATGCCGATATTGTTAATTATATTGTTAGTGGTGTTTTGCAGCCTGACATGACCTTTCTGGGGAAGAAGAGATTTATTTCCATGTGCATATATTACTACTGGGATGACCCCTACTTATTCAAGTTGGGGCCCGATCAAGTATTCCAACGTTGTATCCCAGAAGAAGAGTACGAGAGCATCTTGTCATTCTGTCATGACTTGCACTGTGGGGGATATTTTAGTGTGAAGAAATGACACACAAAGTTCTTCAATCTGGATTCTATTAGCCGACATTTTTTAAGGACGCTTATTCCTATTGCAAGAGTTGTGATCGTTGTCAGCGAACGGGGAACATAATCAAAAGAAATGAGATGCCGTTGATGAACAATCTCGTAGTAGAACTTTTCGATGTTTGGGGAGTTGATTTCATGGGTACCTTTATACCTTCCTTTGGCTTTGAATATATTTTAGTTGTTGTGGATTACGTTTCTATATGGGTGGAAGCAATTCTAACCCGGACTAACGATGCTAACGTGGTTTGCAATTTCTTTAAGGATGTGATTTTTTGCAGGTTTGGGACGCCTAGAGCTGTGATTAGCGATAGAGGCACACACTTTTGCAACAGACAACTTGCATGGTTGCTCAAGAAGTATAACGTGACGCATAAGGTCGCGACGGCTTACCATCCAGAAACCTGTGGGCAAGTTGACATGAGTAATCGACAGATAAAGGCAATACTTGAGAAGACAGTGAAGACGACAAGGAAACATTGGATATTGAAGTTGAACGACGCCTTATGGGCATATCACACGGCTTACAAAACTCCGATTGGAATGAGCCTGTATCACCTCATTTTTGGGTAGGCATGCCACCTACCTGTTGAGTTAGAACATAAGGCGTATTGGGCTATCAAGCACTAAATTTAGATCAAGAAAAGGCGGGGGAAGAACGACTTCTACATTTGAATGAGTTGGAAGAGATGCGATACGAGGCATACGAAAATGCTAAGCTCTACAAGGAACAGACGAAACGGTATCACGACAAGTGTATCATTCGCAAATCTCTCGAGCCTGGGATGGACGTTCTGTAATACCCTCGCCTTTAATATTGTATTTCATGATTTAAGTTAAGTATTGTTGCACCATATCTGTGATGTGTAGCATGTACCGACGAATTATGTTAAGTTGGATTCATGGTCATTCATACTATATTAGTTGTTGGGTGATATTGCGAAAATTCCATTTATGCTCGTTATAGTACTTAACGTACGTTAACATGTATTCTTAACGTACGCTATGAAGGCCGCCTTACGTACGTAACACCGATACGTTAACGTACGTAATGCGGAAGATTCCCCAGCAATCCGCCTTTCGGCGGGTGGGGTCGAGCAAGGGTAGCTGGTCGGGAGTCGACTGCGACAGCCAAGTCAACGGCCACTACGTACGTAATAGCCGCTTGGTTACGTACGTAACGAACTGCGTGTTTTTAGGCAGTGAGTTTGATGTAATTGGTTACGTACGTAATGATCATAAGATTACGTACGTAAAGGCTATAACGTACGTTAACCACGTTCGTTAACGTACGTAATGTCCAGTTCAGATTATAAATGTAGGACTTGCCATTCATTTCCTACTCGACCTTTTTCAATCTCCTGACTAAGGAACGATTCCCTTCCCTTCCAACTTCGTTTCTAAGCCTTTCTAACTTGTGTTGGAGCCTCAACACTTGATTGGTGACTTGGAGAAGCTAGAGATTGAAGTATATTCCTTGAAGTGTTGGTGTTGTTCTTCATTTTAAGGTTGGTCTTTCTTTAACTCATATCAATTCCATGTTTCTGATGATGTTAGTAGATAAATACTTCACATAATGATAGTTTAGATTAGTGTAAACATGATAAGTTAATTGAATCATACTCAAATCAAGTGAAGATTAATTTTGAAGGTATTAGTATTGCTTCTTGAGGTAAATAACTTCATAATATGATTGTGTTGATAATGATATACATAAAACCTGAGGTATAGCATGATAATCGGAAGTTGATTTTAGTCTCTACACTAGGAACATGTTAGAGATGATGTCCTTAATGATTAAAAGTGAGAAATGTTAAGATTGTCTTGAACATTCTATTGATCCTTAAAGGTTGCATGAAACCATGATTTTCGCCTTTAAAACCTTTGTGATGGAATTGTTAGAAAGATGATGATAACCCTTTGAAGATGATCTTTGTTAGATGGATGAAATTACTTCAAAAATCTCAAGTATCCAATGGTATAACTAGGCATTTAATAAATTCTTCAAAGTAAAACAATGAATGTTGATAGGAGGAAGTTGTAATCTTCGTACGTTCGAATTTATCGATTTCACCAAAGAGTGTTAATCACTACATTAATAGGTTGATAATGTTCTTAAGAGAGTTGTGTTGAATATGACGATACAAATACGGTAGATGAATAGCCGAATTCCATTTCATTAATCCGTGCATGTCTAGAGGAGTAAATTAAGATAATGTTCTTAACTCACTAAAAACTTGAACTTACGTTTCATACAATAATCAAGTTTTGAATGAAATCGTCGGTAAATAATGAAGAATGTAATTAAACACAACTTATATCGTAATTGGAAGTGTCGATGATTTGAAACGATATCCTCACGATATTACATTGATGATAAACTGGACATCAAGAATTTGACATCAAGATTAGAATATGTAATGAACATGATAAACATGCGATGATTTGTAATAAGAACATTAAAATGGTCAATAGGATAATCTATTTATTCAAAGTGAATTTACGAATATTGTTCATGCGATAATACCATTATCATACGAATGTGTTGTTGAATGGATTATATTTCATTCAAGGTTGCTTGTTCACGTGAGTATTGTTAGACGAGGATACCGTTCGTTTGACCATTCAAAGAAGGATTATTCGTCTACGGAATTTAGGCAAGTTATCTTGCTTGGTTATAGTGATGGTTGAATTCTTGTGATTATTATGCATTTCGTGTGTATGAAATGTTCTGATAATCTATGATTCGTGATATGGTGATACCCTTGATCGTATTGTCATGGTGTTGGGGATGATACCCCGGAATTACCGTCCTTATTACCGTTAGTTCTTTTGAGCTTTGTTGACACTTCGGTGAGTTGTTCGATTCCCTCGTAAAAGTGTAATTCGTTGAGTTTCGTTGTCATGTTGTATCGTGACATCTCTGGAGTCATATCTGCGCGCCGATTGGTTATGTGTAGGATTTTTAGCCGGGCACTTGATGATCATGCGTGGATGTTTTCCGCATTTAGATCGTGCACACGAGACGTAGTTCGTGAGGCTAATTAGGTACATCGTCCCACGTATATTCTGGATTCCGTATACGGGGTGGACATGTGCACGGACACATTTCCGGATCGGGCGTACTGTGACGTCCGTCTTGAGCCATAGTATGTGGTCGTTCGTATAATTGATTATGTTTCGATAGTTGGGACTGATTGTTTATACGCCTTCGGGGTATATTCAGTAGTCGGTGGATTTCTTTGAAATCAGTATATATATGAATTGTATAATGCCATGAGAATTATTATCATGTATAGCTGACCCTGTGGTTTGGGGCGAAATACTTGTATTTCAGGGCGAGGAAAGGGCAAGGCACAGGAGGAGCACAATGGCGACGGAGGATTCTGATGTATGCTATTTCGGGGGCCCCGAGTCTTTTGGTTGTTCGGTTATGTTTTAAGCGTGACTTTCGTTTTATTTTTATGTCGGATGAATGTACTAAAACTTGTTAGGTACTGCCCATCGTCATATGGTGCATCTGCGTGTTTGGATCCTGTGTATGTTTGCTTGTATTTAAAAATATGAATAACTCATACTCCACACCGGGGTTTTGATAAATATCGTGGTACGGTGCCACGTTGTCGGATTTTAAGTGTATTTTGTGATATTGCCTGGTGGGTCCCAGGAGGGATCCACGGCACTGTAATGGCCACTGTCTTTGGGCTGTTACAGAAGATGGTATCAGAGAGCGCGTGTGTTTTTATTTTGAGTCATTGTAGGATCGAAATAGCATCAAGAAAACTCCGTGCCACGTGTAACCTGTGCAAGCGCCTGACCCGTCGAATACGGTATGTTCTCATGAACCATAATTTGATTTCTGGCATGATATTGACGATGTATTGGTCTCCTTACTTATCTTGGCATCTTGCTACCATGAGGCAAAATTCATCTATTGAAGAGAACCTAAATTAATTATGTGATTGGAATTGTTTCGACTTAATGTTGATATGATATTGAGTGTGTAACACTTGTAGTGGCAGTGACTCTTTACAACTGCTTTGTTGGATAGGAAATTCCCTGTTGTTATTAACTTAGCATGAATTGTGATTGATAAATCAAACTGTACTTGTGACTTGATTCTTTCAGTATGGAAAGGAACCTTAGGGGCCGTGGCAGAGGGGGACGAGGCCGCGGAAGAGGCCGAATTCCGATACCACAAGCTAACAGACGCGCGAATGTGGAACAGAGTTCCGCAGTGCTGATTCGCCTTCTCGGGACCAATCACACCACACCGGAGAGAATGCACGTGCCGATCCTTACACCGTAAAACAGGGCATGATGGACCAAATGACCCAAATGGGTCGGTGATGGAAACTATGCAAAGGAATACTACCGGTCAACGGCGGGGACAACGGCCTCCGCCCACAGTACTGGCGGGATCGTGAGCCGGATTATTAGCGACATATCACGTCAGCGACCTCCGACTTTTGAAGGCTCATCTGAGCCTGCCGACATTGTACACTGGATAGAACATTTCGAGAAACTGTTCGAGATGGTGGAGTGCCCAGAGGAAAATCGAGCTGCTGTGGCAGCCTACTACCTTAGTAAGAGTGCCCATACTTGGTGGCTTTCTGTGAGGCATGCCGAAGGCGAGAGTACTTGGGAGAAATTTAAGACTCTTATGCTAGATCGTTACTATCCTGCACCCCTCCGTGAAGCCAAACTGTCCGAATTATTAAACCCCGACCCATCGGAAGACGAAGATGTGTTAGCAATTGCTGAAAAATTCCAAGCACTTCTCCCTTTTGCTACGTCAGTTGTCCGTTCGGAAGCTGATAAAATCAAATATTTCCTCAAGAGGCTTAAACCCCGAATGAGGATGCAATTACTCAATCACCACTGCATTTACCTTACCTGAGTTTATTGAGAAGGCTTTGGAGTATGAACTTACTGCGAAGGAGATTTCTAAGAGACAACCTCGCTTTTCCAACAAGAGATCCAGAACTGCACTCCAAGGAGACAAAGAACGGGGTATTCAAGAAACCCCAGCCTGTACCAAATCCTTCTGAGCGGCCACCTATGGCACCAAAACCGGCAGGAACGCACTCTCGGGCATATCAGCTCCAAGTGTCCGAAGCCGGCCGTTGCCTGTCACACTTGCGGGAAGAACGGTCATCGCGCTCGCTATTGCCGGGGTGGACTCGGGCGTGCCCAAAGAAAGATCTCTTGCTCCAACAGTCTTCTGTTCAGGAACGTGCTCCTCCATCCGCTTCTTACCAGACTACCGGGGCGAACAAAGGGATAGGCCGTGGAAACCAAGTTGGTACACCTGCTTCCGGGGTTGCAAAACCCAGAGTTTACGAGATGAAGAAAGCCGATGATCCCGAAGCCAGCATGATTGCAGGTACTCTCGAGATCCACTCTCAGCCCGTTTGTGTTCTTTTTGATACTGGTGCTTCACACTCCTTTTTGTCTAGTTCTTGCTTGAGTCGTTTGCATTTGAATCGTGTTATCAATTGTGAACCTTATGTAATTGGTCTACCCGATGGTAGAAGAATTATTGGGAGTCGTGAAGTACAGAATCGTCTGATAACATAAACAACCGTGAGTGGTTGTCTGACTTGATTGTGGTGGATTTACCTAAAGATGATGTAATCTTGGGTATTGACTGGATAGATCGTCACGATGCCGTCCTTAGCGTCCGTAAGCGAATGGTGACCGTCACATCGGATGATGGCGTCGAGTGTATTTTTCGGGGTGATAATCCCAATCATTCTGGAAGAGTCATCAGCGCTATGAAGGCTATGCGATTACTAAACCAGGGATGCATTGGTTATTGGTGTTACATGACTAAGACAGCTGACCGGCCAGTCAAGTTGATTGATATTCCAGTAGTTCGAGATTATCCAGATGTATTTCCGGACGAGCTTCCAGGAATACCCCCACAGCGAGAGGTGGAATTCACCATTGAGTTGGAGCCAGGGACGTCCCTGCTTTCGAAAGCACCATACCGTATGGCCCCGACTGAGATGCAGGAATTAAAAAGACAACTCGAAGAATTAACTGAGAAAGGGTACGTTCGACCCAGTGCATCCCCTTGGGGAGCGCCGGTGTTATTCGTACGGAAGAAGGACGGATCGCTGCGTTTGTGTATTGATTATCGGGAGCTGAACAAGGTAACAATTAAGAACAAGTATCCTTTACCTCGCATCGATGACCTATTGGATCAGCTCCGAGGAGCCGCTGTATTTTCCAAGATCGACTTGAGGTGGGTACCACCAATTGCGGATTCGAGAGTCGGCGTCCGAAGACGACTTTTCGCACTCGCTATGGGCATTATGAGTTCGTTGTCATGCCATTGGACCGACTAATGCACTGCAATATTCATGGAATTGATGAATCGGGTTTTATTAATTATCTGGATCGCTTTTGTAGTCGTTTTATTGACGATATCTTGGTCTACTCTCGTGATCATGAGGAGCATGAGCGTCACCTCCGCCAGGTTCTCGATGCGTTAAGGCGAGAACAACTCTATGGAAAATTTTCCAAGTGTGAATTCTGGATGTCTGAAGTTATTTTTCTGGGTCATGTGATATCAGCAGAGGGAGTAAGAGTAGACCCACGTAAGACGAAAGCAATCCGAGACTGGCTACCCGAAGAACGTGAAGGAAGTTCGTAGTTTTATGGGTCTAGCAGGCTATTACAGACGATTCGTGGAAGGATTTTCCAAAATTGCTCAACCGATGACTAATCTGTTGAGAAAAGATAAGAAGTACTTGTGGTCGGAAGCATGTCAGCAAAGTTTTGATGAACTCAAAGGTCGATTAATTTCAGCACCTGTTTTGGTACTACCTAGAGGGACGGAAGGATTCGCGGTATACAGCGATGCATCGAGGCAGGGCCTTGGCTGCGTATTAATGCAGGACGGGAAAGTGATCGCCTATGCGTCCAGACAGTTGCGTCCTTACGAGGTCAACTACCCGACTCATGACTTGGAGTTAGCAGCCGTAGTGTTTGTTTTAAAATCGCGCCACTATCTCGTATGGAGTTACTCGCGATTTTTACGGACCACAAGAGCACAAGTATATTTTTACCGTAAGGAGTTGAATATGAGACAAAGGAGGTGGTTAGAGCTAATCAAAGACTATGATATCGAGATCCTTTATCATCCGGCAAGGCAAACGTGGTTGCCGATGCCTTGAGCCGCAAGACGGTGCGGAGCAGATGCTAGCTCGTTTGACCGCCCGAGAGGAGTTGCGATTAGAGTTCATGAGACCAGAGATTGAGGTCTGGATACAACGCATTCAGGGACAGCTGTGCATGCTTGAGATTTCACCATCCATTGATGAGACGATCAGGACGAAACAGATGTCGGACCCATTCTTATCCAGAATTCGAGGAGAAATCGATCAGGGGAAGGCCCCTGGATTTGTGGTTCACGAGGATGGACTCATACGCTTTAAAAATCGAGTGTGTGTACCAGCAGACGAAGAGTTGAGGAATACTATTCTGAAGGAGGCTCATGCTACCCCGTATTCCATACACCCGGGATCAAACAAAATGTATAAGGATTTGAAGCCATATTATTGGTGGGGTAATATGAAACGGGAGGTTGCCGAGTTCGTTTCGAAATGTCTGACCTGTCAGCAGGTCAAGATTGAGCATCAACGACCAGCTGGCATGATGAGACCGCTTCCTATTCCCGAGTGGAAGTGGGAAGACATATCGATGGACTTTATTACTAGTTTGCCGACGAGCCGTCGAGGCATGAATACGATTTGGGTGGTTGTGGATCGATTGACTAAATCAGCCCACTTCTTGGAGATCAAGGATACTTGGGGCCCTGAGAGATTGGCCCAATTATTCATCAAAGAGATTGTGAGACTGCATGGCACCCCTAAGAGTATTGTATCAGATCGGGACGGACGGTTCGTGTCGCACTTCTGGAAGGCGGTTCATCGTGCTATGGGTACACAGTTGAACTTCAGTACAGCTTTTCATCCTCAGACCGACGGTCAGTCTGAGAGGACAATTCAAACTCTAGAGGATATGTTGAGGGCATGTGCTCTCGATTGGAAGCCTGACTGGGAAGCCCAACTGCCGTTGGTAGAATTCACATACAATAACAGCTGGCACGCCTCGATCATGATGGCACCTTATGAGGCACTATATGGTCGTCGTTGTAGGTCCCCATTGTGCTGGGACGAATTATCTGAATCTATTGGTACGGAACCTGATATGTTATTGGCAGCCCGCGAGAAGATTTCCCTGATCAAGAGCCGTCTATTAACGGCCCAAAGCCGCCAGAAATCATATGCAGATAATCGTCGACGACCACTCGAGTTTGAAGTTGGTGACCATGTACTGGTCAAAGTATCTCCTACTAGAGGTGTTTTTCGATTCGGGAAGAGAGGCAAATTGAGCCCAAGGTATATTGGTCCGTTTGAGATCCTGGAACGAGTAGGCGACCTAGCCTATCGTTTAGCATTACCACCAGCTTTGAGTCGGATTCACAACGTATTCCATGTATCTCAATTAAGGAAGTATGTTGCTGATCCAAGTCACGTTATTCAATTCGACGAGGTCGAAATAGCCGACGACCATTCGTATGAGGAGCAGCCTGTGCAGATACTCGAAAGGAGAATTAACCAGCTGAGGAACAAGACGATTCCCTTATTAAAAATTCAGTGGTCAAGACACGGAGTCGAGGAAGCTACGTGGGAGACTGAAGATAGCATGCGAGAGAGATACCCCGAACTGTTTACCCCTTAGTTTCGGGGACGAAACTCCTTTTTAAGGGGGGGAGTATGTAATACCCTCGCCTTTAATATTGTATTTCATGATTTAAGTTAAGTATTGTTGCACCATATCTGTGATGTGTAGCATGTACCGACGAATTATGTTAAGTTGGATTCATGGTCATTCATACTATATTAGTTGTTGGGTGATATTGCGAGAATTCCATTTATGCTCGTTATAGTACTTAACGTATGTTAACATGTATTCTTAACGTACGCTATGAAGGCCGCCTTACGTACGTAACACCGATACGTTAACGTACGTAATGCGGAAGATTCCCCAGCAATCCGCCTTTCGGCGGGTGGGGTCGAGCAAGGGTAGCTGGTCGGGAGTCGATCGCGACTGCCAAGTCAACGTCCACTACGTTCGTAATTGCCGCTTGGTTTCGTACGTATCGAACTGCGTGTTTTTATGCTGTGAGTTTGATGTAATTGGTTACGACGTAATGATCATAAGATTACGACGTAAAGGCTATAACGCACGTTAACCACGTTCGTTAACGCACGTAATGTCGATTGATTATAAATGTAGGACTTGCCATTCATTTCCTACTCGACCTTTTTCAATCTCCCGACTAAGGAACAATTCCCTTCCCTTCCAACTTCGTTTCTAAGCCTTTCTAACTTGTGTTGGAGCCTCAACACTTGATTGGTGACTTGGAGAAGCTAGAGATTGAAGTATATTCCTTGAAGTGTTGGTGTTGTTCTTCATTTTAAGGTTGGTCTTTCTTTAACTCATATCAATTCCATGTTTCTGATGATGTTAGTAGATAAATACTTCACATAATGATAGTTTAGATTAGTGTAAACATGATAAGTTAATTGAATCATACTCAAATCAAGTGAAGATTAATTTTGAAGGTATTAGTATTACTTCTTGAGGTAAATAACTTCATAATATGATTGTGTTGATAATGATATACATAAAACCTGAGGTATAGCATGATAATCGGAAGTTGATTTTAGTCTCTACACTAGGAACATGTTAGAGATGATGTCCTTAATGATTAAAAGTGAGAAATGTTAAGATTGTCTTGAACATTCTATTGATCCTTAAAGGTTGCATGAAACCATGATTTTGGCCTTTAAAACCTTTGTGATGGAATTGTTGGAAAGATGATGTTAACCCTTTGAAGATGATCTTTGTTAGATGGATGAAATTACTTCAAAAATCTCAAGTATCCAATGGTATAACTAGGCATTTAATAAATTCTTCAAAGTAAAACAATGAATGTTGATAGGAGGAAGTTGTAATCTCCGTACGTTCGAATTTATCGATTTCACCAAAGAGTGTTAATCACTACATTAATAGGTTGATAATGTTCTTAAGAGAGTTGTGTTGAATATGACGATACAAATACGGTAGATGAATAGCCGAATTCCATTTCATTAATCCGTGCATGTCTAGAGGAGTAAATTAAGATAATGTTCTTAACTCACTAAAAACTTGAACTTACGTTTCATATAATAATCAAGTTTTGAATGAAATCGTCGGTAAATAATGAAGAATGTAATTAAACACAACTTATATCGTAATTGGAAGTGTCGATGATTTGAAACGATATCCTCACGATATTACATTGATGATAAACTGGACATCAAGAATTTGACATCAAGATTAGAATATGTAATGAACATGATAAACATGCGATGATTTGTAATAAGAACATTAAAATGGTCAATAGGATAATCTATTTATTCAAAGTGAATTTACGAATATTGTTCATGTGATAATACCATTATCATACGAATGTGTTGTTGAATGGATTATATTTCATTCAAGGTTGCTTGTTCACGTGAGTATTGTTAGACGAGGATACCGTTCGTTTGACCATTCAAAGAAGGATTATTCGTCTACGGAATTTAGGCAAGTTATCTTGCTTGGTTATAGTGATGGTTGAATTCTTGTGATTATTATGCATTTCGTGTGTATGAAATGTTCTGATAATCTATGATTCGTGATATGGTGATACCCTTGATCGTATTGTCATGGTGTTGGGGATGATACCCCGGAATTACCGTCCTTATTACCGTTAGTTCTTTTGAGCTTTGTTGACACTTCGGTGAGTTGTTCGATTCCCTCGTAAAAGTGTAATTCGTTGAGTTTCGTTGTCATGTTGTATCGTGACATCTCTGGAGTCATATCTGCGCGCCGATTGGTTATGTGTAGGATTTTTAGCCGGGCACTTGATGATCATGCGTGGATGTTTTCCGCATTTAGATCGTGCACACGAGACGTAGTTCGTGAGGCTAATTAGGTACATCGTCCCACGTATATTCTGGATTCCGTATACGGGGTGGACATGTGCACGGACACATTTCCGGATCGGGCGTACTGTGACGTCCGTCTTGAGCCATAGTATGTGGTCGTTCGTATACTTGATTATGTTTCGACAGTTGGGACTGATTGTTTATACGCCTTCGGGGTATATTCAGTAGTCGGTGGATTTCTTTGAAATCAGTATATATATGAATTGTATAATGCCATGAGAATTATTATCATGTATAGCTGACCCTGTGGTTTGGGGCGAAATACTTGTATTTCAGGGCGAGGAAAGGGCAAGGCACAGGAGGAGCACAATGGCGACGGAGGATTCTGATGTATGCTATTTCGGGGCCCCCGAGTCTTTTGGTTGTTCGGTTATGTTTTAAGCGTGACTTTTGTTTTATTTTTATGTCGGATGAATGTACTAAAACTTGTTAGGTACTGCCCATCGTCATATGGTCTGTACCGTGTTTGGATCCTGTGTATGTTTGCTTGTATTTAAAAATATGAATAACTCATACTCCACACCGGGGTTTTGATAAATATCGTGGTACGGTGCCACGTTGTCGGATTTTAAGTGTATTTTGTGATATTGCCTGGTGGGTCCCAGGAGGGATCCACGGCACTGTAATGGCCACTGTCTTTGGGCTGTTACACGTTCTACTACATAACTCTCGTCTTAAGCTCATGCCGGGAAAATTAGTGTCGCGATGGGGCGGACCTTTCAATGTCGTTCAAGTATGGCCACACGGAGCGGTAGGACTCCTTGATCCACGGAAAAATGAGCATTTTAAGGTGAACGGACATAGAGTGAAGACATACTTCGGCCAAAGTGAAGAGATCAATGTGTTTGAATGCATAGAGGTGCATGATGTCAAAAATTGAGTAAGACAGGAAGAAGTCGAGCTAATGACTATAAAAAAGCGCTACTTGGGAGGCAACCCAACGGATTATTTAGATTTTCATCTTTTTGTTTTTCGAATTTATTTTCCTTATTCGTTTTTGCTTGGTTCGAGACTGACCAGTTCGACTTTAGTTGTTAAAAATGCAGAGAAACGAGAACGTTATCAAAAATTCACAATCTGGGCAAGTTGGACACGGGCCGTGCCACAGGACACGACCGGGTTGGCAATACAGTGAGTTTTTGTAATTATGGGCAAGTTAGACACGGGCCGTGTCACAGGACACGGTCGGGTCTCGAGGACAGTTGATTTTGCATTTCTGGAGGAGTTGGACACGGGCCGTGTCACAGGACACGGTCGGGTTGGCAAGGCAAAATGATTTTTTCAATTTTCGAACAGGTACGACACGGGCCGTGTTCTGTGACACGGGCCGTGTCAGTCGGGGGTATATAAGGGCGAATCGGCCATGTCCCTTCATTCTTCATCTTCCCCAATTTTTTTTCTTCCCCCTCCCGAACCCTAGCGCGATTTTTCCATTTTTCTTCATTTTCAAAGGGAATTTGTGCAAAATCAAGGAAAGAAACAAGAATCATATACATTATCATCATTATTCAACCGATTTCATTACTCCAAGCAGTCGAATCGGACGAATCGGGCGCTCGGTTTTATTTTTTTTCTCTTCAAATTCTCCGAATCCAAGGTATGTTTTTCATGTTTTTGATGATTCTTCTTGTTTATGAACATGCTATGATGTTTGAATTACAAATCTTTGATTATCTAGGGTTCATGAATCAAATTGAAGATGATAATTTGGGGATTTTTGAATGTTCTTGATTTTTGATGATGAAATTAATTGATTGGAAATTCTTGTAGTTAAGGGGTCTTTTACATGATGAGAATGATGAAGTCTAGAGTATTCGGATGATAAATTTTACTTGGGGAGTTGTTTTGATCGATAAATTGTAATATTGGGCTTATTCCGTAGTTTGTTATAAGTTTGGGGGAGGAATGCGATATTAATTCTTGAACAAATAATAAATTGAATTTTTTTTACAGAAAATGGCTAGAGGATGTGGACGTGGAAACTCTCAATGGGAAAGGGCTAGGGTCGCGATAGTACAAGAGCAACCGGCACGAGTGCCGATCCAAGGGGGTGTCGAAACCGCCGAATCGTACGGAATTAATCTATCCAGAACGCGACAATCTAGGTGGGAGATGCTAGGCCAGAAAAAAATGCTTCCTACTCGATGGCCCGATGATGAATGCATGACCGCAATGGGCATAAATGATGACATGATGAAATTTCTAGAGAGGGTTAGTTGGGGCTGGATGATGACGCAAAAATGGGACACATAGAGATGCCTTACAATGGAGTTCCTTAGCACTCTTATGGTCAGACGATATCTTGTCACTAGAGAACCAGCCGCAATAATATTCCGGCTTAATAATAATGACGAAAGGATAACCATGAACCAGTTGGAAAACATTTATCATGCGACAAACGACAGAAATTACCAAATAAACTGGTTCGAGTGTGAAACATATTGGCAGGCTATGGTGGAATATCCGGGGAACCCAGCACGGTATTACGTTGCAAAGTCGGCCAAGGGATCGAGTCTCCGCAATCCAATACTCCGATACCTACAAAAAGTGATTGCAAACACTGTTTATGGCCGAAAGGAGACCGGGCCAATTATACTGCGAGAATTATACGTCCTAACCCACATGCTTGATAATACAACTCCATCCACCGGGGCAATCATAGCCGAACATTTTGAGGATGTAGCAACGAAGCCGAAAGAGGAGATTTGGATAGGGGTTTTGATTACCCCTATCGCACTACATTATGGGATTTCCTTAGATCAGAGGACTCCCCTACCAGGAAACAAGCTGATCTCTCTCTCTCTCTCTGTTGAAAGTTATGAATATTCTGGATTACGAATCGCGCACAGTATTCCTATAGAACGACAATGACCATTTCCTTCTCCCGAATACGCCTCTGACGACCATAAATAATATTCGGGACATAGGAAATTTGCAGATGGCTACGGAAGTGCACAGCCATGCATGGATGGAAGCTGGATTGCCCCCCCGGGTCACAGCCCTCTTAACCGAAATGTTCGACCTCGGCGCACGGTGGATGAAGACAGAGCTGAGAGAATGGAAGAGGAAGAGGCATATGAAAGAGGCCCGGATGAAGAAGAAGAAGATGACGAAGAAGAATAATAAAGCCCCAGAGATCAGCCTGAGACGTCGAGGCAAGCCGAAACTAGATATGCCCCATCACGTCCAACACTAAGGGAGGAGTTCGTAGCTTTCTGAGAGGAGTTCGTAGCCTTCCGAGAGGAGACTAGACAGAAGCGAGAAGAGACTAGACGGGAGCAGGCCGAGATGTTGTCTCTTTTGAGACAAATGCACGAGTGGCATGTCCAGCAAGGCCACTTCCCTCCGCCCCACCAGTAGAACCGGTCATAAATATTTCTTGACCCATGAAATTTTTTTATTTAAATACTATACCCCTTTTGTGCGTATATTCTTTAATTCAAGTTTGGGAGAGATTGGGTCAAGAAATACTTTGTTACCTTTGTTTTGTTTGTTTTTGGATATTATTTTGCTTGTTTGGTTATTTTTGCTTGTTTTTGTCGGTAGATTTTTTTTGGTGTGTTTTTATAAACTATTTGGTGTGTTTTGAGTATCTTGCATTTTTGATAAATACGTGGAAGAATGAACTATTTTCTTGGATGCCTCGGAATTTATTTCGTTATTTTGATATGCCAATCGAGGATAATTTGAAGAGGAAAAATTGTTGATAATCGAAATGGGTGTGAAATTGAATAAATAGTTTAATATCTTGGAGGTATGAACAAATCTACTTGTGAGCTTTTGAGCCTTCGTGCATTTCCAAATATGCAAGTTTCATTGTCGAGTGTTACATTCGTGATTTAAGACTCTAGAACTTGCCTTGGTATCTTATTCGAAACTACTAGTGTGTGTGCAATTGAGTGAAAATGATTTTAGGCGTCTTTGATCTTAACCCTTTGATTTTTGGCCAACCCAACAATTGATTATTCCTTAATTAAACCCAATTGAGCTCATTGTCTATTTCATTGTCAAACCACATATTGAGCTTTCCGTTGCTATAATACTTTGACCCATACTTGAAAGATTAGAAATTATTTTTGACTAGGATGCAAATATTGTAGTGACATTGGGTGATATATATTGTTGGTAGTGTTGAAATGGAGAAAATAATTACTCCGCTATTTTTGGGAACTTAGTAACTGGGTGTATTCATGTGACCCATGTTTACATTCGCGTAAAACAGTTACCTTAGATATGAGTATGCTTGGAAGCAGTTTGTGCATGTTTTTATCCTAGTAACCGGGTGTATTCATGTGACCCATAGTTTACATTCGCGTAAAACAAATAATAAACAACCCAAATCCCCCATAGTTTTCAAAAGCACTTGTTGCAAGTGTTACATAGTTAAGGGGTTGAAAGAAGCAAACTTCAAAAATCTTGAGCTTCTAAGTAATTATGGTGATTTAGTTCTAAATTGCTCAAGTCAATTCACTTTAAGCCATATTTATCACACCCCGACCCAAGCCTAAATTACAGCCGAGTAAGTCCTTTTTGATTCACAATTTTGCATACACAAAACAGTGGTAGAGATGTAGACGATTGGCAAGCCTATGGAGTTCCTTATTTCATTGAATGAGTTCCGAGCGTATACTTATCCCTATATCACTTTGAGAGTGAGTGAATACATTTGACTGGTGAGGTTTAGATTTGCCAAGTATTGACTATGATGTTAAGGAAGCACCCCGGAGATTTGAAAACTTTAAAGAACTCAACTTATTTTACTTGAAGCGTATTGATGAAATTTTCGAAGTGGTCCTTTGAGGTACATTGAGAGAAGAGTTCCCGTTGAGAGTGGTTATTTTAATATCCATTGCTCGGGACGATCAAAGTTTAAGTTTGGGGAGATTTGATGAGTCGATTCTTGATCGACTCATTCTATTCTATTGAGTCGTGTTTTTGTTTGCTTTTTAGTGTTTTTGTTCTCTTTTATGCTTGGTATGTTGTGTTTTTGTTTTATAGGTAGCCGAGCGAAGCTTGTGGTGAAATACGTGCTTTAATTGCCAACTAGATGTCCTCCCGTGCAATGCACGTCGTAATATTAATTATTTTATTATATTAGTATTATGTGATTGAATTTCAATAATATTGTAAATTTATTAGAAAATATACGTGGGCCAATATACACACACATACACATAAACTATTATTTGATTTACTGTAATTTATAAATCTAAGGGCACATAGAAAACCATAATTTAATTGAGCATAGGCATTTGTTTTTCATGTAGGACAATATGAGTCTTATATCTAATTATATAAATAATAAATTAAATTATATTTATTATTATCAACTTTAATTAAAAGTATCCAACCCATATTCTGATTAATATAAATTTTTTTATATGATTTGGCATTATTATAATTATTTTATTATTTTACAATCAGAATAAAATATTTCTGAAAAATCAAATAACTATTGAAGTACAAAAGTATGAAAATAACTTAAAAATATTTTTTTAATATTCTTATATATTTAAATGGTAATATTTTAATCATCTAATATATTATTATTATATTTAAATTACTTTATATGTATATGATGTAACCGAGCTGATCGGCCACCAAGAACCGGGTTAATCTTAGAAGTTTAGCTAAGAAAACCCAAAATATATGAAGTACTCTCTTTTCTTTCCCTCTCTAAAAAATGCTGTATTCTCAGAGTGTGTATCCCTTTTTTGAGGAACCCCCTCTCTCCCTTTTATAGGAGGGAGGATGCCTTGTTATCTGAGATGATTCCTGATTCCTAGAGAGAATCCCGGATATCCAGGGATTCAAGCTGCGATTTCCCATCCCTGGATTTCCGGGATTGCGAGGTATGGGCTCTCAATCCCTGGATCTCCGGGATTGGCAAGGTATGGGTTCTCAACCCCTGGATTTTAGGGATTCTGTCAGGTGAGTCAGGATCTTCTTTCCCAAGAGTTCGACCTTCCGGAGTTCGGTGGTTTTTAGGTCGGCTCATCCCTATTCAAATCAGTAGTTTGAGAGACCTTTGAGGTCGGCGACCTGTTATCGGATATCATAGGTCAGCGGGGGCCTCCGAGGTCGGCGCCCTTCTAACAGATGTCACAGCTAAATGGGGCCTCCGAGGTCGGCGCCCTTCTAACAGATGTCACAGCTAAATGGGGCCTCTGAGGTCGGCGCCCTTCTAACAGATATCACATCTAAATGGGGCCTCCGAGGTCGGCGACCTTGTAAAGGACCTTGGGGTTGTAATCTCCTTATCTAAGAACCTAGGTCGGACCTTTATTGGTCCATATTTTAAACCGGGTTTTCAGTGAGCGTACATTCGACGTCCTATCAACCAGTCCCCCCTACTCTAGTCGAGCTGTAAGACCGAGTAGAGTAAGATTTGTTTACAACCGGACGACCTTGACGCAATTATCCTTGGGACTCCCATTCCCAGATAACAAGGCTCTTCGTACTTTGTGCGCTATAATTAACCTGTCTTTTCCTTTCCCTGCCTCCAAGACGTCGCGTCGATGGCCGAAGCCAGGTGTCGACCTGCCATAGGTCGGCTAAGACGGTGCCAAATCCCAGCCGTTCCTTCGGATAGGGCATCGGACGCTCCAGATCGTCCCTATCCTCCTCGGTTTTTGCCCCTCCCTCCTATAAAAGGTCTTCTTCTTCCCCCTTTACCACTTCCGCGATTTTATACCCTCAATCTCTGGTGCAAAAATTCCCAGGCGACCCTAGCAATCGCAGCTATCTGTCCCCGGCGACAAGTTTGCTCTACCTTTCTCCGGCGAACTTCCACCCAATCCCATGGGTATGTTCATCTAAACCTCTCTTTAGCTTTTTGATTTGTTTTACAGATATTTTCCTTTTCTTCTTCCTCCCCTTTTCCTCCTTAAGTTATGTCGTCTGCTTCGGATTCCCAAAATATTTCCGGCGAATCGGCCGTGAACTCTTTTTTGGAGGGTCTTTCCTCTTCTGATGGGGATTCGGGGGGTAAGTCGGATCGAGCTTCTGGTTCCTCCCTCCGCCTTTGGGATGATCCTTTAGGTGAAGTAGATCGGTCCGAGCTAGGTGACATCCCTCCCTCTGGCATCCCCCTAATCATTGTAGATCCTCCTTCCCCTCCCCCCACGGACGAGGTAACTGTGACCGGCGTTTTAGCCGACCCCTATCAGACGGTTGTAGGGGCGACTCGAGTTCTCCCTCCCCATCCTCTATCGAGGACTAGCCCAGCCGCGTTGGCTAGTTTTATAAGATTTCTTAGGCTTCCCCCGGGGTGGGAATTTGTCACACCTCAGGCTAGCGATACCCCTGATCATCCCCCTCCGGGTGTTATGACGTGGTTTGTGGTACTGGTGAGCAGTGGTCTTCGCTTCCCACCCCATCCCTTCCTTGTCTCTCTCTCCATTAAATACAATCTTCCCCTCAACCAGTTCTCTCCTAACTCTTTTCGCTATATGGTGGGTTTTCTCGTGCTGTGTCATTACAGACATGAGGAACCCGACCTGGGCTTTTTCTATTTTTGCTTTGGGCTAAAGAGTTTTAAAGGCTCTTTTTACTTGACCTCCCGAAACGACGCCCATTTCTTCACCCACCTCCCTTCCAATGTGAAGGACTGGAGGTCCCGCTTTTTTTTCCTTCGGCTCCCCACATCCGATTCTTGGGGCTTTCCTACGCAATGGACGCAGGCTACTCCGAGCCAGGATCCTATTCCTAGGCGTAGTTCCATCCGGGCTGCGTGGGTCGAGAAAGTTCGGGAATGGAATGCCATTCCCTATAATTCTTTCCAGCTGACGCAATTCCATGATCTTCTGTTCCATTGTGGGCTGAGCTCGAATCCCTACCCGGCTATCCCTGACATCGGTAGGCTTTATCTATATATATTTTTTTAGATCTTTGTTATTTTGCTTTTTGGCAATTTCCTTGACCGTTTGTACTGTTTTTTGTAGATCGATTCATGCGAACCTGCCAGTCGGATGCCTCCAAGCCAGCTGAACCAAACAAAGCGAAGGTCCCTAAGTCGACGAATCCTCCCAAGGAGAGGGCGGAGGGCTCGTCCAAAGCCAAACGGAAGGCTCCTGCTCGCCCCAAGTCTGGGGTAACTCTCCCATCCGATCTGGCTCCTACCTTGACCACCGGACGAGGCTCTGCGAGCTCGTCTCGGCAACTTCAGGTCACTCAGAGGGCCTCTTCTCCTAGCTCCCCTGCTTCCAAACGGCCGAAGACCGCGGGTCCTCCAGGTCCGGCTATGGAGACTCTTCTCCGCTGCAAGGAGTTTGAGAAATTTCTCCTTATTTTAGCTCCATGGTCCGGCTAAGGATAAGTCAGTTACGAGACGCCGAGGAGGACCCTAAATTTGATGCTATGATGATGTACTTTGGGAAGGTATTCCCCTTTTCGCCTTCATAACCCTTTTGATTATTTTTATGTTTATTATTACCCTCTGCCGACCTGATATAACTTCTTTGTGCAGTTTTTCGCCACCTTCGTGACCTTCGCCGAGGATCATAAGCTCGGCGCTACTTCTTCTTCGCAGCTCACCCAGATGCAAGCCGACACGAGGCCGCCCGGCGCTAATTCTGATCTTTCGGCCCGGCTTCAGGAGAGGGAGTATCGCTTAGATGCTGCCCTTAAGAAGGATTCTGAGCGGGAGGCGGTTTTAGAGCGGGCCCAGATGGCCAATGTTCAGCTAAACCAAGAGCTGAAATTTTGGAAGACCATGTCTTCGGCTGAAACGGAGAAGGTGGGCCAGCTCGAGGATCAGTTGTCGGCAGCTAGGGCCGAATCCGAAAGGATAGCCCAACTTGAGGCACGGGCGAAGGCTGAGCTGGAGAAGGTCGCCGACTTCGAAGCTCAAGCTAGAGCGGCGTCGGAACAAGTGACCCTGCTGGAGACCCAACTAGCCGAGGCTAGATCCGAGGGATCGTCTTATGAGCGTGGGGTGACGGATGACCGACGTCGATTCCTAACTAGTGACGTTGGTCACTCTTTTCTGGAGGCCTACCGTTCCGCCCTCCTGGCCCGGTATCATAATTCCACCGCATTCCTGGTTAAGCTAGCCCCAGCTGCGACGCAATATTTTGATTTTGCTCTGACCTGTGCTCGTGAGCAGCTAGCTTCATTGGGCTTTTCGGGCGAGCTGGACCGGGATGCTGCATTGGACGGGGCTCCCGTTCCTTCGGGTTGGTCCGGGGACATGGAAGAATCTCCGGAGGCGGCCTGGTGGAAGGACGTCCTTGAGGAGTCCCTAAAGGAATCTGGCTTAGACTTGGAGCTGCCTTCTGATCCTCCCAGTTCACCTGTTAAGGCCAATACTCCTAGTCCCGAGGTGGTTGGGACCGATCGTGATGCTTCTCCTCCGCTGCCTCCTCCGTCTTGAGCCAGTAGCTTAGTGTAGACAATGTATATTTTTCTTCTATTTTTTTCTACTTTATTTGTCTTGCATGACTATTTTGAATGACAACTTTCTGAGTTGAATATACTTTGGGTTTGTGTGCTTTTTGAGTTGAATGACAACAAAGTTGATATAGCTCGGTATTGCTTGTAACCTTGATGTATCTCGTGCTGTTTGATTTGATACAACAAAGTTGATATAGCTCGGTGTTGCTTGTAACCTTGATGTATCTTGTGCTGTTTGTTTTGATACAACAAAGTCGATATAGCTCGGAGTTGCTTGTAACCTTGATGTATCTTGTGCTGTTTGTTTTGATACAACAAAGTTGATATAGCTCGGAGGCCCCACTTTAAATTTCGAAAATTCCTAAATGTAATCCGACAGTTTGACTTAATCTTTTCACCGATCTTTAGTGTAAGTTGGGTATTTCCCTTAGTCATAGTTTCATAGGTCGGTTCGCCTTTACTCGGATACGGAGGCGTTTCGCCTTTTCGGATGTCGAGGCGGTTCAACCTTACGCGGATCGGGAGGCGTTTCGCCTATTCGGATGTCGAGGGCGGTTCACCCTTACTCGGATCCGGAGGCGTTTCGCCTATTCGGATGTCGAGGGCGGTTCACCCTTACTCGGATACGGGAGGCGTTTCGCCTATTCGGATGTCGAGGGCGGTTCACCCTTACTCGGATCCGGGAGGCGTTTCGCTGTTCGGATGTCGAGGGCGGTTCACCCTTACTCGGATCTCGGGAGGCGTTTCGCCTATTCGGATGTCATTTCTAGTTTTACTTGATCAACACATTCGAGATATATTTTTGTAATAGACTTTCATTAAAACAATATAAGCTTTTTCCACATCTCTTCACACAAAATACTTTTTAAGTGACATATGTTCCAAGGTCTTTTGATGAGGCGCCCCTCCATATCCTCAAGCTCGTAAGCTCCTCCCGCGTAAATTCGGATTACCTTGTAAGGGCCCTCCCGATTCGGCTCCGGCTTTCCTGCTTTTCGAGGGCATCGGCGCCTAAGCACCAAATCACCGACTGAATTGTCTCTTCTTGACTCTTTTGTCATGAGCCGCTTTTGTCGCTTTTGTATCTTCGATTCGTCTTTGCCGCTTCCCTCCTTTCTTCTATGGTATCTAACGCCTCCTTCATTATTTTCTCGTTCTCCACCTCGTTGAACCATCGAACCCGATGGGACATTTCTCCGACTTGCGGGGATGACGGCCTCGGACCCGTAGACCATACCGAAGGGTGTTTCTCTGTTGACGATCTAGGTGTGGTCTGTCGACCATAGTACCGAGCTAAGCTCATCCACCCATCCTCCACCCACTTTGTCTAAGCGGGTTTTTATCCTCGCAAGATTGTTCTGTTAGTTACCTCTACTTGCCCATTAGCTTGCGGGTGAGCAACCGCACGAACCTTTGCTTGATATGCATACCCTCGCACCAGGATCGGGTTCTCTTCCCATTGAATTGGGTTCCATTATCCGAGATGAGTATCTGGGGCGCTCCGTACTGCAGCAAATGTTGTTAAACAGAAACTTATGATTCTTTGCTCGGTTATGGTGGCCACAAGCTCGGCCTCTACCCATTTCTCAAGTAGTCTATGGCTACTATTAAGAACTTTCTTCCTCCCGAGCTGTGTAACCGCCCCATGATATCAATTCCCCATTTGGCGAATGGACGGGCGCTCCCATGGTGATCATATCCTCGGCTGGGATATGAATTAAGGGTGCGTGCACCTGACATTTTTGGCATCGCTTAACCATTTCCACTGCTTTCTTGCTCATGGTCGGCCAAAAGAAACCAGCCCTTAGCGTTTTGCTAATTAGCGCTCTTCCTTTGGTATGGTCTCCGCAGCACCCTTCATGGATTTCTTCCAATACACTTCGCCCTTCTTCTTCCGAGATGCATCGTAGGTATGGCCCGAGGTAGGACCTTTTATATAGCTCATCATTAATGCAGCAGAACCTTGCTGCTCTTCGCACAATTTTCATTCTTTCTTGTCTCTCCTTGGGTAATTCTGCCCTTCTTAGGTATGCCAACAAAGGAGTTCGCCATTCTGCCATATCATTCACCTCCATCACCTGTTTCATGATGCTACTTCGGGCTTCTCCCAGAATCGTTACTGTTCGCGAGCGGCAATCCACTAAGGAGCTTCCCATCTTTGCTAGGTAATCAGCTTTTGCATTCTCCGACCTAGGGATATGGACTAACTTCCATTCCCCTAGTTTTTTGGCAGCCTCTTTTACTTCCTCCACATACTTCTTCATCCGATCTTCATTTATCTCAAATTTTCCTTCTACATGTTGTGTGACTAGTTGGGAATCAGAGTAAGCAATGAGTCGTCGTGCGCCCAAGTCTATTCCCAGCTGCATTCCCTTGACCAGGGCTTCATATTCGTCCTCGTTGTTAGATGCCCTGAAATCGAATTTTATGGCATACTCTAATTGCTCACCTTCCGGGGTAGTGAGGATTTTTCCTGCCCCAGAACCACTGGTTGTCGCCGATCCATCCACATGTAACAGCCACTGCCCTTCTGGTGGCGACGGCATGGCCCCCTCTTGGATAAAGTCTGCTAGGGCCTGAGCTTTAATCGCCGTTCTCGGCTCATATTCCATGTCGTACTCCCCCATTTCCACCGCCCACTTCACTGCACGACTGACACATTAGGTCGCCCTAATATCTCTCTCAAGGGCAAGTTGGTTCGCAATTTTATCCGGTGGGCTAGGAAATAGGGCCTCAATCGCCCGGCCGTAACCACCAACGCCAGCGCCCCTTTTTCTAGCTCGGAGTAGTTCCGTTCGCTCCTTGCAAGATTCGGCTCGTATAATAAATGGGCCTTTGTTTATTCATTTCTTCTCTTAGCAAGACCGAGCTCACCGCTCCTTCTCCACGGATAAGTAGAGTACAAGATCCTCTCCGGTACCGGTTTGGTGAGTAGGCGGCTGCCAAATACTCTTTCAATTTTCCGAATGCCGCTTTGCGCTTCCGGGTCCATTCGAACTTGTTCCCTTTTCTTAAGAGTTTAAAAATGGGAACCCCTTCTCGGCCGAGCGTGATATGAAACGGCTCACCGCTATTCTTCCGTTAGTATCTGGATATCCTTTATATTTTTGGAGGATTCATTTGCGATCGCCTTGACCTTATCCGGTTGACCTCGATTCCTTGCTCTGTGACCACATACCCCAGAATTTTCCCGATTTGACTCCAAAAGAACATTTTGATGGGTTGAGTTTCATTCCGTATGTGCGCAGTTCTCGAACGTCTCTTCTAGGTCCCCGATATGTTCTCCGCCTTCACACTTTTCACTAGCATATCATCCACGTATACCTCCATGTTTCGCCGATTTGGGATTTAAAGATTCTGCCGACCATCCTCTCGATATGTAGCTCCCGCATTTTTCAATCCAAAAGGCATGCGTACATAACAAAAAGTTCCCTTTGAAACCACAAAACTAACCCTCTTTACGTCTCTAAAAGTGCGAGAGGAATTTGATGATATCCTTGTGAAGAGTCCATCATACTGAGTAACTCTCACCCTGAGGTTTAATCCACCTGCTGATCTATGCGGGGCAACGGGTAGTGATCCTTGGGACATGCTTTATTAAGGTCCCTTAAGTCCATGAACTTCCTCCTCTTCCCCGGGCCATTCCCTACCATGACGGCATTGTATTGCCTCTACGGAAAATGTATCTCAATTATGTGCCCAGCTCGGATGAGCTTTTAATGGTCTTCCCCAATGACCCCATCCATCTCTGGCCCGAAATGCCTCCTCTTCGCTTTACTGGTCTTATGGTGGGGTCGATGTTTAACTTTGTGTTCGGAAGCTGTTGGGCTGATTCCCACGGATCCTCAGCTGCGAACGCGAAAATGTCCACGAATCTTCTTAGCAGGCTGATGAGGCCTTCCTTTATTCCATCGTCCAACCGACTCCCCATGCGAATCTTTGTTTCCGGCTTTCCTGGAACCAATTCTATTTCTAGCAACTCCTCGTTGGGCTTGACACCTTCTTCCTCAGCTTCCTCGGGTGTCTTCGATTGCTTATTCCTCTTGGACTCCGGATCCGGAACCCCGAGCTCGGGTGTCCTCTTTCCACGCTGTACTCCCTGCTTCACGGTTGTTTGATAACAAGAACGGGCGACAAACTGATCTCCTGCTACTTCTCCCACCTCACCTCCTACGGGGAATTTTACTTTCATGTGCGCGGTAGAGGCTACCGTCAATTTGTTGAGCCCTGGTCGTCCTAAAATGGCGTTATAGGCCGATTTGGTGTCCACCACTAAAAATCGAGTGTCTTGACCTTCGATGGGGCATCCGACCTAGTGCCACCGGGAAGCACCACTTCTCCCAGGTTGCACCTCGGTCATACGTAACCCATAGAGCGCGGTATCTACCTTTCTCAATTCCACTTCCGTGTTCATCTGTTTGAAACAGTCATAGAATAAGATGTCTACCGAGCTTCCCGTATCGATAAACACCCTCGCACATCGTAATCGGGCGATTTCATTGTGATGACCAACGCGTCATTGTGGGGCGTATGTATCCCATTATAATCCATGGGGCTGAACTGAATGATAGGCCCACTGCCTACAGAGGCGACCTCCTTGAGTTGATGACACCTAGCCTTTCGTGCGTGGGCTTTTCTAGCCTGATTAGAACTTCCATCGGTTGGTCCCCCTGATATCATGTGGATCACTCCTTTTTTAGCTGGGGGAGCAGCGGGTCCCCGAGGAGCTTTTCTTTTCACCCCCGCCCCTCCTTGGGGCATGGGTGGCTGCCTCCGACCTCCATTTCTCTGTTGATATGTGAACTCCATCAGATGTCCCGCTCGGACCAGCCTCTCGATCTCATCCTTAAGGTGCTTGCATTCGTCTGTTTTATGCCCGTAATCATTGTGGAATCGACAATAAAGATCTGACTTCGGCTGGGTGGGCCTATTAGGGTGAGATGCAGGCCACTCGATGATCCTGCTCATCTTACCCTCAACTGCTTCCAAAACCTGGGCTCTCCTCATTGTTAGTGGGCTGTATTGGTCAAATCTTGGTCGCCTTAGAACGATATCGTTCTTCTTCCGATCTGTTTTTCCCCGCGACATTTCTTCCCGAGGTAAATTTCCTTGAAAGGTGTACTCCTCCCGTCGTATCAATCTGCTGGACCCCCTTTCCCCATCCTCTGGCTTTTCATGCAACTCCTCCATATCCTTCTCGGTTTCCTCAACGTTGATGTACTTCGAGCATCGGGCTAAGACATCATCGTATGTTCTGGCTGGTTTTTTAGCTAATGAGGTGCGTAACAACCCGCCTCGATCCTGTGTCAAGGCACTTGGTTTTTACCTCTTCGACGACGAGGGTACCTCCACACGCCTTCGTGAATCGGGTCACATAAGCTCTCGGCGCTTCTCCGAATATTGCTTGATCGAACAAGGACATGAAGGTCTTTTGGTGCGCCCGGCGGCTGGCAAAATGCGTCAAGAACGCGGAGTGAAAGTTTTGAAGCCGGTGATTGACCAGGGGGTATCCGGTGGAACTAATCGAGCCGACTCTGTCGTCGGTGTTGCCAAGAATGCCCCGCAACTCACCGCATCCGAATATCTATGTAGTACCGCCATGTTCTCGAATCGGTATAAATGTCGGGTAGGATCCGAGAGTCCATCATAGGTGAAGGTAATGACCCTAAACCCATACGGGAGCTCGGCTGTAGTATGCCTTACGAGAAGGGATGGCCTCGGATGACTTTCCATGTCCCTCCCCGCAACCTCTCTCGCAACTCTTCCAATTTCGGCCCCGCATGCCGGATATCAAGGGATCTGCGTTTTTTCCGCCTAGATCGCTCCCATATTTTGGATAACTCTCACCATGTTCTTCTTTGATCAATTTCTTTCGCCCATCCGATAGGATGGGTATTATTTTCGTGGTACCCTTTGTTTTTCGACCTCCGGCTCTTACGGATTGACCGGCGATTATGTCGGCTAAGGCTTCCTTCGTTAGTGTAATTGTCTGGGTGCGACTTCTTCTACCGGGGTGGCGGGCGTTTTCTCCAGAGTCGCTTCTCCACCCGCCGCCGCTAGTTCCTCTTCAAGATTTAAGGGTATTAAAAACCCTGTTCTCTTCTGGTTCATTTCTTAATCCATTACTAACCACACGTCTCAAAACAAAGTTACTCGATGTCACAATTCCCACAGACGCCACTTGATGTAACCGAGCTGATCGGCCACCAAGAACCGGGTTAATCTTAGAAGTTTAGCTAAGAAAACCCAAAATATATGAAGTACTCTCTTTTCTTTCCCTCTCTAAAAATCTTGTATTCTCGAGTGTGTATCCCTTTTTGAGGAACCCCCTCTCTCCCTTTTATAGGAGGGAGGATGCCTTGTTATCCGAGATGATTCCCGATTCCTAGAGAGAATCCAGGATATCCAGGGATTCAAGTGCGATTTCTCATCCTGGATTTCCGGGATTGCGAGGTATGGGCTCTCAATCCTGGATCTCGGGATTGGCAAGGTATGGGTTCTCAACCCCTGGATTTTAGGGATTACGTCGGGTGAGTCGGGATCTTCTTTCCCAAGAGTTCGACCTTCCGAGTTCGGGTTTTAAGGTCGGCTCATCCCTATTCAAATCAGTAGTTTGAGAGACCTTTGAGGTCGGCGACCTGTTATCGGATATCATAGGTCAGCGGGGGCCTCCGAGGTCGGCGCCCTTCTAACAGATGTCACAGCTAAATGGGGCCTCCGAGGTCGGCGCCCTTCTAACAGATGTCACAGCTAAATGGGGCCTCCGAGGTCGGCGCCCTTCTAACAGATATCACAGCTAAATGGGGCCTTCGAGGTCGGCGACCTTCTAAAGGACCTTGGGGTTGTAATCTCCTTATCTAAGAACCTAGGTCGGACCTTTATTGGTCCATATTTTAAACCGGGTTTTCAGTGAGCGTACATTCGACGTCCTATCAGTATACTATATAGATGTCAAATTAAAGAGTACGAAGTAAGAATTAATTTGATATATTTTTTTATCAAAAATAAATTTGATATGAAAAAGTTATAATTGTTTAAAGTATTAAGTTAAAAATAAAAGCAATAAAATGAGAGAAAATTTTTAATTGGTCGATATTATATATGCAATAACCCTCTAACTTTCCTCCCAAACTAATTATCCATTTTTTTAAGATTTTTAAAAAGAGAAATAATGTGGTTATGATACATGTTCTTTAAATTTTCTTGCGACTCTCTTTTAATATTAAGTATGAATATGTGATTGAATTTCAATAATATTGTAAATTTATTATAAAATATACATGAACCAATATACACATACATACACATAAACTATTATTTGATTTGCTTTAATTTATAAATCTAAGGGCACATGATAGGAAAACCATAATTTAATTAAGCATAGGCATTTGTTTTTCATGTAGGACAATATGAGTCTTATATCTAATTTATAAATAATAAATTAAATTATATTATTATTATCAACTTTCATTAAAAGTATCCGACCCATATTCTTACTAATATAAATTTCTTTTATATGATTTGCATTATTATAATTATTTTATTATTTTACAATCAGAACAAAATAATTCTGAAAAATCAAATAACTGTTGAAGTACAAAAGTATGAAAATAAACTAAAAATATATATTTTTTCAACATTCTTATATTTTTATATGGTAATATTTTAATCATCTAATATATCATTATTATATTTAAATTACTTTATATGTATACTATATGGGTGTCAAATTAAAGAGTACGAAGTAAGAATTAATTTGATATATTTTTTATCAAAAATAAAATTGATATGAAAAAGTTATAATTGTTTAAAGTATTGAGTTAAAATAAAAGGAATAAAATGAGAGAAATTTTTAATTGGTCGATATTATATATGGAATAACCCTCTAACTTCCCTCCCAAACTAAATATCCATTTTTTAAGATTTTTAAAAAGAGAAATAATGTGGTGATGACACATGTCCTTTAAATTTTCTTGCGACTCTCTTTTAATATTAAGTATGGATATGTGATTGAATTTCAATAATATTTTAAATTTGTTAGAAAAGATACATGAACCAATATACACATACATACACATAAACTATTATTTGATTTGCTTTAACTTATAAATCTAAGGGTGTAATATCCGTACTTTTTGTTTTTGTTAATTTCTGTTTTTGGTGTATGTTCGTTTCGGACGACTCGCTTGTCACTGTTTTGGGATTTTGAATCTATATTGTTCTTTGAGTTTTTCCATTTGGGCGAGTTTCGGTGATGTTTTTGCGTATTTTCCTCTTGAACTATGTTTTATCGCATGTACGCTCGATTCTCGTAAAACTCGTCCAATTTCACTATTTCTCTGTTCCTACATGTTCGTTTGGTTGGGTTACGCGTGTTGTGAGTTTCGGATTGTTAATCCGACGTTGTATCGTGATTTTCGGTCATTTGGGCCGTTTCGTAATTTCCTATAAGTTTAGGGAAATTGTTCCTTGTTCGATTTTGGTTGTGTACCTCGGACCGTTTCGGGTTATTGGATATTTTTTTTCGTTGCATGCAATTTCCTCGGACCGTTGAGTCGGCATATCCTATTTTGGTTTATCGTCTTTTTCGGTTATGGTAGCGTCGTCTTGTGTCAAGAGGCTGTCTGGCCTGACCTGTGCAAAACGGTGCAAGACCCGCGGCATTCTGCGCCGTGTCTGTGCGCCGTGTTGCCCAGTGGTGCCCGCTGCCTTGCGAAATGGCACAAGAACCGTGGCATTTTGCGCCGTGTCTTTGCGCCGTGTCGCACAGGGGTCGGCCGCTGACCTGCAATACGGCGATGAACACGGCGCTATTTGGACCGTTTGTTGCGCCATGTTCTGTCCAGTATATAAAGGACAGACGGGTGTTTTAACCCCATTTCTTCCTTTTTCTCCTGTTTTTCCACTTCTCCTTGGCGATTTCGGGCGATCTCCCTCAGATATTACCTTCCATCATCTTATAACTCGGAATTGGACATTCTAGCATGAATCAATAATCTTCCTTCCACCATTCCATCGTTGAATTGAGGTAATTGGACATTATACCTAATTTTAGGGTTCTTGACTATTATTCGTTTTTTCTTTCGTTTTTTCTTCGATTGTTGATGAATTATAGTTGGGTAATCGTGGTGTTATGTTTTCCTAGAACTTTAGCGGATCAATTCCCAAATTTTTCCCTTCGTTGATCGAATTTGAACCTTATGCCTTCATAGTGTTCGGCGTATTGTCCCTTAGGGTAGAACGCTGATTAATTCGTGATTTCTCAGTGGAATTGTAGTTGATTGAGTCTCTATTGTTGTTAGGATTGGATTTGTGAAGATTGTTCGGACCAAAACCTTTCCTTTCGCCGTTTTCTTTGCATCGCGTCATCCAAGGCAAGTACATGTATTATATTTCATTATGTGTGTACGGTTTTGATGCGAATGATGTAAACTAAATTATTGAATGATTGTGATGGTTACTCTTCCACCCGGGGATGGCATGGGGCCTCTGGGGGCCGATACTAATGGGTATGGTCACGGAAGTGGACTTGGGTGCGTGTGTTGATGTTCTTCCACCTGGGGACGGTTCGACGGGACCTCTGGGAGCCGATACTAATGGGTACGGCCGCGGAAGTGGTTTCTCACCTGGGGACAGTTCGACGGGACCTCTGGGGGCCGATACTAATGGGTACAGTCGCGAGTTACCAATTGTGGATATTTGTGATGTGAAAAACTTGATGATATACTGTTTTGATGTAAATGTGATATTCCGGAATATTGATTTTTCAAATGATTTTCCTAATGGTTTGTTTGCGTTGAATCGCGTTTGCATATAATGTTGTGTAATTGTGTACTTGCACTAGATATTTGAATGCTAACCCCTTAAATGGGGGAAATTCGTCTTATGCATTTCAGGTACTGGTCGAGCTGAGGAGCTGGCACGGGATGCACACGCAAAGGATGGACTGGCATGATGATGAGGCTCGAGTCCATTTTATTTTTCTTTATTGGTTAAAGTCCCCTGCGTGGGCAATGGATTTACTGTAGTTACATTTTCATTACTGGATTAAAATGTTTTTGCTGAGGCCACGACCCTATTTTTACTTGATGATTGTGTCTTATGGGATTTCATATTCAGTTGGTGTGTTATGTGTTAGCCCGGTAGACCTCATGAAGGTTCTACGGCGTGTAATGTCCCATTTGTTATTTGGGGTGTTACATTTATGGTATCAGAGCCTTAGGTTTTGAATGCCTAGGCTGTCGGTTAATATTGGGTCTGTCAGTTGCGTCATTAGAGTCAGTCGTTGAGCCTAATATCATCATGCTACCGTCTTTTCGTGCGACCCATGGCTGTAAGTCTCCTCGAACTCTTATACTTCTATACTTCGTTTTCTTGCATTGTTCGGAATTGAGAATTGTGATACCAACCTTGTAGATTGTGAATCTTTCTGATCTTGTTCTTTTCATATTTTCTTCAGTATGTTGAGAGGTCGTGGTGGACCAGCTAGGGGACGCGGCCGAGGCCGTGGTTGGGGTGCTAATAATGAAGAGGGCTCACTTTCTAAGTCCTCTGCGGACTCAGCCTCTCACTCAGTGCCGTCGGGTAATAATGCCGACGCCGGGGCTACTGCCGTACTTCAGCAGTTAGTAGCCCAGCTTGCTCAGATAGCTCAGGGTGGACGCCAGAATCTGCCCCCGACACCTGAAGAAGAAGCTAGTATGTGGCTTCAGACTGTGACTAAGATGCACTCTCCTCGTTTCTCTGGATCTTCTGACTCCCTCGGTTGGGAGAATTGGCTCTTTCAGTTGTCCAGGACCTTTGATGTCGTAGCTTGTCCCGAAGACAGGAGGGTACATATTACCCAATACCTTCTGGATAAGGAAGCTGCGGAATGGTGGGAGGTTGTGGCGCCTAGAGACCGTCGAGCCACTTGGGAGGAATTCAGGGCTGCTATGGAAGCAGAGTATTGTCCGCTGCCAGTCAAAGAACGCAAGATTGTGGAGTTCTTTACTGCCACACCCCAGGATGTACCGATTTCTCAGGCCATTATCTCTTACAATCAACAGTTGGGTTTCGTGAAAGATCAGGTGAGGACTGAGGCTAATAAAATCCGTTACTTCAATATGCGCATGAAGCCGCATATCAGGCAGAGTATGGCACCTCTCATGTGTGCCACTTTGAAGGAATACCAGGATCACGCTCTAGCGATCGAGATGGCTATCCCGGAATCAGAGTTGGTTTCGGAAGCTAAGAAGTAGAAGACTACTGGCGGATTCTCGACCGGTAATGGTGGTCAGTTTTCGAGGTCTCAGTCTGCTCCTACATCTGGGAAGAGGCCGTTTCATCAGGCCGGTGGATCTCAAGGTAACCGTTCGGTCCAGTCTGTTGCACCTGGCGGGAGAGTTTGTTTTAATTACAGTCAGCTCGAGCACGTGATGAAGGATTGCCCATTTCCGTTAGTTACTTGCTTTACTTGCGGACAGACCGGGAATCGGGCAGCTCATTGTGAGAGGGCCACCAGGTCCGCTAGAGTTCCGACTACCACCGCCGATCAGAGGGAGCACAGCACCCTAGTTACTCATGTTCCGCAGAGTTCAGGCCATGGTAGGGGTCGGGGTCTGCCGGATCGCCGTACAGCATCGAGTTCGGGTTCAGTTCACCCTCGATTGTATCAGATGAGGCGCACAGAGGAGACAGACATTCCAGTGGCATCAGGTACCACTCAGATCCTTTCTCATCCAGTTTCAGTGCTTTTTGATTCGGGTGCTACCCACTCCTTTATTGCTTCGGATTGTGTGGGTCGTATTGGTTTTGACTGCTTGTTTGAGTGTGAACCATTTGTAGTGGGTATGCCCAGCGGGGATCGTATGGTTGGGGACCGGGAAGATAGGGATTGCCCAGTGAGTATCGGGAGCCGGGATTGGCCCTCGAATCTCATTGTTATAGACCTTAAGGGTGAGGATTTGATCCTCAGGGACGATTGGTTGGATCGTCACGGTGCTATCATGAACTATCGGACTCGTACCATCTCGATAGTAGCCGAGGATGGCACCGAGCATACTCTCGTCGGTTGTAAGCCGGGTAGATCGGGGAGTGTGATTAGCGCCTTGAAGGCGATAAAACTTCTGTACCAGGGTTGTGTCGGCTACTGGTGTTATGCTCTGAAGGCGAAAGATGGTGGAGTTGATTTGTCATCAATTCCAGTTGTTAGTGAATATCCCGACGTATTTTTGGATGACTTGCCCGGATTACCACCACAGCGAGAGGTGGAGTTTCCTATTATTCTAGAGCCGAATGCGGCCCCTATTTCTCGAGCATCGTATCGTATGGCACCGTCGGAGATGTTAGAGTTGAAGAATCAGTTGGGAGAGTTGTTAGATAAAGGGTATATTCGACCGAGCGCATCGCCTTGGGGTGCGCCGGTACTTTTTGTTAAGAAGAAGGATGGATCGCTTCGTTTATGCATCGACTATCGAGAATTAAACAAGTTAACCATCAAAAATAAATACCCTTTGCCCCGGATTGACGACTTGTTTGATCAGATTCAGGGGGTGACAGTCTTTTCGAAGATTGATTTGCATCGGGCTACTACCAGTTGAGGATTCGGGACAGCGATATACCGAAAGCTGCCTTTCGGACGAGATATGGCTATTACGAGTTTGTGGTTATGCCTTTCGGGCTAACCAATGCCCCAGCCGTGTTCATGCAGTTGATGAACAAAGTTTTTATTGAGTATCTGGACAAATTCGTAGTCGTCTTTATCGATGACATTCTTATCTATTCACGAAGTCGGGAGGGGCACGCCTTACATCTCTGGATTATATTAGACATTTTGAGAGCTGAACAGTTGTATGCGAAGTTCTCTAAGTGTGAGTTTGGACTCGAGGAAGTGATGTTCCTCGGGCATGTGATTTCAGCAGAGGGAGTTCGGGTAGACCCGCAGAAGATAGAGACAGTGATGGCTTGGGAGCCGCCTAAGAATGTGAAGGAGGTGAGGAGTTTTCTGGGTCTTGCCGAATATTACCGTAGATTTGTTGAGGGATTTTCTAAGATCGCTAGACCACTCAGTCAGTTGCTCCAGAAGACTCAGAAATTCGAGTGGACCGCAGACAGACAGGGTAGTTTTGACGAGTTGAAGAGAAGACTAACTACCGCACCCGTGTTAGCATTGCCTCAGGGGAACGAAGATTTCGTGGTATATAGTGATGCTTCGGGCCTCGGGCTCGGATGTGTTTTGATTCAGAGAGATAGGGTTATTGCTTATGCGTACCGCCAGTTGAAACCTTATGAGGTGAATTACCCCACGCACAATTTGGAGTTAGCTGCGGTCGTTTTCGCCTTAAAGATCTGGAGACATTATATCTAAGGGTCGTCGTGTAAGATATTTACGGATCACAAGAGTTTGAAGTATATCTTCAGTGAAAAAGAGTTGAATATGAGATAGCGTAGGTGGTTGGAGCTAATTTAAGATTACGACCTCGAGATACTTTATCATCCGGGTAAGGCTAACGTAGTGGCTGACGCGTTAAGCCGAAAGCCGATGGCGTTACAGATGTTAGCGGTATTTACACCACAAAGTAGGATCCAGCGATATTTTATTTGTCAGAATATCTAGGTTTGGGTTCAGAGAGTTCAGGGTCAGTTATGTGCGTTGGAGATCACTTCGTCCTTGACTGATGATATCAAGGCGAAACAGTATGATGATCTGTTTTTGGTCCAGTTGAGGGAGGATGTGAGGAAGGGGAAAGCCCCTGGATTTGTGGTTCAGGATGATGGAGTTTTGAGATTTCGCGGTAGACTATGTGTACCGAGTGTTATTGAGCTGAGACAGAAGATTTTGAGTGAAGCCCATACCACACCTTACTCCATACATCCTGGTACGAGCAAAATGTACAAGGATGTGAGGAGTAACTACTGGTTGAGTAATTTGAAGACAGACGTTAGCGAGTTGGTGTCGAGGTGTTTGACCTGTCAGCAGGTTAAGATCGAGCATCAGCGACCCGTGGGGCTTTTATGACCACTCCCTATCCCGGAGTGGAAATGGGAGGATATTTCCATGGATTTCATTACCAGTATGCTTAGGAATCGGACTGGAATGAACATGATTTGGGTCGTTGTCGATCGACTAACCAAATCAGCTCATTTTCTGGGTATTAAGGACACTTGGGGGCCATAGAGACTAGCGCGAGTGTTCATTGCAGAGATCGTGAGGTTGCATGGGACTCCCAAGAGTATTGTTTCAGATCGAGATGGTCGCTTCATATCACACTTTTGGCAGGCCGTTCATCGGGCTTTGGGGGCTGAGTTGAGAATCAGTACATCCTACCACCCTCAGACAGACGGACAGTCTGAGAGGACGATACAGACGATGGAGGATATGTTGCGAGCCTGTGCTTTAGATTGGAAGGATGATTGGGAGTCGCACTTGCCATTGATCGAATTCACGTACAACAATAGTTGGCACGCATCGATCAAAATGGCACCATTTGAGGCATTGTATGGTAGGATGTGTAGATCGCCGTTGTGTTGGGATGATGCATCCGAGCTAATTGGCACCGATCCCGATATGGTAGTTGAGACGAGAGAGAAGATTGCTTTGATTTGCGATAGGTTGTTGACGGCCCAGAGTCGACAGAAGTCTTATGCCGATACACGTCGCCGGCCGTTGGAGTTTGAGGTGGGAGACCATGTGTTGCTTAAGGTGTCGCCGACACGGGGAGTTTACCGCTTCGGTTGGAAGGGTAAACTTAGTCCGAGATTTATTGGGCCATTCGAGGTTCTAGAGAGAGTTGGAGAGCTTACATATCGGTTAGGCTTGCCACCGTCCCTGAGCCACGTGCATAACATATTTCATGTCTCCCATCTTAGGAAGTACGTACCGGACCCCAGCCATATTATTTATTTTGAAGAGATCGAGTTGGGGCCCGACGTTACCTTCGAGGAGAGGCAGATTCAGATCTTAGAGCGTCGGGTGAAACAACTCAGGCACAAAACCATTCCTTTGGTTAAAGTGCAATGGTCGAGGCATGGATCCGAGGAAGCCACATGGGAGATGGAAGAGAGTATGAGGTCGAGATACCCCGAGTTATTCGCGTTGTAAGTTTTGGGACGAAACTTATTTTTAGGGGGAGAGAATGTAATATCCGTACTTTTTATTTTTGGTAATTTATGTTTTTGGTGTATGTTCGTTTCGGATGACTCGGTTGTCACTGTTTTGGGATTCTGAATCTATATTGTTCTTTGAGTTTTTCCATTTGGACGAGTTTCGGTGATGCTTTTGCGTATTTTCATCTTCAACTATGTTTTATCGCATGTACGCCCGATTCTCATAAAACTCATCCCATTTCACTATTTCTCTTTTTCCACATGTTCGTTTGGTTGGGTTACGCGTGTTGTGAGTTTCGGATTGTTAATCCGACGTTGTATCGTGATTTTCGGTCATTTGGGCCGTTTCGTAATTTCCTATAAGTTTAGGGAAATTGTTCCTTGTTCGATTTTGGTTGTGTACCTCGGACCGTTTTGGGTTATTGGATATTGTTTTTCGTTGCATGTAATTTCCTCGGACTGTTGAGTCGGCATATCATGTTTTGGTTTATCGTCTTTTTCGGTTATGCTAGCGTCGTCTTGTGTCAAGAGGCTGTCTGGCCTGACCTGTGCAAAACAGCGCAAGTCCCGCGGCATTCTGCGCCGTGTCTGTGCGCCGTGTTGCCCAATGGTGCCCGCTGCTTTGCGAAAAGGCGCAAGACCCATGGCATTTTGCGCCGTGTCTTTGCATCGTGTCGCACAGGGGTCGGCCGCTGACCTGCAATACGGCGATGACACGACGCTATTTGGACCGTTTGTTGCGCCGTGTTCTGTCCAGTATATAAAGGACAGACGGGAGTTTTAACTGCATTTCTTCCTTTTTCTTCCGTTTTTCCACTTCTCCTTGGCGATTTCGAGCGATCTCCCTCAGATATTACCTTCCATCATCTTATAACTCGGTATTGGACATTCTAGCACGAATCAATCATCTTCCTTCCACCATTCCATCGTTGAATTGAGGTAATTGGACATTATTTGGCTATTATTCGTTTTTCCTTTCGTTTTTGCTTCAATTGTTGATGAATTATAGTTGGGTAATCGTGGTGTTATGTTTTCCTAGAACTTTAGCGGATCAATTCCCAAGTTTTTCCCTCCGTTGATCGAATTTGAACCTTATGCATTCATAGTGTTCGGCGTATTGTCCCTTAGGGCAGAACGCCGATTAATTCGTGATTTCTCAGTGGAATTGTAGTTGATTGAGTCTCTATTGTTGTTAGGATCGGATTTGTGAAGATTGTTCGGACCAAAACCTTTCCTTTCGCTGTTTTCTTCGCATCGCGTCATCCAAGGCAAGTACATGTATTATATTTCATTATGTGTATACGGTTTTGATGCGAATGATGTAAACTAGATTATTGAATGATTGTGATGGTTACTCTTCCACCCGGGGATGGCATGGGGCCTCTGGGGGCCGATACTAATGGGTACGGCCACGGAAGTGGACTTGAGTGCGTGTGTTGATATTCTTCCACCTGGGGACGGTTCGACGGGACCTCTGGGGGCCGATACTAATGGGTATGGCTGCGGAAGTGGTTTCTCACCTGGGGACGGTTCGACGGGACCTCTCGGGGCCGATACTAATGGGTACGATCGCGAGTTACCAAGCGTGTATATTTGTGATGTGAAAACCTGTAACACCCCCAATCCGCTCAGGAATATTACATGCCGTAGAACCTTTCCTCAAGGATCTACCAGGCTGGTAACAACATAGAACAACTCAACAATGCCTTTAAGGCTAAAATGACTCAGTAGACCGATTTGGTCTTTCAATAAATACATACAACTCAAACTCATTTCATGCCCACGCAGGGGTCGAATACAACACACTCCCGTACAACAGGAAAGAATACTGCAGCGGAAAATAAACTACAACTAAACCAATGACATCATACGGATCCTCGTGTGATTAGTATCGTTCATCTTTCATCATCCTTCGTACCGACCCTGTGCTATGCTCCAAAACCTGAATGCAAAAATAGACATCCACCCCCCGAATACTCGGGGGTTAGCAAAACTCCACTGGTTTGCTAGTGCAAGTACAAGTGTAAAAATACGAGCCATACAATTCACATTCCACGAATAACAATAACCAGGGATCCTCAAAGTTCCAAACGTAACGAAAAGCACTTCCCGAGGCATAAGTTTGGTAAAACATTCCAAAACCGAAAGATCACAAATCAAGGGAAACAATTTATAAAACAGTTTAAAATGACATCGAGAGTTTTAATAGAAAACAATTTAGGATTTCCGAATCCTTCTCTTTCCAAAATCAACAGGGGTCACAGCCCAAAGGTTTTGTTTTCGCAAATAGAAAACCGACAACAATTCACAGGGCCAGAGCCAAATATCACGTGTCCTCGACGTACATAAAAATCAACAAAACATAATCGTGCACGCGCATCGCCTAGGACCGGGACGAAGCCACAAATACCACTCGAGGCCTCGAAGGACCCTCCCGAGCTGGCTAGCGAAACAAATCACACACATGCATCGCCTTGGGAACAGGGTAATACCATAGATCCCGTCCGAGGCCTCGAAGGACCCTCCCGAGCTGGATAGCTAAACAAATCACAACATCTCACGGTTGGATCAATCACTTGTTGCATCCTGGCCACATGATCGCATGCCATGTACCACCGTAGATTAACTTTGGCGCTCACGGTTTGATCAATCACTTGTTGCATCCTGGCCACATGATCACATGCCATGTGCCACCGTAGTTTTTCTTAGGCTCTCACGGTTGGATCAATCGCTTGTTGCATCCTGGCCACATGATCACATGCCATGTGCCACCGTAGGCCCCGCCCACATCCACACAATCACATATATAGCACCATACAACAAAGATATCCAAACAATTCACTCAGAGGCATCAAACACTTAGTAAAACACCACGTCAAACCACACCGCACCGAAATAAAGCCATATACGAACACACGCAATATCAAGTGCAACATCAACACCAAACATATCCATAGAATTCACATAGTCATTCACAAACCACACCATTCACAAAACACCCACGTTTTGAAAACAAGCCTTTAACAAGGCAAAACCGCATCTTTTGAAAGTTCAATTCAAACGAACAAACAACCACATTTAGACGATCACTAATTATCATATCCATAAAACAAGAATAGTATGGGCAAGGTACTTGCCTCAAAATCGGCACGCAAGTATCCCGACGAACACGGCTCAACCGGAAAGCTTCGAAACACCCGATGCTTTCGAAAAGGAAAACGACAACGAACAGAAGGGTTCAACTTGGTTTCTTCGCAAGAAACTCGACCCTAACAACATATAATTAATAAATCAATGATCATACGAGTAGGAATAATCGTATAACGTCCGAAAACCCCTCTAAGACATTCTACCGGACACCTTCAAGGCGTCGATCAAGAACTTAACCAAAACAATGAATCGATACGATCCAACCATGGAATAACAAGGTAAATGATATAATACATCTAAATAATCATCAATCCATCATAATCCTAAGTTAAATCGGATTAAACGGATGAAAACAACCAAAACATCCAAATTCTCCAAAACTAGATTTCTAGGAAATCTGACCTGATTCGGTAGATCGGAGGATGTTATAGGATTGATGATTGATGATATGAACTCCAAGACTTCATGGATTTATTGTCCAACAACATATCTCCATGATCAACACACCCCCAGCCGCGGAAGAGAATAAAAACGAGTGAGAAATGGCTGAAGAAAACGTCTGCTGGTCTTAAATAGCCGATCACGGCCGCCTTTACGTACGTGAATCGCCATGGCTTACGACGAATCGCCATGGCCAACTCGCTGCCTAGAAATGCCGGAAACGTTACGTATGTTACCGGCCAGGGCCTTACGTACGTAACTGCCGAGCACTAATGGCCGTAACTCGGCCAGTGCCGGTCTGGGCCCAGACTGCCCGGCCATGACTCGGCCGGGGCCAACTCCGACGGCCCGAACGACCCCGAAACCCAAACCTTAATACGAATCGAAGATACGGTTACTAAGTACTCGCAAAGACGAATTGGAGCACTAAGAGAACACATGATTCCGACCACCCGAAGGCTCGAAATTCGACAACGGAAAGTAATTACCCCAAACTTTGGGAAATTACGAAAATGGCCCAAAACGCCCGAAAATCGCGATACGTGATCGAAACACCAAGCCAAAGCTCTCAACATGATAATAACATTAAATGAACTTACGAGAAACTCGAAACAACAGTTTCGGACGAGATTCGCAAGAATCGAACTCAAGTGCGGAAAAGTCGCCAAAAAGGACGGAACTCAACAAAACGACACCGAAACGAGCTCGGATGACAAAAAGTGCAGAATTAATCATTCTCGGAATGACGAAACGGTCATGAGCGAGTCGTCAAAATGGACTTTCGCCGAAAAAAGAAATTACCGAAAATCGAAATTACGGGTATTACATTCTACCCTCCTTAAAAGAAGTTTCGTCCCGAAACTTAAAACAAGTAGGGGGAAGCAATATCTCTGCCAGGAAAACTGGACGAGATACACAAAAACCGAAAACTCACGCCCGGCGGCGAAACATTGCAAGAAGCGCAAAGAGACATACGGCGTGAAAACACGCTCCACGACGACCAACACAACGTCGCCGTTAGGGACAACAAGTGATGAGCGTTATCAAACAGATAATACAATCAAGTCGATTATCCGAACAATCAAAAAACACAACGAACGAAAATCAACACGATTGACCACCCCAACGGTACATCAATCAAAACGCGAGCCAATCGCTGAACAAATACAGAATTCCACCGCCCAAGGGTTGGAAGAGCGAAAACGAGACTAATTTACCGAACTTAAGGGAATTACGAAGGAGTCTGGATGTTCAACAATCACGATACGAGATCAACAAAAAACCGAACAATCAAACGATCGAACCACAACGATCGAGACAACAAAAATCGAACAATCATGTTCGAATCACGAAGAACAATAAAATTCAAAAAACAACTCCAAGGTTCACATATCGACTCGAGACTATATATGATCCGGTGAAAATAACAGGATGTGCATTACCATAAGATCCACAGGAAAGGGAATAGCAATTGAAAAGTCACAACGACAAACGAGTTATTCCGAAATAATACCACACTCGTTCGATCAACAAAAGCAAGGGGCAAGACAAGCTCAGAAAATGTCAACGAACATAAACGAGTCGACAGAGTCGAAAACACAAGAGTTCCATATCCGATCCACTTCGAATAAAAGAACTAATAGAACCAGACGATGTTACTTCCGAACAAGGTTCACAAGAATCGAACAGAATTCAGAAAAGTCACAGCGATAACCAGATCGACCCAAAACAAGATTACAGCTCGTTCGAACGATGAAACCAAAGTACAGAACAAGTTCAGAAAGTATCAACGAACACGAGCGAGTCGGTAGACTTGAGAAAGAAAAATTGCAGAAGCCAAAAATAATACGGGTATTATATTCGACCTCCTCTAAAAGAAGTGTCGTCTCCGAAACTCACAACAACGAAATCAAGGTGACGACACAACAAGCAACCGATAAAAACATCCTTCGAAGGCCTCTCAAAGCCGATTCTGATAACTGAGCTGAAGCGCGAACTCCGAAAGTCTCGGTAGCCAATCCGCAAAAATTAATTCGGTGTCCCTCGAGTCCACACTTGAAATGTGTTACCGATGAGAAGGACAATTTACACGAGCATGCCCCGGAACATCACGGTTGAAATGCCTTGGCTCGGCATACCGAAAATACAAATGCTAGATACAATGGGGCATAACGTCGCAAAACAACACAACAGAGGTGCCAACTCCGCACAACAAGGAATCATAACACATATCATATACAACGATTACCATTTTAAATTAATACACACACAAACACTATAGAAACAACTGTAACACCCCCAATCCACTCAGGGATATTACACGCCGTAGACCCTCTCCTCGAGGATCTACCAGGCTGATAACTAAAATCAAACATCTAAACATCGCCTTTAAGGCTAAAATGACTCAGTAGACCGACTTGGTCTTTTAATAATAACATACAACTCATTCCCAAACACATACCCACGCAGGGGTCAAAATAAAATAAACTCCCATACAACGGGGAAAAGATACCGCAGCGGAAAAGAAAATACAACTGGACCAATACGACATCAACGGAACCTCGTGTGATTAGTATCGTTCATTTTTCATCATCCTTCGTGCCGACCCTGTGCTATGCTCCAAAACCTGAATGCAAAAATAGACATCCACCCCCCGAATACTCGGGGGTTAGCAAAACTCCACTGTTTTGCTAGTGCAAGTACAAGTGCAAAAATACGAGCCATACAATACAAGTTCCAAGGACAATAATAATCAGAAATCCTCGAAGGTTCAAACGTAAGGAAAAGTACTTCCCGAGGCAAGAGTTTGGGTAAACATTTCCAAAACTGAAAGATCGCAAATAAGGGAAACAATTTACAAAACAGTTTAAAATGCCATCGAGAGTTTTAATAGAAAACAATTTAGGATTATAAAATCCTTCTTTTCCAAAATCAATAGTGGTCACCAAATGTTTTGTTTTCGCAAATAGAAACCACCAATAATTTACGGTGGTCAAAGCCCAACATCACGTGTCCTCAACGGACGAAAAATCAACGGAACATAATCTCGCACGCGCATCGCCTAGACCGGACGATACCACCGACATCCCACTCGAGGCCTCGAAGGACCCTCCCGAGTCAAGAAGCGAAACAAATCACACACATCTCACGGTTGGATCAATCGCTTGTTGCATCCTGGCCACATGATCACATGCCATGTGCCACCGTAGATTATCTCAGGCTCCCACGGTTGGATCAATCACTTGTTGCATCCTAGCCACATGATCACATGCCATGTGCCACCGTAGACCTTCAACCATATCCACACATTCACACAAATAACATATCACATCAAGGATATTCAAACAATTCGCCCAGAGGCATCAAGCACTTAGCAAAACACCACGTCAATCCACAACGCACCGAAATGAAATAATATATGTCCACACACAATACCTAGTGCAACATGAATACCAAGCATATACATAGAATTCACATAGTTATTCACGAACCACACCAATCACAAAACACACACGGTTTTGAAAGAGGCCTTTAACGAGGCTAACCAAATCTTTTGAAAACTCATTTCAAACAAACAAACAAACCAAGACGATCACCAATCATCATATCCGCGAAACAAGAAAAGTATGGACAAGGTACTTGCCTCGAAATCGGCACGCAAGTATTCCGACGAACACGGCTCAACCGGAAAGCTTCGAAACGCCCGATGTTTTCGAAAAGGAAAACGACAACGAACGGAAGGGTTCAACTTGGTTTCTTCGCAAGAAACTCGACCCTAACAACATATAATCCATAAATCAACAATCATACGAGGAAGGATAATCGTAGAACGCCCGAAAACCCTCTATGACATTCTAGGACACCTTCAAAGCGTCGGTCAAGAACTCAACTCAAACAACGAATCGATACGATCCAACCATGGAATAACAAGGGAAATGATATAATACATCTAAATAATCATCAATCCATCAACAAAACGGAAAGAATCGGACAAAACCCCAAAATCCCCAATTATCCAAAAAGGTAGGGTTTCAAGAGATATTACCTTGAGTGATTCAAGCATTAAGATCCGTAGAACACGCGTTAGATTGATTATCCGAGCCTCACAACCGAAAAGAAATGATGAAAATCGACCCGGATGAAGAACTCTCTCCCTCTCTATGTCTCTCTCTCGCGACGCCTGCAAAATGGGGAAGGAAAATGAGCGATTCGCTCAAAACAACACATTTATAGTGGTAACGCAATAGAACCTATCGGCCGCCTATCGCCGATAAAGTCACCGATAGCCATACGGAATGCCGACAGTAGGGTCTATCGACCCCCTTATCGGCCGAAAGGCTACCGGAAGTTCGAAGGTGAAGAATTTACATATCGGCGGCCTATCGGCCGATAGGCCCAACCGATACCCATACGCACGCCGGCAGAGAGTCTATCGGCCCCCCATCGGCCGAAAGGCTCACGGGAGTGCTCGCCAAAAGCTGAACGACCATAACTCTCTCGTCCGGACTCGATTGACTCACCGTTTGAACCATTGGAAAGCTAATTCGATGTTCTATAATATTGCAAGATTTATAATTTTTGGAGTCACCAAAAATTAATGATGATCTAACAAAGTCGAACTCATACTTAGAAAAGTCGTTTAGTAATCCCGAATTCAACAAAACGACACCGAAACCCGAACCTGAATACGAACCGAAGATACGGTTACGAAGTACTCACAAAGACGAATCTAAGAGCTAGTAGGACACACAATTCCGACCACCCGAAGGCTCGAAATTCGACAACGGAAGGTAATTACCCCAAACTTTGGGAAATTACGAAAATGGCCCAAATGCCCGAAAATCACCATACGTGATCGAATAACCAAACCGAAGTTCACAACACGTCTAACAAAGTTAAACGGACTTGCGGGAAACTCAAACAATAGCCGGTCGAGATTCGCAAGAATCGAACTCAAGTGCGGAAAAGTCGCTAAAAAGCACAGAACTCAACGAAACGACACCGAAACGAACTCGGATGTCAAAAAGTGTAGAATTAATCATTCTCAGAATGACGAAACGAACATGAGCGAGTCGTCAAAACAGACTTCCGCCGAAAAAAAAAGAAATTACCGGAAATCGAAAATTGCGGATATTACATTCTACCCTCCTTAAAAGAAGTTTCGTCCCGAAACTTAAATCAAGTAGGAGAAGAAATATTCCGCCAGAAAACTCAACGAGATACACTGAATCGCGTAACTAACGCCCAACGGCGAAATGTTACAAACAACGTAAAGGAGTATACGGCGTGAAAACACGCTCCACGGCGACCAACACAACGTCGCCGTTAGGGATATAATAAAACCAACAAATGACAAGCGTCATCAAATGGATAATACAATCAAGTCAATGATCCAAACAATCACAAAACACAAATTACTTGTTACAAGAAAACACGCATGTCGAGAAAACAGAGAATAAACACAAAACGATCCACAAGGGTAATTATAAATAATTCGGACTACGCCGAAATCCTCAAAACCACCCTAGGCATCTCCGTGTCCTTTCGGAGCAGAGACGCAACCTCGATCCCCAAATCTCTCAGCTACCGTCTCGCAATGCACGGATCGGTGACCCACCTGGCCACACTCAAACAGTGACTAACGGTGAACGACAATTCTTCGCAGATGGCCCGCTCGACTACGCTTATAACATATCTTGAAGTGCTCACATTACTCACTGCAGGGGTACTACTCCTCCGATCACGCGATCTAGGAACCATATTGGGATGACGAGACGAAGTCCCAACCTCAAGGGGCCCACTCCGATTTCTGAAAAGTTCCCAACGGTTTTCTGCTTCTTCGAGTCGACATACTCTGGTCGATAACTGATAGCTCGTAGGCTAACGCCCTATTTTGATAATCTCTCAAGGAAGTACAAGCGAGACTCGCCATGTAATCGGCGAATCTCCGCCTTCATCCGCCTACTAAAATGACAAATCTTGTCCTCCTCTGTCCTTACTTGATTCGCACATAGCCGAGCCGTTTGCTAAAATCAATAATAGCTTGAGACAATGTACATCCTGCGGTTTCGCGAAAAGAATTCATTAATCCTCTGATTTCTGATCGGTTCGGACAAAACTCATCTCTCATGAATTTCGAACTCGCCCACGTGACAACGCGATCTCGAGGCTTAAAAGCCTCCCACCGCCTAGCGGCATCTTTGTCGAAAAGATCTCGAGCTACCGTGACCTTACGTTCTTACGACAATCAACTATCTCGAAAATCTTTTCCAATGGAAAAGCCAACCATCCCACCAACGCATCCGCAACACCGGCGAAGGGGGATTCATACGAATCACTTCTCGAAGCCACCGATTTGCACCCAGTGTCTGGGTCACATCTGTAACTGCCGAATCGCCTGAGTCAATGAGTCATCCGAGTGGCTACTCGTGCAAAATAGTAGCAACACCAATACCAATACCATCACAGCGGCATGCTCTCGACCACGCGTCCGATCGCCACGACCACGACCTCGGCCCCTCGGCATACTAAATAAGTAACCACTCGGCACAACAAGGAATCATAATACATATCATATACAACAATTTCCATCGTAAAGCAACATGCATACTAAAATCATAGCAACGACGGTATCGCTCAAAGAATCTCAACGGCCCGAACGATAACCAGCACATAATCACAAAACATCATGGAATAATCACACATATACACGAACATACCAACCCAAGCTTCAACGGCTCACACTCGCGTGTCAACACGCAAATCACCACGAGGCGATAAACAAGAAACACCGTTCACACCTCTCACGGAGGGTTAACAAAACATATGCGTGGCGAACGACTCAACGCTCACACCACCAATTCAATCACACCGGGTTAACACCGTAACGAAAGTTCGAAACCATACACGCATTTCCGGTCCGAACAGGAATGATAGGTTTTAAAAACAAAAACCACCTTTTGAAAACAGCTTGGAAACAACGGTTGATCTTGAGTATCATTTTACAAAAAGTAGTACAAACACCATTATCGAGACTTTGAAAGTCATCTTGCGTTCGAACAAAAATGAGGACACCTTTCCTTTAGTGAAAAACTTTCAAAAATATTCGACCTTGGGTCTAAGCAATCGCATTTGAAAATATCTCAAAATATTTTTGGTCCTCAACCGGAAAATTTTTGAAATGTATTGCGGCATTAGAAAACACCTTGAAAACACCGCATGAAAATAATTCGTTTTTTAAGTACGTCTCGTATTTTATTTTTCTAAGTTACTAATGGTTTTCAAAATAATTCAATGAGCTAGAATGCCCAAAAATTTCTGTAATTACAAGGAACAATATAGCGCCGTGGTCCCGCCGAACCCACCAGGTTAAAAACCATTCACAAAAACGCCAAAAAGGCCGATGACGGTAATATTTCAAAAACTCACAAAATCCATTTACAAAATACTAAATTCCGTCATAAGAATTTCGCCAAAATGATCAAGGCCATAATGCCAAAAACTCGATTAAGGGAATTGGTTTTCGAAATAAAACTCAGTCGGTAAAATACCGAAATCCATTACAGAAGAACTCACGCAATGGATAAAAGAAATACGATTCGACATGCACAGTCCAAAGAACAATACTCATCATACGAACGAAATATGAGAGTCAACTAGTCACGTATCAAGAAATCAAAATCCATAAGAGGTTCCGTCACTTAACAAATAATCATAAAAATAGCTCGTGTCACACGAGGCTCAACACGATAAGGAGACTTACATCCACAGTCGCACGAAGATGATGATCGCCCACGATACTAATCACGACCAACAAACTCGCACGACGCGTCGCGACACGACTTAGTCGACAAAATCCGACGAGACAAAGACTCAACAGACACCATCGACCCGGCACCTAGGTTTCCACAACCTAAGCTCCGATACCATTTATGTAACACCCCAATCCACTCGTGGATATTACACGCCGTAGACCCTCTCCTCGAGGATCTACCAGTGATAACTAAAATCAAACATCTAAACATCGCCTTTAAGGCTAAAATGACTCAGTAGACCGACTTGGTCTTTCAATAATAACATACAACTCATTCCCAAACACATACCCACGCAGGGGTCAAAATAAAATAAACTCCCGTACAACGGGGAAAAGATACCGCAGCGGAAAAGAAAATACAACTGGACCAATACGACATCAACGGAACCTCGTGTGATTAGTATCGTTCATCTTTCATCATCCTTCGTGCCGACCCTGTGCTATGCTCCAAAACCTGAATGCAAAAATAGACATCCACCCCCCGAATACTCGGGGGTTAGCAAAACTCCACTGTTTTGCTAGTGCAAGTACAAGTGCAAAAATACGAGCCATACAATACAAGTTCCAAGGACAATAGTAATCAGAAATCCTCGAAGGTTCAAACGTAAGGAAAAGTACTTCCCGAGGCAAGAGTTTGGGTAAACATTTCCAAAACTGAAAGATCGCAAATAAGGGAAACAATTTACAAAACAGTTTAAAATGCCATCGAGAGTTTTAATAGAAAACAATTTAGGATTATAAAATCCTTCTTTTTCCAAAAATCAATAGGGTCACAGCCCAAATGTTTTGTTTTCGCAAATAGGAAACCACCAATAATTTACAGGGTCAAAGCCCAACATCACGTGTCCTCAACGGACGAAAAATCAACGGAACATAATCTCGCACGCGCATCGCCTAGGACCGGGACGATACCACCGACATCCCACTCGAGGCCTCGAAGGACCCTCCCGAGCTGGCTAGCGAAACAAATCACACACATCTCACGGTTGGATCAATCGCTTGTTGCATCCTGGCCACATGATCACATGCCATGTGCCACCGTAGATTATCTCAGGCTCCCACGGTTGGATCAATCACTTGTTGCATCCTGGCCACATGATCACATGCCATGTGCCACCGTAGACCTTCAACCATATCCACACATTCACACAAATAACATATCACATCAAGGATATTCAAACAATTCGCCCAGAGGCATCAAGCACTTAGCAAAACACCACGTCAATCCACAACGCACCGAAATGAAATAATATATGTCCACACACAATACCTAGTGCAACATGAACACCAAGCATATACATAGAATTCACATAGTTATTCACGAACCACACCAATCACAAAACACACACGGTTTTGAAAGAGGCCTTTATCGAGGCTAACCAAATCTTTTGAAAACTCATTTCAAACAAACAAACAAACCAAGACGATCACCAATCATCATATCCGCGAAACAAGAAAAGTATGGACAAGGTACTTGCCTCGAAATCGGCACGCAAGTATTCCGACGAACACGGCTCAACCGGAAAGCTTCGAAACGCCCGATGTTTTCGAAAAGGAAAACGACAACGAACGGAAGGGTTCAACTTGGTTTCTTCGCAAGAAACTCGACCCTAACAACATATAATCCATAAATCAACAATCATACGAGGAAGGATAATCGTAGAACGCCCGAAAACCCCTCTATGACATTCTACCGGACACCTTCAAAGCGTCGGTCAAGAACTCAACTCAAACAACGAATCGATACGATCCAACCATGGAATAACAAGGGAAATGATATAATACATCTAAATAATCATCAATCCATCAACAAAACGGAAAGAATCGGACAAAACCCCAAAATCCCCAATTATCCAAAAAGGTAGGGTTTCAAGAGATATTACCTTGAGTGATTCAAGCATTAAGATCCGTAGAACACGCGTTAGATTGATTATCCGAGCCTCACAACCGAAAAGAAATGATGAAAATCGACCCCCGGATGAAGAACTCTCTCCCTCTCTATGTCTCTCTCTCGCGACGCCGTGCAAAATGGGGAAGGAAAATGAGCAGTTCGCTCAAAACAACACATTTATAGGGTAACGCAGCAGAACCTATCGGCCGGCCTATCGGCCGATAGGCCCAGCCGATAGCCATACGGAATGCCGACAGTAGGGTCTATCGACCCCCCTTATCGGCCGAAAGGCTACTGGAAGTTCGAAGGTGAAGAAATTTACATATCGGCCGGCCTATCGGCCGATAGGCCCAACCGATACCCATACAGAATGCCGGCAGTAGAGTCTATCGGCCCCCCCTATCGGCCGAAAGGCTCCTGGGAGTGCTCGGCCAAAAACTGGAACGACCATAACTCTCTCGTCCGGACTCCGATTGACTCACCGTTTGAACCATTGGAAAGCTAATTCGATGTTATATAATATTGCAAAGATTTATAATTTTTGGAGTCACCAAAAATTAATGATGATCTAACAAAGTCGAACTCATACTTAGAAAAGTCGTTTAGTAATCCTGAATTCAACAAAACGACACCGAAACCCGAACCTGAATACGAACCGAAGATACGGTTACGAAGTACTCACAAAGACGAATCTAAGAGCTAGTAGGACACACAATTCCGACCACCCGAAGGCTCGAAATTCGACAACGGAAGGTAATTACCCCAAACTTTGGGAAATTACGAAAATGGCCCAAATGCCCGAAAATCACCATACGTGATCGAATAACCAAACCAAAGTTCACAACACGTCTAACAAAGTTAAACGGACTTGCGAAACTCAAACAATAGCTTGGTCGAGATTCGCAAGAATCGAACTCAAGTGCGGAAAAGTCGCTAAAAAGCACAGAACTCAACGAAACGACACCGAAACGAACTCGGATGTCAAAAAGTGTAGAATTAATCATTCTCAGAATGACGAAACGAACATGAGCGAGTCGTCAAAACAGACTTCCGCCGAAAAAAAAAGAAATTACCGGAAATCGAAAATTGCGGATATTACAACAACGGTATCATTCGGCGACCTTAATGGCCCGAACAATAACCAGCACATAATTACAAACATCATGAAACAATCACAGATGTACACAATCATATAAACCCAAGCTCTAACAGCTCGCACAGGTGCGATAACACGCAAGCCACCATAAAATGATAACATTAAAGATCGTCATCATACCTCCCACAAAAGGTCTAACAAAACATATGCGTGGCGAACGACTCGACGCTCACGCCACCAATTCAATCACAATTCGGGGTAAACACCGTAACGAAAGTTCGAAAACCATACATGCATTTCCGGTCCACAAACAGAAATGATAGGGTTTAAAAACGAAAACCACCTTTTTGAAAACAATTTGGAAACACCGGTAGATCTTGAGTATCACCTTACAAAAAGTAGTACAAACACCATTATCGAGACTTTGTAGAACCATTTCGCATTTGATAAAAATGAGGACATTTTCTCTTAGTGAAAAACTTTCAGAATATTCGACCCTCGGGTCTAAAAAAAATGTTTCTAAAATATTGAAAATATCTCAAAACATTTTGGTCCTCGGGGTAGAAGAATTTGAAACATATTGTGGCACCTTGTATGTTCCACGAGAAAATAATTCATTTTAAAAGTACGTCTCGAAATTTATTTTCTAAGATACTCAAGGTTTTCAAAAATAATTCAATGGGCTAGAATGCCCAAAAATGTCAGGTAATTACACGGATCATTATAGCGTCGTGGGTCCCACGCCGGAACCCACCAGGATAAAACCATTTACAAAAACGCCAAAAAGGCCGATGACGGTAATATTTCAAAAACTCACAAAAGGCATTTACAAAATACTAAATACCGTCATAAGAATTTCGCCAAAATGATCAAGGCCATAATGCCAAAAACTCGGTTAAGGGAATCGGTTTTCGAAATAAAACTCTGTCGGTAAAATACCGAAAGCCATTACAAGAGAACTCACGCAGCGGATAAAAGAAATACAGTTCAACATGCACAATCCAGCAACACTATTCCTCATATGAACGAAATGTGAGGGTCAAATAACCACATATCAAGAAATCAAAATCCATAAGAGGATTCCATCACTGAACAAATAATCATAAAAGTAGCTCGTGTCACACGAGGCACAACACAAAGAAGGGAGACTTACAGCCACAGGTCGCACGAAGATGATGATCGCCCCACGATACTAATCACGACCAATAAACTCAGACGACGCGTCGCGACACGACTTAGTCAGACAAAATCTGACAAGACAAAACTCAACAGACACCACTGACCCGACAACCTAGGTTTCCACAACCTAAGCTCTGATACCATTTATGTAACACCCCCAATCCGCTCAGGGATATTACACGCCGTAGAACCTTTCCTCAAGGATCTACCAGGCTGGTAACAACATAGAACAACTCAACAATGCCTTTAAGGCTAAAATGACTCAGTAGACCGATTTGGTCTTTCAATAAATACATACAACTCAAACTCATTTCATGCCCACGCAGAGGTCGAATACAACACACTCCCGTACAACGGGAAAGAATACTACAGCAGAAAATAAACTACAACTAAACCAATGACATCATACGGATCCTCGTGTGATTAGTATCGTTCATCTTTCATCATCCTTCGTGCCGACCCTGTGCTATGCTCCAAAACCTGAATGCAAAAATAGACATCCACCCCCCGAATACTCGGGGGTTAGCAAAACTCCACTGTTTTGCTAGTGCAGGTACAAGTGCAAAAATACGAGCCATACAATTCACATTCCACGAATAATAATAACCAGGGATCCTCAAAGTCCCAAACGTAACGAAAAGCACTTCCCGAGGCATAAGTTTGGTAAAACATTCCAAAACCGAAAGATCACAAATCAAGGGAAACAATTTATAAAACAGTTTAAAATGCCATCGAGAGTTTTAATAGAAAACAATTTAGGATTTCTGAATCCTTCTCTTTCCAAAATCAACAGGGTTCACAGCCCAAAGGTTTTGTTTTCGCAAATAGAAAACTGACAACAATTCCCAGGGCCAGAGCCCAATATCACGTGTCCTAGACGGACATAAAAATCAACAAAACATAATCGCGCACGCGCATTGCCTAGGACCAGGACGAAGCCACAAATCCCATTCGAGGCCTCGAAGGACCCTCTCAAGCTGGCTAGCGAAACAAATCACACACATGCATCGCCTTGGGAACAGGGTAATACCATAGATCCCGCCCGAGGCCTCGAAGGACCCTCCCGAGCTGGCTAGCTAAACAAATCACAACATCTCACGGTTGGATCAATCACTTGTTTCATCCTGGCCACATGATCGCATGCCATGTGCCACCGTAGATTAACTTTGGCGCTCACGGTTGGATCAATCACTTGTAGCATCCTGGCCACATGATCACATGCCATGTGCCACCGTAGTTTTTCTTAGGCTCTCACGGTTGGATCAATCGCTTGTTGCATCCTGGCCACATGATCGCATTCCATGTGCCACCGTAGGCCCCCTCGCACATCCACACAATCACATATATAGCACCATACAACAAAGATATCCAAACAATTCACTCAAAGGCATCAACACTTAGCAAAACACCACGTCAAACCACACCGTACCGAAATAAAGCCATATACGAACACACGCAATATCAAGTGCAACATCAACACCAAACATATCCATAGAATTCACATAGTCATTCACAAACCACACCATTCACAAAACACCCACGTTTTGAAAACAAGCCTTTAACAAGGCAAAACCGCATCTTTTGAAAGTTCAATTCAAACGACCAAACAATCACATTTAGACGATCACTAATTATCGTATCCATAAAACAAGAATAGTATGGGCAAGGTACTTGCCTCAAAATCGGCACGCAAGTATCCCGACGAACACGGCTCAACCAGAAAGCTTCGAAACGCCCGATGCTTTCAAAAAGGAAAACGACAACGAACGGAAGGGTTCAACTTGGTTTTTTCGCAAGAAACTCGATCCTAACAACATATAATTAATAAATCAATGATCATACGAGGAGGAATAATCGTAGAACGTCCGAAAACCCCTCTAAGACATTCTACCGGACACCTTCAAGGCGTCGATCAAGAACTCGACCAAAACAACGAATCGATACGATCCAACCATGGAATAACAAGGTAAATGATATAATACATCTAAATAATCATCAATCCATCATAATCCTAAGTTAAATCGGATTAAACGGATGAAAACAACCAAAATACCCAAATTCTCCAAAACTAGATTTCTAGGAAATCTGACCTCATTCAGTAGATCGGAGGATGTTATAGGATTGATGATTGATGATATGAACTCCAAGACTTCATGGATTTATTGTCCAACAACATATCTCCATGATCAACACACCCCCAGCCACGTAAGAGAAAAAAACGAGTGAGAAATGGCTGAAGAAAACGTTTGCTGGCCTTAAATAGCCGATCACGGCCGCCTTACGACGTAATCGCCATGGCTTACGACGAATCGCCATGGCCAACTCGCCGCTTAGAAATGTCGGAAACGTTACGCACGCACGCCGTGGCCTTACGCACGTAATCGGCCTTACGACGTAATCGCCGAGCACTAACGGCCGTAACTCGGCCAGGCCGGCCTGGGCCTGATCGCCGTCCATGACTCGGCCGGGGCCAACTCCGACGGCCCGAACGACCCTGAAACCCGAACCTGAATACGAATCGAAGATACGGTTACGAAGTACTCGCAAAGACGAATTCGAGCACTAAGAGAACACACGATTCCGACCACCCGAAGGCTCGAAATTCGACAACGGAAAGTAATTACCCCAAACTTTGGGAAATTACGAAAATGGCCCAAAACGCCTGAAAATCGCGCTACGTGATCGAAACACCAATCCAAAGCTCGCAACATGAATAATAACATTAAATGAACTTACGAGAAACTCGAAACAACAGTTTCGGACGAGATTCGCAAGAATTGAACTCAAGTGCGGAAAAGTCGCCAAAAAGCACGGAACTCAACAAAACGACACCGAAACGAGCTCGGATGACAAAAAGTGCAGAATTAATCATTCTCAGAATGACGAAACGGTCATGAGCGAGTCGTCAAAACGGACTTTCGCCAAAAAAAATAAATTACCAGAAATCGAAATTACGGGTATTACAAAAACTTGATGATATACTGTTTTGATGTAAATGTGATATTCCGAAATATTGATTTTTCAAATAATTTTCCTAATGGTTTGTTTGCGTTGAATCGCGTTTGCATATAATGTTGTGTAATTGTGTACTTGCACTAGCTATTCGAATGCTAACCTCTTAAATGGTGGAAATGCGTCTTATGCATTTCAGGTAGTGGTCGAGCTGAGGAGCTGGCACGGGATACGCACGCAAAGGATGGACCGGCATGATGATGAGGCTCGATTCCATTTTATTTTTCTTTATTGGTTAAAGTCCCCTGCGTGGGCAATGGATTTACTGTAGTTACATTTTCGTTACTAGATTAAAATGTTTTGCACGAGGCCACGGCCCTATTTTTACTTGATGATTGTGTCTTATGGGATTTCATATTCAGTTGGTGTGTTACGTGTTAGCCTGGTAGACCTCATGAAGGTTCTACGACGTGTAATGTCCCATTTGTGATTTGGGGTGTTACAATGGGCACATGATAGGAAAACCATAATTTAATTAAGCATAAGTATTTGTTTTTCATGTAGGACAATATGAGTCTTATATCTAATTTTATAAATAATAAATTAAATTATATTTATTATTATCAACTTTCATTAAAAGTATCCAACCCATATTCTGATTAGTATAAATTTCTTTTATATGATTTGACATTATTATAATTATTTTATTAATTTACAATCAGAATAAAATAATTATGAAAAATCAAATAACTATTGAAGTACAAAAGTATGAAAATAAATTAAAAATATTTTTTTAATATTCTTATATTTTAATATGGTAATATTTTAATCATCAAATATATTATTATTATATTTAAATTACTTTATATGTATACTATATAGATGTCAAATTAAAGAGTACGAAGTAAGAATCAATTTGATATATTTTTTTATCAAAAATAAAATTGATATGAAAAAGTTATAATTGTTTAAAGTATTAAGTTAAAAATAAAAGGAATAAAATGAGAGAAATTTTTTAATTGGTCGATATTATATATGGAATAACCCTCTAACTCCCTTCCAAACTCAATATCAATTTTTTTTAGATTTTTAAAAAGAGAAATAATGTGGTTATGATACATGTTCTTTAAATTTTCTTGCGACTCTCTTTTAATATTAAGTATGGATATGTGATTGAATTTCAATAATATTGTAAATTTATTATAAAATATACATGAACCAATATACACACACATACACATAAACTATTATATAATTTGCTTTAATTTATAAATCTAAGGACACATGATAGGAAAACCATAATTTAATTAAGCATAGGCATTTATTTTTCATATAGGACAATATGAGTCTTATATCTAATTTATAAGTAATAAATTAAATAATATTATTATTATCAACTTTCATTAAAAGTATCCGAACGATATTCTTACTAATATAAATTTCTTTTATATGATTTGCATTATTATAATTATTTTATTATTTTACAATCAGAACAAAATAATTCTGAAAAATCAAATAACTGTTGAAGTACAAAGGTATGAAAATACACTAAAAATATATATTTTTTTCAACATTCTTATATTTTTATATGGTAATATTTTAATCATCTAATATATCATTATTATATTTAAATTACTTTATATGTATACTATATGAATGTTAAATTAAAGAGTACGAAGTAAGAATTAATTTGATATATTTTTTTTATCAAAAATGAAATTGATATGAAAAGTTATAATTGTTTAAATTATTAAGTTAAAAATAAAAGGAATAAAATGAGAGAAATTTTTAATTGGTCGATATTATATATGGAATAACCCTCTAACTTCTCTCTCAAACAAAATATTCATTTTTTAAGATTTTTAAAAAGAGAACTAATGTGGTGATGACACATGTCCTTTAAATTTTCTTGCGACTCTCTTTTAATATATGTGATTGAATTTCAATAATATTGTAAATTTGTTAGAAAATATACATGAATCAATATACACATACATACACATAAACTATTATTTGATTTGCTTTAACTTATAAATCTAAGGGCACATGATAGGAAAACCATAATTTAATTAAGCATAGGCATTTATTTTTCATGCAGGACAATATGAGTCTTATATCTAATTTTATAAATAATAAATTAAATTATTTATTATTATCAACTTCATTAAAATTATACAACCCATATTCTTACTAATATAAATTTCTTTTATATGATTTGCATTATTAAAATTATTTTATTATTTTACAATAAGAACAAAATAATTCTGAAAAATCAAATAACTGTTGAAGTACAAAAGTATGAAAATAAACTAAAAATATATATTTTTTTTAATATTCTTATATTTATATATGGTAATATTTTAATCATCTAATATATCATTATTATATTTAAATTACTTTATATGTATACTATATATATGTCAAATTAAAGAGTACGAAGTAAGAATTAATTTGATAGATTTTTTATCAAAAATAAAATTGATATGATAAAGTTATAATTGTTTAAAGTATTAAGTTAAAAATAAAAGGAATAAAATGAGAGAAATTTTTTAATTGGTCGATTATATATGGATTAACCCTCTAACTTCCTTCCCAAACTAAATATCCATTTTTTTTAAGATTTTTAAAAAGAGATATAATGTGGTGATGACACATGTCCTTTAAATTTTCTTGCGACTCGCTTTTAATATTAAGTATGGATATGTGATTGAATTTCAATAATATTGTAAATTTATGAGAAAATATATATGAGCCAATATACACACACATACACATAAACTATTATTTGATTTGTTTTAATTTATAAATCTAAGGGCACATGATAGGAAAACCATAATTTAATTAAGCATAGGCATTTGTTTTTCATGTAGGACAATATGAGTCTTATATCTAATTTATAAATAATAAATTAAATGATATTATTATTATCAACTTTCATTAAAAGTATCCGACCCATATTCTTACTAATATAAATTTCTTTTATATGATTTACATTATTATAATTATTTTATTATTTTACAATCAGAACAAAATAATTATGAAAAATCAAATAACTATTGAAGTACAAAAGTATGAAAATAAACTAAAAATATATTTTTTTTCAACATTCTTATATTTTTATATGGTAATATTTTAATCATCTAATATATCATTATTATATTTAAATTACTTTATATGTATACTATATGGATGTCAAATTAAAGAGTACGAAGTAAGAATTAATTTGATATATTTTTTATCAAAAATAAAAATGATATGAAAAAGTTATAATTGTTTAAAGTATTAAGTTAAAAATAAAAGGAATAAAATGAGAGAAATTTTTTAATTGATCGATATTATATATGGAATAACCCTCTAACTTCCCTCCCAAACTAAATATCCATTTTTTAAGATTTTTAAAAAGAGAAATAATGTGGTGATGACATATGTCCTTTAAATTTTCTTGCGACTCTCTTTAATATTAAGTATGGATCTCTGATTGAATTTCAATAATATTGTAAATTTATTAGAAAATATACATGAACCAATATACACACACATACACAAACTATTACTATTTGATTTGCTTTAATTTATAAATTTAAGGGCACATGATAGGAAAACCATAATTTAATTAAGCATAGGCATTTATTTTTCATGTACGATAATATGAGTCTTATATCTAATTTTATAAATAATAAATAAAATTATATTTATTATTATCAACTTTCATTAAAAGTATCCAACCCATATTATTACTAATATAAATTTCTTTTATATGATTTGCATTATTATAATTATTTTATTATTTTACAATGAGAACAAAATAATTCTGAAAAATCAAATAACTGTTGAAGTACAAAAGTATGAAAATAAACTAAAAATATATATTTTTTTCAATATTCTTATATTTTTATATGGTAATATTTTAATCATCTAATATATCATTATTATATTTAAATTACTTTATATGTATACTATATGGATGTCAAATTAAAGATTACGAAGTAAGAATTAATTTAATATATTTTTATCAAAAATAAAATTGATACAAAAGTTATAATTGTTTAAAGTATTAAGTTAAAAATAAAAGGAATAAAATGAGAGAAAATTTTTAATTGGTAGATATTATATATGGAATAACCCTCTAATTCCCTCCCAAACAAAATATATCCATTTTTTTAAGATTTTTAAAAAGGGAAATAATATGGTGATGACACATGTCCTTTAAATTTTCTTGCGACTCTCTTTTAATATTAAGTATGGATATGGATATGTGATTGAATTTCAATAATATTGTAAATTTATTAGAAAATATATATGAGCCAATATACACACACATACATATAAACTACTATTTGATTTGCTTTAATTTATAAATCTAAGGGCACATGATAGGAAAACCATAATTTAATTAAGCATAGGCATTTATTTTTCATGTAGAACAATATGAGTCTTATATCTAATTTTATAAATAATAAATTATATTATATTTATTATTATCAACTTTCATTACAAGTATCCAACCCATATTCTTACTAATATAAATTTCTTTTATATGATGTGGTATTATTATAATTACTTTATTATTTTACAATCAGAATAAAATAATTTTGAAAAATCAAATAATTGTTGAAGTACAAAAGTATGAAAATAAACTAAAAATATATATTTTTTAATATTCTTATTTTTTATATGGTAATATTTTAATTATATAATATATCATTATTATATTTAAATTACTTTATATGTATACTATATGGATGTCAAATTAAAGAGTACGAAGTAAGAATTAATTTGATATATTTTTTATCAAAAATAAAATTGATACGAAAAAGTTATAATTGTTTAAAGTATTAAGTTAAAAATAAAAGGAATAAAATGACAGAAAATTTTTAATTGGTAGATATTATATATGGAATAACCCTCTAAATTCCCTCCCAAACTAAATATCCATTTTTTTAAGATCTTTAAAAAGAAAAATATTGTAGTGATGACACATGTCCTTTAAATTTCTTGCGACTCTCTTTTAATATTAAGTATGGATATTGGAGTTTATGACGATCACTAGCAAGTCGGGAGCAAGAACATAGCTCGGGCATTGAAAAACGAAGCAACATCGGTCATATTTTCTAAATTCCAGAATCATCACCCTGAATTTGGACGTGTTCTATATTGATATAGATTCCTCGTGAAATTAGCTTCGAAACGGTATATCATACGCTAAATTCCGAGGTGTATTGATGCGAAAACGAAATATCAAGGTGAAGAAGACCAAAAATCGGAGTTAAAACAAGAAGAAACGACCCGGGCCGCGTCAAGCAACTCTACCGTATCACAGGACACGACCGGGTCATCAAGGCAGCGAGATTTTCATTTCTGGAGCAGTACAACTGTAATATCCGCATTTTTCTTTCCCTTGTATTCTCATTTTTTGGTGTATTTCTCGATCGTAGTGACCCTCGTGTATCTTTCAGTGTATCCTTCCTGTCATCTGCTGAACTGTATTCTCGTTATTGTTGTGCGGAACCGCCATTTCGGGGTTGCCATGGATTCATTTCGTGTTATTGGTTCCCAAGTATTGATTCCTATTGCTTTTATTCTCTTCCCGGATCATTTTTCATCATTTAGGACCCAAAGGGGGGTGTGGGCCGCGGCACAAGGTGTGTGCGCCGCGGCACACACATTTCTCCAGTTGTTGGCCGAGCGGACTGTACTGTATGCCGCGGCGCACCCGTCCGGGGCCGCGGCACACTGCCGAGTCAGTGCCGCGGCATACCCGTCCAGTGCCGCGGCACACTCGTGTGGCATTTTCGGCCAAAACCCGACTGTACCGGGTGCCGCGGCACACGCCGGCTGAACCACGGCACACTGCCGAACCCTGGGAGCAAATTTTTGGCCTGTGCCGCGGCACACCTCAGCTGAGCCGCGGCACACCTCAGCTGAGCCGCGGCACACAATGCGGTCAACCCTCTATAATTGTGTTGTTTTGAGCGAGAACAGCTCATTTTCCTTCTTCTTCTTCCATTTACGAGAGAGAGAGTGAGAGAGGAGGAGAGCTTCTCATCATTCATCAATTGGGGGTTGATTTTCATCATTCTTCTTCGGTTGTGAAGCCCGGATAATCAATCTAACGCGTGTTCTACGAATCTAAATACTTGAATCTTCAAGGTAATATCTCTTGGAACCCTACCTTTTGGATAATTGAGTATTTTGGGGTTTTTGTCCGATTCTTTCCGTTTTGTTGGTGGATTCTTGATGAATATGATTAATACTGTTAGTATCATTAACTTTCCTACGGATTCATGGTATATTTTGTGATTTTCACGGAATCGAGAGGGTTTGGTTGTGGTCCGCCCTCGTTGTTATTTTTGTACGAATATACATGAATCGTAGACGGGTACTCGGGGGTATTCCATTTCCGTATTCGTCTAGAGTTGGTTGTGATTATGTTCTTCAAATCGTTAGGTTCGGTTCCGTTGGTTCTTAGCGTTCGTCGGTGATTATCCTTTCCGTTCGTTGCGTCATCAATTACTCAAGGCAAGTATTTTTGGAAACCTTTATTCTTAACGTGAAATGGTAATGTATATTGTGTGTGCTTTGCTCACCCTGGGAGGGTCCGACGGGGCCTCGGGGGAATCTATGACTTCACTCTGGATTCACGAGTTTGTTTCGCTAGCCAGCTCGGGAGGGTCCTTAGAGGCCTCGGGTGGGATTCATGGTGGCGTCCTGGTCCTAGGCGATGCCTGTGCGTGATTTGTTTTATAAAGTGGCCAGCTCGGGAGGGTCCTTAGAGGCCTCGGGTGGCATTCGTGGCTTCGTCCCGGTCCTAGGCAAATTGTTTGACTATTTGTTTCCGGAAAAGACATGTCTGGTTTTGGTTTTTGAAATGATGTTGGTGCATGTACTATGAAATGTGTAAGCAATTGGTTTCCCTTGAATACTTGTACTAGCGTAATTGCTAACCCCTCTGGGGACCCGTTGTGGGGAAATTCTTGTTATGGATTTCAGGTTATGATCATCCGGACGAGCGAGCGCTGGGACAGTACGAGGATGTTGGCCAGGGTCGTTGACATGTGCACTTGGGTCTACTTATTTCTTTTGTCCATTTCGATATGGTTGTTTCCTATATTTATAAACTGATAGACTGTACTCGCGAGTACTTAGGCTTTTCAATTCGAACTCCGTGTTGTATTATTTTAAATTGCTACACTGTCGATTGTTACTCATTTAGTCGGTTGCTCCGAGTGTATTTTCATGTGATGTATTATTTGATTGTGCTTCCTCGCTAACCGAGATGGTTAGCCGAGGGGTGTTCGCTGTTGTAGCCTGGTGGATCCCATGTAGGGGTCCATGGCGCTGTAATATACTCCGAATATCTTGGGGTGTTACAGAAATGGTATCAGAGCTCTAGGTTTATGGATACCTAGGCTTGTCGGTTATTTGGGTCTAGTCGTGTTTTGTTTTTACATTGTCACACCGATGCCGGCATCTCAGTACTTCCAGTGTTCGTAAGTTTCCTTACTCGATTCTTTACTTTGTCGTACTGCATTCCGTTTCTTGAACTGTGGTTATTCTCCCTCCTTTGCTTATCATCGTAGTTGTTTTTTTTCCTTCCTTACTCATCCTCGATATACTCATGTTATCTCTTAACACCAGTATGGATGCCGAAGGAAACCGTGGTCGTGGTCGTGGTCGTGGTCGTGGACGCGGCCGAGGACGTGGGGCAGCCGGTGGGGCGGCCACATCGCATTCTTCGGGAGCCGGCAGTACCGGTGACCGTCACAGTCATGCTTCTTCTCAGGAGCGCGCCGACCTTGGTATTGCGGCCGTCATGCATCAAATGGTTAACCAAATGGCGGCTATAGCTCAGGTAGTCCAGAACCCCGATCAGGCTCATGCTAATCGGGGCGGAGCGGATCGCTGGCTACAGGATGTCATCAAGATGCATCCTCCTCAGTTTTCGGGAGCTTCGGACCCGATCGGCTGTGAAGGGTAGATCAAGGAGATATCTAAAGTCTTCACTGCCACCAACTGTCCCGAGGACCGTAAGGTCCCTATTGCTCAGTACTTTCTCACGGGGGACGTTACGGATTGGTGGGAGGCCGTTGGGCCCAAAGATCATGTTGCTTCGTGGGCCGAATTTCAGGAGTTGATGGAGACTGAATATTGCCCGTGGCCAGTTAGACAGGCTCGAGTCCATGCTTTCTATGATGCTCAACCTCGGGATATTCCCGTATCCCAAGCTATTGCTGATTTCAACAAAGAGTTAGGCTATGTGAAAACCCAAGTTGTCGCTGAGAGCGACAAAATTTTCCATTTTTCCAGGAGGATGAAACTGTCCATTCGGGACTATATGTCTGGACTCGTCTGCACTACTTTGAAGGATTATCAGAGTAGGGCCCTCGCTTATGACATGTCGGTGACAGCCAGTACGGCGGTTAGGGAGAGTAAGAAGCAGAAATCCGCCGGAAATTTTTCGGGTCACAGAGGTGGAGGTCAGCAGAAGTCTCAGTCTGTGAATATTCCTGGGGGTAGTTCGGCTCGTTTCTCTGGGGGCTATCGGGGTACTGCCAGTGCCTCCGTTCGGGATGCCAAATGCTTTAACTGCGGCGAGCCGGGCCATCAGAACCGGGAATGTCCTCGTCCGCTTCTAACTTGTCACACTTGTGGTCAGTCGGGCCACAAGGCCTTCTTTTGTGAGCGGGCAAGAAAGCTTCTTGGTGCTCAGGCTTCTTTTCCAGCACCTTTGGAGCCGAGTGTGAACCAAGGCTCATTTGCTCCGCCGCCACCTACGAGTGCCGGTCGAGGTAGGGGTCGGGGTCAGCCCACTAGGGGAGGAGCCACACACATATTGTCGATTGTTAGTTTCAATTGATTCTCTGGGTAGAGTTTTGGATTGTTCCTCTTTGTTTGTTCTTCGCATAAGAACTTTTGATTTAGATCATCAAACCTATTTCATAGTTGTTATTATTGTCAAAACTAGGGTTTTTGTCGGAGTCCGCCATCAAATGACCCGATAGAAGCGATTGTTAATGTTCTAACTTTTTACGCGATCTTTTAGCGATTTACGTCATCAAAAGTAGTCGGCTAATCGATTGTTAGTTAGGGATTCATCCCCATCAAAGGAGTGTCTCTTATTTTCGAAAAGAACAATCGTGATTTTTAGAATTATCGCCATCAAATGGATTTCTTTTAATTGTGAGCAATCGATAATTCCAAACCTTATTTCTTTAAGTATCGGAACTAATAATTGATTACATGTGTGTCGGTGATTCTAAACTCCCATATCATTCTCATAATTGTAATCTCTTAATTATCCAACTATTAATTCGGTGTTGTTAGCGTTTCGTTTATTTTAATTTTCTGCGTTTGTGATTGTAATCCTATCAAAATATTGGTGCATTTTACTTTACTTTACTTTTGTTAATTCGACTATTTGCCGAACATTATTGAATTTTAAACCGTTTCCAACTCCTTGTGAGATCGACCTCGGAGTTACTTGTCGCTACCTACAAAAGCGATTCGGACACTTGCGAGTTTTAATTTGTTCATCAATTTCGCATTTTAAGGTTTGCGTGGAATTTTAGATGTAATATGTATTCCTATCCTTCTTTCATTTTTTGAGTTATTACCCAAGTTTCGTTTTGTGTACGTCGGATTGATATTTACGGGATTGTTAGTTCTTGAGTATATTCCGTTGTGTAATTGTTACATCAATCGGACGGAGCAGTGTTTCTGTTGGCATGGTTACATGCATTATATGACTAGTATTATGTACTTTAGCAAGGGCATATCATACGCTAAAGTCATGCCCAACGTACATTAGGATACCTGTGGTTCGAGGCAGTAGCCTCTGGGAATGAATTACGTACGCTAACACGGGAGCATATATGCTAACAGTTCTTAACGTACGCTAAACGCTCTACATAACGTACGTAATGTCCCTGAAGGTTCGAGGCAGTGGCCTCCGGGAATAGATTTACGTACCCTGACATGGGGGCATAGCGTATGCTAATAATTCTTAACGTACGCTAAACGCTCCACATAACGTACATAATGTATTTGATTGTTTGAGGCAGTGACCTCTGCCCAGGCCGTAGCGTATGTAATGGTTGGACGTAGTGTATGTAACACCACCGTGATTTACAGAGATATTACAGTGCCATAGATTCTTTTTGGAGAACCTACCAGGCTTAGACCAACATTAAACACCTTAACAATCGACATCAACTTCAATACGACATACATCACACAGCAATCCACTACATGGTCCTGCTGGATCACAACAAATACAACAACTCAAAATCGATTCAACAACATCAACAACATCTAACACCAACACATTTAACAATATATGACAGTACCCGCGCGAGTACAAAACCAAAACACGACTTTGACCATGATAAAATGACCTCCGACTCGAAATAGTACATGATATCAGTGGTGCTCGCCATCCTCGTGCCCTTCCTGCGCCGGCTCGCCACAAAGACTTGTACCTGAATACACAACAAGTATATTTACCTCCGAAGGGGTCAGCAAACAGCCGGTGCAAGTACAACGATTCATGAATACAAGTGAATAAACAACCAAATCACAGTGCCATCACATATATTCCGGAATACAATACCACAATCATCATTATTGTACATGCAATGTAATGCAATTCCCATGCATGCAATGACTCACGCACATGGGCTCATTTCGCTCGGCTCTTTTGGCCAACCCCAATTGCTTACTTAGATTTTTCACTTTTTACTTCTCAATGCAAGTTTATGATATAATATTTCATGTCAATGCACAATGATGCTGAGTATTCGCAAATTCACTTTTCAGCTAATCACACATGTCACAAATATCGCACTTATACACTTTAAAGTGTAAAAAATACACAATTTAAATTTCTAATAAATTCACCAACGAGTGATCTGCAGATACTCGCAGTCTAACGGATCTCAAGGGACCCTCGCTGGTTTTACTTGGCTCATACACACTCAGTCACCACATGTCACAAACCACAGAAATTACCACTTTCTGAAACCACATTTTCTGAAATTACCAATTTTCACAGAAAACACATTTTTCACATAGTCATTCACACGAAATACATCAAGCGTAATCAAAGTACTTGCCTGGCATCCCAGCGAATGGAAAAGGTTCGATTGACAAGGAAAATAGACTGAGCGATTAGCCAAATCTTCATCATAAAATGGATCATATTATATAATTAACGGGTTAAGATTTATATAACCATTAGAACTCTACTTTCTAATTTAGACGAGTTTGGGTGAGACATAGTTACGGATACACTCCGCGTGTTATAGGGGTGTAAGAAGGTTGTGTTTAGAATTACGAGCCATTTGGAAGTCGTTTGACCCATTTTGGATTGAAACCAAGAAGGTTATGCACTTTTTAAAGAAAATATTAAAGTTTAGGGTGAAATTGAAGATTTAGAAAACTTTAATCAAGTCCAACTTTATATCTAATTCCCAAATGGCATAGCCCTAGGCTTTCAAAATTTATGTTTTCCACCCCAAAACTTTATATGACTATCTAATAGTCGTTTTAACATCTCTTGTCCATCGTAACCTCACTGGGAGCTTCTTTAACATCGACTAACACTATTTTTTTATATGTAAAAATACTTCACTGGCCTAAGTCGGCACACCCCGAACACAATCCACACACCGAACACACACCTACGCCCTCCACACACAGTCCACAAATACACACACACACACACACATGCACCCAGTTTACACACACGCACACACACAGCACACACATACACACATGCACACACAACACACACATACGCACACACACCCACACAGCACACACATACACACACGACACACATGTACCATAATACTCAACCAAAACTAACAACTAAAGCTACACAAATGATGCTCGTCAGAAGGGCTTTATTGTAACACCCCCAAATCCCATTGGGTTGTTACAGTGCCGTGGACCCCGCACCAGTAGACCAACCCGGCCAACACGACTAAAATACATTAATTTAACCAACAAGGGAAATCACAGTCCCTACTATGATATCCGACCCAATATTTCGATAAGGAATTTCAACGACAGTGATGGGCCTAAATGGCCAAAAAATAAAAATACAATAACATCCACGAGCCTTGCTCGGATAATACAACATGACAACAACTTGACAAAACTGGAGTACACCAAACTGACAGACTGACATGAACACTGAAACAACTCAGACTAGTATCGCTCGGGTGCCTCATCGCCATCATCATGCCCTTGTGTCTGAACTCTCTCCTCGCAAGCACCTAAAACATGAAAACATGTTCCGCCCCCGCGGGGTCAGTCATCCAGATAATGAACATCAAATACATGTATAATATGGTAATGCATCCAAAGGCAGAATGAAACGGTACAATAATAATAATAATAATAATAATAATAATAATACGATATGCTCACAAACCAAGGTAAGAACTGAGCATTCGTGAAATACTATGCCCACGACATACTAATACCTGTTCAACTGGTTAGAACATAAATGCCCAATAGCGAATCATAAATATAGAACACCACAATGAATTACACGAACATGAACCAATCCAGAACTGAATTAAATATGAATCACAATGCTCGGAGGCTCCAATGAAAATACCAAGACATCACAAAGGCCTGAAAGTCACTCAGCCGAAGCTGTCAATAAACACAATCAACTGAAAGTCAAAACAGCCCGAAGCTGTATCAATGAGGGCCGAAGCCACGGCACGAAATCGTATCACAATGAGAGCCGAAGCCACGGCACGAAGCCATATCACAATGAGACCAGCCAATGGCCGTGACCTACTGAACTGTAGGTGTTTGGAAACCAACCGCGAAGGTTCAAGCCCCAAACTTACCCATAATGAGATCACCCAGTGACCATGACCTACTGAGTTGTAGGTGTTGGGAAAAAAACCGCGAAGGTTCAAGCCCCAAGCTTACCCATAATGAGACCATCAACATGACCGTGACCTACTGATCTGTAGGTGTTGGGAAACCAACCGCGAAGGTTCAAGCCCCAAGCTTACCCATAATGAGCACTAGCCGAGGCTACCCTCCAAAACACAATTAATCACAAACGGCAACGATCCAAAGATTACCGAATTCATAAGAATGATAGTGTGCTGCCTTGAGTCGGCCAACACAACGACAATAACTCATGGATGGGCACCGTCCTCGACAGTCCAAATTCAATACCTCGATTACCTTATAATGGCCAATCGATAACAACGAACAACGGATGGGAACTATCCTCGACCGTCCCAATTCAATACCTCGATTGCCTTAGAATGGCCAACCGTTAACAATGATGCAGCGTATGATTCAATACCTTGATTGCCTTAGAACGGCCAATCGATAACAATGATACAATGAATGATTCAACACCTCGATTGCCTTAGAACGGCCAACCGATAACAATGATACAACGAATGATTCAACGCCTCGATTGCCTTAGAACGGCCAATCGATAACAATGATACTACGAATGACTCAATACCTCGATTGCCCTAGAATGGCTAATCGATAACAATGAACAACGGATGCCTCGACACCTTAATCGGTTACCGACGACGAAGATGATAAACGAATACACCAATGCCTTCAATCGGCCAATACAACATCAATGACAAAACACCAACATCAATAACAATGATCACAATGATGTCTTAGATAGACATCAATATCAACAACAACAATCGATATATTGATACCGCGAACCGGCTATCGACAATAACATTAACAACGAGTATCACAATGCCTTGAACCGGCCATTAACGAACAATAATAAACATTTGGCATAATTTCCGAAGAGTATCGTATTGAACGATCCCTTAATATCAATGAACTCATAAAGAGACTAAGTCTCGGAATGATACAACGCATTCATACACATATATGATAACATTAATCTCATTGACTAGTACAAGTATAGAACTTGCCTCAAACCGACGGCGAGAAAGTCCTTCCACGATCAACGTCCTTTATGGAATTATTGGTTGGTCGAACAACCTTGAATAATACAATTACCAACAATTTGCTTAATAATACGAATCAATACATCCAACTCAAAAGTTGTTACATCAAATCCAAACTCCTTAGGGCATTCTAACAAACACGTTGCGAACAACCCCCAAATGTTTACGACCAAATCTCAATTATATCGAACACCAACCTCCCAACGAGTGATTTAATCCCACAAAACATGATCAATGACATCAATAATCCAATAGGAATAGACAACTCGAGATTAAAACAACATCCAATCAAAATCCCCAATTCCAAAATCAACATCCAATATGTTCTTGAATAATCCTCCAACAATCCAATGATAATTCATAAAAACTCATAATCATATGTATATCCCTTCACATATCATGATTACAACATCCAAAACATCATATTCCCACTGAAAATCGAAATCTAGGGTTTGAAAAATTTACCTTAGATTAAGGATGAAAAATCCAAAAAGATGTGGTTAAATCCACACCAAGAACTCAAGGAGGATGAAATCTCTGAGATTGATGATGATAAATCGCCCAAAAATTCTTATACAACTCGCCCAAGGAGAGAAGGAATGAGAAGGAGGATAAACTAAGCTTCTCTCCTCAAAAACCCGCTGAAAAAGGGCAATTTGATTCGCGTGCCGCGGCCCGGACTGAGTGTGCCGCAGCCCGCAGCCGAAAAAATGCGAACAGCTCCAGTTGGTGCCGCGGCCCGACCAGAAGTGGCCGCGGCGCGCGGTACAGCCGCGCAAGGCTGATCCTGCAATATGTATGTTCCGCAGCGCACACTCCCCTGTGCCGCGACGCACCTTGTTCGTGCCAAAAAAGTGATGAAAAATGACCCAGAAAGAGAATAAACGTTAAAGAACTCAAAACTTGGGAACAATAACACGAAATGGAAGTGCGGGAACCCCAAAACGGCGGTTCCGAGCAGTGATTACGAGAGTTGGTCCAAAATAGCACGAACCGAAAAAAGAAAGGAGTAATTTCGAAATGATATGAACTCCAACATCAACATCACTTACTGAAAAATTACAACGATCATGATAATATTCTCATCTCGATTCCCAAACGGGGTTGAACGATGAATGTGTAATATCCGCATTTTTCTTCCCCCTTGTATTTTCTTTTTCGGTGTATTTCTCGGTCATGGTGACCCTCATGTACCTTACAGTATATCTTTCCCGTCATCTATTGATCTGAGACTCGTTATTGTTATGCGGAACCGCTGTTTTGGGGTTGCCATGGATCCATTCTATGTTTTGATACGCTTTGAGGTGTTCCGTTTGATGTTTCGTTCATATTCTGGTGTTGTGAACCGTTTATATTTCGTAACCTAGCGCACGCTATCTTTTCTGCATAGCGCGCTAGGGGTCCCTTAGTAGCGCACGCTACGACTGATTCGTAGCGCGCGCTAGAGAGCAAGCCCTGGGAGTGGCAGTGCTATTTTCCAGCCTTCTGGACTGGCGTATTAGCGTACGCTACGTAGACTAGCGCACGCTAATGTCGGGAGGCTAGCGCACGCTGATGATACCTGGTAGCGTGCGCTAGCGTGAGTGTCCAGTACTGGATAGTTTTCTACTGAACTCGGTCAGGTACCAGGTAGCGCACGCTACGCTCGTGCGTTAGCGCACGCTAGCAGATCAGGTGAGTTCTGGACAGTTTGTCACTGGACTCGACTGATGCCCAGGTAGCGCACGCTATTGGTCGATAGCGCGCGCTACCGATAGGTTATTAGCGCACGCTACATTTGGAGTAGCGCACGCTAACGGCCAGGAGTCTGGCTACTGGACTGGACGCTAACTGTTTTGGCCTGTAATTTTATCCCGTTAGCGCACGCTAACCTTGAGGATTAGCGCGCGCTAACACTCCCTGGCTATATAAACCAGGGAGTTGACCCAGATGAACACATTATTTTCATTCCTTCTCCTCCCCGCGACGCAGAGCTCCTCCAGGCGATTTCCGAGCGATCCCTTCCTCCAATTATTTCAGGCATCATCTACCTTGAGTTTTTGATGTATATTAACAACGGCTACTTGTATCTTTCATCCTAATCCAAGGTAAATCTCTTAGAACCCTACTTTTGGGCGATTTGGGGGTTTTGGGATTTCTTCCTATCCGTTCCGTTTTGTTGGTGGATTCATGATGAATATGATTAATCTTGTTGGTAATCTTAGTTTCCCTACGGATTCATGGTATATTTTCATGGTTTTGCAAAATCGAGAGGGTTTGGTTGTGGTCCGCCCTCGTTGTTATTTTTGTGCGAATATACATGAATTGTAGGCGGGTTTTTGGGTGTATTCCATTTCCGTATTCGGCTAGAGTTGGTTGTAATTATGTTCTTCGAATCGTTAGGTTCGGTTCCATTGATTCCTAGTGTTCGTCGGTGATTATCCTTTCCGTACGTTGCGTCATCAAATATTCAAGGCAAGTATTTTTGGAAACCTTTATGTTTAACGTGGAATGGTAATGTATTTTTTGTGTGTGATTTGCTCACCTCGTGTTGGTCTGACGGGGTCAAGGAGGGAATCCAAAGGGTTGAGTCCTGGATTCATGAGTTTGTATAGCTAGCTAGCTCGGGAGGGTCCTTAGAGGCCTCGGGCGGGATCTATGATATTACTCTGTTCCCAAGGCGATGCATGTGCGTGTTTTGTTTTTATAATATGGCCAGCTCGGGAGGGTCCTTAGAGGCCTCGGGCGGGATCTATGATATTACTCTGTTCCCAAGGCAAATTGTTTGACTGTTTGTTTTCGGAAAAGACATGTCTAGTTTTGGTTTTTGAAATGATATTGGTGCATGTACTATGAAATGTGTAAGCGATTGGTTTGCCTTGATTACTTGTACTAGCATAATTGCTAACCCCTTTGGGGGACCCATTTTGGGGACATTCTTGTTATGGATTTCAGGTTATGATTATCCGGACGAGCGAGCACCGGGACAGTACGAGGATGTCGGCCAGGGTCGTTGACGTGTGAATTTGGGTCGTCTTATTTCCTTTGTCTAATTCGATATGGTTGTTTCCTATATTTATAAACTAATAGACTGTACTCGCGAGTACTTAGGCTTTTCAAATTTAAACTCCGTGTTGTATTATTTTAAATTGCTATACTGTCGATTGTTACCCATTTAGTCGGTTGTTCCGGGCGTATTTTCATGTGATGTTCTATTTGATTGCGTTTCCTCGCTAACCGAGATGGTTAGTCGAGGGGTGTTCGATGTTGTAGCCTGGTGGGTCCCATATGGGGATCCACGGCGCTGTAATATACTCCGAATATCTCGGGGTGTTACAGAAAATGGTATCAGAGCTCTAGGTTTATGGATACCTAGGCTTGTTGGTTATTTGGGTCTAGTCGTGTTTTATTTTGCACATTGTCACACCACTGCCGGCATCTCAGTACTTCCTGTGTTCGTAAGTTCCCTTACTCGATTCTTTATTTTTTTGTACTGTATTCCGTTTCCTGAACTATGGTTATTCTCCCTCCTTTGCTTATCATCGTGGTTGCTTTTTTCTTCCTTACTTATCCTCGATATACTTCTGTTATCTCTTAACACCAGTATGGATGCCGGAGGAAACCGTGGTCGTGGTCGTGGTCGTGGCCGTGGACGCGGCCGAGGACGTGCGGCAGCCGGTGGGGCGGCCACGTCGCACTCTTCAGGAGCCGGCAGTACCGGCGACCGTCACAGTCATGCTTCTTCTCAGGAGCGCGCCGATCTTGGTATTGCGGCTGTTATGCAGCAAATGGTTAACCAAATGGCGGCTATAGCTCAGGTGGTCCAGAACCCCGATCAGGCCCATGCTAATCGGGGCGGAGCGGATCGCTGGCTTCAGGATGTCATCAAGATGCATCCTCCTCAGTTTTCGGGAGCTTCGGACCCGATCGGCTGGGAAGGGTGGATCAAGGAGATATCCAAAGTCTTCACTGCTACCAACTGCACCGAGGACCGTAAGGTCCCTATTGCTCAATACTTTCTCACGGGAGATGCTACGGATTGGTGGGAGGCCGTTGATCCCAAAGATCATGTTGCTTCGTGGGCCGAATTTCAAGAATTGATGGAGACCGAATATTGTCCGTGGCAGGTCAGACAGGCTCGAGTGCATGCTTTCTATGATGCTCAACCATGGGATATTCTCGTATCCCAAGCTATTGCCGATTTTAAGAAGGAGTTGGGTTATGTGAAGACCCAAGGTGTCGCTGAGAGAGATAAAATTTTCCATTTTTCTAGGAGGATGAAACTGTCCATTCGGGACTACATGTCTGGACTCGTCTGCACTACCTTTGAAAGATTATCAGAGTAGGGCCCTCGCTTATGATATGTCAGTGACGGCTAGTGATTTGGCTCGTGAAAGCAAGAAACAGAAGTTGGTCGGAAATTTTTCTGGTCCCAAGAGTGGAGGCCAGCAGAATTCGCAAGCTGCAAATATTTCTACGGGCGGTTCGGCTCGTTTCTCTAGGAGCTTTCGGGGTGCCGCTGGAACCTCCGCTCGTGAACCCACATGTTTTAACTGTGGACTGCAGGGCCATAGGAGCCGGCAGTGTTCTCGTCCGACGTTTACTTGTCATACTTGTGGACAGCTGGGCCACAAGGCCCCCTTTTGTGAGCAGATCAAACAGCTTCGCGGCGCCCGTTCTTCTCAACCAGTACCGTTGGAGCCGAGTGTGAACCAGGGCTCATTTGCTCCGCCGCCTCCACCGAGTGCCGGCCGAGGTAGGGGTCGGGGTCAGCCCGCTAGGGGAGGAGCTTCCAGTGTCGGCTCTGCCCAACCGCGTATCTATGAGATGAGGAGGGCCGATGACCCAACGGCCACTGTGGCGACAGGTACCGTTCATATCCTTTCCCATTCTGTCGATGTGCTTTTTGATTCGGGTGCTACGCATTCGTTCATTTCTCTGAAGTGTGTACGCCGTTTGAGTCTCGACTGCTTTTCACCTTGCGAGCCTTTCGTCGTTAAACTTCCTAGCGGTGATAGAATTGTCGGTGATCGAGAGGTCCGAGACTGCTCTGTGATTATTTGTGAGAGAGCTTGGCTCTCTAATCTTATTGTTGTTAGTATTGAGGGTGAGGATTTGATTCTCGGGGATGATTGGCTCGAGCGGCATGGCGTAATCATGAACTACCGCACGAGAATCATCACTATGTTAGTCGAGGACGACACCGAACACTCTTTCGCAGGGCGAAAGAGGGGAAACCAGAAGTTCGTTATTAATGCCTTGAAGGCAATGAGTCTCCTGCGTAATGGGTGTACTGGTTACTGGTGCTATGCCTTGAAGGCGGAGGATGGTGGAGTCGAGCTTTCGTCGATTCCAGTCATTAGTGAGTTTCCTGATGTATTTCCTGACGAGTTACCGGGATTGCCACCGGATCGTGAGGTTGAGTTTGCTATAGAGTTAGAGCCAGGTGCGGCTCCGATTTCGAAGGCGCCGTATCGCATGGCACCTTCAGAGATGTCTGAGTTGAAGAAGCAGTTTAGCGAGCTTCTTGAGTCGGGGTACGTTCGACCGAGCGCCTCGCCTTGGGGCGCACCGGTCCTGTTTGTGTGGAAGAAGGATGGTTCACTACGTTTGTGTATCGATTATCGCGAACTAAACAAGGTGACCATCAAGAACAAGTATCCTTTGCCGAGAATTGATGACTTGTTCGATCAGTTACATGGAGCTGCGGTATTCTCGAAGATTGATTTGAAGTTGGGGTACTATTAGCTTCGGGTGAGGGAGTCCGACGTGCCGAAAACAGCTTTTCGGACAAGATACGGAAGTTCGTCTGGAATGACGAGAGATAGTCGAGTTTTGAGGAACTGAAGAAGCGTTTGACTTCAGCCCCGGTTTTGGCGTTGCCATGTGGTAACGAAGGATTTGCCGTTTATAGCGATGCTTCGGGTCAGGGTCTTGGGTGCGTATTGATGCAGCACGGCAAGACCATTGCCTTTGCGTTGAGACAGTTGAGGCCGTATGAGCTGAACTACCCTACTCATGATTTGGAGTTAGCGGCAGTTGTGTTCGCACTCAAGATTTGGCGTCACTATCTTTTCGGCTCTACATGTCAGATTTTTACCGATCATAAAAGTCTGAAATACATATTTACTCAGCGGGAGTTGAATATGAGGCAGAGGAGGTGGTTAGAACTGATTAAGGATTATGACCTCGAAATCCTTTATCATCCGGGCAAGGCGAACGTCGTGGCCGACGCCTTGAGTCGGAAACCGATCGCATTGCGAATGCTTGGGATCCTTACGTCTCAGTCTGAGCTTCGGCGGGCCTTGATTGAGTTAGATGTTGAGGTTTTGTTGCCTGGAGCTGTCGGGCAACTTTGTGCTTTAGAGATTTCGTGGTCTTTGATCGATGAAATTAAGCTGAAGCAATTAGAGGATCCGATGATTACTCAAATCCGAGAGAACATTCTTAAGGGAAAGTCTCCTGGGTTTGTGATTCACGAGGATGGTATTTTGAGATTCCAGAGTCAGCTTTTTGTGCCGAACGACTCAATATTGAGACAGAGTATTTTGCGTGAAGCCCATGCTACACCTTATTCCGTTCATCCTGGTTCGAGTAAGATGTACAAGGACCTGAGGAGGAATTTCTGGTGGAATGATATGAAGGAGGAGGTCGCACAGTTTGTAGCGAGATGTTTGACTTGTCAGCAGGTCAAAATCGAGCATCAGCGACCGGCTGGGTTATTGCAGTCACTTCCCGTTCCAGAATGGAAATGGGAAGATATATCGATGGATTTTGTTACGAGTTTGCCGAGATCGAGGTCGGGCATGAATATGGTATGGGTGATCGTTGATCATCTGACCAAGTCGGCACATTTTTTGGGCATCAAGGACACTTGGGGTCCAGAAAAGTTGGCTCGTGTGTTTATCGCACAGATTGTGAGGCTTCACGGTACTCCGAAGTCTATTGTTTCGGATCGTGATGGCCGTTTTGTATCGCACTTTTGGCAGGCGGTGCATAAGGCGTTGGGTACCCGTTTGCATTTGAGTACCTCTTTTCATCCCCAGTCAGATGGACAGTCGGAATGCACTATCCAGACATTCGAGGACATGTTGCGTGCTTGTGCTCTCGACTGGAGTAGTGACTGGGAGGAGCATTTGCTATTAATCGAATTCACGTACAACAATAGTTGGCACGCGACGATTCGGATGGCACCGTATGAGGCGCTCAACGGGCGGCGTTGTCGATCACCGATTTGTTGGAATGAGACATCTGATTTGGTCGGGATCGAACCAGATGTCGTTTTAGAGATGAGACGGAAGATAGAATTAATTAGGGAACGAATGTTGACTGCCCAGAGTCGACAGAAGTCATATGCCGATGTCCGTCGTCGACCTTTAGAATTCGAGGTGGGAGACCACGTTTTGTTGAAGGTGTCGCCGACGAGAGGAGTTTTCCGTTTCGGGAAGAAGGGGAAGTTGAGTCCTAGATTTATTGGACCCTTCGAGATTCTCGAGCGAGTCGGTGGGTTAGCATACCGTTTGGCGTTACCCCCGGCCTTGAGTCATGTTCATAGCATTTTTCATGTTTCCCAGCTGAGAAAATATGTCCCAGACCCTAGTCACATCATCGATTATGATGAGATTGACGTCGCCAAGGATATTACTTTTGAGGAGCGTCCTTTGAAGATTTTAGAGCATCGGGAGAAACGACTGAGGCATAAGACCATCCCTTTCGTCAAGGTGCAGTGGTCGAGACACGGTGTCGAGGAGGCAACTTGGGAAACCGAGGATAGCATGCGTGCTAGGTACCCTGAGTTGTTTGTTTCTTAAGTTTCGGGACGAAACTTGTTTTTAGAGGGGTAGAATGTAATATCCGCATTTTTCTTCCCCCTTGTATTTTCTTTTTCGGTGGATTTCTCGGTCGTGGTGACCCTCATGTACCTTACAGTATATCTTTCCTGTCATCTATTGATCTAAGACTCGTTATTGTTATGCGGAACCGCTGTTTTGGGGTTGCCATGGATCCATTCTATGTTTTGATACGCTTTGAGGTGTTCTGTTTGATGTTTCGTTCATATTCCGATGTTGTGAACCGTTTATATTTCGTAACCTAGCGCACGCTATCTTTTCTGCATAGCGCGCGCTAGGGGTCCCTTAGTAGCACACGCTACGAATGATTCGTAGCGAGCGCTAGAGAGCAAGCCCTGGGAGTGGCAGTGCTATTTTCCAGCCTTCTGGACTGGCGTATTAGCGTATGCTACATAGACTAGCGCACGCTAATGTCGGAAGGCTAGTGCACGCTGATGATACCTGGTAGCGTGCGCTAGCGTGAGTGTCCAATACTGGACAGTTTTCTACTGAACTCGGTCAGGTATCAGGTAGCGCACGCTACGCTCGTGCGTTAGCGCACGCTAGCGGATCAGGTGAGTTCTGGACAGTTTGTCACTGGACTCGACTGATGCCCAGGTAGCGCACGCTATTGGTCGATAGCGCGTGCTACCGATAGGTTATTAGCGCACGCTACATTTGGAGTAGCGCACGCTAACGGCCAGGAGTCTGGATACAGGACTGGACGCTAACTTTTTTGGCCTGTAATTTTATCCCGTTAGCGCACGCTAACCTTGAGGATTAGCGCGCGCTAACACTCCCTGGCTATATAAACCATGGAGTTGACCCAGATGAACACATTATTTTCATTCCTTCTCCTCCCCGCGACGCAGAGCTCCTCCAGGCGATTTCCGAGCGATCCCTTCCTCCGATTGTTTTAGGCATCATCTACCTTGAGTTTTTGAAGTATATTAACAACGTCTACTTGTATCTTTCATCCTAATCCAAGGTAAATCTCTTAGAACCCTACTTTTGGGCGATTTGGGGGTTTTGCGATTTTCTTCCGATCCGTTCCGTTTTTTTGGTGGATTCATGATGAATATGATTAATCTTTTTGGTAATCTTAGTTTCCCTACGGATTCATGGTATATTTTCATGGTTTTGCAAAATCGAGAGGGTTTGGTTGTGGTCCGCCCTCGTTGTTATTTTTGTGCGAATATACATGAATCGTAGGCGGGTTTTCGGGTGTACTCCATTTCCGTATTCTGCTAGAGTTGGTTGTAATTATGTTCTTCGAATCGTTAGGTTCGGTTCCATTGATTCCTAGTGTTCGTCGGTGATTATCCTTTCCGTACGTTGCGTCATCAAATATTCAAGGCAAGTATTTTTGGAAACCTTTATGCTTAACGTGGAATCGTAATGTATTTTTTGTGTGCGATTTGCTCCCCTCGTGTTGGTCCGACGGGATCAAGGAGGGAATCCAAAGGGTTGAGTCCTGGATTCATGAGTTTGTATAGCTAGCCAGCTCGAGAGGGTCCTTAGAGGCCTCGGGCGGGATCTATGATATTACTCTGTTCCCAAGGCGATGCATGTGTATGTTTTGTTTTTATAATGTGGCCAGCTCGGGAGGGTCCTTAGAGGCCTCGGGCGGGATCTATGATATTACTCTGTTCCCAAGGCAAATTGTTTGACTGTTTGTTTCCGGAAAAGACATGTCTAGTTTTGGTTTTTGAAATGATATTGGTGCATGTACTATGAAATGTGTAAGCGATTGGTTTGCCTTGATTACTTGTACTAGCGTAATTGCTAACCCCTTTGGGGGACCCGTTTTGGGGAAATTCTTGTTATGGATTTCAGGTTATGATTATCCGGACGAGCGAGCACCGGGACAGTACGAGGATGTCGGCCAGGGTCGTTGACGTGTGCATTTGGGTCGTCTTATTTCCTTTGTCTAATTCGATATGGTTGTTTCCTATATTTATAAACTGATAGACTGTACTCGCGAGTACTTAGGCTTTTCAAATTCAAACTCCGTGTTGTATTATTTTAAATTGCTATACTGTCCATTATTACCCATTTAGTCGGTTGTTCCGGGCGTATTTTCATGTGATGTTCTATTTGATTGTGTTTCCTCGCTAACCGAGATGGTTAGTCGAGGGGTGTTCGATGTTGTAGCCTTGTGGGTCCCATGTGGGGATCCACGGCGCTGTAATATACTCCGAATATCTCGGGGTGTTACAGAATGATAACTGATAGACGGCCCAAAGACACGTCGAACGATGAACACAATTGAATGAACATGAATGATGAATGCTTATTAAACTGTGAAAAAAATTTTGAGTGACAATTACTTAATGATAATAATTAATTCACAACCGGGTATTACATACTCCCCCCCTTAAAAAGAGTTTCGTCCCAAAAACTAAGGGTACACAACTCGCTTCTCATCGGCATCGGACGCCCATACAAACACTGATTCACGCCTCCAAGAAAATACGGCAATGCACATATAGTCCTCATGACCATATCAATCGCACGCCCAAGTCCTCATGACTTGAGGTCTCGAATCACAATGAGCGATTACCCAAATTATCATGATATCTCGGGTACAATACAGAAGGAAAGAAAATCACATCAAATGACTCAAATCTCAAGATTCTCAAATACGATCATTACAAAACAGATCAACAATAAATGATCCACGACCACGATACATTATTACGAATTAAGTTACACATTAATCCGAAAAACAGAGAAAGGAAAATACAAAAATTAAGGCTATATCTCAAATGTACCCAACATCGATATCCTCCAAATCATCGATCTCCTTGATCTCATTAATTCAAGGAAAACCCAAATCTGAACTCACTACTCAATATGATCCTGGAAAGTCACAAAAACAAGAGTGGCCACGATGAATAATAATGAATAGAAATCCGACAAGGGTCAAGATGACTCACCGAGGTGAAATAATGACGCAATGAATGATAGCTCAATGAAATGATTGGGACCGTCATCCCTCGTGAATGAATGATTATTTTGATAATTACAAGTCTCAACATGTTTGATATATTATGAATGAATTATATGCATGAATGAATAACAACAAATGGAATGATTATCCTCTGACATCGATGATGAATGTCCTTACATTTTGCTCTCGAAGCCTGATAGGACCACTTGAATGAAGTATGGGCTGGAGTAACAAAATCTCTCGAGGCCCATGAGCTCTCTCGAGATCTGTAATATCCGCAATTTCGGATTTCCGGTAATTTTCATTTTTCGGCGGAGGTCCATTTCGAAAACTCGCTTTTGACGTTTCGTCATTCGGAGAATATTTAATTCTGCACTTTTTGTCATCCGAGTTCGTTTCGGTGCTGCTTTGTTGAGTTCCGTGCTTTTTAGCGACTTTTCCGCGCTTGAGTTCGGCTTTGTAAAAATCACCATAAATTCTTGGAAACTCCAAAAATTCTGAATCTTTGCAATATTATAAAGCATCAAGTTAGCTTTCCAATGGTTCAAACGGTGAGTCAATCGGAGTCCGGACGAGAGAGTTATGGTCGTTTTAGCTCACCCGCTCATTTTTTCAGTTGTTGGCCGATCACTGCCGACCGAACTCGGCCGTGTCGTCCGACACGGCCCGTGCCGTACTCGTCCGAAAATGCCGAAGTCTCTGCCTCAGGACCCGACCGTGTCGTCTGGCACGGCCGAGTCGAACTCTTCCGGATAGGCCAGAACCGACTGCCCAGACGCCCGACCGTGTTCCAGGACACGGTCGAGTCATGCCGAGTCGCTGTCGGACGGGTCGCTATCGGAGGGCCCCTCCGCGCCGCGACCGTGTCTAGCAGGACACGGTCGAGTCCCTGCCGGCCAGGGTCGGCTATTTATAGGCCTGGACCGAGTCATCCGGCCATTTGTCATCTTTTCTTCGTTCCTTCCGCGATTTTTCACCATAGATCGATGGTTTTGAGTAGAATCAACTTATAGCAACATGTTTGGAAGTTGGAATCATGGATTAACATCATCTTCCACCCGGATCGAAGGTAAGAACACCTAAACTTTTGGTTTTTGGATGTTCTTGAGGTTTCTTGGTGTTTTGGCCGATTTGCTTCGTTTTGATTCATATTATTGTTAGAACTTGATTGTAAACTCGTAATCATTCAATACCCTTGAAGTTTTGTGGAACGAATTTGAGTATTTCTTTGAATAATCGATTAAATTGGACTATGCCCTCAAAGTGTCCGATAAAATGCTTCAATGGGTAGAACTTGGGAAGTTCCATACGTTTTCGTAGAATTGTGATTGAATTGGTATTGTTGTGACTTAGGAGTGAATTCTTGTGAAGAACTCGAGTCGGAACCCTTCCGTTCGTTGCCTTCTTTGGGGTTCGAGCTTCCCGGTCGAACCGTGTTCTTCGGAGCGTTCGGTAGCGGTTATTAAGGCAAGTATCTTACTATACGACTTGTATCTTGCGACTAGTAATTACGTATGAGATGTATGATGACTTTGCTTGCCTTCGTAAATATGTTCCGTTTGAGTTGGTTGTGTTTCCGCAATTTGAAGGCTTTGTGATAATAATGTTATATCAGTATACGTGTTAGGCGTTGTGCCAATTGTGCAGGAATGCGACGTACATATGGGATGGTTGTACACTTGGTTGTACAATGTATTGTGTACCGAATGTGTGTTATGTTGGTTAAATGTCGTTGATTGATGATAGTTGTTGCGAGTGTCGAGGTTGTGTTATTTGCGTGCAATGTACGATTTTGTGGTGATCAAGGTGATTGATTAATGGTGCTCGTTGTTGTATGTAATGTGAATGTGAATATGTGTGTGACCGCTAAGTTCACTCGTGTTGGTTCGACGGGACCTACGAGGATTCGTGGCAGTGGACTACGGGATCAGAACTTAGTGAGGTACTGAGGTCCAATCTTGCTGGTCTGACGAGGCCTACGATAACGCATGGCAGTGGACCATGAGTTTCGGACATAGTGCGTCCAACCGGGTGAGCTCGACGGGGCTCACGGTGACACGTGGCACTGGACTACGGTGTCAGGACTGTGTGAGTGATTGTTATGATTGATATAGTCCGTGCGGGTTGTTATACCTACGGAGACACGTGACAGTGGATCACGGAGTCGGAATTGGTTATGTTTGGTTAATAGTCCGTGTGGGTTGTTGAACCTACGGAGACACGTGACAGTGGATCACGGTGTCGGAATTGATTATGTTTGTTTAATTGTGCGTGATGTAGTCCGTGCGGGTTGTTGAACCTACGGAGACACGTGACAGTGGATCATGGTGTCATGAGCATGATACTTTTCAAATCAAAGTTTTTACAGGAAAAGTTTTAAGAAAGAATGTTGGGCCGAGCCCCACGAGATTTATGGAAATGTTTCCGGTATTGTAAACTGTTGAATTATGAAACAAGTTTTGGGTTAAGGCCCTTCAGTTTTTCGAAAGGTTTTGTGAATAAGGACTTGAGGTCTTAAGGTTTTGAAATTCTAAAAATTCCCGAGATGATAATCTTATTTTCGAATGCTTCATAGCTTATCTTCTCTTGTGAAAACCTCCCGGGAATATTTGATACTTGATTATTATATTTGATCATGATTATTAATTGCTTGTTACATTTCGTATGATTTGATACTTGCACTAGTAAAACAGTGGAGTTTTACTAACCCCCGAGTAATCGGGGGGTGGATGTCTGTTTTGCGTCCAGGTACATGCAGATTCAGGGGAGCACAAGAGGATGACGAGCTGCGATACTAATCATGAGTCGAGAGTTATTTTGATTTTTGTTGTGTTGTCAGAGTTAATTTCAGTCTTCCGCTGTATTGTATTTCGACCCCTGTGTGGGTAATGTTATTTAAGTCAATTTTATCGATTGGGTTGTGTGACCTCATCGGTGCAGTATTCACGTGTAAGTGACCATATCGGTCAGTATCATTTTATTGTTTGACCACAGTCGGGCAAGCACTTGGTTGTTTATGGATGTTTAGCCCGGTAGATCCTTGTGGAAAGGGTCTACGGCGTGTAATATTCCCATACGGTTTTGGGGATGTTACATTTATGGTATCGAGCTTAGGTTGTGGAAACCTAGGTGCGGTCGAGTCACGTCGTGAATTGTCGAGTAATGTGTTGTCTTGTCGTTCGAGTCGTCAGGTGACAACTTGAGTTGTGCGTAGGCACAACGTGTCGGTTATGTTGTCGGACGAGATTAGTATCGTGGGCGACCGTCACCTCCGTGCGACCTGTGGATGTAAGTCTCCTCCTTTATGCGTAATACCTGTGTATCTCGATTTTATTTTAGTGAGTTAATTGCGGTGTATAATTTTATTTACACAGTATTGTGTAATATAGTTGTGTTTCATACTTGTGGCACATAGCATGTGTATAGAACTGGGCACGTTATTATTTTATCTTTGAACCACTGGGTGGGGTGGTATGTTGTGAAGGTTGTAAACCTCGATGAGTTTCGAATAGGTACCAACGGTAGAGTTTGTGAGAAACTCCGATGAATGATTTTGCTGTGTGTTTAAACTTGATACCACGATATGCATTTGATTCAATTGGCGACCCTGATTGCCATTTGAGTATGTGGTTTTAAATTCGACTGTTTTTGGAATGTTGTAATTTTTGTCCGCTATGGGTAAGTTTATGAATGTTTCCTGAAGGACTTTACAGTTTGAGAATTTTGTAGAAATCGATTTTTGGAAAATATTTTGGTGGTGCGGTCAAACCATGGTTTATATGGATTTTTAAAATTTGTTAAATTTTGACAAATGGGCCGTGTATTTTCAAATGACACAATCAGACGGTATTTGGAAAATGTGTTTTGAAATACTTCGGACATTGTAAAATATTACCGTCATTTTGGTTATGAACTAAAGGATTTTGGAAAATTTCTGTTTTGCAAAACAACTTTGGCTTCCGTAATTCAGAACGTTATGTGTTTATGTATTGAGGTTAAGTCGTGCAGTGAGTTGCTATATTATTATTCTCGTCAGAAAATCTGGGTTGTATGCCCAAGTGGCGGGATACGTTGTTAGGTATCGTTCCCCACTTCAATGACCGAGGTATTAAACAAAGTACTTTCAAAATTTCACCCCAGCAAAATCTTTCGAACTCGCGAATTTTTTTTATATTATCATTCGAACAAATACCTCGATAAACTTGTTTTTTTAAATATTACCGGTGTTGGACCACAATGGTATGGTTAATGTTTTAACCGTGTATGCTGAGGTATAGGTCGTTCATCTTTGTCAATGTGAACGCGTGAATATTGCATTGTGCTGCTGATTGTGGGCTTATGTCGATTAGGTGAGGTTTGTTTTATCTTGTTATTCTGATTGGTTGTCCGTTCAGTATGCTAAGGGGTCGAGGTCGAGGCCGTGGCCGTGGTCGTAATCGGGAGCAGGAGAGGGCGACTCCCTCCTTGCCGAGTACCAATCAGCTCAGTACAGATCAGGGACATTCGACTAGCGTTAATGTTGACGTTGGCGCCGCCACCATCCTTCGTCAGGTGGTTGACCAGTTAGTACAAATGAATCAGGCCGTACGTCGGGATGAGAACCCAAATAGGGATAACGGAACTAGTAAGTGGTTGCGAGATGTGATGAAGATGCAGCCGCCCCGTTTTGTGGGTTCGTCTGACTTGTTAGGTTGGGAAAACTGGCTCTTCCAGTTGGATGAGAATATTTGATCTTGTAGCTTGTCCGGATGATAGGAGGGTACCCATTGTTCAAGATACTACTCGACAAAGAAGGCTGCAGACCGGTGGCATCTTGTAGTGCTGCAGATCGTACACCTACATGGGCTGAGTTTAAGACCGCCATGGAGGCAGATCTTGCCGTTGCACATTCGTGAACGCAGAATCGTTGAATTTTTCTCGGCTACGCCCCAGGATGTGTCAATATCCCAGGCGATAATCGATTATAATCGACAGTTGGCTTATGTCCGTGATCAAGTGAGAAGTGAAGCGGACACGGTCCGATACTTCAATATGCGCATGAAACCCCATATCCGTGAGAGTATGGATCCGCTCATGTGTACCAACCTGAAGGAATATCAGGACCGAGCTTTAGCCATTGAGATGGCCGTTTCTGTGACGGAATCTGGTTCAGAGAGTAAGAGACAGAAGACCTCGAGAAATTTTTCAAGAGGCCAGAGGAGTGAGATCCGTGAGCCTGTTGCTTCGCAATTTCCTTCTGGGAGCACTCCTCGTTCGGTTGACCAGTCTAAGAACCTTACCCCAGAGGCGAGTAAGACGATCAGTGTGAAGACCTGCTTTAACTGCAGTCGTGTAGGCCATGCGAGACAGAATTGTCGTTCGCCACCGGTTAATTGTTTTAAGTGCGGCCAACTGGGGCACCAAGCGGTGCATTGTGAGACCGTTGCCAGGATGTTCGGGAATCGGGTTTTCGTTCCTACTCGGGGAGGGCCCGATGGTGTCCAGTGATGTAGTTGTGTATCGTACTTTGTGCTGTAATTCGTGTAGAGATTGATATTTGTTGCGTGAACTTTTTGGTTTTGTTTCTATTCTATCATGATGTTTTATTTTAAGTTTCGGGACGAAACTTCTTTTAAGGAGGGTAGAATGTAATATCCGCAATTTCGGATTTCCGGTAATTTTCATTTTTCGGCGGAGGTCCGTTTCGAAAACTCGCTTTTGACGTTTCGTCATTCGGAGAATATTTAATTCTGCACTTTTTGTCATCCGAGTTCGTTTCGGTGCTGCTTTGTTGAGTTCCGTGCTTTTTAGCGACTTTTCCGCGCTTGAGTTCGGCTTTGTAAAAATCACCATAAATTCTTGGAAACTCCAAAAATTCTGAATCTTTGCAATATTATAAAGCATCAAATTAGCTTTCCAATGGTTCAAACGGTGAGTCAATCGGAGTCCGGACGAGAGAGTTATGGTCGTTTTAGCTCACCCGCTCATTTTTTCAGTTGTTGGCCGATCACTGCCGACCGAACTCGGCCGTGTCGTCCGACACGGCCCGTGCCGTACTCGTCCGGAAATGCCGAAGTCTCTGCCTCAGGACCCGACCGTGTCGTCTGGCACGGCCGAGTCGAACTCTTCCGGATAGGCCAAAACCGACTGCCCAGACGCCCGACCGTGTTCCAGGACACGGTCGAGTCATGCCGAGTCGCTGTCGGACGGGTTGCTATCGGAGGGCCCCTCCGCGCCGCGACCATGTCTAGCAGGACACGGTCGAGTCCCTGCCGGCCAGGGTCGGCTATTTATAGGCCTGGACCAAGTCATCCGGCCATTTCTCATATTTTCTTCGTTCCTTCCGCGATTTTTCACTATAGATCGATGGTTTTGAGTAGAATCAACTTATAGCAACATGTTTTGGAAGTTGGAATCATGGATTAACATCATCTTCCACCCGGATCGAAGGTAAGAACACCTAAACTTTTGGTTTTTGGATGTTCTTGAGGTTTCTTGGTGTTTTGGCCGATTTGCTTCGTTTTGATTCATATTATTGTTAGAACTTGATTGTAAACTCGTAATCATTCAATACTCTTGAAGTTTTGTGGAACGAATTTGAGTATTTCTTTGAATAATCGATTAAATTGGACTATGCCCTCAAAGTGTCCGATAAAATGCTTCAATGGGTAGAACTTGGGAAGTTCCATACGTTTTCGTAGAATTGTGATTGAATTGGTATTGTTGTGACTTAGGAGTGAATTCTTGTGAAGAACTCGAGTCGGAACCCTTCCGTTCGTTGCCTTCTTTGGGGTTCGAGCTTCCCGGTCGAACCGTCTTCTTCGGAGCGTTCGGTAGCGGTTATTAAGGCAAGTATCTTACTATACGACTTGTATCTTGCGACTAGTAATTACGTATGAGATGTATGATGACTTTGCTTGCCTTCGTAAATATGTTCCGTTTGAGTTGGTTGTGTTTCCGCAATTTGAAGGCTTTGTGATAATAATGTTATATCAGTATACGTGTTAGGCGTTGTGCCAATTGTGCAGGAATGCGACGTACATATGGGATGGTTGTACACTTGGTTGTACAATGTATTGTGTACCGAATGTGTGTTATGTTGGTTAAATGTCGTTGATTGATGATAGTTGTTGCGAGTGTCGAGGTTGTGTTATTTGCGTGCAATGTACGATTTTGTGGTGATCAAGGTGATTGATTAATGGTGCTCGTTGTTGTATGTAATGTGAATGTGAATATGTGTGTGACCGCTAAGTTCACTCGTGTTGGTTCGACGGACCTACGAGGATTCGTGGCGGTGGACTACGGGATCGAACTTAGTGAGGTGCGAGGTCCAATCGTCGGTCCGACGAGGCCTACGATAACGCATGGCGATGGACCATGAGTTTCGGACACGGTCGTCAACCGGTGAGCTCGGCGGGGCTTACGGTGACACGTGGCGGTGGACTACGGTGTCGGACTGTGAGTGATTGTTATGATTGATATAGTCCGTGCGGGTTGTTATACCTACGGAGACACGTGATGTGGATCACGGAGTCGGAATTGGTTATGTTTGGTTAATAGTCCGTGTGGGTTGTTGAACCTACGGAGACACGTGACAGTGGATCACGGTGTCGGAATTGATTATGTTTGTTTAATTGTGCGTGATGTAGTCCGTGCGGGTTGTTGAACCTACGGAGACACGTGACAGTGGATCACGGTGTCATGAGCATGATACTTTTCAAATCAAAGTTTTACAGGAAAAGTTTTAAGAAAGAATGTTGGGCCGAGCCCCACGAGATTTATGGAAATGTTTCCGGTATTGTAAACTGTTGAATTATGAAACAAGTTTTGGGTTAAGGCCCTTAAGTTTTTCGAAAGGTTTTGTGAATAAGGACTTGAGGTCTTAAGGTTTTGAAATTCTAAAAATTCCCGAGATGATAATCTTATTTTCGAATGCTTCATAGCTTATCTTCTCTTGTGAAAACCTCCCGGGAATATTTGATACTTGATTATTATATTTGATCATGATTATTAATTGCTTGTTACATTTCGTATGATTTGATACTTGCACTAGTAAAACAGTGGAGTTTTACTAACCCCCGAGTAATCGGGGGGTGGATGTCTGTTTTGCGTCCAGGTACATGCAGATTCAGGGGAGCAGTCACAGGATTGGCACAAGAGGATGACGAGCTGCGATACTAATCATGAGTCGAGAGTTATTTTGATTTTTGTTGTGTTGTCAGAGTTGATTTCAGTCTTCCGCTGTATTGTATTTCGACCCCTGTGTGGGTAATGTTATTTAAGTCAGTTTTATCGATTGGGTTGTGTGACCTCATCGGTCTGTGTATTCACGTGTAAGTGACCATATCGGTCTGTATCATTTTATTGTTTGACCCTGGTCGGGGAAGCACTTGGTTGTTTATGGATGTTTAGCCTGGTAGATCCTTGTGGAAAGGGTCTACGGCGTGTAATATTCCCATACGGTTTTCGGGATGTTACAAGATCTACCGGCACTAGAACTTCTGCAGTATTTCCGTAAGTGTCCCTGCCTCCCACACAGAAAACAAAAAATAGCCGGCACCGTACACCGAGTACTAACATGCCCTGCTGAATCACAGTTAAAGCAAACAACAGTCGAACTCGTCGTCTGAGAAAGATGCTTCCCCAGCATGAAGACGACTAGAAAACGACCTCTTGGACGCCGGAGCCCGATGTCCCTCTGAACGAACCGACATCTCAGTCCTTCCACCAAAAGAAGCTGAAGGGTGCTTCCGAGTAAGCTCCTTGATCAAAAGCTCTGCTCCAAGAGCCTTCTCGATGAACTCACTAAGTGAATTAAAATTGTGATTGAACAACTGCATCCTCAACTGCGGATTTAGCCTCTTGCTAAAATACTTAATCTTATCCACCTCAGTACGGATAACAGACGAAGCAAACTGAAAAAGTCCCTCAAACTTCTCAGCAATGACTAGACCCTCGTCCTCGACAAATTCGGGTTTCAAAACCTATGATAACTTGGCTCCACAAAGTGGAGCCGGATAATACCTCTCTATGATGAGAGTCTTGAATTCACTCCAAGCACAATCACGATCTGTTGGTTTCACAGAAAGCCACCAAGAATAAGCGCCCTTACTTAAGTAGTAAGCTGCTACTGCCACCTTACTCTCTTTCGGACACTGAACCATGTCGAAGAGTTTATCAAAATGCTCAAGCCAATGAACAATATCAGCTGGTTCCGACGTACCTTCAAAAGTAGGTGGCCTCTGACAAGAGATATCGCCAACAATCTGACTCACTCCTCCAGTCTGTCCAAGAAACGGCACCTGGAATCCCTGCTGCGGTGGACCACGAACCATCAAGGTCTGCATGGTCTCCATCAAACATGTCATCTGAGTCATCTGGGCTATCATTCCATGCATACATATGAATGGGTCAACCCGAACACCTCCCGATTGAGCTGCATCTCGGGTACGACTCCCTGACAGTGAATGATTATCTGCCGGTGAATGAGTAACATCGCCATCTATTGAACTAGTGTTATCCCTCGCAGTCACATGGGTATTCACACGAGTTCCCGAGTTTCGGCCCGCCCAGCGGCCTCTTCTCCTGCGTCCTCTGGCAGCTCTATCCATTTTGAAGCAAGAAAGTCACATGATAATTATAGATCCCGTATGAAGATCGCATTATGATTACGTTACGGAATGATAATAATGAGCATACACGCTTTATCACAATGAATGCATTAATAGTGCAGTAAAATGATCGTCGACATACGCCGAAATATGATAAGTTCACATGAAAGATCAAGTGAGGTAACATGATTATCTGATGAAATTCCTGAAATGATTATCTTGAACAAGTTAACAAGATTGATAATTCGATCCACAAAATCAACAACTGAGTAACGAGATTGACTGGGTGATTAATGAATTAATATGATCGATAAGATCGAAAATGATGATTGAGGATTATTGACTGATGAATGAGTTGATCCTTATCGCCAGAAATTATACCGTTCTTTTGGTTTGAGGGACTTTGCACAGGTCACAAGTGCTCCAAAACAATTAGTGATGAATCAATCTTAATACTAATGTCACATATAGGTTTCAACAAAACATGTAGAATCAATGACACAATGAATGTATGAACATAAAGAGAGTCGATTCATTACACAGGTCATACGAAGCTTCGAGGTTGTTGTGCATCGATTTACACGCCTCAGCGGCGATCGGCATAAGGGCCGAGCGATCGAAGTCAGCATCAAATAATCCAAGGCATACTTGCCAAGCGAAGAGTCCAAATCGAGATCAGGTACCGAGCGATCGACGTCCAGGGCGATCGCCTCTTGGCACCTAGCGATCGACTCTGGCGCCTGACACGTTTTTAGTGTAACTATCGCAAGTGCACGTTATCGTATCAAGTAGTAAAGTGGACTTTTTGAGTCCGGTTTATCGATCCCACAAGGAAGTTTGGTTATAATTTGAATTATACACTATTAGTCTATTTTTATAGATACTAAGATAAGTGAAACACACAATTAAAAAGTTTGGTTTAATAATTGCAAAGAAAATGCAATATTAGTTTTAATATTATAAGGTAATAACAAGATAGCAATAATAATAGATTGATTAACGATAAAATGAAATAGTTGGGATTACAAACTTAGTTCGTCATTAGTTATAAAAGATGTATAGGAGATCATAAGATGAATTTACTTATTATGTTGTGTAGATTCGATTTTCCTTAAAAAGACGGTTTCTCTTTCGAACTATAAAACGCCCCTTACATATTGAATCAATCCACTATATTTCTATGTTGATTGGCTTCAATACACAGCATTAGGATTTATGAAAATAACTCAAAGAATCATCTAAGGACTAGAGGTATATTTCTATCCCCTAGAACAACTTAGAGTGAAGATCATTTGATCTAATCAAACATATTTTCTTTCGAAACATATGAAGACCATAAATATTGTCATTTATTGGCCAAATAAATAAAGATTGTTAAAACAATGAAAATCACACACAATAATAAGTAATTCACAATAGATCTTTTATACAAACATAAATAACATGACTATCCTTGTTTATAATCCCAACTAAAGGTTACTTAGCCCATGAAGGGTTTATTATACATATTACAAGCTTTGGTGGTCATTATTAGTTGAATCAAGAGAAAGAATTGATCCTAAATCCCTTAGTAGATAAAGGAGATAGAAGCAATAAACTCTCTGAACAACATATGCTATACCACACTTACAAAAACCACTGAAGAACACAAGTGTGTTCTTCACACAAAAAGAAAAGTTTACAAAAAATGGAAAATTATAAGATGAATGATGAATGATGAAGGATCTAAGGGGTCTATTTATACACCTAAAGTCATCTAATAGCTCCAAAACTCCAACATTATTACAATAGATCGGATCAATGCCAGCCATCCCCTCAATAATACACAAAAAGTATAAAAAATTAGACGAATTATAACAATCTGTCAAGAGTTACGGCCGTAACATTAAGGAGTTACGGCCGTAACTTGGATGGCTTACGGCCGTAACATTCTGTAGTTACGGCCGTAACTTGGCTTTGTCAATTTGCTTACTGGTTGCTTTGAGAGTTACGTTTTCAGCCCAGAATTTCTCAGACTTTGCGTTTTTGCCCCAAATCTTCTTCGGATGATAACTTTTGATATATAACTCTGATTTTGAATCGGGAAAGACTTCCGAATTCGTCTCGAAAAGCCCTACAACATGAATATATCAAAATTCAACAAATAGAATATTTAATAAACATGTTATTTCTTGAGTAAATCAGTTATTTAATCCGATTAAGAGTAGATTTACATCATCATCCGATAAAAATAAAATTATTAAAAACTAATTAATTAAAAGCAAAAACGAGTAGACTAGCTCAATTATGGGTGATATTTATCGATACAAACCATGGATAAGTGTATAAAACTGATACTTATCATACCCCCAAACTTGAATTCTTGCTAGTCCCGAGCAAGACTCTTTATTATTCACGCTCCAAAAATAAAAATAAAAATAAAACAAAAATAAGAAAATTAATACACACATAAATTAAAATATAAAAAGAGAAAAGGAGATCAAAATGCCATTAATACACAACAACCATATTATACAGTAGATATAAATGAATCAAGATTCAAAATAAATCTACAAATGATTTTGAAGTTAAAACACGGTTTTAGTATTGTAATTCCAAAATGTAAGGTTTCCCCCCAAAAGGTTGATTATTTCTTTCCGACTCGTGATACACACGACTCCCTTTAATGGTTGCTCTTGATCACTCGTTTATTTTTCGACTCAATATGAAGAAGAATTTCATTGACGTCATCAAATATCACTACACCATATATGGCTTTCAACAACATTTTTTTTGATGTTACAAGCAAAAGTGTAGCCTTAGATGCCTTAAAATTGGTCAAATTTGATTTAAGGCTACACATTTTTCTAACTTTATTATTGATATAAATTAGTGTTACCGTAGACCAAATTGAATATCTACGCTAACACAAAATTTGGTGTAGCCGTTGCTATTTAGAAAAAGTGTAACTAAACACTAAAAAAAATAGGCGGACTTGCTAAAATATTTTAGACGGTCCAAATAAATTATTTTCAACTATAACGACCTAATTTTTTTAAGGTATTTTATGAATCGTCCTAATCGAAGGGAGTAATGTAAGAGAGATGAGCATTAAATAAGAGGAAATATTGGTACTTTGATCATTAAATTGGAGAAATAATTATCTTTCTTAAAACATGTGAATAGTAAAAAAGCGACAGTTATTTTGGACCAGATGGAGTAATTATTTATTTTAGCTCCTTTTCTATATGTACATATCTAGCTAATTATTATGTTATCATTAGAAATATATCATTTCTTTGATTAGGGAGATGGCGGCTCATGATTTCTACACAAGTAAGGAACCGGTTCATGATTAGAAAGCCCAATCCCCAACTACTAAATTGTCTGACAGCACTAGTAGAATAAACATCACAGACTTCGGTAAAATTTACTTCAGTTATGTATATTAGTGAAGTAAAAAACAAAAAAATAATTTCGCTTTCAATTTACTGAAGTAAAACACCCACGTAGACTTCAGTAAATGGTATCACACTAAAAAGCAGAAACTAGTTGGGAATTTTAAGATACAAAGACTTCACTAATTTGATAATTAATGGAGTTAACAATGTGAAATTTTATTTTTTATCAGAATATTTTTACAAAAGCGAAGTGTATGTGTTTTGACCGGGAATTAATATTTTCAACTTCAGATTTTTTCATTTAACTCTTAAAAACACAAGTAAAATATTACCATTATTAATTTATATTGTGTATTATATTTTTTAATATCACTACAAGTAAAGTTTCTGTTATCAAGAATTTATAATTTACGAAAAGATACCATTAATAATTTATGTTATTTATTAAATTTTAAACAAATTTTAATCATTATAAAAAAAAGTAAAGTTCCTAACAATGTCTGTGCGATTCTAAAATCAAATCTCATAACAGTATAGTTCAGAATTACCCCAGAAATCAGCCAAATCAAAGTCTTGGAATTGAGACTCTTGAAGCATCACAAAATCAACTTCATTCTTTATCCTCAAGTCCCGAACCCATTTAGCCTTCCCTTTCCCCTTCTTCCCCAAACCGCGAATATTAATAGACATCGTATTCATGGTTCCACCCCTTGAAAACCTTCATTTAAAATCTGATTACGTAGCTGGTCTGAGAATTCAGATATGTTGTGTGCACCAATCGCGACTCCCAACAAGACCGTAGCACTTCCACTGCCGTCGCCGCCGCCGACCCAAACCAAATCCGACGCAACCCCCGTCAACGGAACAAACCGACCTCCTTCATATCGCTGTACATGCACATCAGAACCCCGCAACCCTAATTCCCGCTGCTCAAATCGGACCCGCAACCCTAATTCCCGCTGCTAAGTATCTTGGTGGATTCACTGTTATGTTGGTATTCCCATCGGCGGAGGAGTGTGTACGGTTCCTAGAATCAGAAATTGTGTGGAGGATATGGTTTTTGAAAAGCTGGAAAATTGGAGTGGTCAGGCGTATCCGGTTGAAAGAATAGCTTGGTTACGAATCCATGGAGTCCCCGTGAATATAGCTTTAGAGCCTGTGTATAGTGTGATAGGGATATGCTTTGGAATGGTTATTCAATAGGCTCAAGTGACCGATTCAGACATAGACTTTTCTTTTGCGTTTATTGGGATCCTTTGTAATAAGTTGAATAGGGTGGATGAAAGTGTATCGTTAGAGTGGCGAGGTAGAACAATTACGGTTTGGGTTGAAGAGGATACTAGTGAATGGATTCCGGACTGCGTGGTGGAGTTTGAGGATGTTTTGGTTCACTATGATGCAGCGGGGTATGAGGAGAATGGTGATCCGAGCAATGGTTCAACCGGAGACCGGTGTGACTCCGGTGATAAGCCAATCAACGGTGAAAATCCAGATTTGGAAATAGGTGAAATTGGGCAAGAGGATAGTGTTTCCAAATTAATTGGTGCTATATATGGTAAGGATTTCGATCATGGGGGCGAGAATTCCAAGACAACCATTAGTGATGATTTAGTGAATATTGGTGCAATGGATGCTAATCTTGGTAACATTGTGGAGGAGAATCTGCAAACCTATAATGATGAGGTTGCTTTTAATAAAAATGCACATCGACTCTGAAGGAGGTCCTGGCCCCGAACGATGTTAGTTCCTAAACCCTAGCTATTTATTTTTGTCCTAATTCACTTTTCTTTTTATATCGTTTTTTCCTTCTTGTATTTAATTGTTTTGCTCTCATGTACTTAAGATTTGCGATTCATTTATGTTTGTGGCATGGGGAAAAGAGAGAAGAAATGGATTTGCCCAGTCTTCAATTTCGGACATGTTTCAACATAAATATCATGTTCATTATGGATCAGTGGCAGGTGTTGTGTTTTCTTCATACAGATTTTGTCCCTCTGATTTGCAGGGGTTGTAGCAATCATTTAGTCAAAACTGTGGCAATTTAATGTCTTCATTGGAGATATATTAACACAGGCAATATGCATTTTAATGCCAACTAAAGCCTTCTGGCTTGTTTTTAAGGCTCTGTGGCTTTGTAGGATTTGCTTTCATCTATATGGAAAATGATCGTGATGCAGAGGATGCAATAGGGAAACTCGACAGGATTGAATTTGGTAGAAAAGGACGTCGACTACGCGTTGAGTGGACCAAGGTATTTAGCATTTTTGCTTTGAGGAATGTAGAACACATTTCCTGTGTTGTAATTTCAAGTATGTTTCTGGAAAATATGTGTTTTTCTAAAGGATTTTGTCCTGCTTAGTAGAGATATTATACATTCCGTGACAGCTAGATGCTTAAAGTATAAGAAAATCCCCAAGCAGTTGTGTGTGATTGTTACCTGTGATGGATTTATTAGGTTTCTCGAGCCTCGGATACTGCTGTAGCATTTGGCATGGGACTCTTTAGTGGTCGCGGAAATCTTGGATCAGGAAGTCAACGAGCTTTTACAATTACAAGTGAAAACCGTGTAAGTGATATAACATTGAGATTTCATGATTGCTGGCAAAACTACAAGGTAAAATCATTTCAGAAAAGTTTGAATTCTGTTCGGAAGGTTTTATCCTAGATGGTTAGGAATCCCGATACTCCGTCGCTTAAATCTCTTAATAATCAGTATGACACTACTTACATTACCCAAGTCAATAGTTTATGTGTTGATCTTATCTATTAAAATCTATGTAATGTTTACCTTATAAGGTTCAGAAAACAGTGGTTGGAGAAGGAAATTTTGGGGACCAACACTTGATAAATGTTCAAGTAAGAACATATGTGAATATTTTGGGGACCAACACTTGTTCTAGCTGCTCAACTTGGTTATCAGGTTTCAGGATTTCAGTTTTCTTTTTACCCATTCATATTGCCTGTAAGTTTTGAGTACTATGTATTCTTTGGTATACTAAGCAGTTTATTCCATCTTATGTAAATGCTCAGAGTCTATGCTACCTTATGCAGAAAAGATTTAACATTGATTTATCATCTCTTCCTTGTGATATTCAACTATCTCCTTCTTAACATAATGTGACATATCCTCATTCTTCTTACCAGTGAGTGTATATATATAGTCAAGAAGAGTATATTACAGAGCAACCAAAATCGAAGTCTTCTGTAACACCCCCGATATATTCAGGAATATTACAGCGCCGTAAATCCTTTACATAAGGATTTACAAGGCTGAAGAATTGAACAGACATTAAGAAATACTAACGAATGGAAATATCGGGATTAAGATACAACAGTTCTGACCAAATAGTGAAAGTACAATTGTTCAACAGGAACTTAATAATACATCACCAAATTCAAATTCAGCATAAATGACTTCGTACTCGAGTACTTATTGAAATAACCAATAAACAACAGACAAATAAACCCGGCCGGAACATCACTCTGCACCCTCGTCATCATGCAGCTTCAGTGGTTGTTTTCCCGCTCTCCTGGATCCTGAACATAAACAAAATGTTCACCCCCGAAGGGGTTAGCACAACGATGCTACTACAAGTAACACAACATATTATTCAACGTCACACGCAGAATAATAATAATAACGTAAATGATAAAATGTCAAACGAGTCTTCTCCTGCGAGAAACTCAAACATAACATACACAACTGATAATCACAACATGATATCATAACATACATATGGTAATTCCGACGATCCAGCGTTCACTTCCTAGAACCCACGATGATCCCGTCAGACCAACCCGTGGTGGAAAAACCCGTCCGATGTGTAATATCTGCATTTTTATTTCCCTTGTATCTTCATTTTTCGGTGTATTTCTCAGTTGTAGTGACCCTCGTGTATCTTTCAGTGTATCTTTTCCGTCATCTATTGATCTGATTCTCGTTATTGTTGTACGAAGCCGCTATTCGGGTTGCCGTGGATCCATTCTATGTTTCGATGCGTCTTGAGATGTTCCGTTTAACGTTTCGTTCATATTCCGGTGTTTTGGACCGTTTATATCTCGTACCTAGCGCACGCTATATTTTCTGCATAGTGCACGCTAGGGGTCACTTAGTAGCGCACGCTACGACTGTTTCGTAGCGCGCGCTAGGGGGCAAGCCCTGGGAGTGGAAGTGCTGATTCCAGTCCTCTGGACTGGTGGATTAGCGTACGCTACGTAGCCTAGCGCACGATAATGTTTGGAGTTAGCGTACGCTGAGACGCCCGGTAGCGTGCGCTAGTGTGGATGTCCAGTACTGGACAGTTTGCCACTGGACTCTACTGATGCCCAGGTAGCGCACGCTATTGGTCGATAGCGCGCGCTACCGATACACTTTAGCGTACGCTGGTCGATAGCGCGCGCTAACCGGATCAGGTGTGTACTGACAGTTGCTTCTGGACTCGGCTGACGTCCAGGTAGCGCACGCTATTGGTCGATAGCGCGCGCTACCGAGAGGTTATTAGCGCACGCTACGTTTGGAGTAGCGCACGTTAACGGCCGGAAATCTGGCTACTGGACTGTAGTCTGTTTCGTTAGCGCACGCTAACCTTGAGGATTAGCGCGCGCTAACACTCCCTGGCTATATAAACCAGGGAGTTGACCGAGATGAGCGTATTATTTCCATTTCCTCCTCCTTTCCGCGGCTGTGGCGATTTCGGGCGATTCTTGGCGATTTCTTCCTCCAATCATCTCATCCGACATCTTTCTTAAGTTCTTGGTGTATTATATCAACATCGACACGAATCTTTCATCCTAATACAAGGTAAATCTCTTAGAACCCTACTTTTAGGCGATTTGGGGGTTTTGGGATTTTCTTCCGATCCGTTCCGTTTTGTTGGTGGATTCATGATGAATATGATTAATCTTGTTGGTATAATTAGTTTTCCTACGGATTCATGGTATATTTTCATGGTTTTGCGAAATCGAGAGGGTTTGGTTGTGGTCCGCCCTCGTTGTTATTTTTTTACGAATATACATGAATCGTAGGCGGATTTTCGGGTGTATTCCATTTCCGTAATCGTTTAGGAGTGGTTGTGATTGTGTTATTCGAATTGTTAGGTTCATTCGTCGGTTCCTCGCGGTCGTGCTAGATTCTTCCGTTCCGTTCGTGCCACCGTCTTTTAATCGAGGCAAGTATCCTTATGAACTTACAATCTTGACATAGTAGTATTGTATGAGAAATGATGTGTGTGTGTGTGTGTGTATGCTCACTACGGGTTAGATCCGATGGGGTCTCGGTAGGGGTCCACAGAGACGTGGATCGACGAGCTTGCTTTTAACCACTACGAATTAGATCCGACGGGGTCTCGGTAGGGGTCCACAGAGACGTGGATCGACGGCTAATTGTGGTGCATTTTACAAATGTGATTTGATATTGGCATTTCCGGAAATGAGTGTTTTGGAACTATGCTTTTCTTGATTACATGCATTTACTATATGTGTAAGATGTAAGTTGTTCATTTGGTTACTTGTACTGGCGTAATTGCTAACCCCTCTGGGGACCCATTTTGGGGAAATTCGTTTTATGAATTTGAGGTCAGGTTCATCGAGACGAGCGGGCGCTGGACCAGTACACCGATGATGGTCGTGCGTGATGATTGTGCACGAGTGACGTCTTAGTGTCTTTTTATCTTTTCATCTTTTGTGGTTTTTGAACTAATAGTTGTACTCGAGTACTTAAGAATTCTTGTTCGTCCGGATTGTATTGTTGCCTATTATGTTTGTGTTGGATGATGATGTTATGTTGACCGGTTGAACCGGGTGGATTATTCTGTTTTGCGTCTTTATGACGAGGTGTTATTTTGTCGTTTCTGTGAGTCTATGAGTATTATACTGTTCAGCCTGGTGGGTCCCATATAGGGATTCACGGCACTGTAATATACCTCGAATATCTTGAGGGTGTTACACGATGATCCAGCGCACGCTAGCATAGATCCCCCGATGATCACGTCGGACCAACACGAGGTGGACATACAACAACGACATACATGCATGACAATATGTATAACATCAATACGTAAAACAAATAAGGTACTTGCCTCGATTCGAAGACAAGAACAATACTTCCACGAAAACAAACACTCGAAGGTCGTCCTCCTCAATCAATCACGTAACAAGCTCAAACCTTAACAAAAGAAATAATATAGGATTTATCTCACGTCGTACGAATGTCTAACAATTCGATTTATGGCCAAAAGCTCATAAAATGCAATCTGTCTGAACTTCTTAGCGCACGCTAAGTACTGCATGTAGCGTCGTTAAGTCTGCTTTCGATAGCGCACGCAAACAACAAAGCATAGCGTCTTATCACGCCCCACCTTAAGGCGGCGAGTATCGCCAAAGATCCGGCCGATGCCTGCCGGACGGGCGCGCAGCATGCTCGCGCGCGTACATGGACCCGGCCAAGCTCACAGAGGACTACCCCCCCATAATAGGCTTAGACGGAAAAAGCCTTGTGACAGCAGTAGACATTGAAAAGCCAAGGAACCCACTATCCAGAAAGAAGACCCTAGAAGCTTCAAGATGGAGACCAATCAATTCCAGAAGGTCAAACAGGGTTCCAGAAGGTCAGAAATCGGGTCGGGTTGCTACGGGCCGAATCGGGCCTTGGCCGGGACACTTTGGGCCGGGTCGGGCCGGACGTTCCAGAGGGATCTGGGGACTCCAAGAAGACTTCTTAGAATTGTTTAGAATTGTATAGATCATTCTAGATGATGGCATTCTTGTTAATACTTGGAATAGTAATGTTTTCTTGGTCATTTGCTAGACTAGGAGGATTAGTATAAATACCCCCTTGGGGCTCATTTGTAACTCACCTTGAGAAATCTGATTTGCTACAGTGCAATAAGAGAAAACCTTCCCCAAAGCATTTCTTACTTTCCTTCCTAGTAATCTTGTGTGTTGATAGGCTTACTACTTAGGCTTGAGACAACCTAAGATAGTGCCGCACGGAGAGGACTTAGCGAGGCGGAAGTATAATCCCGTGACAGTTGGTATCGGAGCCAAGGTTGAGACAACCAAGGCGGATTTTCGAAGATTGCTAGCTGATCGTGCAAGGAGTAAGATGGCACAATCATCCGACGTTACCCAACCCAACACTCAGGCCGAGAAGACCAAGAAGGGCAGAGACAAGTCTGTCGATCGGATTGCTGCTATGGACAGCCGAGTGACTCGACTGGAGGAGGTCTATGATGAGGTTGCGAGGAGGGTGGATGACTTAGAAGAAGCTGGTGAGGAGCTGCACAACCAGGTTCTCTCTACTATCAATGCTTGTGATGGGGACATGAAGAAGGAGTTGGCCGATTTTCGGGCCATGATCTTGGCCATGCAAGAGAGCATGGAGGTTCTCAAGATGGAGATGGCAACAGTAAAAAGGGCGATTGCCAATGGAGAAGGACATGTGGGTGCGACACCCGCACGAATTGACATCCCAAGGCCTGGGAAGTTCAACGGATCGAGAAACGCCAAGGAGATTGACAATTTCTTATGGAACCTGGAGCAATACTTTGGTGCCTCAAACATTCGAGATGATGACACCAAGTTGCGGACGGCGCCCTTGTACTTAGCCGACACAGCCGTGCTGTGGTGGCGGACCAAGCAGGCTGACATTGAGAGTGGTGCGTGCAGGATGGCTTCCTGGGAAGACTTCAAGGCCGAATTAAAGAGGCAATTCTATCCCGAGAATGTGGAGTTCGAGGCTCGGGGTAGGCTGAAGAGACTCAGCCACACTCGTACTATCAAAGACTATGTCAAGGAGTTCCAAGAAATTGTGCTGGAGATACCAAGCTTGATGGCGACCGACAAGCTGTTTGCATTTATGGACGGACTCAAGCCTTTTGCGAGGCAAGAGTTGGAAAGGCGCAATGTTCAGGATGTGGCGACCGCCATTGCTGTGGCCGAGGGCTTACGGGAGTTGAAGACCAGCGACAAGCCAAGGACTTTCCACACAGATAAAGGCAAAGGTCTGGGAGACCGCCCATCAAGGTTCAGGCCAAACAAATACTCGGGCAAGCAACCAGTGGACGAGAACGATAAGACGAGAGGTTGTCACATTTGTCATAGTACCTCTCACATGAAGTACGATTGCCCATTTCGGAGGAAGAAGGTCACAGCCATTCAAGAGACCACGGAGACCGAGGTTGCGGATGGTGCGCATATGGGCTCATTGAGTTTGCTCAATGCTGTCAAAGCCGTTGTGGAGCTGGCGAAGGGACCCAGAAAGGGGTCTATGTTCGTGGATGCCTTGATCGGAGGCACACACATCAAAGCCTTAGTGGATACAGGAGCTACGCACAATTTCATGTGGGACGGCGTAGCCAAAGCCTTACGACTTACCGTCACTCCAACTAATGGATCGATCAAAACAGTGAACACCCATGCTAAACCGGTGACCGGCGAAGCACGAGGAGTGAAAGCAAAGATAGGTGACTGGCAGGGAATGATCACCTTCACTGTAGTGACCATGGATGACTACGATTTGGTTCTTGGGTTCAATGGTTCGATCAGGTACGGGCTTGCATTCTTCTATTTTCTGATTCCTTAGTCATTTTGGACTCCGACAGGATACAGGCCATTCCGGCCAAGAGGGAAGCGAAGGGGAAAGGCACCCTTTCAGCCATGCAACTTAGTCGAGGCCTTCGGAAGCAGGAGGAGACCTTCGCTGCATTTTACGTTCCTGATGATGGAAACGATATTGAAGGCAAGGATGTACCAAAGGAAGTTCAAGCCGTTTTGGAGGAATTCCGGGACGTGATGCCCGCAGAACTACCTAAGAAGTTGCCGCCCAGACGGGATGTGGACCACAAAATTGAACTTATTTCCGATGCGAAGCCACCTTCGAGGACACCCTATAGGATGTCACCACTGGAACTTAAGGAGCTGCAGAAACAATTGAAAGAGTTGTTGGATTCCAAGATGATCCAACCATCCAAATCTCCTTATGGGTCCCCCGTTTTGTTCCAGAAGAAGCATGATGGATCCTTACATATGTGCGTGGACTATAGGGCACTCAACAAACTGACGGTTCGCAACAAGTATCCCATTCCACTCATTGGAGAGTTGTTTGACCAACTGGGAGGTGCCAAATACTTTTCAAAGATCGACCTAAGATCCGAATATTGGCAGGTCCGGATAGCCGAAGGAGACGAACCCAAGACCGCCATGGCGACCAGGTATGGTTTGTTTGATTTCCTTGTGATGCCGTTCGGGCTTACAAATGCCCCAGCGACCTTTTGCACACTGATGAACAAGGTATTTCAACCATACATAGACAAGTTTGTTGTCGTTTATTTGGATGATATTGTCATTTACTAATCATCGATGGAGGAGCATGTAGAACACTTGAGACAGGTGTTCCAGGCATTGCGGGACAATGAACTTTATGCAAAGTTGGAGAAGTGCTCATTCGCCCAACAGGAAGTGACTTTTCTGGGGCACCGTATCAAGGATGGCCGCATAATGATGGACGAGGCCAAAGTGAAAGCAGTTCGAGATTGGGAGCCACCGACCAGCGTAACCCAACTCCGATCATTTCTGGGACTCGTGAACTACTACCGGAAGTTCATCGAGGGATACTCTCGGATAGCAGCACCATTAACGGACCTATTGAAGAAGGACCACAAATGGGAGTGGACGGATAAGTGCCGAGAGGCCTTTGAGCGACTCAAAGGCAAAGTGATGGAGCAGCCAGTTCTTGCCTTGCCAGACCATGCCAAGGCCTATGAGGTTTAGACCGATGCATCTGATTATGCCATCGGAGGAGTATTGATGCAGCTAGGGCATCCCGTTGCCTATGAGAGCAGAAAATTGAATGACACCGAGAGACGGTACTCGGTACATGAGAAGGAAATGACCGCCGTGGTTCATTGCCTTAGAGCCTGGAGGCATTATTTACTTGGGAGCAAGTTTGTGGTACGAACAGACAACGTAGCCACAAGTTATTTTCAAACCCAGAAGAAGCTCACGCCAAAGCAAGCAAGATGGCAGGAATTCCTAGCTGAGTTCGATTATACCCTGGAGTATAAGCCGGGAGTACTTAACCGAGTAGCTGATGCATTAAGCCGGAAGGCCGAGCTTGCAGCCTTGACCAAGGCCAAAGGAAGCATCAAGGACCGCATACGCGAGGGACTGAGGCAGGACCCTTTCGCAGAAAACATCATGCAACTTGCCAGGAGCGGCAAGACAAGACGGTTCTGGGAACGAGACGAGCTACTCTTTACCAAAGGCAATTGTTTGTACGTGCCCAAATGGGGAAACTTACGGAGGGACATCATGAAGGAATGCCACGATACACTATGGGCTGGACACCCAGGTATGCACCGTACAATGGCTTTAATTGACAATTCTTACTTTTGGCCCAGGATGCGTGAGGACGTCGAGGCATACGTCCGGACATGTCTTGTGTGCCAACAAGACAAGGTGGAACAACAACAACCTGGTGGACTACTTCAACCCTTGCCCATACCGGAACACCCTTTTGAAAGCGTCTCAATGGACTTTACTATGGCTTTGCCTAAATCGGATGGGTACGGGTCGATCATACTTGTGGTGGACAGGTTCTCAAAATACGCTACCTTTATTCCAGCACCGGCGGACGTAACGGCTCTGGAGACGGCCAAGTTGTTCTTGAAGCACGTGGTAAAATATTGGGGCATTTCAAGGACAATCGTGAGTGACCGAGACCCACGTTTCACAGGAAAGTTTTGGTCGGGACTTTTCAAGCTATTGGGATCGAACTTAGAATTCTCAACAAGTTTCCACCCACAGACGGACGGGCAGACAGAACGAGTTAACGCACTGCTTGAGTGTTACTTGCGGCACTATGTGAGTGCCAATCAGCGGGACTGGGCCAGACTCTTAGACACGGCCCAATTCTCATACAATTTGCAGAAGAGTGAATCAACGGGACGCAGCCCATTCGAGCTCACTACAGGGAGACAACCGACGACAACGAACAACATTGCCACCGGATACACGGGATAGAGTCCCGCAGCATATACCTTTGCTAAGTCATTACAGGAGGAATCGGACTTGGCTCGAGCATCATTAGACAAGGCAGCCAAGAAGATGAAGAAATGGGCCGATCTCAAGTGACGAGCGGTCGAGTTTAATGAAGGCGACTTAGTTATGGAGAAACTTCTCCCGCAGCAATTTAAAGCATTTCGGGTTGTGCATAAGGGACTCATCCGAAGATACGAGGGACCCTACAAGATCGAGCGGCGTGTTCGGACAGTTTCCTATCGAGTGGAACTACCGCCAAAGATAAAGATACACCCGATCTTTCATGTTAGCCAACTGAAGCCTTACCATCAGGACATGGAGGATCCGGGCCGAGCTCAGTAACTTAGAGCACCTACTGCCGTGATTACTTCCTTCGACAAGGAAGTAGCCGAGATCATTTCACATCGGGACGTTCGACGAAGTGGCGTGGCCCCATACACCGAGTACTTTGTACATTAGAAGGGACTCCCAGACGCTGAAAATAGCTGGGAACATGAGGATCACCTATGGAAATTCCGGCAGAAGATTGAAGAATATCGGGACAATATCGTGCCGAGGACGGTCACGACTTTGGTGGGGGAGAATGTCACGCCCCACCTTAAGGCAGCAGGCATCGCACAGCATCCGGCCGATGCCTGCCGGACGGGCGCGCAGCATGCTCGCGCGCGTACATGCACCCGGCCAAGCTCACAGAGGACTACCCCCCCTATAATAGGCTTAGACGGAAAAAGCCTTGTGACAAGAGTAGACATTGAAAAGCCGAGGAACCCACTATCCAGAAAGAAGACCCTAGAAGCTTCAAGATGGAGACCAATCAATTCCAGAAGGTCAAAGAGGGTTCCAGAAGGTCAAAAATCGGGTCGGGTTGCTACGGGCCGAATCGGGCCTTGGCCGGGCCGGGCCGGGACACTTCGGGCCGGGTCGGGCCGGACGTTCCAGAGGGGTCTGGGGACTCCAAGAAGACTTCTTAGAATTGTTTCGAATTGTATAGATCATTCTAGATGATGGCATTCTTGTAAATACTTGGAATAGTAATGTTTTCTTGGCCATTTGCTAGACTAGGAGGATTAGTATAAATACCCCCTTGGGGCTCATTTGTAACTCACCTTGAGAAATCTGATTTGCTACAGTGCAATAAGAGAAAACCTTCCCCAAAGCATTTCTTACTTTCCTTCCTAGTAATCTTCTGTGTTGATAGGCTTACTACTTAGGCTTGAGACAACCTAAGATAGTGCCGTACGGAGAGGACTTAGCGAGGCGCAAGTATAATCCCGTGACAGTACGCTAACTACGCATGGTCAGTACTTCACTGATCAGATGACTGACTCGTCTGATGGCCTAGGGTACGTTACGTACAGAACGTAGCGTACGCTAACTCGTGCTCGATAGCACACGTTAATCTACATAGCTTAGCGTGCGCTAACTGTGCATGGCAGTTTACTACTGGGCAGTAGATGGACCTCAACATGATCAAACCAAATGAAATCCTCAGTGTTAGTTCATGTTACCTCCATGAATATCATGTTCATATGGCTATGAATGATCTTACGGATAACAACAATTTCGGATTCAAGGATATGTATACTATTATGAAACCATCTTCCATTCCGACTACAGTCTTCATACGACAATTCGAAAGGCTTAACGGTTGATATCGACACCTTTATATCAATCAAAATTATCATACTGTAGTTTTTTAACATTCCATCTATACTAGATAAATCCTTCCATGATCAATCCCTTAGATTCATCTAACAATAATGATGTTAAAGTCAAGTCCATGATTGCTATGGAGTCATCTACTAGATTTGGATTACCGATGATAGAAGCTTCCTCTACTTGTTCATTGTAATAAGATTCGAATCATGATGTTCATAATCAAGGTACTTGAGGCATAACCATCTCTATATTCCAAACATGATGCATGTTGAATAATTCACTAATGAAAAATCAATATCTTGTTAACATGATCATCTAATTCTTTAGAATCCAACTCTAAGTCTGGAGATAGGTTGAACATACCTTAATATGACGAAAATCACTGAACCGTAAGGTAGAATCCGACTCCGGTTGGTTGTATGCCACTCCAAGGTGCTATTCCACCTTAATGATCACTCACAAGTGATAACCAATATACAAGGATCAATACGATGTGTTGTAAATGTGTAGAAGGATTATTATAGCTGTAATATCCGCAATTTTCGATTTTCGGTAAATTTCTTTTTTTCGGCGGAAGTCCGTTTTGACGACTCTCTCATGACCATTTCGTCATTCCGAGAATGATTAATTCTGCACTTTTTGTCATCGGAGCTCGTTTCGGTGTCGTTTTGTTGAGTTCCGTGCTTTTTAGCGGTTTTTCCGCACTTGAGTTCGATTCTTGCGGATCTCGTCCGAAACTGTTGTTTCGACTTTCTCGTAAGTTCATTTAATGTTATTATTCATGTTGCAAGCTTCGTCTTGGTGTTTCGATCGTGTATCATGTGTTTCGGACGTTTTGGGCCATTTTCGTAATTTCCCAAAGTTTGGGGTAATCACTTTCCGTTGTCGAATTTCGAGCCTTCGGGTGGTCGGAATCGTATGTTCTCTTAGTGCTCAGATTCGTCTTTGCGAGTACTTCGTAACCGTATCTTCGATTCGTACTCAGGTTCGGGTTTCGGGATCGTTCGGGCCGTCGGAGTTGGTCCCGGCCGAGTCATGGCCGGGCATGCTGGGGCCAGGCCAGCCCTGGCCGAGTAACGTGCGGTAGTGATCGGCAGTTAAGTACGTAAGGCGATTACGTCGTAAGGCCACGGCCGTGCGTAACGTAACGCTTCCGGCATTTCCAGGTGATGAGTTCGGCCATGGCGATTACGTCGTAAGCCGTGGCGATTCGTACGTAACCCGGCCGTGATCGGCCTATTTAAGGCCTGGCAGCGTTTTTCTTCAGCCATTTCTCCTTCTTTTTCTTCCCGTACGCGGCTGTGGGTGTGTATATCATGGAGAGATGTTGTTGGACAATAAATCCATGAAGTCTTGGAGTTCATATCATCAATCATCCATCCTATAACATCCTCCGATCTACCGAATCAGGTCAGATTTCCTAGAAATCTAGTTTTGGGGAATTTGGGTGTTTTGGTTGTTTTCATCCATTTTAATCCGATTTAACTTAGTATTGTGATGGATTGATGATTATTTGGATGTTTTATATTATTTCCTTTATTATTCCATGGTTGGATCGTATCGATTCGTTGTTTGGGTCGAGTTCTTGACCGACGCCTTGAAGGTATCCGGTAAAATGTCTTAGAGGGGTTTTCAGGCGTTCTACGATTATCCTTCCTCGTATGATCGATGATTTATTGATTATTTTGTTGTTAGGGTCGAGTTTCTTGTGAAGAAACCGTGTTGAACCCTTCCGTTCGTTGTCGTCTTCCTTTTCGTTAGCATCGGGCGTTCCGAAGCTTCCCGGTTGAGCCGTATCCGTTCGTGGTTTCGTGCTCGTGGTATCGAGGCAAGTACCTTGCCCATACTTTTCTTATTTTGTGGATATGATGATCGGTGATCGTCTTGGTGTGTTTGTTTGGTTGTTTGAAATGAAGTTTCAAAGGATTTCGGTTCGGCCTCGTTAAAGGCTTTCTTTCAAAATGCGTGTGTGTTTTGTGAACGGCGTGTTTTGGGAATTGATTATGATTTAGTTATTTTGAACGTTGAAGGATTTGATGATGATACTCCTATTGTTTAAAGTTATGGAATCGTGTATTCCGTATTTAATCTTGTTATTGTGTTTTGAAGGGTTTGATAATGGTGTCGAGTTAATGGCCATCTCTAGTGAGTATTCTTAATGAGCTTACATTCTTAGCATGTTAGTATTGCATGAGTAACGTGTGTGTGTGTGTATGCTCACTACGGGTTAGATCCGATGGGGTCTCAGTAGGGGTCCACGGAGGGGTGGATCCGCGAGCTTGCTTTTAACCACTATGGGTTAGATCCGACGGGGTCTCGGTAGGGGTCCATGGAGGGGTGGATCCACGGTTAATTGTGGTGCATTTTGCAAATGTGATTTGATTATGGCATTTCCGGAAATGAGTGCTTTTGAACGGTTTTCATGATTGCATGCATTGACTAAGTGTGTAAGAGGTAAGTTGTTCGTTTGGCTTACTTGGATAAGATGGCACTAGAGTATTTTGTTGTTTGTGTTAAATCCTTTATTTGTGGATTTTGATGTTAGGAGACGAACCTTGTGGTCGTTCTTGTGTACTGTGAGTTGACGGATTTGGGGCTAAAATCCCAACGGTTTGGTAAATGTTATTTTACGGAAAGTAAACTTTTGGGGTGGTGACCCCTTTTGTCTTTTGGATTTTTAAAAGTAGGATTTGATAATCCTAAATTGTTTTCTATTAAAACTCTCGATGGCATTCTAAACCGTTTTATAAATTATTTCCATTGATTTATGATATTTCGATTTTGAAAGGTTTTCTCAAACTCTTACCTCGGGAAGTACTTTTCGTTAAGTTTGGATCTTTGAGGATTCCTGGTTATTGTTATTCGTGGAATGTGAATTGTATGGTTCGTATTTGCACTTTGTACTTGCACTAGCAAAACAGTGGAGTTTTGCTAACCCCCGAGTATTCGGGGGGTGGATGTCTATTTTTGCATTCAGGTTTTGGAGCATAACACAAGGTCGGCACGAAGGATGATGAAAGATGAACGATACTAATCACACGAGGATCCATTGATGTCGTATTGGTCTAGTTGTATTTTCTTTTCCGCTGCAGTATCTTTTCCCCGTTGTACGGGAGCTTATTGTATTTTGACCCCTGCGTGGGTATATGTTGTAATTGAGTTGTATATTTTTATTGAAAGACCATGTCGGTCTACTGAGTCATTTTAGCCTTAAAGGCGATGTTTAGATGTTTGATTTTAGTTATCAGCCTGGTAGATCCTCGAGGAGAGGATCTACGGCGTGTAATATCCCTGAGTGGATTGGGGGTGTTACAGAAATGGTATCGGAGCTTAGGTTGTGGAAACCTAGGCTGTCGGGTCAGTGGTGTCTATTGAGTTTTTGTCTCGTCGGATTTTGTCCGACTAAGTCGTGTCGCGACGCGTCGTCTGAGTTTGTTGGTCGTGATTAGTATCGTGGGCGATCATCATCTTCGTGCGACCTGTGGATGTAAGTCTCCCTTCTTTGTGTTGTGCCTCGTGTGACACGAGCTATTTTTATGATTATGAGTTAATTGACGGAATCCTCTTATGGATTTTGATTTCGTGATATGTGATTATTTGACTCCCATTTTTCGTTCATATGAGGAGTAGTGTTGCTGTCTTGTGCATGTTTGACTTTATTTCTTTTATCCGCTGCGTGAGTTCTTTTGTAATGGCTTTCGGTATTTTACCGACTGAGTTTTATTTCGAAAACCAATTCCCTTAAACTAGTTTTTGGCATTATGGCCTTGATCATTTTGGCGAAATTCTTATGACGGAATTTAGTATTTTGTAAATGGATTTTATGAGTTTTTGAAATATTACCGTCATCGGCCTTTTTGGTAGTTTATAAAAGGTTTTTAGCCTGGTGGGTTCCGGCACGGGACCCACGGCGCTATATTGTTCCTTGTAATTACCTGAAATTTTTGGGCATTCTAGCCCATTGAATTATTTTTGAAAACCTTGAGTATCTTAGAAAATTAAAATTCGAGACGTACTTTTAAAACGAATTATTTTCTTGCGGTGTTTTCAAGGTGTTTTCTAATGCCGCAATACATTTCAAAAAAAAAAAAATTCCGGTTGAGGACCAAAAATATTTTGAGATATTTTCAAATGCAGTTGCTTAGACCCAAGGGTCGAATATTTTTGAAAGTTTTTCACTAAAAGAAAGGTGTGCTCATTTTTGTTCAAACGCAAGATGATTTTCAAAGTCTCGATAATGGTGTTTGTACTACTTTTTGTAAAATGATACTCAAGATCAACTGTTCTTTCCAAACTATTTTCAAAAGGTGGTTTTCGTTTTTAAAACCTATCATTCCTGTTTGCGGACCGGAAATGCGTGTATGGTTTTCGAACTTTCGTTACGGTGTTAACCCCGAATTGTGATTGAATTGGTGGCGTGAACGTTGAGTCGTCCACCACGCATATGTTTTGTTAGCCCGTTGTGGGAGGTGTGATGACGATCTTTAATGTTGTCATTTCATGGTGGCTTACGTGTTATCGCACCTGTGTGAGCTGTTAAAGCTTGGAATTTTATGCGTTTATGCACATTGGTGATCGTTTCATGATGTTTATGGTTGTGTGCTGGCTATTGTTTAAGCCGTTGTAATCGTTGAACCATGCCGTTGTTGTGATTTTTGTATGCGTTGATATGTTATGCTGAGTTGGCATCTCCGGTATGTTGTTTTGCGGTGTTAGTTCCATTGTATCTAGCATCTGTATTTTCGGTATGCCGAGCCGAGACGTTTCGACCGTGATGTGCCGGGGCATGCACGTGTAAATTGTCCTTCTCGTCGGTAACACATTTCAAGTGTGGGCTCGAGGGACACCGAATTCAGTTTTGCGAATTGGCTACCGAGACTTTCGGAGTTCGCGCTTCAGCACAAGTATCAGAATCGGCTTTGTGAGGCATTCGAAGGATGTTTCTGTCGGTTGCTTGTTGTGTCGTCACCTTGATTTCGCTGTTGTGAGTTGCGGGGGCGACCTTCTTTTATAAGAGGTCGAATGTAGTACCCGTGTTGTTTTTAGACTCCTGCATTTTCTCTTTCTCGATTCTATCGACTCGCTCGTGTTCGTTGATACTTACTGAACTTGTTCTGTATTTCGGTTTCATTGATCGGACGAGGTGTGATCTTGTTTTGGGTCAATCTGGTTATCGCTGTAACTTTCCGAGTTCGGTTCGATTCTTGTGAACCTTGTTCGGAAGTAACATCTTTTGGTTCTACTAGTTCTTTTATTCGAAGTGGACTGGATCTTGAACTTTTGTATTTTAGACTCTGTCGACTCGTTTATGTTCGTTGACATTTCTGAGCTTGTCATGCCCCTTGCTTTTGTTGATCGAACGAGTGTGGTATTATTTCGGAATAACTCGTTTGTCGTTGTGACTTTTCTATTGCTATTCCCTTTCCTGTGGATCTTATATGAATGCACATCCTGTTGTTTTCACCGGATCATATATTGTCTCGAGTCGAGATGTGAACCTTGGGGTTGTTGTTTGAATTTTATTATCCTTCGTATTTCGGACATGATTGTTCGATTTTTGTTGTCTCGATCATTTGTTTGTTCGGTTTTGTTCTCATTTCGTGATTGTTGAGCGTTCAGGCTCCTTCCTAATTCCCTTAAGTTCGGTAAATTAGTCTCGTTTTCGATCTTCCAACCCTTGAGCGGTGGAATTCCGTATTTGTTCAGCGATTGGCTCGCGTTTTGATTGATGTACCGTTGGGTTGGTCAATCGTATTGATTTTCGTTCGTTGTGTTTTGTGATTGTTCGGATAATTGACTTGATTGTCTTATCCATTTGATGACGCTTGTCACTTGTTGGTTCTATTATATCCCTAACGGCGACGTTGTGTTGGTCGTCGTGGAGCGTGTTTTCACACTAAATATTCCGTTGCGTTGTTTGTAACGTTTCGCCGTTTGGCATTAGTTACGCGTTTCTTGCGTATCTCATTGAGTTTTCCTGGCGGGATAGTGCTTCTCCCTACTTGTTTTAAGTTTCGGGACGAAACTTCTTTTAAGAAGGGTAGAATGTAATATCCGCAATTTTCGATTTTAGGTAAATTTCTTTTTTTCGGCGGAAGTCCGTTTTGACGACTCTCTCATGACCGTTTCGTCATTCCGAGAATGATTAATTCTGCACTTTTTGTCATCCGAGCTCGTTTCGGTGTCGTTTTGTTGAGTTCCGTGCTTTTTAGCGGTTTTTCCGCACTTGAGTTCGATTCTTGCGGATCTCATCCGAAACTGTTGTTTCGACTTTCTCGTAAGTTCATTTAATGTTATTATTCATGTTGCAAGATTCGGCTTGGTGTTTCGATCGTTTATCGTGTGTTTCGGACGTTTTGGGCCATTTTCGTAATTTCCCAAAGTTTGGGGTAATCACTTTCCGTTGTCGAATTTCGAGCCTTCGGGTGGTCGGAATCGTGTGTTCTATTAGTGCTCGGATTCGTCTTTGCGAGTAACTTCGTAACCGTATCTTCGATTCGTACTCAGGTTCGGGTTTCGGGGTCGTTCGGGCCGTCGGAGTTGGTCCCGGCCGAGTCATGGTCGGGCATCTTTGGGGCGAGGCCGGCCGAGTAACGTGCGGTAGTGATCGGCGATTCGTACGTAAGGCGATTACGTCGTAAGGACCTGGCCGTAACGCACGTAACGCCCGGCATTTCCAGCGGTGAGTTCGGCCATGGCCGATTCGTACGTAAGCCATGGCGATTACGTCGTAACACGGCCGTGATCGGCCTATTTAAGGCTTAGCGGCGTTTTCTTGACCATTTCTCCTTCTTTTTCTTCCGTCTGGCCGTGTGTGTGTGTATATCATGGAGAGATGTTGTTGGACAATAAATCCATGAAGTCTTGGAGTTCATATCATCAATCATCCATCCTATAACATCCTCCGATCTACCGAATCAGGTCATATTTCCTAGAAATCTAGTTTTGGGGAATTTGGGTGTTTTGGTTGTTTTCATCCGTTTTAATCCGATTTAACTTAGGATTGTGATGGATTGATGATTATTTGGATGTTTTATATCATTTACTTTATTATTCCATGGTTGGATCGTATCGATTCGTTGTTTGGGTCGAGTTCTTGACCGACGCCTTGAAGGTGTCTGGTAAAATGTCTTAGAGGGGTTTTCGGGCGTTCTACGATTATCCTTCCTGATATGATCGATGATTTATTGATTATATTGTTGTTAGGGTCGAGTTTCTTGTGAAGAAACCGTGTTGAACCCTTCCGTTCGTTGTTGTCTTCCTTTAAAGATCGAGGACTCACCGAAATGACAATAAGGTCAACGATATCAAGGGTTCGAAAGTGACGAACTTGGGAATACAATCCCATGATGAAAACGGGACATCGTTAAGAACAACCTCAAATCACAAGATACAAGTTTATAAGTGTTTCATATACACGAAATGAATAATCATCATAAGAATCCACACATCATTATAACCAAGCAAGATAACTTGCCTCAATACGGAGATGAGAATAGTCCTTCCTTCTCAAACGAACGAACGGCCCTCGATTCAAAATCGTCTACTCGAGCAATCAAACTTGAATGAAGTATATTTTACTCAATGATACGTTCATATGATCATCTAAACCAAATTTTAACGAGACAACATCCTAATTCCCATTTGAGTAGTTCAACTTTAAGATATTGAAGTGTTACTCCAAGAACCTTATTCAATACCATTCTCTTCTTACGATTGATTACAAGATATTACCAAATGTTTGTTGGATTAAGAATCGTTCCATAATGTGTTAAACAATAATCTCCTATCCTTTAAACTAATCAAGAACATCTCAAAGTAAAATCTGCACTTCAACCAATTACTTATGTTGAGTTAACTAGTTACAAATCCATATTATGATCATGAAGACTACCTCAAGTTTAAGACCATCCTTATAATCTTTTAATTAACTTGGAGATTCGAATATTATTCCTCTGAATTCACTTAGCCTAGGTTCAAGAAGGTCATTCCATTCTTTTAATGATCAACAAGGGTTTCTTAAAACATTTTATGGTAATTATTCCAACAAGTTATTTACATTACAATGAAACAAGGACTATTATTATTCCAATGGTGTTATTAGTCTAGCAAGGAGAGTGTGGTTTCACTAAACATGATCATCATTATTCAAAATACCTAGAACTTATCATTACAAATTCCCTAATCATCATATTCATCATTAAGTTTGTTGGAAGCTTAACTATAAACATGTTTAGCTTGATTAATTCATCACTAGGTGGAGTGTACTTAATCACTATCATTATAATTATGAGATTATAGAGTTAAATCGTATAACATACCTTCAGAATTGAAGAACAATACACCAAAACCACAAGAACACAATCTAAGCTTCAAGAATAACTCCAACTCCCAATCAACAAGCTCCAAAATCACAATGTAAAGCTCAAACACAAGTTGCAAGAAGGTAATTTTGATCTAGGGATGAAGGGGGATGATTATATGGGTGAAACATTAGAGGTTGGACGTGCAAAATGAAAGACACAAGCTGTCTTTTTATAACAGCACAGTTCGTTACGTACGTTATCACAAGAGGATAACGTACGTTAACAGCTTTACGTATGCTACGCAAAAAGTGTTATGTACGTAAGCTAAGTCCATAGGTTGCTGGACTAAAATACGAACATCATTACGTACGTTACCGCTTGAAGCATTACGTACGTAATGTAGGTCAACTAGGTCGCCTCCAAAAGATCAGATATTCGAATCTCGTCCGGCCCCACACGCCGAAAGTTGAGATCGGATACGATTACACTGGTTACGTACGTAACAGGTGCCTCTTTACGTACGTAAAGGCCTTAAAATAACGTACGTTATGCCTAAGGATTAGCGTACGTTAGGCTCAGGTTTAATAGCTCAAAAATGTACTTATCTATACAACGTTGAGAATTCAATCATAGTGCGAGTGATCGTTATTATTATGTCTATTTATGATATATTCCAACATCAATAAACATTACACAAATGCAACAAGACTACAACAGTATTGAATTATCCGAATAATACAACAGTAAGTAAGAATTTCCGTCGGATATTACAGCAATAATAATAGATTGATTAACGATAAAATGAAATAATTGGGATTAGAAACTTAGTTTGTCATTAGTTATAAAAGATGTATAGGAGATCATAAGATGAATTTACTTATTATGTTGTGTAGATTCGATTTTCCCTAAAAAGACGGTTTCTCTTTCGAACTATAAAACGCCCCTTACATATTGAATCAATCCACTATATTTCTATGTTGATTGGCTTCAATACATAGCATTAGGATTTATGAAAATAACTCAAAGAATCATCTAAGGACTAGAGGTATATTTCTATCCCCTAGAACAACTTAGAGTGAAGATCATTTGATCTAATCAAACATATTTTCTTTCGAAACATATGAAGACCATAAATATCGTCATTTATTGGCCAAATAAATAAAGATTGTTAAAACAATGAAAATCACACACAATAATAAGTAATTCACAATAGATCTTTTATACAAACATAAATAACATGACTAACCTTGTTTATAATCCCAACTAAAGGTTACTTAGCCCATGAAGGGTTTATTATACATATTACAAGCTTTGGTGGTCATTATTAGTTGAATCAAGAGAAAGAATTGATCCTAACTCCCTTAGTAGATAAAGGAGATAGAAGCAATAAACTCTCTGAACAACATATGCTATACCACACTTACAAAAATCACTCAAGAACACAAGTGTGTTCTTCACACAAAAGAAAAGTTTACAAAAATGGAAAATTATAAGATGAATGATGAATGATGAAGGATCTAAGGGTCTATTTATACACCTAAAGTCATCTAATAGCTCCAAAACTCCAGCATTATTACAATAGATCGGATCAATGCAGTCATCCCTCAATAATACACAAAAGTATAAAAATTAGACAAATCATAACAATCTGTCAAGAGTTACGGCCGTAACATTAAGGAGTTACGGCCGTAACTTGGATGACTTACGGCCGTAACATTACGGCCGTAACGGCTTCAAATCAATTTGCTTACTGGTTGCTTTGAGAGTTACGTTTTCAGCCCAGAATTTCTCAGACTTTGCGTTTTTGCCCCAAATCTTCTTCGGATGATAACTTTTGATATATAACTCTGATTTTGAATCAGGAAAGACTGCCGAATTCGTCTCGAAAAGCCCTACAACATGAATATATCAAACTTCAACAAATAGAATATTTAATAAACATGTTATTTCTTGAGTAAATCAATTATTTAATCCGATTAAGACTAGATTTACATCATCATCCGATAAAAATAAAATTATTAAAAACTAATTCATTAAAAGCAAAAACGAGTAGACTAGCTCAATTATGGGTGATATTTATCGATACAAACCATGGATAAGTGTATAAAACTGATACTTATCACACCCCCAAACTTGAATTCTTGCTAGTCCCGAGCAAGACTCTTTATTATTCACGCTCAAAAAATAAAAATAAAAATAAAACAAAAATAAGAAAATTAATACACACATAAATTAAAATATAAAAAGAGAAAAGGAGATCAAAATGCCATTAATACACAACAACCAGCTTATACAGTAGATATAAATGAATCAAGATTCAAAATAAATCTACAAATGATTTTGAAGTTAAAACACTTTTAGTATTGTAATTCCAAAATGTAAGGTTTCCCCCCAAAAGGTTGATTATTTCTTTCCCACTCGTGATACACACGACTCCCTTTAATGGTTGCTCTCGATCACTCGTTTATTTTTCCACTCAATATGAAGAAGAATTTCATTGGCGTCATCAAATATTGTGATTATTCACGAAATTGAGTGTATTGAAATTCAGCCGCTAATTAATTCAAATCTGCTCATAAACTACATCCATTTTAGTGATAGCTTTCACACCGTTATTTGCTAACGTGTAGTTCTTATTACCAACACAATTTCTATCTCATTTTTTTAAAAGGTGATAGCTTTTACACCATTATTTGCTAACGTGTAGCTCTTTTCACCAATTTTTCTGAGACGGCAGCTACGCACCAACAATGGTTAGTCCTTTATTTTTCGCAAAATTTAAGACCTCCAAAATTAGGCAAATTGTAACATTCAACACTTCTCTTTTCGTCATTTTTTTCGGTGATAGCTTTCACACCGTTATTTGCTAACGTGTAGCTCTTTTCACCAATGACTCCTTTTTTTAGGGAATATAATTTTTGCAGAAAATCATTTCTTAGTTTAAGCATGAAAAATCAAAAACTCCACAAATTAAGTAAATTTCAGTTCTATTTTTCATCAACCGACTGATTCTTCTTTTCTCAAGGTAATGAATGACTCGATTTTATATGATAACTACAAGGCTTGGAAAGAGAGATTAAGGCTCAAAAAAATTTGGAATATACAATTTTTTTACCGGTTAAAATGATTTTAGAAGCTTGTATATAGATAATTTATTGGTGTTATGGCCAGATCTAGAAATCTCATAAATCAAAATACTATATATATATATATATATAATAAAAAAAATTAAGGCAAATAACCAAATCAATCAAACCACACCAAAATTCCAACACACCAAAATAATTAAACAAACCACCCCCAAACTTGAAAATAAAACTGTCCTCAGTTTAAAAAATAAATAAAATAAAAAGTAATGCAGAAAAGCAGAATACTCCCTGTTAAGAAAGTTGATGTTTGAGCTAACGCCTTTTAGAATATGCAAGAGAATAAATATACGAGGCACACAACAAAAGAAAATAAAATATACTCGGAAGTATAACACAATTTTTAAGATGCGCATCAAGAAAGTCCGAAGAGTCACCTTACGCTGCCATCAAAGCTTTTATAAAAAACACACAATAAAAATTACAGTAATAAAATAACAATACATAAATCGCGAATAGATGCGCGTCAAGAGATCAAGAAGAAACTCCTTAAGCTGCCACCATTTAGCACGATTATTACACACGACAGAAAGTAAAAATACAAGAAGTCCGACACGGGATACCAAAGGGAGAGGAATGAATCCACTTTTCGTTTTCTCACGGTAAAATCTTCCATCCAGACAATTTTAGCTAGAGCTGGATCTGGTTGAGGAACAAATTCATTGAGTTTTTTGATTAGTTCTTCTGGTGTTGTTGCAACGACTATGATTCGTTTAGCACATTCGGAAATAAAACCCTTTTCAGCAGAGTAGTCGATGAAAGATAGTAAACCATCAAAGAAACCATTGCCATTAAGCGAGACTATTGGTTTTGATGAACATTTAGCCGGGCTCTGGTAACCACATGAAAAAGTTCCTCTAGGGTCCCAAAACCAGGAAGGGTGATAAAGGCGCGAATTATTTATCATGTGAGTTATGCGATCTTGCATATTCTGAGATCTAAACTCATCTCCAATAGTTGACCGGTGATTTTACTTTCGGCAGAGGTTTTGGGATTATTCCCAACACTCTTACTCCATCCATATAGGCAGAAGCAGCAGCTCGTCCCATTAGTCCTAGACTTCCTCCTCCGTAAACTATATGAATGCATTTTTCTCCTAAGGTACGACCCAAGTTGTGGGCTGCTTCAGTAAAGCATGCCTCTTTTCCATAACTAGCTCCACCAAAAATGCAGACTGTGCTAAATTTTTTTGTTGAAGATGATGACTCCATTTTTGAAAAGAAATTATTTAGAGGGAAACAGAGAAAAGTGCAAGTTTGAGGGATGAATAAAAGAAACAAGCACAATGTTTATTTATAGAAGAAAACGAAGGTAAAAATTGTTTAACAAGTTTGTGATTGTGTTGATTGCGCTTCAACTACTCAATAGAATAATGAAAGCATTTATCGCGTATCACATTTTTTTATTCAGAAAATCCCACCACACAACAGAAATAAAAGATACTTACGCATATGTACAGTAGTTGTGATTGTGGCTCACATCTTCCTTTGATTTTATGTTCAGAAACGGCCGAAACGCCTTCTATGAGTTGGGGAGAAGCTTCCCATCCAATTTTCTTACAAATTGGCAAACAAGGTCTTTTAACTTCAGATTCCCAAGACGTTGTTCATATTCTGGTTTGAATTTATTCCACAAACATCGAATTCCGTAATGTACGAGTCCACTAGGATGCGTGTCAAGAGAAATTTCGATATTATCTAAATTCTCTTTATTCAGACCATCCTTAATGAACTGAATTTTATCTTCTCTGTTTGTATATGGAATTCCTAAAGATCGACATTTTAAATTACAGTTCCATCTAGCACATTTATAACAAACGGCTATCATCTTTGCTCGTCCTTTCTTCGCATATGAACTTTTTCCAAGCCCTGGTAAAAATCTAGTCGGTGTTTCTGTGAATTCACCCTCTATTCTTACTTTGGCTACAATTATGAATCTTATGTCAAAAGGTATGCTTTTATTCATAAGCAACCTCATCCTTTTAAGCCTTGCCTTGTAAATTTTTAAAATTACATTTTTGCTTAGAAAGGGAAATCTTTTTTCAATTTTATACAATGTTTCTTCCATTATAAAAAAAATAAAAATGAAAATAAATGGAGGAAATATTTACAAATATGAGTTGTTGTGGGAAACTGAAAAATCCGACTTTAATAGTCACGGAGTACCGTTATGCGCCACTTGACCGGACAAACACAATTGAGTACTAAGTTACAATGTCGAGAAAGTTGTACCTATAAAAATAGTTTACAATGTAAGATTTCAAATATAACTTATAGTTCCCCAGCAACGGCGCCAAAAACTTGACACGTTTTTAGTGTAACTATCGCAAGTGCACGATATCGTATCAAGTAGTAAAGTGGACTTTTTGAATCCGGTTTATCGATCCCACAAGGAAGTTTGGTTATAATTTGAATTATACACTATTAGTCTATTTTTATAGATACTAAGATAAGTGAAACACACAATTAAAAAGTTTGGTTTAATAATTGCAAAGAAAATGCAATATTAGTTTTAATATTATAAGGTAATAACAAGATAGCAATTGTAACACCCCAATAAGGCGGCTATTACAGTGCCGTGGACCCCACACTGGGACCCACCAGGCGATATCCAAAGTACAGATTAAATACAAAACACATGTGATACCGAACCACAAAACATAGTACTTACTCCGATTTGGAGTTTACAACGGTATGGCCTACGGCCTTATTATACATAGGATCCAAAATATAAGTATAATCCATATGGAGATGGAATATACCGTAAAAACAATACATTTGTTCATATTTAAATAAAGCGTAAAGATAACATTACATGGTACGAACATGACCGGACTCAAAAGACTTGGGGCCCCCGAATTAGTATCCTTCGAACCATTCGTCATCACCCTGATCTTCCCATGCCTTGCCCTTTCCTCGACCTAAAATACAACACAAGTATTTTGCCCAACACAGGGTCAGATATACATGATAAATGATTCTCAAGATATTATACAATTCACATATATAAGATTTCAAGGATAACAACCGACTAACGAACATACCCCTCGGGCGTATGAACGCTTAGTCACAAAACATTGAACACATCCAAATATAAGAATGGACTATGAACGACTAAGATAGTACGACTCAAGATGGACATCACAGTACGCCCGATCCAAATATGTGTCAGTGCACATGTCCATCCCGTATACGGAATCCAGGATATATGTGGGACAATGTACCTAATTAGCCTCAACGAACTACGTCTCGTGTGCACAGCCTTTCACGGAAAATATTCACGCATGACTATATATGTGCCCGGCTAAAAATCCTACACAATATCCAATCGGAACGTAGATATGACTCCGGATATGTCACGATGCAACATGACAACGAATTCAATAATTCACAAATCCGATTAAAGATCGAGGACTCACCGAAATGACAATAAGGTCAACGATATCAAGGGTTCGAAAGTGACGAACTTGGGAATACAATCCCATGATGAAAACGGGACATCGTTAAGAACAACCTCAAATCACAAGATACAAGTTTATAAGTGTTTCATATACATGAAATGAATAATCATCATAAGAATCCACACATCATTATAACCAAGCAAGATAACTTGCCTCAATACGGAGATGAGAATAGTCCTTCCTTCTCAAACGAACGAACGGCCCTCGATTCAAAATCGTCTACTCGAACAATCAACCTTGAATGAAGTATATTTTACTCAATGATACGTTCATATGATCATCTAAACCAAATTTTAACGAGACAACATCCTAATTCCCATTTGAGTAGTTCAACTTTAAGATATTGAAGTGTTACTCCAAGAACCTTATTCAATACCATTCTCTTCTTACGATTGATTACAAGATATTACCAAATGTTTGTTGGATTAAGAATCGTTCCATAATGTGTTAAACAATAATCTCCTATCCTTTAAACTAATCAAGAACATCTCAAAGTAAAATCTGCACTTCAACCAATTACTTATGTTGAGTTAACTAGTTACAAATCCATATTATGATCATGAAGACTACCTCAAGTTTAAGACCATCCTTATAATCTTTTAATTAACTTGGAGATTCGAATATTATTCCTCTGAATTCACTTAGCCTAGGTTCAAGAAGGTCATTCCATTCTTTTAATGATCAACAAGGGTTTCTTAAAACATTTTATGGTAATTATTCCAACAAGTTATTTACATTACAATGAAACAAGGACTATTATTATTCCAATGGTGTTATTAGTCTAGCAAGGAGAGTGTGGTTTCACTAAACATGATCATCATTATTCAAAATACCTAGAACTTATCATTACAAATTCCCTAATCATCATATTCATCATTAAGTTTGTTGGAAGCTTAACTATAAACATGTTTAGCTTGATTAATTCATCACTAGGTGGAGTGTACTTAATCACTATCATTATAATTATGAGATTATAGAGTTAAATCGTATAACATACCTTCAGAATTGAAGAACAATACACCAAAACCACAGGAACACAATCTAAGCTTCAAGAATAACTCCAACTCCCAATCAACAAGCTCCAAAATCACAATGTAAAGCTCAAACACAAGTTGGAAGAAGGTAATTTTGATCTAGGGATGAAGGGGGATGATTATATGGGTGAAAAATTAGAGGTTGGACGTGCAAAATGAAAGACACAAGCTGTCTTTTTATAACAGCACAGTTCGTTACGTACGTTATCACAAGAGGATAACGTACGTTAACAGCTTTACGTATGCTACGCAAAAAGTGTTACGTACGTAAGCTAAGTCCATAGGTTTCTGGACTAAAATACGAACATCATTACGTACGTTACCGCTTGAAGCATTACGTACGTAATGTAGGTCAACTAGGTCGCCTCCAAAAGATCAGATATTCGAATCCCGTCCGGCCCCACACGCCGAAAGTTGAGATCGGATACGATTACACTGGTTACGTACGTAACAGGTGCCTCTTTACGTACGTAAAGGCCTTAAAATAACGTACGTTATGCCTAAGGATTAGCGTACGTTAGGCTCAGGTTTAATAGCTCAAAAATGTACTTATCTATACAACGTTGAGAATTCAATCATAGTGCGAGTGATCGTTATTATTATGTCTATTTATGATATATTCCAACATCAATAAACATTACACAAATGCAACAAGACTACAACAGTATTGAATTATCCGAATAATACAACAGTAAGTAAGAATTTCCGTCGGATATTACAGCAATAATAATAGATTGATTAACGATAAAATGAAATAGTTGGGATTACAAACTTAGTTTGTCATTAGTTATAAAAGATGTATAGGAGATCATAAGATGAATTTACTTATTATGTTGTGTAGATTCGATTTTCCCTAAAAAGACGGTTTCTCTTTCGAACTATAAAACGCCCCTTACATATTGAATCAATCCACTATATTTCTATGTTGATTGGCTTCAATACATAGCATTAGGATTTATGAAAATAACTCAAAGAATCATCTAAGGACTAGAGGTATATTTCTATCCCCTAGAACAACTTAGAGTGAAGATCATTTGATCTAATCAAACATATTTTCTTTCGAAACATATGAAGACCATAAATATCGTCATTTATTGGCCAAATAAATAAAGATTGTTAAAACAATGAAAATCACACACAATAATAAGTAATTCACAATAGATCTTTTATACAAACATAAATAACATGACTAACCTTGTTTATAATCCCAACTAAAGGTTACTTAGCCCATGAAGGGTTTATTATACATATTACAAGCTTTGGTGGTCATTATTAGTTGAATCAAGAGAAAGAATTGATCCTAACTCCCTTAGTAGATAAAGGAGATAGAAGCAATAAACTCTCTGAAAAACATATGCTATACCACACTTACAAAAATCACTCAAGAACACAAGTGTGTTCTTCACACAAAAAGAAAAGTTTACAAAAAATGGAAAATTATAAGATGAATGATGAATGATGAAGGATCTAAGGGGTCTATTTATACACCTAAAGTCATCTAATAGCTCCAAAACTCCAGCATTATTACAATAGATCGGATCAATGCCAGCCATCCCCTCAATAATACACAAAAAGATAAAAAATTAGACAAATCATAACAATGTGTCAAGAGTTACGGCCGTAACATTAAGGAGTTACGGCCGTAACTTGGATGACTTACGGCCGTAACATTCTGTAGTTACGGCCGTAACTTGGCTTCGTCAATTTGCTTACTGGTTGCTTTGAGAGTTACGTTTTCAGCCCAGAATTTCTCAGACTTTGCGTTTTTGCCCCAAATCTTCTTCGGATGATAACTTTTGATATATAACTCTGATTTTGAATCAGGAAAAGGCTATAAATTCGTCTCGAAAAGCCCTACAACATGAATATATCAAACTTCAACAAATAGAATATTTAATAAACATGTTATTTCTTGAGTAAATCAATTATTTAATCCGATTAAGACTAGATTTACATCATCATCCGATAAAAATAAAATTATTAAAAACTAATTCATTAAAAGCAAAAACGAGTAGACTAGCTCAATTATGGGTGATATTTATCGATACAAACCATGGATAAGTGTATAAAGCGATACTTATCACACCCCAAACTTGAATTCTTGCTAGTCCCGAGCAAGACTCTTTATTATTCACGCTCAAAAAATAAAAATAAAAATAAAACAAAAATAAGAAAATTAATACACACATAAATTAAAATATAAAAAGAGAAAAGGAGATCAAAATGCCATTAATACACAACAACCAGCTTATACAGTAGATATAAATGAATCAAGATTCAAAATAAATCTACAAATGATTTTGAAGTTAAAACACTTTTAGTATTGTAATTCCAAAATGTAAGGTTTCCCCCCAAAAGGTTGATTATTTCTTTCCCACTCGTGATACACACGACTCCCTTTAATGGTTGCTCTCGATCACTCGTTTATTTTTCCACTCAATATGAAGAAGAATTTCATTGGCGTCATCAAATATTGTGATTATTCACGAAATTGAGTGTATTGAAATTCAGCCGCTAATTAATTCAAATCTGCTCATAAACTACATCCATTTTAGTGATAGCTTTCACACCGTTATTTGCTAACGTGTAGTTCTTATTACCAACACAATTTCTATCTCATTTTTTTAAAAGGTGATAGCTTTTACACCATTATTTGCTAACGTGTAGCTCTTTTCACCAATTTTTCTGAGACGGCAGCTACGCACCAACAATGGTTAGTCCTTTATTTTTCGCAAAATTTAAGACCTCCAAAATTAGGCAGCTGTTGCTGTTCAACACTTCTCTTTTTCGTCATTTTTTTTCGGTGATAGCTTTCACACCGTTATTTGCTAACGTGTAGCTCTTTTCACCAATGACTCCTTTTTTTAGGGAATATAATTTTTGCAGAAAATCATTTCTTAGTTTAAGCATGAAAAATCAAAAACTCCACAAATTAAGTAAATTTCAGTTCTATTTTTCATCAACCGACTGATTCTTCTTTTCTCAAGGTAACGAATGACTCGATTTTATATGATAACTACAAGGCTTGGAAAGAGAGATTAAGGCTCAAAAAAATTTGGAATATACAATTTTTTTACCGGTTAAAACGATTTTAGAAGCTTGTATATAGCTAATTTATTGGTGTTATGGCCAGATCTAGAAATCTCATAAATCAAAATACTATATATATATATCTATATATATAATAAAAAAAATTAAGGCAAATAACCAAATCAATCAAAACACACCAAAATTCCAACACACCAAAATAATTAAACAAACCACCCCCAAACTTGAAAATAAAACTGTCCTGAGTTTAAAAAATAAATAAAATAAAAAGTAATGCAGAAAAGCAGAATACTCCCTGTTAAGAAAGTTGATGTTTGAGCTAACGCCTTTTAGAATATGCAAGAGAATAAATATACGAGGCACACAACAAAAGAAAATAAAATATACTCGGAAGTATAACACAATTTTTAAGATGCGCATCAAGAAAGTCCGAAGAGTCACCTTACGCTGCCATCAAAGCTTTTATAAAAAACACACAATAAAAATTACAGTAATAAAATAACAATACATAAATCGCGAATAGATGCGCGTCAAGAGATCAAGAAGAAACTCCTTAAGCTGCCACCATTTAGCACGACTATTACACATGACAGAAAGTAAAAATACAAGAAGTCCGACACGGGATATCAAAGGGAGAGGAATGAATCCACTTTTCGTTTTCTCACGGTAAAATCTTCCATCCAGACAATTTTAGCTAGAGCTGGATCTGGTTGAGGAACAAATTCATTGAGTTTTTTGATTAGTTCTTCTGGTGTTGTTGCAACGACTATGATTCGTTTAGCACATTCGGAAATAAAACCCTTTTCAGCAGAGTAGTCGATGAAAGATAGTAAACCATCAAAGAAACCATTGACATTAAGCAGACCTATTGGTTTTTGATGAACATTTAGCTGGGCTCTGGTAACCACATGAAAAAGTTCCTCTAGGGTCCCAAAACCACCGGGAAGGGTGATAAAGGCGCCAGAATTATTTATCATGTGAGTTATGCGATCTTGCATATTTACAGATCTAAACTCATCTCCAATAGTTGACCCGGTGATTTTACTTTCAGCCAGAGGTTTTGGGATTATTCCCAACACTCTTACTCCTTCCATATAGGCGACGTGACTCGTCCCATTAGTCCTAGACTTCCTCCTCCGTAAACTACATGAATGCATTTTTCTCTAAGGTACGACCCAAGTTGTGGGCGCTTGATAAAGCATGCCTCTTTTCCATAACTAGCTCCACCAAAAATGCAGACTGTGCTAAATTTTTTTGTTGAAGATGATGACTCCATTTTTGAAAAGAAATTATTTAGAGAGAAACAGAGAAAAGTGCAAGTTTGAGGGATGAATAAAAGAAACAAGCACAATGTTTATTTATAGAAGAAAACGAAGGTAAAAATTGTTTAACAAGTTTATGATTGTGTTGATTGCGCTTCAACTACTCAATAGAATAATGAAAGCATTTATCGCGTATCATATTTTTTTATTCAGAAAATATCACCACACGACAGAAATAAAAGATACTTACGCGTATGTACAGTAGTTGTGATTGTGGCTCACATCTTTCTCTGATTTTACGTTCAGAAACGGTCTAAACGCCTTCTATGAGTCGGGGAGAAGCTTACCATCCAATTTTCTTATAAATTGGCAAACAGAGTCTTTTAACGTCAGATTCCCAAGACGTTGTTCATATTCTGGTTTGAATTTATTCCACAAACATCGAATTCCGTAATGTACGAGTCCACTAGGATGCATGTCAAGAGAAATTTTGATATTATCTAAATTCTCTTTATTCAGACCATCTTTAATGAACTGAATTTTATCTTCTCTGTTTGTAGATGGAATTCCTAAAGATTTTAGGTAATATCCGCAATTTTCGATTTTCGGTAAATTTCTTTTTTCGATTGGAGTCCATTTTGAAGGCTCGCTCATGACCGTTTCGTCATTCTGAGAATGATTAATTCTACACTTTTTGACATCCGAGTTCGTTTCGGAGTCGTTTTGTTGAGTTCCGTGCTTTTTAGCGACTTTTCGGCGCTTGAGTTCGATTCTTGCGAATCTCGCTCAAATCGCCATTTCGAGTTTCCCGTAAGTCCGTTTAACTTTGTTAGACGTGTTGTGAACTTCGGTTTGGTTATTCGATCACGTATCGTGATTTCCGGGCGTTTTGGGCCATTTTGTAATTTCTTGAAAGTTACGGGTATCCGTATCTGTAATTGTTGTCTCGACCCGTTTCTTGGTCGCATATGACTAATTATGGTATTATGTTTTCATTTCGGGCCGTTGATGTTGTCCGGGAACTTTTCGTCGTGTTCGTTCCGTACGTTTTCGGAAATCGGGTCGTCGAGCCCTAGTGGTCGGGTACTGGCCGGACGATTGCGGGCACCGGCCGGACAGGTGCGACAGGAACTGGCGTAGCGCACGCTACTGCCGGAAGGCTGCGCGCGCTAACCGGCAGGTGTAGCGCACGCTAGTCCGGGAAGGCTAGCGCACGCTAGTTCCGGCCCAGTATATATATGACAGACGAGTCACATTTCATTTCGTTTTTCACTTCCTTCCTTCCCCGTCCGCGAATGGCGATTCATGGGTGACGAAGCCATGTTGTTTAACAACAAATCCATGAAGTTCTTGAGTTTCTAACAACAATCAATCACCCGTTATCATCCTTTGATCCAGCGAATCAAGGTAATCTTCCTTAGAACCCTAATTTCGTGAATTTGGGGATTTTTGCATTTTCGTCCGATTTGTTCCGTGTTGTTGATTAATTCATGATGGGTATGATTAATCTTAGTAGTATTCTCGTGTTTAACATCATTTAATCCATTGTTCTTCGTCGAATCGAAGTATATTTCTTGATTTCCTTCGAATTGACTTTTTAGGGGATTTGTCCCCGATCTCTTTTTCATCCGTTTTCGATGGATCGATTATGGTTAAATGATGTTGTTAAACATATTCTATGGATTGTATATCCATATTTCAACTTGGAATTCCGTTTTCGTGACTTGACGGGACGAATCGTGTTCTTGGCCGTTTTGGGGGAAATCTGTGAACTTTCGTCACTCGTTCTTTGAATTCAACGGCTTTGAGTCGTGTTATGGAATTCATTTCATTGTTATTATTTGTCCTTCATAGTTTATGAACGGGAGTTGGCGTTCGGTGGAGTCGGCGGGTTCGTAGTCGGTTCGGGCCAACCTACTCCGGTCGATTCTCCGCGTTGTTCTTATTCGAGGCAAGTACCTTGCCCATACTTTTCTTATTTTATGGATATGATGATCGGTGATCGTATTGGTGTGTTTGTTTGGTTGTTTGAAATGAAGTTTCAAAAGATTTCGGTTTGGCCTCGTTAAAGGCTTGCTTTCAAAACGCGTGTGTTTTGTGAACAATGTGTTTTGGGAATTGATTATGATTTGATTACGTTGAACGTTGAAGTCTTTGATGATGATACTCCCGTGTTTAAAGTTATGGGATCGTGTATTCCGTATTTAATCTTGTTATGGTGTTTTTGAAGAGTTTGATAACGGCGTCGAGTAAGTGGCCATCTCTAGTGAGTATTCTTAATGAACTTACATTCTTAGCATATTAGTATAGCATGAGTAACGTGTGTGTGTGTGTATGCTCACTATGGGTTAGATCCGACGGGGTCTCGGTAGGGGTCCACAGAGACGTGGATCGACGAGCTTGCTTTTAACCACTACGGGTTAGATCCGACGGAGTCTCGGTAGGGGTCCACAGAGACGTGGATCGACGGTTAATTGTGGTGCATTTTGCAACTGTGATTTGGATTATTGGCGTTTCCGGAAACGAGTATTTTGAACGGTTTTCATTTGCATGCATTGACTAAGTGTGTAATAGGTAAGTTGTTCGTTTGGCCTACTTGGCTAGGATGGCTCTAGAGTATTTTGTTGTTTATGTTTTAAATCCTTTAATTGTGGATTTTGATGTTGGGAGACGAACCTTGTGGTCGTTCATGTGTACTGTGAGTTGATGAGATTTGGGGCTAAAATCCCAATGGTTTTGTAAAAGTCGTTTTACGGATTTGGGGCTAAAATCCCAACGGTTTGGTTAATGTCATTTTTCAGAAAGTAAACCTTTGGGGCGGTGACCCCTTTTGTCTTTGGATTTTGAAAAGTAGGATTTGATAATCCTAAATTGTTTTCTATTAAAACTCTCGATGGCATCCTAAACCGTTTTATAAATTACTTCCATTGATTTATGATATTTCGATTTTGAAATGTTTTCTCAAACTCTTGCCTCGGGAAGTACTTTTCATTTCGTTTAGATCTTTGAGGATCCTGGTTATTGTTATTCGTGGAATTTGAATTGTATGGCTCGTATTTGCACTTTGTTCTTGCACTAGCAAAACAGTGGAGTTTTGCTAACCCCCGAGTATTCGGGGGGTGGATGTCTGTTTTTGCATTCAGGTTTTGGAGCATAACACAGGGTCGGCACGAAGGATGATGAAAGATGATCGATACTAATCACACGAGGAACCGTACATCGTGTGTTGGTTCAGTTGTAATTTATTTTCTGCTGCTATATTGTTCCCGTTGTACGGGTGTGGTTGTATTTTGTCCCCTGCGTGGGCATGAGTTGTATTTGAGTTGTTTGTATTTGTGGAAAGACCAAATCGGTCTACTGAGTCATTTTAGCCTTGAAGGCATTGTCGAGATGTTAAATGTTGTTACCAGCCTGGTAGATCCTCGAGGAGAGGGTCTACGGCGTGTAATATCCCTGAGTGGATTGGGGGTGTTACATAAATGGTATCAGAGATTAGGTTGAGGAAACCTAGGTTGTCGGGTCAAGTCGTGTTGTTTGAGTCTTGTCTCGTCGGATTTTATCTGACTGAGTCGTGTCGCGACGCGTCGTTTGAGTTTGTTGGTCGTGATTAGTATCGTGGGGCGATCATCATCTTCGTGCGACCTGTGGAAGTAAGTCTCCCTTCTTTGTGTTGTGCCTCGTGTGACACGAGCTATTTTTATGATTATTTGTTAAGTGGTGGAATCCTTATGTGAATTTTGATTTCACGATATGTATTTAGTCGACTCTCGTATTTGATTTATACGAGGAGTGTCGTCGCTTGTGATGTCTTTTTATTGTTGTTTTTGTTCGTTTTTGATGATTTACGAATCGATTTGCACGTTTTACAAGTCCTATTGGGGAAGCTTTGTGCTTATACGCGTTCGACTTGTTCACTAGCCAGTGCGGGAGGGTATTTTATCAGTGGTTTTGTTCTGAATGTGGTATTTTATCGTTTATTTTCGTTTAAAGACATGTATTGTCTTGATTTTAAACCTTTTGATGCGTGTGCTAGGAGTTGTTTTAGTGAACGTCGATATGTGTGAGTTTTGGGCATTCTGGCCTATTGGATTTTTGAAAACCTTGAGTATCTTTGAAAAATAAATTTCGAGACATACTTTTCAAATGAGTTATTTTCTTGTGGTACATCCAAGGTGCCGCAATATATTTCAAAAAATTTCTACTTCGAGGACCAAAATGCTTTGAGATATTTTCAATGTTTTAGAAACATTTTTATTTAGACCCGAGGGTCGAATATTCTGAAAGTTTTCACTAAGAGAAAGTGTCTTCATTCTTATCAAATGCGAAATGGTTCTCCAATGTCTCGATAACGATGTTTCACGTTTGTACTTTTTGAAAGGTGATACTCAAGATCAACCGGCGTTCTTCTAAATTATTTTCAAAATGAGGTTTTCGTTTTTAAAACCTATCCATTCCTGTTTCAGGGCTGGGTATGTATGTATGATGTTCGCATTGTCATTTTGATACTTTCTCCTGAGTATGATCGAATTGGCGGTGTGAGCGTTGAGTCGCTTTTCACATATTGGTTGTGCTAGCCCCCTGTGAGAGGCAGGATGTTGGTGTTGAATGTTGTCGCCTCGTGGTGATTTCTGCGTTGTCGCGCATGTGCGAGCTGTTAGAGCTTGGTTTGGTATGACCGTGTGCATCGGTGATGGTTCCATTATGTGTCGGTTGTATAATGTCTTGTTGACCTTGCTTCCGTTTTTGTGAATTTCGTGGACGAGGTCGGAGGTAATGCCCGTACTATTTTGACTTCTGTATTTTCTCTTTCTCCAGTCTATCGATTCGCTCATGTTCGTTGGTACTTTATGAACTTGTTCTGTATTTCGGTTTCATCGTCCGAACGAGTTGTGATCTTTTTGTGGGTCGATCTGGTTATCGCTGTGACTTTTTCGGGTTCGGTTCGATTCTTGTGAACCTTGTTTGGGAGTGACATCATATGGTTCTATTAGTTCTTTTATTCGAAGTGGATCGGATTTGGAACTCTTGTGTTTTCGACTCTGTCGACTCATTTATGTTCGTTGATATTTCTGAGCTTGTCCTGCCCCTTGCTTTTGTTGATCGAACGAGTGTGGTATTGTTTCGGAATAACTCGTTTGTCGTTGTGACTTTTTAATTGCTATTCCCTTTCCTGTGGATCTTATGTGAATGCACATCCTATTGTTTTCACCGGATCATATATTGTCTCGAGTCGAGATGTGAACCTTGGAGTTGTTGTTTGAATTTTATTATCCTTCGTGTTTCGGACATGATTGTTCGATCTTTGTTGTCTCGATCGTTTGCTTGTTCAGTTTTTGTTCTCGTTTCGTGATTGTTGAGCATTCAGGCTCCTTCCTAATTCCCTTAAGTTCGGAAAATTAGTCTCGTTTTCGATCTTTCAACCTTAGGCGGTTGAATTCCGTATTTGTTCAGCGTTTGGCTCGCGTTTTGATCAATGTACCGTTAGGTTGGTCAATCGTATTGATTTTTGTTCGTTGTGTTTTGCGATTGTTCGGATAATTGACTTGATTGTATTATCCATTTGATGACGCTTGTCACTTGTTGGTTTTATTATATCCCTAACGGCGACGTTGTGTTGGTCGCCATGGAGCGTGTTTACACGCCGTATATTCCTTTGCGTTGTTTGTAACATTTCGCCGTTGGGCGTTAGTTACGCACTCTTGTGTATCTCGTTGAGTTTTTCCTGGCGGAATATTTTTTCTCCCTACTTGTTTTAAGTTTCGGGACGAAACTTCTTTTAAGGAGGGTAGAATGTAATATCCGCAATTTTCGATTTTCGGTAAATTTATTTTTTCGAACGGAGTCCATTTTGACGGCTCGCTCATGACCGTTTCGTCATTCTGAGAATGATTAATTCTACACTTTTTGACATCCGAGTTCGTTTCGGAGTCGTTTTGTTGAGTTCCGTGCTTTTTAGCGACTTTTCTGCGCTTGAGTTCGATTCTTGCGAATCTCGTTCGAAACTGCTGTTTCGAGTTTCCCGTAAGTCCGTTTAACTTTGTTAGACGTGTTGTGAACTTCAGTTTGGTTATTCGATCACGTATCGTGATTTCCGGGCGTTTTGGGCCATTTTGTAATTTCTTGAAAGTTACGGGTATTCGTATCTGTAATTGTTGTCTCGACCCGTTTCTTGGTCGCGTATGACTAATTATGGTATTATGTTTTCATTTCGGGCCGTTGATGTTGTCCGCGAACTTTTCGTCGTGTTCGTTCCGTATGTTTTTGGAAATCGGGTCGTCGAGCCCTGGTGGTCGCGTACTGGCCGGACGGTTGCGGGACAGGCCGGATGATTGCGGGCACCGGACGGACAGGTGCGGCAGGAACCGGCGTAGCTCACGCTACTGCCGGAAGGCTGCGCGCGCTAACCGGCAGGTGTAGCGCACGCTAGTCCGGGAAGGCTAGCGCACGCTAGTTCCAGCCCAATATATATATGACAGACCAGTCACATTTCATTTTGTTTTTCACTTCCTTCCTTCCCCGTCCGCGAATGGCGATTCATGGGTGACGAAGCCATGTTGTTTAACAACAAATCCATGAAGTTCTTGAGTTCCTAACATCAATCAATCACCCGTTATCATCCTTTGATCCAGCGAATCAAGGTAATCTTCCTTAGAACCCTAATTTCGTGAATTTGGGGATTTTTGCATTTTCGTCCGATTCGTTCCGTGTTGTTGATTAATTCATGATGGGTATGATTAATCTTAGTAGTATTCTCGTGTTTAACATCATTTAATCCATTGTTCTTCGTCGAATCGAAGTATATTTCTTGATTTCCTTCGAATTGACTTTTTAGGGGATTTGTCCCCGATCTCGTTTTTCATCCGTTTTCGATGGATCGATTATGGTTAAATGATGTTGTTAAACATATTCTATGGATTGTATATCCATATTTCAACTTGGAATTCCGTTTTCGTGACTTGACGGGACGAATCGTGTTCTTGGCCGTTTTGGGGGAAATCCGTGAACTTTCGTCACTCGTTCTTTGAATTCAACGGCTTTGAGTCGTGTTATGGAATTCATTTCATTGTTATTATTTGTCCTTCGTAGTTTATGAACGTGAGTTGGCGTTCGGTGGAGTCGGCGGGTTCGTAGTCGGTCCGGGCCAACCTACTCTGGTCGATTCTCCGCGTTGTTCTTATTCGAGGCAAGTACCTTGCCCATACTTTTCTTATTTTATGGATATGATTATCGGTGATCGTCTTGGTGTGTTTGTTTGGTTGTTTGAAATGAAGTTTCAAAAGATTTCGGTTTGGCCTCGTTAAAGGCTTGCTTTCAAAACGCGTGTGTTTGGTGAACAATGTGTTTTGGGAATTGATTATGATTTGATTACGTTGAACGTTGAAGTCTTTGATGATGATACTCCTGTGTTTAAAGTTATGGGATCGTGTATTCCGTATTTAATCTTGTTATGGTGTTTTTGAAGAGTTTGATAACGGCGTCGAGTAAGTGGCCATCTCTAGTGAGTATTCTTAATGAACTTACATTCTTAGCATATTAGTATTGCATGAGTAACGTGTGTGTGTATGCTCACTATGGGTTAGATCCGATGGGGTCTCGGTAGGGGTCCACAGAGACGTGGATCGACGAGCTTGCTTTTAACCACTACGGGTTAGATCCGACGGGGTCTCGGTAGGGGTCCACAGAGACGTGGATCGACGGTTAATTGTGGTGCATTTTGCAACTGTGATTTGGATTATTGGCATTTCCGGAAACGAGTATTTTGAGCGGTTTTCATTTGCATGCATTGACTAAGTGTGTAAGAGGTAAGTTGTTCGTTTGGCCTACTTGGCTAGGATGGCTCTAGAGTATTTTGTTGTTTATGTTTTAAATCCTTTAATTGTGGATTTTGATGTTGGGAGACGAACCTTGTGGTCGTTCTTGTGTACTGTGAGTTGATGAGATTTGGGGCTAAAATCCCAATGGCTTTGTAAAAGTCGTTTTACGGATTTGGGGCTAAAATCCCAACGGTTTGGTTAATGTCATTTTTCAGAAAGTAAACCTTTGGGGCGGTGACCCCTTTTGTCTTTGGATTTTGAAAAATAGGATTTGATAATCCTAAATTGTTTTCTATTAAAACTCTCGATGGCATCCTAAACCGTTTTATAAATTACTTCCATTGATTTATGATATTTCGATTTTGAATTGTTTTCTCAAACTCTTGCCTCGGGAAGTACTTTTCGTTTCGTTTAGATCTTTGAGGATCCTGGTTATTGTTATTCGTGGAATGTGAATTGTATGGCTCGTATTTACACTTTGTTCTTGCACTAGCAAAACAGTGGAGTTTTGCTAACCCCCGAGTATTCGGGGGGTGGATGTCTGTTTTTGCATTCAGGTTTTGGAGCATAACACAGGGTCGGCACGAAGGATGATGAAAGATGATCGATACTAATCACATGAGGAACCGTACATCGTGTGTTGGTTCAGTTGTAATTTATTTTCTGCTGCTATATTGTTCCCGTTGTACGGGTGTGGTTGTATTTTGTCCCCTGCGTGGGCATGAGTTGTATTTGAGTTGTATGTATTTGTGGAAAGACCAAATCGGTCTACTGAGTCATTTTAGCCTTGAAGGCATTGTCGAGATGTTAAATGTTGTTACCAGCCTGGTAGATCCTCGAGGAGAGGGTCTACGGCGTGTAATATCCCTGAGTGGATTGGGGGTGTTACATTTTAAATTACAGTTCCATCTAGCACATTTATAACAAACGGCTATCATCTTTGCTCGTCGTTTCTTCGCATATGAACTTTTTCCAAGCCCTGGTAAAAATCTAGTCGGTGTTTCTGTGAATTCACCCTCTATTCTTACTTTGGCTTCAATTATGAATCTTATGTCAAAAGGTATGCTTTTATTCATAAGCAACCTCATCCTTGTAATATCCGCAATTTTTGATTTTCGGTAAATTTCTTTTTTCGGTCGGAGTCTATTTTGACGACTCGCTCATGACCGTTTCATCATTTCGAGAATGATTAATTCTGCACTTTTTGTCATCCGAGTTCGTTTCGGTATCGTTTTGTTGAGTTCCGAGCTTTTTAGCGACTTTTCCGCACTTGAGTTCGATTCTTGCGAATCTCGTCCGAAACTGTTGTTTCGAGTTTCTTGTAAGTTCATTTAATGTTATTATTCATGTTGCGAGCTTTGGTTTGGTGTTTCGATCGCGTATCGTGACTTTCGGACGTTTTGAGCCATTTTCGTAATTTCCCAAAGTTTTGGGTAATTACTTCCGTTGTTGAATTCCGAGCCTTCGGGTGGTCGGAATTGTGTGTTCTCTTAGTTCTTAGATTCGTCTTTGCGAGTACGTCGTAACCGTATCATCGATTCGTATTCAGGTTCGGGTTTCGGGGTCGTTCGGCCGTCGAGTTGGCCGGCCGAGTCATGGCCGGGCAACCTAGGCCAAAGCCGATCGCCGAGTCACGAAGCGGCAGATTTCGAGCTTCGCCGAGCGGTCGTGGCCGCGGCACATGCCGGGCAGGGCCGCGCACACTCTGGCATTTTTCGCCAAACTGATCAGACCGGTGCCGCGGCACATGCCGCCGAGCCGCGTACACTGTCGACCACCGGGAGCCATTTTGGGCTCGTGCCGCGCACACTCATTGGGCCAGCACACTGCGGCTTGTATTTATGGCCCTGCACACGGGTTTTTGGCCATTTTTCTCCTTCTTCTCCTTCTCTTCCGCGGCTGGGGGTGATCTTACCATGGAGCCATGTTGTTTAACAACAAATCCATGAAGTTCTTGAGTTCATATCATCAATCAATCATCCGTTATCATCCTTTGATCCAGCGAATCAAGGTAACCTTCCTTAGAACCCTAATTTCGTGAATTTGGGGGTTTTTGCGTTTTTGTCCGATTCGTTCCATATTATTGATTAATTCATGATGGGTATGATTAATCTTGGTAGTATTATTGTGTTTAACATCATTTAATCCATTGTTCTTCGTCGAATCGAAGTATATTTCTTGATTTCCTTCAAATCGACTTTTTGGGGGATTTATCCTCGATCTTGTTTTTCATCCGTTTTTGATGGATCGATTATGGTTAAATGATGTTGTTAAACATATTCTATGGATTGTATATCCATATTTCAACTTGGAATTCCATTTTCGATTGTCACGGACGAATCGTGTTCTTGACCGTTTTGGGGAAAACGCTTGAACATTCGTCGTTCGTTCGTTGAATTCGGCGGCTTTAAGTCGTGTTAGGGAATTCATTTCATTATTGTTATTGTCCTTCATAGTTTATGAACGCGAGTTGGCGATCGGTGGAGTCGGCGGGTTCGTAGGCGGTTCGTGTCAACCTACTTCGGTCGATTCTTCGCGTTATTCTTATTCGAGGCAAGTACCTTGCCCATACTTTTCTTATTTTGTGTATATGATGATCGGTGATCGTCTTGGTGTGTTTGTTTGGTTGTTTTAAATGAAGTTTCAAAAGATTTCGGTTTGGCCTCGTTAATGGCTTTCTTTCAAAATGCGTGTGTGTTTTGTGAACGACGTGTTTTGGGAATTGATTATGATTTGATTATTTTGAACGTTGAAGGATTTGACGATGATACTCCTATTGTTTAAAGTTATGGAATCGTGTATTCCGTATTTAATCTTGTTATTGTGTTTTGAAGAGTTTGATAATGGTGTCGAGTTAATGGCCATCTCTAGTGAGTATTCTTAATGAACTTACATTCTTAGCATGTTAGTTTTGCATGAGTAATGTGTGTGTGTGTATGCTCACTACGGGTTAGATCCGACGGGGTCTCGGTAGGGATCCACAGAGACGTGGATCGACGAGCTTGCTTTTAACCACTATGGGTTAGACCCGACGGGGTCTCGGTAGGGGTCCACAGAGACGTGGATCAACGGTTAATTGTGGTGCATTTTACAAATGTGACTTATTTATGGCATTTCCGGAAATGGGTGCTTTTGAACGGTTTTCATGATTGCATGCATTGACTAAGTGTGTAAGAGGTAAGTTGTTCGTTTTGTAACACCCCCAAAACCGTATGGGAATATTACATGCCGTAAACCCTTTCCGCAAGGATCTACCAGGCTAAACGTCCATAAACAACCAAATGCTTGCCCGGCCAGTGTGAAACAACATAATAATACAGACTGTTAAGGTCACTTACACATAAACAAACAGACCGATGAGGTCACACAACTCTATCAACAGGACTGATTCACAACATTACCCACACAGGGGTCGAAATACAATACAGCGGAAGACTGAATCAACTCTAACAATACAACTAAACTCTACCAACTCTCAACTCTTGATTAGTATTGCAGCTCGTCATCCTCTTGTGCCAATCTTGTGACTGCTCCCCTGAATCTGTATGTACCTGGACGCAAAACAGACATCCACCCCCCGAATACTCGGGGGTTAGTAAAACTCCATTGTTTTACTAGTGCAAGTATCAAACCATACGAAATGTAACAAGCAAAAAGCAACTACGGATTTAATACGCAAATCAATTATCAAAATGTTCCCGAGAAGTTTTAGAATTTCGAACTCAAGTAAGAGATATTTGAAAAGGAACACATCATCTCGGGGATTTTTAAAGCAAAAATTCTTTTGGAACTCGAGTCCCAATTTACAAAACCTTTTCGTAAACATTAGGGCCTTAGCCCGATTCTCATTTCAAAGCATACTAAATAATATATCATTATGAGTCCGAGATCCATATTTAAAATGTTACCCGAACAATTAATGCTACACGATCATTGTTCGTACACCTCATGTACCGAACTCTGGAGGCCTCGACGGACCTTACCCGGACCACACACACTGTTCGTACACATCATGTACCGAACTCCGGAGGCCTCAACGGACCCTACCCGGCCACACACACTGTTCGTACACATCATGTACCGAACTCCGGAGGCCTCAACGGACCCTACCCGGCCACACACACTGTTCGTACACATCATGTACCGAACTCTGGAGGCCTCAACGGACCCTACCCGGCTACACACACTGTTCGTACACATCATGTACCGAACTCCGGAGGCCTCAACGGACCCTACCCGGCCACACACACTGTTCGTACACATCATGTACCGAACTCCGGAGGCCTCAACGGACCCTACCCGGCCACACACATCGTTCGTACACATCATGTACCGAACTCCAGAGGTCTCGTCAGACCCTACCTGGATCACACACCTTGTTCGTACACATCATGTACCGAACTCCAGAGGCCTCGTCAGACCCTACCTGGAACACACGCACACACATCGAAATGACACAACTCATAATCATTAAATGTCAAGCCAGTCCACATTACACCGAAATGTACAATCAAGTATGTAAACCAAAACAACACGAATATCATGATCATCACAACGACTCTTAACCAACATAACACATATGTTGTGTCAAGATTTAACACCTTCCGACCGGCGATCGCCTCCGAGGCCGAGCGACCGACTTACTGCCGAGCGACCGAGATCAGTTCTGCCGATCAACAACCTGGCGACCGAGCCTTAACCCAGTGGACATGCTAGACTGGCCAACCGAAGGGCCCAGGACGAATCCCGGTGCCGAGCGATCGACATCAAGACGATCGCCTCTCAGTACTCGGCGACCGACCCTTGGCGATCGACCGTCTCTCGGCACCTGGCGACCTACCCTTGGCGACCGACCCTTGGCGATCGACCGTCTCTCGGCACCTGGCGACCTACCCTTGGCGACCGACCCTTGGCGACCTCCATCCACTGGCCGATGACGACCGCTCATGTCGATCACCACCGATGGACATCCAGTCGGCAAAGGCCGAGCCTCAAGACTGGCACCATGTGCGAAGGCCGAGACAAGATCCGCGAATCTCGGGCCATTGACCACAATCTGGCAGATTCCCTCCACCAACCGACAGGCCGCCGAAAGCTTGTCAGTAGGGCCACATGTTGACTGACTCCGGACACGTGATGGCTCCTTATTGGACCGCCCAGCTGGCGCCACCATCGCATTGACTTTATTCGGACTGACAAAGATCTTCCTTGGACTTTAGCTTCGACACCCAGAGATCGCCCCATTAAAGTATTGGCGGCAGACGATCGGCGAGAATATTAAAATGGCCGGCAGCGATCGGGAAAGAAAGGACAGGACCCTACTTGTCCCTATATAAACAAGGCTCCCAAAGACTTGTCCAGGGGACCAAAACTTCTTCGGATCGAAACCTTTACCACAAAAAGGCTTGACTTCCTTGACTTCCTTCGCATTTCACACCATACGAAGCAAATATACAAAGACTTGGCTAACATCCAACTCTTGGCAATGACTTTCTTTCGGTCTTACTTCTCGGCCTTTTCTCCTCGAGCAGACACGGCGGACGAAGAACACCGAGCTTCGCTCAAGAGCCAGATCAACAGAGTCTTTTTACACTCATTGTATTTAGATTTCTCTCATTAATACTTGTATCCACGAATATTTGTATTAATAACATCTCGCGAGAGCATTCAAGCCCGGGCCTAACAAACCCGGCAAATATTGTTTTATTTACCTTCTCTCGGAAGTGCTCCCGCATTTGTTTGTTGTCCGTCTCCCAGCAGTATTAATCTTCCGATAAATATTTTGGGCAACAACAATTGGCGCTAGAAGGAGGGCATCCAACCCTCGATTTTTTACACCTACCGTCCCGAAGAACACTCACTGTTCTCGGGGCATATACTTGAAGTGACACTTACTGCACTTCAAAGAAATCCTTCAGAAATCATGTCTTCCGCCTCCGCGTCGAAGAAAGCCGACCACCCGGCGGACCCTGTTCCGTCCCGGGCCCGAGCCGCAACCGATGGTGGAAGGCAGCCGCCGCGGTCAGAGACGCTCGATCCCGTCCCGGGACGGCGGCCCGAGCCTCTCGCTCGATCAGTTCCGAACCAATGAACAGATCGAAGAGGCCATAGCCGCCCTTCAGGAACGACGGAGTGCTCTCGACGCGCCTCCTGCTGCCGCCCCCCCGGTCTCTCGCCGGAAGATCAAGCGGAAGCTTAAGGCACTACTGGCCGAGCAAACGCCAGGAGGCTCTCGCCCGCAACAAGAGGCGCTCGGCAGCCGGGGCACGTCTGTTTTCGATCGCCTGGGCAGCGACCCGACCTGGCGACCGGGGCAGTCCGGCCCCAGCTACGAGACGACGGAGTTGGTGTCCGTCACCAGGAGCTCGGCCTACCCGGCTCCCACAAGACGATCCAGCCGCCTGGCTCCCGCTCGCCAGATTCCCGAGGTCGGCAGCAGTGGGCTCCGGAGGTCGGTACACGATCGCCTCGGCCCCCGCTCCCAAAGCCGATCCGCAAGCAGCCGAGCCGCGGCGATCGCCGCAATGCAACGTCAGATCGACGACATGAAGGCGCTCCTGCAATCCGGTGCAGGCGCCACCAAGACGATCGCCGCGCCGAGCGAGCCGCTCGCGATCGACATCGAGCTCGCCCCGGTACAGCACACGATCGCCCCTCCTAAAACACCCGTGTACCAGGGGCGATCGGACCCCCAAGCACACCTGCACAAGTTCAACATCTACATGACCGGGTGTGGGGCATCGGACGCGACCAGGTGCCGAATGTTCCCTCTGACACTGGACGACCTCGCCCACCGGTGGTACACTTCATTGCCACCTCGGTCCATTGGCTCCTTTAACGAGCTGGCGCACGTCTTCACGGAACACTTCGCCACCAGGGTCGCCCGGCCTGAAGGTCGCCATCGCATGATGCAAATCAGGCAAGGAGAACAGGAGTCCGACTCGGACTACATCGACCGGGTTGACATGATCATCCTCAACGGCGAGCCCGTAAGCGATGAGACCGCCCTCTACGCTTGTCTAGGAGGTTTTCGGGGTTTCGCCTATGTTCGGGCATCTCACGAAGACCCCGCCGACGACCTACGCAGCCTTAGGGCTAGAGCCGCAGATTTCTGTCTGTGCAAAGGCTTCTTCTCGGCTAGGAGTAGATCGATCGGCGCCGACGACGACCTCCGTCTACCACCCCGATCGCTACTATCCGGAAGAGCCGGAGGACTCGCTCACCGCCCTCTGATCCCAACATTCTAAGTGAGGACTAGCCGCGCCCGATCGCCAATATCGACCTACGAATAAAGCGATCGGCCGCCGAGCGACGATCGCGCCTTCCGGCCAGATCGCAACATCATCAAGAACCCGGTGGACACGATCGCCATCTACACCAAAGATATAACATGACGGACTAAGGCATAAGATCGCCTCCACCGCACATCATAAAGCCATGGCCCCGCATCGATGGAACCGGCTGCTTCGGTCATGCAGGGTCCCTTTCGGCCGAGATCGCCCGCCTTCGTTTAAATACGAGGCCAGCGTAGTCGGAGGGCCCTCCAACATTAATCAGTGGACTCATTCCACAAACCCCGTCTCAACGTACACCGTCGAGGTCGGCCATCTCCATGGCTGGCCGAGGTGGAAGCAGAGCTAACAAGCCGCGGGCGTGGAGTTGATTCATCCGACGCTGCCCCGCGCAAGGACTCCTCTAGACCGAGACCGCACGCCTTTCGTTTAAAAACAAGGCGAGGCGCAGCCTAACAGAGGACCCTCATAATAAAGTGAGCCACGAGGCACTCATTGTCTTTGTGCACCAAGACACGGTCATGGAGTCGGTCCATCGATTTCCGCGACTGTGCACGATTCCTCAAACAAAGCGAAACCACCAGGTTCCCATGGGGGATCGGCCAATGTTGTTTTTTGCAGGTACAAGACCGAAAGATAGCCAAGCCAATCGACCATGATAGCCCAAGTCCGAGTCCTAAGTCAGCTCAGATCGCCCGTCCTCAAGAGTACCAGCAAGAACCACCTCGCCCCATGTCTTCAACATAGGAGCAAGCTGGGGGGCAATTGTTGTGTCAAGATTTAACACCTTCCGACCGGCGATCACCTCCGAGGCCGAGCGACCGACTTACTGCCGAGCGACCGAGATCGATTCGCGATCAACAACACCGCGACCGAGCCTTAACCTGATGGACATGCTAGATCAAGCAACCGAAGGGCCCAGGACGAATCCCGGTGCCGAGCGATCGACATCAAGACGATCGCCTCTCAGTACTCGGCGACCGACCCTTGGCGATCGACCGTCTCTCGGCACCTGGCGACCTACCCTTGGCGACCGACCCTTGGCGATCGACCGTCTCTCGGCACCTGGCGACCTACCCTTGGCGACCGACCCTTGGCGACCTCCATCCACTGGCCGATGACGACCGCTCATGTCGATCACCACCGATGGACATCCAGTCGGCAAAGGCCGAGCCTCAAGACTGGCACCATGTGCGAAGGCCGAGACAAGATCCGCGAATCTCGGGCCATTGACCACAATCTGGCAGATTCCCTCCACCAACGGACAGGCCGCCGAAAGCTTGTCAGTAGGGCCACATGTTGACTGACTCCGGACACGTGATGGCTCCTTATTGGACCGCCCAGCTGGCGCCAGCCACTGCATTGGACTTTATTCGGACAGCCAGCATCTTCCTTGGACTTTAGCCTGACAGCCCAGGAGATCGCCCCATTAAAGTATTGGCCGGCAGACGATCGGCAGAATATTAAAATGGCCGGCAGGCGATCGGCAGCGAAAGGACAGGACCCGGCTGTCCCTATATAAACAAGGCTCCCAGCACTTGTCCAGGGACCAAAACTTCTTCTGGATCGAAACCTTTACCACAAAAAAGGCTTCAGCTTCCTTCAGCTTCCTTCGCATTTCACACCATACAGAAGCAAATATACAGCACTTGGCTAACATCCAACTCTTGGCAACAGCTTTCTTTCGGTCTTACTTCTCCTACTTTTCTCCTCGAGCATTACACGGGACGAAGAACACCGAGCTTCGCTCAAGAGCCGGATCAACAGAGTCTTTTTACACTCATTGTATTTAGATTTCTCTCATTAATACTTGTATCCACGAATATTTGTATTAATAACATCTCGCGAGAGCATTCAAGCCCGGGCCTAACAAACCCGGCAAATCTTGTTTTATTTACCTTCTCTCGGAAGTGCTCCCGCATTTGTTTGTTGTCCGTCTCCCAGCAGTATTAATCTTCGGATAAATATTTTGGGCAACAACAACATATTCGGTACACAATACATTGCACAACCACGTGTACAACCATCTCATATGTACATCACAATCCTGCACAAATGGTACAACGCCGAACACGTATACCAATATATCACTATTATCACAAAGCCTTCAAATTTCGGAAAACACAACCAACTCAAACGGAACATATTTACGGAGGCAAGAAAAATCGTCATACATATCATACGTAATTACTAGTCGCAAGATACAAGTCGTATAATAAGATACTTGCCTCGATAACTGCTACCGAACGCTCCGAAGAACACGGTTCGATCGGGAAGCTCGGACCCCAAAGAAGGCAACGAACGGAAGGGTTCCGACTCGAGTTCTTCACAAGAATTCGTTCCTAAGTCGCAACGATATCAATTCAATCACAATTCTACGAAAACGTATGGAACTTCCCAAGTTCTACCCATTGAAGCATTTTATCGGACACTTTGAAGGCGTAGTCCAATTCAATCGATTATTCAAAGAAATACTCAAATCCGTTCCACAAAACTTCAAGGGTATTGAATGATTACGAGTTTACAATCAAGTTTCATCGAATCGAATCAAAACAAAGAAAATTGGCCAAAACACCAAGAAACCCCAAGAACATCCAAAAACCAAAAGTTTAGGTGTTCTTACCTTCGATCCGGGTGGAAGATGATGTTAATCCATGATTCCAACTTCCAAAACATGTTGTTATAAGTTTATTCTACTCAAAACCATCGATCTATGGTGAAAAATCGCGGAAGGAACGAAGAAAAGTGGAAAATGCCGGATATGACTCGGTCCAGGCCTTAAATAGTCGGACACTGCCGGACGCTTACGTACGTAACCGGCCGGGCCCTTACGTACATAACCGGCCATGGCCGAAGTCTCTGCCCAGACATGCCGGCATCGTTACGTACGTAACCGGCCGAGGCTTACGTACGTAACCGGCCTTACGTACGTAACTGCCGAGCACTACCGGCCGTAACTCGGCCGGCCTGGCCTGCATCGCCTGGCCATGACTCGGCCGGGGCCAACTCCGACGGCCCGAACGACCCCGAAACCCGAACCTGAATACAAATCGAAGATACGGTTACGAAGTACTCGCAAAGACGAATTCGAACACTAAGAGAACACACGATTCCGACCACCCGAGGGCTCGAAATTCGACAACAGAAGTAATTACCCCAAACTTTGGGAAATTACGAAAATGGCCCAAAACGCCCGAAAATCACGATACGTGATCGAATAACCAAACCGAAGTTCACAACACGTCTAACGAAGTTAAACGGACATACGGGAAACTCGAAGCAGCATTTTTGAACGAGATTCGCAAGAATCGAACTCAAGTTCGGAAAAGTCGCTAAAAAGCACGGAACTCAACAAAACGTCACCGAAACAAACTCGGATGTCAAAAAGTGTAGATTTAAATATTCTCAGAATGACGAAACGGTCAAAAGAGAGTCGTCGAAACGGACCTCCGCCGAAAAATGAAAATTACCGGAAATCCGAAATTGCGGATATTACATTCTACCCTCCTTAAAAGAAGTTTCGTCCTGAAACTTAAAACAAGTAGGGAGAAGCAATATCCCGACAGGAAAACTCAACAAGATACACAAGAAATGCATAACTTTCGTCCATTGGCGAAACGTTACAAGCAACGCGAAAGAATATACAGCGTGACAACACGCCACACGACGACCATAACAACGCCACCGGCAAAGGTTCAAAACAATAACGATCAATTAACGACGCATCACATACCACATCATATGCACACATTTAATCAAAGAAATGTACGCGACAACAAGTCGCACCCGACTAAAACGGCTATGCGATAGAAACAAATAGAGTATTACGATAGAAATCATTCCGATTCTCATCAACAAGAAAATGTCCGACGTCAAAACACAAACAATTCAAGATAACATAAAATGAGAATACCGGATATTACATTCTATCATACAAAAAATAAGTTTCGTCCCGAAACTTAAACTAAGGTTATCACGGTGATACGAAACAAAATATAACGACACATAATAAAATACCATGCTCATGACCTCGTGGTCCACTGACACGCCTCCGTAGGTTCAACAACTAAACGGGAACTTACACAAAACAAAATATCATTCAACAAGTTCCAAATGTAAAAGCGTCACAAAAAAAAAACATCTCTACACGTGAAACAATCCGTGTAGCGAGTACCAAAAACACCGTCACTAGACATCACTGGGCCCTCCGGAAGTAGGAATAGAATTTCGGTCCCTTATCGTCTCGGCAACAATCTCGCAGTACTGAACTCGATGCCCCTCGTGTCCACAATTATAACAAGTCACTGGCGGTTTCTTACAATGCGCGCGTTCATGGCCTAGAACGTTACAGTTGAAACACCTAGGAGCATTACCAGAACTCAAAGACACCGACTTGGGTCTTTTGGGTTCTCTAACTGACCGAGAAGGTCCCATACTCGGCTGATACGAGTGTTGAGGTATGGGAATCCCAATTCCCTTACTTCCCGATGCGTCATCGGAAATCTTCTGCTTTTTCGCTACCGATACGGACTCGGTAGACATTATAGCCATCTCAAACGCCAAGGCTCGATCCTGATAGTCCTTCAAGGTTGTACACATAAAAGGAGCCATACACTGCCGAATCTGAGGTTTCATACGCATATCGAAATAACGAACCTTATCTGCCTCACTTTTCACTCCGATCCCGAACATAACACAGTGCCGATTATAATCGACTATCGCACAGGACATCGACACGTCTCGGGCGTAGCCGAGAAAAACTCTAAAATCCTACGCTCTTTACCGGGCGGCGGACAATACTCGGCCTCCATGGCGGTTTGAATTCACCCAAGTAGCGGTACGATCACTAGGCGCTACGGCCTCCCACCAGTCTGCAGCTTCCCTGTCGAGTAGGTATTGAGCAATAGGCACTCTTCTCTCATCGGGGCAAGCTACAGCATCAAATGTTCTGTCCAACTGGAAGAGCCAATTCTCCCAGCCTAACGAGTCCGAAGAACCTACAAAACGGGGCGGGTGTATTCTCATCACATCTCGTAACCACTTACTGTAACACCCCCAAGACGTTCGGGGCATATTACAGCGCCGTGGACCCCACACTGTGGAATCCACTAGGCTAACGTACCAAACAAGACATTCGACAACGACATACCATCATAAATAAAATGACAATCTAAATAAAAGACTATAACCGACAAATAAAATTCTGACATCAAATACATTTCCCCAAAACGGGAACACAACATTAACAAACTCAAACCGGAAGTACTCGAGTACTTAAACCAATTTTATAATACAGAATCCCAAAATTAAACATCAATAATAATGGACAGACAGAACACCAATAATCAACTTCTGGGCAATATCATGCTTGCCCATCATCCTCATACGGCTCGGGTGCTCGCTTGTCCCCACGATCAATACCTGAAATACAAAAAGTATTTCCCCCATTTAAGGGGTTAGCGACAACTGCTAGTGCAAGTACAATCCATTTGAACTACATTCTAATCAGATGAATAATGCGCCAAAAATCATTTTTGAAAACGTTTTATATTCCGGAATATTTACAATGTACAATCGCAAAACACATTATCTCCAACAAATCACAATTCAAAGTTAACCGTTGATACGAGACTCACGGCCACCGTACCCCGCAGAGCCCCGTCGGACATCCCTGGGTGGTTAACCACAGTTCACGATACTCACACTCACGACAATACGTATCCCTAGAGGCCCCGTCGGACCGTCCCTAGGTGAACATACACATATCTATCCACAACAACTACGATACAGCCATAATTCAAATACTAGAACATGTAAACAAATGTAAAGTACTTGCCTTTGTGACATCTTCAAAGAATCATAAGTGAAAAGTGACTACGGATGATCCGAATGGAAAACAACGGTTCCTAAATGAAGAATTAGCATAACTCAGTCCCAACGGACATCAATAATCGAAAGGAATACTCCCAAGACCCCGATTACAAATCACGATAATAGACGTTCAATCGATACGGGCGAGGGTTCACGCAAAATCTCCCCGTATTGATAATTCACGGATTAAAATCAAGGAAATTGGATTTAGAATCACTCAATAATCATAATCGATAAAGAATATCGATATATAGATGAACAATTCGGAACTAAAACCTAGAATCCCGAAAAAACCCCCAAATTCGTCAAAGTTAGGGTTCCTGAGTAAATTCCTTGGATTCGACTGATCGAAGATGTGAATGTTGTAGATTAATCTCCCTTGGTACACAATAATCAATCTCTAGAGGAAATCCACGGATTGCTATGGACAAATCGCTCCAAAGGCACTCAAGAACACCCACGTCGCGAGAAGGGTTGAAGAAGAATGAAAAGAAACTGACTGAGGTTAAGTCAGGTTTAAAAACGCTGACAGTGCGTTACATACGTTAACACAGGCTGTTAACGTACGTTATGATGGTTACGTACGTAACCCAATGCTGGTTAACGTACGTAACCAAATGTCTGTACTTAAATGTGAAGGGTCATAACGTACGTTATGGATCACGCATAACGTACGTTATGCACGTAACAGACCCCAGTTCTGAATACCAATTCTGCACCGTCGATTCGACGACGAACTACAACACGAGGATAGAATCAAAAGTGTAAATACGAGGTATTCATAACAACGAAGCTGAGTGCTCGAAAGTAAATGCACTTCCAACTACCGAGGAATCCAAAATACGACAAGGAGATGAATTTCCCTAAATTTATAGGAAATTACGAAAATGACCCAAGCGTTTGAAAATCACGATACGACGTCGGATTTACAAACCGGAAGTCTCAACATGACCAACTCAACCATACGGACTTGTACAAACCAAGAAACAACGAAAACGAACGAGTTTTACGAGAATCGAACGTTCATACGGCAAAACATGTCATAAAATAAAATTACGTGAAAACATCACCAAAACTCGTCCAAATGGAAAAACTCCAAGAATAAGGTAGATTCAAAATGTCGAAACGGTTACAAGCGAGTCGATAAAAATACACATACACCAAAAATGGAAACTGCTAAAAAAAACGGAAAATTACGGATATTACATTCTCCCCCTCTAAAATAAAGTTTCGTCCCGAAACTTAAGAATCAAAAAGCTCGGGGTGTCTCGAACGCATATCCTCCTCTAACTCCCAAGTCGCTTCTTCCACTCCGTGTCTCGACTATTTCACCTTAACTAAAGGAATGGTTTTGTGCCTTAACTGTTTGTCTCGACGCTCCAAAATCTTAACGGGCCTCTCCTCAAACGTAACATCCTTCTCGATCTCCACGTCTCCAAAATCAATAATGTGGGACGGGTCCGGAACATACTTCCTCAGCTGGGAGACGTGAAATACGCTATGAACATGACTCAACGACGGAGGCAAAGCTAAACGGTATGCCAACTCACCGACTCTCTCCAATATCTCGAAGGGCCCAATATACCTCGGACTGAGCTTCCCCTTTTTCCCAAAAAGGAAAACTCCCTTCGTCGGGGATACCCTCAACAGAACATGATCTCCCACCTCGAACTCCAAGGGTCGACGCCTAACATCCACATAAGACTTTTGTCGACTCTGAGCAGCCAACATTCTCTTTCTAATCAATTCAACTTTCTCCCTCGTCTCTAACACAAGGTCTGGCTCGGTACCGACTAGATCGGATGGCTCATCCCAACATATCGGCGATCGGCAGCGTCTTCCATAAAGTGCCTCACATGGTGCCATCTTAATCGATGCGTGCCAGCTATTATTATAAGTAAACTCAATCAGGGCTAGATGTTCCTCCCAGTCACTACTCCAGTCTAACGCACACGCGCGCAACAAATCCTCGAACGTCTGAATGGTACGTTCGGACTGCCCATCGGTCTGGGGATGGAACGAAGTGCTCAAACGTAACTGTGTCCCCAATGCCTTATGTACCGCCTGCCAAAAATGCGATACAAATCGGCCATCTCTGTCTGAAATAATGGTCCTCGGTGTACCATGAAGTCTCACTATCTGCGCGATAAAAATACGAGCCAACTTTTCTGGACCCCAAGTATCCTTGATGCCCAGAAAATGCGCCGACTTAGTCAGTCGGTCTACAATCACCCACACCATATTCATACCCGTCTTCGTCCTCGGCAAACCCATGACAAAATCCATAGAGATATCCTCCCACTTCCACTCTGGGACGGGAAGTGGTTTCAACAACCCGGCTGGCCGCTGATGCTCAATCTTGACTTGTTGACAAGTCAAACACTTAGCCACAAACTGAACTACCTCCTTCTTCATGTCGTTCCACCAGAAATTCTTCCTTAAATCCTTATACATTTTACTCGAGCCCGGATGGACTGAGTAAGGTGACGCATGAGCATCCCGCATAATACTCTGTCTTAATTCCGAGTCGTTCGGAACACACAACCGACCTCAGAATCTCAACACTCCATCCTCATGAATAACAAATCACGAGGCTTTCCCCTTCCCTACACTCTCTCGAAGCTGAATAAACATCGGGTCCTCCAACTGTCCCGATTTAATGTCCTCGACCAGAGATGACGAAATCTCAAGAGTACGCAACTGCCCGGAACTCTCTGGCAGTACAATCTCAATGCTCAACCTCATAAACTCTCGCTAAAGTCCCGACTGGGCCGTGAGTAACTCAAGCGCCCGAAGCGATACCGATTTCCGGCTCAAGGCATCTGCTACCACATTAGCCGTGCCCGGATGATAAAGGATCTCGAGATCGTAATCCTTAATCAATTCCAACCACCTACTCTGTCTCATATTGAGCTCTTTCTGGGTGAAAATGTACTTCAGGCTCTTGTGATCGGTGAAAATCTGACACGACGAGCCATACAAGTAATGACGCCAAATCTTCAACGCAAATACGACTGCGGCCAACTCAAGATCATGCGTAGGGTAATTCAATTCATACGGTTTCAACTGACGGGAAGCATGGGCAATCGTCCTCCCGTGCTGCATAAGTACGCATCCGAGCCCTTGGCCCGAAGCATCACTATAAACTGAGAAACCATCATTACCACTCGGTAAAGCCAAGACGGGAGCGGTCGTCAACCGCTTCTTCAACTCTTCAAAACTATTCTGCCTCTCATCGGTCCACACAAACTTCTCTGACTTCAGAATAACCGAGTCGGGTCGAGCGAGCTTAGAGAACCCTCGACGAATCTATGGTAATACTGTGCTAACCCTAAAATCGGACCTCCTTCACATTCTTGGGCGGCGCCCAATCCAACACTGCCCCTACTTTGTGTGGGTCCACACGAACACCCTCAGCCGAGATCACATGACCGAGAAACATTACCTCCCGCAACCAAAACTCGCATTTTGAGAACTTCGCAAAAAGATGCTGAGTTCTCAAAATATCTAACACGATATGCAAATGACGAGCGTGCTCCTACTCGCTCCTCGAGTAAATCAGGATGTCATCGATAAAAACGACTACACACTTATCGAGGTACTCGATAAAGACTTTGTTCATAAGCTGCATGAACACGGCTGGGGCGTTAGTTAGTCCAAAAGGCATAACCACAAACTCGTAGTGACCGTATCTCGTCCGAAAGGCCATCTTCGGAATGTCGGTATCCTTCACTCGGAGCTGATAATACCCCGATCTCAAATCAATCTTCGAAAACACGGTTGCCCCTTGCAACTGATCAAACAAGTCATCAATCCTCGGGAGCGGGTACTTGTTTTTGATGGTCACTTTGTTCAACTCTCGGTAGTCGATACACAAACGAAGTGACCCATCCTTCTTCTTCACAAACAGGACCGGTGCGCCCCAAGGTGAAGCACTCGGTCGAATATACCCCATGTCTAGCAATTCTCCCAACTGTTTCTTCAACTCAAGCATCTCGGCAGGCGCCATACGGTATGGCGTCTTAGAAATCGGTGCTGCACCCGGCTCTAAATCGACGGTAAACTCAACTTCTCGGTCCGGTGGCAAACCCGGCAACTCGTCTGGAAAAACATCAGGATATTCACACACTACCGGAATAGACAAGAGCTCGACTCCCCTTCTTCCGATCTCAAGGCATAACACCAATAACCCGTGCAACCTCCCCGAAGAAGCCTCAACGCCTTCAAGGCGCTGATCAAGAGTCTCTGGCTACTCCGCTTACGTCCCACAAAGGAATGCTTGCATCAGCCGAAGCTAACATCGAAACGGTTCTCGTTCTATAATTCATGATCGCCCCATGACGGTCCAGCCAATCCTCACCAAGAATCAAATCCTCATCTCTAATATCTACCACAATCAGATTAGAAGGCCTATCCATCCCCGCGATACTCACAGAAAAATCTCTAATCTCACGATCCCCCACGATGCTATCCCCGCTAGGAAGTTTAACAACAAAAGGTTCACAAGCAACAAGGCAATCAACATGCAGACGATGTACACAATCCATAGATATAAAAAAATGCGTAGCACCAGAATCGAACAATACGGAAACAGGATGATCAAGGATGTGGACGGTACATGTAGCCACCGTCGCATCTGGGTCTCCAGCTCGTCTCATCTCATAAACCCGGGGCGGAACAGACCCCGCACTCGAAGCTCCCCCTCTAGAAGGCTGACCACGCCCTCGACCTCTACCAAAACTCTGCTGCGGCTGAGGAACTATCGGTGCCTGATTCACACTCGGCTCTCCCGCGGCTGGGGCTGATATCTGAGTAACTGGAGCCCGAGCTGCATCCGTACAAAACTTGGCACGATGACCCATCCGACCACAAGCAAGACACTGAATCGGAGGCCTATCACACTCACTCATCATGTGGCCCGGACGACTACAGTTGAAGCACGTAGGACCACGAACGGAACCAGCAGGAGCAGACCTAGAACCGTTTCCTCGCCCAACTGATGGCGACTGACTCCCGAAGACTCGCGAACCAGACTGAGCCTTCGGATACCCTCCTGACTTGCCTCCCGAAAACTGACCGGCGGTTTCCTGTTTCTTTCCTTCGGTTGCCGTCTCTGTCGCAGAAAACGTCATCTCATAAGCCATCGCCTTATTCTGATATTCTTTCAAAGTCTTGCACCCCAGACCAGACATGTAGTGGCGCACCCTCGGTTTCATCCGCATATCAATGTGGCGGATCTTATCATGCTCATCTCGGACATGGTTCCTCACATAATGCAGCTGTTGATTGTAGTCCTTGATAGCTTGAGAAATAGGAACATCTTGGGGCTTAGCCTCAAAGAAGGGCCGGATTCTCCCCTCTTTCACTGGCCATGGGCAAAATTCATCTTCCATCAGATCCCGAAACTCTGCCCACGTGGCTGCCCGGTCACGCGGTTTCACCGCTTGCCACCATGTTGCTGCCTCTTTGGCGAGGAAGTACTGGGCAATGGGTACTTTCCTCTCCTCAGAACAATTAGCAGCCTCGAATACTTTCTCCATCTCGAATAGCCAATTCTCCCAACCAGAGGGGTCGGAAGCACCATCAAACTGCGGAGGACGCATACGAATCACGTCCTGAAGTAACTTATCACTGCCGGATCCAGTAGGCGGAACTGGGTTGGCATTAGCTTGGCCGACTAGAACGGCCTGAGTCAGTAGCGTCATCTGGTTCGCTACTTGTTGCAGAATGTTGGCCACTCCAACATTCTCATGTGCATTACCGGAGCTAGCGGACCGGTCCTGCTGACCTCCGGAACTAGGGGCAACACTGTCCGACAAAGAAGGCATCGCCGAATCAATTCCCGAGTGATCGGACATGGCCGCCCCACCGGCTGCGCCACGTCCCAAGGCTCGCGATCTGGCCCGCGCCCTCTACCAGCAGGAATTCTGAAGAAGTAACGGGTAAGTACAATTCAAACGCAAAACGCAACAAGATACTAAGACAGGAATAGAACAGAACAGCGAAACAAATCAAGTTAGGAAAAACTTACGAGCACCGGCGTACTGAGATGATGGCGTAGCAGTGATACTGTCCCAAAAACAACACTTAACTAGACCCAAATAACCGACAGCCTAGGTATCCATAAACCTAAGCTCCGATACCATATTCTGTAACACCCCCAAGACGTTCGGGGCATATTACAGCGCCGTGGACCCCACACTGTGGAATCCACTATGCTAACGTACCAAACAAGACATTCGACAATGACATACCATCATAAATAAAATGACAAGCTAAATAAAAGACTATAACCGACAAATAAAATTCTGACATCAAATCCATTTCCCCAAAACGGGAACACAACATTAACAAACTCAAACCGGAAGTACTCGAGTACTTAAACCAATTTTATAATACAGAATCCCAAAATTAAACATCAATAATAATGGACAGACAGAACACCAATAATCAACTTCTGGACAATATCATGCTTGCCCATCATCCTCATACGGCTCGGGTGCTCGCTTCTCCCCACGATCAATACCTGAAATACAAAAAGTATTTCCCCCATTTAAGGGGTTAGCGACAACTGCTAGTGCAAGTACAATCCATTTGAACTACATTCTAATCAGATGAATAATGCGCCAAAAATCATTTTTGAAAACGTTTTATATTCCGGAATATTTACAATGTACAATCGCAAAACACATTATCTCCAACGAAATCACAATTCAAAGTTAACCGTTGATACGAGACTCACGGCCACCGTACCCCGCAGAGCCCCGTCGGATATCCCTGGGTGGTTAACCACAGTTCACGATACGCACACTCACGGCAATACGTATCCCTAGAGGCCCCGTCGGACCGTCCCTAGGTGAACATACACATATCTATCCACAACAACCACGATACAGCCATAATTCAAATACTAGAACATGTAAACAAATGTAAAGTACTTGCCTTTGTGACATCTTCAAAGAATCGGAAGTGAAAAGTGACTACGGATGATCCGAATGGAAAAAAACGGTTCCTAAACGAAGAATTAGCATAACTCAGTCCCAACGGACATCAATAATCGAAAGGAATACTCCCAAAACCCCGATTACAAATCACGATAATAGACGTTAAATCGATACGGGCGAGGGTTCACGCAAAATCTCCCCGTATTGATAATTCACGGATTAAAATCAAGGAAATAGGATTTAGAATAACTCAATAATCATAATAGATAAAGAATATCGATATATAGATGAACAATTCGGAACTAAACCCTAGAATCCCGAAAAAAACCCTAAATTCGTCAAAGTTAGGGTTCCTGAGGAAATACCTTGGATTCGACTGATGGAAGATGTGAATGTTGTAGATTAATCTCCCTTGGTACACAATAATCAATCTCTAGAGGAAATCCACGGATTGCTATGGACAAATCGCTCCAAAGGCACTCAAGAACATTCACGTCGCGAGAAGGGTTGAAGAAGAATGAAAAGAAACTGACTGAGGTTAAGTCAGGTTTAAAAACGCTGACAGTGCGTTACGTACGTTAACACAGGCTGTTAACGTACGTTATGATGGTTACATACGTAACCCAATGCTGGTTAACGTACGTAACCAAATGTCTGTACTTAAATGTGAAGGGTCATAACGTACGTTATGGATCACGCATAACGTACGTTATGCACGTAACAGACCCCAGTTCTGAACACCAATTCTGCACCGTCGATTCGACAACGAACTACAACACGAGGATAGAATCAAAAGTGTAAATACGAGGTATTCATAACAACGAAGCTGAGTGCTCGAAAGTAAATGCACTTCCAACTACCGAGGAATCCAAAATACGACAAGGAGATGAATTTCCCTAAATTTATAGGAAATTACGAAAATGAGCCAAGCGTCTGAAAATCACGATACGACGTCGGATTGACAAACCGGAAGTCTCAACATGACCAACTCAACCATACGGACTTGTACAAACCAAGAAACAACGAAAACGAACGAGTTTTACGAGAATCGAACGTTCATACGGCAAAACATGTCATAAAATAAAATTACGTGAAAACATCACCAAAACTCGTCCAAATGGAAAAACTCCAAGAATAAGGTAGATTCAAAATGTCGAAACGGTTACAAGCGAGTCGATAAAAATACACATACACCAAAAATGGAAACTGCTAAAAAAACGGAAAATTACGGATATTACACTTACCAGCTCCGTTATCTTCATCCGGAATCCCGTCTCGATGTACGGTCTGATTCATATGCGCCAACCGGTCAGTCACCTGAAGAAGGATGGTGGCGGCGCCAATATCAACATTACCTCTGGATGATTGCTGCTGATCACGACCACGACTACGACCACGTCCTCGTCCACGGCCTCTCGGCATACTGGACGGACGACCAATAAAAATAACACATCCAAACAAATATCACAACGTCAAGATAAGACAATAAATAGCAGCACGTTAAAACATCAACTCCAGGTCATCACACAAGTGCACGAACTAACACTGTAATTTTAGAACTTCATTAAGAAAAATGATCCACACAGTCACATCAACAGAGATGTTTGGATTTTACCAAATCAAACACGGTCAAAACCACACACGTATCGCAGGGATCAAACACTAACAACAAAAATAAAATGTTTCCGAGGTATTATTCAAATGATAAAATTTTAAAATTCTCAAGTTTGAAAAGAAAAAATTGGTGAAATGAAATTTTTGAAAACACTTATAATACCTCGGTCGTTTAATTAAAACCATGTATATCATTATCAAAACCGTTTTGATTGAAGCTATTTGCAAAACAACACATCGAGGCTTCAATCTTTTCGCTAGACGATATCGTCAAAATGACCTTATCAATATATCATTATCTTTGCTAGCGTTATACGGGGTAACAACATGTTACCACGCCATCCATCACTGATATATCAACAGAGATTAAATAATCAAGGGGCACGGGTACAACTGTAATAACAAATTTCTACCGGGTCAGTCAAAAGTTAACGGCCGTAACAACATGCAGTTTACGCCCGTAACAACTCTGAGCTTACGGCCGTAATGGAAAACATCTTACGGCCGTAACATCTAGCTGCAGGACTGCAGAATTGTCACAGTAGCCCCCAACACACAAACACATAACATTTAAATTCCGAAAATTAGGGTCGTTTTGCAAAACAAGATTTTTCCAAAAATTTTGATTTCCACAAAAATGCTTAAATCAGTAGTCTTTAAGGAAAAACGTTTTCAAAGCTACCCGTAGCGGGTATAATTACAACAATCCAAAATAGTCGATATTAAAACCACATGCCCAAATGGCAAACAGGGTCGCCAATTCAATCACATACATCTCATGGCATCAAGTTTAAACACACAGCAAAATCATTCATCGGAGTTTCCCACAAACTCTACCGTAAAACCCATCAAGGTTCACAACTTTCACACCATACCAACCCACATGGTGGTTCAAGGGCCAAACATCAATACATCCAGTTCTATACACGTACAGCGTATCCAAGTATCGAATACAACTTCATTACACAACACCGTGTAAATAAAATTATGCACCACAAATATCACACATAAATGAAATCATGAACACAGATATTATGCATAAAAGAGGAGACATACGTCCACAGGCCGCACGGAGACGACGGTCGCCCACGATACTAATCTCATCCGACAACATATCCAACACGTTGTGACTGCCCACAACTCAACTTGTCACGTGATGGCTCGAACGACATGACAACACATTACTCGACAAATCACGACTTGACTCGACCCGACAGCCTAGGTTTCCGCAACCTAAGCTCTGATACCATAAATGTAACACCCCCAAAACCGTATGGGAATATTACACGCCGTAAACCCTTTCCGCAAGGATCTACCAGGCTAAACATCCATAAACAACCAAATGCTTGCCCGGCCAGGGTCAAACAACATAATAATACAGACTGTTAAGGTCACTTACACATAAACACACAGACCGATGAGGTCACACAACTCTATCAACAGGACTGATTCACAACATTACCCACACAGGGGTCGAAATACAATACAGCGGAAGACTGAATCAACTCTAACAATACAACTAAACTCTACCAACTCTCAACTCTTGATTAGTATCGCAGCTCGTCATCCTCTTGTGCCAATCCTGTGATCTGCCCCCGAACTGCATGTACCGGACGCAAATGACATCCACCCCGAATACTGGGGTTAGTAAAACTCCTTTGCTTTTACTAGTGCAAGTATCAAACCATACGAAATGTAACAAGCAAATAGCAACTACGGATTTAATACGCAAATCAATTATCAAAATGTTCCCGAGAAGTTTTAGAATTTCGAACTCAAGTAAGAGATATTTGAAAAGGAACACATCATCTCGGGGATTTTTAAAGCAGAAATTCTTTTGGAACTCGAGTTCCAATTTACAAAACCTTTTCGTAAACATTAGGGCCTTAGCCCGATTCTCGTTTCAAAGAATACTAAATAATATATCATTATGAGTCCGAGATCCATATTTAAAATGTTACCAGAACAATCAATGCTACACGATCATTGTTCGTACACACCATGTACCGAACTCCGGAGGCCTCGACGGACCTTACCCGGACCACACACACTGTTCGTACACATCATGTACCGAACTCCGGAGGCCTCAACGGACCCTACCCGGCCACACACACTGTTCGTACACATCATGTACCGAACTCCGGAGGCCTCAACGGACCCTACCCGGCCACACACACTGTTCGTACACATCATGTACCGAACTCCGGAGGCCTCAACGGACCCTACCCGGCCACACACACTGTTCGTACACATCATGTACCGAACTCCGGAGGCCTCAACGGACCCTACCCGGCCACACACACTGTTCGTACACATCATGTACCGAACTCCGGAGGCCTCAACGGACCCTACCCGGCCACACACATCGTTCGTACACATCATGTACCGAACTCCAGAGGTCTCGTCAGACCCTACCTGGATCACACACCTTGTTCGTACACATCATGTACCGAACTCCAGAGGCCTCGTCAGACCCTACCTGGAACACACGCACACACATCGACACGACACAACTCATAATCATTAAATGTCAAGCCATTCCACATTACACCGAAATGTAGAATCAAGTATGTAAACCAAAACAACACGAATATCATGATCATCACAACGACTCTTAACCAACATAACACATATTCGGTACACAATACATTGCACAACCACGTGTACAAACATCTCATATGTACATCGCAATCCTGCACAAATGGTACAACGCCTAACACGTATACCAATATATCACTATTATCACAAAGCCTTCAAATTTCGGAAAACACAACCAACTCAAACGGAACATATTTACGGAGGCAAGCAAAATCGTCATACATATCATATGTAATTACTAGTTGCAAGATACAAGTCGTATAATAAGATACTTGCCTCGATAACCGCTACCGAACGCTTCGAAGAACACGGTTCGACCGGGAAGCTCGGACCCCAAAGAAGGCAACGAACGAAAGGGTTCCGACTCGAGTTCTTCACAAGAATTCGTTCCTAAGTCACAAAGATATCAATTCAATCACAATTCTATGAAAACGTATGGAACTTCCCAAGTTCTACCCATTGAAGCATTTTATCGGACACTTTGAAGGCGTAGTCCAATTCAATCGATTATTCAAAGAAATACTCAAATCCGTTCCACAAAACTTCAAGGGTATTGAATGATTACGAGTTTACAATCAAGTTTCATCGAATCAATCAAAACAAAGAAAATCGGCCAAAACACCAAGAAACCCCAAGAACATCCAAAAACCAAAAGTTTAGGTGTTCTTACCTTCGATCCGGGTGGAAGATGATGTTAATCCATGATTCCAACTTCCAAAACATGTTGTTATAAGTTTATTCTACTCAAACCATCGATCTATGGTGAAAAATCGCGGAAGGAACGAAGAAAAGTGGAAAATGCCGGATATGACTCGGTCCAGGCCTTAAATAGCCGGACACTGCCGGACGCTTACGTACGTAACCGGCCGGCCCTTACGCACGTAATCGCCATGGCGAAGTCTCGCCGTAAATGCCGCAGATCATTACGTACGTAACCGCCAAGGCTTACGACGTAACCGCCTTACGACGTAATCGCCGAGCACTACCGGCCAGAACTCGCCAAAGGCTGCCCGGCCTGCATCGCCGGCCATTACTCGGTCGGGGCCAACTCCGACGGCCCGAACGACCCCGAAACCCGAACCTGAATACGAATCGAAGATACGGTTACGAAGTACTCGCAAAGACGAATTCGAACACTAAGAGAACACACGATTCCGACCACCCGAGGGCTCGAAATTCGACAACGGAAGTAATTACCCCAAACTTTGGGAAATTACGAAAATGGCCCAAAACGCCCGAAAATCACGATACGTGATCGAATAACCAAACCGAAGTTCACAACACGTCTAACGAAGTTAAACGGACTTACAGGAAACTCGAAGCAGCAGTTTTGAACGAGATTCGCAAGAATCGAACTCAAGTGCGGAAAAGTCGCTAAAAAGCACGGAACTCAACAAAACGGCACCGAAACAAACTCGGATGTCAAAAAGTGTAGAATTAAATATTCTCAGAATGACGAAACGGTCAAAAGAGAGTCATCGAAACGGACCTCCGCCGAAAAATGAAAATTACCGAAAATCCGAAATTGCGGATATTACACGTTTGGCCTACTTGGCTAGGATGGCTCTAGAGTATTTTGTTGTTTATGTTAAATCCTTTAATTGTGGATTTTGACGTTGGAAGACGAACCTTGTGGTCGTTCTTGTATACTGTGAGTTGATGAGATTTGGGGCTAAAATCCCAATGGTTTTGTAAAAGTCATTTTATGGATTTGGGGCTAAAATCCCAACGGTTTGGTAAATGTCATTTTTTTGTGGAAAGTAAACCTTTGGGGCGGTGACCCCCTTTTGTCCTTTGGATTTAGAAAAGTTGGATTTGATAATCCTAAATTATTTTCTATTAAAACTCTCGATGGCATTCTAAACCGTTTTATAAATTATTTCCATTGATTTATGATATTTCGATTTTTAAAGGTATTCTCAAACCCTTGCCTCGAGAAGTAATTTTCGTTTCGTTTGGATCTTTGAGGATTCCTGGTTATTGTTATTCGTGGAATGTGAATTGTATGGCTCGTATTTACACTTTGTGCTTGCACTAGCAAAACAGTGGAGTTTTGCTAACCCCCGAGTATTCGGGGGGTGGATATCTATTTTTGCATTCAGGTTTTGGAGCATAACACAGGGTCGGCACGAAGGATGATGAAAGATGAACGATACTAATCACACGAGGATCCGTTGATGTCATATTGGTCTAGTTGTATTTTCTTTTCCGCTGCAGTATCTTTTCCACGTTATACGGGAGTTTATTGTATTTTGACCCCTGCGTGGGTATATGTTGTAATTGAGTTGTATATTTTTATTGAAAGACCAAATCGGTCTACTGAGTCATTTAGCCTTCAAGGCATTGTCTAGATGTTAAATGTTGTTACCAGCCTGGTAGATCTTCGAGGAGAGGGTCTACGGCGTGTAATATCCCTGAGTGGATTGGGGGTGTTACATAAATGGTATCAGAGCTTAGGTTGAGGAAAACCTAGGCTGTCGGGTCAAGTCGTGTTGTTTGAGTCTTGTTTCGTCGGATTTTATCTGACTGAGTCGTGTCGCGACGCGTCGTTTGAGTTTGTTGGTCGTGATTAGTATCGTGGGGCGATCATCATCTTCGTGCGACCTGTGGAAGTAAGTCTCCCTTCTTTGTGTTGTGCCTCATGTGACACGAGCTATTTTCATGATTATTTGTTAAGTGATGGAATCCTTATGTGGATCTTGATTTCGCGATATGTATTTAGTCGACTCTCGTATTTGATTTATACGAGGAGTGTCTTCGCTTGTGATGTCTTTTTATTGTTGTTTTTGTCCGTTGCTGATGATTTTCGAATCAATTTGCACGTTTTACAAGTTCTCTTGTGGAGGCTTTGTGCTTATACGCGTTCGACTTGTTCACTAGCCAGTGCGGGAGGGTCCTTAGAGGCCTCGAATGGGGTCATTGGTTTGTTCTGAATGTGGTATTTTTTTTTCCGTTTATTTCCATTTAAAGACATGTATTGTCTTGATTTTAAACGTTTTGATGCGTGTACTAGGAGTTGTTTCAGTGAACGTCGATATGTGTGAGTTTTGGGCATTCTGGCCTATTGGATTTTTGAAAACCTTGAGTATCTTGGAAAAATAAATTTCGAGACATACTTTTCAAATGAGTTATTTTCTCGTGGTACTAACTAGGTGCCACAATATATTTCAAAAAAATTTCTACTTCGAGGACTAAAATGCTTTGTGATATTTTCAATGTTTTAGAAACACTTTTATTTAGACCCGAGGGTCGAATATTCTGAAAGTTTTCACTAAGAGAAAGTGTCCTCATTTTTATCAAATGCGAAATGGTTCTCCAAAGTCTCGATAACAATGTTTCAGGTTTGTACTTTTTGAAAGGTGATACTTGTAACACCCCCAAGTTATTCAGGGTATATTACAGCGTCGTGAGCCCCGCCGTGGGACCCACAAGGCTAAACCTACGCGGAACTATGAAACTTGACCGAGAAGGTCTACAGACAATGGAATGAAGGACAATACAAATGGTATTAAAAACCATAACCAATGAAACCATATACATCACCACACAAATCAATACCTCGGCAACACAGGCCGGAACATCAAGGAAACTGAAAATACAATACTCGAGTATTTAAAATCCATTCCAGTACAACAACACTGAATGGAGGAATCCAAAAAGATAACCGGAGATAAGACAGAGTATCACACTTGCCCATCATCTTCATGTCGACCCGATACCTGCCTGTCCGATCTCCTGGAACCTGAAATACATAAAAAGTATTTCCCCCATAAAGGGGTTAGCCGTCGAATAGCTAGTGCAAGTATATCAAGTATGAAATACAATACTCCTCGACAATAAAGTAAAGGTAACCGTCAATTCATCAATTTAAGACTAGTATTCCGGAATAACTAAATCTCATAGCATCACATCAAGACGTATATGAATGCCGTGGAAACGGTTCGTTCATATCATCCGTCATCAATACATATATGAATACCGTGGAACCGCACCAGAGGCTACGGAACCCTCAGAGGACCGGTCGGTCCGTCCCGGAGTGGTTAATTCATATTATCCATGGAATCGCACCAGAGGCTACGAAACCCTCAGAGGACCCGTCGGCCCGTCCCGGAGTGGATATAAATAATCATGCCATTAATATTTCATACTTTCAAAGTCGAGAACGCACATTCATAAATATATACTTGCCTTTGAGACATCGAGAAATCGAACGGAGGAAGGGTATGAGCTCGGTAGGTCCAAGAACGCGCTTCCGGCACCTAAACGATTCGCAAGGAAATGACAATTAATTATCTATACTCAATTCCCACGAAGAGACTCCCGAAACTCGTCTACGATTCAAGAAAATACACGGGTGAACAACTAATGGTTTGGAAATCGCCCAAACTCCCACAAGTCCGAAAACGGCACAACCCAACCCGTAAAATCGTAAGAAAAACATGCATACGGCATAGATATATTATAATCTCAAGGTTCTCAAGCTTCAAACCGGATAAATCGGACGAATCTATGAAAACCCCCAAAATCCAACACAATATTCAAAGTGTTCTTGAATAATCTTTCAATAATCCGATGAATACTCAAACGGGTCCATAATCATGCGTATATCACTTCATACACCATGATTTTAACATCCAAAACATCATTACCCAATACAAAATCGAAATCCAAGATGTTGAAGAAATTACCTCTTGAAGATCCAAGCACTATGATTCGAAGAATACGCGATAGCTTGATGATCCGAGCTTCCCCACCAAATGAAAATGATAAAAATTCAATACTCAAGAGGTAGATGATGCAAAGTTCTCTCCCCAAGCTCTCTCTCTCGTGTGGGTTGAGGAAAATGGAGAAATGATCGGATTTTGCTGAAAAAAAACGTAATTATACAGTTGACTGCATCGTGTGCCGCGGCTCAGCCAAAGTGTGCCGCGGCACGGTAGAGCAGTTTTGGCCGAATCTGGAAAATGAGAGTGACTTAGCTATTTCGACCATAACTCCCTCGTCTGGACTCCGATTGACTCGCCGTTTGAACCATTGGAAAGCTAACTCGATGCTTTACAATATTGCAAAGATTCAGAATTTTTGGAGTTTCCAAAAATTAATGGTGATTTAACAAAGTCGAACTCATACGTGGAAAAGTCGCTAAAGAACACGGAATTCAACAGAACGATACCGAAACGAACTCGTATGACAAAAAGTGTAGAATTAATCATTCTCAGGATGACGAAAAAGTCCAAAGCAAGTCGTAAAAACGGACTTTCGCCAACAAAAAAAAATTACCGGAAATCGAATTTGCGGATATTACATTCTACCCTCCTTAATAGAAGTTTCGTCCCGAAACTTAAAACAACTAGGGAGAAGCAATATCCCACCAGGAAAACTCAACGAGATACACAAGAAACGCGTAACTTACGCCCAACGGCGAAACGTTACAAGTAACACAACAATACATTACCCGAAGGTAATCCAAGCCAACACTGAGGTAAATACGAATCACAATTTCTGAAGGCTCCAACAGAAATACCAATACATCGCAGTGGCTTGAAAGCCCCTCAACCGAAGCTGTATATCACGATGGCCTGAAAGCCGAATACCCAAAGTCAGTAAATCATCACAATACAGATCTCAAAGAAGCAAACCTGACCGTCGGACATACCCCTCGGCGTATGAACAACCAATCGCAAATCTTCGGACATATCCAATACTACATGGACTACGAACGACCAAACAATAAGGCTCAAGAGGGAACATCACAGTACGCCCGATCCGGAAATGTGTCCGTGCACATGTCCACCCCGTATACGGAATCCAGAATATACGTGTGACAATGTACCTAACTAGCCTCACGAACTACGTCTCGTGTGCACGGTCCAATGCGGAAACATCCACGCATGACCATCGTGTGCCCGGCTAAAAATCCTACACATAACCAATCGGCACGCAGATATGATTCCAGATATGCCACGATACGACATGACCGCGAAGCTCAAAGGATAACATATCCAATACGAATCACGCGACTCACCAAGTGAACGATGACGCACGAATAATGAAAGATCGACACGACCAACAATATCCAACATAACCATCCTGGGATCAAAATCCCTAAGGACCGATTAACACGAGCAATAATCACAACACAACAATTCGGAAAATCCTCAACCCTCAACGATCACAAAACTACCGAGTTCACAAGAATAATAGTGTGCTGCCTTGAGTCGGCCAACACGACAATAATAATTCAACGGATGGGAACTATCCTCGACAGTCCCAATTCAATACTTCGATTACCGTAGAATGGCCAATCGATAACAACGATACAACGGATGAGAATATTTTTGACAACGGATGGGAATTATCTTTGATAATCCCAATTCAATATATCGATTACCTTTAGAGCGGACGATCGATAACAATTATACAACGGATGTCTCGGCACCTTTAATCGGTTACCGATAACGAAGATGATAATCGAATACGTCAATACCTTCAATCGGCCAAAACGACATCAATAGAAAAACACTGATATCAATAACGACGATTCACAAAAAATATCTTGATGGAACATCAATCAATAATAACAATCGATACGTCGATACCGCGAACCGGCTATCGACAAATATTACCAACAAGTATCGCAATGCCTTAAATCGGCCATTTACGAACAACAATAATATTTGGGATAATTTGTCGACGGGTGTCGTATCAAACAATCCCCTGATATCAATACAATCATAAAGAGGCCGAGTCTCGAAATGATACACACATTCGTACACCTACACGATAACATTAATCTCATTGATTAGTACAAGTATAAAACTTGCCTCGATATCAATACAACGAACTGTTACCAATTCAGTTGATTTCGTCTTACGAGTTCCTCAGTCCCGACCAAGGTAATCTACGAATTCTTCAACCTCAACCGCAACACAACAGTCATAATCCATGATCACACATCATGTCTTATTGTAAAACGAAGGATTAATAATCAGCAGGTTCGATGACGACCAATATCAACACCACCAAACCACAAACTCAACCGTTTCACCATATCTTGACTAATCAGAGTCTGAACAATCCAACTCAGACACTTACAAATCTTGTCCACAATACGAGTCGAAATATGATGATCATATCAGCAACCAATTCGGACCAATAATAAGGGTCTAAATGTTCCAAACTCAATTCTTAAATACGAATTGACAAGGTTCCCTTCTCGTAGATCCATCGTTAAAATTTACTTATGACCGTCATCAATTCGAATCATCCGACTGGTTCAAAACAATAGATAATCATATTAAAAAGGTTATCAAACAATCCAATCATTCGATTTGAATATTTGCTCCATACGTATGGGCTTCCAAATTCAGAGATGAATAATAGTCTCATCAAACTCATAATCACATTCGTATTACTATACGAATATAATTTCCAACACATAGTTTAGCTCTAGATATGAATATTCCATATTCATTTTCAAAACATCAACACTTCTTAAAAATTTTCATCACCTCGTATAATTCAAGAGTTCTTCAAGAACATAAAATATCCGAAATCACGTTCAGAACAACATATTCGAGGTATATATCTCCATGTTACCATTTTCTTCATCATGTCATTCATACAACCTCAAGAATCGCAACAAAACCCTTATCATCATATGAAGAAGATCTCAATAATCATATCAACATCCGAAATCTCTTATTACAATTCCAATAAATCTCGTATAACATTATCACATGATACCATAATTGTAACACCCCAGATCCTCCTGGGAATATTACACGCCGTAAACCCTTCTCACAAGGATTTACCAGGCTAAGCACAATTTTCCACGTCATTTCAAAAATGCCAAAAAGACCGATGACGGTAATATTTTTCAAATACTAAAAAAAATCATTTTCCAAATACCGTCAAAACGATCAAGGCTAAAATGCCAAAAACTCAGTTTAGGGAATCGGTTTTACAAAATAAAATTTAGTTGGCAAAATACCAAAAGCAATTTCAAAATACTCACGCAGCGGATAAAAGTACAGTCCAATATATGCATTTACATTGAAATAAAAACGAACATCAAAATACACGATTCCCAACATGCTCCCTCCCAAGTAGTAATCCTTTAAAAACGAACCACTATCAAAGGGATACAAGGATTACCTTGTATGGACGAACCACGAAGAAGAATAATTGAACTTCATTCCAAGAATCATCAAAACTTCAAGAACAATACTTAAATCCGAGCTCTCCATCTTAATCTTGTTTAAGAGAATCATCTCTCAATGTTTAGGAACTTCAAGTACTTCCCAAGGCTCTCTCTATTGACTGAAAGAAGGAGAATGGACAAAATGCCTCTCAGCACTCGTCTATCCCCTCTATAAAACACATCACTAGCGCGCGCTAGACCTTATATTTAGCGTGCGCTATAGAACTAGCGTGCGCTATCCTTCCTTGATAGCGTGCGCTATCGGGAAGTCCAGAAGCTACTGCATTGCTTCGAAATTCATCTAACGTACGTAATGCCCATGCATTAACGTACGCAAATAGGCGTTGACTTACTACACTGAAATGCTGAGTAGCGTGCGCTATTCCTCGACCTTAGCGCGCGCTAATCATTGTTGACCCGACAACCTGTACCTTCCCATAAGATGTCCGGGTCCTACACGCCGAAAGAAACCAATAAAGCCAAGATTCCTTGTTGATGATCTGAAATTAGTGTGCGTTAATCGCCGATAATAAACAGTCTGGGCCTACCTGTCGGCCACTTTACGGACCTTATCCAGAATACCTTACGTACGTTAGGGGTCCTCTTTAGCGTACGTAACTCAAACCTCTTAGCGTGCGCTAAGTATGCACCGTGGCGTACGCTAAGTATATATGTCTTAGTGTGCGCTAGGCATATCTTGTAGCGTGCACTAACGTGGCTGTACTTAGCCATTTTCCGCTATTCTCGACAAACATCTCGACATACCAAACGATCGTACGGCACAGTGAATACATAAACGTATTCAATAACATTGTCATACGTTCACATCATTCTTAAGAACAATTATCCACCAACGACATCCAACATATAAACGAAAAAAAATATATCCGAAAAATCGGGGTATTACACTCTACCCCCCTTAAAAATAAGTTTCGTCCTCGAAACTTGCAATCACTCGCACAAACAACATTTCAACGGAAATTTAAATTCACCAAGAATTATCGAGTAATCCGAACAACATACTTACAAGTCTGCGAAGTCGAAGATCTCCCATGATACTAGCATGCGACTCCTAAACAAAGTCTCAACATAATACCGATACACACCATTATCGCAATTAGCAACTTAACAAAATCTCAAGGAAGAGTTCACGTCCGTGACCACGACCACGATTCTTCCTACTTTCAGCCAACATTCTGAAGGGCACATACGTGCGTAAGTATAATCCGAATCGCACATTCTCGAAGTGACCAAATCCCAAGAATACCAAGCTATAAACGAAACGATTAAGAAAATACAAGAAGAGTGAGAGGACTTACAAGTACCGGTCGCACTGTGATGATGGCAGAGTAGTGATACTGTGGGCAAATGCTGACTCAATCGACCCAAAAGACCGACAGCCTAGGTATCCATAAACCTAAGCTCTGATACCATATTCTGTAACACCCCCAAGTTATTCAGGGTATATTACAGCTCCGTGAGCCCCGCCGTGGGACCCACAAGGCTAAACATACGTGGAACTATGAAACTTGACCGAGAAGGTCTACATACAATGGAATGAAGGACAATACAAATGGTACTAAAAACCATAACGAATGAAACCATATACATCACCACACAAATCAATACCTCGGCAACACCGGCCGGAACATCAAGGAAACTGAAAATACAATACTCGAGTATTTAAAATCCATTCCAGTACAACAACACTGAATGGAGGAATCCAAAAAGATAACCGGAGACAAGACACAGTATCACACTTGCCCATCATCTTCATGCCGACCCGATACCTGCCTGTCCGATCTCCTGGAACCTGAAATACATAAAAAGTATTTCCCCCATAAAGGGGTTAGCCGTCGAATAGCTGGTGCAAGTATATCAAGTATGAAATACAATACTCCTCGACAATAAAGTAAAGGTAACCGTCAATTCATCAATTTAAGACTAGTATTCCGGAATAACTAAATCTCATAGCATCACATCAAGACGTATATGAATGCTGTGGAAATGGTTCGTTCATATCATCCGTCATCAATACATATATGAATACCGTGGAAACGCACCAGAGGCTACGGAACCCTCAGAGGACCCGTCGGTCCGTCCCGGAGTGGTTAATTCATATTATCCATGGAATCGCACCAGAGGCTACGAAACCCTCAGAGGACCCATCGGCCCGTCCCGGAGTGGATATAAATAATCATGCCATTAATATTTCATACTTTCAAAGTCGATAACGCACATTCATAAATATATGCTTGCCTTTGAGACATCGAGAAATCGAACGGAGGAAGGGTATGAGCTCGGTAGGTCCAAGAACGCGCTTCCGGCACCTAAACGATTCGCAAGGAAATGACAATTAATTATCTATACTCAATTCACACGAAGAGACTCCCGAAACTCGTCTACGATTCAAGAAAATAAACGGGTGAACAACTAAAGGTTGGGAAATCGCCCAAACTCCCACAAGTCCGAAAACGGCACAACCCAACCCGTAAAATCGTAAGAAAAACACGCATACGGCATAGATATATCATAATATCAAGGTTCTCAAGCTTCAAACCAGATAAATCGGATGAATCTATGAAAACCCCCAAAATCCAACACAATATTCAAAGTGTTCTTGAATAATCTTTCAATAATCCGATGAATACTCAAACGTGTCCATAATCATGCGTATATCACTTCATACACCATAATTTTAACATCCAAAACATCATTACCCAATACAAAATCGAAATCCAAGATGTTGAAGAAATTACCTCTTGAATATCCAAGCACTATGATTCGAAGAATACGCGATAGCTTGATGATCCGAGCTTCCCCACCAAATGAAAATGATAAAAATTCAATACTCAAGAGGTAGATGATGCAAAGTTCTCTCCCCAAGCTCTCTCTCTCTCTCATGTGGGTTGAAGAAAATGGAGAAATGATCGGATTTTGCTAAAAAAAACGTAATTATACAGTTGACTGCATCGTGTGCCGCGGCTCAGCCAAAGTGTGCCGCGGCACAGGGTACAGACGGTTTTGGCCGAATCTAGAAAATGAGAGTGACTTAGCTATTTCGACCATAACTCCCTCGTCTGGACTCCGATTGACTCGCCGTTTGAACCATTGGAAAGCTAACTCGATGCTTTATAATATTGCAAAGATTCAGAATTTTTTGAGTTTCCAAAATTAATGGTGATTTAACAAATTCGAACTCATACGTGGAAAAGTCGCTAAAGAACACGGAATTCAACAGAACGATACCGAAACGAACTCGGATGACAAAAAGTGTAGAATTAATCATTCTCAGGATGACGAAATGGTATAAAGCAAGTCGTCAAAACGGACTTTCGCCAACAAAGAAAAATTACTGGAAATCGAATTTGCGGATATTACAATACTCAAGATCAACCGGTGTTCTTCTAAATTATTTTCAAAATGAGGTTTTCATTTTTAAAACCTATCCATTCCCGTTTGAGGGCTGGGTATGTATGTATGATGTTCGCGTTGTCATTTTGATTATTGCTCCCGAGTATGACCGAACTGGCGGTGTGAGCGTTGAGTCGTTTTCCACACATTTGTTGTGTTAGCCCCTTGTGAGAGGCGGGATGTTGGTGTTGAATATTGTCGCCTCGTGGTGATTTCTGCGTTGTCGTGCATGTGCGAGCTGTTAGAGCTTGGGTTGGTATGGCCGTGTGCATCGGTGATCGTTCCGTTATGTGTCGGTTGTTTAATGTCTTGTTACCTTGCTCCTGTTTTTGTGAATTTCGTGGATGAGGTTGGAGGTAATACCCGTACTATTTTGACTTCTATATTTTCTCTTTCTCCATTCTTTCGACTCGCTCGTATTCGTTGATACTTTCTGAACTTGTTCTGTATTTCGGTTTCATCGTCCGAACGAACTGTGATCTTGTTGAGGGTTGGTCTGGTTATCGCTGTGATTTTTTTTCGAGTTCGGTTCGATTCTTGTGAACCTTGTTCGGAAGTGACATCATCTGGATCTATTAGTTCCTTTATTCGAAGTGGATCGGATTTGGAACTCCTGTGTTTTCGACTCTGTCGACTCGTTTATGTTCGTTGACATTTTCTGAACTTTCCCTATCCCTTGCTTTTGTTGATCGAATGAGGGTGGTGTTGTTTCGGAATAACTCGTTTGTCATTGTGACTTTTCAATCGCTATTCCCTTTCCGGTAGATCTTATGGGAATGCATGTGTTGTAGTTCTCACCAGATCATCCTGGGAGTTGTTGTTTGAATTTTATTATCCTTCGTGTTTCGGACATGATTGTTCGATTTTTGTTGTCTCTGTCGTTTGTTTGTTCGGTTTTTGTCCTCGTTTCGTGATTGTTGAGCATTCAGGCTCCTTCCTAATTTCCTTAAGTTCGGGAAATTAGTCTCGTTTTCGATCTTCCAACCCTTGGGCGGTGGAATTCCGTATTTCTTCAGCGTTTGGCTCGCGTTTGGATTGATGAACCGTTGGGTTGGTCAATCGTATTGATTTTCGTTCGTTGTGTTTTGTGATTGTTCGGATAATTGACTTGATTGTATTATCCATTTGATGACGCTTGTCACTTGTTGGTTTTATTATATCCCTAACGGCGACGTTGTGTTGGTCGTCGTGGAGCGTGTTTTCACGCCGTATATTCCTTTGCGTTGCTTGTAACGTTTCGCCGATGGGCGTAAGTTACGCATTTCCTTGCGTATCTCGTTGAGTTTTCCTGGCGGGATATTGCTTCTCCCTACTTGTTTTAAGTTTCGGGACGAAACTTCTTTTAAGGAGGGTAGAATGTAATATCCGCAATTTTCGATTTTTGGTAAATTTCTTTTTTCGGCCGGAGTCTGTTTTGACGACTCGCTCATGACCGTTTCGTCATTTCGAGAATGATTAATTCTGCACTTTTTGTCATCCGAGTTCGTTTCGGTATCGTTTTGTTGAGTTTCGAGCTTTTTAGCGACTTTTCCGCACTTGAGTTCGATTCTTGCGAATCTCATCCGAAACTATTGTTTTGAGTTTCTCGTAAGTTCATTTAATGTTATTATTCATGTTGCGAGCTTTGGTTTGGTGTTTCGATCGCGTATCGTGACTTTCGAACGTTTTGGGCCATTTTCGTAATATCCCAGAGTTTTGGGTAATTACTTCCATTGTTGAATTCCGAGCCTTCGGGTGGTCGGAATTATGTGTTCTCTTAGCTCTTAGATTCGTCTTTGCGAGTACGTCGTAACCGTATCATCGATTCGTATTCAGGTTCGGGTTTCGGGGTCGTTCGGGCCGTCGGAGTTGGCCCCGGCCGAGTCATGGCCGGGCAACCTGGGCTCAGCCTTTGGCCGAGTCACGGCCGTAGTGCTCGGCGGCTTTCGCCGAGTCACGGCCGGCGGTGCTCGGCAGCTTTGCCGAGATCCGTGGGCCGCGTCACATGCCGGGCAGGCCGCGGCACACTCGTGGCATTTTTCGCCAAACCGATCAGACGGTGCCGCGGCACACGCCGGCCGAGCCGCGGCACACTGCCGACCACTGGGAGCCATTTTTGGGCCTGTGCCGCGGCACAGTGTGCAGCCTATTTATGGCCCTGCACACGGGTTTTTGGCTATTTTTCTCCTTCTTCTCCTTCTCTTCCGCGGCTGGGGGTGATCTTACCATGGAGCCATGTTGTTTAACAACAAATCCATGAAGTTGTTGAGTTCATATCATCAATCAATCATCCGTTATCATCCTTTGATCCAGCGAATCAAGGAAACCTTCCTTAGAACCCTAATTTCGTGAATTTGGGGGTTTTTGCGTTTTTGTCCCATTCGTTCCGTATTATTGATTAATTCATGATGGGTATGATTAATCTTGGTAGTATTATTGTGTTTAACATCATTTAATCCATTGTTCTTCGTCGAATCGAAGTATATTTCTTGATTTCCTTCAAATCGACTTTTTGGGGGATTTATCCTCGATCTTGTTTTTCATCCGTTTTTGATGGATCAATTATGGTTAAATGATGTTGTTAAACATATTCTATGGATTGTATATCCATATTTCAATTTGGAATTCCATTTTCGTGTTTTGTCGGGACGAATCGTGTTCTTGACCGTTTTGGAGAAAACGCTTGAACATTTGTCGTTCGTTCGTGGAATTCGGCGGCTTTAACTCGTGTTAGGGAATTCATTTCATTATTGTTATTGTCCTTCGTAGTTTATGAATGCGAGTTGGCGATCGGTGGAGTCGGCGGGTTCGTAGGCGGTTCGTGTCAACCTACTTCGGTCGATTCTTCGCGTTATTCTTATTCGAGGCAAGTACCTTGCCCATACTTTTCTTATTTTGTGGATATGATGATCGGTGATCGTCTTGGTGTGTTTGTTTGGTTGTTTGAAATGAAGTTTCAAAAGATTTCGGTTTGGCCTCGTTAAAGGCTTTCTTTCAAAATGCGTGTGTGTTTTGTGAACGGCGTGTTTTGGGAATTGATTATGATTTGATTATTTTGAACGTTTAAGGATTTGACGATGATACTCCTATTGTTTAAAGTTATGGAATCGTGTATTCCGTATTTAATCTTGTTATTGTGTTTTGAAGAGTTTGATAATGGTGTCGAGTTAATGGCCATCTCTAGTGAGTATTCTTAATGAACTTACATTCTTAGCATGTTAGTTTTGCATGAGTAATGTGTGTGTGTGTGTATGATCACTACGGGTTAGATCCGACGGGGTCTCGGTAGGGGTCCACAGAGATGTGGATCGACGAGCTTGCTTTTAACCACTACGGATTAGATCCGACGAGGTCTCGATAGGGGTCCACAGAGACGTGGATCAACGGTTAATTGTGGTGCATTTTACAAATGTGACTTATTTATGGCATTTCCGGAAATGAGTGCTTTTGAACGGTTTTCATGATTGCATACATTGACTAAGTGTGTAAGAGGTAAGTTGTTCGTTTGGCCTACTTGGCTAGGATGGCTCTAGAGTATTTTGTTGTTTATGTTAAATCCTTTAATTGTGGATTTTGACGTTGGAAGACGAACCTTGTGGTCGTTCTTGTATACTGTGAGTTGATGAGATTTGGGGCTAAAATCCCAATGGTTTTGTAAAAGTCATTTTATGGATTTGGGGCTAAAATCCCAACGGTTTGGTAAATGTCATTTTTTGTGGAAAGTAAACCTTTGGGGCGGTGACCCCCTTTTGTCCTTTGGATTTAGAAAAGTAGGATTTGATAATCCTAAATTATTTTCTATTAAAACTCTCGATGGCATTCTAAACCGTTTTATAAATTATTTCCATTGATTTATGATATTTTGATTTTTAAAGGTATTCTCAAACCCTTGCCTCGAGAAGTACTTTTCGTTTCGTTTGGATCTTTGAGGATTCCTGGTTATTGTTATTCGTGGAATGTGAATTGTATGGCTCGTATTTGCACTTTGTGCTTGCACTAGCAAAACAGTGGAGTTTTGCTAACCCCCGAGTATTCGGGGGGTGGATGTCTATTTTTGCATTCAGGTTTTGGAGCATAACACAGGGTCGGCACGAAGGATGATGAAAGATGAACGATACTAATCACACGAGGATCCGTTGATGTCGTATTGGTCTAGTTGTATTTTCTTTCCGCCGCAAAGATCTTTCCCATCAGACGGAGTTTATTGTATTTTGACCCCTGCGTGGGTATATGTTGTAATTGAGTTGTATAATTTTATTGAAAGACCAAATCGGTCTACTGAGTCATTTAGCCTTGAAGGCATTGTCAAGATGTTAAATGTTGTTACCAGCCTGGTAGATCTTCGAGGAGAGGGTCTACGGCGTGTAATATCCCTGAGTGGATTGGGGGTGTTACAATCCTTTCAAGCCTTGCCTTGTAAATTTTTAAAATTGCATTTTTGCTTAGAAAGGGAAATCTTTTTTCAATTTTATACAATGTTTCTTCCATTATAAAAAAAATAAAAATGAAAATAAATGGAGGAAATATTTACAAATATCAGTTGTTGTGGGAAATTGAAAAATCCGACTTTAATAGTCACGGAGTACCGTTATGCGCCACTTGACCGGACAAACACAATTGAGTACTAAGTTACAATGTCGAGAAAGTTGTACCTATAAAAATAGTTTACAATGCAAGATTTCAAATATAACTTATAGTTCCCCGGCAACGGCGCCAAAAACTTGACACGTTTTTAGTGTAACTATCGCAAGTGCATGATATCGTATCAAGTAGTAAAGTAGACTTTTTGAGTCCGGTTTATCGATCCCACAAGGAAGTTTGGTTATAATTTGAATTATACACTAATAGTCTATTTTTATAGATAAGTGAAACACACAATTAAAAAGTTTGGTTTAATAATTGCAAAGAAAATACAATATTAGTTTTAATATTATAAGGTAATAACAAGATAGCAATTGTAACACCCCAATAAGGCGGCTATTACAGTGCCGTGGACCCCACACTGGGACCCACCAGGCGATATCCAAAGTACAGATTAAATACAAAACACATGTGATACCGAACCACAAAACATAGTACTTACTCCGATTTGGAGTTTACAACAGTATGGCCTACGGTCTTATTATACACAGGATCCAAAACATAAGTATAATCCATATGGAGATAGAATATACCTTAAAAACAATACATTTGTGTAACACCCCCAAGATATTCGAGGTGTATTACAGCGCCGTGGACCCCTACATGGGACCCACCAGGCTAACACAAGAAAACACCACTCGACTAACCGCCTCGGCTAGCAAGGAAACAATTGTTAACAATATGAACATAAAACAACACGTCCGGTACAACCGACATAATAAACATCAACCGACAAATACAGTAACTCCAACGAATACCAATCACAATCCGAAAGGAAAAACCTAAGTACTCGCGAGTACAATCTATAAGTTTACAATTTGGAAAACATCCACATCAAAAGAGACAGTAGGAAATAACAAGACTCAATTGCACATGTCAACAACCTTGGCCGACATCCTCGTACCATCCTGGCAGCCCGTCTGGCTGAACATAACCTGAAATCCATAACAAGAATTTCCCCGACAACGGATCCCCAAAGGGGTTAGCAATTACGCTAGTACAAGTATTCAAGGCAAACCAATCGCTTACACATTTCATAGTACATGCACCAATATCAATTTCAAAAGCCAAAACCAGACATGTCTTTTCCGGAAACAAACAGTCACAATTAATTTGCCTAGGACCGGGACGAAGCCACGAATCCCACTCGAGGCCTCTAAGGACCCTCCCGAGCTGGCCACATTCATAAAACAAATCAAGTACCACACGTCACCTAGGACCGGGACGAAGCCACGAATCCCACTCGAGGCCTCTAAGGACCCTCCCGAGCTGGCTAGCGAATCAAACTCATGAATACAGGACGAAGCCATAGATTCCCTCGAGGCCCCATCGGACCCTCCCGAGGTGAGGAAAGCACACACAATATACATTACCATTTCACGTTAAGCATAAGGGTTTCCAAGAATACTTGCCTTGAATTATGGACGACGCAACGAACGGAAAGGAAGGTCACCGACGAACGCTAGGAACCAATGAAACCGAACCTAACGATTCGAAGAATACAATCACAACCATTTCTAAATGAATACGGAATTGGAATACACCCGAAAACCCGCCTACAATTCATGTATATTCGTATATAAACAACAACGAGGGCGGACCACAACCAAACCCTCTCGATTCCGTAAAAACCACGAAATATACCATGAATCCGTAGGGAAACTAAGAATACCGACAAGATTAATCATATTCCCAAAACAAGAATAGTATGGACAAGGTACTTGCCTCGAACAACCACAACGCGGAGAATCGACCGAAGTAGGTTGGCACGAACCGACTACGAACCCGCCGACTCCACCGAATGCCAACTCGCGATAATAAACTACGAAGGAAAATAACAACAATGAAATGAATTCCATAACACGACTCAAAGCCGTTGAATTTAAAGAACGAACGACGAATGATCAAGTGTTTTCCCCAAAACGGCCAAGAACACGATTCGTTCCGTCAAAACCCGAAAACGGAATTCAAAGTTGAAATATGGATATACAATCCATAGAATATGTTTAACAACATCATTTAACCATAATCCATCCATCAAAAACGGATGAAAAATGAGATCGAGGACAAATCCCCCAAAAAGTCGATTCGAAGGAAATCAAGAAATATACTTCGATTCGACGAAGAACAATGGATTAAATGACGTTAAACACAATAATACTACTAATATTAATCATACCCATAATGAATTAATCAATAACACGGAACGAATCGGACAAAAACGCAAAAACCCCCAAATTCACGAAATTAGGGTTCTAAGGAAGATTACCTTGATTCACTGGATCAAAGGATGATAACGGATGATTGGTTGATGATATGAACTCAAGAACTTCATGGATTTGTTGTTAAACAACATGGCTCCATGGTAAGATTGCCCTCAGCCGCGGAAAAGAAGAAGAAGGAGAAAAATGGCCAAAAACCCGTGTGCAGGGCCATAAATAGGCTGCACAATGTGCCGCGGCACAGGCCCAAAAATGGCTTCCAGTGGTCGGCAGTGTGCCGCGGCCCGGCCGGACTGTGCCGCGGCACCCGGTACAGTCGGTTTGGCCGAAAAATGCTACAGAGTGTGCCGCGGCCCTGCCAGCATGTGCCGCGGCCCCACGGTACGTCCTGCTCGGCCGGAAGCTGCCGAGCACTACCGGCCGTGACTCGGCCAGAAGCTGCGGAGCACTGCCGGCCGTGACTCGGCCAGTACCGGCCTGGGCCCATATTGCCTGGGCATGTCGGCCGGGGCCAACTCCGACGGCCCGAACGACCCCGAAACCCGAACCTGAATACGAATCGATGATACGGTTACGACGTACTCGCAAAGACCAATCTAAGATCTAAGAGAACACACAATTCCGACCACCCGAAGGCTGGGAATTCGACAACGGAAGTAATTACCCAAAACTTTGGGAAATTACGAAAATGGCCCAAAACGTCCGAAAATCACGATACGCGATCGAAACACCAAACCAAAGCTTGCAACAAGAATAATAACATTAAATGAACTTACTAGAAACTCGAAAAAACAGTTTCGGACGAGATTCGCAAGAATCGAACTCAAGTGCGGAAAAGTCGCTAAAAAGCTCGGAACTCAGCAAAACGATACCGAAACAAACTCGGATGACAAAAAGTGCAGAATTAATCATTCTCGAAATGACGAAACGGTCATGATCGAGTCGTCAAAACGGACTTCCGCCGAAAAAAAGAAAATTACCGAAATTCGAAATTGCGGATATTACATTCTACCCTCCAAGGGTTGGAATATCGAAAACGAGACTAATTTCCCGAACATAAGGAAATTAGGAAGGAGTCTGAACGCTCAACAATCACGAAACGAGATCAACAAAAACCGAACAATCAAACGATCGAACCACAACGATCGAGACAACAAAAATTGAATACTCATATTCGAATCACGAAGAACAATAAAATTCAAACAACAACTCCAAGCTTCACATCTCGACTCGAGACAATATATGATCCGGTGAAAACAACAAGATGTGCATTCACATAAGATCCACATGAAAGGGAATAGCAATTGAAAAAAAATCACAACGACAAACGAGTTATTCCGAAACAATACCACACTCGTTCGATCAACAAAAGCAAGGGGCAGGACAAGCTCAGAAAATGTCAACGAACACAAACGAGTCGACAGAGTCGAAAATACAGAAGATCCAAATCCGATCCACTTCGAATAAAAGAACTAGTAGAACCAAAAGATGTTACTTCCGAACAAGGTTCACAAGAATCGAACCGAACTCGGAAAAGTCACAGCGATAACCAGATCGACCCAAAACAAGATCACAGCTCGTTCGAATGATGAACCCGAAATACAAAACAAGTTCAGACAGTATCAACGAACACGAGCGAATCGATAGACTGGAGAAAGAGAAAATACAGAAGTCAAAATAGTATGGGTATTACCCCCGACCTCATCCACGAAATTCACAAAAATAGGAGCAAGGTAACAAGACATTAAACAACCGACACATAACGGAACGATCACCGATGCACACGGTCATATCAAACCAAGCTCTAACAGTTCTAACATGCGCGACAACGTAGAAATCACTACGAGGCGGCAACATTCGACACTAACATCCCACCTCTCACAACAAATACGTGGCAACGCCTCGACGTTCATGCCACCAATCTGATCATACTCGGGAGCAAACATCATAATGACAACGCGAACATCATACATATATACCCAGCCCTCAAACGGGAATGGATAGGTTTTAAAAACGAAAACCTCATTTTGAAAATAATTTAGAAGAACACCGGTTGATCTTGAGTATCACCTTTCAAAAAGTACGAACGTGAAACATCGTTATCGAGACTTTGGAGAACCATTTCGCATTTGATAAAAATGAGGACACTTTCTCTTAGTGAAAACTTTCAGAATATTCGACCCTCGGGTCTAAATAAAAGTGTTTCTAAAACATTGAAAATATCTCGAGGTAGAAAATTTTGAAACGTGTTGTGGCACCTTGGATGTATCACGAGAAAATAATTCATTTTAAAAGTACGTCTCGAAATTTATTTTCTAGGATACTCAAGGTTTTCAAAGATAATTCAATGGGCTAGAATGCCCAAAAACTTCAGGTAATTACACAAAAATTTATAGCGTCGTGGGTCTCGCGCCGGAACCCACCAGGCTAAAAACCATTTACAAAAACGCCCAAAAAGACGATGACGGTAATATTTCAAAAACTCACAAAAGCCATTTACAAAATGCTAAATACCGTCATAAGAATTTCGCCAAAATGTTCAAGGCCATAATGCCAAAAACTCGGTTAAAGGAATCGGTTTTCGAAATAAAACTCAGTCGGTAAAATACCGAAAGCCATTACAAAAGAACTCACGCAGCGGATAAAAGAAATAAAGTCAAACATGCACAATCCAGCAACGCTACTCCTCATATGCACGAAATATGAGGGTCAAATAACCACATATCAAGAAATAAAAATCCATAAGAGGATTCCATCAATTAACAAATAATCATACAAATAGCTCGTGTCACACGAGGCACAACACAAAGAAGGGAGACTTACAGTCACAGGTCGCACGTAAGTGACGACCGCCCCTCGATACTAATCATGACCAATGATTTCAAACGACGCGTCGCGATGCGACTAAGTCAGACAAAATCCGACGAGACAAAACTCAACAAACACAATTTGACTCGATAGCCTAGGTTTCCCCAGGCTAATCTGATTTTAAAATTGTATACTCTAGTTATTCGAAAATAAAACCGATAAGTTAAAAATCGTTTTCAAGACCCTTTCAAACACAACAAGGGCTTTACAGCGGTAGTATTTTATAAAATGTCCTAAACACTTTTATACACGACCTTTAAATACCGACACAAGGTTTTATTTGGAAATACAAGGCTGGCTCGCCCAAATTCATGTCACTTTTCAAAAACCCAAAATACGATCAAGTCTAAGAAATTTTCAAGCATGCACGCCGCATGTATTATTATTAATAGAAACACATTAGTTGTAAATAACAATAATTAGCCAAGTACTAACAATTCCCGAACACACGGATATACGGCATTCAAAAATCACCAGTTCAACAAGCGCAACTCGGAAACACTAATTCTAAGCATATGTCAAACTTATCTCTTCAAGTTTAACAGCATAACTGATGAACACCGATTCGAACACATGTCGAAACCATCTATGTGAGTTTCTCAACAAACTCTGCCGTCGACACCTTTCCCGGAACATATCAATGTTCAAAACATTCACATCATACTGCACCCCTCAGTGTCCAAACCATCAGTACGTTCGGCTCAACATACATTTAGTATATCGCAATTATCAAACACAGATTCCATCATACAACAAAAGACTAGAGAGTCAAGCCCTCTCACAATATACCACGGAGCAAATCTCGGATCTTTCGATTACCAATGATCCCACCAACATTAGGAAGTTTGGTGACGGAAGGCTCGCAAAACGACAAACGGTCAAGCCTAGAACGGCGCACACACTCCAGAGAGATAAAGGACTGCGCAATACTAGAATCAAAAGTACACGAACCGGATGGATCGAAAAACAACTCGACGATATGTACGAGAGAGACAATCACAGTTCAAGAAGTGGAAATATAATACGAGAAAACAAGAGGATCGAGTAAGGAAAACTTACAAGCGCTGGATGTACTGAGATGTCGGCAGCGGTGTGACAATGTGCAAAACAAAACGCAAATAGACCCAAATTAACCGACAAGCCTAGGTATCCATAAACCTAGAACTTCATGGATTTGTTGTTAAACAACATGGCTCCATGGTAAGATTGCCCTCAGCCGCGGAAGAGAAGGAGAAGAAGGAGAAAAATGGCTAAAAACCCGTGTGCAGGGCCATAAATAGGCTGCACAGTGTGCCGCGGCCCAGCGGGAGTGTGCCGCGGCACAGGCCCAAAAATGGCTCTCAGTGGTCGGCAGTGTGCCGCGGCCCGGCCGGACTGTGCCGCGGCACCCGGTACAGTCGGTTTGGTCGAAAAATGCCACAGAGTGTGCCGCGGCCCTGCCAGCATGTGCCGCGGCCCCACGGTACGTCCTGCTCGGCCGGAAGCTGCCGAGCACTACCGGACGTGACTCGGCCAGAAGCTGCCGAGCACTTCCGGCCGTGACTCGGCCAGTACCGGCCTCGGCCCAGATTGCCTGGCCATGTCGGCCGGGGCCAACTCCGACGACCCGAACGACCCCGAAACCCGAACCTGAATACGAATCGATGATACGGTTACGACGTACTCGCAAAGACGAATCTAAGAGCTAAGAGAACACACAATTCCGACCACCCGAAGGCTCGGAATTCGACAACGGAAGTAATTACCCAAAACTTTGGGAAATTACGAAAATGGCCCAAAACGTCCGAAAATCACGATACGCGATCGAAACACCAAACCTGTAATATCCGTAATTTTCCCATTTTTAGCAGTTTCCATTTTTGGTGTATGTCTATTTTTATCGACTCGCTTGTAACCGTTTCGACATTTCGAATCTATTTTGTTCTTGGAGTTTTTCCATTGGGATGAGTTTTGGTGATGTTTTCACGTAATTTCGTTTTATGACATGTTTTGTCGTATGAACGTTCGATTCTTGTAAAACTCGTTCGTTTTCGTTATTTCTGGGTTTGTACAAGTTCGTATGGTTGAGTTGGTCTTGTGGAGACTTTCGGTTCGTAAATCCGACGTCGTTTCGTGATTTTCGGGCACTTGGGCCATTTTTGTAATTTCCTAATAGTTTAGGGAATCTCGTTTTCGTTGTCGCATTACGGACCCTTCGGTAGTCGGAATTGTATTTTTCTTTCAGCACTTAGCTCCGTCGTCTTGTATGCTTCGTGTTCATGTTCTGGATTACGGTCTCGTCGTGTGTATCGTGTATCGTACCCTCGGCCCAGACTTCATGGCGATATGACATCGCCAGCATCGATCTTGTGTAGGTAGCGCACGCTACCCCTGTTGCCTTGCGTGCGCTATCAAGAAACGCTTAGCGACGCTAACCCTTATTGTTAGCGACGCTAACGAATGTGGCATAAGCCATCGGTATCGCGCCCCGTTAGCGCACGCTACATATGGCAGTTAGCGTGCGCTAACTTCACAATTATATAAGCCCAGCGGGCAGTTTTTCAGAGCAGCAGTTTCATTCTTTTCCCTTCGTTTCTTGGACGTGCGACCTCAGAGGCGATTTCCATCAGTTTCGATCGGCGTTCTATTCACGTTCCATCACCGTAGAGTTGTGCTAACATATTATCATCAGTATAATCGTCATCCATCATCCGAAATCAAGGTAATTTCGTCTAGAACCCTAACTCGTCAAATTTGGGGGTTTTTCCGGGTTTTGCTAATTGGAACCGAATTATTCCAGTATGTTATGATATTCTTCACCGTTTGTGATTGTTGAATGATTCCAAATCCAAATTCCTTGATTTTAATCCGTGAATTATCGATACGGGGAGATTTTGCGTAAACCCTCGCCCGTATCAATTGACCGTCTATTGTCGTATGTTGTAACCGGGGTTATGGGTGTATTCCAGTAGAATATTGTTGTCCGTTGGGACTGAACTATATTGATCCTTCGTTTAGGAACCGTCGCTTTCCACCCGGACCGTTCGTAGTCGTGTTTCATCTCCGTTTCTTCAAGAATGTCTCAAAGGCAAGTACTTTACATTTGTTTACATGTTCTAGTATTTGAATTATGGCTATATGTGGTTGTTGTGGGGAGATATGTGTATGTTCACATACGGACGGTCCGACGGGGCCTCTAGGGATACGTATTGCCGTGTGTGTGCGTATCACGAACTGTGGTTAGCCACCCAGGGATGTCCGACGGGGCTCTGCGGGGTACGGTGGCCGTGAGTCTCGTGCCAACGGTTAACTTTGAATTATGATTTGTTGGAGATAATGTGTTTTGTGTGTACATCATAAATATTCCTAATATAAAATGTTTTCTAAAATGACTTTTGGCGCATATATTCATCCGATTAGAATGTAGTTCAAATGGATTGTACTTGCACTAGCAGTTGTCGCTAACCCCTTAAATGGGGAAATACTTTTGTATTTCGTATTGATCGTGGGGACAAGCGAGCGCTCGGGCCGTATGAGGATGATGGGCAGGCATGATATTGTCCAGTGTTTGATTTTCGATGTCATGTCAGTCGGTTACTATTGATGTCTGGTTTTGAGATTTATGTATTATAAAGTTGGTTTAAGTACTCGAGTACTTCCTGTTTGAAATTGTTAATGTTGTGTTCCCATTTTGGGAAATGGATTGACGTCAGATTTTAATTGTCGGTTGGTAATCTTTTATTTTAATTGTCGTTTTATTAATGATAGTTTGTCGTTGTCAAATGTCTTGTCGGTATGTTCGCCTGGTGGATTCCACAGTGTGGGGTCCACGGCACTGTAATATGCCCTGAATGTCTTGGGGGTGTTACAGAATATGGTATCAGAGCTTAGGTTTATGGATACCTAGGCTGTCGGTCATTTGGGTCTAGTTAAGTGTCGTTTTTGGGACAGTATCACTGCTATGCCATCATCTTAGTACGCCGGTGCTCGTAAGTTTTCCTAACTTGACTCGTTTCACCGTTCTGTTCTATTCCTGTCTTAGTATCTTTTGCGTTTTGCGTTTGAATTGTACTTACCCGTTGCTTCTTCGTAATTCCTGCCGGTAGAGGACGCGACGCGGTCGCGGACGCGGTAGGGGACGTGGCGCAGCGGTGGGGCGGCCATGTCCGATCACTCGAACCGATTCGGCGATGCCCTCTTTGTCGAACAGTGTTCCCTAGTTCCGGAGGTCACAGGACTATCTGCTAGCTCCGGTAATGCTCATGAGAATGTTGGAGTGGCCAACATATTACAGCAAGTAGCGAACCAGATGACGCTACTCACTCAGGCCGTTCAGGTCGGCCATGCTAAAGCCAACCCGGTACCGCCTACTGGAACCGGTAATGATAAGCTACTTCATGACGTGATTCGTAAGCGTCCTACGCAGATTGATGGTGCTACTGACCCTTCCGGTTGGGAGAATTGGTTATTCGAGTTGGAGAAAGTGTTTGAGGCGCTAAGCTGTTCGAGGAGAGGAAAGTACCCATTGCTCGGTACTTCCTCGCCAAGGAGGCAATGACGGCGTGGTGGCAAGCGGTGAAACCGCGTGACCGGGAAGCTACGTGGGCAGAGTTTCGAGATCTGATGGAAGATGAATATTGTCCTTGGCCAGTGAAAGAGGGGAGGATCCGAGCCTTCTTTGAGGCTAAGCCCCAAGATGTTCCTATTTCTCAAGCTATCAAGGACTACAATCAACAGCTGCATTACGTGAGAAACCAAGTCCGAGATGAGCTAGATAAGATCCGCCACTTTGATATGCGGATGAAGCCGAGGGTGCGCCACTACATGTCTGGTCTGGGGTGCACGACTTTGAAAGATTATCAGAATAAAGCAATGGCTTACGAGATGTCGTTTCGCGGCAGAGGCACGGTGAAGGAAAGAAGCGAGAAGACCTCCGGTCGGTTTCGGAGGCAAGTCAGAGGGTATCCAAGGCTCGGTCGGTTCGCGAGTCTTCGGGGCCGGGCGCCATCGGTTGGTCGAGGGAACGGTTCTAGGTCTGCTCGCTGGTTCCGTTCGTGGTCCTACATGCTTCAACCGCAGATCGTCCGGCCACATGATGAGTGAGTGTGATAGGCCTCGATTCATGCCTTGCTTGTGGCCGTATGGGTCACCGTGCTAAGTTTTGTTCGGATGCGGCTCGGGCTCCGATTACTCGGATATCTGCTCCGGCCAGGAGAGCCGAGTGTGAATCAGGCAAGCAGTTTCTCGGCAGCAGAGTTTTGGTAGAGGTCGAGGTCGTGGTCACCTTCTAGAGGGGGAGCTTCTAGTGCGGGGTCTGTTCCGCCCCGTGTGTATGAGATGAGGCGAGCCGGAGATCCCGACGCGACGGTGGCTACAGGTACCGTCCACATCCTTGACCATCCTGTTTCCGTATTGTTCGATTCTGGTGCTACGCATTCTTTTATATCTATGGATTGCGTGCGTCGTCTGCATGTTGATTGCCTTGTTGCTTGTGAGCCTTTTGTTGTTAAACTTCCTAGCGGGGATAGCATCGTGGGGGACCGTGAGATTAGAGATTTTTCTGTGAGTATCGCGGGGAGGGATTGGCTTTCTAATCTGATTGCGATAGATATTAGAGATGAGGATTTGATTCTGGGTGAGGATTGGCTGGACCGTCATGGGGCGATCATGAATTATAGAACAAGGACTGTTACGATGTTAGCCTCTGATGGTACCGAGCATTCTTTTGTGGGGCGTAAGCGGGGTAGTCAGAGATTACTGATCAGCACTTTGAGGGCGGTGAGACTTCTTCGGGGAGGTTGCACGGGCTATTGGTGTTACGCTTTGAGATCGGAAGAAGGGGGAGTCGAGCTCTCGTCTATTCCGGTAGTATGTGAGTATCCTGACGTTTTTCCAGATGAGTTGCCGGGTTTGCCGCCGGGCCGAGAGGTTGAGTTTACCGTCGATTTAGAGCCGGGTGCAGCACCTATCTCTAAGACGCCATACCGTATGGCGCCTGCCGAGATGCTTGAGTTGAAGAAACAGTTGGGAGAGTTGCTGGACATGGGATATATTCGACCGAGCGCTTCGCCTTGGGGCGCACCGGTCCTATTTGTAAAGAAGAAGGATGGGTCACTTCGTTTGTGCATCGACTACCGAGAGTTGAACAAAGTGACCATCAAAAACAAGTATCCGCTACCAAGGATTGATGATTTGTTTGATCGATTGCAAGGGCAACCGTGTTTTCAAGATTGATTTGAGATCGGGGTATTATCGGCTCGAGTGAAGGATACCGATATTCGAAGACGGCCTTTCGGACGAGATACGGTCACTATGAGTTTGTGGTTATGCCTTTTGGGCTAACCAACGCACCCGGCCGTGTTCATGCAGCTTATGAACAAAGTCTTTATCGAGTACCTCGATAAGTGTGTAGTCGTTTTTATCGATGACATCCTGATTTACTCGAGGAGCGAGGAGGAGCACGCCCGTCATTTGCATATCGTGTTAGATATTTTGAGAACTCAGCATCTTTTTGCGAAGTTCTCAAAGTGCGAGTTTTGGTTACGGGAAGTTATGTTTCTCGGTCATGTGATCTCGGCCGAGGGTGTTCGTGTGGACCCACATAAGGTAGAGGCAGTGTTGGATTGGGCTCCGCCCAAGAACGTGAAAGAGGTCCGTAGTTTTCTGGGATTAGCCGGGTATTACCGTAGGTTCGTCGAGGGGTTCTCTAAACTTGCTCGACCTCTGACTCAGTTGTTACAGAAGTCAGAGAAGTTTGTGTGGACCGATGAGAGGCAGAATAGTTTTGAAGAGTTGAAGAAGCGGTTGACGACCGCTCCCGTGTTGGCTTTACCGAGTGGTAATGATGGTTTCTCTGTTTATAGTGATGCTTCGGGCCAAGGGCTCGGATGCGTACTTATGCAGCACGGGAGGACGATTGCCTATGCTTCCCGTCAGTTGAAACCGTATGAATTGAATTACCCTACGCACGATCTTGAGTTGGCCGCAGTTGTGTTTGCGTTGAAAATCTGGCGTCATTACTTGTATGGCTCGTCGTGTCAGATTTTCACCGATCACAAGAGCCTGAAGTACATCTTCACGCAGAAGGAGCTTAATATGAGACAGAGGAGATGGTTGGAACTGATTAAGGATTACGATCTTGAGATCCTCTATCATCCGGGCAAGGCTAATGTGGTAGCAGATGCCTTGAGCCGGAAATCGGTATCGCTTCGGGTGCTTGAGTTACTCACGGCCCAATCGGGACTTGGCGAGTTTATGAGATTGAGCATTGAGATTATCTCGCTAGAGAGTTCCGGGCGATTGCGTACTCTTGAGATTTCTTCATCTGCAGTCGAGGACATTAAGTCGGGACAGCTTAGAGGATCCGATGTTTATTCGGCTTCGAGAGAGTGTAGGAAAGGGAAAGCCCGGGATTCGTTATTCATGAGGACGGCGTGTTGAGATTCCGAGGTCGGTTGTGTGTTCGAACGACTCGGAATCGAGACAGAGCATTATGCGAGAGGCTCATGCGTCACCATACTCACCCATCCGGCTCGAGTAAGATGTATAAAGATCGAGGAAGAATTTGGTGGAGCGATATGAAGAAGGAGGTAGTTCGGTTTGTAGCTAAGTGTTTGACTTGTCGGCAAGTCAAGATTGAGCATCAGCCACCGGATTATTGAAACCACTTCTGTTCGGAATGGAAGTGGGAGCACATCTCTATGGATTTTGTCACGAGTTTACCGAGGACGAAGACTGTATGAATATGGTATGGGTAATTGTAGACCCGACTAAGTCGGCACATTTTCTGGGCATCAAGGATACTTGGGGTCCGGAAAAGTTGGCTCGTATTTTTATCACTCGGATAGTGAGGCTTCATGGTACGCCGAGGACCATTATTTCGCAGAGATGGCCGATTTGTATCGCATTTTTGGCGAGCGGTGCATAAGGCATTGGGGACTCGGCTACGTTTGAGCACTTCGTTCCATCCCCGCCGATGGGCGATCCAACGTACCATTCGGGCGCTCGAGGATTTGTTGCGGCGTGTGCGTTAGATTGGAGTAATCGGGAGGATCATTTGGCCTTGATTGAGTTTACTTATAATAATAGGCGCACGCGTCGATTAAGATGGCACCATATGAGGCACTTTATGGCCGACGTTGCCGATCACCGATATGTTGGGATGAGCCATCCGATTTGGTTGGCAGGCGGATCCGGTATTGGAGACGAGGGAGAAAGTCGAATTGATTAGAAAGAGGATGTTGGGCCCAGAGTCGACAAAAGTCTTATGCGGATGTTAGGCGTAGACCTTTGGAGTTTGAGGTGGGGATCACGTTACGTTGAGAGTATCTCCGACGAAAGGAGTTTTCCGATTCGGGAAGAAGGGGAACTCAGCCCGAGATATATTGGACCTTTCGAGGTATTGGAGAGAGTCGGTGAGTTAGCGTACCGTTTGGCCTTACCTCCGTCGCTTAGTCATGTACATAGCGTATTTCACGTTTCCCATTGAGGAAGTGCGTTAGGACCCGTCCCACATTATCGACTTTGGGGACGTGGAGATTGAGAAGGATGTTACGTTTGAAGAGAGACCCGTTAGAATTTTGGAGCGTCGTGATAAACAGTTAAGGCACAAAACCATTCCTTTGGTTAAAGTGCAATGGTCGAGGCACGGAGTAGAAGAAGCGACGTGGGAGTTAGAGGAGGATATGCGTTCGAGATACCCCGAGCTGTTTGATTCTTAAGTTTCGGGACGAAACTTTATTTTAGAGGGGGAGAATGTAATATCCGTAATTTTCCCATTTTTAGCAGTTTCCATTTTTGGTGTATGTCTATTTTTATCGACTCGCTTGTAACCGTTTCGATATTTCGAATCTATTTTGTTCTTGGAGTTTTTCCATTGGGATGAGTTTTGGTGATGTTTTCACGTAATTTCGTTTTATGACATGTTTTGCCGTATGAACGTTCGATTCTTGTAAAACTCGTTCGTTTTCGTTATTTCTGGGTTTGTACAAGTTCGTATGGTTGAGTTGGTCTTGTGGAGACTTTCGGTTCGTAAATCCGACGTCGTTTCGTGATTTTCGGGCACTTGGGCCATTTTTGTAATTTCCTAATAGTTTAGGGAATCTCGTTTTCGTTGTCGCATTACGGACCCTTCGGTAGTCGGAATTGTATTTTTCTTTCATCACTTAGCTCCGTCGTCTTGTATGCTTCGTGTTCATGTTCCTGGATTACGGTCTCGTCGTGTGTATCGTGTATCGTACCCTCGGCTGACTTGCTGGCGATATGACATCGGTAATCTTGGGCTGCTGTGTAGGTAGCGCACGCTACCCCTGTTGCCTTGCGTGCGCTACCGAAGAACAGTTAGCGTACGCTAACCCTTATTGTTAGCGTACGCTAACGAATGTGGCAGTAGCCACTGGACTGTCGCGGCCCCGTTAGCGCACGCTACATATGGCAGTTAGCGTGCGCTAACTTCACAATTATATAAGCCCGGTGGCGATTTTGAAGCGGATTTCATTCTTTTCCCTTCGTTTCTTGGACGTGCGACCTCAGAGGCGATTTCCATCAGTTCCGATCGGCGTTCTATTCACATTCCATCACCGTAGAGTTGTGCTAACATATTATCATCAGTATAATCGTCATCCATCATCCGAAATCAAGGTAATTTCGTCTAGAACCCTAACTCGTCAAATTTGGGGGTTTTTCCGGGTTTTACTAATTGGAACCGAATTATTACAGTATGTTATGATATTCTTCACCGTTTGTGATTGTTGAATGATTCCAAATCCAAATTCCTTGATTTTAATCCGTGAATTATCGATACGGGGAGATTTTGCGTAAACCCTCGCCCGTATCAATTGACCGTCTATTGTCGTATGTTGTAACCGGGGTTATGGGTGTATTCCAGTAGAATATTGTTGTCCGTTGGGACTGAACTATATTGATCCTTCGTTTAGGAACCGTCGCTTTCCACCCGGACCGTTCGTAGTCGTGTTTCATCTCCGTTTCTTCAAGAATGTCTCAAAGGCAAGTACTTTACATTTGTTTACATGTTCTAGTATTTGAATTATGGCTATATGTGGTTGTTGTGGGGAGATATGTGTATGTTCACCTAGGGACGGTCCGACGGGGCCTCTACGGATACGTATTGCCGTGTGTGTGCGTATCACGAACTGTGGTTAGCCACCCAGGGATGTCCGACGGCTCTGCAGTACGGTGGCCGTGAGTCTCGTGCCAACGGTTAACTTTGAATTATGATTTGTTGGAGATAATGTGTTTTGTGTGTACATCATAAATATTCCGGAATATAAAATGTTTTCTAAAATGACTTTTTGGCGCATATATTCATCTGATTAGAATGTAGTTCAAATAGATTGTACTTGCACTAGCAGTTGTCGCTAACCCCTTAAATGGGGGAAATACTTTTTGTATTTCAGGTATTGATCGTGGGGACAAGCGAGCGCTCGGGCCGTATGAGGATGATGGGCAGGCATGATATTGTCCAGTGTTTGATTTTCGATGTCATGTCAGTCGGTTACTATTGATGTCTGGTTTTGAGATTTATGTATTATAAAGTTGGTTTAAGTACTCTAGTACTTCCTGTTTGAAATTGTTAATGTTGTGTTCCCATTTTGGGAAATGGATTTGACGTCAGATTTTAATTGTCGGTTGGTAATCTTTTATTTTAATTGTCGTTTTATTAATGATAGTTTGTCGTTGTCAAATGTCTTGTCGGTATGTTCGCCTGGTGGATTCCACAGTGTGGGGTCCACGGCACTGTAATATGCCCTGAATGTCTTGGGGGTGTTACAAAACCAAAGCTTGCAACAAGAATAATAACATTAAATGAACTTACGAGAAACTCGAAACAACAGTTTCGGACGAGATTCGCAAGAATCGAACTCAAGTGCGGAAAAGTCGCTAAAAAGCTCGGAACTCAGCAAAACGATACCGAAACGAACTCGGATGACAAAAAGTGCAGAATTAATCATTCTCGAAATGACGAAACGGTCATGATCGAGTCGTCAAAACGGACTTCCGCCGAAAAAAAGAAAATTACCGAAATTCGAAATTGCGGATATTACAATTTGTTCATATTTAAATAAAGCGGAAAGATAACATTACACGGTACGAACATGACCGGACTCAAAAGACTTGGGGGCCCCGAACTAGTATCCTTCGAACCATTCGTCATCACCCTGATCTTCCCGTGCCTTGCCCTTTCCTCGACCTAAAATACAACATAAGTATTTTGCCCAACACAGGGTCAGATATACATGATAAATGATTCTCAAGATATTATACAATTCACATATATAAGATTTCAAGGATAACAACCCGACTAACGAACATACCCCTCGGGCGTATGAACGCTTAGTCACAAAACATCGAACACATCCAAATATAAGAATGGACTATGAACGACTAAGATAGTACGGCTCAAGATGGACATCACAGTACGCCCGATCCGAATATGTGTCAGTGCACATGTCCACCCCGTATACGGAATCCAGGATATACGTGGGACAATGTACCTCTAATATCCGCAATTTCGAATTTCGGTAATTTTCTTTTTTTCGGTGGAAGTCCGTTTTGACGACTCGCTCATGACCGTTTCGTCATTTCGAGAATGATTAATTCTGCACTTTTTGTCATCCGAGTTCGTTTCGGTATCGTTTCTTTGAGTTAGAGCTTTTTAGCGACTTTTCCGCACTTGAGTTCGATTCTTGCGAATCTCGTCCGAAACTGTTGTTTCGAGTTTCTCGTAAGTTCATTTAATGTTATTATTCTTGTTGCAAGCTTTGGTTTGGTGTTTCGATCGCGTATCGTGATTTTCGGATGTTTTGGGCCATTTTCGTGATTTCCCAAAGTTTTGGGTAATTACTTCCGTTGTCGAATTCCAAGCCTTCGGGTGGTCGGAATTGTGTGTTCTCTTAGCTCTTAGATTCTTCTTTGCGAGTACGTCGTAACCGTATCATCGATTCGTATTCAGGTTCAAGTTTCGGGGTCGTTCGGGCCGTCGGAGTTGGCCCCGGCCGACATGGCCAGGCAATCTGGGCCCAGGCCGGTACTGGCCGAGTCACGGCCTGTAGTGCTCGACAGCTTCTGTCCGAGTCACGGCCGGTAGTGCTCGGCAGCTTCCGGCCGAGCAGGCCGTACCGTGGGGCCGCGACACATGCTGGCAGGGCCGCCGCACACTCTGTGGCATTTTTCGGCCAAACCGATCTGCAGGTGCCCGGCCAGATCCCGGCCGGCGCTGCTGCCGACCACCGTGTCACTGCAAACTTGATCCGTCGAGTTATGCCGTGCGCCCCTTAGCAACTCAGTCCTTCGGCCACTAAGGCAGGCTTTCCCAACCCTTGCCGGTTAAGTGCGGAAGATTGAAGTATTTTAGAGAGAGAAAGTTAGAGAGAGAAACTGCTCTTTAGAAAGGAACTTTTATTGCTTAACTTCGGATGATGTACAAATGAGGGGCTTGGAGCTCCTTTTATAGGTCTCCATCTGCATCTTCTAGAATGTACAATAATGTACAAGTATCTAGAACATACAAGAGATTACAAGATCATCTACATCCTTCTAATCCTTTCTATGGTCATTCTGGAGGGCTTCCGGAATGTTACAACATCTATCAAGTAAATACTAGAATTCTGGAGAAGAATCTCGACCCTTCTAGAAGCTTCCATAGCCAAAGTGTGACAATTCTCCCCCACCTGAGTCTTGACGTCCCCGTCAAGGTTTTGCCTTGTATGCTTCAATCCTGTTTTTGAATTGCCACAAGTCTTGCTCCTTTTCCCACGAAGCTTCGCTGTCTGGTAAACCTCTCCAGCGTACTAAGTACTCCATCCAGCGGGGTGTTCCCCATTTTCCAACTTGTCGATCCGCCAGGATTTCTTCGATTTCCTTCTCAAAGGACACCGTGTGGGCAGGCGGGGCTCTATCTGACTTATTTCGAGTTGGGTCTTCCTCATCCTTGTAATATGGTTTCAAAAGACTCACATGGAAGACCGGGTGAATTTTGAAGTCATTAGGAAGATTGAGCCGATAGGACCGCATTCTGACCTTCTTTACTATCTCAAAGGGTCCTTCATACCGCCGTGTCAAGCCTTTGTGCACTTGACGGATCGCCTTAACATTTCTTCCGATTATTCGGACCAGCACTTGGTCCCCTACTTTAAATTCCCTCGGACGGCGCTTGTCGTCCGCCCATTTCTTCATTCGTTTGGCAGCCTTAGTAAGATACGCCCTTGCTATGTCATGTTCCTCGTTCCAACCCTTAGCAAGTTTGTAAGCTGCCGGACTCACACCTTCGTATTTCCGAACAAGTTCCTGGGGTGTCGTCGGTTGTTGCCCCATCACCAGTTCAAACGGACTTCGTTGTGTGGACTCGTTCCGCTGCAACTTGTAAGAGAATTGTGCAATATCAAGTAAACGAGCCCAGTCGGACTGGTTGGCACTTACAAAGTGTCGGAGATAAATCTCCAGCAAATGATTTACTCGTTCAGTTTGGCCATCCGTTTGGGGGTGAAAGCTCGTCGAGAAGTGGAGGTTTGACCCCATCAACTTGAATAGCTCCCTCCAAAACTTGCCTGTGAATCGCGGGTCTCGGTCGCTTATGATACTGCGAGGAACTCCCCAGTATTTTACCACATGTTTTAAGAATAGTCGGGCAGCTTCCTCGGCCTTACAGTCCTTTGTTGCTGGTATGAATGTCCCATACTTGGAGAACCGATCGACTATCACCATTATCGACCTGCATCCTTCTGACCTCGGTAGTGCCGATATGAAGTCCATTGTAAGACTGTCCCACGGACGTTAGGCAATGGCTCTAGCAGTCCTGTCGGTTTACTTTGTTCGACTTTGTCTTGTTGGCAGACCAAGCAGGTCTTTACGTAGGCGTTCACGTAATCCTGCAAGTTAGGCCAGTAAAATGACTGCTCAACAAGCGCTTTAGTACGAAGAGTACCTGGGTGTCCCGCCCATTTCGAGTCATGGCACTCCTTCAGCACTTCCCTTCTACGGTTGTCCCACCGGGGTACATACAACCTATCTCCAACAGTGAAAAGTAAGCCATTCTCTTGCCAGAACTTCCTTGTCTTGCCCTCCTTTGCCAGTTCCACCAGATTCTTGGCCAAGGGGTCTTAGGCAATACCATCTCTTATCCGGTCGGCAAGGTCGCACTGCACTTGGGTGATGGATGCCAGTGAGGCCTTCCGACTTAAAGCATCCGCAACAATGTTCGTTTTTCCTGGCTTATATTCCATAGAATAATCAAATTCAGCCAAGAAGTCTTGCCACCGTGCTTGCTTCGGGGTGATCTTCTTTTGATTTTGGAAATAGCTAGTCGCCACATTGTCCGATTTGATCACGAAGTGACTCCCGAGCAAGTAATGTCTCCACGTACGAAGACAATGGATTATCGCCGTCACTTCCTTGTCATGTGTAACACCCCCAATCCGCTCAGGGATATTACACGCCGTAGAACCTTTCCTCAAGGATCTACCAGGCTGGTAACGACATATAGAAACTCAACCATGCCTTTAAGGCTAAAATGACTCAGCAGACCGATTTGGTCTTTCAACAAATACATACAACTAAAATACAACTCATGCCCACGCAGGGGTCAAAATACAACCACACCCGTACAACGGGAAAATATAGCAGCGAAAAAAATAGAGTACAACTGAACCAATAAACAAAGTACGTTTCCTCATGTGATTAGTATCGATCATCTTTCATCATCCTTCGTGCCGACCCTGTGTTATGCTCCAAAATCTGAATGCAAAAACAGACATCCACCCCCAGAATACTCGGGGGTTAGCAAAACTCCACTGTTTTGCTAGTGCAAGAACAAAGTGCAAATACGAGCCATACAATCCACATTCCACGAATAAAAATAACCAGGAATCCTCAAGGATTCAAATAGAACAAGATGAACACTTCTCGAGGCGAGAGTTTGAGTAAAGACTTCCCAAAATTTCAAGATCAAAATATCAAGGGAAACAATTTATAAAATGATTTGAAATACCATCGGGAGTTTTAATAGAAAACGATTTTGCATTATCAAATCCTACTTTTCAAAACCCAAAAGACGAAAGGGGTCACTGCCCCAAAAGTTTACTTTCCAAAAAATGACCTTTACCAAACCGTTGGGATTTTAGCCCCAAATCCGTCAAATGACCTTTATAAAACCATTGGGATTTTAGCCCCAAATATCATCAACTCACAGTACACAAGAAGGACCACAAGGTTCGTCTCCCAACATCAAAATCCACAAATAAAGGATTTAAAACAACAACAAAATACTCTAGTGCCATCCTAGCCAAGTAAGCCAAACGAACACTTACCTCTTACACACTTAGTCGATGCATGCAATCATGAAAACACAGTTCCAAAGCACTCATTTTCGGAAATGCCAATATCGAATCACATTTGTAAAATGCACCACAATTAACCGCGGACCCACAGCTTCGTGGATCCCTGCCGAGACCCCGTCGGATCTAACCCACAGTGGTTAAAAGCAAGCTCGCGGTTCCACATCTTCGTGGAGCCCTATCGAGACCCCGTCGGATCTAACCCGTAGTGAGCATACACACACACACACACGTTACTCATGCAATACTAATATGCTAAGAATGTAAGTTCATCAAGCATACTAACTAGAGATGGCCATTTATCCGACAACATTATCAACTCTCCAAAACACAATAACAAGATTAAACACGGAATACACAATTCCATAACTTTAAACAATAGGAATATCATCAAAGCCTTCAACGTTCAAAATAATCAATTCCCAAAACACAACATTCACAAAACACACACGCGTTTTGAAAGAGAGCCTTTAACGAGGCCAAACCGAAATCTTTTGAAACTTCATTTCAAATAACCAAACAAACACACCAAGACGATCACCGATCATCATATCCATAAAACGAGAAAAGTATGGGAAAGGTACTTGCCTCGAATAACCACAACGCGGAGAATCAGCCGAAGTAGGTTGGCACGAACCGACTACGAACTCGCCGACTCCACCGAACGACAATCCACAACAATGAACTACGAACGAAAACAATAACAACGAAAATGAATTTCAAAGTACGACCCAAAGCCGCTGAATTCAAAGAACAAATGACGAAGGTTCAAGGATTTTCCCCAAAACGGCCAAGAACACGATTCGTCCCGTCAAAACCCGAAAACAGAATTCCAAGTTGAAATATGGATATACAATCCATAGAATATGTTTAACAACATCATTTAACCATAATCGATCCATCGAAAACGGATGAAAAACGAGATCGGGGACAAATCCCCCAAAAAGTCAATTCGAAGGAAATCAAGAAATATACTTCGATTCGACGAAGAACAATGGATTAAATGATGTTAAACACAACAATACTACCAAGATTAATCATACCCATCATGAATTAATCAAAAACACGGAACGAATCGGACGAAAATGCAAAAATCCCCAAATTCACGAAATTAGGGTTCTAAGGAAGATTACCTTGATTCGCTGGATCAAAGGATGATAACGGATGATTGATTGATGTTATGAACTCAAGAACTTCGTGGATTTGATGTTAAACAACATGGCTTCGTCCTCTATGAATCGCCAGTCGCGGTCGGAGAAGGAAGGAAGTGAAAAATGAATGAAAACGCGACTGCTCGGTCACATTTATACTGGGCCGGACTAGCGTGCGCTAGCCTTCCCGGACTAGCGTGCGCTATCGGCCGAGTACCCTCGGCCAGGGCCCGCATGACCCGGCACCATCGACCAAACCTTCCGACCTGACTCCCGCTAGCGTGCGCTACGACCGGAAGCCTGCGCGCGCTAGCCGACCTGTCCAGTAGCCTCTGGACTAAACAGCTCGCCCTGGTAACGTACGCTAGTCAGCCGACAGCGGCGTCGCTACTGCCGATCTGGCCGAGTCGAGAACCTCGAGAACCCAGCTGCCCGGACCCGATGGCGTCGTTAGGCGGCCGATAGCGTACGCTACACTGCCGGTTAGCGCTGCGCCTTCCGGCCGTGGCGTGCGCTACGCGGTTCTCCGCACTGTCCGGCCGGTGCCTGCAATCGTCCGGCTAATCCGCAGAATCGTCGGCGATGCATTCGACCACCAGGGCTCGACGACTCGATTTCCAAAAACGTACGGAACGAACACGACGAAAAGTTCGCGGACAACATCAACGACCCGAAATGAAAACATAATACCATAATTAATCATACGCGACCAAGAAACGGGTCGAGACAACAATTAAACATACGGATACCCGTAACTTTCAAGAAATTACAAAATGGCCCAAAACGCCCGGAAATCACGATACGTGATCGAATAACCAAACCGAAGTTCACAACACGTCTAACAAAGTTAAACGGACTTACGGGAAACTCGAAACAGCAGTTTCGAACGAGATTCGCAAGAATCGAACTCAAGTGCGGAAAAGTCGCTAAAAAGCACGGAACTCAACAAAACGACACTGAAACGAACTCGGATGACAAAAAGTGCAGAATTAATCATTCTCAGAATGACGAAACGGTCATGAGCAGGTAGTCAAAATGGACTTCCGCTGAAAAAAAGAAATCACCGGAAATCGAAAATTGCGGATATTATATCATGGACCGGGTACCGTCGTTCTGTCTCGTTTAGCTTCCGGGACTCGTATGCAACAGGATGCCCATCCTGCATTAAGACTCCTCCAATGGCATAGTCGGAGGCATCCGAGTGTAACTCAAAAGGCTTTGTGTAGTCTGGAAGTTTCAGCACCGGGTCATTCATGACTGCCACCTTCCGATATTCGAAGGATGCTTGGCACTCATCCGTCCAATCCCACGCAACCTTCTTCTTGAGTAAGTTAGTTAATGGCGTTGCCCTCGCCGAATATCCGTCAATGAATCGCCGATAGTAGTTCACCAAGCTTAAGAACGACCGAAGCTCGGAGACGTTCTGAGGAGGCTCCCACTCGGCAATAGCCTGCACTTTCTTTGTGTCCATTAAAATCATTCCTTCTTTCACCTTGTGCCCCAAGAACATTACCTCCGTTTGGGCAAACGAGCATTTTTCCAGTTTTACGTATAGTTTGTTCTCCCTCAGGACTCGGAACACTTTCCGTAGATGTTCAGCGTGTTCATTCAAGGACTCGCTGTATATTACTATGTCATCCAGGTACACAACAACAAACTTGTCCAAGAATGGGTGAAATATCTTATTCATGAGAGTGCAGAAAGTTGCAGGAGCATTAGTCAAGCCAAAGGGCATAACCAAAAACTCAAATGAACCATACCTCGTCACGCAGGTTGTCTTCGGTTCGTCTCCTTCCGCGATACGGACTTGCCAATACCCCGACCGCAAGTCTAGTTTTGAGAACCACTTTGCCTTCCCCAATCGGTCGAATAGGTCAGCCACCAAAGGTATTGGGTATTTGTTCTTAATAGTAACTTTGTTAAGCGCCCGGTAGTCAATGCACATACGCAAGCTACCGTCCTGTTTCTTCTGGAATAACACCGGGGCGCCATAAGGAGCTTTGGAAGGACGAATATAGCCAGCATCAAGTAAATCCTTCAACTGCCTTCGAAGTTCTTCCAATTCTGGTGGAGCCATCCGGTACGGCCCCATTGCAGGAGGCTTCGCCCCCTGTTCCAACTCAATCTCGTGATCCACCTCCCGCCTCGGTGGTAACTTTTTGGGCAACTCGGGAGGCATCACGTCCTTAAATTCGGCCAGCACTTCACCGATTTATGCCGGGACTTCCTTGCCGACAGTTGTGTCGTCCGTCTTTAAGGCAGCAAGGTATGTTTCTTGCCCCTTCTTATATCCTTTCGAGACCTGCATAGCCGACAACATACGTGACTCGAGCTTTCCACTTAATAATGGAATATCAAATGTTACCTTGTTCGGCATTATGCTCAGAATTTGGGCATCTTGTATGGTTACCGTCTTCATCCTTTCCAGGAATTCCATGCCTAGCACCATCCGATAATCATCCATTCGGACCACTGTCAAGTCAAGCTTGCCCTGCCAATCCGCCAGTTAGACCGGGACTTGTTTAGCCACGCCAATTATGGGTCTTGATGGTGTGTTCACTGTTTTCATCCATCCCATTTCCTTAGTAACTCTTACACCCAGTCGGACCGCCTCGTCCTCAGCTAAGAAGTTGTGAGTGGCTCCCGTGTCTAGTAAGGCCTTTGTGACTCCCTTATTTATCTTTGCCTCAACATACATGAGACCATTCCTGACCTTTTCCGCCTTGGGTACCATCACGGTTTCTTCCTTCGCCTTCATTGCATTGAGGAGTTGCATCGACCCCATCTGCATTTCTTCGGCCCGTTCCTCCTGTTGGCTTATTATGGCATTGAGTGCTTTCTGCTTCGGGCACTCCTGGATGAAGTGTGGACCCCCGCATAAGAAGCACTCTCTCTTCTTGACTTCATGGGTCTTTTCTTTCCCTTTGAAGGTTGGCTTGTATCCCGTCTTGTGAGGCCTGTCTCCCCACCTTTTCCTTTGCCTTCTTGTCCTTTCATTGCGAAGTCCTTTCGAACTCCACAATTTCTTCGGCCGCAGCAATTGCTTCCGACAGATCTTGGACCTTCGCCTTCTCGGCTCAAGGGCCGCCAGATCGCAACCCGTCCAAGAAATAGAACAATCGATCCTTGTCCGACATTTCGGGAAGTTCCAACATGAGTGAGGAGAACTCATTAACATAATCCTTCACACTCCCCGATTGCTTCAGGCCACGCAGCTTATTCATGGCCAGACTCTCGGCATTCTCCGGATAGAACTGCTTTTTCAAGTCCGCCTTGAATTCTTCCCAAGTGTCTATCCGACATGTCCCTCGTGCAATGTCTTGATGGTGCCGTCTCCACCATAAGGCAGCGTCATCACTTAGGTACAAGATCGCCGACTTGATCTTGTCCTCGTCATCCCTTATACGTATTGCATCCATATAGGTTTCGAGAGACCAAAAGAAATTATCATGTTCTTTGGCATTACGCTTACCCGAGTACTTTGGAGGTTCTGGTGCCCGAATGCGCGACACTTCCCTTGCCATGGTGCCACCTGCCACAGCTGCCTTGCACAATGCACAATCCTCCTAGGTCTTATCCATCCATGCGGTCAGTTCTTCCCGAAATTTGGCTACCTCGCCAAGAAGTGTAGACTTTAACTCGTTAAGAGCAAGCAACACCTTGTCCTCAATATCGCTGGCATTCTCTTCAAGGACATCCATCCGTTCGATGGTTTCACCAACAACTACCTCGATCTTAGTCATCCTTGCTTCCAGCGAGGATGCAAGATCTCGGGACTTGTCCCTACCACCTTTCTTGGTCTTGCGACCATCATCGCCACCATTGTTCCCTTCGACCATGCTGCTGTTTCCGCTCATTCTCTCACTTTACCAACAAACCGGTCTCCGATACCACGTGTCACGGGCAAACTTCAGTCCGTCGACTTATGCCGTGCGCCCCTTAGCAACTCAGTCCTTCGGCCACTAAGGCAGGCTTTCCCAACCCTTGCCGGTTAAGTGCGGAAGATTGAAGTATTTTAGAGAGAGAAAGTTAGAGAGAGAAACTGCTCTTTAGAAAGGAACTTTTATTACTCAACTTCGGATGATGTACTAATGAGGGGCTTGGAGCTCCTTTTATAGGTCTCCATCTACATCTTCTAGAATGTACAATAATCTATAAGTATCTAGAACATACAAGAGATTACAAGATCATCTACATCCTTCTAATCCTTTCTATGGTCATTCCGGAGGGCTTCCGGAATGTTACAACATCTATCAAGTAAATACTAGAATTCTGGAGAAGAATCTCGACCCTTCTAGAAGCTTTTATAGCCAAAGTGTGACAACTGGGAGCCATTTTTGGGCCTGTGCCGCGGCACACTCATTGGCCGCGGCACTGTGCGGCTTTATTTATGGCCCTGCACACGGGTTTTTGGCCATTTTTCTCCTTCTTCTCCTTCTCTTCCGCTGCTGAGGGTGATCTTACCATGGAGCCATGTTGTTTAACAACAAATCCATGAAGTGCTTGAGTTCATATCATCAACCAATCATCCGTTATCATCCTTTGATCCAGCGAATCAAGGTAATCTTCCTTAGAACCCTAATTTCGTGAATTTGGGGGTTTTTGCGTTTTTGTCCGATTCGTTCCGTGTTATTGATTAATTCATGATGGGTATGATTAATCTTGGTAGTATTATTGTGTTTAACATCATTTAATCCATTGTTCTTCGTCGAATCGAAGTATATTTCTTGATTTCCTTCGAATCGACTTTTTGGGGGATTTGTCCTCGATCTCGTTTTTCATCCGTTTTTGATGGATCAATTATGGTTAAATGATGTTGTTAAACATATTCTATGGATTGTATATCCATATTTCAACTTTGAATTCCGTTTTCGGGTTTTGACGGAACGAATCGTGTTCTTGGCCGTTTTGGGGAAAACACTTGATCATTCGTCGTTCGTTCTTTGAATTCAACGGCTTTGAGTCGTGTTATGGAATTCATTTCATTGTTTTTATTGCCCTTCGTAGTTTATTATCGCGAGTCGGCATTCGGTGGAGTCGGCGGGTTCGTAGTCGGTTCGTGCCAACCTACTTCGGTCGATTCTCCGCGTTGTGGTTGTTCGAGGCAAGTACCTTGTCCATACTATTCTTGTTTCGGGAATATGATTAATCTTGTTGGTATTCTTAGTTTCCCTACGGATTCATGGTATATTTCGTGGTTTTTACGGAATCGAGAGGGTTTGGTTGTGGTTCGCCCTCGTTGTTGTTTATATACGAATATACATGAATCGTAGGCGGGTTTTCGGGTGTATTCCAATTCAGTATTCATTTAGAAATGGTTGTGATTGTATTCCTCGAATCGTTAGGTTCGGTTTCATTGGTTCCTAGCGTTCGTCGGTGACCTTCCTTTCCGTTCGTTGCGTCGTCAATAATTCAAGGCAAGTATTTTTGGAAACCTTTATGCTTAACGTGAAATGGTAATGTATATTGTGTGTGCTTTACTCACCTCGGGAAGGTCCGACGGGGCCTCGAGGGAATCTATGGCTTCGTCCTGGATTCATGAATTTGATTCACTAGCCAGCTCGGGAGGGTCCTTAGAGGCCTCGAGTGGGATTCGTGGCTTCGTCCCGGTCCTAGGTGACGTGTGGTGCTTGATTTGTTTTGTGAATGTGGCCAGCTCGGGAGGGTCCTTAGAGGCCTCGAGTGGGATTCGTGGCTTCGTCCCGGTCCTAGGCAAATTAATTGTATTTGTTGTTTAGGAAAAGACATGTCTAGTTTTGGTTTTCGAAATGATATTGGTGCATGTACTATGAAATGTGTAAGCGATTGGTTTGCCTTGAATACTTGTACTAGCGTAACTGCTAACCCCTTTGGGGACCCGTTGTCGGGGAAATTATTGTTATGGATTTCAGGTTATGTTCAGCCAGACGAGCAGGCGCTGGGATGGTACGAGGATGTCGGCCAAGGTTGTTGACATGTGCAATTGAGTCTTGTTATTTCCTACTGTCTCTTTTGATGTGGATGTTTTCCAAATTGTAAACTTATAGATTGTACTCGCGAGTACTTAGGCTTTTTCCTTTCGGATTGTGATTGGTATTCGTTGGAAGTTACTGTATTTGTCAGTTGATGTTTATTATGCCGGTTGTACCGGACGTGTTGTTTTATGTTCTTGTTGTTAACAATTGTTTCCTTGCTAACCGAGGCGGTTAGTCGAGTGGTGTTTTCTTGTGTTAGCCTGGTGGTTCCCATGTAGGGGTCCACGGCGCTGTAATACACCTCGAATATCTCGGGGGTGTTACAGAAAATGGTATCAGAGCTCTAGGTTTATGGATACCTAGGCTTGTTGGTTAATTTGGGTCTATTCGCGTTTTGTTTTGCTCATGGTCACACCGCCGCCGACATCTCAGTACATCCAGCGCTTGTAAGTTTTCCTTACTCGATCCTCTTGTTTTCTCGTATTGTATTTCCACTTCTTGAACTGTGATTGTCTCTCTCGTACTTATCGTCGAGTTGTTTTTTGATCTATCCGGTTCGTGTACTTTTGATTCTAGTATTGCGCAGTCCTTTATCTCTCTGGAGTATGTGCGCCGTTTTGGGCTTGACCGTTTGTCGTTTTGCGAGCCTTCCGTCACCAAACTTCCTAACGTTGGTGGGATCATTGGTAATCGAAAGATCCGAGATTTTCTCCGGGGTATATTGTGAGAGGGCTTGACTCTTTAGTCTTTTGTTGTATGATAGGATCTGTGTTTGATAATTGCGATATACTAAATGTATGTTGAGCCGAACGTACTGATGGTTTGGACACCGAGGGGTGCAGTATGATGTGAATGTTTTGAACATTGATATGTTCCGGGAAAGGTGTCGATGGCAAAGTTTGTTGAGAAACTCACATAGATGGTTTCGACATGTGTTCGAATCGGTGTTCATCAGTTATGCTGTTAAACTTGAAGAGATAAGTTTGACATATGCTTAGAATTAGTGTTTCCGAGTTGCGCTTGTTGAACTGGTGATTTTTGAATGCTGTATATGCGTGTGTTCGGAAATTGTTAGTACTTGGCTAATTATTATTATTTACAATCAATGTGTTTCTATTAATAATAATACATGCGGCGTGCATGCTTGAAAATTTCTTAGACTTGATCGTATTGTGGGTTATTGAAAAGTGATGAATTTGGGCGAGCCAGCCTTGTATTTCCAAATAAAACCTTGTGTCGGTATTTAAAGGTCGTGTATAAAAGTGTGTAGGACATTTTATAAAATACTACCGCTGTAAAGCCCTTGTCGTGTTCGAAAGGGTCTTGAAAACGATTTTTAACTTATCGGTTTTATTTTCGAATAACTAGAGTATACGATTTTAAAATCAGATTAGCCTGGGGAAACCTAGGCTGTCGAGTCAAATTGTGTTTGTTGAGTTTTGTCTCGTCGGATTTTGTCTGACTTAGTCGCATCGCGACGCGTCGTTTGAGATCATTGGTCGTGATTAGTATCGAGGGGCGGTCGTCACTTACGTGCGACCTGTGACTGTAAGTCTCCCTTCTTTGTGTTGTGCCTCGTGGGACACGAGCTATTTGTATGATTATTTGTTAATTGATGGAATCCTCTTATGGATTTTTATTTCTTGATATGTGGTTATTTGACCCTCATATTTCGTTCATATGAGGAGTAGCGTTGCTGGATTGTGCATGTTTGACTTTATTTCTTTTATCCGCTGCGTGAGTTCTTTTGTAATGGCTTTCGGTATTTTACCGACTGAGTTTTATTTCGAAAACCGATTCCTTTAACCGAGTTTTTGGCATTATGGCCTTGAACATTTTGGCGAAATTCTTATGACGGTATTTAGCATTTTGTAAATGGCTTTTGTGAGTTTTTGAGATATTACCGTCATCGGCCTTTTTGGCGTTTTTGTAAATGGTTTTTAGCCTGGTGGGTTCCGGCACGGGACCCACGGCGCTATAATGTTCCGTATAATTACCCGAAATTTTTGGGCATTCTAGCCCATTGAATTATCTTTAAAAACCTTGAGTATCTTAGAAAAATAAATTTCGAGACGTACTTTTAAAAATGAATTATTTTCTCGTGGTACATACAAGGTGCCACAACATGTTTCAAAATTCTTCTACCTTGAGGACCAAAATGCTTTGAGATATTTTCAATGTTTTAGAAACACTTTTATTTAGACCCGAGGGTCGAATATTCTGAAAGTTTCCACTAAGTGAAAGTGTCCTCATTTTTATCAAATGCGAAATGATTCTCCAAAGTCTCGATAACAATGTTTCACGTTCGTACTTTTTGAAAAGTGATACTCAAGACCAACCGGTGTTCTTCTAAATTATTTTCAAAATGAGGTTTTCGTTTTTTAAAACCTATCCATTCCCGTTTGAGGGCTGGGTATGTATGTATGATGTTCGCGTTGTCGTTATGATGTTTGCTCCCGAGTATGATCAGATTGGTGGCATGAACGTCGAGGCGTTGCCACGCATTTGTTGTTAGAGGTGGGATGTTAGTGTCGAATGTTTTCGCCTCGTAGTGATTTCTACGTTGTCGCGCATGTACGAGCTGTTAGAGCTTGGTTTGGTATGACCGTGTGCATCGGTGATCGTTCCGTTATGTGTCGGTTGTTTAATGTCTTGTTACCTTGCTCCTGTTTTTGTGAATTTCGTGGATGAGGTCGGGGGTAATACCCATACTATTTTGACTTCTGTATTTTCTCTTTCTCCAGTCTATCGATTCGCTCGTGTTCGTTGATACTGTCTGAACTTGTTTTGTATTTCGGGTTCATCATTCGAACGAGCTGTGATCTTGTTTTGGGTCGATCTGGTTATCGCTGTGACCTTTCCGAGTTCGGTTCGATTCTTGTGAACCTTGTTCGGAAGTAACATCTTTTGGTTCTACTAGTTCATTTATTCGAAGTGGATCGGATTTGGAACTTCTGTATTTTCGACTCTGCCGACTCGTTTGTGTTCGTTGACATTTTCTGAGCTTGTCCTGCCCCTTGCTTTTGTTGATCGAACGAGTGTGGTATTGTTTCGGAATAACTCGTTTGTCGTTGTGATTTTTTCAATTGCTACTCCCTTTCCTGTGGATCTTATGTGAATGCACATCTTGTTGTTTTCACCGGATCATATATTGTCTCGAGTCGAGATGTGAAGCTTGGAGTTGTTGTTTGAATTTTATTGTTCTTCGTGATTCGAATATGAGTATTCGATTTTTGTTGTCTCGATCGTTGTGGTTCGATCGTCTGATTGTTCGGTTTTTGTTGATCTCGTTTCGTGATTGTTGAGCGTTCAGACTCCTTCCTAATTTCCTTATGTTCGGGAAATTAGTCTCTTTTTCGATCTTCCAACCCTTGGGCGGTGGAATTCCATATTTCTTCAGCGATTGGCTCGCGTTTTGATTGATGTACCGTTGGGATGGTCGATCATATTGATTTTCGTTCGTCGTATTTTGTGATTGTTCGGATAATTGACTTGACTATATTATCCATTTGATGACGCTTGTCATTTGTTGGTTTTATTATATTCCTAACGGTGACGTTGTGTTGGTCGTTGTGGAGCGTGTTTTCACGCCGTATGTCTCTTTGCGTTTCTTGCAGCGTTTCGCCGTCGGGCGCGAGTTTTCGGTTTTTGCGTGTCTCGTCGAATTTTCCTGGCAGGGGATATTGCTTCTCCCTACTTATTTTAAGTTTCGGGACGAAACTTCTTTTAAGGAGGGTAGAATGTAATATCCGCAATTCAATTTCGTAATTTTCTTTTCGGTGGAAGTCCATTTTGACTCGCTCATGCCATGTTCGTCATTTGGAGAATGATTAATTCTGCACTTTTTGTCATCCGAGTTTGTTTCGGTATCGTTTCCGAGTTCCGAGCTTTTAGCGACTTTTCCGCACTTGAGTTCGATTCTTGCGAATCTCGTCAAAGCTGTTGTTTCGAGTTTCTCGTAAGTTCATTTAATGTAATTATTCTAGTTGCAAGCTTTGGTTTGGAGTTTCTATCGCGTATCGTGATTTTCGGACGTTTTGGCCATTTTCGTAATTTCCCAAAGTTTTGGGTAATTACTCGTTGTCGAATTCCGAGTCTTCGGTTGGTCGGAAATGTGTGTTATCGTTGGTCTTAGATTCGTGTTTGCGAGTACGTCAGAATGTATCATCGATTCGTATTCGTGTTCGGGTTTCGGGTCGTTCGGGCCGTCGGAGTTGGCCCGGCCGACATGGCCACGCACCGGGCCTGTGCCAGATCGCCGAGTCACGTCGTAGTGCTCGCAGCCTTCCGGCCGAGTCACGGCCGTAGTGCTCGCAGGCTTCCGGCCGAAAGCAGCCAGCGTGGGGCCGCGGCACATGCCGGGCAGGGCCGCGGCACACTCGTGGCATTTTTCGCCAAACTGATCAGACCGGGTGCCGCGGCACACCCGCGGACATGCACACTGCCGACCACTGGGAGCCATTTTTAGGCATGTGCCGCGGGACACTCCCGCTGGGCCGCGGCACACTGTGCAGCCTATTTATGGCCCTGCACACGGGTTTTTGGCCATTTTTCTCCTTCTTCTCCTTCTCTTCCTCAGCTGAGGGCGATCTTACCATGGAGCCATGTTGTTTAACAACAAATCCATGAAGTTCTTGAGTTCATATCATCAACCAATCATCCGTTATCATCCTTTGATCCAGCGAATCAAGGTAATCTTCCTTAGAACCCTAATTTCGTGAATTTGGGGGTTTTTGCGTTTTTGTCCGATTCGTTCCGTGTGATTGATTAATTCATGATGGGTATGATTAATCTTGGTAGTACTATTGTGTTTAACATCATTTAATCCATTGTTCTTCGTCGAATCGAAGTATATTCTTGATTTCCTTCGAATCGACTTTTTGGGGGATTTGTCCTCGATCTCGTTTTTCATCCGTTTTTGATGGATCGATTATGGTTAAATGATGTTGTTAAACATATTCTATGGATTGTATATCCATATTTCAACTTTGAATTCCGTTTTCGGGTTTTGACGGAACGAATCGTGTTCTTGGCCGTTTTGGGGAAAACACTTGATCATTCGTCGTTCGTTCTTTGAATTCAAAGGCTTTGAGTCGTGTTATGGAATTCATTTCATTGTTGTTATTGCCCTTCGTAGTTTATTATCGCGAGTCGGTGTTCGGTGGAGTCGGCGGGTTCGTAGTCGGTTCGTGCCAACCTACTTCGGTCGATTCTCCGTGTTGTGGTTGTTCGAGGCAAGTACCTTGTCCATACTATTCTTGTTTTGGGAATATGATTAATCTTGTCGGTAGTCTTTGTTTCCCTATGGATTCATGGTATATTTCGTGGTTTTTACGGAATCGAGAGGGTTTGGTTGTGGTCCGCCCCTCGTTGTTGTTTATATACGAATATACATAAATCGTAGGCGGGTTTTCGGGTGTATTCCAATTCCGTATTCATTTAGAAATGGTTGTGATTGTATTCTTAGAATCGTTAGGTTCGGTTTCATTGGTTCCTAGCGTTCGTCGGTGACCTTCCTTTCCGTTCGTTGCGTCGTCAATAATTCAAGGCAAGTATTTTTGGAAACCTTTATGCTTAACGTGAAATGATAATGTATATTGTGTGTGCTTTACTCACCTCGGGAAGGTCCGACGGGGCCTCGAGGGAATCTATGGCTTCATCTTGGATTCATGAGTTTGATTCGCTAGCCAGCTCGGGAGGGTCCTTAGAGGCCTCGAGTGGGATTCGTGGCTTCGTCCCGGTCCTAGGTGACGTGTGGTGCTTGATTTGTTTTGTGAATGCGGCCAGCTCGGGAGGGTCCTTAGAGGCCTCGAGTGGGATTCGTGGCTTCGTCCCGGTCCTAGGCAAATTAATTATGATTGTTTGTTTCCGGAAAAGACATGTCTGGTTTTGGTTTTCGAAATGATATTGGTGCATGTACTATGAAATGTGTAAGTGATTGGTTTGCCTTGAATACTTGTACTAGCGTAATTGCTAACCCCTTTGGGGACCCGTTGTCGGGGAAATTCTTGTTATGGATTTCAGGTTATGTTCAATGCATTTAGCGGCTACTGGATGGTACGAGGATGTCGGCCAAGGTTGTTGACATGTGCAATTGAGTCTTGTTATTTCCTACTGTCTCTTTTGATGTGGATGTTTTCCAAATTGTAAACTTATAGATTGTACTCGCGAGTACTTAGGCTTTTTCCTTTCGGATTGTGATTGGTATTCGTTGGAAGTTACTGTATTTGTCGGTTGATGTTTATTATGCCGGTTGTACCGGACGTGTTGTTTTATGTTCTTGTTGTTAACAATTGTTTCCTTGCTAACCGAGGCGGTTAGTCGAGTGGTGTTTTCTTGTGTTAGCCTGGTGGGTCCCATGTAGGGGTCCACGGCGCTGTAATACACCTCGAATATCTCGGGGGTGTTACAGAAAATGGTATCAGAGCTCTAGGTTTATGGATACCTAGGCTTGCTATGAAATGTGTAAGCGATTGGTTTGCCTTGAATACTTGTACTAGCGTAATTGCTAACCCCTTTGGGGACCCGTTGTCGGGGAAATTCTTGTTATGGATTTCAGGTTATGTTCAGCCAGACGGGCTACTGGATGGTACGAGGATGTCGGCCAAGGTTGTTGACATGTGCAATTGAGTCTTGTTATTTCCTACTGTCTCTTTTGATGTGGATGTTTTCCAAATTGTAAACTTATAGATTGTACTCGCGAGTACTTAGGCTTTTTCCTTTCGGATTGTGATTGGTATTCGTTGGAAGTTACTGTATTTGTCGGTTGATGTTTATTATGCCGGTTGTACCGGACGTGTTGTTTTATGTTCTTGTTGTTAACAATTGTTTCCTTGCTAACCGAGGCGGTTAGTCGAGTGGTGTTTTCTTGTGTTAGCCTGGTGGGTCCCATGTAGGGGTCCACGGCGCTATAATACACCTCGAATATCTCGGGGGTGTTACAGTACCTAATTAGCCTCAACGAACTACGTCTCGTGTGCACAGCCTTTCACGGAAAATATTCACGCATGACTATATATGTGCCCGGCTAAAAATCCTACATAATATCCAATCGGAACGTAGATATGACTCCGGATATGTCACGATGCAACATGACAACGAATTCAATAATTCACAAATCCGATTAAAGATCGAGGACTCACCGAAATGACAATAAGGTCAACGATATCAAGGGTTCGAAAGTGACGAACTTGGGAATACAATCCCATGATGAAAACGGGACATCGTTAAGAACAACCTCAAATCACAAGATACAAGTTTATAAGTGTTTCATATACACGAAATGCATAATCATCATAAGAATCCACACATCATTATAACCAAGCAAGATAACTTGCCTCAATACGGAGGCGAGAATAGTCCTTCCTTCTCAAATGAACGAACGGCCCTCGATTAAAAATCGGTTACTCGAACAATCAACCTTGAATGAAGTATATTTTACTCAATGATACGTTCATATGATCATCTATACCAAATTTTAACGAGACAACATCCTAATTCCCATTTGAGTAGTTCAACTTTAAGATATTGAAGTGTTACTCCAAGAACCTTATTCAATACCATTCTCTTCTTACGATTGATTACAAGATATTACCAAATGTTTGTTGGATTAAGAATCGTTCCATAATGTGTTAAACAATAATCTCCTATCCTTTAAACTTATCAAGAACATCTTGTTGTGTCAAGAATTACACTCTCCGACCGGCGATCGCCTCGGAGATCGGGCGACCTAGCATCGAGCAAATGAGGCGTAATCGCCGACCAAAGAACTGTGCAACCGAGCCTTAGCCCAGCGGACAAGCTAAATCGGCCAACCGAAGGTCCCAGGGCAAGTCCCGGTGCCGAGCGATCGACACCAAATACGATCGTCTCTTGGTACTCGGCGATCGACTCCTGGCGACCGACTAGTGGACGATCCTCTCTCGACACCTGCCGACCGACCCTTGGTAACCGACCAATGCCGACCTCAGCAGCTGGCCGATGGCGACCTCTGATGACCAGCTAGAGACGACCGCCTCATGTCGGTCAGGGCCGATGGCCATACAGTCGGCAAAGGCCGAGCCTCAAGACTGGCACCACGTGCAAGAGCCGAGATAAGATCCGCGAATCTCGGATCATTGACCACAGCCTAGCAGAATCTTTCCACCAGCCGACAAGCCGCCGAAAGTTGTCAGTAGGGCCGCGTGTGGCCCGACTCGACGCGTCTTGGCTCTTCATTGACCGCCAGTGGCGGTGTAACTTTGGACTTTAGGCATTGCCCGGCCTCTTCCTTGGACTTTAGCCCGACGGCCCGGGTGATCGCCCCATTATAATATTGGCCGGCAAACAATCGCCCCATTATTATAATGGCCGGAAGCGATCGCCCGCTTGAGGACAAGACCATTGCCACTATATATACAAGGCATCACACTCGGCCAAGGGTCTGCATTATCGCGATTTCAGTATACATTACAGAAGCAAAACACCCAGCACTTGGCTATCTCCAACTCTTGGCAACGGCTATCATTCGGTCCTACTTCTCCCGGCCTCTCTCATTGAGCAGACGATCGGCAGGGACAAAGAACACCGAGCTTCGCTCAAGAGCCGGATTAACAGAGTCTTTTTACACTCATTGTATTTAGATTTCTCTCATTAATACTTGTATCCACGAATATTTGTATTAATAACATCTCGCGAGAGCATTCAAGCCTGGGCCTAACAAACCCGGCAAATCTTGTATTATTTATCTTCTCTCGGAAGTGCTCCCGCAAATTGTTGTTTGTTGTCCGTCTTCCAGCAGTATTAATCTTCGGATAAATATTTTGGGCAACAACAATTGGCGCTAGAAGAAGGGCATCCAACCCCCAAATTTTTATACCTACCGTCCCGAAGAACACTCACTGTTCTCGGGGCAGATACTTGAAGTGACACTCACTGCACTTCAAAGAAATCTTTCAGAAATCATGTCTTCCGCCTCCGCGTCGAAGAAAGCCCCGACAGGCCGACTGGACCCCGTTCCGTCCCGGTCAGGCCGCGGCCCGATGGTGGAAGGCAGCCGCCGCGGTCAGAGACGCTCGATCCCATCCCTGGGCGGCGGCCCGAGCCTCTCGCTCGATCAGCTCCGAACCAAGGAACAGATCGACGAGGTCATGGCCGTCCTACAGGAGCGACGGAGTGCTCTCGACGCGCCTCCTGCTATCACCCCCTCGGCCTCCCGCCGGAAGTCCAAGCGGAAGCTCAAGGCGTTACTGGCCGAGCGATCTGTAATACCCGGTTGTAATTCAGTAATTATCATTCAGTATTTATCATTCAGTAATTGATACTCAGTAATTTCACTCATATTCAATCATGGTATTCATCATTCAGAGTAATTGTATCGTGTATCAATCGTCATTTGTCAATAATCTAATTGGAGTTTCGTGCCGTGTTTATCATCGTTGTCATTTTCGTTATGGGCTGTGCGTGAGGAGTAGCGCACGCTACGTACTCTTTCTAGCGTACGCTAATTGAGTACAGGTAGCGCACGCTACCACTCAGCATTAGCGCACGCTAATGTTACCCTGGTTGCAGTCCAGAAGGTACTGGACTGCAAGTGAGTTATATGTAGCACACGCTACGAGTGGTAAGTAGCGCGCGCTAGTGGGTTGTAGCAGCGCACGCTAAAAATGTGGAGTAGCGCGCGCTAGGGACGGATCAGGTTGAGTCCAGTGGCTACTGGACTGCACTGGATTAATTCATAGCGCACGCTATGAGTGATTTTTAGCGTACGCAATCGATATTATAGCGCACGCTAAATATTGGGTGTAGCGCACGCTACCGAGGTCAGATCAGAGGACAGACGGTTTCTGGATTCCAGTACTGGGCATCACATAATTCGTTAGCGCATGCTAACAATGGGTATTAACGTACGCTAGTGGCATGACCGTAGCGCACGCTACAAAAGGGTACGTAGCGTGCGCTACCGTGTTCGGACAGTGGGTACTGGACTACCCAAATTACCCGTTAGCGCACGCTACGCACAAGGGCTAGCGCACGCTAACCTGGAATGGCTATATATTGGACAGTTAGCCTGATTTCGTCATTTTATCATCCCTTCTCATTCCCTCATCGGTTTCGGGCGATTTTGGGAATTTTGGAGAGTTCTCTTCGAGCTTCTATCATCCATCATCATCTTCAAGTCTTTGAGTTGGATTATCATCACTTCATCATCTCCTTAACATCGAATCAAAGGTATTAATCTCTTGGATCTAGAATTTCGGATTTTTGGGTTTTTCCTTCCGATTTCTTCGTGTAAGCTTGGATTATCATTGGAATATGTTAGATATGGATTATCTACCTTGGATAAGTATATTCTTACGGATTTAATGGTTATTTTCGGAATTATTTCAAGAACCCTTGGGGTTGACTTCGGTTAATTGGGGATTTTCCGATTGATGTAGTTGTAATCTCGAATTGTGGATTCCTAATGGATTATCGATATCATTGAAGTGTTTTGTTAGTTCGATATACTCATTTTGGTGTTGGTTTCGATATATTCGGGATTGGATATTTTCGAAGTCGTGTGGTTGGTTACGTATTCGTTAGAATGCCCCTATGAGTTTGATTATCGTTGTTTTCGACCTTTGGGTTAGTCGTGTTTTGTTGCGTGATACGTGTATTGAACGGTTGTTGGTAATTATTGTTATTCAAGGTTGTTCGAGCGACCGGTATTTCACTTAGGACGTTGTTCGTGGACGGACATTCTTCATCGGTATTGTGTAAGTTAATTCTTACTCGGTTAAAAGGATATTCATTCCTTTTGATGTTGTTCATTCATAATCGTAACTCATTCATCATTGTATTAACCGTATCAAAATTTGTCATTGTCAATTAATCACCTCAGTCATAAGGAACGACGGTTCCAATCATTCCATTAAGCTGTCATTCATTTTACCATCATTCAATCTTGGTGAGTCATTATTCATTTTCGTTGTCACTTTTGTCATATTGTGGCATTCCGGGTCATACTGGCGTGCCGGTTGGTATGTGTAGGATTTTCATGTTGGGCACATTATAGTCGTGTGTTGGTTGGTGGCCTCACATTGGACTGTGCACACGAGTTGATGGCTTCGTGAGACTGATTAGGTACAAGACCACACGTGTATTCGATCGATACTCGTTGGTGGCTTGTGCATGGACATATTTCCATCCCGGACGTAGTGTGGCGCCGTTCCCTTGAGCCGTATCATTAGTTGATTCATATAGCATGTTTGATTGCGTATGCTTCGACAGGATATTGTATAACTGTGGATAACTCATGATTGTGTATCTTCAACTCTTGAGGATTGTTGTTCTGTGTAACTGATCCCGTTGGGGGATATCGTTTTTCAGGTCATGGCAAGGCTAAAGCACGGGGAGAGCACGGTGACGGCGAGGAGTCCCAGTGATACTAGTAGGGGGCCCCAGTCTTCTCAGTCATTTATGTTTCCTTCATTTATTCCGCTGCAGACATTCCGTTTGAATATTCATTTCACTCAGTGTTGTATATTTTATCTCCATATAAAATATACTTGTATTCAGTATCATCCTGGGTGTGTTGTATGAAACTCCTTATCGGAGTAAGTAATTGTGTAATGTGGTTCGGTACTACATTTACCATGCGTAATTTACTCATTTTCATTATCCTGGTGGGTCCCAATCGGGGGTCCACGGCACTGTAATATCCGCCTTGTTTGGGGTGTTACAGAGTTGGTATCGGAGCGTGGTTTTGAATACTACCTTCCGAGTCATGTCTCATTTGAAATCATCGTCATCAGACTAGTATCATTGGACTTTCGCGTCACGTGTAACCTGTGCAAATGCCGAGCCAATCATACCAAGAATTGTAAGATCTGATGCCATGGTATAATTTCTGGCAATAATCATTCATTCATAATTCATCAGTTAACAATCCTCATTCATCATTTTCAATTGTGATTCAGTCGATAATGTTAACTCATTAATCACTCAATTCATTTCATTACTCAGTTGTTGAACTTGAAGATCATACCACCAATCTTGTTAAATTGTTCAAGATAATCATTTCAGTAATTTCATCAGGTAATCATGTCACGTCAATTAATCATTCATGTGATCGCTGTATTTGAGCGTGTATGCTCATTTTCATCATTCCATAATATAATCATAATGTGATACTCATGCGAGATATATAATCATCATATGAGTTTCCACTTCAGTATGGAAAGGGCTGGCAGAGGACGTGGAGGACGAGGCCGTGGAGCGGGCCGAATCCCGAGAACTCGTGTGAATACACGTGCGAATGCCAGGAATAATGCTAACTCATCGAGCAGTGACGCTGCCACTCATTCACCTGGACGTGATCATTTGCTATCAGGGAGTCGAACCCGGGACACAGCTCAGTCAGAGGGTGTTCGAGTTGACCCACTGGCCTTTATGCAGGGCATGATGGCCCAAATGACTCAGATGGCACAATTAATGGAGGCGATGCATAACTCCACTACTCAAAATCATCAGGCTCCTCCGCCGCCACCTCAGAGGCAAGAGAGGGGTGTAAGCAATATCATTAGCGATATCTCTCGCCAGCGACCACCTACCTTTGAGGGCTCATCTGAGCCGGCGGATATTGTCCATTGGCTTGAGCATTTCGAGAAGTTATTTGCTATGGTGGATTGCCCTGAAGGGCATAAAGTTTCAGTTGCGGCTTACTATCTTTGTAAGAGCGCTCATTCATGGTGGTTATCGTTGAAGCCCACAGACGGATCATGTACTTGGGATCAGTTCAAGACTCTCATGATGGAGAGGTACTATCCGGCCCCACTCAGGGAGGCCAAGTTATCGGAATTACTCACTCCCGACCTTTCGGCGGATGATGATGTTCTCGCCATCGCCGAAAAATTTCAAGAACTTCTTCCGTTCGCCTCATCTATCATTCACTCTGAGGCAGACAAGATCAAGTATTTCAGCAAGACTCTGAAACCTCGTATGCGGCTACAGTTGCTTAATCATAATTGTGCCACTCTGGCCTAGTTCATTGAGAAAGCTCTCACTTACGAGCTTACTGCTAAGGAAATTGCTAAGCAACAACCCTCATCAGCTGGCAAGAAGTCTAAGAACCGTAATCAGTCTGACGGCAGTCAGGCCACTTTCAAGAAACCACGTGCGGGCTCTACTTTTTCTGAGCGACCTCCTATGGCGCCTAGACCCGCAGAATCTCAGTCACGAGCGGCCAGTTCGGCCATCACCTGTTTCAACTGTGAAGAACAGGGTCATTTCAGCACCAAATGTCCGAAGCAAACTGTCACGTGCCACAACTGTGGGGTTGCTGGGCATAGGGCCCGTTTTTGCCGTAGGGACTCTAAACCCACTCCAGCGTCATCTAAAGCCCCAGGACATTCAGCGGTGCAGAATCAGGCCACTCAGTCAGCTTCGTTCAAGATGACGGGAGCTAATAAAGGCGGAGCCAAGAGCTATCAGACGGGAGCGTCCGGTTCAGGGGCCGGCAAGCCCCGAATTTATGAGATGAAGAAGACCGATGATCCAGAGACCCGAATGATCTTAGGTACACTCAATATTCTATCTCAACCTGTGTGTACCCTTTTTGATACTGGTGCATCGCATTCATTCATTTCCGAGTCATGTTTGAGTAGACTACGTCTGGGTAGTGCTACTAGTTGTGAGCCTTATGTCATTGGTCTACCTGATGGTAGACGAATTGTCGGAAATCGTGAGATTCAGAATTGTCCGATTCAGCTTCATGGTCGTGTATGGCCAGCGGACCTAATCGTAGTAGATTTGCCGAGGGACGACGTCATCTTGGGTATTGATTGGATGGATCGTCATGATGCCATCATTAGTGTCCGTAAGCGTATGATCACTATCATTTCAGACGATGGGGTCGAATGTGTGTTTCAGGGAGGTAATCCCGGCTGTTCTGGTAAGGTCATTAATTTGATGAAAGCAGTAAGATTACTCAATCAGGGATGTGTCGGTTATTGGTGCTATATGACCAAAACCGAGAAATCATCAGTAATGTTGACGGACATTCCGGTAGTGAAGGAATATGCCGATGTTTTTCCAGACGAGTTACCTGGTTTGCCTCCACAGAGGGATGTGGAATTCACGATTGAGTTGGAGCCTGGTACGTCCCCGATATCGAAGGCACCGTACCGGATGGCCCCGACCGAAATGCACGAATTAAAGAACCAACTTGAGGAATTGTTCAAAAAGGGTTATATTCGACCGAGTGCGTCCCCGTGGGGAGCACCAGTGTTATTTGTCAAGAAGAAGGATGGTTCGTTTCGTTTGTGTATTGATTACCGGGAATTGAACCGGGTGACGATCAAGAATAAGTATCCTTTACCCCGTATTGATGATCTCTTAGATCAACTTCAGGGAGCTTCAGTATTTTCCAAGATCGACTTAAGATCTGGATATCATCAGTTGCGGATTCGAGAGTCGGATATCGCAAGGACGGCGTTTCGAACACGCTATGGTCACTATGAGTTTGTGGTTATGCCGTTTGGGTTGACTAATGCACCTGCGGTATTCATGGAATTAATGAATCGGGTTTTCATAGACTATCTGGATCAGTTCGTGGTTGTCTTCATTGATGACATTTTGATTTATTCTCGTGACCGGGAGAAACACGAGTCTCACCTTCATCAAGTCCTCGACGTGTTGAGACGAGAACAACTTTATGGGAAGTTTTCCAAATGTGAGTTCTGGATGTCCGAGGTGACGTTTCTCGGACACGTAATTTCATCAGACGGAGTTCGTGTCGATCCTCAGAAGACGGAGGCTATTCGAGATTGGCTACCTCCAAAGAATGTTAAGGAAATTCGAAGTTTCCTCGGATTAGCGGGTTATTATCGACGATTTATGGAGGGATTTTCTAAAATCGCTCAACCCATGACGAACCTTTTACGGAAGGATAAGAAATACACATGGTCCGACGTGTGTCAATGGAGTTTTGAGGAACTCAAGAGCCGGTTAACTTCAGCACCTGTCCTTTCTTTACCGCAAGGGACGGAGGGATTTGTGGTCTATAGTGATGCGTCCGGACAGGGTCTCGGATGTGTACTCATGCAGAACGGGAAAGTTATCGCTTATGCTTCGCGGAAATTGAGGCCTTACGAGGTTAATTATCCGACCCACGACCTGGAGCTAGCAGCCGTGGTGTTCGCATTGAAGATTTGGCGTCATTATGTTTATGGCGTTACCTGTCAGATATTCACCGATCATAAGAGTTTAAAGTATATATTTACTCAGAAGGAGTTAAATATGCGACAGAGACGGTGGTTGGAACTAATCAAAGATTATGATATCGAGATCCTTTACCACTCGGGCAAGGCGAACGTTGTCTCCGACGCCTTGAGTCATAAGTCCGTTCAGGAACAGATGCTTGCTCGATTAACAGTTCAGAAGGAACTTCAGCAGGAATTTCTGAGACCCGAGATCGAGGTCTGGTTACAGCGAGTACAAGGGCAACTTTGTACGTTGGAAATTTCATCGTCACTTGAGGTGGCGATCAGGGGAATCAGGGTGTGGACCCATTTTTGTTACGCATTCGAGAGTATGTGACTCAGGGGAAAGCCCCCGGATTTGTGGTTCACGAGGATGGCTTCTGTATTTTAAGAATCGGTTATGCGTACCGGCGGATGACGAGTTGAAAAACTCGATTTTGAAAGAAGCTCATGCTACCCCTTATTCTGTTCATCCGGGGTCTAGTAAGATGTATAAGGACTTGAAACAAAATTACTGGTGGAGTAATATGAAGCGAGAAGTTGTAGAATTTGTTTCGAGATGCTTAACCTGTCAACAAGTTAAGATTGAACATCAGCGACCGGCGGGTATGCTGAAACCTCTTCCTATTCCCGAATGGAAGTGGGAAGACATTTCCATGGATTTCACCACGAGTTTGCCGACGAGTCGTCGTGGCATGAATACGATCTGGGTGATCGTGGACCGCTTAACCAAATCAGCTCATTTCCTTGAGATCAAGGATACGTGGGGTCCCGAGAGACTTGCCCAGCTGTTCGTCAAGGAGATAGTGAGATTGCACGGTACTCCTAAAAGTATCGTTTCCGATCGTGACGGACGATTTGTGTCTCATTTTTGGAAATCAGTTCATCGTGCTATGGGAACTCAGCTTAATCTCAGTACCGCCTTTCATCCTCAGTCCGACGGGCAATCAGAGAGGACTATTCAGACCTTAGAGGACATGTTGAGGGCATGCGTCCTCGATTGGAAGGACGATTGGGAAGCCCAACTACCATTGATCGAGTTCACGTATAATAATAGTTGGCATGCTTCGATTAAGATGGCACCTTACGAGGCCTTGTACGGTCGTCGTTGTCGATCTCCTTTGTGTTGGGATGACCTATCAGAATCAATCGGCACCGAGCCCGATATGCTTATAGCCGCCCATGAGAAGGTAGCTTTGATCAGAAGTCATTTGTTGACCGCTCAGAGTCGACAGAAATCATATGCAGATAACCGTCGTCGACCATTAGAATTCGAGGCTGGTGACCATGTGTTGGTCAAGGTATCCCCGAGTGGTGGTATCTTCCGTTTTGGGAAGAGGGGGAAGTTGAGTCCGAGATTCATTGGACCGTTCGAGATTTTGGATCGAGTAGGCGAGTTAGCTTATCGATTAGCTTTACCTCCGGCGTTAAGCCGAATTCATAATGTGTTTCACGTCTCTCAGTTGCGGAAGTATGTTGCCGACCCGAGTCACATACTTCAGTTCGATGAAATCGAGATTGCCGATGATCATTTATATGAGGAGCGTCCTATACGATTTTTAGAGCGGCGAATCAAGAGGTTGAGGAATAAGACGATTCCTTTGCTAAAATTCAATGGTCTAGACACGGAGTCAAAGAGGCTACGTGGGAAACCGAGGATAGTATGCGGGAGAGTTATCCCGAGTTGTTTGACCCTTAGTTTCGGGGACGAAACTCTTTTAAGGGGGGTGTATGTAATACTCGGTTGTAATTCATTAATTATCATTCAGTATTTATCATTCAGTAATTGATACTCAGTAATTTCACTCATATTCAATCATGGTATTCATCATTCAGAGTAATTATATCGTGTATCAATCGTCATTCGTCACTAATCTAATTGGAGTTTCGTGCTGTGTTTATCATCGTTGTCATTTTCATTGTGGGCTGTGCGTGAGGAGTAGCGCACGCTACGTACTCTTTTTAGCGTACGCTAATTGAGTACAGGTAGCGCACGCTACCACTCAGCATTAGCGCACGCTAATGTTACCCTGGTTGCAGTCCAGAAGGTACTGGACTGCAAGTGAGTTATATGTAGCACACGCTACGAGTGGTAAGTAGCGCGCGCTAGTGGGTTGTAGTAGCGCACGCTAAAAATGTGGAGTAGCGCGCGCTAGGGACGGATCAGGTTGAGTCCAGTGGCTACTGGACTGCACTAGATTAATTCATAGCGCACGCTATGAGTGATTTTTAGCGTACGCAATCGATATTATAGCGCACGCTAAATATTGGGTGTAGCGCACGCTACCGAGGTCAGATCGAGGATGATGGTTTCGGATTCGATCGGGCATCACATAATTCGTTAGCGCACGCTAACAATGGGTATTAACGCACGCTAGTGGCATGACCGTAGCGCACGCTACAAAAGTGCGTGGCGCGCTACCGTGTTCGGACGGTGGGTCTTGGACTACCCAAATTACCCGTTAGCGCACGCTACGCACAAGGGCTAAGCGCACGCTAACACGGAATGGCTATATATTGACGATTAGCTTTGAGTTCGTCACTTTATCATCCCTTCTCATTCCCTCATCGGTTTCGGGCTATTTTGGGCTATTTGGAGAGTTCTCTTCGAGCTTCTATCATCCATCATCATCTTCAAGTCTTTGAGTTGGATTATCATCACTTCATCATCTCCTTAACATCGAATCAAAGGTATTAATCTCTTGGATCTAGAATTTCGGATTTTTGGGTTTTTCCTTCCGATTTCTTCGTCTAAGCTTGGATTATCATTGGAATATGTTAGATATGGATTATCTACCTTGGATAAGTATATTCTTACGGATTTAATGGTTATTTTCGGAATTATTTCAAGAACCCTTGGGGTTGACTTCGGTTAATTGGGGATTTTCCGATTGATGTAGTTGTAATCTCGAATTGTGGATTCCTAATGGATTATCGATATCATTGAAGTGTTTTGTTAGTTCGATATACTCATTTTGGTGTTGGTTTCGATATATTCGGGATTGGATATTTTCGAAGTCGTGTGGTTGGTTACGTATTCGTTAGAATGCCCCTATGAGTTTGATTATCGTTGTTTTCGACCTTTGGGTTAGTCGTGTTTTGTTGCGTGATACGTGTATTGAACGGTTGTTGGTAATTATTGTTATTCAAGGTTGTTCAAGCGACCGGTATTTCACTTAGGACGTTGTTCGTGGACGGACATTCTTCATCGGTATTGTGTAAGTTAATTCTTACTCGGTTAAAAGGATATTCATTCCTTTTGATGTTGTTCATTCATAATCGTAACTCATTCATCATTGTATTAACCGTATCAAAATTTGTCATTGTCAATTAATCACCTCAGTCATAAGGAATGACAGTTCCAATCATTCCATTAAGCTGTCATTCATTTCACCATCATTTAATCTTGGTGAGTCATTATTCATTTTCGTTGTCACTTTTGTCATATTGTGGCATTCCGGGTCATACTTGGCATGCCGGTTGGTATGTGTAGGATTTTCATGTCGGGCACATTATAGTCGTGTGTTGGTTGGTGGCCTCACATTGGACTGTGTACACGAGTTGATGGCTTCGTGAGACTGATTAGGTACAAGACCACACGTGTATTCGATCGATACTCGTTGGTGGCTTGTGCACGGACACATTTCCATCCCGGACGAAGTGTGGCGCCGTTCCCTTGAGCCGTATCATTAGTTGATTCATATAGCATGTTTGATTGCGTATGTTTCGACAGGATATTGTATAACTGTGGATAACTCATGATTGTGTATCTTCAACTCTTGAGGATTGTTGTTACGTAATCGGCCCGTTGGGGATATCGTTTTAGGTTATGGCAAGGCTAAAGCACGGGAGAGCACGGTGACGGCGAGGAGTCAGTGATACTAGTAGGGGCCCCCAGTCTTTTCAGTCATTTATGTTTCCTTCATTTATTCCGCTGCAGACATTCCGTTTGAATATTCATTTCACTCAGTGTTGTATATTTTATCTCCATATAAAATATACTTGTATTCAGTATCATCCTGGGTGTGTTGTATGAAACTCCTTATCGGAGTAAGTAATTGTGTAATGTGGTTCGGTACTACATTTACCCTGCGTAATTTACTCATTTTCATTAGCCTGGTGGGTCCCAGTCGGGGGTCCACGGCACTGTAATATCCGCCTTGTTTGGGGTGTTACACGATCGCCAGGAGGCTCTCGTACGCAAGAAGAGGCGCTCGGCAGCCGGGGCACCTCTGTCTTCGATCGCCTGGGCAGTGACCCGACCTGGCGACCGGGGTAGTCCGGCCCCAGCTACGAGACGATGGAGTTTGAGTCCGTCACCAGGAGCTCGGCCTACCCGGCTCCCAGAAGGCAGCCCAGCCGTCTGGCTCCCCCTCGCCAAATTGCCGAGGTCGGCAGCAGCGGAGTCCGGAGATCGGTACACGATCGCCTCGGCTCCCGCTCCCAAAGCCGATCAGCAAGCGACCGAGCCACGGCGATGGCTGCAATGCAACGTCAGATCAACGACATGAAGGCGCTCCTGCAATCCGGGGCAGGCGCCATGAAGACGATCGCCATGCCAAGCGAGCCGCTCACGATCGACATCGAGCTCGCCCCGGTGCAGCACAAGATCGCTCCCCCTCAAACACCCGTGTACGAGGGGCGATCGGACCCCCAAACACACCTGAGCAAGTTCAACATCTACATGACCGGGTGTGGGGCATCAGACGCGACCAGGTGCCGAATGTTCCCTCTGACGCTGGACGACTTCGCCCACCGGTGGTACACCTCGTTGCCACCCCTGTCCATTGGCTCCTTTAACGAGCTAGCGAACGTCTTCACAAGGTACTTCGCCGCCAAGGTCGCTCAACCGGAAGGTCCCCATCGCATGCTGCGAATCAAGCAGGGAGGATAAGAGTCCGACTCGGACTACATCGACCGGGTAGACGTGATAATCCTCAACGGCGAGCCCGTAAGCGATGAGACTGCCCTCTACGCGGTCCTAGGAGGATTTCATGGTTTTTCGCCTATGTTCAGGCATCTCACGAAGACCCAACCGACGACCTACGCAGCCTTCCGGGCTAGAGCCGCAGATTTCCTGGCCAGGCAAAGGCTTCTTCTTAGCCTAGGAGTAGAGCGATCGGCGCCGGCGGCGACCTCAGATCTCCCGGCCTGGTCGCTACTACCGGCGGTCCGGAGGACTCGCTCACCACCTACAGTCCACCATTTTAAATGAGGGACTAAGGCTCGCGATCGCCTCCGCCGAACATCATAAAGCCATGGTCCTCGCAGTCGATGGAACCGGCTGCTTCGGCCATGCAAGGTCCCTTTCGGCCGAGATCGCCCGCCCTTCGTTTAAATACGAGGCCGGCGTAGTCTGAGGGCTCTCCAAAATAATCGGTGGACACGTGCCACAACCCCCGTCTCAACGTACACCGTCGAGGTCGACCATCTCCATGGCAAGCCGAGGTGGAAGCAGAGCCAAACAAGCCGCGGGCGTGGAGTTGATTCATCCGACGCTGCCCCGCGCAAGGACTCCTCTAGACCGAGACCGCACGCCCTTCGTTTAAATACGAGGCGAGGCGCAGCCTAACAGAGGACCCTCATAATAAAGTGAGTCACGAGACACTCAATGTCTTCGCGCACCAAGACACGGTCATGGAGTCGGTCCATCGATCTCCGCAACTGTGCACGATTCCTCAAACAAGCGAAACCACCAAGTTTCCGAGGGGGATCGGCCAATGTTGTTTTTTGCAGGTACAAGACCGAAAGATAGCTAAGCCAATCGACCATGATAGCCCAAGTCCAAAACCAAAGTCAGCTCGGCCAAGATCGCCGTCCTCATCTTACACGATCGCGGCCAAGAACCACCTCGCCCCATGTCTTCAACATAGGAGCAAGTCAGGGCAATTGTGTCAAGAATTACACTCTCCGGCCGGCGATCGCCTCGGAGATCGGGCGACCTAGCCAGCTGCCAAGCGTAGGCGAAGCTGACCGGCAACCAGGCGACCGAGCCTTAGCCCAGCGGACAAGCTAAATCGGCCAACCGAAGGTCCCAGGGCAAGTCCCGGTGCCGAGCGATCGACACCAAATACGATCGTCTGTTGGTACTCGGCGACCGACTCCTGGCGACCGACTAGTGGACGATCCTCTCTTGGCACCTGCCGACCGACCCTTGGTGACCGACAAATGCCGACCTCAGCAGCTGGCCGATGGCGACCTCTGATGACCAGCTAGAGACGACCGCCTCATGTCGGTCAGGGCCGATGGCCATCCAGTCGGCAAAGGCCGAGCCTCAAGACTAGCACCACGTGCAAGAGCCGAGACAAGATCCGCGAATCTCGGATCATTGACCACAGCCTAGCAGAATCTTTCCACCAGCCGACAAGCCGCCGAAAGTTGTCAGTAGGGCCGCATGTGACTGACTCCGGACGCGTGCTGGCTCTTCATTGGACCGCCCAGCTGGCAGCCGGCTGTAGCTTTGGACTTTTGGCAGACTGCCAGCCTCTTCCTTGGACTTTAGCCCGACAGCCTGGGTGATCGCCCCATTATAATATTGGCCGGCAAACGATCGCCCCATTATTATAATGGCCGGAAGGCGATCGCCCGCCAGAGGACAAGACCCGGCTGCCACTATATATACAAGGCATCCTGCACTCGGCCAAGGGTCTGCATTATCGCGATTTCAGTATACATTACAGAAGCAAAACACCCAGCACTTGGCTATCTCCAACTCTTGGCAACGGCTATCATTCGGTCCTACTTCTCCCGGCCTCTCTCATCGAGCAGACGATCGGCAGGGACGAAGAACACCGAGCTTCGCTCAAGAGCCGGATTAACAGAGTCTTTTTACACTCATTGTATTTAGATTTCTCTCATTAATACTTGTATCCACGAATATTTGTATTAATAACATCTCGCGAGAGCATTCAAGCCCGGGCCTAACAAACCCGGCAAATCTTGTATTATTTATCTTCTCTCGGAAGTGCTCCCACAAATTGTTGTTTGTTGTCCGTCTTCCAGCAGTATTAATCTTCGGATAAATATTTTGGGCAACAACACATCTGAAAGTAAAATCTGCACTTCAACCAATTACTTATGTTGAGTTAACTAGTTACAAATCCATATTATGATCATGAAGACTACCTCAAGTTTAACACCATCCTTATAATCTTCTAATTAACTTGGAGATTTGAATATTATTCCTCTGAATTCACTTAGCTTAGGTTCAAGAAGGTCATTTCATTCTTTTAATGATCAACAAGGGTTTCTTAAAACATTTTATGGTAATTATTCCAACAAGTTATTTACATTACAATGAAACAAGGACTATTATTATTACAATGGTGTTATTAGTCTAGCAAGGAGAGTGTGGTTTCACTAAACATGATCATCATTATTCAAAACACCAAGAACTTATCATTACAAATTCCATAATCATCATATTCATCATTAAGTTTGTTGGAAGCTTAACTATAAACATGTTTAGCTTGATTAATTCATCACTAGGTGGAGTGTACTTAATCACTATCATTATAATTACGAGATTATAGGGTTAAATCGTATAACATACCTTCAGAATTGAAGAACAATACACCAAAACTACAGGAACACAATCTAAGCTTCAAGAATAACTCCAACTCCCAATCAACAAGCTCCAAAATCACAATGTAAAGCTCAAACACAAGTTGGAAGAAGGTAATTTTGATCTAGGGATGAAGCGGGATGATTATATGGGTGAAAAATTAGAGGTTGGACGTGCAAAATGAAAGACACAAGCTGTCTTTTTATAACAACACAGTTCGTTACTTACGTTATCACAAGAGGATAACGTACGTTAACAGCTTTACGTACGCTACGCAAAAAGTGTTACGTACGTAAGCTCAGTCCAGAGGTTGCTGGACTGAAATACGAACATCATTACGTACGTTACCGCTTGAAGCATTACGTACGTAATGTAGGTCAACTAGGTCGCCTCCAAAAGATCAGATATTCGAATCCCGTCCGGCCCCACACGCCGAAAGTTGAGATCGGATACGATTACACTGGTTACGTACGTAACAGGTGCCTCTTTACGTATGTAAAGGCCTTAAAATAACGTATGTTATGCCTAAGGATTAGCGTACGTTAGGCTCAGGTTTAATAGCTCAAAAGTGTACTTATCTATACAACGTTGAGAATTCAATCATAGTGCGAGTGATCGTTATTATTATGTCTATTTATGATATATTCCAACATCAATAAACATTACACAAATGCAACAAGACTAAAACAGTATTGAATTATCCGAATAATATAACAGTAAGTAAGAATTTCAATCGGATATTACATACTCCCCCCCTTAAAAGGGGTTTCGTCCTCGAAACTAAGGGGTAAACAATTCAGGATACCTCTCTTGAATGCTTCTCTCCGTCTCCCACGTGGCCTTCTCGACCCCGTGTCGTGACCACTGAACCTTCAGTAGGGGAATCGTCTTATTCCGCAATTATTTGATCCTCCTTTCAAGTATCCGTACGGGGCGCTCCTCATACGAATGATCCTCCGCTAAATCGATCTCATCGAACTGAAGTACATGACTTGGATCAGCAGCGTATTTCCTTAACTGGGAGACATGGAACACGTTATGAATCTGGCTCAGGGCTAATGGTAAAGCCAGGCGATAGGCTAAATCGCCTACTCGTTCCAAAACCTCAAACGGCCCGATATACCTCGGACTCAGCTTGCCTCTCTTCCCAAAACAAAAAACTCCTCGAGTAGGGGACACCTTCATTAGTACATGGTTGCCGACCTCGAACTCAAGCGGTCGCCGGCGGTTGTCTGCATAGGACTTCTGTCGGCTTTGAGCCATCAACAAATGACACCTAATCAGAGCGATCTTCTCACGGGCTGCTAACAACATATCGGTTTCCGTACCCAAGGTTTCAGATGGATCGTCCCAACACAGAGGGGATCTACAACGACGACCATACAACGCTTCATAAGGTGCCATCTGAATCGAAGTGTGCTAGCTATTATTATAAGTGAATTCCACCAAAGGTAGTTGGGCCTCCCAATCATCCTTCCAATCGAGAACGCATGCCCTCAGCATATCCTCTAAAGTTTGGATAGTCCTCTCAGTCTGACCATCCGTCTGCAGGTGGAATGTTGTGCTGAAGTTCAATTGCGTACCCATCGCACGATGAACTGCTTTCCAAAAATGTGACACGAATCGCCCGTCACGATCTGATACAATACTCTTAGGGGTACCATGTAACCTTACAATTTCTTTGATAAATAGTTGGGCCAATCTCTCGGGTCCCCAAGTGTCTTTAATCTCCAGAAAGTAGGCTGATTTGGTCAGACGGTCCACAATCACCCAAATCGCATTCATCCCTCGACGACTCGTCGGCAAGCTGGTGATAAAATCTATCGATATGTCCTCCCATTTCCACTCGGGAATCGGAAGCGGTTTCAGCATCCCTGCGGTTCACTGGTGCTCAATCTTAACTTGTTGACAGGTTAGACACCTCGAAACGAACTCCGCAACTTCACGTTTCATACTTCCCCACCAATAATATTGTTTCAAATCCTTATACATTTTGCTAGACCCCGGGTGGATAGAGTACGGGGTAGCATGAGCTTCTCTCAGGATAGAATTTCTTAATTCGTCGTCTGCGGGTACACAAACTCGGTTCCTGAAGCGTATCAATCCATCCTCATGGGTCCGTAACTTGCTTCGATCTAATTATATCCTCAAGGGACGATGAAATCTCAAGTGTACAGAGTTGTCCTTGAATACGCTGTAACCAGACTTCAATTTCTAGCCTCACCAATTCTAACTGCAATTCCCTCTGAGTTGTTAAGCGTCAGCAACTACATTTGCTTTGCCCGGATGATAAAGGATCTCAATATCATAGTCTTTGATGAGTTCTAGCCACCTTCTCTGCCTCATGTTTAACTCCTTCTGAGTAAAAATGTACTTCAGGCTCTTGTGATCAGTAAAAATCTGACAGGTAACTCCATACAGATAATGACACCAGATTTTTAAAGCAAACACCACGGTTGCGAGCTCTAAATCGTGGGTGGGGTAGTTGACCTCATAAGGTCGTAGCTGTCTCAATGCATAGGAGATCACCTTTCCGTTCTGCATTAGTACACACCCAAGGCCCTGTTTAGATGCGTCACTATACACTACAAATCCTTCCGTTCCTTTCGGTAGGACTAAAATAGGTGCCGAAATCAAACGACTCTTAAGTTCATCAAAACTTCTCTGACATGCCTCTGACCATAAATACTTCTTATCCTTCCTCAGCAAATTAGTCATTGGTTGGGAAATTTTGGAAAAACCTTCCACGAATCGTCGGTAATAACCTGCTAGTCCCAAGAAACTGCGTACTTCCTTAACATTCTTTGGTGGTAACCAGTCTCGGATAGCTTCTGTCTTCTGTGGGTCTACTCGCACCCCATCAGCTGATATCACATGTCCGAGAAAGATAACTTCATTTATCCAGAACTCACATTTAGAAAACTTTCCATAAAGCTGCTCCCGCCTTAACTCCTCGAGAACCAGATGGAGATGACGCTCGTACTCTTCATGGTTACGAGAATAGATCAGAATGTCGTCAATAAAAACGACTACAAAGCGATCCAGATAATTAATAAAGAATCGATTCATCAGTTCCATGAATACTTCCGGTGCATTCGTCAGTCCAAAAGGCATCATTACGAACTCATAATGTCCATAGCGAGTACGAAAAGCGGTCTTCGAAATATCAGACTCACGAATCTTCAATTGATGGTAACCAGACCTCAAGTCGATCTTGGAAAACACAGCAGCCCCCTGAAGCTGATCCAATAAATCGTCAATACGCAGCAATGGATATTTGTTCTTAATGGTTACCCTGTTCAGCTCACGATAATCAATACACAGACGTAGGGATCCGTCCTTCTTCCGTACAAATAGTACTGGTGCTCACCAAGGGGACGCGCTAGGTCTAATGTAGCCCTTCTCGGTCAAATCCTCAAGTTGGCTCTTCATCTCCTGCATCTCAGTTGGAGCCATACGATACGGTGCTTTTGAAAGCGGGGACGTACGAGGCTCTAGTTCAATATTGAATTCTACATCACGATGTGGAGGTAAGCCTGGCAACTCATCTGGAAATACGTCTGGGTAGTCTCGGACTACCGGAATATTGATCAATTCAACTAGTCGATCCGTTGTCTTGGTCATGTAACACCAATTGTAATACCCGCATTTTTTCTTTTCCTTGTATTTTCATTTTCGGTGTATTTCTCGATTGTAGCGACCCTCGTGTATCTTTCAGTATATCTATCCCATCATCTATGGATCTGAGACTCGTTATTGTTGTGCGGAACCGCTGTTTCGGGGTTGCCACGGATCCATTCTATGTTTTGATGCGCTTTGAGGTGTTCCGTTTGATGTTTCGTTCATATTCCGGTGTTGTGAACCGTTTATATTTCGTAACCTAGCGCACGCTATCTTTTCTGCATAGCGCGCGCTAGGGGTCCCTTAGTAGCGCACGCTACGTCGATTAAATAGCGCGCGCTAGAGAGCGAGCCACGGGAGTGGCGGTGCTATTTTCCGGCCTTACGGGTGGCGTATTAGCGTACGCTACGCGGACTAACTCACGCTAATGTCGGGAGGCTAACGCCGCGATGATACCGGTAGCGTGCGCTAGCGAGTGTCGATCTTGGGCCAGGTTTACTCGAACTTCGGTCAGTGCCAGTTAGCGCACGCTACGCTTGTATGGTAGCGCACGCTAACGGGTCAGGTGAGTTTTGGGCAGTTTGTCACTGGACTCGACTGACGCCCAGGTAGCGCACGCTATTGGTCGATAGCGCACGCTACCGATAGGTTATTAGCGCACGCTACATTTGGAGTAGCGCACGCTACATTTGGAGTAGCGCACGCTAAAGGCCAGAAGTCTGGCTACTGGACTGGACGCTAACTGGTTGGCCTGTATTTTTATCCCGTTAGCGCACGCTAACCTTGAGGATTAGCGCGCGCTAACACTCCCTGGCTATATAAACCAGGGAGTTGACCGAGATAAACATAATTTCTAATTTCTTCCTCTCTCATGGCGGCGGCGATTCCGGCGATTTCCTTGGCGATTTCTTCCTCCAATCATCTCATCCAACATCTTTCTTGAGTTCTTGGAGTATTATAACAACATCAACACGAATCTTTCATCCTAATCCACGGTAAATCTCTTAGAACCCTACTTTTGGATAATTTGGGGGTTTTGGGATTTTCTTCCGATCCGTTCCGTTTTGTTGATGGATTCATGATGAATATGATTAATATTGTTGGTATAATTAATTTTCCTACGGATTCATGGTATATTTTCATGGTTTTGCGAAATCGAGAGGGTTTGGTTGTGGTCCGCCCTCGTTGTTATTTTTGTACGAATATACATGAATCGTAGGCGGGTTTTCGGGTGTATTCCATTTCCGTATTCGTATAGAATTGGTTATGATTGTGTTATTCGAATCGTTAAGATCATTTCCGCCGGTTCCTCTCGGTCGTGTTCGATTCTTCCTTTCCGTTCGTATCACCGTCTATTAACCGAGGCAAGTATCCTTATGAACTTACAATCTTAACGTAGTAGTATTGCATGAGACTTGTGTGTGTGTGTGTATGCTCAATATGGGTTAGATCCGACGGGGTCTCGGTAGGGTTCCACGGAGGGGTGGATCCGCGAGCTTGCTTTTAACCACTATGGGTTAGATCCGACGGGGTCTCGGTAGGGGTCCACGGAGGGGTGGATCCACGGTTAATTGTGGTGCATTTTTACAATGTGATTTGGATTATTGGCATTTCTGGAAATGAGTGTTTTGGAACTATGTTTTCTTGATTGCATGCATTTACTCTATGTGTAAGATGTAAGTTGTTCATTTGGTTACTTGTACTGGCGTAATTACTAACCCCTCTGGGGACCCGTTTTGGGGAAATTCGTTTTATGAATTTCAGGTCAGGTTCATCGAGACGAACGGGCGCTGGACCAGTATGCGGATGATGGCCGTGCGTGATGATTGTGCACGAGTGATGTCTTAGTGTCTTCTATCTTTTTATCTTTTGTGGTTTTGTTTGAACTAATAGAAGTACTCGAGTACTTAAGAATTTCTACTCGTCTGGATTGTATTGTTGTTTATCATGTTTGTGTCGAATTATGGTGTTATGTTGACCGGTTGAACCGGGTGGATTATTTTGTTGGGCATCTTTATGACGAGGTGTTATTCTGTTGTTCTGTGAGTCGATGAGTATGATGTTTGACCAGCCTGGTGGGTCCCATGTAAGGATTCACGGTGCTGTAATATACCTCGAATATCTTGGGGGTGTTACAGAAAATGGTATCAGAGCTCTAGGTTATGGATACTTAGGCTTGTCGGTTTATTGGGTCTTGTTGTGTTTTGTTTTGCACATCATCGTCACGCTGCCATGATTCCGGTACTACCAGTGTCCATAAGTTTCCCTTCCTCTGTTCCTTATTCCCTTGTATCGTACCTTTGATTCTCGATTTGTGATTGTTCTTTTCTTGTACTTACCATCGTATGGCTTTTGCTACTTATTTAACTCCAGTATGGATGCTGGAAGAGTTCGTGGTCGCGGTCGTGGTCGTAGACGCGTCCAAGGACGTGGGGCAGCCGGTGTGACGGCCACGTCGCAGTCTTCGGGAGCCGTCAGTACCGGCGACCGTCATAGCCATGCTTCTTCTCAGGAGCGTGCCGACCTTGGTATTGCGGCTGTTATGCAGCAAATGGTGAACCAAATGGCGGAGATAGATCAGGCGGTTCAGAACCCGGATCAGGCCCACGCTAATCGGGGCGGAGCAGATCGTTGGCTCCAAGATGTTATCAAGATGCATCCTCCTCAGTTTTCGGGAGCTTCAGACCCGATTGGCTGGGAAGGGTGGATCAAGGAAATATCTAAAGTTTTCACTGCTACCAACTTTCCCGAGGACCGTAAGGTACCTATTGCCCAGTACTTTCTCACTGGGGACGCTACGGATTGGTGGGAGGCCGTTGGGCCCAAAGATCATGCTTCTTCGTGGGCTGAGTTTCAAGAATTGATGGAGACTGAATATTGCCCGTGGCCGGTCAGACAGGCTCGGGTACATGCTTTTTATGATGTTAAACCGCGGGATATCCCCGTATCTCAAGCTATTGCTGATTTTAACAAGGAGTTGGGTTATGTGAAGACCCAAGTTGTCGAGGAGAGCGACAAAATTTTCCATTTTTCCAGACGAATGAAGTTGTCGATTCGAGACTATATGTCGGGACTTGTCTGTACTACCTTGAAAGATTACCAGAGTAGGGCCCTTGCTTACGATATATGCCGTGGCGAGTGAGGCGGCCGCGAGAGCAATTAGCGAAGTCCGGAAATTTTCGGGTCACAAGGTGGGGGTCGTGAAATTCCATCTGCTAAATTTTCATTGGTGGTGACCCGGCTCGATCCAGGTTTCCCAGCAGTGCGGTGCCCCTTCTCGGGAAGTGAAGTGTTTTAAGCGTGGCGGCCTGGCCACATCAGTCGTAATTGTCCGAGTCCTTTGTTGACATGTAATCAGTGTGGCCAAGCGGGCCACAAGGCGGCTTTCTGTGCCGAGAGGGAGAGAATCGTGGGTGCCCGGACTTCCATTCCAGTGCCTAGGGAACCGAGTGTGAATCAAGGATCGTTTGCTTCTCAGTACCCACCGAGTGCCAGTCGAGGGAGAGGTCGGGGTCAGACCGCCAGAGGGGGAGCTTCTAGTGTCGGATCCGCCCATCCGTGGGTTTATGAGATGCGGAAATCCGATGACCCAGCAGCTACTGTGGCGACAGGTACCGTTCATATTCTTTCTCATCCTGTCAGTGCGCTTTTCGATTCCGGTGCTACGCATTCGTTCATATCTTGGGATTGTGTGCGCCGTTTGAGTCTCGACTATTTGATGCCTTGTGAACCCTTCATCGTTAAGCTTCCTAGCGGTGATAGGATCGTTGGCGATCAGGAGGTTCGAGACTGTTCTGTGCTTATTTGTGAGAAGACTTGGCCCTCTAATCTTATTATTGTGGGTATCGAGGGTGAAGATTTGATTCTTGGGGATGATTGGCTCGAGCGGCATGGTGCGATCATGAACTACCACACGAGAATCATCACTATGTTAGCGGAGGACGGCACCGAGCACTCTTTCGCGGGGCGAAAGAGGGGAAACTAGAAGTTCGTTATTAATGCCTTGAAGGCAATGAGACTCCTGCGAAAGGGGTGTACTGGCTATTGGTGCTACGCCTTGAAGGCGGAGAGTGGTGGAGTCGAGCTTTCGTCGATTTCAATCGTTAGTGAGTTTCCTGATGTATTTCCTGACGAGTTATCGGGATTGCCACCAGATCGTGAGGTCGAGTTTGCTATAGAGTTAGAGCCGGGCGCGGCTCCTATTTCGAAGGCGTCGTATCGTATGGCACCATCAGAGATGTCCGAGTTGAAGAAGCAGTTGAGTGAGCTTCTTGATTCGGGGTATGTTCGACCGAGCGCCTCGCCATGGGGCGCACCGGTCCTGTTTGTGTGGAAGAAGGATGGTTCACTACGTTTGTGTATCGACTATTGCGAACTAAACAAGGTGACCATCAAGAACAAGTATCCTTTGCCGAGAATTGATGACTTGTTCGACCAGTTGCAGGGAGCTGCGGTATTCTCGAAAATTGATTTGAAATCGGGGTACTACCAGCTCCGGGAGAGAGAATCCGATGTGCCGAAAACAGCTTTTCGGACGAGATACGGACATTATGAGTTCGTAGTTATGCCTTTCGGGTTAACTAATGCGCCGGCGGTGTTCATGCAGTTGATGAACAAAGTCATTATCGAGTATTTGGATAAGTGTGTCGTCGTCTTCATTGACGATGTTCTTATTTATTCAAGGAATGAGGAAGAGCATGCCCATCATTTGTGGGTAGTATTAGACATTTTGAGGACCGAGCAACTCTATGCAAAGTTCTCGAAATGTGAGTTCTGGCTGAAGGAAGTGATGTTTTTAGGTCATGTGATTCCAGCCGAGGGGGTTCGTGTGGATCCACAGAAGATTGAGGCAGTGTTGGATTGGGCACCGCCCAAGAATGTGAAGGAGCTCCGTAGTTTCTTGGGTTTGGCTGGCTACTATCGTAGATTCGTCGAGCGTTTCTCGAAACTGGATCGGCCACTTACGCAGTTGCTGTTGGGATTCGGTGCCTAAAACGAAGGCCCAGCGGAAGCGGTAAAATGAAAATTAATTCGATCTGAATCCCTACGAGGATCGATCGAGCTACGTATATACGAATATCAAAAACAAAATACAAGAGATACGAGAAACATACCCTCGTAGTCCGTTGATTAAACGGATAACCTTCTCTTGAGCTATTCCCCAAGATCTTGAACGATCCAACGCCGAAAGCACCGCGTCTCTACTTGCCACGCGCCGGAAAAACAACCGGAACGACGATCACCTTGCTATCCTCCGAGGATACGGCTAGAGCTAAGTGATGAAGCTATATATGTAAAGATTACTACACTCTAAGTGTTTTAATCTTACTCTCTCTATATGATTTTCAATCAATTTTTATCCAAGAAAAATGAAGAAGAAATGAATGAAGAACACCAAAAAATTTTCTCTTCCCTCTCACTTTAATGTTGCTGCCGTGAGTTCCCAAAAATGAGAATGGAATGAGGCTTTATTTTGGTCTTCAAATCATTCACAAGATAAGATTCCCCCACAAAATCACCTTTAAACATATAATAAGAGATATGAAATCTCATATGTCAAAAGTCTTCCAACAAGAAAACAAGACAATGATCAAGGTAGGAAATCAAGGTGGGGGCCGGCCTCTAGAAGAAATCGGACGAGTTCGGTTCGTTTCGGACTCCCGAGAGTCCAAACAGATAAACTCCAATTCCGTTCCGATGTATTTATATTGTTTAATTAATCCAATTAATTAAACATATCAAATACAAAATAACATAATTAATTTCTCCAAGAAATAATTATATTCATGAATTAAATTAATCACCCAGTAATTTATTTAATCCATTAGGCCGTAAATCAATTTATCCAATAAATTGATTTAGACATCCAATGTCTCAAATTAGATATCCAATATCTAATATTCATAATGAGAGATTAAGCTCGATTCATTCCATCGTCAATCCTAATGCGCGACTCGGTAGGTCCGTCTCAGTCAGCAATGGGAGGAACCAAAGAGTAGTAGCACCACCTAGCGGCTGGTGGCCTATCTGTACCCGGCCGAGAACGAATGATTGGGATCATTCAAGAACCATTCTGTCGTGAATACCGGTATACATATAAACCCTTCTTTCAAATGTCCCGATCAAGTTATAGGGTCACGGTCGGTCAAACCTATGCATGCTTGACTCTATGCATGCGTTAATGCAAATCGAGTTCATCGAGCTCTCGTGTATCTAATACAGCTAGCTCCAATGCTTTGGCCAAAGACTTATGATCTCATTTGCCAATAAGCGCATAGGACATATAACCCGTTCACTAACAGGAGAAAGAATTCTATCTTGGTATTTAGTATGACCTGCTACTTGCCCATCAAGATGCACGTCGAGGTTGACCCCCGCCTTCCGGTTTACAGGGTCGAACTACTCTAATGAAAATCTTGACGTCACAAGCACATCCCTACTAAATCCTCAAGTCGAAGGTTCACGAATACCTATCACAACCTTTCGATTCCGTCATTGACTGTCCCGGAGTGAAATCCGTGTGACGAATCGAGAGTGAGTCGGTTCGAGTATACTAATCTAATTAGCATACCTATAACGTGTGCTCCCACTAACCATTAGTGTTCGACAGGCACTCTCCATGTCAAAGAACACGTCATACAAGTCTTCTCATGAACTTAACGCCCAGTCAAGTTTCATCGACTTGCGAACGATTAAGTATTTGAGCTATAAACCTTTCCAGTGCCGACCCCCTTATCCAATAAGGAGTAGAACGTTTTGCTCTCAAATACACGGACTAGTTTCTATATGTTTATTTACGAGTTAGGAATGCCAGTAACTACCAGTAAATGAAGAAACATTCATTTGCCTTATATAAATGGTTTACATAATTACAAGTACAATGCCCTCACTCAACAACCTCTAAGTGGCATTCGAGGGCATACTCCTAATAATCTCCCACTTGCACTCAATGCCACACACTATGGTATCTAATGCCCATGTTCTCCAGATTACGCTCCAAGCTAGTCTGAGATAGTGGCTTGGTCAGTGGATCGGCGACGTTGTCGGCCGAGTCTACTCTGTGTAGCACAATGTATCCTTTGCGAACAAATTCTCTTACGAGATGATACTTCCTCTCAATATGTTTGGTGTTGTTGTGAAACCTCGGCTCCTTGGCCTGTGCTACAGCTCCGTCGTTGTCGCAGTACAGCGGAACAGGCATCTCAGCACATGGTATCATTTGAAGTTCTCCTAGAAACTTCTTAATCCAGAACCCTTCCTTGGAAGCCTCCGAGGCTGCTTGATACTCAGCCTGACAGGTGGAATCAGCAGTCGCGCTTTGCTTGGCACTACGCCAAGATACTGCTCCTCCATTAAGAGTAAATATGTAGCCAGAAGTGGACATCGAGTCGTCCTTCAGTACTTGGAAGTCCGAATCAGTGAATCCCACCACATCCAAATCTCCACCGCCATATATAAGAACCATATCTATCGTTCTTCTCAAGTACTTGAGAATGTTCTTTACAGCAGTCCAATGTTCCCTACCTGGGTTTGCCTGAAACCTACTCACCACGCTTACAGCATGCGCGATGTCAGGTCTTGTACACAACATAGCATACATAAGGCTACCCACGGCCGAAGCATATGGTATATTACTCATTTCCTTGCGTTGTTCCTCACTTTGAGGACACATCTTCAAGGTGAGTTTTATTCCATGTTGCATCGGTAGGAACCCTCTTTTAGAATCATCCATCTTAAATCTCTTTAAGATCTTATCTATATAGAGGGCTAGGGAAAGGCCTATTGTTCTCTTCGCTCTATCCCGGTAGAGCCGAATACCAAGAATATAGGTTGCTTCTTCCAAGTCTTTCATGGAGAAATTACTCGAAAGCCAAGCTTTCACAGAACTGAGCATTCCCACATCATTTCCTATTAGTAGAATGTCATCTACATATAGTACTAAGAATGCGATCTTGGTCCCACTAACCTTCTTATATACACAAGGTTCCTCTTCATTTTGCACGAAGTCAAACTCTTTGACCGCCTCGTCAAAACGAAGGTTCCAACTACGCGACGCTTGCTTCAGTCCATAAATGGAACGCTGAAGCTTGCACACTTTCTGAATATCGACTTCGGACACAAAGCCTTTAGGCTGCTCCATATAGATTTCCTCCTCGAGGAATCCATTAAGGAAAGCCGTCTTTACGTCCATTTGCCATATCTCATAATCGTGGTAGGCAGCTATAGCAAGCATCATCCGAATAGACTTGATCATGGCTACGGGCGAGAAGGTATCGTGGTAATCGATTCCTTCATTCTGGGTATAACCCTTTGCCACAAGCCTGGCCTTATAGGCGTCAACCTTGCCATCACCATCAGTCTTTCTCTTGTAGATCCACTTGTTCCCAATAGGCACTATGCCCTTGGGGCGGTCTACTAGAGTCAGGACTGATTGACATGCATCGAGTCTATCTCAGCTTCCATAGCTTCACGCCATTTCGCAGAGTCTACATCCACCATCGCTTGGTCATAGGTCGTCGGGTCGGTCTCTTGGCTATCACTTGGAACCTCATGGAGACCCAGCTCCTCCAAGTGCACAAGCCCATACCTCTCAGGTAAATGAGACACCCTACTAGACCTATGAGGTCGTTGTACTTGTGTTTCAGAAGGTTCAGTTCCAGTTTCTTGCACAGGTGTCTCCTGAGGAGTTTCATTATATTCTTCTAAAGAAATACTTCTACCTGCTCCGCCTTCCTGAATGAACTCATCTTTTAGGAAGTGTGCTTGTAAAGCAACAATGATCCTTCGATCTTCGGGCATGTAGAATAGATATCCCATCGTCCCAGACGGGAATCCAATGAAATGTCCCTTCGCAGACCAAGCTTCCAACTTTTCCACCTTAGTCTTCTTGACATAGGCGGGACATCCCCAAATCCTAATATGATTAAGACTTGGTTTCCTTCCCTCCCACATCTCATGTGGAGTTTTAGGAACGGATTTGGAAGGACATCTGTTCAAGATATACGCGGCAGTCAGGAGTGCATACCCCCACAGGTAAATCGGCAAGTCAGTATAGCCCAGCATGGAATGGACCATGTTCAATAGGGTCCGGTTCCTTCTTTCTGACACACCATTTAACTGAGGAGTACCTGGAGGTGTTCGTTGTGAAACTATTCCATGTTCCTTAAGGAACTGGTCAAACTCCGTACTCATATACTCGCCACCTCGGTCCGACCGAAGTGCTTTGATATGATTACCAGTTTGTTTCTCAACTAGGGCCATGAATTCCTGGAATTTCTCAAAGGCCTCGGATTTATGTTTCATTAAGTATACATAACCATACCTAGTATGATCATCTGTAAACGTAATGAAATATTGATATCCGTCACGTCTTGCTTCAAAGCACCACAAGCGTCGGTATGGATTAATCCCGATTTATCGGCTCTTTCAAAAGTCCCTGTGAAGGGGGACTTAGTCATTTTGCCTTTAAGGCAAGATTCACAAGTAGGAAAAGGATCCGATCCCAATGGACCCATAAGTCCATCTTTATCCATCTTGTAAACCTTGGTCTGACCAACATGACCAAGTCTAAGATGCCATTTCAAAACTTGATTGGTTTCATCCCTACCACGTTTTCTAGTCATAGTATTCACAACTACTTTGTTGCTGAGATTTAGATGATACAATCCATTCAACAATGTAGCAGTACCCACTAGTTTATTTCTAAAATAAATTTTGCAGGAACCATCACCAATGAAAAATGAAAAGCCTTTTCGGTCCATGACCGGAATGGTTACAATGTTTTTGTGCCCCTTGGGCAAAGCAAGTACATCTTCTAAAGTCAAAACAAAGCCGGATTCTAAACCCAAAAGAAGTGATCCTATGTCGGTCGCCTCGACACTATGCCCGCTTCCGACTGTGATCATAACTTCTCCAGCTCCAAGCTTCCTACTTTATTCCAGATCCTGATTCACGGTACAAATATGAGAACTAGCACTAGAATCCAGTATCTAGGAAGTAGAAAATACAGTAGCAGAATAATTTGTTTCCAAAACTAGAAGTTCTGTACCTGAAGTGCCATGAAGAATCGGACAGTCTCTAGCCCAGTGGCCCAGTTCACCGCACTTGAGACAATCATCCTTCTTCTTCGTGTTCTTTGGAACCATCGAGGCCTTGCCCTTTCCCTTAAGTTCCTTAGCTTGTGGTCCAGTCCGCTTCTTGGTCTTTTTCTTATTATTCTTAGACTTCCGAAGTCCAGAAGAAATCACAAGAGCAGACTCCTTCATCCGCGGAGTCTTCATCTGAGACTGAGCGGTCACAAGTTTGTTCATTAGCCCAGCTAAATTACATGCAATCTCATTGCAGTTGAAGTTCATAACAAATTGTGAGAAGGAATCAGGGAGAGACTGTAGGATAAGGTCGGTTTGGAGAGAAGTATCCATTTTAAAATCAAGAGCCTCCAATCTCTCGATCATGGATATCATTTTGAGGACGTGTTCCCCAACTTTCTCACCTTCCTTCATCCTTGCACCGAACAGTTGCTTGGATATCTCATATCTAGGAGTTCTGCTGTGCTCACCATAAAGTTCGGTTAAGTGAGATAGAATGCACTAGCGAAGTCATTTTCTCATGAGCTCTCTGAAGCTCATTAGACATAGAAGCCATCATGTATGCACGGACTTTTACGTCATCCTTAACCCACTTTTCGTGGTTTTCAATCTCTTCTGATTGGCTCGGGTCCGCACGGGAGGCGCGGAATGTCCGTCTACAAGGCGTATCCCGGTGCCTCTATACGAGGACAATCATCAGTTGTGGAGCCAATCCACAAAGTTAGGTCCCATTAAGGTGTTCTTTTCGAGTAGAATTGCGAGTGGATTCATTGTCATATTGAGATTTATGCATTAAGTATAGCAGTTAATTAGTGACTTGTTATATTATGATCGAGTATAGAATTAAGGTCTTTTCTATTCTTGTTACCCAGCTCCCACTATTTTTATCGGAATAACACACTCCCATGTGAAATCCGGAAGTATCGTCGCTCTACTTCATAGTGGTGATCGAGTTCTTTATAAATCTTAATAGAGGGCAACCGAACAGGTTTCTAGTCTATTAATTTTCATAAAGTGGTGTCCAACACCAACCCATCTAATGGATGATTCGATCTTCTTTTTCCCCTTGTTCACTCCCCTCAACCTATACGGTTTCTATGGTTCGTGAACAAGTTAAGTTTATACCATCGACACAAATCAGTTTCACAATTGAATCTTATCCGGCAACCTATCAGGTTTCTAGGGATAAAATTTTCTCCAACCGAAGGCATCCAATGCACTCCCGGTAATTTATCCGTCCTCCCCGAACGACTACCCCGATAACTCGGAAGCATAGCACATCCAGTTTGGATTTCAATTTCCCGAAAACTCGATGGAGGGAAGGAAAATCTTGAAACCTTATAAACTTAATAATTTATCGTGGGAGAATTTTCGCGATTAGCGTTACACTTTGCACATTAATCGTTTAAGCGCGTTTGAGGCATTCATACAATATGAAACAATCATTCACAACCTAGTTGCTACCAACATGTGGTTCATGGACCGTTCCTAGAAAACAAAAACTCTGTAATCTAATTACAAGTCTTCGTCTTGAATCTTCGTCTTATCCAAAAGGATCTTCCTCCGGTCTTCGTCATTACATATAAATTTTACATTGAAAATTGCATCCTAGATACAAATTTTTCTAGTAAAATAAATAGGCTCAAAACGGCCTTTACAACCCAATCGAATAAAACGAACGATTCAAAAACTAAGTCCACGAACCACATCCCCATTCAAAAGCATTCATTCAATAAATACTAAATAAATGGAAAGCGTAGAGATACATTGATCCAATCAACAATACGAACCGATCCAATCGATTCACACAATCGGTAATATGATAACGTTCAAAATAATTCGGTCGACCATAAATATTCCAATTAATCAAATTTTCCTTATAAAATGAAATACCATAAATCATTTTAATCATATTAAATCCAATTTAACATGCGGGAGATTAATTTTCAAGAATACACGAAAAAATCGAGCCGGGGCGAAATTGGCCTGCCATGGCCGAGTCACTGCCGGCAGCATGCCGGCAGACATGCCTGGCATGGCCGATCACGCTCGGCAGCTGCCGGCCGGCTGCCCAGCAGCCCTGTGCCGCGGCCCCTGGAGACTGTGCCGCGGCCCACAGTACAGTGGCTGCCCAGGCCGACTGCACCAGCCCTGGGCCGCGGCCCCCGACTTCCGGACCCCTCCCGGACCGTCTAACGGCATTTCGGGACTAGTTTTTCGACCGGATATCCAATATCTATATTCTCCAACATTCATATCTTCAATATAAATCATATTTCCAAGAAATTAAGATTTATATTTAGACATAAACTTACGAAAAATATAATTACAACGAACGTAAAAACATATACCACGATTATGACTAAAATGATTCCAAATCATTCACCATCTAATCGAGCATTCCAAATGCTAATATCGTATATACGATCGCAAGACCTACGCTCCGATACCACTTGTTGTTACCCAAAATATTATCCGAAGATAGTGTTGCTGGAATGATCGAGTAACCAACAAGTGCGGGAGCACGTCCGTGAGAAATTAAATGACACAAGATTTGCCGGGGTTGTTAATCCCGGGCTTGAATGCTCTCGCGAGATTTTATTAATAAGTATACTGTTGAGTACAAATATTAATGTTAGAATCTATCACAAAGAGTGTAAAGAATTCTAGTTTTCTAAGCTGTGGAGCATATAGAATGCCGGAAGAATCAGATATGGAGTTCTGTGAATTCTTGCTATGGATGTTCTATGTGTGAGAATGTCTTTCTCTTTTCTCTCTCTTGTTTCTTTGTGTTTTGAAGTCCTTATTACGTTATGGACCTTCTATTTATAGCAGACCAAGTTCTGAGAGCCCCTGTGATCGCGCGATAAATCGTTATTTATATTATAATAAGATGGCCGATCGTCTCGCCGCGTGGGGCTTTTCCCTTAAAGTCCGCGGTTATTCTTGACAATGCATTTATGCGGTCTGACGGGAACTCGCATGCGCCACTGAGCCGCTGTCACCCACCTTTTCGGTGATCTTGTTGGTAGGTGAGGTAGGTGACGGTGTGAGCACACGTCTTGTCTGTCGGCACCTTTCGCAGTCTGCGGCCCTGTTAGTAGGTGAAGTAGGTGACAGTGTGGGCACCGATCTTGTCTGTCGGCACCTTTTGAGATCTGCACGCGGGTCCCGGCCCGATATTTGGGCTTTGGTGACTTTTGACGGATGTTGGATTAATACGTGGCACGAGGCGATCGCGATCAACAAAGGCGATCGCCAATCAACAAAGGCGATCGCCGTGGGTGCCGAGTTCGGGGTGTTTGCCCGAGCATATCCCTCATGGTAGACTCCGTCTTGCTATGACGATCACCTTCGAGGCGTGTTTAAATGCCGCACAACAATTGCCCAGCTCGGCTCGATGTTGAAAACACGGGGTGAGGTGGCACTGGCGATCGCCAATGTTTTAAACGACAAGGCGGTCGATTTCAAATTTGGACGATCTCCTTTTGCGGCTGGGAGCGCGGGAAAAGAAAAGCGGACTCGCGAAACAATGCGAGACACGCGTCGCGTTTCTATTGAGGGAGCCGACGGTTCGTCGAGACTTTGTCGATTGGCGTGCCCTCGAAAAGACGCGTCACGCGGGACTCGAGGCCGCATTTATGCGTCTGGCTATCGGTTGCATCGGCCCTCGGACTTTCGCCTATTTGCCCGAGACCCCTGCCTCCATCTATAAAAGGGGCTAGGGCTACTCCATTTTCATCTTTTACGCGTCCTTGCCTTCTACTTTGAAGCTCTGCAAAAATTTCCGTAGCTTGTTGTGCCGAGTCTTCCTTTCTTTAGGTAAGAAACCCGATTTTCTCTCTACCTTAAATTTTTTAGAATATTTCGGGTGGATATAATGCCTTCGAGGTCGGAAGCATACTGCCGCAGCGGCCGCCGGACCGGGAGAAATTCTGTGGGAATCCGTGGAAACGGCCGCGAGAGGCTATTCGTGCGGGGATAGCACCATGAGCTTGAGGAGCTTTTCAAAGAGGCCGTAGTGGCGGGCTCCGCGGCGGCGGAGGAGCTAGATGCGTCGCCGGTGGAGGAAGACGAACTGATGCGTTTGTCTTGGGAAAAAGATAGCATCTCTGGCCCCGTCTATACGGCTTTTGCTAAACTTATGAAGGGGATTGCCGGGCCCTGTCCGGAGTTTGATTTCGAGGCTTACTCCGCCGCTCATCCCTATGTACACGTGAAGCGGACGGAGTTTCGGGCTGCTGAACCGTCTCAATGGACTCTTGGTCAGATTCGGTGTTCGGCGACCTGGAAGGACACGACCCGCTGGAGGGCCAAATATCATATTCCCTCTGATGTGTCATTGCATGTGCCCTCCGAGAACAAACGTGCCGACCAGCCTCCCGAGGGTATGGTCGCCATCAACGAAATGACCCTGGCTGCCGGTCTGCGGTTTCCCTTGCCGTTCGCCGTTTCGTATCTGCTGATCGCCTGGAATTTGGCGCCTCTTCAGTTGACGCCGAACGCCCGGTTGCAGATTATCAGCACATTGACATTATTTGGCGGTCACAGGTTGTTTCGCTTGCCTTCTGCGCTGGAGATGAATTATCTTTTTAAGCTGACCGTGCAGAAGGGGTCGATCGGCGGGTACCATATCCAAGGTCGCCAGGGTAGGGTGGTTATCGGGGTGCCGAGCAAGACTCGGGCGACTGAAAAAGTGGTCTTTGGGTTGGTGGTGCATGGAGGTCGGCATCGAGCGAACCGCCGGAGGAGGAGTTGGATATCCTACCAATTTTCGGAGAGGAATCCAAGTAAGGGTTTCCTTTCTCCCTTTATTTGGATACTCCTTAGTGATCTAATTTATTTCCCTTTTGCGGGATCCCTTGTTCCATCGATCGACGATCTCCCCTTTGATTTCTCGATCGTGCAGGAGCGGATTCGCGCATTGCGGTTTCCTATAAAGGCGTTCGATCGATCGACCCACGAATCTCATCGGTTGGGAGCTCGATTGTTTCGCTTCCCTCGCCACTGAAGGCACTGTATGACTTTTCATCCACTCTTTTCTGCGAGGCGATCGTCTCCAAGAGGTCGCCATGTTTACGCAAGTGTCTAACTTGTTTTAGTTTCTTCTTTGGCAGAGATTTATTTTCCCCGTATCACCGAGCTACCGCAGGAAATCGCCATGTCTAATCCCAGTTTTATCGGTCTCCTTCATCTGGGAAAGAAAACGGGTCGCGTTGCCGCGACGTCGTCTCGCCCTGCCCCTGTGGTGAAGCCCGTTGCGGTGCCGGTCGTCGAACCGGAATCTCAGGGTGAGGAACAACTCCAGCGCAACCGCAAGAGGCGGAGGCCGGAGGCGTCCCTTCCGTCGGCTGAGGCGGATTTAGCTATTCTGGAGCCGCCGATCGCCGCTCCCCCCGTTTCTTGTTGGATGGCGGAGGAGTGCAGTCCCGGGGCCGTCGGCGTCCGGCTCAGTCGTCTTAGGCTACTTGAAAAGGACGGCGATCGCTGACGCCGAGACTCCTCGGGGAAAGCCCTTTTTTGGCCGTGATCCAGAGCTGGTCAACAGGTGAGAATGGTTTGAACTTTCCGAGCTAGGCGTTCTGAGTAAGTCTTAGGCTAACTCTTTTGGTTTCCTTGGTTTGCGCTGCAGGGTTCGTCTCGCCGATCCGGACGTTGCTCCCATGGTGCTGGACTTTCTGTCGAGCAAGGCTCCACAACAATCTCTCGATGTCCCTGCTTACGTTCGCCAGGCCATAAACTCTTTGCCCAAGGCTTGGACGACCGACCTCGATGCGATCGCTCATCGGCGATCTGGAGACGCCATGCAGGCGACCGTTGCCCTAGCTCTCCAGACGGCGACGATGGCCGTCCAAGCTGCAAGCGACCCTCCACTGCTCATCTCCATCACGACCTCGAGGCCGCCCGGAACAAAAATATCGAGGATGCCAACCGGATCCGGGCTATGGAGAAGGAGTATGAGGAGACGGCCAAAAGGGCTAAGCAGGATGTGGATCGATTGATGCAGGAGCTGAGCCGCTCCAAGGAGGCTGCCGATCGGTCCCGTGAAGAGGAGCCTTGGCTTCGCTTGAGCTCGCGGCGTCGCAGGAGGAGGCGGCCGGACTGAAGGCGATGGTTGATCGGCTCAGCGGTGAGCTGGACGTGGCAAGGAAAGAGCTGGAGAAGTCCCAGGGTGAGAATGCCGCCAAGGTTGCCGAGCTGGCGGAGGCTGAGAAGACGGCCGCGGAGTTGAAGGGCCAACTGAAGGCGATCGAGACCGATCCCTACCAAAGTGTGGCGCTCGCCGGCGAGTTCGCCTATTACTTGGCATATGCTGACGCTGTTCGAGCTGCTAAAAAGGCGGGGGTCGAGATCGGTCCCCTGATGGAGAGCTTCAAATCCTATGTCCTTGAGCATCCTCTGCATCCGGAATTCTCCTTGCCGATCCTTGATTTAGCCGACTTCGGGATCGACTTGAGTTGGTATACGGGTAAACTCATTCATCCCGAGGCCGAAGCCGATCCGCAACCCGAGGGCGAAGACCAGCAGGCGGAGCCTTGAGAGGCATTTTTGTTTTCCTCCAGCACTATGTACTTTTCGTTTTCCTTTTGTAATGCCTTCGGGCCCCGTGATGTACTAAACTTGCATTATGAATAAAATGTTCTTCTTTTCATACGATCGCCTTTGAATGTTTGCGTGCAACTTTTACAAGTATGTGTATGATTGCTTTCGACGTTTTGTTCATCCGATCGATTGTCTGAGTGTTGAAAGCATTGATATGTTTTGAATCGGAATTCTTACTTGTAATTTTTGTTGGACGACTTCGATCGTCCTGCGCGTGTTTGAGCGAATGTGTTTGAGTGAGGCCGATCGTGTGCGGTTCCTTTTGTTCGATCGTATTTGGGATTAGCTCGACCCATCTCTGCCCCCTTGTTTTTGTTTACTTATTGTAAGGAAACAAAAACTAGGTTGTCCGGCGGGCTATCTTCAGTTTCGTCGGTTCTGAAGAATCATGTATGGTTGGGGTGTTCGATGGACCGACCTCCCTTATCGTGTCTTTGTGTGCGAGGGATGTTGTGTATCCCGCGACTCACTTTTTGTGAGGGTCCTCCGTTAGACTACGCCTGCCTTGTGTTAAAACGAAAGGTGGGCGATCTTGGTCTGGAGGAATCCTTGCGCGGGGCGTCGTCGGTTTATTCGACTCCACGCCCGCGGCTTGTCAGCTCTGCTTCCACCTCGGCCCGCCATGAAGATGGCGACCCTCGACGGTGTACGTTGAGACGGGGGTAGTGGCACGTCTCATTGTCCGGGTTCACCAAGTTAGATGATGAACCATTGAGGGAGGGCGATCGTGTCCACTGATTAGTTTTGGAGGGTCCTTCGGCTACGCCGGCCTCGTATTCAAACGAAGGGCGGGCGATCTAGGCTCGAAGGAACCTTGCATGGGCGAACGCCAGAATAGATGGGATAGAGAACAAAAATATTTCATTATGTTCCTTGTACATTTGGCAGTTGAAAATGAATACAAAGTTATCATTGATAGTATTTCTTCAGATGTACAGCGTTCCAGGGATATCGGTCAGATGCGTCGGGGTGTTCATTTCGTAGGCTCCCTTAGTTAGCCATTTCGATATTGAAGGGCCTTCCCAACTTGGTCCAAAGACACTGTGTGGGTTTGGATCTTTTTGAGACGAGATCGCCCACTTGGAACCGCCTTTCCACGACCTTGAATTGAAGAACTTTTCGGATCTCCTTTTATGGATAGTGTTCTTCATTTAGAGTCGATCGGCGTTCTTCGAGCATGTCGAGGTCGATCCGCCGGGCCACATCATTATCGATCGTCATCTCTTTCTCGGTTCGATGGTAGGGGACGGCGATCTCGAGGAATCACCGCTCATTAGAAGGCTAGGGCGAATGGGGTTTCGCCGTTGAATTGCAGTCGTTGTTCGGTAAGACCACAAAGCGTCTGGGAGCTCGCTCGCCCATCGTCTAGCACGGATTAAGTCGCGCTTTAATTGTGTGTTTGAGGATTTTGTTCACTGCCTCTACCTGCCCGTTCGTCTGAGGGTGATAGGGAGCCGAGAACAACCTTTTGATTCCCCACTTATCACAGAATTGCATGACTTCTAAGCCGTCGAACTGCTTTCCATTGTCGAAGATGATGGCACAGGGGTAGACCGAACCGGCATATGATGTTTCTCGGATAAACTTGATCACTTGCTCTTGGCGATCTTGTTTAGCGGTTCGGCCTCTGCCCATTTTGTGAAATAGTCGACCCGACGATGGCGAACTTCTGACCTCTGGACCCGTCGGTAAGGGACCTATAAGGTCGATGCCCCATTGAGCGAATGGCCATGGGCTGTAGATCGAGGTGAGCTGCTCGGGGGAGATTTTAATACTCGGTCCCATTACTTGACATCTATGACACGACCTGGCATAGGCGATCGCATCCTTACAGTGACGGCGGAAAAACCTTGCTGGTTGTCTTATGGATGAGCTCGTCCACCGGCGTGATTTCCACAGTTAGTCGTGGATCTCGGCTAAAGCAGTGCATCCTTCCTCGGTGTAATACACTTGAGGAGGAAGGTGAAAGCTTCGCTTGTAAAGACGATCGTCGAGTAGGGTGTATCTGGTCGCTCGGAGCTGGAGTTGGCGAGCTTTGATACGGTCGTCAGGGACCGTCCCGTCCTTCAAGTATGTGATGAACGGAGTCATCCAGCTTTCTTCGGCAACGGCAACTGTGGCTACCATGTTTCTTTCGATTGCCGGCCTTTCTGACTTTGTAATTTGGATATTAGAGAAATCGGCTGCCCCATCCGACGACGCTAGCTTGGATAGGGCATCGGCCTGAGAGTTGTGCTCTCTCGGGATTTGTTCGATTTGTACTTCTTCAAATTTCGTGCACATCTCGGCGACCAGCTCTTGGTATTTGATCATCTGTTCGCCACGTGCCTCATATTCTCCTTTGACTTGGTTCACGACCAGGAGGGAGTCCATGAAGATATGGAGGCGACGAACGTCTAGGGCGAGAGCCAAGTCGAGCCCGCCTACCAAGGCCTCGTATTCGGCTTCATTGTTGGTCGCTCGAAACCCGAAACGCACGGCATTTGTGAAGCTTTGTCCGTTGGGGCTAATGAGGACGATCCCTGCCCCTGATCGCGAGTTGGTCGCCGAACCGTCAACGTCTGACTTCGGGCGGAGTCGGCCAGACATGGGTCGGACTGTGAGGGAATGTTAACTGCACCACGAAGTCCGCCAGAGCTTGGCCCTTGATCGCCGTGCGAGGAGCGTATGTGATGCCATATTGGGCGATCTCTAGAGACCATTTGAGGAGTCGCCCGTTGGTGTCCGGTCGATGTAGAACTTGCCTTAGAGGGAGGGTTGTCAAAACCTCCACTTGATGGTCGAAAAAGTAGGCTCTTAGCTTACGGACACTCATGACTAGAGCGTAGGCGATCTTCTCCAAAGGTGTATAGCGTGTTTCAGCGTCGTGGAGCGCTTGACTGACATAGTAGATCGGCAGATGGACTAGTCCCTCCGCTCGCACCAAGACCGCACTCAGCGCGACCTCCGAGGCCGCTAGGTAAAGGAATAATTTCTCCCCAGGGATCTGCTTTTCCAGGATCTGGGGGTTGGATAAATATTCCTTTATTTTGGCGAACGCCATCTGACTCTCCCTCGTCCATGCGAACTTTTTGTTTTTGATGGTCGCGAAGAAAGGCTTGCTTTTATCGCCGAGCCGAGATATGAAGCGGTTGAGGCGGCGGACAACCCGTGAGGCGTTGTACACCTTGATGTTCCGAGGTTCCTGCATGTCGAGGATCGCTTTGTATCTTGGTGGGATTCGCCTCGATCCCCCTCAGGCGACAATGTGCCCCAGGAATTTCCCGGAGCCCACCCCAAAGTTGCATTTCTTGGGGTTCAGCTTCATGTTGAACTTTTCGAGGATGGCGAATGTCTCGGCGAGATCATTGAGGTGATCTTCCTTCTTGAGGCTTTTAACCACGATGTCGTCGATGTAGACCTCCATGGTCTTGCCGATCTGATTAGCAAACATCCTGTTGACCAGGCGCTGGTAGGCCGCCCCCGCATTCTTCAAGCCGAACGGCATCCGGACCCAAAAGTATATGTCTTTTTCCGTGTGGAAAGATGTGTGTTTTATGTCTTTATCCGCCATTGGGATTTGATGATATCCGGCGAAGGCATCCATAAACGACATCATTTTGCAGCCTGCAGTACTATCGACCAAGTGATCAATATGAGGCATCGGAAAGTGATCTTTTGGATAAGCCGCGTTGAGGTCGGTGAAGTCGATGCATAACCTCCAGGAACCAGTCGGCTTCTTGACGAGTACCGCGTTAGCGACCCATTGTGGGTCGTCCGTAGCTACCCCGATTAACTTGTTGTCGAGCAACTTTTGGACCTCTGTGTCGAGCGCCGCGTATTTTTCGGGGCCGAATTTCCTACGTTTTTGATGAACAGGCTTCATCGCCGGGTCGATCTTTAGATAGTGGCAAGCGTGCTCGGGACTTATGCCAACCATATCTTGATGCGACCAGGCGAAGACCCCGATGTTCTTACGTAGCAAATTGACCAGATCTCCTTTCAGTGCGAGGTCGATGCTTGCGCCGATCTGTACTTCCCGTTCTGGACGAGCCGGATCTATGGCTATACTCTCCAACTCTTCGATGGGGACGGTCGCTTCTTGCTTGGAACGATTTCCAGACTCGATCCTTGGATCGACGTCGAGACTCGGCTCGAAACCGATCCTTGGCTCGATGTCGTCCGTTAACTGATCCGAGATGGCGTCCTCTGAGTTGGGTTGGTACGATGTGTTTGGCTCGTCGATCTCCATGGGTCGATCGTCGATCGTTTCAACATTACACATATCGGGGGAAGTATTGAAAACGATAGCGACATAGGAGTAATTTAAACATCTTTTGCCATTATTTGGTCCCCCTTTCTGATGCAGGCCGTCCCATCGGCGGTGGGAATTTGATACAATAAAGAAGGACGACGACCGCCTCAAAGGTTTCTAAGAATGGGCGACCTAGGAGCCCATTATAGATCTTTGGGCCTATCTATGATTACAAAATTTAGGTTCCTAGTAATCCTAACCTTGGGATCGTAAATGCATATCGGCTCGACGGAGAGCTTGATCCTCCCATAGGCTTGGGCAGTCTTGTCGCGAATCCTTGGAGCACGGTGTCGAATGGCTTGATGAATTTGGTTAAGTTTCGAGCTGATCCAGAGCTGTTTTGAATATGATATTGCGAAGCTCCCGTTGTCAACCAGCACGCGGTCGACCGCCTTTCCAAGGATACAGGCAGAGATCACCAATGCATCCTCTTTGGGGAAATGTACCCCCTCCCTGTCTTTATTGGAGAAGGTGATGAGCGCGTCTCTAGCAATGGTCGGCTCTGGGGGCACCACAATATGGACTCCGGCGAATGCCCTCGGTTCGGCCTTAGCTTCCTTTTTGACGGTGGAAACCGGGAAAGGCCCCCGAGGTTCCCACCTCCCGCTTGGAGCATATTAATCCGACCTCTAGGGTTGATCGGAGGAATCGATTCATCGGAAAGCTCTGGCTCGTGTTCGATCCTGGCGACCGGATTGGGAGGCGTCCTTTCGTTTTGCCGGCGCTCGCGCCCTCCGGTCCTCTCTGTTCGAGGTTCTGGCTTGGTGACCAGGTTGTCTAATTTGCCTTCTTGACAGTCGCGAGTTACTGAGGAGGTCGCGGCCGGTGGTGTTGTGGCGGGACTTTTGTGGTAGGCACAGAATTTGCTACGGTCTAGATGACCGTGGTCCCTTATTGGCTTTGGTTTGGAAAGCCACTCCCGCCTTAATTGCGTTGAAGATGTGGGTGGAGACAAGTTGAGGTTGTGGAGGAGGTGAACCTCTACATCACCGAAGGCTTTGAATCGCCAGCGGCTTGGCGACCGCCTTTACGGGCTTAGCGTTGCCTTCTTGAACATGGGATGGCATCTTCCCTCTCCGGTGGGTTCCTCATCTAAACGGAGGAGAGCATCCTCTGCTGGCCGGGAAATCGGCGGCTCGACGCGGAAGACCGAGTAGGTCGGGGGATATCCTTTGTGAGATGCTGAACATGGGTGAGTGGCGTAGAATCCCCAGATGAATAGAGGGCGAGCTCGTCGCTAATGGGCTCGCCGGTGAGGACTATCTCGTCCACCCGGTCGATGTAATCTTCATCTGGCTCGTCCTTCCCCTGCTTGATTTTCAGGACGAGCGACTTTGGCGGCGAAGTACGACGTAAAGTCGTTCGCCAACTTCTCGAAGCAATTGATTGAGCGAGATGGCAGTGAGATGTACCACCTATGGGCGAGGTCGCCCAGAGTTAGCGGGAACATCCGACACTTCGTCGCATCTGATGCACCACATCCGGTCATGTAGATCCGGAATTTGCTTAAGTGGGTCTCCGGATCCGATCTTCCCTCATATAGAGGTGTCTGTGGGGGAGCGATTGTTGGTTGAGCAAGGCGAGCTCGATCTGGACCGCGAGTGGTTCACTTGGTCCAGAGATCGATCTCTGGCGCTGCCCCTGTGTCTAGTAGCGCCTTCATTTCGTCGAGTGGCGTGCATTGCGGCCATCGCCGTGCTTTATTGCTCGGCGATTAGCTACGGAGTGCGAGCCGAGGCGATCATGTACCGATCCCTGCCCCCATGGTGGATGACGAGTTCTCTGCCCGCGGATTCATTTCTTGGGCGAGTGGGGGCTGTCGACCGGCTGTCTTACGGGAGTCGGATATCTTGAACTCTAGTGACGGATTCGAATCCGATGCCTCCCGACTCGGGCCATGCCGGGTCGCCACGAGATCACTCCTGGCGGCAAGACGGAGTCGTCCCGCCTAACGAGAGCCTTTGCTTGCGGCTCAGGGTTTCCTGTTGATTTCTCAACATATATCCCTTTGAGCTTCCGCTTGCCAGCTCGGCGGATGGTTGACGGAGTGATGGTGGGCGAGTCGCATGCAATCCGTCGCTCCCTGAGGACGGCTATGGCCTCCTCAATCTGTTCCGCGGTCTGCAACTGATCGAGTGAGAGACTAGGGCCGTCTCTTGGGGGCGGGAGTGAGGACCTAGCGTCGCCGCGGTCGCCCTCCGTCGCGGGCTGGGATTCTATCCGGGTCGGAATGATATTTCCGGCAGATCTCAACGTGGCTCTCTTGGAAGTTGTTGCAGACGTCATTTTTCTGAAGGTTTATATCTTTTGAAGAACAGGGAGTGTTTCTTCAAGTGTGAGTCCGAAGAACAATGTGTGTTCTACGAGACGATCGGAATAAAAGTGAAGGTAAGCCGCCCTCCTTCTAGCGCCAATTGTTGTTACCCAAAATATTATCTGAAGATAGTGTTGCTGGAATGATCGAGTAACCAACAAGTGCGGGAGCACGTCCGTGAGAAATTAAATGACACAAGATTTGCCGGGGTTGTTAATCCCGGGCTTGAATGCTCTCGCGAGATTTTATTAATAAGTATACTGTTGAGTACAAATATTAATGTTAGAATCTATCACAACGAGTGTAAAGAATTCTAGTTTTCTAAGCTGTGGAGCGTATAGAATGCCGGAAGAATCAGATATGGAGTTCTGTGAATTCTTGCTATGGATGTTCTATGTGTGAGAATGTCTTTCTCTTTTCTCTCTCTTGTTTGCTGTGTTTTCGAAGTCCTTATTCTGTGTTATGGACCTTCTATTTATAGCAGACCAAGTTCCTGGGGGGCCCCCTGTGATCGCAGGCGATCGTCGTTATTTATATTATAATAAGACGGCCGATCGTCTCGCCGCATGGGTCTTTTCCCTTAAAGTCCGCGGTTGTTACTGACAGCCGGCTGTACGGTCTGACGGGGAACTCGCATGCGCCCTGAGCCGCTGTCACCCATCTTTTCGGCGGTACTGTTGGTAGGTGAGGTAGGTGACAGACTGTGAGCACACGTCTTGTCTGTCAGCACCTTTCGCAGGTCTGCGGCCCTGTTGGTAGGTGAAGTAGGTGACAGGCTATGGGCACCGATCTTGTCTGTCAGCACCTTTTGAGATCTGCACGCGGGTCCCAGCCCGAGATTTGGGCTTTGGTGACTTTTGACGGATGTTGGATTAATACGTGGCACGAGATGATCGCCAATCAACAAAAGACGATCGCCAATCAACAAAAGACGATCGCCAATTAACAAAAGGCGATCGCCGTGGGTGCCGAGTTCAGGGTGTTTGCCCCGAGCATATCCCTCATGGTAGACTCCCCGTCTTGCTATGACGATCACCTTCGAGGCGTGTTTAAATGCCTCACAACACCACTGTTGGGATTCGATGCCTAAAACGAAGGCCCAGCGGAAGCGGTAAAACGAAAATTAATTCAATACGAATCCCTACGAGGATCGATCGAGCTACGTATATACGAATATCAAAAACGAAATACAAGAGATACGAGAAACATACCCTCGTAGTCCGTTGATTAAATTGATAACCTTCTCTTGAGCTATTCCCCAAGCTCTTGAACGATCCAACGCCGAAAGCACCGCATCTCTACTTGCCACGCGTCGGAAAAACAACCGGAACGACGATCACCTTGCTATCCTCCGAGGATACGACTAGAGCTAAGTGATGAAGCTATATATGTAAAGATTACTACACTCTAAGTGTTTTAATCTTACTCTCTCTATATGATTTTCTCTCAATTTTTCTCCAAGAAAAATGAAGAAGAAATGAATGAAGAAGAACACAAAAAAATTTTCTCTTCCCTCTCACTTTAATGTTGCTGCCGTGAGTTCCCAAAAATGAAAATGGAATGAGGCTTTATTTTGGTCTTCAAATCATTCACAAGATAAGATTCCCCCACAAAATCACCTTTAACCTTATAATAAGAGATATGAAATCTCATATGTCAAAAGTCTTCCAACAAGAAAACAAGACAATGATCAAGGTAGGAAATCAAGGTGGGGGCCGGCCTCTAGAAAAAATCGGACGAGTTCGGTTCGTTTCGGACTCCCGAGAGTCCAAACAGATAAACTCCAATTCCGTTCCGATGTATTTATATTGTTTGATTAATCCAATTAATTAAACATATCAAATACAAAATAACATAATTAATTTCTCCAAGAAATAATTATATTCATGAATTAAATTAATCACCCAGTAATTTATTTAATCCATTAGGCCGTAAATCAATTTATCCAATAAATTGATTTAGACATCCAATGTCTCAAATTAGATATCCAATATCTAATATTCATAATGAGAGATTAAGCTCGATTCATTCCATCGTCAATCCTAATGCGCGACTCGGTAGGTTCGTCTCAGTCAGCAATGGGAGGAACCAAAGAGTAGTAGCACCACTTAGCCAGCCTAGTGGCCTACACTGTACCCCGACTGAGAACGAATGATTGGGATCATTCAAGAACCATTCTGTCGTGAATACCAGTATACGTATAAACCCTTCTTTCAAATGTCCCGATCAAGTTATAGGGTCACGGTCAGTCAAACCCTATCGGTACTTGACTCTATGCATGCGTTAATGCAAATCGAGTTCATCGAGCTCTCGTGTATCTAATACAGCTAGCTCCAATGCTTTGGCCAAAGACTTATGATCTCATTTGCCAATAACCGCATAGGACATATAACCCGTTCACTAACAGGAGAAAGAATTCTATCTTGGTATTTAGTATGACCTGCTACTTGCCCGTCAAGATGCACGTCGAGGTTGACCCCCGCCTTCCGGTTTACGTGGTCGAACTACTCTAATGAAAATCTTGACGTCACAAGCACATCCCTACTAAATCCTCAAGTCGAAGGTTCACGAATACCTATCACAACCTTTCGATTCCGTCATTGACTGTCCCGGAGTGAAATCCGTGTGACGAATCGAGGGTGAGTCAGTTCAAGTATACTAATCTAATTAGCATACCTATAAAGTGTGCTCCCACTAACCATTAGTGTTCGACAGGCACTCTCCATGTCAAAGAACACGTCATACAAGTCTTCTCATAAACTTAACGCCCAGTCAAGTTTCATCGACTTGCGAACGATTAAGTATTTGAGCTATAAACCTTTCCAGTGCCGACCCCCTTATCCAATAAGGAGTAGAACGTTTTGCTCTCAAATACACGGACTAGTTTCTAAATGTTTATTTACGAGTTAGGAATGCCAGTAACTACCAGTAAATAAAGAAACATTCATTTGCCTTATATAAATGGTTTACATAATTACAAGTACAATGCCCTCACTCAACAACCTCTAAGTGGCATTCGAGGGCATACTCCTAACAGTTGCTCCAGAAATCCGAGAAGTTCGTCTGGAATGACGAGAGGCAGTCGAGTTTTGAGGAACTGAAGAAGCGTTTGACTTTAGCCCCGGTTTTGGCGTTGCCATGTGGCAACGAGGGTTTTGCCATTTATAGCGATGCTTCAGGTCAGGGCCTTGGGTGCATATTGATGCAGCACGGTAAGACCATTGCTTATGCATCGAGACTATTGAGGCCGTATGAGTTTAACTACCCTACTCATGATTTGGAGTTAGCGGCAGTTGTTTTTGCGCTCAAGATTTGGCGTCATTATCTTTTCGGCTCTGCATGTCAGATTTTTACCGATCATAAAAGTCTGAAATACATATTTACTCAGCGGGATCTGAATATGAGGCAGAGAAGGTGGTTAGAGCTGATTAAGGATTATGACCTCGAAAACCTTTATCATCCGGGCAAGGCGAACGTCGTGGCCGACGCCTTGAGTTGGAAACCGGTGGCGTTGCGAATGCTTGAGATCCTTACATCTCAGCCTGAGCTTCGGAGGGCTTTGATCGAGTTAGATGTTGAGGTTTTATTGCCTGGAGCTGTCGGGCAACTGTGTGCTTTAGAGATTTCGTCATCTTTGATCGATGAAATTAAGCTGAAGCAGTTAGAGGATCCGATGATTGCTCAAATCCGAGAGAACGTTCTTAAAGGAAAGTCTCCCGGGTTTTTGATTCACGAGGATGGTGTTTTGAGATTCCAGAGTCGGATTTGTGTGCCGAACGACTCAGAGTTGAGGCAGAGTATTTTGCGGGAGGCCCATGCTACACCTTACTCCGTTCATTGCAATCAGCGACCGGCTGGATTATTGCAATCACTTCCCGTTCCGGAATGGAAATGGGAAGATATATCGATGGATTTCATTACGAGTTTGCCGAGATCGAGGTCGGGCATGAATATGGTATGGGTGATTGTTGATCGCTGACCAAGTCGGCACATTTTCTGGGCATCAAGGACACTTGGGGCCCGGAGAAGTTAGCTCGTGTGTTTATCGCACAGATTGTGAGACTTCATGGTACTCTGAAGTCTATTGTTTCGGATCGCGATGGCCGTTTTGTATCACACTTCTAGCAGGCAGTGCATAAGACGTTGGGTACCCGTTTGCGTTTGAGTACCTCTTTTCATCCCCAGTCAGATGGACAGTCGGAACGCACTATCCAGACGTTCGAGGATTTGTTGCGTGCTTGTGCTTTAGATTGGAGCAATGACTGGGAGGAGCATTTGCCATTGATCGAATTCACGTACAAAAATAGTTGGCACACGTCGATTCGGATGGCACCGTATGAGGCACTTTATGGGCGGCGATGTCGATCACCAATTTGTTGGAATGAGACGTCCGATTTGGTCGGGACCGAGCCGGATGTCGTTTTAGAGATGAGGCGGAAGATAGAATTAATTTTGGAACGGATGTTGACTGCCCAGAGTCGACAGAAGTCATATGCCGACGTCCGTCGTCAACCTTTGGAATTCGAGATGGGAGACCACGTTTTGCTAAAGGTGTCGCTGACAAAGGGAGTTTTTCGTTTCGGCAAGAAAGGGAAGTTGAGTCCGAGATTTATTGGACCCTTTGAGATTCTCGAGCGAGTCGGTGGGTTGGCATACCGTTTGGCATTACCTCTGGCCTTGAGTCATGTTCATAGCATTTTTCATGTTTCCCAGCTGAGGAAATATGTCCCGGATCCTAGTCACGTCATTGATTATGCTGAGATTGATGTCGCCGAGGATATTACTTTCGAAGAGCGTCCTTTGAAGATTTTGGAGCATCGTGAGAAACGACTGAGGCATAAGACCATCCCTCTGGTCAAGGTGCAGTGGTCGAGACACGGTGTCGAGGAGGCAACCTGGGAAGCCGAGGATAGCATGCATGCTAGGTACCCTGAGTTGTTTGTTTCTTAAAGTTTCGGGACGAAACTTATTTTTAGAGGGGTAGAATGTAATACCCGCATTTTTTCTTTTCCTTGTATTTTCATTTTCGGTGTATTTCTCGATGACCCTCGTGTATCTTTCAGTGTATCTTTCCCGTCATCTATGGATCTGAGACTCGTTATTGTTGTGCGGAACCGCTGTTTCGGGGTTGCCGCGGATCCATTCTATGTTTTGATGCACTTTGAGGTGTTCCGTTTGATGTTTCGTTTATATTCCGGTGTTGTGAACCGTTTATATTTCGTAACCGAGCGCATGCTATCTTTTCTGCATAGCGCGCGCTAGGGGTCCCTTAGTAGCGCACGCTATGTCTGATTCGTAGCGCGCGCTAGAGAGCGAGCCCTGGGAGTGGCGGTGCTATTTTCCAGCCTTCTGGAGTGGCGTATTAGCGAACGCTACGCAGACTAACGCATGCTAATGTCGGGAGGCTAACGCACGCTGATGATACCCGGTAGCGTGCGCTAGCGAGAGTGTCCAGTACTGGACAGTTTACTACTGAACTCGGTCAGGTGCCAGTTAGCGCACGCTACGCTTGTATGGTAGCGCACACTAACGGGTCAGGTGAGTTTTGGGCAGTTTGTCACTGGACTCGATTGACGCCCAGGTAGCGCACGCTATTGGTCGATAGCGCATGCTACCGATAGGTTATTAGCGCACGCTAACGGCCAGAAGTCTGGCTACTGGACTGGACACTAACTGTTTGGCCTGTATTTTTATCCCGTTAGCGCACGCTAACCTTGAGGATTAGCGCGCGCTAACACTCCCTGGCTATATAAACCAGGGAGTTGACCGAGATAAACATAATTTCTTATTTCTTCCTCTCTCCACGGCGAAGGCGATTCCGGGGCGATTTCCTTGGCGATTTCTTCCTCCAATCATCTCATCCAACATCTTTCTTGAGTTCTTGGAGTATTATTACAACATCAACACGAATCTTTCATCCTAATCCACGGTAAATCTCTTAGAACCCTACTTTTGGATAATTTGGGGGTTTTGGGATTTTCTTCCGATCCGTTCCGTTTTGTTGATGGATTCATGATGAATATGATTAATCTTGTTGGTATAATTAATTTTCCTATGGATTCATGGTATATTTTCATGGTTTTGCGAAATCGAGAGGGTTTGGTTGTGGTCCGCCCTCGTTGTTATTTTTGTACGAATATACATGAATCGTAGGCGGGTTTTCGGGTGTATTCCATTTCCGTATTCGTCTAGAATTGGTTATGATTATGTTATTCGAATCGTTAGGATCATTTCCGCCGGTTCCTCGCGGTCGTGTTCGATTCTTCCTTTCCGTTCGTATCACCGTCTATTAACCGAGGCAAGTATCCTTATGAACTTACAATCTTAACGTAGTAGTATTGCATGAGACTTGTGTGTGTATGTATGCTCACTATGGGTTAGATCCGACGGGGTCTCGGTAGGGGTCCACGGAGGGGTGGATCCGCGAGCTTGCTTTTAACCACTATGGGTTAGATCCGACGGGGTCTCGGTAGGGGTCCACGGAGGGGTGGATCCACGGTTAATTGTGGTGCATTTTTACAATGTGATTTGGATTATTGGCATTTCCGGAAATGAGAGTTTTGGAACTATGTTTTCTTGATTGCATGCATTTACTCTATGTGTAAGATGTAAGTTGTTCATTTGGTTACTTGTACTGGCGTAATTGCTAACCCCTCTGGGGACCCGTTTTGGGGAAATTCGTTTTATGAATTTGGTCGGGTTCATCGAGACGAGGCAGGCTGGACCGATGTATGCGGATGATGGCCGTGCGTGATGATTGTGCACGAGTGATGTCTTAGTGTCTTCTATCTTTTTATCTTTTGTGGTTTTGTTTGAACTAATAGAAGTACTCGAGTACTTAAGAATTTTTACTCGTCTGGATTGTATTGTTGTTTATCATGTTTGTGTCGAATTATGGTGTTATGTTGACCGGTTGAACCGGGTGGATTATTTTGTTGGGCGACTTTATGACGAGGTGTTATTCTGTTGTTCTGTGAGTCGATGAGTATGATGTTTGACCAGCCTGGTGGGTCCCATGTAGGGATTCACGGCGCTGTAATATACCTCGAATATCTTGGGGGTGTTACACCAATAGCCAATACATCCTTGATTAAGCAGTTTCACTATTTTCATAGCGCTGATGATTCTCTCGGAACGGCTGGTATTGTCACCCTGGAAGGTACACTCAACACCATCGTCTGATGTGACGGTCACTGTTCGCTTGCGGGCACTAATTATGGCATCATGACGGTCCATCCAATCGATACCCAAGATCACATCATCTTTAGGTAAATCGACCACAATTAAATTTGACAACCACTCACGGTCGTTCATACGAATCGGCGATCTGAACTACACGATTCCCAACAATTCTTCTACCATCAGGTAGTCCAATTATATAAGGTTCACAATTGATAACATGCTCTAATTGTAAACGACTCAAACCGGAAACAGATAAAAAGGAGTGTGAAGCACCGGTATCAAAAAGAACACAGACAGGCTGAGATTGGATCTCGAGAGTACCTGCAATCATGCTGGCTTCGGGATCTTCAGCCTTCTTCATCTCGTAGACTCTGGGTTTTGCAGCCCCGGCGCCAGAGGTACCAGCTTGATTTCCACGCCCCATCCCTTTGTTTGCCCCGGTAGTCTGATAAGAAGTGGACGGAGGTACACGGTTCTGAACTGAAGACTGTACTCGAGCATGAGGTGCTGTGGGAGTACGTCCTGGTCCACTCCTGCAATAACGAGCACGATGTCCATTTTTCCCACAAGTATGGCATGACACGGCTGGCCTTGGGCATTTCGAATTGATGTGCCCCTGGTCTCCACAGTTATAGCACACAACAGATAGGCTGACCACTCGAGGTTGCGACCCAGTTGGCTTCGGCGTCGTAGGTTGCCGTTCAGAAGGATTTGGCACTGGTTGGGGTCTCTTGAATGTTCCCGATTCTTTGTCAGTTACAGTTCTGAATTTCTTGTTGTTAGGCTGCGGTTGCTTTTGGAAATTTCTTTCCATGATCATTCGTACTCCAGAGCCTTCTCAATGAACTCCGGTAGGGTCACACAATGATGGTTCAATAGCTGCATTCTCATTCGGGGTTTAAGCCTTTTGAGAAAGTATTTGATCTTATCTGCCTCAGTTTGGACAATCGTCGTGGCAAAAGGAAGAAGTGCCTGGAATTTCTCGGCGATCATCATCTTCGGATGGGTCCGGGTTCAGCAATTCTGCTAGTTTGGCCTCGCGGAGAGGATTCAGATAGTAACGGTCTAGCATGAGATTTTTAAATTCCTCCCAAGGACATACACCATCAGCTGGCCTCACCAAAAGCCACCAAGTGTGGGCGCCCTTGCCCAAGTAGTAAGCTGCTACGGAGACGCGATTCTCTGCTAGACAGTTTACCATATCGAACAATTTCTCGAAATGTTCGATACAATGCATGATATCAGCCGGCTCAGAGGAACCTTCAAAAATCGGGGGTTGCTGGTGAGAGATGTCGCTGATGATCCGACTCACCGGTCCGCCATGTACAGGGGGTGGCCACGATCTTGGTCGATGCGACTCTGCATAGTTTCCATTAATCGACCCATTTGGGTCATTCGAGCCATCATGCCTGCATCACGGTGTAAGGATCGACATGAGCATCCTCGCGTCCAGTGTGGTGCGATTGATCCCACAGAAGGCGAATCACCGCCGCGGAACTATGCTCTGCATTCGCCGCTGTTGGCTCGTGGTATCGGGATTCGGCCCCTTCCGCGGCCTCGTCCCCCTCTGCTACGGCCTCTCAAATTTCTTTCCATACTGAAAGAATCAATTCGTAAAGATAACCATAAGTACAGTTCATGATACCAATCAGAATTCATGCTAAGTTAATGGCAGTAAGAAATTACATATTCAGGAAAATAGTTCGTAATGAGTTATCGTCACTATGAGGGTCATACAGAATATCATATCGACGTTTGAGTCGAATGATTTCAATCATGTAATCAATCCAGAATTTTTTTATTTGTATCGTCAATCAGATAATTCCTGCCACAAACCCTTAAAATGCCAAGATCAACAAAGAGATCCATTCAGATATCAATATCATGTCAGTAATTTAATCATGGTTTATAAAGTACGTACCGCATTTGGCTTGTAGGATCAGGCGCTCGCACGGGTCACACGTGACACGAAGGTCTCTTGATACTAGTTCAATACACAAAGACTAAAAAAAATGACAGTTTGCGCTCTGATACCATCTTCTGTAACACCCCAATAAGGCGGCTATTACAGTGCCGTGGACCCCACACTGGGACCCACCAGGCGATATCCAAAGTACAGATTAAATACAAAATACATGTGATACCGAACCACAAAACATAGTACTTACTCCGATTTGGAGTTTACAACAGTATGGCCTACGGCCTTATTATACACAGGATCCAAAACATAAGTATAATCCATATGGAGATGGAATATACCTTAAAAACAATACATTTGTTCATATTTAAATAAAGCAGAAAGATAACATTACAGTACGAACATGACCGGACTCAAAAGACTTGGGGCCCGAACTAGTATCCTTGAACCATTCGTCATCACCCTGATCTTCCCGTGCCTTGCCCTTTCCTCGACCTAAAATACAACACAAGTATTTTGCCCAACACAGGGTCAGATATACATGATAAATGATTCTCAAGATATTATACAATTCACATATATAAGATTTCAAGGATAACAACCCGACTAACGAACATACCCCTCGGGCGTATGAACGCTTAGTCACAAAACATCGAACACATCCAAATATAAGAATGGACTATGAACGACTAAGATAGTACGGCTCAAGATGGACATCACAGTACGCCCGATCCGAATATGTGTCAGTGCACATGTCCACCCCGTATACGGAATCCAGGATATACGTGGGACAATGTACCTAATTAGCCTCAACGAACTACGTCTCGTGTGCACAGCCTTTCACGGAAAATATTCACGCATGACTATATATGTGCCCGGCTAAAAATCCTACACAATATCCAATCGGAACGTAGATATGACTCCGGATGTGTCACGATGAAACATGACAACGAATTCAATAATTCACAAATCCGATTAAAGATCGAGGACTCACCGAAATGACAATAAGGTCAACGATATCAAGGGTTCGAAAGTGACAAACTTGGGAATACAATCCCATGATGAAAACGGGACATCGTTAAGAACAACCTCAAATCACAAGATACAAGTTTATAAGTGTTTCATATACACGAAATGAATAATCATCATAAGAATCCACACATCATTATAACCAAGCAAGATAACTTGCCTCAATACGGAGGCGATAATAGTCCTTCCTTCTCAAACGAACGAACGGCCCTCGATTCAAAATCGGTTACTCGAACAATCAACCTTGAATGAAGTATATTTTACTCAATGATACGTTCATATGATCATCTATACCAAATTTTAACGAGACAACATCCTAATTCCCATTTGAGTAGTTCAACTTTAAGATATTGAAGTGTTACTCCAAGAACCTTATTCAATACCATTCTCTTCTTACGATTGATTACAACATATTACCAAATGTTTGTTGGATTAAGAATCGTTCCATAATGTGTTAAACAATAATCTCCTATCCTTTAAACTAATCAAGAACATCTCAAAGTAAAATCTGCACTTCAACCAATTACTTATGTTGAGTTAACTAGTTACAAATCCATATTATGATCATGAAGACTACCTCAAGTTTAAGACCATCCTTATAATCTTTTAATTAACTTGGAGATTCGAATATTATTCCTCTGAATTCACTTAGCTTAGGTTCAAGAAGGTCATTTCATTCTTTTAATGATCAACAAGGGTTTCTTAAAACATTTTATGGTAATTATTCCAACAAGTTATTTACATTATAATGAAACAAGGACTATTATTATTCCAATGGTGTTATTAGTCTAGCAAGGAGAGTGTGGTTTCACTAAACATGATCATCATTATTCAAAACACCAATAACTTATCCTTACAAATTCCCTAATCATCATATTCATCATTAAGTTTGTTGGAAGCTTAACTATAAACATGTTTAGCTTGATTAATTCATCACTAGGTGGAGTGTACTTAATCACTATCATTATAATTATGAGATTATAGGGTTAAATCGTATAACATACCTTCAGAATTGAAGAACAATACACCAAAACCACAGGAACACAATCTAAGCTTCAAGATTAACTCCAACTCCCAATCAACAAGCTCCAAAATCACAATGTAAAGCTCAAACACAAGTTGGAAGAAGGTAATTTTGATCTAGGGATGAAGGGGGATGATTATATGGGTGAAAAATTAGAGGTTGGACGTGCAAAATGAAAGACACAAGCTGTCTTTTTATAACAGCACAGTTCGTTACGTACGTTATCACAAGAGAATAACGTACGTTAACATCTTTACGTATGCTACGCAAAAAGTGTTAGGTACGTAAGCTAAGTCCAAAGGTTGCTGGACTGAAATACGAACATCGTTACGTACGTTACCGCTTGAAGCATTACGTACGTAATGTAGGTCAACTAGGTCGCCTCCAAAATATCAGATATTCGAATCCCGTCCGGCCCCACACGCCGAAAGTTGAGATCGGATACGATTACACTGGTTACGTACGTAACAGGTGCCTCTTTACGTACGTAAAGGCCTTAAAATAACGTACGTCGGCTAAACTTCGCACTTTAGCTGACGACTCGAAATACCGTCGGCTAAAGGGTTTTAGCCGACGACCTCCACCAAGTCGTCGGCTAAAGTTCGAAATAGTCGTCGGCTATATTAAGGAGGTTTAGCCGACGACCGTGACAACGTTTAGCCGACCGAAAAGAAAAAAATATAATATACTTTAGCCGACGACCTAGATCTAGGTCGTCATTCAAGTTTCGAAAAAAATAATAACAATGTAATGGTTTAGCCGACCTAGATCTAGGTCGTCGGCTAAACCCTTTTTTAAAAAAATAATATACTTTAGCCGACGACCTAGATCTAGGTCGTCGCTAAACTCCTTAGAAAAAAATAATAATGTAATCGTTAGCCGACGACCTAGATCTAGGTCGTCGCTAAACCCTTTACAAAAAAATAATATACTTTGTGACGACCTAGATCTAGGTCGTCGGCTAAACTTCTTCCGAAAAAAAATAATAATGTAATGGTTTAGCCGACGACCTAGATCTAGGTCGTGGCTAAACTCCCTTTACAAAAATAAAAATAATATACTTTAGCACGACCTAGATCTAGGTCGCTGCCAAACTTCTTCCGAAAAAAATAATAATGTAATGGTTTAGCCGACCTAGATCTAGGTCGTCGGCTAAACTCCACAAAAAAATAAATAATATACTTTAGCCGACGACTTGATCTAGGTCGTCGGCTAAACCCCTTCCGAAAAAAAAATAATATACTTTAGCCGACGACTTGATGTAGGTCGTCGACTAAACCTCTATATATATATATATATACCCTCTTCTCTTCTTTCTTCTTCCTTTTCTTCTTTTTTCTTCCCCACCCACCCGTCGGCCTTGGCGACACCTGCACCGCCTGTCACCCACCCGCCGGAACACCGCCGCTCGGCCGTCGCCCGCCGACCTCCGCACTGTGCAACCGTTTTTTTGTGTTTTTTTAGTGTATTAATTTTATCTGTAATTATGTTATTTTTCATGTAGTTTTTGTTATTTTTTTAGTTTATTAGGTTAGGTTTTATTTAGTTTTTAGATTTTTGTGTATTTAGTTTTCATTTGTTTGATGAATTTATTGTATTTGTTTGATGTATTGTTGGTGTATTGTGTTATTAATTGGTGTATTGTGTTGAATTGGATGTATTGTTGGTATGTTGTGATATTAATTGGTGTATTGTATATGTGTTATGTATTTGTGTTGAATTGTTACGTATTTTTTCGCTAATTTATTAGTTGGTGTATTGTGTTGACTATAAATTATTCCCAAAATCTGATTTTTTTTTTAAAAAAATGTTTTAGCCGACGACTTTGTTAAATGTCGTCGGCTAAAGTATATTACTTTTTTTTTGTGTGTGTATGTATGCTCACTATGGGTTAGATCCGGCGGGGTCTCGGTAGGGGTCCACGGAGGGGTGGATCCGCGAGCTTGCTTTTAACCACTATGGGTTAGATCCGACGGGGTCTCGGTAGGGGTCCACGGAGGGGTGGATCCACGGTTAATTGTGGTGCATTTTTACAATGTGATTTGGATTATTGGCATTTCCGGAAATGAGTGTTTTGGAACTACGTTTTCTTGATTGCATGCATTTACTCTATGTGTAAGATGTAAGTTGTTCATTTGGTTACTTGTACTGGCGTAATTGCTAACCCCTCTGGGGACCCGTTTTGGGGAAATTCGTTTTATGAATTTCAGGTCAGGTTCATCGAGACGAACGGGCGCTGGACCAGTATGCGGATGATGGCCGTGCGTGATGATTGTGCACGAGTGATGTCTTAGTGTCTTCTATCTTTTTATCTTTTGTGGTTTTGTTTGAACTAATAGAAGTACTCGAGTACTTAAGAATTTTTACTCGTCTGGATTGTATTGTTGTTTATCATGTTTGTGTCGAATTATGGTGTTATGTTGACCGGTTGAACCGGGTGGATTATTTTGTTGGGCGTCTTTATGACGAGGTGTTATTCTGTTGTTCTGTGAGTCGATGAGTATGATGTTTGACCAGCCTGGTGGGTCCCATGTAGGGATTCACGGCGCTGTAATATACCTCGAATATCTTGGGGGTGTTACACCAATAGCCAATACATCCTTGATTAAGCAGTTTCACTATTTTCATAGCGCTGATGATTCTCTCGGAACGGCTGGGATTGTCACCCTGGAAGGTACACTCAACACCATCGTCTGATGTGGCCAGTCCTTTGTTACTTGCGGGCACTAATTATGGCATCATGACGGTCCATCCAATCGATACCCAAGATCACATCATCTTTAGGTAAATCGACCACAATTAAATTTGACAACCACTCACGGTCGTTCATACGAATCGAGCAGTCCTGAACTTCACGATTCCCAACAATTCTTCTACCATCATGTAGTCCAATTATATAAGGTTCACAATTGATAACATGCTCTAATTGTAAACGACTCAAACAGGAAACAGATAAAAAGGAGTGTGAAGCACCGGTATCAAAAAGAACACAGACAGGCTGAGATTGGATCTCGAGAGTACCTGCAATCAAGCAGGAATCGGGAACTTCATACTTCTTCATCTCGTAGACTCTGGGTTGTGCAGACCCTGCGCGAGGTACCGGCTTGATTTCCACGCCCCATCCCTTTGTTTGCCCGGTAGTCCGATAAGAAGTGGACGGAGGTACACGGTCCTGAACTGAAGACTGTACTGGAGCATGAGGTGCTGTGGGAGTACGTCCTGGTCCACTCCTGCAATAACGAGCACGATGTCCATTTTTCCCACAAGTATAGCATGACACGGCTGGCCTTGGGCATTTCGAATTGATGTGCCCCTGGTCTCCACAGTTATAGCACACAACAGATAGGCTGACCACTCGAGGTTGCGACCCAGTTGGCTTCGGCGTCGTAGGTTGCCGTTCAGAAGGATTTGGCACTGGTTGGGGTCTCTTGAATGTTCCCCGATTGCTGTCTGACTGGTTCTGGTTCCTGAATTTCTTGTTGTTAGACTGCGGTTGCTTCTTGGAAATTTCTTTCACAGTCAATTCGTACTCCAGAGCCTTCTCAATGAACTCCGGTAGGGTCACACAATGATGGTTCAATAGCTGCATTCTCATTCGGGGTTTAAGCCTTTTGAGAAAGTATTTGATCTTATCTGCCTCAGTTTGGACAATCGTCGCGGCAAAAGGAAGAAGTGCCTGGAATTTCTCGGTGATCATCATCTTCGGATGGGTCCGGGTTCAGCAATTCTTCTAGTTTGGCCTCGCGGAGAGGACTCGGATAGTAACGGTCTAGCATGAGATTTTTAAATTCCTCCAAAGGACGTACACCATCAGCTGGCCTCACCAAAAGCCACCAAGTGTGGGCGCCCTTGCCCAAGTAGTAAGCTGCTACGGAGACGCGATTCTCTGCTAGACAGTTTACCATATCGAACAATTTCTCGAAATGTTCGATACAATGCATGATATCAGCCGGCTCAGAGGAACCTTCAAAAATCGGGGGTTGCTGGTGAGAGATGTCGCTGATGATCCGACTCACCGGTCCGCCATGTACAGGGGGTGGCCTCGACATCGGTCGATGTGACTCTGCATAGTTTCCATTAACTGACCCATTTGGGTCATCTGAGCCATCATGCCCTGCATCACAGTGTAAGGATCGACATGAGCATCCTCGCGTCCAGTGTGGTGCGATTGATCCCTAGAAGGCGAATCACTGCCCGCGGAACTATGCTCTGCATTCGCTCGCCTGTTGGCTCGTGGTATCGGGATTCGGCCCCTTCCGCGGCCTCGTCCCCCTCTGCTACGGCCTCTCAAATTTCTTTGCATACTGAAAGAATCAATTCGTAAAGATAACCATAAGTACAGTTCATGATACCAATCAGAATTCATGCTAAGTTAATGGCAGTAAGAAATTACATATTCAGGAAAATAGTTCGTAATGAGTTATCGTCACTATGAGGGTCATACAGAATATCATATCGACGTTTGAGTCGAATGATTTCAATCATGTAATCAATCCAGAATTTTTTTATTTGTATCGTCAATCAGATAATTCCTGCCACAAACCCTTAAAATGCCAAGATCAACAAAGAGATCCATTCAGATATCAATATCATGTCAGTAATTTAATCATGGTTTATAAAGTACGTACCGCATTTGGCTTGTAGGATCAGGCGCTCGCACGGGTCACACGTGACACGAAGGTCTCTTGATACTAGTTCAATACACAAAGACTAAAAAAAATGACAGTTTGTGCTCTGATACCATCTTCTGTAACACCCCAATAAGGCGGCTATTACAGTGCCGTGGACCCCACACTGGGACCCACCAGGCGATATCCAAAGTACAGATTAAATACAAAATACATGTGATACCGAACCACAAAACATAGTACTTACTCCGATTTGGAGTTTACAACAGTATGGCCTACGGCCTTATTATACACAGGATCCAAAACATAAGTATAATCCATATGGAGATGGAATATACCTTAAAAACAATACATTTGTTCATATTTAAATAAAGCAGAAAGATAACATTACACGGTACGAACATGACCGGACTCAAAAGACTTGGGGCCCCGAACTAGTATCCTTCGAACCATTCGTCATCACCCTGATCTTCCCGTGCCTTGCCCTTTCCTCGACCTAAAATACAACACAAGTATTTTTCCCAACACAGGATCAGATATACATGATAAATGATTCTCAAGATATTATACAATTCACATATATAAGATTTCAAGGATAACAACCCGACTAACGAACATACCCCTCGGGCGTATGAACGCTTAGTCACAAAACATCGAACACATCCAAATATAAGAATGGACTATGAACGACTAAGATAGTACGACTCAAGATGGACATCACAGTACGCCCGATCCGAATATGTGTTAGTGCACATGTCCACCCCGTATACGGAATCCAGGATATACGTGGGACAATGTACCTAATTAGCCTCAACGAACTACGTCTCGTGTGCACAGCCTTTCACGGAAAATATTCACGCATGACTATATATGTGCCCGGCTAAAAATCCTACACAATATCCAATCGGAACGTAGATATGACTCCGGATGTGTCACGATGAAACATGACAACGAATTCAATAATTCACAAATCCGATTAAAGATCGAGGACTCACCGAAATGACAATAAGGTCAACGATATCAAGGGTTCGAAAGTGACAAACTTGGGAATACAATCCCATGATGAAAACGGGACATCGTTAAGAACAACCTCAAATCACAAGATACAAGTTTATAAGTGTTTCATATACACGAAATGAATAATCATCATAAGAATCCACACATCATTATAACCAAGCAAGATAACTTGCCTCAATACGGAGGCGATAATAGTCCTTCCTTCTCAAACGAACGAACGGCCCTCGATTCAAAATCGGTTACTCGAACAATCAACCTTGAATGAAGTATATTTTACTCAATGATACGTTCATATGATCATCTATACCAAATTTTAACGAGACAACATCCTAATTCCCATTTGAGTAGTTCAACTTTAAGATATTGAAGTGTTACTCCAAGAACCTTATTCAATACCATTCTCTTCTTACGATTGATTACAAGATATTACCAAATGTTTGTTGGATTAAGAATCGTTCCATAATGTGTTAAACAATAATCTCCTATCCTTTAAACTAATCAAGAACATCTCAAAGTAAAATCGCACTTCAACCAATTACTTATGTTGAGTTAACTAGTTACAAATCCATATTATGATCATGAAGACTACCTCAAGTTTAAGACCATCCTTATAATCTTTTAATTAACTTGGAGATTCGAATATTATTCCTCTGAATTCACTTAGCTTAGGTTCAAGAAGGTCATTTCATTCTTTTAATGATCAACAAGGGTTTCTTAAAACATTTTATGGTAATTATTCCAACAAGTTATTTACATTACAATGAAACAAGGACTATTATTATTCCAATGGTGTTATTAGTCTAGCAAGGAGAGTGTGGTTTCACTAAACATGATCATCATTATTCAAAACACCAATAACTTATCCTTACAAATTCCCTAATCATCATATTCATCATTAAGTTTGTTGGAAGCTTAACTATAAACATGTTTAGCTTGATTAATTCATCACTAGGTGGAGTGTACTTAATCACTATCATTATAATTATGAGATTATAGGGTTAAATCGTATAACATACCTTCAGAATTGAAGAACAATACACCAAAACCACAGGAACACAATCTAAGCTTCAAGATTAACTCCAACTCCCAATCAACAAGCTCCAAAATCACAATGTAAAGCTCAAACACAAGTTGGAAGAAGGTAATTTTGATCTAGGGATGAAGGGGGATGATTATATGGGTGAAAAATTAGAGGTTGGACGTGCAAAATGAAAGACACAAGCTGTCTTTTTATAACAGCACAGTTCGTTACGTACGTTATCACAAGAGAATAACGTACGTTAACATCTTTACGTATGCTACACAAAAAGTGTTACGTACGTAAGCTAAGTCCAAAGGTTGCTGGACTGAAATACGAACATCGTTACGTACGTTACCGCTTGAAGCATTACGTACGTAATGTAGGTCAACTAGGTCGCCTCCAAAAGATCAGATATTCGAATCCCGTCCGGCCCCACACGCCGAAAGTTGAGATCGGATACGATTACACTGGTTACGTACGTAACAGGTGCCTCTTTACGTACGTAAAGGCCTTAAAATAACGTACGTCGGCTAAACTTCGCACTTTAGCCGACGACTCGAAATACCGTCGGCTAAAGGGTTTTAGCCGACGACCTCCACCAAGTCGTCGGCTAAAGTTCGAAATAATCGTCGGCTATATTAAGGAGGTTTAGCCGACGACCGTGACAACGTTTAGCCGACCGAAAAAAGAAAAAATATAATATACTTTGTGACGACCTAGATCTAGGTCGTCGGCTAAACTCTTCCGAAAAAAATAATAATAATGTAATGGTTTAGCCGACGACCTAGATCTAGGTCGTCGGCTAAACCCCACAAAAAAATAATATACTTTAGCCGACGACCTAGATCTAGGTCGGCTAAACTCCTTCCGAAAAAAATAATAATGTAATCATTTAGCCGACCTAGATCTAGGTCGTCGGCTAAACCCTTTTAAAAAAATAATATACTTTAGCCGACGACCTAGATCTAGGTCGTCGGCTAAACTTCTTCCGAAAAAAAATAATAATGTAATGGTTTAGCCGACGACCTAGATCTAGGTCGTCGGCTAAACCCTTTTTTTTTAAAAAAAAAAAATAATATACTTTAGCCGACGACCTAGATCTAGGTCGTGGCTAAACTTCTTCGAAAAAAAATAATACGGTCATGGTTTCGCCTACGACCTATACATTGGTCGTCGGCTAAACCCTTTTTTTAAAAAAATAAATAATATACTTTAGCCGACGACTTGATCTAGGTCGTCGGCTAAACCCCTTCCGAAAAAAAAATAATATACTTTAGCCGACGACTTGATGTAGGTCGTCGACTAAACCTATATATATATATATATATATATATATACCCTCTTCTCTTCTTTCTTCTTCCTTTTCTTCTTTTTTCTTCCCCACCCACGTCGGCCGCCGCGACACCAGACCGCCCGTCACCCACCCGCCGGAACACCGCCGCTCGACCGTCTGCCCGCCGCCCGACCTCCGCACAGGCAACCCGTTTTTTTTTGTGTTTTTTTAGTGTATTAATTTTATCTGTAATTATGTTATTTTTCATGTAGTTTTTGTTATTTTTTTAGTTTATTAGGTTAGGTTTTATTTAGTTTTTAGATTTTTGTGTATTTAGTTTTCATTTGTTTGATGAATTTATTGTATTTGTTTGATGTATTGTTGGTGTATTGTGTTATTAATTGGTGTATTGTGTTGAATTGGATGTATTGTTGGTATGTTGTGATATTAATTGGTGTATTGTATATGTGTTATGTATTTGTGTTGAATTGTTACGTATTTTTTCGCTAATTTATTAGTTGGTGTATTGTGTTGACTATAAATTATTCCCAAAATCTGATTTTTTTTTTTTTAAAAAAATGTTTTAGCCGACGACTTTGTTAAAAAAAGTAATATACTTTAGCCGACGACATTTAATAAAGTCGTCGGCTAAAGTATATTACTTTTTTTTTTTTGAAAAAACTTTAGCCGACGACATTTAACAAAGTCGTCGGCTAAAGTATATTACTTTTTTTTTTTGAAAAAACTTTAGCCGAATGTCGTCGGCTAAACCTCAAACTTTAGCCGACGACTACCAATAGAAGTAATAGAAGTACTCGAGTACTTAAGAATTTTTACTCGTCTGGATTGCATTGTTGTTTATCATGTTTGTGTCGAATTATGGTGTTATGTTGACCGGTTGAACCGGGTGGATTATTTTGTTGGGCGTCTTTATGACGAGGTGTTATTCTGTTGTTCTGTGAGTCGATGAGTATGATGTTTGACCAGCCTGGTGGGTCCCATGTAGGGATTCACGGCGCTGTAATATACCTCGAATATCATGGGGGTGTTACACCAATAGCCAATACATCCTTGATTAAGCAGTTTCACTATTTTCATAGCGCTGATGATTCTCTCGGAACGGCTGGGATTGTCACCCTGGAAGGTACACTCAACACCATCGTCTGATGTGACGGTCACTGTTCGCTTGCGGACACTAATTATGGCATCATGACGGTCCATCCAATCGATACCCAAGATCACATCATCTTTAGGTAAATCGACCACAATTAAATTTGACAACCACTCACGGTCGTTCATACGAATCGAGCGATCTGAACTTCACGATTCCCAACAATTCTTCTACCATCGTAGTCCAATTATATAAGGTTCACAATTGATAACATGCTCTAATTGTAAACGACTCAAATAGGAAAGCAGATAAAAGGAGTGTGAAGCACCGGTATCAAAAAGAACACGAGGGTGAGATTGGATCTCGAGAGTACCTGCAATCATGCTGGCTTCGGGATCTTCAGCCTTCTTCATCTCGTAGACTCTGGGTTTTGCAGCCCTGGCGCCAGAGGTACCAGCTTGATTTCCACGCCCCATCCCTTTGTTAGTCGACGACCTAGATCTAGGTCGTCGGCTAAACTTCTTCCGAAAAAAATAATAATGTAATGGTTTAGCCGACGACCTAGATCTAGGTCGTCGGCTAAACCCTTTTTTTTAAAAAAAAATAATATACTTTAGCCGACGACCTAGATCTAGGTCGTCGGCTAAACTTCTTCCGAAAAAAAAATAATAATGTAATGGTTTAGCCGACGACCTAGATCTAGGTCGTCGGCTAAACCCTTTTAAAAAAAAAAATAATATACTTTAGCCGACGACTTGATCTAGGTCGTCGGCTAAACCCCTTCCGAAAAAAAAATAATATACTTTAGCCGACGACTTGATGTAGGTCGTCGACTAAACCTCTATATATATATATATATACCCTCTTCTCTTCTTTCTTCTTCCTTTTCTTCTTTTTTTCTTCCCCCACCCACCCGTCAGCCGCCCGGCGACACCAGACCGCCCGTCACCCACCCGCCGGAACACCGCCGCTCGACCGTCTGCCCGCCGCCCGACCTCCGCACAGGCAACCCGTTTTTTTTTGTGTTTTTTTAGTGTATTAATTTTATCTGTAATTATGTTGTTTTTCATGTAGTTTTTATTATTTTTTTAGTTTATTAGGTTAGGTTTTATTTAGTTTTTAGATTTTTGTGTATTTAGTTTTCATTTGTTTGATGAATTTATTGTATTTGTTTGATGTATTGTTGGTGTATTGTGTTATTAATTGGTGTATTGTGTTGAATTGGATGTATTGTTGGTATGTTGTGATATTAATTGGTGTATTGTATATGTGTTATGTATTTGTGTTGAATTGTTACGTATTTTTTCGCTAATTTATTAGTTGGTGTATTGTGTTGACTATAAATTATTCCCAAAATATGATTTTTTTTTAAAAAAAATGTTTTAGCCGACGACTTTGTTAAATGTCGTCGGCTAAAGTATATTACTTTTTTAAAAAAAAATATTTTAAGCGACATTTAATAAAGTCGCTTACAAAGTATATTACCTTTTTTTTTTGAAAAACTTTGTGACGACATTTAACAAAGTCGTCGGCTAAAGTATATTACTTTTTTTTTTTGAAAAAACTTTAGCCGACGACATTTGTAAAGTCGTCGGCTAAACCTCAAACTTTAGCCGACGACTACCAAAAAAGTCGTCGGCTAAACCTTGGCCGACGAATATCGGCCGACGGTTTTTTAGCCGACGACTGGGGGGTTTAGCCGACGACTTTGACCTTTAGCCGACGACTTAGAGTCGTCGGCTAAACCCCCGATTTTGGATTAGCGTACGTTAGGCTCAGGTTTAGCGTACGTTAGGCTCAGGTTTAATAGCTCAAAAATGTACTTATCTATACAACGTTGAGAATTCAATCATAGTGCGAGTGATCGTTATTATTATGTCTATTTATGATATATTCCAACATCAATAAACATTACACAAATGCAACAAGACTACAACAGTATTGAATTATCCGAATAATACAACAGTGAATAAGAATTTCCGTCGGATATTACAGCAATAATAATAGATTGATTAACGATAAAATGAAATAGTTGGGATTACAAACTTAGTTCGTCATTAGTTATAAAAGATGTATAGGAGATCATAAGATGAATTTACTTATTATGTTGTGTAGATTCGATTTTTCTTAAAAAGACGGTTTCTCTTTCGAACTATAAAACGCCCCTTACATATTGAATCAATCCACTATATTTTTATGTTGATTGGCTTCAATACATAGCATTAGGATTTATGAAAATAACTCAAAGAATCATCTAAGGACTAGAGGTATATTTCTATCCCCTAGAACAACTTAGAGTGAAGATCATTTGATCTAATCAAACATATTTTCTTTCGAAATATATGAAGACCATAAATATCGTCATTTATTGGCCAAATAAATAAAGATTGTTAAAACAATGAAAATCACACACAATAATAAGTAATTCACAATAGATCTTTTATACAAACATAAATAACATGACTAACCTTGTTTATAATCCCAACTAAAGGTTACTTAGCCCATGAAGGGTTTATTATACATATTACAAGCTTTGGTGGTCATTATTAGTTGAATCAAGAGAATGAATTGATCCTAACTCCCTTACTAGATAAAGGAGATAGAAGCAATAAACTCTCTGAACAACATATGCTATACCACACTTACAAAAATCACTCAAGAACACAAGTGTGTTCTTCACACAAAAAGAAAAGTTTACAGAAAATGGAAAATTATAAGATGAATGATGAATGATGAAGGATCTAAGGGGTCTATTTATACACCTAAAATCATCTAATAGCTCCAAAACTCCAGCATTATTACAATAGATCGGATCAATGCCAGCCATCCCCTCAATAATACACAAAAAGTATAAAAAATTAGACAAATCATAACAATCTGTCAAGAGTTACGGCCGTAACATTAAGGAGTTACGGCCGTAACTTGGATGACTTACGGCCGTAACATTCTGTAGTTACGGCCGTAACTTGGCTTTGTCAATTTGCTTACTGGTTGCCTTGAGAGTTACGTTTTCAGCCCAAAATTTCTCAGACTTTGCGTTTTTGCCCCAAATCTTCTTCGGATGATAACTTTTGATATATAACTCTGATTTTGAATCCGGAAAGACTGCCGAATTCGTCTCGAAAAGCCCTACAATATGAATATATCAAAATTCAACAAAGAGAATATTTAATAAACATGTTATTTCTTGAGTAAATCAGTTATTAATCCGATTAAGACTAGATTTACATCATCATCCGATAAAAATAAAATTATTAAAAACTAATTAATTAAAAGCAAAAACGAGTAGACTAGCTCAATTATGGGTGATATTTATCGATACAAACCATGGATAAGTGTATAAAACTGATACTTATCACACCCCCAAACTTGAATTCTTGCTAGTCCCGAGCAAGACTCTTTATTATTCACGCTCCAAAAATAAAAATAAAAATAAAACAAAAATAAGAAAATTAATACACACATAAATTAAAATATAAAAAGAGAAAAGGAGATCAAAATGCAATTAATACACAACAACCAGCTTATACATTATATATAAATGAATCAAGATTCAAAATAAATCTACAAATAATTTTGAAGTTAAAACTCGGTTTTAGTATTGTAATTCCAAAATGTAAGGTTTCCCCCCAAAAGGTTGATTATTTCTTTCCCACTCGTGATACACACGACTCCCTTTAATGGTTGCTCTCGATCACTCGTTTATTTTTCGACTCAATATGAAGAAGAATTTCATTAGCGTCATCAAATATTGTGATTATTCACGAAATTGAGTGTATTGAAATTCAGCCGCTAATTAATTCAAATCTGCTCATAAACTACATCCATTTTAGTGATAGCTTTCACACCGTTATTTGCTAACGTGTAGCTCTTTTCACCAACACAATTTCTATCTCATTTTTTTAAAAGGTGATAGCTTTCACACCATTATTTGCTAACGTGTAGCTCTTTTCACCAATTTTTCTGAGACGGCAGCTACGCACCAACAATGGTTAGTCCTTTATTTTTCGCAAAATTTAAGACCCCCAAATTTAGGCAGCTGTTGCTACTCAACACTTCTCTTTTTCGTCATTTTTTTTAGGTGATAGCTTTCACACCATTATTTTCTAACGTGTAGCTCTTTTCACCAATGACTCCTTTTTTTAGGGAATATAATTTTTGCAGAAAATCATTTCTTAGTTTAAGCATGAAAAATCAAAAACTCCACAAATTAAGTAAATTTCAGTTCTATTTTTCATCAACCGACTGATTTTTCTTTTCTCAAGGTAACGAATGACTCGATTTTATATGATAACTATAAGGCTTGGAAAGAGAGATTAAGGCTCAAATAATTTTGGAATATACAATTTTTTTACCTGTTAAAACGATTTTAGAAGCTTGTATATTGCTAATTTATTGGTGTTATGTCCAGATCTAGAAATCTCATAAATCAAAATACTATAAATATATACATATAATAAAAAAAATTAAGGCAAATAACCAAATCAATCAAAACACACCAAAATTCCAACACACCAAAATAATTAAACAAACCACCCCCAAACTTGAAAATAAAACTGTCCTCAGTTTAAAAAATAAATAAAATAAAAAGTAATGCAGAAAACCAGAATACTCCTTATTAAGAAAGTTGATGTTTGAGCTAACGCCTTTTAGAATCTGCAAGAGAATAAATATACGAGGCACACAACAAAAGAAAATAAAATATACTCGGAAGTATAACACAATTTTTAAGATGCGCATCAAGAAAGTCCGAAGAGTCGCCTTACGCTGCCATCAAAGCTTTTATAAAAAACACACAATAAAAAATTACAGTAATAAAATAACAATACATAAATCGCGAATAGATGCGCGTCAAGAGATCAAGAAGAAACTCCTTAAGCTGCCACCATTTAGCACGATTATTACACACGACAGAAAGTAAAAATACAAGAGGTCCGACATGGGATATAAAAGGGAGAGGAATGAATCAACTTTTCATTTTCTCACGGTAAAATCTTCCATCCAGACAATTTTAGCTAGAGCTGGATCTGGTTGAGGAACAAATTCATTGAGTTTTTTGATTAGTTCTTCTGGTGTTGTTGAAACGACTATGATTCGTTTAGCACGTTCGGAAATAAAACCCTTTTCAGCAGAGTAGTCGATGAAAGATAGTAAACCATCAAAAAAATCATTGACATTAAGCAGACCTATTGGTTTTTGATGAACATTTAGCTGAGCTCTGGTAACCACATGAAAAAGTTCCTCTAGGGTCCCAAAACCACCGGGAAGGGTGATAAAGGCGCCAGAATTATTTATCATGTGAGTTATGCGATCTTGCATATTTACAGATCTAAACTCATCTCCAATAGTTGACCCGGTGATTTTAGTTTCAGCCAGAGGTTTTGGGATTATTCCCAACACTCTTACTCCTTCCATATAGGCAGAAGCAGCATCTCGTCTCATTAGTCCTAGACTTCCTCCTCCGTAAACTACATGAGTGCATTTTTCTCCTAAGGTACGACCCAAGTTGTGGGCTGCTTCAGTAAAGCATGCCTCTTTCCCATAACGAGCTCCACCAAAAATGCAGACTGTGCTAATTTTTTTTGTTGAAGATGATGACTCCATTTTTGAAAAGAAATTATTTAGAGAGAAACAAAGAAAAGTGCAAGTTTGAGGGATGAATAAAAGAAACAAGCACAATGTTTATTTATAGAAGAAAACGAAGGTAAAAATTGTTTAACAAGTTTGTGATTGTGTTGATTGCGCTTCAACTACTCAATAGAATAATGAAAGCATTTATCGCGTATCACATTTTTTTATTCAGAAAATCTCACCACACGACAAAAATAAAAGATACTTACGCGTATGTACAGTAGTTGTGATTGTGGCTCACATCTTCCTCTGATTTTACGTTCAGAAACGGCCTAAACGCCTTCTATGAGTCGGGGAGAAGCTTCCCATCCAATTTTCTTACAAATTGGCAAACAGGGTCTTTTAACGTCAGATTCCCAAGACGTTGTTCATATTCTGGTTTGAATTTATTCCACAAACATCGAATTCCGTAATGTACGAGTCCACTAGGATGCGTGTCAAGAGAAATTTCGATATTATCTAAATTCTCTTTATTCAGACCATCCTTAATGAACTGAATTTTATCTTCTCTGTTTGTAGATGGAATTCCTAAAGATCGACATTTTAAATTACAGTTCCATCTAGCATATTTATAACAAACGACTATCATCTTTGCTCGTCGTTTCTTCACATATGAACTTTTTCCAAGCCCTGGTAAAAATCTAGTCGGTGTTTCTGTGAATTCACCCTCTATTCTTACTTTGTCTTCAATTATGAATCTTATGTCAAAAGGTATGCTTTTATTCATAAGCAACCTCATCCTTTCAAGCCTTGCCTTGTAAATTTTTAAAATTGCATTTTTGCTTAGAAAGGGAAATCTTTTTTCAATTTTATACAATGTTTCTTCCATTATAAAAAAAATAAAAATGAAAATAAATGGAGGAAATATTTACAAATATCAGTTGTTGTGGGAAACTGAAAAATCCGACTTTAATAGTCACGGAGTACCGTTATCCGCCACTTGACCGGACAAACACAATTGAGTACTAAGTTACAATGTCGAGAAAGTTGTACCTATAAAAATAGTTTACAATGTAAGATTTCAAATATAACTTATAGTTCCCCGGCAACGGCGCCAAAAACTTGACACGTTTTTAGTGTAACTATCGTAAGTGCACGATATCGTATCAAGTAGTAAAGTGGACTTTTTGAGTCCGGTTTATCGATCCCACAAGGAAGTTTGGTTATAATTTGAATTATACACTATTAGTCTATTTTTATAGATACTAAGATAAATGAAACACACAATTAAAAAGTTTGGTTTAATAATTGCAAAGAAAATGCAATATTAGTTTTAATATTATAAGGTAATAACAAGATAGCAATAATAATAGATTGATTAACGATAAAATGAAATAGTTGGGATTACAAACTTAGTTCGTCATTAGTTATAAAAGATGTATAGGAGATCATAAGATGAATTTACTTATTATGTTGTGTAGATTCGATTTTCCTTAAAAAGACGGTTTCTCTTTCGAACTATAAAACGCCCCTTACATATTGAATCAATCCACTATATTTCTATGTTGATTGGCTTCAATACATAGCATTAGGATTTATGAAAATAACTCAAAGAATCATCTAAGGACTAGATGTATATTTCTATCCCCTAGAACAACTTGGAGTGAAGATCATTTGATCTAATCAAACATATTTTCTTTCGAAACATATGAAGACCATAAATATCGTCATTTATTGGCCAAATAAATAAAGATTGTTAAAACAATAAAAATCACACACAATAATAAGTAATTCACAATAGATCTTTTATACAAACATAAATAACATGACTAACCTTGTTTATAATCCCAACTAAAGGTTACTTACCCCATGAAGGGTTTATTATACATATTACAAGCTTTGGTGGTCCTTATTAGTTGAATCAAGAGAAAGAATTGATCCTAACTCCCTTAGTAGATAAAGGAGATAGAAGCAATAAACTCTCTGAACAGCATATGCTATACCACACTTACAAAAATCACTCAAGAACACAAGTGTGTTCTTCACACAAAAAGAAAATTTTACAAAAAATGGAAAATTATAAGATGAATGATGAATGATGAAGGATCTAAGGGGTCTATTTATACACCTAAATTCATCTAATAGCTCCAAAACTCCAGCATTATTACAATAGATCGGATCAATACCAGCCATCCCCTCAATAATACACAAAAAGTATAAAAAATTAGACAAATCATAACAATCTGTCAAGAGTTACGGCCGTAACATTAAGGAGTTACGGCCGTAACTTGGATGACTTACGGTCGTAACATTCTGTAGTTACGGCCGTAACTTGGCTTCGTCAATTTGCTTACTGGTTGCTTTGAGAGTTACGTTTTCAGCCCAGAATTTCTCAGACTTTGCATTTTTGCCCCAAATCTTCTTCGGATGATAACTTTTGATATATAACTCTGATTTTGAATCCGGAAAGACTGCCGAATTCATCTCGAAAAGCCCTACAACATGAATATATCAAAATTCAACAAAGAGAATATTTAATAAACATGTTATTTCTTGAGTAAATCAGTTATTTAATCCGATTAAGACTAGATTTACATCATCATCCGATAAAAATAAAATTATTAAAAACTAATTAATTAAAAGCAAAAACGAGTAGACTATCTCAATTATGGGTGATATTTATCGATACAAACCATGGATAAGTGTATAAAACGGATACTTATCAGCGCCCGACTAAAGACAACCACCTCATGCCACGTGGAAAGCTAGCATCCGTCAAGTCTAAGAAGACCGAATCTCGGGATGAAGGCCCACGTGCAGATCCGCAGAAGGCGCCGCATGATAAGGCCCTTTGACCCCAGTCTGTTACCAGCTGTCGGTGACAAGGATAGCCTCACCTACCGACAGACCCGCTGAAAGGTCCTAGGTGGGACCTCTCAAGACAGCGACATAGGACGTGTGTTGTCTTCTCATTGGTTCGCACATCCGACTGCCAGCAGTTACTGCAGACTTTGAGGAGACCAGCCCATGTGCTAAAGACGATCGCCCACTTATTATAACACAGGAAAGCCGATCGCCCAACTACCACCACTCTTATAAATAGGAAACCTCCAACAACTGAAAAAAGGTTCAGAAACTGTTGTTTCCATACGAGAGTTCAGAAACTGTTGATTTCACACGAGAAACCATCAAACTTCCATCACAGGAATATCAGCTAAATTCAAACAGTGAGAGACAGTCGATTTCACACAGTTGTCTACAACACTTCATCTTTGTTACAAGAACTCACTGAGCATCAACTCTGGTTCTTCCGGCAATCATCAGCACTCAAGAGCTAGATAACTAGGGTCTTTACACTCATTGTAATTGTACTCTAACATTAATATTTGTACTCCCAAGTATTCGTATTAATAATATCTCGCGAGAGCATTCAAGCCCGGGACTAACAACCCCGGCAAATCTTGTGTCATTTACTTTCCCTCGGACGTGCTCTCGCATTTTGTTTGTTACTCATCCATTCCAGCAAACCCTTCCGAATAATATTTTGGGTAACAACAATTGGCACTAGAGGAAGGTGTTTACCCTCATTTTCATTCCAACCATTTCGAGGAACACTCACTGTTCTCTGGAATATATACTTGAAGAAACACTCACTGTTCTTCAAAGAAAAACCTTCAGAAGAGTGACGTCTGCCACCACATCGAAGAGAGCCACTCTCCGATCCGCCGGACATCTTATTCCGGCCCAATCCGAGTCCCAACCTACGGCTGAGGGTAGCCGCGGCGACGCGAGACTCTCAATCCCACCCCCGAGGGGCGGCCCCAGCCTCTCACTCGATCAGTTCCAAACTGCGGAACAAATCAAGAAGGCCATGGCCATCCTAAGGGAGCGACGGAGAGCATGCGAAGCGCTCGCTATAACCCCCTCAGCCATCCGCCGCGCGGGCAAATGGAAGCTCAAGGAGTTACTTGTCGAGCAATCATCAGAAAGACCCAATTCATAGGAAAAAGCACTCGCGAGGCGGGACGGTTCCGTCTTCATCCGCCTAGGAAGCGATCCATCGTGGCGACCGGGGCATTCTGGCCCTAGCCACGAGACGATGGAATCTAAGGGGGCTGTATTCAATTGTGATTTTAAATAATTCTGATGGATTTATTATAATCCATGGATTTTATTTGATTCTTTAGAATCCATGGATTGTCATGGATTTAAACATATTTTAATGTATTGTTATAACAAGATTTGTTTGGATTTGTTTGGATTTCATAAGACTATGATCCCTTTAAATCTATCATATAAAAAATGAGAACAACTGAAGTCTACCTCCTCTCATCTCATAATGAAGATAATATTTTTAAAAGCATGATTAACAAAGTATGAGAAATAAAGTACATTACATTCTTAAGAAAAAAAATTGAAAAGCTGCAGATTCATCCATTCCAACCTCATTATCATCATAATCTTCATCTTCATCCACATCTTCTTCATCTTCATCCACATCGTCCATGTTTTCATTCTCATTGTTGTCCTCCTGACCTCCATTATCACCATTTCGTGGTCTTTCTCGCCACATAGCTTGAACAATAGAAAGCCTCCAAGCATTAGCCTCTGCTCTTTGTTGTAGCTGACTTTGAGGAAGAAGTTCAAGATTTTCATATTCCATATCTAGAGAGGATGAAGGTGAAGAATCATTTTCTGGTTCAACAGGAAATTCATCGGAACGACATTCTTTGCGAAGAAAGTTGTGTAGTCCAGCACAAGCTAACACCAATTCTGCTTGTGTTTTAAATGGAAATGGAGGTGCAGTTTTGAAAATTGTGAACCGTGATTTAAGGACTCCAAATGTCCTATCAATCACATTCCTTAATGATGCATGGCGAAGATTGAATAACGCACTTGCATTTTGGGGATGACGACCTTGACCACCAAAATCCTTAAGATGATATCGAACACCTCGTAATGGAGCTAAAAACTGACGTCGATTTGCAAATCCACAATCCACAAGAAAATATTTGCCTGATAATATAAAATATAGTAACTAGCATTCGTAACATGGTATCATCATTATCATGTCAGATCCTAAATGACATAATATCTTATATGAAAAATTACCTTGAGGAACTTCAAGTCCATTCCTTCTTGATAAGGCATCATTTAATAGTTTTGAATCATGTGCCGAACCTTCCCATCCGCTTAGCATATATATGAATTGTAAATCAAAATTGCATGCTGCTAAGATGTTTTAAGATTGAACTCCATGACGGTTACGATTGCTACTTACTTCACGGACTTTTACAATTGATGGAATATGGATGCCATCAATTGCACCGATACAATCCTTTGATAAACAAAATCAAGAATAAAAATCTTAGCACATCTTCTATTAGAAATCACCAGACAACTCCAAGCAAAAATAAAACTGCTTTACAGTAACTTTCAAATAGAGAAGATACCTTAAAAATGGGTAAAACCTTGTGCTCCTCCTTATTTTCGAAGGCACGGCTGATCTGGGTTTAACCATCATGTTTGGGGCTATAGTGTTTAACGCCTTCAAAGTTTTGTTGAAATTTTGACTAGTAACAAAATGTGAGCAACCAAACCTTGATCGAACATTACAATACCGATCATTATGGCCCACAATAATTAAAAATGTTGCTACCATCTATTCAACACATACATACCTTGTATCTTTTAATAGCGTACTTTCTCTTATAATCGCACACAACTTTAAAAACACATTTGGATACATTCTGTGCAACTCTCGAAAGGTTTGTGGATCTTCTTTCAACAAACCATGCACATAGTGATACCCTTTCCTAGTGATAGGTCGTTGTTTGAGTGGAGGATGTATACATTGATGCATGATACTTATATTTTCTTTTAACACAATGATTACTGCCTGCAATGCTATCAATAAAGACTTGAGTGTTTCATAGAATTCCTCGTCAATTTCTTCTTCATCTATTTCTTCTCCCCATATCTCTTGTTCAAGAAGCTCGTCCCTGTCCATTTTGCACAGGGATACAACTTGCTGCAATATTTCATAAAGTAATAAAAACATTTTTAATATATTAAAACATCATTCAGTACGAAATTCATGATGCTAATAAAATAAGCAAAAAGTCATCTGATAATATCCAGAACAAATTATCCAAAATTACATAAAAGACCAAATGTCACAATCACATAACACCACAGTAACATAACAAAAGTCACAATCTAGATTCTTCCCATCTTGTGGAATATCCATTCCGACCGCTCTTGAGGAGTCATATTGAAGAATGCATCTTTTTTTGTTCTGGTATCAAGCAACTCAACAGCAGTGTAACAAGTAGCACTGTCCAAATTTGGGATCTTCTTGATAGCATCCCAAATCTTACTTTGTCGGTCTCTTTTCTCTAGTAAGGCAATCATAGTATCAAAACCAGAAGAAAGTTTGTCAAGCTTCTCCATAATACCACTTTGAGTGGTGCCTCTAGTTGAGTTAGCATTTTCCCATTCATACTCAGCTCTACTTCTTTTTTTTCGGGTAGCTCCTTGCCTTGGAATCTCTAAATTTTTAGGGGATTGAATAGGAGTTACCAAATGAGCTGATGGATTATCTTCCATTGGTGCAACAAATGCTTCATTTTCTACATCATAATCAAAGTCTTCTATGGATACCTCTTTACCTTCTCCAATAATGAATGGTCTTGCATCAGTGACGTTACTTCCTAACCCAATCGAGTTTTTCCCTACCGCTACACCATTCCCGATAGCAATTTCTAATTTATCATAATCATCATACGTCCCATAGCGTAGGTCGGTGTCATTTTGGTGAGTCTAGAACAACAAAATAAATTAATAAATCATATATATATATTAATTATATAATATATATATATCACATGTTTGTATAGATTATTATTGTCATTTATATAACTAGGTTTTTCTACATGTAAGAATAAACTAGTAGACTTACAGAGATCACCTTAAGGTATTCGTCCCATACTTCATTACTTTCAATGAACCTTTTTGTATCGGGATCATATCTAAAACCGGAGCTAAAACGCATAAGAGTGGAGTAAGAAATCCACCGCCCTTTAAACCATCTTAGCCTTCTTTGGTAGTTCTTGAATGTCTTGTTACACCCAAGTTTTTCATTAAGGACAGGAAGTATTCTTTTTTCCACAGTAGTTCGACTTAAGATGCCACTATTATCATGCCATCCCCTAATGGAAGCATCAACCATGAGTTCTAGTAAGGAATCACTTTGTTCCTTGGTCCATTGCTCATAATTCCTATTTTTTTTCCCAACTTGTCTTAGATCAAACATGGTGATATAATACTCTATTATACATACATAAAAAGATGTAGACATCAGAAAAATCATAAGGACTGAAACAATCAAAGTTTCGAAATGTAAAAAGCAACGGTACTAACAATTTCTTTAAAGTGATCATTGTTATCTCTAAAATTTTCAGGGGATATTTATCTTTTTACCTCGGCACTTCAAATATCTTTACCACCAAAGTTTAAAATCCCACGGGACAACTTGTTTGAGACCTATATCTTCAATCACTTTTCATTCATTTTCCTCTGTTCTTTTTTTTTTTGGTAATGTTTTCAACTTTCAAGAATCAAATAAAAACTTCGATTGAAAGATTGATGGTTTTCAAGAATCTTTGCTCTATTGGCTTTTGTTATTTATCTGCTAAACTTAAGGTGCTGCTGGTCTCTTAATGATGAAGGTATGTGTTTTTTTTTTAATTTTTTCTCATAGTTTTCTTCTTGTGGCAATTATTTTCTTCAAGATAATTTCTTAAAGATTAATACCCCTAAGGTATGATAACAACGATCATCTTTAACCTATTCGATCAGATCTGGAGAATCCAAAACAAGAAATATACCTAATAGGCAAACACAAACAGATCTACAAACCAAGATGTCGATTTTACCTTTTTGATAAGTGAAAAACTCCACTCAAGCCAAAGAGCTAGCAGAAGACGAGCTGATTTTCAATTTCTTCACATCTTGGTTAGGTGATGTCCAGTTTCTTCATCTTCTCAAGTTGATTTATTTTGGTCTCTTTTGACGAGAGAGAGAGAGAGAGAGAGATATGAAATACGTCGAATTCTTTTGGGTGGAGATCTGTCTTCGGAGCTGTTTTGATATTTATAGCAAGCACCCTAAAATCCTACAAAATCCTTCACTTATCAAAATCATTCCAAATTCAGAGAGTTTTGAATATCAGTGGATTTAAAAGGAGTTTTTAAAATCTGCATTGAATACCCTAAGATTTTAAAAGAATTTTTAGAATCTTAATGGAATAACACAAGATTTCAGTGTATTCTTGAAATACAAAAAAATCCATTAAAATCCCACTTTGAATACACCCCCTAAATCCGTCACCAGGAGTTTGGCATACCCAACTCCCAAGCAAAAACAGGTCGGCCGTTTGGCTCCCATTCGCCGAGGAATCGAACCCCGCGGCAAAGACATCATCTACAGCGGAGCCAGGGGATCAGTACTTGATCGCCTCGGCTCCCGCTCCGAGCACTGGGCCGCGAGCGGCCAGGCCACGGCGATGGACGCTATGCAACGCCAGCTCGACGAGATGAAAGCGCTCATGGAAACTGCGGCAGACGTCAGGAGAAAGGTCACCGGACCGAGTGAGCCGCTCGCGGTCCAGATCGAGCTTGCCCCCGTGCAACCAAAGATCGCTCCTCCTCAAACGCCTTTGTATGAGGGGAGATCGGACCTCGAGACTCACCTAAGCAAGTTCCGGATCTATATGACTGGATGCGGGGAGTCAGACGCGACGAGATGTCGTATGTTCCCATTGACATTGGGCAATCTTGCCCATAGGTAGTACATCTCATTGCCACCGCGCTCTATTAACTCTTTTGAGAAGCTGGCGAATGACTTCACGTCGTATTTCATCACCAAGGTTGCTCGGCCAGAAGGTCCCCACCGCATGATGAATATCAGGCAGGGGAAAGACGAGTCCGGACCAGGTAGATGAGATAGTCCTCACCGGCGAGCCCATAAGCAACGAGCTCGCCATCTACTCGGTCCTGGGGGGATTCTATGGTCATTCACCCATGTTCAGGCACCTCACGAAGGACATCCCCCAAACCTACGCGATCTTCTGCACCAAGGCTGCCGATTTTCTGGCCAGGCGAGGATGCTCACCCTTCGCCTAGGTGAGGGGACGTCATCTCCCATCCAAAAGATGGCGATCGCCAAGTCCAAGAAGGCGGTCGCCAAGCCACCCGGTGATTTCGAAGCCTTCGAGGATGTGGAAGTCCACCTCCTCAACAACCTAAATTTATCTCCAGCTCGTATTTTCAACGCCATCAAGTGGCGTGAGCGGCTAAGCAAGCTAAAAGCGATAAGGGACAATCACCTGGACCACGATAAATTTTTTGCTTACCACGAGAGTCCCGACCACAACACCAACCAGTGCCGCGACCTCCTCAGACAACTCTCGAGATTGTTCGAGGAGGGCAAGCTGGACAGTTTAATGGCTTAGCCGAAGCCCCATCAATCTCCCAAACCGTTCGCCCGAGTCGAACGCGACAGGCCGGAAGACTCATACGAGTTGACCCCCCGATCAACCTCGGCGGCCAGATCTATATGTTTCAACCAAGAGGTGGGAACCTCGAAAAAGAGGATGACTCGCTCGCCCTCTAAAGTTCGTCATCAACATGAAGGACCTTGGCAAGCGATCACCTCCCCTCGCACGACGTATACCGTCGAGGATTGCCATCTAACATGACGGTCCGAGGTAGAAGAATGCCGCCATGGTCGCGGAGGTCGATGAAACCGACGATCCGTCCATGCAAAGGTTCCTCTGGGCAGAGATCGCTCGCCCTTCGTTTAAATACGAGGCGGGCGTAGCCGAAGGACCCTCCAAAATAAATCAGAGGATGACTCGCTCGCCCTCTAAAGTTCGTCATCAACATGAAGGACCTTGGAAGGCGATCGCCTCCCCTTACACAACGTATACCGTCGAGGATCGCCATCTAACATGACGGTCCGAGGTAAAAAATTGCTGACATGGCTGTGGAGGTCGATGGAACCGATCTCTGCGACCATGCAAGGTTCCTTTGGGAAGAGATCGCTCGCCCTTCATTTAAATACGAGGCGGGCGTAGCCAAAGGACCCTCCAAAACAGATTTGTGGACACGCTCGGCCGCCCTCAAAGGTCCATAATCTAACATGGTGGATCCGGATAATGCGACGCGTACCTACCCCCGTCACAACGTATGCCCTCAAGGACCATCATCTAACATGTCGGTCCGAGGCAGAAAAGTGCTAACAAGCCACGGTCGCGAAGTCGATTCATCTGACGGCACCCCATGCAAGGACTCCTCTAGGGCGAGATCGTCCGCCCCATCGCTACATTGCGAGGCAAAACGTAGCCTACGGACGACCCTCACAATTAAGTGAGTCGCGAGAAGTTGGCCATCAGACGGAATGTCGCTCGCGCACAAGACATGGTCGCGGAGGTCAGTTCCATCGAACTCCACGATTGTGCACGGTTCCTATAGGCCGGGATGGTCGGCCTTCCTCGAGGAATCTGCAAAATTGAAGACCGCTCGCTAAACAATTTATTTTCGTTCTCTTACTTTCACTAAGTAAACAAAAAACAAGGGGGAGAGCGGAGCTATATATACGACGATCGTCTTTACTCAAATACACGTAAGACGATCGGTATTGTTTAGATATATGTGCAACGATCGACTTTGTTCTAAAATTACCAGTATGAGTTTATCTATTCACTTGGAGCTGTATGCAAGATGATCGTTCCTCAAACACTTGTATAAAGTCATGCAAAGGATTCAAAAAGACGATCATACAAGCAAGAAATCAAAAGCAAACATATTATTCCATTTCATTCGAAATATGGGTACAAGCATGGTCGCCCGAAGGCAAAATACAACGAAAGCTATAAAAAATTACAAGTAAAAAAGTAGAAAAGCTCAAAGATCAGCGTCCGTTCCATCGCTAGCAGCAGACTCTGAACCCCCATCCTCCGTGTAACACCCCTAGATTTAACCGGAAATATTACAGCGCCGTGGGCCCCGAGATGGAACCCACAAGGCTAAAAGAATTTTCCGCAAACATTTACAAATGCCCAAGAGGCCAACAACGGTACTATCTTTAAAAATTCACAAAGACCTATAAAACCCATTTAACAAAAACCGTCGTAAAAACTCATTTGAAATCGCAAGGCCAAACAGCCGACACACAAAAGTTTAGAAAATGATTTCCAAAGTAACCTCAGTTACCAGATACCAAAAGAGCGTTTCAAAATACTCACGCAGCGGAAAAAGACCAACCATAAAGATACTCTAGCAGTGGAATACAAGAACCAATCAAGAAACTCAATGCACAAAACATGTCCTAGCCAGTATCCTCCGGGAAGCTCATCTCTTCATGACCGCTACAAGCTCGATACTCCAAGAACCTAAAAAGAAATCCCACGACGGGGTCAGCCATAATATCCAACAATGATAATCGTCACATCACATTAATAATTACATACCAATGAGAATACAACATAAGAATACGACCAACGTAATCTTACCGCCATAACTTTGCTTACTCACGTAATTCTCATCAGAATAACCATTATCACATTTCACATCTTGTACTCGATTAACCAATAAACTCGAACATAATATATGTATTGCACCTCAAACAATACTCAAGATTCTCAAACTATCATCACCAACTCACGATACGGAAAAGTACCAGTTCTGACCAATACGATCCATCGGATAGTATCATTAAATCCAAAGACGATAACCGGTTGTTCATGAAAATACAGTTACCAAATGAAAATACGGAACATACCTCGAGATATGAAATGCCACGACAATCATACCAGTCTAACCCGAGATCAGATCAATGCAATACGGACACGGTCCTAATCCAAGACCTACAAATGCATACTCATATGACCACGTCAATATGATCACAACAATAACAACAATGTATACTCAATGGAAATCCCATGACCCAGCTCCCTCAGCATAGGTCCCCGTGATGATCCTACAAGATCAACATCAGGTGAAAAACCTGTCCAATGATCCAGCGCCCTCAGCATAGATCCCTGTGATGATCCTACAAGATCAAAATCAGGTGGATGACCTGTCCAACGATCCAGCGCCCTCAGCATAGATCCCCGTGATGATCCTACAAGATCAAAATCAGGTGGACGTTCGATCCAGCGCCCTCAGCATAGATCCTCATGATCTCACAGGATCAACACAACATAAACAACACAATATGTACACACTTATGCAAATCAATATGTGCATCAACATGAACTACGTATGAATCAATAACAAAACATGAACGACACTATGATGAAACAACTAGGACAACCTCATGTTCAACAACATAAATAACAACCTGCATGATCAACATCATCAATACTAAACCGAAACAGACTAAGATACTTGTCCCGAATCCTTCAGGAGTAATATCGATATCAAACCATCACCGACGATTATCCGCAATGCTCGGCGATCCAAACGTACCATGGACTACAGATACTCATATCCTCATCTTTATCATAATGTATCCTCGATACCCAAAATTCCAATAACCGAAATTAATCATAAACCTTATGATTTAACTTCCAGAATCGGAAAGGCAACACAAAATCCAAATCTCCAGAATTTGCAGTAATAATCATTGCTATATGCATTATAAACGAAATGAAACTGAAACCATTCATTAAACATTATAACTGAGCAAGTAATAACTTGCCTTGATACCGATACGATGATGATAAAGCCGCTACCAGTCATAATGCCTTCGTCTATGAGCTCCTCGGCCCCGACCGAAGCAATTCACGAACATACTCGAACATGATCGCAACACCCGATTATAATCGCCGATCAATAATCTCAACCTATCGAAGTAATCAAATAACATGTATTCGATAACAATCAACAACCGACAAAACTAACCAATCGAACTCAACGGTTCAACACAACCTCGAATAAACGCAGTCAGAACAAACCAAATCAAACCATCACGAATTCATAACCGAAACAGAATATATTACCCTGCTTGTTGACTTAGCGCACGTTAATCTCTTACCGTAGCGTGCGCTAAGTTGTTCCCGATAGCGTGCGCTAGCCAGTAGGCTTAGCGTGCGCTAATGACGTGCAGTTACATGCATTTCGGATACCGATCAACATATGGCGATTATCAAAAACTCTAAGTGTTTCTGAACCATGTTCATAGCTATCAAACAACGAAATCCAATCCTTTAACATATAGGTAATAATCCGACTTTTAATTTAAGTCATATATTCATATTTCATCTTCCTTAATATCAACAACCTAAACACCAAGAACTCATAATCATGCCATGTTCACCATCATATGAAGAAACCAACAACACCAACATCACAGATCCGAATTGAAAGAAGACATTAGCCAACATATCTCTTTGAAGATAAACAACACATTCGAAACCATCCAATTCATATCAATATCTTCATATCAACAATAACATTATCATAATCCGGTAATCCAACTCATAACCATACTTATAAACTTGTTTATATGATAATCATCAGCTCAAGAACATCATATACGATCCAAAACGAAATCTCAAAGTGAAGAGTAATAACCTTTTTGAAGGAATGGATTGATTTACAAGGTTGAATCCATTTCCAAGAATCACCAATGATTTCAAGCTTCAAATGTTATTATGGATGATTAACTCCACCTTAATCCAGTGTTTGGAACCTCAAATACTTCTCAAGGCTCTCTCTATCGGCTCACATGAAGAAATGGATGAAAATGACGAACAATAGCTAACTGCACTTATATATATACTGAACATTATTAACGTACGCTAACATCTTCAGTTAACGTACGTTACACACTTAGAGTGTGGTAACTGACTTTGTTAGCGTGCGCTATCGCAGTCCAGAGGCTACTGTCTGGCTTCGTACATGTGCTTACGTACGTATTGTCCATGCATTAGCGTACGTAACTTACACTGTCTTAGCGTACACAAGTCCTTTGTCCTTAGCGTGCGCTATCCGAAGTTGACTTACTACAGTCTGCACCTATCCCGAATATGCTCGAGACCCCACATGCCGAAAGCAACCAATAAAGTCAAGATTCCCTGTTGACCGAATCATATTAGCGTGCGCTAACAGCAAGCATTAGCGTGCGCTAATCCTTTACGACAAACATCATTTGACTAATCAGAACATGCGCCGAAAGTGGCCTGGTCCACGCGTAGATTCCCTCTGAGCTGTTCTTCACTAGCGTATGCTAAGTTATGTCCGTAGCGTGCGCTAAACCTGCGCGATAGCGTGCGCTACTCGTTATTATTAATGTTACACTTAGCCATTTCCAACGTTTCTCGTCCGTCTCGACATACTGGATACGTATACATGACGCTATATCCTCTAATACAATTGTCGACCAAGTACGACAATTATACCGATACTGACATCTCAGTCCTTCATTTATTTTATCTATACTATACAGATTCCACGCTGTACAATATAACTCGGATAAAATAATATTAAACAGCTGTAGTAGAAATTCCGGATATTACATTCTACACCACTTAAAATAAGTTTTGTCCTCGAAACTTGCAATCCGTCATAAAAACAAACAAACATACCGTTCAACCAAAATATCCCAAAACCATCACGACAACTATCAACCATCATTATTACCGAACAACCAAAAGAACATACTTACAAATATGCAGGTCGACGATCTCTTGAGATACTAGCAAGCGACCTCACTGTACAGTCTCAATACACTTACAATCACAATTCCATGAGTCTCAACAAAATTATATCATCGTCAAATGAAATAATCTATCCGTGACAAATCCTGTTTGCCTGATCACATGATCAAGTTCCAATTCCGATAAAACAAATAATATCCGATATATCTGTGAAACAACTGCCCAAAACGACACGAATCCCGAGACACCGACACAAAATCCGAACGCTCAAATGATCACCAACAATGATCAACCAATAAGTCAACCGAATTTATCATCGACATGATAAATTCCAATATGACCGACCAGAGGTCAAAACACAATCGAGAATATCATCAACATGATAAACTCCAATATGACCAACCAGAGGTCAAAACACAATCGAGAATATCATCAACATGATACACTCCAATACGACCAACGAACGGTCAACGATAATCGAGAATACCTTCAAACGGTAAGCTCCAACACGATCAATACAGAACCACAGAAACCGATATACGAACGAATAAAGTTCTCAAAACGACACACCAGTCACATATAGTGGATTCAATAAACACACCTGACTGTCGAACATACTCCTCGGCATACAAACAACCAATCACAATCCTTCGAACATATCCAATCATACATTGATTGGAAATGACCAATCATTTCTCAAAACAACCAGCATGGGGTTACCATTTCCAAACCTACACTTACAAAGAAATCCTTCAAAAATCATTATGGTAAAAAAAATCATACTACTACCAACCAATGGAATCACATAGCACATATGTGCCAATTTCACAAAATCCAAAGTTCCAAAATTACATCCTGTGCATGGATCTATAACACGCCGCATATTTCTCTTATCCGATAAATCAATCGATCATCCTTGGATAACCAAACGACCATACCAAAGTTTGGATCCCTATTCCACGTTCCACATTGATATATTATCCAGTTCGTGAGTCACACTCACAACTTCACCATGATATGTAATATACACTAAATGCGTATGGTTATCGATCACATTTTCAAAACCAGTTTGAAATCATATAGTCTTATCAAAAGACAAATTTTTCGAAAGTTCTTTCAAAAATTTCAAAACTCAAAAACATAAATTTTGGTAAGACCACGAAATAAATTTTCGAACCCACCGACTCGCTCGTGTCAAGTTCTCGATAAAAATTCTTTTCAAATACACACGATTAAATAAAATGGGATTTATGCAAATGCTTGACCATATCCATACTCCTGTTTATCAGTTCAGCTCGTCACCAATATCCACCGATATTCCATCGGGATAACCACACGATAGAGTTCCAAAATCTCAATATATAAAAATTCTGTTAAAACTCCTTTTTCCTCACATGTGACTCGCAACGTCAATTATTAATCCATCCTGGATCACCTCGAATATGATATGACAAAATATTGAAACAAATCAACAAATCAAACACAGTGAAAGACTTCCCGAGAAGTTCCATTTGAACAAGTAAACCAAAGCCTCGAAAGGCGGAAATAACATAAGTAAATTATTTGTAAAGTGTTTTACAAATCTCGGGAGTTTTAGAAAACAAGAAAAAGCCTTTTGAAACATTAGGGTCTCGGCCCGTATCTCGTTCCATATTAGAAGAAGTTTAAAAAGTAGAAAACTCTTTTCGGACCCCAAGTCCTGAGTTACAAAACCATTTCAAAATCGATTTGGGTCTCGGCCCAAAAATTATTTTCCGTAAAACATCTGTGAAATATTCATTTTGAAAGGTATCATTTTCAAATGCTCAAAACAGTTCATATATATCACAAAATGAACTAACATGACTACATGTTCTTCTCAACAATCCATAGTCCTTCTCCCGATTACACAATTCCGTTCCAAAATCTAACCAACATACTGATTCTCAAAATTATAATTCCTCAAGATCATCAATCCTGTCCCAACTCTGTCACCTTATACTATAACGTATAATATTTTGCTGAATTTCAAAGCATATCAACTTAGAACAACAATAAATCTCAATGAAATTCAAAAATCCAAATACTTACAGATCGTGAAGCCGACGATTCCCCGTGATACTGGCACATTTCTCGACTCAAGAAAATACTCGACACAGATATTTTCAAAACACACATTTTGCAAACTCAGTGCAACTCAAGAACACAATATATCACGTTAACACCATTTGGAAAAGTTTACAACAATCCGAGTACCACACTGGTAAATCACATAACGCACAAGCCCGAGTGAACAACAAAAACTCATGGCTCTAGTATTTGTCAATCGACAACTCGAATGACGCGAAAAAACACGACCCAACTTGACCCAAATGCCTAGGTTTTCTCAACCTAAGCTCCGATACCATATTCTGTAACACCCCCAGATTTAACCGGAAATATTACAGCGCCGTGGGCCCCAAGATGGAACCCACAAGGATAAAAGAATTTTCCGCAAACATTTACAAATGCCCAAGAGGCCAACAACGGTACTATCTTTAAAAATTCACAAAGACTTATAAAATCCATTTAACAAAAACCATCGTAAAAACTCATTTGAAATCGCAAGGCCAAACAGCCGACACACAAAAGTTTAGAAAACGATTTCCAAAGTAACCTCAGTTACCAGATACCAAAAGAGCGTTTCAAAATACTCACGCAGCGGAAAAAGACCAACCATAAAGATACTCTAGCAGCGGAATACAAGAACCAATCAAGAAACTCAATGCACAAAACATGTCCTAGCCAGTATCCTCCGGGAAGCTCATCTCTTCACGACCGCTACAAACTCGATACTCCAAGAACCTAAAAATAAATCCCACGACGGGGTCAGCCATAATATCCAACAATGATAACCGTCACATCACATTAATAATTATATACCAATGAGAATACAACATAAGAATACGACCAACGTAATCTTACCGCCATAACTTTGCTTACTCAAGTAATTCTCATCAGAATAACCATTATCACATTTCACATCTTGTACTCGATTAACCAATAAACTCGAACATAATATATGTATTGCACCTCAAACAATACTCAAGATTCTCAAACTATCATCACCAACTCACGATACGGAAAAATACCAGTTCTGACCAATACGATCCATCGGATAGTATCATTAAATCCCAAGACGATAACCGGTTGTTCATCAAAATACAGTTACCAAATGAAAATACGGAACATACCTCGAGATATGAAATGCCACGACAATCATACCAGTCTAACCCGAGATCAGATCAATGCAATACGGACACGGTCCTAATCCAAGACCTACAAATGCATACTCATATGACCACGTCAATATGATCACAACAATAACAACAATGTATACTCAATGGAAATCCCATGACCCAGCGCCCTCAGCATAGGTCCTCGTGATGATCCTACAAGATCAACATCATGTGGAAAACCTGTCCAACGATCCAGCGCCCTCAGCATAGATCCCTGTGATGATCCCACAAGATCAAAATCAGGTGGACGACCTGTCCAACGATCCAGCGCCCTCAGCATAGATCCCCGTGATGATCCTACAAGATCAAAATCAGGTGGACGTTCGATCCAGCGCCCTCAGCATAGATCCTCATGATCTCACAGGATCAACACAACATAAACAACACAATATGCATACACTTATGCAAATCAATATGTGCATCAACATGAACGACGTATGAATCAATAACAAAACATGAACGACACTATGATGAAACAACTAGGACGACCTCATGTTCAACAATATAAATAACAACCTGCATGATCAACATCATCAATACTAAACCGAAACAGACTAAGATACTTGTCCCGAATCCTTCAGGAGTAATATCGATATCAAACCATCACCGACGATTATCCGCAATGCTCGGCAATCCAAACGTACCATGGACTACAGATACTCATATCCTCGTCTTTATCATAATGTATCCTCAATACCCAAAATTCCAATAACCAAAATGAATCATAAACCTTATGATTTAACTTCTAGAATCGGAAAGGCAACACAAAATCCAAATCTTTAGAATTTGCAGTAATAATCATTGCTATATACATTATAAACGAAATGAAACTGAAACCATTCATTAAACATTATAACTGAGCAAGTAATAACTTGCCTCGATACCGATACGATGATGATGAAGCCGCTACCAGTCACAATGCCTTCGTCTACGAGCTCCTCGGTCCCGACCGAAGCAATTCACGAACATACTCGAACATGATCGCAACACCCGGTTATAATCGCCGATCAATAATCTCAACCTATCGAAGTAATCAAATAACATATATCCGATAACAATCAACAACCGACAAAACTAACCAATCGAACTCAACGGCTCAACACAGCCTCGAATAAACGCAGTCAGAACAAACCAAATCAAACCATCACGAATTCATAACCGAAACAGAATATATTACCCTGCCTGTTGACTTAGCACACGTTAATCTCTTACCGTAGCCTGCGCTAAGTTGTTCCCGATAGCGTGCGCTAGCCAGTAGGCTTAGCGTGCGCTAATGACGTGCAGTTACATGCATTTCGGATACCGATCAACATATGGTGATTATCAAAAACTCTTAAGTGATTCTGAACCATGTTCATAGCTATTAAACAACGAAATCCAATATCCTTTAACATATAGGTAATCATCCGACTTTTAATTCAAGTCATATATTCATATTTCATCTTCCTTAATATCAACAACCTAAACACCAAGAACTCATAATCATGCCATGTTCACCATCATATGAAGAAACCAACAACAACAACATCACAGATCCGAATTGAAAGAAGACATTAGCCAACATATCTCTTTGAAGATAAACAACACATTCGAAACCATCCAATTCATATCAATATCTTCATATCAACAATAACATTATCATAATCCGGTAATCCAACTCATAACCATACTTATCAACTTGTTTATATGATAATCATCAGCTCAAGAACATCATATACAATCCAAAACGAAATCTCAAAGGGAAGAGTAATTACCTTTTTGAAGGAATGGATTGATTTACAAGGTTGAATCCATTTCCAAGAATCACCAATGATTTCAAGCTTTAAATGTTGTTATGGATGATTAACTCCACCTTAATCCAGTGTTTGGAACCTCATGTTAGGAATACTTGTTAGATTTTGATGATGTCATTAATTTAAAATCAAATGTTTATTAATTGGCAAAATGTAAGGAAGAACCAAATGAGTATCTTCCATAGGCCAAAATATGTTAAGTATAAAATTGGCAATATGTAAAGAAGAACCAAATGAGTGTCTTCTATAGGCCAAAGTTAGTTAGGCTGAAAATCGGCTAAGTACTAAAGTACAGTCTAGTCCATCAAAGAAGTACAGCCGACTCCAATCAGAGTAGCCCTGGTCAACTAAAAATTTGTCAGAGAAGTTTGACGGGCTGCGAGGAACCTCGGGAAGTCACCCGATCGAGACAAGTCTCAAACAGTATCTGACCAAGAGGACCTACCTGCAAAGATGTAAGCTGCACCACAGCCTACTCAACTACAGCCTAGTACTCCAAATCCATGTCAGCATGCTTTGAAAAGTCAAATATTACGGAAAGCTCACATGCAACGTGAAGAGACAAATTGGAGTGATTCCCGCAAGAGATATGATTTAATTAAATCATCCTCACCCACCGTGAAGACTTTAATCCTTTTATATTCAAAAGATTCGGCGCTCACATGCAGAAGTCATCACAACGGTCGGAAGATAAAATAAAATAATGGGAATCCAGCCTTGCAACGTTCAGAAAAGATTAAACAATGAAGTCTCCCTCCAACGGACGGATTTGTTCAAAGATTTGCAACGGCTACAAGGAAGAAGCTCAGAGATCGTGATCTATAAATACCGGAGATTTGAACCAGGCAAACTACCGGTGCGAACATATACTCTAGCGATCAAAGCAAATAAAGCAATCTCAAGCAATCAAATAGCATCGTGAAAAGAGCGATCCAAAAGTTCATATTCAAGGAAGCTCTTTAGTTGGAGAAGACAAACACTCTTGTCTTTAAATCTTGAGTACGGGGTACTTCTTTGGTTGAAGTAGCGGTGTAAAGGCATCCGAGGATCGAGGATCAAGAGGTGCAAGGCGATCAAGTGTGTACAACGGCACGGAATTCCACTGGTTGGAAGCTGTTGTAGTGTGTTGTGAATCACTGTAATCTTTATCACTGGTTGAAAATTATAGTGAATTCATCTCCAACTGGTTTGGAGAAAAGTGGATTAGTAGAGGATTACCCCACCTCTGAGACCACTATATTGCTGTGTTATTCTTGTTTCTTGCAACATACTCTAACTGCTTCATCCATTTTTAAGTGTTTAATTAATATTAATTTATATTCTACATCAGCTGACTTCCGCACTTATCAAAGAACAAACGACTCCAAGTCATTTGTTTGATTATCAGCTGAAGAAACTCACTCTTCGAAAAAGAGTTCAAGAGTTTCAACAAGTCTATTCACCCCCCCTCTAGACTTGTTTCTGGACGACTTGTGACCTACAAGTGGTATCAGAGAGGTTGGTTCATTTTTTCACGAACTGAGATCTATATTAAGATATATATCTTATCTCTCACGCTATAATGGAACACATGCACTCTAGACTACTGTCTTTTCGGTTGACGAATATGATCTACGGAAGATAAGAATGCGAGGCACATTTATCTTCAATCCATGACGACATGTGGTGCATCATTGAAGACGGTCCATTCATTTTCGAGAAGGACAACACGCAGGAAATCGCGGTGGGAGGCCGAAAAGATTCCTAAGAAGAGAACGGTGACCCCCGAAGAGAGAAAGCTGGCCAATCTTGACAACAGGGCCAGAGATGTGCTATACCAAACTCTTGACAAATCCACAATGGTCAAGATCAGAAATTGTAAGAATGCCAAAGAGATTTGGGACACATTAGCTCTCATCGGAGAAGACCAGGAGCATGTCGAATCAAGCAGCGGTTTCTTTTCTGATGACGACGAGGAATATGATTGCCTGATGGCAAACTTGGCTGATGAAGAGGTAACCTCTAAACCTACCGGTTCAAATAATAGCTCAGCCATGTCACAAGATATGGATTTACATGAATCGGTAAATCAATTATTCAAAGATTTTGAAACACTTAAATCTGCACACCAAGTGTATCAATGAGAGAAGACTAAGCTGCAAGATGAGAATAGGCAGTTGAAAAATGATTTCGAAAAACTCAGCCTAGATTTAAATAAGGCTGAGACAAATACAGCTGATTTTGAAAACCAGGCAAGTGCCAATACAGCTGAGATAGACCGGCTAAATATTTTACTTAAAGAAAAGTCAGCTGCACTTGCTCATGCCAAAGCTGAGTTTACTAAGCTGGCACAGTTAAATAAAACTCAGGCGCAGGAAATAACCTCCCTGAAGGCGTCTTCAACTGCAGGCGGGTGTGTACTTATAAAAGGTCATTATATACCAAATCGGGCCTTGGATATGATTCTCACACTCCCTCTAGTTACGAAACCAAGTTTATCAAGGAGAAACAATGGTCTCATTCTTGAGCCTGTGTATAAACCGACTTTCAAAAACAGGCAACAGCCAAGTCAAACGTCTAGGCTGCAGTCAGGTTACACTAGACAGCCACCTAGACAGGCGACTAGGCAGTGGCCCAGGCAAAAGCAGCAGCCCAGACAACATGCCCACTATTACCAACAACTCCCCAAAAATCGATTTCATAATGGGAGGGGCAGATGGAAACCTCAAGGTTATCCAAATTACAAAAACGAATAAGTGTGGAGACCACAAAGGTTTAATAAATGGTCTCAGCCTAGATTTAGAAATGGCCCACACTACTTTGAGGAATATCCGGTATACAATCCAACCAGGAGATTTAGACCTCGACCACAGGCACCTTATAAGGGTTATAATAATAATAAAAATTCCTATAATCCAAGGAGAAATCAATTCTCCAGGAAACCAACTAACCCCAAAGGACCCACACAAATTTGGGTACCTAAATCTCTGCTTGTTTAATTGCAGAAGAGGTGGAAGGACTACAACCACATCTCCTCAAGCTCAAATTTTGGAGGTGAAGAGTGGTTTGTAGACTCTGGATGCTCAAGGCACATGACCGGGAACAAGAGGATGCTGACCAAATATATCAAGGAAAGAGGTCCCGATGTAACCTTTGGAGATAGCTCTAGAGGACAGACAAAAGGCTTTGGAGAGCTGCACCGAGGAAACATTGTCATATCCAAAGTCCATTATGTCAAAGGTCTCAAATACAACCTCCCGAGCATAAGCCGATCGCGACGAGAAGAATCTAGTAGTCTTCACCATCTTGAAGTGTATGGTGATAGACATCTTATCCGGAGAAATAAAGCTACAAGGTTTAGAAGAAGAGATGTATACATGATTGATTGGAACACAGAACACCTAACTCCTGTTTTCTATCCAAGATGTAGCCGAGAATGGATGGTCGTGGCACAAAAGACTATGTCACACGAACTTCAAAGCCATCAACAAGATTAGCTCTCGGAAGCCGGTCGAGGACTTCCAAATGAAGCATTCAAGAAGGAAGCACTCTGTGATGCATGTCGAAGGGAAAGCAGACCAAGGCATCGTTCAAGCGATTCGGCCTACAACGCTCACAACAAGGATCTTAGATCTACTCCACATGGATCTATTTGGTCCTATCAAGCCAAGGACTTTGAGCGGCAGAAAGCATGCTCTTGTGATTGTAGATGATTATTCAAGGTACACTTGGATCATTTTTCTATACAAGAAAAGTGAAACCTTGACCAAGTTACTCGAGCCGAGAAGGATCGAATGAGAAATCCCTCTCCATAATCAAGATCAGATCGGATAGAGGAGGAGAGTTTCTCAACAAGGCGATAATCGATTTCAATGATCGAATGGGATCCAAAGATGAGCTCTCTGCGGCAGACGCCCCAGCAGAATGGTGTTCTTGAAAGAAGGAACAGAACCTGAAGGAAGCAAAGAAGGTCCATGATTGCGAAGCGGACCTACCCAAGAGGTTACAGGCTGAAGCCGCAACACTGACTGCCACACCTGCAGCAGAGTATGATAGTAGGGAGACATGGCAAAACTCCCTATGAGGTTTGGAATAATAGAACTCCTCTGTTGCTTACTTTCATGTTTTTGGTTGCAAGTGTTTCATCCACAACAACGGTAAAACACGGCTAAATGCCTTTGATGCTAAAGCGATGATGGTCTATTTATGGGATATTCCCAAAGAAGCAAGGCATATAGAGTTTTCAACAAAAGAACCTTAGTTGTGGAGGAAACACCCCATGTTGTTTTTGATGAATCTACTGTTGAGTACAGAAACAACTTGAGCAAATTGAGAACAAGCTCAAGTCGGCAACCCTTGAAGAAGTCATTGTACATGACACCGGGAATGGTGGACTCACTGCAGATCGGCTGATGACCCAACTGCACCGATGAAGACCCAATCGCAGATCGACAGATCACCAAACCTATCCGATCCGCTTGCGGAAGAAGACCAAATGAGGCGACAAAGACTCATCTCAGCCTGAGAACCAAGCTGCAGATGACAAGGCGGTAGCCGATCCACGGGCACTGAATCCACAGATGCAGACAACCACGAGCAATCCAACAGGGGAACAAACCTAAGAGGACGAGATCCCCAAATGGCTCAAGGATCATCCAATTCAGCAAATCATCGGAAAGTTAACTGATGGAGTCAAGACAAGACAGTCAACTCTACCAGCAGGAATGGCACTGTTCTCATGTTTCATGTCACAAATTGAACCAAAGACGGCAGAACAAGCCTTGGAAGATTATTCATGGATTAATGCCATGCAAGAGGAATTGGAGCAGATGGAGAGAAACAAAGTTTGGGAACTAATGCATGCACTCCAATCACAAGAAAGTTATTGGCACCAAATGGGTGTATAAAAACAAGAGTGATGAAGACGGAGTTGTTGTTAGGAATAAAGCAGGACTCGTAGCAAAAGGATATGCACAATGTGAGGGAATAGATTTTGATGAAACTTATGCACTGCAAGATTAGAAGCCATCGACTATTCCTCGCATATTTGCATTCAAGGATTTTGAAGTCTACCAGATGGATGTGAAAAGTGCGTTTCGAATGGAATCCTAGAAGAAGAAGTCTATGTAGAGCAACCCCTGTGTTTTGTCAAAGGAGACAAAGTCTATAAGTCATTGAAGGCTCTGTATGGACTCAAGCAAGCACCGAGAGCATGGTATGAAACACTGTCTGTGTTTCTTGAGAAAAATGGATTTTGCAAAGGAAAAGTGGACAAGACCCTATTCAGAGTGGAGCACGAAGGCCACATTCTAATAGTTGATTTATGTGGATGACATCATATTCGGGTCAACCAATCGAACTATGCGAAATTCTCCAACCTCATGCAAGGAGAATTTGAGATGAGTATGATGGGAAAGCTTAACTTCTTTCTCGGATTACAAGTTAAGCAGATGGAAAAAGGAATTTTCATCAACCAGGCAAAATATACCCGAGATCTCATCAAGAGATATGGAATGGAATCAGCCAAACCCGCAAGAATTCCAATGAGCACAAGCACTCACCTAGATGCAGACGAGGCAGGAATATCAGTGGACTCAACCCATTACAGAGGACTCATCGGATCTCTTCTGTACCTCACTGCAAGCAGGCCAGACATATCATATGCAGTTGGAGTTTGTGCAAGATTCCAGTCCAAGCCGAAGCAATCACACCTAGATGCAGCCAAGAGAATAATTAAGTACCTAAAGTCTACCATTAATGTTGGACTATGGTACCCCAAGGATGACAACTTCGAGCTGTCAGGATACTCAGATGCGGATTTCGCCGGATGCAAAATCAATAGGAAGAGCACTAGTGGAACGTGTCAATTCATAGGAACCAGACTGATATCCTGGTTTAGCAAGAAGCAGGTTTCTAACTCTATCTCCACTACAGAGTCAGAATACCTAGCTGCAGGTAGCTGTTGTGCACAAATTCTATGGATCAGACAACAGTTAAGGGACTACAATATTATTGCCAACGAAGTTCCTATATGGTGTGACAACAATAGTGCTATTGCAATAACCAACAATCCGGTTTTGCACTCAAGGACAAAGCACTTTGACGTTAAGCACCATTTCATTCGAGACCATGTGCTTAACAAAAGGGTTAGAGTTGAAAGAGTCAGCACAGACTACCAAATAGCTGACATCTTCACCAAACCCCTGCCAGAAGAAAGATTCCTAGAGCTGAGCAGAGACCTTGGATTACTAGATTGGGAATCTAGTTCTGAAGCAAGTTGAAGGAAGGACCCCGAGAATCGGCTAAGCCGATGCAAAGTAGAAGACGAAGGCCAGACGAAGCAACTTAGCTGTACAGAATACCAGGCGAGAGGTCAAACTCACCTGTAGCAGAGCGGTCAACAGTCAACGAATCAGACCAGCTAAGTTCTCTAAACTAATCTCTAAATTTTTAATTATTATCTGTCATATTTAAAATATTATTTTGGCTATCGGAACAGGCATTTAAAATATACATTTTATGAGCCAAGTGGCAATTTTAAATACACGCGTCACACGCCCATTTAATTAACCTCTACGGTGGCCAATCAGAATCAACCGTCAAATTTTAAATGGGGCCACCGATTCAAATTTGAAATTCAAAAGAATATGAAAAGGCGTACCACCGTTTAAATTTATAATAAACTAATCCAAACGTCCTTTCATCTTCTTTATAAGGAAGAAAACCCTTTCACTTTCCTCTTTACGCTTTCAGAAACCCTAGAATTTACAGAGCAAAATATACACTAAATCCTAAAATCTTTTGCGAAATGGCATCTTTTGTGAGCAAACTTGAAGGCGATGAAGGACCAGGTCATCTTCCCCATGGTCGTCGATTTGAAGGATTACTGGAAGCAAATCTAGAGGACTTTGATATGCTCGACTTAATCCGGGCGATGAAGTGAACGGAATCTACCCGTTTCTCGAAATCAACCCTCAACACTTGTTCAAGGAAGATGTGGTTGAATTTTATCGCAACGCTTACCCGATTCAAAGACGGGATTGAGCAAGGTCGGTGGAGTACCGTCACCATAGATACAGAAGATTCGCTCTGTATTCGGGATGAAACATCGCGGTTTGGCGGTGAAGCACTCAAACAATCACCCGCCGAAACGTGGAAGACGATTAAGCTCGAAAATGTCCCTGAGAAATTGAAGTTTACAGCGAAGAGAAATGAGTTGAAAAGGGTCTATCGAGTTGCTTTGGACATCACAAACAAAATAGTCATGGGAATGGCAGGAAGCTATGACCAACTATCATCTTCAAAATTCATGGTGTTGGGTGCGTTAATTCAACGAGAGGAAGTTGATTGGGCCGATTACATTTTCAGGCAACTTGTTCGCGAGGTGAACAAGGTCGAATGGCTCGAGGGAGAGAAGAAGTTCAAGACTAAGTTGGCGTTTGGAACGCATCTTAGTTGGTTCTTGGAGCAGACTGGAGTGGCCAAGGGAAACATTGACCCTTTCCACCCAAACAAGAGGCTTGGTCACATGGACCATGATAAGAAGAAGGTTGGAGTCAGTGGGAGGGCGGCCCGGTTGTTGAAGGATTTGCCAGACTCAAGCTTTTGCCCAAGATACGATCTATCAGACTCGGACCAACCTGCAGCTGAGATCGGAACTGCAGTCGAGTCCGAGAATGAGTCTGACGATACACCTATCGCCATCCGATTCAAGAGAAGGGGACCAGCCCGAAGGACCTTCCAACTGCGGTCATCACCGAACCCTCTCCAAAGAGGCCAAGGAAGCTGCAGTTCAGCGAAGGAGAGCGGCCTGAGCATCATACCATCCCATCAGTTCGATCACCAGTTCATCCAGGACCGGCTGCACTAGATACCGAAACTAGAATTGTACTGTTATTACTCCTCCAAAGGTACATGACCGAAGAAGAGGAAGCAGGTCTTGTTATATCTATCCCTGAAGCAGATTACTCATTCAATCTTTTAGAAAATAATACTTTTAATCTCTCCATAGAACAACTTCAGCTTGTCAAGTCACAAGCAGAAAAACACTCTTTCGTAAATATTTTTAAAGAGTGGAAAACTCTTAAAACCATGTCCTTTACAAATTTTCAAATTTTTGTTGAATCTAGTGGTTGGGAATACCCCCAAGCCACGGAGGATGTTACCGATTTTTGCAAAGAGTCAGATTTAGCCTTACTTCTCCAGGATAACTGGTTCATGTCACATTTTGAGACAAACATGGACCATTTTATCCACTCTATAATGCTCAGTATTTTTGATGGTAGCTTTGGAGAAGAGGAGGAAGAGGAGGAAGTAGAAAAGAAAATTAGGATAGAAGAAGTTGATGAAGAAAATGAAATTATCAATTTGGTTGAAGAGGATGAAAAAGAAAAAGAATCTGAAGAAAACATACCAGTTGAAAAGGAGACAGAGGAGATTGAGAAAACAGAAGAAGTGGATGATGAAGAAGATGAAGAAGAAGGAGAAGAAGTGGAGCAGGAAAAAGAAGAAGAAGAAAAGGAGAAGGATGATAATGAGAAAAATGATGATGATGATGATGATAATAATGATGATGGAGGTGAAGGAGGAGCTGGTGTGGCGGCTGGAGAAGAAAAAGAAAAAGATGAGGAAAAAGAGAAAGAAAAATCTGGAGAAGGAGAAAAAGAGAAATCTGAAGAAGAAGAAGGGAAAGAGGAAGAAAGAGAAAAGGAGTCAGAGCAGAAGCCAGAGCCTACCAACGAAGCTGCAGATAGGATTGTTGTACCTCCCCGATACACCAGCCTAGACGCAGAGGCGGGCAGAGGACTCAGTCGGGGACCGGAGAAGACTCAATCTGATCCGTGCGGCCGCAGGAGCCCGCAGCCTAGTGGCTCCATTCTCAAGGATCGGAGAACACTCCCCATCAGCTCGCTTATCCCCTACCATGACCGAGCCGATCAAGCAAATTGTCGAGACACCATTGGGGAGCCGCTATCAACTCAGGTCACCCCTGATCTTCAGACCATTAATGCCAAGATTGACACCCTGCTTCAGAGAGAGATCCCTCAGCCTCCTCCTCCTACAAACAACAGAATGCCTTTTGGCATGTCTGATTGGATGAGCCGCATGGAGCAACAGTTGACAACACTCATTGATGCTGGCAAAAAGGGGGAAGAGAGGATTCAGGGGGAAGAGAGAGAAATCAGAAGTAAGAAAAAGCAGGAAGGAAGGAAGCTGTAGATCAAGAAGACAAGGATGACCAGCCTGAAGGGAAGCGCAGAAGGACCAGAGGCGGCTTTGAACCTACTCTTGAATGGGAAGGTCTGGAGCTATGGTATGTTGAAGATTTCTGCCCACTTGAAGCTCTTGAAATATGGGGAGCTGCTAGGAAGAAGTTCATCAGAGACTTTTATGTCTGGGAACTACTTCAAGATGACAAACTCTCCCCACAGGAGATTTTCATAAACTGGATGGAAGAGGTTCATCCTAAGCTTTGAACATTCTAAAGAAGTACGCAAAAGAGCAAAATGCATTTCCCATGATCCCTAAATTCGTAGTGAAGAAGCACCAATCCGCATGGATGGTGAACTTGATGAGCTACAACTTCAGGAGGAAATCAAGCTAGTCCGCCTTGAGAACAAATTCGGATCTCGGCGGAGCAGGACTTCGCAAAGACCGGTTGTGAAGAGAAAGTATGGCCTTGCTCCACCAAGGTAAGACCTATCGGAGCCAAACCATTCGGACACGCTGCCACCTATTCAAGAGGCAGAGGAAGAGGCAGATGACCTTAAATTATTTTCTTACTTGTAATTTTATTTTTCTGTACTTAAAACAATCTTGTATAATTTCAATGATAAGTCAGAAAATTTTATGAACAGTCTGTTGAATGACAATTTTCCAGTTGTCTCAATATTAGACTGATTTCAGTTTTGTCTTGCACTTAAGTGCAGACTTGGCCATTTGATTTCTTACTTAGTTTTGCCATCATCAAAATAGGGGGAATTTGTTAGGAATACTTGTTAGATTTTGATGATGTCATTAATTTAAAATCAAATGTTTATTAATTGGCAAAATGTAAGGAAGAACCAAATGAGTATCTTCCATAGGCCAAAATATGTTAAGTATAAAATTGGCAATATGTAAAGAAGAACCAAATGAGTGTCTTCTATAGGCCAAAGTTAGTTAGGCTGAAAATCGGCTAAGTACTAAAGTACAGTCTAGTCCATCAAAGAAGTACAGCCGACTCCAATCAGAGTAGCCCTGGTCAACTAAAAATTTGTCAGAGAAGTTTGACCAGACTGCAGCCGAGGAACCTCAGGGAAGTCACCTGATCAGACAAGTCTCAAACAGTATACAGCCAAGAGGACCTACCTGCAAAGATGTAAGCTGCACCACAGCCTACTCAACTACAGCCTAGTACTCCAAATCCACGTCAGCATGCTTTGAAAAGTCAAATATTACGGAAAGCTCACATGCAACGTGAAGAGACAAATTGGAGTGATTCCCGCAAGAGATATGATTTAATTAAATCATCCTGACCCACTGTGAAGACTTTAATCCTTTTATATTCAAAAGATTCGGCGCTCACATGCAGAAGTCATCACAACGGTCGGAAGATAAAATAAAATAATGGGAATCCAGCCTTGCAACGTTCAGAAAAGATTAAACAATGAAGTCTCCCTCCAACGGACGGATTTGTTCAAAGATTTGCAACGGCTACAAGGAAGAAGCTCAGAGATCGTGATCTATAAATACCCGGAGATTTGAAACTGAGCAAACTACCGGTGCGAACATATACTCTAGTGATCAAAGCAAACAAAGCAATCTCAAGCAATCAAATAGCATCGTGAAAAAGAGCAGATCCAAAAAGTTCATATTCAAGGAAGCTCTTTAGTTGGAGAAGACAAACACTCTTGTCTTTAAATCTTGAGTACGAGGTACTTCACTGGTTGAAGTAGCAGACTGTAAAGGCATCCAAGGATCGAGGATCAAGAGGTGCAAGGCAGTCAAGTGTGTGCAACGGCACGGAATTCCACTGGTTGGAAGCTGTTGTAGTGTGTTGTGAATCACTGTAATCTTTATCACTGGTTGAAAATTATAGTGAATTCATCTCCAACTGGTTTGGAGAAAAGTGGATTAGTAGAGGATTACCCCACCTCTGAGACCACTATAACTGCCTGTGTTATTTACTGTTTTACTGCATCATACTCTAACTGCTGCATCCATTGTTAAGTGTTTCATTAAGATTAATTTATATTCGTCATCAGCTGACTTCCGCACTTATCCAAGAACAAACGACTCCAAGTCATTTGTTTGATTATCAGCTGAAGAAACTCACTCTTCGAAAAAGAGTTCAAGAGTTTCAACAAGTCTATTCACCCCCCCTCTAGACTTGTTCCTGGACGACTTGTGACCTACACCTCAAATACTTCTCAAGGCTCTCTCTATCAGCTCACATGAAGAAATGGATGAAAATAACGAACAATAGCTAACTGCACTTATATATATACTGAACATTATTAACGTACGCTAACATCTTCAGTTAACGTACGTTACACACTTAGCGTGCGCTAACTGACTTTGTTAGCGTGCGCTATCGCAGTCCAGAGGCTACTGTCTGTCTTCGTACATGTGCTTACGTACGTAATGTCCATGCATTAGCGTACGTAACTTACAATGTCTTAGCGTACGCAAGTCCTTTGTCCTTAGCGTGCGCTATCCGAAGTTGACTTACTACAGTCTGCACCTACCCCAAATATGCTCGAGACCCCACATGCCGAAAGCAACCAATAAAGCCATGATTCCCTATTGACCGACTGATATTAGCATGCGCTAGCAGCAAGCATTAGCGTGCACTAATCCTTTACGACAAACATCATTTGACTAATCAGAACATGCGCCGAAAGTGGCCTGGTCCACGCGTAGATTCCCTCTGAGCTGTTCTTCACTAGCGTACGCTAAGTTATGTCCGTAGCGTGTGCTAAACCTGCACGATAGCGTGCACTACTCGTTATTATTAGCGTGCGCTAATAATGTTACACTTAGCCATTTCCAACGTTTCTCGTCCGTCTCGACATACTGGATACGTATACATGACGCACTATATCCTCTAATACAATTGTCGACCAAGTACGACAATTATACCGATACTGACATCTCAGTCCTTCATTTATTTTATCTATACTGTACAGATTCCACGCTGTACAATATAACTCGGATAAAATAATATTAAACAGTTGTAGTAGAAATTCCAGATATTACACTCCAGGGCACCCGGATGAACAAGGTTATCCGGCAATGGGTACCAGCTCAAATCGATCACATAATCCGAGGAAAGGTCGAGGATCGGCACGGTGAAGGCTGGCTGCAGAGGGTGCTCAAGCGCATAAGCTTTGAAATTTTCAGCCAAAGGGCAAACCTCGAGCCCTCCCTTCTTAGCGGCGCGGATCACGTCAGCATAAGCCATATAGTAGGCAAATTTGCTGACATACTCCACGTTAAGGAAGGGATCGACCTCAATCGCCTTCAGATTTTCCCTCAACTCCGCAACCGTTTGGCTCACGCCCTCGAGCTCAGCAGCTTTGGCGGCCACCTCTTCCTTCGAGGATGCCAGCTCACTAGTCAGTCGGGCGACGGTCACCTTCAGCTGGTCGGCCTCCTTCTGCGAGGCCTCATGCGACATGCGGGCTTCCATCATCTGGTCCCGCATCCGGTCAGTCGCCGCCCGCACCCAATCAAGATCCTACCTCGCCTGCTTAGCCGCCTCCATGGAATCCTTCTCCATTGTCACGATCGTGTCGGCAAACCTGGCGTTCTGATTCCGAGCAGCCTCGAGGTCCGCATGGAGACGAGTGGTGGAGGACCGCCCCTCATAATCCTTCACAGCCTGAGCGGCCATCGTCGCCGTTTGAAGGGACAGAGCAAAGGTGGCCTGCATTGCGTCTCCGGACCGCCGGCGCGCGATCGCATCCAAATCAGTCGTCCAAGCCTTCGGCAGGGTGGCGATAGCCCGAGAGACGTAATGAGGGACGTCGATAGGCTCGCGGGGAGATCTGCTCGCGAGGAAGTCCAACACCATCGGCGAGCAGTTCAGGTCGGAGTGGCAGACCTGCACAAAGAGCAACAGAGTTAGTATATTTCCAACGAAGGAAATGTCATAACCCAAAAGACCGAACAGGCTTACCTTTCGACTTTCTCTGGGTCACAGCCGAAGAACGGCCTACCACGTGGAGTCTCGGCCTCAGCGGTCGCCATGACCTGAAGGAAAGCCGGAGATGGCGAGGACCCCTCCACCAGAGGAACCACAGAAAGCGGAGGCACGGAAATCGGTGGCTCGTCGGCAGTGGCAGGGGCCAAGGGATCCTCAGTCCTCCATTTCTTGCGGATGAGCTGAAGTTGCCCCTCATCCCGAGGCTTCTGTTCTTCGACGACCGACTCCTGAAGAGGTCTCGCCTCCGAGATCGGTCGGGGCGGAGCAGTAGGAGCTCGACTCATCTTCTTCCCTTGACGAAAGCAGCTCATGATCCCCAGATTAGACATGGCGATCGCAGTCGGGGGCTCTGGGAAACAAGGGAAGCGAATTTCTGCAAAAGAAAGCAATCGACAAAGTTAGTAATCTTCCTCAGTCAAGATGATTGACATGTCAAAGAAGATCGTGATAGTTCGTAACTGGAGCCTTTAGATGGCGAGGGTAGCGAAATAGCCGAGCAGCCAACCAACAGGCTTCGTTGTTGATTCGGCGTGCGTCTATATGGTCATCAGGAAGATTCCGTATCTTCTCCCAGACGATCGCGAAATCAAAAGAAAGGTCGCCTGCCGCTGGAACAATAACACCTGCAAAAAGAGCCAAATTAGATCAGTTCAAGATGTATCCGAAAAAAGGGAGAGTCTAAATCCTTACTCGGACTCCTCTCCCAAAAGCCGGTGGGAATATCCAACTCGTCGGTTGGGTTGTCGCTTGCTACCGAATTCCATGCACCGCCGACCAGAACCACTTTGACGGATCGCCCCTTACTTTGTTCGGGACCCCAAGAATCACCCGGCTTGAGCGACCTTGGATGTGGTAGCCACCGACAGAGCCTTTATGAACCGTCAGTTTGAAGAGTGGTTCATCTCCAATGGCGAAGGAAGACGATACAGCCGATGCCCACCAAACAAAGTAAGGGTGCAGACGATCTGCAGCCAGACATTCGGCATCAGTTGAAGCGGCGCCACGTTCCAGGCGGTCAGCAGGTAGGAGACAGCGAACGGCAACGGGAATCACAGTCCAGCCTCCATTATCGCCTCATTGACGGCGACCATGCCCTCGGGAGGTTGATCGGCTCGCTCGTTCTCGGCGGGCACGTGGAGGCAAACATCAGAAGGAACATGGAACCTCGCCCTCCAATGGTCCAGATCCTTCCTGGTTGCCGAGCTACCGATCTTGCCAAGCATCCACGGAGAGCGGCGAGCAGCCCGGAAGAACGTCCGCCTTACTGGTTCATAAGGATGGGTGATCGAGTATTCAATAAAGTTAAATTTGGGGAGTGGGCTGGCCAATCTCTCCATGAGTTCAGCAAAATCTGTGAAGGCTTTGCCGAACATGCTGTTCCACTCCCAGTGCGCCATCGCATCCATCTCCTCCTATTTCAGTGAACGGATCTGCTCGGCCTCCGCCTCCTTGGCCGCGGCAGCCTCATTAAAAAGTTCTTCGACCTCTGCGGGCTCAATCCCGGTGCGGATGGCCTCGACGGCGGTGTCCACATGGAGCTCCACAGAAAGTTCATCCCGGGCAGTCGAAACCCCGGCAGCGGAGGTGCTACCCGCCTCATACACATTTGGTCTTCCTCCAGACATTTTCACAAGAAAGAAAAGGAAGAGAGAAAAAGATTTTATTCTTACCTAAAGAGTGAGTCGAACGACGATCGTCACACAAAGCTTCGAGGGAAATCGGCTATATCTTCTTCTCATACGGAAATGCATAAGGTTTTTTACCCTGTAACCCCAGTCCTTTTTATAGGCAAGAGCGGGGGCTTCTGGGCAAATAAGCGAAGTCCTGAGGATCGAAGTGCAACCGTCAGATAAGACCGCATTTAATGCTGCCCTCGAATACCGCGTGCGCGTCGTTTTGAGGGCACGCCAAAGGACAGCCTGACAAAACCGTCGGACTCCCCCAACAGGAGCACGACACGTTCCCCGGTGACGTTTTCAAAACCGCTGTCATTTCCCGCTCATTGCAGCAATCGAATAGGTCGTCCAAATTCAAAATCAGTCCGCTCGAGAGATGATCGTCTGTTCCATAAAATGCTGGGTCGCTCGTTTAAGTCAAGTGATCGCTAGAAAAACCACCTCACCCCACGTCTTCAACATCGGAGCGAGCTGGAAGGCAATTGTTGTGCGTCGATTTACACGCCTCAGCGGCGATCGGCATAAGGGCCGAGCGATCGAAGTCAGCATCAAATAATCCAAGGCAGACTTTCCAAGCGAAGAGTCCAGACCGAGATCAGGTACTGAGCGATCGACGTCCAGGGCGATCACCTCTTGGCACCTAGCGATCGACTCTGGTGCCCGACTAAAGACGAACGCCTCATGCCACGTGGAAAGCCAGCATCCGTTAATTCTACGAAGACCGAATCTCGGGATGAAGGCCCACGTGCAGATCCACAAAAGGCGCCGCAGGATAAGGCCTTTTGACCCCAGCCTGTCACCAGCTGTCGGTGACAAGGATAGCCTCACCTACCGACAGACCCGCTGAAAGGTCCTAGGTGGGACCTCCCAAGACGGCGACATATGACGCGTGTTGTCTTCTCATTGGTTCGCACATCTGGCTGCCAGCAGTTATTGCGGACTTTAAGGAGACCAGCCCATCTTTGTTACAAGAACTCACAGAGCATCAACTTTGGTTCTTCCGGCAATCATCAGCACTCAAGAGTTAGATAACTAGGGTCTTTACACTCATTGTAATTGTACTATAACATTAATATTTGTACTCCCAAGTATTCATATTAATAATATCTCGCGAGAGCATTCAAGCCCGGGACTAACAACCCCGGCAAATCTTGAGTCATTTACTTTTCGTCGGACGTACTCTTGCATTTTGTTTGTTACTCATCCATTCCAGAAAACCCTTCCGAATAATATTTTGGGTAACAACAGAGGTCTTGCGATACTAGTCTTCACTGACGATGACTCGATGAATGAATGACTCGTGCAGTCGTATAAATTTCACGACTCACAAAACCCGACTGTCCAGATTGTCATAACCTGACAGTCCCACTACTGCCGCATCGGCAGAGCCACATAACTCACATATCAGGGTATCTAACAACCCAAATCTATGATACCATCTTCTGTAACACCCCCAAATACCATTGGGTTGTTACAGTGCCGTGGACCCCGCACCAGGAGACCCACCAGGCGAACACGACTAAAATACATCAATTTAACCAACAAGGGGAATCACAGTCCCTACTATGATATCCGACACAATATTCCGATAAGTAATTTCAATGACAATGATGGGCCTAGATGGCCAAAAAATAAAAATACAATAACATCCACGAGCCTTGCTCGGATAATACAACATGACAACAACTTGACAAAACTGGAGTACTCCAAACTGACTGACTGACATGAACACTGAAACAACTCGGACTTGTATCGCTCGGGTGCCTCGTCGCCATCGTCATGCCCTTGTGTCTGAACTCTCTCCTCGCAAGCACCTAAAACATGAAAACATATTCCGCCCCCACGGGGTCAGTCATCCAGATAATGAACATCAAATACATGTATAACATGGTAATGCATCCAAAGGCAGAATGAAACGGTACAATAATAATAATAATAATACGAGATGCTCACAAACCAAGGTAAGGACCGAGCATTCGTGAAATACTATGCCCACGGCATACTATTAATACCTGTTCAACAGGTTAGAACATAAATGCCCAACGGCGAATCATAAATATAGAACACCACAATGAAATACACGAACATGAACCAATCCAGAACTGAATTAAATATGAATCACAATGCCCGGAGGCTACAATGAAAATACCAAGACATCACAAAGGCCTGAAAGTCACTCATCCGAAGCTGTCAATCAACACAATCACCTGAAAGTCAAAACAACCCGAAGCTGTATCAATGAGGGCCGAAGCCACGGCACGAAGCCGTATCACAATGAGGGCCGAAGCCACGGCACGCAGCCGTATCACAATGAGGCCCGAAGCCACGACACGAAGCCGTATCACAATGAGGGCCGAAGCCACGGCACGAAGCCGTATTACATGAGACCATCCAATGGCCGTGACCTACTGAACTGTAGGTGTTTGGAAACCAACTGCGAAGGTTCAAGCCCCAAACTTACCCATAATGAGATCACCCAGTGACCGTGACCTACAGAGTTGTAGGTGTTGGGAAACCACAGCGAAGGTTCAAGCCCCAAGCTTACCCATAATGAGATCATCAACATGACCATGACCTACTGAGCTGTAGGTGTTGGGAAAGAAACCGCAAAGGTTCAAGCCCCAAGCTTACCCATAATGATCACTAGCCTAGGCTAGCCTCCAAAACACAATTAATCACAAACAGCAATGATCCAAAGATTACCAAATTCATAAGAATGATAGTGTGCTGCCTTGAGTCGGCCAACACGACGACAGTAACTCACTGATGGGCACCGTCCTAGACAGTCCCAATTCAATACCTCGATTACCTTAGAACGGCCAATCAATAACAACGAACAATGGATGGGAACTATCCTCGACCGTCCCAATTCAATATCTCGATTGCCTTAGAATGGCCAACTGATAACAATGATGCAGCAGATGATTCAATACCTCGATTGCCTTAGAACGGCCAACCGATAACAATGATACAATGAATGATTCAACGCCTCGATTGCCTTAGAACGGCCAACCGATAACAATGATACAACAAATGATTCAACACCTCAATTGCCTTAGAACGGACAATCGATAACAATGATACTACGAATGACTCAATACCTCGATTGCCCTAGAACGGCTAATCGATAACAATGAACAACGGATGCCTCCGCACCTTAATCGGTTACCGACGACGAAGATGAGAAACGAATACGCCAATGCCTTCAATCGGCCAATACAACATCAATGACAAAACACCAACATCAATAACAATGATTACAACGATGTCTTAGATCGACATCAATATCAACAACAACAACTGATACATCGATACTGCGAACCGGCTATCGACAATAACATTAACAACGAGTATCACAATGCCTTGAACCAGCCATTAACTAACAATAATAAATATTTGGCATAATTGCCGAAGAGTATCGTATCGAACGATCCCTTAATATCAATGAACTCATGAAGAGACTAAGTCTCGGAATGATACAACACAATCATACACATATATGATAACATTAATATCATTGACTAGTACAAGTATAGAACTTGCCTCAAACCAACGGCGAGAAAGTCCTTCCACGATCAACGTCCTTTATAGAATTATCGGTCGCTCGAACAACCTTGAATAATGCAATTACCAACAATTCGCTTAATAATACGAATAAAGCATGATTACATATAACTCAAAAGTCGTTAAAACAAATCTAAACTCATTGGGGCATTCTAACAAACACGTTGCGAATAACCCCCAAATGTTTACGACCAAATCTTAATTATATCGAATACCAACCTCCCAACGAGTGATTCAATCCCACAAAACATGATCAATGACATCAATAATCCAATAGGAATACACAACTCGAGATTAAAACAACATCCAACCGAAATCCCCAATTCCAAAATCAACATCCAACGTGTTCTTGAATAATCCTCCAACAATCCAATGATAATTAATAAAAACTCATAATCATATGTATATCCCTTCACATATCACGATTACAACATCCGAAACATCATTTTCCGACAGAAAATCGAAAAAGATGTGGTTAAATCTTCACCAAGAACTCAAGGAGGATGAAATCTCTGAGATTGATGATGATAAATTGCCCAAAAATTCGCCTACAAGTCGCCCAAAGAGAGGAGGAATGAGAAGGATGATGAAGTGAGCTTCTCTCCTCAAAAATCCGCTAAAAAAGGGTAATTTGATTCGCGTGCCACGTTCCACGGCCGAAAAAATGCGTACAGTTCCAGTTGGTGCCGCAGCCCATCCAGTAGTGGGCTGCGGCGCGCGGTACAGCCGTGCCAGGCTGATCCTATAATATGTGTGTGCCGTGGCGCACACTCCCCTGTGCCGCGGTGCATCTTGTTCATGCCCAAAAAGTGATGAAAACTGACCCGGAAAGAGAATAAACGTTAAAGAACTTAAAACTTGGGAACAATAACACGAAATGGAAGTGCGAGAACCCCAAAACGGCAGTTCCGAGCAGTGATTACGAGAGTTGGTCCAAAATAGCACGAACCGAAAAAAAGAAAGGAGTAATTTCGAAATGATATGAACTCCAACATCAACATCAACTTACTGAACAATTACAACGATCATGATAATATTCTCATCTCGATTCCCAAATGGGGTTAAACGATGAATGATAACTGATACACGGCCCAAAGACATGCCGGACAATGAACACAATTGAATGAACATGAATGATGAATGCTTATTAAAGAGTGAAAAAATTTCTGAGTGACAATTACTGATTGATAATAATGAATTCACAATCGGGTATTACATTTATAATGGTATAAATATTTTCGAGTTCCGGCAGCCCGACGTCGAGCGGCAACTTCGGCCCCGTTCCAGCTATTATGACCTCGGTGTGTAAAACTCGATGGATATTTGTGACCTACTCATTGATACGATCAAACGGTATATAGATTGCGAGATTTTACCTGAAAAATCCTCGGTGGTGGCGGATGACCTTCTCTCTCTCTCTCTCTCTCTCTCTCTCTTTCTCTCCTGTTCCTGTCATTTGTTTTTTTTTCTCTTCTTCTTCGAGGGTCGTTCACGAACCTTCCTTCTGCCCTCTTCTTATCCCTTCTTTTCCACTCTCTTTTTTTTATGTTGTGTAAGGTGGTTACATATATATATATATATATTAAAGAGTATGTATATCATATATATCATTATAATCACTAGGATAATTATTTCTATCTCATCCCGATAACATGACGGTGATGTACAAAACATTATATAAAAATATATAGTAACACTCCGCAATTACAAAAAGTCAAGTTCGTTATTCTACACAACACGGACGACATAGTTCTCAACTCCGACATAATAACCGAATTTATCCGACGGTTCACAAATATAAAATCACTCGGTTTATTTACTACGGGGCAGCACACCCTTCCCCTTAAAAAGAAGTTTCGTCCTCGAAACTTGAAACGAGAAGGAGATTGATGAAATACATTCGGGTTATAGATCTCTTCCATGAATAATTTCATTTTTCAATCGCAAATATTAAAGTAGTATATATCTGTGAGAAAACATCAATACATAGTATGCCCCGTTAAGCATAGCTCACGGGTTGACGACAACAGGGTCTTCTTCGACCAGAATTGGGGCCGCTGGGAGAATAGCAAGGATCTCCTCAGCGTTCGACCGTATCATCGCCCTCTCTTGCTGGACCTGATCCTGGAGGTCCTCTATCGCCTGAGTGTACTGTGCCTCCCTCTCTAGAAGAGTGCATCGTACTATTGCCAACTGAGCTTCTAGCTGCACAACATGCTCGCGTTCCCATGCAGCTGCCTCCTCCGCAGTCTGACTTGCGTCCTGATGAAATTGTGCTACGGCCTCTAGATAACTTATATGCTCCAAGCAATGGGTATGCTTAGTAGGATCCATACTTACAAGATCACTCAACTATTTCCTTTCGGTTAACGTCTTAAGTCTACTATGGAAGTACCTCTCAGGGCCTTATATACACATCAAATTGATTTTAAGTCGGCGGTCCCAGCGGCACTACAGTTATTTCTTAGCAGCTGCTATTATGGCGGCGCCGTCATTCAGTGTCAATTATCTCCGCCGCCACAACAATGATAATATTAATAGTAAAATCGTAGCAATAGACTCGCAAGGATACCTGATAAGGATCGAGTTAACCAATGATACGAATATGACCAAAATATTTGTCAAGCTAAAAGATGCAATCATGGACTTTCGGTACTCCCACTTGATGTCAAGACATGATGACCATATCTCAGATGTTGATCGTCGAGACTAGCGAACTGAAGAAATGAAAATAGATAAAAAAAAAAAGGAACTAACAGGGAAATAAAATTATTACATCCCACTCCTTTTGAAATAAGTTTCGTCCCATAACTTAGGACATGAAACAACCAAGGCGAGGCAAACTTTAGATGACACCCATTATATGCTGCCAACAACGGACACAAAACTCCATGTCATACAAAGCCGCTGCAGTCCGATTCAATACGCAAGAATGTTTACGAAGTGCAACGATCATGAATCACTATGGTTGATAATCCAAATATTACAATAATCAAATAACTCCGAAGTTCACGCCTCAACTCAAGACATTAAGTGGGCTTGTAAGAATTACAAGACATTCACTTTGCATAGGACTCACGAGATTTGAACTGAACTTAGGAAAAGTCACAACTGTAAATGGATTCGTCCGAAACAATGTCACAACTCATTCGAACGACAAAACCAAAGAACAGAATGAATTCAGAAGGTATCACAGAACCTAAGCGAGTCAATAGGATGGAAAAAAAATACAAAAGTCAAAAATTCGGGTGTCACAATCCACTTTAAATAAAAGAAGTTTGTCCCCAAAAATTAGAACAACAAAACCAAGGTAATAACGTAACAAGCAACTTCATAAGATCGGATGCCCAAATCTCTAAGCATTCTGATGAATGAGGAATGACTACTAACATCACGAGAATTTTTCGATAGTGACGTGATTTAGTTAACGGCATAAATTGAAATCAAAATAAAGCACAACACAATTATATATGGTTTGCTCAGGTGGAATCATGAGTTACAAAAGAAAATATGGTTCAATATTCAACAACAATGGGGTTATACAACAAGATCTTGAAACCAGTACATGAAGGAAACCATAATTACGGTAAGCTCAGACATCAAACCAATCATCGCAATACCACCGAACTCGCAAGTTCTGCAGTGCGACAATAGAGTCAAACATAAGGGTTCAAGGCCCTAAATTATACAAGTGCAAGAATCTCGATTATTATACTCTTCTCCCCCTCAAAGGCAGTTTTGTCCTCAGTACGTAGAACAACCAAGTTAGAGATGGAAAGCAAGAAGATAAAGAGAATCAAAGCCACAATTATCGGGAGCATCAACAATTCGGACGTAATATGAAAGCATCACCTTCCATCATCTGGGATACAGGGATTCCCCTTGATCGTTTGCCTTGTTCACCGAAAGTTTACGGACATTTGATCGAACGTTAATTGTCCACGGTTCCTCAGAACCCTTACAATCGTCAACCGAGTTAAACAAGCCGGAATTATGGATATACAATTCATAGGACATGACCAACAACAACATTTTACATCAATTGATTCATCAAAATCGGGTTGAAAATGAGATCAAGAACAAAATCTACAAAATGGTTAACCCAAGAAAAATTAGGGAATTGCCTCGATCCGAAGAAGAACAATAGATTAGATGAAATTATACTCTAAAACACCTTTGAACGGAACAAAATCGACCAAGATCACGAACCTTAGTCGTCTTCGATTCACACCTTGGTGTCACCCGCGGAGAAAAGGAAAAAGTGGAAATGATGAATCACGATTGCTGTCCGGTTTATATGCTGGACAGATTAACGTGCGCTAACTACAAGCGTTAGCGTGCGCTACAACACCTCCAGCCCCAGTCCAGTAGCTTCTGGACTGCCCCTGAACTACCAGTTAGCGTGCGCTACCCTCCCCGTAGCGTGCGTAACTGCTCCACCTTAGCGCCCGCTATATAATTGCACAGCGTGCGCTGCCGAACTCTCAATTGAATGCAGTAGTTTCTGCATCTCGCGTTAGCGTGCGCTATCCACAAGGTAGCGTGCGCTAATTCTGCACAATAGCGCGCGCCATACCTATATCAACCATAATTCACCCTCACAACCATATCCCCACTGGGGCAACAAACACGCAACGATCTAAATCGCAGCCAAATGCGTATCCAAACATGACACACGATCCCAAAACTTTACAATTGTGGTTCCAATACTTTAGGAAAATAATCCTTTTGAAAATAAAAGGGCGAGCTACGTTATGCAAAAACTTGTAATTACTTTACTCTTAGAAGAGGAGGTTTTATTTTACACGTCGATTTTGAAATCATTTTTAGATAATGCATAAACAATTTATATTTTTAAAATTTTCGAAGACATCTATAATCCGAAATGTTTCAAGAATTTACTTGGAACTTAGATAAAATGAAGATCCTTCCTCTTCTACTAATTGTTTCATCGAAAAGAAAAGATTTTCCACCGAACGCATATCCATTTGATATAACGATATTAAATCGTAAATTTCCGCAATTTATGTTAAATTCAAAACACCACCTTCAAAAATGTTCATGTAGCGAATAAAATTGATAGTTAAAAAATCTCATTCTTAAAAGAATATAGGAATCGATAATATTCCCAATTTTTCAAAATACACTGTATAACTATTTTCAACCGGACCGTATAAGCATTGTACATCCCAAAACCCTATTACCACCAACAAGTTCTAGCCCCTCAACCAAAGTTGATCGAATTAACACCACACAGTCACCGCACCACTAAGAAGGGACTTATAATCGAGAGACTTACCATCTCCATATGCCAGTATGCTCATGTTACACAAACATATACATGAAGGAACAATAATGGACACAGTTCGAAGAAATACAAACAGATTACTCTGGTTTCCCGCAGGTTTCTGATAAGATCAGAAGTCAATGAACACAGCCCCAATGGAATAAGGCTCACAAGAAGGAGTTAAAATCCATATATTTAGGACTAAAACAATTTGAAAAAAGAAATTGGGGATGAGAGAAATTTACAGCGCAGGTCGCACGAAGCAGCAGCAACCCAGTGATATCATAAACAGACGATGACTCAACTTTGACAGACCCAAAACAACAACGACCTAGGTAGCCATAAATCTAAGCTCTGATACCACAATCTGTAATACCCTCGTGATTTATAGAGATATTACAGTACCGTAGATTCTTTTTGGAGAACCTACCAGGCTTAGACCAACATAAAACACCTTAACAATCGACATCAACTTGAATACGACATACATCACAAAGCAATCCACTACATGGTCTTGTTGGATCACAACAGATACAACAACTCATAATTGATCCAACAAAGTCAACAACATCTAACACCAACACATTAAACAATATATGACAGTACCCGCGTGAATACAAAATCAAAACATGACTTTGACCATGATAAAACGACCTCCGACTCGAAATAGTACATGATATCAGTGGTGCTCGCCATCCTCATGCCCTTCCTACGCCAGCTTGCCACAAAGACTTGTACCTGAATACACAACAAGTATATTCACTCCCGAAGGGATCAGCAAACAACCGGTGCAAGTAAAAAGATTCATGAGTATGTACTACAAGTGCATAAACAACCAAATCACTGTGCCATCACATATATTCCGGAATACAATACCACAATCATCATTATTGTACATGCAATGCAATGCAATTCCCATGCATGCAATTAATCACGCACACGGGCCCATTTCGCTTGGCTCTTTTGGCCAACTCAAGTCGCTTACTTGGAATTTTCGCTTTTCGCTTCGCAATGCATGTTTATGACATTTTATTTCATGTCAATGCGCGATAATGCTGAGTATTCACAAATTCACTTTTCAACTAATCACACATGTCACAAATATCGCACTGATACACTTTAAAGTGTAAAAATTACACAATTTAAATTTATAGTAAATTCCCCACCGAGTGATCCGCAGATACTCGCAGTCTAACGGATCTCAGGGGACCCTCGCTGGTTTTACTTGGCTTATACACACTCAGTGACCACATGTCACAAACCACAGAACTTACCACTTTTTGAAACCACATTTTCTGAAATTACCAATTTTCACAGAAAACACATTTTTCACATATTCATTCACACGAAGTACATCAAACGTAATCAAAGTACTTGCCTGGCATCCCAGCGAATGGAAAAGGTTCGATTGACAAGGAAAATTGACTGAGCGATTAGCCAAATCTTCACCCTAAAACGGATCATATTATATAATTAACGGGTTAATATTTATATAACCATTAGAAATATACTTTCTAATTTAGACGAGTTTGGGTGAGACATAGTTACGGACACACTCCATGTGTTATCGGGGTGTAAGAATGTTGTGTTTCGAATTAGGAGCCATTTGTAAGTCGTTTGCCCCATTTTGGATCGAAACCAAGAAGGTTATACACTTTTTAAAAAAAAAATATTAAAGTTTAGGGTCAAATTGAAGATTTAGAAAACTTTATTCAAGTCCAACTTTATTTCTAATTCCCAAATGGCATAGCCATAGGCTTTAAAAATTTATGTTTTCCACCCCAAAACTTTATATGACTATCTAATAGTCGTTTTAACATCTCTCATCCACCGTAACCTCACTGCGAGCTTGTTTAACATCGACTAACACTATTTTTTTATATGTAAAAATACTTCACTTGCCTAAGCCGGCACACCCCGAACACAATCCACACACCCAACACACCTACGGGCCCACACACACACCCACACCAATCCACAAACAAACACACACTCACCCAGTCTACACACACGCACCCATTTTACACACACGCACGCACACAGCACACACATACACACACACGCACACACACACATAGCACATACATACGCACACACACAACACACATACACACATGCACACACATGTACCATAATACTCAACCAAAACTAACAACTAAAACTACACAAATGATGCTAGTCAGGAGGGCTTCCTAATGGTATAAAGATTTTCGAGTTTCGGCAGCCCGAACGGCCGTATGGGGGGCGACGTCGAGCGGTGATTTCAGCCCCGTTCCAGCTATTCTGACCTCGGTTTGTAAAACTCGACGAATTTTTGCGACCTACTCGTTGATACGATCAAAACGGTATATAGATTGCTGGATTTTACCAGAAAAATCCTCGGTGGCGGCGGATGACCTTCTCTCTCTCTCTTTCTCTCATGTTCTTCTCGTTCATTCTTTTTCTCTTCTTCTTCGAGGGTCGTTCGCGACCCTTCCTTCTGCCCTATTCTTATCCCTTCTTTTCCTCTTTTTTTTATGTTGTGTAAGGCTCTTACACACACATATATATATATATTAAAGAGTATGTATATCATATATATATCATTATAACCGTTAGGATTATTATTTCTATCTCATGACACGGCGGTGACGTACGAAACATTATATATAAAATATATAGTAACACTCCGCAATTACAAAAATTCAAGTTCGTTATTCTAAACAACACAGGCGACATAGTTCTCAACTCCGACATAATAACCGAATTTATCGACGCTTCACAAAATATAAAATCACCCGGTTTATTTACTACGGGGTATCACAGCGTACGTTAATGGCTTTATGTACGTTAACATGGAGGCGTTGCATACATAACATGGTCACCGCTAAATAAGCGGACACCAACCCTTTTTCTGCATTTCTTACCTTCCTAAACCTAACCCGACGACAGAGTGCGAGGGAGACATCTTAGAGGAAATTTGGGGAAATTCTTCATCATCTATCATCCTTCTTGAGTTGCTAACGAAGATTATACAACTCCTAATTCGTTCATTTCTCCCAAATCAAGGTAAATCTTTCCTAGAACCCTATTTTAGGAATTTGGGGGGGGGGGGGGTTTCATAGATTCGTACGTTTAATCCATTTTGAAGCTTAAAATCCTTGAGATTATGAAGTATCTACCCCGTACCCATATTTTCCTTATGATTATACGAATGTCTTTATTTTTTATTTTGATTTGAGAGTGTTGGGATGATTTCGAACCTCTATGTGAATATCCTTGAAGAATTGTGAATAGTAGATGGGGTTTCGGGAGTTTCTCTTTGTGAATTGAGTATTGATTGTTGATTATCGTATTCTTTACGAGTCGTTTAGGGCCGGAAGTGCGTTCTTGGACCTAACGAGCTTGAATACCATTTCCTTTTGGTTTCCAATGTCTCAAATGTAAGTATATGTTTATGATTGCATCTTCTTGGTGTTGAAAGTATAATGTATGTGATATGTATGATTATGTGTTCACTCAGGGACGGACCAATGGGTCTTTTGAGGGGTCGTTGCTTCTGGTGCGATCTATGAACATTTTTGTTAACCACTCTGGGACGGACCGATGGATCCTCTGAGGGATTGTTGCTTCTGGTATGATCCTTGGTTAAAAATGTATATGATTGATTGATATGAGATTTAGTTATTTCGGTAGTCTTGAGTTTGATTAAATGAGGTTATATTTACTTTATCGTTCAAGAAGTATTGTGTTTCATATTCGATATACTTGCACTAGCTATTCCATGTCTAACCCCATTCGGGGAAAATACGTTTCATGTATGTCAGGTTCTAGGCAAGCGAACGAGCAGGTACCGGATCGGTATGATGATGATGGGCAAGAGTGATGTTGTGTCGTGTCTTTGTCTGTATTATTATGTTTTACCCATTCGGAAATGTTATACTTTGAATGGTTATTAGTTCTTTATGTAATATCCATACTTTCTATTTTTAGTAATTGCTTTACATGCGGGCAGAGTGGGCATCGGGCAGTTCATTCTGAGAGGGCTACCAGGGCAGCCAGAGATCCGACTTCCACTACAGTACAGAAAGAGCATAGTGTTGATCAGAGGACTCCAGTCACTCAGGTCCCTCAGAGTTCGGGCCGTGGTAGGGGTCGGGGTCATCCAGACCGCCATGCAGTATCGAGTTCGGGATCAGTACACCCCCGTTTATATCAGATGAGATCCACAGAGGAGATAGATACTCAGGTGGCATCAGGTACCACTCAGATCCTTTCTCATCTAGTTTCAGTGCTTTTTGATTCGGGTGCTACTCATTCATTCATTGCATAGGATTATGTATGTCGTATTGGCATTGACTGTTTATTTGAGTGAGAACCGTTTTATAGTGGGTATGCCTAGTGGGGATCGTATGATTGGGAATTGAGAAGTTAGAGATTTCCCAGTGAGGATCGGGAACCGAGATTGGCCCTCAAACCTCATTGTTCTAGACTTAAAGGGTGAGGATTTGATCCTCGGGGACGATTGGCTAGATCGTCACGGTGCTATTATGGACTATCGGACTCGTACTATCTCGATAATGGCTGATGATGGCACAGAACATACACTAGTGGGATGTAATCCGGGCAGATTAGGGAGTGTGATCAGCACCTTGAAGGCGGTGAAACTTCTGAACCAGGGTTGCGTAGGCTATTGGTGTTACGCTTTGAAGGCGGAAAATAGTTGGGTTGACATGTCGTTGATTCCTGTCGTAAACGAATATTCTGACATATTTTTGGATGACTTGTCGGGATTACCACCGTAGCGGCAAGTTGAGTTTCCTATTGATCTAGAGCCGAGTGCGGCTCCTATTTCACGAGCACCGTACCGTATGACACCGTCAGAGATGTTAGAGTTAAAGAAGCAGTTGGGGGAATTGCTAGATAAAGGGTATATTCGACCAAGCGCATCGCCTTGGGGTACACCTATGCTTTTTGTTAAAAAGAAGGATGGATCGCTTCATTTGTGCATCGACTATCAAGAACTAAACAAGCTGACCATCAAAAATAAGTACTCTTTACCCCGGATTGACGACTTATTTGATCAACTTCAGGTAGCGACAGTCTTCTCGAAGATTGATTTATGATCGGGTTACTATCAGTTGAGGATTCGGGATAGTGACATACCGAAAGCTGCCTTTCGGACGGGATATGGCCATTACGAGTTTGTGGTTATGCCTTTCGGGATAACCAATTCCCTAGCAGTGTTCATGTAGGTGATGAACAAGGTTTTTATCGAGTATCTGGACAAATTCATAGTTGTTTTTATTGATGACATTCATATCTATTCCCGGAGTCAGGAGGAGCACGCTGTACATCTTCGTATTGTGTTAGATATTTTGAGAGCTGAGCAGTTGTATGTGAAGTTTTCTAAATGTGAGTTTTGGCTCAAGGAAGTAACATTCCTCGGGCATATGATATCAGCATACGGGGTCCGGGTTGATCCACAAAAGATAGAAGTGGTACTGGCATGGAAACCACCTAAGAATGTGTAGGAAATGAGGAGCTTCCTAGGACTTGCGGGTTATTACCGTAGGTTCATCGAAGATTTTCCAATATCGCCCGACCACTCACACAGTTACTTCAGAAAACTTAAAAGTTCGAGTGGAACGCAGATAGATAGGATAGATTTGATGAGTTGAAGAGGCGTTTGACTACCGCACCAGTTCTAGCTTTGCCCCATGGGAACGATGACCTTGTGGTTTATAGCGACATTTCGGGCCTCGGACTTGGGTGTGTTTTGATGTAGAGAGATAGGGTTACTGCTTATGCATCTCGACAGTTGAAACCATACGAAGTAAATTACCCTACACATGATTTAGAGTTAGCTGTGGTCATTTTCGCTTGAAAAATCTGGAGGCATTATCTCTGAGGGTCGTCGTGTAAGATTTACACTAACAAAAGAGTCTGAAGTATATATTCATCCAGAAGGAACTGAACATGAGGCAATGGAGATGGCTAGAATGAATTAAGGATTATGACCTTGAGATTTTTTATCATCCGAGCAAGGCCAATGTAGTAGAGGATGCACTAAGTCGTAAGCCGATGGCTCTACAGATATTAGAAGTACTTACGCCTCAAAGGAAGATCCAGTGGGATTTAATTTGTCAGAATATCTACGTTTGGCTTCAGGAAGTTCAGGGTCAGTTGTGTGCGTTAGAAATCACTTTGTGTTTGATTGATGATATCAAGGCGAGACAGTATGATGACCCACTTTTAGTCCGGTTGAGGGAAGACGTGAAGAAAGGGAAAGCTCATGGGTTTGTGGTTCAGGATGACGGAATTTTGAGATTTCGAGACAGATTGTGTGTACCGTGTGATATTGAGTTGAGACAGAAAATCTTGAGAGAAGCCCATACTATGCCTTATTCCATACACCCTGGTACAAGCAAAATGTACAAGGATGTAAGGAGCAAATTCTGGTGGAGCAACTTAAAGACGGATGTTAGCGAGTTTGTGTCGAAGTGTTTGACCTGTCAGTAGGTTAAGATCGAGCATCAGTGACCCGCAAGGTTATTGCGACCACTTCCTATTCCAAAGTGCAAGCGGCCGGATATTTCTATGGATTTCATTAGTAGTATGCCTAGGACTCGGACCGAAATGAACATGATTTGGGTCATCATCGATCGACTAACCAAATCTGCTCATTTTCTGGGTATTAAGGATACTTGGGGACTGGAAAGATTAGCCCAGGTGTTCATTGCAGAAATCGTGATGTTGAATGGGACTCCTAAGAGTATTATTTCCGATTGAGATGGTCGATTTGTATCTCATTTTTGGCAGTCTGTTCATCGAGACTTGGGAACCGAGTTGAGACTTAGCACGTCCTACTATCCCCAGACAGATGGACAGTCGAAGCGGACGATTCAAATGCTTGAGGATATGTTGAGAGCATGTGCTTTAGACTGGAAAGATGATTGGGAGTCACACCTGCCGTTGATCGAGTTTACGTACAACAATAGTTGGCACGCCTCGATTAGAATTACACCATCTGAGGCTTTGTACGGAAGGAGGTGCAGATCGTCGTTTTGTTGGGATGATGCTACTGAATTGATTGGTACCGAACCAGATCTAGTAGTCGAGACAAGTGAGAAGATTTCCTTGATTCGCGACAGGTTATTAATGGCTCAGAGTCGACAGAAGTCCTATGTCGACACGCGTCGCCGGCCGTTAAAAGTTTGAAGTTGGAGACCATGTATTATTGAAAGTATCACCGACCCAGGGAGTTTACCGCTTCGGTCGGAAGGGTAAACTTAGTCTGAGGTATATTGGACCTTTCAAGATTTTAGAGGGAGCTGGAGATCTTGCATATCGGTTGGGTGTGCCGCCGTCATCGAGTCACGTGCATAACGTATTTAATGTCTCCCAGCTTAGAAAGTATGTACCGGATCCTAGTCATGTCATTGATTTTGGAGAGATTGAACTGGGACCCGACATCACATTTGAGGAGAGACCGATTCAAATTTTGGAGCGTCGAATTAAGCTACTTAGGCATAAAACCATTCCTTTCATTAAAGTGCAATGATTGAGACACGGATCATAGGAAGCGACATGTGAAACGGAGGATAGTATGAAGACGAGATATCCCGAATTATTCACCTTGTAAGTTTCGGGACGAAACTTCTTTTTAGAGGGAGAGAACGTAATATCTGCACTTTTTATTTTTAATAATTTCTATTTTTAGTGTATTTTCATTTCGAATGACTCGCTTGTAACTGTTTTAATATTCTAAACTATTTTGTTTTGCATTCATGGCCATCCGGACGAGTTTCGGAGGTGTTTTTACGCGATTTTAATTATTGTGTAACTTTTCCGCGTGTAGGCTCGATTCTCATAAATCTCGTTCTAAACTGACGTTTCGTTACCTCTGCAAGTTCCTTTAATATTTTTGGATATGTTACGACTTCCTGGGGTTGTTATATGGCCTAAAACCGTGATTCTCGGGGGTTTGGGCTGTTTTGTAATTTTTCGTAGTTTTGGGTACCATTATTGGAATTGTTGTCGGTTCCGTTGAATTGTTGGATTCATGTGTTCTAGCGAGAGAGTGAGCTTGCATGTTGTTGCCTCTTATTAATACTTTGTTATTCGTTGGTAACTGTCGAGCTTTATACCTTCCGAGACGTGTACATTCTGACCATGTTTCAGAACTGTATTCTGTATCAGAGCAATTAGCGCACGCTAACAATATAGATAGCGTGCAAAAGTGGTATCCCTAGCGCATGCTAAATTCATAGGTGGCGCACGCTAATCATGTAACACCCCCAAGTTATTCAGGGAATATTACAGCGCCGCAAGCCCCGCCGGGGGACTCACAAGGCTAAAACATACGCGGAATTATAAATTTTGACCGATAAGGTCTACACACAATGGAATGAAAAACAATATAAAGGTATTCAGAACATAACCAATGTATCCACAGACATCATAGCACGAATCAAAAACCTCGGCAAACACAGGCCGGAACATCAAGGGAAATGGAAAACAATACTCGAGTATTCAATAGCCAATCCAGTACAACAACACTGAATGGAAAACTCAAAACATAACTGGAAGAAAGACACAGTATCACACTTGCCCACCATCTTCGTGCCGACCCGATACCTGCCTGTCCGACCTCCTGGAACCTGAAATACATGAAACGTATTTCCCCCATAAAGGGGTTAGCCGTCGAATAGCTAGTGCAAGTATATCAATATGAAACACAATACTCCTCGACAATAAAGTAAATGTAACCGTCAATTCATCAATTCAAGACTAGTATTCCGGAATAACTAAAATCTCATAAGACGTATGTGAATGCCGTAGAAACGGTTCGTTCATATCATACGCCGATACGTATGTGAATGCCGTAGAAACGGTTCGTTCATATCATACGCCGATACATGTAGGAATGCCGTAAAAACGGTTCGTTCATTACATGCCAACAATACATACATGAATGCCGTAAAAACGGTTCGTTCATAATATGCCATAAATATATCTATGAATGCCGTAAAAACGGTTCGTTCATATCATACCATCAATATTTCTTACTTTCAAAGTCGAGAACGTACAATCATTAATGTATACTTGCTTTTGAGACATCAAGAAATCGAACAGAGGAAAGGTATGAGTTCGGTAGGTCCAAGAATGCGGTTCCGGCACCTAAACGATTTGCAAGGAATATGACAATTAATTATCCATACTCAAATTACACGAAGAGACTCCCGAAACTCGTCTACGATACAAGAAAATACACGGGTGAACAACTAAAGGTTGGGAAATCGCCCAAACTCCCACAAGTCCGAAAACGGCACAATCCAACCCGTAAAATCGTAAGAAAACACGCATACGATATAGATATATCATAATCTCAAGCTTCTCAAGCTTCAATCGGATAAATCGGACGAATCTACGAAAACCCCCAAAATCCAACACAAAATTCAAAGTGTTCTTGAATAATCTTTCAATAATCCGACGAATACTCAAACATATCCATAATCATGCATATATCACTTCATACACCATGATTTTATCATCCAAAACGTCAATACCCACACAAAATCGAGAAGTCAAGATGTCGAAGAAATTACCTCTTGAATATCCAAGCTCTATGATCCAAGGAATACGCGTTAGATCGACTATCCGGGCTTCCCAACCGAATGAAAGTGGTAAAAATCCAACACACAAGTGATAGATGTGAGAAAACTCCTCCCCTCAAACTCTCTCTCTCGCAGGTGGAAGAAGGAAATGGGGAAATGAGCTGCATCTCACTCAAAAAGCACAAATAATGCATTTGACCGCATTGTGTGCCGCGGCTCAGCCCAGGTGTGCCGCGGCACAGGCCTAAAAATTGCTCCTGTGTTTGGCGGTGCCGCGGCTCAGCCAGTGTGCCGCGGCACCGGTACAATCGATTTGGCCGAGGATGCAACACAAGTGTGCCGCGGCTCGGCTAGGTGTGCCGGCGATGACTCGCAGGTGCCGCGGCTCAGCCAAGGTGTGCCGCGGCATCGGGTACAGCCCGCTCGGCCAGGTCTAGGAAATATGTGTGTGCCGCGGCGCACATTCCTTGTACCGCGGCCCACACCCCCCTCGGGTCCTAAAATAATAAAAAATGCCCCGGGAAGAGAATAAAGCAATAGGACTCAATTTCGGGGAAACAATAACACGGAAATGGAAGTACGGAAACCCCAAAACGGTGGTTCCAAGCAACGATTACATGGGTTCGCCCAACAAATCACGATTCGAAGAAAATGAAGAGGTTTTGAAATGACATGACTATCGACCGGGTATTACATTCTCTCCCTCTAAAAGGAAGTTTCGTCCCGAAACTTAAGAAATAAATAGTTCGGGGTATTCCACTTGCATTTTCTCTTCCGTCTCCCAAGTCGCCTCCTCGACTCCATGCCTCGACCATTGCACTTTAACCAGTGGAATGGTCTTATGCCGAAGTTGTTTCTCAAGGCACTCAAGAATCTTCACGGGTTTCTCCGGAAAGGTAATATCCTCGGCTACGTCAATCTCACTGTAGTCGATAATGTGGCTCGGATCCGGTACGTACTTTCTCAACTGAGACACATGAAACACACTGTGGACGTGGCTCAAAGCTAGAGGCAACGCCAAGCGATAAGCTAAATCTCCAACTCTGTCCAAAATCTCGAAGGGTCCGATATACCTCGGACTAAGTTTTCCCTTTTTCCCGAAGCAGAAAACTCCTCTGGTCGGCGACACTTTGAGCAAGACATGATCCCCCACTTCAAACTCCAAGGGTCGACGACGAGTATCAGCATAAGATTTCTGACGACTCTGGGCAGTCAGTAATCGATCTCGGATAATAGAAATCTTTTCCTTAGTCTCCATCAACATATCCGGCTCCATCCCAACTAGCTCAGAAGCCTCGTCCCAACATAATGGCGACCTACATCGCCTACCATAGAGTGCCTCGAAGGGTACCATTTTGATCGATGCATGCCAACTATTATTGTAAGCAAACTCGATCAACGGTAGGTGAAGCTCCCAATCATTACTCCAATCCAAGGCACAAGCCCGTAACATATCTTCCAGTGTCTGAATCGTCCACTCCGTCTGACCGTCCGACTGAGGATGAAAGGAAGTGCTCAATCTCAACTCCGTACCCAGAGCCTGGTGAACGGCCTGCCAAAAATGCGATACGAAATGGACGTCCCGATCAGAAACAATGGTCTTGGGGGCACCGTGTAACCTCACGATCTCAGCAATAAAGGTTCGAGCCAGTCTATCCGGTCCCCAAGTATCCTTAATACCCAAGAAGTGTGCAGACTTGGTCAACCGATCGACAACCACCCAAATCATATTCATTCCGGCCCGAGTTCTCGGCATGCCAGTGATGAAATCCATTGAGATGTCTTCCCACTTCCACTCGGGAATGGGAAGTGGTTTCAACAACCCCGCCGGTCGTTGATGTTCGATCTTGACTTGTTGACACGTCAAGCATCGTAGTACAAACTCCGTAACATCCTTCTTCATGTTATTCCACCAAAAATTGCGCTTCAAATTTTTGTACATCTTACTCGTTCCGGGGTGGATTGAGTAAGGCGTAGCATGAGCTTCTCGGAGAATTCTCTGTCTCAACTCTAAATCGTTCGGAACACAAAGCCTGCCCTGAAATCTCAGAATACTATCCTCGTGTACCATAAAGCCAGGAGCTTTTCCTTTAATTACATCTTCCTTCAGTTGAGAAATCATCGGGTCACTCCACTGCTTCCCTTTGATGTCATCAACTAAGGACGAAGTAATTTCGAGAGTACACAACTGTCCCTGTACTCGTTGAAGCCAAACTTCTATCCCTTGCTCAATTAAATCCCGACGAATTTTCGTCTGGGACGTAAGAACCTCGAGCATTTGAAGAGATGCCAATTTGCAGCTCAAAGCATCCGCAACGACATTGGCTTTACCGGGGTGGTAAAGAATTTCCAAATCATAATCCTTTATCAACTCTAACCAATGCCGCTGTCTCATATTCAGCTCCTTCTGACTGAAAATATACTTCAGGCTCTTGTGATCGGTATAAATCCGGCACGGCGAACCATACAAATAATGTCGCCAAATCTTGAGTGCGAAGACAATTGCGGCCAACTCTAAATTGTGAGTAGGATAATTCATCTCATAAGGCTTTAATTGTCGTGACGCAAAAGCTATTGTCTTATCATGCTGCATAAGGACACAACCCAGGCCTTGACCCGTAGCGTCACTGTAAACTGCAAAGCCTTCGCTACCATGTGGTAAAGTTAGAATCGGCGCTGAAGTCAATCGTCTCTTTAGTTCATCGAAGCTCTGCTGTCTCCCATCCGTCCAAACAAACTTTTCGGTCTTTTGGAGTAATTTCGTAAGCGGTCGAGCGAGTTTCGAGAACCCCTCGACAAACCGACGGTAATACCCAGCAAGGCCCAAAAAGCTACGAACCTCCTTAACATTTTTAGGCGGTGCCCAATCTAGCACTGCCTCGATCTTCTGCGGGTCTACACGAACCCCTTCGGCCGAAATCACATGGCCGAGAAACATAACTTCTTCCAACCAAAACTCACATTTCGAGAATTTTGCAAAGAGGTGCTCGGTTCTCAAAATGTCTAAACCAAACGCAAGTGTCGGGCATGTTCCTCCTTATCTCGAGAATAGATTAATATGTCGTCAATAAAGACGACTACACACCTGTCGAGGTACTCGATGAATATCTTATTCATTAACTGCATGAATACTACTGGTGCATTAGTCAACCGAAAAGGCATAACTACAAATTCATAATGTCCATATCTCGTCCGAAATGCTGTCTTCGGAACGTCGGACTCCCTCACCCTGAGTTGATAATACCCAGATCTTAAATCAATTTTCGAGAAAACTGCAGCCCCTTGCAATTGATCAAATAAATCGTCTATACGAGGTAGAGGGTACTTGTTCTTGATGGTTACTTTGTTCAACTCACGGTAGTCGATGCACAAACGTAGTGAACCATCTTTCTTCCTCACAAAGAGAACAGGCGTGGCCCAAGGCGAAGCGCTCGGTCTGATGTACCCTTTTTCCAAAAGTTCTCCCAGCTGAGTCTTCAATTCCTGCATCTCGGAAGGTGCCATCCGATAAGGTGCTTTAGAAATCGGAGCCGCATCTGGCTCTAAGTCTACGGTAAATTCTATCTCTCGATCTGGCAGTAGTCCTGGGAGATCATCCGGAAAAACATCGGGGTACTCATTAACAACCGGAATCGAAGAGAAATCGACTTTGTTTCCTTCCGTTTTTAAAGCATAACACCAATAGCCCGTACAACCTTTATTCAAAAGTTTTACGGCCTTCATGGAACTGATAAGTAACTTGGATTGGCCCGACTTGCGTCCCAAAAACGAGTACTCAGATCCGTCTTTAGTCATCATGGTAATAACCTTGGTACGGTAATTCATAATCGCTTGGTGATTATTAAGCCAATCCTCGCCGAGGATTACGTCCTCGCCTTCCATATCAACTACAATTAGATTCGATAACCATTCCATACCGGATATAACCACCGGAAAATCTCTAATCTCCCGATTCCCCACAATCCTATCCCCGCTAGGCAGTTTCACGATAAAGGGATCGCAAGCAGTCAAACAAGTTATATTCAAACGGCGTACACACTCCAAAGAAATAAAAGAATGTGTAGCACCCGTATCAAAGAGTACACGGACTGGATAAGATAAAATATGGATGGTACCTGAAGCCACCGCCGCGTCGGTTTCGTCTGTTCGACGCATCTCATAAACTCGTGGTTGTACCGAACCGACGCTAGAGTTCCCCCCTCCAGCGTTCTGACCCCGACCCCGGCCCCTGCCAAAATTCTGCTGAGGTTGACCAAAAGATTGTCAATACCTTGATCAAGAGGTGTTGGGGCAGAAGCCCGAGTGTCCAAAGTCTGGTTCGGCTCGGAACAATAAACCGCTCTATGCCCCATCTGACCACACGTGTGACACTTTAATGGTGGAAAGTAGCATTCCGAACTAAAGTGGCTTAGACGACCACAATTATAGCAAGTCATTGTGCGATTTGAGGTACCCGGAGTGGGACGGTAACCCCTTTTCCATTTATTAGAACATGACGACTGTCCGGAAAAACGGTTAGTCGTCTGTGACTTCTGAAAGTTGCCACCCTTAGAGCCAGAAAAATTTCCCCCGACTTTCTACTTCTTCGGTTCTTCAACGGTATCATTGTCGGGGCTCAACATATCATGGGCCAAAGCTCTGTCCTGATACTCTTTTAGTGTGGTACAAGCAAATCCGGCCATGTACCGCCGTAAATCCAAATTCATCCGCATATCAAAATAACGGATCTTATCATGCTCGTTACGCACTTGATCATTCACATGGATCAATTGTTGGTTATACTCCACGATCGCCTGCGAAACGGGAATATCTTGTGGTTTAGCCTCGAAGAAGGCTCGAATTCGACTCTCTCGTACCGGCCAAGGACAAAACTCGGCCTCCAAGAGCTCCTTAAATTCATCCCACGAGGCAATACGATCCTGTGGCTTGATGACCTTCCACCAAGTAGCGGCCTCCTTAGTGAGGAAATACTGAGCAATTGGTACTTTCCTCACCTCGGGGCAATCAACCGCCTCGAAAATCTTCTCTAATTCTGCTAGCCAGTCTTCCCAGCCTAACGGGTCTGTGGCACCGCCAAACTGTGGACGGTGCATACGGATTACATTATGAAGTAAGGCATCCGTGTTTGGGTTGGGGTTATTCAGTTGAACAGTTTGGGCCAAAATAGTCATCTGAGTAGCCAATTGTTGAAGTGCATTCGCCACTCCAACGTCTGCGTTGTTCCCCTGACCGTCTGACTGGTCGTGCTGACTCTCGGTGTCGGGATGCACCGAGTTCGACAAACTGGGGTTGGTCGACCCCGCAACTGAACTGATGGAAACGGCCGCGCCACGACCTCTTCCTCGGCCACGGCCACGACCACGGCCACGGCCCTTACCAGCTGACATACTGAAGAACACACAAGGTACGTAAGCACAATTCAAACACACGTCATTAAGGTGATCGATTCTCGAGAATATCCATAGAAGAAGCATAATGAATAAGGAAACATCAGAAGAGTAAGAGGTCTTACAAGTACCGGTCGCACTGTGATGATGGCAGAGTAGTGATACTGTGGACAATTGACGACTCATTCGACCCAAAAGACCGACAGCCTAGGTATCCATAGACCTAAGCTCTGATACCATATTCTGTAACACCCCCAAGTTATTCAGGGAATATTACAGCGCCGCAAGCCCCGCCGGGGGACTCACAAGGCTAAAACATACGCGGAATTGTAAATTTTGACCGATAAGGTCTACACACAATGGAATGAAAAACAATACAAAGGTATTCAGAACATAACCAATGTATCCACAGACATCATAGCACGAATCAAAAACCTCGGCAAACACAGGCCGGAACATCAAGGGAAATGGAAAACAATACTCGAGTATTCAATAGCCAATCCAGTACAACAACACTGAATGGAAAACTTAAAACATAACTGGAAGAAAGACACAGTATCACACTTGCCCACCATCTTCGTGCCGACCCGATACCTGCCTGTCCGACCTCCTGGAACCTGAAATACATGAAACGTATTTCCCCCATAAAGGGGTTAGCCGTCGAATAGCTAGTGCAAGTATATCAATATGAAACACAATACTCCTCGACAATAAAGTAAATGTAACCGTCAATTCATCAATTCAAGACTAGTATTCCGGAATAACTAAAATCTCATAAGACGTATGTGAATGCCGTAGAAACGGTTCGTTCATATCATACGCCGATACGTATGTGAATGCCGTAGAAACGGTTCGTTCATATCATACGCCGATACATGTAGGAATGCCGTAAAAATGGTTCGTTCATTACATGCCAACAATACATACATGAATGCCGTAAAAACGGTTCGTTCATAATATGCCATCAATATATCTATGAATGCCGTAAAAACGGTTCGTTCATATCATACCATCAATATTTCTTACTTTCAAAGTCGAGAACGTACAATCATTACTGTATACTTGCTTTTGAGACATCGAGAAATCGAACGGAGGAAAGGTATAGTTCGGTAGGTCCAAGAACGCGGTTCCGGCACCTAAACGATTCGCAAGGAATATGACAATTAATTATCCATACTCAAATTACACGAAGAGACTCCCGAAACTCGTCTACGATACAAGAAAATACACGGGTGAACAACTAAAGGTTGGGAAATCGCCCAAACTCCCACAAGTCCGAAAACGGCACAATCCAACCCGTAAAATCGTAAGAAAACACGCATACGATATAGATATATCATAATCCCAAGGTTCTCAAGCTTCAATCGGATAAATCGGACGAATCTACGAAAACCCCCAAAATCCAACACAAAATTCAAAGTGTTCTTGAATAATCTTTCAATAATCCGATGAATACTCAAACATATCCATAATCATGCATATATCACTTCATACACCATGATTTTATCATCCAAAACGTCAATACCCACACAAAATCGAGAAGTCAAGATGTCGAAGAAATTACCTCTTGAATATCCAAGCTCTATGATCCAAGGAATACGCGTTAGATCGACTATCCGGGCTTCCCAACCGAATGAAAGTGGTAAAAATCTAACACACAAGTGATAGATGTGAGAAAACTCCTCCCCTCAAACTCTCTCTCTCGCAGGTGGAAGAAGGAAATGGGGAAATGAGCTGCATCTCGCTCAAAAAGCACAAATAATGCAGTTGACCGCATTGTGTGCCGCGTCTCAGCCCAGGTGTGCCGCGGCACAGGCCTAAAAATTGCTCCCAGGTTTCGGCAGTGTGCCGCAGCTCAGCCCAGGTGTGCCGCGGCACAGGGTACAGTCGGTTTTTGGCTGAGGATGCAACACAAGTGTGCCGCGGCTCAGCCTAGGTGTGCTGCGGCAGTGACTCGGCAGTGTGCCGCAGCTCAGCCAAGGTGTGCCGCGGCACCGGGTACAGCCCGCTCGGCCAAGTCTAGGAAATATGTGTGTGCCGCGGCGCACATTCCTTGTGCCGCGGCCCACACCCCCCTCGGGTCCTAAAATGATGAAAAATGCCCCGGGAAGAGAATAAAGCAATAGGACTCAATATCGGGGAAACAATAACACGGAAATGGAAGTACGGAAACCCCAAAACGGTGGTTCCAAGCAACCATTTCATGGGTTCGCCCAACAAATCACGATTCGAAGAAAATGAAGAGGTTTGAAATGACATGACTATCGACCGGGTATTACAAATCAAACTGGACAGTAAGTTCTGTCTTCTAGAGTAGGTTGATTAACATACGTTATTGTTACCATTACATACGTTGTTGAGAAGATTAACATACATTATCATACTGTTGCGTACACTAATGAGGGTGGGCAGAATATTCTGGGTTTGGACAGTAGGTTCAGTGAGTTCAGGCTAAACCAGGTAACCTATGCTAACCCGTATGTTAGCGCACGCTAACTCAGATGCTAATGCACGCTATGTTGACATTAGCGTACGCTAACGGGGAGGACAGAAGTCTCTGGACTGCACTTTACCCAGAATAGCGCACGTTAAGCAGGCCTATAGCGTACGCTAATAGCTGCCTGTATAAATGGGACAACAGCAGTTGACTTCGTCATTTTTCCTACTTTTTTTGCTTCCTTGGCATTTTGCGATGGAGTTGAGTGAATTTCGACCAGGCATCATCATTCATCCATAGATTTGAGTTCCTAACAAGAATTAATTATCGTCCTAATGTCTTCCACCATCCGAATCAAGGTAAATCAGCTTAAACTCCAACTTCGGGAATTTGGTGGATTTTCTTGTGATTCCATTTTTGTATTCCGATTCGGCCGATTTGGTTATTAGATTAGGATTGTATATTCAAAATTCCTTGTTTTTCTTGTAGTTTTGGGAATAGAATTGATGAACTCTTCCATTATTCGATTATGTTGGATTATACCCTCGTAGTGTTCGACGAATTATGTCTACGAGTAGGACTTAGGATGGTTTCCTATGTTTCCGTAGTGTTGTGATTGATTATGTGTCGTTGTGATTTAGGAATGAACCTTTGAAAAGAGTTGGACCGAAACCCTTCCCTCTCACCGTTTCTTTCACATCGTGTTATTCGAAGTAAGTACATGTATTACATTTTGTTATGTGTGTTACGGTTTCGATACGAATGATGAACTGTGATAACGTGTGTGTGTGTGTGTTTTGTTGTTCTTCCACCCGGGGACGATTCGACGGTACCTCTGGGGGCCGATACTAATGGGTACGGCCGCGGAAGTGATTTCCCACCTAGGGACAGTCCGATGGGGCCTCTGGCGATCGATACTAATGGGTACGGCCGCGGGCTAACAAGTGTGGATGTTTGTAGTGATGCATTATGTTGATATGGTGTTTATGAAATTGATGTTTTGACACAAGTGTGATATTCCGGAAAATTGTTTTCAAATGCTTTCTAATTGAGATGACACTATTGAATCGTATCTGTATATAATGTCTTGTAATTGTGTACTTGCACTAGCTTTTCGAATGCTAACCCCTTAAATAGGGGAAATGCGTTTTATGCATTCCAGGTATTGGGCGAGCTGAGGAGCCGGCACGGGACACGCATGCAAAGGATGGTCAAGTATGATGATGAGGCTCGATGTTATGTTATTTATTTTATTATGTTTAAGTGGTTTGTCGGAGTTAGTCGAGTAATCATATTATTATTTTTAGAGATGTCGATGAAGTCCCCTGCATGGGCAAGGAATACATTTTACATTCTGTTTTTTCCTAAATTGAACCAAAATGTTTTGGCCGAGGGCACGGCCTTATTTTCAGTATTAGTGTTGTCATTGTGGATTATTTTCAAACGTGTGTATGTCCTAGCCTGGTAGACCTTGTTGAAGGATCTACGGTGTGTAATGTCCCATTGGAGAAATGGGGTGTTACACTTGAGTACTAAGAGATGTTATTCTTGTTGTTCTACCTTTGCCTCATGGGTTTAATTTCAGTTGATTTCTGTCCATTGATTCTGAATATTATTTTGGACATCGATTTATATTACCTTCTGTTTGACTTTGTTTAGACCCTATCGGTCAAAGTTTATGATTATTTGTATATCCTCGTGGGGCTCACAGCGCTGTAATATACCCTGAATATCTTGGGAGTGTTACAAAATATGGTATTAGAGCTTAGGTTTATGGATACCTAGGCTGTCGGTGTCTTTGGGTCGAATTAAGTCACCGTTTCTATACAGTATCACTACATTGTCATCATCTCAGTACGACCGGTACTCATAAGTTATCCTTATCTCTCTTCTCTCTTCTTTTATGTATCATCTATGAATTTTTACCTTTGGGAATCAGTCACCTTGATGGTGTGTAATTTGAACTGTACTCACGAATAATCTCATTGTTCCTCAGAATGTCCACGGGTAGAGGGCGCGGTCGTGGGCGTGGGGGAGATAGTGTGGCAGACATGTCTTTCAGCATTGACGCTGGTTCGACCACTCCTACATTATCGAACTTAGTGCATCTAAGTACAGATGGTCAGCAGGGTCAATCGGACGGCCAAGGGAATAATGCAAATGTCGGTGTTACGAACATTCTCCAGCAGGTGGAAAATCAAATGGCTCTCTTGACCCAGATGATCCAACAGAATAATCCAAACCCGACGGCTAATACAGGTGCAAAAAGATGGCTCCAGGATGTGGTCCGTATGCATCCTCCATAGTTTTGGTGCTACTGATCCGGCCGACTCAGAAAGATGGCTTTCGAGATGGAGAAGGTTTTTGAAGCAGTCGGTTGTCCTGAGGCGAGGAGTGTGTCCCTGGATCAATATTTCCTTGCCGAAGAGGCTGCGACTTGGTGGCAGGCAGTTAGTCCCCAAGATCATGTTGCTTCTTAGGACGAGTTCAGGGACTTGATGGAGGTCGAGTTTTGTCTTTTGCTAGTTCAAGAGAGTAGAATCCGGGCCTTTTTCGAGGCTAAGCCACAAGATGGGAAAATTCACACCTGGATTAGGGGAAATGAAGTTTTTTATAGTAGTCACCGATTACTTCAGCAAATGGGTGGAGGCCGAGCCAGTGGCCACCATCACTGAGCACAGGATCATAAGCTTTTTGTTTAACAACATCTGCTGCAGATATGGGGCGCCCCAAATACTCATCTCGAATAATGGGATGCAATTAAATGGGAAAAGAACCTAATCTTGGTGTGAAGGAATGCCCATCAAACAACGATTCGCCGCAGTAGCTCATCCGCAGACAAACGGATAGGTAGAAGTAACAAATAGAATGATCTTACAAGGGATAAAAACCCACCTAGACAAAGCAGGGGGAGGATAGGTGTATGAGCTCATCTTGGTGCTATGGTCTTACCGAACCACACCCAGGTCATCGACAGGGGAAACACCATTTAGTATGGTGTATGGATCCGAAGCAGTAATCCTGGCAGAGGTCGGAAAAATGCCACACCGAGTTCGATGGTTCAATGAAGAATAAAACGAAGAAATGATGAAGGAGGCACCGAATACCATAGAAGATAGAAGAGAAATAGCTGCAGCATGGGCTGAGAGATACAAGAGTTTGACAAAAGCAGCTCATGATAAGAAGGTAAAGAAAAGACAGTTCCAAATCGGCGACTTGGTACTCCGGCGAGCTGACATTTTCAAAAAAACAGGAAAGCTGGAACCAAACTGGGAAGGCCCTTACAAGGTGATCCGAATATATGCAGCGGGAGCTTATTAGCTCGAGGATATGGAGGGATACCCCATTAAGAGTGCATGGAACATATGTCATTTGAAAAAATATTTTGTATGAAGAAATGTCAGGAAAAGCTTGTAATGTCTTAATAAAAGTACATTACCAAGGGAATATGAATGTGCAGTTCAAACGAATTAGACAGAAAATCTGACTAGATGAAATGCCTTCAGATTTAAACAAGGGTGAGCTGCCTCAGAAAATCTGACTAGGTGAAATGCCTTCAGAATCAAACAAGGGTGAACTGCCCTAGAAAATCTGACTAGGTGAAATGCCTTCAGAATCAAACAAGGGTGAACTGATTTAGAAAATCTGACTAGGTGAAATGCCTTCAGATTCAAACAAGGGTGAACTACCCTAGAAAATCTGACTATGTGAAATGCGTTCAGATTCAAACAAGGGTGAACTGCCCTAGAAAATCTGACCAGGTGAAATACCTTCAGATTCAAAAAAGGGTGAACTGCCCTAGAAAATATGACTAGGTGAAATGCCCTCGGATTTAGACGAAAGCAAACTGCGCTAAAACCTAACTAGAAAAAACATGTTCAAACCTAAGCAATGAAAAAATCATACTAAAAGCTTGATCCGAGCTATATTAAGGTTATGGATAGAGCCGATCTACGACGACTTCAAAGAGTCGTTTGAAGTATCCGAGCTATATTAAGGTCGAAGGATTATTAACTTCAAAGAGTTGTTTAAAATATTCGAGCTATATTAGGGTTGTGGATAGAGCCGAGCTACGTCGACTTCAAAGAGTTATTTGAAGTAGCCGAGCTATATTAACTTCCAAGGATTATTAACTTCAAAGAGTCGTTTAAAATATCCGAGCTATATTAAGGTTGTGGATAAAGCCGAGCTACGTCGACTTCAAAGAGTTGTTTGAAGTAGACGAGCTATATTAACTTGGAAAGATTGTTAACTTTAAAGAGTCGTTTAAAGTATCCGAGCTATATTAAGGTTGCGGTTAAAACCGAGCTATGTCGACTTACAAAGAGTTGTTTAAAGTAGCCTAGCTATATTAAAAGGAAGATATTCTCATAACCAAGTTGCATTGACTAGGCATATCAGTATAGTACATATCCGAGCTACATTCACATTAAAAGATTTTTTTATTTAAAAGAGTTGCGCCAGTATAGAGACAACGAAAAAAAATAAATACAAATATACAAGTAAAGCTAAACTACGGGCTTGGGAGATCGGGGAGGAGACAAGGGGGAAGCCTCAGGGTTAGCCTCTCCAGCCGGAGCATCAAGAGTATCAGCCCTGTTAGATGGAGTAGGGGGATAGAGGGAAGCCCCAAATCCAGACCGGATTCGGTTATGGACTCCGTGAGAGCGGCTTCCCACCAAGCAGCATCTGGGGACTCGTTCACATCACCGGAACAACCCGAGGGGACAGGAGCTCCCTCCAAAGCAGCATCCTTATTCAGCTCGCCCTCAAAGCCCAAAGCTGCTAGCTGCTCGCGATCCCGGGATAAGGCAAAATCAAAATATTGCGTCACAGTAGGAGCGAGTCGACCTAGGCAGGCGGTTTAATTATGATAGCGAGTATGGAGGGCTGAACGATAAGCCCCCAGGAAGGATTGTCTGACATCACTAGTCAAGAAGCAGCGCTGGCCATCCAAGACTCCTCGCTCATAGGTCGAGGACCCCTCAGACCTAGCCTCCGCGAGATGGGGCTTCAAGCTGTGCAACCCTCTCGGATGTGGCCTTAGCTTCTGCAAGCTAAACCTCGAGCTGGATGACCTATCAGATTCCGCCTGAGCCCGAGTCTTGGTAAGCTTTAACTCTTGGTTCTGTTGGACATTAGCCATTTGCGCTCGCTCTAAAACCAACTCCCGCTCGGAAATCTTCTTTAGGGCAATATCCAGACCATATTCTCTCTCGCTAAGCCTCGACTCGAGATATGTCTTTGCCTCCAGGGCAGCCTTAAGCTCAGAAGATATTGATCCATTTGGGAAGAAGAGGAAGCTCTGCTTTTCCGCTCTTCCACCAAGCATACGAGGGTAGAGCAAAGCTAAAAAAAATAAGGGGGGGGGGGGGGGGGGGTTGATCAATAATAAGAAATATAAACAAAGGTAGAAACAGTGGAAAGAAAAAATAAATAAAGGTAGTTACCTTCCCAAAATACATCAGCATCAAGTTTAGATGGGAATCCTGCAAGGAGTTACGTAGTATCTGTAACACCCCCAAAATACGACCGGGAATGTCACACGCCGTAGACCCTTATCACAAGGATCCACCAGGCTAAACTCCAAAAGACTACTCAAAGATTGACCGACCGGGGTCAAAATTTTAATACAAAGTAGACCGACAAGGTCATAAACCAATTCAGAAACTAACGACATTCATATTACAATGACAACAATAAACTTGAACACAGAAAAGAATGACAACTCAATTTAATAAATGATAATTACACCCATGCAAGAGTAAATACTCGAACGACAGAGAGATACCGACCAAAATGATACAAAAGAAAAGACTCTGACTCTGGTGTGATTAGCATCGTTGTCTTCCATCTCCTTCCAAGCCAATCCCGTGACTGCTCCCGAGCTGCCAAAACCTGAGCGCATAACAGGCACCCACCCCCCGAAAACTCGGGGGTTAGCAAACTGGAATTTTGCTAGTGCAAGTACATAATATACAAGATATACGAACAGTAACAACACAAAATTCAAGCGCCGTGAAGCCTTAACACAAACCATACATTCCCACAGTCAGCACAGAATAACACTCGCATACACGAGGTGAAAGGTAATCACATAGTCATATTCTCCTTACGGAAAATAACATTCATGAAACTTTAAACGAGCCCAAGGAGTCAGGAAGATCCCTTTTGAAAAAGAAAAAGTATTTTGATAAGATAGTTTGCAATCATTATTATTGACTCGGGCCGTTTAGGGGTTTTTAAAATCGAATGGGAATACTTTTGGAAATAATTTCAAAAACTCTCGGGTCCTTGACCCAACGTATGGAAAACGATTACACAAAAACCAAGTCAACTTATTTGGGGTTCTCGACCCAATTTATAGAACACCGTCACAAAAGAAATCATTACAACATCTCACAGGGTTCTCAACCCATTCCAAATAACATCATCACGAAACCAATCATCTCAACATTCCACAGGGTCCTCGACCCAAAACACAGAATAGCACCACAATACAATCAAAGGTACAAAACTCTCATTCGACATATCCTGCTCAAGACCCCCGATTAATTAACCCTCGGAGATTTCGTCAAACCTCCGTGGTTAACTAACCCTGATACCAACGCTTTAAAAACAATTTGAAACAAGCTTTCAAAAACATGAATTGCGGTCTGTATCAAGACAAATATTAAAAAGTGAGTTGAAAGAATTTGAGATACGAACATCGTTCGGTAACGGGGTCTTAGCTATCACTCGAATACCCGTAACCAATAAGCCTGCCAGGCGCCTCCACTGCACACCTGTGCACCGGCGTTCACTCCACTATGTCGGCCGCTCCTTGAACATGTCACCGCACCGGCGTCACTCCCGCAAGAGCCGCCCCTTGCACGCGCATTAGGTGACACCGGCGTTCACCACCCATATGGAGCCGCACATTGCAGCGTACACCAGGCCGGAGTACACCGCCCCGCCCTCAGAGGTTCCCGGATATGACGTTTCTCACAACAAGTATCCACATTGTTCAAACATCAAGCACACGGACAATTGTCACAACAAATTTCAACTCGGTACATCAAGTCACACAATTTCTCCGCCAGTCCATATCCACACAAATAAACAATAACACGCACGTTATCAATCAAACTCAATCAACACCGCACATATATCTCTATGTTGCGACTCAACCGAATATATACACATTTATATATATATATATATATATATATATATATATAAATATATAACCTCACTATATTATATGAATAACTATAGTTCGCCCATCAATCCAAGTTGAGTACGTCAACTAATTGTAGAGTTCAACACTCGTCGATCACCGACATAAACATATATATTAATATACGTATATACATACATATATTTAACATGTAACTATATATATAAACACACATATATATATATATTTATATATATACACATACATATATATACCTCCATATAAACTCATACACTTCGACAACAATGATTTCACGCAGTTACAATTCGTATATCGAGGTACTTGCCTTGGTAATACGACGCGAAGGAGACGACGAAGGAATAGGTTCCGGTCCGAACAATCCTCTCAAATCCGACCCTAACACAATAATGATATACAATCAATCTCACATCATGAATACGAAGAAATCCCTCCTAGTTCTACCCGTTGGGACAATTTATCGAACACCAAGAGTGCGTAGGGAATTGAAATCGGTTAACGGTGAACTAACGGGATTTCATCCCAACCAAAAACAAGAAAACCAAGGGTCACGAGTATACTATCAAATCTAACAACAACATCGGTTAATTCGGATTAAAACACAAGATCACCACCAAACCCTCCCCAAAAATCATACTAGGGTTAAAGGGGTTCTTACCTCTTGAAGATTCAAGCCCTATAATCCGAAGAACACGTGCTAGATCCACAATCCGAGCTACACGATCGAAGGAAGATGAAGAAAAACACACAATCAAAAGGGTAGATGGAGAAGAAATCCCCCTCTCAACCCTCTCTCTCTCGCGCACGGTGGAAGAAAAGGAGGAAATGAGCGAAACTCGCTGAAAACACCCAGTTATAGCGCTGACCGCATTGTGTGCCGCGGCTCAGCTAATCTGTGCCGCGGCACAGGGCCAAAAATTGCGCCCAGTGGTCTGGAGACCGCTCGTTGAGCCGCGTCTCCTTCGGTGTGTGCCGCGGCGCGGACGCGGCCTGTGCCGCGGCAACTGCCGGGATCTTGGGCACGCGGTACAGGAGGTTTTAGCCGGCAGGTGCCACACGGGTGTGCCGCGGCCCGGACAAGTGTGCCGCGGCACTGACTCGGCTGTGTGCCGCGGCGCACAATCCTTGTGCCGCGGCACACGGTACAGCCTGCTCGGCCAACAACTGGGTAGTATGTGTGCCGCGGCGCACAATCCTTGTGCCGCGGCTCACACCCCCCCCTCGGGTCCCAAAATGACGAAAAAAGATCCGGAAAGAGAATAAAAGCAATAGGAATCGATATTTGGGCAACAATAACATGAAATGGAAGTACGGAACCCCCAAAACGATCTGAGGTACACAACCAAGGTCGAACAAGGAACAAATTCCCTAAATTTCTAGGAAGTTACAAAAACGGCCCAAACATCCGAAAATCACGATACAACGTCGGATTAACAATCCGAAACTCACAACATGTTCTACTCAATCATACGAACTCATGGAAGTAAGAAAATGACGAAATCGAACGAGTTTAACGAGAATCAAATGCACATGAGACAAAATATAACACAAGATGAAATTGCGTAAAAACATCATCGAGACCCGTCTAAGCGGAGAAACTCCAAGAACAAAATAGGTTCAGAATTCCAAAACATCGACAAGCGAGTTGTCGAAACGGACCTCCGCCGGAAAAATGAAAATTACCGGAAATCGAATTTGCGGGTATTACAGTATCTCCCTATCCCTATCAGGGACCACCGGGCTGAAGACGGAAGGAACTTTTCGAACTCCTTGCAGCGCATCAGGGTATCCATACCCGATCTAGAAGCACCCGTAGCCTTAGGCCGCTTGGTGGGGGCAGAGGAGCTGGGAGAACGGGCTCGCTTAGTGACCTGCAGTTGTAAAGAAGGGCTTGCATGGCTCCGCCCCGTGGTTAAAGGGGAAGGCAGATCAGAAGGTAGGGTTACCCCGACCTTGGCCCCCTTGGTAGAAACAGGATTTGGCTTCGGCATGTATGAGCCCTCCGCCCTCTCTTTCGTCGGATTTAACAACCTAAGAACCTTGTCCTTCTCGGGTTCGGTGGGCTTAGTAGCATCAGACTGGCAGGACCGCATAAAATGATCTGAAACATAATCGACAGGTCAGTAAAATCATCCCTGTACGTCGACAGAATAAAAATAATGAGAAATATAATAAACAAAGCCGTTAAAACCTACCAATGTCAGGAATATCCGGATAAGGATTCGAGCTCAACCCGCAATGAAATAGCAGGTCGTGAAAATGTGTCAGCTGGAAGGCATTATAGGAAATAGCATTCCATTCCCTAACCTTACTGACCCACCCAGCTCGGATAGAGCCGCGTCTAGGGATCAGAGCCTGACTGGAAGTGGCCTGTACCCATTCTGTGGGAAAACCCCAAGATTCACCAGGAAAAAAAATAGAGCAAATAGAAACGTGACCTCCAATCCTTAACATTGGAAGGGAGGTGGGTAAAGAAATGGGCGTTATTCCGAGAAGTCAAATAGAAAGAGCCTTTAAAGCTCTTCAGCCCGAAGCAAAAGTAAAAGAAATCTAGGTCGGGCTCCTCGTTCTTATAGTGACACAACACAAGGAAACCGCAAATAACCCGAAAGGAGTTCGGGGAAAATTGATTGAGGGAGATTGTATTTAGTAGAAATAGAAACAAGGAAAGGTTGAAGAGGAAAGTGAAGGCCACGGTTCACCTGGTCTACAAACCAAGTTATGTGACCTGGAGGAGGGTGATCAGGGACGTCAAAAGCCTGGGGTGTGACAAAATCCCACCCCGGGGGAAGCCTAAGAAATTTTACATCTCTAGGGCAGCTGGGATAGTCCTAGATAAAGGATGGGGAGCAAGGACACGCGTAGCCCCTGCGCTCGCTTGGTAAGGATCAGCTAACAGGCCTGTAACAGTTACCCCACCAGAAGGAGGAGGGGACGGGGGATCCACAATAATTAGAGAGATGTCGGAAGGAGGGCTAGAGGGTATATCACCTAGATCCGACCATTCCACATTACCCATAGGTTCATCCACAAGACGAAGGGAGGAGCCTACAGCTCGCTCCGACCTACCACCCGAGTCCCCACCGGAAGAAGATCAATCTTCCAAAAAAGGATCCACGATCGATTGACCAGAGATATTTTGGGAATCGGAGGCAGACGACATCGCAAAAAACGAAAAAAAATGGGGGTGGAGATAGAATAGTGGAAATACATATAAAAAGAGAAAAAGGAGTGGGGATGCTCAGATACACATACCCATGAGCTGGGTAAGGAGAAGATCTTCGGAAACAAGTAGCGGTTGTTTAATATGTTGCCGGGAATTTTTGCACCAGAGTCTAAGAAGGTAAAAATGCGGAAGTAAAAAAGGAATCAGAAGACCTCCTTTTATAGGAGAAATGGGTGAAAACCAAGACAGATAAGGATGATCTGGAGCATCCGATAATCTCTCCGAAAGAGCGGCCCAGATCCAACATCACCTTGGACGACCTATAGTAGGTTGACACGTGGACCTAGGCATAGGGGTACGACGGTTGGGAGGTGAGATTTGAAGAAAGAAGCAGTGTAGTCATAAGTACGCACGAATCTAGAGGCGAGTCATTATTACCTGGGAACTAGATCCCCAGGATTATCGTATCATGGTCTACTACCTAAAATAAGTCTTACTCTACCGGGTCTTACAGCTCGACTAGAGTAGGGGGGACTGGTTGAAAGGGTGATAAATGTACATCTCCTAAAACCCGGCCTAGAGGAACCCAAGAATTGGCAGACCTGCCGACATCCGAGTAAAAGAGGAAGACCGGACAAAAGGAGTCCGACCCAACTGACCTTATCTCGAGTCCAACAAACTACAAATATCCGACTTACTGACCTCTTTGCCTAGAAGGGAATGTCCCGACTTAGAGAGTCCCCTCATGGAATAAACCGATCTACACAACCCTGCGCCGATCTCGGAAGCGCCCGAGCTCATGAAGATTAGATCCCTGAAAGGCTAAGATTTAACCCATCTAAAAGAATCCCGAAAATATAGGGATTGATAGCCGCGGCCAAAATCCCAGATATCCCGAGATGGGAAGCTGCAGCCCGAATCCCTACATTTCAGGGATCTTCCCTGAAACCAGGAAAAGGAGCCTTAAAGGAGAGGCTGCCCCTCTTTTCTACAAATAAGGGAGAAGCCTTTCCTCTAGAGGCTAGTAATCAGAAACACTTAGAGAGAGAAAGAGAGAATGAGAGAAACAGTTCACATATTTAGGTTGTCTTAGATAAACTTCTGAGATTAAACCGGTTCTTGGTGACATATCAACTCGGTTACATCAACACGTAATAGTCGAATATAACCAGCAGTTAATCCATGTGAAGAACCGGGTGCGCGATGAGCATGATAAGATCCGCCATTTCGACATGCGGAGTTGATTGGTCGTTGAATTTGATTGTGGTTGATATTGAGGGAGAGGACTTGATCCCCAGTGATGATTGACTCGAGAGTCACGGAGCGATTATGAACTATCGCACTAAGGTTATCACTATGATGACCAAGGACGGTTCCAAGTATTCTTTTGTGGGTCGTAAGCTAGATAAGCATAAATTGCTTATTAGTTCCATGAAGGTCCTGAAACTACTGAATAAAGGTTGAAGACGGAGGAGGGCAGAATCGACTTTCCTTGATTCAAGTCGTTAATGAGTATCCATATGTTTTTCATATGATCTTCCTGGATTACCGCCAGATCGAGAGAGAGGATTTTCTATTGAATTAGAGCTGGACGCGGAACTGATTTCTAAGACGCCTTATCTCATGGCACCTTAAGAGATGCAGGAGTTGAATAATCAGTTAGGAGAGTTGTTAGAGAAGTGATACATTATACCAAGCGCCCTTTCTTGGGGTGCACGGTTCTATTTGTGAGAAACAAGGATGGTTCATTGCGTTTATGCATCGATTACTGCGAGCTGAACAAAATAACCATCAAGAACAATATACCTATTACCTCGTATAAATGATTTGTTCGATCAGTTGCAGGGAGCTACAGTATTCTCGAATATCGATTTGAGATCAGGATACTACCAGCTTAGAGTGAAAAGTCCGACGTTCCGAAGACTGCTTTTCGGACGAGATATGGACATTATGAGTTTGTGGTCATGCCTTTCGGACTGACCAATGCGCCAGCAGTGTTCATGTAATTATGAACAAGACATTTATCGAATACCTTGTTATATATGTAGTCGTCTTCATTGACGATATTATGATTTATTCTCGAGATGAAGAGGATCACGCCCAGCACTTGTGTTTAATAATATACATTTTGAGAGCTCATCATCTTTATGCGAAGTTCTCAAAATGTGAATTCTGGATGAAGGAGGTTATATTTCTCGGCATGTGATCTCAATCGAAGGAGTTCGTGTGGACCCGCAAAAGATTGAAGCAGTGTTAGATTGGACACCGCCTAAAAATGTAAGGAAGTTCGTAGCTTTTTGGGTCTTGCAGGGTACTATCATCGGTCTTTATAGGGTTTCTCTAAACTTGCTCGACCGCTTACACAGTTACTCCAGAAGGCGGAAAAGTTTGTTTGGGCTGCTGAGAGACATCAAAGCTTTGATGAACTTAAGAGGCGTTTAACTTCAGCACCGATTTTGGCTTTATCGCAAAGTAATGAGGGGTTTGCAGTATATAGCGACGCTTCGGGTCAGGGATTTGGATGTGTTCTCAGCAGCACGATAAGACAATAACATTTGCGTCATGATAGTTGAAGCCATATGAGATGAACTATCTTACTCACGACTTGGAATTGGTAACAGTCGTGTTCGCACTAAAGATTTGGCGGTATTATTTGTATGGATCTTCATCTCGGATCTATACTGATCACAAGAGTTTAAAATACATTTTCAGTCAGAAAGAGTTGAATATGATGCAGCGTCGTTGGTTGGAATTGATAAAATATTATGACTTGGAAATTCTTTACCATCCCGGAAAGGCCAACGTCATCGCAGATGCGTTGAGCCGAAAGCCGACATCACTCCAGAGGCTAGAGGTCCTTACACCTCAATCAAGGATTTGACAAGAATTGATCGAATAGGGAATATAAGTTTGGCTTCAGAGAGTGCTTACTTCATCTTTGGTTGATGACATCAAAGAGAAGCAGTGGAGTGACCCGATGATTACTCATCTGAAGGAAGATGTAATTAAAGGGAAGGACCCAAGTTTTATGGTCCATGAGTATAATAATATGAGATTCCAGGGCAGACTTTGTGTTCCGAATGATTTAGAGTTGAGACAGAGGATTCTTCGAGAAGCCCATGCTACGCCTTACTCAATCCATCCGAAGACGAGTAAGATTTACAAAGATTTGAAGCGAAATTTTTGGTGGAATAATATGAAGAAGGATGTCACAGAGTTTGTTTTGCGGTGTTTGACTTGTCAACAAGTTAAGATCGAGCATCAATGAACAACAGGGTTGTTGAAGCCGATTCCTATTCCCGAGTGGAAGTGGGAAGACATCTCCATGGGCTTTATCACCATAATGCCGAGGACTAAAGATGGAATGAATATGATTTGGGTAATCATCGACCGATTAACCAAGTCAGCACATTTTCTTGGTATTAAGGATACTTGGGGACCAGAGAAGCTGGCTCGAATATTTATAGTGGAGATTGTGAGATTGCACGGTACGCCTAAAACTATTGTATCTGATCGAGATGGCCATTTTGTGTCACATTTCTGGCAGGCGATCCATTAGGTCTTGGGTACCGAGTTGAGGTTGAGTACATCTTTTCATCTGCATTCAGACAATCAGACTGAGTGGAAGACTCAGACGTTAGAGGATATGTGCGGGCTTGTGCCCTAGACTAGAGTAGTGATTGACAACTTCATTTGCCATTGATTGAGTTTACTTACAATAACAGTTGGCATGCGTCGATCAAAATGTCACCTTTTGAAGCACTTTATGATGGGCGGTGTAGATCGCCATTATGTTGGGAAGACGCTTCTGAGTTGGTTGGGACGGAACCAGATATGTTGATGGAAACTGAGGGGAAGATTTCTACCATTCGAGATCGATTGTTGACTACCCAGAGTCAATAGAAATCATATGCTGATATTCGCCGTCAACCCTTGGCGTTCGAAGTGGTGGATCATGTTCTACTCAGGGTATCGCCGATGAAAGGAATCTTTCGTTTTGGGAAGAAAGGGAATCTTAGTCCAAGGTATATCGGACCCTTTGAGATTTTAGACGGGGTTGGAGAATTAGCTTATCGCTTGGCGCTACCTCCAACTTTGAGTCACGTCCATAGCGTTTTTCATGTTTCACAATTGAGAAAGTATATACCGGACCCTAGTCATATTTTCGATTACGGTGAGATCGATGTAGCTGAAGATGTTACCTTTGAAGAAAGACCGATGAAGATCCTTGAGCATCGTGAGAAACAACTCCGGCACAAAATCATTCTGTTAGTCAAAGTACAATGGTCGAGACATGGAGTAGAGGAAGCGACTTGAAATACGGAAGAGAAGATGCGTGCGAGATACCCTGAATTTTTTGTTTCTTAAGTTTCGGGACGAAATTTGTTTTGGGGGGAGAATATAATATCTGTATTTTCTGTTTCTGTATTTCTCGATTTTTCTGATGCGTGAACTTTGTACCAAATGATATTAAATCTTGTCATGTTCATTTTGAATTTTAAACTATGTTGGTTCGTGTGTAATTTTGGATGTAATATGTATTCATGTCCTTCTTTCATTTTCACGAGTTATTACCCGAGTTTCCTTTCATATACGTCGGACTGATGTTTTCGGGATTGTTAGTGCTTGAGTATATTATGTTGTGTAATTGTTACATCAATTGGACGAGAAGTGTTGTTGTTGGCATGGTTATGTGCATTATATGACTAGTATTACATATGCTAGCAAGGGCATAACATACACTAAAGTCATCCACAACTTATGTTAGGATACCTCTGGCTCGAGGCAGTAGCCTATGGGAATGAATTACATACACTAACATAGGAGGATAGCGTACGATAATAGTTCTTAATGTACGCTAAGTTCAATACCTAACTTACGTAATGTCCCTGATGGTTCGAGGCAGTGGCCTCCGGGAATAGATTTACGTACGCTAATACGGGGGTATAGCGTACGCTAATAATTCTTAACGTATGCTCGCTCCACATCGCGTATGTAATGTATCTGATTGTTCGAGGCAGTGGCCTCTGCCCAGGCTGTAGCGTACGTAATGGTTAGATGCATCATACATTAATGACCTTACGTACATTAACATGGAGGCGTTGCGTACGTAACATGGGCACCGCTATATAAGCGGACAACAGCCCTTTTTTATGCATTTCTTACCTTCCTAAACCTAACCCGACAAGAGAGTGCGAGGGAGACATCTTGGAGGCGATTTGAGGAAATTTTTCATCATCTATCACCGTTCTTGAGGTTCTAATGAATATTATACAACTCATACTCCGTTTATTTCTCCCAAATCAAGGTAAATCTTCCTAGAACCCTATTTTGGGATTTTTTTTTTAATTTTTTTTTGGGGGGTGGGGGGTGGGGGTGGGGTTCATAGATTTGTCCGTTTAATCCGTTTTGGTGCTTGAAATCCTTGATATTATGAAGTACCTACCCCATACCCATATTTTCCTTACGATTATACGAATATTTTTGTGTATTATTCGGATTTGAGAGCGTTCGGGAGTTCCTCCTTGTTAACTGAGCATTGATTGTTGATTATCGTATTCCTTACAAATCGTTTAGGTCCGGAAGTGTGTTCTTGGACCTACTAAGATTGAATACCATTTCCTTTCGATTTCTAATGTCTCAAAGGCAAGTATATGTTTATGATTGTATTTTCTTGATGTTGAATGTAAGACATATGTGATGTGTATGATTATATGTTCACTCAGGGACGGACCGACGGGTCCTTTGAGGGGTCGTTGCTTCTACTGTAATCCATTGAACATTTTTGGGTTAACCACTATGGGACAGACCGACGGGTCCTCTGAGGGGTCGCTGCTTCTGGTATGATCCATGGTTAATCACATATATGATTGATTAATATGAGATTTAGTGAATACTAGTCTTGAGTTTGATGAAATGAGGTTATATTTACTTTATCTTCAAGAAGTATTGTGTTTCATATTTGATATACTTGCACTATCTATTCCATGGCTAAACCCATTCGGGAGAAATACATTTCATGTATTTCAAGTTCCAGGCGAGCAGAGGAGCGGGTACCGGATCCGTATGATGATGATGGGCAAGAGTAATGTTGTGTTATGTCTTTGTCTGTATTGTTATGTTTCACCCATTCAGAAATGTTGTACTTTGAATGGTTATTAGTACTCGAGTACTAAGGGATGTCATTCTTGTTGTTCTACCTTTACCTAGGGCAGGGATAGTTCGTTTTTTGAAAAAATAGTCTAGAACCAAAATTCGAAATTTGTTATGTAATTCGGGTTCGGTTCTTGATCTTTTTCTTCAGGAACCAAACTTTTAGGAACCAGACTAATTTTCTTGAGGAACCGAAATACCCGAACCAAAGTTTGTATTTCAGATTTCTCAGGAAGAACCGAAAAGAACCGAATTTTTTTCGGTTACTTCGTTTCTCTTTGTTTATTTCCAAATTTCTCTAAGAAATGGATAGTAAATTATGGTGTTTTAGTTTATATAGTATGTAACAAAATTAGAAATAAAAATAATCATAAAAAATATAGTATGGTTTATATTTCGGGTATTACGTGTTATAATATATTATTTAGTTATTGACGTTAATTTCGGGTATTACGGTTATTGAAATTTTGAAATTATAATAATCGAACCCGAACCGGAAGTTTATTTAGGACCCGAACCCGAATTTTAGTGATTTCTTTCTCAATACACGAACCAAACCGAATCGAAATTGACAGTTCAGTTTGGATCTTCGGCTATTCGGGTCCTAAGTCCCAACCCAACCTTTACCTCATGGGTTTAATTTCAGTTGATTTTTGTCTATTGATTCTGAATATTATTTTGGGCGTCGATTTGTATTACCTTCCGTTTGCTTTGTCTAGACCCTATCGGTCAAAGTTTATGATTATGTGTATGTATAGCCTTGGGGGTTCCATGTTGGGAATCACGGCGCTGTAATATACCCTGAATATTTTGAGGATGTTACATCCACGGTGCTTCCTCAACATCATAGCCAATACTTGAAAAATATAAACCTCACCGGTCAAGTGTATTCACTCCTCAAAGAGTATAAAGGAACGTGTATACGCTCAAAACTTATTTAATGAAATAAGAATCCCTATAAGATTATCAATCGTCTACATCTCTATCACTATTTTGTGCATGCAAATTTGTTAATCAAAAAGGACTTCAATAGTTGTAATGTAAGCTTTTTGGTCGGGGTAGGATAAATATGGCTTAAGTGACTTTAACTTGAGCAAAGTAGAACTAAATCACATTAATCGCTTCGCACTCACTAAACACTCAGAAGCTTAAAGTCTTGAAAATTGCTTCTTTCAGCCCTTAACTCATGTTACTCGCAAAACAATTTTAGAAGTAAAAAGCGCAACCTTATTTCTCCAGCTTTTTTTTGCTACTGTCCGATTATCTGGGCAGAGTCGGTATGACCCTTCATGTAATAGACAACACAATTTTTTCTGACATTTTTTTCTTTCCTTCAACTTATTTTGATAAATCGATATGTACTGACTCAAGTTTGAAATTAAAATAAACTTCCCCAATTGCCACCACATGTTCTTAATTTGTGTTCTACCAATTAATTCTAAAAAGCTCAAGTATACGAAAAAGGATATAAAGCAACGAAAAGCTCATTATGTGACTAACAAAAAAAGGCTTAAAGGCTCAAGTGGGTTAACTAGGGAATTAATAATTATTGGTAGGTCAAAAGGATCGAAGGGTTAAATCAAGAATCGCCTAAAATCATTTTCACTAGCTTGCACACATTTGTGGTTTCAAATAAGCTACCAAGACAAGTTCTAGAGTCCTAAAATATGAGTGATACACTCAACAATAAACTTGCATAATTAATGATGCTCAAATCAAAAGCCCACAGGATGGCGTCCCGTGGTGAATGCTTTCTGCTGACGATATTGTGTTAGTGGCGGAGTCGAGGAGGGAGGTGAATGTGAAGTTGGAGCTATGGAGGTCTAAGTTAGAATCCCAGGGCTTGCGTGTGAGCTGGTCTAAGACCGAGTATCTCAGAGCTGGTCTAACCGTACGTATGTCAACATATATCTAACTGGGTGATGTTCCCAAATTTTTGAAGAATAAAAAATTAATTTGGCTTAAGATCTTAGCAAACCACTAGTAAATTGAATAGTGCTAGTAACTAGTGCTTTTCACGGATTATTGTTTATATTTTTGTAAAATTATTATCGACGATCCAACTGTACGGATATCAATATATATCTAATTGAGTGATGTTCCCAAATTTCCAAAAAAATGAAAAATTAATTTGGCTTAAGATCTTAGCAAACCACTAGTAAATTGAGTAGTGTTAGTAACTAGTGCTTTTCACGGATTATTGTTTATATTTTTGTAAAATTATTATCGACGATCCAACCGTACGGATATCAACATTTATCTAATTGAGTGATGTTCCCAAATTTCCAAAAAATAAAAAATTAATTTGGTTTGAGATCTTAGCAAACCACTACTAAATTGACTAGTAACTAGTGATTTTCACGGATTATTGTTTATATTTTTGTAAAATTATTTTCGACGATCCAACCGTACGGATGTCAACATATATCTAACTGAGTAATGTTCCCAAATTTTCAAAAAATAAAAAATTAATTTGGCTTGAGATCTTAGCAAACCACTACTAAATTGACTAGCTAGTAACTAGTGCTTTTCACAGATTATTGTTTCTATTTTTGTAAAATATTTATCGATGATCCAACCGTACGGATGTCAACATATATATAATTCAATGATGTTCCCAAATTTCCAAAAAATAAAAAAATAATTTTGTTTGAGATCTTAGCAAACCACTACTAAATTGACTAGTAACTAGTGATTTTCACGGATTATTGTTTCTATTTTTTCAAAAATATTTATCGACGATCCAACCGTACACATGTCAACATATATCTAATTGAGTGATGTTCCCAAATTTCCAAAAGATAAAAAATTAATTTGGTTTGAGATCTAGGAAACCACTACTTAATTGACTAGTAACTAGTGCTTTTCACGGATTATTATTTCTATTTTTTCAAAAATATTAATCGACGATCCAACCATACGGATGTCAACATATATCTAATTGAGTGATATTCGCAAATTTTCAAAAAATAAAAAATTAATTTGGCTTGAGATCTTAGCAAACCACTACTAAATTGACTAGCTAGTAACTAGTGGTTTTCACGGATTATTGTTTCTATTTTTGTAAAATATATATCGACCATCCAACCGTATGGATGTCAACATATATCTAATTGAGTGATGTTCCCAAATTTCCAAAAAATAAAAATTTAATTTGGTTTGAGATCTTAGCAAACCACTACTAAATTGACTAGTAACTAGTGCTTTTCACGGATTATTGTTTCTATTTTTTCAAAAATATTTATCGACGATCCAACCATACGGATGTCAACATATATCTAATTGAGTGATGTTCCCAAATTTCCAAAAAAATAAAAAATTAATTTGATTTGAGATCTTAGCAAACCACTACTAAATTGACTAGTAACTAGTGCTTTTCAGGATTATTGTTTCTATTTTTCAAAATATTTATCGACGATCCAACTAGATGGATGTCAATATATCTAATCGAGTGATGTTCCCAAATTTTGAAAAAACAAAAAATTAATTTAGCTTGAGATCTTAGCAAACCACTAGTAAATTGACAAGCTAGTAACTAGTGCTTTTCACGGATTATTGTTTCTATTTTTGTAAAATATTTATCGATGATCCAACCGCATTTGGATGTCAACATATATCTAATTGAGTGATGTTCGCAAATTTTCAAAAAAATAAAAAATTAATTTGGCTTGAGATCTTAGCAAACCACTACTAAATTAACTAGCTATTAACTATTGCTTTTCACGTATTATTGTTTCTATTTTTATAAAATATTTATCGACGATCCAACCATACGGATGTCAACATATATCTAATTGAGTGTTGTTCCCAAATTTCCAAAAAATAAAAAATTAATTTGGTTTGAGATCTCAGCAAACCATTACTAAATTGACTAGTAACTAGTGATTTTCACGGATTATTGTTTATATTTTTGTGAATTTATGTTCGACGATCCAACCATACGGATGTCAACATATATCTAATTGAGTGATGTTCCCAAATTTCCAAAAGATAAAAAATTAATTTGGTATGAGATCTAGGAAACCACTACTTAATTGACTACTAACTAGTGCTTTTCACGGATTATTATTTCTATTTTTTCAAAAATATTAATCGACGATCCAACCATACGGATGTCAACATATATCTAATTGAGTGATATTCGCAAATTTTCAAAAAATAAAAAATTAATTTGGCTTGAGATCTTAGCAAACCACTACTAAATTGACTAGCTAGTAACTAGTGGTTTTCACGGATTATTGTTTCTATTTTTGTAAAATATATATCGACCATCCAACCGTATGGATGTCAACATATATCTAATTGAGTGATGTTCCCAAATTTCCAAAAAATAAAAATTTAATTTGGTTTGAGATCTTAGCAAACCACTACTAAATTGACTAGTAACTAGTGCTTTTCACGGATTATTGTCTCTATTTTTTCAAAAATATTTATCGACGATCCAACCATACGGATGTCAACATATATCTAATTGAGTGATGTTCCCAAATTTCCAAAAAAATAAAAAATTAATTTGATTTGAGATCTTAGCAAACCACTACTAAATTGACTAGTAACTAGTGCTTTTCAGGGATTATTGTTTCTATTTTTTCAAAAATATTTATCGACGATCCAACTAGATGGATGTCAATATATCTAACTGAGTGATGTTCCCAAATTTTGAAAAAACAAAAAAATTAATTTAGCTTGAGATCTTAGCAAACCACTAGTAAATTGACAAGCTAGTAACTAGTGCTTTTCACGGATTATTGTTTATATTTTTGTAAAATTATTATCGATGATCCAACCGTACGGATATCAACATTTATCTAATTGAGTGATGTTCCCAAATTTCCAAAAAATAAAAAATTAATTTGGTTTGAGATCTTAGCAAACCACTACTAAATTGACTAGTAACTAGTGATTTTCACGGATTATTGTTTATATTTTTGTAAAATTATTTTCGACGATCCAACCGTACGGATGTCAACATATATCTAACTGAGTAATGTTCCCAAATTGTCAAAAAATAAAAAATTAATTTGGCTTGAGATCTTAGCAAACCACTACTAAATTGACTAGCTAGTAACTAGTGCTTTTCATAGATTATTGTTTCTATTTTTGTAAAATATTTATCGATGATCCAACCGTACGGATGTCAACATATATATAATTCAGTGATGTTCCCAAATTTCCAAAAAATAAAAAAATATTTTGGTTTGAGATCTTAGCAAACCACTACTAAATTGACTAGTAACTAGTGATTTTCACGGATTATTGATTCTATTTTTTCAAAAATATTTATCGACGATCCAACCGTACACATGTCAACATATATCTAATTGAGTGATGTTCCCAAATTTCCAAAAGATAAAAAATTAATTTGGTTTGAGATCTAGGAAACCACTACTTAATTGACTAGTAACTAGTGCTTTTCACGGATTATTATTTCTATTTTTTCAAAAATATTAATCGACGATCCAACCATACGGATGTCAACATATATCTAATTGAGTGATATTCGCAAATTTTCAAAAAATAAAAAATTAATTTGGCTTGAGATCTTAGCAAACCACTACTAAATTGACTAGCTAGTAACTAGTGGTTTTCACGGATTATTGTTTCTATTTTTGTAAAATACATATCGACCATCCAACCGTATGGATGTCAACATATATCTAATTGAGTGATGTTCCCAAATTTCCAAAAAATAAAAATTTAATTTGGTTTGAGATCTTAGCAAACCACTACTAAATTGACTAGTAACTAGTGCTTTTCACGGATTATTGTTTCTATTTTTTCAAAAATATTTATCGACGATCCAACCATACGGATGTCAACATATATCTAATTGAGTGATGTTCCCAAATTTCCAAAAAAATAAAAAATTAATTTGATTTGAGATCTTAGCAAACCACTACTAAATTGACTAGTAACTAGTGCTTTTCAGGGATTATTGTTTCTATTTTTTCAAAAATATTTATCGACGATCCAACTAGATGGATGTCAATATATCTAACTGAGTGATGTTCCCAAATTTTGAAAAAACAAAAAAATTAATTTAGCTTGAGATCTTAGCAAACCACTAGTAAATTGACAAGCTAGTAACTAGTGCTTTTCACGGATTATTGTTTCTATTTTTGTAAAATATTTATCGATGATCCAACCGTACGGATGTCAACATATATCTAATTGAGTGATGTTCGCAAATTTTCAAAAAAATAAAAAATTAATTTGGCTTGAGATCTTAGCAAACCACTACTAAATTAACTAGCTATTAACTATTGCTTTTCACGTATTATTGTTTCTATTTTTATAAAATATTTATCGACGATCCAACCATACGGATGTCAACATATATCTAATTGAGTGTTGTTCCCAAATTTCCAAAAAATAAAAAATTAATTTGATTTGAGATCTCAGCAAACCATTACTAAATTGACTAGTAACTAGTGATTTTCACGGATTATTGTTTATATTTTTGTGAATTTATGTTCGACGATCCAACCATACGGATGTCAACATATATCTAATTGAGTGATGTTCCCAAATTTTCAAAAAATAAAAAATTAATTTGGCTTGACATCTTAGCAAACCACTACTAAATTGACTAGCTAGTAACTAGTGCTTTTTACGGATTATTGTTTCTATTTTTGTAAAATATTTATCGACAATCCAACCGTACGGATGTCAACATATATCTAATTCAGTGATGTTCCCAAATTTCCAAATAATAAAAAATTAATTTGGTTTGAGATCTTAGCAAACCACTACTACCTTGACTAGTAACTAGTGATTTTCACGGATTATTGTTTCTATTTTTTTAAAATATTTATCGACGATCCAACCATACAGATGTCAAGATATATCTAATTGAGTGATATTCCCAAATTTTCAAAAAATAAAAAATTAATTTGGTTTGAGATTTTAGCAAACTACTACGCGCTTTAGATAAAGTACGTGCTTTAGATAACGGTTTTAATATTCCGTTGTTTGAAGCATGATTAAACATAAAATATTAAAAAACACTTGTCTGAGTCACAAAACAGTTTTATGACACGTTGTGTGAAATGTAATAAAACAAGCATAGTTAAAAACACTTGTCTTATTTCGACAACGGTTTAACGTGGCATTGTCTTAAGCTAATTCCCACAATATATTTTTAAAACGGTTGTCTAATCCCCCAAGTTTGCACAACATCCTCGACAAAAAGTCTTGTCTGATTGGTTTTTCTAGACAATGGTTTTTAAACCGTTGTAATATACTTGGATTACACAATACTTTTTCGAGGATGAAAATAAATCGTTGTCTGTTAATTTCAGCCAACACGTTTTTGGCCGACTGTTGGTTGATTAGTGTTGTCTGATTGCGTTTTTCCTGTAGTGTATTTTACTCCCATCAGTATGTGTTCTTTCTCTTTTATACATTTTGGACTTTGCATTATTGTCAAAAAGTGCATGATGTTTCCTACAATTATACACTGTTAGAATAATTTGGTACTTGCACGTGTATTACAAATAAAATTCTGAACTTAACTATAACAAAGAACAGAAAGAAAATATTACACTTTGAAACTAACGAACAATTTTTAATAAAAGGACTAAAGATCGTCCGAAGCTAGAGCTTCTGCCCGCAATACGAGAATACACCCCGGTAGTGCTCACGGTGAAGCGGCTCGTCCCCAAAAGTTAAAACGATCTGAACATCTCGGTAGTAGCGGCACCGCAAACTAACCGAGCACCTGCGAACTGGACTGGAACGAAGACTAAACTGTATATGCTATGATAAAAATGCACTGATTTTCATGTGTTATGCAATGATCAGAATGCTGATATATATATAGCACTCCTTGATCAGGTGAAGGGACTCGTCGCCATTACTCCTGTCATGATGGCTGGCGGTTTCATACGCTCAAAGGGCTGGTCGGATGAAGAGTCTTGCCTTTACTAGGCAACTCAAGACTCAAGGCAACTCAAGAGTCTTGTCCATACCAAAAGACTACTGGACTTACGGATTTGGTCCAAAAAGATAAGCCCAAACACCAGCCCAAAGCAAAAATTGCCAAGATCCAAGTCCTTGGCCTGAGCCCGAGCCCGAGCCCGAGCCCGTGCCTGACCCGACCCGACCTACGGTCGGTAGGTCGGTCAGTCGGCGTCGGCGGTGCGCGCGTGTGTGTGTGTGTGCGCGAGGACACCCATACACACCAACCCACTTGTTATTAAGCCCATAAAGGCAAAGACTTTAAATACAAGCCAAAACATCCTTCCACAATCAGTGTGGGATAACTAACATCATATACCTCATGTTAGTTCCTACTCCAACATCCAACTTTAACATATAATATCTCACTCACCAGAAATCGGTTTAGAAATATTAAATATACCACGTTCATCTACTCATGACGTAGATTAACATTCAATAAATATTTTAATTAAATAATAAATATTTATTTAACAATATTTATTCTTAATAAATAGTTAATTACTAAACCATTTCCAACAATCCCCCACATGAGTGAGAATGCCAATGCAAAATGAATGCGAATGTATAGTTCAGTCCTCAAGAGACAATATTGCATTTGGCTAGGTGGCTTGTGACCTTGAACCTATCCATTGTCAACATCATCGAGTATACTGACGGCATAGTGGTCATGAAAACCTTGAACTAGTCCTCCATGGTGTATACTAAGACAATAATATAGACATAATATCATCTCAATTCCGTCCGTTCTAACGTTTTGTGTCCTTTTTGGCCTTGGACACCCCTTTGGATTCATAAGTGTATCAACTGAAGCGGCCCTCACTTCACACTTATATAGGTGATTCTTATTCTCAAGTATCCTACTATACTTTACCTCTCCGAGGTAATCAAGAATCATTAAAAATCATAAGACTTAACCTCACCACATGTAGGTAAACAATCACTCACTGTTCTCAGAGAATAGGTATGTTTGAGTGTTTTAACACACGGATTATTATAACTTCGTTATCCCATTGAACCAAGCTCTTGGGATCCTCCAATCTACAAGTTTGGGTTTCCGCTATAATCATTCTTAAGATGTGGATTTAACACCCATTCCCTCTAACAATTTATACATTTGATCTCGATTAATACTCTTCGTCAGCGGATCCGCCAGATTTTCTATTGACCTTACATAGTCAATTAAGATAGGCCCACTCAAGATCAAATGCCTCACGGCATTATGTCGTCGACGAATCTGTCAAGACTTACCGTTATAAAACATATTTTGTGCCCGTCCAATAGCATCTTGGCTATCACAGTGTATCAATACAGACGGCACAGGTCTCGTCCAACATGGAATATCCTCGAGGAAATTTTTAAGCCATTCAGCTTCTTCACCAGCTTTATCCAAAGCTATGAATTTAGATTCCATGATAGACCTAGCAATACAAGTTTGTTTCTTGGACTTCCAAGTTACAGCACCACCTCTAATACTGAACACAAATCCACTCGTAGAAAATGAGTCTTTCGATTCGGATATCCAATTAGCATCACAATACCCTTCAAGTACAGCAGGCTCTCTTGAATAATGAATCGCAAAGTTCTGAGTATATTTTAAATAACTCAGTACTCGTTCTAGAGCCCTCCAATGTTCTTTACTTGGATTAGCTGTGTAGCTACTCAACTTGTGAACCGAGCATGCTATATCAGGACGGGTACAATTTGACAGATACATCAAACTCCCAATGATCTTAGCATATTCATCTTGACCCACAAGTTCACTCTTATGATTATTCAGATGAACATTCGGTTCCCAAGGAGTCTTAGCAATGGGTTTATCAAAAGCGTTGAATTTCCTTAACACTTTCTCAACATAATGAGATTGCGTCAAAGCAATTCCGTTAGGCGTTTTCAGAATCTTAATTCCAAGAATAGTATCATCCAAACCCATATCTTTCATGCTAAAATTCTTACTTAACATTCGTTTCGTTTCACCAATCACACGAGAGTTGCTACCCATTATCAAAATGTCATCTACATATAGACAAACAATGACGTAATTGTCACCTGTTTTCTTAACATAGACACATTTGTCACTCTCATTGATATTGAAACCATTTGACAACATCACTTGGTCAAATTTCAAATGCCACCGCAGAGGTGCTTGTTTCAAACCATATAAAGACCGTTGTAGTTTGCATACCATGTGCTCTTTCCCAGGTACTACAAACCCTTCCGGTTGTTTCATATAGATTTCATCTTCCAGCTCCCCATACAAGAATGCAGTCTTAACATCCATTTGATGAATATCGAGATTGCGCAAAGCAGCAATAGCGAGTAGCACCCTAATAGAAGTATGTCTTGTCACGGGCGAGTAGGTATCAAAGAAATCATAACCAGCTTTTTGCCTAAAGCCTTGAACTACAAGTCGGGCCTTATATTTGTCAATAGTACCGTCAGACTTGTACTTCTTCTTTAGGAGCCATGTGCATCCTAAAGCCTTGCAACCCTGTGGTAGTTCAACTAACACCCAAGTATGATTCAGCATAATAGACTCAATCTCAATGTCTATTGCCTCTTTCCAGAAAGCCGCATTTGGACCGGATAAAGCTTCTTTTATAGATACCAGTTCACCGTCTAACATCAAAACGACGTCGGGTCCGTATATCTTTATTTTCCGTATTCTAGTACCTCATCTAGGTTCTACATTGACTGGCGTAGACCTAGGTCGCTTTCTGTGGTCGTTCAGATAACACCGGATTTGAGATAGAGGCTTCATCTATGGTTTCATAACACATAGGCTCATCTACAAGGTTAGAACTTGTAGCTTCATCATCAACTCTTTTGTTAGAGTTAGGATCAACCTTATTCTTATAAGGATAGATATTTTCAAAGAATACAGCATTCCTTGATTCAATCGTTGTATTTACATGAATGTCGGGTATCTCGGATTTGTGTACAAAAAGCCTGTAAGTGCTGCTGTTAAGTGCATAACCAATAAAGATACAATCGATCATCTTAGGACCAATTTTAACTTGTTTAGGTAGAGGCACCTCAACTTTCGCCAAACACCCCCACACTTTGAGATATTTGTATGATGGTTTTCTTCCTTTCCACAACTCATAAGGAGTGACATCCCTACCTTTGCGTGGAATTTTGTTCAGTATGTAGTTGGCTGTCAAGACAGCTTCCCCCCACATATTCTGGGGCAACCCTGAACTAATTAATAAGGCATTCATCATATCTTTAAGTGTTCTATTCTTACGTTCGGCAACACCATTAGATTGTGGAGCATATGGAGCCGTGGTTTGATGAATTATACCACTTTCGTTGCATAATTCCTCAAATGGAGCTACATATTCACCTCTTCTATCACTTCGAACCATCTTAATACGACAGCCTAATTGATTCTCGGCTTCATTCTTGAAGTTCTTAAAGGCTTCAATAGCCTCATCTTTACTTCTCAAAAGATAAAGATAATAATATCTTGTGCAATCATCGATGAAAGTGATAAAGTACTTCTTACCACCTCTAGTTTCCACAAATTTTAAATCAGACACGTCTGTGTGAATTAATTCAAGGGGTTTTGTGTCCCGTTTTACCGAATGAAACGGTAGTTTCGTCATTTTTGCCTCAACACAAATCTCACATTTGTTTTGATTTTTGATTTCATTTAATTTTATTAAATCTAAGTTTACTAATCTTTTTATAGCATTTAGATTCACATGACCTAATCTACAATGCCATAAATTTGAGCACTCAAGCAAATAAGCAGAAGAAGTAGCATTATTATTAGCAACTGCCTTTGGAGGCTTACAAGTACGAACGCTAAGTTTGAACATGTCCTCGATAATATGACCTTTCCCGAGAGTCTGGCCAAACTTGCGTATTATCATAAAATCGCTACGAAGGTCTACATCAAATTTAGCTCTAACTAATTTGACACCAGACACCAAATTCTTGCGGATTGTCGGAGCATGCAACACATCCTTCAGAGTTATCTCCACACCGGAGGTGAATTGAAGCACAACAGTTCCAATTCCAAGAACTGGAGAGGTACGATCACTTGCCTCTATGATGAAGCAGTCTTGAATCTCCTTGTAAGTGAAAAACAAGTCTCGGTTCACACAAATGTGAAGAGTCGCACATGTATCAAGAAACCAAGTAACAGGGTCAGGTTCCGAGACATGATTTACCTCGGTGATCATGGCAGCAAGATCATCTTTGTCCCAAGAGTCAAAGTCCTTCTCGACATGGTTGACTTTGCCTTTTCCCTTGTTCTTCTTCAGCTTTCGGCAGTTTTTCGCAATGTGGCCGGGCTTGTCACAGTTGTAGCACGTTCCGGTAAACTTCGTCAGAGGTGCCACATCCTTTCCCTTGCCTTTGGTACGATGTGGATGTTTTTTGGAAGGTCCGCCCCTACCTTCAGTCAGATTAGCCTTAGCATCCATAGGAGCTTTGGTTTTCAAGTCTTGATCACGGACTTGAGCTTCAGTTTGGAGCTTAGCAACCAAAATTTCAAGAGTCATTTCCTTTCGCTTATGCTTAAGGTATCCCTTGAACTCCTTCCAACTAGGCGACAACTTGTCGACCAAGAGCGCCACAGTGTACGCTTCGGGTAGAGGCATCCCCTCAGAATGAACATCATATATAAGAGTTTGGAACTCTTGTACTTGGGGCATCATTGGACGAGAATCCACCATTTGGAATTCGGAGAGCCTCGTCACAACAAACTTCTTCGTGCTAGCAAGATTAACACGGTATTTCAACTCAAGAGCATCCCAAATTTCTTTGGCAGTCTCCTTGATGTTGAACACATTGAACAGGCCATCATCAAGCCCGTTCAGCAACATATTCCGACACAGATAGTCGGAATAAACCCATGTATCATAGTCGGTACGTACTTGAACATTCGCCTCGTTCTCAGCAGGGACAGGAGGCTTTTGTTCACGCAGGAAGCTCGTAAGCCCCATTGTGGTAATGTAGAACAACATCTTTTGAGACCAGCGTTTGAAGTCGGAGCCCGAGAAAACAGGAGGTTTCTCGGCGATAGGCATTAGCAGAGCAGCATTATGAATGGGAGCCTTTGAAGAGCTTGATGATCCAATGGTTCCAGAACTGGTGGATGGATTAGTGGATGCGCCGGTACTAGCATTGAACGACATTTTTCTCTAGCAAAAGTTTTAGGATGACACGAACAGGTAAGGTCGATTATTCTCGTCTTGCGAATGTTGGAACAATTCGGTACTTGCACGTGTATTACAAATAAAATTCTAAACTTAACTATAACAAAGAACAGAAAGAAAATATTACACTTTGAAACTAACGAACAATTTTTAATAAAAGGACTAAAGATCGTCCGAAGCTAGAGCTTCTGCCTGCAAAACGAGAATAAGCCCCAGTAGTGCTCACGGTGAAGCGGCTCGTCCACAAAGGTTAAAACGATCTGAACGTCTCGGCAGTAGCAGCACCGCAAACTGACCGAGCACCTGCAAACTGGACTGGAACGAAGACTGAACTGTATATGCTATGATAAAAATGCATTGATTTTCGTGTGTTATGCAATGACCAGAATGCTGATATATATATATATATATATATATATATATATATATATATATATATATATATATATATCACTCCTTGATCAGGTGGAGGGACTCGTCGCCATTACTCCTGCCATGATGGCTGGCGGTTTCAGACGCCCAAAGGGCTGGTCGGATGAAGAGTCTTTGCCTTTACTAGGCAACTCAAGAGTCAAGGCAACTCAAGAGTCTTGTCCATACCAAAAGGCTAGTGGACTTACGGATTTGGTCCAAAAAGATAAGCCCAAACGCCAGCTCAAAGCACCAATTGCCAAGATCCAAGTCCTTGACCTAGACTGAGCCCGAGCCCATGCCGACCCGACCCGACCCGATGGACGATCGGTCGACCGGCGGCGGCGTGCGCGTGTGTGTGTGTGCGCGCGAGGACACCCATGTAACACCCCGAGATATTCGGAATAATTACAGCGCCGTAAACCCTTAAAGTACGGATTTACAAGGCTAATTAAAAGAAATGAAAATATAATACAACAGTACCATAGAAGTTCAAAATACAAACCGGTTTCAACTGATCCATTGAGTCATTAATACAACCATATCGAAATAATATTATTAAGACACACGTACTCGAGCACTGAAAGTGAACCAAGAAGACAAATCACAATAACAATAAACATCAACCACATCACTGAGCCATTTCATCGTCATGCCTGATCGTGGTCGCTCCCCGCTCCTCGGCTACCTGAACATCATAACAAATGTCCACCCCCGAAGGGGTTAGAAAAACGATGCTAGTACAAGTATCACAATATAAATTTCATCAATGCATTATAAAACATACAAAACGGACTTCCGTCACCGGAATCCAACGATGCGAATCCTCACTATTCCATCAACACAATACAGGGTAATCCAAAAATCCAGCACCCTCAGCATAGATCCCCATGATGATCCCGTCGGACCAACGCGTGGTGGAAAACCCGTCCAACGATCCAGCGCCCTCAGCATAGATCCCCATGATGATCCCGTCGGACCAACGCATGGTGTACATTCGATCCAGCGCCCTCAGCATAGATCCTCATGACCCCTTTGGATCATTTACAATATAAACCATGCAAACATGCATACATATATGCATTTCAATATGTCCATTAATACGAACAATTAACAACGAATACCACGAGAAATCAAAGAAATTAATCTCATACTCGACAACATGAACAAAACCATATGCATGATCAAAGTTCCAATATAAACCAAACTCAACATATGATACATGCCTCGAAAATGGCAAGAATGAAATACTCCAACAAATGTCACGCGTCCGTATGCCACCGCCCCTCGATCGTCCCCTATGTAAGGCTCGGACCTTGTTCAAAAGAAATAATAAAGAATTCATCTCATGTCGTACTAATGTCTAACAATCTGGTCTACAGCCGAAAGCTCTAAAAATGTAATCTGCCTGAACTACTTAGCGTACGCTACGTACTCTACGTAACGTGCGCTAAGCCTGCTCGTTAGCGTACGTAAACGACGAAGTCTAATGTACGCTAAATATGTACCGACAGTCCTCTGTGATCCGCCGACTGACTCGACTGATGACATAACGTACATTACGTACCAAACATAGCATACGTTAACTCATTCCCGATAGCGCACGTTAATATACATATCTTAGCGTGCGCTAACCGTGCATGGCAGTTTACTACTGGGTAGCAGACTTGATCTAATGGTGATGAAACTCATGAAATCTTTAGTGTTAATACATGTCATCTCCATGCATATCATGATCATATGGTTTATGAATGATCGTTACGGATTAAACGACTTCGAGATACAAGGATACGTGTAATCATCACAACACCATAATTCATCTTGATCTTCAAGAAGATATCCTAAGTTCAATCCTTTTTATGTCCCAAAACGTATAATTCCATTATGTAAGTACATAAGAACTTGATAATCTCCATAAGCTGGCCACAATCGGTTTCGGAGTTACATGAATGTGCTTAGGAGTTCAAACACTAAAAGGTTCAATGGTCTATACGGTGAAGAAGTGCCGAAACATCGAAAATATCCTTCTAACAACATGATGTTCGACTACGTACGAATTTAACTGACTAGATAATCCCAAATCATGATCAAAACATCCTTCAGAATACTACTTAAATTGGTGAAGAATCACCTACCTCAGAGTAGTGAAGAACAAGGAGGAACTTGAAGAAATCCAACACCGAGGGATTGAACACCAATCTCCAATGATCTACAATATTCAAACTCATGCTAGGATGATGATATGAGAGGTTGAGGATGGAGTAAGTAACTCTCTAAGTCTAAGAATTCGGATTTGGGAAGTGAAAAAGTCTGAAAATTGAAAAAGGGTGTTGTCCTATATATAGAAAATGGTTATTAGCGCGCGCTAGTCCATATCCATAGTGTGCGCTAACGGCCATACGAAGCTTACTGACCTCACTGTACTCAACATTTAGCATGCGCTATCCTCATATAAGTAGCGTGCGCTACCGCGTTGACTCGATTTTTCCCGAAAGCCGTCTAGGTTCATCCCGACATGATCCGACCAAGATCCACGGCTGATCTCACCTACCACCCTGTCTTAATCATGCTGACTACGTATAGCGCGTGCTAAGGTTCATATATAGCGTGCGCTACGAAACCCAAATTTAGCGTACGCTACGCCTAGTCGATAGCGTGCGCAACATGTGCAAAAATCACAATTTTGAACACATTCATGAAATCATCCGCTCAACAACACAAGATCATGAAATACGGAGAATAATACTCATATCAAAATGCAACAATTACATTATCATAAGGTTCAAATACACATCAGAAATCTCGGGTATTACATCCTCTCTCCCTAAAAAGAAGTTCCGTCCCGAAACTTAAGATGAAAACAACTCTGGATACATAGTCTTCATATTGTCCACTGTTTCCCAAGTGGCTTCTTCAACTCCGTGTCGTGACCATTGTACTTTAACCAAGTGTATTGGTTTATTCCTCAATTGTTTGATCCGACTCTCAAGTATCTTGATTGGTCTCTCTTCGAAGGTGCCGTCATTAGCTACCTCGATCTCGTCGAAATCAATAATATGACTGGGATCTGGTACATACTTCCGCAATTGGGATACATGAAACACATTGTGAACGTGACTCAGCGATGGCGATAAGGCCACCCTATATGCTAAATCCCCAACTCTCTCAAGGATCTCAAATGGTCCGATATATCTCGGACTTAGCTTACCTTTCCTCCCAAAATGGAAAATTCCCCGAGTAGGAGACACCTTCAATAGTACATGGTCCCCAGTCTCAAACTCCAGTGGGCGACGGCGTACATCAGCATAAGACTTCTGTCGACTCTGGGCAGTCAACAGTCTTTCCCGAATCAAAGTTATCTTCTCCTGAGTCTGAACTATCAATTCCGGTTCTATCCCGATCAAGTCCGAAGAATCATCCCAGCACAGGTGTGATCGGCATCTTCTCCCATACAAAGCTTCAAATGGTGTCATCTTAATAGAAGCATGCCAACTATTGTTGTAGGTGAATTCAATCAACGATAAATGAACTTCCCAATCAGTTGATTAATCTAAGTCACACGCTCTAAGCATGTCTTCTACTGTCTGAATAGTCCTTTCGGACTGACTGTCTGTCTGAGGATGATAAGACATGCTAAAGTTCAGCTCGGTTCCCAAAGCCCTGTGAACTGCTTTGCAAAAATGCGATACGAAGTGACCATCTCGATCCGAAATAATGGTCTTCGGCGTCCCATGCAATCTGACTACCTCTGCAATAAATACTCGCGCCAATCTCTCGGGTCCCCAAGTGTCTTTAATTCCCAGGAAATGAGCCGACTTGGTTAATCGATCAACTATAACCCAAATCATGTTCATTCCCGTCTTGGTCCTTGGCATATTGGTGATGAAATCCATCGAGATATCCTCCCACTTCCACTCAGGGATCAGAAGCGGCTTTAACATTCCGGTAGGTCGCTGATGTTCAATATTAACTTGCTGACAAGTTAAACATTTCGAAACGTACTCTGCTACGTGTTTCTTCATATTTCCCCACCAGAAGTTTTATTTTAGATCCTTATGCATCTTACTGCTGCCCGGGTGAATAGAATAGGTAGCACTGTGAGCTTCCTTCAGAATTGTCTGTCTCAAATCATCATCATCGGGAACGCAAAGTCGACTCTGAAATCTCAGAACTCCATCATCTTGTATCACTAATCCTGGGGGATTTCCTTTCTTTACCTCGTCACATAACCGAAGAATCAGGGAATCATTCAACTGCTTAGATTTGATTTCCTCGACTAGTGACGAAGTTAGTTCCATCACATATAGTTGCCCTTGGATTCCTGGTTCCCATACTTCAATCCCTTCGCGGATCAGTTCTCGTTGAATGCTGGTTTGGGATGTAAGTGCTTCCAACACTCGAAGAGAAATAGGTTTACGGCTCAGTGCATCAGCCACTACGTTTGCTTTACCCGGATGATAGAGGATTTCCAAGTCGTAATCCTTGATCAATTCCAGCCACCTTCTCTGCCTCATGTTTAATTCTTTCTGACTGAAAATATACTTGAGGCTATTATGATCTATAAAGATCTGACAATGAGTGCCGTACAAACAATGTCGCCAAATTTTCAAAGCAAAGACCACGGCTGCTAACTCCAGATCATGAGTAGGGTAATTAACTTCATACAGTTTCAACTGTCGAGAGGCATAGGCAATCACCTTATCCTTTTGCATCAACACACATCCCAGACCCTGATTTGAAGCATTGCTGTATACCATGAATCCATCAGTTCTATCTGGTAACGCTAATATAGGCGCTGTCGTCAGTCTCCTCTTAAGTTCATCAAAACTAGCCTGGTATTTCTCATTCCACATGAATTTTTGGGTTTTCTGTAACAGCTGAGTAAGTAGACGAGCGATTTTGGAAAATCCTTCTACAAAACGGCGATAATATCCAGCAAGTCCTAAGAAGCTTCGGACTTCTTTCACGTTATGAGGAGGTTTCCATTCCAAGATTGCTTCGACTTTCTTCGGGTCCACCTGAACTCCGTCAGCTGATGCCACATGCCCAAGGAAGTTTACTTCCCTAAGCCAGAACTCGCATTTGGAATGCTTCGCATAGAGCTGTTCATTCCTCAAGGTGCTCAAAACCACACGCAAATGCTCAACATGTTCTTCTGTGTCTTTCGAATAGATCAAGATGTCATCAATGAAAACGACCACAAACTTGTCTAGGTATTCTAAGAATACCCGATTCATCAATTGCATAAACACCGCAGGAGCATTGGTAAGTCCTAATGGCATCACCACAAATTAATAGTGTCCGTACCGGGATCTGAAGGCAGATTTTGGTATATCCAATTCCTTAATTCTCAACTGATGGTATCTTGATCGCAAGTCAATCTTTCAGAATACCCTTGCCCCTTGCAGTTGATAAAACAAGTCGTCGATCCAATGTATAGAATACTTGTTCTTGATCGTCACCTTGTTTAGCTCCCCGTAATCGATACATAATCGGAGGGATCCATCTTTCTTCCGGACAAATAGAACGGGCGCTCCCCAAGGGGAAACTCTAGGTTGAATGTAACCCTTCTGTAATAATTCTTCTAGTTGCTTCTTTAGTTCATACATCTCGGTTGGCGCCATACGGTATGGTGCTCTGGAAATAGGAGCGGCTCCAGGTTCTAATTCGATAGTGAACTCCACTTCTCTCTGCGGAGGTAACCCAGGTAGTTCATCAGGGAATACATCTGAGAATTCATTCACAACTGGAATAGATGAGAGCTCTACTCCTCCTTCTTTCCTCATGTAATAGTACCAAAATCCGTGACAACCCTGCTTCAGTAATTTCACCGCTTTCATAGCCTTGATCAATTTTCCCGAGCTTCCCGGTCTCCACCCTTTGAATAAATATTCAGATCCATCATCGGCAATGATAGAAATAACTCTCTTTCGGTAATTCAAAATAGCTCCATAACGGTTGAGCCAATCGTCTCCGAGAATTAGATCGTCACCATGGATGTCGACTACAATAAGATTTGATGGCCAATCTCTCCCTCCTATAGTCACTGGAAAATCTCTAGTTTCTAGGGTTCCCACGAGTTTCTCTCCGCTCGGTAATCCCACAACATAAGGTTCACAATCATACAAGCACGAGATTTTCAAACGATTAACACAGTTCAAAAATATGAAAGAATGCGTAGCTCCTGAATCGAATAAGACACTAACTAGGTGCAAAAGGATCTGAATCGTACCTGATGCAACAGCCGTGTTCTGATCGTCTGACTTCCATCTCGTAAATATGCGGAGGAACGGACCCAGCGCTGGATGCTTCTCTTTTCCCAACATTATGCTGCTGGAAACCACTTTGCTGCATCTGGTTTACACTGGTGTCCTTCCGATAAAAACAGTGGTATCGGAGCGTAGGTCTTGCGATCGTATATACGATATTGGCATTTGGAATGCTCGATTAGATGGTCAATGATTTGGAATCATTTTAGTCATAATCGTGGTATATGTTTTTCGTTCGTAATAATTGTATTTTTCGTAAGTTTATGTCTAAATATAAATCTTAAATTTCTGGGAAATATGATTTATATTGAAGATACGAAAGTCGGAAAATATTGATATTGGATATCCGGTCGAAAATCTAGCCCCGAATCGTCGTCGGACGACTTTTTGGACAAAAAGGGTAATCTGGCCGAGGGTGACTCGACCGTGTCCTGGGTGACACGGTCGTGTCCGGCATCTGCCAAAGCACGCTGGAGACCGACCGTGTCGGGCGACACGGCGTGTCCGCCTAAGGCTTGATGAAGTGACTCGGCCAGGTCGCGACACGGCCGTGTCTGAAGGAATGTGTGGGACATCACGGCATGACCCGACCGTGAACCGCGACACGGCCGTGTCCTGCCGGCAGTGCCGGCGATGACTCGGCCAGCAGCCATTTTTCACCCGGCTCGATTTTTTCGTATTCTTAAAAATTAATCTCCCGCATGTTAAATTGGATTTAATATGATTAAAATGATTTATAGTATTTCATTTTATAAGGGAAATTTGATTAATTGGAATATTTATGGTCGACCGAATTATTTTGAACGTTATCAAATTACCGATTGTGTGAATCGATTGTATCGGTTCGTATTGTTGATTGGATCAATGTATCTATACGCTTTCCATTTATATAGTATTTATTGGATGAATGCTTTTTGAATGGGGATGTGGTTCGTGGACTTAGATTTGAATCGTTCGTTTTATTCGATTGGGTTGTAAAGGCCGTTTTGAGCCTATTTATTTTACTAGAAATGTTTGTATCTAGGATGCAATTTTCGATGTAAAATTTATATGTAATGACGAAGACCGGAGGAAGATCCATTTCGAGAAGACGAAGATTCAAGACGAAGACTTGTAATTAGATTACGAAGTTTTTGTTTTCTAGGAACGGTCCATGAACCACATGTTGGTAGCAACTAGGTTGTGAATGGTTGTTTCATATTGTATGAATGCCACAAACGTGCTTAAATGAATTAATGTGCAAAGTGTAACATTAATCGCGATAATTCTCCCACAACAAATAATTAAGTTTATAAGGTTTCAAGGTTTTCCTTCCCTCCATCGAGTTTTCGGGAAATTAAAATCCAAACCGGATGTGCTATGCTTCCGAGTTATCGGGGTAGTCGTTCGGGGAGGGCAGATAAATTACCGGGAGCGCATTGGATGCCTTCGGTTGGAGCAAATTTTATCCCTAGAAACCTGATAGGTTGCCGGATAAGATTCAATTGTGAAACTGATTTGCGTCGATGGCATAAACTTAACTTGTTCACGAACCATAGAAATCGTATAGGTTGAGGGGAGTGAACAAGGGGAAAAAGAAGATCGAATTATCCATTAGATGGGTTGGTGTTGGACACCACTTTATGAAAATTAATAGACTAGAAACCTGTTCGGTTGCCCTCTATTAAGATTTATAAAGAACTCGATCACCACTATGAAGTAGAGCGACGATACTTCCGGATATCACATGGGAATGTGTTATTCCGATAAAAATAGTGGGAGCTGGGTAACAAGAATAGAAAAGACCTTAAATTCTATACTCAGAACATAATTGAATGAGTCACTAATTAATCTGTTATACTTAATGCAGACAAATCTCAATATGACAATGAATCCACTCGCAATTCTACTCGAAAAGAACACCTTAATGGAACCTAACTTTGTGGATTGGCTCCGCAATTTGATGATTGTCCTCAGTATAGAGGCACTGGGATACGTCTTGGAGACGGACATTCCGGCGCCTCCTATCCGGACTCGAGCCAATCAGGAAGAGATTGAAAACCACGAAAAGTGGGTTAAGGATGACGTGAAAGTCCATGCTTATATGATGGCTTCCATGTCTAATGAGCTTCAGAGAGCTCATGAGAAAATGACTTCTGCTAGGCAGATTCTATCTCACTTAACCGAGCTTTATGGTGAGCACAGCAGAACTGCTAGATATGAGATATCCAAGCAACTGTTCGGTGCAAGGATGAAGGAAGGTGAGAAGGTTGGGGAACACGTCCTCAAAATGATATCCATGATCGAGAGATTGGAGGCTCTTGATTTTAAAATGGATACATCTCTCCAAACCGACCTTATCCTACAGTCTCTCCCTGATTCCTTCTCATAGTTTGTTATGAACTTCAACTGCAATGAGATTGCATGTAACTTAGCTGGGCTAATGAACAAACTGGTGACCGCTTAGTCTCAGATGAAGACCCCGCGGATGAAGGAGTCTGCAATTGTGATTTCTTCTGGACTTCGGAAGTCTAAGAATAAGAAGAAAAAGACCAAGAAGCGGACTGGACCACAAGCTAAGGACCTTAAGGGAAAGGGCAAGGCCCCGATGGTTCCAAAGAACAAGAAGAAGAAGGATGCTTGTCTCAAGTGCGGTGAGCCACCGGGCTAGAGACTGTCCCGATTCTTCATGGCACTTGGTCTGTAACTTTTAGTTTTGGAAACAAATTGTTCGCTCTCGTATTTTCTACTTCGGATCTGGATTCTCGTGCTAGTTCTCATATTTGTACCGTGAATCGGGATCTGAACAAAGTAGGAAGCTTGAGCCGGAGAAGTTATGATCACGGTGAAGCGGGCATAGTGTCGAGGCGACCGACATAGAATCACTTCTTTTGGGTTTAGAATCCGACTTTGTTTTGACTTTAGAAGATGTACTTGTTTTGCCCAAGGGGCATAAAAACATTGTATCCATTCCGGTCATGGACTGAAAAGGCTTTTCATTTTTCATTGGTGATGGTTCCTGCAAAATTTATTTTAGAAATAAACTAGTGGGTACTGCTACATTGTTGAATGGATTGTATCATCTAAATCTCAGCAACAAAGTAGTTGTGAATACTATGACTAGAAAACGTGGTAGGGATGAAACCAATCAAGTTTTGAAATGGCATCTTAGACTTGGTCATGTTGGTCAGACCAAGGTTTACAAGATGGAAAAAGATGGACTTATGGGTCCATTGGGATCAGATCCCTTTCCTACTTGTGAATCTTGCCTTTAAGGCAAAATGACTAAGTCCCCAATCACAGGGACATTTCAAAGAGCCGCTGATAAACTGGGATTAATCCATACCGACGTATGTGGTGCTTTGGAAGCAGCACGTGACGGATATCAATATTTCATTACGTTTACAGATGATCATACTAGGTATGGTTATGTATACTTAATGAAACATAAATCCGAGGCCTTTGAGAAATTCCAGGAATTCAAGGCCCTAGTCGAGAAACAAACTGGTAATCATATCAAAGCACTTCGATCGGACCGAGATGGCGAGTATATGAGTACGGAGTTTGACGAGTTCCTTAAGGAACATGGAATAGTTTCACAACTAACACCTCCAGGTACTCCTCAGTTAAATGGTGTGTCAGAAAGAAGGAACCGGACCCTGTTGAACATGGTCCGTTCCATGCTGGTCTATACTGACTTGCCGATTTACTTGTGGGGGTATACACTCCTGACTGCCGCGTATATCTTGAACAAATGTCCTTCCAAATCTGTTCCTAAAACTCCACATGAGATGTGGGAAGGAAGGAAACCAAGTCTTAATCATATTAGGATTTGGGGATGTCCCGCTTATGTCAAGAAGACTAAGGTGGAAAAGTTGGAAGCTAGGTCTGCGAAGGGACGTTTCATTGGATTCCCATCTGGAACGATGGGATATCTATTCTACATGCCCGAAGATCGAAGGATCATTGTTGCTTTACAATCACACTTCCTGGAAGATGAGTTCATTCAGGAAGGCGGAGCAGGTAGAAGTATTTCTTTAGAAGAATACAATGAAACTCCTCGAGAGACACCTGTGCAAGAAACTGGAACCGAACTTTCTGAAACACAAGTACAACCACCTCGTAGGTCTAGTAGGGTGTCTCATTTACCTGAGAGGTATGGGCTTGTGCACTTGGAGGAGCTGGGTCTCCATGAGGTTCCAAGTGATAGCCAAGAGACCGACCCAACAACCTATGACCAAGCGATGGTGGATGTAGACTCCGCGAAATGGCGTGAAGCTATGGAAGCTGAGATAGACTCGATGCATGTCAATCAGGTCTGGACTCTAGTAGACCGCCCCTGTAATATCCGCAATTTTCGATTTCCGGTAATTTCTTTTTTTTCGGCGGAAGTCTGTTTTGACGACTCGCTCATGTCCGTTTCGTCATTCTGAGAATGATTAATTCTACACTTTTTGACATCCGAGTTCATTTCGGTGTCGTTTCGTTGAGTTCTGTGCTTTTTAGCGACTTTTCCGCACTTGAGTTCGATTCTTGCGAATCTCGTCCGAAACTGTTGTTTCGAGTTTCCCGCAAGTCCGTTTAACTTTGTTAGACGTGTTGTGAACTTCGGTTTGGTTATTCGATCACGTATCGTGATTTCCGGGCGTTTTGGGCCATTTTGTAATTTCTTGAAAGTTACGGGTATCCGTATCTGTAATTGTTGTCTCGACCCGTTTCTTGGTCGCGTATGACTAATTATGGTATTACGCTTTCATTTCGAGTCGTTTATGTTGTCCGCGAACTTTTCGCCGTGTTCGCCCGCACGTTTCGGAAATCGGGTCGCCGAGCTCAGCGGTTGGGATCGCCGGACGGTTATGGATCGCCGGACGATTGGGGGCACCGGCCGGACGGTGCGGCAGAACCGGCGAGCGACGCTACGGCCGGAAGGTCGCGCGCTAACCGGGCAGTGTAGCGACGCCGCCGTGGCCTAGCGACGCCATCGGCCCGGGCGATGGGGTTTCGAGGTTCTCGACTCGGTCAGATCGGGCAGTAGCGCACGCTACGCCGAGCGTAGCGCGCGCTTAGTCGGGCAGCGTAGCGCACGCTGCCGGCGGCTAGCGACGTTACTGCCGGCAGATTGATCCGATGGCTACCGGGCCAGTGGCCAGCGCGCGCAGTATCCGGCCGTAGCGCACGCTAGCGGGAGTTGGGTCGGCAGGTTCGGTCGGCGGGGTTGGTCGGTGATGCCGGGTCGTGTGGGCCTGGCCGAGGGTACTCGGCGATCTGGCCGATAGCACACGCTAGTCCGGAAGGCTAGCGCACGATAGGTGCCCGGTATAAATATGGCCGAAAGTCACATTTCACCGTTTTCATTTCCTTCCTTCTCCATCCGCGAGTGGCGATTCATGGCGGCGAAGCCATGTTGTTTTACAACAAATCCATGAAGTCCTTGAGTTCATAACATCAATCGATCGTCCGTTATCAACCTTTGATTCAAATGAATCAAGGTAATCTTCCTTAGAACCCTAATTTCGTGAATTTGGGGATTTTTGCATTTTCGTCCGATTCGTTCCGTGTTGTTGGTTAATTCATGATGGGTATGATTAATCTTGATAGTATTCTTGTGTTTAACATCATTTAATCAATTGTTCTTCGTCGAATCGAAGTATATTTCTTGATTTCCTTCGAATTGACTTTTTGGGGGATTTGTCCCCGATCTCGTTTTTCATCCGTTTTCGATGGATCGATTATGGTTAAATGATGTTGTTAAACATATTCTATGGATTGTATATCCATATTTCAACTTGGAATTCCGTTTTCGGGTTTGTGGAACGAATCGTGTTCTTGGCCGTTTTGGGGAAATCGTGAACTTTCGTCATTCGTTCTTTGAATTCAACGGCTTTGAGTCGTGTTATGGAATTCATTTCATTGTTATTATTTGTCCTTCGTAGTTTATGAACGTGCGTTGGCGTTCGGTGGAGTCGGCGGGTTCGTAGTCGGTTCGGGCCAACCTACTTCGGTCGATTCTCCGCGTTGTTCTTATTCGAGGCAAGTACCTTGTCCATACTTTTCTTGTTTCGCGGATATGATGATTGGTGATCGTCTTGGTTTGTTTGTTTGTTTGAAATGAGTTTTCAAAAGTTTTGGTTAGCCTCGTTAAAGGCCTCTTTCAAAACCGTGTGTGTTTTGTGATTGGTGTGGTTCGTGAATAACCATGTGAATTCTATGTATATGCTTGGTGTTCATGTTGCACTTGGTATTGTGTGTGGACGTATATTATTTCATTTCGGTGCGTTGTGGATTGACGTGGTGTTTTGCTAAGTGTTTGATGCCTCAGGCGAATTGTTTGAATATCCTTGATGTGATATGTTATTTGTGTGAATGTGTGGATATGGTTGAAGGTCTACGGTGGCACATGGCATGTGATCATGTGGCGAGGATGCAACAAGTGATTGATCCAACCGTGAGAGCTCGAGATAATCTACGGTGGCACATGGCATGTGATCATGTGGCGAGGATGCAACAAGCGATTGATCCAACCGTGAGATGTGTGTGATTTGTTTCGCTAGCACTCGGGAGGGTCCTTCGAGGCCTCGAGTGGGATGTCGGTGGTAGCGTCCGGTCCTAGGCGATGCGCGTGCGTGATTATGTTTCTTTGATTTTACGTCCGTTGAGGACACGTGATGTTGGGCTTTGACCCTGTAAATTGTTGGTGGTTTCCTATTTGCGAAAACAAAACATTTGGGCCGTGACCCTATTGATTTTTGGAAAGATAAGGATTTTATAATCCTAAATTGTTTTCTATTAAAACTCTCGATGGCATTTTAAACTGTTTTGTAAATTGTTTCCCTTATTTGCGATCTTTCGGTTTTGGAAATGTTTACTCAAACTCTTGCCTCGGAAGTACTTTTCTTTACGTTTGGATCTTTGAGGATTCACGATTATTATTGTTCTTGGAACTTGTATTGTATGGCTCGTATTTTTGCACTTGTATTTGCACTAGCAAAACAAAGGAGTTTTGCTAACCCCAGTATTCGGGGTGGATGTCTATTTTTGCATTCGTGTTTTGGAGCATAGCACGTGGTCGGCACGAAGGATGATGATTGATGAACGATACTAATCACACGAGGATCCGTTCGTCGTATCGGGTCTAGTTGTATTTTCTTTTCCGCTGCAGTATTTGTTTCCCGTTGTACGGGTGTGGTTGTATTTTGACCCCTGCGTGGGCATGAGTTGTATTTGAGCTGTATGTATTTGTTGTAAGACCAAATCGGTCTACTGAGTCATTTTAACCTTAAAGGCGAGGTTTAGATGTTTGATTTTAGTTATCAGCCTGGTAGATCCTCGAGGAGAGGGTCTACGGCGTGTAATATCCCTGAGCGGATTTGGGGGTGTTACATAAATGGTATCGGAGCTTAGGTTGTGGAAACCTAGGCTGTCGGGTCAGTGGTGTCTATCGAGTTTGTCTCGTCGGATTTTATCTGACTAAGTCGTGTCGCGACGCGTCGTCTGAGTTTGTTGGTCGTGATTAGTATCGTGGGGCGATCATCATCTTCGTGCGACCTGTGGCTGTAAGTCTCCCTTCTTTGTGTTGTGCCTCGTGTGACACGAGCTATTTTTATGATTTATTTGCTAAGTGACGGAATCCTCTTATGGATTTTGATTTCTTGATACGTGACTATTTGACTCTCATATTTCTTTCATGTGAGGAGTAGTTGCTGGATTGTGCATGTTGGACTCTATTTCTTTTTTTCCGCTGCGTGAGTTCCTTTGTAATAACTTTCGGTATCTTACCGACTGAATTCTATTTCGAAAATCGATTCCTCTAACCGAGTTGTTGGCCTTGACCGTTTTGACGGTAGTTGGGTGTTTTCAAATGATTTTGTGAGTTTTGATAAGTACTACCGTCATCGACCTTTTTGGGCATTCTTGTAATTGGTTTTTAGCCTGGTGGGTTCCGGCGCGGGACCCACGGCGCTATATTGTTCCTTGTAATTACCTGAAAATTTTGGGGCATTCTAACCCATTGAATTATTTTTGAAAACCTTGAGTATCCTAGAAAATTAAAATTCGAGACGTACTTTTAAAACGAATTATTTTCTTGCGGTGTTTTCAAGGTGTTTTCTAATGCCGCAATACATTTCAAAAATTTTCCGGTTGAGGACCAAAAATATTTTTGAGATATTTTCAAATGCAGTTGCTTAGACCCAAGGGTCGAATATTTTTGAAAGTTTTTCACTAAAGGAAAGGTGTCCTCATTTTTGTTCAAACGCAAGATGATTTTCAAAGTCTCGATAATGGTGTTTGCACTACTTTTTGTAAAATGATACTCAAGATCAACTGTTGTTTCCAAACTGTTTTCAAAAGGTGGTTCTCGTTTTTAAAACCTATCATTCCTGTTTGCGGACCGGAAATGCGTGTATGGTTTTCGAGCCTTCGTTACGGTGTCAACCCCGAATTGTGATTGAATTGGTGGCGTGAGCGTCGAGTCGTTCGCCACGCATATGTTTTGTTGGCCCTCTGTGAGAGGTGTGAACTGGTGTTTACTGTTTATCGCCTCGTGGCGATTTGCGTATTGTCGCACTAGTGTGGGTTGTTAAAGCCTGGATTTTTATGCGTAATACACATGGGTGATTGTTTCATGATGTTTGTGATTGTGTGATGGCTGTCGTTCGGGATGTTGTAATCTTCGAATGATGCCGTTGTTGTTGTGATTTTTGTATGCGTTGATATGTTATGCTGAGTTGGCATCTCCGGTATGTTGTTTTGCGGTGTTTTAATCCATTGTATCGAGCATTTGTATTTTCGGTATGCCGAGCCGAGGCGTTTCAATCGTGATGTGCCGGGGCATGCACGTGTAAATTGTCCTTCTCGTCGATAACACATTTCAAGTGTGGACTCGAGGGACACCGAATTGATTTTGTGATTTGGCTACCGAGACTTTCGGAGTTCGCGCTCAAAGACAGATATCGAATCGGCTTTGAGAGGCCTTTGAAGGATGTTTCGGTTGCTTGTTGTGTCGTCACCTTGATTTTGTTTGTTGTAAGTTATGGGGCGACCTTCTTTTATAAGAGGTCGAATGTAGTACCCGTGTTGTTTTTAGACTTATGTATTTTCTCTTTCTCCGCCTATCGATTCGCTCGTGTTCGTTGATACCTTTCCGAACTTGTTTTGTATTTCGGGTTCATCATTCGAACGAGCCGTGATCTTGTTTTGGGTCAACTGTTATCGCTGTCACTTTCCGAATTCGGTTCGATTCTTGTGAACCTTGTTCGAAGTAACATCTTTGGTTCTACTAGTTCTTTTATTCAAGTGGTGGATCTTGAACTTTTACATTTTCGACTCTGTCGACTCGTTTATGTTCGTTGACATTTCTGAGCTTGTCCTGCTCCTTGCTTTTGTTGATCGAACGAGTGTGGTGTTATTTCGGAATAACTCGTTGTCGTTGTGACTTTTCAATCGCTATTCCCTTTCCTGTGGATCTTCGGCAATGCATGTCTTGTAGTTCTCACGGATCATCACGGGAGTTGTTGTTTGAACTTTATTGTTCTTTGTGATTCGAACATGATTCTTCGATCTTTGTTGTCTCGATCGTTCTGGTTTGATCGTTTGATTGTTCGGTTTATATTGACCTCGTTCCGTGATTGGCGAACATTCAGGCTCCTTCTTAATTCCCTTCAGTTCGGGAAATTAGTTTCGTTTTCGATCTTCCAGCCCTTAGGCGGTGGGATTTCGTGTTTGTTCAGCGGTTGACTCGCGTTTTGATTGATGTACCGTTGGGTTGGTCAATCATATTGATTTTCGTTCGTTGTGTTTTGTGATTGTCGGATAATTGACTTGGCTATATTATCCGTTTGATGATGTTTGTCACTTGTTGGTTTTTATTATATCCCTAACGGCGACGTTGTGTTGGTCGCCGTGGAGCGTGTTTTCACGCCGTATACTCCTTTGCGTTGTTTGTAACATTTCGCCGTTGGGCGTTAGTTATGCATTCTTGTGTATCTCGTTGAGTTTTTCCTGGCGGAATATTTCTTCTCCCTAATTGTTTTAAGTTTCGGGACGAAACTTCTTTTAAGGAGGGTAGAATGTAATATCCGCAATTTTCGATTTCCGGTAATTTCTTTTTTTTCGGCGGAAGTCTGTTTTGACGACTCGCTCATGTCCGTTTCGTCATTCTGAGAATGATTAATTCTACACTTTTTGACATCCGAGTTCGTTTCGGTGTCGTTTCGTTGAGTTCTGTGCTTTTTAGCGACTTTTCCGCACTTGAGTTCGATTCTTGCGAATCTCGTCCGAAACTGTTGTTTCGAGTTTCCCGCAAGTCCGTTTAACTTTGTTAGACGTGTTGTGAACTTCGGTTTGGTTATTCGATCACGTATCGTGATTTCCAAGCGCTTTGGGCCATTTTGTAATTTCTTGAAAGTTACGGGTATCCGATTCTGTAATTGTTGTCTCGACCCATTTCTTGGTCGCGTATGACTAATTATGGTATTACGCTTTCATTTCGAGTCGCTTATGTTGTCCGCGAACTTTTCGCCGTGTTCGCCCGTGACGTTTGGAAATCGGTCGCCGAGCCTGGCGGTTGGATCGCCGGACGGTTGCGGATCGCCGGACGATTGCAGGCACCGCCGGACGGTGCGGCAGAACCGGCATAGCGCACGCCACGGCCGGAAGGCTGCGCGCTAACCGGCAGTGTAGCGACGCCGGGTGGCTTTAGCGACGCTATCGCCCGGGCAGTGGGGTTTCGAGGTTCGGACTCGGCCAGATCGGGCAGTAGCGCACGCTACGCCGAGCGTAGCGCGCGCTAGTCGGGCAGCGTAAGCGCACGCCGGCCGGCTAGCGACGTTACTGCCGGGCGATTCACCCGTGGCTATCGATGTGCCGGGCTAGCGCGCAGTATCCGGCCGTAGCGCACGCTAGCGGAGTTGGGTCGGCTGTGTTCGGCCGGGCAGGTTGGTCGGTGATGCCGGGTCGTGTGGGCCCCGCCGAGGGTACTCGGCCGATATCTGGCCGATAGCGCACGCTAGTCCGGGAAGGCTAGCGCACGCTAGTCGGCCCAAAGATAAATATGGCCGAGCCACATTTCACTTCGCTTTTCATTTCCTTCCTTCTCCATCCGCGAGTGGCGATTCATGGGCGACGAAGCCATGTTGTTTAACAACAAATCCATGAAGTCCTTGAGTTCATAACATCAATCGATCGTCCGTTATCAACCTTTGATTCAAATAATCAAGGTAATCTTCCTTAGAACCCTAATTTCGTGAATTTGGGGATTTTTGCATTTTCGTCCGATTCGTTCCGTGTTGTTGGTTAATTCATGATGGGTAAGATTAATCTTGATAGTATTCTTGTGTTTAACATCATTTAATCCATTGTTCTTCGTCGAATCGAAGTATATTTCTTGATTTCCTTCGAATTGACTTTTTGGGGGATTTGTCCCCGATCTCGTTTTTCATCCGTTTTCGATGGATCGATTATGGTTAAATGATGTTGTTAAACATATTCTATGGATTGTATATCCATATTTCAACTTAGAATTCCGTTTTCGGGTTTTGACGGAACGAATCGTGTTCTTGGCCGTTTTGGGGGAAATCCGTGAACTTTCGTCATTCGTTCTTTGAATTCAACGGCTTTGAGTCGTGTTATGGAATTCATTTCATTGTTATTATTTGTCCTTCGTAGTTTATGAACGTGAGTTGGCGTTCGGTGGAGTCGGCGGGTTCGTAGTCGGTTCGGGCCAACCTACTTCGGTCGATTCTCCGCGTTGTTCTTATTCGAGGCAAGTACCTTGTCCATACTTTTCTTGTTTCGTGGATATGATGATTGGTGATCGTCTTGGTTTGTTTGTTTGTTTGAAATGAGTTTTCAAAAGTTTTGGTTAGCCTCGTTAAAGGCCTCTTTCAAAACCGTGTGTGTTTTGTGATTGGTGTGGTTCGTGAATAACCATGTGAATTTTATGTATATGCTTGGTGTTCATGTTGCACTTGGTATTGTGTGTGGACGTATATTATTTCATTTCGGTGCGTTGTGGATTGACGTGGTGTTTTGCTAAGTGTTTGATGCCTCTGGGCGAATTGTTTGAATATCCTTGATGTGATATGTTATTTGTGTGAATGTGTGGATATGGTTGAAGGTCTACGGTGGCACATGGCATGTGATCATGTGGCCAGGATGCAACAAGTGATTGATCCAACCGTGAGAGCCAGAGATAATCTACGGTGGCACATGGCATGTGATCATGTGGCCAGGATGCAACAAGCGATTGATCCAACCGTGAGATGTGTGTGATTTGTTTCGCTAGCCAGCTCGGGAGGGTCCTTCGAGGCCTCGAGTGGGATGTCGGTGGTAGCGTCCCGGTCCTAGGCGATGCGCGTGCGTGATTATGTTTCGTTGATTTTACGTCCGTTGAGGACACGTGATGTTGGGCTTTGACCCTGTAAATTGTTGGTGGTTTCCTATTTGCGAAAACAAAACATTTGGGCCGTGACCCTATTGATTTTTGGAAAGAGAAGGATTTTATAATCCTAAATTGTTTTCTATTAAAACTCTCGATGGCATTTTAAACTGTTTTGTAAATTGTTTCCCTTATTTGCGATCTTTCGGTTTTGGAAATGTTTACTCAAACTCTTGCCTCGGGAAGTACTTTTCTTTACGTTTGGATCTTTGAGGATTCCTGATTATTATTGTTCTTGGAACTTGTATTGTATGGCTCGTATTTTTGCACTTGTACTTGCACTAGCAAAACAATGGAGTTTTGCTAACCCAGTATTCGGGGTGGATGTCTATTTTTGCATTCAGGTTTTGGAGCATAGCACGTGGTCGGCACGAAGGATGATGATTGATGAACGATACTAATCACACGAGGATCCGTTCCGCCGTATTGGTCTAGTTGTATTTTCTTTTCCGCTGCAAGATTTGTTTCCGTTGTCACGGGTGTGGTTGTATTTTGACCTGCAAGGCATGAGTTGTATTTGAGCCGTATGTATTTGTTGTAAGACCAAATCGGTCTACTGAGTCATTTTAACCTTAAAGGCGAGGTTTAGATGTTTGATTTTAGTTATCAGCCTGGTAGATCCTCGAGGAGAGGGTCTACGGCGTGTAATATCCCTGAGCGGATTTGGGGGTGTTACATAAATGGTATCGGAGCTTAGGTTGTGGAAACCTAGGCTGTCGGGTCAGTGGTGTCTATCGAGTTTGTCTCGTCGGATTTTATCTGACTAAGTCGTGTCGCGACGCCATTGCCCGAGTTTGTTGGTCGTGATTAGTATCGTGGGGCGATCATCATCTTCGTGCGACTGTGGTGTAAGTCTCCCTTCTTTGTGTTGTGCCTCGTGTGACACGAGCTATTTTTATGATTTATTTGCTAAGTGACGGAATCCTCTTATGGATTTTGATTTCTTGATACGTGACTATTTGACTCTCATATTTCTTTCATGTGAGGAGTAGTTCTTTGGATTGTGCATGTTGGACTCTATTTCTTTTTTCCACGCGTGAGTTCCTTTGTAATAGCTTTCGGTATCTTACCGATCAATTCTATTTCAAAATCGATTCCTTTAACCGAGTTGTTGGCCTTGACCGCTTTGACGGTAGTTGGGTGTTTTCAAATGATTTTGTGAGTTTTGATAAGTACTACCGTCATCGACCTTTTGGGCATTCTTGTAATTGGTTTTTAGCTGGTGGGTTCCTAGCGGGACCCACGACGCTATATTGTTCCTTGTAATTACCTCGAAAATTTTGGGGCATTCTAACCCATTGAATTATTTTGAAAACCTTGAGTATCCTAGAAAATTAAAATTCGAGACGTACTTTTAAAACGAATTATTTTCTTGCGGTGTTTTCAAGGTGTTTTCTAATGCCGCAATACATTTCAAAAATTTTCCGGTTGAGGACCAAAAATATTTTTGAGATATTTTCAAATGCAGTTGCTTAGACCCAAGGGTCGAATATTTTTGAAAGTTTTTCACTAAAGGAAAGGTGTCCTCATTTTTGTTCAAACGCAAGATGATTTTCAAAGTCTCGATAATGGTGTTTGCACTACTTTTTGTAAAATGATATTCAAGATCAACTGTTGTTTCCAAACTGTTTTCAAAAGGTGGTTCTCGTTTTTAAAACCTATCATTCCTCTTTGCGGACCGGAAATGCGTGTATGGTTTTCGAGCCTTCGTTACGGTGTCAACCCCGAATTGTGATTGAATTGGTGGCGTGAGCGTCGAGTCGTTCGCCACGCATATGTTTTGTTGTCCCTCTGTGAGAGGTGTGAACTGGTGTTTACTGTTTATCGCCTCGTGGAGATTTGCGTATTGTCGCACTAGTGTGGGTTGTTAAAGCCTGGATTTTTATGCGTTATACACATGGGTGATTGTTTCATGATGTTTGTGATTGTGTGATGGCCGCTGTCGGGATGTTGTAATCTTGAATGATGCCGTTGTTGTTGTGTTTTTTGTATGCTTTGATATGTTATCCGAGTTGGCATCTCCGGATGTTGTTTTGCGGTGTTTTAATCCATCAGATCGAGCATTTATATTTTCGGTATGCCGAGCCGAGGCGTTTCAATCGTGATGTGCCGGGGCATGCACGTGTAAATTGTCCTTCTCGTCGATAACACATTTCAAGTGTGGACTCGAGGGACACCGAATTCAGTTTTGTGATTTGGCTACCGAGACTTTCGGAGTTCGCGCTCAGACAGATATCGAATCGGCTTTGAGAGGCCTTTGAAGGATGTTTCTGTCGGTTGCTTGTTGTGTCGTCACCTTGATTTTGCTGTTGTGAGTTGCGGGGGCGACCTTCTTTTATAAGAGGTCGAATGTAGTACCCGTGTTGTTTTTAGACTTCTGTATTTTCTCTTTCTCCAGTCTATCGATTCGCTCGTGTTCGTTGATACTGTCTGAACTTGTTTTGTATTTCGGGTTCATCATTCGAACGAGCTGTGATCTTGTTTTGGGTCAATCTGGTTATCGCTGTCACTTTCCGAATTCGGTTCGATTCTTGTGAACCTTGTTCGGAAGTAACATCTTTTGGTTCTACTAGTTCTTTTATTCGAAGTGGACTGGATCTTGAACTTTTACATTTTCGACTCTGTCGACTCGTTTATGTTCGTTGACATTTCTGAGCTTGTCCTGCTCCTTGCTTTTGTTGATCGAACGAGTGTGGTGTTCTTTCGGAATAACTCGTTGTCGTTGTGACTTTTCAATCGCTATTCCCTTTCCTGTGTATCTTCGGCAATGCATGTCTTGTAGTTCTCACCAGATCATCCTGGGAGTTGTTGTTTGAACTTTATTGTTCTTTGTGATTCGAACATGATTCTTCGATCTTTGTTGTCTCGATCGTTGTGGTTTGATCGTTTGATTGTTCGGTTTATATTGACCTCGTTCCGTGATTGGCGAACATTCAGGCTCCTTCGTAATTCCCTTCAGTTCGGGAAATTAGTTTCGTTTTCGATCTTCCAGCCCTTAGGCGATGGGATTTCGTGTTTGTTCAGCGGTTGACTCGCGTTTTGATTGATGTACCGTTGGGTTGGTCAATCATATTGATTTTCGTTCGTTGTGTTTTGTGATTGTCGGATAATTGACTTGGCTATATTATCCGTTTGATGATGTTTGTCACTTGTTGGTTTTTATTATATCCCTAACGGCGACGTTGTGTTGGTCGCCGTGGAGCGTGTTTTCACGCCGTATACTCCTTTGCGTTGTTTGTAACATTTCGCCGTTGGGCGTTAGTTACGCATTCTTGTGTATCTCGTTGAGTTTTTCCTGGCGGAATATTTCTTCCCCCTACTTGTTTTAAGTTTCGGGACGAAACTTCTTTTAAGGAGGGTAGAATGTAATATCCGCAATTTTCGATTTCCGGTAATTTCTTTTTTCGGCGGAAGTCTGTTTTGACGACTCGCTCATGTCCGTTTCGTCATTCTGAGAATGATTAATTCTACACTTTTTGACATCCGAGTTCGTTTCGGTGTCGTTTCGTTGAGTTATGTGCTTTTTAGCGACTTTTCCGCACTTGAGTTCGATTCTTGCGAATCTCGTCCGAAACTGTTGTTTCGAGTTTCCCGCAAGTCCGTTTAACTTTGTTAGACGTGTTGTGAACTTCGGTTTGGTTATTCGATCACGTATCGTGATTTCCGGGCGTTTTGGGCCATTTTGTAGTTTCTTGAAAGTTACGGGTATCCGTATCTGTAATTGTTGTCTCGACCCGTTTCTTGGTCGCGTATGACTAATTATGGTATTACGCTTTCATTTCGAGTCGTTTATGTTGTCCGCGAACTTTTCGTCGTGTTAGTTCCGTACGTTTTCGGAAATCGGGTCGTCGAGCCCTGGCGGTTGCGGGACTGGCCGGACGGTTGCGGGACTGGCCGGACGATTGCGGGCACCGGCCGGACGGGTTCGGCAGGAACCGGCGTAGCGCACGCTACGGCCGGAAGGCTGCGCGCGCTAACCGGCAGGTGTAGCGCACGCTAGCGGGATTTGGGTCGACAGGTTCGGTCGGCAGGGTTGGTCGGTGATGCCGGGTCGTGTGGGCCCTGGCCGAGGGTACTCGGCCGATACCGGCCGATAGCGCACGCTAGTCCGGGAAGGCTAGCGCACGCTAGGCTGGCCCAGTATAAATATGGCTGAGCAGTCACATTTCACTTCGTTTTTCATTTCCTTCCTTCTCCATCCGCGAGTGGCGATTCATGGGCGACGAAGCCATGTTGTTTAACAACAAATCCATGAAGTCCTTGAGTTCATAACATCAATCGATCGTCCGTTATCAACCTTTGATTCAGCGAATCAAGGTAATCTTCCTTAGAACCCTAATTTCGTGAATTTGGGGATTTTTGCATTTTCGTCCGATTCGTTCCGTGTTGTTGGTTAATTCATGATGGGTATGATTAATCTTGATAGTATTCTTGTGTTTAACATCATTTAATCCATTGTTCTTCGTCGAATCGAAGTATATTTCTTGATTTCCTTCGAATTGACTTTTTGGGGGATTTGTCCCGATCTCGTTTTTCATCCGTTTTCGATGGATCGATTATGGTTAAATGATGTTGTTAAACATATTCTATGGATTGTATATCCATATTTCAACTTGGAATTCCGTTTTCGGGTTTTGACGGAACGAATCGTGTTCTTGGCCGTTTTGGGAGAAATCCGTGAACTTTCGTCATTCGTTCTTTGAATTCAACGGCTTTGAGTCGTGTTATGGAATTCATTTCATTGTTATTATTTGTCCTTCGTAGTTTATGAACGTGAGTTGGCGTTCGGTGGAGTCGGCGGGTTCGTAGTCGGTTCGGGCCAACCTACTTCGGTCGATTCTCCGCGTTGTTCTTATTCGAGGCAAGTACCTTGTCCATACTTTTCTCGTTTTATGGATATGATGATTGGTGATCGTCTTGGTTTGTTTGTTTGTTTGAAATGAGTTTTCAAAAGTTTTGGTTAGCCTCGTTAAAGGCCTCTTTCAAAACCGTGTGTGTTTTGTGATTGGTGTGGTTCGTGAATAACCATGTGAATTCTATGTATATGCTTGGTGTTCATGTTGCACTTGGTATTGTGTGGACGTATATTATTTCATTTCGGTGCGTTGTGGATTGACGTGGTGTTTTGCTAAGTGTTTGATGCCTGCGCGAATTGTTTGAATATCCTTGATGTGATATGTTATTTGTGTGAATGTGTGGATATGGTTGAAGGTCTACGGTGGCACATGGCATGTGATCATGTGGCCGAGGATGCAACAAGTGATTGATCCAACCGTGAGAGCTCGAGATAATCTACGGTGGCACATGGCATGTGATCATGTGGCCGAGGATGCAACAAGCGATTGATCCAACCGTGAGATGTGTGTGATTTGTTTCGCTAGCCACCTGGGAGGGTCCTTCGAGGCCTCGAGTGGGATGTCGGTGGTAGCGTCCGGTCCTAGGCGATGCGCGTGCGTGATTATGTTTCGTTGATTTTACGTCCGTTGAGGACACGTGATGTTGGGCTTTGACCTGTAAATTGTTGGTGGTTTCCTATTTGCGAAAACAAAACATTTAGGCCGTGACCCTATTGATTTTAGAAAGATAAGGATTTTATAATCCTAAATTGTTTTCTATTAAAACTCTCGATGGCATTTTAAACTGTTTTGTAAATTGTTTCCCTTATTTGCGATCTTTCGGTTTTGGAAATGTTTACTCAAACTCTTGCCTCGGGAAGTACTTTTCTTTACGTTTGGATCTTTGAGGATTCCTGATTATTATTGTTCTTGGAACTTGTATTGTATGGCTCGTATTTTTGCACTTGTACTTGCACTAGCAAAACAATGGAGTTTTGCTAACCCCCGAGTATTCGGGGGGTGGATGTCTATTTTTGCATTCAGGTTTTGGAGCATAGCACAGGGTCGGCACGAAGGATGATGATTGATGAACGATACTAATCACACGAGGATCCGTTGCTGTCGTATTGGTCTAGTTGTATTTTCTTTTCCGCTGCAGTATTTGTTTCCCGTTGTACGGGTGTGGTTGTATTTTGACCCCTGCGTGGGCATGAGTTGTATTTGAGCTGTATGTATTTGTTGTAAGACCAAATCGGTCTACTGAGTCATTTTAACCTTAAAGGCGAGGTTTAGATGTTTGATTTTAGTTATCAGCCTGGTAGATCCTCGAGGAGAGGGTCTACGGCGTGTAATATCCCTGAGCGGATTTGGGGGTGTTACAGCCCCAAGGGCATAGTGCCTATTGGGAACAAGTGGATCTACAAGAGAAAGACTGATGGTGATGGCAAGGTTGACGCCTATAAGGCCAGGCTTGTGGCAAAAGGTTATACCCAGAAGGAAGGGATCGATTACCACGATACCTTCTCGCCCTTAGCCATGATCAAGTCTATTCGCATGATGCTTGCTATAGCTGCCTACCACGATTATGAGATATGGCAAACGGACGTAAAGACGGCTTTCCTTAATGGATTCCTCGAGGAGGAAATCTATATGGAGCAGCCTAAAGGCTTTGTGTCTGAAGTCGATATTCAGAAAGTGTGCAAGCTTCAGCGTTCCATTTATGGACTGAAGCAAGCGTCGCATAGTTGGAACCTTCGTTTTGACGAGGCAATCAAAGTGTTTGATTTCGTGCAAAATGAAGAGGAACCTTGTGTATACAAGAGGGTTAGTGGGAGCAAGATCGCATTCTTAGTACTATATGTAGATGACATTCTACTAATAGGAAATGATGTGGGAATGCTTAGTTCTGTGAAAGCTTGGCTTTCGAGTAATTTCTCCATGAAAGACTTGGGAGAAGCAACCTATATTCTTGGTATTCGGCTCTACCGGGATAGAGCGAAGAGAACAATAGGCCTTTCCCAAGCCCTCTATATAGATAAGATCTTAAAGCGATTTAAGATGGATGATTCTAAAAGATGGTTCCTACCGATGCAATATGGAATAAAACTCACCTTGAAGATGTGTCCTCAAAGTGAGGAACAACGCAAGGAAATGAGTAATATACCATATTCTTCGGCCGTGGGTAGCCTTATGTATGCTATGTTGTGTACAAGACCTGACATCGCGCATGCTGTAAGCGTGGTGAGTAGGTTTCAGGCAAACCTGTAGGGAACATTGATTTGTCAGAAAGAACGATCTCAAGTACTTGAGAAGAACGAGAGATATGGTTCTTATGTATGGCGGTGGAGATTTGGATGTGGTGGGATTCACTGATTCGGACTTCCAAGGACTGAAGGACGACTCGATGTCCACTTCTGGCTACATATTTACTCTTAATGGAGGAGCAGTATCTTGGCGTATTGCCAAGCAAAGCGCGACGCCGATTCCACTGTCAGCCGAGTATCAAGCGGCCTCGGAGGCTTCCAAGGAAGGGTTCTGATTAAGAAGTTTCGGGAGAACTTCAAATGATACCATGCGCCGAGCTGCTCGTCTACTGCATCTGCGACAACGACGAGTCAGAGCGCAGCCAAGGAGCCGAGGTTTCACAACAAAGACCAAACATATTGAGAGGAAGTATCATCTCGTAATAGAATTTGTTCGCAAGGGATACATTGTCTCGCCTGAGTAGACTCGGCCGACAACGTCGCCGATCCACTGACCAAGCCACTTTCTCAGACTAGCTTGGAGCGTCATCTGGAGAACGTGGGTATTAGATACCATAGTGTGTGGCATTGAGTGCAAGTGGGAGATTGTTAGGAGTATGCCCTCGAATGCCACTCAGAGGTTGTTGAGTGAGGGCATTGTACTTGTAATTATGTAAACCATTTATATAAGGCAAATGAATGTTTCTTTATTTACTGGTAGTTACTGGCATTCCTAACTCGTAAATAAACATATAGAAACTAGTCCGTGTATTTGAGAGCAAAACGTTCCACTCCTTATTGGATAAGGGGGTCGGCACTGGAAAGGTTATAGCTCAAATACTTAATCGTTCGCAAGTCGATGAAACTTGACTGGGCGTTAAGTTTATGTGAAGACTTGTATGATGTGTTCTTTGACATGGAGAGTGCCTGTCGAACACTAATGGTTAGTGGGAGCACACGTTATAGGTATGCTAATTGGATTAGTATACTCGAACCGACTCACCCTCGATTCGTCACATGGATTTCACTCCGGGACAGTCAATGACGGAATCGAAAGGTTGTGATAGGTATTCGTGAACCTTCGACTTGAGGATTTAGTAGGGATGTGCTTGTGACGTCAATATTTTCATTAGAGTAGTTCGACCCTGTAAACCGAAAGGCGGGGGTCAACCTCGACGTGCATCTTGACGGGCAAGTAGCAGTCCTCGAATACCAAGATAGAATTCTTTCTCCGTTAGTGAGCGGGTTATATGTCCTATGCGGTTATCGAGATGAGATCATAAGTCTTTGCCAAAGCATTGGAGCTAGTTGTATTAGATACACGACAGCTCGATGATCTCGATTTGCATTAACGCATGCATAGCGTCAAGTACAGATAGGGTTTGACTGACCATGACCCTATAACTTGATCGGGACATTTGAAAGAAGGGTTTATACGTATACTGGTATTCACGACAGAATGCTTCTTGAATGATCCCAATCATTCGCTCGGCCGGTATAGCAGTAGCCACCAGCCGGCTAGGTGGTGCTACTACTCTTTGGTTCCTCCCATTCTCGATCGAGACGGACCTACCGAGTCGCGCATTAGGATTGACAACAGAATGAATCGAGCTAATTCTCTCATTATGAATATTAGATATTGGATATCTAATTTTGGAACATTGGATGTTTGAATCGATTTATTGGATAAATTGATTTACGGCCAAATGAATTAAATAAATTACTGGGTGATTAATTTAATTCATGAATATAATTATTTCTTGGAGAAATTAATTATGTTATTTTGTATTTGATATGTTTAATTAATTGGATTAATTAAACGACATAAATACATCAAAACGGAATAAGAGTTTATCTGTTTGGACTCACGGGAGTCCGAAACGAACCGAACTCGTCCGTTTTCTAGCATGGGCCGCCCCCCACTTATTACCATGTGTGTGTATTGACTTGTCCCCATCATGGTTTTGAAATCTCATGTGATTGAGGGGACAAGTATCATATACATTATATGGGGAATCAATCATAATATATGTATTTGTTTTCATGTGGGTTGAATAAGAATATATAGAAGACTTTGATCTCTCATCATCACTTGACTCTTGGCATCATACGTGTAAGTGAGATAAAGAGAGAGAATTGTTTTCTCATATAGTCTTCCTTTTCCTTCTTCATCTTCATCACAAGTTCTTGTTTTTTTCTTGGAGAAAACATCAAGAAATAAAAGAGAGATTGTGAGTTATACACTTAGAGTGTTATAATTTCATATTGGAAGCTTCATCACATAGCTCTAGCCGTATCCTCGGATGATAGCAAGGTGATTGTTGTTCCGGTCGTTTCTCCGGCGCGTGGCAAGTAGAGACGCGGTGTTTTCGGCGTTGGATCGTTCAAGAGCTTGGGGAATAGCTCAAGAGAAGGTTATCCATATAATCAACGGACTACGAGGGTATGTTTCTTGTATCTCTTGTATTTCATTTTGATATTCGTATATTTGTAGCTCGATCGATCATCGTAGGGATTCGGATCGAATTAATTTTCGTTTTACCGCTTCCGCTGGGCCTTTGTTTTAGGCACCGAATCCCAACAGGAGTGCGAGTACCAAAATATCGAGTCGCATTTCCACAAAATGTTGCGCGATGTCCTTCCTGTCCACACTCGAAATAGGTCATAGCAGGTGCGAAACAATCAGGTCGAACATGCCCCGTTTTGCCACAGTTATAACATTTCTTCCCTGCGTCTGAAACGGTTGGTGCTGCCCGGAACTTCTTTCCACCTCGAGAAGGATGCGGAGGCCTCCTAGACGAATGGAATGAGGACTGGCCCTTGCGGGGCCCACTACTCTTACTCTCCGTGAAGTTGCTAGACACTTTATGCTTCTTTGCTTCCCTTGACTTTTCTACTGCCGCCTCTTTCATATCATAGGCCAGTGCTTTGTCCTGATACTGTCGCAAGGTGGTACATTCAAATCCGGACATATACTGCTGAATTTCCGGCTTCATCCGCATGTCGAAATGGAAAATCCTCTCCGCCTCGGTCCTGACCAAGTGGCGCACATAAGTCAGCTAGTGATTAAAAGTCTTAATCACGTCTGTCACAGATGCCTCTAAATTTTGTGGTGAGAAAAACTCCCGGACTTGGGCCTCTCTAACTGGGCGAGGATAATATTGCGCTTCCATCATTAATTTGAACTCCGTCCAGTCAGCATTATGATTCTCAGGTCGAATGGCCTCCCACCAGTCGAAAGCCTCCCCAGTCAGGAGATACTGGGCTATCGGAACCTTTCGGTCGTCAGGGCAGTTAATCCCTGCAAAGTTCTTTTCTAACTCCTTCAGCCAGTGGTCCCAAGTAATTGTCTCAGCAGAACCGTCAAATTTTGGAGGGTGCAATTTGACCACCTCAGTAAGCCATTTGTCCCCCCGATTATCCTCATTATGATGTTGTCCCATCGCCGTCTGCATGCGATCAACAACCTGAGCAAACTGGTTTATCTGAGCAACCACCTGTTGAAGCACTCCCGGCACATTAGGATCTGCATTATTATTTGCTGATCCCTGTTGTCCTCCAGAATGGAAATCTGTTCGACTAGCGGTTAATTCTGGGGTTGATGCCGAATCTTCCTGTCTCGCATTTCCACATCCGCGTCCACGACCACGTCCGCGTCCACGACCTCCCCTCAACATACTTTAAACACAAATACTCAATATCCAGGGCAACTTTTCTAAAAGAAAGTCCGTCAATATTCACAAAAAGGAATTAAATAAAATGGTAGTAATTGAGATTAATAGACTTACAACCACGGTCCACACGACGATGCTGGCTCAGCAGTGATGTTACAAGCGACCCGTAATCAAATAACGTAAACAGACCCAACTAAAACCCAACTGCCAAGATATCCATGAATCTTAGCTCCGATACCATATTCTGTAACACCCCGAGATATTCGAAATAATTACAGCGCCGTAAACCCTTAAAGTAAGGATTTACAAGGCTAATTAAAAGAAAAGAAAATATAATACAACAATACCATAGAAGTTCAAAATACAAACCGGTTTTAACTCATCCATTGAGTCATTAATACAACCATATCGAAATAATATTATTAAGACACACGTACTCGAGTACTGAAAGTGAACCAAGAAGACAAATCACAATAACAATAAACATCAACCACATCACTGAGTCATTTCATCGTCATGCCGGTACTGTGGCTGCCTCCCCGCTCTTCGGCTACCTGAACATCAAAACAAATGTCCACCCCCGAAGGGGTTAGCAAACGATACTAGTACAAGTATCACAATACAAATTTCATCAATGCATTATAAAACATTCAAAACGGACTTCCGTCACCGGAATCCAACGATGCGAATCCTCAATATTCCATCAACACAATACAGGGTAATCCAGCGATCCAGTGCCCTCAGTATAGATCCCCATGATGATCCGTCGGACCAACGCATGGTGGAAAACCCGTCCAACGATCCAGCGCCCTCAGCATAGATCCCCATGATGATCCCGTCGGACCAATGCATGGTGGACATTCGATCCAGCGCCCTCAGCATAGATCCTCATGACCCCCTCGGATCATTTACAATATAAACCATGCAAATATGCATACATATATGCATTTCAATATGTCCATTAATACGAACAATTAACAACGAATACCACGAGAAATCAGAGAAATTAATCTCATACTCGACAACATGAACAAAACCATATGCATGATCAAAGTTCCAATATAAACCAAACTCAACATATGATACTTGCCTCAAAAATGGCAAGAATGAAATACTCCAACAAATGTCACGCATCCGTATGCCACCGCCCCTCGATCGTCCCCTATGTAAGGCTCGGACCTTGTTTAAAAGAAATAATAAAGAATTCATCTCATGTCGTACTAATGTCTAACAACCCGGTTTACGGCCGAAAGCTCTAAAAATGTAATCTGCCTGAACTACTTAGCGTTCGCTACGTACTCTACGTAACGTGCGCTAAGCTTGCTCATTAGCGTACGTAAACGACGAAGTCTAGCGTACGCTAAATATGTACCGACAGTCCTCTCTGATCTGCCGACTGACTCGACTGATGACATAACGTACGTTACGTACCAAACATAGCGTACGTTAACTCATCCCCGATAGCGCACGTTAATATACATATCTTAGTGTGCGCTAACCGTGCATGGAAGTTTACTACTAGGTAGCAGACTTGATCTAATGGTGATGAAACTCATGAAATCTTCAGTGTTAATACATGTCATCTCCATGCATATCATGCTCATACAGTTTATGAATGATCGTTACGGATTAAACGACTTCGAGATACAAGGATACGTATAATCATCACAACACCATAATTCATCTTGATCTTCAAGAAGATATCATAAGTTCAATCCATTTTATGTCCCAAAACGTATAATTCCTTTATGTAAGTACATAAGAACTTGATATCTCCATAAGCTGGCCACAATCGGTTTTGTAGTTACATGAATGTGCTTAGGAGTTCAAACACTAAAAGGTTCAATGGTCTATACGGTGAAGAAGTACCGAAACATCGAAAATATCCTTCTAACAACATGATGTTCGACTACGTACGAATTTAACTGACTAAATAATCCCAAATCATGATCAAAACATCCTTCAGAATACTACTTAAATTGGTGTAGAATCACCTACCTCAAAGTAGTGAAGAACAAGGAGGAACTTGAAGAAATCCAACACCGAGGGCTTGAACACCAATCTCCAATGATCTACAATCTTCAAACTCGTGCTAGGATGATGATATGAGAGGTTGAGGATGGAGGAAGAAACTCTCTAAGTCTAAGAATTCTGATTTGGGAAGTGAAAAAGTCTGAAAAATGAAAAAGGGTCTTGTCCTATATATAGAAAATGGTTATTAGCGCGCGCTAGTCCATATCCATAGCGTGCGCTAACGGCCATACGAAGCTTACTGACCTCACTGTACTCAACATTTAGCGTGCGCTATCCTCATATCAGTAGCGTGTGCTACCGCGTTGACTCGATTTTTCCCGAAAGCCGTCCAGGTTCATCCCGACATAATCCGACCAAGATCCGCGGCTGATCTCACCTACCACCCTGTCTTAATCATGCTGACTACGTATAGCGCGCGCTAAGGTTCATATATAGCGTGCGCTACGAAACCCAAATTTAGCGTACGCTACGCCTAGTCGATAGCGTGCGCTACATGTGCAAAAATCACAATTTTGAACACATTCATGAAATCATCCGCTCAACAACACAAGATCATGAAATACGGAGAATAATATTCAGATCAAAATGCAACAATTACATTATCATAAGGTTCAAATACACATCAGAAATCTCAGGTATTACATCCCATACACACCAACACACTTGTTATTAAGCCCATAAAGGCAAAGACTTTAAATATAAGCCAAAACATCCTTCCACAATCAATGTGGGATAACTAACATCATATACCTCATGTTAGTTCCTACTCCAACATCCAACTTTAACATATAATATCTCACTCACCGGAAATCGGTTTAGAAATATTAAATATACAACGTTCATCTACTCACGACGTAGATTAACATTCAATAAATATTTTAATTAAATAATAAATATTTAATTAAATGATATGCGGTTTCTTGGAATTGGAGAAAGTATGGCGATGGAGAGGCAAATGTGGCGGGAAAGAATACGGATGGTGGATGGAGTCTGATTCTTTTTTTTTTTTTTTTTTTAATTCCTATTTTCTTTTATTTCATGTTATCTTTTTTTCTTTTTTTTATTTTTTTTTTTTTTTTTTCATTCATTCTCTTCTTTTATTTGCTTTTTTCTCTACTTTTTCCCTCTTTTTTCCCTTTATGGTATTTATGTAACGATTATTGACGGTTTCAAAGTTTGATTCATGTTAGCCGACCCCAAATCATTTTGGGACTAAGGCTTAGATGTTGTTGTTGTTGTTGTAATAAATATTTAATTAACAATATTTATTCTTAATAAATGGTTAATTACTAAACCATTTCCAACATACACAAGTATAAAATGTTAGTTCTTTTAAATTTTAGAATACTCTGCATAGTTATTAATAATTTTGGAAATTTAGATCAGGACTTAATTAACTTCTGTACTTCCTCATCATCGTAGTTAAACAGAATGTAGTGATGCGCTGTGATCCACACATCTTCATCTAAGTGGATATATTTTCTAGTTCTATTATTCTTTGAACCAATAGGATACGCACCATAATCTGAATCTCGACTTGCAAAAAGTTCACTGAATGACTTATTTTCATTGTTATTCAAAAATCTTAAACAGAATGTCAAACATTCATCTGCCAGGTACCCCTCTGCCATAGACCCTTCTGGTTTACTCTTATTGTGAACATATGGTTTAGTTTACCCAATTTGATGATGTATTTTCTCAAAACAAATATTTAGTAAAACAAAATATATAGACTCGTTTAGACAAAAACAACGTGTATTGCATCAGAAAAAACTCTATAATTAACGGGAATAGCGCATGCTATTAAAATACAATAGCGCACGCTATCGGGCACCATCAGCTAGTATTACGATGCTAGTAACACACGCTAAGGAGATCAAGTATCGTTATGACAGACAGAAAGGTCCAAAAATACAAGCACATTGCGCACGCTATGGTCACACGTTATCAAGGATATCTAACGCATGCTATGCAGATCAGACATGTTATGAATCAGGACAGAAAGGTCTGAAAGTAGAAGCAGGTAATGCACGCTATGTGGTTATAAAAAACGCACGCTAAAGTCTTCCAGCTAACGCACGCTAAAGTCTGTTATTAGAGCACGTTATGTTTGAATTTTTGCCATTGGATATATAACCATTGGACAACCTTTTCAACATGAAAATCACAAGAAATTTGGAAAGCAAGGATTGACCAACTAGCAAATGCTATGAAGTATCAATAACGCACGCTAAGTTCAAATTATATCCGTCAGACAAAGACGTTAAGTAACAAGACCGTTGCTTTTCAAAGTCAAAAGTAAAAAGGCTTGACTACTCCGATAACGCGCGCTAACGCCATACATTAGTGCATGCTAATAATGTCAGATGACAAGGGATCAAGCCTTGCTCAATGTTATAAATATCCACACCTTTGGGTACTTCAAGACACACAACTAAAGTACGAATTATATACATTTTGAGCTCTGATTATTGATATAAGCTATATGTTCATTATATAATTGTGACAAGAAAGATATGAGTGTTATACTTACATTGTATTATCACTTATACTTCGTGTATTCCTTGATTAAGTGTACTCGGGTGTTGTATCAATCCTGCACGAACTTCATAGAAATGAATCAAGAACTACAGTCCGGTGATCGGTAGAAAATATGGCATAATTATATGTGTTAATTGCATGATTTTATTATCTTTATTTTAGCACAACTTGTTAATTTTCTACCTATTTTATTTATGAATGCAATTTACCTCACTGTTGAAATTTTATTAATTATTTCAGGTAATTCGATTTTTTTGAAGTCAGAATTAATGGAGCATAATTCAAGTAGCTGAAGTCAGTTCGGGACCCGTAACTAAAAAGCACCAATCAACCCGTAAAATAGCTTGGGTCAAGAAAGAAATAAAGTTCCTACCAAGAAAGTACTAAAATAAAAGATAAGAAAAAAAAGATTCCACTAAAAGAAGTGTTCGGCCGAGAATTCTCATCTATTGAAACTCATGGGCTGGCCTTATAGATAATGCACGGGGACCGAGAAAGAGGAACCACCTCAAAAAGAAGACATCTCTCACGACAGTAGCATGCATCTATATATACATCTCATCAATTAACCCCTACCTATTACATTACACGACACAGCTTGGAGTTAAGAAAAAGGAAGAGCAGCCGCAAAATAAAAGGAGGTACGGCTCCCGAGGCTAGAAGGCAGAGGGAGTAAGAATTGAGAGGAGAAGGAGCACAGCGACTTGGAATTTTCGGCCGAGCTACTTGGAAGCTAATTAGTAATTACTGGTTCTAATTTTAATTTCTATGTCTAATAATTATTTTATGCTTTATTGAGCCACCATGTCCGGCTAATTATCTTTTCCAGTTCTTAGGGATGTTTGAACCCGTATTTATATTATTTATGTTTTAATCCCGTAGCATATTCTTAACTTAATTCCTTTGAATTATCTTTGTGTTATTGAGTAGATTTATTTATGATATAATTCACTTTAATTGGCCTGATCAACTTAATTGAGGTTTTTATATCTATTGCTAGACTTAAGGTTATAATAAATACGTAATCATTATAATTCTAAATCACAAGTAGCAACAATTGATTTTATTCAGTTGGGTAACACAAAATCAAGATCCTTTGGGTCAAGCTTGTGAACTCAATATCTTGTCTATTTCCATCGTTTTGGTTCCTAATGCATCTAACGAACAAGATTTGAAGAGCTTGTTTTGAATCTTTCGTCTAGATAGATTTAAATGAAGAGCTTGTTTTGATTAAATAAACTTAAGAAACGATTGGGGTTAACAGATCTTGTTGTTGACTTCGGAGAAGGAGTTTATTAGGAATTAAGGAAAGATAAAAGTATTGCATTAATTCATAAATTAAATTAGAACGGGGGATAACGGAACTAAGAACTGGATATTAATCACAATCGTTTTTCCTTATCAAATTTTTACTTCTTCCTTTTTTTTGCGTACTTATTATTTTAATTTATCCTATTTACTTTAATTCAACCACCCCCCTTTGATTTATCTAATATTATTATTTTTAGTATTATTTATTTAGTTTTACTATTTTTTTGTTTCTCAACAATATTCAACTCAAGAAGTTCGATTAATTCATCCATTCCTCGTGGGATCCACCCTTACTTACCAATACTACTATTTAGTATAAGTGAGTCAAGGACTTTTTATAAATATCTAATTTTGACGCGTCACGACAGCGTGGTCATCCGGTATTATTAGGATCATTGATTCGGCATGTTAGTATTGCATTCTAAGATCATAAGGGAGGTTTATCTAGTTCCGATAGAATACTAGAGAGAAATATTTATTGATTGTTTGGTTGTGCTTGGACCAATCGAAGAAAAGTTGTGTAACAGTTGTGCTCGGACCCATAGAAGGCGAGACAAAATTGAGTATGGTTCTTATTGATCCAATAGAAAAAGGAACGAAGAGCGGATGTAAGCAAATTGGTGAACCTCTATAAATATCCATGTCTTTTACTTTCCGTATTTTTGTTTAACTCTAAGTAAGAAAAATCAAATTTTATTATCTCCACTATTTAACCCTCCTTCTAGTGGAATTATTCACTCTTCAGTTGGTACGGGGCTCTACTAATCCAATTTAACCACATAAGGGAAAAAGATCCACAAATGGCTCTTATGGCTCAAACTCTCAACCGTCTACCATTCTTTGATTGTTCTAACTTCATGACTTGGAAGAAAAAGATGGTTATTTTTGTCCATGTAACACCCCGAGATATTCGGAATAATTACAGCGCCGTAAACCCTTTAGATAAGGATTTACAAGGCTAATTTTAAAAGAAGTGTAAAAATAATCCAATCGAACAACTGAAGTTCAAATACAGATTTGATTCAACCGATCAAATGAGTTAACTGATACAACCATATCGAAATGACCTTATTAAAACAGACGTACTCGAGTACTAAACGAACCAAGAAGACAAATCACAATAACAATAACGTCAACCACATCACTGAGCCATTTCATCGTCCCGCTTGCATCGTGTGTGGTTGCCTCCCGCTCCTCGGCTACGAACATCAAAACAATGTCCACCCCGAAGGGGTTAGCAAAACAATGCTAGTACAAGTATCATCATACAAGAAATCATCAATGCATCATAAAACATGCAAAACGGACTTCCGCCAGGAATCCAACGATGCGAATCCTCACGATTCCATCAACACAATACAGGTAATCCAAATGATCCAGCGCCCTTGGTATAGATCCCCATGATGATCCCGTCGGACCAACGCATGGTGGAAAACCCGTCCAACGATCCGGCGCCTCAAAGATAGATCCCCATGATGATCCCGTCGGACCAACGCATGGTGGACATTCGATCCAGCGCCCTCAACATAGATCCTCATGATCCCCTCGGATCATTTATACCATAAATCAATCAACTATGCATACACATATGCATTTCAATATGTTCATCAATACGTACAAATAACAACGAATATCACGAGAATTTTCAGAAATACATCTCATATTCAACAATATGAACAAAACCACAAGCATGATCAAAGTTTCAATATAAATCGAACTCGACATATGATACTTGCCTCGAAAATGGCAAGAATGGAATACTTCAATGATTTCAACACACTCGAAGGCCGCCTCCTTCGATCAACGTAACAAGCTCGAACCTTAACAAAAGGAATGATATACAAATCATCTCAAGTCGAACGATGGCCTAACAATTCGGTCTACGGCCCAAAAGCTCAATTTAATCAATCGCTCGATCGCTTAGCGTGGCGCTACGTACTCACGTAACGTGCGCTAAGCTCGCTGTTAGCGTACGCTATCGTATAAGACTAGCGTGCGCTAGCCACGGACTGACAGTTTGACTCGGCTGGTCTCATAACGTACGTTACGTACGTATCGTGCATTAACTAAACCCCGATAGCGCACGTTAACTCACATATGTTAGCGTGCGCTAATCTTGCATGGCAGAATACTGCTAACGGAAAACTGGGTTGAATGGTGGTGAATTCATGAATTCTATGGTGATAATACAAGTTATCCTCGGGCATATCATGCTAATGAGGTTTGTGGAAGTTCTATGATTATAAGATACAAATATACGGATAATCATCTCAACATCATAATTCATCTTAGATCTACAAGAAATATTCTAAGTTCCGTTCGTCCTACGTTCCGAAACGCATGATTCCAAAGTATAAAACGTAACAACTGGGTAATATCCGGTTACTGATCATAAATCGATTTGAAAATGCTAAGGAGTCCAAATACTAAGATGGTTCAAAGGTTCAAACGATATATAGTGCCGATACGTCAAAAGTATCCTTCTAACATGTGATGACCGATTATAAACGAAATAATGGCTATCAAAACATGATCAACGTCAATACTAACATAGGTGAAGAATCACCTACCTCAAGGTAGTGAAGAACACGGAGGAAATCGAAGCAATCCAACACCGAAGGCTTGAACACCAATCTCCAACGATGTACGATCTTCAATCACGAGCTAGGATGTTTATATGGAGTGTTTAGGATGAAGGAAGTTATGTTCTAAGTGTAAAAATTCGGGTAATGGGAGAAGAAAGAACTGAAATCACGAATAGGATGCCATCCTATTTATAATAAATGGCTATTAGCGCGCGCTAGACCCTGCTCGTAGCGTGCGCTAACGGCTCACTGACTTAACTGTATTCAGCACTTAGCGTGCGCTATGCATATACCTGTAGCGTGCGCTAAGGCGTTGACTTGGCTTTTCCCGAAAGCCGTCCAGGTTCATCCCGACACGATCCGACAGGGGTCCCCCGGCCAGATCTCACCTACCGCACGTCTCAATCAAATTGACCACACATAGCGTGCGCTAATAATCCTTTGTAGCGTGCGCTATTGAGTCTATGTTAGCGTACGCTACACATAGCCGATAGCGTGCGCTACATGCGCAGAATTACAATTTGTAAATCACATACATGAAATCATACGCTCGACAACATCGGATTATGAAATACGGAGAATAATACTCAGATCAAGTACAACGATTACAATATCACAAGTTCCAAATACAAGTCAGAAATCTCGGGTATTACATCCTTCCTCCCTAAACAGAAGTTTTGTCCCGAAACTTAAGATGAAAACAACTCCGGATATCTAGTCTTCATACTGTCCTCCGTTTCCCAAGTGGCCTCTTCGACTCCATGTCGTGACCATTGTATTTTAACCAAGTGTATTGGTTTATTCCTCAATTGTTTGATCCGGCTCTCAAGTATCTTGATTGGTCTCTCTTCGAAGGTGCTATCATTAGCTATCTCGATCTCGTCGAAATCAATGATGTGACTGGGGTCCGGTACATACTTCCGCAGTTGGGATACGTGAAACACATTGTGAACGTGACTCAGCGATGGCGGTAAGGCCAACCTGTATGCTAAATCTCCAACTCTCTCGAGGATCTCGAATGGTCCGATATATCTCGGACTAAGCTTGCCTCTCCTCCCAAAACGGAAAATCCCTCGTGTAGGAGACACCTTCAATAGTACATGGTCCCAGTCGAACTCTAGAGGGCGACGACGTACATCCGCATAAGACTTCGTCGACTCTGGGCGATCAGCCTCTCTCGAATCAAAGCTATCTTCTCTTGAGTCTGAATAATCAATTCCGGTTCCGTCCCGATCAAATCCGAAGAATCATCCCAACATAGGGGTGATCGGCATCTTCTCCCGTACAAAGCTTCAAATGGTGCCATCTTAATTGAAGCATGCCAACTATTATTGTAGGTGAATTCAACTAATGGCAAATGAACTTCCCAATCAGTTGACCAATCCAAAGCACAGGCTCTAAGCATGTCTTCTACAGTTTGAATAGTCCTTTCGGACTGACCGTCCGTTTGGGGATGATAAGCTGTGCTAAAGTTGAGCTCAGTCCCCAAAGCCCTGTGAACTGCTTTCCAGAAGTGCGACACAAAGCGACCATCTCGATCCGACATAATGGTCCTCGGCGTCCCATGCAATCTGACTATCTCCGCAATAAATACTCGTGCCAATCTCTCGGGTCCCCATGTATCTTTAATTCCCAGAAAATAAGCCGACTTGGTTAGTCAATCAACTACAACCCAAATCATGTTCATTTCCGTTCTAGTCCTTGGCATACTAGTGATGAAATCCATCGAGATATCCTCCCACTTCCACTCAGGGATCGGAAGCGGTTTTAACATTCCGGCAGGTCGTTGATGTTCAATCTTAACCTACTGACAAGTCAAACACTTCGAAACGTACTCTACTACGTCCTTCTTCATATTCCCCCACCAGAAGTTTTGCTTTAAATTCTTATACATCTTACTACTGCCTGGGTGAATAGAATAGGGCGCGCTATGAGCTTCTTTCAAAATTGTCCGTCTCAAATCATCATCCTCGGGAACGCAAAGTCGACTCTGAAATCTCAGAACTCCATCGTCTTGTATCACGAATCCTGGGGCTTTTCCCTTCTTTACTTCATCACATAATCTAAGGGTCAGAGAATCGTTCAACTACTTAGATTTGATCTCTTCGACTAGTGATGAAGTCAGGTCCATCACATACAGTTTCCCTTGGATTCCTGGTGCCCATACTTCAATCCCTTCGCGGATCAGTTCTCGTTGAATGCTGGTTTGGGACGTAAGAGCTTCCAACACTCGAAGAGAAACAGGTTTTCGGCTCAATGCATCGGCTACTACGTTTGCTTTCCCCGGATGATAGAGAATCTCCTAGTCGTAATCCTTGATCAATTCCAGCCACCTTCTCTGCCTCATGTTTAATTCTTTCTGACTGAAAATGTACTTGAGGCTCTTATGATCTGTAAAGATCTGACAATGAGTGTCGTACAAATAATGTCACCATATTTTCAAGGCAAAGACCACAGCTGCTATCTCCAGATCATGAGTCGGGTAATTAACCTCGTACGGTTTCAATTGCCGAGAAGCATAAGCAATCACTTTATCCTTCTGCATCAACACACAACCCAAACCCTGATTTGAAGCGTCGCTGTATGCCATGAATCCATCAGTTCCCTCTGGCAGCGCCAATATAGGTGCTGTCGTCAGTCTCCTCTTAAGTTCGTCAAAACCAGCCTGTCACTTCTCATTCCACGTGAACTTTTGAGTTTTCTGTAACAGCTGAGTGAGCGGACGAGCAATTTTTGGAAAATCCCTCTACAAAGCGGCGATAATATCCAGCAAGTCCTAAGAAGCTTCGGACTTCTTTCACGTTTTTAGGAGCTTCCCATTCCAAGATTGCTTCGACTTTCTTCGGGTCCACCTGAAATCCGTCGGCTGATATCACATGCCCAAGGAAGGTTACTTCCTTAAGCCAGAACTCGCATTTTGAAAGTTTTGCATACAGCTGTTCCTTCCTCAAGGTGCTCAAAACCACACGCAAATGCTCGGCATGCTCCCCTGCGTCCTTCGAATATATCAAGATGTCATCAATGAAGACGACCCCAAATTTATCCAAGTATTCCAAGAATACCCGATTCATCAGTTGCATGAATACCGCAGGAGCATTGGTAAGTCCAAATGGCATTACTACAAATTCATAATGCCCGTACCGGGATCTGAAAGCAGATTTCGGTATATCCGATTCCTTAATCCTCAACTGGTGGTATCCTGATCGCAAGTCAATCTTCGAGAATACTCTTGCCCCTTGAAGTTGATCAAACAAGTCGTCGATCCGAGGTATAGGATACTTATTCTTGATCGTCATCTTATTGAGCTCCCTGTAATCAATACACAGTCGGAGGGATCCGTTTTTCTTCCGGACAAAGAGAACGGGCGCTCCCCAAGGAGAAACGCTCGGTTGAATATAACCCTTCTGTAACAATTCCTCCAGTTGTTTCTTGAGTTCATACATCTCGGTTGGCGCCATGCAGTATGGTGCTCGGAAATAGGAGCCGCTCCGTGCTCTAATTCGATAGTGAATTCCACTTCTCTATGCGGAGGTAATCCGTAGTTCGTCAGAAATACATCCGAGAACTCATTCACAATCGAAATAGACGAGAGCTCTACTCCTTCCTCTTTCCTCATGGCATAGCACCAAAGTCCCGACATCCCTGTTTGAATTTCACGGCTTTCATTGCTTTGATCAATTTTCCCGAGCTTCCTGGTCTCCATCCTCGGAATAAGTGTTCGATCCGTCATCGCAATGATAGAAATGACTCTCTCGGTAATTCGTAATGACTCCATAACGGTTGAGCCAATCATCTCCGAGAATTAAATCGTCACCGTAGATGTCAACTACAATAAGATTCGATGGCCAATCTCTTCCTTCTATAGATACTGGGAAATCCCTAGCTTCTAGGGTTCCCACAATTTTCTCTCCGCTCGGTAATCCCACAACATAAGGTTCACAATTATACAAGCACGAGATTTTCAAACGATTAACACAGTTTAAAGATATAAAAGAATGTGTAGCTCCCGAATCGAACAAGACACTAAATGGTTGCAAAAGGATCTGAATCGTACCTGATGCAACAGCTGTGTTCTGATCATCCTTCTTCATCTCGTAAATACGCGGAGGAACGAACCCAAAGACTTTGGATGTCTCTCTTTTCCAACGCTCACTGCTGAAATCCACTCTGCTGCGTCTGGTTCACACTAGTGTCCTTCGGAACTGGTACAGGAGTGCGAGTACCAAAAGATCAGGTCGCATTCCCACAAAATGTTGCGCGATGTCCTTCCTGTCCACACTCGAAACAGGTCATGGCAGGCGCGAAACAATCACGTCGAACATGTCCCGCTTTGCCACAGTTATAACACTTCTTCCCTGCGTCTGAAACAGTTGGTGCTGCCTGGAACTTCTTTCCACCTCGAGAAGGATGCGGAGGTCTCTGGATGAATGAAAAGAGGATCGACCCCTGCGAGGCCCGCTACTCTTATACTCCGTGAAGTTGCCGACACCTTCGTTTCTTTGCTTCCGTCGCTTTCTCTCTGTTGCCTCCTTCATATCATAGGCCAACGCCTTGTCCTGATACTGTCGCAAGGTGGTACATTCAAATCCGGACATATACTGCTGAATTTCCGGCTTCATTCGCATGTCAAAATGAAAAATCTTCTCCGCCTCGGTCCTGACCAAGTGGCGCACATAAGTCAGCTGGTGATTAAAAGTCTTAATCACGTCCGTCACAGATGCTTCTGAATTCTGTGGTGAGAAAAACTCTCGAACTCGGGCCTCTCTAACTGGGCGAGGACAATACTGCGCTTCCATCATCAATTTGAATTCCGTCGAGTCAACATTGTGCTGCTCCGGTCGAATGGCCTCCCACCAGTCGAAAGCCTCCCCTGTCAGAAGATACTGGGCGACCGGAACCTTCCTATCGTTGGGACAGTTAATCCCTGCAAAAATCTTTTCTAATTCCTTCAGCCAGTGATCCCAAGAAAGCGTCTCGGCAGAACCGTCAAATTTCAGAGGGTGCAATTTAATCACTTCGGTAAGCCATCTATCTCCTCGATTTTCCACATTATGCTGCTGTCCCATCGCCGTCTGCATGCGATCCACAACTTGAGCAAACTGGTTTATCTGGGCAACCACTGTGAAGCACTCCGGCACGTTAGGATCTGCATTATTATTTGCCGATCCTCTGTCCCTAATGGGAATTGCTCGACTAGCGGTTATCTCTGGGGTAGATACCGACTCTTCTTGTCTCGCATTTCCACGACCGCGTCCGCGTCCACGACCTCCTCTCAACATACTGTAAACATAAATACTCAATATCCAGGGCAAACTTTCTCAAAGTAGATCCATCAATGTTTACAAGATATGAATTAAATAATACGGTAGTATTCGAGATTAGGAAACTTACAACCACGGTCCACACGACGATGCTGGCTCAGCAGTGATGTTACGAACGACCAATAATCAAATAACGTAAACAGACCCAACTAACCAGACTGCCAAGATATCGATGAATCTTAGCTCCGATACCATATTTTGTAACACCCCGAGATATTCGGAATAATTACAGCGCCGTAAACCCTTTAGATAAGAATTTACAAGGCTAATTTTAAAAGAAGTGTAAAAATAATCCAATCGAACAACTGAAGTTCAAATACAGATTTGATTCAACCGATCAAATGAGTTAACTTATACAACCATATCGAAATGACCTTATTAAAACAGATGTACTCGAGTACTAAACGAACCAAGAAGACAAATCACAATAACAATAACGTCAACCACATCACTGAGCCATTTCATCGTCCTGTGGGTACTGTGGTTGCCTCCCCGCTCCTCGGCTACCTGAACATCAAAACAATGTCGACCCCCGAAGGGGTTAGCAAAACAATGCTAGTACAGGTATCATCATACAATAAATCATCAATGCATCATAAAACATGCAAAACGGACTTCCGCCACCGGAATCCAACGATGTGAATCCTCACGATTCCATCAACACAATACAGGGTAATCCAGCGATCCAGCGCCCTTGGTATAGATCCCCATGATGATCCCGTCGGACCAACGCATGGTGGAAAACACGTCCAACGATCCAGCACCCTCAGCATAGATCCCCATGATGATCCCGTCGGACCAACGCATGGTGGACATTCGATCCAGCGCCCTCAGCATAGATCCTCATGATCCCCTCGGATCATTTATACCATAAATCAATCAACTATGCATACACATATGCATTTCAATATGTTCATCAATACGTACAAATAACAACGAATATCACGAGAATTTTCAGAAATACATCTCATATTCAACAATATGAACAAAACCACAAGCATGATCAAAGTTTCAATATAAATCGAACTCGACATATGATACTTGCCTCGAAAATGGCAAGAATGGAATACTTCAATGATTTCAACACACTCGAAGGCCGCCTCCTTCGATCAACGTAACAAGCTCGAACCTTAACAAAAGGAATGATATACAAATCATCTCAAGTCGAACGATGGCCTAACAATTCGGTCTACGGCCCAAAAGCTCAATTTAAACAATTCTGCCTGGACTGCTTAGCGTGCGCTACGTACTCTACGTAACGTGCGCTAAGCCTGCCTGTTAGCGTACGCTATCGTATAAGACTAGCGTGCGCTAGCCACGGACTGACAGTTTGACTCGGCTGGTCTCATAACGTACGTTACGTACGTATCGTGCGTTAACTAAACCCCGATAGCACACGTTAACTCACATATGTTAGCGTGCGCTAATCTTGCATGGCAGAATACTGCTAACGGAAAACTGGGTTGAATGGTGGTGAATTCATGAATTCTATGGTGATAATACAAGTTATCCTCGGGCATATCATGCTAATGAGGTTTGTGGAAGTTCTATGATTATAAGATACAAATATACGGATAATCATCTCAACATCATAATTCATCTTAGATCTACAAGAAATAATCTAAGTTCCGTTCGTCCTATGTTCCGAAACGCATGATTCCAAAGTATAAAACGTAACAACTGGGTAATATCCGGTTACTGATCATAATTCGATTTGAAAATGCTAAGGAGTCCAAATACTAATATGGTTCAAAGGTTCAAACGATATATAGTGCCGATACGTCAAAAGTATCCTTCTAACATGTGATGACCGATTATAAACGAAATACTGGCTATCAAAACATGATCAACGTCAATACTAACATAGGTGAAGAATCACCTACCTCAAGGTAGTGAAGAACACGGAGGAAATCGAAGCAATCCAACACCGAAGGCTTGAACACCAATCTCCAACGATGTACGATCTTCAATCACGAGCTAGGATGTTGATATGGAGTGTTTAGGATGAAGGAAGTTATGTTCTAAGTGTAAAAATTCGTGTAATGGGAGAAGAAAGAACTGAAATCACGAATAGGATGCCGTCCTATTTATAATAAATGGCTATTAGCGCGCGCTAGACCCTGCTCGTAGCGTGCGCTAACGGCTCACTGACTTAACTGTATTCAGCACTTAGCGTGCGCTACGCATATACATGTAGCGTGCGCTAAGGCGTTGACTTGGCTTTTACCGAAAGCCGTCCAGGTTCATCCCGACACGATCCGACAGGGGTCCCCCGGCCAGATCTCACCTACCGCACGTCTCAATCAAATTGACCACACATAGCGTGCGCTAATAATCCTTTGTAGCGTGCGCTATTGAGTCTATGTTAGCGTACGCTACACATAGCCGATAGCGTGCGCTACATGCGCAGAATTACCATTTGTAAATCACATACATGAAATCATACGCTCGACAACATCGGATTATGAAATACGGAGAATAATACTCAGATCAAGTACAACGATTACAATATCACAAGTTCCAAATACAAGTCAGAAATCTCGGGTATTACAGTCCAAGCATATGATATCGAAATATGGAAAGTTATTGCTCTTGGTCCTAAAATTGCTAGGAAAGAAGACAGGGTCCTTGAAGAGGTTTGATGAATATAACGATGAAGATTGAATACACACATCCACTCTCGTGCCACTCAACTTCTATATTGCACTCTCATTTCCGAAGAACTCAATCGTATCTATGCATACGAAAGTGCTAAGTAAATATGGTAGATTCTCGAATCACTCACGAATGGATGACTCAAGTCAAAGAAACCAAAGTTAATATGCTCCTTCATGACAATGAATTATTTTCTATGAAAGACGATGAAAAAATCACCAACATGTTGGATCGTTTCTTGGCTATAACTAATGGCCTCGCTTCATTCGGGAAACCGATATAAAGCAGCGATAAGGCCAAAAAATTCTTCATTCTTTACCGAGAACAGGATGCCACGGTCACGACACTTATGGAGTCCAAAGATCTCAATAAACTTGAATTTAGTGCTCTTATTGGATCACTTATTAATTACGAGATTGTGCTCAAATCTAAAGGATCCAAACCTAAGCCTTATAAAAAAGTGGTCGCTTTCAAAGCCGATAGCGATATTGAGGAAGAAAGTCAGTAGGATGAAGACGACGAGGAACTTGCCTTATATGCTCGGAATTTAGAAGGTACAAAGATTTAATTAAAAAAAGGCGAAACTTTCTTGGTCAGGATTCTAAAGTGGAACAAAAGAAAAATACTTAAATTCGACAATAATTGTCGAAAGTGCGGTCAGCCCGGACACTATGCTAAAGAATGCCGAGGATCTACCTCCAAACCTCAAGCCGAAAAATATAAAAAGAAATAAGTGTTAGTCGCCTTTGGAGTGATGATGAGGATGACATTGATGGGTCCCTGGACGCAAATGCCGCCTTCATGGATCTTAAATCAGAAAATGCTATCGAAATAAGATCTACTTTCGGTAATGTTCTTTTAGATATATGCGACTCACAAGAGTCAAATCATGACGATGAACTTTTAAATGCATTTTATTCTTTAAATATCGAGTATGACGAGATGGTAAAACTTAACATGACGTTGAAAAGAAAAATAAAATATCTAGAACTCGAAAACTCAAAACTTCAAAACAAAGGCAAAAATATTGAAATAGACCATACTTCTTGCCTTGATAAAGAAAATATCTTAAAACTTGAGTTATCTAAAACTCAAAAAGAACTAAAATATATATTGAATAAATTTACTCTTGGAAACTAAGTATTTGAAAAACTCTTACCTAGGGCTGGGACTTAGGACCCGAATAACCAAATAACCGAACCAAAAAGGTAAAAACGGTTCGTTTCGGTTCGGTTATTGGAAAAAATCGTGTTTTTTTTGTTATTGGATGCTACTTCGAACTAAAGTTCGGATAACGGTTATTGATTTCCGAACTCCGAAATACCCGAGAAACCAATATACATAAAATTCATGTTAAAAATAACCGAAATACCCGGTTATTCTACATATTTTCGGTCATTCTATATGTTTTCGGTTATTTTACATTTTTGGGTATATACTATATTCTACATATTCGAATACTCTTGGAAATATATATAGTATATACTATATTCTCACCTGTTGGAAATAACCGAAGAACAGATAAAAATACCTGATATAATTTCGGTTCGGGTATTTTTGGGTAATGCAAAAAAAATAAGGAATCGTACCCGAAAATTTTAATTTGGTTCGGATAATGGGTACAGTTTTTTTACTCAATAACCGAAAGTCCCAGCCCTACTCTTACCCATTCAGAAATCTCTTTTGTTAAAATATGATCCTGGTTTTGATCCGTTTGATAGAGAACACACTCTTATAGATACTAACATGATTAAAAACAAAGAAACCGAGAATTTAAAAATTTATTCTCAAAAAAGAGATTTTAATGATAAAAAGGATAATAAGGTCCGTTCAAAATTAAGAACTATCAAAGTCAGAAAAATTTGGGTTGCTAAAGGGATGATAGTTCCAAATGCTATTAAAATCATTAACTTTGGAGGACTCAAATGGCTTGCGAACCGAAATAAGCGAAACAAACTATTTTTGTAGGTACCTCTTTCAAAGAAAAGCAAATGGTACATAGATAGTGGTTGTTCAAGACATATGTGCGGCACCAAAGAGTTGTTCGAAAATCTTGAATACAATACGTAACCTTGGTGACAATAAAAAAGGGAAGATTATGGGCACCGATAAGGTAGGTAATGAACCTTCACATTCTATTAATAAAGTTTTATTTATTGAAGACCTACATCATAATCTACTTAGCGTATCTCAATTATGTGATGACGGATTTAAACTTCTTTTTGAAAAAACACATTGTACTGCTTTTAAAATAACAAAGTTGCGTTTATTGGACTGAGATGTGAAAATATTTATATCATTGATCTTTGTGATGAAAATTCTTTCAATGACAAATGTCTTATGACTCTAGATGAAAATGCATTTTTATGGCATCGGAAATTAGGACATACATCTTTACCAATTATTTCAAAATTATCTGGACATGATTTAGTTCGTGGTTTACCAAAACTGGAATTTGATCGAAAACACTTGTGTGAATCATGTATTAAAAGAGCAACACAAAAGAAAAATATTCCAACCAGAATTTGAAATATCAGTCGCATTCTTGAACTTGTTCATATGGTCTTAATTGGTCCATCTAGATATACTAGTTTGAATGGTAAATTCCTTGGTAATTGTAGATTTCTCACTCATAAAAGATGATGTATATAATATATGATATTATATATATTATATTATATAATTATATCAACTGGGAATGGTAAATATAATATTGTATATTATATTTACTAGAGGATTGAATAATAAGTAATATATAATATAAGATATTATATATATTATATTATTTAAAATGTTGAGGGGTAACTAAGCAAATACTAGAGTTTTAACTCTAGGGTTTACTTAGGGCGTGTTTACTTTCAACTTAATATGACTTAATGGGTTGGATGACTTATTCGCGCAGACATAGAGAAACGTTTACTTACAACTTAATGAATTAAGAGGGGTCTGAACCGCACAGATGGGATAAGGGTTGTTGTCCCCATTAAGACCCATTAAGAACCAAACATGACTATTATGCCCTAATCAAAATCAAAATATTAAAAAATCAGTAATTCTATTTTTAATTCTGGAATATTAATATTAAAAAATAAAAAAAACTTATTATAAATTAGAAATTAGAAAATCTAAAAAATTCTAAACTATTTAAAAAATTCAGAAGTTAGTAAATTTATTAAAAAATATTAAAAATTTCCGAAAATTAATATTTGTATTAATATTAAAAAATATTAAAAATCGGAAATATTATTTTTAATTCTGGAATAATAATATTAAAAATCAAAAAAATATTTTAAATTTGAAAATTAGAAAATCTAAAAAATTCTAAACTATTTAAAAAAATTCAGAAATTAGTAAATTTATTAAAAAATATTAAAATTTTCCGAAAATTAATATTTATATTGATATTAAAAAATATGAAAAAATCAGTAATTTTATTTTTAATTCTGGAATATTAATATTAAAAATCAAAAAAAATTATTTTAAATTTGGAAATTAGAAAATCTAAAAAATTCTAAACTATTTAAAAAATTCAGAAATTAGTAATTTTGTTAAAAATATTAAAAATTTCTGAAAATTAATATTTATATTAATATTAAAAAATATTAAAAAATTGGTAATTTTATTTTTAATTCTGGAATATTAATATTAAAAATCAAAAAAAAATTATTTTAAATTCAGAAATTAGAAAATCTATGAAATTATGAAATATTTAAAAAATTTGGAAATTACTAAATTTATTCTTGCAATTTTTGGATTATATCAATTATATGGCTTAAAAAATAAACTATAATTTATAAAACAACTTATAATTCATATCCAGGGGTAAATCGGTCATTTTTGTTATTCAGACAGTTTATTCAGATGAAAAAGTAAACATCAGCAACAATTTATCCAGACAAATATATTTATCCAGACAGACATATTTATCCATACAGGACTTAATGAAAAATTTGGTAAACGGCCCTTTAGTATAAATATTGAAGAAGTTCCGATTCGGCCATCTCTGTCTTCTTCCCTTAGTTGATTTTGATCAACAGTACAATCTAGCAAGGAATTATTTATTGTAATTTTTATCAACATTCTTCGTAAGGATCTACCAATCCGGCTTGTACCAATTGTTCGTGTGTGGATCACCGAAAGAGAAAGACGATTATCACCAATTTCTGGTCCAGATTTAGATCTGTTCATCGAATTAAGATAATTCGACGAACTCTTGACTAAATCAATAAATTACTGCATGAAGATCCTTATCTGGGTTTTTTTATAATTGTTCCGCTGCGTTTTTGCTCAAATTTCTTGTATTAGATACACGTAAAACCCAATAAGTAAAGCTTCCGATATCCTTGAGCTTTTGAGGTAGTTTGTGCTGGAGAATAACGCTACATTCCTCCATTAATTTAATTATCTCATGCTCTACCATCTTTCTCTTTCTCGAGATCATGTCCTTCAAGAATTTTGCATAGGCATTTATTTCAAGTCATCTGCAAAAGGGATATTTATATTAATTTTCTTGAAGAAGTCTAGAAATTTGGCAAATTGAGTATCCAATCACTTTTTATTCTTTAAACATTGGGGAAAAGGGAGATGAACATTGGAAGCTGAAGTAGAGTTAGAAAATATTTTAGGCTTCTCAGCCTCTTAAATTCATCATGATTCAGTTTTTTACTCTACAAGCTTGGGTTGTACTCTATGAGTTCCCCCCTTTGATTTTCTGTTGGTATCTTCGAACCTTCATAATTCGTTATGCTTCTCAAGGTAATATCTTGACATGATTCTTTGGGATTTACTCACTATTGCTTGGAAACTATCCTCTTTGATGCTAGCTGCCCACGACCTTAGCCAATTGCCCAACTTAAGTTTCAAGATTTTTCATTTAAGCTACCAAGGTAGTAGCTATGAGTAAGGTGGCCCTTAATTTAGTCTAATTTTTACTCATCTCGAGTGAATCGACTCTTAGTTTCCATCATGAAAGTGGCATGGATATTTTCTAGATTATAAGTAGGCTTCGGTTCCTTAATTATTTCCCCGATCGATACTTTGAACCCAGCTGGCGGTTATAGAGTGTTTTTTTATAAGCATATTTGAAATTCTCATGATTTTTGTTGGAGGGATTGTAGAACCCCGGAGGTCGATTATTCAGGAAATTATTAAAATTCGGTTATTAATGTAATCAGCTTCCCTAGTGGGTCTGATGGTAGCGCACTTCCTTTAGGAGTTGTTTTCGCGTATGATCCCTTTGTTAGGACCCCAAATGATTAGTTAACATAGCCATTTATGCGATCAGTGCTTTGATAGGATCCGAATCAGATACTTGAGCAACCCTTCGAACATTTGCCCTCTCGGTCGGCCATTGATAACTGTTTATGTCCATCTCTTCTATCAGTCCATAGGCTTCAACATCGCTTCTATCTAATAGTGCCCCTCCGGTGGATGCATCAATGAAGTTTCCCGCCTCTCCCATTAGACCATTGTAGAAGAAACACATATATTGGTCTTCTGGAATGTCGTGCCAAGAGCATCGTTTGAGCAAATCCTTGTAACATTCACATGCCTCATATAATGGTCCAGAGTGTAACTGCTAAAACTGAGTAATCTCACTTTTCAACTGCATAGTCTTGTTAGGCGGGAAAAACTTGAATAAGAACTTTTCATTTAATTCGTCTCATGTGCTTATACTGCCTGGAGCAAGGGTCCCATGCCAGCTTTATGCTTTCTCTCTCAATGAAAATGAATAGTCTCAAGCATATTGCATCATCTGAAACCCCCTTCGTTTCGATAGTATCATATATTTGCATGAAATGTATCAGATGAGCATGCGGATCTTCCATAGCAAATCCTCTGAATTGATTCTGCTGAACCATTGAAATTAGAGCTGGCTTCAACTCGAAATTGAGGGCATTGATTGTGACATGAGTGATTCCCCCAAAATTTCGGTCAAGCTTTGGCCGAAATCCATCCCGAATAGACTACAATCGAACTGCTGGTTGCTCAACCCCTGCGCCCCCGTTGTTTTGGGCTGTCGCATTTTGATTTCCCATATTGGCATTCGTGTTGTCTGTTCCATGTTGTCTCGTGCTCTCTCAATTTCGTCAAAAAGGCCCATTCGTAATTTCCTTGCGATAACACTTATTCTTTGGGCAAATGCTTCTACTTATGGAATAAAGGTTTTCAAAGGTACTCGAGATGAGGGGCTGTTTATGCACTACTTGAGAAAGATAGAAATATATAAAATATGAGTTATGCAACAAGAAGAAAAATGTCTAAAGTAAGACCAGAAACACTTATCGTAAAATCAATACTAGTAAAAATAAATTAGTCCCTCGCAACGACGTCAAATACTGGTTCGCTATTTATTTGACTACTCGCAAGTGTATGGGGTAGTTGTAGAAGGTGGCGAGCAAGGTCGTATCCATAAAGACTAATTATTCTTATTGTTTTAAGTAGTAGATTGTAGTGTCCATAATTTTGTCTAGACATTCCAGTATTGATGAGAGTCTAATTTACTAAAATTCAGATTAAATAAAACAATAATAAAAACAAGTTTTTGTTGGATCTCTGTGAATTTCCAACAATGTAATTACAATAAAAATTACAAAGAAATACAACCTATTACAATCTTAATAACATAAAAAGTTGAATTAAAATTACAACTTTAGCAGAGGCGAGATAACTCTTTCCGTAAGACAATTTTGCCCCCGTATAAGAGCAAACGGCTCAGGCAATATGTCCCCAAGATACAACTGCTATATGTTTCTGAGTTAGGTGCTCTCCAAAACTCAGAACTCCAGCGAACGTTCAAGTGATGGAAACTGGGCACGAAACAAGAGGGAAATATGCTGCAATATGTGGTATGCTTGCATATTTTCTATGTTCTGCTTGTATGAAATGAAATGCATAAAACCCCTTTTTATAGGGTCCAATTCCACTCCATCAGGTGAGGAGTTACAACAAATTAAAGTGCCATTAATTCTCTTTAATCTTCCAGCTCAAGAGTTACCTCCATAAATATTCTCATTTAATACGGATGTTATATTATGGAGTGTGAAGAGTCATATTCCATAAGCTAAGTTCTCAACATGCCTCATTTCATACGAGACCAAATATCAGATCAGATGGGTTCTGCCCAAATATCAGATCAGATAGGTTCAGCACCAAATATCAGGACAGATGAGTTCATCCCAAATATCGAATCGAGATGGGTTACATCCCGGATATCGAATCGAATAGGTTCAGCCCCAAATATCATATCAGGTGAGTTCAGCCCCAAATATTATATCAGATGGGTTCAGCCCCAGATATCAGATCAGATAGGTTCAACCCCAAATATCATATCAGATGGGTTTAGCCCCAAATATCAGATTAGATGGGTTCAGCCAAAAATATCAGATGAGATAGGTTTAGCCCAAATATGATATCAGACTGTTTTTAGATCAGAGAGCTTCTAGATCAGGCAACTTCTAGATCAGACAGCTTCTAGATCAGACAGCTTCTAGATCAGACAGCTTTCAGATCAGACAGCTTTCAGCCCAACTATCAGATCAGACAGCTTTTAGATCAGACAGCTTCTAGATCAGACAGCTTCTAGATCAGACAGCTTCTAGATCAGACAGCTTTCAGATCAGACATCTTTCAGCCCAACTATCAGATGGGTTTTCAAACTTGGATAACTCTTCACCTTTTCAATTAAATGGCCAACTTTAATAATTTATTTCTCACTCACCGGAAATCGGTTTTGAGAAATATAAAATCCTACATTCATCTTCTCGAAGCGTAGATTCACAATTTATTATTTAATTCCCAAGAATTAAATATTTTATCATTATTGGTTTTAAATTGAGTTAAAACTCATTTTTCTAAAACCAATTTTCAACAATCCCCCATATGAGTGGAAATAAATGCATGCATGAATGCAGACTCACATATCCAGTTTCCGTAAAACACTACTGCCTGGGGAAAGGTAGTTTGTGGCTTTGAACCTTCCTTAGTAAAATATCAGCGGATATACCGGCGGCTTAGTGTGTAACACCCCCAAAACCACATGGGAATATTACACGCCGTAGACCCTTTCCACAAGGATCTACCTGGATAAACATCCATAAACAACCAAATACTTGCCCGACCAGCATCAAACAATAAAATAATACATACCGTTATGGTCACTTACGCGTGAATACACATACCGATGAGGTCACACAACCCAATCAACAAAACTGACTTAAACGACATTACCCACACATGGGTCGAAATACAATACAGTGGAAGACTGAAATCAACTCTGACAACATAACAAAAATCAAACAACTCTAGACTCATGATTAGTATCGCAGCTCATCATCCTCTTGTGCCAATCCTGTGACTGCTCCCCTGAATCTGCATGTACGTGGACGCAAAACAGACATCCACCCCCCGATTACTCGGGGGTTAGTAAAACTCCACTGTTTTACTAGTGCAAGTATCAAATCATACGAAATGTAACAAGCAAGTAATAATCGTGAATCAAATATAACAATCAAGTATCAAAATATCCCCGGGAGCTTTTCACAAGGGAAGATAAGCTATGAAGCATTCGAAAATAAGATTATCATCTCGGGAATTTTTAGAATTTCAAAACCTTTAAGACCTCAAGTCCTGATTCACAAAACCTTTCGAAAGACTTTAGGGCCTTAACCCAAAACTTATTTCATAACTCAACAGTTTACAATTCGGGAAACATTTACTCAAGCTTAGGACTCGATCCAACATTCATTTCATAAAACTTTCCTTTCAAAACTTTGATTTGAAAATAACCATGCTCATGACACCGTGATCCACTGTCACATGTCTCCGTAGGTTCAACAACCTGCACGGACTACACCATGCACAATTAAACAAGCATAATCAATTCCGACACCGTGATCCACTGTCACGTGTCTCCGTAGGTTCAACAACCCGCACGGAAATAAACAAACACATCAACCACAACAACTAGTCCTGACCCCGTGAACCTGTGTCACGTGTCACCGTAGGTTCTATCGAACCCGCACGGTTGGATGTACTGTGTCCTGATTCGATGAACCTGTGCCATGAATCATCATAGGCCTCATCAGACCCGCACGATTGGACCTCAGCAACACACACTAAGTTCTGATCCCATGGACCTGTGCCATGAATCCTCGTAGGCCCCGTCGAACCCGCACGAGTGAACTTAGCGTTCCATCACACCACATTCACATTACATACAACAATGAGCACAATTAATCAATCACGTTGATCACCACAAAATCGTACATCACACGCACATAACACAATCTCAACACTCTCAATAACTATCATCAATCATCGACACACAACCAACATAACACACGTTTGGTACACAATACATTGCACAACCAAGTGTACAACCATCCCATATGTACATCGCAATCCTGCATAAATGGCACAACAGCTAACATGTATACCAATATAAAACTATTATCACAAAGCCTTCGAATTGCGGAATACACAACCAATTCAAACGGAACATATTGACGAAGGCAAGCAAAATCATTATAAATCTCATACATGATTATTAGTCGCAAGATACAAGTCGTATAATAAGATACTTGCCTTAATAACTGCTACCGAACGCTCCGAAGAACACGGTTCGACCGGGAAGCTCGAACCCCAAAGAAGGCAACGAACGGAAGGGTTCCGACTCAAGTTCTTCACAAGAATTCGTTCCTAAGTCACAACGATATCAATTCAATCACAATTCTACGAAAACGTATGGAACTTCCGAAGTTCTACCCATTGAAGAATTTTATCGGACACTTTGAAGGCATAGTCCAATTCAATCGATTATTCAAAGAAATACTCAAATTCGTTCCACAAAACTTCAAGGGTTATGAATGATTTCGAGTAAATAACCAAGTTCTAACAATAATCTGAACTAAAACGAATCAAATTGGCCAAAACATCGAGAAACCTCAAAATTTCCCAAAACCAAGGGTTTAGGCGTTCTTAGCTTCGATCCAGGCGGAAGATGATGTTAAACACGAATCCAACTTCCAAAATATGTTGCTACAAGTTGATTCTACTCAAAACCATCAATATATGGTGAAAAATCGCGGAAGAAACGAAGAAAAGTGAAAAATGCCGGATGTGACTCGGTCCTGGCCTTTAAATAGCCGACCCTGGCCGACCGCTTACGTACGTAATCGGCCAAGGCCTACGTACGTAATCGGCCACAGCCGAACTCCCTGTACTGATTCTGCCGACATGTTACGTACGTAACCGGCAGGCTGTTACGTACGTAACAGGCCTTACGGCCGTTACTGCCGGGCCATTACGGCCGTTACTCGGCCAGGTCTGGCCAGCCAGGACTCGGTCGATCCGACGGTCCGAAAAATCCCGAAACTCTAACCTGAACGTAAACCGAAAACACGATTACGAAGTACTCGCAAAGACGAATATGAACACTAAGAGAACACACGATTCCGACCACCCGAGAGCTCAAAATTCGACAACAGAAGTAATTACCCCAAACTTTCGGAAATTACGAAAATGGCCCAAAGCGTCGGAAATACACGATACACGATCGAAACACCAAACCAAAGCTTACAACATGAGCAATAACATTAAATGAACTTACGAGAAACTCGAAACAACAGTTTCAGACGAGATTCGTGAGAATCGAACTCATGTGCGGAAAAGTCATTTACGAACACGGAACTCAACAAAATGATGCCGAAACGAACTGGGATGACAAAAAGTGCAGAATTAAATATTCTCAGAATGACGAAACGGTGATAAGTGAGTCGTCTAAATGGACCTCCGCCGAAAAATAAAAATTATCGGAAATTGAAATTGCGGATATTACATTCTATCCTCCTTAAAAGAAGTTTCGTCCTGAAACTTAAATCAAGTAGGGAGAAGCAATATCCCGCCAGGAAAACTCAACGAGATACACAAGAACCGAAAAAATCGCGCCCAACGGCGAAACGTTACATGCAACGCGAAAGAATATACAGCGTGAAAATACGCCCCACGACGACCATTACAACGCCACCGGCAATGATTCAAAACAATAACGAGCAATTAACGACGCATCACATACCACATCACATGCACACATTTAGTCAAAGAAACGTACGCGAAAACAAGTCTAGACCTCTTTTCACGAGGATCTACCAGGCTATGCCTTACAAAACGACCAACTGCTTGCCCGGCCAGGGTCAAACAATAAAATAATACAGACCGTTAAGGTCACTTACACGTGAACACACAGACCAATGAGGTCACACAACTCAATCAACAAAATTGACTTATACAACATTACCCACACAGGGGTCGAAACACAATACAACGGACGAATGAAATCAACTCGGACAACACAACGAAAATCAAAACAACTCTTAACTCTTGATTAGTATCGCAGCTCGTCATCCTCTTGTGCCAATCCTGTGACTGCTCCCCTGAATATGCATGTACCTAGACGCAAAACATACATCCACCCCCCGATTACTCGGGGGTTAGTAAGACTCCACTGTTTTACTACTGCAAGTATCAAATCATACGAAATGTAACAAGCAAATAATAATCGTGAATCAAATATAATAATCAAGTATCAAGATATTCCCGGGAGGTTTTCACAAGGGAAGATAAGCTATGAAGAATTCGAAAATAAGATTATCATCTCGGGAATTTTTAGAATTTCAAAACCTTTAAGACCTCAAGTCCTGATTCACAAAACCTTTCGAAAAAATTTAGGGCCTTAACCCAAATCTTGTTTCATACCTCAACAGTTTACAATACGGGAAACATTTACTCAAGCTTAGGACTCGGTCCAACATTCATTTTCATAAAACTTTTCCTTTCAAAACTTTGATATGAAAATAAACATGTTCATGACACCATGATCCACTGTCACGTGTCTCCGTAGGTTCAACAACCCGCACGGACTACACCATGCACAATTAAACAAACATAATCAATTCCGACATCGTGATCCACTGTCACGTGTCTCCGTAGGTTCAACAACCCACATGGATTATTCCACATACAGATAACCAAACATAACCAATTCCGACACCGTGATCCACTATCACGTGTCTCCGTAGGCTCAACAACCCACACGGACTATATCAATCACAACAACTAGTCCTGACCCCGTGAACCTATGCCACGTGTCACCGTAGGTTCCGTCGAACCCGCACGGTTGGACGTACAGTGTCTTGATTCGATGGACCTGTGCCATGAATCATTGTAGGCCTCGTCAGATCCGCACGATTGGACCTCAGCACCACACACTAAGTTCTGATCCCATGGACCTGTGCCATGAATCCTCGTAGGCCCCGTCGAACCCGCACGAGTGAACTTAGCGTTCCAGCATACAACATTCACATTCACATTCACATGACATACGAAGATGAGCACAGTTAATCAATCACGTTGATCACAAAAAAATCGTACATCACACGCACATAACACATTCTCAACACTCGCAACAATTATCATCAATCAATGACACACAACCAACATAACACACGATCGGTACACAATACATTGCACAACCAAGTGTACAACCATCCCATATGTACGTCGCAATCCTGCACAAATGGGACAACGCCTAACACGTATACTAATATAACACTATTATCACAAAGCCTTCAAATTGCGGAAAACACAACCAACTCAAACGGAACATATTTACGAAGGCAAGCAAAATCATCATAAATCTCATACGTGATTACTAGTCGCAAGATACAAGTCGTATAATAAGATACTTGCCTCGATATAGGCACGCAAGTATTCCCACGAATGCGGTTCAACCAAGAAGCTTCGAAATGTCCGATGCTATCGAAAAGGAAGACAACGACGAACGGAAGGGTTCAACACGGTTTCTTCGCAAGAAACTCGACCCTAACATCATATAATTAACAAATCAATGATCATACGAGGAAGAATAATCGTAGAACATCCGAAAACCCCTCTATGACATTCTACCGGACACCTTCAAGGCGTCGATCAAGAACTCGACCAAAACAACGAATCGATACGATCCAACCATGGAATAACAAGGGAAATGATATAATACATCTAAATATCATAAATCCATCACAATCCTAAGTTAAATCGGATTAAACGGACAAAATTGAACAAAATACCCAAAATCCCCAAAATTAGATTTCTAGAAAACCTGACCTGATTCGCTCGATCAAAGGATGTTATAGGATGGATGATTGATGATATGAACTACAAGACTTCATGGATTGATTGTCCAACAACATCTCTCCATGATAACCACACCTCCAGCCGCGGAAGAGAAGGAAAAGAATGAGAAAATGGGTGAAAAACCCATCTGCAGGGCCTTAAATAGGCTGCCTGCCGGCACGGTTACGTACGTAACCGGCCAAGGGCTTACGAACGTAACCGGCCATGGCCGAGACACTACCCAAAAATGTCGGCCTCGTTACGTACGTAACCGGCCAAGGCTTACGTACGTAACCGGCCTTACATACGTAACTGACGAGCACTACCGGCCGTAACTCGTCCAGTGCCGGCCTGGGCCCAGACTGCCCGGCCATGAGTCGGCCGGGACCAACTCCGACGGCCCGGACGACCCCGAAACCCAAATCTGAATACGAAACGAAGATACGGTTACGAAGTACTCGCAAAGATGAATTCGAGCACTAAGAGAACACACGATTCCGACCACCCGAAGGCTCGAAATTCGACAACGGAAAGTAATTACCCCAAACTTTAGGAAATTACGAAAATAGCCCAAAATGTCCAAAATACACGATACCCGATCGAAACACCAATCCAAAGCTTGCAACATGACTAATAACATTAAATGAACTTACGAAAAACTCGAAACAATAGTTTCGGACGAGATTCGCAAGAATCGAACTCAAGTGCGGAAAAACCGCTTAAGAACACGAAACTCAACAAAACGATACTGAAACGAACTCGGATGACAAAAAGTGCAGAATTAGTCATTCTCGAAATGACGAAACGATCATGAGAGAGTCTTCAAAATGGGCTCCCACCGGAAAAAGAAAATTACCGAAGTCCGAAATTGCGGGTATTACATTCTACCCTCCTTAAAAAAAGTTTCGTCCCGAAACTTTAAACAAGTAGGGAGAATCAAAATCCCGCCAGGAAAACTCAACGATATTCACAAGAACCGAAGAACTCGCGCCCAACGGCGAAATGTTACAAGCAACGCAAAGGAATATACAGCATGAAAACACGCTCCACGACGACCAACACAACGCCACCGGTAGAGACAACAAGTGACGAGCGTCATCAACCAGATAATATAATCAAGTCGATTATCCTAACAATCGCAAAACACAACGAACGAAAATCAACACGATTGACCAACCTAACGGTACATCAATCAACACGCGAGCCAATCGCTGAACAAATACGGAATTCCACCGCCCAAGGGTTGGAAGATCGAAAACGATACTAATTTCCCGAACTTAAGGAAATTAGAAAGGAGTCTGAACGCTCAACAATCACGAAATGGGGTCAACAAAAACTGAATAATTAATGATCGAACCACAACGATCGAGACAACAAAAATCGAACAATCACGTTCGGATCACGAAGAACAATAAGGTTCAACTGACAACTCCGAGGTTCACATCTCGACTCGAGACAAAACACGATCCGGTGAAAACAACAAGATGTGCACTCACATAAGATCCACAGGAAAGGGAATAGAAATTGAAAAGTCACAACGACAAACGAGTAATTCCGAAACAATACCACCCTTGTTCGATCAACAAAAGCAAGGGACAGGGCAAGCTCAGAAAATGTTAACGAACATAAACGATTCGACAGAGTAGAAAACACAGAAGTTCCAAATCCTATCTACTTCGAATAAAAGAACTTAATTTCCGAAGTTCGAAACAACAAGGTAAGGAAATAACATAACATACAACTGATAGACCACGCCGTGGAAGGCTCGGTAATCAACTCACAAAACTGAACATGATGTACCTCGAGTCCGTACTTGAAACGCATCACATGCGAGGAAGGACAAATTGCACGTAAATTTCCCTAGCACATCACGGTTGAAATGCCTCGGCTCGGCATACCGAAAATATAGATGCTAGATATAATGGAACATAACACCGCAAAACAATATACCGGAGATGCCAACTCAGCATAACATATCAACGCATACAAAAATCACAACAACAACAACATCGTTTGACAATTACAACGGCCCGAACGATAGCCAGCACACAATCACAAACATCATGAAACAATTACACATGTAGACAAACGTACAAACCCAAGCTTCAACAGCTCACACATGTGCGACAATACGCAATTCACTACGAGGCGACAACATTAAATACCACATTACACCTCTCACAGAGGGCTAGCATAACAAATACGTGGCGAACGACTCAATGCTCACATCACCAATTCAAACATAACTCGGGGGTTAACACCCTAACGAAAGTGCGAACATCATATAAATATTACCGGACCGCACACAGGAATGATAGGTTTTAAAAAAAAATGAAAACCACCCTTTGAAAATAATTTTGGAAACACCAATTGATCTTGAGTATCACCCTTCAAAAAAGTACAAACGTGAAACATCGTTATCGAGACTTTGGAAAACCATCTTGCATTCGATAAAAATGAGGACACTTTCTCTTAGTGAAAAACTTTCAGAATATTCGACCCTCGGGTCTAAGTAAAAGTGTTTCTAAAACATTGGAAATATCTCAAAATATTTTGGTCCTTGAGGTAGAAGAATTTTGAAACATATTGTGGCACCTTGGATGTACCACGAGAAAATAATTCATTTTAAAAGTACGTCTCGAAATTTATTTTCTAAGATACTCAAGGTTTCAAAAGATAATTCAATGGGCTAGAATGCCCAAAAATTTCAGATAATTACGCGGAATATTATAGCTCCGTGGGTCCCGCGCCGGAACCCACCAGGCTAAAAACCATTTACAAAAACGCCAAAAAGGCCGATGATGGTAATATTCAAAAACTCACAAAATCCATTTACAAAATATTAAATACCGTCATAAGAATTTCGCCAAAACGATCAAGGCCACAATACCAAAAACTCGGTTATGGGAATCGGTTTTCGAAATAAAACTCAGTCGGTAAAATACCGAAAGCCATTACAAAAGAACTCACGCAGCGGATAAAAGAAATACAGTCCAACATGCACAATCCATCAACACTACTCCTCATATGATCGAAATATGAGAGTCAAATAACCACATATCACGAAATCAAAATCCATAAGAGGATTTCGTCAATTAACAAATAATCATACATGTAACTCGCATCAGACGAGGCACAAACAAAAATAAGGGAGACTTACATCCACAGGTCACATGAAGGTGACGGTCGCCCATGATACTAATCTCGTCCGACACATAACCGACATGTTGTGACTACGCACAACTCAACTTGTCACCTGACGACTCGAACGACAAGACAACACATTACTTGACAAATCACGACTCGACTTGACCCGACAGCCTAGGTTTCCGCAACCTAAGCTCCGATACCATAAATGTAACACCCCCAAAACCATATGGGAATATTACACGCCATAGACCCTTTCCACAAGGATCTACTAGGCTAAACATCCATAAACAACCAAATACTTGCCCGACCAGGGTCAAACAATAAAATAATACAGACCGTTATGGTCACTTATGCGTGAATACACAGACCGATGAGGTCACACAACCCAATCAACAAAACTGAGTTAAACGACATTACCCACACATGGGTCGAAATACAATACAGTGTAAAACTGAAATCAACTCTGACAACACAACAAAAGTCAAACAACTCTCGGCTCATGATTAGTATCGCAGCTCATCATCCTCTTGTGCCAATCCTGTGACTGCTCCCCTGAATCTGCATGTACCTGGACGCAAAACAGACATCCACCCCCCAATTACTCGGGGGTTAGTAAAACTCCACTGTTTTACTAGTGCAAGTATCAAATCATACGAAATGTAACAAGCAAGTAATAATCGTGAATCAAATATAATAATCAAGTATCAAAATATCCCCGGGAGATTTTCACAAGGGAGGATAAGCTATGAAGCATTCGAAAATAAGATTATCATCTCGGGAATTTTTAGAATTTCAAAACCTTTAAGACCTCAAGTCCTGATTCACAAAACCTTTCGAAAGACTTTAGGGCCTTAACCCAAAACTTGTTTCATAACTCAACAGTTTACAATTTGGGAAACATTTACTCAAGCTTAGGACTCGGTCCAACATTCATTTCATAAAACTTTCCTTTCAAAACTTTGATTTGAAAATAAACATGCTCATGACACCGTGATCCACTATCACGTGTCTCCGTAGGTTCAACAACCCGCACGGACTACACTACGCAAAATTAAACAAGCATAATCAATTCCGACACCGTGATCCACTGTCACATGTCTCCGTAGGTTCAACAACCCGCATGGAAAGAAACAAACACATCAATCACAACAACCAGTCCTGACCCCGTGAACCTGTGTCACGTGTCACCGTAGGTTCCATCGAACCCGCACGGTTGGACGTACTGTGTCCTGATTCGATAGACCTATTCCATGAATCATCGTAGGCCTCGTCAGACCCGCACGATTGGACCTCAGCACCACACACTAAGTTCTGATCCCATGGACCTGTGCCATGAATCCTCATAGGCCCCGTCGAACCCGCACGAGTGAACTTAGCGTTCCAGCACACCACATTCACATTCACATTACATACAACATTGAGCACAGTTAATCAATCACGTTGATCACCACAAAATCGTACATCACACGCACATAACACAATCTCAACACTCTCAACAACTATAATCAATCATCGACACACAACCAACAAAACACACGTTCGGTACACAATACATTGCACAACCAAGTGTACAACCATCCCATATGTACGTTGCAATCCTACATAAATGGCACAACAGCTAACATATATACCAATATAAAACTATTATCACAAAGCCTTCGAATTGCGGAATACACAACCAATGCAAACGGAACATATTGACGAAGGCAAGTAAAATCATTATAAATCTCATACGTGATTATTAGTCGCAAGATACAATTCGTATAACAAGATACTTGCCTTAATAACCGCTACCGAACGCTCCGAAGAACACGGTTTGACCGGGAAGCTCGAACCCCAAAGAAGGCAACGAACGGAAGGGTTCCAACTCGAGTTCTTCACAATAATTCATTCCTAAGTCACAACGACAATTCAATAACAATTCTACGAAAACGTATGGAACTTCCCAAGTTCTACCCATTGAAGCATTTTATCGGACACTTTGAAGGCATATTCCAATTCAATCGATTATTTTCAATAGAACTTTCATAACTTTGTTTTCACATTGGACCAAGTTTCTGGGATCTCCAGTCTTCAAGGTTGGGTTACCACTATGATTGTTGTTTCAAGATGTGGATTTTAATCCCATTCCCTCTAGCAGTTTATGAAATTGATCTCTATTCAGACCTTTGTGAGTGGATCCGCCAAATTAACATTCGACCTCACATAGTCAATTGATATGACTCCATTTTTGATCAATTATCGCACGAAATTATGTCTCCGACAAATGTGTCGAGACTTACCATTATACATAAGGCTCTGTGCTCTTCCAATGGTAGCTTGGCTATCGCAATGGATCATAACACTAGGCACAAGCTTTTTCCAGCATGGAATATCCTCAAAAAAGTTACGGAGCCATTCAACTTCTTCTCCAACTTTATCTAGAGCTATAAATTCCGATTCCATGGTGGATCGGGCTTGTAATACCCGAGATTTTTATTTCAGTTACCTTGAATTAATTGTCGTGTGATTTCGATTTTTCCTTTCATTACGATTATGTGGGATACGTTTTTCTTTGATTCACTATATGATACATACTGTTGTGTAGTTCGTCAGGTGAGACTTGTGTCGACAGCGTATCTTTGACTAATGTATGCTTGGAATGTGGTATGTTACGTTTCGTATTTGGCTCGTTACTGTTTTGAATCATAGCAAGGTGCATTAGTGTATTCGAGTCGTCGTCGAGCACCGAACTGGGCTGTCGGAACGATCGAGTTTTAGCCAGGAGGCCTAGCCGAGTTACGATCGCAAGACTGCTGAGTTACGGCCGTATGACATTGCCTGTTACGGCCGTAAGGCATAATTAGTTACGGTCGCAAGGCTACCGAGTTATGTCCGTAATGCCTTGCTGGTTACGGCCGTAACACCCATTCATTTTTCGGACAGTGAGGCCTGGGACCCGATTACGGCCGTAAGAAACTTCCGAGTACAGCCTTAAGGTCCGAGTTACGGCCATAAGGACCTGCCAGTTATGGCCATAATGAACGCGCCTATAAATGGCCTGGGCGACATGTCCTTGGCCATTTCCTGCATTCTTTCTTCTCTTCTTGCGGCTGCTGGTCGAGGGAGATAGGAACGTCGATTCTTGTTCATTTCCACTCAATTCCAGGGTGTTTTGGAAGGCCCTTGTTGATTATAACAACATCAAATCCTTGTTCTTCGTCGGATCGAGGTAATTTCTTGAAATCTCCTAGGGTTGACTTTCGCGATTTCTTCTTGATCTTCTTTGTTCGTCCGATTTTGATGAATCGGTTGATGTGATTGAGCATTATTAATCGTGTTCTATGGGTTGTATATCCGTATTTTGAATTTGTTCAACTCGATTGATGATTCGAGTGTTCTTGGGAGTTATCGAACGTTGAATGTTCGATTAAATGTCCCAATGAGTTCCCATCGATGGTTTGATGGGACTTCCGTTGTTTTTGGCCTGGATTTTCATTGTGATTGTATCTTCGTTATTTTTGCCGGAGGATTATAGGTGTTCGAGTATTCCGGTCGAGCTTCCTGTTGTTTCACGTGCTTTGGACTTGAGGCGAGTATCTCGTCTATAATCATTATACTTTGAGAATGTGATGTGTCGTGAAATTAACATGGACTTGTTAGTGATTGAACGCTTGATCGTAATTTACTACTAAATGAATATGTGATTCTATGGAAGTAAATACGAGCTTAAATTTGAAATGCTTGGAGAATGATTGTAATATCCGCATTTTTCTTTCCCTTGTATTTTCATTTCCGGTGTAGTTTTCGATTGTAGTAACCCTCTTGTATCTTTCTGTGTATCTTTCCTGTCATCTATTGATCTGATTCTCGTTATTGTTGTGCGGAACCGCCGTTTTGGGGTTGCCGTGGATCCATTTCGTGTTATTGTTTCCCAAATATTGATTCTTATTGCTTTTATTCTCTTCCCGGATCATTTTTCATCATTTTAGGACCCAAGGGGGGTGTGGGCCGCGACACAAGGAGTGTGCGCCGCGGCACACACATTTTTTTCCAGTTTTTGGCCGAGCGGACTGTAATAGGTGCCGCGGCACATGCCGATGGGGCCGCGGCACACTGCCGAGTCAGTGCCGCGGCACACCCGTCCGGGCCGCGGCATACTCGTGTGGCATTTTCGGCCAAAACCCGACTGTACCGGGTGCCGCGGCACACGCTGGCCCGGCCACGGCACATTGCCGAACCCTGGGAGCAGTTTTTGGGCTTGTGCCGCGGCACACTTCGGCTGAGCCGCGGCACACGATGCGGTCAACTGTATAATTATGCTTTTTGAGCGAGATGCAGCTCATTTCTCCATTTCTTCTTCTACATTTCGGGAGAGAGAGCTTGAAGGGAGGAATTTCTCACAATCTATCACTTGTGTGTTGGGTTTTTATCAATTTCATTCGGTTGAGAAGCCCGGATAATCGATATATCGCGTATTCTTCGGATCATAGTACTTGGATCTTCAAAGGTAATATCTCTTAGAACCCTACTTTTGGATAATTTGGGGGTTTGGGGATTTTCTTCCGATTCGTTCCGTTTTGTTGGTGGATTCATGATGTATACGATTAATATTGTTAGTATCATTAGCTTTCCTATGGATTCATGGATATTTTATGGGTTTTTACGGAATCGAGAGGGTTTGGTTATGGTCCGCCCTCGTTGTTATTTCGGTACGAATATACATGAATCGTAGGCGGGTTTTCGGGTGTATTCCATTTCCGTATCCATCTACAGTTGGTTGTGATTATGTTCTTCGAATCGTTAGGTTTATTTGTTGGTTCCTCGCGGTCGTGCTTGATTCTTCCGTCCCGTTCGTGTCACCGCCTATTAATCGAGGCAAGTACCCTTATGAACTTACATTCTTGATATAATAGTATTGTGTGAGAAATGGTGTGTGTGTGTGTATGTTCACTACGGGTTAGATCCGACGGGGTCTCGGTAGGGGTCCACAGAGACGTGGATCGACGAGCTTGCTTTTAACCACTACGAGTTAGATCCGACGGGGTCTCGGTAGGGGTCCACAGAGACATGGATCGATGGTTAATTGTGGTGCATTTTACAAATGTGATTTGATTATGGCGTTTCCGGAAATGAGTGTTTTGGAACTATGTTTTCTTGATTGCATGCATTACTATATGGGTAAGATGTAAGTTGATCATTTGGTTACTTGTACTAGCGTAATTGCTAACCCCTCTGGGGACCCGTTTTGAGGAAATTCGTTTTATGAATTTCAGGTCAGGTTCATCGAGACGAGCGGGTGCTGGACCAGTATGCGGATGATGGCCGTGCGTGATGATTGTGCATGAGTGGTGTCCTATTGCCTTCTATCTTTTTACCTTTTGTGGTCTTTAAACTAATAGAAGTACTCGAGTACTTAAGAATTTTTACGCGTCTGGATTGTATTGATGTTTATTATGTTTGTGTCGGATTATGGTGTTATGTTTGACCGGTTGAACCGGGTGGATTATTTCGTTTGGCGTCTTTATGACGAGATATTATTCTGATGTTTCTGTGAGTCGATGAGTACGATGTTTGTTGAGCCTGGTGGGTCCCATATGGGGATTCACGGCGCTGTAATATACCTTGAATATCTTGGGGGTGTTACAGAAAATGGTATCAGAGCCAGGTTTATGGATACCTAGACTTGTCGGTTTATTGGGTCTTGTTGTATTTTGTTTTGCACATCATCATCATCACGCTGCCATGATTCCGGTACTACCAGTGCCCGTAAGTTTTCTTTCCTCTATTCCTTATACTCTTGTATCGTACCTTTGATTCTCGAATTGTGATTGTTCTTTTCTTGTACTCACTATCGTATGGCTTTTGCTACTTATTTAACTCCAGTATGGATGCTGGAAGAGGTCGTGGCCGTGGTCGCGGTCGTGGTCGTAGACGCGGCCGGGGACGTGGGCCAGCTGGTGGGGCGGCCACGCCGCAATCTTCGGAAGCCGGCAGTACCGGCGACCGTCACAGTCATGTTTCTTCTCAGGAGCGCGCCGACCTTGGTATTGTGGCTGTTATGCAGCAAATGGTGAACCAAATGGAGGCAATAGCTCAGGCGGTTCAGAACCCGGATCCGGCCCATGCTAATCGGGGCGGAGCGGATCGTTGGCTTCAGGATGTCATCAAGATGCATCCTCCTCAGTTTTCGGGAGCTTCAGACCCGATCGGCTGGGAAGGGTGGATCAAGGAGATATCTAAAGTCTTCACTGCTACCAACTGTCCCGAGGACCGTAAGGTCCCTATTGCCCAGTACTTCCTCAGTGGGGACGCTACGGATTGGTGGGAGGCCGTTGGGCCCAAAGACCATGTTGCTTCATGGGCCGAATTTCAGGAATTGATGGAGACCGAATATTGCTCGTGGCCGGTCAGACAGGCTCGAGTGCATGCCTTCTATGATGCTCAACCACGGGATATCCCCGTATCTCAAGCTATTGCCGATTTTAATAAGGAGTTAGGTTATGTGAAGACCCAAGTTGTCGAGGAGAGCGACAAAATCTTCCATTTTTCCTGACGGATGAAATTGTCGATTCGGGACTATATGTCGGGGCTCGTCTGTACTACCTTGAAGGATTATCAGAGTAGGGCCCTTGCTTATGATATGTCAGTGACAACTAGCGAGGCGTCCCGCGAGAACAAGAAGCAGAAGTCCGCCGAGAATTTTTTGGGCCACAAGGGTGGGGGTCAACAGAAATCCCAATCTGCTAACTTCCCCGCCGGCGGTGGTCCAGCTCGTTCCGCTGGGGGTCCTTGTGGAACTACCAGTGCTCCTTTCCGTGATGTGAAGTGTTTCAATTATGGTCGTATAGGCCACGTCAGTCGTACTTGTTTGAGCCCTTTGCTGACGTGTAATCAGTGTGGCCAGCCGGGTCACAAGGCTGCTTTCTGTGCTGAGAGGGAGAAAATCCTTGGTGCCCGGGCTTCCATTCCAGCGCCTAGGGAACCAAGTGTGAATCAATGATCGTTTGCTCCTCAATCTCCGCCGAGTGCTAGTCGGGGGAGAGGTCGGGGTCAGCCCTCTAAGGGGGGAGCTTCTAGCGTCGGCTCAGCCCACCCGCGTGTCTATGAGATGCGGAGAGCCGATGATCCAGCGGCTACCGTGGAGACAGGTACCATTCATATTCTTTCTCATCCTGTCAGTGTGCTTTTCGATTCTGGTGCTACGCATTCGTTCATATCTCTGGATTGTATGCGCCGTTTGAGTCTCGACTGTTTGACGCCTTGTGAGCCCTTCATCGTTAAGCTTCCTAGCGGTGATCGGATCGTTGGTGATCAGGAGGTTCGAGACTGTTCTGTATTTATTTGTGAGAGGGCTTGGCCCTCTAATCTTATTGTTGTGGGTATTTAAGGTGAGGACTTAATTCTCGGGGATGATTGGCTCGAGCGGCATGGTGCAATCATGAACTACCGCACGAGAATCATCACTATGTTAGCCAAGGACAACACCGAGCACTCTTTCTCCGGGCGAAAGACGGGGAACCAGAAATTCGTTATTAACGCCTTGAAGGCGATAAGACTCCTGCGAAAGGGGTGTACTGGATATTGGTGCTACGCATTGAAGGCGGAGAGTGGTGGAGTCGAGCTTTCATCGATTCCAATCGTTGGTGAGTTTCCTGATGTATTTCCTGACGAGTTACCGGGATTTCCACCGGATCGTGAGGTCGAGTTTGCTATAGAGTTAGATCCGGGCGTGGCTCCTATTTCGAAGGCGCCCTATCGCATGGTACCTTCATAGATGTCCGAGTTGAAGAAACAGTTGAGTGAGCTTCTTGAGTCGGGGTATGTTCGACCGAGCGCCTCGCCTTGGGGCGCATCGGTCCTGTTTGTGCGGAAGAAGGATGGTTCACTACGTTTGTGTATCGAGTATCGCGAACTAAACAAGGTGACCATCAAGAACAAGTATCCTTTACCGAGAATTGATGACTTGTTCGATCAGTTGCAGGGAGCTGCGGTATTCTCGAAGATATTTTTGAAATTGGGGTACTACCAGCTCCGGGTGAGAGAGTCCGATGTGCCGAAAATAGCTTTTCGGACGAGATGCGGACATTATGAGTTTGTAGTTATGCCGTTCGGGTTAACTAATGCGCCGGCGGTGTTCATGCAGCTGATGAACAAAGTCTTTATCGCGTATTTAGATAAGTGTGTCGTCGTCTTCATTGACGATATTCTTATTTATTCGAGGGATGAGGAAGAGCATGCCCATCATTTGCGGGTAGTGTTAGACATTTTGAGGACCGAGCAACTCTATGCGAAGTTCTCGAAATGTGAGTTCTGGCTGAAGGAAGTGATGTTTCTAGGTCACGTGATTTCAGCCGAGGGGGTTCGTGTAGATCCACAGAAGATCGAGGCAGTGTTAGATTGGGCACCGCCCAATAATGTGAAAGAGCTCCTTAGTTTCTTGGGTTTGGCTGTCTACTATCGTAGGTTCGTCGAGAGTTTCTCGAAGCTAGCTCGGCCACTTACACAGTTGCTTCAGAAATCCGAGAAATTTATCTGGAATGATGAGAGACAGTCGAGTTTCGAGGAACTGAAGAGGCGTTTGACTTCAGCCCCAGTTTTAGCGTTGCTGTGTGGCAACGAGGGTTTTGCTGTTTATAGTGATGCTTCGGGTCAGGGTCTCGGGTGCGTATTGATGCAGCACGGCAAGACCATTGCCTATGCGTCGAGACAGTTGAGGCCATATGAGCTGAACTACCCTACTCATGATTTGGAGTTAGCGGCAGTCGTTTTTGCACTCAAGATGTGGCGTCACTATCTTTTCGGCTCTGCATGTCAGATTTTTACCGATCATAAAAGTCTAAAATACATATTTACTCAGCGGGAGTTGAATATGAGGCAGAGGAGGTGGTTAGAGCTGATTAAGGATTATGACCTCGAAATCTTTTACCATCCGGGCAAGGCGAACGTCGTGGCCGACGCCTTGAGTCGGAAACCAGTTGCGTTGCGAACGCTTGAGATCCTTACATCTCAGTCTGAGCTTCGGCGGGCTTTGATCGAGTTCGATGTTGAGGTTTTGTTGCCTGGAGCTGTCGGGCAACTTTGTGCTTTAGAGATTTTGTCATCTTTAATCGATGAAATTAAGCTGAAGCAGTTAGAGGATCCGATGATTACTCAAATCCGAGAGAACGTTCTTAAGGGAAAGTCTACTGGGTTTGTGATTCACGAGGATGGTATTTTGAGATTCCAGAGTCGGCTTTGTGTGCCGAACGACTCAGAGTTGAGACAGAGTATTTTGCGGGAGGCCCATGCTACACCTTACTCCGTTCATCCTGGTTCGAGTAAGATGTACAAGGACTTGAGAAGGAACTTCTGGTGGAATGCTATGAAGAAGGAGGTCGCACAGTTTGTAGCGAGATGTTTGACTTGTCAGCAGGTCAAAATCGAGCATCAGCAACTGGCTGGGTTGTTGCAGTCACTTCCCGTTCCGGAATGGAAATGGGAAGATATATCGATGGATTTCATTATGAGTTTGCCGAGATCGAGGTCGGTCATGAATATGGTATGGGTGATTGTTGATCGTCTGACCAAGTCGACACATTTTCTGGGCATCAAGGACACTTGGGGCCCGGAGAAGTTAGCCCGTGTGTTTATCACGCAGATTGTGAGGCTTCACGGTACTCCGAAGTCTATCGTTTCGGATCGTGATGGACGTTTTGTATCGCACTTATGGCAGGTGGTGCATAAGGCGTTGGGTACCCATTTGCGTTTGAGTACCTCTTTTCATCCCCAGTCAGATGGACAGTCGGAACGCACTATCCAGACGTTCGAGGATTTGTTGCGTGCTTGTGCTTTATATTGGAGCAGTGACTGGGAGGAGCATTTGCCATTGATCGAATTCACGTACAACAAGAGTTGGCACGCGTCGATTCGGATGGCACCGTATGAGGCACTTTATGGGCGGCGATGTCGATCACCAATTTGTTGGAATGAGACGTCCGATTTGGTCGGGACCGAGCCGAATGTCGTTTTGGAGACGAGGCGGAAGATAGAATTAATTCGAGAACGGATGTTGACCGCCCAGAGTCAACAAAAGTCGTATGCCGACGTCCGTCGTCGACCTTTGGAATTCGAGGTGGGAGACCACGTTTTTCTAAAGGTGTCGCCGACGAAGGGAGTTTTTCATTTCGGGAATAAAGGGAAGTTGAGTCCGAGATTTATTAGACCCTTTGAGATTCTCGAGCGAGTCGGTGGGTTGGCATACCGTTTGGCATTACCTCCGGCCTTGAGTCATGTTCATAGCGTTTTTCATGTTTCCCAGCTGAGGAAATATGTCCCGGATCCTAGTCACGTCATCGATTATGGTGAGATTGATGTCGCCGAGGATATTACTTTTGAGGAGCGTCCTTTGAAGATTTTGGAGCATCATGAGAAACGACCGAGGCATAAGACCATCCCTTTGGTCAAAGTGCAGTGGTCGAGACACGGTGTCGAGGAGGCAACTTGGGAAACCGAGGATAGCATGCATGCTAGGTACCCTGAGTTGTTTGTTTCTTAATTTTCGGGACGAAACTTATTTTTAGAAGGGTAGAATGTAATATCCGCATTTTTCTTTCCCTTGTATTTTCATTTCCGGTGTATTTTTCGATTGTAGTAACCCTCATGTATCTTTCCTGTCATCTATTGATCTGATTCTCGTTATTGTTGTGTAGAACCGCCGTTTCGGGGTTGCCGTGGATCCATTTCGTGTTATTGTTTCCCAAATATTGATTCTTATTGCTTTTATTCTCTTCCCGTATCATTTTTCATCATTTTAGGACCTGAGGGGGCTCTGGGCCGCGGCACAAGGAGTGTGCGCCGCGGCACACACATTTTTTTCAGTTTTTAGCCGAGCGGACTGTACTGGGTGCCGCGGCACATGCCGACGGGGCCGCGTCACACTGCCGAGTCAGTGCCGCGGCACACCCGTCCGGGCCGCGGCACACTCGTGTGGCATTTTCGGCCAAAACCCGACTGTACCGGGTGCCGCGGCACACGCTGGCCGGGCCGCAGCACATTTCGGCTGAGCCGCGGCACACGATGCGGTCAACTGTATAATTATGCTTTTTGAGCGAGATGCAGCTCATTTCTCCATTTCTTCTTCTACATTTCGGGAGAGAGAGCTTGAAGGAAGGAATTTCTCACAATCTATCACTTGTGTGTTTGGTTTTTATCAATTTCATTCGGTTGGGAAGCCCGGATAATCGATATATCGCGTATTCTTCGGATCATAGTACTTGGATCTTCAAAGGTAATATCTCTTAGAACCCTACTTTTGGATAATTTGGGGGTTTTGGGATTTTCTTCCGATTCGTTCCGTTTTGTTGGTGGATTCATGATGTATACGATTAATATTGTTAGTATCATTAGCTTTCCTACGGATTCATGGATATTTTGTGGGTTTTTACGGAATCGAGAGGGTTTGGTTGTGGTCCGCCCTCGTTGTTATTTCGGTACGAATATACATGAATCATAGGCGGGTTTTTGGGTGTATTCTATTTCCGTATCCGTCTAGAGTTGGTTGTGATTATGTTCTTCGAATCGTTAGGTTAATTTGTCGGTTCCTCGCGGTCGTGCTTGATTCTTCCGTCCCGTTCGTGTCACCGTCTATTAATCGAGGCAAGTACCCTTATGAACTTACATTCTTGACATAATAGTATTGTGTGAGAAATGGTGTGTGTGTGTATGCTCACTACGGGTTAGATCCGACAGGGTCTCGGTAGGGGTCCACAGATACGTGGATCGACGAGCTTTCTTTTAACCACTACGGGTTAGATCCGACGGGGTCTCGGTAGGGGTCCACAGAGACGTGGATCGACGGTTAATTGTGGTGCATTTTACAAATGTGATTTGATTATGGCGTTTCCAGAAATGAGTGTTTTGGAACTATGTTTTCTTGATTGCATGCATTACTATATGGGTAAGATGTAAGTTGATCATTTGTTTACTTGTACTAGTGTAATTGCTAACCCCTCTGGGGACCCATTTTGGGGAAATTCGTTTTATGAATTTCAGGTCAGGTTCATCGAGGCAATGGTCTTTGGACCAAGATATGCGGATGATGGCCGTGCGTGATGATTGTGCACGAGTGGTGTCCTATTGCCTTCTATCTTTTTACCTTTTGTGGTCTTTAAACTAATAGAAGTACTCGAGTACTTAAGAATTTTTACGCGTCTGGATTGTATTGATATTTATTATGTTTGTGTCGGATTATGGTGTTATGTTTGACCGGTTGAACCGGGTGGATTATTTTGGTTGGCGTCTTTATGACGAGATGTTATTCTGATGTTTCTGTGAGTCGATGAGTACGATGTTTGTTCAGCCTGGTGGGTCCCATATGGGGATTCACGGCGCTGTAATATACCTCGAATATCTTGGGGGTGTTACAATGATAACCACCATTTCATGTGTAATGGGTTCGAGACGGATATTTAGAAGTGAGTAGTTATCCGAGGAATTGTGGAATATTTGTATTGTTCATTTGTTAGAATTTTTACTAGATGATGGTGTGACATGAATGTTACGCCTTGTGAAAGTATTTGTTACATTAACTCATGATTTTATGTGTTTGTGATTGTGGCGAATGCTATACCTATGTTGTTATGAAATCGGTGAATTGAGATCTTGACCGGGTAGGGACCCGTGAGGCCTTAGGCGGCGCATACTTGTGAGTACGGCCAGATGCTATGATTTGACCATAAGGTTATCGAATCGGGTAGGTCTGGAGAGGGCTCCGAGAATCATCACTTGTGAGTGTGATGTCACGATAACTTGTGGGTGTGTTTGAATGGTGATTAACCGGGTAGGGACCCGTGAGGCCTCCGGCGGCGCATACTTGCGAGTACGGCCAGTTTATATGATTTGACCATAAGGTTATCTAATCGGGTAGGTCCGGAGAGGGCTCCGAGAATCGTTACTTGCAAGTAAGATGTTAAGATAACTTATGGGTGGGTTGAACTTGTTTTCCGGTATCTAATCCTGGATGGGTTCCATCGAGGCCACAGAGGTGATTTGAGTATTTGACTGGGTATTTCTGAACTGTGATTGTATGAATCTTGGATTCCGCTTATATTGGTGATTGTGGTTCAGCCTTTGAGGCTTGTTTGAGAATTGAAGCGTCTTCATGATTTTGAAAGAAAACCCTTTTGAAAATGAGAACCATAAATCATTTCATGATTTTACACTGAGACCCCCGATGTCCTCAATTATTCTTTCTAATGTGTTTTGAAGTTATCTTTATGATCCTCCCTAATATAATTTGAAGGTTGGGGTTCGTGTCCTCCGCGACGCAACCTTTAAATTTATGTGATAATTTAATATATAGTAATAATTTGCTTTAAAAAAATTAAAGAAAAAGGAAACTACTAATAATTTGTCATATGTATAGCATAATCTTATATAAATGTTCTTTGACAACAAAAAATAATGATTATATCAGTTAATCGGGTCAACCTAGTCGATTTTCACGCTAGCTTTACTTCGTGTTGGAAACAAGACTGTATATAACTTCAGTGTAAACTTACATAATAACAAATAAACTACTAATATAATTTGAAGGTCTCGGGTTCGAGTCCTCCGCGACTCAACCTTTAAATTTATGTGATAATTTAATATATAGTAATAATTTGCTTTAAAATAAATTAAAGAAAAAGGAAACTACTAATAATTTGTCATATGTATAGCATAATCTTATATAAATATTCTTCGACAACAAAAAATAAGGATTATATCAGTTAATCGGGTCAACCTAGTCGATTTTCACGCTAGCTTTACGTTGTATTGGAAACAAGAATGAATATAATTTCAATGTAAACTTACATAATAACAAATAAACTACTAATATAATTTGAAGGTCTCGGGTTCGAGTCCTCCGCGACGCAACCTTTAAATTTATGTGATAATTTAATATAATAATAATTTGCTTTTAAAAAAATTAAAAAAAAGGAAACTACTAATAATTTGTCATATGTATACATAATCTTATATAAATGTTCTTCGACAACAAAAAATAATGATTATAGGAGTTAATCGGGTCAACTTAGTCGATTATCACGATAGATTTACTTCGTATTGGAAACAAGACTGTATATAACTTCAGTGTAAACTGACATAATAACAAATAAACTACTAATATAATTTGAAGGTCTCGGGTTCGAGTCCTCCGCGACGCAACCTTTAAATTTATGTGATAATATAATATATAGTAATAATTTGCTTTAAAAAAAATTAAAGGAAAAGGAAACTACTAATAATTTGTCATATGTATAGCATAATCTTATATAAATGTTCTTCGACAACAAAAAATAATGATTATATTAGTTAATCGGGTCAACCTAGTCGATTTTCACGCTAGCTTTACTTCTTATCGGAAACAAGACTGTATATAACTTCAGTGTAAACTTACATAATAACAAATAAACTACTAATATAATTTGAAGGTCTCGGGTTCGAGTCCTCCGCGACGCAACCTTCAAATTTATGTGATAATTTAATACATATTAATAATCTGATTTAAAAAAATTAAAGAAAAAGAAACTACTAATAATTTGTCATATGTATAGCATAATCTTATATAAATGTTCTTCGACAACAAAAAATAATGATTATATCAGTTAATCGGGTCAACCTAGTCGATTTTCACGCTAGCTTCACTTCGTATTGGAAACAAAACTGTATATAACTTCAGTGTAAACTTACATAATAACAAATAAACTACTAATATAATTTGAAGGTCTCGGGCTCGAGTCCTCCGCGACGCAACCTTTAAATTTATGTGATAATTTAATATATAGTAATAATTTGCTTTAAAAAAAATTAAAGGAAACTACTAATAATTTGTCATATGTATAGCATAATCTTATATAAATGTTATTCGACAACAAAAAATAATGATTATATCAGTTAATCGGATCAACCTAGTTGATTTTCACACAAGCTTTATTGGGCTCGAGCTATATCTGTTCGGCTTAATCGGTTCATTTTTTCGCGCTATAATAATAACAATAGTAATAATAATAATAACAATAATTCACTATTTTCTTTTAAATTTTTTTCACTGTCACTAATCTCTCCTTTTCTTTTCTAATTAATAATAAAAAAATTGTGAAGAACTCTAATTCTTTTCTTTTCTTTTCTTTTTTATTATTGCTACAATAATAAAAATAGTTGCAAAGAACTCTAATTCCTTATGTTGAGGAAAAAATCACATGTATTCTTCTTTCTCCAACCTTCACTTTTTAAGGAGAGCGGTCGACAGAAAGAACCCTATGAGAGTGAAAGAATCAATGTATGGCATACGGCGGATAAAGGAAAATTTTGATTATGGTTGATTGCTTGATTCCTTTTATAATACATCTATAGAAAAGGAAAATTTGCTTATCATATATTTCATTCCCTCTGCGAGAAATCGAGAAACCGCGGGAGAGTAGAAACTCATTCGTAGCCCTAATTTTCCACAATCGTCACGAATCAAATCGGCAGAGAGGTAAGACTCGATTTCAACTATCCTTGCACCTTTTTTTTTCTTCAGATTTTTATTGAATTTTCGTTGAGATTTTTTGGAAGGTAAACTAGATTTTCCAGCCCTAGTTATTGAACTCTTGATTTGTTTGTATTTAACTTTTGATTGGGATATGTGAAATTAATCTGCTCTCATCCTCTCCTTGATCACTTGTTAATTTGCTTGTAGTTGTCATCGATGCATTATTAATCGTAAGAGCTTATACAAGTACTTAACCCATAAACTCATTATTGATTAAGGTATATAAATTCTCTATCCTAATGCTTCGGGCTATTTAGGAAGTAACAAATTAGTTAAAGATTAACATGCGTGTTGAGTCGCTTCGTCTCTGTTCTAAACCAGGTGCAGTGAATAAAACTATTTTTTCTTTTTCCAAAGACTAATCAAAGAAAAAATTTGTGCAGCTCGGTTGTTTTGTATGGTTAATCTCATACATGAATTTAAGAGTGACAACTTGAAAATATTGTAGTTGTGGTTCCTACTGTGAAGAAACCACAGCAGGAAAATATTTAGGAAGTAACCGTATCATTTCTTTTTCTTGATAATATTTGTTTGCAGACACCCATGGCTCCTGCTGTGAAGAAACCTCAACGCTTAATCGGGCCAATGCTAGACACCATAGTTCCTGAAACACAGAACCAAGCTAATACCAATAATGGTTCTGACTCAGATGGATCATTTTCTGACAACAATTCAGGGACCAATGATACTACCCAAAGCCCATCTCATGTTATTGGAAATGAAAATGGTGATGATGAGCCTCATGTTACTGAAGATGATGCCAACAGTCGAGGTAAACTAAACTGTTATGTTTTATTTATCTATTTAAAATAATAAATTTATTATTAAACTCTTAAAAACAAAACTGATTAATAGGTTTATGAGAAGAGGACAGGCCAAAGTGGGATACGAATGGGGTACTGGAAAAGTTTTGATTTTAGAATTAGATTCTGAAAATAATGTTGTTGGGAACAATGCGGCTATGTTTTCATCTCAATTGGGTATTCTGGCCAAGGATGGAAACAAGTTACCTCTTTCGTATACGGACTGGAGGGCAGTTTCTAATATACAAAAAGACCTTGTGTGGGCTGATGTGAAGGTATGTATATTCAAATTTTAATGTTATTTCAATATAGTAGATGAACTTGGATAGGTCAAGGTTCATTTCCTCAGAAATAAGGTAGAATCCATCTTATTTATCGAAAGCATTAAGCAACCTGCTTAACAAATCCATGTCAAATGTAATTCATTTTTAACATGCACATTTTTTATTATTACATTATACCTACTTAGTGGATGCTCTTACCACTTGAGCTAACCCACTTTGTCTTTGACAAGTAAATCTTCCGTTCACAATGCAAATGAATGTGTTACTTTTTAATTAGTTCGAACATTAGCAAATGAGCCCAACAGTGAGATAGAACAGAAGGTCAAAATTATGTATCAGGCAAATAAAACATTCCAATGCATGCTCTCCATATGACATAGAACAAAATATGTACAAGTCTTCTTATTTAAATGTATGCTTTTATATTTTGCTCGTAGGATAATACTAACTTGACTGATAGCTACAAGAAGAATTATATGAAGAAACTCGAGAAGCTATGGAAAGATTGGAAAAACAGACTAAAAGCAAAATTTGATACTCCTTCTCGATATGATAAAAGCAGTGTACTATCCAAATGTCCACCAAGAGTGGAAGCTGATCAATGGCCATTATTTGTGAACCGTTGGAGCTCTAATGGTGCAAAGGTTAGCTAACTTATTTCAAATATATACATATATACATACAGGGGAGATTATAATAGAAATCATCTCCCATATGTTAACTAAGAACCATTATAGATTTTAGATTTTTTTTTGGGATTAAAAGTATATATCCACTCTAATATTAGCCTGTTCACCAATATAGTAATGCATATCCATCTCAAATTGTTGCAACCAAAAGAGACTTGGCTGGTGGTAGAACTGCAACAGCCCCTCTTCCAGAACCAGAATATTTCCTATAAACCCCCTTCAGTTTCTGCTCACTCGCCGCCATAGAATGAAAACAAACCAGCAGCTTAGCACATTTTCATAATCTCTTGTTCTGAGAAGCCAGTGTGCATTTCAAGTGTTGTATTCCAAGTGGGTTTTCTATTTAAAGTGCATCTTGCTGCATAGACTGCTGAGGCAGCAATCTTTGATGGAGAGTAAATGAGAATTTCATCTTATAGATATTAGATTAACATTAATCAGGTGGTTTAGATTAAGCATAATATTCTGGATCATTATCTAATAAATTGTTGATTATCCTTTGGTTGATAATGTAACACCCCCAGGATATCCGAGGTATATTACAGCGCCGTGAATCCCTATGTGGGACCCACCAGGCTGAACAAGCATCATACTCATCGACTCACAGAAACAACAGAAAAATACCTCGTCATAAAGACGCCCAACAAAATAATCCACCCGGTTCAACCGGTATAACATAACACCATAATCCGACACAAACATAATAACCAACAATACAATCCCGACGAGTAAAAGTTCTTAAGTACTCGAGTACTTCTATTAATTCAAAGACCACAAAAGGTAAAAAGATAGAAAGCAATAAGACACCACTCTTGCACAATCATCACGCACGGCCATCATCCGCATACTGGTCCAGCACCCGCTCGTCTCGATGAACCTGACCTGAAATTCATAAAACGAATTTCCCCAAAATGGGTCCCCAGAGGGGTTAGCAATTACGCTAGTACAAGTAACCAAATGAACGACTTACATCTTACACATATAGTAATGCATGCAATCAAGAAAACATAGTTCCAAAACACTCATTTCCGAAAATGCCATAATCAAATCACATTTGTAAAATGCACCACAATTAACCGTCGATCCACGTCTCTGTGGACCCCTACCGAGACCCCGTCGGATCTAACCCGTAGTGGTTAAAAGCAAGCTCGTCGATCCACATCTCTGTGGACCCCTACCGAGACCCCGTCGGATCTAACCCGTAGTGAGCATACACACACACACACACCATTTCTCACACAATACTATTATGTCAAGAATGTAAGTTCATAAGGGTACTTGCCTCGGTTAATAGACGGTGATACGAACGGAAAGGAAGAATCGAACACGACCGCGAGGAACCGGCGGAAATGAACCTAACGTTTCGAATAACACAATCATAACCAATTCTAAACGAATACGGAATTGGAAAACACTCAAAAACCCGCCTACGATTCATGTATATTCGAATAAAAATAATAACGAGGGCGGACCACAACCAAACCCTCCCGATTTCGCAAAACTATGAAAATATATCATGAATCCGTAGGAAAACTAATGATATAAACAAGATGAATCATATTCATCTTGAATCCAACAACAAAACGGAACGAATCGGAAGGAAATCCCAAAACCCCCCAAATTATCCAAAAGTAGGGTTATAGGAGATTTTACCTTGATTTGACGATGAACAATGAATGATTAGAGATAGGTTGATGATATGAAGCTTGAATACACTTCTACAATGGTATTTGGGCAAAAATCGGGCGAAACCTAGCTCTCCAGGTCGTTCCCATCGCGAAGAGAAGTGATAGAGGTGAGAAATGAGGAAAAATACGGCTGCTGTCAGTTTATATACTGGCCGGCGTTACGGCCGTAACATCCATAACATACGGCCGTAACATATGAACATTACGGCCGTAACTCACCTGCCTTACGGCCGTAACTGTTCCAGGAATGAAACTGGGCAAAATTTACGAACGACACATACGGCCGTATCAAGACAGCATTACGGTCGTATCAATACTTACGGCCGTAACTCAAACATGATACGCCCGTAACTCAGGACTGGACCAGGAGGCAAGAAACGAAGCATTGTTACGGCCGTATGAAGGAAACTTACGGCCGTAACTCTCGATTATTACGGCCGTAACATGGCCTGTGACAGCAGGCCATAGTCTAAAACACTACCGACGAGGAGATGATCGGAAATAGAACAAGAAAAATAATAAGGTGTATCCACGACCAACGGATGCACTCACCACGGATTTAAGTCAGAAACCAAAACGTTATGATGAAGCGTGATTCCGAATACCCGAAGGCTCAGGAACAACAAGGATAACAAGAGTACCCTAAACTTAGGGAAAATTACGAAACAGCCCAAACGTCCAAAAATCGCGATACAACGCCTGATTAACAAACCGAAACTCACAACATGAATAACTCAACTATACGAACTCGTGAAACCAAAGAAAATACAAAAGCGAACGGGTTCTACGAGAAACGGACATCCATGCCATAATACATGACATAAAACAGAATAATATTAATACATCTCCGAAACTCGTCAAAATGGAGAAACTCCAAGAATAAAATAGATTCAAAATATCGATAAGGTTACAGGCGAGTCGCTAAAAACAAAAATTCACCAAAATGGGAATATCGGGAAAAGAAGAAAAATGCAGATATTACAGATAATATAGATGTAATGGTGTGATTTGGCGATCAAATCATGCAAGGATATAATGCTATCCATTAATTCTTTGATATTTTATAATGAGTCGTAATGGTGGTTGTACTAGTCATAATTAAATATGCATTACAATTATACCTCCAACAACTTGTTATATATTGTTTAATAGGCATCTTGTAATATCCGACTGTAATTCTCATTTTTATTTGTCGTTGTATATTCGGATGAATTGATTATCGTGGATCATTGCATTCAGTATTATGTTGAGGTATTATATATTTGAGCTTCATATCGTTGTTATTTCATTTCATACTTGGTGATTCGTTGTCAATTGGAGAGTTACATTTTTTGAACTTTTTCTGTTAGTGTAGCGTACGCTACGTATCTTAACCTACGTACGCAAAACTTGTGATTTAATGCCTTGTCTGTTGCGTACGCTAAGAAGGAATCTGACATCAGTTGACTTCAACACATGAACTTGTTATCCGTTGGCATGCATGTGGGTGATGTCTGAGCTGTCGTGTCGGCCAGAGTCAACTTTTATTAGCGTGCATAGCCCCTTTTCATTAGCATGCGCTAATGGCCTGCGGATTCAAGACAGTAGCCACTGTAAGCCTCTTACGTATGTAATATTAACCGGTTTGCGTACATAAGTGTGTTAGCGTACGCTAGAGATTCCCGATAGCGTGCGCTTAGTCTGGACAGTCTATTTATAGGACCAGCCTGTTTTTCATTTCTTCACAACTCTAAACTGATTCTCTCTCCATATATCGTCCCTCTGCACCCCCAAATAGATATCAACCTCCTCCAACTTGCTTTTAAGCCTTAAATCTTGGAGTGGAGCTCATTACCTTGAAGATTAGGAGGTGTTCTTGAGCTTGGAGTGTGCTTCCTTGTAGTGTTAAGAGTTGTTCCTCATTTTTGGAGGTATGTGTGTATCTCTCCTCTGTACTTTTCGTATGTTGGTGTTAATAATGAAGTATTTTTCACCTAAAGTTAAATTAATCAAGTAAAACATAGTTTTAATCCAACTTTTTAAACACTTTTGATGAATATGATAAATGAGGGTTTGAGATGGATGTATTCTTGATGATATAATGATATTAACCATGTTGTAACTATCATACTCATCTTGCTGGACGAATTTAGCTCAGTAGAACATCTTTGAATCAATTAACCTCACCATAGTTGGATTTAAACAATAAAATCGATATCATAAAGTGTTTAAACACCATGCTTGATATTCATTTACCTTGAGAAGAACTTGCCAATGTTTGAAGATAGTAAAATGTTTTCTTACTTCAGAAACCTTAGAAACTTTATCATCATTATAATTCAGATTCAAAAATCCATGAAGATTGATAGGAACACCTTGTTGAATGTTAGGAGATTAGTGTGGTAATTCTAAAACCTAAGCTAGGTGATTTCATAAATGATTTAATGGATCTTCCAGCTTTGTAAAGAATTATTTTGATAACCTTCATGAATATGGTGTAATCTCATAGCTAATAACCTTGTTGTAAGCTTAATGTCCAACTTAGATGAGAGGTGGATGAACATAATTGTGCAGATTTTGTCCTTTCAACATTTTAATATTTTGGAAAGTCTAATCAACATAAGATGATCTTAACATCATAAATGGTTATTTAACATGTTCTTGATAGAATTCTTATTTATGAAGAATCATGTGAACATTCGATAAAAGTATTGTGAACCGATTTTATGGTTGTAATGAGGTAAAAAGAATTCTTGGCATAAGACTTCGATATTTTGAGATAGCGAAACTATTCTAAGGGATTATAGGGTGTCGTCTTACTAATCCTATATTGATAATTTTACGAATATGTTATTGAGCAAAATGTATTTCGTTTAAGGTTGATTGTGAAAGTAAACGATATTGGTCGAGGACCGTTCGTTCGTTTCGACAAGAAGAGGATTATTCTCGTCTCCGTATTGAGGAAATTTATCTTGCTTGGTTATAATGATAATTAGATTCTTGTGATGGTTATACATTTCATGTGTATGAAATGTTTATGAAATGTTTGTCGTGATTTGACATTGCCTTTGACGTTATTCCGTTTCGTCATGGGGTTGCATCCCCCAGTATGTCGCTTTGAATCATTGATTTCATTGGTCCTTATTGTCACTTCGGTGAGTTTTCTTGATCCTTAATCGGATATGTGATTTATTGAATTCGTTGTCATGTTGTATCGTGACATATCCGGAATCATATCTGCGTTCCGATCGGTTATTGTGTAGGATTTTTAGCCAGGCACATATATAGTCATGCGTGGATGTTTTCGTATTGGACTGCACACACGAGACGTAGTTTGTGAGGCTAATTAGGTACATTATCCCACGTATATCCTGGATTCCGTATACGGGGTGGACATGTGCACTGACATATTTCCGGATCAGGCGTATTGTGATGTCCATCTTGAGCCATATTGTTAATCGTTCACAGTCCATGTATGATTGGATGTGTTCGACGGTTTGTGACTAATTGTTTCATACACCTGAGGTGTATGATCAATAGTCGAGATGTTTCCTTGAGATCTATTTATGTGAATTGTATAATGTCAGAAGAATTAATTATCATGTATATTTGACCCTGTGTTGGGCGAAATACTTGTATTGTATTTTAGGTCGAGGCAAAGGCAAGGCACGGGAAGAGCATGTTGACGGCGAAGGGTTCGAAGGATACTAGTTCGGGGGCCCCAAATCATTTGTTGACCGATTATGTTAAACCGTGTAATGTTACCTTATTTCTATTTTATTTAAATTACTATCTGGTTATATTGGTATTTTGAAGTATATTCCATCTCCATATGGTTTATACTTATATTTTCGGATCCTATGAATCATAAGGCCGTTGGCCATATTTTAATAAACTCATAATCGGAGTAATGACTATTTATTGTGGTTCCGTATCACAAGTATTACTTATTTAATCTGTTTTTGGATATCGCCTGGTGGGTCCCAGTATGGAGTCCACGGCACTGTAATAGTCGCCTTTTTGGGGTGTTACATAAGATGGTATCAGAGACTGTTGTTTTCTGTTATGAGTCATTGTGAAATGAACTAGTATCAAGAGACCTTCGTGTCACGTGTGACCTGTGCAAGCGCCTGACCCTGCGAGCCAAATACGATATGTACTTTATGAGCCATGATTTAATTACTGGTATGATATTGATATTGGAATGGGTCTCTTTGTTGATCTTGCTATTTCGAGGATTTGTGACAGGATTTATCTGATTGATAATTCGAGGTAAGTTCTGGATTGATTATATGGTTGAAATTTTTGACTCGGCGTCGATATGATATTTTGTGCGACACTCGTAGTGTCGATAATTCATTATGAACTCTTTTCTTAAGTATATAATTCTTTATCGCTATTAACTTAGCATGAACTTTGACTGGTATCATGAACGGTACTTATGGTTATCATTGCGGTTTGATTCTTCCAGTATGGAAAGAAATCTGAGAGGTCGTGGGAGAGGGGGACGAGGCCACGGAAAGGTCTGAATCCCGATACCACGAGCCAACAGATGCGCGAATGTGGAACACAGTTCCGCAACCAGTGGTTTGCCTTCTAGCGAACAATCGCACCACACTGGACAAGAGGATGCACGTGTCGATCCTTACATTGTGATGCAGGGAATGATGACTCAGATGACCCATATGGGTCAATTGATGGAATCTATGCAGAGAGCCACTACTGGCCAGCAACAAGGGCCTCATCCTCCTCTTGTGCTTGGCGGACCCATGAGTCGGATCATTAGCGACATCTCTCGCCAGCGACCTCCGACCTTTGAAGGCTCCTCTGAGCCTGCTGACATTGTGCATTGGATCGAGCATTTTGAGAAACTTTTCGAAATGATGGACTACCCGGAAGAGAACCGCGTCTCGATAGCCGCGTACTATCTTAGCAAAGGCGCTCATACCTGGTGGCTTTTGGTGAGGCCAACTGATGGTGTTTATACTTGGGAGGAATTTAAAAACCTCATGCTAGACCGTTACTATCCAGGGCTACTCCGTGAGGCCAAACTGTCAGAACTGCTGAACCCGGACCCATCTGAAGATGATGATGTGTTATCTGTTGCCGAGAAATTCCAAGCACTCCTTCCTTTCACCACGACAATTATCCGAACAGAGGCTGATAAGATCGAATACTTTCTCAAGAGGCTTAAACCCCGAATGAGAATGTAGCTGTTGAATCACCACTGTACTACCTTACCAGAGTTCATCGAGAATGCTCTGGAGTATGAACTCACCGTGAAGGAGATTTCCAAGAAGCAACCACAGTCCAACAACAAAAAATCCAGGAACCAGAACCAGACTGAGAGTAATCGAGGGACATTCAGGAAGCCCCAATCATTACCAAACCCTTCTGATCGACCACCCATAGCGTTGAAGTCAGCCGGATCGCACTCTCGAGCGGTTCCCTCGTCTGTGGTGTGCTATAACTGTAGAGACCAGGGGCATGTCAACTCCAAATGCCCAAAGCCTGCCATCACATGCCATACTTGTGGCAAGAATGGTCACCGTGCTCGTTTTTGTATGAGTGGGCTCGGACATGAACCAGTAGCGTCTCATGCTCCAGTTCAGTCCTCTGTCCAGAACCGGGCGCCTCCGTCCGCTTCCTATCAGACCACCGGGGCGAATAGGGGAATGGTCCGTGGGAATCAAAGTGGTACACTTGGTGCCGGAGCTGGGAAACCCAGGATTTACGAGATGAAGAAAGCTGACGATCCCGAGGCCAGCATGATTTCAGGTATACTCGAGATCCACTCCCAACCTGTGTGTTCTTTTTGATACCGTTGCTTCACATTCCTTTATATCTTCTTCTTGTTTGAGTAATTTGCCTCTAGACCATGTTATCAATTGTGAACCTTACATGATTGGTCTACCCGATGGTAGAAGAATTATTGGAAATCGTAAAGTCCAGAAATGTCCGATTCATATGAACGACCGCGAGTGGTTGTCAAATATGATTGTAGTCGATTTACCTAAGGATGCTATAATCTTGGGTATCGATTGGATGGATCGTCATGATGCCATACTTAGTGTCCGCAATCGGATGATAACTGTCACTTCTGATGATGGCTTCGAGTGTATTTTTCGAGGTGATAATCCCAGTCGTTCCGGGAGAGTCATCACCGCTATGAAAATAGTGAAACTGCTTAATCAAGGGTGTATTGGTTATTGGTGCTACATGACCAAAACAACAGATCGACCAGTTGAATTGGCCGACATTCCGGTAGTCCGAGACTACCCAGACGTATTTCCAGAGGAGTTTCCAGGCTTACCTCCTTATCGTGACGTGGAGTTTATTATTGAGTTAGAGCCAGGTACATCCCCACTTTAAAAAGCACCATATCGTATGGCTCCGACTGAGATGCAGGAATTGAAGAACCAGCTTGAGGAGTTGACTGAAAAGGGCTATATTTGACCTAGTGTGTCCCCTTGGGGAGCACCAGTGTTATTTGTACGGAAGAAAGATGGATCTCTGTGTTTATGTATTGATTACCGTGAGTTGAATAGGGTAACTATCAAGAACAAGTATCCTTTGCCTCGTATTGATGATTTATTGGATCAACTTCAGGGAGCTGCCGTGTTTTCTAAGATCGACTTGAGATTTAGATATCATCAGTTGAGGATTCGAGAGTCTGACATTTCAAAGACGGCCTTCCGTACTTGCTATGGGCATCATGAGTTCGTGGTGATGCCATTTGGATTGACTAATGCACCGGCAGTATTCATGGAGTTGATGAATCGAGTTTTTATAAACTATCTAGATTGCTTTGTAGTCATTTTTATTGACGACATTCTAATTTACTCTCATGACCACGAAGAGCATGAACATCATCTCCACCAAGTTCTTGATGCATTGAGGCGGGAACAACTTTATGGAAAATTTTCTAAATGTGAATTCTGGATGCATGAGATTATCTTTCTTGGGCATGTGATATCAGCCAAGGGGGTGAGAGTGGACCCACAGAAGACGGAAGCCATTCGAGATTGGCTACCACCGAAGAACGTGAAGGAAGTTCGTAGCTTCCTCGGCCTAGCAGGTTACTACCGGCAGTTCGTAGAAGGATTTTCTAGAATTGCGCAACCAATTACTAACTTACTGCGGAAGGATAAGAAGTATTTGTGGTCAGAAGCATGTCAGCAAAGTTTTGATGAACTCAAGAGTCGATTGATTTCAGCACCTGTTTTGGTCCTACCAAAAGGAACAGAAGGATTCGTGGTGTACAGTGACGCGTCGAGATAGGGCCTTGGATGTGTACTCATGTAGGAAGGGAAAGTGATTGCCTATGCATCAAGACAATTGAGACCCTATGAAGTTAACTATCCGACCCACGACTTGGAGCTAGCAGCCGTGGTGTTTGCTTTGAAAATCTGGCGTCACTATCTGTATGGAGTTACCTGCCAGATCTTTACTGACCACAAGAGCCTAAAGTACATTTTTACTCAGAAGGAGTTGAATATGAGGCAGAGAAGGTGGCTAGAATTAATCAAGGACTATGATATCGAGATCCTTTATCATCCGGGCAAAGCAAATGTAGTTGCCGACGCTTTGAGCCGTAAGACAGTGCAGGAGCAGATGCTGAGCCACTTGACAGCACAGAGAGAGTTGCAGTTAGATCTTATGAAGGCAGAGATTGAAGTTTGGTTACAACGTATTCAGGGACAACATTGCACGCTTGAGATTTCTTCGTCTCTTGATGATATGATCAAATCGAGGCAAATTACGGACCCATTCTTATCTCGAGTTCGGGATGAGGTAACTCAAGGGAAAGCCCCTGGATTCGTGATCCACGAGGATGGACTGATACGCTTTAGAAATCGAGTTTATGTGCCCGCAGACGAAGAGTTGAGGAACTCTATCATGAGAGAAGCCCATGCTACCCCGTACTCTATTCACCCGGGATCTAGCAAGATTTATAAGGATTTGAAGCAAAATTATTGATGGGGGAATATGAAACGTGAGGTTGCCGAATTCGTTTCGAGATGTTTAACCTGTCAGCAAGTTAAGATTGAGTACCAGCGACCCGCAGGAATGCTGAAACCGCTCCCGATTCCCGAGTAGAAATGGGAGGATATATCGATGGATTTTATCACTAGCTTGCCGACGAGTCATCGAGGAATGAATACGATTTGGGTGATTGTGGACCGTCTGACAAAATCAGCCCACTTTTTGGAGATTAAGGACACGTGGGGTCCCGAGAGATTGGCCCACCTATTTATTAAGGAAATTGTGAGGTTACATGGTACCCCCAAGAGTATTATATCGGACCGTGACGGGCGATTCGTGTTGCAATTCTGGAAGGCAGTTCATCGTGCGATGGGCACGCAGTTGAGTTTCAGTACGAATTTTCATCCGCAGACCGATGGCCAATCTGAAAGAACCATCCAAACTCTAGAAGACATGTTGAGGGCGTGTGCTCTTGATTGGAAAGACGATTGGGAAACCCAGCTACCTTTGGTGGAATTTACTTATAATAATAGTTGGCACACTTCGATTTAGATGGCACCGTATGACGCATTGTATGTCCGTCGTTGTAGGTCCCCTTTGTGTTGGGACGAACTATCAGAATCTTTGGGTACGGAACCAGATATGTTGTTAGTAGCTCATGAGAAGATTGTTCTGATTAGGAGTCGGTTGTTAACGGCTCAAAGGCGACAGAAATCCTATGCTGACCACCGTCGACGACCGCTTGAGTTCGAGGTTGGTGACCATGTCTTAATGAAAATGTCTCCTACCCAAGGTGTTTTTCGTTTTGGGAAGAAGGGCAAGCTGAGCCCGAGGTACATTGGGCCGTTTGAGGTTTTGGAGCGTGTAGGTGATCTGGCCTATCGACTAGCTTTGCTACCAACTTTGAGTCGGATTCACAACATGTTTCATGTCTCCCAGTTGAGGAAATATGTTGCTAATCCGAGCCATGTACTTCAGTTCGAAGAGATTGAATTAGCGGAGGATCATTCGTACGAGGAGCGTCCTGTGCGGATACTCGAGAGGAGGATCAAGCAATTGCGGAACAAGACGATCCCCCTACTGAAGGTTCACTGGTCACGACACGGAGTCGAGGAGGCCACGTGGGAGACCGAGGATAGTATACGAGTGAGATACCCCGAGTTATTTACCCCTTAGTTTCGGGGACGAAACTCTTTTTAAGGGGGGGAGTATGTAATATCCGACTGTAATTCTCATTTTTATCTGTCGTTGTATATTCGGATGAATTGATTATCGTGGATCATTGCATTCAGTATTATGTTGAGGTATTATATATTTGAGCTTCATATCGTTGTTATTTCATTTCATACTTTGTGATTCGTTGTCAATTGGAGAGTTACATTTTTTGAACTTTTTCTGTTAGTGTAGCGTACGCTAGATATCTTAACCAACGTACTCTAAACTTGTGATTTAGCGTACATAATGCCTTGTCTGTTGCGTATGCTAAGAAGGAATCTGACATCAGTTGACTTCAACACGTGAACTTGTTATCCATTGGCATGCATGTGGGTGATGTTTGAGCTGTCGTGTCGGCCAGAGTCAACTTTTATTAGCGTGCATAGCCCCTTTTCATTAGCGTGCGCTAATGGCCTGCGGATTCAAGACAATAGCCACTGTAAGCCGCTTACGTACGTAATATTAACCGGTTAGCGTACGTAAGTGTGTTAGCGTACGCTAAAGCTTCCCGATAGCGTGCGCTAAGTCTGCACAGTCTATTTATAGGACCAGCCTGTTTCTCATTTCTTCACAACTCTAAACCGATTCTCTCTCCATATATCTTCCCTCTGCACCCCCAAATCGATATCAACCTCCTCCAACTTGCTTTTAAGCCTTAAATCTTGGAGTGGAGCTCATTACCTTGAAGATTAGGAGGTGTTCTTGAGCTTGGAGTGTGCTTCCTTGTAGTGTTAAGAGTTGTTCCTCATTTCTGGATGTATGTGTGTATCTCTCCTCTGTACTTTTTGTATGTTGGTGTTAGTAATGAAGTATTTTTCACCTAAAGTTAAATTAATCAAGTAAAACATAGTTTTAATCCAACTTTAAACACTTTTGATGAATATGATAAATGAGGGTTTGAGATGGATGCATTCTTGATGATATAATGATATTAACCATGTTGTAACTATCATACTCATCTTGCTAGACGAATTTAGCTCAGTAGAACATCTTTGAATCAATTAACCTCACCATAGTTGGATTTAAACAATAAAATCAATATCATAAAGTGTTTAAACACCATGCTTGACATTCATTTACCTTGAGAAGAACTTGCCAATGTTTGAAGATAGTAAAATGTTTCCTTACTTCAGAAACCTTAGAAACTTTATCATCATTATAATTGAGATTCAAAAATCCATGAAGATTGATAGGAACACCTTGTTGAATGTTAGGAGATTAGTGTGGTAATTCTAAAACCTAAGCTAGGTGATTTCATAAATGATGTTAATGGATCTTCCAGCTTTGTAAAGAATGATTTTGATAACCTACATGTATATGGTGTAATATCATAGCTAATAACCTTGTTGTAAGCTTAATCTTCAACTTAGATGAGAGGTGGATGAACATAATTGTGCAGATTTTGTCCTTTCAACATTTTAATGTTTTGGAAAGTTTAATCAACATAAGATGATATTAACATCATAAATGGTTATTTAACATGTTCTTGATAGAATTCTTATTTATGAAGAATCATGTGAACATTCGGTAAAAGTATTGTGAACCGATTTTATGGTTGTCATGAGGTAAAAAGAATTCTTGGCATAAGACTTCGATATTTTGAGATAGCAAAACTATTCTAAGGGATTATAGGGTGTCGTCTTACTAATCCTATATTGATAATTATACGAATATGTTATTGAGTAAAATGTATTTCGTTTGAGGTTGATTGTGCGAGTAAATGATATTGGTCGAGGACCGTTCGTTTCGACAAAAAGAGGATTATTCTCGTCTCCGTATTGAGGCAAGTTATCTTGCTTGGTTATAATGATAATTAGATTCTTGTGATGGTTATACCGTTCATGTGTATGAAATGTTTATGAAATGTTTGTCGTGATTTGACATTACCTTTAACGTTATTCCGTTTCATCATGGGATTGCATCCCCAAGTACGTCGCTTTGAATCGTTGATTTCGTTGGTCCTTATTGTCACTTCAGTGAGTTTTATTGATCCTTAATCGGATATGTGATTTATTGAATTCGTTGTCATGTTGTATCGTGACATATTCGGAATCATATCTACGTTCCGATTGGTTATTATGTAGGATTTTTAGCCAGGCACATATATAGTCATGCGTGGATGTTTCCGTATTGGACTGTGCACACGAGACGTAGTTCGTGAGGCTAATTAGGTACATTGTCCCACGTATATCCTGGATTCCGTATACGGGGTGGACATGTGCACTGACACATTTTCGGATCGGGCGTACTGTGATGTCCATCTTGAGCCGTATTGTTAATCGTTCACAGTCCACGTATGATTGGATGTGTTCGATGGTTTGTGACTAATTGTTTCATACGCCCGAGGGGTATGATTAATAGTCGAGATGTTTCGTTGAGATCTATTTATGTGAATTGTATAATGTCAGAAGAATTAATTATCATGTATATCTGACCCTGTGTTGGGCGAAATACTTGTATTGTATTTTAGGTCGAGGCAAAGGCAAGGCACGGGAAGAGCATGTTGACGGCGAAGGGTTCGAAGGATACTAGTTCGGGGGCCCCAAATCATTTGTTGACCGATTATGTTAAACCGTGTAATGTTACCTTATTTCCGTTTCATTTAAATTACTATCTGGTTGTATTGGTATTTTGAAGTATATTCCATCTCCATATGGTTTATACTTATATTTTCGGATCTTGTGTATCATAAGGCCGTTGGCCATATTTTAATAAACTCCTAACCGGAGTAATGACTATTTATTGTGGTTCGGTATCACAAGTATTACTTATTTAATCTATTTTTGGATATCGCCTAGTGGGTCCCAGTATGGGGTCCACGACACTGTAATAGTTGCCTTTTTGGGGTGTTACACATTCATCCAGGCATGGTGGTAGATTATTTTATTTTATATCGTGAGCTGCATTTTCGACGAGTTTTTATCTATTATTTATCATTATTGGAAGCTTCACGTTATAATATTAACATTTGTTTCTTTGTTAATTGATAGAAGCTTAGTAAAGACAACAGAAGTAGCCGAAAACATGTTCAGCTGCCACCTAGAATGGGAAGAAAAGATATGGCATGTGTTAAAGAAGAGGTAGTATACATGTTTCATTTATTTTTATATAAATCGTCTTATAAATAAATCATTCTATATACTGAGAGAAGTGCCTTCTTCTTTATTTGGTAAAGTTTTTAATGTTACCCCGCCTTGAGGTACTCAAGCTTTAGACAGTAAGAAAAGTTTTTCTTACCTTCTGTTGAAAACTTTGGGTTTTGAGTTCACTAAAGTACCTGACATTTATAAATGTTGGGTGTTTGCACTTGGAAAATGGAGTAAAATTCATCTGGAAGTTGCTACAGCCTGTTAATACCATTTGATTAGAGCATCTTTTTTTGTTCTATTTATCAGTATTATTATTTATTTATTTATTTGCGAAGAGATATGTTTAAAGTGTATGTACTCCATGTCCTCATCAACATCAGCATGCTTTTATGGGGTAAGGAGGTTTGGATCATTTTTTCTCTATACAGAAATATAAGTTGCAAGCAAGTCATGTGAGAAGTACACTGTAAAATCAGTCATGTGACAGCAATATCAATTTTTGTAGTAGTGTACATTCATATTATGTGGTCCCAATGAGGAGATAACAATATTTTTATTGTTTAGGTATTTGTTGAAAAATCATGTTCGCTCTCGTAGTCACTGATTATAATTATTATTGTCTCAATAGTTTCGTCGGGAGCATGGTAAAGACCCTTCAAAGATAGATTTGTTTATTTGTTCAAGAAACGGTAAAGTTGGAAAACCCCTTGATACTCAAACTGAAGAAAAGATTGTAAGTACTCATATTTTCGCTCTAGGTTGAATAATTTTGATTTTCATTTCATTTATTCTCATTCAATTTTGACATATACTCTTTGCACCTCATTGGGCTATTGATTTGTATAAGATGGTTTTATTTTGAGTTTTGAGATATAATATTTGTGTTAGGCTAAGTTGAAAGAGTTGAAGAGGAAGTTGTCGGATGAATTGGTGGATGACATTGTTGCTAATGATGAGATTTTTGAACAAGTTGTTGGAAAAGAAGCGCCTGGATGTTTACGCGGCAACAATACAGCTTTGAAGAATAAAAACTCGATTTTCACTTCTCGAGAAGATTTTAACCGGGCTGTCCAAGAAAAATATAGTGAAAAAGTCGAAAGCATTGAAAAGAAATTTGAAGAGCAAATTTCAAAATTCAAGGATGAATATTTTTCTCAAATGGAGATGCTTGAGTCTAAACTTCACATGTTAGAGGATCAAAATATCATTGTAAGTTTTAATAAATTCAAAATTTTAATTTCATTACTACAGTATCGTTTAATTCATGGTTTTGAATAAAAATGTTGCAGGCATTTGGGTCGTCTTTTAGTTCTGGGCGCATACAAGCTCCCAATAAAGGGTTATTACTAGGAGCTAATATTTTTGAGAGGACTAGTGAAGACAATGGAACTGATCTTGAGGTAAATTATCAGTTCTCTATTAATATTGTACCTTATTTTCCAAATTTAAATAGTATTTTTTGTGATCAATTTTGTTAGAGAGAGAAAGTAACAAATAACTCGGAGAAGGACAACACACGTGAAAATGCTCCATGTACACAGGTATTTTGATAAAACAATATTTTACCAATAATTTAACTTATTTATTTGTACAATATAATAAAAAAATTTATATAAATTACATAGGAGCAAGGAAAAACTGGAAGAAAGAGCAACATGAGGAAGGAAAAATAGCAATGAAGAGCTTGCAGCTATGGAATTTGCATTCTTGCATAGAGATATTTTTATTTCAATTTGTTTTTTTTTTTTGAATAATTGATGGTATGCTAGTATGTTTAATAAGTATTTATAATTTCACTTTTGTCGTTTAGAAACTATTTGTTATTATGTGTTGAACTTTATAGCTAGTTGAAATATAATTTTTGGTGTATTTTGTGACTTTTTGTTATTTGTTTTGTACAATATAGTGCTTTAAAATGACGTAGCATGTGTAGCTAAAATCTACAACATATTAATTGTAATGTCACAAGCCATGTGACGCAAACTAACATGCGTCAACGCGATTAATGACGCGTAGAGTGTTGCAAAATTTATATAACAATTAATTTAGTGATGCAAAAAATGTCGTATAAATTGCAATATTAATTAAAAGTGTCACAAAACTTCACATTGATTATAATGTCGCATGCTAGTGTCACAAATAAGGAGGCGTAATTTCCACTAACGTCGTAAATTTTGACACATACTAACATGCAATACTATGACTAATGACACGTAATGTGACGCCAATTTTAAATGGCAAATAATTTAATGTGGCACAAAATGACGTATATGTTGTGACACAAATAAAAAAGTGTTGTAGAAATAAAACGACACATTCATTCTAATGTCGCAGGCTAGTGTCGCAAATAGAAGCGTCATTTTAACTAATGTCGTGTAATGTGACGCATACTAACATGCAACACTATGACTAATGACACGTAATGTGACACCAATTTTATATGGCAAATAATTTAATGTGGCATAAAATGACGTATATGTTGCGACACAAATAAAAAAGTGTTGTAGAAATAAAACGACACATTCATTCTCATGTCGCATGCTAGTGTCGCAAATAGAAGCATCATTTTAACTAATGTCATGTAATGTGACGCATACTAACATGCAACACTATGACTACACGTAATGTGGCGCCAATTTTATACGACAAATAATTTAATGTGGCAGAAAATGACGTATATGTTGCGACACAAACGATAAAATGTTGTAGAAATAAAATGACACATTCATTCTAATGTCGCATGCTAGTGTCGCAAATAGAAGCGTCATTTTAACTAATGTCGTGTAATGCGACGTATACTAACATGCAACACTATGACTAATGACACGTAATGTGACGCCAATTTTAATACGACAAATAATTTAATGTGGCACAAAATGACGTATATGTTGCGACACAAATGAAAAAGTGTTGTAGAAATAAAATGACACATTCATTCTACTGTCGCATGCTAGTGTCGCAAACAAGGAAGCGTCATGTTAACTAATGTCGTGTAATGTGACGCAAACAAACACGCGTCACCACGACTAATGACGCGTAATGTGTCGCCAATTTTATATGACAATCAATTTAGCGTGGCAAAAATTGTTGTATATGTTGCGACACAACTGAAAAAAAGTGTCATAAAAATGCTACACGGGCTGTTATGACATAATTTACAATGATGCAGAAAATGTCGCAAATTAGCATTTGCGACATTAAAACAAGTGTTAGCGACACTTTTCCGATGTCGCAAAAATCCCAGTATCTTGTAGTGATGGGTTTCGAAAAAGGTACCGATGGTTGAGTCGGTGAGAAACTCAGATGAATGGTTTTGATGTATGTTTAAACTTGATGCACACAAAATGTATTTTCGAACTGTACTTTATCCGCTGCGTGAGTTCTTTCAAAATGACTTTCGGTATTTTGCAAGCTGAGTTTTATTTCGTAAAACCGATTCCCTAAATCGAGTTTTGGCATTTTGGCCTTGAACGTTTTATGATGGTTTGACAAATGATTCTGTGAGTTTTGGAAAATACTACCGTCATCGGCCTATTGGCGTATTTTTGAACGTCTTTGAAAATGTTTCTAGCCTACTGGGTTCCAGCGCGGAACGCATGGCGTGTAATATTCCCGGGCTGAACCGGGGGTGTTACACGAGATGTATTTAGTTGAATTTGTGATTCTGTTTGCCGTTTTAAGTTCGACTATTTTGTTTTCACTATCGTAATTATGCCGTTGCGGGTAGGTTTGAGAACGTGTTTCTAAAGGACCTTATCGGTCGGAGCATTTTTTGTGAAAGTCGATTTTGAAAATATTTTGATGGTGCGATTAAACAACAGCTTGTATGGGTTTTGAAATCGGTTGGTTTTTGACAAGTTGATCCTGTATTTTCAAACTACACCATCAGACGGTATTTGGCAAAATGTGTTTTAATGTATTTCGGGCACTGCCAAATAACCGTCATCTTCGGTTGTGTTCAAAAGAATTTTGGAAAATTTCTGTTTTGCCAACGACGTTGGGTTTCAAAATTTAAAATGTTATGTGTTTGTTATGTTGTTATGCCCGTCGGAAAATTTTACAGTACTTTCTAAGTGCCGAGATACATTGTTACGAGTCGATCCTTAACCTTCGGATCCATTATGAGACTGTTGAGTTGATTCTTTCCGTCTTACAGTTAGTTGTTATGACTGTAAGCTTCTGACTGTCGCGGCAGTACCTTTGTTGCTACAATTCTATCTGTGCTCATTATCTGTCGTTTAATCCCTGTCGACTTTGTCATATGGTCCGTATGTGATGATTGTGAACTCTAATTGCGGTATTAGTATTGCACTTAGTTTCTTATCCTGTGTGGATATTATTGACGTATTATAAATTGTCACTGTTCTTGTTAGCGAGTTATGGGTGTACGCCCAAATGTTATGATTTCATAGTTCGGTTTAATTGTATTATTCTTTGACGTTATCCGGATGTGGTAGTTGATTGGTAGTAAGGATGATATACGTCGATAAGGTCATTTTGATGATATCGTTATCAAATAGATTGGTGTTTCAAGATGTTTTGCAAATGATTTTCAAAACGAAACAGATATAATAATGGGTTCATAGTTTTGATCAAATGACCGAGGTATTAAAAATATTTCTTTTCAAAAATTCACTTCAACAATTTTTCAAATTCAGAAATTTTAAAAATGCTATTATTTGGACAAGTACCTCGAAAAATTTTGTTTTTAAAATATTACCCATATTCGACCATGACGATATGATTGTGGTTTTGATCGTGATTGCATTGGTAAAGGTAGTATGTTGTGTTGACACAGCTAAGTAAATGATTTATGAATTTGAATTCTATCATTGTAGTGATAGTTCGTGTATTCGTGTTACGACTTAGAATGAATATTTTATTGTGTTACCGTTGTTTGCCCTATATTGATTATGTAGTGTTTGTTTTGTCATTCTGAACGGTTGTCCGTTCAGCATGCCGAGAGGTCGGGATCGTGGTGATCAGTCGCGTGGTCAGGATCATGCTGCCGGTAATGGCATTAGTATTGGTGTTGTTACTATACTCCAGCAGGTGGCAGATCAGATGACTCATTTGGCTCAGGCGGTTCAGCGTAACAATGCCGCGAATGGGGATGTTGGGTCGACTCAGTGTCTTAGAGAAGTGGTTCGTATGTGTCCTCCTCGCTTTGCTGGCGCGGGTGATACTTTGGGCTTGGACGATTGGCTTTTCCAATTGGAGAAGATCTTCAAGGCGGTTGGTGGTCCCGAGGAGCGGATGATTCCTATCGCTCAGTTCCTTCTCGTTAATGATGCCGCTAACTGGTGAGAGGCCGTTGAGCCTCAAGATCATGATGTTACTTGGGAAGAGTTCAAGAAGTTGATGAAAGCGGAGTTCTCCCCGAAGCCGATCCGAGAGCAGAGGATCCGAGATTTTTACCTAGCTGAACCGCAGGATGTACCCGTGTCGCAGGCTATTATAGACTATAGTCGACAGCTCACTTACGTGAAGAGGCAGGTGAGGACCGAGGAAGACAAAATCCGTCATTTCGACATGCAGATGAGACCAGAGATTCGACAGTACATGTCGGGTTTCACTTGTTTTACTTTGAGAGAGTATCAGGATCGATCCACGGCATACGAGATGGCATCGACATCTTCTGGGCCTTCGCACGGGCCGAAGAGGCAGAGTACGCCTGGAGATTTTTCGGATGGTGTGGGAGCCGGTACTTCTTCTCATCGAGTTTCACGTAGTCGTATGACGAAACCTTCCCTTTCTTCGTTTGGTAGAACCAAGAGTTCCAAGTCATCTTCTTTGACTCCTAGTCAGACTGTGAGGTGTTTCAATTGCAACGTTGTGGGTCATGTGCAAGCTAATTATGATTCGCAGTCGATTACTTGTTATAACTGTGGACTCGAGGGCCACAAAGTTCAGTATTGTGAATCATTCCATGAGATTTCTCAGAATCGAGCTTCAGCACCTTTGTCAGGATCGACCTGGGTAGATCGCTGAGGTTATTTGTCCGTTCACTTTGATGACTGCGTGCTTCACCTTTTTTTTAAGTTTCGGGACGAAACTTCTTTTTAGAGGGGTATAATGTAATACCCGAGATTTTTATTTCGGTTACCTTGAATTAATTGTCGTGTGATTTCGATTTTTCTTTTCGTTACGATTATGTGGGATACGTTTTTCTTTGATTCACTGTATGATACATACTGTTGTGTAGTTCGTCGGGTGACACTTGTGTCGCCGGCATATCTTTGACTAATGTATGCTTGGATTGTGGTATGTTACGTTTTGTATTTGGCTCGTTACTATTTTGAATCATAGCAGGTGCATTAGTGTATCCGAGTCGTCGTCGAGCACCGAACCGGGCTGTCGGAACGATCGAGTTTCAGCTAGGAGGCCTGGCCGAGTTACGGCCGCAAGAATTCCGAGTTACGACCGTAAGACATTGCATGTTACGGCCTTAAAGCATAATCAGTTACGGTCGTAATGCCTTGCCGGTTACGACCATAACACCCATTCATTTTTCGGACAGTGAGGCCTGGGACCTGATTACGGCCGTAAGAACCTTTCGAGTATGGCCGTAAGGTCCGAGTTACGGCCATAAGGACCTGCCGGTTATGGCCGTAACGAACGCGCCTATAAATGGCCTGGGCGACAGGTCTTCGGCCATTTCCTGCATTCTTTCTTCTCTTCTCGTGGCTGCCGGTTGAGAGAGATGGGAACGTCGATTCATGTTCATTTCCACTCAATTCCAGGGTGTTTTGGAAGGCCATTGTCGATTATAACAACATCAAATTCTTGTTCTTCGTCGGATCGAGGTAATTTCTTGAAATCTCCTAGGGTTGACTTTCGGGATTTCTTCTTGATCTTCGTTGTTCGTTCAATTTTGATGAATTGGTTGATGTTATTGAGCATTATTAATCATGTTCAATGGGTTGTATATCTGTATTTCGAATTTGTTCAACTCGATTGATTATTCGAGTGTTCTTGGGAGTTATCGACCGTTGAATGTTCGATTAAATGTCCCAATGAGTTCCCATCGATGGTTTGATGGGATTTCCGTTGTTTTTTGCCTGGATTTTCATTGTGATTGTATCTTCGTTGTTTTTGCCGGAGGATTATAGGTGTTCGAGTATTCCGGTCGAGCTTCCCGTTGTTTTGCGTGCTTTGGACTTGAGGCGAGTATCTCGTCTATAATCTTTATACTTTGAGAATGTGACGTGTCGTGGAATTAACATGGACTTGTTAGTGATTGACTGTTTGATCGTAATTTACTACTAAATGAATATGTGATTCTATGAAAGTAAATACGAGTGTAAACTTGAAATGCTTGGAGAATGATAACCACCATTTCATGTGTAATGGGTTCAAGACGAATATTTAGAAGTGAGTAGTTATCCAAGGAATTGTGGAATATTTGTATTGTTCACTTGTTACAATGTTTATTAGATGATGGTGTGACGTGAATGTTACGCCTTGTGAAAGTATTTGTTGCATTAACTCATGATTTTATGTGTTTGTGATTGTGGCGAATGCTATACCTATGTTGTTGTGAAATCGGTGAATTGAGATATTGACTGGGTAGGGACCCGTGAGGCCTCCGACGTCGCGTACTTGCGAGTACGGCCAGATGTTATGATTTGACCATAAGGTTATCGAATCGGGTAGGTCTGGAGAGGTCCCCGAGAATTGTCACTTGCGAGTGCGATGTCACGATAACTTGTGGGTGGGTTTGAATGATGATTAACCGGGCAGGGACCCGTGAGGCCTCCGGTGGCGCGTACTTGCGAGTACGGCCATTTTATACGATTTGACCATAAGGTTATCTAATCGGGTAGGTCCGGAGAGGGCTCCGAGAATCGTTACTTGTGAGTAAGATGTCAAGATAACTTATGGGTGGGTTGGCTTGTTTTTCGGTATCTAATCCGGGATGGGTCCCATCGAGGCCACGGAGGTGATTTGAGTATTTGAATGGATATTTCTGAACTGTGATTGTATGAATTTTGGATTCCGGTTATAGTGGTGATTGTGGTTCAGGCTTTGAGGCTTGTTTGAGAATTGAAGCGTCTTCATGATTTTGAAAGAAAACCCTTTTGAAAATGAGAACCACAAATCTTTTCATGATTTTATACTGAGACCCCCGATGTCCTCAGTTATTCTTTCTAATGTGTTTTGAAGTTATCTTTATGATCCTCGCTAATGGGAACCGTTTTCTAAAAGACTTTAGACTCGGGGATCGTGTTACTACCTTGTCGAAAGGTTATTTTCATAATTGTTGTATTCTTGAAATATAAATTTATAGCTTGGTTACTTGCTAGCGATTCCATCGCTAACCCCTCGTTGGGGATTTTGTTATTTATTCCTGGTGTTCTGATTGAATAGAGATCAACCACATGATCGGCTCTGAGGATGATGTAAAGCAGCGATACTAGTCACAGTTGGAGTCGGTTGTCCGTCAGTGATCAGTCGGTTTGAGTTTTCCTTGTCATCCTTGAGGGGATGGACATTTTATGTATTATGTGATCGAGTTGTATTTTGGTTTATCAGATGTACGGATATAATGTGTTTTGAGAGATCTAATCGGTCTATGGTTTTATATTTGGTCGAGTTGACCGCATGTGGGTTTTGTTTTGTAGTCTCCTGCCTGGTAGCTCCTTGCTGTAATACCCGTAAATTCGATTTCCAGTAATTTCTTTTTTTTTCGGCAAAAGTCCGTTTTGATGACTCGATCATGACCATTTCGTCATTACGAGAATGATTAATTCTGCACTTTTTTTCATCCGAGTTCGTTTCGGTATCGTTTTATTGAGTTCCGTGTTTTTGAGTGGTTTTTCCGCACTTGAGTTCGATTCTTGCGAATCTCGTTCGAAAATGTTGTTTCGAGTTTCTCGTAAGTTCATTTAATGTTATTATTCATGTTGCGAGCTTCGGCTTGGTGTTTTGATCGTGTATCGTGTATTTCGGACGTTTTGGGCCATTTTCGTAATTTCCCAAAGTTTGGGGTAATTACTTTCCGTTGTCGAATTTCGAGCCTTCGGGTGGTCAGAATCATGTGTTCTCTTAGTGCTCGAATTCGTCTTTGCGAGTACTTCATAACCGTATCTTCTATTCGTATTCAGGTTTGGGTTTCGGGGTTGTTCGGGACGTCGGAGTTGGCCCCGGTCGAGTCATGGCCGGGCAGTCTGGGCCTAGGCCGGCACTGGCCGAGTTACGGCCGGTAGTGCTCGGCAGTTACGTACGTAAGTTCGGTTCCGTACGTAAGCCTTGGCCGGTTACGTACGTAATGAGGCCGGCATTTTTGGACAGTGACTCAGCCTTGGCCGGTCACGTACATAAGCCCTTGGCCGGTTACGTACGTAACTCTGCCGGCAGGCAGCCTATTTAAGGCCCTGCAGACGGGTTTTTCGCCACTTTTCTCATTCTTTTCCTTCTTTTCCGCGGCTAGAGGTGTGGTTATCATGGAGATATGTTGTTGGACAATCAATCCATGAAGTCTTGGAGTTCATATCATCAATCTTCTATCCTATAACATCCTTTGATCGAGCGAATCATGTCAGATTATCTAGAAATCTAGTTTTGGGGAATTTGGGTGTTTTGGTTGTTTTCATCCGTTTAATCTGATTTAACTTAGGATTGTGATGCATTGATGATTATTTAGATGTATTATATCATTTCCCTTGTTATTCCATGGTTGGATCGTATCGATTTGTTGTTTTGGTCGAGTTCTTGATCGACGCCTTGAAGGTGTCCGGTAGAATGTTATAGAGGGGTTTTCGGGCGTTCTACGATTATTCTTCATCGTATGATCATTGATTTATTAATTTTATGATGTTAGGGTCGAGTTTCTTGCGAAGAACCCGTGTTGAAACTTTCCGTTCCTCGTCGTCTTCCTTTTCGTTAGCATCGAGCGTTTCGAAGCTTCCCGGTTGAGCCGTGTTCGTCTGAATACTTGCGTGCCGATTTCGAGGCTAGTACCTTGTCCATACAATTCTTGCTTTGTGGATATGATAATTAGTGATCGTCTCTATGTGGTTGTTTGATCGTTTGTATGTGCGTGTGTATGTTTTGTGAACTTCACGAGTGCGTGTGTATGTTTTGTGAATGTGTTTGCTCACCTCGGGAGAGTTCGACGGGGCCACGGAGGGAGTCCAATGGTATAGCCCTGGATTCACGAGTGAAACTTCACGGGTGCGTGTGTATTTTATGTCCGTCGAGGACGCGTGACGTGGGTTTTAACCTTGTGTATGGTTGTTGGTTTCAATTGTGAAAAGAAAACCTTTGGGCTATGAGCCCTATTGATTTTGGAAACATAAGGATTCGGTAATCCGAAATTGTTTTCTATTAAAACTCTCGATGGCATTTTAAACTATTTTATAAACTGTTTCCCCTGATTTGTGATCTTTCTGTTTTGGAATGTTTTACCCAAACTCTTTATTCGGGAAGTACTTCTCGTTTCGTTTGGATCTTTGAGGATTCCTAGTTATTGTTATTCGTGGAATGTGAATTGCATGACTCGTATTTTGCACTTTGTTCTTGCACTAGCAAAACAGTGAAGTTTTGCTAACCCCCGAGTATTCGGGGGGTGGATGTCTGTTTTTGCATTCAGGTTTTGGGAGCATAACATAGGGTCGGCACGAAGGATGATGAAAGATGATCGATACTAATCACATGAGGAACCGTACATTGTTGTATTGGTTCAGTTGTATTTTATTTCCGCTGCATCATATTTTTCCCCGTTGTACGGGAGCATTTTGTATTTCGGCCCCTGCGTGGGCATGCATTGAGTTGTATGTATTTATTGAAAGACCAAATTGGTCTACTGAGTCATTTTTAGCCTTAAAGGCATTGTTGAGAGGTTCGGCATTGTTTACCAGCCTGGTAGATCCTTGAGGAAAGGGTCTACGGCGTGTAATATCCCTGAGTGGATTGGGGGTGTTACATAAATATTTTCAAATAAAATGGCATTTCTTGATTCAATGACAGTTCCTTCATGCATATTAGGAATTTTAGATTCATGAATTAGAAATCGATATGCACTACTGTTGTAGGCATAACCTATGAGTATGCAATCAACTGTGTTTGGGCCGATTCTTACTTGTTTTGGTTCAGGTACTTCAACCTTTGGCAAATACCCCCACACTTTAAGATATTTGAAAGAAGGCTTGCGCCCTTTCCATAACTCATATGGAGTTTTATCTTTTCCTTTGTGTGGCAATTTATTCAGAATGTAGTTAGCTGTAAGAATAACTTCCGCCACATGTTCTACGGTTGTAATATCCGCGATTTTCGATTATCGGCAAATTTCTTTTTTTTGGCAGGAGTCCGTTTTAGCGGCTCGCTTTTGAAGGTTTCGTCATTCTGAGAATATTTCATTCTGCACTTTTTGGTGTCCAAGTTCGTTTCGGTGTCGTTTTGTTGAGTTCCGTGTTCCTAGGCGACTTTTCTGCGCTTGAGTTCGATTCTTGAGAATCTCGTTCGAAACTATTGTTTCGGGTTTCTCGTAAGTTCATTTAACGTTGTTATACATGTTGTGAGATTCGGTTTGTTAATTCGTTGTCGTATCGCGAGTTTTCGGACATTTGGGACCGTTTTGTATTTTCCCAAGGTTTTGGGTACTTGTTTTCGTACTCGCTTTTACCAACCACCGGGGTGTCGGGATCAGGTGTTTGTTTTAAACTTGAGCTCGTGTTTTTATTATTATACTACTTGTCTTGTTCGACCGTAGTGATTCGTGTTTGTCGCGTTCCGCGATCCTTTTCGGATATGACATCTAGCAGCTATTCTATACTGCCAGATGATTAGCGCACGCTATTCTTCATCAGTAGCATATGCTATCGATGCCTCTATTACATACGCAACACAGCATTCGTTACGTACGTTACCTTGTTCAGGTTTTCAGACAGTTGAGTCTGGATGACTCTTACGTACGTAATGCCTTATTCCTTACGTATGTAACATCACTAACGTACGTTAAGGCTTATGGCTTACGTACGTTAGCTTCTCGCAGGTGTATATATTTGAGGGTTGAATGATTTCGGGTCATTTCCTTCATCCCTTCTCCCTTGCGGCGTTTTTGGCGATTTGGGGTGGATTTGAACAAGCTTTCATCGGCCTTTGATGGTAGTAATCATCTCGATGGGTCTTATTCGCGTTCATCATCATCTAGCCTTCCTTCTTCTCCGAATCAAAGGTAAGGTTTTAGAACCCTATTTGAGATATTTGGGTTTGTCTCGATTTCGTGATTTCAACCCGAGATTGTTGGTTCTATTGTCGTTATCTATTCGTATTGATCATAACCCACGGGTTGAAATTCCGTTTTCATGTTTTTGTCGGGTCGATTCGTGTTCTTGGCTGTTTTGGGGGAAACCCTTGAAATTTTGTCGTTTGTTCCTTTAATTCGGTGGATTTGGGTCGTACTTTGGAATTCATTTCATTGTTATTGTTGTCGTTCGTAGTTTATTAACGTGGGTTGTCGTTCGGTGGAGTCGGCGGGTTCGTAGACAGTTCGAGTCTCCTCACTTCAGTCGATTCTCCGTGTTTGTGGTTATTCGAGGCAAATTACTTGTTCGTACACTTCTTGTTTTGTGGATATGATGATTGGTGACCGTCTTGGTATGTTTGTTTGTTTGTTTGAAATGAAATTTCAAATGATTCGGTTTAGCCTCGTTAAGGGCTCACTTTCAAAACGCGTGTGTTTTGTGAATGGTGTGTTTCGTGAATGGTTAAGTGAACCCTGTGAATACACTTGGTGTTGTTGTTGTGCTTTGATAATGTATATACATATATATTCTCATTTAGGTATGTTGTGATTTGACACTTGTGTCGTGCTATGTGTTTGTTGCCTTTGGGTGAATTGTTCGGATATCCTTGGTGTGCTGCGTTATGTCTGTGAATGTGTGTATATGGGCGGGGTCTACGGTGACACATAACATGTGATCATGTGGTTAGGATGCAACAAGTGATTGATCCAACCATGAGAGCCTCGGGATACCTACGGTGACACATGGCTTGCGATCATGTGGTCAAGAGACAACAAGTGATTGATCCAACCGTGAGATGACGTGGCAAGTGATCACGGTGGTATATGGAATCTACGGTGACACATGATGTGCGATCATGTGGTCAGGAGACAACAAGTGATTGATCCAACCGTGAGATGACGTGGCATGTGTTCACGGTGTTATGCATATGATTTTGGATGTGTTGACCAGGTCGAGTACCTTGGGTGTGACCGAGATATGTTGCTGACTTTATGTCCGTCGAGGACTCGTGACGTGGGTTTTGAAACCTATGAATTGTTGTTGGTTTTTATTCGAGAAAGCAAATCTTTGGGCTGTGTCCCCTGTTGATTTTGGAAAGAAAAGGATTGGATAATCCTAAACTGTTTTCCGTTAAAACTCCCGAGGGCATTTTCAACCGTTTTACAGATTGTTCTCATGATTTGTGCTCTTTCGAATTTGGAAAGTTTAACTCAAACTCTTGCCTCGGGAAGTACGTTTTGTTACGTTTGAATTTTTGAGGATTCCCGATTATTGTTATTCTGGGAATGTGAATTGTTTGCGTATTTTGCACCTTGTACTCGAACTAGTAAAATAGTGGAATTTTGCTAACCCCCGAGTAATCGGGGGGTGGAGGTCTGTATTGCATTCAGGTTTTGGGGAGCAAAGCACAGGTTCGGCATGAAGGATGATGAAAGATGATCGATACTAATCACTTATGCAGATTATTGGTTTCGTGATGTGTGTTAATGTGACTCTCATATTCCGTTTATACGAGGGGTGTTGTCGCTATTTATGTCCTTATGACTGTGATATTTTGACTGCTTGTTTTCCAGCAGAAGACATGTATTGTCTTGAATTTGAACGAATTGATGCATGTACTATGATGTGTATAAGTGAATGTCGATACGTGTGAGTTTTGGGCATTCTGGTCTATCGTATTTTTGAAAACCTTGAGTATCTTTTAAAAAAAAATTCGAGACGTACTTTTAAAAATAAATTATTTTCTCGCGATACTTTCAAGGTGCCACAGTATGTTTCAAAAATTATTCCTCTTGAGGACCAAAATATTTTGAGATATTTTTAATGATTTAGTAAGGCATTTTCTTAGACCCAAGGGTCGAATATTTCTGAAAGTTTTTAATTAAAGGAAAGTGTCCTCATTTTATCAAACGCAAGATGGTTTTCAAAGTCTCGATAATGATGTTTGTACTACTTTTTGAAAGGTGATACTCAAGATCAACTAGTGTTTCCAAAATCATTTTTCAAAGGTGATTTTCATTTTCTTAGAACCTATCATTCCTGTTTGCGGTCTGGGAATGTATGTATGATATTCGCACTTTCGTTAGGGTGTTAACCCTCGAGTTGTGATTGAAATGTTGGTGTGAGCGTTGAGTCGCTCGCCACGCCTTTGTTGTGTTAGCCCTTTGTGAGAGGTGTGCTGTTGGTATTTAGTGTTGTCGTTTCGTGGTGGTTTATGTGTTGTCGCATTTTTGCGAGCTGTTAGAGCTTGAGTTGACTCAGTTGACTCAAGCAGTTCAACGTAATTCAGATGTGACCCAGAACATTGGTGCAAATTAGTGGCTTCGAGAAGTGGTTCGCATGAATCCCCCAAATTTTGCTGGTGCCGTAGATGTATTGGGTTGGGATGGTTGGCTTTTCCAGTTGGAAAAGATATTCGAGGTAGTTGATTGTCCAGAAAAACGTAGGGTGCCGGTCGCTCAGTATCTTCTCGATAAAGATGCCGCTAGCTGGTGGGAGGTTGTTAAGCCCCGAGATCGTGTTGTCACGTGGGCAGAGTTCCAGTGATTCATGAGAGATGAGTTTTGTCCGAAGCCGATCAGAAACCAGAGGATTAATGAATTCTTTTCGGCGAAACCGCAAGATGTACCGCTGTCTCAAGCTATTATTGATTTTAGCAAACAGTTCAACTTTGTGCAGGATCAAGTAAGGACGGAGGAGGACAAGATCTGTCATTTTAGTAGGCGGATGAAGGCGGAAATTCGTTAGTACATATCAGGTCTCACTTGTACTTCCTTGAGAGATTATCATAATAGGGCATTAGCCTATGAGCTATCCAGATTATCGACCGAGTATATATCTGACTCGAAGAAATAGAAAACCATTGGGAACTTTTCAGGAAATTAGGGGTGTGGGCCCCCTGAGGCTGGGACTTCGTTTCGTCGTCCCAAGATGGTTCCTCGATCGCGTGTTCAGAGGAGTAGTACCCCTGCAGTGAGTAATGTGAGCAGCATGAAGACATGTTATAACTGTAGTCGAGCGGGCCATAGCGCGAAGAATTGTCATTCACCGTTAGTCAGCTATTTCGAGTGTGGCCAGGTGGGTCACCGAGCCATGCATTGCGAGTCGGTAGCTGAGAGATTTGGGGATCGAGGTTGCGTCTCTGCTCCGAAAGGACACGGAGATGCCAAGTGTGGTTTTTGAGGATTTCGGCATAGTCCAAACTGTTTGTGATTGTCCTTGTGGATTGTGTTTATTTCTGTTTTCTCGATGTGCGTGTTTCCTTGTAATAGGTGCTTTGTGTTTTGTGATTGTTCGGATAATTGACTTGATTGTATTATCTGTTTGATGATGCTTGTCACTTGTTGGTTTTATTATGTCTCTGCCTGTGGCGTTGTGATGGACGTCGTGGAGCGTGTTTCCACGTCGTATGTTTCTTTACGTTGTTTACAACGTTTCGTCGTTGGGAGCGAATTTTCGGTTCTTGTGTATCCCGTTGAGTGTTTCCTGGTGGGATGTTTCCCCTCCCTACTTATTTTAAGTTTCGGGATGAAACTTCTTTTAAGGAGGGTAGTATGTAATATCCGCGATTTTCGATTTTCGGTAAATTTCTGTTTTTGGCAGGAGTCCATTTTAATGGCTCGCTTGTGAACGTTTCGTCATTCTGAGAATATTTCATTCTGCACTTTTTGGCGTCCGAGTTCGTTTGTCGTTTTGTTGAGTTCCGTGTTCTTAGGCGACTTTTCCGCGCTTGAGTTCGATTCTTGCGAATCTCGTTCGAAATTGTTGTTTCGGGTTTCTCGTAAGTTCATTTAACGTTGTTATATGTGTTGTGAGCTTCAGTTTGATTATTCGTTGTCGTATCGTGAGTTTTTGGACATTTGGGACCGTTTTGTAATTTCCAAAAGTTTTGGGTACTTGTTTTCGTACTCGCTTTTACCTACCTCTGGGGTGTCGGGATTAGGTGTTTGTTTTAAACTTGAGCTCGTGTTTTTATTATTGTACTACTTGTCTTGTTCGACCGTAGTGATTCGTGTTCGTCGCGTTCCGTGATCCTTTTCGGATATGACATTTGGCAGTTGTTTTGTACTGCCAGATGATTAGCGCACGCTATTCTTCATCGGCAGCTTACGCTATTGATGCCTCTATTACGTACGTAACACAGCATTCGTTACGTATGTTACCTTGTTCAGGTTTTCGGACAGTTGAGTCTGGATAACTCTTACGTACGTAATGCCTTGTTCCTTACGTACGTAACATCACTAACGTACGTTAAGGCTTATGGCTTACATACGTTAGCTTTGCGCAGGTGTATATATTTGAGGGTTGACCAATTTCGGATCATTTCCTTCCTACCTTCTCCATTTCGGTGTTTTTGGCGATTTGGAGTGGATTTGGATGAGCTTTCATCGGCTTTTGATGGTAGTAATCATCTCGGTGGGTCTTCTTCGCGTTCGTCATCATCTAGCCTTCCTTCTTCACCCAATCAAGGTAAGGTTTTAGAACCCTATTTGGGATATTTTGGGTTTGTCTCGATTTCGTGATTTCAACTCGAGATTATTGGTTCTATTGTCGTTATCTATTCGTACTGATCATAACCCACGGGTTTAAATTCCGTTTTCATATTTTTGTCGGGTCGATTCGTGTTCTTGGCCGTTTTGGGGGAAATCCTTGAACTTTCGTCGTTTGTTCCTTTAATTCGGCGGCTTGGGTCTTACTTTGGAATTCATTTTCATTGTTATTGTTGTCATTCGTAGTTTATTATCGCTGGTTGTCATTCGGCGGAGTCGGCGGGTTCGTAGACGGTTCGAGTCTCCTCACTTCGGACGATTCTCCGCGTTTGTGGTTATTCGAGGCAAGTACCTTGTTCATACACTTCTTGTTTTGTGGATATGATGATTGGTGACCGTCTTGGTATGTTTGTTTGTTTGTTTGAAATGAACTTTCAAAAGATTCGGTTTAGCCTCGTTAAGGGCTCACTTTCAAAATGCGTGTGCTTTGTGAATAGTGTGTTTCGTGAATGGTTACGTGAACCCTGTGAATACGCTTGGTGTTGTTTTTGTGCTTTGATAATATATATACATATATATTCTCATTTCGGTGTGTTGTGATTTGAGACTTGTGTCGTGCTATGTGTTTGTTGCCTTTGGGTGAATTGTTTGGATATCCTTGGCGTGATGTGTTATGTGTGTGAATGTGGGTATATGGGTGGGGTCTACGGTGACACATGACATGTGATCATGTGGTCAGGATGCAACAAGTGATTGATCCAACCGTGAGAGCCTCGGGATACCTACGGTGACACATGGCTTGCGATCATGTGGTCAGGAGACAACAAGTGATTGATCCATCCGTGAGATGACGTGGCAAGTGATCACGGTGGTATGTATATGATTTTGGATCTGTTGACCAGGTCGAGTACCTTGGGTGTGACCGAGATATCGTATCTTGGGTGGTTATGTGTTGCTGACTTTATGTCCGTCGAGGACTCGTGATGTGGGTTTTGAACCCTTTGAATTGTTGTTGGTTTTTATTCGAGAAAGCAAATCTTTGGGCTGTGACCCATGTTGATTTTGGAAATAAAAGAATTCGATAATCCTAAACTGTTTTCCGTTAAAACTTTCGAGGGCAATTTCAACCGTTTTACAAATTGTTCTCATGATTTGTGCTCTTTCGAATTTGGAAAGTTTTACTCAAACTCTTGCCTCGGGAAGTACTTTTTGTTACATTTGAATCTTTGAGGATTCCCGATTATTGTTATTCTTGGAATGTGAATTGTATGACTCGTATTTTGCACCTTGTACTTGCACTAGCAAAATAGTAGAATTTTGCTAACCCCCGAGTAATCGGGGGGTGGATGTCTATATTGCATTCAGGTTTTGGGGAGCATAGCACAGAGTCTGCATGAAGGATGATGAAAGATGATCGATACTAATCACATGAGGACCCGTACGTTGTTGTATTGGTTCAGTTATACGTATTTCCACTGCAGTATTTTTCCCCATTGTACGGGAGTATTTTGTATTTGACCCCTGCGTGGGCATGTATTGAGATTGAGTTGTATGTTTTTATTGAAAGACCAAATCGGTCTACTGAGTCATTTTAGCCTTAAAGGCATTGTTGAGATGTTCGATGTTGTTACTGTAACACCCTCGTGGGCCCCGATATGGAACCCACAAGGCTGAAGAAAATTTTCGCAAACATTTACAAACGTCCAAGAGGCTAACGACGGTACTGCCTTTTAAAAACATTCGAAGACTGTATAAAACTCCTTTATCCAACCGTCGTAAAATCTCATTTGAAACCACAAGGCCCGAAATGCCAAGACTCAACAGTTTAAAAACATACGTTAAGCTATCGCTTACACGTACCGATAAATAGTTTATAAAACGATTGCCAAAGTAACCTAAGTTACCAGATACCAAAAGGCCATTTAAAAAAATACTCACGCAGCAGAAAAGACAAACGCTTAAAAATACTCTAGCAGTGGAATACAACAACTGATCAGGAAACTCAAAACACAATTACATGCCCTAGCCAGTATCCTCCAGGAAGCTCATCTCTTCACGACCGGTACAAGCTCGATATTCCAAGAACCTAAAAAGAAAGCCCACGACGGGGTCAGCCATAATACCCAACAATGATATCAATCACATTACATCAATAATTACATACCAATGAGAATACAAAATAAGAATTCAACCAATGTAATCTTACTGCCGTAACTTTACCAAAGTTCACATCTCGCACAGTACCCAAGGTTCTCAAAACATCATCATAACTCACTGTTACGAAATATACTAACTCTATCCGACCCAAATCCGTCGGGTAACATCACCACATCTAAACAAGATAATCGATTGTCCATCAAAAGTCAATTACCAAAGGAAATACGGAACATACCTCGAGATGCACAATACCACGACAATCATGTCAGTCTAATCCGAGATTAGATCAATACATCAAACGGACATAGTCCTAACACAAGACCTACAAATGCATACTCATGTGACAACGTCAATATGATCACATCAATAACAAAAATGTATACTAATGGTAAACCCATAATATACATATGTACAACAACAACACATGGTAATCCAACAATCCAGCGCACACAGCTATAGATGATCCCGTCGGACAAATGCATGGTGGAAATACCTGTCCAACGATCCAGCGCACACAGCTATAGATATCCCATGTTGATCCCGTCGGACCAACGCATGGTGGACATATGATAACAATGCACAACTGCACAAAACAATAGTACACAATGCACGACAACAACAATGCACAAATGCATGACAACAATGATACATGATTGTATGACGACATGATCGGCACAAATGATAAAAATCATTAGAGTACTTGCCCCGAGTTCTTCGAGAGCAATCTCGATGTCTAAACCATCACAAACCATTATCCGCAATACTCGACGGTCCAAAATATCACGGATTGCAGATAATTCATATCTTCGTCTTTATCACAATGTATCATCCATACTCAATCATACCAATAATAAAATGTAAATCATATAGATTATGATTTAACTCCCAAAAATCAGAAAACCACATAAAATCCAAATCTCCAGAGTTCACAATAATAATCATCACTATACGAATTATAAACGAATGAAACTGAAACCATTCATTAAATATTATAAATTGTGCAAGTAATAACCTGCCTCGATACCGATACGATGATGATGAAGCCGTTACCAATTCCTTGACGTCGTCTACAAGCTCCTCGGCTCCCTGCCAAAGTGATTCATGAACGTTCTCGAACACGACCACAACACACTTTCTAGTCGACGATTATAACCAACAATCAATGATCACAACCTATTGAAGTAATCAATTAACCCATATTCGATAATAATCAATTCCCTATATAACCAATCAATCAAACTCAACGGCTCAACAATTCTTCAATCATATATAAATTTAAATAATCCAACTCAACAAATACGAACTCATATCTTACAATACAAACCGCAACTCGATGATCATACTTAACAATCAATACAACCGATCAATAAACCCAACGGTTCCACAATATCCCAATTAAACATAAATCCGAACAACCCGAATCAATCAATCATGAACTCATAACCACGATACGTTTCCATAATACGATAATCATATCAACGATCAACTCATCTCGATAACAAGGATTACATAACATACTCTATTACGAATTCATACGAATTAACACGATTCCTCCTTGTTTATAATTGTAAATTTCATAGTAGGACAATACTATCGGCAATCCGAACTACCCAAATAGTTCAATACCATTGAGAATCTTGTTATAAGATTAACTATAATCTTCCTAGATTCAAAACTTTTATCATGATTCTTATTTCGTCAAGAACATACCAATTCTAGCACTACAATCAACATAGCACTGGTTTCAATCCTTAAATCCATGATTATACCTAAAACATTATGTATCCTATCACATCTTCCTCTTTGATGGGAATAAATATACCAAGGACATCAAGAACACCATGATTCCATAATCATGTTTATAACAATTAACATAATTGAAGACCTAAACCATCGTATCCTTCAACATATAATTCATATAGCCTCAAGAATCGTAACAACAACACCATAATCATCTTCATACGAATCATTCATCAATAATAACATCAAAATCCGAATTCAAGGTGTAGAGTTCATGAACATACCTCAAGAACATGAATAACACAATCAAACTCTTCAAGAATCATCAATATCTTCATATCCAAGCCTCAAATCCGTGTTTCCAAGATAAAAATCAAGTTGGAAGAGGTTTATTCTCACTAACACACTCATAGGCACGAAGTTTGGAGGAAAAAATGGTTTCTCTCTCATGAAGAAATGAAAGAACAAACTTTATTTTATAAACTGTATCGCTCATTACGTACGTTATCACTCAACATTCACGTACGTAATGCTCCATAGCGTACGCTATGTAATACCCATACTTTCTATTTCTATATTTTTTGATTCTATTGACTTGCTTGTGTTCATTGACACATTTCAGACATGGTTTGTACAGCACATTTCGTCATTCGAGCAAGTTTTGATATTGTTTCTGATTAATCGACGTATTAGTTCGACTTTGTAAAATCACCATCAATTCTTGGAAACACCAAAAGTTCTGAATCTTTGCAGTATGATAGAGCATCAAGTTAGATTTCCAATGGTTTAAACGGTGAGTTAATCGGAGTCAGGACGAAGGAGTTGTGGTCAAAATAGCAAAGACTACACAGTGTATAATTAGCGCACGCTAAACGCATGTATTAGCGCACGCTAACGAAGTCTGGCAGAGGGTTCTGAACTGCATTTTTCAGCCGATAGCGCACGCTACACATACCTTAGCGTGCGCTAACTGTTAACAGTATATATAGGACTGCAGAGGTCAACTTTCGTCATTTCTTTCTCCCCTTTCTTCCTTCCGGCGATCTAGACGATCTTGAGGGCGTATAAGCATGGATTTTGGCCTGATATCATCACCCATCAACATATTTGAGTTTATAGTATGTATTTAACAACATCCCAACATCTTTCCCCATTTTAGTCAAAGTAAAATTCTTAGAACCCTAATTTCGGGTATTTTGGGGGTTTTCTTCATGATTCGTTGATTTTGTCCGAGATTGATGAATTGTTCTTGGTATTCTTGTTGTATTGATCATGGTCTTCGGATTTTGTGACTCATTTATCAATTTTTATCACCCGGAACTTGATTCTCGATTTGTCTTGAAGAAACCCTCGGATCCATGTTGTTTTTCGAGTTGATTCAAATTCCGTTTAGCGTTATTGATTCGTGGTGATGTTATTTTCATAGTTTTCTGGAGTTGTCGAGTTCTTGTTCATTCTTGGAAGTTTGAGGGCTACCCGACTGTGTCCGTTCGTCGTTTCATTGCTTGTGGTATCGAGGCAAGTATCTTGCCCATACTTTTCATGTTTCGTAAACGGAATCATTGATAAATGATTTTATGAGCAATCTGAATGTTTAAATGAACTTTAAAAAGGATCGGTATGTTCTCGATAAATGTTGTCTTTCAAAAGATAACTCGTATACTTCGTAAACAAATGTGTTTTCGGTATATGTGTGTTGGTTGCATATGTTTGGTGATGTTACAATAATATTTAGTGATGTTAGTAGACCGAAATTATTTGCCGAGGATTGTGTATTGATATGTGTAAATGTTCGGTGAATATGTGACGTTGTGTGATATTAGTTGTTATTCATTCATAAGGAGGTTGTGGCGCTTGGTGTTGTTTGGTACTGATAATTGCTTGTGGTTGTGTGACATTAGTCGTGAGTATACGTCGACTAAAGTGGCCATTCTAGCGAAGTACCTAGCATTTGTATGCATATTCTAGTATTCGAATTATGGATTTCCGTGGCGTTGTGGATGATATGTGTATGTTCACCTAGGGACGGTCTGACGGGGCCTCTAGGGATACGTATTGTCGTGTGTGTGCGTATCGCGAACTAGGGTTAACCACCCAGGGATGTCCGACGGGGCTCTGCGGGGTACGGTGGCCGTGAGTCTAGTACCAACGGTTAACTTTGAAATGTTTTGTTGGACAACTGTGATTTTTGGCGCATATTTTGTCTGATTAGAATGGCAGTCCAAATGGTATCGTACTTGGCTGGAATGGCACCAGTAAATGTGTTGTGTGTGATGTGTACCTTGGCTGTGATAATTTGGTATAGGTGCGTGAGTCTTGTGGTTGCTCTGTGTATTGTAGCTCTGTGGTGTGTCGAGTTTGACCGTACGGTTAAGTTGCAAAGTTGTGCTCTCTGTTGTCGTTCTGTGAGACTGTGGTCACGGTAATGTTTGGCACGGTGTAGTTTCTGTCGGGTTATTCTTGTGAGTATGTGATGTGGATAAGTTGAGTCACGGACCCCCCCGTGATTGTGGATGGAATGTTATGATTGGGTCGTGGACCCCGTATTTTGTTATCGGAATCGTATTTGGAAATAAATGATTTTTGGGTTGTGTCCATAAGTGTTTCGAAAGACTTGAAAATTCTTAAACCACAAATGTTTTTAAAACTCCCGAGATTGTAAAATGTTTTGTAAGATATAAAATGGTTTTATTCCTATCTTTCATAATTCAAACGGTTTTGATCAAGTGAATTATCTCCGGAAGTATATTCACGGTTTCTATGTACTTGGAGTATGATATGTATGGCTTGTCTTTGTATTTATACTTGCACTAGCAAAACAATGGAGTTTTGCTAACCCCCGAGTATTCGTGGGGTGGATGTCTGTTTGCATCCAGGTACATGCAGGTTGCTGGGGAGAAATTCACAGGATCGTTACGAAGGATGATGGAAGACGGCGATACTAATCACATGAAGACCGATGTTGAGTATTTGATGATGTCTTGTGTTCTCCTTCCGTTGTGTTTATTTTCCCCTTATACGGGAATGTTGATTTATGTTAACCCCTGCATGGGTATGAGTTACGAGAAAGAGTAATGTATGGTTGATGTGTATGTTGTGGTAAAAGACCAAATCGGTCTAATGGTCCGTTAATTTCCCATGTCGGTATGTATGGTATTGTGGTGTTTATATATTTAGCCTGGTAGATCCTCATGGAAAGGGTCTACGGTGCTGTAATATTCCCGAGTGGTTTGGGGGTGTTACAGAATATGGTATCAGAGCTTAGGTTGCGGAAACCTAGCTTGTCGGGTCAAGTTGTGTGTTTTCGGGCCTTGTTTTGTCTTCTCAGATTTTGTCTTACTGAGTCATGTTGCGACGCGTCGTCTGAGGTGTCGGTCGTGATTAGTATCGAGGTGCAACCATCATCTTCGTGCGATCTATGAATGTAAGTCTCCCTACTTTGTTGCTCTCTTGCTATACGAGCTTGTGTGATTATGTGTTATTATGTGGAGTTTAAATGTGAATTGTGAATACGCAATCCATGTTTGTTGATTCTTGTGTTGTACTGGAATGAAAAGTGATATCGGTGTATAAATGTGTATATATATTGTGTGAATCATTTTACTGGAGTAACGGCTTGGTGTGATCCCGCAAGGAAAGTTTGTCAATGTGATATTTCAAAGTTTAGTTATTTTTGAAGAGTCACGTAAATTTTGTTTTAAAACATCCTTCAAGAAAGGAAATTTTTTGATTTCTTATGATGACCTCGAGACCGGACTTTTTTTAGAACTTAACTACTTATATTTTATTTTCATCTTGCATTGTAAGTTTTCAAAATTTGATTTTAAAGACTCAAATGAGGTCTACCAAAAATTTACTCGAAATGTGGCTCTTGCTTTCGACTTTTTGATTTCATGATCGTCGGTTCAGGGGTATGTAGTGATGTTGGCATTATTATTTGGTAAATAATGCTCAAAATTGTGATTAAGTTAGTGGTGTGAACATTAGGTCGTCCTAAATGCACTTGTTGTGAGAGTCCTCATTACTGAGAGGTAGGATTTCAGTTTTAGATGTTAATTATCTTTTGACGGTTGCTTGTGCGATACTGTAATTATGTGGACATATGATGTTGACGTGTGATTGGATTTGATGGTAATGGATCGTATTTTGATAAAATGGTAAATTATGTCTGTTGTGTGTGTATTCGAAAATGCTTTTCTGAAAATTTTATAAACTTGAGCAAGTTGTGGAAAATTAAATTTCATAAAGTTTTGACGGTTCGCTTAATCAGCGGCTTCGTGTGGAATTTGAAAATCGTTTAAAATTGGTGAGCCGGCCTTGAATTTCCTAAAGGAACCCCAACGGTATTGAAAGAGTCGTTTTAAAGTATCTTTGAACATTTTATAAAATGTTACTATCGTTGATTATTGTGTAGTGTTGAGAAGATTTTCAAAAATAATTTTTGACGTACTGTTGTATTTTCAAATGATTCGAGTACATGATTTTCAGAAATCTTTCACATTATCAAAAAATTTTATTTTCAAGAACCAATACAATTTTTATTTTCAAAAATATATTGTGAAAGATGAAGGATCTTACTCGATTTAAACTTCAAACTCGGATTTGGAAAAGTTTTCTATACTGAGCCAGTTATCGTGCGTGATCTTGAATCACCCCAAAATGATTGATGATTGATGGGAATATTTAGTGCTTGTACGAATGGTTTGAGGATCTTACGTGGTTACCTTGTTTGTTATTAACGGTGATGATGATGTGTAGTGGCATGATTATTTTAATAATGGCAGTTGCAAGGATATATTGTTTTGCAAATAATTCTAAAAGGAGACGGTTAAAGTCTTTTGTTTACAATTTTTGACAAAAAGCCCGAGGTACCAAAAATACTTTCAAAGTTTTATTTTGAATAAACATGCAAATCCAAGTATTTTCAAAGGATATCATGTAAAAGGATACCTCATGGATCTTCTTATCGAGTTGCTATTAGTTGTCTTATGTGATGTAATACCCGGTTGTAATTCAGTCATTATCATTCAGTAATTTCATTCGGTGATTGTCACTCAGTGGATTTTCACTCATTTATAATCATTCATCAATCATATTCATTCACCGTGTTCACCGTTCGGATAAACTTCGAGTTGTGTATCATTATTGTTCATTGTTTTAACTTTCCTCATACGAGTTCGACTTTGTTAGATCACCATTAATTTTTGGTAACTCCAAAAATTCTAAATCTTTGCAATATTATAGAGCATCGAGTTAGCTTTCCAATGGTTCAAACGGTGAGTCAATCGGAGTCCGGACGAGAGAGTTATGGTCGTTTTAGCTCACCCGCTCATTTTTCAGATTATGGCCGATCACGGCCGACCGGACTCGGTCGTGTCGTCCGACACGGCCCGTTCCGTACTCGTCCGGATAATGCCGAAGTGTCTGCCTCAGGACCCGACCGTGTCGTCAGCGCGGCCAGTCGCACCCTTCCGGATAGGCCGAACCGTCGCCCGGAGGCCCGGCCGTGTGCCGGGACACGGTCGAGTCAATCTGCGCCGCGTGAGACGGGTCCTTGTCGGTAGGCCTTCGCGCGCGACCGTGTCAAGCGGGACACGGTCGAGTCCCTGCCGGCAGTGCGGCGCGACCGTGTCGAGGCGGGCACGGTCAGTCCGGCCGTAGTCAACCCTATAAATTCATTTTTGAGCATTTTGAGCTCATTTCTTCCATTTTCCATCTTCTTCACCGCAACCGAGAGAGAATAACTTGAGGGAGAGATTTCTTCATCAATTATCATTTGAGTGTGTATTTTCATCACCTTCAATCATTTGGGAAGCTTGGATAGTCGTTTTTACACGTTTTCATCGGATCGAATTGGTTGGATCTTCAAGAGGTAAATTCTTCAACACTTTGGACTTCGATTTTGTGTTGAGATATGATGTTTTGGACGTTATAATCATGTTATATGAAGGGATATGTATATGATTATGAGTTTGTATAAGGATTCATTGGATTATTGAGGAATTATTCAAGAACACGTTGAAAATCGAGTTGGAATTGGGGATTTTCGACTAATTGTTGTTATAATCACATTTTTGGATATTCATAACGGATTATTGATCGTATTGGAGATGTTTTGTTGGTTTGAAACACTTCTTGGGGGATTTGATATTGGTATATTGAAGTTTGATTGTAAACAATCGGAGTTTGGACGCAACGTGTTTGTTTTAATGCCTCAATGGACTTAGTTTTATCGTATCGACGTTTTGAGTTCGTTATATTCGTGTTTGATTCGTATATTGATCGGATTGTCGGTAATTGTATTGAATTAAGGTTGTTCGTGCCAGACGACACTTCATTTAGGACATTTGTTCGTGGAAGGACTTTCTTCATCGGTATTTAGTAAGTTAATTCTTACTCGGTTAAAAGGATATTCATACCTTTTGTTGTTGATCATTCATAATCATAACTCATTCATAATTGTATTAATCATATTAAAACTTATTAATGTCAATTAATCACTTCAGTCATAAGGAGCAGCGGTTCCAATCTTTTCGTTGAGCTATCATTCATTTCATTATTACCCTCATCTCGGTGAGTCATTCTTGACTTTGTCGATTATTATTTATTCATTGATATTCATTACGGTCATTCTCGTTCATATGACCTTCAGGTTCATATTGCGTGGCGGGTGTGGCCGTGTGGAATTTTTAGTCGGGCACACGATGGTTATTGTATTGGGTTCACCGATACATTAGACCGTGCACACGGAAAGCGTTACACCGTGAGACTAATTAGGTACGGACGGGTGTTGTACACTTACACGAACATTACGGGCGTACTATGATACTCCTCTTCAGCGTAATTCATAACTAAGAATATTTCATAACTTGATTAATCATAATTGTGTATTTTCAACCCTTGAGGATTGTTGTTCTTTGTAATCGACCCCGTTTGGGGATTTTGTTTTTCAGGTCATGGCAAGGCAAACGCACGGGAATAGCATGTTGATGTCGAGGAGTCCTAGTGATACTAGTAGGGGGCCCCGATCTTTCAGTTATTCATGTTATTGTCCTTTATTTTCCGCTGCAGACTTTCATTTGAATACTCCGTTTCATTCAGTGTTGTGTATTTTATCTTCATATAAAATACACTAGTATTCGGTATTATCCTGGTGTGTTGTAACTAAACTCCCCATCGGAGTAATTATTGTTGTAATGTAGTTCGGTACTACATTTATCTTGTGTAATTCATTCATTTTCATTTGCCTGGTGGGTCCCAGTTGGGGATCTACGACACTGTAATATCCGCCTAGTTTGGGGTGTTACAGAGTTGGTATCGGAGACGTGGTTTTGAATACTACCTTCCGAGTCATGTCTCATTTGATATCATCGTCATCGGACTAGTATCATTGGACTTTCGCGTCACGTGTGACCTGTGCAGATGCCGAGCCAATCAGACCGGAAGAACTGTAAGACTTCTAACGCCATGGTATAATTTCTGGCAATAGTCCTTCATTCATCATTCATCATTTAACAATCCTCAAACATCATCATTCGTTATGATCGGGACGATCATATTAACTCATCAATCACTTAATTCATTTCATTACTCAGTTAATAATCAGGACGATCATGTTAACTCATTAATTACTCAATTCATTTCATTACTTAGTTGTCAACCTGGATCATCATATTATCAATCTTGTTAAGTTATTCAAGATAATCATTTCAAGAATTTCATCAGATAATCATGTAACTTCAGTAAATCATTCATATAATCACTAAGTTAGAGCATGTATACTCATTTTCATCATCTCATGACATAATCATAACGTGCTAATCATGCGGGAAATATAATCATTATGCGACCTTCCTACTTCAGTATGGAGAGAGCTGTCAGGGGATGCATGGGGAGAGGCCGCGGTGCGGACCGAAACCCGAGAAATAATCACTCGCTGCTGGGAAATCGTGCCCAGGACTCGGCTCGATCAGAAGATTTTCGGGTTGATCCACTCATTTTTATGCAGGCCATGATGACCCATGTGCAGTTGCTCAATCATCATTGCGCCACTCTGACCGGATTAATCGAGAGAACTCTCCCGTACGAGCCAGCTGCTAAGGAAATTGGCCGAGCAAGAACTGCATATGTCAACAGAAATCAACGGCGTAATCTATCCGAAGGCGGTCACCAACTCGCAAGAAGCCTCGTGTGAGACCTATCGTTTCGAGCGACCTCTTACGGCGCATAATCGTGCGGGATCTCATTCCCGAGCGCCATTCGCCATCACTGCTTTAATTGTGGAACGCCGAGTCATTTCAGCACCGAGTGTCCGAAACCGTCTATCACGTGCTATAATTGTGGGAATTTTGTGCATAAGGCCCGTTTTTGCCGAAAGGACTCCAAGTCGGCTCCGTGTCATCTCGAGCCCCAAGCAACCAGCGTTTGAATCGATCGCTTTATCATCGCTGTTTAAGACAATGGAAGCAAATAGAGTTGGAGCTCGTATTTATCGACGGAGCGTCCGGTTCGGGGCCGGCAAGTCCTGATTCATATGATGAGGAGGATCGACGATCCGGTGGCGAATGATTTCGTATACTCGTAATTTTATTTCAACTTGTGTGTACCTTTTGATGCTGGTACACCGCATTCATTCATTTTCGAATCATGCTTGAATAGACTTATTTCGGGATAGTCCTACTGCTTGTGGACCTCATACCATCGGTCTACCTGACGATGGAAGAATTTTCGGAATCATACCGAATTAAGCTTAACGACCGCGATTGATTGATGGATCTAATCGTGGTGAATTTATCTTAGGACGACTTAATTTTCGGTATTAGTTGGCTTAACCGTCTTGATACTATCCTCAGTGCTTGTTAGCGTTTGGTCGCTATCTTTCCGTCGTTGGTTGTCGAATGTGTGCTTCAGGGAAGTAATCCCCGTTGTTCCAGTAGAAATTTTATTATGGCGAAAGCAGAGAAATTCCGCAATCGAACTATCCAATCATTCATTGTATCATTTTCATCGATTGACCTTTCTAAGGCAATCGAGTTATTCAATCATTTCTTGTATCATTTCCATCGATTGTCTTTTCTAAGACAATCGAGTCATTCAATCATTCATTGTATCATTTTCATCGATTGACCTTTCTAAGGCAATCAAGTTATTCAATCATTCCTTGTATCATTTCCATCGATTGGCTTTTCTAAGACAATCGAGTCATTCAATCATTCATTGTATCATTTTCATCGATTGGCCTTTCAAAGGCAATCGAGTTATTCAAACATTCCTTGTATCATCTTCATCGATTGGCCTTTCTAAGGCAATCGAGTTGTTCAATCATTATTGGTATCTCTTTTTATCGATTGACCATTCTAGGGCAATCGAAATGTTCAATCATTCGTGGTATCATTGTCATCGATTGACGATGTATTTCCGCAGAAGTTATCCGGTTGCCTTCACATAGAGTAAGGGAATTCGGGAGTGAGTTGGAGCCGACGCCCCTTTATCGAAGGCACCGTATCCGATGGCCCCACTGTAATGCGGGAGTTGAAGATTCAACTTGAGGAATAGTTCGAGGAAGGTTATATCCAACCGAGTACGTCCTCGTGGGGAGCACCAAAGGTCGCTTTGTCAAGAAGAATGATAGTTCTTTTCGCTTGTGTATCGATTACCAGGAGTTGAACAGGGTGATGATCAAGAGTAGTATCCTTTACCTCGTATTGATGATCTTTTAGATCAACTTCAGGAAGCCTCAGTATTTTCCAAGATCGACTTAAGATCTGGATATCACCAGTTGCGGATTCGAGAGTCAGATATCGAGGACAGCGTTTCGTACACGCTCTGGTCATTATGAGTTCGTAGTTATGATGTTCGGGCTAACTATTGCACCTGCGGTATTCATGGAGTTAATGAATCGGGTTTTCATCGACTTTTTGGATCAGTTTGTTGTTGTCTTCATCGACGACATTTTGATTTATTCTCGTAGCTGAGAGGAACACGAGGTTCATCTTCATCAGGTTCTCGACGTGTTGAGACGAGAACAACTTTATGGAAAGTTTTCCAAATATGAGTTCTGGACGTCCGAAGTGACTTTCTCGGGCATGTAATTTCATCTGCCAGAGTTCGTGTCGACCCTCAGAAGACGGAGGCTATCCGAGATTGGCAACCTCCGAAAGATGTTAAGGAAATCCGATGTTTCCTCGGATTAGCTGGTTAATTATCCAATCCACGACCTGGAGCTAGCAGTCGTGGTGTTCGCTTTGAAGATTTGGCGTCATTATCTTTATGGCGTTATCTGTCAGATATTCACCAATCGTAAGAGTTTAAAGTATATATTTACTCAGAAGGAGTTAAATATGCGACAGAGGCGGTGGTTAGAACTAATCAAGGATTATGATATTGAGATCCTTTACCACCCGGGGAAGGCGAACGTTGTCGCCGACGCCTTAAGTCGTAAGTCCATTCAGGAGCAGATGCTTGCTCGTTTAACAGTTCAGAAGGAGCTTCAGCAGGAATTCCTTAGACCCGAGATCGAGGTCTGGCTTCAGCGAATTCAGGGACAACTTTGTATGTTAGATATATCATCGTCACTTGAGGAGGTAATCAGAGAGAATCAGAGTTCAGACCCTTCATTGTTGCGCATCCGTGAGGATGTGACTCAGGGGAAAGCCCCTGGATTCGTGGTCCACGAGGACGGACTTTTGAGGTTTAAGAACCGGTTGTGCGTACCGGCGAATGACGAGTTGAAAAACTCGATTTTGAGAGAAGCTCATGCTACCCCTTATTCTGTTCACCCGGGGTCTAGCAAGATGTATAAAGACTTGAAACAAAATTACTGGTGGAGTAATATGAAGCGAGAAGTCGCAGAATTTGTTTCGAGATGCTTAACCTGTCAACAAGTCAAGATTGAACATCAGCGACCGACAGGTATGTTAAAACCTCTTCCTATTCCATAGTGGAAGTGGGAATACATTTCTATGGATTTCATCACGAGTTTGCCGACGAGTCGTCGTGGCATGAATACGATCTGGGTGATTGTGGACCGCTTAACTAAATCAGCTCATTTCCTTGAGATCAAGGATACGTGGGGTCCCGAGAGACTTGCCCAGCTATTCATCAAAGAGATAGTGAGACTGCACGGTACTCCTAAAAGTATCGTTTCCGATCGTGACGGACGGTTTGTGTCACATTTTTGGAAATCAGTTCATCGTGCTATGGGAACTCAGCTCAATCTCAGTACCGCCTTTCATCCTCAGTCCGACGGACAATCAGAGAGGACTATACAGACATTAGAGGACATGTTGAGGGCATGCGTCCTCGATTGGAAGGACGATTGGGAAGCCCAACTACCATTGATTGAGTTCACGTATAATAATAGTTGGCATGCTTCCATTAAGATGGCACCTTACGAGGCCTTGTACGGTCGTCGTTGTCGATCTTCCTTGTGTTGGGATGACTTGTCAGAATCAATCGGCACCGAACCCGATATGCTTATAGCCGCCCGGGAGAAGGTAGCTTTGATCAAGAGTCATTTGTTGACAGCTCAGAGTCGACAGAAATCATATGCAGATAATCGTCGTCGACCACTAGAGTTCGAGACGGGTGACCACGTGTTGGTCAAGGTATCCCCTAGTCGAGGTATTTTTTTTTCGTTTCGGAAAACGGGGGAAGTTGAGCCCAAGATTCATTGGACCGTTTGAAATTTTGGATCGAGTAGGCGAGTTAGCTTATCGATTGGCGTTACCTCCGGCATTGAGCCGAATTCATAATGTGTTTCATGTCTCTCAGTTGCGGAAGTTGTTTGACCCTTAGTTTCGGGGACGAAACTCTTTTAAGGGGGGGTGTATGTAATACCCGGTTGTAATTCAGTCATTATCATTCAGTAATTTCATTCGGTGATTGTCACTCAGTGGATTTTCACTCATTTATAATCATTCATCAATCATATTCATTCACCGTGTTCACCGTTCGGATAAACTTCGAGTTGTGTATCATTATTGTTCATTGTTTTAACTTTCCTCATACGAGTTCGACTTTGTTAGATCACCATTAATTTTTGGTAACTCCAAAAATTCTAAATCTTTGCAATATTATAGAGCATCGAGTTAGCTTTCCAATGGTTCAAACGGTGAGTTAATCGGAGTCCGGACGAGAGAGTTATGGTCGTTTTAGCTCACCCGCTCATTTTTCGACATGGCGATCACGGCCGACGGTTCGGTCGTGTCGTCCGACACGCCCGCCTGCACTCGTCCGGATAATGCCGAAGTGTCCGCCTCAGACCCGACCGTGTCGCCCTGCACGGCCGAGTCGCACCCTTCCAGGATAGGCGAGAACCGTCGCTTGAGGCCCGACCGTGTGCCGTGACACGGCCGAGTCAATGCCGAGCGCCGCGGACGGGTCACCGCTTGTGAGGCCCTTCGCGCCGCGACCGTGTCAAGCAGGACACGGTCGAGTCCTCGCTGCCAGTGCGCGCCGCGACCGTGTCGCGGGCACGGACGAGTCTGGCCGCCGAGTCAACCCTATAAATTCATTTTTGAGCATTTTGAGCTCATTTCTTCCATTTTTTCCATCTTCTTCACCTGCAACCGAGAGAGAATAACTTGAGGGAGAGATTTCTTCATCAATTATCATTTGAGTGTGTATTTTCATCACCTTCAATCATTTGGGAAGCTTGGATAGTCGTTTTTACACGTTTTCATCGGATCGAATTGGTTGGATCTTCAAGAGGTAAATTCTTCAACACTTTGGACTTCGATTTTGTGTTGAGATATGATGTTTTGGACGTTATAATCATGTTATATGAAGGGATATGTATATGATTATGAGTTTGTATAAGGATTCATTGGATTATTGAGGAATTATTCAAGAACGCGTTGAAAATCGAGTTGGAATTGGGGATTTTCGACTAATTGTTGTTATAATCACATTTTTGGATATTCATAACGGATTATTGATCGTATTGGAGATGTTTTGTTGGTTTGAAACACTTCTTGGGGGATTTGATATTGGTATATTGAAGTTTGATTGTAAACAATCGGAGTTTGGACGCAACGTGTTTGTTTTAATGCCTCAATGGACTTAGTTTTATCGTATCGACGTTTTGAGTTCGTTATATTCGTGTTTGATTCGTATATTGATCGGATTGTCGGTAATTGTATTGAATTAAGGTTGTTCGTGCGACCGACACTTCATTTAGGACATTTGTTCGTGGAAGGACTTTCTTCATCGGTATTTAGTAAGTTAATTCTTACTCGGTTAAAAGGATATTCATACCTTTTGTTGTTGATCATTCATAATCATAACTCATTCATCATTGTATTAATCATATTAAAACTTATTAATGTCAATTAATCACTTCAGTCATAAGGAACGACGGTTCCAATCTTTTCGTTGAGCTATCATTCATTTCATTATTACCCTCATCTCGGTGAGTCATTCTTGACTTTGTCAGATTATTATTTATTCATTGATATTCATTACGGTCATTCTCGTTCATATGACCTTCTGGGTTCATATTGCGTGGCCGGGTGTGGCTGTGTGGAATTTTTAGTCGGGCACATGATGGTTATTGTATTGGGTTCACCGATACATTAGACCGTGCACACGGGAAAGCGTTACACCGTGAGACTAATTAGGTACACGGACGGGTGTTGTACACTTACACAGAAAATTAAGGGCGTAATATGATACTCCTCTTGACGTAATTCATAACTAAGAATATTTCATAACTTGATTAATCATAATTGTGTATTTTCAACCCTTGAGGATTGTTGTTCTTTATGGCGGCCCGTTTGGGGATTTTGTTTTTCAGGTCATGGCAAGGCAAACGCATGGGAATAGCATGTTGATGTCGAGGAGTCCTAGTGATACTAGTAGGGGGCCCCGATCTTTCAGTTATTCATGTTATTGTCCTTTATTTTCCGCTGCAGACTTTCATTTGAATACTCCGTTTCATTCAGTGTTGTGTATTTTATCTTCATATAAAATACACTAGTATTCGGTATTATCCTGGTGTGTTGTAACTAAACTCCTCATCGGAGTAATTATTGTTGTAATGTAGTTCGGTACTACATTTATCTTGTGTAATTCATTCATTTTCATTTGCCTGGTGGGTCCCAGTTGGGGATCTACGGCACTGTAATATCCGCCTAGTTTGGGGTGTTACATGTGATATGTCAAGCCGAGTTGGAAATTTGGTATATTATTTTGCGATGCTGTACCATTGTATTGAGTGAGTATCCGCTTAATATGCCGAGGGGCAAAGGGCGCGGTCGTGACCGCGGTACAGACAGTCATGGAGATCAGATGCGGGACCAAGAGAAGGTTTCCGGGAAGGTTGCTATTCTAGCACTTCGTTCTTGTTGTTTAGGTTTCGGGGACGAAACCTCTTTTATAGGTGATATGGTGTAATACCCATATTTTTTTCGCTTTCGTTTTGTTCGACTCTATCGACTCGTTTGTGTTCGTCGATATTTTCTGGACTTGTTCTACTCTTCACTTTTTGTTGTTCGAACGAGTTGCAGTATTGTTTCGGGTTAATCCATTTGTCGTTGTGACTTTTCTAAATTCGGCTCCGCTCCTGTGAATCTTATGAAAATGTATATCATGTCATTTTTATCGGATCATATATTGTCTTGATTCGTGCTGTGGACTTCGGGGATGCTATTCGATTTCTGTTATTCGTTATGATTCGGATATGATTGTTCGACTGTTGATGTCTCGATCGTTTGTTGTCCGGTATTCGTTGATCTCGTATCATGATTTTAGAGTGTTCAGACCACTTCGTAATTTCCTTAAGTTCGGGAAATTAACTTCGTTTTCGATCTTCCAATCCTCGTGTTGTGGAATTTCGTATTTGTTCAGCGATTAACTCACGTTTTGATTGATGTACTGTTTGGTTTGTTCAACCATACTAATTTTTGTCCGTGCGTTTTGTTATCATTCTGAAATGGCGATGTGGATGTTAGCAGCCACGTGCTGCATGTGATTCGTTGCAAGCCGTTGGCAACGGACAGAGTGTGTTATCTGAGATTGTTTTACATTGATCGTTTTATGTTTTAAGTTTCGGGACGAAACTTCTTTTTAGTGGGGTAGAATGTAATACCCATACTTTCTATTTCTATATTTTTCGATTCTAGTGACTTGTGTAACGCCCCCAAAATAATCCGGGACGCCACAGTGCCGTAGATCCCATGAGGGACCCACAAGGCAAGTTTTTGAAAATATTTCTAAAATATTTTATTCAGACGGTAGTATGCGGAAGTAATTAAGAGAGTATTCGTACAACCCAAAGTACAAAAGAAAATAGTGTCCCTACATACGGTTATTACACAACGTGGAATGTTCAAATTGATTTAAGAAATTAACAGGCCTTCTTCCCGCACAACTCATGCCTGGCCGTAACCTTCGGGGGTGTCCTGCACAAATTCAACAAATTTACCTGGCACGACACGTCGTGCCAGTAACCTAGGTCAGAAAATCCAAACCAAACTCAAAGATAAAATCTGATAATTTCAAGAAGCAAAGTTATCACCGAATATTCAATGTTATCCCTTTTATCAGCACATAAACTCCCAAGGTCGCAACCAAGGGTCACGGAAGTATCTACTCAGGAATACTCCGGACGTGGGTACGATTCAGGTTTTATCCCGCAACACGGTTCTACAAGAAAACTCCCAAGGCCGCGGCCAAGGGTCAAGGTAGTATCTACTTAGGAATACTCCGGACAAGATAATCGAAATAGCACTATTCCACAATAGTACACTTGCTATGTTTTGAAATTATAATACATAAAGTCTGAGCAAGATTCACTTGCCTCAAATCCGACGAGAGTTACTTCTTGACAAGGCAACGACTTGAACGATCAAACTCGGAAGTCCGACCTATTACATGCTTGTCGATTAACATCTTATGGTAACAATGATGATCAACGATGTTCCCCCCCCCCTGTTAGAACCCTAACCTAGTCGCTTATGATTTCGTAATCGAAATTCTCTATTTTTAACCACAATGCTTTGCCATTAAATTCTTAGGCTCGGCAACATTATTTATAAGTTATCCTTCCGTTGAACAATAGTGTTCTAACTCAACATTCCTACGTTAATTATAACTAACAACCACCGAGATTTCATCGTTGTCTTAGTATGTAAGTCTAGAACGATTAATCCATCACCTTAACATGTTTCAGTCTCTATTCGACTAGACATTTGTTGGTAAGTTCATCAAGGATTTATTAACGGTTTTATTCAACATGATAATACGGTTATACATGAAATCCTTCAAAAGATGATTCCGAGAAATTTGTGATTAGCAATATGATTATGAGTTCTCCCATCCGATTACGAGTTCTACTATTATTCATTCCAATTTCTAGCTTTGATGGATATCGATTAACAATTGTGATAGTTATATACCGGTCCGATTATTACTGAGAGTTCTAAGCTACCCAAGGCATCCGAAATTTACTATAACTTACTAAACAACACTGAAATGAGTCCAAGGTTGGATAAACTTACCTTTATTGACAAACGATGATGAAGAACGATGGTGGACGAAGAAGAACGAGAGGATAACACCTTCAAGACCTTCCCCGAAGCTTGATTAACGCACTCTAATAGGATATCACTTGAATTGGGAGGTTAAAATTGGTTCAAGGATGGTGCAGAGTAGTATATGTGAAGGAAGAATGATTTTTGGGACGAAAGGAATGAAAGGCAAAGTGTTCTTTTATAAACTCAGATTGCCCTTACGTACGTTATGACTAATGATTTACGTACATAAGGGACTTTACGTATGTTATGAAAAGGTATTAACGTACGTAAGGAAACTCACTAGACTAGTTTACATATTTCGTTACGTGCGTAACGAAAGTAGGTTAATGTACGTAACACTTCGTTGACTTTCCTGTCGCAATCACGCCGAAAGTTGGTCGGCATGCGTACTACCCGACGAAGATTCTTGTCCGAAGACCGAAGACCGATGTTACGTACGTAAAGGCCGATCTTTAAGGTACATAATAACTCGGATATAGCGTACGTAATGACTCGGAGGATAATGTACATAAGGACCAGTTTTATTTACTAAATTATTATCACATTAATTTCTTATAACACGACTCCCTCTCCATATCGTCAGGAAATCTCTCGGGGAACAAGACGTTGGCCACCGTTATATTCGCACCGATAATTACCTAACGACATCGTATGTCATTGAAAGTTCGTCAATCATCACACCATCACAATGCACGAATAACAGATGGGAACAATACAGTACAACCATATTATACAAAATATGTTTTATCGCAATGGAGTACATTTATTCATCAAATAGAAGAAATGGACGTGAGCGCCCAATGTGAAACAGCATGTAATACTGGTGGTATTACATACCATCCCCCTTAAAATAGTTTCGTCCCGAAACTAATAAAATAACTCAGGATGATTCTCTCTCATGCTCGCCTCGGTCTCCCAAGTCGCTTCTTCCGTGCCGTGGTGCGACCACTGAACTTTAACAAGGGGTATGTCCTTGTTCCTTAGTATCTTTACGCGTCGATCCAAAATCGCTGTTGGGACTTCCCTAAAGGTAGCATAATTGGAAATCTCTACTTCCTCGAAGTTGATCTTGTGGCTCGGGTCGTACACGTACTTTCTCAGCTAGGAGACGTGGAAGATATTATGCACTCCATCTAACGATGGTGGTAATGCTAGCCGATAAGCGAGTCTACCGACTCGGTCCAGTATTTCAAACGGGCCAATAAATCTCGGGCTTAGTTTGCCCTTCTGGCCGAAGCGTCGAATGCCCCGCATTGGCGATACTTTAACCCAAACATGGTCCCCAACCATAAATTCCAACGGTCGTTGCCGGTCCGTAGCATAAGACTTTTGGCGGCTCTGTGCTGCCAACATGTTTTTTCGAACAATGGATATCTTCTTAATAGATTCCTGGATTAGATCCAACTCGGTGGCAACGACATAGGATGCATCGTCCTAACATAGGGGAGACTTGCACCTCCTACCATACAAGGCCTCAAAGGGGGCCATGCCTATGCTTACATGCCAGCTGTTGTTGTACGAAAAATCCGCCAAGCAGAGGGCCCAATCCTTGCCCCAATCGAGTACACATGCTCTCAACATATCTTCCAGGGTCTGTATGGTGCGTTCTGTTTGTCCATTCGTTTGAGGGTGATAGGCAGTGCTGAAATGCAGTTGAGTACCCATGGCCTGGTGGACAGCCTTCCAGAAGCGGGACACATATCTAGTGTCTCTATCCGAAATAATTCCCGAGGGAACGCAATGTAATCTCACGATTTCCTGAACAAAGATGGTGGCCAGCTGTTCTGTCCCGATGGACTCCTGAATTGGAATTAAATGTGCCAACTTCGTCAGTCGGTATACAATAACCCATATCGTGTCTTATCCCCCCGCCGTCACTGGTAACTTGGTGACAAAGTCCATTGATATGCTCTCCCATTTCCATTCTGGAATAGGTAAGGGCTGCATGATTCCGGCCGGTCTACGGTGTTCAATCTTCACCTGTTGACAAATCATACATCGAGCGACAAACCTTGCTACCTCTTGCTTCATATTCTTCCACCAGAAACTCTTCCTCAAATCTTTGTACATTTTGCTCGCCCCGGGATGTATCGAATAGGGAGTAGAATGAGCTTCCTTGAGTATAGTTTGCTTAAGCTCGTCATTAGGTGGAATGCAAATCCTGTTCCTGAATCTAACTAAGCCCCCTTGGATCCTGTAGTCCAAAATAATTCCCCCTTCGGACATTGCGCCGATCGCACGAAGTTCTGGATCCTCCATCTGTGCTAGGTGTATCTCGTCCAGCAGAGATGAGCGAATATCAATCGAGCACAACTGTCCCTGGCAGTGTTTTATCCACACTTCAATGTCATTTCTCCTGAGATCCTGCTGCAATTCCAATTGTACTGTCAAACCAGATAGTGTCACCTCCTGCGCAGTTTTCCGACTCAGTGCGTCTGCTACGACGTTGGCCTTTCCAGGGTCATATAGAATCTCTACATCTTAATCCTTGATTAGCTCCAGCCAATGCCTCTGTCTCATATTTAACTCTCTGTGTGAAAATATACTTTAAACTCTTGTGGTCCGTAAAGATCTTATAGGTAACCCCATACAGGTAGTGTCTCCAAATCTTAAGAGCGTAGACCACTGCAGCTAGTTCCAAGTCATGTGTCGGGTAGTTCACCTCATAAGGTTTAAGTTGTCGAGAGGCGTAAGCGATAACTCTGTCGTTTTGCATGAACACACATCCAAGCCCGTGCTTAGACGCATCTGTGCATATTGCGAATCCCTCCGTGCCCTGCGGCGGTACCAATACTGGGGCGGTAGTAAGCTTTCTTTTTAGCTTGTCGAAACTCTCTTGACAATCTGTTGTCCAGACAAACTTGGTGTTCTTCCTAAGCAGATTTGTTAATGGCTGAGCGACACAGGAGAAGGCCTCGACAAACCGTCGATAATATCCTGCCAACCCCAGGAAACTCCTCACCTCTTTGACATTTCTTGGTGGTTCCCAACTCATAACTTTCTCGATCTTCTGGGGGTCTACTTTAACGCCTTCTGCTGAAATCACATGTCCCAAAAAAGTTACCTCTGGCAACCAGAACTCGCATTTAGAAAGTTTAGCATACAGTTGATGTTGCCTTAAAACGCTCAACACCTGCCTCAAGTGTTCCTCATGCTCCCATCGGCTCCGGGAATAAATTAAAATGTCGTCAATAAAAACCACCACACACTTATCGAGAAACTCTGTCAGAACCCTGTTCATCAATTCCATAAAAACGGCTGGAGCATTAGTCAAGCCAAACGACACCACCATGTACTCGTAGTGTCCATATCTCGATCGAAATGCGGTCTTAGGAATATCCTCCTCTCGAATTCTCAATTGGTGATATCCCGAACGTATGTCGATATTTGAAAACACAATCGCTCCCTGCAGTTGGTCCAGTAAATCATCAATCCTCGGAAGTGGGTAACGGTTCTTAATAGTGACCTTATTTAGTTCCTTGTAATCGATACACAGGCACAGAGAGTTATCCTTTTTCTTCACAAAAAGAACTGGCGCACCTCATGGCGAAGTACTTGGACGAATGAGCCCCTTCCTTAGCAATTCTTCGAGTTGTAACTTTAGTTCCTTCATTTCGGATGGTGCCATCCTGTATGGCGCCTTGGAGATAGGCGTCGTTCCTGGCTCAAGTTCAATTGAGAGATCGACCTCCCTTCGTGGTGGCAATCCAAGTAGTTCATCGGGGAATACGTCCGGAAATTCGTTCACCGCAGGAATGTTAGCAACCAACAGCTGTGACGTGTCCTCCTGAAGAATATAACACCAATAATACATTCCTCGATCATCATGAGATGCTACTGCTGGAAGGAGACTGAGGGACCCTTTAGTACTGAAGTGTTCTCGGCCTCTGATTGTGTGGGTTACACCATCATGGGTCGTAATGGAAACTGTCAGGTGATAGGTATCCAATACCGTCTTGTGCATCGTCATCCAGTCTATACCCAAAATCACATCTTCGTTTTGGAGTGGAAAGACCATGAGATTGGCTGTCCAGCCCAAATTATTGATACGAATCGGACAGTTTCGAACTTCTAAGTTACCCCCCACCCTACTACCCTCGGGTAGTTTGACAGTAAAGGACTCACACGGTACACAAGGGAGATCCAAACGGTTAACACATTCCATGGATATAAACGAGTGGGTTGCTCCAGTATCAAACAGTACATGAACAGGCTGAGATTTAATAAGGAGTGTACCTGAGACCGCAGGTGTAGTTTGGTCTTCAGTAGCCCTTAGTTCGAACACGCGGGACGGCAGTGTCCCCGAGGAGGGTGCAGTGCCTCCCCCGCGACCACGTCCTCTTCCGGCACCGTGTAGAGGAGCTTGGTGAGGTGGGGATCGATAGTCGGACATGGCGGACGCTCTGGATGTCTGTACCGAGCCTTGCTGACTCTGAGGGGCTGGATTTGGTGTAGGTTTGATCCGTGAGCAGTAGCGAGACATGTGCCCACCCCTTCCGCATGAAAAACACTTTGTCGACGCTTTACGACACTGACTCATGGTATGCCCTGCTATGCCACAATTGAAACAGCTACGGCGAGAAGACCCGTCAGATGTTCCTCTTTGTTGGGACGAAGCTGCTGATTTGGAGGGGAACCCAATTCCCGAGTTCGCTCTGCTGGTCCTCCCGGACTGATTTTCTGTCTTCTGCTTCTTTTGGTTATGCCCGGTATCCGAACTGACAACCGTACCGGCGTATGCAGTGACCACATCCTCATATGCCCTCAAAGTGGTGCAGTGAAACCCTGCCGCATAACGTTGAACATCCTCCGGCAATCGTTGAGCAAGGTGACAAATTCGCTGATCTTCGGATGGAACCATCTGTGCGACATAGCTTAGTTGGGTCCTGTATGCTCGAATGATTTCTGGTACTGGGAAATTCTGAGGTCCTGCGCTGAAGAAGCTCCGTGCTCGTGCAGTTTGAACTGATCGGGGACAGTACTCGTCTTTCAATAATTTGGAAAACTCGGGCCATCCGACTATTTTGTCCTCTGACTTATAGGTCCTCCACCATCTGGCTGCGGTGTCACGGAGCTGGTTGATCCCGAGTGGTACTTTTCGGTTCCCTGGGCAGCCGATCACCACGAAGGCAGTCTCCATCTCCGAGATCCAATCGTCCACGTGCTTATCCCCTGACCCGTCGAATAATGGCGGTCTGGCCTTCAGCATTTCTCCCAGCCAACCGTCCTTCCCGGTGTTCTCTTCTATGTTAATGACTAGTACTTGTTCTGCCCGGTTGACCTGAGCGATTCCCATAGCAATGGCCTGGGCGAGAGTCTGAACGAAGGCTGGATCAAATCCCCCGTTGTTCTGGTTTTCCGCCTCCTGTTCATTCTTATTAACAGGCGGTGGTTGATTTCCAGCTGGATTAGTTTCACCGGTGTTCCTGTGTCCCTGCTGGTTCATAGCGGAACCCTGTGCATCATTTACGTTTCTTCTAGCTCCACGACGTGCCATTGGTGATGTTTGTTCGATCGAACAGGTTAGTTTAATACAAACATTCTCTGAGTTCTTACTGAATCCAACATCATACTTGATACTTAAGAATTTACGTGTATTTTACCTCGACATACCTCGAGGAGTTACGGTCGCCAGAAGTGTTGGATTCTTTTTGAAGGCAAAACGTTTTCAAAGTAATTTGATAAAACTCTCCACGTGTGTGTTTGTCGCTGATACCATTTTCTGTAACGCCCCCAAAATAATCCGGGACGCCACAGTGCCGTAGATCCCATGAGGGACCCACAAGGCAAGTTTTTAAAAATATTTCTAAAATATTTTATTCAGACGGTAGTATGCGGAAGTAATTAAGAGAGTATTCGTACAACCCAAAGTACAAAAGAAAATAGTGTCCGTACATACGGTTATTACACAACGTGGAATGTTCAAATTGATTTAAGAAATTAACAGGCCTTCTTCCCGCACAACTCATGCCTGGCCGTAACCTTCGGGGGTGTCCTGCACAAATTCAACAAATTTACCTGGCACGACACGTCGTGCCAGTAACCTAGGTCAGAAAATCCAAACCAAACTCAAAGATAAAATCTGATAATTTCAAGAAGCAAAGTTATCACCGAATATTCAATGTTATCCCTTTTATCCGCACATAAACTCCCAAGGTCGCAACCAAGGGTCACGGAAGTATCTACTCAGGAATACTCCGGACATGGGTACCATTCAGGTTTTATCCCGCAACACGGTTCTACAAGAAAACTCCCAAGGCCGCGGCCAAGGGTCACGGTAGTATCTACTCAGGAATACTCCGGACAAGATAATCGAAATAGCACCATTCCACAATAGTACACTTGCTATGTTTTGAAATTATAATACGTAAAGTCTGAGCAAGATTCACTTGCCTCAAATCCGACGAGAGTTACTTCTTGACAAGGCAACGGCTTGAACGATCACATTCAGAAGTCCGACCTATTACATGTTTGTCGATTAACATCTTATGGTAACAATGATGAGCAACGACGTTCCCTACCACCCCCCCGCCTGTTAGAACCCTAACCTAGTCGCTTATGATTTCGTAATTGAAATTCTCTGTTTTTAACCACAATGCGTGCCATTAAATTCTTAGGCTCGGCAATATTATTTATAAGTTATCCTTCCGTTGAACAATAGTGTTCTAACTCAACATTCCTACGTTAATTATAACTGACAACCACCGAGATTTCATCGTTGTCTTAGTATGTAAGTCTAGAATGATTAATCCATCACCTTAACATGTTTCGGTCTCTATTCGACTAGACATTTGTTGGTAAGTTCATCAAGGATTTATTAACGGTTTTATTCAACATGATAATACGGTTATACATGAAATCCTTCAAAAGATGATTCCGAGAAATTGGTGATTAGCAATATGATTATGAGTTCTCCCATCCTATTACGAGTTCTACTATTATTCATTCCAATTTCTAGCTTTGATGGATATCGATTAACAATTGTGATAGTTATATACCGGTCCGATTATTACTGAGTGTTCTAAGCTACCCAAGGCATCCGAAATTTACTATAACTTACTAAACAACACTGAAATGAGTCCAAGGTTGGATAAACTTGCCTTTATTGGCAAACGATGATGAAGTACGACGGTGGACGAAGAAGAACGAGAGGATAACACCTTCAAGACCTTCCCCGAAGCTTGATTAACGCACTCTAATAGGATAGCACTTGAATTGGGAGGTTAAAATTGGTTCAATGATGGTGGAGAGTAGTATATGTGAAGGAAGAATGATTTTTGGGACGGAAGGAATGAAAGGCAAAGTGTTCTTTTATAAACTCAGATTGCCCTTACGTACGTTATGACTAACGATTTACGTACGTAAGGGACTTTACGTACGTTATGAAAAAGTATTAACTTATGTAAGGAAACTCACTGGACTAGTTTACACATTTCGTTACGTGCGTAACGAAAGTAGGTTAACGTACGTAACACTTCGTTGACTTGCCTGTCGCAATCACGCCGAAAGTTGGTCCGCATGCGTACTACCCGACGAAGATTCCTGTCCGAAGACCGAAGACTGATGTTACGTACGTAAAGACCGATCTTTAACGTACGTAATAAGTTGGATATAGCGTACGTAATGACTCGGAGGATAACGTACGTAAGGACCAGTTTTGTTTACTAAATTATTATCACATTAGTTTCTTATGACACGACTCCCTCTCCATATCGTCAGGAAATATCTCGGGGAACAAGACGTTGGCCACACATCATATTCGCACCGATAATTACCTAACGACATCAAGGTATGTCATTGAAAGTTCGGCAATCATCACACCATCACAATGCACGAATAACAGATGGGAACAATACAGTACAACCATATTATACAAAATATGTTTTATCGCAATGGAGTACATTTATTCATCAAATAGAAGAAATGGACGTGAGCGCCCAATGTGAAACAGCATGTAATAATGGTGGTATTACAACTTGCTTGTATTCATTGACACATTTCAGACATGGTTTGTTCAGCACATTTCGTCATTCGAGCAAGTTTTGATATTGTTTCGGATTAATCGAAGTATTAGTTCGACTTTGTAAAATGACCATCGATTCTTGGAAACTCCAAAAGTTCTGAATATTTTCAGTATGATAGAGCATCAAGTTAGCTTTGCAATGGTTCAAACGGTGAGTCAATCGGAGTCCGGACGAATGAGTTGTGGTCGAAATAGCAAAGACTACACAGTGTATAATTAGCGCACGCTAAATGCATGTATTAGTTCGCGCTAACGAAGTCTGGCAGAGGGTTCTGGACTGCATTTTGCAGCCGATAGCGCAAGCTACACATACCTTAGCGCGCGCTAACTGTTAACATTATATATATGACTGCAGAGGTCAACTTTCGTCATTTCTTTCTCCCCTTTCTTCCTTCCGGTGATCTAGACGATCTTGAGGGCGTATAAGCATGGATTTTGGCCTGATATCATCACCCATCAACATATTTGAGTTTGTAGTATGGATTTAACAACATCCCAATATCTTTCCCCATTTTAATCAAGGTAAAATTCTTAGAACCCTAATTTCGGGTATTTTGTGGGTTTTCTTCATGATTCGTTGATTTTGTCCGAGATTGATGAATTGTTCTTGGTATTCTTGTTGTATTGATCATGGTCTTCGGATTTTGCGACTCATTTATCAATTTTTATTACCCGTAACTTGATTCTCGATTTGTCTTGAAGAAACCCTCGGATCCATGTTGTTTTTCGAGTTGATTCAAATTCCGTTTAGCGTTATTGATTCGTGGTGATGTTATTTTCGTAGTTTTCTGGAGTTATCGAGTTCTTGTCCGTTCTTGGAAGTTTTAGGGCTACCCGACTGTGTCAGTTCGTCGTTTCATTGCTTGTGGTATCGAGGCAAGTATCTTGCCCATACTTTTCATGTTTCGTAGACGGAATCATTAATAAATGATTTTATGAGCAATCCGAATGTTTAAATAAACTTTAAAAAGGATCGGTATGTTCTCGATAAATGTTGCCTTTCAAAAGATAACTCGTATACTTCGTAAACAAATGTGTTTTCGGTATATGTGTGTTGGTTGCATATGTTTGGTGATGTTACAATAATATTTAGTGATGTTAGTAGACCAAAATTATTTGCTGAGGATTGTGTATTGATATGTGTAAATGTTCGGTGAATATGTGACGTTTTGTGATATTAGTTGTTATTCATTCGTAAGGAGGTTGTGGCGCTTGGTGTTGTTTGGTACTGATAATTGCTTGTGGTTGCGTGACATTAGTCGTGAGTATACGTCGACTAAAGTGGCCATTCTAGCGAAGTACCTAGCATTTGTATGCATATTCTAGTATTCGAATTATGGCTTTCCGTGGCGTTGTGGATGATATGTGTATGTTCACCTAGGGACGGTCTGACGGGGCCTCTAGGGATACGTATTGCCGTGTGTGTGCGTATCGCGAACTAGGATTAACCACCCAGGGATGTCTGACGGGGCTCTGCGGGGTACGGCGGCCGTGAGTCTCGTACCAACGGTTAACATTGAAATGTTTTGTTAGAGAACTGTGATTTTTGGCGCATATTTTGTCTGATTAGAATGGCAGTCCAAATGGTATCGTACTTGGCTGGAATGGCACCAGTAAATGTGTTGTGTGTGATGTGTACCTTGGATGTGATAATTTGGTATGGGTACGTGAGTCTTGTGGTTGCTCTGTGTATTGTAGCTCTGTGGTGTGTCGAGTTCGACCGTATGGTTAAGTTGCAAAGTTGTGCTCTCTAATGTAGTTCTGTGAGACTGTTGTCACGGTAATGTTTGGCACAGTGTAGTTTCTGTCGGGTTATTCTTGTGAGTATGTGATGTGGATAAGTTGAGTCACGAACCCCCCCGTGATTGTGGATGGAATGTTATGATTGGGTCATGGACCCCGTATTTTGTTATCGGAATCATATTTGGAAATAAATGATTTTTGGGCTGTGTCCATAAGTGTTTCGAAAGGCTTGAAAATTCTTAAACCACAAATGTTTTTAAAACTCCCGAGATTGTAAAATGTTTTGTAAGATATAAAATGGTTTTATTCCTATCTTTCATAATTCAAACGGTTTTGATCAAGTGAATTATCTAGGGAAGTATATTCACGGTTTCTATGTCCTTGGAGTATGATATGTATAGCTTGTCTTTGTATTTATACTTGCACTAGCAAAACAATGGAGTTTTGCTAACCCCCGAGTATTCGAGGGGTGGATGTCTGTTTTGCATCCAGTACTTGCAGGTTGCTGGGGAGAAATTCATAGGATCGTTACGAAGGATGATGGAAGACGGCGATACTAATCACATGAAGACCGGTGTTGAGTATTTGATGATGTCTTGTTTTGTCCTTCCGTTGTTTTTATTTTCCCCTTATACGCGAATGTTAATTTATGTTAACCCCTGCATTGGTATGAGTTACGAGAAAGAGTAATGTATGGTTGATGTGTATGTTGTGGTAAGAGACCAAATCGGTCTAATGGTCCGTTAATTTCCCATGTCGGTATGTATGGTATTGTGGTGTTTATATATTTAGCCTGGTAGATCCTCATGGAGAGGGTCTATGGCGCTGTAATATTCCCGAGTGGTTTGGGGGTGTTACACGCTACACGTCCAACATAGCGTACGTAACATCATCCCAGAATTCACTGACTTGTTTCGTTCACTCGCTTACGTACATAATACTTCCTTCATAGCGTACGTAATACGTACGTTGACTTGCTACAGTAAATCTCCACTTAACGTACGTAATGAACTACTCGTAGGGTACATTAACCAAGAGTTGACTCGCCCATGCACATTCTTCGTCAAAAGCTGCCGACCATGGGATCCACATGTCCCCCATAGCCTGATCTGTCCGATATGAACTTTACGTACGTTAACATGTCCGATTAACGTACGTAATATCTGTACACCTTACGTACGTTAACTGTCCTTCTTAACGTACGTAATCCTTGTGTATTAGCGTACGCTAAGTATACATCGCAGCGTGCGCTAATGTGGTTGTACTTAGCCATTTTCAGCGATTCTGGTCCAACGTCTCAACATAAAGAATACGAACATACGACATATTGAATACGTATACTACTTCCAATAATATTCTCATACGATACACAATATCCTCAACTGCAATTGTCGACCAAGTACGACAATTATACCAATACAAATGTCTCAGTCCTTCATTTATTTTATCCATATTGTACAGATTCCACGCTGCACAACATAACTCGGATAAAATGACATTAAACAACAGTAGTAGAAATTCCGGATATTACATACTACACCACTTAAAATAAGTTTCGTCCTCAAAACTTGCAATCTGTCATAAAGAAACAAACCGTTCAACCAAAATACCCCAAAATCATCACGACAACGATCAATCATCATTATTAATGAATAACCAAAACAGCATACTTACAGATGCGCAAAGTCGATGATCTCCTGAGATACTAGCAAGTGACTTCACTGTAAAGCCTCAACATGTTTACGATCACAATTCCACGAGTCTTAACAAAATATATCATCTTCGGATGAAATAATCTATCCGTGTCAAATCCTGTCTGTCTGATTACACAATCAAGTCCCAATTCTGATAAAACGAATAATACACGATACATCTTTGAAGCAACTGCCCAACACAATGGCAACAATTCCCGAAACATCGGCACAAAATCTGAATGCCCAGATGATCACTAGCAACGATCAACCAATAAATTAACCGAGAATATCATCGACATGATAAACTCCAATACGACCAATTCAAAGGTCAAAACACAATCGAGAATATCATCATCATGATAAACTCCAATATTACCAACGAACGATTAACGATAATCGAGAATACCTTCACACGTTAAGATCCAACACGATCAACACAGAACCACAGAAACCGATATACCAACGAATAAAGTTCTCAAAACGACACACCAACCACATACAGTGGATCTCAATAAACATACCCGACTGGGAACATATCCCTCGGCATACGAACAACCAATCACAACCCGTCGAACATATTAAATCATACTCCAATCAATATGGCTCAAAAGTCAAAAATCGCTATAGCAAATTCATGCTGCCATCACATGAATAAAGCCACATAGCATATATGCTCCAGTTTCATAAAATCCAAAGTTCCAAAATCATATTGTGTACCCGAATCTACAATACGCAGCATATTTCTCTTATCTGATCGATCAACCGATCATCCCTGGATAACCAAACTACCATACTAAAGTTCAAATCTCTTTTTCATCGTACCATACTGATGTATTATCCAGTTCGTGAGTCACACTCATAACTTCACCATGATATGCACTATGCCCTAAATGCGTATGTATATCAATCACATTTTCAAAACCAGTTTGAAATCATATAGTCTCGTTAAGAAGACAATTTTTAAAAAGTTCTTTCAAAAATTTCAAAATTCCAAAACACAATTTTTGGTAAGACTACAAAATCAATTTCTTGTTGACAATTCTTTTTGAATACAAACGAAAATGAAATTATGCAAATGATGACCACATCCATACTCCTGTATACCAATTCAGCTCGGCACCAAATCCACAGACATTCCATCGGAAAACCACACGATAGAATTCCACAATCTCAATGTATAGACTCTGTCAAAACTCCTTTTCCACATATTACTCGCAATGTCAACCATTATCCCATTCTAAATCACCTCAACTATGCTATGACAAAACATTGAAACAAATCAACACATTGAAAGACTTCCCGAGAAGTTTCATTTGAAGAAGTAAACCAAAACTCCGAAAGGCAGAAATGAAATAGATAAATGATTGGTAAAGTGTTTTACAAATCTCGAGAGTTTTAAGAAAACAGAAAAGCCTTTTCAAACATTAGGGTCTCAGCCCGTATCTCGTTCCGCATTACAAGAAGTTTAAAAAGTAGAAAAACCCTTTTCGGACCTCAAGTCCTGAGTTATAAAACTATTTCAAAATCAATTGGGTCTCGGCCCAAAATTATTTTCCGTAAAACATTCATTTTGAAAAGTATCATTTTCAAATGCTCAAAAACAGTTCATATATCTCGAAATGTACTAACATGACTACATGTTCTTCTCAACCATCCACAACATTTCTCCCAAATGCACAATTCCGTTCCAAAATCTAACCAACATATTGATTTCTAAAATCATAGTTTCTCAAGATCATCAATCCTGTCTCAACTCCGTCACCTCGTACTGTGACGCATAATATCTTTCTGAATCTCAAAGCATATCAACTTAGAACGACAATAAATCTCAATGCAATTCAAGAACCCAAATACTTACAGATCGTGAAGTCGACGATTCCCCGTGATACTGGCACATGTCTCAACTCTAGAAAATACTTGACACAGATATTTACAAAACACACATTTTGCAAACTCAGTTCAACTCGTGAACACAACACATCTCTATCCGAAGAAACACGTTAGTATCATTTGGAAAAGTTTACAACAAACCGAGTACCACACTGGTAAATCACATAACACACAAGCCCAAGTGAACAACAAAAATCTAGGGCTCTAGTATTAGTCAATCGACAACTCGAATGACGCGACAAAACATGAGCCAACTCGACCCGACTGCCTAGGTTTTCACAACCTAAGCTCCGATACCATATTCCGTAACACCCCTAGAGCCATCCAGGAATATTACAGTGCCGTGGTCCCCGAGATGGAACCCACAAGGCTGAAGGAAATTTTCGCAAATATTTACAAATGCCCAAGAGGCTAACGACGGTACTGCCTTTTAAAAACATTCGAAGACTGTATAAAACTCGTTTATCCAACCATCGTAGAATCTCATTTAAAACCACAAGGCCCGAAATGCCAAGACTCAACAGTTTAAAAACATACGTTAAGCTATCGCTTACACTTACCGATAAATAGTTTCGAAAACGATTGCCAAAGTAACTTAAGTTACCAGATACCAAAAGACCATTTAAAAAAATACTCACGCAGCAGAAAAGACAAACGATTAAAAATACTCTAGCAGCGGAATACAACAACTGATCTGGAAACTCAAAAAACAATTACATGCCCTAGCCAGTATCCTCCACGAAGCTCATCTCTTCACGACCGCTACAAGCTTGATATTCCAAGAATCTAAAAAGAAAGCCCACGACGGGGTCAGCCATAATACCCAACAATGATATCAATCACATTACATCAATAATTAAATACCAATGAGAATACAAAATAAGAATACGACCAATGTAATCTTATTTTCGTAACTTTATCAAAGTTCACATCTTGCACAGTACCCAAGGTTCTCAAAACATCATCATAACTCACTGTTACGAAATCTACTAACTCTGTCCGACCCAAATCCGTTGGGTAACATCATCACATCTAAACACGATAATCGATTGTCCATCAAAAGACAATTACCAAAGGAAATACGAAACATACCTCGAGATGCACAATACCACGACAATCATGTCAGTCTAATCCAAGATCAGATCAATAAATCATACGGACAAGGTCCTAACACAAGACCTACAAATGCATACTCATGTGACAACGTCAATATGCTCACATCAATAACAAAAATGTATACTTATGGCAAACCCATAATATACATATGCACAAAAACAACACATGGTAATCCAACGATCCAGCGCACACAGCTATATATTCCCATGATGATCCCGTCGAACCAACGCATGGTGGAAATACCTGCCCAACGATCCAGCGAACACAACTATAGATATCCCATGTTGATCCCGTCGGACCAACGCATGGTGGACATATGACAAAAATGCACAACTGCACAAAACAACAGTACACAATGCACGGCAACAACAATGCACAAATGCATGACAACAATGATACACGAATGTATCACGACATGATCGGAACAAATGATAAAAATGATTAGAGTACTTGCCCCGAGTCCTTAGAGTGCAATCTCGATGTCTAAACCATCACCAACCATTATTCTCAATACTCGACGGTCCAAAATATCACGGATTCATATCTTTGTCTTTATCACAATATATCCCCGATACACAAGTATACCAATAATAAAATGTAAATCATATACATTATGATTTAACTCCCAAAAATCGGAAAACCACATAAAATCCAAATCTCCAGAGTTCACAATTATAATCATCGCTATACGAATTATAAACGAATGAAACTGGAACCATTCATTAAATATTACAAACTGTGCAAGTAATAACCCGCTTCGATACCTACACGATGATGATGAAGCCGTTACCAATTCCTTGACGTCATCTACAAGCTACTCGGCTCCCGGCCAAAGCGATTCACGAACGTTCTCGAACACGACCGCAACACACTTTCTAGTCGACGATTATAACCAACGATCAATGATCACAACCTATTGAAGTAATCAATTATCGCATATTCGATAATAATTAGTTCCCGATATAACCAATCAATCAAACTCAACGGCTCAACAATTCCTCGATCATATATAAAACCAAATAATCCAACTCAACAAATACGAACTCATATCTTACAATACAAACTGCAACTCGATGATCATACTTAACAATCAATACAACCGGTCAATAAACCTAACGGTTCCACAATATCCTGATTAAACATAAATCCGAACAACCCGAATAAATCAATCATGTACTCATAACCATGATACGTTTCCATAATTCGATAATCATATCAACGATAAACTCATCTCGTTAACAAGGATTACATAACATATGAATTAACACGATTCCTCCTTGTTTATAATTGTAAATTTCATAGTAGGACAATACTATCGGCAATCCGAACTACCCAAATACTTCAATACCATTGAGAATCTTGTTATAAGATTAACTATAATCTTCCTGGATTCAAAACTGTTATCATGATTCTTATTTCGTCAAGAACATACGAATTCTAGCACTACAATCAACATAGCATTGATTTCAATCCTCAAATCCATGATTATATTTAAAACCATTATGTATCCTATCACATCTTCCTCTTTGATGGGAATAAATATACCAAGGACATCAAGAACATCAAGAACACCATGATTCCATAATCATGTTTATAATAATTAACATAATTGAAGACATAAACTATTGTATCCTTCAACATATAATTCATATATCCTCTAGAATCGTAACAACAACACCATAATCATCTTCATACGAATCATTCATCAATAATAACATCAAAATCCGAATTCAAGGTGTAGAGTTCATCAACATACCTCAAGAACATGAATAACACAATCAAACTCTTCAAGAATCATCAATATCTTCATATCCAAGCCTCAAATCCGTGTTTCCAAGATCATAATCAAGTTGGAAGAGGTTCATTCTCACTAACACACTCATAGGGATGAACTTTGGAGGAATAAATGGTTTTTCTCTCGTGAAGAAATGAACGAACGAACTTCATTTTATAAACTACATCGCTCATTACGTACGTTATCACTCGACATTAACGTACGTAATGCTCCATAGCATATGCTACATGTCTTGCATAGCGTACATAACATCATCCCAGAACTCACTGACTTGTTTCGTTCACTCGCTTATGTACATAATACTTCCTTCAGAGCATACGTAATACGTACGTTGACTTGCTATAGTAAATCTCCACTTAACATACGTAATGAACTACTTGTAGCGTACGTTAACCAAGAGTTGACTCACCCATGCACGTTCTTTGCCGAAAGCTGCCAACCACGGGACCCACCTGTCCCCCATAGCCTGATCTATCCGATATGAACTTTATGTACGTTAACATGTCCGTTTAACGTACGTAATATCTAAACACCGTACGTACGTTAACTGTCCTTCTTAACATACGTAATCCTTATGCATTAGCGTACGCTAAGTATACATCATAGCGTGCACTAATGTGGCTGTACTTAGCCATTTTCAGCTATTCTGGTCCAACGTCTCAACATACAGAATACGAACATACAGCATACTGAATACGTATACTACTTCCAATAATATTCTCATACGATACACAATATCCTCAACTGCAATTGTCGACCATTATACCAATACAGATGTCTCAGTCCTTCATTTATTTTATCCATACTGTACAGATTCCACACTGTACAACATAACTCGGATAAAATGACATTAAACAATAGTAGTAGAAATTCCGGATATTACAGTTACCAGCCTGGTAGATTCTTGAGGAAAGATTCTACGGCGTGTATTATCCTTGAGCGGATTGGGGGTGTTACAGCGGCAACCCTGAGCTTATTAATAAAGCATTCATCATTTCTTTTTGGGTTCGATTTTTCCTTTCGGTAACTCCATTTGACTGAGAGGCATAAGGAGCAGTCGTTTGATGAATTATGCCTGAATCGGCATATAATTGTTTAAACGGTGCTACATATTCACCTCCTCTGTCGCTTCGAACTGCTTTTATTTTATAGTTAAGTTGATTTTCAACTTCATTTTTATACATCTTAAATGCCTCGATTGCTTCATCTTTGCTTCTCAAAAGAAACACATAGCAATATCTTGTGCAATCATCTATAAAGGTGACAAAGTATTTTTTTACCACCTCTAGTTTGCATAAATTTTAAGTCACACACATCAGTGTGAATTAATTCTGGAGGAGTAGTATTCCTTTCCACTGAATGAAAAGGCAATTTAGCCATGTTTGCTTCAACACATACTTCGCATTTCTTATTAAGTTCAACATGGGTTTTTGAAATTAATTCTAGATTAATTAGTCTTTTAATTGATTTTAGACCAACATGTCCCAATCTAGAATGCCATAAATCTGAACACTCGAGCAAGTAAACAGAAGAAGGAGCATTATTATTATAATTATTATTTTTGTTCTTGCCTTCACGGCTTACAGGCATCACATTCATTTTGAATAATCCCCTGTCAAGATAACCTCGACCAAGGAACATTCCAAACTTGCTCATAATAAATTTTTCAGACTAAAAAACTAGTCTAAACCCATGACTAACTAGTAAAGAGCCTGAAACTAAATTTCTTAAGACGTCTGGGTCATGCAGCACATCCTTAAGAAGGAGCTCCTTACCATAGGTCAGCTTTAAGACCACGTTCCTCACACCTGCAATCACAGAAGAAGCAAAGTTTGCCATATGCAATTTCCTACCATCAGTAACAGTGTAGGAAGAGAACATGTCTTTTTCAGAACAAACATGACGAGTAGCCCCAGTATCAACATACCAGGCGTGGTGATTCTCCACCATATTGGTTTCAATCACCATGGCCGAGACCTCCTCGTCCAGCTCCTCAACCATAGCTGGCAGCTTCAGAGCTGGTATGTCAACATCGCCATGTTCAACCACATTGGCAACTCGTTTGCCTTTGTTTCGCTGACTAGTTGAACTTATCGGCAAGCGACAGTCTTTTGCCTTACGCTTTGGTTTACCACGGTTGTGGCAATTTCCAGTGAATTTATTTGCCTTAACGGCTTTTTCTCTTTATCCTTAACATTGTTCAGTTTCCTATTTTTGCTAGAGAACCCATGTTCAAGCAAATTTACTTTGGCCTCCATAGGGCCTCTCTTAAACTTAGAATTAGATTTTCGGTTGTCTTCCTCAATTATGAGTCGAACAACCAAATCCTCTAAGCTCACTTCACTAGTAGAAAAAGAGTCTTTCTTGACGCGCATTTGGCGTCATAAAGGGCCTTTATGACGCGCAAATGCTGGTCATAGAAGGACCAGTCATAACTCATTATGACTCGCATTTGTTCGTCATTGTACAATGACACGCACTTATGACACCCACTTTATGACGCCCTTTTCTGACAACTATATATGCGTGTCATAAAAGTTATGACCCCTTTTTCTGATTTCAGTTTTTGCGTGTCATAACTTCAAAATTTTTTATTTTTTTCGGCTTTTATGACCCCCCTGCTAAACCTGCAATTATATACCAATTGTACCCAATTCATTACAAAACATGCTGATCGATTGTACAAAATTAACGCATTTCATATATATCGCAAAACCATGCGTTACCAATTCATTACATGACTCGACTAAACTCGATCATGTCAAAATCGGATCAATATTATCTAGTTTACGATTACTACAAATTGTACCCATTTCTACCAACTGTACCTATTCCTACAAACAGTTTTACTCCCTAAAAATAAAATTCGACACATAAGTACACCATTCTTCTCGAATGTCGTCGAAATCGGCATCAGTGTAGTCGTTGCTTTCACCTCCAATCTAGTCAAATAAAACAACAAGTTAAAACAGTTTAAATAGGATCCGCGGACTAACTAAGCTAGACAACTAAGACCAGTCACAAAACCACAATTCAGTCACAATTCACAGTGACAACTTCAATTCACAGTCACAACTTCAATTCACAGTTTAAATAAGACAACTAAGACCAACAGCCACAATTCACAATTTAAATAAGACAACTAAGACCAACTACAAGACAATCTAGACGAGTTAGTGAATTGGATACAAAATAATTACACGAGTTAATAAGTAAGAATGCTGCTTCTGAATTGGATACAAAATAATTACACGAGTTAGTGAACCATTTGAAATAAAGTTGGAAATAAATCAAGCGATTGTTATTTGACGTAATCTACCCATGATTATATGCAGGACTTACGCCTCAGATTATTTAACACAAATCCAACCCCAGCTCATTTTTTTGGGTATCAAATTGTATTTAGAGAACGATTGAAATATACCAGCCTAATAATCTGATGTGACCTCGAGCTTTTATCGTTAAGGGAAGTTTCACCCACCTGCCTTTGCGCTACAAGCACATGAATTGGTAAAGCATTATAATTTAATAAACTGGTGGAATAAATGTATTCAATAAAACATGCAAAAATGAACATTTTCATCTTAGCACTACCTTCACAAATACTTATTAGATGCCTCAAGTGTTGATCGTTCTTGACCACCTCTTCAATTAACTTATCCACAATGGTTCCTCTCTGCCAACAGCAAGAAACATTTAAAGACGCAAAAAAAATCTAGAAACGAATTTTCAACATTTTAAATATTAATGTGGTTACCTCAGGATCATCTAGCAGGCGAAGGGAGCCCGACTCTCTGTTTAGGAGATCCACAACGTTTTCATTGTAAATCTCCAAAGCAGAAAATTTGAGCAAAAATTCTCTCTCTGGAGTCTGTCAGAGAACAAAACTAAATTTTTAAACGAGTTTCATTTGCCGGAAATTTATTCAAATATCAATATATCTGATAGCATGTTCTGCCACACCCCTCATGGTGAATGTTTTTCCACTACTAGTCTGCCCATATGCAAAAATTGTTGCTGCAAAAAAACATAAAAAAATAAAAAGCTAATAGAAACAGGCAAGCACACATGAAAAGAACATATTACTACAACTACTTCTTTTTAATCAAGAATACACCGTGTGTATCATTTTACCGTTAATTCCACTAAGAGCAGACATAGCAACATCTCTGGCGCCTTCTTCATATACTTTGGGTGTAGAGCAAGTTGGATCAAACACCTTATCTGGGATATGGGATGTGTAAATACAGATATAAATGCTAATTTCCAATTACGACGAATCGAGTTGTATCTTTGTATAAGTTACTGCATATACCAAATGTATACAATCCCCCATGCCGCTCATGATGTAAATTCTTTGAAACAATCGTATTCTCATCTGTGATCTCCCACGCGACGAGGTCGTAGCGGCTACTTCTTTCAAATTCGGTGGTCTCATCCTTACAAGAACTAAAATGTTCTCTTCCAGGACTTTTGGACACTTTGGTGTACATCTTTGAGGCCCTCTTGATTTTGGACGATGGTGTCCGGTGCACCTATTGTCATCTTCAGGGGAAAGCAGAATCTTTCTCCCCATAAATCAAAACAAAAACAAAACGAATATCAAAAAGCTTTGTAATTGCAAGAATGACAAGACCCAGACGGTTCCATAAGCCAAGATTTGTAAAATTGAAGTTGTTTCCCTGTAAAATAGAGTACAAGATATATGGGTGATGCAGAAATCATAGCCAGCAGGATGAATCTCTCTAGGGTTTAGTATATTAAATCCGTAAATACTCAACGGACTTTTTTTTTTTAAAATAAATAATTCCTCATACCAATAATTCCTCCTTTCTGCAGCAGTTATGGACTCGTCTATTTTGACATCTTTCTGTTTTTCCCGGAGCTGTTGGAGAAAAATCGGTCTACGAAGGATCTGGAATTGTTTGGCTCAGTGATGTTAGGGGCTATCTTATCAGATCGGTGAGACCCCGATGTAAAAAACTGCAGTGTTGGTGGTGGATTCGACTCTTCAAGGCCAATCGAAGATCTGTGCTTTTTTGTTCTGCTGTCCTGTTGTGAAGGTGGGATGAGAGAATCAAAGATCTGTACTTGTCTCCTTTTTTTCTGGTTGGGAGGTGTCAACCTCCATGATGAGGAAGGAGGGTGATGTTTCGAGAATCGCCTTAGGAGAGAGAGAGCTCTAAAACTAAAACTTAAATAAAAAATTCCTAAATCCATCCCCAAACTATCTCTTCAAATATATTAATCCCTTTATGACTGCCACTTTTTGACACATGTAAACTCGCGTCATCGCTAATGGAAATTTTACGCGTTATGACTCTGATTATGTGACTAAGCTATTTGCGAGTCATCTTCGACTGTTGGTCATAAAAAAAGGGTCAAGGAAGGGGCTGTTTCTACTAGTGCTTCCTTCCGTTTGTGTTTCACGTAATTTTTGAAGTCCTTCCAACTAGGAGGCAACTTCTCAATTACCGTTCCCACAACAAATGGTTCAGGAAGGATCGTTCCTTCAGCATTGATTTCATGCACAATCAATTGAAATTGTTGGACTTGTCCGATAACGGTTTTGTAGTATGTTATCTAAAAATCCAGGTAGCGTCCGATCACGAATTTCTTGGCACCAGCACCATCGGTTTTATACTTTTTCTCCAAAGAATTCTAGAGCTCTTTAGAAGTCTTGATTTGAAAGTACACGTTGTACAGAGAATCAATCAGCCTATTCAATATTGTATTACGGCACATATAGTCGCCGTTAAACCATTGATTGTAAGCAAAATGCTTCGAACGATCAGTTTCCATCTCACTAACCACGGGAGAATCATCCTTGAGGTAAACAGCAAGCCCCATAGTAGTGAGATAAAACAGCATCTTTTGCTGCCATCTCTTAAAATCAACACCAGAAAATTTCTCGGGTTTCTCAGCCTGAACTGCAATGGTAGGTGCAGCAGCTTTGGCAGTGGCAGCGGCGGCAGCGGCGGTGGCAGCATCTGCATCGGTCGCCATTGGAAATTACAGAGAATAAAAATAAAAATTGTCTTACTATTGTTGGATTTCTGTGAATTTCCAGCAATATAATTAGAATAAAAATTACAAAGAAAGACAACCTATTACAATCTTATTAAAATAAAAAGCTAAATTAAAATTACAACTTTAGCAGAGGCGATATAACGCTTTCCGTAAGAAAATTTTGCCCCCGTATAAGAGCAGACGACTCAGGAAATATGTCCCCAAGATATAATTGTAACACCCCCAAACCACTCGGGAATATTACAGCGCCGCAGACCCCCTCTGTGAGGATCTACCAGGCTAAATACAGAAAACACCACAATACAAAACATACCAACATGGTAATTAACGAACCATTAGACCGATTTGGTCTTTTACCACAACATACACATCGACCATATATTACTCTTTCTCGCAACTCATACCCACGCATGGGGTTAACATAAATCAACATTCCCATAAAACGGGATAAAAATAAACACAACGGAAGGACAAGACAACAAGACATCACCAAATACTTAACACCGGTCTCCATGTGATTAGTATCGTTGTCTTCCATCATCCTTCGTAAAAATCCTGTGAATCACTCCCCAGCAACCTGCAAATACCTAGATGCAATACAGACATCCACCCCCCGAATACTCGGGGGTTAGCAAAACTCCAATGTTTTGCTAGTGCAAGTAAAAATACAAAGAAAAGCCATACATTTCATACTTCAAGAACATAGAAATCGTGAATATACTTCTCGAGGTAATTCACTTGATCAAAACTGTTTGAATTAAGAAAGATAGGGATAAAACCATTTTACATCTTACAAAAAACATTTTATGATCTCGGGAGTTTTGAAAACAATTGAGGTTAAAGAATTCTCAAGCCTTTCGAAACACTTAAGGACATAGCCCAAAAATCATTTATTTCGAAATACGATTCCGGTAACAAAATACGGGGTCCACAACCCAAATCATCCACATCACATACTCGCAACAATAACCCGATGGAAACTAAACCGTGTCAAACATTACCATGACAACAGTCTCACAGAACTACATTAGAGAGCACAACTTTGCAACTTGACCATACGGTCGAACTCGACACACCACAGAGTTACAATGCATAGAACAACCACAGGACTCACGTACTCATACCAAATTATCGTATCCAAGAGACAAATCTCATACGACACATTTACTCGTGCCATTCCAGCCAAGTACGATACCATTTGGACTGCCATTCTAATCAGACGAAATATGCGCCAAAAATCACAGTTCTCCAGCAAAACATTTCAAAGTTAACCGTTGGTACGAGACTCACGGCCGCCGTACCCCGCGGAGCCCCGTCCAAGGATGCGGACGACAACAGTTCATTCAACCGAAGAAAATAAATTCGGCGAAACCAGAACGAAGATCTCGAGTATTACATTCTATCCCTCTTAAAAGAAGTTTCGTCTCCGAAACTTAAACATTAAATGATCAATGTGGTACAGTCTCAGATAACACACGCTATCCGTTGCCGACAACCTGTAGCGACTCACATGCAGCACGCAACTGCTACCATTCATATCGCTACACCAGGACGATAACCAAACACAACGAATACAATCAACACGGTTGACCAACCCGAACAGCACGGTAACCCAAAACACGAGTTAACCGCTGAACAAATATGAGATCCCACAACCCAAGGGTTGGAAGATCGAAAACGAAGTTAAATTCCCGTACTTAAGGGGAATTACGAAGTGATCTGAACGATCAAAAGATCGCGATACGAGATCAACAAAAATCGGACAACAAACGATCGGGCCACAGCGACCGAGACAACAATGGTCGAACAATCATACTTGAATCACGACGAACAACAAGAATCAAACGACAACTCCGAGGTTCACACCTCGACTCGATACAATATGTGATCTGGTAAAGACGGCAAGATATGCATTCACAAAAAAATCACAGAAGTGGAACCGAATTTGGGAAAAGTCACAACAATAAACAGATTATTCCGAATCAATACCATAACTCGTTCGAACAACAAAAAGCAAAGGATAGAACAAGTTCAGAAAATATCAATGAACGCAAACAAATCGATAGAGTCGAAAATACAAAAGTTCAACAATCTGATCCGCCTCTCATAAAAGAGGTTTATCCCCGAAATTTGAAACGACAAAGCTGGAAATATATAACATACAACTGGTAGGCTATACCTCTCAGGTGCTCCTCAGAGTCGATACTGACATCAATGCTCAAGTCCGTGCCTTGGAAGGCTCGGCGACCAATTCGCAAAATTGAACTTGGTGTCTCTTGATTCCGCACTTGTAACACGTTACTGGCGGAGAAGGACAATGTGCACGAACATGTCCCTATACGTTGCAGTTAAAACACCTCCTAGCTTCACCAAGAGTCAAAGAAGCCGACTTGGAACTCTCAGTCTCATGCATCGAGCGATGGAGCTTCACAGCGGAAAAACTACGACGTTGCAATCCAGAAACACCGACTCCAGTAGTAACAACGATATCATCCAACTTCCTCTGCTTTCTACTCAGTTCCAGACAAAACCCAGCTTCCAGAAGTTCTCGGAACTCCGCCCACACGACGAACCGATTCCGAGGTTTAACAACTTCCCACCAATGAGCAGCATCTTCGCTTAGGAGGTGCTGAGCAGTAGGAACCTTCCGATCTTCGGGACAGTCAATGGCCTCGAATATCTTTTCCAACCGAAGGAGCCAACCATCCCCACCCAATGCATCCGCCATACCAACAAGTCGAGGAGGATTCATGCTAACTACTTCTTGGAACCATACGTTTGCCCCGATCTTCTGAATAGCATCAGTGTTGCGTTGAACCGTCTGGGTCAACTAAGTCATCTGTGTTGCTACTTGCTGCAATAAAATAGCAACATCCATACCGATATCATTCCCGATAATATCCTCTCGATCCTGCGCCTGATCCTCGTGGCCATCTGTAGCACGGTTTCGACCACGACCTCTGACCATCAGCATCTTAATCAAACGACAACCTAACGCAGTGAAAGTCATATAATCACACAACAATATTAATGCACACATGAAATCCACTCACAGGTGATCGACTGCAAAAGTTAGACCTAACGGCAAAATGCAGCCTAAAACTTTTGCCCAGCCAGAAAGCACGCTCCATAACAAGAGATGGCGTGTGCTAACGGTGCAGGTTTGGTAACACGTTCAAATCACCTACCAACAATACTAGACCGGAGGTTATGAATAAACAACAACGTACAAATCTAAACGCCAACAGTTCACATACTTATAAAATTACACAAATAACCATCAAAAGTTAACTAACATTCCGAACCGGATTCCCACCTCTCGGTCAAGAGAACTACCTTGACGAATGCATACCGAACGACTCAGCATTCACACCACCACTTTAATCACAAATTGGGGCATTATAGTCGAAATGAAAACAACATCATCACCACATACCTTTTTAACTGGAATATTATGAAACCGAAAAGTTGAAAGCGAAAGTCACGTCCCAAGTAAAAAATTTTTTGATAGACCTCATTTGAGTTTTAAAAAAAAAATCAAATTTTGAAAATTAGTAATGCAAAATGAAAATAAAATAAAAGTAATTTGAGTTCTCCAAAAGAAAAATCCGGTCTCGAGGTCATCATACGAAATCAATTTTTTTAAGGATGTTTTAAAATAAAATTTACATGACTCTTTAAAAATAATTAAACTTTGAAATATCGTATTGACAAACTTTCCTTGTGGGATCACACCAAGCCATTACTCCAGTAAAATGATTCACACAATGTATATACACATTTATATACCGGTATCACTTTTCATTCCAGCACACACGAAAATCAACAAGCATGAATTACGTATTCACAACTTCTAAACTCCACATAATAACACAAAATCACACAAGCTCGTATAACACGAGACACAATAAAGTAGGGAGACTTGCATCCACTGATCGCACAAAGATGATGGCTGCACCTCGATACTAATCACGACCGACACCTCAGACGATGCGTCGCGACACGACTCAGTCAGACAAAATCTGACAAGACAAGACAAGACAAGGCCCGACAGCCTAGGTTTCCGCAACCTAAGCTCCGATACCATAATCTGTAACACCCCCAAACCACTCGAGAATATTACAGCGCCGCAGACCCCCCCGTGAGCATCTACCAGGCTAAATACAAAAAATACTACAATACAAAACATACCAACATGGGTAATTAATGAACCATTAGACCGATTTGGTCTTTTACCACAACATACACATCGACCATATATTACTCTTTCTCGCAACTCATACCTACGCAGGGGTTAACATAAATCAACATTCCCATAAAACGGGAAAAAATAAACACAACGGAAGGACAAGACAACAAGGCATCGCCAAATACTCAACACCGGTCTCCATGTGATTAGTATCGTTGTCTTCCATCATCCTTCGTAACGATCCTGTGAATCACTCCTCAGCAACCTGCAAATACCTGGATGAAATACAGACATCCACCCCCCGAATACTCGGGGGTTAGCAAAACTCGACTGTTTTGCTAGTGCAAGTAAAAATACAAAGACAAGCCATACATTTCATACTCCAAGAACATAGAAATCGTGAATATACTTCCCGAAGTAATTCACTTGATCAAAATAATTTGAATTAAGAAAGATAGGGATAAAACCATTTTACATTTTAAAAAAAACATTTTATGATCTCTGGAGTTTTGAAAACAATTGAGGTTAAAGAATTCTCAAGCCTTTCGAAACACTTAAGGACATAGCCCAAAAATCATTTATTTCAAAATACAATTTCGATAACAAAATATGGGGTCCACGACCCATATCATCCACATCACATGCTCGCAAGAATAACCCGACGGAAACTACACCGTGTCAAATATTACCATGACAACAGTCTCACATAACGACATCAGAGAGCACAACTTTGTAACTTGACCATACGGTCGAACTCGACACACCACAGAGTTACAATGCACAGAGCAACCACAGGACTCACTTACTCATACCAAATTACCGCAGCCAAGAGACAAATCTGACACGACACATTTACTGGTGCCATTCCAGCCAAGTACGATACCATTTGGACTGCCATTCTAATCAGACGAAATATGCGCCAAAAATCACAGTTCTCCAGCAAAACATTTCAAAGTTAACCGTTGATACGAGACTCACGGCCGTCGTGCCCCGCAGAGCCCCGTCGGACATCCCTGGTGTAACACCCCCAGAGCCGACCGGAAATATTACAGCGCCGTGGGCCCCGAGATGGAACCCACAAGGCTAAAGGAAATTTTCGCAAAGATTTACAAATGCCCAAGAGGCCGATGATGGTACTATCTTTAAAATATTCGAAGACTATAAAATCTATTAATCAAAACCGTCGTGAAATCTCCTTTTGAAAAGGGCAAGGCCAAACGACCGAAACTCAATTGTTTAGAAAATGATTCCCAAAGTAACTAAAATTACCAGAAATGAAAGGTCATTTAAAAATACTCACGCAGCGGAAAAGACAAACAATTAAAAATACTCTAGCAGCGGGAAACAGCGACTGATCAGGAAACTCAATACACAAATACATGCCCTAGCCAGTATCCCCCAAGAAGCTCGTCTCTCCACGACCGCTACAAGCTCGAAAATCTAAGAACCTAAAAAGAAAGCCCATGATGGGGTCAACCATAATATCCAACAATGATGTCTATCACATCACATCAATAATTACATACCAATGAGAATACAAAAATAAGAATACGACCAAAGTGATCTTATCGTCATAACTTTACCAAAGTTCACATCTCGTATCCTCAACAACATGATAAGCCAATAACCAATCATTTGTACTGTATCTCAAACGGAACCCCAAGGTTCTCAAAACATCATCATAAATCACTGTTACGAAATCTACTAACTTAGTCCAATCCCAATCCATCGGGTGACATCATCACATCTCGACACAATAATCGATTGTCCACTAAAGACAATTACCAAAGGAATACATAACATACCTCAAGATGCACAATATCATGACAATCATGTCAGTCTAATCCGAGATCAGATCAAAGCAACATACGAACACGGACCTAACACAAGACCTACAAATGCATACTCATGTGACAACGTTAATATGCTCAAAAAGAATAACAATGTATACTCAATGGCAATCCCATGATCTAGCGCCCTCAGCATAGATCCCAAGATGATCCAACAAGATCAACAAGAGGTGGATAACCAATAATATACATACAACAACACATATAAAACCAACGATGCGAATCCACATGATTCCATCAACACAACACTGGGTAATCCAATGATCCATCGCCCTCAGCATAGATCCCATGATGATGCCGTCGGACCAACACGAGGTGGAAAAACCCGTCCAATGATCCAGCACCCTCAGCATAGATCCCAAGATGATCCCTTCGGACCAACACGAGGTGGACATCTGATCCAGCGCCCTCAACATAGATCACACGATCCCATCGGATCAACATAACACAAACAACACAATTATGCATACACATATGCAAATTAAAATGTTCATCAACATCAACAACATATGAATCAAAACATGAAAAACACTATGATGAAACAACAAGGACGACTTCATGCTCAGCAACATGAATGGCAACCTGCATGATCAACATCATTAACACTAAACCGAATCAAACTAAGATACTTGTACTGAGTCCTTGAGGAGCAATCTCGATGTCAAATCATCACCGGCAATTATCCTCAATGCTCGGCGATCCAAACGTACAATGAACTATAGATACTCATATCCTCGTCTTTGTCGCAACATAACCTCGATACCCGAACATACCAATAACCGAGATAAAGCATATATATTATGATTTACCTCCCAGAATCGAAAGAACACTATACAATCCAAATAACCAGAGTTCACAATATTAATCATCGTTATATGCATTATAAACGAAATGAAACTGAAACCATTCATTAAATATTATAACTGAGCAAGTAATAACTTGCCTCGATACCGATACCACGAAGCTGCTACCGAACACATTGCCTTTGTCTACGAGCTCCTCAGCCCCGATCAAAAGAAACACAACGGTTCAACAAAACCTCGAATAAACGCAGTCAGAACAAACCAAATCAAACCATCACGAATTCATAATCACAACACAAAAATACTGCACTGTCTGCCTACTTAGCGCACGTTAAACGCATAACGTAGCGTGCGCTAAGTTTCTCCCGTTAGCGTGCGCTAGCCAGTAAGCTTAGCGTGCGTTAATGCTGTACAGTGGCATGCATTCCAAGCATCAACTAACATCTTGCGACTACGAATCCGAATGAAGGGAGACATAAATCTCCATATCTCTTGAAGATAAACGATACCATAACTATCACAAGGATCATATCAATGTCCATATATCAATAACAACATCAATTATCAAACCGACTCAATAACAAGGATCATATCATACTCAATCTGGAATTCAACCTAGTAGCATGATTCATCTCATCTAAATCGACCAGTATAATTACCAAGATTCAGAAATGCATCTTAGATCGGGTTAAATGAATCAACATCCTTATAATATGAAGAATCTTAACTAACATCCGAAACTCTTATCAAAATTCCATTGAATCTCATATAACATCATCATCTGATTACCCAACATGTTCCTCACATGTAATCATCCAAGAAAGACGAACCACCATCAAAGGGATACGAAAATTACCTGGATTGGATGAACCAAGAATAAGAACACTTGACTCCATTCCAAGAATCATGAATAACTTGAAGAACAAGGCTTGAATCCATGCTCTCCATCTTTAATCTTGTTAAAGATCATCATCTCACCATGTTTGGGAACCTCAAGAACCTCCCAAAGCTCTCTCTATCGACTGAAGGAGAAAGAATGGACTAAATACATCTCAAAACCCGTCTGTCCCCTTATATAATAAACATTACTAGCGCGCGCTACTCTCATAAAATAGCGTGCATTATTTCCCTAGCGTGCGCTAACTGACTTTGTTAGCGTGCGCTATCGCAGCCCAGAGGCCACTGCCTCGCTCGTAAACTAGCTTACGTACGTAATGCCCATGCATTAACGTACATAAAACATTATGTATAGCGTACGCAAGTCCTTGCCCTTAGCGTGTGCTATCCGAAGTTGACTTACTACAGTATTCACCTACCACTCGTGCCCCCACATGCCGAAAGCATCCGCGATTTCCGGGATTCCTCTGACCGATCTGGAATTAGCGTGCGCTAACCATACGGATTAGCATGCGCTAACCATACGGATTAGCATGCGCTAACCATACGGATTAGCGTGCGCTATCCCTACATGACAAACACCCGCTGACCTTATCTGTACAAGCGTCACAAGTGGCCGGATCCACTCGCCGAAAGCCAAGATTCCCTGTCGGATGATCTGATATTAGCGTACGCTAACCATCCTTGGTAGCATGCGCTAAATGCCGATAAACATCAACCCGGGCCTACGTATCGGCCGCCTTCCGAACCTTTCCCAGAATGCCTTACGTACGTTAAGGATCCTCCTTGGCGTACGCAATGCGAACCTATTAGCGTACGCTAACTGCACCACGTAGCGTGCACTACTCATACCTCGTAGTGTGCGCTAACGTGGCTGTACTTAGTCATTTTCAGCTATCCTCGTCCAACATCTCGACATACCAAATATGAACATACGGCATACTGAATACATATACTCAACACATTATATCCTCAAATACAATTGTCGACCAAATACGACAATTATACCAATACTGACATCTCAGTCCTTCATTTATTTTATCCATACTGTACAGATTCCACACTGTACAACATAACTCGGATAAAATAACATTAAACAATAGTAGTAGAAATTTCGGATATTACATACTACACCACTTAAAATAAGTTTCGTCCTCGAAACTTGCAATCCGTCATAGAAAACAAACAAACTGTTCAACCAAACTATTCCGAAACCATAACGACAACGATCAATCGTCATTATTACCGAATAACCAAAATATCATACTTACATATGCGCCAAGTCGACGATCTCCTGAGATACTAGCAAGTGACTTCACTGTAAAGCCTCAACACGCTTACAATAACAATCCCATAAGTCTCAACCAAATATATCATCGTCGGATTAAATAATCTATCCTTGTCAAATCCTGTCTGCCTGATCGCACAATTAAGTCCCAATTCTGATACAATCAATAATATACGATACACTGAGAAATAACTGCCAAAAACGACGACACAAATCCCGAATCATCGACACAAAATTCGAATGCTCAGATGATCACCAACAATGATCAACCAATAGATTAACCGAGAATATCATCAACATGATAAACTCTAATACGACCAATCCAAAGGTCAAAACTTAGCCAAGAATATCATCAACATGATAAACTCCAATATTATCAACGAACGATTGATGAAAATCAAGAATACCCTCACGCGGTAAACGCCAACACGATCAACACAGAACCATAGAAACCGATATACGAACGAATAAGGTTCTCAACATGGCACACCAATCACATACAGTCTCTCAAAGAACACACCCCTCGGCATACGAACAACCAGTCACAACCCGTCGAACATATCCAATCATACATGAACTGGGAACGACCAGTCATTACCCAAAACAACCAGCATGGGGTCACCATTCCCAAATCTACACTCACAAAAAAATCACTATGGTAAAATCACGTTACTACCATACCAATGGAATCACATAGCACATATGTACCGGTTTCGCAAAATCCATAGTTCCAAAATTACATCCTGTGCATGATTCTACATCACGCAGCATATTCTCTTATCCGATAAATCAACCGATCATACCTGGATAACCAAACTACCATACTTATAAAGTTCGAATCTCTTACATCGTACCATACTGATGTATCATCCAGTTCGTGAGTCATTCTCATAACTTCATCATGATATGCACTATGCACTAAATACGTATGTATATCAATCACATTTCATTCTCAAAACCAGTTTGAAATCATATAGTTTTGTCAAAAGGCAAATTTTCGAAAATTCTTTTCAAAAATTTCAAAGCTCAAAACCCAAATTTTGGTAAGACCACAAAATAAATTTTCAAAAATTAAATTGGCTCGCTGGTGCCAAGTATTCGATAATAGTTTCCTTCGAATCCACATGATTTCGAATTTTTAAAATGAAAACTATGCAAATGATTGACCACATCCGTACTCCTGTATGCCAATTCGGTTTGTCACCAATATTCACTGATATTCCATCGGAAAACCACATGATAGAGTTCCAAAATTTCAATATAAAAACTCCTTTTTCCCACATTACTCGCAATGTCAACCATTATCCCATCCTGGATCACCTCAATTATGCTACGACAAAACATGGAATAATTAACAAATCAAACACAGCGAAAGACTACCCGAGAAGTCTCATTTGGACAATTAAATCAGAACCCTGAAAGGTAGAAATAAAATGCATAAACGATTAGTAAAGTGTTTTACAATCTCGGGAGTTTTAGAAAACAGAAAAGCCTTTTGAAACATTAGGGTCTCATCCCGCATCTCATTCCGTATTATAAGAAGTTTTAAAAAGTAGGAAACCCTTTTCGGGCCCCAAGTCCTGAGTTGTAAAACTATTTTAAAATCACTTGGGTCTCGGCCCAAAACCATTTTCCGTAAAACATTCGTGAAACGTTCATTTTGAAAAGTATCATTTTCAAATGCTCAAAACAATTCATATATGAATTAACATGACTACATGTTCTTCTCAACCATCCCCAGCATTTCTCCCAAATGCGCAACTACGTTCCAAAATTTAACCAATTTCCAAAATCATAACTTCTCAAGATCATCAATCCTGTCCCAACTAGTGTGTTCTGTTATCTCATAACATAACACATAATATTCTTCCGAATCTCAAAGCATATCAATTTAGAACGGCAGTAAATCTAAATGAAATTCAAAAATCCAAAATACTTATAGATCGTGAAGCCGGCGATTCCCCGTGATACTGGCTCATGTCTCGACTCAAGAAAATACTCGACACAGATATTTTCAAAACACACATTGTGCAAACTCAGTGTAACTCAAGAACACAATATATCACGTTAAAACCATCTGGAAAGAGTTTACGACAACCCCAGTACCACACTGGTAAATCACATAACGCATAAGCTCGAGTGAACAATAAAAACTCACGGCTCCAATATTTGTCAATCAACAACTCGAATGACGCGACAAATAAAACACGACCCAACTCGACCCGAATGCCTAGGTTTTCTCAACTTAAGCTCTGATACCATATTCTGTAACACCCCCAGAGTCGACCGGCACTACACCATAGATTGCATACAGCAACGTGTAAAATACGTTGCAATATGCCCTAAATTCATTGCAATAGGGCCTATTGCAACGATTATGCAAAAATCAAGCGTGCACTTTGCTCTGGTTGCCATAGGGCCCTTATGGCAACAAATTTGGTACCATATTGCAACGGCATATTATCGTTGCAAATATAATATATGGCAACGATTTAACAGCTATAGCAACATGTTTAACACCATTGCAATATCTTGGACTACCTATGGCAACATTTTTTTGCAATGATTTTTTTGTGTTAATTGTTGCAATACATGGACTCAGGCAACCCTAAGGCAACATATATATGCCCAATTGCAACGAATTTAGAATCAAATGGAATCCAATTTTATTAATGAATATGACATATATGGTAACATTTAAGCTTCTACTGCAATGCTAAATAAAAAAACCGGCATGACCATTAGATTTATTTCAATTGGTATATTGTAACATCAATCCAACCGAGCAATATTACTGTTGTTCCAACATCAATAAATTCAATCAGACTAAGTTTAGGAAAATGACCAAGTTGAAGCAAAATAACTAAGTTCAAGTGACACAATCTAACTTAGTAATACATAGATTGCACAATTCTCCGATAATTCATCAAGAAAATAGACAGGTTTTTGCTTCTCTGCAAATTGCACATTCTCCGGGTCTTCAAATCTCGCCTCCCTAACAATATTTGCAGCTTCATCAAGTTTGGACGGTTAATTTGGCCAAACATCCAAGTCTTTCTCTTCATTGGATCCAACATTTTCTGATTCACTACAGATGTTTCTTGTCATGTCACTGGTTTCATGGACCAGGGAGCACCATTAGGTTAAGTTTACAAAGGCTACGCATCTCATCCTCTTCCAAAGGTTGGAAGCCAAAGCCAAATCGGTATCCACCAAAGTCGGAATCGCAGATATAACAAGCTTCTCAACCTTCAAAGCTTTTAGCATCTAAATCCACAATCGATCGTAGTCAAGACTGTCGAAAAATTATACAAACTAGCAAGAATTTGTTTGAATCTGTTAAACATGTAGGGGATAATTACAAAAATTACCCCTGTGCTCTCGGGTATTTACCAAAAAAAAAACATGCAAGTTACAAAATTACAAAAACCACCCTTGTAACATTATCTCGTCTTACATTTGCCCCAACCATAATATACCTGAGACAACGTCATTAAATATTTTAGAACTTAAAACTACATACACCTCAACATTTCAAAATGTTACAAATAGCCTGAACTTGCACTAATTTAAAACTGACCATATGAATATTGAATGGGCTTCCGAAGAGCAATTAGAAGATGATAAATAATCAAATTCACTGTACTAATAAATATAGTCAACTCTTCACCAAAGACGTTCAATTTGGTCACTCTTATGCCAATCCAGTCCTCTGTTTTATTAGAGAACCAAATGCCCCGAGTTCCTAACTTCCAATCTTTGTTTCTTATTATAAGGAACCAAAACATTTTCTCCAATACATATCACAGTATCCAAATACCTCATCATCTCATTTGTGTTCTAGCATTATATCGACACATTAACCATTTTAACATTTAAATATAAAATGTCTATTCAGGGGAAAGGTTTTTGTGATATTTACGGCATGCTATTCAGATGAAAGAGTAACCTGGAATCTAAAGATCCCTCAACCTCATATATTATGTCGGTTATTATCCAGTTATCAGGATATGGCTTCCCACTTGGTGCAAAATAGTAACCAACCTGTTTGGTAACATATCAACAAAACCCCACATCATTAACCAACCTACAGAAATTTTTACAATTGCTGCGAAGAAACAGTAATTATACCTCAGTTTTTGTGTAATATCCGCAATTTCGAATTTCGGTAATTTTATTTTTTCGGCGGAAGTTCGTTTTGACGACTCGCTCATGACCTTTCGTCATTTCGAGAATGATTAATTCTGCACTTTTTGTCAACCGAGTTCGTTTCGGTGTCGTTTTGTTGAGTTCCGTGCTTTTTAACGACTTTTCTAAGCATGAGTTCGACTTTGTAAAGTCACCATTAATTTTTGGTAACTCCAAAAATTCTGAATTTTTGCAATATTATAGAGCATCGAGTTAGCTTTCCAATGGTTCGAACGGTGAGTCAATCGGAGTCCGGACGAGAGAGTTATGGTCGTTTTAGCTCACCCGCTCGTTATTGCCGATCATCGCCGGCCGAACTCGGCCGTGTCGTCCGACACGGCCCGTGCTGCATTTCGTCCGGATAAGCCGGAAGTTTCGTCTCGGGGCCCGACCGTCCGCCCGACACGGCCCGTGCCGAACTCTTTCGGATAAGCTCGAGACGATCGCCGACACGCCGGCCGTGTTCCGTGACACGGCCGAGTCGTGCCGAAGTCGCTTCGGACGGCCATCGGAAGGCCCTCCGCGCCGCGACCGTGTCTAGCCGGACACGGTCGAGTCCTCGCTGTCAATCGCGCCACGACCGTGTCAGCGGACACGGTCGAGTCTGCTGTGCTATTTAAAGCCCAGTCGTTTTTTCGCCATTTTTTCTCCTTCTTCCACTTCTCTTCAGCAGCTGGGCGTGTTCCAAGATTGTAGCCATGTTGTTTAACAACATATACATGAAGTTTGGAGGTTCATATCATCAATCATCCGTCCTATAACATCCTTTGATCGAGCGAATCAGGTCAGATTTCCTAGAAATCTAGTTTTGGGGAATTTGGGGGTTTTTGTTGTTTTCGTCCGATTAATCCGATTTAACTTAGGATTTTGATGGATTGATGATTATTTAGATGTATTATATCATTTCCCTTGTTATTCCATGGTTGGATCGTATCGATTCGTTGTTTGAGTCGAGTTCTTGACCGACGCCTTGAAGGTGTCCGGTAAAATGTCTTAGAGGGGTTTTCGGGCGTTCTACGATTATTCTTCCTCGTATGGTTGATGATTTATTGATTGTATAATGTTAGGGTCGTGTTTCTTGCGAAGAAACCGTGTTGAACCCTTTCGTTCGTCGTCGTCTTCCGTTTCGATAGCATTGGGCGTTTCGAAGCTTTCCGGTTGAGCCGTGTTCGTCGGGATACTTGCGTGCCGATTTTGAGGCAAGTACCTTGTCCATACTTTTCTTGTTTCGCGGATATGATGATTGGTGATCGTCTTGGTTTGTTTGTTTGTTTGAAATGAGTTTTCAAAAGATTTGGTTAGCCTCGTTAAAGGCCCCTTTCAAAACCGTGTGTGTTTTGTGATTGGTGTGGTTCGTGAATAACTATGTGAATTCTATGTATATGCTTGGTGTTCATGTTGCACTTGGTATTGTGTGTGGGCGTATATTATTTCATTTCGGTGCGTTGTGAATTGACGTGGTGTTTTGCTAAGTGTTTGATGCCTCTGGGCGAATTGTTTGAATATCCTTGATGTGATATGTTATTTGTGTGAATGTGTGGATATGGTTGAAGGTCTACGGTGGCACATGGCATGTGATCATGTGGCCAGGATGCAACAAGTGATTGATCCAACCGTGAGAGCCTGAGATAATCTACGGTGGCACATGGCATGTGATCATGTGGCCAGGATGCAACAAGCGATTGATCCAACCGTGAGATGTGTGTGATTTGTTTCGCTAGCCAGCTCGGGAGGGTCCTTCGAGGCCTCGAGTGGGATGTCGGTGGTATCGTCCCGGTCCTAGGCGATGCGCGTGCGTGATTATGTTTCGTTGATTTTACGTCCGTTGAGGACACGTGATGTTGGGCTCTGACCCTGTAAATTGTTGGTGATTTCCTATTTGCGAAAACAAAACCTTTGGGCTGTGACCCTATTGATTTTTGGAAAGAGACGGATTTTATAATCCTAAATTGTTTCTATTAAAACTCTCGATGGCATTTTAAACTGTTTTGTAAATTGTTTCCCTTATTTGCGATCTTTCGGTTTTGGAAATGTTTACCCAAACTCTTGCCTCGGGAAGTACTTTTCTTTACGTTTGGATCTTTGAGGATTCCTGATTATCATTGTTCTTGGAACTTGTATTGTATGGCTCGTATTTTTGCACTTGTACTTGCACTAGCAAAACAGTGGAGTTTTGCTAACCCCCGAGTATTCGGGGGGTGGATGTCTATTTTTGCATTCAGGTTTTGGAGCATAGCACAGGGTCGGCACGAAGGATGATGATTGATGAACGATACTAATCACACGAGGATCCGTTGCTGTCGTATTGGTCTAGTTGTATTTTCTTTTCCGCTGCAGTATTTGTTTCCCGTTATACGGTGTGGTTGTATTTTGACCTGCGTGGGCATGAGTTGTATTTGAGTGTATGTATTTGTTGTAAGACCAAATCGGTCTACTGAGTCATTTTAGCCTTAAAGGCGAGGTTTAGATGTTTGATTTTAGTTATCGGCTGGTAGATCCTCGAGGAGAGGGTCTACGGCGTGTAATATCCCCGAGCGGATTTGGGGGTGTTACATAAATGGTATCGGAGCTTAGGTTGTGGAAACCTAGGTGCCGGGTCGATGGTGTCTATCGAGTTTTTGTCTCGTCGGATTTTATCCGATCGAGTCGTGTCGCGACGCGTCTCGAGTTTGTTGGTCGTGATTAGTATCGTGGGCGATCATCATCTTCGTGCGACTGTGGTCGTAAGTCTCCCTTCTTTGTGTTGTGCCTCGTGTGACACGAGCTATTTTTATGATTTGTTTGCTAAGTGACGGAATCCTCTTATGGATTTTGATTTCTTGATACGTGACTATTTGACTCTCATATTTCTTTCATGTGAGGAGTAGTTCTTTGGATTGTGCATGTTGGACTCTATTTCTTTTTTCCATTGCGTGAGTTCCTTTGTGATAGCTTTCGTATCTTACCGATCGAATTTCATTTCGAAAATCGATTCCTTTAACCGAGTTGTTGGCCTTGACCGCTTTGACGGTAGTTGGGTGTTTTCAAATGATTTTGTGAGTTTTGATAAGTACTACCGTCATCGACCTTTTGGGCATTCTTGTAATTGGTTTTTAGCACGGTGGGTTCGGCGCGGACCCACGGCGCTATATTGTTCCTTGTAATTACACGAAAATTTTGGGGCATTCTAACCCATTGAATTATTTTTGAAAACCTTGAGTATCTTAGAAAATTAAAATTCGAGACGTACTTTTAAAACGAATTATTTTCTTGCGGTGTTTTCAAGGTGTTTTCTAATGCCGCAATACATTTCAAAAACTTTCGGTTGAGGACCAAAAATATTTTGAGATATTTTCAAATGCGATTGCTTAGACCCAAGGGTCGAATATTTTTGAAAGTTTTTCACTAAAGGAAAGGTGTCCTCATTTTTGTTCAAACGCAAGAAGATTTTCAAAGTGTCGAGAATGGTGTTTTCACTACTATTTGAAATATTATACTCATGATCAAGTTGTTTCAAAACTGTTTTCAAAAGGTGGTTCTCGTTTTAAAACCTATCATTCCTGTTATGGACCGGAAATGCGTGTATGGTTTTCGAACTTTCGTTACGGTGTCAACCCCGAATTGTGATTGAATTGGTGGCGTGAGTGTCGAGTCGTTCGCCACGCATATGTTTTGTTGGCCCTCTGTGAGAGGTGTGAACTGGTGTTTACTGTTTATCGCCTCGTGGCGATTTGCGTATTGTCGCACTAGTGTGGGTTGTTAAAGCCTGGATTTTTATGCGTTATACACATGGGTGATTGTTTCATGATGTTTGTGATTGTGTGATGGCTGTCATTCGGGATGTTGTAATCGTCGAATGATGCCGTTGTTGTTGTGATTTTTGTATGCGTTGATATGTTATGCTGAGTTGGCATCTCCGGTATGTTGTTTTGCGGTGTTTTGATCCATTGTATCGAGCATTTGTATTTTCGGTATGCCGAGCCGAGACGTTTCAACCGTAATGTGCCGGGGCATGCACGTGTATATTGTCCTTCTCGTCGGTAACACATTTCAAGTGTGGACTCGAGGGACACCGAATTCAATTTTGCGAATTGGCTACCGAGACTTTTGGAGTTCGCGCTCAAAGACAAGTATCGAATCGGCTTTGAGAGGCCTTCAAGGATGTTTCGCCGGTTGCTTGTTGTGTCGTCACCTTGATTTTGTTGTGAGTTGCGGGCGACCTTCTTTTATAAGAGGTCGAATGTAGTACCCGTGTTGTTTTTAGACTCTGCATTTTCTCTTTCTCGAGTCTATCGACTCGCTCGTGTTCGTTGATACTTTGAACTTGTTCGTATTTCGGTTTCGCTGCTCGAACGAGCCGTGATCTTGTTTTGGGTCAACTGGTTATCGCTGAGACTTATTCTAGTTAGGTTCGATTCTTGTGAACCTTGTTCGGAAGTGACATCATCTGGTTTTACTAGTTCTCTTATTCGAAGTGGATCGGATTTGGAACTTCTGTATTTTCGACTCTGTCGACTCGTTTATGTTCGTTGACATTTCTGAGCTTGTCCTGCCCCTTGTTTTTGTTTATCGAACGGGTGTGGCATCATTTCTAATAACTAGTTTGTCGTTGTGACTTTTCAATTTCTATTCCCTTTCATGTGGATCTTATGTGAATGCATACGTTGTTGTTTTCACCGGATCTTGTTTTGTCTCGAGTCGAGATGTGAACCTCGGAGTTGTCGGTTGAACCTTATTGTTCTTCGTGATCCGAACATGACCGTTCGATTTTTGTTGTCTCGATCGTTTGTTTGTTCGGTTTTGTTCTCGTTTCATGATTGTTGAGCGTTCAGGCTCCTTCCTAATTCCCTTAAGTTTGGGAAATTAGTCTCGTTTTCGATCTTCCAACCCTTGGGCGGTGGAATTCAGTATTAGTTCAGCCATTGGCTCGCGTTTCGATTGATGTACCGTTGGGTTGGTCAATCATACTGACTTTCGTTCATTGTGTTTTGTGATTGTCGGATAATTGACTTGGCTATATTATCCGTTTGATGACGCTTGTCATTTGTTGGTTTTATTGTATCCCTAACGGCGACATTGTGTTGGTCGTCGTGGAGCGTGTTTTCACGCCGTATGTCTCTTTGCGTTTCTTGCAGCGTTTCGCCGTTGGGCGCGAGTTTTCCATTTTTGTGTATCTCGTCGAGTTTTCCTGGCGGGTATATTGCTCCCCCCCTACTTGTTTTAAGTTTCGGGACGAAACTTCTTTTAAGGAGGGTAGAATGTAATATCCGCAATTTCGAATTCGGTAATTTTATTTTTCGGCGGAAGTTCGTTTTGACGACTCGCTCATGACCTTTCGTCATTTCGAGAATGATTAATTCGCACTTTTTGTCAACCGAGTTCGCTTTGGTGTCGTTTTGTTGAGTTCCGTGCTTTTTAACGACTTTTCTAAGCATGAGTTCGACTTTGTAAAGTCACCATTAATTTTTGGTAACTCCAAAAATTCTGAATTTTTGCAATATTATAGAGCATCGAGTTAGCTTTCCAATGGTTCGAACGGTGAGTCAATCGGAGTCGGACGAGAGAGTTATGGTCGCTTTTAGCTCACCCGCTCGTTATTGGCGATCATCGCGGCCGAACTTCGGCCGTGTCGTCCGACACGGCCCGTGCTGCACTCGTCCGGATAAGCCGGAAGTTTCGTCTCGTGGCCCGACCGTGTCGTCCGACACGGCCTGCGGCCGAACTCTTTCGGATAAGCTCGAGACGATCGCCGACACGCCCGGCCGTGTTCCAGACACGGCCGAGTCGCGTGCCGAGTCGCTGACGGCCATCGCCGGAAGGCCCCTCCGCGCCGCGACCGTGTCTAGCCGGACACGGTCGAGTCCTCGCCGGTCAATCTGGCGCCACGACCGTGTCGCGGACACGGCCGAGTCTCAAAGCTATTTAAAGCCCAAAGCAATGCTTTTTCGCCATTTTTTCTCCTTCTTCCACTTCTCTTCAAAGACTGGCGTGTTCCAAGATTGTAGCCATGTTGTTTAACAACATATACATGAAGTTTGGAGGTTCATATCATCAATCATCCGTCCTATAACATCCTTTGATCGAGCGAATCAGCCGATTTCCTAGAAATCTAGTTTTGGGAATTTGGGGTTTTTGTTGTTTTCGTCCGATTAATCCGATTTAACTTAGGATTTTGATGGATTGATGATTATTTAGATGTATTATATCATTTCCTTGTTATTCCATGGTTGGATCGTATCGATTCGTTGTTTGAGTCGAGTTCTTGACCGACGCCTTGAAGGTGTCCGTAAAATGTCTTAGAGGGTTTTCGGGCGTTCTACGATTATTCTTCCTCGTATGGTTGATGATTTATTGATTGTATAATGTTAGGGTCGTGTTTCTTGCGAAGAAACCGTGTTGAACCCTTTCGTTCGCCGTCGTCTTCCGTTTCGATAGCATTGGGCGTTTCGAAGCTTTCCGGTTGAGCCGTGTTCGTCGGGATACTTGCGTGCCGATTTTGAGGCAAGTACCTTGTCCATACTTTTCTTGTTTCGCGGATATGATGATTGGTGATCGTCTTGGTTTGTTTGTTTGTTTGAAATGAGTTTTCAAAAGATTTGGTTAGCCTCGTTAAAGGCCCCTTTCAAAACCGTGTGTGTTTTGTGATTGGTGTGGTTCGTGAATAACTATGTGAATTCTATGTATATGCTTGGTGTTCATGTTGCACTTGGTATTGTGTGTGGGCGTATATTATTTCATTTCGGTGCGTTGTGAATTGACGTGGTGTTTTGCTAAGTGTTTGATGCCTCTGGGCGAATTGTTTGAATATCCTTGATGTGATATGTTATTTGTGTGAATGTGTGGATATGGTTGAAGGTCTACGGTGGCACATGGCATGTGATCATGTGGCGAGGATGCAACAAGTGATTGATCCAACCGTGAGAGCACGAGATAATCTACGGTGGCACATGGCATGTGATCATGTGGCGAGGATGCAACAAGCGATTGATCCAACCATGAGATGTGTGTGATTTGTTTCGCTAGCCACTCGGGAGGGTCCTTCGAGGCCTCGAGTGGGATGTCGGTGGTATCGTCCCGGTCTAGGCGATGCGCGTGCGTGATTATGTTTCGTTGATTTTACGTCCGTTGAGGACACGTGATGTTGGGCTCGACCTGTAAATTGTTGGTGATTTCCTATTTGCGAAAACAAAACCTTTGGGTCATGTGACCCTATTGATTTTAGGAAAGAGAAGGATTTTATAATCCTAAATTGTTTCTATTAAAACTCTCGATGGCATTTTAAACTGTTTTGTAAATTGTTTCCCTTATTTGCGATCTTTCGGTTTTGGAAATGTTTACCCAAACTCTTGCCTCGGGAAGTACTTTTCTTTACGTTTGGATCTTTGAGGATTCCTGATTATCATTGTTCTTGGAACTTGTATTGTATGGCTCGTATTTTTGCACTTGTACTTGCACTAGCAAAACAGTGGAGTTTTGCTAACCCCCGAGTATTCGGGGGGTGGATGTCTATTTTTGCATTCAGGTTTTGGAGCATAGCACAGGGTCGGCACGAAGGATGATGATTGATGAACGATACTAATCACACGAGGATCCGTTGCTGTCGTATTGGTCTAGTTGTATTTTCTTTTCCGCTGCAGTATTTGTTTCCCGTTGTACGGGTGTGGTTGTATTTTGACCCCTGCGTGGGCATGAGTTGTATTTGAGCTGTATGTATTTGTTGTAAGACCAAATCGGTCTACTGAGTCATTTTAGCCTTAAAGGCGAGGTTTAGATGTTTGATTTTAGTTATCAGCCTGGTAGATCCTCGAGGAGAGGGTCTACGGCGTGTAATATCCCTGAGCGGATTTGGGGGTGTTACATTTTGAATCTATTCCATATATGCAAAAGATGTTCTTCAGAGGTGGTCTATCCCATGGAGTCAAAGGATTTAGATCACCATGATATGACCTGAAATTAATATAGACTTCCACAGTTAAAAAATTATGCAGAAAGTTGGAATTAATTTTTTGTTGTGTGAAAGTCGTCTCATCACACGTAACTAGCACAGCATGAGAAAGAAATCAAATCTACTATATGCGTCAAATAAGATAAAAAAATCTAAAGCAAATCAGGTTAGTTCTCTAAAAGATTTGGAAATTAATCTTCATAACAAATATAGTTTGATGCAGAAGGAAAGCATAAATAATCATAATTAATAGGAGAAATCAACTGTATGTATGTGTAGCATGCAAGTTGCATGCTGACCGACCAGGGCAATAGAATCTCTTTTTTCTTAAAGAAACATCCGGAAATTAAAGCATAGAACCATAGCACTAGTGGCAAGACACAACTTACTCTTCTAACTGGTACAGGACTCTCTGACTATCAGGGTCATAATCAGCTATAGATCAAAAAGGTTCCATCGAGACTTCACGGGCGTAAAAGGATAACCGAGTTGGAAACCCATATTCCATATCAGATAAATTGGCCTTTCTGCTCCTAATAATGAAGGATAAGCCTCATCTCCGCCAATGCGGTAAATGGAACATGAAAGCATAATCCAAAGATGCATTTCAAGCAAAGATAACTTAACAAAGGAACGCAAGACCGCACTTCATACCTCGGACTATTGGAATTTCAATATTGATTATGTTTGTAGGCCATCCAGAATTCCATGTGTATATGATTTAAAACATTTATTCCTCTTTACGTCATTTTCAAGCAAGAATTCAAGTGATTTCCATTCGCTAAGTGCTAACAAGACATTATGCAACAAATATCGTAAATAGTAAATTATAAATCTAAAAAACGACTTTCTTACTTATCAAAAGTTATACAATTATACAATGCTTTACAATAATGATTTCTTGTGCTGAGTGAATAAAACTAGGTACATCTATACACATCTGTATAAATGTATGAGATAATAATGAAGTGAAAAATAGATGGCAAACAATTTCTTAATAGTCAGCTCTCTATATGCATATTGTAAATCAAATTTTTCTATGATTGTTGCTCAAAAGTTGTGTACTCCACGCTCGAATATTACTTCTAAAGATGATTATAAGGTGCCGCCACCATTATTACCTCGGATTTACTCTAAAGACTATGTTGTACCATATTGAATGAAGTATCATATGGAAGATGTCATACTTCTCGGGCTTAACATGCCAAAGAAAATGTCGTTGTACTGATGTACCCTCTTACGCATAACCAAGTACCTCGTGTGCGAAATCGAAAGGAGAATGTTCTTCAAATCGTATATCTTTCTCCTTCACAAAAACCGCAAATGATTCCCAATTCAAAACTTCAAAAAGGTGGGACAAAATTGTCTGATATAATAACTGGAACACTCATAAAAAATAGCCTCCACCACTCTAGGACTATTGACTTCATAACCCTTTGCACTTAGATTTTGGGAGCTTCCCGAATATTTTCATGTCAGGGTCTTTGTTTAGCCAGTGTTGTAAAAGAACTGGACAGAGGTTACCGTGCATTCGACCTGCAAAGAATGCAAGGGTTGAGCGTTGAGAAGAGGGTTCCCCACCAAATTGTCTTGAAGGGTTTTTAGCTGAACTAATAAGTGTTTCCGGTAAAGCAACGTCTTTTCCTAATTTGAATCCTTCTCTTTTGACATCTGAATTGCATAAAGCCCTTATGCAAGTATCCATATAATTTCTTGTTATGGATGGGGCCTGAAAAGAATAAATTGAAGCCATTGTATTGATTTTGACTAGTAGAGATAAAATGTGTCCATAACTTTTGTAGTGATTAAAGTAATGTCAAGTATAGAAGCTTTATAATTTGCTATGGTCACCAAAACATACTCCAAATACAGATATCCGAATAAAAGGATTTGACAAGCATTGTTTGAAGAAAACAGAACTCTTAAATATGCAAGAGGGAATCAAAGACAAGATGAAAGACACTTCAAGAACTCTTAAATATGCAAAGTACTATAACTAAAGATTATGTTAACAGATCTCGAATTTAATAAATAAGTGATATAATCAATATAATCTTCAATTGGGTATGTATAGAGTATAGAGACAGACCTTAGGGCAGCATTTGCCCCATTTAGAGCAGCGAATAGGATTGACATGACCACGACCGTGCTTGTTCTGACCACCATTCCTAGGGTTTGTTGAACTCGGCGGCTGTTGAACTCGGCGGCTAACCTTCAAACTCACGGCGAAGTCGTCGCCCGACGACCGACACACAAGAGGAAGAGCGGCTGAGATCGCGATGGAGGAAATCCAGAATCGGAGGATGATACTAAAATCTGGGCCGGCCGAGAGGAAGAAATCGCTAGTGTGTGTAAATCGCATCAGTGTGTGTGTAAATCGCCCAGCAGCAGCAGCGATTATTAAACTTTTTTAATATTGGTTTTATTCTGCCGGCAAAATCTTCCAAAAGCCCGCTCGATTTTTTTAGTACCCGCCTAAATTTGGGCCCCAAATTGCTATGTACAGCAACGAATTCTTAAATTGTTGCAATAGAATGTAAATTTTACACTATTTCCAGTTTTTTCGCTTCAATTGTAACACTTTATAAATGCATTGCAATATATCCGAGCTGGTCTATCAATAGCAACGTTTTCTGATGAAATATTTTTAATCTGGTTGCTATAGCCAATCTATGGTGTAGTGCGGAAATATTACAGTGTTGTGGGCCCCGAGATGGAACCCACAAGGCTAAAGGAAATTTTCGCAAATATTTACAAATGCCCAAGAGGCCGACGACGGTACTATCTTTAAAATATTCGAAGACTTTATGAAATCTATTTATCAAAACCATCGTGAAATCTCTTGAAAAGGGCAAGGCCAAACGACCGAAACTCAATAGTTTAGAAAATGATTCCCAAAGTAACTCAAATTACCCGAAATGAAAGGTCATTTAAAAATACTCACGTAGCGGAAAAGACAAACAATTAAAAATACTCTAGCAGCGGAAAACAGCGATTGATCAGGAAACTCAATACACAAATACATGCCCTAGCCAGTATCCCCCGGGAAGCTCATCTCTCCACGACCGCTACAAGCTCGAAAATCCAAGAACCTAAAAAGAAAGCCCACGACGGGGTCAGCTATAATATCCAACAATGATGTCTATCACATCACATCAATAATTACATACCAATGAGAATACAAAAATAAGAATACGACCAAAGTGATCTTATCGTCATAACTTTACCAAAGTTCACATCTCGTATCCTCAACAACATGATAAGCCCATAACCAATCATCTGTACTGTATCTCAAATGGAACCCCAAGGTTCTCAAAACATCATCATAAATCACTGTTACGAAATCTTCTAACTTAGTCCAATCCCAATCCATCGGGTGACATCATCACATCTCGACACAATAATCGATTGTCCACTAAATACAATTACCAAAGGAATACAGAACATACCTCAAGATGCACAATCTCATGACAATCATGTCAGTCTAATGCGAGATCAGATCAATGCAACATACGAACACGGACCTAACACAAGGCCTATAAATGCATACTCATGTGACAACGTCAATATGCTCAAAAAGAATAACAATGTATACTCAATGGCAATCCCATGATCTAGCGCCCTCAGCATAGATCCCAAGATGATCCTACAAGATCAACACGAGGTGGATAACCAATAATATACATACAACAACACATATAAAACCAACGATGCGAATCCACATGATTCCATCAACACGACACTGGGCAATCCAATGATCCAGCGCCCTCAGCATAGATCCCAAGATGATCCCGTCGGACCAACACGAGGTGGAAAAACCCGTCCAATGATCCAGCGCCCTCAGCATAGATCCCAAGATGATCCCATCGGACCAACATGAGGTGGACATCTGATCCAGCGCCCTCAGCATAGATCACACGATCCCATCGGATCAACACAACACAAACAACACAATTATGCATACACATATGCAAATTAAAATGTTCATCAACATGAACAACATATGATGAAAAACATGAACGACACTATGATGAAACAACTAGGACGACTTCATGCTCAGCAACATGAATGATAACCTGCATGATCAACATCATTAACACTAAACTGAATCAAACTAAGATACTTGTACTGAGTCTTTCAGGAGCAATCTCGATGTCTAATCATCACCGGCAATTATCCTCAATGCTCGGCGATCCAAACGTACAATGAACTAGAGATACTCATATCCTCGTCTTTATCGCAACATAACCTCGATACCCGAACATACCAATAACCGAGATAAAGCATATACATTATGATTTACCTCCCAGAATCGAAAGAACGATATATGATCCAAATACCCAGAGTTCACAATATTAATCATCGCTATATGCATTATAAACGAAATGAAACTGAAACCATTCATTAAATATTATAACTGAGCAAGTAATAACTTGCCTCGATACTGATACCACGAAGCTGCTACCGAACACATTGCCTTTGTCTACGAACTCCTTAGCCCCGATCAAAAGCAATACAACGGTTCAACAAAACCTCGAATAAACACAGCCAGAACAAACCAAATCAAACCATCACGAATTCATAATCACAACACAAAAATACTGCACTGTCTGCCTACTTAGTGCACGTTAAACGCATAACGTAGCGTGCGCTAAGTTGCTCTCGTTAGCGTGCGCTAGCCAGTAAGCTTAGCGTGCGCTAATGCTGTACAGTGGCATGCATTACAAGCATCGACTAACATCTTGCGACTACGAATCCGAATGAAGGGAGACATAAATCTCCATATCTCTTGAAGATAAACGACACCATAACTATCACAAGGATAATATCAATGTCCATATATCAATAACAACATCAACAATCAAACTGACTTGATAACAAGGATCATATCATACTCAATCTGGAATTCAACCTAGTATCATGGTTCATCTCATCTAAATCGACCAATATAATTACCAAGATTCAGAAATCCATCTTAGATCGGGTTAAATAAATCAACATCCTTATAATATGAAGAATCTTAACTAACATCCGAAACTCTTATCATAATTCCATTGAATCTCATATAACATCATCATCTGATTATCCAACATGGTCCTCACATGTAATCATCTAAGAGAGATGAACCACCATCAAAGGGATACGAAAATTACCTGGATTGGATGAACCAAGAATCAGAACACTTGACTGCATTCCAAGAATCATGAATAACTTGAAGAACAAAGCTTGAATCCATGCTCTCCATCTTTAATCTTGTTAAAGATCATCATCTCACCATGTTTGGGAACCTCAAGAACCTCCCAAAGCTCTCTCTATCGACTGAAGGAGAAAGAATGGAATAAATACATCTCAAAACCCGTTTGTCCCCTTATATAATAAACATTACTAGCGCGTACTACTCTCATAAAATAGCGTGCGTTATTGCCCTAGCGTGCGCTAACTGACTTTTTTAGCGTGCGCTATCGCAACCCAGAGGCCACTGCCTCACTCGTAAACTAGCTTACGTACGTAATGCCCATGCATTAACGTACATAAAACATCATGCCTAGCGTACGCAAGTCCTTGCCCTTAGCGTGCGCTATCCGAAGTTGACTTACTACAATATTCACCTACCACTCATGCCCCCACATGCCGAAAGCATCCACGATTTCCGGGATTCCTCTGATCGATCTGGAATTAGCGTGCGCTAACCATACGGATTAGCGTGCGCTAGCCCTACATGACAAACACCCGCTGACCTTATCTGGACAAGCGTCACAAGTGGCCGGATCCACTCGCCGAAACCCAAGATTCCCTGTCGGATGATCTGATATTAGCGTACGCTAACCATCATTGGTAGCGTGCGCTAAATGCCGATAAACATCAACCCGGCCCTACGTATCGGCCGCCTTCAGAACCTTTCCCAGAATGCCTTACGTACGTTAAGGATCCTCCTTAGCATACGTAATGCGAACCTATTAGCGTACGCTAACTGCACCACGTAGCGTGCGCTAATCATACCTCGTAGCGCGCACTAAGCATATTTCATAGCGTGCGCTAACGTGGCTGTACTTAGCCATTTTCAGCTATCCTCTTCCAACATCTCGACATACCAAATATGAACATACGGCATACTGAATACATATACTCAACACATTATATCGTCAAATACAATTGCCGACCAAATATGACAATTATACCAATACTGATATCTTAGTCCTTCATTTATTTTATCCATACTGTACAGATTCCACACTGTACAACATAACTCGGATAAAATAACATTAAACAATAGTAGTAGAAATTTCGGATATTACATACTACACCACTTAAAATGAGTTTCGTCCTCGAAACTTGCAATCTGTCATAGAAAACAAACAAACCGTTCAACCAAAATATTCCGAAACCATCACGACAACGATCAATCATCATTATTACCGAATAACCAAAATAGCATACTTACATATGCGCCAAGTCGACGATATCCTGAGATACTATCAAGTGACTTCACTGTAAAGCCTCAACACGCTTACAATAACAATCCCATAAGTCTCAACCAAATATATCATCGTCGGATGAAATAATCTATCCGTGTCAAATCCTGTCTGCCTGATCGCACAATTAAGTCCCAATTCTTATGCAATCAATAATATACGATACAGTGAGAAACAACTGCCAAAAATGACGACACAAATCCCAAATCATCGACACAAAATCCGAACGCTCAGATGATCACCAATAATGATCAACCAATAGATTAACCGAGAATATCATCAACATGATAAACTCTAATACGACCCATCCAAAGGTCAAAACGCAGCCAAGAATATCATTAACATGATAAACTCTAATATTATCAACGAACGATTGACGAAAATCAAGAATACCCTCATGCGGTAAACTCCAACACGATCAACACAGAACCACAGAAATCGATATACGACCGAATAAGGTTCTCAAAACGGCACACCAATCACATACAGTGGATCTCAAAGAACACACCCCTTGGCATACGAACAACCAGTCACAACCCGTCGAACATATCCAATCATACATGAACTGTGAACGACCAGTCATTACCCAAAACAACCAGCATGGGGTTACCTTCCCCAAATCTACACTCACAAAAAAATCACTATGGTAAAATTGCGTTACTACCATACCAATGGAATCACATAGCACATTTGTACCGGTTTCGCAAAATCCATAGTTCCAAAATTACATTTTGTGCATGATTCTACATCACGCAGCATATTCTCTTATCCGATAAATCAACCGATCATACCTGGATAACCAAACTACCATACTAAAGTTCGAATCTCTTACATCGTACCATACTGGTGTATCATCCACTTCGTGAGTCATTCTCATAACTTCATCATGATATGCACTATGCACTAAATGCGTATGTATATCAATAACATTTAATTCTCAAAACCAGTTTGAAATCATATAGTCTTGTCAAAAGACAAATTTTCGAAAATTCTTTTCAAAAATTTCAAAGCTCAAAACCCAAATTTTGGTAAGACCACAAAATAAATTTTCAAAAATTAAATTGGCTCGCTGGTGCCAAGTATTCGATAATAGTTTCCTTCGAATCCACACGATTTCAAATTTTTAAAATGAAAACTATGCAATGATTGACCACATCCGTACTCATGTATGCCAATTCGGTTTGTCACCAATATCCACTGATATTCCATCGGAAAACCACATGATAGAGTTGCAAAATTTCAATATAAAAACTCCTTTTTCCCACATGACTCGCAATGTCAACCATTATCCCATCCTGGATCACCTCAATTATGCTATGACTAAACATGGAATAATTAACAAATCAAACACAGCGAAAGACTACCCGAGAAGTCTCATTTGGACAATTAAATCAGAACCCCGAAAGGTAGAAATAAAATGCATAAACGATTAGTAAAGTGTTTTACAATCTCGGGAGTTTTAGAAAACAGAAAAGCCTTTTGAAACATTAGGGTCTCAGCCCGCATCTCATTCCGTATTATAAGAAGTTTTAAAAAGTAGGAAACCCTTTTCGGACCCCAAGTCCTGAGTTTTAAAACTATTTTAAAATCACCTGGGTCTCGGCCCAAAACCATTTTCCGTAAAACATTCGTGAAACGTTCATTTTGAAAAGTATCATTTTCAAATGCTCAAAACAATTCATATATGAATTAACATGACTATATGTTCTTCTCAACCATCCCCAACATTTCTCCCAAATGCGCAACTACATTCCAAAATTTAACCAATTTCCAAAATCATAACTTCTCAAGATCATCAATCATGTCCCAACTACTGTGTTCTGTTATCTCATAACATAACACATAATATTCTTCCGAATATCAAAGCATATCAATTTAGAACGGCAGTAAATCTAAATGAAATTCGAAAATCCAAATACTTACAGATCGTGAAACCGACGATTCCACGTGATACTGGCTCATGTCTCGGCTCAAGAAAATACTCGACACAGATATTTTCAAAACACACGTTTTGCAAACTCAGTGCAACTCAAGAACACAATATATCACGTTAACACCATCTGGAAAGAGTTTACGACAACCCCAGTACCATACTGGTAAATCACATAACGCATAAGCTCGAGTGAACAGCAAAAACTCACGGCTCCAATATTTGTCAATCGACAACTCGAATGACGCGACAAAAAAACACACGACCCAACTCGACCCGAATGCCTAGGTTTTCTCAACCTAAGTTCCGATACCATATTCTGTAACACCCCCAGAGCCGACCGGAAATATTGCAGCGCCGTGGGCCCTGAGATGGAACCCACAAGGCTAAAGGAAATTTTCGCAAACATTTACAAATGCCCAAGAGGCCGACGATGGTAATATCTTTAAAATATTCGAAGACTTTATAATATCTATTTATTAAAACCGTCGTGAAATCTCGTTTTGAAAAGGGCAACGCCAAACGACCGAAACTCAATAGTTTAGAAAATGATTCCCAAAGTAACTCAAATTACCAGAAATGAAAGGTCATTTAAAAATACTCCAGCAGCGGAAAAGACAAACAATTAAAAATACTCTAGCAGCGGAAAACAGCGACTAATCAGGAAACTCAATACACAGATACATGCCCTAGCCAGTATCCCCCGGGAAGCTCATCTCTCCATGACCGCTACAAGCTCGAAAATCCAAGAACCTAAAAAGAAAGCCCACGACGGGGTCAGCCATAATATCCAACAATGATGTCTATCACATCACATCAATAATTACATACCAATGAGAATACAAAAATAAGAATACGATCAGAGTGATCTTATCTTCATAACTTTACCAATGTTCACATCTCGTATCCTCAACAACATGATAAGCCCATAACCAATCATCTGTACTGTATCTCAAACGGAACCCCAAGGTTCTCAAAACATCATCATAAATCACTGTTACGAAATCTACTAACTTAGTCCAATCCCAATCTATCGGGTGACATCATCACATCTCGACACAATAATCGATTGTCCACTAAAGACAATTACCAAAGGAATATAGAACATACCTCAAGATGCACAATCTCATGACAATCATGTCAGTCTAATCCGAGATCAGATCAAAGCAACATACAAACACGGACCTAACACAAGACCTACAAATGCATACTCATGTGACAACGTCAATATGCTCAAAAAGAATAACAATGTATACTCAATGGCAATCCCATGAGCTAGCGCCCTCAGCATAGATCCCAAGATGATCCTACAAGATCAACACGAAGTGGATAACCAATAATATACATACAACAACACATATAAAACCAACGATGCGAATCCACATGATTCCATCAACACGACACTGGGTAATCCAATGATCCAACGCCCTCAGCATAGATCCCAAGATGATCCCGTCGGACCAACACGAGGTGGAAAACCCCGTCCAATGATCCAGCGCCCTCAGCATAGATCCCAAGATGATCCCGTAGGACCAACACGAGGTGGACATTTGATCCATGTAACGCCCGGTTTTTCCCGGTACGTTAATTATTTTCATGGTATTTAGTTATTTTAAATGATGGGTTTAATTAATTAGCCAAGTTAGATTAAAATACAAGTCTTGGGCTATGTTAATTGAAAGATTTAATTATATTGGGCTAGTAAAAGAAATGAGTTTTGAGCCTAGCCCATTAGTGAAGTCATTAGGCTTTATCCTAAAATGATTTATTAATCATAATTAAGAAAAATATCACAAAAACCCTAAATTTCTTCCTCCCTCCCTCCTTGCGGCCGAGAGACATATCTCTCCCATCTCTCTCTCGTTTTTTTCTCTTCCAAAGCCACAATCATCTTTCTCTTTCACTTCCTTGTTGGTGTAACAAGCTTAGGTAAGATCTTTTAAGGTGTTTTAATCTTTTCTTTTGATTTATATTCAATTAATTGTTTTAAGTGTTGATTATCATCTAGAAATTTCATCACCATCTTCTATATGGTGTATGATGAGTCTAGATGATCATATTATGTAAAAGATCTATATGATTCATAAAAATCATCAAGTTGTAACTTGTGTGATTTAAAGAAGATAGATCTTATGGTTTTAACCAATGTTGTTATTGTTATAAGTTGTATGTTATCATCATCTCTAGATTATATCTACACCCTATACATGGTGTATGATGGATCTAGATGATTATATAAAATACAAGGTCTAAATGAACCATGGAAATCACCAAGTTTTATTTAGGTGATAAAATGTGATAGATCTTGTGAATGGTTATAATTCTTGTTAATTATTATTTTGATTCTCAACATATCCATATCAATATGTTTAGATCTAAGTATACAACTTTATAACATCTTCTAAGATGTGTATATAAATGTTTGTGTATTTGAAAGATCAAGGAACCCTTAAAAAAGGGGAAAATTATGAGTTTAAGTGGTTTGTCATATATTATGTTGATTTGATTCTTTTCCTTGTGACTAAATGAAATGCCAATGACCCCTAGCCCTTTTTAGTGCCACCATGTTCATGGGGACTGAATTTGTGTGATAAACACATCTAGGAATGTGTTTCAAAAGGGAGAGGAATGGATTGGTTAAAAAGATTAAGGGTTGGCTACGATTCTGTTTCCATCAGATTTGTAGTCATCTTACAAAAATCATAACTTGAATTCTATAAATCAAACGGATCTCAAACCTGTGCCAAAAGTTTACAAATTGTGTTGGGTAACTTTCTTATGAAGGTCACTCTCACTAATTAGGAATTTATCCATGGGCAAGAACAGCATCTTTGCTGGTAGGTCTGATCCGGGTCTGATCTGATAGGTCAATTTGTCTTATTCGTTTCTAGGGCTTGGAAAATGATCTAATGGGATTCCAAGTTCCCACATGTGTGTTATGACCTAAAGTTGTGATCTGGAGTTTATGGGATGTTATTTCCAAGTATTTCTTGATCATATTGAGTTCACACTCTAGATCAGTTTTCTGTCATCAGCTTTTAAGGGTTTTGTAATTAGTCATGTCGTGAATTTCATATCTAGTGTTTGGGAAACCCTTTTTGGTCGATTCCAACTCTGAGACTTTGGTATTTATGTCTATTATCTCTGTGATTTTTAGTTTGGACAATGTCTACCCACAAGTTGGGTAGAATTGGCCAACACTACTGATTCCTATGATTTGGGACTGCATTGCGATGTCTTTTTAAAAGCATCATAATAAATTCATATTTTGGAGTTAGAGTGAGTTCTTTATTGTTTTAAAAAGGGGAAAGACTCTAGTTTCTTAAAAAAATTTAATATTGATATGTTAATACTTAGGAAAATTAAGTAAATCCATCTTTAACAGCGGGTCTGTTTTTAGACCTTGCTGTCCAGATTTTTGTTTAAGTCTTTAAGCTTCATCTTTGGGTATATCCTAACTCCTAGTTTATAATAGGTGAAGTTTTGGCATTTGCTCAAGTGTGGTAGCCAGTTTTGATTTAGCAATCTCCCTTAAGTATTCAAGGTGAGTTCTCTCACTCCATTGTCTCAATATTTATGATTGCTAGGTTAGCACGTGAGTGTTAAATTATTATTATAGTATGATAATATGAATGCATGCTTAAATTGTTAATTATACATGTGCACTGTATGTTTATTGTTGAGGGGATCATAGCAATTATCCGTCTTTTGTCCGGTGCGCGTGGTTAGGTATAATTACTCCAATACCCTCCGGGATGTGAGGTGAGGGTAAGATTAACCCAATACTCTTCGGTTTGTGAGATGCGGGTAACCTACTAGCCCTCCTTATAAGCTTTGATTTGTTCTTGGCTTATGTCTAAAATGTTATAACTATATATTTTAACCTAGGTCTAGTGATTGTGGATATTGGTATAATGTTGTGTTTGAATTCACTAAGCTTTGTGCTTACGGTTTTACTTAACATTTTCAGGTATTACGATTAAGGAGGCTAAGGACTGACGGGAGCATTCGTGACACACTGTGATTTATTTTAAGTCAATGAACATTTTTAGTACTTCCGCTTTTGACATTTCTATTTTAGAAAGTTTTACTTATGTTGTTTTCTTTAGAAGTTTGATAACTTGATTGCCATTATTGGCTTATTAAATTAAATAAATGAAGTCCCTTTATGAATTGGTGTCAAACTTTATATTATTTCCGCAAAAAAAAAAATAATAATAATAATTTTTGGGTGTTACAAGTTGGTATCGGAGCTTTTCATTTGAGTGAACTAGGCCTTCTTAGGGATGTCTAGACTCAAATTTAAAACATTTTATTTCTCTTGTACAAAGTTTATTAAAAACTAGCAGTGAAGATGTCACGGTGTCTTGGCCATTGACCAAGTAAGTTTTATTTACTAATTGAGTTTAAATTTTATTACTTATCAAACACAATAGTATGCTCCATTTATGACATATCCCAAAGACTAGCCTAGGAGGATAATTATATGCCTTTAGTGCTACTATCTACCATGTGAGAATTTAGGCCTTTTAGATCTACCATGAGTGTGAATTAATCTGTTATGGCTAGGAGCAAGCTGAAATTTTGAAACTAGACCTGAAACCGAAATTGGAACTTCTATATTGAATAATAGAAGGGCCCCTATTATTCAATATATTGGAGCCGGTTTTGGGGACGGGGCAAGGTTGAAAAGTTTTGACAAAGTCGAGTGTTTTCGATTTCTTAGACATGCATAGGTTGAATCGTTTTCTTTTCTTATCAATTTTAGATGGCTCACTTTGCTCGCCTCAATGCAATTCAAATAGCTCAAGTTAGGGAACTCGTTCTTTGAGGAGTTCAATAATGCTTTTAACGAGATTATTCCGAATGTCACGGCTAACATCATTGATCAAGTTCGTGCTCTGCTAGATGAGCGTATGGCGGATGCACCTCCGCTGGGGGCTCCTGTTCCTCTGTTCGTGATTTAATGTACTACTACGAGAAGTTCGGCAAGTGCACCTCATTGGGATGGGGAGGACGATCCGGTGGCAGCTAAGCCTTTGGTTATCGACGTGGAGGGCACCTTTATGACTATAGGGTGCCTGGACCGGTTAGAGTGTTGGTAGCAAAGAACCGGTGAGGAAGCGGGGTAAGACATGGTGGAACACCACCACGGGAAGAATGATGAAGAAGTCTGTAAGGCGATTACTTGGGCCCGGTTGTGGAGTGGTTCGAGGCACGGTATGTGCCTAGGGTGGAGCAACAAAGAATGATGCGGAGTTCATGGCGTTACAACGGACCACCGAGTGCATTAGTGATCTGAACGCCAAGTTCATGGAGATGCTTTCTTCTGTCCTACTTTTCTTTGGAGATGAAGCATGGCTTGTTAGTCGGTACATCTCGATTTTACGTACGAGATCCGGGAATTTGTGAGCATGCAAGACTTTACGACCTTGGGTGCGATCATGGGGGCCCAGAAAGAGAGAGATTGAGCTGCAAACTCAATCTAAGAGGAAAGCTGAGAGCACTTTTTCTAAAACTTCTAATGAGGCTCATAAGAAGACAAAGTTTGGGGATAAACCAAGATATGAATACAAGCCATCTGCGAAGCGGTGATCGACCCCATTGGTGTGCTATAACCGCAAGAAGGAAGGGCATCACTGGAAGAATTGCAAGGCTCCAAAAGCCATTCTGACCCCAGTTACTACCATCATTGCGGCGGTACGGTTTGTTACAATTGCCAAGAGAAGGGGCACAAGAAGCACGATTGCCCAAAGTCAAGAAGAATGGGAATGCAAGTCCCAATACGCTTCGACCTCTAACGGACCAACTATGTTGACACGAGGACGTGTCCACCACTTACGAGGAGGAGCTGCGAAACTGCGGATGTGAGTAAACATCTCTTCCTTATCTTTTATCTTATGCTATGCCATAGAGTAATTGTTTTATTGATTAAATATTATGAATCGTGCACTTATCTTAGATTCTCACCCCGCCATTGTTATGTTTGATTAAGCGCTACTCACTCCTTCGTGTCACGCGCGTTCATAAATCGTTTGGGGCGTGGTGTCGGGAAACTAGCACGTCCCATGGTTATCGAAGTTGCCGACAATCGCACTATCTTCGTTACTGATGTTTATCGGGGTTGTACCCTTGAATTTTCGGGAGTTGAATTCCCCATTGATCTTATCCCTATTGCTATGAGAGAACTTTGCGTTATTGTGGGTATGGATTGGCTCGATGCATTCGATGCAGAAATTCTTTGTCGCAAGAGACAAGTTCGTGTTCAAAACCCCAGGGGTGGAGAACTTATTATTCAAGGAGATATTCCCCATTTGGATATTGCTTCTTGTAGCTCTGCTATTGCACTCGATAATGTTCAAGTTGTTTCCGACTTTGGTGACGTCTTTCCTGAGGAACTCCCGGGTTTGCCACCTATTAGGCAAGTGGAGTTTCGCATTGATTTAGTACACTGCGCATTTCCGATCGCCAAATCTCCTTATCGTTTGGCGCCACCGAGATGAAAGAGCTTCAAGATCGATTCACAGGAGCTTAGTGATAAGGGGTTTATACGGCCAAGTTTCTCGCCGTGGGGTGCTCCTATACTTTTCGTGAAAAAGAAGGACGGTTCTCTAAGAATGTGTATAGATTATCGGGAGTTGAATAAACTCACGATAAAGAACCGTTATCCTTTACCTCGTATCGACGATCTTTTCGACCAACTCCAAGGAGCGTCTTGGTTTTCCAAGATTGATTTGCGTTCCGGTTATCATCAGATGCGAGTTCGTGACTGTGACATTGAGAAAACGGCGTTCCGAACCCGATACGGACACTTTGAATTTGTGGTGATGCCATTTGGACTCACTAATGCACCCGCTGCTTTTATGGATCTTATGAATCGGGTGTGTGGTCCGATGCTCGACCGTTCGGTCATTGTGTTTATTGACGATATTTTGGTCTATTCTAAGACCAGGGAGGAGCATGAAAAGCACATTCGGGAACTTCTAGAGACACTACGGAGAGAACGGCTTTATGCTAAATTTTCTAAGTGTGAATTTTGGTTAGAAGAGGTTCAATTCTTGGGCCACGTGGTGAACAAGGAAGGTATGAAGGTCGATCCGGCCAAGATTGATGCGGTTAAGAAATGGGAAGCTCCTAAATTGCCTTCGGAGATTCGTAGTTTCTTGGGTTTGGCCGGTTACTATCGTAGGTTTATTGAAAATTTTTCAAAGATTGCTCTACCTCTTACGCGATTGACCAAGAAGTCGGAGAAATTTGTTTGGGGTCCGGAACAACAGTTTGCATTTGAAGATCTTAGGACGCGGTTGTGTAATGCCCCGGTTTTGACTTTACCGGAAGGAGTGGAGGACATGGTAGTGTACTGCGACGCATCTCTCCAGGGTTTTGGTGCTGTGTTGATGCAACGGGGTAAGGTGATAGCTTATGCATCTCGCCAGCTAAAACCTCACGAAAGGAACTACCCCACTCATGACCTGGAATTAGGAGCTGTTGTTTTTGCTCTCAAGATATGGAGGCACTACCTTTACGGGGTTAAGTGTATCATGTACACTGACCATAAAAGTTTGAAGTACCTTTTCGATCAGCGGGATTTGAGTATGAGGCAGGTTAGATGGTTAGATGTGGTGAAAGATTACGACTGTGAGATTCACTACCACCCCGGTAAAGCTAATGTGGTAGCTGACGCACTCAGTCGTAAGCAATCTGTTGAACCGATTCGAGCTAAATGTCTTCGGATGACAATGGAGACATCATTATTGGGTATGATTCGAGATGCTCAAGATGTGGCGACTCAAGAGGGGAACCTAAATCGTGAAAGGATTGTGAATGAGTTACCTAAGATGGAGCGAGATGGGCGTGGATTACTATCTCGTTATGGTAGGGTTTGGGTTCCATTTACTGGTGGGAACCGGAAAACTCTTATGGAAGAAGCTCACAGGTCCAAGTTTTCTATTCATCCGGGTGCTACAAAAATGTACCGAGATCTTCGTGAGGGTTATTGGTGGCACGGGATGAAGAATGATGTGGCTCGATATGTAGAAGAATGCCTGACATGCCGGAAGGTCAAAGCCGAACACCAGAAACCTCATGGGAAATTGCAACCTTTGGAGATTCCTGAGTGGAAATGGGAGCACTTAACCATGGACTTTATTACAAAACTTCCTAAGACTGCAAAGGGAGCGGATACGATATGGGTAGTTGTGGATCGATTGACGAAGAGTGCTCATTTCCTGGCCATCAAGGAAAGTTCTTCAGCTGAAAAATTGGCCGAGATTTTTGTTCGGGAGATAGTTTCATTGCACGGGGTTCCCGTATCTATTGTCTCTGATCGAGATACTCGATTCACCTCTCGATTTTGGCAGAAATTCCAAGAAGAATTGGGTACCCGATTACATTTCAGTACTGCGTTCCATCCGCAAACTGATGGGCAGAGTGAGCGGACGATACAGACTTTGGAGGACATGCTTCGGGCATGTGCAATTGATTTTGAAGGCAGTTGGGATGATCATCTTCATTTAGCCGAGTTTTCATATAACAACAGTTATCATTCAAGCATCGACAGACCCCCGTATGAAGCACTGTATGGTAGGAAGTGTAGAACCCCAGTGTGTTGGGGTGAGGTTGGACAGAGGGTGCTCGGTAGCACCGATATTGTTTTGCAGACCACGGAGAAAATCAAAATGATCAGGGATCATTTGGTCACCGCTAGGAGTCGTCAGAAGAGTTATGCAGATAAGCGACGCTCCGATCTTGAGTTTCAGGTTGGGGATCATGTGTTATTAAAGGTCTCCCCTTGGAAGGGTGTGATTAGGTTCCGCAAGCGTGGGAAGTTGGGACCTCGGTTTATTGGACCTTATAAGATCATAGCTCGCGTTGGTAAGGTAGCATACCGGTTGGAGCTGCCTGACGAGCTTAGTTTGATTCATAACACCTTCCACGTGTAACACCCCCAAAACCGTATGGGAATATTACACGCCGTAAACCCTTTCCGCAAGGATCTACCAGGCTAAACGTCCATAAACAACCAAATGCTTGCCCGTCCAGGGTCAAACAATATAATAATACAGACCGTCAAGGTCACTTACACATAAGCACACAGACCGATGAGGTCACACAACTCTATCAACAGGACTGACTAACAACATTACCCACACAGGGGTCGAAATACAATACAGCGGAAGACTGAATCAACTCTAACAATACAACTAAACTCTAACAACTCTCAACTCTTGATTAGTATCGCAGCTCGTCATCCCCTTGTGCCAATCCTGTGACTGCTCCCCTGAACCTGCATGTACCTGGACGAGCAGACATCCACCCCCCGAATACTCGGGGGTTAGTAAAACTCCACTGTTTTACTAGTGCAAGTATCAAACCATATGAAATGTAACAAGCAAATAGCAACTACGAATTTAATACGGAAATCCATTATCAAAATGTTCCCGAGAAGTTTTAGAATTTCGAACTCAAGTAAGAGATATTTGAAAAGGAACACATCATCTCGGGGATTTTTAAAACAGAAATTCTTTTGGACCTCGAGTCCCAATTTACAAAACCTTTTCGAAAACATTAGGGCCTTAGCCCGATTCTCGTTTCAAAGCATACAAAATAATATATCATTTTGAGTCCGAGATCCATATATAAAATGTTACCCGAACAATCACTGCTACACGATCATTGTTCGTACACATCATGTACCGAACTCCGGAGACCTCGACGGACCTTACCCGGACCACACACACTGTTCGTACACATCATGTACCGAACTCCGGAGGCCTCAACGGACCCTACCCGGCCACACACACTGTTCGTACACATCATGTACCGAACTCCGGAGGCCTCGACGGACCCTACCCGGCCACAACATCGTTCGTACACATCATGTACCGAACTCCAGAGGCCTCGTCAGACCCTACCTGGATCACACATCCTGTCCGTACACGTCATGTACCGGACTCCAGAGGCCTCGTCAGACCCTACCTGGATCACACACTTTGTTCGTACACATCATGTACCGAACTCCAGAGGCCTCGTCAGACCCTACCTGGAACACCCACACATCGACACGACACAATTCATAATCATTAAATGTCAAGCCATTCCACATTACAATGAAATGTACAATCAAGTATGTAAACCAAAACAACGCAAATATCATGATCATCACAACGACTCTTAACCAACATAACACACATTCGGTACACAATACATTGCACAACCACGTGTACAACCATCTCATATGTACATCGCAATCCTGCACAAATGGCACAACGCCGAACACGTATACCAATATATCACTATTATCACAAAGCCTTCAAATTTCGGAAAACACAACCAACTCAAACGGAACATATTTACGGAGGCAAGCAGAATCGTTATACATATCATACGTAATTACTATTCACAAGATACAAGTCGTATAATAAGATACTTGCCTTAATAACCGCTACCAAACGCTCCGAAAAACACGGTTCGACTGGGAAGCTCAGACCCCGAAGAAGACAACGAACGAAAGAGTTCCGACTCGAGTTCTTCACAAGAATTCGTTCCTAAGTCACAACGATATCAATTCAATCACAATTCTACGAAAACATATGGAACTTCCCAAGTTCTACCCATTGAAGCATTTTATCGGACACTTTGAAGGCGTAGTCCAATTCAATCGATTATTCAAAGAAATACTCAAATCCGTTCCACAAAACTTCAAGGGTATTGAATGATTACGAGTTTACAATCAAGTTTTATCAGCAATCTGAATCAAAACAAAGAAAATCGGCCAAAACACCAAGAAACCCCAAGAACATCCAAAAACCAAAAGTTTAGGTGTTCTTACCTTCGATCCGGGTGGAAGATGATGTTAATCCATGATTCCAACTTCCAAAACATGTTTATATAAGTTGATTCTACTCAAAACCATCGATATATGGTGAAAAATCGCGGAAGGAACGAAGAAAAGTGGAAAATGCCGGATATGACTCGGTCCAGGCCTTAAATAGCCGACCACGGCGGCGAGGACTCGACCGTGTCTGCTAGACACGGTCGCGCCTTCCGATAGTGACTGCCGCGGCGCTCGGCATTGACTCGACCGTGTCTGGAACACGGTCGGGCCTCTTCCGGCTTATCCGGAAGAGTTCGGCTCGGCCGTGCCAGACGACACGGTCGGGTCCCGAGGCGAGACTTCGGCTTATCCCGGGAATGCAGCACGGGCCGTGTCGGACGACACGGCCGAGTTCGGCCGGCGGTGATCGCCAATAACGGCGGGTGAGCTAAAGCGACCATAACTCTCTCGTCCGGACTCGATTGACTCACCGTTTGAACCATTGGAAAGCTAACTCGATCCTCTATAATATTGCAAAGATTCAGAATTTTTGGAGTTACCAAAAATTAATGGTGATCTAACAAAGTCGAACTCATACTTAGAAAAGTCGTTTAGTAATCCTGAATTCAACAAAACGACACCGAAACGCGAACCTGAATACGAACCGAAGATACGGTTACGAAGTACTCACAAAGACGAATCTAAGAGCTAGTAGAACACACGATTCCGACCACCCGAAGGCTCGAAATTCGACAACGGAAGGTAATTACCCCAAACTTTGGGAAATTACGAAAATGGCCCAAATGCCCGAAAATCACCATACGACAACGAATAATCAAACCGAAGCTCACAACACGTATAACAACGTTCAATGAACTTACGAAAAACCCCAAACGGCGATTTGAACGAGATTCGCAAGAACCGAACTCAAGCGCGGAAAAGTCGCTAACAAGTACGGAACTCAACAAAGCGACCAAACGAACTCGGATGACAAAAGTGCGAAATTAAATATTCTCCGAATGACGAAAGCGGTCAAAAGCGAGTCGTCAAAACGGACTTCGGCGAAAAAGAAATTTACCGAAAATCGAAAATTTGCAGATATTACATTCTACCCTCCTTAAAAGAAGTTTCGTCCCGAAACTTAAAACAAGTAGGGGGAAGAAATATTCCGCCAGGAAAAACTCAACAAGATACACAAGAATGCGTAACTAACGCCCAACGGCGAAATGTTACAAACAACGCAAAGGAATATACGGCGTGAAAACACGCTCCACGGCGACCAACACAACGTCGCCGTTAGGGAGATAATAAAACCAACAAATGACAAGCGTCATCAAACGGATAATATAGCCAAGTCAATTATCCGTCAATCACAAAACACAACGAACGAAAATCAATATGATTGACCAACCCAACGGTACATCAATCAAAACGCGAGCCAACCGCTGAACAAATACGGAATCCCACCTCCCAAGGGTTGGAAGATCGAAAACGAGACTAATTTCCCGAACTTAAGGGAATTAGGAAGGAGCCTGAATGCTCAACAATCACGAAACGATCGAACCACAACGATCGAGACAACAAAAATCGAACAATCATGTTCGAAACACGAAGGATAAGAAAATTCAAACAACAACTCCCAGGATGATCTGGTGAGAACAACAAGACGTGCATTCCCATAGGATCCACAGGAAAGGGAATAGCGATTGAAAAGTCACAACGACAAATGAGTTATTCCAAAACAATACCACACTCGTTCGATCAACAAAAGCAAGGGGCAGGACAAGCTCAGAAATGTCAACGAACATAATGAGTCGACAGAGTCGAAAACACAAGAGTTCCAAATCCGATCCACTTCGAATAAAAGAACTAATAGAACCAGATGAGGTCACTCCCGAACAAGGTTCACAAGAATCGAACTGAACCCAAAAAGTCACATCGATAACCAGATCGACCCACAACAAGATCACAGTTCGTTCGAACGATGAAACCGAAATACAGAACAAGTTCATAAAGTATCAACGAACACGACGAGTCGATAGACCTGAGAAAGAGGAAATGCAGAAGTCAAAACGATACAGGCATTACATTCGACCTCTTATAAAAGAAATGTCGTTCCCGCAACTCACAACAACTGGAGTAAGGTGACAACACAAAAAGCAAACGACAGAAATATCTCCCATGGGCCACTCAGATCCGATCCTCATATCTTTACTGAAGTTCGCGCCCCGAAAGACTCGGAACCCAACTCGCAAAACTGGATCCTGTGTCTCTCGGGTCCACACTTGAAAAGCGTTACTGACGAGAAGGACAATTGGCACGTACATGCCCCGGCACAATACGTTCGAAATGCCTCGGCTCGGCATATCGAAAATACAGATGCTAGATACAATGGAACATAACACCGCAAAACAACATACCGGAGATGCCAACTCAGCATAATAAAGAATCATAACACATATCATATACAACGATTACCATCGTAAAGTAATACACACACAAACACTACAACAACGACAGTATCGTTCGGCGACATCAACGGCCCGAACGATAATCAGCACATAATTACAAACATTATGAAACAATCACTCATGTACACAAACGTACAAACCCAAGCTTCAACATCTCACACTCGTGCGACAACACGCAAATCGCCACGAGGCGATAAACAATAAACACCGGTTCACACCTCTCACAGAGGGCTAGTACGACAAATGCGTGGCAACGCCTCGACGTTCATGGCACCAATTCGATCATACTCGGGAGCAAACATCATAACGACAACGTGAACATCATACATACATACCCAACCCTCAAACGGGAATGGATAGGTTTTTAAAAACGAAAACCTCCTTTTGAAAATAATTTAGAAAAACACCGATTGATCTTGAGTATCACCTTTCAAAAAAATACAAACGTGAAACATCGTTATCGAGACTTTGGAAAACCATTTCGCATTTGAGAAAAATGAGGACACTTTCTCTTAGCGGAAAACTTTCAGAATATCCGACCCTCGGGTCTAAGTAAAAGTGTTTATAAAACATTGAAAAATATCTCAAAACATTTTGGTCCTCGAGGTAGAAGAATTCAGAAACATATCGTGGCACCTTGGAAGTACCATGAGAAAACAATTCATTTTAAACGTACGTCTCGAAATTGAATTTTCTAAGATACTCAAGGTTTTCAAAGATAATTCAATGGGCTAGAATGCCCAAAAATCTCAGGTAATTACACGGAACATTATAGCGTTGTGGGTCCCGCGCCGGAACCCACCAGGATAAAAACTATTTACAAAAACGCCAAAAAGGGCCGATGACGGTAATATTTCAAAAACTCACAAAAGCCATTTACAAAATACTAAATACCGTCATAAGAATTTCGCCCAAACGATAAAGGCCATAATGTCAAAACTCGGTTAAGGGAATCGATTGTCAAAATAAAACTCAGTCGCCGATACCTTTTCGAAATATATCAAGGTTTACAACTTCCACACCATACCACACCACCCGGTGGTTCAAAGATAAAACAATAATGTGCCCAGTTCTATACACATACTATATGCCACAAGTACTAAACATAATTATATTACACAATCATGTAAAGAAAATCATGCACCGCAATTAACTCACTAAGATAAAATCGAGATACACAGGTACTTCGCATAAAAGAGGAGACTTACATCCACAGGTCGCACGGAGGTGACGGTCGCCCACGATACCAATCTCGTCCGACAACATAACCGACACGTTGTGACTACGCACAACTCAACTTGTCACCTGATGACTCAAACGACATGACAACACATTACTCGACAAATCACGACTTGACTCGACCCGACGGCTCAGGTTTCCGCAACCTAAGCTCGATACCATAAATGTAACACCCCCAAAACCGTATGGGAATATTACACGCCGTAAACCCTTTCCGCAAGGATCTACCAGCTAAACGTCCATAAACAACCAAATGCTTGCCCGTCTGTGGTCAAACAATATAATAATACTGACCGTCAAGGTCACTTACACATAAACACACAGGCCGATGAGGTCACACAACTCTATCAACAGATCGACTAACAACATTACCCACACAGGGGGTCGAAATACAATACGGCGGAAGACCGAATCAACTCTAACAATACAACTAAACTCTACCAACTCTCAACTCTTGATTAGTATCGCACTCGTCATCCCCTTGTGCCAATCCTGTGGCTCCCCGAACCTCGCATGTACCGGACGCAGCAGGACATCCACCCCGAATACTCGGGGGTTAGTAAAACTCCACTGTTTTACTAGTGCAAGTATGAAACCATATGAAATGTAACAAGCAAATAGCAACTACGAATTTAATACGGAAATCCATTATCAAAATGTTCCAGAAGTTTTAGAATTTCGAACTCAAGTAAGAGATATTTGAAAAGGAACACATCATCTCGGGGATTTTTAAAACGAAATTCTTTTGGACCTCGAGTCCCAATTTACAAAACCTTTTCGAAAACATTAGGGCCTTAGCCCGATTCTCGTTTCAAAGCATACAAAATAATATATCATTTTGAGTCCGAGATCCATATATAAAATGTTACCCGAACAATCACTGCTACACGATCATTGTTCGTACACATCATGTACCGAACTCCGGAGACCTCGACGGACCTTACCCGGCCACACACACTGTTCGTACACATCATGTACCGAACTCCGGAGGCCTCAACGGACCCTACCCGGCCACACACACTGTTCGTACACATCATGTACCGAACTCCGGAGGCCTCGACGGACCCTACCCGGCCACAACATCGTTCGTACACATCATGTACCGAACTCCAGAGGCCTCGTCAGACCCTACCTGGATCACACATCCTGTCCGTACACGTCATGTACCGGACTCCAGAGGCCTCGTCAGACCCTACCTGGATCACACACTTTGTTCGTACACATCATGTACCGAACTCCAGAGGCCTCGTCAGACCCTACCTGGAACACCCACACATCGACACGACACAATTCATAATCATTAAATGTCAAGCCATTCCACATTACAATGAAATGTACAATCAAGTATGTAAACCAAAACAACGCAAATATCATGATCATCACAACGACTCTTAACCAACATAACACACATTCGGTACACAATACATTGCACAACCACGTGTACAACCATCTCATATGTACATCGCAATCCTGCACAAATGGCACAACGCCGAACACGTATACCAATATATCACTATTATCACAAAGCCTTCAAATTTGGAAAACACAACCAACTCAAACGGAACATATTTACGGAGGCAAGCAGAATCGTTATACATATCATACGTAATTACTATTCACAAGATACAAGTCGTATAATAAGATACTTGCCTTAATAACCGCTACCAAACGCTCCGAAAAACACGGTTCGACCGGGAAGCTCGGACCCCGAAGAAGACAACGAACGAAAGGGTTCCGACTCGAGTTCTTCACAAGAATTCGTTCCTAAGTCACAAAGATATCAATTCAATCACAATTCTACGAAAACATATGGAACTTCCCAAGTTCTACCCATTGAAGCATTTTATCGGACACTTTGAAGGCGTAGTCCAATTCAATCGATTATTCAAAGAAATACTCAAATCCGTTCCACAAAACTTCAAGGGTATTGAATGATTACGAGTTTACAATCAAGTTTTATCGAATCGAATCAAAACAAAGAAAATCGGCCAAAACACCAAGAAACCCCAAGAACATCCAAAAACCAAAAGTTTAGGTGTTCTTACCTTCGATCCGGGTGGAAGATGATGTTAATCCATGATTCCAACTTCCAAAACATGTTTATATAAGTTGATTCTACTCAAAACCATCGATATATGGTGAAAAATCGCGGAAGGAACGAAGAAAAGTGGAAAATGCGGATATGACTCGGTCCAGGCCTTAAATAGCCGACCCTGGCCGGCAGGGACTCGACCGTGTCCTGCTAGACACGGTCGCGCCTTCCGATAGTGACCTGTCCGTGGCGCTCGGCATTGACTCGACCGTGTCCTGGAACACGGTCGGGCCTCTTCCGGCTTATCCGGAAGAGTTCGGCTCGGCCGTGCCAGACGACACGGTCGGGTCCTGAGGCAGAGACTTCTGGCTTATCCGTACGAGTACGGCACGGGCCGTGTCGGACGACACGGCCGAGTTCGGCCGGCAGTGATCGGCCAATAACGAGCGGGTGAGCTAAAACGACCATAACTCTCTCGTCCGGACTCCGATTGACTCACCGTTTGAACCATTGGAAAGCTAACTCGATGCTCTATAATATTGCAAAGATTCAGAGTTTTTGGAGTTACCAAAAATTAATGGTGATCTAACAAAGTCGAACTCATACTTAGAAAAGTCGTTTAGTAATCCTGAATTCAACAAAACGACACCGAAACCCGAACCTGAATACGAACCGAAGATACGGTTACGAAGTACTCACAAAGACGAATCTAAGAGCTAGTATAACACACGATTCCAACCACCCGAAGGCTCGAAATTCGATAACGGAAGGTAATTACCCCAAACTTTGGGAAATTACGAAAATGGCCCAAATGCCCGAAAATCACCATACGACAACGAATAATCAAACCGAAGCTCACAACACGTATAACAACGTTAAATGAACTTACGAAAAACCCCAAACGACAGTTTCGAACGAGATTCGCAAGAACCGAACTCAAGCGCGGAAAAGTCGCTAACAAGTACGGAACTCAACAAAGCAGCACCGAAACGAACTCGGATGACAAAAAGTGCAGAATTAAATATTCTCCGAATGACGAAACGGTCAAAAGCGAGTCGTCAAAACGGACTTCGGCCGAAAAAAGAAATTTACCGAAAATCGAAAATTTGCAGATATTACACCACGTGTCTCAGTTGAGGAAGTGCATTGTTGACGATACCGCCGTGGTACCTCTGGAAGACATCCAAATTGACGAACGGCTCAACTATGTTGAGAAACCTATCGCGGTTGTTGATCGAAAGTCAAAGACCCTTCGGAGCGGCAAGACTGTTTATTCTGTTAAGGTTCAGTGGCAGCATAGGAAGGGATCTGAGTGTACATGGGAACCTGAAGACGAGATGAGGGTGCATTATCCCGAGTTATTCAGAGGGACTGACTTCGAGGCCGAAGTCCCTTCTTAGTAGGGGAGAGTTGTAACGCCCGGTTTTTCCCGGTACGTCAATTATTTTCATGGTATTTAGTTATTTTAAATGATGGGTTTAATTAATTAGCCAAGTTAGATTAAAATACAAGTCTTGGGCTAAGTTAATTGAAAGATTTATTTATATTGGGCTAGAAAAAGAAATGAGTTTTGAGCCTAGCCCATTAGTGAAGTCATTAGCCTTTATCCTAAAATGATTTATTAATCATAATTAAGAAAAATATCACAAAAACCCTAAATTTCTTCCTCCCTCCCTCCTTGCGGCCGAGAGACATATCTCTCCCATCTCTCTCTCGTTTTTTTCTCTTCCAAAGCCACAATCATCTTTCTCTTTCACTTCCTTGTTGGTGTAACAAGCTTAGGTAAGATCTTTTAAGGTGTTTTAATCTTTTCTTTTGATTTATATTCAATTAATTGTTTTAAATGTTGATTATCATCTAGAAATTTCATCACCATCTTCTATATGGTATATGATGAGTCTAGATGATCATATTATGTAAAAGATCTATATGATTCATAAAAATCATCAAGTTGTAACTCGTGTGATTTAAAGAAGATAGATCTTATGGTTTTAACCAATGTTGTTATTGTTATAAGTTGTATGTTATCATCATCTCTAGATTATATCTACACCCTATACATGGTGTATGATGGATCTAGATGATTATATAAAATACAAGGTCTAAATGAACCATGGAAATCACCAAGTTTTATTTAGGTGATAAAATGTGATAGATCTTGTGAATGGTTATAATTCTTGTTAATTATTATTTTGATTCTCAACATATCCATATCAATATGTTTAGATCTAAGTATACAACTTTATAACATCTTCTAAGATGTGTATATAAATGTTTGTGTATTTGAAAGATCAAGGAACCCTTAAAAAAAGGGGAAAATTATGAGTTTAAGTGGTTTGTCATATATTATGTTGATTTGATTCTTTTCCTTGTGACTAAATGAAATGCCAATGACCCCTAGCCCTTTTTAGTGCCACCATGTTCATGGGGACTGAATTTGTGTGATAAACACATCTAGGAATGTGTTTCAAAAGGGAGAGGAATGGATTGGTTAAAAAGATTAAGGGTTGGCTACGATTCTGTTTCCATCAGATTTGTAGTCATCTTACAAAAATCATAACTTGAATTATATAAATCAAACGGATCTCAAACCTGTGCCAAAAGTTTACAAATTGTGTTGGGTAACTTTCTTATGAAGGTCACTCTCACTAATTAGGACTTTATCCATGGGCGAGAACAGCATCTTTGCTGGTAGGTCTGATCCGGGTCTGATCTGATAGGTCAATTTGTCTTATTCGTTTCTAGGGCTTGGAAAATGATCTAATGGGATTCCAAGTTCCCACATGTGTGTTATGACCTAAAGTTGTGATCTGGAGTTTATGGGATGTTATTTCCAAGTATTTCTTGGTCATATTGAGTTCACACTCCAGATCAGTTTTCTGTCATCAGCTTTTAAGGGTTTTGTAATTAGTCATGTCGTGAATTTCATATCTAGTGTTTGGGAAACCCTTTTTGGTCGATTCCAACTCTGAGACTTTGGTATTTATGTCTATTATCTCTGTGATTTTTAGTTTGGACAATGTCTACCCACAAGTTGGGTAGAATTGGCCAACACTACTGATTCCTATGATTTGGGACTGCATTGCGATGTCTTTTTAAAAGCATCATAATAAATTCATATTTTGGAGTTAGAGTGAGTTCTTTACTATTTTAAAAAGGGTAAAGACTCTAGTTTCTTAGAAAAATTCAATATTGATATGTTAATACTTAGGAAAATTAAGTAAATCCATCTTTAACAGCGGGTCTGTTTTTAGACCTTGCTGTCCAGATTTTTGTTTAAGTCTTTAAGCTTCATCTTTGGGTATATCCTAACTCCTAGTTTATAATAGGTGAAGTTTTGGCATTTGCTCAAGTGTGGTAGCCACTTTTGATTTAGAAATCTCCCTTAAGTATTCAAGGTGAGTTCTCTCACTCCATTGTCTCAATATTTATGATTGCTAGGTTAGCACGTGAGTGTTAAATTATTATTATTATAGTATGATAATATGAATGCATGCTTAAATTGTTAATTATACATGTGCACTGTATGTTTATTGTTGAGGGGATCATAGCAATTATCCGGCTTTTGTCCGGTGCGCGTGGTTAGGTATAATTACTCCAATACCCTCCGGGATGTGAGGTGAGGGTAAGATTAACCCAATACTCTTCGGTTTGTGAGATGCGGGTAACCTACTAGCCCTCCTTATAAGCTTTGATTTGTTCTTGGCTTATGTCTAAAATGTTATAACTATATATTTTAACCTAGGTCTAGTGATTGTGGATATTGGTATAATGTTGTGTTTGAATTCACTAAGCTTTGTGCTTACGGTTTTACTTAACATTTTCAGGTATTACGATTAAGGAGGCTAAGGAATTGTGGGAGCATTCGTGACACCTTGTGATTTATTTTAAGTCAATGAACATTTTTAGTACTTCCGCTTTTGACATTTCTATTTTAGAAAGTTTTACTTATGTTGTTTTCTTTAGAAGTTTGATAACTTGATTGCCATTATTGGCTTATTAAATTAAATAAATGAAGTCCCTTTATGAATTGGTGTCAAACTTTATATTGTTTCCGCAAAAAAAAAAAAATAATAATAATAATAATTTTTGGGTGTTACAATCCAGCACCCTTAGCATAGATCACACGATCCCATCGTATCAACACAACACAAACAACACAATTATGCATACACATATGCAAATTAAAATGTTCATCAACATGAATAACATATGAATCAAAACATGAACAACACTATGATGAAACAACTAGGACGACTTCATGCTTAGCAACATGAATGACAACCTGCATGATCAACATCATTAACACTAAACCGAATCAAACTAAGATAGTTGTCCCGAGTCCTTCAGGAGCAATCTCGATGTCAAATCATCGCCGGCAATTATCCTCAATGCTCGGCGATCCAAACGTACAATGAACTATAGATACTCATATCCTCGTCTTTATCGCAACATAACCTCGATACCCGAACATACCAATAACCGAGATAAAGCATATACATTATGATTTACCTCCCAAAACCGAAAGAACGATATACGATCCAAATACCCAGAGTTCACAATATTAATCATCGCTGTATGCATTATAAACGAAATGAAACTGAAACCATTCATTAAATATTATAACTGGTCAAGTAATAACTTGCCTCGATACCAATACCACGAAGCTGCTACTGAACACATTGCCTTTGTCTACGAGCTCCTCAGTCCCGATCAAAAGCAACACAACGGTTCAACAAAATCTCGAATAACTGCAGTCAAAACAAACCAAATCAAACCATCACGAATTCATAATCACAACACAAAAATACTACTGTCTGCCTACTTAGCGCACGTTAAACGCATAACGTAGCGTGCGCTAAGTTGCTCCCATTAGCGTGCGCTAGCTAGTAAGCTTAGTGTGCGCTAATGCTGTACAGTGGCATGCATTCCAAGCATCGACTAACATCTTGCGACTACGAATCCGAATGAAGGGATACATAAATCTCCATATCTCTTGAATATCAACGACACCATAACTATCACAAGGATCATATCAATGTCCATATATCAATAACAACATCAACAATCAAACCAACTCGATAACAAGGATCATGTCATACTCAATCTGGAATTCAACCTAGTATAATGATTCATCTCATCTAAATCGACCAATATAATTACCAAGATTCAGAAATCCATCTTAGATCGGGTTAAATGAATCAACATCCTTATAATATGAAGAATCTTAACTAACATCCGAAACTCTTATCAAAATTCCATTAAATCTCATATAACATCATCATATGATTATCCAACATGCTCCTCACATGGAATCATCCAAGAAAGACGAACCACCATCAAAGGGATACGAAAATTACCTAGATTGGATGAACCAAGAATAAGAACACTTGACTCCATTCCAAGAATCATGAATAACTTGAAGAACAAGGCTTGAATCCATGCTCTCCATCTTTAATCTTGTTAAAGATCATCATCTCACCATGTTTGGGAACCTCAAGAACCTCCCAAAGCTCTCTCTATCGACTGAAGGAGAAAAAATGGACTAAATACATCTCAAAACCCGTCTGTCCCCTTATATAATAAACATTACTAGCGCGCGCTACTCTCATAAAATAGCATGCGTTATTGCCCTAGTGTGCGCTAACTGACTTTGTTAGCGTGTGCTATCGCAGCCCAGAGGCCACTGCCTCGCTCGTAAACTAGCTTACGTACATAATGCCCATGCATTAGCGTACATAAAACATCATGTCTAGCGTACGCAAGTCCTTGCCCTTAGCGTGCACTATCCGAAGTTGACTTACTACAGTATTCACCTACCACTCGTTCCCCCACATGCCGAATGCATCCGTGATTTCCGAGATTCCTCTGACCGATCTGGAATTAGCGTACGCTAACCATACGGATTAGTGTGCGCTAGCCCTACATGACAAACACTCGTTGACCTTATCTGGACAAGCGTCACAAGTGGCCGGATCCACTTGCTGAAAGCCAAGATTCCCTGTCGGATGATCTGATATTAGCGTACGCTAACCATCCTTGGTAGCGTGTGCTAAATGCCGATAAGCATCAACCTGGGACTACCTGTCGGCCGCCTTTCGAACCTTTCCCAGAATGCCTTACGTACGTTAAGGATCTTCCTCGGCGTACGTAATGCGAACCTATTAGCATACGCTAACTGCACCACGGAGCTAAGCATATTTCATAGCGTGCGCTAACGTGGCTGTACTTAGCCATTTTCAGCTATCCTCGTCCAACATCTCGACATACCAAATATGAACATACGGCATACTGAATACATATACTCAACACATTATATCCTCAAATACAATTTTCGACCAAATACGACAATTATACCAATACTGACATCTCAGTCCTTCATTTATTTTATCCATACTGTACAGATTCCACACTGTACAACATAACTCGGATAAAATAACATTAAACAATAGTAGTAGAAATTTCGGATATTACACCTGGGTGGTTAACCCTAGTTCGCGATACGCACACACACGGCAATATGTATCCCTAGAGGCCCCGTCAGACCGTCCCTAGGTGAACATACACATATCATCACAACGCCACGGGAAGCCATAATTCGAATACTAGAATATGCATACAAATGCTAGGTACTTCGCTAGAATGGCCACTTTAGTCGACGTATACTCACAACTAATGTCACACAACCACAAGCAATTACCAGTACCAAACAACACCAAGCGCCACAACCTCCTTACGAAGGAATAACAACTAATATCACACAACGTCACATATACCGAAAACACATTTGTTTACGAAGTATACGAGTTATCTTTTGAAAGACAACACTTATCGAGAATAATCCGATCCTTTTTAAAGTTCATTTAAACATTCGGATTTGCACATAAAATCATTTATCAATGATTCTGTCTACGAAACCTGAAAAGTATGGGCAAGATACTTGCCTTGATGCCACAAGCAATGAAACGACGAACGGACACGGTCGGGTAGCCCTCAAAATTCCAAGAACGAACAAGAACTCGACAACTCCATGAAAACTACGAAAATAACATCACCACGAATCAATAACTCTAATCGGAATTCAAATCAACTTGAAAAACAACAGGGATCCGAAGAAAAATCGAGAATCAAGTTCCGGGTGATAAAAATTGATAAATGAGTCACAAAATCCGAAGACCATGATCAATATAATAAGAATACCAAGGACAATTCATCAATCTCGGATCAAATCAACGAATCACGAAGAAACCCCCAAAAATCACATAACGAGGGTTCTAGGGAAGAAAGTACCTTGATTCGACGAAGAACAAGGATTCAGCGGTGATATAATTGAAAATGATCTTCTAAAACACCTTGGAAATGATTAGAACCGGCCAAGGGATCCTCTCCTCGAATGCTCCCGTCCGCAGACGCCACCAGGTGAAGAAGATGCGCACAAATAAGGTCTGGCCGAAGCCCAGGCCTATATATGGCCGACATCGTTACGGCCGTAACTGGCAGGGCCTTACGGCCGTAACTCGGTCAACGCCTATAGCGTATGTAACGGTCGACTCCTAGCGTGTGCAACGAACACCACTTACGGCCATACTCGGCATGGCCTTACGGCCGTAACCGAACTCCCAGGGCCACTGCCCGAAATCTGCCGACCCATTACAGCCGTAACCGGCCAACGCCTAGCGGCCGTAACGAAGCCTTACGGACGTAACATGGCGATCCTTACAGCCATAATCGAGTGTCTCCAGGCCAATGTGTGCGGGTGTGTTACGGCCGTAATCGGCCATGCCTTACGGTCGTAACTCGGTCCAGCCAACCCTACAAGCGTCCAGCTAGAGACTCGACGACGTCTCGATCACGCAAACGCACCGACTATGATCCAAAACAACGAAGAGGTTATGAAATTCAACGAATTACAGTGCAAGCACACGATTCCAAGGACACGGACGACAACAGTTCGTTCAACAAAAGAAAATAAATTCGGCGAAATCGGAATGAAGATCTCGGGTATTACAACAATTACTATATCTTTTTGAGTTAGGTGCTCTCCAAAACTCAGAACTCCGGCGAACGTTCAAGTGCTGGAAACTGGGCACGAAACAAGAGGGAAATATGCTGCAATATGTGGTATGCTTGTATTTTTTCTATGTTCTGATTGTATGAAATGAAATGCATAAGACCCCCTTTTATAGAGTCCAGTTCCACTCCATCAGGTGGGGAGTTACAACAAATTAAAGTGCTATTAATTCTCCTTAATCCTCCAGCTCAAGAGTTACCTCCATAAATATTCTCATTTAATACGGACGTTACATTATGGAGTGTGAAGAGTCATATTCCAGAAGCTAAGTTCTCAATCTGCCTCATTTCAGACGAGACCAAATATCAGATCAGATGGGTTCTGCCCAAATATCAGATCAGATAGGTTCAGCCCCAAATATTAGGTCAGACAGGTTCAGTCCCAAATATCAAATCAGATGGGTTCTGCCCTAGATATCAGATCAGATACGTTCAGCCCCAAATATCAGATCATATGGGTTCAGCCCCAAATATCAGATCAGATGGGTTCAACCCCAGATATCAGATCAGATAGGTTCGGTCCCAAATATCAAATCAGATGGGTTTAGCCCCAAATATCAGATCAGATGGGTCCAGCCCCAAATATCAGATCAGATAGGTTTAGCCCAAATATCAGATCAGACAGTTTTTAGATCAGAGAGCTTCTAGATCAGACAACTTCTAGATCAGACAGCTTCTAGATCAAACAGCTTCTAGATCAGACATCTTTCAGATCAGACAGCTTTCAGCCCAACTATCAGATCAGACAGCTTTCAGCCCAACTATCAGATCAGACAGCTTTTATATCAGACAGCTTCTAGATCAGACAGTTTTCAGGCTTTCAGCCCAACTATCATATGGGTTTTCAAACTTGGTTAACTCTTCACCTTTTCAATTAAATGGCCAACTTTAATCATTTATTTCTCACTCACCGGAAATTGGTTTTGAGAAAGATAAAATCCTACGTTCATTTTCTCGAAGCGTAGATTCACAATTTATTATTTAATTCCCAAGAATTAAATATTTTATCATTATTGGTTTTAAATTGAGTTAAAACTCATTTTTCTAAAACCAATTTCCAACAGTTTTAAAGGAGGAAGATTGGTAAAATAAGTAGATTCCAAGACTAGGTTTCTATTGTTTGCTAGGATCAATAGGATTTGACTTTTGATAATGTTGTACTTGTCTTCTTAATATGACGATCACAAAAATTCTTTAAAAGTCCCTCTAGAGATATAATTAAAATGTATATTGAATAGCCTATGATAGTCTTGTAACACCTCCAAATCCTATTGGGTTATTACAGTGCCGTGGACCCCATGCCGGGAGATCTACCAGGTGAACATGACTAAAATACATTAAATTAAACAACAAGGGAAAATCATAGTCCCTACCATGATATCTGACACAATATTCCGATAAGGAATTTCAATGACAACGATGGGCTTACATGGCCAAAAATAAAATACAACAACATCCACGAGCATCTGCTCGGGTAATACATAGTGACAATGACTGACAAACTAGAGAACACTCCAACTGGCTGACCAACATGAACACCTCGGACTAGTATCGCTTGAATGCCTCGTCGCCATCATCATGCCCCTGTGTCTCAACTCTCTCCTCGCAAGCACCTAAAACATGAAAACATGTTCCGCCCCCACGGGGTCAGTCATCCAGATAATGAACATCAAATACATGTATAACATGATATGCATCCAAAGGCAGAATGAAACGGTACAATGATGATAATAATATGAGATGCTCACAAACCAATGTAAAAACCGAGCATTCGTGAAACACTATGCCCACGACATACTATTAATACCTGTTCGACAGGTTAGAACATAAATGCCCAACGGCGAATCATAATTATAGAGTACCACAATGAATTACACGACACGAACCAAACCAGAACTGAATTAATTATGAATCACAATGCCCGAAGGCTCTAATGAAATTACCAAGACAATCACAATGGCCTGAAAGCCACTCAGCCGAAGCTGTCAAATATCACAATCACATGAAACCGGAACAGCCCGAAGCTATAGTTAATGAGGGATAATAAGGTCATAACCACGACCATGACCTACTGAGATGTAGGTTTCGGGAATCCAACCGCGAAGGTTCAAGCCCCAATCTTACCCATAATAAGATCATAAACACGACCGTGACCTACTGAGTTGTAGGTGTTGGGAAGCCAACTGCGAAGGTTCAAGCCGCTTACCCATAATAAGATCATAAACACGACCGTGACCTACTGAGCTGTAGGTGTTGGGAAGCCAACCGCGAAGGTTCAAGACCCAAGCTTACCCATAATGAGCACTAGCCGAGACTAGCCTCCAAAATATAATTAATCACAAACGGCAACGATCCGAAGATTACCGAATTCATGAGAATGATAGTGTGCTGCCTTGAGTCGGCCAACACGATAATGATGACTCACAGATGGGCACCGTCCTCGGCTGTCCCAATTAAATACCTCGATTGCCTTAGAATGGTCAATCGATAACAACGACACAACGGATGGGAACTATCCTCGACAGCCCCAATTCAATACCTCGACTTCTTTAGAATGGCCAACCGATAACAATGATGCAACGGATGATTTAATACCTCGATTGCCTTAAAACGGCCAATCGATAACAATGATATAACGAATGATTGAGCACCTCGATTGCCTTAGAACAGCTAATCGATGACAATGATACAATGACTGATTGAGCACCTCGATTGCCTTAGAACGGCTAATCGATGACAATGATACAATGAATGATTGAGCACCTCGATTGCCTTAGAATGGCTAATCGATGACAATGATACAATGAATGATTGAACTCCTCGATTGCCTTAGAACGACCAATCGATAACAATGATACAATGAATGATTGAACTTCTCAATTGCCTTAGAACGGCTAATCGATAACAATGATACAATGAATGATTGAACTCCTCGATTGCCTTAGAACGGACAATCAATAACAATGATACAATGAATGCCTCGGCACCTTTAATCGGCTACTGACGATGAAGATTAGAACGAATACGACAATGCCTTCAATTGGTCAATACAACATGAATGACAGGAAGCCAACATTAATAACAGTGATTACAACAACGTCTAGATCGACATCAATATTAACAACAACAACTGATACATCGATACTGCGAACCGGTGATCGATAATAACATTAACAACGAATATCTCAATGCCTTACCGGCCATTAATGAATGATAATAAACATTTGGCATAATTGCCGAAGAGTATCGTATCGAACGATCCCCTAATATCAATAAACTTATGAAGAGACCAAGTCTCGGAATGATACAACACATTCATACACATATATGATAACATTAATCTCATTGACTAGTACAAGTATAGAACTTGCCTCAAACCGACGGCGAGAAAGTCCTTCCACGAGCAACGTCCTTAAAGTGATTATCGGTCCTCGAAACAACCTTGAATAACACAATTACCAATGATTCGGTTAATATACGAATAAAGCATGATCACAACCAACTCAAAAGTCGATACAACAATACCCAAACTCATTGAAGCAATTCAACAAACACATTGTAGACAACCTCCAATTGTTTACAACCAATCTCGATTATATCGATACCAAACCTCCAATGAATGATTAAATCCAACAAAACATCTTATATACAATCAATATTCTCATAGGAATACACAATTCGAGATTCCAACAACATCTAATCGAAACCCCCAATTCCAAAATCAACATCCAACATGTTCTTGAATAATCCTCCAACAATCCAATGATAATTCATAAAAACTCATAATCATACGTATATCCCTTCACATATCATGATTACAACATCCAAATCATCATATCCCAACTAAAAATCGAAATCCAAGATGTTGAAAAATTTACCTTAGATTTGGGATGAAGAATCCGAAAAGATGATGTTAATCCACACCACAACTCAAGGAGGATGAAATATCTGAGATTTATGATGATAAATCGCCCAAGAATTCGCCCAAAAATCGCCCAAGGAGAGGAGAAACGAAGAGGAGGATGAAATGAGCTTCCTTCCTCCAAAAATCCGCTGAAAAGGGTGATCTCACCCGTGTGCCACGGCTAAAAAAAAATGCTCTTAGCCATCTTAGTGCCACGGCCCGCGGTACAGCCAGCGGTACAGCCCGCTCCAGCACCAAAAGGCACATGGTGCAGTCTTAGCTATTTTGATCATAACTCCTTCGTCCGGACTCTGATTGACTCACCGTTTGAACCATTGGAAAGATAACTTAATGATATATAATATTGAAAAGATTCAGAATATTTGGAGTTTCCAATAATTGATGGTGATTTTACAAAGTCGAACTCATACATGGAAAAGTCGCTTAAGAACAACAGAACGACACCGAGATGAACTCGGATGACGAAAAGTGTAGAATTAAATATTCTCGGAATCACGAAACGGTCACAACGGAGTCTCTAAGATGGACTTCTTTTAAAAAATAAAATTACCGAAAAATCGAAACTGCGGATATTACATACTACCCCCCTTAAGAAGTTTCTTCCCGAAACTTAAAACAAGTAGGGAGAAGCAATATCCCTCCAGGAAAAATCAACGAGATACACACGAACAAGAATGATCACAATGAATGATAATGAATCGAAATCCAACAAGGATCAAGATTGACTCACCGGGATGAAATGATAACATAATGCGTGATAGCTCAAATGAAATGATTGGAACCATTGTTCCCCGTAAAGTGAATGATTAGTTTGATAATTATAAGTCTCAACGTGATTGATATATGATGAATGACTTATATTAATGAATGAACGATAATGAAATGAATGATTATCCTATTACCGAGCAAGAATTAACTTGCTCAAAACCGGAGATGAATGTCCTTACCTCGGGCTCTCGAAGCCTGATAGGAACCCTTGAATGAAGCACGAGCTGGAGTAACAAATTCCCTAGAGGACTTTGAGCTCTCTCGAGATCTACCGGCACTAGAACTCCTACAGTATTTCTGAAGGTGTCCATGTCTCCCACACAGGAAACAAATAACGGCCTGCATCGAGCACCGGGTACTGCGATGTCCTATTACATCACAGTTAAAGCAAACAACGGTCGAACTCATTGCCTTAGAAGAGGATGCTCCCTACGCACGAAGACGACTAGAAAATAACCTCTTGGACGTCGGAGCCCGATGTCCCTCTGAACGAGCCGGCATTCTAGTCCTCTCGCCCGAAGAAACTGACGGATGCTTCTGAGTAAGCTCCTTGATCAAAATCTCTGCTCCAAGAGCCTTCCCGATGAACTCACTAAGTGAATTACAATTGTGATTGAACAACTGCATCCTCAACTGCGGATTTAGCCTCTTGCTAAAATATTTGATCTTATCCACCTCAGTACGGATAATTGGCGAAGCAAACTGAAGTAGTCCCTCAAACTTCTCAGCAATGACAATAACACCCTCATCCTCGACGGATTCGGGGTTCAAAACCTCTGACAACTTGGATTCACGAAGTGGATCCGGATAATACCTCTCTAACATGAGAGTCTTGAACTCACTCCAACCACAATCGCGATCGGCGGGTTTCACAGAAAGCCACCACGAATAAGTACCTTTACTCAAGTAATAAGCCACTACTGCCACTTTACTCTCTTCCGGACACTGAACCATGTCGAAGAGTTTATCAAAATGATCAATCCAATGAACAATATCAGCTGGTTACGACGAACACTCAAAAGTAGGCGGTCTTTGACGAGAGATATCGCCAACAATCTGATTCACTCCTCCAGTCTGTCCATGAAACAGCACATGCAATCCCTGTTGTGGTGGGCCACGAACCATCGAGGTCTGCATGGTCTCCATCATCCGCGTCATCTGAGTCATCTGGGCCATCATGCCCTGCATGCATATGAATGGGTCCATCCGATCACCTTCCGATTGAGCTGCTTCTCGGGTACGACTCCCTGACAGTGAATGATTATCTGACAGTGAATGAGTAGCATAGCTAACTGATGAACACATGTTATCTCTCGCATTCACATGGGCATTCACACGAGATCTCGGGTTTCGGCCCGCACCGCGGCCTCTTCCCCTGCGTCCTCTGACACCTCTATCCATACTAAAGCAGGAAAGCCACATGATAATTATAGATCCCGCATGAATATCGCATTATGATTACGTTACAGAATCATGATAATGAGCATACATGCTCTAACACAATGAATGCAGTAATGATGCAATGAAATGATCGTCGACATTACATCGGAATATGATAAGATCGTATGAAATATCAGGTGAGGTAACATGATTATCTGATGAAATTCCTGAAATGATTACCTTGAACAAGTTAACAAGGTTGAAAATTCGATCCACAAGATCAACAACTGAACCGTGAGTTGGGCTGGATGATTAATGAATTAACTGAGCAATGAGATTGACTGAGTGATGAATGAATTAACTGAGCAATGAGATTGACTGAGTGATGAATGAATTAATTGAACAATGAGATTGACTGAGTGATGAATGAATTAACTGAACAATGAGATTGACTGAGTGATGAATGAATTAACTGAATAATGAGATTGACTGAGTGATGATGAATTAACTGAACAATGAGATTGACCGAGTGATGAATGAATTAACTAAGCAATGAGATTGACTGAGTGATGAATGAATTAACTGAACAATGAGATTGACTGAGTGATGATGAATTAACTGAACAATGAGATTGACTGAGTGATGAATGAATTAACTGAACAATGAGATTGACTAAGTGATGATGAATTAACATAAAAATGAGATTGACTGAGTGATGAATGAATTAATATGATCGACAAGATCAAAAATGATGATTGAGGATTATTGACTGATGAATGAGTTGATTCTTATCGTTTACACAGATCACACGTGTTCTAAAAAAATTAATCATGAATCAATCGTAAAGTTTATATCACATATATGTTTTAACAAGGCATGTATAATTAATGACATGATGAATGTATGAACATAAAGAGAATCGAGTCCTTACACAGGTCATACGAAGCTTCGAGGTCTTGCGATACTAGTCTTTACTGACGACGACTCGATGAATGAATGACTCGTGCAGTCGTACTAATATTACGACTCACAAAACCCGACTGACTAGATTGTCATAACCTGACAGGCCCACTACTACCGCGTCGGTAGAGCCACATAACTCACATATCAGGGTATTTCACAACCCAAATCTCTGATACCATCTTCTGTAACACCCCTAAATTCTATTGGGTTATTACAGTGCCGTGGACCCCACACCGGGAGATCCACCAAACGAACATGACTAAAATACATTAAATTAAACAATAAGAGAAAATTATAGTCCCTACCATGATATCTGACACAATATTCCGATAAGGAATTTCAATGACAACGATGGGCTTACATGGCCAAAAATAAAATACAACAACATCCACGAGCATCTGCTCGGGTAATACATAGTGACAATGACTGACAAACTGGAGAACACTCCAACTGACTAACCAACATGAACAACTCGGAGTAGTATCGCTTGAATGCCTTTTCACCATCATCGTGACCCTGTGTCTCAACTCTCTCCTCGCAAGCACCTAAAACATGAAAAAATGTTCCGCTCCCACGGGGTCATTCATCCAGATAATGAACATCAAATACATGTATAACATGATATGCATCCAAAGGCAGAATGAAACGGTACAATGATTATAATAATACGAGATGTTTACAAACCAATGTAAGAACCGAGCATTCGTGAAGCACTATGCCCACGGCATACTATTAATACCTGTTCGACAAGTTAGAACGTAAATGCCCAACGGCGAATCATAATTATAGAGTACCACAATGAATTACACGACATGAACCAAACCAGAACTGAATTAATTATGAATCACAATGCCCGAAGGCTCCAATGAAATTACCAAGACAATCACAATGGCCTGAAAGCCACTCAGCCGAAGCTGTCAAATATCACAATCACATGAAACCGGAACAAACCGAAGCTGTAGTTAATGAAGGATAATAAGGTCATAACCACGACCGTGACCAACTGAGCTGTAGGTGTCGGGAAGCCAACCGCGAAGGTTCAAGCCCCAAGCATACCCATAATAAGATCATAAACACGACCGTGACCTAGTGAGCTGTAGGTGTTGGGAAGCCAACCGCGACGGTTCAAGCCCCAAGCTTACCCAAAATAAGATTATAAACACGACTGTGACCTACTGAGTTGTAGGTGTTGGGAAGCCAACCGTGAAGGTTCAAGTCCCAAGCTTACACATAATAAGATCATAAACACGACCATGACCTACTGATCTGTAGGTGTTGGGAAGCCAACCGCGAAGGTTCAAGCCCCAAGCTTACCCATAATTAGCACTAGCCGAGACTAGCCTCCAAAATATAATTAATCACAAATGGCAACGATCCGAAGATTACTGAATTCATGAGAATGATAGTGTGCTGCCTTGACTCGGCCAACACGATAATGATGACTCACGGATGGGCACCGTCCTCGGCGGTCCCAATTCAATACCTCAATTACCTTAGAATGGTCAATCGATAACAACGACACAACGGATGGGAACTATCCTCGACAGCCCCAATTCAATACCTCGACTGCTTTAGATTGGCCAACCGATAACAATGATGCTACGGATGATTCAATACCTCGATTGCCTTAAAACGGCCAATCGATATAATGATACAATGAATGATTGAGCACCTCGATTGCCTTAGAACGGCTAATCGATGACAATGATACAATGAATGATTGAGCACTTCGATAGCCTTAGAACGGCTAATCGATGACAATGATACAATGAATGATTGAGCACCTCAATTGCCTTAGAACGGCTAATCGATGACAATGATAAAATGAATGATTGAACTCCTCGATTGCCTTAGAACGACCAATCGATAACAATGATACAATGAATGATTGAACTTCTCGATTGCCTTAGAATGGCCAATCGATAACAATGATACAATGAATGATTAAACTCCTCGATTGCCTTAGAACGGCCAATCAATAACAATGATACAATGAATGCCTCGGCACCTTTAATCGGCTACCGACGACGAAGATGAGAACGAATACGACAATGCCTTCAATTGGCCAATACAACATGAATGATAGGAAGCCAACATTAATAACAATGATTACAACAACGTCAAGATCGACATCAATATTAACAACAACAACTGATACATCGATACCGCGAACCGGTGATCGATAATAACATTAAGAACGAATATCTTAATGCCTTACCTGCCATTAATGAATGATAATAAACATTTGGCATAATTGCCGAAGAGTATCGTATCGAACGATCCCCTAATATCAATGAACTTATGAAGAGACTAAGTCTCGGAATGATACAACACATTCATACACATATATGATAACATTAATCTCATTGACTAGTACAAGTATAAAACTTGCCTCAAACCGACGGCGAGAAAGTCCTTCCACGAGCAACGTCTTTAAAGTGATTATCGGTCCTTGAAACAACCTTGAATAACACAATTACCAATGATTCGGTTAATATACGAATCAAGCATGATCACAACCAACTCAAAAGTCGATACAACAATACCTAAACTCATTGAAGCAATTCAACAAACACATTGTAGACAACCTCCAATTGTTTACAACCAATCACGATTATATCGATACCAAACCTCCAATGAATGATTAAATCCAACAAAGCATATTATATACAATCAATATTCTCATAGGAATACACAATTCGAGATTCCAACAACATCTAATCGAAACCCCCAATTCCAAAATCAACACCCAACATGTTCTTGAATAATACTCCAACAGTCCAATGATGTAACACCCCCAGGATATCCGAGGTATATTACAGCGCCGTGAATCCCTATATGGGACCCACCAGGCTGATCAAGCATCATACTCATCGACTCACAGAAGCAACAGAAAAATATCTCGTCATAAAGACGCCCAACAAAATAATCCACCTGGTTCAACCGGTCTAACATATCACCATAATCCGACACAAACATAATAAACAACAATAAAATCCCGACGAGTAAAAGTTCTTAAGTACTCGAGTACTTCTACTAGTTTAAAGACCACAAAAATAAAAAGATAGAAAGCAATAAGACACCACTCGTGCACAATCTTCACGCACGGCCATCATCCGCATACTGGTCCAGCACCCGCTCGTCTCGATGAACCTGACCTGAAATTCATAAAACGAAGTTCCCCAAAACGGGTCCCCATAGGGGTTAGCAATTACGCTAGTACAAGTAACCAAATGAACTACTTACATCTTACACAAATAGTAATGCATGCAATTCAAGAGAACATAGTTCCAAAACATTCATTTCCGGAAATGCCAATATCAAATCACATTTGTAAAATGCACCACAATTAACCGTCGATCCACGTCTCTGTGGACCCCTACCGAGACCCCGTCGGATCTAACCCGTAGTGGTTAAAAGCAAGCTCGTCGATCCACGTCTCTGTGGACCCCTACCGAGACCCCGTCGGATCTAACCCGTAGTGAGCATACACACACACACACCATTCTCATGCAATACTAATATATTAAGATTGTAAGTTCATAAGGGTACTTGCCTCGGTTAATAGGCGGTGATACGAACGGAAAGGAAGAATCGAACACGACCACGAGAAACCGGCGGAAATGGACCTAACGATTCGAATAACACAATCACAACCAACTCTAGACGATTACGGAAATGGAATACACCCGGAAACCCGCCTACGATTCATGTATATTCGTACCAAAAATAACAACGAGGGCGGACCATAACCAAACCCTCTCGATTCCGTAAAAATCCACAAAATATCCATGAATCCGTAGGAAAACTAAAGGTACTAACAATATTAATCGTATACATCATGAATCCACCAACAAAACGGAACGAATCGGAAGAAAAACCCAAAACCCCCAAATTAATCGAAAATAGGGTTCTAAGAGATATTACCTTTGGAGATTCAAGTACTAAGATCCGTAGAACGCGCGTTAGATTGATTATCCGGGCCTCACAACCGAAGGAGAATGATGAAAATCAACCCCCAAATGACGAATGCTTGAGAAGTTCTCCCCCCTATGATCTCTTTCTCTCTCTCGCGCGCAGGTGAAGAATGGAGGAAATGGCCGATCTCGTCTAATAAGAACGAGATTATACAGTTGACCGCTTGGTGTGCCGCGGCACAGCCGAAGTGTGCCGCGGCACAGGACAAAAATTTGCTCCTGTGGTTCGGCGGTGTGCAAGACGGCTGCGTGTGCCGCGGCACCTGCATGTCGGGTTTTGGTCGCAGATGTCACACGGGTGTGCCGCGGCACGGACGGTGTGCCGCGGCACGACTGCACCGTGCGGCCGCGGCACGGATGGGTGTGCCGCGGCACACGCTTCACTCGACCAACAATCGGAGAAATTTGTGGGCCGCGGCGCACACACCTTGTGCCGCGGCCCTCACCCCTTTGGGTCCCAAAATGATAAAAATGATCCTAAAGAGAATAAAAACGATAGGAATCAATATTTGGGAACCAATAACACGAAATGGATCCACGGCAACCCCGAAACGGCGGTTCCGCACAACAATAACGAGAATACAGTTCAACAGTTGACAGGAAGGACACACTGAAAGGTACACGAGGGTCACTACGATCGAGAAGTACACCAAAAATGAAAATACAAGGGAAAGAAAAATGCGGATATTACATTCTACTCCTCTAAAAATAAGTTTCGTCCCGAAACTTAAGAAACGAACAACTCAGGGTACCTAGCACGCATGCTATCCTCGGTTTCCCAAGTTGCCTCCTCGACACCGTGTCTCAGTCGTTTCTCACCACTGCACTTTGACCAAAGGGATGGTCTTATGCCTCAGTCGTTTCTCACGATGCTCCAAAATCTTCAAAGGACGCTCCTCAAAAGTAATATCTTCAGCGATATCAATCTCGCCATAATCGATGACGTGACTAGGATTCGGGACATATTTCCTCAGCTGGGAAACATAAAAAACGCTATGAACATGACTCAAGGCCGGAGGTAATGCCAAACGGTATGCCAACCCACCGACTCGCTCGAGGATCTCAAAGGGGCCGATAAATCTCGGACTCAACTTCCCTTTCTTCCCAAAACGAAAAACTCCCTTCGTCGGCGACACCTTTAGCAAAACGTTGTCTTTCACCTCGAATTCCAAAGGTCGACGACGGACGTCGGCATACGACTTCTTTCGACTCTGGGCAGTCAACATCCATTCCCGAATTAATTCTATCTTCCGCCTCGTCTCTAAAACGACATCCGGCTCGGTCCCGACCAAATCGGACGCCTCTTTCCAACAAATCGGTGACCGACATCGCCGCCCATAAAGTGCCTCATACAGTGCCATCCGAATCGACGCGTGCCAACTGTTGTTGTACGTGAATTCGATCAATGGCAAATGTTCCTCCCAGTCACTACTCCAATCGAGAGCACAGGCACGCAACAAATCCTCGAACGTCTGGATAGTGCGTTCCGACTGTCCATCTGACTGGGGATGAAAAGAGGTACTCAAACGCAAACGGGTACCCAACGCCTTATGCACCGCCTGCCAGAAGTGCGATACAAAACGGCCATCACGATCCGAAACAATAGACTTCGGAGTACCGTGAAGCCTCACAATTTGCGCGATAAACACACGAGCTAACTTCTCTGGGCCCCAAGTGTCCTTGATGCCCAGAAAATGTGCCGACTTGGTCAGACGATCAACAATCACCCATACCATATTCATGCCCGACCTCGATCTCGGCAAACTCGTAATGAAATCCATCGATATATCTTCCCATTTCCATTCCGGAACGGGAAGTGACTGCAAAAGCCCAACCGGTCGCTGGTGCTCGATTTTGACTTGCTGGAAAGTCAAACACCTTGCTACAAACTGTGGAACCTCCTCCTTCATATCATTCCACCAGAAATTCCTTCTCAGGTCCTTGTACATCTTACTCGAACTAGGATGAACGGAATAAGGTGTAGCATGGGCCTCACGTAAAATACTCTGTCTCAACTCTGAGTCGTTCGGCACACAAAGCCGACCCCGAAATCTCAAAACACCATCTTCGTGAATCACAAACCCAGGAGACTTTCCTTTAAGAATGTTCTCACGGATTTGAGTAATCATCGGATCCTCTAACTGCTTCAGCTTAATCTCATCGATCAAAGACGACGAGATTTCCAAAGCACAAAATTGCCCGACAGTTCCCGGCAACAGAACTTCAACATCTAACTCGATCAAAGCTCGCCGAAGCCCGGACTGAGGCGTAAGGATCTCAAGCGATCGCAATGCAATCGGTTTCCGACTCAAGGCGTCGGCCACGACGTTCGCCTTGCCCGGATGATAAAGGATTTCGAGGTCATAATCATTAATCAGCTCTAACCACCTCCTCTGCCTCATATTCAACTCCCGCTGAGTAAATATGTATTTCAGACTTTTATGATCGGTAAAAATCTGACATGCATAGCCGAAAAGATAGTGACGCCAAATCTTGAGTGCGAAAACGACTGCCGCTAACTCCAAATCATGAGTAGGGTAGTTCAGCTCATACGGCCTCAACTGTCTCGACGCAAAGGCAATGGTCTTTTCGTGCTGCATTAATACGCACCCAAGACCCTGACCCGAAGCATCGCTATAAACGGCGAATCCCTCGTTGCCACATGGCAATGCCAAAACCGGAGCTGAAGTCAAATGCTTCTTGACTCCTCAAAATCGAATCGCCTCTCGTCATTCCGCATTTAACTTCTCGGATTTCTGGAGCAACTGTGTAAGTGGTCGAGCCAGTTTCGAGAAACCCTCGATGAACCTACGGTAGTAGCGAGCCAAACCTAAGAAACTACGGAGCTCTCTCACGTTTTTGGGCGGTGCCCAATCCAACACCGCTTCGATCTTCTGCGGATCTACACGAACCCCCTCGGCTGAAATCACGTGACCCAAAAACATCACTTCCTTCAGCCAAAACTCACATTTCGAGAACTTCGCATAGAGTTGCTCGGCCCTCAAAATATCTAACACTATCCGCAAATGATGGGCATGCTCTTCCTCGTTCCTCGAATAAATAAGAATATCGTCAATGAAGACGACGACACACTTATCCAAATACTCGATAAAGACTTTGTTCATCAACTGCATGAACACCGTCGGCGCATTAGTTAACCCGAAAGGCATAACTACAAACTCATAATGTCCGTATCTCGTCCGAAAAGCTGTCTTCGGCACATCGGACTCTCTCACCCGGAGCTGATAGTACCCCGATTTCAAATCAATCTTCGAGAATACCGCAGCTCCCTGCAACTGGTCGAACAAGTCGTCAATTCTCGGCAAAGGATACTTGTTTTTGATGGTCACCTTGTTTAGTTCGCGATAGTCGATACACAAACGTAGTGATCCATCCTTCTTTCGCACAAACAGGACCGGTGCGCCCCAAGGCGAGGCGCTCGGTCGAACATACCCCGACTCAAGAAGCTCACTCAACTGCTTCTTCAACTCGGACATCTCTGAAGGTGCCATGCGATAGGGCGCCTTCGAAATAGGAGCCGCACCCGGCTCTAACTCTATAGCGAACTCGACCTCACGATCCGGTGGCAATCCCGGTAACTCATCAAGAAAAACATCAGAAAACTCATTAACGATTGGAATCGACGAAAGCTCGACTCCACCACTCTCCGCCTTCAAGGCGTAGCACCAATATCCAATACACCCCTTTCACAGGAGTCTCATCGCCTTCAAGGCGTTAATAACGAATTTCTGTTTCCCCCTCTTTCGCCCGGCGAAAGAGTGCTCGGTGCCGTCATCGGCTAACATGGTGATGATCCTTGTGCGGTAGTTTATGATTGCACCATGACGCTCGAGCCAATCATCCCCGAGAATTAAGTCCTCACCCTCAATACCCACAACAATAAGATTAGAGGCCCAAGCCCTCTCACAAATAAATACAGAACAATCTCGAACCTCCTGATCACCAACGATCCGATCACCGCTAGGAAGCTTAACGATGAAGGGCTCACAAGGCGTCAAACAGTCGAGACTCAAACGGCGCATACAATCCATAGATATGAACGAATGCGTAGCACCAGAATCGAAAAGCACACTGACAGGATGAGAAAGAATATGAACGGTACGTGTCGCCACGGTAGCCACTGGATCATCGGCTCTCCGCATCTCATAGATACGCGGGTGGGCTGAGCCGACGCTGGAAGCTCCCCCCTTAGAGGGCTGACCCCGACCTCTCCCCCGACTAGCACTCGGCGGAGATTGAGGAGCAAACAATCCTTGATTCACACTTGGTTCCCTAGGCGCTGGAGTGGAAGCCCGGGCACCAAGGATTTTCTCCCTCTCAAGACACGTAGCCTTTATGACCTACCGGCCATACTGACACGTCAAAGGGCTCAAACAAGATGATCGACGTGGCCTATACGGCCACAATTGAAACACTTCACATCACGGAAAGGAGCACTGGTAGTTCCACGAGGACCCCCAGCGGAACGAGCTGGACCACCGCCGGCGGGGAAGTTAGCAGATTGGGATTTCTGCTGACCCCCTCCCTTGTGGCCCGAAAAATTCCCGGCGGACTTCTGCTTCTTGCTCTCGCGGGCCGCCTCGCTAGCTGTCACTGACATATCGTAAGCAAGGGCCCTACTCTGATAATCCTTCAAGGTAGTACAGACGAGCCCCGACATATAGTCCCGAATCGACAATTTCATCCGTCTGGAAAAATGGAAAATTTTGTCACTCTCCTCGACAACTTGGGTCTTCACATAACCCAACTCCTTATTAAAATCGGCAATAGCCTGAGATACGGGGATATCCCGTGGTTGAGCATCATAGAAGGCATGTACTCGAGCCTGTCTGACCGGCCACGGGCAATATTCAGTCTCCATCAGTCCTTGGAATTCGGTCCACGAAGCAACATGGTCTTTGGGCCCAACGGCCTCCCACCAATCCGTAGCGTCCCCTGTGAGAAAGTACTGGGCAATAGGGACTTTACGGTCCTCGGGACAGTTGGTAGCAGTGAAGACCTTAGATATCTCTTTGATCCACCCTTCCCAGCCGATCGGGTCTGAAGCTCCCGAAAACTGAGGAGGATGCATCTTGATGACATCCTGAAGCCAACGATCCGCTCCGCCCCGATTAGCATGGGCCGGATCCGGATTCTGAACCGCCTGAGCTATTGCCGCCATTTGGTTCACCATTTCCTGCATAATAGCCGCAATACCAAGGTCGGCGCGCTCGTGAGAAGAAGCATGACTGTGACGGTCGCCGGTACTGCCGGCTCCCGAAGACTGCAACGTGGCCGCCCCACCGGCTGCCCCACGTCCCCGGCCGCGTCCACGACCACGACCGCGACCTCTTCCAGCATCCATACTGGAGTTAAATAAGTAGCAAAAGCCATACGATGGTAAGTACAAGAAAAGAACGATCGCAAATCGAGAACTAGAGGTACGATACAAGAATATAAGGAATAGAGGGAAAGAAAACTTACGGGCACTGGTAGTACCGGAATCATGGAAGCGTGATGATGATGTGCAAAACAAAATACAACAAGACCCAATAAACCGACAAGCCTAGGTATCCATAAACCTAGTGCTCTGATACCATTTTCTGTAACACCCCCAGGATATCCGAGGTATATTACAGCGCCGTGAATCCCTATATGGGACCCACCAGGCTGATCAAGCATCATACTCATCGACTCACAGAAGCAACAGAAAAATATCTCGTCATAAAGACGCCCAACAAAATAATCCACCCGGTTCAACCGGTCTAACATATCACCATAATCCGACACAAACATAATAAACAACAATACAATCCCGACGAGTAAAAGTTCTTAAGTACTCGAGTACTTCTACTAGTTTAAAGACCACAAAAATAAAAAGATAGAAAGCAATAAGACACCACTCGTGCACAATCATCACGCACGGCCATCATCCGCATACTGGTCCAAAGACCGCTGCCTCGATGAACCTGACCTGAAATTCATAAAACGAATTTCCCCAAAACGGGTCCCCAGAGGGGTTAGCAATTACACTAGTACAAGTAACCAAATAAACGACTTACATCTTACACAAATAGTAATGCATGCAATTCAAGAGAACATAGTTCCAAAACATTCATTTCCGGAAATGCCAATATCAAATCACATTTGTAAAATGCACCACAATTAACCGTCGATCCACGTCTCTGTGGACCCCTACCGAGACCCCGTCGGATCTAACCCGTAGTGGTTAAAAGCAAGCTCGTCGATCCACGTCTCTGTGGACCCCTACCGAGACCCCGTCGGATCTAACCCGTAGTGAGCATACACACACACACACACCATTCTCATGCAATACTAATACATTAAGATTGTAAGTTCATAAGGGTACTTGCCTCGGTTAATAGACGGTGATACGAACGGAAAGGAAGAATCGAACACGACCGCGAGGAACCGGCGGAAATGGACCTAACGATTCGAACAACACAATCACAACCAACTCTAGACGATTACGGAAATGGAATACACCCGGAAACCCGCCTACGATTCATGTATATTCGTACCAAAAATAACAACGAGGGCGGACCACAACCAAACCCTCTCGATTCCGTAAAAATCCACAAAATATCCATGAATCCGTAGGAAAACTAAAGGTACTAACAATATTAATCGTATACATCATGAATCCACCAACAAAACGGAACGAATCGGAAGAAACACCCAAAACCCCCAAATGAATCGAAAATAGGGTTCTAAGAGATATTACCTTTGGAGATTCAAGTACTAAGGTCCGTAGAACGCGCGTTAGATTGATTATCTGGGCCTCACAACCGAAGGAGAATGATGAAAATCAACCCCCAAATGACGAATGCTTGAGAAGTTCTCCCCCTTATGATCTCTCTCTCTCTCTCTCGCAGGTGAAGAATGGAGGAAATGGCCGATCTCGTCTAATAAGAACGAGATTATACAGTTGACCGCTTGGTGTGCCGCGGCACAGCCGAAGTGTGCTGCGGCACAGGCCAAAAATTTTCTCCCAGGGTTCGGCAGTGTGCCGCGGCATGGCCTGCATGTGCCGCGGCACCCGATACAGTCGGGTTTTGGTCGCAGATGTCACACGGCTGTGCCGCGGCACCGGACGGGTGTGCCGCGGCACTGCATCTTGCCGCGGCACACGATGATTCGCTCGACCAACAATCGGAGAAATTTGTGCCGCGGCGCACACACCTTGTGCCGCGGCCCACACCCCTTTTGGGTCCCAAAATGATAAAAATGATCCGGAAAGAGAATAAAAACGATAGGAATCAATATTTGGGAACCAATAACACGAAATGGATCCACGGCAACCCCGAAACGGCGGTTCCGCACAACAATAACGAGAATACAGTCTAACAGTTGACAAGAAGGACACACTGAAAGGTACACGAGGGTCACTACGATCGAGAAGTACACCAAAAATGAAAATACAAGGGAAAGAAAAATGCGGATATTACAAATGATAATTCATAAAAACTCATAATCATACGTATATCCCTTCACATATCATGATTACAACATCCAAATCATCATATCCCAACTAAAAATTGAAATCCAAGATGTTGAAAAATTTACCTTAGATTTGGGGTGAATAATCCAAAAAGATGTTGTTAATCCACACCACAACTCAAGGAGGATGAAATATCTGAGATTGATGATGATAAATCACCCAAGAATTCACCCAAAAATCACCCAAGGAGAGGAGAAACGAAGAGGAGGATGAAATGAGCTTCCTTCCTCCAAAAATTCACTGAAAAAGGGTGATCTGACCCATGTGCCGCGGCCCGAACTGAGTGTGCCGCGGCCCGCGGCTAAAAAAAATGCTCTCAGCCATCTTAGTGCCATGGCCCGGCCAGCAGGGGCCGCGGCCCGCGGTACCGCCCGCTCCAGCACCAAAAGGCACATGGTGCAGTCTTTGCTATTTCGACCATAACTCATTCATACGGACTCCGATTGACTCACCGTTTGAACCATTGGAAAGCTAACTTAATGCTCTATAATATTGAAAAGATTCAGAATTTTTGGAGTTTTCAATAATTGATGGTGATTTTACAAAGTCGAGCCCATACATAGAAAAGTCGCTTAAGAACAACAGAACGACACCGAGACGAACTCGGATAACATAAAGTGTAGAATTAAATATTCTCGGAATGACGAAATGGTCACAATAGAGTCTCTAAGATAGAATTCCTATAGAAAAGAAAATTACCGAAAAATCGAAACTGCGGATATTACAAATCTCCCCATCCACTATAAATTATCTAACTCCATAAAAGTACATAAAATCAAAAGTCATCACAACGAACCACCGATCTCTCGATCTCGTAACCAATTATGTCAATTAACTGAGACCTATTATTAAACTCCTCTCTCAAATTATGAACAATAATGTTAAGCATGCAAAAATATTGATCAAGTGTTCAAACATGATTAAAAACTAACTAATTGAAAAGAGGAATTCAAGTAGATGATAAATTAAATAATCAATCCTAACAATCCATTACAAACAATGTACTACTATGTTCCAAATCTAACAAGTTTAGCTGAACATGGTGAAAAAAGAAGAAGAATTTATACTTCAATTTAACATGTTCAACTAAAGAAAATAGAAGAGAAAGGGAAGTAAGAAAGGAAGAAGAAAAAAACTCGAATGATGATCTCTCAATAATCCTGCCTTTATCTCCTTTGAAGCTTTTAATTTCCTCTTGGGGATATTTTTAGCCTCTTAGACCTTTCTTAGACTTGATAATCCCAACAATTGGCCTTTGGGGTCCTTTTATCGCCACCAAATAAAGTTTAGGGCTGTTAAAATGCATTAACTCGTCAAACAAGGAAATTAGCACCGTCCAATGACTCGGCCATGTCAAATGACACGAGCCATGCCGAGCTGCCATGGAAAGTTCATAAACGCTTGGAATGTGACACGGTAAGGACCACCGTCGTGTCATTTGACACGGACCATGTTCTTTGACACTGTCGTGGCCGTGTTACGCTGTTTGGTTCCATTTTTCAGTCCTTCATCAGTTTGTACACATGTTCCTGCATTGCCTGATCTGTGTCGGGGGTCGAGACTTCATTCATGCTTGATAATAGCCTTAAAAATCCTGAAAACACAACGAGAAGTACCAAAGCGTAATCGAGTCCAACAAAGGGAGAAATAAACATAAAACACTATATTTCTCACACACTGAAGGTCGTTAAGTAGCAAAAAATATGATAAAAATATGTGTGAAATTTCGTGCAAACATTAATTCCACTGGGTATTGAGAAGTTAATTTTTCAGAAAGCACACATAAAATTTAGAATAGTTTACAAATCAAAATTACATGAATTATATCAAATCACAAGAGTTCATAATCAAAGTGTTCACATTTTTATTTACAAGAATTATTACAAATCAATCTTCTCGTACAATGACCACTTTATGAAGCCCGATCAAAAAACATCTTATATATATAGAGATTGAGTCCTTAAATTTATTGTGGAGTCTTAATGACTCCAATTTTTATGTCTTAGCATCTATCTATTATATCTAAATATTGAGTCCATGTCTTAAATGTTAAGTATTGATAACTTAAAATCCTATACTTCAATTAGATACCATCTATCTATATTATATATATAAATTGAGTTCCATGTATTAATGTGAGCATTTATGTCATAAGCTAGCAATATATATACATATATATATATATATATATATATAAATTGAGTTCCATGTATTAATGTGAGCATTTATGTCATAAACTAGAGTCATTCATATCAACGAGGCGTTCAGACCCGTGCGATGTAATGTTCAGCCCGATGGCAATATGTGGAAGTCAATGCTAATGTAATTAGTGTCGCCAGTCTGACGCGTGAATAAAGCCATCGTTCTAAGCAGATAGCATACATTGTTTTAAACGCCTTACCGTAATGACAATACGTGGAAGTTAATGTTGATCCGTAATAAGTGTCGTGACTAAATCCATAATGTTAGCAAAGAGCATAGATCCTATAATGTAACTTACTCTATAATTAATGAGAAAACTTTCTCTAGCCATCCTGCAGCAAAGCAACATAAACTCAAGCAGATTACACAACATGTCAGCATTTATATGAAAATCAGAACAATCAAACCATAATGTCAAGACAACTAATAAAAAAATAAGGTTTCCACCATCTATGAAACATTCAACAACTAAAAATCTTCTCAAAACTATATATACGTCTATAATAAAAAAAAGTACTAACACAAATGAATCGATCTTATCATACTGGCATATTTAAACTTCTCTTCAGATGTGGGATGTCTAATCCATGACTCTAAAGCTTGCTTCATGATATCACCATAAACTGAACTAACCCTCATGACTCATGGGTGGTGTCTTCATTAATGTTGATCTTTTTGCTTGCAATTTATCAAACGACACCGCAAGAGTACTATATTTCCTATGATACCTACACCTGAATGATCCTGGATGTACTGGTTTTATACACAAAAGCATAAACGCTTTTAAGGCATTCAAAACGTTTTTTAGGCATATTAATTAACACTATTTATTTAAACAAAATCAACTTATCGACTTATAATACATAATACATACATGAATGTTAATTGATGCAATAAGTTGGCAGGAAATCAAAGAGGCATGAATGTTAACTGATGCAATAAGTTGGCAGGAAATCAAAGAGGCAAAAAAAAAGTGGTAATGATATTTATGATTCAAATCAAGTTGATCATCTTTAAGACTTAACATTATTGAAGATGACTCAATCTTTTAGTATATGAGATTGAAATATTGCTAATCTCTAAAGCTTTTTTTAAAAGCTTTAAAGAGCTTTACAAACCACAATTAAAAAAAATGCAAGAATAAAAAATGTATAAATACCTGTTCATTGTCATACGCTAAATTAATTCAACCAACTAAAACATGTCAAAGCCTTATTATTAAATTTTAAGAATTTCTATAGTCATACCACACAAAGCATGTTTACTGTTTAACTCTTTCATCTTCTTCTTTGAGGTATTTATACTCCCTTATAAACAAACTCAAAAGTCACACAACTCACCCACAAACAGGTCACACCCACCACCTCCAGTAAAGCAAATTATTCTGCTGCCACAGCCACCGGAACTGCTGCCAACATCAACTGCTTCCGCCGCCGACACCACCGAATATTAATTCAATAGGTGGTGTTTCGAGCTTGGGTGATTTCGTTGTTGTTTAAGTGGTTTCACCACCGACATACCAAACTTAGAATCTCAAACAATTTTCTTATAAATAATTAAACAACTAAAACGTTTCTATTCAAAATAGCCTACAGATACCTACAAACCATGAGATATCCGAAACATTATAAAATCAAATTGTCAATTCCCACCAAATCTTTAAAAAATAAAGATAACATCGAGTTCTTTATATCTAAAATAATGGATCGATTGTCAAGATGGATTTTTAATATTGATGAGTATCAAAGGAATTGAACTAAGGGTGTCCACATTGTTGGTTCTACCTTCTCGACCACCGAAACCCCACCAACATCGCCATAACCGTCGTCGGCCACTGAAATATTCAGATCTGAACACAAAACCAATACCCAAGTTTGTAACTTACTTATAAGCTCGAAACAAATTCTATAGGAGACCCGAGATTCCAGTGATGGAGGTTTGTTGGTGGTGGTTTGGCGACAAGGGTGTGGTTACGTGGTGGTTTTGGCCGGTGTTTGGTTGTTGGAGTATGATGATTTAATGAGAGAAATGAAAGGGTCGTATATGTTTTGTGATGAGGAAAAAGTGTGTTTTTGTGGGTGGAGGATACAACTTACAAGTAGTTAATTTTGATAGATAAAATAAAATTAAAAACAATAACATGAAAGGACAAAAATACCCCTTATTTAACAGTCAAACTAACGAAGTTAGGAAATTCGGATCAAATCCGAAACTGATGTTTCACTTTTTGGGGCAATTCTTTATATACTCAACTTAAACGTAATAATTTCATATTTCCTTAACAAATTCTTTAAAGACATTGTACTTATGCTCTAAAAATTTGTGTTTTGGGGAAATATGGTATTTTGATTTTCTGATTGGGTAAATATGGAAGTATCCTTTCACTTTTGGACCAAACCTAAAACTTTTTTAAAGTTTGGACTGAAAATGAAATACCCGGCAAACCACAAGAACTAAAAATATAGTTAACTCTAATTTTAAAGGATAGTAGATTCAGGTCTGTCAATTCAAAATGGAAGGCAATGCAAAGATGATAGACATTAAAAAAAATTGATTATATCCCAGGAAAATAAAGATGGTTTTAACTAATTTTAAAAATTTACAAATTTAAAAATTTGAGGTTATACAGTTTTGAGAACACACACCACGAATTACATGCACATGACACAAAATAACATTATTTACATAAAAAATACTCTATGAACAACTAAGAGTGCAAATTTTTTACATCTAAAAAATATAAACAACTAAGGAGTAAGAATGAAATATGTAATAAAAATCATAATATTTGCCATAAGGATTTTAAAGTATAAAAATGTGTGAGAAAAATTAATTCAAATACGTAGCATCGTAGGCATAATAAGTATTTGATTAAATGGCAAAAAATAATTCATTTTAGATGATCGTACATGTTTGGTAACTTGACTATGTAGATATCAATTCGATATCTTAATATGTTATATATGAACTCATTGTTTGAAACCAACCTCATATAGTACCCCACATATTGACGCTAGGATGCACCACCGAATAAGCTATATATGATAGTTCGATGCTACTAATTAAAAAGTAGTTCGTATTGATTTCTGTAAATACGAACAAATGTTTTGCTTCAGTAAGATATAATCCATCTTAAGAAATGCACATGTAATTTTTTTATGGTGTTAGTATCATGGATAAATATGTTGCACATTTTAAGTACAAGTCATTTCAACCTGTCAATAACTCAGCCTAGGCCATACTTGATATTAAATACGTTATATAAAAATATGATGTTTTAGCTTAGAATAATTTCACTCGAAAAACAAAAACTGTGAATGCTCGGGCCTTGAAATAATATGTAATATAAAAATGATATTCGATATTATCGAAAATAAAGTACCCGTGCTTTAGGGTGAATAAAGTCCGTGCATCGCACGGGCCATGATGTCTCGTATAGAATATGCCACACATGACCAAGCAAATTAATGACATGACATGGCATGCTATTGTGATCACATAACAATAACTCACATTATGAGATAACAAAATAACTCACATTATGAGATAACAAAACATATACGTTACAACCCATCTTCACTTTGTAATGCCCGAATAAATGGTGTATTTACCTTGTACTCGACCTTTTATTATTTCGACTTCGTGATGTTATAAATCGTAGATTGGTTTCCCGTATTTGTGCCCTTATGTTTTTATATATCTTCAAGCATTGCATGCATGATTCTGCACGTACTAACGTACGTTAATAGGTGTTCATAACGTACGCTAAGGATGCAGTGTTACGTATGTTATCTGATGTTCTTAACGTACGTAAGCTAAGTCAACTTGGGTTCGGATAAGGGTCGGCTTGTGGGGGCCGAAGAGAGGGCCGGGGAAGATTCGTGTGATTCCCGCATGAACCTAGACATAGGTGTTACGTACGCTATGGTGCATGTGTTACGTACGCTAAAGACATGAGTATTACGTACGTAAAACCCGTGTGATTACGTACGTAAGGAAATGGCGAAATTAGGCCAGTGAACTCTGGTCAGACGATTACGTACGCTAAGGTTAGGGTATAACGTACGTTAAGCTTGTTACGTACGTAAGGGGTTATTGCATAACGTACGTAATACGTAGAAATCTATTTATAGAACATGACCCTCACTTCATTTCCCACTTTTGCCTTGGCCGATTTTTGTGTTCTTGAGACTATCCTTCACCTCATATCCCTCATATCATCATTTACCTCCGAACTTGGGAAGCTTAGACCGTGTGAGTTGGTGATCAAGCTTCCAGTGAAGAGTTTATTGAAGATTTTCTTATTCTTACATCTCTTAAGGTATGTTACGATTCACCAAGCTAGAGTTTACATTCTTAGCTATACTTTGAGCTTATTTTGGAAATCATTGGACTAGATAATGATCTTTTGAGTCCAGCACCATGTTTTGAAGTTTAGAACCCGATTATACCTTGTCTTTCTTTCATTACGTAGAGTCTTGATTTAGCCTCGGTGGATGAAAACCTTTGCATGAAGTATCCTAAATTCGTGAAATAATAAGCATGATTTCCGCTAGATTTTCTGAACCTTTTTATGTTCCATTGGAGTAATTCATGTATGTTACAAGAATTTGTTGTGACCATGTTCTTCATGTTCTTGAGGGTAATATATCGACCAAGTCCTTGAACTCAAACCGAATCACCGTAGTGTCGTTTTCCTTGCGTAATATTCAAGCAGACTTGTCGTCTTGAGTAATATTGGGGGTAGAATCTTAATAGCCGATCATATGAGGAGTTGGCATTTAATCCCTTATTAAAACACGAAATCTTCAAATACCTTGTAAAACATCGAACTTTTAAACATCGGTATTTCACCTTCAAAATGATTATTAAACTCTCCTGGTTTCCGGTTCAGTTCTTATCTAGTGTTTTAACCATAAACCAACCTAGCGTCACTACTTTACGATCATAATATAAGTATTCGGTGATCGTATGTTAGTATCGAGTGGTATGTTAAGTTCCTTGTATCTCTTTTTGAACAAGGTCCGAGCCTTGCATAGGGGTCAATCGTGGGGCGGTGACGTACGGACGCGTGACGTTTGTTGGAGTATTTCATTCTTACCGTTTTCGAGGCAAGTATCATATGTCGAGTTCGATTTATATTGAAACTTGGATCATGCTTGTGGTTTTGTTCGTATTGTCAAATGCGATATGTATTTCTGTAATTTCTCGTGGTATTCGTTGTTAATTGTTCATATTGATGAACATATTGAAATGCATACTTGTGTGCATAATTGATTGATTTATGGTATAAATGATCCGAGGGGATCATGAGGATCTATGCTGAGGGCGCTGGATCGAATGTCCACCATGCGTTGGTCCGACGGGATCATCATGGGGATCTATGCTGAGGGCGCTGGATCGTTGGACGGGTTTTCCATCATACGTTGGTCCGACGGGATCATCATGGGGATCTATACCAAGGGCGCTGGATCGCTGGATTACCCTGTACTGTTTTGATGGAATCGTGAGGATTCGCATCGTTGGATTCCGGTGACGGAAGTCCGTTTTGAATGTTTTATGATGCACTGATGATTTCTGTATTATGATAATTGTACTAGCATTGTTTTGCTAACCCTTTCGGGGGTGGACATTGTTTTGATGTTCAGGTAGCCGAGGAGCGGGGAAGCAACCACAGTACCGACAGGACGATGAAATGGCTCAGTGAAGTGGTTGATGTTTATTGTTATTGTGATTTGTCTTCTTGGTTCATTTAGTACTCGAGTACGTCTGTTTTAATAATGTCATTTCGATATGGTTGTATAAGTTAACTCTTTGGAGCAATTGAACCAAATCTGTATTTTGAACTTCAGTGGTACGATTGGATTATATTTACATTTCTTTTAAATTAGACTTTTAAATCCTTACTTAAAGGGTTTACGGCATTGTAATTATTCCGAATATCTCGGGGTGTTATAGAATATGGTATCGGAGCTAAGATTCATGGATATCTTGGCAGTCGGGTTAGTTGGGTCTGTTTACGTTATTTGATTATTGGTCGTTTGTAACATCAACTTTGAGCCAAAGATCGTCGTGTGGACCGTGGTTGTAAGTTTCCTAATCTCAAATACTACCGTTTTATTTAATTCATGTTTTGTGAACATTGATGGACGTACTTTTAGAAAGTTTGCCCTGGATATTGAGTATTTGTGTTTACAGTATGTTGAGAGGAGGTCGTGGACGCGGACGCGGTCGTGGACGCAGACGTGGAAATGCGAGACAAGAAGAGTCGGTGTCTACCCCAGAGATAACCGCTAGTCGAACGGATTCCCATTCCGGGGGACAGCAGGGATCGGCAAATAATAATGTAGATCCTAACGTGTCGAGTGCTTCACAGTGGTTGCCCGGATAAACCAGCTTTGCTCAAGTTGTGGATCGCATGCAGACGGCGATGGGACAAGAAAGATAACGTGGATAATCGAGGAGATAAATGGCTTACCGAAGTGATCAAATTGCATCCTCCGAAATTTGACGGTTCTGCTGAGACGCTTTCTTGGGATCACTGGCTGAAAGAATTAGAAAAGATTTTTGCAGGGATTAACTGTCCCAACGATAGGAAGGTTCCAGTCGCCCAGTATCTTCTGACAGGGGAGGCTTTCGACTGGTGGGAGGCCATTCGACCGGAGGAGCACAATGTTGACTGAACGGAATTCAAATTAATGATGGAAGCGCAGTATTGTCCTCGCCCAGTTAGAGAGGCCCGAGTTCGGGAGTTTTTCTCGCCACAAAATTCAGAAGCATTTGTGACGGACGTGATTAAGACTTTTAATCACCAGCTGACTTATGTGCGCCACTTGGTCAGAACCGAGGCGGAGAGGATTTTCCATTTTGACATGCGAATGAAGCCGGAAATTCAGCAATATATGTCCGGATTTGAATGTACTACCTTGCGACAGTATCAGGACAAAGCACTCGCCTATGATATGAAAGAGGCGGCAGTAGAGAAATCAACAGAGCAAAGAAGCAGAAAGTGGCTGGCAACTTCACGGAGAATAAGAGTAGTGGGCCTCGCAGGGGCCAGTCCAATTTTCATTCATCCAGGAGGCCTCCGCATCCTTCTCGAGGAGGAAAGAAGTTCCAAGCAGCACAAACGGTTTCAGACGCAGGGAAGAAGTGTTATAACTGTGGCAAAGCGGGACATGTTCGACGTGATTGTTTCGCGCCTGCTGTGACCTGTTTCGAGTGTGGACAAGAAGGACATCGCGCAACATTTTGTGGGAATGCGACCCGATCTTTTGGTACTCGCACTCCTGTACCGGTTCCGAAGGACACTAGTGTAAACCAGACGCAGCAGAGCGGTTTCCCGCAGCAGAATGTTGGGAAAAGAGAGGCATCCAGCGCTGGGTCCGTTCCTCCGCGTATTTACGAGATGAAGAAGGATGCTCAGAACAAAGCTGTTGCATCAGGTACGATTCAGATCCTTTTGCAACCAGTTAGTGTCTTGTTCGATTCGGGAGCTACGCATTCTTTTATATCTTTGAAATGTGTTAATCGTGTGAAAATCTCGTGCTTGTATGATTGTGAACCTTATGTTGTGGGATTACCGAGCGGAGAGAAAATTGTGGGAATCCTAGAAGCTTGGGATTTTCAAGTAACTATAGGAGGGAGAGATTGGCTATCGAACCTTATTGTGGTTGACATCTACGGTGACGATTTAATTCTCTGAGACGATTGGCTCAACCGTTATGGAGCTATTATGAATTACCGAGAGAGAGTCATTTCTATCATTGCTGATGACGTATCTGAACACTTATTCCGAGGATGGAGACCAGGAAGCTCGGGAAAATTGATCAAAGCAATGAAAGCCGTGAAATTATCAAGGTGGATGCCGCGGACTTTGGTGCTATGCCATGAGGAAAGAGGAAGGAGTAGAGCTCTCGTCTATTTCAGTTGTGAATGAGTTCTCAGATGTATTTCCTGACGAACTACCTGGATTACCTCCGCAGAGAGAAGTGGAATTCACTATCGAATTAGAGCCTGGAGCCGCTCCTATTTCCAGAGCACCATACCGCATGGCGCCAACCGAGATGTATGAACTAAAGAAGCAATTGGAGGAATTATTACAGAAGGGTTATATTCAACCTAGCGTTTCTCCTTGGGGAGCGCCCGTTCTCTTTGTCCGGAAGAAAGATGGATCCCTCCGATTATGTATTGATTACAGGGAATTAAACAAGGTGACGATCAAGAACAAGTATCCGATACCTCGGATAGACGACTTGTTCGATCAATTGCAAGGGGCAAGGGTATTCTCGAAGATTGACTTGCGATCAGGATACCATCAGTTGAGAATTAAGGAATCGGATATACCAAAATCTGCTTCGATCCCAGACGCACTATGAATTTGTAGTGATGCCATTTGGACTTACCAATGCTCCTGCGGTATTTATGCAATTGATGAATTGGGTATTCTTAGAATACTTGGATAAATTTGTGGTCGTTTTCATCGATGACATCTTGATATATTCGAAAGACACAGAGGAGCACGCTGAGCATTTGCGTGCGGTTTTGCGCATCTTGAGGAAGGAACAGCTGTTTGCAAAGCTTTCCAAATGCGAGTTCTGGCTTAGGGAAGTAACTTTCCTTGGGCATGTGATATCAGCTGACGTAGTGCAGGTGGACCCGAAGAAAGTCAAAGCAATCTTGGAATGGGAAGCTCCTAATAACGTAAAAGAAGTCCGGAGTTTCCTAGGACTTGCTGGATATTATCGCCGCTTTGTAGAGGGATTTTCCAAAATTGCTCGTCCGCTCACTCAACTATTGCAGAAAACTCAAAAGTTCACGTGGGATGAGAAGTGCCAGGCTGGTTTTGATGAGCTTAAGAAGAGACTGACGACAGCACCTATTTTAGCATTGCCAGATGGAACTGATGGATTCATGGTATACAGCGACGCTTCCAATCAGGGTCTGGGTTGTGTATTGATGTAAAAGGATAAGGTGATTGCTTATGCTTCTCGGCAATTGAAACCGTATGAGGTTAATTACCCGACTCACGATCTGGAGCTAGCAGCTGTGGTCTTTGCCTTGAAAATTTGGCGACATTATTTGTATGGCACTCATTGTCAGATCTTTACATACCATAAGAGCCTCAAGTACATTTTCAGTCAGAAAGAATTAAACATGAGGCAGAGAAGGTGGCTGGAATTGATCAAGGATTACGACTTGGAGATTCTCTATCATCCGGGGAAAGAAAACGTAGTAGCCCATGCTTTGAGCCGTAAACCTGTTTCTCTTCGAGTGTTGGAAGAACTTACATCCCAAACCAGCATTCAGCGGGAACTGATCCATGAAGGGGTTGAAGTATGGGCACCAGGAATCCAAGGGCAACTTTATGTGATGGAACTGACTTCATCACTAGTCGAGGAGATCAAGTCTAAGCAGTTGAACGATTCTCTGATCCTTCGATTATGTGACTAAGTAAAGAAAGGAAAAGCCCCAGGATTTGTGTTACAAGACGATGGAGTTCTGAGATTTCAGAATCGACTTTGCGTTCCCGATGATGGTGATTTGAGACGGACTATTCTGAAGGAAGCTCACAGCGCGCCATATTCCATTCACCCGGGCAGTAGTAAGATGTATGAGGATCTTAAACAAAACTTCTGGTGGGGGAATATGAAGAAGGACGTAGCAGAGTACGTTTCGAAGTGTTTGACGTGTCAGCAGGTTAAGATTGAACATCAGCGACCTGCCGGAATGTTAAAGCCGCTTTCGATCCCTGAGTGGAAGTGGGAGGATATCTTGATGGATTTCATCACCAGTATGCCAAGGACTAAAACGGGAATGAACATGATTTGGGTTATAGTTGATCGACTAACCAAGTCGGCTCATTTCCTAGGAATTAAAGATACATGGGGACCCGAGAGATTGGCGCGAGTATTTATTGCGGAGATAGTCAGATTGCATGGGACGCCGAAGACCATTATTTCGGATCGAGATGGTCGCTTCGTGTCGCACTTCTGGAAGGCAGTTCATAGGGCTTTGGGGACCGAGCTAAACTTTAGCACGGCTTATCATCCTCAGACGGACGGTCAGTCCGAAAGGACTATACAAACAGTAGAAGACATGCTTAGAGCTTGTGCTTTGGATTGGTCAACTGATTGGGAAGTCCATTTGCCATTGATTGAATTCACCTACAATAACAGTTGGCATGATTCTATTAAGATGGCACCGTTTGAAGCTTTGTACGGGAGGAGATGTCGATCACCCCTGTGCTGGGATGATTCTTCGGATTTGATCGGGACGGAACCGGAATTGATAGTTCAGACTCAAGAGAAGATAGCTTTGATTAGAGAAAGACTGTTGATCGCCCGAGTCGATGAAGTCTTATGCGGACGTACGTCGTCGCCCTCTGGAGTTCGACATTGGGGACCACGTACTATTGAAGGTGTCTCCTACACGGGGAATTTTCCGTTTTGGGAGGAAAGGCAAGCTAAGTCCGAGATATATCGGACCATTTGAGATCTTCGAGAGAGTTGGGGATTTAGCATACAGGTTGGCCTTACCGCCATCGCTGAGTCACGTTCACAACGTGTTTCACGTATCCTAATTGTGGAAGTATGTACCAGATCCCAGTCATATTATTGATTTCGACGAGATCGAGATAGCTAATGACGGCACCTTCGAAGAGAGACCAATAAAGATACTCGAGAGTCGAGTCAAGCAGTTGAGGAATAAACCGATCTCCTTGGTAAAAGTTCAGTGGTCTCGACATGGAGTCGAAGAAGCAACTTGGGAGACGGAGGAGAGTATGAAGTCGAGATACCCGGAATGATTTTCGTTTTAAGTTTTGGGCCGAAACTTCTTTTTAGAGGGGTAGTATGTAATGCCCGAATAAATGGTGTATTTACCTTATACTCGACCTTTTATTATTTCGACTTCGTGATGTTATAAATCGTAGATTGGTTTCTCGTATTTGTGCCCTTATGTTTTTATATATCTTCAAGCATTGCATGCATGATTCTGCACGTACTAACGTACGTTAACAGGCGTTCATAACGTACGCTAAGGATGCAGTGTTACGTACATTATCTGATGTTCTTAACGTACGTAAGCTAAGTCAACTTGGGTTCGGATAAGGGTCGGCTTGTGGGGGCCGAAGAGAGGGCCAGGGAAGATTCATGTGATTCCCGCATGAACCTGGACATAGGTATTACGTACGCTATGGTGCATGTGTTACGTACGCTAAAGACATGAGTATTACGTACGTAAAACCCGTGTGATTACGTACGTAAGGAAATGGCGAAATCAGGCCAGTGAACTGCAGTCGACGATTACGTACGCTAAGGCTAGGGTATAACGTACGTTAAGCTTGTTACGTACGTAAGGGGTTATTGCATAACGTACGTAATACTTAGAAATCTATTTATAGAACATGACCCTCACTTCATTTCCCACTTTTGCCTTGGCCGATTTTTGTGTTCTTGAGACTATCCTTCACCTCATATCCCTCATATCATCATTTACCTCCGAACTTGGGAAGCTTAGACCGGGTGAGTTGGTGATCAAGCTTCCGGTGAAGAGTTTATTGAAGATTTTCTTATTCTTACATCTCTTAAGGTATGTTACGATTCACCAAGCTAGAGTTTACATTCTTAGCTATACTTTGAGCTTGTTTTGGAAATCATTGGACTAGATAATGATCTTTTGAGTCCAAAGACCATGTTTTGAAGTTTAGAACCCGATTATACCTTGTCTTTCTTTCATTACGTAGAGTCTTGATTTAGCCTCGGTGGATGAAAACCTTTGCATGAAGTATCCTAAATTCGTGAAATAATAAGCATGATTTCCGCTAGATTTTCTGAAACTTTTTATGTTCCATTGGAGTAATTCATGTATGTTACAAGAATTTGTTGTGACCATGTTCTTCATGTTCTTGAGGGTAATATATCGACCAAGTCCTTAAACTCAAACCGAATCACCGTAGTGTCGTTTTCCTTGCGTAATATTCAAGCAGACTTGTCGTCTTGAGTAATATTGGGGGTAGAATCTTAAAAGCCGATCATATGAGGAGTTGGCATTTAATCCCTTATTAAAACACGAAATCTTCAAATACCTTGTAAAACATCGAACTTTTAAACATCGGTATTTCACCTTCGAAATGATTATTCAACTCTCCTGGTTTCCGGTTCAGTTCTTATCTAGTGTTTTAACCATAAACCAACCTAGCGTCACTACTTTACGATCATAATATAAGTATTCGGTGATCGTTTGTTAGTATCGAGTGGTATGTTAAGTTCTTTGTATCTCTTTTTGAACAAGGTCCGAGCCTTGCATAGGGGTCGATCGTGGGGCGGTGACGTACGGACGCGTGATGTTTGTTGGAGTATTTCATTCTTGCCATTTTCGAGGCAAGTATCATATGTCGAGTTCGATTTATATTGAAACTTGGATCATGCTTGTGGTTTTGTTCGTATTGTCGAATGCGATATGTTTTTCTGTAATTTCTCATGGTATTCGTTGTTAATTGTTCATATTGATGAACATATTGAAATGCATACTTGTGTGCATAATTGATTGATTTATGGTATAAATGATCCGAGGGGATCATGAGGATCTATGCTGAGGGCGCTGGATCGAATGTCCACCATGCGTTGGTCCGACGGGATCATCATGGGGATCTATGCTGAGGGCGCTGGATCGCTGGACGGGTTTTACACCATGCGTTGGTCCGACGGGATCATCATGGGGATCTATACCAAGGGCGCTGGATCGCTGGATTACTGTTTTGATGGAATCGTGAGGATTCGCATCGTTGGATTCCGGTGACGGAAGTCCGTTTTGCATGTTTTATGATGCACTGATGATTTCTGTATTATGATACTTGTACTAGCATTGTTTTGCTAACCCCTTCGGGGGTGGACATTGTTTTGATGTTCAGGTAGCCGAGGAGCGGGGAAGCAACCACAGTACCGACAGGACGATGAAATGGCTCAGTGATGTGGTTGATGTTTATTGTTATTGTGATTTGTCTTCTTGGTTCATTTAGTACTCGAGTACGTCTGTTTTAATAATGTCATTTCGATATGGTTGTATAAGTTAACTCTTCGGAGCAATTGAACCAAATCTGTATTTTGAACTTCAGTGGTACGATTAGATTATATTTACATTTCTTTTAAATTAGCCTTGTAAATCCTTACTTAAAGGGTTTACGGCGCTGTAATTATTCCGAATATCTCGGGGTGTTACACATTTAAATCACAAGTGATACATATATGTATATATAGATATACAAAATGAGCATACACGTTCTAACACAATGATTATATGAATGATTAACTGAGGTGACATGATTATCTAATGAAATTATTGAAATGATTATCTTGTACATGTTAACAAGATTAAAGATATGATCTTCCTGATCAACAACTGAGTAATGAAATGAATTGAGTTATTAACGAGCTAACATGACCATCCTGGTCAAAACGAAAATGATGATTGAGGATTTTTAACTGATGAATTATGAATGAATGACTATTGCCAGAATTATACCATGGCGTTAGAAATCTTACAGTTCTTGGTCTGATTGGCTCGGCATTTGCACAGGTCACACGTGACGCGAAAGTCCAATGATACTAGTCCGATGACGATGATTTCAAATGAGACATGACTCGGAAGGTAGTATTCAAAACCACGCTTTGATACCAACTCTGTAACACCCCAAACTAGGCGGATATTACAGTGCCGTGAATCCCCGACTGGGACCCACCAGGCAAATGAAAATGATGAATTAAATAATATAATTGTAGTACCAAACCACATTATATTACCAAGTACTCCGATGAGGAGTTTAAGTACAACATACCAGGACAAAACCGAATACTATTGTATTTTATATGGAGATAAAATACACCACCCTGAACAATTAAACATCTCAAACGGGATTTGCAGCGGAAAATACAAATGACGGAAATGACTGAAATGACTGAAACAAACGGAATGACTGGGGCCCCCTACTAGTATCACTGGGACTCCTCGCCGTCAACATGCTCTTCCCGTGCCTTTGCCTTGCCGTGACCTGAAAACAAAATTCCCCAATGGGGTCAGTTACACAGAACAACAATCCTCAAGGGTTGAAATTACACAATCATGATATATCTGAAGTTATGTAATATCCTTAGTTATGAATTACGCTGAGGAGGAGTATCATAGTACGCCCGTAGTGTTCTGTGCAAGTGTACAAGACGGATGACCGGACACACCCGTCCTTGTACCTAATTAGTCTCACGGAGGTAATCGTTACCGTGTGCACAGTCCAATGTATCACTCCCAGTACATGGCCATCATGTGCCCGACTAAAAATTCCACACATCCGCACCCGGCCACGCAATATGAACCCAGAAGGTCATATGCACGAGAATGACCATAATGAATATCAATGAATAATAATAATCTGACAAAGTCAAGAATGACTCGCCGATATGAAAGTGATAATGAAGTGATTGATAGTTTCAATGAAATGATTGGAACCGCCGTTCCTCGCTAATGAAGTGATTATTCGACAATTACAAGTCTCAATATGATTAATACAATGATCAATGAGTTATGATTATGAATGATCAACAACAAAAGGAATGAATATCCTTTTAACCGAGTAAGAATCAACTTACACAACACCGGTGATAATTATCCTTCCACGAACAACGTCCTAATTGAGATATCGGTCGCTCGTACAACCTTGAATAAATACAATTACCAACAATCCGTTCAATACACGAATCAAACACGAATATAACGAACTTGAAACGTCGATACGAATAAACCAAGTTCATTGGGGCATTATATCGAACACTTTGTGGCCAACTTCGATTGTTTATAACCAAACTTCAAAAATACCAACATCAAATCCTCAAGAAGTGTTTCAAACCAACAAAACATCTCCAATACGATCAATAATCCATTATGAATATCCAAAATCGTGATTTCAACAATAATTAATCGAAAAACCCCAAATCCAACACAATATTCAAAGTGTTCTTGAATAATCCTTCAATAATCCAATGAATCATCAAACATATCCATAATCATGCGTATATCACTTCATACAACGTGATTTTAACATCCGAAACATCATATCTCAACACAAATCGAAAATCCAAGAGGTTTGATGAAAGTTACCTTTGAAGATCCAAGCACTATGATTCGAAGAACACGCGATAGATCGATGATCCGAGCTTCACAACCGAATGAAAATGATTAAAAACCACACTCAAGTGATAGGTGAAGAGAATTCTCTCCCTCAAGCCTCTCTCTCTCGTATGAAGGTGGAAGAAATGGAAGGAATGAGCTGAAATGCTCAAAAAACGAAATTATAGGGGTTGACTGCCCTGTGTGCCGTGGCCCGAAGTGTGCCGCGGCACGTGGCCAAAATTGCGCCTGGTCGGCGGCAGGTGCTGCCCTCGCTGCCGTGCAAGATCGACTTCGCAGTGTGCCGCGGCCCTGCCGGCATGTGCCGCAGCACCCGGTACAGACGGTTTTGGCCGATCAATGCCATACGAGTGTGCCGCGGCCCTTCCGGCATGTGCCACGACACTGACTCGGTAGTGTGCCGCGGCCCTGCCGGCATGTGCCGCGGCACCCGGTACAGGCTGCTCGGCCAAAAACTGAAAAATGAGTGCCTGAGCTATTTCGACCATAACTCTCTCGTCCGGACTCCGATTGACTCACCGCTTGAACCGTTGGAAAGCTAACTCGATGCTCTATAATATTGCAAAGATTCAGAATTTTTGGAGTTACCAAAAATTAATGGTGATCTAACAAAGTCGAACTCATATGTGGAAAGTTGAAACAATGAACAATAACGATACGCAACTCGAAGTTATTCCGAACGGTGAACACGGGTGAATGAACATGATTGATGAATGATTATAAATGAGTGAAAATACACTGAGTGACAATCACCGAATGAAATTACTGAATGATAATGACTGAATTACAACCGGGTATTACATACACCCCCCTTAAAAGAGTTTCGTCCCCAAAACTAAGGGTCAAACAAATCGGGATAACTCTCCCGCATACTGTCCTCGGTTTCCCAAGTAGCCTCTTCGACTCCGTGTCTAGACCACTGAATCTTGACCAAAGGAATCGACTTATTCCTCAACTATTTGATTCGTCGCTCCAAAACTCGTATGGGATGCTCCTTATACTAATGATCATCAGAGATCTCGATTTCGTTGAACTGAAGTATGTGACTCGGGTCGGCAACATACTTCCGTAACTGAGAGACGTGAAACACATTATGAATTCGGCTCAAATCCGGAGGTAAGGCTAAACGATAAGCTAGCTCGCCTACTCGTTCCAAAATCTCAAATGGTCCAATAAATCTCGGACTCAACTTTCCCCGTTTTCCGAAACGGAAAATACCTCGGCTCGGGGATACTTTGACCAAAACGTGGTCACCCGTCTCGAACTCTAGTGGTCGATTTACGATTGTCTCGCATAAGATTGGCCGACTCGGGCGGTCAACAAACGACTCTTGATCAAAGCTACCTTCTCACGGGCGGCTATAAGCATATCGGGCTCGGTGCCGATTGATTCTGATAATTCGTCCCAACACAAGGGAGATCGACAACGACGACCGTACAAGGCCTCGTAAGGCGCCATCTTGATCGAAGCATGCCAACTATTATTATACATGAACTCGATCAATGGTAGTTGGGCTTCCCAATCGTCTTTCCAATCGAGGACGCATGCCCTCAACATGTCCTCTAATGTCTGAATAGTTCTCTCTGATTGTCCGTCGGACTGAGGATGAAAGGAAGTACTGAGATTAAGCTGAGTTCCCATAGCACGATGAACTAATTTCCAAAAATGAGACACAAACCGTCCGTCACGATCGGAAACGATACTTTTAGGAGTACCGTGCAGTCTCACTATCTCTTTGATGAACAGCTGGGCAAGTCTCTCGGGACCCCAAGTATCCTTAATCTCAAGGAAATGAGCTGATTTAGTTAAGCGGTCCACAATCACCCAGATCGCATTCATGCCACGACGACTCGTCGGCAAACTCGTGATGAAATCCATAGAAATGTCCTCCCACTTCCATTCGAGAATAGGAAGAGGTTTCAGCATACCCGCGGCCGATGTTCAATCTTAACTTGTTAATGAGTTAAGCATCTCGAAACAAATTCTGCGACTTCTCGTTTCATATTACTCCACCAGTAATTTTGTTTCAAGTCCTTGTACATCTTGCTAGACCCCGGATGAACAGAATAAGGGGTAGCATGAGCTTCTTTCAAAATCGAGTTTTTCAACCCGTCATTCGCCGGTACGCACAACCGATTCTTAAACCTCAAAAGTCCATCCTCGTGGACCACAAATCCAGGGGCTTTCCCCTGAACCACATCCTCACGGATGCGTAACAATGATGGGTCCGAACCCTGATTCTCTCTGATTGCCTCCTCAAGTGACGATGAAATCTCTAACATACAAAGCTGTCTCTGAACTCGCTGAAGCCAGACCTCGATCTCGGGTCTAATGAATTCCTATTGGAGTTCCTTCTAAATTGTTAAACGAGCAAGCATCTGCTCCTGAACGGACTTACGACTCAAGGCGTCGGTGACACTGTTCGCCTTCCTCGGGTGGTAAAGGATCTCAATATCATAATCCTTGATTAGTTCCAACCACTGCCTCTGTCGCATATTTAACTCCTTCTGAGTAAATATATACTTCAAACTCTTGTGATCGGTGAAGATTTGACAGGTGACGCCATAAAGGTAATGACGCCAGATTTTCAAAGCGAAAACCACGGCTTCTAACTCCAAGTCGTGGGTCGGATAATTAACCTCGTAAGGTCTCAATTGCAGCGAAGCATAGGCAATAACCTTTCCATTCTGCATGAGCACACATCCGAGACCCTGTCCGGACGCATCACTATAAACCACAAATCCTTCTGTCCCCTGCGGCAAGGAAAGTACAGGTGCTGACATTAACCGTCTCTTGAGTTCCTCAAAACTCCTTTGACACGCGTCGGACCACATGTATTTCTTATCCTTCCGTAAAAGGCTCGTCAAGGGTTGAGCGATTCTAGAAAATCCCTCCACAAATCGCCGATAATAAGCCGCTAATCCGAGGAAACTTCGGATTTCCTTAACATTCTTCGGGGGTAGCCAATCTCGAATAGCCTCCGTCTTTTGAGGATCGACACGAACTCCGTCTGATGAAATTACGTGTCCGAGAAACGTCACTTCGGACATCCAGAACTCACATTTGGAAAACTGCCCATAAAGTTGTTCTCGTCTCAACACGTCGAGCACTTGATGAAGGTGAAACTCGTGTTCCTCTCGGTCACGAGAATAAATTAAAATGTCATCGATGAAGACAACAACAAACTGATCCAAAAAGTCTATGAAGACCCGATTCATTAAATCCATGAATACCGCAGGTGCATTAGTTAGCCCGAACGGCATAACTACGAACTCATAATGACCATAGCTTGTTCGAAACGCCGTCCTCGCGATATCCGACTCTCGAATCCGCAACTGATGATATCCAGATCTTAAGTCGATCTTGGAAAATACTGAGGCTCCCTGAAGTTGATCCAAAAGGTCATCGATACGGGGTAAAGGATACTTATTCTTGATCGTCACCCTATTCAATTCCCGGTAATCAATACACAAACGGATAGAACCATCCTTCTTCTTGACAAACAGCACTGGTGCTCCCCACGGGGATGCACTCGGTCGGATGTAACCTTTCTCGAACAATTCCTAAAGTTGATTCTTCAACTCCCGTATTTCGGTCGGGGCCATCCGGTACGGTCCCTTCGATATTGGAGATGTACCGGGCTCCAACTCAATCGTGAATTCCACATCTCTCTGTGGAGGCCAACCAGGTAACTCGTCTGGGAATACATCGGCATATTCTCACACAACCGGAATATCCGTCAACATTATTGGTGACTTCTCGGTCTTGGTCATATAACACCAATAACCGACACATCCCTGATTGAGTAATCTTATTGCTTTCATCAAATTAATGACCTTACCAGAACAGCCGGGATTACCTCCTTGAAACACACATTCAACCCCATCGTCTGAAATGATAGTGATCATACGCTTACGGACACTAATGATGGCATCATGACGATCCATCCAATCAATACCCAAGATGACGTCGTCCCTCGGCAAATCTACTACAATTAGGTCTGCTGGCCATACACAACCATGAAACTGAATCGAACAATTCTGAATCTCACGATTACCGATAATTCGTCTACCATCTGGTAAGCCAATGATATAAGGCTCACAACTAGTAGCACTACCCAGACGTAGTCTACTCAAACATGACTCGGAAATGAAAGAATGCGATGCACCAGTATCAAAAATGGTACACACAGGTTGAGATAGAATATTGAGTGTACCTGAGATCATTCGGGCCTCTGGATCATCGGTCTTCTTCATCTCATAAATCCGGGGCTTGCTAGTCCCGGCACCGGACGCTCCCGTCTGCTGACTATAGGCTCCACCTTTAGTCGCTCCTGTCGTTTTAAACGACGCTGATTGAGTGGCCTGATTCTGAACGGCTGACTGCTTCGGGGCCTGAGATGACGCCGGAGTAGGTTTGGAGTCCCTACGGCAAAAACGGGCCTTATGCCCAACAATTCCACAGTTATGACACGTGACAGACTGTCTCGGACACTTGGTGCTGACATGACCAAGATCCCCACAGTTATAACAGGTGATGGCCGAACTGGCCGCTCGTGACTGAGATTCCGCGGGTTTAGACGTCACAGGAGGTCGCCGTAAAAGCAGAGCCCGCACGAGGTTTCTTGAAGGTTGTCTGACCGCCTTCAGACTGATTACGATTCTTCGATTTCTTGCTAGCAGACGAAGGTTGCTGCTTAGCAATTTCTTTAGCAGTAAGCTCGTAGGTAAGAGCTTTCTCAATGAATTCGGCCAACGTGGTGCAATTATGATTAAGCAATTGTAATCTCATACGGGATTTCAGCCTCTTGCTGAAATACTTAATCTTATCCGCCTCGGAATGAATGATAGATGAGGCGAACGGAAGAAGTTCTGAAATTTCTCGGCAATGGCGAGAACATCCTCGTCTGTTGAGGGCCTCGGGGTGAGTAATTGACGCCTTGGCCTCTCCGAGTGGGTCCGGATTATATTTCTCCATCATGAGAGTCTTGAATCGCTCCCAAGTACATGATCCTTCGGTGGGCTTCAACGACAACCACCAAGAATGTGCGCTCTTACCTGTAGTAAGCCGCAATGAAACTTTGTGTCCTTGGGACACTCTACCATAGCGAACAACTTCTCGAAATGCTCGAGCCAATGAATAATATCCGCCGCTCGGATGAGCCCTCAAAAGTAGGTGGCCTCAAGCGAGAGATGTCGCCGATGATATTGCTCACATTCCTCTCTTGCCTCCGAGGTGGCGGCGGAGGAGCTCGTTGATTTTGATTGACCGAGTTATGCATCGTCTGCATCACCGTGGTCATCCGGGTCATTTGGGCCATCATGCCTCGCATAAAAGCGAGTGGGTCAACCCGAACACCTTCCGACCGAGCGGTGTCCCGAGTACGACTCACGATAGAGAATGATCACGTCTGTGTGAATGAGTAGCGCTGGCCGCTAGATGAATTAGCATTATTCCTCGTATTCGCACGTGTATTCACACGAGCTCGGATTCGCCCGCTCCACGGCCTCGTCCTCCACGTCCTCTTCTTGCCCTTTCCATACTGAAGGAGGAAAGTCACATGATGGTTAAATCTCCCGCATGAATATCACGTTATGATTACGTCATTAAATGATGAAAATGAGCATACACGTTCTAACACAATGATTATATGAATGATTAACTGAGGTGACATGATTATCTAATGAAATTATTGAAATGATTATCTTGTACATGTTAACAAGATTAAAGATATGATCTTCCTGATCAACAACTGAGTAATGAAATGAATTGAGTGATTAACGAGCTAACATGACCGCCCCGTCAAAACGAAAATGATGACTGAGGATTGTTAACTGATGAATTATGAATGAATGATTATTGCCAGAATTATACCATGGCGTTAGAAATCTTACAGTTCTTGGTCTGATTGGCTCGGCATTTGCACAGGTCACACGTGACGCGAAAGTCCAATGATACTAGTCCGATGACGATGATTTCAAATGAGACATGACTCGGAAGGTAGTATTCAAAACCACGCCCGATACCAACTCGTAACACCCCAAACTAGGCGGATATTACGGCCGTGAATCCCCGATCGGGACCCACTGTGCAAATGAAAATGATGAATTAAATAATATAATTGTAGTACCAAACCACATTATATTACCAAGTACTCCGATGAGGAGTTTAAGTACAACATACCAGACAAAATGAATACTAGTGTATTTTATATGGAGATAAAATACACCACCGAACAATTAAACATCTCAAACGGAATTTGCAATGAAAATACAAATGATGGAAATGATCAAATGATAAACAAACGGAATGACCGGGGCCCCTACTAGTATCACTGGGACTCTCGCCGTCAACATGCTCTTTCCGTGCCTTTGCCTTGCCGTGACACGAAAACAAAATTCCCAACGGCCGGGCCATACGTAACAACAATCCTCAAGGGTTGAAATTACACAATCATGATATATCCGGGTTATGAAATATCCTTAGTTATGAATTACGCCGAGGAGTAGTATCATAGTACGCCCGTAGTGTTACGTGCAATTGTACAAGACGGATGACCGACACACCCGCCTTGTACCTAATTAGTCTCACGAGGTAATCGTACCGTGTGCACACCCAATGTATCACTCCCAATACATGGCCATCATGTGCCCGACTAAAAATTCCACACATCCGCACCCGGCCACGCAATATGAACCCAGAAGGTCATATGCACGAGAATGACCATAATGAATATCAATGAATAATAATAATCTGACAAAGTCAAGAATGACTCACCGATATGAAAGTGATAATGAAGTGATTGATAGTTTCAATGAAATGATTGGAACCGCCGTTCCTCGCTAATGAAGTGATTATTCGACAATTACAAGTCTCAATATGATTAATACAATGATGAATGAGTTATGATTATGAATGATCAACAACAAAAGGAATGAATATCCTTTTAACCGAGTAAGAATCAACTTACACAACACCGGTGATAATTATCCTTCCACGAACAACGTCCTAATTGAGATATCGGTCGCTCGAACAACCTTGAATAAATACAATTACCAACAATCCGTTCAATACACGAATCAAACACGAATATAGCGAACTCGAAACGTCGATACGAATAAACCAAGTTCATTGGGGCATTATATCGAACACTTTCTGGCCAACTTCGATTGTTTATAACCAAACTTCAAAAATACCAACATCAAATCCTCAAGAAGTGTTTCAAACCAACAAAACATCTCCAATACGATAAATAATCCATTATGAATATCCAAAATCGTGATTTCAACAATAATTAATCGAAAAACCCCAAATCCAACACAATATTCAAAGTGTTCTTGAATAATCCAATGAATCATCAAACATATCCATAATCATGCGTATATCACTTCATACAACGTGATTTTAACATCCGAAACATCATATCTCAACACAAATCGAAAATCCAAGAGGTTTGATGAAAGTTACCTTTGAAGATCCAAGCACTATGATTCGAAGAACACGCGATAGATCGATGATCCGAGCTTCACAACCGAATGAAAATGATTAAAAACCACACTCAAGTGAGAGGTGAAGAGAATTCTCTCCTCAAGCCTCTCTCTCGTATGAAGGTGGAAGAAATGGAAGGAATGAGTGAAATGCTCAAAAACGAAATTATAGGGCCGATCGCCTGTGCCGTGGCTCGAAGTGTGCCGCGCACAGGCCAAAATTGCGCCTGGTCGGCGCAGGTGCCGCGGCCTCGCCGGCCCGTGCCGCTGCATCGACGGCAGCAGTGCCGCGGCCCTGCCGGCATGTGCCGTGGCACCCGGTACAGACGGTTTTGGCCGATCAATGCCATACGAGTGTGCCGCGGCCCTTCCAGAATGTGCCGCGGCACTAACTCGGAAGTGTGCCGCGGCCCTGCCGGCATGTGCCGCGCACTGCACAGCCGCTCGCCAAAATCGAAAAATGAGTGCCTGAGCTATTTCGACCATAACTCTCTCGTCCGGACTCCGATTGACTCACCGCTTGAACCAATGGAAAGCTAACTCGATGCTCTATAATATTGCAAAGATTCAGAATTTTTGGAGTTACCAAAAATTAATGGTGATCTAACAAAGTCGAACTCATATGTGGAAAGTTGAAACAATGAACAATAACGATACGCAACTCGAAGTTATTCCGAACGGTGAACACGGGTGAATGAACATGATTGATGAATGATTATAAATGAGTGAAAATACACTGAGTGACAATCACCGAATGACATTACTGAATGATAATGACTGAATTACAACCGGGTATTACATACACCCCCCTTAAAAGAGTTTCGTCCCCAAAACTAAGGGTCAAACAAATCGGGATAACTCTCCCGCATACTGTCCTCGGTTTCCCAAGTAGCCTCTTCGACTCCGTGTCTAGACCACTGAATCTTGACCAAAGGAATCGACTTATTCCTCAACTATTTGATTCGTCGCTCCAAAACTCGTATGGGATGCTCCTTATACTAATGATCATCAGAGATCTCGATTTCGTTGAACTGAAGTATGTGACTCGGGTCGGCAACATACTTCCGTAACTGAGAGACGTGAAACACATTATGAATTCGGCTCAAAGCCGGAGGTAAGGCTAAACGATAAGCTAGCTCGCCTACTCGTTCCAAAATCTCAAATGGTCCAATAAATCTCGGACTCAACTTTCCCCGTTTTCCGAAACGGAAAATACCTCGGCTCGGGGATACTTTGACCAAAACGTGGTCACCCGTCTCGAACTCTAGTGGTCGACGACGATTGTCTGCATAAGATTTCTGTCGACTCTGGGCGGTCAACAAACGACTCTTGATCAAAGCTACCTTCTCACGGGCGGCTATAAGCATATCGGGCTCGGTGCCGATTGATTCTGATAATTCGTCCCAACACAAGGGAGATCGACAACGACGACCGTACAAGGCCTCGTAAGGCGCCATCTTGATCGAAGCATGCCAACTATTATTATACGTGAACTCGATCAATGGTAGTTGGGCTTCCCAATCGTCTTTCCAATCGAGGACGCATGCCCTCAACATGTCCTCTAATGTCTGAATAGTTCTCTCTGATTGTCCGTCGGACTGAGGATGAAAGGCAGTACTGAGATTAAGCTGAGTTCCCATAGCACGATGAACTAATTTCCAAAAATGAGACACAAACCGTCCGTCACGATCGGAAACGATACTTTTAGGAGTACCGTGCAGTCTCACTATCTCTTTGATGAACAGCTGGGCAAGTCTCTCGGGACCCCAAGTATCCTTAATCTCAAGGAAATGAGCTGATTTAGTTAAGCGGTCCACAATCACCCAGATCGCATTCATGCCACGACGACTCGTCGGCAAACTCGTGATGAAATCCATAGAAATGTCCTCCCACTTCCATTCGGGAATAGGAAGAGGTTTCAGCATACCCGCCGGTCGCTGATGTTCAATCTTAACTTGTTGACATGTTAAGCATCTCGAAACAAATTCTGCGACTTCTCGTTTCATATTACTCCACCAGTAATTTTGTTTCAAGTCCTTGTACATCTTGCTAGACCCCGGATGAACAGAATAAGGGGTAGCATGAGCTTCTTTCAAAATTGAGTTTTTCAACCCGTCATTCGCCGGTACGCACAACCGATTCTTAAACCTCAAAAGTCCATCCTCGTGGACCACAAATCCAGGGGCTTTCCCCTGAACCACATCCTCACGGATGCGTAACAATGATGGGTCCGAACCCTGTTTCTCTCTGATTGCCTCCTCAAGTGACGATGAAATCTCTAACATACAAAGCTGTCTCTGAACTCGCTGAAGCCAGACCTCGATCTCGGGTCTAATGAATTCCTATTGGAGTTCCTTCTGAATTGTTAAACGAGCGAGCATCTGCTCCGGAACGGACTTACGACTCAAGGCGTCGGTGACAATGTTCGCCTTCCTCGGGTGGTAAAGGATCTCAATATCATACTTGATTAGTTCCAACCACTGCCTCTGTCGTATATTTAACTCCTTCTGAGTAAATATATACTTCAAACTCTTGTGATCGGTGAAGATTTGACAGGTGACGCCATAAAGGTAATGACGCCAGATTTTCAAAGCGAAAACCACGGCTGCTAACTCCAAGTCGTGGGTCGGATAATTAACCTCGTAAGGTCTCAATTGCCGCGAAGCATAGGCAATAACCTTTCCATTCTGCATGAGCACACATCCGAGACCCTGTCCGGACGCATCACTATAAACCACAAATCCTTCCGTCCCCTGCGGCAAGGAAAGTACAGGTGCTGACATTAACCGTCTCTTGAGTTCCTCAAAACTCCTTTGACACGCGTCGGACCACATGTATTTCTTATCCTTCCGTAAAAGGCTCGTCAAGGGTTGAGCGATTCTAGAAAATCCCTCCACAAATCGCCGATAATAAGCCGCTAATCCGAGGAAACTTCGGATTTCCTTAACATTCTTCTGGGGTAGCCAATCTCGAATAGCCTCGGTCTTTTGAGGATCGACACGAACTCCGTCTGATGAAATTACGTGTCCGAGAAACGTCACTTCGGACATCCAGAACTCATATTTGGAAAACTGCCCATAAAGTTGTTCTCGACTCAACACGTCGAGCACTTGATGAAGGTGAAACTCGTGTTCCTCTCGGTCACGAGAATAAATCAAAATGTCATCGATGAAGACAACAACAAACTGATCCAAAAAGTCTATGAAGACCCGATTCATTAACTCCATGAATACCGCAGGTGCATTAGTTAGCCCGAACGGCATAACTACGAACTCATAATGACCATAGCTTGTTCGAAACGCCGTCCTCGCGATATCCGACTCTCGAATCCGCAACTGATGATATCCAGATCTTAAGTCGATCTTGGAAAATACTGAGGCTCCCTGAAGTTGATCCAAAAGGTCATCGATACGGGGTAAAGGATACTTATTCTTGATCGTCACCCTATTCAATTCCCGGTAATCAATACACAAACGGAACGAACCATCCTTCTTCTTGACAAACAGCACTGGTGCTCCCCACGGGGATGCACTCGGTCGGATGTAACGTTTCTCGAACAATTCCTAAAGTTGATTCTTCAACTCCCGCATTTCGGTCGGGGACATCCGGTACGGTCCCTTCGATATTGGAGATGTACCGGGCTCCAACTCAATCGTGAATTCCACATCTCTCTGTGGAGGCCAACCAGGTAACTCGTCTCGGAATACATCGGCATATTCTCACACAACCGGAATATCCGTCAACATTATTGGTGACTTCTCGGTCTTGGTCATATAACACCAATAACCGACACATCCCTGATTGAGTAATCTTATTGCTTTCATCAATTTAATGACCTTACCAGAACAGCCGGGATTACCTCCTTGAAACACACATTCAACCCCATCGTCTGAAATGATAGTGATCATACGCTTACGGACACTAATGATGGCATCATGACGATCCATCCAATCAATACCCAAGATGACGACGTCCCTCGGCAAATCTACTACAATTAGGTCTGCTGGCCATACACAACCATGAAACTGAATCGAACAATTCTGAATCTCACGATTACCGATAATTCGTCTACCATCTAGTAGGCCAATGATATAAGGCTCACAACTAGTAGCACTACCCAGACGTAGTCTACTCAAACCTGACTCGGAAATGAAAGAATGCGATGCACCAATATCAAAAAGGGTACACACAGGTTGAGATAGAATATTGAGTGTACCTGAGATCATTCGGGCCTCTGGATCATCGGTCTTCTTCATCTCATAAATCCGGGGCTTGCTAGTCCCAAGACCGACGCTCCGTCACGACTATAGGCTCCACCTTTAGTCGCTCCTGTCGTTTTAAACGACGCTGATTGAGTGGCCTGATTTTGAACGGCTGACTGCCTCGGGGCCTGAGATGACGCCGGAGTAGGTTTGGAGTCCCTACGGCAAAAAACGGGCCTTATGCCCAACAATTCCACAGTTATGACACGTGACAGACTGTCTCGGACACTTGGTGCTGACATGACCAAGATCCCCACAGTTATAACAGGTGATGGCCGAACTGGCCGCTCGTGACTGAGATTCCGCGGGTTTAGACGTCACAGGAGGTCGCTCAGAAAAAGCAGAGCCCGCACGAGGTTTCTTGAAGGTTGTCTGACCGCCTTGGTGATTACGATTCTTCGATTTCTTGCTAGCGACGAAGGTTCTTTGCTTAGCAATTTCTTTAGCGAAGCTCGTAGGTAAGAGCTTTCTCAATGAATTCGGCCAACGTGGTGCAATTATGATTAAGCAATTGTAATCTCATACGGGATTTCAGCCTCTTGCTGAAATACTTAATCTTATCCGCCTCGGAATGAATGATAGATGAGGCGAACGGAAGAAGTTCCTGAAATTTCTCGGCAATGGCGAGAACATCCTCGTCTGTTGAGGGGTCGGGGGTGAGTAATTCTGACAGCTTGGCCTCTCTGAGTGGTTCCGGATAATATTTCTCCATCATGAGAGTCTTGAACTACTCCCAAGTACATGATCCTTCGGTGGGCTTCAACGACAACCACCAAGAATGTGCGCTCTTACCCAGGTAGTAAGCCGCAACAGAAACTTTGTGTCCTTCGGGACACTCTACCATAGCGAACAACTTCTCGAAATGCTCGAGCCAATGAATAATATCCGCCGGCTCAGACGAGCCCTCAAAAGTAGGTGGCCTCTGGCGAGAGATGTCGCCGATGATATTGCTCACATTCCTCTCTTGCCTCTGAGGTGGCGGCGGAGGAGCCTGTTGATTTTGATTGACTGAGTTATGCATCGTCTGCATCAGCTGTGTCATCTGGGTCATTTGGGCCATCATGCCCTGCATAAAAGCGAGTGGGTCAACCCGAACACCTTCTGACTGAGCGGTGTCCCGAGTACGACTCCCTGATAGAGAATGATCACGTCCAGGTGAATGAGTAGCAGCGTCACTGCTAGATGAATTAGCATTATTCCTCGTATTCGCACATGTATTCACACGAGCTCTCGGGATTCGGCCCGCTCCACGGCCTCGTCCTCCACGTCCTCTTCTTGCCCTTTCCATACTGAAGGAGGAAAGTCACATGATGGTTAAATCTCCCGCATGAATATCACGTTATGATTACGTCATTAAATGATGAAAATGAGCATACACGTTCTAACACAATGATTATATGAATGATTAACTGAGGTGACATGATTATCTAATGAAATTATTGAAATGATTATCTTGTACATGTTAACAAGATTAAAGATATGATCTTCCTGATCAACAACTGAGTAATGAAATGAATTGAGTGATTAACGAGCTAACATGACCGTCCTGGTCAAAACGAAAATGATGACTGAGGATTGTTAACTGATGAATTATGAATGAATGAGTATTGCCAGAATTATACCATGGCGTTAGAAATCTTACAGTTCTTGGTCTGATTGGCTCGGCATTTGCACAGGTCACACGTGACGCGAAAGTCCAATGATACTAGTCCGATGACGATGATTTCAAATGAGACATGACTCGCAAGGTAGTATTCAAAACCACGCTCTGATACCAACTCTGTAACACCCCAAACTAGGCGGATATTACAGTGCCGTGAATCCCCGACTGGGACCCACCAGGCAAATGAAAATGATGAATTAAATAATATAATTGTAGTACCAAACCACATTATATTACCAAGTACTCCGATGAGGAGTTTAAGTACAACATACCAGGACAAAACCGAATACTAGTGTATTTTATATGGAGATAAAATACACCACCCTGAACAATTAAACATCTCAAACGGAATTTGCAGCGGAAAATACAAATGACGGAAATGACTGAAATGACTGAAACAAACGGAATGACTTGGCCACCCTACTATTATCAATGGGACTCCTCGCAGTCAACATGCTCTTTCCGAGCCTATGACTTGCCGTGACCTGAAAACAAAATTCCCCAACGGGGTCAGTTACACAGAACAACAATCCTCAAGGGTTGAAATTACACAATCATGATATATCTGAAGTTATGAAATATCCTTAGTTATGAATTACGCTGAGGAGTAGTATCATAGTACGCCCGTAGTGTTCTGTGCAAGTGTACAAGACGGATGACCGGACACACCCGTCCTTGTACCTAATTAGTCTCACGGAGGTAATCGTTACCGTGTGCACAGTCCAATGTATCACTCCCAATACATGGCCATCATGTGCCCGACTAAAAATTCCACACATCCGCACCCGGCCACGCAATATGAACCCAGAAGGTCATATGCACGAGAATGACCATAATGAATATCAATGAATAATAATAATCTGACAAAGTCAAGAATGACTCACCGATATGAAAGTGATAATGAAGTGATTGATAGTTTCAATGAAATGATTGGAACCGCCGTTCCTCGCTAATGAAGTGATTATTCGACAATTACAAGTCTCAATATGATTAATACAATGATGAATGAGTTATGATTATGAATGATCAACAACAAAAGGAATGAATATCCTTTTAACCGAGTAAGAATCAACTTACACAACACCGGTGATAATTATCCTTCCACGAACAACGTCCTAATTGAGATATCGGTCGCTCGAACAACCTTGAATAAATACAATTACCAACAATCCGTTCAATACACGAATCAAACACGAATATAGCGAACTCAAACGTCGATACGAATAAACCAAGTTCATTGGGGCATTATATCGAACACTTTCTGGCCAACTTCGATTGTTTATAACCAAACTTCAAAAATACCAACATCAAATCCTCAAGAAGTGTTTCAAACCAACAAAACATCTCCAATACGATAAATAATCCATTATGAATATCCAAAATCGTGATTTCAACAATAATTAATCGAAAAACCCCAAATCCAACACAATATTCAAAGTGTTCTTGAATAATCCAATGAATCATCAAACATATCCATAATCATGCGTATATCACTTCATACAACGTGATTTTAACATCCGAAACATCATATCTCAACACAAATCGAAAATCCAAGAGGTTTGATGAAAGTTACCTTTGAAGATCCAAGCACTATGATTCGAAGAACACGCGATAGATCGATGATCCGAGCTTCACAACCGAATGAAAATGATTAAAAACCACACTCAAGTGATAGGTGAAGAGAATTCTCTCCCTCAAGCCTCTCTCTCTCGTATGAAGGTGGAAGAAATGGAAGGAATGAGCTGAAATGCTCAAAAAACGAAATTATAGGGGTTGACTGCCCTATGTGCTGCGGCCCGGCCGAAGTGTGCCGCGGCACAGGGCCAAAATTGCGCCCAGTGGTCGGCAGTGTGCCGCGGCCTGCCGGCTTTGTCTTGCACTCGACTTCAGCGGTGCCGCGGCCCTGCCGGCATGTGCCGCAGCACCCGGTACAGACGGTTTTGGCCGATCAATGCCATACGAGTGTGCCGCGGCCCTTCCGGCATGTGCCACGGCACTAACTCGGAAGTGTGCCGCGGCCCTGTCGGCATGTGCCGCGGCACCCGGTACAGGCTGCTCGGCCAAAAACTGAAAAATGAGTGCCTGAGCTATTTCGACCATAACTCTCTCGTCCGGACTCCGATTGACTCACCGCTTGAACCATTGGAAAGCTAACTCGATGCTCTATAATATTGCAAAGATTCAGAATTTTTGGAGTTACCAAAAATTAATGGTGATCTTACAAAGTTGAACTCATATGTGGAAAGTTGAAACAATGAACAATAACGATACGCAACTCGAAGTTATTCCGAACGGTGAACACGGGTGAATGAACATGATTGATGAATGATTATAAATGAGTGAAAATCCACTGAGTGACAATCACCGAATGAAATTACTGAATGATAATGACTGAATTACAACCGTGTATTACAGCCGAAGCCACGGCACGAAGCCGTATCACCATTAGGGCCAAAGCCACGGCACGAAGCGGTATCACAGTTAGGGCCGAATCCACGGCACGAAGCCGTATCACAGTTCGGGCCGAAGCCATGGCACGAAGCCGTATCACAGTTAGGGCCAAAGCCAGGGCACGAAGCCGTATCACAGTTAGGGCCGAAGCCAGGGCACGAAGCCGTATCACAGTTAGGGCCGAAGCCACGGCACGAAGCCGTATCACAATTTGGCCATCCAATGGTTGTGACCTACTGAATTGTAGGTGTTGGAAACCCAACCGTGAAGGTTCAAGCCCCAAACTTACCCATAATGAGCACTCGCCGAGACTAGCCTCCAAAATAATATAATTAATCCCAAACGACAAAGATCCGTAGATTACCGAATTCACGAGAATGATAGTGTGCTACCTTGAGTCGGCCAACACGATAATGATGACTCACGGATGGGCATCGTACTCGACAGCCCCAATTTAATACCTCGATTACCTTAGAATGGTCAATCGATAACAACGACACAACGGATGGGAACTATCCTCGACAGCCCAATCCAATACCTCAATTGCCTTAGAATGACCAACCGATAACAATGATGCAGCGGATGATTCAATATCTCGATTGCCTTATAACGGTCAATCGATAACAATGATACAACGAATGATTAAGCACCTCAATTGCCTTAGAACGGCTAATCGATGACAATGATACAATGAATGATTGAGCACCTCGATTGCCTTAGAACGGCTAATCGATGACAATGATACAATGAATGCCTCGGTACCTTTAATCGGCTACCGACGACGAAGATGAGAATGAATACGACAATGCCTTCAATCGGCTAATACAACATGAATGACAGGACGCCAACATTAATAACAATGATTACAACAACGTCTTAGATCGACATCAGTATTAACAACAACAACCGATACATCGATACCACGAATCGGTGATCGATAATAACATTAACAACGAATATCTCAATGCCTTACCGGCCATTAATGAATGATAATAAACATTTGGCATAATTGCCAAAGAGTATCGTATCGAACGATCCCCTAATGTCAATGAACTTATGAAGAGACTAAGTCTCGGAATGATACAACACATCCTACACATATATGATAACATTAATCTCATTGACTAGTACAAGTATAAAACTTGCCTCAACCGAAGGCGATGAAATCCTTCCATGAACAACGTACGGCGTCCTCCGATAAATACAAGCCCTTGAACAACCTTGAATGAAATACAATTCATTCAATAACACAATATCTAACTAAAACAACACAACGATCGAAGGAAACTCTTTGAGACATTTAATCGAACACTAAATGTTCAAAGTTCCTCAAGAACCTAAGAATCATGTCTTGGGTGTGGGTTGATACAACACGGCAAGATTATTGCGTTTGCGTCGAGACAGTTGAGGCCGTATGAACTTAACTACCCTACTCACGATTTGGAGTTAGCGGCAGTTGTTTTTGCGCTCAAGATTTGGCGTCACTATCTTTTTGGCTCTGCATGTCAGATTTTTACCGATCATAAAAGTCTGAAATACATATTTACTCAGCGGGAGTTGAATATGAAGCAGAGGAGGTGGTTAGAGTTGATTAAGGATTATGATCTCGAAATCCTGTATCATCCGGGCAAGGTGAACATCGTGGCCGACGCCTTGAGTCGGAAACCAGTCTCGTTGCGGACACTTGAGATCCTTACATATCAATCGGAGCTTCAACGAGATTTGATTAGGTTGAGTGTTGAGGTTTTGTTTTCGGAAGCCGTTGGGCAACTCTGTGCTTTAGAGATTTCGTCATCCTTGATCGATGAAATTAAACAGAAGTAGTTGGAGGATCCGATGATTATCCAAATCCGAGAGAATGTTCTTAAGGGAAAGTCTCATGGGTTTGTGATTCACGAGGATGGTGTTTTGAGATTCCAGAGTCGGCTTTGTGTACCGAACGACTCAGAGTTGAGACAGAGTATTTTGCGCGAGGCCCATGCTACACCCTACTACGTTCATCCTGGTTCGAGTAAGATGTACAAAGACCTGAGAAAGAATTTCTGGTGGAACGATATGAAGGAGGAGGTCGTACAGTTTGTAGCGAGATGTTTGACTTGTCAACAAGTCAAAATCGAACATCAGCGACCGGCCGGGTTATTACAGTCACTTCCCGTTCCGGAGTGGAAATGGGAAGATATATCGATGGACTTCATCACGAGTTTGCCGAGATCGAGATCGGGCATGAATATGGTTTGGGTGATTGTTGATCGTCTAACCAAGTCGGCACATTTTCTGGGCATCAAAGAGACTTGGGGCTCAGAGAGGTTAGCTCGTGTGTTTATTGCGCAGATTGTGAGGCTTCATGGTACTCCGAAGTCTATTGTTTCGGATCGGGATGGCCGTTTTGTATCGCACTTTTGGCAGGCGGTGCATAAGGCGTTGGGCACTCGTTTGCGTTTGAGTACCTCTTTTCACCCTCAGTCAGATGGACAGTCAATCGATGACCGAGCCTAAATCAAAACACATCGGCCTGTGCATCTGGTCTAATCACCTTGTTCGAGAACAAGGCATACAATGCAGCATTAGAGACAACCCCCACTCCTCTCGGACAAAGTGTCCAAGACATGACTCTCTAAACTCCCTAATAGTGTCATCACCTACACTCCGCAGCTCAGCAATGATCGTCTTAACAATCCCTAATCTAACATACCCATTTATGGAGCATTTCGAGCCCCGCATATTCGGCCTCTTCCAAACAACCTGCCTATTCAAATATATCTTAATTTTAGCTTCCTGCGGGTGTATTGAGGTAATATGTAATCGGGAAAAAGTAAGTAGACAATTCGAGTAATAGTGGAATTTATTCGATTTATTTCCATCATGTTATTCTAATTATGCTAGACTTTGTAGCTTACGTGCGCTAACTAGTAGGCTTAACGTATGCTACCAAAGGTATGTAACGTACGTTAAGCAAGTCAGGCAGATTACGTTTTATGAACTTTCGACCGTATTTTGGATTGATAGACATTCGTATGACTTGAGATGAATTCTATATTATTTCTTTTGTTAAGGTTTGATCTTAGCAATGTGATTGATCGAAGGGAGCAACCTTCGAGCGTTTTGTTATTCATGGGAGTATTATTCTTGTCTTAGAATCGAGGCAAGTACCTTAATTGTTTTATGTATTGATGTTATACATATTGTTGTGCATATATGTCGTTGTTGTATGTCCACCTCGTGTATTGGGTTGAACGAATCAAAGATATGGATATACAATCCATAGAACACGATTAATAATGTTTACTAACATCAACCGATTCATCAAATTCGGATGAACAATGAAAATCAAGAAGAAATCCCGAAAATCAGATTCTAGGAGATTTCAAGAAATTACCTCAATCCGACGAAGAACAATGATTAGATGTTGATATGACCACCTAGAGCCTCCTCAAAACAAGATTGGATGGAGTAGAATCGATCATAACCCCAAACCCTAGTCGGATCGCCCGACTACCGCGAGAAGAAGGAGAGAAAGTGAGAAATGAGGTGAAAATCCATCTGACCCCCCTTATATACTCCAGTGACGTATGACGAAAACGCACGACCAAATGTCCGTGTGGTTGGTCGTGCGCCAGGGCACTGCCCGGCCACTGATCTCATGCACGAGCAGCACGCACGAGCACCTGCTCGTGTGTCTTGCTCGTGTGTCCCTGATGGTCACCAAAGTGTACTGTCCAAATCTGATGCCATGCACGAGCAGCACGCACGAGCAGCTGCTCGTGTGTCATGCTCGTGCGTCCCTGCTGAGTGCCAAAATGACAAGGGAACACAAAAATGACAGGACACGCATGTCTACATACGACCTGCACGACTTACACGAGAATAAGTCACGTCCAATCTGTGAAACAGTCATGGAACTCCCAACACAAGCGACCAATCATGATGATGATGAAAATATTCTCGTATCGATCCCCGAACAGAGATGAGTGATGAATAAAAACTGATACACGACTCCAAGATACGCCGAAATATGAACACGAAATGAATGAATACGAATGACGAATGATTATTACTAAGTGAAAAAAATTCTGAGTGGCAATTACTGAATGATAATTAATGAATTCGCAACCGGGTATTACATACTCCCTCCTTAAAAGAGTTTCGTCCCCGAAACTAAGGGTAAACAACACGGGATATGAACTATCCATCAGGATCTGAAAACAACACCTCGAGGAATGCTCCTCAACGTGAAACACTTCGCCTGCACAACTGGGCCAACCCCCCATAAGCACTTACTCCCGCCTCAAAAGAAAAAGCGACAACGCACATATAGTCCTCGGGACCATATCAATCACACGCCCAAGTCCTCATGACTTGACGTCTCGAATCACAATGAATAGTTACCCAGATCATCACAAAATCTCGGGTACAACATAAAAAGAATGCATCAAATGACCCCAAATCTCAAGATTATCAAATACAATCATTATAAGATAGATCGAAAATAAATGATCCACAACTACGATACATTAATACGGATTAAGTTACACATTAATCCGAAAATAGAGAAAGGAAAATACAAATATTAAGGCTACATATCAAATGTACCCAACACCGATATCCTCCAGATAATTGATCTCCTGGATCTTATCGATTTAAGGAGACCCAAATCTGAACTCATTGCTCAATATGATCCCGGGAGGTCACAAGAACAAGAATGATCATAATGAATGATAATGAACCGAAATCCAACAAGGATCAAGAATGACTCATCGGGGTGAAATGATAATGTAATGAGTGATAGCTCAAATGAAATGATTGGAACCATTGTTCCCCGTGAAGTGAATGATTAGTTTGATAATTATAAGTGCCAACGTGATTGATATATGATGAGTGAATTATATGAATGAATGAACGACAATGAAATGAATGATTATCCTATTACCGATCAAGAATTAACTTGCTCAAAACCGGTGATGAATATCCTTACCTCGGGCTCTCGAAGCCTGTAGGACCCCTTGGATGAAGCACGAGCTGGAGTAACAAAGTCCCCCGAGGCCCTTGAGCTCTCTCGAGATCTACCGGCACTAGAACTCCTGCAGTATTTCCGTAGGTGTCCCGGGTTCCCACACAAAAAATAGATAAAAGCTAGCACCGTACATCGAGTACTCACGTGCCCTGTTGAATCACAGTTAAAGCAAACAACAGTCGAACTCGTCGTCTGAGGAGAAGATGCTTTCTCAGCACGAAGATGACTGGAAAACGACCTCTTGGACGTCGGAGCCCGATGTCCCTCAGAACGAACCGGCATCCTAGTCCTCCCATCAGAAGAAACTGAAGGGCGCTTCTGAGTAAGCTCCTTCATCAAAAGCTCTGCTCCAAGAGCCTTCTCGATGAACTCACCAAGCGAATTACAATTGTGATTGAACAACTGCATCCTCAACTGCGGATTTAGCCTCTTGCTAAAATATTTGATCTTATCCGCCTCAGTACGGATAACTTACGAAGCAAACTGAAGTAGTCCCTCAAACTTCTCAGAAATGACAATAACACCCTCGTCCTCGATGGATTCGGGGTTCAAAACCTCTGACAACTTGGATTCATGAAGTGGAGCCGGATAATACCTCTCGAACATGAGAGTCTTGAACTCACTCCAACCACAATCGCGATCGGTGGGTTTAACATAAAGCCACCACGAATAAGCACCCTTACTCAAGTAATAAGCCGCTACTGCCGCTTTACTCTCTTCCGGACACTGAACCATGTCGATGAGTTTATCAAAATGCTCAAGCCAATGAACAATATCAGCTGGTTCCGACGAACCCTCAAAAGTAGGCGGCCTCTGACGAGAGATATCGCCAACGATATGATTCACTCCTCCAGTCTGTCCATGAAACGGCACCTGGAATCCCTGTTGCGGTGGACCACGAACCATCGAGGTTTGCATGATCTCCACCATCCACGTCATCTGAGTCATCTGGACCATCATGCCCTGCATAAATATGAATGGGTCAACCCAAACACCTTCCGAGTGAGATGCCTCTCGGGTACGACTCCCTGATAGTGACTGATCATCTGCTGATGAATGAGTAGCCTCGCTATTTGATGAATTAATGATATCCCTCGCGTTCGCGTGGGCATTCACACGAGATCCCAGGTTTCGGCCCGCACCACGGCCTCTTCCCCTGCTTCCTCTGATAGCTCTATCCATACTGAAGCAGGAAAGCCACATGATGATTATAGGTCCCGCATGCATATCATACTATGATTGCGTTACAGAATGAAAAAAATGAGAATACAAACTCCAGCACAATGAATGCATTAATAATGCAGTAGAATGATCATCGACATCACGCCAGAATATGATAATATCGCATGAAAGGTCAAGTGGGGTGACATGAGTATCTGATAAAATTCCTGAAATGATTGCCTTGAACAGGTTAACAAGGTTGAAAATTTGATTCACAAGATCAACAACTGAACCGTGAGATGGACTGGATGATTAGTGAATTAATCTGAACAATGAGATTGACTAAGTGATGAGTGAATTAACTGAGTGATGAATAAATTAACTGAGCAATGATATTGACTGGGTGATGAATGAATTAACTGAGTGATGAATGAATTAACTGAGCAATGATATTGAATGGGTGATGAATGAATTAACTGAGTGATGAATTATTTAACTGAGAAATGATATTGACTGAGTGGTGGATGAATTAACATGATCGACAAGATCAAAATGATGATTGCGGATTATTAACTAATGAATGGATTGATCCTTAATGCTTACACAGGTCGCACATGCTCTAAAACAATTAGTCATGCACATCAATCGTACCAATAATATCACATATAGGTTTCAACAAGCATGAATAATTAATAACATAATGAATGTATGAACATAAAGAGAATCGAGTCCTTACACAGGTCATACGAAGCTTCGAGGTCTCGCGATACTAGTCTTCACTGACGACGACTCGATTAATGAACGACTCGTGCAGTCGTACTAATATTACGACTCACAAAACCCGACTGCCCAGATTGTCATAACTTGACAGTCCCACTACTACCACGTCGGTAGAGCCACATAACTCACATATCAAGGTATCTCACAACCCAAAATCTCCAATACCATCTTCTGTAACACCCCCAAATCCCATTGGGTTATTACAGTGTCGTGGACCCCACACCCGGAGATCCACCAGGCGAACATGACTAAAATACATTAAAATTAACCAACAAGGGAGATCACAGTCCCTACCATGATATCCGACACAATATTCCGATAAGGAATTTTAACGACAATGATGGGCCTACATGGCCAAAAATAAAAATACAACAACATCCACAAGCATCTGCTCGGGTAATACATAATGACAATAACTGACAAACTGGAGAACACTCCAACTGACTGACCAACATGAATAGCTCGGACTAGTATCACTCGAATGCCTCGTCTCCGTCATCATGCCCCTGTGTCTCAACTCTCTCCTCGCAAGCACCTAAAACATGAAAACATGTTCCGCCCCCACGGGGTCAGTCATCCAGATAATGAACATCAAATACACGTATGACATGATATGCATCCAAGGGCAGAATGAAACGGTACAATGATAGTAATAATACGAGATGCTCACAGACCAAGGTAAGAATCGAGCATTCGTGAAACACTATGCCCACGACATACTATTAATACCTATTCAACAGGTTAGAACATAAGTGCCCAACGGCGAATCATAATCATAGAGTACCATAATGAATTACACAACATGAACCAAACTAGAACTGAATTAATTATGAATCACAATGCCCGAAGGCTCCAATGAAATTACCAAGACAATCACAAAGGCCTGAAAGCCACTCAGCCGAAGCTGTCAACTATCAGAATCACATGAAGCCAAAACAGCCCGAAGCTGTATCGATTAGGGCCGAAGCCACGGCACGAAGCCGTATCACCATTAGGGCCAAAGCCACGGCACGAAGCCGAATCACAGTTAGGGATGAAGTCACGGCACGAAGCCGTATCACAGTTAGGGCCGAAGCCACGGCTCGGAGACGTATCACAGTTAGGGCCGAAGCCACGGCACGAAACCGTATCCCATTTAGTGCCGAAGCCACGACACGAATCCGTATCATAATTTGGCCATCCAATGGCCGTGACCTACTGAAGTGTAGGTGTTGGAAACCCAACCGTGAAGGTTCAAGCCCCAAACTTACCCATAATGAGCACTAGCCGAGACTAGCCTCCAAAATAATATAATTAATCACAAACGACAACAATCCGTAGATTACCGAATTCACGAGAATGATAGTGTGCTACCTTGAGTCGGCCAACACGATAATGATGACTCACGGATGGGCATCGTACTCGACAGTCCCAATTCAATACCTCGATTACCTTAGAGTGGTCAATCGATAACAGCGACACAACGGATGGGAACTATCCTCGACAGCCCAATTCAATACCTCGATTGCCTTAGAATGGCCAACCGATAACAATGATGCAGCAGATGATTCAATATCTCGATTGAACAGTCAATCGATAACAATGATACAACGAATGATTAAGCACCTCAATTGCTTTAGAACGGCTAATCGATGACAATGATACAATGAATGATTGAGCACCTCGATTGCCTTAGAACGGCTAATCGATGACAATGATACAATGAATGCCTCGGTACCTTTAATCGGCTACCGACGACGAAGATGAGAATGAATGCGACAATTCCTTCAATCGGCTAATACAACATGAATGACAGGACGCCAACATTAATAACAATGATTACAACAACGTCTTAGATCGACATCAATATTAACAACAACAACCGATACATCGATACTGCGAATCGGTGATCGATAATAACATTAACAATGAATATCTCAATGCCTTACTGGTCATTAATGAATGATAATAAACATTTGGCATAATTTCCGAAGAGTATCGTATCGAACGATCCCCCAATGTCAATGAACTTATGAAGAGACTAAGTCTTGGAATGATACAACACATCCATACACATATATGATAACATTAATCTCATAGTACAAGTATAAAACTTGCCTCAACCAAAGGCGATGAAATCCTTCCACGAACAACGTACGGCGTCCTCCGATAAATACAAGCGCTCGAACAACCTTGAATGAAATACAATTCATTCAATAACATAATATCGAACGAAAACAACACAACGATCGAAGGAAACTCTTTGAGACATTTAATCGAACACTAAATGTTCAAAGTTCCTCAAGAACCTAAGAATCATCAATCTGGTTGAACGAATCGAAGATATGGATATACAGTCCATAGAACACGATTAATAATGTTTGCTAACATCAACTGATTGATCAAATTCGGATGAACAATGAAAATCAATAAGAAATCCTGAAAATCAAATTCTAGGAGATTTCAAGAAATTACCTCAATCCGATGAAGAACAATGATTAGATGTTGATATGATCACCTAGAGCCTCCTTAAAACATGATTGGATGGAGTAGAATAGATCATAACCTCAAACCCTAGTTGGATTGCCCGACTACCGTGAGAAGAAGGAGAGAAAGTGAGAAATGAGGTGAAAACCCGTCTGACCCCCCCTTATATACTCCAGTGACGCACGAGCAAAACGCACGACCAAATGTCCGTGTGGTTGGTCGTGCGCCAGGCCACTGCTCGGCCACTGAGCTCATGCACAAGCAGCACGCACGAGCACCTGCTCGTGTGTCCCTGATGGTCGCCAAAATGTACTGTCCAAATCTGATGCCACGCACGAGCAGCTGCTCGTGTTTCATGCTCGTGCGTCCCTGCTGAGTGCCAAAATGACAAGAGAACACAAAAATGACAGGACATGCATCTCTACATACGACCTGCACGACTTACACGATAATAAGTCACGTCCAATCTGTGAAACGGTCATGGAACTCCCAACAAAAGCGACCAATCATGATGATGATGATGAAAATATTCTCGTATCGATCTCCGAACAGAGATAAGTGATGAATAAAAACTGATACACGACTCCAAGATACGCCGAAATATGAACACGAAATGAATGAATATGAATGAAGAATGATTATTACTGAGTGAAAAAATTCTGAGTGGCAATTACTGAATGATAATTAATGAATTCGCAACTGGGTATTACATATACTTCGGATAATATCCCACCTAGGCACCATTCATGTGTTATCCCCTCCATAGCGGCCATATCACAATATCACCGTGGATACCAATCCGGTTTTATACCCTCCACTGTAATATCTGAATATTTGATAGGTAATTTATCTGTATTGGAACCTTTTTGATATTTGATTATGTTGTATTTCTGACTGATGCATGTTTCTACGCTTTCGTAAATCGATAGTGTGGATTGTACGATTTTATAGAGTTTTAGTTGTGCATGTTCTCATTCGTGATTAGCGCACGCTACACTTATTTCGTAGCGCACGCTAATACTGAGTGGTAGCGCAAGCTAGTGTTATAACTTAACGCGCGCTACACTCAGTCAACTAGATCGTGACAAGATCAGTAGGTAGGGAACTAGATCGCGGGAATCACGGACCCTTTTGGACTCACCCGGACTACTTTTGAAAAGTTGAGTCAACGGGGTTTAGCGCACGCTACAGTGTTGTTGCTAGCGCGCGCTAAATAAAGGTCGGTGGGCAGTCAGTGAAGTCAGTGAGCTTCGTAAAACTCGTTAGCGCACGCTAACGAGTGTATAACGTACGCTAAAATCATGTTATTAGCGTACGTTAAGGATATTTAGCGTACGCAAGGCCGAGGACAGTAGAATACAGTATCCTGAGAGCCCGTTAGCGCACGCTAAGCTGGAAGTGTAGCGCACGCTAATAACCATTTCTTATAAATAAGACTTCACCCCCATTTCATTTTTCACCCTGAACTTCGGCCTTTATTCGACTGCCACAACCTGGTCCAGGAACCTCACGATATTTCCACCCCATATAAACTTCTACCCATGATTTTTTGAAGGCATAGAACATTGAAGATTAGTGTTCAAGCATCCGACGTTGATTTGCACCAAGTGGTTTCATTGTTCCCTTATTGTTCCTTCATTATTATTCTGTGGTAAGGTATGTAGTATGATTTTACTCTCTATTTTCATAGTAGTGATGTTAGTAATATAGTATACCACACCTAATGATTGAATTAATCAAGTAGAACATGTTTTTAGTTAAGCTTTTAACAACTTAGTGATGAATATGGTGATTAAGGGTTTGAAATGATGTGTTCTTGATGTTTTAATGGCGATGATCATGTTTAGTAGAACCACACTCTTCTTGCTGAACTATTAACATCACTAGGATAATAATAATCCTTAGTTTCATTGTAGATAGGTTGATTTGTAGAAATGTTATCATTATATTAAATCGAACTATAATGCATAGGAAGATTTTGAACTAGATGAACTTAGGTTTTTCATCAGATTTGGTTGAACCTCGAATTATATCAACATAAGGTTATAGTTTCGGAGATGTTTAATTCACCTCGATGATGATTTCGTGATGATCTTGTGATGAATAACTCGACCATATCGTCAACCTATCTAGGTGAATGCATAGGTGTGATAATTGATTCTTCAAGTTAGTAAGAAGTTTATAAGGGTGGTGCAGATTTTCACTTTCCACCATCCATGATGTTCTTGATAGATTTAAAGATTATAAGATAATAATTGCATAACATGTTCTTGATAAATTCTTAGTCATAAGGAATTGTGCGAATATTCGATAATATTTTGTAAATCGATTGCAAAAATAAGTTGAAGTAAATAAAGTTCTTGGAATAGAACTTCGATGTCTTGAGAAAGTTGAACTATTCAAATGGAAATTAGGATGTCGTCTCACTAAATTCGATATCGATGATTATATGAATGTGTTATTGAGTGAAGTATATTTCATTCATGGTTGATTGTTCGAGTAACCGATATTAGTCGAGGACCGTTCGTTCATTTGACAAGGAAGAATTACTCTCGTCTCCGTATTGAGGCAAGTTATCTTGATTGGTTATAATAATGTTTGGATTCTTGGTACAGGATATGGCCATACCCCACAGACAACTTCATCGAGTTCAAATAATTCTCAAAATGGTAAAAGTGCTCTCAACTAGTGGTCGAATGAAGAAGTTGTTGGAAATAAAACGCAGCGGAAGCGGCGGGTTTGGATTTACTAAAATCGGCCCTCAAGAATCGATTCTATTTAGCCTCGTCAAATAATTAATTAAACAGATTATTAAAAAATTTAAACCAACAATTTATATACGCGTCTAAACATGATAGTTCGTAGTATTCTATCTAGATCTAAGAGATCTAAGAATACATTACATTTGAAGCAAAGTCTTTGAATTTTTCCTTGATCTTCTTGTATTTCTACATTTAGATCTTCTAGAGTATGATCCGCCTTAATCCGGACGTTGTGTGGGCAACGAGTTACCGAATATTGCTTGTACTTCAACTTGGGATCGGTCGAACCTTTATCTTGGGAGTCACTCGATTTTTCTGTGTTTTATAGTATTGTATAAACACTCTTAGAAAATTGATGTGTTATCTAAATTGTGGAATCGAAGGCGCAAGTCAAGATCCACAATTGAACACAAGAAGAAGAAAATAGATCTCTCAAGTCTCAAGAATATATCACGGCCGAAATCCCCTTTAGAAGTCCTATTTATAGGCTTTGAACTACTCAAGGGATCTTAAGGAGAATTATGGTTAAGACTCCTAGTGCAGCCCAACTTTCCATATCAATCCCTTTCCTAATATAGGGCCTGGGCGACGGGATTTTTCCAATTTTCTTCATTTCCCTTCTCTCTCTCGCGGCTGCCGGATGAGTGAGGTGGAAACATCGACTCTTGGTCGATTCCACTCAATTCCAAGGGGTTTTGGAAGGCTTGTGTCGATTATAACAACATCTAATCCTTGTTCTTCGTCGGATCGAGGTAATTTCTTGAATTCTCCTGGGGTTGACTTTGAGATTTCCTTCTTGATTTTCGTTGCTCGTCCGATTTTGATGAATCGGTTGATGTTATTGGGTATTAGTAGGCATGTTCTATGGATTGTATATCCGTATTTCGAGTTCGTTGGAACCCAATCGGGATTTTTGGTGTTCTAAAGAACCTTGAACATTTAATATCCGATTAAATGTCTCAAAGGGTTCCCTTCGATTCTTGATCGTGTTTTCCATTGTTTTCAATTTTTATTCTCGTAGTAATCATGTTTCCATTAGATTTCACGGAGGATTATAGGTGTTCGGGGTTTTCCGGGTCGTGCCGTGTTCGTAGGATTATTCGGGTGCCGACTATCGAGGCAAGTATCTTGCTTATACGTTTTGTACCTTGTGAATATGACTTATGTGTTGAAATGAACGAATTGTGGTTAGTTGTGATAATCTTAGATGTGTACCTTGGAAATGTATATGTTAGTCGATTGTACACTGGGATGTGTATCATGGTACAAGTATTGATCATGAGTTATGTGGCATTGATTGTATCGGTGTTTTGGATTTTTGAGATTGTACTATGTGTGACGGTTTGTGTGTAATCAATGTGATTGATTTATCGTGAACGTGTTGGTATGATGTTCATGTGAATGTTGTGTGCTGGTATGCTAAGTTCACTCGTGTGGGTTCGACGGGGCCTACGAGGATTCATGGCACATGTCCATGGAATCAGAATAGTACGTCCAACCGTGCGGGTTCAACGGAACCTACGGTGACACGTGACACAGTCTCACGGGATCAGGACTGGTTGTTATGGTTGATGTGTGATTTCCAACCGTGCAGGTTCGGCGGAACCTACGGTGACACGTGATACAGGTTCATGGGGTCAGGACTGGTTGTTATGGTTGATGTGTGATTTCCAACCGTGCGGGTTCGGAGGAACCTACGGTGACACGTGATACAAGTTCACGGGGTCAGGACTGGTTGTTATGGTTGATGTGTGATTTCCAACCGTGCGGGTTCGGCAGAACCTACGGTGACACGTGGCACAGGTTCACAGGGTCAGGACTAGTTGTTGTGATTAATGTGTTTGTTTCCTTCCGTACGGGTTGTCGAACCTACGGATACTCATGGCAGGAGACCACAGAGTCATGAATATGTTTTGATCAACTAAGTTTTGAAAATGAAGTTTTCAAGAAAGGAATGTTGGGCTGAGCACCACGAGATTTGTGGAAATGTTTTCGTATTGTAAATTACCTAAATACGAATCGTATTTGGGTTAGAGCCCTAAGGTTTTCGAAAGGTTTTCCGAATCAGGACCTGAGGTCTTAAAGGTTTTGAAATTCTAAAAATCCCCGAGATGATGATCTTATTTTCAAATGCTTCATAGCTTATTTTTCCCTTGTTAAAACCTCTCGGGAATGTTTTGGTACTTGGTTATTGTATTTGATTCATGGTTAATGTTTGCTCGTTACATTTAGTATTATTTAACACTTGCACTAGTAAAACAGTAGAGTTTACTAACCCCCGAGTAATCGGGGGGTGGATGTCTGTTTTGCATCCAGGTACATGCAGGTTCGGGGGAGCAGTTACAGGATCGGCACAGGAAGTGACGAGCTACGATACGAATCAAGAGTTGAGAGTTGGTAGACTTAAGTTGCATTATCAGAGTTGATTTCAGTCTTCCGCTGTATTGTGCTTCGACCCTGTATGGGTAATGTTGTGTAAAGTCAGTTCTGTTGAATGAGTTGTGTAACCTCATCGGTCTGTGTATTCATGTGTAAGTGACCTTAACGGTCTGTATTATTTTATTGTTTGACCCTGGCCGGGCAAGCATTTGGTCATTCTGTATGTTTAGCTTGGTAGATCCTCATGAAAAGGGGTCTACGGCGTGTAATATTCCCATATAGTTTTGGGGGTGTTGCAAAGACAGTACAGGAGCAGATGCTTGCCCGCTTGACAGTCCATAGGGAATTGCAGTTAGAGTTCGTGAGGCCGGAAATTGAAGTCTGGTTACAGCGTATTCAGGGACAACTCTGCACACTTGAGATTTCATCAAACCTTGATGATATAATCAAATCGAAACAGGTCACGGACCCATTCTTATCTCGAGTTCGGGATGAAGTAACTCAAGGGAAATCCCCTGGATTTGTAATCCACGAGGATGGATTGATACGTTTCAGGAATCGAGTTTGTGTACCCACAGACGAAGAGTTGAGGAACTATATCCTGAAAGAGGCTCATGCTACCCCATACTCCATTCACCCGGGATCTAGCAAGATGCATAAGGATTTGAAGCAATGTTATTGGTGGGGAAATATGAAGCGTGAAGTCACAGAGTTTGTTTCGAGATGTTTAACCTGTCAGCAGGTTAAGATCGAGCATCAGCGACCCACAGGGATGCTAAAACCACTCCCGATTCCCGAGTGGAAATGGGAGGACATATCGATGGATTTTATCACTAGCTTACCGACAAGTCGTCGAGGGATGAATACGATTTGGGTGATTGTGGACCGTCTGACCAAATCAGCCCACTTTTTGGAGATTAAAGACACATGAGGACCCGAGAGATTGGCCCAGCTATTTATTAAAGAGATTGTAAGGCTGCATGGTACCCCCAAGAGTATTGTATCGGATCGTGATGGGCGATTTGTGTCTCACTTCTGGAAAGCAGTTCATCGTGCGATGGGTACACAGTTGAACTTCAGTACGGCATTTCATCCGCAGACGGATGGTCAGTCTGAAAGGACTATCCAAACTCTATAAGATATGTTGAGGGCATGCGCTCTGGATGGAAGGATGATTGGGAGGCCCAACTGCCTTTAGTGGAATTCACTTACAATAACAGTTAGCACGCTTCGATTCAGATGGCACCTTATGAAGCATTATATGGATGTCGTTGTAGGTCCCCTCTGTGTTGGGATGACCTGTCTGAATCTTTGGGTACGGAACCCGATATGTTGTTAGCAGCTCGTGAGAAGATCGCTCTGATTAGGAGTCGTTTGCTAATGACTCAAAGCCGATAGAAATCTTACGCATACAACCATCGACGACCACTTGAGTTCGAGTTCGGTGACCATGTACTAATGAAGGTGTCCCCTACTCATGGTGTTTTTCATTTTGGGAAGAGATTCAAGCTGAGTCCGAGGTATATCGGGTCGTTTGAGATTTTGGAGCGAGTAGGCGATCTGCCCTATCGTTTGGCATTGCCACCAGCTCTGAGTCGGATGCATAACGTATTTCATGTCTCCCAGTTGAGGAAATATATTGCTGATCCGGGACATATACTTCAATTCGATGAGATCGAGATAGCGGAGGATCATTCGTACGAGGAGCGTCCCGTACAGATACTTGAGAGGAGGATCAAACAGTTGCGGAAAAAGACGATTCCCCTACTGAAGTTTCAGTGGTCACGACATGGAGTCGAGGAGGCTACGTGGAAGACGGAGAGCAGCATACGAGAGAGACATCCTGAGTTGTTTACCCCTTTGTTTCAAGGAAGAAACTCCTTTTAAGGGGAGAGTATGTAATATCCGAATATTTGATATGTAATTTATCTGTATTGGAACCTTCTTGATATTTGCTTATGTTGTATTTATGACTGATGCATGTTTCTACACTTTTGTAAATCAATAGTGTGGATTGTACGATTTTATAGAGTTTTAGTTGTGCATGTTCTCATTCGTGATTAGCGCACGCTACACTTATTTCGTAGCGCATGCTAATAATGAGTAGTAGCGCACGCTAGTGTTATAACGCGCGCTACACTCAGTCAACTAGATCGTGATAGGATCAGTAGGTGGGGAACCGGATCGCGGGAATCACGGACCCTTTTGGACTCACCAGGACTACTTTTGAAAAGTTGAGTCAACAGGGTTTAGCGCACGCTACAGTGTTGTTGCTAGCGTGCGCTAAATGAAGGTCGGTGGGTAGTCAGTGAAGTCAGTGAGCTTCATAAAACTCGTTAGCGCACGCTAACGAGTGTATAACATATGCTAAAATCATGTTATTAACGTACGTTAAGGCTATTCAGCATACGCAAGTCCAAGGACAGTAGAATACAGTAGCTTGAGAGCCCGTTAGCGCATGCTAAGCTGGAAGTGTAGCGCATGCTAATAATCATTTCTTATAAATAAGACTTCACTCCCATTGCATTTTTCACCCTGAACTTCAGCCTTTATTCAACTGCCACAACCTGGTCCACAACCTCACAATATTTCCACCCCATATAAACCTCTACGCATGATTTGTTGAAGGCATAGAACATTGAAGATTGGTGTTCAAGCATCCAACGTTGATTTGCACCAAGTGGTTTCATTGTTCCCTTATTGTTCCTTCATTATTATTCTGTGGTAAGGTATGTAGTATGATTTTACTCTCTATTTTCATAGTAGTGATGTTAGTAATATAGTATACTACACCTAATGATTGAATTAATCAAGTAGAACATGTTTGTAGTTAAGCTTTTAACAACTTAGTGATGAATATGGTGACTAAGGGTTTGAAATGATGTGTTCTTGATGTTTTAATGGCGGTGATCATGTTTAGTAGAACCACACTCTTCTTGATGAACTATTAACATCACTAGGACAATAATAATCCTTAGTTTCATTGTAGATAGGTTGATTTGTAGAAATGTTATCATTATATTAAATCGAACTATCATGCTTAGGAAGATTTTGAACTAGATGAACTTAGGTTTTTCATTGGATTTGGTTGAACCTCGAATTATATCAACATAAGGTTATAGTTTCGGAGATGTTTAATTCACCTCGATGATGATTTCGTGATGATATTGTGATGAATAACTCGACCATATCGTCAACCTAGCTAGGTGAATGCATAGGTGTGATAATTGATTCTTCAAGTTAGTAAGAAGATTATAAGAGTGGTGCAGATTTTCACTTTCAACCATCCATGATGTTCTTGATATATTTAAAGGGTATAAGATAATAATTGCATAACATGTTCTTGATAAATTCTTAGTCATAAGGAATCATGCAAATATTCGGTAATCTCTTGTAAACCAATTGTAAAAATGAGTTGAAGTAACTAGAGTTCTGGGAATAGAACTTCGATGTCTTGAGAAAGTTGAACTATTCAAATGGAAATTAGGATGTTGTCTCACTAAATTCGATATCGATGATTATATGAATGTGTTATTGAGTGAAGTATATTTCATTCAAGGTTGATTGTTTGTGTAACACCCGCAATTTCGGATTTCGGTGATTTTCTTTTTTTCGGCGGGAGTCCGTTTTGACGGATATTTTGTGACCGTTTCGTCATTCTGAGAATGTTTAATTATGCACTTTTCCACATCCGAGTTTGTTTCGGTGTCGTTTTGTTGAGTTATGTGCTTTTTAGCGACTTTTCTGCACTTGAGTTCGATTCTTGCGAATCTCGTTCGAAACTGCTGTTTCGAGTTTCTCGTAAGTCCATTTAACTTTGTTAGACGTGTTATGAACTTCAGTTTTGTTATTCGATCACGTATCGTGATTTTCAGGCGTTTTGGGCCATTTTGTAATTTACCCAAAGTTGTGGGTATCTGCATTCGTATTTGTCGTCTTGACCCTTTTCATGGTCGTGTGTGATTAATTGTTGCATGGTAATTCATTTTGGGTCGATGATGTTGCCCAGGAGCATTTTGTCGTGTTCGTTCCGTGCATTTTCGGATAATCGAGTCATTGAGTCCTGGTGGTCGGGCACTGGCCGGACGATTGCGGGTACTGGCCGGACGGTTGCGGGCACTGGCCGGACGGGTGCTGCAGGAACCGGCGTAGCGCATACTACGGCCGGAAGGTAGCGCGCGCTACGGCCGGGAGGCAGCGTACGCTACGGTCGGTTAGTTGCGCGCGCTAGTCGGCCGAGGCAGTAGGGCAGTGGGGTTCTGGACTCGGGTGGATCGGCAGGTAGCGCACGCTACTGTCGGGCACTGCGCACGCTACTACCGGCAGGTAGCGCGTGTTGTGAGGAAATCCCTCACACTATGCCGCAAGTGCTGTAATACCCGGTTGTAATTCAGTCATTATCATTCAGTAATTTTATTCGGTGATTGTCACTCAGTGGATTTTCACTCATTTATAATCATTCATCAATCATATTCATTCACCGTGTTCACCGTTCGGAAAAACTTCGAGTTGTGTATCGTTATTGTTCATTGTTTCAACTTTCCTCATATGAGTTCGACTTTGTTAGATCACCATTAATTTTTGGTAATTCCAAAAATTCTAAATCTTTGCAATATTATAGAGCATCGAGTTAGCTTTCCAATGGTTCAAACGGTGAGTCAATCGGAGTCCGGACGAGAGAGTTATGGTCGTTTTAGCTCAACCGCTCATTTTTTCAGTTATTGGCCGATCACTGCCGAACGAACTCGGCCGTGTCGTCCGACACGGCCCGTGCCGTACTCGTCCGGAAAATGCGAAGTGTACGCCTCAGGACCCGGCCGTGTCGTGCAGCACGGCCGAGTCGAACTCTTCGGTTAAGCGAGCGATCGCTGACACGCCCGCCGTGTTGCGGGACACGGCCGAGTCATGCGAAGTCGGCCGTCGGACGGGTCACTATCGGAAGGCCCTCCGCGCCACGACCGTGTCAAGCAGGACACGGCCGAGTCCTGTCGGCGGTGTCGGCGGTATGCGACACGACCGTGCCGATCGGCACGGGCCGTGTCGGCAGGCGATCAACTCCTTAAATTCGTTTTTTCAGCATTTGCCATTTTCTCTCCATTTTCTTCACCTTCAACCGAGAGAGGAAGCTTGAGGGAGGGTTTTTCCTTCACAAATCATTTGGGTGTTTGATTTTCTTCATCTCCTTTCGATCGTGAAGCCCGGATAATCAATTTAACGCGTGTTCTTCGGATTAAAGTACTTGGATCTTCTAAGGTAATATTCTTCAACACCTTGGATTTCGATTCTATGTTGAGATATGATGTTTTGGACGTTATAATCATGTTATATGAAGGGATATGTTTATGATTATGAGTTTATATAAGGATTCATTGGATTATTGAGGGATTATTCAAGAACACTTTGAATATCGAGTTGAAATTGGGGGTTTTCGATTAATTGTCGTTATAATCACGTGTTCGGATATTCATTTTGGATTATTGATAGTATTCATGGGGTTTTGTGGGTTTGAATCATTCATTGGAAGTTGGTTTCGGATGTAATTGAGTTTTGGGTGTAAACAATTGGAGATTGTTTACAACGCATTTGTTTTAATGCCCCAATGAGTTTCGAGTATTGTTGTATCGACTTTTGAGTTGGTTGTGATCATGCTTGATTCGTGTATTAAGAGAATTGTTGGTATTTATGTTGTTCAAGGTTGTTCGAGCGGCCGATAATTTCATTAAGGACGTTGATCGTGGAAGTACCTTCTCGCCTTCGGTTTGAGGCAAGTTTTATACTTGTACTAGTCAATGAGATTAATGTCATCATATATGTGTATAAATGTGTTGTATCATTCCGAGACTTAGTCTCTTCATGAATTCATTGATATTAAGAGATCGTTCGATACGATACCTTTCGGCAATTTTGCCAAATATTTATTGTTATTCCTTTTTGGATTGTCATTAAAACGTACACGCCGATTAAAGGCATTGGCTTATTCATTTCTCACCTTCGTCAGTAACCGATTAAAGGTACCGAGGCATCCTTCATATCATTGTTATCGAATTGCCGTTCGCAGCAAATCGAAATATTCAATCATTCACTATATCATTGTATCGATTGACCGCTCTAAGGCAATCGAGGTATTCAATCATTCATCATATCGTTCATATCGATTAGCCATTATAAGGAAATCGAAGCGCTCAAGCATTCATGGAATCATCCATTGCATCATTGTCATCGGTTAGCCGTTCTAAGGCAATCGAGGTGTTGAGTTGGGACTCGAGGATGGTCTTGGCCGACTCAAGACAAAGATACCATCCCTAATTGTGATACGGCTTTCATGCCGTGGCTTCGGCCCTAATTGTGATACGGCTTTCATGCCGTGGCTTCGGCCCTAATTGTGATACGGCTTTCATGCCGTGGCTTCGGCCCTAATTGTGATACGGCTTTCATGCCGTGGCTTCGGCCCTAATTGTGATACGGCTTTCATGCCGTGGCTTAGGCCCTAATTGTGATACGGCTTTCATGCCGTGGCTTCGGCCCTAATTGTGATACGACTTTCATGCCATGGCTTCGGCCCTAATGGTGATACGGCTTTCATGCCGTGGCTTCGGCCCTAATCAATAACAGCTTCGGGCTGTTTCGGCTTCATGTGATTGTGATATTTGACAGTTTCGGCTGAGTGGTTTTTAGGCCTTGTGATTGTCTTGTTAATTTCATTGGAGCCTCCTGGTTTGGTTCATGTCGTGTAATTCATTGTGGTATTCTGTGATTATGATTCGCCGTTGGGCACTTATGTTCTAACCTGTCAAACAGGTATTAATAGTATGCCGTGGGCATAGTATTTCACGAATGCTCGGTTCTTACATTGGTTTGTGAGCATCTCGTATTATTATCATCATTATACCGTTTCATTCTGCCTTTGGATGCATATCATGTTTTACATGTATTTGATGTTCATTATCTGGATGACTGACCCCGTGGGGGCGGAACATGTTTTCATGTTTTAGGTGCTTGCGAGGAGAGAGTTGAGACACAGGGGCATGATGATGGCGACGAGGCATTCGAGCGATACTAGTCCGAGTCGTTCATGTTGGTCAGTCGGTTGGAGTGTTCTTCAGTTGTCAGTCTTTGTCATTTTGTATTACCCGAGCTGATGCTCGTGGATGTTGTATTTTTAGTCTTGGCCATGTAGGCCCATCGTTGTCGTTGAAATTCCTTCTCGGAATATTGTGTCGGATATCATGGTAGGGACTATGATTTTCCCTTGTTGTTTAATTTAATGTATTTTAGTCATGTTCGCCTGGTAGATCTCCTGGCGTGGGGTCTACGGCACTGTGATAACCCAATAGGATTTGGGGGTGTTACAAGTGCACGGTGTCAACAAGTAATAAAGTGATAAGTAAGATATCGTTCCCTCGAGGACTGATTTCACTAAGTACCAAAATGTAGTCAACTTACAATTTTATTAGAAGATCAATTAAATAGAATTTATATCTAAACTAATTGCAGAAAATAAATAATAGTACTACTAATAATAATAATACTAATAAGGGCGTAGGATTATGATTTTCACCTCAAACAATCGGGAATGATATTTATTCAATCCAATTCACCATTATTCATTTGATTGTAAGCCAGGAATTCCTAAATTATTCTAAAGCCTTTCACAAGGTCGATAGAAAATACTACGAATTATTAACTCGATATATCCCTATTCGAATTAGATAATTAATAGCTAAAATAGTTCAAGAATTCCCACAATAAATAGGCTTCACAATTCCCATGAGTATATCCCTATCCCACGAAAATTATGATTCGTCTCACAAGAACTATGCCTAAATTTCATCTCCCGAATCCATAAAGACATTCAAAACAATTTAACTGTTGGCGAGACAATTCTAAAGCATTAAGAGCAGTAAAAAGAATCCAAATCAATACGAATAACGAGTAAATCGAAATAATAATAAATAAATCAAACCGTCATGAAATCGGCTACAATCACAATCCTACTCGAATAGATCTAGAAATTTAGATGCGGAAAAACTAAGAAAAACCGTAGGGATCCGTGGTCTTGTCGTCGCCCCACAAATCTCCTCCTTGTGTTCTTCTCTCTTTCTATCGATGCCCTTTCTTGATCGATGATCCCCCCTAGTTCGTCCTCCTTTTTCAGCCCTTCAATGCTTATTTATAGTAGTCCTAAGCCTCCAAAACGCGTCCGTGTGATTAGGTCGAGAATAGGCTCCAAAACGGCCCAGAACCGCGGAGTATTCAGCAAAACCGCCCGGTGTGACGCGGCTCACGGTGCTCAGCGCCTATGCCTGGGCGCGACATTTTTTTTCTGGGCCGCGGATCACTTAAGCTGTGCCGCGGCTCACGGTACAGTTCACTCGGGGCTCGCTGGTTGTCTTCGTGTGCCGCGGCTCACTTGGTTTGTGCCGCGGCTCATGACCAAAAACTGCTGTTTTCGCCCGTTTTTCATCGTTTCGGCTTCCGGACTGCGATTTCCTGCAAAACATATAAGAATAGTGCATTAAAAGCTCATTTATGCTAATTTAGGCTCAAGATGGATATAAAATAATGATAAATAAGCGCATAAAAATACGCCTAACAAATACCCCCAAACTTGAGCCTTTGCTTGTCCTCAAGCAAAAATTATCAATTTTAAACAAAATGTATCGTGAATAATCATGCAAGTCCATAGTGCTCAACTTAATCAATACTACCCTGAAAATCTCAAAGAATAGTACAAGTATCGTAATAGCGAGTCACATCCAGGACACTGATTCCACTAAGTAACCAATTTCAGTCCTGATCAATCGTTCATGAAGAAAATCAAGCTCAAAGATTAACAAGCGTGAATTTAACCGACCGTCAATATGAAGGGTTAGATTAAACAAGCTAATTCGCCCAGTCCCCCAGTCTAGAGGCAACATTCAAGAGTTTCATTATCGACATTACTCCTCGGACAGCATTCCCTTATGTATGATCAATAATATAGATTCCAGTTAACCACTAGGTTTGGATCTCGGGATGTTTCATCGGGATAATCCTAGGGTGGAATTCCATTCACATGTCTTGGGGAACCGTTTAACGTAAAAGACACTCATGGGTCACATGGATGCTTCTAGTTACTAAGTTCCCCTCCACAGCGGGGAAACTGTAACACCCCCAATCCACTCAGGGATATTACACGCCGTAGACCCTCTCCTCGAGGATCTACCAGGCTGATAACTAAAATCAGACATCTAAACATCGCCTTTAAGGATAAAATGACTCAGTAGACTGACTTGGTCTTTCAATAATAACATACAACTCAATTCCAAACACATACCCACGCAGGGGTCAAAATACAATAAACTCCCGTACAACGGGGAAAAGATACTGCAGCGGAAAAGAAAATACAACTAGACCAAAACGACATCAACAGATCCTCGTGTGATTAGTATCGTTCATCTTTCATCATCCTTCGTGCCGACCCTGTGTTATGCTCCAAAACCTGAATGCAAAAATAGACATCCACCCCCCGAATACTCGGGGGTTAGCAAAACTCCACTGTTTTGCTAGTGCAAGTACAAGTTCAAAAATACGAGCCATACAATTCACATTCCACGAATAACAATAACCAGGAATCCTCAAAAATCCAAAAGTAACGAAAAGTACTTCCCGAGGCAAGAGTTTGAGTAAGACATTCCAAAAACCGAAAGGCCACAATAAAAGGGAAACAATTTATAAAACAGTTTAAAATGCCATCGAGAGTTTTAATAGAAAATAATTTAGGATTTTCGAATCCTTCTCTTTCCAAAAATCAACAGGGGTCACAACCCAAAGGTTTTGTTTTCGCAAATAGAAAACACACAACGATTCACAGGGCCCGAGCCCAACATCACGTGTCCTCGACAGACATAAAAATTAACACAACGTAATCACGCACGCGCATCGCCTAGGACCGGGACGAAGCCACAAATCCCACTCGAGGCCTCGAAGGACCCTCCCGAGCTCGCTAGCGAAACAAATCACACACATCTCACGGTTGGATCAATCGCTTGTTGCATCCTGGCCACATGATCGCATGCCATGTGCCACCGTAGATTATCTAAGGCTCTCACGGTTGGATCAATCACTTGTTGCATCCTGACCACATGATCACGTGCCATGTGTCACCGTAGACCTTCAACCATATCCACACATTCACACAAATAACATATCACATCAAGAATATTCAAACAATTCGCCCAGAGGCATCAAACACTTAGCAAAACACCACGTCAATCCACAATGCACCGAAATGAAATAATATACGTCCACACACAATACCAAGTGCAACATTAACACCAAGCATATACATGGAATTCACATAGTTATTCACAAACTACGCCATTCACAAAACACACGCGTTTTGAAAGCAAGCCTTTAACAAGGCTAAACCGAATCTTTTGAAAGTTCAATTCAAACGACCAAACAACCACATTTAGACGATCACTAATTATCATATCCATAAAACAAGAATAGTATGGACAAGGTACTTGCCTCGAAATTACGATCGCAACGAGACGACGGATAGGATGCGGTCGAATAGCCCCGAACCCCCGAACAATATCAAGAACGTGATAGCACCACGAGTATTACGAGAATAACACCACACGAATCATCAATCACCAAACGGGATACAACATCGGAATCCTCGAACACCTATAAACCTCCGGAAGGAACAATAACACATGGTTACGACGAGAATCAAGGCCAAAACAACGGAAATCCCAACAAACTATCGAAGGGAAACTCATTGGGACATTTAATCGAACACTAAATGTTCAATAATTCCCAAGAACACTCGAATCGTCAATCGAGTTAAACAAACTTGATATATGGATATACAGCCCATAGAACACGATTAATAACATCATACTACACCAATCGATGTATCAAAATCGGATTAGAAACGAAATCAGGAACAATTTCTCCAAAAAGTCAACTTGAAGGAAAATCAAGAATATACCTTGATTTGACGAAGAACACGGATTGGATGGTGATATAATCAACAAGAATCTTCCAAAATGCCTTGGAAATGATTAGAATCGGCCAAGAACTCGATTCCCCGTCGCACCCGTCCGATAGCCGCAAGAAAAGTGAGGAAAATGAGTAAAAACGGGCTGCCAGGCCTTATATAGTCGGTCACTGCCGGACACTTACGACCGTAACCGGCAGTGACTTACGGCCGTAACTCGGCCAGGCCAGGCCCTGCTCCGGCCGTGACTCGGTCGTGGCCACTTCGACGGCCCGGACGACCCCGAAACCCGAACCTGAGTAAAAATCGAAGATACGGTTACGAAGTACTCGCAAAGACGAATCCAAGCGCTAAGAGAACACACGATTCCGACCACCCGAAGTGTCGGAATTCGACAACGGAAGTAATTACCCCAAACTTTGGGAAATTACAAAAATGGCCCAAAACGTCCGAAAATCACGATACGTGATCGAATAACCAATACGAAGTTCACAACACGTATAACAAAGTTAAACGAACTTACGGAACTCAAACAAAGCAGTTGACGAGATTCGCAAGAATCGAACTCAAGTGCGGAAAAGTCGCTAAAAAGCACGGAACTCAACAAAACGACACCGAAACGAACTCGGATGACAAAAAGTGCAGAATTAATCATTCTCGAAATGACGAAACGGTCATGAGAGAGTCGTCAAAATGGACTTCCGCCGAAAAAAAGAAAATTACCGAAATTCGAAATTGCGGATATTACATTCTACCCTCCTTAAAAGAAGTTTCGTCCCGAAACTTAAAACAAGTAGGGGGAAGCAATATACCCTGCCAGGAAAACTCGACGAGATACGCAAAAACCGAAAACTCTCGCCCGATGGCGAAATGCTGCAAGAAACGCAAAGAGACATACGGCGTGAAAACACGCTCCACGACGACCAACACAACGTCGCCGTTAGGAATATAATAAAACCAACAAATGACAAGCGTCATCAAACGGATAATATAGTCAAGTCAATTATCCGAACAATCACAAAACGCAACGAACGAAAATCAATATGATCGACCACCCCAACGGTACATCAATCAAAACGCGAGCCAATCGCTGAAGAAATACGAAATTCCACCGCCCAAGGGTTGGAAGATCGAAAACGAGACAAATTTCCCGAACTTAAGGGAATTACGAAGGAGTCTGAATGTTCAACAATCACGAAACGAGATCAACAAAAACCGAACAATCAAACGATCGAACCACAAGGATCGAGACAACAAAAATCGAACGATCATGTTCGAATCACGAAGAACAATAAAAATTCAAACAACAACTCCAAGGTTTATATCTCGACTCGAGACAATATATGACCCGGTGAAAACAACAAGATGTGATTCACATAAGATCCACAGGAAAGGGAATAGCAATTGAAAGGTCACAACGACAAACGAGTAATTATGAAACAATACCACACTTGTTCGATCAACAAAAACAAGGGACAGGACAAGCTCAGAAAATGTCAACGAACATAAACGAGTCGACAGAGTCGAAAACACAGGAGTTCCAAATCCGATCCACTTCGAATAAAAGAACTAATAGAACCAAATGATGTCACTTCCGAACAAGGTTCACAAGAATCGAACTGAACTCGAAAAAGTCACAGCGATAACCAGATCGACCCACAACAAGATCACAGCTCGTTCGGACGATGAAACCAAAATACAGAACAAGTTCAGAAAGTATCAACAAACACGAGCGAGTCGATAGACTTGAAAAAGAGGAAATGAAGAAGTCCAAAAACAATACGGGTATTACATTCGACCTCTTATAAAAGAAGGTCATCCCCGCTACTCACAATAACGAAATCAAGATGACAACACAACAAGAAACCGACAGAAACATCCTTCAAAGGCCTCTCAAAGCCAATTCTGATGACTGTGCTAAGCGCGAATTCCGGAAGTCTCGGTAACCAATTCACAAAACTGAATTCTATGTCCCTCGATTCCACACTTGAAATGCGTTAGAGACGAGAAGGACAATTTACACGTGCATGCCCCGGCACATCACGATTGAAATGCCTCGGCTCGGCATACCGAAAATACAAATGCTAGATACAATGAAACATAACACCGCAAAACAACATACCGGAGATGCCAACTCAGCACAACAAGGAATCATAACACATAACATATACAACGATTACCATCGTAAAGTAATACACACACAAACACTACAACAACGACGGTATCGTTTGGCGACCTCAATGGCCCGAACGATAACCAGCACGTAATACAAACATCATGAAACAATCACATATGTACACCAACGTACAAACCCAAGCTTCAACATCTCACACTCGTGTGGGACACGCAATCCACCACGAGACGACAACCATTAAGTACCAGTTCACACCTCTCACAGAGGGCTAGTACAACAAATACGTGGCAACGCCTCAACGTTCATGCCACCAACTCGATCATATTCGGGAGTTAACATCATAGCGACAAAGCCAACATCATACATACATACCCAGCCCTCAAACGGGAATGGATAGGTTTTAAAAACAGAAACCTCATTTGGAAAATAATTCAGAAAAACACCGGTCGATCTTGAGTATCACATTTCCAAAAAAGTAAAAACGTGAAACATCGTTATCGAGACTTTGGAAAACCATTTCGCATTTGATAAAAATGAGGACACTTTCTTTTAGTGAAAAGCTTTCAGAATATTCGACCCTCGGGTCTAAGTAAAAGTGTTTATAAAACATTGAAAATATCTCAAAACATTTTGGTCCTCGAGGTAGAAGAATTTTGAAACATATTGTGGCACCTGGAAGTACCGCGAGAAAACAATTCATTTTAAACGACGTTTGAAATTTATTTCTAAGATACTCAAGTTTTGAAAATAATTCAATGCCAAAGAAAAGGACGATGCCAAAAGGCTAGAATGCCCAAAAATTTCGAGTAATTACACAAAACTTTATAGCGCCGTGGGTCCCGCCGGAACCCACCAGGATAAAACCGTTTACAAAACGCCAAAAAGTCGATGACGGTAATATTTCAAAACTCGCAAGCCATTTACAAAATGCTAAATACCGTCATAAGAATTTCGCCAAAATGATCAAGGCCATAATGCCAAAAACTCGGTTAAGGGAATCGGTTTTGAAATAAAACTCGATCGGTAAAATACCGAAAGTCATTACAAAAGAACTCACGCAGCGGATAAAAGAAATACGGTTCAACATGCACAATCCAGCAACACTACTCCTCATATGAACGAAATATGAGAGTCAAATAACCACATATCAAGAAATCAAAATCCATAAGAGGATTCCGTCACTAATCAAATAATCATAAAATAGCTCGTGACACACGAGGCACAACACAAAGAAGGGAGACTTACAGCCACAGGTCGCACGAAGATGATGATCGCCCACGATACTAATCACGACCAACAAACTCAGACGACGCGTCGCGACACGACTTAGTCAGACATAATCCGACAAGACAAAGCTCAACAGACACCACTGACCCGACAGCCTAGGTTTCCACAACCTAATCTCCGATACCATTTATGTAACACCCCCCGAGTATTCGGGGGGTGTTACAGAAACAACTCGAATAGCTATTCCCGCATGTCCGATTCAAGGTCGCTGTTTTACGCGAGAGTAAACAACGGGTCACGCGAATACCCCTAGTTACTAGGCTCCCCATCATCGGCAATGCAATATTTCTGAATCATTAGTCTATTCAGGGTTGTCGTTTTACGCGAGAATAAACAACGGGTCACGTGAATACCCCCGGTTACTAAACTCCCCATCATAGATCATGTATAATATCTCGACTTTCTGGGAGAACTGTCCGACTCTAAACTCAATTTAAGTGACCACACGACTTATGTTACTGGACGACTAGCTAACCAAAAAGTATAACCAAACGTATAGGCGGCGATTTGAAAACATGTATGTCTCCTTTCTTATCTGCTAAGATTTCTACAAAAGCGATAAAATTTCGGACCTAATTGAATACTCAACAGAAACAGAAATCGCTGACTACAACTCGACCAAAAGTCAACCGTTTCTTCAAAGAGAAATCAGTATCGTAACATCAGTTTTACACACGGAAGCACGAAAAATTCACGAAAAGTAAAGCACTGATGAAATCACAATTTATAACCAAGTAAATTTAAGACAATATCGCATGCTTCAATTTATTACACTATACATAAAATCATCAATAATAAAACTCATGTGAAAATAAAAGAGATAAGGAACAGTGAAACTTATTCCAAATGTCTTCTTGAACACCAGCACATGTCTGAGTGGAAACGTCGGTCAATCCGTACTTCAAATGACGCTCAGCATCACGAGGGACCCCCAAACTTAGTCTCTAGTCATGAGATAACAATAGACATTAAATCAAGAAAGACTAGAATATGAAGAATAATAACTCATTTGGGTTAAAATATTAGAGAGATAAGGGTCAACAAGAATACGAATCCAAAAGAAATAACAAAACAAAGAAAAAATTGATAACTAAAAATCAAAGAAAAACAACTAACTAGAAAGCAAGTAAAAATGATGGGTTGCCTCCCATCAAGCGCTCTATTTTACGTCTTGAGCACGACGTGGCAAAAAGAGTTTAACGTGGCTTCTTTCTAGGGAGATTGTCAAATGCCCCCTTCTTGCAATCTATAAGCCTCTTATTCCATAGGGGAGGCTTTGGTTCATGCCCGGTTGCCACAAATAATGAGTAAGAATAATTATGAGACAACCAAAAAATGATGGAAGAATATAATAATGATAAGGCATGAAAAATAAGCAGAGTTCAAATGGGTAGATAATAAAGACATATCATGAACAACCTCATTAGAACTCATGGTATCAGCCTCAACAAAATCAAAAGTAATGGGGTCAATCTCTCCAACTATAGATTTAGGAAAAATTATGCGTGGCACCGTTAATAAAATTTTTGGCACAAAAGTGTTCACCTTATTTGTCGAAGTTTGATGACAATTTAATAAAATTTCTTTGGAAACATCATCAATGGTAACTTCTTCTACAGGCTCATCACACTTTATGTAATTATCGGGTGCTGGGGGATCGATCCTAAAACTTAGCATGTCTTTCTTCTCAACCTCCCCCTCAACTTCACTACTAAATATATGAGCTGGAAAATAACCATAGTGAATCTCAAGACTACGACTTGCACATTCTCGCTCAAAAAGGGTACTATCTGGATTTTTGAGAACGTCTACACATTGTTCAAGCATGGTCTTTTGTTTTGGGGGAGGGGCCGACCATTCTATTTGGCAAATTATTAAGAACATCGAAATTTATGAAATGCCAAGGGCCACGATACTCAAAGGAAAACATAATGAAGAAAATAAAAATATAGAGACTAAAGAAAAAAACTTCAAATTAAAATTAGAGTCGCTTAGTATTGATATTAGCGAAAAATCAGTCCCCGACAACTGCGCCAAAAACTTGTTGTGAGGAAATCCCTCACACTATGCCGCAAGTGCACGGTGTCAACAAGTAATAAAGTGATAAGTAAGATATCGTTCCCTCGAGGACTGATTTCACTAAGTACCAAAATGTAATCAACTCACAATTTTATTTGAAGATCAATTAAATAGAATTTATATCTAAACTAATTGCAGAAAATAAATAATAGTACTAATAATAATAATAATAATACTAATAAGGGCATAGGATTATGATTTTCATTTCAAACAATCGGGAATGATATTTATTCAATCCAATTCACCATTATTCAATTGATTGTAAGCAAGGAATTCCTAAATTATTCTAAAGCCTTTCCCAAGGTCGATAGAAAATACTACGAATTATTAACTCGATATATCCCTATTCGAATTGGATAATTAATAGCTAAAACAATTCAAGAATTCCCACAATAAATAGGCTTCACAATTCCCATGAGTATATCCCTATCCCACGAAAATTATGATTCGTCTCACAAGAACTATGCCTAAATTTCATCTCCCGAATCCATAAAGACATTCAAAACAATTTAACTGTTGGCCAGACAATTAAAAAGCATTAAGAGCAGTAAGAAGAATCCAACTCAATACGAATAACGAGTAAATCTAAATAATAATAAATAAATCAAACCGTCATGAACTCAGCTACAATCACAATCCTACTCGAATAGATCTAGAAATCTAGATGTGGAAAAACTAAGAAAAACCGTAGGGATCCGTGGTCTTGTCGTCGCCCCACAAATCTCCTCTTTGTGCTCTTCTCTCTTTCTATCGATGCCCTTCCTTGATCGATGATCCCCCCTAGTTCCTCCTCCTTGTTCAGCCCTTCAATGCTTATTTATAGTAGTCCTAAGCCTCCAAAACGCGTCCGTGTGATTAGGTCGAGAACAGGCTCCAAAACAGCCCAGAAGCGCTGAGTATTTAGCAAAACCGCCCGGTGGGCCGCGGCTCACTTAATCTGTGCCGCGGGTCACGGTTCTCAGCGCCTATGCCTGGGTGCGACATTTTTTTTTCTGGGCCGCGGCTCACGGTACAGTCCACTCGGGGCTCGCTGGTTGTCTTCGTGTGCCGCGGCTCACTTGGTTTGTGTCGCGGCTCATGACCAAAAACTGCTGTGTTCACCCATTTTTCATCGTTTCGGCTTCTGAACTCCGATTTCCTGCAAAACATATAAGAATAGTGCATTAAAAGCTCATTTATGCTGATTTAGGCTCAAGATGGATATAAAATAATGAAAAATAAGCGCATAAAAATACGCCTAACAGCACGCTACAGCCGGAAGGCTGCGCACGCTACCTAGCCGAGTCAGTAGGGCAGTGAGGTTCTGGATTTCGGCCCGGGCCGATAGCGCACGCTAGCTCAGCAGCCTAGCACACGCTAGGCTGCACCACTATAAATGTGACAGAGCAGTCTAGTTTCAGTCATTTTTCCCATTTCTATCTTTCTCTTCCGTGGCTGGAGCCTTGGGGATCTTGAAGCCATGTTGTTGAACAACAAATCCACGAAGTTTTTGAGTTCATATCATTTATTTATCATCCTATATCATCCTTTGATACAGCGAATCAAGGTGAGATTTCCTAGAACCCTATTTTGAGAAATTTTCGGGTTTTTGCGTTTTTGGCCGATTCGTTCCATATCGTTGATTAATCCATGATGGGTATGATTAATCTTAGTAGTATTCTTGTGTTTAACATCATTTAATCCATTATTCTTCGTCGAATCAAAGTATATTTCTTGATTTCCTTCGAATCGACTTTTTAGGGGATTTGTTCTTGATCTCGTTTTCCATCCATTTTTAATGGATCGATTGTTGTTAAATGGTGTTGTTAAACATATCCTATGGATTGTATATCCATATTTCGATTTGGAATTCCGTTTTCGTGTTTTTACGGGACGAATCGTGTTCTTGGCCGTTTTGGGAGAAACACTTGAACTTTCGTCATTCGTTCTTTGAATTCAACGGCTTTAAGTCGTGCTACGGAATTAATTTTCATTGTTGTTATTGTCCTTCGTAGTTTATTATCGCGACACTAGTACAAATATCCCCTTTACTGACACTAAAATAGTGTCAGTAATTAGTTTTACTGACACTTCATAATAGTGTCAGTAATGCTAAAGCCAGAAAATACTGACACTAATTTTTAGTGTCAGTTATACAAAAGTCAATAAATACTGACACTAAAATAGCGCCAGTATTTTGTTTTGCTGACACTAAAATAGTGTCAGTAATTAATTTTTTACTAACACTAAACATTAGTGTCAGTATGTTCTAGCTTTAGCATTATTGACACTATTATAAAGTGTCGGTAAAAATAATTACTGACACTATTTTAGTGTCAGTATATGTTCAGATTTGTGAAAAAAAATGTATTATTATCTCAATTACATTTTTTTGTTTAATTCACCTGAAAAAAATACCATAAATTAAAATTTTCAAACAGACATTTCACTTATAAAACATCTCAAATACAATTCACTTAAAAAAGCAGCAGAATACAAAACCAAACATCGAGAGCCAACAAAATACAATCAAACTACTAAACTACCAAGTCTGGGAAATTCTAAACTATACCAATAGAACACCGCAATCAAGTATACTAATCAAGCATTCAACTTAACTACTAACAAAACACTTCAACCAAGTTTTGCAGCTGGGCCTTGGAAATGGATTTAAGCTGGTTTGGTAAATCAGTCGAGTGTGCTGCCAGACCTGACAAAAAGACTCATACATAGAAACTTCAAATTGTAGTCTACATTGGTGGCAACAAAATGCAGTGGTAAGAGAAAGCAAATGTAAACAAAGGAACATCATGTAAATGGGATATGTCCTTCCCGGATTTGAAATAGGCTTCAGCCCATATTTTATCTCCCATAATTTCATAGATGAGTCGGACCTGCACGCAGATATAATATTTAAAATTGAAACAGCATGAGCCCCCTTAAAAATAAATTTAATTTAATTCCATAAATAAAAGGATGATAAGATGGAGGTCAAACCATCTTTTAAGTCCAATTATATTGACTCAAATACTTTCTTAGCAACTGAGTTGTTCATCTTATGTTTTGTAAATTTTGCATGGAAAAGATCGTAATGTAATTTATGCGCTTGATTCGCAAATGAAAGAAGAGCCTAAATCAGGAAAAAAATGTTGTAAGTAACAAAGCAATAGAAATAAAGGCCTATGATGAGTATTGTAAACACTTAAATCAAAACTGACCTCTATCAAACAGCCATTTGCAATGAGTCTCTCACTTAAATTACAGTAAAGATATCCAGCAAGAACTGTACGACCCTAGAAGAAGATTAATAGACAACAGAGTGAAGAACTACTGTAAAAGAGAGGGAGAGATAAGCAAAATTGCTCCAACTGTGTCTGCTATGTCCTCTTCTAGTGCAATAGGAGGGCAAGGTAGAGTTTCGTGTTCCTTTACCTCTGGACGACCATGTATTTGAGCCTCCACTGATGAACAAGGATGAAACTCAATCAGGTGAAAATTGCTCTATTTTCAATAGCTTTGGCCTCATCAAGCAGTGCCTTATATATTTTCCATTGATTCCTTGCTCTTTCAGTCACCAACCACTGCCACCATGACATATGCATAGATTACAACAAGTTGAGATTAGGACAAACATTTTCTATCTTTAAACATGGAAGTGATTTCTTAGCGGACGATTGGTTGACAGCAAGAAGGAAAACATGCAAAAACTACCCCATCAGCTTCTTCTACAGTGTCATCTGAAGTAATACCCCTGGACTTCACCCACATGCGGGCCCCTTCACCAACCAAAAACCTAAGCAGTACAAGTTATTCTAATCATCAGATATCTGCCCAGATTCTAGAAAATAAAGCATACAACAGTACATTTATGAATCATTTATCAGATATCTTCCACAAACAGAAAGCAGAGAGTGAATAGGGGGGAGAGACAAATCATGTTGCTCTATATTAACATGTCGATGCAGGTTCACCAGAAAATAAATCACCCATATGGAGAGACTTGCATGAGGTAACTCATGTACAAATTTCATTGAAAATAAAAAATACAACATGGTAAAAATGTGGCAGTAGAAGAAGAATGAAAACCATCACAAAGGTTTTTGAAGTTTCCAGTGAGTGATACCATGCATGAACGGTACAATATATAGATGGATAAATAATATCTTCAAGAGAAAATAATTCATATAATAATACAGCAAAAGAAAGTAGTTCGTGTGGCTCTTTTGCCCGTAAAACAAGGGGAAAATTGCTAGGTTCTTTTCCAATAGTTTGAAAACAATGCGATCCGTGTGGCTCTGTGATGACATAAATCAAGATAAGAAAAAATGATATCTAAAGTTAAATGATATATATATATATGTTCTTCAATTCTATAAGCAGCAGTAAATGAACCAATCTTATAATTACATCAAACCGCGAAAACAAGTAAACTGTAAACCTATTTTACAAACAGGAAACTCACAACAGTCATATAACACACAACTCAATCATTAGACGTTGTCTACCAAAACGTAGAATAATCATAACTGAAACATTAGACATCTCCATATGGACAGAAACAATAGATTCGTTAGTTCAAATAAAACACTGTATCCACAGACAATAAAAAACAACACAACTACATGATTTCAAAACTCAAAACGAACTTCAAAGCATACATAAATCAACAAGCAACAAAATCAAAGCTTAAAAATCGAATAAATAATAAACTAGGTTTAAGCTGACCTCCATCTGAAGGTCTCTTTCTATTCCTCGGCAACGACATCTATGTAAATTGATTTCCACCACTAATACTGCTTCACCGGTCAGAATAGATCAGAAATCAACAATTTATCCCAAAATCCGCCAGCGTTTTCCTCAATTTTCTTATTAGAACAAAGCTTAGACAAGAAACAACAAAATCGTCGAATTAGAATTTGAGAAAACAGAAAAAATGAACAAAAACTCTAGGGTTTTAACCTCAAATCGCCGGATTCAATAGAGACGTCGATTAGAACTAAAAAAATCACAGAGAGAAGGAACCCGCCGGAAATCGAACGAGAATTTGGTGAAGTTGAAGAAGGATGGGGCGGCGTGCTGATGTAAATGAGGGAGAGAGAGACTTTTCTCGATGGAGTAGATGGAGTAGGGTTAGGTGTGAAGTATTATAAATAAATATGTTTTAAATAAATTGAGTTTTTTTATTATTGATATTTAAGTGTCAGTAAATTCTGATACTCAAGTTACTGATATTTAGGTGTTAGTATCTTATGATACAATTATATTAAAAAAAAAATGAGTTAAATGTCTGAAGTTACTGAGACTTTTGATAAAGTGTCAGAAACTAAGTGTCAGTAAATGCTGTTTTTGTAGTAGTGCGAGTTGGCGTTCGGTGGAGTCGGCGAGTTCGTGGTCGGTTCGTGCCAACCTACTTCGGTCGATTCTTCGCGTTTGTGATTATTCAAGGCAAGTACCTTGTCCATACAATTCTTGTTTTATGGATATGATAATTAGTGATCGTCTTCTTGTGTTTATTTGATCGTTTGAATTTCACTTTCAAAGACTCGGTTAGCCTTTTTAAAGGCCCTCTTTCAAAACGTGTATGTTTTGTGAACATTGTGTTCGTGGATGGTTACGTGAATTACTATGAATACACTTGGTGTTGTCGTTGTGATTTGATAATATATATGTATATATTATCTCATATCGTGCGTTGTGATTTGACCATTGCGTCGTGCATTGTGTATGTTGCCATTGAGTGAATTACTTGGATATTATTGATGTGATATGTTATTTTTATGAATGTGTGGATATGGTTGAAGGTCTACGGTGACACATGGCACGTGATCATGTGGTCAGGATGCAACAAGTGATTGACCCAACCGTGAGAGCCTGAGATAATCTACGGTGACACATGGCTTGTGAACATGTGGTCAGGATGCAACAAGTGATTGATCCAACCGTGAGATATGGTGTGTGAATTGTTTAGCTAGCCAGCTCGGGAGGGTCCTTTGAGGCCTCGAGTGGGATTTGTGGCTTCGTCCCGGTCCTAGGCGATGCATGTGCGTGATTTGTTTTATGATTGTGGCCAGCTCGGGAGGGTCCTTAGAGGCCTCGAGTGGGATTTGTGGCTTCGTCCCGGTCCTAGGCAATACTTGTACGCGATTATGTTGTGTTGATTTTATGTCCGTTGAGGACACTTGATGCGGCCCTGTGAATTGTTGTTGGATTTATTTGTGAAAATGAAACCTTTGGGCTGTGACCCCTGTTGATTTTAGAAAGAGAAGGATTCTGAAACCCTAAATTGTTTTCTATTAAAACTCTCGATGGAATTTTAAACTGTTTTATAAATTTTTTCCCCTTGATTTGTGACCTTTCGGTTTTAGAATGTTGTACCAAACTCTTGCCTCGGGAAGTGCTTTTTGTTACGTTTGGATCTTTGAGGATTCCTAGTTATTATTGTCCTTGGAACTTGTATTGTATGGCTTTTATTTGCACTTTGTACTTGCACTAGCAAAACAGCGGAGTTTTGCTAACCCCCGAGTATTCGGGGGGTGGATGTCTGTTTTTGCATTCAGGTTTGGGAGCATAACACAGGGTCGGCACGAAGAATGATGAAAGATGATCGATACTAATCACATGAGGACCCGTACATTGTCGTATTGGTTTAGTTGTATTTT